>OX452973.1:0-10000000 GCA_949699065.1 Metalampra italica | reverse complement strand
ATACGCCATCTTCCGCCACGTTCGCGCTTAGTGTGGTACCAGTTACCACATCTCCGATTAAAGTCAAAAAATTTATTGCATTTGAGTACAATTCAATTCAAAATTCGTTTATTCAAAATTGCAATACAATATTCTCTTTTTGACGTCAAAGTACACTGGGTACCTTTATTAATACACGTCCATTTTTAACTACCACCGGTTCCTAAATGTTAGCGAGGATAAAAGAGGGTCAAACTGAGGATTAGAAGGGCCTCTGTCACCACTTGCTGATATTGTTACAGATAGTAAGCTGACAGATCTATCAGATAAATCTGACTGATAATATTTTTGTGTTTCACACCTCAAGTCTCTGATAAAATATATGACAGATAAAAAATAAAAACCCACTTGATCTTGCTGTTAGTTTCTCTGACAGATAAGGCGATTAGATCTTATAATAACATGATCATATTGGCTTTAGATGTATTTATATACTATACCTACATTACTAGAGTATTATTTTAGGACTGTTTGTTCAGCAAACTAGTAGCTCAATTAGATTGGGCGGATGTGATCCATTTTGTGGAACTACGAAAATATAACTTGCTAGCTTTTCGCCACTGGTATTGCTTGCAGTATTTCGGACATAGATTTAGAATGTAGGTAAGCGAAAAAAATATATGGAAAAAGTCTATGATTTCGGTATTCGGATAGTGCTAAGGTTGACCTTTCGAATTTAGTGACAATACGTATAACTACATATGATACTGATAGAATGAATATAGTACATTACTGACGCGGCCCGCAACAGGCATTGATGGATGAACGTGTGCATGTGGGCCGACGCGGTAGCCGAGGCACACATACGTGTGTCCATCAATGCCTGGTTGTGGCCAAGACTTGTATAGTAGTTTTCTCAAACAAATGCGCGGAAATTCAAACTATTACCTATGTACACCATTTTATTTCATACATATACATTCCAAAATCAATGACGAACAACAATAAATTTCCACGCGCCAAAATGTTCATTTGTTTTTTTACACTAAACTGCTTGCAATTTGCAAGGCAATTCGAAATTTTAAAAAAACTGTTGTTATTTTACCTCCGTGGTTGCCATGGTCACAGGACATGATATGAATTAATATGGTAATTATTTGACCGCTAGGCACTACATATATGGATTTTCATTTAAATTATTTGCCCGTCTGCTCTCATTTATTTGACCAGTACAGCAATGACGATTTAACTCGAAGAAGGTTGTCAAAATAATGTTCACATTTCCAAGCATGTTTGACAAAATATGTATAACTACATAGAGTTGTGTTGTGCGCAGGCGCGCGGGTACCTGGAGTCGCTGCCGTTCAAGCCGCGCGTGCCGTGGACGGAGCTGTTCCCGGGCGCGGACGCGCGCGCGCTCGACCTGCTGCACCGCATGCTCACCTTCAACCCGCACAAGCGCATCACAGTCGAGGAGGCGCTCGCGCACCCCTACCTCGAGCAGTACTACGACCCCAACGACGAGGTGAAATTAAGTGTTATGATGTTATGACCACTGGTTAAAGGGCTGGTCAAACCGAATGCAGCACAGCGCAGCGCAGCGACCGTACCGTATTGGGTGTATCCACACACACAGACAGGACCCCCTGTCTGTGTGTGTGGATACACCCAAGCGAATCTAGTACTTTAGAGCGATCGGCTTCCGTTACGTTCCACTGACAAAAATGAAACAAGCCGATCGGCTTATGTCACATTGCAAGGGTTAAGACATTGTAATGTATGGAATAGTAATGGGAAATGCAACACCAAATGCAAAACCTCCAACCACAACTTTTAATTTGCGTAACTCTGTTAAACTACTTGCTTCTTACCCCTATGTAGGTACAAGGGATCGGTTACATGTAATTCCCATGCAAATACCACTCCCAGTTCACTTGAAACTGGAATCATTAACATATCGCCCCGGCGTGTTTGGTCGGCAAACAGCCACGACGCTCCATTAGTGCGGCGCCTCATCGGCTGCGGCCGCCGGGGCCGGCGCGCCGCGGCCCGTAACACGCTTCGGGGAATATACCGCCCCCGGCAAAACGCAGGGGCGTAACAGCAAAAGTAAAACACACAACTTGATCAGATGAAACATGAATATGAATGTTTCATCTGATAAAGTTACGGCTTACTTTATTAAAGAAACAAAGCTGCCTGCCGCTGCCGTCTCGGGCCATCCGCGCCCTTCCGCCTGCCGTCCGTCACCCAGCCGCACAATAGCTAGCGGTTGAAATTTAATAAAATCTAAAATTTACTTGCTTATTCTTAATTGCAATAGTCAGAATCGCCCAATTAATTATTGCAGGCGACTAAATGTACCCCTTAGGCCGTCTACGAAGCCGGAGTTTCGACACTCGTATAACAGTTATTGTCAGTCATAGGCCCGGGTTTTGTCAGCACGCTTCTATGGCACCAGGGTTGGCCGTTAGAACGCGTCGAAGAAATCATTCGCGCACACCTTAGGGACATTACCCATGACGTATTACGGATAGGGTGTGAACATTATTAATAATGTGGCATTTATATTAGACATGCATGATGGGTTACTGCAGTGTATCCAATGACCCAAAAATATCGTTATAAATAAAATAAACTACAAAAGTGTCGCAGTGTTTTATACTTGTTTTTATACTTTGTAGCAAAGTTTTTGTCAACCCCTACAGGAACGATGAAATTTCCCGGCGATAATAATTGGAAGATCATAAAAATAAATTGTAGCTAAAAAATGGCGACGTTAAAACGTCGTATGTACAAATATAATTTTACCTTTGACACACCGACCGTAGCCTCCATTTGTATATCGCTGACATTAATATTCCGATTCCGTAATGTACATTTTACTAAATGCGAAATAAAATAAATCTCCTGTTACAAATACCCTAATGAAATAACACACTTTTTTTGGAATATATTTGGATCTAATTTGCTTCAGTACCCACTTGAAATTCATGAATACATTTACCTAACAATAATTTACTTTATACCAAGCAGTGTGTATTTAGGATAACCCAAAAAAAACTCCTCGAACGAAATAGAAGGAAAAGTGTGTTCTTAGAAGGTTAATGGATACTTTTCCATGTCATTGAAGTCGGGGGTCGCAAGGGTTTTTAAGGTTCCGTCGAGGAAGGAAACCTTATTTATTAAGTTGTAGGGTTTATTTAGAGTAGCCGATCTTCGTAAAATGCCGACAATGGGACTAGTCCGAATACTCGAAAGTCGCTCAACGGGCTATGGAAAGGGCTATGCTCGGAGTTTCTTTGTCCGAAACTAGGAGATCCGGTAGAGAACTAAACTCCTCGACATAGCTCAAAAGTTACTAGGCACGATGAAGTGGATGGGGTAGACGAGCTCTCGAGTGGAGACCATGACGGGTAGTGGTACCTATAGTGTGGGATTTTGTATATGTTTGTTTGTTTACAAACATCAGCAGTTTGAAACGAAACATCTTTTGGCGATGACGCCTTGACTTTTGCCAAAATAGGGCCGAATCCAAACAATGGACCGGTATATACTTTAAATAACCTCTACAGTGTAAAATTTTTATCATTTCTTAACTAATATTGTCCCTTGCAGCCCGTCGCAGAGGAGCCTTTCCGATTCGCGATGGAGCTTGACGATCTTCCAAAGGAGACGCTCAAGAAGTACATCTTCGAAGAAACGCTACTGTTCAAGCAACTGAACGAAGACGCGTAGAGTGTGCCGTGGCCGCTGTCCTGGGGTCTGCCCTGCCCCCCGCGCCACCACGTCTACAAGGCGACGGAGGGGTGAGGCGGAACTGCATGCAAGCTCCATGTGTTTAAAATTAGGCTCTAAAACTGATATTTCTATAACATGCTAGAGATTATTGTATTAATGAAACTGATTCTACCTCTACGAGTATTTGGTAGTCAGCAAACATTCATACGTACATTGAAGACTAAATATAAATGAACTCACACGAGTATAAACGTTCGGTGACGCTGACATGTCTCTAAAGAAGTACAATCCCGTCACTGATATCATAATATCTTATCTAATTACCTCGCAAGGTGTTTGCGACGCACATACTGTGTGACTAATGTTTAGGAGTATCGTTTAAGGATAAACAAACGGTTTCAAAAGAAAATAAGAATAAGGAAAACTGCGCTTGCATGCTTGGGCTCGGGCGGCAGTACGAGCGGGAAATAAAACATTCAGTACATTACATGTTTAGTAGTTGTATAACATATAAACGTTAATAAGACTCGACGGTCGACTGGAGTTTTTGGTATTAATTATTGTATAATTATTATGTATTTTAAGAGATTCAAAGTCGAAAATGCTATTAATTACCGCCTGTGCAAAACGCGGGACTTTAATTTTACTTGACGTCACTTTCAGAAGTTCGGTAATGGAGGGTAATTAAGGGCGATCTATAAAGTATTGTTTGGCGCGTCGGTGTACATTGCATAATAGCGACTTTTGTTAAGTATTGCCAAAGAAACCGTTTACAGCGTCAATGCTGGTTTCGTTATTAGCTTCTATTCTTATGCGTAACTCACATGCGCTACAGAATATCCACCCTATGACCACATTTCCAGTGGTTCCAGTGTGGTTGTCTAAGCTTTAATTGTCTTTTGACCCTAAGAAATTGATCCCAAAGTCGAAACCCGACATTTTTAGACATATTTTTACCCGACTGCGGCGAAGCCCAAAAAGCGGGTTATGTGTTTGACCTGTATGTTTTTTTTAAATATTGAGTGTCTTAATATTATTAAACAGAGGCCTAAGCATATTTTTGAATGGCTGAGACAGATAGGACAATATCAGCTACCGCTTATAAGATGTTTTTTTTTTTTGGTCAAATTTATTCTATAAGATGTTAACACACTAACAATCGGTCGTCATACAGGATAACTCCTCCATGCGAGTTCAATCATAAGTTTCATTCAATATCCCGTGACCGTTCACACCGTGACAAAGACGGGGCGGTGTGGTTGGTTACACTATGTGGCACGTGTGAGTTACGCCCTAATTCTAATGGGCTCCCTAAACGATCATGCGGCATGACATACATTACGTGCTGTCACTCATGCATGACTGTCTAGTTGTACTGATTGACGTGCATGACATGCAAACTACGTGCTGGCCGTTGCTTCACTGTACTTTACAGATTGATAGCAAGCATGATAATTCACGTAAACGTTGCATGTCATGAAAGCATGATCGTTTAGGGACCACTTATTAATGACCATAATATAAAGGTTGTTTTCGAACATAATGCCACCAATATTGACGTAACGTTGACAGGTAAATAATTTGGTGGGTTACCCTATACTAGGTCTTATACCAGATAACCTGTATTTGATACAAAAAATATCGTGACATTGACTGGGTCAAACTGTAGTGAAGTTAAGCAGTATATTAAAACGTAGAGAACTTATAGAGAAAAAGAAACTAGATAGGTCTTTCTGAAATTTATAAACGTTAAACATACGTTGTTGTACGATTTCTAAAATTGAGATGTATTGAGCATGTCTGAGGTGCGGACGCATCGTGCAAAGGTATTCTGCAGTATTATGTACAACAAAGCAAATTAAATTTTATAAGGTTCCATCAAGACGGAGTGTGACGTGGATTGAGTAAAAACAATTAAGGGCAATAAATAATTTTGGATTATAAAATTAAATTCTTAAAACACACTCGATGTTTTTTCAATTAAAATTTATATTGATGTCAACGTTTATGTAAATAGGCAGCCAGGATTATGTTTAGAGGCAAGGGCGGTTTGGACAGAGGGGTGACATGGACTGGTATGACGACCTTATTTTACAATTAAGGTGTTCAAACCACGCCAAACACGTAGATTGGATCACATTTCGGGTATTTGTGGGGTGGTGGAGACGGAAATGTATCTGGCTACGTGTTTAGTTGCATCGTCCGCTCAACATGTAAAACTGCTAATTCCAATGTCAACTTCACTTGTCATACTTTACTTATCATAAATGGACTTAGCAGTTTTACTTGCTTAGTCGACGGTATGTAAACGAATAAGCCAATACTAACAGCGGACCTTGATGTTGTAAATATTTTTGCATTTCGAATTAATGTATTTTGAAAGTGTCACAGAATAATAATTTCGAGCACTGCTACTACTTTATTCATTAATTCTAATGTGATCTAATTACGAATAAATGTATATTTCACTATGTGGCGAGCGTGGGTCCGCGTTGAGAAACTTGCTCGATTCAAATGATTTCTCTAACCATTCTGTTCTTCCTTGTATTGCATGCTAGCGCACAACACTATTTAATTAAGAATAATTCTTCATATCAGATATTTTAAATACTTAAATGTTTAATCAATTACGAATGTTAAGAAAATTTGTTTGGCAAATTGTGCAACTTAATATCAAGTTTTTCAACGTTCGGCCGCAGGGGTGGCGTGTTAGGATGAAAGTTCTTCGCAGGTCTTGTTAATTGTTACACCTATAAATATGTCTATAAGATGTTATTAGGGATGATCGAGGCCCCAAAGCATTTCCACTGTGTCTTGTTCCAGGGCAATCACGGTCTATTTCTATAAGACTTGAAATGTAAAGTTGTTTGTTGAAAGTAAGCATATTAGAGGAAAATATTTGTCCTTCAACTTTAGAAGTATCATACATTGAGTATGTAAAACGTTTTCGTTGAGCTCAAAGTACTTCGAAGGTCTTGAGTTTTCGACTCGATGCGTGATTTTCTGTATTATGTATATTGTAACTGTTATATTAAACGTCATCGCTTCACTCGTAAAGCGGCAATCACACTTATGAGCGGCGTTCGCGCGATTATCAAGTTATCATTCAACGAATTCATGTAAGGTATAAATAGCATCGAACTTTCAGAAATGGACATATCGTCGTAGCTCCGTTTGTCAGTGTGATTGCAGCCTAAAGGCACTAACCTGCGTCGCAATGTTTTTGGGGTCAATCTTCTTTGTCCTTCCCTTTTTCCGTTGTTTTGGGGTCGGCTGTCCTCGCATTTTTGCTCCAATTCTTTCTGTCTTGGGTTGTCGGTTCTAGCAATTGGGCTTGCTTGAGGTCTCTCATTATATTTGACCACCAGGTCGATCGCGGGCGGTCTCTGCCTCTCTTCTGTTCTGAGAGATTAAGGGAATTTATTATCACATGACTGCCTATACATATTTCAAAACCAAAACAACGGTTGCAGTTGCTTCAGACTTCACCTAGGTATCCATTTTTGAAGGTCCAATGTAACATTGATAAGAATTACTTTTTACCCAACCACTGCACTGCAGTTTTGAAACCAATAATTAGAATTTACGTGCTGGAGGTGGGTACAGTTTTGCATTAACAATACATAGTTTAAATGAACAGATTTTCGGAGATTTCTTTGAGTTTCAAATTGCGACTCATGTTGGCGCCTTAAAGTTTAGTATGTAACATAATATAGTATTTTAATTAATATTTCACTGACATATTTTGATCGACTTGTTGTCTATTGTGTATTTTCTAGAGCCAAAAAATTAATGTTATGACGTCAGTTATAATTATCACGAAACATGCCTATTGTATGGATTTTGTTTGTATGTCGACTTATTGATCGAATAATTTCAAATGTATTTCTAGAAGTTACAAGTTCATCAATTTTAACTATTAAAAGACAATCCAATTTAATGAATTAATAATTATTGTGACGGTAGTTATTTTATAATCTAATAACTAAATGTTTATCATTCATCAAATTATTTCCGATAGTTTCATGACAAATATTAGGTAATTATTTTAAAAAATGTAACACCAGGATACTACCATCACGTACCTATTATATATTGTTAAAATATGAGTGTTGCCATATTTTCTTAAGTCATTATGTACAAATTGGATATTGTAAGATCATTTGTTATCTGTCAACAGTTGAATATTACGAAAATAAAATCAAATCAAAAGAAATTACTGTTTTTTATTATGGTGTTTTTAATATGGCCTTTTGTATTGTGTTCAGGCACAATTGTATGTATTTATTGTGCCCATAAGTCGCCCACTACCAGCTCTCAATGTAATGGGCTCCCTAAACGATCATGCGGCATGACATGCATTATGTGCTGTCACCTGTCACTCATGCATGACCGTCTAGTTGTAGTGTTTGACGTGCATGGCATGTTAACTACGTGCTGGCCGTTGCTTCACTGTACTGATTGATAGCAAGCATGATGGTCCAGGGGCCACATGATAATCATGAAGATGCAGCATGATAATTCACGTAAACGTTGCATGTCATGCAAGCATGATCGTTTAGGGACCACTTAAGGGTGCACTATAATTCTTGCAGTTATAGGTTAGGGCTGTATTCTCATGGGCGGCATCGCCGCTGCGGCGAGGGGAGGGAGGCGCGCCGCTACTCTGTGAATTTTGTACGGGATCTACATCCCAGGCGGCCGCTACCTAAATAATTCGTGTCATACAAACTCATGTAATCTCGTACAGAGCGGCACGGTAGCGCCGCCGGGCAGTCCCAACGCGGTGACACCAGAATGGTCGTAGAAACTAATCAAGCTATTCATAATATAATAATTATAGCTAAAGCTTCAAGGATCATAAACTCCAAAGCTAAATTGAAAATTTTGCTAACGACTGTAGCACGACGTCGGTTTCAATTTTATATAAAGTGTAGGTACTCCGAGTAGTGGAAGCAAACAAAGCGGTAAAACATGTCTCGCTCTCGCTACGCGCGTGCCTCTAACAGAGTTAGGTACGCATCCATTCACGAGGTGAAAGCGCTCGTCTCAGCCATTACGTCATACATAATAAAAAAACGTTCAGAGATCACAAAAATTGACAAAAATGCGAGGTGCACTGCTCATGGCCACAGAAATTCGACTACGGGATTGCGCAAACCAAGCGGAAATTTGCCCGCGCACTTTTTGACGTCATTGCCATTCGTAAAGTGCTTCTGCACGTCGGCGTCGCCTCGTGCTCGAGGTCATTCATACCATTTTGTACCTTAGGTTATAGTGATATGGTTCATTTGACAATGACGTCAAAAAGTGCGCGGGAAAATTTCCGCTCGGTCTGCCCGGACCCTACTGGACAACATGACGAAATATAGTCTATAAGTACGTACAAAATTTAATTGGACGCACAAACATCGCGCCTCGGGGCTACACGGTCGCCGGAGACACCCGGAGCGAAGCAAATAATTTCCGATTTCTAGAAACGACGTCCTCAAAATAATAAGACATGTATACAATATCCTGTACTTATACAGAGTGATTATATTATTTTTCACGGGTCTTACAGACGAATAATTTTATACAGGGTGTTTGGAAGGTCGATTCAAAGCCTTGAGGGGTGGCAGGGGAGATCATTAAAGGTCGGAACTCAACTTGCGTGCGTCCACCGTGACGTGTGTAGTGCGTCGCGTTGACTGCGTGGCGTGTGCGGTGCGTGGCAACAGACACCAGTGCGACGTCCCTCATATAGTTCCATACACTACAAGTAACAACTATGTTTACCTACGAGTACGTAACTGCTAGATAGATCGTCGACCTGGAGAAGACTGGATGTGGTGGTCCCAGCAGTGGAATCTAACAAGTTGTTGACGACGTCTCACCGACCTATTTATATTTACGGGAGTAAATTGAGAAACAAAATAGGTATATCAAATTAAGGTAGGATAAAAGGCAGACTCAAAGCAAGCAGCAAAGTTCAAAGCAAATAAAATTATATTACACCTAACTTACGAGTAAGTATACCTACTGCTTCGACAGTCGTTCGTTACGTATTTTATTAGGGTCCCCAGAACAACGTCGCCGGGATCTCCACAAAAACCCAGTAAATCGGTGTCCGTTCACCTAGCGTACACATAAGAGATTCTGGGCTAGTTTTAGTGCCAATAAATAGTACCCAAATAGTACCTAAATAGTACCTAGATCAAATAAATAGTACCCCTGTGGTTTAAGAAATATACGCCAGTCTTAGTGTGTACGCTGGCGGAACGTTCCGCTGGCGTACACATGGCCGATCTCGAAAACGGCTTTGATTACAGCAACGAAATTACACAAAAAAATAGTACCCTAATAGTACCCTCGGTACCGGAAATCTCATATCGATTGCTCTTATAGGAACGGAGATATTGAACATAACTTTCAGAGCAAGCGTTCAGCCAGCGTACACATTAAAGTCATGTTGTTTTCATAAAGAAAGCGGACGTATCTAAATTTAAATGATATATCAATAAATAGTACTTCAAATAGTACCTCCGCTAGTACAAACATTTCATGTGAATTCACACGGGAACCATATCAAAAATCGATGTAAAGTTCTCTTCATACTAGAGGTACAATCATGTTCAAAAGTGACTTATCTTTGCTAACAGTATTAGGTATGTTTATTTTTTAATTCTGAACAAACCCAGAAATTCAGTCAAACAGGCAGAAAAAGAAATTCGGTATTTGTGGTTAGAGTGACTTCAGTAAAAATCACAATTAGATAGCGGTGGTAGGCAAAAAACCGACCAAGTGGAGTCGGACTCGCACACAGAAGGTTGCGTTCAATACTTGTATGTAAGGGTAGAGGAAGCTGTACTAAGTATAATATTGTAATCGCGAAAAAAAAAGTTTTTCAAAGGAATAGGAACCTTTCTGGCATAATTTCTGCCGCCATTTTGTTTTTCTTTCGATTTTTTCCGCACACGATGAAACCTTTATATATCGATAGCTTATGACTAAATAAACAAAAAATGTCATATTTTTTATTTATTTATTTATTCATTACATATTCCAAGACCAAAACCGGTTCATCACATTGGGCGTTTCTTAATTCCCAACCGCCTATTACAGACATGGCTCCTCGTTTTATGGTGGATACCCACTTACAGTACCAAAACCACTCAACCCCTTAGGAGGCTGTTCTACATTACGAATACTGTCACTAGTTACCACCTATGACACACATCGCTCCTCCTTGTTACCTCCTTCCAGGTACTGTTGCTCAGTTGCTCGTTTCGCTCGCTCCAAGGGTCACCAGTAACCTAACGAACCTAACTTTCGGGGTGCTCCAACTGCTACGAGTGGCCGGAGTTACCTAACCTTATAGGTTTCAAAGGCTGCTTTTCCAACCAATCAGCAAAACTTAATACGATTTCCATCGGAGTGGCTCGTTTTAGATCCAATGAAACCTCACTTACATCAGATTGGTTGGTTTTCGAACCAATGACTACCACCTAAATAGGATTGGCTGGGTTCGGACATCATGACAACAGCTACAGAACATTCAGCAACGCCCAACGCGAGTAAAGCAGCCAATCGTAATAAGAGATATTGATTGGTTCTAAAATCAACCAATCCGATGTAAGTAAGGTTTCATTGGTTCGAAAACCAACCAATCTGATGTAAGTGAGGTTTCATTGGATCTAAAACGAGCCACTCCGATGGAAATCGTATTAAGTTTTGCTGATTGGTTGAAAAAGCAGCCTTTGAAACCTATAAGGTTAGGTAACTCCGGTCACTCGTAGCAGTTGGAGCACCCCGAAAGTTAGGTTCGTTAGGTTTCTTCGTAACTTTCGTTTCGTTTCGAAGATTTTATTATTATTATGCGTCCAAAAATAAATAAATAAAGGGTGAAGTGTCACACAAACAAGTGAGAGCAAAACTCACAATTCTGATAATTTTATTACTTTCTGAGCTGAGTGTATCCATATAATAATAAAAACTAAGAAAACCGTTTTTTTTAACTAATCGGTAAATACAGGTGCTAAAACTGGTAATTGGTTGACATCTCTAAGTGCGAGGTGCGAGTCAAAACAAGACAAAAGGTTGTAAAAAATAAGGGTGGATGAAAGGTATGAAAGGGTTCATATCATACATACGAATATAGACTCTATTACCTACTATTTACTGATCAGCTAACTCTAGACTCGCTTGGAAGCAATAAAACGGCGATCACTTGTTGTTCATTTTTATTCACTTTTGTGTGCGACTGTTCGTCAATACATTTGTTCCTAGAACTTTACATCGATTTTTGATATGGTTCCCGTGTGAATTCACATGAAATGTTTGTACTAGCGGAGGTACTATTTGAAGTACTATTTATTGATATATCATTTAAATTTAGATACGTCCGCTTTCTTTATGAAAACAACATGACTTTAATGTGTACGCTGGCTGAACGCTTGCTCTGAAAGTTATGTTCAATATCTCCGTTCCTATAAGAGCAATCGTTATGAGATTTCCGGTACCGAGGGTACTATTAGGGTACTATTTTTTTGTGTAATTTCGTTGCTGTAATCAAAGCCGTTTTCGAGATCGGCCATGTGTACGCCAGCGGAACGTTCCGCCAGCGTACACACTAAGACTGGCGTATATTTCTTAAACCACAGAGGTACTATTTATTTGATCTAGGTACTATTTAGGTACTATTTGGGTACTATTTATTGGCACTAAAACTAGCCCAGAATCTCTTATGTGTACGCTAGGTGAACGGACATGTAAATCGACGAAACCCACTGTTAGTGTGGCTTATACGCAAGTCCCCGAACAGTTTGTGGTTTATTTAGTGTAGGCACGTGTATGAGAGTAAGAAAAAAATTGTCAGCAAAACACAGACATGAAATTCAGGTCTGTGTAGCAAAACCAGTATAAACTGGTCTCTCATACTCTATTAGGCTTGAATGAAAAAAAATTGCCACGCGCCACCAAATAGATTCGAACCTTCCTGATAATAGGCTATGCGCAAGTCCACTGACGTGTCAATCATAAACCAAACATAGTTGATATAACTTTTTTTTTTAATTTGGTGAAGCGTCGTGACGTCTACAGCTGGCCTTAATAAGCATTTCCCAATGCGCTCCTTGCTGGAATCATGTTAAGTGGTCCCTACACCATCAATCTGCATGTCATGCAATTATGTGCTGTCACTCATGCATGACCGTCTAGCTGTAGTGATTGACGTGCATGACACGCAAACTACGTGCATGACATGCAAACTACGTGCATGACATGCAAACTATACGTGCTGGCCGTTGCTTCACTGTACTGATTGATGGTCCATCATGCAGCATGACAATCACGTAAACGTAACGCATGTCATGCAAGCATGATCGTTTAGGGACCGCTTTAGAAATAGATGTAACTTTTTGTAAACAAGAGAACTACAGTTTGGCGGATTTGTTGCAAAACAATCCATGTTTGTTTATGAAATAGGTACCTAATACATTGTACAACAAGAGCATAAAACGCGCCATTTTACCAGAGACATTTGTTATCTACCCGAGCACAAGCGATTGCGGATAGTTCAGTCGACGATAAAATGCGTTTTATGAACGAATTATACACTCTGCACTTCACTTCGATTGCGAGGAAATTATACAGCAACATTGCAAATAAATGTTTATTTCTCTAAAGGTGACACTTTTAACTAAGGTGCACTTTCCGTCACTGGTAGGCATGAATCAAAAAAATTTGCCACTCCCATACGCGCGCGTGACCAAAGAGATTTGAAACTTCTTGCTGGTAGGGCTGAGATCATTTCGCTTAAAATGTCATATTATCTTAAAACCTCAGCTTAGATTAGTCTCCCCCAAAATTGTCGTGGTAATTAGTAATTTTTTTCGCTTACTTGTTAATCCGATAGCCTCGTCTTATCTAAACGGTTCATGTAATGGGAAAAGTTACGTAATCTCGTCGCGTCCGCTTGTTTATTAAGTTTATTATTCATCGGGGAATATTGCGGAAAATTGTTTCTAAATGGTAATACTGCTTCTACAACGTGCGTACAATTATGAAAGGATCTGGGGTTCTATTCCCACATCATAAGTACCGTTCCAAATCTTTAATTAGGCATTTTTGTAGAATATTTCATTACAGATCAAACAGGGGTAGTTGTTTTGACTTTTAGTATAAGTTAGACTATAAAAATGTACATGAATTACATTAATAGTAGCCATAGTAACTAAAATCATTAAAATAAACATTGCAGTTTGATATTATCTGAGTATGTATTTTCTACACAATTTTTTTAAATTTTTAAAAAATATGTTTTAATACTGTGTACATTAAGGTGCGAGTGGATCCTATTATTGGAGTATAAATAATTATGTGTTTTTGAAATGTGTAAAAAAATGATTTTTCACGACACTGGGTACTTGGATATTTGTTATCCTTTCATCTGTCGAGAAGCACATATTGTGATTCCCCTAAAAGTTATTCTGATTTTGATTACAAAATGAGAACTCAATTTAAAAAAAAATACGAACCCCTAAACATGACGTTTACTTTTTACTTCCTCTGTGACTTTACCAGCCTTGGCCGTACACGTCGAAAATCAGTTTTAAGAGGATAGTGGGTATAAAATCATACCTATTGTTCGGGGCTTTATGGCTCGTACGGTCGACCGCACGTCAGTCAAACAAAACCAGTATAGAATGGTTTCTCATTCTATTGAAACCATAATAGGCTAGGCCAGCTCGAGGTCAAAGTGTTTCCGCTGACTGTACGTATTATGTCGTTTTATTCCCGTTTCCAGCCATAGAGGTAATATTATTGCGTCTCTTTGTTCTATTATGACTGGAGTAATTAAAACTGTTTATTTCTAAAATATGTATTTATTTAGCACGCAATGTATAAAATATTACACGTTATATCTGACTCTATATTTGGTTTGCCTGACCTGGCGGCGCGGAGTGCTATGAACGACTGTGTGGCCCCGCGTCGCATGGAATGTTCCTAGCGGAAATGCTGAGCTAGCTGTGCCATACGGCGCGGTGACACTACATCATTCCCCCTTTTTTTAAAAAAAATTTTATAAAAAAAAATTATACAAAGTAAAAAATTTTTGAACATCCTGTAGTCTTAAACATGAATATGAAACAACCTGTGGCTAAACTGTTTACATTGGGTTGGTACCTAGTTGTGCGTTGCACAATGCTGACGCCGTTGTTTCCTATCGTCGCCGTCACGTCGCCGATCTGTAATATGATACTTTATTGTATTGCTAACTTAATTGAGTAATGTACCTAAGACACAAAGGTATTTCAAAAATGTATGTAAAACTAAGATATATGTAAAACAAAAATTGTACAAATATAAGTACCTTAATGATATTATTTGTTTTATTTTTCTTGCCTTATCACATCAGTAAGTATGCATCAGCCCCTGATTGGGCTGCTGTGCCTGCGGCTGCTGTGCCTCTACCTTGACGCTTGGGAGGTGGTTCGCACTAATTACATTGATTTCCTTGCGTAACCAACCTCTTAATTGTTTTCTGCATCCGCTTCTCAGTTTGTACAAAATTATTAATGCCAATAACACTAACACTGCTACTAATATGAGTCCAACTATGTTAAGTTTGTTGTCCATCTGACTGACATTATTTTGAGCCACAACATTGGTCTCTTTATGTGCACTTTGGTAGTTTCCCATATTATTAACAAGTGCTGTCTACTACTGTATAGTATAGTCAGAAATGAACTTAAAATTTTATTTTAGGTAGCTAAATACATTTAATAAATTGACCTCCTTTCGGACGATTCTTAGGTCAGCATAAACCTAACCGGTGGCTTACTCGTGCGTCCACTGCGTGTGGTTTTCAGCACAGGCGGTAGCGATTTATGCTCTCCCAAATTACATTTTTCATTCGTTTGGTTAACCTCACTATTTTCATTTAACACATAAGCGGGTTTTAACCTATCTATAGAAATGGTTAATTTACGATCATTCTTTTTTATGACAAACATTTTTGGCTTTCTTTCTATGACTTCATAAGGTCCGCTGTAATTGGGTGTTAAAGGTTTTTTTACCGTATCTATTCTCACGAATACATGTGTGCACGTCTGTAAGTCTTTATGGATAAATAATTTCTTTGTATCGCTATTCTCTCGTGACTGTGGCCGAACCTTGTTAATAGTTCGCCTTAAGTTCTCTACATAAGTACATTGATCACTTACCTTTGTACTTGCGTTGTCAGGGTAAAAATCGCCTGGCAACCGTAACACGTGTCCCAGCGTCATCTCAGCTGCGCTCATACCTTGATCTGTCCTGTAAGCCGCTCGAAGTCCCAGCATGACCGTTGGTAATTCTTCGACCCATGACCCATTTTCTATTAAACGCGCTTTTAATGCTACTTTCATAGAACGATGTAATCTCTCAACCATCCCATTGCTTTGCGGGTGGTATGTGGTAGTTCTAATACGATTGATTCCTAAAATTTTCATCAAACTACTAAACAGTTCGCTCTCGAATTGTTTTCCGTTATCGCTGGTGAGTGTAAGTGGGCATCCGTATCTGCAAATCCAATTTTCATATATGACTTTGGCTACAGTCTCTGCTGTTATATCTGAAACTGGAATCGCCTCGGGCCATCGCGTACACCTATCTATCATTGTTACTAAGTACCTATATCCATCCTCTGTGGTTGGTAAAGGACCAACCAAATCAACATGTATTTGCTGAAATCTATCTACTTCTGCGAATTTCCCTAGTCCTGCTACGGTATGTCGCTGAATTTTAACTTTTTGACACTTCATACATGATCTAACCCACATGGTAATGTCTCTATTCATGTTAGGCCAAAAATATCTCTGTGACATCATTTTACGCGTAGATCTGATTCCTGGATGACTGATGCTATGTAAACTATCAAATGCTATCTTCCTAAACTTTGGTGTTAGATATGGTCTTACACGGTTCTCTGAAATTTCGCAATAAATAATTTTATTACACATAGGTGTTTGCATACCTTTCAACTGCATCTTTCCATTTGTTTCTGCTAACATACGCGCTACGTGACCGTCCGTTTCCTGTGCCTGGGCGAGCTCGTCGTAATTGATACCTGTTGGGCAAACAATTGTTTCGACTACGCGCGATAGCGCGTCAGCCACTTGGTTCATATTACCGCTAACATGTTGTATATTGTTCGTGAACTCACTGATGTACAACAATTGTCGCGTTCTTCTTGGCGTTTCTCTGTCTGTACCTATTTTTGAAAAAGCAAATGTCAATGGTTGATGATCTGTTAGAATTATGAGCTCTCGCCCCTCAATGAGATTTCGGAAATGAATGATTGCTAAGTATATCGCTAACAGTTCTCGATCATACGTACTGTACTTTTTTTGTGTTTCCGACAAACCTTTCGAGAAGAATCCTAAAGGCTTGAATTCGTCTTCTGCTTTGAAATGTAACGCTGCCCCTACACATGCGTTGCTGGCGTCGCACATTATATATAGTGGACTGTCTGCTGAAGGGTGTGATAGGGTTACAGCATTCTGTATACTAACCTTGCACTTTTCGAAAGCATCAATGGCCTTGTCATCCCACTGTATTTTTGTTTTGTCTCTCTTCTTGGCCCCATGCAGGAATTTGTTTAGTTCTGCCTGATACTCTGCTGCATGTTCTAGATGAGATCTATAAAAATTTACCATTCCCAGGAAACGTCGAAGCTCTTCGATGGTTTCCGGTCTCGGAAAGTTCTGAATTGCGTCTGATTTCTCCTTCAGTGGTTTAATTCCTTCTGTACTTACCTCATAGCCTAGAAAGTCTAATTTTGATTGACCAAAACAACATTTTGCCAAGTTTATAGTTATTCCATACTTACTGAATCTTTCGAATACCTGTCGTAGATGTTCGCGATGCTCTGCCTCATCGTTGCTGGCTACTATTCCGTCATCTATATAGTTAAATATGAAATCTAACCCTTGCAGTACGGTGTTATTCATAAACCGTTGAAATGTCTGCGCTGCATTCCTTAATCCGAACGTCATTCTCGGAAATTCGTATAATCCGAACGGAGTTGTGATTGCCGTTTTTTCTATGTCTTCTGGAGCTGTCATGATATTATGAAATGCCCTATTAATGTCCAATTTTGAAAAAATTCTCTTACCTGATAACATGTACGTGAAGTCCTGCAGACGTGGGATTGGGTACCTGTCTGGTTTCGTGATCGCGTTGAGTGCACGATAATCGCCACAAGGTCTGATCGCACCGTCTTTCTTCGGGACTACATGAAGTGGGCTGGCCCATGGGCTGCTGGAAGGTCTACATATACCTAGCTCCTGCATAACTCTAAACTCTTCTTTTACCTTTTTGTATCTGTCAGGCGGTAACGGTCTAGCACGGGCATAGACCGGTGGTCCTGAGGTCTCTATGTGATGATACACATTATGACTCGAAGGTTCCTTATAGCAAATCGGTTTAGTAATTTCTGCATATTCTTCTAGCAAGTCTTTGTACGGGTTGTCAGTCTGTATGCTCGTTATGGTAGGCTCTACGTGGTTGATTAAATCTCCACCCCTACATAAGTTTGTCAGACCGTCAATTAACCTTTTCTTATGTAAATCTACTATTAATCTATGTTTTTCAAGAAAGTCTGCTCCAATAATTGGCTGCTTAACATCACAAATAATAAATGGCCACTGAAATACTCTACGAAGTCCTAAATTTAATTCTATTGTAGTAATTCCATAAGTCTTTATTTCAGTATTATTTGCTGCAAAAAGTTTGTATTTACACTCGCGCCTATCTTTACTATTATTCACTTTACTTACGGGTATCACTGATACGTTAGCACCTGTATCGACGAGAAATGTCATCCCGCTGTTGTAGTCCTTCATGCATAAACGGTGATTTCCTACGGCACAATCTTCCACCGACGCTGACTGCACCGATCCTAGTTTCCCTTATTCTGCTGTACCTTTGACCAATTGCAAGGAGCTTCACATGACCTCGCATTTTCTCTGTAGCGGTAGTGCTGCTTGCATAACCAATCAGGGTTTGACACGTTCCTTCTTTGCCCTGAACTGGATCTCGATCTGGATCTGTATCTTCTCCAATTTCCATGTCCGTTTCTCTGAGTTGATCTGCTGTTTCTGGTTTTTATCTCACTGATCTCGCTACTCAGTTGCTTGATCTGTAAAGACATTTTTCTCACTTGATTTATCAACTCTGTATTTGCATCGATTAAGACTGATGGAGTGCTTGTTCCAGCTGACACTGCTGCTATCTCTCCTGTTCCTAGGTTTTCTAGGATGTTGTCCGCAATGCGGGCTAAATCTTCTAATTTCGTATCTCCTTCTACGGCTAATACTGCCCTTACTGCTGGTGGTAATCTATTCATCCACAGTTTCTTCAATGGTTTATCCGATAATCCTGCGTTCTTCGCTAAGCCCATCATCTTCCTTAGCAGTTGTGAAGGCTTCTGTGTGCCCAAATCCATGTCACTCACTAGCCGTTGGAATTGTTTCTCTTCACTTTCCATGTACACTGCCAATAATCGATCCTTCAACTCTTTGTATGTAGTAGTTGCAGATTCTACTAAATCTCCTACTTGCCTTAGTGCGTCACGGTTCAGTTTTGCAATGACCATTTCACATTTCGTTCGATCACTTTGTTTCTGCGGTGCCATAATGGATTCAAATTGCGCAAACCACATTTTCGGCAGGTCTGTCCAAAATTCCGGTATTCGCATTTGTACCGTGACCATTGCTACGTCCATGTTCCCTTCTATATTTCCTTCCAATGCGCTGATACTGCCGTCAGCCGAGTTCCGGGTGGCGCTGTCGCTGAGCTCGCTTTCCCGCCGGTCGGCGCTCGCGCTAGCGCTCTGTGCCGCCGGCGCCGGCGCGCCGAAACCTCCTAACAAGTCTTGAAACATGCCGTAATCGCACACTATAACTTCTGAATTTCACTATTTATTTAATTGTCCCGATTATTTTATTCGCCTCCGCCAGGTCAGTAAGAACTACTTGTTGTTTTTATATTTTATTTTAAAGGTCCGTTCATCGAAGCGTCGTGGGTCACCAGTTATTGCGTCTCTTTGTTCTATTATGACTGGAGTAATTAAAACTGTTTATTTCTAAAATATGTATTTATTTAGCACGCAATGTATAAAATATTACACGTTATATCTGACTCTATATTTGGTTTGCCTGACCTGGCGGCGCGGAGTGCTATGAACGACTGTGTGGCCCCGCGTCGCATGGAATGTTCCTAGCGGAAATGCTGAGCTAGCTGTGCCATACGGCGCGGTGACACTACAATATGTACTACATACTAGAGAAGACACCCCAACTCGACTGTTTGCAACACGAGCTGGTGTTCATTGGCACCAACTCACATTGGCGGGGCGGCCATATTTCGGTAAATATTCATTCATATTTAGCCAAAGTCGCATCTGTGCGCATTTTATGTTATCTGTGAGAACGGAGACACCCCCGCGCGTGACGCGCCCGCGCAGTCATCTAGTTATACCCAGCGAACTTATGTATAGAAGCATTACTTCATACAAATTTATTTGAAATTGTGGGATTCGAATAATAGTACTGTTATGAAATGGAACGCTTTCGAATATTGTTTGTTGGTTGCCATGGGGCTTCTTGGGAAAATGGAAAATTAGTGAAAAGTCGGCCCAAATTTATGTTTATAATTTTGCACTAAAATAGAACGATAAAGGGCGTTATTGACGCATTTAAAAGGCAGTTTTATTATGCAAGAAGTACATTGTGCAATAAGGGCAGTAAGTAGGATATTACTAACGAGAGTCTGTTAGAAGCCCGACGCCGAAGGCGGAGGGATTTTAATGACTCGAGTTTGTAATACCCTTACTGCCCGTGATGCACACAATGTTTTTCATCACATTTGCGAGGAAATAAATACCTACGACACAAGGGAACAAATTTTCTTTGACTGTGCTGATATTATTTAAGTTCATTCAATTAATTTAGTTAAATTTAATTACCTTAATATAACTCAAGTTAACTCAGTTTAACTCAAGTCGAGTCAAATCGAGTACAGTCGAGTACAGTCGAATACAGTCGAGTACAGGCGAGTACAGTCGAGTACAGACGAGTACAGTCGATTACAGTCGAATACAGTCGAGCACAGTCGAGCACATTCGAGTACAGTCGAGTACAGTCGAGTGCAGGCGAGTACAGGCGAGAACAGTCAAGTACAGTCGAGTACAGGCGAGTACAGTCGAGCACATTCGAGCACAGTCGAGCACATACGAGCACAGTCCAGTACAGTCGATTTTAGTCGAGATTAATAATTTAATTTAATTTTTAACTTAATTAATTTAATAAACCAGTTCAGTACAGCCAGCTACACATTACAGCCCTAGATGTATAATATTGTACTGATTTTCATTATTCTCCCGCGGGTGTATATAGGCCATTGTGTTTCTTTAAGTACGCATATAATCAGACCCTGAACGAGCAAGTGTGATGAAAAAACAAATGTAATACATAGGTCCATACCATAACATAGGTCTGTGTATAATTATATACCATATCTTTGTTTCAAGTAGCTACTCTATATTACCGCAATGTTTCCAGCCTAGGTTTATTTGTTACTTGTATGAGTTTATTTTCATTTTCCTTCCCGGTTCATTGTGCCACGGAAGGATTGTAACATAAACATTGTACGGGTGTTTATCCTTCTTTTACATTTTCTCTCTTTGTTCAATTTCAAAAGCTACAGCTTTTACGATATAACTTAGTAACTTATATGGAATGTACAAAGCTGGGATGTAGTGGGTACCTACTTTTAACTTGTTTTTAAAATTACATAATAATATTATCAACCAACTTTTGAAAGCTTTAGTTCGGAAAAATTGATAGGTACGGACTACATAAAAAATCGTATATCACTTACGCCATTTGGTAGTTGTACCTATTGAGTTGAGAGAGAGTGAAGATAAGAATTTCTTTGTAAAATAATAAAGGTACCTACTCAGATAGCAAGTAAGCTTGCAGCAAACTTGATTTTTCTTTGATTTTAGTTTGCTACGTCAAATATGACAAGGTAGGTTTGTGATAATATTGCTGCAACCTTGTTAATCTAAGGTTGTTGTTTCAAGTTTGTGGTAATGTTGCCGCAATCTTGCATTTTGTTTCATGTTCAACATCATGCAAGTTTGATAATTCAACATTGTATATGTATAAGTTATTTCCAACACAATTGTCAACTGTTAAGGAAACTGTAAAAACAAACATCATGCAAGTTTGTCGCTGGGAAACTAGAAAGTTTGATTTAAACGTGCCTCAAGTGTATACACTTGCCATGACAAATTTGGTACAAACTTTCGATTTTGTTACGTCAAACTTATTGCAATTTAGATGATTGCTATCTGGGTACACTGGACTTATTCCAATTTCGCTGTAGCCCGTAGCCAAAGCGCTACGAGTGCCGTAGACACGTAGCGGGCGTCGTAGCGCGCTACGCGGCCGGCTACAGATGGAGATTAATATTATACGGATCGCTGGTCAGACTTTATTACTTTGCTTCTCAGATTTAGCGACCCAAAATAGGTCTTAGCATACACCAAAGTCACAGAAATAAATATTCCGTTATTTATTCCTGTGCCAAAGTTCTCTAAGGTTTTACTTATAAAGTACGGTCGACCGCACGTCACTGGAAACAAAACCAGTAGGTATAAACTAGTCTCTCAAAGTATTGAAACTCCCTAGGCCAAGGTCAAAGTGTTACCACGTGCAGTCGACTGTACCTACTTTCATCATCATCATATTATTATCAGCCTGTAGACGTCCACTGCTGGACAAAGACTTTCCCCAAGGATATCCACGAAGACCGGTCCTGCGCTAACCTCATCCAGCCGGGTCCCGCGACCTTCACCAGATCGTCGGTCCACCTTGTGGGAGGCCTACACTGCGTCTTCCGATACGTGGTCGCCACTCGAGAACCTTTCTGCCTTAACGCCCGTCAGTTCTACGAGCGATGTGCCCAGCTCACTGCCACTTCAGCTTCGCAATTCTTTGAGCTATGTCGGTGACCTTACCTATTTTACTTTTTATTATTATCATAAAGCTATAAATAAGATGACACCTAACAATCGCTTTATATAGGTTACGAAGTTTGAGTTGTGTGTGCCTTGAAATAAACGAGGTACCTAACTGAGGGTAATAAATATACTAGAATTACCTCGATAACTCCGCTGTAACACGGTTGTAAAGTGTTAATTAATTTTCTATGAAAATTGTGAGGGTACGAGAGATCTCATAAAATAACATGCTCCGTGTGGTTATGTATGTACACACACACAAACATAAGTAGAATATGAGAGCAGGCATTCTGTATCGTATTATGTTCTCAGCCAGTGGCGGGTCTAGCGTTTTAGCACGATAACTATAGCGCCCTTTCGGTTTTAATGTCTTCATATGCTCCGTTTGATTATCACCACTACTCGCCTATGCCTTCCTCTGCTTAGAGTCGGTCGGTGGTGATGAGCATACATCGGGGTTCTCGGAGCGGGAATGATTTGAGAAAGAGTAGAGATAAACAGTTAAGTGAGTCTGCGAAAATAGCATACTATGCCTAATGAATAACTACCTTTCTGCGAAATGAATACACTCTATGACACAGTTTAATTTATTTCACATAGTACTTTAGCTTTACTACCAAGCCTCGTAAGATAACAATAAAAAGAACTTTTCATTACTCATACTCTGAAAGTAGGTCTGAAGTTGCCTGAGGAGCGGGTTGAAAGTAATACATCTCAGCCCTAGGGAGAATCGCTTTCAACTGATAGCTGTCAAATTATTTAAAAAAAAACTAGTACTATTTTGACATTTCTATTGGACCATGTTCCAACTGTCTATACAGCCACTCAATTATAGCGCGATGTAAAATTGAAATAACCTAAAGGTAATGATTACAGAATATATTTTTTTAAATGACTTTATTATAATTATTACTGTCAATTATTTCTTTATAACAACATAGATTTGGGAAAAATAATTACTATTTTTTCAATGATGGAAATGAAAAATAATGGCAGAATAGCTGGCCGGTCACAGAAAAAAAAACAAAGTAGACGGGAAAGCGGCAATACGATCTTCATTTGTTTTTTCGAGTTGTAGAGTTTTGTTTATACTTCCGTATAGCAGAGATTTGTGTTAACACTCATTTTATGTTTTTGTTTTTACTTTCAGTGTATTCTTAATGAGAAGCACAGTATTTCCCTCGGGTTCAAGACTTATTTAGAGGTCCCTCGAACTATTGGCGCCCTCGCTACGCGTCGGGCGCCAAACCCCGTCTCGGGACTTAAATAAGTTACTTTCACCCCTGGGGTAACAATGTACTATTGATTGATTAACTGCAGTAAATTTAGTAGGTAGCACGATTTTCAGAATAAACTATTAATATTTTTTCTATATTTGGAACAGTTAATCTGCGGCGTCTTGCTGTCCATTTCATTGAACTGAACGATCTTTCCACGTCGACAGTTGTAATTGGTGCATATTAGAAACCTGCTAGAGTACATTCTGTTTTTCAAGTCAATACCTATTCTTTGACTAATGTCAAACGTTTCCGCTCCGAGAACCCCGATATATGGTGATGAGTCACGACCAGCGGAGACCTGGAACATAAACCTCACGGGTTGTGTCCATGATTCCATGCTACGGCCAGGGTCCTACAATATGGTTCTACGGATTCGTTGCTCGCTCAACACGTAGATTCCTACATTTTGCCCTACTATATAATTAAGTAATAAGTATTAATACTTAATAATCCTACTAATATTATAAATGCGAAAGTTTGTAAGGATGTGAGAATGTTTGGATGTGAGGATGTTTGTTACTCTTTCACGCAAAAACTACCGAACAGATTTGATGAAACTTGGTACAGTGACAGCTTATATTCTGGAATAACAATATATAAGCTACTTTTTAACACGGACAAAGTCGCGGGGCGTCCGCTAATACCCCCTAAGTATCAAAACGCCTACATAGAGGGCGCTGTTTCACAATGTACACGGGAAAAACTTTTGTACGCGGGCGAAGCCGCGGGAAAAGCTAGTAATTAATAAATATCAATATTCATAACAATAAGTTTAATGAAACAGGTAATCTTTTTCAATATATAACGCAATAGAGAGCGTCAGTGGCCTCGGGGATAAGACGCGACCTATCATATCGAAAGGTTCGATCCCGGCTGGGCCATGTACCAATGGGTTTTTTCTCGAAACTTAAGTACATGTACTGACTGCTCTCAAACCGTAAAGGAAAACATCGTGAGGAAACCTGCATACGCCGAAGAAGAAATTCTTAGGCGCATGTGAAGTCCACCAACCCGCACTGGGCTAGCGTGGTGGACTATAGCCCGAACGCCCTCGTTGAGAGGGTAGGCCTGAGCCCCAGCAGTGGGAAGATTAATAGGCTGTTGATGATGATGATATAACGCAACAGCTGTTATATTTGCGCCCTCTTATACACTTCATACGGCCCTGTGCGCTCCCATACACACGCACGACGCGTGCTTTATGTGAAACTATAAAAACGTTGTCATGCTCTTGATGCAAATCTCTATGGAAAGACCCCTTTTTATTGTCTTATTATTAGTATAGCCACCACACACATTATTACAGTACCTACTCTTTTCACACACCAAAATTTTCTTGTTCTACTTATAAGATTCGACGTTTTGGTTTATGGCCGGAAACCAAATCTTGAGTGGGCACCTAAAAGCCGCAAAACAAACTTTCATGATTTTCGTGATTGCAGTGTTGTGATTTATTTTTTGACGGGAACCGGAAGCTCGTTTGGGGGCACCTCAAACCATATACAAATAACCAAATACAAATATGGTGATCGAAGATGGAAATAGAAAATCCAAAAAATAAAGTTCGCTCACTTCGCTTCGCTCGCTCAGCTCGCTCGGCTCAGGCGCTAGCACGACGCTTGCTCTTCGCGCGGCACGCTCGCTTCGCTCATAAATAATTGTATTCAGGAGCACTTAAAACCCCTACATACAAATTTTCAGCGCAATAGGAGAGTAAAAATTTCGGCCGTATAAAAAAGCCGCAAATTATCAAATTAATCTGATTAATATAAAAAAATATTCCTATTTAAAATGTATCTATGTAGATTGCATTGCAACTCGGTGGTGTTTTATTTGAACAATACAATCTGGCCACATTGTACCAAAAAATCAGAAGTCAAAGACATCTAAAAAATAAATAAAACCATTTTTCTTTGTTACCTAAATTGCATGCCATGTGTGCCAGTGCGTTTCCCTGTTACACCAAAAAGTTAAAACAATTTCATAGGTTTATCTTATTGCATCTCTTTGGTTATGTATTATTTGGACAAGGTATTATTTCGCATATTAATTTATATTTATGAAAATATGTTTCCGCTAATAATACCTTCTCATTTACTTTGTCTCTATACTTTTCTCTTCTTTTTGGGCCTAATTTTCTCAAACTTACTTGTATAACTTTTAATTTTTCATAAATGCAATCTAATTCATTAGCCATTAAAATTAAAATAATCTAATAAGAACATCTTACCACTAAACATAATAACAATTTGATATAATAAAAAGTCAATGTTCCTTCATTCATAAATCCGCTATTCCACTTGACACAGTTATAAAAAAAAAATAGAAGTATCCCTAGGATACTGCAAAAACTTACGCACCTGCGCTCAATTTCGCACTCACTTATCACTTTGATTCTGGACCATCTTAATATCTCCTCCGGTGGGCTCCTTATGCTCCTTAGGTATCATTCACAACGCTGCTACCCTTGTCACCAGCGGCGCGCCCTTGTGCCTTGCGCGTACGCCGTCTCATCTCGTCGATTAATTAACTCTTTATATTTCTGTAGATCACGATGACATTTCCGCACTTAAACATTTTCTTCGACACCAATCGGAAAAAAGTACTATGTGTGGAGTGAGTACATATTCTCTAAAACTTTTTATGATCACTTTGTACACTTTTATTAATGTTTATCGCGCTTTTATTTAAAATTCACATATTTATACTTTTATTAAAATATTTTTGTTACGATCGTAGGCCACTTGGAAGGGCCAGACGCCGATAACCGTCCCGCGCCCCGCGCCTCAAGTGGCAATGGCAGGGTCGCCATGAGGTGGAGTTAGGGAGACGTGGTTAAGAGAGTAATTAAACAACCTCTCTCTACGGTTGACACTTTAATACTGAACATACTTCACACGTTACAAGCTCTTATATTTAACACTTACATCTACTTATATCTACATACCTCAATCAGGCCACTTTGTACAAAAACATCTGAAGTAAAAGCCATTTAAAAATTAAACTAATGAAACTTTTTTTTTCTTTTTAAAGTGATTGGTACACTACAACAAATTGTAATTTGAATTTGTTTTTAAAATGATGGCCAGTGCGTTGTAAAGCAGGCATACACGACAACAAATTGAAAGTTGAACCGAGTTATTTTGCTGTAGTGTATGTATGCTTTACAACGCACTGGCCAATCACTTTAAAAAGAAAAAAAAAGTTTCATAAATTTTTAAATGGCTTTTACTTCAGATTTTTTTGTACAAAGTGGGATATTGCGTTGTCCAAATAATTATTAACCAAAGAGATGCAATATGATAACACCTACCTATAGAATCTTTTATTGTTTCAGCTTTTTGGTGTAACACCTATGATACAAAGCGCGAAATGTACTATTGCATTACAGTTTGGCGGGTTTATTATAAATAATCCACGTTTGCTGTGAACAAAGGATTTATTTATTTTAAAAACCGAGCGGGGTCAACTGAATTAATTATGGAACTTTGATGTTTTCACTCTTTACGTCATGTCAGTCCGCCACATAATAATGTAAAGTTATTTAACATTCATAACGGCGTCGCAGCTTTTAATTAAGGGGAGGTGGAAGTTTTTAATTTTATAGGAGTTCTCGTCTAATTTATACGGACGGCAATTTAAGGGGATGTATATGTCCTTTGGGACTCGTTAATATGTATGCCCGGTATGTTAGAGGCTTGAATATGTACTGCGAAGTTAATTTAGTCCAGTACCTATCTTATTTGATATATTTTTTAAAAAAGGAAAGATATGACTTATGCAGATGATTTGAGTTATAGATTACCAACCATGGGCATACCCAGGGAGGAGCACTTCGTACGCTATTCTATGAAATAAGAAACCGTATCAAGTTTCATCAATATCCGTTTAGCCACAAACAAACATAGACATTTTTGCATGTATATTAGAAATTAGTTTTGGATTAAATTAGTTTGAAACCAAATGAGTTACTGAATTCATGCCAAATACTTAAGTAGTACTTTTGCTATGACTTTGAAAATGTAAACAATTCTTTAAAGTAGGGAATTTAGTCAAGCTTTTCGGAGTTTAAGATTATAATTGTCATTCTAAATATAAAAAAAGCAATGGCGCGGCGTAAGCCTTCCGTATTTCATTGCGAAATAATACCGAATTCACTGGCTTTGTATTATTAAATTGAATGAACACACAGAATACGTAAGGTTATTGCATTATGAAAGCCTCATTGTTTTATTCAAAGGGTTCCCGATAGCGACTCGACCCGCCGCTTCTTACCTATTCCGTTTGAGAGAATTATTACCTATCGTTGAATTCAACGAATCTCACGACCGCAGCTGCCAACAACAGAAACATTACCCCAATTTCTATCTAGTCTACTGACATTTTACGGTTTCCATCAGATTAATATTCTATTAGAAAGCCGGTTATCGTAGCCCTTTTGGGGTATTTTATACTTATTAATTTACATTAGCCAGCTAGGTGTTTTTTACTTATTATTTAAACTTTTTTGCACATGTATTGTACAAGAGGGGAACTTAATGCCGGAGACATTCTCTACCAGTTATCCAGTTATAAGACAGTCTAGCTGTTATCCGCGGCTTTGCCCGCATGGGATAAGTACCTATAAACCATCCGGAAGAAATTACCTGAGCAGTGTAAACCGCATCAAAATCAGTTGCTAAGCTTATAGACGCGGGAAGCTTCTTTGTTTTATGATAAGTATGTAAGGAAAGAAGCACAATTTATACGAGTACCAAAAACAGATACAAATAACTATTTAACATAACTAGTAAACATTACAGTAATCAGATTTGTGTTTGTTTTTTAAATATTTTCGCTAAAGAACATTTTCGATTAAGACATACCCGGTGCTCGGGAAAATTATTCCGAAATTATCAAAACCTGCCTCATTTTTTCACAATGACGGCAAACGTTTCAAAGAATACAAAACTGCACATTGTAATGGTATTGATACGTCGCTCTTGATGGCGCTCAGCGAGCTGGAAACATCTCCCGGGAAAATCTTTGACATTCGTATCGACAAGCCGTTTACGCAAATTGAACATCCTGAGAAATCTGAGTGTAACCGTCGTCTATTCCCGCCCTCGAGCGATACGCTCTGCTATCGCAAGATACAGTCTGTTTCAAAATATAAAAGCGCCGCGTTTATCGCGGTAAAAAGCAGCCTATGTCCTGCCCCAGGACATTTCCACATCTCATCAAAATCCGTTAGGGCGTGAAAACTTAACATACAGACAGAGTTAATACAAGTATGGACTAGCAGACAACAGATTCCAGGAACAATCCTGGATCTGACCAATCTAGGAGGAATGAGTCCACTCCCCAGTATTTCGATTAAACGACATTTCTAAAGTTTAAAGCCAAAAACTACATCATTTATCCAATCCAACCACAGTCAAAATAAGACGGTTAAAATGACCCAAAAAATAATACTCTCCACTCAGTCACACCTTATTATTTGCTAATTTAAAAGCAAAGCGGCTCAGGGAGGCGACGGGCGACCCTCGCGCTGGCAGCGCCCTCGCTCAGAGGCTAAGCATAGCCATACAGCGCGGGAATGCTGCCAGCGTGATGGGCACCCTGCCGCGGGGGCAAAAATTTTTACACTTTTTTTAAGTAGGAATTTTGGTTGTTTTTAGTTTAATTTATTTCAGTTTGTAAGTAGTTGTATATTATTATAATTTAGTTTTATTTTATTTTATTAAATATAATAATATAATATAATAACATAATATTAAATGTTCTAATTTAAAATATACTTAATTAAACTCAGCAACATACATACACTTCACTTTATATTTAAAATCGGGAGTCCTACATAATTTGTTTGCGTTATCCCATAAGGCAAGATGGAAATTATGGACATGCCCGTGTCCCTAAAAAGGATTTCACAGGATTTAAGCTGTGTCAAGAGTTTTACATACGCCGTCCATAAACTTTGAGGTGTGTTATATTAAGGCATATAAGTGAGTATGTGTTATTAATTAAGAAAACAATTTAGATTTTTGAGACTCACTGTTCGACTAAAATTGATTTCCGTCGCCTGAACCGGAGTCAAAAAATAGCTTGTGATAGAGTATAAATTGCAATAAACTTGGTCATTAAATAATCTAGAGCGACATAGTTACAACTTTTAACCGAGTCATGGGTAAAAAATAATTAGACACGAAATAAAAAGTAACCAAGTTATTTTCCATCAATTAATTGGTAATTGGCACAGGTAAAACCAAAAATGTTAACATGTTCAATCAACTAGACTAACAAGCTGCCACGTCGAATTTACACCTCCAAATTGGCAGGTATCTGTAATGCGGTGTGGTTACATTTTCCCCATTTCCCGAAACGATACGTGGCGCCTCCTTGTGCCGGCTATTATAGCTTCCCCTGGCGCCGCCTGGCGCCCCCTGGCGCCTCGTAGCGCCCCCTAGAGTAGACCTTTCACGTCAATGCAGCGGAAATTTGCGGGATATTAGGTACACTTGCACAAAGCATCGGGAAATATTATACTTTGCTTTTGATCTGCCGGTTTATATAGAGTTTGATTCCTTGCAAGTTGGCGCCCATTTACTTTATAAACTAGCTGTTATCCGCGGCTTCGCTCTTGAATAAATTTCCCGGGCAACCTTGCAAATGAACCAAGCTAACTAGCAATGAATTCCCCACCGAATCCATTCAGTGTTTTTTGGAGGAGAATAGTATCACCGTAAAAAGCAACTCTCATAAAAATTTGTAAGTAGTAGTGATGTATGTATGTACAGTCGACCGCACGTCAGTTGAAACACTTTGATGACCTCGAGTCGGCCTAGCCTTAATAGGCTGGGGAGTAATGTGAGTTTTAATTACTATGAGAGATCAGTTTAAACTCTGATTTTTGTGGAAAAAATATGACTCAAATTATACTTTTATCATTATTTCAAATTGTACATTTCGTGAAAGACGCTCACGCGAATATTTTTTGTTTAACATTACTCTACCGACTTTTAATACTGTAAAAAATAAGTTATTGTATGTTTGTAATGAAAATTAATACTGACACGTGTCGTCTACAGAAATCGGCAGTGCCCTTTGAACAATTACTTTTGAAGTTTTTTATACTTACTTAACATGAAAAATATGGAAATACGAGCTTTTTTAAAGTAGCGACGAAATACCAGAGTCAACGAAAAAAAAACCTAAAAAGAGTTATATCCTGGAATAACAATATAGGCTACTTTTTACCGCGGCAAACTTTTTCCGCGGGAAAAATATTTAATTTTGATGAAACTTGGTACAGTGATAGCATTTCCCGCCCTTGCAATGTTGATTTTTTTGTACCCAAAGTTCGTAAGTTCATGTCACCTCTACCTATTATGGGTAGTCCACTTATGCTATATTATCCTGGAAAAAATTAAGTTCCCGAAGTAGATAATTTACGCATGTGAAAAACTGTTTTTCATTACTCATACTCTGAAAGTAGGTCTGAAGTTGCCTGAGGAGCGGGTTGAAAGTAATACATCTCAGCCCTAGGGAGAATCGCTTTCAACTGACAGCTGTCAAATTATATTTAAAAAAACTAGTACTATTTTGACATTTCTATTGGACCATGTTCCAACTGTCTATACAGCCACTCAATTACAGCGCGATGTAAAATTGAAATAACAAAGTTATGTAATAATTAAAGAATATATATATTTTAAATGACTTTATTAATAATTAATTTCGTCAACTATTTCTTTAAAATAAAATAGATTTGGGCAAAATATTTACAATTTTTTTCAATGATGGAAATGAAAAATAATGGCAGAATAGCCATTATTTTGAATTTTATTTTGAGGCCGGCCACAGGAAAAAAAACAAAGTAGACGAGAAAGCGGCAATCCGATCTTCATTTGTTTTTTCGAGTTGTAGAGTTTTGTTTATACTTCCGTATAGCAGAGATTTGTATTAAAACTCATTTTATGTATTTGTTTTTACTTTCAGTGTATTCTTAATGAAAAGCACAGTGTTTCCCTCGGGTTCAAGACTTATTTAGAGGTCCCTCAAACCCCGTCTCGGGACTTAAATAAGTTACTTTCACACCTAGGTTAACAATGTACTATTAATCAAAGATGATTCAGATGAAGCGTGGCAGCTTCTAGTACCTACTCTACGTTATAGAAAGTACTCGTCGGTAGTCGGAAATGGGTTTTACCCAGCCATAAGATTAATGTCGAACTTCATCTTTGACCCGACATCCGAAATCCGAAAGGCAACGTGCGCGCGTTTCCAATTTCATAGATGATCGCAGATAATCGAAGATTGATCGACTCGCCCAAAAATTCAAGCTTAAAACGACCCATTATAGTTTAAAAGTATGATTTTGTAATTTTAAACACAAAGAATACATGGGTTTAAACCAATGTATTCGATGGTGCTTAAGCACCATTCTTTTAAGCAGCTTTAGTATGATTAAAACTGAGTGGCAAAATCCGACTGTATCAATTTCAACAATACGTTGTTGATCTAAACTATTCACCCACTAATCCCCTATTGATTTATAAAACAAAAATGTAATTTTTATATTCATCCCACTTTTTGGTGGAGGAAAATATCTTAAGACTTCGTAAGTAACGAAAATAAAAGCCGTAATGAGTTAGGTAAATAAGAGATATAATGGTAACTACATTTCGTCGTAACACAATCAATCAACTAATATGTCTCCAACAGGAAAAAGTAATGACCGCATGGCTAAGAATAATTATTTATCAACGCTCGACGTCATTAGTATTGTATACGGTATAGCTAGGTTGTCATCAACTAGCAACTTATAGGAAGGAAAAGAAATTCTGGGAATAACAATGTCTCTAAATATGAATTTATACGTCACTTAAGGACCATAACGATTATTTTATCCTACTAATATACGCAAAAGTTTGTAAGGATGTTTGGCTGTATGTATGTTTGTCACTCTTTCACATAAGAACCACGGAATAGATTCTGATGAAACTTTACAGTAATATAGTCAGTAACACATAGGCTAGGTTAGGCTATAGATACCTCGGGAAAAGCTGTTCCCATGGAAAAACTTTCCAACGCGGGCGAAGCCGCGGGAAACAGCTAGTTGTATTAAATAAGTATTAGAGAAAATAAAGGCACAAACTACATAAAGAAAAGTGGAACTTACTATATTTTATTGGTTTATTTGTGCCATGACAATTGTAGCCACAGTAATAACAAAGTAGAAAATCTAGAAATAGAACTCGAGGTCACGTCCGCGGTACGATTTATTGCTCCGAGTCCAGCGCGTCGGGGTCCCGAGAAACTTGTGACGTCAGCGATGAGCCAGCAATGATGAGAAACTCTTCGAGGGCGCATTTAGAACGAGTGGAAATAGGGCCTCAAAACTACGGGATTTCAACTTGAAAATGTAGTGGGTTCGATTCCCACTCGGGGCCAACATTTGTGCGATAAGCATGTTGGCCCCGGGTGGGAATCGATCGACCTCTGGCGCAGTAGGCAGGGTCCAACCAACTGAGCCAACAGGCCAGGCCACTGTGTAGTTTAACTTATATTCACTGGTTTTAGGATTCTGGGTGTTCGTATGTACCTATTTATGTATATTAAAAAGCATATAAGCATGTTTATCACGGTGAACGAGTTTTATTCGTTCACCGGTTTATCAGCTGTTAAGTACCCATTCACAAGCTTCGGCCTTATTTGGGACTAAACAGCCGTGTGTGAATTGGTCCAAAAACATTATTATCATTACAGTAGACTTATTACGTGCGACTAAAGTAGGTCGCAAAAATAATAATGTGCGATGAGACCACCTTTTATAAATTCGGTTTTATTAGGTAGGTACTTAATAATGGCATGAAATCGATATAGAATCGCAGAAAGAACTGTTCAGAAAGAAATAGAACTACGTATAATTAGGTATCTTGCCGTTCTGTGGAAATAACTAATACCTAGTTACCTGTTAAAGAGTGGGTAGACATTGTATAGGACTTAACACGTCAAAACGGCTGTAGCGAATTGATGAATTTATTTATATACTGGCTTGTGTAACCAATAATGATGCCTACTAAAAGGCTTACTTTGGTTTTTACAAAGGTAGACTTCTTTATCGTTATGAGAGAATATATAGAACTCTTTATTTTATTTCAAATTAATTCAATATTTTCAAAAGTACGTAGGTACCTACATTATTTTAAGATGCAACCGTTTCCGATCCGACACCTGTTACCGTAGAGGTACCTAATTTCTATAGAGGAACCCAATTTTTGTAGTCCAGCCCTGCGTTTCACATTTCTTCATAAATATTGGCGGAAAGCAGCTTGAGTAAAGTTTAAATAGCCAGCCGCGATCCAAAATGTCCAACTTTTGATCTATGAAGTGCGCAGTTAAGGCGATTAATGATATTTCTTAGCTGAAATGGCAGCAATTTTCTTATTATAAATCTGTTTATAAGCTAGCTTATACAGCCCCGCGGTGCTGGTGCCGTATAAGTTTTCCAAGAAGATATCTTATATTAATTACACCATGATATTCGGGTAAAAGTACCTAGCCATTGTAACTCTCGGTCAAAGCCAGTTTAACGAAATGTGTAAACATAACTAGGTTACATGTTAGGTTATAATATGATTTTTATTGTGCGAATAATAATAATAAAAAATTCGTTTAAATATTTTAAATATCTACAGGCAAATTTAAAGACTTTTTATTTATTTTATTTATTACAGGCAATCCACATCGCCATTGTTTTCAAAGAGCTTCAATTTTTCTATTTTCCTAGTACAATAGCAACCCTCTTACTTGTAACAATGCCATGAAACTCCTATCCATCCATTGTTACGAATACGCAATTGGTAGTGTGTGCGAAGTGCTACGGCGAGCGTAGCGCTCTATCTTCTTCTTTGTCTATCTTTTTTTTATATTTTCCACCAAAGTTTTTAATTTACAATATAATATTGGCGCCTATAGTTTGCGTTGGAGGTTCTCGAGGTTGAATGCCTGAAATAACTGAGGCAAGATAATATTAGGTTGTTTTTGTCGACGATGTGACGAAGATCCCGATGACGTCACGGGCATGTCTAGCGACAATATCTTATTCTTGCGTTTATATTTCAATTTGCGTGTTTTCTCTAAACATAGGTCTTTCATCACTGGGATGAAGATATACAGTCAAGGTTCATAAGTGCAGTAGCAGTTTCGCAATTCAATAGATTATGATGGTCACTTACGACCTTCTTTCTTCATAGGTAAGTCTTTCTTCTTTCTGTGCCCACACACCCACTAATATATACCTGGATAATATAGACTGGCCTGTTGGCGTAGTGGTAGTAACCCTGACTACTGCGCCAAAGGTCGTGGGTTCGATTCCCACCCGGGACCAACATTTGTGTGATGAGCATAATTGTTGGTTTTCGGATTCTGGGTGTTTGTATGTATTTAAGTATTTATTTAAAAGTATTTAAGTATTATTATCAGTTGTTGAGTATCCATTTACAAGCTTCGGCTTAGTCGGGACTAAACAGCCGTGTGTAAATTCGTCCAAACATTATATTACTATGAATTGATGATTTATTGCTATGACAATAAAGTTTAAAACACATTATTGAGTTGGGTGGCCAGTTACGTATAATTGGTTTCGTGACTTCGTGCCGACCGTTGCGTTGTACAGAAAAAACACTCTTAGCGTGCACTGCACTTAAGAACCTTACTGTACCTACTACTTAATAAATAAATGATCAGTCTAGACTGACTAGACTGTAGTCAGCTCATAAAAATTTATAATCCAGGAGCTTCTGTAGACGAGGATAAACATATTAGATGTTAGTTTCGATGTTTCTTATGTATACTCCGTATACTCTAAGTTTGGTTGGTAGTTTATATTTTTTGATGACCATTTAAAATTGTACCAAGTATTCGTTATGGCCGGTGTTTTTGTAATTTACGAATACACTGGCACTTAGTGAACATGATTAATTCATTACAATACACCTACTTAGCTTCTACATTTAATAACTCGTAAATTTTAATTACGCAGAGCCGAGGGCTTAGTTTGTATAAACGGTTATAGTCTGGCAAGCGTTTAAAATGAAAAGCGAGATTAATATGGCTCGTGTAGGATTAAAATGGGTACTAATGCTTCTCGCTCAGTTATCGCCCTTAGAAACTGCTGCTAATGTTAGGGGTTTGCGGTAAATCGTTCCTGCTTTGAAGAGATAGGTATATGAATAGCCGTAAAATTTGGCACAAAACTATAAATACGTAAGTAGGTGTGTAATCCTATCCTACCAATATTATAAAGGCGAAAGTTTGTAAGGATGTTTGGATGTTTGTTAGTCTTTCACGCAAAATCTACCGAACAGATTTTGATAAAACTTGGTATAGTGATAGCTTATATCCTGGAATAACATATAGGCTACTTTTTAACGCGGACAAAGTCGCGGGGCGTCTGCTAATACCCCCTAAGTAACAAAACGTCTACATAGAGGTCGCTGTTTCACAATGTACATGGGAAAAACTTTTCTACGCTGGCGAAGCCGCGGGGAAAAGCTAGTTATAAATAATTTTCGCATCATTGTCGGATAATTCGTCCCTTGCAATACGCAGGGGCGTAACTAACAAAAGTACAGTAGGTACATTCGTAGAAGCGATTGAAAGTTACGCGTTATAAGTAGGTACTAATGTTTCATGAAGTTACATACGACCCTTATTATAGAAAGAAAGCCACCTAGATATTAAATCCTTATGCAATTTTTTAAAATCGGAACTACCCTATGTAACTTACGTAATCCATTTTTGAAAAAAAAAATTTGAAAATCAGTTTCGCAGGGGAAGAATTTTGGGTACCTACGTTCTCAAAATTTCTGTCAAAAATCGCTTAGGCACAATATGAGGTCAAGTTGATAGGAAAGGTCTGTCCCATCACTACACTTAGTTTGTTCTAGCCTTTGAGTATTATTAATACTCAAAGGTTCTAGCCGGTGATTTTTTCGTTCACAGGTTCGAGCACAAGGAACACACTGTAAAGTAGTACTTAGGTACTTACTTACTTCACCAATATCCGTAGATTAGCAAATGGAACACGTCGGCAGCGGTGCAGCAACAAATAGGAAAAAATAGTCCGGAGCCTTATTTTTGAATCGCTCTCGTCGCTTCGAGCGGTCGATTCTACTAATTTTCCTTCGAAATCCGATACAAATATCTGTAGAATCGACCGCTCGAAGCGAGGAGAGCGTTTCAAAAATAGGGCTTCTGAGCTCGAGCCGTCCGTACATTTAATTTTAAATCCGTGCAGCGTGAAATAGAAATTGATTCCATGATTTCCGCTTTTCATTCCAGTTGGTATATCAGAATTTTAGCCAAAGCCTGTAGGTAGGTAAGTACTACCGTTTGGTAGTTTTAATTATCGTCTCAAATCCAGCCAAGGTATTAAAATATATGTGTAGGCTGGTAGGAAGTACCCTCTAGATATAAGTATGTTTTGAATAAAATAGACAAAAATTATTTTGACTTGACATATAAAAGTAATAGTATCTAAGTTTCTCAACGATACGATTATATACCTAAGCAAATAAGTTGTAACTTTTATCAAATTAGACACTTAACATAACTTAAAGTAAGGTTTAAATAAATATGTAAGTACCTACCAAAGATAAGCTTGTGTGGGTACAGAAACAATACATGTAAATTCCGACGAATGTCATATTTGAATGCTATTGGATTAAAAATTCATGGTAAAAATAATGTTAAATAGGTATAATACTAGTTATGTATATTATTTATAATTGTTATAAGTATTGATATACGATTTTTATTCTTTGACGTAGGTATGTTGTTTTTGTAGAACATCCTTCAGTTAATAGAGCTTATTGATAGCCCAATTAAAGCTGGGCTATTCACGTCTCACCCATCGAATGTGAGTGGGCGAGGAGGGTGTAATCGTCTCAATCAACAAATACCTAAGTATAAGGGAATTCAGGGAAAACCGTCGATTGGTTAACAAGTAGGTTTCTTTATACCGATTACTTAAAGGCGCGTCGATCACGTTAAAGTGAGAAGAGGAAAGTAAAAGAAGTCGGTTTAATTTTTGCCTACGTGGTGCATATAGATTTTACAGTTTTACACATATAACATTCTAAAATAGTTATCAAGCAACAAGTTCGTGCAACACGAGTGCTACTTTAGGCAAACGAGGCATATAGATGAGTAGGTATTTAAACTTCAGAACGGGTAAGTACTGCCTTTTTCCTGTGAGTTTGGCATTACGTTTTTGTAGTTGTGCTTGGACCAAAGAAATTGAAGCCTGGACCTATGCAGGGTTTACTACCAGCATTCGTAATCCTTTTCCGTAATGATTGTCCTAAACAACAATAATATGTCTCACAAACCTAAACGATAGTATAAAGATACTCATCTGAACTTCAGTTTTCGGAGAAGACAGCGTTTCAAATGTGCGGAAAACGAAAATTCCTAACCAAACAACCGAATACAAAGAAACGAGGAAATTGTTTGTGACATGACATTGTCAGTGTAAAAGGTTTGCTTTTTTACCGAGCGATATCTATGCCTTTTTATTATTATTATTCAGCTCTCTCATAAAAAATAATACATGAACTTCTTAATTATTCATTCGGAAAAATCCTCTAGATTGGAATTTGAAATAATTATTTTTCCGATAAACTTCAGTTTCCAAAATTATCGCTTACGCCATCCATTCTATGAAAATACCTATTGGAAAAGTTCATTATGTGCAGTTGTAGTGGCTATGGCGTCTTTCTACCAGGTCTAGTCTAGTCATTAGTCGTTCTTGCTCACCTGGACCTATAAGTCCGTGAGTGAGTTAGTATAATCACAGGGGTCAGAAAATTGGACCTACATGAAGCATTGCACTGACGCACGCACCAGCACAGGTAAATAAAACGCCAATTAGGTCCCATTTCTCTTGCCTCTGCTTGTATTGACAAACATAAACAATACTTAAACTAAACAAACAGTTATTAAACGAAATAACGAGCTTAGTTTTGGTCATTAACGTTTACGAGTGTAGAGATGTAAATATTTGTTTAGGGACGCGTTAATTTGTAGGAAAATCCAGGGAAAATCGAAAAAAAACCTCAAAATCACAAAATCATTTTATTACATTTTAAGTTCTCTTTAAAGTTAGATATTAGTGGCTGCTATACTATTTCGATCTTAAATTATCGATGTATACTACATCAGCAGTGATCAATTTAAAATCTTTTGTGGGGCTCTGTGTGCGTTACTCCGGCGTTACTACAATAAGATCCCGAAAGAAACTATCAACTTATCTGAGAACAAATTTAAGGCAAAAACATATTTTATAAGTTAAATGACTACATAAATTATAAAATTCCATGGAGTGCCTGATGGCTCAACATAGATAAATATTGTAATGAACAAGCTATATGTATGATAGCGCCCTGTGCTGTTGGGTTTGTTGCTATTTCTTCCCTTCGGCGACATACAGGTGGAAACAGAGTAGTTTTAGACATAATTTACGTCAGAAAGAGAATATTGTATACCAATTCCGAATATAAAAAAAATTCTTTATCAGTAGCAATACGTCGCGAGGATTTTTAAGCACTGTTTTGAAACGGCACCATTTGAGCACTAATTGCGGTAGGTATCTGTAGAAGCACATTTCAAAGTCTAAACCCTGCGCTCCAGCAGTAAGTAACCCTTACGAGGCCGCATCTCTCGCGTAGGTGGTTTGATAAATTACAGTTTTGATGAATGTAGCCCGATCCACTGTCCCTAAGCCGGAAGCCCAGATAGGCACCGTATAGTTGACAGAGACAAACGCGCGGTATCCGTTATATCGTAAGGAACGTTGCTCTTGTGTGGCCTCATTCCATTCTATACATTTTGGCGTTTAAAATCTTGAAACACCCGACGCACCATCTATGAGTATTTGATATATTTTTGTAACTATTGTAATTTAACCCCAAATACAGCTACTTCGTTTAGAATTATTTTTAATTGTGCGGTAGGCCTTATCTTTTTAGGGCTTTTTCCACAGAACATGGAAAAAGCTCGTTTTACTCTGTTTTTTCCTTTCCAGCCCATCTATCTGACAGCCACAGCTGTATTACTTCTACAGTTATGATATGAATGAATGAAACTTACAACTAAAACATGTAGGTAGTATCCTCAATAATCCCGTCTACTTACTATCCATCTTGGGGTCAATGTACTTAATATAGCTAGGGCGTTCTACGGTCTGAGTGAAACAAGGCGACATTTCGGTGACAAGTAGCTCCCAATGGTTTTTCCTCCAACCCGACCAAAGACAGGAAAAGTTCTTAAAGAACTGAGTGCTATACATTATATAGGCTGTTTATGTTTTAGCTGATTACTGATTTATCATGTCATGTCCTAAATGAATGTACTTGTATACCAAGTATACTTGCCACAAGCTGTGAATAGAGAAATATTTGTTGCATTTAATGAGAAAAGTAGCCAATAAAGGCAAAGTGGTAATTTGGTTTAGTGGTTCTCGAGCAGTATAAATAAACAGGTACATAGCGATGTAGTAATTTTTAATACATGACGATGATAATTGTGAAATACCTATTATAGGTACGTGTAGATAGGTGTGAAAATGTTCTATCAGACCCCTGTAAGAATATCAGGAACAGTTATTCAGGGACCATCACTAGATTTTTTCACATCACATTCTTCTGTTAGTATCTATACCGTAAAATTTCAAACAATCCCAATGTACTAACAAAAAAATTAAGAGTCAGGTAACTATAAGGAAATTCTAATATCTTTTATCTACCGAAATATATTTTCACATCTTCTTTTATCAAATTTTACGATCACCTTGTATTTCCTTACTGCGCGTGAAGTGAACGCCCTTGAGACTCAACTTCTGAAGGGTCAAGCTAACAGCGAAGTTTTGAAAGGGAGATGATGCCTCATCTGATTCTATTTGTAAGTCCATCTAGTTTAGGCACATTGTACACCGACTTATTGAGAATCTACGCTAGCTAATAAAGAGTTTGTTTAAACGCACTAATATCTGGAAGGAATAGTCGAATTCGAAAAATTCTTTTTGCATATTCAATTCTTGAGGAACGTTTAGGCTATTTAACCTCACGCTTCAACCCTTTAGACCAAAGAGAAAGTCATAAATAAGTCAAAAGCCGCTGTAAACAGCTATAGTATAAATATATTTGCGAACAAGAATTTGTACATACACAGCCTAGCCGACGAAAAAACAAAAGAGGAGGAGGTTCTCAACTCGACCCGTATATGACCCGTATATTTTATTTTTAATTTATTTTAGGAAGTTTTGGCCCTTTTTATTTTTGGCCTTTTACCTTGGCTACAAACCTAAGTATTTTACTTAAAATAAAATGTCACAATTTATTATTTTAATAAGGTAATACTACGCCACTTCACCAAAGAATAGAGCTTCAATGAGCTTCAATTTTTTCTCGGACAAATGATTGTTTTTTGTTATTGATTTTTTAAACTTCGGACTTCCGCTTATAGGAAAGCTATGTCATCCAGCGTTGATAATTTTATATCAGACTTTCTGCTTCCATAAACGGTTTAGCACAAAATGTCAATCTGTATTCTGTACTTTGCTAACGATTCGAACGTAATTTGTACACCTTACTCGTAACGTAATGACGTTGGCATAGGGCGCGTTAATGTAATTAAGGCTGTATAAATCTCGTCCCAGAGCCATAAATCCACGTAACGGCCGTCGTGCGGGGAATTCCCATCCATCGTGTCACAGATATTGATGACTCTGTGCAAATTGATACGGTCTTATTTTTATTGTGTGCACAAGTCTTAGTATTCGCCGTAGAAGATTTTATAGAGAATGTTGAATAGGCCATTCTGTACAATGGTGGACCTTTAATAGTAGATTGTTTATCAAGGGAGCAAAATAACTATTTCATCTGGTATTATTTTATAGTATAAATAACACCAGATGAAATATATAGTATAAATTTTGTAAGTAGCGTAAGTATATTTTAATTTCAATTTATTTCCATTTCCACGTATCGGAAGACGAAGCGTAGGCAGGCCTTCCACAAGGTGGACCGACGATCTGGTGAAGGTCGCGGGACCTGGCTGGATGAGGTTAGCGCGCGCGGGTTCTATCTATCTATCTATATTTCCATAAAACATTGTATTTTACATTGTGTCGGTTGGTAATCGAAAAGATTATTAAATTAAGAACAAATTAAATAAATTCTAATAATCTCCCGGCTTACCTATGAACTCAGCCGGCAGTGAGAGGAATTTCCATTATTGAAATACTTCTGTATTATACAGAAGAATACAGATGTAAGTATACAGAAGAAAACAATACAACTGACTAATTTGTTCAGTGTGCTAAAACCTATTCTGTGCTAATAAGTAATACCTACTTCCATAATACTTGGGTATATTAATTGTAACAGACGCACAAAGCACAATAGATATTATTTGTCATAAGAATTGCGGGAGGAATAAATCCCCAATTTTGCCTCTGTTCCGTCTTTCGCCTCAGAATCGAGGCGACATGATAAATTATGATTATCTCCGCATTGTCGGTCGTTTGTTGTGCTTCACCAGTCGTGATAGTCGTTATTACACACGACCCACGCAATATTAACATGGCTGGCATAGATTAGATTGTATTATTTCTAATTAAATTCCTTCATCATCATCAACATGCCTATTGACATGTCCCTACTGCTGGGGCTCAGGCCCACCCTCTCAACGAGGACGTTCGGGCAATAGTCCACCACGCTAACTCAATGCGGGTTGGTGGACTTCACATGCGCCTAAGAATTTCTTCTTCGGCGTATGCAGATTTCCTCACGATGTTTTTCCTTCACCGTTTGAGAACAGTCAGTAAAATGTACTTAAGTTTCGAGAAAAACCCCATTGGTACATGGCCCAGCCGGGGATCGAACTTCGGACCTTTCGATGTGATAGGCCGCGTCTTATCCCCGACGCCAATGAGACGCTCTGATTAAATTCCTTATTCCTACATATTGTCATTATTTTTGTAAAAGGGACCCCTCTGGAACTATTATCTAATCTGTGCCTTTGCCAGGTATAGTGGCCGGAAAAGGCTGGAGTTCGGGAAGGCCTATGTCCAGCAGTGGATGCTGATGGGCTGATGATCATTATGATACGTCATACATAATCTAGTCCTGACAGGGGACGCAGGTAAAAGGCAAGCCTTTAACTGATAAATTATTGATTCGCCATAGAAAAAGTTTATATTTCTCATTTGAATCGAATTCGTCGTTCTCTTACACAGAACTGATAATATTTTATTCACAATCAAACTCCTAAGCATTCCTTTTTACCGACTTCCAAAAAGGAGGAGGTACTATGTTCGGCTGTATGTATATATTTTTTTGTGAATATATAGGTATGGTATGGATACAATTACTTTATAAATTTTTCAACCAAATGGCATTCCGCGTTCCTACACATAAACATTACTAAATAATGCGTAAAATTTTCGGCACGTGTACCATCTAATATTTAATTAATTTTACAAAGAGAAAACAAAGGACAATGAAAAAAATGTAAACAGGAAAGTTCACAAAATAAAACAGGTGAATTGTTTTCAAAGTAAATAATTCAGCTTCCTTTGTAGTATGATTAAAAGGCAATATGAATAAAAATTTGGTAATTCGATGCAAGCTAAGAGAATGGTTTTTAGGTGATCATAGCCTACCTACTGATGCTAAAAAGCATTGTACTAGGTAAAATAAATAAAAAACTTTTTTAAACTTAAATCTCGGCATTGAAGTACCCAATTATATACTAACCTTCAATGATGATGCTTTTGATTGGCGTTATTTAAAAATTATCCCTTTTAGGAAAAACGCACTTTTAATCTGGTCTGGTTTAAGTAAGTACCTACTATTATTTATGAGAAAAAAACATTAAAATTGCTTTTTGGCTTCAGATCATCTAGTAAGTAGCTAATCAGATTGAATTTTTGCGATATCTTAATTAGATAATAAATAATCACTTTTCTGGTCCATCCTATATACTCTGTGAAATAGGGCAGATTTTTTTGTACTTTCACTCTACCATCAAAAGTAATCAAATCACCCCTTGCACGCCACTGTTAGCTTAACAAACAATTTTAAAAATCACATTCTTTCTATTTGCTGTATTTTCTTCGTATAAACTTTAACCTATAAGGTCCGCTTGCCAAGTTAAAGTCTATAAGTTAGCAAGCAGCCCTAGCAACAAGACTGCTGACGATAATTTCTTTACGTTTGGTAATTTCATCCTCGTCGCCAAATTTTTAGTTCCGTTTCCGTAATCGTAATTCGAATAAATAAGTCTAGGTATCAAATGATGATATAAGTACCTACTTACTACAGTTAAGTTCGGTATTTTAATAAATAATAATCTCAGCAAAGTTAAAGTGTCATGTTTTAAATATAAATTAACTAAACTCTTCATTACATACCTTGAACGTGGTCCAACCGGTGGGACCGGGTCCACGAGGAACGACCCGAATTAACACGTAGATACTGATTCTTGTGCGTATATTAAACTTTCTTTAAACGTAACTCTGATGAAATGTTAATTCTCTTAAACTTTCACAAATAAATTCTAATTTTCTTGTGAAATACGAAAATTTAATAAAGTTCGCAATTCAACCAGACTAGGTATACTTAGTCTGTTGTTTCAGTACAAAGTCATTATTTAAATATGTGCTTGTTCTACGAATCGAAGGGCCGCCGTTGGAAACAATTTGCGAGCTGAACAAGAAACAAAAAGTTGGTGAAGTGTGCGTCGTACACCAGTCGAGAGTTGCGTCAATAACCTAAAACTTTCCAATCAGTGTTGCCAGCCCGCGTCTAAGTCGGGACTTCGAAACTTGTTTAACTACCGGTTCCAATCGGTATGGTGCTATCGTGAAATTTTTGACAAGTTCCAGAAATTCCTAAAGGAACTTTTATTAAAATAATTCTTAGATTTGGATTTGGTTGATCATATTTTGATCACGTAATATAGGTGCTCTTATATAGCTACTCAAACATAAAATATGGGCTTAGATAAAAAGAAGAAGTAATAAGTACGTTACTTTTTACTGAAAATTAATTGAAAATCAGGAGTAACCCTTTTGTGCTAAAGCCCTGCCCACTAACCGTGTCCAGTCTGTTTTTTGATGGATTTCACACACGCCTTAGAATAAAAATTCAAATCTTCGGCGTATCAGGTTTCTTCACGATGTTTTCTTTCGCCGAAAAAACTGGCATTTTAATCCGTAACCAGAAAAGTTGACGTAGATGTTTAAGGCAGCTCTGATAATCACATTAAATGATAATACATAGTATTGTATGCTTCCCCTGTGTAGTACTTATACGGACCAACAGACAAAAGACCTACGGTTGGGGTTCCCAATTTGATGTAACTTTAAAAAACAATAGGTAATAAAGTGTAAGCCGTCTCCCAATATAAATGAAAAGGGGAAAATAATAAAAATGTCGGGCGTTTCATAAAGCGTGGTCGATAAACAAAAAAACCGTTCAAACCTGAAAGGGGCGCGGGCGGGCGCGCTGTTCTTTTTCATACTGTTTCTACCCTAATGGCACAGATAAATCTAATGAAACAGTAAGTCAACTAAACTTAATAACTATCAAGACGCGTAGTGTACATTCTTAGGTGCCACAAACCTGCAAAAATCCGTGGAAAATTCACTTCGCTTTCATTGAACTTTCCAACTATGAAAACAAAACACTTGGATAACACATTCTAAAATTAATCCTTTAATTAATAGAAAAAAGATAGAAAACAACCTGCTAAACTTATTAAACGTTTGTCCTGACTTAACTGACTGACTGAATATCAACGCACAGACATTTATTTACTATTATGTCTAGAAAGCTGAAATTAGGAACATAATTATGAAAGGAATTCTGAAAATTTCAACTATAAGGGGGGGACTTTATGAAAGTCTGTTCTTTGAAGTTAGAAATATGATTTGAATTACAGCTACTGATCATTAAAAAAAACTAACGTGTTTCAGGTTTTTTTGAATTTTCACATTTTAAGGGGGGGTGAAAGAATCCTAAAATAAGATGAAGGGTACTTAGTGTATACTTGATTGGCCTGTTGGCGTAGTGGTAGTAACCCTGCCTACTGCACCAAAGGTCGTGGGTTCGATTCCCACCCGGGACCAACATTTGTGTGATGAGCATAACTGTCGGTTTTCGGATTCTGGGTGTTTGTATGTATTTAAGTATTTATTTAAAAGTATTTAAGTATGTTTATCAGTTGTCGAGTACCCGTGTACAAGCTTCGGCTTAGTTGGGACTAAACAGCCGTGTGTAAAGTCCAAACATTATTATTATTATTATTACTTTTTAACGCGGACGAAGTTGCAGGGTGTCCGCTAGTAATTGTATATTTTCATAAAACATTTCTCAATTTCAAATTCAATCGGGTGTCAATGTCAGGCAGTATTTATTACATAATTGAAAGTGATGTTGTGTTACCGTTTCTAATATTCTACTGTGCTTAGTGACATCAACTCACTTTTTAGTCGACTATAGCTTAACCGAACACTGTAAAAATGGTTACGACATAATATTTTTCCGCGAGCAATATAAAGATGGAACCTTCGACCCGGGGGCAGGTTATAACATTTTTATTGGGCCGCAGTATATCACCGAGGCTGTTCGTGAAGGTTCATTTTGAATACTTTTTTTATCTTCACAGTGACGGCTCCGTGTATGAAAAGGTCGCTTGTCTATCACACTCTCTCCATAAAACACTGTGGTGGACTATAGACCGTTAGCCTAGACCCTCTTTAGACTCTTACTGTTGATTTCATTTGAAAAATGAATTCATTTATAAGCTTATATGCGTCATCTCGGCGGCAGAGCCACAACCTCTGATTTGAAATCTGACGCTTTGTCGTCATTTATGACAGGTATGGTGTTTTAAAACCTTTTCTTTTTATTTTAACGTTTACAGTTGTATTTAAAACAGTAGTGCAGTGTTTTCTTTTGATTTCATTAAAAAGGTGTTCCGTACCTCAAAAGGAAAAAGGAACCCTGTTATAGGATCACTTCGTTGTCCGTCTGTCCGCCTGTCTGTCAGTCTGTCAAGACCCTTTTTCTCAGGAACGCGTGGAGGTATGTGACAAGTGTGAGTATAGGTTACGTAAAAACTTTATTTTAAAAAACGAGTCTTTTTTAAGAACCTACATCACTTATGTAGTTACTTACATGGATGATTTGGTTATACGCAAAATTAAGTTTGTTGATAATAGTAAAATTACTTTTTTGTGGTGTACTTACCTACAAATTTCCTGTTTTCGGATTTTTTCCATTACTTGTGCTATAAGATATTGCTGCTTGCCAAATTACAAGATTCTAGGTCAACCGGATAGATTTTCATTACCAAAATACTCAAAAAATGCGGCAAAAACGCCCATATCTTTTTACTGAGTTGACTTTGAAGTTTGATTTTTCACCGCTCTAAGGGTTTTTTGATATTAATTTTAACTTGATACCACAGAGGATATTTAATGAGAAAAAGGGTCTTGACAGACAGACAGACGGACAACGATGTGATCGTTTAAGGGTTCCTTTTTCCTTTTATCCTCCTGAGTCCTGGGAGAATTGAACGATTTTATTTTTTATGTTTTACGTTTTATTTTATTTTTAGTCATCAAAAGAAGTGAACGCTGAGTGAACGTCAAAAAATTCAAATATTTTATAATTAATATTGATCAACGGTTTGGCTGAACAGCTACATGTCGCTTCGTAGTGTAAGATCAGGGCATATCCTAAAGCCTCCCCTGTATATAGATAATAAACAGTATGAAGAAGACTTATTCCGCGCCATATCTCCGTCCTCACATCAATGTCTCTCATATATAGGCACTTACCACATTTTATGGCAAATTGCAAATGCTACAGGGTGATCAGATGTTGCGGATCGGAAATATGCCGCCGCCCTTGACCTTGGATTGCGGCTCTCAAACCAGGAATGAAACCAAAGGAAGAAGATCGGTAGATTGTATACCTACCTAGGTATTGAAATCTAGGCTAAGTGCACGACTCGCATAAGTGTATAGTGTCCTTTTGACGTAATCATAAAATACAATACAATACAATACAGTACATTACAGTACAGTACATTACAGTACAGTACAGTACAGTACAGTACAGTACAGTACAGTACAGTACAGTGCAGTGCAGTGCAGTGCAGTGCAGTGCAGTGCAGTGCAGTACAGTGCAGTACAGTGCAGTGCAGTACAGTACAATACAATACTAATACAATACAAGAAAAACTTGTTTTTATCTACTTATTGTTTCCCTTTAAAAACCCAACCATAATAAGAATGAAACAACGCGCAGTTAATGGAAAGGTGATTAGGGAAATTATTTTTTATTTATGACATCCTCCAACATGCGATCGGTCATCAGACCATAAGCAGTTATTTTGTCTGATATAGTAGCGTTCATGGTCCCATTGATGAATTGCCTGATGACTATACCTTGCGTTATCCCATGTGGGACCGCTTCAGACGCCTTATTTGGAGAGGTTCGATCAAGAGACGATGTCAGTCTATTCCGGTGGTTACTGGTCCTATTTTTATAGGTTTTCGTCGTGATATTTAATATTAAATGTCTTTTAACTCATGTAATTTAGTGGAATTACTTATTATTCTCCAAAAAGATGCTACGCGCGCTACGCCGTAGCACGCTTCTACAGCTAAAGCAAAATTTGCTACTGAATAAACAAACAACTAATTTTAAGTCCAGATTGTTTGCATTTAATTATACCAGGTATACATGCAAAAATACAGACCTAAACTAGATAGTACATTTTTTACCTACGAGCTACGTCTAGTAGCTCTGAAAAAAACTTATTTAGGGCTTCTTTCACCACTTCCTGATATTGTTACAGATAGTAATCTTAGTGATAAACTAATCTATCAGATAAATCTGTGTGATAGACCATATAAAATATATAAGACATAGGCAATCAGATACCTGTGAAACCAAAAAAATAGGCTATCTGTCAGATAACCTGCAGATAGGGTATCTGGGACTTTATCAGCAAGCGGTGTAAGAGGCCCTTAGAGTTCTAATTTGTTTTATATCATCTGATACCTAGTCGCTGACAATGTAGTTTTATTGTGTCTTGACTAAACCAATTAGGGCTGTCACTCACAAGTTTAAAGGCTTCAACTAAATAGTTTTTTGCACTATGAACTTGTGAGTGATGGATGAGCAAAGTTTCTCCAATGAAGGTTCGATCTAATTACTAACGATGCCTTAACTATGTTATTCGATAGCGTCAAGCTTCGTAAACAACGTTAAATTGAGAAAACTCTTGTATGTACGAAACTTGTAAAATTTATTTAGAACTTAACAGCTAGTCCCATTTTTTTTTTATGTGAGTAAAGAAAAGAAAGAGCACAATATACAAGGTCTTAAAAAATAACAAACCTACACAAACTTTCGCAGTTACACATAGGTATAGAGCACAGAACAAGGAAAAAGCTCGCTACGCTCCCGCTCGCTAATGGTACAGAGAATAACAATCTTTGATTAGGTACCTATATATAAAATCGTTTTAACAAAATATTTTGATCCAATTCATAGCTAGAAACGTATTTATATTCGATGAATAACACAAAAAGTAAGATATTACAAAAAAAAGATATTAAGGTAATTTTTTTGTTAAATGCTCAGCTGAGGCTAGAAGCTAGGTAAATAAATTGCAATGATTCTTAGCTCCTAGCAAAGACAAATTACTCGTTCATACAAGGTTATCCCTGATAGTTAGATTAGAACCCTCTACCCTCTTCAAGCCATCCCTGAAACTTGGTACAAATTCAATCAGCAGAGTGCGAGAAGCGACGCGTGATACTGCGGCGCCCACGAGGCCGATTATAAAGCGGTTACACACGACCCGATTATCGGATGGATCTCATCTGGATCAGAGGCCACGGAGACGTATGCAGTAATTGCAGTTCCCTTCTCTGAAGATAGAAAAAGTTCGAATTGAAAGATGTTCTAGATTTACTATATGGAAAAACATTGTACTTATTTATGGTATACTCGTCCCGAGCGGGGCGGGAATTGCAGGCTTGATCCACCCTTGCTTACGTGCAAGGGTGGGTGGATCAAGGGGGGAAGTCTGGAGGACAACCCCTTTCTAAAACTTGCGTCCAAATGTCGAAGCCATAAGCTTTCGATTGCATAGTATCATTTTGTGGTTTATACCTTTCAACCTCTCAATTTGTTTTGTCGTTGAGGAAACTCTAGTTTTAACTTGTCTAACGAAAATCCTGTAACCGCCCTTGTAGTTAGGACGAAGCTTTCGAGCGACGGCTGTAGAAACTTGTGGTGAAAAAACGTCGTTTACATGACGCTTCTTCTTCCCAGCGCTAACCCTTGGAAGCGGTGGTAGATAAAAAGTTGACGTTGTATAACATGTGTACATGTGTACTTACATACATGCAATAAAATATTTTTTATTTGATTTGACGTCTCAGGCCAAATCCATCTGACCGGATCAGATCATGTGTAGAGCGCCCATTAGTGTGCAATTCGATGTGACCGCGATAGCCTGATGGTATATATTCAGTGAGTGAACGAGTAATGGTCGGGTAATGAGATTTGTTCAAATAACAAAATTACAAACTGATATAGTGAGAAAGCGTGGCAGTTTGGTTGAGGCAATACAGCTGTCGCGTTATATTTGTACATCTTTTATCTGACCCAGTTTTTTGGTGTCGGCTGTCCTCATATTTCTCATATCAATAGCTGTTGCTCATCATCTAAGAAATTTATCATCCAATAATTATGAAATATTACATAATATTTTTAAATAAGATATGGCGCACCAAGCCAAAATCTTGTTTGCAGCTGGTTAGTTGTGTTACAAACACGGTTGAAGAATTTTTAAAAATGCCCCTTTTAAAATGCCTGCAAACGATGCACCAAGAGCGCGTAAGTATACAATCGCTGTGATAAGTTGGTAACCTGTATATATTATCGACTGAGCATAATAATTACATCTAGCGTGTATCTAGCATAATTATGCTATTATAGATTATATTATAATCTATCACCACGTGATCACAGCTTTGTATTGTGATTGTGACATACAGGTACAGTCACAGACATGGATAGGTACAGGAGATAGTACAGTCGACCGCACGTCAATGGAAACACTTTCATCTTGAGCTGGCCTAGGGAGTTTCAATACTTTGACAGACCAGTTTATACTGGTTTTGTTTCCACTGACGTGCGGTCGACCGTACCTACTGCTTTAAAGGGTTTCCTTTTAACCGCCCAAATAATGGCTAAACATTCAAAAATCAATTTTCATGATGGAAACGGAGAAACACCTCCATTTGAAATTTAGATTCCAGTTTAATTGAGTTTTCCGATTGTTTATTGAAATAATGCCTGAGCGGCGCGCGGCGCCTCGTATTGGAGGGGGAAATTCGCTAACCAACGTTGATTGTACACGGATATTATGGGAGAGGGCAAAAGACGCTTGAGGAGAGAAGAGAAGGGAGGCGCGGGGGAACTCATTTCGCTATTCGCTGATTGGCTATTCAATTTGACTGTTGATTGCATCTTATATACTGACACTAGCTTTTACCCGCGACTTCGTAAGCGTGGAGAGCATAGTCCAATAAAAATAAATTAAGTAAAAAAAAACACATCATTAGAAATTCGGACTAGTGCGAGTAAGACCTGAGGGTTCCGTACAAACTTAATTAAAGAAATAATTTGAAAATCGTTATTAAAATTTGTAGTTATATCACATGGTAAATTGGTAACTTATATGGATGATTTGTTGATAATATAATAAAAAAATTCGTTATGAAAGTACAAGTTGTAAGTGTCGGATTTTTTCCTTTACTTTGTGCTATATGACATTACTTCTTGCCAAATGTCCTGATTCTAGGTCGGAAGTATCCCATATGTTTACTGTAAAAAAATACTTTAAAAATGCAGTATTTGATATTAATTTCAATTTGATATCTCCACGCGTTCCTGAGAAAAAAGGTATTGACAGGCGGACAACAGTCATCCTGTAATGGGTTTATTTTTCCTTTTGAGATACGGAACCCTAGAAACATCATGATTGGCCTGTTGGCGTGTGGTAGTGACCCTACCTTCTGCGCCAAAGGTCGTGGGTTCGATTCCCACCCGGGACCAACATTTGTGTGATGAGCATAACTGTTGGTTTTCGGATTCTGGGTGTTTGTATGTATTTAAGTATTTATTTAAAAGTATTTATGTATGTTTATCAGTTGTTGAGTTGAATTCGGTTTAGTTTAGGACTAAACAGCCGTGTGTAAATTTGTTCAAACAAAACATTATTATCTCTAAAGAGATCACAGTGGCCCTTGGCGGTTTAGTGGGCGCTAAAAGGATCCTAGGTCCGGGCCTGGTCGGGCCGTGAAGCCACCTGAATGGCACGCATTACCAAGTCAAATGCCGAGTCCGACATGCAATGAATGCCCAATGAGACTGACATACGCCGTATGAAACGACCGCTTATGTCGGGGCCCTTTGAACTTTATGCAGGTGTCAGGGACGTAAAGCCAGTGCTGCTAAACTGGGTAGGTATTTAGTATTTATCAAGAAGTTTCAAACCTCTTTGGTCGTGCGCGCGCTCCCTGTTGAGATCGCATCTTGCATAGTATCGGAACCTATGATGCCATTTACCAAGGGGGGGGGGGGTGCGGACAAAGGACGCGGAATAGGAGAGGAGGTTGCTAGTACAAATTTATATGGAGTTTGAAAATGAGAAAGTGTGAGTGAGTCATAATTTTGTGATTAGTTTGACACGATTTTGACACCCATAGAATGCTTTTATTACTCATCCATATGGGAGTGGCAAAATTTTTTGATTCATGGTATTTATGTAAGAAAATGACATATTCCGAAACCGAAGATATTCTTACTTTGACCCAATGAATCATAATCCATATTATATCTATCTATACACACCCACATACACTTACACACACACACACACAAGCACACTTATAACTTTTGTTTAACAATAGCGGCAACAAAGATTTTTCACTTAAAACACCCGCCGCTGTACCGAGTACAGCCTACCCCATTTATTTTAACCTAGGATAAACAATAAGAAAAATCGAAACGTCACAATGAAACTAGTTTTAAATGAACTAGTAATACTAGTGGTTCCGGCGGCTTTGACCGCGTGGAATAAGTATTTTCCCGCGGGAACAGTTTACCGCAGTAAAAAGCACCCTACGTTATTCCAGGAATCATCGTATTAAGTACTAAGCTTCATCTAAATCCGTAACATCCTCACAAAGTCACAAACATCCTTAAAAACTTTCGCCTTTATTTGTGGGAAAGACATTTCACGGAGGGGGGCGTGAAATGTTTTATAGTAGGATACGGTCGATCTACCTGCAGCTGAAAAATATTATTTTCATTACTCATACTCTGAAAGTAGGGCTGAAGTTGCCTGAGGAGCGGGTTGAAAGTAATACATCTCAGCCCTAGGGAGAATCGCTTTCAACTGACAGCTGTCAAATTATATAGGTATAAAAAAACTAGTTCTATTTTGACATTTCTATTGGACCATGTTCCAACTGTCTATACAGCCACTCAATTACAGCGCGATGTAAAATTGAAATAACATAAAGTTATGTAATGATTAAAGAATATACTTTTTTTAAATGACTTTATTATAATATATATAATATATTACTGTCAACTATTTCTTTAAAATAACATAGATTTGGGCAAAATATTTTCAATTTTTTCAATGATGGAAATGAAAAATAATGGCAGAATAGCTGGCCGGTCACAGAAAAAAAAACAAAGTAGACGGGAAAACGGCAATCCGATTTTCATTTGTTTTTTCGAGTTGTAGAGTTTTGTTTATACTTCCGTATAGCAGAGATTTGTATTAACACTCATTTTATGTTTTTGTTTTTACTTTCAGTGTATTCTTAATGAAAAGCACAGTGTTTCCCTCGGGTTCAAGACATATTTAGAGGTCCCTCGAACTATTGGCGCCCTCGATACGCGTCGGGCGCCAAACCCCGTCTCGGGACTTAAATAAGTTACTTTCACCCCTAGGTTAACAATGTACTATTACATACAATAGGTTGCTTGGAAAGAAGAAGGTCTCAAAGGTAAGCAAAGTCTCCCTTCGCATCACAAATTGACATTTGAATAGGATATCTTCATTCATTAAATGAGGGCCCAGAGACCTTTATTCTGACTTCCGAGGAGCTCTCCCTTTGTTTTTGAATGAGGGAAGTTGTTAAGTACCCATTCCGTTTAAGAACAAGACGATTTGAATGGTACTTGTTATGAGTTGTAGAACTAAAATTGTTTTCGGAACACGAATTTATTATATGGGGAATTTATTATTTATTATTGCGAGAGGTGGGGAAACGCATGAGGGAGCACGGTTGTGACCCCCGGTGGGTCAAAGGATATCCATGGCGATTCAACGTGGCAATGCAGCCGGCGTCATTGGTAACTACTAAATTTTATCATTGTTAGGAATATTTTATAAGTATTATAAATTTTATAGTAGCTATTTTAAGCACTATTGGAAATTCGGCGGAGTTGGAGGAGATCTTCTACGTTTAGGTAAGTTTTTTTAAAGGTTTAGGTTTAGTTTATTTATTTGGAGATTAGTTTTAGATTTATAATAAGTTATTTATTTGTATTAAATAAAGTAGCTTAGTATTTGTGCAATAGATTTTCTCAACTTATTATTTGTAATGTGAAATAAATTAACGTTCATTTATTATATTAATCAAAATTATTGGCAAACAAACAGCAATAACCTAAAAAGATTTTGATGGGCACCCGCGTAGAGTAGCTATCCGCTCGTGGTAAAGTGTTACCACAGAATACATAATAGTAGGGCCTGGCCTGGTTACACGTCAGAAGTTGTAGTTAAAAATATACAGGGTGACTCAAATTGGTAATACAAAATCAATGTTTTACACACATCTTCCCTAAACTGAGCCCCTTACTAAGTCTCATGCTTTTAAAATGCCCAATAGATTCTTTTGTTTAAGTTTTATATTATCCCACTTTTTATGCTTAAAATGGCGTGTCCTTTATTGATAACGATAATTAACAACTGACATTGATAACATATTGAGTGACAGTATGACAGTAATATATTGCATGAGGGGTAACCACGCTTCGGGAATTTAATTATTTGTTTTATTAGAAAATTAACGATAATTAAAAAGCCAGCTAACGTTCTGAGATAACGTAATATACTATTTGTCATTAACTGAGCCATAATCAAGCGTTTTGTTTTACCAATTTGAAGTCACCCTGTATAATAAAGCTGCAGAGTTTGTTTGAACGCGCTGATCTCTGGAACTACTACTAGCCCAATTCTTTAGGAAGGATATACCTAGGCTATTTTCATCAAATCAAATACCTGTGCCTACTTACATAAAGTACATGTTTACAATTTGGCCAGTTGCAGTCATTAACTTTGTTATTGTAAATATTTATATTCATCATCATCAACAACCTATTAATCTCCCCACTGCTGGGGCTCAGGCCTACCCTAGCAACGAGGGCGTTCGGGCTATAGTCCACCACGCTAGTCCAATGCGGGTTATATTTCCATTATGTACAACCTAATTAGGTATATCAAATTAAAAAGTAATTTGTGAGTGAGTGAGATTATTTGAATAAATTATTGCGTTAATGGAAAAATAAATTGATTACAATATTACCGGAAAGGTAATCCTTCAATCTCCAAGATCTGGTCTACTTAGAAACTTACTTAAATTAATTAGGTTTCGCCGCTCTCAGCGTAATGATGTTTTTCAGACGTTTCCTTGCTGTTCTTTCGATTCTAATATTAAGTTTGTTTTTCAAACGAAAACACGATAGACGACCTCATCATCCTTTTTTCCTCGCTGGTAACATTTCAATATAATCTTCAGGTGGGCGCCGCCCTGAGAAAACGACTGTACAGAATTGGACGGGGTTTCCACCAATTAATAGCTTAGGGCACAGAGGAATTATTAGTCTCCAACTTAGGGTTTGAGACACACACAATCTAATAAATTTTCAATTTGTCCACTCAAACGGAGTCGCGGGCAACAGCTCTATTCTTGAATTGCTTCTTTGTCTCCTGTCAACAACTCCGAACGTAAAGGCGACAACGCGATTGCGCGACGCGCGATCAAATAGGTGTTCTAATGACATTTGCGCGATCACATCGATATTGTTAGGGAACGTGCGATGTCGCATCGCTTGTTCGCGCGATGGTCGCATAATCGCGTTATATTAATAGGACGACGCCTTAGAGGAGTGGCGGAGGGAGAGGTGGGAAATGATCGACTTGTAGACAAACAGCTAACGAAATCCGGCTTATAATAACACAGTATCCCGAAGAATAAGTACCATATATATATCTTCGAGTAGGTAAATAAAAACACGGGCACAGCCGCGAGGCGAAAGGCTAGGATAGGTACATTATCTTAGATGTTTTGGTTACGCCGAAACTCCATCAACATTCCAACGGAATATCCCCTAACAATAATAAATAAAGCCCTTTCACGCAGTTTCTTCGAGCGTGGCAACGCAGTAACGGATTAATTACATTGCGTAACGCTGAGAATTTGAATGTAATATTATTTCTCTTGTATAAATAGATTATGTGCGATCAATGGCGGTATAATCAGACGGCACCGTCGCGGTAAGGGCCACAATGCAAAGCTGCGAAATGGCACGACTTGAATTCGCAACGCAGAAAACTACGCGAATTGCTGCGATTGGCCACAGATTAGATAATAGGATTGGCGTCGCAGTTTCTGCGCGTTGCGAAGATAAAGGAAAAGAAAGATATAGTAAAAAGTAACAAAGAAGACGTACCTAACGGTGCGACGAGCGAGCTCTTGGATACCTACGATGCTACACGCATCGCAGTTTTGTGTTTTATTAATTATATTACCCAGATACCGCATTCAGTGCTCAAAATGCCAAAAATATAATGAATACCTGAATGTACTTTGGGGCCGGCTAGCCAGATTTACATTAGACATTATGTAGGTAAGTATTTATACTATTTGCTTTCATCAATGCAATAAACAATGTATAAAATTAAATACCTTCGCCTTTCGATCCTCCACTCGTCATTTCCCAAACCTTACAAATGAAAGGTACCAGCGTCCTTTTGTTGTCCGGGAATTTTAATATTCCGGGATTTTACGGAAAATTCCAGGATCTCTTTCAGTCCCGGCAGCAACAAATGGCACGCAGGTGGGACCTTCAAAGTGTTTTCGTTAACAAAAGATACGATTTTTCGCGATCGGCGGGAAAGAAGTATCACTGAAATATCGATAACCAAATCACTACTATGTATTATGTAAATGGTACATCGAGAAGTGAATGATTAAAGGGTAACTTGAACCTTAATTTTATTTTACTTAATTTATAATTAATTTTTACACTCTTCTCAACCAAAACCATGGATTGGGTTCGTTCCATAGATTTAATATTACCATTTGCACTTGTATAGCATAAAATAGCAATAGTCTTTTACCCCAATAATTTGAGAAGACGCTTCTTATATGGCGGGGTCAAACTCAACAAACACTATCTATTTTAGTCGGGCTGTTGTAAACTGCATACCAACAAAAAGTTCGCTTACGTAGAAAGAAATAGAAGATATTATATCTGTCTAGCTTACTCTTACCTCTTTTGTATTAAGTGTGTCCCTCTCTGATTATTATTGTTATTTTAGTGAGTTCTCTATTGCTTTCCCTCTTTACGGTTCGTTCCCATTGTTAAATAGCTTTTAGTTCTTGGCGGGAAACATAGGCATGTCATGATATTAGGTAGGTACCTTTCATTTATCATCCGTATTTAGGTACGGTATGTTTATAGAAGCCATGTTGGTAACAGACACTGTACCTCTTCACCCGCAGGTTCCATTGGTGTTGTTAGTGTAAAAAACATAAATTACATGGTAAGTTTAACCAATGTATGTTGTAAAAAAATAATATATAATATTTAAGTAATAAGAGAATATTGTATTCTAATTTTGAATAAACGAATTTTCATTCATTCATTTATTTAATGACTATATTAATGACACCTAATAGCCAAGTCGTTGAATGCAACGTGTTTTAACGAGAAGGCTAAGCTACGTTTAGCCGTTTAGTTCAATGCAATTAAGATGTGTGGCTAAGTTAGGTAAGGCTGGCAATCCAATCTTTCGAAGCCTGGCTGGAGAGGAGGGGGCACATCACATACCGATTGACGCAGGTGCTCACCGGGCACGGATGCTTCGGTGAGTACCTGCATCGAATCGGACGCGAGGCGACGGCGGAATGCCACCACTGTGGAGGAGACCAGGACACCGCACAGCACACGCTCGAGGAGTGCCCCGCATGGGACCCCGAGCGGCGGGTCCTGGTCAACTGGATCGGGCAAGACCTCTCGCTGCCAGCAGTAGTAGCGGCTATGCTGACAGACGAGAGGGCATGGAAGGCCGTGGTCTCCTTTTGCGAAGCCGTCATGGTGCAGAAGGAGACCGCCGAGCGGGATCGGGAGAGGGCCGATCTCGCACGACGGAGACGGCGACGCGGCCGAGCGGGAGCGACACCCGCTCAGGCGGCGCCAACCCTGTAGGTACGGGTAACGAATTGTCCTACGGTATCCCCTGCCTGTCGTAAGAGGCGACTAAAAGGGGTCGTCGGGCCGCGAGCGGTTGGAGCGGGGGCTCCAACCGCCTAATCTGCGCGGCCCGGGGAGGACGGCAGTGCGACGTGGTCTCGTGCTGCCGTGACACCGGGAGGGGGTCGGGGGAGCCACCCGCGCTCCCCCAGGGAGGAGCCTCGGTGTAGTGCGGGGGGGGGGCCCGGTGCGTTCCTTAATTGGAGAGCCCGGGGCCCCCCTTACATGCACTGAGGAGGGCCACCGTGTGGTTTTAGTGGGTAGGCCCCTCCGTATCTGAGGGGAGAGTCCAGCATATCCCGGCCTTCCCCCCGAGAAGGTCGGGTATGCGTAACAAGCATTTCCACACGTTAAAAAAAAAAAAAAAAAAAAAGGTAAGGCTGGCAATCCAATCAGTTGGCTGGCTGCAACATAACTACCACCTGACTGATTGATATCAAATCTTTTTGAGCGAATTTTATTAAGTAGTTTCAGTTTCGTTCTCAACTCAAGTGGCTCCCAATTCGCCTTCGCAGGGATACTCGCACCTTATGCCTTCTTTTTAACATATTGAATAACCCGACTTCTCCTTCTTACTTACGGGAACGCTTCACCTTTAATCGCCCCCCTGATGTCCCTTGTCGTTCTCACATTAGAACTCTTCTCCAATTTCCTTCTCACAAACTGATTTCTATTCTTACTCCTTTACTGTTCATGCGGTCAGGCTGTGGAACTCACTTCCTCCCGCCATACGGGACTGCCAGTCTATTGCTGTCTTCAGAACACGAATAAAAGAGCACTACCTCAATCTCTGTAAATAATATTTAGTTTATATATCTACTTTTTTTTTCATATATATATGTATTTAGTCATATATATCTATGTATAATTTTATATATTTAGTATCTGTACATTAGTATATTTATTATGTTTATTAGTATTGTATGTATGCTTAGTTTATATGTGTAATGTTTATGTTAATGTTCATATAATTATATATATTGTTTTAAATAGTACACGCGACTACTGCCTCTCTTTCATTGTGTATCTCAACCGCGGGTTAGCTGGAAGAGATTTCATTGAAATAAGCTTAACCCTTTGTATAATTCTCTGTTCTTTTGTATTGTTTGTATTTTCTGTGTGTACAATAAAGTATTAAATTAAATTAAATTCAATTAAGTTGGTACCTACGTACGGGAACTTTTTACATGTGGTTTATTAGTTCTAAGCCGTGGTCCTAATTGCTGTATTATAAAGTGCTCTGTGAGTTTTGACAAGCGGCGCCGCCGCTGCCTAAATAATTCGTCTTATATTCGTACTCGTGTAATCTCGTACAGAGCGGCGGCGCCGCTCATTATAATAGAGCCCTAAATAAGTACCTAAATAACAAGAAACGCTGTTTCTCCATGCAAATAATATGAATAGAAAAAATAAACGAAGTAAGTAATCAGACTTTTTCCCATCTGAGATTAAAGCAAGTAATGTATATTTATAGCCCAGACGCTCTCAGTATCTCTAATGGCTGTGTCTAAGTAATAATAAATAAACATAATAAATCAACATTTTCATTAGAATGAATATGTAAATTAGGGAAAAATAAATTATAATGTAGATATACCTTCATGTAGCTTATTTAATAGTAGGTACATTGTTACCCCAGGGGTGAAAGTAAGTAACTTATTTAGGACCCGAGAGCGAGGGCGCCAATAGTTCGAGGGACTCTAAATAAGTCCCCAGCGAAACACATTACGAATACAATGAAAGTAAAAATAAAAACATAAAATGAGTGTTAAATGCAAATCCTGCTATACGGAACGTATAAACAAAACTCTACAAACTCAAAAAAACAAATGAAGACCGAATTGCCGCTTTCCCGTCTATTTTGTTTTTTTCTGCGGCCGGCCATTATTTATATTACCATATTTTTATTAATATACCATTATTTTTCATTTCCAATAGTGAAAAAATCATAGAGATAGGATCTCTTTGGTGCTCGCTCCCCCTAGAAAAAATGGTAAATATTTTGCCCAAATCTATGTTATTTTAAAGAAATAGTTGACAGTAATAATTATAATAGAGTCATTAAAAAAATATATTCTTTAATTTACATCGCGCCGTAATTGAGTGGCTGTATAGAAAGTTGGAACATGGTCCAATAGAAATGTCAAAATAGTAGGTACTCATTTTTTAAAATAATTTGACAGCTGTCAGTTGAAAACGATTCTCCCTAAGGCTGAACTGTATCATGTTCAACCCGCTACTCAGGCAACTTCAGACCTACTTTCAGAGTATGAGTAATGAAAAGAAAATTATTAAATTTGTAAGGAGGGGATGATTTTACTTGAGTGCTGTATCGTTTGAGGTCTTTTCAAATGAGACTGTGGTCCAACATGCACTTGGCTGATTCTTATTTTGAATTCAAAGAGAAAGTAGATACTAAATAGAATCAGCCTCGACGACGGCTTGTTAGGAAACATTTCCTGATTAACGTTGACTTTGAGAAAGCTCTCCGCTACTTGCAAGGCAAAGGCGTCACTTCTCGGATAAGAAATTAATTCCACGACGAATTTCTATAAGTACGGTAGGTAAGGTGCTGTTAGTCCATGAAAAATTAATTAAGTTGTTCGAGGAATCGCATTAAATACATCTCCCGTTTTATCTGCTAGTTAAATATAATAATTAATGCTAGTTTTGTAAAAAGTACCTATTTTATCATAAGCTTTTAAACTACAGGGAGATAAAATGAAAAACTAACTAAAATCACCTCGTCATTAATTTTAAATGCCAGTTTATTTTCTCAGCATGTTATCTCTATAGAAGATAGGGTGTTAAAAATAAAAAAAATGTAATAAAATGAAAACAAAAATTCTACAACAATTTATAGGTATTTCGCAACTTATCGCTGTTTGTCATGCGAAGATACCATTTTTTAAAAGTTTTGCATAGCTCAATATAAAATGTTAAAAATATAGTAGGTACCTAGTTAATTTTATTTTTCCTTGACTATGTTGGGAATTCGGGTGGTTGACGACAAAATTACGACAAGTGGAACAAGGAAACAAATGAAATGTCTATTTCGCGACCTCAGCGGTAAATGAGAAAGTTATGAAGATGTTTAATCTAAGAGAATGAAAATACTCGTAGAATTGTAAGAGAGAAATAGATGAAAATTCAACTATTAGCACTCTATTTTTAGGGTTCCATACTCATAGAGTCCAAACGGAGCCATATTGCTCCGTCCGTCTGTCCCTCTCTCACAAGCGGCTAAAGCGTTGCTGCACTATTTACGTATCTTACCGATATCCAAAGCCAATAAAGTCATTTTGAAATTATTTTAAGGGTTGCACCCGTACTTACTTGAAAGGGAAGGGGGTGAAACAAAAATCTGTCGTAGGTACCCCAGCATTTGAAGCTATTTAATAATGGCGCTTCCAATTTTTCCTTTCTCTGAGGTTTTCCGTTGGATCTAAAAATAGACAGACAAAACTAATAACATTCTGTTTACTGGCCATATCAGTTAGGTACGAACGGGAGAGAGCAGACGTGACGCGGCCCTTCATCATTGTGTTTACACCTCCCTCCATTCCGACGGCGACCCGTGTAGTGTGCTTACACACCTCCCTAAAGTATGATCAACGTTCCACACTAAACGCTACGTCTTTGGAACTCCCTGTTCCGATCAAACAAACGAAATCCTTAGAATCAGTTGCGTTCAAGCAACAACTCAAGGAACCTTTTCTCTTTGACTGATCATTTCACTTCCCTCTTTACTTTACTGTATGTATGACATGTGCTTTATTGTACGACTAGCTGTTGTCCGCGGCTTGGCCTGCGTGGTTTTTTTCCCGCGGTAACAGTTTACCGCGGTAAAAGTAGCTTATCTGTTATTCCAGGCTATAAGCTATCACTGTACCAAGTTTCATCAAAATTCGTTTCACAGCGTGAACAACATCCTCACAAACATCCTTACAAACTTTCGCCTTTATAAATATTAGTAGGATTTACAGAAACAATAACAAACCCGTCGTAATGTAATACTTCAAAACCTAATGTTTATAGGAATTTTAACAGAAAATTCGTCAGTATTAATAAACGTTATGAAACATTAATATTATTGACGGTTCGTAAAATAATAACGCCGCAATATTAAGCCTTATGATGCCTGAGCGTAATATCAAGGTGCTTACACACCAAAGTGGCCGGCGGTCAATAAGCGACACGGGGCGGTAACGCCGCCGCACCGCAGCCGATACTACAACATTTACAACCTGGATGATATTTCCACATCATGTTACATATTAATTGTAGCCTGTACGGTACAATGTCAAAATACGAATTGATTAAAGTTAAGTAGGTATGTCAAAAAGAAAAATAATTCATTGTCTTCCTTTAATTTAAGAAACAAGGTTAGGTACTTAGAAGGAAGTGTTTTTTACAATGAGAATTTTCGAGAATTTTAGAAATAGGGTGTTTTATTTTCCACATTTGTTCGGTTCGATTCCCGGCTCAGGTAAGTACATGATTTTAAAAAGTCTGTAAATGCCATGCAGTTATTTTTACTAGGTACTTATTTTTCAAAATAATAGTACATTGTTAACCTAGGTGTGAAAGTAACTTATTTAAGTCCCGAGCAGGGTTTGGCGTCCGACGCGTAGCGAGGGCGCCAATAGTTCGAGGGACCTCTAAATAAGTCTTGAACCCGAGGGAAACACTGTGCTTTTCATTAAGAATACACTGAAAGTAAAAACAAATACATAAAATGAGTGTTATTACAAATCTCTGCTATACGGAAGTATAAACAAAACTCTACAACTCGAAAAAACAAATGAAGATCGGATTGCCGCTTTCCCGTCTACTTTGTTTTTTTTTCTGTGGCCGGCCACCTATTCTGAAAATGTTTTTTTTTTCCATCGTTGAAAAAATGGTAAATATTTTGCCCAAATCTATGTTATTTTAAAGAAATAGTTGACAGTAATAATTATAATAAAGTCGTTTAAAAATATATATTCTTCAATTATTACATAACTTTATGTTATTTCAATTTTACATCGCGATGTAATTGAGTGGCTGTATAGAAAGTTGGATCATGGTCCAATAGAAATGTCAAAATAGTACTAGTTTTTTTTATATAATTTGACAGCTGTCAGTTCAGCTCCTCAGGCAACTTCAGACCTACTTTCAGAGTATGAGTTTTTTTTTTTTTTAATTTAATTATCCACAAGCAGTCGACAGACTTTAATTGGATTTGTTGATGGATTTAGACGAGCGTTTTAGGGAGACGAGGCCAGTGCCTCGACTGCCCTGATCATATGACTTGGCCCCTTTTCAGCCTCTTGATCAGTTTTGAGTTATCCACCAGCTCAGCAGCAAGTGGATTTGGATGAGAAGCAAGGCGATTTGCGTGCTGTTTCTTGAACCGCTCGATTTCTGTAGCGACAGTCGGCGCGTTGAGGTAATCGTGGATTTCAACGTTTTTAGTGAACCAAGGCGGATTCACGATCGCCCGAAGGATATAATTTTGAACTCGCTGTAGACAAACTATGTTTGTTTTACTGGCTACACCCCACAGCTGAATGCCATATGTCCATATGGGTTTTAGGATAGAATTATAGATCATGAGCTTGTTGTCCACGGAAAGCACTGAATTCCTTCCCATTAACCAGTACAAGTTTCTAAACTTGGAATTTATCTGATCTCTTTTATGTTTGATGTGGTCTTTCCATGTCAGACGTCTATCTAGATGGAAACCAAGGTACTTGACGCAGAGACAATGGGGTAAGATGTCATTCCCGAGTTTGACTGTTGGGCAATCTTCTTTTCTTAAAGCGAAAGTGATGTGGTTTGACTTCTGGGCACTGGCGCGAATGCGCCATTTTTGGAGCCAGTCATTAGTCTTGTCCAGGAGCCGCTGCAGCATGGCGCTTGCTGTGGTTGGATTTTTGTCACATGCTAGGTAGGCAATATCATCAGCATAGGTTGCAACTGTGACGTCGTCTGATGTGGGTAGATCCGAAGTGAAAATATTATATAGGACCGGGCCCAGAACCGAACCCTGCGGAACACCGGCCTCGATGTCATGCAGAGCCGATTGGTAGGCACATTTGAAGATCTTGACTTAGAACTTGGTTAACATTTGATTCATCGACGGAACTTTCATTAGGTTTAAAGACTGAGGATAAATGATCTGCAAATGTATTGGCCTTCTCCATGTCGTTTCTTGCCCATGAGTCTCGAGATCTTATTGGGGGAAACGATTGCTGGGGTTTGTCCATATTTTTGGTGGCTTTCCAAAGAGAACGTTCGCCACGACCTGTGGGGGACATCATTTCCAGGTTCCTCTTAAAGCTAGAGTTAGCGGCCTCTTCTAGGGTGGATTTTAGCTCTTTTATAGCTCTGTTGAGTTTAGTTTTGTCGGACGGGCTACGGGATTGCTGCCATACTCTTCTTAAGCGCCGTTTTTCCGCAATTTGTGATTTAATTTCACGGGGTACGGAAGCAGTCGCATGTGTGTCAATAGTGCAGGGTGTGTTTGTCCAGGCAGCTACTTGAATTAAATTTGTTATGTGCATAGAGGCATCAGAGTATGAGTAATGAAAAATAATGTTTTCTTTCAATAGTATTTGCTTTCATCAATGTAAGGGTGCATTCCCTCCAATCACGACTTCCGTTTTATCTATACTTATAATAAATCTGTAGAAACCGTGTGTCTGTACTTTGAATAAATTTATAAAAAAATGAGTGTGGACGATAAAAAAAGAGTAACAGAACACAAAAAAGCGTTTTTAAATTTTTTTGTCTTTCTGTCTTTCTGTCTTTCTGTCTGTCTGTCTTTCTGTCTTTCTGTCTTTCTGTCTGTCTGTAATCGCTAATCTCCGAAACTACTGAACGGATTTTCTTGCGGTTTTCACAGGTAGATTAAGCACAGCCTGGCGCAACTTATAGGCTTTGTTTCATTGAAATCGGATGACAGCGGAAAAAGTTATCGTCATTTACAGATAAATCATTTAACGTAACAAGACGATGTCATAGACATAGGAGATATCAGTGTTTTTTTTAACTGGGACAGTATAGGCAAGTCCGAAACCATAGGAGATGCAGGGAAAGTGTCTTATGACATAGAAATTTTTTGGTCAAGCGTGTGTTGTCCATAAAAATGAGACAATTTGCACATATTTTTTTTAATGCGGTTCGACTCAGTTTCATGTAGGGATCATTTCATTATATCGGAAGAAAAAAATCTGAGCAGCAGAAGTTAGTCAAATTCAATAAAATGTTTTCTCATAGAACGCCAGTGAAAAATAATTTTTATTATTTTTAAAAAATGCGTATCGACTTAGTTTCATGTTAGAATCATTTTATTGTATCGGAAGAAAAAAATCCAAGCTGCAGAAGTTAGTCAAATTTAATAAAATGTTTTCTTATAAAACAGACTGTGCAATGTACTTAGGAACTTACTACTTATTCATGCATGCCACCCGAACTCCAGCTGCTCCGATTACTATGTCAAAATTGTTATCACGAAAAATACCTAAAGGTTCCTAAGACAGTTTCCCTGTATCTCCTATGGTTTTAGTTTTGCCCATACTGTATTAGTAAAAAAATACACACGTATAATAAAAATTGATATGAGAAGTCTTATGAGCAATAGAAGTGAAAACAACAATTTTTTAAATTTTCATCTGTCTTCACCAAATTGGATACGGTGTTCATAGTTTGTTCCTGAAGGTATGGTATACCTTAAATTATGGTGAAGGTACTTAGAATGATCCATTTTACCATTGGAAAATTATAACTAGACGATGTATGTCTGTACATAGCAGAGATAGGTACCTACTTCCAAAATCCACGCGGACGAAGTCGCGGGCAACAGCTAGTACTTAATATAAGTACTTACCTACTTACTTAAATTTTATGTTTAAGTACGGTCTTTAGCTTGTTTCAGCTCTCGAAGTGGTTTTCACGTAGCTAAATATCCACGGCATGTGTTTATAAACCGTTTGTTTAGGGTTCTTACTTGTGCTGTTGCCACGCCGCTTGCAGCACTAGTATGAGAGAGGCTTGCATAGTCGGCGCTGCGGGAATACATTAAGTCAATAAGTAGACATTTTTGTTTTTACGTCGCGAGCTGGTTTTATGGCGTTTGAAGTGATGCATGGGGTGTTGGTCAGAAGCTATAAACGCGAACGCGGTTTCTGCATGACCTAGCAAAGTTAAGCAAAGTACCTACCTACCTACTATTAGGGGCACACACAGCGATCTAAGGGCAAATTATTATTGGAATTTGTAATTTTATTTTCTTGCAAGGCCCAGGTCTAGGAGTAGGTAGCGGGTTCAATATATATGTACTACTCAGTGGTTTGCGCGAACAGAATATACAGGTGTAGATTTAGTCACCTTAACCTATACAATAAAAATTTTGGTCTTAGCACTCAAAATTCTTTGCATTGTATATTTTTTGCAGGTGACTAAATGTACACCTGTACCTACCCAATATTATATATCTCGATACATAATTTATTAAAATTACGTAAAATTAATGAAATTAAAATACATATTACATAATTCCATCCGCCACGCTCGCCACGCAAAATGACCAATTAATTAAATGGATCTCAAATACGCGGAACGGCCAATTCTCAAAATGCCCAAACTATATTCACATAAAAATTACTGACCAAATACAGTATTTTGTCACTTGAATTTTCAAAGAGACACAAATTATTGTTTCACTCACTTTTGACATCTTTTGATGCCTTGATCGATCTTCCCCTATTGAGTACGTAAGTAAGTAAGTTATCAATCATTCCTAAACATATTTGTCAATATTTTCTATCTCCTATCTACGTCGATGTTTATCTAAGTAATAAAACAACCACGGGAAAGGCCGTAAACTTTTGGGGCATCTTATTTTGGTTATTGCCAATACACTAATGCAGGTCGCAGGACATGTTCAAAGAAGAAAAATAATAAGTAACCACTTTGGCAACTTTGTACCTATATTTGTTGTGCCGTAAAGTGAAACTTTAACATGCCCTGATAACTACTGGCCACTGCAAAACTAGTACCTACCTACCTAGTGCTTTACGTTTTTGCCCAAAAAAATTTGCGCAAATATCTCGAAAAACTAAATTACTTATAATTATGAGCCGTCATTGGGTGGACCGAAAATTGCGGGACCTGGCTGGATGAGGTCAGCGCAGGACCGGTCGTCGTGGAGATCCCTGGGGGAGGCCTTTGTCCAGCAGTGGACGTCTACAGGCTGATATGATGATGACCGTCCTATTAGGTAGCTATTGAATGGTTGGCGGTGAATTTTGGGGCACAAAAACCTAATTAAAGATTCTAATTTTAAGTTTTAATCAATGGGTGGTCCAAAAATTAGATAATTTAGTATGGTTATGATATTCATTCCACGACTGTACATTACAATTTTTAAGCAGATACAAGAGGTCCTTAATATGCAAAGATGTTTGTCATCCATCAGGAAGGCGACAAGCGGAGTTGAGTTGGGGAAGGGGGTCCAAACTTATGAAATGAATATTGCCAACAATTTCTCCACTTTTAAAAATATTTGCCTAATGTGGGAAACATTTGGAAGAATTATTTCCCGCGAACGACTCGGGAAGTGGCTTTCGGTTACCGGTTACCGCTTTAACCGATTGATGATACGTTTTAGGAGAAGGTTTATGTTTGATTTAGCACGTCATTTCATCTTCAAACTTACTGAGAATAATTCTCTAATTAATAATTAAGTTGTGGTAGGTAACTTTAGATTATACCTACTGTTGTTTTAATTTTGAGCATAATCACAGAATATATAATAGTACAAGGCATAATTATCGAGTAGGTGTAGTTAGTTAACAAATAACTAGGTACCTATTTATATTTTTTTATTTTAAAAATATAAGTAGGTGAATATTTTTGTAAGCATTTAGCGCCCGCGCGAGCTGATATTTTGCACTTGCGTCTACGAGTCGTTATTGTTTAAATATTTATGCAGAGATAAACTTCTGTGCTTGTATTCTGTGGTTATACTTTAAAGATAGCTATGTAGGTAACTTAATTAATTGAAGACATTATTTAAAATTCGAAGTAGAACCAAAAGGACCGGGCGTAGGTAATAGCGCCTCGTTACAAAACTAAGTGCAAAGGTCCCCTCGCCGCTGTTTTCATTGGGACCTCAGGGTAATGAAATCCCCGATCCCAAACAAACCTTGGGGTGAACAAAGACGGGTGTAGGGGATGCGGCACGGCGTCCCGTGACGTCACCGACCGTGACCCACTGCGCCCAGCCGCCCCCTACCACGGAGCTCGCTCGCTCGACTCGCTACTACCATAAAGTAGCTATACGTATGTTTTTTTTAACAAAAATAACTGTCATTATGCAAAGCTCCCTTACCGGCTAACATTGTCTCAATTTTAAGCCTAACAAATAAAAATACCATTAAAGCCCTAGCATTATTCCTTAACACCCATGAAATTAAATTGTAGGATAGTTTTACTAACCACAATATTTTTATTTTTATTACAGATAAAGACATCAGAAGTTAGTAGGTACCTAAACTCGGAAAACTCTTTTTTATTTTTCTTTGTAAATAATTTACATGCATTAATCACTTGACACTGGCAGTATTGTTCCTCGCGCACCCTAAGAGGTACCACAGTTGCCAATATTAAAAAAAAAACTGTCAAAGTGGGTATCGGCTTCATATTCACCAGTAGGTGAACGATAACAGGTGGAATAACAGGTGGATTACGGATTCCCTCGTTCAACCAGTCACCCTGTCGTCTATTCTGCCGATGGAGAGTAAAATTACACGCTAAAATTCATGAATCAAAAAAATTTGCTACTCTCACGCCCCCCACCAAAGAGATCCTATCTCTATGCTAAAATTAAATGAAAGGTCATCAAGTAAATCAATATACTTACCTCTACCTCCTTACATAGGCAATTTTCTAAATATTCGAATGAAATGTAATTAGGTTTTATCATCATCATACCAGCCGAAAGACGTCCAATGCTGGACAAAAGCGGAAAGGCCAGCCAGGGATCTCCACAAGGGCCGGTCCCGCGCTAACCTCATCCATTAGGTTTATCGAGAACGTTTTCTGTAGTATGTAGCAAAGCAAAATAGGTCAAGGATGAAACAATGTCGAGAGAACGAACGACCGGTGTAATTATTGGCCAGTGCATGTAATGTTACATTGAGAAAATAACCGCACCGGTGCATGCAATCGGTTTTTTTCTGGGCTGTTTTTTTTTCAATTTTGAACTTTATTTCCTACTAGCTGCTGCCGCCGACTTCGTTCGCGTTGACAACTGGAGCATTTTCAATGACTACCAGTTTACTCTGAGCTGCAACCTCATGCAACAAATGTTAGGAAATGGGAGCTCATCTTCTGGACCTCCCATTGGCATCAATGAACAGAAACTATTTTTACCGTTTTTAACCCCCTACGAAATCGAAAAAAGAGGGGTGTTGTAAGTTTAACATCTTAAGTATCTGTATGTGGCATCACTAGGCTATGGTGGACGTCACATCGCCTTAGAATAGTAAATACCAGTCCTAAGCGTATGCAGGTTTCCTCACGATTTTTTCGTCGACCAAAAACCTGTGGTATTGTAATAAACCGTACAAAGTTTTAGAAAAACTAATTGGTACCGGCCAGGATCGAACCCACGACCTCATGAACGTGAGGCGAGTGCACAACCAACTAGGCTACCAATAGCTCCCAAACGGATGGACCGATTTTGATACAGTTTTTATTATTATTATATTTATAAGTTATTATCCACAACCATGTTACCTGTCATAGCTGCTTTATAACTTCAATTCCTGAATAAGTACCTACCTAAGCTATTTTAGAAAAACTAAAAAATGAATATTTGACGGAGTCCGCTTTGACTGACGATATATCAGAAATTCAATTAGAAATATTCGGGACCTCTATTTGCTACCGACAAAGCTGTTACCGATAATTTTCAACGAAACTCGGCTTAAATTAAGGGAACCCGGTATCTGGGAACAACGAGGAACCACTCAGCAGAAGTGATAGATCCATTGTTCTAACATACAATGAAATTGAAATTAAATTACGAATTTCATTAAAAGGCCCATAAAGCTTAAATCCTACTTCCTACTATCCTATCCTACTATTCTACTTCCTACTATCCTATCCTACTATCCTACTTCCTACTATCCTACTAATATTAAACAGGCGAAAGTTTGTAAGGATGTTTGTGAGGATGTTTGTTACTCTTTCACGCAAAAACTACCAAACAGATTTTGTTGAAACTTGGTACAGTGATAGCTTATATCCTGGAATAAGATATAGGCTACTTTTTAACGAGGACAAAGTCACGGGGCGTAAGCTAATACCCCCTAAGTAACAAAACGCCTATATAGAGGGCGCTTTTTGTTTCACAATCACAATATATACGGGAAAAACTTTTCTACGCGCGCGAAGTTGCCGGAAAAAGCTAGTGCTCTATATATACTAACGATCGATTTTTGGTAAATTATAAACAACTCAAATTAAAAGCAAGATTATAATAATAAAAAGCCTAGCTACAATACAGTACAAGGAAAGCTTAAAGGAACCTTATATTCGTCTCATCAAAATAGACTTAAATAGGTACCTACCTATATCAAACGTTAAGATTGTAAATCCTGAGAATTAGTTATGCGCTGCAAAGGGAAAGCGTCGCCGAATACAAGCTAATACGTATACCTACCTCTATTGAAGCAGAATGACGTGAAATTAAGTAGGTACCTACCTATATTATTATTAGGTAATAACTATGTAATGTAATAAGTACACATGCGAGTGGTAAGCCTTCTTCAGATATTTGGGTCCTCAATAGGGACCTATTTGATATGTTTTTAGAATTGTTTTCTTCAACAGTTTAGAGAAATATTTTTTAAATTGTGCTGTGCCTCTAATCTAAAGAATACTTACCTAATGTTGCCATTTTTGTTTTGGTTTTAAAGACGCCTTGACAAATGGAGAACGTGTGGCGTTTACAACCTTACCGACTTATCTGTTCAGGTTGACAAATGGAGAACGTGTGGCGTTTACAGCCTTACCGACTTATCTGTTCAGGTTGACAAATGGAGAACGTGTGGCGTTTACAGCCTTACCGACTTATCTGTTCAGGTTGACAAATGGAGAACGTGTGGCGTTTACAGCCTTACCGACTTATCTGTTCAGGTTGACAAATGGAGAACGTGTGGCGTTTACAGCCTAACCGACTTATCTGTTCAGGTTGATATATGGAGAACGTGTGGCGTTTACAGCCTTACCGACTTATCTGTTCAGGTTGACAAATGGAGAACGTGTGGCGTTTACAGCCTTACCGACTTATCTGTTCAGGTTGACAAATGGAGAACGTGTGGCGTTTATAGCCTTACCGACTTATCTGTTCAGGTTGACAAATGGAGAACGTGTGGCGTTTACAGCCTTACCGACTTATCTGTTCAGGTTGATATATGGAGAACGTGTGGCGTTTACAGCCCCACCGACTTATCTGTTCAGGTGGACAAACGGAAAAGGTGTGGCGTTTACGCACGATCATAGGTGTGTTAATTTGGTAACAGTAAAAATAGGTGTGTGCGTAAACGTCACGAGTTCTCCATATATCAACCTGAACAGATGAGTCGGTGGGACTATAATTTAATAGTTTAACGTCATATTTTTAAAAATCGGCTCAGCCTGTTATGCACAGCATGGAGCAAACAAACATGTACACATTCTCGTTTCTAGAATAGTTCGATTCTTCAGTTAGGATATCATAAATTCATATCATAACTCATACTAAACGTCTTCGCCGTTGCCTAAGTTATTTTTAGAGATACAACAATATGGCTATCTGAAATAATTTTATTAATAATTCCATCTATCTAATACAGCTATAGAACTACACCAAACCTTCGCGTTTCTTCCACTCACTTTTGAGCTTTGCAATCTTCTTTTTCTTATACTCAGTCTTTCTGAACTTATCTCCTTCTAACTTCTTCTTCTGTGCTGCTATGCTCTCCTCACCGTTCAGCATGGCGTCCAACTTTTCTACTAAGAGTTCTCTGGCTATTTTTCTGTTTTCGTCTTGACATCTGCTGATGTGGCATTTCACAACTGTACCTAAAATTTTAGATTTCTGAACAACAGTATAATAGCTTTATCCTGCCAAGCTACCCACAGTTTATAAGTTTTTCGAAGTTATACTTTATATCCTCATGCCATTTTTCATCATATCAGTAGTACCCAGGTATGATAGTCAGATTAATGGAAAGAGGATACCAGTGAGAAGTAACATGAGAATGAACTTTTTTTATAAATAATTCGAGGTAGCACAGCCCGGTAAAGGAACATTGCCGTAATGATGAAATGAGATTGTATGAAGATATTTTTAATTTCCGAAGGCAACAACGTGCCATGAACGTCAACGATCTATGTCATCGCAAATCCCATACATTTTGCTTTCAAATTTCATTGTGACGTGCTAAGATATTAAAATAATAAATCTTTATTTCAGATGCAAGACCATCTCAAGAGATAAAAGCTCTTATAATTTTACATGGAACTGTCTCTTTTATTTCAGACGGCTAGTATTGCGGTTACAGATGCAGATTACAGATGAGAATTGGCGTATCACAGACGCACGCGGCCTGCGGTGGCGGCGGCGGCCTGTTGTATTCCCTATGCAATGTATGTGAGACTTCAGACACGCGCAGCTTGCGTTTTCTGCGATACGCCAATTTAACAGCATTTGGCTACCTACTATGGTGATGTGTATTCCTTCATTGGATTTCAAAATAACACATGTAATATGTATTTAAGTATACCTGTAGGTACATGTGTTATCACCACACAGTTGGCATTTTTGTTAACAGCAGATCCTCCAGGGCCTCCGCCCCTCACAAACTGCTCTGTTAAGTCAGTTTCTTTTATTCGAGGCACTTTGCTGTAATCAATTGTGTGTTTGAAAGCTACTAAAATGCGAGGGACTGCTGTATGTAGATGATAGACTCGCCGTAACAGCATTCTAAACTACTGACCCACGACGAAGCAATGCTTCACCTTTCTGAAATAGAAAATAAATTTATGTTTACTATTTTCATTTTCACTAAATCATTGAGTTTGAAAAGTATTCAATATTAAATTGAAATCGAATAAAGGCAAGGGTAAGTGTATGACACAAATACATAGGTAATAATCTAATACAAATAAAATAGGACATGACATGAAAATTAACGCCATTTCCGTGTAAGGTAGGCAGAAGGTAGGTAGGTTTTTAAAGGTTGTAGCACAGACATTATGGGTTGTAGAAAGTTCTATACGTAATTGAAAACTTACCTGGTAGGCAAATGTAATATCTTCAGGTTTTGCAAGAGTTTTGTTCCTTCGAAACTCTGTTGAAACCCTATTCCTAAAATAGGCAGGATCGGTGAAAGTAAGCGACTTCGAGTACAGTATCAAATTCTTGTAGAGCCTTAACACTTCTAGTCTAGAAATCGGCATTATCGTTATTGATTAACCTATTATCTTTACTAATTTAATGCCATTGAGAAATACCTACATAGGTATGTTATTTTTGGTTATCCTAACCTCTTTTCTAGTCTGTCTGTCACTGTCACTCCAGTTTAGCTCGCCTCAATTCTGTCTACGACTTTCAGTCCATTTGCTTTCTCTGTCTACGACATGGTACTGATGTGCGGTAGACTGTACTCATACTACTATTATTATATTCTGTGCTACCAACATTTTTACATTTTGTTCTACGATTTGGCCTAAGGACTTATTTCCAACTGGTCGTAAAACTATTTAAAAAATACATTGACAAGTATGTGGGTATGTCAATCAAGGTCGTCCCGCACCGCACGTCAAATTAGTGTTGCCAAACTATCGATAATTTCCCTATCGATAGGCAATATTTCATATCAGCAACATTATCGATAGTATTGATGAGACTCAATAGTATCGATAGCACAAAAGCAACAATAATATTGACGGAATTCAATAGTATCGACCGTCAATAGCAGCTAAACAATCGATACTATAAATTGTGTTGATTACTGTTGATGCTGACTATTATACGCACTATCGATAGATGTATTGAATAATTGACAACTATCGATAGTGCAAAAATTGTTTCATTGCTATCGATACTATTAAATTCCATCAATTGTATTGTTATGTATCGATACAATCGAGTCTTATCAATACTATCGATGATAGTGACTATCGATATTCCGACTATTAATCGACTATCGATAGTGGCCTATCGCTCGGCAACACTAGTTTCAATTACTGTATGGGACTGGAATTGATGGTTGGGGGGCGGACTCACTGACTTGTCGAAGAGACAGAGAGCACTGCACAGAATAGAGAGGGATAATAGTGCACTATAACTTCATGCATTTCGCTCGGGGGAAAAACCCACAGTTATTTAAAATCTAATTACAGAAAAAAAGTACCTACTTGAATCTTTCTTTGTGCACGTACCTATCAATCAGTTCGTTTCATGTTTAGCGAGTGTTATTTTCAACAAGTGCGGTCTATACGATGTTTCGGCCAGGTGCTCCAACAGCAGACAGTTTCAGTAATTTCAACTCGATCAACATCAATGTGCTATCACAAATAGAAAAGGAATTGGATCCTTATGATCTGGTTTCACTCGTCTTTCTACTCTACGATGCTCCTGATATTGCGTTACAACGTCTCGTTGTTTTTCAAAGAATTGCCAGTGATGGAGAAAGGGACATGAATTTACTGTACGATTGGGCACAGAAGGCGCAGACACAGAGACCATCAACGTGGAGGCAAGAGTTATTGGAGGTGCTTGCCATCTGCCAGCTGTATAACGTAATCAGGAACTTGGGATTCCAGGTAGCGACTGTCAAAAGAGATTATCTCCCTGAGAACACACATGTCACTGTTTTCGTGAACCCCATGAAAAAGGCACTGTACAAATTAAGTGAGAACATAACCTCAGATAATTTAACAAAGTTGCAAAATACTTTGAAAACATACGATATTGATACCATTGAGCACAAATACTGTGAAATAGTTTTCTTGGAACTAATTTGCAAGAAGTTTATCACTGTTGATGATAATAATGTTGATAAAAAGCTCCAAATAGGAAAACTGGCCAAGATCATTGACAATATTGGTGGATTAAAAAAGTTTGCTACTGATTTAAGACAAATACAAAGCAAGTTAAACAATGAGCCCTCCTTGGCAACCCACCCTGTCCCAATCCCAACCAGCAGTCCTTCACCATCTAAAGTTATTGTGGAGGAACAAGTTGAAAATAGTGACGACGAAGATGATGATAAATTTACAGCAAATGCTTTTAAAGAATTGTATAAATTTATTGATCAACAAACTATGGCAGAGGTACTAGTCAAAAACATAAAATCAGACACTAAAAAGGTAGTTGAAGGAGCTTACCCTATAATAAATCCTGAAAGGGTTGGTTTTTGTTACATAATTAATCAGGAAGAGTTTCACCCCTCTAAAGAGAGCATTGAAAGAAAAATTTCATCTTGTTCGTTGGACAAGAGACTTGGTTCGAAAAAAGACAAGGCAGTACTGACAGAGACCATGGAATCATTGAAATTTGAGGTATTATGTAGCCAAAATCTCAGTCATAAACAAATGTTAGACAGCATCAAAAGCATTGTCCAGTATAGGGTGCAACCTGACCATAGTGTATTTATGCTGTGTATACTATCTCATGGAGTCAAAGGACATGTATATGCAGCAGATTCTGTCATGGTAAAAATTGAAACCATACAAAATTTATTAGACAAGTCTTTCCAAGATCGGCAGTTATATGACATGCCCAAAATTATGATACTACAAGCGTGCCAGGTGAATATTGATGATGATGTACCCAGTCCAAAATTAGTTGCAGATTCACCAACCAGTTACTACATGCGAAAGTCACATTTTTTGATATATTGGGCCACTGCTCCTGAACTAGAGGCCTACCGAAATGAGTTAAAAGGTTCAATTTTTATTCAAGTACTATGCCTTATGTTTCAAAAGTTTGCCAAACAGGAGCATTTGTATGACATATTTACTAAAGTCACAGATGGTGTTGCTCACATTTGCACACAACTACAACGTGATCAAGTGCCAATATTTGAATCTACTCTAAGGAAAAAGTTATTTTTGCAAATGCCCTAATTTAATAAGAATATATTATAACAGGCAAGCAGCAATTTGCTGATTTGTCTTTATTTGGGCTGGGTGTATTAAGTTCTTTAAATTTAAAGTCACTTCATAAAACACTGTTTTCTGTTTGTTTAAATTGTCAAGCCAGTTTTTAAAGTTGTTTACTGGAGGGTGGCATCAGCAAGGTTCTGATGGAGCTTATTCTTATTATTCTTAGACGGTGGTGGCATACTCTGCACTGACTCCACGAAGACGGGAGTTTTGTCAATTGAGGGAGCTTATTCCTTATCACCTTCCACTGTCACTCAAATGAAAACTAATTGATAAGAGTTTACTGCCCATACTAACCCATAGTGCCAGATATGGTCACTGATATATGTTCAGCCAGAAGTCCAAGCTCAAGGTTTGCCAAAGCAATGGAGCACAGCATACTATATTAGGTATGTAAAGATCAAAATGTGATCATTTACACTATTACAGTACACTACTTAAACATTAGTTTTATAAGTGTTAACCCTAAGTTTGTCAGTGATAAAATTGATAACCCTATTATGGGACACTGGAATAAGACACACGTGTCCTATTCCAGAGTCTCATATAGGAAATAAGTACCTATAGGCATTTAATGTCTCTTTTACGTTATTTTATGTACTAACATAGTTTTAAGTATTTTGTGTATTTACTAACAATAACTATGGACCCAAGTCTGAAATAAATTATTTGAATTTGTTTCCTGAGTATATTGGTACACAAGATAGTTTTATATAATGTTTGGAATGTTAACCAATAAGTTATCTGAAATAAAACTTAATTTATGAAATATTTTCTATATTAATAGCAACATCTGTTTTAGTAAAATCCATCACTGCAGCTTCTAATCTTTTTCTCTCTTCATCTGTTTTTAGTTTTGCCCACATCCTGTCCAAATATGTTCTCTGATGTTTCTGTATGAACAAGAAACTATGTTTTAAGGTTGCTCCAACGTGTAATGTTCTCAACCTGACATCTAATTTGCCAATTTTAGTAATAAACGGTAAGCTACTGGTGACAAATCTGTGTGGTCCATGCCTGGATCTGATTATTGCTATTCTTGTGTTTTCATTGCAATATTTTGTCAAGAATCCTGTCCTCACAGCAGCTATACCAAAATCACCATGCAGCTGCTGTATCTTATTGAGAACAGTTTCATGGAATATTTTTGATTTCAAACTGAGAGGTCTATTTTCAGGAACCGTGGGAGAAGTTATTTCAACCGTCATGTATCTGCAACAAAACATACATTAAAAATTTAGGTTAGTCCGTGAATTACCGACTGGATTTTATTGGCAATGACATGGTCGAAGAAAGATCTACCTGTTCTTAAAGCGCACCATTATAATTTTTATAGCTATGCTGCAATCAATAAAAAGTCTGAAGATATGAAGAACAAGTAAAAGTTTAAAACTTGTGTGTGTGTGAAACGAAAAAAAACATCAAATAAACACACTCAGCCAGCCAACCTTTGCCCACCTATAATTTAGTATACGTCCTTTGCCGCGCCAAATGAAATGAAGCGAACCGACGAAGCCGAGACGATGAACATCTAGAAAAAATGTATGTCATAAGTACCTTTGACTTTAAAAAAATATATTTGATTGACTGTCAATTCATTCAATATTTATTGGCGCGGAAATTTAAAATTTTGTACTTGTACACGCGCGCCCTCAGCTCGTTTGTAGCACAATTTTTATTTTACACACGTCAAATTAAATTAAATAATGTACAGTGTATTTCAATAAATCGCAATTAAAGGTATAGGTAGATTGAGAATATGGAGATATTACTCAGAATCATAATCAACACGATAGAGCCATAACAAATTAATATTCAAAGTAGAGTGAGGACAGAGCACAAGGTTATCTTGTCTGCCTTTACAATCGCTATGCTTGGCTTGCTTTCTTATCAGTTTTATTGACTTGTTAAATCGTCGTAAACGAACGCAGCGTAGTTTTTATATTTTACGTAGATCGTCTGATTATTAATTGGAATTTAAGTGATGTCTTAAGATTTGCAGGATTTTCTAGGTTACCAAAAGGTACTTTAAATTTCTTTGTTTTTGTGATGTTTTAATAATAATATTGCCACTTTTTTTGAACCTTTAACAATTAGCGCTAGCAATACAAAATATTAATAATATTAATCAATATTGGTACTTAAGTCTGATGTAGTAAACTTCTATGCACTTCGACACATTTTATTACCATTACATATTTTATTATTACTGCCAATTAGTTCTACAATTATTTTTTCTAATTCTTCAATTAAACTGATGCTAATAAATCCCTGTTTTTAAGTACCTACATGCTTTATACATGAAAAATGTTACTATGTTATTGTTTCAAAAGTGAGCACAACAATTTGTTAATAATTAAACCCCCCTTGTTACACAATGGAACACTTGTTGATACTTTAAATACCTAGTCTATGTTTATGACAGGACTCAGCCTGGACTAGACCATGTTCATAATAATGAATCATAATATGCCCTATTGACAATGTTTTATGGTTTTCCAGACTGAAGTTGGTGAAGCTTGAAATTGTTATTAATGGATAAAGAAATATATTTTATTGGTGTGGATGTGGGCTCTGGTAGTGTGCGAGCCGCGCTGGTGGACCAGAAGGGCCATATCTTCAAGACATCTGTGAAGGCACTCCAGACATGGAAGCCTGCAGTTGACTTTTACGAGCAATCATCTGATGATATTTGGAACTGCTGCATTTATGTTATTAAGGTAGGTGGCTATATATAGTTTCTTTGAAGAATATGATCTGTAATCAGGAGATCCGACAGAGAACTAAGGTTACCAACATAGCCGAAACCGAAAGGTTAAGCAAGCTGAAGTGGCGGTGGGCAGGCCACATCTGTTGCAGAACCGACGGAGCAGACAAGTTCTGGAGGTGAGACTCCAGCGCTACACGCAGGGTTGAAGGGCTGATATGATTTATGTTCCAAAAATCAATTCATTTATTTTCAAATCACTTTTTATTAAATCCTGCTTTACTTTTTCAGGATATTCTGTGCAATGTGAGTCCAGCCAGTGTCAAAGGCATTGGCTTTGATGCGACCTGCTCCTTAGTGGCGCTAGATATAAATGGCAGGCCGATAGCAGTCAGCAATTCGAACAATAATGCACAGAATGTTATTATGTGGATGGACCACAGAGCTCAGGCTGAGGCGGACTTTATAAACAAAACCAATCACGAAATACTCAAATATGTTGGTGGGAAAGTGAGTTTAGAAATGGAAATACCAAAACTCCTGTGGCTAAAGAAACACCTTTCAAGTAAATGGTCAGAATTTGGATATTTCTTCGATTTACCAGACTTCCTGACATGGAAAGCGACAGGCTCACTAAGTCGCTCCCTATGTTCTTTAGTATGTAAGTGGAATTACGAATGCTCAATTGACGGCAAACAGGGTTGGAACATTGGCTACCTTTGTGATATAGGACTGGAGGATTTAGCTGACAATGAATTTAGGAAGATTGGTAATAAAGTGTTAATGCCAGGGGAGTGTTGCGGTGGTTTGAGTATCGAAGCTGCCAAGGTACTGGGACTAAACCCGGATACTCCTGTAGCCACTTCTATCATCGACGCCCATGCCGGAGGACTTGGCATGATCGGCACTCGTGGAGAAGACATAGACACAGACATGTCAAGTCGTCTCAGCTTGATATGTGGCACGTCCACATGTCACATGGCTGTGAACAACACACCAGTGCTGGTCCAAGGAGTATGGGGCCCCTACTTCAGTGCCATGGTGCCCAATATGTGGTTGAATGAGGCAGGCCAGAGCGCCTCGGGAATGCTACTTGACCATGTTATATCAAGTCATCCGGCTGGTATAGAACTGTTGAAGGCTAGCAGTACTGGAGAGTAAGCAAAAAACGCCTTAATTTTTTTTATTTAGGTCTTTTACTTATTTAACCACCATTTGTTTAGATTAAAGGAATGGTAACTCGAAACTGATTTCATACTAAAATCCGCGATAAATCCTACTTTGAAATAGTTAGAAGTTATTAGAGAACAAGATTTATTTATTTATTCTTTTTAATACATATATTCTCCTTATAAATAAATATAGTAAAGCACACTTCTCTACCTTTCAGGGTCCGCAGCCACCTAAGGGCAATACTGTCTAAGATGGCCCACACGCAAGGTTTGTCCGACGTGAGCCTGCTGACAAAGGACTTCCATGTGTGGCCGGACTACCACGGCAACCGGTCGCCGCTGGCAGACCCCGCCATGACAGGCATGGTGACAGGGTTGACCATCAACAGCACTGAGGAGAGCTTGGCTCTGCTTTATCTCGCTACTTTGCAGGGTCTTTCGGTGAGTGAGTAGTAATATTACTATATAATGAAAAGACAGCATGGTCCTATTGAACATCTTGGGGAAGCAATATTTTCCCTGATCCATCATTGTCGGTCCACTTTTCACGTTCAAAGTTTCAAGCTCAATCAGTCCAATAGTTTTCGAGTTATCTGGCGGACAGACAAACGGACAAAAGGCTTGGGGCTTCTTTCACCACTTGCTGATATTGTTACAGAAAGTAATCTGACAGATAAATCTGTCTGATAGATTATATATAATAGATAAGATAAGGCAATCAGATACCTTTGAAACAAAAAAAATAGGCTATCTGTCAGATAAGGTATCTGGGACTTTATCAGCAACTGGTGAAAGAGGCCCTAAGTCTCCGCCGGAACCAGTTATTTATTGCTAATAATTATGTGAATAGAGAGAACAGCTTTAAATCTACCATTATTGACAGAGTTTTAGCTAAAGTTTACTGTTCGCAGTACTAGATCTCGCACCGTCGTCGGCGCTGCTATCCATCGGCATAGGCATATAAGTTCTCTACGTCCATTATAATTAATTTATACTGACGTATATTTTACTTCCGGCAGGCATTTTTAACTTACATTCACCTTTTTGATTGATCTCTGATGGTGTTTTGATTTTTTTTCAGTATGGCACGAGACACATAATCGACGCATTAATACTGGCAGGTTACCAATCATTCAAATCTTTACTCGTATGCGGAGGGATCACACAAGACCCTCTATTCGTCCAAATACAGGCCGATTCTGTTGGCTTGCCAATACTCAAGCCCAAAGAGAAGGATTCTGTCCTTGTCGGGTCAGCAATATTGGGAGCGTGTGCGTCTCAGTACTTCAATAACATACAGGATGCTATACAAAACATGGGCGGCAAGGCCGAAGTGATAAAGCCAAGTGCAAGCATCAAGGCGTTCCACGACAAAAAGTACAGGGTGTTCCTGAGAATGTTCCAGGATCAGTTGAAATATAGAACAATTATGAATTAGTTTAAAAGAACATATAAATTTTAATATTTACTTAATTATGGTGCTGATTAGTAGAAATCATAATTTGTTATTAGTACTTATACACTGTTAGAAAATGTTTTATAGTTTATTTAATGACACAAAATCAATAAAATGTTTTATTATATTTACCTACAACTAGTTTGTTATGTGTGCTCCTATCAGTAGTTCATGATAAATGCAGTAACTTCTATTAATGTTTGCTACATCCCACTGTTGGGCAAAGCACAGCTCCCCCTTTGACACCTAACACTAGTCATTGCGCAGAAATCATCCAACTTCACACAGCCGCCATTAAACTCCCCGGGGTCTTTATCGTACGGTCGACCACATCGATGGAAACAAAACCAATAACTGGTCTCTCATAGTATTCAAAAATAGGAAGTGCGGTCTTTTATTTATTGGTACCTACGTACCAATAAATAAAAGAATTATCTCTACGGAATTATCCTTGCCACCATTTTGAAAGAGAAAAAAATGGCGAATGGTAGGTGAGCTGAGATTCCTAAAATCTTCAAAACCGTTATAAAATTCTTAGGCTGGTAACATTAGAACAATTTAATTACTCTGTCTACAATCCATATAATGATGTTGCCAGAGTAGGTAATCAAAAAGTACACTCAGCTTTCAAGATAGTCTATAAATATTCGTTTGCTTTAAATTTACGTTTAGTGACGAATAAGTCGATCAATATTTACATTGATATAATCACCGTCACCGTCTAGTTAGTAGGTAAGCGAGGCCGGGCCTACGTATGTACAATCTTTAGTATTTTTTTTTCTCTTTTTTATTTATTTTATTCGCATGTCAAAAAAAAACATTGTCCAATATTCTTTAGTAGTATTTTATTCCAAGACACTTTAACAATAATCTGTGTTTTAATCGTTAAATAGTAGATTTTTAAGAAACTGGCCACACCGCAGACTGCTGGCTGGCGTTTTTGGGTGGGGGAGTCGGAGGTCGTTGATTTTTGTGTTTATTTTAGCAGTAGATTAAACTAATTTATTTTCTAGCAAAATGGATATTTATATTTGTAATTTTTATTCAGTTTCTTATAATCGTTAATAACTGAACAAGAACCGAAACTTCCAAATTGTCAATATTGACAAGCAGGTATGTATAACCCGCTTAAATGAAAACGACGAACTCAACCAAGTAGCTTGGTTAATACTGGCCACCTCCTTAATTTGTCCGGATTATGTAAATCAATAGCTTTGGTCTAATTTTTTCTAAGTTTTACAGAGAAAGTCGTGTGTTTTCTCGTATTTTTTCAGGTGAAATGTCTAAGCGTGGGGCGGACGACGGCGGCAATGGCAGCAGCAGCCAGCCACCCATCAAGAAGGTCCACTTCGAGCCCCATCTTATTGGGCCCGTCTCCACTCTTGAGGAGATGGACATAAAAGTCCTTCAATTTCAAAACAAAAAACTAGCTCAGGTATAATTTACACGTCGGTTTCTAGTGTTGACTCTGAAACCAAAACATATTACCGATATAAAGAGAATAATATGATGATTTACATGACATGTCAATATCAGCTGTTGCTGGCCGTTAGTCATTTAGCCTTTAATGTAAGCAATTGCAGCTGTAATGTAATTAAATGCACATTACATTACAGTTCATTGTTAGCCACGGATACATGTATCAAGTATTCTAGCTCCAAATATTCCATTTATCTGGTTTGTTTGGCTTTATAACCTCACTCTTTGATCATTGTTTGTTGCTTCAATTGCAACAACAATAACTTCTCCTAAACTTATTCGATACCTTATATTGGAATGAAAAATACAACAAAAATGATCCTACTTGATACTTAAGCCAATCAATCGAACATTTTACATTTGACTAGTAAATGTAGTGTAGTTTTCCCAAACAACATTGCGTGCAGAGTTTTAGCATTCTGTGATGATTCAACTAGGCTTGGAAATATACTAGAATATATTTATTTATACAAGTACACTCCCTCGGATTGTGTTCTTATCAATTGCATGAAACAACCTACAATGGCAAAGTATTAGTTATGGTTGCTGTAAAATATGGTACAAATTGTACCTGCCACAATAATAAACATATTTAGAATAGACGAGACGAATTTGTAAAGACAATATGCAAGTTAACTGCCGATATGCTTTGCTTTTGTACAATATGATTTTTACTATTAAGTTTATTTAATTTGATAGCGAATCTCAATTAAAAACTATCAATTTTGCCCAATTCTTCCCACTGATTAATTAATATTCATTTCATTGAATTGTTTCTTTGTTATTTATTTTGCTTTTGCTTAGCCGCCTGTGGTTCTTATTGTTTATCACCAAATATAAAAATTAAATGAAATTTCACAGTTACTTTTAAACTTCTCAAAACATACTTGTAACTTCCCACCCGGGACCTACATTTGTGTGATGAGCATAATGTTGGTTTTCGGATTCTGGGTGTTTGTATGTATTTGTTTTAAAAGTATATAAGTATGTTTATCAGTTGTCGAGTACCCATGTACAAGCTTCGGCTCAGTTGGGACTAAACAGCCGTGTGTAAATTTGTCCAAACATTATTATTATTATTACTTATTATTGTTGTTGTACTTGTAACAATCATGATGTAAATTGATTTTGGAAATAAGAGAATTTTTGTATTACTGTTCACAGAGGATAGAACAACGGCACAGATGCGAGGCCGAGCTCCGCGCCAGGATCGAGCAGCTGGAGAAGCGGCAGACGCAGGACGACGCCGTGCTATGCGTCGTGAACCGCTACTGGAACCTGCTCAACGAGGACATCAGGGTGCTGCTGCAGCGGTTCGATGCCGAGACGGCTGACGAGTCAGAGAATAAAAGTAATTGTTACAACACATCATTCTAGATTATCCACGGGATTCATACTCGAATAATTGCTAATAATTTTCAATGTTTTTTTTAAAAAAATAATGTTTGGACAAATTTACACGCGGCTGTTTAGTCCCAACTAAGCCGAAGCTTGTAAATGGGTACTCAACAACTGATAAACATACTTAAATACTTAAAAATACATACAAACACCCAGAATCCGAAAATCAACAGTTATGCTCATCACACAGATGTTGGTCCCGGGTGGGAATCGAACCCACGATCTTTGGCGCAGTAGGCAGGGTTACTGCCACTACGCCAACAGGCCAATGTTAATGTGAAGGTCGCCGGACCCAGCTGGATGAGGTTAGCGCGGGACCGGTCGTCGTGGAGATCTCTGGGGGAGGCCTTTGTCCAGCAGTGGACGTCTACAGGCTGATATGATGATGCTGATGAACAGCCCTCCGACCTCACCTTGCCTCGCTCCCCGAAACCATTTAGCCCAGTCCCTCACTACTGGTAGTTTCCTGAGCGCGCGCATTTCCACTATGCCGATACACGAAAATTCAAGATCTCAACCGCAAATTGGAGCTTCAGACGGTCTGCGGTTTTCCGCCAGTGTCGAAATAGCACCTTAATGCTATTAGAGCTTTTATCGATAAATTAACTAGTAATCGCAAGCAGTTGAACCAAACATGTTCAAAACGATGTATTGACAGATGAGAACGAAGCCACGACGTCGTTCCTCATGCAGCTGTCGACGTGGGACAAGGAGGAGCTGGACGCGCAGCTCGCCAACCGGGTGCAGGTGTCCAAGCGCGCCGTCGCCAAGGTGCTGCAGGCCTTCGACCGCCTGCAGCAGAGGAACGACAAGATCTGGCGCGCCATCAAGGGGGAGAGCGGAGAAGGTGAGTTTTTGTAACGGCATTTTGATAAGGCTCTTTATCTTTTTTTTTGTTTACTGGGGGAAATTGAGACACCCGATTTCCAGGGGGAGACCGGGTTATGTGGGATTTCTACCCACCCCTGAGTGGCCACCTTGTGCATATAAAAACTAAACGTTTTTCTGTCGAAAGTTTAAAATGACAATTTTTTGAGCGACAATATCAGGTGTCTGACTGACGCGAAATGAGTAATATGACATATTACCCGGCGGATACCAACGGTTTACCTTTTTGGCTCCATATTATGGAGCCGGTTTTTCCTAGACGTTAAGCAATGTACGAGTAAAAGAGTTAGCGATCGATCTCATGCAAGTCAAATTTAATTTTGTGCCAGAATCGGACACTGTAAGGCGCTGCTCTTAACTTGGACTTTGAAGTGTTTTTTATAGTGTTTGTGTCATTTCTTGTGTTACAGAGGGTACACCAGCGGCGTCCCTCGACGAGGTGGTGCGGGCGACCAACGAGGAGGTGACCGCGGAGAACCGGCGGCTGCAGGCGCAGTGCACCACGCTGCACGAGAGCCACCACGCCATGACGCTGCGGGTGGCGCAGCTGCAGGACGCCGTCAACAGCCGCGACACGGAGAACGCCGAGCTCAAGAACCAGATCGACGACCTGCAGTACGAGCTGTTGAAGGTCAGTGCGTCGTCGTGCTGCGGGCTGACGGACTCTAGATCCAAAGTACTATTCAAATGATCTGATCAAATCAACAGCCTGTTAATATGTACCCGCTCAGACCTACCCTCTCAACGAGGGGTTAGAGCTATAGACACGTAGCTGGTCTGCGACTATAGTCCACCACGCTAGCCCTGTGCGGGTTGGTGGACTTCACATGCGCCTATGAATTTCTTTTTCGGCGTATGGAGGATTTCTCACGATGTTTTCCTTCACCGTTATTCATAATTGGTGCACATAAATTATAGTTCAACACGCTCGTAAAGTGGCTCTTATTGGATCGCTTTTTTAGGTTGATAATGCAGCTTCTAAAACATGCGTGCTTCTTACTTTACTTTGAAAAATATCTCAGCAATAGGTTTTTATATCAAAAAATAGTAAACATTTTATCAATAACTTCACGTTAAGTCTTTGACGGGGTGGGCAGAAAGAAATAAACCGTTAATAAAAATATGTGTTAGTTTAAGTTTTGTAATTATGTCTATCAGATCCGCTCCCGCAACGACAAACTGGAAAACCACCTCGCGGAAGCGATCGAGAAACTGAAGAGCTACCACCAGTCCGGCATTACCGCGTCCGCCGGGCCCGCGCCGGCGCCGGCGCCGCACTCGGCCGTCGCGGCCGCCAAGCTCGAGGACGTGGCGTCCGAGCTGGAGGAGCAGCGCGAGCTGGCCAACAACAGGCTGGCCGAGCTGGACCGGCTGCACCGCCAGCATCGGGACACCCTCAAGGAGGTGGAGAAGCTCAAAATGGACGTGAGTTTTCGTGTATGGTGGTAACGAACAAGAGACATAGACAGGACATAGGCCGTCTCCTTCCCTCATGCAGGGGTCATCATCAGCCATCTGAACTGACGTCCAATCTTCCCCTGCCCTCACCAAAGTGACTTGCCTGCCCGCCCCAACGGCATTGGTTCTTCGAAACATCTGACCTATGGATGCGGTATTAATAACCTAAGACCTACAGATCATCATCATCAGCCTATTAACAGGGCGGATCATGTTACTTATGTGAAATAGGTAAGCCACGTATTTATTTCTATCGATGTAAAAATACATTGCGTCAATCACTATGAATGTCAAATTTTTGCCATGAAAAATCCGTGATATGGTTATAGCCTAAGAACTAATAATGCCTGGGCATTTTATTCCTGAGACTGGTCACTCCCCATTTCCTTGCAGATCCGCCAGCTGCCCGAGTCCGTGATAGTGGAGACGACGGAGTACAAGTGTCTGCAGAGCCAGTTCTCGGTGCTGTACAACGAGTCGATGCAGATGAAGACGGCCCTCGACGAGACGCGGCTGCAGCTGCAGAACGCCAAGAACTTGCACATGAGACAGATTGAGATGATGGAGGTGACCGTTCTACCTTTTTCTTTCTTCTGTTGTGTTGTGTGCAAGACATTATACAACTAACAAGACGGTGCACAGTAGATTTTTGACTAATTAAATATATTCTCTGAACGTAATTTTCTTATTGCTATGATATATCTAAACGGGCCTAGCGAAAGGATTGCCGAACGGAGTGTGCGATATATTCGCCGATTGTGAACGGATTTGAATGTTTTTTTTTGAATAGGCTATATGTAGAGGGTGGTCCCATTTCAATTTGAAAATAATATTTCTCCTCTATGGGTGGAAAAAAAAAATTGCGTATCCATCAATATGTCGTCGGTCGGTGTACAAAAATCATGAATATTTACCAAGTTTTTTTTACAAAGGTTATATTTATTTTTAGTAAAATTCTTTTATTCATAGATTTACAAATTCCTATTCCAGAGCGAAGAGTTAGGCAGACAGAAAGCCCTACGCGCTGAAATGATCCAACTGGAAGACGTTCTGGGCCAGCTGCGCAAGGAGTACGAGATGCTGCGCATCGAGTTCGAGCAGAACCTGGCGGCGAACGAGCAGACCGGCCCCATCAACCGCGAGATGCGGCACCTCATCACCTCGCTGCAGAACCACAACCAGCAGCTGAAGGGAGAGGTGCACCGCTACAAGAGGAAGTACAAGGATACCAGTCAAGAACTGAATAAGGTGACAGTTGTCTCGATTCGGATGGTGCAGCTTTAACTAAATTTAAGTCTCTGGTGCTCGTATATTTAATTATGAAAAGGATGGCATGAATTTTAGAACTGTCAAAGTATTCGATTACATGTAAGTACACTGGGTACATTTATGCATTCTATTGCAATTTAAAACATGGCGATTAAAATTCCTTCTGTCTAACAGGACTAACTTAATTTGACAGTTCTAAAATTCGTGCCATCTCTTTCTTAATTTCACGATTTTGTTTAATGAGAGGTACCAGTGCTTGCTGCCAGGCGGCGCCACTATCAAACAACAATTGTGTAAACAAATCTAACATTGCTTTTTTTTCGTGCTACTTGAATATATCGCCTGTTACAGACAATGAAAAAAAAAACAGTTCTCGAGTGGAAACCACGGGCAAGCATAATGTGGGACGCCCCCGGCAAGATGGAGCGACGATTTGCGTAAGGCAGACAGACAAAACCTCAACATTTCTTAAATATCTCCTATGTACAGACATCGTCTAGTTACAAATTTATGTATTTTGTTTTATGTATGTGTGAAAATCCTAAATATTTCTTGTATTTACAATTTCTTTAACGGTTAGTTTCCTCAATAATGTGGCACGTTTAAATGAATGTCGTGTTAGGTGCGCAAGGAGTTGGATGAGGCGGGCGCGCGCACGGCGGCCGCGCCCGGCGACCAGCCCGACGAGAAGCCGCTCGCCGTCAAGAAGGAAGAGCCCGACCCGGAGGTAATACTCCTCACGATCCCTCCAGGCAATCGGCCACGCTGGCGGAGCACGGCATCGCCCACGATTGTGGCGATCATTGCGCAGGTGTCCACCGTCCTACAGTTGTTGATTGTCACTTTTGATGTTTGTCGGAAAAATCACCACCACGGCGATTGCTTGCAAGCTATGACAATCGTGGGCGACGACAGACAATTGAGATCGTGGTGATCGCCTGTCGTGGGCTAGGCTGGCCGATTGTCTGGAGTATACATTTTAGATTTTTTTTATGCTGACTAATCTATGATGAAAACGACTTGACTGATCAGTACGACACTCTGGACCTTCTCCATCCGTACTCCGGACTGCCACCATCAGATCTTATCTAAACCATTCCCTGACGGAGATCTAAGGGCTCAAAGTGATCTCGAATGTATGAAGTAGATTGATCCTTTCGATCGGTATCATAGAAATATAGGTGTTTTTTTTTACTTTGTCCGGTTCGATTTCCAGGCAGGTGATTTTATTAAATTTCTATGAATGCAGTTTAGCTTCTTTTTAAAAATAAAAGAATGTTTCCTCTGAGTAAAGTTTGCTATCTTCAATGTCTAGGGGACTTTCTGAACTTTCCACCCTGTATATTATTATGGCAGTGTGTCACAAGTAAAAAGATAACGCCCCTACAGTGGGTGCGTGTTAATAGGCTGTTGGTTTGATTAGTGTGAGAATGTGTATGTGTGTGTGCAGGGCGAGGAGTGTGCGGGGGGCACGTGCGGCGCGGCGGGCGCGGGGGGCGCGGACACGAAGCCGCCCGCCGCCAAGGAGCACAACCGCGCCAAGCTGCAGGAGCAGGAGCAGGCCATTAAAGACCTCAAGCAGCAGCTCAAGTCAGTTGGGAACATGGAAATATTCAACTTTGGCCTCTCTTTTTTTGTGGGTTTTACGGCCTTGGAAACAAAGTTCTTTTACGCCAATCATAGTTTAAAAAATCATCAAAAAAAAACCGGCGGTTACAGCTTGGTCTTCACAAAAATAGGGCACTTTACTATTTTGGTGGCTAGTTAAACATAAATCAGTATTGAAACACATTTTTTTTCTAAAAACAATGGCAAGGTCAGCTGGTAGACAATGCCATCGGCATTAAGTTCGCCTTGTGACCGCTGAACTTAGTGCAATAAAGTTTTAAATAAATAAATTTAAAAAATTTGACAGACATGGTGCGAGACAAATAAAATTGACTGGCCTGTTGGCGCAGTGGTAGTAACACTGCCTACTGCGCCAAAGGTCGTGGGTTCGATTCCCACCCGGGACCAACATTTGTGTGATGAGCATAACTGTTGGTTTTCGGATTCTGGGTGTTTGTATGTATTTATGTATTTATTTAAATGTATTTAAGTATGTTTATCAGTTGTCGAGTACCCACGTACAAGCTTCGGCTTAGTTGGGACTAAACAGCCGTGTGTAAAATTGTCCAAACAATTATTATTATTATTATTATTAATTAATATAACATACATATTTGCTAAATGAATTGGCAATGGTATCCCCAGGAAGGCAGTGAACGAGCAGAAGGAGCTGAAACTCCTCCTGGACATGTACAAGGGGGTGAGCAAGGAGCAGCGCGACAAGGTGCAGCTGATGGCCGCCGAGAGGAAGGCGCGGCAGGAGCTCGAGGACCACCGGCAGAAGGCCAAGATGGCGCAGGTGAGCACATTGTAACTTATAATTAGTACAGTACTACTCGATCCAAATAGGCACAATAGAGTTACATTTCCCGTGCCATATAGCAACACTGGTGGGGTCTCCATACTAATGCGTTCCTCCCCGGCCTAGGTACGAGATTACCGGGTCATGCGCCGTATAATAATAATAATATATCTTTATTTGTTTCTTCATAAAATGCAAGGGTTAAATTAAAATTAATACAAAGTACATAGATTTTTTTAGTACATGGTATGTCACCTTTTTGTGAAGACTGATGTCTGAACTAGACATAGTAGTCTGTTGTCCAGGTCACCAGGTCCACCCAGGGATAGAAAGAGATACGTTGCATATTTTACTTAATTTTAAAAATTGTCATCTAAATAGGTATACTATTTTTATATACAGAGATATGCTTTTAGTTTTATAAAGGCGCGAAGAATATAACGATTTGTTCGATTTATGACTAGATATTTTGAGAGCGTCAGTGGCGTAGCGGCCTGCCATCTCGAGTTCGATCCCCGCTCGTACCATAATACCGCTGGGTTTTTCTCGAAACACTACTGACTGACCTGAAACGGCGAAGGAAAACATCGTAAGGAAACCTAAGAAGAAATTCCTAAGCGCGCATGTGAAGTCAACCAACTAGCGTGGTGGACTATAGCCCTAACGCCCTTGTTGAGAGGGTAGTAGGCCTGAGGCCCAACAGTGGGGACTGACATTTGATTTGATTGTTCAATCAAAAAAAGGATTTTGTAAGTAAAATACCTCTTTTATATGCAGGAGAGTAAACGAGAAAGGCGGCTCATAGACGAGGACGCGTTACGGAAGATCAAACAGCTGGAAGAACAGAAGTACGAGCTCCAGAAGCAGCTGTCGTGCGCGCGGCCCAACGCGGACCCCCTGCACGCCTTCTCCAGGCCTTTCGCTGGATCGCAGGTACATCATACTACACCCTAATCTTAGTCTAGTTACGTGATTTATGGACGCTCCCTAAAAAATACCACTTCAATGTAAATTATTTACAGTCCGTCAATTCAAACAAAAAGTTGCAGTAAATCATGACGTCACTACAATAAAAATCTTGAAAATTTGATTCGGTTGATCGAATTGACATTGAATGAGCGTCTCTAGTGAACCCCCGCACAGCTCCCCTTTGACATCTAAAATTAGTCATTGAGCAACTTCACACAACCGCCAAAAAACTACCGATACACCGACCCAGTTTATACACTGGGAACATTTGTAGAATGTAAATTTTAGTTGCACCTTCTATGGATTGGATTCTCCGGTTCCCAGGAGGAGGAGGCGCTGCTTAACGAGATGGAGGTGACGGGGCAGGCGTTCGAGGACATGCAGGAGCAGAACTCGCGGCTCATCCAGCAGCTCCGCGAGAAGGACGACGCCAACTTCAAGCTGATGTCGGAGCGCATCAAGGCCAACTCGCTACACAAGCTGCTGCGAGAGGAGAAGCAGCTGCTGCAGGAGCAGGTGACACAATACCCCTTTTTTAAGGAGGTTTTGGCTTGGTTATTAGACCTTTAAGCCAGCAGACTACCTCAAACATTACCAATACTTAGTTGTCCATTTCCATGTGTTTTTTTTCTGCAATATTTGGACCGACTCTCACGTGAGATTTTACCTTATATGTTGGCTATTTGTTGGTTTTTATTAAGTTGTTTTTTTTTTCATTATCTGTATAATAATGTTAATTTTTTCTAAATTAAAAAGTGGACTTGAGATTTTCATTGAAAGCCAGGAGAAAATTATTTTTAAGTTCTTATACAGCGCCATCTATCGATTTTTTACGGAAGCGCGCCTGGAAATTAACGGGCTGGGCGTTTAATAGAACGAAATGTTTTCAACATGGACATATACACAATATTGTACACCATCATTGATCTTATTGTACAACCTTCAGTCAAACAATAGTTTGATTTTGAACATGTTACATTTGAAAATCCTGTTGTATGTTTAGATTAGAGGCCTTTGTCCAGCAGTGGACGTCTTTCGGCCGATACGATGATGTTTAGATTATGTATGTAATTACGTGCCGGTGTGTGGTGAGTGACCGGCGGCTGTCCCTAATGCCGTGTTGACGGTTGTATAGGTGCTAACAAGGGACCAACAGATAGAGTCGATGGGCGCGGTGGCGCGCCGGCTGGAGGAGAAGGAGCGTCTGCTGCAGGCCACGCTGTCCGCCGTGGAGAAGGAGCTGCTGCTGCGGCAGCAGGCCATGGAGATGCACAAGCGCAAGGCGATAGAGTCCGCGCAGTCCGCCGCAGACCTCAAGCTGCATCTCGGTGAGATATATTAACTCGGAACATTTTTCTTCCTATTGTAGTCCCCGCAGACATTTTTGGCGGCTGTGTGAAGTTGGCAGATTTCCGCGCAATGACTTATTTTAGGTGTCAAAGGGAAGCTGTGCGGAGGTTCAATAGAGACGCTCATTCATTTCAGGAAATAGTTCATTATATACTTAAACTTTAAACACTGTCGGCGATGTCCAAACAATCTATATAATTATTTACTCTACCGCCAAAAAAAATCTACGAGGACTATACAACGACATTACTTCTCAAAACCTCCAAGGAGAATTCTACTATAACTATTTACATTTTATTCTTGACTTCTCTTTATAGTTGTGAGAAGATCGCGCGGGTCGACGTAATCTATTCCCTATTTTCTGTTTCTATTATATTGCTACGCCTAGGAATAGCAAGCGGTGGTAGATGAAAAATTGACGTGTGTAAATAAATGTACCCAGTGTACTTACATGCAATAAAATACATTGACGTTGCAGAGAAATACCACGCGCAGATGAAGGAGGCGCAGCAAGTGGTCGCGGAGAAGACGAGCGCGCTCGAAGCGGAAGCGTACAAAACAAAAAGATTACATGTGAGTTATATATCCGGGCCATGTACCAATGGATTTTTCTCGAAACTTAAGTACATTTACTGACTGCTCTCAAACGGTGAAGGAAAACATCTTGAGGAAACATGCATACGCCGAAGAAGAAATTCTTAGGCGCATGTGAAATCCTCCAACCCGCACTGGGCTATCGTGGTGGACTATAGCCCATACGCCCTCGTAAAAAAAAGAAGTAATCCGTTTATTTCAGGCAACAACAAAGAAGAAAAAAAAATACAAATAAATAATACAGGTATAATATATATCGTCGAGAGGACTGAGTCCCAACAGTGGGGACATATTAATATCCTGTTGATTTGATTTTTGATTTGAATATCCGGTAACTTCGTATTGTGTATGTTCAGGAGGAGTTGGCGGTGCTCCGTCGCAAGGCGGAGCGCATGAAGAAGATGGAGCAGGCGGGCAGCAGCATGGACGAGGTGCTGCTCGAGGAGATCCGGGAGTACAAGGAGACGCTCACCTGCCCCTCGTGCAAGGTCAGTGTACTTAAGGATCTTCTAGGTGGGCGTGTCCGGGCTGTCCATCTATTGATCCTAAAATATTTCCCCCAGGAGCAATACATATCCATGTATTTCTAATGCATTATCTAAACACCCTTGTAGTTTTCGCGTCGAGACAATACCAAGCCGTCGATATCAAGAGATGATACATTATTTAACACTTATTTCTGTATAGTAGCATATATGTAATTCTAGGATTTACGCTATCTATCTATCTATCTACCAAGTTTCATCAAAATCCGTTCAGCCGTTACAGCGTTAAAGAGACATCCTCGGAAAACAAACATCTTTACAAACATCATTACAATTTTCAATTTCAATTTACAAAACTTTCGCCTTTAAAATATTAGTAGGATGGTCCTAATGACATTATAAAGCATGTTGTATTGTACTTTGTAACATTGTGGTCGCAGGTGAAACGCAAGGACGCCGTGCTGACCAAGTGTTTCCACGTGTTCTGCTGGGACTGCCTGCGCACGCGCTACGAGACGCGCCAGCGCAAGTGCCCCAAGTGCAACGCGGCCTTCGGCGCCAACGACTACCACCGCCTCTACCTCTCCACGTAAACCCTCTGGCACATGTTAAGAGGTCTCTAGTTTTTCGGACACATTCAGCTGGCAACCGCAATGATGAAGAGGCCTTTCGAAGTGTCAAATATAAAACGCCTGCCGTTCATATTACTACCACCGACTGTAACTGTCTACGTAAGATGGACGCAGCAGGGGCCTCGTCAGGCGGGTACCAAGCCTCTACCTGTTGCTCTACCTGTCTACATAAACACTGACGCATTCAGCTGGCAACTGCACAGGTTAAGAGGCCTCTAGTTTTCGGATTGTCAAATATTAAAGACCTGCCGTCCGAATTACTACCACGTAAGCTGGACGCAGCAGAGGATAGGCAGGTATCAAATCTGCCTGACGCATTGCCTGAGAGGATGCCCTATGGAATTCAGCACAGCAACCTTGAAAACCAATGCCACAGAGCGTGACGAAGTATACATACTGCCGACGTACTGTGCGGGCTTTTGAAGCTGAAGTCCTTCTGTTTAATGTATATGTCGTTTAGAGCAAGTCCGCAACATGAGAAAACAGCTTGAAACGTCATCTGAGTGGTAGAGAAAGATCTATTACAATGCGACTGGTGTTTGTGTTGCTGAAGTCGATAAAGGATCAGACTCCTGGCTGGTCTACCACTCCCGGAGGACCGAACCCTTGGAACATGGTCCTCTTACCCAAACCCTCCGAGATTGTAATGTACCTGATAACAAAATCCAGCGTGAAGCGCGGAGGCGGGCCCCGCGTGCGATCTGTAAATGTCTATCGGAGGCCTTGGCTACGATCTGCAAGAACCCATAGTATTCTTGGCAATTGGGTGCAATAGAATATCTATGAATATTCAGTTGAATGAAGTCAACTTTATGTATAATACAAAAAGAGTTAAATATGTAGGCAACCATGTGACGGGACCTTCGTTTGATTAAACTGTAATATAATACCCGAGAAAGTGTAAAATACTTAGTGTACCGGACAATTCGCAATTTATACTTAATCTGTATCTGATTTTTTTATCTATGAATTGTTTAAATGGGATGGGGAAATATGAATTTGATACAAAGAAGATATTGGCAGAAATTTTGATCAGGAGCAATTTCTATGGTTTGTACGAATCGTGCGACCGGATTGGTAAAATATTACCAAACTTTTGGCTATCATGTAAATAATACTGTTTGTTTTACAAATATCGAACCGTTTAATTGTATTCCCAGAAATATACAAAATTATTGGTATACCAAATTAGTTATTGGGATATAATATGTGTATTAATGATCTCTATAATACATATAGCTTTTCAAATTCAGAATTATTAGGCGGTTGGTACAACTTTTTAAAGTTGTGGATATGTTTCGGATATTGACAAAGTGCGAGTGTGTTTAGTGAGATTGTTGTACTTTTGACAGTGAATATGGCTGACCGTACATGCGGATCTGTCGACGTTGTCTGTTCGGTAAAAACCTATACTCTCAATAGTTTGATAATGTTTAAATGACAATGAACTTGTTACTAATAGCATTACAATGGAACCCAGTTCCTAGAAAAAATATAAGAACATTAATTTGCAATAATGTCGAAAATTTCAATAAAATTGTAGCTAGCTGTCGCAAAGAGATTCAATAAAGAATTTATAACTTTATTTCCTTATTATGGTCAGCCGTTGTCATTGTTGGAAGTACAAAATTGTTTGGTTTGTGTAATTTATGAATAGTATTGCCGGTAACTTGGTGTGACATTTGCACCATGCTGACGTGAAATTGTGTAATTTAAACTGACTATTGTATTAATAATAACACTATTATTTAAATATGACTTATTCTAGGCCGGTTCTAGGGTTCCTCTATGGTAGAGTGACATTCTGATATTTGAAGTCACTTTGTGGATCTGACCACAGGGCGGCATTGGTTCTGCAATCGCAAATTATCACTATAATAATGCTTACATTACTGCACTACCAATTTACATGCAATGATAGACTGATTGTTTTACATGTTTGCAGTTAGTCAACTGCAAGTCTTGTCGCTGTATTTTAGTGAATTTATTACTATTACGAAGCCGGGACTCTATTTTTGAATCGCTCGCCTCGCTTCGAGCGTTCGATTCTACTAATTTCGTATGGATTCTGTATCGGATGTCGATGGAAGGAAAATTACTAGAATTGACCGTTCGAAGCGAGGCGAGCGATTCAAAAATAGAGGTGCTGGTCGGTGAAGGTAGTCACTGGAAGCGTGTAAAACAGCCTTATTGCGGTTCCAGATTCATAATGCAGCCACTGCATGGGGGGGATCGTTCTGTCTAGATCCGATCCTGGTTTATATGGACTGCTATGGACATTTTGTTTGATGAAAGGAAAGCCGTTGATTGTTCATTCCTTATTTTATCAAGCTTTCCATGTGTTTAAATGATATTAAATGCGAGACAAAAGAAATAATTGTAAGAATTTAATATGCATTTCGCAACATTGTATATGGGAATACTTTTTTGATGTTGTATAATAATAAGATTATCATGAAATCGAACAAGTGAATGTTGTTTAACTGTATTTAAGATTATATTTAATGTATAGGTGATTAGTGGAGACGTGCGCGTGTATGTGGTCTGTGTGGGATATGTTGGTTGTATAAACTCCTCTCAGTCAAATTGACCAACGGTTCGCATCTTGGTTGCGAAATGTCATCGATATAATGAATAGACGCGCTCATTTGACCAATTTAATAATAACAATTATGTTTGGACAAATTCACACACGGCTGCTTAGTCCCAAACTAAGCCGAAACTTGTGGAGATAGGTACTTAACAACTGATAAACTTATATACTCATAAATAAATACATACAAACACCCAGAATACGAAACCAACAAATATGCTCATCACACAAATGTTGGGCCCGGGTGGGAATCGAATTTATAATGAGGCTTTTTGGCTCCAACCGTGTTTGTAACCGAGCTTTGTACTAATTCAAATTGTATCTGGTTACAAAACTCGGTTACAGACACGGCCGGAGAGTATAGTCTACCCACTATCACTTCAGTGCACTAGCTCACTTACTTCTTCGTATCTCCGCACTTATGAATCTGTCAGGCTCAGCGAGCGGCTTGAGCTGAACCGTCTATTGCTTAATTTACGCGTAGCATACCGAGATGGTTTTTGTTGGTCGGTTTTATTGAGAAGAACCTTAGATAGTGAATTAATAAAATAGCAAACAGCCCACTGACTGATATATTTATACACATTTAGGTTTAATACTTTTTCATTGGGCTTGCGATTCCAGTTTGTAATCAGAAATATTACAATCACATACCGTGACTTCAGTTTGTACAAATGTTTTTGCCTTTTTTCATATTGAATCATAGTCAATTCAAAGGTTTAACTTTTAACATTTGCAACAGAAATATTACAATTGTTTAATTGTTAAAATATGAAATAATAAAGTTTATAAATAATATAATAGGGATCAAATTGTTTATCAGTATTTAGCGAATTTGCAAAACGGAACTTTACTTTTAAGATTTGTGTAGTGTTTAAATGTAACCTAACCTCTCTTGTTTCATCTAGTTAGTATAACGTTCTATTCAAATAATAAATTGATTATTTAAAATAACACTGGCGGACAAACATGTACAGTCGACCACAGCTTAATCGAAACCACTGCAATACTTTTAACCATTAAATCCCGCTGCGCAAAATGCCAGTATACAAGGTGACTTCAAATTTTACCAATTTGAACACTTTTAACAATTTTACAAAACACTTGATTGTGGCTCAGTTAGTGACAAATACGTAATTACGTTATCTCAATTGTTAAAATTAACTGGCTTTAATTATCGTTAGTTTTCAAATAAAACAAATAATTAAAGTCCCGAAGTGTGGTTACCCCACATTCAATATCTGTCATACCTGTCAGTCGATTTTATCAATGTCAGTTAATCATTATCGATATCGATAAAAGAGGCACCATCAGCCTAGGCATATAAAATGGGATAATTTAAAACTTAAAAAATACTTTTGGTCATTTTAAAAGCATGAGACTTAGTGGAGGGGCTTAGTTTAGGGAAGATGTGTGTAAAACATTGATTTTGCGTTCCCAATTTCAAGTCACCCTGAATAGAAACTCGCTTTTTTAAGAAATTAAGTACACAAATTGTCGGGTGACAAGAAACACTCAATAATACAAACTGAAGTGTACTTAGTGAGTTTTTCAGGGGATTTGTGGACATACATTTGTCCACAAATCAATGGTAATTTGTGAAATAGTCCAGTTTTACTTGTCACCCGACGAATATTATCACATCGCTTCAAAATGAAGCGGTCTCCAGTCCAGAGCTCGTCTGCATTACCACTGCCGCTTGGTCATCCTATCGGTGGTCTTGTGGTTTTTTATTTAATTTACTAAATTAGTAACAAACTTGGTCAAGGTATTTTGTGTAGAATTTGCTATTTTTTGCGACTGCGACGGTTTTTGTAGGTCTGTTCAGTTGTCTTTAAACGAAGCAGGGTTTCTTTATGAGATCCGTGACAATGTGATAACATACAGCCCTTGTTTTAACACATTGTTCGTATAATATGTTAACAAATGTTAGTTATCTGGTTTTATTGTTAGAATATTAGCAAGTCTGAGGAATCGTATAAATTATTCAACAATTAGTGGAAACTATGTGTAACTATTGAAAATATTTTAACAGAATTTGTCGAATAAATGTCTCAAATAAAAAAATGATGTTTTTTAATCTTAGAATTCTTGTTATACAATTACAGCGTCAGTACCTTATATTTTTTTACAAATTAAAGTTATATTTGACGGAATCAAGGAAATGTATTTAAGCAACAGAACTTAATCTTGTCACTCTCATCACTTTGGATATAAATGTATATTGGGTAGAAAATTAATGAAATAAAAATATACGAAATTATCTTCAATATTTTATTTATTTACATACTATTTACATCACATGATTTGACAATTTTAACATATTCTATTCTGTATAGAATGTATCTTTCATGACATGTAATCTTCAAAGCACCTGAAGCAACCAAGCGACGTGGATGGATATATATATATAGTAGAATACAGTTTCATTTTGTACTATATTTTAATTGGGCAAAAATTATAATTAATGACGTCACACGATATCAATTGTATTTGTAATTAATTTTAATTTCTATTAACCACTCGCAATATTCCAGCTTTAACACTTCCTTCATTCAACAAGTATTCATAAATACCATATCAGTCTCATATTTTTCAATTGTATCTTATCTTCCAACATTTTTGTCAGATGCAGTTGGGCCGAATATATGTAGGTATTATAAATTATATTATTTGACTTCAAATATGCGATGGATAGTTCAATGACGAAAATAGATTACTGTGACCCCAGCAGATCCTATTGTAAATCACGAAGTTCGATTAGTAATCCAATCAAATAATAAAATTAGTAATTACTCATCCTGAATTGAGGAAAAATTCGTTGATTTTTGCGCACTAATTAAGCAATAGCGTTTGCGAATAGCGAATGAGCGTTTCTAGTGAACCCTCGCACAGCTCCCCCTTTGATACCTAAAATTTGTCATTACGCAGAAATCAGCTAACTTCATACAGCCGCCATTAAACTCCGCGGGGACTATATCTAGCCATGCCTTCTGGGGCGTCACGGTCACCCGAGGAGCAGGTCCGCTCTGAACCTAAGGACCTACGTAATCCTTGTGTCACAATGTATTGTTTGCAATTGTGTGCCATTTATTATTTACGTGTTACCCAAACTGTAATCACATTCCCACACATTAGTCATTATTGCTCTCCTTGGCACTTCGCCTTAAAAATTAGAAAGGCAACCGATACCTGTATTATGTAAGTCGATTATAATTAAGCAATTGCACAGGAAAAATATATTGGTACTCAACTTGATTTTGTCATAAAAATATATTGGAACAAGATTTAAGTATACAAAGTAAACTTAATATAAAACGGAATAAGTAAATCAATATTGATACATTGACTAGATTACAATAAATATTTTGATTAGAAAATACCATCCATTTGTTATTTACAATTATTTTCGTGATTGGTAAGTAGTGAACTGCATTCAGTGAAAACTAAATTACCAATAAATCGAAAAATCAATAAATACAGGCCACGATCTAGTTCTAATGGCACTTCTTACATTATTTTCTCATTATATTTGTATATTCAATTACTGAAAAATAAACATGTAACAAGATGATTAAAATTGGATCATCCAGTGATCAGATTTTCGGCAAAAAAACCTCAAGACAACGGTGGAAATAGTCTTAATAAATGATAGATAATATTTTAAATATTATTTAAATGCATTTAGGAATGAATTTTATTTCCATGTTTGATTTTCACAAAATTTTCGTATGGAATCATTAGTTAAAGTATTTAATATGCGTCGAATAGAAGTAGGAATTTATTGAAACAAAAACTTTGTGCTTTCTTCGCACCCGATGAGAATTGAGATCAATCGATTACGTTACTTCAGTTCGATAAAATCGATTCCACTTCGCGATACCATTCTTTATCAATTAATTTGTATTTATTATACTATTATGACATTTTACTTAAAAATATTTAACATACACGCATTTCATCAACAATTATTAACTTTTACAATTGTTATTAACTTTTAAAGGTATGTTACTGTTTCATAATCTTTGTTATTTACTGTTGGGAACAGCAATTTCATATACATAATTACAAAAGAGCAGGCCTTGTCAAGCTTTACTTCAGATTGTCAGTATCTACGAATTATAAAACATTTTTTTTAAATAAACAAAACTTATTTTTTATAATTCTGGCGCTATCAGCTGTAAATATAATTAATTAGTAATTTACCTACACATTGTAGGTAGTCTATTTGGATTTTGGGCTACAAAGTCATCTCTGATATAGATATTGGCAAGTTATGTATTTCCAAATATTCTGGTCATGGAATGCAGGACGGACACCATTACCGGTGCAGATTTTTACAATTACATTTAATAAGCTCTAAAACCTAAATTATTTGCATGCATTTGTAGCTATCATGCACCCATACACACTTTCAGAACATTTCATATTGTATAATTCTTAGAACCTATCAATTATGGAAGTATTTATATCTGGTAGTGAATAATTAATGCCACTTGTTCATGATTATTTTGTTTTAGTCCCATAAATCTACGCTATCTAATACTATCTATGGTGCTGGCGTCATAGACAATCTCTAAGCCATGTCGCCCCAAAACAACATTCACTTAGTCGTAAACAGGCCATAAATGCCACATATCAGCGGGCAGCAGAGCGAGGCCTTGTACTGCGATGTACTTACTTTAAAAAGTTGGACGTACACTTAATATAAACTCGTCAATACGCCGAGCGGATTAATGGTGGATTTACAACTACAACGGCGATGAACACAGCGCGGCTCATGATTGGTCGATCAGACAACCGGAAGTAGGCTTCGCATGCAAATCTAGATATGATTGGCCAATTTCCGCCCAGATGAAATTGCCGCGGCAAAATGCTGCGTTGTGAATCCAGCCAACAAGCAGTTGACAGCCGTGCCAACAATAAAGCAATATACTTTGCAATGTTTCGATTATTCTATATACATCTGTATATAACCGTTCTATCTTGATTTATTTCAAGGCGACGCACTATGGATCGAGTCCATATAAGGCTATGGACCTCTCCTGTCACTGTCATGGATACGTCTCATATATTTTTTCAAGTACGAGATTAAATTACTATAAAAATTTGAAGTTATTCTGTTGATAAAATTTCTATTCTGAAATTACCTACGCAAAATGGTAGTATGTCACACCGTCATGACACACGGGACTATTTTAGGAGCCAGGGCTGCATTGTTATATTAACAAACGTAATTGTGGATCAATAAAGATATCTTTTAGTCTATGGCCTCGATCCAGCGTGCGAGGGTAGGTCTATGCGGTGGTGTGTAGGGGCGGCGGCGGCGGCGGCGGGGCGGCGTGGGGCGCAGCGCGGGGCGCGGGCGGCGGCACGGCGACGGCGAAGGCGAGCCGCTCGAGGCGCGCGCGCACGGCGGCGAGCCGCGGCCACGCGCGCACGGCGCCGCCGCGCGCCGCCAGCGCGCCCAGCGCCGCGTCCAGCGCCTCGTACAGCTGCCGCCGGTCGCCCTCGCCGCACGACGACAGCTCCTGCAAGCAAACATGCAGATTAAAATAATAATAATGTTTCGGACAAATTCACACACGGCTGCCGAAGCTTGTGGATACTCAACAACTGATAAACATACAAAATCAAAAATATTTTATTGCATGTAAGTACACTGGGTACATAGGTATATACTTTAAAATAAATACTTAAATACATACAAACACCCAGAATCCAAAAACCAACAGATATCTGTTGGTATTCGGAATCTGGGTGATTGTTTGATGAGCATATGCTCATCACACAATAAATGTTGGTTTCAGGTGGGAATTGAACCCACGGCCTCTGTGGCGTAGTAGGCAGGGTCACTACCAACTAATCCAACTGGCCAGTATACTACTCAACACAAAATATAGGCCAGGCCACCTTAGTTTTAAAATTTTGAAATACATATTATTACTATATCAATTTTTTTTATCAACTAGGTTATAAGTGTTATTTAACCATGCTAGAACCACCGGATTGAAACTGGCCTAATCAAAAAAATCGTAATGAATATAGGCCAAAATTATTATTTCCAAAGTGACCTTAGAGTTTAGACCTTGAATCCAATGTTATTTTCATGTTCTCTCTGCCCACCCCGTCAGGGACATAGCATGAAGATATGTGTATGTATTTTAATATTGTCCGAATTACACTGGGTCCAATAATTATACATTAGTATGTGTATTTACACTTACCTCTTCAATAAACACTAAGTCGTCTTCTTCACCGGGTTGCGCCAGTTGCTTTTTGAGCGTCTGGAACGCAGAGCCACGTGTTAATATAACATTCGACACCATAACAAGAATTAAATGAAACATAGAATGGAGCAGCAAATATGTTGTCAAAATGCTGCTGATACATTGGTTACCTGTACGTGACTGCAAACTTGTAAGTAAAGTTATTTATTTATTTATTTTATTTAAGTAAAGTTATTTATATAATAACTTATTCTTTTTGGTTTACTCTTTTTGGTCGCGCATTACTGAGTAAAGCGTATCCCAGAGACATGCAGCCTCAATATGCAAACGCAGGCCGCGCGTGTCTGAAGTCTCACATACATTGCGTATGGAATACAGCAGGCCGCCACCGCCACCGCGGGCCGCGTGTGTCTGTGATACGCTTAGAGCTCTGCGTAAATTGAAATTATTAAGGGAATGCGCAGACGAACCGGAAAATTGCCCGCGCACTTTTTGACGTCATTGTCAAATGAATCATATCATAGCCCTAAGGAACAAAATAGTATGAACGACGTCTGTACGTCGGCGTCGCCTCGCGCTCTACGTCATTCATACGATTTTGTTCTTTAAGCTATAGTGTTATCGTTCATTTGACAATGACGTCAAAAAGTGCGCGGGCAAATTTCCGCTTGGTCTGAACCGACTCTAACGGTCCAAGAGGCCAGTCTTGAAAGATGTCTATGTACCTAAATACTGTTAGAAATAAGTGCTACATCAAGAATAATCAGGATTGAGCGCAACGAACAAGGAAGCTTATTAAGTTTGCACTCAATTACAATAACCATAAATACAGAGTGTAATGTAGATATCAAAATAATTATTGTGCTAACAAATTAGTTACCGATATTTTTACAGTTGCTAGTACTCGGCCCTCTGACTACATTTAAGTTTATAAAACATTATAGGTTTTATGATGTTTTTTTAGAGAATACTGGGGAAAAAATGTACGTTAAAAAACATCCTGTTAATGATATAATTAAATGAGCCCTTTTTAATAGATTCTAGAACTTAACTGGCCACTTCACAGGAAATGCACAGGTTGATTATTTTTAGACAGAATTATAATTTATTCCACAAAATTATGTGATTTTTTTCTTAATTTCTAGTTATTATCTTCTCTTAAAATATCGGTAACTAATTTGTTAGCACCTTATATATAGTGGTGACCAGTTTCAAAGGCAGTCGCTTTTATACATTCTGAATTTTTATATTCCGGAAGTTCCAAAAAGAAAACTCATTACATACAGTGACTTGTGGAGTTGAGTTACTTCATCATTTACACTCGGTATTTTTGCTCTAATGCTATAGCTGTTATTATATACATACAAGTTTTCCTTGCTGTTAATACCTACACTGTACAGGGGATTCAAAGTTTTGTTACTATTCTCGTGTGTACTTTATACAGATCGAGTTCCCAACCAGAGGATAATATAAGGTTCAGGCTATTTACAGTAATTCCGGTGATTATGTCAAAATGTGGTGATCGCCGCGGGCCAATGCAGTTAAGCACTGCAACTTTGCAAGCTATGAGGGTGAGAGGTCGGTATGTTCTCTTCCAAATATGTCATATAATTAGAAACAGGGCAAGATTTTCATACAATCGAAGTCACTTCGAAGCCATGGGTCTCCGTGAACGATTGATCGGGGCATGATCTGATGACGGTCATCGAGAGAGTAGATGGAGGACTTTAAGATCGCTATAGATATCCAACTGATCAGATAAGCCGTTTGGAAGCAGCATCGTCATGAAGAAGATTATCCGTCCACCTATGTATATATGATGAAACAGAAACCAATAGATAAATTACTCGAGGTAATCAATAAATACATATATTAACATTTGTGTTTAAAACTATGTCAACAAAGGAAATAATTAAATGTTTCTTGCGTTCGCTAATATAATCAACCTAACAAATTGTTACGTTACAATCATTAAAAGTTTAATTTTTGTTTTCTATTACATATATGTAACTGTTTTGTTTAAGGTACATACATACCAATAAAAATAACATAAATAAATATATCGATCGTATATGTATGTATGTAAACACTTTATTGTACTAAAAATTTACAAAAAAAGACAGTAAAGAATAGAATTATGTACAAAGGCTAAAAAGAGATAAAGAAAGATCGTATTGGTATTAACTAAAGAAGAGAACACACGACGACGTGACCTTATGTTGGGGTGCTTAAAGCTGTGAGGTGTCATTCAATGTATGAACTTATTAACCTTGCCGCTTTATTCTTGACTCGAGATCGCCAAGCAGGGCCTGAATGGTGTAAATACCTGTTTCACATTAAACCTGTTAACGGCACTAACAACAATATTTGTTACATACACAAATAAAGTAAGAAACAAAGAATAAATTAACAATAATATAAACAAAAGGTAAAGTCAAAATAGACCAGATAAGTAATAGACCAGATAGTATACCGAAACAGAGAACAATTATATTGTATTAGAAAATAAATAGTTTAAATAACTTGAAATGTAACTACATGAGACTATTCAGTGAAAAGGAACGTACAAAATGGTGCAAATTTATTGACTCGACATGTTTTAATAACAAAATTGTACTTTCGCCTGTAGTTTCGCAGTAGTCTGGCGATCCCAGGAATAAGATATTCAAAAACGAGTGTGTGCATAACGTTCCTCAGTGTCGACAGTGAGAGCCTGCCTTCCCGCTGCGGACACTTTGGCGACATCTGGCGATTTAGACATTGCAATAGTTTCATCAACAGCCTATTAACATGTCCCCACTGCTGGGGATCGGGCCTACCCTCACATCTAGGGCGTACGGGCTATAGTCCACCACGCTAACCTAGTGCGTGGTGGACTTCACATGCGCCTAAGAATTTCTTCTTCGGCGTGTGCATGTTTCTTCACGATGTTTTCCTTCACCGTTTGAGAGCTGTCAGTAAATGTACTTAAGTATCGAGAAAAAACCCATTGGTACATGGCCCAGCCGGGGATCGAACTTCGGACCTTTCGATATGATAGGCCGCGTCTTATCCTCGACGCCACTGACGCTCTAGTTTATTGGAACTGAATAGGATCATCCCATACGAATACACATCTTCCGGTCGCCAGTAGGTAGCGGAACAAGCTATTAAAAAAATAATTATGAATAAGAGTTACCGCTATCCAGAGTAGCATAGTTAACTAAAAACAGTAGTCGCAATTACATTAGTTATCTACAACGTAGTCGGGGTTTCTCAACTGCATGTAATTTGAACTATAGAAGTTACATGCCGTCGCACGCACGCTACCCGTCCGCCCTCCCCCGCAGCACAATACTAGTTAGGTTAGCAAAAATAAACTATATATAATTTTTATTATTATGTAATGTTCATAATCACATAATTAATTATTGCAGATGATCAAATAAGCAATATGCAAAAATTTGGGGATCAGTCGACGGAGTACAAAAATCATAAATTTTTACAAAGTCGGTTTTATTTAATGTAAAAATGTATGATTATAAAAACCAATAATGGGCACAGTTAATTTTGCACCAGTTTGTATAGCTATCGCGGTACACAGTATACGCGGTACAGTGGATACACTCACTTCTACGGACTGGCGGTACTGCTCCATCATGTGCTTGCTGGCGTCCAGCTCGGCCAGCTTCTTCACCACCACGTCCGCCACGTTCTTCTCCGTCATGTCTATCTTGTCTCTGCGTTACAAATAAACAGGATATATGTATAAGAATTACTCGCCTCGTCTTTTTAGACCTAGAACTCAGGCATTCCCCTCTAGGTATGTACAATACCAAAGGTCCAATACCGGCCATACGCGATATCGATGTGTTTTCGATGACGCCAGTCGCAGCGCGCGTAGCGAGCGACTCGGATAGTCGGATGTCTAGAGCCAGTACTAGCTCCAGCAGCGAGCCCTTCTTTTTATGTACTCATCATCATCATATCAGCCTGTAGACGTCCACTGCTGGACAAAAGCCTCCCCCAAGGATCTCCACGACGACCGGTCCTGCGCTAACCTCTTCCAGCTGGGTCCCGCGACCTTCACCAGATCGTCGGTCCACCTTGTGGGAGGCCTGCGTTTATGTACTCACTTGAGCGCAACAGCGAGCCTCATGCAATCAGCATCGTCGGTGACGGCGGCGGCGGACGCGGCCAGCCGCAGCGCGCGCAGCAACTCGGACAGCCGGTTGTCTAGAGCCAGCACTCGCTCCAGCAGCGAGCCTCGCTCCGCGTCCTCGGCCTCAGAGCGGTGCCGGTGCGCGATGGCCGCCGACAGGTTCCGCAGGGAGTCCCGTTCGGACACCGACGCTGATTCGCCATCTGATGATCATTATGAATACCGTTGTAAATGCTTTATATTTTCTATCTTCAATAAATATCTTCAAGATCTATAAAAAAAATACAGCCTTTGAATTGCTATGCTGAAGCCTGTGTGTGTTTCAGAGCTTTGCTTTACTTCGTATGAGCGATTTTCTTCCGCGAAAAAAGACTTTATCAACCACACGCGAGTAAATCCACTTTAGTTATATGCGAACTAATCGAAGCCACGCAGTTTGTTGTATACGAGTAATGAAAATAAGACGGGCCTTTAGGACTTTCTATCCAGAGCCATAAAACATTTAAAAAAGTCAGAGCTGGTGTATTTTATACACTGTGTTGGCACCCACCTTTGTCTATGTCGCAGGACTCGCGCTCCGGCGACAGCTCCTCGCCGCTCCAGGCGCCCGCGCCCTCCGCGCCTGACCACCACTCCTCTGCGCATTCTACACACAAATAGAAACACTTGTATTAGGACTTTACATAAGTACAGCACGATTTATCGACTATAATATTTTCGACTAAAACAGTAACAACGACCGAATGCAAGTGACATGCAATCAAGCCGCCGATCCAGAGATGGACTGATCAAAATCATTTTATAGAACATTATGAGTATTCGTATTTTCCTGTTTTTTGGGTTTTATCTAAGACTAGCCATTGCCCGCGGCTTTGCCCGCGTGGAATAAGATTTTTTCCCGCGGGAACAGTTCACCGCGGTAAAAAGTAGCTTAAATGTTATTCCAGGATATAAGCTATCACTGTACCAAGTTTCATCAAAGTCCGCTCAGCCGTTACAGCGTGAAATAATAACAGAACTCCTCACATCCAAACATCCTTACAAACTTTTGTCTTTTTAATATTTAGTGGGATTCTTTGTTATACTCACCAGGATCCGTAACGAGACAGGGCTCTGTCTCCGAGTCGAGCAGATCGGCCGAGTTGTCGTTCTCGTCCGACATGCGCGAGCGGTCGTCGTCGGCGCCGTGCGGCGTGTGCGCCGGGTGGGGCGCCGCCGGGTGGGGCGCCTGGGGCGTCTGGGGCAAGATGGGCGCCGTGCGCAGGGCGCGCGCGACGGCCGCCAGCAGCCCGCCGTGCGGCTCGTCCTCCGGGGAGAGCGCCTCGCCGCTGTCGCTGCGGCTGTAGTAGAAATAATTAACTTTATTATTTACTTGCTGTTTCGGGTACTTACAGACTAATTACAAACTATGTACAGAGCGTCTTTTTTAACTGGGACAATATGGGCAAAAGACAATATGGGCAAGTCTTTTTTAGAGATAACAATTTTGACATATTAAATTTTTTGGTCAAGCCTGTGTTGTCCATAAAAATGAGTTATTTTGATCAAAAACTTATTTATGCGGATCGACTCAGTTTCACGTAAGGATCATTTCATTGTATCGGAAAAAAAAATCGGAGCAGCAGGATCTATTCCCGCGGGAACCAGCTGGTAATCAAACCGACCTGTAGACGTCGTTGTGGTAGACTGTGGGCTGCAGCGCGTCGTGCGGCAGCTTGTAGGCGCGCAGCACGGCGTCGGTGAGCGCGTGCAGGCGGCGTGCGAGCGCGTCCAGCGCGCGCGCCGCGCCCGCCCCGCCCGCCGCCCCCGCGCCCGCCGAGCGCGCGCGCGCCGCCGCCGCCAGCGTCTCCTGCCGCCGCTGCTCGCACATGCGCACCAGCTGCCGGCACTCCGCGCGTCTGACACACCAATTATTAAAGTAAGTATAAATCTGAATACATTTACAAGGATCAAGTTCAGAGTAAAGTTATTGTATCCAGCTTGCGGGACCGTTGCCTCCAATGGGAAGATATAATTACATGTTTGCATTGCACAAATATTGTTGGTGTTTTATAGAGGGGCGAATATCCATACACAATATGTATATCACCTCTTCTACAAAGACATCGGAATATGTTAAATAAATGATTAACTTTGTACGGCCCGTTTATACGTTCAGTTTATAATGACAAGTGACTACCTTTGTTTCTCCTGTTTGTTGCTGCGACACATGCCTAACTTATTTCAATTTAGTTTTGTAATTTTTGTTTTGTTTACTTATTTGTTTTTTGTATGTATGTGTCGAAGCCACGAATAAATCTATCTATCTACCTCCTGTCGAGGTCGGCGTTGACCCGCGCCAGCTCGGCCTCCGCGTCGCGCAGCGAGTCCCCGAGCGCGCCGGTCTCCGCGGCCAGGAAGTCCTGCATCTCGGCCGCCTCGCGCTCTGCCTCGGCCAGCCTCGCCTCCAGGGACCGCACCGCCTCGCGGCCGCTGCACGCCTCCTGTGTACACAATCTATTGACAGTGGCGTCGTCTCGGATGGTGCACGATTTAACTATATTTGAATCTCTTGTGCTCTTTTTTAATTTTAAATATACGAAAAGGGTGGCATGAAATTTAGAACTATCAACTGTTTAGGAATACGAGAGAAAGTTACTTCCTGTTCATTTTGACAGAAACGAATGTATATACAAGTGCACGTGACTGACCGCGTGCAACTTGTCGCAGTGCGCGCGCAGCGTGTCGATCTCGGCGCGCTGCCGCGCCGCCAGCGCGCCCGCCGCGCGCAGCTGCTCCTCCAGCGCGCGCAGGCACCCGTCCGCGCCTCCCCCCGCGCCACCGCCCGCGCCTGCCACACCACACAACACAATCACATGTCACTCACACACATAGTAAACTTATCGTTTAAAAGCAGCGATTTAAGGAAAATAAACCGTAGATTGGTTACTATCCTAGGAGGATATAGAGTAACCAATTTACGTGTTTGTGAGGTCCATGCGCTAGACTCTAGCTCTCATAAATTAGGCCACTTTGTCCTAATTGACTCACGTCGTCTTGCTCGCGCCTCGCCTGTTTCCGTCATTTTATCTCTCTCTGTTGGTAATCATAAAGATAATAAATCGGAGCCATTTCTTGAGTATGTAATAAAAACGTTACCCATCTACAGATTGTTTTCTTTATATCGATCGATGGTAACGACAATTAAATTTATAAAATGCATACAATTGCTTAAAACATAGGTCTATCTATGGTTTTTTTTTGTAAAAGGAGACTCACCAGCACCTGCCAGTTCGAGCAGCCTCTGCGTGTTGCTCTCCAGCTCAGCGATGGCGGCGAGCCGCGCGGCGCGCTCGGCGGCGAGCTGCGCCTCGGCGAGCGCGCGCCGCCCGCGCTCCTCGGCTGCGGCCGCCTGCGCCGCGTCCGCCGCGCCCGCCAGCCGCGCCAGCTCAGCGTCGCGCGAGCTCGCCTGCACGCCGCGGTGGCACCGCGTCACCTCCACGCGACTGTACCATAAGAAAAAATAACTTGTCACAAAAGATACATTAAAGAGCCTAGTACTAACTAACTAACCTAGAACCTCCCGCCTAAGAGAAGGATTTGTCCAGCAGTAAAACAATAAAAAGCTGATAATCAGATCCAGAACGACCAAGGTATTTAAAAGACTAGCAAAAGTCCAGTGTCAAACTGTCATTGGCCATGTAAAGGAATCCTAAAATATAAATCACAAATACTTACTTCTCAATACTAGGCATCACTCCAGCCAAAGCCGCTTCAATGTCGCTGCCTAACAACACCGTCTGCGACGTCTTCTCTGCATAAATCCGCACCCGGACCTTGGTCGTCGACCTGGACGAGACAGACCGGGTGATGGTCGGTCGCCTGGACGCCGGCGGTGTACTCTCGTGCTTGGGCGACGTCTCGGCGTCCGCCTCCCGCCGCCGCCGGGGCAGGGTTCCGTACTTATCGGCTGCCACTCGAGTGGCAGTAGCTGCGTCCGTGACGGGGACCAATCGCGGTCCGATCGTCGGCCACCGCTTTTCCTCGCTCGGCGAGTTGGGAGTTCGGCATCTCGCCGTGGACGTCTTCGTAGGCTTGGCACGCAATGCTGGACTTTCCCGTACGAGGTTAGGCAGGTCGGCGGTGGGACGGATTCGCGGTTTAGGCGTCAACGGGCGCGGTTTCTCCGGCGGCGTCGGTTTCTCTCGACTCCTGGCGCGCTCGCGGGTGGCGAGGTTGGGACCGCGGGGCGCGGTGACGGGGCGGGGGGTGGACGAGCCGAGCGGGGAGCTGCGCTTCGGCTCCGCGACGGTGACGTTGACGCGGCGGCGCGGGCGCGGCGGGGCGCCGGCCAAGGACGAGCTCTCGGACCCGCACCCCGACCCGCATGACACCACGCTGGAAGCGCACGACCGGGAGCCTCCGCCGCTGCTGAGGGCGCGCCCGCACCCCTCCACCCCACTGTCGCTGCCCGCAGCGCCCAGTGCGAGCTCGTCTCCCGCCGGCAAGCTGTCCAGATCCCCCAGTGATCGCGCATCGTCGTTCACCTCACACGAATCTCGCTCTACAAAAGTTTCTTTTACCCCCACCGCTTCTGTCTTACTGTCTTCCAATACAATTCCACTTTCATCCTTATTTACACTCGTATCTTCACTGGCAAGTAGGGTTTCGGGCGTTGTCTCTTCAGGAGCTCCATTAGTTTGAGCGTCACTAGGTGGAGGAATGGCACCTTCACTGACGTTAGCGGTGGTTTCTTCCATGTCGATCTTTTGAGTCACATGTTCTGTAACAAAAGAAAATGATGGTTAGTTACAAATAATACCATAAAATGAATTGTTTGTAAGAAGTAATTTAGAGGCAAGCAATCAGTTCGTTGCAGGAGTATAGTGCATAATAGTCATTGTTTGAATTGCCCTCGGGGCTTGAGATACTTATGAACCAGTGTTCGCTGCAATAATCTCAAGGGAGCTTTATTTCTATTGTAGTTAGCACCGCCCATTCAAATGCAATCAACAGGCAGCCCCCTACAGCTATAAAATCTAGATCATAGTAACTGTAAGTACATGGAGCTGCATATTTTTAGCATGATTATTTGTAAGAAACAGCTTATGCGAATGCAACCGGCGTCCATGTTCAGGTTTTACGAGTATGGCTTCATTTGTAGTCGCGTCACAATACACATGTTTCACAAGATGTATTGCATGATACATTCTCTATATGTAAAAGAGAACTATTACAGTCCGCCTTAATGGCCCAGAGTTTGCCTCGAACAATAGAGGTCGTGGGTTCAACTGTGATCCAACTTCATAGACTGACTAAAAATTAACGTGCGGATTTTCTAAAATGATTCTAAGAAAATTTGGTCAATAATTGTCAGACTTATGAGCACCTTTCATTAAGGTACATACTGAGTGTTAAAGTCTTCAAGGCGGAGTGTGGGAAGGCCTTTGCCTTATTGTGGCTCGGTAAAAAGTCCGTTTCTACGCCGTCAAATGAGCCGGCAACAATGGGCAAAACCTATCGACGCATTGCAATAGGTTTCTCTGCGAATGGAGAACGTCGCAACCGCACAAAGCGGTCGTTCCCAGGCCCGGAGGCTGGCGAGGCTATTCATACCACAATCAAACATTAAACCTTTGCGTTTTACACACAATAAAAAATACATGTTCTCTCTCGAATACCCAACCGTTATAATAGCGATAAACAAGTTTTTACTTGGGCATTATTTTTGGATCTATGTGTGTCTGTGATAAACCTAATTTTATAAATGCCTATTTTCTTGGTATCATTATCATCTTGGCTTGGTTAATTGGTCCAGAGAATGACTACGGTATTGTTTTTCTTCAAATGTTTGCTTTTAAAACCCTATGTAGAAAGGGTGAAAACTTTATGCACATCTTTAAACACTAATATCATTCTATTGTCATAAACATTTATTAAAATCAGACAATCCGAGTGAATCAAACGGATATATGGAATACAAAATTCGGGTTTCGTTTAATATTTACGGATCATTCTCAGTAGTTCCATTAAGGATATTCCGACATATCTATGCAGGTACTATTGAAGTTCTTTTAATTTTTTGTTTCTAAAAAAATGAAATAAACTAGATGCTATCTACTTTAAAACTTCAATATTTCGAAACTTTAAATCAGGCGAAATGAAACTTTAACTTTACAATCGGGCGAAATGAAACGAAGTTAATTTTCTTAGAATAAGGGCGTAGATTAGATTAATTTCTAACTGTAATGTTTGCAAACACATTCTGCTAAATAGAGTTCTAATATTACTCCGTATCGCACCTCATTTACGACATACTGTTGGTGGCTATCAATTTATCAGTTAAGACTATGATGGACAACCGATAAGAGTGAAGTGATTGCCCACACAAAGTGACAAAACATGAAATTGAGACATGCAACTCTAATTATTTGAGACAATGATTGATAAGGATAAAAAAATACACCTGTAATCAACCTCCAGAGTACATAATATTTCCTCCAATCTCATTTTAGGAAGTTATCAACCAGAGGCAATTGGAAGCTGAGCGATTCGTACAAATTCTGTCAGTATTTACATACAAATTATTAGTTTGTAGAATTAGTGATTCGTATTGTTCTCATCTTGTACTTTCCCTACCGCCAGCGGAAACCCGTCGCCACTATTCGTTACATGTAGTTCAAATTAAGAACACGAATGCAACCATTGATTGATAGGATAAAGCCAACTCAGCGGGGTGTGGGGTCATCGCACTGGGGGGCATCACATCCGACCTATTCACACATACCTACACGTACAACGTGCATTCTCATTGGTGGATTACTATTCAATTTGTCACGGTAGTAGCCGCGACGCGCCGTCTGCGCCTGCGCACCCACGGTGTATTAATCACGTGGTGTATTTTTACCGGCGGCCGAGTACCAGCCGCCTGTTTGCCGGCCATTAATTAACGAGTTAGAAAGGCCACGGCGAAGGTTTCGACTCCATTACAAGTCATTGAAAGCCATTGAAAAACTACTGACATTAGTAGAGCTTGATTATTGAAACTTTATGGCGTAGATTTTATAATTCAATGTAATTTAAAACCATCGAAATACGGATACTTTTGTTAGGGGCGCTTAGCATCGCGCTCTCAGTATATTTTTGTAAGCTAATAATAATGAACCGATTAAGTTATGTTGTAGTTAAAGTATGTTCCGGGAAGTACCTACTAATACTTAGGTACCCTACCTACATAGTAGGTACACTAACAATTCACTAGAGATATTAGTAGGATCTTTCACTATTTCATCATATATTTTATGAAGGTGCTACTATTATACCATAGATTTAGATAGCCAAAATGCTAATAACATTTATATTATACATAAGTTGAATCCTAAATTCCTAAGATTGTGAAATTGTAGGTAATTCATATTGTTTAAAGTCGTGATTAGAAGACTATCTGACATTGATTGAATTGCAAGATAGCAAAAAAAAAACGCTCAGGAACAAAATGTTGAATTCTCTAATGTTGAATTCTCAAAATGTTAAATCTCAAAATGTTGAATTCCCATAATGTTGATTTCTTAAAAGTTCTGGAGCGAATTATTTTTGGTCTTAGTATTGTTATTATAAAAAAGATTTTATTACGAAAAGGATTTCCGGGTCACTCACATCTTTGTGTGGGTTTATTATCCCACTTAGCCGAGAGATTTTAAAGATAACCAAATTCCTTCGTGACTAAGCTTTCTTAAGTACTTTCTTCAAAATTACAAGTAATACCACCCACTCGAGTTTCTACTTGGACAACTTTCAAAGTACGGGACCGCAATGAAAATACAAATCAGACCATTCTGCCTCTTAGCATTCAAGATAAGGATGAATTGCACAAAGTAATAAAAACAACGTGGTCTGAATGTAATATTCGTTTCTTAATCACGGCTGAACAGAACGCACTACATGCGTGCATGCTTGCGTGCGGCGCGCGCGCGTCGCGTGGCAGGTCCGTCGTATGGTACGAAACTGTATGGGACGCGTATTACTGCGTGGCGTGTGCGGCGCGTGGCAACAGACACCGGTGCAACCGATCCAGCCTTAACAACTAGGCAAACGTTTTTACTACAGAAAAAATATCTGGTATTTATACGAACCGCCTGTTATTTATTTGTGCTCCTAAATAGCAATACACTCGTATGCTTTGAGCCATCGCAAAATACTAAACACACGAGAGCATTGCATTTAAATTGTTGCACTACCAAATCAGCGAAAATACAGAATCAATAAATAAAAACTGTTACATTATATATGGATGCAGGATTTATTAAACCTCAGGAATACACTAAATTACCACGGGAATTAAATATAAAAGTGTAAGTAGACAGCCCCGCTGGAAAAATAGTATGATATAAACATTCAAGACACGATTCGACGGCATTTCCTCGCGAAGATAGCGCCTCGGAAACTTGGTAGTTTGCGTATCGACTAGTCATTTCTCCATTACGTCAGAAATTATTAAAGTTGGAAAAACTTTCGCGTGCGTGGAGTGAGCAGTAACCTTTGATCGTAGTAAAAGACGATGCTTTGATGGAGCGAAAAACATGAAACAAGGCTGTTTGTTATTTATACGTGGTAGAAGCCAATACTTTTCTGACTCCTTTGAACGGAAACAATATCGTTTAGAGATGGTGTGGATAATCACAAATTTATATTACCTTTTAATTAAATTAAAAATTAAAAAAAATCCTACCTAGCACACACTTATTCACCTGTTGTAAACTAAAAGTTAAAAATAAAAGAAGTTTATTCAACTCTTTTAGGTTGGAAGCCGTGTTAAAACAATATTTACTCTAAGCCAGATAAATATTTATGCCCATTTTACAGGAAGGCCGAAAATAGGCAAAGTTTTAAAAGGTGAAATCGGGGTTAACAAATTCAGGTAAGTCTTCTATTTCCCTTGAAGAATAATTTTATATAATTAATTTGAGTACGTTACGTGAAGAGGATTTGAACCTGCGAACTGAGCTAACGTGACCGAACATGTCAACGAGTACTGTTATATTTAAAAGTACTGGTCGATGGACGAGAAAAAACCCATAAACATCTACACACAATTATAAAGTGGAGGCAATGAACACTAAACAAACAGCCTGGCACTTATGTCGTGAGATATTGACAAGCCGTTGTTCGGGGTAAAGCTAAGTATAAATAGGTAAACTTACTCATGCAGATAAGTGCTAGCACAACATGACAAGAAGCTTAATAACTGTTGACACACATCTCATCATGGATCAGATGGTACGGTGAACTTAAAAGATGGTCTGATATTATGAAAGATTTGGGACTGGCATTAGAAAAAGCTCATGAAACATCAACAGTGTATACAAAAATTCACTGCTCGAAAAGAATATTGCATAAAAATATTGAGTATGGTCAGTTGACAAACCAGGCGGGTGGTGATCGCAGTATATGAACTTTATGCACAGAAGATGCTGCTGCCAATCATCTGGATCCTCTTTGTGACGTTTTATAACATCCACAGGAAGACTGGAAGTAGTACTATTCCTACATATTAATACCACAAGGTGACGCCGAAAACAAAAATTATGATATAAAATAATCCATTATTTACATTACAATTGGCATGTGCCAGGGTTCGAACCTTTAATCTCACAAACGCAAGGCAAGCACGTACACACAACTAGGATATCACGACTTTTAATAAAAACATCGCGAGTAAACCTGCATACGCCGAATAAGCAATTCTTAGGCGCATGATACAAACTCCACAAACCCGCACTGGGCTAGCGTGGTGGACTATAGGGGTTACGCCCTCGTTGATAGGCTAGGCCTGGGCCCCCACAGTGGAGATAAATGAATAGGCTTTTGATTTGAGTCTGCGAAAAACAACTTACCTAGTTCAGTTTGATGAGGTTGAGCACCTGCAACCATCATCATATCAGCAGCAACTATGTTTTTGCAACCATAAAACAAATAAAATTACTAGCTGCTATGTGGTAATGTTTGTGGAACAAAAAACAAGTTAACTGCGTATCAGAACGAGATCGTGAAATTATATGTTTACGGCAACGCAGACAGTGACTGACTTTATAAGGAAAAAAAGGGTTGTAAAAAGTGTATAAGCCATAAAAGTATAGCCGTTAATAAATTACAGTCCGTCATCTCCCCGATTTAGACAATAGATAGCCTAAAGCAAGCTCGCGTTGAAACGTTACAGTTTTTTGTTAAGACTCCATCAAAATATAATTGCACCGTGTTATAAATACGAGCGCTCACTAGGTACGCTTTAGATATTCTGTAATATTGCAATAACTTTATATAAATAATAAAGAATAAATAAACGAAACGAAATAATAAATAAAAGTAGGTAAAGCTACAAACAACCCAAACGACTTATTTTCAAAATTATTTTCGTAAGTTAATCGATCTTGTAATCATTTTAGTTTATTCTGCGGATTCCACATGGAACATAGTACATTTCTGAGGGTTCTGTCGGGTTTATATAAAACGAACGCATCAATTGGGCTCTAGCCTTAAACAGTACTCTAGCTAAAATACAAACTGAACAAAGCTTCACAAAACATGACCGTCATGTCATTCCGTTTCCTTTCAAAAGCAAACACAAGGTCGTTGCACTAGGTTTTGAAACGGGTTTGATGTACCGGATATGTTTTGTACAATCTAGTTAATATATATCTTAATAATTAAATAAAAGTTTTGGCATCAGAGCAGTACAACAGAGGCCATTAGCGTGTTTCTAATGCTAATAAACCATGGAACAAACGCCTGTGAACCTACATTTTCATTTGCAATGAAATGGACCGTGTCCCAATTTTCCTAGCAAATTCGTTTGAACTTTTCCTATATTAGGTTCAGTCACCTGAAAAATACATCGTAGATCGAAAATCTCTCGACCGATAAGTTTCAAGTAGGTATACGATATAGTTATTCAAATAAGTAGTTTATAGCCAGCTTAATATATTATACAGACGAGGCTCCGGAATTCTAGTTAGGCCCTACATGCCACAGACCGGTGTCGGGCGGCAGGTGGGTGTTGACAGGCGCCGGTGATAAGGTTGCATTTTTGAAGGCACAGGACATAAATGTCGGTTTAGGTATTGTACGGCATCTACATATAGAGTGTAGTAATATTTATACTGCGGATATGGAGTGGGTACTGTACTCGGTATAATATGCCTGTGGGGACTCGGCACAAATTAAAATTACTTTGAACACCTACTTGTCCGTCCATTATACCATAGTAACTTTTACTATACTTATATATATGATTATACCAGTCAGTTTTATGTATAGTCACACCCCGAATTAGACCAGTCCTAGCACCTTATCCACTTATGATAAAGTAAAATTAGAACGAGCTTGCTCATTCATTGCACGACGGACTGTAATAACCATCCTAAATTAACTTTACTATAAGTAGGTACCTATTTTATAAACGTGTACCTACAAGTCTGTTTTTTTGTTTGTACCTGTTATTTACGCCAATAAACCTCATCAGGTTCCAATTTCTATGCAGATAGTTTACGAGTTGGGCGGTAATTTATCCTGGTCATGGGAGAACATATTTTACTGCAGGTCTGAATAACCGCCCATAGAAGGAAGGCAGAAGGCAAAAGCAGGTAATAAACAGCGTACGCAGTCAGAAATACCACAGTAGTGGAAATACTGGGAAGTTTATATTAATTTGTTGAAACTCAAGCGACATTGACATTTGTAATTCAATGAGAAACCACTCTCAAAGAAACTGGTTTCAATTTCACTTGGAGTTTAATTTTTACTCCACTTTGTGATAATTTTCACCAAAGAACCTGTCACATCAAATCATATTACTTTGTCTTTATTAGCAGGAATACAAGGACTTCATGACTCTATTGATTTTTAATGAGATAATAATATTAGAAGTTATTAAATTAAAATTTGATATTTTAGTAACAGAGCTTACTTATCTTAAATATTGGAATTTTGTTTTGAATGACCACTGTTCCAAGTAGGATTATTCTAATCCCTTTATCTATCAAAAGAACCTCTAGATAGAGGAACAAAACAAGTGGATACTATAAATAAAGGGCTTTTTGACTATTATTGGCAACACCAACAAAAGGGCTTTAGTAACCCTTTTGCTTGCCATTAGCAACAGACAGGGTGCGACCGGATGCAGAGGGCTCGGCTGAACGTACAGGAAATACATCATGTTGGTTTCAACGTGTGAGAATTGGTTGAATAAATAGGGAATTAGAAAAATAATGGGCAAAGTACAAAAGGGACGAGAAAAGATTATTTTTACGAGGCATTAGTACCTAATAAAAGATAATCATTACTTACATTCTTATTTATTACTGAAAATTGAAATTAATATAATTCATTCATTACGTTCGGTACCATAAAAGAATCAACAATTTAAGCAATTCGCGGAGATTTATTTGGCTATTTAGAAATTGAAACATTTTTATTAAATGATATATATTTTTTTTAATATATATTTTTTATCAAAAGATCGCCACACGGATTTTGATACAGTTTTACTGTTACTTTCCCTTGGGGAAGGTTTTCGTATAGGTATGAATCATCAATCTATGATGAACAGGAGCCGAGCAGTTTCAGATAAAGGTGACAGGAAAAATTCTAGGTATACATTCACGAGAGTACATAGACGAATTACAGGAACATTTGTATTGTATTTTACGTTTAGGGTCTAAGGGTTCAAGAATTGGTAGGTACCCGTATGATGCGTAGGTTCACCAATAATATTTTTTTAGGCTAGTCCCCTATTGTGATAACGTTCACCCCTGTATCAACACCCCCAATATTAATTCGTCTCCAACGATACACGCAAAGCCCGTGAGTTTCGCAAATTCACTGCCCGCATGTCCTACGTACTACATATTTGAATATTATTACCTATTTGTTTTCCCCTTCCCTTGTCACGCTGTGTTACAAAGAACAATTGTCACAGAAACAGGTACCTAGTTTTTTAATTACCATTTCTAGTAAAAAGTCGTTACATTTCTATTCCGAATCCTAATCATACCAAGTTATAAAAATACCGGAACCCAAACTCAATGTAGTGTTTATTGTGTTCGGCCGAATGACAATAAAAAATGTCGAAAGCAAAAGTCGAAGCTTCGGTGGACACACCCCCAAGTGCCGCTAGCAACCCCCACCCCCACATTTACGACAACCATGACACTGTTCCAAATCAGACCACGAATAATGATCACATAAATATTCCGCATAGACAAACAGGTGTCATCCTTAGTTGCTATAAATAAAATAATAATAATATGTATTATTATATTTAGGTCAAATTTTACAACTAACATTGTCATTTTTGTTATATGTAAGTAGATGGAAAATACAAGTGCAAAGGCTTAATTAGTCATTTGTGGACATACACATACATAGGCATAACATAAGACAATATTAGTATCAAAACATAAACAACGGTTGTTTATGACGTTGAAAACAGGTAAATTTTATTTGCTGTATATTAGTATATTTTGTATACTGTACATTGTCCTTTGTACTTTATTTTAAATCAAAGTTGGGCAGTTTCAATAATAAACTAAACCTCTGACGTGTCTAACTCGGTATTTTTACACAGTGAATCGAAAAGACAAAAAAATATAAATCTGGCGCCCGAACTATTTGATGTTAGGTATAAGGATGTTTATAAAAAAGTTGTAGGCAATACTTAGGCGTCAAATTGAGAATCCCAATTTTGGAGACGGTTAAAAATCTACTAATAACCAAAGAAAGTAATAAAATTCATTCAGTTGTCAGGAACACGATTCTACTTTCGCTTTTCAAAAAGACATTGTGAAGCGCTGTCAATTTGTTATAGATACTTCATTTGCATTTATTGAGTATGAGGTATACATAATAAAAAATTGATCCATTTTTAAAAATAAATCGAGATCAAACACTGGTTTTTTGTGTGCCAAATAAAAGTTGTCAATTCTAACCAGTTCTCGAATGCCATATTGGATTAAATTAAATAGACTATAGGGATGAAAATACCAAGAAAACTCTGGCTCTCGTTTATAGTCGACAATAAATCACTCCATGTAGTTAAGTTAGTCAAGTTCAAATACATTATGTTGACTTTACCGCATCCCGCGTTGTCATAGTGCACACTTTTATTATTTCGACAAACATTGCCTTCCCCCTTGTTGGGCACCCTCACAATATTTATATCTTTATCACGGATAGTTGCAACATTGATTTCGGAATAACAGTGATTTTGAATGATAATTCTATTTAATAAATATTTCACAATCGCACTGGTCACTCTTAAATTTTATTAAATCGCGGGAATTCTTATAAACAAATTAATTTAATAGTCAAACAGATATGAGGTGATAAAATGTTAGATTCGGTGGCGAATGAAGATAAATAATTATCGATAACGTGTCACTTTTCGCAGGCAAATGATGAAGATAAACAACTGTAGGTACATATAAATATAGACTTTTATGGACATAAGAATTACTTATGCTTATTTACGAAATTACGAGTATACGTAAAGTAATACAAATTTAGTTAGATACTTATAGTTACTTACCTGTTTTAAATATTTTATGGATATAAAAAGTTTAAATTATTTTCACAAGGTAAAATTACTTAAAGTCCAGCCGTCAATAAATAACAATTACAATTAATTAATGTCTAACTATAAAACAACAAAAATATTCATCGCAGAAGAGTAAATAAATGATCATAGATATATAGAATAGAATAGAATTAGGTACAAATTCAAATGATAAATTTAGATTTTTTTAAGATTTTGTCTAATTTTGGTTAAATATTTAATGTTTTTTAATTACATCGCTCAATATTAGATTACCTGAAATAGTCGACAAAAGCAAAGAAACACAAAACCAATTTTCTACAGTTCAATCCAGTCACAGTCTGTTTCACAATCAGTCTGAAAGACTGTCCAACTATATAAGTCTGAGGCTACGTAGACACGTTAATATCCGATACGGGCGCGGATGAGACTGCTATTATAAAAAAGACCTAGGAAGAGAGCGGGGGACGGAAAGAACGGCGGGGCAGGCGTCACCATGTGTAGAGTTAACCGAACAATTCATAATGCATGTTTCCCTATTAGCAATATCGTATAACCAAGTGGTAGCCTCTATTTGGCAAGGCAGTAACTGCATATCCCACACTTGATTATTCCTGCAGCTGTTCTGAATGGGAACGAAAAGAAAAGTAATCGAGATAGAACCCAGTTTGCAAAGTGGACTGGGAATTAGGATGTATTTACTTTAAGATAAAATGTGGTTTGACATCTCAATCTTTGTTTACTTTTAAATAACTGTAACATTATAATCAATAAAAATATAGTTTTCTCTATAACAACATTAACAACAGAAGGAAGCTAAAGTGATGACTTATGTGTCTGTGTATATTATATTGTGATATGAACTTTGTCTATAGCAACAATAAAATCACTTTAGTAAGATCGGGGATGGGGAGACGGGAATGGGAGCGGATGACAAAAATGATCCCGAAGTGTTGGGCTGACCTGGGTCTCAACGAAAAGATACTGATCTAAAACATCAGCTGGCTATCTTCGCTGAATTCGTGTTGGGTTAGGTATGGTAAAAATTTCTCTGAATGCTTCTAGATACATGGAATGGGATGGGACATTGACTTTCTTAACACAAATACCATAAAAAATGAAAGTGAACACATCTGCAGATAACCTAGAAACGGACGGTACATCTAATAAGATCGGATCTATTTCAATTCAAACAACAATGATCAGCAAATTGGTAGTCCGTCTCGCTTGGCCGATACAAATTGCGTGCAATAACTGAAGGCTGATCGGATGCGCAAACGCAGCCGTCGTTTATCTTGCAGTTGTAATAGATTTGCCGCTAGATCTCCCATTTGCATTAGATGTTGCATTTTCAGTTTCGTTACGCACAATCATAAACAAACCAACAGAAAAGTAATTATTTGTAATAAAAATATGTAATAAGACCCGTATGTATAATGTTAACTATAATAATTCAGCAACAGAAGTCTTATAAGTATATAATGTGTAGCAACACGTAGTGTAAGACAAAGAGATGAGCGACGAATAAAGTAAGCCATAAATAAGCTCGTAATGAAGTTAATTATGATGAAAGTAACAAGCTTCCAGTATTTAGAACGAAAATAAAGAAAGACATTATCCTAAAAACGTTGTGCGTGGGAACAGACCGCATGGAAACACAAATGAGATGAAAAGAGAAAATCGTCTAAAACTCTAAATATTTAACACTGCAATGCAGTAGAAAGCTCGATGTGTGACAAACAACTGTACATTTTAAATTATTCCAACAATACAAACATAGTGGAAACTTTAATAAAAAGCCTAAAGCAAGGTCAGGGCCGAGTTAAAACTTGTAGAATTACATTTTGCAGGAAAGAATTCAGAAACTTGTATGAGTAACAATTCAGTAGCAAAAAGGACGTACGACTATGTGTGTGAGTTTTAAACTGCAGAAATAGTAAAACAACAAGAGATGTCTTTTCCGTATTAAGAAGAAGGAAGTGAAGTTAAATGTATTAGTAGGAACTATTATCTAATCTGTGGTATTAGTCGAAGTACTACCCCAGGATATTGATATTAGGAGACAGGAGGACTCCAATAAACCATGAAATTAGTCTATTACACTTTCCAGACAGTAATATCCTGTCCAGACTAGACATGCACGTCGATAATTTGATTTATAGTTGACCGTCGTGATAGGGCGAGCCTCGGCACGATCTATGATTGAAAATACGAGCCTCGCTGCAAACCTGTGATCCCTAATGAACCAATAGCATCGCCGGTGTGAAAGCCAGCTGTTGTTTGAAATCAATCACTCATCAATTTCTTTTGCCTGGCCAGTTTTCTACACTTACCTAATAACAAGTTTCTTCAAAACATAACCAAATAAGTAGTTGATGTAGATTCTAATTCATTTTAGGCAAAATAATAAAAGAACATATTTAGACCAGAGCAACACAGCGTAATAAACGACATACTTTAATTACTTAAGTTATTATTATGTTTTGTTATTCTGTAAAATAAGCATGTTCGAAATTAAAAACAAACAAAAAACTACCGCAAAAGAAATATTTGCACAGTAACATCCAATGTTCGCATAATCAATTTTCTTATAGTTGGCATTGAAACATTCGAGTTTCCCTATGAACTTCATAGCATTCGACCCAGAATCACCAGAATACAAGAGCCTTGACCCCAGTGGCCATATGGTACGCTCTCGGTCTCGAGTGGCCGCACAAGTCCACCGGCACGCCATACACGGCGTCAGCTCGTGACCAATCTACACGACCTTGCACGAAAGGTTTGGGGAACCGGACCAGAAATGAGGCTAAGTACCAACTCTTTAATAAAGGTATACATATCATTTAAGATACAGTTCTTTAGTTCCAGTTTATATTTACAGTTTTACTTTGTTTATACATAAATCAGTCAATTTTATCAGTAATTTCTTCGTAATAGATTCGTTATTAGGACCGAGCGAGTAAGGACATACAGCCTCGATTTGTAGCCCTAAGTCAAAGTAGCACAAGACTTTACTAAACTAGGTACCTATGTATATCAATAGACGAGGCTATTCTGAAAAGGGATGGACATGATTAGGCTGAAGATACCGAAAATAAGGCTTGCTAAGCAATTAAGTGAGGGTATCTGCGGTTCCGCGTCGGATTACTAAAGAAAATGTTGCGTTTTGTATGCTGAAATGGCACAGATTAGAAATTGTCACTGGCTCAGCTTTCTTTTGAATCTTGATGTTAGATACGGCTGGCCAATTAATTTTTGACCCATCCAAGTGATTTGTGCTGTTTTTGCACGATGTGAGCGTATGGGTAATTATTAGCTTTGACACTATAACACTGTGTAGGAATGCAACAGGGATGGCATGATTTCATGGGTCAGAAATTAAATTGGCCGACCGTAATGAAAACCTTCATTGTAAACCGCCTTAGAGTCTAATTTTGAAAGATTCGAAACATGCAGTTTGTTCCATAGAAGGACGACGTATAAATGAGATTTTACATACAACCGGAAAATGGAAGTTGAGTTCCATATCAGCGTTCTAAACTGACGCAAGCAAACGTGCGCGCGTAGAAAATAATTACAAAACCTAATTAACTACACGTTACATAACGTTGAGCATCTGTGTTAATAGCACGTTTTGTCTTTAACTCATATGTGAAAAGTGTGCTAATATTTATGACATATTGTTAGGTAGGTATTAGATTTTAATTTATTTTGTACTCTTCAATAACTGTTATACTAATCGTCATTGTCAATACATCTCGCTATATCATTTGCGGAGTAGCAAAAATAAAAAATAAAACGTAGTAAAATAGGAGCACTACCGCCATTATCGCGATCTTCAATTCCTGATAATATTTATATCGCTACCTTCTCTTCATACGCGCTTTGGAGACGACTGCTTTATACTATTCTAAGACAACTCATTCTATTTGGTTTTCGACCATTAGCCTAATTAAGTCGTACGCAACACCTACTAAATATTTGCAATAAAAACCAAAATAAACAAATTTCATAGCCATAGCCATGAACTCTTGGAAAGCGTGCATAAATGTGCCAATATGACATATTTATTATTGATATATTGAACTAAAAAACTTACAATTATCGCCATATTTGTAATCAACAACCTGCGCATGATTCACCCATACCAATGCAACCGTGACCAGTTCACGCACGCTTTGGCGCTTGTTCTATTAACTTAGTGCAGCTATGCACGTTCCGGCAGAACTGACAGTGTAGCATGTGTACACCTGCACTTTTCTACAATCTTATTAGCTGTATCTCGATGTCATTTTTGCTTTTATTAATGAACAACCCTCCGGTTGCTTGACCAGTTGGGTGTGTATAGCGACCCGGACCTCCTCCATTCACTTTCTGGGTTGCCATCATCAGATCACACCGCGATCAATCCCTGGCGGAGAACTAAGATTTCAACGTTTCCATGAAAACCCCCTACTCCACTACTTCAAGGAGTTGGGATGGCTGGACTGAATAAGAATAAGTTTCCATGAAAATGTCGCCGTGTCGATATGTATCCAAACTTTTTACCGGCACCGGCCGGAGCGAGCAATGGTAAAACTGTCGGATATATCGTACCGTGTATATGTCGCATTTACCAGCGCCACGAGCTGCGTTAACAAGACGCTGCTCTGGTTCCAGTGAGAACGCATCCGTGTCGGCGAGTCCGACCTGACCCGACATGTTGGCAGTGCAATAAGATCCCCAACCACGGCAGCGGAACCGACGTCGGGTATCGGTTACAAACTCTAACATTACTTGAGAAGTATCCCTAATTTCTAATCCTATGAGTTTTTTAAAATCCACATGGATGGCTTTGGATTATAAATATAATCTTTTAAACCGACCCGTGACCTGAGGTAATTAACGGACAGCAAGTGGGTAAGAAATGCAGAGTAGCGAAGGGGCGGTGCCTATTTCGAGAAACCAATGGCCACCAATGTAGAAACTACTAGGTTATAGTAATATTTTTTGCGATATTAAACGACAGGTTGACAATCTGATGGTAAGCGAATATTGTGGCCCACACATGCCATAAGCACCGCACAACAATCCAAAACTCAATTGCATATCGTCATAGAGAAATGATTGGTGGGTTCTCGCGGCCCCCTAGTGGCAAAATTTTACGTACAGTGGTTTTACGTACAGTCGAACGCACGTCAGCGGAAACACTATGACCTTGAGCTGGCCTAGCCTATTAGGGAGTTTCATCCACCAGTTCATACTGGTTTTGTTTCTACTAACGTGCGATCGACCGTATATGCCCCCTCTGCTAATCCAAGAACAGCGAAACCCCGCCCCAAATTAGGTTAATGGTTAGGTTAGCGGGCAGCTGAGCCTGTGAGACTAATCTACAGTTATCCGGCGATAGCTTGGCTTGGTATTCAAGCCGGTTGAACAAGATGATCTTTCAAGATTATAAATAGCTTCAAATGTCACGGGCAAGCGTTTGCAACTCGCAAACTGTCAGTAAAGCATCGAAATTGATACAATTACAGATATTACTTAACTAAACTTATAGCAATAAATGGAATAACACTTAGGTACGCTTTAGGTATACCTTCCTGTGACGGGACTAAAGTTCTGCCGTGGTCGGTACGTAATTTACAAAACTAAGTAAAACCAATCTATTCTAATTAACGTAAAGAGCAACTTATTAGAAAACATAGGCTTCTAACGATGACCTCAATAATCTCACCGTCGAAGGTAACCCTTTTCTCAAGTAAGTATATTATATAGTGTTTTCCCAGACGAGGCAGAAGTAACTTGCGCAAGGAAGCCAACAGCATGCAGCCAAGCATTCACTTTGTAAAACAAACAACCAAATAAGTATACTTTGAATATACGCTTCAACTACTGCGCTGTTAATTAGAAATTACCATTACCTAATTACCGTACTTACCTGTTAGGTGTTACTTAATTCTCACCTATCATATTGATAAGCATCTAAGCAGAAAATCAATATAGGAAACCCTTTGATTAGGTACATTACATACCTACAAACGAGGAAGGTGTCAAAAACATCAAACTAACAATACAATGCAGGAACACTTTAAAACATGTGCACAACAGTTTTCGGGTTAAAAACGAACAGACAGTGATTGCATTTCATAAATTAAGCGTCATTTCTTTCTGCATAACATGGGTTAACATCCTAAAATACGCCGGATTTTTGCAAATAATAGCTCGAATAATAACGAAATTCATTATTACATTACAAATAACCGTTTTGATAAAATCCTAGGGTTTTCGAAAAGACCCGAATATTTCGATTATCCTACGACAAAGACTAGTTACAACACTAAGGTACTAAATTCGAATTAGTGAATCATTATATTAATTTATTAAATAACTCAACTAAACTGAAATTTAGCATGGAACAAATCAAACCATCCACCATATATCGTCATAGATTTAGATTAGTCGACCTAGATCAAAGATTGAGTATATTTATATAATCTATTAACTCATTCTAGATCACGATTGAATATGTATGTAACTTTTAATCAAAAGTGAAAAGTTGTTTACTTTATACTTTCAAGCTTTACCGGTAACAGGATTTACATGGAAAGGTAAACTTGTAGGTGGCTTATGTTTTACCGAAGGATACAAAAGTGCAACAATGTGTAATTTAATTAACATTTTTAAATTGTGTTTACGTATTTCTAAAAGTCGGATCTCTAATATTATTCATTTAAACTAAGGTAACTTTGACTAAAGTTCAGGGGAAATAATCGTGACTTCCAATGGACATATTTTAACCAGATGACAAAACATGTTGTAGAGCTGACTTCACAAATCGTACAAAGAATGATGTTCAATAATATCGATATTCAATGCAAATAAACAATTTAAAGTTTATAATTGAAACTTACGCGAGATTGTAACATTTTAATTACCAATGATATTTGGCGGAACATTTAATTAAACTAACGAACTGATAGTTAAAATCACACAAATAAATCTACATAATATTACTTTCATACTTTGAGGCAGACTAGAAACCGGTTAAATGATCCTCGGCTGTGTCAAAGTTAAAAGAACTGAACCGTTCTTTACCCGGGATACAAAACACACTAAGTAAATAACTCACAACATACTTAGCCTAGAGATTCCTTAAGAGATAATATGTAAAAGGCACGAGGACTGGAATGGTCTAATTATATCTTACATCCCTCCCCCATCGCTTGTCGCGTGCCTAGCATTTCTGTCTAGATGCTTACAAGAATATCCATAATGGCTATACACACTCATAATTATGTACTCGTACATACACTTCAAGTTTTACCTACAGCTTATCGCGTGAGTATTTCCCACGGTAAAAAGTTGTCGTAGTCTGTCTTGCTGTTAATAGTCAGCATACAAAAATCATGTAGATCATTTGAGTTGTAGGGCCGTGATATAAGTAACATCACAATCAATTCTGAACGATATTACCAAATCCAAAACCATAACCAAAAACGTTATGCTGCATCCACACGTTTGGTAAACCTTTAAAAACGCAGACGTGTGGAGCGGGGGTTTGGCTTGCGTTTGTATAGGTTTACCAAACGTGTGGAATTAGCGCAATTGGCCCCCAGGTTTCTTTCAAGAATTGTCATAATTTTATTATTTATGATTTTATGATAATCCTTGGGGTTTTAAGGAATTTCCGCCGAGGACACACCTAGATTTATATCGATAATGTAATCCTTCTTAATGCCTCTCATTTTAGCCGAGAATAAAGAAGAAGAACAAATTGCCAGATCATTTAGGCTTGACGTGGCTTTGGGAAGCTTTTACTAAACCAAACACGGACAGGAACTAATAAAATATTAACATAATACGTCGTCTCTGTCGGATGCGACGGGATTTGGACTCGAGTCTCGACCGATATTTCATCTCGTCGTGTTTGGACTCGACTTTGAAAGCTATTCGAGCTGAGATGGACCGATGCATTTCCGCATAGCCCGCTTCATCGAAAGATTTACGCTTGGTGTTAACGTTCCAATATATCTTTTTCCTTAAAAGAAAGATTATGGCTCTCTGATTTATTTTAAGCGCACTTTGTCTATATTTAGGGTAAAGGGGGTTTAATAACATCAAAAGCCATAAATGCGGAACTTACCTGCTTATGATGCAAGTTGCTTGTTACAGTTACGAAACAGACGGGGCTATGACGATCAGGCAATGGCGGTATTAGCACTCAACCTAGCTGGACCTAAATGCCACAGACTGTGGAACTGATGCGACTGTGGCCGTGGTCGACACATCTGTCCAAGCTTGCCATCACTCCAGCATAAAATATTGACACTATGTTGAAGGTCTGTCTATTTTTGACTAACAGACATTCGTGCGGCCATGTATTAGACTAGAAAACGCGCACAAAAGATTCATAACGAGATAATGGCTAGCAACGCCGGTTTAAGTAAGGCCCATCCCGGTCCGTTGGTATGTACAGTCGGCTTCAGAAATGGTTCGTCAATGTCAATGTACGTCACTCGTCTGCACTACCTGACTATTATCACCAACTTATCGGCGTCCACGCCTGTACGTAGGCTTTACTCGACACCTGGTCTTCCCCTAAATACCAAAACAATCATTTTATGATCCGTTTCTTAAGTTTTGAAATCATCAACAGCCTATTAATGTCCCCACTGCTGGGGCTCAGGCCTACCCTCTTAACGAGGGCGTTCGGGCTATAGTCCACCACGCTAGCCCAGTGCGGGTTGGTGGACTTCACATGCGCCTAAGAATTTCTTCTTCGGCGTATGCAGGTTTCCTCACGATGTTTTCCTTCGCCGTTTGAGAGCAGTCAGTAAATGTAGTTAAGTTTCGAGAAAAAACCCATTGGTACATGGCCCAGCTGGGTATCGAACTCCGGACCTTTCGATATGATAGGCCGCGTCTTATCCCCTACGCCACTGACGCTCGAAATAAGTTTTGAAATAATTGACACTAATAAAAACATTGTTTTTAATCATCATGTAGTACGTAAACGGAAATATTAAGATAAATTAAAAAGATTGTAAAAACTATCCATATGGGTGTATTCTGTAAACGCGCAAACGATTTGAATTTGTATGTATCTAAAACGAACTAACCCGAACCGAGCGTACTTGTGATAAATACATAGGTACCTACAATATAGAAGTAGCTCACATCGTGTTCGAACGTTTTGAACACTCGCTAAATAACCGACTTCCGCGCCAACCGACTCCGGCGCAGCCGCAGATATGAGCCGACCACACGCGAATTCGTGGAGTGAACGAATAACAATAATGCTTTACAGGACATTGTTAGCGGTAACGTGCTTAGTAAATTAGTTTCGTATTTCTGTTTAAAAATCTAAGCCTAGGTTGTCAGAAATAGTCAGAATTCCAGTTTTTCACATCACCCAAAAATTCAAAATCCGGCTCGAAGGATCACATAATTGTTTTAAATAATCATAAATGTTGTGTGATTGTCTGAATAACTATTAGGTACTCTAGAGATGAGATCAGTGATTGCAATAGAATTCATAAATAACCATTGTTTAGTATCAAATAATATAATAATACCTAACAATAATAAAAGAAATGACTATTGACGATACACATTACATATACAACAGGAAACCTGCGAGGTTGAAATAATAACAAGCCGCGATAAAGCACTTGCCTATTTTGCTAATGGTATATAAATTTAAGGAAAAAGGAATAAAACATTTAATTAATAACTACCATTTTCATCACATACTATTTAGTAGGTATATACGGTTAGACTCGCCTCGATATAAAACTTTTATTTTTTTAAAACGTAGCCAACCAGCCCAAAAAGCCAGCTGTGCCAAGTTCGTTTGTCTTGGTACAAAAAAGTGTAACACGTGTACGACCCGCGATAGGGCATGAAATGAGGACGGAGGACCCAACGCGTGTTGTAACAAACAGTTAAGTTCTTTCACTTTGTACTTTTGGTTAATAACTAAAAGTTAAGGAATCGACATAGAAGAGAAAAATGCTAGAAATCAATTTAAACTTTGGATTATTAATGATTTTTAAAGAGGATGTAGAGGCTCAATTTTACGCCGAGAAAATACTTTGTTCCTACGGGAATGTCGACTAAATGACACGGAGAATCGAAAAGCTATCTGCAATACATATTCACATATGTTTCAGAGGTTTAGGAATCGACATAACGGTCTCAACGATTGATTTACTGTAATAATGTCCAATCTGAAAAATGTCCATCCTGACAAATGTCCAACCTGAAAAATGTCCAGTCTAAAAAATAAATAAATTGCGGTTTTTAAGGTTCTGTAGTGTAAAATGTTCCAGATTGGGCATTTTTCAGGTTGGACATTTTTCAGATTGGACGTTTCTCAGATTGGACATTTTTCAGATTGGACGTTTTTCAGATTGGACGTTTTTCAAATTGGACATTTTTTAAATTGGACATTATTCAGTTTGGACATTTTTCAACGGTTGGACATTTTTCAGATTGGACATTATTATCGTAAATCGTCTCAACCTGCGATCATCAATACTAGTCTCAACGCATAATGTCCATTATGCATTATCTATTTGAAATAAGTACGTACAGACAAAAATCTGAACTATATTTTATACATATTGATTATGTCAGCGCAGCTAAAATTTGGTTGGTCGTCGTCCGGATTTACAATTTATTTTGGTAGATTACCGAATCAAATGAGATCACTGCACTATGTAGGTGGTATAAGGCGCACTCAAATAAATCATCTAGCGGGTGATTCACTTTCCACCTACGATTATGGTCTAAGAGGCAATTGAAACAAGGGACCCTTCCTCCAGAGGTCGTTGCTCCACGATTGTTTTGCATCGTGACGAGACGACGACGGCGGCGTCTGCATATTGATCCAGCCAGTGCTATTTTAATTTCTTCATTTTCTGCAGTTCTAATTTTAAACTCAAATTTAAAACTAAATTAAAAACTTGCGAATTGCGTTTACTCGCGACTTCGTGCAAGATTAATTAATTTATAGGCGTAAGGGAAACAATAACACAACATATTGACATTCATAAAGTAGGTAGGTACCTATTTCGATTACTCAGCCATCGCTGAATAAAGCAATGTACAGCGCCGCACCGTCTCCTGACTATTTGGAATAACTCATTACACTTTTCCATAGTAACCGTTGAAGTTTCCATGTCCATATACGCTATCACTGCACCAAGTTTCAAAAAAATCTGTTTGGCCGCAACGATTAAACTAGGTACTAGGTACATACCATTAAACAAAGATCGGCATTTCCGCAATTTTAATCAATTATGGTTTAATTTTAAGCAAATACCAAAAACGAGCGTGTGATCCAAACTTTTATATATCGCAATTCTAAATTTAATCTTTTTTTCTTTCATTAAATTGCGACGATGCTTCTTGTGTTAAACTTCCAAATGTATTTATTTTAAATTGCCAACAGTCACCTTGGCTCGTTAAATGTTACGTCACTGACGATCACGGTGATTGGTGGTTACGAGGGCTGCTGTATGCATGGACGCTCTGAAGGCGCAAAATTGTCGACAACATCCGGGAAAGTAGCGAGGAAATGATTCAATCGCGCAGCCGGCCGTCTCTATCACTCTACATCGCACGAGACAAAAAAACAATGACAACAATTTAGTCAGTCGATCGATTATGCCCAAATTGCCGCATTTGCTGCGATTATTAGTTTCGGTCTATTAGTAAATTCAAATTTTTTTTAAGGCTGATTGATTGGCTGTGCTAGACTAAACTTCAGATTGAGTGTGCAATATCTTGTTAGAGATTTATGGATATTTCGTGACTTAATGTGTGTCACCAGATCAGCGGTGTAGTAAATCTGTACGATCAAGAAGTCTATCCGTGACCAGTAATAACTTTAGTGAGTGAAGTCAAAATAGATCCTGTACTCATCACAGGTCTGCATAGATCAAGAATCGCAAACCTTGTAAGCAATTTATTCCGCAAATACGTAGCCAATCTGAAATCTGTGTCTGCACTGCGCACGCGATAGCCTAAACTCATAATTCTTATTGATAAACGATGGCCTTTGACGAACAAAGGCTTCGAAAATAATATCGCCCGAGAGATTTAACGAAAGGTCGAGTAACAATAACCTATATCGAGGCTTCGAGGTGGGGCGACTTTTCGCAACAAGTTACCAAAGGCGCGACAATCCGGCGCCACCGTTGAGGCACTGTCACGCGAACAGTATATGATATACGATGAATTGGATAGCCAATGAGTATGTATAAGGCAAAACTCCTGCCAAAGTCCACGTCACACACTTACTTAAGATACGAAAGAAAGTCTCACAACTTTCGATGAAGCGATAAAATAGGAAAGAATAACACTAAAGTCGTTAAATATGCATATTTATATATGGATCATTACGACACAAAACTAAAATTTCACGGCTAAAATCGAAAGATCAATTCATGGCAAAGCCACGTGTTGCTGTCTATGGTAAGGTAAGCTGTCTTATGGTAAGCACAGATAACGTTACCCATTGAAACGGAACACGCCACAGGTTGAGGCCGTAAAACGCCAGAGCCATGCCTTTACGATCGCGCCCCTATTGCTAGCTAGACGATAAACATGTCCGTGCGTCTGTAAAACAGACCAAAATAACCATACACACAAACAACACCCTCTCTCTGTAAACATACGTTTTTTTAAATGATTGATTCCGTCCGACGCCATACCAAAGCGGTCATTTGGACATTTCAAGAAAAAATTGTAGCTTTTGTAAACGCCTGCCGCGGTCAGAACTCTGGGAATTAGCCTATAATGTATGTTGTAATGTGTTAGGGAGGACGATACCTTACAGAAACTTAATAGGCACTTTAAGCATAAAAATTTACCTGCAGATGTTGAAAAACCTGCATAGGTTGCATAAATTATAATATGCTCTATTTATTCGCCACAAAATACCAAAATCCCAAAAAATATACTACAAAGTACTGCACAAGATATTTCAGCAATTTCATAATAACATATTATACCAAATAAAGTAGGCAAGGTAAGCACGACCACTTAAGCTTGGTAACCTTTAAAATAAAACAACCTAAATGAAATTGGCAACAGTCCAGTGATAGACTACTGCAAGCGAGAAAATGTAAGCCACATACAAATATGCGGATACTGCGGAGTGCATGATTTTAGAAGAATAACATTATAATGCTTATAGAAAAGAAGGATACTTAGACGTTCGAAAGTTTAAAAACCTCACGAGGAAATGATGGAGCAGAAACTCTAATGCATCTGTAAGACCACCAATCAATACTGGACCCGCTTGATAAAAAAGTAGCCGCCTTTATTCGTGGTGCAACAGAACAGTATGGAAATATTAAACCCTTGATTATTCACCTTTGTGGGCTTTTTTAACAGAAGGAAGACCAAGAAAAACGGTGTCTGATAAATGTACTTATAGAGGGAGGTATTTCATCATTAAAATACAATGATGCAAGCAAATAATAAGATTCATTTTGTTATGGCAGACTAGAGATGCCCACGATAGATGTGTGTCAGATGCAAGATATCGACCCTAATAGAGAAAGCATCGACCGTTATTTTTTTATCGAATCAATCATTTACATTTTAGGAATACAATAGACAGAAATAATCATTGTGCTTGCTGGTTAACGAGTCTTACCATTTGGCTATCACTATTTTTTTATAAAATTCAATATTGCTATTTGTTTGTCTGCTGATAACTCGAGAATTATTGAATATATTTCAATTCAAAGACTGTAAAGAAAGTATTTCAGGGAAGATTTCGGCGTAAGTACCATCAAGCTACAATCAAAGGTAGCCGAGTAAATTCCACTTTAGTGATAAAGAGTCGAAGACCACACTAACAGCAATGAAGACATACTGTAGAGAAGTACATAGTTTACAACTTTACTTGCAAATTAAATGAATAATCATAAATCGAACGGTAAAGTGTGATAGAACTCGCATGATGACCTAATCACATCTTAATGGATGCCAAGAGCAGTAATCTTAACGTAATAAACATAAAACAACCTGCAACTGCAAATAACGTTACTAACTGTACTGAATCAAAGGAACGAAAGAATGAATGTTACTAAATATTTTACTTTTTTATAAGTTTTAATTTTACTTTGGAGAGTGTTCATTAACTCTCAGATTAAATTTACAGCTGCAGATGTGATTGACAAGTTTTCTAAATTTCGATTTATCAGTAGTGATATACAAAGACGCACTATAAAACAAGCTGATGTTACAGTATCGCGATGACGCAACAAAAAAAAAGACATTTTAATTAATTAATTCAGTGATTGATAAGATATTTATTGTTACCTTTATCCAGTTCAAAACTAGTTCTATTCGTTGCTCAGGAGTCAGGGTCTAAGGACCTTAATAAGCACATGGTAACCACTGCAGAAAGTTATCGATAACTAATTGCGAACAGCCACAAAAACACGCCTCAGAAGTCTAACCAGCAATCGGTGCTTAACAAGCTTACATACGTATCAATTGATCAAGATTCTGATATCTACAAAAGTTGCTAACAATCAGAATGCCACATTAAATAAAGGCTGAATCTAGGCAGGGGATTGGATTGGCTCGAGGAATGTAAGAACAAGCCGCAGACACTCCGGCGACAACGAGACCACTTCAAAGGAAAATAGGGCGCGCGCGACGAGAAAAACACTTCACCGCAAGAAATTGCGAAGAAAATTCTAGGGGAATCCGGTCGTTATGTTTTGAGTCGGTTGTTTGTCTGCTAATGTATTTTTTTTTACATAGACAGCGGCAGGCAGGTAATTATGTACCTACTCATCGCAAAAATAATAATTCAATATACAGACTCACGTATATTGCGTTATGAAGTGGAATTGGTATGCAACCTTAAGTATTTTAATCCATTTCTTGGACTGTAACATCAATATTCATTACGTGTAGCTAAAAAGAAACGATTCGATTCTAAACACCAGAATTGCATCATAGTGGCATCAACGATCACTCAATCCGATTGGCGTTTTTGTGCCGTCGTCGAATAATTCGCACCTTGGAAGCGGTGGTAGATAAAAAATTGACGTTGTATAAATGCACACTGCATGTAGTTTGCTGCGGTTGATCCTTGATATTGTGCCGCCTTACAATAGTATTTTGATTATAGTAACATGTCTTAAGAAAACCGTTATAATTTCAACCAATAGTAAAAAGCAAGGCCTTGCTAGCTGACCAAAAAACAGCGACATACCTAATTCTAACTAGTTAGAGTCTAACTAGACTATAAATACCTCAGACCGGCGATATGCATGCAACGTTTGTCCTCAACCGAATCCACAACCCCAGAGTTGCGTTAAGTTCATCTCAAAATTAAGTTATTCTGCGCAGTTGGTAGTAAGTAATGGGAGCTTGGTATTAATGTCCTAAATATACACTGCGCTGTCTTCATTGCAAGGTCGTCGTTCTAAAAACGATGTAACGGGTTCGACGTCCGACGTTTGAACACAGACTTAATGTACTAACTTTTTATATTACTATAAAAATGCTGAGATAATAGGACGTCTTACAAAGAGATTTTTTTCTGTGGAGCCTCGACCTATCTCTAACGGCTTGGATAAAAACTTTTTCCTTTTCTGAGTTCCGCCAAAATGGATACCTGTCTGTCCGCCCGATCTGAATGATTGAACAGAAATAAGGAATATATAATATAAGGAAGATGATGGGAAAATTATAAAAATTTCACGAAAAAAAAAAGTACGAACATAGAATAAGACCATTGGAAATCAGACTTTTTCGCGATTACCATACTTGAATTAACTAATATAGAAATTTAATCTACCTAAATTATGTATGTATCAGCTATTATAAAACGAAAGCTTTTATTGGCCAACTGCACTGCAGCGAGTGTTACTTGACTGTAACTTTCTCAGATAACATTAAAAACATTTAGAAGCATAATACACTTTGTAGTACATGTCGAAAAAAAATATATATACGAGATGATTGTACCAAGTAACCTGAAGAACCCTATATGAGACAAGAGAATCCTACAAGATACAATGTCGAGTATTAATTTACATTCTTCATTACGTACTGATTGGCTCTGTAGTCTCCAAGCGCTAAAGGTTTTACGTGAGGTACTTTACCCAATTTGTAAGTTGGTTCCAGGAATCTACTTTGGAAAATAAGGGATAAACTGTTATGAAAATAAAATTAACACTACGTTTCTGATTAGTTATTCTTCAGGGTCTGGTCAATGATTGGGTAATGATCATAAAGCAGCACGGTGACACCATGCAACAAACAGGAAAGAATTGTAGACACCGGAAGCTTTAGGAAAATAATTCCCGTAAAACAGCCTCAGTTGCAGAATTCACGATAAAATAATTGTTCGGTGAAGACAATTACGTCTATTAATATCCAGCGGTCAGATCCGTATACAAAAACCCCTTACTTTCGAACCGGTCTTGAGCCGAGCACCGACTTGTTGCAAGTGCTCTAGGTGCCAATAAATCGCAGTATATAGAATTAAACACCAGGAAAAGAAGCTTCCGATATACGGCCTTTAATTTAGGACTTAAGCCAAATACAGCCTAACACTCTTAGGGTTAAGGTGTAATGACAAGGGGGAAAGACTTGCAAAGCATGCAAAGTAGCGAAAAAAAATCTAATCTAACTTACAAATAAATCGTTCTTTAAACTCTTTTGTGACCAGCCCACTGTCACTTAACGTGCTAACGTTTTTGGCTATGTTCTCTGCGCTCTCAAAGCTTTGGTTCTCTGGCGGATCACCTCGTTTCGGATCGTGTCTCTTAGAGAAACTTCAGCTCTTTCCATAGCCCGTTGAGCGGCTGAGTTTTCGGACTGTCAGTGTCCACGTTTCGGCGCCGTAGGTCATTACGGGTAGGACGCACTGGTTGAAGACTTTCGCCTTCAGGTATTGTGGTATATAATGCCTCTCATCGACAATACTATTGTACCGATCAGAGAATATCGTTATTTAGTAGGTGAGCGGTGAGTCTACCTCGCCACCAGTCAGCAAATAACTATTAAAATATTATGAAGCTCATGTACTCGAGTATGCGGTTTCTGCGGCAGTCCATAATAGCATTGCATGTCACAATAAACTATCTCTATACAAATAAACACCCAAAAAAAACTACGCTGCATAAAAATGAGACTGCTAAATAAAAAAATAAATGAAAATAATGTCACTTAGAAAGCTACTGCTTACTTCTGAATAATAATTCTCCTAAAGTAAATCTCATAATAATAAATAATACAAATGTATCTAGTTACCGCACTTAACAATTAACTTAATTGAATTGTGAAAAATTACTCGACTAAAGGTTTAAGTACAATAAAATGTCAACTTTAAATGTGCACATGCTGTATATTAAAAAAAGAGTAACTTACACACATCCAAGCGAAGAAACACTAAATTATGTCCTCAGTCCAAACAAACAACACTTCATATATCAAAGTCACTTTTGATGAAGCTGAAAGTTCTTTCAATGCCCAATAGCATTAAAATAAAATAAAAATAACCAAACACCAAGACACGTCCGTCGTCGACGAAGGCATACACGTAACTGCATGAGCGTGACGAGACGACTCGACTCGACGACTGCTAAACGAGGCGATCGAGAACTAGCGCGGTACCGCATTGCAAACTCACACAGAACTCGAATGAGACTCATTTACTTCCATAATGTAATTTAATAAACACCACTTGTCGCCAACTTAAATTTTCTGAACCGTCAGTGTCTTATTAAAATCGTTTTAATTTCAACTTTATGATACGTACTATGAGAAGGAAGGCGTACCTATGCAGTTTAGTACTGGATCCACCATTATATTGTACTGAGGTAAGATGATTTGCTTAACAGTGAAGAGTGTGGGAGGCTTTTGATGATCTGAACAAGCATACGCTCCAATAATAACAATATAAATATGATAAACAGGCCTTAAAATAACTTACTTCTCTGCAATTTGGTAATTAAAACTTTAGACTAACATTGGTAGGGGGGCCAATCGCGCTAATTCTAAACGATATTACCAAATTCAAACCATAACCAAAAACATTATGGCCCACACGTTTGGCAAACCTTTACAAACGCAAACGTGTGGAGCAGGGATTTGGCTTGCGTTTGTAAAGGTTTTCCAAACAAACAGCATACCTAACGTTTTTGGTTATCGTTTGGATTTGGTAATATGGTTCGCGATGTTGAATTAGCGCGATTGCCCCCAAGGTAAAGCGAAATACGTGAATGAACTTAAACGAGAAAAAATGTGTGTGCGTGTTCTCGGAGTACCACTGCAACTCCTAATAACTTTTCCTACGTTAGGTATAAAGTTAAAGTTCACATTTACACTTCCTAAGCTTCGAGTACTAGTCTACCTTGAATTGACAAGACTTATTGCCGCAAATCAATTGTGAATGAGCAAAAAGACTTGGTTCCAGTCCAGGCTAATTTTACTGGGACGTTAGACGAACAGTATCGCGATGGACGTCTGTCGGTGGATAAATGAAAGCCATTTGTTCCGCTATGTTATATGAATGATAGGCAATTTCTGCGTGAAGGTTAAAAGCAAGACGATAGCTTCGGACATTCATTGGAGATTCGAACAAGATGGTCTCACGATAGACAAAAAAAACCGTACAAGTGCGAGTCGGACTCGCGCCCTGAGGGTTCCGTACAAACTTAATTTTAAAAAAAGAAATTATTTAATTTGTAGTTTATCACATAGGTAGTAAGTACCATACGTGGATGATTTGTTTATATCCAAAATTAAGTTTGTTGGTAATAGTAAAATTATATTTTGTGATGTAACTACGGTTTTCTGATTTTCCCTTTACTTGTGCTATAAGACCTTGCTTCTTCCCAAATTTCATGAATCTAATTTCAAATTTCATGGTCAACGGGAAGTACCCCTTAGGTTTTGATTACCAAAATACTCAAAAATGCGGCAAAATCGGCCATATGTTCTAACTGCGTTGACTTAGAAGTTTGATGTGTTCAGACAGACGGATAACGAAGTGATCCTATAATTATATATCCTTTTGAGGTACGGAACCCTAAAAATGAGCATTTACATTTCTTGTAGGTACATCTAAGGTTTAAATAGATGTCTAGTTCTTTGTTGAGTAAAACTGACGTACGCAGGTATAAGTGAGTGGAAGCAGGATCTGATGACACAGACGACGTAGACTGACGTAAAAATGACGATCTCGGACGGAAATGTAAAGAACGCCTGTATTGAGGATAAAACGTTGAGGACTTTGCAGACGAGCAGGGAAAAGGCAGTTTCACAGAACACCAATATATTAGGTAGCGCATTAAAACGCTAAAAAACCAATATGACGTATCTAAAAACAAAAGGTAAAAGTTCCATATTCAAAAAGCGTATAAAAAAGTAAAGGTTCCAAAAAGTCGCCAACATGGCACCCCCCCTGTTGGAAGAACACAGCCTGTTCACAAATTAACGACGAAATAGGAAGCCGAAGCGACAGAGGTGAATTATAGCATGTTATAAGCCCAGATCTAGTAACCTACAGAAATGGTACTGAAAATTTTAATACCTGAACTCGTTTCGGTTGCAAAAATTGGTTTAAACACGCGATATGTGCACGCGTTTCGAGATTCTTATTAATTGAACATGAAAAAGAGAGACAGCAATATACAACTTGAAGACTAAACGAGAATAAGACAGCAAGAGACAAATGCCACAAAATTAATAAGATCGTGACTAATCAACACGTGGTGCATGGCTAACAGGAAATCGCTAAAGCGTTTGTGCAATCAAATTGGAGCAGTGGGACCTAATTCTGTTATAGATCATGTAATTTTAAAGACTAAGCAGACTTCATGAAACTGATAATAACTCATAGATACCTATACGTACAGTCAACAGGGTCAGTATTTCAATATCAGCAGCATACTTAACAATTTATTTTTTAATCTTGAAAAAAGGTTAATATTATCAGAAACAAATTTGGCAAGATTTGGTTACATAATAATATGTCACACTTTTTATCAAATTCGCTTTATAAATTCAAAACTATTAAGGTGGCTAGTATAGGTAGGTAGCTACACTTAAATGTATCAAAATCCACACGAGACAGGTCCCACAAAGTTTTTACTAGCTGAAAATTTAAGCAGTATTTATGTGAAAGTGACTGGGATTAAAATTGGAGTGGCATTATCAGGATGGTTACGCCGACCGACCGGGCGGGCGGTCGGGTGACCCAATTCTGGGGTCTGCGGAGTCTGCGTGCGTAAAGCCGCATCGAGAGGTCAGCGCGTTACACGCATGCAGTATGCTGCGGACCGTGACACGAAAAACATATAATTTATACTCAGCACAATTAAATAAAGCTTGTTTGTATTAACTACACATTAGCTAGCAAGTAGATTTTTTTTATTGCTACGGGGGCAACAAGCAGGCGGGCCTCCTGATGTTAAGAGGTCACCGCCGCCCTATAGACACCTGCAACACCCGGGGAGTACTGGTGCGTTGCCGGCCTTGGTTGAAGAGCTCTTTTGACTCTTTTCTTGAAGGACCCCATATCGTAGCGCTGTGGAAAAACGTCAGAGGGTAGGTCATTCCACATTTTGCACGTGCGCAGCAGAAAAGAATGCGAGAAGCGCACAGTGCTGGTCCGCCACTTCCGCCAGGGATCTATGAAATGTGGGTGAACCGTATTCTGACGGTTCTTCATCACAATGTCATACACAACTAAACACAGCTCTTTTTTAACTCACTAATATTGTATTTTTAGATTTTCTATACATATAAATCATTTGAATAAACGAATTTTAATTTTATTTAATAAAATAAAAGTGCAGAAAAGTTGTGTCTGTAATTCGGAGTAGACTGGTTTTTGAAATGGTTTTTCAAATTTTCATTCTTTCTGTTGTATATTTCGTTACTGGCTTTGTTTCATAATCCATCATATTGTGTTATTTTATTTGAAGTGTGCTATGAATGATGTAATAATAAATACTTATTCTATTCTATATCCACACAGTGAACATTTGACAAGTTTAACATTAACTCTCTTATTGTCAGAAAATACTATAAGGAGAGCTATTAAATGTTAAGTACCTATATGCCGTCAGAAAAGAAAACTACTCGTAATGTCATACAATATCTAATGTCACCCTTACGCCATTTGGAACAAGGCGCATTTGTCAAATTTTACGACGTCTTTAACCTTAATGAAGGTTTGTGCAACTGACGGTCTTACTAATACAACTTTTGAGGAGTAGGTACCTAGACCTGTTTACGAAAGCATAACGAAACCTCGTAACACAATAATTATTGTCATAGTAAATTCCCATAGACTTATTCCGCAAATCGCAAGAAAAGTTACGTACGTAGATGGATGAGTAGATGACATAGTTGATTATTCCCACGTTGTATTGAGACAAAAAATCAATAAACATGTGTTGCCGTATCGTAACAGTCTATTATGCAGGTGAAAGTTCAAAATGATTTTTTTAAAGTCAATTGCAATTTTATTTTACGTAATACAACTTTTGTTTCTGCTTCATGAATACAACGATTACGGTAATTTTGTACGGTGAATGTTTTAGGTGACAGATTATTAATCAATGTTATCGTTTTCTTTTCTGAGGTTCTGTTCTTATCTGTCTGACCGGACTGGAGTCACAGAATATATCCGGAGTGCAAGCATGACTCGCCATTTTAAAGATTTATTAACCTTTTAACGTTGAGGCTCCTAAATAGTAGTAACTATTATAATAATATCTAATGTGTGATACACACACATATACATACATGGGAGGAAACGAGATGGAAAAAAATATAAGTATTCCATTACACAATCTGAGAAATGAGGTAGGTGGCAGATAAAATTCCCAATACCCAACCTGGGATAGATGGATATTGGAAGATGGGAATAACTGATGCATAAATAGGATCATCAGATCATCATCATATCGCCCCTTAGCGTCCACTGCTGGACATAGGCCTTCCCCAATGAGCGCCACCACACCCGGTCCTCCTCTCTCCGCATCCAGCCGCTTCCGGGCACCTTCTTTAAGTTAATCTTTAACCAATCATTAATGATTTCCACAAAACGATGACATTTAGCAAGTCACCGAGTTAGTTATATTATAAAACTACTCTTTAGATTCGGCCACTTTCTCCGGGTGCAATTTGACGCACAGTTAGCGCGGATTGTGGAGCAATTACCGGGCGCGGATATAATTACGCGCGTGCGCATCCCACCGCCGCCGTTCAGGAAATGCAAGACGCTGCACCGACGCGCTGACGCATACTAGTTTATTATTATTTGTTTAGTTAAATGTTCCAGCAGAACAACCAGAAAATACGTGTGCTAGGCCAAAGTTCAATAGAAAATCATATCTCTCAGATCCTCAGCCTGAAAGCTATCTTTAGTTTCGTACTGAATGTAACCAAGTCAACAATAGACAATGTGCAAACGCAGTTTTCTTGAATTATTTCGAAAAACATGTTATTTTCCTGAATGTTCCTTAATTTTTCCATCGCTGTCGGGAAATTTACATAGATACAAAGTACATTTTTCCTTTTTTCACACAAATTTACAAGAGTTGGCAGACAGACTGACAAACAAGCTTCAATACTACCCGTTTTGTCGAAACCTTGACAAAGAAATCAAATTCTCTAAAACTAATACCTGACGATACTGACCGAACGCATCAGTAATCTTATCTAGAGATCTGTCTGTAGATATTGGCTAGTAACGCTCGCTGTGAGAATCTATAGAAGTGATTCAGTCGGAAAGTGGTTTAATCGAATTTCTCATGCCTTTTGGCCACGCCTGCGCCTGCGTTCTCCCATGGGCGCTTATCAGACGATAGTAACGGCGAAAGTTTCAATTATTACCGCACTTTTTAAAGCATTGTATCACCTTTCTAAGTTAATTTGCGAATAAAATCTAATCTAATTGACTGCCAATTTTCCTTTTACACCGGAAATAGCTGTTTGCCAACTACCCGAGTAGAGCATTCGCCTTCTTGTTTTGGGTTTTGTGGTAGGTAAAGACGTCTCAAAGAAATGTATGAAATATTTACTACTTACCAATTATTTTATCACCAGATTTTATATTCCTTTACCTAAGGTTTTTAAGCCTTTATTATTATTCATTTAAATTAATATTTAGGCACTGTCAGCACCTAACCTACACAGTAAGATCTCATGTCAGATCAGTAGGTAGATTTTTTTGTAGATATAAATAAGACAGCTTCATTAGACACGACTGTCAATATCAAATTAGAGACGTGGACATAAACTGTGTGGACAAGCCGTTAACTTGTAAATTGGTGTTGACTGACAACGGGCCGCAAACTTGTTTCTGCCGGGTGTCAAAATACGGAAATAGTCGGTAAATTGGATTCTGATTGACGTGTTTGACCAAACGCGTATTGGACCAATTGCTACTACCTAAAGCGTATCACAGACACACGCGGCCTGCGGTGGCGGCCTGTTATTCCATATGCAATGATGTGATACTTCAGACACGCGCGGGCTGCGTTTTTTTATTTATTATTATTTATTAGAAAATCTCACAGCACAAAAATTACAATTTACAACAGTGATTAACATTCTGAAAGCCAGTAAAAGAGATTTTACATATTGCAAATTTCAATTGTAGCTGTCAGCTATTAAATACAAACTAAAAACTAAATACTATGAACTACTAACAATGATAATATTGATACAAAATACAAACTTAGAGAGGTATCATGCATATGCATTATAAAAATCGTATGTGTGTGTGTGTGTATGAATCTAATAAAGCGTTTGCATAATGAGGCTGCGGCCTGCGGTAGGCCGCCACCGCAGGCCGCGTGTGTCTGGGATACGCTTAAATCGTGAGCAACAGCAATTTCAATCAAGTTGATTAAACTAGGTACCTAATACAGTCAGTGGTTGCGCACACAAATATGTTTTGTAGCTTGTCTGCTTACTTGACACCTTTTTCGTTTGTACAGGGTATATAGTTAGTACTAAGTACTTTTATATATTTATATTAGCAAGTAGCATAAATAGAAAAAAATAATACATAGCAAAAAAAGGAAAAAAATGTATTGTATAAATGTCCCCCAGTGTACATTGACTTCGACTTTGCACTGTATTTACCCGACTGTTTGCCATTTGCTTAATTCAAAATTGTTTTTTAGTCAAAATACAAGATGCGTTGTATTGAACATTGGAGACATTCGTCAATAACCTATAGCGGTCCCAGCGTTGGGCCCACACTCTGAATATCAGTAAATCTTTAACCTGAATGACCATTTGTGAAGAATCTCTGGTCAAATCCCAACCAATCACGGCACGGATTCACCACGATAAGGAAGTAAATTGCATCAGATAGATAGACCCGACTCGCATTTCTTCGAGATCTTTATCCATTGTTTATTGGACAGCTTCTGTGGCCTTTAGGCTAGCGTTTACGCTAGGTGTGAAATCCCGAGTGACGTGTGAAAATGTCTCACCTAATTCTGTTGGTGTGAAAAACGAACTGGACTATTATACGGTTATAGAGTGTTAACTACATCCAAACGATACCAAGTGATGTTCTAGCGTTCCAGGAAGAAGGCTGCCATCGGTGCTGTACCAGCACTAACTTGTTATCGATTAACATATGAAAATGTTAGGCACAAGAGAGGGGTCCGCACGGAGTGCTGTCAAAACTCAACATCGTACCGACCGGTCCGCGGTATTCACTTCAAAACTCCTCCCGTCGGTTTGCGACAAATGTGACCTGCCCTCTGCCAGTCAGCGTGCTAATCCTTTCAGCTATGTCAGCCACCTTAGTTCTTCGTCGGATCTCCTCATTGCGGATCATATATTTCAAAGAAACTCCGAGCATAGCATTCTCCATAGCTCGCTGTGCGACGTAAAAATTGTGGATCAGGCTCACTGTCATCACCGGCTAGCAGGGGCAGGACGCACTGGTTAATAAGTAACAAAGATTACTTTATATGTACAACTTTGGCAATTTCTTAAGTTAGATTTTGGTACGCGTTGTGTAGTTTAAATTGTAAATGGATGTAACGATTTTAATATCTCAAATGCAGTGTTTAGCTATCCGACGGCGGTAGTGATGTTCCTGGAACAGTGTCGGAGAAAGCTCTGGGTGTCCACAAAGGACAGTTAAACTAATTATAGATGGTGGACTCCGCGTTCCGCGCATACCCGCGTGTCAGACGACTGCGTGTCGCCATCGCGGGCCGCCAAATAAACCATAACGTTTATAAATTGTCCCGGAAAAGATATATCAACTCTAGAAAAGGGGCAAAAGAATGCTGAATTACTCAAATTTCACATTCAAGTTTTGTTTATATATACTTACTTAATTAAAATAATAAATTGACAGGCAGTCCAAGACATTTGTCATTGGATTTAACCATTTGTAATAAGAAAAGTTCATTTCTAATGAGATTCAAAGTCCCTCTCGACAGAATGCTGAGTTACAGATCAACTTTTCTTCTAGGACTTTAGCTACATTGACAAATTAACCACAGATTTTGCGGGTAATCAATATTCAATCGCGTTTCCAAACCCAAAGTAGTGACACAATACTTCCTCATCATACTCCCAGAATATCTAAAGCACTTTACCCGAAGAAAATAAACAATAGGCACTACCAAACTTTAATTTTAAACCACTTATAGACCATCGACCGGAGAGCAAGCTTGGAATAAACTGCCTAGATATAGACAGTCCATTATTTCAAACTCAAGAGCACAAAATTTATCTAATTACTCGTAATCTTGAAGGAAATATATGACTTGCACTTTCATTACAAGTTTGCTAGATCCATGAAGTTCAAAAACTTTTTTTGGGTAACGCCGCGCATTTTGCGAGCGGATGATTTTCTTCAAATAATTCCGGTCACAAAAATCTGACTACCAATCTACCATCGCGATCGCATGCAACATAAGTTATTTCTTGTTATTGCTCATGAAAACTCTTCTAAACCACACCAACATTTAAACCTTTACTTCGGTAAAACAGTAATAATAGCAACTCGATAGTTTCGTAAACTGACTCAGAAAATGCCGAAGCAGGCGTCAGGCAGAACGAACGGTCCCATAAATTTTATGGTTTCTAACAATAAGTCATAAAGCAGGTCGACACAGGCAATCGCCAGGCTTCGCAAACAGGAAAGGTCAGGCCTTTAGAGGTTACAGCGCACTTCCGTAATGAAAACCTGTAACCGAAACGAAGTGAACGAACTGAAATGTAACGTTTTAAGGGTTCGTCAAAACGGAATAAGGAAGGGTTTTTATGCGTATGTCTGTATGACCGCCGGATAACTCGATATCTACTAGAACTGGACCGAGTGAGATATGAATTGGAAGATAGTTTCGCCGTCACTCGTCAAAAGGTTAATTGGTCAAATACAAATACGTGGTTCGTCAAAGCCAAAATATATTTGGGTTCCATAGAAAAGCAACATAATAAATGTTGCTTAACAACCTTTCCTATCAATTTTCGTAATAAAATGACTGAGGTTTCTTTTTCGGAAAATGCCCAGGTTCGGTTCCAGAGTAGCGTTGAGTGTTTCTGAAAATATATGAAAGCAGTTTTCTTATCTCAAAAATTATCTCTTAAGGTTTCTGATGACTTTTCCATACTGACCGGTCTTGATGACATAACCTGCTGTTTATGCAAAATTGCTCGGAAAATCGGTCTAATGTAAATTCCAGGAAAAAATATATATTAACGGAACCAGCGTGTGTACACGAGGTACACTTTGCTGACTTATTGTATAACAGTATTTTAATAAATTGATGATTGACAGACACGACAAAATTGTCTTTTTGCGTGCTGCCTTTACTTTGTACCGTCTAGCCATACTCAAGGACAGACTGGAATGAACATTGTTGTCCAATATGATTTATGATATTTCTTAATTTTGCAATAACTCTTTATGTATGTATTTAGAAAGCACATCCGCCATAGCTAAGGCCATAGACTAAACGCCTTAGGGAGTAAATCGCAGTGCAAACAGTCACACTGCGCCTACGCAACCGTCTTAGAGACAATCAACCCAAATACAGAGACAATAGAACGAAAGTGATAACATCTTAGTGGAAACGGAGTAGGTACCACTTCTATAAATGGGCAATGACGACGTAATAGACAACATTAAAGAGTTTAATAAATCAAATTGAATCACAGGTATTAATTATCATAAAGGCTGAACCGTACGCGCGCGTGTTGCTGAGAGATAATTATAAACTAGTATAGCCTCTGACTTCATCCCGTTAAAGTATCCTATATGTTATTCCAGGATACAGGTAAGCTATCACTACCTAGGTACCGAGTTTCATCAAAATCCGTTCAGCCGGTTTAGCTTTGAATTTGATTGAGCAAAACATTAAAAGTTACAAACATGAAAACTTTTGCATTTGTATAACTCAAAAAGTAAAAGTGCAGGCAAAAGAAGAAATAGTTTAATGATAAACAGTTATTTTTCCGCTTTTGATAAATAAATGGTCCAATTCTCTTGCTTAAAATAAACATAGTATTGGAATGGAATTTATGTTTAGATTGCAGTTTGTCTGCTACATGCAATGCAACATGGTGTCACCATGCCTTTGTTCATTGTAAACGCATCCATCTCTGTAAGTAAACAGATCTTTATGAATACGGAACAATCAACGTGGAACAGTAGTGTAAAATCTAAAAAAGAAACTCTGAATATGAATTATCAATGCTTATGTCAAGTTAAAGATTTTGTACAGGTCAGATTCTCACAGATTTTGATAAATATTTATCTTTTCCATTTAGACGTATTTTATCGGACGTAAATAACATTTCCTTATAGACGTATTTCTCACATCATTCCGACCAATTTCAATTTAGACGTAGACACTAAACGCATTAAAGTCAAGAAGGTTTACATCTCTTTGGTGGCGCGCGCGCTCCCTGTGGAGATCGCATCTTGCATATTTAGTATGGGAACGGATGGTGCCACTTACAGGGGGGGGTGCGGACAAAGGAAGCGGAGTAGCGGGAGGACACGATTTTGACACCCATAGAATGCTTTTATTACTGATCCATATGGGAGTGGCAAAATTTTTTGATTCAAGATTAAAGTAGACTAGACACAGATACCCACGTTTGATTTAATTTGAAAATGGAGACTGGACAACTGGAGCATAAGAAATTCGATGGCGGATATTTAATAGTGAACGACAAGTGGAAAGATGCGGAATACAAATGGGAGGAAATCACTAAGCTAATTTCACGCTTTTTAATTGTTTGCAAATCTAGACTACACTTTGAAATTTTGCTAAAAACAAATCAAAGCGAAATCGACATTTTCATGCTAACGTTCACTGGTCACACCAGCAGCTGCAGCGCTATTATGAAAGCCAAAACAAACCGCTTACTACATCCGACCTCGCCGTTTTGACCTATTATTATAACAGACCACGTCGAATTTAGAAGGCTTGCAATTAACAAGCATTATCAGCAAAAACTGCTAGGATATAATATAAATCTATAATAAAACATAATCTGAAGCTGAAAAAAAATTGCTAAACAATTCTCCGTTTTCAAAACAATAGTAAGCCGGGTGCGAGTTGTGGAAATACGTAAGTGTAACAGTGAGGTTTTCTTCTTTACCTTCTCAATTACGTCACATATTCCTTCAGAATTTATACACCAAACGTAAACAATAATTGGTAGTAATTATGTTAACGTCGTTGGGCTATAAGTAGTGTGGTAGTGTATATTTGTGATTTGTTTGCACGTCAATTAATAGCCCAATTAATAGAGCTGGCTGCGACTTTAAATCAAATATAACCGTCGACGCCATTACAGCTTCAGTTCGCGTTTCAACGCGGCCGTTAATGCGCCCTACTACCTATACAACCGGGAAGGTTGTCAATGTTTTTGAATTATTATATTTTAACAGAAACATTGCGTCTTATGGGACACTTAGTCGGAGGGACGTTTTGCGAACGGGACATTGTCCGCCTAAATGATTAGAAATTATAGCAGTTAGTAGGTATTGTCCAATGTGATAGTGCAGTCCTATGTGAATAGGTGAAGTAGGACGGTCTCGGATAGCCGATGGTAATTATGTGATTTAACTCGTTCTTTCTCAATCTCAATATACATCGTTTCTATAGATGCGACTTTGTTTAATGATGTATGTTTATTGTTTGTACTCTGTGGAAGCGAAATAAATAAATCTATCTATCATAGTAGGCGCATGGGCCTCTTGTAGCATACATGATATCATTGTTGGACATATTTTCATTTCTCCATCATTTTTACCAGCTTTTATTTTATTTCCACAATTCTTCATATTTATTACCAGACTGCTGTGAATTGTAGGGTAATGTTTTTATAAACTGTTTAGCAACCCTAGTACAGCCCAAAATACATTATTGCGTCATCCAACTATTTCTCTTAATCATGCACGCAACTCGGTTATAGTACAATTATGTGAAATAATTTAACTTTATATTTCTCAAACTCGTATAAAACAAAATTCTTGGTCATGCTCTGCTATTTATTGCCTATTTTATGACTCCCTAGTCATGTGGGTTTTAATAGGGTACGTAAACAAAGCAGTAAGAACCATGAACTGCTTTCAGAGTTTCTGCAATCCTAATACTCTAGGAGGGTGGCAATTTTGAAATATTCCATTATCTGACTCCAACCGACGGCCGGGGCAGACGAGTTCTGGGGTGGAGACCGCGGACTGGTACGTGCAGCGTGTGATGCCCGCCGCAGGAACCGCCCGGAACAGGGACGGGATCGGAAACGGGAAAGGGACGAGAAGGGGAAGGAAATAGAGGGAAGGGAAGGGGAAGAGGGGGCAGGAAAGGAGGGAGAAGCAAGGAAGTAGGGCAGGGAGGGGAATAAGGCGGGAGAGAGGGAGTGCAAGAAAGGTTTTGTAAGTTTATTTGTCTTGAAGTATTGTATGTACAGCTCATTGTCAGTGTTAGTATTTTTAAATCATAAAAAAATAAATAAATAAAAACAAATCAAAGTAGTCATCAATATTAAATATAGGTAGGTTAGATTTACTTACGTACTTAAAAATTATTGAAAGGTGGCCTGTATAGTATCACTTAATTATACAAGATTACAGGGCAATTAAACTATATTGAGTGACAATTGGATGAGATCAATAGGCAGTTAAAATAGATTATATAATCACGATCAATTGAATAAACCAATTAATCAATTAATGTAGCATGTGTGTTTGTCTAAAAGCCACTTGGCTAGTGGGTTAGAGTGGAATAGGCCCAAAAAACCAGCAAAACCAGGTTGTAGTAGAAAAAAATTGATGTTTATTTTATTTACCCAATGTGCTCAAAATGAATAACTTTGACTTTCTCTATCAACTCCTATTAATACTTTTGGTTGTTATACTTCCAAGTACCTGGCTAACCTTCTAAAATAACCTGTCACTCATAAAAATTTGCGTTAATAAAAAGGATTTTCTGGCAGCTGAAATTATAGGAGGTCTCAGTGAAGCCCCCTGAACCCCCTAGCACTTACAGTTATTTAAATCAAGGGTAGGTACTCGTATCTAAATTCAACCCCTTTTATGAGTTTTTAAAACATTTTCACACCATTATAACATCAGTGGAACATTTAATTTGGATTTTGGTTTTGTTTTTTATAGGTACTAGTGTTTTTGGGGGAGGTCTATGCTCGGAAATGGGTCGCTAGTATGTAATATAAGTAATAAATTAGAAACATTTCTTTTAGCAAATAAGATACAGCAAAATGAAGGCTATTTTTTTATTTTTTACCCTTCACACAACCAAACACAAACAACCACTAAACAAGTAGGTATCTTCCTACTGGATCACATTTATGTTAAAAATAGGTAACTTTTACAGTATTTATTATATAATAGTAGGTATACTTATTATATTATTTTCGATGAAATTTTGTTGGTTTTGGAATAGCTGATGTTTGGTTTGGTTGACTTTGGCAATACAGTCTCACCCTGTTATACCTTCGTAAGGCTTTCCATCAACCTTCTAAAGATACTGTATAAAAACCAACTGTTTAGTCACAAAAAAATACTATGTTACAGTCATAAAAGTAAAAACAAACCTTTTCGAATCCCTCGAAAGCACCTACAGGCATGAGCGGCGCGGCGGCGGGCGGCGGCGTCAACGAAACTTGTCCTCGATCCGATCACAACAATTTCAGTAGTAAATGAAAAATAATTTGTAGCGTAAGATATATCATATGTAGACGTTCAGCACCACAAATTATTAATATCCTACTTATTCTGTGATTTGATTTGACAACCAAAATACCAAAAAAAAAATTACAAACTATTAGAGACACTAAAAAATAAAAACACTTTTTTTTCACTGCGCTTTACGGCTCTGGAAGCAACGCTCAGTATATATAATGTACTCTGTGGCAACGCTGTCTGCTGTACCCAACCCGCACAGGGATCCCCCCCCCCCAAACACACACACGCACTAATGTCATTGTCAATCACTTAATTTATTTGTTTTTTGGACAGTCAAAAGTCGATAACTATACAGTCAGGTCATATTTATGTAAGTTTTTCTTAGTTTGACCAAAAACCGGCGTTTACAGCAGGCACAGCCTCCACAATAGTCTACAAATTAAAAACTGTGTTTCTTTATTTATCAGCAAATTACAGACTTACCAACTATGAACTGAGTGGTGGCTCTGCCAGCGTTTCATAGCTGCCAGTTTATTGAACTTCCCTATGTTAGGACATAGGGAAATCTTTGGTATTTTCTATTGCTTAATATCTATATCTATTTTCTAATGCCTAAAGGACTAGCGGAACGAACCGGATTTGGCTGTATGGTCTAGATACTTTTACCAAAGTAAATGCTAACACTTAATGACACATGCAGCCAACAAACCAAAACGACATTCAATGCAGCCAACAAACCAAAATGACACTCAATGCAGCCAAAAAAACAAATTGACATTCAATGCAGCCAACAAAACAAAATGACACTCAATGCAGCCAACAAAATAAAATGACATTCAATTCAATGCAGCCAACAAAACGAAAATCTTGCTTGAGTGAAAAAATAATTCTTACTGTTCTGTCTGTCTTCGACAACTGTTTCTTTCGTGATTTTGTGATATTTCTAAATACAAAAGGTTCATTCATTAAATAATAATGTAGGTAGGTACGCGTGAACGTAAATTTTTGTAGATAATCTGAAGTCTTCTCTTCCTCATCATAGGACCATGTCTTTGTGATTGAGTATCCGATAGAACAAGGAAGCAAATATTCCCGTCATTTTACTCCAAAAGTCGGCAAGAATAATGGAAGCAGATTCTACGACTATAGACAGCATCTCAAATACCAGTGAACCAGAATTTCCTTTTCCTGTATGTCCAGAGTAAGTCATTCATTTAGTTTAATGATACCTTTATTAGTACATATACCTACCTACTTTATTTTTCAGCTGTAGCACCAGCTTGAGTTTAAGTCTATAACAATGAAATAGTGCCTAAATAAGTAGACGCTTTCCTACACTCCGACCAAAGTACGTTGTGCTATAGTTGGCTGTACTTTGGTACTGTCTACAAAGCTGTCTGAAGAGAAACATATCATTGCTTATAGTCCCCGTAGTGTTATAGTGGATTTGTGAAGTTGGCTGATTTCTGCGGAATGACTAATTTTGTGTGTATAAGAGGGAGCTGTGTGGGGGTTCACTAGAGACGCTCATTCAATTCCAAGAAATAGTTCATTGATTAGATCAACGAATCAAACTTTCAAGTTTCTGGGCATCTCTATGTATCACACTGTCTCGCTTATGCGCACATGGACTATAAACACTGTCAGCGATGTGCAAACAATCTGTGACTTTCAGCCGCCAAAAAGTTCTACAGGGACTATACTTTACAAAACCAAGTGTGGGTTGCATTTCATTTTCATTCGCTTGTTACTACTGATTTTAGTGTAAAAAAAAATATTTTTTATTTCAGAAATTTTAAACTCTACAAAGACTTCTCAAGCAATAGTGGTGAAGGCAGTTTAGACATACAAATTGTTGAGAGATTGCAAGACTTTGGACTGCTACCCAAAAGTGTAAAATGCCCAACTGCTAAACCAAAGTGCAAAGTAATTTTTATACAAAACAAAAAAGTTATTGATAAGTGAGTCAATTTTTTTTTTGTTATATAATGCTGCTAATGCTTGTGATTGGAACAGCTTCTTTACTTTAATTTTGCTGCCAGCCAATTGAGCCAATGTCTAGTGGCAGATGGCACCCCCATACAAAACTAATTATGTCGGCTTACTGTAAGAAGTCACTACTTACTATGGCTTCAGTAGTGATTTTGAGATAGAGCCTTCATGCAGTAAGCCGACATACTAATTTGAAATAAAAACAGTCTTATTCTGGTTTAATTAAAGTGATCTGACAACCTTTAATGGTAAGCAGCTTGATGCGGAAGGCCAGCATACTTGACCTAATACTTGAATATTAAACTATCTGTTGCAATTTTTTTACAAAATTAAATAAGTGTCATTATGTCAGCTCATCTTTTGGATAGAGATCCAATCCAATACACACTTAGGGGTCAAAAAAAGTTTTTAAAGCATCTTTGATGCCCAGATTGAACAATTTGCAGAATCTGATGTATCTGCCACATCAACGAACATGTTTAAGAACAGACTGGACCAAGTCTTAAAAGATAATAGGCAGATCGAATGCTGATATGGAAAGATCAGCTCTGAGCTGCCTTTCTATCCATACATAGTAAAACAAAGTCGCTTCCCGCGTCTGTACGCTTAGTATCTTATAAACGCAACGGATTTTGATGCGGGTTTCACTATCATTCACATAATTTTTTTCTGGAAGGTTTATATGTACTTAAACCATGCGGGCGAAGCCTTGGGCAACAGCTAGTTTCAAATAAAATAAGTGCCTACCTGATGAATTATTTTTTTCCAGAGTGCAATGGGTGTGTCAGGCATGTGGCATACGGCAGCCGATCCGTACGTACTCGTTCTTCCTGAGGCTGCCGCAGTGCTCCCTCCTGCAGGCCCTGCAAGTTATCCTCGCGTGGTGCGAGGATGTTGACTGCGATGCCTCCGCCAAACACTTTAGTAAATATCTATTTTTATGGTCTGAATTAGAAAACAACATAAAGTCCACCTCTAGGGGAGGCGTTTGCCAAAGGGCAAATAAAAACATACCGGATGTCAGATAGAAAATGAGAATTAAGAACTAATTATAAACAACCACTGTAACAATAATTATATAATTATTTACGGATCTTACACACGAAATAGTTTTATTTTTATTTACCTTGCCCGACCTTAACCTGGTCGAAACGTCGGGCAAGGTAAATAAAACTATTTCGTGTGTAAGACCCGTAAATAATTATATAATTATGAATACAAAGCGCGAAAGTCTAAAATGTACCACTGTAACAGTGTAACAAAAATTGTCAGAAACAAAAGGCTTATTTTACAGTCCACCTGATGGTTTGTCACACATAAACTTGCATTATAGTGTTTGCCAACAAGGATTGTTACAGCAGGTACTCTGTACGCATATTACACACGTAATGTTAAACAACCATGCATGATTTGCTTTGATTTTTATAAATGAAATTTTTTTTGTTTGTTAAATAAGCACTTAAGTATAAACCAACTATAACAATCTCAACCCAAACTTTCTAAAGTTTGTAGACTAAAATTAGGTATTTCTGATGAATGTAATGATGCTTTTGATATATATAAAAAATATTTAGAAATTTGTTGTTGAAATACAATTTAATCACACTAACACTTCTTTTGACATTTTTCAAGCTACCACTACTAACAATAGTGAGGTAAGTTACTTTTTTTAGCTGCCCGTGTTGTTATGTTATTCACTTGGAATATTTAAATGTTTAGTGGTTGACTACTGACTGGTTTATTTTAGGCTGGGGGGTGGATCGTAGGTGGAACAGGCCCCATTTTATTTTTTATTTAATACTAAAAATAAAACTACATGATCATCATCATATCAGCCGAAAGACGTCCACTACTGGACAAAGACTCCCCCGGGGATCTCCACGACGACCAGTCCCGCGCTAGCCTCATCCGAGAACCTAACCAACGTCAGTTCTACGACCGATGTGCCCCGCCCGCTGCCACTTAGCTAAACTATATGATACTAGCTAAACTATATGATACTTGAACATAAATGTTGCTAATAAAATTGCAGACGTAAGTAAGCCAGCGGGTGATACTTGAACATAAATGTTGCTAATCAAATTGCAGATGTAAGCCAGCGGGTGTCGCACACGATATACCGGTGCATGGACGACCTGTGCGTGCGGGAGGTGGGCGGGTGCCTGCTGGGCGGCGCGGGCAGCGTGGTGCTCGTCGAGGCGTACCCGGAGTGCGCGGCGCGCTGCTCGCCGGACACCACGCACCAGGCGCACGCGCACAGGATACTCATGATGGCAGACACCAATGTGAGCACAACACAAAAACATTTAAATTGAGGATCAAACGATTCGGCCAGTACGATAACGATACCGTTGACGATAGTATCGTAATAATATTAGTTTTAAAATATTATTGCATGTAAGTACATATAAACAACGTTATTTTTTTTTATTTACCACCGCTTCCAAGGAACAAATAAATAATATAATTTATTAATACTGTATTCATTCATTTATTTATTCATTAAAACATCTAAATAAAACAGCGCAGCCTACCTTTTTCATGCATATGTAGTGCCTACACATTATTTGTATGATTTAATGTAATTGTGTTATTGATACCAATTTGTTATGTTTCAGCACATCCCAACTGCTTACCGATTGCATGTCATGAAAGATGGTAAAAAGAAGAATTCCAGCAGTTCTCTTACTAGTCCGGTAATTACTTCTTTATACCCTACGATAATCATGTATACTTACAAAGCAGTCAAATTAAAATCAAATCTAGGTATTAGGGATTTAAATGTTTATACCATGTAAATATTTTTTAAAGAATAGCGTCCCTTTTTTTTCCCGATTGCGGCAAAGCCCAAAAGGAGGTTATTTAAGCTTGTAAAATGAATCATTCAAATCGGTTCACAATCGGCGCAGATATCGTGTAATATACACCAAAAAAAATTTTTAAATAGAAAACCTTCGTTTTGAAATCAGTTGAAAATTCGGAGCGTGCGGGCGCATAAGGCGCGTGCGTGGTGTGCTGACAAATGTTACTATATTTTTACTTTTAGTTTTCGACATGTGACTTACTCTAATGATCTCTACTAATAAAAGAATTATTGCTTGATTCAAGAGTGTTGTAGCGGAGGTGAAGAAGGTGTTATCGTGCGTGATGGCCCCGGAGTCGACGCTGGTGACGTGCGGCAACGCGCCGCCGGTGGAGGGCGCCGTGCCCATGCACGAGCTCGTGCAGCACTGCGACGCCGAGATGCAGCAATTCTGTGAGTTATACTCACATTACCGAGCGCGCCCGCCGCTTTCCGTGCTATAAGTTTATGTATAGCAACCCTAAAAGTACTTCTATAAACCCGCCGCGGGTTCGTTATGAAGCCAGCATGGTATGTCAACAACCTATTAATATGTACCCACTGCTCGGGGCTCAGGCCTACCCTCTCATCGAGGGCGTACGGGCTATAGTCCACCACGCTAGCCCAGTGCGGGTTGGTGGACTTCACATGTGCCTAAGAATTGTTTCTTAAAACTCTTGCGTACAATTCATATTTGTCGCTTGCTATGTTTTGCCTGAACAGAGTCGTTAAATGTCAATTGTATTTATATTGACTTATAGAAATCAAATGTATATTTTCATGTTTAGGTGATATAAGTTGTAATCTTCCGGAAAGTAATTAAATAAATAAATATAATTGGTCTGATTACAAAACGGCGTCGTCTGCTTCTAAACGCTCGCTATTTTGCTATCGTTTTTTTTTTGCGTCCTGTCATTCGCTTGATATATTTATACACAAAATTGAAATGATTATTTTCCAGTCAACCTCCGGCTGTGGCAGCAGGCCGTCACGCTGTGTAACGCGTCGCGCGACCTGTGCGCGGGCGCGGGCGGCGCGTCGGCCAGCGCGGCGTGCGCCGGCGCCGTGCAGCGGTACTTGGACACGGCGCTGTACCGGCTGCGCCACGCCGACGGCTTCTACGAGCACGCGCTCAGGTTACTTGCCGCCAACGGTGCCAGACACACACTGTAATCAGAGGCTTGAACAACAAATAACAGCTTGATTAGATGAAGCTAATGGAAGTACGACCCAAAAACAAGGCTTGGTGCATGACTGTCAGTCCGGCCATCCCAACTCCTTGGAAGTATTATACGTACAGTATTTTCCACTAAGTCAGTTGTATCAGACGTCATACCGTGCTGCACCACTATACTTGGTACAGATCAAATATTTGATACAAACCTTGACACTTGGTAAGTAGGTGTTTTGTAAGCGTCTACACTGCAAGGCCGGCTCCACAGGCCGGTGGGGTACCATTAAGGGTTGGACCACATCTGTCAGTATGGAATGGCACTATACTGCGCTGTATGGGCGGTGATTGCTATTAATATGATTCACGTCTCTACCGAGCGTAGGGAATTCCGTAGGATTAATGAATGTTATTTTTGCAATATATATACTTTAGGATTTAAGCATTTATTGTGAAAGCAGTGCCTTACAAATGGTCTTCCGAAGTGCCTTGTATTTTCAGACAGAAGAAATTATATTTTAACGGTTGATGGTTCTTTTATTGTAATGTTATTATTTTTTGTTTTTTTTTTTATAGTTCTAGGCAATGATTGTACTGTGTGATACTGATATTATTACTGTATAATGAACAGTCTTTGTTAACTGTTAGAATAGATTGTGCTGTACTATCAATTTTTATATCGGCTACATTGATTCAATTCGTTTGACAGACTTACTTTATGTGTTCCCAATAGTTCTGTGAAATTTAAAGTTTGTGTTGAGTAAGGCTCATATTATTTGTTTCAACGGGAGCGTAGCAAGTGCTTTTTCCGTGTTCTGTGGTTTCAACCAATATTTTCAATAGCGCAAGATTATGTTACTTTTATTATAATTGATTAACTATTAGAATAGTTTAAGATTTGTTGCAGTAATGATTCTAGGATTAAGATTTCGAGCTTTTGTCGTGGTTTATTTGATATTATCGGCACAAAGATGTCTTCCTCGGAACAACTTTATAATACACATAAACAACTATAGATGAAACAATTGTAATACAATCTTTTTCGATTTTTCCTTAATGTAGGTTCAGTCGAGTTCTGAGAGTGACAAGGTACTGAATTAATGAACTCGACTGTACCTACTTCAGAACAACTTGGCATGAAATATAAATCCACTTATAATTCGTAGTATTATGTAGTAATATTATGTGGATTATAGATCTACTAATGCAGTATAGGTATTCAAAATGTTGGCCTCTTTCGGACTGTGGGCTTATTAGGGAAGCAGATCCATTTTACTTTAGTTATACAGGGTATTTGGAACGTCGATGCAGTGCGTTGTAGAGATAATTTAGACTGCAACCTTAGGACCAAATCATACGGATTTTGAGATAATCCAAATTTTCATGTTTGAATAAACATATTACACACTGGTTATTTTTATTTCTTTAAAATACTAGTCTGTATCATATCGTACACAACATATAACCAGTGATTAAAAAAGTAATTAACTATATTTAATGTAAAAAAACTTTTTCTTAAAATAAATAGGTGTATTTAAAACTTTACGCCCCGTCTAAATAATCTCCCCTGTCACCTCCGCACCGACCTTCTAAACATCTTGTATATTGTTTCGTGTATAGAATGAAAAGAACCAGCCGGGTGATATATTAAATGCTCTATTTTTGTATTGCTTTGTAACACCATGATATTATATTAACTAGCAATTAAGTCAAACATCATTGTATGTAAACTGTTGACTATAATTCGTAAACAATTACTATCATAAATAAAAGAATTCCTTAGTACTCCTTCAATTTTTTAAAAAAATAAATACATGTTATACCGCCAAGTTCAAAAAGTTAGTACCTACGTTGAAGTGGCAGTGGCCTGGTCACATTTGTCAGAGAACCGATTTATAACCGCTGGGGTAGATGAGTTCTCGGGTGGAGACCACGACTGGGCAAGCGTGTGGGACGCCCCCCCGGCTAGATGGAGCGACGATCTGCGTAATGACCGATGCGGAGAACTGGAAGATCGGGTTCAATGGCGCAAAAGAGGACATTAAAACCACGTGGTTTATGGACGCTCCCCAACGGGTATAAACTTAACAACACGGGAATAAAAATATAAAAATACTAGGTATTAACATGTCCCCAGTGCTTAGGCCTACCCTCTAAACACGCTAGCCCAGTGCGGGTTGGTGGACTTCACATGCGCCTAAGAATTTCTTCGGCGTATGCAGGTTTCCTCACGATGTTTTCCTTCACCGTTTGAGAGCAGTCAGTAAATGTACATAAGTTTTGAGAAAAACATTGGGTACATGGCCCAGCCGGGGATCGAACTTCGGACCTTATGATAGGCCGCGTCTTATCCCCGACGAACACCGGATTAATCGACCTCAATGGTGCCAGATTGATTTCAAATCGGTTCAGTTGAGATACCCTTTTTAAATTTTTCGAAGAGAGATATTTTACACAAAATTCCACTATGACTAGGCCCTTATTGGCCAGCCTGGATACGGGCCTGGCGACCGCGGGCGGAGCAGCAACCTGCCGCGGCGGGCGGCGGCGCGTTCGACTAACTGTATCAACCGACCACCGATAAACGGTATAAAGTTATAACATCTCGTTTTATTTGTCCTCAGTGGATTAATTTGACCTGGATCGTATACATGCAGATTCAAATCGAAAGCCAGCGGTCTGTCCCACTCACAGAACTCAGAATATATAGGCACTGTATGTGAAGCTAGTTTCTTCGGAGACATCTGTCCCCACTTGTCTCCATCGTGTGTGTTTTATTATTTTAAAAAAAACAGCATGTTTGCTTTGTGAAATGTTACTCCCTTTACCTTATTGATATAATTAGGGTGCCGCCTACTTCCGGCGTTCTGTGTGAGGTGCACGGACTGATGGGAATTGTCCAGCCCGTTTAGTCCATTTTCGTAACTATGTCACTCTGACATAATAAATATATAAATTGAACTTTTTCCCTCAACTTTACCTAGCAAGTTTATGCAAAACAGCCGTCTCCGCGAAGCTGCGGCAACGGGACCGGCCGGCGGCCGGCCTGCGCGAGCGCCACTCGCCTTTCTAAAGCGCCATTCCGCGACCAGTCTCCGCCGTCGCCCTAATTTGGTGCTGGGCCACGACGGTCCTATTAGACCGACGTCACGCTGCAAGCGGTAGCGGCGTCTATAGGTCCCTATTAATGTCCTTTTCCCGAAATGCCCCTTTAACCAAATATTATTTTCCCACAATGTCATTCGGGACGCGGATTGAACGCGAGAATTCATTGGAGCGAGGAAAGCGCGGCGGAAGCTACCCCATATTCCTGTTTTATATTTGGTATTGTTTATTTACTTACTTACATTACATTTTTGCACCATGCTAAATGTCTAGTTACTTATCTAGGTAGGAACATGGAAGTCAACTCTCTAAACTCTAATAGGTACACTCTACCTCTCCACACTGAGGGTAACTCACAGTTACAGGATCCTGGCGTGTGGTGCTTTTATTTTGTGACAGGTTGTATACTAAAATGTAAGTAGAGGAAATATAAACTATTTATGTAGGTATCTAGTAGGTACCTACTTACTTATTCCTTTTTCGTAGTACCTAAACGTATCGAATTTAATTGTAAGTATATTAGGTATTTTAATCATAATCTTAAGTTTCTTACTATACCTAAGTATTGGTCAGATAAATACAGTGAAATGATTAAAGTAGTCTGCTACACGCCACTAAAACATCAGTCATTGGGTAGTTTGGTTGGACGCATTTAATTCCAACTATTGACGATGCCGATTTTTTTATCTGCAACGTAACGGTTCGTATACAGACTGTATATAACATCTGACATGCATCTTGCTTTCAGTATAGTGGTATTGCGCATTGGGTAAAACACTACCTCCAGCAGCGGACGCCGACAGGCTGATATGATGATTATGAGCGGGTATATATATTCACACGCAGTAACGAGTGAAATGAACGGACAGGCAGATAGATCGAGTCATCGCATCGCATCTTTCGATGTCATAATTTACGACGCAAATTGCCGTTTTGTTGCTCTGACGATGACGTATGCGAGAGGTTAACGGGGCATCGGGTTGTCGGAGCGGCTCGCCTCGAGCCTATCTCTGTTTATGATCTGTGCTAAAAATAACACACGAACTTTTTAATATTAAAATGATCATTAGGTACCTACTAAGTTTATTTTTATCTAATTCGTATTTGCGCAAAAATGCAAAGATTTGTTTCTAATAAAACAAAAGCTTTGGGTTTGTTAAAGAAACTAATATTTAAGTATTCAAGTTCCATTAACCGAACGGAATCAAAATCAACGTTCTTTGTTAACGAGCTTCCATAGGCTTTGGATACCTGTCTCAAAACCTTATAAAATTGGAAAGCACGTGCCAAAGCATATCTTTTCAAAGTTACGACCCAAGTAGGTAATATACCTTCAGATGAAATGTACTTAGGTATATCCGCGTATTTATTGTAAGCTTCTTGTCCATCGATTCCAGTTAAGCTGGTAGTTGTGGTGCGGCAAGTCGCCGCGGCGGCTGTACCGCTATCTCGGCAAATAAATAAGAGAAGCAGCCGAGATCGGGTACACACGAGTAGCGGGCCCGTCGAGCGCGCGACCAGCCCAGTGAGCCTACACCCACCTGCCGAGATGGTCAACTACAAACGGGTGGTGTGCGTGATGGCGGTGGTCGCGACGGTCACCGTCGCCGCGCCCGCCGACTGTCACTACGACCAGAGGCAAAACGGCACCGAGAACTACCGACTCAACATCGATGGGGTCGTCATCGCGGTCGCTCCCGCGGACTCGCTGCTGGCCGCGGCGTCCGACATCGACTTCAATGACCTCTTCGATCTAGAAGAGCTCAGTGACTTGCAGAAGCCCAAGCCCCCGGCTGAGACCAACAAGCCGGAGAAGCCGATCGAGCCGAAGCCGCAAGATGTGAAGCCTCAGGACTTGAAGCCGGAGCCAGCGAAGCCAGATGAGGCGCCACTCGGTGATGTCAAACTTAACGACGACGTTCCGAGTCAGAAAAAGGAGGCGTCCACTAGGAAACAGGAAAAAGCTCAGAGGTAAAAAGTGAAGTTAACATTTTTGATAGATTAGGTATGTAGGTACGCATTCATGTTTTTTGTATGTAGTAACTAATAACTGTAATAAATACAAGAATTTTTGAAATGCTATGCGTAAAGATGTGGTAGAGATAGATTTTATATGAGTTGTTACTCATTGAATGCTGTGCTGGCGTATTATTTAGGCATAAATCAAGCATAATTTTTATTTAATAGATACCTATGTAGATGGATATACAAAATGGAACTGAAAGTCCATTAGCGTGTGAATTATTAGCTTTTTTATACCTATATGATCATAATTAATGCTCAGTTCACAGTTCGTCGCATAGAAGAAATCTCATTATAATTTACATAGTGTGACAATCCTAAATGTTTCCTTTTGTCCGCAGGCTGAAGACCCGTCTCGCACACATTCTGATGCCGCTTCTAAGGAGAACTCGTCACCACTGAGCATCGCTATCATCAAGAAACTCATTTCATCTCTCAATCGACGGTGGACTATAAAATGTAGCGCCAGATTAATTTCCAGTGCTGTTCTCAATAGCCTATTGATTTAAATACTAACATTGCCTGTCTCAATAGTTTCCACACAGTCGTAGATAGAGACAGCTCTTTACATCAGAGAATTTGTTGAAAATCAGAACACAGCCATGAGTGTTAGATACTCGTAGTCTATCACTGATAGATAATGAAAATGCATTTATTATTTTTATCTATGTTCTAAGTTAGAATAAGTTAGGATTGTAAATTGTTTCGTTGAAAATAAATGATAATTTTTATTGAAAAATCCATAAATATTGTTGTTTCACTAAGCACTATATATTAATCATAGAGTTAGGTATGTTGTGCGATGATATTGATGATATTAGTCAGTACCTATGGTCCTGTAGTCTGTGAGTTCAATGATAGTAATCTACACACACAAACAGTTTCCCATAAATGCGATTTACCATTTGAGTACCTCATAACGAGCGGGAGCGTAGCGAGCTTTTTCCGTGTTCTGTGGAGTACCTACTTAACTACTAGTAGGAAGATGGTTCCGGAGTAGGTATTCCTGAGATTATATTGACCTTATTCACAAACTGCATCTAGGTAGTTATATCATAGAAATGAACCAAGAACCAAGTTAATAATTTAAGCTGTCAAATAATTTGTTATTTCAAAGACAAAGTTATGTGTAAGTTATCAGTCTGTGTGAGTCAGAATTAGCTAAGTAAATACTAAGTTAATAGTGATGGCAGCCAGGGAAAGGGGTTTAGAAATTATAGAGCGCACACGTTGAAAGTCAGCACTTTCTAGAAACGCGAATCTATACTAAACTGAGCTATAATATAATGTAAAATATAAGTTCCTACTGCACGAGATGTCTTCCTCATTTTATAACAGAACAGAACATCTCTATTTTCTTTTCACAAGTAGGTAATTTATCTGTCGCAAACTACATATGTAGCACCTGCCACTTGAAACATTTCTTTCAAAGAATTCTTGCCTCCAGTAACTCCATAACCAAAATCCTGTCAATGAAGCATTCGCAAGATAATCCTCGACCTATTTACTAAACATCGTTAATATATTTTTTGATTGATTTGGGTTCCGATGTCAATAAATATTATGTTTCAAGATCATAGCGTCATGACATTTGATTATTCTTATATGTAGATCTTAGGAGGATCCACAGTCGTGTTTTGACTAGGTAGCCTGCTGTTCACGGGGACCCGGGGTCTATTCCCGAGCCGGTAAAACAGTAGGTACAATACAATAATGTTTATACGTGTGTAAAGTCACCTGCCCATTGTCACAGGCATTGTGTGCTTTCGGTGTGAAGTATCTTTATGTAGATAAATCATAAAAACGGTAAATACAATGGAAACGGACTGTCTTAGCTTTTAATGCCCCATTGTCATAGTTTACCTTGTTGCAGAGAATACACGCTGCTGGTTTGAGAATAGTTTAGGCGCTGAAGACGATTTTCTTATTGTATTTTCCTTTGTAATTTACGGTAATCACATCCCACCTCCTTTGCCGAAAACCCTGTGCTAATGATAAAAATCCGTTGTATATTTCAGAACCACTATTACCTAAATATGTGTACGGTAAAGTAGTGCATAGGTAACGGTAGATACAAAGTTTTTCCAGTAAAAATCAGAAATAGCGATAACCGTAGCAGTTGATACATTTTATCGAGTGGATGTATACTAGATGGAATACTGTTGTGGAACGGACATTATCATCAGCCTGCTCTAGCCCACTGCTGGATATAGACCTCCCCCAAGGCGCGATAATATTGTAGGACCCTGGGTAATAATAGCGCTTTAGTTTAAGCGGAAATGAGTATTTAAAGATTTAGTGGGTCTACCTACTTTAACCTATCAGATAGCGGGACCACGGCTCCGCCACTTCTCGACTAACTGCCTCCTGCATAATTTGATTATTGACAACTGCAAGATAAAATACTACCTACTGTGGGTCAGCCACAAGCCACGTTTCGACTCTGGATAACGTGGTCTAGGTCAACGATGTTTTGTTTGAGACAATTTTCATAAGATAAGCGCATTCGTAGATACAACTTTACTACAAAAAAATTGAGATTTCCTTCAATTTCTTTCAAGTTCCACCTAGTTCTAATGACTTTAATCCCAACCGGACAAGAAACTGCAGATTCAGTTTTGATTGATTTGCAATCTCAATTACTGTGCGCAACAACCCAAGGCTGTATAACTGCGTTGCCACCTTGGAACTCAAGTTAAAGGTAATGCCTCTTGTTGACTTTAATGAAAATACAAGCAATAAAGTAGTTGCGATTTATGGATGACCCCGTCGGCGAAACTCGGTTATCGTATCGATGACCCGTGGTCACTGCCAGACGACATATGACATGCGGCTCCACCATCGGACACGACACGGCAGCCAGCAGGCAATGCAGCTGCATGATGTGGAAGCTTTCACCTAGCTTCTGTTATCCTACGCAAGAACCGTGCTGTGGTGTTGCTGCATTCAAGTTCTCTCTATGTTGGCTCTACCACAGAATAGATAATAGGAGCTATACATGATAACCCATTGAATATCATAAGATGACCGGTGCTCCTACTCTTCTCCAATCTAACCACTTTCAGAGCATACATTTGAATTTGAACGTGTAATCCAGGTATGTGGGAAAACAACCGCCGACAGGTCTCAGTAAATAAAGAAGAGTTCATGTCTAGTAAAGACGCGAATCCGTTCTTTAACAATCTCAAAAAAACAGCAGTGAATCGCTTTGGATAATTGTGGTTATTAATAATGAGCAACCGGTTAGCTGGTAAGTGTTACTGTGTCCCGTGCAAGGGTCCGAGCGTGCATGTCGTGTGAACCGTTACAATGTGCTCGTTTCGACCGCTGCTGGCTGGCGGGTGCCCGGTAAAAGCGGCGCGGGAGTGTTCCGCGCGCAGTCACCGTCCCGCCGCTCGCGCGCACGCACCATGCTGTTCCTCGCGTGTCTCCTGGCCGCCGCCGCCGCCGCGGCCGCAGCGCCCGCCACATACGACCAGCGACAAGACGGGGAGTTCAACGTGCGCGCCGACGTGCAGAACGTGGTGCTCGTCGTCGCCGTGCCGCAGCGGCTGTCCATCCCGCCGGGCCTCTTCGACGGTCTGCTGAAGAATTCCAAACAGCACGGGCTGCAGCAGAGGTCGGACGTGCACGTGATGGAAGCGTTCGTGGAGCCGAACACGCCGTATCGTGTCGAGATCGGCGGCGGGTCCGACCGGAATGCGGACGGCGACGGCAGGGCCGTGGAGGTGGTGATCGCGGGGCGGCGGAGACTGGAGACCGAGCCGCAGGCCGAGCCCGAGGACGAGGTCAAGCTGATCGGCGCGAGGGAGCAGTGCGGCCCCGAGCACGAGCGGGACCCGGTGACGCTGATGTGCGAGCCGCGCCCGCAGCCCGCGCCCGAGCCCCAGTCGCACCAGTCGCCTGAAGCCGACCCCTCGCCGGCCCGACCCGACGACCTCCAGCAGCTCGCCACCGAGAGAGTGCCACAGGTCGTGCCCGCTTCATCGTAACTCATGATCTCTGCCATCGATTCTACCTAATCTTAGCTAATTTATTTAAAACACCTACTATTGTAATTTATTATTTATTAAATTGTAAATTATTGTTTAACATGTTTGTCTTGTCTTTTATTGTTGACTAGCTGTTGTCCGAGACTTCGTTCGCTTGGACAAAGTATTTAATTCGATATCAGGAATGAATGCTGTAGCATTTTCTTGAATACTCACCCAGTCTACTGTTCTCCCTCCCCCTGGAGGAAAAACTTCTCTACTTTCTGTAAAGCCGCGGGAAACAGCTACCTATAATATAATTATCTAACCAAATAACAATCCCTAAACTATTATCAAAATAATCTTTGAGATAATTACTATGACCGAATGTCCTGATATGACGTTGCAATGTTACATACACTTAATAACATTGCACCTATCAAGTTTGCTTGGTATCGGTCGTATTGAGAAAGCTATCTGGCAGCGATCTTGAATAAATATAATTAAAAACATATTGTGATCAATATGGAAGTAAAGAACAGGTATAGTTTCCCATATGAGATAGAGAACCTTGAACCACATCTCAATTCAAAATTGATTAATTATTTCTCAGGTGAGAGTACGGGTTATTAAATATTACTATTAAACAGTCTGTACACTTTAACAAGACGGATACATCTTATGGATTTAAAATTACGTTTGTTTTTTTAATAATTACAGACAAAGTGTTGTCTTTAGATTTTTTAATCGTAATAAATAAACCAATTTATGATCGAGCGAAAAGTTTTGAAATAGTTTTCTTTATTTATCTGTATAATAACTAGGCCAACAGAGCGGTTTCGTCTACGTAGGACCAAAGAAATATTTGTATCCAAGAAAATATAAGGATGATGCTGAAGAAATCTACAATTTGGAGATACGACCGACTGATGTTTACGTCGCCACCTACCCTCGTTCAGGTACCTACATCGAGTGAAGGGCAAAATCAAATGACCCCCTGCAAAACTGCAATAAAAATTGAATCCATTCAGTGGTTTTGGAAAAGACAATAGTAATGATAAAGTAGCCCGTAATTACCGCCCGTATTAATTAAATAAAACAGCACTGAGTTTTTTTGCCATACTCGAAAGTACAGTCAAGGTTCTTATGTGGAGTACCACGCTCAAAGTCATTTTTCTGTACAAAGGTGCGCACGAAAATACGAAAACCAATTAAGGCGTAACTGATTACCAAAATCAATGGTGTGTTTTAACTTTTACTACAGCTTTGTAATGAAAAAAAAAACATGTACTGTACCTACAATAAAGCACACTGGGGCGGTAGCGGAGGCGGTCAGTTGTAACCGCTATCTACGTTTACGCTCCAGTGTGGAGATGGCTTTATATCTTTTACATATAGGTACGACATGGACCCAGGAGCTGGTGTGGCTGGTGGCTAACGATGCGGATTTAGACAAAGCAAAAGCTGTATCTCTTAGCGAAAGATTTCCATTCATGGAGTACGTATTTTCTTATCAATTTATAGTCAAAATCAAAGTAAAAATATTTTATTGCATAAATTAAATGGATTCGAACTGAAGGAAGTTTAATAATATTACGAGTCTTTATTAGAGCTTTTTTAGCCTTAGTACTTATTAATTCGTCCACTTTCCTAACTAGTTAGTTTACTTTCCTAACTAATTAACTTTCCTAACCAGTTCACTTTCCTAACTTGTTTACTTTCCTTACTAGTTCACTTTCCTAACTAGTTAACTTACCTATAACAAGTTCACTTTCCAAACTCATACAGTTTCCTAACTTGTTCACTTTCCTATAACTCGTTCACTTTACTAACTAGTTCACTTTCCTATAACTCGTTCACTTTCCTAACTAGTTAACTTTCCTATAACACGTTCACTTTCCAAACTCATACAGTTTCCTAACTTGTTCACTTTCCTATAACTCGTTCACTTTCCTAACTTGTTCACTTTCCTATAACTCGTCCTCTTTCCTAACTAGTCCACTTACCTATAAGTTGTTTACTTTCCGAACTCGTTCACTTTACCAACTCGTACCTACATTATTATTTCATTTATCCACAGTTTTCATTTTCTAATGGATGATATATGGCTTAAACGAACTTTAGAAGAAAGTAAGGACAATGAAGAAATTCTTAAGACTTTGGAATTGTTTACTATGCCAATTACCAAGTTGCTGGACATGACCCCTTCTCCCCGCTTCATCAAGACCCACCTCCCTATGTCGCTCCTGCCTCCTCACCTCCTGGACACGGCTAAAGTGGTGTTCGTGGCGAGAGACCCGAGAGACGTGGCTGTCTCGTTCTACCATCACAATAGGCTCATTAACCCTATTGGTTACAACCGTGATTTTAAACTCTATTGGAATTTGTTCTTCAACGGTTTGAGTAAGTCTTTTATAAGTTACTTGTGGTACCTAGGCAACTTATTAATTATCTGAACATTTTATAAAATAATTGCACTGGTTTCAGTTTTGTATGCGCCTTTCTTTGAGATTGTAAAAGAAGCATGGGAGAAAAGAGATCACCCTAACATGTTGTTCTTGTTTTATGAAGATCTTAATAAGGTTGGTTCCCAACTAAGTACCTAATTAATGACTGAATGATTCTCGTACTTACCGACTACTTAGGATACTAAAGTAGATACACTAGAACTAATAAAATCAATGAGTTCGGAGCAACCGTTGAAGTCAGCAGGTTGATAATGATGTTTGAATCTCAGGACTTGGCAGGCGGCGTGCGACGCGTGGCCCAGTTCCTGGGCAGACAGCTGACGGAGGAGCAGGTGGCGCAACTCTGTGACCATCTCAGCATCGACAACTTCAAGAAGAACGAATCTGTCAATTTGCACTCCATAGAATCACTCGGGCTTTTCAAGTCTGATGAAGAGCCATTCATAAGAAAAGGTGAGAAAATGTTTACAAATCGGTCATACTTATCTTTTTTCCTGTCGTTATCTGTTCGAGCGAACCGATTTTCAACCATCAACAGCATGAATCCGTCTATGAATCATCATATAGTTAATGATGGCCAGATTTTACGCTGCCTTTCTTATTAGGGCCACAACATACGTAGGTTTTGTCGGCGTTCGGATTTACAAATGATTTACCTTTACCCTGGAGGTAATTCAAAATGTGATGACGCTAAAATTTCTTGTGTTCTTACAATGTTAGGAAGAGAGATAAGAACTCAGTTAAGTCATAGTAAAGGTTTAGTGCTGTCAAATAAATGTGTGCTTCAGAATTGGGCCCATTGTTGGTTTGCAGGCAAATCTGGCGGATGGCGCGACTACTTCGACGCGGAGATGACGGAGCAGGCCGAGCGCTGGATGGCGGACAACCTGCGCGGCACAGACCTGCGGTTCCCGCAATAATCTTGGAACCAGTCTGGCAAACTATTATGTTTATCTGGGTTTTGTCAATAAATGTTTACAATTTTGAACCTTATTTACGAAAATTATTCCTCCTACTTTATTTACGAAAATGTGAATTGGAACAACAGCTTTCTAACTATAACCGTTTATGATGATAGTATGTTGTGTGTCACCATAACCTGATGATTGTTACATGACCGGCACCATGAGTTATAGTCCAAATTTTGGAGTCCGAACCCAAGCTACAAGTTTGGAAACCGAACAGCTTCATGTTATATAGTGTGTTGAGATAGTTCACTGTTTCCGTCCATAATATAAGTTTTCGTTACTACTTACAAGTTACAGTACTTTTGAGCTGAATGAATTGTAGTATACATAACACAACTATAGTCAGGTTATACCAACTGACCAAACAAAAGTGATCCGCCTATTTCCGACCCTAGACCTTATGTATATATTTTATCTTAGTTACTGCTGATGACCTCAAACGGCGCAAATATGCCGAGCTGAGTAGCGACTATATACATACATAATAATATTTGAGCCGTTTGAGGTCGAGACGCTCGGACCATGGGGACCGGGAGCTCACCGTCTCTTTCGAGAGATCTCCAAGCGCCTGGGTCGAAGCTGCCAACGACCGGAGGACAGGGCATTACCTCGCTCAGGATGATCAGCCTTAGCAATTCAGCGAGGTAATGCCGCCAGCCTTCTGGGCACGCTCCTTGCGGTGGGGAGCCTGGAGGGGGTTTAATATATAATCCATTTGTAGTTTAGTTTTAGATTTTTAATAAGATATTTTTATTTTTAATTATGATGCCTTCAAATGAAAAATAAATAAATTAGTTAACTACACAGGTAATTAATAAACTTATCTATAAACATTTCCGCTATTTGTCAGATTTTAGGGACGTATGACGCTTTGTTTTTATTAAAAAACAACTGTTATCAGATTTTCCTTCACCGGTTATCAGTTGTAAACTAAAGACAAAATTAATATTTATATTACGGTTTGCACTGTTTAACGCGATTCATGTTATAGTTTACGTGCCCCACCACGATGGCTGAGCGTAGCAGCAAAAACTTATTCCCTTACGAAATTCAAGATGTAGACCAGGAGCAAACGGCAGAATTAATGAAATATTTCTCTGGTGAGTGAAATTATGTATAGGTATGTAACTACTTAAATTGTATGTATCAATAATGTATTTCTGTCATCTAAATAATGTGAATTATATTTCTATTTTCTCGTTAATTACCTTTGGTGTTCTATCATGTGGAAGTATTATAATATGTCTGTTTATGTAACGCAATTAGAGGACCAAATTGGCTACGTTCGCGTGGGCCCGAAAGGCTACTTCTTACCGCAGAAGTACAAGAATCAAGCTGCCGGCATCTACAACATGCCGCTGAGGAGCAGCGACGTGTTCATCGTCACATTCGCGCGATCCGGTTAGTGGTATACCTACCACATTATACATGATTAGCTGTTTCCCGCGGCTTCGCCCGCGTAGAAAAGTTATTCCCGCATTTTCCATTTTCCCGAGGTAGGTATTTATGGCCTAGGTATGTGTTATTCTGATATATAATCTATGTTACTGTAAAGTTTCATCAAAATTGTTCCGTAGTTTTTGCGGGAAAGAGTGACAAGTACATTTTTGCTTAGCATACTATCAACAAGCTAAAACCCACAAATAATACTTACACTTTTTAGAAAAAATCAATAGGTAGTAAAAATCAATAGGAGTTCCTGCGCAAACCCTGGAAAGTTTTAGACGTTTAGATGTGGCCTGTTACACCAAAAGTTAAAACAATAAGAGATTATTTAAGTACCTCTAGGTAGGTATATCGTATTGCATCTCTTTGGTTAAGAATTATTTGGACAACGCAATATCAGGCCATTTTACATAAAAATTTGAAGTAAAAGCCATTAAAAAATTAATTAAACTTTTTTTTTTTTAAAGTGATTGGCCAGTTGCAAAGCAGGCATACACTACAGTAAAATAGTAAATATTGTTGTAGTGTATGCCTGCTTTACAACGCACTGGCCACTCACTTTAAAAAGACAAAAAATGTTTCATTCTTTCAATTTTTAAATGACTTTTACTTCAGATTTTTTTGTACAAAGTGGCACATCAAAGAGATGCAATAAGATAAACCTATGGAATTGTTTTAACTTTTTGGTGTAATAGGGAGACGCACTGGCACACATGACCTACTACTAGTATACCTAATCTAGGTATATTACTGTAAAGTTTCATCAAAATCTGTTCCGTATATAGTTTTTGTTTGAAAGAGTAAGAAACATCCAAACATACATCCGAATATTTTTGCAAACTTTCGCGAACTTTAAGATTAATTAATGCTACCTACTGCGTTGGCTGTTACATTTTCTTTATATTAATCTTACATTTACTTATAGTTCTTGATGTATCGTGTTTCATAATTGTACAGGTACCACATGGACTCAGGAGATGGTATGGCTGTTGGCAAATGATTTGGACTATGACAAAGCGGCTGCAACACCCATTGTGCAAAGATTCCCGTTCTTAGAGTAAGTTAACTTTCAAAGTAGGTAATGTAACATTCTTAAACCAGCAAGTAACAATTTACTTGCTGGTTTATCTTGTTAAAATAATAGGTACGTTTTGCCCAATATCTTTTTAAACCAATCAATAACGATCTAAGTTAGGTACATTATCAAGCTGTAAGATCGTGTCTGTACTTTAAAATCTCGAAACAACTAAGTAGGTAGGTACCTACCTCTTACTTCACCGTAAAGTACTCGTAGGTAATACATACAGATATTGTAATAAAATAAAAGATGAAATTGGTTCCGCTTTTATTTATAATAGGTACTTACCTAAAGAATTACTGCAGCTAAACGGTTTCAACGGGTTTCACTTTTAAGTAATGTTTTTTTGTTTTTTATTGTCATAAACTTAAATTAATTATGCTAATATAACTTTTTTATGTTATAATTAGTTATAACATAAAAAGAAACATGTTTTAAAAAAAGTAGTACCTATACCTATGTAAGTGACTCTTTGTAGATACCTAATTAGGATGGGAATTACCGGGTTGTTAGGGTCGGGGCAGACGGAGCGGAAAAATGATCGCGCACTTTTTGACGTCATTGTCAAATGAACTATATCACCATAGCATAAAGCACAAAATCATAAAAGCGAGGCGACGCTGACGCCTGTGTTGGTACTCATACGAATTTGTACTTTAGGCTATGGTTATATGGTTCATTTGACATTGACGTCTAAAAGTGCGCGGGCATTATTCCGCTTAGTCCTACCCTTCCCATACACTGGCTACATACCTACTTGTTCTTACAGATTTTCAATGCTAATAGGTCCCGAAATGGAAAAGGCTGTAACTAATGAAAACAGCAGTAGTAAAGTAAAGTCTCAATTATTGGAGACCATTCTCAAACCTGGCGCCGAATTAGTGGCGGCTCTCCCTTCGCCCCGCTATATAAAAACGCACCTGCCCCTGTCGCTCCTGCCGCCACCTCTGCTGGACAGCACAAGAGTGGTGTACGTCGCCCGGGACCCGAGAGACGTCGCCGTCTCCTTCTACAACCTCTACAAGCTATTCAAAGCACACGTTTACACCGGAGACTTCAAAACTTATTGGAACTATTTCATCAGAGACATGAGTGAGTTCTTTTGGTTCAGAGGAATAAAATAAATCAATATCGGACTGATCTGTAAAAAGTTATGCGTGGTCATACATATTCATATTCTTAAACGGGGGTGACGGTCCCTGCACGCTGTTCCCTGGTCATACATAAAAAAATACGAGTTGACTTGAGAGCCCCTCCGTTTTTTCGTCGGTTAAAAATCTGGATTTTACTTGAATTTAAACTGGAATCAATTATATATCTGGGATTCTTTGTTCGGTCGCAGCATTGAAACGGCTGGATGAATTTCATAAATTAAATGAGTCATGCATGAGTGACATAGGATATGTGAGGTAATCTGGAAGAAATCGCTTTAAGCGGTAATACTGATTAAATTGTACTGCCTGATTTTTTACTTCGCTTTTTGCAGATGTTTCAATTGATCCAGATATATATACAGTCCTACTCTGGTCTAATTTGTATTATCTTATACAACATTTTAATTTTGTAATTTCAGTAAATTGGACCCCGTTTTTTGATCATGTCAAGGAAGCTTGGGAGAAGAGACACCATCCGAACGTGCTGTTCTTATTCTTTGAGGACCTTATAGCGGTACGTGATGTTTTTCTAATCTAGGTCAATTTGAAATGAAATAAAATAAAAATGATATACCTACCTAGAATTATATAGACCACATAAAACCATACGTTTAGGCATGCAAATATTAAATTAGTATCTACAAAATCTAAATGTTGCGGAACTAATGTTGTTTTTAAATGGGTGTCATGACGTCCTCTACCTAACAAACCGCTTTTGAACCAGTTGTAAATGGTCCACCATTTACTTAAACGACAGGACCTGCCCGGCGGCGTGCGGCGCGTGGCCGCCTTCCTGGGCCGGCCGCTGACGGAGGCGCAGGTGGCGCGGCTCTGCGACCACCTCAGCATCGACAACTTCAAGACCAACAAGTCCGTTAACGACACCACCTACAGAGAACTTGGCTTCTTCACAGACTGGAGTCAACCGTTCATAGGGAAAGGTATCAATAGTTGTGGGGCAATGAATTCATTTCACTTTATATTCGTAAATGAAGCTAGAAACCCGTACATCACGCTCGCTACGCTGTAGCAAGTACTTTCGTACAGGTACAGTCGACCGCACGTCAGTGGAAACACATTGACCTTGAGCTGACCTAGCCTATTAAGGAGTTGCAATACTATGAGAGACCAGCTTATACTGGTGTTGTTTCCACTGACGTGCGGTCGACCGTACATTATTTATGAAATGCAAAGTTCCAAATTAGTAATAAATAGCATGTATAATACCTAATATAATGTTGCTTTGAAGAGCTGCAGCCAAAAGTACATTACAGCAATTAGGTTGATAAGGGTTCAAAATAAACATAAGTAGGTAGGTATTTAACTTATATGACCTTTGTGATTTACGATAAACAGGATATGATAGCACTGATAACAATTTAAATAACAAAAATAATGCAATAAATGATAGATAAGAAAGCGTTGCCGTGCGATTACATGCCTAGTGACTGACTATGGGGTATGCGATAGGTAAGAAATTTGATAAATAATCGGCACTTGATGGTGTATTCATGATCATTGATAAAGAAAGAAACGCGCAATTTGACAATGTTTTGTTTTAGAGACAGCTTTAAATATAACACGTCGCTACGATGCATCCTTTACGTTTTTACCACAGAATAGATAATAGTAGGGACAGAAAGGTATCTTCGCAAGACATTTAAACAAATAGCGACTCTAGCTACGACACATAAAGTGCAATTCAGCGCTCACGGGCGCTAAATGCCTACAAAGATACCTACGACTTCCTTCTCTTTCTAACGCGTCACTGACTCAGTAAGGGTTGCCTTCTTGAGAAAAATAATTAATCTGAATATTTAATTACCAGTTGTGTACTATTAATCTACTATTGTGTTAAATAACAATTTAAACATACATAAGTAATAGGTAGGTACCTAGTATTAGATCTGAAAACTAGTTTATATATTTTAATCTAACAAGATACTACGTAGGTACACTTTATGTGTTTATTTGTCTACGAAACTGAATTATCTCTTATGAATCTGATACTTATGATATGATGACGTATGATGCGAACACGGAACAGCCACAACTAGTCCGGGAGCCGACACCCAAAAATCGTAATGATGGTTCTTATCTATCTTTATTTGATAAGCGCAAGCTAAATTGAATCTAACGCGCTGCGCTTTTCTTCTATTCGACGCGGCGCGTGTGTATCGAACTAACGTGCGACCCGGCCGGCGCGCGGCAGCCCAATGAATTAGGCCAGTCCGGACGAGTGCGCCGCCTACTTGTGGCTTTTTACCTATACTGCGGAGTGCGCCTGGCCTGTTTTTACTTAGTAAATTTAATTAAATTTTTTATTTTATAATTTTCAATTTGCTTGCAGGCAAGTCTGGCGGATGGCGCGACCACTTCGACGCGGAGATGACGGAGCAGGCGGAGCGCTGGATGGCGGACAACCTGCGCGGCACAGACCTGCGGTTCCCGCAAAGAGACCTCTTACAATAAGCAAGAATAATACTTTAGCTATTGTCATTCGAATAGGTACTTCTATTGTTATAGGTGTACTATAACATTCTCATCATCTATTGCCAACTAAATATTGTAATTAAAATGTCATAGAAGTAACAATATTAAGTAATAAAACATTTTTTCAGAAACGCGGAAATTAGGCAATTGCCTGCTATAAAGTACGAGTCAGACAATCCCCGTTTCCGCCGAGGCATATCTGTAGAGCTTTTCTCAAACAGTGTGAGGAAATAAAAATGCGTTTACTAAAGAAATAAAAGGATTAATAGAAATAAATAATACAAACATGTTTGCAAACTATTAATTTTATTACTTATCCGTTTGACTGTGCTATGCCGTACGGTACGTATGTACATACCTCTCTGGCTCTGCATTTTTCACATATTACTCCATTATCTAAGACTTAGATTAATCTCGGATTTATTTCATTACGTAACTGATTATTTAGCTTCTACTAAACTATTACACCTATCTGCTGTGTTTACAATGAGTAAAGATAAATAAAAGATAACGACATTTCATTGCCATAATTATTAATATTCACACATGCTCATTCTTAGTACATAATTCATTAAAAATGGATCATGAACGAAATAGCAAGAACTTCCCTTTCGAAATACAAAGTGTGGACCCAGAGCAGACGGCTGAACTAAAGAAATATTTCTCTGGTGAGTTTCCACTTGTTAACCAGAATTCCAGGAATGGAAAATATAAGTAGAGTCGTCGAAACGGATAACGGAAACCACCGTACTGGTTGAGCTGAAACAATACACAACATTGCCTGGCAAATACAGGAAAAAATTAAGTATTGACGGAACCCTCACGACGGACGATAATTTTTCCGCCATATCCGACTATAGATATTTAAAAAAACTTTGTTTTCTACTCAGAGGACGCCATCGCCAACGTCCGCGTGGGTCCGAAGGGCTACTTCTTGCCACTCAAGTACAAGCAGCAAGCCGCTCACATCTACAACTTGCCACTGAGGAGCAGCGACGTGTTCATCGTCACCTACCCCAGATCAGGTCTGCACTTTCCACCTTAGTCTTAAGTTTATTTTAACTATTCAAAAAACAAATCGACTGAGTAAGATAAGTACCAGTCCCTACTGTTGGGCTGCAGCTACCCTCTCAGCAAAGGTGTACGCGGGTTGGTGGATACGTCTAAAAATTCTTTCATCTGTGTGTACATGTTTCCTCACGATCATTTCCTCCGTTTGAGATCTGTCAGTAAATGTACTTATGTGTTATTTTCGTTCTTGGCCACGAGTTCTTGGCCATGTACTTTAATGGCACGGCCGGGGATTATCGAATTCAGACCCCTCGACGTGACAGGCCGCGTCTTCCCCACTACGACACCGCTGCTCATTAAAATAGGTACTACCTTTTAATTGAGCTAAAAATTAATATTAAAGCTGTGTGAGGGTTATTATTAATTTTGACATTGCATTTTATTTTAATTCAGGAACCACTTGGGTTTCGGAGTTGATTTGGATGGTGGCAAATGATTTAGATTACGCCAAAGCAGCTGCAACCCCTCTAGTTCAACGATTCCCATTCATGGAGTAAGTAAGGCGTATTGAAATATTCTTTCGTACTTTTTCAAAACAATATTAAGCTTTCTAATATATCATTACAGGTTCTCAGTTTTGATAGGTCCTGAATCGGAGAAGTCTTTGATCGGAAATACAAACCTCAGCAAGGAAGATTCACAACTATTAAATACTCTTCTAATGCCTGGCCCTGAAGTAATTTCAACCGTGCCTTCGCCTCGATTTATCAAGACACACCAGCCCCTGTCACTACTACCGCCAACTATTCTGGAGACCACGAAAGTAGTGTACGTGGCTCGAGACCCAAGAGATGTCGCCGTGTCGTTTTATAACCTTTACCGACTCTTCCAACCGTTCGGTTACACAGGAGACTTTAAAACGTATTGGAACTTCTTCATAAAAGATATGAGTAAGTCTTCTTTTTTTAAAGATGCTTGAAGCATGGATGGTCATGTAACAAGAAGACTAAGTAGCAACCTACTTACCACATAAAAAGAAAACATTTGCTTGCTTTCGTAATAAAATATACCTATCAGGTGTTTTTTTACAACGGACCAAACACAATTCTAATATACTTGTTGGTACGTGTACCACAAGTTTTTTTTTATGTAGGTACATATTAGGGAAATCTTTTTAAAGGAAATAAAGCCTAAAAATGCAAAGTATGCTAAACAAAGACTAGGAGGATATGCTATGGAAGATTAAGATTTGCTTCCAAAGTAAAAAAGAAAGGCTGATGCTACAGCCTCCATGGAGATCCGCTTTAACGATTAAAGATACAAGAATAAATGTAAGTATTTTCTAATAACCAAACTTAGCTCAAAGTTATCCTGACTGAATCAAATGGGGCATTTAAACACGTTTTTAAGAAATCAAAAATTTGTAACTTTTCTTATTTTCGACATTACAGTAACGTGGTGCCCATTCTTCGAGCATGTCAAAGAAGCTTGGGATAACAGAGATCATCCAAACCTGCTCTTCATATTTTATGAGGATCTTATGAAGGTTGGTATTTGTTACTCTAATTTGTACCTACTTACTTATTGTTGGTAGGTTCTATAAGTATAACATACATAGACCGCGTTAAAAATTATCAAGATTCATCAAAATCTATTCGTCCGTTTCGGGCCTAGTTTAAGTTAGCTTTTAAAAATTAGTTGTTAAAATATTGTACGTAAATTATTTGAAATAAAGATTATTATAATCGCTCTCATCAATACCCGAATGCTCAGGCGCATAGCAACCCAAGCCATGCGCTGGGTATTGCCACTGTACCGCCTGAGGCACGTGTCTACAACAGGACCTGCCCGGCGGCGTGCGGCGCGTGGCCGGCTTCCTGGGCCGGCCGCTGACGGAGGCGCAGGTGGCGCGGCTCTGCGACCACCTCAGCATCGACAACTTCAAGACCAACAAGTCCGTTAACGACACCATTTACAGAGAACTTGGCTTCTTCACAGACTGGAGTCAACCGTTCATACGGAAAGGTAACAAAAGTGTCTCAGAATTAACTTTGTTCGAATAGCTGATAATTAACCGGTATTGTTTATAAATAAATATGCCTTCTTTTTCTTCGTTCTCGAGTTATGAGCGGACAGACAGAAAAACATCGCTTTTCACAAAATAAGATATAGTGTACATACATCTATAGATAGGTAGGTATGCCGACCATAGGTAACATACTTACCTAGAATTAATTTTTATGTCTCACTATATCGCAGTCCACAGAACCTGGTAAATCTTGCGTGAGTTATGTTACTTGGTTTTAAAGAAATATAAATCAATGAGATAAATACTATTACTAAGTTATAATTAAGTAAAATAAGTTAGGTACTAAGTTAAAAAGTTATATTAACAATTTGCTTGCAGGCAAGTCTGGCGGATGGCGCGACCACTTCGACGCGGAGATGACGGAGCAGGCGGAGCGCTGGATGGCGGACAACCTGCGCGGCACAGACCTGCGGTTCCCGCAGACCAACCATTAATGGCCTATCGTGCTAATTTTAATTGTTTATGTAACTAATTATTAAAGATCCTAATTTCACATTAAACTCTGATCACCTCATCTATCAGCAAACTACTCATCAAGACAAATCTAACCATAAAATTCGAAGGATTTAGAAAAATGAAACGACGACGTCTTTATCTAGAAAAAATTTTTTTAGAAATCAGCAAAAAAATATTTTACAAACTTGATTTTGCGGTCCCAAAAATAGAAACTATGGAAAAATGGTTTCAGATTCATGTTGTTTATAAAAGGGGCGATGAATTTACCTACAAACCACTTTTTTAACGTCTCCTTCCAAAGGAACCCTCGGTGCTCGGGTCTGACTCTCACTTGGCCGGTTTTTATTACTACTAAACAAGTAGTATGACATGCTAGAATAATAGACCCGGAATTCTACACATAATTCCTTAGCTAACTAGGTACGCTACTAACTGCTGAACATTATCAATATGTAGGTACCTATATATTAAAATTAATTATCTAGATACCCATAAATTAGAATATTAAACTATGCAAATGCAATTTATGCGGTCTGTTCGCGCAATAAGATCTACAGTCTACTAAGGACTTATCTCCGAAGAGCGGAGATACGCAACTAAGTAATGAACGATTAGTAACGAGCTCTAGATCATTCGCCACGCTGTTCTACAAGAGGTACATATCAATTAATTAGAAACACAAAAAAAATCCGAAAAAATAAAACCGTACATTTTAGACTTTCGCGCTTTGTATTCATAATTAGCATAAAGGCAAAGGTAAATAAAACTTATTCGTGTGTAAGACCCGTAAATAATTATATAATTAAAAATAAAACCGACTTCATTTTTCACTCCCAGACGTATTTTTTCTAATTGAAACCACCCTCGAAATTCGAGGATAGCAATAAAAAAAGAATCATTCAAATCAGTTCGCAATCGGCGAAGATATCGCGTTTGTAACGTACCTATACAACACGAAAAAAACAGTCGAATCCTCCTCCTTTTTGAAGTCGGTTAAAAATAGGACACCTCAAGCACGAAACATCTAGCTCGAAATTCTTTTGAACCAACTATTATAGCGTTGGCCAAGTGGTTCGCGTGCTCGCCTCGTGTGTTAGGTACAATGTCACCACAATGTCAGTCGACCGCACGTTAGTTGACACATTTTGGTCTTGAGCTGGCCTAATATAGGGAGTTTCAATACTCTCAGAGACTACTTTATACTGGTTTTGTTTCCACTGACGTGCGGGTTGCCAGTCTTTTCTCGGAGCGTTTGTATAACAGACTTATTGCCCTTCAAACCGGAACACGGCAATGCATGCATTTTTATTGGCAATCGGCATTCTGTTACACCTTGTAAATTCCTCGGAACCTTGTAACGTTTGGAAGGGGGACTTAAAGTGCCGCAGTTCTGTGCGCGTGCGACCAGCGTGTGCGCGTGCGCCTCGAACACACTTCCACTCCTATCACGCGCGTATTTGTTTACAAAAAGTAATTGCTCAACTAGTAATAATTGTGCCACAAAATGGATGAACCGAAGAATTTTCCATTGAAAATGGTGGACGTGGAACCCGAGCTGGCTTCTGTTCTGATGAAGTATTTCACTGGTAAGTAGGTACAGAATTAACGCGAGAGAAAGTTTTAAACAAAGTTCAACAATTAAATAATTGTCACAAGAATTAAGAAAGTTGAGTAAAAGTTTCGCAGCTGGTATTGTCTTATTTGAAATGCATTAATATTATCCTTAATGAACGGGTGGCGTGGTACCATCGCACAGTACTAGACCTCCAGCCGGTTGCGCTGCTGTCCGCCACCGCCATATTCGGCATTCGGCTGCTGGATAACGTTTCTAAACAAAGAAAATCAATTATATTTCAATAGGTATTTTATTAAGTATGCGCACGCCTTTCTATTGAAAAGTACATTTTGTTGCCGCGCGCGCTATTTCGGTTAAAATGTATGTACCTACCTACGTAAATGTAGTTCACACAGTACGAAATGGCACAATTACATTTACTTACTTAGCTACGTAATTAAATCAGTAGGTATAGGTAGGTACCTAATATAATAAAAAGTTTATATACAGGTGCAACATTAAGATGGGGCAGTATAGTTTCGGACTTCCCCATACTGTTACACCCTGTATAGGTGTAAATGGAGGTAGGTAGGTATGTATATTTTATTCTGTTTATAAAGGTCAGTAGTTTTCAAAAGGTTTTTGTCAGATTTATTTTATTTCAATCAATGTACAGAAACGACGACTTACTGTTATTTTAATGTATAGATTAGATGAATATTTATTGTGGATTCTTATCTATTAGGTATACTGACTGATTGTAGTGTATTCGAGTCAACGACCGATCCACTATGTCATCAACACATTTCATTCAATTACGATATCTGTGTCCATCATCATCTATGTCGCAGGCATCCGCGATCTGTTTCATTGATTTGTATTTTAATAAATAGCAGCCTAGATGACCTATATAGTCATATTAGTCTTCTATATCGGCATGTCCGTCAAAAAATCAAATCAACAGCCATGTCCCCACTGTTGGGGGTCACGCTAGCCCAGTTAGAGTTGGTCTAGTCTAGCGAGCGCTTAGAGTATACATACTAGCTTATGTATACCTACACTAAGAGCGAGCGGCATGTATAAACTAAAATTACATTTCTCTGGCAACTATTTCTGCATAACAAGTCAAAGGCCGTTAGATATTCCATTCAGTTTTCCGGTATTATAGCCAATTATCACGTTTTATTCAAAAACCTGTATAACTAAACGGTTAGGTATCACTTCCCTTATTGCAAGGTGATGGTGAACCACGGAAATCTACCGCAAGGTCTCAAATAAACCACCAAAATGTTTATTATCTCAACACGCACTCACGTCAGTCATATCGCCGTTTAACTACCTAATTGTTAGACCGAGGTTGGTGCATTCGAGAGTTTCAGTCTGCGCAGTCAGGGCCACGTTTGCTTTTAAAGAAAAAAAAAACCATTAGTAGGTTTGGGCTTGTTATTAGACCTCTCGATGTAAACAGGCTGTGTCTACCCCACTATGACACCGACGTACTGCCTAGATATACCTATTTTGAAACCACAATCAAGAAAATAATAATAAAACCTACCTATTAAATTAAGCATAAGTTTTAGGTTTAAAGCATTGTTCGGGAATGACGTTTCTGTACGGTTTCTGTTTATGTAAGTAGGTACCTAGGTACTTACGTTACGTTGCTTTATGCCGTCATGTATATCCTCATTAACATAACCATTTTTGCTATAGTATCTACTTGAGCTCTAGACGTGAAGTCATCGGTAGGTAAGTGACCGATTATTGGACTATTCAGTGATTACACAAAAGACGTTCGTCCTTCAGTAAATAAAGTCCAATAACTTTTCAGTTTCCGCTCCATCTAAGTAATTACGAAACATTATTGTATAGCAGTTTGTTTGTACTCGTCAGGTGAACACACCGGGTTCGTCCGCGTCGGTCCGAAGGGCTACTTCCTGCCGCACAAGTACCGAGAGGAGGCGGCCAACATCTACCACATGCCGCTCCGGCCCACAGACATCTTCGTCGCCAGCTACCCCAGATCAGGTTGGCCTGTCTACACATTACTTATGAAACAGGCAAAAAAGATAGACAAACTCATAGAAAAGAGGGCATAATGATGCACCCTTGTCTCGTAGGTACTTACCTACTTACGTATGTAAATGCGAAAGTTTGGATGTTTGTTGCTCAATCACGCTAAACGGCTTCGCTTCTTGCTTCGCTTTTTGTGCGAATCTCCTCAGTTATAGATTTTTTCGGTTATTAGTTATTAAAATGAAAGAGTCATATTTTGCTCGTTGGCACTTCGGCAGACTAAAGACAATAAAATAAATTAAATTAACATTTACACTGTGTTTTTTAACCATCAGGTACCACATGGACCCAGGAACTAGTTTGGATGGTGGCCAACGATTTAGATTATGCCACATCGGACGCGATACCACTCACAGAACGATATCCTTTTTTAGAGTAAGTAGGTACCTAATTAGGTTGTCTCGATTATTAGTTCTTAAACACTCGCTCAAAATCTCTAGTTATAATCAAACACATTATTAGTGCCTCTGGTAATGGATTTGTTTCCTTTGCCGTATGCTGTAGGTAGACGTATGATGTAGGTCTTAGATCGCAGAGACTGCACACTCAACACATTTCGATATGGCGCATGACCACCGGGTCTCGTACCTTTGGCAGAGAAAAACGCCTTAATATGGATTCAGACCCGACAGGTGTTCCTATGGACATATTTGGATTTAGTTGTACTGTACTAATTACAGATTTTCAACGAACGTTCATCCGCTGATGAAGCAGCGATTCGTGGAGGAGAACTCGGACGACGACCGGAAAATTAAACTACTGGAGCAGGTGACAGAGTCTGGTACTGAGCAGCTGGCGCGCGTCCCCTCGCCGCGGTTCATCAAGACCCACCTCCCCATGTCCCTGCTGCCTCCCCGCCTCCTGGACACCGCCAGGGTGGTGTACGTCGCTCGAGATCCCAGGGACGTCGCCGTCTCCTTCTATCATCTCAACAGACTCATCAGAACTCAAGGATACGTGGGTGACTTCAAGACGTATTGGGACTTTTTTGTTAGAGATTTGCGTAAGTTCACTGATATTCAATAACTTTCTGAGCTAGGATTATTTTCCGCTATTTCTGGAAACGTAGATCTTTAACGTTATCTATCATGACCTATCTTTGATTTCAAGATCATTGGACCCCTTACTTTGAGCATTTGAAGGAAGCGTGGGAGCAGAGGCACCATCCCCACATGCTGTTCTTGTTCTACGAGGAATTGTGTCAGGTCAGTAAACGATAAAATTAAACGACATAAATACCATAAATTTTGTGTTATTTTTACCGCATCAAAAGTTATTTGGTTAGTTGGTTCAGTAAATGCGATATCTGGATGAATGTTTGTTTGTTACATTTACATAACGCGGCTGCACCGATATTAATAAAATATGATAGGTACCTAAAGGTAAGGGATCCTCATTGATCCTGGATTACAATAAAAAATTACCTGCCTTTTTATATTAACAAATTACTTACTACCTACATAATAGTGTGAACTTAGATACATAATTACACTGTGGTATGTTCATACTTTAAAGTACCTAAAACTATTTTACCTGCAACACCCTACTATGCCTCTGTTATTTTCATTGGAAGCTTAGAGATTTCTTTAAGCTATAAGGCCGCCTTAATTCGTGTCATCCTAATGCGTGCAATATCGAATTTATCCATCTACCATCGTATACTGTTTACCTCAGGAAAATGAATAAACTAAGGGTAAAGCGACCACTGCTGAAACTGTGTGATTGTCAGGATCTGGCGGGCGCGGTGCGCCGCGTGGCCCAGTTCCTCGACAAGCAGTTCTCCGCGGACCAGGTGGCGCGCCTGTGCCACCACCTTAGCATCGACAGCTTCAAGAACAACAAGTCCGTCAACTATGACGTGATGAAGGAGCTGGGCATTCTCATACCTGGAGAGCAGGGGTTCATAAGGAAAGGTATCAAACACATGCTGGCAACCGAAATGGGGTTAAACCAGGTTAAACAGATAAACTGCCACTGCTCTTTGCTAGACGGCGCCACTAGCGCATAGAGTAAACAAATCTAAAATTATATTGAAACGTGTATTAAACCTAATTATTGCATACACATTATTATTAATTGCATACCTATAAATATCTAGATGATTTCTGTAGTTTACCTTTCAATTTGAACTTCTATCTTCAGTGGAAAGGATCAATCACAAATTAAATAGGTATTCGGAATTTTTACTTTATACACTAGTGGCGCCATCTGTGCGCGCCTAAGTGAACTACAGGCACGGCGCGCGAAAAATAAATCCTACGTCACACTATCATTTTCACAATTTATAGTACATTGTGCAATAAGGGCAGTAAGTAGGATATTACTAACGAGAGTCTGTTAGAAGCCCGACGCCGAAGGCGGAGGAATTTTCATGACTCGAGTTTGTAATACCCTTACTGCCCGTCATGCACACAATGTTTTTCATCACATTTGCGAGGAAATAAATACCTACGACACAAGGAAACAAATTTATTTTCTTTGACTTTGCTGATATTATTTAAGTTTATTAAATTAATTTAGTTAAATTAAGTTAAATTGAGTTAAATTTAATTACATTAATATAACTCAAGTTAACTCAGTTTATCTCAAGTCGAGTCAAATCGAGTACAGTCGAGTACAGTCGAGTACAGTCAAGTACAGTCGAGTTTAGTCGAAATAAGTCAAGTTAACTACTCAATTTAACTTAATTTTTAACTTAATTAATTTAATAAACCAGTTCAGTACAGCCAGCTACACATTACAGCTCTAGGGGTATAATATTGTACTGATTTTCATTATTCTCCCGCGGGTATATATAGGCCATTGTGTTTCTTTAGGTACGCATATAATCAGACCCTTAACGAGCAAGTGTGATGAAAAATATATTTTGTTAAAACTTCCCACCGCCTCGTCCGGACGCGTCCCCACCGGTGGCGATTTTGGGTTCTCTCGGCACAGAGGATTATAATAGTTCTCGGCTCCATTACATTTTTTATAGTACATAGTAGTATACTTTGTCAGGCAAAGCGGGCGGATGGCGCGACCACTTCGACGCGGAGATGACGGAGCAGGCCGAGCGCTGGATGGCGGACAACCTGCGCGGCACAGACCTGCGGTTCCCGCACTTGGATAAACAGTAATTCGGATGATTAGGAAAATAACTTGCTTTTGTTACCAATTAATTTTACATTAGTATGTCTGATGTCCATAGTTCGTAGTGAAGTTAGAAGTGGAAATCAAACAAATAACAATAAGACTAGCTGGACCAAATTTCTGTGAGAACCTGCGAACATTGGGTACAACTTCGATTTAGTCCACATCTGGCAAATTCCACTTTCTCGTCAATACACTGGTGGTGTATCAAAACGGTGTAACTACGAGGCTGCACCCTAAACACAAAATCTTCTATAGAATCATTAAGGACAAAACGTTGTCCTAATTTCAGTTTGTGACAAGGTTCTGATTGTGATACGATATTCATTTGAAAATGGATGACAAGGTTTTTCGTCTTAATCTGATTCTTGCCAATAAAATCAAACTATATTTCGGGACTATCGCGACCTCAAAACTCCCACGTCCAGATCGCAGGTTCATTCAAGTCTAAATAATTACTTAAATGATTTTCGTACTTATTAGGTACCTATAGCTTTGTGTATAGAAAGAAAATAACCAAGCAGGGTGATATAACCATTTATTCGAATAAAATGCTCTATTTTAGTATTTCTTTGTAACACCATGATATTTAAGTTTACAATGACATAGTATAATTAACTAGCAATTAAGTAAACATTCATCATTGTGTAAACTGTTATTAATTCTTACTTTATTCGTAAACAATTACCATCATAAATAAAACAATGTCTCAGTCCTCCTTTACGTTTTTTATTTAAATAATACGGTTATACAAAGAAAATAAATTAAAAGCCAAATTTAATTCAATTGGTATTATAAAATTCTAAACAGACTCATCATAATAATGGATAATAACCGTCAAGGGTTGGCGCTCGCGAGGCGGCCGCGGTCCCGGGCTTCTCTGCCACATGTGTGCAGCGACAGTCACAGAAGCGGTGAGCGAGACACTATTCGTTAACACAAGTTACTGTTCCATAGTCCACCGTCGTGACAGTCACCGCTGCCGGCGCCCGCGCCCGCCTCGCCCGCGCCCGCCCACCATAACTAATCGGCAACGTACACGTCTATAAAAAGCGATTCTATAATATAAGAGAGGGAGCACCCTCCCGCACCTAACGACTTCGCCGCTACGAGCGACGTTAAAACTATTATACACTTATAGAAAATCACAAAATTCAAGCGGAAATAATAGGAATCGTTGAGTGTTGTGCGTGACGCGCTCACGCGATGACGTCGGGCAGCAGCGCGCCGTCGGCGGCGGGCGGGCTGGCCGGCGGCTTGCCCAGAGCGAGCGCGAGCTCGGCCTCCGCCGCGCCGTTCGTCAGCCCGTTGGTCGGTCCGTTCGACTCCTCCTTCTTGATCTCTTTCGCCTTCTTGGGAACGGGAACTGGCGCCTTCGTGCCTGCAGACGGCTGTCGACAACATACACGATTAGCACACGGATAAGTGGAGCACCTGATTCAGGGTAAACTGTTTTAATGTAACATCTATGGAAATACTTGTGCAAGTCGTCATATCTTTTAAAACAGGGAAGTTAAAGATAGTAGAGGCAGGGGGTGTCTACATACCTTGGTGGCGGCGGTCCTGGGCGGTGCGGTCTTGGCTGCGATGCGCTTGGGGGCGAGCTCCTTGCCCGGCCTGTCCGCGTCGCGGCCCAGCGGGCGAGCGGCGCGTGGCGCCGGCTTCGGTGCGGCCGCAGCACTCCTAATGAAATACAAGTTACATTTATGTCTACCAACTATTGTCTTTTAAATGCTTTATAATATTCATTCATATGTTTCCTAACGATAAGAACCTCTATTTGACGTAAAGTTAGTTGTACAAACATAGGGACACTTACTTAGGCAGTGCGGTCGGCGGCGCGGCGGCGGGCGCGCGCGGTGTGGGGCGCGGTGCGGGGCGTGTGATGGGCGCAGGCCGGGGCGCCGGCTTGGCGGCCGGGGCCTTCACGTCACCATTCGTCAGCGGCTTTTTCTCCGGTGCCTTGGGGCGCGCGGCGGCGGTGCCGGCGCTCGCTGCGGGGCGGGCGGGCGCAAGACGCGGCGCGGGGCGGGCGGCGGCCGCGGGCCGGGCGGGCGCCGTGGTGGGCCGCGCCGGCGCCGCGCGGGCAGTGGGGCGCGCCGCTGGGGCGGTACGAGTCGTCGTCGAACTCTTCGCAACGGCAGTAGCTTCTTTTATAGGAGCTGGCTTCGCAGCGGCAGGTGCAGTCTTGGCCGCGGTCGCAGCTCTAGCGGGTGCGGCCGTGCTCCGGGGCGGCGTGCTTGTGGGCTTGGCCGGCGCGGGCGCGCTCCTGGCGGCGGGCCGGGCGGGCGGCGCGCTCGGCTTGGCGGGCGTTGTCCTCGGCGCGAGCCTCGCGGCGGACGTGGGAGTGGCAGCTGGTTTGGCGGCCGATGAGGGGGTTCGCGCGGGCGTCGTTTTAGGCACTGGCGTTTTTGCTGCGGGGGTCGTCGTCGTCGAAGCCGGTTTCTTGACGGAGGTGGGCGTTCGCGCAGCTGAGCCCGTCTTCGGTGCGAGTTTTGACGTCGGCGTCTTTTTCGCAGCAGGGGTCGTTTTCGATTTTACAGCATTCGCGGCGACGGCGGTGGCCGCGACTGCGGCAGCGGCAACGCCCGCGAGGACCGCCGTGTCGTCGGAAGGCGCTATGTCGCCGGCGATAGGCGTGTCGCTGAGCGGCGCGGGGGACTGTGCGGCGGGTGGGGCCGGCGTGGCGGACGCGACCACACCGTCATCCTGGTGGATCTCGCTGGTGACGGGCACGCAGATCTCCTGCGCGCGCGACTCGGGGATGCCTATGTCGATGTCTGTGACGAGGTCGGAGCGCGGCGGCTCCTCAGGTACTATGTCAGGAGTGGGGCCGCTCGGCTCCGGGGCTTGCGCCTGCTCGTGCGCCTGCGCCTCGGGCTCTTCCGCGGGCAGCAGTCGCGCCTCGGCTTCCAGCGGTGCCGGCGCGGCCGGGGCCTCCTCCTCGGGGTCGGGGTCATTAAAATGAGGGACTCTCGGTGGCACCGCCAGATCGGGCCGGAGACAGCACTGAGGCAGAGTCTGTGCGATATACTCATACGGCGTTAAGTACCTCTCCTCAGGAGGCGGCGACTCGCGCGGCAACGGCACCTCCGCTGGTATTGGCGATTGCGTCGGCAGCGGGGACTCGGCCGGCAGCGGCGAGGCGGGAGACTCGGCGGCTTGCGGCGGCGCGGGGGACGCCGCGGGCGCGGTGGGCTCGCTCGCCGCCGGGGAGTGCGGGGGGAGTGGCGAGGCGGTAGGCAGCGGAGACTCCGCTACTGGCGCTATAGTTTCCGGCTCGAACTTCAATTCAGAAGCATCGAGCTCTTTCTCAGGAACATTGTCTCCGAACTGGTCGTTGAAGTCGCTCATTTCGCTTCTTCGTTCCGTATCGAAATCGATGTCGTGTTCGTGGTGGGGCTCGAAGCCCTGGTGGACGTCGACAACTATATTCTCTCTGATGTCGTGCGCCGCCTCTGGCGAGGCTGCAGGCTTGTGTTGTGCTTGTTCCGCTGGCGCGGGAGATGCTGACAGTTGTTCAGTGGAGATCGCTTGGTTCTCCGCATTCAGAGCTGACTCTGAAATTATTTCGTTTTCTTTATCATCTAATAGCTGAACAGGCTCGGGTGAAGCCACTTGTTCTGGCGCACTAAAGTGAACCGGCACTATTTCATCCTCTTTGAGTTCGGGAGTAAGCTCAGAGATGTCTTCACACGGGGAGTCTTCAAGTTTACTTTCCATTTCGACGTCTTGCGACGTCTCCTCCTGGGGTGTGCCCACTCTTGCATCCTTTTCACTTTCAGAAGGATCTTGGTTGTCCTCATTTGTGAAACCTAATTCCGAACTCTTTCCATCGGGTATTTCAGGAATTTGTTCAAATAGTAATTTATGAGATTCAGGTGTTTCCGTATGCGCCACCTCCTGGGGAACGTTGTTGGAATCGAAATCCATATTAGAGTAGTTTTGCATGTTATTGCTGCTAACTGAGAAATCCATGAAGCTGTCTCCTTGGCCAAAGTTAGGGGCGTTGTTGAGGATGTCCGTTCTCTCGTCGAACCTTATGACATCATTGTTTGGTTCTGCTAAATCGCCTAATAGGTCTGTGTTTTGTTGGGGGCTGATGTTTTCCTTTTCGTTGGAGTCGCAGACGCCGTTGGTCTGCAGGTCCTCGTCGTCGCTGTCGGGCAGGGGCTGCACCGCGTTGAGGTCCACCCGCGACTCGGGCTGGCCGAGCCTCTCGCACGTGTCGTCATCCTTCTCCTGGTAGAAGCTCATGCTCATTGGGTCTCTCTCCTTGTTTTTCAGCCTTTCAAAAAGTTCCTCATTGCCATCAGCTGCAAAGGGATTGGTTTCAGGGTGTGATTGGTGGAATACCTGCAAAAGATATTAGAAAGTATTTTTAATACAGCGTATGTGTATTTACGTTTCACTGTTGATCAGAAACTACTTATTACTTTTATCACGAAATTGGCTTTTAATGATCAAGATATAATTGCATTTCCATTATTTCTTAATGTTTAGTAGTATCGGAATATAGTATAGGGCTTGGATGACTAGCCAATCATAACCAGATGCTAACCTGTATGTCACAGAAGTCTGTGGTGTCCTTCTGTATTCTCTGGAAGTCCTGTATGAGTGCTGTGTCGGTCACCTTCTCCGGCTCGATGCCCACATTGAAACCGAAGCCCAGGCTGTCCAGATTGGTCTTCTCATTGCCGTTCAAGTGCTCTTTCACACCTTCTATTGAGACATTCTGGAATCATAACATCTTAGTTTTCATTTTTGTTTGACTGTCAGTGGTTCTGATGAATTAACAAACGTATTTTGCTGATAAATTAATACAAAAATTGCTACTCTACTTGCTTGCTGCTGTCAAAAAAGAAAATAGGTACCTAAAGTGTGGCTGTCAGTTGTGGTTTTTGAAAAATCACTCTTAACAAAAAAATAAATAAAGAACATGCGCGTGACGTCACTGGGCTATATATAGCACACCAGCACTTAAGGCATTATTTTCTACTGAGCCATATATAGCACACCAGCACTTGAAAGGTTATATGTCAAATACTTTAATTTTTTTAATAAGCTAGAATCTGGTATGAGCCTCTGTATAAACTCTGCATTCTTGGTATGAGCCCAATTCTGTAAGACACATTTTGAAAATTGACAGCATTACATGTAAATAAGTTTATGCTGTTTTGTTCCTAATATTGTTTAGCTACTCCCTCGCTACATACGCTAACTACAACGCGACATAACGCAGTCGGTTGAGGATGTAGGAGGGCCAGGTGTGGATTATGACTCACGTGGTGGCCGTTGAGCTGGTCGCAGTTGTCTAGGTCGAGGAGCTCCGCGGGGCGCACGACCGCCTCGGTGTTGAACTGCGCCGAGTCGGGCAGCTCGATGTCGTCCATGGGCAGCGGCTTGCGCGGCGACTCGGCCAGTAGCACGTCCGCGCCCGCCACGCCCGTCGGGACGAACACCGGCGCGTCCGGGTTCAGCGGCGAGCTGTTCATGTCCACTGAGCTGCTCTCCCACGCCGACTGCCAATATACATATTACACATTAGCACTCAACAAACATTTGCTTACAAATATAATAAGTATCAATTAAATATGGGTTGTATTTGAATGAACATCTTATCTAACCTACATCAAAAAAATCTGATTTGCACATTAAAAAATACTGATTCTGCACACATATGCGCACACTGATGCGCAATCAGTATATTTGATGTGCCCTTAAATAAAATCTATTAAATATTATTAGCTTGTAGTATTAAACTAGTAGACTTTTTGTTATTACTTTACATCCTGCTATCGGAAGCAAATGTTTTTTTAAACAGTTTTTTTCTGTGGCCCTTACAAGCAAAGGCCACTTCTCCACTCCTCCCTATGCATAGCCACTCCGGTCCATGTTCTGCCAGCCTCCTTCACGATATTGCCCTCCCATCGTCTTACGCGGCAAATTCGCAATGAGGTTAAAAATAGTGTTTCACATTAGTGACTCAATAAGTAGTCTGATTTCCTGCTACTTTAACAACCATAGACCCTAACATTTCGTATTGTTATCTTATATTGTAGCATTACACAATATTTCTAAGAAATATACAACTCATAGTTCGATTGTCGACGAAATACGCGGAACTACGAAAAGCAACATTATGTTACAGCTGTACTATGATTATCAATTGTATCAAGTAGGATATGTTTATCAGATAAATTAGTTTCATTTATTAATGCACTATACATTATGTTACTATGTGCATGAGCATCATATGGTTTTATTTTTTTCATACATTACATATTGTATATCAATGGCGTAAGGCATTTGTTATAGAATTCCATTTTAAACAATACATGTAACATGTTATGAGCGTAGAGGTATACTTAGATGCAGCAGCACAAATTTGTATTTCATCATTTACAACGCTCTCCATGTTACGATGACTCATAGCTTGTGAAGGCCATCCGAATGAAGTACAAAAGACTTAGTATATTTTGACATCATAACGTTCTCATTGAAATGAAAGTAAGTTGAAACATTACAAAAAGACAACTGCTTTAACGCAGCTGTGGAATTTAATTATTGCACCTCTCACTTAACTTTCTTTAGTTTGATAAGCACTGATGTGAGTTTAAAGAAGCCTTAGAAACCGTTACGGTAGAAACATAACACACAACTATACAGATCTGTAAACGTTTTGAATAATTCTGTGAAAATCCTGTGATTATATGCCAACAGGAATATTTTTAAGGTGAAGGTAAACATCGTGAGAAAACCTGCATACAACAAAGATTAGAATTTCTATTCTAAGTTCACCAAAAATTATTGGGGCACTGTTGGTGGACAGGGGGTATGGTAGATCCCATACAGTCGAAGTGTCACCATGTATTCCTGGCTCTCTAAGATAAGAGCAATGACAATATGCGGGCGACACTCACATTATCCTGGCAGGGTGTCTCGGAGCGCGGCGGCTCGTCGGGCTCGTCGCGCTGCGCCTCCCCCTCACCCTTGAAGTAGTTCCACTCGTCCTCGGACTCCTCGCCGCTCTCACCTACATTATCTGCCAGCGCGCCGTCGATGTGGCTCGCCTCCACTGCACCACAGACAATTTTATTTTTTTTATTTATGACTTTAGGAGCTTACAGCTATATTACGAAGTGAGCAATCAATTTAAAAGTAAACACCAATAACAAGCTTTCATAATTAATAATAAGATCTGTTATCACATCTTACTTTAGCTAATTTTTTTCGCATTTTCTGTACCTATCAGAAACAGCACTGCTGTCGCAAGGACTGCCACCAAGATCCTAGTTCCAATAAAGGATTAATGCAAGGACTTTTCATTTTCATAAAAACTTCTTGGATTAAAGTCAGTGGAGCCTTCTCCTTTGTCAGGGAGATACAAATCTGTGTGCTAATATGGGTACCTACCTACATAAAAGTATAAAATTACTCCAGTCTATAGTGAATCTACATGAGTATATTTACTTAATTAGACTGTGAGTAAAAAAATCCTGGAGTAAGGATCAGATGTTACATAGCTAAGCAATTTAGGTAGACTGAACATTTAAATGTTCTTAAACACAGAAAAATAAATAGGTTAAACATTATTGTACATTCATTCATATAATGTCATTAATTGTTTATGATTTATATGTTCTTATCAAATTCAACACCCACTTTGTTTTACTAAGATTAAGAACAAAACATTGAAACACCTGACCATCAATCTTTGTACCACTGTAAAAAGTCTTTAGCACCCATAGCAATCATATTTTTTTATTACCATTCATATCAAACTCAAAAATCTATGTAATACATAACTATGTAATAAATAACATGTTTGATAGTTTTAATTTATTGGAATTACCTATTTGGGGACAACCTGTAAGTTCAACCTACCACATACCGCTTTAAAATACAGTCAGTATTTGTGGGAAAAGCAACTAAATAAACTAAAATTTGTGCCTATAGTCACAGAATATATAATCTATAGTATCATCTTGTCTTTAAATGACATTTCAACTGTATGTCAGTTATCATACTATATTATGAACACCCAAAAATATTCACCAAAGAACCTAAAACATACTTAGGTACTTTTTCTAGTAAGGTAGTTTGTATGACTTTGTATGTATGACAAATTCTGATGTGCTTAGTTTATAATGTGGTTGTTTGAAAGTACACAAAGTCAGCTGTTGATTGAATCTGTCAACATCAATAAACAAAAGAGTGTGCTAAACAAAATGGAAATACCTACTCACAATTATGTAGTTAACATGTGGTATCGCAGTCTAATAGAATCTAGCTCTCTAGCTGGTTTGGGAGTATTGTACCGCAAGGGGTGTCAAAACGCAGCTGGTAAGCTGACACAAACAAAAACTCTCTCCCCTCGGTCCAAACCAACAGGTGACACACCCAGCCTCGACGACTTGGAAACACTCGCTAATCGAACGAAACAAAAAAACATCGGCATTCCTGCCCAGTGTCAACGACGCAGTAGGTAAATAAATTATCGGCGGATAACGACTGGCCGGCGCGGCGGCGTGCTAACGATATTTACCGGTCGCGAATTCAAAAACCTCGCGAGGTCGGAGGACATATCACTTCGCGGACGCCATTTCGAGAGCGCCCGCAGGGACACGCCCGAAGAAACTTCGCCTGACAAATTGAGCATACGACGAGTGAGTGAACCTGTGGCGATCCTGTCTGCTACCGAGGGATGCGCCTTCGGCCGTTCTATTTCCAGAACGCCGCTCCGCATGAATCAACACAGAAATAACCTTTCACAAACTCCGGTATGCGGTAATAATCAGAAACGCTCGCTAAAAATCACATACCGTAAACGGTAATTTCACTGCACAGATTGTTATCTTCACTGGCGGCTTAATATTAGAGCAGTTCTGTTATTATTAGTGAATAAAGTAGACAAAGGCCCGGCTAAAATTCACAGCGTTTGAGAGCGGCACACAAACACGTCGGGCGTTCGATGAGCGAATGCGAGAGAGGGAAGGAAGGGGGAAGAGACGAGGCGCGGGCGGGGGGAACTAGAGACGAGCGCGCGCGCGGGCTGGGCGCGCCGAGGGGGCGGGGAATGCACCAGCTAGGGATGCCCTATTACGTTTATTTTTCCCCAAAAATAATTATTGTGCACGTAAATAGTACTAACATACGTTTATTCGATTAGATGCAGAATAATAACACGTTTTTTTTTCTAAACACAATTTCGGTTCCTTACACTCTAACCACTCAAAAAATAATGGACGTAGTTAAGGCCGTATTCAATTTGATTACAATTATCCAAGAGTTATGATTTTAAGTTCATTATAAGGCCTCAGTGTTTACCTTCAGAATGTTGATCCGTTTAATCGCGGCCGGAACAACATTAAATTGGATTATATAACGAAACTATTTGCAATTAACTGCAGCCGCATGTTTTTAAATTAGTTACAGTACAGTGATCAATACGGATATAGGTATTACGTATGTACAATCGAACGAGTAATACGTATTACATAATCACACAAAATGATTTAACCGTGTAAAAATGGGAAAGTGTCTTTTAATGGCAACACCGGTCGCAGCTGGTCGAATATTGAGATTTTGGAGAGTGCTCTCTCTGTCCCGCATCCATCTGTCTATCGATAAAATCTGCATACAATCACATCTTGATCCTGCCTGCCTGTCTGTCCTACTCCTACGTACAGGCGGCGGGCGGGCTGCAGCCTGCAGACGATGGCGGACATCAAAATTGGGTGAATGTAACAATCAATAACGTGATAGGTACCTACTGTACACGCGATTTTACGACTTTTTCTTTTGTGGTTGATTTCACAATAGATCAGATAGATACCTAATTCGATAGACAATTAATCTACCTAACAGGGGGTGCTCACCGGCAATGTGGCCGAGATTACTTATATATTTTCAGCAATACAACAGAACAGCACCTAACCATCGACCACCTAACCTACTTTTTGTTCGAGGAAAACCTTTTTTATTTTTTCAATTACACTGTCGTTTTATCATCATTATGTATTACAGTAGATACACTATAATGTATTCTGTGGTTATTACCTAGGCATCTTCATATAAATATTAGTCTGTTGAAGTCCACTGCTGGACAAAAACCATGGGAGTGCAATGGGGGTGCGGGACTAGCTACTCCGATTGAATATCAATCAAGTAGCCTGGATCAAAAGAGGAAACGTGAAAATAATTCCCGTTCAATATATCCGGATTCATATAACAAGATTTCCGGAATAATCCAATCAGTTTAATGTCTTCCATACTTCATCTGTTTTATACATGCTAGAAATGGCTGGCATGTTCATGCTTTCATTGTGCTCTAGCCATGCCCCAGTCGACAAATCAAATAGCATATTAACAAGTCCCCACTGCTGGGGCCGCGGCCTATCCTCTCCACGGGGGTGTTCGGGCTATAGTCCACCACGCTAGCCCAGTGCGGGTCGCTGGACATCACATAGGTACTCGAAGATCGACTTCGGACCGTTCGATATGATAGGCCGCGTCTTATCCCCGACGCCACTACTCCAGTCCTAGGTCTTAATAATTGTCGTTTCGCCTACATAATCAACCGCATCGCATCGCTTGAAGCTTGTGATTCGAGTAAGATTTGTCCAGAACGAAGCATGAAGGTATGGTCAGAGGGTAAAGCGTACCAGCAGCGTGAGCTGGGGGAGTAGGCGCCGCCGGCACATGGTTCCTGGCGTCGGCGTCGAGGTCGTCAGCGTCCACGTCCACGGCGGTCTCCGGGCCCAGGTCCTCGCTGTCGCTGTCGGAGTGGTCCACGCCGTTGTCGGCCTCCGCCTCGCACTCGCCGCTCTCGGCCTCCGCCTCGGCCGCCACCGCGTCCAGACGCTTGCACGCCTCGGCCTCCATGACGAACGGCGGCGCGTTCGCCAATGCGTTGTCCAGCCTGACAACAAATTTATTGTTACTACACTGTTATAAGAATAATCGCACTGCCGATCGAACATTAGTGTGATTTGACCATTTTAATTGACTGCCCTATAAATGTTTAAGATCAGTGACAATCAGCAGCAGCCATTGTTTGATATGAGTGTAAATTAAATACTGATGGCCAAAACGTCTGCCTACTGGACTGGACTAACGGACTGGACACCCGCCCGCATAACAAATGACCTATGCCTATGCAAAACAGTGAATGCTGATGCTGCGAATATCTTGGAACCAAACAACTAGCTGCAGCGTTACAAATGTTTCAAAGATTTCTCGTCTTAAGCGAAATCATCGATTTCATTACTAGAACCTAGAACTAATTGAAGCAATCGTGCATTCTGAAGTAAATAATTTGCCTTCAGAATGCACGATTGCTTCATTTACATTATAGACATAATTATTATTTATGCCTCTAATCTTGTCATCTACATCAATTATTAAATAGAAATAGTTTGTTCCTGGAATGCTGATTTCTTAGTTATTTTTTAATTCTCGAAAATTACAGTATTCCCGCGGGAATGTCGACTGACTGTAATGTAACCACCCAACCACGATAGTAGAATATACTCAGAACTTGAGCATCATTTAATTATTTCCTTTTTGAATGTGTGTTCAAACATTCGGTTGACATTGGCTATCAATGTCGGCCATCGATGGAACTGGGTTGAAGAAAATTTAATACCTACACGCTTGTGAAGGCAAATATGGCTTCTGGCTAATAATTAATAGATGCAAAACGGCTTGTATTCATTGTATAAGAATAACCTACAATTCTCTCTCACATGTGTTTACAAATTAAGCTTGGTTACAGGTATTACGAGTAATGTTGCTCGAACATGCGTTTTCGGCAAGAAGCCTCATTCTAACATTAAAATATTAGGTTAATCAGGGATGAACAAACAGGCGGTTATTATTTTCATGTAGTATAAAATGTCGCAATGCGTTCATTTTCGTATTTAATAATAATTTTGAGTAGATAGATATCAGCTTCCAAGGCCAGCATGATGTCACTCTGTCACTCTCTCAAAACCGGTCCAAATGTCAAATACCAGTAACGCCTACAAATACTAATCGAACGATATCCTTTCCAGGGCAATATTATTATTGTATTGTATAGTCCTCGTAGATTTTTTTGGCGGTTATGTTAAGTTGGCTGATTCCTGCGCAATGACAAATTTTAGGTGTCAAAGGGTGTGGGGGTTCACTAGAGACGCATAATCAATTTCAAGAAATAGTTAATTGATTCAATCAACTTTTCAAGTTTTTGGACATCTCTATTTAACACACTATCTCAATTACGCCACAGACTATAAGCTCTGTCAGCGATGTGCAAACAATCTGTGACTATATTCATTCAACTGCCAAAAAATTCTACGGGGACTATACAACTAGCAAGAAGCTGCTAACTGCAGTTCCAGAATGGTAAGCAGTACCGTACCTACTTATTTAAATAATAAACCATACCTAAGCCATCACTGAATGAAGTTCCATCAAATGCGTTAAGTTAGGTAAAATAATATTGTGATTGACTTTGAGTAACAAACGTTGCAGGACTAACCGATATAATATCAGAGCACGGTTTAAACCGCTCGGTCCAGAAAATTGAAATTTGTAGTAAGGGTTCCCTTCCCAAGTAACTTCGCCGTATTGTCGAACGACATTGTCCGTAAATTTAGTGCGTCCATGGCGGAACGGAAGCGTGACTTTGTACAGATTCCTATTCTAATATTACATACTTCCCGCGACCCTGGTAGAAAATTTCATTTATCGTTTTAAAAACATACTTTCGCATTTATCAATGCCAGCCAACACAAGTTAGTTGATAGATATTGCTCCAAACACTGAGTCTTGGAGTGTTTTCTCTACGTCACGTCACGTCTCAGAACGAAAAATTATATTTTTAGAAGAACGAGCATTTCCCATGTATTCAAGTTTCTCGGGTTTTCGTTCACTGAAGTTTCTGCATTATTGAGTAATCAAGTTTATATTTTGATGTGTCCCATCTATTTGCTTCAGCTACCAAACTCTTCTATTGATCTATTTTCTACTATGGACAGACGTTCTGTCTGTCACCTTGTGATTGTCAATAAAATGAAATAACAATAATATTACGGTATGTATTATTTCCATTAAATATAATACTGGCGACGATGGCCGGAGAATTATCGCAATTAAAAAGAGCGCGGGGATCCCTGCGGGGGGCCCTATCGCGATTACAAAGCTCTCTGCTTACCAGAGAGTCTATGGATGAGGGAGAGATTACGACTCGCCTCGAATCACTACAAGAAACAACTACGAGATTTGAAAGAATACAACAGGATATAGAATTACGTAACGAAGAGGAAAATGTCGAAAGAGAAGCTGAGTACAGATACGAATTTGGAGAACTTGTTACACAAATAAAAATTAAAATACTCGGTTTCAGAAACAATTCGTCTACATCTACATTTACGTCGAATATCAGTCAAGCTAGCAGCAGCACACCCAGGATCACATTTCAGCCGCTGCAAGAAAAAGAAACATTTAAGAACTACATAAAAAGGCTTGAGACTTACCTAGTCTTAAACAACAAGCACGACTCTGTAACGAAGGTTTACTTTATGTTATCCACCCTTTCACCAGAACTTCACGAGCGTTTATGCGACTTATGCGCTCCCCAAGACCCGACAACAATGACATTCGAGCAACTCTCACAATTGTTGGGTGAATATGTAGACCCGAAACCCAGCATATGGGCGGCGCAACACATGTTCATATCGCGCACACAAAACGATACAGAGACAGTAAATATGTATGCGTCGGAATTAAAGAGACTTACCACGAACTGCAGCTTTCAGTGCAAGAACTGCAATACGTCAATAGCAGAGAACTTTTTAGCACTGCAGCTCATCCGCGGTCTGCGTGACAGTGATATCCGCACAAAAATCCTACAAGACCGAAGGACTACGAACTTTTCTGAATTAATACAAACCGCTACAGTTATGGAAATGGGCAAAACAGAAAATAGGGCAATGACATCTAGATTGCCGACATTCCCTGACCCCTCGACAAACAAGATCTCGAAACCAAGATCCACACCCAGAAACTATACACCACTTAGTGTCAGAGATCTGAAAGGTAAATGTTTTAGATGCGGTAAAGATGATCACCTAGCAACGGAATGTGGCGCAATAAAGGATACCTGCTTCAAGTGCAAGCGCAAGGGTCACTTAGGGCGAGTATGCCTACAGAAAAAGAAAAACGAAACTAACCAAATGGATAATTCAAGCCTAAGCGATGAAAGTATTGGTGACATCAATGTGATTTCATCTTCATCAGAGATTACTGATAAATACATGATTACAGTGAAGATAGAAGCGGCTAGATTACAGATGGAATTCGACACAGGGGCCACATTATCATCGATTTCATGGAGACAGTACCAAGACCTAAGGATTGGTAAGAAAATATACAAAACTGACATAAAAATGAAGACATATACAGGTGAAAGGATTAAGCCTAAAGGAGTAGCATACATAAAAGGCTCCTATCGAAATCAGGAATTTTACGGCAAATTGTACATTATTGATAAGGACGTAGATCCTATATTTGGCCGAAGCTGGATGAAAGCAGTAGATGTAGATATGGCCGACATTCGTAAGGTTCAAATCGAACATGATCGTTCTGAACTAGATAAACTATTCAAGGATTACGCATCCGTTTTCGAACCAAACCTTGGAAAGATACCAGATTACCAGGCTCACATAAGTCTCATGGACAACACTCGTCCAATTTTCATTAAACCACGCAGAATACCATACGCACTGAGGGCAAAAGTTGATGAGGAAATTGAAAGACTCTGCGCACAAGGAGTAATAACAAAAGTCGAACATTCGGACTGGGGTACACCAATTGTCCCAATAGTGAAACCAAACGGTAGTATCCGACTGTGCGCTGACTACAAGGTAACCCTGAACAAGTACATTATTAACGAGCAGTACCCGATCCCGATCATCGAAGACATCTTTACAGAAATGAATGGAGGAGAGCTGTTCTGTACGTTAGACATCAGCCAAGCGTACCTTCATATGGTAATGGACGAAGAAAGTGCTCTGCTACAAACCCTCAGCACACACAAAGGCACATATAGGGTAAACAGGCTGATGTTTGGAGTCAAAATCGCACCGAACCTTTGGCAAAAATTCATGGACAAAACACTACAGGGCCTTGAAGGCGTAAAATGCTTCTTTGACGATATTATAATTCAAGGTACATCAGAGCAGCAACTTTTATTACGTCTCCGAAATGTCCTACGAAAACTGAGAGAAAATAACCTTCGTGTAAATAAAGACAAATGCGTCTTTTTTCAAAAAAGTATAAATTACTTGGGGCATACAATTGATAGAAATGGACTTCACAAGAACAAAGACAAGATACAAGCAGTCTTAAATACCGAACATCCTACAAATGTCGGGGAATTACGTACCTTCCTGGGAATGGCAAACTATTACAATAAATTCATTCCGAACCTTGCATCCATTACCAGCAACAATTCGCGGCGGAGAGACTGATGTGTCCCATCTATTTGCTTCAGCTACCAAACTCTTCTATTGATCTATTTTCTACTATGGACAGACGTTCTGTCTGTCACCTTGTGATTGTCAATAAAATGAAATAACAATAATATTACGGTATGTATTATTTCCATTAAATATAATATATTTTAACAAACTTTTTCCGCGATCATCTACTGATGTTTAACCGAAGGTAAATAATACATTAATTATTAGCACACACATAATTACGTGACCATACCATAGAAAATGAACGAAGAAGTATTATCTCTCTCACAAAGCACTCATACAAGCTTTCAAACAACAACTACAGCCATTTATAATAGTCCAATACTGGAGGCGATGAAATAAATATATTTTGACTTTGACGAGGTATCTTTTATGCCTTAATCATAATTACTCCGTACCACACAGTATAAACGACAATGAATATTAATTAATATGTTATAATTATAATGATGACTGACTGATGATGAAGGTGAAAGTGAAGAAACTCTTACCCAAGATCCATGGGCGGGCAGTTGTCGGCGGCTATGAGGCGCGGGTCCTTGAGGAACACCACGATTATTGAGATGTTGTCGGCGGACCCCTGCCGCTTGGCTTGCACGACCAGCCGCTTCGTCACCGCCTTCAAGTCATCTGCACAACAAACAAATAAACCAATCAATATAAAAAATCAGTTCGCATATTTGATAGAAAGAAAGATTAACTATTCATTCTTAAGCGCTACTACAAAACCTTACAATATTCAGTAGCTGTGCTGTCCTGGAGAAAAGGCCATGAATCATGACATTGGTCTGACTTATATTCAATAATGAGTGCAGGCTTTGCGTCACCAACGAGAAGGATTTGGTTTGTTTATCACCGTAGCTTAGCATAATATATTGCAATTTAAGAATGATAAACATATCCAACCCAACGCAAAGCGAAAGCCTATTATTAAAAGAGTCCAAGACCACTGCTGGCACAGAAAGAAGAATGTTGAAGCTGTCTGAGAACTAAAAATAAATGCTTGGGGCATACATGCGTAGCTTACAATATTGCCCAAGGCGGGAGATAAAATAAAGAAAAAAAATGCGACACGATATTTGTAGAAACTGGGGAAACTGCACTTGGGAAAAAGCTTATGCAACTTCGATATCTTCTCCCATGATCTGCATTGATACTCCTGAAAGCAGATCGGAAAATTTTCGTAGAACCTTACGAAAGGTATATATATCTGCGCGCGAATCTTCTGGGCACATAATGTAGTTTCATCACGTTTTCCAACGTGGTAAAAAATCTTTATCAGGTGAGCTATGGACCATAATTCTAGCAGACAACAATGCTTTGCAAGGAATTTCTTAACGCTATTATTATCCTTAAAATATCAGTGTGTCATCTAGCCCAGACTTGAAGTGTTGCAAAGTCAATTATGTCTGCAATTTGTTGCGGCACAATGGTGAATAGCACCGACGGATATGGAGTAACGATGTTTATGTTTCGATTTGCCACAGCGTCGGCTGTATGGGTGTCCTTGTTCTGTCTTAGGCCTGCTGGGCCGTGAGTCAGCGCCACCGCCATTGTGCCCCATATGTGTACGTGATCAGCCTTCCTCAAGTTCAGACCGTTTACACATCATAATAGTGCATTCAACGAGTAAATATAAGGTAAGTTCTCAAAACATTGTATTATCTATAATGAGGCTATTATATTCTCATCGCAACCGCTAGACTGGCTCCAGAGCCTACTTAAATGTTACGACTTTCGCGTGAATTATTCGCATTACTCAGATGATGAATTGTGTTATTAGCTCAACACAGCAGTGGTGCTAGGTTTGATGGTTTGGTCCTAATTAGGTGTCTAGTGTTTTCATCGCATGACTATTTGCCGGGCGCGCCCTGACTGGGGGTGTCCACTGGGTATCTGTAATGGTGCAGTGACCGGTAGGGACGCGTGTAAATAGTACATTGGTATGTCTATAGCGCTAGCTCGCTGCTAGCCGCGTCGACATCGGCAGCACACGCCTTGACTTTGCTCGCTATTTCGGGGCGCGGTCGTCGCGCCCGCCCGCCCTTGCTTTTTACCCTGTTTGGTCTGGCGCACAGCCAACCGCGCCCTGTCTCCTCTCCGACTAGCTGAGAGTAGCTAAGCGACCGAAGTACCGTTGTCGCCGTTAAATTGATTTATTTATCTAACATAAAGTCTGTTTTAAAACCTAACAACGCATATAAATAATAGTCTTACAAGCCACACGACCATCATTCATCATTCAATACTCGTGAAAGCTATGACATGTTTTATTTCGAGTGAGGTGAAAACGGAACGGACGGTGATATCGTGTCGTATGATCATAATTGTCTCTACTTTAATTAGACGCCATACAAAACGAGCTGGATTTGGAGCAGCATTTTGCGACAGCCGGACAATGGACAAAGGCGACACGGCGAGATCGTAAGACAATGTTTGATCTGAAGTTCTGTGGGAGAGCGCGGTATAGAGAATGTTTATTGGCAATGTTTATCAGGTGGGTGGGTGGATGCGGGCAGCGGCTGGCTAGGTGATCATTGCGGCGATTACCGGCGGCGGGTAACGGTGGCGCGGATGGAATGCGTCCGTCGTCGGCCATTGTTCCCCGCTCGTCGCAAAAACGGAGCACGGCCCATCGCCGCATACTAAGCCAGACGCACCAGCCGTCATAGCATTATAAATGGTAATAGACACTCTTTTTCATCGATCATTTCCTATGTACATTAATTTTAAGGACGCGGACGTCAGTAATTTCTTAAAGCTATTTAAAGAGAAGATACAGTTGCCCATAAGATTTAATGACACTAAATCTAGATAATTACTGATATTAGCACCAATTTTAGAGTAGAGCAAGTACCGTTAAGAAATACCGCTAATATCGGAATTTATCGTTCCTTGCGGTCTACGTCTGTCTGATAAATAAAAAGAACCAGAAGTTACTCTAAAACTAATCTTACAGACATTAACTTTATTAGATACGAAGTCTTGCTAAGAACAAAGCAAAACAAAACATTTCGAAATTTCGCCCTGGATTATCATTTGACGGGTTTCGTTCGTTACTTTAGGCTGTAATTTTGCTCACTACCACATTTTTTACCACCGGCTCCTCCCTATAGAACTTAGTTGAAACGTCTAGACAAGAAAAGAACCCCAGCAGCTATTTTAAAATCATAAATTGATATTAAACTGCCCATTATTTTCATTCTAGGTGCAGTTAGAGTGAGAACACCGGTCGACCTTTAAAGTATGCCAAATTTAGCATAGAAGGCTCACACTACAATCTCCAACTAAACTATGGCAGTTATTTCCTAATATCTAAAATCTAAATGTAGTCCAGTTGCAACGATAAATGTTAGGATATGAATTCATTATGTTATATTCAAATCGCCGGTGCATTGTCTGAGAGTGCACGGCCAGGCCCAGGCTGTGTTCTCATACATATTTACAGTTTTATGGGGTAGGTAGGCAGTGTGGACTACGGTGGAGCGGAAATTAAATCTAGGGAGGCCCGATGGCGGGGAAGGAGGATCAAGTGCAATTTTCAAGCAAGCTAGCTCTCAGCTCGGTGTCTACAATCTTTTTTTACTGAGGAAAGGAATAATTTTAATGCATCGCAATGACGTCAGGCACTAAGAAAATTAGATTTCATAAAAGAAATGAGATGGAAAACTGCCTATTGTAAAATAAATAGGGTACTTAACCTTTAAAAATTATAGCTATAAAAATAACGTGTTCTACGACAAAATCAGTGTAGTCATACAATGGTGGTTGCCAATGGGGAATATAAAGGAAAGATATAGGTTTGAGTTCAATGTCTCAGAAAATGAAAATCTACAAATTTGTTTGGTTGACAGGAAGCGAATGAATTTGAGTGAATGAATCGAACGAATGAATAGCGTCAAGCTCGCGTCGATTTCGGTCACAGGGAGGCACCGACATAATATGGAATGGGAAAATAAGGATAGGGCTATCTGAGACCAGGACCAACTTGTACAAAATATACTTTCAGAATGGAAATCGACCCCACGACCTCGGCGCTCGAATCCAAGTCCTAGCCACATCCTAGCATTAGACGAAATAATTAATGGAATTTGAATTTTTTCTGACAAGGGCTTATTCACCGACAAAGTATGTACAAAATAAGCGCTGTGAGCGAAATATAAAGTAGACACGGTAACGAGCTGGCTCGGCCGAGTGTGCTGGGACGGGGGTGGCTGGCGCGGGGGCCCACTAGTCCTCCCTTCCTGCCTGTAAGCCCCCCACACTAATACCCAGCCAGGAGTTACCGCTCCAACGAACTGCTCCACTACTTAACTTATATTTAACGAGAGTCTGTATTTGCTCGACGGACGCAACCATGCTCTATGAGATTTTTAATTTTAAAATTCATTGCAGAAAGTGAACGAATTTTTCGAGATTCATGAATTATTATTGAAACAGCAGTGTTGCCAACTAATGGCAGAACACAGTGCATTGGTGTAGTTTGGTTGTAGTATTGATTAAAGCAATGTAAGATATCATTTCTACTTAATTAATTTATAATTCAGTTACATATAGGTACATCATCCTTTAAATTTTACAACTATATAACCGTGGTCGTGAGGCAAAACAGGTGACCACGAATTTTATGAAATAACATCATTATACCTAAAACTAGTACAATAACTTTAATACAAAACTGCCTATGGAGTTCTATACATCTATACCCATCCATCAATTATGAGAGAGAGTATGCACTAAAAAACTAAAAGAGAGAGAAAGAATTAGGTCATTACAAATTCTACCCTCACAATACCCTCATCAACACCAACATGTAACAAAATACATATAACATGTATACAATAATCAAGTAAGGTCTATTGGGTTAAATCAAATTACGACGCCGCCGCCGCCGTTGCATCTCTATAATCGGATGAAGGTTTACGGAGCTCGGAGGCTCGGACGGACGCTGGGTGCGCGCGGAATGTGCACACATTGTGCGAGCGGGAATCGAACCTAACCCCGTGTCTGTCTGCGGTGTAACTGTACCACAGAGCGATTGCATCACCGCAATTATGCACTTGCGCGGACCACTCGAGATAAGGCTGCACTGCACAACGTACGTATATACAGCATGTTGGTATTATGTAACGAATTGTGAACAATTCCTGTTACATTTTTTGGAACCTATAGTTTTAAATCTATAGATTTAATCCAAGTTCATTACGCTGCTCTATACAATATAATACAAATTTTATTTATTTGTATTGTATTGTACATACATACCTAACGTAACATTGAATATTAATTTAGAAAATGCGCAAGGAAACCTTTCTAAATATTTAATCTAATATTAGAAACTTTACTAATGTTTATAAAATGTGTTCTTTTAGAGTTTGTGTTGTGTCAATGAATAAATGCCTCTTTCAAAATCTTTTTAAAACTTACTATTTACTTTTATATGATTTTTCAGGAGAAGTTTTAGTTGAGCATTTTATTAGCGAACAAAATGGCATGGCACAAGCATAAATTAAGTGGTTTTACTATTTAAATAAAATTGATCCAGTAAGCGTAAGTATAAATACTAATTGCACTGTGTAGAAAACTTAATCAGCATTTGGAACTGCATGTACAATGTAGCCTAAAGGACCAAGTTCGTTCTAACTCTAACATTATAATCATTGTATAAGGTGCCAAAGGACTGGTCACTTAATTCGGATGTGTGTACACGATCAAAAGCTGCATTTTAACTACATCCTGCATGTGCATGTTGTCCCAATCTGTGATATTTAACTCCACTCAAATTGTGAAGTGTTAATTAAACGTACACGCAAATAAGCTCCTCAAGCGTGAAAGCGCCCGCGCCGAGCGAGGGGAGGATATTTACAGACGCATTATCGTAGGAAAACAAACTTGACGCTACCAACATCTCAAATCTCACAAGTTAAGTCACACTACAGGAACGGAGCAATGCAGCCATCCGATGCGGCAATAACGGCCGACAACAAATACAAGAATGAGTTCCCTCAATGTTCAAATACTAATCGTGGAGTTACTTACCTATATCTGTGTTCGCTTCGACACATAAGTGGTCGAACATCTAACATACAGACCTCGTATATATAGACAAGGCAGTTGACAAACATCGCTAAAAGCTTTCTTTCCGATACAATCAATACATACACGGAGCTACTTAGTAGCGAACAATGGGTTGTAAGTCGTTCTGTATATACACTAGTAGTTCCGTGAGAACAGTAGACCTCGCCAGCCCTTATAAACCAAACCTAAAAGAAACCAACAAAAGTCAACTTTGGAAACAGAAAAAGTACCTACTAAAGTGACAAAAATTAGCACTTTAAAGCTTAATATTTCGAAAACGGATCCCTGAATCGAAAAATGTTTATCACACACCCGCGATATTTTTGAAAGACCCATCCAACGATACCCCACACCATGGATATCACGCGGAAAAAAATAATTTTCCATTTTACGTATGCAGTTCTATGAACATAATTTATTTTTTCAACTTTCTTAAGTCGATCCACTATTACTCAAAAACTAATAGAACCTACTTAGCCGTAATAGTTTTCCTTGTAACTACGTTATATATGCTACTGCCATGAATTTTTTCACATTTCTAGAAGCAACCGTTTAGCTGGCAGGGGGGGGGGACACGTGACTCTAACAAAAATTACCGCTTTAAAGCTTAATATTTCGCCAACGGATCCCTAAATCGAAAAAATGGTATTCACACACCAGCAATATTTTTGAAAGACCTATCCAACGATATCCCACACTATGGGATTCACAAGAAAAAAAAAGTTCACTCCCACTTTGCGAGTATGGTAGGTACTCTAAAAAAAATGTTTTTCAAAATTTTATTCTACTCATTTTGTAGGTTTAATTAATTTATACATATGCCAAATTTTCGTCAAAATCGGTTGAAAAATGCGACCTGTAGAGAATTACAGACAGACAGACAGACAGACAGACAGCCGGACAAGAGCATTTTTGGCCAGTCTCGAAACGTAGACGCTTCGCTCGCTTCGCTCGCTCGGTCAATTATGTACCACTTAGAAACATTATCAGAAATCAGCTTCAGATATGTCTTAATACTAGGACTATCTCAACTTCAAGGTTCCCATTAAGGGCAGACGACCGGTCAAGATCCCATAAACATCAGAAGAATTACACGAATGTCTATGTCCAAGATACAAAAGAAGCTAAGAGTGGGCTTAAGCGGAAGCCTAGGAAACAATAAACAAAGCCATTTCACTTATGGTATTAGGCATTGCATAGGAGATTCCGAAATTGATAGAGCGAACTCCAAAGCGTAATAAATCGAATTGGCAACAGAAGCAGGAACTTTCGTGCTGGCTCTGCGTTCATCAGTGCGCCGGTAATTGGTTTCCGAACGGCGAACATGGTTCGGAAGAGTTATCCGTAGCCGTGCGCCGTTGGGAGTCCCTCTAATTAACGCTCGCAGCACCCGCCGCTGATCCCATTGGCCCCGCGTAATTGGAAGGCTGCGTGTTGATTCGCCCATGTCGCGCCGACAACGCTGTAAACTCCAGTCGTTTCTGCACCCCTGGTACTTTCACAAGGTTTAAGAACGAGAATTAGAAAAGCAACGACAAGCAACGCCAAATAATTCACTTCTGTGCTCTCAGTGACGCTTTCTTACCCTTTAGCTTCAGGTAGAGCGTCAGTGGCGTAGGGGATAAGACGCGGCCTATCATATAGAAAGGTCCGGAGTTCGATCCCCAGCTGGGTCATGTACCAATGGGTTTTTTCTCGAAACTTAAGTACATTTACTGACTGCTCTTAAACGGTGAAGGAAAACATCGTGAGGAAACCTGCATACGCCGAAGAAGAAGTTCTTAGGCGCATGTGAAGTCCACCAACCCGCACTGGGCTAGCGTGGTGGACTATAGCCCGAACACCCTCGTTGAGAGGGTAGGCCTGAGCCCCAGCAGTGGGGATGGACATCTTAATAGGCTGTTGATGATGACCCAAAATGTTGGTAGTTGTGTTTGATCATGTGATTTTAATAAATGTGGACAGTCTATGTATGTAGTCTTGTCTAAACTACAAAATAAGTAATCAGGTCATGTTGTGACCGATTGGTACCTTCGCAACAATTGCTAAAATATTGAAAGTCTGTAGTGTACATTTCAACGCTAGAAATGACTACGCACTCCAACTGTCCAATAGTACAAGTAAAGTCTCTTGTTTACTATTTCCACTAAGCATTAACTAAAATATCGAAACTTCCAAAGCGTTTTCATTCGGTTCCGTACACATGTGCGGTTGGCAACGGAAATATAGATTAACGAGGTGCGCGCATTCACTATCGAGCCGACCTAAATTTCAACAGGGCTTTATGAATGTAAAGTGCAGTGAGAAACATGAGAATCGTACCAATTCTGGATGCCGGTTCCGGGAAGCGACATAAATATTCGAGTGTTTACTGTTGCAGGTTTATAGACCGCAATCAATAACAACCAGGACATAAACAGGGATGGGCACAGGGCTAACGTAATAACGAGAACTTGCTGGGTCATAGTTCACCACGCGGGCATGGCGGGTTGGTATACCTTAATAAAATCATCTTTCGCATGTACAGGTGGAAAACAAAGACGTGGTTGGAGCGAAACTACCCTAAATATTGATGATAGCAAGTTGAACTGAAAGGAAAGATTCCTTTAATTTTCAAAAATAAGTAAGGGGATAGAACTGCATTTAAAGATTTTAAAGAAACTCTCTTAACGAGGTATCGAGCCGAACAATGGTGGGAGAAAACATCCGGTTCCTTATACTTTGCTGTTCCTGTTACTGTTGTATTTGTTTATCACTGATAGAGAAGTCTGGACGTGATAGCCTAGGCGGAAGTCAAAAGTCAAAATATTTTATTGCGTGACCAGAATGCTGGCGGCATTACCCCGCTGAAGGTGAGGCTGATCTTCTGAGCGCGGTAATGCCTATTAGTCCTCTGGTTGTAGGTAGCTTCAATTGTACACCTCCAAGGTATACCTAATGCATATAAATCCTGGAGACCGGTATGCTATGCGTCGCGTCCGCGCAGCCATAGGCCCATCGATCGCGCGCACTTTATGGTTGGGCTGCCACGGTGTTGGCTATTAATCTTTTCGGTTTAGCATTTAGCGCAGGCGAGTTGTTCCATGCGACAAATCACGCCCGCGCGACGCGTTTGTATGCAAAGGCCGGGTCCCACGCAACAAGTGCCACTTGCCTGGCCGACACCCTCCCGGACCAGCCGGCTTTAGGCAGGCTGCATGGCTACGTGTCGCAATGATTTATCGCCACCGCATGCATCGGCTCAACGTACAGTCTAATCGACTAGCAATACAGAATGCATGAACCAATCGAATGCCTTCAGAAGTATTGAAGATAGCAAATTTTACTGAAAGGAAACATTCCTTTATTTTCAAAAATAATCAGAATACTTTTGAAAAATCAGCTACCTGAGCATCGAACCGGACAAATGTGTATTCATTGTGAATTTTTATGGTGACAGACAACCAATCGAAAGGGTCCAATTATACCAATCAATTCCTGTCAAAGAAACATAGTACCTATCTTAAATTAAAGGAAGATCATGTAACATTTAATATTTATAATATAGCAATCATAAGCTGAAGTCAGAAATACATACTCAACTGCATTTTAAATGTATTACCAAAATCAACAATATCTAGCAAATAATATGAGATAACAACTGCGATAGCACAGGCGCATAATTTCGCGAAATTCACGCGCAAAATGGTACTCTTTAGAACACTATCACCTGTTATCAAGGCTGCATAAAGTAAACATTGTTCACGGATGACTCATGAGTTTTTATTCCACAAACTGTTTATAGACACACATGAAATAAGCCGCGCTATTTTTCAGTTTGAATGCCGCCACCGTATCTGATAGGCCACCATACCCAGGTTATTAGCCGCATAAAATGGCCATGCAAGGCAATGTATAAATACGTACAATTCACGGATTACTCAGTACCCGCACTGAGTGTCAATGATCTCAGAGCTGTGTGTGGATGATGAGAGTTTATAACTGAAACATGTCGGTATAGCGTGCCTACATTCCATGTATTGTAACATCAACTTCCTTATTCAACAGGAAAACATTGAAAATTATTAACTAATTATTTATCTTTCTTAAATGACTCAACGAGTCCATGAATAATGAAATGAATAACCAAATTACACAAACACATAGATGAGACGAATATTACCATCAGAAAACGGCTGTGTTGCACTAACGGGTCAGCTGAAAGTTAACATACAAACAAAAACAAAGACACAAAACGTCGGCGACGCAACAAAGTCCGAAGCTCAGGCGTGCTAAGCAAACCAATCGAAGGATGATAAATCGGGCGCGAAGAAATCACGAAGTTCGGCTCTGTGGAAACTGCATGATCACGAGCATTCACGATTCCGGCCGCCGACCTCCGCCGCCAGACGAATCCAAACCATACTCGAACATAAACACGACGACTTACCAGACAGTAATACTAACCGAGGCACCGAGGTCACCATCACTGTTGCTCATTAGGTGATTCACGTAACTTCACGACGTCGTGAGTTCTCGCGCATCGTCCTCGCTACTTAATCATGCCTATTAAATTACTTTATGCGCAGTAACTTCAATAATCTAATTAAATCTCGAGCACTTTTCAAACCAGTCCGCGTGGGCAGAAGGAACGGAACCAGGACATCGTTTGAACACGACGCGGATAATATAAGTGCAATGGCATAAATGTAGCGAGCGGTCGGTCCGGTAGGTGTTAATGCGAAATCCGTGTAGTGCAGAGCCCGGCAAATATTTGAGAGGGCGGAGGCGCCCGCCCACCAGCGCGCCGCCCGCCGGGGGGATGCCACACGAAACGAGGAATTTAGCCATAAGGGCGGAAAATATGACATTTGTGAAAATTTATATCAACACGTGAATTCGAATCCATCCGCCGTATTGGAAGTTTCGTTCGAATTCCTGCTAAACCCTAGGCTTTGAGATATATTAGCTTTAAACGTGATTACACAAAAAAATGCACAAATGCGAACTTTACGTCGAATTCTTTGCCAGTAGACCTTGAAGTCATGAAGACTTTGCTGGATTGGGTAAAAATATTAATTTGCTCGCTTGTATGTACTGTAATACAATGTATCTACTATTGTTACTTCACCGTTGCAATGATGTTACACACCAACGATGCAGCAGCTAGGAATAAGACACAGACCGAAACCACGTTATCTATGATCACAGCGAGCAAATTACACCAATATAGTTGACAAGGGAGGTAACTACTGAATCATCAACAACATGATGCCGATAAATCGATAACTATGCCAACAACTTCCATTTTAATACTACGTGACTGTTTAAAGGATCATCGTGCACCAATTGCTCCATTATCATGTGATAACCCTGCACGCTGCAGGTCCGCCCCGGTAATTGCATCTATGGCTCGTCAAGCTGGCTATATGCAATGCACGTCACTTTTGCAAACCGGCCGTCCGTCTGCGCTGCGACGGACGACGCAATCAATAGCAATTTCCGAATATAGGTACGCTACGGGTGTCCCGCTCTCGTTTGCTGGTGCAGACCTGATTTTAAAACGAAAATAACATAACTGCATTCGTTAACTCACTAGCGCTTTATAATTTTTTATTTTCATAGCGCAATGAACTCTGTCAGTAGCAGTCCCTTGCAGCAATTTGAAGCCCAAAATTATCACGCTATCCAATAGCGATTATCTATAAATAATAGTATTTTCTAGTACGATATAAAAATAACAACTGCCGATTACTTGAATTCGTTTCAAAACAACAGGAAAAATGTAAATAGAGTCGTAAATTTGAATGATTTTGGTGATGTGTAAGAAACACTCGCGAAACATAAACAAACAATCTCCGAAGCCGGATGTGCACCACTGATTGACGATCATGCTGCCGAACAACATTACATTAAGCCTTAAACACTGCTACTTAAGACAGGATTTGCTGATATGTACGAAGGCAGCTGTTGCTTCATTTAGAGACGACGAAAATTATTACAGGATTAACCAATCACATTCCGTAGCGCCTACTGATGCATATTAGCACACAAATTGAACCATATTATACTGTAGCCGCCAGCTGCGTAAATATAATTTGAATTGTAGATTACATTCTACTTGAGTAGGTACGAAAATTCGCTTCGTCGCCGGTATCAAATGTTACATATTTTATTTGCAGTGAAGCGATATAAGTTCTCTCATCTTGCGAGTTATCTTCGCGGTTCGGTTGATGACCCCGTACGGTTAAAAATACATTGACGGCTGCCTCCCACGCCGGGTCAAGGGTATAATGGTGCATGGTGGTTCACGAGCATCGAGCATTAGCAGCGACGAGCGGCCCATAACGTGTCGCGGTCGCAATCCGCCGAAACATATGCAAATTAAACGTCACGACTTTCCACCAGTCCAAGATTATCTACCAGATTGAGAAGACCGTTTTAGTAAAAGCCGGGTCGTTAGAACTATTACAAATGAAAGCAAATAACAATATTTTGTTAGAGGGACCGTAGAAAGGACCACAGTCTTCAGTTATAATTCGCTCACGAGAGAGGGGAGGGGAAGCTATCATTTCGTGAATCTGCGAGACTCTCATCACGACATAAATCGTGAGGGAGAGACAAGTTGGTAGATAAACAATCAACATTGTTATTTGTTATCACAAACACGTTTTGTTGATTCATCTGAAACTATTTAGTCCTCCATAGTGAGTCTACTCACTCAGGGAGGATATTAAATCGAAAGGTAGATAGTAAATTAAAATAGTATGACCATAAGTTGGTGGCTTGAACACGAGATTTTGCTTCACAGCCATTTGGACGAACAAACGAACAAAAGACAAGCTGAACATCGCTTCATCAAGATTCAAGAAGTATGTTTCCTGATGGAGCGACGATCTGCGCAGAGGCTGGCATCAGTGCCGATGAATAGTGTTCATTGCGCTCTCCCTAAGGCCTCTGTCTAATACCCGCAGTGAGCTGATATGGTGATAGTTTTATTACTTGATTCCTTATACAACTCAATCCCAGTGTAAGTGCGTGGTGAAATCGATGTTTTGGTGCAAATCGTAAGTGGATCGGAGCGGTGGCTCCGCGGCGCTTTCTCGAGGACGGAGTGCGTCGGCGGGCGCCCGCCCGCGCCTCCTTTGCATACAATCATACAATGCAGCACCCCGCCCGGGCGCAGCCGCCGCCCGCCGGCCGCTCGCGGGCCGACAATGCCCCGCGTCGTCCCACATCGCGATTGTCTGACTCACAGCCGGCGCCGACGTTCGGCTTGTTTACAATCGGCACACTTAATAACACTTCCGAAGCCTGTTTCACATTGCAACACTAGACGCATTGATGCTGCTGTTTTAAGAACGTACGTTTCATTACGGCTGTATTTTTGTAAAATAAAACGCCTACTATGATGCATTTAACTATCTAAGATACTGTAAACACACAGACAAATAAGAAAGTATCCAATCAATCACAAGACTTCACAAAGTCATCATTAGCCATCCTTGGATCTCTTGGCGCTTAGAATTAGATAATCCAAAGCAACCTCTTGCATTCAACTGGATCGTATAGCAGGAATGTTTATTGTGTGTCTACAGCTGCGCCTCTGACAAAACGACACTACAAATGACTGTGGAATCCCACAATCCCGCAGTTTAATCAAAGTGGTTCATGTAAATCAACGCTCAATTTTAACCACAAACCTATACTTCTTCACGGCCCGACGATTTACGCATACTGCTCTAACAGTAATGAGCCGAAACCGAATTACTTAAAATCATGTACTAACAAATGTTGAGCAACTATTCTAACAAAATGGTTTATGCCATAAGGCAACTCTTGCGCACTCGACCGAACTATGATTCACCATGTTTCGATAGACAGAAGATGTTTATATGATTCGTTTCGTCCTTTCTAATAGCCTGAGCAATGTCAAGAATCATGGCTGCAGATCGAAGGTTACAGGTTTACATAAAGTTGTTAAAGTGCGGGTAGTAGGACTATAGTTTAGGGTCTGCCCGGCCTGGTACTACCCTCATACCTTCGCAGGTTTGAAGAGTAAGTAGGCCAGTGTCAGGTCCATCTGAGTCCTCAGAATGGTAATACGTTTATGGCCCTTAGATTATTGCACACAGGAATTCAAATGTTGCATGTGTTTATGGGCAATCGGATAAACGGTTTTGTTTGCCGGCTTAAACCGTAAAACGTATACTGTAAATGTGAAGGATTTGTCGCAGGATATAATATTGAGGAACAAAACACAATTCATTCCGTCGAAACGTCAAGGATCGCAGCTATTGTTAACGACTTGACACCGGACTGTTGTCTAGTGCATTAGTCACCAACTAACACCACTCGGAGGTCAAATAACAAGGCTGTTGCACAATTAAGTACCGACAACTTCTTATTTAATTTAATCATTTATTTCAGACATGAATCCATATAATTTGTTAGTAATTACTTTAAAACTATGTTAGTAAAATTAAATTAAATTGGTTTTCGTTTGTTGTCGACAAGATGGACAGTTTCCCAGTGCCTGAGCATTGGGCTGTCCACCTTGTCGCGCAGCACGCTCAGGAGGCTGTTAGGGCTGTCACCGACGCACCAGGGAAGCGATTCTTTTGCGCATGATGATCTTATAGGTGGGTACTATATTTTATAAACCTTGATCTAATAATTGTACAATCAAATGAGCTGACTGGTAAGAAAATTCAGTTCGAATTAGTCTTGTCGTTTCTCGGAAAACGAATAATAAATACACTGCCTTCCTGTGGATCCATACTTTTTACCGGCAGTGTATCCTATTTCATACACACAGTATTCCTTACTTTGAATAGAGACAAGTACAAAATAAAAGAAGTAAGGAATACTGTGTGTATGAAATAGCATGTTGGTGGTTACCACTCAACAGTAAAAAAATCCTGACCAAAACAGTTTAGTGTTCCGTTACTGCAATTTGTAATCCGTGCCATATAGTATCAAATGAGACGTTAAAAAGCAATCCCCAACTGCGCGGGATCGGAACGAAGCGTGAGAATCTGCGGTATGTTTTGATAACATTGACCGCTCACCGTCTGGAAGACTAGAAGTACCTACATAGAGTATTATGTTTTAACTAGACGCGTATTGCTGTAGTATATTATTTTATTTATTGGCTTAACAACAGATGTTAGGCCTACTATGTTCTACAAATAATTTTGCGGTGAAATTGATTTTAAAAAACCATACTCAACTTCTGTGCTACTATTTCAATTTTATTAAGAAAAGTTCAAAAATACTGCTTTTGGAAAAAGTTTTAACGGTTCTACTGCGCGCTTTAAGGTTTAAGCCTTTTTATTGGAAATAACTCAATAATACTCAATATATTATTTACATATACATACGTCTATATACCTCGGCACAGCGGCGGTGGCTCCTTCATACCAGCTATTACATTGGAGTAAAATCTCATTGTAAGAGTTTTATCTTAGTATAAAATAAAGTTTCCCGTCCGCTATTCTCTTTGTACGGGATCTTGCAAAGTACATTACTACGGATTTGGATCGAGGCGTTTCCCGGTGAAGGCTTTAATATAATATATTTATTCAACATACTCGTAAGGAGTATATTTATATATGTATATAAATCGTGGCAGTGCGATGCGATGCCGGGGCGTACCGCTAGTAGCATTATAAAGGCATTGAGCCTGCTGCGTGCGGTAAACGGACACATTATTGTGCGTGCTCGAGGTCGGGGCCAAGAGAAATCGAATCAAATAACAGTACCAAAGATATTCAACATTATTAGGTCAAGTTAGTTTTTTGTAAAGAACATAATTATGGTGTAACTACTTACATAGCGAATAAACAAAGATCGTTAACAGAACAAATACTAAACACGGTCTATGTGTTTGAGTATCCATCAAGTGGTCGGCCAAATGCAGCGCCTGCGGAGCCGATTTTGGCTTTCTCGGTATATTTCTATTCAATAAAAAAAGTTTCAATCTGATCTTGAGACTTACTCCGATGTAAGACAATCTTATACCTACTGCAATTGGTAACCTAATCGCTAATTTAGGAAGTCACGTACTCTTCGTCCGATGATGCCTATTACTGATTATATAGAGGACGTTCACCTACGACGTGGTAATAGTTGATCGATAAGTTTAATAGAGTTTTAGTTTTTTGAGATGTATCAGCGCGATTGCCTGTAGATTGAACACAAAGAGCCACTTAGAGCAACGTATAAACCTTTCTGTAGTACGTAAACAAAGTTGAACTTCTAGTTTATCCTACTAATATTATAAACGAGAAAGTTTGTAAGGATGTTTGGGTGTTTGTTACACTTTCACACAAAAACTATGAAACAGATTTTGATGAACCTTAATAGTACCTAATATAGATTATACATCAGAATAACACAGGCTATAAGTAATTCATAAAGATATTATGTAAATTAGTCAATCCAAATTTAACGAGGGCGAAACCGCGGTTAACAGCTAGTCTAATATAATACGATTCTTTCGGGAAAGTGGGTCGTTCTGTCCCACCCATTATTATTAGTTCAAATTAGAATTTTCTCATGCGCTGTGGGGGTACAAGCATAGGACAAATTGTATGTACAAAGTTGTCTGCCCAAGTGGGAATCTAATCCACGTCGTCTGGCACTCGAGTCCAAGGACGTTGGTCAAGCCATAAATCAAAGCACCAGATTGTCGCTTTCCCAATAATGTATTATAGGAAAATTTTCACAGCAGCGTGGGCAGCAAGCAATATATGAAATCGCTTATCTGATCGCACGGTTGCACATGACATGAGTCCACGTTGGATAAGCAAGGCAGCTTTAGGTATTATTTTTTGGACACATACATGCCACTCATAAAATCTGTCAAATACTTTATTATAAATACTGTAGCTCTTACCCCGCATACATGCGTGCACTGTACTGCAATGCACAAGTGGTTTATCAATTACTCCCTGTAAGTATACTATACAAATTACAAGTCTGGGTAGGATTCAATTTATTTTCAGTTACTTTTGTGTAGTATTATTACAAAACACTTTTTACTTTACATTTTCCTTATTTTGTTCATGTTTACAGTAATTACGTCATCGCTTTAATGTATATTGCACATACGTTGAGTAATGTAAGATTAATTTAGACTAAGTACCTACTAAGTAATACTGTTTTATGGTTTTTCTCGAAAGCTAGATACTTAAACGAAACATTTATATAATCCAATTCGATTTTTACATCCTGTATAGGTAACCGTTAAAGTTTGTGTAGTTATTTTTGAAAAACTTTGTTTACATCTAAACTACAATAGTTTGAACATGGAGCAGAATTTTAAGAATTGCATTTTTCGGGTTCCATCAAAACAGGTAACATCATAAACATTATTTATAGAGAACTGTTTTTGTCCATATGCGCACGTTGGATATAACCGAAACACTAAACCGATTGAGCTGGGAACATAAATTGATACACCAAAATTTGCGACAATGATGGAAAAATTCAGGAAAATTGTATTAGCCGAGATATTAAAGGAAAGTTAAAAAAAAACTGAACCCTCGAAGTACAACTCTATTAAAACTGAAACACGATTGTAAACCGACTCGGGCCATAAAGATCGCATTTCAAAAGAAAGTCTCTCTTCACACCTCTTATGGACAGAAATAACGTTAATAAAATGTGTTGCGCTTGGTTGGATTTAAATCTGTATGAATACTATAATAAAGCAGATAAGTCATGAAGTTCCGTGTGTATGTATGTAATGTACATTGGTTAATTATTGTCGGATAGACCCATGAGTTTTGAGACAAGAGAGAGATAACTGCTATTTCCTACAAGAAGGCTACCCAAGGCTCTTGACCAGGACATGGAAAAAGTAAGAGAGAAAATCTTTGTCCAGCAGTGGCTATATAGGTATAAGAATAGGCCTAAAACAAACCTAATCGGTTCTTCAATTTGTGTCGGTCTGTTTTGATTATAACACGTAAGTACCTACGTATCACGCAAAAACTATAGGACGGATTTTGATAGAGTTTTCAGTATAGTTTAGCTGAGTGTGTTAAATAAACAGTAAGCAGGTTTTTATTTTGTCTCGATTTGCATAATTTTCCCATCATTGCAGGCTATTTTAACACACACGGACGGGCAAAAACCTTCGCTGTGAGGTTATCCATACGGAACGCGAACACAGCGCGGGCGAAGCCGCAGGCAATAGTTAGTTAAACAATAAAGCGGCATCGACAATCTCCAGCTGCGAAGTGCATTTGGAGTGCACTGACAGGATTATCGCCGCGGTCGCGACGCGAGTGGGGAGATGGTTATTTCTGTACATTTCGCGGGAACTGATGTCGTTTCGTTACCATCCGCGATGTTATGGCCGACATAACTCGCCGGCGACGTCCGACAACGCTCCAAAAACGCCGTGCTAAATCTAACACCATCTAATAAAATAGGTGACGCTGACTGTGACCAAAGATCGTCCAACACCTGACACATAGTACATAGTGAGAGCTAGCCCCGGCACGGGCTGTGTGGCCTATTGGAGCTTCCCTGGACACACACTGTCTGCCGGTTTGTAACGACTTGCTCGGCTCAATTATTGTGTTTTAATAAGATTTTGTGCAAATTTGATGAACTGATAAAGTTATACAGTAAATAAAATTAAATCTCTGTGCATATGCGGATATGTATATCCGCAAATTGAATAATAGGTATATCGAACAGCGCTGAGTTACTGAATGCTGTCCACACTTCTGTCCTAGACTGGCAAACTTTGAGTCAGTAAGTCACTCGGTCAGTCAGTCATTCATTCAATCAGACTCTCTATCTGTCTCAGGATCTATCTTTATATTATATAATGGCTATATATAATATTGTTAAGTAAATAATTGAAGTCATAAATAGTTCGGTAAATATATCAAACTGCCATGGAATAAAATTGATCGGAACGTCATTATAGAATAGAAAGTTTTAAAATTTTTATTTAACCTGTTCAGGGACTTTAAAAAACTGAGAGATATCGGAGATATCTCTCCAATTCCAATTTTATTTTTCGCCTCCCCCACAAAACGCAGATAAAAAGAGATACAAAATGACATGCAGAGCATACAAGTAAGGTGGACTACATCAAAGGAGTTTATTGCTCGCTTTGAAGGTTTAGAATAGAAATAGTTGATGTAACAACTGTTTAATGTTTGAATTTTAACTCAACATTCCTTGCTTGATAGTAGGTAAATGTGTAGGTATGATTTTAAAAATCTTGAAACAATATGGTTAACATTTTGAAAATAATTTTTGCTTGAGCATTTCTTGTCTCAACCAAACCAGTCTTGGAATCTCCTGCAGTGTCGTACAAAACCTCAGATTTACATCGCCGATAACTTGTAGTTTTTGTCAAATAAATCAAGGGCAAGTAATTGCGATGACAACACTGCACCAGGCGGTGTGCTGTGGAATCGCATTACGAAAACTTGCACGCGCATTGCTGCGCACAAAAACTTTCTGCCGAAAGCCGCCCAACTGGTCATGCTAAATCTGAGAAATCTGCGCCTTCTTTGGAACCACGAGACACGGAACGACGGTCGCGTCTTGCTGCTACGCGGAAACATATAAGCGAGAAAGTACTCGGTACAATTCAAACCACACTTGTAATGTTTACTTACTAAACTGGGTATGTGTAGTAAATAAAAAGTGTTGCCCACGGGAGGGCGAAGCAAGTGGAGCGTGTCTCATTTCTTGCCTCCACTCGAGTATAAATATGTACGAGTAAAATTCAATAAGACCGCAAGGAAATACGGAAGAATGCGCCGCCGCCACGACGCGACGTCGTTACGGTGGTGCATCGTATGCAGATAAACTGCACACTACATTACTGGCATCTTAAATAACAGCACGGTAGTATCCATAGATATAGTTCGTTTGTTAAACAGGACGCGTCCAGAGCACGTCCGAAAACGGAGCGTAATTTTACTGCACGCCTTTTTGGGCGACTTTAATCCACACCCGGTGATGTCATGGCTTAATACCAGTCATGTCCCATCGGGAGGCGACAACGGGGAGCTCTCAACGACAGAGCTGCCAATTCGCGACACGAAAAGTTTTATGCAGAGGTCGAAATGAATACAACCATCGCATCGGTTTGACACTGTAACGAGTGCCGCCAGTCCCGACTCGACCCGCGAGAGCGTGAGAAAATATGAAGCAGACATTTTCAATTAGAGAGCTAGACTTTGCTACATCTCGTTGTGACACTTAGAAGAACTAAAACTGGACACCAATTAAGCAGAAAAGTACATAAATATACTGCTTGCAGCATATTTCTGACACACCACTTTGTAATTTGTCAATCCTATGTGGGAGACAATGAATCAGCAAGCCACGCGACTCTATTTGTTGATTCGGCGCCACTGAATGATGCATTGTTACCGCTAAAATACACAGCGAATAAATATCCATTTTGTATTTTTAGGAAACACAACACCAACACATAATTATGTAGGTATTTACTGTATATTGAGACATCTAACAATAAATGCGATGTGATTCGTAAAGTATTCAAATAGCAGGTTAGTCAAGTGTTAGAATGAGTCATCGTGAGGGTGAGGTCACGAGGATGGCGATTGAGTGGGCATGGCAGTTTACATGAAATAGGAACCTGTTTAGGTCATGCAACTCGTGGCCCTCTGTTTAAAGCCATGCATTTTCTGCAATCGCCTAAAGGCACCAGACACCAGTCTATGTATGAACCGGTCAGACACGGCCTTCGACTATTTATAGGCATAAGAAAACGTCTATAATGTACAGTGATAATATACAGGAAGATATATATTAAATACGAAAGGCTCATAATATACTAAATCGTGAGGATTCAATAACGATAGAAATAGATGAAGGAAATATTGAGCGATAAAAATCCGTTGCGTTCATGTTAGTCGACGATAAAACATGAGAGCTCAAGACGCAACGACCATAAAAGTTAAGCTATCGGCAATACAATTAACGAGCAATCAGTGAGGGAGTGCAGCAAGACATTTGCAGTAAACATAGGAGCGGAGAACGGCGCACATGCTCCTTTATCCGGCCGGAGGGCCGGCGGCGGCGGCCGCGTGGGTGGACACTAGTGGACAGTGTGAGTTATCCACGGGGGCAGTAACGAGCGACATGATAACACCGCCGATACCACTCCTTCAAGATACAGATTACAATTAAACGACTATTTAAACCATACCGCCATTAACAGATGTTAATGAGAAGCGTTTCGTAAACTGTCATCCGTTCGACAGATTAATAAGTGGCTAGACGGCGATGTGGGCAGCATGTAGGAGTACCAAAATTGATACGCCCTGAAATCTGGTTCCATTTCGTTGAACGAAGATAATTTATTAGCAGCCCATTGTTTTTCGAGAACGCTTTATGTTCTTGCATCAAGTAATAATCAGTAAAATATTTGAAGGCGATTTGGTTCCGTAAATAATTTATATGAAAATAAATTGTTCTAATTTAGACAGCATTTTAATGATAAAAGCATCGACTAAAGGCAAGTTGCATTATGCAAAGGAATGGAGTTGATGGCCGTTAACTGCAATAATAACTGCTAATGAAGTTCTGAGTTAGTGCCAAGTTTATTGAAAGCAGGACATAACTAAATAAACGTAGCAGCTACATAACAGTATATTCCATAAGTAATTAAGTGTAAGCTGGAATTAAATGAGTAGGTAGCAACAGCATGGAAGTACAAAAGCATGCACACAATTAAACAGGTTAAAAGCGCCATACATTCCTTAGCCACAGACCAACCGACGGCTTCAGTGAAACCGTCCACAAAATGTGGCATAGTATTTGTGTCACAGTTGGTTATTGAGTATAATAATTTGTGCGTGGGTTTCATTATAATAGGATTTGCGGTAACTATGCAGTGCAGCGTCCGCTGCGCTGTAGAAAGTAGGAAATGGAACGAGGAGGCAGAGTCCGCGCTCCGTGGCTTGGCAGACAACATCATGGTAAGTTGCCACGTCGCTATAGATTGATGCAGGCAATAGTTCAAAGGCTACAAATATATTGCCATTCTGAGAATTCATGTAAGGCTACGAACTACACAGACGCACCCTGCACTAGAGTCCTACAACCACCGGTAAATAATTTCCACTAATCATTGCCGATATGCTTTTGAACATATACATAAGAGTTGTCAAAGATTATTATGACAATGAACCTAAGGCTAAGAGATCAAAGAAGCCGGACTCTAGTTTTTACAACAATCGAATTCGAGATCGTGATGGCATTTAGTGTAGTACAGGGCCTTTCGAGAACCAGGCGCGTGACATTTGGAAGCACTTGCAACACGATTCCAACAGGCCTGCTTCTCAGATTACTAAGTTGTTTCTTTACTGAACTACATGGAAGGACCATGGAATCACATAACTTTGATAATAGCTATGATAATTATGTCATAATTTCAAGATGAAGTCTTGGAGCAGAACAACTATTGACAATTCTATATACTTACTGATATCTTCTAGAATGTAAGATACAAGATGATTTTCCTACACGAAAACGCTCAAGGTTTCGCGAGATGAATCATAATTTACGAATGTGCAAAAACTGGAGTTTTGTGATTTGTGCGCAATGAGTCACAGCGAGGTCCCACCTCGTTACAAAAAAATTACTAAATTAAAACAAAAAACTTATAAGATTAGATGATATAAAAGCAACGAAACATACTATCTTAGTCAGCTTTTAAAACGAGATACTATTTTAGTATTTCCTTGAGACGATTAAGAAAATGCATTTTCATGAAATTAGTGGTTAGTCAATCGTATAAAGATAATGTGCTACTTGTCTCACTTCTTGCGATATTGTCTGACCTCTTTCATTAGTTGACCGATTGAAAACTGATTTCCTTCTCTCGACCGCAGACCTGCAACTGCATCGAAAAGACAATCATGTTTCGACCTTCAATTGTTGAGGGTATAGCCGTTCGGCGACGGTGCTTCCGTCAAAAACAAAACAGCAAAGTTTTTACGATGGGTGGGGAATGTCCTGGCACCTTGGCGCAAAGATAGAAAAGTTTTATTTCTTTGGCCTGCATAAAAACGTAGCCATTGACCGAAGGCAGCGGAGCGTGTCCACCGGAGCGTGCGGAGTTTGCGCAGTGTCTGGCCCTTAACATTGTTTTGAGTCGGTTTCGTTTCTGATCGCCAGCGCGTCTGGCGCGTGGCACGATTCTCGCCGGCCAGGCCGCGCTGCCCGCTACCATAATTGCTGCCATTAAGATGAGTCACGCTCAGCGACGCGCCCGAGCACCGCCTGTTGCATCAATCGCGATCGCTGGATTAGACGCATCTTCGGTGCTTTCCACTCCTACCTACGAGGCACGATTTAATTCTATCGGATCTCTGATAGGTAATAAATATATTGTTGCTCCACTTTGCTTCAATTTCTTGCTTGGCTTCTGCTCTCTTCTTTCGGTTCACAGAACCGATATTCTAAGGATCGACGGTCTCGAAGGATATCAGTACATGTGGTGTTGGTCGGTATCGGCAGGGAAAGCGGCGGTCGTTGCCGTTTCCGCGCGATGGCACCTGGTAATGGCGGACCGAGTGCTGAAGCCAAGCTCCGCGGCTGACGTCAGCGCGGCTAATTAGCAGGCAGGCGCGCAACGCAACGCACGCGCACCCAGCAGGCGCTCGCGGAGCCTACAGGAAATCGTCGCTTACATCATCTGCTACGTGTGTCGCCCAAATCCATTGTCTAACTACAACAGTTAAAATTCATGCCACAAATATTTTTGAGACATCAAATTCAATGTTTGAAAGGATTTCAGGGTTTTCTAAGCCTGAAATTATACATAGTGTACGGTAGTATTATTACACGGCAGTAGCAGATAGTAGGTACTATCATATGTACTCAATAAAATATTTAAAATAAAGAGATTTGAAAAAGGATGGGCGACATGAAGCCGCGCCCAGGCGCCGAGGGGCCGCCGGCTCGACGCATTTGGCGAAGACACATACCTATACTCGTACAATATGCCTAAATGGTCTGGTTGATGTCACTCTCTCATTCCAATTCCCTCCCCCAGCACTGCATGTAACAGAACTCTACTCTGGCGCAACAACTAACTATTAATTAAACGTGGAATGCAGACTTAACAATCCACGTCTCAACCTCGACGAGAACACGAGTAAATTATGATGGATGAGCATACGCCTAAAAACTTATAACACCGCATGAAAAAAACATGCTCGTTATTAGAAAAACAGAAATCAGGAAGTTATTAAATTAACATACAACTTTCAAGCAAGCTTGCTAGCTGAAGCTCGTGTACGCAATTAGTCAACTGCTGATCTCGTATTCTGCACCAGTTGACTTTAGTAGATATATGGATTTGAGGTGGACTCTGGGTTTCGTTAAGGGGATAGGTACTGGGCGCATCAATCACCCTAACTCTTTTGAAGTGCCCCACACTACCGTGGCTCGCCTGCCTGACCAACGATTCATCTTGTCAAGTTCTCTTTCTAATAACATCTTTAGTGTGTCACTTGCATTCACAAGTTCTTTTAACAGGCGATTAAAAACTGTTTTAATTGAATTATGCTTAAAATCTACGATAATGATTCCAAAGAAAGAAAATTAGCATTAGGAAACTAGCAATGAAACCTATAAAAATCTCCATAAACTGTCCCGTGCTTCGGGCGAGAGCGAAGACTCTTCTAAATAAGGATCATTTATAAATAGCCCGTGACGGCGTAAGAATGGAGTTTCAAGCGAAATGTGCCCGAGGCAGCAGACGCGAGAGGAGCTAAATAAAATATTGTGTGACATCGAAGCAGCACTAACTCATGTCTCGCCCGTGACACAAGTGTCGGTGGAACTGTAAATCAAGCCGCTCCCGTAATGTAAACATGGCTATGGGCGAGCACGCCTAACTCCCTAACGCCTGCTATGCAACTACACCTCCCAATGATGTTAATAAGCCCAACGCATGAATATTAATATTCTTAATGCGGCTGTCATGTTAGCAGCGACATGTTTGAGAGTAAGCGCAATTATAAAGTCCCAACAAATGTCGAATAAGATCATGTGATAACGATTTAAGACGATATGTAGGGGAAGTATCATGTACCTATTTTTATTATCAAGCCACGGTGATCCCATTCTGTTAAAAATAACTTTCGAACATACCATTATTTTGAAGATAGACGGGCAATATGTTCTTAACGATACCGTTAACCGCTTAATTGCAAATTGATGGCAACGAGTGTTTGTAAGAACGAATGAAAACAATCGTACGCAACACAAGTAAGATTCTGTGAAAACGTGTCGTTGGTTGATATTATTTAGCTAGTATTTAAGTAATCTAGAAAAAGCATAGTTATTGAAGAAATATTCCAAAAAAAACTAACATTTAGTTTCAAATTCGAAAACAGTCGTCAATTAATCGAGTTTGTAACCATAAAAAATGCCTTAGTAATTTGTACATCCATCCGTATAGAAAACAAATATGGTGTAGACAAGCGAAGAGGCGTGCCGGATAAGGGCCGCGAACAAGCCCTGCCGCGAGGGCACGTGGAACCAGACACTATTTAACGCCACACTGCGCCCATCATGGTTAACTGTAGCTTTCAATCTCTAAACCGAAAACAATTTACTTTCGAAGGTTTAGTTTCGGCTACAAAAAGTGTCGGCGGTTTTGGTTATGTTGCTAGAGAATGGACTGAAGCAAGCTATTGAATTTTCAACCGACGAAATAAAAAGGAGGTTCTCAATTCGACCCGTATATTATTTTTATTTTTTTATGTATGACCACGCATAACTTTTTACAGAGCAGTCCGATTTTGAAAATTCTTTTTCTATTGGATACGGTATACTTCGAAGTTGGTCCCATTTAAATTTGAAGAATAAATTCAACCCTAAGGGTAGAAAATTAGGGGATGACTGATCGTTCACCTACTAAATTTTCATCTTTGAACCGATTCTGTTGAAACTAGGCACACTTAGGTAGTTCTAATGACGTGTTTGGGCTATTCATTCATCTTAATGAGAACTTCTCTTTCTCTGAGAGATAGGATCCGAAACGATAGGTGATCCGCCAGAGAACCAAAGCCTTCGACATAGCTCAAAGAGTTAGCACGTTGAAGTGACAGTGAGCTGGTCACATCTGCCGGAGAACCGATAACCGCTGGGGCAGACGAGTTCTCGAGTGGAGATCACGACTGTGTAAGCGTAGTGTGGGACACCCCCCGGCTAGATGGAGCGACGACTTTCGAAAGGCGGCTGGTAGTGACTGGATGCGGAGAACCGAGGATCGGGTTCAGTGGCACGCCTTAGGGGAGGCCTATGTCCAGCAGTGGACTTGTCCAGTCTGATGATGGTGAATGAGAACTTTATACTTAACTTAAGATTTATGGAATTTGACTACCATCGATGGTAGATGGTTGATGGAGACGAAAGGCGGTCATGTGTAATAAATAGTATATTTTAGTCACAAAAAAGTAAAAAATAAAAACTTTTCAACAAAAAAATTAAACCGCCGAAAAAAAGCAACTGAAAAGCGAAAAATAATAAAAAAAGAACCTTTTTAGTCTAACGAAACTCCTACACTAATTAATATAAATCTAATAAATTTTGAGTCGGCGCCAAACAAACAAGCAAATTAATTAAAGTTATTACGTAAGGCGAAATGATGGCAGCCAACTAACAAGCAATTAATGAGAAGATCATTATACTAGAAATCAAATAATTAATTTGCATGTGTGTTTGGCGCCGACTCAAAATTTATTAGATTTACATTAATTAGTGTAGGAGTTTCGTTAGACTAAAAAGGTTCTTTTTTATTATTTTTCGCTTTTCAGTTGCATTTTTTCGGCGGTTTAATTTCTTTGTTAAAAAGTTTTTAAATTTCCAATTCCCCAATGCGATTGGAAAAGTAAACCATGACTTTTTTGTAGATAAAAGTGTACGAATAACACCTACGTTACACCTATATAAATTGCTAATTTCTATTGTTTCTTAATAACACTATATACTCGTAAAGGGAATTACAGGTACATAATGTGACATCACATGATGCATTCCTATAAGTAAGACAACATTCTCAGGGTAACAACAAGCAGCTTTTGGGTTAACGCAATCAGCAACCCAAAGGTTGCAGGTATCATATTATATGATGATGCTTTGAATCGTAAAAGAATACAATCCTAAAAAACTGATTCCGCTCCGCTTACGAAAACCATCCCATTAAATTTTGAATTTCGCAATAAAGTTGAACATAAACATACCTTTTCTGTTAAGCACGCTCGCCTGTACGTGTATAACAAAAAGTTGTGTTTAGCAGTAGTAAATCAAAGTTACTGTCCGATGTTCTGGACTCGTAGCAGTCACGATCCGGCTTGACCACGGGCCATTAGTCACACGCGTAGCTAGCTCTAAATCTAGACTAGACCAACATAAAAAAACAATAATTTGAAAACTAAAGGATATAATAATACAAGGGACAGTTTTTAGTGGGCCTAAATTCCACCGCGTACTTGTGAAGGATTGATTTCATAAAATCTATCATTCCTGCTTGTTAGTAAAAATGAATCCACAATCAATTGAAATCATAGCAGTGAGTTTATTGAGCGTCAAACACTATAGGTCCCCAAGTCCTTTAGTTATTGTTTTGGGAGAGCAATTAAAATTTATATGGTCCACCTCAGTCCACTAATGAGTTAGTCGGACTCCCCTCGCGATTTCTGCGACACGACTCCCGTTAGCAGCATAAAACCAATTAATATAAAACGGTTACTTTCCACTTTTATGAATGTGGCCGAGAAAGCGCAGCACTCGACTTATTGTTTATCGATGATTCAGATGATATCTGTTGACTCAAACGTTAGCCATTGACGACGAGTGCCTCTCTTAGCTACGAATGTTTTCTTAGAAAATAGAACGCCGCTTGTGCCGTGTCCAGTCATGATTAACACTCTATAGAGTAATATGATGCCTCTTCATCGAACTTATAGCTTCTTTTTGTACCATGATCAGTAATAGTCAATTAAACTGGAGCTCCGAAACTCGTAATCGATAGAAATAGGGCTTCGCGTCGGGGGACATTTCCTCACGTAGCACCGCCAGTCGATTGCCAGCCCTCATTCAGGGAAAGAAACGTGCACGCAATTCACAATATGCACCCATCGGCTATTCAGTTCTAATGTGAAGATAAACTCGATACAATGCTTTTCGACGAAGACAGGTTTGGAAGACAGTTTAAAGAGCTTGAATTTACCTAACGTCCAACACAACAACGGTTTGAAATTCCAACTCGTATGCAAGCATTATTATTTATTTATTATAATAACAGTTCAAGCCCCGGAAACCATTGAAGAAGGTTTAGTGCTGGTATAACCATAAAGAAGATTAGATAGCACAAAATGGCTAGGATGCAAAAAGCTACGATAAGATAGGATAGTTTCTAAACATATATGTGCAGTAAGTTAAAGGCAAAAACATAATTTTATAATGTGAAATGTTTGGAGTAGAAGGAAACAGCAATTGTAAAACAGAGTAGGTAGATAGGACAATGGTTAAGACTATAGTAGTAATCTAACGATGATATATAAATACAAACAACGTGGGTTAGTGAAAAATTACTTAAAGATCATGCATGAAGCAATTTTGTTATTACACCGAATTTATAATCGCATACTTTGCGACTTATTACACTTATACTTTCGTTCGCATTTTAAGGTAATTAATATAGAAGAAAGTGCGCACAATGAGAATGAAATTTAAAAACGAAAGCGCCTAATTATCACTTTCTAGTTAATGAATTTAGAATATGTTGAAGGATGACCAGATGAGCGCATTATTATCGCGTGGCTTCGAACATAGCAACCAATACGTGGCGCAATGCAAAAACGGGAGAAATTCAGATAAACGCGATAATCGTAACGCTATTAAAGAAACTATCGCAACACCCAATCAACATAAACTGTATGTAGCCATTGGTTAGTTTTTAACTGACCGTGTCGCGATTCGTTTTGAAACAGCAGTGAAAGCCGACACAACAAAATATGCGTCTGTCGCAATAAAACGCAGAGAGACCGGATTTCTAGAGCAGCATGATTACAGTGCAGGTGGAGCAAAAACAGTGCATTTCCTTTAACCTACGCACGTGACTAGGCCGGAAGTAAGGGATGCCATTTTCGCACTTATTAACGATGCTACAACTCCCATGAGAAATTTTGCATTCAGGTGGGGTGGAAAACACGAGGGTCGTGATATTACACCGCCAGGAGAATTTCGTTTTTATAAACCTGCAGGCCGTGTAATTCCATAAATTACATGTAAGAAAAAAAAAGTTAAGCAAAGTTGCTCGAATTTTCTGTCATGGTTCGGTGCTTTGCAAAAATAAAGACAGCTCTTTATTTCCAACGCCTAAACATCAAGTGGTTTTGTTTCTTTCGTTGCCCGCGCCATTTCCCGCGTAGAATAAGTTTTGATTCCCTCAGGAACAGTATTTATTTCAATAGTGGAGCCGTGAAAAGACAAACAAAGTCACTTTCGGATTATATTATTATTATTTTTTAATTTGACCGAGGAGAATATAAATAATTACACTTTTGAAATAAATAAAATGCTTAAGAAACTTCTTTTGTTGGTTTAAGGATTTAGTTTACCAAAACACAGCAATTTTCCAGTTAATGTTACAGTACCATAATATTTATAAATAAGCAATTAATTACTAATAATTTAGTGACATTAATATAACATGAAAAACGATGTACATTTATTAAATTAGAAAGAGCCGTGGTAGCCTAGTTGACCGTGCACTCGCCTCACGTTCATGAGGTCGTGGGTTCGATCCTGGCCCGTACCAATGAGTTTTTCGAAAACTTAAGTACGGTTTATTATAATACCACAGGTTTTTCGGTGAAGGAAAACATCGTGAGGAAACCTGCATACGCCAAAGACTGGTATTTACTATTCTGAGGCGTATGTGAAGTCCACCAAAAAACGGATTGGGGCACCGTTTGGCGGACAGGGGTTTGGCACAACAGATCCCATAGGGTCGAAGTGTCGCCAGGTATTCCTGGCCCCCTGATAAAATAAGATAAAAAATTAACTCAATAGTTAATTCAATTCATTTTAAATAACAAAATAATTCTATTCAATGCAATAAATTCTATTTAATTACTCTAAATTATATAATAAAGTACGTTGAATTGAATGTTGAAAAGGCATTAAAACGTTTTCTTTTCAAAGAGTAGTGCTGTGCGAATGTTTCAGTATTTCAGGCAGAAGTTGCCCCAGGTCGGCGTTGGCCGCTCAGTTCATATAACACAATTTATTCATGATAATGTAGGTATATTGAAGAAAGGTAGACGGTAGGCGCAGCGAGCGGGCGGCGCGGCGGCGGCGGCGGGCCGCGAGGGTTGGAGGGCTGTAGGGGGTCAACGACCGTGCCGAAGTGACGTCACCCGCCCTACAGCTGGCCTGTCTAGTGACGTCACCGCTCCGCCCTCTGTACAGCCACAACAAAACAAAGCCAATCCTACTCTCATAAAACTAAGATTCAATCTCACAGATGACGGATTTGTGATAACCACATGTCGTCTTACGTGGTATTAAAATTCGATATCGTGTGGTTATTTGACGTAAATGGACACTTGTGTCCTGATGAGAACTTTATTTCAGCTAATACGGCAGCTGATATAAACAAAATTAATGTGTACAATCGAAATAAGATCACACCAGACACGACACAGCCAGTAATAATAATAAAGTATACGCTTAATTATGAAGTCAGAGATATGATTATTATTATTAGTATTTGCAAAATAAATTCAACTTTATACGAAAGTTGGCGGAATTAGAAGGAAAACAATGCTTTAAGTGGTTGTTTTAACTTAAAGGGGCTGGTATGAACAAACTGGTTTCCTTAATGCGTTGACTTATAGTTGCCACGTCAAAAAGTAATAAAATACAATACGAAGTGAGTGATTAATTGACCGCATTGGTAAGACGAAATGCATTAAGAAGAGCAACAGCGAACCAAACAAAGTACCGTAGCGGTGACTAGCGGGATTCTCGTCATTTCTCATCGTGCAGCCAGCACCGCCACTGACACTCTCCAAATTGTGCTCTCGAATGTCTCGAGAATATTTCACTTGCAACTGTATCTAATGATGGTATGAACGGTAATAGGCTGGGAATCGAGTTCGCAAACAACATGCTTGACATGCAGATGCAAGATAACTCGAAGTAGATAGCCTAAACAATGACGGTTTCAACTCTGTATGCAAATAGAACAATGTTCTGAGATCGTAAAAACCCTGGTACTTCGAAACATATTCTCATGAACGTCGTTTATATTGAAGTTTCCAAGTCCCCTCTAATAAATTAAGCTTGAAATTTGTTTCATTTATGCATGACTAAGAAGTTGTTTTTGTGGTGCTGAACCGAACTACTGAGCAAGATGAGATGAGCAATCATGAGCACCATATTGTAACACATTAATAAAACAACACTTGTCGACGTTCCACGAATAATACCTACTAAGACTGATGAATTGATCACTGCCATATTGGGGAGAGACAAATGTTACTCATTCATTTTATAAATTCATTTCATATCTCGAATTCGTTTCAATTTTAATTCGGTCTGCAAATTCAATACCAGACGAAAACTTTCATACAGCTCTAGATCTAAATTAAGAACTAAATAATTCTCAGACACGATAAATAATCTCAAAGACCTGTCTATCGACAGACAAAAGCTAGTAAAAGCTATGAATGACAAACGCACACTGTCTGCAAACAGCCGATGGCTTTGCCGACACATTTCGGCCTAACGACGACATCAACGGCGCGATCGCTCAGGTGGTCGTTGTGTAGCGACAGCTCAATGGGACATACATCTGTCTTGTCTAGCCGTCTAGTCTGTCGCAATGGGAACCGTTGCATCAACCTGTGCGACACAAAGCCACAGACCCGCTTGGAGATGGTTAAATAATTAAGCTTTATTTGACAATCCGCTGCATACAAGCATCTTTGCTTGACAAAAACAAACATGTTATTGAGTTGTTAATAGGATAAAAGTGGCGAAACTGACAATACAGTTACTAAATTGCGGAAGAACTTTATTTCAGTGGTATATGAGTAATGAATCTATCCGACTTCCTTTGCCTTCAATCGACATAACATGATTAAAATTGTAACATGACAATAACTGTTTCGTATAACCCTGCTTCAAACCACAGCCACTGTTTGCGACTATTGACCATTTCATAATTGGATAGTGGATACTTTTACTAAGAAGAACCAATTAAACATAATGTGGCCTTTCTCCCCTGTTTTCTAATGACGATCGTGCTCAAAGTATTCAGTAGACAAAGAATGTGTTATACAAAGACGCTGTTGTACTTGAACATCTCGATGAATTTCTAGTACCCAGAGAATTCTCAGTACTTATTTAGAAAATAACATGAATAATACGAAATTGCCATGTATATACTCATCAATTAATTTTAACTGCTTATCTTGCATAGGTATCCAGGGCAGTTCATAGCAGGCATATAAGTGACTCTCAAGATCGGAGGGAGGGCCCGACAAATTGGATTGGATTGGAGAAGTTTTAAGGCAGCTTTGCAATGTCCCATTTGTTTTGGTTCCTACAGCTATAGCTTGTTTTTAAATTGGACTTATTTGTCTTTGAATCTCGCTTTCTTGAAGCAGTTTCAAAGAGAATAAGAGCTTCAAAGGCTTTTCAACTTTCTACACGATTGTCGATAGCCGGAACGATGTAACGTGATCCACTATCGTGCGCCGCCCATCGGACATCGCGTTAATTAAACTAATTGAAAACGGAGCATTAACTATGATCATCATTTTGTTATGGCTCTAAAGTATACCGTCATGCCTCACTAGGGTATTTCCGTAATTAGTTCATCTTTCATTGTTAGTTCTCACGCAAAGCTTTTCGACATCCTAAAAGGTGAATTACTACAAGAAATTTTGTCCAAATATCGATCAAATTTTCGGAAAGCCGGAGGAAAATATAACTCAGTACATATTGTAGAAATGCATTGAAATTGCTCAGCCTTCTCTTGTGGTGCATTTTTGAAGACATTTTCACCAACTCCCACATTAATCACAAAATTGGGAAAACTTTGAAAAACATCACTAACCACTTTATTAATTTTTTTTGTTTCAGAAATACACCCCAAACAGCTCGGAGGTTAGAAAGCCGGCCGGCGGCGGGCGGCGAGCGGCGCGGGCCGGCTAGCGGCGCGTAGGTGTGTGTGGTGGCGAGGACTCACATGTGGGTAGCGCGGGGTGCGAGCGCCGCTGGTGCAGGGCGGGCGGCGCGGTCACTCACTGAACTGAGCGCGGGAGAAGCTAGGGCGCACTCGGCACTTGACTTATCGCGGTGGCCGTTCGCGCGGCCGGTGTCTCGGGGACTGGCGCGCGGCGGTGCAGCGCCCGGCCGCACCCCGCGCGCCCCTCCCGACGCCCGCGCAGCGCGCCCTCCAGATGTTGCCGGCTGACGGCGCGCCGCCGCCGCGCCGCCGCCGCGCCGCTCGCAGAAACCTCCAGAATCCACACGAGCCTACTTCATCCTGACTTCGAATTCTGACATATACCTCGCAAGTATGTGATAGTTTCAATTGCGTATATAGAAAATAAACATATAGTTCCTGAAGAAGACAAGTTTTTTTTATCTCTTATTCTCAATGCTGACAGAAAGCTCCGCTGCAAAAAGTCTTGAACCATCTAATGATCACATACAATTTACATGTAGATGACAAGATTGTACTCGTACTTAAGTGATTTTGAAGTGAAACGGTTTACGAGAACGATAATGGTTCTTGGGTGTATGATGGATGGCATAGAGTGTGGACGTCGAGCGGTGGATGGCAACGCGCCGAGCGGCAGCGGCGCGGCGGCGGCGGGCGGCGCGGACGAGCCGTCGACCCCGCCGGCCACGCTCCACCGCGCCGGCGCCGCCTCGCCGAAACTTCGCACTTCACTTTTCCACCAGTAGTTACACCAGCCGTGAAATTACTGCAAAACTGACGCAACGACAGCCGTTCATCAGTCTTGCGAATCACAAAATGCAAATAGCAAACACAGATACATTGATAGCACTACTACATCATCCCTTAGAATCGAGTCTCAAAAGAAGTCTAGATAGAATTCTTTTTTCAAAAACCAAAATCTGACAGCCACCACACTCTCATGAATATGAAACAGATAAACCACTCACGAATGAACTGAACGATATTGTTACACCGAACAATATTACAGATAAATATAAGACATGTGTTGAAAGAATATACTCAGCTTAATCTACGAGCTATCATTAATATTATGAACAAATTCACACACGGCTGTTATAATATAACACAGACATGGAGTTAAAAGAACATAGGACGCTTTTAGTGACGACTGCACATTTAGGTTAGCCAATGCCTAACACTAATGGTTGCAAAACGACGATGTGTCGTGTGTAAGTTGCATTACACACAATGCAGGCAACTCTCACAGGCAAGAGCAATTAGCCGAACATACAGCCTTGCTTTCACCAAATCTAGAAACGAACACTGGAATATAGATTCCCACACATGTGCATAATCACGCGAAAACTTGATCAAACCTCGCAATAACGTTTCGATCACAGAGGTTGAAATGGAATTTCTGAGCGCACAGAGGAAAGGTAGATGAAGCATAATACTATAAAATATTTGTGGATGAACCAATCTGGTGAACAATGGAGACATTATGAGGTAGCCGGATAAGGTAAAGTTTCGTTCAGGTCGTGCTGAATCCCAATGAGGAACGGGTCGCTCGCGGCTCGCGCCGATCGACGCCTCATAAATGTCTAGTTGGGCTATTATAAATCCGATATGACTCATGTCTGTTTCTTTGATCGAAGACTGCAAAAAAATCAAACAATGATATGCGCAATAGGTATGATTACTCTATTTAAAGCCCTGGTAAGTGATACTGAATTAATAGTTCAAACTATTGAGAACTGACTCACACCTTGCAAAATTGCAAGTTTTTCTAATTTTACTTGAATAAATGGCAGTAATAACGCAGGCCAATAACATCAATGAATAATAACTTTTAACCTTGGATCGAAAGTGCATGGATGGAACCTAGCAGATAGTGCATTTAGCAATCAATTAAGACAATTTTGATTGATCAATAATCACACACATGTCGATGATCAATTGATCACACAATGTAATATTTTAATTGAAGATAAGTATGTACATGTGTATTAACTTCGGTATACCTACATTGATAACATTATTACATTTACAGTTACCGGAGCGGATGTCACGACGTCTTTATTTTAAAGCGATAGCCTCTGTCGCCAATTACGGACCATTACTCATGCGTGTTGATACTTATTAATAAATTATTATTATCGATCTAACCGTTCTAGCTACGCTACGCACAGCTAATATGCAAGGGTTGATTGCATCCGTTTGGTCGTGAGCAGCCTACGACTAGTAATATCTACAGTTATATTTGAAACGCGTTCAATAACTTCAGGAAGACTTCAGGTGTGTCGCGGACATGTGCATCTATGTCATTTGTAGTCCCAATTAGATAACTTATTATTTTACCGAAGTCAATTTGATCTAAGAAACGAAGTCCTCAGTAAGTTTCAAGTGTCTCTGGCTTCCGAGCGAAGTATTTTTTTATCGTTTTAATAATTCGGAGGCCGGGTGTACGAAAATTGAGCGGTCGTTCAACTTGACGCGCAAAAACAACACCCCGTCTATTGTGGAAGTGCGTTGCACGGGCGTCGGCTGGCCAGGTCGCATCGACGCTCATTACACGTATAATGTGAAGATAGGCCGCATTTGTCAGTTTTTTATCAAATCCTCACACACACAACCACCATATTTGCTTTTGTTACAAGTACGTAACTTGTGAAAAATGTAATACATGTATCAGACAAAAACTACTGCACTCTTGAAATTATTTACAATTCTACAGAGTGCCATCATTATAATAGCTTTTCCTACAAAGCATCAAGGTAAGGTACATTTAATGCGAGAACAGTCATGGAACCAAGACTTAATTGTAACCTTTATAGCAAGCTATTGAAAACACTAGGACAAAACACCTTATATGTTTAATGAAGTTTAATAACGTAGCATTATCATAATCTCTTGGATCTCCAGTGGGTAGCAACGGTCGTCTGAATTATAATAAAACTCTCCCGAGCAATGGCAGCACAATGACGAAGCGCAAACACGGGCAAACCAAACAGCGCCTTGACAAACATACAGCGAGAGCGGTCTCGCCATCCTCAATGCAAATAAATGCGACAAAAACATTCTTAAACCCAACACAACCTCCGAATACGGAGACAAATCTGCCGGATTCACTGTAATCAAATATCTACAGAGGGGGTTCTGAAATAAATCTGAGATTTGTTTTCTTGAGGTTTATTTTAAACAATTTGAATTTCTGAATAATAAATTGAAACTTTGTATTCAGGATCAAAGAAAAGGCATTTAAGTGGAAACTAACTGGATTATGTCTGTTGTGACAACGAGACACAAAAATGGACGACGATGATGGGCAAAATAATTAAGGCACAAAAAGCTGACATTGATACATTTTACCGACTAAAAAGAAAAATCTTAAACTTAATGTAATTCTGTAACGAATTTGCCAACATAGGTAAATTTGTTTAAAAACTATTGATTACCAGCGTTGAACAATATAATATTACTAATAATAAAATTTTATGTACACCCACGACTTTTGTTCTATAACTAATCAAGAATGTATTCTGTGTAAAGGTGGAAGATGTAGATTTAATTGAAATCTCAACACGAGAGTGTACGACTTCCTTACCGGGCGGACACAAGTTATTTCACACCATGTTTAAGGTAAGAGCATCGCTTGTATGCGATGTAGCGATTACACGCAGTGCCCGGACTCGCCATCAATTAGATTTAATAGACCGTTACATTAGATACAACTGGAATATATGACTTCCTAATATAATATTGTAACTAGGAGAGAGTTTAACTAGCTGTGGGCGTATGAACATAAAAAGTAGAACTTTGAAAAAGATTGCAATTAATTGTATTTTTTTGGGCATTCTTTCTTACTATTCTAGTGCAATGTTGGAATAAAATATAATATCATACCTTTATAGAATAATTTGCAACTTTAAGGCTAACAACATTGTATTACGGGTAACACTGTTTAAAATAACTTTTACATTAAACTACAAAGTATCATAAATCGTAATAAATTCGCAGTTAGGAATAGGGTTCATATAAAAATTTATAAGACGATAAAAATAAAACCACTTCGGCTCTCCAGCGATAAACACATTCACTGTTAATAAACAAGAATTAATTAGTGCCCATTATAATATGCGTAATTGCAATTAGCATTCACATAACGACTCTGAGAGATCTAACGAACTGTTCACACTTGCGCATGGGCACGACGGTACACTGTATTTGCGAGAGATTAACTAGGCTTTCTTTCATGTGAAGGAGCCAGAACACACTCCAGTAGTAAGTTGCCAAGTTTCCCTAATAAAAGTTTATTATTTTGAGGGGAACAAGATGATTGAATTGAACCTAGGTGGTACGCGGAACAAGACTAATTACAAACAAATAATAGGAACTTATAGGGAGACCGAACAACGATATCCTATTTCAGAAGCTTTGGATGAGACGTAGAAGTGATGGTTAATCATCACATGGACTGATAATAAAAGGGTCGTTCCCATAGACCGCATGCGCAGCCCCAATTGGACCTGAGACCAGGACAAGTATAGACAATATGGAGGCTGACAGTGGACGAAGATAACCTGAAAGAGAAGAAGACACTGTTGTTTTCTAACACATGGTGCTGTCTCTGTGCGAATGCGCAATGTAGACAAGACCTGATCGAAGCGTGGGCGCAATGCATTCTGCGGTGTTGTTCATGTGTGAACTCAATTAGATAGTTTCGCTCGGTGCCGGTCGTGACAGACTACGGCATGTCCGCACTTCGTTACCGATTGTGCTGCGATAGTGCGCTGTGATGTGACCAAATACCCAACGACAATAGACAATTAATAAAATACAAAGACGTTAAACAATAATGTAATAATACAAATTAAGTACAATTACCTAACAGTTAACATTACATACCGATGTCAAATATGAACCACAACCATGGGCGAACGACAATATTTAAACCGGCTTAAAATTCATTGAATAGTTTTCGAGATCAGTCCGGACATGAAATATAGACGGCAGCGGCCGGAGTAATACAATTGGGAGCACAAATAGGTCAATCCTGTTGACCTACATTCGTAGAGTCAAAATTCAGTAGGTAATCCGATTCCTAGAATTAAAACGAGTTTTAGAGGGGCCATTCTGGCATCGATTCCAGCAATATTGGCCACTGTGCGATAGCAGGATTTAATTAGCGAAGAGGCAACGCGACGTGCGGTGATAACGCGCATCACGCCAGCCGGTGTCACCCGTGGGTATCATGCGCTCCGGTAGCGAGATTTCTCTGACAAACTACTGATTATTACGTTTAAATTTAATTATCATTCCAGCCTATAATATTAAGTTCAGTTACGTTATTTATTATCAACGTCTCGCATCTGTGCTCGGCGAATTTGTTTATGACAAAAGTTGTGGTTTTGGTCTGAGTTTAGTCGTTTGTGTAAAAGCTATATAATTATAATAAAATTAGGGGCTCTGGAAAGGGTATCAAGAAGTAGCAGGATGGGCAGAGATAGGCTGGCGGTGGGGCGCCACAGCCCCAGTGGAGAAGGCCATAATTATAGCCTTAAAAGCATAATAATTAACACGGCTCTAAAACTATAATTCTTACTGTCAGACGATACTAGGAAAACAGAGTAAAGTGATGCTGTCAAATCAAACAGCAAAAAGTTGCCCCTCGCTTGTAAAATATGTCATGTATACCTTGTAACTTCTGGCTACCGATCATATTAAGCGAGACACCGCCCAACAAAAACTTAAACACTCGATCACTTAATGTCATTAACATTCAATGTCCGTTCCGCGCTTGTAAAACTAAGGAAAGCGCGATCGTTGACGCCACTTGCGACCAGCATTCTATATGAGCTGGTTATTTGCTTATGTATGAGAAGTGAGATATAGAACAGCAAGACTGCCCTGTTGCAATTTTAGCACCACCTAGGGTCTAGGTGTAGCTGGGGCAACTCTGACGAGTTCCATAGTTTACAGTGCGCCGGCAGATGATAATAATATTAAGTTACAGGTCCCGCTTATTTTTGTTTATGACGGATGACGTCATCTGGTACCTAACCAACATTGCATAGTTGAAGATCAAAGTAAAGACGTCACGTCACATCCGCCATTCCAGCTGCAAATCTTGGTATAAATACGGAGCTTGTGCTTGTAAATAATGTATGATTGGCTCCAGCCGACACGCGATTAGGGTCAAACCACCTGACATCGCAGGGACACGTGGTGGTCGGATAACAGGGGCCCGCCGGTCGGGGTCCGGACGCGTGCCATATCTGATCACAATGCATTATTTATGCTGCACGAGGGTTACGGAACCGCTACAACGGATATAATACACTCCCACTGCACTATATATGAAATACTTTTATTACTTACTAGATTTTACCTACAGCCGAAATGCCTAAACGTCATTGCAGCTGCTCGACGAGCAATGCGTGTGCCCTGGTTCCCGGATGCCCCCGACCCCATTAGCCCCCGATAAATAAATATTAAAAGGAAAGACCACGTCCTGGCAATCTTGAATTTACGTATTCTTGTAGAAACGAAATTCTTGTAGGTTTCATCAGAATCCTATAATGCACTATTAGATTCCGCTAAAAACAAACAAACATCATCCTCATTTCGGCATTTCATTTCTACCAAACAAAACATTACACGAACGCTGGGATACCGCAAAATAATTCACGAGCGCATTAACGTATTTTTACATTAATTTTTTTAAACAAAACGTTAATTTTGTTTTAGCCTCAGGCAACATTATATCCAACATAGACATTTTGGCAAAACGATAAAATTATATGTTTTAAGCTAGTCCCACAGCGTGTGTTGCGTTGTAAATTAAATGTCTCTCCCGTCGTGGAATTTTTTCACAAAAATAATGCAAAACAAGACATAAAAACGGGTTTGCATATCGCGTCTCTTGCGCTGCGCATTTAGGAAGGAACTTGCCCTTTGGATAATAATGTGTCTGAAGCGCCGGCGCCCTACATTATAAAATCTCATAACGGCGATCTCGTTGTCATCATATTGTTAGCTAAACGAGAGAGCGGGACCACCCACGTGGCTGCGAACCGCATGGCAGATCTATACACGCAGCGAGGAACCCATCGCCTTGGACGCGTTCCAATCTACAAAGTTTACGACGAGATAAATTTAGTAATGTGCAGTATTTTCAAATAACGCGTCATCGATAACTACGTGTGAAATGATTTTGCATGTTTTAGATTAGATAAACGCATAAATAGTACAAAATTGCCCTGGGGCCGCAGATTTGCGACCCGCATAAATTGCGTCCGTGATCCGACGTTATTCGATTGAAAGGATTACGATGTTCTTCATCAGTCAGCCCCCACGAGGGGTTCGTACAAAAGAGACAAATTGAGGAAGGCAATCTGTTCGTCCTACTTTAAACCTAACGAACTTTGACGTAAATTGATTTTAAATTATCAATTACGTTGCTTTAGATTACATACAATAGGGAAACTGAGTCACGTAAGTGTAACTAGATACTATTAGTCTATAAAACATCGGATCCAGAATAAAATGTTGCCAAAATACTTGGCAAATAAAAGCCGCACAAAATACACAGTGCTTTGTAAAAAGTTTTTATTGTGTGTAATTCTCCGCAACATGTCATAAATCATAGGAAAGTTCCCCAACGACAGAATTAGTAGAATGGTAAGCAATATTCGACTACGTCTAACTTTGACAAAACAACATAAGTTGAACTTTGAGATGGAAAATTTTGATAAACGTAATTATTTCATCACAGTCTAGTGTATAACATAAGAATGACTTGTGTCGCAGTCAATAGAGATGAGAATACAATCAAAAAGTTTGCGACTTGGGGGGTAGCTGTAAGAGCCGACAGCCAAGACAGTTTATTTTACCTCAACATACTAGCAAGCAAAATTTATATAGGTACTTACAGTGTTTTAAGTGAATATTAAAGGATCACAAATATATTTGCCTATCGACTGAACGAGAAAGAATTTAGATGTTACATCATTTTCAAAACATTTAAAATTTCTAGATGAAAAGTGGTTTAGTGTATCTTAAAAGTTTCATCGACAAACACGTGTCTTTCACATTTTTAAATATATTAAATAAAATTCAATCACAAGGTACATTATTGGTAAAAAAAGAGCGGCTTCATAAATCTTTCTAGTACGCAAAAACACAGAGGCAATGGTCTCTGTTTGTCTAAAAATAAAGATTTTTATTGATGTATACAGTACAAAATACGTGCAACACCATATTCTCTACAAGACTGTAAAATTCTTATTTTAAAGTATTTAGAGGTAACAAAAACAGTATCGGCCGCTGGTACGACATGTAATGATGTCAAACCCGTACTGTAACGAGCAGGGGGCCCTCTCGTAGGCTATATTGTACTGGCTATACATATTGTAAGTAAGAGGTAGGTGTGCCTTTTTATTGCAGTGCACCCACCCTCCCGACGGCGGCGGGCGGGCGGCGAGACCACTCGACTGGAAATATAATCACTAGATACGGATCGCTTTGTAAACACCGCGGGAGAGAGTTGGCCACGGATTTTATTGATTTCCATACATTTGCTAATTGCTTTTGGAAATTTGTGTCTTGGGCCCGTGGTGGCTAATAAATCAATCATCTGCAGATTGTCACTGTAATTATTAGAAACTTCAGAAGAGAAGCAAGGCTATTTTAAGAATAGAAATCACAATAGGGTACATGCGAATCCTACCGACTGCGCCATTTATATTACACCGGGATGGATAAGGTAGCAGGCGCATGTGGTAGATATTTTACACAATAGGAATTTTTAAAAAGGGGATTTATGTATGTCTGCTCAAAATTCAGAAAAACAGATTTTCATACGTTTGCACTGTTCCTTAGAGAATTTTTCTATGACAAAGGAGAGCTGAGTACTGTAACGATTTAATTCAATCAGGACAAAAAGCAAGGGCAGGATTATTCGATTCGCACGAGCAAAGTCGGCATTTAATCTCCCTTTTTATTTAACCTACACTACAATAGACTGCAGCACAGAAGTTGCCGACTACGAGTGAGGGGTATGAAAGCTCGGACGAGTGAGTCGATAGCGTGATGACATCACGAGACATGCATGCATTAGTCAAGTGTGTGAGACACGGCTCTGCATACCTGTTTAATGCAAATTCACCGCGCCCCCCGCCTCGCACTACCCCGCGTACGTCCGCCGGCCGGCAGCGCCGCGCACGCGCCCGACATGTCATATGGAGCGAGACTCCATGCGAGCCGAGTACACTTTCATAGGAAACAAATCATATAGCGTTATACTTTCGACGGCACGCCTTCTGTACAGTACACCCAGCTTATTTAACAGTTATATTGGCTTTGGATAGGTACTCGTATCACAACATAAACATGGGTTTGGTCACATGACGTAACCACTGCATAATATACGATAGGGTTTCCATTCAACTTACTAACAAAAAGAGTAACTGCAAAAAAGTAGAAATCACTCAACTGATATGATATATAGCCCCCGTAGAGTTTTTTGCCGGTTGTATGAAGTTGGCAGATTTCTGCGCAATTACATATTTTAGGTGTCAAAGGGGCAGCTGTGCGGTTCACTAGAGACGCTCATTCAATTTCAAGAAATAGTTCATTGCTTCAACCCAATCAAACTTTCAAGTTTTAATATATCACACTATCTCGTTTACACACACACAGACTATAAACACTGTCAGCGATGTGCAAACAATCTGTGACTATATATTCATTCAGGCGCCAAAAAATTCTACGGTGACTATACGAGTACCTACCTAGATATCTCTTATTTTCTTACTGACTCTGGCTTTTCGAAAGAACCAGTAGAACTTGGCTGGCACATTATCGTGCGACTAGATGAATTAAATAATCATTTGCTTGCGCTGTAAGTATCACATAACAAAATTTTCACCACTACAATAGGGTTCATTAGCATAGGGAAGGTCTGACTGAACTGAACATAATGCAACGCGGTATCTACCGCTGAATAATTCAAATATCTTCATCTTATTTACAATCAGCTAATACACGTTCTTGTATTGATTCCTAGCTAAAGGTTTGACGTGTATTCCTTGGATATTATGTACATTGCACTGTGAATATTATGTACAATTTCTAAGCACATGTCTAACATTAGTCTTCCTTCCGTAATTAAATGTATGATATGTACAATTTTATGTATATGTGCTGTTAATTTAAATGTAAAGATGTGAATTCATCAACTCGCAGGTCTGCTCGTCTAAAGTTAAAGCATGGCCTAAGCATCGGAAAAAAGTTTGTTCAATTGTGGTTTGGCTCCAATGCCACAGGCAGCGACTTTAATTTTTACCACCATTGCCAGGCAATTTTATATCATGTAGGTATATGTTACAAATTTCAGCTTAATCGGTCCAGTAAGTGAACTAGTTGACGAATATAAACGCATCGCTATAATGGGACCCGTTATGACTGAACCCTAAAAAAGGGCTGCAACACATAGATGCTGAAGATGCTAATGGTCTCGCATAGTTCACGGCTTGTTTGGCAAGTAGGGCCACGTTCACATTAATCAATACACTCTCTTTTTAACCACCGCACTTAGAATGTCAGCCTTTTGGAAATTTCAACCAATTTTACGCGGCAGCCTGCACATAGGTAATTGTCGAAATAGACAATTATGTTCATTCGCTGTATTTAGGTCGACTGTTAGTCTTAACGACGTCGTTTTCTCTTAAATATAAACAGCATAATTGTTTGTAATGTTTATTTGAGTCAATGACTTAATAGCGGAATAATTTGTTTTTAAACAACGACCATTTCAGCTCAATTATCAGGTTTAGTCATAGCGTGTTTAGATATCAGATCCCGGAAGCGAGATCAAGACGTAGCTGGACTTTGGATCATAAACGTCGACCTGGTTGGTTGAGTCGTAAGTGCAACTATCAAAGGATCCGAGGGGTCTCTATGCTGAGTTTTTCTATTAAGTATAGATAGTTGTAGCCATGGATATTGTGCTCTAATTTATTTAGGCCTATAATGATATTAAAAATCACGAAAAATGTCTGGTTAACAGAACCGAACACTAAAATACGCTATAAAAACAACAATGCTATTGCACAATCCCAGGGTAAGTTCTATGTCCAAAACTATTATCAAACTGACACGAATACCACAATACATAAATAATTATTTGTGTATTGTGCGAATGGATTTTGTTCATGACTGCTTCTGTATCGCTCGGACGTGATAGCAGAAGTCAACAACATGTGCAGTGCGTAATATCTAGAGGAGCCTAACCCCAGGAGTACGTTGATCAATTCCCAGCGTTAGACGATAAGAATGAATGAAAGTTGGCAGATAACGAGACGGTATCCAACAATGTCAAGGCCGCGGGACGTGTGTGTAAGTTTGTTGTGCCGAGCGCGGTGCCAAGAGAGTCGCCATGACTGAATGCGCCCGCGCATCCTACAATTTTCTACGCTCTGTCAAGAATTTTAAATATCCAAGGCTTCTTTGATCAGTTATTTTCCGTCATTGATTTAAATACAACAGCGATTAAAACTTAAATAATAAAACACAAGAATTGCATACAACTAGCCGTTCCAATTAAGATTCCTTCCACCGTCCGACTTTTAATGTAGGTAAGTTAGTATAACTTATTTGCTATATCTTAAGCAAATAAAAAGCCAAAAAAAGTCCTGGTGGTTCTCAAGCTCACGGACAGACAAGAGATACATAGGAATAACAGACATATTAAATCAATCAGTCATCTTTTAGATACAGACTTCGTTTACCGATAGCACTTTGATTAAAGATTATAATCTAATCCAAGCAGACGTACGTAATTGAAACCAAATGATATCTTTAAAATAAAACCATCAATATTGTGCTAGAGCAATGTGGCCGGGGCGGGCGGGCGCGCGACCGCGATGCGTAATGGTTTATCGCTCTATCAGCGCACACAATGTTATCGAGAGATCGCTGCTGCGCCCGCGGCGGCGACCCCAGACCGCGCGGGCTCGACGCGATGCCCCATGGCTTTTGTCACACACAGCGGAATGTCACGGCAGTGCGAGTAGCGGGCATTTGAAATCGTCACTGATAAATATGTGTCCAATTTAACTGTTATCTGAGCCACTAGTAGTCTCGACAGCACTGTCAATACTGTACAAGTCATATTGCGACGAGAAACTTCCGGTCGAGAAAACATTACGCCATGTGTTAAGTGTGAACCGATCTGAAATTAATGCGTGTTAGGTAGGTGAACTGTTGGAGCAACTGATCGAATACAAACATGACTTAGACATACCTGTCATCAAACATATTTGTTCGAGACTATACGGTAATCAGCAGTGTCAATATTAAAGGTATTTTTTCAGAGTTTGGTTTCCGAGCGAGTAAGTTTTGGGTTGAGAAATCGTCGTGCGGACGGTCGACTGACGCAACAGAACATTTACCTCACGGGTCAATACATATTAACCTCTAAGGCTTTATTATGAGGGTAAAGCAGGGCTTAGTTAGTTTAGGGTTATAATCCCAGCTCCGGGCAAGTCGGACGGCTGTCCACCTCGCTTCTGTTCAACTGTTAAATCGCATAATCCGATGAGACGGTCCAAGTTCATTGGAGCGTTAAACATCTATATAGGTACCCATTACAGTTAAATGTAAATTAAATTAACTGCAGACTCGGCGTTGCTGAAGGTGAATTAACTCCTCTATAACTTCAGTGGCTATAAATTTTATATTTCTGCTCCAAAGCTGACGAACTCAGCAACTTTACAGACAGGGCTTGGCTGTCGAGAAATAATTTATCATTCGAAACTCTGCAGCCGTTTAGTTAGTAACGTAAGGCTAATTCATAATAGAGTAATTTGTCAATCAAAACAAAAATATTGTGTCCACAATATAGAGTGAACAGGGTAACATAATAGAAAGGCTTCGCGTGAGGGGTGAGCGAGGGAGCCGTGCGACAGGGGGCGAAGCGAAAACAAAGTATCCAATTTCTACACTACCCCACTTCCGACGCAATTACGACACAGCATTGTGGGCTGCGACCGCAGCCCGACTGAATCTAGCCACCGGCCAATCTCGTTACGGTACATAAAGTACACCTTTATTGTTCTCCTAAGTTTTTTGCAAGACTCATTCGAACAAAGAAACCTGTACGTAGACCTGCATAAAATGTACACCTGTACTTCATTGTCCCGCGTGCAGTACCGCGACAAACGGCACCGTGTTCGTTTCGCTAATAGGATAACATTAGCTAATTGACAGCGGCTAGAGCTAGAGAATGAAAGGGCCATAAATCAAAATAGCCCTCTCTGAGCTGTCACGGCGCTGATGGACTCTCGTGGGTAACGAAGGGGACATATCCCCATTATACGATGTGTCAACAAGTCGGATTACTGCGCCCTGCTACGGCTTATTATTTAATATCTCAAAACAGCATGAGTGTCTCATAATAATGACTGAATTTAGTCAAAATTACATACCTACAATCTGAGCCTTTTAAGTCTTACCTACCTTTTTGAACATTTGAGGTATTTATTATGATGTAATTCGTTAAAATTCGACTTTTTTAACCTAAGGCTGTGGTGTTACAAGAAATCTATCTGTTTTTCCGGTGCTTAAAACTTACTTACACGACAAAAAAAATTATGAAGTCAAGATCTCCAAGGGGGACCTCGAAAAGCGATTATCTATATTAACGACACTATTTATCTGAAACAAAAGCGTCACATCTACAACGGCGAAGGCCACAAACGAAAGGCCCTCTTCGAGAGGGTCACAATAAAGAGCCCTAACATTTACAAAACAACAAAAATACTGTTGAACAACATAAAAGCTCTTATCGCCCCGAGCATTGCGATCCATTAGAGACACTTTACAAAGATTTGAGGGCGCCAACGTTGCGCACAACCAGTTAAAACAGACCTCTCTTTCCCTTCCCGATATTCGAACAACAATGTGAAATGAAGATATTTTAATATACATGAAAGGTCTTGTGGAAATGGTCGAACAAGGGCACTCTTTGTACTTGCGTCATAATCATGTGACCCGGTGTTCAAATGTACTTGAGTCGTGCCAATCAATGTCGTTAGCCAAAAGTAATAAAAGTGTTTGTTATTCATTAGGCGCCAACACAATCAACATGCAATATAGTTAACTAAGCCTAGAAAATGAGACATATCCTAAGAATTTGTAAAGAAACTAATGTGAGTTTTGAACATTATGAAGTAACATTTTCCGCGACAATAGTCAAGTGCATAGTAATATAAAATATTTACTCCTATTGGTGGAACCCCTAAAACTTATAGTAATCAAACCAATATTAGGCAATTACATTACATGAAACTAAAAACTTTTTGGTATCCAAATTCTTTCCTTCAAGGGCAGATACGCTTCTATAGTTGATCGCTACTATATATTCTTTTTCAAATCTACTATAAACTATAAAAAAAATTTTAATCTGCCGTTCCATACATTTATATTTTCCATGTGTGTTTCCTAACGAATCGCATCATTTTTAACACCTCACCACAAACCGACGGCACTTACCTGGATCAGCGGCTATTTGTCTGTACACGGCGAGCGCGACGTCGTCTTCGCTGACGAAGTCCCAGAGCCCGTCGCAGGCGACCACCACGAAGTCCTCGTCGCCGTCCAACTCCACCGTCGCGATCTCCGGCCGCGCCGTCACGTACGGCTTGTACTGTGCGTCACCTACAGATAATAAATCATAATTGTAGAGCAATAAGCGATGCCCCTCTGCAGGTAAAGTAAGGGCATAGGTCAATATGACTTAGTTTTTGGAATTGACTTAGGGAGATGGTGGGTTGGTGCCAGGTCAATGGCAAAAAATGTGCTTAGCACATTTTTCGCAACGTAGCTTATATCTTTCTAATTCTATTCTTCTATAAGTAAAACAACAGAATTAGAATCCCAGGAAAAGCGCGTGTATCACGCGAGTATTATCCACATCACTATGACGACCCTGTCACGTTTGATCATCAGAATATTATGACCGCCTCTATTCTCACGATCTCTCTCTCTCTCTCTCTCTCTCCCATCACTACACTTCGTTCGGACCGCCACTTGCGCCTGCTACAGCCTGTATATACGGTATATATTCACGTGGATGTCCCCCATGTAGTAATATAAAGTTACCCTTCCAAACTTTGCGACGAGCGAGACACTTTGTCAATACAGGATCCGGTAGTGTCACCTGTCGGCTGTCGGAAATAGGACGTTTTGGAACGATACGTCACGTGACTAGTCAGTACAGTGACGCTTTACACATGTTTAGGCATCTACTGTGCTGTGCGAGTTAGAAAGGTGGACAAATCCGTGCGAATCGGAAGTATGGGGTGAAGTCACTACAACATCAGGTGCTCCAAGAATAACTCCACTTGGTGAAGCACTCTGCTAGCCAGCAATTAAGGCCTGGCGACAGGTTTATTTCGATAGCAGATACATTAAACCAAAGCCGCCCGGCCAAATTAAGTAATACCTATTCGATCTGAATGATCCGAGTCTAGCGAAATAATAAGTTAATTAGAGCTGGCTGGCTGGTCTCGAACAATCATTGTAAATCGCAGAGGGAGAAAGCAATCCTTGTTCCAAGTTGTGAATGTTATACCATTGTAACTATTACTTATTCTGTGGTTATACAGAAGAATATTTTCGGTACTGATTAATTTTAAAGACATGTTTCTAGATGGTTTTGATCTGGCCGACCTCGGGAATTAATAATGTCCACCCTCCTCACAAAGTAACTTAGTAAGCCATTCATTGCAAGTGTTACCCTGAGCCCGTATTACGTTACTCTGTGAGGACTATAGCAGCTGCTCATTATTGGCTCGGCAAAGTTGGCTAGTACTTATGTAACACTTTTAGGTCATTGGGTCAGCAAACAACAAACGCCTAAAGATAAATGTAACCTATTTGTTAATTTGTTTTAAAAAATATCCAGGAGATTTTCTAGAAACTATAGCTGGTGGTAGCTGGATCTATTTTAATTTTTTATTTTATTTTAAAATAAATGAAATAAAAATAAAAATCTAAATAGCACTATTTCCAGTACCTATCACATTGCTGTGATTTAACTAAGTGAAGTTTATGAGATTCGATAAATAACGTCAATATAAAATAACGGATTAATCATTAGTAATAATCGGTGCAAACTACGCATTTGGATTTACGATGAACGATTCTATTTAAAACTACTATTATGTTATTTATAGGTTTACGATACCACTAAGAACTATTAATACGATACTTTCCTATAGTAAAACGCTACCACTATCTGCTCTAGTAACTGTTGACTAAGAGATCCCATACCGAACTAATCTTCCATGAAACTGAGGCTAGCTTTCAACGACATCCGAGATTCCGCGGGGAGTTAGTGTAAACGTTTCCGGGCTTAATCTCCCGTGGAACGCGAAATCGATGAGCTTAGCCTGGTCCCGATATCTCGATACTTGAGGGGTGGCAGAGACGACAGAGCTGTGAAGAAAATGTCAGCATTATATTGTAGCGCCGTCGACACCGATGCGATTGCTATCGGAAATTAGTGATGCCAATCAATGGTCGTTATCGATATTTAAACAACTAAAATTATAGTCCGTAAAATTAAGTAAGTAATCAAATAAATATTTAAATGCGAAAATGGCGATGTTTGTTGCTCCAATCACGATAAACTTCTAAAACGATTTTCACGATGGCACAGTGATAGCTTACTCGTATATATCCTGGATATGACACTTTTTATTTTGTTTAAATTTTATTTAACGTAGGTAAATTGATAAAGGGTAATTTATGGATTAATTCCCACCCGAAACAGCGCAACGAAACCTAATAGAACTAAAGAGGTATTTTAATAGCTTTTAACAAAGCTATTAGAGCACAAGACATACTCGTCTTAATTATGATGTCTCTCACAATTCAAACAGCTATTTAAAAAAAACTGACCGTACAATTCCGATCGCAATTACCTGCAGATATGTCTAAGCTCAGACGGATTTTTCTAGTAATCCTAAAGCATAATTTATTTCACGCCACAGAATGACTACACATAAATTACACAATAGCATTTCTTTGAACATGATTCAGCGCTTAGCTTTGTATTAATAGTATTTTTTTAATCGCAGTACGCATTTTCAAGACGTGATCGGCAAGTATTGATGGCAATTGGTAGCAAATTGAATTGTAGTGAAGTACATACAATCAAGCGTAAATTAACTCCTATGGAAAGTAGGTTTATCTAAATTATTGTATTAGTAAGTACCTAGTGTAAGTTGAATTAAATGCACTTTCCCATGGGACTTAAAACAATTTTATAATACAAATCAACTTTATCGATTTTAACATTTACAGAAAAAACGTTATCGATAATGTTACGGCACTACTCCGCATCCCTATTGAAATGCACCTCGTGTCCAAAAGTAATCGATACAGTTTTGTGTGCAGTGTGGTGAGTGGGGTCACCCGCGAGGGCGCGACAGGCGGAGGGGCGCAGCCCACAACGTAGTAGCATGCAAGCACGACGAAGCTTTCTCGCTATATCTATATCTCCTGCTAGCTCTATCACTCTGCTAGCTTAAGAAAGAGACACCAGCGATTTATTTCGTAGTGTATTTAGGAACTTGTGCGTGTTACCGCTGCTTTCCGTCGACGACTCACTGGCGCCCGCCGCGCGCCACATCTATATAATTGTGTTGTAAATTCATGCGCCTATTTCTATTGTCTCAAAATGCACGTGGGTTTAAGAAGTTTAATTAGAAAAATTGTATTTTACATAACACGTTTTTTTATAATTACATAATTAGAAAGCTAAGCTAGTCAAGTAGTCAGTCTATTTCTATGCAATCTTTCAATTTTAATGATAACGTAAATTAACAAATTACTAGAAACTTCTTTCTGAATTTGAGATACCTAATTAAATGAAGATATTTTGATTAGGTTTATTAATGCAGTTTGTACATACATAGCAAAAAGTAAATCGGTACCTATTTATACATTTTCAAACATAGGGATAGATTTTTACTTATTTAGTATTAGAGATTTTGTTATACGTTAGTTGTTAAGGGTGCCACGGCTCATTCTTGTATTTCATAACGCTCATGTAGCACATAGAAACATTTATTCAGTAGGACGTGTTTGGCGAATGAGTTATGAACGTATGACGACACAAATATGAGTGAATGTAGGAATGTGATTGGTAGTAGGAGGTGCTCACAGACGGAAACGCGAAGAGCACCGCGACCCTCGGCGCGGCGAGCATGCATGTGAAGATAATGAGACCGAGCGAAGCAAAAGAGGTGTGTCATCATATTCGCGATACTTGGCGCTCCGATCTCTGTGCCTACCTTGTCAGGGACATAGCGTGAAGATATGTATGTAAATATTATTTGGTAGTTTATTGTAGAATAGACAACTATAGCATGACTGTGTACTTACTTAAAAGTGTCAAAATGATCTAATTTGTGCAAATGGGTGTAACATTGATATTGTAAAATTAGTGCAACCCTAACGTTCAAATTTGAGTTACAAATTCATTGCACTGAATGATATGAACGTTCATCCCCCGGCAGGCGGGAGAATGGAATAATGGATGGCACGCGCCGGTAATGTTCCCGATTTATTGTGAAAAATGACTCCACACCCCCCCCCCCCCACAACTGGCGCCAAATGGGGCTACACACGATGCGATCAGGTCGGGGCGATCCGGTCAGATTTATTTGGTATCAACGGAAGGTGGGTATCGTCCTCTTACCAGACGCCAAACAGCAATGGTGTTTGAGAGCCAGTGTAATAATGGGCCCACGAGGTACTCCATCTTGTATAAAAATCTATAAACAATACGCTTCAAACCTATGTGACACAGAAATTAAATAAACTAGTATTGCCTTGACCTAAGAATATTAACTATTACTACTTTATTTGCACAATTGCGAGTAAGCACTATTTGATTGCCGCCGTTCGCAGGTCCATCTGTAGGTAATACAGCGGTGCCCCTATTGACCATAAATTTCAATAATTCGACCGTAATCACGTGTGTAGCAATACACACGTACAAATTCGACTAAAATTCTCTTATTCTCATCAACGCGTTTAGTCGTTTCTGAGAAATTTATCTTTTTCAAATCTGTCAGGTCGAATCTCATCGTGTGTAGTTTCCATAAACCAAGAGCAATAAAACAGCCGATTAACTTGATGCGAGGTCAGGCTGCTCTCGCTCTATGCAATCCTTTAGCAGATGTAAAATACTATAAGGTTCTGTTGATTACTGCTTATTTGCTTATGACTTCTATAGCACTATAAAGGGATTTGAGAATCAATTTTAAATGAAGGAAGGTAAACTGGTGCCAAACTCTTATCCATTAGTTTATATGTCTCTTGTATAGTTTTTATCTAAAAAGCACACATCGTCAGGTATTGTCAAAGTTTGTCATTCTTCATTTAATGGTTTATTTCGTCTATTTATCCCGAAAATTATTCTACAAAGGTTCAATTCTGAAGGCACACACTTAAAATTTGACAGCACTAAAATTGTTTCTATCCCTTTCACATATTATGACGAAGCTTGAAGGTACTAGACGAAACTATTTTTTGTTCAGAATCGGACCGAACAAGAGTCTGGGAAAATAGGATAAAAATACATGAAAGTTGGTCGATAGCTGCGTAGTTTTGTGCTGGTTCATTTTAGTGCTGCCAAAATTTAAGTGCACTTCCAGAATCGGACCTATTGTTAATTTGTATAATATTTTTCGTGATAAACAGACTTTGAAATTATGAATTACAAACATTGACAATATCTGAAGGTGTGTCTTGTGTATGCTTTTCTAATAAAAACTAGATTTAAACTAGTGGGTAATAGTTAGCCACCAGTTTACCTGCATTCATTTAAACTTGATTCCCAAGACTACTTGTATAGTTACCAATTGCTCTTGAGACCGCCAGCTGCCCGTTGACCCGCCAAGTGCCCCAGAACATCACTGTGCCGCCAGACGACTCTATTCGTTCTCTTTCATCCTGAAACAACAAACATTATTTATTTAATTATTCAGCCCATCTATGTCATGGCTTAGACTGGTCGGTAGTACAGCAAGCGGTCCTTATGTTTGATTTGATACCTGCCATTTTCTAGAACTCTTTCTCAGAACACGTATTTGCAATAATGTCGTCAAATAAGCAACGTATTATTTCATAATTACATTGAATCAAAATAAAAACGAGCGTCAGTGGCGTAGGGGATAAGACGCGGCCTATCATATCGAAAGGTCCGGAGTTCGATCCCCAGCTGGGCCATGTACCAATGGGTTTTTTCTCGAAACTTAAGTACATTTACTGACTGCTCTCAAACGGTGAAGGAAAACATCGTGAGGAAACCTGCATACGCCGAAGAAGAAATTCTTAGGCGCATGTGAAGTCCACCAACCCGCACTGGGCTAGCGTGGTGGACTATAGCCCGAACGCCCTCGTTAAGAGGGTAGGCCTGAGCCCCAGCAGTGGGGACATTAATAGCCTGTTGATGATGAAAATAAAAACAATCAACAAGTCAGTGACATCTAATCAGATGTTAAAAAGAGAAGGTAGATAGATAATAACTTTTAACACTTTGGTTAGAAATTATATTTACAACAAAAAAAGGAAGGATTATGGAACGCAAATTAACACAATAGACAACTCAGAATGACATCTGAATTGATGCATTTGCTCTGATCGGTATCAGTTTGTCATATTGCTGTAGAATATTTGGCCTTAGATATAACTGTATTCACATGGGACAAATAAATCATACCACCGCATTGTTTTGGGATAGGTTATTGCTAATTGTTATCGATGACTGAGGATGATATGCCCCCTCCCTCGGTTCCCTTACGCACCTGTCGGCCGGGCTTATGCGGGCGCACGAGCTGCATGAGCCGCATGCGCTTGGCGAGCAGCGCCAGCGAGTCGCCCGCCCACGCCGCCAGCAGGCGCCGCGCACGCACCGCCACCGCCACCGCCGTGCTGCCGCCGCACGCTCGCTGCACAACCATAAAAAACAATCAATCATCACTATCATCAATCAGCAACCATAACTATGTCTCAGGCGAGGTTATGCCACTTTTGGAAACAATGATAAGTAGGTAGCGCACGGCTGTGTCAAATAAATTTGACTGGCCTGTTGTCATAGTCGTGTTGTCATTCACCACCAGGACCAGGGCTTTCTAAGCCAGAGTGGCATCGATTCCTACCGGGACCAACATTTGTGTGATAAGCATATCTGTTGATATTCGGATTCTGGTGTTTGTATATATGTGTTTAAGTATTTATTTAAAGAGTATATTAATGTATATCAGTTGTTGAGTACCCATCCACAAGCTTCGGCTTAATTTGGGACTCAACAGCCTGAATTTGTCCAAAACATTATTTATGTAACCGCCCACCTCCTGCTGGTTGCTCTTGCGCACGAACTCCGCGTCCGTGCGCAGGAAGGCGTCCCGCATGGCGGCCTGCAGGTCCCCGGCGAAGTGTGGGCTTTCGGCCAGGTACTGGTGCAGGTGCGCCGCGCAGTACGTCGCCGCCGCCGAGCCCGCGTGCCCGTCGTACACCGCGTAGAAACTCGTCGGCTCCGTCGTCTGGAAGTGGAAGTAAGATAATAAGTATTGAATTTATTTTAGACAACAACCAGCAATTTGACATTGGTAAGTGTTTTAATACAAGTGATCAAACTCGGCAGCGCGAGCATGCGTCGCTATCCGCTGGATACAATTCCTCCTCCTTTATGCAAATTTAAATACGTCTGCGCCATAGATAGAGTATATTACCATAGATTTGCACTCAGCGTATAGCATGAGATAGCAATAGTCTTTACCCCAATAATTTGAGCAGACGCTTCTTCTATGGCGGGGTCAAACTGAACAAACACTATCTATTTTAGTCGGGCTGTTGATTGTTTGTATGCAGTAAAAAATTCGCATACGTAAACTAACTTACTCTTACCACTGTTGTAATAAGTGTGTCCCTCTCTGATTATTATTATTATTTTAGTGCGTCCTCTATTGTTTCTCTCTTTACGGTCTGCGCTGACTTTTAAGTAGTAGTGCATTGAAGAAGAGTAATGAGACTGCAACTGCAATGGCTGCAGCTAACACGAACCTCAATACCAAACAGAGCTTCCAGGTTCCCAATCTCCACGTGTCTGTCCTCCATGACGCGGCGGGAGTTCTTGGTGGCGCAGGAGACGGTGGTGAGGTCGCGCTGCGCGGGCGGCGGCGGGGGCGGCAGCGAGTCCAGCCGGGAGTTGTCCAGGTACCGGAGACACACGGCGTTCACGCGCGCCGTCATCGCCTGCATCAGCCTGAGGGCTATGTATACTGGAATAGAAGTACACTTACAGTTAATTTAAAAATTAAATAAGTTAGAGCTAAGTAAGGGCGGGCTCCTGACACAAGAGGAATTAATTTGTCCCCAAGCTTTTCAAGTGTTGATGGGTCTTTAACGTCCCTCTTACGTCAATTTTATAATTTTTTGATATGAGTGGTTTTTCAAAAACCAAAACTGACAGCCACACTTAACGGAGTTTTTTGACTTTTGACAGCCACGCGAGATTGGCTAGGAGTGCCCAAGTACCAAACTGAACTGCAAATTAACGAAATACAATTTTAGTAGGTACTGATTCTGAAGGAACAAAGTTAAAAGCATTAAGTGCTATTATTCATTCTGTGACAGGACTAAAATTCTTTCTCCTCCTGCATGTCACACAGTATTATGAAGATAAGGACGACACTAATTTTAATGATGACAATTTTTTAAATGTAATTAATGTCTTCAGAACGGGCCTTTTAATTATTTAATTTGTTCGCTAAACAATACGTCTTTGATACATTCGTTTCATGCAAGCTTGGTTGGAACTGTGTTTGGCTTACGTTCGCGTAAGGTTCAAATTCGGTATAGTACCCCATTTACCAAAGGCAGGCATTTCAGGTACGGTCAACCGCACGTCAGTGGATACTAAACCGGTATAAACTGGTCTCTCATAGTATTGAAACCCCCTAATAGTTTAGGCCAGCTTAAGGTCAAAGTGTTTCCACTGACATGCGGTCGACTGTACATCCTAGAGCTACGGGTCATAGAGATCCCAGATGAAGGGTACAAGACAATAACCGACTGAAGTAATAACGTTATATATACATTAAATCTCCTGCAAGCAATGTTTTCAAACACCTCTGTTTAAAACCTATTAACTTTATCCGGCACCTATCTACTCTACGGTACTGCATAAAATTGTGGATACGGAAAATGAAAGTGTAATACTCCGATAAGAATTTAACCCGGTTACGGTCACTAGTATAAGGTAATAGCAGAGGAAAATCACCATTTAAAATATTCAAGTTGAAGTATCTACGGACCTTTGCAGACGAGCGACAAATTTAATAAATGCAAATCATATCATGGTCTAAATCGCAACTGTATTTCGATCGCGCCGAAAAAATCAAAGAACTCAAATGGGCTGCGAATCGTCCTACATAGTGTTATTTTGCTACGGACAAAACACGGACAGCGCCGCTTTGTAGCAATTGCCGCCAAGATTTGCAGTCGGTTTGCAGTTGAAACGTAGCTCATCTGTCAGTTGCTATTCACAGATTATGATATAGTCGTAGCACAATAGACTCGTGTGCTCTCCGAATCGACACCATTGTCTATTGCTAATAATATTGCTATCCTAAGTAGAAAGGCATCACATCTATGTGACGGCACTTGAGCGCCTTTCAACGTGCCTGAATAATTTATAACAAATGAAACTGGATATGCAAACTATGCCATTTTTCAGTGAAAGCAGTGAAAGTCTACACATTAACTTTAAAATGCAGGCCATTATATTACTTTAATTATGTTTTAAAATGTAACAGATCGTAGACTTAATCGTAAATTTACTTTTAAAAGCGACACGAAATTAGTTTATTTTTATAGCAACTGCACAACGGGCTAACTTACAGCCAAATGTTTTGACTGAAAAATTCAATTTAAAACTTTCAGTTTAAAAATACTATTATAGTTATGTATCTAATGGATTTATATTAAAGGTATAAAAGAACGCTCTCGGTTTTTTTTTCTAAACTAAAAATAAACTAAACGCAAAATATTCCCTGAACTTCGTTTTTTGGGTTTTCCTTATGACTGCACTCTTAACCTACATTCGACTAAAATGCGTGTAATGCGTGTTGCGGTCATCGCGATGATGTAACAAAGCAAACGCGCTCGCGCTGCAATCCACGCGATAATGCCCTATGATATCATTCAACATTATCTTGATAGGCTACAGGGTTTTCAGGGCGTTACTCATCAATTCATACTATAAATCGGAATCTATACATAGTAAGACAAAACAATCCGTTATTATAGAATTATATTATTATTTATTTCTTATGTAATTAGTCTGTAAGTACCCCTAAAAGTAAATAAATAAATAATTTATTGAAAGCGCCAAGGAATACAAACAATACAAAGAAAAAGATACAAAATTATGATTTCCTAAGAATTTTCTTCCAGCTACTTTTAGATCTTTCAGTTTGTTCATTCATTCGAAAGTGGACGGACGGATGTTTGCGAAAAGTCCGGTGCCGAAGATCTTCAAATATGCTACGTATTGTAATGACGTATCTTAAATATTGTGTAACAAACTGCATGAGCCAACAATGACCGTGTCCATTGCCAATGTTGACACGAGCAATCACGCCTTCACGTCATTGAGAGAAGTGCCGTCAATCATGTGTGGATGGTGCTTTACTTTTACAAATTGATTGGCTGACAGTATATGCGGCGAAGATAAAATGAGCGGTTTACGTCATATAAGACATACTCGCGTAAATACAGGCACCTATACAAACAACAAGATAGCAAAATGGGCTGGTCGATGCACGCACCTAATTCTCTCAAACCCTCCGCCTATTACATGCCTGGAAGTGGTGGCCGGAAGCGGCTGGGTGCGGAGGACCGGGTGTGGTAGCGTTCGTAAGGCCTATGTCCAGCAGTGGACGCTAAAAGGCTGAAATGATGACAGTGGCCACCTCACATCATGATTAAGTAGGTCTGCACGCTCGCAAAATTAATTTTACTAAAAAGCATTAGCCCTAAAAACATAATACGTACCTCCTTCATCAGATTTGTACCCAAACTCGGTGGGTTGTTTCTTGGACGCAATTCGCACCTCTTCAAGTATGATCCGCCGCAGCGGAGTCATCAGTGTCAGCGGACATGATCTGAAAACAAAGTTTAGTTTCGGTGAGTTACGGAGATTACATGACATGAGAAATTTACATATCTCTCTTTGTTCAATTTAGTAATGGACGTCTTGCTATGTAGACCAACCTAATAGGTACCTAAATGTCGTATTCGTATGCCAAATGAACTATAGAATATATAACTATAAAATTATTACCTAAAGTGTCAGGATCTCGGACATAACATTCCCAAAATGACCAGATTGACAGACAGAATGACAGACATAGGAATTACACCCAAATTCAGTCTGTCTATGCAACAATGCTCTAAGCAATAACATAGGTATTTACATGTATTAGGTGCACTTTAGTCCTGACTAGGATTTCACGCAACATACTAGAAACTAGGCAAGGTCAGGAAATAACTGCAAAAATCACAAATAATAACGCATAGACCGGCTTAAACGAATGAAAATTAATGCGAAAAGGGAGACCACATTGTACAAAGTTGTCTGTCCTTAGTGAAAATCAAACCCATGACGTGGCATTCGATATAAACGCCTAAATCACTAAGTCAACGAAGCGGTAAATGCAATCCGTGTAGTGCTCCCCTATGAACATTTGACGGATTAAAATAGAAATGCATCTATCCGTTCATTCACTTACAATAGCGGTGTTCCACTTCCTCTAAACTTTTTTCAATCATTCATTTATGTAGATTTGGTGATTGTGGTATGTCTTGATCTATTCTATTGCAATGGTGTACCAAATAGGTTCCCTAACAAATATTACAAATATGAAAGTTGATTTGTGTATACATACATATTTGTTTGCATCGACTATTACTATTTAAACTACTGGTTAGTATGGAACTATTATTATCTCTTAGTGCTTCAGCTAACAGACCTGTGATTCAGCTACAAAATAGAGTTAGATCGTAGGTTTTAGTTTGCGAGTCGCAAAAAAGACCTAATTTTACTACCGATAGCAACTAATTACCTATATATTTAATTAAAGTTCTTTTACACAACGCAAATCGTTAAATTAAAAATGTAAACAAAGATAATATGATTTCACGTCTACAAAAATAAATGTAAGTAAACTTTAGATAACGCTGCTGACAATGCTATAGCAGTGCGAACACGACTGATATCCTATCCTTATCATTTGCAGAACAAAGAATACGATACATGTTCAGTGATCACTGCAATCATTCGAACTGGGTAGAATTAACACGTAGAAGTCTTAAAGTCTTACTAAAGAAACATGTAACGTAGTAAAAAAAAAGGTGTATGATTGTGAAGAAGAAACATGTAAAATGAAATTAAAGGTGAACGTATGAACTTTTTGTTCTGATCTGATCGAATGACATGAAGCTATTGACGCAAAATGATTCTTCTGAGGCGCATCACATAATGTTGTAACAGACAACAACAAGAGAAGAAGACGATGCTAACGTGATCTTAAGTTAAACTCAGTCGCCGTTGTATAGAGTCCGATGCAGTAGCATCAGGAAAGTCGGTCCGAAAGCTAGTCTTATTTGACAATAAATCATTTTATAAAACGAGGTGTTGACAACACCCAAACAAGCGTAGAAACTTTCACAACACCATAGTTCAAACTTAATAATTGAATTCCTTTACGAGACTCTCAACTCACGATCCTACTCGTTTACACAAAAAGTAGTAGGTATACATAGTATGTACTACATGCCGACCGATCTAAACCTGCCATCAATAGAACAAGGAACAGGTATATTTATAATCAGAGCAGTGAATAGAAGAATAAACAAACACACGGGGCATTCACTTGTTCTGTCGACGGAACATGTGTGGATTCCCTCGGATCTCATGGACGGTAGTTATACAATAAAATGCGGACGTATACGTCTGTCTGTCTGTTGAGTACATAAACAGGTCAGTGATCCCGTCCGAATAAGAAAGAAAAGATACACCGAAAGTGTTATCATCTGTACATAGAGACAAACAGAATATGATTTAAACGATACTTAAGTGTGAAATCTTTTGGCCGCAAATTTAATGCCAACCATGCATTGAAGAACCTGTTAAGCTGATGATGAATTGTGAATGACAAATGACTTAATCTCGTTACAAGCAATTTTGCAATCGCAAGAAAATATAGTAAGAGGACCCCATGCAAAACTATAAATACTCGAATTAATCTTAACGACATCGACAACATGAGAAAACTATCAGTCTCCTAGCTGCTGTGCTTTGTCCTAGACGATTCGCGTCCTTGAAAATACAATTTAATATCTGCTGATTACATCATATAGTCGGTAATCAACGTAAATATGAAACAGTAAACAGCGCGGCCGCGGCCGGTGCGTTGACTCCTCTCGCCGCTATCAGCCGCATCCGCACCCTCCCACGCGGTCGCTCGTGCCAATTTGTGCAAGCCCAGCCAGGGACTACAGGGGTAGCAGTATTGTAGCTAACTGGGCATAAGGCACCCAGCACGGGAAACCGCTGTCGAGGTAAATATATAATGTAGGTCCCACAGGTATTACCTTATGTAGTTAAAAAAGGTTAAGGTAGGTAATCCCTGCGCCGTCGCCTACAAGCATCCTCCAAGGGATCTTGTATGGACCCCTTCAGTGGTGTTAAGGGTGGGGGAAGTCACCACGAATGACTACGACTAATTCGGTTAGATTTTTGGTTGATTTCTTTCTGATGGGACCGTTTGGGAGAAAAGCAGTCTCTGTCGAAGGTCGCACAATAAGTATCAGGCACGGATCTACAAAAACTCATGTATTTTATACACCGTCAGACAATGCAGATTCTGTAGACATCGCTTCCTCTCTTAGTCTCTAATCTATTCATCTATTAGTAAAGCCGTGGCGCCTACAACCTACGACCTCAACCCACAGACACTTGGGAAACCAAATGAATCATAGGTTTCTTTCAACGATTTCTTAATGCTTAATTGAAATAATTTAATAATCGAAAGTTCATTAGCCTTTACCCATACATAACAGCATTATCTTCAGCTGGATACACCGACGCATCATCAAATACAATCGCTAATTGATGACCTCAACTTGTACGGACTGCCAAGTTTCTCACGTCTATTCTCAGACAAGAATATCAGCTACGCCACATATCACTTATAGAACAAATACAACATGTTTACTAATTGTCTATATAACATGAACAGTGGATCGATGAATAGACGCAGACAACATCGTAGCTTTTCGCACGACTTAATCAGCACTATTCTTGGATAATAGAACAGTAGGGCATAAGGGGGCAGTAACGTCAGCTGCTTCAGTTATCAACCTTAACTGCACCTGGCGACATAACAACAGCGGTATAATCATTCAAATTTATACCACATAATACCATTAATACTATGAGCGGAGAATTTGGAGGCAACGCCACGTGTTCGAGGCCATTCCATCTGTCAATCCAGTGTGTTCTTAATGCACCAACTAGCTTGTTATGCACTGATGGACGAACATCGGCATCGTAAGTCGTAACACACAATTTACGCTCTCTTACGACATAGGTTGTATTGTACTAAATGGAGCGTCTAGTCAATTACGGTAATAAAGCGAATGTTACGCTAAGGCGGCTGGATTCATCACATCAAACACAAATGCAAAATCTTTAATCAACGGTGAGTGAGAGTCAGTGTCACTACTTGTAAATGGTATTGTAACTATTATTTACTTATGTTTTACGAGTTGCGAAAGTTCAAAATTCGTCTGGGTAGATCACTATATCTACCCACACGAAGACCTACCATACTTACTAATATACTTTTTTATTTTAGTTTATATTTTACAAACCTTTTTAATTATTTTTTTTAAATCAAAAATGTTCAAGATTCACGAAAAAACCGTTCAAATGTGTATCTTAACATCATAATGTATATCAAATTCTTACATGTGCACACCCATCAATGAGACATACAAGACATTCCTACCCCACCGAGTCTTAGGAAGGTTACACCTTGTAGCCTAGTGCACAATAAAATCAAAAGATTGCGTGTGTATGAATGACAGTGGCCATTTACCATCAGGCGGGCTGTCCGCCCGTTTAGTGTACAGCCACCGTAAACAAGCCTTGCTGACTTTCTGTGCACACTGCAGCATAGTTCGGTCAGAACATAAAACTTTGCTTTTGGAAAATGCCATCAGTGTCAGATAGTAAACTGATATTAAATATTGATTGATGCGGTGACGGTAATAATGATGAAAGAGAAACAATTTATATTTAAAGTGACACATTTATGTGTCGTAATGTTTAACACATGAAATGTTAAAAAAAACCGAACTGAACATACGAATGTTCGTAAAATCTTTGCAGTCTGGTTAACTCGAAAGCGATTATGATTAGATAAGTGTATGTAGGTACTTGTTATTTACTTTTACGTAACGAAAAATACTAAAGCGTGGGTGTAAACAAATCCTTTCATGATTATGAATATCAATAGGAATACTTTCTAAATACGACGTGGGTAGGCTAGACACTCCATTCTGCTCTTATTATTTAACAAAGCTAGGTAGAGTCAATCTACCTATATCTTTTATGTATCTAACATAATTCCCGTGGATTATCGACTACTTCACTTCACACCTTTTAGGAGGTAGTAACTAAGGTAGTATACTTATTTATAAAAACAACTATACCCATAGAATGTCAAACGAGTCTACAAGCTTTGCCCTTCATTATCAAAATAATTGCGACTTGCAAGTGTAGCACGAATGAATAGAAAAATCCTCCGCATTGCCCAGCCCGTCGTAGATACCTATCACAACAACAATGAACGACACATTATAGAGCGCGGTGCGTAGTTTTCCGCGTCGTTTATATTGTTGTCATGTATGAGTTTACACGTCACTCGCGGTTTGCGATCAAACCAACAACGCTGATGTGATGAGTAAGGCCCTCTCTGTGTTTGTCTCGCGAACCATAAAATTGTTACACAAGCAGGGATACAAACAATCGTAAACCACTCGACCAAATTACCCAGCAAGATAACGCTTCCTGGTGAATATTAAATGCTTGATACCTGTGGGCAGAATCGACAGATTATACGAACGAAGTATCAAAAGAACAAATACACCATAGCATGAAAGTATTTCACATTGGGATCTAGATAATGAAGAGCACTAGCATCCCACGGCGAGCATTGTGAGAAGAGAATAACGACTAGATCGTCACTCGAACGCGGGCACAACCGCGCTACCGCTAACAAGAGATGCTGTTGGACCCATGGTTGGACCCGAACTCTCCGAAATGGACGAAACTCGGCAGGAAAGTGTAGAGCGGGTAATTCTGTATTGAGTATTTTATATCTGCTGGATGTTTGTCTGTCTTGGATAATCACATCGGGAACGGACTTTGTAGATAATATGTCAGGATCGCGATACTTGGCGCTATCTGTCTGTCTATCCCGTCAGGGGTGAAGATTGTAATGTATTTATGTATCTACCTACCTAATTATTCTATGGATCTACGGATTCTATGACGGCGCCGCTCGCCGGTTCTTTTCGTTGAGTTTAGAGAACGTGAATAAAGCCACTATACCTACCTAGGTATATTTAAACGTAAGTCGTAACCATAGAGTTAGTTGTATACTAACAACTCTCTGGTCGTAACTTACACCTTTGCAATTAACTCCATCATGTTTAAATAAGATTGATTCGATTACCTAGCTATGATTGGCTCTGAATTGTACAGGTAGCAACATATCTATACCAAGTCGTTCCTATATGTCTGAGGATCGTGACTGCTGTAAGTCCGGTCGCGAAAACGGACGAATGTTCTACTGTCACAGAGGACTATAATAGTTACTACGTACTACTGTCGCCATTCTTACAACACAGTTCGCCAATGAAATTTCGTGGTCTACGTAGTCAGTTGGTCCATATGTTCGGGCATCGACCGCGCTCTTTGCCCTCGACAATTCTTGTACCTATTAGGTACGTGACATAACCAACTAGTAACTACTCAACCAGCTTTTCAAAACCTTGAGTTTCTAAAACACACTACCTACCAGACATTGGGTATGTTCAGCTGAGCCGAATGCAACAATGCGCTCGCTGTACGCGCCACCCTGGCACATTACAAATCGAAACATTCGAAATTAAACACTTGAACAAATGTTTATTCATATTGTTTCAAAAACAAAATATGGCGAGCCCTTCCAAACCTTACGAGGTTAACGTTTCATTGTAAAGTTCATTGATACCTAGCTATAGACCCCTAGACTCAATAAGAAATGTTGATTATAACAAAAGAAAATACCTATTATCAATCTTTCTTACTTAGGGCATTTTCTGGTTGAGACTCAATCTATAATAATAACTCAATAATATATAATCTCAATATATCTTCTACTTTTTCGTCACGTGGTTTTAGGTTGTATGTATCCAATTTGGTCATGGAGCGTCAGTGGCGTAGGGGATAAGACGCGGCCTATCATATCGAAAGGTCCGGAGTTCGATCCCCAGCTGGGCCATGTAGCAATGGGTTTTTTCTCGAAACTTAAGTACATTTACTGACTGCTCTCAAACGGTGAAGGAAAACATCGTGAGGAAACCTGCATACGCCGAAGAAGAAATTCTTAGGCGCATGTGAAGTCCACCAACCCGCACTGGGCTAGCGTGGTGGACTATAGCCCGAACACCCTCGTTAAGAGGGTAGGCCTGAGCCCCAGCAGTGGGGACATTAAATAGGCTGTTGATGATCCAATTTGGTCAGCATATTTTTGTAATTATATGTATAGTAAATGTAGTTTTGATTACTTTAATAAAAGTAGGTACAGTCAAGCTCAGGCCAAGCTACATTTTTGTGGTAATGTCAACTTTATTTTGATCGTGGTAAGGTTTCCTACTAGGGGAGCGCGCGCGCCACCAAAGAGATTCGAAGCTTCTTGTTTCCAATGTACGTTGGTTTTAAAAATCCAAAGATTTGATTGACTGATTTTTGGAAATTTTATTCTCTAGGAATGTAGGACGAATTAATAGAAATCTTAAAAACCATACAACACTCCTCCAGACACTATATCATTAATCTGTGCACTCCTCAATATTCAAGGTTAAAAAAAGGAAAAAAAAACTGTAACCGTCAAAATGAAACAGGTTGTATCTGAACTTGCATGGCTAACCTTGACCCTGCGGCCGTTAACATATAGCACTGAAGTCGGAACATATTGTGTGTGTTAGAATCACAGAACACGGAAAAAGCGCTCGCTACGCTCATAGATTATAATACCTATTTCATACTTTAATTTTCTCATTCACTAGTATAGGTAGGTACTCTCATTACTTGTATTATAATAATTGTCACACAGTGTATGTATTCTGTGACAGTGGTTCTGTCTAATACTTACCTAAATTGACATTAAAATTTGAAACCAAATAATAATAAGATATGCAGTGCAGTTAAAAAATGGGTCAATTAAAAAGAAACGTTTTTATTAGTTATGTTACCAATGTGATCTGAATTCGTATAAAAAATTGAAACTTAATTTTTTTCTTAAAATTTTTTTTTTACTTTTGCAATTTAAAATTTTCAAGGTATATTCGGGGTCTACTGAAGCCTATTTACAAAAATGTAAACATAACATACACTTATTAAAATGTATTGTTACTTGTTGGGTATTACTGTTCACAGGGTTGGGTAAATTGAACCCAACTTTTTATTTAATAGTAAGTGTAAGCACCGAGGATTATAATATAGTTACTACTACATAATGAAGTCAACCAATTCTCATTGTTTGGAGCTGTTAAAAGCAATTAATTCTGCAGTGGGAACCTTGAATAGTGATGCAATTTTAGATTTAAGAATAAAACATACCTTAGTCCATGGTGATTGTATAAAATACATTAGGTACTTATACAAATAATGTTGAATTATTAAACAAATATTTTAAAATCACTACATATACAATTTTTAAACATTTATTAGTGACATGTAGGCCTGCGGCTATGCCTGCATAGTGGAAACTAAAATAATAGTTTGGGAAATAACTAGACTAAATAAAAGTGATTGAAATTTTCATTCTGATTGATCTTCCATATTAGGTAGATAAGTACACCTACCTTACCTACCCAAAGTTTTAATATTCTGTGGCTACATTAACGAATTCCGTCAGTGCTGTTTTTGTGACAAGTTATTTTATTAGCCACTGAGTCCACTGTGCAGTGTGCATGTGAAAATAATGAAGATGCCAGGTCTATTGTCTATTTACACTGGTTTAGTTGTAGGTTTGTCTTATCAATTTTATCAAAGGCTGCAAATTATAACAATCGCTCTGATTTCATATTGTTGGGGTGGTGGCGGTCAGTTGACATAGGAACCCATACAGAAGCGGCCAAAGCCCGGCCTAAGGAACAAATGTGTAGGGACCGTAGGGATCCTAGACCTCCTTCGGGCGCCGCCGCCCCAGTGTGGGAGTGGTTTATCTATCTATCTAAGTTTAATACACTTACTTTTCGGTTAAATACTGGGTCGTCCAATAAAGCACTTCTCCCGGTAGCTCAGCTTCCGTGATGGTGTATCCAGCTATATTGACAGGCAGCTGATCTTCAGGGTTCACGTTCGCGGCGAAATTCTCGAAGAACACTCGATAGGATGTCAAATAATCCTCTTTGTCACTCATTTTCCAAAAATTAAGGTCAACAATATCACAAAAAAATATATCGCGTAATCGATCAACAATAGGATTAACTGTAATTGTAGAGTTTATTCAATGAAGAGCTGCATAGTAAACATACACAGCTGGTTTAAAACGAAAGTAACATTTGAAAAAAATTAAATTACAGACAATTGTATTTGTTTCGAGTACTAATAGCAAAATTCAAAACAATTCAATTCATTCACATCTCGCTCACACACGTCACGTCCATTTCGTCGCAAACACACACCCATCCCATCTAGTCCTGATCAAAAACCATATTTAGTAAACAAAAATCAAAATGTAAAATATGATTTTGTAGAAAGTTGTATTGTACTGTTAGAAAACTCATTGATAAATGTAATTTGGAATCAATCAATCACACTACATTTAATACGGATTTCTCTAGGGACCTATTTAAAATGTACTTTGATGTTTACAATATTTCGTTTCAGAACGCTGCCGCTAGCTAATGGGCTCCTTATACGATCATGCGGCATGACATGCATTACGTGCTGTCACTCATGCATGATCCTCTGGCTGTAGTGATTGACGTGCATGACATGCAAACTACGTGTATGACATGCAAACAAACTACGTGCTGGCCGCTGCTACACTGTACTGTTTGATAGCAAGCATGATGGTCCATGATGCAGCATGACATTCACGTAAACGTTGCATGTCATGCAAGTAAAAAAAATTTAAAGGCTTTTTGGCGGGATTTTTTCGGAGACGGTTGTCTTTTTTTTTTTTTAGTTTTCCTAAAAAATGTATATTGTAGGTTTTGGTGTATATTTGTGATAGTTTACAACATACAACATGTGCCTATTAAAGTGTATATTGTGCGGGATAGTTAAATAAAAGCGTGTAAACGAATCTACCAGATCGTTCCAAAATGTCCCTTGTTATATGACATTCACGTAAACGTTGCATGTCATGCAAACATGATCGTTTAGGGACACTTTAAGTTCATACATAAGGGCGTTTGTGCACTAATAACGTTTCCGATGGTATTCATACCATTTAGGCTTTTTGGCGGGATTTTGTCGGAGACGGTGGTCTTTATATTTAGTTTTCCTAAAAAATGTATATTGTAGTAGTATAAGACAGGGCTGTATGGACGAAGCTTCCCTTGCCCGTCCTCAATAGAGGACAAATCAACAACAACAAAAAGGTTTTTTGGCGGGATTTTGTCAGAGATGGTTGTCGTTTTTGTTTAGCTCTCCAAAAAATTTATATTGTAGGTTTTGGTGTATATTTGTGATAGTTTTATATGCAACAAGTGAGTATTAAAGTGTATATTGTGCGGGATAGTTAAATAAAAGCGTGTAACGACTCTACCGGATCGTTCCAAAATGTCCCTTGTTATTCTTCATTAAACCTACTATCGGTTTGATGCGGACATGAACCTGCAGTGTGGATCACCGAATGACACTAGTTTAGCCCTCGTGGAGGCCGTGCTGCGGTTTTATTGAAAATCGCCGACTAACTCTAGTCATGCTCTGTTTTTGTGGAGGCCGTGCTGTAACTGCCGGCTTAAATAAATATAAGAAATAATACTTAAAATAAGACAGGGCTGTATGGACGAAGCTTCCCTTGCCCATCCTCAATAGAGGACAAATCAACAACAACAACAAAAAATCATTACTTGTCACTGTCAGTTCATCAGCAACCAAAACTTTGCTTCCAGAGCCGTAAAGCCTAGTTTAAAAAAATATAAAGTGCAAGCAAAACAAGGCAAAAGCTAAAAAGTTCCCTATCTGTAAATTATTTTGTTTCTAATTTAAAAGTTTGTGTTGTGCATTGTTGATGTTGCTTTGAGCAATACAAATTGTTTCTTTGTGTCTCTGTTTTGCTTGTGAGACAAATTGAAGACAAAGGCGAATCCAAAAGCAAAGTACAATGCCATCCATCCCAGGAAAATATCAGCATTATAAAAATGAAAGTATAGACGACTACTTCATCGCGGTTGGTATGTTGTGATCATATCATTATGGTATTAATTGAAATAGTCTTTGCATGAATTCACAAATTTTGAGAGTTCCTATTTCTACATTGGGTCCCAACCAGTACCTTTATTAAATTACCCTATGGTCCTAACAGAAAATCTGCGCAGTGTTCATTATTTATTTGTTATAGCATCAAGCTGAGAGAACCCTTTTGCTACAAAAAAAGTTTTATTTTATGTTTATAATTTATTGTACAGTCATGAACCAGGATTGTTGAGCCGCTTGCCACTGTTCATATTTTGGCCCTGTAATGCAATCGGGTTATAAAAAGCTATGGTCACATTTCAATAACAAAAAAAAACGGCGGCATTCGTGTAACACAACCAAGTTAAAATTATAAGCTAGCGGCTCAACAATCCCGTTTCGTGACTGTACTTAGTTATCTTTGTATTCAAATTCTCGCTTCATTAGTAATTATATTATCCAGAATGTCATAAATATCGGCAATCCTGCAGGTTTAAATAAGCAATATTGATTAACTAATCGTTTTGATATAAACATGACTAGAAAAAAAATTTAAATTATTTTAATTTCCCATACAAAACAATGTGCTAAGTGGTACCTAATGATATACTGCACTACCCTGTAATTGGCCACTATATATATTGTTATCCATCTAACATTATTACTTTACAGGTGTACCTTTCATTGGTCGTAAAATGATGGCAATGTCATCACCATTGATGGAGATCACATTGGATGATGAGGTGATGACCATCAAAAACTCCTCTCTGCTGCGAACTGTGGAGTATACATTCAAGCTAGGCCAGGAGTATGAAGAACAGATGCCAAACACTACCATCAAAGTGAAAAACACATTTACCTATTTATTTGTCTCAAACATTTAATAATGGAGCTTATGATATACAATCTCTGACCAATAACAAATATTTTAAATCATCATTTCTTAGATGTACACTGCTGGACAAAAGCCTTCCCCAATAAACACAGCTAGCAATTTACTTTCAGAACATTTTTAAACTATGCCTACTGTTTCTTTTCTACATTCATAATGAATTCTCCTACTATTTTCAGAGTGTAACAACTATTGTAAGTGATACAGAGATGTCAACTAATTCTGTGATACCCGAAACTGGCGATAAATGTGGTCGACATTATCTTTTCACTGATGAAGAATGTGTTGTGGTAAATATTTGCTTTTTACATTTGGTAGTTCTAGTATTTGAACAATATTCTCAGATAAAATGTAAATATGTATTTAAAAGATGTCCTGAGTAATGAATTATTTTATTAAACATAGTCTGAATATCCTGAAGCTTTACAGAATAATAAGTAAAATAAAATTTGTCCCATTACAGACTCTGACTCATGACAAAGCAAGCACACCAGGGAAAAGATACTTCCGCAGGTTGACATAGAAGGCCAAATAACAGCTACCTATGGATGGGCTGCGCTAGTCATCTCATCACAAATACATTCGAATATTTTTTACATATATAATATATATAAATCACAGACTAAACTTAATTACTTTTTGTTAAGTTTAGGTGATAGTTATATAATTATGTTAATGACTGAATCTTAACTTGTTTTACAAGTTTTTTTTATTTACCTTTTTACTTTTTATTCAAATTATATTACTCTAACTACATTCTTTTTTGTATATTTTTACTGTGCACAATTAATTTGATGATTTATTATTAAATCCAGCCTAAATCATAATGAGACATTCGCTCTTTACTACTCTTTACATTAGAGTGACAAGGTACTAAAGTGACAAGCTACTTTTGACGCGACTGTACCTTTTTAACATTCATGATCAAGAATAAGTTTTTTAATTGGGCGCTGCGGTATATTGCAAATTATGGCACTGTGAAGTCTAATAAGATTTCAGTCCAGCAATGTTCTGATTTGATTTGAGTCCATCAAAATAAAATATATGCTCAGTGAATATACTCTAGCCAACAGTCCATGGTGTTGGCCACAGGTGTTGGCTGGATAGTGCCTAAATATTTATTTCTATCCCTCGTGTAGTCTGTGCCTAATACTATAAACAATAAGGAGGAAGTAGGCTGTTTGTATATTTCCAGTGCCTATGCACAAGGAAGTCGACAGCGCCATCTGTCGGGTTCTAAACGAGCCTTCAATTCAAGTATTTTGACAGTTGTTAAAGGACGTATAAATTAAAGAAACACGAATACCTATAGCTTTCTCTTTTATTCATAAAATGAAGATCTGAGATAAAAGAACTACTAGGTGACTTCGCAACTTAATCAAGAAATATTTCGATTTTTACTCTGAGCGTGTCGGTCCGTGATTTCAATTTTCTTTCATTGTTTTGAATGTTTTTGTAAGCAGTTGGTCATAATTGTTCGACTTTGCGAATTCGTATTGTATTTGAAGTCAAGGGCGAATTGTAATCTTATTGTTTACATTCCATTACCTGAAACTACGACGAAATGGCTGACATTATTCCACAAGAACAGGTAATCACAAATTGATTTACCTACCTACCTACACCCTTCAATTTAGTATTTGTACTTAATCTGTCTTTGTTCTAAATTACCATTGCCTCTGATTCCCAAGTTTATTCGCGTTACAATGCCTTTTTCTGAGTAGTTAAACCGAAACAAAAAAATACTCTTTCAGGAGCAGCAAGTGAAGAAGCTGAAAAGGCTGTTGGAAGGTTGGCGCATGGCCCTGCTGCCTCTGAAGTCCGTAATCCTGTGGGAGCAGCAGTGGCACCCCTGCGCCATCGTCGGCTGCATCTCCTTCCTTTATCTTTTCATTTGGCTCTTAGATCTCAACTCCCTTACGACACTCGTCGTCATATGCTTGCTCGTCAACTTCATTGACTTTATTGTCCCAATAGTCTGCAACTCCCTGTACAACCCGAACTCCTGGACAGGGCAGAAGGAGAAAATGTACGAGGATATTTGCCGGAGCATTGTTGCAAATTACAACAAGACCTTGCAGCAGATCCGTACATTCTTTTCTATGAGAGAAACCAGCCCTTGCATGGTAAGTTAATTGGGTTTACCGATGGAATTACATTAGTAATTTAAATGAAACCCAAACATATTATTAAAAAAATAGTGTAGCTTAATGGTTTTGTCACTGTGTGCCATTTATGATGGTAGTCCACTGAAATTTTTTTGTTTTTTTCAGTACTACGCAATCTCCGTCACTTTACTATGCACACTGATGTGGCTGTCGTCATCATTCAACAACGTATTCCTCCTGTATACCATGTCCACTGTGATGCTGCTGTGGCCCGGCATACAACACCGGGGGATCTTCAACACTCTCCTGTCCATGGTCAACATGGGCCCTAAAACTGTGAAGACCGAGTAATACTTATAGTTTAGTGTACGTACTCGTAAATACTCATGTAACTGGATGGCTTACATTATTCAAACTAGTTACCAATTTATAATAATACTGAACTTTGTATGTTTATCAATGATATTAAATAGGATAGCAGCAGGTTCCCACTTTCCATTAAATTGTAGACAGCTGCCTCTCGCTCGTATATTTAAAGCTGTACTTCTCACTACTTAGATATAATCCGTAAGATAAGCATGTGTTGCTTTCTATATAGCCATTGCAATTCCAAAGGCGTATATTACATACTTTTTGAAGTAACGTGAGGTAATTTTGCGTTTTAGTTTGGTAAAATATGTTGTCATTGTTATATTATTTTTAATTTAATGATTAGCTTTTATAATGATGTGATGTGAGGTATCTGGTCATTAAAGTTTTAAGTTAAGCTTATTAATTGTGAGCTTTAAATTTATGTATGTGTGATAGAATCCATAAATTTGGTTACATTAAAGATAATTATATCGAAAGTACTGATTTGTTTATCTAGATGGGGGATGGGGTGCATAAAAACACTCATTATAATTAAAGTATATTTATTTATACATAAACTCTTATAACTAAATCACTTGTATACAAAGGTCATTCATTACAAAAGCACTGGTATGGTTTGTATAACTATGATGGCTAAGTTTCCTGGTGATTATGACTGGAGAAAAACTGCCTACTGTGTTTAAAATACCTAGTTCATTCGTCTGCTGATTCAGTGATGTGCAGTTTATCTGAAAATTGTATTATGTTAAAACATGCGATATCTCATGTCTCAAATAGCTAAAATACAGTACAACACCTATGATTGTATTTCTAGCTTTAAAACATTAGATTTACCTTCCATAGTGCATATACCTAAATAAAATCAAAAATGTATATAAAAATAACCTCACAGACTAACCTTGTCGTCATACAACAATATCGCTGGGTGGAGCACTCCCCAAATATCAAGCTTATTCAAAAGAATTCAATAAGAATATATTGATGTTATATCCAATATGTATTTATATGGGGACTTCACCCTAAAGCGCAGTATTATAGTATACTTGAGGTGTGTCTCCGGTTTGATTGGCTGATACGTAATAGACATAGACCATTGAAAAATCAGCACACGTATTTTTACATATTTTAAGTCCAAATTCTGGGACTGTGGGAGTAATCTTTTAAAAATTTCAAATGTATACTATAAAATCACTTAAAGAATACTTAATTAGTTAATATAAAACAACAAAAATTTAAAAATAGAACAGTTTTGAATATGCAATAAAACTCCCAGATATTCTAAAGCGTGCCTAAAGGGAATCAAATCAGAAGGTACACCTCGAGTACCCAGTGTCATTGTTAACAATGTCATACATAATGAAGTATACTACATAGTAGATTGCATAAACATGGAATGAAAGTGGAACATAACCATGTGTATCTATCTACATAGTTGGTTAATTGCGGTTGTGCTTTACACCGTTTGAATACGAGATTCAATTTAAATTTTAGGTAGGTAATCATAAAACTACATTAAATATCACAATTTATTCTATTAACTTAGCTGTCTGTTATATTGAAGCCAGGTTTAACTTGAGTGTTGTTAGCCTTCGTTACTAGCGGCTCAGCTGGTGCTGGCTCGCCGGGGGACAGGTTGGGAAAGTTATTGTTGGACTTACTTTCGCTAGAGGTGCCCGGCCGCAACACTTCTTCGGCAACTAACGTGGTTGTGAACCTACTACCGGACACGTTCCCTGCTGTTCCAATGCTGAGATTGCTCTTCTGTGCACTACTATCACTGTATCGTCTGCTCCCATTGTTTAGAATGTCGGTCTTCTTGTTTCTACTTTTACTATCTTTGCTTTGTAAATTAAGTGAGTCTAAGTTACTCATACACTGCGGGCTTTCTTTTAGACATTTGTTTTTCGTGTCGCATTCCAAGTTGAAGTTTTTGCTGCTTGACGGCATTTCTTTGTAGAAGCTCTCCTTAGTGTGCTGCAGGTTGAGTCCAAAGAACTCTGCGGAGGTGGAGCTGGTCGATGGCTGGCTGTTGTCCAGCCGGCGCGACTCTGACGTCTCTGGCGCGAGATCGTTCTTGATAATCCTCACTGGAGACCCACAAGGGTCTGCTGATAGCGTTTCTTCGTCGTCCTCGCCTTCAGCACTCTGCAAAAAGAGCAGTGCCTACTAGAGAATTATCCAAAGGACCTATACTAAGACTTCAATTAACCAACTTGATTATTAATCTCAACTACCTAAGTTACGACACATTTCCTTTCCACCATTATATTTTATTAACTTACGCCGAGTCAGCGCTTCGCGAACGAGGTTGCAAACATGGATCCACCCACACACACTCGAATTATTCTGGAATTCATTTCTGAACTAGATATTATATATGGTATAGTACACCCTATCTTAAGCAAGAAGATACGTCTGTTTCGAGTTTATAGCAATTGTGTATACTGGTATAGTCCCCGCGGAGATTTTTGGCGGCTGTGTGAAGTTGGCTGATTTCTGCGCAATTACTAATTTTAGATGTCAAAGGGGAGCTGGGCGAGGGTTCAATAAAGACGCTCATTCAATTTCAAAAAATAGTTGATTGATTCGATCAACCGAATCAAACTTTCAAGTTGGACATCTATATGTATCACACTATTTCGCTTACGCACACAGACTATAAACACTGTCAGCGATGTGCAAACAATCTGTGATTATATTCACTCAGCCGCCAAGAAATTCTGCGGGGACTATAACTCACCATAAGATCATGATCCGTGATGGAGCCCGCCGTGGCCTCGTTGCTGTTGAAGTCCAGCTCCGAAGCGATCGACACCGGCGTCACGTCCCCGCTAATAGATGAACCTGCAACAGTATCAATAACATATGTCAACGTCCACTGCTGGACATAGGTCATCCCTTGCCCGGGAGTAATGGCCGTAATGACCACGTTGGGCGGACGTTATACATTGTGAATTTTTCAAGTGGCATTATCGACACTATCGGATAGTGCAATAATACAGCATGCGTATTTTTTTCCAAATCAATAAGTTCGATTCCCGGCTAGGAGAATTATTTTTTCAAAAATGTAATGATGCAGTTTTAGTTTTTATCAAAATCGGCCCAGAGACTTATTTCTGAGCAACAATATTTCAGGAACAAAAATATTTATACGATTCCGGAAATCCACCTCATGGGTGGATTTATTTTTTGGGCATCAGCACATCATTCCGGACCCATGGGGTGGATTTCGGGATGTGAGCATTTTTCGCTATTGCTTGTAGTTTAGGATTCGGTCACCCCCACTTGAAAAATTCACCCTGTATATCGCAACACTAGATTTTTAGTTAAAAAATATTGACTGCTCCGTAAAGTGTAATTTGTTGTTGCAATAGAAATAACCATGAACCTAAAAACCTTTTGGTCGGGGGCTCGAGCGATTTTCTTCCTTCATGGAAATAAACGACAATAGTAAGAAATGTTAGGATCGACCCCTTTAGAAAACCAAGTGAGAGCCTTCGACTCTGAGAATTATAGATATGTATTTAGTCATTTTAAACATAATAACTTTAGGAACTACAAGTTGCTAGAAAAGTAAACTTTACTTGCGTGTCGTAACAAAATCGTTTACAAAAGAAAAATTGATAGCACACACCGCAAAGTTAAGTTGGTTATACCAAATCGTTTTTGTGATTAGTCAAGCCTTCTGTTAAACATTTTGATAACCAAGTATCTGTACATTCATGCAGATTCTATCGACCTAATTTACAGATAAAATAGCTAAAGGTAAAAAACTTGCATTCCATACTAGCTACAGAAATAAAGATGGCAAAAATAGAGTAACTACTAACTCTCCTAGGTTTCAATTGTCTCCATGCCCGTACTCTGTCAAGAACCGGTAATCCTGAACCAAAAGTATTTTAAAGGTTTAAAATGCATAGGTACGTAAGTATGTCTGTCCTCGATGTGTTATATGAATGTGAATTACATATGTTATGAAAAGGCTCGACCTTGAAGGATATCGAGCCTAGAAGCCTCGCGATGCTTTGAGAGCTCTTTAACGGCTTACGATATGGGGATCGTTGCCGCGCCGCGTGGAGAGGTAAAATACCTAACAGAAGAAGAATAAGAATTTGGCGAGAGAACATTTCTGAAAGTGATTCTGTTCTGATAAGTACTAAATTTGTTATCCCTTAGAGTGTTAAAACGGGTTTTCGACCCAAAAAACAAGATCAAATACTGTCTAGTATATTATTTTTTTATAATATTTATATATTTATGACTAGCTGTTGCCCGCGACTTCGTCCGCGTGGATTTTGGAAGTAGGTACCTATCTCTGCTATGTACAGACATACACCGTATCCAATTTGGTGAAGACATAAAAATTTTAAAAATTGTTGTTTTCACTTCTATTGCTCATAAGACTTCTCATATCAATTTTTATTATACGTGTGTATTTTTTAACTAATACAGTATGGGCAAAACCAAAACCATAGGAGATACAGGGAAACTGTCTTAGGAACCTTTAGGTATTTTTTCGTGATAACAATTTTGACATAGTAATCAGAGCAGCTGGAGTTCGTGTGGCATGCATGAATAAGTAGTAAGTTCCTAAGTACATTGCACAGTCTGTTTTATAAGAAAACATTTTATTAAATTTGACTAACTTCTGCTGCTTGGATTTTTTTCTTCCGATACAATAAAATGATTCTAACATGAAACTAAGTCGATACGCATTTTTTAAAAATAATAAAAATTATTTTTCACTGGCGTTCTATGAGAAAACATTTTATTGAATTTGACTAACTTCTGCTGCTCAGATTTTTTTCTTCCGATATAATGAAGTGATCCCTACATGAAACTGAGTCGAACCGCATTAAAAAAATATGTGCAAATTGTCTCATTTTTATAGACAACACACGCTTGACCAAAAAATTTCTATGTCATAAGACACTTTCCCTGCATCTCCTATGGTTTCGGACTTGCCTATACTGTCCCAGTTTAAAAAAACACTGATATCTCCTATGTCTATGACATCGTCTTGTTACGTTAAATGATTTATCTGTAAATGACGATAACTTTTTTCGCTGTCATCCGATTTCAATGAAACAAAGTCTATAAGTTGCGCCAGGCTGTGCTTAATCTACCTGTGAAAACCGCAAGAAAATCCGTTCAGTAGTTTCGGAGATTAGCGATTACAGACAGACAGAAAGACAGAAAGACAGACAGACAGAAAGACAAAAAAAATTAAAAACGCTTTTTTGTGTTCTGTTACTCTTTTTTTTATCGTCCACACTCATTTTTTTATAAATTTATTCAAAGTACAGACACACGGTTTCTACAGATTTATTATAAGTATAGATTATTTTTTATAGTAATGTATTAGACTTTCAGGTAGTAGAAAAAGCATCGTTCGTACCGAGTACAAAATCGCTTATCTTACCCTCTAAATGGAAGCTTTCGACGTTCGCCTTCAGCCCGCGTCGAAACTAGTTTCCTCCCTTGGGTAAGAAAAAAGCGTAATTTTGTACTCGGTACGAAATATACTAGGTATTGTTTTCGTAAGAATATATGTGTACCTGCTACGTTGGAGTGCGGCATGAATGGATGGAGGCTGGACTCGAGCGCGCAGAGCGTGGCCGCCTCGCCGTCCCACTGGGGGAGCTTACTCGGCGGCGCTCTACTCCAGTTGCTACTGGAAACCATTAACGTGCATGCTGGAACTAAGGTGTACCTTGAACGCTTGGCTCTACAACTAGTGTCAAATATACATTCAATGTACACCGAAGTTGAACCCACGCTGGTGGCTGACTAAAGGGTATCCAAATAAAATTTACATAGCTTAAGCCTATTTTAGTGATAAATAAATTAGATGTTCGTGTATTAATTATGAAATTGTGTTTTTTAGATTTTATTCAACCCCCACATGCACGAAACGGAAAATTGTTACATGGCAGGCTACGATGAAAACATGTGTCAAAAAAACAAGCGTGCGTATATTAGAATGAATAGTCACTGTTAGATGGTAGAAGTGGGTCTCTATCATGATACGTGTCTTCTGAATATGGATAATACAAAATACCTTTTGAATGGTGCTAATACTTGGAAGTTGTTCAGGACAGTCCCAGGTGTCAGTGTTTCTATCAGGCATTTTTTTCCCTTCATGCAAGATAAGGGTGTTATCACAGCAGAAGTTACTTACCTTACCATACAATTAAATACGATCGAGTTAACCGATATTGTTTCCTGACCTTTATTCAGAAAACCCCCTAATATACTCATAAGCTTTTAACAACTATTATTTCCTCTGTACTTTTAGTATGAAAAGACACCTCGATGTTAAAATCAAAAGTGTTGTAAAGTTTATACCATTATTATTTTACTCACGGGTCTTACACACGAATTATTATTTTTTTACCTTGTGTCTAATAAATATCATAATGAATACAAAGCGCGATAGTCTAAAATGTTAGTACGGTCGACCGCACGTCAGTGGAAACAAAACCAGTATAAACTGATCTTACATAGTATTGGAACTCCCTAATAGGCTAGGCCAGCTCAAGGTCAAAGTGTTTCCACTGACGTGCGGTCGACTGTACTAAGTTTATACCAGTCGGTGATGTTCTTATGGTCCGAGGTGTAGTTAGAGTTGGGCGACGAGGGCCCGGCTGAGGACAGGCCGCTGGGCAGCTCCCCAGACGAGGACATCAGAGAGGAGGGACCGCTCCAACCCACGCCTAGAAAATATCGTTCATCCTTAGGCGAGTGTGAAGTCCACCAATTCGGCTAGCGTGGTGGACTATAGCCCGTTGAGAGGGTAGGCCCGAGCCCCAGCAGTGGGGAGATGTTAATAGGCTGTTAATGATGATATAGATGTGTACTCACTGTTGGTAGGCGAGGGTTGTTTCTGTGTCGCAGCTGGCGGGGCGGGTGGTGCGGCGGCGAGGGGCGCGGAGGACGGCGCGGGCGGCGTGCCCAGCAGCACGGGCGCCGCCGTCACGCGCTCCAGGAACGCGTCGAGCTGCCGCAGCGACAGCGCGTTGTGCAGCGTCTCCAGCGGCCGGATCGCCGGCACGCCGCCGAAACCTTCCAGCGCCGCTGTACCAACCAAGCAACCACCACACTCAATATTATCCACAACTAGCTGTTGCCAGCGGCTTCGCCCGCATGGGATAAATAAGTACCTATAAATCACCCGGAAGAAATTATCTGAATGATAGAGAAAACCGCATCAAAACCCGTTGCGTGGTTTAAAAGATGTAAGCGTACAGAGGGACTTTTTATACTATGCACGGACTCAGTATTCATATAGGCACTAGAAATCCCTTACCCTCGGTGACTTCCATCCCACAGGTGACGTAACCAAATAAGAAATTAAGAAAAACAGTAAAAATGTGGATTGGTGGTGTTGTTGCAGTATAACAAATTACAAACCAATGGGGTTTTTGGTTTTGCTGTTTTTCATAAAAATACACGTTTGGGCGCTCCGAAGAAATTATAGCGTACAGAAGGCATATGATTACAATTCTAGTGGGTGCTTATTTTTCTGGTGGTTATTTTGTTTTTTTGGTTTGTTGGTTGGTTTGGCCAATTGGCCATTGGTTGTCACCCAATGGCTTTAACATGACCTCGAGTGTATAAAAAGACTTACGACCCATTTTAAAACTCCTAATGAATGGTCCTGTAAATTGTCAAGATTTGTGGCAAGGATTAGAGCATTATGAAAAGAAGTAATCCATTTCTGACCTTTCGATGGATTCTGTTGTTACTTTGTGTTCTGTTATAAAGCGGGTGTGCACTGCTCAATCCTATTCACTTACTTGACGAGGGTCTTGATACTTTCTTGCAGTTATAGGAACTAGTCTAGTTTCCACCCAGATGGCGTCTAGAGCTTGGTCGTGGTCGAATGTCTGTATATTAAGGCAGCTGTTGGGTTTCAATTTGCATTATTAAGGACAGTAAGTACCTAGGTACTCTGCGGCTAATCATCTGTTTATAGTTCTCTCAATGATTCTCTCTAAAACTTTATACAAAATCTAGGTAACAGAAATGAATTCTAAGAACTTTATGTTGTTTTCGGTGCGAGAAGAGATTGTTATTAAACCTGCATTTTTCTAAAAAAGTTTAAAGGCGTATTTGAAGACCGCGAGTACGTTTATTAAAGGTGTAGATTTAGTCACCTGCAATAGTTAACTGGGCTATTCTGACCGGTGTATACATATCAATAAATAAAAACTCAATTTTGAAGTTTATATTTGTTTGTTTTATTAAATTTCAACCCTAGCTAGTGTTATACGGCGTACGGTACGGACGTGAGCGTGGGGGGCGGATGGACGGCCCGAGTCGGCGAGCGGCGAATAGGGTTAAATTGCTGTTGGTCATTTAAGAAAAAAAAAAAGATTTCAACATCAAGTACCAAATGAAAATTAGGGCTGTTTTCCTGTCATGCGTGTTAGCGCCCACGTCTATTGTCTGTTCTCCACCCGCGGCGGGTGGCACGCATGTCAAGAAAAGCTTTTATGAAAGGACACAGGGTGCTAGTGGCACGCATGCGCGCCAGACCAGGACGCGGGCGCAAACACGCATGGCAGGAAAACTGCCCTTAAACAAGTTCTAGTGGTCGTCTTAGCACTCAAAACGGTCAGTATGGACAAAATGAGGCACAATGGAAAAAGACAGAAAAATTTCCCTTTTTTGGAGTATTGTCGCTCGCTTCGCTCGCTCCAAGGTGACCCTAACGAACCTAACCTTCGGTGTGCTCCGACTGCTAACTGTCACACATTATCATTTTGAAAAATTATTCCTCAGCGCCCCCTTTGCTCCACTCCAACCCTCAAAACTCTTTGCATTGTTTAATTATTGCAGGTGACTAAATCTACATCCTGCCTGTAATAGATGTGTACTCACTGTTGTTGGCGGCGGCCGTGGGGATCATGATGCGCAAGTTGGGCGCGGAGCTGGAGCCGGAGATGACGGCGGTACTGAACAGTCCCGCGGCGCCGGGCAGCTTGCCGCGCGCGCCCAGACCCAGCATCTTGAGGTAGCTCATCTGGCCGGCGATGCTGTGCCGCTGGCGCCGCGCCGCGCCGCCTGCGCCGCCCCACACGGTACAGCCCCCGGCGGCGGCGAGGTGCGCCCACGACGCGCCCCCCTCGCCACCACCGAACGTGATCGCGGACAACGGAAGCTCGTTAGTAGAGGACTCGACGCCGTCCACGTTAATGACTGGGGTTACAGGGCTGGGCGTCGAGAGGCGACCAGACGGCGTCGTTACCGTTAGAACGGGAATGTTAGCTCTCCGCGCTGCTCGTATGACGTTTAGTAGGGTGTTACCGAGTGTTACGTGATGCGTATGTCGTTAGCGAAAGAGGATGGTGATAGAGAGAGAGAGAAGAAAATATATTAATAAATAAACTTTAAGTAAGTATATATAAACATAATATTTAAATAAATCGTAATAGAGAGATATTGTGCAACGATAAGCGTGCCTGTAGATGATAGGGTCGCAGAATCGACCGCGATCAACATCGCACTATGTAAAGTAGGTATGTCCCGAAACCCAGTGTGCGCGTTGGACGACTGTCCCGCAAGCCCGAGCGAAACGCAACCCTCAGGCGTCACGAAACTCCTCCTCTATTCACAACGCATGTGATTAGGGGAGGAATTTGCGACTTGGAAAGTGAACGTTTCCTGCAATAGTGCAATTCCAACTCTTAGTCTAAACAGTAACACTAAAGTTATTGTCGTGTTAGGGCCACCGACGCCATGCAAGGTTCGGTACAGTAGTGGAACGCACACAGTCACGCAAGGAGCGAGAATGCAACGCAAACACACACAAGATCGCCGGCCAGAGTGAGCTGAGGTCGCAGGCCGCGTCGCCGACACTACACACTCCAAAGGAATCAAGTCAAATAATACATTACAAAAAAACATATCAAACAATGCCAATACCGTTACTACTTACAAAGGTAACTTATACAGAACATTCAATGATGTAGCGACACGAGACATGGTTGTGTTTGTGGAGATATACTCATGGAGCAAGTCATGCATGCCGCCGCTAATATTACCATTATCAACTACAAGGCTAGGATGAAATGTTAAGGTCATTTAAAAAAAAATTAAGATCAACTACATAGTGGTGAAGATTAGTAATGATTGCGCCTGATACCTTACTGCTTAATCAGACGTCAGATCGCGTCTTAATTCGAATTCGTCTACTAAACATAATTAATAATGAGTCATTTAACTACCCCCAGCAAAATCTTAGCAGGAACCACTTTTGTTCGACAGATTTTAAGTGGAGTAAAGTAAACATCGTCAGAGGCATTGCCAGTGCATTAAAATCCGCATACTGCGATCACAAACCAAGGTGGAGGTTCGGGCATAGATCTCACAGTTTTCTGCAAGAAGTCTGGTCCAGAAGTTAATCATAATAGGCTGTTTTAAGGCAAATTTTCGAGAACTTTCAAAAGTTGCAAAATATTGGTTTCATTGAACAGATTAAAAATAATCACTTATGAAATGGACGATCACGTTACAATAAGCCTCCGAACCATAACCCACGATGATTCACGCTTTACACTCGCGAACAAAGGATAGTTCCCTGTACATTGACGTTTTTCTTTTAAATCACTAAATTTATTCTCTTAGAAAAGCTACAATTTACAGCGGATTCCTTCTAATTTGCGTGAGAGTGTAAAGCTCGGATAAACTATAGACAAATAAAATAGACAACATTTCCAGACCAACAACAATATTTCTATTGTAAATGTCACCAGACTCCGCACGATGTGACCTTGCGACGGCGACGCACTGACCTCCACTGTGGACGCTCTGCAAACTGAGGCGGTGCAGTCCGACAGCGGAGCCAAGCGTGTCCGACGACTCGGACTCTGACGCCCGACGCGACAAAGCCAGTGCGACAGGTTAGTTCGGTTTATTAATGTTAGAGGCCCATTACACGGTAGGTTTTGCTGTCAGTTTTACCATGGTTTTACCATAGTCAGGCGGTGACTGACGGATGAATGATCGTCTAATGCAGTGATTGATGAAAATCTGCATACTTTAATTTTTTCATCATTCAACCATCAGCCATGACTGATGGAATTGAATGACGCTTGCATGACCGTTTAGGGTACGCCTAAGGCGTGTCGTAGACGGTCATGCAAGTTTCAGTCAATTCATCAGTCATGACTGATGGTTGGGATCAAAGTATGCAGATTTTCGTCAGTCACCGCATTAGACGATCATTCATCTGTCAGTTGACTGTGGTAAAACTGACAGCAAAACCTAGCTTCTACGGCGTGCCTTAGGCAGTCCGCATATAGCAGTGAAACTGGCTCAATACAGAATGAGTTGTACATAGGTACATTGAATAGTTTCAGGTTATAGTTTATGAATTCTACTGTAAGTAGTACTAATAAAAAGCAAAAGGCATAATGCAGAGACCTACATCATTCATCTGGTTAATGACAACGGTGTATTACAGTAACTGTACACAAAACTACATATGCAAAATGGTTCTAAAACTCAATTCAGATTAGAAAGGAAAAGGTACACCCCACTATTATATACAAGTTTTAGGTACCTACTTAACTTTAAATAATTTTAATTTAACAAAAAAATCTTTCATAAATACTTACAGTCCTACATACATGGACCAGTAAAAAAAACTTAACAAATTTATATCTTTTAATTTAACGGTTGTTAAAACTTTTCGCTAATATACAGCGTTTGTTGAATATTTAGCGCGCGCTCCTAGCGGCAAAATTTGGAAGCAAACTAAGAAGAGACGAACGTTTGAGCACTGACGTCACATTACATTCTTGAGCTACTTCACTTTAGAATTTGACTATGAAATTAGTACTGAAAAGGTTTCGATTTCAGCCACTAGGAGCGGTAGGGAAAACCTGGTAACCCTGTAAACGTCAGTCAGCTTTGTCTGATTAAAAATAAGACTAGGTTGAAATAGCACACGGGTGGTTAGTCGGGGGTAGTCAATCCAGGCAGCCAAGCGCGGGCGCGGTGCGCGCGCGCACTTACCGTTGTCGCCTTGCTTGTGTTGGTCGTAGCTGCGCGCGCGCGGCTGCGGCTCCTCAGGATCCTTAGGCTCTTTCTCTTCGCTCTGAAAGTTATCATCAGACTGTCAACGTCCGCTGGTGGACATAGGCTTTCCATTACGCGAGAGTGTGACAGACTAGGCCTCGGTGTCTGGCACGCATGCTCGATGTATATGGCCAATAGGCCATTGAAAAAAAGGCCAAAATACAAAACTGCAACTGCGAATCGCGAATTCGAAACGCAGAAAATTGTTTTCTGGGTTGCGAAGATAAAGGAATAACAAATATATAGAAGGAAGGCTAAAAATCGCAGGAATGTGCGATGCGAATCCATTTGCAAGTTCTTGCGATGCGTCGTACGAGATCGGAGGTTTCTAAGATGCGACGTCGCAGCGCACTAGTTCTATGTTTCGACGCAAACTGTTCCCGCGGACACCAGATAGTAAAAGTAACGAGCAAACTGACTTGCGCGTGATCCCGCGGGTCGTGCGCAGTGCTGCGCGCGCGCAGCTCCGCGTTGAGCCGCGCTGCCAGGCTCGACGCCTCGTGCCCGCTCACGGTGTAGTGCAGGTTGCTGCAACCCAATGGTTAAATAGGATAATAAAAGGTACACCACTCAGACGGCTAAAATTCGCCTTTCATAAATTTTTATATTCGATTTTTAAGTGACTTTTTGTTGATTGTGTATACTTTGGACGACCAAGCTGAGTTATCGCCAATTTTACAATTTAAAAGGGAGGGATATCTTATTCCCAATAATTGCTCGCTCAGATCCGGGCTCCACTTATTTGTTTCATTAAAAAACTGTTATTTATTGTTACTTATTATTTGGTAAGTGAATTTTTTTTGTAACTTTTTGCATATTTCTCACCAGATAGGTATAGGATCCGAAGGCCTCAGTTTGGATTTCGACACCTTGCCCGGTGAAAATGTGTTGTCAAGCTCGTCGATATTATCCTGTACAATCACAACGTGTATAAGCCATCGATATAAATAAAACTAGCGTTTAAGCCCAACAGACAGGAAATACACTCTATTTATTCATAGAAGTGACAATCTCCGTGTTCCTAGACATTATTTGATCACAGAACCTATAAGTCTTATGTTATATCAATTGAAAGGGGATTTTATATAGTTTCTAAATATATATTACTTTTCTTTTATATATACTTAGTTTCAGAGTAATCAGGGCTAAAGCGCCCCCCCTCCCCCTATTATATAGAACAAAACATCTTACCGGCTGCAACGTCTCTTGGCTGGCCATCTGGTCGTCCTCTCCTTCTTCTTCTATGCACTTCACCTCGTCCGACGAGCTCTGCCGTCCATCATCAAGTTCATAGGTATTAATAGCAAAATAATTAAAAGTAATCACATACCATAAAAGGCTCAATATTGCCCGTAGTAAAAGTAATGACGCAGTGACATACAGACTGGGACGGACTGGACGAACAAAACAACTTGGGAACCCTAAAAAGGGAACTTTGGAAATAGGTCATTTGCCCTAAGTAAATTACGTACACCGATCCCCTTTTTGCCATTTTCCATATTCTTTTTTTACAATTAGCAGCCTTCTCTAGTAGCTGGGCAGAATAGCGGTTTGCAAATGCAAGGCATTATCACACCCGTGGATGTACCGAGTTGTTATTTAAATTATTTATTATTGTTATTTGTGATGGGCTCTTTCAAAGCTTATCCATCCTTGTATCAATGCGACCATTGCTGATCTATTGTGATCGCCGCCTTACTAAAGTTCAGTGCTAAGCTTTGTAGAGCGTCAGTGGCGTCGTGGGGAAAAAGTGGCCTATCTTATCGTTTTTCTCGAAACTTAAGTACATTTACCGACTCCTCTCAAACGGGAAAAGAAACATCGTGAGGAAACCTGCATATATATGCTGATGAAGAAATTCTTAGGCGCATGTGAAGTCTACTAACCCGCATTGGGCTAGCGTGGTGTAGCCCATACGCCCTCGTCGAGAGGTTAGGCTGGAGCCCCACAGAGTGGGGACATATTAATAGGCTGCTGTTGATGATGATGATGAAGCTTGGCATCCGTGAGGAACCTCAAGCACGCCTTTGGCAGTTTTACTGCACTTACCGAGTTGTTAGTGGTGGAGTGGTTCCGGCTGTGCGGTCGGAACCCGGGCCCCGGCGGGAGGTTCTTCTGCACGCAGCAGTTCACGCCAGGGCTGAAGTGCAGCTCCACGTGGAACCTGACACAAAGTTACGCTAAGTACATATAACGCTATACAACATACTCAAGTATACCTAGTAAGTAACCAGATTTGGAACCACTTTTTTTATTAAATTAAATAAACTTTTTTCCCGATTTCGATGTTATATTATTGTGAATTGTCCCATCTTGGTTTAATGTTCATATCATAATACGAGAGAAAATCCTTGTTTGAGATTGGACAAGCGTGTCCCGTACGGAACAATCCGGGTGGCTGTGAAACGATGTTGTAGCGCCTCACATGTGTCTCCGCTCCGGGTGCCCGTACGGGGGTCTCCCGTGCAGCAGTGAAACCAGCCTAAAGGTGAACAGCAAGTAGTACCTTTCCTCCGAGCAGGGGTCCTTGGTGGGGTCCTCGTACAGCATGACCACGATCTGCGACATGTAGTTCAGCTCCGACACCATCGACACGTACTCCATCGCGCGGCGCCACTGCTCGTCCTTTACCACCTACGTTTACAGTTTAAAATCTATTGGAATCATAATAAAAATAAAGTGTACGGCGGCCCGCACTAAACTTTCGTGACGTAGCAGCGGGGCGTTTTTTTTTATAATGGCCTTTTGTATTGTGTTTAAGGCACAATAATTCCGCCAAAGGGGCGATATGTGTCGTACTGAAATACAGACGTACGTCTAGCAGCCCGCCAAACCGCAGCACGGTGAGCAGCGAGTGCACGTGGCTCTCGCTGGTGAAGTAGAGGCGCGTGCGCACGTGCCGCCCGGGGCTCGACACGCCGTGGCTGTATCTACACACAGAGAGACGTCAACACGGCACGGCGACGTATACGGTCGACAATTTTTGGCCTATAAAAGTTTTTTTTTCTGTTCTTTCACGATGTGAAAGGCATTTGATTTGAATTACGATGTTTTTCTTCACCGAAAAGCATGTGGTACGAGAACAAACAGTACCTACTAACCTAACCTACTTCTCAAAACTAGGTCGCCTCGGCCTATATTGAAATAAGTATTTTTAAAATTAAGAGTGGATTTCATTTGTGCATTTTCAAGTCGTACCTACATTTTGTCTCTGTCTAGCAACAGCTGTTTTTTGAAAAGCCAATGTATTTGTAAATGTTTGTCTGTGTGTGTGTGTGTGTGCAGTAAAGTGTTAAATAAATAAATAAATAATAATTGGTCTCATATAAACAATGTGACGCATTTATATTTATCTACTTTGTTATGTAGGTACTTTTGACTGGCGTAGTTGGTAGTGATCCTGCCTACTGCGCCAGAGGTCGTGGGTTCAATTTCCACCCAGGGCCAACATTTGTTGGTTTTCGTATCTGCCTATTTGTATGTATATATGTATGTTTATCAGTTGTTGAGTACCCATTTACAAGCTTCGACTTAGGGACTAAACAGCCGTGTATAAATTTGTCCAAACATTTAATATTCATTCATTTATTGCCATATTAGGACTGAGCCAGCCTACCTTGGATTGAGTCTGTTGACAGTTTCCTCGCCGGACTCCTCAATGTTCCTCTGCAGGTCTGCCCTTATCTTCTTGAGGAGCGGCGTGCAGATGCCCTGCCCGATTGTCAGTTTCTCTTGCATTGTCAGACCGTATTCCTGAACATGAATACGTGAATACATGAATATGCACCCAGCGAGACACAATAGGACTCATAATGTTGTATTGACGTTGGAAGACCGCGTGTGCCGAGTAGCGAGGGCCGTATATGCGCCTGTGTGTCATGTCAGTGAGCTGCGATAAACGCTAAACCAACCTGCGGTATGACAATGTCAGCCAGATACTTGGCGTAGATGTACAGCTCCTCGGCGAGGTCGAACTGCAGCGTGTGCTGGTTGTGCTGCAGGTCGTACTTGATGCAGTCGTAAATGTCCGGCACCTTGGAGATGTCGAACGAGCTGTTCTTCGTGCAGAAGTCCTTCTCGATCTTGCCCCACCGCCGGCCCATCAGCTCCCACGTCTCGCCGTGGTACAGAATCGTGTCTGAGGGAGATAGGGCTTAATTCAGACTAATTCGTAACTAGGTAAATACTCTGGTTATTATACAATTAGATTATTTCTTTTGTTTTATTTTTCAAACCGACTGACCCGTTTCAAAGACATTGCGCTCTGAATCCTGCGAGCCAAAGGGTTAAGCTGTACCTTTGGTCTTAGGGTCGTCCCTCTTGGTGAGCACGATGCGCGACAGCTGCTGTATGAGCGTGTGCACGTGCGCGCAGCACTGCACCGGGTTCTTGACGAAGTCCATAGCAGCCGTGATGCTGAGCGACGTGCACGGGTTGATGCGCGCGCGGTCCTCCTCCGTGAACTCGCGGTCCACCTGCATCGCGTCGTGCAACCGCGCTTTGGCCCTGTCAAGATAACAGTTTATTAGATTGGATGGTAAAATATGTTTATGTGTATATTGGATTCACGACAAAAAATTACATATTAAGTATTTTGATGTCGTGAATCCGATGGAGATTTTTTTGCGATAAAATACTTCTGACACTCAGAATGACATATATGTAGTTTAGTACGTTCAAATCTAACAAGAAGTATTGATGCTAACGCGAGTTATACTGAGTGGCGACTGCGCCTGCGCGACATCTCATTCAGAGCTTACTCCCGCTGTCTATGACGTCATCAGGGGCAGGGGGTTGGTGGGGTTGGTTCGAACATTATATTTTTGTGGTGTCGTCAGATGAATCTTTACAACGATATAAATATGCTTTTTGTAACTTTTAAACATTAGAAATATGAAGCTATCAAAAGTACATGATTCACAAGTACTATTTTCGCAGAATGCCCCCCGCCGGGATGCCGAGGAAGACGTTCATCGAATTCAAGTCAAAACAAGTTCGTAACCGATAACTTACATGTTCTGCACCTTAGACGAATCGCAATCGTTGTCGAGCAAGCCATTGGTGTTGGCCGACTTGACCATCTGCACCAGTATGGGCGTGAGCTCCCCCTCCAGCGCCAGCAGGCCCTTGGCGAAGGCGGCGGCCGTCATCTGCACGCGCCCCTCGTCAGACGCGTAGATCTTCAGGTCGTGCCGGAACGTGGAGTGCAGACGGAGCAGCCCGAGCCCTTGGGTGCCGCCTTCACCTGCAAATTCAAAATTCAAAATTCAAAAGTATTTTATTGCATGTAAGTACACTAGGTACATTTATACAACGTCAATTTTTTATCTACCACCGCCTCCAAGGTGTTATATAGAGCTGGGAAGAAGAAGCGGCGCAACAAACTTCCGCAACACATCTTTTAAAATCAAGTTTGTACATAACATTATTTTGTAAAGATTGTGCGAGGCTGAAGTAACATTAACACCAGGCATCTTTGTCATTTAGATAATCGACTGTTTTATAATAAGCTTTCTTACAAAGTTGTTGTTTAATGTGAGTCTTAAATTTTCTGTCATTCATATTTAAGATTTCTTCTGGTAGTTTATTGTAGAAGCGTATACATTGCCCCGTGAATGATTTACTGACCTTACTAAGCCTTAACTGTAGTGGTACAAGTTTGTTTTTGTTTCTTGTAACATAAGCTGTGTTCATATCACAGTGCCTCAAAAAGAGAGATATATTTTTGCGGACATACAAAATATTCTCAAAAATGTATTGACTGGCAACGGTTAATATATTAATTTCTTTAAACTTTTCTCTTAATGATTCTCTACAACGTAGATTATAGATCGCCCTAACAGCTCTCTTTTGCAAAATAAAGATGGTTTCTATATCTGCCGCTTGACCCCACAGTAGGATGCCGTATGACATGATGCTGTGGAAGTAGCTGAAATAGACTAATCTCGCAGTAGCAATATCTGTTAATTGTCTAATTTTCCTAACGGCGTAGGCGGCCGAGCTTAGTCTGCCAGCTAGTGAAGCTATGTGGGGCCCCCATTGAAGAGATGAGTCTATAGTTATACCTAGGAACACCGTGCTTTTGATAAATTCTAATCTTTCTGTACCTAAAGTTACATTATTAACTACATGTCTTACATTTGGTAGGCAAAATTTAATACATTTAGTTTTTGTTGTATTTAATGCTAGATTATTAATGCTGAACCAGTTAAGTACTTGTGTGAGAGTATTGTTTACCTCAGGAAGATCACAAGCTCTTCTGCTAATTTTAAAAATCAGAGAAGTGTCATCGGCAAATAATACTATGTTGGACATGTTTTGTATTACAAATGGCAAGTCATTTATATATACAAGAAAAAGAAAAGGACCCAGAACTGAGCCCTGGGGCACCCCCATTTTTACAACTGAACCAGATGATTTAACTCCATTTATATCAACTTTTTGTACTCTATTTTCAAGGTAAGATTTAAGTAATTCGAATGCTCTGTCTTTCACGCCATAATGTTTTAATTTGAGTAGCAAGGTTTCGTGATTAACGCAATCAAATGCTTTGGAGAGATCGCAGAAGATGCCTATTGCATCATGTGAAGCTTCCCAAGCATCAAAAATATGCTTAACAAGCATGACTCCTGCGTCGGTGGTTGATCGTCCCTTAGTAAATCCGAACTGACGATCGTGAAGAAGTTGTTTGAGATTGAAATGACAAAGCAGTTGATTCAGTATGATCTTTTCGAAAATCTTGCTAAGCACGGGGAGAACTGACACTGGTCTAAAATTACTGGGATCTAGTTTGTCACCAGATTTAAACAGTGGTATGATTTTACTTTGCTTCATTAGGTCAGGGAAAATACCTTGATTAATACTCATGTTAAATATAAAAGCTAAGTAAGGCGCAATAATCGTTATAACTGAGTTAACTACTTTAACAGACATTCCCCATAGATCTTCAGAAGATTTTAGTTTTAATGATTTAAAAGCCTTAATAATATCTAGAGAGTTTATGTGTCTAAAATTAAAAACTGTTTCACATAATGTAACGTTATTTACAAGCAAATTTTCGGCAAGAATAGGCGATGAATGCAGAGCTTCGGTGGTTTTAATAGGGATGTTAGTGAAAAAAGTTTCAAAGGACTCTGCTACTTCTGTTTTAGAATTAATTATTTTACCATTATTTCTGATTGCATATTCATTTTCACGTGGTTTAGTTTTGGCAGTTTCATTATTTATGATTTTCCATACTGCTTTAACTTTATTATCCGAATTTTTAATTTTATTACTTATATAATATGACTTGGCTATTTTACAAACTTTCCTAAAAATTTTAGAGTAATTTTTGACATATTCATGGAATCTGTCGTCAACTCTGTAGGACCTTTCGTTGTACAAATCAAATAACTTGGTCCTGCTTTTCCGGATACCAGTGGTTGCCCAGTCACTAAATTTAAACTTGTTATTAATATTAATTTTCCTAGTTTTAAAAATATTACCGAATTCCCGAGACAGTGTCGTGAAGAAATCGACATAGAAATCATTGATTTCCACCTGATCAGTAACAGGAATCGGCAATTTAATTGAAAGAGCATCTTTATATCTCTCCATTCGACTGACGCTTACGGAGATACAGGTGATTTATACACATCGAATCTTATGCTTTTATTTATACCCATACTAGTTGTTTCCCGTGGCCTCACCCAAATAGAATAGAAGTTCCCTACTACAAAGGTAAAAACAAAACAATGCAAATAAGTGACCTGGTATATGTCGGCCCTGCCCGCCGGGGTACATGCAGCGGAACATGCGGCCCAGCTCCTCTGCCTGGATGCGGCCGGCCGGCGTCAGCTCGCCGCCCCACTTGAGGATCAGCACGAGGGACGGCTCGCCCGCGCACCCTACTGCACCGGAGGCACACATTAAGACACACTAACTAGACACAGGCAAAACTCTAAGCTGGTCTCAGATGGCGCCGCTAGCGTATGCAGAAAACATTGTGGAAGATAAAAGATAGAATTGGGTGAACTAAGTGTGAACTACTTTTCGGTGAACTACAAAAATAAATTTAGATGTGCGCCTCTTAAAGCGCATTCTAGACACACGCGGCCTACCGCAGTTCCGGCCGCAGCACACAACACACAACCGCGGTGGCGGCTGCGGCCTACTGCAGGTCGCAGTTCCGGCCGCTGAAACACCGAGTGAACACTGCGGTGGCGAAGGGGGCGGGGCGTGAGCGGGGCTTGCGGCCGCGGCCTACCGCTGGCAGGCCGCGTCATTACCGCGCGTATTTGAATTCTCACATGGAATGGAAGGGAATACAACTGGGCGCCACCGTCACCGCAGGCCGCGTGTGTCTGGGATACCCTTATAGAGTTGCAAAATGATATAAAAACCTTTTATATACTTAAACAATTTCAGTATTTCTAAAAATCATAATTTGCCAATAGTTTGAAGAGCGAAGTGAAGATTGAATTTAAAACGTTTTCTCATTTGTCGTGTAGATTATGCAATTTATATAACAAGACGAAGTTTGTTTGGTATGCGATACTGAATGCCTCCGTAATAGGTGACTAGTTGCAGTTTTAAGCAAAATATTCTAGATATATTGTGTCACCTGAACACAAATATCTTGGCGCTAAAACAAGCATGGGTCAATTTGGTATCGAAACGCAAACTACACTGATTTGGGAGTGCAAAGTAACTTATATGTCAATAATTATAACTAAAAATAATCTATACTACTCAATATGACATTAACATTTCTAAAGATAAAGCGTCCAATAATGAATCAACAGTGATAATAAAACTCTAAAGAAAAATGCAACTAACATGGATTTGAATGAGTTTTACAGTATAATCAAGTAGTGACATAAATTTGTATAGTCAGTGTGATTTTACGAGCTTTTCATTAGTAGACTTTTTGTGGAAACCAAGTGTTTTCCTGGGGTGAAAAATAAATAAAAGCTGAAAGTATGTATTAAAGTGGGTTATCACAATACCTTCAGCAAATTCACTTGTATTATTGTAAGTACAATCATTTGAAATTTACTGATAACGAAACCGGTTATCGATAATATGTTAAAAATCCTCAGATAGTTCATATTATATAGGCTTATAATTGAAATCCAACTGAAATCAGTAAGAAAATCAACGGCTAGTTCCTTTAGGCTAGTCATATGCTGAGGCGCTGCCCTGTTACTGCCGCAGTACCTACACGCGATTTATTTTAAGTAATGTTTAAATTATCTGCTTTTTCTACATTTTCCAAAATCAATGTCAAAAATATTTATTTTACACGTCAATTTTATCTGCCACCGCTTCTTTCAAATTTTTATTGTTTTGTTGTGTACGATAATCAGCCAGTAAATGTATTTCTTTCTTTATGATGTGAGAATGTAGTATCACAGTGAGTAGTATAGATGTAGTGATAGTGAGGCGTGAAGCAGACCGTGCTTGGGCGGCGCGTTACCGTCGTCGGAGCTGGAGCCGCGCGGCCGCCCGCGGGGCTGGTACTTCATCTGCACCTTGCGGTTTATGCCAGAGAAGTGGCCGTACCTGCAACGCATACACAGATATTTTTTTTCTTGTTGTTGATTTGTCCTCTATTGAAGACGGGCAAGGGAAGCTTCGTCCATACAGCCCTGTCTTATTTTGAGTATTATTTCTTATATTTATTTAAACCGGCGGTTACAGCACGGCCTCCACAAAAACACAGCACGATTAGAGTTAGTCGGCGATTTTCAATAAAACCGCAGCACGGCCTCCACGAGGGCACAACTAGTGCCATTCGGTGATCCACACTGCAGGTTCACATCCACATTAAACTGATAGCAGGTTTAATGAAGATTTAACAAGGGACAATGTGGAACGATCCGGTAGAGTCGTTACACGCTTTTATTTAATCCCGCACAATATACGATGGAAGAAATCGAAGGGAAGAAATCGCTCTTAGCGAGAAGACCGCCTAGATGTACATTACTGTATCTGTTTTTCTCTTTTTTTGTCTGTAATTTTTAAATGTGCAATAAAGTGTATTGAATTGTATACTCCTTAAAGCGCGACACAGACAGAGCGGTGCGGAAGCGTGGCGGTGGCTTTTTTTGTATTGTTCGAAATAGTATGGAGCCATGGCCTCATACTGTCTCGCGTTTAAATATTTTATACTAGCTGTTCCCCGCGGCTTCGCCCGCGTGGAATAATTTTTTCCCGTGGGAACAGTTTACCGCGGTAAAAAGTAGCCTATATGTTATTCCAGGCTATAAGCTATCCCTGTACCAAGTTTCATCAAAATTCGTGCAGCCGTTCTTCAGTTATAAGTGGTCTAACTAACACGACTTTGTTTTATATATTAAGAAGAAGATACATATGTCTTATAGCATCAAGATGTTTTTTTTAGTTTTTCTCAATTTTCAAGTAAGCAAGAAGTACTTACTTGATTTCAGAGGTAGCGCAACTAATTCTAACAGAAGTCAAAGTAAGTAAAAATATAGCTTGTCTCACATTTCCAGCACGCTCTTGAGCTGTTCCAGCTTGGCCTGTTTCTCCTCGATCTCAGGGTCTGCGTGTCGCGTGTGTATGTCGGCGAGCAGCGCGCGCGCGATGTCCAGGATCTCCTGCAGTTGCTTCGGCTTCTTTAGCTTCACGTGCCCGCGCCGGTAGCCCGCGTACTTCTCGAAGATCTCGAAGAATCTGCACAGGGAAACGATTAATGATTAACGGTAGGACATAGGTTACATTAATCTTATATATGTTCGGTCAACTGATAAAACAGTACAGGACAACCATTGGTGGTGGCACATAATAAATAATAGTACAAATGTGGTGGCCATGGGCGTGGCATGTGCGCGCAGAGGGAGACGGCGTGCACAAGCCACGCCACCTCGATTGCGGCACAGAATCACCACTAGTTGAGCGAGTGTGAATAGGAGATAAGCAAGAACATTTTGAAATTAAAGTATCTGATCCTCCATTAAAGTACATGTAGCTGGACGTGTGACCGACTGTACATATAGTTAAGGGAAGCAAGTACCTGGGATGTCTGACTTCCACCTTCATCTTCTGCTTGGGCGTCCTGTCGCCGTGCCTGATGACGGCGACCACGCAGCGCAGCTCCATCATCTTGCCGAAGGTGGTGGGCACGATGGGCGGGTCGTCCAGCTGGAAGGGCACCGACCACGGTATGTGCAGCGTGGGCGCCAGCTCCCGCAGGATCATGTTGCCCAGGATCTTGGCGCAGTCGTCGTAGTACTTGTTAGAGTTCTTCACGAAAGAGAATCCGTTCACGTCGCAAACGAACGACTTGCCGTTCGCCCTGTTCAAGGAAAGGTTGACATTTGAAGTAAAAACGATACAGAAGTTTTGTTATGTTTTTTGAACATGTACTTATATTTTGGGAGTGGATTTTCTATACCAAATCGGTTAATCAAACCCTTACGATTCGATAAGGTTATCCGTCAGTATAACTGGATGCGGACAGCGCAATAACAGCCATTATGGAGATCTTTAGGGGAAACCTTTGTCCAACACTTGTATTTAGGCTTGTTGAGCTGGATTAGATTCTTCTGTCGTGGAGATCTCTGGAGGAGACCTTTGTCCAACGGACGACGTCGTTCGGCTAATATGATGATGATGATGTTGATCTGGATTGCCCCGGTCCCTCACCTCAACAAGTCGAACCCGCACACGGTCTGCTTGAAAGCGAGGCAGACCTTCCTGGAGATGAGCTTCTCCTGGTTGGACAGTATGACGGGGTACCGTATCTCCTTGCCCTCGGAGTCGCGCTCCACCTTGCCGTCGAGCGCGGGGCTCTTGCGCGCCTCGGCGTGCGCGTAGTCTGGCCCCACCGTGTATACCTTCACGTCAGTGCCTGCAACAATAGTCTTTATGTTATATGGTTTTATCTATGGTGCTTATAGGGTAGATTTTTATACAATAAACTTGCGGCATACGTCGTCGTTACCGGACTAACAAATTAAAGGGTGTATTATAGTTTGCTGATGCAGGAGCCTCGACGCAACAACTTAATTAAGCATGAGCCTGCAGTACACATAGTCAAATGCAGTGTATCGACAGGGTCAATTTAATTTAATATAACTTTCGACTCGTGGTTATTAGTTTATGGTGTAAAGTGAGTAAAATCTGTGTAAAACGTTGGAAAACTTACCATCGGTGGGCATAAAATCTTCATAAATAAACGATCCAGTCTTTCTGACCCTAGATTCAGGGGAGTATATACTACTACGACTTCCTATCTGTAACAAAATACATAGGTAAGTATTCGTTATACCTCATCCAAACTGAAGGCGAGAAGTCTCGGCGAGAAATCTCGAGTGAGCGGGTATGAGAGTTTGTATGAGACGAGAACGAGACGCCGAGAAACTATTCATGTTTCTCGGCTGTTCTCGGGGCTTCTCGTTGTGAGTGTGGTTTAGGCTTCAAAATCCGCCTTGCGCAGTTGTACTGCCGACCGCATGTAAGTGATAACAAAACCAGTATAAACTGTCTCTGTCTCTCATAGTATTGTAATTCCTAATAGGCTAGGGCAGCTCAAGGTCAACGTGTTTCTATCGACGTGCGGTCGGCTGTACGAAGAAAAATCCCAGTGTTACCTTTCTAAACAGCCGCTGGCTGCCCCCGCCCGCGGAGGTGGGGTAATAAATGTAAATGTTGTGGTCCTCGGCCGAGACCGGCTTCTCCACAAACGGCTTGTTGAACACCACGCCGTTCACCTCCACGTGGTCCTCCGACTCCACCAGCTCGTGATCTGCAACGAAAATATATAAGAGACTTCTGAATATACTATACACTAGCCGTTTCCCGCAGCCTCGCCGGCGTTTTATAAGTCATTTTCGACTTTTTTTTCTTTTTGCTCGGCTCCTGAAGGTTGTAGCGTGACGTTAAATAGCCTATAACCTTCCTCAAGAATTGGACTATCAAATGCAAAAAGATTTTTAAAATCTCATTGGTAGAAGAGATTAGCGCGTTCAAACAAAAAATCTACATCCTTATCTTATAGATTGAAGTTAAAATTTTAACATTTACAACTTGTTACTCTGCGTATTTTGCTTTTGCCCCGAATACGCTATCTTTTTTTCGCCGGTAGTTGAAAAATAACAGGTCCACTCACAGAAAGGCAAAAAAAACCCGTAAAGTGGTTTTCTAATAAGAACTCCATGGGTTAGTAATAAATCTGTGGTAATATTAAACTTACGTTTCGGATCTGGCGAATCTCTATCTAAGACGGCGTATCTTGGTATCTCTATACCCTCGCCCTCTAATATTGCGTATACTCTTCTACGATCCTGCAATTAAAATATACTACACAAATGGTCAATTTATTTAGTAACCACTGTCCACTTCAGCTAATGCTTTTGGCTATCGTGATTTGTGTTACGGTCACTGTATAAGTCTTGTAGTTAAATGAAACTTTCGTTCCTTCCGCGTCCATCTTGTATCCGGAACAGAAACACCCTTGCAGGGTGATGAATAGGAAGGATAGAAACCTACATTATTTTGGAAAAGGGCTGGAGCTCTATTTTTGAATCTCTCTCCTCGCTTTCAGCGGTCGATTCTACTAATTTTCCTTCGACATCCGATACAAAAATCAGTAGATTCGACCGCTCGAAGCGAGGAGAGCTATTCAAAAATAGTGCTCCCGGTCCACTTTGTATGAACATAGTTCTCGAGCATTAGTCCTCTCCATCGCTCGTTACGGGACTTTGAACTAATCGACATATCGCCGTTTCTAAGCAGAAATCCTGCTGACACTCACCTGAATATCATACTGCATATGAAGATTATTTATGACATACGGCTTCCGCAACTTTTCGTACTGAATGGCTTTGTCTAACGGGAAGCCTTTAGAGTGGAAAGAGATCAGGCAATCACAGATGGGCCACTCCTCGACTGGTTTCTGAAATAAGTTTAACACGTCAGTTACGTCGTGCTCTCACTGGTGTGATGCAAAGTTCATTGGCGTATGGCGTGTAATGGAGCATTCACAACCGTAGAAGTCCAGCGTTAGTTTTAATGCTGGTTTTAATGTTAGTTTTAATTTAATAGCATTTAAGTACGACGTCGCGGTGCACAGACAAATCGAGTCTGGTTTTTGATGCACCGTAATTTTTTTCATTGTACCTATTATATTGTAATTAATAAATAAATACTATACTATAATTAATTACTAGCTGTTTCCCGCGGCTTCGCCCGCGCGAAAAGTTTTTCCCGAGGTATGTGTCATTATTGTATGCCTGTGTGTTATTCTTATGTATAATCTTTATTACTGTAAAGTTTCGTCAAAATCTGTTCAGTAGTATTTGCGTAAAATATGTAGGATTTATTATACACATCTGTGTAGATGTCCAGAGATGAGAGATTTTTGGGCCGTAATGGTAACAATTGGTCTGTTTTAAACAACTTCAGAGGAACTTTTAAAGAACTTCACACAGCTAGGACAGTGCAGTGAAAATGCTCCATTACAGATTTGCAACATGAAACTACTGACATGAAACAAAGCATGTGTAAACTACCGAAGCCATTCAATTCAAGTACGGTGGGCCACAGCTCAGGCCATAGAAAACTCTGACAGTGTAGCCAATAATACCGCTGCGCAAGGTGCCGGTGCGTATAACAGGACGTGTGGTCCACTGTACTTCTCGGCAGTTTGTATTACTAGAACTCCATGCAGTTTGAAGCTTATATGTACATAAACGATAATAGATTAGTAATTAATGCAATTCCACAACCTCAATATATAGGTAGGTATATAAATATGGAGTGAAACAAAATAAAACTGAAAACTATCTGATTGGAAATATTCATTAGAATGTGGCTGTCGTCATATTTTGGTTTTTGAAAAAAGATTTCTATCTAGACTACATAAAGTTTAGTATTTGAACTACATTTGAGACCCGAACGGGGTTTTTAACACTCTAAGGGATATAGACTATACAACAATTACACTATCCATAAAGATATTCATAGGACTACAATACAAAAATCTATTCTCATAGACTGGTTACTAAGTACATCACATCTACAAACAAGCTTAGTATGTGGTAGGTAGCTGATAGCTGTGACTGCACAAGCAGCATAACTACAGGGGCCTGATATGCGCACAGGGGCTGTATATCAACCTGTCTTATTTTATTAAAGAGGACCTGCTAAATTACAATATTTTACTTGCATTATACCTACATTCTACCTCTTTTCTAGCTACGCCCCTGAGCGCTATTACCTCCCATAACGGTCAGCACTGCGCTTAAGGCATATCTGTCAAAAAAGCTTAGGCATTATTTTGTTCCACTTAGGTTAGATATTCAGGAGAACCTTTAGGATAACCTCCTCAGGGAAGACCAGCATCTTGATGTACTCGAACTCGTCGAGCCGCGTCAGGATCTCCTTCATGGGCTTCGACTGCGACTTCTTGGCCATGGCGCACACCCCCACCACCACCTTCTTACCCCCGCCATCGCAGTGTGGGTCTAGGGACTCGCAAAGGTCCAACTCGCCCTGGAAAGAAACTTGTATCAGTTCATATATCATTGACTGCTATTTTAAACTAAATCCCCTGGAATTTAAAGTCTATTATTTATTGCCTACGTCATCAAAAATTTAAAGTTTTTACACCCAGCTAGATAGATCAGTCAGTTAGGGTAGGTATCATTTTATATACTTGAATATACTTTTATAGAGGCAGAAAATCATACAGAGGGCACATGGCCAAATGTGACAGGTGAAGTAAAATAGATAAGTACTCGTTCCTTTCCTAACAGAACAGTAGTTAACTGTCTAATCAAGAATAGATTGTCCTAGATACCAGAATAATTTGAGACATTTCATTTGTATAAATAACTTCGACTGAGAACAGGTTGGCCTTGACATGGTGATGTGGATCACCCTCAAAATGCGATGCTACATCACCATACCTATTGTAAATAAATTAATGTATGTAATAGTGTATATAATCAGTGTAGTACTGTATCTATATCTTGATATAGGATTGTTATGAACAAATTAAGATTATTAAGATTACCTAATATAATTGATAAATTATAAAAATAATATAATAAATTATAAGGCACATAGATTGCAGGTGTAACCTTAACATTTCGATTTAAAATCTAAGCTACGACCATGAACTGAAAGTATTATGTTCATTACCTGTTCAAGGTTGCAAGAAAACAGAGCAATCTAAAGGTAAATTTACCATAAGTAAACTGCACTAAATTAACAGAACAGTATACAATGAGGTCATAAGAAATATCACAAAATGCTCTTAGCTCAAGGTAATAGGAAAAATACTTGATATTTCCTCATGGCCACTTTAATATAATTGATATTTGGCTTCTGCCATTATTTAAAGTAAAAAAATTATTACCACTTATATCATAAATTAAATATACAACCAACTCCTATGAAAAAAGACAAGTTTATATGTGGTAACAATGTTAATTTTTTTCTAGACAGCTAAAAATATTTTGGTTATTATCTAATAGATAATTTGCAAAACTTTGCAACTTCTTAGACAACAATAAAAGCAAACAGCTAAACTGTCACATTATGCATTAAAATATAATATTGAGTGTGTAATCACAACACTGATTAAGTGCACCATATTATTAAGCTCACATCGGGTAAACATTCATCACAATAACATATATCATCATCGTTTTGTTCCCTTTTCTTCTTGCTCCTCCATCTCTTTAACCGCCACCAGTCCTTCAGCCACTGCCACTCCATTACGGCACACTATCACTAACTGTCACTTGTGTCACGATAATGATAAGCATCAGTGATAAGAACAAACATCGTCGCTGATTGGAGCAGCAGCTACACACACAAGATAAAACTTGACACAAAATAACAAGCATTACCTCACTTGACATTGTGAGTGAAACATCCCACGCTATAAATAAGTTCCTATTCTACATGAATACGCTAACATAATTATAATAAATGATTATGTAAACGTACAAAGTGGTCAGTTGAGCAGAACATTAATGTGGCTTGCACAATGTGGCTGTGTCCGCGTACTAATGAATGCTTTATAAGTGAATTCAAATCTGTTAACCTAGATAGGACAGAGAAATATTTGTTATTTGTAAAGCAGGAATGTTTTACTAACTATGTAGTCACCATCGTGCGTAATGTGTATACCTATATCATTTAACCTACATCATGATTAACTATATTTGGTTCAAACATAGTACCTATGACAGTGTATGTAATTTATATATGTAAAGTGATGACGTCTAAACCAGTAGGATACAAATCTAAAAGCTATAGTTTCTGATAAATATTGAAGTACCTGCTTGAAAATACGTACTACATATCATGGAATCAAAGGACGTAGTTTCTTTGTGTAAACAAATAAAAATATGTGTGACTAAAATAGAATAGCCTCTGGTAAAAATTATTTTAAACACAGGATTGCCATCTAAACTTACGGGTGATCTTAATTGTACGAGGTTTCCATCGTCCCCGACGTAGAAATGTGGCTGAGTAGCTTGTCGCAACCCTTGATAGCCATGTTCGAGCTCAGTGTATGACATGCCCTACATAGATAATGTGATTATTCAATAACTATATACGGGGCACCAGATTTGTTATATTACGTAATTTGTTTGTGCTAAAGTAGGTATGTGATTAATTAATGTATAAAAATAATTATAAAGAATTTATTGCAAAATTGATTGGACAGCTGTTTGTTTTTGACGTGTGTCATGACATTGATTGACATATCCCTATATAGTTTGTGGATTGACAATTGACATTTATTTATTACTTGTAATGGGATTTACTGCTCTGGAAACAAATTCATTTTAGACCCGTCACAAAAACCGTCAGCGGTTACAAAGGGCAGAAATAGGACGGGATGGCCAAACCAAACCGGATCAGCCCCGAACCGAAATACCTAGTGCATGAACCCCAAGAGGGTCCTTGATAAACCCAAAGCGTCGTTTTGTCAACGAAACAGGAATCAGTAGGATTGATAGATTGACAATGACAACCGACAATGATTTGAGGTTAGTAGTAGTAGTTTTAGGAGTAGGTATTGTTGAAAAATCCGATTACCTATTTTTATAACAAAGAAAACCCATTAAATTAATCTGTGCAAAAGAATATGACTTCAACATTATGTTCCACATATGCTCGGTCATCAACAACAGATTTTTTATTTTGGAAATCTGTTAAAATTCTTCTCAAAAAACCGCATGTCGTGAACAAAAGGTTATGGGGCTCTAAAACTTTATTTAGGTACACTTGCAAGCCTATTGTACCGAATTGGAACTTACCATTAAACTGTGAACGGTTGAAAAATACACATATCATTGAAGAGTTCAGGAAAAACGTATTGGATGAACTACAAATTATAGAATGCCCGGAGGAGATTCATTCACTAGAAATTGTACTCGTAGAGTTACTTCCAAAAGTTTATAGTGAGAATCACGCATTCCAACTAGTTGTCTTACAGAAGGAAAATGGAGAGGTCACATTTTATAATGTTACACCAGGAGGTGTGCAGCAACATCTATGTCCAGACTTTCCTTACACCCTTTGCTTAAATCAAGAGGGAATTTTATTAACAGCTGTAAGTGGTAAGTTATAATTATGCAAGAAACTTTTGTAGGTATCTTAATCTAGTGATCACCAGGGCCTGTAATTTTGGGCAGTTTTGCTACATTTTGTTTGTTTTTATTGATTTTCCATAGTTCTAAAAACACAGCCAGCAACAGCAAAAACCGAGACATATTTTTGTACAAGAATTTCGGTCCAAATCCAAATGACTAATTTTTTAGAAATGTTCTAGTGGTTTCATAGTAATTTGTGAAATCTTTGCAAAAAATCAAGTTTCAAGTTTTGACTGGCATGTTGGCGTAGTGGTAGTGACCCTTCCTACTGTGCCAAAGGTCGTGGGTTCAATTCCCACCTGGGACCAACAGTTGTGTGATGAGCATATCTGTTGGTTTTCGGATCCTGGGTGTTTGTATGTATTTAAGTATTTATTTAAAAGTATATAAGTATGTTTATCAGTTGTTGAGTACCCATTTACAAGCTTCAGCTTAGTTTCGGACTAAACAGCCAGTGTGTAAATTTGGCCAAAAATTTTAAAAAATTATAAATTTATATTCTTCATTATTAGAATAGGTGGGTACAACCTATGCTGAAAAATCAGAATTAAACATGTATTTATTGTCATTATTAATTTATAAAAAAATTATTCAGAGACATCTTCTAAATCATACCTGTGGCTTAAGGATACAGTGTTACCACAGTTCGTGAAATGGGGAGAGGAATGTCCAAATAAAGAAAAGCAACACTTCTGTAAAGAATCTTTGACTTTAGTATCAAATGAAAAGTATTATATAAAGTACAATGATCTGAAATTTAAATATGGGAAAGAAATGGTTAAGGTAAGGAATTCAACTATATTGATAACTGTCTTGATCATTATTATCTCATTGCGAGTCTAATTTGGTATTACTTTGTTGTTATAGATTTGGCCTGAATGCACAGACCCATCAAAATTTGTGTATGAAGACATTGCCATAGCAACTTACTTGCTGCTTCTCTGGGAAGATGAAAAGAGCCACCTGAATATGAAAGATCAACAGACATTTGTAGACCTTGGGTGTGGCAATGGTTTACTAGTCTATATTTTAACTAATGAAGGTCACTATGGTGTTGGTATTGATGTTAGAAAAAGACAAATATGGGATATGTACACTGATGTGAAGCTGGAAGTAAGACTTAATATATTATTTAAAATATAATTTAGATGGTTAGTAAGATAACTTTTAATAATACCTTATAATAAATGAAACTCTTTTTTTAGGAAAGAACTATAACTCCCTCAGATACCCACCTGTTCCCGAAAACGGACTGGGTTATTGGGAACCACTCTGATGAGCTCACACCCTGGATACCGGTTATTGCAGCCAGAAGTTCATATGATTGCAAATTTTTTCTCCTTCCATGTTGTGCTTATAATTTTGATGGCACTAAGTACCAACGCCAGAACTCATCTAAAAGCCAGTATACTGAATATTTGGAATATATTAAACAGCTATGTGAAGACTGTGGTTTTAAAACAGACACAGACAGACTAAAGATACCAAGCACTAAAAGAATATGTCTTGTTGGCAGAGAGAGAGCTTATCCTCATGAAGAACATGATAAATATTGTCACAGCATACAGAACCTAATCAATAACAAAACAAATTGTGTACAAGGCAATGATAACAATCAAACTTCATGGATAAAAGATTTTAAAGCCAGAGATCCAGTGGAACGAGTTAGAAACTGCACCCAGATAGATAAAACTCTTATTGAAAATATAGTAGATAGCATCTCTAAGCATCTACTTGAGGGTTGCAGTTTTAACTCTAACTGGACTGAAGGCAGGACAGTTGACATAGCAGATGTAGTGCAGTTAATTTCTCAAGATAAATTAAAGTCTTTGAAATCAGAATGTGGGGGGCTTCAAACTCTTTTGAAGAATAACCATCACATTTTTAAGGTGCAAAGTGGTAAAGTACAGTTGAGGCATCCAAAGACTGTAGAAGAAGTGACCAATGGATTTAAAAGTAGTGTGAATAAAGTAAGTATAAAACTAAAAGAGAAACCTTGCTGGTTTCACAACAATCATCCTCAAGGATGTCCTTTATCAGACAATAACTGTAGTTTTTTACATGTAAAAAAGTAATTTTATGCAAATAATACGAAAATATTAGAAAATTAAAAATTTCATTTATTTTTCTAAATATAACTCAGTATCTGCATTATAGAACAAATTAACATTATTTAAATGTGTTCTCATTACATGATTAATTACCTAACTCATTAGATTACTATAACACCATTAAATTATGTTTGTAATTATGTCACCTTACAACTACAACTTAATTTGTTTAAAAAATTACAATTTCCCTTGCTCAAAATAAAATATTGTAGTAAATTATACAAGTATCTGTGCTCCTATCAACCTAGCCTCTGGATATAATCTTTACCAATTATCAGTTCCTATCACCATGTTGGCTTATCTAATTGTATTAATTACCCAAGTTTAACGACAACATTTGAAGCATATTTCAAAAAATAAGTAATGCCTTTTACCTCGTATAACAAATATTACTATAAATTATAATAACAAACAAGATGATTAAATTTCAAAGAACTTATTAAGTTCTGTTAAGTTTCTTTCATCTACTAATTTTGCAACATCATGCTCTCCCATAAATGAACAGACCATCCTTAATGTTGTCCAAATACTTGAGGAACTGGTGTCAATAGATGATGAGACTGGACTCATACTCTTAGCTTTTATTTGTTGATTTAGTGCCACTAGAAAATGTTCTGCAGCTTGTTTGTGAGCTCCTAAATTCATGCAAGTAATGCCAACATTGTATCTTGCTCTAATGAATCCTGGCTCTAAATTTAGAGCTTCATGATATGCATCAACTGCTTGTTCAGATTTTTCACTATTAGCTAAAGTAGCTCCAAGTCTGTTCCATAGTTTTGCATTATCACCAGCTACCATCAAGGCTGTTCGGAAACAGTCAACTGCTTTATCATATTCTTGACTTATATTGAACACAACTCCAAGGGCATTTTGGATATCTGGATCGATTTGTGATGGATTCAGCTGTGCAGATTTTAAGTACAGTGACTTAACATATGCTTCTAATTCTTTTAGATCTAATTTTTTAGGATCTATGTCTTGTGGAAGCAAATCACTGTATTTTGGACTAGCCCTCAACCAGTCTATTAGTGAAGTGAATGCAAATTTTGGCATATTTTCATTAGTATAGGCTGCTGCCAATGTAATGTATGCTTCTAACTGCCTGGGATCTATATCTAGTGATTTTTTTAATGCAGTAATTGCCATGGGATCCTGTTCATTTTCAGCTTGTGTGGTCCCCAACATGAACCAAGCCTCAGCTGAATCAGGCTGTTGCTGTGCAGCTGCTTCGAAACATAACACAGCTCCAGGAATGTCACCCATTTTTAACTTCTCTTTACCTATTTCAAGAGCACTTTTATTTTCCAGCATAACATTGCCTTCAGTAAAAGTATAATCTTCTGGAATGCCATTTGCAACTTCTGAATTCCAATAATCAGTAACATTACTAAGTTTATCCCACTCTTCTTTGTACTTTTCAGCCATTTCATCTAAAATTTCATCTTGGCTCATTTTCTTCTGGTCCTCAGTAGATTCCCCCAAGTTCAACTCGCCAGCACTTATTTTCTTCATGAATGACATGAACTGGTTATACGCTAGTTCATCATCATCTTTCACAGTATTAACATATTCTTGTGCTTTGGCTCTTACATCACTATTTGCAGTGGTTTCTACTTCTGATTCATTTACATATTGTATTTGAACATTTGATGGTCCAGGGCGTAACATAGGCTGCTGTGGCATGTAGTAAGGTCTCATCATTGGAGGAGGCATAAAGGAAGATGGGCCGGCTGCCCAGGACATACTCGCTTGAGGGCCAAGACTTGGAATTTGCCTAGTTTTCGGAACCTGTGCGTGTTTACTTCTGTCAACATCAGGCATATTGTTGAGCAAGGCGTTCATGTTGAAGGTTTGCGGCGTCTGAGATGTGTGCGCCATGTACTCGTTAACAAACCTGTCTGCTTGCGAGAGCGGCTGTGATATGGATGCATCGCGGCCAACAATGTGGGACAGCTGGACCAGAGAGTTGTTGCCCCCACAATCACCTCCGACAAGTTTGTTTAGCGACATTTTGAAGCGAATAAACTTTGTACTTTACACAATGTCGTCAACAATCTGCTCGGCACCACAAAATGAAGAGAATTATTATATTATATGCTGGTAATTTTCTGCAGTATTTAATTTAATTTAAAAACAATGCGGGACTTACGCGACTAGCACTGCAGACAAGCACACACACACACACACACAAACAAATTAGTATACTCCACAAGCACATTTCTTTCACATGACATTTCCTTTTTTTTCTGTGATTCTGTGGATGGATGGTATAGTCAAGAGAGAGAAGATACCTACGGGCCCTACGGTATAAAGTATGCTCAATCCGTACTCAATCAACGCGTTGCGTTCTCTTTTTTTTTTTCTCGTTGAATTCGTCAAATGATGGACAGGCAAAAGTCATAGACCATACAACCAAGTCATATTTTGTTTGTTTTTCTTCAAAAACCGGCGGTTACAGCACGGCATCCATAAAAACAGGGCACGACGACGAAGTCTCCGACAAAATCCAGCCAAAAAGCAACGTTCTTTCAGTTGACACGCAGTTGCCTGACTGATCAATCTGTCACTGGAGTTTTTTTTGTGGTTTTTCGGCCAATTGGAAACAAGTTCTTACGGGCCAAATTGTAGTCTAAAAATCGCATCACGGGCGGCGAGGCCTCCAGCATCAGACCTCCAGCACAACTAGTGCCAATCGGTGTTCCACATTGCAGTTAACATAAGCACTAAACTGATATTAGGGACTTTTCCAATCGGCCGTAAAATCTGTCGAAGACACTATATCACTAATCTGTGGTAAAACTAAAAAAAGCAGGCCAAATAGGCCAATGTACTTGTCCTAATATTTTTTTAAAAAAGCAGCCCAGCTGGCTGTTAATAATTCTTTTCGTGTGAAGATTTATAATCTGCACTAACTTTGGAAGAATATTACCTACTAAAAATACCTTTCGCGAACCACAAATTACCTGGAGGTTTATGGGTACATACCATGTGAGACATTATTTAACAAACGTATCCCTCTGTAGTCTGCGAACTTATTTAAGAGTTGTTGAGGTTATGTTGTATAGTAAAGATGATGAATTTTTTGTGAAATTATGAATATAAACTATAATTCTTCAACATCAAATCATGTCGCTGACACAAGACAAAACTAATGAAGCAGACGACCAAAACGGCAAGAGTGAAAATCTTCCTGACACAGATCCAGAAGATAAATGGCTGGTATGCCCCTTTGACCACTATTTTCAAAAAATTTGTGCAAGTACAGATCCAGATTTAGATCATATACTTTTGAAGACCAATGGGATTCTTAACGCGACCAGACTGCGTTAGAATTAGCTCAAATATGTCAGACCACTAACCGGCAACAGCGTCATACCGGTGCTACGCCTAGTACTGCCACAGAATATAATTATAATATCACAAGTGTACTGCGTTAATAAACACATCTGCTCTACGTCTTAAGGAGAGGACTTTGTCCAGCATTAATTAGATATGATAAACATAATACCTACAATGTTTCTCTTTTTAGATCAGAGATTGTGAGCATTACAAAGATGAATACAAGGAATGCACAAGCTTTCGAGGCCGGTTTCACCAGTACTTTATTTATGGTGACACCATCGACTGCCACCAGTGGAAGCGGGACTACGATAATTGCTGTAAATGGACTGATGATAAGAACCTAAAAGCTGCTGTAAGTATTAAAGCTTGAATAGGATGAATGTTCTTTTCTAATACAGAGGGGCAATCTCAGTAGAACAAATAAAGGGATTTCTTATTTATATACACTATTTCTATTGAAACAGTAAAGAGAAAGTGTTGCCATATGCAAATTGGTGGTGCTATTATTAAACATTAAAATTGTATTTTGTTATTATACCTCTTTTTTCGTGACTCCATACAGCATTCCCAACTGACTGAAACCAACATACTAACTAACCACTTTCGCAGGAAGCTGTAATTAATAGTGAAAAAGCCAGGCGATTAGAAAGACTTAGAGGCCACTACAGGAATGATACTTGGAAGAAACGGGAGTCACCACCTGCGGACTGGGACAAACCACTTCCGGAGTGGATGACCAAGAGAGACCAGAACACATACCTTGCCCAGAAGGCACAGGAGTTAAAGGAAGGGAAGGTGACAGATGACACAAATAGCTTTTGTAGTATTATGTGATGATTAGGTAATTAGTGTAATGAATTATAAAAATAGTTAATTAAACTTTATTAATGTTTATTTATTTGTTTATCTCACAAATATCCAAATCTGTCTCTATGTAAATTACAGTCTCCTTGCGATATGGGTATGTAAAACTTAACTACTTCAGTGATTTATTTATGTGTAGGTAATACCACAGAGGACTATAATAGTTACTAGTTTATGAATTCTACTGTAGTACTAATAAAAAGCAAAAGGCATTTAAATGCAGAGACCTGCATCATTCATCTGGTTAATGACAACCGTGTACAGTAACTGTACACAAAACCACAGAGGACAATAATAGTTACTATGGTAATACACCCTTTTTTGTAAAAAATTACCGATTTCGGTAAATGTTTTAACTGAATGAATCTTATCTAGTGTATGGCTTCATCCTAAATATATCGGTGCTAATAATTCACATAATTAATGCTTTTTAATTACAGAAATATGTCGCGATTAATTTCAATGGTAGAGTTGGAAACAATTAGAACCTAATGTATATTTGTCGTAACTCAGAAAAATAAGAATTATATCACCCAAAGAATCTTACCCAGAGCCCATCTATAGCGAATATGAATTGGAAAAATAACATTTATTCCCTACACCTTGCTACGTATCATTGTACAGATAAATAATAAATGTCCTGACCTAGCAACTCGTTATCGCTCAGATAACGCGCGTTGCCTTTAATTGTTCACAAATAAGATAGTTTTATCTGTTTACTCCACGCACACACTCCCTCGACACGAGTATTTAGTTGACTACGCTATGAGTGCAGTCCTGTGCCGGCGAGTGCTCACCGTGACGTTGACAAGGCTGATGGCTCGCAACGCGTCTTTCCTCATCGAGGACCCCAAGTACTCCTTCTTGAAGGAGCTGGGGTTGAAGGAGAAGAATGTGGGCGTGTTCAGTGGGAAATGGGAGGCCAGCGGTCAGGTAAGCCAGTAGCTATTAGTACAGTTGGTAAGCTTTATACCTATAACTTGTCCCTGAATGGATCTTGCATGCCGCATCCGGCAGACGTAACGTTACATCTGCCTTTCATTCAATCCACAATAATAATGCTGAAAATGTATGGAAGATAAACAAAAAAATCTATTGGCATCAATTAAGTACAATAATATTTACAGTTATTTTGGTGCAAGAAGCTGTTTTAGTTAGTCAATTGAACGCTCGGAGTTAATTAAGCTAGCAATCCCATCATATACAGATATAATTATATCAAAGAACCTCGAGTCTATGGGAACCCCTATGTCCAGCAGTGGAGGATCATCATCATCTCAGCCTGTAGACGTCCACTGCTGGTCAAAGGCCTGGAGGTTGAAGGGCTTAAATGAAGATGATAATGTAATATTATCTCTTGTATCCTAGATCATCCAGTCCTACAGTCCAGCTAACGGCCAAGTAATAGCGGAGGTCCAAGGTGCGAGCCCCGCTGACTACGAGGCCTGCGCCGCCGCCGCGGAGGGGGCCTGGCACTCCTGGGCGGAGCTCCCTGCCCCCGCGCGTGGGGAGATCGTCAGACAGATCGGAGACGCCCTCAGAGAGAAGCTAGAGCCACTGGGCAAGCTGGTATCTTTGGAAATGGGTAGGTTGATTGTTGTTGTCCGGTTCAAAGGCCATATATTTTATGGAAGGAGCATTTTAGTTAAATTTTACGCTATCAACAGCCTACCCTAGGTAAAACTCCTACTCTACTTACATAGAAATACTGTTAAGATATATATACGATGAGAGCCCTGTTTACCTCACGAATGAACGAAATAGAATACACCCAAAATATGGCGTATAGATAGAAGTTCGCCAAAATTCAGATTGTTTAATTTATTTATACATTCGTACATTAAACTCAATAAACGGCTAGGCCAGCTCAAGGTCAAAGTGTTTTCACTGACGTGCGGTTGACTGTACTAATAAATTATTTATTCTGTGGCTTCGCTCAATCTCTTATTCTCTTCACACACGCTCGCCATATTTTTTATTGTTTTATTTATCCAGGTAAAATCCTGCCGGAAGCGATAGGCGAGGTGGTGGAGTACATCCACGTGTGCGACCTGGCGCTGGGGCTGTCGCGCACGCTGCCCGGCACCATCTTCCCGTCAGAGCGGCCGGGCCATGTGCTCATCGAGAAGTGGAACCCGCTGGGGGCGGTCGGCATCATCACAGCATTCAACTTCCCCGTCGCTGTGTTCGGATGGAACAGTGCCATTGCTATGGTCAGTGAGAACATCTTAAGATAAGATAAGAGAACCGTCCGCTTTATTGTAGGAGTTTTCGCCGGTAACTTCGGTGTAAGGGACCTCCTGCATAAGATGGGACTATCGGAGGCCTACATATGTAGAGCCTTTGGAGAGGACAGCGAGACGATGAAACATCTGCTGTGTGAATGCGATGCACTAGCCCCAAGGCGCATGAGTGTCCTGGGTGTGGCTTATCCTGAACCCGCGGACTACAGGCTCCTACCCCTCAGCTGCACAATACCATTTGTGCAGCGAACCCTTGGGGAGGAGAACACATGTAAACACAGGGGCTGACACAATAGATCCCATAGGGTCGCAGTGTCGCCGGATATAAGATAAGATATGGTCAGTGAGACATTTTATATACCACGCCTATATAATTAAGGGCCTCTTACACCGCTTGCTGATAAAGTCCCAGATACCATATCTGCAGGTTATCTGACAGATAGCCTGTTTTTTTGGTTTCACAGGTATCTGATTGCCTATATCTTATATATTTTATATAGTCTATCACACAGATTTATCTGTTAGATTATTTTATCACTAAGATTACTATCTGTAACAATATCAGGAAGTGGTGAAAGAAGCCCTAAGTCAGGTGAATTTATCTACCGGATAGGAGCTTTAGTGCGTAGCACTTAATGCACCCAGAAACTCAATTTTTGAATTGCTCTCCTCGCTTCGAGCGCTCGATTCTACTGATTTTCCTTCGACATCAGATACAAAAATCAGTAGAATCGAACGCTAGAAGCGAGGAGAGCGAATCAAAAATAGAGCGCCAGGTGATTTACTCCAGGTCAATTAAGTCGACCGAGCCATATATAGAGGTGGCACATATCGAGATTGGTCAGTACGGGATGTCAGAAACTGTAAGAGATAGAAAAATATGTTCTAAGGAACCATGTCGTCGATTTTAGACATAAGAAAACCTGCTAAAAAAAATTGACACTACTCAAGAATCAAGTTAAAATAATATCGATTGTATAGGTTGTAAGGACTAAATGTTGAAAATCTAAGAAATCTATAAAACTCATAGCATGTGTTGAAATAAACAATGAGACGGGGTTCCGAAGTGGACTGCCATAAGTTAAAATTTTTTATTCCAAAACTCAAACAGCATTTGTTATTGTATGCCATTTCATTTGGAATATTTAAGATACTTGTTAGGTAATCATAATTAAACGAAACTGGTTGATCATAAGTGAGCACAGCAATGGACTCCATTGATTGCTGAATGGAATTTACCTATTCCTTGTCTGTTATTTTTAGTTTGAAGTTACATCAGATATTAGGCATGTACGAAACAAACAATACTTACAAATAGGATATATTCTCGTGTAAATACCTAAGTGCAGCTTCAAATAGTAATATTTATTACATTATTTAAAATGTATTTTCTTAAAGTACCTACTAATGTCCCAATACTTGGCGGTTCTTTCTGCCTACTTCGCTAGGGACATAGTGTGTAGATATGTATGTATGTACCTAATGCCCCATACTACTACTAATACCCCATATTTATGCATTATTGTAATTACTCCGTGCTTACATGCTCCTTAATGTAATTATTCCGTGCATAAGTGCACTGTCGGTTTCGACCAAGCGGAAATTTGCCTGAGCACTTTTTGATGTCGCGCTTCAAGTCATTCATACGATTTTATTTTTATTATTTTGATAATGACGTCTTTTTGACGTCAAATCGTGTGTCAAATGTGCTCGGGCAAATTTCCGCTTGGTGTGAACCGACCCTTATAGACCATTTCCGTTCTCCATGCTCGGTGTTGTAATTATTCCGTGCTTACATGCTCTGTATTGTAATTATTCCGTGCTTACATGCTCTGTATTGTAATTATTCCGTGGTTACAACCACTGTGATGCGTGCAGGTGTGCGGCGACGTGAGCGTGTGGAAGCCGTCGGACACGACACCGCTGACCGCTGTGGCCGTTACCAAGATAGTGGAGGGCGTGCTGCGGAGGAACCAGGTCCCCGGCGCGGTGGCGGCGCTGTGCGTGGGCGGCCGCGACCTCGGCCGACAGCTGGTGCAAGACAAGCGGATGAAGCTCGTCTCTTTCACAGGAAGCACCGCCGTTGGACAAGAGGTACTTACAACAATATTACCCATGAAGTAGGTTTGGTATTTTTAAATGTTGGAGTAGAGTAGCACTGACTTACTATTTAAACTCCTCACTTTAATTTGTTATTTCCCGTGGTTATTTCCGAGGTCATTTGGATTGATACTTAGGCATTTAGAAGGTGTCGCACGCCCGACACTGATCTCCCGTCTGAGCATCATGTGACACACAAAGAGTTCGATCGCCGATCGTGCCATGGGTTCGTGCCACTGACTTTCTACACACACGCTTTCTAATGGTCTTCTCAAGCGCATGTGAAGTCCACCAACCCGCACTGCACTGGGCTAGCGTGGTGGACGCTATAGTACATTCGCCCTTGTTGAGAGGGTAGGGCCTATCTATATTGATAGGCTGTTGATTCGATTTGATCACCAATAGCGTTCCGCGGGGGATCATCATCATATCAGCCTGTATGACGACGTCCACTGCTGGACAAAGGCCTCCCCCAAGGATCTCCATGACGACCGGTCCTGCTAGCCTCAACCAGCTGGGTCTCGCGACCTTCACCAGATCGTCAGTCCACCTTGATAGGTCGGTCCGCAGGGGATGATCGATCGCAATTAATATTCGTATGTTGTCGTGGTGAGGTGGGCGTGGAGGTGCAGCGGCGCTTCGGGCGGCACCTGCTGGAGCTGGGGGGGAACAACGCTATCGTGGTGGGCGCCGACGCCAACCTGGAGCTGCTGCTGTCGGCGGCGCTGTTCGCGTGCGCGGGCACCGCCGGCCAGCGCTGCACCACCACGCGCAGACTCATCATACACACCAAGGTACCTCATGCATTTACAAGCTACCGACATAAATATGTACGGCCGACCGCACGTCAGTGGAAACAAAACCAGTATGAACTGGTCTCTCATACTAATGAAACTCCATAAGGCGTACTTTAGACGGTCATGCAAGCCTCATTCAATTCCATCAGTCATGATTGATGGTTGAATGATGAAAAAAATAAAATATGCAGATTTTCATCAGTCACTGCATTAGACGATCCTTCACCCGTCAGTCACCGCCTGACTGTGGTTTAATAGGTTATACCTATTACTTACTCTGTGGTTATACATCAGAATAACACTTATGTTACCTCGGGAAAAGGTGTATAAAAGTTCAAACTTCAAACTGTTTATTCGTAAACATAGGTGGGTGGGTACAAAGATGGTGAAACATTAGAATGGTGTCTCTATGTAAAGTTATACCGGCTAACTAAAAAAAACTTTGCTAGGCGTCCGAAGCCGCGGGAAACGGCTAGTTTACCATATTTTTAATTAGGCTGTTTGGCATAGTTAACCAATCACAAGCATGCGGCGCGAAAAAAGAATCCGCGTATAGTTATTTCACAAAAAAAATTTCAAAACAAACTACAAAATTTAATCTTCTGATTTTGACGCAGGTACTTTGTATATGTATTACTTACTTAAAGTTTTTGAGAAAAAAAGAAACGAGTAAAAATTCACCCAAAAAATTAATTTTCAAGAATTTCACTGATGCTTTCCTGCCCATACTTTTCGTATGGTGTTCCTTCTGGACGTCACGGCTCTGTGCCGATCTCGACAGGTGTACGACGAGGTGGTGTCCCGTCTGAAGAAGGCGTACGCCGGAGTGCTCACCAAGATCGGGGACCCGCTGCTGCCGGAGACGCTGATCGGGCCGCTGCACACGCCCGCCGCCGTGGAGGCCTACCAGAGGACCGTGGCCGAGGTCGTCAAGCAGGGCGGGAAGATAGAGTTCGGAGGGAAGGTGAGATGAAAGATATGTATGACTCTTTCGGGAAGGAAAGAACGCCCCACCCGGGCGTTCTTTTTTTTCAAGGAATTTATGGCTAGACCTTTTAGTTATATCATAATTAAATTATAGTCGATATTCCTGTTAAACCGCTACAGAACTGCCGTAGCGGTTTAACAGGAATATTCTTAAATTTTAAGGCGGGAGGTTTGCTGATTAGCGCAACACAGACAGAGCGGCGCGAAAGCGTGGCGGCGGTGTTTTTGTTTTTTGTAACGTTTGAAATAGTATCACTCTCTTCACATCAAAACCGCGCGGGAAAACGCACCGCCGCCTCCGTAAGCGGTTTTTCTGTGTCGGAAGGGCTCCGCTTTACATTCGCTTTCCGCTAATTCGCTACCGCCCCGCAGCCGCTCTGACTATGATACGGTTACACAGCTTCATAGAACTTCATTTGAATGCGGAGACTGCTGTGCGGGCAGGTGTGCGACCACCTTAAATGTTTGTGCTTAGGTGATCGACCGCGCGGGCTACTTCGTGGAGCCGACGATCGTGTCCGGCCTGGCGCACGACTCGCCGCTCGTGCACAGCGAGTGCTTCGCGCCCGTGGTGTACTGCCTGCGCGTGCCCGACCTCGACACCGGCGTGCGATACAACAACGAGGTCGCCCAGGGGCTCTCCTCCAGCCTCTTCACCGAGAACTTGGGCGACGTGTTCAAGGTATGCTTAATATGTTTCAGTGTCCCGTGGATGTAATCACACTGACTCCGTTTGCGTTTGTAAAGGTTTGCCAAACGTGGATGCAGCATAACGTTTTTGGTTATGGTTTGGATTTGGTAATATCGTTCAGAATTAGCGCGATTGGCCTCCTGCACATAACTAGCATTCGTGTTTTCATACCCTTCATTAACACTGTAGCATAAATAACAATTACCCTCTGAACATATTACGGTCACCGTTGTCTGACTGGCCTGTTGGCGTAGTGGTAGTGACCCTGCCTACTGCACCAAAGGTCGTGGATTCGATTCCCACCCGAGACCAACATATGTGTGATGAGCATAACTGTTGCTTTTCGGATTTTGGGTGTATTTGTATGTATTTAAGTATTTTTTTTAAAGTATTGTATGTATCGGTTGTTGAATACCCATTTACAAGCTTCGGCTTAGTTTGGGACTAAACAGCCGTGTGTTTTGTCCAAACATTATTATTACCAGGCAGGTTTGAATCTCTTTGGTGGAGCGCGCGCTCCATCACTGCATCTTGCTTAGTATGGGAACCAATGGTGCCACTTACAGGGGGGGTGCGGACAAAGGAAGCGGTGTAGCGGGAGGAGGTTGCTAATACAAATTTATTTGGAGTTTGAAAATGAGAATGTGTGAGTGAGTCACAGTATTGTGGTGATACATTTGACACGATTTTGACACCCATAGAATGCTTTTTTTACGCCTCTTTAAGGGGCCGCGAGCACGCACTAAAGAGATCTTAACTCTATGATTATCACCGTTGCAGTGGATGGGTCCGCACGGCTCGGACTGCGGCATCGTGAACATAAACATACCGACGAACGGCGCGGAGGTGGGCGGCGCGTTCGGCGGCGAGAAGGCGACGGGCGGCGGGCGGGAGTGCGGCTCCGACGCGTGGAAGAACTACATGCGCCGCTCGACGGTCACCATCAACTACTCCGGCGCCATCAAGCTGGCGCAGAACATCAAGTTCGGCGACGAGTAGACACGCCAGCCACCTTACAGTTACTACAGACAGTACGTACGTCAGTGGTAACACCGTGAGCTGGCCTGGCCTATCAGGGAGTTTCAATACTAGGAGAGACCAGTTTATACTGGTTTTGTTTCCACTGACGTGCGGTCGACGGTACCATGAGGTAAAGACTACGTAAATACTTAATAGTGCAGTCTCTTTTCGAGTAATTACGAAAGACAGAGATATAGATATGGTTTTTACGTAGTCGCTAGCGGTTTATTGACGTTGTCTGTCAACTCATTGTAGGGTCGTATCACGTGAAAAACTCTGGTTATCCCATCCCACTGTTATAATATAAATGTGAAAGTTGGTGTAACTTTTATACTATATATTTTTATAATTATAAAATTGTAGTATAAAATATAAATAAATATATTTCACCTAAGAAAAGAACCCCTGAATTTTTCATGCAAATGTTTTTATTCTGCATTTGAACGTTGATGTTGTAAAGACTGATTGTGAATTTGTTAAAAATCATTGTTAATAAAAGCAATATATTTTTACGTCATTTTCGTTTATTTCTTTCCAAAAAAAGCTTCCAATATTATGAGGTTGCATTAGGGTCGGGGCGGACAGAACGGAAAAATGCTCGCACACTTTTTGACGTCATTTCATAACACACCATAGTCTTATGTACAAAATCGTATGCGCGAGGCGACGACGCCAACAAGTCATAATACAGAAGTCTGTGTTGGTATTCATACGATTTTGTAGTTTTAGGCTATGGTAACTAATATGGTTCACATTTTGTCAAAAATTGCGCGAGCATTTTTCCGCTGTCTGCCCCGACGCTTAGCCCATACAAAATGTACATCATAAATTATGATTAATTAATCTATAAACACACTATCTATACATACTTTTGTAGAATTCATTATATTACAACAATTAACATTTACAGATTTTCAGTACTTACTCTTTATTTATCAATCGGGCACGATTTTGAATAATGATAATTATTACTTCCCACTACATCTGTGTGGTCGGGTTTTTATCTTTTATTATGTGCTGTCAAATTTTGCAGTTAAGCCACCCCACACTGGGGCGGGTGGCGGTCAGTTGTGATATGTCGGGAGTGCATGGAGGGGCTCACACTGGCGCGGGAAAGGCGCGGCCTGCGGTATTATTATGCATAAAGCCTTGGGTGTGGCTAAGTTAAAACTATGTTAATGTTATGAGTGCGGGTGGTGCAGTCTCCACAGGTCTACGCTGACGTCGACCGACTGCCGCCGGTGGAAGCGGTACGTGGCGGATATGTCGTATCGCAGCTCCGCTATGACGCTCCCTTCCACATTCCACTCCTTCATCTTCTTTTGTATGTGGGGCCTGTGGATCAAATATGATAAGTTAGAAGAGGCGATAAGAGTTCTAAAAACTTGAAGAGTAAAGGAGCCGTGTAATTATCATACGGAGCTTTCTATCACTCTTCGAGATGGCAGGCAATGCAGGTTCACCTCCTCGGTGACTTGGTCGTCAGACTCGAGTGAGCGCCAGGCGTCGTGGGTTTCCACTACTTATAACCACTTTGTTACATGTTGGTCCTGGTCTGAATGTTATATTATATTCATGAAATGTGCCTGCCATCTTTGTCGAACTACCGTAGTACAAAAAACAATCCCAGCTTGGGATGATATAAAATAAAATATTACTATAAAATAAATTCATAAGGCTGTGGTGGCTGTGTGCTACTAATAAATGTCCATACCTGGTTGCAGTTTTATGTAACGAGTAAACGCTATCGCTTGCGAGGTAGACGCCGGTCCGGAGGAACTTCATGTCGATACCGGCATTGTTCTTTGTGCCGAACGGGGGATTCATGACCACTGTGTCAAAGTAGTTCTCCCATCTGTAAAAATTATAATAATATGAGCGCAAGTGCGTTGAGCTGGATCATACAAATTAACATGAAGCGTCTATCCGCGCCGCGAGGCGTAGCGAGTTGTAGGCCTCGCCGTATGTATGGTAGCATGTTTAGCCTTTTACATAATAATATGGATAGTAAACAGAAGGTGACTTAGACAAAATCCATTTGGATTGCAGACCATTTCACATGCTTAAATTAAGCACTTAACTTCTTTGTATTTTCGACTTGTAAAATTTATTCTACAGGTACACAGTTACGTGTGCAGGCCGATGATATCAATGACACTTTTTATTAAGTAGAAAACAGCAAAATAAAAGGTCTCACCTGCAAACATTTGAATTGGCAAAGTCACATTGCACAGCGTCCACATTAGTGACCTCAAAATTCGTCACATTTTCCCGCAAGACCTCGAGGGCGTCGTCGTCTATTTCGAGAGCGGTGACGGCGCCCGCGCCCAGCAGCGCCGCACCGACCGCCAGGGCGCCGGGGCCGCATCCCGCGTCCAGCACCAGTTTATTTTCTAAGGCTTCAAATTGTGTCTGAAAATTTTAATATTACAATTAGAAAAAACTTATGAAATTATATAAAGTAGGCTGATTCTGAGGGCACACATTTAAAATTTGACAGCAACTGGACAAAATAGTATCGTCTTTAAATTCGTTATAATTATGTGTGTGTGAGATAGAAACAATTTAAGTACTGTGAAATTGTACCTAGCTCAAACTGTGCTTTGTTCATTTCATAGGCAGTATAAGAGAAACAGTAATAGAATGCTGATTAAGATTTAGATAATGTATGAAAGATGAAAACAAAGTAAAATTGCCATTCAATATACTTCTGACGTACACTATATCTACCTGCATAGTGTACAGTGCCACGGCAGCAATATGTGCTGGCGTCACATACTGTTCAAGCTGAACCTTTGGATCCGTGAACCCCTTCAACTCCTGCAAATGACCCTGTAGGGTTTTCAGTTTCATCACGGCTGACATGCTGGCTCCCTTCACTTGCTGTCAAACCTTGGAAGGACAGGTAATATCTGGTTTCCAAACGATGAGTCTTGGGAGACGAAGTAGCCACAGGAAGTGGCGTTGGCGTGCTGTAAGGCTGCCCTGTGGCTTGTGTTCACAATGTTTGCTTCAGGTAATTGTGGGTAACCCTGAAATGTAATTTTTACTGAAAAACTGTCTAAAAAAATAGCTGCTACTGTCGCGCTTTTGTACATTTGGTAGTCTGGCAATTAGTGCTGGTATTTAAAAGCCTTTTTTTTTATTGATAAATACCACTACCTAACCATAGGAAACTTTGATTGAAATATGTGTTTATTACACTTACAGCGGTAGCGGATACTGGTGGGATGGAACACATAGGCAGCTGGCCGACGGGGCTGGGCTGCGTGAGGCTGATGGCGGTTGCGGTCAGAGGGGCCACAGCGCCCTGCTTCAGCAGCATTTGTTTCTTCAGCTGCAGCTCCTCCAATATCTTCCTATTGGTCAGTTCTACAACATAACAACGGCTCAAGTAGTCCTAGATAAACGAATGTTTAAACAATATGTTTTTCCATGTTCATAACTCTAACCTCTTTGTGCATTAGGCTGGGGAAACGCCATCTAATAATTGTAAAGTATGTATTTCAAAGTCATACAACCTGTAGCTATTGATTGAAAAAAAAAATGTACCAATCTAATTTATAAATTATAGGAGAAAATCCTGCACACACACGACACGATTCCGTTCATGTCATGTTCCGTTTCAAAACGATAATTCTATATACACAGTATATTGTACTCTGTGTAGATACATTTGCGTTGTGATTTGTTTGTGCAACAGAGGATTTCTTTCTTTCTAATTTAATGTCATTGCCATTGAAATGAAAAATAAAACAAAAAGAGTGTCTATGGTAGTATCGATTTGTCGATGACACAACACAACGTTTCATTCCATTTTCTTCTGAATAGTGTTGCACTAAAACCGGTATTGAACATTGTATTGTAATGTTGGCAACAATGATTGACCACAGACTAAAATGCATGCGGAGCAATGAATACGTCACTTCCTTTGGGAAATATATGAAATTACAGATTTCGATGGTGCCTGCGACTTTTCTTGTTTCAGGGGAAATACACTAATCTATGCTAAAAGATAATCATTTCTTTGTTGTTTTGTCTATCTCGTGGTGTAGGTACTATCTAAGTTTATAGTGTACTTTAGGTTGAATAACTTTAGAAAAAGCTATAAAACTAAAACCAAGACTGTCATTTAGTTTCGCTGTTAATAAAAATAACCACAGAATATTTACTAAAATAAATTCAGACGGGTCTAATATCTTTTGACCGCCATACCTTAATTATTTATTATGAAGTGCAGGCTGACAAAACAAACAATATTTTTTATATAAAAGCATTTATTTTAAAACAATGTGGGTAATAATATACTTTCTGATTCTTGGCAAAACAGTCTCACATAAGCAAGTCAACATTTGGCCTCTTAGAATAAACAGACTAACATGCGCTGCCATAACTCACATAATAATAAAACAATAATATCAGATAAATAATAATAAAAAAGGACATTACTTAATATAAAATTATTCTAAATTGCAGTTAGCATTGCATCTCGGTTGAGCAATCTTAGATTAATTAATTTGTTTATTATATATAGTAAATTATTCTAAATAAAAGGGAACATTAATAGAATTGACTCACGATATCAGCAATATATAGAAAAATCTACTGTACCTAATTTAATAGTTTTTACCGACGCAGACATTACAGTCCACAATGAGTTTGTGGTATTGTTGATAAAATTTGAGAATAAATGCACAACATAAATAGATTTTAAGTTGCCTATGTCTTTTACGTTTACAAAAATATTTATATTAACAATTTAGAAATAATTAATAACAGATTTCCTATTAAAAAAATTTGGAATAATATTGCACAAGCTCAGAGCTAAATTATTACGTGCTTCTATAGTAAATATTATAAATATAGCAACAAACCAACACAACTTTTCAATATGCTACGCTAGTTTTATGACTCATTACAATGACACATTTTATTAGTTGTTTAGGTATAGCTCAGTAATTGGAAGTACAACGATAATCGCTCAACACCTTATATAAAATAGTGACGACGCTCATCGCTGAATGTAAATGTAGTATGCTTCAACAGTTTTGCTCCTATAGCATAGCAAATTATTTCAGAACTTTGCTACACGACCGCATTAGCTTTTCTTTTACTATAACATAATGCAGAGAACTTTTGTTCAAGTCACATGTTTTGTACATTGCTATACTTCCAACTACCAACCTCTAGGACTATTGACTTGATCAATGTGGTCGATTTACTTTTAAAATGGGCGTCACGTAATTTGAGACTAGACTCCATATTGCAGATCTAGTATAAATCTCACGCGCACTTCCTTTCGATGTCCTCAGGACGAGCCAGATAGACAGTGAAAAGCAAATATTTTCTATTTGGATAGCACAATCAAAGAATGTCCCTAATACACTGAAGTGACATTTCTATCTTCGGCTACCCGCGGAATCGGGATGAAAAATATTCTCGTCGCCGTCGTGTTTTACAAAAACAACACTATTGTCAATTCCAATGAGTTTCGATTTGAATGTTAGATTACAACAAATAAAAGCGACCACATCGCGTGTCCCACCACCGAGTGTTGATTTGTTTGTAAATGATAACTTTCACAGCACAAGAACAAACACATTCTGGACTAAATAAAATCTGAAAAATAACAACGTTTTCTTTTTAAAAGACTAGCACATAATTTTGGCACAACGCTGCGCCCAGTCGAGCACAGTGGCATCGATGTTGTTTCTACACAGTTACAAGAATTATTGATCGATGATAATTAGGCTACATGTTTATAACATGGGTTTCACAAAACACAGACACCAGGTGTGCCTGGGGGAGCCTAGTTGAATTTGATTATACATACAGCAAGCAGCGATAACTAAGCCTTTATTAATATTTGTGCCCAATGTGTCATGTTCGATGTATCGTTTAACAATTTATTTATGAAACCCTAAACAGACCAGTGACTGATTTGATCATACACTGTAATATGGACAGCTGCCATTACAATCATAAAATGCAAAATAATGTATTATATTAATTTTAGTTATGTAAAAAATTACCATAAATAATAATAAAAAACTTATTTGAGTAAATAAATTCTCTTGTTCCATTGCTCATTCAATGTGATATAGACAAGAGTGTAAAAATAACTGTATGGTAATATTATGACATATTTATCAATGGACAGCGCGGCGGAAATGACTGCAGCTTTAGCTTCCTTTAAAAAAGCGACGAACATCCAGTGAGACTACATTACGTATCAAAATTAGACTAGGGTAAGGTATGTTTAGAATCACGTATCCGAAATATCGGTAAGAGTTACGTTTATTTTTACACCCTGTCGTATGAGTATTTTACCTCAACAACACTCTTAAATCCAAACAACAATACATACCTAACACTTTCCCTGTATAAATATATTATAGTCTTGTAAAAGAAACCTTTAAAACCACATGGGTCGTTAACACTACGTGAGAAATTACACAAGAGCATTAGGATACGATATATTGCTACGAGTTAACTTATCATTTGGCACTAAATTAACATATTGCATCTCGACCATTAGTCACAATGTGTTTTACTCGCAAAATTTATTTAAAATTCTTAATTTCTTTTCCCTATATTATTACAAGTTAATTTTCGTTTCATATTTCCTAATGATATAATTTTTATTACGCCAAAAATTTATTTTACAGATGTAACAAAATACCTGGAGTGAATAATGGAGCAATTGAGTATCGAAAACTAAAATGCTTTTGTTCTGAACTTATTTATTTTATTTATTGAACTTATTTTATTATTTGTTATGAACTTGGAAATTTTATTCAGCTTTCAATGGAATACGATTTATCAAATTTATGGATTCAATACAGGAATCCGCTACAACTGTTCACTGCAATTATTTTGTAACATCTGTATCAATGAATGTGCATAAACTGACTATGAAAGAAACACCCCCACATTGAGCAAATGTCACGCGCCATTCCTTGCGGGGCTTTAAAAAATACCTAAAGGAATTATTTACTTGGAAATGGCTGCTTAATTCACCTACTCACAAATTATCAAACGTTTCCGGCAAGTAAAATTTGGCAAAATTGAGCATTAAGACTTTCGATTGGCATCGCAGAACAATATAAGTAATGTTAGTATAAATTTCACTAGGTAGCACTGCGTGACTACTTGAATATCCCTAACTCTGGTAACTGTAACTTATTAAAGGTACACCAATATCTTGCAATATACTTGGGTTTTTAGAAAGGAGATGTGTAGGTATTTTTTGACTGAAGTGCAAAACCAGTAGACAGGGCATGCATTTTTTTTTATCATAGCGACTGCTTATTAGCTCACTGTTTTGCAGTCCAGCTTACTTATTGTTACAAGTAACTTTGGCACAAAAACAATCATACAAGATTGTCTTCTGTTCAGTTATAATTAATCAACTTATTTATAGGTTCGGTCTGACACAAACACATCTCCGTTTCTGTTACATTTCTGATACATAATTGTTTTACAAATGTACAAAATATAGATCGTGGAACTAAAATTTTATAAAACGATATGACTTTTTTATAATGTGAGACATAATTATTATGAGGTTTCAATAAACGTTCAAAAGAACTATACAAACGTGGACTTTAAAGAGACTTCAGTTAATATACTAACTACATTTATAACAACTTGGTTAAAATAGTATTTAAGAATTAAAAAATCTTTTTTATCAAATAATAGTTATTGCTTTTTTGATATGATTGGTACACCTGCGTGCAGGTGGTCGTGGGGCCGCCACCGAGCCCCAATTGACGTGTCGCATACGTTACGTTACGTACGAGCGGTACGTATTACGTACAACGTACGTCGTACGGTGCGGACGCACGATACGCGTACCTGATAAAGTGCGGCGAAAGCAAACAGTTGACTGTCACTTCTAACCACTTACGTTATTATCGTACAGATATCCTGTACCAATGGTAATAATTACGTCATAACTCTTATACCGTAGTTATTTAAAAATATGACTGATTTATTTATATCCATCGTGATCACAGCTCTCCAAAGACTTTACGATATCCAAACCAGGCGCTCCAAAATAAATTCTTTATCATTTACACCTATAAAACAAAATGACTATAGTATTTCTATATTAGTCCTAAAAATTATGCCATTTTGATATATTTACTTTGCAATTGCAACGGTCCCTCGTACAGCACTTAAATGCCTCATATACAAATTTTAACGTAACAATGAAAATGACTCTTTTTATATAAAATAAAGGAAGCAATCAGACGACTAATAATATCGATGAAATAAAATAAGAAATTTAGAAATCAAGCGGCAGTGTTCGCGAAAATTCGTGCAAATAGAACCTAACTACAAAACATGTCTTAGGAACCTGGTAAATTATTGCTAGAGCTTCGGCCACTAGGCCACCCGACGCGACCCTCCTTACAAACGACAATGCGCCGCACAACGGCACATAACGAGATAAAATCTTATCAGTAGCCAATAGAAAAATATCACCTAAATAAATATGAATATTTCACACGGCGCAGCACGCCGGCCGTCGTCGCCCGGCGCGGGCGGCGCCCTCCCCTCGGCAGGCGGGTAGCGACCGGCACGGGTGAGCGAGCGAACGCACATTATCCCATTCTAGACACTTTCGTCAGAAAAAATACTAGTATGTTTTATTCCCTTTTGGCGAGGATAAAATGACGTGTCTTAAATGTCTTTGCCGCGCTGATCAAAACCCATAGGATACTTCCCGTCCTTGCCTCCTTCCGCTTCGCCGTTCACATGCAGTTTGCCACGTCCGCGCTACGTCGCCGCTAAGATGCAAAAAGCACGAGTGGGAATTTTGAGCAATTACTCTCAAGCTATCAACCCAGTTGAAGCCAGCCATCCCAGCTTCTAGACTAGAAGTATAGGAACATGCCTTTCCCTGACTCGTTTCAGGCTTTTCAGTGTTTATTCATTCGCGAATGATATGTATATGTAATGCTCGACGATCGCTACCCACCTGAGCAGAAAAACGACCCTATTACGTTTGCTAACACGCGCGAGACATTTTAAAAGGCTGCCGGTAGACCTCGTACGTTCAAGATAGGGCCCGTCTAGCACGGTAAAACGCCGCGCCCACTATATTTATTACTCAAGTGCACCGTGAACCATTTAGGTACTTTGGTTATTTTGCTAAGTGGTGCTCGTCAATTTAAATGAAACTGTCGTAAGTAGACTTGGACAACAGTATAGTAGTGGCATATTACATTCTTATAACAGAAACAGGTATGAACAACCATGTGAACGGGATTTTATGACAGATTTGTGGATCGTGCTAGAGGGCAAGAGCGCGCCGTAAGCGGCGGCGAGCGACAAGTATCATTAGAATTTCTCTTTCTTTTTTGGTAAAAAACAACAAGATTATGAAAGTGATATGCAATGGCGGCGGCATCACTGCGCGGGCGCGTCGCCGCTGTCCTCCCCGCCCGCGCGCGAGTGCTCGCCGCCGCCGCCGCCTCCGCCGCCGCCCGCGCACGCCCCGCCGGTACCTTTTGACGCTTCACTGTGGACAACACGTGACATTAAATAAAACGTTTGACACAAAATATTCCATAAGGTCGAAGTGCCGCCGGGTCTACATGGAATAAGATAGCTATATAGCTATCTTATTCCATGTAGAAATAATATTTATTAAATATTGATATCGATAGGCTGCACACCAAATTTATTTAACAAAGAATGAGTTTTTAGAAAAATGGGTTTTCAGATAATTTATTATGCTTGTTATCTTTATGGAGTGTGACATAGGAAGATTAAGAAGTGATTGGACAAGACATACCCTCAAGTTAGAGTAGGATCTAGAACTTATATTTCTAAAAACTTTTCATTGGCAGAACCAGTCATCATCCTAAAGACGATTGAAGCCACAACCAGAAAATAATAATAACTTATATTAGGTTAGGACACTTATTAACTTAATGACCTAGTCTATAGCGCACCATATTTTTTCCATATTTCTCTTTGATCATCAGCCTATATTAGTCCACTGTAGACTTTAAGCTTCTCCCAATGCAAGCTACTGGAACACTGAATCAAGGCAGGAAAATTATTATATTCATACAACCGCCATCACGTCGTAGTATAGTAGGAGTCTGTAGGAGGAATTAAATTAATTTAAAAAAAATTCTAGCCGCTAACCTTCAAAGCGCAGTCCTTGAAGTTGACACGAGTCGTTGCCGTTTTCTTTTTACCTAAACGCATCTTTTTATGAGGATGAGGTTTATTAGGACAAGCTGGATGAGGTTAGCGCACGACCGGTCGTCGTGGAGATCCTTGGGGGAGGCATTATACAGCAGTGGACGTCCACAGGCTGATATGATGATGATCTTTTTATTTCACGCGAATGAATTGCGGTTAACAGTATTTGGCGGAATGGTGCTTGCTTACTAGTTGGAGTATGATGAGCGCGCGCTGCCGCCGGGCGCGTCGTCGCAGGGCGGCGGGCGCGCGGCCGCCGTCAGCAGGTAGTTGGTGGACTCGCTGAAACAGTTGGACAGCCTACTTCAAATTGTATTACTGCCTCGGGTGGCGCGGTCATATGTCACATATACTCCACACTAGTTGTGTTAAAAAAACGTAGGCCTTGGATCAGGGACATGATTTAGAAATAGAATAATTTCCCCAGGTGTGATGTCACAAATTTTGTAATTTTAAATTTAGAAATTATTACCATTAAAGAAAATCTTCGGTAGCGTAGTGGGAAAGACGCGGCCTGTCATGTCGAGAGGTCCGAGTTGTATGGGTCATTACCAATGAGTTTTTTTTTTATTACGTACATTTATTTACCAACTGCGTTCAAACGGTAAGGAAAACATCATAAGGAAACCGCCGAAGAAGGAATTATTAGACGCACCAACCCTCACTGGGCTAGCGTGGTGGACTATAGCCCGTACGCCCTCGATAAGAGGGTAGGCCGGCGCCCCACCAATATTAAAATTATTTATTTCTATTTAATTATTTTTTTCATAAAATCAACAATAAATCAAACATTTAAGAATTTTATGATTGAAATATACACGTGACGTCACAAAGCTTATGACGCGTCCCCCCTTGTCAAACGATGCCACACTCCCCCCTTAAAGTGTGACGTAATTCATGGATGGCCCCGAACCAATACACCAACAAAAACAAAGAAAAATATTTTTAATGAATTGTATATCTAGTCATGTGACCTTAATAGCACTGTTGCCATTGTCACAGCCCGTTTATCTCAGTAAACAAATGTTATCTGGCGCACCATGTCTGCCCATGCTTATCACCATGATACGTCACGCGCTGCCGATACGGCACGAGCCGAGGTCTCAGGGTCCATGTCGTTTAATAACAGATATCACTTGAATCATACAATTATCTTGAAACTTCGTTTGTTGACATGATTCCCCATGACATTGGATTCGGTCAAGGCAAGTTCAAATATATACTAATATATTCTTTGAATTACATCGAATATTTTTGGCGGCTAACTTAGCAATAAGCACTACTCGGCACTATTTCGGCCTTTTGGGATTTGCTGTCATAGTTTGTTTTACATTTATATTATAACAAGGCTGGCATTAAAGCGTTTTTGGTAATACACAGCAAAGACCAATCTTCTGTAAAGTTGCACTGTCAAGCAATAACAATATAAATAAAATAATTGTAAATAAGCCAGTTTGGAAGCTGCTGTTAAGAAGCTTTACAGCAGCTTGAAGGCTATTAAATTACCTATACTACTGATGGCTACGATCCAACCTATCTGTACCAACCAACCTATTCGTATGGGAGATATCCAAACAGTACCTGTCGCCGAAGAAATAATGAATAGAAAATGGGATTGGACCAAAGACACACTATGGTTCGCAATGTTTTGCTTATTACAGTGGAATTTTTTATCAAAGTTTTACAATCATATTAATATGTCTAAAGACTATAATAAACAAGTTTCGGAACAATATTTATGATTCAGGTTTTAGTAGCATCATTGTTCGCTTACGATCATAAAAGTATTGGAGAAAGCATTCACTGACTGTTGCTATGCCGGCCAGGCCGTATAGGAAATTTTCCGTCCTAACTCACTATGATAATATTATGAGTCTGACAAGTATCGTGTTATATCTATAGCAACGAGACTAACATATATAATGAAATTCTCCCTCGAATTTAGGCGTATCACAGACACACGCGGCCTGCGGTGGCGGCCTGTTGTATTCCATACGCAATGTATATGAGACTTCAGACACGCGCGGCCTGCGTTTTCATATTGAAGCTGCGGCCTGCGGTAGGCCGCCACCGCAGGCCGCGTGTGTCTGGGATACGCCTAAAAGGTGATGCGACCTCTACAGGGCCGGGCAGGGCGGGGTCAGCGACACGAACTAATATTTACCTCCATGCTTACAATCAAATGGGCCATCTCCCTTATTGCCAATTGTTACCAGATTTTTTATACCTTATTTGATATAAAAAGTTCTAAAATTACAGTGTTACCAATTATAGCTGCTATAATATAGAATATCAGTAGCTGGCTATGGCAATTATACAGGGCGCTATTCACACCAGTGTACTATGTTTTTAATCAACTCGTTAATGATACCTACCATACACAAAGGTCATGATAAAAAATATAAACATTGTTTTTACCAAATGGAATTCAAGTAAAAATCCAGTTGCCATATCTCATGTCTGTCTGTCGCAAGGTAATGGGGCGACTCTTGGAATATTTAGGCTTGAAATAGGTATATAGTCATTTTATGAAGACAACAAATGTTACGGACGGGTGACCTGGATGAAGCAATATTGCACAAAAACTCCCAGTTTATTGCAAAAAAAATGCCCGCTTTATTGCACGAAACTCCCGCTTTATTGCCCGAAACTCCCGCTTTATTGCATAAAACTCCCGCTTTCGTGGAGTCAGTGCAGGGACGGCCACCCTCGTCTATGAATAAAGCAATAACCGGAGCCTCACCTGGCGGTCCGCATCCTGAGCGCGGCGCAGTTCTCCTTGCACTTATATGCCAGCACTTGCTTGATGCGGCTCACCTCCACGTCGGGGAAGTGCCTGCTGACGTAGGAGATGAGCGCGTGCACGCGGCGGCGGTCGAGCGGCGGCTTGGTGGGGCGCGACTCCTGGCCCGCGCGCGACCAGCGCTGCCCCGTCACCGAGCACGTCGCCAGCTCGATGGGCGAGAACAGCGCCGCCGCCAGCCCGCGGGTCACCTTCCGGTAGTCGCCCCACTTCACGCCGCGGAGCAGCTCCTCGCGTATCTCCACGCCCTCGCCTAGTTTTATCTAGGGACGTAACAATTGCTTATGAATATATACTTTCTATCTATAATTATAATAAAGCTGCAGAGTTTAAGAGATAGCCCAGTTCTAGAGGAATGTTATGTAGCCAATTTAACATCACACTACGATCCTTAAGAGCCAAGCAAAAACAAAAAAACGCGGGCGAGGATGCGGGCAGCAGCTAGTTATTTATAACAGACCAAAGGTTCGCCCCGGCTTCGCACAGGCACGACCAAGTACCTAAACCATGTATCAAAACCTTCCTATTGGCGCAGCGAAATTCGAATCAAAGTCCATGCGTATTGTTGGGTCGAGAGATTAAATTAATGAATACCACTCCGTTGGCCGTGTTTGGGGTAAAGGCCATCCACCACGCCGGCATGCATACATCGCTCTTATTTAAAACCACCCCCGTTCGTAACATGGTACGATACGTATTTTAGTCTGAATTCAGTATTTGAGCATTTACGCACGCAAAAGAAGCTCACTAATGCTTATTTGGTATATTGGACTATGGGGACCAAAGTAAAATTGTCTTAAGAGCAGGATTTCCATAATGATAATGCTAAAAATTGTGGGCTTCATTTAAAACTCCAAACAGTATGAACATTAAGTTGTATAGGTATCATAGCATTCCATAAAGTGAAAACTCTAAAACATGTTTTATATCATAGTCATTCCCCTTGTTTGATAAAATATATCAGCAATTGATTGCAAAAGGGGCAATCTATCTATAGTTGCAAGTAAAAATATGATAATTAATGTGTCATTTCCTAAAGCATAATAAACCTTTATAACCCTTTTCCATAACTATATCAGAAACGGTTTAGACTTTATAAAATTAATAAAAATTATGTAACAGTGTAATTGCGAGGTCTACTTATGAGTAGCGTTTTAACATGCGCTCCGTTTTTTGAGTCCTCAAATGGAGGTGTTTAACGACACTAACGGGATAAGATGCTTATTACGACAGCGAATTTCTTAGTAGGAGCAAGGGCGCAATACCTACCCTAAGCTGCATAATAGCTTTTGTACACCGAACACTTAGGAAGAACAGTAACAGGTAAACACAGGGGCTGACACAATAGATTCCGAATATCCGATAGAATGAGATAATAGTGTCGCAGTGTCGCTGGGTCAATCTGGCCCCTCTTATATGTTAAGGGCGCAAAATACCAGTTTTTAACTATTTATACTCTGTTTACACAGACGGTTTCTTCGCGAGGGGTGCCCGAGCTTGGCGCTTCGCAAGGGTCACGTCTGGTCACTGCCCAGGAGCGTGAACCTTCGCCGTTTATCGCGAGCTGCCCAGTAGGAGCGCCCCATGAGTTTCGTGTTTTTTACGCCCACTACTGTAGTCAGTCTTCAGATAACCCATAATGGCGATAAGGTTCGGTCGCAAAGATAGCGCGCTTACGTAATAAATTACAACATTATAGGCCTAAGTACAAATGCCATATCTTCATGATTGTATAGTGGCCACCACTTTTCTCTTTAACCTGCCGGTAATTGCATATCTGTCGCGGTGTTGCCCTACGCCGCCTCGCCCTGGTTTGTACTCGAGACACAACGCAAACAAGCACAAGACAGTCGCTTGCTTCTAAGATACTCACGAGCTGATTGTGGCAGGTCGCTTTCTTCACCATGACACGTGGGCATATCCGCGCCGCCTCGCACGTTCTCCCGCTTCAGAGCGAATGGCAGCACACGCGTGTTATACCCATTCGCTCATCTGGCACATGGCGGTACAATGCTACTACTTACAAGCCTGGGCGCAGCGGCTCCTCCTCGCTCGTTCTCCCGCTTGAGCACGAAGGGCAGCGCGCGCCGGTGTTGCTCCAGCCACACGGCGTCAGGCACCGGCCGGTTTCGACGTCCGTCCCACCGCCCTACTGCGATCGACACAAAATACACACAACACATTATACATAATAGATTTACAATATACTTATGGCCGCCGGAAAATATGCGTCCGAATAGTCACTTTTACTTTACAATTGTATACCTACTTGAATCAAACCCAAAATGCGGACTGAAAAAATTTGAAAAGGCGGGCAAATCGAACATATAACTTGCTTAGAAATACAATATTTAAAAAACATATACTATAAAACCTAACTGACAGATTATCAGCATTTATATCTTTTATATGACGGCAGGTCCAAAAGTCCGCGGAATATACAGGAAGGGTTACGTCCTTTATACTTTACTAATTAGAAACTTATTATTAGTGACAACTTTTTTTATTATTCCACCAAGAGCAAATTCGTTAGTAGGTTTTATGGTATAGAAGGGCACAGCCACTCCTTAAATTACAGGTGTCACGGTCGGAAAGGTACGATTTTTTGGAATTCAAAAGAAATTTTAATGATCGACTACAAATTAAATTGTGTCATGATAACAGGACAATATTATAATAACAATAATGGAGTGAAGAAAGTCACAAAGAAAATAGACGGGGAATGTTAACAAAAGAATTGCTTTTGGGAGATAATGTTGTGATGGCATTAAATCGCAACTTTGAATCGTTGGTTCACCCACCGCACCCTAAGTTGTTGTCGTTGTCTATCCGTTCTTCCGGCTTACATAGCATGAAGATAGTAATGTAAAAAAATATGCACATTCATAGATAGGGATGCCTACCTACGTAGGTATATTTAAAATACGTACCTACGTATTTAACAACTCAAATATTTTTTACATACTATCTTCACGCTATGTAAGCTGGAAGAACACAAAGACAACGTGACTACTTGCCTTGGAGCAGGAGTATGGAGTCATCGTAGTTTCGGACAGTCAGACAACATACATTTAAAGCAAATTAAATTGAAAAAAGATTAAGTATTTTATTTAATAATCACTGTTAGTTGGTTGAACTTTTTTGTTAACTGGAAACGACAAATATTTAGCAATACCATTTTATTTTTCGATATTTAGTAAAAAAAAATACACAGAATTTATGTACATACATTGGAATTCCAATAATCTATGCAACAGAAATTATTACACTTAAATAATTGAACTTGATTTATTCATTGAAAACTAGATGAAACAAAGACCATATTTTATAAAGGAATAAGATATAAATATCGAAAAGTTCAAAGTTAACTGCTTTACCTATTATTAAACAATATTAGATATTAATAAAAAATATACAATGGAAACAGATAGCTATCATCAACGGTAAATAGATGATCGATCCTTCAATATCTTTAAAATGAACTATATTTTCTTTATGGCAAAATTGGCAACAATAACAGGTGTATGGATGTGTATATGTGATAGTAATACCTACTGAACTGTTTAAAAAAATTAACTTGGCATATTAAAAATATAATATCATGGTATCATGTATACTAAAATAAAGCCGAACCGGCAATTGAAATCATTAAAGAATAGTATTAATTTTGTTTAAATTTACATCCATAAATATTTTATTATCATACTGATAAATTTCTAAGATTACAAATTTCTATTCAAATTCAGCAAGTGTGAAGAGATCCAATTTTTTTCTATACATTTACATTTTTCATTTTAATATATCAATAATTATTAATTTATAAGCTGCGTCTTAAACTTAGTAAAGGGATTATAATTACGAAAAAACTCAAAGTGCTCCTTTAAATTACAGTTAGTGTACTAATGGATTAATCAAGCGATTATTTTAAACGCTAATTTTTTATTGCAACTTGGAACCATACAATTTCATCCGTAATTTTAAGTTTCGAAACCGTTTAAAAGTAATAAATGCAAAATAAAAATTTAGAGATCATTGAAAGTAAAATGAGTTGAGATCAGGATATTATTCCGATAAGTTTTACAATAATTTTAAACGATAAAACTAATATTGTAATTCACAACCCTAATCATACCATCATTATGTCACTTCTAAATGCTTCTGCTGTAAAATGACTAGACATACTATTTTCTCATGGCAATCATTTTCCTTTTAAAAAAACTATTCAAGAATCAATTAGTAAAAAAATAATCTAAAAATATAGCATAGTAGTGGAGTCATACTAAAACAATATATCTTAAACCTACTTTGTAAACAATATACTTACAGTGCTTGTAATACACTGGGCATGTGGGAATTATGGCAAGTAATCTGATAGAATATTACATAACTAATAATTATGTAGTATTATTAATATTACTGAAAACTTGAAGACATTTAATATTCATCATTTCATCTGAGATTTTGTACAAACTATTTACCGGGAGCCGTCCAATCACTCAACGATATAACACTGTGTAAAGATAAAACTATTGTGTATAAAAATATTTCTATTGTAGTTAATCACGAGATTATGCATGTTTGGAGGTCTACATAACTTCGTGTTCGACAAATAAAACGAATATGCTCAGAGCTTTCCGCGGCGTCAGGAATACAAAAAATTACACTCTATTATGAAAATACATCTTATTTGCTTGAAGGAGCGCTGCGGAAAGCGCCGATCAAAATGTGGATAACGTGTATAATGTTATGTATAATATGTAACCTGTAAATAACCTACGTTATGTAAAACCAGCACCGGTTGCAACAAATGGTTTAACAACAATCAGTCTATTGTCAGAAAGGAAGGTATGTGTGTGTCTCATTTGACGAGTCCCTCTTAGTCATGTTATGGGAACCGTAGGCGGCGTGGCGCAGCATTCCACACATTTCTATTGGATGACGACATCAAGCAATGTTTGTTGCTAAGACAATTTCCTGTCATATGACATTAACAAAAACAGTGTACCAAAAGGAAGTCGTCAAAAGTACATCTGGCACTAGTTATTATTACGAAAGGCACGCAATAAGCGGAGAGGTGTGACGGCAGATAGGCCCCCGGCGACATCCCGATCACAGACTAGATATATCTATTGACAGTCTTCTTTATAACATAATGTTTAAGCCACATCTTCACAATGTCGACCGACGAAGCAATGCAATAAACCCACCCTTAATCAATAAAACTTTTACTTTCACAAGGCCAAAAGTTTATATACTTGTATGTATATTGTGACTTCGGAACACATTCGATACATCAGCCAGTGAAAAGCACGCTAACACGATCGAAGCGAGTAAACAACAGAGGGTATTGCATCTCCTCATGGATATCGAGCAATCGATCTTGGTAGGAGAGAGCGCTCGGGTCGCTCGGCGCGGCGTCCACCCGCCCCGCCCGGTTACTGTTGGAAGTGCTGCGCGGGCCGCAGCGCGGGCAGCGGCGGCGGCGGCGGCTTGCGGACGTGCACCGGGTGCTGCGCCAGCGTGTGCCGCCGGAGGTACAGCGGCGTCTTGAAGCTGCGGCCACACGTGGCGCACGCCACCGGCTGCGCCTCGTGGATGAGCCGCACGTGCTGGCGCAGGTTGGACGCGTTGCTGTACCGCCGGCCGCACTGCCCGCACCGGATCCCGAGCAGCGCGCCCGCGCCCGCTCCCGCGCCGGCCCCCTCCGCGCCCGCGCCCGCTGCCAACAACACGTTCGCACTGCACCCCCGCACCGCCGCCGCACCGGCCGCGCCGCGCCGACGCCGCCGACCGACCGACACACACCGCCATCGTCCGGCCGACCGGGGTTCGGGTGGACGATGGGGGCGGTGGTGGTCCGGCGGAGCCGACGCGGGCGGTGCGGCGAGGGGGAGGGGCGGCCGCCGCGCGTCGCCACGACACCCGCGCGCCTAGCCACCATTCGCGACGAGACCGCGCGCGCTCTCTTCTACGTAGATTTATTTGTAAATGTGCTAAAATAGGTTCGCCGGGGGCGCGGCTGTCCGAGTCGACGTGTGCGTGTGATAATGAAGTGATACACAAGACAATATTTACCTTCCGCGTTCTCGTCCCGGAGCTCGGAGTTCATCCCGGCCATGAGATCCATGTTACCTGCTGGACAAACGATTTTGATCACACACAAATCATCAAAGACGGACACTTGGTAATCTTAGTAACATATAGACGATATGGAAACGAACCTTGCAGGGCTGCAAAAGGATTTGCCAGGGCGTTATTCTCGTTGTAGTACATCGGAGGGAAACCGGATCGCTCCTCATCGCTGCCTTCCTGCTCCATGACTTCCATTTTTGGTTCTAAAAGGTCCGATGCGTTAAAGTCTTGGCATTTTCGATCGTCCGACTCTCCGGGGTCCATGAGGATGTCATCCTCTTCGTTTTTCACGTCCTGCGGCGCTTCGAGATCAGTTTTTACCCTCAACGAGGGATAGTTGCAAGTTTCGCTATAGTCATCATTATTAGGCCTCGGTTGACTAGAAGTTTGGAAGGGTGCTTCATCGCTGAGATTATTTCTGGCAACATCGGGAGAATTTCTAGAGGACCGCCGGTTCGCGCTCTTCTCCTGGTCGTCAGCAGAGGTTGACTCGACATTTTGGCTTGCGGCTTTGGGGGAGGAGGTAGAGAGTGACGGCTTGGCGCTGAGCAAATTGCGAAGTTGGGAAGGAGGGGACTTTCTATTCACTTTCTGTAAAAGGAGCATTAGTATTAAATATGGCACAAATGAATATATTATATGGTACTTGGCTATATACTCGATGTACTTATGTAACAATAAATCGTCGACATCACTCTATGACATCGCTGAAATATTATACCAGACTTGGCTGTGCATCGCTTAAGCAGTCCCGGGATTCCCCGATTTTGATGAAACTTTACAGCAATATCTAGAATATGGAGGACAGCATTTGGGAAGTTACGTCGTTATATATTACCACAATGCCTGAAGACAAAAGTCTTCAATCAGCGCGTCCTGCTCGTAATGACCTACGGACCCGAAATGCGGACGATGATTTAAGTCGCTCAATGGGCTATGGAAAGAGCTATCCTCTGAGTTTCTCTGAGAGATAAGATCCGAAACGAGGTGATCCGCCAGAGAATGAACGCCTTCGACATAGCTCAAAGGGTTGGATGGCTACTTCTGTCGGAGAACAGATAACCACTGGAGTAGACGAGTTCTCGAGTGGAGACCAAGACTGGGCAAGCGTGGTGTGGGGCGCCCCCCGGCTAGATGGAGCGACGATCTGCGTAAGGCTGCTGGCGGTGACTGGATGCGGAGAACCGAAGATGGGTTCGGTGGCGCGCCTGGGGGAGGCCTATGTCCAGCAGTGGACTAGTAAAGGCTGATGATGAATGGCATAGTTACTTTGTCGTTGTGTTGCGAGCAGTCTGTGAGACCGCGGATCTGCAGCGCGTCGGCGGTGCGCAGGAAGGCGCTGAGCTGCGCCTGCGCGATGTTCACCTGCCCCACGTACATGAACTGCAGCAGCGCGCGCACGTGCGACACCTCGCAGTCGCGCATGAATATTATCGGGTGAGGACATGGATTGTTCTGAAACAAACAAACAAGGGTTTTATCTTCATATTAAACATCATTTACTAGACCTGATTCTGAAGCCACAAAATTTAAAATTTGACAGCTCTATCCCTGTCATACAGTATTATAGTGCTGTAATGTATTGTCAAATTGATAGTTCATTACGGTTATTTTATACAGATATCAAACGTCTGATTCATACTAGAATTATTCTAGCTATAGAGATAGAAACAACACAAATATGAACATCACCCAGACAAAAACAAATATTTCCCTTCCCTTCCACAAATTTTAAAGTCAGAAATCGAACTCTACACCTTTTCAGGATAATAAGAATCAATCTTAATTTTACTTTTGGGAGATAAGAGGCTTTCCAAAATTAATTTTATATATAAAGATGTTTTATAATTAAACTAACAAAGATATCAAGAGTAAGATAAAATGTAGCATGATGTACCACTAACTAGCACAGTAATTCTTTATAGGTAGTATACACAATACACATTTTTTAGCTTTAAATAAAGCCATGTAAAGATAGTGCAAGGTCACAAGTCACCATATATGCTCATTGTTTATGAAAAAGTAAATAAATGTAAACTATTTTCTGTCATGATGAATGATAAAAGTATCATGGTACGGTAGACCGCAGGTCAGTGGAAACAAAACCAATATAAACTGGTCTCTCATAGTGTTGATACTCCCTAATAGGCTAGGCCAGCTCAAGGTCAAAGTGTTACCGCTGACGTGCGGTCGACTGTACTTAACACATTTCCGTTTATATCAAACAACACAATGAATAGGCATATTTACAAATCAATGGGGACCAGTTGAGTAATGTGATTATACAGTCATAGTAATTAGGTTAATTGGCGCGCAGTTAAGTGACCATTTCAAGAGAATTGTTCTTTCTACTTCAAGGTACTCATTTATCGACAAAATTGATAAAAATATTATCAATTAAAGATAGAAAGGTGTTGTAAATGATATTCTTCCTTTTTTCTTTTTTTAAAATATGTTGCTAACAAGACTTGATGTTTCAATTAGTTGATTAACTACATATCTTGATGATCAGATCAATATGATGTGATGATTGTTGTTTGTTGTACTGACCAAATAAAAACCAAGCAAAGGATTGTAAAAGTTACACATTTTTCCTTATTTTGCTGCTAACAAGATCTCAAAGTAATATGTAATAATATATATCATTATACCGAATTTAATTAAATCTAAGTAAAATGATAACAAAAAATAGTCTAACCAGAAAAATAATGTATGCACAAATAGCAAATAAACTCGTATCTTCATCCTCAAAAATCTTTAAAGAAATTTCTGATTAGGTAAAACATAGAAGAACAGCTAGAAATGTGCATAGTTAACACTACCAGCCAGTAATTGTGTAGGTATACATTTGCTTGTGCATATGTGTAAGGTCATTGACTTGCATTTGTAATTTTTTTACACAGAAATTATTATAATGTTGAATGAAGTTAAGCATCGATTGGACTACACTTTTTTAGGAATCTTATCTTCTATAATTCTGAATTCAGGGTGGTGTTTTTTACACATTTTCATAAACAAAATCTAGTTTTTACTAATTAAATCACAAAACAATACTTGAGTGACAGTATCATGAAAGTGTGGACAATGAAATCTAGGTTGTTTGAATTACAAATGAAGTTTTCCATAGCTTTCTTATGCCACATATACCTACTGGTCATTACATTGCATTCCATGCAATTATCTACAAAAATGTGGCTGCATTCTAATGTGAATACTTGAATCAAATTTATCTGCATGCAGTAATGGCTGGGAATAAGCTATTGCACATAATGGAAATACACAGAATTATTATTTCATTATAATAATGCCTAAATGCAAATTCAAAAGTAGCCAGTGAGGAATTCATTATCTCATGGAATTAGACGACATACATGTAATCCATTGCACAAATAGTAATGAATGTGTATCAATTAGAAATTGTGAAACAGAATTTTAAAGTAGGTACAAATAAATGAAATCACGAGTACTTAACCGGAACGCGAGACATGGCATTTGTAAGTAGATCAAGTGTTTTATACATAACAACTTTCACTAGAGTCATTGTAATGGTGACACATCAAAGTGTGGGGACTAGGGAGTGAAAGATTCACTTACTTTGAATAATTCCTTGAAATAGGGACTACACGCGGAGAGGACCACCTTGTGGGCCTCCAGCCTGTGCCCCTCGCACGCCAGGGTCACGTCCACGAAGTCCTCATCGTCGCGCAGCGCCTCGAATTGGGAAGTTATATTTGCTTGAAAATTGTTCCATCTCAAACAGAATTGCTGGTCGCCACCCAGTTCTGTACCTTCCATTACTTATAGACATAACTCGATATCCCTGCTCATTTAATTGGTTGATAAGAATAGTTAATATTGAAAATAAATATATCACAGTAACTTGCAATTTCAGTCGCCGTCTGGCCGAAAACCTTACGAAAGAAAACAATCAATAAAATCTCGTACCAATATAAGAAAAATAAAACTTTTTAATTTGTCAATTTGCTGATGAACACTGAACAGTACATTCACTTTAACGTTCCGTTTCACTTTACGGTTCGATACCGGTTTTTGTGGTTTTGGCTAGACTTGTCCTACTAGCGGTATACCATACGGTACATGTTTCGATGCAACAAATTAGGTTCAGAGGAAATGCTCAACCAAGGCTCAAATTGTTTTTGTCACTCTTACTCACTAAAAAGTAATATTGAGCTTTCATTTTAATTAACGCTCGCGCACAGAAATATCTTCTGAAACAAGTTTACATGAAACCATCTCCAAATAAACTCCCGCATTAAACTTTTTCTTCAAAACAATTCTTTTTTATTTTATTTTTTACGGATTATTGTTCTGTACCAAAACGAGCTTTTTTTTCAGCTACTCTTCGGTTAGGTTCGAAGAAACTGTTGCTAATCCTTTGATTATAACTCATAAGTACCAAATTTGGTCCCAATCGGACCAAAGGTTTAGGCCTCCAGAGTCAAGTGTGACGGACCGATGGACGGAATGAGCTATAGTCCCCGCAGAATTTCTTGGCGGCTGAATGAATAAATTCATATATTGTTTGTTGACAGTGTACCTATATTGTCTATGATGCGTAGGACCCTAGAGCACAAATTAGATAGTATACGTCCAAGGACCCTAGAGTACGTCAAAAACTATCTAATCTCTGTCCAAGCCACAAACTTCTTAAAAAAAAATCTAATCTCTGTCTTTCGTAATTAGTCGAAAAGAGATAACAATTATGTACTTAATCGCTCGCTAGCACAAATTATATAAAGAATACGGGTCGCTAGCGAGTTTGATGTAAGAAGGGAGGATAGTTTAGTTTCTCATTCATGCTAGACGTACTGGGATCGAGAAAGTAAAAAGACTGAAAGGAGTCTGCGACATTAAAAAATCACGAGAAGTTGCTGAATAAATTGTTGAACTAAGCGACTCGGAAAAAGCTAGGTTTGGTTACCTAGACGAAAAAATTCATCGATCGCAAAAAAACTAATGAAAAAAGCGAGGGATGCGAAATATATCTGTCGCGGGAAAACGCTACCTATTCGGATTATGCTATATTTAGCGGCCACAGACCTGCCGATTCTATTCTGAACAGGAAAAGGGACGAGGTAGACGGAGCGAAAAAATGTGCCCGCGCACTTTGTGACGTCATTAACAAATGAACCATATCAATACCCAGGAAGGTTCGAATCTCTTTGGTGGCGCGCGCGCTAGTAGCTAATTTCTTTGATTCATGATGCCATAACCTAAAGTACGGAATCGTATGCGCGAGGCGATACGTCTGTTGATAATTATACGATTTTGTACTAGGTTATAATGCTAATGGTTCAATAATTGACAATGACGTCAAAAAGTGCCCGATCATTTTCCCGCAGTCTGCCCCTTTCCTTAGCGTTTCTCCGTGATCGATTTAAGTAGGGTAGGTAGGTACCTATTTCTTTTTCATGAAGCTTTATTCCGAACCGTTTTTCGTGGGATTCGAACCCACAACTTCTGGAGCAAGTGTAACAACCACCAAGCCATAAAGGTGGTAAAATTTTCAATTTGAAATGTTATGTAATAAAAATTCTTGTAAGTAATTATTAATTATACAGTTTAGTAATATAAAAAAATACGCATAGATGCCAATAACTTATCATTTTTACAGAGCTTGTTCTCCTTCAACCATTTCTTTCAAGTTTAATAATTCAAACTGTCCACTTCCTTTTGTTTCTGTCCTGATCATGTCATCCAAATTCCTGAAACTACCAGGATCAATCAAGCAAATAATATTGGCAGTACCAGCTTCCCAGTTTTCTTCTTCAATGCTCATTGTCAGTTTTATAGCTTTGTCTCTTGTCTTCCGGGCATCTTTGCCACTCAATAGGATTCTTACTCTCATCTGGGCTCGTTCCAGAGGTATATCCTTTTTTAACAGTTGTATGACATCAAGTGCTTGCTGTTTAGCACTTCTGTTAACATTGACAGAGTAATGTATATCCTTCATAGCTTTTTCTATGATAGAAACGGGATATGGTCTCTTCGTCTCAGGGTTTACACACTTGTCTGCTACAGTGGTCGCGATATCTTTGAACAATGAATCTATCTGGGAGTGTCTCTCTTTGTCAGACACCTGGAGTTCTCCTTTCTCTAATATATCCTTGCATATTTCTGTATGGTCATCTTTTCCGAACACTTTGACCAAATCCTCCTTTTTAGCAACTTGCCCTTTGGAAACATTTGTAAACACTGTATGTGTTTGCAATACTTCATCAATGTCTTTCTCCCTATAATGCAAACAGTAAATATAATTTTAGTTGGCTGGCCATACATGGGCACTGTAGTAGCGTGGTTTGGACTATCAGCTATTCAGTTCTCGGCAGAGCAGAAGACATACCTACATGTATGAGTTAGTAAAGAGCTTTCACAATAAAGCCAAACCACAAGTAAGAAACCATTTGCAAGTGCTTCATTACAGCCATGCTAGCCTATAATAGTTCAGCACTCGTCTCATGTTTATGAGGTCCTGGGTTTGAACCTTGGCCTGTACCAATGAGTATATCGGAACAGCTAGTACAGATTAATAGAATACCACAGGCTTTTCGGAAAAAGAAAATATTGTGAGGAAACCTGCATACCAACGACAAAACGGTCGAAGAGTAGCCAGGTATTCTTGCTCCCCTAATTTAAGTGTTTTATTGAGCTGCGCTGCTCAGAAGTACTCAGAACTATTGAATAGTTAATAAATTTCTATTGAATTATTATTTTTATGTTTTGTTTTGTTGGCTTAATGCAGTCATGCTGTCGCCTCCGCAGGGCTTTGTGTGTCGACCTTCCAAACACCCTGTATATAGCAAATACCACTCACAATTTATTTCTCCATGATACAACTTTATTTCTGTAACAAGCTATTTCAAACCTCTTCCCACCTTTCTTCAGTCTCACTATTGCTACGTTTGTTAGCCGAATCTGGTTAGTTGGAGTAAATATTTTAGACATGCTGATTATTGCTGATGTCACTTATTTATTTCCGATTTCAGAGTTATTTATTTGTTTCGCTTGTGAAAAAAAACTAATTTTGTTTGACAGTCTTGTCTTGTTTTCGTCGCAAGTCGCAATCAATAAATACAATACTCTGTGGTCGCAATGGTGAACTGAGGTTTGGGCTGATGGAATTCTCCAATGCCCTAATAAATTTTTTAAAAAAAGTGTACTGAGGTCTCAACTGAGGTCATGGAAAATACCTCAGAGAGCTCAGGAAAATACGTTTTAATATATATGGTTTATACCTCAGATTAGAAGTTTATACAATAAGTTGTTGTTGATTTGTCTTCTATTGAAGACGGGCAAGGGAATTAATTAATTAACCCTAACTCTAGTCGTGCTCTGTTTTTGTGGAGGCCGTGCTGTAACCGCCGGTTTAAATAAATATAAGAAATAATATTTAAAATAAGACAAGGCTGCATGGACGAAGCGTCCCTTGCCCGTTCTCAATAGAGGACAAATCAACAACAAAAAAAAAGGCCGTTACGCACCACAGATTATTGATATAGTGTCTTCGACATCACGCACGTCAAATCAAATCAAAGACGCAGCACGACGTGTATTCATTCGCAAGAAGTTGTCCGTCATTTTGTTAATTGTGTATTTTGTCTGCAATTTTATGTGATTGATATAAAATGGCGAAATTAGTTGATATATACAACAGCGATAAAGATCCTGTGATAAAAAGACGACAATTACCGCTAACTATTTACGATAATCTTACGGTAAGTGCTACTCTGCACTTTGACATTACCTCAAACGTAGATTTTAGGTGCTTAACTTTCAAAAATTAGTCATTGCGACTAAGAAAGTAAACATTTTCGCCTTAGAACCTGTAGGAAGAAAGTAGGACTGCATATTTATTTCACCAGGAAATGCAATGTAATAATCTCAAGTTCATTGATTTGCCCTGTGCAATGACGTTTTCTAGTTGACCTTATTTTGTGGTATTTATTCCTTTGTTGAAAGCGTGTATTTGACGTTGTTTTGCAGATGATTATGGATTTGAACACAATGGGGCTCATTTGCGATAACCCGCAAGTGAAGGGGCGTGAGTACGAAGAATTCATGCGCAAGTATAGGATACTCACGACAGACGAACTCAAGTCCGCGCTCCGAGTTACCGCCTCCGATGTGTTTAACGTATTAAATCAAAGCATTCCTTGTGTTGGCTGTCGAAGAAGGTACGACATCACTTGTGTTACTCCAACGCGATACATACTCTCCATCCCATCTTCAGTATTGGATTCATACCATCCCCTGGAACAAATCAAGTTGACATCAAATCAACAGCCTATTAATTTGTCACCACTGTTGAGGCTCAGGCCTACACTCTCAATGGGGGTGTACAGGCTATAGTCCACCACACCGGCCAGGTTGCCGGGTTGGTTGACTTCACATGGTTGGCAGGTTTCCTCAGGGTGTTTTCCTTAATGTATTTATGTACCTAAAACCACAAAGAATTTTGGATTTGATGTATGATGTTTTAAGAGCAGTGTGTAAATGTACTTACATTTCAAGAAAAGCCTATTGATTAATGGCACGACCAGGGATCAATCTTGGGCCTCTCTACATTATAGGCCGCGTCTTCCACACTACACCACTGATACTTTATTTTATTTACATGGCTAATTTGATTTGGTGAAAGTGGTGAAACTAAGCTGGCCGAATTGGATGGACGCGGCAGAGGACAGTGTGTGTTGGTGTAGATTGGAGAAGGCCTATGTTCAACATTGGACATTGATGGGCTAATATGATGATATAGAAACACCCTGTAGAGGACTGGGTGTACACCTTTCCAATGATGCTGCTTCTGTACTACGTTTTGCTGTTCTATCCATATCTCGTGGGGTATTCTACACCCTACTTGTATGCTATCTCCACTCTAGAACTTGTTCCCAAATGGCTGTATGCTATCTCCACTCTAGAACATCTTCCCAAATGGCTGTATGCTATCTCCACTCTAGAACATGTTCCCAAATGGCTGTCTCCACTCTAGAACTTGTTCCCAAATGGCTCTGTGATGGAAGTGGCCTGGCCATGGTCACTTCAGTTTGGTAATTTTAGCCTTTTGGCAATGTTATGTCAAAGATGATGTAGGTTCATATACATGTTATAGTATTTTGTTTCTATGTAAAACAACTCTTTTATTGTTGCAGTGTGGAACGTCTCTTTTATCAGTTGTGTAAATCAGGACACCCAACATTGGACCCGCTGGTCCTAACGCCAGATGAAATAATGACCATTAGGGAAGACAAATTAATACATTCACAGTCACTCGCCACTCTGCTAAACGGCCATAGGTACGAACATTAAGCTTTTATTTTTGTATGTTTTCCACTTTTTGTGCAAACTTTGAATACTAGCTTTTGATCGTCTGCAAATACCAATTGTTTTTGCTGGGCAGCATCCACAGAAATTATAAAGTAACGAGTTTTTTGTGTTCTGTGTCAGCATCCTTTAAAGATCTTCCTATAATGTGATTAACCTGCAACTACTTTAGCTTAATACATATTCAATTTTGGTTTATCTTTCAGTACGGGCATAGAATGTCTAATCCTAAGTCAGCCGCGATGGAAAAAGTCACAGCGATGCACATTGCATTCATTGGAGGCGGGTGGGGCGCGCGGGTGGGGTGCGGGCACGGGCGGGGCGGGGGCCGCGGCGGCGGGCGCGGGCGGCGCGGGCGCGGGCGGGGCGGGCGCAGGCGGCGCGTGCGCGTGGGGGTGGGGCGCGTGGGGCTGGGGCGGGCGCGCCGCCTGGCGCACCGCCTGGGACGCCATGCGCGCCTCCGCCCGCGACCACGTCACCCTCGTGCATTTCACCACACTCCATGACACGCTGCACACATACCTTAGGAAACATCGCTTCTGTGCCGATTGTAAAACCAAGGTGAGACATTTTGTAAATAATTCTAATGCTATGAGTATCTGTTATTTTTTAAATATCTTTATTAGAAAACTTATAGGACAGATTTTGCTGTTGAATTTGCGGAAGGAAATTAATAATAATTAAAAATAGTATTAAGTCTGCCAAAGCAAGGGATAGAACAATCTGGAAATCTCTGGAAGAGGCTTATGTCGCAAGACAAGCAGAGGAAGAGGATTAGAAGTTAGAATATTATGTATATGTCGTAGTATGATTGGAAAATTCGAATCTGCGAAAATCCTTGAACGTTTGCACGTTTGCGAAAAGCCGGATAATTGGAATGTAAGAATGAATTTCGTTATCATCTGAACTATTTTCAGGATCTTTGCAAAAAGATCCGGCCTTTTGCTTTTGCCTTTTTGTTGTTCATTAAGGTACTTAAAAAACTTTAAGAAGTGACTAAACAACTCAAAATACATAGGCATACCAGCAAATTGCTGCTCGCTTATTATCTCCATAATAATAATATTTGTGATTCTAATAAACTTATGTTATCTTGACTTGTCATAGTGTCAAAATACGAATTACAGCAGATTTTACATAGGCGTTATCCATATCAGCAAAGACAACTTTGTAGCAATCTAACCTTCAGTGAAGGTTTTAATATGGGAAGCCTTGAGTAATAATTGAATTTATTTGTAGAATAAGTAGGTACATAGAGGTTAACATAGAATATAATATAATAGTGATATTGATATACCTATAGTGATATACATATAGTGTATGGACGTTTTAGATAGATACCAGTCAGTTACGTAATGTAAGTTATACTCAAAGGTATACGTCCACAGTTTCACACAGTTGATGCTATCTATCATTGTGATAAGACTGAAATCTGTCTTATTTATAATGTGAAAGCTCTGTTGTATATTCTACTGATCCCAAAAGAGAGATTGAACCCTAAAATAAGAACTGACTATAATTGCTAATGCAATATATAATTATAACAATATCAATAATAGCACATATGGTAGAACAATGACGCAATTTTATTAAAATTTTAGTATAAGACAGTAACAATTTGCAATAAAAATTCAATTGGCTCCTCTAATAACAGGATGTAATTTTATAAGTATTTTAGACGTAGTTATGGTATAACATCTAAAAAGAATCAATTAAGTATACATTATCACCATTTTTGATCTGCAATTTTTAAAATAATTATATGTAATGGTAATATAATTTAGCCATAGTGTTATACAATGAACAATAAGTAATTAAAACGTATTGTTTTAATTAACTTAATATTTCTTTACCACGCAGGTGTTAAGGGCGTATCAGCTGTTAGTTGAAGAGAAAGAACCTCAGAAAGAAAAAGGTTATGTTGGTGCTCTGTACGGTGGGATAAAGCGATGCCTGCTGGACAAACATCTGCACCTACAAGCCAAAACCGACTACATCGCGCACCTCATAGCCAGAGCCGAGCCGGAGCTGCTCGGGAACCACCGCGAGCGGCACGCGAAGACACTTGAAATTGCACAGGAAGAGGTATTGTCTTCTTGTTTCGTCCGGGAGGTCTTTTTTAGCCCCCTAGGGTCGGAATTTAAACAAGTCCTTGCCCTAACGGCTGTCTACGTCATTTTGAAGAACCTTGATCCATGCAAAATTTCATGTTTCTGAACTTTGGCTTGCATATGAAATAGAAAACTGTGTCACAATGTGTTCGCTTTTGGAAGGCCTATAAAATAGATTGACATCACATATTAACTACATATTTACATTGTGAACTGAACTACATACATACATTCTATTGCTTTATCAAATTTTACGCCACGTGCATGTAGGTTACTCTTTAATCTTTTTAAAAACTAGAACCACAAGCGAACAGAGACATAAAACAATTTGGACTTGAGCTAAATGAGAGAAAACTAATGAGAAGCGAACACAGCAGGCATAATTAAGGACTTTAACTTTTCTCCTCTAATCCAAACACCGAATGTGGCAGGTGTTGATATGCCTCGGCATATGCGTGTACGAGCGTCTGCAGCGCATCTCGCTGCGGCTGCGCGAGGAGGAGGGCACGTGCCAGACGCTCGCGGCGGTGGCGGTGGAGGCGCTGTACCGCAAGTTCGAGACCGCCGTGGAGCACAAGAGCGGCGTGTCCAAGCTGCAGCTGCTGTACGACGAGATCACGCAGGAGGAGCTCACCCGCCAGCAGCGCAAGGAGCAGAAGAAACTCAAGCGGCGCAAGAAGAAGGAGCGGCTGGTCGTCGAGAGCAAGTGCAAGGTTAGCACAAGGCTCCGGCCATTTGTATTTCAGTAACCAGCTACAAATGAAGATTATTTTTCCCTTGTTTGTAATTGTACCCAAGTTACGAAATTAGAATAATTTGATCGCTGCTTTCGTTCCTTGTAATTAGTTACGACTGAAGAATTTATAATGTCTACGTTTGTAACAAACAAATAGTTTTCGGATAATGAATTTTACTTAGTTCGTAGAGTAATGGCACGCCGTGTTTGTAACCGAGTCTTGTAACTGTAGCTGGTTACAAAACTCTGTTACAAACACGGCCGGAGCAGAGCAGATAGATAAAACATTTGTTCATGACTAGCTGTTTCCCGCGTCTTCGCCTGCGTCGAAAAGTCTTTTCAGCTTTTCCCGAGGTACCTATAGCCTATGTGTTATTCTGATGTTTAATCTACATTACTGTAGTGTTTCATCAAAATCTGTTTCGTAGTTTTTGTGTGAAAGAGTAACAAACATCCAAACATCCTTACAAACTTTCGCGTTTATAATATTAGTAGGACGTTGATGGCCAAAAAACACCAGATGGAAAAAAACCAGTCTAAATTATAAAGCACATTATAGTTTCAGCACCTATCAAATACAATCATTTATTTCTACATTAAATGTCCTACTGTACGGCCTATGGACGACTTAAGGCGTATCACAGACACACGCGGCCTGCGGTGGCGGGCTGTTGTATTCCATACGCAATGTATGTGAGACTTCAGACACGTGCGGCCTGCGGTAGGCCGCCACCACAGGCCGCGTGTGTCTGGGATACGCCTAAACTTTTCTCAGTTTATCGTTACCTTACAGATTGTGTATAACTAATTACATAATGTGCAGGAGGCCGATTCCGAGGAACCGGAGGAGAAATGCCGATGTGAAGAGTGTCTGCTGGAGGAACGAGACACGCCGACTGACCTGCTCTCACCGCGCGACTACAACCAGTGCTACGAGCCCATCGGCGATGGCTGCTCCTCGTGTCAGGTATTGCCATGATTAAAAAACTTTGTAACAAAAAAATTAAACCGTGACAGGTGTGTAAGGATCGCGATACTTTGCGCTCCGTTCTTTCTGCCTACCCCGCCAGGGACATAGCGTGAAGATATGTATGTACGTAAATTAAACCGTCGAAAAAAAAGGAACTGAAAAGCGAAAAATAATAACAAGGAACCTTGTTAGTCTATAACTACGCTCCTACACTAATGTAAACCTAAATAATTTTGAGTCCGCGCCAATCACACATGCAAATTAATTATTTTCTTTTTAATAATAAAAAGAATTATGCGCTATCGATACTTTCGATGGTGTCTACTGTATTGCCACGTGTTCGCCAGTTAGTACTATGGATATTGTGACTATAGTTTTCGAGATCACGTTAGTATCGACAGACTATTTAATTACTAGCAACGCTAGTGCCGTACCGGTGTCAGCTAATGCGCAAACGCCCATTTTCCACAAAAAGGAAATAATGTGTAATGAGTCATTCATTACGGAACCCCCCATACATTGTGTGAAAATTGTTTGTTTTTTCATTTCCAAACCAGTTTAAATACATGTATGAAATTATTGTAGTGAATGTTCATTTATTTGTTACATTTGGCAGGTGGACTCGACAAAACGTCGCTCGCCGAAGAAGTCTGGCAAGAAACGGGTCAAAAACGGCAACCTCTCACCGAGCGAGCATTCCCAGGACTGCGGGTACTCGTCGGGGAACAACGGCGGGTGCTGCGAGACTATATCAGGATCCTCATCCCTCGTGAGCTCGCCCGAGGGCTCCGAGGTGGCGTGTTCGGAGGGGTTCTGCAACCACGACAGAGGCGACTGCTTGGACATGGCGAAACATGACAAGGTTTCGTGCTCTGGCTTCACTCTTTCTCTACAGGAAATGTTAATGGTAAGTCCGTAGAGTTCATTCTTTTTCGTCCAGTGCCATCTCCGATCGGAGGTGCCCGTAAGTTGATACCATCTTTTGAGACTGCAGCTCGGGACAGCGACCGGGTAAATAATAATTTTGTTGAAGCATTGGCGCAGATGCGTTCTCGCGGAGTCTTAGGACACTTTTCAATGCAGGTGGGAAGTGCATGGCCACTTCATAATTTTTTTACATGCCCGATTATTTCTACGAGCTGTTTTTCCCTCGAAATCAGCTTTTCCTGAGGTATCTATAGCGTATATGTTATTCTAATGTATAATCTATGTTACTGTAAAGATTCATCAAAATCTGTTCCGTAGTTTTCGCGTGAATGAGTAACAAACATCCAAACACACAAACATACATCCAAACGTCCTTACAAACTTTATAACATTAGCAGGATAAGAAATAATCTGCAATTAACAACTTGTTTTCCAGGATACATGTTCGTCAGACGAGGAGCAAGACACTAGTTATATTCCTATAGAAGAAGTAATGGAATTCAAATCGCGAAGGAACATAACTGAGAAAAGACAGGAGTTACGGCAGAACTTGCGCCAAAAGTTCGCTCAGCTGTGCGTCGCGCCGCCGCCGCAGGCGCCACTCAAGGCGAACCAGGGGAAACAGCCCGCTTAACTCAAGTGTACCCCGCCTCCACCCAATTGCCTTTCCAAAAATGAAGTCTTTACTATTGTTTGATACTGGGTTGCTTACTCAGCAACTGTTAAAGATACAATTTCTTCTCAACGAATATGATCTAAGGACTTCAATTGTGGAAATGGATATAAGTGCAGACTGTAGACCATCATTGTCATTTATTTAACTACTGGAGAATATCTGTGATGTGCGCGCATGAAAACATCAGTTAGATATAGTCGTTAAAATGGCCAATGATCGCTTACAGTTGCACCATGATCCCAAAAATCTTGCACTCAATAGATTCTTCATCAATGTTGTATCAGTTGTATGTTCTTTCAGTATTGTATGGTGTAATTCACGTTAAGTTTTTTTTTCACGCGTCACCCTTTTACTGTAATACAATATTGAAAGCCTGTAAGAAATCTTATCAAAAGCTGGCGAATTATCTTTTATCTGGAATTTATTCTGGCTGGGGTAGCTATTACCATAGACTATATCTTATTCAAATATACGCAGCTGGTCGGCGAGGGATTCCCATCCTGAGTTCCCATCGCTCTTGCAGCTCTATAGTTTTCTGTTTCACTTTTTCCTAGCATTTTGAATTTTTATTTATTTTGATTAAAATTAAATAACTACCATCTATGAACTTTTATTTGAGATTGCACAAAGGTCATAACTCGTTTTTGATAAGATTGATAACAACAGGAACGAGCAGAAATTAGCATTAATTCTTTATTTTATATTATACCCTATTATTTTTTCCGAAGTAAAATCATGTTTGTATTATTTTTATTAAGCATCCATATATTTTTTTGGCATACCTAGCTAACAATTGGTATTGAGAAGTTGATGGGTGCTTTTAGAATAAAGTGCAGATATTTGAATTGTACACGATTGAAAGAATTCAATCATCAGTAGAACTGATGTTCAGAATACATCTTTCACTGTCTGTCACAGAGATATACATAAGATCATAATTAAATCAAGTGCAAGTTGTGAAAACTACAACAAAAACGCATCGACTGGATAAAACCCAGCATTTAAAAAAATATTTACTATTTAAAATGTTAGGAAGCTTAAATAAAATGTTTAAAGTAGCATTTTTGATCAAATTATTTAATTTACAATGCTTGTGACTCATTAATTTGGTACATGAATTACACGACGATGAAATAATTATTGCTCCTTAGTAAATTGTGAATTACTAATCTGGTACCAAATAAGTCAGTGCTACAGCTTTTAAAATGCATGAGATCAGGAGTTACCTAGGCTGTTATGCCATTGTTATTAAAGTCGAAAACATTTGTAACTCAGTTTTAAATATACTATAATACAATGATAATTGGTTTCAATAAAACAACAATCAACCCCAAACAACATATACTTAACAACATAATCATATTTACAGTTGCATATTTCTATTACAATTTATCACATAGTTGTGCTATACAAAGAGTTGCATTTGTACCTCCAAAGCCAAATGAATTTTTCAAAGCTACTCTCTTCTCAGAGTTCCACTTCTGTTGGACATTAGCAACGTAATTTAAATCATCAACAGCGTCATCTAAATTTATTGTAGGCGGCAGTATTCCATGGTGGCAAGCCAATATAGTGAAAATAGCTTCCAGATTGCCTGCAGCACCTAGCAAGTGCCCGTGAGCACCTTTTGTTGAAGATATTGATATGTTGCTACTGTGTTTACCAAAAAGTGTTTTTATAGCTGTTGATTCAATACCATCCCCAATAGGAGTTGAAGTTGCATGAGCATTGATATATGTGATTTCTTCCTGTTCAACGTTGCCATCTCGGAGTGCTCTGCCCATTGACAATACTGCCCCACTGCCATCTTCTCTTGGAGTAGTGATATGTGAAGCATCTCCTGATAATCCATAGCCCAAAACTTCAGCATACATTTTAGCATTTCTTCTGACTGCATGCTCATATTCTTCTAAAACTAAGACAGCTGCCCCTTCACCCATAACAAATCCGTCCCTTTTTTTGTCAAATGGCCTAGAAGCTTTTGTAGGTTCATCATTGAAAGATGTGCTCAAGGCTCTCAGTCGGCAAAATCCTGCTATAGCTAAAGGACTGATGCAGGATTCAGCACCACCACACACCATAACATCAGCGTCGCCATTCCTTATAAATCTAAATGCATCTCCAATGGAGTGTGCGCCTGTCGCGCAAGCAGTGGAGACTGCATGATTTGGCCCCCGAAACCCATATTTTATGCTTATATGGCCTGCTGCCATATTTGGTAAGATCCGTGGTACAAAGAATGGGCTAACTTTGTTGTACCCCAACTTCAGAGCGTCATTAGTGTCGCAGACGTCTTTAAGATCAATCATTCCCATTCCAAGAGCAACACCTGTGGCTTCTTTATCTTTATCAGCCTCCGGCAGCCACTGCGCATCGCATAACGCTTCTGCCGTCGCGACAAGCGCTAGACATGTCGCGGGAGCCATAGATCTTAAATTAGCCTTAGATAATGCTTTGTATACGATGTCATCTTTTGTTACAGGTATAATACCAGCTATTTTACAAGGCAATTTTGAGTACCCTTCATCTTGCAGAGATACTATGCCGCAATGTCCCTTTAAAAGGTTTTGCCATGTCAGTTCTGTACCTGATCCCAGGGGAGATACAACTCCTAACCCTGAAACTACGACTCTTCTTCGAGGTGGAAATTGTGACAATCTTCTCACTTGGCAAATTACGTTTACCCTCATATTATTTGGGAATTTCAACATTTTTTAATAGTTAATTTACTACACGAAAACTGCTCTTTTCTTTACATTTTGCTGGCTTTCCTGCCCACAAACAAACAAATGAGAATACGTCCAATTCCTGTCTGCCTTTCTGTTTTGACTTCTGTCAATAACAGACAGGTCAGCTGATAGCCCAGAAAGAAAGAGAGGTTCCTAATCTGAGAAGAGAGGAATTAAATTTGATGCCGGGTAAAACAAGGATAGAATATCGAAAAGTACGTAGATAGATTTACCGAATGAATACGATATTTTTGAACGGAAAGGTGAATGTCATTTTGACATTTCATTCAACCTTTTGACAACTGTGATAAAATAGCAGCAGCTGTCGATTTTAATGTTGTCCTTTTTTTACTATCCGATCAGTCAAGGCTAGAGCAAGAGATACGTATTGAGTATTTGAGTTTGAGTTTCGTTTGTGAAATTGTTGTGAATTGAATCTTGCGAGTGGTTGTACGGTTGTGAGCACAAATATAGTATACGTCCAAGGAGTTGTGAGTGAATTCGTTTGTTGAGTGAGTGTGACGTGACGAGGGCGGGTTGTCGTGCTTTTTAAAGTAATATAATTTTTGAATAAGTATAAAGCCATGAATTTGAAGGAATTCATTTGTAAAAATATAAAAATTATACTAACTTTGGCCATAGTAGCCGCTGGGGTTCTATTTCGAGTGAACATCGAAAGAGTATACAGTAGTTTTCTAAAAGTTGTATTCAAACCTAAAAGTATTGATGGGGCATTCTCTCAGGAAGAACTGGCTTCGTATAATGGAATTGATCAAGATAAACTATATGTTGCCGTACTTGGATCCATTTTTGATGTCACTGAGGGCAGTAAACATTATAAAAAGGGTGCTGCATATAATTATTTCACAGGTAATAACTATCTTGGTTTAACTGACTTTTTCCTTATTTCTCTAGCGTGGCGGCTGGCAGTGACTCGCCCGAGAGGCAGGGGCTGAGGCGGTGGAGAACCGACGATCGGGTTCAGTGGCAGGCCTTGGGGGAGGCCATTGTCCATCAGTTGATTGGTACAGGCTGATGATGATGACGAAATTTCTCTCTTCGCCAGTAAGTAGATTAATTTAGTCTATCAATTTCCAGGTAAAGATGGATCCAGAGCCTTAGTCACTGGTGACTTCAAAGATGAAAGTAAAAACAAAGACCATGTCTTGGATTTGTCATGTGATAAACTGTTCTCAATTTTACATTGGAGAGATACATACAGTAATAAGTATAAACCAGTAGGTGAGTTGGTGCTTGCTTTCCTCATGCATGACCTAATGAAAGTACATTATGAGTTAAGACTCATTACTAATATCTTGTATTCGGTGCAGTCAGAGTAATCAGCATCATCTACTTTTTCTTAGGCCATTTCATCTTGTTTGTAGGTACACATTTCTAGCCAGCACCCTGGCCACAACACCAGCATTCATGGATTTGTACAATTGATAATTACATTATCTTAATTACAGGTGTTCTTGTAGGAAGATATTATGATATAAATGGTAGAGAAACCTCATATACTAAGGAATTAAATAAAAAAATTGAGGATTGTAATCTAGAGAAAGAACTTGTAAAGAAAGAAAAGATAAAGTTCCCTCCATGCAATATTGCTTGGGATGCTGATGAGGGAACCAGAGTTTGGTGTACTAAGAACAGGTAATTACTTAGTTGCTAGAAGTAGATATAACAGTCACAAAATAGCTAATTAAAAATTGGTGAGGCAATCTGTCCGCTAGTGGCGGCGAAGCACCGTGTGTGTTGTTCATTAGGGAATGCCTATGTCCAGCAGTGGACATTGAAGGGCTAATATGATGTGTCCATCAGTATATATCAACAGATTGATGAAGATGAACTAACAAAAAAAATAAGATGGTCTTTTGTTGTCTTAACTAAGACCTTCACCAAAAAAGTTTTGTTTAAGGATTTATAAAAATTTAAACTAGTTTTAAACTCATGAAACAACTAAATAACTTTACGATCTTTTAAAATCCATTTTGTATAGGCACTTGTCTGTTTTGTAGTCATAAATAAATGTTCTATCTAAAAACCCCTACAATTTTACAATGCAAGTTCTGTAACTTTAATTATAAAATTTGCTCAGATAACTTTTGTTTCCAGTGGGGGAGTGTCAAGGAGCTGGATAGGCGTGCCTCGTCAGCTCTATACCCCCGGTGTTGAGAAGCCTCGGTGTGCATGTGTTAACCCCAACTCTGACAACACGGAAGCTTTGCTGAAAGAATATGGAAACTGCCCACAAACCTCCAGCTCTTGTACCTTAGAAAATCAGCTTTAGTTAATGGTGTTTCATTTTTATAAACTATAACATTCCAGCCTCGCTTAGCTAAGTCATTGAATGCAATTTTATTTAGTACTTTTATAATTTTAATTTTTAAGAAATATTTAGTTATGAATAATCTCATTTGTCTATACTGTATAGTATATATTGATTTCTCACAAATAAATACAATTTGTTTCATAGATCTTTTTATTGTTTACGTACAAAATTCCAAATGAGTATGAAAATCATGCAATACACATTAAAAAACTGATTATAATTACAACTACACGATGTCATTAAATACCATTGGTAAAAAACTAATTAATAACAGTCATAACATCCTTAACATTAGTAGGCGATGTCGTTTCTGTTTGTACTACTTCATCTAAGTCTAAACATTCGATTGAATTGAGAAACACATGCATGGGTATTTTTTTTCTATTTAAAAATGACTTGCCTCCTAGCATCTTCTTAATTTTTGCTCGACGCTTCTTAATCTTGTCTTTTGTGTGCACAAGGTGGAATGTTAGTAGTCGTTTCACTTTTCTTCCACCTATAAGAGTTTCGGTTTTACTGTCAGTCTTGGGTTCTTCATAAATCGTTTCCAAAGTTTGAGACAAAGTTTTAACTTTCTTGTTGAGATACAGTGCTTCGATTTGCTTGCTGTTGGCATTTTCGGTTATCACAGTGTGTTTGCGAGGTTTCATGCTGACCCTGCGGTTGCTTGGTTTACTGACGTCGGGTGCCAACGATTTTCTCTTTCGTAACACCCGTGATGTGAGGTCAGGGGTGTCCTGTTTCGGTTCATCGCCTTCCATTATATCCAGATGTGCCATTTTGCTTGGCAAATCCGTCTCTACTCTGTAAGCACATACGTAAACAAACTCAATATTACAATTTCTTTTACAAACTCATGTTTAGTGTCCAGTATACGAGGCAGCCTTACCTTGATTCCTCCATACCGCCAAGCTATTAGCGTTTTGTACGATCACTTTCCCATTTAAAATTCAGTGATTGTGATTCATAAAAATGTAAAAAATGAACAAGGACCGTTGAAAATTAACAAATTGCCTTCTTGTTACTTTACTAGACTACGTTAATAATCTGTGGATGGAAATAAAATAACAAAAAAAAGCGGCTTTGACATTTCGGTTCCAAGCTTCACCTCACCACAGAGGACTAAATAGTTACTAGTACTAGCTTCACTTCATGCCGTAGAGGGAGAAAGCAAATGCCGTTCCATCTTTTTTTGGCCAGTATTCGTGTCATTACAATTATTTAATCGGACGTCGGATTTGCGTTTTCTATGGACACCCGCCAGATTCTCCCGAGCGAAAGGTGTGTCAGGATCGAAATACTTGGCGCTCCGTTCTTTCTGCCAGCGACATAGCGTGAAGATATGTATGTACCCGTCCGATTTCGGGCCGCTACCTGCGTAGAACCTTGAGGGCTTGCAATTTCTACATACTTTAACTTTATGCGTTCCATTTCATAATACCCACCTCATGCATGGCATGATAGATATGATATCCCTGCGGGTGTAAAGGCCTCTACTTACGACACGATGCAGGCCCCGATAAATAGGGTCCCTACCAATCGGAATGCCGCGCCAGTAGGCAAGTTGGCTGGCTGATAGGACCGATTTGTTGACGGCTTCACAGATCGTCCCTATAGATTGGCGCGTGAAATCCACCCGATCGGTAGGGCCGCGCTCATTCACGCGCCAATCTGAAGGGCCGATCTATGAAGTTGGGAGTTTGGGTGGGAGTCGGGGCGACTCAACCGTCGTTTAGAAAATGTTGACCATGACCTAGCGGGAATGTCGGCCTAAGGGGCATACATAACCTGTCGTCGGAAGTAGAGGCCTTAAATCCCCCTCCGAGGTAAGAAAGGAGGCTGATAGGATGCCAATTGGCTAGCAACTCGATTTATTTATTTACCCGATCGTGCAGTTTTACTACGTAGTTATGTATTCTCTTTGGTAGGAACGGCACCTTTACGTTCACTTGCAGGATAACACGGCCCGTGTAGGTAGAATGAGTTTTCTTTTTAATTTGTGGCACTTTATAGGACTGCACAGGTCTAGCTAGAGTGAAAACCTCATTCGTATAGGCTGCAACGGAGGGAAATCCAGATGTCAGCAGCGTCGTTCGGGACTCCTCCCAATAGCCGGACTAGCTCTCCCATTAGTGCCTGGTCCAGCAGTGGACTATGGAAATGCTTCCCTGACTATGGGGCAACTTTCCTGAATACGAAATTATTAGTTCGATTAGGTATACCTACTACATGATCCGTGTCTATCAAACGGGTTAGGCAATAAAACATTTGTCGTTTTATAACGATTTATTGTACAAAACAATAATACATTAAAATGTACAGGTATGTTTAAATTTTGGACTCAATTAGGTCCCAAACACTGGACAATTATGTATATCCCTCCCTTACAGACACCATATTGCTCGTCGAGGCGTCAGCACTAATAGAAACAGACTCGGCTCTATTTAAGCAAACTAGATTAAAATAGAATAAAAATATAACAATAAATTAATAGAGTGCTTGTCAACTTAAGTACACACTTGTCTATCGCACTGCTTCTGTCGACGGGCACCATGTAGTCTTCAATTAGAACAACGTAATTAACAAATGGATTAAACCTCCTAAGCATACTGTATGTATATACACATTATGAACAAGTCCTCTCTGTGAACTAGCGCAGGTGGGCACGTGTGTGGAGCCCGCGCCGCCGCCGCCGCCGCCGCCGCCGCCCACCTAGCCTAGCTCTGGCCTAGCGTCTGGCGACATCTACAAGCACATCGGTCGCCGACCGCGAGGCGAGAGCGGTAGTAGCAGAGAGAAGCGGGTGAGGAACTATGATTCGGTGGCGTTTACCACTTGTCAATGACAACCTCGTTCACTGCAAAACAACGAGAGTGTTAGGGTGGTGCGCTCCGGGCGGGGGAGCCGTTCGCACTTACGCGGAGGTCACAACCGTGTCGTAGTTACTAATGTGTAGTTTCACTGCGGGATCACAACAAACAATGAGTGTTCATGGAATATGTGCGTGCAGTGGCGCTGCGGCGACGTCGGGGCGCTTACAGCTTCCACGTCGGCTTGGCTGGGGGCAGACAACACCACGTTAGTGCATGCGGGGACGGGGGGGTGCGGTGCGCGGGTTTGGGGGGTGGGGGGTCACCTCGTGCCGTCGTGGCGGGTGGGGCCCATACAAAGTTTTGCAATTCCAAACCAACAAACTGCTTTGGTGTTCCAAAACCAAAGTGTGACACGCATTTGTTTTATAAACATTATTTCGAAATGCGTATCGCCAGTTTGTTGGTTATTAAAGTAATTGAAGTATTAAAGAAAAACAATATTTGTGTAAACAGTTACGAAAAATTCAAATGATTTGACTTATAGTAATTTCTTATAAGAACTTTTACTTACATAGCCAAATAGCGTTTTCGAAGCTTGCAAAACTTTTAGTTGTTATTTCTACACTGTGTGTTAGCAGGATACATACATAACACGATAAGTGAATAGTTAGGTATTTGTGTAGGTCTAGGTACCAATGCGAGACACTGTCTGCCTCTACATACAAGGGTTTCACATATACAGTGGACAGTACTGTGCGGATTATTGTAAGGGAAATAAATTCAAAACTGTGGGTATGTCTCGACAATTTTAATTAATGTAAAATATGTATAAACAACTGTACATTTTAATAAGTTATTTCATATAATATTGTAACAGTTCAGGGTGTTGGGACAATCACAACAGGGTTTTGAGCATGCCCTCAACTGTGCAGTGTATTGTATGGATAGAAAGTATGTGTGTCTCCGTGGTTGGCTGTCTCTATGTTTATTCAAAAATGTAACACATTAAAGAAGAGCTTAGGCAAATAATAAATTTAAATTAATAAACGTCTTCAAACCACACCACACTGCACTCTTTAAACAGTAAGCATGCATGTCTGCACTCATGCAAAGTTCTATAACACAACACTATTAATATAAATCATAATTATTTATCTACAGACCTTGTACAGGAAAATTTTGACAGCTGAACAAATTTTGATTAAAACTTTTCATGTTACTTAAAGTATTATTATGTCTCATTTAATAAAATAGTAGATGTATATTATATCACCGATCCATAAGTAGGAGTTAAAAAACTTAAATTACATCCATTGCATAAATATAAATTATTAAAGTACCGAACCTAAGAATGTTCATACGCACATATACATCGACTATATTGCTTCATATTTAAAAATTACCTTCCAATCAATTCATAATTTCCATGTAGACTGGAAACTGGATCTAACCAGGATCTAACATAAGTGCAATCACTATGTATGATTTCAAATGTTTGAGACAATACATTTGTTATTGATTCAGCACAAAGATTTATTAACATGTTAGGATAGTTGGAAGCGGCAGGCGGCTTAGTGCTTTCTGCATACAAAACAGGTTAAGATAAAAGAAATAGAAATGCATTAAGGAATGTTAACAAGCGAGCACAGGTAGGAGGCCAGAGGAGGGAGATCCCCTCTCGATAACAAGTTGCCGAGCAAATAATAGTAACCACGTCCCTACCGATACACTTACAATTAATTACCCTAAGCTAACAATGCACATTACTATTTTATAGTAAAATTTAATTATATGTCTGCAGTCCACAGGGGACAAGGTACTGAGCCGCGTGCGAGTTCGCTAGCAAATTTGCAATATGGAGCTTCTTTTACAGAATAATCATTCATACAAAATTTACTAACAAATGCAAAAGACTAACTTATATTATACCCTTTTGTTTATAAAATCAATTTTTGGTGTTTCATGTTAGCGTTTACAACGAAGGTCGTCACAGCCACTTCACGTCTAAGAGAAAGACATAAGGAAGGAGAGGAAGACGGCTGAACCTCCGAACGACATGTAAGAATGAGCTCCAGAATTATTGTCTCGCACATCAAAATGCACAATCACTGACCGAGCGGCTCGGGCTCGCTCCTACTCCTAAGCAATACAGAGGACACTACAACAACTTATTTGTAGGTACGTTTGAGCCGATAGCACCCGCCGTACAATGCAGTTCATCGATCACTTGCTCGCGAGTCGTCCGCGCTCGTCCGCCTCCGGCGCTGGGCGAATGGGCACATGGTCACATGGGCACATGGGCGCGTGCACAGGGTCTCACTTCACACACGTGTGCGCGGGATTAGCATTCCAAACTGTTAGTTAAACTGTGGTGAGCTCAGCTCATTGTCCATTATTTTCCACAGTGGAATCCTTTGCGCTACACACTCTGCCTTAACTAGTCACAATACTTTTGAGTGTCCAGTAGTGAAACACGTAAAAATAAAAATATACATTCGTTGTTTAGTATCAAAGTAGTAAAAGTACTGTCTAATTTTAGAATACTAGTCAATAAATCTCACTATCATTTGCTATATGAATAAGTCTAAATATCGAGCTGCTATCTGACTACTGGACCTCGAAACACAAAAACTGTGGCAGGTGGGTAGCGCATGGTTCGTTGGGAGGGTATTATGTGTGAATCAAACGGGTTCTCGGCACTCGGGGGGTGCGGGCCGGCTTATAGGGGTCCGTAGATGATGATGCCAAAGAAGACGGCCCACATGAGCACAATCCACTGCATGCCGTCGAGCCAGTCCGTGAGGGATTTGGTCTCACCGTCGGAGATCTTGCGCGCGACGAACTTGAGCACCTCGTCCAGCAGCACCACTGGTATGGAGAACTTCATCACCGTCATCCATTCCTCCAACGACAGCGGCGTCACTTGGAACACGGCCTGCGCACACATACACGCAACACCTCGTATCATATCATACACATATTAATTTAACACATACTTTATTTACTAAAAAAAAGCTACATGATAAATCGAAACCCTGACTTCCATACTAGTCAAGCAGTATTTCAGGAGTCATTTAAATAATAAGCAATGTCTGAGCGGTTTCAGATCTAAAACAGAGTATCATTGATTTAATGAGAGTAAAATTAGCATATTGTAAATCCTTCATTATTGGCAGTATGAGCAATGTAACCTTAATTAATTATTATTTTTCTAGGTGCTGTGGATTTAGTGAAAAAAAATTAATAATCAAGACACAATAAGTTTAGATGAGGAACCTCAATCTAAAAACTGCAACAAAATTTGTTGGCGTAACACTTAGTTGCGTCTACTCTTGGTGAGGGAAGTCCAAGACCCATTTTAGGTTGCTAAACCAGCTGAGCGTGTATCGAAGAATGAGCACTCACCGAGAGGACCTCGACGTAGAGGATGACGAAGTGCAGTGTGAAGGAGAGCGCCATGGAGCCGATGAGCCACATGTTGGACCACGGCGGCATCGCGATCAGCGACTGGTTCTCCGACAAGCTGTTCATCGCGTTCAACATCTCGATGGTGACCAGCACGGACAGCGCCATCGTCATAGGGTGAGGGTCAGTGAAGATCTTGCAGTCGACGCCCTGGAAAACACCATTTGTAGTGGTCAAATTGGGGCTACCACCAGTTACAGAGCGTACTTATGCTTGATTATGTTGTGTCGATTATTTTATCAAAGAGGGCCTATACCTGGCGACACTTCGATGGTATGGGGTCTGTATGTTGTAACCGTCGGGTTTTTGATTATTTTTGATTGTTTGGAAACTATGACTGGCCTAAAATTACTTTGTTTCCAGGGCCGTAAAACCAATTAAATAATGGGATCTGTCATTTATCAGCAAGGGTTGAATGCTGCTTCCATTACCAAAACTCAGTTGAATCAAGGTTTTTTAGTACGGAGCTAAGGCTCCACGGGCTTTACAATTCGCCGTTTCTAGGGTCCCTTTTTATCGAGTATATGCAATTATGAAGCCACACTGTGACAGCGACCATGCATCACAGTGGATCTGAAAGAATTAATTAGCATTCAAGATGAGGTAAGTACCTTGAACTCGTCTCCGCCGCCGATGCACTGCAAGTGATGTGTGACCTGCCAGTAGGTCATCTGGGGTCCGAACGGAGAGTACATGAACCACCAGGAAGCGGCGCCCACGGTCGCGGCACCCACGTAACCACCGATAGCCATGTATCTGTGTATCGCACAATTGATCTGTTTATACATATTATTCATTCATTCATTTCATTATACATGAATCGATTGTACTACTAATAATCTTTTTTTACAATCTCTATTACAATTAATCTATTTCATTTCACCATCATCGTATATAATATCAGCCTTTTAACGTCCACTGCTGAACACAGGCCTTCACCCAATTTCATTTAAAATACGTGACGTTAGATGTGATCGTATTGGCACCTAAACCTGTTACAGTACATAGTGAGAGGTAGCGCCGGCACGGGTTTTGTGGCCATTGCGGCTTCTCTGGGCACACACTGTCTGTCGGTTCGTAAGGACTTCCGCCCGTATCATTTATTGCGTTAATAAGATTTGAGGAAACCTGCATACGCCGAAGAAGAAATTCTTAGACGTATGTGAAGTCCACCAACCCACACTGGATTAGCGTGGTGAACTATAGCCCGAAAGCCCTCGTTGATAGGGTTGGCCTGAACCTCAGCAGTGGGGACAAATATAAATGGGCTGTCGATGATGAAGATTTGATTTACCTGAAGAACAGCCATCCAGAGATGAGACCCTCGTCAGCCTTGCGCGGGGGCTTGTCCATGATGTCGAGATCAGGCGAGTTGAAGCCGAGCGCGGTGGCGGGCAGGCCGTCAGTGACCAGGTTCACCCACAGCAGCTGCACGGGGATGAGCGCCTCGGGCAGGCCCAGCGCGGCCGTCAGGAAGATGCACACCACCTCGCCGATGTTGGACGAGATCAGGTACCGGATGAACTGCTTCATGTTGTTGTAGATGGCACGACCTGCAATGGATTCAGTTGCGGGTTCAGATAAGGTCTGCGTAGTCAGAGTGGGAAAAGTGAAAAAAATTATTTACAGCATAAACAATTACAGATCTCATTACTATGAAGACAATAGTTTTTATTTCACTTCGATATGATATTATTATTTTTATTTATTTTATATGGAAAGGCAGCTTAAAGCTGATGCTTCCATATCAGCAGTCGACTTGCTTTCATAATTCATTATTTTTATTTGTTGCGGTTTTTTAAGTTTGAGAATGTTGTCTAGTCTGTTCTTGAATATGTTTACAGAAGTGGCAGATACAACAGATTCTGGCAGATTGTTCCATTTGGATGCAACCCTGTTGCCTAGAAAATTTCTGTATTTACAAAGCTATAAGACTTATTATTAATTTGGTTAAATAACTGTACCTTTATTGTGCTAGTACCCGAGCGGTCGACGGACGCGCGGGCGCAAACCACATTTTACGAGAGAATGGAAAAAAATTAAATGTGATATTTTAAGTTCAAAGTTGTGTACTTAAAAAACCCGTTCACAAACCCATTGTAAGTGTAAGCGGCTGATGTTAAGTTGTAGAGTAAAAGAGCCTACCTTCCTCGACGGCAGCGACGATGGATGAGAAGTTGTCGTCGGCGAGCACCATCTCGGCGGCGGACTTGGCGACGGCGGTGCCCGAGCCCATGGCGATGCCGATCTCGGCCTTCTTTAGCGCGGGCGCGTCGTTCACACCGTCACCAGTCTGCGACCAACCAACCGCACACTCAGTTAAACGTTTGCCATGTTCTGATTTTATCATAACTTGAATGTGAATGACAGATAATTTAAGACTCACAATAAACAACAACTTTGTAAGAAAGCTATTTACGAAATAGTCTTCAGTCTCGAAAAATCTTTATATGATACGGAAGTATGTTGCGCCGTGCCGCTTGTTTCAGCGCTAACACCTAGGAAGCGGTGGTAGGTAAAAAAATTGACGTGTATAGGCTACCCAGTGCACTCATTCAATATAGCAATAAAATATTTTGACTTTGACTTTCCATCTTTTTCTTTGACTGTGTGCGTCGTTAGCTTCGACGTTGGTCTCGACCATTACAATTCGTGGGTTCGTTTTTGAGGTTTCGTTATATGCGAGGGTCAAGTTAAAATGCTGGATAGGCATGTTGGCCGTATCAATACTGTAGGCCTCGCGCCGGTGGCAAGGCTGCCCCGTCTTTTTGTGACATATATTATCTATCTTCTTCGGTTATATATCTTCTTTACAACCAGCGTTAAATTTAACGCTGGTTTTAAGCGACATGTGCCACTCTGGCGATTACGACGAATCTAATGATACTTCATTTATTAAAATCTAACCATTCTATGAGAGAATAAAGAATTGTGATTCTACATAATATAAATAGATTTGCGCGAAAAACATAACAAAGCCTTTTTTCGCGCAGTCTGGTAAAAAATGAGTTTCATCATATTGGTGATTATGTATTTATATTATTTAGTTAGATACGTAATTTTACTTTGACATTGACTTTGGGTATACATTTTCGCAGCTAGACACAGCCACGCGCCATTGTTATTGTATCTCTGAACAAAACCAGTTCAGCCGTGATAACTTTGAGAGCCGCAGTTTATAAACACCACTGACTGCCTAACATAAACATTTTGAGAAGCACTCCCCACCCGCGCACCGTGTAAACATCAAATAATATTCGAGAGCAATACTTTATTGAGTTGCGAATACATTAATGCTTACATACAGTCTAATAAATATTGACAATTTCATTTATTTTACTTTAACTTTACATTTTATACATTTAAAGGCTAAGTAACAAAACACATAAGTGCATTTGAAACTTGGGTGTGGGTGGCCTTTTATTTTGTGGTAGTTTTCGCCTGCATTAAGTATCGGATCGAGATGAATCACAACTCAGACGCTTCTTAATATAATACACTAAATATATTAGGGAGAATATGTATTCGCCCAGTAGTGTTTGATATTCCTCAGACAACCAATGTATCCGAAAATACCTTCTCGAACTTTAACATAAGCGTTTCATTATTCAAAGATTTTGCTGTTACTAATAGGTATCGGTACTGACCATGGCGGAGATCTCGTTCATGCTCTGGAGGTACTCAACGATCTTGGACTTGTGCTGCGGCTCCACGCGGGAGAAGAGGCGCGCCCTGGCGCAGGCGGCGCGCTGGTCCGACACGGACAGGTCGTCGAACTCGCGGCCAGAGTATGACTTGCCAGTCGTGTCCTCTTCCTCGGTGAACACGCCGATACGTCTGCAACAACGCATCACATTGTTCATACCTTCTTTAAATAAAGAGGATACCCAGACTGATCTATTTCGCATAGAGGTTCCTCAAATGACTTTCACACAATTATACTTAGTGTAAAGAAACGCTAATTACCTGCAGATAGCCTCAGCGGTGGCCTTGTTGTCGCCAGTGATGACAATTACGCGGATACCAGCAGCGCGGCAGCGGACGATGGAGTCGAACACCTCCTTGCGGGGAGGGTCCAACATGCCCACGACACCGATGAAAGTGAGGTTGACTTCATAGGTGTAGAACTTGGTAGAGTCGCCGAGGTCCATTTCTTCAGGTTTGAGGGGATTATCAGCGGTGGCCAGGGCCAAGCAACGCAGGGTGTCGCGGCCGGTACCGTACTGGCGGGTCAATTCCAGGATGCGGTTCTTCAGGGTAGCGTTGAGAGCCACCTTGCTGGTTCCGACGCGAGCGTGGCTGCAGCGATCGAGCACACCCTCCGGCGCACCCTTGACGAACAGCTTGGGTCCAGTTCCGAGGCGGGAAGACTTAAGGGGCGTGCAGTAGGACGACATGGATTTCCTGTCACGGGAGAACTCCAGAGTGAACTCTTTCTTCCACTTGGTCTCGACTTCCTGGCGGACGACGATAGCAGATGAGCGGCGGTCAAGGCCAGTTTTGGGAACGTTGAAGGGATTCATCTTCTCAGCGAGGACGATCAGGGCAGTCTCGGTGGCCTCTCCGACCTTCTCGAAGGCCTGTTTGAACTCGTTGAAGTCGATAGCGGAATCGTTGCACATAACGCAAATGGTGCCCAACTCTTGCAGAGCGTCAAATTCGCCAGCCTTAACCTTCTGGCCCTTGAGGTAGACATCGCCGATGGGTTCGTAGGTGGAGCCGGTGATCTCGAACTCGAGGAAGCTGCTGTCTCCGCCCTCGATCTTCTCGAAGATGAACATGCGAGAGACGGACATCTGGTTGGTGGTCAGGGTGCCGGTTTTGTCGGAGCAGATAACAGACGTGCAACCGAGGGTCTCTACGGAAGGCAACGACCTGACAATAGCGTTCTTCTTGGCCATTCTCCTGGTGCCGAGCGCGAGACAGGTGGTGATGACGGCGGGCAGACCTTCAGGGATGGCAGCGACGGCGAGCGCCACGGCGATTTTGAAGTAGTACACGGCGCCCTTGATCCAGCTGCCGCCGTGCGCCGGGTCGTTGAAGTGGCCGATGTTGATAGCCCATACAGCGACGCAGATGACGGAGATCACCTTGGACAGCTGCTCGCCGAACTCATCAAGTTTTTGTTGCAGGGGTGTCTTGATCTCCTCAGTCTCAGACATTTCGGTACGGATCTTACCGATGGCAGTGTTAAGGCCGGTGCCGATGACGACACCGCGGGCCTTGCCGGCGGCGACGTTGGTGCCGGAGAAGAGAATGTTCTTTTTGTCTTGGTTGACGGCGCGGGGGTCAGGGATCGCGTCCGTGTGCTTGATGACGGACACAGACTCGCCGGTCAGGATGGACTGATCGATACGGATGGTGGTCGAGTAGATCTTGATAAGGCGGATATCAGCGGGGATCTTGTCACCGACAGAGACCTCCACTACATCGCCCGGCACGATCTCTTTCGCTCTAATTTTCTGAACGCCGGATTTGTCTCCTCTTACTACTTTACCCATTTCGGGTTCGTATTCTTTTAAAGCTTCGATGGCGGATTCGGCATTTCTTTCCTGTAACAGAGTGTAGTTCCAGCATTATCTTAACAATGTAGCCGCAGTGTTTATATTTAAAAATATATATTCACCCACACCATCCGGTATGAAGAGTATCAATATTTATCATGTCTTACCTGCCATACTCCTACTACAGCGTTAGCAATAAGAATTAATAAAATAACGAAGGGTTCTACGAATGCTGAGAATGCGTCTTCATGTTCTTCAAATAAAGCTAATACCTGGAAACGGAATAGAACTCATTAACAATGAACCCGAGTTATAACAAATAGACGGCAAGCAGAGTCGCACAATAGAAGCAAGAAAGAAGCACGCAGCGAATACGACCGAATGTATATTGTACTTTATGATAGTTCCGTGTTGGCTGCGTGTATCTGACTGCGTGCGACGCCGCGGCTTTCAACTCTGAATACTCACGAAGGAAATAATAGCGGCTAACAGCAAAATCTTGACTAAAAGGTCATCGAATTGTTCCAGGACTAATTGCCATATACTTTTGCCTAAAAATAAAACAAAAAATCTTCAAAAAATGCACATTTCTAGACTAGCTGGATACGAATACAAATCTACATATTAGTACTACATAAATATTTATCAGTCTTCCTCCCTTTTACCTTCATCGAGAGAACAAAAGACATATTTGAGTGGCTAGGCTACAAGAAGCGCGAAAAGTAGGTCGAGCGAGACGTCGCATCGTCAGGGTTTCTGTTAGTAAGTAGTCCCAACATAGCTGAAACTAGATACATAATAATTCGTATTCTTTTATACGAGTAGGTAGTTGTGTTTATTTACATTCCTATCTCGGATAATAGTTTAATGTTACAGTTACATTCCTAATTGACGAATTGAAAAACAATTGTTTGTTGTGATTAGTTTTTACAAATTACGAATAAGAGGGAACATTATCGTAACCAAATCAAGCAGAAATTATGGTACATATCAACGTCTATGTTTATCTATCAATATGTATTCAGTACTTGTTTATTGATTATATTATAACATCAAACGCTGATAACGTTATTTTATAGAGAACATATTTATGAGTCAGCTTCAGTAATGTGTTTACAGTTTTGGTCAATAGTCTATACAATATAGCCAAATCTTTAATACGAGAAATGTCATTGGCATTTCTAGGTTTCATTATGCTTGCTTGACAAACGCCTTGCTCAAGAGATTTTAAAATGGCGAGGTAAACAAAAAGTGTCACAGAGGGCCTTGACACATTTTCTATTGAATCATACAATTCAGATACTTCATTAGAGCTTCATCGATAACAAGTTAGAGATAAGAACTATAGCTAGATCGATACTTCCTCGACCACGAAAACGCTCTCGTTCTATTTGAATTCTTCCGCCAATGGAATAATGTCATTCAAAACGTAAGAGCCGTATTTGAGCAAAACAATAAATACATATAAAATTATTTTATGGATTTTTGACTTCTGTTGAACATTCTAGTCGTCAAACTAAGGAAGATGCAATATCCAACCCAAGCCAACTACACGAAGCACACCTTTAAAATTTGACAGCACTAAAACTAGTTTTGTCTTTATCTTCCTAATATTGTTTTGCTTGACAGGTATACTAATAACTTTAGTGTGACAACACCCTGTTGATTTATCCAAAGCAAATTAAGTGCACCGACCCAAAAATCATGAGCCTAATAACGTCATTACGAGGAAATAGAATTTGACTGTCATTATGTTATTCTACTTTGACGCTTGGGTATTCCCGAGTTCCTTGGAATTTTACTTAGGGGAGGTAACCGATTCTATCCGAGTAACTTATCGATCCGGTGAACGTCCGATGCTTACCTTCCTCCGCAGGCAGTTCTGTAAAGAGGAAAAGAAACATAATTAGAGTTTTGAATAAAACATCAAAGGAGTAAATTTAACAGACGATAAACCAGTCAGAGCAGGCATGCGATCTATCTCGCCAGTTACGATCGTACGTAAATACGCGTACATTCTCTAGGTAGGTAGGTGGCTAGGTGCTTAGCCGCAGCGGCGCGGCACACCACTGTCCCAATGGACATCGGCATCATGTGACGTCAACATAAACGTCGTCGCCGACACATTTCGACATACGTTTGACTCAGCGCAGCGCCAAATAGCCTCGTTTCTTCCGCATACTAAACAAACGTGCGTTATCAGCGCGCCCAAACCGGTTGCTGGTTCAACTACGCACGTTTTAAAATAGCAAATCATAAAAACAAAGAAGCGTCGCACACAACTTGCAAATTGAGTCGCAAACTTTGTTATTGTTATTCACTGTTTTTTTTTTCAGATCAGGAAGCAACACTGAAATGTGTTAAATATTGATGAAATAAAGAAGTGGCGTTAAAAATGTAGGTAATGAAATGACAGATAGACGAGACGATCAGACTGAGGGAGATGATGAAAATATCACGTTACTATTGAATCATAAAAAATTTCGCTGTTACTTTGTTAGCTGTTGTATCAAGAGAGGAAAGAACAATAAAGATGTAGCTTTATCTAGAGGACGTTTCAAGTTTCCTTTTATTTAATTACCGATAATGTTGCAAATAATGACAAAGGACAATTTGACTGAGGTTACGCAAGGATGAGTTAGTGCGACGACGCTGGTGCGTGCGACGGCCGCATTGGACCACGTCTCGAGTCTTGCAGCGAGCGTGACCTGTGTACACTGACCTCGCTACGTATGTCGCTTTGACGTCATAAAGACGCGAACGTATAGTATATCCAATCCATTTACCTTTTCATACATCTAATGAGTAATACTCAATAATTATTGTAATGTTCTAACTCTAATTATTGTAACTCATCAATTATTGTAATGTTGCGCCCATTGTGTGTGAACCACGGCGTATTCTTTGACGCATAAAATCTCAGCGGAGTTATGCGGGTTATCTCTAAGTCTTAATCTAGTTATCGGGCAACGTGCGCTGCGCTAAGTCAATCGTTGTATCGGCTCTATTTGCGTATGCAGTGCGTCTGCCAGCCACGCCGAGACTAATGTAAGCAATTAGTCAACGCGTCGATAGCGCAGTGTCAGCCAGCATCTGCACACACTTGCGACTGATTACTGTATAATAAACAAAGGCCCATAACGTCTCCCGCTCATGGTGTTCCTCATAATCGTTACTTCATATAAGACCGGCGGACGTGACGCGACTGCCAATAATAGATCAACATTTGATACATTACTTACTTATATGGAAGCACGTGGCGTCTACGAGTATTATCAAATACCAATCCTTCGCGCCCTTTACAAAGGACAAGGATATTCGCATTTTCACGGAAGAACAGCTGACAACTGGTCCATTTGTGGCTGTTAGTCGTACAATAACGTGATCGCAACGGACTGCCGACCACTTACAGGTGGCGCGTGGCGACCGACCTTGCCTTCAATTGATGCCACTGGATGTGCAACAAGCGAATTGTTTAGCTTCGAATCGATTAATTACATAGCGTTACGACAATTTCCCGATTGTTACTTTAAATAACCATTACAATGAGTTTCTTTAATCCCACAGCTGTTTTCAGTATTATGTGAGAGTTGCTAAGAGTTCGTGGAATCAGAAATCGCGTCGATTTAATTCACTTTCGTTTATGTAGGATCTATCGCCTTCTTTTTTTCTTAAAGCAGTTACATGATAGGGTTCGGCAATACATAAAAAGCCTCTGCCTGAAACAGCTAAAAAATAAAGTGAATGGTGTACTAGAATAGTAAACACTTTCCAATAGCGATTGGCCGCGGCTCTGTTGAAGGAGAAAGCGAACGAGTGTTCGTTGTGTCGCGAAATAATTTAACCCAAGTTTGTTTTTGCTAGATTTTGATTTGGAATGGTCAAAATAAAGAAAAAAGGTTGTAATAAAATAATACGTATCATGGTAACATTTTTCTATACGAGTTTTCACAGCAATATTTTCATACACCCAACTGATCAATGAGTTGTTTCGATCAGAGACAGTGTGCAGTTCTTAGTTTTAGGTTTTCCCACATCTGTGGGTTTTCCATAGATTTCAATTGTCTTTTCTGCTGTTTCTTAAAGAAAAAGCCTGGTCTGATCGGCTTGGATCTCTGGACCGCCTCCATTCATCAGATCACATCACCAAGGCATTAAAGTAACCTCGTTTGTATGAAAATATTGCTGTGAACCAAACTTTTGACTATCTTGATTTTGTAGTTAATCTGCGTGCTCCTAAAGAAGTTGCTAAAAATGGGATTATCATATCAGCCTTTTAACGTCCACTGCTGGACATAGGCCTTCCCCAATGAATGCCACCACAATGGGTTTACAGATAACAATACATAATTATTGACATGTTTCATTAAATAGTCATAGGTAGGTACTTTACAATTCGCATATGTTAAGCAAGCAAGGAAAATCTGTAACGAACCAATTTTGTGCAAAAATTATCATGAGCATAACAATGCGAAATAGCATGGAGAATAAGGATGTCTGTAAAGATCTGGAAACGTTCCGTTGGCGACAGGGCGATTGCGTCTGTGGCGAATATTTTTCAAATAAATAAAATATTGGATCGTGAAATGGTTGGATCGCGCGTCAGCCGGTAGACGCAACCCGCCAACGTAGACCGTCCAAAATAAACCGGCCGCTGGTAGGTGGATATATAATATTTCAGCCTCTAGCCGCTCTCGAAGCTCGAAGCGTCAGCCGCCAGCATTCCCGCCGCCGCTCCCGATTAACTGCCTAATGCACTCTAAACTAACACACTAGCCTCACACTAGCCCACGCCGTGCAAATTGAGACATTCCCTTTGAAATGCCCGTTGTTACAATTTCTAAACATTATTGCAGCCCACGCTAGCTTAGGGTTTAGTGCGATCGAAATTATTTGCACTACACTAGACCAGAGCAGAGTAAACCGCTTTATCAGTAACACACACATATATTAAATTTGTATTATGCGCACATAACAATATAGGTGTTTCGAGGACGAATGATTTACTTATTATTGTATGAATGAACGCAAAAAAGGCATATATAATTGAATGAAATGAGTAATTCATGTGATGGATTTGTTTGATGTTGGTAAAGGAACAAGTGCAGTGCTGTTGCACGTTGCAACGCTTTAGATAGTGGCCAGAGATTTATGCTGAATATAAGCGTCCGATGGGTCCACTCAAGCGTCTAATATTTCGAAAGCGTTCCTTGTATCTACGATTAGTTGCGTATGGATGGAGCTACGTTCGATTAGAATAAAGGAACAGATCGCGAAATTGAGTTCAAAGCTCGCCGATTTCGTGAATCTTGATATATAGATTGATACCTGAACAGGATAGATTAATAACAATGTTCACAGTTCTGTTCTGTGGTAGTTGCAGACAACATTAACTTTACATCAACAAGGTCAGCGCTGATCGCTTAACAAATGCCTCCGGATTTGGTAGATTTACGTATTTTCCGCCCGGCCACGAACGAAACGCACTGAGCTCAAGAAGTTTATTGAAACAAATTATTATCTAAACCATTATTACACTCTGTGGGTTAATAAGGCGCGAGAATAATTTATGTAAATAGGCAGCATATGGAGCGCGGACAGTGTGTTCTTTAAGAAGCATTCATTTGCGTTCATATCTATTCTGGTTTGAGGTTTTCCGTATTGTGACCGAGCTCCACGTAGAGTGACGCGTAGTTTATGCGATCTGTGAAGCAAAATAACCGACCGTCGAGTTGTACGAAGCTGAGAAAATAAACATCGACTTGTCTAGACCTTTTTGCTGGCTAATTATTAGCTTGAATCAATATTTTTGTATAATTCCGAATTAGAAATAAGTAGATATCTTTAATAATTATATCATCGGCTGTTACCAAGTGCGAAAAAATTATTTAAAAAAAGTTCATAACACTAATTCAGTTTTGGTACCTAGTTCATCGGTGTGAACAAAATTGGCTCACAGAAAAATTACAAGCATTTTCATCTTAAGTGGGAATTTCCGACAATTGACTGAAGGGATTTGAAAACCAGAGGCTCGACATCAAGGATTAAGCTACGACGGTCTTTGAAATCAAGCCTAATGTAATTTAGTCGAGATAACAATGCTACTCTGTGTAAAGGTCAAAGAGAAGTGAAACGCAATGCAGTTAGATAAGATACGGATTATAGAATCATAACAGAGTATAACTTTTTATCGTGCATTTTTCAGTCGTTTTATAACAGTGAAATTATGATGAAAGCTAAGAGCTGTTTACGCGTAATTTATATGAACAGCTCGTAAAGGCTGTTCTATAAATTGCTGGAGGTGAGTGGAGTGACGGTCGTTTGACACCGGGGGGCATTGTCACGCCTGAGGGCGCGTTGGGCCGGCGGTCCGGCGCCTCGCGATGCTCCGCCACGCGCACCATTGGCAATCCCGGCCTCGGCACCTCGGCCTGTGCCCACCGACTCTTGTCGGCCTATAAATATACACCACTCTGACGCACACGTCCACAAACATCGTCCGTCATATCGCCGCCGCCCGCCAGCCAGCGACCGCCTCGTGTGCGGCAAATCTCCAATCTGATCATAATCCGATGGTCAATCGTTCACTAGCGTTATGCAAATAAATAGGTTAGAGCTGGCTAAGCCAAAATAACAGAGAGTATTTGTAACTTTTGATTGTAGGTTCCTTGGTCACGCATTATTAGCGTTCCGTGCCTCAAAAGAGGAAAAAAGGAACCCTTATAGGATCACTTCGTTGTCCGTCTGTCTGTCTGGACCCTTTTCTCATGATCGCGTGGAGGTATCAAGTTAAAATTAATATCACATACTCAGGTTTGCAAGCCCTTGGAGCTGTGAAAAAATCAAGTTTCCAAGTCAACGCAGTCAGAAGATATGGCATTTTTAGTATTTCGGTAATCAAAACCTATGGGGTTCTTCCCGTTGACCTAGAATCACGAAATTAAGGAAGAAGCAAGGTCTTATAGCACAAGTAAAGAATAAAAAGACAAAAACGCTAAATTTGTAGTTACATTACAAAAATGTCTTTTTTTCTTGTACCAACAAACTTAACGTTGCGTATGAGCAAGTCCATATAAGTTCTAATTGTTTCTTTAATTAAGTTTGTACGGAACCCTCAGAGCGCGAGTCCTACTCGCACTTGTCTGATTTTTTTTGTACTATCTCCACGGTATTAGATAAAAAAAGGAAATAGTACAAAAGTGAAAAAATATGGACAAAATTCACTGTATTAATAAGACTGAAATTAGAGTGAGAAATAGTGGAAGAACATTTAATATTTGCCCTGTCCTACGAGGAAACTCAAAAAAACAGAAAAATATTTGTAATATTAATTTATTTACGACTTTTACAGTGAACCGATAAATAAGTTCACTTTAAAAGTATTTGAAAGTTTTCATTTAATATTACATACGAGTTCGTAGTTCGCGTATTAGTAAAACTGACCTGTTGCCCTCAAATCAATAAATCAGAGGCCGTCCCAGTTACGTTTGTAGAGGTCGTGTGTTATGATCGATCATATCGTAATTTATAATCATAACACATGAGTTTAATAGAGTAGTCCCAAAACAAATCGGAAAGTTATTTTGTTCAGTGGGTACTACATTAGATGGATGGGTACACAATAGTAGGTATGAATGAGGTGGGCTGTTATTTATTGGTAATTTATAGAACGTTAACGAACGGAGCTTGATTGAAGTATGAAACTGTAGGAACCGTTTGAATAGGCTGAGCTTAGATGTCGAAGGACAACGACTTTCCGTTTATTTATTTTGCACAAATTATAAACAGATCAATTGTTCAGGTAAGTATGCAAGATAAGTAAAGGTATAATTAGATTAGACCCAGTAATTTAGGCTAAAAGTCGTCAGTTCGATTTCTTCTGGGGACAGGACAGACAATTTTGTAAACTCTTTACCAGTATATCACCCGTATTTGTAAATTGTGATTATCCTTGTCTAACTATCATAATACAGAAATACAGTTAATCTCAGTTTAGAAGTATGTTATAAAAAGTAAACTGTATGATGGCCTACTGTACCCCGGGAGAAACGTGGAGTTACTATGTCGTGATTCGTGACCGATAAGTTTTGACTTTTTAATTCTCAACAATTATTTGACTAGTAACATTGTAATGAGATAGCAGGCGTGCCTTTGAGATTTTGTGTCAATAGCGTTAGAGGATAAAATCCAAGGTTATCAAAGGGCAGTCAGAAATTTAACTCGAATCTGTCAAATTAGGTAGTAATTAAGATAGGACATTTTATTGTGAAAGTTAAAAATAGATAAACATATTTAGAACCTATTTTATTATATTTTCTAAAAAATAACCCAAATATAATACTAATAAGATTACTAACCCTATTGAGATAGTTAGGGAAAGGACATACGCATAATGTCGCTAAAAAGGACGTTGCTAGCGTGTGTTCCGTATGAGAATCTAACTTATCAGCACATATACAGACCGGAAGCAAAATATAGCAATAGCCTTTCCTGATAACTTAAATTCTCTTCTAATACGAGACGCACCGCGGACGCACGCTACCATCGCCCTTTCTGTAAGCGACAGTATGCGAAGGTCCTTTCCCTAACTATACTAATTGGGTTAATCCGGTGCAGACTCGGCGTGTTTTAAAAGTTAATTCGACTAGTACCATGCACGATAATAATATAAGCGACTTTAGAAAATTAAAAGAATAGGCGTTATGTGTGTGTATTATAAAAGTAATTTATATTTTATGCCATCATATAATAAAAAAGGCGCCTACTCCGATTTTTAATAAATTAAATTTAAAAATGTATAAAATTTAAGTAGTATCCTATTTATGCAAGTACTTCCCCTGTCAGCGACAGAATTTTCATGAGTAAACAGCTCAGCTCAGGGGATTTACCCAAACATCGGGTTATTTTAATCAAAGCAATGTTAACACTATTTGAAGCAAAGTGAAAGAATAAATGAAGAGCTGCTTTCAAAAATATATCTCACAGTGATGTTACTCAAATTGTCAACCTAGGTCATACTTTATGTATGTAAACCCTTTATTGTATCAATTTTGTGTAACTATGTTGATGTATGACTCAATTACATTATCAATACCTACTACAAATTGTGTGTGCACGCTTTTTAACACCTGCACTTTACAAACCTAGTTAAACTCACTTACTCAGCCAATTTTGCTTATTTTCTTTTTAGCTTAGACCAGGCTTATTGTTGTACATAATTTAATTATTATTGTGATTATAGATCTGTTTAATTATAATATTATGTATTTTATAAATGTATGATAAATTAAATTGTATGAAATATTTGTTCAATGTAAAGGTATTATTACATTAAGTAGTATAATCAGTATTTATACATAATTATTGATCAGGATTTTATTAGATTTACTTGGAATTTAATTATCTAAAAAGGGTTTTAGGTAGTGATAACCATTTGACTCATTCAATAAACACACTAGAATATTATAAGAAAGTAATGCATAAAAATGCTAAAGTAAGATATGTGACCTTAAAATCTAGAAAGAACATGGAAGTATGCTAGATAAGATAAACTGTTGAATGACGTTTCATTCACTGAGAACAGATGGTGGCTAGCGGCAGGTGAACAGTTCTCTGACTAATCAACAACAACGCATGATTAATGTCCGAAAAGAAACCTATCCAATCAATAGATAGCACTATTATACAAAAAGGAAAAATGTTACAAGATTTTCTATCTTAATATTAATAATTTAATTAGGTAATTGATTTTTTAAACAACATTCTGTTAGATGAATATTAAGTTGCCTAATGTATGATTCATCATATCAGCCTGTAGAAGTCCACTGCTGGACAAAGGCCTCCCCCTAAGAATCTCCACGACGACCAGTCCTGCGCTAACCTCATCCAGCTGGGTCCCTATGACGTAAAACTATAATGTATGATTAATGTGCTTCAATTTTAATTTAAAGGTAAATTATTAATTTAATTTCTATAAACAATAGGTTTACAACTGTGGAAAATAGGAATATAGTCAATGAAATATTTATATTCAGAAGTAAATTGAAGTAAGAACAAAAGTGTTTATAAAAAAACATTGATAATGATGACTAAATAGTTTTAACATTGATTGTTATTTAAATAAATAAACCAATTTAGGTTTATTTAATATACAAACCACAGTCTGAGTTTAAAAAGACAACTTAGTGCTTCCTAGTCATCATTGTGAGCTATGTAAGATGGATGGAACTGTCTAACCTACAGATTTAGATTTCAGGCTCAGCGAGAGACAAAAAGAGATTGCCATCCGAGCTAGTAATATATAGTTTAGATGTGTTGAAGACATACATATACCTATTCAAAATGTTTTAATGTATAATTTGGACTTATTCAATTCAATGTACCTAATTTTTTATTTTCCATCATATGTGAAAAGCATCAGTTTCTGGCGGCCTTATTGAAATATCGATGGCAAATTCTTCTGACTGGTTTATCAATATCTAAATAAATCAAGTAAACAATGAGTACTCACCATTTGGCCCATATTTCTCTTGGTTCCTTTTTACTTGGTCTGGACTAAGGCCTTTATCAGAGTCTGTGCCAAAATATCCTAGGACTTCTTCCACGGTTTGCGAGTGAGCGTCATCCATGGTGGAATTATTGCGTTGCCGTCAGTTCTAGAAGGAAAGAAGAGAATATAGGTTAGAAATGACGAGTCATCGTAGCAACTTGTAAACTTTTGAGGTTATGTTACTGTATGACAGACAGCAAAGCCAGCGCAATAGATTCCGTCACAAAGTAATGAGAAAGTGTTAGAAACAAAACTCCTTCATCAAATAAATTGAGTTTTATTTACCAACTGTTCAGTATTCTACAATAATTGGCAGACAATTGGTTGCCAAATACTGAGGGCTTTGCAAAACACGTTAAACTTGCTCCGAAACGTTCTTCCTTAGGAGCTAGCCAGGTATCCGTTTACAAAATTGGGACACCATTATTTAGGTAACTGGCGATTTCCTAGATTAGAAGTCCCGTAACCCGTTTCATCACTGCACCAGGCACCACTCACCGAGAACTTTTTTAATACATGAGAATGGACTGTCTTTGTAAATTTTTCACTTATTTTAAAAAGTCTGGCTCTTATTTTTATAGACTAACAACTATTTTTTGTAATAAACTAATACTTTTTCTCGTAAATATCATAAACCACACGAACACGTATCCAATGCAGCCGTCATTTTTTCTAAACTGACGTAGAAAAGTGGTCGATGGCGATGCCACCTGTTACTCAGTCTATGAACTATTTTCCTTCATGTGAGCTTCTTTATTTATCAAGAAGTGTTTGTTTATTGAAAATAAATACAAACAGTTTAATTTCAACACAGAATTGGAATAAAATTACGAAGAAATTGAATTTTGGCAATTAAAGATTGAAACAAAATTTACGATCTCACAATAATGTGGAGCAATACCATAGGTCGGATTTGAACCACGTGACATGGTGCTATTTCGGTGTTGTAGGCGCCTACAAATCGCGGTATTTTTAAAAATCTGAAATTTGTTCATAGTTTTCCGAAGCGTTATGTAACACTTTACACTTATAACTCCACTACTCGGCGGAAACTGTTTCGGCACTTTATTTCACACACGGGGTCACACTCATAGTCGAGTCGTTTTAGGCAGGTGTTTTAGGTAGGTAACTTACTGAAATTTATTTTTTCGGCAGCGTCGGGAAGGAAAGAAGAAATAAGAGTGGCGCGGGAGATGTTTTCCCGCCGCGCCGCGAGTAGCAACTCCCGGGCGAAGAGCGACGATTTTAGCGCGGCGCGGGCGCGGCGGAGGGACACCGGCGGAGTTTTATTTAATTATTTTGGCAACAGTACTCGGTGGCACAGCCGAGTCGCTTTCCAGGGTTGCACGTCGCGGGGCGGCCGCCCGTCGCCGGTCGTCCTATGACGATCTTTTTATAGCGGCCGCTGCCCGGGGCGCCGCGAGCTTGCTGTCTAGTTCACTGCGTGCCTTCATAATAACGTAGGATTTTTAATGGTTACCTACGCTACGAGACTAGCCATTATTACCAAAAAGACTAGCGGAACGTCTGAATGAATTTGGGGGTTTTGGGCAGCATTGGGGCATACCTACTTACAACATAAAATTACACATATGTAGGTGACAGAAAAAAATTATTGAGACTCAATAACATTGACCACAGTCAAAAGGGCTCTCGGCTGTTTACAATCAGATAGATTTTGCAAATTATCAGTTTATCTTTTAGCCTAGATAACTAAGTTAGCATCTACACTACAACGTCCATTAATCAAACACAGTTTATCACCCCTTTAGCGCTCACAGCCTAGTTATCTCTTTGTAGGTTTAATATGATTAAATTAATGAACGCAGTTTTTAATGCCGACCCGCAAATCTTGGGTGATAGGACATCACGTCTACTTCAAGGGTTCTGATCTGAGGTTCGATTCACGAGACCCCAAAGTATATTTACAAAATGTAGTCATTTAGAGGTCCAGAGTCGGATAATGTGTAAGTTTAAAACGTATATAAAGTAATATTATACATAGTCATAGTATACATAGTTATATAGTATACATAGTAAGTAATATCTCTTTCTCTCACATACACGCTGAAACACCTAGCTAAGCACTGTATCTTCTGGGTAACATCACAGAGGACTATAATAGTTATTACGGTAACATGCTTTGTTTGGTCTTCACAACCACAGCATAATTTTAGCTAAGTCAATTTTAAGTTAATATAATAATGGGCCTAATATATATAAGTATTTTTAAATTCTTGTGTTGTGATTAGTGATACGTATACAGTGAATAAATATATATATTTTTTTCTCTTTTCTCTCTAAATTGATAGGAAATGATCTCGCTCCCATCATCATTAAAGGATACCCGACCCGTATATTAAATTAACATGTTTATTAGAATGTAATCAATATTACCATGAATATTATTTATAATATAATAAATACCATGAATATGTGCCTACCTATAAAATATATATGATAAACTAACTAAACTCCGAATACAAAAACTCCAAAAACTAAACATACATATAGCCTTTGTGTTATTCTGATGTTTAATCTATTTTACTGTAAAGTGTCATCAAAATCTATTCCGTCGTTTTTGCAGGAAAGAACAAACATCCAAACATCAATGACAACTATAAATGAACGTCTCTTGCGAGTATTAGGTAGTTCGATACTCTTTATTGAATTATTTTTTTCTGACTATATATGTCCATCCTGAATAGAAAGGATAGTTTTTTTAAAAATTTCAGCTCCAACTGCATGGAGCGTGGCCGTTGACATTGGAAACTGCGTTGGCAATTGGCGACCACCAACAAACATTTGAATTGATCTACGAGACTACATGTGTATATATGACAGACTGCATTTATCTCAATCATCATAACGTTTCTATTTATATGCGCCATTAACTTCGCTGGGCTAAACATTAAGATTTACAAAAAAGAACTAAGCTCATGGCAAAATATAAAACCTTTTTGGTTTAGAAACATTTTTAGATAAATAAAACTTTTTAGTTAATACTGGCATGAATTAACAAATTATGAAGGCCGTTTGAAGAGTTTTTGGATAATGGTACTGGCATGAAATAACAAATTAAGACGGCCGTTTGAAGACTAAAAACTAAAAGACAACTTTTTCTGGAAGTAAATGTCATTTTCAAAAGATTTTTATTGGGTAATAGCCAGTACTCAATAATTTTTGACAGTATCGCCTCTTTGGACGTTTGCATCGTCCGAGGATTTTAAGACCAAGAAAACTACGCCATGCTACGCGTGCTACGCCGTAGCAATCGTTTTCAGTTGAAATGCCTTATTTTGTCCGTACAATAACATACAAAAAACATTGTGTGAACATCATAAGTGTGAACTTATCAAAACTTCTGTAGAAAAGTAAATGATTAATTCAGGACTAATGGGTTTCGTAGCGCACCTGTGGGAGGCCTTTGTCTAGCAATGGACTAGTGCAGGCTGAGTCCTTTGTCCAGAGGCCCTTTATGAGTAGGATTTTGACTATTTCATTTTCACCCAAAGAAAGATGGAATTACAATTACGATTTGGACAATGCGACTTACAATTGTTTTGCGTGTGATATTTTCCGTATTTACAATATTTATTTATAATATTCAGACTGCGTCCTTAATGTCGATCTGTTATGTAATTTAACTTAGCTATGTAAGTAGATACCTAGTAAAGATTAGGCATTCAGGGTATTAGATTCGCAGTTTTCAAGCTATTGAGTGTCTAAATAACATTTTACATGTTTTTTTTCAAGTGTGGCTTTAAAATGTGAATTTACGATAACGATTTTCCGCGCGACGCGAACACATCAACGCGGCAAAAATGTCAGCCTTGCTCTCAGAGCACTTTGGTTTATATTTAGAGAGTGAAAATAGAAAATGACAGGGAAACAGCTGAATGCCAATGTTAACGTTATTTCGGCGACAGGAATAAAAAAAAATTTCAAGAAAGAGCATGCGGCGCGTGTAGGGATTACACAAGCAGGCACCTACAAATCATTAAACCGTTTTTGAAAGGTAACGGCCAGCACGTAGTTTGCATGTCATGCACGTCAATCACTACAGCTAGACGTTCATGCATGAGTGACAGCATGACATGCCGCATGATCGTTTAGGGAGCCTAATAGAGACGGTACCAGTATTAAGATTTGGTGGCAATACAACGTGACGCTAAGCAAAATGTTTGTTGTGTTGTAATGTTTACGAGAATTTTGTTATTCTGTTACTTTTTTGTTGTCTCAATTTGTTGTCCTCAAATAATGGGTTAATTTAGCTGGTCCGTCTGATCATCAGCCTCTGATGTGATGTTTGCGATGATTGGTTATTTCGCGGATTGGCTGATGGCGATTAGTCGCTTGGCGATTTCTAAAAATCATGTATATTGGTTATATTATGTGTAGAGAGGGATGCATTCAATGACACCTTAAATCTATTTTTGCATTCAAACAATTCATCTAAAAAAAACTGTGGCAGCAACTCTTTGTCACCAAATTGTAATAGGTACTAATTCTAAGTACCTACTACTCGTACATCTGACCTACCTACATAGACAGAGGTACAACGTAACAACATATCTAACTTACTTACAACTTACCTAAATGTAATAAATTTAATATCGTACACAAACACAAACAATATAAATTTAATACCAATATCTAGATTTACTTCTGTAGCACAGAATAGATAATTCTGTAGTTCATCTTTCAAATCCAAATTTTCTACTTCAAAGGAAATCACCGAAACTACATACACTAGTGGCGCCATCTGAGCAGAGCTTTTAGTAAATCTTCCCATTGACGTAAAAGATTATCTAATCTGTGGTAAAAGTGAGATATAATTTCAAATCAACAGCTTTTTTATTACGATTAATCCAAAGTTCAGCATTCTGAAAACTATTGCTGTACGTTTAGACTGCCCCATCCAAAAACATTGGGTGGCGGTAGTAACAGGGCATAAATAAACTTTGCAATAAAATACTAACCATACTAACACTATTTAAGTATTATAGTTTTAAGTACCTACTAACAAACTAATACTATAAATGGACAAATTGTCTGAAATAAAGTTTTATTTAATTTAAAGTTTCCTGACGAGTTTTACTTCCTCGTAATGCCATGGCATGATATTAATTAAACCGTTTTTATCTTAAATGAAAAAAAAAATTGGCTATAGGGGGCCGGCCGCGAGAATCCACCAAAAAGATCATATCTCTATGGTTTTTATACATCAACTCATTGGTGGGACCTGTGTTGGATTCGAATTTCGAACCGTCGACATTACGTTCGGCATGCCGCGGCAACGTGAATCACTACAACTAGGTCAACCGTAATTTGTGTTTAATAATTTAAGTCCAAACATTCACAGGAAAAGACAAATTAAATAAAGAAAATGATTTATTTCAAAATTCCCAATAAACAAGCGCCGATTTAATGGTCGATTAAAAATCACTCTTGCAGCGTACTACGGCAGTTTATGACCCATTAATATTACGATTATTTTTAGCAAATATCAAATGTTGGCGTTCGTTAGTCATTTCCTAGTCATAACTAGCATTTGATTTTCAAAGCTTTGTACAAACACACATGAAGTTTGAGTACTTATTCTATTCCATCATGCTGCTCTCTTTTGGACATAATTCAGGGTGAGTTTTTATAAATTTTTATTTAGGCTTGTGAAGAAATACTATTTGCCATGTTTGCTTACTTAGATCTCAATCTGAGGGAACTTGTATGAAGTTTTATATCACCGTTGTGTGAGGCGATGCCAATTTCTCAGGAACTGCCCTCTGTAGGAGTGTGTTCTAAAAGGGTACCTAGTTAAAGATATAGTCATCGCAGTACCTACTTAAATGAAGTTCAACATACGGACAATGCTGCAACCCGTCAACTGGATTTATCTGTTCTATAATTGCCATGTCCAATAAAATTGAATTTTTTGTCAATGGTCGCCTCCGATGTCCGTTTGTAAGTTTAGTGTTGTTAAAAGCTTCTATCCTTGAATGAAAAAAATTTGGTACCGAGCACCCACCAAAGAGATCCTATCTCGATGCTTCTATTAGTAATTTCTCAATTGGAAACTTCTCAATGACAACATAAGAAGTTTCTTTAACCTCTAAGTAACTAAATGTATGTAAATATAAAATAAAAGTATATTAAATTGAATTCAATAATATTTCAGGTAGGTACTTATTAGGTACGTGTAACGATGCTCACTTCTTTTTATGGGAGGATTATATTATTTCCAGCAGCGAACTAATGCCGGGTGGTGATGACCTTACTAATATAAATAAACAACTAATTCCTATTATATGTGTAGGAGAACTAAGAAGTAAGGTTTAGTGCACATTGCGCGCAATGACCCAGTTCTAAAGGAGATCAATGACACGTAGCGCGCAATGAATGAACCTTGTTGTTGTTGGCAGCAGGGGTAGCCAGAGTGTACTTTTCAAGGTGGACCTACATTGTAGAGGAAAAGTCGAGGGTTTGATTGCTCAGTTGTTTATGACTCCGCGGTAGTAACTTGTCTATGGAATTTTTCCCGTAATTTTTATGGTTAAAAGCATACTTTGTAGGAAAATGAGGGTTATTTGAAACACTGCTCTCGCAAACTGCCAAAATTGCACAATGCCAAACAACCAAACAAAAAAATAATAGAAAAAATGTGCCTGGGACTCTTAGGTCTTCATTTCGGATGACAGTTGTTATTAAAACGGCCATAACCTTGGGAGGGTGGCTGTCAGATTTTGGTTTTTGAAAAAAGAATTCTATCTAGTATTAACTTGTAAACTAGGCAGGCACTGACGTAATGAGGCTAAACAAGTACCTATGTAGTTGCTTGGAAACTTTGAAAATAAAATTTTTTGCGCCTTCTCTGGTCACTTCACTACTGGTATTTAGTAACTTCCTACACTAAATAAATCAGCGTGTGATTGCGGGATAATTTTAAAGATAGCTCCTACACATTATACGGATTACAATTTGCTGACAATCGTCCGCCACTATGATATACCGCTGTCCGCCTGTTATGTTACATTTAGATTAGAACTGTTTAGTACAACCTAAACTTTGATAGCCTTTGTGTCAGCAATCCAACGATAACCTAATAACAAAGCGGAAGATCTCTCTAACAACAGGTGGGGAGTATATTTTATGTAAAACAAGCTTTTAAAATTCCTAGATAATGTAACGAGCATGCGGTGCGCGTACGCACGAAGCGTATCTACTATCGGAGCGTATTCGCGAGGCGATTCGTCATCTCCAAATAAACAGGCGAAGGTAATAATCGAAATAGAATTACCGTGGTTGAGTGTGTCGTAACCACAAGTTTTGGCAGTACCAGCCTCGGCTGTTGGCGGGCGGGCAAGGTGTGTCTGAAGCCATGTTTAAATTAGGAAGGTTAGGCCCTTAAGTCGACATTGCCAACATTGATTTTATCGCTTATGTAAGCTGATTAGTTTAGTTGGGAGCACTCAAATTAGCGTGAAATGCAATTAGTTTAAGGTTAATTTTAATGATGACACTGAATTATTTATACATTCCTCTGAAGTTACCAGAGAATATATGAATGAGGAAATATCTTTATATTCCAAATTGGCTGCGGCTTCGCCCGTTTTGAATAAGTTTAAAACGCCTTGTCTTAAATCCGAAGAACAGTTTAAATCTATCCGACTATGAAAATCTAATTCATGTAATTTTAAGTACCTACTACATGTAGTGATATTTCTGAAAGCTTTAATTGAATTTGTTTTGAGTGTAGCGAAAAAGTCAATGTCAGTCAACTTGTAATTTTATATTTATTGGTAGGTACATGGATAGTAGTTGTTCGGTGGTTTGGTTTGGTTTGATATATTTCGGAGCGTGTCGTGAAAAGAATATTTAATTAAATTTCAGTCACAGGTATTCCTTTGAAGTAAAAGTCTGAACGGAAATCTATGTAAAACAACCAGTTACATCATGTTTTATCGTTCGTCTTCCCAAAATAAAGATCCGTTCCGTTCGAAGAAAAAATAAAGATCGTATTCTACAATTCTGACAGACAGTTTGACTGTCTTGGCAAACGCAGAAACAGAGTTCCAACAAAATACATAAATAGAAAAAAATCCGGAAGTTCCAATATTTCTAACTTACCACATGCAAAACTTACAGGAATGTTATATTACAACGCGGAATATTACAACTAAATAGTTGCTATACCAACTTACTTAGTAAGTACTGCAATATAAATATAAGTGGGTGCTTCAACATCAAATTTATTTCAATCGTGTTCCAAATTATTTTATATAACTTCGTAATTTAATTATGTAGACAGGTATTTAGCTAATAATTAGGTTTTGGACAAAATGTTGTACTTATGCCAATGTTGTACCTACGCGAAACTTTAATTATGCAATAATGCCGCGAGTAACTCCGATTACAAAATTTTGATGATTGAAATGCGATTTTTTTCTAAATTTGCATATAATGACGTAGATAGAGTTTAGTATCTCGAATATTATCCAGTTTATATATGATGTGCTTTGTTCACATATTTCTGGTTTCCGAATGTAAATGCGATTATTTTTACAGCTGCTCGTAACCGTACGGTATAAACATCATCATCGGATTAATGCGAACGCCATCATTGCTTTTATTCGCTGGAGTTTTATCGGAAACCTTAAATAAATTTAATGGTTTAATAACAACGTCTTCATTCCTTCCTCGTGCAACTTTAGTTTTGAACATAATCGATAAATCTGATATTAACTATGCATGGATTATGTTGTAGTAGCGATGATTCCGAAGAGCCCATCAAGGTTTGGTTGTTTGTCTAGGTTATTGACTGAAGTCAACAACAAAATACACGGTACAACGGTTCTATGACCTCAAAAATATTATTAATGAATAATATAAATGTAACGTGAAATACTTGTAAGTACATAATTTGTCCCATAATTTGTTTTTTTAAACTTTAACGTAGGTTCTCGTCAAGGTATATACTATACAGTGCCTCAGATTGGACATTGTTATCGTAAATCCTTAAAACATAGACCGGGAACACCCTAAGAATGAAAGATTTTACGTCAAATTACGTGACGTAAGACATCGCATTACGTCATCTTAAATAAACGGGAGCCATATTTAAAATGTAAAATTCATTTCATGACAAGGGCAGACAGGCCATCTCTAATTCTCGGTGAGTGGTAGCCAAGTTTCAAACACGTTATGACCTTTAGAATAAGAACTGAAGTAATACTGGCTCATTGCCGTTGGTTGGACACTTCTATTTAAAAGTTAAAGATCACGGTAATTTAGTTCGTTAGAAAACAGTGTATCTTAGAAGTAAATAAGTGCATTAACAGTGAAGTAATTTAGTATATTACTCATAATTAATGTGATATCAAGATAGAAGACAACTTAAGCCTTGAGAATAAACAGTGCAATATTAGAAAGATATATTTGAAATGACTTGGAATCAATTGTACATTGCGGCTTGATCATCAAAGCTTACCCAAGACAGATTGTCTGAGCAAGCAATGTACGTTTTACAACTGTCCTTGAAATGTCATTCCCGAATTGCACTGATGATTCCAGGTACTCAGATAATTTGGTAGAGCTTCATTAAGTCAAAACTCTATCAAACAAAAGTTGCTTATCAGTCGGCTCTACATAAAGTGTTATCTATGACGGAAGAAGTCCCTCTGACGTAACATTAATACCACCATTGTCAGAGGGACTTAATTCTCATAAAAGTATCCACTTTTCGTCACATATCAACATTTTTATGTTACATCACTTAACACTTATTTACTTCTAGCAACACTGACTTCCACTCCACACTTCACGAAGGTGGTTTTATCAGATCATTTAATCGCTTTATCGAATCACTGCATCGTCCGTTTCCTCGTATCCTGCGCACGGAATCCTTAAAGGGCAACACTGTCACAATCACAGGGCACAGTCCTCCGCTGGCAACACTGGGGCAGACTTACCGTGTCACTTATCACTTGGTTCACTGGTTAGTATACATGAAATTATAATGTATTATTGTTGTGTGGGTACTATCGTGTGTTGGTGGCGCGCCCCATGAGGACCGAGTCAGGAGTGCGACGCGCCGGGCGCGGTGGGAGCGCCCGCGCACCCTTTTATAAGCTCCGTCGTGGGCCGCGGGCACCCGGCCAGATGCGGACCATGCACACTGCACCGCTTCCCATCGCGCTCATACAAACAATACACTTCATGAAGAACAAACTACTAACTGATAAGTTTTAAGTACTCGGAGTTATGTCATTTGGATGTTCAAGACCTACAATATCATCTAGAAACGCGTTAGTAGCCCAAAATATAATAATAGCACTAAAATTTTACATATAAAGTGGGCAATCGCTCAATAGTATTTTGCATCTACTTTTTTAATATTTTGTTATTTTGTGTACATTTTTACATTATCTTACTGGTAGAGAACAAATTCGGCATTAAGTCGTGCATTTATGTACTACCATAGAGCTTAAAGTATTTTGCATCTACCTTTTTAATATTTTCTTATTTGGTGTACATTTTTACATTATCTTACTGGTAGAGAACAAATTCGGCATTAAGTCGTGCATTTATGTACTACCATAGAGCTTAAGTAAAAAAAAGAATTACCTACATAGGGAAGGCTACTCCTTTGCAGTAGCCAGTGATATTTCTAAGGCTACTCCTTATCTAGATCTTAGAAACCTGAGGATTTGGAGACCAGTGCAGTGTGCTGTAAGTTGGCGCTGGTGGCTTAAGTAAGGTGGAGTAAGAGGCATACCGGAGGAAGAGGAACGACCAGACCACAGTAGACAGGGCGTCTATATGGAGTGTAACTCTATAGTTTCTTAGATCTGTGGGCCTACCATGAGTTGACAGCGACGATACTCGATAACGACTGCGTAGATATGTAATAGTGCTATCTCTTTTCGACTAATTACGAAAGACAGAGAGATATGGATATAGTTTTTACGTAGACGCTAGCGAGCATCGTTGTCATCTCGTGGTAGGCGGCCTGGTCTTCTAGTTCTTCTTTCCCCGATGTCCCTCTTCTCACCTAAACTTTGCATATTAAGCGGCATGTCACAGGTTGTTGAAATTCCAGTGTTGATCAGATCAGCAACAGGTCCATCACTCTTAGGGTACTAATCAGAAGTGGAGTAAAAGCGTTGACAGCGCCGATGTCGGTATACAAATTACACTGTAACTAATATTGTCAACGCTTTCAAAATTAATCAGAAGTGTGGTACTAATCAAAAGCTTACTTAAATTTAGCACATTAAGCGGCATGGCATAGATTGTTCATATTCCAGTGTTGATCAGATCAGCAACAGGTCCACTCTGTTGGGTACTAATCAGAAGTGGGGTAAAAGCGTTGACAGAGCCGACGTCGGCATAAAAATTACACTATTAATATTGTCATTGTCAAGGCTTTCAAAATTTATCAGAATTATATTACCAATTAGGTACTTATCTACGCAATTGTTTTAAAATACTAATTAACTTAATAAAATCGGAGCAGGAAAGCAAAGGCTGATGTAGAAGGAGTTGTATTCACAAAGATGTATTTTAAATAAAGTGATTTACTATAATTTTCAAGCTTTCGAAAACATCAAACTGTACTTATCAGTTTAATACCTATGCTTCTAAACTTTACGGTAGCATTCTACAGCAGTAAAATGAAAATAGTACACCTCATAAAATACCAAGTAATAGTCAGAATACAAATAACTCCTTGAAAATATTATTTACTTTTGTGTTGAAATTATAATGCATAATTTTCCAGTTCAGTGTAAATTCTCTCTAAGATACTGCTACCAACATAACCTGGGTTTGAAAATAACTAAAAATACATTCGTGTGAGCGTATTCACTTGGAATAAGGTTCAAATTTCATCGAAAACCAGTTGGTCGTCGGAAAATAAGAGATTACAGTAACTGTCATCTTGACGTTACCTTTAATTTACAAATTATTACAAACAGATCCAAATTGTCTGTTTGTCATGAACTCATCTTATGCCAAAATGAGTTAGTACAGTGTGGTTAAATACGGAAACAGTCCATAAAAATGTCCCCGCTGATGGGTTTCAGGCCTACCCTCTCAACGATGGCTTACGGGCTATAGTCCACCACTCTAGCCCAGTTGTTGAACTTCACATGCGCCACACTTCCTTCTTCGGCGTATGCAGGATTCCTCACGATGTTTTCCTTCACCGTTTGAGCAGCAGCTAGCAGTCAGAAAAACCCATTGGTGCATGGTACGGCCGGGGATAGAACTCGGAACTCTCGACGACGTGACAGATCGCATCTCGATACTGACGCTCGCGGAAGCATTTCAAACATAGAGAAATAAACTCTTTGGTCGGTTTTCGCGGGAATTTCGAACCTTCCTGATTTCAAATATCAACTGAAGGACTGCTACGAAACGCTACGGCGCGTAGAGCTTCGTAGAGGGATAACGTAGAGACTTTTAAGATTGTAATGATGACATCATTAGTTGATCAAGATAATTGATGAGAAGATAATTGATAAAAAGATAATTTCTGCGTAATTATTTGAATATAAGTGAGTACTAGTTACCAGTATATTTATATCCATATTGCTAAGTATGTTGTTAATTGTAATTAGTCTGTAAGGTAAAAGTAAAAAATATATATTAGGTAACTGTATTTGTTTCGATTTTACCAGATCCTCAGAATTGTATATACAACTAGCTTTTTCCCGCGGCTTCGCCCGCATAGAAAAGTGATTCCCGTGTACATTGTGAAACTGCGCCCACTGTGTAGGCGTTTTGTTACTTAGGGGGTATTAGCGGACGCCCCGCGACTTTGTCCGCGTTAAAAAGTAGCCTATATGTTATTCCAGGATATAAACTATCACTGTACCAAGTTTCACCAAAATCTATTCGGTAGTTTTTCGGTTAAAGAGTAACAAACATCCATCCTCACATCCTTACAAACTTTCGCCTGTATAATATTAGTAGGATAGGATATTAGTAGGATACCTACTGTAAAAACCATGAATTTAAAAAAAATGCTACTCCCATATGGATGAGTAACAAATCATTTTAGGGGGTGCCAAAATCGTGCCAAATGTATATCGAAAATGATACTCACTCACACATTCTCATTTTCAAACTCCATATAAATTTGTATGAGCAACTTCCTCCCGCTAATCCGCTTCATTTGTCCGCACCCCCCTGATTTTGACACAGAATTTTTCATCGTTTCCCATACTAAAAACTAATTTGCAAGATGCGATCTGCACAGGGAGCGCGCGCGCGACTAAAGAGGTTCGAATCTCCTTGGTAAAAACAAACATGTAATTAGCTTTCTGTCTATAAATCTAATTTTATTGTCATTTTATTTTAAGTACCTTTATGCCTAACATGTACGCGTAGTCTACAGAGCTACGAAATGCTACGCCGTAGCAGGATACGGAGTATTAGATGGCATCAATATCTCAGATCACAATGGTTACTAGGCTGGTTTTTAGTCACTAATATTTTTTATAACTATCTCGACTGTCTATTCCCAGAAGCACACTTTTTTGGATAAACCCCTAGAAATTGATTCTGCGGTCATTTCCCGTCGCCACTGGAAACAGGTATTTTTACATCAAGAAGTTCATTGGCTTTACTGACGGTATTGAGACATTGAGGCATCTTATACATTGCTCTACATATTTTCTATAAAGACGGTTAAAAAGACGTAAGTAGTTTTTACACTATTACAAATTTAACGTTCTTGATGTCATATTGTGTGCGTCACAACTTTTTTCATGCATTCGTTTCTGTCTTGTTGCTTGAGAAGTTCAAGGTAGTTTTGCGTTACTTATGCATTCGAAATTGCTGGAAAATCCCACTCGAACTAGACAGTTTATCTATTTATCTATATTCATCATCATAGCAGATAAATCTCTATAACTACTCTTAACTTATCTATCCTTCGCATCCAGTTTTAGTCTCCGTTCGACATGAGGCTTCATTCCTACCAGGACTTACATCAGGAGTTTCCTCGTTGTCTTCTATTTAATATCTTAATCTTATTTATATGAAGACGCCTACGTCATTTGAGGTAATACAAAATTTGATTGTTCAGTCATTCAGTTTATCTTCTGTCAGTTAGATTCTGACTCGAAATTGGAACAGCTATGTGGAAACTACAGATTTTTTCCATTGGCATACCTGTGGTTTTTTAATATGGTCAATAATACATAAACCTACCGTAGGAAATCATTTCTGCGTGGGTCGGGACACTTGGCGCGCCGCCAGGACTCACCTGCCGGTCCTTGAAATTATAAGATAAATTACCTACCAGCGCGGTAGCTGCATACTTATTATCATTATTGTAGGGTTAAAATAGCCTAAGCTGCTCTTAATTAAAGAATATTTATTGATAACAATTAGCAATTACCTTTTAATTTTAATACTAACCATGAAATTTAGAGTTCTTTTTAATTTTATATTGACATCTTTTGATAACTATGTTTATGATAAATGATTGTGATTGATTGATTGTTACGTTTGGAGTCAACCTTCATACCAGAACTTAGTCATATACCTATTATTATTTTTTTGCGGCAGAAACAGTAGGTACCCTCGACAATAAATAGTAGGTAGGTACCCTCTCACGTTTTTATGAGAAGTGTCATTCACATGAAGTTATCTAATATGGGTATTTAAAAATGAGTTGAAGAATTCATCGTATTAGTTACCTATTCGTGGGTGAAGCCGAAAACTTCCACTGGACGCTGATTATTTCCCTATATTCGACCTCCGCAAGGGCGTTGCCCTCCCTTTTTGAGACATCTTCAAGGAAATAGTGTATGGAAGCAAAGATTAATAGTTGTCTTGATGGACATGCAGTGCGCAGACGCTCTGAGGTAGACAGTGGACTGTGCCAGCATATCGAGGTGGGGACTGCCAAGTAACAATCCATGAGCTATCTATGGTCTTGTTGATAAGTGCACGTCTACCCCTGAATAGTTCCTCATTTTTGTCTTATAAAATTGGACGTCAACGAGTCAAAGTCAAAATTTTATATTGCATATTATTATGATTATATACTGGGTACAGTCAACAATAGAGACAGGTAAGCAGGCACAGTACAGCGCTTCTATAGAACTCTGTAATATGCCTGCTTACCTGTCTCTATTGTTGACTGTACATTTAAACACGCATTTTTTATCCAGCACCCGCTTCAGGGTTGTTAGCACTATGAAGCGGTGGCGGCGGCGGCGGCGGCGCAACAAACAAAGGCGTATCACAGACACACGCGTTCTGCGGTTGCGATCTACCGCAGGCCGCAGCTTCAATATGAAAACGCAGGCCGCGCGTGTCTGAAGTCTCACATATTGCATAGGGAAGACATTAGGCCGCCAATGCCACCGCCACCAAAGATTATTCAAAAACATTGAAAATTGTTCATGAATAAAGAAATTGAATTGAAACAACAGAAGTTGAACAGAAATTGAATTGGGCTCGTTTCTAAAGCAGATATAGGTACTTAAAATTTGACAGCACAATTTTTTTTAGATTACCTTCTAGTAATATTCTTGACGCCATTACTTTTCAGTACTTGTTGAAAACTGTAAGACCACAGATTTTCTCTTGAAGAAATTTTTCTTCTAAAGCGTGGGCCCAATGTTACTATTTTTAGTAATTTATTGCCCTACTGCGTAAAAGTGACTCATCGGAAAGTTACAGGTGCGTATTTGAATTTAAAAATATATAATTATAATATATTATGTTGTTCGGTGTATAGGTTAGTATGATTATGTAATATAATAAGTATTGCTCGGGCGCCTGGCAACGCTCCGCTGAGCGTATGACATGAGTTTCAATTTGAAACTTTTATTTGTTCTGTATGCGTCTGCGCACTGTTCAAGGCTGACACAAAGGCACGAACACGAGAAAATTAATTTCTCGTTCCTTCGTTTTTACATTGTGAAATTATATCAGTAATTTATAATAATATAAAATTCCTAGAGTCTATAATTTTCTTGCTGGCGGAATCGGGCTGTCGTAATTAAGCGGCTCTTTAGAACTTTTAATAATTTCGTTGTACCATTTCCTAATATTTCAGAAGTTTATTGGAATTTACTTTTTAAAAACAAAAAGAGTCGATTAATTACAAGCGTTTAGGTATAGGGTAGATATTGAAAACTATAGGGTTTTTTGATATCATTAAGTATGAGTAACACTTAAATGTTGCAATTCTTTAAGTTAGATACTTATGACTCATTATATTATTATCCTCCATCTGTATAAGGTGCAACCACCCGGTGTATATTCAACAAAGGAGATATAGGATTTTATTATGTTTTCTCCTCCGGGTATTTTCTTACTTACCTTGTTAGGTAAGCAAGGGTTGAACGTTGTCAAAGTCCGCACTTAAAGTTACCATTTTTAAGAAATTAAAGAAATTGCCGTTGGGATTTTTTTTTAAATTAATCGGCGGCGGCGGGGCAAACGGCCAGACCGTCCGTCTGTTGCTAAATGGTCACCACAGCTCATAGATATTCTTAAAGGTGGCACCAAACGGATAGTGTGAGAGCCATTTATTCTTCAAACAAATTCCAAAAATCGACGCGGAAATCGTAATTTTCAACGCGAAATAATAAACGGCAGCGCAGAAAGTATATATTATCGTCATAAAGAGTGAATTTTTTTGTTAATTTGTGGGTGTTTAAATTTAACCATGTTCTAATGATGTTCTTGTTTACGTTTTTACGCTAAAATGTGTACGCAAAGAGACCTTGTGTGATGGCAGCTCTGATCAACAGTGTGGTTAGATGACCAGACAACAAAGCTCGTGATTTTAAACATGACTCTTACTTTAAAAAAAGATACTTTTTAGTTTAAAATGATTCGAGCCTTCTCATGGCCTATGATTCAATATAGACAACAATAAGTAGTCTAATGGCAGTATGTTAACAAAAGGTTTTCAGGTCACTTACTCATTATCAAGGTCCGGAATTTTCATAGCGAAAATAAACGCATAGAAGAAAAGTTTTACATTTCATTGATAAACGAAAATTTATATTAAAATGTAATAAATTCACAGTCGTATTCCTTATTACTCACAATGGGTAGTGAAACAACATCGATATCGTCGAAAGTCGATAGAATACATCAACGTCCAATCCCTATGCATTTGAAAGTTCCGGACCGTGGTTATTATTTCTGCACCGTAAGTCAGTAATATAAATAACGGACGATCCAAATTATCGAATAATCATAATTTGAGTTCCACTGAAACACGGCGACATTAAACGTTTAATAACCCATAAACGAGATTGACACAAAGTTTTGTTCGCCTTGTGTAAGATTAAGAGGGCAAATCAAACGCTCGTAAATTTCGGCCGGCACGAGAATAGCTCCCACTCGCTGCGTACGAGTGCTGTTATAATATAATGCTTTAGAGGCGCGTAAAATAATAATTAATTTGAAAAGAGCGCTGGCAGTTGTCCATCGAAAAATTCCGGATGCCGGCGGCGGCGGCGTTCGTTGCTGCGCCGTGAGCCGCGAGATTGTTCCTCAGCCCTAGAGCAGTTGAATCGACGGGTCCCTATAATGCACGACATTGTTTTGCACATACCAGTAATGCACGACATCAGCAATGCACGGCACGAGAATGCGCGACACGTAATTTGAACTCCAATGACGCGCATTGTTATGTCGTGCATTCTCGGACCGGACCAAGAGTGCCCGTCATAGTATTGTACAGCATAACAATTGGAATCAAAACAAAGAGTGACGTCACATTAAAAAAGTAAAAAGCAACTAGGGATGGGTGATTTACTGATTTGATTGATTTTTCTTATTTGACGATGGTTGATGGTTCACGTTGCCTAACGTTCTAACTACTGTCGCTCGCTTCGCTCGCTCCAAAAGGTTTACATTGAACCTAACAGCTCGTCGCTTCGCTCCTCGCACCTAACCTTCGGGGTGGGCTGACTACATTTCTGGATCAATCGACGAAATCACTCAATGCAATCAATCGTCTTTCGGAACAGCACTACCTAGTATCCAAGCCTCAAAATTCCGAGTCACCTGATTGGTGAACCAATCGGCCAATCACGCGATGTCGCCAAATACGGTGCTGTACACTCTCGGCTCGGACGAGCAAGGTACAGCGGCGTATTTGGAGACATCCCGTGTTGTGCAATCCATTGTCGCGCTCTGCTGGTGTGTACATTCTCTTGTCGTGCGCTCTCGTGCCGTGCATTGTTGATGTTGTGCATTACTGGCTCCCGAATCGACTATCGAGCGATGTTGTAATAAAAGGACCAATCATGTAATACCACGTGAAACAAGAATCCCGTGTGGTATCATTATTTTTATTAACAAAAAGTTGCAAAATAATATCTACTTAGTCGTAGAATTATAAATATTTGTAAAGTCACTGAAAAAAAATCAAATGACGCTATAAAATATTAAATTAAAGTATATAATTATCAAAATATCAGACATTTATTATCATTGCAAGTAATTTCAACCCTAGTCATCTATCATCAGTGTCCATCATCACATCAGCGTATTTGACATTCGCATTCGTTTCATACCTTTATTGCATACCTAGAATATTATATTATGAATATTGAATTATTATAGTAACAAAAACATAATATAATGTCCGGTTACAGAGGCAGTCAAAATCTGTTATTGAACAAATTCTAGTGGTGAACTTATGGAAACCGGTTACTGTAGGTGTTTTGTTTGATAAGGCCATCAGTCAATCAAGCAGTCAAGTCATTTCGATGTGCATAGTGCTGAAAATATTACTTGCCTACGAAACAGGTGCGCTGGATGGGCCCGGCAGTGGATATTGACAAGCGGATTACGAAATAGGGTGTAACTGACCCACTGACTGGGTGTACCCACTGGATCTAAGTAGAACCGAGCGCCCGGTTGCGGTAGTCACCTCACTGGCGGATGACACGTCCGTAACGCAAGCTCGATCTGTTTGTTCTCATATTTTCATATTCTCAACATCTGAGAGAAACATTTTGTAATATTACTAAAGCGTTTTCGGGTCGGAAAAGAACCGTAAAATGTCTTTCTATGTTACCTATTTATTTTATACCAATATTTTTTTTCAAATAACTGGTGTTTGAAAAAATGTATGTACCTATGTATGACTGGTGTTTTCAGTATAGATATACCTACCTAACGAATTACTTTTATTTTACGATTTTTGCAAATAGGTATACGAAACAAAACAATAAGTCTCATACAACTTGTAATACACTGCCAATTTGAGTGTGACAGGTTCAGGAATAAGAAGGAGTTAATGATGAGACGACTCAAGCTGAATCCACTTGATGTAGGTTTGGCTCAGTCAATTTTGTCCAAACCTGCATCTGTAGCGGCACGGTCCTTGTATGACATCCTTGAGTCGCCTCGTCAGTAAATCTTTGTTAGGGTACGATGGGACTGACATGTGGATAATAAAGGTCCTAAATAAAATAAAGATAAAAGAAAAAACACTGCCAATTTATAACAGTAGATAAGAAAGAATAAGACAGTTACAAAATTACAAATTTTAACTGATATTGTGTTGTGTGGAGATAGTAAGATTATTTTTACTAATAGAAAACAAAGTCCCACAAGAAAATCCGAGGCGGAAATATGTTTAAATCACATCACGGTAACTGAAATACGAAACTATTGCGACCGATATCAAGATCAATGCAATAGCTCAAAAATAAACCGTCAGGGTTAGACAGTAGCCGGCGAATTTAGTTTTGTGCGTCAATGTTCCATTAAAACATGAGGAAAACTAAAACATTTGCAGCATTTTAACGCTCTATTATGATTTATATATCGGCCACTGGCTTAAATAATTAAATTCAGCTAACGAATCTTTAAAAAAGAAACTGTAATTAACGGTTTTAATGATCGCGAGTTGAACTCACAACGACGATTGGTTTATTTTTATAAGAAATGAACACGAGATCCCTAATTTCTTTGAACTGAGTCCGTAGATATCTTTCGAGTGTTTTGAATTGCGAGATTCGTAGGAATTATGAGTAATGCTATGAACACTTAGGTTAGGTAGGTATACATTTATGAACAAGATCAATTAAACGATAGTAAAAATCGTACTATAATATAGATCCTAAATAATTCCGATCCAATCGAAGTCCTCGCCCTCCTGAGAAAGAAAGAATGATTTAGATTTAGTGGCGGTATGGTAGAGCCGACCCTATAGTGCACTGTTCTTTGTGGCTCAGCCAGTGCAAATACGAGGCATTATTAGACATTATTCGGGCAACATACTTCGGGGTGGCAACACACGTATAGCCTTTAGACTGTTGGTCACAACATTCCATAAAATATATGAATTATACTTTACGGTTTGCATTTACATAAATTGATATTATTATAAACCCAGAGGGCAATGGAGAGAGCTATGCTCGGAGTTTCCCTGCGAGATCGAATCAGAAATGAAGCGATTCGCACGAGAACCAAGGTCACCGACGATGAGGTTAGCGCAGGACCGGTCGTCGTGGAGATCCTTGGGGAGGCCTTTGTCCAGCAGTGGACGTCTACACGCTGATATGATGATGATGATGAAATTGTTTTTACCCGTAAAGCAAGTAATTCTAGAAATATAGGTACTAGGTCTGCACAGTAAAGAACTATCTAGGTACTTATATGTTTCATCTGTATGCCTATCACTGGCGTACATAGCTTAGCTACTATAGGTAGGTACTTGCTATTTATTGCGTACCAGAAACGCTGCAGAATGTCAAAACCGTAGTCTCTAAATGCGAACTAAATCCCGGGATGTGCAGCATCAGACCGAAATACGCGAATTATGCAGATATTACATTATGTACGTTTACCTTGGATAAAATTAGATAAAACGTTACATGTGGGCAAGTGCTATTCGCTCGTGTAAAGTATTTATTGGTGTTTACACCACCACTGCGCCGATAACGATTTTGATTTTTGACAGCGATATAGGTAGGAAGTGCTGTGATAACCTTGATTACTCGCCAATTCTCCTCTGAGGTGTATAAAGGTGGAACGTACGCAAACGAAACCATCAGGATATTTTCTGTTGGACCCACTAGCGCGTTTGTCACAACAACAACAAAGTGGGGACAATAGGAAACCTGAAAAAAATGTTTGTTGACCCTATCACCGGCTAGTCTGGTGAGAACAACAGGAATCTTGTTAAAATTTTAAAAAATCTGTTGGTCCCACATTGAGTGTTGTCTGAGTATTGTCTGAGTTTTGTCTCAGTGTTGTCTGAGTGTTGACTCGGTGTTGTCTCAGTGTTGTCTGAGTGTTGTCTGAGTGTTGTCTGAGTGTTGTCTGAGTGTTGACTGAGCGTTGTCTGAGTGTTATATTAAGGTAATTAAATTTAACTAATTTAATTTAATAAACTTAAATAATTTCAGCAAAGTCAAAGAATATAGATTTGTTCCCTTGTGTCGTAGGTATTTATTTCCTCGCAAATGTGATGAAAAACATTGTGTGCATCACCTTTCACTCCGCCTTCGGCGTCGGGCTTCTAACAGACTCTCGTTAGTAATATCCTACTTACTACCCTAAATGCACAATGTACTAATATTCAATTCACAGATTTGAATCAATCTATAGCTTCCACACGATCGGGAATCTATATACGACGTACCACACCACAGATATTATGTCTGTGTACCACACCAAAGTCAACGACTTGCGGGTTAAGTACCACTAATAGTTTTTTAACGGGATCATTTTCCATTAAATAATTACGGACAATAATAAAATAATACGGTAACGACCTAATTTATTAAGTTAATCTGCAGTGCGGTTGATTTATGTGATTAGCTATTATATCGTGAACGGACGTTGGTCGGTAGTAAAGGCAACCGCAGACGTCGGTGGGCGATTGCGTTTGTACACCCGGCGACACGTGTGTCGCATAGTATGTATCACAATTAATCCATGGGTTTCTTTACACTTGACGACATTTCACATCAAATAAAACTTCGTAATCATGAATCGGAAAGCCCAGCCCAATTTAATCTCTATAGTCTAGCTTCTAATTGTCGACGATAGTGTAGTGGTAGTCTTGAGACTACAAGCGGAAGTGGAATAGTACGACTACTTATAAGTATAGAGTAGAAGACGATTTATGTAAGGTCTTGAAGTATTAAGTATATGGTCAATATGGGTAAGTGTGACTTTTAGGCCTATATTATGTATAAGTCAAGTTCTCAAAGTTAATTTTGAACTTAAAATTGGGTTGTATTATAATGCCACCGTCCATTATAATGCAGCCCATACAAACTTATGTAATGTCGTACAGAGCGGTAGCGCCGCCGGCGGTTTATAATAGGTACATCCCTAGGTTGAATTCACAACTACACTTCCCCTAGCTACACTTACCCATACCGACCGACCTTGCAGTTTTCTTTTCTACATTTTATCTGAAACTGTTTCCTTTCAAGCTTCGGCTTAGTTTGGAACTTAACAGTCGTGTGTGAATTTGTCCAAACAATAATAATATTTGTTAGATACTTGTATTGTAGGTGCGTTCAGTAAACATTTTCCACCAATTTAACTAAGATTCGATTATGCTATTGAAATCCATTTTACGTGTGTAAGAAAAGCGATAATTCTTGAACCTACTTTGTTGTCTGGGATGTGCTTTGGCGTATGAAGGATTTTTACTAGTAGTAGGTATCGCGTATCTGATTTTTATAGTCGCAAACGTAACGGCAGGTGTAAGCGGCTTGGTACCGCCGCCGGGCTGGCACTCATACCAAGGCCCCAGGTGACCGTCACCCGACTATAAATACTTCATGCACACTCAATGGGGGATTTATTGCCTTCATTACCGAACCCAGCCGAATTACAGGCGATCTTGGAGCTCTAAAGCAATCAGCGACGCCCGCCGGCCGCTGGCGCTCGCGATGCATTCATGATATAAATTAAATTAGTTCTTTCGAAAGAAGGTGACTTTTGTTGTCAGATATTGCTAAAGATTTCGTTTAGAGCATGTTTAGAGTCTTAAATGATTTTCGAGGCGCCTTATAACTTTCTTTTATAAATAAACCAACAATGCGAATGTGAAAGATCTTAACTAATAACCTACATCCTATTGTGAAGGTAAGGTGTGTATCGTATCATCAAATTATTAAAATCTTGTTTTTAACAAACGAGAGGAATGGCATTCTCGTACTGCTGTGTTTATCAGTTTGGTTGCATTTTTAACAAAAACGATTGCTATAGTCCACGTAGAGTTTAATGGCGGCTGTGTGAAGTTGGCTGATTTTTGTGCAATGACTATGGTGTCAAAGGGGAGCTGTGCAGGGAGACACCCATTCAATTTCAAGAAATAGTTCATAGATTCGATCAACCGAATCAAACTTTCAAGTTTTTGAACATCTCTATGTAGCACACTATCTCGCGTACGCACACATATACTATAAACACTGTCGGCGATGTGCAATTTGTGACTATATTCATTCATCCGACAAGAAATTCTACGCGGACTATAACTGAAAACGTAAACATAATCAATCAAACACAGATTTTCAAAGCTTTTATTATCTGCTAGGACTTTTCATGGCGCAAATATTAGGCCATCAGGTCAACTCTAGCTAACTATGTAGCTAAGGTTTTGTCGCTCATCATCATCAGTCCATCGCTTTCCCCAATAGGCGCCACCACACCCGGTACTCCACCCGCCCTCCCCATGCAGCCGCCTCCGTCCGGTTACCTTTTCAGGTCGTCGGTCCATCGATGGTTCAGTTAATGCGAAGATTCAATATAGGTTTAAAGAGGAAAGCATATTGAAGAAAACAACCTTAAAATTTATTTATTATTATCATCAAGTCTCCCGATGTTGGGCACGTTTGTATGCTGGCGAAATTTCTAAATAGTTTCCGTAACTTATCGGCACGGGTTGAATCCTCGGCCTCCCGAACATATGACCATACTCCTGACTGGACTACCACCTATACTAACCTCCACTTGTTTATTTATATAAACCTCTTTCCTTAGCAATAGGCAGCGCTTGTGTTAGAGCCATTGCAAAGTAACACAACCGTAAATCAGTAGTAACCGTAGTGATTTTATGTTCTTACAAATCCTATTAATCTATTTAAGTACACTTACAGTATATCAGTGTCGATAACTCACTTTAAATAGTTAGGTACCTGGTTTACCAACAGAATAAGTATCGTCCATCGTACAACTAAATACTTGTAGAACTAGGTGTACTAACCTATGTTAAATGCACAACACTGTTCCAATTTACTTTGATGATTTAGATGATTGACTCTCCTTGCATCGGGTTTCTATCAGTGTGGTGAGTTTCTCTTTACTCCTAATACAATGTAATGGAAGCTTATAGCAGAACTAATGACGAAACATTTTCTTGTCACAGACAGTCATCCATAACTCAACGAAGTATGTGATAACGTCATTAGACGAGACAAAAACTAAGGTCGACCGAGGCGGCCTTCCTGAGCTTGTCGGCCGATGATTGATTTCACGGAGCACTCCCGTGTTCGCCACACACACCCCGCGTGTACAGTCCTCATGATATCATACACTACAATTCACTACATCATCATCAGCCTGCACATAGGCCTCCCACAAGGCGCTATTGAACCCAATATTCGGTTCTCCGCATGCAGTCCCGCCAGCCGCTCTGCTATCAGCTTACGTACGATTGACATTTGGACAAGGACAAGGAGTACACCTACCTACTTACTTCAAGCAATGCATACCTACTAATATAATCGATGTGTTTTCTAAACGCATTGATTGCTTGAAATCGGTCGATAAAACACCGTGAATACATCAGCACATCTGAAATATCAAATACCAATACTAAGATTGCTTGCACCACGTCCGTTTAGTAACTGGAGCAATCTACCCTGCACCTAACCCATTAGCATCAACGTCGTTTCTCGTTCTTGTTAACAGCTTTCTTCAACACAATTAACTCTACAGAATAATTACCCATTAAATTGTTGGAAATCTGGCTGTGTCTTCCGGTATTGCCTCCAAGTGATTCTAAATAATTAAAAATTACCTTATATCAAAATCTAGCGTCAGTGGCGTCGGGGATAAGACGCGGCCTATCAAATCGAAAGGTCCGAACTTCGATCCCCGGCTGCGCCATGTACGAATGGGTTTTTCTCGAATCTTAAGTACATTTACTGACTGCTCTCAAACGGCGAAGGAAAACATCGTGAGGAAACCTGCATACGCCGAAGAAGAAATTCTTAGGCGCATGTGAAGTCCACCAACCCGCACTGGGCTAGCGTGGTGGACTATAGCCCGAATGCCTTCGTTGAGAGGGTAGGCCTGTTAATAGGACGAATACCAAAATCTGGGGTTTCGCAGTATTGGAACATATTAATTACACAGTTTGGCCACCCTGTTTCCAAAAAAACCTCAAGATCACGGGCGACCGAAAAAATTCGCAAAAAATAGTAAGGCCGCTAATAGGCAGACACTTCCCGGTGGACAGTGTTCGGGCCAGAAATAAAACAATGTAAGCTTTCAGGAATAGCCGCGGTCCGAAATAGAGCGAGTGCGGACGGTGACGTGTCCTTGGCGGCGGCTGCGCGGTGCGGCCCGAAATATGTCATTAGCGGAGCGGCGCGGGCGCTGCGGGAATGCTCGACAGATCACTGTACAAACAATATTACAATACAAGCTACATACTCGTAATGCCCGCATATATGCACGTGTAGACAGAAAGTCTTTGTTTGAATATAACTCAATTACTCAACGTTCTTTTGCCTTGTGAAGGGCGTTCTCATCTCAAGATTTCTTAACTTTTTTTCATTCTTATGGATTTTGACATCTCTTTTTTCTCTGTAATCTTATATAGATAACTGAATAAGTAGGTACAATTATTATGAACTACAAAAAAGCAATGGCGCAGGCAGTTTATGTTAGTTAGACTATTTTCTACTTTGCCAATTTGGCTGGCGCCAATAATGTATCAAAATATGCACTTTTATCTGACCATAGGGTTCTTTTTGGTACTAGAATGTTTGACAGGTACCTAACAAATAACAGCATATAATAAGGTTCACGGCTAGTCCAGGCCTGTTTCGAAATAATGTGACTGCTTCCATGATCTCCACAGAAAGATGCTGACAGTAAACTTAACTAAAAACTACAATAGGCAATAAAAAGTTTGATACATTAAAACTCAAGTTCTCTATTTGTTGTCAATCTGTGCCAACCGGCGCCAAGGCGTCGTCAAGATTTTTCTGGCATTTAATTTAATACCTACATGATAAATAATTGGAGTGGCCGTGCCGATTATTTTAATAGGGTTGAAAAATGAATTTCATTCCGCTATGGTAACCACCATAAGTAACCGTAAGTGCCTACCACTAAAAACCATTTATACCAGGGCCATTTAGTTCTTTACTTTAAGAAATGGCCAAGGTAAAACTCACAGAGTCGACGTCGAAAACGACTGCATGGTGGCTGTAGTTATACAACATTCTTTGTCTCTTACGGACTTGTTCTAAGATAAAAACATAATAATAAAATGTATAAAAGATTAGAATTGAACCAGCCCACGTGTCCGTCGCTCACATCACATCATCTGGGCCACCTGTCGGCCATACATCTGAGTTGTCGCAACACCGTCACTCACAGTTCACCCACTGTGCAAGCGCTAGTATTGTTTGGCAGCGGCTACGCGGAAAATATCACCCATAAATCGCTATTATACCCAGAATTGATGGGATCCATCTCGACAGCAGGTTCTGGCTTTGAAAATCTATTACGGCTTACGAAGATTAAAGAGGGTACTGGTGGCCATTACACGGATGTTAGTGAGCTTAGTTGGAACGCTTCGGATGTTTTAACGGTCATTCTTTTTCTTTTTTTTTTTTTTTTTTTTTTTTTTTATTGCTACGGGGGCAACAAGCAGGCGGGCCTCCTGATGTTAAGAGGTCACCGCCGCCTATAGACACCTGCAACACCCGGGGGGTGCTGGTGCGTTGCCGGCCTTGGTTGAAGAGCTCTTTTGACTCTCTTCTTGAAGGACCCCATATCGTAGCGCTGTGGAAATACGTCAGAGGGAAGGTCATTCCACATTTTGCACGTGCGCAGCAGAAAAGAACGCGAGAAGCGCACAGTGCTGGTCCGCCAGGGATCTATGAAATGTGGGTGAACCGTATTCTGACGGCGCGCGGTGCGATGGCGAAAACTGGTGGTTGGCACCAGATCGAACAATTCCTCGGAACACTCCCCATTATACAGGCGGTAGAGCACACATAGGGAGCCGATGTCTCTCCTCAGACTAAGGGGCTCCAGCCCGCCTGTGAGTATGGAATCGTCGACGACCCGAACTGCACGTTTTTGAACGGAGTCAAGTGGAAGAAGCTGATATTGTGGTGCACCGGCCCAGAGATGAGAGCAATACTCCATATGGGGCCTTACCTGTGCTTTATAGAGCACTAGTCTTTGGCCCGCTGTGAAGTATCGCTTAGCTCTGTTCAGCACACCAAGCTTCTTTGAAGCAAGTTTGCCTTTGCTTTCCAAGTGACTCCGAAATTGTACTTCATTCGAGACATCGACACCGAGGATTCCTAAACTCTTGGATGTGTTAAGAGGAGTGTCCTGGAACCGAGGCGCCACGATAAATGGGGTTTTTTTAGCGGTAAACGCGCAAACTTGTGTCTTAGCGGGGTTAAATTGGACTAAGTTTAGTCGGCCCCATTCCGAGACTCGCTCCAGAGAGTCCTCGATTTCCGACACAAGTTGGATTCTGCTCTCTTCCACCTGGTGACGAGGGATGTTCGCCCGGCCCGTGTAACACGCATCTCCAGTGCTGTCGTCTGCATAACAATGGATGTTGCAGGTGCGCAACATATCGTTGATATGCAAGATGAACAGCGTTGGAGATAGCACAGAGCCTTGAGGCACACCAGCATTAATGGGCTTGGTTTCCGAGCAACAACCGTCGACAGCGACCTTAATGCTCCGCCCAGTTAAGAAGCTGGCGACCCAATTGCACAGTCCCTCGGATATACCGTAGGACGGCAGCTTCGAAAGAAGTGCCTTGTGCCAGACCCTGTCAAAAGCCTTAGCAATGTCTAGGCTGACAGCCAACGCCTCCCCCTTACTCTCAACGGCCCTTATTCTTGCCGAACAATGGTCTACATCTTGTTGATGTTTTAGATTAACGCATCATCATTGCTTCGTGTGGTACAGGTTAACTTTTCGAAGAGATTTTAAAAACAAATAGACAGAAACAATGACGATTTAAGCAATTTTACTAAATACCTACCAGCATAGGTAGGTACATGTGATGGTTTTGGATATTATATTTTGGTCTGTTCACGGATCTGATACCTATATACCTACCAGCTCATGTACAGTAAAAGCTTCTATGTGTATTTGTAGTAAATTATCGGCTTGCAGAGTGAGCCCAGATCTAGCTTGCAGAAATCGTTATTGGAACGAATCGCCACATACCCACCCTAAAACCAATGCGAATAGATGTCCGTCGACAGACGAATGCTTACGTTACCTTACTGAAAAAACCTACGGTAAATCCTAAGATGTACCCAGTGACGACGGCAAAAGTTTGAATTTTTCGTTAGTTTCAGACTCTTCCGGCAAATTTTAGTTTTTACCACAAACCTAATTGATTTTAAAGAACATTTCGGACGTTTCCATTACCCTTGGTAAATCTTAGAATTTACAGTAGTTTCGGGCTCTTACAGTATAGGAACATTTTCTCCAAAGCGTCACAACGAGGCAGTGTGCCTAATTATGCTGGCGGCGTCAGACCTATTCGCTGGCCGAAAAGGAATAGGTAAGTTATAGTTCCCCTTGATTTGTATTTTCTCCGCTCTCATAATGCAAGACGACATTCTACTGAAAAGTGCAAAATCTATTCAAAAGTTAAAATTAAAATCTAGGCCAAAACTTAATTTTAGAACGTTTTATACCGCACTTACAAATAGATTAGTAAGTAATACTAGAGACGGAAAAAACAATTTCCCAATTTCCCCGTGCCCTTGGCAAGTAGAGCGAGCGAGAAGTAGGAAGTGCGCGGTGACACCCTGCGGCCGCGTGATCGCCACAAATATAAACCGGCGGGCGGCGGGCGCTCGCCGACTGTCACTAGCCGACGCGGCCGCAGTACGGCTGTACACTGTACATAGCAGAGACATGCATTCTTTCGCGTAAATACCACACAACAAAACACATGGATGAAACCGGAAGCTGTAGTAAAATTAGAAGCCATATCAATAGGTACTCAAAAATTTTGCGGATCTCCGAAATAATAAAGTAATCGCTAGGTTTAAAGCAAAATATTTTAAGTAAAACTAATTATTGTTGTAATTGTATGTCATTTAATGGTGACTTCGCGTGGTCTTAGGTATATCATCGAGAGGAACCTTCCTATTATCGAATTATTTCACCTCTTAGAACAAGTACCTTACGTAGAAATAGAAGCTAAGGGGAGGTCTTTGATGTGGTATTTGGCAAAAGAAATACATTTCGAGTCGGTGCACCTGTACGATTACCAAGGGTCATATCACAAACCGATTTGCAGCGAATAAATCTTTCTTCGTAATATAAGGCTCTAGGTCGGGCAGGCAATTTGTCAGGTGGGTTGGTGAGAGATCGCACTGCATCGACGGCGGCGTAGATACAGACTACATCAGGCATGTCAAACATTACCCACATTCAGCCAATAAAACAATACGATTGCGTCGATCACCTGCTATATCGAAGCGTAGGGTTGGCCACCCGTATAAATATGCCCGTGCTAGATGCGATCTGAGCTGACATATACCGACTGACTGATAATTACTTGCGTTAGAGGTACCAAATTCAAATGACGTACGACATGACTTTTTGAAATTCCACTCTTAAGTGGCTCAGATTCCCGTAGATTCCAGGCGAACAATTAATGTTGTACGCAGCAGCTAGTTCTATACTTCGTTTGGGTATGTGAAACTGGGTATAGATTTCGTAGCAACCCTACCGAGGCTACCCACGCCCGCCAAATGAAAATATACTCGACGACGAGGTTGCCAAAGAAATTAAATAGAGTAGATTTTTCATGCGGACAGACGTGCAGTGAACAATAGGTCGGAACAAGTTACAGAGAAGGACAGGCGTGACGCGCCGCGCGGCTGCCACCCGCACAATTTATATATCGTCTCCCCTTGATCACAATCTGCCACTTAGCTGGTATTTTTGTACCCGATCTCTATCTGTCATCAGTCTCTTGTGTCCACTGCTGGACATATGCCTTCTTCTATTAGGAAACAATGGACACGCTGGGCAGAAGTGTTCGGTTTCTGCCTGTTGTCCTAACGCGTGGCATTGACACTATTGGGGAATAATATATGCATTTACAATAATAATTTAGCCATGTCACTGTCACCCTCAGCTTAGATATTTAGTTTGTGCCTTGCGCTCCACGTCTCCAAACGATTAATTCCAGTCTACATTCTGCATGCCTACACACTCCATCGAACCCCTTGTCTGTATTCCGAAAACTTTCGAAGATGAAAACTGTGTTTCACTTAGGTAAAACTTCTATCAAGTTTTGTTTGTGGTTGCAAGTTGTTGTCTTCTGAAATGTTTACTCTATTTAAAATTGGACTCGTAATTGAAAAGACTTATAAAGTAGAAGAACAACAATGTAAAGGTTTGAGTACTACTAACAAAGTTCATAAAAACTAAAGCCAACAATGTAGAATAAACGATGTCTTAAACAGATATAAAACCATCAGTTACTGGTTCAAATATTTATCACGACACCCACATACGTAAGAATATTTTACAGAACATTCATTACATATTCTCCCTGAATTGAGGTCTTCCAGTAGTAAACATTACTCAGAAAGATCTCTAAAATGAATCATGTTAGGTGCTCAGCGCTGCCTCCTCATTTACATTACCATAGACGCTACAAGAGCTGCCTTAAACATTTTAGTGGCGGCTCTTCTCTTAGATAGGGTAAGTGATAAAATGCTGCAATAACTCAGAGCGATATATTTACGGAGACGCGCAGGTGCATGGCGTGCAGTCATTAACTACGCGGCCCACTTACTGCACAAATATGCACTTGCCAGATCAAACAAATTGTGATAACTTCGAGATTAGGAAGGTACCTAATCTATTTTAGGTTTAAATTATTAAATGGGGTTAGGGTTTCGGAGGAATTAAGACTGGATAACATATTATTGTAGGTATAATTTGTACAATCAACCTGCAGTGTACCATAGTTGGATACAGGTTGGTCTATTACAGTACGCAGTAACTGATCATCATATCAGCCGAAAGACATCCACTGCTGGACAAAGGCCCCCCCAAGGATCTCCACGACTGGTCCCGCGCTAGCCTCATCCAGTTGGGTCTTGCGACCTTCACCAGATCGTCGGTCCACCTTGTGGGAGGCCTGCTTACGCTGCGTCTTTCGGTACGTGGTCGCCACTCGAGAACCTTTCTGCCCCAACGGCTGTCAGTAAAAGTTAGTATTATTTGATTATAGTTTATTTCATCGAGCGTTAAGGCCCCAGTTCACCACGCGACCCCTTGGATTGATGGATTTCACTTTACGTTTTTCCCAGAGATGTAATCTATCTATCATAATGTCATTACTCAGGAGGTTTTCCTATGCCGGATAGCCTATCATGTACAGGTACAGGTTGTGTCGACTTCACAAACGTTATGAAGGCAGGCGCACCACTAAGCTATTAGGTAGGTATAAGTGCCAACGCAAAAACGTGGGCGCGAGTATTAATTATGCCGGAACAATAAATAAAACCGCATATTGTTAGAAACTTCGCGGGTTTGGGCCAGTTACAATGTTTTTAATGAGGCGTAGGCAACATTTATTACTAAGTATACGGGAGCCATTTGGGAAACAGATTACACGTTGTGGCCGCCGCGGATATGGTGACAATATTATTTACGTTCACGTTTAACGTCTGTTTACGTTTATTTCAAATTATTTAATATGTTTTAGCGTAGCCAGCGAGCGTAGTATACAGCCAGTAGCGAGTATTACATAATATTATGTTAACAAAATTATGATTCGGAGATTTTATTGGTTTTGAAAACGGCAGTGTAAATTGTCTATAGTGTATATTGTGACTATGACTAACCACTTGACGCGTGTACTTACGATTCGACTAATAATCTGTAATAAATAACGTACCTACTGTAATTAGTAGATAATGCATTAATACTGCATTCGTCATCATCATATCTGTCGAAAGACGTCTACTGCTGGGCAAAGGCCTCCCCCAAGGATCTCCACGACTCCCGCGCCAACCTCATCCAGCCGGGTCCCGCGACCTGCCCCAGATCGCCGGTCCACCTCGTGGAAGGCCTACCTACGCTGTCTTCCGGCACGTACCGGAATACATCAGTGAATAATTATTATCCAATGATTGAGTTGTAATATTTTTTGTTCGTAATTTACCATTGCAATTATCGAGACAATTTTTGTTAAGATACCTTCCTAATAACTTACAAATAAAACTAATGCTACGAAATTATATTCTCAGTTACGTTTGAAAAGTAGTAACTACTTGTTTTGTTCGAAAGCACGTTTGATGTAAGGTTAGGTTATAACAAAATTCGACCAAACGTACGTCGAACAAGTTTTTCAAATGGTGTACCACATTGCAGGATTGGATCAAATCAACCTATCGAATCCACATCACACCGAAGTTGATATTGCACAAGTGCGGTTAATAACTGCAAGCAAACACATGGCAAACCACATTGCTTACATTAGCGGGCGGCGTGCGCTGGCGCGGGCGCACAATATTGTGACGAGGGTGATTTGTGCAGATTTACAGCTCACTTGTACAACAAGCCGTTGCTTCCTGGAGTCGGCTCATTATTGCATTTTAACTGCAGTGTATTCAGGAACGGTAGGGTCAGTACAATTGACACTGCTAGACTACCAGTCTGTTAGAAAAATTCTGTTTGCTTTTGATAACCAAATTCTTGAGGAAGGCTAATAACATCATAACAAGTAGTTTAGAATGAGAAGAATGTTGAATATTCAATTGTCATTGAAGTCAGATCATGCCGCCTTTGATTACTTTAATACGACTCATAACTGTATTGAAGGCTGTACTCGTAAGTTGTGTGATAAAAGGGGTTGTATTTAAACGCACTTTAAAATTAATGACAGGTATGCACTTTAAAAATAATACACCCTTAAAAATGTTACCATTATAAATGACCACCATTTTGATTTGATGAATTTCAAATGATATTTTAATTTTGGTCCTTGGAGTCGGATCAAAAGTAACAGTTTCTACTTTCAAGACAATACAGAAGTGGTTCAAACAAATCAATGGTTTAAATATAACTCTATAGAAGTGCGCACGACGAATGTTTAGACTATTCATTGTTTTGAACGCTGAGACTAATGGGAATATTTACTTAAACTCATCTTTTATTTTTCATGCATCGCTGAAAATAGGTAAGGCCGAATGACAAGAAATAGTAGCTGGAAAATTATAAAGGGTTAAAATTATAATGTTAAAATGTAATATTTGTATGTAAACAAGTACTTAATGTTTTTAGTTAAGACACATTTATAGCGAAGCATTTGTCCGTCTGTCTGTTAGACACGCGATGGACAACTCAGAAACTAATGGAAGGATTGAGCATTGATGAATGATGGGAAAATTATTTAAATATCCGAATAATCCACTGAACCGCAATTTGTATTACGATAACACTTTTTTGACTTCTTGGAGATGAGGGTTACAATAATTGCCGACACGTTTATGAGGTAGAAGGTATTTATTTTCTATTGACATTGATCTGGCACTTGTAATCTTAGGCACTAAGTAACAAAATATTATGCACTCTTAGAAGGAATAATTTTCCAATGTTTGGAAGTAACCAACAAATCACGATTATCATTTATCTATTAAACATTTTAGAAAAAATAGCTAGGTATTCGTATATAAATACACAACTTATCATTTTACTTTTCTATGTAAAATATATATAACCAAACTTCCAGTTAATAAGGCACCACCCCTGAAAGGTAAAAATTACAAATAAATAATGCATTTACACGTTTTTGGTTTTGATGACCGGATCATTTTATATATCAACTTCAAATTGTTTATGCAGTGAAATAATTATATTTATTATGCTATATTAATGTTTATTGCGGCTTGTTTTATTATGGATGTACCGGATAAACGTTTAGAGTGGTGAGGCCTGATTCAGATACCCGTATTAAGTTATTATAGGCTCATGATATACAATGTAGTAGGCGTTTATAAATTAAGCTTGAGAAAATTATCATAAAGAAAATAATATACACTGTATATTATTATCTATAGGAGTTATATCAAATATAGAATGTAGCAAAAGATCCTTACCATATCGCCATTCGGCCGGCTACGGAGTGTCGGTACACGCTGTACGTCGATATCCGGTAGTCCCTGCTCTCTCGGAACTGTTTCAGGATATTGTTCGCGCTGAAAAGTATATAGGTACATAAGTAATCCGTTGGTTCATAGCAGCCATAACAAGTTTGAAGTTTTCTTTTGAAAAGGGCTCAGGAGTCCTAAGTTACCCGTAGTTCGCACGTGGGTAATCATGTTTTAGAACTAAAATAAACATAGAAGTTGTTAATTTTAGAGCTAGAGCAGTAAAATAGAAATATCATTTAGATTTTATTTCGCAGCGGCAGATTTTATTTACAGCATAAATACAGTAGGTATACAATTGCCATATTAACGTCTTAGAAATCGAACCTTTTGTGTAGGAATGTAATAAGTTAATTCCTTGCCCCATATCTATTATTTCCTGCTGACAGATGTGTGTGATGGTAACACTAGACCTAGCTGGTGAACGAATATACGGAACTACAAAAGTAATCTTGAAAAGTTAAAGGCGGACTGACTAAATCCTAGGAAAATGCTGGGTTTCCCACTGGAATGATACTTACGCGTGTTGTGAATTAGCAGCTATGAGGGCCGTCCGATTTCCGTAAGGTTTGATATCTATGGAACCAAAGCTCGAAAGTACAGACGCCACCTGCAAAAAATTTACAAAACATAAAATAATAATAAAAAAACAAAAAAAAACATTAGTGTGATAAAGTAGAAATAGGCCAGGGTAGGACAGGCCATGTCTGTCACAGAACAGAATTATATTGTTTCCAGCCTTGTTGTATTCCGGTTTGAAGGGTAGGAGAGTCAGTGTAATTAAAAGTACGGATATACGAGACATTCTAACACAGACTTAAAGGTGACACTTGTGGCCCTTGGGCTGCCCATTTAACAGCGATTGTGGAGTAGAAACCGCATGCTGCTAGATGAACCGCGACACGATGAGTGTTCAAAGCCGCTGGCTAAGGTGCTGGTCTTTCCACATATTGATTGGTGGAAGCTTAGCTTCTGGTACCGACATTTCTCACAAGCCATTCCAGCTTCATTCAATTCAATCCAATACTCTTTATTGCACATAAAAAATGAAAGCCGATAGAATAATACAGTATAGCTTACAAGCGATTTCTTCCAGACAACCTTTTATTGGCCTTCAGTTTCATCTAGCTAGTACAGTTTTCGCAAACAATACCTACCTCACGGTTGTGTTCGACGCACCTATAGTCGAAACTTTTAGCCGTTGATATTTGGCATAAAAAGACCATTGTATTTCTATCTATAGCCCGTGTGACACAAACGACTCTATCGCCCGATGATATATAGCGATGAAACAACTAGCCGGGATAATCGTATTTATATCTTAACCTTAAATTAACCTTGACAGTGGCATGAAAAATGACTCCGCGCATTTTGTGATTCTGGATAAAAAAAATGTGTCCAGATGTAAAAATAAAAGTATTCTGCCTGTGACACTTGGCCATTATCAATCTGTTTTAACTAGCAACGGGAGATATGTGCACAGAGAGAGTTGCGCGCGTGTGTGGATGGATGTGAGCATGTGTGCGTGGGCTTGGAGCTGGCTGGCCGCCAAATGTCACCTGTTTTCCTACTGTATGCGTGTGTGACCCAGTGTTAGAACATTCTACAGCACTATCCTAGCATAATGACGATGACTAGCATTTGCTTATAGATGCTAGCCGTTTATTATAAGTTGGACACTCTTAGTCTCTTTAATTTTGTAGGGTATTTGTCCACACGAAATTTATACCTACCAAGAAAAGAGGCCATGCCAATATACGTTCTTGAGCATATTAGTGTTTCTACCATTTCTTCCTTGAAAACTATACAGACATGCTGTTAAACAGCGCAGTGTTTCGACACTGTGTCGCGTGTGTACAGTGACGAACACGCGCGTTGCGAACAGCTCTCCACCGTCGTAGGTGACAATTATTACAACCATAACTGTGTTCCCTAACGTATGGCCGCTAAATTTGGCACCGAGGACCGAGACAAGGCGGATGGAACCGAGTGTGTTTACAATTTGATCAAAAATAGCATTGTCACACTTATGTAACGTACTTTGAATGAGCCCTGCCATGCCAGGGTATTGCGGACAGGGGTGGTCAGGCTGCCGATAGCGGCGTAAGGCTCAACAAAGGATTAACGATAGAAATATATACAGTACTTTCAAAATTAACTACACAAACTTTGGCAATACACTAAGGCTGTAAAAATCATATTTTATAGAGAGAGATAAAAGATCTTTAAAGCAGCAGTCTTAATTAATTAAATACCAAAAATAAAATAAAGACGTAAAAAGTAATTTACACTGCTATAAAATTTATTTTTATTTAAAATAAAAAATGTTTACTGGTTCACTTATCAGGTATAACTTGTATATAAAAAAAAGTACATGTATTTTAATTCATCATTGAAAGTGATGAACTGCACGTCAGTTATAAAAATAAAATCTGTGTAAACTGTATTGAAACTATTTAGGCTAGGCCAGCTCAAGGTCACTGTTTCCACTGACGTGCGGTTGACTGTACTAATTGTTTTAAACTTGTTCTGTATGTTATAAATAATGAATAAATAAGGGCCGGGAGGTGTGGGATGAGAGCGGTCTATGCACTGATTATTACTGCACATTATAATATTTACCCAATTCGTGTTACCAAGGTTGCCATACTGCGTGGGTTGGCGTTGCAACGGATAACGGAACACGCTGTCAGCTCGGCACAGAGGGCTCGACATAACAAATGTGCCGTTTGAAACGGCACACGAGTAAACTACACGCGTCAATCAGACCTTTCCAACCCGGCGTGTCAAAACATGAAAACCAAACCAGTGTGTACGGTGAGAATTATTTTTGTGTACGTAAAAATGAAACTGCGAGAAATGTATTGTATGCCTAGCCAACGATGATATTATATTACTACTGGCTGTGCTGTGCCAATTAAGAATATGTTCAAATGATTGAAATTCAATATTATCCTAAAGAAGGTGGCCGGAAGCGGCTGGAGGCGGTGGGCAGAGGACCAGGGTGTTGGCGATCATTGGGGGAGGCCTATGTGAAGCAGATGCTAAAGGGCTGTTATATGAATATCCTTTAGAAAGTGTCAAATAACATATTATGAATATTGCACGTCAGGCATTTTATATTGAATTTTTTTCTAGTATAAATTCAATAGACAACAACCTCACTATATGAAGCAAGGTCTTCCTAAAAGTCACGAGGATTAGACGAATATTCTTATAAGAGATATGGACGGACGTCACAATTCACAAATGATTTGAGCGAAATCTGTCGGGCTAAGACTAGGAATATGCCTTCGGATATCAAATCGACTAAAAACTATTTTAAAATAAATATTCTCAGTATCTTCTGCATTATGATTGACAAGTTACAGAAATGTTACAGATTTCACTCACCAAGGGGGTTCTTAACCTGGAGGTGTGTTATAACAACATAACAAACAAAAGTTACCTTCGACACGTCGATAACACGTTCGTTGAGAGACTTGATGTGCAGCAAGTTTGGCCGGTGGCTCGGTGGGTCCTCTCCTACTAAATTCTGAAACATTAATGTGGTTTAAGTAAGTCATGTGGTCCTTTTTAAAAGGTAGCTTTTCTATTTCACTGTCCATAAAAATGTATATTGCGATTTTAATGTATAATTGTGATACAATACGTGCTTGTGCATGTGTCTATTGTGCGGGAAACATACAAAAGCGTGTAACAGTTCGTTATAAAATTGTCTATTTTAAATCTCCATTTTAGTGAGGATGCAAATTTTATGCCGCATTTTAAATGTGTTGTGTTTAATAAAAAAATGTGACGAAAATGTTGTCTGGATGAAATCGCTTTTAGCGATAATACCGCCTAGATATACTTTTATAAGCTGTATTATTGTATCTGTTTTTATTTTTATTGTTTATTGCACTGCAGTACTGAATGAAGGACGTTATATTTTATAGAAAATATGGCATAAAGGTAACAAAGCCAAACCCTGCTATAAAAAAACCCCAGCCATGGTTAATTCCGGCTAATGAATGTAGGTACCATGTAAGGCACGGCGCCGCGGATCACGTTGACCTTGTTGCAGTACGGCGCCAGTGCCGCCAGCTTCTCCGTGGGCCCGACCGGCCGGTACTTGCCGCTATTCTCGCACGCCCGCCAGTGACCCAGTCGGATGAAGCAGTAACCTGGGGAAGGTTCAGAGATTCAGAGAACGATAAGACGCAGCGTGGGCAGGCCTCCCACAAAGTGGACAGACGATCTGGTGAAGGTCGCGGGACTCAGCTGGACGAGGTTAGCGCGGGACCAGCCGTCATAGAGATCCCTGGGGGAAGCCTTTGTCCAGCAGTGGACGTCTTTCGGCTGATATAATGATTATGATGAGAGAACGATTGACATTTCTTCTTGGATAACTTTGTATTGGCGGTCAGTAAACAATATTTGTTTATCACAAGAAGCACATGACGGTGGATACACAGTTTCAGATAAACGGTTACAGCTAATGCAAAAATGAGTCTAACCAGAACAGTAGGAATCCCATCCAGCCTCGTGATAAGATTGCTTCAAATCAAATGGAGTGCTCAGTCTTATTAGATTCACACCACTTTGCAATTTCTTGCATTTGCCCTCAGAGAAGAACTCATGTAAACTGTAAATAAACACATTTTATGTTATTTTCTTAATAAAAAACGCATAGTGTGGTCACAGAGGATTATAATAGTATAAATAAATAAACGCGACACACTCATTATTATTTATTACCCCTGCATTAGGTAGGGTAGCCTCCCGTGAGAACTGTCCGTTTCGCGGGTATTATGGACTAATAGCAAAGCAGCAAACACGATCACAAACACCACAGACCCCAAGAACTAGCATTCATCGGTCAGATAGTTCAGAGACGTTATAAAAACTTGTCGACCGCAGTATATTGTATTAAAAACAGAAATAACACCACTTACTCTTGTAATGCATTGGATTTCCATACTTCGTCGAAAGTCAGATTCTTCCCCATGTCATGTGAAATGTACTTTGTATCAAACAAATTTGGGAAGATTTCATTTATGTTCTTCTTGAACACCGAATATTTATTCGGCAACGGTCCTATGAACTGGTTGTGCAGAAGAACTACGTCTAGAAATATGTTGTGCCCGATAATGGGTTTTTGATAGGCAGCCAGCAGGGATATGACTTGGGAAAACCCAAGCAGATGGTTCAGCAAGTTCTCTTCTAATATTGCCATGGGTGCACCATTGGCTCCTTCTACATATTTATCGCGGTATACGAGGACCTGAAATTAAAAATAGTTGATATTATTGTAAACATAGAGCAATGCAGAAGTGAGTCGCCGCCATACTCATGCGCTGCCTTCTGTCACCAGGCCACCAGGTCACACGCTATCGAAGTATCGATACACTGCGATAGCGTGTGACCCGCTACCGAGGTACGAAATATCAATGTGTTGTTAGTTTTATTACGAAGTGTTTCGTAGCGACAGAGTACAAGTGTACACGGCTGTGTTAATGGACCCCCCTTGATATTTGATGATTGTGCCGTAGATGGCACTAAATAATCATCAAATATTAAAGGACGCGGAGGTCCGAACCTTTGTATTTCTAGGTTTCCCAACGAATCACGTGATCAGTATTTTTAAACTAAGTATGGAAAATCATTCATTGTAAAATTAATACCGTAAAAGTATAGAGTTTCGCCCACCAGGGGCGGTGCTCGTGAGCATTTTTGGGTCACCTATAGCCATCAGGAGGGGAGGTGGGTTATAAATAAGCTACATGCTAGCAAAAATTACCTTGTGACTATTACCTAGGCTATCTGTGGTGAGCACACCGGGGAAGCGCAACCTAACTTCATTGTGGACAATGTACCTCAGAACGGGACTGGCAATGTCTAAGTACAGTGTGCCTTCATCACTGTTGGTCAACCATCTGGAATCAGTTATAAGATGTATGCTTAATTACATAGAAAAATTAATTAAATAAATTGGACAGATAGTCCAGTGGTTTCATATTCTATTTTTAACATAATGATAGATGACGTGCTTACAGTCAGTCCTATCTTATCTTCTTAGGGGGCCAGGAATACCTGGCGACACTTCGGAATACCTGGCACGCCTCGCGAGGCAGCGCGGTCGGTTTGGACGTGACAGGCGCATGCCTCGCCCGCATGCTCGGCCGCGGCATGCGCCTGGCACGTCCACACTGACCGCGCTGCCTCGCGAGGCGTGCCGCGGCCGCGGCGGCTCAGCCGGTCTGGACACGCCTAATTATGCAAAGCGATAGAATAAGGGCACAAAGATGATACTTAACAGTTTTGAGGTTCGCAGATTTTGGATACTTACTTTGCGACTTCCGAGCAATGCCTCTGCAGCTGCTTTTCCTCCTCCATCTCCAGCATGCGGGTCAGGTTGTGAAACAATGCGCCCTCCTTCAGGAGCTGTCGTACTTTCGTCTCCTCAGCTTTGCTCAGGTATGGAAGACCTTCATATGTGAACTGAAATGTTATAATTCATAATTTGATTTTTATATTATGTATGTTGTTGAGCAATCATCTGAAGTTTCGTGCAGGAGCTTTAGACAAATAAAGAGTCATGAAGTTTGTTACCAATTCTGAGGAGAAAACATCAAATTTATGTTTCTCCAAACCCACCTTGTTAAAATCAAATTTGTGCCTACAAAGGAACTTGAGTGTCGAAGCTTGGAATATAAACGACTGGTCAATATCCCCAAACACTTGTGGACAGAGGTGGAAGGTGTAACCAGTGGCGATGTATGTGTCATGGTCTCTGTCGTATTGGAACATTGTCAGGCCAACTTGTGTCATGATCATCCTGCTAACTTCTGTTTTCATTTTATCATACCTTTCCTCATTTGTGTTGAATAGTCTGGAAACAGTACGAAGCGAATTATATTCAATTTGGCAGCTACTTTCTTATAAGATAAGTGTAAGAAACTTTTTATTTTTGTGACTTGCCAAAAATCTATTATATATCTCGAATAATCACGGATTTAGGGAGAGCACATGCTTAATACTGACCTGACAAAACCAGACTGACATAGTATTTTTAGGTACCCACAATGTCCATACATAACACCTACCTAACTAATATTATAAATCTGAGTTTGTTTTAACTTTCATGGTCCAACTATTTATCTGAAGACAAGAAATATTACAGTTATTCTTTAGGAATAACTTGTTTATAGGTTCTATCTAAGGTTGTGATCAGCTAGGCAGCTTACTTACTTAGTTCATATAGGTTTTAAACAAGATGCTAAATGCGATAGGTATCTAACCTGTATGACCGGCACCGACCATCAATGAGTAAAATAACAGTTTCATTCAGTCCAAGTATATTATAAATTAATATTCACCTGTATTTGAAGCATTCTTTTGATAATATGGCAGTAAACTCTGCGTCAAATCCAACAAAACATGAATGTTTCAAATCTTTGGTTATGTTGTCGATTTGCTCCGCTAAGTTATTACGTGTGATCTCCATTTGGATTTTGATTTTTAATTCAGGAACTGGTTGCAAGAGTGTCTTACAGGCAGAAGGTCTGATGTGATGACTGTTTATGCTGCAATGCTGCCTGTAGGGATGGAATACAATAAAAATAGAATAGAAATAAAATAGAATATTTCTTTTCTTTGGCCGAGGCTATTTTCACTAAAGATTTGTTTTTAATTTATTTGAAGGCAAAGGAAAGTGATGTTCATACATCCGTCAAAAGCATTCGTTTTTTTCCACTAGTTTGTCCCAGAGGTTATGAAACGCTACGAAATCAAATTTAATTATTATAGTTTTTCATGTTCTGTTTCAAAATAATTATAATGACGGCATTTTTATCATATAATTTCTTTGTTTCATTAATTAAATTAAAAATTCCTCGATTTTAGGGGAAAATACAGCAGGCAACTGTAAATAACTGCACTCGGTTACCGCTTGCCGCCAAATGATGGCAGCACTGGCGTCTCTGCGGAAGGCAGTGGCGCCATCCGGAGGAAGCAGTGGTCTAGATAATTAATGTTTAGAGATGGCAGCACTGGCGTCTCCGGCGGAAAACAGTGCCGCCATTCTGAGAAAGCAGCGGGCTGGACAAATAAAGCTAAAGATGGCAGCACTGGCTTTTCCGGCGGAAACAGTGGCGCCATTCAGAGGTAGCTGTGTACTAAATAATTAATATTAAAGATGGCAGCACTTACGTCTCCGGCGGAAGACAGTGCCGCCACTCGAAGGAAGCAACGGGCTTGATATATACAAATAATGTTAAAGGTGGCAGCACTGGCTTGTCCGGCGGATACGGTGGCGCCATTCGGAGGAAGCGGCGGGCTATGCAGTGCGGGCAATGCATAAATAGTGGAAACCCGACGCGGTACGGCAGTTCTATTCCTAAGTGCTAAACAGTGAACATCTAAAATAGTGCCATTACACTCAGTGTCAAGTCAGTCTGTCAGCTAGTTGTGTATGTGAACTTAGTTACGGTGATGTGTAATAAATCAGTGCGCGGTTAGTTCTATACAGATAAGTATTTTGGCCTAGGCCTGCTCTATTGTTTAGTTATTAAGGTGTTGTAAAATCCTAACCATTTTGGTAAAATAGCCTTCGAAAATAGGTATAATTTATAGTAACTTGATTGTAATTGATTAATAAATCGGTGGTATAATTAATAAATAAGTGGGTACTTCCTAAATACTTTAATTATTAGTGCAGATCAGTTATAATTTGGATATGTGGATATATGGATGTAATTTACATATAGAGGATCTAAAATAAATGAGCAAAATGTTAAATGTTCTTGTTGTTTTATTTTGATTTAGGACGAAACATTAAAATAGGTCTTAACAATTTTCAGAAGTGGGATGAGTTCCGGAAGCCGTAGCCGGTCCCGCAGTCCGCTGAGATGGGACCACAAGAGGACCGAGCGGCGTTCACGAGGCGAAAGCAGACAGGAGCGCGGCCGCTCCCGAGACACGAGTGCGGGGTCCCGGAGCTCGCGGCGCTGGGCGCCGTGGCGACCACGGGAAACAACGGAGCGAGAGGTGGCAAGGCGCGACGGCTACCACTCTAATCCTATGGACGAATCTGGTAGGCTCCATCCTTATTATTCACATGTAATGGTAAAATCAGATATTGTACCAGAGTTTGATCCGGAAAAGTCAGAGCTACCCGCACTACAGTGGCTCAATAAAATTGAACAGTTAGGGGCTATACATGGTTGGAATGATAGCGTGAAAAGCTATTATATGCAAGCACGATTGGCAGGGTTGGCAAAATCATGGCATTGTGCTTTACGTAACTATGAACTGACATGGCACGAATGGAAACAAAATATTTTAGAAGCGTTCCCACAGAATATTGATTTCGCAGAAGCTTTAAAGGAAATGCTAGGTCGTAAGAAGTTGGCCAGCGAAACAATGACTCACTATTTCTATTCTAAATGCACCATGCTGACTAAGTGTGAGATTACTGGAGAAAAGGCTGTGTCCTGTATTATAGAAGGATTGCCTTTCCATATGAAGACTTCGGCTAGGGCTGGCAATTACAGAACAACAGGAGAGCTTTATTCACAGTTCCTGTGTCTAAACGAAGACAAGAGGACATTTCCAGCACATTTTCAACGCGGTGGTGCTCCACGTGGTCGTGATGTTGCTTCGTCTAGCACATCTACAAAGGAAGGTGGTCGCGATATCAAAGACAAGAAGTCAATCACTTGTTTTCTTTGCAACGAGACTGGTCATGTAGTCCGATTTTGTCCGAAGAAACCTGATGCTGTGAAATGTGGTGTCTGCGGTAAGACCAACCACAAGACCGAGCAGTGCTACCAGAAGTCTATCAACATCGTGGAATCCCAGGTAAATGAGTGTTATTTTAAAAAGATTCTTATCAATGGCTCTGAGGTTATGTCATATTTAGATACAGGGGCTCAAGTCAATATACTTACTTATGATTGTGCTTTGAAACTTGGTCTTCAGCTACAACCATGTGATATTTTTCTTAGTGGGTTTGGTGGTATTCCATGTAGGGCTCGTGGGCAGGTCTCCTTGGAATTTGTTATTGATGGAATTAAAATGATTTCAAATTCAATAGTTACTGATGTATCTCTTAAACTTGCCGACGTTTTTGTAGGTCAACCGATTCTCAACAGTCAGCAGTGTACTGTTGTCATTACAGGTACTACAGTTTGTCTTAAACCTAACAATGGTGATGTTAAAGGCGAATCTATAGGTATTAATAGTATTGAAACCACATCAGAGATAGAAAAGATTAAAATTTATTGTTCCTCTGAGACTGTCATTCCTCCACGCTCTTCATGTTATGTGAATACTTACAGCGATATCCAGCTCAAAGAGTCAACATTGTTATTTTTTGATACTCGCACATGTTTATATAAGGATGTGTCATATAGTATGCCGTCGTTTGTACATTCCTTTCCAGTGGAGTCGCTGCTGATTACTAACCATGGGACGCAGCCGTTGTTGTTTAGGAAAGGACAGGTAGTAGCTCGTGGTTTCGTTACGGAGGAGGTTGATGGTGATCCTGGGACAATAGACGTAGGAGAGGCGCAACGTTCAATTATGAAAGTGGATATAACAAAGATTAACTGCGGATCAAAGGATCCACATATTGTACAAGAATTAACAAAAATTTTACAGGATCATTCAGATTGTTTTTCAGCGGATACGGATGAGCTTGGTGTCACTAACAAGATTAAATTAAATATCGAATTAAATTCGGATAAACCGGTTTGCTATCGGCCGTACAGACTTTCTTTTGCAGAAAAGGCTGTAGTAAGAGAAAAGATAGATGACATGCTGAACAACGGGATAATCCGAGAATCTTCTTCAAACTACTCAAGTCCAATTGTACTGGTACGAAAAAAGAACGGAGATTATAGACTCTGCGTCGACTTCAGGAAGCTGAACAACATCACCGTCAAAGACAAATATCCACTTCCGATCATCGAGGAACAAATTGAAAAGCTTGGTGGCAAAAAATGCTTTACCGGATTGGATCTGTCTCAGGGGTTCTACCAAATTCCCGTTGCAGAGGATTCCATTCATAAGACTGGCTTTGTCACACCAGAGGGACATTATGAATTTTTGCGTATGCCCTTTGGAGTGACCAATTCACCAGCCGTTTTTCAGCGATTAATGGATAAGATATTCTCCTCACTACGTCATGACAAGGTGCTACCATACATCGATGATGTCTTGCTTCCAACGGGAACTGAGCAAGAAGGTCTGGAACTACTTAAAGAAGTCTTGAAGATAGTCAGAGATGCTGGGTTGACATTAAATTTGGAAAAATGTTTCTTTTTGCAAGATAAAATTGACTACCTCGGATATGAAATTAGTGAAGAAGGAATCAGGCCAGGAAGCAAGAAGATAGATGCAGTAGGTAAATACGAAGAACCGACGAATGTTCATGAACTCAGGATGTTTTTAGGATTAACAAGCTACTTCCGAAAGTTTGTACAGAACTATGCTAATATCACCTATGACTTATACAAGCTACTTAAAAAGGACGCTATATGGGAATGGAGCTCCGCGCAACAGAAGGCATTTGATCAACTAAAGGAGGTTTTAACAACCCGACCCCTACTTTCATTGTTTCGCACTACAGGTGAAATAGAGGTTCATACAGACGCAAGCAGCAGAGGATTGGCTGGCATTCTTCTACAAAAACAAGATGGCGACTTAAAGCCTATAGCTTATTTCAGTCGCAAAACCAGCAAGGAAGAGGCCATGTACCACTCCTATGAGTTGGAGACTTTAGCAGTCGTCGAGTCCCTCAAACGATTTCGGATCTACTTGGCAGGCAATCACTTCAAAGTCATAACAGACTGTGCAGCTGTTCGGTACACGTTCCTGAAGAAGGACTTAATGCCGCGCATCGCCAGGTGGTGGTTGTTGATACAAGAGTACGACATGGATGTGGAACATAGGCCTGGTAAGACACATGGTCACGTCGATGCACTTAGTCGATCTCCAGTGGAGCCCCCTAGGGCGGTGGTGGATATCAATGTTATCGATGTGTTTGATTGGGTGGTATGTCTTCAAAACCAAGATGAGAAGATCCGAATTATAAAAGCAAAAATAGAATCTGGCGATGACGACACGGATATTAAAAATAACTATAAGTTGCATGATGGAAGGCTATACAGGCTAATAAAGGACAAAAAGGAAAGGTTGGTTGTTCCGAAGTATGGTAGATGGAATGTACTGAGAAAATATCATGATTGTATTGGGCATCCAGGATTGAAGAGATGCGAGCAGATAATCAAGGATGCATTCTGGTTCCCTGGAATGACGCGATTCATTCGAAAATATGTGAATGCTTGTTTGGACTGCTTATACAAAAGGAGTCAGTACGGTAGACCTGAGGGCGAATTGCATCCTATAGAGAAAGTCGCAGAGCCGATGCACACATTACATATGGATCACTTGGGCCCTTTCTGTAAAAGTCGATCTGGAAACTGTTACCTGCTGATGGTCGTCGACTCCTTTACTAAGTTTGTGTGGGCTGTTCCGGTCAAAACTACAAAAACCTGTGAGGTAGTGAAAGCACTAAAACATACATTTTGCTTATTTGGTTATCCAAAGAGAATTATTACTGACAGCGGCACCAGTTTCAAAAGCAAAAGCTTCAGACAATTTTGTTTGGATAATCAATTAAAGCACATTGTGAATGCTGTGGCATGTCCACGTGCTAATGGACAAGTCGAGAGGTACAACAGGACCATACTGGACTCCCTCAACACCAGCGTGGAAGATGAAAAGGATTGGGACACTAGAGTTCCTGACATTACATGGGGAATGAACAATTTACATAACTCGTCCACCGGATTTACACCATACAAATTAATGTTCAGCGCCACCCGAAGCAGGTACCAGGATATGGGAAGGAACCAGTTAGACAACGAGGACACAGCAGAGAAAACTAAAAATACGGCCTCTACTAACCTAAACAAAACTGCAAATACAATGCGCAAATACTTTGATGCAAAACGTAAGGCCCCGACAAAATATAAAGTTAACGATCTCGTGTTATGGAAGGGTGCAGCAGACAGAAACGTAAATGTACGGCGCAAGCTGAAGGAGAAGTACAGCGGACCTTACAAGATTTCCAAGATAATTGGTAACGACAGGTATATGATTACATCGCTGAAAGGCGTAAAAGGATACAAACGCTTCAACGCACTGGTCTCATCCGACTCTATAAAGAAATTTCCAAGGGACGAGGATACTGATACAAGCTCGAATGACAGTCAAGTGGATAGTACTGAAGAATTGATAGATTTATTAGAAGGATAAAACTTACTAGGAAACATGATTGTGTTTTTTTTTTTTAACGGTTGTGGCAAAATAAATATGTTATGGAAGTCATGATGGTTCCGTGATTTGGTGATCATGATGATGAATGATGTGAAATAAAATGGATACGTGTGGAACTTTGGATAGTCAGTTGTGTGGGCGACTGCCGGGCTAAATGAACATGTATTGGACATTCAGGAGTCGTGAGGGCGACTGCTTGGGATAAATGAACATGTATTGGACAGTCAGGAGTCGTGAGGGCGACTGCCGGGCTAAAGGAATATGTAATAGACAATCAGAAGTCGTGAGGGCGACTACCGGGCTGAAGGAAAATGTATTGGACAGTCAGGGCGACTGCTGGCTATGTGTATATCTTTTTATTCTAGTTTGGTTTTTATATTTACAAAGATAGCTGATAGTGCAATAGGAATTTTGGAATTGTTTGGATAATATCTTGAGAGTTTAGGGCAAGACAGATTTGAGTTCGGTTTTTATAAAGGACATTGCTGATAATGCATTGGGAATTAATGTTATATTAATTGGACTTGTTTGGATAATAATCATGGCAAAACCATCACGTCACGTGGTGTCAAGTATCATGAGGGCGTGTGGTAGTGGTATATGAAATGTTAATTATGGTACTTTAACTGCTCTCTCTTTTCTTACTTTGCAGGGTCGCAAAGGTGTCAGGATGGACGAGTGTAAATAACTGCACTCGGTTACCGCTTGCCGCCAAAGGATGGCAGCACTGGCGTCTCTGCGGAAGGCAGTGGCGCCATCCGGAGGAAGCAGTGGTCTAGATAATTAATGTTTAGAGATGGCAGCACTGGCGTCTCCGGCGGAAAACAGTGCCGCCATTCTGAGAAAGCAGCGGGCTGGACAAATAAAGCTAAAGATGGCAGCACTGGCTTTTCCGGCGGAAACAGTGGCGCCATTCAGAGGTAGCTGTGTACTAAATAATTAATATTAAAGATGGCAGCACTTACGTCTCCGGCGGAAGACAGTGCCGCCACTCGAAGGAAGCAACGGGCCTGATATATACAAATAATGTTAAAGGTGGCAGCACTGGCTTGTCCGGCGGATACGGTGGCGCCATTCGGAGGAAGCGGCGGGCTATGCAGTGCGGGCAATGCATAAATAGTGGAAACCCGACGCGGTACGGCAGTTCTATTCCTAAGTGCTAAACAGTGAACATCTAAAATAGTGCCATTACACTCAGTGTCAAGTCAGTCTGTCAGCTAGTTGTGTATGTGAACTTAGTTACGGTGACGTGTGATAAATCAGTGCGCGGTTAGTTCTATACAGATAAGTATTTTGGCCTAGGCCTGCTCTATTGTTTAGTTATTAAGGTGTTGTAAAATCCTAACCATTTTGGTAAAATAGCCTTCGAAAATAGGTATAATTTATAGTAACTTGATTGTAATTGATGAATAAATCGGTGGTATAATTAATAAATAAGTGGGTACTTCCTAAATACTTTAATTATTAGTGCAGATCAGTTATAATTTGGATATGTGGATATATGGATGTAATTTACATATAGAGGATCTAAAATAAATGAGCAAAATGTTAAATGTTCTTGTTGTTTTATTTTGATTTAGGACGAAACATTAAAATAGGTCTTAACACAACATAGAAATCTTTAGTGAAAATTATTTTGTTTACATTTCGCCATACAAATCTCCATTTGTTATGGCTATTTATACTATAGTAAACTACATATTTCCATGGCAACGTGGGGAAATTGCTGGGGTAGCCCGTCATAACCGGCAATGATTTCCCAAAAAATATTGCATGATTTTTTGGTGACATTTATATCTTAAAAGTGGCTTTAATTTCAGTTTCCTTGTGATTAATGAGGTTTTACATAGAGTTTGCTTGAACTGAGTCGACCTGTGGCTAAATCGCCATAAAATGTTCAATTCTGAGGTTATGGCTCCAACAAGTTGACGATGATGCCAATGTCACGGTGATCGACGAGATCCTTGGACGTATACTATCTAATTTGTGACGAGAGATCTCATTCATTCCACCGGTTGGTGTGTACACTTGGAAGCACTCCCGCTCCGCCACCGCAGAGGTTCATGCCACACTTGAACCAGTTACTTTACAAGAGAGTTGCACTTGGTGTTTGGACTCGTTGCGGAGCAACAATGCGGCACCGGCACGGGATGCAAGATGCCTAAATACCTGTGTGTGCCTACCACTGGTTGTAACATTCTTGACAATTGTTTCAGGATTCACGTACCATCTTGGATTCTCCTAGCTACCGCCTTGGATGTCTATCATATTTTAAATAAATTGCACGTAGTGTGGGGAAGATGCCTTACAATGGATGAAAGCTGCCTTTCTGCAACCTTTTTAACCATAAGGCCAGTGAAATATTAATTAGTACCTATTTGACTTAAGGGAGGTGCAATTTTTAAAAATAAAACACAAATATATAAAAGTACTTAATTCTTTATTAGTTTTCTTTATTGAACCTAGATACCTACCAATCTGCTGGCTATAGGCCACCAACAAAAGGCCAACCGCTACAGAGTGTCACAAGTTGGTGTAGAGGCTTCCATGTCCACTAGAAGGGAAAGAGCATCTATTTACCACACTGTGCAACCCTACCTCAATCTATATCAAACCTACAACATCCATCTGCACATCTACCTCAGGATTATGTTATGAGCCTATCCCGGGAGCATGCGGTTAATGCCAGATGCTGGATTGTCGTTCCATTCCGGTGTCACACCAGCCAGCAATTCTGCTGCAAGGACCCAAGGCCCAGTCTTACAGTAGGATGACAGGGGGTAGTATTAATATTTCATTTTATTATGAGGCAACTATACTATATAATACTATACTATACTATATGACTGACCTGTTGGCTCAGTTGGTAGTGACCCTGCCTACTGCGCCAAAGGTCGTGGGTTCGATTCCCACCCGGGGCCAACATTTGTGTGATGAGCATATCTGTTGGTTTTCGGATTCTGGGTGTTTGTATGTATTTAAGTATGTTTATCAGTTGTTGAGTACCCATCCACAAGCTTCGGCTTAATTTGGGACTAAACAACCGTGTGTGAATTTGTCCAAACATTATTATTATTATTACTATAGTGACCCATAAACATACAAGTACCTTAGCCTACTTAATATTGATAATTCTTACACTTAAAAATTAATTTGCTAATGGCCCAGCCGGGGATTCGGGACTTTGGACCTTTTGATATGATAGGCCCCATAATTGTATTAGTCTGTCTCGCTACCCTAAGCAGCGGAACATTACTCCTACTGGCCAAAAGTCGGAACTCAGGAACACATCTTTGTGTTGGAGACTCGGAGTCTAAAAAGCTAAATATGCCGCATACATTTTAGTGTGTCCATGGGAGTAGAAAATAAAACAAAAAAAACACTAATTTTAAAGAATTTGTAAAATAAAAAATATTTTTTGTTGTGAATGAAACCAAGGTTGGACTAAGGCTGATTTATTGTCACTTTACCCACACCTTGATACAATACTTTAATTAAACCATAATAAAATTTTCTAAATATAACATACCTTTTTATCCATTTTCATTTCAAATTATTTGTATTATAAACTCACATTTTACTAATTGATTATGCAACACTTAGTTCTCACTTCCCATACACAATGTAAATTACCTAGTAATTGTATAATTATAGGCTTAGCCCTAGACATAGTACATACAGATCTTTATTGATTAGAAAGCACTAATTTCTGTGATTTTATTATACAAATTATCTGCGTAATGTAAACTACGTCAGCATAGCTAGCACTGCTTAATCGATTGCAACAAATCTGCCATGGAATTTCACTGTGCCCGTCATCGACTCCGATGTCCACTATCCTCGTCCAGCGCTGTCAGCCGCACACCGACGTCATGGGGCCCAAGGGGTTGGAGTGGAGAAAAGGGGGCGCTGAAGAAAAAAAAAATCGAAAATATTCCAGCGGACCACCCCAAAGGTTAGGTTCGTTAGGTTACTGGAGCGACAGTACCTGGAAGGAGGTAACAAGGAAGAGCGATGTGTGTCATAGGGTAATTTTCATTGAGCCCCCTTTTGTCCACACTGACCGCCCACGGGTCTCACCCGGCTGCCCCCAGCAAAAGTCTCACATGCCTCCTGTAACCGCCGTCCTCATCCAGCGCCACAGCGCGTGCCCCGGTCGCTTCTCTCGCTCTGCGCCACCGCATGTGACCCGGTCTCCTACCGCACCAGGGTCGTCGGGCCCGCGGGCTCGCCCGCTCCCACGACGCCTCGCTGTCATCCTCTCTGCACGTCCCGCAGTGCGGTGCGAGACCACCAGCACCTGTGACGCGCGCGGGCCGCCAGCCGCACCGCACCACGGCGCCGCCGGCTCCACGGGCCCCGCCCGCACCCGACGAACGAGTAACATCGTGTCCCACTGCGAGACAGTGCTCAATATCCTTGGACGTATACTATCTAATTTGTGCTCAATACTGTCCGTCCACCGCTTCTAAAAAGATTTTTTTTTACAATAGTGCAAAAAATAATTTAAAAAAAAAACAGACGATCGATCGATGGTAATAATTCATAGACAAAGTAGACCAACGTTGTCTTTTTTTTCCAATGCCTAGACGTGGAAGAAACGCTTTTAAATCAGATCTTTCTTATTTATGGAAAGCTGATTTCAGTCACACTATCAATCAGGCGTCAATCGCACTAAGACTGACGAAAAATATCAAAATACTCAGAAATCCATCAGTCCAATCCAACAATCCGTGGGTTAAGGCCGTCACAGAAGTAGCTATAATATATATTATAGCAAGGGTCCGGTTAAATATAATTTATATTTGTATACATTTTTATATATTTTGATATATTTTGCCTTCATTTCTTTGACGGTCGGCGTAGGAGGTGCACGCACGTTTTCTTTACAATTTTATGACTTTATCTTTATCATGTGTTCCATTTTTAAGTAAAATGGTCCAACAAGTAAAATGCTAAAACTGATACGCTCAGTAACTATAATTCAATATAGGTATACGTATAGGTATATGTATTAATTGTTTAATCAATAAATGAATATGAATAATATAGGTAGGTATAGGTATAGTGTAGCGTAGCGTAGCACACTATGCTATGCTATGCAATGCTATGCTACGCTATGCTACGCTATACCTATACCTAAACCTAAAACTATACCTATACCTAAACCTAAACCTATACCAAAACCTATACCTGTACCTATACCTGTACCTATACCTAAACCTAAACCTATACCTAAACCTAAACCTAAACCTATACCTATACTTAAACCTATACCTAAACCTAAACCTGTACTTAAACCTATACCTAAACCTATACCTATACCTAAACCTATACCTAAACCTATACCTAAACCTATACCTAAACCTATACCTAAACCTATACCTATACCTATACCTATACCTAAACCTAAACCTATACCTATACCTATACCTAAACATATACCTAAACCTATAACTAGTCAGTACATCTGTGACACGACATCGCGCTTAGCCCGTCGTTTTTTGAACATCATGTATGTCAAAAATATACGAAAACATATCGAAATATATGGAATATATAGAAATATATGGAAATATATTGAAATATGTCCAGCTATAATTTATATTATAGCTACGTGTGCGGTCACTTGGAGATTTGTATAGAAAATATACGGAAATATACCGAAATATGTTTATATTACGTCTGTGACGGCCTTGATGGATCGGACTAATACAAAATTGACCGCGTAACCGGCGTCAATGAAAGAACGAGGAAAGATCCAGGATTATGGAACGGACTGGATTTGGCTGTATGGTCCTAAATACCTTTACCTAAAAAATGCTTTTATGATACTCAATGCAGGCAACAGACCAAAATGACATTCAATGCAGCCAACAAACCAAAATGACACTCAATGCAGCCAACAAACCAAAATGACATTCAATGCAGCCAACAAACCAAAATGACATTCAATGCAGCCAACAAAACGAACCCAACCCAGCCAATGACCTTTGACCTTTGAATTTGACCTTAGTGAAAATAGCTCTGTCGCTTTTCTTTGGACAAAACTGACAGTGACAGGCACGCACACAGACTACAGACAGAGAGAGGGTAGGCAAAGGCAAGGCCCTTTTTTATATAGTTTTACGGCCAATTGGAAACAAGTCCTTAAAGTATTCCCGATCGCCGAGGCCAAACCCTAGTTTATAATCACGAATATATAATACCGCAGCACGGCCTCCATGGCACAACTCACAAAACACGGAAAAAGCTCGCTAAGCTCTCGCTCGATGTTTATTATTTCTGTGGCACAACTAGTGCCATTTGGTTATCCACACTGCAACTAACACCGCACTATAGGTATTTTCTAGTGTATCTTCTCAATAGTTTGTGGTTATTAAATTTAATTTCGATTTAACAAAGGACAATTTGGAACAATCCGGTAGAGTCGTTACACGCATAAAATTAACTGTCCCGCACAATATACACTTCAATAGGCACTTGTTGCTAAAAAAACTAGAACACAGATATACACCAAAACCTACAATATACATTTTTTGGAAAACTAAACAAAAACGAAAACCTCCGACAAAATCCCGCCAAAAAGCCTTCAGGCAAGGCAATACTGACCATCACAGACTACAGAGGGATACTGACCATAGACTGACATTGACATTTATTGATTTTTAAACTGCGTTTACGGCTCAGGTAGCAGGTTTTTAAACAATAACATACTATTATTTTATAAATGTAACCTTACATTTAAAATCCATGGCGTAGCGAATTTTCAAAATTACAAGTATTTATATCTATATTTATGCATTGGTGTAATCCCACACTAAGATCATTCCTATAAATTATGGAAATTGGACGAGGATAGAATAATTTTCAAATATTAAACCTACCAAGGACCGGTATTGACTAACTATATACAAAGTTGTCTATCCATTCCACTGGAATCCACCCACTTTCCCAGGGCGCCAACGAGGCGCTCGATAATCCTATTACGGACTTTTAATACTATGAGAGAGCAATTTATATTTGTTTTGTTTCCACTGACTTGCGGTCGACCGTACCTACCTATTCACGTCTCGGAAATTCTCGAAGCCTCTAACAATTATAAATTATAATAAATCAAAACTACGTAATACCATAATTAATTTATTATCTTTGTATCCACTGATTTAAATTATCTCTGTAACATGTAAAATTTATATAGGCACCTAGGTACCTACCTATAGTTACAATTTTTTTTTGTAATGTTGAAATGATATTTAACGTTAATGTTAAATTATTAATAAATGTAAATATACAGTAGGTAGGCAAGTAGGTACACTAGTTTACACAAAACAATCTTACCCCAACTTAATACACGGCTTTCATTTTTACGGAAAACCGTTAAAGCAGTAATTACTTATAATTATTTATCCAATAAAATACCTTCTTTAGTTACTTACTTACTTGGTACGAAGTAAGTGAATGTAACTAGGTAATACAGGCGACTATGGAGCAACTACATAACAGTATTATAAATTGTTGGTCCGAGATTACTATTGCATAATATAAAGTTGCGTAACGTTGAATAGAGTCGAGAGATTACTCTCGGGCCCGCCAGACTTCCGAATCGGACCTTCGCGTTACGTCTGCAGTGCCGCTGCCGCAGGCGTGAGGTTCCAAGGTGGAACTCGATGTTGCAAAACCGGCAACTTGCCTCCAGTCGCCATTCGATCACACTCGATGGTAGACTTGCGCAGTCGCGCTCTTTGGCGCACGTTCCAAACAACTCTATTATGTTAGCAATTAATTACTTTCTAACCAAAATTACAAAATGTGATTAACAAAAAAATATAAAATTAAGCTAAAACATAGTTTAGTAATACAGTGCTAATATAATAACAACCGAATATATGTGAACACTATGGAGGGAGAAAAAAATAAAATGATGGAAGAGTGTGCAAGTCACGAAGATCGTACCGGTTCGATCGGGAAGCCTAATTACATGCTCATGTCCTTGCAGAGGATATTGGTGATAATTCTAATAATAGTCAGTGTTGTTGTGGTTGTTTACTATACGCCGATGCCAGGTAATTTATCCATTATTTAAATAATATATTTGTGCCGCTGGCACCGATGGCTCAGAGTGCGTAGTCGAGTAGTGTTACCCGAGCTCGCGGGTTCGAATTGTAAAATGAAAGTGCAGTGATCTGATAAAAGAAATTGTTTACATTTCAGAGGAGTATTTCGAGAATTGCGACAGGGAATGCCACGAGCTGGATTGGCCAATGATATGCCGCGTCAAACTTGTGGTTGAGGTCTACAAAACTCTTAGCAAGTAAGTGTGAATTGGACTCCGTAAGTCTTAGAGTCAAATATTTACATGAAAACGGTAAAAGTAACTATTTCTTAAAACATTGCAGGTCATGTGGTAGTTGCACGGAGAACAAGGGCGGCGAGTGCCCGCCCATGTGCATATCGGCGGACGGGCGCGAGCGAGGCGTGCTGTCGGTCAACAGGAACCTGCCCGCGCCGGCGTTCCACGTGTGCCAGAACGACATCCTGGTGGTCGATGTGGTGCATCGCGCCCCGGCGCATGCGCTCTCGATACACTGGCGAGGGCAGCCGCAGAAGGAGACCCCGTTCATGGACGGAGCTCCGATGCTGACCCAGTGTCCACAACCAGCCTACACCACATTCCAGTATAAGTTCCGCGCCTCCGCAGCGGGCACGCACATGTACCACGCCCACTCCGCCGCTGATGCTGCTGACGGTCTCTCGGGGGCATTTATTGTCCGACAATCTCCACGCCTTGATCCTGCAAGGAAATTGTACGATGAAGACGTCACGGAACACACAATATTTGTAACCGAATGGGGACACTCCATGGGACCTCTTGCTGGAATTACGTCAAACATTCTCAATGCAGAATCCCTGCTTGTAAATGGAAAAGGAAAGACGGTTGAGTCCCTCAACGCCCCACTGGCGAAGTTTAGTATTGAATATGGTAAACGATATAGATTTCGCTTGGCGTACAGTGGAGGAACCAAAAGTTGTTCAGTGAAATTGTCCATTGACGATCACATCCTTGAGCTTATCGCGTTAGATGGACACAGAGTTGAAATTGAACGTGTTGACTCGCTAGAGCTAGGTAGAGGTGAACGTGTGGATTTCATTCTCGAAGCTAAAAGGGCGCCTGGCGTGTACAAAATGAGAGTAGTGGCAGATAGGTCGTGTCAAGAGAACTTGGAAGGCGAAGCCGAGGTTGTGTACGAGGACAAAGACAATAAAGTGTTGCATAAAGATGATGACGCTGTATCCGTAGTGAATCGTGAGTTTACGACAGTGAATAGTGACCAGTGTGGACATGATAGTGTGTTGTGTCTGGATGAGGTGCACGCTGTGGATAAACTTTCCTCGCAGCTGGCTGGCGCCGTGGATAAGACAATTTATGTGCCTTTCAATTACTCTACAAGACAAATTTCAGCGAAGCGAGTTGGTGAGTTTTCAAATGACTTGAATGACGAATATGATATGATAGGTACCTATCTACTAGTATATACCCGTGACTTCGTCCATATTAAAAAGTGTCCTGTATACTACACATACACGTCAATACCAAGGGAATGTAACAAAAACGGCAATGACGAAAAATTAATACGAAGGAAAAAAATAGGCGGCTTTGCAGGCCATTATCACCGGCTCTAAGTTATTCCAGGATATATTAGCTATGTACCAAGTTTCATCAAAATCCGTTCAGGCGTTATGGCGTGATTGAGCAAGAATAAACAAACAACCACACTTTCACATTTGTAATAGTTATTTATTAGTGTGAGCAGCGAATATAATTTTTTGCCGAGTTCTGTGTTTCCGAAACCGGATCTAAGTAACTAGGTAATTCACATCTTTTAGGTAAACGTGCGTGTTAGGTAGTTATGTATCTCGCTTTATCGTCAACTAATTTCAGCTGAATTTCGTTTTAGGGCATAAGACTGGTTCAACAGTGGACTACCTATCAAAAGACTGTTGTTACAAATAAACATTTAATTATAAAAATAGCCCAACGTTGTAGGATGTCTGACGTATTTTTCTACCATAATCATCATTTATAAACAATATAATACATACATACAACATAGTAGGTGCCTGCCTACCTATATTTTGTTATCAAACATGTCATAATGACCGTCATTTAATTTCACGGAACAATCGTAACGCTTCCATCATGAGCGGCACCGGCAAACCACAATTACGATCTTCTGTCTTCTTTTTATAAACCTAGCTATTATTTAAGTCGGTCGATACAAGGTCCGTAATTCCGTATTGACTGTTAATTTAACATATTTTTTATTGTGTTTGTATTAGCAAAGTTGTTTATTTCTTCGGAATATCGTATAACACTTTGTTAATTAACTTTTTTACGTTTAGTATTAGGTGTAGGTAGTTCATTTATTTCTAATGGACAAGTATTGTTTAAATAATGGAGAACGTGTCTTATTTTATTTTTATTTAATGCTACGGGGGCAACAAGCAGGCGGGCCTCTTGATGTTAAGAGGTCACCGCCGCCTATAAACCTGCAACACCAGGGTCAGGTGTCTGGTATAAATAAGAGTACCTAGAGTAGTAAATTGCTAAATCGAGACATTATGCGTATGATCCACAAGAAATACAATTACAACAGTGACATACTAACCGTGGCCCTCGACTTCACATGAGTGTTTACGAAATTCCACCTCATCATGCTAAACGTAAGCGAATTGAATCGAATTGAATATACTTTATTGCACACCAGTAATCTATACTAGCTAATATAATAATGCTGAAGAGTTTCATGTTTATTTTTTGTTGAACGCGCTAATCTGCAGATCGAATTTGTAATATTACTTTTGCATTTGATAGCCCAATTCTTGAGGAAGATTGTTGATTCAACATCACGCTACAACCACAGAGGAATTAATAGTCTACAACCCAGGAGCCGAGCAATAGGAAAAAGTCATATAACTTATAAAACGCGGGCGAGGCCGCCGGCCGTTAGAAGGTATACGTAATACATTGCTGAAATATACAGGTAATAGATAGGTATGTCATCTCTGTACCCTTGTTGTCCGCAACTGAACTATCGGTCGTAGTTAGTTCGCGACGTAATTCGGCCGAATGTGTCTTATGTAACTTGATGAAAACACTGCAAAGTATCTATTCAGCCGCATGTTCCGCGCGAAACCTTCCGCAGGTGTGGCGCTACAAGTAGTAGATTGGAAAATTTTCAGATTGGACATTCTTCAGTTTGGACATTTTTCAGATTGGACATTGTTACAGTAAAACTATTTTAATATGTAAGGTGTCAAACTGAGAGCACATGTGTTCGTCTCTAACAAAGGAACATGTCAAGTGGTCGTCACGATTGTTTGGTCATCCATTAGGTAATGTGGGACAGCTCCGACCAGACCAAGGTCGTTTTCTTTTATTATTTCTTTACACAAAACCAGACCTATTGGGAAAAGGATGAGGTACCTAGGGCTGTCGACTCTAACATTTAATTAAATTTCCGGTCGATCCGTACTCAAATCAAGTCTAGCTCTATTTATTATCTGCATTTCAATTCTTCAAAATCATCTCTCAAATTTCAATAGATCTGAATCGAGTTCTGTGGAATTAAGTTTTGAGATGAATAAAGTGTACGTGTTCTGGTTTGGCGTTACGTATTCATACCTGCCTATTAATCTAAGATAAAATTTTGTTGGCAGCCCTGAAAAGTAGGTATAAACCGTCCATATAAACGGCGCATCTTTCTGCTTCGACAGAGATTTGGAAAGTGACAGTAATTCGCGGCCCAGTTCCCAAATAAAATAACTCGGTGGGCCATTCGGTGGATTTGTTCTCAATAGCTCGTTCATGCTCCTCTCATATTTACGCTACGTTGAATATTATTCTTGAGCTTAACTTTTAACTCACTGAAATGAGGAAATTCGCTTTATATTACGAAATCTCCAGGGATTTCACTGGATACGAAAGATGTCGTCTATTATATTGTCCTTTTTCTTTGCATAAGAATATGTTACAAATACTCTTGTGTATCATTTCATTAGTTTGACTAGTAAGGGGCAGTAGCACCTCCGACACGATACCTAGTGTATGGAGGCTACTTCAGTACAATGAATTCATAAACTTATGGTTCGTTGAATGACTTTTTATAAGCACTGGTCGTTTTTCTTTCAACAGTGATGATTGTAGAGGTGGTTCTGGGAGCCTTACTAACCCAACATCTGACACTTAAATCAGAACGTAATCAATTAATCTATGCAAGAGAAGGTAAAATGACCACAGAGTCTAAATAATTTAACTTTAAACAAAAAAAATTAACAGGTCGAATTTACCACACTTTGATTGTAGGTACTTCGTAATGACAACACAATTTTAGCCATAATTATCGTCACACAGCCCTGCATATGTGTGCAAACAAAGTAAACTATGCATATGCAATAGGTAATAGTAGGCACACACGCCGCACCAGTCACTGCTTATAGTGAGCAATTCACGTTATGCAACAGAGCTGAACTGTATGTTAGTAGGTCACAATTATTTTGTAACAGTCTAGATGCCGCCTGAAGTGAAGTCTTCCTCTTACTCGGAGCATGTCCTTTTTACAATAAATAATAGCAAATGAGCATTATTTAAACAATATTTAGTGGCCTTAGCGCTCAAAATCTACACCTGTATAAATGGTATTTAAATGTCTGACTGCATTCAGTCATTAAACAACAATGAACCTCAAAAACTGGTAGGTATGACTGCTAGAGCTAAGGGATAACTCGTACGTTTAAATCCTGCCTAATTATTTGACATGATAGCGAATATATCAAAAGTAGCCAAACATAGCAGATGAATCACATTGAGGAAATCCGCACTTAGTGCTTCTTCATATACAGTATGGAGAGATAAGAGAACTGTTATATGTCTTTTACTTGTTGAAAGTGAACAGTAACCAAATGTTTGTCAAAGAAATTTTATCCTGAATAATAATACTATCGATTAGTATAATAAAATAGGGAGTGTTTGTTTTTTTAATTTTAGTTGGTTCGAGTCCCGTGCAAGGCAAGCGAGTTTTAGAAAATCTTTGAATGCAGTTTTGTTTCTTTTTAAAAATAAAGGAATGTCTCCTTTAAGTAAAGTGAGCCAGCTCAAGGATTTAAGGTAGTTTCCCTCCAGGGTCCGACTTATCTTTCCACACTGTATAATAATTGGGCCGTGAATAAATCAATAAATTCTGCCAGAGAGAAGCTATAGAACATTGCAGAGTCGATACTTAGTCACGTTGAGTGCAGTTGCAGACGTTTGATAAATTATTCCAGGAAAATGACAGCCCAGCGTAATAACATCGACTTTTATTGCCCATAATAGTAGTGTAATGTTTGAGCTCTTATTTCATTGCATTACCTTGTGCGGTGCTAGGTATACATAGGTACCTACTCGTGGTTAATTTTCTCGATGTAGAACATAATATGTAAATTAGCACCTCAGCTCATTTCGATAAGGAGCACAAGAGTTACTTTTATTTAAAACTAGCATACCTATTGTGCCTTAGCATAATATATATTTCATTTTAAAAAACCCGCGGAGGAAATATACAAAATAACCCGCCATCTTCGACTGGCGCACCGAATCATAGGTTTCGCAATGGAAGAAGAAATTTTAGTGTATATAGAGTTCATTTTTCCATTTACACTGTTTTAGACGCACCTCCATCGACACAAAAACTATGCGGCCTAAAAAAGTACACATATTTTAGAATTATTGAAGCCCTTTCATTATGATACTTGACCTAGTAACCCCACTTTAAAATTCCTAAACCCCCTCTCCCATTTCGACCTCTTTTGCCATGAAAATAAAAATATTGAAATTACTTCATTTGCAGTACAGGTGGGCAGGTATTATTTAAAACTATTCCTCACGTCGATGGCATTACAGTGGTTGCTGAGATAATCAGCTGTGACAGACCGACAGACGGACGGATGAAGTCCGACCTTAAGGGTTCCTTCTTACCAATTTGGTCGGGATCTCAAAAGACTCAACTGGCGATTCGGTCAAAAAATTTAAGCACCGGCCTAAAAGCTTGAAGTCACGGTATATTTAAAATGTTTAGAAGAAAGTGTTGTAATAATCGTTGCGTACATAACCACGTCCGCTCTAACCACAGGCGCAAGGATTGATTGCTTGCGCTAGTGTCGGTCGTGCCGCAGCCAGTAATACCTATACCGTCGACAAATACACTTGTATGTGTTCATTGTTTTTTCTGATTGTAAGTACGGTTTTTACTGCGGCGTTTGCCGCGTCAGGCAGTAAATAACCAGCTCCAAGCTCCATTAACACATGCAAGCTTTGGATTGCTTCGTAGAACAGTCCAAATCCGAAAGTGCCTACTTGAACACTCGGTGAAATTCTCAATCAAACCTATAAGATCGCCCCGGCAAAGGGTCATATCGATTAGGTGGGTTAAGTTAGGTTTCTCTTCAATTCGTCGGTCATTGTTTTTTTCTACCGTTCTTAATTTCCTGCATCATTAGCAGTAGAATGCGGTACTCCCCGCACTCATCTCTGGTACAATTACGCGTGTTATGAAAAAAATGGCAAACTATATTATGCATTAACTTATTATGCAAGATGTCGCTCCAGTCACGGTTTACTTCAACATCAAATCAACAGCCTATTAACATGTCCCCACTGTTGGAGTTCAGGCCTACCCTCTCAAGGAGCGTCCACCACGCTAGCCCAGTGCGGGTTGGTGGACTTCACATGCACTTCGCATATCTTCTTCGGCGTGTGCAGGTTTCTTTACGATGTTTTCCTTCACCATTTGAGAGCAGTCAGTAAATGTACTTAAGTTTCGAGAAAAAACCCATTATAGTACTTGGCCCAGTCGGAGATCGAACTCGGACCTCTCGACATGATAGGCCGCGTCGCCCCACGATGCCACTGACGCTTTAACATGGTATTTATGAAACCAGTACTCATGACAGGATAATAATGTATTTGTTTGTCTTCACAAAAAAAACTTTGTTAGAAGTCAAGTAGGTACCTAATGAACTTGCATTCAGATAGCGCTATTGTATGACACAGTGATAAATCAAAAAAACAATGACATGCACTCGTATATCAGTTAATTATGGCTGGCAGTGTTCGATCGCCTGTAAAACCCGATTGTTTGTATCGATGTCAGGCATTGTCAGGCCATCTATCAACGTAAGTACCTGCGCGGACAGAATACTAATGGCATCGCAGCAAAAACAAAAAAAGCAGCGCTAGCAGACCTCGCGAATGGGTCAATTTTATCAACCGACTTCAAATAAGGATTTACACAATTCCATCGTAAGGTCTACTCGAGTTCTCTAAACATCATCATTCTTTCACACAAAATAATTGTTATTAGGTAGCCTACCGACTGAATTTTCTTTTATGTGAATTCTGAATAAATACACACATAATATACTCACATCGGACCGGAGTACTTACATCTATTGTGTTAAAATAAATGACAAAACTTCTGTGGCAATTAAATATCTTGAGCGTGCCACTATCTACTAACTAATGGAAAGCAAAATGGCGGAGGCCTGACCGAACAGGCCTCATTAGTTATAACATCATTTTAGGTGGTCTGTGTCACCTATTATTCACTGGTTCAAATAATTGTTGTGACAGAGAGCTGGGGCCAGACGGACGGCCACCGGTTCACATACCCGGCGTCTCCCCTGCTGACCCAGGAGGCCGACGTGGCGCCAGAGAGCCTCTGCCCACCAGGCGCGGGCCAGGGAGACGAGTGCGTGCACGTCAAGAGTGTGCCCCTTCACTCCACCGTCGAGATAGTCATGTTTGATCAAGGTAAGCGGTGGCCACATTTCATACTACTTACTTGTTAACAGACGCGGCGAAGCCAAGAGGAGGGTTATGATTTCAGATGTATTTGTACAGTCAAGCTCAGGTTTAGTTATACCTACACTTTTGTGGTAATTTCAACTTCATTTTACCACACGATTGTATGTATGTGATTGTATGATCTTGCTCTCTAGTAGACCCAAAACTATTGAATCGATTTTGAAAAGCGAGATTGAATTCGTCTTGGTTAAAGTACCTATAATTTTTGTTTTGAAAATACATAGTAGTTTTTTTTTTCCTGCGTATTTCATTCATAGGTACGTGAGTCAAAAAGGTTTTAAATAAAAATAAGCCGATTCTAAATAAACAGAAATAAGTATACAAAGATTACATAAACTTTTTTTTAATTTGTTGCGGTATTTTGTAGACGAAAAAAATAACGCAAATTTAAAATAAAATATTTAAAAGAGTAAAATGGCCGGAGGGAAAATTATTAGTATTACTTTTACCTTTAAACAATTTATAAGTACCTATTATTTGTACCTATACGGACGGACAGCATGTAACTTGGTGGTATTTAGCCAAAATAAACACTTAATTTTCTCATTAGGTAGTTTACGACTTAGCTTTTAACGGCTTTCGCTCTTCGAAAGCTAGAAACGGCACTTGTTTTCCTAACACTTAGGCTGACAGAAGGCGCATGTATGATGTATACTGTCATGTCAACATTTGCATTAGCTTAAAATGGCAATGGCGCATGGCGCTTGTGCAACCATTCTCACAAATACAAAGAAGTACGCTTGTTTTGCCATAAAAACATAAGTAAGTAGGTATACAGATTACGGGAGAGATTAAAAGAGTAACGCCAGGAGTTGGCCAAATCCAAAGCGAACGGGAAAAGATAAGTGGGTACCTACTCTACAATAGGACACCAAGAATTCAAAAAATCGATTAGTGGTCGCTTACGTTATTTGTGACTACTGTATGTAAAATTTAAAGTTTCTGTATCCTGTGGGTACTGCGTGACAAATACACACCATAATCAATAATGGAGCAATTTCAAGGTTATGCTGAACTTTTCTAAGTTGCCAAGCCCCCTTACATCGAAGGGTGACAAGACAACCCTTGTATATGTATTTAGCTTAATTTTGGGCGCAGAAACCAAAGATATATGATTCGCGGACGACGGTAGTGGCTATTATCAGATTGGTTATCAACCTATTTGCCGTAAAAACAGCAGAAAATATTAACAAACATCCGGTGAACGGAAAAATCTGTTCATCGCATGCATCTGAACAACATGAAATATATCAAGCAGTGCATGACACCTTGAAAATAAAATCGTAGTAGAAGGTATAATAGTATTCAAATCGACTATTTATAAGCAAATTATTTCTCTATGTCAGTAGTTCAATAACACTTTATGATAATTCAATCGGTTTTCGTACTACAGATTTCTATAGAAATGTATTCTATGACCTTGAATCACGGAATAAAATTTGTTTGATCAATCGCGTAAAGGTCTAAATTGATAATTAAGCAATAGTTAGGTACTACCTATTTAGTTGAGAAGTTGGAGATGCACTGGAAAATGATATAAGTATTTACTAGTTTTGCAGAACACTTATTTAGTTTGAAACTCTATCAGAATTTAGCTAAAAGTGTTTCAACTTTACCAAAACCATAGCCTGAAGTTATCCATAATTTTCTCTACATGTTCGTATAATAGAAAATAAGTACCTAATGTTCAACTATAATGTTGCAAAGTATAGTCCCCGTAGAGTTTAATGGCGGCTGTGTGAAGTTCGCTGATTTCTGCGCAATGACTAAAGTTAGGTGTCGAACGGGGAGCTGTGCGGGGGTTCACTAGAGACGCTCATTCAATTTCAAGAAAGTTTGATTCGGTTCATCGAATCAATGAACTATTCATTGATTCGATGAACCGAATCAAACTTTCAAGTTTTTGGTCATCTGTAGCACACTATCTCGCTTACGCACACATAGACTTTAACACTGTCAGCGAAGTGCAAACAATTTGTGACTATAATCATTCAGCCGTCAAGAAATTCTACGGGGACTATAAAGTCAATAATTTATAGAAAAGAGAGAAACTTTATACGAAACTTTGCACCGAAGTAGAAATACCTACGGATGATAAATATACAGCGATAAAGCACAAACCTTCAGCCACTTTAGGTCATATTTTAAATTCTCTGTAGCAAACACCAAGTCGTATTCGCGAAGCGAATGGCTAATGACAAATAATAGTTAGGCTGGCTTTGTATAGGACTTTCGCAAGACTAACTGCGTCTCTTTGATTGCGGCACACCAATAGGAATTCAAATTATTCAATGCATCTAATCTAAGATTGTACGACTATGCATTCTCACATTTATTATCCTAAGGCAATAACATATTTAAGATATATTTCAAAACTTTATGTACTTTGACTGAAATGACGGCCTTGTTGACTGGTTCGAGCGTTTGCCAAGAACGCGGGTTCGAGTCCCTGGAGAGACAACTTCTGGGTTAACTTGTTGTTAACGTGGTTTATGAACTAACAGATGTTAAATCTTTACTCAAAATGGAAGCGAATGCTTTCTATATGCGTCGAGGTCTTGACCTTTGTTGACAATGACGCATTTGAGATGAAGTATCCAGGAAACGAAATCTCACTTACGACTTCCTCTACCTAACGTAACGTTGTCTGTGTGTTTGTTACACAATCACACTTAAACATAAAACACATAGGCCCAATTTATAATCATGAATCCATACATATTAACTTTATATAAGTTGGTAGGTTATTTTGTTTATTTGTAGAATGGCTGAGTAGGGCGATTCCCCTCAGTGTTTTTTTTTGCCAGAAACGTGTTGGATAGGTCATCATCAGCCTGCACTAGTCCACTGCTGGACATAGGCCTCCCCCAAGGCGCGCCACTGAACCCGATCCTCGGTTCTCTTTGGATAGGTACTTTATACAATGTAAAATAGTTATCGTAATAGCAAGAAATGTGCCTATTTGCTTGAATGGTCTGCATGAAATTTGTACCAGGCAGCCATCATTACCAGGAAATTGGATATCCAATTCAGTTTGCGTGGTACATAAAATATGTAATGTATCTATTCGCTTAGGCTTGGAAATCTCTCCATACTTGATGGCTTATTGATGATGATAGATAAATTATTATTTATTTATTTAAGTACCTTCCTAATGAAAAATTAAATTGGGATCTCAGGAACCGACTTTAAATTGGTAAATCTGTCACCAGAATCTATCTGTCGGCAATGTCCAATCAAACCATTAACTGCTTTTGTTTCAGGTGGCGAATCCGACCACATCTTCCATCTCCACGGCTACAGTTTCCACGTGGTGGGGGTGAGGGAGTTCAACAGGAGCTTGGACAAAGATGACGTCATCAGAATGAACGAGGAAGGCACGCTGTTCCCTAACAAGAACCTTCTAGATCCGGTGGAAAAGGATACAATAGTAATACCCAAATTAGGAGTAGTAGCTCTTCGTTTCAAAGCTGATAACCCAGGGTATTGGATGATGAGGGATGAGAGGTCCTCACATTGGACGAGGGGTTTGGATTTTATCTTGAAAGTGGGTGAAGAAAGAGACTTTGTACTGGCACCACCAGATTTTCCCAAATGCGGTTCCTATGTAGGTCCAGAGTATTTCCTAATTTGATGATAGTAGTTAAATTTAATTGTAGTTGAGGTTGAAGAAAGGAACAAAAATGTTATTGTGGGCGCCGCCGATGATATAGCTCACAGAGCACAGAATGCACACGCGCGGGCATCGCCGCGCGGCCCGGCGCCGGCCGCGGCACAATTCCAACATCTTTGATATAGCTGCTATGTGAAAAATGTAGTCAATTAAGGTCGCCGACATCATTTGGTAACGCTTTGTTTTTTAAGTTTAAGTTTCAACATGTTGCCGAAGTTACAGATGCATCACGTCAAAAGTTTTTGTATTGTGGTTTAAAGCTGTCATAACTTCTAAAAATATAACTTATTAATGTAATTTGGAAGACTTGAAATTTTACATTGCTCAATGTATTTATTTGGATTGTGATATTATAATAATTATTTTTCGTAGTGAGTGATTTTATATTTTCACGGCTGGAAGTCAATCTTACTTACCTGCATGTATTTTCTGCCTACCCCGCCAGGGACATAGGCGTGAAGATGTTGTATGTTTTAATGTACATTTTTAAAATTTAATAAATTTTTCAATCGACTATTATGTTATGATAATAATTGATCATCATTGATCTATGATCCCTGAAGATCGCAACGAAAGTAAAACTTTTGCACGAGACAGGATTACAAGGCAAGTTGTCTTCGAGGCTCCGATACCTGCTTAATCGAATAGAGTCTGAAATTGGGACTTGACGACTCAAGTCTTTTGCAACGAGCCAAAGGTACTGGGTGAATCCGTATCGTATTTTCGAGACAATTATAACTTCACAAGGCTGAAATTATCGATAATGTGATATATATTTACAACTTGATCTTGATTATAACATTAAAAGTATTTGTAAATAAAAATTATTTTTTTCAATTTAGTAGGTATTTAACTTGATTTGTACTTTCTATTCATAGAACTTCATAGAAATTATTTGCGTAAATTTCAACAAACAATAGAGATACTTATCTAGGCACTTCCTTTGTCAGGGTAATATCCAGAACTACGAAACGATTATTTTTTAAAGTATTCATAGGTTTCGGTTTTTAATTGTATAACAGTAATGACGCTGTGACAAACTGATGCGGACAAGCAGACAGACGGACGGACTGGACGGTCTTGTAAAGCTATGGTTTCCTCCAGTAGCGGTGCCCGTCATTTAGCGGACGTAATACAGCGGTGAATGACGTCACTAGAACGTTGTCTATGTAATCAAAATGGCGCGGTTTCCTAGAGAGCGGTCGTCGTTTAGTCCATTTGTTCTAGTGACGTCATTCACCGCTGTATTACGTCCGCTAAATGGCGGCACTGCTACTCTAGGAAAACCAAGCTTAAAGGTTCCTTGCCGGACTATGGAACCCTAAAAAGCAATGAAAGGCGTTAAAGTACTGAGAGTACTTATCGAGTTTGAGGACCGTCCAAATAGAGAAAGCGTAAATTGGAGTAGCTACCTCGTGCCTCCTCATACCTAGTGGACCGAAAACGGAATGCAGAATTAAATTGTAAATTTCAGATTCTGAATACTCCTTTAGTGCGCCTGCCAAGTCCATATTCACTTTATAACATCCATTTTACTTACTTTCGGTTTTTTTACTATACTATTTACGGAAAGAATCTGTTCTCAAAAAAAGCCTTATAATAATTAAAAAATTAGGAATTCAATTCAAGCGGTCTTTCCAGGTAAAACCTAAAATGGTTTAATGTTGAAAATGGGACAAAAGCGTCTAAAGTTTTAGTTTGTTTTTTTCAAACTATAGTTGTTTTTCAATATAAAAACGTAATAACGTTTCATTTCCTTCTTTGTGTGATTAACTGTCGCTCTCGAATCATAAAACCAGCATGATCGTGAGTTTCAGGTTTTAGAATCTCGACGAAACCTGCAACGACTAATTCATATAACTTTTAGCTTCATGTCATTTGTTATGTGAACATTAGTTCAACTGCCAGTAGGCCAGTAAGTATTGTATTGTACGTACTGCAATCAACAACGTCGCTATGGCATTGTTGGCTTGGCTACCCACCATCGAAGAGATAACGAAGCCCATTGTTGTTGGCATTAGAATCATTACAATCTGAGATTTGTATCACAAAGTAAGTACTTTCAATCTTTCTAGATTTTCTAATTCAAAAGAAACTCGGAAATAGCGCTCAGGAACAAAATGTTGAATTTTCATAATGTTGATTTCTCAAAATGTTGGATTCTCAAAACGATACTGTAAATAATTATATCACTACTTGTTCCCGCGGCCGTAGGGTAGGGTTGTAGCGTGATTTTATACTTCCTAGTTATTTGGGCTATCAAATACCTACAAAAAAAAACAAATTCGATTGGTAGTTCTAGAGATTAGCGCGTTCGTACAAAAAAAACAAATCTTCAGTGTTATTATATCGGTATAGATTCATCTGCTTGTAATTGTTATTTACTGTCTATATGTAAGTGGTAAACGGACAGGTACCGCCTGATGGAAAGCGGTCACTGTCGCCCTACCTTTGGCGGTAGAAGGTGGGTAGAATGGTGACTATCCCAGACGGATCCTGCATCATCATCGGCCTGTACTACTAGTCCACTGCTGGACATAGGCCTCCTGCATCGATTTCTCGAACATTCTTCTCAACTTCGTGTAAAGTATCTTCTTTCGAATTACTATTCTATAGGAGTGAAGGATGTTTTATGATCTCGCAAAAAATACATGCGTTTTCATGAGAATCGATAATATTGTAGGTACTGTGCATAGGAGTCGAATAAAGTCGATACTAAAAATGTATTTGTCTTGTCCGTCTCCTCGTCTAGCGCCTAAGTGTAATGTAAAATTACTAGTGTAAAGCGATTTGAATGAAATGTTGTATTTGTAAGTAGGTATTACATATAAAAATATAACCAGGTTTTTTTAAATTTAAATCACATACAAAAAAAGGCCGACTTTTTAAAAAAACTATCCCGACGATTAGCTTGCAGCATGCGGTAATTATTCATACCGGTTACAGTAATACCCATTCGTCAATGACTGAGAAAGTTATTCGCCACCAACCACTTACCTATTTATCGAGAGAATTATAATAGATCTCATATTTCCAAACGATAATTAAGCAGTGAATGAGAGATATTGTGATAAGCTAATTGCGGTGCCAGCACTGGCTCACACCACTGGCACCACAAATTGAACCAGTCAGTGATGCGTGTCACTGTTGTAGAGGTTAATTGCCTTGCGGTGTCGATGATATTGGATTTATATGACACTAGCTGTTGCCCCGCGGCGATACCGATTGGATAAGTAAAAGAGGTATCACAATGGAACAAACATACAAAAAGGTTACTGCATTTATAATCCGATTTTGCTAGCTAGATTGGCCGTTAGAGTCGAGTGCCAGAGGTCGTGGGTTCAATTCCCAGTGTGGACGAAAACTTAGTACAAGTTGATTCCGATTTGGGTCTTCCCATAGCGTATGGGAGATAATCCTAGTTTGGGAGCGGCGATCGGGAATACTGGTGATCGAAGTTTGGGAGCCTTGTCAATATGTTCTGTTCTACTACTATATAAATGCGAAAATTTGGAAGTTTGTTGCTCAATACGCCATAAGAGCTGAACGGATTTTGATGAAACTTGGTGCAGTCATAGCTTATATCCTGGAATAATACATAAAATACATTTTATAGCGGATGAAGTAGCGGGGGTCCGCTAGTTAAGAATAAATAAATACGGTCTAACTTAAGTCTTCGAGCTGTACGGTCGACCGCACCGCAGTGGTAACAAAACCAGTATAACTGGTCGCTCATAATATTGGTACTCCAGGCTAGGCCAGCTCAAGGTCAATTTGTTTCCACTGACGAGCGGTCGATTGTCCGAACATGTGTCCCGATTTGCGAAGCCCAAAAATTAATTTTGTCTATAAAGAAATTTGCCTATATAACAAAATGCCTAAAAGCATTAGTGAAGTGTTAATAAGGTAGAAGAAATTAGTTCTTGTTAGTCTCTGTCTTAAAAAGCGGAGGTTAAAAACTATACAAAGATGTGGTACAGTCATCCTCGGCTCATTAAACACCTTCTGAGTCTGACCCTAATGACTAGTAGCGAAAGAGATTTTACAAAAGCTACTGTTTACTTTTCTAAAGGTTGCATAAAACAAATTCATCGTCGAAAATCTGCCTGTTCATTGGGTGTTGCCGGTTATGTGGGTTTCTCTGTGTGTAGTGTTGCCGAAATCGAGGGCTTATTCTTAAAGGTAGTTAGTATCGAAAGTGTCAATGAGTGATATCGATATAATTTAGTGCTGTTATCATATAATACACATGTACTTACATGGACAGGACGAAGAGAAGATACTATCGATAAAAGCGAGTATTGAAATATCTGGCCTGGCCTACATTTCCTCCGTGTAATTGATGCATCGACTATCGACTTTGGGCAACTCTACTGCGTTGCCAAAACACCACAACGGAACACGTCTTACGGCAACTTTCTCTTTTAAAGAGTACTCGTCAATTGCTATCAATAAATTCCATTATTCTCATATGGTTAAAAGACCAACAAACATCTGCCGAAGCTGCAATGCTATACGGTTCTTTTTTATATGACTTTCATAGACGATGGTTCAAGAATTATTTAATATACATTTTGTTGCCGGTAGTTAGTAAAATTGTAAATATGACACCCACAGAAAGATTGCCTAATAAGGTGTCGGCATTAAAGATATTCGCAATTGTTAGTACAATAGAAAGTTTCTTTTCAACCTAATGTGACCTTTCTGTTGTGCTTTATACGTTTTATTAGAGGTATTGTTTGAAGAAGACTTATAAGAAGAATACCTACGTGCTTTTATACAGATGGGCGCTTTGTTCTTTTGACATTTACCTACCGTATAATTTTATTCACATTGATATCCTTTAATAGTAACTGGGTAAAGTGAGATTTGAGACTGTTATTTGGGAAGGTATGGTTTATATAGATAAAAGTAGGTGTAAAAATGCATAGATAGATGCAATGATCACCTGAGACACCGTTAGTTTACAATTATATATGGAAATCTATTTTGTAAGAGGACTTCTATAAATTTATAAAATCAAAATTAGGAATATTTTTTGTACCGAATAAATAAAAACCGTCATTTTTACTTGAAAATTTACAATTAAATTCTCAACCCAAAAATCCCAAGAAATTACAAATAAAGGTTGAGATCTCCCATGCACTTGACCCATTTGCTTTCCACGAGGGTAAGACAAAACATTCACAGAAACAGAGTTCGGAACGAACGCAGAGAAAAGTATAACCGAGGACCCTCGGATCAAATAACAAGGCACAAACTCTTGACAAGGGTAGAGCCTCTTATAGCATAAAGTTATTCCTGCCTTATCAATTTCTTTTCGTATTTAAATTCGATAAAGGTACGTCAATGCTTTGGTAGTCAATTTGTTAGATCTCAAGGATATATCGTGTTTCTGAGTGTATTTCATGCAGGTAAGACTTTGTCTACAGTTTCAACAATGATGATACTCACCGCAGCATGTAGGACCTAGGTAGGTGTAAATGTGCAATCAATAAAACGACAGACCTCTGACGAGCAGCACAGCAGCGCTGAGCGAATGCGATGAACAACTAGTCTTCCTAGCGAGGTTGATCATTGATCGATCGATCGACCATACAGCTGCGGCCCCGGCTCCATTTAGATATAAACTTCAGCAGCAGTAGGTAATGACTTCTTTAGTGAATTATGAATACGTAGCGGAAATATCCACGACACGGCCCCTTAACTAAAAAGTTAAGGTGCATCGGCTGATTTCTAACAAGTTGGTCTGTATACTTTTCGGTCCACTTCGGAAACACCTTGGTATTGATCCCTGGCTGGGACTCTTGGGCATCTATCTATTGTTTATTTTATTGTATGGGAATTGAATTTATAATATTTATATAACCTAAGTAACAATAATAATACTACAGGTCGGGAAAGACCTGAATATAAAAATTAATGTGACACATTTTCCTCGAGTCGTGTGAGCGTACTTTAGCCGCGACGGAGCTATCAGCGACGGTCGTAACGAAATAACAGAAAATAAATATGAGCCATAAACCTGAGAATACGATATAATGCGGCTTATCTGCGAGATCCATTAAAAATCCCGAAACGGCTTGTGAATAATTTAGCAAGAAAAACATTTCATACGAGGGTAGAGACAGCTCGCTTAGAGGTTAATCTTTGTAGGAATGCAATGAGATCGACCGGCCACACTCGCGATCTTAATGTGATCTCTATGTTTAGAAGGAATTGATTCTTATGTTATGGCCCTTTCGATCGGTAGCAAAAAATGTTTTTACGGTTCGATATACCCGGCTCAGACAAACGGTTTCTTAGAAATCGTTGTACTAATATGATATGACTGCAGTTCTACTATTATTTTTGAAAATAAAGGAACGATTCCTTTCAGTAAGCAATCATCAATATGTAGGGTAAGTACCTACTTTCCCTCCAACTCCGGATTATTTTTCCTCACAGTACTATTACTTACGTCCAAAACGTATTAATGAAACTTCGCAGCGCTAACACCTAGGAACGAATTTTACAGTAAATAATAAAATCTGAATAATAATACATTATTATTAAAAGAACGCACTTTGACCGATTTTATATTTTCAATACTGCGGCGCTAATGCTATTTGATATGGTAATTAGTATCCCAGTCTTTGGTAATTCACGATATTAGCTATTACGGTAGGTAGGTACCAAATTTTAATCTGTACAGCCGTTCCATTGTAGCGTTTTTAAGTAGTTTGATAGATAAAATATCTTCACGCCATGTCCCATGCGATTGCCCTTAACGATGATTAATTAATATTAAATGACAATGGAAGCCACGCATTGAAGTCATTCAACGTAAGTGTATAGCTATGATAGACTGGACCAGCGATGAACTTCCACACGCGATACGGTCGTTTGGCCTTGGGACGACCAACTGGGTTAATTACCCTACCTGGTGCTCTGGTCCGTAACTCAAGCCTAGAAAACTGTATCCATAACGGTTTGACGTATATTTAGTGCACATAATTAGAAAAAACCTGCAAAGTATTAAGATGAGGTCTAAGAAAAGAAAGATAAAAAAAATTCAAAATTGTAGAATCATTATTAATAGTCATTTTATCAATCAAATTTGCATGTATGTTCTCTCTTTTAGCTCCATCGTTCCGATAGTTTTATAGTTATATATGCGGAAAAGACTGACAGACATACATATAATATGTTCGCTATATGGGTTTCTTTTGACGGATTCCTAAAAACTGAGGCAATAGCCGTTTTCATTTTTAGTGATCTCCTTAATTATTATCTAATTCATATATAAAAACCTAGATAGGTCTAGACAAGCATAAAAAACTTGGGTAGGTACATAAATCGCTTCAAAGAAGGATACAACAATGTATAGCGCTTGGAGGCACTCTACCCCCAGATTTACAGTAAGTATTTACGTCTATTAGTTATTATAGTTATATATTTCGCAAACTCGACAAGAAGTTATTGCCCTTATAATTTTCTTTTTATCTGTATATTCAGTCCTTATAAAGGAAACAAACGACTGACCTAAGTATTATAATTCTCCAGTTTAAAAATATTTATAAAGCTTTTTATTGCGGAAAATTACCTGGCCCCGGAACTTGGAACAAAAAAATTTCTGTTGCCCGTTAATGGGGACATTAGTTAATTAGAACCGGAAACATTGAGCAGTTCTTAAATGCGAAAGATGGTCTTTAATATAGACAAGTAAATCAAGTTAGCCTGAAAGAAATGAATTGAATTATACTTACTAATTTTACAAAGAAACAATTTATTCTTCTTAACCCTTTAACGCATAGGTAAGCGTATTAATTATACCTATCTGTTAGTTTTTGTTTACAATTAAAAAAATACACATTTTTCAGTTTCTATAGGTATTTGACCAATGATAAGACATAATATTTCCAAAAATTCCATGTAATAGGGAGTTAAAGAAATATTAACAAAAAATTGTATGCTTGGGTAAATAAGCGAAGAATAGAGCTTTTCAATTAATCACGTTATGATTTCCCCTCAAAAAAGGTATGTTACAGTTATATGTACAGTCGATCGCACGAGCACAGCAACATAGTGTCTTGTCTACTCGATTTCTTGGATATGCAAAAATATTGTCGTAATAACTCTTTGTTATGTAACTGAATATTTACGAAGACATAAACCAAATAATTTATGATCCACTATATCTGTATGTGAAACAAAGAAATGTAACGTAAATAAAAATTCTATCTCTAATCTAAACTACAGTATACGTAGGTAGTGCATGTGCAGTAGAGAACATGCAGTCCATGCTTCAAATAAATAGCCTGTCCTTTCTTGAAACGTGATTTGCCATTCTATCCAAGTTTCCAGCTGTAGAGAATTTTATAGTTGGAAGGAAGTTGTACGAAGATTCACTTTTCTCTTTTATATAATGTCCTTCACCAGCGCCCATTTCATTGGATAGTGTTTTCTATCAATTATTATATCAAATGTTACATTTGATATAGCGTAGGTTATTGTTTTCTTTTTGGGATATAGGTAGCTTGATGAATGATGGATGAGCATTTGTCAGGGAGATGTGTCTTGATCGATTTTCAAAATTACTTACATCCCTAGGGATGTGTAAAGCTACTTTCAGTACAGGTGTTGAGTTAGTAATGAATGACGTCCTTTCAGAGCATGAGTGATGCAAAAGATATTTATAAATCAGTGATTCTCGAGCGAACGGTGACAACTGGGATCAGAGGGGTCGCCGAATGGTCAGTCACTAGGGGCATTTCCATTTTCATCAAGGCACTATCAGTTAAACTCCACTACCTAAACAGTACACTTTCATGTAACAACACCGACATTTAAGACTATCGCGTTTGGCTCACTGCCAGGCAAGTCCGCAGATAGTAGCTGTATTGTTGCCTTGACGTTTATTTAAACTTCTCTTATCTATTCAGCACATCGGGATTCCTGCTAGACATCTTACGATGATCGAGGTCGACCTAAACTGTATGAAAGTACCTACCTATTACAATAATTTGCACATAAACTTTCTTAAAATGTGTAATTTCTTTAATATACTTATTTAGATAGTACTTGTCCAAAAGCTGGATATATATTTTCATGCCACACATTACCTATTACACAATTTCGCCTAACATTATTGCAACATACGAAAGACATGTTTTCCTTCGCTGAAAGCATTGTAAGTCGTTGTGTTTTGGAAAGTATTTATTTGGTATCAATCATTAAGGTTTTAATAAAAATATTAAAGCTTTTTACATACATGTAACACCTTGGAGGCGGTGGTAGATAAAAAATTGACGTTGTATAAATGTACCCAGTGTACTTACATGCAATAAAATAGTTTTGACTTTGACTTTACAAAATAATAACTTTGATATTTAACTTAATATTTAACTTCTGAACTGCCGTAATGCTTACTCTTTCTAACAGTGAGGGTTGGCTGGAAGAGATCTCTGGTAGAGATAAGTCCTCTTTTGTACACTTCTTATTTGTTTTACTATTTAAATTTATTTTGTGTAATAAAGAATATAATTAATAAAAAGTGTTGGACCAGTTAAGGTTTGCGTTGGGCTATTATAATATTATTATGTCTGGGAAGCTGTTCGTGTGTTTTTACGCGAACTGTGCAAGCAAAAAAGCAGGGTAATTTTTCTATACTTCGTAACGTCTTAAAACGTGTATATCCTACATTTTTTTAACGCTAAGCGCCTACTGTAAGCGTAATAAATATCAACGCCGAGCCAAGACGACTCCACGCGACGGGCGTGGTACTTTGCTTCAATTTATCTTGTAGGAGTAGTGACAGCCGTACCAAAAGCGAGATAATGCCGAGACATCCTTTAAGTTACACTAGCTATTATCGGCTATGTTCGTCACTGTGGTACTCATGTTTCTTTGCCCTTTATTTTCCCATAAAACAGTGGGCAATAATAAATGCAAATAGCGTGATAAAAAACACTGACGTTAAAAGCAGTGCAAGTGCCACTCCGGTTGTAATAAGATGCAATAAGTTCTCGAGGAAAAATAAAAACAGCTGCGAGCTAAGCCCGCCGCAGTGCGAAAAGAATGTACCTACCTCTACCTTAATGCATAAAAATTACGTACAACATTTAAGTTGTAGTTTCCAATCGCACGACGTGTATTATAGGTAGGTAAGTAGGTCAGAATATATTTTCATTGGGTTCTTCGACATGGTATAAGATTTAGGTGTTTATTCAACGTGGGCGAAGCCGCGGGCAACAGCTAGTAAATTAATAATAGATAATTAGAACATTTGGTAAATACTCCAAGCGCTCCGTAAACATTTATAGAATCAATACAGCTGAGTACAGACATCAAATCAATAAATTAAATGAACAGTCTATATACGTCCAATTGCTGTCCTCTGGAGGCCTAGTTAAATTCTATCAACAATCTATAAATAGAGAGCGTCAGTGGCGGGGATAAGACGCGGCCGATCACATCGAAAGGTCCGGAGTCGATCCCCGGCTGGACCATGTACCAATGGGTTTTTTCTCGAAACTTAAGTACATTTACTGACTGCTCTCAAACGGTGAAGGAAAACATCGTGAGGAAACCTGCATACGCCGAAGAAGAAATTCTTAGGCGCATGTGAAGTCCACCAACCCGCACTGGGCTAGCGTGGTGGACTATAGCCCGATCACCCTCGTTGTGAGGGTAGGCCTGAGCCCCAGCAGTGGGGACATGTAATAGGCTGTTGATGATGATGATGAACAATCTATAAATGGTTGTCGCTTATCTAGTCAAACCTATTAGTCTATCGATAAAATCAAGTTCCTCTTCCAGTAGTTTCAGAACTATTCAGCATATAATTACTGTACGCTGCCAACTTTACTCCACTCCTCAAGTTCACCCCCACCGAATAACATCATCATACGAGTAGTTCGCTCAGCGCTTCCTGCTTCTATAACTTTATTTCCGCCGCTTAGATATTAATCAAATTCTCTATAGATCTTTTCGGGAGCGTCGCAACGCGCAACACTAGCTGTGTATGGATAGAATTATTAATGACTTCGCTTTTAGTAACGGCTTTGAAATAGAAAGACTTTGATTTGATACGCTAAATAGAGAAATCATCCGGTGCAGACGGGACAAAATGTAGGTATCTTATATTAAAACACGTTCATGGACAGTACGTCTACAGACGTCATGTCATGCCGTTGATTTGTAATATGATAGTAGGTACGACTATTGACGTCGTCAAATCAAATATACTTTATTGAGCACCAAATTATATCAAAAGTTTATATTACGAAATATTACTAAACTACAGAGTAAGTAATACTAAACTGTGTACAATCAAAAGGCGGCCTTATCGCTTTCAGCGATTTCTTCCAGGGAACCTTAGGGTGATGTTGAAAACTTCTAGGAGTGTAGGTGTTGGGTGCACACATTTATAAGTGAGTATATAATTGACATTATATGAATATAATATAAATAATAAATAACTATATAATATATCGTAGTCGTCGTCGTAGGTAAACAGGCTAAAGCTTGTACAGAATGAGTCGTACTGTCTAATCCTGTAGTCATGCATGATGTATCATGCATGACTACTACTTGCTGTCGTATACGACAGCAAGTCTCCGGATGAACGTCTTCGTATAAACTGAATGAGATTGTCTAGTGCTGTATCATAAAGTCAAGTCACGTGGGCGCAGTGTCCACGAAGATGATTGGAGGAAGAGTACCCTAATTTGATCATAGCAAATTTTACGAAAAGGAAATTCTCCTCTAGTTTTTAAAATAAGTAGAACTATATTCAATGATTTTTTAAACACCGATCAGCTGAGCAGCGAATCGAACCGGACAAATTTGGTAGAAAATCCTGTATTTTCATGATAACAATCACAGAATTCAGCAACAAGGGCACAAATGTTTCTGAACTCCGTGATAACTGTGACTTTAATAACTTGACTTTTAAGTTTATGGAAGACGTTATCGTTTTGTTATTGAATATTAAATTTCATAGTCTTCCTTTAATTGGATAGATTTACATGTTTCTTAGAAGCAATAGGCACGACCGGGGATCGAATTCGGAGCCTTGCGCCATGTTAACGTAATTCAATTCAATTTAATACACTTTATTGCAGAAAAAATAAAACAGAACACAATAATACAGTAGACTTAGGTGGTAGGTACATCTCGGCGGTCTTATCGTTATGACCGTATCGCCTAAAAAGTAAATTGCCTATACAGTAAAATGCCTAAAATCAATGTCTAAATTGTAAAATGCCCAAGTAGTAAAGTGGTGAAACGTCTTATCAATTCGCTTAAGTTTTGAAACGTCTAAAAAGCAATTCCACATTTTGACATTCGTCACGCATTATAGGTAATTTGTTTCGTAGACAATTTGCACTTTAGACGTTATTCTAATTAGACATTTTACGTTGTAGGCATTCTGCTAATAGCAAAATTGCTGTTTAGGCGATACGATCGATCATAACCGCATGCTACTAACCCCATATCGGGGTAAGAGCGGCTGTTCATTTAACGCGCACCGCACGCTGTCAGCTGACGGCGCGGCAAACGTGACGTAACAAATGACAGCCCGGAAATTCCGGCGAATGGTTTATGGGCTTACAATGTGCGACAGTGACGTCTTATTAGCTGTGAAATGTGGTTATATAATCTGTTTCCCTGTGGTGTCACGAGGCGATAGAATTTGTCTGTGATAAAAAATTCCTGACGTACTTATCTAACCATCTCGTATCAACCACCATTCCGTACGTTATTTGAGCGTGTTCGGTAGAGTTATTTATTATGTATTTTATGAGATAGCGCTTGCTTAGTCATACAAAACTTTTTTAAAAAATAATATCTCTCTGTGAGACAATCAGGGCTTTATCGATATGCCAATTGTTTTTGTAATAGTAGGTAAATAAATAAAATACACGTAATCGTATCACTATGATTTTCTGATTTACGATGTCCAATCTGAAAAATGTACAAACTGAATAATGTCCAATCTGAAAAATGTCCAACGACCATGCTCGAACTGAAAAATGTCCAAACTGAAAATATATATATTACAGTAAACCGATTTTCTCCCGTACAATGGAAATTAGACAAAGATTCAATGCACACATTCACTTTCAAACCAAAACAAATAGTACAAAGTTGTCGTCTCTACCACGACCTCTAGCGCTCGAGTCTAACGACTAAACTACTAGGGCAACAACGCGTATCGAATATAATTACAGGGCGTGGCAAATATTTTTTTAGGTAGAGGAAATATTTTTCGAGAACAGAAAAAAACTCACCGTAAAGCCTAAAACAATAGGAGAAGCAAAGAATAAACACAAAAATGACTCATAACAATGCTATCGTATGATTTAGTATAATAATTTTCCAACAAGAGTGATTTAAGGAAGGAAGTGACAGTCAGAGAGTTTTTAAAAAAAATCATAACTTCCAAACTATTGATTTTCACCGTTCCTTGATCTAAGATTTTCACAAAACTATAGTGTTGTTTTTTTAAATGAGTTGTCATATGGCCTGTACCTAAAAAAACTTCTAAAAGTAAAAGTATTTTTTCAACCTTTGATTATTTACGACATCAACTAATTTTTATCTACAAAGGTATTTGTCTATATAGTACCTTTATCGTCTTTTAATGTACTCTAATTTAAAATGCCTGAATTAAACGTAGTAACCCTTGCCCATGCATCAAACGTAGTGCCGACTGTACCACGCTAGTAATTAATAATGCCGCATTAATGATGCACTAATTGTCATTAATTATGAATATTACGCTCCCTTTCATATACTCATTTTTTATCGATACTCGTAAACTAACCGACAGTTTTATTGGTGGACAGGTAACTTGTTTATTGTCTCTTACATTATAAACATAGATTGCCGTAGGTCTATTAAGTTTTACGAGTGATAGTTACAGCTTATAGACGGCAACATCATAAACCTTTGTTGGCTGAAAAGGTTACTAATACATAGGTAGATTTTAACACGAGTAAGCCAGCAACCAGCAAGCCCGCTAGTCAGCTTCGACGTCAGTCGTCTACCCCAGCGGTTATCGGTTCTCCGGCAGATGTGACCAGCCCACTGCCACTTCAACGTGCTAACCCTTGTGCTATGTCGAAGGTTTTGGCTCTCTGGCGGATCACCACGTTTCGGATTTTGTATTAATTACATGGGCATAGAATTTTTCAAACGTCTGTGATTTCGGCTACAAGTTGGGAAGCATTTATAAATGAGAAGGGGTTGTATTTAAATGCACTTCAAAATTTATAGTTTGCACTTGTATCCCACTGTATACACATATAGATCCCACTGTAAAAAATTAAAATTTTAACACTTAATTTTTTTTATCATAGTAGATGACCATCTATATTATAAACACCATATAATAAGTCATACTGGATCCCTGTCGCTCGCTTCGCCCGCTCCATGGTCACTAGCAAAATTATTTTTCAGGTAGACAATTAGACAAATTTTAAAGTTTTGAATCTTTAATTTTAAAGCTAAGCTTTTAAAAGTGTTTTAATACAGGTTGGGACAAAAAGACCCACTTTACCGAAAGAGTAGTTTTTTATGTGTTTTATTTAAAACAAATAATTAGACAAATAATTAAACATTTGTTTAGAATTTTGAGAAAAGCGTAACCAATGAAACCAAGCCTCGATTTGTTTTTTTTATATGGTAATATTTTACTCGATAAATTAATCTAAATAAATGAATAAAACTAAGAAGATTCAAAGATAATATTATACAAACGGCAACCAAGACGTTTCATGTAATTCAGAGAACAGCCTAGACTGACCCATTTATTGTTTATTTGTTAGATGTTCGTACAACGTCTAACAGAGAAAGGAATCAAAGGAAAATAATAATTATAGTCCTTTTCTTTCCCAAGCACAAAGCAAAATATGCCTTAGTATGTAAAATATGGCTTAGTATGTAACCGTTAGGTTTTCTTTGCCCACGTATTACTTGGATTATAATTTATTCAAATATACTCAGAAGTTGCAGACCATGTTACACCGACTACTGAATAAACAGAAAGTTCTTTTTTATATTTATTTTCTTTTAGAGACCTACTAGATGTAACATATCTAGACCACGTAGGAATATCTATGTAGTATTAAGTTTATGCTCGTATATAAAAAGCATAAATAAATTAAAGCAAATGCGTACGACATAATTTTAAATGACGTCGTTGGTATTGCTCTATCTTAGAAGAAAGACTGTTATTTATAGATCCTAACTTCACGGGAACATTTTTGACGTGTGTTTAGGATTAGGGGATTCGTTGAGTGGAGATAATAAGAAGCAAGGACCAACCAAAATCAAAGTCGAAATATTTTTATTGTTTAGGTCTTAGGTCGATATATTTTCTCTAAATCCTTGATTAAATAAAAGACAGGTACGTATGTATGTATGTAAACACTTATTGTACCAAAAAATAACAAAAACAGGCAGTTAAGAATAAAACTAAGTATAAAGGCGGACTTATCCCACTAAGTGATCTCTTCCAGTCAACCCTAGAGTACGTATTTGGGCTCTGAATGTTCTGTATTCGTATAAGTTCATCTTATACTTAAGGTAGTGTATGCTTAGTGTGCTGTTAATTTATGTAGGAATAGGAAACACGCACCGAAAACTAAACTTAACTTGTAACTCAAATATTTTGGCATAAAACTAAAAGTGAACGCCCTCAACTTTGCTCTTAAGTTTTCCGACACGTTTCAGCCTTGTCAGTAGAAAATTTAACGGATCTCAAGTTATAGCTGAACAAACATGCAAACGTGCTAGTTTATAATATGAATATTGCAGTTAAGTTACTGTGCTTGTTGACTGAGAGGTTATTGGGCATTTCTGCAGTTTTTTTATCAAGTTTAGGTAGTTTTTTTTTCTTATGACATTCTGCCAACTTGCGATCGGTCATCAGACCAAGCAGTTATTTTATTTGTCTGTTAGTAGCGTGGTAGGCATTCCCTCCCATTGTTGGGTTTCCTTCATAAAATGACTATGCATTATCCCAAGTGTGGGAACCGCTTCAGACGCTTTTTAGATAGTTTCACTGCACTTTTTATGCGCAGAACACTTTGTGAAACTTAGTAGCGCAGAGTGGCCTTTTAACAACCTCTCCCCTATCTATAATGGGCCATATGGTTTATAGCCGGCCTATCAAAGACTCGACTAACACCTCTGGTAACACGCTGTACAAAAATAATCTAAAATAATCTATTGAATTATTATATCTGTGAATGGAATTGATAAGTCGTCTTCTCTAGAGAATTTCCGACAAATACGCCTCATCATTAAAGCGTGACACACACTGGGCGGTGGCGTTGCGAAAGCGTTGCGGCGGCGAAGGTTTGTATGAAGAACGCGCCGCGCCGCCGCCGCTTTGATGTAAAGGGCTTCATACTATTTCGAACATTACAGAAAAAAACTGCAATGCTTTCGCAACGCCGCCGCTCAGTGTGTGCCACGCTTAAATGTAAATATTAATGTGAATAAGTTTCAATAACACTGATACATTCGTTTACAGGGAATTGAACCCGGTACCTCTGAGGCAACAAGCCGGGTCGCTCCTACCGTACCGTCGACCTTCGAGATTGAAAATAAAGGAAACGAATATTTATCATCATCATCAGCCTGTACTAGTCCACTGCTGGACATAGGCCTCCCTCAAGGCGCGCCACTGATTCCGATCCTCGGTTCTCCGCATCCGGTCGCTGCTAGCTGCCTTAGACAGGGGGGCGTCCCACACTACGCTTGCCAAGTCGTGGTCTCCACTCGAAAACTCGCCTACCCCAGCGGTTATCGGTTCTCCGGCAGATGTGACCAGCCCACTGCCACTTCAACGTGCTAATCTTTTGAGCTATGACGGAGGCTTTGGTTTTCTGGCGGATCAATTCGTTTCGGATCCTATCTCTCAGAGAAACTCCGAGCAAAGTCCGAGCGAATATTTATATTGCTATCCAAATAGTGGGAGAAATCACCATATAAATTCAATTAACTTCTAATCTATGAGTACCTGAATTATCTAAGGTTACAAAATTGACTTAAAGCGTCAGTGGCGCAGTGGGGAAGACGCGGCCTGTCATGTCGAGAGGTCCGAGTTCGATACCCGCTCGTACCAAGTACCAATAGGTTTTCTCGAAACTTAAAATTACATTTACTGACTGCTCTCAAACGGTGAAGGAAAACATCGTGAGGCGCATAACCCGCGCTGCGTGGTGGACTATAGACATAACACCTTCGTAGATAGGGTAGCCCTGAGCCCCAAGAACATATTATTAGGCTGTTGATTTGATGGAATTGATTATGAATTATAGGTAGTTACTTATTTATAAGAATACAGACAGCAGCTATGAAATAACTTAAATTTATCTTATTTTTCAATTCTCTTTTTGTTAATAAGAGACTGCTCTAGAGCATTTTGCTCGTTAGTCTAGAATAAAAACAAGTGGATCAACAAGTAGCGTGGGCACTCAGATCGATTTGTGCAGAGCGGCGCTCCCAAAGGGATGGAGAAAAGAGCGATGTGGGTCTAATGTTTGCTTTCAATACTCATATTCCTGAAACAAATATTTTTACTTCTCGCACCGCTCGCTGGGTTGTTTGCGGTAATTTTTTCGTCCTATAGTAAAAATAGTCGAAATAAGATATGCTAAAATTGACGGAATAATATTATTAAGGCTGTGTTCAAATCGAGCGAACTCACATACTCCTATACATTAGAGGGAAAGTTTGTAAGTGCGATTCGGCAAATTCTCCCAGTAGAATGACTCATTGACAGTCTCTCTATGGTTACTGTACAAAGGCCCAGTTTCTACCAAACTGTGAACACTCTCTGGTTCACGTAAACATACGTCTGTCGGAATGGTACAAATAAAACTGGCATCCGACTCATCTATATTTCAATTTTCGTCCCGTATAAGATCGTAACACCGCTGATACGACATACATAAAATCTGATCTATTCCGAATTTACGGCTGTACTTGCCAACCCCTCTATACATTTTTAAACAAGAGGATTCATTGTTTAATATTAAATAAGCATGTGTAAAAGCACCCGCCGAGGTCTAGAGACATCTGTTTAGTTTTTTAAATGTTTATTTTCATTGTATACGTACTATGTGTATGCAATAATATTTTGACTTTGAAAACAAAATAAGAGTCTAGTATTGAATAGGTACTATTGGAGCCACCCAATTTTTTTTATCATATTGTGTATTTTTTTGTTTTATTTTTTTACCTAATTTTACAAAAAAAAAAGTTTATTGGTTTTGTTAAAAATAAAATTAAATATTGTTTTGTGTAAAAAAACCTTTGGTTCCATCCATCCTTAGTATAGGGCTCAACCATTGTGCCATTATTTTAAACAAAACAGTCACGTAATAATATAGATTTAACGTTGCTTCTGGAAGATGACCTTCAAAAACATTAGTTGTGCTGTCAAGATGTTCTTTTTATAACTTACCGAACCTACTAGTAGGTACTTCAATTTTATTCTGCAAAGAATTTCAAGGATCGCTTTTGTTACGTAAGCAATTGGCGTAGACCTCGTAGAGGCGGCTACGCCGTCGTAGCCGAGCGCCTACGACAATCGTATTTTGTTTTCCCATTACATTACTAATTGCAAGAAGTTTCAAATCTCTTTGGTCGCGCGCGCGCTCCCTGTGGAGATCGCATCTTATATATTTAGGGCTTCTTTCACCACTTCCTGATATTGTTACAGATAGTAATCTTAGTGATAAACTAATCTATCAGATAAATCTGTGTGATAGACTATATAAAATATATAAGATATAGGCAATCAGATACCTGTAAAACCAAAAAAATAGGCTATCTGTCAGATAACCTGCAAATAGTGTATCTGGGACTTTATCAGCAAGCAGTGTAAGAGGCCCTTAGTATCGGAACCTATGATGCCATTTACCGGGAGGGTGCGGACAAAAGGAAGCGGAGTAGCGGGAGGAGGTTGCTAATACAAATTTATATGGAGTTCGAAAATGAGAATGTGTGAGTCATAATTTTGTGATTAGTTTGACACGATTTTGATACCCATAGAATGCTTTTATTACTCATCCATATGGGAGTGGCAAAATTTTTTGATTCATGACTAATTGACTTAATATAATAAGTAGTTTATGTAACTTGTGCTGTAAACTGTACAATATAAACCTATTGTTGTAGTGGTGGGTGATGTGAACGTAGGTATAAGTTGATTTTGGACGGTCGGTGTATTATCGATCAAAATATACAGGTTACTTAATGTAAATAAATTAATATTGTCAATGTACGGTACATACGGTAAGTACTACGACGAACAGAGGAAGACAATAAGGACTTCGGTGCTATATCCTGGTGCAACCCACACTTAGCAGCTGTTGAACGGCGGCAAAGTTTTAGTTCGCGTACGGACGGACAGCAACCAGCAAGATGTGTGGGTGAACGAAGTGCCGACATCATTATGGTCCTTCGAGCCGGATGGCCGAATTTCAACATGTTACGTTATAAAACGAATTACTTTAGAAAAATGAAATTAATAACTTATTTTTAAATTGCTTAGAATATTGTAAATATTAACCCACCCGTCATAACGTCAAATTATAAATAAGTAAATTAGAATTTCGCTTCGAACCCAATTATCGACAATGTTTTATTCATGTTTGCACTGCCCTAACGCAACATTGACAATATTGACAGACATGTGACGAAATATGAGAGAGGTATTCTAAAATGGAAACCTTTCGATTTCCCACGTGGACGGGATTGAATTTCACCGGGTATCCAAATTCGCTTCGAAATTCCGATTCTGCTGAAGGCAATCAATTATATTCGTTTTATTTTTCCTTTATGTGCTGCTTTTCGTAACAATTTACATATTCTGTTTAGACGGCAATGTTTGTGATGAAACAACAAAGGATATCTTTGGTATAGAATTACCAGGATGTTTGTCATTGCTTTTTTCAGTGCGGAAGAAAAATAACTAATAAAAAGCATGCAGCAACGGTATTGTAATAAAAACATAAAAATCATTTCCTTAATCAAAATGTACAGCGTCTGAAGCCTCGTGGCTTGCTCGTTGGGATTTAGTTGCAAAGGTCGTGAGTACAATTTTTAATGGGGACAGACAACTTTATACAAGCTGCTCCAAGTCCTAATAATGTCATTGTACAAGTAATTTCATTTTGTCGCATTTGCCCAACGGACGCATTTACCCCAGTGCATGAAATATTTAAATTCATTCACAGTATAATCCAAAGTTTGTTCGAGTTTGTTGGCTAAATTTATCTCTCTTCTTGGTAAGTCAAGAAAGCTTCATGGGGAGTTCTTCATTAGTGGAAGTAAAAAATAGTTTAATTAAAACTACGTATAAGTAATGAAAAGAGAAATAAGATTGAGAGAAATAAGTTCAGCTTAGGAAAACATTATATTCTCGCTTTCGGTTTTAATAAAATAACTCAATTGTATTGATACGAATTTACCTTTCCAATTCCAGCAGCTAAATGATGAAGTCGGAACGTACAAGCCTTTGTATAATTGATGAAGTAATTACGGCTGGGCTTACGTTTACGTTCTGACACACGTAGCTACGGCTATATTATTAAAATGGGATAATTACAGTCCCGTTAACTTTGTAAAGACATATAAACGCTAGTAAAATACGAGTTTAATATCACCCCGACCTTCAACTACGGAATAATGACACCAGATGGAATGGTTGTTTTAACAGCCGCGCGTCGAAATCTCATGTTCACAATGTGTAGTTTTAACGAAAAGGTTCGTTTGTGAACAATGGTTTCGAGTGTCATAAGGGTGCGAATACTAAACAAGTGGAGGCTCCAGCGAGGGTCGGGCGGGCGCGCGCGGGGCGGGCGGCGGCGGGCGGGGGCGGGCGCGCGGCGCGCAGGCAGACCGGAGCGCGCGACTGCGGCGGGCGAACGCCGCGCGGACCTCCGCCTACCCGCCGCTGTAACTCAGAAAAACAAAAAAAAAGTGCAAAAAATATTGTGTGCAAAATGCTCGTTTACTAGTTGTGTGTGCACCGCGGCCGCTCGCCTGTTGCGCTCGCTCGCACCAGTTGCCGCTCCGTATAAAAGGGCGCGCCTTTTCGGGTTCCGTCGATAAATTTCGGTGAGTACGTTTTCTTTTGTTACCCCAATAAGTGGTTAATGGGCTGTCAGGGTCTGTGGACCAAAACGCTTAGGTTCGGCTGAGCTCTTAAGTTCACAAAGTTATTTTGCCCCTATCGCATTGAATTAAAAGTTCCAAAATAATTGAAGTCTAAAGGAAACTGGAGACTACCTACCGGCGGCGTACCGTGCGTGCAGTGCATAGCGTTGCATAGTTCCCCTACTTATAAGAACAAAGCGCTTTGGAGCGTACTGCTAACTAAAAGTGTTCTAGCATCAAACGCTGATAAAAAGAAATCAAATCAAAGGATCCCACAAAAATATAACAGATTATAGACCTCTATTTCTATACGGAATAAGATCGAAGAAGCTTTCTCGCTAGTAAGAGTCTCTTGATTTATAGCGCTTCTGGATAAGAAGCCTAGAAAAGTAAAGCTAAACCAATTACCTGATCCAGGCCTTCGATATCCGTTAATCAATGTCAACCACTGCCTACTGTTTAAGCATTTACTCAGAGAGACTCGAAGCGAAAAATGTCACTCGGTTTGTTCTTTGTTGGAGCTAAAATAAGCTTTTAAGACACAAATAATATGCTTTCGCCCCTTGCCTTTTGCCCTTACATTGTGTATGAATTGTATGTATGCGTATCAATAATTTTTATACACAAAGATTTAACAACTTTTTGGAATTTATTATTATTAAATAAACTAATGAATAATTGACTTTCATTCAATACATTCAGATATTGTATCGGTAAGCTAGCCATTTATGTTTTGCAATCGTATTACATATCTTGCTTGCCACACACATGTGTGGCATAATAAAACATTATTTAAATTACTTATAATTCATTTATTTTAATAATTTATACAATTCGAGCTAATGAAAATGGAGGTACTACAAATACCTACATCTAAATTAGACAATTATTCGTAATTTCAATTGAGTCTTCTGTAACGAGCCTATATTCATTGCTTCATTCGATTCGTTAAATACTATAAATTAGGCACAAGGAAAAATGTAACTGCGGCAAGGAATACATGTTATTCAAATACACTTATACAATAAAATCTGGAGTTTATATCAGTGCTGAATAATTCTGTAGGTTATTTAAAATTTCATGCATTTCCCTGGAGTTCGCCCTCGCGACGGACTCAGTCCGGATTAGTCCTGAATCTCAACAAACTGACACATTATTTTGTTTTACTGTAAGATTCTCTGAATTTTTACAATTTATGAGATGATTGGATATGTTTATTATAACAGTATTTAAACTAATGTACTGCTAAAATATTTACTGTAAAACCTAAATTTTATACTTCAGTGTTGAATACTTGTATAGATTCTTAACAGTTTCTGGAATTGCGCGACTCGAATCCGAGTCCGGAATCTCAACTGACATATTGGTATGTCAGTTAAGATCTCGGATACCAGAAACTCTGGACTCTCAATACATACTATCCTCTGAGTTACATTACTACCGAAAGTAATTCTCAAATTTTTCCATTAATATAATAATTAGATGATGGTTATATAATATAAAATAGTGTTTAAATAATTAGATGATGGTTATATCAAAGCAGTGTTTAAGATAATGTGCTATCCAAAAATAAAAGTTAAAAGCAAGTTAGTGTTCTTAATCCATTAGATATTGTTTTATTTACTTTTATTGATAAGTGGCGATTTTTAATATAAATTACTGCGTCAATATTTACTGTAAAGTCTAGAGTTTACATCAGTGTTTAAATATTTGTGTAGGTACTTATTGGTTTTTTTCCCTGGTAGCCTTGCGACGGACTCAAGTCTGAAATTTATTAAATTGGCAACATTCGTCTCAAGGTCTGTCAGCATTGGATGTAGTCATTCACTGAGAATATTCTGTTGAATTTCTTGATGTAAAATCTACACAGATCTTTTTAGGGGTGGCTTTGAAGGTCCTATAACCAGGTGGTATTTTTATTACAGAGTATATTTTTTATTTGATATTAAGCAAATCCTTAATTAAGAATTCGACTTTTTAGCAGCATAGACACTTTATTAGTAAATACGCACTAGTATAATTTAAAATGATTTTCTATATTAAATTTGTCATCTCACAAAAACTGTCTCTGTTTCTTCGTCTGTATCTACAAATTTTCATAACTCATCAATATTTATTTATAGGTAAGTACATAAGATAACTTACCCTATTCTTTGCTTTTTATCGTGGATCTAAAATACAATTTTATCGCACTACCACCGCCTGTTGTCCGACCGCCCTCTGAGCTCGTTAAAACTTTGTAACTGCCAGCACATCGCACGAACAAAACAAAATGTCGTCCGAAACAAAACAAAATGTCGCACGGACAAAGAAAGTGTCGACCGGGATAATTTATTCCGGGGAGGTCGTCATATTCCGCGTTATTCACGAGTTAATCGTATTAAGTTTCTTTTATTGTCTCTCGCAACCCGCGACCGTGACGAGTGAATGAGATTAGAAAAGGGAATTTGCATAAAGCTACAATATTCAGACCACTGACAGGCACGGACTTAGTAAGTTTTTTGTTGAAGGGACCCCTATAATCAGGCCATAACAGTTCGTACCGCGCATATCATATATTTTGTTCCTTCCGCTCTAAATAGGAACCAAATATATGATATGCGCTGCACGAACTGTTGTCCATGCAGACATTTCGATCTCCGTGTTTGAGTAAAAGTATTTGATTTTTGTTATATATATTTCTGCTCCTCGCTCACTAATGTTTGCTTTCGCAGTAGCGTGTTGTCGTTATTTCTCGCCTCGCAAACGCACTGAAATGTTTCTGATGAAAACACAGAACTATTTTTATTATTATTACTTTTTTGTATTTAGGAAACCAATTTATTTATTTAGGAAACTATTTTTATTTATTTGGCTTATGATAACACAGATTTACATAAAAGATATTAATAAACAAAAGCCAATTATAGGTTTCCCGAGTTTAAGTACTAGTACAATATAATTGTGATTAATCCAAATGCGTTTACAATTACTTAAATGTTAAATCTTTATTAAGTTTAGTTCCTCAAGGCCTCCTGAATACGTGTCTGGTTTGGGCAGAACCCACAAAAGCTTATTACTCCTTAAATCCGTTAAATCGAAGGCAAATTTCAAACAAACGCCTTAATGCCGACAAGATTTAAACATCAAGTTAAAGATATCCCAAACCATTTCCAACCTAATTGAACAGAGTTTCAAAGTAGGTACGTATTAATGTTAATTTCCAATTATTATAAAAGTCAAATTTTTAATGATGGTTGCAGGTTGGCAAGTATATAGATTTTCACGAATGAAAAGAACTAGGTATATAATTGTTTTACTAAACTATTTAAGAAGAAAATATAACAGTTTGGTGACTTTTAGTACAAAATTAAACGGATAATCAGCTTTTTGTGTATATTTATTGAAAATAATGCGAATATTGAAACATCCAACAACAATATCGGTTTATTTTAAGATACCTTATTATAACAATTAAGGACACCTACCTATACAAATAGGTAGCTCCCATCATGGCACCCCTTTCATGAATTGGGTAGAAAGGAAAATACGTTAAATAAACTAGAATTAACTTAGAATTATATTTGATTAGGGCCTCTGTAGGTGAAAACTATTGATAGATCTACACTCTAGCCCGATGGAATTTTATTTGAACCCACTCAACAAGATTAACTCATTATTAATGAAAAACAATTTCAAATCTAGATCTTTATAATTTTAATGATACGTTCAAGTGTACAATATTGATGGTATGGTAACTGTAATGATGCCGTCATTACAGTCACCTATTTTGAATATTTAATACGTAATCCAGACGGACTAACTTTTAATGCCTTAATATTTGATTAAAGTGAAAATGAACCGTTGGAATATTTTATGATGTTTTCAAATTTGTTACCGCAGAATATCTATGAGCCCTATTAAGGATTTATCCTCATTGTTTCACATCAGCTAATACTGACAGTATATTATGCAGGGTCGGAAGGCTTGTTTATGGTTGGAATTAAAATATGTACGTACCTACTTACATAGTTCAAACTATTATTTAACGCAGTAATACTGCACAGGTGGAAACAGAGTAGTTTTAGTTTTCGACAGAATTGACGTCAAAAAGAGAATATTGTATTCAAATTTTGAATAAACGAATTTTTAATTTGAATTTGACTGCGTCGTAGTGCTACGTGCTACGCCGCGTCGTAGCAATCAGCTCACAAAAGTGTGCGTGTGTTTTTACACAAAAAGGCTCAGAAGCATTAATTTGCTACAACAGTATAAAACAAATTGTCAATGCAATTTCTGGCTTCTTTGTGGAAATGGAAGTCTTTATTTTGTATTTGGTAAATAAAGAAATAAATCACCTTGTGGTGAAGGAAGTATTTGTGATCGAGCAAAAATAATCGTACTTTTGATGAACCTTTTGATGTACCTACTTAAAATATCTGTGTGTGTGTGTATCTTGTCAGACTCTATTTGAGAAAGCTTCACTGAGAGCAGTTCATGATAAAGGAACATTAATTTGTATAAAAACTAGCATAATAATACAAATTAAATGCAAAGAATTGTGTATTTATTAATTAATGTAGGTATAAATAGGTACAATATAATAAAATAAAATAAAACTAAATTATATTAATATACAACTACCTACAAACTGAAATAAATTAAACTAAAAACAAACAAAATTCCTACTTATAAAAAGTGTACAAATTAAATGTTATTAAATATATTATTCAAAAATGCATGGTTGTAAAATGAGATAATGATTGTTGCTATGATAAAATAGGGTAGGCAGGTACTCGTATTTTATTGTGTATCATTATTTATTATTGTTTGTTTGTTTACGGAAACGGTTATGTAAGAAAACATAGCGTTATTTGCTCGATACGGAAAACGTTATAATGGTAATTTATGTGCGCCACCAAGCCGCTGCCTGCGGGTGCCGTTTACATTTACATTCCACATTTATTATTAGATTTATTGGCTTCCAAACTTACTCAGTGGAAGTTTATTTATTTGATGGTTAGATATTCTACGTGTTGATGTGCTTGGTGGTCGTAGATAAGTTGCTGCGTTGCTTTTTTTAGGGCAAAGGCTCAAACCCCTGTTACGCTACCGATATAAAATAATGGTAAGGTAGGTAGGTAATACCTTTATTTAACTTTTTATAGAATTTCGGTACCGAAAAACATTGCGCTAAAGAGAAGGCGCGAAGGTGCCAGCATGCGAGCGAGAGAGCACGACGATATGTGTTTGTAAAGAAGTGTAGTATTTATACTGACGTACTATATTACCTGTTATTGCTCATACCACAGACTGATAACAATCAGGAATATCATTCAGCATCATTTCAGCCTTTTTACGTCCACTGCTGCACATAGGCCTTCCATAACGAACGCCACCACACCCGGTCCTCCGCTCTCCGCATCCAGCCGCTTCCGGCCACTTTCTTTAGGTCGTCGGTCCACCTGGCAGAGGGGTCCCGTCCCACACAACAATCAGGAACAAAATTTCGATTCTGGGCTATTTGACAGGGCCTTGGCAAGGCAGGCCCCGTTTAAATGAGTCAGTACTGAGTTTGTGTCCACCTGAAGCCTCATTGTTTCACATCTTAATGGCACCTGTAAGCGCAAGTACCCCACGTCCAGCCAAGCGCGAAATGGGTAATTTCCCCCAGCCCATAAAGGGTAACAAGTGTAGGTTTCCCCAACGAAGCGCACACGTTTGCGCGTAAAAAGGTAATTTTTTAAGCATAAATGCAAACTTTACTGTTGTATTTCGTACGTTTTTATCGACTTGTTATTCACGGCACGATTTTTTTGTCTTTACTGGGAGCTAGATTGCTGACAAAATGGAGCGAGATATAGACAGGTATATGCTTCGGATCGAAACACAGTCAATTGTTATGTCACAGAATAAGTAGGTACTTAATCGACATACTACTTAATCGAAATCGACTGGCCTGTTGGCGTAGTGGTAGTAACCCTGCCTACTGCGCCAAAGGTCGTGGGTTCGATTCCCACCCGGGACCAACATTTGTGTGATGAGCATAACTGTTGGTTTTCGGATTCTGGGTGTTTGTATGTATTTAAGTATTTATTTAAAAGTATTTAAGTATGTTTATCAGTTGTCGAGTACCCATATGTACAAGCTTCGGCTTAGTTGGGACTAAACAGCCGTGTGTAAATTTGTCCAAACATTATTATTATTTATTATTATTATTATAATAGCATGAATCAAACAATTTTGCCACTCGCATATGGATCAGTAATATAAGCATTCTATGGGTGTCAAAATCGAGTCAAATGACAATACTTATACTCACTCACAAATTCTCATTTTCAAACCCCATATAAATTTGTATTAGCAACCTCCTCCCGCTACTCCGCTTCCTTTGTCCGCACCCCCCTGTAAGTGGCACCATCTGTTCCCACACTAAATATGCAAGATGCGATCTCCACAGGGAGCGCGCGCGCCACCAAAGAGATTCGAAACTTCTTGCTTAATAGTGTTGTGAAAGAAAACAACATATTGATTAAATTAGTAATTTCAAATTAATTGATATTACAAAAGGATCAGGACCCTTTTTCACTAAATGGACAAAATGTTCACAAACTTTTTATTTACGAACAAAATCCACAGTACCTACTTAAGAAAACAATATTAGTCTAGATTTATGCATTGCTCTTACTTAAAGTGACGGATTAACTTTATGTATTTAATAATTTCAATTAGGTACAATAGGCTTATCATGGACAGTATATGTGTTGGGCGGTGTATGTAAGTATGTGGTGAGATTACAGACAAGTTTTGGAGCTTTAAACTTTTGTGTGTAAAAAAACAAAATAACTAAAGTATTTTATTATTGAAATGTCCAAAAGCAAACAACGATACCTATTGGTCGATTTATTTTCATTGAATCTAAATAGAGTAGTAAAGAAAGCGATAAAATATCACAAAACGACACCATTTGTTACTCTCGCTGCTCGCTCCGTAAATCACAAACCTGTTGCTTGAAGATATATTCAGAAACCTGTCAATAGTTATGCTATTTTGCGGATTCGTGTCAAAAATAATAAGGGAAAAATCCTGAACCATCTGGTTCCTAAATAACCTTATTTCTCAAAAACATTTAGTTTTTTCATCTGATCAAGTAAACATAATATTTATGGTACCTAATTATGTATAATCAATGTATACCTAGATGAAAAAAATTTAAAAAATTACAATTATAAAACATAGCCAAGGATTTGAGGCTATTGCCTTAAAATGTAATCCGTGGAAACTGTCTCTGTCTATGTTTTATTATTTGTCATCATAATTATAGTATTTTATTTGTTATACTTACTGTAAGTTTCCTGAAAAAAAAGTCATGTTTTAATTATAAAATTTCGCACAATTTCACAAGTTATAGTATAGTTAAAATGTAACAATCTCTTTAAAGTTTCAACACGAATCACGTTATTCTCATTTAGGCATAGACAAATTTTTTAACAGCTAATTTGACACCAGTCACTAATTTTAAGCTACTTAAGTCTAGGTAGGGATATAACGAGCAAACTCGTTTAACGGTGGTGGGTACTTCGGTAAATATGTAGTCATTTAAATAAATACCAGAATGTACTAAATCAAAGAGATATGTAACATTTCGCACTCAAGTCACGTATCTCGTACCAAAAAGAATGAACGGTCTAATGTAAGGCGAAGGTTTCCTTCCTTCTCTTTCTAATTATCAATCACTTCGAAAACTTAGTGGTTTGGGCGTTTGTCAGAGGTCGTGGGTTCGATTTCCAATGAGCACAGACTACTTTGTAATAGTTTGTGAAAATTGTAAAGGTTGTTTGGATAAAACTGCCTAAATTGCACCTACAATATGCAAATTGTACCTGACTGTTTTTACATTTTATTTGTGCAATATATGTAGTAGATACAAATAAGAAAGAGATGATATGAATTGTAGAACTGTAAAATTAGTTTAGTCCTGTCTGACCTTGTACTTAAATCTAAGTGTCAGACAGGGAATTTTAATCGTCATGTTTTAAATTAAATAAAAACCACAAATTAGGTTAAGTATTTTCTAAGAGACTAAACTAATTTGACAGTTCTAAAATTTATGCCATCCTCTTCTTATTTTTAAAGTACAAAGGAAAGAGCACAAGAGGCGTGCACCATCTAGCAGTGGACTGTGATTAAATAAATTTGTTTTGACATGTCTACCTCCCTTATTACTAGGAATCCTTCAGTGACTCTACAAATGTGTGGTGTTGTTATTGTATTATTTATGTAATCATGTACCTACTTTGATGTAGATAGGTATAGGATTGATCAAAGGAGTTCCTCTAATGTTATGTGAGTGACTCAATTTTGGATAAATACCTTTTAACTTCATGCATACCTACGTATCAAAATTGTAAGTGACTGATCGATCTCCTTAAGTGGCAGTCGAGGTTGTCACTTCAGATCGTTACTTTGGAGTTGGAGAATCATTTTCTTTTTAATATAATAAAATTTTCCTAAAAGACTTAAATTGTGCAACAGAAATTGTTCATAAAAACCTGTATTTATCAAGTATAGAATGAAATAAACAGGATTTAAACCTGTCACCTATTAATACCGTGTGATCCTCTTAACAACTGAGCTAAGGCGTCCAAGATACGAGAAAATCGTAGGGTTTTTATTTCTCATGCGATGCAGTTTCATTAATATGCTTTTATACTTTAATTTTTTTTTATCTAACGTTACAGTTGGAACAATGATCTTGAATACTAAGGTCGATTCCTATCATAAACAGGTTTTAATAATTTTCCCGCATCATTCTAATACTGTATTTGTAAGATGTCAGCGCGAACAAAATCAACACGAAAACATTTTGATAACCCTAAGGCGCAATATTACTTCTGGCGGTACAAGCACGCACATCGCGCTGGGGGGTTAACGCCGCGTTACATAAACTACGCAGAGATACGTTAATATGTGAGAATGGGTAACGTACGTAATACGTAGGTATAAGTACGCAACGTAGCCATACGGAAACGTGCAACACGTGGCGGTAAATGGAGAGATACTGCTGTTACGGAGATGATAATATTATTATTGTACCCATTTATTATTGGAGGAAGAGGTATGATGGAAATGAGTTTCGCTGACGCAGTAGTTAGGGTGAAATAAGCACAGACGTAAATATAAATGATACTGCTGATGCCCTTACCAGGCTTCGAAGTTTTCGTTCGCCGCGGTAACAGCCTTTACTAGTTAAGCAATACTTAGTCCTATTCTATTTACATGACACAGGCACACACGAGTATATTGTATGGAAAATTTCATGGAGATCGGTTGAATAGTCTATCAAACAAACACAATTTGGGATACAATTTATTTAATATTAGTTATGTTATTTATCTATAGTTAATTTAGTAAGTAGGTATATCTTATATTTAATATTAGTTAGGATTGGTCAGGAAAGTTGGTCAAATGTCATTTGGCCAGATGCCTATGGCGCATACAAACTTGAAAATATAGCCGGTGGCGGCTAGATGTAGTATGGTGTGCGGTACATTATTTTATTTTATATTTTTTTTATTTACATGTCTATATTCTGACATGAAGAAATCGAAACATACATTTTCATACCTTCCACGAATGTTTTATTTCAATGTCCGCATCATTAAATTGGTTTGATCCTTAACTTACCCGAGCTGAGCGCTAACCGTATAATCAGCAAACAGCCGCTCAAAGGCTTTAACGAGAATTAAAGAAGCATTTGCGGAAACAGTATAAAAACAAATTAAGTCGCTAAGTAATCTTTGGCTTCTTTGGGTTTGCTTTTCGTGGAAGTAGAATTGTCTTTATTGATAAATAAAGAGCTAAATCTGTTTTGCAATTTGATTAAATACCGTTTATGTATTTTTGAGGGTTCAGAGAAAGGAGAAGACTTGCATACCTTACTTAAAGTTTCAGTGATAATTTATTGTCGATTATTTTGACCTCGCACAAATCCGGTGTAGTTTGTCTATGTAATATGTAGGTTCTAATTCTGAAGGCACAAAGTTAAAACATGACAGCACTAAAATTGTTTCTATCCCAGGCCCACAGTATTAGAAAGATAATAACGAAACTAATTTTAAAAGGCGTTATCAGAGATCAAAGGTAGGTAGGTATGTACACAAAGTTACAACTTCAAGCATTTACTTGAAGTAACAATTTCAGCTATGAATAATTAAACAAACTGAAAACAAGATGTAATGCAGAAGGATTCATGACGCGTAATATCAAAATTCCTACAAAACAGGTATGATTAAGTGATAATCATTTATATTATAGTGTGTTCAAGCGAGGTCGGAGGTCACCAACTAATAACGTAGGCTGCGTGTGGTTTGAAGTGATCCTTTCACACTACAGAGGTAGAATACAATAGAATAGAATGGAATGGAATGGAATTGAATTGAATTGAATGGAATGGAATGGAATGGAATGGAATGGAATGGAATGGAATGGAATGGAATGGAATTGAATGGAATGGAATGGAATTGAATTGAATTGAATAGAATTGAATGGAATTGAATGGAATTGAATGGAATTGAATGGAATTGAATGGAATTGAATGGAATTGAATGGAATTGAATGGAATTGAATGGAATGGAATGGAATGGAATGGAATGGAATGGAATAGATTTATTTGTCACTCACAGGGCAACAGATTACAATAAACATACAGGTACATAGGTACAGTACTGAGCAGCTGAAAGAGCTGTTTAAATCCACTAGTAAACTTTACATATAAACTAGACTAGTTCAATATTTAAAATGACATTATAACACATTTAGTTTTTTTAATTTATTATTTTAGTCAGATTAATGAGATAAATAAACAAAAAATTAGAATCAGAAACTAATAACTTTAACTACCAATAAAATAATAAATAACTATAATTAGGGGTAAATAGCTGCGTGAACAAAAGTATAGCTTTTGTTCACGCAACTATACTAAATCTATATTTTTTCTACATATCTGTATTTTATGCGAAGATATCTAAACGCGTTTTCTTTTCGACCTCGCCATAAGATGTAAGGGGTGATTCTTCCTCGCGGGCACACAGCGGAGGCTTTTAACCCCGTTTCAACCCCTCCGCCAGAGAGTATTTACTTTATATCACTTGTGCAAACAGTCCTATAATATCAAGCCGATCCACTTTTAGTTGACTTCCTCCTTTCCAATAAAACGATGTTCCATAATTTTTACTTTCGAACGACTATATAGAAGTGAAGGAGGGTTTATATTTGTGTAAAAAAATCTTACACTCATAGAGTCGCATAAAGTCCTTAACGAAATCAAAGGTATGGTCACGCCGCACAATTTTCATAATCGCTCACTAATAAAGTATTTACATTGGTATTTCAGTTTTAATTCCATTTGCTAGATTAAGAAATTTAAAAATACTTGAAAGTAAAAATGAATGTCTATATTTCATCTCAATGAAACGAAAAATAAACATCTACCTCTACCTATATAAAAAAAATTTACGCCGAGGTCTGCATTCTACGACGATTTCCGAAATTTTAGGTGTATTTACTAACCAAAATAATGGAAACACAAAAATACAGGCAAATACACCGTGAAACCTATAAAGCATCCTCCTTGCGTCTTGGGAATCAGGCGTGAAAGCTGCTACGCCGTACCACTTCCGAGCTGCTAAGGTGTTAAATAAAAATAACCGAAAGCTATCGATCCTTGCGTCTCCGTAGACGCAAGGCTGTAGCCGGCCAGATTCGGATTTTAGGGGTGTTTGTGGACTTCGGTGTGGATTTTTATGCCATTATTGGAACTTTTTGGATATCATACTATGCAAGTAGGTATTAGAGAAGTACATTTCTTTGGAAATTCCAGATTGAGTTTAAACTCAAGGTTAAACCCTTTAAGAGGTAGCGTTGTGATTGTAGACAAAGAAAAAGTCGAGTTGAGTAGTTGAACTGAAGAGAATTTATTGACAAAAGATCTCTAGCTATGTATAAATGCAAGTTCGCAACTAGCGTAGTACCGGCGGCGCAGAGTGACTATACCAGCCGTCCAATCACATCACAGTGCGCGGGAGAAGGGGGCGCGTTGCGCGATGGGTCCACGCATTATGCAGCTAATTTCAGTCTGGCCTGTGTGCAGCTACAAATCCAACTCCCATATCCAAAACGCCAGTCAGAGCACAAACGATCTTCGTTATTGGCGAGGGAATTCTTGTAGTGTACGGAGTAAAACTTTTATAACTCGACTGTGACTGGCGCGGCATTTACTACGAAAGACTTTTTTTGTCACTCACGTTACGTTGAAACATAACTTTTTGTGCAAAACTTTGTCTACAATTTTCGGGGACTCCGCCCCCGTGGGTCCTTATTGAATTTGATAAAATTCAGCGACAATATGCTTGGATTTAGGAGCTGGAATTGCTTTCAGAATTGTTGTCGTATCCGGATTGGCGGTTCATTTGCATTTGATTGCCCTCAGAACAATAACTAAAGCATACCGGCATAAAACCTATTTTTTGACAAATCATGGCGATAGCGTAAAATACTCGTTTTAAGGACATATTTTCGAAAATCGGTGTAGGGTAGATTGTATTTTAAAGTGAAATAGTAGATTATACGACAAGTGAATAAAAAGGGAATTTAATTCGAGGGACTTAGTTGGATCCCGAGAGCAGCGAAGGATTCTAGCGTTGAATCACGAGCGATAGCGAGTGATTCTAGATTAGAATCCTGAGCGTGGCGAGGGATACAAGGACCGAGTTTAAATTATTTATTCACGAGTTGTGTACTGTACTTTATACCATTGACTGCGAGAAAATGAAATAGTAAGCTGACAGATAACCTAATCTATCAGATAAATCTGTATGATAATATTTTCGTGTATCACACCTCAAGTCTCTGATAAAATAAATTGATGTTATTTTTTTCTAAATTTTAATTTACAGAAAGTTCACACAAAACTGAAGTATTCCTGCGTTAAATTCGAAAAACAATCCATAACAGCCACTTGATCTTGCTGTTAGTTTATCAGGCAGATAAATCATGCAGATAGGGTATCTGGGACTTTATCAGCAAGTGGTGAAAGAAGCCCCTGATATATAGGTATATTAGAAATGTATACTGAAATTCAGGAAGGTTCGAATTCGTGGGCCCACAAATGAGATTTTAGTTATATGGTGAAATTAGAACATAATACTGGCTGGCTAGAGAATTATTATGGTTTGGCATGTTTTATTCATTTTTTGTACACAATTCGCGTTGTTTCAAATTTCGAAATGTTTTTATTCTCTGTTGACTAGAAGAGAGTTTTATTCACTGTTTTCGAGAAACAAAATGCTCTTTTTAGAGTGACAATGGTATAAATAATATTATCCAACTTCCAAACAAAAGAAGGAGGAAGGCTAAGGATTAGCACCGACTAAAAAATCCAACCAAATCAATTACACAGTAAAATTAGTTGCCGACTGTACTACAAGAACAATATAAAACGACTGAAAATTAAAAATAATAAATAAAACAATGAATTAATTTCATGAATTTAAAAAATTAATAATTGTATGTAACCATTAAAAACGATTGCTCATGACTCTTTCGGGAAAGTAGGTCGTTCTGTCCCACCCTGTATACTATGTATACTACTTCTACCAACCTGTATACATACTACTCAAAAGACCACCAGATTGTTCACAACTCTAGATAATAATAATAATAATGTTTTGGACAAATCCACACACGGCTGTTTAGTCCCAACTAAGCCGAAGCTTGTAAATGGGTACTCAACAACTGATAAACATACATAAATACTTTTTAAATAAATACTTAAATACATACAATTCAATTTTTCATAATTAATCAAAAAAATAAATTTGAACATTGTTTTGTTTAACGCACGAGGAAAAAAATAATTAATTAGTAAAATTTTTTTTTTTAACTACGCTTGCCATATTTTTGTATACGGTGTCCAGCGTATTATGCGAACTAAAACCGTATTACCACCATTACCACGTCTCACCTTTTTCCTTAAATCCTAAGCCCGTTGGACTGAAAGGGCGAGGGTTCGTTATCTACTGTCGGTTTTGTTATAGATTGGGCCGGATGTGGGCCGATCCACCATTAAATGAGACTCATTATACTAATGAAAAAGTCCGTGATTCAGTACCTATGGGCATTATTTCCGGCCCCAAATGTAGAGGGAAAGCAACCTACCTTTCAAAAAAATTTTGAAGATTCGTTTGATGATTCTATTGTGGAAACCAGCAAACGGATGAAAGTTATTTTTTACCGACATCCAAAAAGGAGGAGGTACTATTCATATAAGTACTTAACAAAGTATGTCCTTGAAACACATTTAAGTAGCCAAAGAGTGAGTTATAAAGTTTACAGATTTTTTTCTTTTTCTCTTCCGCAGACCTCTAAATTGTAAAGGAAAATACAGCCTTAAAGTGGGTAAATCTCACAACAAACTGTTGCAGGCTACTACAACTTCTTACGAACTTAAGGGCCGTCAGAAATGATCACTTCATATGAAGGGTGAAACGTGTCGTCAAATTTTTATATTGTCACCGAAATCTTACGTTAAAATGGGCAAACATTGATGACAGGGTGAGAAAGCAGTTTTTGTTAGAAATTGTCGTGAAGATTTCGTTCGTTGGCGAATTTTATTATACAAATTACGTCCATTTTGAAACTGTTTTAAATTTGCATCGTTACCTTTAATTGAAAGGTTGAATCCAAATTCCATGTAATATTAGTAGGAAGTAGGATAATTGCGATTAGTACCTAGTATAGCAAATATTTTTTATTTCTAACCACAAGATTTAGGCCTGTGAAAAATAACATTTTCAGCAGAATGGCAAAATATAAATGGTAGTAAATGGAACGGCAAACCTGACTAAAACGTCTGTGTTAGAAACGTGTCCCATCTGGTATTTATTCCAGACGATGTCTTCGCCAATTTCGAGAGCGAGAGATCAAAAGACTGTTACGTGAAAGCAACATCTAGACGGAATTTAAACAAGTTGCTAGAGAGGAAATAGCAACGGTGCGTTTGTGAGATGGTCTAAAAAGCTTTTACCACAAATTTTGAAGTTTCTGGTTTGTGAAATAGTTTTCATAGACTTTATAGAATACTTTAGAATCGTTTTATATACCTACTTACATTCATTGACCTCTTAATTAGAGATCATTTCTTTAAACAGGTTAAAAAATAAATGTAAATATTTACCAAAAAGAGGACTAATCAAACTTCATAAAATTTTCGACGACATTATGTTAGGTTTAGCTGTGACGGCCTCTTTAGGTCTTGATTAATCTTATTCTCTCACATAAGCCCCCAATTTAATCCCATGGCGACGTTTCAGGAAACTTGGTGAAATATTAACTCAATGAAGATGTGTCAGAGAGAATTTGCTGAAGTGATTTTAATGCGCAATGTTTTGTAAAAACGATTGTATGGCGTATCTTGTTTTTTTTTCCTGAGATGGCTATCCTTTGGTAAATTTACTAATGTAGGTAATTCAATGCTATCATGTGAGTTTTTTGTTGTTTTAGAAGCGTGAAAGAGGAGCAAGAAATTCAATTATCTATACAATCCAGAATTATTAATGAATCGATATGTAAAGAACAGCGAACTATTTTGCTGGTAAAGAATAACTTTCATAAAAAACTAAGCGAATATCACAATGATATAAATAAAACTAAATAACATATTATGTATCTCTATTAAGTTGTTTTAATCGATTTGTTCGAAATAAGCTGTCTATACTCCTTCGAAAATTAACCCGATGAATCTGTAATACCTACATAATATAGAGATTGTTACAAACACAATTGAATTCGACACTCTATCAAATAGATACTCGTAAATGAAGGAGAGGAGATCAAACTTAACTATAGATAAACATGTCTAACATAGTGACAATGGCCCTCTGCCCTTTCACGCCTTCCGATCCCTGTCTACCAAGCCCATGAACTTTCAATTTACTGAAGCTACACTGCTCAATAGAAATTTTGAATAAATAGATTGTATTGTCCATATCGGCAAAACGATTTAGTTCAATAGAAAATGTACGTATACCTACAATAATATACTTACCTATAGAAAATAGTATAATTTTATTCAAATTCATTACAGAGAAGAAATATTAGTATGAAAATTGCAGCAACACTTGGGTTTACGAAGGTTTAGTTTGAAGGATTTTGCATTGCATTTATTGACAACTGATTTTATCTTTTTACTTTGAGGACGCTTTGCTCATTATCGAAGGATGTCCATAACATCCAGACGTGTTTACTCAATAATAAATGCGATTACTCAATAGTAACTTGCGACGACTTACGTGCCACTTACATTTAAAGCAAGCTATTCAGTATCTGACCACCTCCAGTAACAGTATCTATAAATAATTTAATTTAAACATCCTACAGTATTTTTAAACATTTCTCATTATTCTCCTCTTCATTTACATTATCATGAAAATAAATGTGCAAAACCGCTAACTCAAGACCCGATATCGCTGACTTGGTTTAAAATTAACAGTATTATTCTGTATATATTACTATTCTTTAAAAGAAACTTTGACGAAAGTGGATTGCAGTTGGAAAGCAGATTGCTTCGGCGGCAATTTTGTGAGAGCGTCTAAATTTACTGCCAGCTCTAACGTGGCTGAATTGCGAAATTCGAAATTGTCTGTGGCATTTATGGGTCACAGCATGCATGCACCCTATGTTTAGACACACTTGGCACCCCTGCAATTTTTTTACTACTAGGCTGCGATCATTAATACTAGTAATTAATATTAATATTAGTATTGACGATCGCCGCTACTAGGTAATGAAACAAAACGCTATCTATCTAAATTGTCTAATCTAGGATTTTCTTTTATTTCTTCAATTTTTAACCATCAACATCAATAGTCTATTAATATGTCCCCACTGTTGAGGCTCATGCCTACCTTCTCAACGAGGGCGTTAGGGCTATAGTCCACCACGCTAGTCCAGTGCGGGTGGACTTCACATGCGCGTAAGAACTTCTTCGTTCGCGTTATATAGAGCTGGGAAGAAGAAGCGGCGCAACAAACTTCCGCAACACATCTTTTAAAATCGAGTTTATATATAACATTATTTTTGTAAAGGTTGTGCGAGGCTGAAGTAACATTAACACCAGGCATCTTTGTCATTTAAATAGTCGACTGTTTTTTATTAAGCTTTCTTACAAAGTTGTTGTTTAATGTGGATTTTAAATTTTCTGTCATTCATATTTAAGATTTCTTCTGGTATTTTGTTGTAGAAGCGTTGATGCATTGCCCCGTGAACGATTTACTGACCTTACTAAGCCTTAACTGTGGTGGTACAAGTTTGTTTTTGTTTCTTGTAACATAAGCTGTGTTCATGTCAGTGTAACTTTCAAGCGCCTCAAAATTAATAGTACATTGTGCAATAAGGGAAGTAAGTAGGATATTACTAACGAGAGTCTGTTAGAAGCCCGACGCCGAAGGCGGAGGGATTTGAATGACTCGAGTTTGTAATACCCGTACTTCCCGTGATGCACACAATGTTTTTCATCACATTTGCGAGGAATTAATACCTACGACACAAGGGAACAAATCTCTTTTCTTTAGACTTTGCTGGTAACTAATTTTCACTAAGCAACTGAGCCGCATTCACTCTATCCGGAGGTGTTAATATTGTTGTTGCACTTTCATTTCTCTCTTTATTTATACTAATAGATCACAACTGTGTAGTTAATAAAATAGTTTTATTAACAACTTTGTCAATGGAGCTTCAAGTTTTTTTCATATGTAGTTTTACGGCCAATTGGAAACAAGTTCTTAAGCCCAAATCGTAGATCGTAGTTTATAATCACGAACACATAAAACCGCAGTACGGCCTCCAAGGCACAATCAGTGCCATTCGGTGGTCCACACTGCCACAGATAATGATAAAAAATGCATTTAGAAACTCCCAAAGGCGAAAGCCAATACAGCCAGTTTTTATCGAATTTCAAAATAAAATTCACTGAAATAATTGCAAAGTAAACTAAAACATTTTTAAAGCACAAAAAATAATGCATTTAATTAAAGCGTAAATGTTTAAATTACCATTTGTAAAAGTTTCGTAGACATAAAAAACCATGTTTGATTTAAAATCTCCTTAGTGTGGAATGTCATACCTGTTTGCTATAAAGTTCTTTGCCTTCGAGTGAACGCCATTTTTTAAAACTACACATTATAGTCCCTAGGGGTATAATATTGTACTGATTTTCATTACTCCCGCGGGTGTATATAGGCCATTGTGTTTCTGTATGCATGCATATAATAATCCACATAACGAGCAAGTGTGATGAAAATATACTTACCTACGATATTTTATGAAATCTATTATTATTATGATCCGTTGTGCGGAGAATGTAGGTTACCGATATAGCCGAACAGATGAGCAAGCTGAAGTGGCAGTGGACAGGTCACATCTGTCGCAGAACCAACCGCCATTAGAGCAGACGAGTTCTGGAGTGGAGACCGCGGACCGGGACGTGAGACGCCGTTCCCCCAGGTGGGCACGACGATATAAAGAATAATACCTATGCCCAGCAGTGGACGTTTAAATGGCTAATATAATGTTGATGATTAAGTATTATATTAATTATTTATGCTATAAAGACGTGAACGGGGAACTAAACCACCAATGTATTTACTTACCTACCTATGATCCACATTATATAAATATTTGATTTGATTTGTAAACATACATCCAAAAAGGTTTGCAGACAACTAACAAAAATAGTTACAATGTTTGTTTAAATTGCTAATTTACCCATCCTTCCTTCAGTTACAACAATCAAACCTCAATATTTGTAACGAAACAATTTCCAGTTTAATTATACTTATTAAAATCCAAATTGGCACAAATTTTAAGAACTGAAGTTGACAAATAGGAAAATGGGCGGATGAAACTTTGCGACAGAGGAGAAGGCTGTGATGTTATTAAATTAATTATATTTCCGTTCCAGTAACACTTTGTTGCTTTATTTTAATTATTTTTCCTTTTCCTTAGAAACCGTTTACTAAATTTCATAATTTTAATAAGAACTCGCCATGAAATGGGCAACTTTGTAAATACGGGTCAAATAATTTTCTTGCAATTGGAGAATTTTACTTGTGTATTTGAATAATTTTTGTATTTCACGAGATTCACTATTAGAGCATGTACTTCCGACCGCACGTCACTAGAAACACTTTGACCTTGAGCTGGCCTAGCCTATTAGGATATTTCAATACTATGGGAGACCAGTTTATACTGGTTTTGTTTCCACTAACGTGCGGTCGACCGTACCTATGCTATAGGCGTTTTGTCGAAGTAGCTACTTTGAATAAATTTAATTTAAAAATTTGAAAATGGAATAATAAAGTGGAATAAAAAAAATTTGAATTCCAAGTCAAACCGCACATAATATTCAGTTCAAAGTGGCCAGTTCGATAAATTTCTTTGGTAAAGACCAATGAGGTTTGGTTTACTCTTCCGTGGTAATAGTACATTACTGCCGCAGCCCGCAACAGAGGCATTGATGGATGAACATACGTGAGTCCATCAATGCCTGGTTGTGGCCAAGACTTGTATAGTAGTTTTCTCAAACAAATGCGCGGAAATTCAAACTATTACCTATGTACACCATTTTATTTCATACATATACATTCCAAAATCAATGACGAACAACAATAAATTTCCACGCGCCAAAATGTTCATTTGTTTTTTTACACTAAACTGCTTGCAATTTGCAAGGCAATTCGAAATTTTAAAAAAACTGTTGTTATTTTACCTCCGTGGTTGCTATGGTCACATGACATGTTAAGAATTAATATAGTCATTATTTGACCGCTAGGCACTACATATATGGATTTCCATTCAAATTATTTGCCCGTCTGCTCTCATTTATTTGACTAGTACAGCAATGACGATTTAACTCGAAGAAGGTTGTCAAAATTTCCAAGCATGTTTGAGAAAACATAGATTACTATAGAGCAATTTCTGCCATTTGTCGAAAATTACAATCGCGATAGATAGATGTTTAAAGACATGGGCTTGAGGTGGGGTGTGGTTAATTGCAGGGCTTGTCATTTGATTTTATCGGGTTGGGCGTCGTCGTCGGCGACAGCGAGATACTACTAAAGGTAGAAGTTTGTAGCTAGCGTTAAAATGAAATTAAAAGAGAGATTAGACGGGGTCGGGGTGACAACAAGAATCTACGTTATTATACTAAGTTATTTGTGAAGCGGCAGAATCAGGTACTACGAATGTCATGCGACCGTCTGCACAAAATATATAGAATGACGGGCATGGACCGATGGCATAGCCAATTTTCAGTTCACAGATAACTTGATAGGTCTATACGTACGAGATATGTCTCTCCATGAAATCACTATTGTGAAACCTTAATTCTTCTTAGAGTACACAGTCGCGTAACGCCTAAGATTAGGAGCAGCCTGTAGCTTGATTAAAAACTACTACGAGCGGGGGCTGCCTCCGCCAATAATGTGCGAGTGAAATATTACTAGCTGATGCGACTCGAGCAGGATTACGTACCGCCTTATCAGACAACCTGTGAAGAAGAAATCTCCCGGAGATATGACATAATTCCTGACGTCAGATAAAAGATCACTTTTAATTAGGTTTTTTTTTATAGTAGGTTTTGGCTTGGTAACGAGACCTTTAAGCCATATCTTATTTTGAATGTAGTCTTATTTCTTATATTTATTTAAACAGGCGGTTACTGCACGGCCTCCACAAAAACAGAGCACGACTAGAGTTAGTCGGCGATTTTCACTAAGGTTCTTATCCTCACTAAATCGATAGTAACTTTATTGAAGATTTCCAATGGACTTAATGTATAAAATACTATCACATTTATACATAAAAACCCGCAAAATACATAATTTATGAAAATAAAATAGAAGAAACGACCATGCACTTCGCTCCCGCCAAAAGAGTCCCTAACAATAAGCTGTTATCCCTTAGAATGTGGCTGTCAGATTTTGGTTTTTGAATTCACATAAGTCTAGTATTTGATCTTGTTTTTTGGGTCGCAAAACCCGTTTTAACACTCTGAGGGTTATTTCCAGGCAGTATAGGGTGCTAATAGCAATATATAACATTTATTACACAGACGATGATATGCTACCCATGACTTTCTAACTTGACCGGGTTTATAGTGAACATAATATTTTGTCTGTCCGTCTGTTCCCCGGATAAGTCCGTAATGAAAAGCACATATATGTAAAATTACCTGGAAAGGATGGGAAAATTATGTTTCTTGTTGATTTTAATTTTCAGTACATTTTAGGAAAACTAAAATTGACGGATTCATGTGTCCTAACAGTGTTCATGTGTCTGTTACAAATTTTAATACCTTCTAAGATCTTATGCTCCACATGACGCAATAAATAAATTATGATTACTATTCCGCATACTTATTGTGTACGATATGCTTTGTTTTAGTGTTACTGACAGAAGAATAAAATAATACTTACAGGATATAAATTATTTAAAAAGTCTACATCTAGAGTGCTAAAAAGAAATAAAATGTGTAGCGTATCAAAGAAGAGATAGGTATCGAGTAGGTATAGGTAGGCAAGTAGGTAATATTGATCCACGCGCGTCTGTTTGCCAACACGTTCTGTGCTTGTCATTATTGGTTTGAATAACCGGAACCCAGGTAATGTTGTTATTCACAGTTAATACGACAAACAGGTAATGCTGGTGTTAACAGGATTTCGGAATTTACGTCCATAATATTCATGAGTTATGACATTCAAGCCTTCTGTCGAATTTAGTTTTATATAACTAGGTAACTTATTAACTCTCGAGCCAGGGTTTTCTTCGTTCGCCGCATCAGTGTCGAGATTCAAAGGGGTAACGCCTCGAGCATTTTAGGCACTATTCGAAATTCGGCGGAGTTGGAGGAGATCTTCTACCTTTAGGTATGTTTTTTTACTGTTAGTTTATGTTTAGTTTATTTATTAAAATTATGTTTAGTAATATAAATATTAATTAAATTAGTTCCTGACAGTAACGTAACTTATTACCTATTCATTTAACTTTTATTGCATAAATAAAACATTTGTTAAACAACCTCTCACCGTAAACGCATATAATATTACCTTCTTCGTTGTCTCGGCGTCGCGCGTACTGTGTCTCATTGGCTGTGAACCCCTTTTTTTATTCATAAGTTATTTCTTTTATTCGTTTACTGATTTTTTATCGCAATTCAAGTCGTACTACAGTATATAATTATGAAACTAAATTGTTTTATGAAAAGTTCAATTGCTCACAGCTGGTGAAGGCCATTAAACTATCATTGCAATGTTGTTGCATTTGTCGATATTCACACAGAATACGAAATCAGCAACTTAATCTAACTTAAACTCGGACTTTGCACAAAAGGAAAATAATAGAAGAACTTCATCACAATATTAATCTGTCAAATCCGTGGATCATCATCATCATGTGTCAGATGTTCGATTCGATTCCGACCAGCTGACTTCCTTATTCCGGGATATAAACCTTTTTTTTGGTGCTGATCACATACCCCTTCACACTAACTCCTCCTCAATTCCAGCTAGCCTTCTCCGGCTGTTTCTAGACTGTTCGCAGAACAGTGCAGTTTACTTCATTAAACCCATACACATTGCAGAGCGCGTTCTGTGTTTGAATGTAACCTGAACGCCACTTTGCTCCCACATCCGCCACATCCGCCGCCCGGCACTAAAAGCCCCACACGGAAGCACGACTCAGTTAATTACGGAGGTCGATGCTAATTACGTTTCCAGGGCGACGGGACGGCCATCCGAACAATTAACTAACGGTTAGTCTCTTTGTTGCTATCACTGCTATGGAAATGCCATTTGTATACGTTAATGGGATTATCGCTGCGGGATCAATTTAGTCAATTATTACCACAATATGAAGGTGTTGGCAAAGTTGAATTAATTTTTGTGGTAACGAGACTGCCGGATTTTCTTTCATCGATCTGGGCCAAAAGATTTTATGCTGAGATTTTTCATTTTATGATAATCAATAGGAGAACATACATATCCTATCTATCCATGTATATTTAAAGGCTATTTCGGCTCGCTTTCGCTGTCATTTACATTGAAATATAGAATAATAAAACGCCAAATATTCACGCACAGAAATAGGCAGGCAAACGTACAGGCAATGTCGACGTGTCAGCGACGTGATATCTACATTTCATTGAGTTTACAGGACGTGACAACAAGACTAGAAATCCCTATACGGGGAGAATATTTGTATTGTATTTATTTTGTTTTATTTATTTATTTTATGGTCGTTGATAAAATATTAAGTACAAGTAAACATAATTAGCCGACTAACGGCCCATTAGGATTCCGAGTGCTGTAGAAAGGAAGCGTATATTTACAGCTAGAAAAAATATTATTTTACACGATGAGTCTTGTATACCTATAACATTTTCATTGACACGCGTAAATAAATCGATAGGGAATTCGTATCAGGAACCATAGAAGCGTTTTTGTGTATTCATTTTATTATCCTGACTTTGATAGCTCTCTCACACACACGAAATTTCCTTATTCTGATTTATGTGACGCTGGAACACTATTCCTTAGGCTTACCTATTGATAGTTCACTAATCAACCTCAACATTAATCTGCGTGGTGGTAGCCTAATGGATAGATCGCACGCCCTCGTCATGGAATAAAATAAACAGTTTACCTGTTGCATTGGTAATTATGTACACAGTCTCTCATTGTTCTAAGTTTGTGTTGTTTGGTCCACTCACATCACACCCTCTTGTATATTTACTCAGCTTTGTTCTTTCGAGGCTGTAATACTACGCTGGTAGTCTGTGCACGCGTCACAGCCTATATTTTCTACGCAACGAAGCCTTATTAAGATGACAAGGAAGTCCCTGATTGAATTACAGTAACGAAGTCACGTTTGTCATTAATTGTCGTTACATATTCTAGGTAGACGTCACACAACCTGTGTGACCGGGTACTCACTTGTGTTTATTACGATTCGTTTTAGGAAGTATTTGAACAGACATGCAAGCCAGAGTGGTTTGTTAAAATAGCTTGTTAAATTCTAATAAGATTTTAGTCAGGTCCAGGGTCGAATCTCATGACTACTGATAGACGTACGATCGCATTCTAAACCACCACACCACCACGACTCTGGAATGCTGCTTTAAATGTCAAAATAAATTAAAAAACTAGACATGCAGGTAGAAGAATTTCGGGCACCGTGTGAATTTTGCAGAGAGAAGTTAAATGCAGTCCTGAGTGGGTTGTAGCCCGTTGAAAGTGAAGAACGCAGAGGTGAAAATGCAAAGGGGCTATTCCCTTTTCCCTGGCTGTTCATTAGAAAAAAGCCGTTGAATATAGATTTTTAATTACTTACACAAAGGTGGACAAGGTCTAAAGAGAACACTTCCAGCATTTTTGGCTTAATATATCAGCTGATATTTTATGCTTGATATCTATCAAAATTGATATTGATTTAAACATGAAAAAACCAAGCACCTAATAAGACTAAAATTTTTGATTTCATCGATCTCCAGACCCCGGTACTGATATCAAAATATCGGATAATTTCTCTGCTGGACATAGGCCTTCCCCAGTAAATGCCATCACACTTCGGGTTATCTTCTATAGGTTGTTGGTCCATCTGTCTCCATCCAGAACTCGTCTGCCCCAACGGCCGAAGGTTCTGCGACAGATGTCATCTGCCGACTTCAGCGTGCTAATCCTTTCTGCTATGTCGGTAACCTTAGTTCTTCGTTGGATCTCGTCTAGTAAATATCAATAGAAAATAAGTCTGGATAAGAATAACCTCTAGCAAGGGGCGCAGGCGCACAAGGCGCAGCCAAGCGGAGCCCACGGCTCGGCTCGATTACCGCTGACGTTCAATTTAGCTGCCACCACATCTCCGTCGAACCTCATAGCAGTGGAAGTACAGTGAGCAACAAATCTTACTAATATTATAAAACCGAAAGTTTGTAAGGATGTTTGTGAGGATGGATCTTTGTGAGTGAGGATGTTTGTTGCTCTTTCACGCTGTTACAGATAAACGGATTTTGATAAAACTTGGTACACTGATAGCTTATATCCTGGAATAACATATAGGCTACTTTTTACCGCGGCAAACAGTTCCTGCGGAAAAACTTATTGCACGCGGGCAACAGATAGTACGAAATAACTGGCGGTTGATCTGAGACTTCGTTTGAGTTAAAAGTCTACTGTCACAATGTTTATGTTCCCGCGGGAATATCGATGAATTCCATATTAGGCTTAGGGCCTAGGTCGCGTTAGGAACCTAACTATTCCAAGTAGTAGACCCAGCGTTGCGTGCGTTGATAGAGCAAGTCAGTCAGTGAAGGCAGATTTAATTATGTGGTGACGGTATTACAAATTTAAGCTACTTTTTCTGTTAACTGTACTGAATTAGGAAAGTGAACGAATTCTTCCGGAAGTAATTTTTCACATGTAACCTCGAGAAAGGTTTCTATTTTGCTTTCGGCCGCCATCGCAACTGTGTTTCACAACCAGTTGTCTATGAGGATTTTTTAGTCTTTCATGGCAACCAGTTGTGATAGAAGAAAATTTATTCTTGTTACGCAACGAGTTGACTATTCCGCCAATAGTTGACTTCAATAACCAATGCAGCTGTACACACACTGTACTTGGTAAGTATCCTAAACCCAAAAGCAGATAAATGTACTGTAAAATTCACATATTATTTGAAACCAGTCTTTTCATATTATCTATAACAAGAAAAATACATTACAAATGTATAACTTTTAGTGTCAGTCCGGTATTGATCAAAAAGATTACTATAGCAAAACACAAAATTTCTTAGTTCTTCATTATATTAATCAAAGATGACTTTTGGTGCTGACTGTACACACAAAGGAGAGCGTCATTGAGATAAAGGAATAGGCAATCAGTTAAATGCTCCCTCAACCTGCTAGTCCACATAAATGACAGCCGGTTTTGTCAAATGGACTAGTTAGTTTGAGGCTTTACTGCACATAAAGCAAGCTTGAAGCTTATGTCAAGCCCGGCTTGGTTCCAGCTCGTTCCAAGCTTTATATCCATGTGCAATTCTAGGCTTATGACGAAACGAGTCGACTGCTGTATACAGGTCACGTAGCTCGCGTTCTATGCCGTGTCGCTAGAAAACATTGTGGAACCACTATTCCATATCTTATTAAAAAATATAATCCGTACATTTATTAAACGTCTTTTCTCTATTTCTTGTCATAAGACTAAATTATTATTTCTTGACTAAATTATGCTTTAATAGAAATAAAAAAGTCACTGAACGAATTTCGGTTGAGTTATTGCGTTAAAATTTTTGAGAACTAGATGAGTTTTCGCATCTAATCTACTAATAGTGAGTGAAGATGAGGCCTAAGAAAGGTCTTATAATCAGTCGATCGATCCTCTCGATCGATCGACTGATTATAAGACCTAGTAAACGTTGGACTTATAGCTGGATGGTGCCTGTTAAACCTTCCTTTGTCAGTCAATTTTTACGGAATGCTTAAAAATAATGTGGTATATCCTCCTGATACTATAGGCGAGCTCGCAGGCAACGACTAAGTGTTCTATTATGAATAAACGGATCGTTGAGAATATCCATAAAATCGTGCATAATAGATATTACATACAATGTTATCGCCCTCGTCGTCGATAAAGCCTTTATACAAAATATATTTTACTGTTATCCCAAGCATCAATAATATCTGTTTCACATTAAATATGTACTGAACAAAATGTCCTTTATTGATCGTGTTCTTGCCGCCGTGCATAGTCAGAGATACTTTCTAACTGTACGTAACTTGAAATTCCACAGCCTTTTGAAAACTTTTGGTGATGCTATTGATCAAAATGCTGATTGTCGGCCTTCTTTGATACTTATTATGAAGAAACTTAAAAATAAACTAGAAAAAATACTTATTTGTTTGTTTGTCTGTCCGAAGTTTGTTTTTTTCGACCGCTTCGCGATATCCGGTCATGCTCAATTTTTGCACCCATCCCCATCACATTTGGTTCTAAAGACAGTACAATATAGTATATTCAATTTTATGGTTTATCTAAAAATACCTTTTTACAAAATTTTTCTAGATATCAGCGAACTTTAATATGTATATGTATATTTAATATCTTTGCTTGTATTGAATTCTACATAATACATTTTCATGTCTAATACTAATACTCAAATCCCCTACAAAGAGTCCGCCGCGGCGAATCTTTTGGTGTCATCATTTTTAGGGCTTACTAGTATTTCTATCCATATTAAAGTTCGCTGCTAGATGTGAACAATTATACGACAAAATAATAAATCACAGAATTCCTGTGACCACACCAAACGGACTTGACAAACCCACCTTATCCCTCAGAGTGTTAAAACGGGTTTTGCGACCCAAAAAACAAGTTCAAATACTAGACTTATGTGAAGTCTAGATAGAGTTCGTTTTTCAAAAACCAAAATCTGACAGCCTCATTCTAATGATTATGATCTACTCACTAGTACTACATGATACTATTGAGACAAGCCAAAAAAGTCCCACTAGTCCCACATGGCACAGTTCTATAGCACTACAGGGAACGAACCGAACTTTTTTATTATCATATCTGTAACACAATGACAATCGTTGCTTTAATTTTTTTGTATGCAAAAAAGCGAAACACAGCGGCCATAAAGCTTAGAGTTCAGCGTCATAAATACATATTAGAGAGGAGCAGCTAATCTGCTTAACTAGACGCACATCACAAAGCTAATGTATTAGCCCTCTCACGTTATTACTTCCACGCTGAAATGTGTCTGCTGTATAGTTTAGGGTTGCTTATACCAATAATTGTTGAAGTTCGAATCGGTCCAATGTTTTAGTATTATGCGCCAGACATTACATTACATGCATACGGACAGATGCACAAAAAAGCTATACACTGTTAGACAGAACCCTAAAAACATTATTTGGTATTTCACGTCTAAATTTTTCATGTTTCCCTGAATATTACATAAGTAGGTGGCAACCCTGCTTGGAATGAGGCACGTCTGGATTATCTCTCTGCATCTTATGGTGAAATTTTCATGAAAGGAACTAAGGGTAGCAATGAACATTGTTGTTTCTTCTCACTATAGAAAACTATTTTTTTGTATTTGTATTAAGGGGTTTATGAATTAACTTTATGAAATATCTTAATTAAATTAATATACTTAGGAGATGTCTAGAATACTTATTGTGTATAAAATTAGGTATAAATCAGGTATATTTAATAAATAAAAAGTCTAGTTCCTCTAGTATACCTTTCTATCTTAAAACAGTCACCGGTTAAAAACATTCATATTTAATGATCTACTTTTCTTGAGCTTTCCACTCCGGAAGTACCAACGGAATCGGGTTAAGTAGGTAATATCAAATATTTATGGCGAAACAAAGAGTTCACTGAGGTAGGTAGAAATGTACCGTCGGATGGAATAAAGGACTTCCCGACCTTTTTGTAACTGATACTTTTTTACTAAACAATGGCTTAAATTGAGAAAGTAATTAGAATTCTGATTGTTTATTTCGCTTGCGGTTGGATACACTTGCCCGAGATACTTTGTTTAGCAGAAGATTTTAATTACGTACCTTTCTGTCCTACCTTCTACCATCTTTGCCTATTGCTCCGCCTGATGCGTAACTTTACGATCTTTGGAGTAGCAAACGTATAGACAGCCGCCTTACAACAGTCCCATAGGCTAGCCTACAAAGGCGTTTTACTTGTTAAAAAAATAAATAAGAATCAACTTGATATCACGTTCGTAGACACTGCCGACGTGGCTTGAGCCTAGGTAGTAGTAAAATCTAACAGTTTATAAGATGTCCAGAGACTTAGGCCCCATTCGCACGGACGTGATTTTATCGCGCGTTGTAACGTTTTGTTTACGCCTTGAAATAGAACATTATATGGGCTTTACCTAATCCGTTCACACGGAAGCGGATTTTTTCTGTACGAAGGCGTTAAAAAAAGTCGCTATAACGCGCGATAAAATTACGTCCATGCGAATGGGGTTTTACTGGTAGTACAACTTAGGTCCTAACGCCCACTCCCCGCGATATCCTTAGCCGCCCCAGCCCCGCGCCCCTGTAACGTCGCGGGCGTAGTCTGAGTTAAACGACTTAAACGACTTTCTGTTTACCACTTTATCGTGTTTAACTACGACGTCAATAGACGTACAAACATTGCAAGCCAACGGTATCACGTCTGAAGACAGTCACAACATGGATGACTGACGGTGACGTAGGTCCACAAACACATATTTGGCTTTCTTGTATCAGCCTGATCGTGGAAACGGATCGGATCGATGCAAACTTCATCAAAATGTTTTGCAGCAGTTTTTAAGTTGTTAAACAGATGAATAGACGTAGCATTTTATAATTGAACGACTTAAAAGCATAAGGATGTACCTTTCTAGTCTGGGCGGTGAATGAAAAGATTTACAAATAGGTACGCTAACAATAAAATTCTACAGTGTTTGTATATAAAGTTCACCAAAATATCTCTTCTACATCCGAATGGTAAACATGGACCGCACGGTTTTATTGTGTTTTGTTGTTTGCGTATCTGTTACATAAATGTTGTGTGGTTGTTTTGATTTGACGCTTTCGAGTCCTTAATATGTACATACAAAATTTAACTTGTCAACTTTTCTCACATCTTGGTACTTGTGAGCCTATCTAATTTGTACCACATAAATTATTATCAACGGACGGCTTCAGTCACGAAGACAAATGAACATTGCTTATATCCTTGACGACGGTCCCTCTAGTCTATGGACAAAGACGGGGAAAGGTGGATTTTGTCACAGGACGTACGACCATTTAATGGAAATGTACGAGTATTTATAGTTATATGTCACAATATGTTTCGTTTTTCTTGCATCGACCGATAGAAAAATGAATTATTTTAAATTTGTTTAATTCCCAGAATATGCGGGAAAATCTTTGTTTGGGGTTATAAAAGTGGGATATAATATAAGTTCTCTCAGCACCTTAACAATGGATTTTCTTACACTTTATCCGCCCGCATATTTGTATGTTCCGGGAAGATTTAGGATGTAGCGAAAAATTTTTAAGGCTGTGGTTCCGAGCATTCGTAGTATAATATATTATATATATTTTTAATACTAGTAGTTCCGTGAGAACAGTAGACCTCGCCAGCCCATATAAACCAAACCTAAAAGAAACCAACAAAAGTCAACTTTGTAGTTGGAGACAGAAAAAGTACCTACTAAAGTGACAAAAATTAGCACTTTAAAGCTTAATATTTCGCAAACGGATCCCTGAATAGAAAAATGTTTTTCGCACACCCGCGATATTTTTGAAAGACCCATCCAACGATACCCCACACCATGGATATCACGCGGAAAAAAATAATTTTCCATTTTACGTATGCAGTTCTATGAACATTATTTATTTTTTCAACTTTCATAAGTCGATCCACTATTACTCAAAAACTAATAGAACCTACTTAGCCGTAATAGTTTTCCTTGTAACTACATTATATATGCTACTGCCATGAATTTTTTCACATTTCCAGAAGCAACCGTTTAGCTGGCAGGGGGGGGGGGACACGTGACTCTAACAAAAATTACCGCTTTAAAGCTTAATATTTCGCTAACGGATCCCTAAATCGAAAAAATGGAATTCACACACCAGCAATATTTTTGAAAGACCTATCCAACGATATCCCACACTATGGGATTCACAAGAAAAAAAAAGTTCACTCCCACTTTGCGAGTATGGTAGGTACTCTAAAAAAATGTTTTTCAAAATTTTATTCTACTTATTTTGTAGGTTTAATTAATTTATACCTATTCCAAATTTTCGTCAAAATCGGTTGAAAAATACGACCTGTAGAGAATTACAGACAGAAAGACAGAAGGACAGACGGACATTAGCATTTTTGGTCAATCTCGAAACTCGCTTCGCTCGCTCAATAATATTTTTTAATCTTGACCAGTGCAGAACTGAAATCTAAATATTTAGATAATACTTACACACTTTTACGTGCTCTGACTGCCTTCTAAATTTTGTTTTATTAGTGTAAATGCCATGAGAGCTCTAATACGTCGCGCCGCCGCAATCACCCGTATGAGAGCGTTTCAAACAGCCTTTGAAATAAAAACAGCACGACCCAATTTACTAACGATATACAATGTCAACAGTCACGACGGCTTCAAAGCATATCTTCTTTTTAAAAATACAAGAGAATCCAATCTAAGAACAAGGTTTTAGTTTTCACGCTCTTACCATTTTACTTTAAAACAAATAGATGTGCACACAGCGCCTCCTACGTTCGCCCGGTAAAAAGGAGCGCGTTAAAGTTCCCCTCTCGGTTCTCAGGCAGACGGTAATGAGCTTACAACTTGGAGAGAAATAATAAAACCTTGAGGTTCACGTCTCGAGCAGACGCCGCGGCGTCGACCCACAAGTTGTCTTTAAACAAATTGTAATGAAGTATGTTTGTTGAGCAAATTAATTGGCGTAACTCACGCGAAAGTTTTGTCATTTGTCTTGGTTGCTATAGGATAGGGTAGACTTGTTTGATCATTTGGAGATTTCAAACGTACGCGGATTTATTTATAATATTCTGGAAGAGCTAAATAGCTAGAGAAGACCATAATGGTTAAAATAGTCCAAAACGTACCAATAACGAAGCGAGGACGTGGACGACCCTCGCCACTTGGTTGACGATGGTCGAGATGGACCTATAGGGAGCAACTACAGACAACAACGTAGTACAGAACCGCGCAGAATGTAAAAGAAGACAAGACCGACCCCAATTAAAAAGGAAGGAAGTCTAGGAGAATGATTTCTCGAATAGCTAGATAAATGGCAGCTGGGCGGCGAGCTTGAACAGGGCGAAGTAATTACAAATGTGGATGCAGCACAGACAGTGATTTGATATCACGCGACCGGATGTAGTGGCGCTCATTGAGGAAGACGAGAGACGAAGAATTCTCTTACTTTAGCAACAAAACCGGCTAAATGTATTGTATTTTTGGTGCAATTAAGAATATTAAAATAACACTGTGTACAGCTTGACGATCTCTTACATAAAGCACGATTTACGAACAATAGATTTTCAAGTCGTGGCTGCAGAAATTATAAAAATTCTCCCTTACCCACATTTGTTAAGGCTAATGAAGGAAGTTTGCAAAGACTGCGAGACGATTCTAAGAAATTCTCTTTAATTTAATGACACTCTGAATAACCACCATCTACGATAACAGTTGACTCTCCCTTTAATGTGTCGTTTTGCAGTGAAATGTTTTGGAATAATATTTATGTAAGTTATGATTAAACTTCCTGCAACCACATATTTAAAAAGTAGTTTGAGCACAACTTTCCTCATCCATAAATTTGGGATCTGTAGCGCAATCAAACTTATTTGAGAAAATAACCGTTTCTATTTAAAAAACTATGCTAAAAGACTGTGTCTGGTGCTGGCAGAGACTCCGATTATGTTACACACGTTCAGTTTCGTACATTGAGTTCCTATTGCCACTCTGCTAGTAATAATCATTAAATCAAAAAATAATTGTTAAAAGAGCGTCAAGAATGTTGGGTTTTGTTATTAGAAACGCTAAAGTTTTCCGTGCAGCAGATGTTAAAATTTTGCTTTACAATAGTTTAGTGCGCAGTATCCTCGAATATTGCAGTCCCGTGTGGAGACCACATTATTCAGTCCACTCATTGCGACTAGAGCGGGTTCAAAAGAGGTTTTTATGGCATCTGGCCTTTTCTGTTGGTATGGCCAAGAGGAGTGTATCATATATTAATAGACTTAAATTGTTTAACATGAGGACCCTATCGAGACGCAGAGAAATTTTAGACTTGGTCCTACTATACAAGATTTTCAATGGGAATGTAGACTGTCCCCAATTGCTCAGCAACTTCAAAATTCGTGTCCCCGCCAGATGCCCGAGACATCCAATCACGCCATTGGCCCCACCACTCAGGAGAACAGTAATTGGCTCCAACTCAACTGTTGCACGTTTGACCAAATTATATAACAGCTGTAGTGATTCCACGGACATATTTTTCGATTCACTTGATAATTTTAGGAAAAATCTGTTTTTCAAGTAAAATATTATTAGTATAATATTTAACTGTTTTGGTATAGCCTGAGGGCATATTTGTTCGATTTGATTTCTTGTTTCTGTTTGTATAAGCATGTTGTTTTTCACCTGTAATTGGTTGTGCATTAGATTCTTTAGCTCTAAGATTTTAAATATGGTATGTATTAGTGTAACAACTGTTGGTGAATCAAAAAAAAAAAAAAAATAATAATAATAATAATTTATATTTTATTTCTTATCATAGAGATACGTGACTCTTCTATGCTCGCAATAAAAAACCAGACAAAGGAATGTAAAGTTATTTCGCCCTGGGAAGGTCGCAGTTCGTTCATTTCACGCCACAAAGCCTTATGCCGGCCACGTTCCGTCTCGCGCAACTAATGGCTTATTTCAAAGTTTTTCTCCTCCAATGAAGGAAAATATTCCGTGTTTTTATTATCACGTTGAATCGTCTTCGTTTTATGTTTCACTTTTATTGCATTTCATTTTGCGGAGATTTTTTTGTTACGTTACGTTCGTGATAAATAGACAATGAAAAAAATCATTTTAGGTAGATATACGGATGTATGCACGCTCGTCATATAGTTTTCTGTATTTCTGGATACAAACTGGATATCCTTAAAAGAAAGAGCGAATAGAAATACATCTTCTGTTAACAAGCCGTTATGTTCTTAGAAAATAACAATTTTACATCGTCAAGTTTTCTCTCCAAAAACAAAAATCACAATTATTTGCCAATTATACTGAAGATTCAGCTTTCAAACCGACGCAATGGAGAAAAATGTTGAAACTATAATAAGCGTTGGTATAAACTATAGAGACGCAGAAAGCTTTAACCACGGATATTATTATATCTGTAAGCCGAAATGCAACCGGAAAAAATATTCTATTAGGAGAACATGGTCTCTAAGACTTCTATCACACACAAAGTCCTCAAATGACTGATGATGACTAAAATACGAGTATGAACTCCCCAAACAGACAAGATTTAAGCACAAATAATAAGATTATGTAAAGACGAAAAATAAATACAAGTACCTCTATAGTAGGTTTAATACCTACCGAATAAGCCAAACATGTCTTCAATATGTCTTGATGATTGATTGGTTGTTGGAGTGTGGCAAGCTTGAGTGTTGGCAGAGGCTAGACACAGCTGTGGATGAATATTGCTTATTGATTAGGTACCTACCTAATTCGGGTCTGATTACAATTGCCGTTTGATAGCTACAGTTTGATCGAATCACAGACATCATCAATTAGTAACTATGCGACATCTTGAAAATTTATGCCAAAGACCATTTTTCTTTTGAATTCCACCAAGGTTTTCATGTTACTGTTAAGTTTCATCATCATACATATAATATGTCCACTCCTGGGACATAAGCCTTCTGCTATGCGGGAGATAGGCACATACCTAATAGCCTCGCGTACTAAGCCTAGTTTAAAATGGTTATAAGTACTGCCATCCTTGTGTGTTAGTCAACAGGGTGCATGGTGTGCATGTGACAAGCAACGATCTCAACTGTATATTAGATAATGTGATTACTAAGTAATGTGCTACTCAGCGAGGAGGCGAAAGTACGAGTAAATCCCTCGTCGGCTGTAGCCATCCATCATGTTCGCGCTCTCGGGAGAACCAGGTGAGATGTTTCAAAGATTAAACATCTGTTGTACCTATGCATGTTGACGTAACATGCTGAAAGTACATCATGTGGTACGGACTTTGGCAATCTCCGGCTTTTTCCAGGCAATTTTTATGTTTTCAATATCAATATGCAAGTATAAGAATTTGGCGTAGATTTTTCTTAAACCACCATTGAGACGTTGAATTAATTAGTAATTAGAATGTGATTTTGGTTTTCATCCTTAAATGTAAATTTTTCACGAGCAATCGTTTAATATTCAATTAAGGTCTACGCTTTTATTATTCTCATAAAAGTTATCCAACATAGCATTATTTCTGTCCTCAGATGAATTTAAATAAAATTAATACTAAAGGACAATACTTCTTCGAAATTCGCAATGGAAACGTAGTTTTCCTGCTAAAGTTCTCAGAATTTGAATTCGTAATCAAGAGATTCATTTGACTAGCAATTTCCCGCTATGGCAAACGAGGTGCGATTGTATTCCATTGAATTCTTCTGTCGTTTTTGTCAATTTTCCAGGCACTTTGGAGCTTATTGGCTGGAAATAAAATGGTTCTGTTGAAGGCGTTCGCGTGCCTGCATGAGCGTCCCACTTCGTGTCGTTATTCACGAGGAATATTGCTCCGTAGTGATTACGGTGTGAATGCGGGTAGTGAGAGATTTCTTTCGTTTAATGCTCGCTCGCTTGAACTTCAGTCGTGATTTAGCCTTCGTAGGCAGAGCACGTGCGTGCGGGAGAGCACAGGTGTGTATACATTTCAACTGTTATTTACACACGTACACGCTACGCATTTGCAAATAGTGTTTGTCATTATTATTTAGTATGGGCAGTTCTATATTATTTGATTTTGTGGTATAGCGATTTCAGCGTACTATTTAAATTCCTATCCATCTATTTTCTACAATTCTGTCTGTTTAATGAAACTGAAATGTTTAATTAAAACAGTGTTTATTTAACTTCAGCCAATGTTGTAGAGATAATTAAATAACACGGTCTAGTACGATAGGCAGTGGTCTCGTTGTTCAAATGGGACATCGAAAACTATTACAAAGCCGTCACGGAGCAAAATGTTGAGAACAAAGCAGATAGCAAGTTCTAGACAACTTTATGCAACGGTGCTATTGGATTCAGCTTCATGGCACCCGATAGCTGGATTTATAGTCCTTTGTAAAACTTTCCCAGCTCTATTTCAAATATATTGGCAACTGAAAGATAAAAGACGTTGCATTAGATTCCTTTGGATCTTTCCTGTTCGTATACATGCCTGCGAGATTTCCTTTAGCTTGTGCTTTTGTTAACTAAGGATTCAAAATAATTTCATATCTTCTTTTAATTCTTGTCTGTTAAGGCGTGTCGTCTTGTTTAATAAGGCATGGTAAACTGGATCTGTAGCGTGTATGCAGTTCTATAAACTTATTTCCTTTTTTGTACTGTTTTAAGTACGAAAAAGGAAATATGTTCATAGAACTGTATAAAAGCTGAACTAGACTACGCTTGTTCAAGTTGTTGTTCGTTGTTCAACTAGACTACGGAACCCTACACTGCGCGTGGCCCGACACGCTCTTGGCCGGTTTTTGTTCACCTCAGCCATTGTATTTGATAGATAAAATGTCAGAGACACTACACAGGCACTATTTGAAAAACGTCGGACTAACGAACTGGTAACTGTTTGTGGTTTCTTTTTACTTTCGAACGACTATTCTTCAGAGAGAAGAATTTTTTTGTTCGTAAATAAAAAATCGCGTACTTGATGAAAATTGATTGTAGGTATTACAAAGGTTATTAAAGGTAAAATAAAGGTTATGTCAAAAATACAAACATAAATGTTTCAAACCTACATGATTGTAATTTCGACTGCTCTGCACTTTTAACTTTGTTCTTGTAAACATTTCCACACAAGTAGTAACTAGTAGTTCCGTGAGAACAGTAGACCTCGCCAGCCCTTATACCCTTATAAACCAAACCTAAAAGAAACCAACAAAAGTCAACTTTGGAAACAGAAAAAGTACCTACTAAAGTGACAAAAATTAGCACTTTAAAGCTTAATATTTCGCAAACGGATCCCTGAATCGAAAAATGTTTATCACACACCCGCGATATTTTTGAAAGACCCATCCAACGATACCCCACACCATGGATATCACGCGGAAAAAAATAATTTTCCATTTTACGTATGCAGTTCTATGAACATAATTTATTTTTTCAACTTTCTTAAGTCGATCCACTATTACTCAAAAACTAATAGAACCTACTTAGCCGTAATAGTTTTCCTTGTAACTACGTTATATATGCTACTGCCATGAATTTTTTCACATTTCCAGAAGCAACCGTTTAGCTGGCAGGGGGGGGGGACACGTGACTCTAACAAAAATTACCGCTTTTAAGCTTAATATTTCGCCAACGGATCCCTAAATCGAAATAATGGTATTCACACACCAGCAATATTTTTGAAAGACCTATCCAACGATATCCCACACTATGAGATTCACAAGAAAAAAAAAGTTCACTCCCACTTTGCGAGTATGGTAGGTACTCTAAAAAAAATGTTTTTCAAAATTTTATTCTACTCATTTTGTAGGTTTAATTAATTTATACATATGCCAAATTTTCGTCAAAATCGGTTGAAAAATGCGACCTGTAGAGAATTACAGACAGACAGACAGACAGACAGACAGCCGGACAAGAGCATTTTTGGCCAGTCTCGAAACGTAGACGCTTCGCTCGCTTCGCTCGCTCGGTCAATTAATACTAAGCAAACAAAATCTGTTTCAACTGGTTTTCTACGGTAAAAAATTGTTTTTATTTTTCACGTCAAGTCTAGTAACTCCGCAGCAAACAGATCCTAGGTATCGATTTCCCTGTATTGTTCCGGTTGCTGACAGCAAAAAATAGGTAGCTATACCTATTACAGGTTTAAAAATAAAGTTACTGGGGTATAGTGGGTATAGCGCTGCATTTGAATACTAGTAATTAGAAGTACCTTTGTCAGAGCCAACTCAAAAATAACCCATTTACAGAAAGAAATAAAGTAAGTAGCTATCATACCTAATAAGTATCCACACTTGTATAAAATTAATTAAGGTTTATATATTTTGACTAGTTTGATTTATAAATGATGATATTTATGTAGTTGGATGTTGGACTCTCTCTATTAGGTATAGTCAACGCATAACTACCACAACAATAACTTTGATTTACGCGACGGAATAGAACAAAAACAAATGATTGACAATCAAACGGTTTTGTTCGAAACTTTGGAACAAATCCCACGTTAATCTGATGGATCGTCAATATTTGTAATGGCCGGATTGGTACGAGAGTTTAAATGTGAATTTATTGAGCAAATATGCCATAAATTTACATAACAGTTGAATATTTTGCAATAGTACGATTATTCAATATAATATGTTGATTAATCTCAATTAAGTAATTAATAAATGGAAGGGCTTTGTACTCTGTTTGAACTTGTTTTTTTTTCTTTGGATAATGTTAAATTTATTAGAATCATTAATTTAAGCAAGAAACAAAGAAGTTACAAAAATCTTATATTAGCGTAGGTAAGACGGCGAGGCCGTGTCGAGCGGCTCCAGGGGTGAGTTCCGTAGGAGAGACCGGAGACTCCCAATATGCACTGAAGGTGCCCACCGAGGGGGTTTTATTGGGTATAAATCCCACATTTAACCCGGCCTTCGGGTCGATGGAAGTCGGATCTCAGAAAGATTCCCCCCTTGAAAAAAAGCAAAGGTTTTACTTAAGGTAACCTAAGGTTGATCAACGCACACAAGTACGCTTAGTGGATTAATTGTAAGTAGATGCACTTTTAGTATATTCTCGAAACATGTCGGACATAAGCCATCCAAACAAATTCCCGTGAGTAATTTCGCGAAATTGTATAATTGAAAAATTGGATACGTTCACAATTAATCGACCTCGCTCAAATTTATTAATTACTCATTGTACAGGCGGTAATCCGTGTTCAATAACAAGCGACATGCAGAATTTATTAATTTAATTCTCTACATTTTGTCACCAACTAAACTAGGATTTCTTATATAGGATTCTGTGCCCTATGGCAACTCTAAAGGTATGTTCAAGCTATTGCATTTTGTTCATAATATAACACATCTAATCAGGCCTTAAGTATACGTAGGTACGTACTTACTTAATCTTTATTTTTCTTCAAACCATTACCACCCTCCGTTTCCTTGAACTACATAATCTCCTCGGATCGCTGGAAGCGAGCACGGACTCACGGAGTAACTTGGAGGGAATCGATAGGCGATATTATCTTGGCTAAAATCGACAGCTTATGGGCTCGCCGCTTCAGGCCAATCTCAATTTAGAACGGAACGAGGTGCCCTAACATAACCGAAGCAAATTGTTATTTAATTTTTTATCTATAGGATTAGTGAATATTTTGACTGTCTCGTTCGCCTCATGGCGACCGTGGGTTTGATTCTAAGACAAATAATTTTTTAAAATTAAATTTTGGTTATTCAATAATGACGTGATTTGATGAATGTTCTGATGTTTATCTTTTTAACATCTGTAACTTCTTAACATTGTATACAAATTTCACAACTCACTTCACCCACTTTTAATTGTCATATCGATTTGATGTTTTAATTTAAGTTTTTAATTACCTATAGGTATTAATTACGTTTCATAGAATCGTGTAGAATTCAATTGCTCCTTGGTCACTGTTAGGGTTCTGATAGACGAGTTAATTTAATTATAAATCAATTTCAAAAAGCAGTTCACACGCCAAATCACACACACCTACTTTATGGATCCTTGATATAATAATAATAATGTTAGGACAAATTTACACATTGCTGTTTAGTCCCAAACTAAGCCGAAGCTTGTAAATGGGTACTCAACCACTGATAAACATACTCAAATACAGATAAAATAAATACTTAAATACATAGAAACAAACACCCAGAATCCCAAAACCAACTATTATGCTCATCACACAAATGTTGGTCCCGGGTGGGAATCGAACCCATGACCTTCGGCGCAGTAGGCAGGGTCACTACCACTACTGCGCCAACAGGCCAGTCCGCTATGTATTATTATTATCATTATTATTATATGAAATCTCATGTGAATTGCGTTTTGTCAGAGGGGTTGCAGTTTGCAGTTGGTCTGTCAGAGCCTTTAGACTCGTTCAGGTTGTTATCTGGAAAGCAATCACAAGAACAAACAGCGTCTGAGCGTTTGAACTTCAGTTTCAAAGCTTCAACAAATACTTAGGTAATCGGATTCCTGAGTTACTTCGTGTGAGAGCAAGCAAATATTTCCCCAGTCAAAAAGATTAAAAAACCGTACCGGTGACTTTTCGTTGCGTCACTTTTGCCTCTTAAATCGCGATTTTGAAATTATCAACTAATATTCATCATCATCAGCCTGCACTAGTCCACTGCTCGACATAGGCCTCCCCCAAGGCGCGCCACTGAGTCCGATCTTCGACTCTCCGCATCCAGTCACTGCCAGCCGCCCTGCGCAGGTCGTCGCTCCATCTAGCCGGGGGGCGTCCCACACTACGCTTGCCTAGTCGTGGTCTCCACTCGAGAACTCGTCTACCCCAGCGGTTATCGGTTCTCCGACAGATGTGACCAGCCCACTGCCACTTCAACGTGCTAACCCTTTGAGCTATGTCAAAGGCTTTGGTTCTCTGGCGGATCACCTCGTTTCGGATCCTATCTCTCAGAGAAACTCCGAGCATAGCTCTTTCCATAGCCCGTTGAGCGACTTTGAGTTTTCGGACTAGTCCCACTGTCAGTGTCCACGTTTCGGCGCCGTAGGTCATGGGTAGGACGCACTGGTTGAAGACTTTTGTCTTCAGGCATTGTGGTATATGCGACGAGAAGATATGACGCAACTTCCCAAATGCTGCCCAGCCCAGCCTGATCCTCCTATCGGCTAATATTGTTAATTATTAATTAATTATTATTATTAAAATGATTAAATTCTCAACATGAAGCTGAATCTACTACGAATCTGCGCAACCCGCATATTTTCTGATTGAAATGGATGGATTGAAATACAAACCTATGGATAAAGTCAAATCAAGTGCAAAGTTTTATCTGAAATCACTCCCATAATTAAACTAAAAGCCCAATTCCTGAAAAAATGATCACCATTAAATAGATAAAGTCGAAAAGTCCATCCGTTCCGTGCATAAAATTAAATGTTCACGACCCCAATTCGGGTAAAAGGGAGGGGCGTAGAGGGCCTTCCGTAAACTATGTAGCCCGCACAAATAGAAGAGCGGTCAGGGGTTAGATACATCTAATAGTTATTTGTCAAATAGAAATAAATAAATAAACTTTAATTACATTAGAGGTGTGTTTATATACGCTAAAGTATTTTTTAAAATGACAGTAAACAGAAAAGGAAGTGTTCTAGGCATAGAACGTAGTGTAAATACCTTCCCGTAACAATGGGAGTTAAAACGATTTACTGTAATAATGTACAATCTGAAAAATGTCCAACGACCACGCTCGATACTCAATAAAATTATATTTTTCGCACATAAAAGGTATTATTAAAAGTTTAAAACTAATGTATTAAAAACAAGTAGAAATACTATAAATTTCATACCAATATCTATTTTTAATTACGTCTGTAGTTCATCTTTCAATTCGACCTTCTACTTTCCAAAGAAAGCGTCGCTCTGTGGACTGCATTTAGGAATTCGCTAATGGCGCTATCTGTGTCGACCTGTTAGTAAAACCTCCCATCATAGGGAAAAACTACGTATTGTACTTTCTGGGCGGAGAGGGGCAAAATAAGTAATAGTTACGAGGGGGTCCCAAAATTACGCTACGTAGTTTATGGAAACTTCCTACAGGGGGGCTCAATCGAGATAAAGTGTGGTTCCAGGGTAGGTCGTTAGTGTATCTAATTTGAGCCAGAGCTCCCGAATGAGCGGTCTGGGTATATAAAGGCACTAAACAGACACTTGACACGAATAGCTATACGTAATAGCTTTTGATTAGAAGCGAGGGCTTTGATAGATAACTAATATCAAATACTGATAAGTCTTACATAATTAGTTGTGCGAAAAAACCAATCAGTTCTTAGGTTATACGAACTTTTACCCGCGACTTCAGCTGCGTAGAAATTAACGCCACCTCTTGACAATTTTAAATATTCAAGAGATTCTTAAGCTAGTAAGGCCTATTTCCAGCAGTGAACGTTGAAGAGTTGATAAAATAATTATGAATTTATGAGTTTATGCCTATGCGATGTTATTTTTATTATTATTATTTTTGGAAGACCAACAGTCAAAAAACCATAATACAAAACTGCAGTACATGACACGAGAACAATTACAGGTCTCCACCAGTAACATCTCGCTAATATCAGGCTTAAAGGCTTACCTACTTGCGTAAATATTGTGTCGCTTTGCAAGTAGATGATACCTAACATAATGTACCAACAAATATATACAATACGGTACGTATTGACTGGCAAAGGGACCGATTTTGTATTCACATCGTGAGCGCGGTCAAATTTTCAATTTTGGCGGCCTAAAAATACAGCCGACCCAATCGCGAGGGGACTAAGGGAAGTGGAACCCTATGGAATTTATTCGTAAAAGCCTTCGCTTTAATAGAAGCACTCTAGCAAAACTTTGCGACAAGTGCGAAATAAAAGTAACATTAGTATCTCTTTGCAACATTTTATGGCTGCGGCCACGTGATTCGACAACGTTGTCCAACATGTCGGACGACGAGGAATTTTGATTCCTTGCTGTCCGACATGTCGGAATATCAGGATTTTTTTATTCCACTTAGTTCGACCATCGAACCACGTTATCATTGTATTCCACTTGGTTCGACCCTCAAACTACGAGAATTGCTATATTCAAATTTAAACACAGAAAATATAATAAAAAACAAATATGTCATATATTTTGAAGGACTTATATATTGTTTTTTACTTTCTGTGTTTAAATTTGAATATAGCAATCCTCGTAGTTTGATTTGAGGGTCGAACCAAGTGGAATACAATGATCCTTGTGGTTCGATGGTCGAACTAAGTGGAAAATCCTGGTAGTCCGACATGTCGGACAGCAAGGAATCAAAATTCCTCGTCGTCCGACATGTTGGACAACGTTGTCGTTTCCGCAGTCCATTTTATGGCCCCTGAATAAAATGTTGATAATTTGCTAAATTATACAACGTATTTCTTTTAAGATTTTTTCTGGAAAACAGCTTTCCCTCCCTGACTAAGCGTCTTCTTTCATCTTCATCCATTTAATACTTGAACAAGTATGTACAAAGAAACACTTTTAAGAAGTGGAAAACCTTATGTCAAATTGAGTTCAAATTGGCCTTTAATGTTTGTATTTCGTGTACGATTTGCGTGTACCGATTGTCGGAAAATTAAGCAATTCGAATTGTAATCACTTCATTTCTTTTCATATATTTAGTCACTTGATAACAAGAAATATGTACGAGTACCTAACAGGTACGAAACTTAGAGTGTTTTGTAGTTATATTATGACGTCTATACGTCCCTTGAATTTAATTGTCGGTTTTCTCCAAACTTTTATACATATGTATGAGTCATACATAAGTTAAATGATAAATTTTAATAGATGTAAGTAACATTGCTATTTCTTCTTATAATGTTTTTCGTATACTCTTCTCCTCCAAAACCGTGAATGGATTTGATTGATTTTCATTGTTGGATAGGTTAGTTCGACAAGGTTTTCAGCTGTTATACATACAAACTCCCAGAATCCGAAAACCAACAGATGTGATCATCACACAAATGTTTGCCCCGGGTGGGAATCGAAACCACGACCGCTGGCGTTTATGAAAAATTGTTTAAAAAGCAATGTATTTCAGTGTAAAATAAAATCTGAGTTTAACTGATGCGTATCGTCGCCGCGCGGATACGTTTTACGTCAATGTGATTTTTTTATGTCCCTCCTTTGTCAATGCGCTCGAATGTGTGAGAGTGATTTAAAAATTCATATCTCCCTGGGAATTACCGCCTTACTAAATTGAGTACCGAAAATTATGATATGATGTGAATTACGCTACTCTGTGATATACTTTGTTACCATTCAAACATTTATGCACACTATAGCTTTTAAACGCAGTTTGTTCCATGTTTATGAGTTTATGACATTATAAACCTCCAAATTAAAATGCCTACTATACTTAGCTAATTAACTGAAATTTCCAGGAATATCCAATAAAATAGCACATCACTATTCTTTTCCACCGAATATTTTTCATTTCATAAACATAGTTCATTTAATACTACAATAGAGGGTACATTTGATTGGCCTCAATCTCACCTGATTGTTAGTGACAATGATACCGAATATAGATCGCTCTCGCCTGGAATATAAAAGTTTAATTAAACCATTCGAATACTGAATACTTTTATGTACTATATACGTTCATTTTAGACTTTCGCGCTTTGTATTCATAATCAGCTCGTCATATTAGTTTGTAGTCATAGTCAGCTCGTGACCACGGCCAGTGTAACCTGGTCGAAACGTCGGGCAAGGTAAATAAAACTATTTCGCGTGTAAGACCTGTAAATAATTATATAATTATAAATATACGTTGTTTGAGGCGCGATTCTTTTTCCTATTAAAATTCACAGCTTGTTTCTCTTATTATAAACTGGAACATTTATAAGTCGTATACGTAATAGAAACCGTAATATTTCATTTTAATAATTATAATTCCTTTGGTAACGAAAGGCAGGGTAATTATTTAATTATACATGAGTTACAGGTTGACAGGGGTGCGTCGCGTGACCATTGTGAATAGCTATAGCCAGGTATAGCCTACCCATAGGGTATTTGTCAAGTTGTTAGCCACGCACGCTATGCGTCCTCTATATTTCTATAATAAACTTATATTTATTGGCAAATTCGCAAAAGACAAAATGTTTTCTACTCAATATTTTCAAGTCATTAATTTTTAAAATGGTAAATTATGAATATCACTACCAATTTGTCACAAATAGAGTTGTTTTTTGTGTTGTCACTGTTCTGCTCCAAAACCACTAAATGGATTTGAATGGAGTTTTCTTTGAAAGATTTTTTAGATTAGACAGTTTGTTTTTCAAGTTTCTTATATACAATGATCAAAATAAGTCACGGAAATGAACAATTCCGTTCGCTGCATTGATCCGAAATAATAACCAGAAACAAATGCCTCTTTTTACTCAATTAAAAAACAATACGTACCTATTATAAGACAAAAGAAAAGTAGAAAGACTAAAAAGGTCAAAATATTTCTTTCAAATATTTTCGTGAACAAAGACGATAACAATGTTATGAGCATACATTCACGGAAAACCTTTGACTTTAACGATATCAGTCGTTTGAACTAATGCATTGGAATTGAAACAGGATGAGCATATACGGACCCAACAGGATGTCTGACAGGGGTCCGTTATCCGGGAAGACATCGTAAATTGGGACAGTTTATCGCGAAGGAAAACAAAGGGAACGTAAAAGGGACCAAATTGTAAATTCAAAACCTAACCCGGCTTTCGGTTGATACTGTCATTTTCGCGGATCAGGTGTTTATAAAGTTTTCTTATGTATTTTTTCTTTGTCTCATAAAAACTTTTCTCAATGACAAGGAATAGTAATTGAGAATGAGGAAGTACATATCAAAAGTTTATATACGTTTATTTTGTATTCATTTATTTAAGCAGCAACTGTATATCCCTCAGAGTGTTAAAACGGGTTTTGCGACCCAAAAAACAAGATCAAATTCTAGACTTATGTGAAGTTCGTTTTTCAAAAACCAAAATCTGACAGCCACATTCTAATGAATATACGTACAACAACAATGTGCGCGATTCACCAATTTCAGTTGTCTTGATTTTTTCTCAGAAATTTCCATATTTTTCCATCATTGCCGGGTAATTTTAAACGTAGGTCAAAGTTTCATGACAACCGGTGCCAGTAGTTTTGGAGTTTGCCGCCGGGCTGTCAGACGGACAGACCTACAAAATATGGGTATAGATTTGTCGGATCTCTGAAAACGGGTATCGTGACGCAGTGCAGGATTATTGGCAAAAGCCAAATTTTATTATCATACTGGTCACATTTTATAAACTTACTGATCACGTCAATCGACTTCAATCAACTTATAAAAAGTCCTCATTATGTCACTGAAATTTTCGAAGTAACACTAGAAGTACTAGTAGTACTTATTAGGTACGTAAGACTTGTCCCCTTTCCCGATGTGTCCACTTCCTTCCATTTAGTAACATGTTTTCTTTTGTTTCAGACAAGCGAGGAACTCAATTTTGAAAATTGAACTCACGAAAGGTAAGACAGACAATCCATCCACATACCTACTTAATGTTACACCCTGTATAGTGACGGACGGTCAATACCATGGCGCTACAATCTCTTTGGTGGTCGCTCGCGCCTGGTCAGTAAGTAGATGGCAATTCTTCGACCGACACGTTCGTAGCGCTACGAGCCGACCGGCGCGGCGGCGTAGCGTGATACCATTCAATTTTGCCCTCAATGCATATTTTGCCCGCTGAACCAAGTGCAAGCTCAATCGAATTCTTACCAGTTTACCATTTCATTTTAGATAACTGAAATCTGATCTAAAATTAAATGATAAATTGGTAAAATACCTATCGGTTGGGCTATAATTGGCTCAGACGGCAAAATATGCAGTCACAATTCACAAATTTAATATCCACTCGGACCAACTAGAAATAATACCAATTGTATCTATTCTATCTATCTGTCCCTGGAGGAATTCGAGCCCATGACCTTCTATCGCTCAAGTCCAACACCAAAGCCACTAAACCACCGAGGTTGATTTACAGGTAGTTTATTTATAGGTATAGGGACTTTCCTAAGCAAAAACCTTCGCATGTTGTGTGCCAGTAGGTAAACCTACGTGTTCAGTTAGACTTAGTGCATAATTTGCAGGCATTGCGTGACTTGGTTCCCATATTAAATTGTAACGTTACTTAATATTCACATTATGTACTATTAGGAAAGGGCTGTAAGACCTATGTCTAGCAATACAGTGCTTGTCGGAAAACTAAAGATTTTAGGCCTCATTTTTGCTTTTTTTTTTCACTGAGATATAAAAAGGAACTAACAAATAGACGTACATAAGTAAATAAATAAATATGGTATGTTCCACGGTTATGTTTTCTTGTTCCTTTTTAACATATCTATTTCGTAAGGAAGGAATCTGCTTGACAGGTGTTTTAAATGACAATTGACTATACATTGCTTTGATAAGGAAAAACAAGTCAGGAGTAACCTAGGCTAGAGTTATCATTACAGAAAAAATACAATCTACTGCAAGAAAATTGTATGCACTGCCCAAAAATTTTTCGCATAAAAATATATATATATATATTTATTATACTTTTAGTTAGACATGGTTAATTAGACTCATAGTTTGTCCTAAGAATAAAAGGTTACAGACATAAAACATTAAGTTACAAAAACAAATTTTGCGTCTACAGAAGTGGACATTGAGTTAGTGCTTCAATTTGTTTCAATCTTGCTACTAAACTTAAAGAATTTTAACAAAATTGCTCTTTTCCATTATGTGGCTCGTATCTCAAAGCTTGTATTACTTAACATAAGGTCGAGGGCACAATAAAGCGTGAGTCTTCAGAAACCGGAGACCTTCACCTGTTGCGCAATGACATTGCGAACCCCGGGGCCCGATCGATCATTACTTTATCACTTTGACGTATTTTCAACGTAAATGAATAATACTGATTTAGGTGCCTACTCCTTCGTAGCACCGACCTTCATAAAGTACTAATTTAAAGGTCGGTTTTGGTAGAAGTAATTTTAAGTAGGTAACCCTGAATTTGCTAATGAAAATGGCACAGACCTGTGTAAGTACACTAAAATACCTAGTACGTAAGTGAAAGGAAAGTTTTCGTGACGAATTTATCTCCAGATGAATTCGCATCATTATCATACGTCATCATCATCATTTCAGCCTTTGAGCGTCCACTGTTGGACATAGGCCTTCCCCAACGAACGCCACCACACCCGGTCCTCCGCTCTCCGCATCCAGCCGCTTCCGGCCACTTTCTTTGGGTCGTCGGTCCACCTGGCCGAGATCACCCCCACTCCAAAACTCGTCTGCCCCAACGGCCGTCGGTTCTGCGACAGATGTGACCTGCCCACTGCCACTTCGGTTTGCTAATCCTTTCGGCTATGTCGGTAACCTTAGTTCTCCGTCGGATCTCCTTATTACGTACGTAACTTAAATTTAGACCTAATTAAAATTCTTCTTAGCTAGTTGATTACAAGAGCAGAGAATCAACTATTCATTTCACACAACAATGTAAAACATACAGATATAAAGAAGGTAAGATAGAAAACCGAGAGGCTATCAAAACTTAGAGTCAGGAACAACTCATTACTTAACATTAGAAATACATACTAGATAAGGACATTTTTCAGATTGGCCATTATTATTGTAAATCATCCAAACATAATCTATCATAGATTAACCACTAAAAAGAATCTCTGGTCGCGGAAAACAGTTTCCACGGCCGCCTCAAACAAATCATGTACAGTCTTAGTTTGCATTGTGGAGGTCTACCTGTTACGCTCTGATGCTCACAACAATACGTGCAGCCGACTCCCCAACAAAAGGCAGCATCGTGCTCGTCGGCTTTGTCAGTTCCCTTTGGTAACTTTACATTTGCTTGCAACAGGAAACAATGTGCAGTTGAAGAGATTAGTCTTGGAATCTTATAAAAATACTTTTTCATGACGCTCTGCTCGGAAACAGAAGATTCAAAGTTTTTTTTTCTAAATCATTCGTGCAAATGTTATGACTAAATAAATAAATATTTATTAATTTACTTATTTGGAACACGTACAGCATAATTTTATTTTCGTGCTCTCTGCCTACCCCGTCAAGGACATAGCGTGAAGATACACGTATACATGTGCATGTAAATTGATTTTTAAATACAAATGATTGATTTAGTAAGCATACTACCTACCTACCTATTATTTAAAAAATTAATACAAATTATACTATCCGTCCACAGTTCGAAAAGTGAAGTTATACGAAGTTTGACTTGCTCACTAAAAGGTTAATAATTAAGGTGGTTTATTTATACTCGTATTTATAGAGAATCACTGACATAGGACAGGGTTGTGTAAAATGTAATTTGAAATTCAATTAAGCGCGCTTCCTTCTCAGAGTGTTTGCATATTCAGTGGATATTAAGCATAGAGTTAGTATACTAGCTATAGAGCGCGCGCATCGCTCATTGCCCATTGTGCCAAGTGTAAGCAGGTGTTCTATCGACGCTTCTATATAGATTTTTCTAGATCGTTCTTTTTCGTGAATCGTGTTTACAGCTTGGCACTGCACATTTCACCATGATTACTCCAAATCTAAATAAATACCGGCGCGAGCAACAATCAGCGCTACTGGCGTGTTGTGACTAGTAGCGTCGCCCCGAAAATTTCGAGACTGTTCAGACCCGTGCTTACAGTTCAGACTTGCTAACGCGCGCTCTATGTATACTAACAACTCTCTGATATTAAGTATCTAGCTACGTACTCTAGTTCCCTGTATTGCGTTGCTTCTACTTGATACTAACTTAAAGAGCTCTTGGTCTAAATTGAGCTTGGATTGAATGGATCTCGCTGGCTTCTTCAAAAATATTAGTTCCACATTAATGACGACGACGACCAGTTTGATTTATTTCTGTAGGTCTATTACGTCATTGTCATAAGATAAAATTTAATTATCATAAAACGGTGACGTAACATTTATAATAACCATTTTGAAATCATTTCAATTAGACCGCGTTATACATAAAGGGGATGCTGGTTGTTTTGTTCGTAGGGGACAGCTACGAAAAGCTACGGACGCCTATTTACGTCCAGTGCTGGACATAGATCGATACTTGAATGCTTCAGCTTAGTCCTGGACACAAAATAGGAATATTAAAATGAATTAGGTATACCTTACAGCAGGTGTGACCAGAGATTGAGAGAACTTTTTTTTAGAAATAGCAAGAGCGTTTGTAAAGGAAGATTTATAGATTTAAATGACTAGAGAAGTACAATAGAGAGAAAATCAAATGTAGCAAAGTTGCTAACCATGTCAGTATTCACATCACTTCACTAGTCTGTGACTAAGTTTCACGCTGAAACTGTTAACTGCTAGGTAATAGAACATTGCCGACAGCCTTAACTGAAGTAGTTAACCGGTAACTTTTAATTAGGTTCGGAATTGAATAGCAGGGGCAGACTTGGATCTAAATAGGGCATATATATTTAGAGGCGTCGTTGCAGAATGAACAATGTATTTTTCATTACTCATACTCTGAAAGTAGGTCTGCAGTTGCCTGAGGAGCGGGTTGAAAGTAATACATCTCAGCCCTAGGGAGAATCGCTTTCAACTGACAGCTGTCAAATTATATTTTAAAAAAAATTACTATTTTGACATTTCTATTGGACCATGTTCCAACTGTCTATACAGCCACTCAATTGCAGCGCGATGTAAAATTGAAGTAACATAGAGATAAGTAATAATTAAAGAATACATATTTTTAAATGGTATTATTATAATTATTACTGTCAACTATTTCTTTAAAATAACATAGATTTGGGCAAAATATTTACCATTTTTCATTGATGGAAATTAAAAATAATGGCGGAATAGCTAGCCGGCCGGTCACAGAAAAAAAAACAAAGTAGACGGGAAAGCGGCAATACGATCTTCATTTGTTTTTTCGAGTTGTAGAGTTTTGTTTATACTTCCGTATAGCAGAGATTTGTACTAACACTCATTTTATGTTTTTGTTTTTACTTTCAGTGTATTCTTAATGAAAAGCACAGTGTTTCCCTCGGGTTCAAGACTTATTTAGAGGTCCCTCGAACTATTTCCTCGAACCGTCCCCTAACATCCCTCAAACCGTCTCGGGACTTAAATAAGTTACTTTCACCCCTAGGCTAACAATGTACTATTTTTCGGGTTGTCGACGTCTTCTATTGGTCATAATTACCGCGCTCTCTCTCACACGGTACCTTGCTTTCTCATACAGTCAACTAAATAATAATATTAATGTGTTCTGTTACTGTATGAGCCCGAACTATGGTTAATCCTAAGATTTATTATTACCGGTAAGACCTCAGACAAAGTCAATCAAGTAAATATTCGGACGGAATAAGTATTGTCTTTGAGTCAAGGTACATATGTGACGTATTGGAGTTTTCACGACTTGCGTCGTTGCTTACAAAATGTCCTCCAGTTTCACAATAGTTATTAACTTAAACCGCTATTTATCAAAACAAAATTTCCTGTGCATCATGTGAGCTTTTGTAAAAGTTGCACAAACAGCCACAGCTGGTGTTACATGCATTCTGCCCACCCTAGTTCCCCAAGCGATGCGTGGATGCAACTTTGCTTCACTGGGCTAACATTGCATGCATTGTGGGTACAGTCGACTAAAAACGTTGCTGATCACTTTAAGGCCCAGAAGTGTTCCACCTGAAGTGTCAAAACAAGCCATAACCTAAAGCTTCAATTTCACTTTGAATGTGGAAACCTATTTTGACCTAAAAACTAGTACCTACATGTTTTCTTGTTGCAAAGTCTAATAATGGACCAACGAAGGTTAAATCAACAGCTTATTAACATATTATCCCCACTGCTGGGGCTCAGGCTTACCCTCTCAACGAGGGCGCTCGGGCTATATAGTCCACCACGCTAGCCCAGTGCGGGTTAGTGTACTTCACATGCGCCTAAGAATTTCTTCTTCGGCGTATGCCGGTAGCCTCACGATGTTTTTCTTCACAGTTTGAGAGCAGTCAGTTAATGTACTTAAGTTTGAAAAAAAAGCCCACTGGTATATCGAACTTCGGAGCTTTCGATATGATAGGTCGCGTCTTATCCCCGACGCCACTGAAGGTTAAATCATGCTTAATATCGCGGTTATTCAAATTCAAACTCTTTATTTATAAACATACTGTGGTTATATAATAATTAAGATGGTACACTTTAGTTGGTTTCTCTATGTTTGGCCCAAAGGCGTACGACATAATTGAAATATTTTAAGAAATTACATCACTCAAATCATCATGCCTGCTATCAGTTCTCACTTCAAAATATTATTATTTCACGTCAAAATCGATAGCAATCATGTCCAATACAATTTACAAATGCACAATTGGTCTACTGAAGCGATTAACGCCGTAAACAGTGGTCAGCCTCATTTTCTAGCCACTGTACACACACAATACACGTGCGATGGTGGAGGCAACTCGTTCGGCTCGCGCCAACGGGTCCGCTCGAGCGTGGACTGATTGCCATTGTGCCCGGGCTCAAGCCAGGCGGCTCGTATAATGCTACATTGTTCGCGTAAAGCGTATCCCCGAAGCTATTTACTGCCTGATGCACGGTATTTGTACTTCATAAACACGCGTAAATATACTGCTGAATAACTCACGGCCTTTGATGTCCGCACCGCGCCGCTGCTTCTGAACCAACAAACACTGCTTACTTAATAATGTAATGTTGAAATTTGTAACATTGTATAACTTGTAATTTCTCTTCTGAACGCAGGAGATGTCATTCTTATTCGTACCTTACTTAAAAGATTGTCTTATTTGAGGGGATTAGATGGTGATCTATGTATAATTAGTCGGTGTCGTAATACCCACGCATAGCAGGGCTCACGGCTCTTTGGAACTTCTCCTGCCCTGCTATTCTGTAAACGTATTTGTGCAACTCGATCCTGAATCCTCAGTGAGATCGGTCTCCAACTCAATGATTCACTTTACTTCGCAAGTGAAGTGTTTATTGTGTAGCTTGTATTTGTTTACACAATGCGACATCAAGGTCTTTCATGATCGGATGCGAAGTGAAGTACCTAAGTGACTTGCGATGTGATGGTCGAGTTTTAATTAGTACTTTACAGAATAACACAGCTGTTTAGAGATAGACAAGCAATATAGTTACGTACCTATTCAAAAATAAGATGTAATCATTATTGAGTCGCTTTACATAATACCTATACTTACTTCTATAAGAATACCGTTTTCGGGATTCCACAATATAACTCTACGTAGACCATCTTGCTGCAAGTAGGTACATAATATTGCTATAGGTACCTATTCCGATCGTCACTGCACTGTATTAAGTGATATTGCTACCCCGGTTAAAACCCTTTCAGTTTGTTTGTTTATCGTAGAAGATTGGATAGATATTTTTAATGAAAAATCTATCCTACCTAAGCGTAGCCGTGTTATGGGTAAGAGACGATAGCCTTACCGTAAGACTAGAAAAGTAATGGCTAGATTTCCTATCGTATTGAGTTCTTGGACTCGTACAAATTGCTTCGTAAATCACTACCTTTTATGCTAATCGCTAAGAGAAGTAGCTTGGTGGACTTTACTAGAAATGAGGTCATACGACGGGTTTGATACTATGGAGTTATATTTATACTACCTACACTTTATTTAATGAGTAATGACTAATGACAGACAGCTACAGATTTCTTTGCTGGTATATATCATCGTCGTGGAGATCCTTGGGGGAGGCCTTTGTTCAGCAGTGGACGTCTACAGGCTGATATGATGATGATGATATATCTAAGTATCATGCTAAATGGTTAGCTAGTTTTTATTCAGACAAAAATATGAGGGGAAAATATGATACCCAAATGGATATTGACTATCAACACACAGAAACCATATATTTTAAATTCCACCCCTAAATGGTTGAAAATCGCTGTTGAAATTCCATAAGTACATAACTATAATACGTCAGTAGTTTATAAAAGTGAAGTATAATACAACAGCTGCTGACGACATTAAATTAAGACAGTTAATAGTCTGCTTAAGGCCTACCTGAGGTTACACCTATTTCCATCCTGTGACAATGAGGCCACTGGAGGCCATACACCAAGCAAGCGCTTGTTTTAGTATTCCTCGTTAAATTTTCGTATTTAGCCCTTAGCAAGTAACGCGCTGTTACATTTTTTGGCGTTGCCTTTTTTAATTAACCTAAATTGTAAGACGTTTTAATTACCTACCTATGAATGTTTTGATTTTTCAAATAATGTTTAAAAAATCTTATTATATTAATATAATATACGTAAGTACATACGTACATAAATTCTATATAGAATGATTTCCGTGTTGTCTTAAAGAAACATTTTCTTGTCTTAAATATTAAAGTAACTTAATTATTAGGTCAAACAGTATATTAATGTATAATTTGACATTAACTTTTAGTTTAATTTCATTTAAGCAGTAGGTACTAAGTTATTAAATGTCAGATAAAAACGAACATGGCGGACGATAAAGCCCCTCCCGTCGCGCCGTGGTTCTTGAAAAATGGAAAGTATTTCTTAGGTGTAATGTTGGAGATTTATCTAAGTCCACCTATAAACGGGCCTGGCCACCGCCTCTACTTTAAATTACTTTCTAACGGTACCCAGGTTGATGAATGGATTCCTTCATAAATAACACGATGCACATACAAGGTACCTAGCAACATCTTTTACCGTATTTTTATACTAACTAGGAGGTCTCAACAACTATGTTTATATCTAGTAAGTCAAACGAAATAATCATTTTTTTATTTTCATTATGTGGCAAGTTATTGTAAAAAGCCATAAACCCATAACCTCTAAATAATATTTACAGGTAAAATATGAAATTATATTTGACTGAAATTAGGACGATACAGATAGATAGATAGGAGGCGGAGCTTGCTTTTCAATACACCAATCCAAATCCAACCGAACGAAACCAATTTTTAATTTGGCAGTGTCAATTCAGGCTGCACCTCTGGTAGGTACAACCGCGTTGTTCAACTAGTTGTTCTACAGTTTCTAGAACTTTTCTCATATGTTTTTTCTTTCATATATTTACAGCATAGAAGAGTCATCTTAAAAATTTATATACAATTAGGTACAGTGGTATACCTATTAGCTCAGGGATCAGATAAAGGATTCATTAAATGGCACATGTAGGTAGACCTATTTAATTAATGAAATCTTGTTGGACATACCCTTTTCTTATCAGGTTAAGTAGTTTGGCAACCCTTCGAAAAATAGAGATGTCTAACGAAATACCTTAATGCGACTTCCTATTCGCTTTCTGCACAATCATATTTCTACAACAAAATGAATCAGTGCAAAAGAGTCCAACCACAGCTCATTTATTGTGTTAGCTTAGTGCATTAAAATAATATGATTGTGTAGAAATAGGATTTGTGCAGTTATATGAATAGGAAAAATGCGATAGTGAAGAATATTCAAATTCAAATTATTTACAGTGTACATACCAAACATACTAAGCCATAGTCATATTAAGTTTATACAATATTAAATGAAACTACAATTAAAATAATACAATAAAATAAAGAAATTAAGTCTAATAAGATTAAAAACAATGTCATTTATAGCGGACAACACAACACACTAATTAGCATCGGGTACCGTGCTCGGAGGCGCGACGGACTCGAGGTATCCGGCGCATGCTAGGAGTTTAGGCTCCGAGTATGCGCTATTTATTAGAATATTGCTCCGAATATTAGAATATTGCACAGACCCGTGGATGTGTGTACCAAACCCCGGCGCCAGTACTGACATAATACCGGCATAATACATGAACGATTCAACGCCATATATATTTTATATAGGTATCTACCAATACACAACCATGGAAATATTGTGACTGACACGAAAAATTACTGTTAAAATAAGTTCAAATGATGAACCAAACCCTGCAACAAAAATGTTCAACTGTAGGTATTAAGTTTATCTTGGGCACAAAGGCTGGAAGAAATCTCTTTGAGAGATAAGTTCGCCCTTTGTACTTAAGTTTATCTATAATATTTTGTAAATGTTTGTGTGTGTGCAATAAAGTGTTAAATAAATAAAAGCACAGATTAGATAATAGTTCCTACAACAGTTTCAAAAATACCCAACATGACGCCGGCTTTATATTCTACACTAGCTGTTGCCCGCTACTTCGTACGCGTGGATTTTGGAAGTAGGTAGGTACCTATCTGTGCTATGTATATACATCGCCTAGTTATAATTTTCTGTTGGTGAAATCACCAGATTTTAAGGAACCTTCAGGAACGCAACTTTGAAAACCGTATCCAATTAGGTTAAGTAGTTTTTGCGTGATGCCGGAATAAACATAATATAGATAGACAGAAACTCTAAAAATTATTGTTTTGGCTTCTATTGCTCTTAAAAAACCTCTTATATCAATTTTTCTTAAATATCTCCTATTTCTATGAATATCGTCTAGTTACGTTATATGATTTATCTGAAAATAACGATAATTTATTTAAATGTAAATTTTCGTGGTCTTACTTTAATTTAAGATGCTATGTTACTTAGAAGGAATTGATTCTGATGATTGAACCTTTCCAGTGATGTCATAAAAATACAGGATGCTTTTTTAAAAAAAAAATCGGTTCGATTTCCGGCTGAGGCAAGTGACGTTTCATAAATCTTTGAATGCAGTTTTATTTAATTTGGAAATAAAAGAATCCTTTGAGTAAAATGTGCTATCTTCAGTATTTAGAATACTTTCCCTCCAACTACGGTCCATAATTTCCAACCTTACTTACTTATAATGAATACTCAAATACCTACATACAATCACCCAGAATCCGAAAACCAACAGATATGCTCGTCGCACAAATGTTGGCCCCGGGTGGGAATCTGGGAATCGAACCCACGACCTTTAGCTCAGTAGGCAGGGTCACCACCCATAGTCACCACTCACCACCAACAAAGCCAACGGCCAGTGTAGAAAACAAATCAGTAGGTATTCGATACCGAGAGCCCCTGGAACCGGTCACTATAGGGATTTTGTTACACCTGTATGTCAGAGTTTATAATAAAACTGGCAGACCCTCGCGACCTCATTAGCGTTTTAAAAGAAGGCTATATACATGACACAGTATTAATCTGTACATGCAATGCTTCCAACCAACCAAGCAACCCGCGAACAAACGCGCGTGCATACGCGCGTACAAACGCGCGAACAAACGCGAAAAACAAACCCGCAACCAACCAACCGAAAAAAAACAAACAATTAAACAAACAAACAAACAAAAAATAAACTGAGATTCAGCACCCCCGATAACCTAGAAAATGGTAAAAGCATCGCATCGGTGCGTTTCCCGTGATAGCCACCAGACCAAATGGTATCGAATCTTCTTGTGTTAGTACTCCTTGCTAAGTCTTCTACTTTTTACATGAAATCTTTTTTCTTCATATGGAAAGCCAGTTGCCGATTTGCGTGCATTTTGATTGCCATGGAGATATTTCTTGTTATTTTGCCTAGTAAATAATTAATTTATTTGTTTATTAAGAAATACGTGTGATTTCAAATTTTGCGCATATTAGTTCTCGATTCAATATTTGTATATTTTTTTACTGAACAATTTGGTATACAGAACATTCAAAGTTACGATTTCAAATGTCAACTTACTAAAGCCTAACGTCCTGATGAATTTCTGAAATATTCGCCGACTTACTACACTTTATTACATTTTGTGGCTGCTCCTTTTTACAAAACCCAATACCAAAGATTTTATTTTCATTCTCTAAGAGTATTACCTATCCTACAGCGAAAGAATTATTGAGATCGGTTCTGTAGTTACAAAGATTAGCTCCGTCACACATCCAAACATCCATCCAAACAAATTTTACCTCTTTATTATTAGTATAGAATACGTATGGTAGATTGCAGAGCAGACATTTTCAAATTAACCAGGCTACTCTGACCTGTAAGTTCATACAAATGTTAGGAAATGAGAGGTTTTTATTGATGGTTAATATTTCTCTACCATTTTTTGAGATTTTTGTGATTTTTTAAGTTATCCCGGGATATACACTGTCAGTATACAAAGTTTCGTCAAAATCCGTCCAGCGGTTTAGGCGTGATGCGCGTTCAGACAGACAGACAGACAGAAAGACAGACAGACAGACAATAATTTTAAAAACTGTTCTAACATGTTCAGTTACTCATTTTAAGTCGTCCTGGTTGGTTTTTTTCCGAATATATTCAATGTACAGACTTTTTGGACTTTACGATTTTATTATATGTATAGATGTTTTCAGTTAGTCCAACTAACCAATCTACTACATTATCGAATGAAGCACTTCGTTACTGAAATACCCATTTTTCAGGCAATTTTTTTAGGGTCGGCAGGGAATAAATCCGTTTGCAGTAAGTTGAATACCATATTGATTCTATTTGGAGAACGGCTGCTGAATAAAAGATTTATCTACGTAGACACTCAAGTACTGATACTGAAATATAAGTACTTAATTCTCCCAATTATTCAATGTAAGAGGAAGGAAGATAGATCAACGCCCTTGAATATATACAAGGTCCGCTGTTAACCTTTGGGAACTTCCGTGTTAGCTAAGTCAGCTTGTTGTGGATTTACCCAAATATACCAAGACTGTGAGGTCACAAAAACAAGATGTGATAAAAAGCTCCTTTCTACCTTTTATTTCGGACGAATGACAATTGTAACGCTTGGCTTTGAAATAAAGGTTTGTTTTGTCTTATTTTCAGATGTAATTACTAAAAGTTATAATTAGGTATTTTGCTGGAAAATTAACAAAGAGACTCTGACTTATTAAAATTTAATTTCAAATGATTGTTCATATTAAAGGCAATAAAATAATTTTATATTATTTAACCTGTTACTTAACTGTTATTAAACTGTATTGTTTTGCGTAAACGTTATCGGGTACTTTCTCAAACGTCACCACTAGTCGAAATATATTCATTTTAGCCTAAGCACGCACTCGCTCGAAATCTATATCTATCAGCAAACGCGAGTTTTATTGGGGAGGTCGTATTCGTCCCTGGCCCGAGACACGTTCCGATAAAAACACATTTTCCTTGCCATCAATTTACTTTGGGATTCACCGGTGTTGGCAGCTTAAAAAGTTAGTACAACGTACTGTATACATTTAATCTAATATCCCTGGAGAGCAAACGACATCTACAATGCTTCCTTAGCTCGATCTGCCTGAGGCTTTACGCTTCACATAGGCCTACGTCTTTTCTATGTTCTTGACTTCTGACAATACTGTATGTACCTACATCGCCAGGTCTGTTTCGACTGACCTTGTTTTTTAATCCCTTGTGGGTTCCAGGTAGTATACAACGTGTGAATTCCATTGGCGCTTCGAATCAAAGTTGTTTCGAATCACTGTATCTTTTCTTTTTATTGTTCTGTAACTGAAGTTTATAATAAGAGGTAAAATAAGTACGAAATGCAATTAATAATGATTGTATTTAAACAGTTTCAACTGTCATCAACGAATCATCGTTGGGTTTCTCTTTCTATTACCTAAATTCGCATTTCTTTAATGTAGTTTGTAATGTAAATTATCTTAAGAATACAATACTAAAGATAGCCAGAAAGAAATAAGTTCCTGCTGTTGGCCTACAACATCTTCAAAACTGGTTTGCAGGTCTTGAGGTTTAGTAGACACTTACTTTACTTGGTTGGAGGGACACTTTCTTTCTGTAAGTATCATTTTTCTTATCCATCGATGCTAGAGTAAAAATATTTAATGAAAAAAATTTATAAAGAAAACATTTATAATATTACACATACCTATACGTATAGTAGAGTAGGTACCTACTATAAAATGGTAAGGTATAAAATCGTAGGTATGTCGTTTTGATGAGTTGAATACAAATTTTATAGCCACGTACTAATCCAGGGCCTCGTGGTCGCTGTTAACCCAACTTTATAGCTTTGTACTTCGTCATTGTAATATAACTCCTAAAACTGAGCATGAAACGTTCAATTTACATTTAACCAAAAGTTAAATATCTAGTATGTTTAACTTAAACTCATACATAATAATAAAGTAAGTGGGTATAAGAAAATATACCAAAGTTTTAACGCTAGGTTCGGTCGTTTTCAAATAAAAATGCAAATACGAATGTATCAAATCTACTTTTAGGGTAGCAATATCCAGGCTTTCGCAAATCGATAGTTTTTTTTTTGTCTCGGATCCAGAGGTAGTCAAGTCACGTTAGTGCTACTCGTACGTTCAGTGCTTGCTATGTTACCATTTTCGATTTTAGACATTGTTTATTTTAAACATTAAGCTGGTTTGATTTAGGCATACTGCAGTGTGGTACGTTTTCTCTATGTATGGCTATCTGTATACAGGAGAGTGTGGCTGTCAAATTTTGGTTTTTGAAAAAATAATTCTATCTAGACTTTACATAAGTCGAGTATTTGAACTACATTTTGAGACCCGATCGGGTTTCTTAACACTATAGAACACATATGGACAAATGGTAATCGTTGAGTCTGTCTGTCCAGCCGTCAGTCGTAGCCGAAATCATGTGACAGTCGTAGACGAAGTCATGTGACAATCTGTTGGAGGTTGATGTCTTACTCCTTTAATTTATTAATTCGCCAACCTTACAATTATTTTCAATCAAATCACAAGTCTTAATTACTACAGGTATAATACATTAAGAGAATGTGAAGGTATGGGTTCGTACAAAATAACCCTTTTGACGCTTCGTATAAACAAAAGCCCCAAAATGGCCGCAAAGGACAAACAAGAAACAAATGCACAACAGTACTCAGATAATTGTATTTGGTCAACTAAGCTACTTAAAAACTTACGGGTTCCGCACACAGCCGATACCTGCCGCGACCCATGACCCAGTTCCGGACGCCAGACGAACCCTAAAGTCCCTCCGCTGCAATATCGTATATATTTCGCTTAGAAATCCCTTAAGATCGTAAAGAGAATCTTGAGCTTCCTTTTGATACATGTCTAGGGATTTAGGTAACTTACGTCTGAATACTAGAACACATATTCACTCTTAACGGACACTTAGAGCCTCTTTCACTACTTGCTGATATTGTTACGGATAGTAAGCTGACAGATAAACTTATTTATCGGATAAATCTGTTTGATAATATTTTCGTGTTTCACTCCTCAAGTCTCTAATAAAATATCTGACAGATAAAAATAACAGCTAATTGATCTTGCTGTTAGTTTATTTGACGGATAAGACAATCGGATACCCGTGAAACAAAACATTTGGCTATCTGTTAGATAACCTGCAGATAGGATATCTGGGACTTTATCAGCACGCGGTGAAAGAAGCCCTTAGTCACTTTTAACATTAAAATTTGTGGTGAATGATGAGGTTAAGAGTCAGATTCTAACGTCACATAGATAGGTATTTAACATAATTATTATGTTAAATACCTATACTTATGTGACAATTTATACTGCACTAAAATATATTTCATAACAGTCTTCTTGCCGTTGTTTGACAGGGATACCTATATAAATAAATTGTAGTCCCCTCAATTTTAATCGTGTGCCTTCATAATCGAGATCTATGGAAAATTGAATGTAAGAAACGTTCTACTAATATAAATTTCGTCGTATAAAAAGTTAAAGTAGGTACCTACTTTATTTCCACTTCAAGTGGCATTTCGTTTGAAAAGTATTACATACAGCTAGCGGACACGCTGCGCGACATTGCGATGGCCCAGTCCTTACGCTAGTAGGTAATTATAATTACCTAATGTCTATGGGTTTTATGGAATGCGAAAATCTGGAAACACAACATACTTCTCGTACGTATTTAACTGTGGTTACTTCACTGTGGTTATGGGTATTTTAACTGTAAAAGCAAATCTGTTGGTAATACTTTACTATTTTCTATACCTTATTTGTATTCTACGAGTATATACCCTGTTACGGAGACATTCAATTACGAAACAACTCTAGTTGAAGTATTGGAAATTAGGTAGGTAAAAACAGTTTTTAGTTCCATCATAGGCGTAAATGTAGACGGATTATTAGTATTAATAATAAGACTATTTCAGATCCAAGATCCATAATAGTTAAGTAGGTATACACTAGTAGTTCCGTGAGAACAGTAGACCTCGCCAGCCCTTATAAACCAAACCTAAAAGAAACCAACAAAAGTCAACTTTGGAAACAGAAAAAGTACCTACTAAAGTGACAAAAATTAGCACTTTAAAGCTTAATATTTCGCAAACGGATCCCTGAATCGAAAAATGTTTATCACACACCCGCGATATTTTTGAAAGACCCATCCAACGATACCCCACACCATGGATATCACGCGGAAAAAAATAATTTTCCATTTTACGTATGCAGTTCTATGAACATAATTTATTTTTTCAACTTTCTTAAGTCGATCCACTATTACTCAAAAACTAATAGAACCTACTTAGCCGTAATAGTTTTCCTTGTAACTACGTTATATATGCTACTGCCATGAATTTTTTCACATTTCCAGAAGCAACCGTTTAGCTGGCAGGGGGGGGGGACACGTGACTCTAACAAAAATTACCGCTTTAAAGCTTAATATTTCGCCAACGGATCCCTAAATCGAAAAAATGGTATTCACACACCAGCAATATTTTTGAAAGACCTATCCAACGATATCCCACACTATGGGATTCACAAGAAAAAAAAAGTTCACTCCCACTTTGCGAGTATGGTAGGTACTCTAAAAAAAATGTTTTTCAAAATTTTATTCTACTCATTTTGTAGGTTTAATTAATTTATACATATGCCAAATTTTCGTCAAAATCGGTTGAAAAATGCGACCTGTAGAGAATTACAGACAGACAGACAGACAGACAGACAGACAGACAGCCGGACAAGAGCATTTTTGGCCAGTCTCGAAACGTAGACGCTTCGCTCGCTTCGCTCGCTCGGTCAACTACTAATAAACTCCAGGGCGGGCAGTGTTCTAGAAGTGCTAAAGATACTTATTTGTAGACATAAATGACGCAGGAAATGAAAATTTTGTACTATTAATATATTCTGTGGTATCGGTGCCGGGAGTATATCTCTGGTACAAACCCTTATAGCTATCACCACTGAACATGCTACGTATTATACTACCATACGAATAATGTTGTTAGTACGCAGAGTGCCAGCACTGTACCCCATTCTCCTGGGAAGAGCAGCACCATATTCAGATACAGGAAGACAGATAATTGCTTTTACGTGACACAAAAAATCGAGTTACCCTTATATAGGCAACGGAGAGAGTTCAATTCGTGCGCTGATATTGTTATAATGTCCTTTGAAAGGGCACTACAATATCGAATGCTTCGAAAGCCACATAGTCGCAGAGCAGTATCATGCAGCAATGCTACTAGTACCTACCAGATACCTACAAGTCTTACACACGAAATAGTTTTATTTACATTGCCCGACGTTTCGACCAGACGAATCGTGGAATCCAGTGATCGATAAACTTAAATCTCGTGACTTATCGTCGAATACACCCGCGGATACCGTGAGTGTCGTGTGCCGGGACTTTCCAATAATACAAGATCAGCAGAGGGTAGTTTCCGAAACTACTTACAGCGATCAACAATGACAGCTCGCCTCTCCAGTCAGCTCGTGACCACGGCCAGTGTAACCTGGTCGAAACGTCGGCCAAAGTAAATAAAACTATTTCGTGTGTAAGACCCGTAAATAATTATATAATTATGAATATAAAGCGCGAAAGTCTAAAATGTACTACCTACACGTCGACCCAGCATAGACAATTAGTTTGCTGGTGTTTCAACAACGTGAGACGAAAATACAGTTCGTAAATTTGTGGAGGCATTATAAAGAAGCCTACCTTGGTAATGGTAATGTAAGTGGGCGGGACGCAGAGGTTTAACCTTGTAGAGGCGTGAAACTTTCAAATTGCCCGAGGCTTTCATTCTCGGCGACACATACAACGGCCTTCCGCTAATGCTTTTGATTTATTGCTCTTGTCTCTTAATAGCAATGATAAACTAAACACGAAAACTAAAGTCATATTTTAACTTTAGTTTAATATTACTGCAGGCTATGAAAGAATCGTACAAAACAGTTTTAAGGTTGTTTATGAATCCATTTACATATAAATATACATATATATACCTATTGTTTTACTGCTCATACCTTGACTAACTGATCTATAAACGCTGTATCTCAAACCGCTGAAACTTTATTTATTATGCATCTAGAAATTTTATTTTTTTACTTAAATATTGTCGCGTTGTTTTGTAATTTCACTCTATAAGCAGCAGTTTGTTTTACTTGATAAAGACTAAAGAGGGAGCTTCCATTGCACATTGAACTTGCGCCACCTGATACGAAATCCAGTTAAAATACAAGCGTCTATCTCTTTCCGGTATATACGGCTCTCTCGATCATCGACCTTCACTCTACAATATATGGATAATTCCAACTCGACATCTACATAATTCAAAAAGCAATCCGCATTCCCGCATCGCAATTTAAATTCGTTATCATTAAAATAACAACACCCGAATGACCCAGATAAAATCATATTATAAAGCCCAATAAGGCTTGACATTCCTCTCAATTTTCCGAGCGCCAATACACACACTATCGGGGCTCACATCGCCGCCCAATCCATTCGTTTGTCTGTCCGCTATCGTTTGCAAAAACCTCATACATTCGTAATCGGTCGTTTCCGTCCCCTGCAAACTTCCGGGCAAACGATAACGTCGCTAAAGCTCTGCCCAATGGCCGTCGATTAAATAAATCCGGTATAAACTGTGATTTGTTCACAGACTTAGCTTCATATCCGATGTGCACTTTTGATCCGATTTCCACCTAGCTTATTTTAAAGCGAATTGTATGGCTGCTGACGTCCGTCTGAACCGGTGAACGAATAAAACGTTCATGGGTCTGAACCGATTGATTCTCTAAATCAATGTTGCAACCATAATAGAATTATAATAGCAATTTTTTTCTCCCTAAAGGGTGTGTCTTCTTATCAATAGGAGAAGTAACACTGAAACTGCACTTTTTTGCAATTATGTTCCCGTTAACAGAAAGGTAAAAGTCATGTAGTGCAGACACAATACAAAACTCATATTTATTATCTAGATCTATTTCTGTAGTTTACCTTTCAATTCGATCTTTTGTTCTTCCTTATTTTTTTTTCTACCTTTTTCTTTCTTCCGCAATGTTACCAGGAACCAGGAACTAATAGAGCGTTAAAATATGATTAATGAAATGTCCAAACTGTCATATAAATGTTGATATAGGTACTTTAGGTACTTAGCTAATCGCCAAACATTTATTTCCAAAGAGAATATGCTGGTGACAACCACTTGTTTGAGAAACTCAATTTGGACTCCCTTCCCGAGGTTTATTACATTTCAGACCAAGTCTTATTCCCTGAGAAACTATGGTACCTACTCGTAATAGAAATTTAATAATTCTATTCGCTGGAGTAGGGTTTATACAAGAAAGTGACTAATTGACAGTTGATTATAAATTCACTATTCGCACGCAATTTGGAGTCTGATTTATTAATCCGCATGAATATAATCAATGTTGCCGTAGCGCACAAAGTAAGTGCTTACACGCTGCTTTCATACATCTTCTAAATCTGGACTGACTGATCTATTAACGCACAGCCGAAACTACTAAGTCTAGAAAGCTGTGGAACATTAGGTTTATTTTATAACATACCCACTAAGTATTAGCTGAGAGGTTTTTGGAAATTTTAATTTTAATGCGAGGGGCCGGGGGAAAAGGGGGGAAATCATATATTCTTTCTACGTCTCGCAACTTTCACAGTCTAAAACAGATACCTACCTACCCTACGTCAAAGATTTACTGTTTGTAATCTATCATTATTTTAGTCCTTACCCCCCGGTGAGATTTATTTTCAATCATTTTCCTATCAAAGTTTAATAAATTTTACACTTTTTATCACACTAGGGAGGTGCTAGAGTACGCGAGTTGAATATTTAACACTCTCCAGCAGGTCTCAGTGAAAATAACAGTTCTAATTAAAAGTTCAGCGGCACCGGAAATTTAATAACTCGGACCCATACCCCTTGAATAAAATGAAGGTAGTGCAGCAGTGCTTGCAATTAAATTAATTAGAAAAAGTTTGGTTTGTGATTTCTATTCCGTACATTTAATTTTCATTAACAGTCTATCGCCGTTCACATTTTTCAAAAACAAATACCGCAGTAGGTTATGGGCCCAATATGCTTCCACTGAAACGTCAAAAATCAGATAATAATTGCACAGATTACATAATAGTTCCTAAATAATAGTAAGGGTTCTAATATACCTATATTCTTGTGTTAGTTTCTTATTCATGTTGACGTCTGATGAGGCGCAAGACCACGGCGACCTATAATTAATGTACCTATCAATTTTCTTTACATACTGTGTCAAAGTTTACTTTGTCTATTGAATAAAATAATGTTAATCTCAAGACAGGTTCTCTGATGTAATAAAGTTCCCCCGTTCTCTTTCGGCGATTGGTGTAGTATTATTTGGTGTGGTGCTTTGGGGAAATGTCATCTGTGAATTCTGCGTTAAATTCTATACTTTTTGACATCTTACCCTATTTCACCGACAGTATATATTATTATTTATTGTTACGCAACTTACGCATTTCAAAAACTGTATATTAGGTGTGAAATTGAATATTTGTGTGACTTGCGATAATTTGCTTGAAGGGCTCGGACTGCAAAAATAACGCTCTGGGAAAAATGCGATAAGAAAATTTGCTCCAAAGAAAAAATGAGTGGAAATTTTTTCTTGAAAAGTTTAATTAAAACTTGAGGTTTTAGTTTGTTACTCCTCTTATATCACGCTCTATAATAACCCTTCTTTTGGGCTTTGTCACAGTCGGGTGAAAATAAGCTGTCATGAACGATTTACTGTAATAATGTCCAATCTGAAAAATGTCCAACAACCATGCTCGAACTGAATAATGTCCAAACTGAATAATGTCCAATCTGAGAAACGTCCAATCGGAAAAACGTCTAATCGGAAAAACGTCCAATCTGAAAATTTTCCAATCTGAAAAATGTCTAATCTGAAAAACGTCCAACCTGAAAAATGTTCAACCTGGAAAATGTCCAATCTGAAAAATAAATAAACAGCGGTTTTTAAGGTTCTGTAGTGTAAAATGTTCCAGATTGGACATTTTTCAGGTTGGACGTTTTTCAGATTGGATGTTTTTCAGATAGGACATTTTTCAGATTGGACGTTTTTCAGATTGGACGTTTTTCAGATTGGACATTTATCAGATTGGACGTTTTTCAGATTGGACGTTTTTAAGATTGGACGTTTTTCAGATTGGACGTTTTTCAACGGTTGGACATTTTTCAGATTGGACATTATTATTGTAAACCGCAAAAACTCATAACTCATAAGTTTTTAAAAATTAATGAATGTACAGCTCGTACTTGGGAGCGTCGCGGGCGGCGGCGGGCAGCCCCACAGTGCCGTTATGCGCGTAGCAGTAACGAACCCGGCGAAGGGTTGATTTATGACGTCACTCGGCGTTTTCACTATATACGACTGGTGACCTTCGCCTCCATGACACGACTATACCACTAGCGTCTGTTTACCTTGTTACGCATTCGTCTGTGATGTTCCATCAAGAAATCACGACGACGACGTGGTAAGAATAATACATACTAATGGAAGACTTCGATAAAGAACCGCTGTTCTTGGTCTTTAGTGTCCGAACTATCTCGATACTTGTTTTAAATAAAAATTGCTGTCTGCCCCAGATTTTGATGCCCTAGATTTTGCTGACGTGTAGAGAAAATTGAAGAAGTTATTAAAACTAGGCACAGAAGGAAGACCTACATGGTTTTGATTGCAGCAATGAATACACCCTGTCACAAAAGAATTTTTCAACTTTACGGTTTCACAACACAAAAACTGTCAGCTGCACTGTACATGAAGAATGGTTCAACTTTTTAACCACAATTAGCTAAATGGTTTTCATGCTGCAGCAACAGTTTCGCAGTTTACTACAGTAATAAAGAAACTGCAATGTTTCTTTTAGTGAAATTAGATAAAATTTCCTTTTACGCGGTCCGGCTGGCTGCACTGCGAGTCCAACAATTTAACTACATTGTTGTTTGGAGTTTGTACAATAAATACTACCTGTGTATTTATAAGAAAATTCTGAGGTTTGGCAGTAGGTAATAAAAGGGATTTGAAATTCTCGTAACATAGAACTATTTATGATTGAATTAATTTGCATTAAAAATATTTTTCGTTCTACCACCTGAATAACTAAGAGTTATAGCGTCTTCTACATAAAAAGTAACTCAGCAAAGACGTCGTACACAAATTTCCTAATTTATTATTATTTTATCTCAGAAAAAAAATAAAACCCTGAATTTTACATAATTTTCACCTCCTCGCCAAGCAATTTTAAATTAATGTTTTAAACTTTTGCTTAATAGTTCTAAGCTTTCTGGTAAATAGTCAAAGGGACAAAAGGCTTCACTATCACGAGTTTATTTTGACGGAATCCTAAAAAATAAGCTACTTTCACTAGTGCGTGTCTATGAAACTTAATGCTTGAAAATTAATGCTTAACGTCTAACACAGAATACTAAAATAATGGCTTCTAACCACATTTACAAGTCAACTGTAAAATTATGACGTCACGTCAGAAAGTTAATTAGTTCAAACCGCCTTAAACCAACGCAACGCCCCACGTTTTGTTATATTTGACGATTACGATGTTTTGTTGCACTACTTTACAGTGCAGTGGGAAAAGCAAGCAGAGCGTGCAGAGTGCGGTTTGCTTTACTTGGCCAATTAGGCTATCACACTGTTGCGGCTAATGCGGCTTAAAGTTTTGAAGCGTAGCGGCTATTGGTCAGTATTAGCTCGGGGTGGCGAAATAGCGGTTTTTGTTTTTCAATCTTTGCAACAAACAAAAAAATAAGTTAAAAAAACCCCGACTCTGCCGTTGTCGTTCGTTTTGACCGTACATGAATTCAATTCGTGTATTTGGTGAACATAGGTTTTCATTATATTTTATAACACAAAATTTAATAAAAAAATTACAATAAATTGACATTCTGTTAGATTGTTATTGTTACATCATGTACAATTATAGCTTTTCAAGTTAATGAATGAATAGAACGCAACGACCACGGCTTTAATTTTTTGGCTAAAATATAAGTACTATGACAAAAGAAAGTTCTTATTAGTTTTTCCGTAGTCATGTTTTAGTTTTTTAATTTATATTTATTTAAAACTTTTTTGACGCAAGTAGGTATTTAAATATTTACATTACTAACTTCCGCCTAAAAAATAAAGGCCACAATGGCTTATAAAGTACCGCATAGCTGATATAATAGCAGAGTTTTCAACGATTTTATGTTACCGTAAAATATAAATACTAATACTGTTGAAAGTTAACTATTTTCATACTTGGTGACTTAAGACAGTAACCGCACTGCTATTGATCGCAAATAAGACATTGAAGCACTCTTATCCACTGATGTACCGGAACCAGTTTGCTTAGCATCCACTTTACAGTGGATTATTTTAGAGCAAAGCGCAAAGTAAAGCTTGTGGTTGGCTCTCCCGCTCAATTTATACTCCCGCAACTGGCGCTAGTGGCCGCTCGCTATTTACTGGCTCCTAGTTACTGAAAACCGGTACTTAGTTACTTGATACTCGTAGAGTGGGTCGGAAATAGTTAGCCACTTTGTGAATCTAGCTAACGGAGTAACGTTACATGAGAATAGGTAAAAGCTGCTATAAATGGCTATAATTATTCCGTTTTCGTAGTCTTAAGTCTGCCGACAGGATGGTATGTAACGAGAAGTAATTATTACACGAGAAGTAATTACACGCAAGTAATTATTACACAAACATCTACCTTTACACATATTGTGCGCTCAATGGTCTTTACACACCGGTGACTTTTTGCAGCGATGCCAATGCGATGCAGTCGCGATACAAAATCGATATAATATAAACGCGATGCACCATCGATTCAATTGTGATGCATTTAACCTTCGCTTGTTCTAAGGATTTCTTAGTCTGTCAATGCACAACGCTGGAGGTGTTTATTTTGTTGTAAAATTGGGCAGGTGGTGTATCAGTTTTGACTCAGCAATAAGGACAGTATTAGTAATTCAGGTTGTTTCGACAGGGAAAATAGACCTTATTGTTGTACGACGTGCAAACGAATGTTAACCTTAGGATGGTACACCACTTTCTTTCCCGACTGTACCAACACCCTGTGGTCTGTCCCTAGTAGGAAATTTACAGAGTCCAATACCCAAGCCACTAATCCAACGAGGTTAGGGTGTTTGATTTGATATGTTGCTACCACGTATCACACAGTTAAAACCAGGCAATCGCTATCAATTGGAACAACTCTCTCCTACATTAATTTTATTTCTCTCCAACAAAGCAATTTATTTGCAAAATACCAGGTATGTGTATATTATAATACTACCAAGAATTTCGGTTCGCGTAATATGTATTTTCATTTGGAAACCCCGGCCAATCTAATTTATGCGATGCCTCCCCGATCACTCCCCGTCGGGTCGTAAGGAAATTGCTTTTTTCTGTTCTTCGGATATATTTTGACAGTTAGAATTAAGTGAAGAACTATTAGGAAAGAAAACATACCTACTTATGTTAAAAGTCTCAGAAAGGGTAAAAAAATAACAAAGAGCTGAATAAATGTACTCCGAGTATTATTGTATTGTAACGTTTGGTTACTATGGTGGACATACTTGATAGGTACTTTCTAACGTGATGGTAGAAAAAAAACTGTATATATAAACAAACTGTATAAAAAATATTTAGTAAGTTAATAGAATTACCTATATTCTATATGTATTCGGGTAAAGTCTGTAAACATGACTGTTCTTGGATTTATGGTATTTATGTAGTTTTCGGTCCTGTAGATAAATAAACTCAATTGTGGTCCTTTTTGATTTGGAACGCCACAAATAAAGAGACATCAAAAATGTTTTTACAGTTACCTATGCATATTATTATTATCTCAACAAACAATAAACTTTAATTTTTTTTTATCTTACTTAGATCATTATAATACTACCTAATACTTACGTAGATCATTATAATTTTCCTCACGCAACAGTCCAAGTTGGGGATATGGCAGAGCTGACCAATGAATAATGCATCAAAATCAACGCTCTTTTGCCAATATAAAAGCTTTTTGGATTCTGGTAATGTTACCCAAGATACTTTTAGCTATATACGCGACTTTGCTCCATTGTGAGAACCGAAATCTTGCTAAGTAATATTATTTAAATGATGGCCAACATGTTTCATATCTCACATTACATTACATTTTACGACCACTTACATTTATTCATCCCAAAACAAATTTAAATCATATGACATAACATATGCCCACTCCCGACGGGCGCCGAAGAGGCATACACCGCAATACGACCTCCTTGAATTTTACAAAATTGTGCTCTGTTGCCTAACTACTGACTTCTAACAACATTCATGTCGTAACAGAATAATTGGTATACGACAATAATTTTATTATTCAAAATGTGGTTCTGACTGCAGAATTAGGTATTTTACTCAAGTTTTCTGAGCATAAGTTAAAATTTTTTTTGGTAAGAGTTGTTTTTGTAAAAAAGTTTACTAATAAGAACTATTCTTACGAGAGCACATGATTTAAATTAAATTTTTGACGATCCACTTACGTTCCGACCGTCTTACAAACAACTTAAACGTTCTTAAATACGAAGGTACTTATCAATTCAAATAAAAACATACGAACGCTTATGTATTGAGAAATTAGACGGATAAACCTAACGAACCGGAAACGGGAGTAATGCGAACAAAGAATTAACAAGAATAATGAGGTTTGGGTCGATACGGCACAGTGTTACGCCAAGAATCGCCGTAACGGTAGTAAACATCCAACTTTCCGCCATAACCATTGAAAAGTAATACAAGTTATACTATGCCTGAATATCTAAACATCCTTTGGAATGGTTGTTTTCAGTATTTACCCGACTGCGTTTATACTTACTATATATAGGCAGTGAAGCAAAACGGAACTAAACTACCAACTTCAAACTGTAGTACAATTATGTAATTTGTAGTTTAAATTGGAAACTACTTTTCTTTACTTTTAGTTGAATTACAAGTACGCGTTAGAAAATCTACCTAGTTAAAGTTTTATCTAAGTATAATTAAAAACTTACAAGTTAAAGTGACATTTTAAAAGTGAACCCAGTAAATTAAAACATGTTTTGGGGACATCATCATATCAGCCTGTAGACGTCCACTGCTGGACAAAGGCCTCCCCCAGGGATCTCCACGACGACTGGTCTTCCGCTAACTTCATCCAGCTGGGTCCCGCGACCTTCACCAGATCGTCGGTCCACCTTGTGGGAGGCCTGTACGCAGTGTATAGCGTCTTTCGATACGTGGTCGCCACTCGAGAACCTTTCTGCCCCAACGGCCGTCAGTTAGATAGTATAGGTAGATATTAGATAGATATTAGATAGTATAGGTACTTATTAAAAAATATTCAGACCTCCATAAAAATCGCACTTCACTTTACTAATGAATAAGTTAAGTATTTGTTAGTATTGTTTCCTAAACTCATTTGTTACATGTAGCGAATTTTGATTCGCATTTCTAGTGGTTCATAGCTATGCCAGCCAAGTGAATCTTTCAAAAGGTCAAGGCTTTTGGTGTTTAAAAGAAAACATTATAAGTATATTGTTCTCATAATATAGCAAAGACAAAAAATGACTTGCGTGATCAAAGTATGCTACTCACAAAAATACTTCAACTATTATGAATGACCCGATTGCATGTGGATGCCACAAGAAACTTGGCTTTAAAACTATACCTCGGTACGACTTAATAATCTTATAACTAGATACATAATCATACTTAGTTAAGAGTAATTTTCAGTTTCAGTCTACTTTATCACCACTTTTTGTTGAAATTTTTTGGGGATTTTGCGATTTTTTAAGCTGAATCAATTAAAAGTGCAAACATGTCAGTAATATGAAACGGAAAGAGAAACCGTTGGATTTAAAGCGAGATATATTTTTTATTTTCATGGACTTAGGGCATTAGATTATTGAAAATTAGGAAGGGAGGTCGAAAGAAAGCCTGCAGGTGCATGATGGTAATTATGACGTAGGATAGGGGTGTCTTACCAAATATTTAGTAAGGTATTTAGTTCGAAAAGAAGAGAAGGAAAGAAAACTATTTCTTAAATAATATTGGTTTATATTGAAGTTAATAAAGGGGGGGGGTGTATTAAAATAAGGGGGAAAATAATGTACTTCAACAAAAACGGAAGGCCCCTATTGTAAAGAACCAAGATGGTTAAAGATAGCGGCCAAGAAATGTGACACTTATTGAGTTCAAACACAAACTGTACATATACAAAACGTGATTAAATTGGTGGCAACTGCAACTGTTGCTTAAACTAGAATGTAATTACTATGTGTGCAACTACAAGCTTCTCCCAATTTAACAATTAATGTTTAGATCCCGCCTGCTCGGTTGTAACACCTACAACATTGGTTTTTACATATTATATAGATGTGTGTTAACTTAAGTGTGGAGTTTTCGAACTAAGTATAATTAAAGTAAGCAAAATTACAATACATAATTATGGTCTGGCTAGAGTAGTCATTGTGTTTGTTTTGCCTCTGATTTTCTTAATATTCCTTTAACGCGTGTTTAGTGGCAAATTTTGAATACGGAGGACTCTTATCGAAAAGCAAAATTCCCTGTAATTTATTCTGTTTAGGTAATAATATCAAGCTATACATATTGTCCTCTTTGTGTTAGGATCGGGAGAGGGGAGGCTGAGGGTACAGGGAGGAGGATTTAACGGAAGGTTACCGCCGGAGACAAGCCTGTATTAAGAGGAATTAAAACACAATAGATTGTGTTTAGATGCTACATGCGACGTGTATAAATTACTGGTTAATGAAAGCGTGATTAAAACAAAGCAAAAGTTAGATAGGAAACAGAAAGTTAGTCGCAAATTGAAAATTAAAAGTAAATAGACCATTTGGTATTCAAATATTAATATTACACAAATTATGATGCTAGACGAGCCAATAAATGTAATAAGAAAGATCAAGAATGCTAATGTAAAAGTATTTTAACTTATTTATGTATTGCGTATTTGTCGAACGAACAACAAAACCTAGGTTTTCATTGATCATTTAGGGATACTTACAGTGAAATTGGTCACATGGTAATCACACTAACAATAAGGCCTGTCGTTCACTTTATGCGATGCAATGTTGTTCAGCGATGCGACTGCGATGCGACAAAAATCAACCAATCAAAATCACATCATGTACTTTACCTATCGTACACATGATTTTGTTTGGTTGATTTTTGTCGCATCGCAAAGTAATCAAGGGGTCTAGACGTACGTGATATCGCCCGCAAGCGTCAATGTTATCACATCTTATATGTCACCTATCGGTAAGTAGGTTGCCTTATCATTATAATAATAATCATAGAGCAAAAACATAAGTAATGCATTATATAACTAATAACAATATAACGAACTTTGTTCGCGTCAAAAAGTATCGTAAACAAGTATCGTATTTTATTTATTATTACTATAATTTTTAACAATCCTTCAAATGCGGGGTGCATAAACTATTAGTCATCCATCGGTATAGGTAGCAGAGCGACTGGCGTCGTGGGGAAGACGCGACCTATCATTTGAGGTCCGAGTTCGATCCCCGGCTGGGCCATGTACCAATGGTTTTTTAAAATTTTTGTATTTACTGACTGCTCTCAACGATGAAGGAAAACATCAACACAACCTGCATACGCCCAAGAAGAAATTCTTAGGCGCATGTGAGGTCCACCATCCCGCACTGGGCTAGTGTGGTGGACTATAGGGCGTTCGGGCTATCCTAATGTAATGTCGGGCGAGCCTACCCAGGCCTGAGCCTCAGCAGTGGGGACATGTTAATAGGCTGGTGATGATGGGTAGCAGCCATTGAAATAAAATGAAATGAAAAAAAAAGTTAAAAGTGAAAAAGTTAATTTAAAAAACAAAAGAAGAAAAACACGTTATTTGTCGAGTTCACCGACTCTAATGGTCAGCGCGTTTGGTACCGGCAGCGATACCGCATTAAACGGCACACAACCCGACAGCCCACAATGACACGGGTCCAAACGGAGGTGACCCATCAAACGTTAATAGATGATACAACGGAGGGGCCTGCGCGATCTCGGGCTCTCATATCTGCGCACAATTTTTTATTTAAACAACTAACATTGTTTTAGTGTCGGATTTCCTGTAGCTTCAGTGCATTTGACAGCAAAAATTATGCTGCAATTTGTCGTATCTAATTCTTCTCCAGACGATAACATTACATAAAAGTGTGATAGTGATACAAAGTGAATGTTTTCATAAAATCAAAAGTTGGCTGCGCCTAAGTTCTGTGCTTAAAAACTTCGCATAGGTACTTGAGCGCCTGTGAAAGAAATTTGAAGGGAAACTTGGATAATCAAAGCAACGTCGAAGGACCATAATCCGCTTTCTAACATGTAGATATTATTATTTATACATTATTTTGATATTTTGGTAGGTTGGACTATCACCTTGTTCGACTACAATTTACACACTCAGATAACCACTAGATTCGTTTGTTAATATAATATAATATAAGTACAGACTATTAAACACGATAGTAATCTTACTACCCTTTCGACTATTTCTGTCGCCGAACAAAACTCATGCATTGCGTTGTTTCAGTTAGCAAGTATGAGGAGCCTTGTTAGATCAAAAAAAATTACGAATATTTTATTTAAATGTTTTATTTTTCCCACTCGTTTTTAGAACAACCGCCGCCTTATTTTAAATGCATTTTTTTTTCATGACGTTTGTAGCACTTCCATTTACTAGAACCAAATTCTTAATTGAGCCGTCACGAAAATAGAAAAAAAGCCATGTTCTGGTACGTTTTCTGATCATAATTCACGTTCATGACGTAACAAAACACCTTTACAGCCTATTACGCGAGCTACAGCCTCGAAAGCCCCGAAACAGGTGCATTAATTATTAGTAAATTAAGGTAATACTGGCTCAACTTACGTAACACTAGCCCAAATTGCGTTTTTAGTAGTGAGAAGTTTGAAACCGTAATCAACATTGAACGTAGATTACGAAGGCAAAGGTTCTCATTTGTATAAAAGTTGATATTATATTCATCGAAATTTTTAATTAAATTTACCTAAGCCCTAAGGTATCTTCAGTATTTATTAAGGCTGTTTGTGTACTACTAATTTAAGGTTGGTTTAGATCATAATTGCACGTAGGTAGAGTTATGTAGGAAATAGCTTTGCACTTACCTAACTGTACTGCCAGTCCTAAATAAACGTTGAACAAATTTGACAGCACGGGATGGCTGCAAACTTATTATCTACAGTTTTTTTTTCGTATATACGCAAAAAAACTTTTGCTCGAAAAAGTTGACTAGATAGGGCGTAGTCTTATAAATAACGGAATAATTATGTTCTATAAAAACATGATCTTCTGTACTACGCTTTTTATAATTTTTCTAAAAAGTCATTGTTGCTCTACACAGATTATAAATTTATATGTTAGGTACTAAAAGCATCCAAATGTTTGCAATTGCTTGAATGAATTCTTCAAAACTTCATAACATCCAAACATTCGTATATTTCAAACATTATAAGATAAGATAATATTTATTGTCTTAATTGTGGTTTACATAATTGTAGGTCTTACAGAGTCAATAATGTCCTTACAATCTACCCTTTTGGGCATACAATAATTAAAGTACATAAGATATACAATTTATTCATTATCAATAATATTCAATATTTAAAATTCTAAATTATTCGGGTTAAGTTGAATTTATTTACTATTCAGTTACTTTAAGATGAATTGATGACTATAAATAAAGTTTAATTTAATTTAAATATTTAATACGACAATAAAAATGGAAAATAAACGGTACGGCCGCACCGCACAACATTATCAGTCACTCACTAACCGACTTAATAATAAGGCTTTGGGATACGAAGCTTAATTTCTAAAATAATTTTCCACAAAAATGTTTTTTTTTGTCACCATTATCAAATCTGTACCTACACAATTAATTAGCTTAATTTAATTTTATGAAATCACATCAAGGATTTAATTATTAATTAATTGAAATGATCACATTGTCATTGAACGAAAAGTGACCACGAAACCAAAGTAAGAGTTACGAAACATTCGGACTTCCTATTTTACGAGCCAAGGCCGCATTGTCATATTTACAAGTGTAATTAATTATCAATAAAGATTTTTATTATTATTTATTATTATTATTCATTGCGTGACCCGCCACTCGCACTTGACCGCTTTTTTCTCTTATCAGAATAACCAACTGCCGTCAACTGACACTTACCTCCACTCAAAGTATCGCAAGGAACACTCTCAGACCTCGCCTTGTGCGTTAATCGAATCAGAGCGTTTTAAATTTCCCCCAGGAAACGAAAACGCACCTTTGATTTGATTTTACTTTTGACCTCTGCTTAAAAGTGCTGTCACTCAAAGATGTTCTGTCAAAAACAAAATTTATTTCGTTCTATTTATATATGTACAGGTAAGTTGGAACTCGGTGCGTAGTGCGTAAATGATTTTATGTTAAAAAATTCTATTCATCCTATATAAAAAACTAAAACTAAACTTACAAATAAATTATAAATAAAAAAAACCCTCGAGGCTCCCCACCGCTGGGAGCGTGCCCAGAAGGCTGGCGGCATTACCCCGCTGGATTGTGAGGCTGATCCTCTGAGCGAGGTAATGCCCAGCCCTCTGGTCATTGGTAGCCTTGGTGCGTAAATTGATTTTCTATTTGTTACGATGACGTAAAAACTCGTAAATTGTTCCTATTAAGCTACGCAATTAGTAGTGGTGAATTGACAGACCAATGACCTTAGTCTCATTATCTCCACTATAAATCAGTGAATAATAATCACTATTACCACTTAGGTAATTGTCTTTTTATAATAAGCTCCAAATCTGTAAACAACACTGATTGTATAGCCTTGAATAGCTTTGGTTGTGAATTCGATGGCAGCACCTTTGCTTTGCTACTAATTCCTCTGTGCTTTGACTAAGACTTCTCTACTTTGTAGCACTATATATTTTGTATTCTATATCACTAAAGACCTGTACTTAGCCAGAGATGCGATTTATTTGAAATACTTCTATTTAAAATGCAAATACAAAATGCAAAATACCTATTTTGCATTTAAATGCCTTTTAGTAAAAAAACATTTTGTATTTTATTTGAAATACCTTTCGAGATGTATTTTGCATTTTTAATATTCATTTCAAAATGCAAAATACTTTGTGATTAAGTTTAGCCAACATTGACAACATTACCAGTTAAACATTACCAATGAAATGAACGAATGACGCTTGTATTGCCGAATTTGACCGATTGAGACTGATAACCAAAATGCATGGAAATAGTATACTATTTCCATGCCAAAATGTCATGCATAAGGTGCCATGATGTTATTAGACGTTTTTGTTCGGCTCGGCATTGTGTCTCTATTTCTCATGATAAATACCTAAAATAAATAAAAATATCTGAGATTTGGCCAAAAGGTATTTTATTTTGAAAAAGTATTTTGAAAATACCTATTTTGCATTTAGCATTTGAAATACAAAACGCAAAACTATTTGGTATTTTGCATTTGAAATGGTAAATCTGAAAAGTATTTTGCATTTTGTATTTAAATGCTTTTTTAAAACCATTTTATACATCTCTGTACTTAGCTTTCTGTCTTTAAATGCAAGCTTATTGTTAATATATAAGTAGGTTGTTGGTCTTCCACGCTGTGTTGTAATCATTCTGGATAAAATTGAGAGAATCAGTGAGAAATGAAGGTGTTTCTCATATAGGTACATGGTATTAAGTGACATCTCGCTCTTATTATGATGAACACTAGAACATAGACTAACTAACACACTAGAAGTTTAAACTGTAAAGCAACTAACTATTAAATACTAATGGATATTGTACATTAGTCTAAGTGAAACGTACCTACTCGTATTTCGAACGTTTGTTTCAACAATGTCCGTACCATCGTTACTTTAAAAGCATTTCCCACAAATAACCACTCAGCTTTTACTATTTATTACTTCGACTACTTAAATAACGTTTACTTTTACATGTAGGTATAGCAACACCTGTCAGGTCAGAGCTTACTCATTTTTTTCGGCGGCCTGCATCAGTTTTTATGGAACTTTTATGGGCCCGCATGGGGAAATCTTGTGAATTTTATATAAGTACGTTTATTATTTTTCTTTCATCATCATTTTCAATATTTGTGCTTGTACAGACGTGAGTAGTCTCCCTGATACATAGAAAAATAATGAACTATAGAACCGTAATCAGCGTATAGCATGAAATAGCAATAGTATTTTACCCCAATAATTTGAGAAGACGCTTCTTATATGGCGGGGTCAAACTGAACAAACACTATCTATTTTAGTCGGGTTGTGGTTTGTTGGGGGGCAGTTGGTACGTACATACCAACTGCCCCTCAAGAAAAAAATCACATACGTAGATAGAGATAGAAGATTTTACATCTGTCTTGCTTACTCTTACCACTTTTGTAATAAGTGTGTCCCTCTCTGATTATTATTGTTATTTAAGCAGCTGTTCTATGGGATCCTTGTTCAATGCCATACTGATACCTATGTTCTGCCGGCATTATTCTGAAATAAGGGTTCTCTTATGTTAATAGTTTACACTATATAATTATAAAGTACTATATAATTATATGTACTTATTTCCATTTTTAACATGAAATTCTTTTTAGTCTCACCACATTTTGCGATGGGTGACCAATTAGCAATAATATCATTTTGCAGTTTTTGGTTATTTTTCGTGGTTACGGAGGCGGAGATACCGCCCAGCCTGTATGTATGGGGTGTTGAATAAATGCGCAGGATTCGATAAGGGTGTACAATAAATGGTTGCATTGTTGCAGAGGGCGGTTTGCGGTCGGCTCCTGTGAACATGACCTAGTGCCCCATGACCGCGGCACACCCCCCTCCGCCGTTCCACACTCGCTCGCCGACCTGACACACATACATACACGTGAGTATTGTTCTTTTATATACATGGTATACCATTATTGCAGGTGACTAAACAGTCAACTAATGATAAGAATTTTGAGTGCTAAGACCATTATGCTTGTTTGTTATTTGATTTTTTTTGTTGTTTAAATCTGCGGTTACGATTAACTAGCAGGCAGCGGCAGCGTTTCATCCCTTTAGGCGTATCCCACACACGCTGAAAACGCAGGCCGCGCGTGTCTGAAGTCTCACATACTTTGCATAGGGAATACAACAGGCTGCCACCGTCACCGCCACCGCAGGCCGCGTGTGTCTGTATTACGCCTTTTAGCCGCTGGCCGCGTGTCGCCGCACGTACTCCCCGCCCTCCCTTGCCGCCACACAATATTAGCGAGGGTTGGCATTTAATAAAACAACAAAAATAAACGGTATTTCTTTATTGATATGTAGTGTGTACATCGGTCAGAATCACCTAGTTAATTCTTGCAGGTGACTAAATGCGCATCCTGTATTAACGAAGCTACCGAACGAACCCGCGTCTTCGTTTATAGGCGGAAGGCGAGTTTCATCACCACCCTATAGTTACAGCCACTGCAGTTAAAAACCTATTTCTGTGACCTGCAATTAATTCCGGAATTACCCAACAGTTAAGATTACTGTTTTCTCCACTAGTGGGACCAACAGGGATTTTAAAACTAAATTCCTGTTCTGACAGGCTTAATTGCCGAAGTTTAGGTACAAAAACGGCGATCATTCTCATTAGATCCATTGGCAAGATCCAAGATAGATCTAGTGAGATTATTTTTTCTAAATAGATCCAATGTTTCGAGTACAAAGAATTTGATTATGTGAGTGTGTGTGTGATTATTTGGTTTAAATAGAAAACGCTACAGAGCGGCATAGTCACAAGGTGACTAAGACTCTTTCATTATAGATATAAAAAAAAGAATTTGATTCGATTATTCTGTGTTCGATTGTTCCGTGAGTTTTGGCAGAGATTGGCAGATTATTCTATGTATAGGCGCATCAGGAACAGGAAGTAGTAGATTGGCGTGATAGTGGCAATAATATTATCATTGCATGAATGGTCTGACGTATGTTAATGTTATTTTGCGGCACTTCGTAATAGATATGAATGTGAATAGAGCTCATGGAGCTCTATTTTTGAATCGCTCTCCTCGCTTCGAGCGCTCGATTCTACTGATTTTCCTTCGACATCCTATACAAAAATCAGTAGAATCGACCGCTCGAAGCGAGGAGAGCGATTGAAAAATAGAGCTATACTCTTGTCGAGTGCAAATCAAAGATGACATTTAAGACAGAAAAGTAATCACTGAGAAATTTCCCCTGTATTACCTATTGTCTGTTTATGACCACGTTTAGGACAGTGATTATAAAGCTGAAGCCTGCCACTTTCATACATGACGTCACCTTTCTATTTTGATACTACTGCCGATCGATATGTTTTGGTTATTATGGGCGGCACAACCTTATATTCTATCGGTCTACAGGCGTCTTGTGAACAGAGAGATATGTCTGTCTCCTACAATTTAATGCTCGCCATTCGTTTTAACAAACTGGGAATGCAGTTACTCAAACCATAATGAGCAAGTTATTCTAGATATAATATCGTTTATTTGTTAGAAGTTGCGTCTTACATGGTAGTTCTTATAATCATTATAAATAATAGTATCAGCAGTAAATTATTTTTTATATTTCGACATAGAAGAAGAAGCTGAGTTCGGGAGTGGAGATTACGCAACCGTCCGCTGCTGAAGGTTGGGTAAGTAGTATCCTACCTTCAGCAGTGAACGGCCGTATTATTATGTCGATGTTGATTGTATACTAATCTTCATTCCACATGCAGGTGTTCCACGATGTTGCCGCGTTGGCTGCTGGTATGCTGTGTGGTGCTGTTCGCACGACCGGTACACCCGCAGGGCGCGCAGCAATGCCCCCCGCCGAACACCATCACACCCTGCAGCTGTACCGTCAAGAAAAACGGCCTGGATATACTCTGCGAGTTTACTGAACAACAACACATCCAGAAGGTAATGAGTGTATGTATTTGATGACAAAATAGGTAAGGTAAAATACTACTAGGTGTTTCCCGCGTGCTCACCCGCATTTTATAAGTTTTTCTGAACTTTTTTATTTTTTTCTCGGCTCGTAAGAGCGTAGCGTTGGGCTATTTTATGCAAAAAGAATTTTCCAATAGTATACCAAATACCTAGTTTCAATATAGATAAGTGCGTTAAAACAAGAAAAAAACAAACTCGTTTTAATAAATTATTAATAATAATAATATTTGGTCAAATTTACACACGGCTGTTGAGTCCCAAACTAAGCCGAAGCTTGTACATGGGTACTCAACAACTGATAAACATACATAAATACTTTTAAATAAATACTTAAATGCAGTGTAAGTAAGTAGGTAGTATAAATTGGCGTAGCGACACAAAGATTTAAGCTAGAATTTTTTTTCTGTTAGGTTATTTTTCAATCTTACGAACTGCTAAAATTAAAACTTATAAAGTTTTTGCATTTTTGGCCGCTTGAAGCGCTTTATGGGTATGATAGGATATAGAGTATATGAATCTTTCCCTCGCCAATACGAAAATGAGAGTTACACACTCAGATGTAAAATTACATCTATGTAATCTATTTCAACTCAAATCATTTCGTTTATTTGAAAACCTTTGATTTTCTAACAGACAATTAGGTTTTTAATTTTTGTGCAGTAGCGTGTGTGGATATAACAGCTCTGCAGCTGACTGTTTCTAAATTATAATAAATACTCGTGATGGGCATTACGTTTTAAGGGAAAATTTAAGGCTCTACATCTGAGGCCTTCAAAACTAGAAAGCCCTTACAGTATCTATTTATATATCAGTTTATAAATAACTTCGATAGTAATCTCTATTACGTACAGTCGAGTTCTAAAGTGCAGTTCTAATAGAGTACACATTTGGCTTGCAAGAATTAAACTATGTGTGTGTTGTCAAGAGCGCTATTTTATTTATTAAAACAGATATCTCTCCGTTACAGCAGCTACCTCTACGAATAATTTTTCTTCCAAAGAGACGTGCTGATTGGCGCACTAAAAGCGAAAACGTGTCCAAGACAATTTCGTGCAAAAATATCACACGAAATAATTTGTACACCGGTGTTGGTCCTAAGAAAACAGTACGAATTCTAGAGCTAGCTATCTTAGGGGCCGTCCATTAATCACGTGAGGCTTGAAAGGGGGGGGAGGGGTTTGTCAAAAATCACGAAATGTCACAAGGGGGTGGGGGGGTTACTACAGATATCACGTGTATTTTTTTTTCATAATTTTTTCAAACGCGCGATTTTTTAATCGAAAAGCGGCTTGTGACTTTGCTAAGGCAAAGGCGTGTCAAGGTCACTACCTACTTATAGGTACAATATATGTTTTTCGCATGATTACACCATTCGTTAATTTTTTTTTATGCCAATCAAAAACAACCTGGAACTTTTCTGTCTAGACATTTTTATCATAGTCCTTAATTTCAGAATAAAATAAGATTATACTTTATACCTGCATTTAAGATAATATTCTAAAAAATTTAAGTTTTTTTGTAGATATTAAAAATACACGTGATGTTGGGTGGGGGTGGGGGTTGTAGTCTTAAACCTCACCATGTATCACCAAGGAGGAGGGGGGGTTTAAAAAGTCTTTAAAAAAGATCACTTGATTAATGGACGGCCCCTATTTAGAATACCTAAGCCACCTATTTTATTATTCCGCTTTATATGATTATTTTCTTCGTCAATCTTGCCACGCTTCTGAATTGCCAACCCACTAAACAACACCGAACGCTCTCTTCGTTTTATGTAATATACGGGTGCGTCCACGTGGTTCGACAACGTGGTCCGACAGTCGAACCAAGTGGAATTTTGATTCCTATAGAAACAAAAAAAAAGATTTATGAAGTTACTGTTTTCTATGAAGCCAGAAATTCTTTTTTCCGCTCCGTCTGCCCCATCGAGTTTTCTTGTCTGTGGTCTGCCACGTCTCTTTTAAATAGAGAGTCGTAGTGAATTCTCTAAATCATGGTAGAATTAGGTACTTATCTATCTCAAGAAAAAAATATATATACGGGCTTTTTGGCCCGCAGCGTTGTCCAATATTAGTTGACTTACCCCTGGGATCCTAAGACTGCCGGGTAAATACAGTCTATGTCCATAACACAAATCATTACTTAAACGGTGAAATATTTGGTTCTGTGAGATTAAAATTACAGCAAACTCTATGTCGTTATTATATTAATATAAACAACCTCGCGTCTTCGCCCGCATGAAATAAATACCTATCCATAGACCAGGCGGAATAAATTACCTGAATGATAGTGAAAACCGCATCAAAATCCGTTCCGTAGTTTAAAATACCTAAGCGCACAGAGGGACAGACAGCGGGAATTGACTTTGTTTTATACTATTTAGTGATTATTATGATGATGATGTAATATTTTAGGCCATGAATACACTACGGTCGAAACCGATGATAATATTCTACCTGAAACTGCGGCACAATAACCTGGCTAAGCTGCCTTCTTACATCTTCCTGGGTCTCGACATCCGCCATCTGACAGTCCATAATAGCAGTTTAGCTGTCATAGAGGACTCTTCGCTTAGTTCTATAGGTGAGTTGCGTATTTTGAAAGTATACAAGGCCAGAACGCATCCATAGTGTTATTGCACTGTACGTTTTCAAAACGAATATCAAAATAAGCAATAGGAAAGTATACACGGTATTGTGCGTACTAGTCGCGTATACTTTCTAATATTGTTGTAGTGAATTATTTGGGAAAATATACAAGGCCAGGACCCAACATGTTACTGACACTAGACATTTAGGATGTAAACGTGTTTATAAAGTATAAGTACAACCTTAGTTATTGGAAAATATACTTGATAATTGCGTACTAACTATGTATAGTTTCTGAAAAATCAATGTGCTATCACAACTGGAAACTATACGTGAGCAGTCCCAACACGTGCGTTCTGGCCTTGTATACTTTCAAAATACGCAGGTGAGTTAATCCAATTTTTTAAGAATCTAGTTAGTTTGTATATGTTTATTGAATCTCAGATCTTATTTTTGACCGGATGCGGTTATGTACACGAAATTCCATAATGCAGGTATGTAAACATCGTGAACATAAAATAGAAGCAGGAAACATAAATAACAAAGAAAACTACTGTACAGTGGAATGCTGAAAAAAATCAACCTGTATTTTAGCTTACGTCATAATTGATAAAAAAGTGGTGACTCTCGCAAAAATTGAAAATACTAATCTCTTTGTGTAGGAATAGAATGAGATAGAATGTGTAGGTAATAGTAGATATACATGTGTAGGTACTCGTATCTACTAAAATTTTCGATTTCTATAGCCTTTATTAACTCTGCAGAAACTTTTCGATAACAAAATGATTTATCAATTTGAAAAAGTTATTAAATTGAAACCTCCTTCTTTTGTTTGGAAGTCGAGTCAGTTAAAGCCACCCACACACTGGGGCGGTGGCGATACCGATCCGCGGGCAATATTCGTACTGACACCAACACCACCCACATTGCCTGACCACCACCGTCACCGCCAAAGCACCTGTCTTCCATACAACCCCACATTATCAACTGACGTGGGAGGATTGTTCTAAATATCATCTTGCCTTGTTATTTTTTGACAGGTAACAAGTTGACCCAACTCGACGTGTCTCAGAACAGCTTAGCCACGATTCCAACATCATCATTCACCCATCTCAACCATCTGCTGATACTCAACATGAACCATAACAAGGTAATGGCTGTGTAGGGTTTGAGACTTTATTTTTATTGTCGTTTATTATCACAATTGCATTAACAAATTGTGTGGACAATGACCTCAATACGATCGTGTTTAGGGAAAATATGAAATGAACCACTTTTATTACATTCAATCAGGAATGCCAATTGTAAGAGGCATACAAACAGATATTGCCAGAGAAATACTTTCACAAATTCATAATATAGCTCATTTATCAGAACTGTAATTTTTAAAAACTGATTGTTTTAGATTGTAAAGACTCAAAATTTGACTCAAAATGAAAATGACCAAGAAAGAGTATTTTATTAATATCTTGTTTAAGTATGGCTGCCTACAATGTTTAATCATGTTAATTAGACTGTAAGCAACTCGTTAAATAATCAATCTGGTAATATGATGTTGTGTAAAGTATATAATGCAAACATTATTCACTAACTCTGAGATATAATATTAATATAATTATGTATTGGTAAAATACACTTTACTGAGTAAGTAAATCCACCATTAATCATAATTTTATCAAACATAGCTCCGCTTAGCCTCCCAATAAATTTGATTTAAAAAATAAATAGCAACTTAATAGAGTTAGGGTGCTCGCACACGACAGACAGGTGGCCGACTTTTTGTCGGAGAGAACAGAACATAAATATGAATTCCTAACCATCAATTTTCAAGTCCTACAAAAGAGGTGTCCTACAAAAGAGAGAGCCGACTGCGTATTTGAAATCTAACGTGCACGTCCTTCAAAATTCACCGACAATCTGACGACCATGTGTGTTAAAAAAGTCGGTAAGAGAGCTAACATAGCGATAATCGGTCTTGAATCGGTCCCACTATCGGACCGACAAAAAGTCTGTCGTGTGCGAGCACGCTTAAAATTCACGGACTCGGATCGAACCATAAGTTTTGGGTTCCGTGGTAAGCGAACACCAATTTGTCGTAGTAACTACTTTTACATTTATGGTTGACATCTTATTTCAGCTACAGGTTTTACCATCAGCTGGCGGGATGCCTGTCCGTTTGCTACTTCAGAACATATTTATAAAGAAATAAAATTAAGAATAAAGTTTGTTGGTTGAGTAAGTACGGTAATACACACATTTACTAAGTATTTACTTTATTTGTAGGTGACTGCGGTACATAACAGAGCTTTTATGGGATTAGACACGTTGGAGATCTTAACATTGTACGAGAATAGAATATCCGTCGTCGACGGAGAGGCTTTCAAAGGTTTGGAAAAGTGAGTTGGAACATCCTTTACGTAGGCTTTCTTTTAGCTTACTTTAAGCTTTACGACAGCCTTAAACACTACCTCATCGTCCACTTTTTGAATATTTCAAACTAAAGTTAAGTTACATACAGACATTGAAAAATATATGCCTGTCCTAATAATTTTTCAAACCGGTACGTGAGACACTTTGCGATACAGAAATTGAACGGAAAATAAATGATTACGGTCAAAATGTACCGAACCCCTTTGTGCAGATTGTACGTGCTGATTTTCCCAGCGCTTTTGTTGCCAGCAAAAGGGCAAATGAAAAGCTTCTACTCAAAATGAGTTGGGAAATTCTGTTGGTACCAGAAAGTTGGTGGAATAAATAACACACCATATATATTCACGCAAATTACCGTTCGCTTCCTTGCTTTTCCTCAACTTACTTTCGGATGAGAATTGTATTTCAATGAATATGAAATCAGTTTGTGTATTTCACGATTTGTTTTCAGGAAACTAAAGCGGTTGAATCTCGGTGGGAACGAACTGAATGCAGTGCCACAAAAGGCTCTTGCTTTGCTGGAGAATTTAAAGAAGCTTGAAATGCAGGAGAATCGTATTACAACCATTACGGAGGGAGACTTCGCAGGTACAATCCAAGACAAACTTCCTTTTATTTTCTTTAAATAAATAGCAGACTCAACGTAGATAAAGATTTCTTCTAACATTTAGGTGGAAATTAAATTAGGTCCAATTTTGTTTCGACAATTATGTTTCGTTTGAAATTATTATTGTTTGAAAGTGATAGAAATAATTTCAGTGCTGCCAATTTTTAATGTTTGGCTCTGAAATCATTTCCATTGTTTGTTTCGTACATTAAATATCTCGCAACCCATCTCTTGTCATACTGCCACCGATATGATATCTATTGGTATTTTATGATACTATATTATCATGCATATATAGTGCGATTGTTTATTGTAGTCCATAAAGCAACAAATGGCCGTCACCGGCTTGACCCGGCTGGACCTGGTGTTGGTTTATGTTGTAGTCAGTCCTATCTATGGTATACATGAATAAAGATTATCCCAATGGCAGATGTTTTCACATTTATTTTATCATGATTTGTTCTCATTTTGCGAGCTAAAAATTATATGCCATTGTAATTTTAGCTGATGCAATTTGGAGATAATTTTATTTATAAATTCGATAAGCTCTACTCCTACATTTAAATGTGACCATTCTAAAGTTTTATATTATATTTAATTCACCAGGTCTACGAAACCTAGATTCTCTGGGTCTCGCCCACAATCAGCTGCGTGAGGTGCCGTCTCAGGTCTTCTCCCACCTGACGTTCCTCAACTCTCTGGAACTGGAAGGGAACCAAATCCAAAGGATCGATGAGAAAGCATTCTCTGGACTTGAAGGTAACACGCGAATCCCTATCTGTAGAAATAGAAAACTTTCTGTAATCTCTAGAGTGCCTTACGCATTTTCGACCACATTCTTGGCTTTGTTGTTTGGAACAGTTGGTGGAAGTTTGAGGGTTGCGGGATTTACTCCAACTGGATACCTTAAACTTTGTAGACGTACAATGTGGTCTCATACAATCTCATTCGGGTATTATACAGTAGACTCATTACCTACACGTTACCGGTGCAGTGCGGACATTCCTCTTTACCATCGATTTCATAAAGAGTAGAGACTAAGTTTCTAAATGACTGTATAATATTGAACTTCATATTTAGGTATATGTAGAAAATAATGTAGATAATTTAAGCTGTATTTTATCTATCGACATTTAATCTTGTGGTCGTTTATTTTCTTTTCATTGTTATACAGAAAACCTGCAATACTTGCGTCTTGGGGACAACCGCCTCCACGAGATCCCTTCGGAGGCGCTACGTCCCCTGCATCGCCTGCGACACCTGGACCTGCGCTCCAACAACATCACCTACATAAGCGAGGACGCTTTCACCGGTTATGGGGACTCTATCACATTCCTGAACTTGCAGAAGAATATGTAAGCACAAGAATCTTTTATATTAGATAAACGCGACACACTCATACCCCCGCATTAGGTAGGTTTCCCTCCTCCCTGTTTTTCGGGTGACAAACACAATCAAAAACATCCAAGACCCGAGAACAAGCCAGGTCAAAGTCAGGTAAAAGCTTGCTCCTTGCCGGGATTCGAACCCGGGACTCCGAGCACAGTAGGCAGGGTCACTAATAACTGGGCCACGGACGCGTCAAATAGTGTTTGTTAGTATTTTCCCCTTCAGACTCATTAATATGAAATTTACTTTTATAAGTCTTAGCTTTCTTACGCAGTAGGTACCTATATAATTGTACTAAAATCGGACTGGGTGTTCATAATTAACATTAAAGATAATTGTTTCAGAAATGGTTATTTAACCTCGATAGACAATCGACAAAAAGTGTAAATCATTTAACAAATTCCTTTGTTTCAAATTCTACTCCCTTTTCCGGGTGAGCGGGAGTTTAATAATTTTCTTTGAACTTTATTACCATGTTTTCTCGGCTTTAAGATTAATAAATATCTCTCATATTTTGCAACGAAGCGTAGAAACGTCGGTGTTTGATTAATTTCTTGACAGTACTTTGGGTGTGTTTGTTTATGCGCCGCTCGGGGCCTCCGATGACTTGATTTAAACTTGATTAAAATTAAAATGCTTTTTAGACTGATTAGGGCTTCTTTCACCACTTCCTGATATTGTTACAGATAGTAATCTTAGTGATAAACTAATCTATCAGATAAATCTTTGTGATAGACTATATAAAATATATAAGATATAGGCAATCAGATACCTGTGAAACCAAAAAATAGGCTATCTGTCAGATAACCTGCAGATAGGGTATCTGGGACTTTATCAGCAAGCGGTGTAAGAGGCCCTTAATGTATTATTTGCTATAATAAATGAGATATATCGAATCGCATGTTAACTAACTTTCCTTTCATTCAGCTAGTTAACTTATTGTATACCAAATTCAGTTACAAATTGTTTTTTTAAGTAGTGTTTATTATACACTATAAATATATTATGTAAAAGCTAAAACTACAGTATATCCTAAGATTTACCAAGTGATGACGGCAAAAGTACGAATTGTTCTTCAATAGAGTAGGTTAGGCAGGTTTAACGTGACTCTGTGGTACTGTGGTAATACCTAAGATTTGCCGGTAAAAGACCCAAATTCGACTGTCGGACCACGTTGTCGAACCACGTGGGCGCACCGATTAATTTTATCAATTCGGCCTTTTGCTATCATTACTTGGGTAAAGCTTAGGATTTACCATAGTTCGGGCTTTTACTGTTGTACTACATTCATCTCAAAACATTGTCCGTTTCTTCAGGGTTCATCAGCTGCCCACGATGGGTTTCGACAACCTGAACTCCTTGGAAACTTTGAATCTGCAGAATAACAAGTTGCAGCATATTCCAGAAGAGATCATGGAGCCTATTCTGGATACATTACGAGTAGTGGATATTATGGGTTAGTACCAGAAATTTGTCTTATTAAGTCGTTGATAATAAAATCTTTAGGTACCCGTCCAGTGATTAAAAATTTTAACTTATACAGATAACCCACTGATATGCGACTGCGAGCTGGGTTGGTACGAGGCTTGGCTGGCCGGTCTTCGGGACCGCGACGACGAGATGATGCAGAAGAAACGCACCGTATGCACCATGGTCAACGAACACCGTGAGTACAGCGTCGCCAAGATGCCTCTCGAGAAAATGAACTGCAAGAGGAAACCAGCCTACGGGCGTCCTTCCAGTGCTCCATCCACCTGCTCCGCCATCGCAACTAATGCTGTTCTTATTTTAGCAGCCAGGTGGATTTAAGCTATTCTAGACTAATCATGATTAAACTTTATTTGTATAAGTTGACCTGTTTAAAACGTGAAGAGTAACCATCGAGCTACTTTGGATCGTTTATGTCAAAATGTACCTTCACCTAGAACACCTTTCATTTTACACATTGTATTCGTTTTACGTTTTTAGGACATGTGACGTGAAGGGTAACCATCGAGCTAGCAACGCACTCTAACTCGATACCTACTTATTCGCTCAATTCTTTCACGAGAACCCCTTATTATTTGCATATGTTTTCCATTTAACGTGAAGTGATAGCATCGATCTAACTTTGGCCGGATAGTTCGGTGTGCACTCCTTCACCAAATTTTAAGTTTATTTGCGTTATATTTTTGTATTTGTGTTATCCAGTAGACAAATACATTTGAGGTGAACGTTCGTACTCTAACTTTGATCATAATATAGCTCGATGTGCATTTCTTCATAAAATTTGTTTATTATGGTTTGACTCTTCTACTTGTTTAAATATCCTTATTTAACTTGAAGGGTTACCATTGAGTTAGACATGGTCGGATAGCTCCATTCATATCCCTTCGCAATTTGTACCTTTCATTTAAATATTTGACGTGATGAATTTGTGCAATAAACTACGATACATATCAATTTGGCTGAAAAAATGTAGTATTTTGGAGCGGTAGCTTGTGATAAGAGAAGGTGGTTTTTAAAGGAGTCGCATAAGATAATGGTACTGTTAGTATTTTTACATTTTAGAAGACCTCTAACGGGATAAATGCCTTACTGTAGAGTAATCTAACAACCGAGATGTAGGGTTCGGCATCAGTTGGTATCACTGGAGAAGAAATGTTTGTAAATGCACGATAACAAAAAGAAACAATTTACTTTATACAAAATAAAATATGTGACATGTTTTATGAAAATGCTTTGACTCGATGTATTTAGGAAAGGAAAATATATTGTGATTTCAATAATGGGCTACAATATACCTACTTAAAACACGATTTTAAGCACAAAAGTAATATTATTTTAAAATTTACAAAACCTTTACATAATAAGGACAACTTCTAATATTTTTTATCGTTTACCCCTGCCTTTTACCATTGTACACCGTACCTATACTAGTTAGCTTTTGCGCATTTACGATGTTGACTATTACAATATTATTCCTGTATTCTATACTTGTTCGTAAGATGTGGGGCTCTGGAGTCTGGAAGCTATTCTAAAACAACTTCTTTATTTGAACGAATTCAAAAGCAAAACTATATAGGTATTTTTAATTTACCTGTGCTAACTCATGCTTCGAAAAGGTATCACTAATGTTATAAAAGGTAACACAGTAATAATTCAGATATATTATAGAAAAATAGAGCCCCTAAATGTTCGATTTGATGTAGATTAGATATAGGTAGATAAGTGTTAGATAAATTTTGCCGCAATATATCTGTTTATCTAAATTAAGTTTGGAAGTTGGAACTTTCTAGCTTTTATTAGTTTTTAATTTTATATTCTTATTTTTTTAAGTGAAGTTATGTTTTAGTTATATTAGATTTTATTAGTGATTCAATATTAACTTGAATAAAATTTAGTTAATTTGTATTTCTTGTTTATGGTAGCTTTAAAATTAGGTTTTATTGAATTTGCTGTTAAAGTTTTATCGATATTATCTAGTGGAGTAATAAATGTGACTTTGAACGTCGTTTGCATACCCCGCCTGTTAGATATTATTTATGCATTGCAATTATTTTTGATGCTGCGTTAAGCGATTAATAAATAAATACCTACCTTGTATTCTTGACTATAATTTTAGTTAATCCATAGACAGTTTATGCCTTGAAATACCTATAATTATATACTTAAACAGCATTTATTCGACTTTTATCGAAGAAAAATTTGAAATCCATTGGGTGATAAGATTGTAACCAAACATATCCCTTAGTCTGAACTAATTAAATATAGAAATTTAGATTATACACAAAATTATACATAGAAATATGGAATTTAAAAAAATTACATTGAATTTCATGATACATGGAAATTATTTGTGGAAGGAGAAATTTTTTGCCCTGTTCTACGTTGAAGTATTTAAAAAGGTGTAAAAACCAGGTTGAAACTCGCAACGCATTTTAATAATAAAGACATGAGCAAGTTAAATGCAATGATGATATTTAATGCTCATTATTATGGTATTACAACTTGCATTGACCCATTGCCTCCAACAAATATTGTTTTTATTAGATGTAGTTTCAAGTAAGTAAATATTTAAATATTATCAAATGAGTGTTGTATGAATTTAATAAGCACATTTTTGGTAGTCATGCACTAATATAAAACGTATTTGCACCAATAAGCATATTTTATTGCACTAATATTAAATTAAAATGCATTATTAACTATTTATCTGTAATATGTTTAGATCAGAGTCGCAAAACCTGATTAATTAAGTGAAATGAGAAAAATGAGTCGTCGTATAATATAAACGCGTTTATCGTATTTAGTAATAATATAGTTACATTATATTAGTAACATTTCTCATATTATAATCATATTTCGATGTTATAAATGTCGTGTTATATATATAAAAAAAGTCTTGCTTCTTTTAAATTACAAAAGGTTTGGCATTAAAAATCGCTTAAAATTTTTTTTGACACTTCAGTTATTTGCGTAACAAAGCAAGTTAATAACATTACAATAAAATTGTATATTTATGCTTATATTATAATATTATTTAATATAATTGTTATATTAATATTATATTGTCATTAAAAAAACAAAAAGGAACCAGCATGAAACATATCGATGAGGTGTAGCAACGTTTATATGCATATCAACTAGTAATAAGTCATTTTAATAATCTCTGTACTTCTATTTATATGTTGTGTGTTATAATAAACATAATATTTAATCTTATATCACTGTTACCCATTGTTGTGCAAATGGAGCTTGACATTCTACTACCTTTATATTCGCGTAATTTAGTAAGTAAGTAAGTCATTGTAAAATGAAAAATGGAAATTCTAGAAGAAATCTATCATCCAAGACGGATTGTTCATAATTAATTTTGTAATAATCTGAATGTATGATTATACCGACCATTATTTAGACAAGAAATTTTTTTTGTAGGCCATTTATAATAATATCGCAACCTCTGCCTTACTTAATAAATGAAACCTTAAGATTTTCTTTGTGTCTATTTATCTCGTTGTATACTTTAATACTTACTAAACTTAAAAAATATATATTAGTCAGAACTTTTAGTTAACGATCAAAATATGTTGTATACCTGGTGTGTGAATTAGAGTTTATAGTCACATTTATTATTAAAGTTAACTTTAACTGTAGTACGTAATCTAACTCTAATATTGAGATTTCGCTGTAAAAGTGTATTTATTTAACTTCGGTTTAAATAAAAAAAAACATAAAATTAAAATGAAGTGTTTTTTATTATTTAACTCGTATCCAGCTAAGTGGCAGCGGGCAGCAGCACAGAACATCGGAAAAAGCTCGCTACGCTCCCAAAAAAAAACAATCATTTTATAAATCTGTGGGCAGCAGCATCTGCCTGTGCTATGTACGTTTTCTAGGATGACCAACACGTATTTTCAGTGCTGTCATTGGTCATTCATTACTCTTGCAAGAAGTGAGATTAGTTTAAATGTTTGACACTTCTGAGCCACTCTTGTATTTGTTATAACATTTTACTCTTATGTGGCTTTAGAGACACACCTTACCTGCATAAATTTTATTCCAGAACTTTATATAAACAAAAATGTACGTATAGAAATGGTTTGATATAAAGCTCTACTATTAAAATAATGGGCACAGCTTGAACTTAAAAGCGACGAGTGAAAGAGCCTACGATTAAGTAGTTATGAGGGTTTCAGAAGGCTTTTCTGAATACTTGTTATGATGACGACGTACTTAGAAAAAGTTTGAAATGAGACGTTGGGAAATATAAACAAATATGGGTAATCACAGAATAAAAGACGACTGCGGTTTCTTTGAAGAAATAATGGCATTATTATATTTCATTCAACAGGTCTAATTTAATTACTGTCCAGTGTACTGCATGGGGATAATTCTGCCGTGATAAGAAAGAAGGCCGCTATGTGCATAAACAGTTTATGCACATAGCGGCCTTCTTTCTTATCACGGCAGAATTATGAGTTCTATGCTTCGATCACCATCGATCGCCAGTTCTATGACTATAAGAAGTTGTGTAAATAGGTGCTGTTTATGTAGGCAAAAACACCAAAACCACAGCGACCAAACCTAGAATTATCCAATAGGTACTCGTACCTTGAATTTCGCGTAATCTCCGTGGATAGAAATCCGGGTTCCCCATTCATTGAATGTAAAAGCTTTGGCTGTAATGGCTGAGTCAAATGGGTTTTTTCAGATGAATAGGTAGCTCTACTTGTAATAATATTAGATGGAAAAAATATACTGTAAACGGCCGCATCGCACAACTGTTTATTTACTAATAAATTTACAAAAAAAAAAGAATTAATTACCTTTCTTTCATAGATTTTACACTATTTCAGTGCAAAAGTATCAATGTTAATTCCAGTTTTATTCTTATGATGATAATGATGTTAACCAAGGATATAAGTTATCAATTTGCCAACCAAATTTCATCAAAATCTCTTCAGCCTTAAACATCCAAACTCACAATAATTCAAACTCTCTAATTTATACTTACTACTTTTATTTTCTCTAATATATAGGTACCTACTTAGTAGTGGGATTACAAATTGTTCACTCACCCATCAGGTGCAGGTGAATTAATTAATCAGTGGAGACCACAACATTACACAAAGCGTGGTCGATACTTTCATTAGGCAACCAAATTGATGCCCTCAGTGTATTGCAACACGAATTTAAACTTTATAATAAACGATGTTGCTCTGTGTGAACTAAAATGTACCTAGTGGCTAATGGCTATATCACAATGAGTGGTCAGCACCCACTACCTACGATCCCATCCTAATCTCGAACTACCCACTTTTCCCGTACTCCGGCGAGCGCGCCTCGACGCCAGTACGCACCGAGCCGCGAGCGCACGCGACACTATTTTGGACCGCTGTGATTGTGCTGTGAAAACCACCGAGAGATTTGTACCAGCCACCGGTTACACTGGCTACAAAACCTATTGGAGATAACAACGGGCCATACGTCAAGAAAGTCCCAACAAGCTGTGAGTACAACCTACATTTCCTTTGTGATCATACACTTGATACACTTCCCACTCATTGGAGGCGCCGCCGGGTTGATGAAAAGAGTTTTAAAAGTAAGTATCATTGTAAAAATGTAGGTAGACAGACCTCTAGGGTTGAACCACATCTGTCAGCACGGAATCGCACTTTTTCATGTCTGTATCCTTTTCTGTCGTTCAGGAACGTCATTTGCTAGAGCGAGAAACATAGCGGGTGGGCTATAGCGCGCGGCAGCACCGGCGATGTGCCCGGCCGGCAACAAAGTCGATCACCGGGGCGGGGAGCGATGAAGTGCTGACGCGTGCTACCGCACGCTACAGCCTCATAGCACACCCGAGCTATGTTTCTTGCTCTAGCAAATGAAGTTCTGTTAGCACGGAAACGCGACAGCATGCGATCGCACGCGATATCGTGCTATAGCATGCTATAGCACGTAGCAGCATTGACGGCAAAAGTGCGATTTCGTGCTGACAGATATGGCCCAACGCTTAGAATCGTGTCGCGGAACACCCTGGAACACCAGACACAGACCAAAGTAACCTCTATTGTAATTCTTGTATGGACCGGATTTGGACAACTACTTTTGGGCATAAAACATAAAATCTGTAAAATAAAAATCCTCGTAGTTTAGTGCCCGGTCAGCATAATTTACTGGCGTCGTATTTCTGACACTGATTAATTACAGCTCCGTCTAGGTGTGGGGGAAATATATGATTTTTTACCTCAGGCCACAGCGAAAATATTTTTTAGTACGTACCTATTGCAGAGCAGACTTTGAAAATGGTAAAACAAACAAAAAAATCATTTGTCACGCAATATAGGTTAAAGACAAAGAAAGTGAAAATAGCAAACCACACGCAACATTCCATCTTGATTGATCCAACAATAGAATAATTTTATATCAGTAAATTTCTGATGACATTAAAACTATCAACCCAAAAAACATTATTCAACAAGTATAAAACAACGTAGAGCTATCTACACCTAAATAGATTAAGTACTTAAGTAATAATAACTTGATAATTCAATGTCGGACTATTTGTTCTAAAACGTGCAACATGCGATGTGCAAATTTCTCCCTATATTGTTGTTACAACTTGAGGAGACGTGAGGCCACAGTGGCAAATTTATATGCAGCTCGGCTTACTTGGGAGAAACTTCGAAATAGCGTCTTGTAATGTTCAGGAATATACAGAATACAGATTGCAAAAGTATGCCGCAGAAGCCATTGCAATTTATTTCCTTGAGAGACCAAACTTGGCGTGGAATCAGTGTGAGAACTACATACTTGAAGCGACAGAGGACAGCCAATTGATTCAACATGCATTTTTCATTGTAACTGCTCGAAAGCATAGTCATCACGGCAACAAAAAACAAACAAACAAAAAATCAAACAAATATAGGCACTGCATTGCATGCGATCAGAATCCGTCAAAATACAGTCCGAAGTACGTAGTCAATATCATCGATTTATATAGGGGTTGGGTCAGTTTGACTACACGGCCCGTGTAACCTGGTCGAAACGTAAGGTAAAGAAATGTAAGGCTTTATGAATATTTTAATCTTCAAGAATACAATAGGTACTACTTATACCTAATAACATTTTCGATGGAACATTCACACTATAATCCAGCTATAACCCGACCCTCATCAAATTCGGACCACTGTCAAACATTAACTAATAATTACCACATGATCGTATTTATTAATTAGTGACCCTCACGTGGGACGCATTTTATTAATTACGACAGTTAACTGATTCAGCCTCGTAGTTAAATAAGTTTTCCGATTACAAATGTGAAATTGCCGTATTCAATCTAAATCTCATAAAAACAGTTAAATAAGTTACAATATAAATGAGAATCTGAGAATGCCAAAAGCTGTAATGTTCCATTACATCTTTGTTTGTGAAGTCGTAACGGTAATTAGCAAAATTATTAAGGTTTCCGCAGTAGGTATGTTTGCCTGCCTGCTATGAATGACAGGTACTTACCCGTATTCCGTAATGGCGGGCTCTCGTAATTAAAACTTGAAACCATAACTTTGTTTAGTCTCAGCGTTTCTATACATATAATCTCTATGTGTACCTATACTTGTAGGTACATTAGAAAATTACCGTAAATACTGTTAAATATGCTTGGCAAATTTAAATTACTGTATATGTCATGGGATGATCATAGAATTAGCCAGATCGTGATACGCCTATGCATTTCACGATACGCCGCCGTTTCATGATTTGGCCATCTAACATCCGCCATGTGGTTCATGCCCAGGCGTTCATTTTCATTAATTTACATAGGAACTGAACGAATGATTTCGCTTTGCCCAACCAAAGTTTACCAATTTATCTATGAGACATTAACTATCATTGTCATTAAAAAGAACTATAAATATTAGTGTTAATATTAAATAAAAATCTTAAGTCTAAGTCTGTAAGCTATAAAGTTTATACTATAATTGACAATAGTACAACGTTAATATCTATGATATTCTTGGCTTTATAGTGCGATTTAGAAAATAATGCATAAAATATTTAAGTCCTTATTTATTTCTTTTCAAATATTTCTTTTCAAAAATCAAACAGGGTTTATATTCCTCTGTGACAGGGTATAAGATTTGGCGTTTCTTTCCTTGTACATTATTCTGATAGAGTAAAATAATAACTGTAGGTATCATAACGTAATACACTTTATGTGTGAACTTCGGAACTAATACGGACAAACTGAAACAATATCTCTCACCAGCAGTTGATTTATTGTATTTCCGCTGCGAGCCGCGAGCGTGCGGGCCGGGGACGACGCTATCCGTGGGTAATTTCTCTTGCGTTGTTTACCCCCGGACACGTCTATTTGTTTTTTATATCTATGTAGTACGTGGTGAGTAATTTACATTGCCTTATCTTGATAGTTCATTGATTAGAAACATACAATAAATTGTTAAATTTAATCAAGCGAGCGTCTTAGACGACCGAATGTTAAACACTTGATTGATTAAGTTGTAAAATGGTTATGACAATCAAATGGTATTGTGTATCGGGTGCCTATATAGTGTGTACAGTTTGATTTGATTACTGATATGCTAATAAGTTAGTAGATTTTTAGGGCAAACTGGGTATGTTACTTAATAAATGACAACTTTAGAAAACATTGTAGGTATCGTTTTGGAATACAGTGGTGACATACCGATTTATCTCGATCCTTGCTTCAAGAGTTTCATTTGTATTATAGTTTATCCATCAATTACAAACATCTTTTACTAGGTAAGTCCTTTCATTATCACCCGCCATTGTATCTAATGAAAGAACACCATAGACAAAGAAAACTATTTAATAATTTTAATAATATTAACGAAATAAGAAACAATATAAAAATTTCCTAGATGTCTACAAAACAGAAATTGTTACGTCGTCGCTGATAAATTCGTTACTGCCATCCTCCTCTGACAGTATAAATGTATAGCTTTTCTTTAGTGAAGTTACCTGAGTTTGTAAAGCACGAAGTCTGATCTCTACCAGCTCAAAGTTCTCTTGCAGACTGTTAATTTGTATTTGCATGCGTTGGCGGATATCTTCTCTTTCTTTTTGGCAAGCTTTGCATTGTGCACGACTCTGTATGAGTTGCCTTTCTAGTTCCGAAATCTGCGTCTGCAGGTATCTCCGTGTAGAGTCAGATCTCTCCTTAGATCGGTTTAATGACCTGTTAGTCTCCATGCGAGTTTCATCCAGGTCTTTGAGTAACTGTAGGCATTCAGATGATTTCTCATTAAATCTGAATTCCTGCTGCGCGATCTTTTCTTGTAGCCTCAATACATCACATTTGTAATCATCCAAAAGTTTATATAGTTCACCAAGTTCCTTCTGTTTTTCAACTAACGTGGTTCTGATTTCTGTATTTTCATCGAGAACTTTAGCTTTCTCAGCCTTTTCTTGGTTAAAATTACTTACAGCTCCTACAAGTTTTTCCTTGATTCTGTGCAATTCATTGGCCAGTTGTTGTGAACTATCCTCGGCCAACTTTTGCAACTGTTTGGCTTCTTGAAGTTGGATCTGAGCCCCTTTTAGCAGGTCAGGTAAAGGTGCTAACTCTTGCAATTTTTCCTGAAACTGCATTTTCATCTTATGTATTTCAATTTTAATTTGATCCGAAACCTGTTTATTGTCAAACTCTATGACATCTAACTGCCGTTTTAGCTCTTCGACATGTTGCTGCGCTTGAAGGTACTTCACTCGATAATCCTGTAACTGTTCATTTTTCTCGGACAGAGAAATTTTCAGTTCCTCTGTCTCTTCTTGCATATCCTTTATTTGTGCTTTCAAAATTGCAACTTCTGAATCAGAATACTGTCGAATTTCCTTTGTTTCTGTTTTCTTCTCCGGACAGCATATGTTGTTTAGTTTCAGCTCCAAATCCCTCAGTTTCGCCTCGTACTTTTCTCTTTGAAATTTTTCTGCATCAGCAACATTTTTAGCTCTTATTAATTCTTCTCTCAGTTTTGATACCTCTGAGTGCTTTATATGTTGTTCTTCCTCTTTCGCAGATTGATAACAAGATGAAGCATCTCTAACTGCATCAACGGGTTCCAAATCTTTGGAATGTTTTAAATTATACAAATCCAATCGATCCTTTTTTATGGCCGCCAATTCCATCTGAATTTCCTTAACTTCCCCTTCCATGTCACCAAGTTGCTTTTGTAATACTGACGACTTTCCAGTATTGGCATCATTTATCGGTGTGCTTCTATTAAACGGCCAAAATTCTGATTGTGGCATTTAGTTCATAGAAGTTGTTTTTGTTTTATCAAATTTGTTGAAATTTATAAGTAAGGGAATTAATTTTATGACCTTGAATGACAACGTATGATTTGTAATAGGTGGGTATCTACTTACTAATGATTCCAGAATCAATATTTTACGGTAGACTTCTGCTCAAGCTTAGAAAGGAATCTTGAGGCTCAAATTATTCAGCTTTGACAGTTTGACAGCGACATTCCCAACTCGGTTGCATAGCAACCATGTTTAGGTTGCCATGGCCAGTTGCCGAACAAGACGAACGAGTTCCAGAACTATAGACTATAATGCAATCCTCTTGAAGTCTCCTGACTTGATTGCTAAAGAATCATCAATTCATCATTACATTAATGATGAATCATCAGCCTATCAACGTCCACTGTTAGATGACGGCAAGCAGCCAACTAGTTAAATAGTTTTAAATCAAAGTCGATGACGCCAATTGTTAGGTCATGGGCCTGCCAGATGGCCTGTGGCTCACATAGTCCACCACGCTGGCCCAGTACGGATTAGTAGACTTCTCAAGTGACTAGAAAATTCATACTTTGACATATTATGCTAGTTTCCTCACGATTTCCTTTACTGAAAAGCTTGTGGTAAGATAGATAAAAGCTAGACCTCGATTTGAACCATCGACCTCGCGAACGTTAGGTGAGCGCATTACCAAGCGCACTACAGGTATCATTAGCCCAGTACAAAATATGAAATAGAGATTATACAATATCAAAATGAAACCGGAGAGTGGTCTTTTTGAATACTGGCAACATTATCATCAAGATCAAATCATGGTCAAATCTGTATCGTCTAGGAGTACGATTCTAAAATGTTGCCGCCTATTTCCACTTTTGGCTTTCATTAGTTTTTATACATATTTGTCGCAATCAACTGCTAGAAAAATAAATATGACCTCATCGCCCCGAGCCATTGAAAAAAAGCAACAGGGTGAAACATATTTTTCATCGGGAGCGGGGAGCAGCGGGCGTGACACCAGGGATATTGCAATCACTGCTGCGGCCGACTATGTGCTGAAACTAGCACATTTCACTGGAGAACTAACATTGCAAAATGTTAAAAATAATATTTTTGCAAACCGTGATACAGCAAACAGCGAAATGTGTTTTATTTATGCGTTGCTTTTTCGCTGGGTAGCGTTGCTCGAAAAAAAGTGTAGCCAATATAAAACAACTAACAAATACAACAAATAAGGCCGGAAATCTTGACTTGAACCTTTTTACATAGCAGCAAAATCATCGGCCACGCCCACCAAAATGATTTCAACTTCATGTTCTAGATGAAAAAAACGTTTTTAGAGAAATTTATGTGATTCAAATTCAAAAAGGCAATCAGAAACATACGTTCACGTAACACACCTATGGCTATACCGTGTGGAATCTACCCATTTTTTTTCTTCATGCCCCAGAAGGACTAAGATGAGAACTAAATATATAACATGAATAATATCTACTAAACGCTGATATGAGTATTCCGTTTCAAGTAAGTTTTATTACGGAGATTATGTAACTCGGAGTATGATCTGTAAAGGGATATAATTATAATCTCAGCAACAGAATACTGTTTCTGTGATCTAAAAAATACTCAGTAAATACACTAGATACAATATTTTACTTATTTTGATATATTCCTGGCAGTGATATAGTTACTCAAATATTATCCTGTATCCAACCTTTAGGACTAAATATTTGGGGATGTTTCAACGTCTCTTCTTTAGCTCTTCCATTCGCATTATAACATTATAAAATAATTATTTGATAAATCAAAGAGACTGTAGGATAGATGGCGTAATTCACTAAGAACTATCATCTTTACTTGTTATTACTTTTGTACCATGATTTTCATATGATAAGCAAAATGTGTAGGTAGATACAGGTAGCCTGCCGCCTAATGCCCTTGCCCGTGAAATGATCGCCGTTCAATCACTTTGTTTGAACTATTTATCCCTACACGGCCATTAATGGGCTGATATAACATTATTGCCATGCTTATCTGAACTTGATGAGAAATCGGTCAGTTTGCAAAGCTTTTTGATTGCAGTGTTTTTGATAGCTCGCGGTCGCGTTTACATAATTTGTTGAAATATTTTATGTGTGCTATATTATACTGCTCTTCCCCCGTTTGATTTCTTGTCTAAAAAGACAGTACAACCTACTTTAATTTCCATTTTTATTTTACGATGTGATTAGTAAGAAAGACAAGAATTAGATAGGTATCACTTTTGAAAAGAAATTTTAATTTAGAAACAAGAGCCATGCATATTGTCAAGACAAATTTTTTTGACAAAACAAAAGTTACCTCGAGTCTATCAGCAGCTGTAAGGTAATTAAATAGGTATCTTATTTAAATTGTTAATTACATTAAAACATGTGCCTACTTAGAAGATTAAGTTTAAATCAAGTACAGATACAAAGTTACTTTTTTCTAATTACAGTTAGCGTTCGCGTCGATTTTTAATGCTTATTAATTACTTTCTTCATGTTGTGCAACTAGACAGTCTAAAAGTTATAACTAAGAGATTTGTCAAAAATTTTATATTTTTTTGGATTATGATCAAAAAGTCCTAGTCAATCTTCATGGAACTCAAAATTAAATATCATTCTTTTAACCTAAAATATCATGAAAATATTGTCAAAAATGATGAAATGGAGTGAAAGAAAAAAAATTATAGCAAAAAGGAGACTTTATTAATAAAATTAATTAAAACTTCAGTTACAGAGTTTAAGTAGCAATTGCGATTTTATTGTTTTTTTCCATCCTGTATTAGACTCACCAAATTAATCGGTAAAAGTGAACGAGTTATTACCAAACCTTACCTTTATTATTATTACTTACTTGTTTACCTTACCGCCGTAAAAAGTAGTCTAAGTGTTAGTCCAGGACATGAACTTTCTCTATTACAAAGTTTCATTTTAATCTGTAAGCAACAAACTAATAAATAAAATCCACCCTCAGAATTTATTAAATTACCTGCTATATTAGGATGAGGCCAAGCGAGCGTAATTTAGTGAGATATGAGTCGCGTAATTTCAGTTGCAGTCGGTTTCATACAAAAGTAACCACACGACGACGCAAAATGGCTTTGACTTTTGTATGAAGCAGAAATTACGCGACAGAAATTACGCTTACTTCGCACAAATGACATTTCGCACTATCGTACATCGCACACTCGTACTTCGCAAGTTCGCACTAACGATACTTCGCACAAGCGTGTGTCGCACTTCACATAAATAATCCTGCTGGTTTGGCCTCACTCTTAGTGTGCTTGTAAATTTCCTTATTTTTCAGGCAGGCGTCATGTAAGCAAGGCTGGCTTAGAATAGTAGTGGAATGTTTGTTTGGCTTGATCACTGTCGCCAGTTTCATCCTGATTGTCATAGTGGCTTTGAGATCAAATCGTCGTGGTCCGGAGTCGGAACGGTGCAAGCTGTACGGGTGCAGGATCGTGTGCGTCGATGTGCCCTACTTCGGCAGATTTGAAGACGACATCATCTTTGCAGCATCGGTAATTTGTTTTACTACTTTTTAGAGAAGTCAAAAAGGTAACTTTAAGCTGTACATCGCGGACTTCGTCTATTAATTTTTTTGATACAAATTTAATACATAAATATTAATGTAAAACCAATAACCAAAAACTAATACACATATGACTAAATATTTACAACAGGTGGACGCCGTCCAAACCCTCGTGCTGAGGAATTATATTTTTTAGTTTACCAAAAATATCTCTAAAAATAAGTTTCCGAAAGTTCCATAATACTCAACTTTTTTTTAAATTTCAAATGTCAGCTTATCAAGCGGTCCAGTCCAGTAGTTTCAGATATTATCGGAGACAAAGAGATGGATAGTAATATATCCGGTTAACTGCAAATCCATCGAAGATCCATTGAGTTGACGGAGTGAAAATCACTGTAAAAATATGCGTTTTAATAAATCAGTCATTTCGTGCTTTGCAAGTAAAACTGGATCTTGCCACTGAGAATCCACGTCAAATAGAGCAGAGTAAAAAATCCATTTTTAATTTTACCCATTAGGAAAATCATCATCATCAACAGCCTATTAATCTCCCCACTGCTGGGGCTCAGGCCTACCCTCTCAACGAGGGCGTGAGGGCTATAGTCCACCACGCTAGCCCAGTGCGGGTTGGTGGACTTCACATGCGCCTAAGAATTTCTTCTTCGGCGTATGCAGGTTTCCTCACGATGTTTTCCTTCACCGTTTGAGAGCAGTCAGTACATGTACTTAAGTTTCGAGAAAAATCCCATTGGTACATGGCCCAACCGGGGATCGAACCTCGGACCTTACGATATGATAGGTCGCGTCATATCCCAGAGGCCACTGACGCTCTCATTTAGGAAAATGCTAACCAATAATTAATTTCCTTACAGGCAGCCGGGTTAGAATGCAGTAGGAAACTTCTTACTCTGAACCACCCCATGTTCATTAACAACACTCTACCCCCGAATTGGTTATCCAGAATGCGATCAAATATTCAAGAATTGTCCATAGTTGGTGGAAATCTCCAATATATTGCTCCCGGAGCGTTCATGAATTCATTTACTGGAAATCTACGATGTCTAGTGCTGGAAAACATAACGATATCTTCCTGGGAAGCGGGCATGCTAGTTGGGCTTTCAAGATTAATGAGTCTTTATATTAAAAACAGTATCATCCATAATATAAACGGAAATGCTATGGACGCTGTCGATGATAATATAAAATCTCTAACCGTCACAGGAAGCGGAACTTGGAATCCGGCAAATTTAACAGGAACTACAAGTTTATTAACACTAGAAATAGTTGATTTCTCGTTCAATAATTTTAGTAACGTCCTAAACCGTCATAGTTTTGTGAGGCTCAACTATTGTAAGATATTGTACCTTAATTCTTGTAAAATAACGGACTTAAGTGCTGGTACATTCGACTCTTTAACGGAAATCAAAATTATATATTTGAACGATAACCACTTGGTGACAATTCCTGATGGTTTGTTTAAGGTAATAGGTGCGAATGCTCCCAGGCCTAGAATTTATTTGGAAGACAATTATTGGAATTGCGAGTGCTCGAGTCGTGAACTGAGGCGACTATCTGTGAGAGGCATGCTCGTCGTCGATCCCGTTTGCTATTATCCAGAAGACATGCGCGGCACGTTCTTATCTGGTCTTGAAGATTATTGTACTGATGATGAGCCCGTTACTAAGGCTGTAACAATGAAAAGGTTCTCGTATGTGTCAGATTATGAGTATGTCTATATGAATGGAACATGCCATGGTGGCGACACAACTCCAAACAATTTTATAAAATTGATTTCCCCCGTAACTCCACTAAAATGTCTCTCCAATAGAATCTTACCTTTTAACACAACTTTATCTACTTCTAAAAGTTACAGGATTAATAGAGCTGTAACTAAGCATGATTTTATTAAACCTACGTTCGCCATAAAGAGTGGTGACTTTTCTATGCTGGAATTAACATCAGAGGAGCCTGATGGTTTCGGTTTAATATGGTACCAGTCTGAATGTCCAAGCGAAATATACTGCATTAGTACTTTGCCGAACTTCCTAAGAGTTTATAATATAAATGAATACGCCCTGTATACTTTCTGTCCTATACTTGTAAATACTGGAATCGTACAAGTCGATCGATGTATTTCTTATAGTATATTACATAATAATAATTTCAGTGCATCAAGATTGATACTGATGCTTACCACAGGACTGGCATGTCTAATATTCGGAGCGATGTGCGTCTACGCATTGATTCGCCAATACCCTTCTTTATTAAAAGGTAGTAAGCGAATTTTGTTTGTAAAGCATAAAAGTGTTGACGCTTTAATTTTGCCGCCAAAGGTACCTTTGAGATCAAGTTTATTAAGTGACAAGCCTGTTCCTGATTTCAATGATAAAGGAATATTTGTAATGCCTAATAATAATCAATATTTATCGGCAAACAAGTTTATGAGATCAAGATCTATTAGAAGCGACAATAGCACGGCTCCGAGCTACGTCTCTGCTTTGGAACCGACAGACGCTCAGCTCGAGGAATGGCGCCTGAAACATCATTTTGACAACACATCTACAGCACCATCTCTCAATTTAGATGTGTCGGTTTATTCTCTGATGAGCGATGAGAATTCACTGTACTTATCTTTAGGACAGGAGAGCAGCAAAATTTATGAAAGTCTAAAGTAAAATTGAAAACTTTTAATTGATATTTTTTTAACCTTAGTTTTTTAATGGATAAAGTTATTGTATTCAATTTCATCATTAAAAAAACTTACATTTTCTACATAGCTTTAATTGACAAAACAATTGTTTGTAACTTTGTTTAAATACATTTGTTGTATGGATCTATATAAATAGTGTCAACCATTAGACATAGAACATACCTTACTCACAGTGCATCATTCAATCTAAAGTATTTACCCCAAAGAGGATAATTTATGACATTACACATTGTACGTCGTGTTTAAATAAAACTTAGTTAGTTTCATGTTGATGACTTTCAATAAGTAGTTTAATTAAGTTATGAAAATACACTAATTGATTTAGTCGCAGTATTCGGTGCCGATTTGTTACAGGCTAACTAGCGCATTTTAGCAAGCTAGTATATTCTAGCAATGCGTAGTGACAGAAGCGAAGTCCAAGTGGTCGCTCCGTGAATCAATCTAGTACAGCTGCTTTTGACGCGGTGCGCCGGCGCAGGCGTCGGTCGCGACATGCATTGTCTCGGCCATTGGACGCGTGATCTATTTTAATTGTACGCATTAAAATCGACTGTAGGGCTCTAAGATTAATTAGTAACTATGTATCATTAATTTATCTAGATGACGCTAAATTTTTAAGTCTATATGTCTTACATTATTGCAGTATTGGAATAATAGTATCAATATACCTACCTGTACATTAATTATATTGACTTTATCTTAGTTTTTGTGATTTAATTTTTGCCTTTTGATTAAGATGTCTATTTCCAGAAATGACCGGGTGCGCGACGAATATATCACGTGTATTTTAGTTTATTGTTGTTGGGTATAACGGATGTAAACAACGATGAAAATGACAATTTGAGAAAGGGACGCTTGATTTCAGTCTTTTCTCTTGCTACTAAATCCATCGTCTGGATTACATTGCTACTGGTTGAACTATATTTCATTAAATTCATTAATTTTTTTGTCGTATTACAGTAGTCTACAGTGGTCAATAAAGTAATGCATAAATAAAAATAATTATTCATACATTTAATGTAGCTAATAATGATCATCTTGGAATTTCATTTTCCATAAAAAAATAACCAGAATTTTTCTTCTGGCGAAGGGGTTCTGACAACGTAGTAGGTAAAAGTATATTTATTCCTATTCGAAATCAATTTGTGACGCCGAGTCGTAAATTAGTTGTTTATTGGAAACATCATAAATTATTTATAGTCGCTTAAAAAATATCAATATAAAAATATCGCCCAAATCAGTAAAGCACGGAACAATAGTTCGCAACGAACTACAGTGCAGTTGGCAGCGTGTGCTCGTGTACATTAGTCTATGATTGGCGGCCCTTTCTTCCGGTGGCGGGCGGGGAGGAACAATGCACTTGGCAGTGACATTGTATTAGTGGTTGGCAATCCCTGAATGCCCTCGTCATCATGCATATCGATCAAGGGTGAGACGGAATCATAATACGGAAGGAAGGGAGTGCTCCTGTATGTTCTACTAATTCAACTAATTGTTAGGGATATTATGGTAAAAATCAGTCATCATCAACAGCCTATTAACATGTCCCCACTGCTGGGGCTCAGGCCTAGCCTCTCAACGAGAGCGTCTCGAGGGCGTCGTCAAAATCTAGCTTATCCATAAAACTAAAGGCTGTCTGGAATCAATCGTTTAGCTACTTTACTGTATTATTGTATCTGGGTTTTTATTATGTAACAAAGGGTAATGAAATTAACTATAATGAAAGATTGGTGAAGAATGAAGCCTGTGGAGAAAATTCTGAAGAAAAGGAAACTTACCTAGATTGAACCTATCCGCCAAGGATTACACCAGTTTATTGATTCGCTATAACAAAAAGGTTTGAACCTGGTTTATGAAAATTTAAACACTCGATGTTTTTTTAAACCTATATGGAAATCACGCGCCAATGAATTGGAGGTACATTAATCATAATCAGACAACTCATGTGGATTCAATCTGAAATACAAACTTTGGGCTACGCGTACCATTAATATAGATTGATTTAGGTAATAAACTTAGTAATCTAATCGGAATATAATATTATTTAGACCAGCTTCTCAGACCTTATTATTTAAGAAAATTAAATTGCTTTCAAATATTGAGAGACAGCAATTTATACGTAGGTTGTTATCTGGTCAAAGTAAAATAATTTAAAGTACTCTGCATAAAAAATAAGAAATTCATTCGTTTGTAGTGAATAAACATTACTTCTACGATATCATCAGATTATTTGCAGAATAGAATACAAAGTAAAGTAAGTATTCTTTTAAGTTGTGAATATTTCGTTCCCTTTGTACTGATTACTTACTTGCTTAGTATGCAGTTAGGTAAGTTATTCATGGATCGCCGCTAAAGATCGTTCTCGAAACTTTGCAACAATGTTATAAACTTAGTCCACTCTCCCAGTTAGTTTGTTCAACACCAGATTTAAGACTTGTTTGGTTGAAACTGACCATTTATAACATTCTTATATTGTTATGTGTCTGAAATAAAAATCAATGTAGATGCCCCTTTTTTATGCATTAAAGTGGCAAACTGGTCTATACCAGTTAGATGTCTATGCATCACCTGATGGAAAGCCCATTAACCTATAGATAGCTACAAGTTTAGTCTAGACTAGGCCACCCTGAGGTCTAGTTGAAATGAATCGTGTTCCTGTAATTACATCGACTCTCTAGATCGACTACTAGATCCTTCAAACCATGTATCAAATGATATATCTGTCCAAAACGATCTTTTGTGCCATCGTTTGTGTTAGTGTAGGTACCTCGAAAAAGGTAGACCAATAATAAATATAACCATGGTGTAGTGTCGTCACGAATAAATTTCTTCTATTGTCGCTTCTATTCGTTTATAAAATAGTTATTTGTTATGCAAGGCTGCAAAGTTGGTTATTTCGTGGGAGTACTAGTATTGAAAACTGAGCGTAGCGAGGGTTTCAAGGTACGAGACGCAAAATAACTTTGCTGCCGAGCGCAATACACAATTTTTCACCTCACTACAGCTAGGAAAATACTAGGTGAATTCAATCCACTTTAGAACCACAAATAATAATAACCACAATTAGAATTGACCACTTCTTTATTTCTACAAATTAGAAGAAAAGTTTTAAAAAGGTTTTTTCCAGGTACAGTTTTCCACGCAGATTTCGAATGACAAAGTATACCCTTCCGAGCCGGTGAGGTGAAAAATAATTTATTTATTAGAAGAATCTAGGCAAGATTGTATGGTCCCAGTTGGAATCGTTTTGATTTTTATAGTGCAATATTTGTCGGGGAGGCTATCCAGCAGTGGACGTCTTTCGGCTGATGATGATGGATAATGGTGAATTTTTGAGTTGAAGGGTCAGTGTCGCTTTAGCTGTAAAGTCAATACCTACTTAATATTAAGATATTCACTCCGAGAAACACAGAAGACGAATACTATTAATTGCAGAGCACCTGTACAAGTGATTAGGGCACGGCTAGACGAGACATTAATTGGATGTGGCCCGTACGGTGCGCGCGCGCCTCCGCATGCCAAAATTACTTATGCCTACGCTTAACATTTTCTCTATTACTAGAAAATTCCTTAACATTTTTAATATTTAAAGATGGATCAAACGTTAGTACATTTTAGACTTTCGCGCTTTGTATTCATAATTATATAATTATGTAGTCTATATAGCATGTTATATATAGTATGTTATATATTATGAGTCAGCTCGTGACCACGGCCAGTGTAACCTGGTCGAAACGTCGGGCAAGGTAAATAAAACTATTTCGTGTGTAAGACCCGTAAATAATTATAAAATTATGGATCAAACGTTTGATCGTTTTGTCACTTGTATGGATGATTCCATTGTCGCGGGATGCTTTTAAAGAACATTTTTATTAATGTCGAGACTCGTCTAAAGCGGAATCGCCTAATTACCAATCTAAATCTAAAACTGCCATTGCTATTTGATTTTTTTTTTAAATAACTTAATTATTTTTCTGTAAAAAAATGTAAAAGTAGTTGTAAGAGTTGGTCGAGAGTGAACTTTTTCCAGAAATCGCAATAGTTTCGATGAAGTTTCAAAAATGACCCTAGAGATATACGCGCTCATTTCGGCTTTGCCTCCTCAGCTTCTAAACATTCGTGTTTTTAATCACCCTATACCGGCCGACAAAATTATGAAGTTTATTGTCTAGCAAGACAGCAATATCTAACAATGTAGCTATCTAATTTGATGACCGTCTAAAAATCTCAGCTAGCCTCATTCAGTCATTATGATTTAAACTCCCAAATCTTATAAATAACTCTTACATTTGTCGCATCTCATATTTTCCTTTACAAAACGAGGTACTCGAATTTCATAGGAGTGGAGTTTGAAACTTTTTTGGCAGGTCCATCATTCAGCTGTTTTACTATTGTTTGCTCAGACAACCATTTATTTTCGGACTAATATAATCTTACTATTACTATACATTTCTCACACGAAGAAAAGTTTCGATATATTTAAGACTAGACATCGATCGCGGCTTTTCTCGCCTGGTTTCAGACGTAACGAAAACATAAACAGTTTTTAGTACCTAGTTTAAATGATTTTCAGGCAAATGCATAGTTTACACAGAAAAAAGCAATTAAATTTTACTTAGCAGTTATCAGTCTTAAATAAAAAGACATAAAGGCGGACGGAATTTAACTAGAATAATATATCACAGATGTTTTGACGAGCCATATCGTGGCGTCAACATAGTTTGTCCATGCTTCATGCCATGTGCCAATTAAATGAGTATTGTACTGTGCACGCTGAATACTCGATGGGTGCACGCAACTGTAAAGTTAATATACAGGGTGGAAAGTTCCGATGCCACCTGGAGGAAAAGTACCCTAAAATTGAAGATATCTACCCTAGATTGATATACCTACAAAGAAAGTAATGTCTGTTTCAAATGTTACAAACCCATTACAAGCGAAATAAGATTGTTTTTTACTTGACGTCTTCCATAATGGGTAAGATTCGCAGACGAAAAATTAAGGTTTCTGTTTAGATGTACTCTAGGACGGAACACTCAAATTTTTTTACTGCTTTCATTTGCTATTGTCATGGTCGTTATAGCATCTGACTGTGGCAAATAATAGTTTGCATTAGTAGTTATACTGTACATCCCATCATCGACGTCATTACAAAGTTATATTCCACTAATATAGATAAGGATAGGAGAAGAGATAATAATTTATGGAGATTAGGATTTTGGTAGGTACCTACATTGACACGTATATTTTAAAAGTTTATGTCGTTTAAAATGTATCATAAGCTGAACAGGTCAATCATAGAATAGTGTAAAAAAGCAGGTAATACATACTCAGCTCTTACCACATTTCCTAACTTGACTTAGATGATTTGACGATAAGTACATGCCTGTACATACACTAAATTCGTTAAGGGATTCTCTTCTCTATTATAGAAACTTTTGTGTCAGAATTATCAGTATTCTATTTGCAATACGAGTATGTAATGAATCAGGTAAATGACAGCAGAAACCTCGCTTTCACAGGACAAGAACTAGTATAATGAAATTAATGAAAGCAAACTTCAATGTGGAACAATAACCCTTTTCCAACCGTTTCGTAGCCAACTACATGAAATTTTAAACCAATCTAATACTTACATAGATTATTACAGTAGGTAGGTTTGTACGGGACATGTTCTTAATTGTTAATAATAAAGCTTTTTATGAAAAAACTAACTTCTATTAGCATAATACAGCCGCTTGCATTTCGTTTTCCGTTACTTTCCGGTGCATTGGAGAACAGTTGGCAGCGACGGAAGCAGCGACACATGAATATGTCACTGTCCCGATTGGGTACACCTGCCACCCCCGCACTTCTGAGCAACCCTCATTTAGAACTCTACAACTATTTACATTGCAGCATTTTAATGGCCCTTGGGTGATTTGAAAAGTACAGACTGGGTATGACACTTTTTGAAGCCCAGGTTGAAAGAGCTGGATCTTTTGATATTTGGTCATTTTGGTACTTGGATATTTTTGGATCGCTCACCTCGCTTCGAGCGGTCGATTCTCGTATCGGACGGATCTGATTTTTGTATCGGATGTCGAAGGAAAATTAGTAGAATCGACCGCTGGAAGCGAGGCGAGCGATTCAAAAATAGGGCTACGGTTACGTTGTCGTCCGCTTTCCTTACCTTATATCAGACCTTCGATCCGTCTGCAACTTCAGCGGTATGGTAAGTATAATAATATTGTGCATATTATGCATTATTGCATAAATTACGTTTAGCATGAATACGGAATGCCCCTCCAACTTAGACATATCTCCTAACATAAAGTAGCATTGTGCATATAAGCACTGTAAACTGGTGATAAAGAAGTTCTTAAACAACCTAAGCTTGGTTCTAGTAGGTACTCGCTTTTCCAAATTCAAATTGTAAAAAAACGTTTTTCTCACGGCAATCGATGAACCAAATGCCCATTTTCGAGTAGCAATGGTAAAAATAGCTCTTAACATATGCCATTTATTTATGAGCTGTGAGTTCCAGAAGGGTGAAGGGAAGCAGAGGGTCCTACAAACATGGTGTAACATGGACCACGACATCATTACACACACTGATTATCTTAGATTAGTGGATTTTTGGGAAGTGAATGTGATTTTCGAAAGACCAATTCGTACATGTTGTAATCGGGGATAAAACTAGGTAGGATTGTTGGGAATGAAACCACAGAAAAAATACCATTAAACTTAATCGAGTAAGGAATGTCATCAAAATAAACGATTGAGATAAATAACTTTATTACACATTTTTTATTCACCCTGGCGATCATCCAGAATAGATGCAGTAATTAATTTACGAGCCATAAATTTTAGATAGGAACTATTCATTAATATAATTAACGCACTTGGCCTGCCTGTATGATATGCATCGGCGGAATCATCCGACATATGTTCATAATGTACTGACCTTAACAATAGTAGTTAAAAGCGTTTTGCATGGCCAAGACACAGTGACTCGTGCGCTGAAACTGGATTCGAACCCGGTGGAACGGCGCTCAAGCCAACCTGGGCGACATTATCGCTAGTCTGCGATCAGTCGCTCATACCATCCAGTTAAAAGGACTCGTGTTCCTTATTATCTGGTTCTACATAGCATATTCGATCATTCAGTTTCTATAGTTGCACTCACCGTGCCACACTGAAAAATGGTGAGAGAAAATATTTTCTGTTTGAAATTTTTTAAATTAAAAATAAATTGTAGTACAAACAATGAGAATTTGCAGTGGAATTTGTGCTGGATTTTTGCATGTTCGCTGAATTTAATTAAGTAGTGAAACAGTCTGTGAAATGTTAATGAAGTTTCAATAGCTCGCGGTTATACTTTCATGGGAAATTTAAATAAATAATGTGTTATGTTAGCTCGTATAATATTATAAATAAAGTAGTAGGTTATAATGAAGATTGTGATGTTTTCAGGACGAACTGGGCCAGGAACAGATCAACAGTAAGTACATAAATTTAATAATTATAGATACATGCAAAAGTATGTAGGTAAAGAATTGTTTTGTAAACTATGTAAAGACAAACTTGGAAAAAATAATTATAATTAATTTAATCATAATCGTCCATTAAATATTTTTTTGTATCAGCTCCTGTAGATTAGTAGCTCCTGTAGTAGTCTATACTCTATATTTAAGATGAATAGAAATGACATTTTCACCGCGGCAGCTCGAACAGACTGCTTTTGCTGCGAGAAAACTGAAAATGTCACTGAGCGAGGCAAAGTGATTTGAATTTCAAATGTCGCAAATTGTCATTTCTCATCAGGTCTAACCACTATATTACTAATCTGTAGGTCTAACTACCAAACTCGAAATATTTGAACTTTAATATCTCTAAAAAGCTACTGAGAAGGAAATGGAAGGAACAAGTGCATTCGAATTTCATAGAAAAGCTCCGAACAAAAAATAACTAAACAATAAAACGTTCGGAAACGCATATTACCCTGAATTTAAAATATAAATATTGTATTTTTTACCTCTAACAATATGTTCTCGTTGCTGAGATGAAAACTTGTGTGTGTCACACGAGACAAAAGTTATTTGCTTCTCGTGCCTTTGCCGAGTCCTTCGCATGCTCAGGATTCAAAATCAGCACTCGCAGCAAAACTTTGCTCTCCTGTTGCACATATAGCTATTCCTTTGCTTACATTTCATTTAATGTTATCTTATCATACCTTAAGGGTATATTCGATATCAATGACGACTTACAAACTTACTAACTACTAGGACTATGAAAATGTGCGAACTCAACATCAACTTATCCAGTACTTTTGTGTGTTTAGTTCTCAAGAAGGCGTTCGAAGCGTTCGACCATGAAAAGAAAGGCTGCATTGGTACCGTGATGGTTGGCACCATCCTCGGAATGCTTGGTCACCAGGTCACCGATGAAAGTCTTAAGGAAATCATTGATGAAGTAGATGAAGATGGTAAGTAATATTCTGTTAGCTAATAATATTTTTGTCATAAATTTCTGATAATTTAAGGTAAGCTGAAAGAATCGCTTATTAAGAAACAAGACGAGGTATACGTTAAAACAACTTTTGGCCATATCAGACCCTTAACTGAGAAGGCATAGAACTTTGTTAGAAACTATTTAATAAGAGAAATACCAAAAATATTTTCCCCGAGAAAACGGTTTATTGGACAAATAGATCTCTGGAATAGGAAGTTTATTTTGTTGCCGGATTTTATCAGTTACTAAATACATAATCCAGTTGAGAAGGGGAGAAGATTGTCGAACCTTAGCAATTTGCTCTAACATAATCTACTTACAGCCTAACTGCCAAACTTAGCCAGTTTTGACCACGGTATAACATTCTTGAAGGGTTTTGCATTATGAGTATTTATGAGAACCGTGTCGTTTAAGGACTTTATGAACATTGGGCAAGCGCGCACCGTCTTAAGCCTCTTCTCCATTTTCCATTGCCCATCTGGAGCTGTGACTGGAAAAAGTTGCTGTCATAAAAAAAACCAAAAATTGTACAAATTGAGAATATGTATGCCTAGTGTCCTTTTAGCGCTTGAACTACATTGAATAAACTATATGAGACATGTAATCATGTAGAGTTACGAAGACTCTATTAAAAGTAATGTTTGCAGGGTCTGGCGAGTTGGAGTTTGAAGAGTTCGTGACGCTGGCCTCCAGGTTCATGGTTGAGGAAGATGCGGAAGCGATGATGCAGGAACTCAAAGAGGCTTTCCGGTTATACGACAAAGAAGGTGATTATAGTGATAACTTACACTTTTCCAGTGAATACATTCTTATGGACTTTAAATATCTAAGATAGAAAGCTAGCTAGCTTTGTAACAACCTTGTTGAATTCCTTTAATGCGTATAGTGAAACCATTTATAAGGATTAGTAAACATTACAAATAATTACAATGCAAACATTCCAATAACACCGGAATCTAATTCGTTTGATCAGTTTGATTAACCAATTACATTAGAATGGATATTGTGCTTTAAACATTGTAATTAGCTACTATTGAGGATCTGTCAAATTGTTAATTTATACACAACACTTAATTGTTATTTTTACACTTACACAACACAAAATAATACCTACACTTAAGGTTTTTAATACAGTTTTGTTTTAAAATGTCTATTTACATTAGATATGGAATAGTGGCATCTCCTCAAATCTGTTGTCTTAAGTAAATATAAAAATTGTTATAACAATGGGTAGGAACCGGCTCCTGACACGCTGGACTTCCTATTTTAGGAGCCAGGGCCGCATTGTCATATTTACAAGTGTAAATTATCAATGAAGATTTTTAGGGCTTCTTTCACCACTTCCTGATATTGTTACAGATAGTAATCTTAGAGATAAACTAATCTATGAGATAAATCTGTGTGATAGACTATATAAACTATATAAGATATAGGCAATCAGATACCTGTGAAACCAAAAAAAAAACTTCCTGATATTGTTACAGATAGTAATCTTAGAGATAAACTAATCTATGAGATAAATCTGTGTGATAGACTATATAAACTATATAAGATATAGGCAATCAGATACCTGTGAAACCAAAAAAAAAGGCTATCTGTCAGATAACATACAGATAGGTTATCTGGGACTTTATCAGCAAGCGGTGTAAGAGGCCCTTATTATTTTATTATTACGAAATCCTCAGTCAAATTCAGAGTCACTTAGATTTGGAAAGATTACTAAGAATATGGGAGAATAAGATTATAAGATTAAGATGATGGGATGTCCAGATATTCTAGACAACCTTTTCTCCTAACTTTTAGGAAACGGCTACATCACGACGGATGTGCTCAGAGAGATCCTGAGAGAGTTAGATGACAAGATCAGTGCTGAAGAGCTCGACATGATGATTGAGGAAATTGACTCCGATGGTTCCGGCACCGTTGATTTTGATGGTAGGTCTTTAGTTTATTTGACATTTTCTATAGTTGTCCAAAACTGGGTCTGTTAAATGAGAAAAGTTTTCATAATAACAGCAATCGCATTACTAAAGAGCTTCTTCGTGAACGTTTTTATTATTTCGTTCACCGAAATGTCCGACGTGGATTGAACCTTGGACCTCATAAATATGATATCAAGTATGCTACCACAACTTCGGTAGATTCATAAAACAAATTTCTTGTTTCTCTATTGGTTTAGAAGCGCAATAAAATAAATATAACTATTATTCTTCATAGAAGCATATAAATTAACTCTTAGATCAATCATTGTCTTTTATTTATTTTTCAGAATTCATGGAAGTAATGACGGGCGGAGATGATTAGACTTAACAACCTTCAATCACGAACCATGTGCAACTATTACAACTTAGCACAGCTTTAAAACAATTTTATCCTAAATACAACTTTCCAGCAATAAAACTGTTAATTAAACATACTTGCATAAAATTGGAAGACCTTTCGTTAAGTTATAATTATGTTTGCATATGTTAAGTATTTCCATTATTTATCTGATAAGTAATTTATAAAATAAATTAAGCTAATTTACTAATGATGTTTACTTTCATTCGCATTTTCTTAATTTCGTAATATAAATTTCTTAATTAGTAATAGTTCTTCTATATACATAATAAATCCCTGGAGGATTTTGTTAATTTCCGGAATAGATAGTGGTATAAATTTTAATCCAGTACATGCAGTTTTTTGATGGGATGGTAAACGATTTAAATTATGTTTCAGTTCATAGTTTCTATCATTTCCACACCATGTTTGTGGACATGACTCTGTCATTATACAATAAAATATTCCCTTCTCCAAATATAATAATGGAATATTTACGGACCCATTAAAATGACACAAAATTTTATTCGCGAATTGACAAAATTCACCAGCCGTCGACATTTTCCGAGATGCCGGAACGCAGATGCTTTGCTCCACGCGGCGCAGCCGAGCAATTATAACAAGCTTGCAAATGGACTATAAATATTTTGAACGTCGTATTGCTCTCAGTAGGGCGGCCAGAATTAATTATGCCTTCTGCACAGACCAACTATGACGAATGCCCGTCATCGCTCATTGGTGGGTGTATTCATGAGGCCCAGGTGGAATAATACTTGAAGACTCAATGTTAAATATTTTCGTCGGGAAAGTCACTAGAGTTAACATTCTTGTCAGAAAGTCTAACCTTTTGTTAATTGAAGATAGAAGTTTTGCGTAGGTACCTTAGTTAGTAAGATAAATCTAAGAACGTGTAAGTTCTAATTTGCTCTAAATTCTCTACCCAAAGGTTGTCTGGAAGAAATCGGTCTTAGCGATAATACCGCCGAGATGTACATTACTGTATCTGTTTTAGTTTTTTGTCTGTAATTTTTAAACGTGCAATAAAGTGTATCGAATTAAATTGAATTGAACGAGCACTTGCGGAAACTTAAAAACCACTTGTTTGATCGTTTTCTCAAACGCTTTATTTTCATCTAGATCCTTTACGAATCGCTTTCAACAGCTTTCAACGACAACAATAAACAAACACGACCGTTAACATTATCGAATACTAAAACAGGATGCCAATAATTTATGAATTATAAAAAAATTGCGATCGCGAAAAAAACGATTCGTGAAGAAAATGCGTTCTAGAAAACAATCTAACAATTTGTACCTACTAATTTACAATACAAGCCGCAACAGTATGCAGCTTGACATGCGGCCGACCGTACTGTCATAGCAACATGACGTGACACTACAGTTGATTTTCCTCCAAATATCCATATATCACTCTGCGTAGCTCAGTGAATGATGTTTAGAGCCAAATGTCAGAGTATTTCAGCGGCGGACTTCAACAAGCAATTAATAGTTACTAATGTCTATAATACCTCTATACAATGTACAGGAGTAAATTTAAACGTGGTATGTAGAGGAAAATGTACTGAGGTTTCACATTGTAGAAAACATTAAATATTTAAACCTGGGAGTGGAGCGACAGCTACATTTTGGTCTGACAGCGAGCTATGGAGTACGTAAGTATAGTGTTGAAGTATGTTATGTAATGAGTAGATATCGTTATCTCGATGCATTGACGTCACGATTGGGGTATATGGGGAGTAAGTGGCACACTTGGAACTTTTTGTAAATTCCAGGGTAACGGACCGGACGTTACATTCGCATTGTTTGTTTTGTTGTCCAAAATAATGAAAAATTGAGTATAGTTTAATTAACTATTGCATGTTTTATTGTAGCTGGCTTGGTATGTAAAACCAAATCTCTAAATAAAACATATTTTAGACAGTTAATCAAATGTCAGTGTAACAGACGTTACGTTTAGAAGCTCTAACCTCTAATAGCTAAGGACAAGTCAATGAAATTCTGTGAATTACTTATAATGAAACTTTTTATTGCATTACTTTCTAAGATAATACTTTACATATTTTCTCTGCAGTGATGTTTCAAAACAGAAGCAAGAAACCAAATGAAAATTTTCTGAATTAAACAATCTGTAACGGACGTTACACCGAAGCGTAGGTAACGGACATTACAAAAATACCAAAGTGTGCCACTTACTCCCCATAAACCATAATCGTGACGTCATTGCATCGAGATAATGGGCTCTAGTAATGAGTTACCGCTACCAGGTCTGTGGCTGAGCTCAGCACCACCAATTACCCAAAGAAGAGCGCATGTTTAGGACAAAGACAGTACACACTCGACGACGGAACAACACTCCAACTCCTTGAACAACGAAGGAAGTGGTTCCAACTTTTGTGTTGTTGACAAGAGAACTTGTAACTACAACAAAGTATTTACAGTTCCGTACCATACAATATGACCAACCGTAGGAAATTTTATACATACAGTTAACAAAATAAAAGACGGTAGAATCTGTCCAGTTGTACAGTACAACTGGACAGTTTTAGCAGATTGTTTTTTTGTGCATTTACATTGGTTCTGACACGGCTGCAGCAACTATTACCAACGGTGCCCCTATTACCAATTGGTGGACTTGACAGAAGAATTTCTTCTTTAGTTGCAGGTTTCCTCGCGGTGTTTTCCTTCACCGAAAACCCTGGGTATTATAATAAACTGCATAAAAGTAAAAAAAAAACTCTTTGGTTTGGGATGGTATGGGTCAAGGTTCGAATCCACGATCTCATGAACGCGAGGCGAGTGCACCCCAACTTAGCTACTGAGTCTGAGTTTCTCATCCCCACTTATTCTAGCTACCTACTGGTAGCCCTGGTACCCCTTTTAGGTCCACTTGTCACGGAAGGTAGAAAATGAGTAAATGACAATGCTCTGTTTTCCTTAAAACCCCACTGAGTGAAGTGTCAACTTCACTTTGTGAAGTCTACTGCCTCTATCGGAAATTGAATCAACACCTTTGGTAAGTGCCCTTGTCGATTCCAGGCAAAAGGCTCTTACTTCTTTAACGTTGATACTTTATGTATTTTTAAGATTAACATTAGGATCTCTTGAATCTTTGTTTTAATGATTGTTTAGAAATAAATAAATGACACATTAGGTAGACTTTGAAATAGTAATAAAAAGAGACCCCAATGCAACCAACACATATCAGCAGGCTAAGTTCGACGTCCTCTTCAAATAAGTGATTTAAGTTTTCAATGCCTAGAGCATTTTGCAAAATTTCATAATTATTGTGTTGATGTTGAACATTTCTCTGCATTTGACACATGCTTTGGTAGTATACCCGAATAAGCTATGAATTTTTAATATCAACCTGCCAAACCCACTGGAGGGAATAATTTAAATATTCATAAAACTGTAGCACACGATGTTATCACAATATTCGTCATAAAAGAAGATAAATAACATAACGTAAAAAATCAAAAATATACAATCCTGGGATTTCATCAGTCATTCTCTCTTCATGTTAGTTCAGGAACTACGCTAGGTATAGCGTCATGCATGAGTTACGTGGTACCGTGGTAGCACTACGTCTACAGAATTTATAGAGTGGAAATTATTAATTGACTGTCTCGGAGGTGAAGTATGACGTCACTTCCGACAGTCATAATTAGGTTATGTCAAACCGTCAGGAAACCTGATCGATTCAAAGCTTGTCGCACCCGTAGGCGTTGCCTACGTTTTGAAAAGCGGGTGGGAACCTAGTTTTCCGTAGTCAAAACGGTCTGTAAAGAAATTTCCCTAGAAGTAATGGAGCTTTTTAACATTAAAGGTTTTTTTTTCATTTTCAAAATAGTATCTTTGATCCGTGGATTACCTCATTTTTGAAAGTGAAAGTGTAAATTTTGGGAATAAGCTATGAGCCGTTACGTGATACCTTCAACCCTTAGTTTTATTTTGCCAATAAAGTTTTGGTAAAAAATAACATTTGCGGTATCTCCGAGTAAACATGATCAATCAGATTATATTACAAACTCAATTCACGTTTGCAGTCAATATATTGCTTCAGGTAGATCGACTGACAAAAATGTACCGAAAAACAAAATAAGCGGAACTCGAGCAATATTTGTTGTATATTTTGTCATTTCGGTTCGTAATTCAATTTGATCGGCTGTCGAGTGTAAGGCAACGATACTTGTATTTTATTTATTTACCGAGTACGCTACAAGGTCTAACTGATAAATGGAAATTTATTTATAACTAGCGGATGCTATAATAATATATATTATAACTTCGTCTCCGTCAAAAAGTACACTATAAGTTATTCTAGGTAAATAAATATTCTAGGATTCATGAAGGAAATATTCGTGCCCAAAACGGCTGCTTCAGCCGCGTAGAGAAACTTGAGTTTGTTATCCAATAAAACAGGGGAAAAAATTATGTTTGAGAATCCAGTTATAGCAGACAGAAATAATTATTATTACAAGAAGATTGGGATTAATAATTCGATGGATAGGTATTACCTAGCGTTTGAAAATATATTTGTCACCATGTGCAAGATTAAGGGCTTCTTTCACCATTTCCTGATATTGTTACAGATAGTAATCTTAGTGATAAACTAATCTATCAGATAAATCTGTGTGATAGACTATATAAAATATATAAGATATAGGCAATCAGATACCTGTGAAACAGAAAAAAAGGATATCTGGTTGATAACCTTCATATAGGGTATCTGAGACTTTATCAGCAAGCGGTGTAAGAGGCCCTAATTGTTTTAAATAGCGGTACTTATAATAATATATAACTTAAAATGACTCAGCTGCTCGGTTTCCGGGCCGGGCGGTGAGAAATGGGCTACCGACGACCAAGGGGGGGTGGGTAACCAGGCTCCCCCTATGGTGCATGCTACTGGCCAAGACACGGCGAACACCACCGCGACCACTACAGCGCCAACTGGGAGGACCAGCGCTGTCACCCCCGCGCCGAGCGACGTTGGCGAGGCGCAAAAGAAAGGAAAGAGGAAGAACAGGAAGAAGAAGAACAAGAAGACTGGCGGCGCTGGGGGGGATAGTGGTGCTGTGTGTGGGACCGGTGGGGAGGGACAGAGCGGATCCTCCAAACCCGAACAGGGTAAGGAGGAGAAGCTCAAAAGAATAACGGGGGCGGAACGCCGTCGCCGTTTCAAAGCCCGCATGAGGTTGGAGGCAGGCCGCTCGGCCGCCGTCAACCTTATGGAACAAGCAGGGCTAATAAAGCTACAAGGCTTCAGCCTAAACACACCCCAGGGCCATGCGGGCCCGGTGGCGGCACAGGTAGGCTCACCCCTACCCGCGGCGGTCGCCGAGCTTGCACGACAACTGGGTCTGCAGTTAGGGCCAGCGCCCTCCAACGTCTTCGCACCCTCGGGGGCCCCCCCCGTTGGCGGCGGTTCTGTCTCGTTGGTGGCGGAAATTCCGACCGCGGACACTGACCCAGTACCTGCAGAGGGAAAAGGGGAAGGCCGTGGGAAGTCCAGTACGCCCCGGACGCAGGGAACTCCGTTCTCGGCACTGAAAACGAGCGAACCAAGGCCGGCTGGGGAGACCAACACCCGGGGCTCGGAGGCGGTGGAGGGCGATGGTAACGGGGGGTGGAAGAGTGTGGGTAAGCGAGGGGCTTCAGCTAAGCGACAGCGCAGCTCTGACCAGACTTCACCTGGCAGCAGCGGTGCACTCAAGAAGGCGTGCCTCGAGAGGACGGCTTCAGCTGACCCAAAAACCGCTGCCCCGCACGTAACCCAACCCTCGACCCACCAACACAACGTAGGGCCCCGAACGGGATATGCGAAGGCCGCTTCATCCCACCTAAAGGTAGTGATTATGAACGGCAATCGCAGCATGAACCCAATCGAGGCCACGGTACTGCGTAAAGCTATAGAGGCTAAGATTTTCGAGCTTTATCTAGGCCCCGATAGCTCTCAGGGGCCTCCGCTTTTCAACGTCTTCCCCAAAAGGGTGGGCGGTGGACTGAGGATGCACTGCTGGGACGATCGGAGCCTGGAGTGGCTGAAGAGCACGGTGGGATCCCTTGCGAATCTCTGGGAGGGATGCGGGGGCTTTCACATAGTACCGGAGAGCCAACTCCCAAAGTTTGTAAAGGCCGTCGTATTCGTCCCGGACTACCCGGGGGATCCCGCGGGGCTCAAGGACTACCTAGCGTGGAACAACATTAGAATAATAAACATGTATCACTGGCCTGTTTTTGCCCATAAGGTACTGCAGGACGGTGGGCAGACTAACCATGTTCTGGTATACGGGATCCCCCCGGCCGACGCTGAGCAACTGCGTGGGAAAGGCTGCCACCTGTTTTATAGGTGCGCCAAACTCAGCGTAGTGCTCAAGGGCCGGCTGGGGGACCCGCAAAAGAAAAGGGAAAAGTCTGGGGGGGGGTCGGGCCCGGCAGCGGCTGCGGCAGGAAGGGCTGACGACGCCACAGACGACGTGGGCCTAGCAGCTGCCGCCCCTGGGCGGGACCCCCACCCAAGCTGCACCCAAAACAAAGGGCCGGATGAGCTGGATGAGGAAATGCTGGCGCTCGGCGAAAGCGTGGGGGGTAGCGATATCGAGGAAAATCTTGCCGATTTAGCCCTCGACTCGCCGCTCCCCGCGATGGAAACCGGCGATGGCGGGTCGTCGGGGCCTGGAGTGGGGCAGGACTAATGGCCCTGTCACACTCCACACCCCTCCCACCAGCTCACCCGCACCCCAACCTACACACACGCATCACACTGTGCAAAAACACAATCATTCGTCTCTCAATGATATACTCTTACACACCTCTACGTTCTTTTTATTTTCTAAATGGATAAGAAAGGCAAAGTTAAAAACAAAACTTATAAAATCGAGTTTTTGCAAAATAACCTACAACACAGCACCACGGGGCACGCCGCCATGAAGAGGACCCTCGAGGAGCAACCGTACACGATAGCGCTGGTCCAAGAACCATATCTCACGCGGAATGAGGTAAGAGGCTATGGATTCTTAAAAGGCACGGTATTTACACCACCCCTAACAACAAAGACAAGGACATTCATATACGTTCCCAAATTATACACCGCATCGCTTGTCACACACCTATGCTCGGACGACCTAACAGTTGTCAAACTACGCACAGGACTGGGAGGCAACCTCGAGGAAATTTTCATCGCTTCCTTGTACCTGGATCAAACCAGGGACGTTCCACCGCCAGAACTTGAGGAACTGGTGAGTTTCTGCACAGCGAACAACACACAATTGGTCATTGGCAGTGACACCAATGCCCACTGTACAGTCTGGGGCAGCCCGGACACAAGCGACAGAGGTAAGAAAACTTTAGAATTCATACTACAACACAACATGAATATTTTAAACAATGGATCTGAAGCAACCTACATCTGCTCTCGCTACAGAACCATTATAGATCTCACTTTAGCAACACAAGCTATATCAAATAAACTGCACAACTGGCGTGTCGCTAACACTGAACTCTCGGGCTCGGACCACCAGCGCATCAGATTCACCCTGGAATCGGGAGAACATAAGCCAAGAGTGTACAGAAACCCGAAGAAAACCGACAAAGGCAAATACACAGACAAAATCCAATCCATCTTCAAAGACGACCTGGCGACAGAAGCGAATGAGAAGCTGGATCCCGGAAAGATTGAAGACAGGACCAATGAACTGACTAAAGGTATCATTGACAGCTATGAAGCAACCTGCCCTCTAATCACAGAAAGTTACACTTGCCACAATAACAAGCACAAGTGGTGGAATAAGCAACTAGGCAAGCTGAGGAAGCAGATGCGCCATCATTTCAATAGAGCCAAGAATACGAATCAACACGTAGACTGGCAAAACTACAAAGCCGCACGACTAGCCTTCAACAAGGAAGTCAGACACCGCAACAGAGAAGCCTGGAGGAAGTTCTGCAGTGGCATCCAGTCTGAAAGTGAAACAGCCCGGATGCGGAAACTGATATCACAGGACAACACAAACAAACTAGGCACGCTGAAAAAGCCGGACGGTACGTACACCACATCCGACAAAGAACAATTAGAACTCCTGCTGCAAACCCACTTCCCGGGATGCCATGTGAGTAATACCATAAATTGGACAGACGAACCTGGTTACACTCCTTCAGAGGAGGACTGGGAGCTAGCCACAGCCATTGTATCAGAGGACAACATAAGATGGGCGGTAAGCAGTTTCCTCCCATTCAAGGCACCGGGGGTGGACGGAATTTTCCCCGGACTTATCCAATGGTGCATAAACTACATCCTGAAACACCTTGCGAGCATTTTCAGGAATTGTCTAGCATGGAAATATGTCCCTAAAACCTGGAGGGAGGTGAAAGTTGTTTTCCTCCCCAAACCGGGCAAAGCGGACTACACCCAACCCAAGTCTTTTAGACCAATAAGCCTCACGTCCTTCTTGCTGAAAACGCTAGAAAGGTTATGCGATAGATACATCAGAGACGGGCCATTGAAAAGACACCCGGTCCATCCGAACCAACACGCCTACCTACCAGGCAAATCTACAGAGTCGGCGCTACACCAGGTAGTGCACAAGATAGAGACCGCTCTGGAATCAAAACAATCTTGTCTCGCAACATTCATTGATATTGAAGGTGCCTTTGACAAGACAACTTTCCAGAGCATCAAAACGGGTTTAGACACCCACGGTGTTGATAACAACTTAACTGCATGGATCACGCAGATGTTAAGTCAACGCGCGGCGTGCATCGAGACCTCCGAATCAGCACGCTGCACGGTCACCAGGGGCTGCCCACAAGGAGGAGTACTTTCTCCACTACTGTGGGTAGTCGTGGTTAATGAACTCTTAAAGGAACTAAATAGCGACGGCTTTTGCACCGTGGGCTATGCGGACGATTTAGTGATAATGATATCAGGCCTGTTCGAGTCTACGCTCTGCAACAAGATGCAGAAGGCGCTCCACACCGTCGAGGCCTGGTGCCGAAGTCACAGTCTGTCCGTAAATCCACAAAAGACTGAACTCATGCTCTTCACTAGGAAGCGATCGCTACCAACCTTGCGACTACCGCACCTTTTTGACACCCAACTAACACTCACACCCGAGGCCAAGTATCTCGGCGTCTGGTTGGATAGTAAGCTCATATGGACAAAACAACTGGACCATATTACAACCAAGGCGACTTTACTCTTTGGCAATGCAGGAAAGCTATAGGCAAGAGCTGGGGACTTAGTCCAAAGCTTTGCAAATGGCTGTATACAACGATAGTGAGACCTGTTATGACATATGGAGCCATTGTATGGTGGCCAAGAACAGGACTGATAACGACAGTCAACAAGCTACAGCAGACGCAACGACTGGCGTGTGTGATGATCAGCGGCTGTATGAGGACAACTCCATCAGCCGCTCTGGATATCCTACTGGGGCTGCCACCATTGCAACTCCACATTCAGCAGGAAGCAATGGCGGCAGCTCTAAGAATAAAATCTAACGGACAATGGAGAGGCAACATAACCACCAGGCATTGCCGAATCTTAGATAGGGCCATCAGGTCAGTCACGATAAGTAGACTAGGCACCGACAAGGTCGGGAAAACCTATCTAGACGACAAGATGTACAACATACTAATGTCAAATGAGGAGGATGACACAAAGAAGGACGGCTGTCTGAGAGTCTACACAGACGGCTCGAAGAGCGAGGTAGGAACGGGATGTGCCTACTACTCGGCAGAGGCAGGAATGACTATGAAGCAGCCACTTCCAGACTATAGCACAGTCCTTCAAGCGGAAACCCTAGCGATTACACTAGCGGCTAAAGCAATCTCATCCGTAACTACGAATCCAAACGTGGTGAAGGTAACCATTATTACGGACAGCGCAGCCGTCCTCATGGGCCTTCACAGACCAGTGAGCAGATCCAGGACATTGCTGGAATGTCACACTGCACTACAAAACCTGTCACGCAACTATGAGGTAACACTACAGTGGACCAAAGCACATGACACAAGCGCGGGCAACGCGGTGGCCGACAGGCTGGCCAAACAAGCAGCCAAGTCGGCCGCGCCAAGCCAAGAGACACCACTGTGCCTGCCATCAGCAGACACAGTTAGGAGACTCCTTGTGAAAAACACAGACAAGGAACACGAAAAATTGTGGGAAACCCGAGTGGACTGCGAGCAAGCGCGCTCCATGCTCCCTCACAGCGATGGGAAACTCACAAATTTTCTAATAAAACGCAACAGAAGCGACCTTAGACTCCTGGTCGGCATCATAACGGGTCACTGCAACCTGAACAAACACATGCACAATCTGGGCATCACAGACAGCCCCCTGTGTAGGGGCTGTCTGCAGGAGAGCGAGACGGTGGAGCACGCAGTGCTTCACTGTCCAGCAACACAGGAATTCAGATCCGAAACGGGCCTGGCAATAGATCCCGACCTCTCGGCAACGAGCAACCTGCAACAGTGCTGCCGTCAGCCAGAAGTCCTACTCCAGTACTTCAAGGAGCTGGGATGGCTGGACTGACGGCCCGGGGGGAATTGCACAAAACTCCCGTTTCGTGGAGTCGGTGCAGGGACTGCCACCCCCGTCTAAGAATAAGAAGAATAAGACTCACCTGAGCATAGATGTACGACTGCGCAGCGAAATATATTTTAGCTCTCAATAATCTTCACGTACCTGTAATTTATTATTAGCGCCCCTAAATTTGGCCCTGTCGGTCGATACGTAGCATTGGGCGACCCAACTGTCACAATCCTGGGATTCCAAGCTCTGTGCGATCGCCAGGAGGCAGTGGTAGTCAACTTTATTCCAACTTTACATTTTGCTGGATTGATTGGGATAATTACGAAACAAAGAGTAGCTATTGAGTGGCTATTTTTTTAATTGATACTTAATATAACACCTGATACAATTTTTTTGTCTAACGACCTCCCGGAGGGAGGCGACATGAAGTGGAGTTTTAGAAAACTGGAGAAACTAATGGAATTGGTTTAATTTTATCAATTTGTTTGAAATTTTTAAATACCTATTCAAGACAATATAAAGTCTATAAGACTTAGTATAAGTGCACTACCATTGATCTAAATGATTGACGGCGGGTACAAACTGACAACATGTCTTAATGTATAAAGTACCAGATAGCACGAGTGTCAATATGTAAAAATATCAAATTGTTGAAGTTCGTCAAAGTGAAGTAGAAATGTCAAATAGGTAATCAAAAGAAAACAATATCAAGTTCCTAGATCATAAAATGATATTTTTAAATGGCTGCATACCAACAAAAATTGATGTTTGATCAAACAAGGAAACAAGATCTACCAGATAGACATATACTTCGTTAGATACAAGTATCCCAATTACCAGCACAAGTTGAGCACCCCTGAAATATTTCACCTAGGCGGAACTCGTCGATCTCGTGATCTATAAAGCGGCCTAGATCCACAACATCTGGATCAATCAGCACACGGATTGACAGTACCTCGGTGTGATCTGATCGCGCAGTCTTTTGGTGCTCCACCCGATTAGGTTGCGATAATGGTGCGTAAGGATTATCACAGTGTCTTAAAAAAACGTGTAACAACCTTTAGTGTAACTGTTGTGTATCGTATTTTACTTGAAAATGGATTTAGTGTTGTGGTGCTTGTATTTTGTGTTGAATAGTTTTCTAATAATATCAATTTTTCCTTTCATGCCCGTTGCACAGGAGGAACTAGACAAGACTCAGTTGCAGCGTGAGTATTAAACTTAAGATATAAAGTTTATAAAGATATATAGTCTATTTGTATTCATTGATCTGACCAAGGTATTGTAGAATTGGCAAAGTAAAATTTTAATAATGACAGTCTTACTGGGAAAAATCCATAAGACAGTATTCATTTCCTGAACCAATTTAAAATTGAATGCTTTTCATGATCTGCCGTCAATTACGATACTATATTACTTAGGAGGAATTGTTTCATGAGATTGACCCTTTCGATCGGTATCATAAAATAAATGATTTTTTTTTACATATTTGGTCCGGTTCGAAGAAATATTTCCCGTCAGTATTAAACTTATTGTCATCAAAATAATTTAGGATACCTACTTTCCCTCCAATCACGACTTCTTTTTTCAAATTACATAATCAAGTCATCAACAGCCTATTAATATGTCCCCAAAGCTGGGGCTCAGGCCTACCCTCTCAACGAGGGCGTTCGGGCTATAGTCCACCACGCTAGCCCAGTGCGGGTTGGTGGACTTCACATGCGCCTAAGAATTTCTTCATCGGCGTATGCAGGTTTCGTCACGACGTTTTCCTTCACCGTTTGAGAGCAGTCAGTAAATGTACTTAAGTTTCGAGAAAAAAACCCATTGGTACATGGCCCAGCTGGGGATCGAACTCCGGACCTTTCGATATGATAGGCCGCGTCTTATCCCCGACGCCACTGACGCTCTCCAAAATTACATGATCTGTCTTAATCATTCAATGAAAATTATTTTAGGCCGAGACGGGTTTTATTGTCTTGCGGCTTTAAAAGAATTATAAGAAACATCGTAATATTTGTGAAAGAGGATAGGTAATTAGGTACCTATAGCACTTTGAAAGTTCTAAAATTCATTTCACAAAATAGGTCATTAACACCGGTGTTTTATGTTACACATGAATATGATATAAAAAATTTAAAATTCGAATAGGGGGAACTGAAATTGGAACTAATCTAAACACAACTTGCATTGCAGTTCTCAAGAATGCTTTCGATGCGTTTGACCACGAGAAGAAGGGAGTCATCAGCACAGACATGATTGGCACTATCCTGGAGATGTTGGGCCACGAACTGGACGAGGCCACCCTAAAGGAGATTATCGATGAAGTTGATCAAGATGGTAAGACGGGGTTAGCGGGCCCGGGGCTACATGTGTATGTAGCCCCGGGCTACTTACTTACTATACTACTTACTTACTATAGTACTTACTTACTATAGTACTTACTATACTAGCCGACCAACTCATTTAAAACGCATGACAGACGTTTAACCCCTGCTCATACTCTCCCCAACCGTCCCCGCATACCTCCTAGTGACGTTTCCATCTATATGTGAGTAAATAGCTAGGTACTTATTCGTTTCCTTATTTTGTTTTGAATACTGTAATTATGGTGACGGCGAATAAAAAAAACATTCGTATACCAGTAGGCGGGTCTTTCCCAATACTATTGCAAATTAAGTATGACAAGAAATGTCGGGTTATTCCCATCTCGTCCCACACGTCTAAATGAGTTGGTTGGCTAATTAGTATATTATTTATTATACATTATTTTCACGCTAATATCTTCGTCAATTTCGGAATCGTTATACAATTCTGTAACCGTAACCTTTCTCAAACGTTGAAATGCTGAACCGTGGCTGAACTGAACCACACTCGAAAAAATGGTAATGTCGTTAGTAACAGAGTTTTTCGGAACTATTTGGTGTTATCTGTACATATTTAGTTCCAATACATATCAACAGATGGCGCAACTTCTAGGGTCTTTACAGTCTGCACCTATTATGTAGTAGTATTGTACTAGATGGCGCTGTGAGAATAATATCTGAAATCAAAATAATTTTTTTACTTTGTACTTTGTAGAAACTATGAAGATTTTTAGTTTTAGAAAATGAGGAAATTCCAAAAAAGACGAAGGTGTATATTATTCCATTTTTAAAGAAAAAATGAATAGCACAAGAAATAGACACTTGCAGTTTTTATATGCCAGAGGCTTTTTTTTTGCAAAAAACGCTACCTCACCGTGACAATGCACCTTGCATTGCCGTGACCAGGATTCGAACCTGGGTTACTACGGCCACAACGTAGGGTCCTAACCACTAGACGATCACGGCTACCGAGGCTTGATCGACACTGGCGAAATTAGCCACCTCCTTTTACTCAGCGATATTCGCTAAAGTAATTTTTTTGAGAAGTAAGATTTTGTTATCGGAAATTGTGTTTTGATTTTAGGGTCTGGAGAATTAGAATTTAGTGAGTTTTGCACATTGGCTGCTAAGTTCTTGACTGAAGAAGAAGAGGACGACGAGGCAATGATCAAGGAACTTAGGGAAGCCTTCCGGTTATACGACAAAGAAGGTATCTAAATAAATAAATATATATAGGTACTTAAACCAGATTAGGTACATAAAATTGAGCACAAAGACAAGAAGTACAAAGAAAGATAGGTACTTTGACGATACAATACAATTCCACCTCCTTTGCAAAAGTCAATCAGTTGCGACTTGTTTGGAAATTGGTGTAAAATGATACTGAACAGATTAGACTATCAAATCAAAGTATAGCGTCTATCAAACTGTCGTATAAAAAGTATTATCATAATTAAACGATTTATAAATTTTTTCCCATTTACCTCTACCACTTATCTGTATGACCATGTTCGCCTTTGTGCGTAATAAAGTTTCAAATCTAAAGAAACACCTATATCAATTGAAAAGTTGAAGGGTCAGGCTACATTCAGTCATTAACAGAAATTATTTGTTCAGGAAACGGGTACATCACCACAGACGTATTGATGGAGATCTTTAGAGAACTGGACAACACCATCACGGCTGATGACTTAGAAACCATGATCGAAGAAATTGATTCCGATGGTTCCGGCACTGTTGACTTTGAGGGTATGTACCTACACTAACATGATTAATCTCAATAAGAATTAACTATAAGCATATGAAGGGACCTCAGTGTATTTATAATACGATTGAAATTACACTGGTACCTACATTTAAAATAAAATAAAATAGAATAATACAAATAAATAAAATAGTTGGCCAATAGAAACAGTGCTAGCTGTACTTGGCTTAGAAATAATACCAATTTTTATTTTATAAACCTTTGCAGAGAATATTTTTCTCTTGAGCATTGCATTATGGCAAATAATCATTCCTATCACATGTCTTTTTACTTGCAGAATTCCTGGAGGTCATGACTGGTGAATAATGGAAACAATCTGGACTTTTATAGGAGATTTGTAATTTAAATTAAATAGTGATAAATTAATTAAGTTTCTAGTTATTAAGAAAACGACCAAAGTACGCTCGAAGGCGCTTAGCTTTGAAGACGCCTAGAGACACTTTGAGTAACTTACAAAGTTAGTTAAGTTAAATGGAGCATCTTATTGTACAAACGACTGCGCGCAGTAGATATTTTTCGTATAAAATGAAATTTAATTAAAAATAAATACTTATTGTTTTATTTCTTTACGATGCACACAATCTGGTACCAAAAAATAAATATCTAAAATAATATGTATTACTAGTCTGGCCCGTTAAAAACAGAGACATGACATGGCATTATTTTCGATAAGTAATCTAACATCACTTGTAAGACGAAGTGATGGAAAACTTCATAAAATACACCACAAAAGGTACTGCGAGCCAGTTGATAATCACACTTTTTGTGCAATAGTTTTTGCGTTAGTCTTTCGAATTCAGTCTGTGACACAATTACCTAAATAATTGGCTAATATTACCTAGTTCAGTTTTCAGTCAATGACTCAATCAATTACTCGAGTAGTCGAACTAACAAATTGGCGGACAAATTAATAATATAAATAAGAATTATGTGAACGTATTACGAGCGTGGTGGACCTAACGGGCGGCGTCGTTGAGCGGGTAGGCCTGAGCCCCAACAGTGGGGACATATTGATAGACTATAGTCACGTAACCGTGCTCTAGCAATGCATGGGCCATCCAGCTGGGTTTGAGTTTTTAAAGTATTTTACGCTTGTTACTGTCTGTAATCAATAAATTATAAAAAATTGTGATGTTAACCGATTAAATTTTCAGAGTTACATTGCAATTCTTCACTAATTGTATAACAGTCTGTATTGCGACAAAAGGCTTTTACTTTTGTTGGCTAGTTTTACGACATTGTTAACCGGCAATAAATGAACAGTTCTAGCAGACAGGTGTCGTTATTATATCGTCTACTTACTCAGTAAGTAATAAAATTTCTCTTTTCATATTACATTGCATTGTCTCCGCGGTCTTGTGTAACCAAAACATTTGTATTTTATGCATACAATTACGTAATTGCATTTAACAAAACCACATTCTACCGTTATTTTATAACAGATGTTTTATTTTACAGTCATATTATGATCATTTCGCGAGCGCGGGCGCGGCCGGAACTCCGGTCGAGAACTGTTTCGCTTATCATATTGACTAGCGACGCCCTGCGACGTCGCCCGCGTTAAAAAGTATCCTATATGTAATTCCAAGCTATCACTGTACCAAGTTTAATGAAGTTCGTATTTAAAAAAACGATACTCCCTTAATTATGTGCTGGTAGCTGTCAAAGAACTACTTTCCTACAAAGTTAATTTCCAAAATTCTTTCTTAATGAATGCTTACCTACATTAAAAATCAAGAAGTTTCAAAAATTTTTTTATCGCGCGCGCGCGGGAGTGGCAAATTTTTTTGATTCAAGTTAAAAATAAAAGAAACCTATGCTCCAACAGCTTTCTAGACTTAGTAGTTTTGGCTGTGCGTCAGCCAATCAGGACAAACGAATAAAATAAAATAAATAAATAAATTTTTCAATAGTAGTATTCATTAACTAAGACTAAAATTCGGATGATCGGTTATATCGATTTGAATTTGCATCACTCATTATTGCAAATATTTCCGTGACAAATTGACAATTGTTTGGTGAATTGGGAAAAGGGAGGGACGTGACTTATTTAAGACTATTTTTGTACAACAAGTACAGCAAAAAGTTAGACCAGAGACGCTGTAATGGAAATAAAAGTAAATATTATGCAGTATAGCTGTCCTCAATTATGTTGTGTAACTGTTAGATCTTTGCTAGTTAGAACATTTTTTTACGATTACGATACTACTAATGGATAAACATCTACAAAATAACGATGATTAGGGTAACTTTACAAGTTACTTTTGCTTACCATCGTTAAGTAAAAGTCCAAGAAAATATTGTTCATACATTGTTGCTTGTTTGGTAAGTAGATAAGTCAACATTGAAATTGTAATCGACTATTACCACAAAATAGAGAGAGTAACTTCTGCCCACAAGGAAACCGCGAAGGTACGAAAGTTTGATGATCTGATTAATGCCTTAATGGCGATATTCCAACAAGGGTTTTGTGGTCACCACACTGGTTACTTCGGCTGATTTCTTCCTGCATACCAGAAGCCCGTGATTCCAAATTGCGTAGTCAAACAGCTAGGAAGTTACGCGCTAGATTTGTTACATCAAGGCATTTCAATACTATGGATAGCTGACTCATTGCAGTACGAGAGACTAACTCTTAATTTTGCTTTTATATTTACCAGTGTATTGAATTTCACAATAAAATTTACTGCTAGCCTTGCCAAGGCCTCGTAAAATACTAGTGTATTTTCATTTGTTTTGTCTCCTGAATTATTTTGCTCTACATTAATAGTTTTGTAAGTAATTTTATCGCACCAATCCATCAGCATACCGTAATCATAAGCAGGCACTTATAATTTGTTAGGAATTTACACAGTGCATATTTTATACAAAAATTCTAAGCGTGATTGCGTGGTCGAGCGTCGCATGCGCACTAATTATCATCACGACCATAATGTCTCAATTTACAGGGTCGCCGGGTGCTACTGGACCGGAAAATGTTGGAAATATCTTAAATAATGTATAATTAAATGAGCGAAATTAGAGTAATATTAGATTACTTAGGTATCGCAAACCATTTAATAACATTGTGAAAGGATCTGGCGGTTATCGAGGAGTGATTCAACTTTTTGAATTCGCTATACCATACTTACGACACTATACATAATTAGGTATATTATAGAGATAAAGGTCAAACGAAGCTTAATTTAATTAATTTAAAGGGTCAAAAACATCTCAGGAAAAAGGTTGAAAATTTTAAAAATCTGATAAATGATTAAAAGATATCTATGACCGATATTTTTAGTAGGTACGTAGGTACTGTTTTTTAAAGAGAAATAGGTATTACTCCTTAATTGTAGGTACTTACACAGTACGTTTAAATCCGAAACTTGTTTCCCGCAGAATTGAAATCATACAAGAAAACAAAATCAAATCTTGTATTAGATATGGTAGTTATTTGTACTTATTTTTAATCTTAGAATGTTGTCAGTCATTTAAGGTCAAATGTTGAAGGTCACGAGATCAAACTATCGAGCGACATGACCATACTGCTTGACAAGGCCAAGCTACCCACTGTATCAATCATTTCTATTATCATGTCATAAAGTCCAAATTTATTATTTATTAGAAAAACAGGGCCTGTCAAAACCCTATAATTGAATAGTATTATGACTGCTCTAGTTACATAATAAGAGTTATAAATATATATACAGGCAGAGCGTCAGTGGCGTAGGGGATAAGACCCGGCCTATCATATCGAAAGGTCCGGAGTTCGATCCCCAGCTGGGCCATGTACCAATGGGTTTTTTCTCGAAACTTAAGTACATTTACTGACTGCTCTCAAACGGTGAAGGAAAACATCGTGAGGAAACCTGCATACGCCGAAGAAGAAATTCTTAGGCGTATGTGAAGTCCACCAACCCGCACTGGGCTAGCGTGGTGGACTATAGCCCGAACGCCCTCATGGAGAGGGTAGGCCTGAGCCCCAGCAGTGGGGACATTAATAGGCTGTTGATGATACAGGCAGAACCTGAGGTGTAGGTAATATAGAGTAGGTGCATTCAAGCAAACGATTATATCAAATCATTTTCTTGTAATACACACTAAGATGTATGAGTATCAATTTCATATTATAGTTCGCTGTGATCACAAGATTAACGATGACATAAAATGGGGGCAGAACTACCAAAACCTTACCGACTCCTAATTCTGTTGTCAAACAGCCATTATTGTTTTTCAATGTTATATATGTAAGAGAACCAGTAAAAATTACAGGGAGAAACCATACAGGACTTTACTTACGTAGGTGCTAAGGTTACAGTCAGAAATCAAGGTTTCAGTTTGTAGTGATAATAGCGTCAGTCGTCAGTAGTGTAGGCGTTAGTAGCCAACAGAAGCGACTTAAGAAATCAGACTGTCTTTTACCGCTACAGGATAGTTTTTCTGGACAAAAAGATCCCTCTCCCCTTCTCATGCCTCAACATTACCAGTCAGTAGACACAAGTTATTTCTTACACTATGCTCAAGTCGTGTCGATGTTATCATCCATCACATAAACGACTGCGGACAATGACAGTGTACGTACCATAGGCTATGCCATAGGTGAGCGATCTATTATAGTCATTTGACGGTTCAACGAGTTCTGTCACTTGAGAACCTTATTATGTCAAAAAAGATATGGCCTTACAATCATGATTGTAAGGAGAGTAGGCGGATTCATTTGTTCATGAAAACCTCTCCGAACGTTTCTACGTATACGTACATAATACATATACTTCACTCTATGTCTCTTAGCTCAGTCTTATCATTTTCTTCGCTCATGCTCGTCGAGGGAATCTAATCATGTTGTACTACGTAACTGGAACAATTATCTAATCTCGTATAATGATTAAATTAATAGAAATTGAAAACATAAACATCTTCTACTTTTAATCAGTAAAATAGCTCAATCGGTCTAGTAGTTTTCTGTATTTCAATACTGTATGATTTTGACTGTCTAAGTTTAAAGTAGAGTACAGTAAGTATCCAAATGATATTTTATAATATGTAAACGAGAAGACCCATTGAATTGATCGATTAAAAATCAATCTCGAAGCAGTATCTGTACCTACAAGCACAGACGATAGTAGTACCAGGTACGGTAGTAGAGTAGAGGTACTCGTAGACAACAGCTTTACAAGGTAAAGAATTGTGAAATCAAAAATCGACAATATTACTGTATTGTCTGCGATTATAATAGAGGTTTGTCAGTTTTTTTTACCAAGGGTCCAGTCCTGATTTCGCAAGACTCATCGGAGACCCTGCTACAGTTCCTCGGTTCACTAGTTAATGATGCTAGGGAAATTCGGGTCTTAATCATTTTTGGCGCTTATATTCTGTATTTGTTCATTATTATTAAACAATGTAGGTACCTGTAAGTTGTACGTTGAATGAGTAGGTACCTAAATATCGTTATTTAATATACCTATCTACATTACATTGACTTATTTGTTTGCTTGTTTAAATTTATTTATTTTATTACAGCATAATATACACTGTATAAAATAATTTTGACTAATATTATTAGTGAATGCATACAGCCATAGCCGTCAGAAGTAATAGTAAGTACCTATAGTAAGGGAGGGGGAGGACGTACTTTTATTGAACATACAGTAATATTTTTTTATCTATGAACACCTATCTCGCGGTACCTATTCTTGCATCCAAACAATGATTGCATTTTGCTTACTGTGTCCCTGTTCGTGTATTACAAGCACAACGTGGCATTCCATCGGAGTCCAGTTACGGAGTCTTTATTCTTTGGATTGTTGCACGTAAGTCGACTTAAAGAGTATGGATTATGGACCACAGTGGCCGGTTACCACCAGATCTATGTGATATCGGTAACTATCTATAGCTGCGAATAACACTCCAAAGGAATTATATGCATTGCTTATTTGTACGCGTATAGATCAAAATGTTTAGCATCTCAAGTGTAAAAGCTGATTAACGGCATTTAAGCTAATGACTTTACTAACGGCATTTATCGGTAATGTTAGTAACACCATAGTAGGCGGACACATTAGAAAGTAAATACGATCATACCAATTAATCGCAAACTTGTTTGACCATCACATCCGGAAAGAAGAATCAAGATCGCGTGTTATGTAAATATTTCGTAAGGGATAAAGTACGGATGGCTCAATTTATGGACACTTAATTTTATATCCAGATTGTTACGTTGCAGGTTTATGACGACATCTCAACGTAATTTCAACTCAAAGATGAAAGCTTAACTTATACTAAATTAGATACCTACTTAATTTTGTCACCTCGTAAGACCAACAGCCCTTCATTCAATAGTCGTTCAGACGCATTTTCAGAGCAAATTTTCTGACATATTGAGTCTTTGTAACATGTCTTTGCCTTAAAGATGCCATATCGAGATCAAAATAAAGTTGACATTCCCAAAGTGTATAGCTTGACCTAAACTTGACTGTGCTCAGTTTTGTGTAAGTCTCAAGGGTCTGGCTAGATCATAACGACCCACTGTAATTTTTCGTTCTCTACGTTAAGTATAATAAAGAAAATTCAATGTTCTTGTTAAAAACCTACGAACAAACCCTACAGGCAGGTCATGACATGAACATGAATTTGGGATACGAATTTAAGATATAAATCAGGCTAACGATCGCTAGAGCACAATGTACCACGTTTTACACACCTTTATACCTGTCAAAGCCTTACTGGCGACCCTATAAATTCACAAAATGTAGATCATCCAGTCCCCTAAGTTAGGTACTTTAAGGTATAGACATAGAGCTGGTCGTATTGGTAAATTTAATTTTGTAAAGCGACTTGTCTGGTCTCACCTTAATCATTGCAATTGGTGTTTACCAAAGTTCTAGTAAAATTTAAATGCAGGATGCAGTTTCAATGGGCAGGAAATACGGTGAATAATGGCTCAAACAAACTTAGATGAAAATAAAAGGAGGAAGTTAAGTGCGATATACAAGTAGTATGTGAGTATAATACCTGTATACGTTCTTAGCAAAATGTGATGTGATAAAAATCAACAACTATTTTTAAAGCTGCATGGAGAGAGCTATACTTATGGCGATCACAAACTGACAGTTCCAAAACATTCAATGTATCATTACTTAACTTTACCAGCTACGTACGTTGACTCCTAAAAATAACAATCCTACTATAATTTTGAATACTTTTAGATTTAACTACTCGTAAGTATACCAGTGAGAACGCGTTTTACTTTCATTCTATAAGATCAATGGATTAATTCATAAAAGCCGTGCATAATACTGTAATAGTTGAAGATGAGAAAGTTCACGTAATAGCCGTAAAGATCAGCGCACACGAGTTAGGCATTATTATGGGGTTCGGGTTGGACAACCATGAACAATGCTGCAGTCTGCGATGACATTAACATTGTTCCGATTTATAGGAAAAGTTGCATTGAAGGCTGTTTCTTTACGAGCATGACAGTAAAATTGTTATTTTTCTTTTTTAGGTAATTAAGAGAATCGAGCTACGTCACAATAGCCTCTTACTTAATCTTTTTAAAATACTAGTCTTATTTTTCTCAGTTTTAGTTTTTTTTTGCCAAAAGAACTGATAATTGGTACCAAACGACACATTTTGCATGAATTGCAAACTTTTTTTATATTTTACTGCGTTTTTATTGTACTAGAATTTACAGAACCAATGGCTATTGATAATTTGAAGTAACGGAGAATGGTTCGAAATAATTTACAAATGGATCGCGTGCAAATTTTGAAAAAGCACTATTATAAAAGTACCAAAACCATCCACCAACAGTGATGATGCGATGAAAATAACAAAAAATCTATTGTGAATTTGAATACATCGGTTCCTTTAAGAATCGTTTAGGGTCGGGGGCAGACCAAGCGGAAAACGCCGCCGACGTACAGATGTCATCATAAATTTTGCTCTTTAAGCTATAGTGTTAAGGTTCATTTGACAATGACGTCCAAAACGCGCGGGCAAATTTCCGCTTGGTTTGCGGAGACAGAACGGAGGCATGTTCCTCGTATTACTTAAATTTGCCACACATTCGGCACACTACTATCCCCAATCTATCTTTTTTTCAGTTTCATGATACACGGTTCGTAGTCGGCATGTAGTAGATGACATAACCAATTTCTGCCAGGATTTGAGAATCGGCGCGGGTGTCGCAACTCCAGTCCGACTCGTGACCAAACAGAATGCCCGGAAGCTAATGGCCTACTTCCAACTCAGTTTTCGTGGCCACAGTTTTACATTCAGGTTCTATTGCAACATTTCTATTTATAATTGTATTTTTATGTGCTTTTCTTCTTTATACAATACACTGTATTTTACGTTCTTTTTATTAGAGAGTCCTACTATTACTAATAGAGAACCTTTGACCTTAGAACTTATTTTTGCAGGGCTTTGAAAGTGTTAAGAATTAAAAGATCATTAGAATATTTTTTTATTGTAATTGAGTTAAAAGATTAGTACAAAATGAGTACAACATTCACAGTCAAATTCAGAATACATCACATACCTAGCTAGCAACATTTTAAATCACGAATAAACGACATTTTTAACCTAGACATTGTAACGGTTTTTAAATTACTGGTAGGAACCACCAGTGGTAGTTTCATAATGAATGTCTAGATTTTAATTTAACATTACAAATGCAAATCTAAAATTGATTGACACTTTAATTTCAAACATTCTCAATAGAATATTAACATTGGTCAATTTCAAACAGAAAGAGATACAATCAAAAAAATGTTTCCATTCGCGTAGGTATAAAAATATCACACTAGAATCTTGTCACACTTTAAAACTGCATAAACTACCACGTCTGGATAATTGCATTGGTTGTTTGAACCCCCTGTATTAGTAGTCCGATTATATTTTTGTCCGGTGATTGAACTGATGAGACTTCATCTAAGTATCAGTAGTGTGATTATCTTAGTTCGGTGAATGGACTGATGAGACTTTTTCGTCTCATTAGTTCGATGCTACAGGCTACGGACAATCGGACTACTGAGCTTGTATAGTTGTATTTACATACATACAACAGGCCGATGAAGGGCACCAGCCAACGCAAGCAGCAACATGTCTTACATGGTTAAACCAGAATTACATGTTTGAAAAAAAAACCCTCTGGCAAAGTTTGTCCTTGGCCGGTTGATCATAAATTGAGGCCTATGAAAAATTTAATGCTGAAAAAGAGAACATGCCGTATCGTGCATAACAATGCAAAAAAATCATACCACGACGTGCGACGTAAGCACGAGACTACAAATTACGTGGTGCAACGCATTCCAGAAACTAAAGTCTTAGGGCCTCTTACACCGCTTGCTGATAAAGTCCCAGATACACTATTTGCAGGTTATCTGACAGATAGCCTGTTTTTTTGGTTTCACAGGTATCTGATTGCCTATATCTTATATATTTTATATAGTCTATCACACAGATTTATCTGATAGATTAGTTTATCACTAAGATTACTATCTGTAACAATATCAGGAAGTGGTGAAAGAAGCCCTTAGTCTAGTCTACATAGCTTACAAGAAGTCTGCATATTTTCAAGACTTTTTTAACAATCTTGACTTTGGAATCTCAGTGGGTCGACCTGAATCCGTTTCTACCTACCAGTTAGCTAGATTTGCATTCGAGGCACAGTTGTGTCTATTAGGGTGCCTTCGAACGAGTTAGTCGATGTTATCGACAACGAGTTGTGTATTGCTCTTTAATGGTCCTCAAATTGGAATTTAGTGTGCTCAAACTGTGGATTGAAATTGAATGAAGTATCAAATTATGCACGGTAAATTAAATTTGAATGAAGACAGCTGTAATTGCGATGAATAGGTTCGGTTCGGTTTTAAGACACTAAAGAGCCAAAATAATTTATAGAGCACGCTACGACTTGTTTTAAAGTTAAATATTTTCTCTCAATACATAGGTATTGAGAGAAAATACTCGACCCTGCGAAAAAGGTAGTTGCTAGATCTGAATTTTACTGACACCTTCCGTGTTGCGACAATATGCACCGATAGATTGATCTATTAATTATATACAACCTGATAAATAGGCGTTATTCTAATGCCTGGGAGGCTTTTGCGTAATTTCAGCGACATAGTTTCGTATTAAGCTAAATAAAAGTTGTTTGAACTCTTGGTAAGGTCGATTGGAAGGATAACTTTTATATCGCAATAAAATTTATTTCTGTTCAATTTGGATATTTTTGTTGTAAGCTCAGCAACAAAATTTGGATACCTAGTTTGTCAAGGTAAGCAATAAAAAAATATTGATCCGAAAATAATATAAATAAATTTATATGTAATTATTTTAAAAATCTGTAACTTACTTTTCGTAAAGATATTTTTAACGTTCTTGAAATGCACTCTGGCAGGTACGAAAGTGGCTTATTTTTTGCAGATTTATTTACGGTACTAGTGTACTGCCCTGAGAAAGTTCAAAAGAGTTCTTATTAAATTATTTCTTATTATATATCTGGTTCTTTAAAATTCTATGAAAATTACTACAGTTTCTTCACCGAACAGTTTCCCGACCGGCATTTTATAAGTACTGCCCTGCTATTCTGTAAGCGTATTTGTGCAACTCGATCCTGAATCCGCAGTGAGATCGGTCTCTAACTCAATGATTTACAGTTCAATACTCACTTTACTTCGCAAGTGAAGTGTTTATTAAGTAGCTTGTATTTGTTTACACAATGCGACATCAAGGTCTTTCATGATCGGATGCGGAGTGAAGTAAGTGACTTGCGATGTGATGGTCGAGTTTTAATTCATACTTTACAGAATCACACTGCAGTAAATACGACTACATACGGATGCCATAGTCTTATTTACTGATACTAATTTACTTCATAACTTTGATCTATGTTGCAATAACTTCGACAGTATCGCCAGCATGTATGTTAATAAAAAAACTACAGACTGGTTCCGATAAGGAGCCTAATAAAAATAATTTATAGATTGAAACTGCAGCCTCGACGTATTGCATTTATATGCATTTAATTTAAATGAATATAATAATATGTGCTGATACAACGTTGACAGAACGGTATATATTGACCGATTTCAAATCTAGTCCAACAAGTTGACCAATATGCATATTCCATACTAAATACCTGAATAATTACGATAATTAAATTCTGGAATTACTTTTACAAAGATTTATGACTAAATACTACTCGGTCTATATACTTGTCATTATGGTTTTCAAGGTCGAGGACAATAGCTATAAATTGGATAACTATCAATTCGATTAATATAGGCACTTACTCACATAAATCAATCAGGGGTACAAAATTATAGACTACAAGATGGTTATCTAACAAGTTATCAGTGTATTATAGACAAGTTTCCGAATACCTCTCAATTAAAACACCACAAATAAAAACATACATCGAACACAAAACTTTTGATTGCAAAACATTTATTGTAAATAATTTTTATTTTAAGTTGCTCTAAGTTATTTAGGTAGTAAAATTAAACCCGGTTTCATTTGGACTTTTACAACATAATGCGTAAAATAACTATACAGTACAGCCTAAAGCTGAGACTGGTAATTTGAGACCAGGATAACTTTATTAGCGCCAAGTTCCGGATAATGAGTCAATAAATTCTTGAATTAATACCGTACTTTACTCGTAGGTTCATGTTTACAACTGTTCATAGATCAAATAAAATACCGAACTCAGGAATTGCCATAAAGTTTTAAGACAGTGTCGGAATCTTAAGAGGTTTTGATACGAATGTTTTTAAAACATCAAGAATATAAAATTGTCTGAACTGAGTGACACATGAAAAATTTCCCTGCATAATGCCGTATGACTTTTTATATAAGTGCGACCTTGTGGAAAGAACCTACTTTACAGCAGCTTACAAAACCAAGTTATTACTTATTATTATCTCAAAGATAAGCGGAGACCAAAGCCTACACGTTATATCAGAAATCTCTGTTGACGAAATGGGTGTTTATTATCAAACTTCTAGATCGCTGTGACTATTATTTAAAGAATCTGTTGTTTTGGGGTAGTATGCATTAAATAATACAACTAAATAGGTTCTAATAAAAAATGAAATTGAATGAGGACGACCTAAAGAAGGTGGCCTGAAGCGGCTGGATGCGGAGGGCGGAGGACCGGGTGTTGTGACGTTCAACGGGAAGGCCTATGTCCAGCAGTGGACGTCAAAGGACTTATAAATTATGGTGATAATCATGAAGAAATTACATTTTGTAAAGAAAGCAGTGCAGCACGGCTAATATTATTATATTGAGTCCAAGGATTTAGATGATTTATATTATCGTTAACTGAAACTTATTGGCAATTGGATATAAGACCACAACTTTCTGTTAACCAGTTTTCAGATGCATAATTTTTATCGAACGCTTACGGAATACTTTCCAGTCTTACTGACAACCCGCGTATGTGTGAGAGGGTCAGCGACATTGACATTATTTGCCGTGATATAAGAATATGAGCCGTATTAAATCACCCATTGAGTGTGTGATACAATTAACCAATAGTTGCAACACTGCATCGGCTTTAAATTTGGCGCTCGAGTCTAACGACCAAGCCAACTAGGCGGTCAACCATAAAGTTTGTATACCTTCCTTATAGGATACTAACTTAAGGGTTAAACCCATAGACCCATTAAACGCATCACAGACACACGCGGCCTGCGTTGGCGGTGGCGATGGACGACCCTATACAATGTATATGAGACTTCAGACACGCGCGGCCTGCGTTTGCATATTGAGGCTGCGGCCTGCGGTAGGCCGCCACCGAAGGCCGCGTGTGTCTGGGATACGTTTTAATATTCTCTATAGTGATGATTGAAGGTTAGATTAAATTTAATTAATACACATTTCAAATAGTAGAACATAGTTTTACTTACGTAAAAGGTCAAAGTTAATGTGTTAAAGTGAAAGCTTTATCAAAATATGTCCAGTAATACCAATTCTGTGGTAATACTCGCACCCCTATACAAAGAAACAGGAAACAGTTAGTAGGTACAGATTTTTTTACTATCTTAATATCTATAGTGTAAGTACCTATAGGTACATAATATTGTATGTGTCCATCAAGAATCATATTATAAATTTAAACACACATACAGTAGTCCATTATACCATAGTAGTTAAACTATAAATCATTCAGACCTTGTCTTGATTTTTGATTGATTTTTATGGGTACAGTCTGTGTTGGAGAAAATTATTTATGATGATATTGAATGATAGACCCACAAAACTTGTTTGTAAAATTTATGAGCCAATTATTACACCATAAACAAAACAGATTTTATTTATCAAATAATTTGAGAACTGGCTTATACTGCGACTTCGTTTGTGTATAGTAACTTGTCGATTTCGATTCGATGTCGTTAGGACACATCATTTAATTTATCCCTTGAACGTTTAACTGTTAAAATCAAAACTGAATAATAAATAACTTATTTCTTTGTATGAAAGTCTTTGTTTGAAGTTAGAAACATGAAATTTTGAATTACAGCTACTTACTGTGAGCATTAATAATGACGGGTTTCAGGGTTTTTGGTTTAATGAGGGGTGAAAGTTTTTATATGAGAATCGGTTTTGTTAACGGCAAAATTAATAACCTAAGCCGCGGGGCGTCCGCTAGTGTATTCTATCGTTAACGGTTTTTCAGAAATGAATTTTATTTCTTTTGCAATGTAATCATTAATTAATAAACTAACCAAGTAATTCAGGAATTTGGCTATCTGATTTTCTGTCTGTAACTAGGTACTTTCTGCGTGCCAAGTATGTGTAGGTGCAATACAGTGGGCGTACGCCACGAGCGTGCAGCATCCTTGAACTGATTATTGCATTCATTATAATTTATCGATTTTTGGCAACCACTATTTAGATAAGTAATTGAGATTAGGCGGATATACCTGTCGTTCGGTTACAAAACACTTGAGTAGCTTAGAACGGGGCGCAGTGAATTATTAGGTATTTACTTTGAACTAACTGTTGCAAGTATCGTGTGCAGATTTATATTGAAATTGGAAATACATACATGCATGTACATACATGTATGTAAAAAGGGAAAATTGTTTCACCTTATCTGTAACCATTCTTCTTTTTTATATGCCCAAGCTATGGCTTATGAGGATAGTCATTTTTAGCACACCTACTTAATTTTTTTTATTATACTCGTAGTAATTCTTATAAAAAATTGTCGTCTTCCTTGGATTTCATAAAAATAAGGACTTCTGAATATGGATAATTAACATGGTGAGAACGATTGACCAACTTATACGAACGATATACCAAATTACATTAACTTTGTTTACCAAACAAAATGAAAACCATATTGAATGTGAAATAATGATATCCCTTAGAGTGTTAAAACGGGTTTTGCGACCCAAAAAACAAGATCAAATACTAGACTTATGTGAAGTCTAGATAGAGTTCGTTTTTCACAAACCAAAATCTGACAGCCTCATTCTCATGGATATGTACCTACCTTAAATGAAAAGTAGAAAACCGGAATGTTTATGTTATGAAACTACACTACAGCTAATTACAGCCTAAAGTCTCGGTTAGGCATAGGCAATCTTATTTGACAGCAGCATTATTACATGCAGAACCTGCGCGTGAGTCGCAACGCGAAAATGACAGCTGTCAAAAAGCAAAATTGTATACCTACCTATTATATGACAGCCAGGTCCGGATCCAGATTAAGTGGTTGGGGGATAACAGTACTCGTTATCACCTTCTGAATAAAAAATACTTTCCATCGACATTGAATTCGGCTAACCGTTGCAGGTTTTAGTATACGCATTCAAAATAACTGAAAAGAAACTTATTGTTCGGGTCCATAAAATAGAGGATCGGTCCAAAAAAGAAGAAGAGAAAAAATTTCTTCCCATAGAATTAGGTTATTGCAAAAATCATTAGATACATACTAGAGAAATATCATTTTTACGACGTACATTTTGCTCTTGCTATGTATTTGTAACGCTTGCTGTGATATCAATACCCGTAATTAAGTCAGATTCTGTGTGCTGTAGTTACAGATAGTAAGGGTATGAACATAATTACCCCTACTACCTTATTTACCTACTACTTATTACCTACTACTACATAATTATCCCTCCTGAATGCGTCTCTGGGGTAGGCTTTAAACATTGTTTAATCACTATATACCGTACCATACAAGAAAAGTGTAGCAATGTTAACTTATTTGGTGCAAGTGACCAGTCGGCCATGACAAAATTTAAAAACTTATTGCGTTACAAACTCATGTATCTGAAAGTCTACTTAGTACTTCATCTCCGGTTGAATAAGTTTAAGTAATTTGTTAATGAGAACGATAATTGGTACATTAATCTTATATGAGAACTGTAGGTACGTAAGTATGTAAGTACATACAAACTTAAATTACGTAAATTTCTGCGGTATCGTGAGAAAGAGCAGATCAGTATTCACTAATCAGGAAATATCGGGAATTAGTTAGAATTGACCGAGTAGAAGCGAGCGAAGCGTCTAAGTTTCGAGATTGGGCAAAAATGCTTTTGCCCGTCTGTCTTTCTGTCTGTCTGTAATTCTCTACAGGTCGCATTTTTCAACCGATTTCGACGAAAATTTGGCATGGGTATAAATTAATCACGCCGACAAAATGAATAGAATAAAACCTTGAAAAACAATTTTTTTACCATACTTTTATTATATTTTTATATTATACTTTTTTTACCATACAATCGCAAAGTGAGAGTGATTTTTTTCTTCTTGTGAATCCCATAGTGTGGGGTATCGTTGTATAGGTAGGTATTTCAAAATATATTGCGGGTGTTTAAAAACCATTATTCGGTTTAAGGATCCGTTTGCGATATAATAAGCTTTATACTGCAAATTTTTGTCACTTTAGCTAGTACTTAGTCTGTCTCCAACTGCAAAGTTGATGATCCGTTTCTTTTAGGTTTGACACTAGTACGTAATCTTCACAGAACCACTAGTACGTAATCTTTCATAATCGTTGTCATCGCATATTAGTATCCATCGTAAACGATGGAATGTGGCGAGATGGAATCGAGATAGAAATGATTGAGCGACGGCGACGCAAGTAATCTGATGAGTGAGAGTCTCTAATATTGAGTCTGTGATGACTCATCCGTAAGGTTCCGGTCACATAATTTCGAAAACTTAGCCAACATTTGGCCAACCAGACGTAGTCCATCAATTTGTTGCACAAAATTCTTAGCGGCCATAAATGAGCATATCAGTGACGTTAATCAGAATAGCATAATCCTAGGTCAATCGACGTTCAAACGGGAAGTCGTAATCTGACATAACATGCCATTAGTGTAGCCTTTGCCTTCACGGTGATAGCCTCTTCCTCTTAAACTTTTATAGTTTATAAACCAGAGATAGAGTAGAGTTATAAAAGTTCTAGAAACTTTTGTTTCTATTTTTTTGTTTTATTCAGTCTGGCTTCACTGAATTAAATAAAATGTTAATTTAATATTCATTTAAGTAACTATAGATTTTGATTCAATTTCCTGACTGAATGATAATTTCAAAATTGTAGAAGTAATTTTGCGTTCCGATTTTGTGTTGTTATTTCAACAATTAACATAACACTTAATTTAAATTAGTTGACAGTTATACAAAATCAGCAATTAAAAATCCAAACCGGCAATATCATGCATCACCCACGCATGAAAGCCTTTACGTAATAGTCTGAAATGTATACAAATTGCAATTTTATTGTAACACTTTCTAAAAACCATGTACGAAAGTTAAAAAAGAATACAATAGACACGTTATGTTTTTACTGCTGAAATTTTTAACGCTTCAAATTTCACTATATCTACCACAGTAATACGTTCCTGTATCGGAAATGATGAATGTAGGTGTCTATTAACTCTGAAGCAGCATTGACGCGATAGCTCAGTTGGACTCCAAGAGTGTGACTCCTCATAGGTTAGTCGCAGGTTCCACTCCTGCTCATGTCATCCATCTTACTTTAGTAAAAATACTTCCTTACTAAAATATAAAGAGTGATATGATAATTATTGTATTTTGTGTTTATATAGTCTAGTAGTATCTACTTCAATTTTAGTAAGAACGTGTTGTTTGATCCACATAAGATCAGTTTAAAATACCAAAGTATTTAATCATTAAAGAATTCACATGGTGGTTACTCATTATTTAACTTTCGTGACCGAAACTATTAGCAAATGCAGTAGAATCAGTGGGACACCACAAGGCAACAAGTCGTTACAAACTAACTCTATATTAATTTAAGGAGAAGTTTGCAGAGTAAAGCATATATAGGTCAAGGTCAAGTACATTTTGAGGAACAGAAATATAAGATAGCCTTAGTATTTCCTGAAGATATAAGAACGCTGTAAAATAACGTAACTGGGTCTGTCGCAAAACGATTTACGATAATAATGTCCAATCTGAAAAATGTCCAACAGTTAAAAAATGTCCAATCTGAAAAACGTCCAACCTTAAAAATGTCCAACCTGAAAAGTGTCCAATCTGAAAAATGTCCAATCTGGAACATTTTACACTACAGATCCTTAAAAACCGCTATTTAATTATTTTTCAGTTTGGACATTTTTCAGGTTTTACATTTTTCAGGTTGGACGTTTATCAGATTGGATATTTTTCAGATTGGACGTTGTTCAGTTCGAGCATGGTCGTTGGACATTTTTCAGATTGGACATTATTGCAGTAAATCCGCAAAACCACTGAAACTATACTCAGAATAACAATAAATTAAAATTAACACTATCTATCACTTTTGTATACAGATAACATTTCTTGCAGATACCATTATTAGATAAACAATATATTCAGCCAATTAGTTGTTTAATTACAATCTTATGTAGGTACATACATACATCCAAGTATTAACTAAAGTGATATTTCAATTATGTGATTATTGCGGAAAGACCACTTTACTGTGTTTCATAAGTTTGATGTTAAAACACCGTAACTGAGATTAGACACGAATTGCAGAATTTTTTTATACCTTGTTAGTGCTGTAAAGTGTATAGACTGCGACTAAAATTTCTTAGTTAAAAAAAAATTACAGACATAGCACGGAATGGGATATCCGAATTTGCGTCGATAAATAGGACGAAATGGGAACAATTCAAACAATAGGATACACGTCCACGCTTTCGCTGGGAGAAGACCTCGTGGGAGAAACTGAAGCAAGGCCCTTTGATATGGCACCTTTACAAATACTAACCAAGGCGAAAAGATCAAATGATTAAGAACCATTTCAAGCTTACCCTTAATGTATGATTGTTTAAATAATGTTACGAACTTAAACGTGGCCATTAAAAAGTTTTAAATTCTCCATTGTGGCAACACTGGCCAACATTTCTCAATGTATTGTGTGCACTCGATAATGTTTGTTTACGTAACTTGCAAAATTTACAACAGCCTGTGTATTGTATTCAAACAACTACAGTTATATGCACTGCATTTTAACGTTACAGATTTTTTGAAGCTTCAAATTTTACTAGCGGACAAAAACGGTGTGTTCGTTTCCTATATGAAAAGCCTCGTCATGGGATGGGGATACCCTGCAAAACGAATAACAATTCCATTTCAAATCAATTGTCATGAAATCTAGCAACAAAAACTGTATATCACACGCAAACTTTGCGGTCCTCAACGTAGCACCATCTATTGTTTATTTTGTTTTCGAGACGCAAATAATTGTATGAATTCGTATGCATGTCGCTACTACCCGTCACATGTCGAGTTAATTTTATAGGTACTTAAGTAGGTAAGGTACAGAGGTAGCTCGGATTTGTCATAATTTCACAGATAATGATATAATTCGTACACCAGAACAAGCTTACCTATGTCTACTCGTATAATAATAACCTACATATTCAAATTTTGAGTAGGTATAATAACTCTCGTACCGTTAGTTGAATTAAAAAATAATAATAGAGCTGTTACGAAGCTACAGGCTGATTTCTATTTACATAACACGGTGTTGTCTCAATAAATCATTCGAAACGACATAATATTGCGACTGGGACGCACTACTTTTGTAATAGACGTACGGTAGGTACACACAGCTGTGATGGTACGAGTGTGCTCTATCATCTATCAAACAACATTTGTAATTCCAGTTTTGATTTTATATTATTATTTATTACTGTGTGTACTACTGTAGTACTGTCTGTGGCCTGCTGCGCGTATTTCAACCCACTTTCAACCCCTTGAAAGGGAAGACTTCTTGTGATATCTATCAACTGTCATAGGAAGCAGAAGTCACCCCATTACACCTTCTGTGCGAGTGCGGCCTACTGATGCGCAAAAAAAACACATGCCTGGATAACTTTACTACTCACTTCAACCTGATGAAAGTAAAACAAATCATTGCCAAAAGCGTGCTGAAGTCTAACTGATGCAAAGCTTAGTACTGAACTAAATTGGCAATCACAATAGATCAGTAATCGCAGCAGTGATACAAGGCTGAAGAGCTTCATCACAAAGAATATAATATTACCCTTTTTTTAAGCTGTCTATTTGCAGCTTTTTCATTTAATCCATCAACATAAGGTTGATGCTCTTGGTGGGAGATAAGGTTTTTTTTTTGTAAATTTCATGTAATACATATCATATTGTATTTTTTGTTTTTTATGTCTACTGAGAATATGTTCAATATATTTCTATATACTTAAACAGCGTATTACCCTTGTATCGTTGACTGGTGTCAAATGATGTACTTTTATAAGTAGCTTTGTATGAAAATTTCCCAGGCTTTTTTGTGTGCAATGGTCATAGTAATAAAATGTCTAAATACCTATTCTAATTCATCATGTTCTCAATGTCATGTGTGATAAGGTTTATGATTTTATTCAAGTTGTTACACATATTCTGCAGTTAATTTCATAATTTATACATCGTTTGTTTGCTTAATTAAACTGTACTTGGGAAAGAATATGCAACATTGCCCTTCTTTGGTGCCAGGCTCTATCCACGATCTCTGCCATAAAATTGCTTAATGCAATTTAGGTGATGAATTAGTCATGGGAAGTAGTTAAATAACCGGGTTGAGTTTGTAGCTATCCTAAGTGGACTTTCAAATACAAGCCTCAATTTCTAGTTCAGCCAGCGCAACATGTTTCCTCATAATATTACCAAAAAGTATGCGATATATACCTAAGTCAATAACGATCATCCTATTTATGTCATTCATACCATATCGATACAGAGCCGCCATTTAATAGACCATTACCCTGAACACACCGCAGAATCAGCCGGTAGCTGGTATGCGGATCAATTTAGAGCGGAGGCGCATGTTCTGTTGCGCCCGCGCACACGCGCGTGTCACGCACGACTTGCTACCAGCTGTGGGCCACGCTTCTGTAACGATCTGTTTAATCCAATTAGCAGACTTAGGGCCTTTACACCAGGCGACTTTTTCCAGGGGTTCGAAGCGCGTTCGTAAAACACGCAACTGCATCGCTACAAAGAAATGGCCGTAAGTAACCTTTTTGCATGTTTAAGGTTCCATCAAAATGGATATGCACCTACATGTATGGTATACCCATATTATCGTTTAGTTAGGCATATTGGAAACTTAGAATTCGAACATATATCAGAAGAGCTGAGCTAGAAGATTTTTTGATCTTGTTAATTTATGAGAAACTGCAAGGATCACAAACTAAAACTAACACACGGTTATTCAAAACGCTTTTGTCGTCAAGAATTCCTTAATAAACTAAGCAACATTATGCTGAGTATCTGTGTACTAATATGTATATTATGTACTAATCTATTGACGCCTATCTAGGTACCGTCAAAGAACCTAAGAGCGATGAAGTCTAAATTATAACGACCACCTTTACATTTCGCGCGGCCATACACTATCAGATCATCTACATACTTCATATTTTTTCTTCTTCAGCCTCTATCAATAGATCTCCGAAGATACTTTTACAGTTCGCCATAAGGTCGCTAATACCACTTCTTGCTGTCTATCTTCTGACTTTTGACCATCGTCACAGAAAAAATAATAGTATGTACCTATCGTCGACCTATTGGTCTGCCCCGCCCACTGCCACTTGAGTTAAACAACTTTCTGACCGACATATAGTTAACTCCGGAACTTTTTCGTATATAAATATGTTCATCCTTATAGTTTTATTAGTAAATACTCACCAACCGAGTGAATTCACATCCAATAACCTATTTGGGTACGCAAGTATTTCTGCGCCTGAGTTGCGAGATCGCCGTTCGCTGTCGCCGTATAGGGATCAATTTATTGTCGCTATGGCTGGGGGTGATAGTATGCAGTGAGGAAATGAGAGCAACCAGCCGCAGTTGGGTCAATTGTCGGTTTGGTGTTACCATTGCCTATTTAGTTAAAGTTGTCAATGTTGCCAGCTTAGAATTTTATCATCATATTCCAGGTTATGTGTCTTGTAGGACCCTATGGTTAGTTTAAGTAGTCATGTTGGTAATTTCCATCGATTGAAAAATTACATATTTTTAGGAAGCATAAAATGTACATTTTGAACCCAGGCGCCGTGGTCCACACTCAGATCAGCCCGGTCAAAGAACTCAATGTTTTAATAATAAAAATTGTAGCTACGTCATTTCTGTCGTATTCTCAAAGTTAAGCGGCTAAGTAAAGACAATAAATCGTTAAACACGCGGAAATACCGATAAGAGGTACATAAATTGGACATGTAGAGACAATACTACCGGTAATATTATTACGAAATTTTTTAAAAATGTGATTTGTATCAATACACTCCCTGTCATCAAGGACTTTGCTTTCGTCATTAAGTTTACCGTTCAAGAATGTGCTTAAAGGGCGAATTGGACTGTTTTAAAATCACCTTAGAATTTTAATGGTTTCAGCATTTATAATTATAAATTACATTTGTCTGGCATAATTTAATTTCTGTTTTTTTACCCCCGTTGGTACTGTTATTACAAAACCCAAAAACCCAAATCATTTCTCAATAAATAGCATATACTATACAGCCGGAAGTTGCTTAATGGTATTAGGTACTGTACGGTCGACCGCACGTCAGTGGTTACAATACCAGTATAAACTGGTCTCTCATAGTATTGAAACTCCCTAATGGGCTAGGCCAGCTCAAGATCAAAGTGTTTCCACTGACGTGCGGTCGACTGTACTACCCACGGAACACAGAAAAAGCTCGCTTACATTTCTGTGGTACCACCTACTTACAAATTCATGTCAATCAAATTATATAGAAAAACTTTTCTCAGTACTTCCAATTATTTTTTCAACACATAGTTTTTTTTATCAAGTTTATAATTATAAGGTTAAAACCTTAGCTAAACATGCAGCCATTAGACTACATTTATTTATATCAAAAGCGTTTAACTAACTTAAGATAAATCTTGTCCTGCATCACAATGAGTGCTTTAACGCCTTAAATGTCCGACGATCCATAAATCGCACCTCGAAGTCTTAAATCGAAAGAATTTGCAATTACGTAAGGAGATCTTAATTGGATCAATGCGCGCCTAAACTAATGAAATTGTCACAACCACTATTTTACTTGCAGACAAGTGTCATAAAGCATTCACATTAAATAATAAGATGTTTGTATGTCGATACCTACATACAGTAACTACTATTTTTAAAAATTTGATACCTACTTTTGGGTTTTCAGAATAATATTCTTATTCTTAGACGAGGGTGGCAGTTCCTGCACCGTCTCCACGGAAACGGGAGTTTTGTGCATTTCCCCCCGGGCCGTCAGTCCAGTTATCCCAGCTCCTTGAAATAATGGAGTACGGCTTCTGGCCGACGGCAGCACTGTTGCAGGTCGCTCGTTGCCGAGAGGTCGGGATCTATTGCCAGCCCCGTTTCGGATCTGAATTCCTGTGTTGCGGGACAGTGTAGCACTGAATAATGATAATTATTCGTGATATTATATGGTAGTAGGTATAGGATAGAATAATTTCCTCGCAAGCATCACAGACGCGATAGCTCATTGCAGTTTCAGCATCCAATGGCTTTAAAATTAGCCCGAATATTTTTGACTTGCGTGATGTTGTTTGCTATCCGAAGATATCTCCATTTGTAGGGATTTTTTTCGTCATTCCAAAAACATTTCTCTGAATGAATAGTGAAGTAATTCTCTATAACATCATGTAATGTAGGCGGGCGGAGCTGTGGGTGTTTACTAGTTACTTTTATGAGTAGTAAATAGCTGCGTGACCACCAGGCACATTATGCTGAGCATTTATTTCTTGCTCATTAACCGAAAGTGACCGGTGCCAAGTTCCAGAGAGGGGCGTTGTCACAGACCTTGGTGGAACTGTGGCAGTGTCAATGGGGCACTTAGGTGTGTGCTAATAAATTGTGACAAGTTTAGTAGCACCATGTTAAGCATTGCCATGTTTATACTGTGATAGGTGCATTAGAATTCCCACGCCGCGGGTGAATGTATTTAATACGTTACCACTAAATTCCTACACTAACAATTGTAAGAAGAAATAAGATAACCGACTAGATTAGGTCATGCATGCGGTAGGCGTGGAAGATCGTAATGCTAAGCTACAAAAGCTGTGTGATTCTGTAAAGTATGAATTAAAACTCGACCATCACATCGCAAGTCACTTACTTCACTCCGCATCCGATCATGAAAGACCTTGATGTCGCATTGTGTAAACAAATACAAGCTACTTAATAAACACTTCACTTGCGAAGTAAAGTGAGTATTGAACTGTAAATCATTGAGTTAGAGACCGATCTCACTGCGGATTCAGGATCGAGTTGCACAAATACGCTTACAGAATAGCAGGGAAGTAATGTCACAGAGGACTCGACTGAACAAAGAAGAAGCTTGTGAACGAGTAGCGTGAATATGTATTACGTATGTATCGTCTTAGATTATGTACAATGATAGACTAGAGTAATAATTATGAAGAAAATTTCCCAACTGTCATTTGCCTATTTAGAGCTAATCTAAGCGCAAGGTCGTTCTCAACAAGCTCCAATTGTGCGTGGGCGCGTTGTGATCATTAGCGAGGCTTTCGAAATTTTAATTCGTGCCAAAATTAATAGCACCTGCAGTTAGTGGGCCAATTATATGTAAGATAATTGTTACCGATCGCATTACGATTGTGAACTGTCCTTGCGGGACTGAAAGTAGGCGATAAGTGCATTGGTTGTTGGAATTCAGACAATATTGCAAAAACTATGCTTTCAATAAAAATACAGCCGTTTGTTTAGATAAACATCGAGAATGAATTTTGAAATTATTGTGAAACATGAATCATTTTATTTATCGTCATCTAACAATCTGTTTAGTTCGCAGTTTTGTCAAGAAAATGTCTGACGATTGTCAAGTATTGTCAAAGAACTGATACAGACTTGTAATTCTAATACAAAATTATGTTTGAGATCCAGAATTTCCTCATGTTTATGATACGGCACTAACGATCCTTTCTTACACCATAACAATCGACAGTGGTCACGAAATGCAAGGCATGGGGCCCTTGTTGCACTGTATTCGATTCGATAAAACAATACAATTAAACCGTGGTACCGCCGCCGCCGCCGTATCGCTTGTGCCCTAACACGGCCGACGCGGCCGGCAGCGGTCATTGCAAAATTGTCGATACGAGTACTTATCAACGCGCGTTCGGACTCAAGACTTTGTGTTAAACCCCTACCACGAGTTTCAGGAACAATAATTTTTGATCCAGCATTACCTTGCGTTTGTTACTATTTGACATTGCTTTCCCTCATACGTGCGAAAGTAATGCGGAATAAATAGCCACTCTGCTTTTTATTTAAGAGCCGTGAGGTCCAGAAAGGCAGGTACTGCTGCCAAATTAGTTGCGCCGTTATCACGACCTGGGGCCACGTGTGGGCTGGGAGCAACTCGGTGTAGCGTCGCCCCCGGGGTTACACAAGTTGATCACCTATCTCAAATGTGTGGGTTTCCTCACGATATTTTCAATCTCGGTTTGAGAGCAGCCAATAAATGTAATAGAAATCGAAAAAAAAACGTAGTCGAGAAATAGTTTGTGGCATGGCAGGACCACTTGACATGGAAAATCACCTCATTTCCTCCGTGCCATTGACTTGACAGAGCCCAGGTCCGCCGGGCCACTAAAAGTCACATCAACATCTTATTTTTCATTATAAATACCTTTTAGTTTTAGATGATTTTCATTTTTTGACATTGTTTTGGACATTGGTTCAGATAGTAAGACCTATTTAATGAAACAATATTAGTACAAATTATGCAGTTATACAATTTATGGTCTGCTGTAGTCGTTTACGTTTCATAGCAATGGTTATCATTTATCTGATAATGGACAGGCTTAGTTGCCGCTTTAAAAAAAAAGAATCTGAAGTACTAACAACTGATAGAATACCTTTAATAATTACCACCAGGCATCGACTTACTATGCCAATATTTTTAACTTTATCCTTTCCTATGTAAGTAGTTCACAAAGCAGGACCTGTTTTTTTTCTTCGTCAATGGGCCCAAAGTAAATCCTGTCATAATAAAAGTATGTCGTCACTCCCAGTCCCAATACAGCGTAAAACAAATTATAGTTACGGCAATATGTCAACGCACCGTGTTGAAACTGCATGGGCCGGAACAAATGCCAAATGATACAATAATGTAACAAATAAGTCTGGCCCAGCCCCAGGAACAATGGACTACAGTACACCGGGACATTGCCGACAAACGATTATACTTGTAATTTATTGATAATGTACTAAATAGTTGCGATAAACTCTAGTTCTGTTTCGTACTGCAATGTGTCCAAGGACCCTTGTTGGTTTAATTCTAACCACATTCTAACCTTATTCTAAAAGACGTTAGACGGTCCGCTGCTGGAGTCTGTCTTTGAGCTCTGTAGGTATGTTGAAGTGCTCTGCTGAACATAGACCTTTTCCGATCATCGGTAACAGAGCACCGCCCTCCATTCAGCAGCTTCCGACTACCTTTTTCAGATCGTCGCGGCAGTCCATCTATAGCAAGAAGGTTACCTTTTATTTTTAAATGTGGACCAGCATTACAATACTGTGGTCTAAAGACTAATACAGGTTTTTATTTATATTGTCTGTCGATGAAACAGATCAAACCTTGATACTTTTCTCAGAAACGCCTTATATTTCTGGGTTATCTATCATGTAATTTTCTCTTTCCCAACCATCGTGACACGACCGCTCATAAAGGAAATCTAAGCAGATAAAATAAGTGGTTTTCACAATCAGAGTCACGATACCGTTATAATTATAATGAAGTATCAGAAGAAAACTCCGGACGGCAATTATTAAGAGACATTACGTTGAATTATAATTCGACCTCTATAAATCGACATAATTATTTAGAACAACCATCGAACTACTCATAATGTACATACTAACGTACCAACAACTATATTCTCCTTCCTATATCTTCGGGCAAAGAGATTCCTCACAGAACACACATAAAATACATGTTCTAGTTTGCAGTTAAAAAACTTCAACGCAAATTAGCTTACAATACAAGAGTCGGGAGACTTGTGCGACACTTTCAAAATGCCAAAGTGGCGTCAGAGCGCAGAAATTAAACAAACAAATACATTGATATGCAGAACTTTGGACATATCCAAGGAAGATTTTGTTGTCTAGTATGTAATAATAAATAGTAACATGATCCTATAAGATGCATATTTTTGCTCAATAGGTAAGACCACTCATTTGGTACTTACACAGTAAAATTTCAACCATCTTAGGCTTGTAATACATGATAATCAAAACGCACCTTTTCGTCATTAATTAATCTTATTGATCAAAATGTCCCAGTTCATAAAATAGAATGACGGGTCTGATTGGTGATTCCATCACCTGATAATCTACCTATGTGTTATGTGGTAATTTACTTTTTAAATTTACAACAGTCATAGAACAGAATTTATATGATGATAGACCCAAAGACCCAATCAACTTACCTAACTAAGCTCACGTTATGGACTAATTGATTGTAAGTAACTGAAAATCAATTCCGTGACTGTGTTAAAGATATCTGAAACTTGACATCTTTAAAGCCTGTTACGTGATGTCTGGGCTATAACAGAAAAGGTACTTTTAGATACGCGTTATACTATTTAATGACACTTTCCAGATAGAAATAACTCACTGGTATAGCCTCTCAAATACATTTTTAAGCTACTGAGCTTATTAATTAAATTACAAGTTCCTTTCATTCTATTTATGCCCAGTACAGTTATCTCCAACATATCAATTCGTCATCATTTCAAGTTGTCGGTTTGTCTTTCCGATGGAAATTTTCCTAGTTATGCGCCTGTTATGCGCATTTTGATAGTGTGCAGTGCAGGGTCATCTTTTGCATTCAACACGTCTGTAACTTTTATCACTCTATTAGCCCTAGAAGTATTCTATTAAATTCGGACATTTTTCCATCAGCATCATCACTTGGTAAATCTTTGGTTTTACCGGTAAATCCTAGAACTGTACTTCGGATTGTTCCAGTAGGTACCATATACATTGGTCATAATCACCTCAGTAGTTAATTATTGCCGGTGAATAAAATGTACATTATGTGATTAACTGATAATTTATCAATGAACTCTTATTTGCGGTTATCCACATCCAGTCAATGCCGCCATTCCACTGATCTCTTCATCTAACCTATGAAACTCCTGTTGTGAATTGAAAGTGAGTACGCCAAGCGTCGATCTGTAATCACCTAGCGGGTACTGACATCAGCTCACGTGGTGCGGCGAAGTGGCTATTTCTAATCAATGGTCCACTATTGCCACAAAGCGTGTTTGACATGCAGATGCGAGCTAGGAACAGAGGTAACAAACCTTCTTGGGTTTGGGTCGAGCGAGTACTCGGTTTTGAAGCGAATTACTTCTTTCTTCGCATCTCGTATCCATACTGGACTGTTCAAAATTTGTACGTCATTGTCACTTCCGGAACAACTTTTCTTAATTAAGCCTAATTTTATTTATGATTAGGTAGATTTAAGTAAAATTAAAAAAGTTAATTTAAATGATCTTGTTAGGCGTGTGTTGGCAGTTTTTTTAAAATAATTTTACGGTTTACGGCTCACCTACCGCTCGGTAACTGTGTTTGTGATGATAGAAGAAAAACTGGTCAAGTGCGTGTCGGACCACGGATAGTGTAGGTTTCCGTAACAAGTCATTTTTATTTTGCAGTTTTCACTTTATATCTTAAAAGCGTTCATTACAGGAAAATGATTAAATAAGAGCTATATTAAGAAATGTTAAAGAAAGATGTAGTCTCATTGTTGTCTACTAATGTAACTATTCGATTTCCATACTATATATCTGAGTCATCTGAAAAGTATTCATTTTAAACAAAGAGACTACTTTTGGGGCCATGTCATTGTGATACTAGCGGACCTCGTGTTTATCATTCCTGATTTAAACGAAAGTGTTCTAGCGGATCTAGATAATAAATCGCATTCGCGTTCAGCAAATACAAACAGAATAATGTATGGAGTTAGAACTGTTAAAAGTGAGAAGAGGTTACATAATTTAATGGACTAAATATTATTGATTGGTTATTGATTGATTACCTTGTATTTACAAATATTGATACCTAATGATCTCACATTATGTCATTGTTGCACAAAAGGCAATTACGGATCTTTGGTCTTGTTCTAAAAATATTCTGAAAGTACTCATAAAATTTTACAGGTTCTAATTTCCGTTCTTCACAACATTGAAGTTAAAGATAAAAACTAACAAGTATTTTCTTTATAAATTTATTTTAGTTTGGAAAGAAATTTTCTTGCGACAGAATAGTTATTACATTAATTAAATGCAAGTCGAGTCTGGAGTCGATAGCATGCTTGCAAAATATCGGACGCATTCGTACACGCGCTTGTGGGAGAAGATAAAATCTCAATCGTTTTACCTTTTTTGAGTAGGTACCTAATACTAAACAACATGGGAATTTATGCAATTACGAATCGATAGTAAAGCCTGTTTTTTAAACTAACACAATAAATTTGAGAGAAACAGACGCGAAATTGATATTTCTTTCTCTTTTCTACCCATTGTGTGACATTGACAGGATATGTGCAGGTATCTTTCTTGCCGCTTGTGAATTTGTTTTCAACCTTTTTACCCGACTGTGGCGAAGGCCAAAAGAAGGGTTATGTGTTTGACGCGTATGTTTGTATGTATTTCGTTTCGTTCATTTATCAGAGTGTAGCTTTACACTATGACAATAAGATTGACGTAGGTAAAAAAATAATTAATTGTATAAATGTACCATGAGTTCATATTACTCAGGCAATCAAATATTTTGACTTTAACGACATATTTTAGCCAAAATTAATTATATTTGAGGTCAAAAAGGTTTTTATGTGTACTCTTTGGCTAAATACACTTTAAATGAGCATATCTTATAGTCAAATTAAAAAATTTAATTGCCATAATTTGTAACTTACGCAATAAGTAAGCAGTGGAGTTACAACTTTCTAGATTTTAAAATCAAATAAGTAATACGACATACGACCAAATATTCAAATTAGCTTACTTGAGCAGTGACACTTGCAGAACTACTTTTAACTTAACATACAGGGTTAAATCAAAGGCGACCTTAACTTGGACTTCCTATCCTTTCAAATTTTCGTTGACTACAAGTACCTGGGCAAGTCAAGTAGAATTGTATTATAGGCATTATAATATACATGTTATAAATGACAGTAGTGGACCACATTTCAATTAGCATAATCAGCCTAAGGGTGCATTCACAGCTTTGGTTGCCTTTAGCATTTGGTCGTGACCGCAAAAGTGCTAATAGTCGTATCTTTTTTTGATAAAATTAATGTCTGTTTGCAGACGACACTTTTAATTTGTCGAACACGATTGATTTGTCAGCTACAACTTAATGAATTTGCTTATTATTAATATAGAAATTTAAGTTACCCTTCCTTATGAAATCGAAAAATGATAAAAAAATGAAAAACCTACTTACGGCCTAAGAAACATAAGTTCGGAATGTAAGTATGTCCTTCAATTTTAAGACATACTACTTAGGCGTATTTCAAAAGCTGCAACGGAAGCCTAAAATCCACAGGCATAAAGTGCTTCAAACAAAAGGACTCACGCCAGTCGATGGCCATCTTTTATATAGGTATTCACTGTCATCGTCTGCATGGAACCTAACGCTTACAGCATTTTCGGCAAATCTGTCCAAACCTTAAAGACAGGTGCCAGGGGATTAACGACTGGTTTAAACATAAACTTATATTTCATAGTCCACAAGCTTCCTACACGCGATAAGGATCTATTTAGACCAGGCAAGGAAAACGTAAACCAAGGTCTCGTACTTTCGTAAGACAATATCCGTGACTTGTGATGTATTGGCAGCCCATACGGATTAAATAATATGAGAGAAAAATTGCTGACAGTAATAATGTTATTAATATTATACAATAGAACTCACATCCTTTATTACGCGTTTGATTGATTGTTACTTAACTTGTGAAATACAATATCATACTAGTGACACTGATTACAATAATAACAATTTAACCGAAGGTAACAATTTGGTTTCACAATCACGAATAAAGACTGGTACTTTGGTGGAAAAAATATAGCCAACTGTATCGACCGCATAATGCCATATAGTTCATACTTTTCTGTAATACTTTATCAGTAGGTAGTAACCTACTGAGTAGCTACGAATATGTATAATAATAATAATCTATTTATACTAGAATAAATCGTAATTTATTTGTATAGACAGACACAGGAGGAGAAAGGTGCAATGTACTATACTTAAACACAAGTTTTCAAATATTCACCCATGAAGAAGTCAATTCTTCGCTGAAAGTACAAAATCTCACTTACTACGAAACAATTCTCCATAGGTAAGGAATGTTTGAAAGAAAATAGCTTCCTTATTCGTTCACTCAGAATTGAAACTCTGCTCTATACCTACCGTGTTGAAACCAACATCCTGCGTTTATAAGGCCTGGTTTGGTGTGAGATTCAACTCCACGATATTTTACTCCAGTATTTTAATTAATATCAGCTAATACCTACCACCTCGCATTTTACCGGTCTTAGTTCATTTACATTATTAGACCATATATCCGCCGTTTTACAACCATTTAATTAGCTATCCCTATTGGCAGTTGTCCCTTTTTGCGCAGCATTCTATTGCCTTAATAACATTTTGTAATTTCTCGGTAGTAAATTTTTGTAGTGTAGTGTATTGTAACTTGCATATAAGCCAAAAAATTTGTCTGTGCTGCGAGACAGAATAATTTCATGCTTATTTAATATTCTCATTACGTTTTAACATCTAGTAGTTAGACATTGAGTCTAAGAACGTTAAATTTAGCTTGATGAAATTGTAAGGAACAATACAATTTTAAAATTACAAAAAATTAAATAAATAATTAGAATTTTTGGAGTTTTCATATTATTTTCGATGAGATATAAAATCATTTAAATGTTTTTTAAATGCATATGAATTGTGTAATTCTCTACTTTCTATGAAAACACGGTGAAATTGCATAATTTTTCGGAAACGGGTTCATAGCTATAAAACTTATCCGAGTTTTTATATTTAACAAATACCCAAGTCACAAATCAAGTTTTACTTGTTTTATTTTCTTCATTACGGAAGTGAAATTATCGTCAGATGCATCCGGGCTAGTTGCATTTTAATTGGCGTACTCTTCAATAATACAACGTGTTCGAATTTGTGTCACTAGGATTTTAGTACAAGGTGAAGATCCAGGGGGCCATAAATGCATGCACAGTAATAAATATAACGCATTTATTATGTGACTGATATGTAAAAGAACGTATGTAGGTATCTACCCTTTTAAAATGTCTAGGTTTCAAAGCTTTTACAAAAACCGTTGAAACATATTGATTGTAAGTATGTAATAAATATTTTACTCTGACTAATATTCCAACTTGAGTGCACAAAACTCCCGCTTTCGTGGAGTCGGTGCAGGGACTGCCACCCCCGCCTAAGAATAAGAACTCCAACTCGAGAGTATTGTTAAGTCAGTTTAGTGTGTCCAAAATGGAAAGGTCAATCCATCACTACATTTTCTATTCACAAAATAACCTAAAATTCTTAGTTTGTAACAAAATTTGTTCAGGGCTATTCAAATTCGGACGCCTAACAAAATTGAACGGACAAAACATTTGTTTACGTAATGTATTTATAAAAGACAACTATTCGTTTGTATTCCGGGAATGAGACCAAACGGCCTAAAGCTGTAAAAGCTCTCAAATGTCACGTCCGCCAACTGTCATAAAATTCGCACCATACGCATAGTAACGTAACTTTGTCCACAAGTCGCTGGCAACAGCTTATTATGACAATGGAATTAAATGATGAAATTAATAGCTTATTGAGTCTAATTTTTAGTAATCGTGAATGTACTAATTGCGCCTTATATTTTTAGACATTGCATTTTGAACTTGCATAATTTCGACCAATCACTCCTTACATGTCCAACTTTGTGACGTAAGTCATTTTTAACCGCTCGTAATTTAATGCAAGTGAATGTTGTCCAGTGGACAATATTCAACACAATGTTAAAAGGAAACCACATTAAAAAGTAGGTAATCTTTCGGTATAGGTAGGTAATATTTGTACTTATTTTAAAAATATCTAGCAGTTGCTAGATATGAAATTAGTTGATATTTCTAACAGTTTTGAGAATTTGGTTAACATCACTAATAATCCAGCTTCTTACGAAACTAAAAGCTATCCATTCAAAATATATCGTAAGACTATTATGACGACTATTTCTGACATCCTATGCTCGGAAAACTAAAATGTCTCCACTGCGTCTAATTATACCAGGAAGGTTCGAATCTCTTTAGTGGTGAGTAGCTAATTTTTTTGATTCATGAATTATACCAACAGAGAAATTTTACTAATCTTGCAAATTTACTGCCTCTTTGACGGACAGTTTTGAAAAACCAGTTTTGGAAAATTTAAAAACCCCAGTCTAATCAATATTCTTATTTCAAGTTTGAAATTGACTTTCGAATTTTGATAACAAATAGACACTAGGTAGGTAAGCACTATTACATTGCCTGTGTCGTTACGGCCATATCATTATTATGGCATTATACAACCAAGGTAATAAAATACTACAGGATGTAAAAGACCACAGCAGAATACAGTGCAAACTGAAATATTTTAATAAGAAATGTATACCTACCAGAAATAAGAAGGAAAAGTATCCTTCAAACTTATTCCATTTTGTTGCTCTATATGGGAAATCCGCTTTGCCAAATTGTTCGCGCTGAGTGGGTACGTCCGTGTGTAAAATGTTATTCGGTCTTCCCTCTGACATTCCCACAGTGCTGCGAAAAGGGGTTCCAGAACATTGGGGAATTCCACGAGGAAATTAGACATGGTAGGTACATAATAATTTATGGATACCATACATTACAAGTCATTTTACATTAAAAAGAGTCTCTAGACCGTAAACGTCGTGTCATAAATTAATATAGGACCTATGTATATGCAATAATAACGTCACGCGAACTTACTGCTCTCACCAATAATGGTTTTAAAAAGACTATACTCATTTTGCTGCTATAATCAGTAATACAGTGTGTTTCGAGCCAACGTAATTAGTATAACAGCCACACGAGGCATTCCATCCGAGCTTTAGGGGAACACATTTTTGGATGGACCTTAGGCTCATGTACGCAGCCATACAAACGTTTCAGTTCAGGCGTTCATAAGTGTCGATGGTCGTTTACCATCATGTGGACTTGTTTATGATATAAAGTTATTCGTACTACACCATGTAGTTCATGGCAAAGTCCAAGACATTTGCATTTGAATACAATGACGTGTGTGTAAAAACAAAATTCACTTGTTTGATATAGTTACAGATAACATCATTCACATTTTATTATTTACATACAAAGACTTGCATGGCTCTCAATGTGCAAATGGAGAGCGGAATACGTTTTGTCGTTTCATGGGAAATACATGAGTCACATTTATAGTAGGTACATACATTGACTACATCCACATTATGCTGTATTGCATGATCTAAATGTTCTCCACTGTCACCTTCGCAAGGCTCTGCATTGGCCTTCCAATCACCCTGTATAATATAACAACAAAATGTTGTATTTCGTATCAACACTAGAGTGGTAGTGACAGGATGACGGGATGCTGAGAGCCGAATATTGTGTTCAGTGGCCTAGGGAGAACCCTATGTCCAGCAGTGGACTAATGCCAAGCTGGTGATAATTTTAAATCGAGATTTTTTTCACATTTCCTTTGTAGAAGCAGTGACTGATTAATTACTCGTATTAAGTTTTCCGCCAGCCGGAAGCGGCTGGGAATGGAGTAGGTTTTAACCGAATATTGACGCACACATTGGAGTACGGCCTTGCCCTGCAGTGGACATCAACGGGCTGATGATTAAATATGATTGTTCTCTACTGGCGGTTTAATTTGAACCGTTAAAGTAATGGACTTAAATATTACTTAATATGACTTTTTAACAAAAAAACTTTTTGCCAAAATTTTGATTACTAAAATATTTATTGCAGAAAATTTTAATAGTCGTAATATACGCACATCAAATTATACATCCTTTGATTTACTTTCACAATATTTTTCCCAGAAAAGGGTTTGAAATACTTAATCGTAATCGATACGATTATTAGATAAATTGTCGATTTTAACCATTTCATTGCCACTTTGATTTAAAGTTTTACATGTTACTTGTAATATAAAAGCTCGTCGACCTTCCCAATCACCTGCTTCAGGATAAATAAAAACCTACAGCGGAACCGGACGCGACGATGATTGACGTACGTCACAAATCATACAGTCCACACCTTGTCAAAATATACCTCCGGCTTTGATTTACCGACTATAACACATACATTACATAATAAATACATACATACATAATAAATACATGCACACATACTTACATTATACTTATCTCAAATAAGGCTCAATTTATTCATTGCATTTTATGAGTCTCAAATATGCCTTAATCTAAATACTTACCTATCGATCACATTGCAATGCAATGAACTACTTGGTCTTATTCGCAATTAGAAAATATAGTCAACGAGATAATTTGGACCATAATCTAAATGGTCTAGGAGCTACGAATTTATCTATTTATTAAAACTTGATTGCACTAAATTAATGAACAAAAGTCGAACATATCCTGCAATACGCATACCTACCGGACATTATTAAAGTTATTGAGTAAAAGTTGTTTTCATAATGAATGTAAAGCTTTCAACATAATTTTAACTTATAGGTAGGTAGGTGTAGGTTTTTAAGTATCTAGGTAAGTACGCTTATATGCTGTTTTATTCGCGAAATGGCTTCAAGTAATAACAAAATAAATATGTAATTGACCGAGCGAGCGAAGCGTCTACGTTTCGAGACTGGCCAAAAATGCTCTTGTCCGGCTGTCTGTCTGTCTGTCTGTCTGTAATTCTCTACAGGTCGCATTTTTCAACCGATTTTGACGAAAATTTGGCATATGTATAAATTAATTAAACCTACAAAATGAGTAGAATAAAATTTTGAAAAACATTTTTTTTAGAGTACCTACCATACTCGCAAAGTGGGAGTGAACTTTTTTTTTCTTGTGAATCCCATAGTGTGGGATATCGTTGGATAAGTCTTTCAAAAATATTGCTGGTGTGTGAATACCATTTTTTCGATTTAGGGATCCGTTGGCGAAATATTAAGCTTTAAAGCGGTAATTTTTGTTAGAGTCATGTGTCCCCCCCCCCCTGCCAGCTAAACGGTTGCTTCTGGAAATGTGAAAAAATTCATGGCAGTAGCATATATAACGTAGTTACAAGGAAAACTATTACGGCTAAGTAGGTTCTATTAGTTTTTGAGTAATAGTGGATCGACTTAAGAAAGTTGAAAAAATAAATTATGTTCATAGAACTGCATACGTAAAATGGAAAATTATTTTTTTCCGCGTGATATCCATGGTGTGGGGTATCGTTGGATGGGTCTTTCAAAAATATCGCGGGTGTGTGATAAACATTTATCGATTCAGGGATCCGTTTGCGAAATATTAAGCTTTAAAGTGCTAATTTTTGTCACTTTAGTAGGTACTTTTTCTCTTTCCAAAGTTGACTTTTGTTGGTTTCTTTTAGGTTTGGTTTATAAGGGCTGGCGAGGTCTACTGTTCTCACGGAACTACTAGTTTAGATTTATTTTGATATACGTAACACTACGAGTAGATGCCTTCTACAATTCAAGATGTGCGCAATGATGACAAACGAGTATCTCAATACTCTACAAACCTCATTTTAAATACTTATTTCCACGCCTATACTGATGAAACTTGTATGTTTTGTGCCAATTAATTTCATTATAAATAAATCAAAAAAGTTGTTAAACCATTTTGATCAAACAGTTGCTTAGTAGCTCTACGCTGCTGGCGGCAATTTGGCTAGTTTAGGTGTACCATTACAGCGGGTCTAGAAGAAATTTATAACTGGCTATAGTTATTTAAATCACATGGAATTACATGTCCAGCCGGTGCAAGTGTTGCCAATTACGTGTGGACCGATGCATTTCTTTAAATCGACCTACATTAAGTAACATGGCTCATTACAATCTTTCGAGGCTGATAAATTACAATTCTCGGCAATTATTAACTCAATGAAATGTGTGAGAGACTGAGAGAGGTTTCTTCGCCTCTTCTTTGATGGCCAAATTGTATGCACGGGGTCCTTCGATCAAAGACGGGGTCCTTTAAGGGGAAGATGATACACGAATAATGCAAACGAAATTCTAGAGGTAGCACTAGGTACCTAATAAGCTTGAGGGAACTACTTATAGAATTTGCGTTCTGGAATTTTTATTAGGTGCATTCCTCGTGCACAATTTAAATGTCCTCGTGTTCTCGTGATTATGTCTAGGTCCATTGAATCCTTTTCCTAAAATATTATTTCCTGTCCAGTAATAAATTGGTTCTATCTATCGTGCTCCATCTTCTTAGAAGACTTGTACTTATATATGTATTTTGTGGTTGAAGGGTAAACATTTCATTATTGTTTTTTTTATGAACGCTTTATGTAATAAATAGCCTAAATTCGATATAGTTAGTTAATGAACAAGAAGAATTCTTTGAGATTACTGGATACAAGTGGAGCGATGTCAACGTGTGCCAGGACAAGAAGAAATAAGGGTTAAAGAAGTTCTTTTTTTAAGTTTGGTCATGTTATTATTGCCACACCTCTGTTATATGGTAACGAAGTGTAGAGTAACATTTTGTGCAAACTATTATGAGAGGCGTCGTCGTCGGTAGGCAAATCGTACAACAATGGTCGTATTGCACAGATGCCAAATCGATTTCAGCTTTAACAATAGCAAACAATAACAGACAAACCTAATAAAAACCCCAGCAGAACCCAAGAAGTGCTATACAATTGCGTACTTGACCCGAAATTGAATAGAAACTTATTTTCACAACCGTTTCCCAACGGCATGACTAAAAGGGTGCTATTTCACAGATTTTGAAGTCATTTCTGACTTAGTGCACTCTACGTTCGTTCCGTCAAATATGATTTCGCGCTCCACTGTCGCATACTTTCATGTCGCGCCGGTGGCCGGCGCCTGCGCAGAGCGTATCAAGGCCGATATAATAAAAGTGGAATCGGCTCAAAAAAATGTAGCAATCGTTACGTAAGCAAGCGAGAAAGTTGCGTGTGAGTTTAAAATCAAAAAATAAAGATGGTACAGACGGCTTGAAACAATCGCCTATAAAATCACGCACACAGGCTCCTGACTGATGGTACGAGCTCAGATCGGACGCTGGCGCTAAAATGTATGACGCGTTGTCTAAAAATGCAAAATTGAACTGCCTATATACTCTCACGAACCTATTATCATGCGTATACATACGGACGCATGCGTATCTTGGTGTGTGGCAATATCGCGAGTCATATCGCCTTCGAGAACCAAACGGTATTTACGGGGAAACCGAAAATTATGCTTTTTTTTAAAAAAAAAAAATAACCAGCGGCGGACTGCGTGAAGGTATCAAGTTGAAATTAGTGTCAAATACTGAGGTCTGCAGTCCCTTAAAGCTGTGAAAAAATCAAACTTCTGAGTCGGAAGTTGTACATCACAAAAAAAGTAAATTTTCTATTACCAACAAACTTAATTATTTAAAATTACAAAACCCTCAGGGCGCGAGTTCTACTCGCACTTGTCCGTTTGTTTAGATATAGGAAACATAACAGGTATATACCACTAATCACCCCGGGTAGTATCACAAAGAATTTTCTAGGTGTTATATTGCGACCAGAAAACGATGTAACATTATACTGAGCGTCTGTTCTAAGTTGACCATCTGTACTCTTTTTATTTGTGAACACTGGACCCATTACACGACCGAGTGGAGAATTCGGCCGCTACAAACAATGGCTAACAACAGCTATTTAAAAAAGCCTGCAAAAAGTAGAGCAAAGTTCATCTTGACGCGGAAACAATTTATACGTTGTATGGGTATTATCATTAGCTTAAATGAAAAACCCATTAATACATGGCACGGCCGGGGATCGCTCAATCAAAAATTATATATTGTATTATATTATTATCTAAAAATACCGATTTTCAAGTTTTTTCTTTAATTAAGCTTCTACGGAATAGTGTACGTTAAGTGACGAGCAGTTTGAATGTGCATACTTATTTAACTTATTAACTTTTATGATTGTTTTTCAATGTAAAAATTTATTGGTACCTATTTAATTATTTGTTTAGTGTCTACCTAGCTAGGTAGGTACATTATGAAGCCATCAACTTATAAAAATATATATATATATCTAAGTTTGTCTCTAAATAACTAACGTCAAAGTGAACGGTTGCTTATTTTTTTTACATAAATCATATTCATATATTCGCACGCATAGATCTTTGGTCTATTAATTACTATTATAATGGTCAGTGACTTGCGATATACCCTTTTCCGGCATACTTTTTTGTAGCATAGCAGTTGCAGGTTTAATAGCAACGGCTTGCGTTTTTCACAAAAAATCACCGGGGGTAGCACAATATGTATTGTGTATTCGGCCTCAGCATTATCATACCTTGAAGCACTTTTTTATGTGGACGGTAGTATACACGTTGAAAACAATAGATCCTAACCCAAAAAGCGTTATCTATTCAGCCTCACCACAGATTAATAAATCTTGATATAATTCTTTCCACTCATACACTGTGTGTAGGGTCGTTACGAAATTTTTTCAAGTAAAGAAAACCGTTTATTTCTCCACTTTCTTAACAATAGTTGTAATTGTAAGCATAGCTGAGACCTTCTATAACATTAAAATGATTTTTACCTTATACAAAACCTGTATATCCTTTGTGTAAAACAAATGTCAATTACATTAATAAAACATATAATGCAGTTCATTTGTGAAGCTTTTCATCATACACAAAGGTCTGATTTAAATGTTTAAACAATTGTACAACAAATATTATTTCATTGTGTCAGGGAAAAAACAATATTATTGAATTCATAATGCATTGTTACGCCAGCAAAATGTTTTTGACCTAAGTTAATACGTACCTACGTTTTCGTTTAATTTTTACTTGTTTTGTTTTTATTCTTTTAAGTATTTTGTTGTTTACGAAACAATACCACCGTAATGAAGTTTTCAGTAATTATTGACAACTGTCTTTTTACAAGATACTTTGATGTAATTAATCCAAAAGTGGACTCATAGAAATCTATTTTTCACAACATGTTACCGTTCAGATTAAAAAGAATTACTTCTAGATATTTCACATTGTGATAACTAAATGTGACTAAAATCTCAATTCTGAAATAATTTAATTTTAATCGACTACGTTAAATCACTTTTATTATTCCCAGAAAACATTTAGAATAGACACCCATGATCGATATCCTGAGTGCATAATCTAGATAACAAAATATTTTTTTAATCGACAAAGCACACACAAAATATAGATTGGATCTACGGTTGACAAATCCTCTAAACGTTTAGATACCTACAAAGTTTCAGGAATTTTTTGAATTTTCAGGTTGGGACTGTCCCTTGTGAGACAAAGAATATAAGATAGTGATATACATAGGTGGACGGATAATTAGAAACAGGGCAAGATTTTCATACAATCGAGGTCACTTTGGAGCCATGGTTCTCCGTGAAGGATTGACCGGGGCATGATCTGATGACGGTCATCGAGAGAGTACATGGAGGAGTTTTAGATCGCTATAGATGTCCAACTGATCAGATGAAGCGTTTGGAAGCATCATTATCATGATTCCTTAACTTTAAGATTTTCATATATTTTGATGTAATTTTGCGGGTTTTTATCTTCATGAAGATCCTGCTTCCAAATGGCTCATCTGATTAGTTGGACATCTACAGCGATCTAAAACTCCTCCATGTACTCTCTCGATGACCGCCATCAGATCATGCCCCGATCAATCCTTCACGGAGAACCATAGCTTCAAAGTGACCTCGATTGTATGAAAATCTTGTCCTGTTTTTAATTATCCGTCCACCTATGTATAGGCTCGATTCTGAAAGAATTTAGCAGCACTAAACTAGTTTCGTCATTTGCCAGGGGTAGAAACAATTTTGGTGCTGTCACATTTTAACTTTGTGCCTACGGAATCGGACCCAACATATTTATAAACTACTAGCTTTTTCCCGCGACTTCGCCCGTGTACATTGTGAAACAGCGCTGCAAATGCAGCGCAGCGCTGAAAAAGCAACGTTGAGAAACTATTTATCCTTCAGAAGAAATGCATTCGAGTTCTTGCCAACATAGATCCTATGACAAGCTGTAGACCATATTTCATTAAATTCAAAATCTTAACTTTAACGTGTCTGTACATTCTTGAAGCTTGCACGTTTGTTAAGATAAATATAGATCAATTCCCTCAACATTGGCGTCCAAGTAACCTAAGACGTCAAAAAGGATTAGCAACATCCACCTCAAAACTTGAAATGTACAACTCTGGCCCAAAATCCATGTTCATAAAAATATATAATGCCCTACCAGAATCCTTACAAAATATCAGTAAAATTAACATGTTTAAGAGTAAATTAAAAAATCACCTAACAGTTAAAAGTTATTACTCCCTAGGAGAATACTTAAATAAATTGTAAAATATCAATGGATATTTTAAATGTAAGTGGGCAACACTGTCTTTTTACTTTTTTTTTAATGTCGACTGAGCTCGCTCTCTCGTTTCCAAGATGTCTACCACGTAAAATGTAAAAGTGTACCTGCTTGTGAAAGTATATAAATAAAATAAGTTTTTCTGTGCATTCGTCGTTTTTAATCAATATAAATCCACAACATGGTAGCAGAGCGTGGTTGATTAAAAATAATTCGACGATTCAAGAAAAAAAAAGGAAACTTTGAGGTTAGAAGAAAAAATTACCATGCGGTAGGCGTGGGTTGGCGTTTCCTTAGAGAAAAGAAGAAAAATACCACGCTGTGGACGTGGGCAGGAAAGTTTAGAGAAGAGAAGAAGAAATTACCACGCGGTGGGCGTGGGCAAGGAAAGTTTGGAGAAAAATTACCACGCGGTGGGCGTGGGCAAGCAGGGAGACACATCAGAAGAAAAGAAAAGATGGAAACCGTCACCGTCCCCACGACGATGAAGCTAAATGGCGAGAACTGGGCACTGTGGAAGTTTCAAGTGTCAGTGATACTTCGGGGCAAGGGGCTATACGAGATAGTAACCGGGGACAAAGTGAAGCCGGAGGATGCCAGCGCAGCGGCGGAGTGGAAGAGAAATGACGCCAGGGCGCAAGAGATATTGGTAACTAGGATGGAGGACATATCGCTGACACATCTATTGTCATGTAATACAGCACATGAAATGTGGACTAAGTTGAAGACAGTATATGATAAAGAGTCAACCGTAAGCATTCACCTACTACAACAGAAGTTCTTCATGGTGGAATTTAAAAATGACTCCATATCAACCTACATTTCAAAGCTTGAAGAAATATCCAGTAAGCTGAAGCAAGCCGGAGAAACTATATCAGAGAAAATGATCATGACAAAAATATTAATGGCATTACCGGAGCCCTACAAACATTTCAGATCAGCTTGGGAATCCGTCCCAGCTGATAAACAGTCGCTTGAAGAAATGACATCGAGACTCTTGATCGAGGAGGAGAGAATTACTTCATCGGAAGGAGAATCTACAGCCTTGGCTGGTATGGTAAAAGGATCGAGAGGTTTCAAATGTTTCTCTTGTGGAGATATTGGACATTTAGCGAGAGCATGCCCGAAGAAGAAGGAGAAATATGAAGGAAAGAACTGTTTCTTCTGCAATCGGTATGGGCATAAAGCAGTAGACTGCTGGTACAAGAAGAACAAGGATGGTGAGAGTGGTAAAAAGTATGAGAAGAATAAGAAAATACATGGAAAGAGGAATGGTGGAGAAGTGTACAATGCATTCATAGGGATAGAGCAGGGAGTGCAAGAAGGAGACTGGTGTATGGACACAGGAGCCAGTGAGCACATGTGTTGGGATAAAAGTTTGTTCGAGACCCTGATAGAGAAAAGTGGACGTAACAGTGTAACAGTGGGTGATGGCAAGGAAGTGAAGGTAAATGGTGTTGGGACTGTAATATTGTATGCTAAAGTAGATCAAAAGTTAATTAAGACACAATTGTCTAATGTATTATTTGTGCCTGATCTTAAATTTAATCTATTTTCAGTTGGATGTGCATTGGATAAAGGTTTTTTATTAGTGTCTGACAAAGATAGATGTGTTTTTATAGACGAGGAAGGTAGCGCGCGGGCTATTGCGAAACGTCATAATAAATTGTATAAAATGAATTTTTTGCCTGCAAATAAAACGCATCTGTGCGAAACGGAACGAAAGGAACGTAACCTGTCAGTATCAATCAATTCAATCACGTCAAACTCTGCCGCCACTGAACTAGCTGAATGTCATTTCGTAAAAAGGATTGAATGTTTGTCGAAATGGCATCGTATATTTGCGCATCAAAATATGAAACAAGTAAAGTCTGTTTTGGATAGAAATAATGTAAAATACAAAGATGACAGTGCTAATTTTGTATGCGAGCAGTGTGTGTCAGGTAAACAACATCGCTTGCCGTTTCCTGTGAGTGAAAGTCGTGCCAAAGAGAGGTTAGAATTGGTGCATGCAGACGTGTGTGGACCTATGAGAGAGGTGAGTTTAGGAGGTGCAAGGTTTTTTCTGGTGTTAAAAGACGACTATTCGTCATATCGATTTGTCTATTTTCTCAAACATAAGTATGAAGTGAAGTCTTGTATTGAAAAGTTTATAGCAGTGGCTGAGAGGGAGACGGGGTGTAAAATGAAGTGTTTGAGATCTGATAATGGTCTGGAACTGGTAAACAAGGACATAGAAAAGATATTGACTGATAAGGGAATTAAGCACCAGACATCTGTACCATATACTCCAGAACAAAATGGACGCGCTGAACGGGAAATCAAATCTCTAGTTGAGGCAGCAAGGAGCATGATCCAGGGCATGGACAGGAAGTACTGGGCCGAAGCTGTGAATACAGCAGCTTATATACTGAATAGGACAGGGGCTAGTCCAATAGTGGGCAAGACTCCATATGAACTGTACCATCTTCATGAACCTAATGTGAATTATTTCCAGGAATTTGGATGCAGAGTGGCAGTACATGTGCCTAAACAAAAGAGATCAAAGTGGGACTCCAAGAGCTGCGAAGGTATATTAGTGGGATACGAAGAGAACACTAAAGGCTATAGAGTGTTCTTTCGAAATAAGAATAGAGTGGATATTGCTAGAGACATAGTGTTTTTACCGACTAAAGAGAGCAGAGAGGAATGTAAACAACAACTGAGTATGAGCACTGAGAGTGAGGTCCAGGATTGGGATAGAAATACAGACAAGACATGTGGAGAGAAAGAGCCTAATGGCATAGAGAAGACACATGGAAAGGCAGAGATACCCAGTCAAGAAGGAATAGAGAAATTATGCAGAAAGGAAGATATACGAAAACAGGGAAAGATAAGCGGACAAAATGAAATAGATGAGAACGAAGAACTTAATAGTAACGACAAAACATTAACTCCGAGGAAAGATATAAGTGTGGAAAGCATAGACGAATCAGAAGCATATACATCTCCAGATGAGTCATATGAGATGAGTCCTCAACGCAGCCTAAATCTTAGAGAGAGTACCCTTAATCGTAAGGTCAGCTATAAATTTGCTTATAATAATATAATGCTGCTGAATGAAGATATTGAACCAAATATTTATAATGAGACTGTTTCCAGCAGTGAAAGTGAAAAATGGAAGGAAGCAATTGAAAAAGGAATATGTTTATTAAAGGAATATAATTCTAGGGTATGTGTGGAGAGGCCAGAAGAATGTAAGGGAATGAAATGTAAGTGGATGTTTAGAAAGAAGAAAGATGCAGAGGGTAAGATAATGACATATAAAGATTGTTTTAGTGGCTAGGTATTTGTTTTAGCAGAGATGTAAACACTTCAGAAATTTATAGTCTGGTAGCAAAGGTGTGATCTGTAAGTTTTTTTTTTTGTGTCATGAATAATAAATATATATATAAGTTTTTTTTTGTATGCAATGTTGTGCACAAAACTTGAGCTCAGCATTTGTGTTAGTATTTTGAGCAGAGATCAGTCATGCACGAGTCAGGAATTATGTATTTATATATACAAGGTACAGTATATTTAAGTCAGATTTTTGTTAAAAACTGTAAAAATGATAACAGGCTATGTAGACTCAGATTGGGCAGGGGATAAAACTGATCATAAATAAATGAATATATAGTTCTAAGTTTAGCTGTTAGCGAAGCATGTTAGTTGTGCAAGATAAGAAATGATATTGTTTGAGTAGGTAAATGTCACAATTGTTGAGGATAATAAAATATGTAAAAGTCCATACTTTCATATTTAACTAATACGTGTTAATACAAAGTACATTGTGTATGAGATAAGTTAAAGGATAAAGTTTATTAATATTGTATACATTCAGAGTAAAAGTCAAATCAGTGACATCCTAACTAAACCTCTAGGAAATGGTTCATTCAGGTCTCTTCGTGTGAAGTTGGGATTAGTTTAGTTAGCAGTTTGCAAAGAAATTTAAAATATCCCTTGAGGGGGTGTGTAAAATATCAATGGATATTTTAAATGTAAGTGGGCAACACTGTCTTTTTACTTTTTTTTTAATGTCGACTGAGCTCGCTCTCTCGTTTCCAAGATGTCTACCACGTAAAATGTAAAAGTGTACCTGCTTGTGAAAGTATATAAATAAAATAAGTTTTTCTGTGCATTCGTCGTTTTTAATCAATATAAATCCACAACATAAATAAACATTAATCTAATACAATAATCAGTAATTATACGTAATTAAAAACTAATAAACGTAAATATGTGAATGAATATTAATATTGGATATTATATAATTATTACCTATTATAGTTTGATACATTTGTTAATTTTAATCAATCAAGAGTAGCCTGTTGGAATTCAATAATGTCAATGTAATTGTATTATTTATGTAATTCAATTAATTTTATGTAATTGTAACGTATTTGTCCAAGTGTAATTGCATTAGTTTAAGCTTAAGTATGTATTTGCAGTGCCCTCACAGGGTCCTTGTTGTACCTCCTAACTAAATACCATCTAATGTTATATTAATGTACAAGGAAGCAATAAACTGTCTGAATCTGAATCTGAAGCGCCCTCTATGTAGGCGTTTTGTAACTTAGGGGGTATTAGCGGACGCCCCGCGACTTTGTCCGCATTAAAAAGTAGCCTATTGTTATTCCAGGATATAAACTATCACTGTACCAAGTTTCATCAAAATCTGTTCGGTAGTTTTAGCGTGAAAGAGTAACAAACATCCTCACAAACTTTCGTCGTTATAATATTAGTAGGATTTTAATGCCGGCGGCTTGCACACTTATTCGAATAATTATTTTATTAAAGCAACAATCGAGCTTAAAAGTTCCTGTGTTGCAAACCGATCGACAATCATAAATTATTCCTATCTCGTTCGTGCAACCAAAGCTTTATCGGTATCTTGTCGCGGTGTTCGTAACAGGTCCATTTATTATTATATTATTTTTATGATTATTACAACAAACCCGAACTCACTTTGCATTTAATAATACGTAATTGTTATGTACATTTTCATACCTACATTATAATTGTTGCAACTTTAACTGTTACATAGTTGTATGCATATACCTATATTTTAGTTATTGTTACTTTATTAAATAATATTATATAAAGTATAATAATATTTAAAAAATCGAAATTAGAGTTCGACTTTTCTGTTCAAAAAAAACAATTTCATCACTCATTCTTATCTCTAAGTTATGTCGTATCAGCCCATTATTGACGTCCACTGCTGGACAAGGATCTTCCTCAACGAGGTCCACCATACCAGACTTCAGCCTTTCTCATCCAACCAAACTAAACTCACGCCGCCAAACTAGAGCTACTCTTTCGTGATCGTAATAGTACATTGTGCAATAAGGGAAGTAAGTAGGATATTACTAACGAGAGTGTTAGAAGCCCGACGCCGAAGGCGGAGGGATTTTAATGATTCGAGTTTGTAATACCCTTACTTCCCGTGATGCACACAATGTCTTTCATCACATTTGCGAGGAATTAATACCTACGACACAAGGGAACAAATCTATTTTCTTTAAACTTTGCTAGTAACAAATTTTCACTAAGCAACTGAGCCGCATTCACTCCATCCGGAGGTGTTAATATTGTTGTTGCACTTTCAGACTCAGATTCTTCACATGACAGACATATTTTAAGTTTGTTTCTCTCTTTATTTATACTAATAGGTCACAACTACAGGTAGTTAATAAAATAATTTTATTGTCAACTTTGTCAATGGAGCTTCAAGTTTTTTTCATATGTAGTTTTACGGCCAATTGGAAACAAGTTCTTAAGCCCAAATCGTAGATCGTAGATATAATCACGAACACATAAAACCGCAGCACGGCCTCCAAGGCACAATCAGTGCCATTCGGTGGTCCACACTGCCACAGATAATGATAAAGAATACATTTAGAAACTCCCAAAGGCGAAACCCCATACAGCCAGTTTTTATCGAATTTCAAAATAAATTTCATTGAAATAATTGCAAAGTAAACTAAAACATTAAATTTTTAAAACACAAAAAGTAATGCATTTATTTAAAGCGTAAATGTTTAAATTACCATTTGTAAAAGTTTCGAAGACATAAAAAACCATGTTTGATTTAAAATCTCCTTAGTGTGGAATGTCATACTTGTTTGCTATAAAGTTCTTTGCCTTCGAGTGAACGCCATTTTTTAAAACTACACATTATAGTCCCTAGGGGTATAATATTGTACTGATTTTCATTACTCCCGCGGGTGTATATAGGCCATTGTGTTTCTGTATGCATGCATATAATAATCCACATAACGAGCAAGTGTGATGAAAAAATCATTGTGGCCACTTAATATCAGATGGGCGGTCTGACAGTTTACACCTTTAAAAAACTGCATCTCAGGACGATTTCCAGGGAGGTCGTGGTATGTTATAGCCTAGGATAGTGAATTCCTTTAGCGAAATCGAAGTCTTATATAGCAACTAACTTTCCGAGTCTTGTTCTCACCGACTGAGAACATCGTTTCAATTGTTAATAAGTGAATATAATATTCTTACTTAAATAAAAAGTAAAAGTCAGTAATTTCGAGCCACCGTTTGTCAGGTTTTGTTTCAAAAAGAAAGCAATGTAGTCTTTACAATAGAAGATATAATATGTAGATTTCTTCTTTTAAAACTTTTTATACTGTGTTTTATTTCGTAGGTACCTATTTTTGTACAATTATTTTTCTTAGATTTAGTGTTGTACAGATTTTCCAATTTGACTTCTAAACTTTAGCAACATGTTCATAAATATATTATATCATTAATGCCAATTGCCAGTATTTGAGAAGAGTAACATCGGGGGAAACCACTCTCAATTTACAAGTACCTACTAGTGAATTAGCAAATACAGCTTTGAATAAAAACTCAACGGTTATGATTTTAGTCTACAACATTACTACTAAAAAAAAAAAATATACTTTCATTTTCTAGTTATATTTTTTAATAATTAAGTGTGAGTCTCTTAATAAAATGATATCTTTAATCCAATTTCACACGGTAATTAATTAAACTACGAACAAAATTTATATCAAGTAATCCTATTCGCAGTGGGTAAGAAATTGAAAAGTAAATTCACTTGAGAAAGTTTGTGAACATGAGGTTAAATTATACTTACAAGAGGAAACAGGCACATTATTACAAGCCTTGAAACGTCTCTTCTACGTATTGTCACCACAGAACACAGAAAAAGCTCGCTACGCTCCCGCTCGCTATTACGCTTTATATTTCTACCCCGCCAGGGACATAGCGTGAAGATATGTAGGGGAAGGTTGCTATGTATGGACCACTTAACTTTACGACTTAATATCTCAAAAAGTATATGTGATAAAATGCAACCAGTTTATTATTTTTATTTCGCCGGACCTTTGTTTATAATAATCAAATGCACAAACAATTCGGGCTGATACTTTTTGATATAAACGAATAAAACTAAATTTTAGGCTGTTGCCTTCTTTGGACCATGGGCACCTTCATTGAGCCACCAAGTTGCCATCAATGGACTTCGTGAAATTTGTTCCAGAGGTCAAATCAAGGTAACTAATTTTAATTATGAATATTACATACTAAATTATGACATATAAGGAAGGAGAGACAAACAATACTCATACACATACGATAAGCAAAAATAAAAAACCGGACAAGTGCGAGTCTGGCTCGCGCACCGAGGGTTCCGTACAAACTTGTAGGTACGGTCGACCGCACGTCAGTGGAAACTAAACCAGTATAAACTAGTCTCTCCTAGTATTGAAACTCCCTAATAGGCTAGGCCAGCTCAATGTAAATGTGTTACCACTGACGTGCGGTCGACTGTACCCATATAAATTAGTTCGTCGTTCAAGGGAATCGAGTCAATGTCAAAATATTTTATTGCATTATGAGTAATTTATACATGTTATATTGTATCTACCACTGCTTCCAATATACAGGATGGAAATTTCAGACGCCACCTGGAGGCAAAGTAGGTAGGTACCCTAAATATAACTGATTTCAAATTTTACTAAAAGGAAACATTCTTATATTTTCAAAATTAAATAAAACTGCATTCAAACATTTTAAAGAACCCACGAGTCTGAGTCGGGAATCGAATCTGACAATAATGTGGAAAAAATACATGCTATGTATCTTTATGACACCGATCGAAAAGGTTAATCTACAGAATAACTTCCCTCCATGTGGCGTCTGAAATTTCCACCCTGTACATAGGTGTTAGCTCTCGGGAATTCTCGAAGATTTTTCTTACAAATCAAAGTTCTCTAAGTATACCTATTTATTAAATTTGACCCAGATTTGTAAATGGTGACTAAAAAAAATTAAAAGTGCCGAATTGTATATTAAAATTGGAAAAAACATTATCTATAATTGTGTCAGTTCTTGTAGTGTTAGTACTAATATTAATGGTAACATATATGCCATACATTCTATAGCAGTATTGGTTAGACATCGTGGCGACATTTTTAGATTCAAAACCTTTCTTTTTAAATTTCGAAATGGCACGACAAAAAGAATGCGCCAATAAATGAATTTAAAAAATAAGCAGAAATAAATTGACCAATAACAAGTCAAACAAGTCCTGTCATGTCAAATGCTAAATCACGTGTTTACACATGGTTTACGCTCAGTTTTTACGATAATGGTCAAATGTTATTCATTTTTTAAGTGATTTTATTTCCTGACTTAGCTAAACCTTTAGTATAATTTGTAAAACCTTACTAAATTATTTAATATAGATCTGTGATGATGAAATTTCTAGACGATAGCGAATTCAACAATTTTTTACGTCATTGTACTAATTTATAACAGTAGCTTGCTCATACGCAAAGTTAAGTTTGTTGGTACTTTTGTACAAAGAAATTTTTGTGATGTAAATACAAATTTACGGTTTTCGGATTTTTTCCTTTACTTGTGCTATAAGACCTTGCTTCTTGCCAAATTTCAAGATTCTAGGTGAACGGGAAGTACCCCATAGGTTTTGGTTACCAAGATACTCAAAAATGCGGCGAAATCAGCAATATCTTTTAACTGCGATGACTAAGAAGTCTGATTTTTTCACGACACCAAAGGGCCGGCAGACCTGAGTATTTGATATTAATTTCAACTTGATACCTCCACGCGTTCCTGAGAAAAATGGTCTTGACAGACGGACAGACGGACAGACAGACGGACCACCGAGTGATCCTATAAGGGTTCCTTTTTTTCTCTTTTGAGGTTCGGAACCCTAAAAACAAAATAGTTATAGGCTTTAATATAGTAATAAAATGTTACTTTTGGCACATTTATTGAAATCAACAAGGCATCACAATTAAGAAAACAGTCTAAAGGTCTCAATAAGAGTTATTATATCACATTTTCTACTTAATATGAAATTAACAAAATTAATTCCATGAATTAAGTGATTGGACCGGTCCAACCGTGGAACTCTCTGGACTGGCAGACAGAACTTCAACATTAATTAGGATGCCGGATTGTGCCTTTGAGTAGTGTTTTCCTTTCAGTCTGAAATGAAATAGTGAACAGATGTTTTTATATAATTATAGCTTTGGGGCGGTGAAACCGTCAATCGCGAACGCGTCAATTTTCAGGTATTTCCTTCCAGCTAATTTCTCAATGTCTACCTAAATTCGTTCATTATCGTTCATTATTTCAATGAGTGGTAGGTAAAGGAAAACCTAAAACCAATGAACCTGTAACTATTCCTCGCAGCAGGCAGCCAGCAGCGCATGATAGTATCTTTGACTAACGCGGAACAGCTCGCTCTGGGTGGTCGACGGCGACGGTCACCACCTACTGTTTTACAGGCATCTTAGTCATTCAAATATATTTCATTATAAGCTTTCTATACGGTTTCTTGCTGCCATCCACCACTTATGCTGGTTGATGTGATGATGAAAACTTCTTGATTGATGATTAAAACCTCAGTTTATTGAACTCATAATAATGCTGTTTGTAAATATGTGCTACCCTCGATAGTAGTTCGATTGTAGAAGCGTATGTTTATTGTGAAAGATTTACAAGGTTGATTTAAGATTTACAAAGACTTTACCAAGGTTGATTTTAGTTCTTGTATCGTGGTCACAGTGCATCAAAAATACAGATAATTATGTTTTTGCGGACATACAAAATATTGTTTAAATACATATTAATATCAAAATAACTATCCAGCTTATTTTCACCACAGCTTTGTCTACATGTTTGTAAGCTTTTACGTTTGGTTTGTTACGACGACGACCACACACACTACACATGATACCTACTTAAATTCTCTGGATATTTTGCGCGTCATTTTACCAGCAAACACTCATACAATACTAAAAATATTGGAATAAGTTTGCCCGCGGGAACAGTTTAACGCGGTAATAAGTAGCCTATAAGTTATTCCAAGCGCTACCACTAAGAGGTACCAAGAGCTATATATAGAGCTATCACTGTATCAAGTTTCATCAAAATCCGTTCAGCCGCTACATCGTGAAAGACTAACAAATATCCTCACTCACAAACATCCTTACAATCTTTCGCCTTTATAATATTAGTAGGATAGTAGTAAATGACTAATTCTTTCGGTATGTGTCATTCCGAAACCACACGAGTCAAATATAATATCTAGCAAAGGCTATATAATCTACTAGCTTTTTCCTGCGGCTTCGTCCGCGTAGAAAAGTTTTTCCCGTGTACATTGTGACACCGTGAAACAGCGCCCTCTATATAGGTGTTTTGTTACTTAGGAGGTCATAGCAGACGCCCCGCGACTTTGTCCGCGTTAAAAAGTAGCCTATATGTTATTCCAGGATATAAGCTATCACTGTACCAAGTTTCATCAAAATCTGTTCAGCAGTTTTTGCGTGAAAGAGAACAAACATCCTCACATCCAAACATCCTTACAAACTTTCGCCTTTATAATATTAGTAGGATAGGATACATTGAATGTCGAATGTTTTAACCGTATTATTAATAATAGATAATTATTTACCAACTTCCTCAATACGAATTTTGACTATGTCCGTATATCGTTCAACTCATGCATGCTTGTTTGTTTTGACATGTCAGAACTAATGGACATTTCAGACAACTAATTAAACCCTTGCGTCTGTAATTGGTCTGTGGGACAGTTACTACCTGTTACGGAACAGGTGCTTTATTACGTAGGCACATGTAGGTACTTAGCACGATATTACCTACTTGAATTGAATTTGAATTTGAATTTGAATTCGCTCGCGTGGAATAAGTTTTCCCGCTGGAAGCGTTTACCCCGGTAAAAAGTAGTCTATGTTATTCCAGGGTATAAGCTATCAGCACTGTACCAAGTTTCATTAAGATCCGTTCAGCCGTTCTTGGGTTATAAATGGTGTAACTAACCCGAATTTCTTTTATATGTTTAGAAGAGAAGATTTATGTGTCATATTTAAACCAAATCCTTATTCTTTTTTCTTTGAAGAGTAGATACTTCTTTATTCCTATATATTATTTAGTGTAAGCATCTGGCAATGTTACTCTATGGTTAAATAACTTCGTATAAACATGTCAATATTTCGCTGAACTTTAGCAACAACAAATATAATATGTCACGAAGCGAATTTTCGAAAATGACAAATACATATCTGCAATCCATCTTGCTGTTTACCAATATCATGGCATGTGTCATTTATTTAACTCATCGATCAACATCGATTTCGCATTACTTGGTGTCACTGCAACAGGTTAAAATAAAACTGTCTTCTGTTGACGTTTGACTGATGACATTTCAACTAATCTGCAAATAAGTAAACAAGTTGATACCAAGCCGGAATAGGTGCCTACCTTGCATACAAAGCAATTTATTTGCGGCACTTGTTAAACAATGGCAAAATCCATTCTAACGTAACATGATAGCAAGCACGATATTACAAATGTCAAAGCTTGACCCACTGTTTGACCCACACACCAACAGACCCTACAAGATTACAGTTATCCTTGTACCCAACTACCTACAATACTTCAAATAGTTAATTCTTTATATCAAAAAAACCTTTTTAACTAGCATTTGCAACTTGTTGAATTTGTGAAACAGCATCTCTTAACTATAATTATAATTTGTCCTTGCTGGAAGGGACTTAAACGTCAGATTAGCTGGGCACCTGTCTATTTCACACGCCCGAAGCGCTTTCCATTACCATTTCAGCCAATCAAATTAAATTACAGTCATTTTAACACCCGGTTATTATGCATTAACTATGATTTATTCAAAAGCGATCTGAATTTATTATTCGGTCGTAACCAGCTTTTGTATACGACTCCGCAGAGTAACCGAAGAAATTACCAGATAGGTAGGTCTTTTCATCGACACTGTCATCATTACCGCTCGGCTCTTTTCTAGTATAGCATAATGATTCACATTGCACTTTCCTAAAAAGGTAATCTTTAGCAAGGCTGCACATTTTTAGGCTTTGGATACTCGTGAGTTTGATACGTCGGAAATGCGACTAGAGTTTGGTACGTCGCGAAACGCGACTACATAGTAAACACAGACGAGGCGTTAACTTCATATAATTTAGATCAAAGTTCACTTACAGGTAACTTACCTTTGATCATCTATTAAGCGTACAGTACATAGATACTTAGAGTTCTATGTTACATTAAAAAAAATAGAATAGAACCGCTCCAATCATAATGAAACCTGTCATTATGAGGTCACTGCGCACGCGCACTAAATCAATCTATGATACCGAATTGATTGTTCTATCCTACGTTCAGCAACGCGATCGAACACGTAGCTCTTATTGCAGTGTAGTAAACTTCATAAATGTTTAATTACATCCGTTGTCGACCGTACTCGCCTCCGTCGGCGGTCTTTGTAGTTGCTGCCAGGCCATTGTTCACACCACGCTATTGCCGACACCGTCAAATGGTTGCTATTGAGTCGGTAACCTTAACGAAATTAAGAGCACGACATTCGGCACCGTGTCAGTGGTTCTTCGTTTCCATTAAAAGTAGATATACGTCACGACATCACGAGTAATTTAACGTGACGTCCCATTCCCCAGGCCTAACTGAACGGGAAGTTGGCGTTACAAAAATGCAGTGTTAGGCTGTTTCTTGCAAATAAGTGATATTCAATATTCCGATATCGCTATGTCAAGGCCTCAGTCAGACCTCAACTAAATTTCGCTCGGATGCAACATCAGACGGGCGCGCTTCTGTATTAGTTCCTTTCTATGTCCGAAATTGTTTTAATATAGTGTGCAAAATATCAAAGAGCAACAAAAACTGGAAGTGTTCCTGCATCGTGTCATAAATTCTAAAACTACCATACCTACAAACATTTTACAACTAAGTAATTACCTATTTGTTTTTATAAGGTGTATTCGTTCCAAGAAAACACACAAAATGCACAGAAAAAATTACAGTTGTCTTCGAGAAAACTTCGGTTAACAGTGAAGATAATATAGATACAATTGACGTTACCTACCCAAATAGGTAATAAAGAAAAAGTTTAAGCAATATCAATAGCAAGCAACAGAGGCAAATTCTTCAAAAGATTACACCAATATTACTGACAAATGATTTCGCTCCTTACACTCACATACTTAAATAGAATAAACAACGTATCTAATGAGAAAATAATGACAACAAATATGGTAGTATTAGAGTTCCAAGAACAACAACGAAAACGCGCTCCTACATCCGCGGTCAACTATCTACACCGCAAGATCGAATGCTTGGCCATATTGCATTGCTATTGGGCGTTTTGACATTAGCCGACAACAGGCAATACACTGACACGACATCGATAATGTCGTTGCCGGTGACGACACGACACCGGCTACTGTTTGACGGTGACATATACATTCTCCTTGTCTCCTGGGGGTTGGAATAGGAACGAATTATTCTGCTCTGATACAATCAATCGATCCTCCCCATTACCAAGGGAAAAAATATCGATAATCTTCAATTCTAATTTCATATATTTTTCTGACTGTCCTCTAATATAACACTGGACTGGCTGTCCCATACAAATGACAGTAAGAAGGGGTGTATCGTGTAGATATCCCAGAAGTTCCATACGGTATTTAGTACCATTATGGATATAAAACAACATTTCTACCCTTTTAATTACGATCATACTGAAACTCAATGTGGCTACTGGTAATTCCTCTTAATTATTCACATGATCGGGTCTTTCCCTTTAGTTTATATACGGTACGGATTTGTGTTCAGACGAGGAATCTTCATTAATCCTACTTGTCGCGTCTAGACCTGCTGTCAAGAAAGCAGTGGACTAGTACAGGCTGATGATGATCTGTGACAATAGCTCCAAGGAACTATAAGCATGGAATTTTTGGGATACACCCATTTGAAGTTGCAGTTAATGATCGCAGGTTGCAGTGCTAAAGGAATAAACTGAGTAGGCATTATATAGTTTGACAGCAGCGAGTCCAGCAGAATACATTTTAGAGATCACTGCTTTTGCTGCTACTATAGCTGTGATAAGAGAAGAGAAGAATATCTCGACACTATCTTAGTAGGTAGGTACTGTTTTTAAAAAATCTCACCCGATTCGCGTCGTGTCGGATTCGGCTAGTGTAAAAACTCTTATTTACCTTGAAAATGCAATAACCCGCCGCGGCAGTCGACATATTTTAATACTTACTGTATCGATACCTACCTGTTTTTATATTAATACAGGTTCGGTAGTAATAGCTGAAATACATTGTCCATTATCTAAAACCTTGGTGTTGAGGAATAGTAAGTGAAAATGTATCCAACTTGGATAGAACAAGTGAAACTAGCTGTTATTTTGTTAGTTTCAAACTACATTAGAGTTGTCGCCGCAACGATGTCTGACTACAAGAAAAAAAAGGAACGAGAACTCCGTCTATTTTGTGGTCAGAAAAATGTCTGAGGTCAATATATATTGCTTAGTTTTAAAGCTAAAAGTAAGCAACATAGGCATCATGACCTCGCTCGGTGCCATACCCTTGTATAACCCCGACACGAATGACGCAAGGGAAAACTTTTATTAGTTGTAATATATACAAAAGGATAAATGGTTTTACCAACTCATCATCTTAAAATGGGAAATACAGTAACTGGGTGTGTCAAATATACAAGCTCTATACGTTTCTCAATACAATTCTGGATGAGTACCGTAGGTACACTTGTATCAGTAATTGTCATGACCAGAGAACAAATATATTGACATAATGGCCTTCAAATAACAATAAAAATAAATAGTTTCTTTGAAAGCCTTCCGAGTAACCTCCCACAAGCCAGTTCAGAATTTATACTTAATACAATCGAGGATATCTTAAACACGGACACAATGACTATAGATGAATCATTTTTATATCCATATAATTGCCTATCCCGCTGAATACTTTTTTAAGTTTATTTTTATGTTTGTAGTATAATAATGACTATTACGCCAAAACTTCGAAGAATAGCATATAATTTATTACCAATTAGAGAAACAAACAAATAGATGCATTAAGTAAAAACTTTTTAACATAAAAATTAAACCGTCGAAAAAATGAAACTGAAAAGCGAAAAATAATGATAAATAAAAAAGATCCTTTTAGTCTAAGTTCCTACAATAATGTAAATCTAAATAATTTTGAGTCGGCGCCAAACACACTGCATTATTTATTTTATGTTTAGTAATTTAATTATCTTCTCGTTGGTTGCTTGTTGGCTGCCATCATTTCACTTTACGTAATAACTTTATTAATTTGCTTGTTTGTTTGGCGCCGACTCAAAATTATTTAATAATAGTTAAATACAACTGATGACGACATGATTGAAAAAATTGCAAAAAAGTTTATTTTTAGCTTATAATCATATCCAGTCATCTTTATCGTACCTACATCGTCTATCTAAAACTGCAGATTATCTAAAAATGTGCACGATAACTTTTATTTGGAACGGATACGATAACGGCAATAAGAATTAAGTGATTCTGTAATTACCGTCTGTATCTCCTTTCTTAATTTTTCGTAAAGAGGATATTGCTCATTGGCAATTATTGGTTTATTTATTACGCGACTATTAATTCGTAACATAGCATTTTCTGTCAGTTCCATTTCCGTTTAGTTCTGTCACAGGTAAGATCATAGTTGGTTCTGTTTAGTTCTTATTATTAAGGAACAATAGGTATAGCAGACCAACAGACAAATTCCATAATTTTTTCATATTTATTTTAAAATATATATAAAAAATCCATTGACCCTGATAAACAATTCCAAAAAGTATTCACTTCAATGCGACCTCCGCTAGTCTTTTTCACATATTATTAAAGTATAGTTATACTATAATTTTGTAAAATAACAGACCACGAAAAACTAAACCATTTACCAAGATCATTTCCTCCTAGATTGCCCAAGCCTAAACTAGTACTTACTAGTAGTTCCGTGAGAACAGTAGACCTCGCCTGCCCTTATAAACCAAACCTAAAAGAAACGAACAAAAGTCAACTTTGTAGTTGGAGACAGAAAAAGTACCTACTAAAGTGACAAAAATTAGCACTTTAAAGCTTAATATTTCGCAAACGGATCCCTAAATCGAAAAATGTTTTTCACACACCCGCGATATTTTTGAAAGACCCATCCAACGATACCCCACACCATGGATATCACGCGGAAAAAAATAATTTTCCATTTTACGTATGCAGTTCTATGAACATAATTTATTTTTTCAACTTTCATAAGTCGATCCACTATTACTCAAAAACTAATAGAACCTACTTAGCCGTAATAGTTTTCCTTGTAACTACGTTATATATGCTACTGCCATGAATTTTTTCACATTTCCAGAAGCAACCTTTTAGCTGGCAGGCAGGGGGGGGGGACACGTGACTCTAACAAAAATTACCGCTTTAAAGCTTAATATTTCGCCAACGGATCCCTAAATCGAAAAAATGGTATTCACACACCAGCAATATTTTTGAAAGACCTATCCAACTATATCCCACACTATGGGATTCACAAGAAAAAAAAAGGTCACTGCCACTTTGCGAGTATGGTAATGTTGTTCAAAATTTTATTCTACTCATTTTGTAGGTTTAATTAATTTATACCTATGCCAAATTTTCGTCAAAATCGGTTGAAAAATGCGACCTGTAGAGAATTTCAGACAGAAAGACAGAAGGACAGAAAGACAGAAGGACAGACGGACATTAGCATTTTTGGTCAATCTCGAAACTTAGACGCTTCGCTCGCTTCGCTCGCTCGGTCAACTAACTATTCTCCGCGCCGGCTGCGCGCGCGCCGGACACCTCACATGCGAGGTTGCGTGCGCGCACGTATCGCCGCAATTCCCTCTATTGGTATTATCTTCAGCGACTCATGTAATAGCATATGTAAGACCAATCAATACATGTTTTCGAATGCGTAACTTGCTGTAATGCATTTCATTTCTTTGTGTGAATCGGGAGGGGTTCGTCCGACAAAAAGGCGATTAAAAAGATTACGGTTACTTACGTATGTAGGTACCTATGTTGATCGTTACAATGTAAAAGGGTAGTATAATAAACTTAAAGAGCTTGTACAACATATGAACATGAAGAGTATATTCATAAACTTGACCTATAAATTTACAATAGGTATTTTTAACTGTATCTAAAAGAATGCTCGAAATAAGGCAAGGAAATAAACTTATTTTGCAATGGCAGAGCTAATCGATAAAAGTGGTATTGTAGCAACACACCACGCATTAGACTTACCTATGTATTAAACGTAATTGTAAAATGCAGAATTGTTGCCGATAACGACCATAAATTGTTCGATGAAACTGTTACCGCTCGTCATGAAAATGATACAAACGTACAGGATGTTAAGAAAACAACAAATAACTTCACTATACTGACATACTATTCAGTTTCAGGTAGAAGAAGATAATTATGTAAAATGAAGTGCATACGTAAACTATTAAACACGATCCAACGTTTTTAAAAATCCACATCTGTCGAGAGAAGTGAGCTAAATATATATCTATCTAATCACGGTATGCCTACTCTACCACTGGACTTAGCACATAACTACGTAGATATTATTGTATCCGTCACAATCATTCAACGCTACCACTACCGTCCTGTCTACCACGTGAGGTATTATCATAAGTATAATAACGTCTGTCATAATGAGAATATGACTCACGAACATTAAGCTTTATTTTACAGAAGACGTTACTTCTGACACAGAACAACTCGTATGTAGTTAAAGTTGAAGAATATGTTGAAATGTCTTTCTTCTTCAGCACCAAAACAATATTTGTCAGTTTTGAACTCTCTGCACACCGCTTCGGCCGCTGTGACGTTTGATGATTTATAAATTAAGTTGCAATACAGGTATTTCGCGAGCGTCAGAGGCCCTGGGGATAAGACGCGGCCTATCATATCGAAAGGTCCGGAGTTCGATCCCCGGTTGGGTCATGTACCAATGGGTTTTTCTCGAAACTTAAGTACATTTACTGACTGCTCTCAAACGGTGAAGGAAAACATCGTGAGGAAACCTGCATACGCCGAAGAAGAAATTCTTAGGCGCATGTGAAGTCTACCAACCCGCACTGGGCTAGCGTGGTGGACTATAGCCCGAACACCCTCGTTGAGAGGGTAGGCCTGAGCCCCAGCAGTGGGGAGATTAATAGGCTGTTGATGATGATGACAGGTATTTCGCACCGATCCGTAAAAAAAAAAGTTACATAAATGTTTATTTTAATATAAAATCTTTTTCTTTTGTTTTAAATTAATCATGCTGGAGATTTCAATTTTTACAGAGTTAATTACCAAATGATACATGATATAAAACAAGTTCCATTGTTTAATAATTTTTCAAAACGAAAATAAGAAAGCTGCCTGGGAACATTGTATTAAAATCATTGTTTGTCACGGCATTAAAAAGTCATAATAGTTTTTAATAATGGATAATAAGTTCTCTTACTTTTACATTTGAAATTTTCTCGTGATCTAAAAAGAATGTAACACCTTGGAATAATTTGGAGTCAGCACATATACGGTTAAATAGATTGTTTAATCAATAATTCATTAATGGTCGTTCTGGTTTTAAGAATAAATGCCAACTTGTTAACTATTTCGAAACATTTCTTGTCACAAAAGCCGAGGTCTGCAAAATCTCTTTCTCTCTTTGGAAATAATGTTTTAATTTAATGAACACTACTTCTTCGTCTTTCAATTTATTTTACATTAGTTCAGTCTGAATTATATTTACGTATCGATAAATACCCGTACCTAGTTTAAGCACAATTGTGTAGTTATAAGTACAGTGTGACGACAAAGAAAAAAAAAACTCGTAGTACCATTGTGACAAGCTGGTGTGACGACGAGACTGCAATAAATTTTAATTTTTTAAAGTAATTGTCACGTATCATTTAATTAACTTAACATAATAATTGGTGGTATTTCGTGATTGATTCACAATATAAAAATTACGCGGATAATAAACGCCTTTGCACGTTGGCATCACGCATGCAGATTTTCTAAAGTTCAAAGTAAATAAAGTTCCGGATAAAAGAATGGAATTAATTTTAAAAATCGCATTCCTGAAAACGAAGCAAGGTAAGCTACCTATAGCAAGGATCAATTCGAAAGCGATAAAATTGCACCACAATTTGTCAAATAAGTAGGTAATGTGATTTACGCGGAACAAAACACGACTATCACTTACCAAGAAGGACTTCGATTCGATTGCATATACGTTTCGGTCTTAGCACATTCTCAGGTCAAAATTTTCAAAGATAAAATTTAAGATTTTAGAACATGGACAAGAGGAATCCTGTTTTAAAACCTGAAATAAAATTCAAACCATTCAATGACACTTTTATCTATTGCGCTTTTGGACTGGCCTTAGGCATGATATATCCAAACAAAACTAATGTTAAGCAGAGATGGATTCTATGCATTATTATATTAGTTGTGAACTTCGCCGAGTTGTTTTGGTTTATTTCTTACATAATCAAATGCCTCCAAAGACGAGATATATATAATTTTATGAGAAACATGTCACTCGTTATCATCACTACATTATTTTTTTTCAAAACATTTTACGTTAATTGGAAAAATGTAGAATTCAGTAACTTGTTAAAGAAAATGTCAGATGACCTCGTAAAAGGCAACGGGTTAGGAAAAGATTATCAAGAAATTTACGATCATTACATAAAGCAAGGTAAAGTTGGACAAATATGTTGGATCATCATTCCGGTCATATTTAGTGCGCAATTTCCCATTTATGCCGCTGTTGGTACAATATACGAGAGTTTGAAAAGTGACGTCGGTAAAAGATACATGCAACATGAAATGGAGTTGAAATTCCTTGAAGAGAAGCAGTACGACACTCCTTACTTCGAAATTGTTTTTGCTTACAATTTCTTGCAGTGTTTTATTCTCATGCCTAATTTCGCGGGTTTCGACGGCTCTTTCTGTATTGCTACAACCCACTTGCGACTTAAACTAAAACTAATGGTGCACAAGCTTCACAAAGCTTTTATTGAAGCAAAGGATTGTATGGATCTACGTAGAAAAGTAAAAGAAGCCATCAAAGATCACCAAGACGCGTTACAATTTCACAATGATATTCAAGAAGTGTATGGAGGATGGCTTTTCGCAGTATTTATGTTATCTTCTTTTCTCGTTTCCTTCAATTTGTATCAGATATATCTTGTAAAGCGAATCGATCCGAAATACACTATATTTGTATTAAGTGGTATTATCCACATGTTTGCACCGTGTTATTCTGCCAGCAGCTTACTGCAGGTAATTTTTAAAATATCCCAGTATAAACGGTGTTTTGCAATTATTTCTTGCTTTCTTCCGAAATGGAGTTCTTACAAACATAGGTAACGTAGGTAAGTACAGATTATCACACCACATACATCTTTTAAATCTCAAAACTAGCAAGTACGTCAGAATCTGAGTGAGGAGAATAAAAATTATAAAGCTTCTTCCATTTCCATTATTCCATTGTGTATATTGAAAGGCATAACGATGGTCGAACATTTCCAGGATGTATTTTTAGAAAAATTATTTAAATGTTTCAGATGAGTGAAAATCTATGCAATGACATATACTGCACGTATTGGGAAGACTGGGCTGATCCAGTGGTGACCAAACAGATGATATTTATGATAGCCAAGAGTCAGGAGCCTCTCATTCTCACAGGAAAGGGAATGGTCGTATTCAACATGCAGTTGTTCATATCTATAATGCAAACTTCTTATTCGTTCTTCACATTAATTACAAGTTAATTTATTTAGTAAACCTTGTTATCAATCACGATTCTATAATTTTTGTTATCACGTTTTATTGCACACAAGGCACCTAAGTAAAGTAGTTTCCTGAAAGCCTTTTTATAAGAATCACTGTAGTACTTACTACAACCACTATTAACAATTTAAATGAAAACATCACATCACCAAACGCCTAGGTGGGGCACGGTTCCGTACCCTATATTGCAATTATTTGCAATTTTAATTGAATATATTTATTATTCGTTTTACATAATTAGGTATTGTTTATGACTTGGACTTGTTAATGTAATATTGTAATCTATAAAAAAAAATTAAACACTTAAAAGATAATTTTATTCATCGATCACACAATACAATCATTATGATAACTTTTTGTAGTGAGATGAAAGGGTCGATGACTCAGCGAAGCGCTGTTTTTCAGTCATCACCATTATAATCGAACATCGCTAAATGCGAAGTGTGAAAGAAAGTAATCTAATCTAATCTGAATCTGACTGAATAAAAGTTAGTTGCTCAATGTCTAATTATTATTCATTCAATTTACTCCTTCATTTTTAATTTACTCATTCAATTCAACTGGAGGTAGAATTTGCATAAATTTATAATAATGCCGATTACGTTTCCTAAAAAAATTAAATATTTTAGTCTCCTCTTCAAAATAAGCTACCAATGTTGTTACGTTACTGGCTTCCGACTGAAAATGTATTTTTAGAAACGTCAAGGATAAAATATTATGACAATAAACAATGAATGATACAGTATAGAGCAATACAAAATCATATCAAATTATCCTACCAATCATAATGTGGGAACTTTATAAGGCGTTGTAGTGGTGCTAGTGGTAGGTGGTGATTTATAACAACAGAATTGAGCAATTTCATATGATTGCCTATATTATTAGAAAGCAGTTAAATTAGTATTAATGGGTCCTAAGGATAAATTTAACTTTGATTATAATATAAATTTAAAGGTATATCTAAACACGATCACTAAAAATAATATATATAGATAAGCAGTTTTAATTTTAAATTGTAAAAATATTAATGTCTCGATCGTTGGTGTTTTATAATAATGTCCCATAAAAATCGTGGCTCGTTCAAAGTCAAGGCGATAGTCACGTTGTTTTACATTAAAAAAAACATGAAAACAGTTTTTCATATCCAATGTTATTTATTATACATACACGTCTCGTTTACATGTGTATTCGTATGATCTTAATTTTTATTTTATTAGTCTTTTAATAACACGTGCCTATGTATTTCGTGACTTTTTTCACATAACGTTTTGTTTCTTTAATTTGTGAGTTCCCAGGACGTGTGAGAGGATATAGAATGGTTGTTCGAAATAAAAATTATTAAAGTATATTATAGAAGATTATAGTTTACATCCAAAAACATTCTAACACGTGTACCAACTTACTGTACCTATGTTAATCACCTGAATGACATAAAAATATTTATCTGCGTACTTATTGTTTCTTATGTTTCAGGTGATATCTACGTAATTGTAAAGGCTTTGTATTGTACAAATTGCAGGTGATATTTGCACAATTAAGATTGAATTGTAAAAAAATAGAGGTACCTAGGCATTTCAATGAAATTATTGCGCACGACTCGCGATCGATACGTGTATACATACGCATATTGCAGGTGTACCTACTGGTAACCATGCGCGTATATGTACGAAATTATAAAAAAAGGCTTCTGCCAAAGCGATTAACTAACAACTACGTCACAAAGAAAAATGAAACTTTTTACCAGTCAATCATAAATGTATAATAAAGAATGTAGATTTAGTCACCTGAAATCATTAACTGGACCTGATCAATAAATAATGTACTTATACTAATAATGTATGTATTACACAAGAAGTTTCAAATCTCTTTGGTCGCGCGCGCGCTCCCTGTTGAGTTCGCATCTCGCATATTTAGTATCGGAACCTATGGTGTATGGGAGTGGCAAAATTTTTTGATTCATGGTATTATGTCTGGAAAAAAATTAAACCTTGTTACTTTTTAAGTTTGTTTTTGTTTTTATGTTTTTATTGCACGGCGCGCCGCGGTGCGGTGCCCAGTGGCATTGTGTTAACATCTAATATTGATATCTTTACAATGTCCTCTGGAGTGTGTGACGGGCAACAGGACAATTTTAAAAACACAGTCGAGTCAACCACAAAGTAGGTATACGTGGCGTGTACTTCATCTATGATCAGTCATAAGGAATTTGTCATTTCACAGTGGAAAATATAAGTTCACAACAACTGGACGTTCCAGGAAATAGACGTCGTAACGGACCGAGTGGACGTTCCGGGAATAAACCAAATGGGCCTAAGGGAACTAAACATTTTATTGTGATAATTAAGACGTCATGTTATTCATGGTAATTTGAATAGAGTTCCGTCAGAAGTCAGAACGAATACTTCTTAGCGAATTTTTTCTGTCCATCTATCTGTCTGTGTGTCCACCGTTAACTCAAAAACTTGAATCGATTGAGCTGAAATTCACAACATGTTAATTGCCAGACATGATTTGATGGAACTCTCGCATTGTGTGACACTTTGATGACTTTTTGTTTGTTCTCTTGATCAAAACAAAAATATTTTATTGCATGTAAGTAGGTACACTGGGTACCCATTAACTTGTACATTTATATATAATTTTTTATCTACCACCACTTCCAAGGTGGTGCTGGGAAAAAGAATTTCCGCAACTTCATAAAAAGTTATCATCAAAAATCCTTCTGAAACTAATGGCTAGTTCGTAAACGGTAAATTATATCCAAGATTTAGACTATCAGTAAGGCATGAAAATCATATAATTATTAAGTGTAGGTATCATAATTCCACAGCCTTTTTAGTGAAAGGAAAAATAAAAAAGGAGAAATAATTATGCATCGTTCAGAAAGAAATTAGAATATGAGTGGTAACACGATAATAATGAACCATACAAACTTCATTAAAGACCTATTTTACAATAATGTACTGTTAATACACCATGCACCGCAATCAGAAAAATGAATCTTAGAATAACGAGAATATTTTTGAGTAGTGTCGCAATAAAATACAATGCGTAGTACCTATTTATTAAATGATAAACAGAGTTATGCTGAAATACGGATGTAGAGCTGGTTAGCACGAGTCTTCAAAGGTTGCATTTTTGTGTCAGATATTAATATTTTCTTTAGTTTCTCCCAAACTGAAATTTCTATGTCAATGAAGAGGTCTAGTCACGATCAGGCAGCGGCGGCGCGGCGAGTGACGTAAGAATCAGGGCACAACGGTCGGTGCAGCCTGCCACCGTGCTCCGACGATAGCAAAAGTGTCTGCCGACCCTGGCGCCCCCCCCTCCGCCGCGTGGAGGGGCGCCACTTCCAGCTCCCTTCACCTTCGCGCCGAGCACGGCACACGACCAATGACCGGCCGCCCCTAGCCGGCGAAAGGTTTTATATAGAAGTGGAATTCGCACTGCCAAATTGCTATAAGTCAAAATATAGGGTAGTCGGGCGGTTCAGTCGTTCGTGGTCCAGTCGGGCGTGCGTGAGATCCGACGACTTTTTTTGTTTTAGTGCGTGAGGTGTTGCGGGTTTGGATTATACGCGTCCCGACATAGTCGCCGGGCAAATGCGCGGTGCTCCAGTGTCCTTATAGAAATATCGTAGGCAACAGAGAGACTGTGTGTTACCATGGGGTGCAGTGCGAGATACTATTTATTGGCTCTGGCCTTGTGCCTGGTGACTGAACATGCGATCGGTGTGAGAGTGGTGGCCAAGAGGAAGAAAGGTAATGTGATTTTCAAAAATTTTAAAAAGATTTTAAAAATAAAGTTTTTAATTATTTTTTATGTAAAAATAAATCAAGGCAAAGCCACTAATCCTCACAATAAATCCTATCATGGGGTCTAAGGATATTCCTACATCTGTTGTTAAATAGATGTTGGGATTTTTGGGAACAATAAAAGGATAACTTAGCGCACTTAAATTTATTTATTATAAATTTATATTTACAGTTGAGATCCCGACAACATAATTCGTGCATTTTTATTCCGATAGGTAATGGAAACAGTAATTTAGGAAGTAATTATCTACTTTATTAAATAAAGCAGACCTTCATTTTATATAATACTTAATTGTAAAAAGAACAACATAATTAACATTGAATAAAATAACCTTTGCGTGAAATAAATACTCGATAAAGTTATTGATCAATATTTATTACCTATATACTTGGTATCTATCGGTTATACAAAATATTTTCGAGAGTCTACTACGTATATCTTGAAACTACAATTTTTTTTGTTACAAAAATTCGTATTTAGTAGAAAATAATTCCCATAGTACCTAGGTATAATCTTTCTTATATCAAAACAGTGAATGAATTAAGCATTTACACAGTTATTTGATCCAAATTCTGTGAGATTATTTTTAATTCGTTAGTGCTCACCTTGAAATTTTATCATTGTTTCATTTAATGGACTGGTTCATGAGAATACTGTATTAAAAAGTATAATAGTAACTTGGTTCCGTTTTTACGGTCGCGATCTAGTTCTATAAAAGTTTTGCTCTTTTTGCTCCGGTCTAGATTATGTTTTGCTCTTTTTCAGTCTAAAAGCTAATCTAGAGCAGTGAAGTGCAACAAGTTTCTAGTCTGCAATCGATTTCTTTTGAAACAGTTTTAACACTTAATTTTGATTTATTAATTAATTACTTACCAACATAACAGTAAAACCTAAAAACCGTGCAGCTTAAAATATAACGTATAAATAGTACCTAAACTAATTAATTGTCAGTTTAAATTTACATGTCACAGTCTCTCATAGATTAATTATTATACTTAAGGCGGGCTTTGACAAATTTGGAGCATCGTGACATGACGAACTTTTATAAAATTTCTATATAGTTTTTAATTGCACTAAGATAGGCATTAAAACCAAAATTTCAAAATAAATATAAACGCTAACTCAAATCGATCCCCGTAAGTGATTGTTTAATAAGCAAAAAGAATTCTGACAAAAACATGCAAACCAAGTTCAAACACAGCACTTCTGCGCAAAAACCGAGAACAAATTTAAGTACCTATTTGTCATCAAAGCAATTGCGAAAACTTTGCACAAAGAAAAACCCCACTTCCGTTGGTACAAAGAGTTTTAAAAAACGTGAAAATGTCATCCTTTGTGTACAAGCATTGTAGCAAGCTGTTGAAACGTTTTAATTGTAAAAAAAACTCGCGGCAATAAAATAATTAGACCGTAGTTATGTAGAACATACGAATAGTGAAAACGAAATTAACTAACGAACAGACAGTCTTACCTGATAACGGTATATTGGGTAATAAGAATAGGTACTGTAGTTTTTAATTACTAGTAGGTAGGACTTTACATATATCCAGATAAAAACTACTTTCCTAGTATATAGCTTCCGGTTTAATGCAAAACCGTAGGTTCTAACCACACAATTCATAAACTGCAAGGTCCATCTTTCTGTCTGCTCATAGAGCATTGACCTCTATTATTGATTCAATTCAATTCAATACACTTTATTGCACGTTTAAAAATTACAGACAAAACAAAAACAGATACAGTAATGTACATCTAGGCGGTCTTGTCGCTAAGAGCGATTTCTTCCAGACAACCTTTAGGTAGAGAAGTTAGAGCAAATTAGAAGGTAGGTTGTGCAATTATAGGCATATTTAAGTAACACAGACTTTGATATAGTTTTCAGCATTACTTACAAGTTAAGTATGTTTGCCTCTCCTTTCGTGTACTCACCAACAAGCAACAAGCCTTTAAGTTTTGTACCAACTATCTGTGTCCAATGGCCATCAGTTCTGCGACAGTTGTTATCTACTGTAACTTGAACAATATTATGACCTTATTTCTTCGTCTAAACTCCTCCTATGTATGACATCCTTTAAAAAACTTCGAGCACAACGAAACTCGTCTTGAGCAATCGATAGGTTGTTCTACTTTAGGTGGGTAGGTACCTAAGAAAATGAAATTTAGAGCTGCTACCGTTTTCGCACTTCGCTCATTAGCCGCATTGGCAAGGTTATGTGGAATGTTGTAACCATAGTTTCTCAATACCCTACAAGTATTCTCGCACATCCTGTAACTATCTAATGGTGGTCATTTTAAAAACCACTCTACAAATTACATAAACATACAAGAAAATTTAAAGTGGAAAAAGTTTCATTAATTCCATAAAATAATTTCTAGCCTATCCCAACTTTGTCTATTAGGAAAGTGGATAAAGTTTCATTAATTCCATAAAATAATTTCTAGCCTATCCCAACTTTGTCTAAGTTACAAATTTATCGACAAATTGGGATTGCTATCGTTTTGAATCTGAATAGCCCAATCAATTTTCACCTGATGTTTTCTTTAATGAAATGTGGGTATCAGCCAATGAACAGGCGCACAAGAAGCTAAGGAACGAGCACCTAGGTACTCATCAACACATCGAGATAGCAAATCCTTAATTTTTGAACATGAGCAAATCGTCATTATTAATGTACTCGTAAATCAGAAATTTTAAAAATCCTAGTTTTTTAAACATGTCCTGAAATATCTTCATCACCAATAATCATACATCAAAATGAAATAAAAATAGTTTAATTATTTAGGTACCTAGTTCTCGAGGAAAACTACTATATTGTAGTGTAAATGTAATGAAAAACATATCTTTAATCACTTTGATTCAATCGCAAAAAAACAAAGAACCAAAAAAATGTGACAAAGTAAAAAGTATTTTTCAACGATTTCACGCAATTCAGTTTTTATTTATTCCCCCACAGTTTGTGACGATGATGTTTTGCACTAGAAAAATTGATATCATCCATTGGGACCAAGTTCTGATCATCAGAGCACATAAATATACTGGAATACTGATGCAATACCTACTATACCTAATTACCTACGAACGAATTACGTGTGAACAGAATATTTTGCATGTCAATGATCTCATTATAAAATCGGAAACGATAAAATACATAAGTATTCTTCATAGGTAGCGAACGGGTTGTTCCCGATGCGTGTCAGTCAGTATGATAAGTTTCAATCGACATTTTATTTATTGAAGATTTTGATTGATTATATTTGCTGAAAATAGTATAGTAGAAAAATAAATAATATAGTAATAAATAATATAGTAGAAAATAGTATAGTAGTATGATTTTAAAATTTAATGGCCTAGGCATTGGAAACTGGCCTATTTTATTCTTCAGCTATCTACATAAAACACGTTTAGATCCGTTAAGATGTAGAGGCGTGAAGAGGAACAAAGAAACGTACAAACGATTATTATCACACTTGGGTACCTGCAATAGTAAGATAGATTTAAAAAACTTGACAAGAGTCATTTCAGTTTTATGAATTATTAATGTAGCGGCGTACTTTGAGGCCCTCATGTAAGTACAATATACTATAAAAGAAAAAGAAACAGACATAAAAAACAGATATATACAGACAAACAAAAAAATATTGCAGTAGATAAATAAATATAACTCGCATATTAAAAATACATACCAGTTCTAATTGAATCGGTCATTCAATTGGTCATTACACTGGATTGCTCAGCACGAGGCGAAGCCGAGTGTGTAATGAAGTCAAGAGCCAATGCTCACGCGTGCCATACGACGTTTTTCAACGCACTTGCGAGGAAAAACATAAATAAAATGTCATAAACTTATTTTCAACCATGTATCGCGATACTGACACACCTAATTATAACCAAAATAACCTAGATAATATATTTAAAATAGATTATGAAACTAAAATGACCGTAATGGTTTAGGCTTCCTATGAAGGCTATCATTTCATTTAAACTATACGAAATAATAATTAACAACGATATTAAAATACAGAAACTTTATGAATTTCTCAATAAAACTACAAATTCTCAACATGTGTGTATTTATAATGATAAAAAACAGAGAAAAGAAATCCCCAATATTAAAAATCAACACCCTAATCGGTAAAAAACATATCACTCAGAATAAAGATACTGACGTTCGGTAACGACGACGGTTCTAATTAATACCGGTCTTGCATAAAAAGCAAGATCGCATCGCCAGTCACCGATCAGTGAGAGTGAACCAACGAGTCTTAGGGGCCATTCGCGTGCTATTGGCAGCCGATTTTCCCATCGCATTTTCCTGATAATGAGTCGGTATTGCATCTTAGCCTCGCAAACGATTGGAAATTATCTTTAAATACTATCGAGTGACTTTGAACGCGCCGACAGGTGTAGATAGGTATTTGTATTTAGTAATTTCTACTTCGATTTAAATGCAATTAATCACTACACACACTCATAAGTCGTGGTAGAGCGTAGTAAAGAGTGCGATTTTTTACGTCTGTGAGATCAAGACCTCGATACTATTGTAAAATTGAAATTACATACATACATATTATTCCTACGCTATGTCCCCGATGGGGTACATAAAAAGAACGGAATGCCAAGTATCACGATCCTGACACAACTCATTCGCTTCACTCAGTCTTATCATCCTCTTCACACACGCTCCCACTCACTTGAGTGCTCTTTACGTGTTCGTCTGTGAGCACCCGCTCTATCTGATCCTCATATGTTAGTCTAGGTCGTCCCCGGCTCCTTCCATATTTGGGATTCGTTCATCACTCATTCGCTGAACATGTCCGAACCAACGCAGCATGCCTTTTTGATGACACTATCATTCCGTCCAGCCTGTATGGCTATAAGGCGTATCTCTTCTAAAATAATAAAAAATATATATTTCTCTGTGCGCAAAGTAGGCACTTCAATCAATTCAAGATAAGTTTTAATTTTAATCCATTAGCACTTTCTTAAATTTATTAATTAATTCACTAATTAATCAACGTTTGACAGGATGCTATGCTAAATTCAAGCGAAATAAAAACTTGTTTGCATAAATTTACCGTTAAAGGAAAATTATCTTAACAAATTATTCTAATACGGTTAAGTAATTTAATTAATATAAATGAGTGCTTATTTCATGACCTATTTATTTATAAATAAATTAAATCGCCTGCAATATATCTGGGTGACTTTGAATAGTGATCAGTTTTTACTAGGTACCTATAAATAAAATACCCCCTCGAGACTCCCCACCGCTGGGAGCGTGCCCAGAAGGCTGGCGGCATTACCTTGCTGAATGGTGAGGTTGATCCTCTGAGCGAGGTAATGCCCAGTCCTCTGGTCGTTTGTAGCCTCGACCAGACGCTTGGAGATCTCTCGAAAGAGACGGTAGCTCCCGGTCCCCATGGTCCGAGCGTCTCGACCCCAAACGGCTCAAATATGTAGTCGCTACTCGGCACGGCATATTTGCGCCGTTTGAGGTCCTCACCATTACACTGGTCTAACACTCAAAATTCTTTGCATTGTTTAATTATTTTAGGTGACTAAATCTACATTAATTATGTTCAGCAGACTCTTTATTTTACTAATGTATGTACGTATGCTATTACACTGAGGTGGTAAACAGAGGTTTGATTGTCGATTCAGAACTTTTTCATACATCAAATAAAGATATTGAACGTTCATAATGTAGGGGCTAAACTTATATAATACCATAAGTTTTCATACTTTGCTAAATATTAACATTATTGTTATTCATTCATGTCTACTCTCAATTTGAAATATTGTTCTTCCAAATCCGTAGATTAAAAAAAAATTATATGATAACATATAATTACTTATTATTCAATAATATTAAGTAATAATAATAATTATAATAATAATAAGTAATAATAATAATTATTCAATAATAAGTAATTATATGTAATGTTAAATGTAATAATGGTGGGGACCATTTCGTAACTTATAGGCACATAAGGAAGAGAAATTCCATGGAAACTGAAAGCTGCCTTAACCACTGTTTCCTAAGCCATTAAACTGGTAATAAAGACAGATGACATATTTAAGCGTGGAATCACATTCAGACTTACGTGCCTGCAATACTCAGTACTTAGTGGATAGTAAATCGAGTACCACTAATATTACCTTTTATTTCTTGTGTCTGTTGCATTGCACTGCGATTTTCCAAGAACCATTTTAAAATTATTGTCAGAATTAGATTTCTACCTAAGCAAATACCTAGGATGACACAAATTAAGGTATTAGGTTCGGCAAATGGTCCGGAAACTCTATGCGGAAAACCAACATCTTTAATATTTTTGAAACCTCAAAATCTAGCGCTATCGGTCTATATTATGAATATAAATATGAGTAAAACCATCCGCTGCTATACATAGTGTAAAGCTGATAAGCTCTAAATTATATATTTTTTAATTTTCTAAAATCGGAGGGAAACTAGAAAGTTGGCTTGGCACCTACTGCAATACTTTTTAGTTCCGCTCCGATTTTAGAAAAATAAAAATAAAATATATTTACATTACTATCAATGTAAAGCACAGCAGGTTTTCCTCATATTAATATTCATAATATTAAGGGCTATAATTAATATAATTTCTGTTGAGTTTACAACACAGGTTTTAATTCATGTCAACACCATTTCAACACGATCTATTAAAATTCACAGTGTTCCACAGCTGCACTGGTTTCGTGTACCTACTTAGTCCTCTTATATATTTTGTAATACAAAGCAGGTGGCAGATTTTATGTGCATTATACATTTATATCTAAGTCCAACGGTAGAGCAGGTACGTAGCAAGGATTTTGAATCTGCGCGTGAGTCGATACATTCACAGGCTATCCGATATACTTTATTTCGCAGAGAGACTGTCATCCGGTCAGTAGTCTCAAAAATGCCGAAGAGTCGAAGTAACGCTGGGTTGACCTGGCTCCCCAAAGAGAGTTTAACTCCCCACTATACGGAAGCCGCTTAATTTTTTTTCCAGCAGTAATTTATTTTATAATTAAGAATATCTGGGTGGGGCTCACAAAGAATATACCATAAATAACATAGCCGAAAGGATTAGCAAACTGAAGTGGCAATGGGCGGGTCACATCTGTCGCAGAACCGACGGCCGTTCGGGCAGACGAGTTCTTGAGTGGAGACCGCGGACCGGTATGCGCAGCGTGGGATGCCCCTCCGCCAGGTGGACCGACGACCTAAAGAAGGCGGAGAGCGGAGGACTGGGTTTGGTGGCGTTCGTTGGGGAAGGCCTATGTCCAGCAGTGAGCGCTAAAAGGCTGAAATGATGAATAGTAACACGAATAGGGTACAGCAGGATATGGTTAGTGAAATTCACTTTAAGAAAGACTACGTAGACTTTGCAAATCACCATAGTAACGAGCGATGTTTTTGGAGCCTTTTCAGTTACCAGGGACTGCGATGTCCTTCAAACCCCTCTCACTGACTGCGCGCCTGCGGTAGAGAGCCGTTTATTCTAATTCCCCTCACAATGCTACGCTGTCGACTTAGATCCAAAAGCTTTGCATTATTCATTCTCATGACCAGCTTTGTTGAATGGACGTTCGACTAATTTAAGAGTCCATTCTAACATTCCATTAGACGCTGTTTTTACTTTAATACATATTTCGTGCCTTTAGATACTATTTTGCAATTCAAATTACTAAATAAAAATGTATGGATTTTGAACTATTACACGATTTTAATTATAAAAAACTTTTTAACAAAAAATAAAACCGACTTCAAAAACACAAAAAGGCACTAAAAAGCGTAAAATAACTATTTTATTTTGATCCAAAAGACAGAACCCTGTTACGTATTACTTTAACTAAAATAATATTACAATATGTGCTATGTACTGATCTGTTTGTAGTCGGTGCCAAGCCGGTAGTAGGCTAAGTCTCCCGTGCGCCATTCCATAATATGTTAATTCATTATCATCTTATCAGCCTGTAGACGTCCACTGCTGGACAAAAGCCTCCCCCAAGGATCTCCACGACGACCGGTATATGTTAATTAAGCTGTTCATATTGCTAAGTTTTATTGTGCGTCGGTCTTGGCACCGACTTCAAACAGATCAGTAGTGCTATTCTGTAAGCGTATTTATACAACTCGATCCTGAATCCGCAGTGAGATTACAAATTGGCATTCTATAAAATTCAACAATAATCAAGTTCTACGTCAGCGCTACAGTTGCGTGCGTGGCGGCGAGTTGAACTACAGCCAGGTGAGATTTTGACGTTTGTTAGTATGGTATGACGTTTAAAGTGGAATTCTGTAAGGGAATCCCGCGCTCACTTCGACCAACACTACGCACTTCATATTCGAATTAATCTGTCAAAAGTGCTATTCTGTAAGCGTATTTGTACATCGATTTCGACCTCGACCTCGATTTCTACAACAGCGCCGCCGTTGCGCGCGTGGCGGCGAGTTGAACTACAGCAGGTGAGATTTTGACGTTTGTTAGTATGGTATGACGTTTATAGTGGCATTCTGTAGTGGAATTCTGCGCTCACTTCGACCATCACTACGCACTTCTATCTCGAATGTATCTGTCAAATTAAAAGTTAGTGTTTTGTAAGCGAGATCATTGTCGAGACGTGAAAATTTTTTTAAAATGCAAGTTTTGTGGCTTTGTAAGCTTTTAGCAAACCTAAAGTAAGTATTATACGTGTTTTTAAAATTGTTCTATTACCATTTTACCTACGGTTAGGTACAGGGTACAGTGTACCAGAGCCTAATAAAATCCTCTGTGCAAACAACCTTTTTACTCCTTTGGGTGGGTTTGCTATACTATCAAGAAGTTTCAAATCTCTTTGGTCGCGCGCGTGGGAGTGGCAAAATTTTTTGATTCATGACTAGCATCTTAAAGGACAATAAATTTATGTAATGGTATTTTAAACTTCTTGTAGGTTGTTTTAAAATGTACTTATAATTTCAGGAACCAGAGCAGCTTGATGACCTAATATGACGGAAGACGCCTATATATAGCCAGGAGAGTGAATTAAAATTAAATAAAATTTGTAAATTTAAACTAGAATAGAATTAAAATAACAATATAGCCTATTAAAATTACAATATAGCAGATTAAGTTTTTGACATGTTTTATGTACCTACCTACTTAGCTTAGTTTTTTATATGACAGATTATTTTGTTTGACTGATTAATATACCTATTACTCAAAGTAATACTCCTGATTTTTTGTTGTTGCATTGATTTTTAGGGTTTCGTACCTCAAAAGAGAAAAAAGGTACCCTTACAGGATCACTTCGTTGACCGTCTGTCAAGACCATTTTTCTCAGGAACGCTTGGAGGTATCAAGTTGAAATTAATATCAAATACTCAGGTCTGCAGTCCCTTAAAGCTGTGAAAAAATCAAACTTCTAAGTCAACGTATATGTCAGAAGATATGGCCGATTTTGCCGTATTCTTTAGAATCTTGGTCATCAAAACCTATGGGGTATTCCGGTTGACCTAGATTCTTGAAATTTAGCAATAAGCAAGGTCTTATAGCACAAGTAAAGGAAAAATTCGAAAACCATAAATTTGTCTAAAATCTTTTTTTCTTGTACCAACAAACGTAACTTTGCGTAGGTATGAAATTAACGATTTTCTAATTATTTCTTTAATTAAGTTTGTAGGGAACCCTCAGGGCGCGAGTCCTACTCGCGCGCGTCGGGTTTTTTAATTAGATTTCTACTAGGTAATAAATGCAAAACTCAAAATTGTTTGTTACTCAGCTCAGTCGACACTCAGTTACAATAAATTATAATAAATAAATGTATCAGACTATTGGCTAAACACTCTGTTTTTATTCTATTGCATGAGTGTGCAGTGCAGTCCAGTCAGTGGAGGCATCCACGGACTGCACTGCACACTCCTCGATACTGGTTTTCTATTATACTTATTCATAATACCTTACTGTACCTACCTTACTGTTGGTGAATCAAATAAATAAAAAAAAACAAATTATAAGTATGTGATCAATTGCAAAATATTAACTTATAATAAACTTTATTATAAAATTTTAACAAAAACATTATTTTTTACAAAATATTTCAATGTTTATTATACACACGCCATCATAATAGGTTAGGTACACAATCACCACTTTTTATATTTCTTTATCCCAATACTCTATGTACTATGCATCTAAAACGACCTTTTGAAACACCAATTGTACCTTCCACCGGGTCGAGTGTCTCTGATTATGAGATGCTTCTGGAGTGCAGTCTGCAGTATTTTCTTGGACATTTAGTTATTATAGGCGTCATGAGGAACACGCTCGCTGTGCATAGACCGAGGTAAAATGCCAAGAGTCACCTGAAAAATACATTGAACAGTTATAGTTAGGTGTAGTGCACAAAATATGTATTGTTTAACAGTGGTCACATACCTAGGTTATTGCAAGGAACTTTACCTTTATTCGAGTCGAAATTCCTTTGCTTCGACGTTTCATAGGTTTCAATAGAGGACTTATCATCTTTATATAGTGAATTAATCCTTGACATGATAATTTTTGCATTCCATCAGCTTGTCGGACGCATTTGGTAATTAACTAAAGCACGCTCCTTTTCTAATACAGATTTAATTAAAAACAACTGAGCATTAATTACACCAAAATCAAAGAATTAAAAGGAAAACTGATCAAAAAAACAAATGAAATCAAATTGGACTAGGTATGTTTGTTTATATTGTTTTTTTTATTATTTTTAGGAGGCACAAGCTCTATGCTTGACATTACAATGATCACATTATTTACTGTTTAAAGTTGATTTGCACTATCATTTATCTAGACTAATAAATTTTAAACAAAATAAAACATTTATTTTGAAGATCTATGCATTAATTTTTCGAAATTAAGCAGGAAAAGATAAAATCGATTCATCGATAACATAAATTCTGTAATGTGTCAGTCCCTACCGCAACGATTCACAATTCTACACCCACTTCACTTCGCAGTTGGCTTGTTTTGTTTACAGAATTCGGAATCAAGGTCTTTCATGATCGGATGCGAAGTGTAGTGACCAGTGACTTGCAGTGTTGCCATATCTGTAACCCGTAATTCTGTATTGGATAGTCTAAAAATCTGTATAAAATCCACTGAAAACTTCTAAAATCTGTATATTGATTTTTAAAAATCCAATGAATTAGTAGTAGTCTTTTGAAACGAACTTTTTTCGAACGAAGGCTTTTCATAGAAAAAAACGCCACCGGTTAGGATTGCCATAATAAAACAATTTAGTACCTACCCAAACAAATAATAAAAAAAACACCCCAAAACTAAAACGAATCCTTATTTCCAAATGTAAATCACCGTGTAATCCATGTATTCTATTCTTTACTTCTATTTTAACCATATTTAACATAGATTACGTTAAATTACAAAAATCTGTATAAAAGTAGGGCAAAATCTGGTATCTGTATCGGTAGTCGAAAATCTGTATAGATATAGATAAATCTGTATATATGGCAACACTGAATTGCAGATTTTCATCAATAACTGCATTAGACGATCATTCATCCGTCACTCACCGCCTAACCTTGATATAACTGACAGCATAACCTAGCGTGTACGGGGTGCCTACGCCGCCATCTTGACAAACAAAATGACAATGACAGCTGACAGACAGAAGTCAGCCATCTTGTCATTCGTTTTTTTTTAATGGTTTAACGGCCAGTTGGAAACAAGTCACTAAAGGCCATCGTAGTTTTAAACCACGAATACATTACACCGCAGTACGGCCTCCGGCAACTAGGGCCATTTGGTGATCCACACTGCAGCTAACGCCGCACTAAACTGATAGTAGGTGTTGTGTCGATTTAACAAGGGACTATTTGGAACAATTCGGTAGAGTCGTTACACGCTTTTATTTAACTAACCCGCACAATATACACTTTCAATATACATTTTTTTGGAAAACTAAACAAAAATGACAACCGTCTCCGACAAAATCCCGCCAAAAAGCCGCTAGGAAAATCTATGTTTTTTTTGCTTTTAGGCGGGATTTTGTCGGAGACTGTTGTCTTTTTATTTAGTTTTCCGAAAAAATGTATATTGTAGGTTTTGGTGTATATCTGTGATGTTTTATATGCAACAAGTGCCTATTAAAATGTATATTGTGCGGGATAGTTAAATAAAAGCGTGTAAACGACTCTACCGGATCGTTTCAAAATGTCACTTGATAGACTTCATTAAACCTACTATCGGTTTAATGCGGACATGAACCTGCAGTGTGGATCACCGAATGGCATGCACTAGTTGTGCCCTCGTGGAGGCCGTGCTGCGGTTTTATTGAAAATCGCCTACTAACTCTAGTCGTGCTCTGTTTTTATGGAGGCCGTGCTGTAACCGCCGCTGGTTTAAATAAATATAAGAAATAATACTTTAAATAAGACAGGGCTGTATGGACGAAGCTTCCCTTGCCCGTCCTCAATAGAGGACAAACCAATGACAATATCTATGATTTTTGTTTTGTTTTTTTAAATTGGGAGGCAAGAGCTCTGAATTGCATTACATTCATGCTCATTTATCACATTATTTATTATTTGAAGTTGATTAAACACTATTTTATCTAGACTAAGAAATTTTAATCAAAATGAAACATATATTTTGAAGTTTCACTCCATTATTTTACCAAATTATGCTGAAAAGATAAAATCGATTCATCGATAACCTAAATTCTCTAATGTGTCACTCACTATTCTTCTCTTCACAATTTGATACTCACTTCACTTCGCTAGTGGCTTGTACTTGTTTACAGAATACGCAATCAAGGTCTTTCATGATCGGGTGCGAAGTGTAGTGACTTGGCGATGTGATTATCGAGTTTTAACTGTTACTTTACAGAATTGCACTGCAGTACATAGCACATATTGTAATATTATTTTAGTTAAAGTAATACGTAACAGGGTTCCGTCTTTTGGATTAAAATATAAAAGTTATTTTACGCTTTTTAGTGCCTTTTTGTGGTTTTGAAGTCGGTTTTATTTTTTGTTAAAAAGTTTTTAATTAAAAAAAAAAAACATACAGCAGAACATAGTACCTCCTCCTTTTTGGAAATCGGTAAAAAGTGCAAAGTTTGCTAAATTAAATCGTTTGCATTATTATTATTACAGTTTATCGGAATCAAAATTTATTTTTTTATTAATATGATTTTTAATACTTAAACCGAACACCGTTAATCTCTTTTCCTATCTGGTGCGTGGAAGCGGTTTTTTTGTTCGCAATGAGACAGTATTTTTATTACTTAGTTTTATTTTTAAAATAATTACATTGGTGCGAGAAATACTAGACTTAGTACTTACTTATTTTATTTGAATTATTATAATAAAATCAAAATCAAACTGTAAGTAGTTTGATTTGAATAAGGTATTACAGCACACATAAGTATGTAGCTAAGGTATATTCAGCGTCAAGAGTAGCTAAACAAAAACTAACTCGGGTTTAGTAAAAACGACAAATCTATAATAACAGAACTAAGCTCGCAGAACTAATTATGTATCTTAAACATCAAGTAATGACGGGGCAATTTTTTAAAGATTAACTTGACGACATATTTTCTATGATTTCTAAGTGTGGCAGTGTGCAGCATTATGTAATAATGTTGGCATTTTATTGCAATTTAAATTCGACATGCTGTTATTACTGGAAGTGTCGCACACAATGTACAAAAGTTTAGATTGCGGTTATGCTTCCATTTTTGATTTAATACGTGTTTGCCTTTCGCTCTTTTTAATACTTACACAAATTTTAACGCTCTTATAAATGACGCTTACACCGAGGAGTACAATCCATTGTGGGTTGGGTTTGGTAAATATTAGTTCAGTATTAGTTCTACCCTGTTCTATCTTCCAATTATAAGCATGTATTTATTGCGCCGATGAGACGCAGGAGAGAAAAAAACGAATTATTATTTATCGATTATTGTTTTCTTTCACGTCTACAATCTGCAGCCCATTTAAAATATTCCCGACTTTCGACACATGCATTCTATTCGATCGCTGTCAAACACGTCACACTTACTTGTCATTCTACGTTCATTACAGAAGGGTGTGACTTATTGTGAATCAGAAACGTGCGCCGGCGCAGTCAATCACTAAGAAAAAAGTATGTTTGAAAATGGCAATTAATTGCTGAATGACAGACCTAGAATGAACTTTATTATTTTTATTTACTTATAAAGTTACATGATATATCGAAGCCCTGACCCCCAAACTAGTCAAACTGATGTATTTCAGGATCACAAATAATATTTCAAACAAAGGAACAAAAATATTTCCCAGCTTACAATATTATTTAAGTGAAGAATGTAGCTATATACCAGCAATTACTATCAATTCATCAGACACGCCTAAGTTTTTGTTATCAGTTATAAAATAATGAATGGGTTTGATAACCGCGCGGGCGCAACAGTAGGTAGTAATAGTAATCATGCGCCCACGCTACGATTTTACCTTACGTAAATCCGCATAAGAGCCGTGGGTAAGTATGGTAATTGATGAGCAAAACCTGTATCCGGTATAATACACAACTGTTATATTCATCACATTTCATAGCAAAAGGTGTGAAGCATTTGATATGGTAATTTGTATTGTTGCATTAAGCTCTTAAAAATGTGCAATCTCAGTTCTTATGATAAAAAAGATGTCTATATACCAGCCCTAAAAGTTTTTAAAGTATAAACCAAACAAATCCGTATTCAGACTTTCTTTAAAGTGAATATTCTAATCACACTGTCACTACTTGTGTTTTCTTCGCTCATTCACAAAAAACCTATAAATAACTCTCTAAACACTAAATACGTCATGTGACCTATCGAATTTCTAGTGATTTCGTAGAAAAACGTCGTTAAGATTCCATTATTGTAGCGATACATGCTAACTTCTTTTAACATAATAATTTTCCCTGGTAAGTTTAGTGTTCTGCGTATTACCCTACGTTACTCTACGATTTGTCTAGAACAATACATAGGTGATACCTACACAATTTCCGACAGGAAGAACCTACGAGAAGATTTCTAATTTCAGAGTACTGTTACAGTTCAGACTTCACATTTTTGTTTTACGTTCAATTTCATAACTTCATAAATCTCATCATCCAGGTTTTCTTCTCGTATCTACAATAAAATTATATTAATACTTACTTCCGTGTACACACGTACTTTTGTATGAATTATAAACGAAATTATTACTATTATTAAAATATTGATCTAATCAAATTCAAATGAAATGCCTAACAAGTTCCACTACAAAGTTATAATTGTACCTAATGGAACCACAACAAAGAAAAAATAGGTTCCGCATTCAGTTAACCCTAATATTGGAAGTTAGAAGCAAAAAATACTGAAGGCGCATATCAGATTATTACTGAGAATGTGCTGCTAAATTGTACACACCAATAATTTTTGTTTGACGTAATTCGAGCCTTAACTGCGGTTCAATGCTTTGAGGAAGTAGAACACAGAAAGAATGTATGAATGATTGACAGGTAGGCTCGAACAGGTTTATCCGACGCAGGTATTGGTTATGACACCTTTTATACGACCTCTCAAACTTACACTTAGGTACATTTTTGGTCCCAATTTTTGGTTCCCTGTTTTGCTGTCCGTTTTATTACAGTAGGTAAATCGTTGCATGATAGGTCAATAGTCTTCTCGCAGAGGGTAAGTTGTGGGCCACTGAGTCCCGGAATCGTGTAAACATATTTTGCTATCGTTTACTATATTTTATTGTGGAACTTTTACTTTTATTTTAGAAATCTGACGGCGAATTTCGCTTAAATTTTTTTGTAACGCTCGACTTTTCATGTTGTCTTGTTCCAATTATCAAGCCCGTCAAAAACTTAAGAACGTCTAGGGAATTTAGATTTATATTCAACTAGACCTCCTACTGTTTGTCTTTCTCATAAACGCACTGTGAAATGTTCCCACGCACGCGCATGTATCCAAACACGCGTTTTCATCAACGGCCTAAGTGGCTAATAATTATCGCATTATTACCGCTTCTGAATGAAGGAACAATAGCATTGCGGTCAGAAAGTAGGGCTGTGTGGTGACCTGCGCGCCGCCGTCCGTCCGTGGCCTGGGAGTCTGCGCTTGCGCAACGCGTCGTGTGATACGTAATCTCGATAATACGACATGTGAACTTCGTGATTGATCGACAGTCGGGATATAGATCATATTCAATGACTTCATGCATTTATAAATATTTTATGTTAATGTTTAATATAGATGTCGCCATTAAGGATCGCTCTACTTAACTGTTGATTTAATGTCCACTTGGAGTAGAGATAGAAATTTTGTTGTAAAGTGTGTTCGATGATAATAATGATTTCATCATCATCATCAGCCGGGAGACGTTCGCTGTTAGACAAAAGGCCTCCCCCAAAGTGACCAGTCCTCCGCTGCCCGCATCGATATTCTGATTTACTGAAACTTTTTTTTATTTTATTGGAAACCAAAAAAATCTACTCTTTCTGGTTTTCCAACATGTTAAAATTAAGTAGATAATTTTTTTAGTAGTTTCTTGTCGTGTCGTGTCTTACCTACGTCAGTAAAAAGTGGTTTATTTTTCTGAGTATGAAATTAAGCTTATTTTATTTTAAATGAATCGAACTTTTTTGTAATTATCACGAAACTATAGCGCAGTGCGACCGCCTGGCGTAACGAGTGCAAATTTCCTCAAAACGGTACTAAATTAATTTAAAATAATTAATTAATTAGCAACTTAACACCACTATCGAGCTACATTAGCATTAACAAATTGCGTAACAACTCATATCCGACACAACGCGAGTACATGTGGACATTCGGACGGTCGGACACCTAATTAACATTATTCGGATTATATGACATAACTGCAGTTCGAAAAAATACGCAACGGTTGCGTAATCACAAAATCCACTTTCGCTGTACGCACTAAGTGAAGTACATATCAGTGCCATGTGGTCACCAGTAACGTCGCCAGGGCAGGCAAGTGTAACATGAGCGAGCGCAGATTCGATTCAGGGGCGCATGTCATGAGTCATTGTATACTACCAAACACATATTATACAGGTGAAGGGAAGAAGCCGTGGTTGAAGGGAAAGCACCCTAAATATAGATGAGAGCAAATTTTACTAATAAGAAACTTTTCTTTATTTTCTTAAATAGGAGTAGAACTGCATTCACATATTTTTGAAGAACCATATGACTGCGCCAGGAATCGAACCGGACCAACGTGGGAAAAACATCCTGTATTTTTGGATACCAATCGAAAGGGTCTATCACCAATATTTAATGTTCTTTCCCTCCAACCACGCTCCTTTTTTCCAGCCTGTATATATAACTAGGAAAATTAGTGTACTATGGGGCGGAACGGAAATAACACGGAAACCAACGGAAACGGTCATAGTTCTCGATACCTACCGACTCTTCTAAACAATCGAGTTCGGCAAAGCCTTGACGAATTGTGAAGAAGGATATCGAATTGGTCATGTTTACGTTACCGTGTCGCCGAAGTTTTGAACAGAGTTTATCGATGTTGTGTTTATCAGTTGGTTTTCATCAACTGCTGTAATTGGTATCTAACGTAAACATTGTTATAAAAATTCGCAATAATTAGAAATAAAATTGTAAGTAATTTGACAATGTGAGCTGTTTTCAAGGCGCTCTAAGTTCAATGCTCAGCTTTTCTCATTCACCTACAGGTTCGTATTCAGATACCAAGACCCTAGGTCAACATAATTTGAGTTCACAGTGGGCGCACAAAGGCTAGATAAGGCTATTACGACACTGACCAAGCATCCGTCGTCTAAACGCACTCTTGTCGTCGTAAACGTTACGAGTTTACGTACGAGATGTATAATTTAAAACTTTCTCCGTGAGACGACCGCCGACCGAGCTCTCGGCCGCGGTAGCCGCGATTGGTCAGATTTCCCTTTCCTACACTGTTTACGCCTCATTGAGATTATTACACTTTTAGCATAACGTGATACAGTTTGTAATGACGCGTCTATGAGCAAACGATCGTGTTCCGTGTTGTTCGTAGACAACGGAAAAAGTAGAAAAATGAAGAAAAAAAACATCACTACGTTGAGTGAGTCCAAGTTACCAGCCCAGTTATTTGTAATAATATGTACATTTATTATTTCTATGAGCTGTTTTCCAAAATAAAAATATGAATTGGAATTTTCAGACTTCTCTTGTTTACTTATTTCTTTCTTTGTTTGACGTTGTTCAAGGTAGCGTAGACTCAATCCCAGGGACCCATGACCCTTACCAGTAGGTGATTGTGTGTTAGTGTAGGTACCTCAACAGACCCTCGCTTAGAGAAATAGCGTAGGTAGACGTGTCTAGGCATGTTATTTAAGTGTCCCAATTACTCCATCTTAAAACTCCTCGAAACGCATCCTATTACTTATTTGTGACTCATCCACTTGGAATTAAATCTAGAAGCATATTCTCTGAATATTTGGGTATCAAGAATTAAAAACAAAAATTTAATCATTCTCAATCACCAGATTGTTGTTGGTCCCGAACCTGAACATTTCGTCACACCACTAAAATGAATGATGTAACAGCATTCCAAATTTGTTTTAGAAAGTGATGTGATGAGACAATTTTTCTGTTTTCATTTTGCGTTAAACCTTAATCGATTTTGCGAGGTGGTAATCGATTCTTTACGATTGGTTGACGCTCTTTCTCTCTGGAACCTACGCGTCGGTTAGTGCGCGGCCTAGGTCAAGACCGGCGACCATGGCATCGAATTGCATTTCAGATCTATTCTTCGTTGTGATAAATCCAAACATTCATTTCATCCTTCGAAAAATCAAATCATTGTTTTTGTTTCAAATTGGCGCTGTATCGATGAGTCATTTTTCAAAAGACCATAAATTGATTCGTGATTCACTGTTCCGTGACTTTGTAATCGATTAGTAAATTTACGATTTGTATACTTATCAACTTTCTTTGCAAAAGTAATATTAAAAGTATTAAAAAAAAACATAATGAATATTTTAATATATTTTATAGAAATCCAATAATTTGTTTTAGTAATCCGTTCGAACCTCAAACGTAAATAATTCTTGGAAATGGAAAACTGTATGCAATTTGCATAATTTTGATACAGACGTTGTTATAATATTATATTGTAAATTAAAGCCTTTTCTGATTGCGATAATTTCTGGGAATCCTTTTGAGATTTAGATAAATGGAGTTCCCTTTATGGTATTTTTATGATTATGATTAAAAATTTACATTTTTAAAGTTTTATTGCTGTTTATCGTAAATGAATCACATTCTTACTAGTATTCTATAAATAGTTGTAATCGTTTCGTAATTGGTATCTAGGCAATACATAGAAGGCTGCAACTAAACCCCAGAATGTGTTTTAGTATTTATTGCTCTAGTTACTTTACAATATTGATACCAGCTGGTGCGCAAGAATTTACAGTTCCCATGGCTACAAAAGCAGAGAATATCGCAGTAACTATAGCTTGTTTTCAATTCATTGCTTGGTAAGGGAGTCCTATAAACAATGAAAATGGTACATGACTAAATTTTAGACGTTTTTTGTGTTTATTGTAGGCGTAGGTTGTTTGTTGCAAATGCCTACGAACGATAAGTAAATCTACTTGTCAAGTGTTTGTATGGGCATAGCTTTCACTTTTAATATCAAATTGCTATTATTATATCACTAAGTGTAGCGTAGGTTAAGCATGCGTATTCAAACATTGACTAATATTACTACTTCGTGACGTATAATGTATTAAAAGTTTGATTTTACTTATGTGGGACGTAGTCTCCTACTTGGGACAACATAGTGTCATTGTTTTATCTAGGACATATCATAGATCAAATTTAAAATTGTATGTAATGTGATGTTGTTGATGAGTGATGTTGGAAGGCAGAATAAAATGCTATCACGTTTTATCTCTCCGTTCAAACAGCTCAATCGTTACATCCACGCATTCTGCATCTCATAAGTTTTAGTTTCGAGTCGAAAATTGTAAGTTCTGTTTATCTAAAGTATTTAGTCATTTAATTATTGGTTTCTGAAATTCAATACGATTTGTGAAGAGTTAGGTACAGCTTTCTCATTCAGTACATACAAACTTACTTAGATAATAAATGTCTACAAATAACGAACGTATCTTGAATTACATTTTACTTAAATGTAACATAATACTTATGCGAAGGTTACCAAATCGTTGCAGTTTCCTTTCTCTCAGGCGACATAAAAAAATATAACTATTTATGTAAGTCTGAAAATAAAAAATTAGGAAAAGTATGTAACCTCTATGCAATATTTAAAGTGTTTACACTTAATAGTTCGAGATATGCGTACACAGATCAGTAGTTGTCCTTTTTATACAAAACTAGCGAACGCTCGTCCGAAGAATTATGCTGAAGATTAAAGTTATCCAACAATGAAAACCCAATCGAATCCATTGAGTGGTTTTGGAAGACAAGAGTAACATCCGAAAAGGATTTGCTTTCATACTCGTTATAGTGATTGACTGGAATGGAGTTTTGACGGCGGCCCTTGGACAATAAAATCTTGACAATAACACTTTGGCACATACTTGGCAAATTTTTCCATTCACTGATTTCTTTGCACTGTCTTTATGTGCACTAAGTCCTTTATTGTCATTATTTGTATTATATAGTTTTAGTTTGAATGAATTGCACCCTTTGCAAAAAACTTAAGGCCAGTGTATAAGGCCAATCGGAATGTTATAGTTAATTAGTTCTCGAATAGCATTGACATTTCCATTCCCTTTTAATAGCTTCAGCAATTTAGAAGGACGAAAGTACTTAATTGAGTGGTCAAGTGACTTTTTCTTTTCTATTTAAGGAATTGTTGCTGTTTCTAGTTGGTCTATTTACTGCTATCAATCAACTACATTTTTAAAAGTAACAAGTAATGTATCAATCCTGCAACTGACTTTATAGTTTTTTATTCATTACTCTGTTACAACCGGCTTTGACTTTCTAATATGTTACCTTTGATACCCGTTTTAAAGACAGAGCGATTTTCTTTTCATGTTTATTATCATTGAACTATAAGTCCTTTACGTCATTGTGTTTATTAAATACTTCATAAAAGCTTTTATGACTATTTTTACAATGACCATTCGACTTTTGAAAATATACAGAAAACATGCCCCCCTGTTACAGATCTACACATAGCAATGTGTTCTCGCTCCTTTTGTGACATTCAATACGTAGTTGTTCATTCATATTACGTAAAATCGCTCAAAAAGATATTTTGTAAATCGAACGGCATTTTATTGGTTCAAGAACGAGTGCACGAACGACTTTTACTTTCGCCGAAGTAGTGCACTCGATGCAATGACAGTGCATGTGCAACGGGCCCAGCGCACTGGATCACCGGTAACAAGGTTGGGAAATACAAAACCAGTATTACGCACCCGTGTGAGTGAACCTTTAGGTTTTCGAACTTCGAACGCAATCCGCGAAAGTCACGTTTCAATTGTAGATCACATTGAATTCTATTTTCGTGAAGTGACCTAGATATCAATTAACATTTAATTTAATTATTTTGTTAAGTGCATAAGTATATTATGTAAATATACTTAATTATGCAGGTAGATATTCTCGGTAAATAATCTACACCGCCCAGATCGCTGCTTTGCGCTTAAATTTTAATTATCTTTCTTACATAATTCATCATCAAATCCATTAGGTATCTTACATTTTAAATTTCGCGCTTTGTATTCATTTGCAAGGTAAATAAAACTATTTCATTAGGTATCTTATCTATAATTTCTGAACAGCTCTTCTTTAAGTACTTATGTGTACTTATATAAGTTATTGTAGCTACCTACATAAAAATATTTATTTATTTTCCTTAATACTTTAACATCATAGAAATGGTCATAATCTCGCCTCACAGTGTAATTTCTTTTTGTTACGAATTTGGTGTTACATTTCCTTGCACTGTTAATGTTCTAATTACTCATAATAGCACAGAATAAATAATACCTAGTAGTTATGTTTGACCATTTGGTTTATTCGTAAATATAAATTATAGCTAAGATTTCGAAACAAAAAATAATATAAAACGTACGCACAGACCGACCACACTAATACAATTATCTTCCATGTTATAACTCACAAAACAATTACATACTACCAATTTTAGCTCAGAAGCTGAGTTGAACCACGAAAACTTAAATTGAAAACCGAATAACTGCACAACGACAGAAGGTTTTATAATTTCCGGACCATTAAAGGTGTACCTTTATAATGTAGACAAGGCCACATAGTGTGAACGTTCCAGCCGAGTCGGTTTCACGACAATCGCATTCCATATTATCTCCATTCTACTACAGAGTTGAGCGAATTTAGAAACTCCGACTCTTATGTTAAAGTTTATTTTATTGCAACACGGTGCATTATTGAAACCGTTGTATGACAATTTTAAAAGCGGATCCAATTTATTTCAAATCGAATCGCAAACACGTCGCAATATCAACGCAGGCGCTGCGCCGGCGCAGTGACGGATGTTGACAACGCCCTTGCGTAGATCGTGATCGTTCGTAAACGCGATTTATACCTACTCGATAACCTGGCTTGATCTGAATTCACACAAGGTAGTTCAAGGCCGTCAATTATATGATAGAGCGGTTTTATTTCAAAGGATATTACGAAATGTAGTACGAGCACTTAAACATTCCATGTTGGGGATACACACAAGAAAAGTTTACTTGATAATATGATACTATAACTATGATACTAGACTAGTTGCTTGTCTTCTTCTTCGTTGTTCGTCAGCGTAGATAAATAAATATCAAAATTTATATCTGGACTGAATGCATCTGTAGCATTTTCAATACCATCCAGTGTACTGTAAACTGCAAGTTCATACAAATGTTAGGAAATATGAGATTTTTATTGCTGGTCACTATTTCTCGGCCATTTTTCGAAATGTTCTATAGCCCATATTATGTTGGCCAGGGATATACACTATCACTATGCAAAGTTTCATCAAAATCCGTTCAGTGGTTTTTGCGTGATGCTTGAACAAACATACAGACAAAAATTTCGTTTTATGGCCTGTAATAACTACCTATATAATACATAGCACTAACTTTTATTTGAAAATATTCAATGTACATAAACAATATAAGAGATATAAGTAACTACACAGAATGTACCACAGTGTTACGTTAAGTTAGTTGATAAAACAAACTCACTTAGGCTGATCAATATCCTAAGCCGAGGTCACTAATAGAGCGATATCAATACCTGTAGCACCAAACATCATGTAATTAAACTACTTAAAAGAAAGAAAAAGAAAGCTAACATGTCTTCCTGAAAGAAAACGTTTCGCTACTATTCAAACAAATTTGGATACATAAGTTTTAAATTATAATAATACTTAAGCCGACTGAAAATAATTAGGTACATAAAATATTAATATTTCATGTCAAATAATGATACACAATAATTATTATATGAAATACGATACATCTGTGCATGAAACTTAAGTTAAAGTTTACATCCGTTTAGGTCACGGAAGAAATCCTGAATCCCACAATAATATCTTGCAAGGACATAATCTGTCGCTTTTAATTTAACTTGAAAGCCGGATTTTGTTTATAATTATACCAGTGATTCATTATGGAAACGGAACGTTGCAGTCGGTTGTCGGTTTCCATAAATCGTGACCACCACGTCCCACTACGAGACGCGGTCTCAGGTTATTGAATACCTCAATGACATTTCATATCTCGGCAACAATCGTTTATTATGAATTACGAACTTAATTGAATTTGAGATATTATATTTATACATGTAACTTAATCTGCAGAATATGCTTATTTCTTTGTTGTATTTTTCTGTCAGTGAAAGGTAACAACTAGGTGGGTAGGTAAAATGAGGACCTAATGGGAGCATATCGATTGTTTAATTTGCAAACAAGCTAGAAGAATAACTTTCTCAAACACCTTACACGAAAAGCTTAAAGCTTCAATAATGAATGCTCCGTAGGGAGATGTTTTATTTTAATCAAAATCTAATTGAAAAGTAAGTGATTTGAGTACCTTCCACAAAAATGAGCTATTTTTTAACTTAAAAGTCAAACGGTCTAAATCCTAAATGGGTTAATTGCAGTTTAAGTCTATGTTTAGAAAAATAAAAACCGGACAAGTGCGAGTCTGACTCGCGCACCGAGGGTTCCGTACAAACTTGTAGGTACGGTCGACCGCACGTCAGTGGAAACAAAACCAGTATAAACTGGTCTCTCCTAGTATTAAAACTCCCTAATAGGCTAGGCCAGCTCAATGTCAATGTGTTACCACTGACGTGCGGTCGACTGTACCTATGTAAATTAGTTCGTCGTTCAGGGGAATCGAGTCAATGTCAAAATATTTTATTGCATTATGAGTAATTTATACAATACACGTTATATTGTATCTACCACTGCTTTCAATATACAGGATGGAAATTTCAGACGCCACCTGGAGGCAAAGTAGGTAGGTACCCTAAATATAACAGATTCCAAATTTTACTAAAAGGAAACATTCTCTTATTTTCAAAATTAAGTAAAACTGAAGGTTAGCGCAGGACCGGTCGTCGTGGAGATCCTTGGGGGACGCCTTTGTCCAGCAGTGGACGTCTACAGGCTGATATGATGATGATGATGAAGTAAAACTGCATTCAAACATTTTAAAGAAACCACGAGTCTGAGTCGGGAATCGAATCTGACAATAATGTGGAAAAAATACATGCTATGTATCTTTATGATACCGATCGAAAAGGTTAATCATCAGAATAACTTTCCCTCCATGTGGCGTCTGAAATTTCCACTCTGTACATAGGTGGTAGCTGTCGGGAAGTCTCGAAGATTTTTCTTGTAAATCAAAGTTCTCTAAGTATACCTATTCATTAAATTTGACCCAGATTTGTAAATGGTGACTAAAAAAATGAATAGTACCGAATTGTATATTAAAATTGGAAAAAACATTATCTATAATTGTGTCAGTTCTTGTAGTGTCAGTACTATTATTATTGGTAACTAACATGCTATGCATTCTTTAACAGTATTGGTTAGACATCGTGGCGACCTATTTAGATTCAAAACCTTTCTTTTTAAATTTCGAACTGGCACGACAAAAAGAATGCGCCAATAAATGAATTTAAAAAATAAACAGAAATAAATTGACCAATAACAAGTCAAACAAGTCCTGTCATGTCAAATGCTAAATCACGTGTTTACGTTATTGGTCAAATGTTATTCATTTTTTATGTGATTTTATTTCTAGACTTAGCTAAACCTTTAGTATAATTTGTAAAACCTTACGAAATTATTTAATATAGATCTGTAATGATGAAATTTCTAGACGCTAGCGAATTCTTTCAACAATTATTTACGTCATTGTACTAATTTATAACGGTAGCTTGCTCATACGCAAAGTTAAGTTTGTTTGTACTTTTGTACAAAGAAATTTTTGTGATGTAAATACAAATTTACGGTTTTCAGATTTTTTCCTTTACTTGTGCTATAATATCTTGCTTCTTGCCAATTTTCAAGATTCTAGGTGAACGGGAAGTACCCCATAGGTTTTGGTTACCAAGATACTCAAAAATGCGGCGAAATCGGCAATATCTTTTAACTGCGATGACTTAGAAGTCTGATTTTTTCACGACACCAAGGGACTGCAGACCTGAGTATTTGATATTAATTTCAACTTGATACCTCCACGCGTTCCTGAGAAAAATGGTATTGACAGACGGATTGACGGACAGATGGACAGACGGACAACCGAGTGATCCTATAAGGGTTCCTTTTTTCCTCTTTGAGGTTCGGAACCCTAAAAAGGCCTGGAATTGAACTATTGATCACACGGACTAAGACAAGGCGAGCACAGTCGCAAATGGGCTGTCACTACCACGGCCGTATTCTACCCAACTAAATAATGGGGTAATTATATTCATATATCAAAAGTCAACATTACAAAATGCCACTAGAATGCCCAAAAAGCAATGTCGAAATACCAACAATACGATTGTGGCATACCCTTCGGATGTATTTCCCATCCCATAGCGTTACAAAACGCATTCCTCTCATAAGTGTCACTTCGAGTAGACAGATGAATCGCGGATTACCGAAATAGTTCTCAACTTGATGTGAATCTGTCAAACAAACAATGTGACAGTCGGCTTTCTACTCACAAATTTTAACAACTGTAAAGAATAGGCTGATTCAGTTCAAATTCTAAGTGAAAATTTGCTACACAGAATAATTGGTGTGAATTTACATCAACATTTCGCCATTCAGTAGAAAGCTTGTCACAAAGTTGTTAAAAAGGAGAAATGGGATCAATATAATATGTATACCTATTATTATACAGAATTGTATTTTGAGAAGGGAGCAGTAAGGGAGTTAAGCTGGAGTTAACTTAAAGAAGAAGAAAACCGTTTTACACGAACTGTCCATGATTTTGGTTCGCCATTTTTCTTTTGGCATTCACAGATTTCGAAAAAAGTACAGTCAGCAAAGAGAAGACAAAACAGCAATCGTTACGTATTAATTTTATCCTGTTTGTTACAAATAAGTTTAGCGCACGGTGATTAAAAGTAGTTAAGGCAGTCGATATTATTACAAAATAATTTACTTGAAGTGTTATTAAAAAGGTGATAATAGATTTCGTAGAATATAAATACTTTCTGCAAAATTACTGAAATATTTCGATAGGGCTTGTAGATGAGCTTTATTTTGTCTAATTTTCTGTAAATAAATACATTTCAATGAAAAATACAATTTTAAATTACATAAAATCAAAAAATTGAACTCAGACATACCTTCACTTCAGAAATGATAGGTACTTAGTAAGTATTATGCAGATTGCGGGAATCTGTCGATGTATTATGGAAGGATAGCTACATACAGACAGACACGAGATCGTGTGAACTGGGTATCAATGAAACAATAGTGTTGTGAATAGTATTTATTATGCAAAAGAATTTTAGCACGAACATAGGGAAACAATAATTAAGTCACCGTTGTTGACGTAATGATATACTTAGTAAGTATCGATAACAGTAATAATAAACTTTCAATTACAGTAAAACATGATAAAGTGAGACAGAAATTCATAAACTGTTGATATAATAATCACTAAGGACTTCCTTTAAAATATGAGATGTTTGTATTTGTCAAGAAGAAGAAAATTTGTTCAAGGAATCAATAAAATTTTCTTCTTTAAATTAGCCTTACAAATACAGGCAAGATACCTATTTCAAAATATTAGATTATACAATAAGTGAATAAAAAGGAAATAAGGAATAAGAATAAAAATTTCATTCGAGGGACTAAGTTGGATCCCGAGAGCAGCGAAGGATTCTAGATTAGAATTCTGAGCGTAGCGAGGGATACAAGGACCGAGATGAAATTTTTTATTCACGTGTTGTGTACTCTACTTTATACCATTGACTGCGAGAAAATAAATAGTAGTTGTAACGGTACAGGTCTTGGTATCCGTCACTTTTCAAATTAATTAAATCTCTAATAACATTAAAGTATGAATAAATCAAATAAACAGAATCTGTGGAAACAAATAATAATGGAACTTGGCTTAACGCACTGCCGAGTGACTAGATAGTTGTTATCAAGGTCAATGAACATCCTTTTATATATAACTATAAAGAAGGGAGATCTATTTATTAAAATTCAAGATATTATTATTGGATTTGTAATATTGGGCTAAATAATTATAGATTTCAATTAACTAGTACATATCTGGCAATTATGTAACTAAACAGTAACTAAATAGTCAATATTGGTTATCTGAAGTGAAAATATTCAAATGCAAACTAAATACGACCTTATTGGTATAACGATATGTCATAGTATGGCTAGGAGGGCGAGAATACAAGGAGATATCGACTTTGTTTACATAAAGGCAAGGAACATTATGAGACGATTCGGTTCGTGAGTCACTGCTGAGTCTCAGCTGAGGCTGCCCTGAGGCTGCCCTGGGGCCGATCTGTGACCACGCTGAGTCCGACACGCGTGGGACTCGTTCCCGCACTGTGTCCGCCGCGCGTCGGAGCTGAGTTTGACGTGAGGCTACCCTGCGGTTGCCGCAAAAATAATTTATATAAAGCTTGAGGGAACGCTGTTTCGGGGTTCATTCTGTTTTGGGACGTCATACTGGTACTTTGAGAGTTAATGTATCGAATTTATGGGCAATTTATTTTCTCTGAAGTTTGGTCTGTAAGGTCCACTACAGGACATAGACTTTACAAGAATTAATTTTGATTAAATTAAATTCATTAAAATGTTTTGAAATTAGTTTGGCCTGATAAGGTCCACTGTTGGATTTAGCTTAATTATAAAGTTTTATTGATAACTTTGCTTAAAATCAGTTTAAAGTAATTGATAAACTCTAGATTCAATATTGGAGGTTTCGCGTTGCGATTAGGGACTCACATCGACATGGTTCGGTGGATTTTGAGCCCGTGCTCTTAATTTCAACTGCCTGCGGGCAGGGCTTCAGGTTGTGACGGCCTGGAGAGCCATTTTATACCAACATAATGGCTGACAGTCACTCAGTTTTGTGGAAGCTATAAAATGAGCAGACCAGGGGCTCCGAGCTAATTCGGTCAAGACTGCCCCCAAGACCTGTCCTTTGTAGCTTTCCTGAACTGGTCCTACACTGTTAGGAGTCTGTGCTTTGCCAACCCAATCCCCTGGCGTTCTCAGACAATACACGGGTTTTAGGATTAGGATACACAGAGCCTAACCCACTCGATTTCGTTCTGTCGCATAGTTAGAAGGAAATCATTGCACTAAGATTTTCTACACAACACACATATAAAATTAAATATGAGGACCTGTCCTCTAGTTTGATTCATCACAATTAATCAGAATAGGAACAGCATTTTAGGCAAATGATAGGAAGGGTTTTGTCGGTTAATAGATAAAATTAAATTAAATCTTTTAGTTCAATAATTAAAAGTTACAACCATTTCTAAAATCAATCTATCAAAAGATACCAATTCAAATTTATTAAATAGAATCAAAGTTATTTTAGGCTATAAATAGAAGGGACTAGCCTGGATTTTAAAATAAAATAATTATACTAAATTCTTCGCTGTAAATAATTATACTAGCTGAATCTAAATATCAACCATTGATGCGCTTAATTACATCTAGGGGTCAAATAGTTATCCCATAGCCACCCTTCATACCAAAAAGGATTGAAGATGCTATATTAGTTTGATTGGGCATATCATTGGTTAATCTAAATTCAAATATGATTTCAATATCACAAGTGATCATATTGTGTCACCAAAAGGCTATCATTGGCTACATTCATTAATAATGAATATAAATAATGACTAGACATATTGTTCTAACAGTAGATCGTTACTGTGTCATTATGAAGCTGAAGTTGGAGCTTTGTGAAGAGAGAGAGGAGTTATTATTATATATCTATAGTTTATTATTATAAGTGGATCACACATAGTGATTCACTAAGGGAACATCTAATCTAATAAGAGAATCTAACAAGGATTAGTATTGAACCCTGTATGTATCTCTAGTCGAGCTTAGAGATTGAACTATAGTTTAGGGAGATTCTTCTTGCATCGGGGAACCTTCCGACCTTGCATTCCTCACCGTCTCATATATAAAAGATTAATGACAGACTTACTTATCTTTACCTACTCATATGTATGTCCAGTTTGACTAGAGAGAAAGAGAATTCCCCCATTATCTAAAAAACTGAAGATAATGAGTAAAAACCGGCCGGGAGGTGACCAGTCTGGGACGAACCTCAGGGTCAGGCGCGGTGGCGGAGCGTCGACGTAACCGGTACAACTAAATGCTGTCATATGACAAATAAAGATCTTACAATTTTAACATTTAATTATTTTAATATATTTTATTTAAAATTATTGATTTCTATTTTCATATTTATATTATATTTATTGTACAAAGCTCTAGGTTCCATTTTCTGTAGGATAACTAAGTAGGATCAAATAGGAGAAAGTAGGAAAATAAATGTAGACCATAGTTAATAATAGGATACTTTAATTTCAAACTAGGTAGAATGTTCTTCGTAGAATCACTGCTAGTTCACTTCAATAAAAGAGTCAGGGGTACTGTTACACGGGTCCACTACTTAGGGTTCATTCATGCTACTAGACGATACTCAGCCATTTCCCAGATCAAAAAGAAAAAAAAACCTAAGTAGGTAGTACAGTTCTCTTGGGTGTTCGATAAGGTTTGGAGTAAACGATGGATCATATAATAGGATTTTAGGAGTAAAATATAGATAGTATAAGAATAGGGGGTATGGTAGGGTAGGGTGGGATCGTTACATTTTGGTGCCGTGACCAGGATGTATTTCAATTATTGTGTTACTACGGAACTTAGATTCATGTCTTGAAATAATTTACACTTAGTTACATTTCTTTTGATCTGGGGTAGTCTCAATAACTTATTTATTGGGACATTTTGTTGTCGTGAAATGGATTGTTTGGGTGAATTAGTAGTGTTGTAGCACATAGTTTTAGACAGATTTAGTTAGCAATAGGAACGTTTATTTGATGCACTTCACAGGGTTAATTAAAGACACATAGCTTCATTTTTCGGGTTAATTATCACGTCATTACTTCAGCCAATACGTCCACGTAGGAATAGGCTCGGCTACATTCGGATATTTAGTTAATATGCAGGCATATAGGTAGAAAAATGTCGATTTTTATTCATCGCGATGCCTGACACATTGGTTAAATTATAGGTAGATTTCTTGTAAACATGTGTTCTTGCTACATTCCATAGTTAACTCAGCGTAGTTAAGGCCACATTATAACTTGCTGACTTGGCCTTTCATAATGTTGTTCTGAAAAATAAGTAAATTCATTAATGTCATGATAGTCGGGAAATAGGTATTGCGTAATAAACAATAGTAACTTTAATCTTATTATTTACTAAATAGGCGGCTGCAGGCTGTATTTTATTTTATGGAAGATTTATAATAACGGAAAGAAACAACAATTTAATTATTAAAAAAAATATGAATTATTGGTTAGTTTTATTTCGACAGTTGCTTCCTTTTTAAAATTTATTCCTATATTATAGGCATTGGACTGACACGTACAGTCTAGTCTGAAACAATTGTTTTTAAAATTAATAACCAATAAATCAACGTAGAATAGTAATAATAAAATTACCATTTCAGTTAGTGTTACAAAAGTGAATTTATAGAAAGTATTTTCAAACATAATTTATTACATAATCAGTTTTCTAAATAGGCGCGGTACGGAAAAATAGATTAGTACCATCTGGTGTCGGATAAGTATTTCATTAGGCGTTGTCAACATTAGAATTGGTTTTGTTTTATTATCGCTAGATGTCGCTAGGTGTAATCAATATTGAAATCAAAATTTTAAGTGGACGTAATTAAAGTGCGTAGGTCAAATAAATAAAAAAGATTCATTGTATAAAAGGGATATGTACTCCAAGTCCATTAGAAAATCTAACAATAATTTAGGATTAGGTATAGTAGACCATTGTATACAGTATAATTATAATTGTTAATGAAAATAAAAATTAATCACATGGTTGCTTATGAAAATATTAAATCAATTAGGTATTATTATAATAATAAATACAGTAAAATTAAATTCTGAGTTTGGTCTTGGTAGGAAAATTTTACTATTCAACAAAAGATGGCGGTAGGATAGAGTAATTTAATGAAAAACTAAAGTAATTCAATTTATTATTTCATTGATCATTATGGTTGATGAGTAATTGTAAAGGATAAATAGATGGTAGAAATGCATACTTATAGTTCGAATTTAGGCAAAATTTTCTGGCGAATATTAGCTATGAGGTTTCTATACATATAAAAGTCTAAATCAGTAATTAATTTCAAAAAGTAGCATGGAGTTCAGCAGGCTGGATCGCACAGTCTTCTAAATTGGGCAATGAATCATGGGATGGGTTGGACCAAGTTCTCGAATTAATCGGGTTAACTTGATCTAACTCATCATTTGAATTTACAGTTTATCTTCCGGATATAATTGAAAGTGAATACGTGCCAAACTATTTGGATATTTTACGTTGTGAATCTATTACGTGAGTTTCAAAAAGCGAAGTTATATAATAATAACAAAATGGAGCGACCGGGTCGTAGACGTAAAAGACCAGTTAGATATGAGACAGAAAATGAAATTGAAGTGTTGACAGAAGGAGATAAAGATGATACACCCCCCGAAATTATAGAGCCTACAAATTATCCGAGTAAACGTCCGAGATCGGTTCCACCATCTGACTTAAATGGAAATAATAGTTCAAATAAATGTCCTAATTCATTACCCAGGAATTCGAGATCTAGGGAAAGGAATTCAGGGTTAGGACTTATATATCGGATGTTAAGACGCACAACCGGGTCACTAACAGCCCAAATGAACGCATTGAATGAAGAAGTGCGAAATAATAAAACCTCAATCGATAATATGCAGGCCTCAAGCACGACACAATTAGGGAGCGAAAGCATAGTTAATCACGTCTTCTCGGGGGAGGCAGGCCCAAGCAAAGAATTAGACTCTTCAAATGAGGAATATTCTGGCCAGTTTAGAGACGTAATTTATAACGTGAGAAATGTAAATTATGAAAAACCTAAATTCGGAGATAAAACGACAATACATCCGGTGACTTTTCTAGAAGATCTAGAAACTTATCTAAAAAAGGCTACTAAAGAAGGAAAAGATTTAGACCTAATACAGGAGTGTTTGGTAGGCGATGCACGTGACTGGGCTCGAATTTACAAAGGGAGATGGACAAATGTTGAAGATTTTAAAGTAGACTTTCTAGCTACTTTTTGGGGTGAGAAGGAACAAAGCGAGTTGCGAAGAAGTATAGTACACGGATGTTGGGATCGAAAGACTAATGTAACTATGTTAAACCACTTTTTACGGATAGTGGGCAGGGCCCAAATGCTCAATCATAAGATCCCAGAAGAACAATTAATTTCAGATATCATAAGACATTACCCAAAACACGTTCAGTCAGGATGGTTGACATCCAAAATAAGATCGATAGTAGAGACGGCAGAGTACCTTAGGAACATGGACGACATAAATAAACAAGAAAATCATGTGTATTCTACATCAGAGCATCAAAAAAATTCTGAAGCTAAGAAACAGGAAATCCGTCAAGGTTATCGCACTTGGAAGAAACCTACTCCGACACAGAAGGGAGCACCAGTGGTCAATCTCGTAGAGGAAGAATCTCCAGTTGGTGAGACAAATCAGTCAGCAAATTTAAACTAGAAGAGGCTGAAATTATGGTCCCCAAATCAGTCTTAAACATAGGGGACAAAGTTTTGCATATGATGTCTAAGATGGGTTGGGAGTTAGGTCAAAGGCTAGGAAAAAATAAAACGGGGTTGAGAGTTCCAATTAAATGTCAAGAAGTATATCGCGAACCGTTGGAAGGGCTAGGTTATAAGGGAACTGAAGTAAAAGTGAGTCAATTTAAAGAAAAAATAGTAGATGTTTTAAAATTAAAAATCGAACAATCTCAAATTAAAAATAACGGCAAACAAAACGTTTTATCAGTATTTGAGGAGGATAATTTAGATCAAGCAAAACAAAGTGAGTTCAGGTCTGAAGTTATAGTGCGTATACTAAATTTTGAAGTGATCGGTTTGTTAGATACAGGAAGCGACATTACATGCATTTCGGAAGAGTTTTGGTTTGCATTAAATAGGGCAAATCCGCATTTACCTCTGTTACCAGTAAAGCCTTTTCACATTAAACCGGCAGTAGGAAAAAGGAGCCCGGACATTCGTAGTTTAGTATACTTACCATTAAAATTTGACGATTGCGTAGTTGAAACCGGAGTGTTAATAGTACCAGGGCTTACTCGATCTCTAATACTGGGGTTCGATTTTATGAAACGTAATGAGGTGGAAATTAATTTAGATAAAAGTAAATTAGGGGTGACAGTTACTCAGGACGGTATCAAACACAAATTAAGGTTTATTGAACGTATAGGGGAAAACGGGGATGCTGGCTCAAAGGTGGGGCAACCTAGTGATGAGACCGAAGGGTTGAATGAAATAAAAATAGGATCGGTGCTAGATGGAAATGAACGTGATAAGTTAGAAAAGGTGTTAAAAGAACATCAAGAGTTGTTTACCTCCAGATTAGGGAAGGCAAATTGCTATGAACATACTATTAAAATGAAAGATCATGATTCAATTGTAAAGAAATCTTATCCCGTCCCATATGCGTATCGAGATAAAATAAAGGAAAAACTACAGGAAATGGAAGAACAGGGAATTATCAGTAGAGCCTCAACACCATATTGCAGTCCGTTAACATTTACACATAAAAAGGATGGATCAATACGAGTGTTGTTAGATGCTCGAGAAATAAATAAACATATGATAGCAGAAACAGAGAAACCCCCAATGCAAATTGATGTGATGAACTCTTTTCATGGAGCAAATTATATAAGCATAATTGATCTCAACAACGCATATTTCCAAATACCAATTTCGGAGTCAAGCAAAAAATATACCGGATTTACATTTGACGGAAAATCTTATGTTTATAACGTTTTACCCCAAGGCTTAAAAACATCGGTAGGGAGCTTTAGCCGAGCAATTGATCTAATACTAGGTCACGATGTTCGAGATTTCTGTGTCAATTACTTAGATGATTTGGCTATTATCACGACCGGGTCGTTAGATCAGCATCTGGAACACTTAAACATTGTACTTGGTAAATTAAAACAAGCTGGGTTAACTTGCAATTTGGGAAAATGTGAATTCTTAAGTAAAGAGGTAAAAATGCTGGGTTTTATAATATCTACGACTGGACTCAGGACCGACCCTGAAAAGGTAAAAGCAATACAGAAATTTCCGGTACCCAAGAAATTTAAACATGTTAGAGCGTTTTTAGGCTTGTGTAATTTTTACAGGAGGTTTATACCAGGATATAGTTTTGAAACACAACCATTATATGATTTACTAAAAGGGAATACTGCATGGCATTGGGGAGAGATTGAACAACAGGCGTTCGAGCATATTAAATCATTGTTTCTAGAAACCATCCAACTTCATCATCCGGACTTTAACAAACCATACTATTTACAAACTGACAGCTCGGGCATAGGGTTAGCCGGAGTCCTCTATCAGCTAGATGAAGAATGGGGAATGAGGATCTTGGGATTTCATAGTAAGACTCTGAAAGGGGCCCAGTTGAATTGGACAGTGACGGAACAGGAATTTTACTCAGTCATTTGCTGTTTAGAGAAGTTTGAAACGTATCTAAGGGGGACCAAGGTAGTTATTCGAACAGACCATAAGGCATTAATCTTTGTTAAAAGTTGGAAACTATATAACGCTAGAGTAACTCGCTGGTTAAATTATTTGGAGCAATTTGAATATGAAATTGAACATATTAAAGGGAAGGAGAATATAGTGCCAGACATTTTGTCCCGATATCCACCCGAAGGAGATCAATTACAGGAAGATAAAGTCATAAGTCCCGAGATTTTATATACAGAATTAAAATCTAATAAAGAGTTAATTACGCGGTTAAAAGATTTGCCTAAATTACAGAAGGAAGACGTTGAGACTAGAGAAATCATTGAGCAGATAAAAGGTGGGGTTCATCAAACCGGAAAGAGGGGTAGGATCATGGGAAAATGCCTAATTGATAATGAAATATTGTATTTCGTACCGGATGGTTCCATCAAAAAAGTAGTTTATTTACCGAGTGAATTAAGGAAGGAAGTGGTAGTTCAGGTACATCTCGAGATGGGACATCAGGGGGCATATAAGGTGATAAAGTATATAAGAGATCGGTTTTATTGGATAGGGATCACTAGATTCGTTAAACAATTAATCAAATCATGTCATGATTGTCAAATTACCAAGAATAATACCGTGAAATATGTAGGTGCGTGTAAGTCGATAATAACAAAAGAAATAGGAGAATTAGTGATGGTGGATTTATATGGGCCGTTGCCATCAGGGGTATTTGGGGCAAAATATATTCTGGTGGTGCAAGATACGTTTAGTAAGTTTGTGAAATTTTATGATCTTAGGAAAGCGACAGCTAGCTCGGTGATAGGAAAAATGAAGCAGTTTTTCAAAATAATTAAACCTGAAGCGATAATGTCGGATAATGGTTCTCAGTTTGCAAGCAAACAGTGGAGAGAATATATGAATGAAAATGACGTAAGAGTTATATACACTACGGTTAGAAATCCGCGGCCAAATACAACAGAGAGAGTGAACAAGGAGTTAGGGCGGTTGTTTAGAACGTATTGTAGGAAAAATCACAAGAGTTGGGCTACCATTTTACCTAAGTTAGAAAATTTATATAATAACACCTTTCACGAAAGCACGGGTTACACTCCGTGTGAGATCATGTATGGAGAAACGACTCATATAACTTTTGATAAAGTAATACCGAATTTTAATGAGAAGTTAGATGTAGATGAGGTAAGAGAAAAGGTTAGAGAAAGTTTGTTGAAGAAAGGAAGGAACCGACAATTGAAATTCAATCAAAGGTATCGTCTCATTCAATTTCAAATAGGTGAATTAGTAAAGATTAGGAAGTTGAATAAATCTAGTGCAGAACAAAAAATTACGAAAAAGTTCGAAGCTTTATATGAAGGACCTTATGTCGTAGTATCGGTGCCGTACCCTAACGTTTATGTTCTCGCGGATCCCAATTCTAACAAAATTAGGGGTAAATTTAATACAATACATCTTTCTAGATATTATAAAGGAAGGACAAATTAAATTGGGGCTGGTTTGGGAATCATAGTGGAGAGGAGCATGTTTGTTAAGTTTTGACTTAATCCCGAGCTAATGTATATGATTATGTAAATAAATAAATACCTAACAGTTGTTTTGTAAAGATTTGAATTTAATTATTACTTTGGTTTGTATACAATAGGGGGCGCTGTACTTTATCCTTGAGTCAAATAATTATTACTTTGGTTTGTATACAATAGGGGGCACTGTATTTCATTTTTTGTGTTGAATAATTATTATTTTGTTCTGTATATGATAGAGGGCGTTGGTTTTAAGTTAATATTGAAATGAAAGGTAGGTAAGGGTAGTTAAAATAAATAAAAAATCAAAGAACATTTAATATAGTTGAAGTTCAATTACCAGATATGGAAACAAAGACAAGAACAAATATTACAGTGAGTTCAATGTTAGGGTTAAGCTCTATTGTACTTTAATTATTACTTACATTAATAGATATCATTTATTACAATTTTATCACTTCACTTTGTGAATCATTCATCTATCATTCATCTGTATGAATAAACAACATTCACTAAAAACTAAATATCACTTTAGCTTTTGAATTCTATATCTATGAATGGTTAACATTTACCTATTACAATTAGTTATCACAATTAGTTTTAGATTAATAACTAGATATAATTGCATGCAAGGTATTACAACTATCAAACTAGATAACTAGGAACTCAAATGTGGTCACATTAGTATAGTAAGTTTGTACAATGTATGGTAGAAATTAATCAAATATTTAAGGTGACGTAATCGCAGTTGTTGTATGGAGTATTGATTTCATTCGGTAGGTTATGCTGTTCAACTGTAACAAATGAGAAGTAAAGTCAAATTTCAGGTCTAAAAATAATTAAATTAGCAAAAATTTGTAAGTTTGGTTGAAGGAAGTTGTGTTCAATTATTATTTGAGTTCTTATCAAGGTCAAGTCTGAAGTGGAGGAAGCGGAAAAGTTACTTGTTAACAACTTTGATGTGCCTTAATTTAAGTACTTATTGTAAAAAAAAATAATAATAAAAAATTAACAATAAAGGGTTTGTATTTGTATGTATTATTTATATAATAAAGGTTACTCACTGAGGTTTATATTAAAGTCATGAAGAGGTGACATCAATTCTTCTTCCGAGAAGAAGGGAGTAGGTTCTTGGTTAACTAAAGGGTGATCGTTAACTGAATCTGTTATATTAGAATCATGTAGGAGTGTCATCAGTTCTTCTTCCGTTGTAGGGCTTAAACCAGGAAGAAAAGGAGAGACTTCTTGGTTGACTGAAGGTTGGACAATAGCTGAATTTGTCATCGGGGAACAAACCACCTGTAATTTGAGCACAATTGCATTAATTAGGCTAAAGAAAACAAACCATAATCAATGACTAAGGATTGCAAATACATTTTCATGTGGAATGGGAGATATAGATCACTTGGGTTCATTGAACAAACAGATTAGGAATAAATATTAGGAACCAAAGAATACTTACGGTTGAGTTATAAATTTGGAAATCTGTCTCTAGTGTTTGGGGAACATCCTCGTCTTCTACTTGTGGCATTGATGGGGAACAAGCTACATCCTGGAAATACAAGATTGAAATTAAATAAAAATTAGGAGAGGTGGTTAGAAATAGTTAGAGACTAAATTATTACTTAGTAAAAGCATTCTTAGGTAGAGGTCAGTGTTTGAGTTAGTTTGCTGAATAATCCATTACAATGTCTAAGTGGTTGAATGACACTGAAGTTTTGATTAATTTGAAGTACCTAGGTACCTATTTGGTTATGCATTTCTCTATGAAATTAGAATAGGTAGCGTGTGGTACAAATTCGTGGTCGAGCACTGAATTTATGATAGGAATATCATGATAAATTAGGGCAAAACAAGACATATGCATATAAAATCGAGCAAACGATTTATAATTATCAAAACAGAAGTTCAGTCAAAAAGCTGTCATGACAACAGTTGTCAAATTTGACTTGTTGACTATTGACAGTCAAGCATCAGGTTCTTTTTTTTCCAGGTTGTAGCAAGGAATTATACAAACATTTTGTTTGGAAGTTTAACGGGAACATATAAATTTGAAAGGTACTGATTCAATGAAGGCTCCTTGTCGCCTGTTATAGAGTAGATAAAGCAAATAAAATAAAAGGAATTTAACAATAACAACAAACAAGTATGGGAACTCACCTGAGTAGAAGGCCGGGTAGACTGGTTATCTTTCTGTAATAGGAAGTGAAATACAGATGTTGTATTGATCTAGAAATAAGAATCGAAAGAATTAAGGTGTGAAGATTGACATGAAATAGAAAAAAAAAGTTAGTGATATTACTTACTGGATATAAAAAATTTAGGGCTTCTACCAAACACGGGTTGCGTGAACCAATCTTGGATCGCCGATATTTACTTCGGAGAGTTTTTATGAAGCGGGGAACATTGTGGAGTTTCGCATCTGGATCAGTTTCCTTTAGAATTTCTAGAAGTTTGGTGTGTGCCAAGTTGCGGGAAAACTTAGAGTAGTAGTAGGGATGCCGTCGGTCCCATAATTCTGGGCAGGACTTTAAGCATTCCACAAAACGTCGAGTGGTAAGGTCCATAATTACGGAAGAAATTACGTATTTAAACAAATCAACAGCATAGAACTAAGAAAAGAAGTTACTAAGTTAAGTTTTTTTTATTAAGAATGGGAAAGTTCGTCTAATAATAGGTTAATTTAGGTTTCTATGCTACTCAAATTTTAGTATATACCTAAGTAGGAATATGTACTGAAACAGAATATTGGGCATTATACATGCAAATATAAATAAATAAAATTCAAAATCAGAAAAAGTGGCGTATGTTAACTGATGTGGATTAACAACAGTAAGTCTATTATGGATCGAATATGTTGCGTATTATGGAACGTGATCTAAGTGACATTGACATGCATTCCGAAGTGAAATGCGCGAAACGAGATTCGAAACAAATTGGAGTGGTAAAATAAAAGGCTGTAATATTATTTTAGTAGATTGTGTGATTTCAGTGGTTAAGGCAGAAATCGTATCTTTGCAGGGCAGACTGGATTAGTCTTTTAGATAATTTAATTGAAGAAGGATATATACATGCGTTCCTGAATACCTGTAGAGGTAGGTAAACAATACAAGTTATTTAATACAAAAAGGTAATAGACTCATAATATTCCAGTAGTTGGGAAAAGTAGGTAACTGTTTATGTATCAGTCTAATACATTAAAGATTAAAAGAATTGTTCCAGTAATGATTTTAATAATAATAGAGGTAGGTATTTATAGGGCAATTTTGCAATTAAAGTTTAAATGTTAAATACTTTTCTCAAGATTTCAATCAATAAGCACAGCGTAACTAAAGAAGGCGTAACTGTGGGGCGAAAGCAAAAATAGTCTAGTTAGTAGCGAATTGGCGTAATTAAAATGTTGGGTGTTCATAATCCATGGTGATCGGAAGTAAAGGAGAGTGGATCAAAATCTGAAGTGGTTAAAGAAAATTAGTAATAATTAATTTAATAAATTGAAGGGAGACCAGAGCGCGGATTGATTGAATAAAAGCTCTTGATGTTAAATTATCAGATAAATAGTTAGTTAGATAAACGGAAAACTAACTAGAAAGTTTTATTTATTCGAAAAAAAAAGGAATTTTAGTTACTAGCAATTAGTGTGGGAATAAAAAAATAGGTTACAGATTAAATTTACCATTGAAATGAAATAGAAAGAAAAGTAATGAAAGTAAATCAAATTCAATTTAATAGGGAAAACTTAGATTGATTAGATCAGGAGGGAGTTCTATCTTTCATTCGAACAATAAATGTAAGTTAAAAAAAAATTAGTTTAGAAATATTTTTATTAGTCCTGTGATTGCAGTCGTAGTATCTTGTTATAGTGGCGTGGTATGAGCGTTTGAGGAAGGATTGATGTGTTTTGATGATGATGATGTATGAAATATTAAATACGTATTGTAGGATATGGTGATGTATGAGTGAACATGAGAGGATAGCGAATCTATCTTTTAGGGAATTTGTTTAGACAGGGCTGTAATGAGCTAACACGTGCTGCTCTCATAGGAATTAGTTTATTGGCGTTCGTCTTTAGCATCATTACACTCCGCAAATGAGGTTCCCATAAGTGTTGGTGTTAGGGTAGTAATGTCAATTTGTCAGACCAATCTGTCAGATTGTCTAAATCTCAATTCCAGTTGAGGGGCTTATGGCAGAACCTCAATACTACACAAGAAGCTAACAATTATTCTCGGCAACTGTTCAAGCTCCGGACTTTGTATGGGTGGTATACGATAAGAAAGCTTATGACAGACTAAACGTGCATAAATTGGTAGTGCCTGAAGCTATTAAAGTCATCCCGGTTGTCAGGAGGGATTTCCGTCAATTCGCATTATCTCAAGTACGGGGTAGCATGAGACTGAAATCTTTCATTAGGAAAAGGGTGGCCTCACAACCCATTCTCCTCCGTAGCTCTTGGATGTCCTTGTTGATGGTAATGTCTGTTTATGAACGGAGAGTTGAAGTCTTGGACTTTCGAGTCTTATAACGTTTATCCATTGCGCTGGTTTAAAAATACACCTCACGATGAGAAAAAAAAAACACGCTGGGAAAGACGTTTATAAACTAAGTACTTAATTAATTTGAAATTTTATTTATAGAGGAGTAGAATTCTCTCCGCTTCCATATTTTATTAAAATAATAAACCTTTAAGAATTCTAGGGGGCGATTGTAACGGTACAGGTCTTGGTATCCGTCACTTTTCAAATTAATTAAATCTCTAATAACATTAAAGTATGAATAAATCAAATAAACAGAATCTGTGGAAACAAATAATAATGGAACTTGGCTTAACGCACTGCCGAGTGACTAGATAGTTGTTATCAAGGTCAATGAACATCCTTTTATATATAACTATAAAGAAGGGAGATCTATTTATTAAAATTCAAGATATTATTATTGGATTTGTAATATTGGGCTAAATAATTATAGATTTCAATTAACTAGTACATATCTGGCAATTATGTAACTAAACAGTAACTAAATAGTCAATATTGGTTATCTGAAGTGAAAATATTCAAATGCAAACTAAATACGACCTTATTGGTATAACGATATGTCATAGTATGGCTAGGAGGGCGAGAATACAAGGAGATATCGACTTTGTTTACATAAAGGCAAGGAACATTATGAGACGATTCGGTTCGTGAGTCACTGCTGAGTCTCAGCTGAGGCTGCCCTGAGGCTGCCCTGGGGCCGATCTGTGACCACGCTGAGTCCGACACGCGTGGGACTCGTTCCCGCACTGTGTCCGCCGCGCGTCGGAGCTGAGTTTGACGTGAGGCTACCCTGCGGTTGCCGCAAAAATAATTTATATAAAGCTTGAGGGAACGCTGTTTCGGGGTTCATTCTGTTTTGGGACGTCATACTGGTACTTTGAGAGTTAATGTATCGAATTTATGGGCAATTTATTTTCTCTGAAGTTTGGTCTGTAAGGTCCACTACAGGACATAGACTTTACAAGAATTAATTTTGATTAAATTAAATTCATTAAAATGTTTTGAAATTAGTTTGGCCTGATAAGGTCCACTGTTGGATTTAGCTTAATTATAAAGTTTTATTGATAACTTTGCTTAAAATCAGTTTAAAGTAATTGATAAACTCTAGATTCAATATTGGAGGTTTCGCGTTGCGATTAGGGACTCACATCGACATGGTTCGGTGGATTTTGAGCCCGTGCTCTTAATTTCAACTGCCTGCGGGCAGGGCTTCAGGTTGTGACGGCCTGGAGAGCCATTTTATACCAACATAATGGCTGACAGTCACTCAGTTTTGTGGAAGCTATAAAATGAGCAGACCAGGGGCTCCGAGCTAATTCGGTCAAGACTGCCCCCAAGACCTGTCCTTTGTAGCTTTCCTGAACTGGTCCTACACTGTTAGGAGTCTGTGCTTTGCCAACCCAATCCCCTGGCGTTCTCAGACAATACACGGGTTTTAGGATTAGGATACACAGAGCCTAACCCACTCGATTTCGTTCTGTCGCATAGTTAGAAGGAAATCATTGCACTAAGATTTTCTACACAACACACATATAAAATTAAATATGAGGACCTGTCCTCTAGTTTGATTCATCACAATTAATCAGAATAGGAACAGCATTTTAGGCAAATGATAGGAAGGGTTTTGTCGGTTAATAGATAAAATTAAATTAAATCTTTTAGTTCAATAATTAAAAGTTACAACCATTTCTAAAATCAATCTATCAAAAGATACCAATTCAAATTTATTAAATAGAATCAAAGTTATTTTAGGCTATAAATAGAAGGGACTAGCCTGGATTTTAAAATAAAATAATTATACTAAATTCTTCGCTGTAAATAATTATACTAGCTGAATCTAAATATCAACCATTGATGCGCTTAATTACATCTAGGGGTCAAATAGTTATCCCATAGCCACCCTTCATACCAAAAAGGATTGAAGATGCTATATTAGTTTGATTGGGCATATCATTGGTTAATCTAAATTCAAATATGATTTCAATATCACAAGTGATCATATTGTGTCACCAAAAGGCTATCATTGGCTACATTCATTAATAATGAATATAAATAATGACTAGACATATTGTTCTAACAGTAGATCGTTACTGTGTCATTATGAAGCTGAAGTTGGAGCTTTGTGAAGAGAGAGAGGAGTTATTATTATATATCTATAGTTTATTATTATAAGTGGATCACACATAGTGATTCACTAAGGGAACATCTAATCTAATAAGAGAATCTAACAAGGATTAGTATTGAACCCTGTATGTATCTCTAGTCGAGCTTAGAGATTGAACTATAGTTTAGGGAGATTCTTCTTGCATCGGGGAACCTTCCGACCTTGCATTCCTCACCGTCTCATATATAAAAGATTAATGACAGACTTACTTATCTTTACCTACTCATATGTATGTCCAGTTTGACTAGAGAGAAAGAGAATTCCCCCATTATCTAAAAAACTGAAGATAATGAGTAAAAACCGGCCGGGAGGTGACCAGTCTGGGACGAACCTCAGGGTCAGGCGCGGTGGCGGAGCGTCGACGTAACCGGTACAACTAAATGCTGTCATATGACAAATAAAGATCTTACAATTTTAACATTTAATTATTTTAATATATTTTATTTAAAATTATTGATTTCTATTTTCATATTTATATTATATTTATTGTACAAAGCTCTAGGTTCCATTTTCTGTAGGATAACTAAGTAGGATCAAATAGGAGAAAGTAGGAAAATAAATGTAGACCATAGTTAATAATAGGATACTTTAATTTCAAACTAGGTAGAATGTTCTTCGTAGAATCACTGCTAGTTCACTTCAATAAAAGAGTCAGGGGTACTGTTACACGGGTCCACTACTTAGGGTTCATTCATGCTACTAGACGATACTCAGCCATTTCCCAGATCAAAAAGAAAAAAAAACCTAAGTAGGTAGTACAGTTCTCTTGGGTGTTCGATAAGGTTTGGAGTAAACGATGGATCATATAATAGGATTTTAGGAGTAAAATATAGATAGTATAAGAATAGGGGGTATGGTAGGGTAGGGTGGGATCGTTACATAGTGTGGTAGGTATTTGCATTTATCACATTTTATAATATGATAGGAAGGTTGTAAGAGAACAAATGATTAAGGGCCTCTTTGAACTCTTGCTGATATTGTTGCAGATAGTAAGCTGACCGATAATCTAATCTATCAGATAAATCTGTCTGATAATATTTTCGTGTAGGTATCACACCTCAATCTCTGATAAAATAATCTGGCAGCTAACTATCAGTGACGTACGTCGCTGATAGTTAGCTGCCAGATATTTTAAATCACAGAAAGTTCACACAAAACTGAAGTATTGGGGCGTTAAATTCGAAAAAACAATCCTTGTCTGACAGATTAAAAAATTACAGTCACTTGATCTTGCTGTTAGTTTATCAGCCTGATAAACTATGCAGGGTATCTGGGACTTTATCAGCAAGTGGTGAAAGAAGTCCCTAATATACAGGCACATTAGAAATGTATAGTGAAATTCAGGAAGGTTCGAATTCGCGGGCCCACCAAAGAGACTTTAGCTCCATGGTGAAATTAGAACATAATAGCTCTCTAGCCAGCCAGTAGGTACACGTTCAGCACGTTTTATTCATTTTTTGTACACAATTCGTGTTGTTCCAAATTCAAAATGTTTTTATTCTCTGTTGACTAGAAGAGAGTTTTATTCACTGTTTTCGAGAAACAAAATGCTCTTTTTAGAGTGACAATGGTATAAAGATAATTTCATTAGTCGTAATAGAATAAGAATGTCATAAACCAGTACGTAAGTACCACAACCAGTAGTTAGGATTTTTAGATGATTAACTAAAATTTCAATAAAAATTTATGAAAGATTAATTGGGGAAGATTACTGATACACACATACTACTAAATAAATATTATTGTCTAAAAGGAAATATCAAAGTAAATATTCATTTGATATCAATATAGAGCGGCTATGATGATTCCGTCTAAAAAGTAATTGGTCTAAAACGCAAAATGCCTAAAATCAAAAACAAAATTCTATTCGACCGTTTTATCTATGAGCGTTTCCTACCACTAGCAGAAAGAGATGGAAGCATCCGGTAATCCGGTTGCATGTCAATACCCCGTCGTATGTACGTCGTCAACTAATTTCCATAAAGGCGCTTTTCCTTCCGCATTTTCTAATAATATTCTAGTGGTAGTAGTTTTTCTTGCAGACAACCTACCAATTTAAAACAGGCAATATGTTATGTAGTCATTAAAGAAGAAGTGGCAACATTGAAAGCCATCTATTACGGACTCTATTTTAAATCAGTTAAGTAGCATGCATATAGCAAATACAATGTCCTATCTATAAGACCAGGTATTTAAATAAATACCACACCTACAGACTCTTCAATCACCAGCCGAGATTCAATCACTTTCTTCATTAGAAGAACAAGCATGCAAAAAAAACACGACGAATACAATAAGGAAGCAAAACGACCAAAAAACGATTACGCATATGAATGAACCAAACTAAAACGGTGAAATAAAACAACTACACGATTCAGCGAAAGTTGGTACTCCAGATACGAAAATAAAGGTATCTAACAGTGAAACCACTTGGCATTGAGGAACGCACACAGAAATCTAAAGTAGAGTGAATGTGCAAGTCATGTCCAAGCAATGCTCTTGAACGTGCGTACATGCTTGGAGACTAGACAACTATTACGACTGAGCAATTTTAAAGTATTCAATCCAAAAAAGTGGTTGTAAAAATTGATCGACTTGATTAGGTGTTAAAAACAGCATTTATTAAGGCTTATTATTGTTTTAGCTCCGATTTGAATTTTTATTCATTACCAATCTCTACGCTCGAAGTTGTAGATGATTATATATACCTGGGACAAACCGTCCAGTTAGGTAGGTCCAACTTCGAGAAAGAGGTCAATCGTCGAATCCAACTCGGCTGGGCAGCTTTCAGGAAGCTACGCAACATCTTCTCGTCCCAAATACCGCAGTGTCTCAAGACGAAAGTCTTCGACCAGTGTGTGTTGCCCGTGATGACATATGGTACCGAGACGTGGTCCCTCACTATGGGCCTCATAAGAAGGCTCAAAGTCACCCAGAGGGCAATGGAGAGAGCTATGCTCGAAGTTTCCCTGCGAGATCGAATCAGAAATGAGGAGATCCGCAGGAGAACCAAGGTCACCGACATAGCTCAAAGAATTGCGAAGCTGAAGTGGCAGTGGGCTGGGCACATCGCTCGTAGAACTGACGGCCGTTGGGGCAGAAAGGTTCTCGAATGGCGACCACGTATCGGAAGACGCAGTGTAGGCAGGCCTCCCACAAGGTGGACCGACGATCTGGTGAAGGTCGCGGGACCCAGCTGGATGAGGTTAGCGCAGGACCGGTCGTCGTGGAGATCCTTGGGGGAGGCCTTTGTCCAGCAGTGGACGTCTACAGGCTGATATGATGATGATGATTCATTACCAATAATAACATCGCATGAAAGCTTTTCGGTATCCAAATACTAAATACCTGTGAAAATTATACAAAGTTTGTAATACTATAGTACGCCTAACTACAAAGGCTCAGTTTAGTCGGGGCTTACCTCCGCCGTGTAGCAACTCAGGCGTGAAACGTTCATTATTTCGAGTTAAGTAATATTAATTGCTATATCCAGCATTATAAAGAAAAGATTGTGTTGCCAGTTGCAATGGAACCGATTAGTCTGACACTCGTTAGCCCCTCGATTGATGCAACTACACTGTTCGTAGAGTTACGAAAAAATTAATTGGCAACTCTTAAAAATACCTAGCACAGTTTAATTCGGTTGCGGATTCCCGTAGAGCTTGATTGATGTGCGGCGTTACTGTGATGAATAGGATGATCCAGTTTTTGTTCGATGGGTAACATAATAAATATAGCGTAGTGTTGTGATCGTGGAATTAATCATTATTACGCATTCGTGTGATGCAACTTGCATTGTTCATCGATAAGTAACACTGGTTTTATATAATTTGCACATTGTTGTTTCCTCTTAAGCCTGTTGAAAATCTCTTAATCTAGTAGGTGTTATAAAATATTTTTCGTGATAATAAAAAAATCCGTATTTAAGAATGTGTTTATAAATAGGTATTGTAATATTGTGTACAAGTGCGAAAGTCTAAAACTAGGGACAATTTTATCTAATTCCTTTGGCATTTAATTCATCGTTAAATATTAAAGCTAAAAAACTAAAAATATAAACTAAATATACCATAATTAATTCTATCAAACTACAACAAAATACATAAGAAAAATAATTAAATTATAATAATAAATAATAAAAACCGTCAATCAAAAAGCCCGCCCGCCCGTGGTCTAAAACGAATCATAATTTTATGTTGTCGGTTTAAATAAAGTTCTATATTAAGTATAATTTTCGTTACTCGAGCCTTTAATGATTTAAGTTCACACTGGCGTCTTCTCATTAGTCTGTGACTTAACAAGTTAATCTAGTTTTACACAAGTCTAGAAAAATTGCCTTCCGGAGTGTTTCTTATACCTCGAGTGTCAAGAGTACGGAGGCTGTATTGAATTGAAACGTAAAGGAAGCATGGTGCAATTGCAGTTGCAAAATGGATTTCCGAGTTTAGTTTGCAGACACTATCGCCGGCAATCTCGCACGACACTCGTTTCATTCACGATAAGGCAATTATTATCATTACACGTAGGTACCTAAAATAGAGCGAATATTTCAGTTTCCTTTCGATTCTATATTTAATTATACAAATACAATAAACTCAGTTGCTAGAATAAGGTTGTTATTATGAAAATTACCGTAATGTGTCCCATGCCCGATCAATATTAAGTTAGTCTAAATAAATAAATAATATTAATAAAAATTAAGCTACATAATAAAAAGCGGCTTCCGTGTTTTCTTTTCTGTTTCAAACATTCTTAATGAAATAATTGGATACATAGAATAGCTTTATATAACCTCATCATCATAACAAGTAGAGAGCTAGAGTTCAAAGGTGACATTATGATGACACAATGAATGGACACGGATAAAAATCATCGTAAATTAAATTTGATTTTGGTTTAAAAGAAAGCACATAAATTACAATAATTATTAGGCCTATCATTAGTATTACTTTAGTAATATACAATTTTTATTCAGCCATGGCCTTTGTCCAGCAGTGGACGTCTACAGGCTGATATGATACAATTTAAAAGATTAATGTTGAATTGCCGTATATATATGTTGCCGTACCTATATATATGTACAGTGGTCCTAGCTTATATTTCTGAAAACAAGCCCTAAGCAAAGCCGTAAGTTAATCTTAATTATTTCAAATATAATATACTTACAAAAGACAATGCACAAACAAGGCTTAACTATGTCACGACCTTTATTGAAATAATCGACCTTCATAAACGAATTATGGTCGCGTTGTTGGATTGTTGTATACTTCACTTCATAAGAACTGCTCTAACGTGTGAACTGCGAACCAATTTCATAATTTAATATTATTGTATTCAACTCAAGGAGCTTCCAACCATTTGTCTTTTCTACAACCTGGTGAAATAATGTTCAATTCAATTCATTTGATTTTATTGCGCACCCACAGGGAAGATCGACCAGTGGTAATTTCGTAGTTTTACTCAGGTTTACGTTAAGCAAAAGAAACTAAACAGGAACTAATGTCTTAGTGATGGTCTCCATACAGAGCGGTCGGTAACTTTTATGGAAATTGTAAATTGATTTCACTTTTTTTCATTTCATTTGGTTGTACAATCTAGGCAGCATTATGGCTAAAAAGCTTTTTCTTCCAGACAACCAGACTTGGTTGGAGTCATGAATATGGAGGCTTATTAGGATACCCACAAAGCACAGAATGCACATGCGCGGGTCCTCGCCGCGGGGCGGTCGGTGACATTTCCAACCACTGGCGTACGCCTAAGTATGTATAAAGAGATCCACCACTGACGGAGCAACCTAATTTTGTTACGCTACGCGAGTTCACGAGGCACCCATTGTTTTTAATCAGTGATTACATCGAGCCTAGATAATCAAACATCTTTACCTAGATGCGTAATTCCGCCAGTGGGACAAGCAGTCCACGGCCGGCAGTCACGCACCGCGACGTCGTCTTACCCTTGTTGACAATGTTAGGCAAATAGGCCTTCCGTTGTTAGACAATACTCCAGCCATGCGTAATGCCTATGAAACACATTGCTGCGATGAATAAGATTGAATTCATACAATGTATTGGTCAGTCTGGAGGTGTTGTTATAATAATTATGTTGACGTCTGTCCGTGTCGGAAATTGAACATCCTTTGTTATCTTAACGAAATACGGAAATACACATTTCCGCTTCTTTAAAAATGATGGCTTCATTATTCTGTTTCCAAAGAAATTATGTATTACATTGCAACCCATACAAGGTAATTCTTGCATAGAATAAAATGCTAGTGGACAATATCTATGGAAATCTATAAACTCGCTTATGGACACCTCAGGCATGTCAAATAATCTTGCAATCAAAATGAGTTTACATTGACGAATAGAGTTCCGTGCAACGAGTGACTACTTATTACGGAAATGACTGTATTTATTGATGTCAAGCTCAGCTGCCTTTAGGCTGTATATTGACAGCACTAAAATATTTCGCGCTGCGGCTATGAATCACCGATCGCGATCGCCGCAGGCATCACCCAAACCAGCACTTGTTGTACCCGTAAGGCGTAATCGTGTGAACCGTTCCTGTTACGCTGCCTTACTGGATATTACGTTGTTACATCAACATTACCCTCTCATTATTTTATTATCGCACCTGCTCTGTAATTTACACAGATAGTCGGCTGTGGTGCCATTGTGACGTTAATTTGATCGACTTATCACGACTGAGTTGGATCAAAGGGCGTGTCTTTACGGATATTAGAATGCCGTGCTAAAATTAAAAGCAATGCGGCAGTCGATGTAGCCATGATAGCTTGCTTGATATCGCTGCTCGTAAATATCAAGCCGTTACTATAACCGTTTCATGTCGTGACGTAACTCTCGTTACTTGCTTTATTAATTTTAAATGTATGGTAGGTATGTTAATTAACTTTCGTAGAAGTATGTAAATGAAGAAAATTTTACTAGACGTCTATTGCAATTTTACGATTCAAATGTTTAAATCATCAATCAAATGCGTGATTTGCCAGTTATTTAATGTCAATTTTAACTTTCTTTAAAACCACTTGTCGGCAGTAGATGTTTAATCTTGTCTTCCGGTTTGATATTTAATATTTGTTACTAAGATTTCAATTAAGCGTGAACATTTTGTTTGTTATCTATCTTATTTGTAGTCTATGTTTGTCTTTTTATTGTCCCCCTAGTGCTATAAGTACTGTGATTAATTTTGTACATTTAATTATTCCGTTTTACTTATATTCGTTCTGATTTCTTGATATTACATGGTGATTTTTAATCAATATCCAAATTTAAAAATTATGATCTTTGATGAAAATACTAAGTACGTCTTTTTTTTCTTTTAATCTCCCCTAGTAGCACAATATTGTAATTGTTGTTTAATGTAGATTAGTATTTTCCTATTTCCCTTTTCAAAATTTTTTTTTAAAGCTTTACGCTAAATGTAACTAATGAATGTACAGTGTCGGCAATTTTATATAATTTTCCGCTGCAAAAAAGTGGAGCAAAAACTTCTTATTCCAAAGGGTGACCATGAATTACGAAAGCGTAAGTAATGGAGTCGGTGTCAAGGTTCTAACATCGATATCTCACAAGCAATAGGTCACCGCTGCACCTTATGTCATTGTTTCTTTCTGAATTATAAGCTTTACTACTGTTTGGTACTTACAAAAACACAGGTAAAAATAATCGGGATTTTCACAAGTCCAGTTCTCTTCCACTGTTCTCGATCTTTGGTTCTTCGCACCCACTGACTGCCAGCCGACTACCCAGCCGTTATCGCTCCATCTAGCCCGGGAGCTTCACGCTTTACACCAGTCGTGGTATCCGGTGTATCATCATCATCATCATATCAGCCTGTGGACGTCCACTGCTGGACAAAGGCTTCCCCCAAGGATCTCCACGACGACCGGTCCTGCGCCAACCTCATCCAGCTGGGTCCCGCGACCTTCGACAGATCGTCGGTCCACCTTGTGGGAGGCCTGCCTACACTGCGTCTTCCGATACGTGGTCGCCACTCGAGAACCTTTCTGCCCCAACGGCCGTCGGTTCTGCGGGCGATGTGCCCAGCCCACTGCCACTTCAGCTTCGCAATTCTTCGACCTATGTCGGTGACCTTGGTTCTCCTGCGGATCTCCTCATTTCTGATTCGATCTCGCAGGGAAACTCCGAGCACAGCTCTCTCCATTGCCCTCTGCGTGACCTTGAGCCTTCTTATGAGGCCCATAGTGAGCGACCACGTATACCATCGGTACCGTCCGGTGTATAGAACAGAATATTTGCGTGTCGAAAGCATTTTTGTGACTTTTCTGTTGTAGCTAACGAACAGACCGCCTGTTGGTATGGTATATGCGTTTAAAGTCGTTTCCATCTACAACTGAAATGCTCTCGTTTTGGATTCACACGCATTATTAGCGTTTTGCAAGAGTCCCCTTGCTATGCATGTGAAATGTCTCACTCGTTATGCATATGCAATCGACAGGTGCATGTTTATAATGCACCCAATTGTCGTGGCAATTGTCTCTATGAGAGCGCATGGACAAAAGGTGCCCCAGACACGAATACCTACGAATTAAGGTTATGGACAGCCAATTACATTTCAAAATGTACTATTAGATACCTACTGTTTTTATTGCCAAAAAGTCGTTGACCTTAGTGGTAAACTGCTTTGGACAATAATTATTGTAATCTTAAGCGAGATTTATTTGCACCTTGGGACTGCTCGGTGCACGCATGTTGGATCTAAAACAATTTGTTTAGATGCCCTTGTCTGTCAACTCCAGTAGTCGTTCTAAATTTTAACGTTAACGCGCCCAAATCGTAACGACAAGTGTCGAACTCAGGCAGTCGGAAACTCCGAATCAAGGCTTTTCTCCAGCCCAAGGCAGCTAACTTTCAACTGAGAAGTTAATAAAATCATCCAAGTTTTAGGGTTCTGTCAAAATGACATGTCCGCGGGCCAGACTACTTGACCGATGAGCTGAATTTTTTGGAAAAAATATAATGTCAATATTTGGGAAAATTATGGATAATTAATTGATATCATCATAATATCAGCCTGTGGACGTCCACTGCTGGACAAAGGCCTCCACCAGGGATCTCCACGACGACCGGTCCTGCGCTAAACTCATCCAGCTGGGTCCCGCAACCTTCACCAGATCGTCGGTCCACCTTGGCCTTGCCTACCCTGCGTCTTCCGATATGTGGTTGCCACTCAAGAACATTTCTGCCCCAACGGCCGTCAGTTCTACGAGCAATGTGCCCCGCCCATTCATTGAAATACATATTTTTTTTCTTTATTAATTTGGGGGTTTAGTCTCACGCGTGACTATGTCACCCCCGAAATCACTTGGTCAAATAAAAGACCTAGTATAGTTTTTAATTGATTCCCACAGCTCCTAGTGTTTGTCCACTAAACAAACGAAATGTCGTCACACAAAGCAGCAGGTTGCAATGAGCTACGATTATGCGGGGATTACACATTGCGCGCACGCAAATTGCTCGCACATTACACATGTCGCTAACATCATTGCAAAAATATTAAATACACATATTACATTTTCAAGGGGTAAGCACTGTCTCTATGGACTTATACCTTTTGGAACTGAGGCAAAACAGTAGGTAGCTCATTATGTGCTCATTAATCGTTACTTATGAACAGTATGAATAGTTTACTCAGATATAACTATAGTGACTTGAATTTGAATTTAAAGGAGGAACATTTTGCAATGTAGATAATACAAAATTCAACCAATTAACCATGTCATGTAGGTGTTTGGAATATAGGCAGTAGGGCTACTCTAACATCGCGTGCACATAATACCTCTTGTCTACAAATTACATTTTGAGGTCACGGTTTTTAATTTCTGTTAAGAAATATTTTTAAAACAAAATTAAAAGTTGAAGGTTGTTTGTAATTTCTGGTAATTATATATTTGTGCAATATTCCCTATTCATAAAACATGTGAAATCTATTTCGTTGTTGTTAGTAAATGTACATTTGTGCTAGAACGACGATGCTGAAAACGAATCCGATAACTCTATTGCCATGGTTTTAAATGGTAAAATAATTAATTTAATTTTTATTTGTTACAGGTAATCTCAATTACTGAACCAGTGAAAGTGGATGTGGCGTTTAATATAACACTTCATCCCCATAATATACGTAAAAATTGGCCAAGTGAGTGTCGGGCCACGTTCAGGGTACCTATGTAGGTACGGTTCCGTAGTCAATACAGGTCCTCCTCGGATTAAAAGATGAATACTACCTATAATATTTTAAAATACTTACAAAGTTAATATTGTAGATTTATAAGTCAGTTTGTATGGAGTTTAAGACATTTTTGCTGATCCAAGTACTGTTTAAGTTGGTCGACTATTACTCGTAAACTGCGGTAGAGCCTATACTTAGCTGTCAAAGCTTACCTGTAACTTTGACTACCATCGTAAATACTTGTCAGATTTTCCCCAATAGCAGTTTATCTGGTAGTGGAGGGATACTTAAATCTATAAATAATTAAAGCTTAATATTTCATAAAGTGATCCTCTAACAAAAAGTAATATAATTCATTTATTATGACATACCCTCAATATTTTCGAAAAACCTATTCTACGATTCCCTAGGCGAAAAAAATCCCCCCATTAACATCTAGGGAAAGGAAAGTATCGTAAATATTGTTGAAACGTTTTTATTAATGACTTTATATGTATACTTCATTAATATGTAGGTATATTACAGCTTTGTAGTACTAATAGTCTGCGAGTAATACGGACATGAAAAAATTATAGGCGTTCCTTGTAGGACTTCGGAACCCTAAAAAGGTTTAAAAAGTCATTCAAATATCAAATCTAAATATTTTTTGAACGCAAACTTTAAACTTAAGTTATGAATAAGTAATTTTATTTTCCACGGCTTGAAGCGTAAACCCTGTGCTCCATGACTTATTTAATTAACTCTAATGGTTTTAATTAAACTCTGCCATAAACAGCTTCGTTAAATTCGGTGTAAGTGAATCTAAACACAGTGGGTAATGAGCTTTGTTCCATTATAACTGCTGTTTACGAAATTCTGTGAGAAACAGAGCTGTAAAGGTTTACATGCATTTAGGTATTATACTACACAAACTTATGAAGAAATCGTAGTACAAATCCCGGCTGAATTTTTTTACTTATGACTTCAATAAGAGCAGCATTATGCCTCGAAAGTTGATAGCTTTTACTGTACTGTTTCGTCAAAAATTATATTCATGATTCTTCAGTCTATCACATAATTTTATGTATTTAATTTCAAACACACTGTCTTACCGTCTTACCTTAACCTTAGGTTTAGGGGTGCTAAGAACACTAAAATGATGGTAATTATGTTATTTTTTTTAAAAGTAAGTGTGTCGTTGAGCGTGTGCGTCGGGTAGTCAAGTGATTATATTCTCTTTGGCGTAGTTACGGCATATTAGACATAGGCATTTTCAATCATAGACAAAAAGGAAATTTTCAGAAATAAGAATGGTGAATGCCAAATTTTACGAACTATTACAAGTTCCGGCAATCCACGCATAAAAATGCAATACTCATTGAGTTCCGTTTCTCACGATAAAATTGCGGCATAGGTTGGCACTATAATTTATTTATTACCTATGGGCGTGGTAGCAATTATCCACATATTAAACCTACAAAATACGCGGAAGACTTAGAACAAATTTACACGTAATAATTTATTTTGTAACGGTTTTCAAGCAATAAAGTTGCAAACGAGACCTGTAAAGTGCGTATTACAACCGAATTCTTTTACGACTTTTTAATTGTGTATAATAGAAATTACACAAACATTTTAGTATCAGATTGTACTAATTACATATTAAACGTCGGTGTTCATAATCTGTTAAAAGGTATTTACGTTTTCCGCGAAGCAATAGGTATTAAATGCGCTGTGTTGCCTTGTTATTTCATATTTAGTGCGTAATTTATTAGAAAAGGAGATTTTACTTGATTACCGTCTACATTATTTTATGTACGTCATAACCTACTTTAAATACGTAATCTAAGGCACCTGTTGTAATACCTAACAGTAACGACAAGAATAGAGCAATGTATTTAAGTATTCATAATAAATATACAGGGTGTTACAAAACAAGTAGTAAAGCCTAAAGGATGTTAAATGGGGCCTTATAACGAGTCCATTCACATACTCCAAAATTTACAATATAATAAATAAAAATTTTTTTTTTCACTGTTGTGCATACCCTATTTAGAAAAAATAAAAATATAAAATAATTTTATTTTCCCTGGTGTGCAAACTCTATTTAGAAATACTATTTGGGTCCCTGACATGACAGCTTACTAGGTTTGGCTTTGATAATTAACTATATTTTTATCAGGTATTTTGTAACACGTATAATCCTACTGTGAATTATGAATAGTCAGAATTCATTGGTGACAGATTTTCATTCGCAGTTATTATTTGTATTGCCTAAATGAATTATTTGTAACCAAAAATATTATAAAGTGAATTACAGTAGCGCTACGGAATCCATTTCAATATTTACCTCGTATTAGATTTGAATGTTTTAAGTTTATCTTTCTGATTTATCATATTTAACAGTCACTTAAAAATACATAGACGTATTGTACAAAATCCACAACAAGTGTTAAAGTTTCTCTCAAACTGCTGCGAAAAATAATTACTAAAACTGCCTCAAGCTGCATGGGTGTCACAAAATCTTTTGCTCAATTTCTGTTTGTTACGAAATACTGCTAGAAGACCGAAAGCCCAAATGGAAGACTATTAAAAAAAATTAAAGGCCAAATTAAAATAAATTAATTAAATTAAATTAAAATTAAAAAAATAATTTTACTTGCCGTAAAATAACCTACAAGGTAGTACTACATACTAAAGTAATTTATGCGAGGAAGTAATCTACATAGGGTAGGTAATTGGAACTCTAATTGTTAAAAATGACGATGATGGCGATGATTCGCTCATCCACTTTTTGTGATGCCATGCGGTACTCTCCCTAGAAATTGACACTACTCTTCTCTTCTGACCTTCCCACAGATGATAAAATTGATCTGTAAACTAAAATTACAGAACACTGTTTAGCTAGAAAATTAGCAAGTAAATAATAAGTAAACTTGCAGATTTCTAAGCAATAGAAACAGGTGCTGCTTTGTCTCTTCTAATATTTATTTGTAAGCTTAATGTCACGCGTTATATAACTGTAGGTAAAAGTATTATTAAACCATTGTCTTAGGTAATTGATACTAACTGATTATAATCGTTTTCTTACATTTAACAAGAAACCGCTTAAAATGGTTTTATGACTCTCAAAGTTAGTATTACAATATAATAATTATTATATAATAATGAAAGTTTACTGTGTTCATACTCGTAGATATCTGTGAGTATTTATATTTTAGAATTTGATGTATAATACCTACTAAAGAGCCTATTATGAATTGGTTTTAAGATAGTACGTACGACTACAATATAAACTAATAAACACTAATATAGACATAATACGTAGACTAATAGAAACTCAAATACCCTCATAAGATAAAAGAATAATAATCATAAGCAAACAAAAGGTTGCACAACCTAAATCTCGGTCAGATCGTGCGTGAGGGCACTATTCCGATGGTATCGGCGATCTCGGCGCGCGCGCAGCGGTTGCAGCCATGGACATGAAATTGACACCGTCTGACACGCTTCTTATGTTTACTTCCTAAGGTGAATCACACATGCTCTCTTATGCAATCATAACGACACACATTATACTTGGAGGTTTTGTTCATTCACATAACATCGAACACGTTCATAGTAGGTATTAGATCTCAAATGACAGAAGATAAAAGTATAGTGTTAAGTATAGCTGTTCCGAAATTAACGTTAGCAGATATTTTTGGAATTTTCATTGTCTAACAATTCTCTCCGAGGGGAGATATCCCGAAACCACAATCAACATTTGAAAAGAAAAGTGCATTAAATAAGTTTACGTAGGTAATGAAAATCTAATCAATAAAAGTCAGAGGTACAACAAATTGTCTTTACAACTATCGAGTTTAAAATCCTCTACTTATTTGAGGATTCCGGACAATATTTCAAAAATTCCTGCTCCGAATTTTGGCAATAAATTGTTCTTATTCTCTTAGTTTTGACGTACGACACTGCGTATACTTTACACTGGGTTGTAGCGTCTAAGAAAGCAGAACAAATCAAGTCGGCATAACAAATGCGGCGCTGAGGGTGCATTACATTTAATTGTAAGTATAAAATAGCAAATAAAAACACTGCGAGGAACAAAGAACGCTAACTAGAAGCTAAGTGCAGTGAAAGTGTTGATACTAACGGCGCACCCGGGTGCGCGCGCGCATTTGCTGATAGTTATCGTGTTACACTTGCTCTTACGTAGAATATTAATGAGCCACTAACCACTTACAGGCTTAGATTGCTATCGAGTCTTTAAGTAAGTTAGGTGGAACAGCAATAATAAGAATATAAAGGGAAACTGCAATACGGTTGTCTTGTTTGTGTTTTTTCTGTACGGACATCCGCTGTTTTCGTCGGAAATAACGCGTTAGTGAAACTAGTAGATCGGTTTATTTTTCGTAAATTTGTGCAATATGAATAAGCGGTTTTGTACGACCTGAACTGTTGAGAATAAGGAAATCTTAGTAGTTCAGTTAGGGATGGATGGTTGTGATACCCATGATATGGATGAGTAATAAAAGCATTCTATGGGTGTCAAAATCGTGTCAAACTAATCATAAAATTATGACTCACTCACACATTCTCATTTTCAAACTCCATATAAATTTGTATTAGCAATTTAACCTCCTCCCGCTACTCCGCTTCCTTTGTCCGCACCCCCCCGGTAAATGACATCATAGGTTCCGATACTAAATATGCAAGATGTGATCTCCACAGGGAGCGCGCGCACGACCAAAGAAATTTGAAACTTCTTGGTGATACCTAATCAAACTTCAGAGCCTATCTTGGTTTCAGTCGTTCGGTCGTACAAACAAACTCAACTACTGAGATTAGACGAGTAAATCAATGGTTTCGGTGATAAATTGATAATAATATAGAAATAGACGACATAATATCCGCACGAATTGTTCGACTTTAGTTCTAAACACCATCGCAGCGCGATTAAAGTCTGGCTGGAATCGCATAAAAGTTTACCTTTTTAATTTTTTGGTAGGTAGTGATAGGTATCACTTTCTCCATCACAACCTAATTTCATGGCAGGAACACCCGTTAAATTACACTTATAATTAACCAGAACCTTCCGATTTGTCACATCATAATGTAACTTTACGGCCGGTTTCGCCTTTCGCTTACATATTGTTGTTTTTGACAGCTGTCATCTAAACTGACTTGTTGTTTTGCTACTGTAACGTAATGTTAAGAGTATGGTGATAGATAATATCTCACTTGCAAAGCTTTATATACGTTTCCGGCGACAAAATTATCCGCCACTACGGCCTATGTATGGAGCCAATCAGGCTTCGTTTGTCCACGCCTCGCCGCAGACCGCCGTAGCATCACCGCCACCGCACCAGTGTGGTGGTGGCTTTAATGACTGCGCAAATCTAAGAATAGAAGGGTAGTAATTTTATGAAAAAAAATTATAGCGTATCAATTAAGGAAGACACCTTTGGCTTGTTTCAACAGTGGACTTGTTTGATGATAAAAAAGTTTTCCTTTGATGTTAAACTTTACCAGGGCATACCACAGCTTGCAACCCTGAGGGAAATCACTTAAAATATTGAAGATGAGAAATTTTACTTAGAGAAGACTTTTTTATATAAGTTGAGCTGCATTTCAAAGGTAAAATCTCACCTGCATGAGCAAATCCAACTGCACAAATTGAAATGAACACCTGTATTAAGGAAGGGTGTATTGGATGGGTACATTATAAGAATCAATTCATTCAAAGTAACAATTATAGTAATGTGAAATCAAAGCAGGGCCATAAAATTTAACATCCAATTTAAACCTCACCTATTTAAACTCCAACCTACCTTAATGCGCGCCTCAATTTCTATGTAGATTAAGGTTTTAAAGTTAACATTAAAATTAAAAACAAACTTCAAATAGGAAGGAAATAAGTAATGTAGCACTAAATTAAACTCGTAACGCACTGGTTCGTCCGATCTCCATAAAGCACGTGATAGAGCAATTACAATGCATTATTCATTAAATATTGAAACCAGTAGCAGTCAGCTCGTGAGTAGCATTACTGCTGGCCGCTGACAGAAACCGGCTCTCAATTAAACGTGTCATAACAAATCATTCGAATTTAATGTAATCGAGAACTCTACTGCTTGTAATTTCTAATCATTAAGTTTCCGTGTGGCCAGTACCTACAGTCGCCCCTCGATAAATCTCATCTGACTTCGCACAATCTTTTAAGGAACTATATATACTTAACATAGATATTAAGGTCAGTTTTAGATTATGCAATATTGACTTTATTATACATACAGCTACTGAATTGTTTTCTGTGTTTTTGTAATTTTTAGTGCTTTATGGTTTTCAACATTTTTTACGGCATGGAAAACATGAAACGTACAGCCAACTATCCAAAGACAAGTAAATAATACAAGTGCGTTGATGCAAAAAATTAAACAAAATTAAACAATTTAAATTCATTTGTTTAAATGGTATCTACTTGTAACTTTCTTTACAATTATGTAACTGATTCGATACCTACATGAAATTTCATTTGTGCAATGATTAATTGCTTTTTATATCAGCTCCGGTGACCTAATACTCTATTAGATCGAATCAAATGAAATTGAAATTGATACACAATTTATTCGATCGACCACACCCGGTCACGGTCTGTAGATATGATACAAATTGTATATCGCTGGCGGGTATGTCATTATACAGGACGTTTTCAAAACATTGGACATATTTTTACAAGTAACACTCTTAAAGACTATTTTTGATTCTACTAGGCATACTACATATCATGATGAAAATATTAACCTCACGTGAACACCGGCAACTGCACAATGGCGGTATTACAAGTGAACGTGCCGTGTTCGAAAGAGAAAGAGAGGCATTTGTAAGTTTATAGGTCTAAACACTGTTTTTAGGGAGAAACTTTTCAAAGACAATATATATAGTCAAAATCTTACACCAGGTAGGTACATTAGTCAGGCGCTAAAAGATTATAAATAAAAATTGAGATTCAGTTTGAGACTGTTCAATATTCACTTTACTCGATGTAGAGATTATTTGTTTTTAGCTATGTCAATAAGAACATCCTGTACGAGAATTGACTCCAATTGAGTTTTAAGCATCCGTTAAAGTGCAAACTTTCTTTTTTTCCGCTTCACCGGAGGCAATTGCCTAGGTTTGGTAAAGTGAGATTTATACAATTTTCTAGATTATTTTTGTCTCATGTCACACACCTCATAAAAATCTGTAATGAAATGACACAAAATACGAAAATTCTTTGTGGAATAGATTCTATTTTGGAATGGAATTTAATTATTAGAAATCTCAGTTCGAAATAGATTTCACTAAACAGTGAAAAGGGGCGGACGGATGAACGATGCAACCTGAACTGTCAAAAAGAAAATATAAATTTTTAGGGTAGTTGCTCAAGAAAATTACAGATGAATATTTTCTTTAAAGAAAATTCATTAAGTTTTTAGTTCATAGAACATCATCTTTTCTTTTTAAAATCAAACAAAATCTACAAAACGTCACTAGAGAGTTGAAAAAGTCTCAGACGTGGACTTGTTTATCGTTTACAATCCCTCCCTTGTTTAATTGTAAATCAACCCATAGAGATCATTAAAAGACACACCTGTACAAGTAATGAACAGTAATTCACTTATATGGCCCTCACTAATTGAATAGCGTTTATACGCCTACAATATATGTTGATTACATTCAAAAGCACCGCTTGTACAATCACTTACTAACAATTAGATTTTAAATAAGCAGAGTTGATACAATCAACTGTTGATTTATTTAAATTGTTGATCTATAGGTATTGTTCTATCAACAAGTGCTTAAGTTAGTCGTAGGCCGAATGTTAACGTTTTAAACGACCTTAAATTCCAAAACTAATGATCTATAGACAATGCTAATTGAATAGCTGCCGATAAAAAATGATAGCAGATGTGTTCAATCGTCAATCATTGTAATAGACTTCTAAGTAGTTCTTAATCATTATTTATTTATCTTGTCTGGTAGTTAGATATAATAATTGTGTGTAATAGTTGGGTAGTAATTTCAATTTGTTAAAGAAGTCTTAGGTACGGATCTATTTCATATTCCAGATTCCTGAACCCTCTGTTGGGTGATGGGACAATAAACTGATTGTCACTACGTAAAAGTTTCTTCCAATGTTTTCCGCTTGAGAACAGTAAATTAAGTAAATGTACAAAAGTATCTATATAGGTAAGTATCAAAAGTGTACATTGATCAGTCGAAATAGCCGCGTATATTTTGTTTTTGTTTGAATATTTTTCTTTTACATGAACTACCAAGCAGCGACATCATGGTCAAATAAAAATTCCTGAACGAATATAATAATAAACTCCTCGAATAAAAATCTAAATTATAATAATAATACCGACTTATTTGTAAAAAATTATGATTTTTGTATACACCGACGACTTGTTCATCGCCTATTATTTTACAATCATATACCTAGGTGAATTATTTTTTTTAAATTGAAATGAGACCACCCTCGAAATAATAATTAAAGTCTATTCAATAAAAAAGAATAACTGAAATCGGTTCACAATCTGCCAAGATATCACGTTACATACACACAAGAAAAACAGTCGAATTGAGAAACTCCTACTTTTTGATAAGTTCAAAACTCGTGGTTCTAGCAACACTTCGTGGTCCCGCCCGAGGTTAAAAACAATAATTGTATTTCACGCTTTATCAATCTCAGATTTTTGCATTATTAATGCACGATAGTCGGTTGCATGAATACGAATGCAGCGCAGAGTTATGGCTGTGACGAATCGTAAACGAGCTAATTGGACTCACGCGAGACTAAAAGCACGCCCCTAGGCTGATCAAATCATTAAGTGTTGGCAAAGCATACTCAGCATCGTACAGGCTGTAGGTAGTTAGTTCAATTTACTTGACAGGCTGGTATAAAATTGCTACAATTCTTTCAAATAAATTCTTGACTGAAGAAATCTACTAGATACCACCAGGAACACGTAAATTTACCGTTTCTGGCATAATCATTTAAAAACCTGATATTTAAAATTATTATAATAGGTATTAGACAGTCGTAAATGTGTTATACATTTTCTTATTATTCATTCACGCCGCGAGCAATTTAGTACTCCATCAAGAAAGCTATAAAACTCTATCTATCACTGCATGTAATAAACGTAGTGTCGTGCATGAGTTACTATCTAGATCAAATGATTTGCAATGTCTGGCAAATTGATGATACGCCACTCAGCGTAAGTTAGCTTTTTGATTTATTAAGTTAAATAAGTCTGTCATAAGTTTTCTTTTAAAACCGAATAAATAGATACTTATCTAGGTATATTTCTTGCATTGACTTTTATGAATTGTGGGTTTAAGTATGTCTCCGCTTTTAATGTTTAATAATCATATATGGAAACAGTATTAGACGAGCTAGTGAGTTAGTTCGGCTTTGATTGTACAATTTTATATTTTTCCTATGTGAAAATGTTGTTCTTAAGGAATTATGATTTTGTTCCCATAAGTCGTGCATGTTTCCTGCGTCGCAGTTAGTAAGGAGACGACAAGATTGTAAGATACGACAAATTGTAATTATTTAAGTATGTTTTTCCGCGTTCACACTTCATTGTTGCGTGCGGCGGCGGTTACAGCATAGCTGTCGATCGGTCTAATACCAGTAAAAGATAAATTGCCTTAAGACATCGCAAGACATCTAACTGTTATTTATAACCGCCTGACTATTAATAGTTACTCTAATTCAGCTAGGATCAGTAAACTATCATGGTTAATGTTAGAAGTGAGCTTGTTATACATTTGTAACGTCTGGGATTCAAATCCCAGGGTTTACCAACGAGATTTTCTTGAAACATGATATTGAACCTATTTACTAAGTCTTTGGGGGCAGAATAATTGATGAAGTTTAGAAATTTTATGAAAATCTTAAAAATTTCGCCCGTAATTTATAAAATAGAAACTGCATGGTCAAAATCGGTGTAGCATCCTAATCAAACCTGCTTTTGTTGCAGCAGGTAGTTGACCTAGCTAAGATGACATTTCACAATTACAAAATTCAATTCGAATTACTTAATCATTAACAATAGGAGCGATTTTGCTAATTCAATTATTATTATAGACGCCATAACGAATTGCGATCTAGCCATTATTAATAATGTACCAATGAGGAAGTAAAAGTAAGTTCGGTTCAAGGTCTATGGTTCCAAACTTGACTGCGATCTTAATAAAAATATGTTTTAACAATGCGAAATTAAGTTTATGCGCAAGGTGTCCAAAGTAGGTTAACAAGGGCATTACATATCTTATTACAATTTACTATTATTATTATTCTTAGGTACGTATTAGTATGTACATAATGTTTAATTAATTATGTACATAATTAGATTTCACATTACTCCCATTTCGGAAAATCCATCCGTTTTCCGGAAAATGGACTTCAACTTAATAATAATATAGAACAGAAATTAGGAGCAAATTTTTTCGACATGACGGACAATGTCAAATTAATTTTTTACTTTGCATCGTCATTCTATTGAACTTTATCCTAATGGACTTTAGTGATGTGGAATATGGAATATTTTATAAAGTATACCTACATACTCTTTGCTAACGATAGCGTTATTATTAATAATTTCAGATTTTTGAAAAATTCTCACTTTGAACTTCTTTTCTTGGACATTTAGGTATAGCTAATTTACCTGACTTTATAATTCGTTAACGTGAGACTTCGCCGTATGAAATATAAGGCATAAAACTATAACCAGCAATACTAGGAAGTAAAAGGCGATTTAAGGACCAGGTTAACCAGGACAATTCACTACTGACCGCACAGTGTTGCGAAATCCGAGTCGTGACAAAACAAATGTTGGCTATAAATATTATATATTGCTTTTACCCACGGCTTAACGAGGTGTCCTGTATTTCAATTCGGTAGACTATCTTACCTGTACAGGTATATAAATAGAAAAGAATGCTCTAACTATATATTTTGATTGCAAATAACATTAACAAAAATAGTCAATAACATTAAATTAAATTAAATTAAATTAAAATAACTAACTATATAATGCTCTAACTGATTGAGAAAATTCATCACAAACAACAGGGACGGCCTGTAGGCCTTTTGAATCCAGCTGATAACAGGTTATTGCTTCCAAACATAACGAGCTTCTTTACCATGATATTATTAGTAGGTATCTTATTATTATTAGTTAAGATTTACCTTTGAAACTTTTGATATCTAACCCATTAATGACAAATCATTACTGTTTCCCCAGTTATTCGCATTTACCGCACCTGTCACTACATTTGGCTTATCTAATGCATCTGAATACATTATACAGCTTCTGACAGATGGCTTGGGAAAATGTTCGAGATAGAAGATAGTCACGTAGTTGGCTTTAGTGCAGAGAGTAAGAAACATTACAGTAGGAGATTGCATTTCATTTTATTTACTTTAAGCTCTGTTTTAAAATTATACTTTGTTGCAGTATGTAACCGTCATCAATTGCAACTTAATCATAATTTTAATAAGCATACGTATACGTCTTATGAATGAAAACTTGTAAGAAGTATTTACGTTTTGAGATAAATAGTCACAGGGAAACTGACAAATAAACATAATTATGTTATTTTATATTTATAAGGTAGAGACAACGGTATATTTCGTAAATCAGTACCTATGTGATTTCTCAACATTATTTAAAAACACAAATCATGTAAAAATACGTCACTTATGACAATATACATCATTCGTTATAGAAATCTAAACGGAGACAAAATTATCACCATTTAACTGCCTCCAATACGGGGTCTAACGTAGGAAGTAATAATTATTATCGTGTGCATTTGCAAATAGCCGCGATTCTGTTGGCAAAGCATAATAAAACGATTGCATTTCCACAATATTATCTAGTTTCTAAATGCATAATATGCGTTGCATTACATATTATACAAATTGTATTATATATTTGATGCCGTTGATTTCGTGACTACCATTAGATGTACTAACCGTTGCGCGGGGCTTTATCCACGGAAATTTTAGAAGTAAGCCTTCAAAAATTGTTCCTTATTGGTTATATAATTATGCGCTTTGGGAACTTTTAAGCAAAACTTCATATTTCTAGAGCCAAAACATAATATGTAAGAGCTTAATAGATAGTCTGTAGTATATTCTAAGTGATAGGCGTAAGGGTATCTTTTATATAGATAGATATTTTTACAAACCGATTAATTTATGATTTTTTCTGCATTTCCAGAAGCAACCCCAGAAGATCAGTCCACGTCAGCATCATGGTGGCAGGCGGGCACAGCGACACCTTACAGAGATAGTGCTAGCAGTAGTAGCAGCTCCTTCTCGTCCACTCATGGCATAGTTCAGACCCATCCATCGCTCAGCGATCCTTTTGGGTCTTTTGGAGGAATCGGGAGCACGATCGGGCCATCTTCAAATCCATTTGCCCAAGCGAGCGGCAGCGGTCCGCTCAGCAGTGGAGTCAGGAGTAATCCCTTGCCGCCTTTGGTGATAAACCCCAACGGGAAAACCGCCCTGAAGCATCTGGACTTCACGAGCAGTGCCACAGCGGAGTTGAGGAGGAACCCGGCGCTGTCCGCCCCTGATGAGTGCGCGAGGGCTTGCAGGGAGAACGAGCCACCAAGGATCTGCTATTATCACTTCACACTCGAGTTATACAATGTTCTAGGAGCGTAAGTATTTTATAAACTCACTATACTTAGCTGTCGCCATTTCTTACATATAGGTATGCAATTTCAAACCCTATAGGTAGAATTTATGATCCCTTAGTGATTACATAGGTCATTTTAAAATCCTCGTCAGGGTAGTTTTTACTTTGTGGCAAAGTATAATAATGTTATATAATAAATGTTGTTTAATATAAAACATTCCTTGCACATAGTAAAATTTTGCAAGTTGCACAACTCTTTAAAACCTTGTTTCCTCGTCTGATTGGTTCCCACCGTTAAGCTCAAAATAAAATTCTAATCGCAATTGTCTTAATAACGGAAATGACCAGATACCTCATTCAGTATAAATGCTTGGTAACGCCAGTAATTACAACTGATTATTGAGTGACATAGACCGTACGGAGTGATATTTTGTAACTATAGCTAATAACCTGGTTTCTCTTCCGCTTTAAAAAATATAATACATGCGTACTTGCCTTTATTAAAAACAGGAAGTCAACCTTAATGCACTTGTGCACTAGACTATATAATTATGAGTGATACCTTGCTATTACTTTATTTGTGTCACAACTTGACAAAAAAAGACAACTTAAAGTTAAGTAACGCTTACCTCACAAAGTTAATCGGAAACATCAGCATCACGATCCAGGCATAATATTGTAAAATTTTGAGAAGATCACGCCAATTCGTGCTGTGATAAGGGCTATCTATAAACTACGTCTACAGGGGTAGAATAATGCTGAAATGAAATATAACACTTGCTGCACCATTGGTAATCACAGCCAACCGAAAGATATTAATTTTTATTTGTTCAGGTTAAACATAGCTTAATATTTACCACAGTAAAATACTATGCTCCCACGAGAAAGTTAATTAACCCCAGGGCTACACTGCGTGGCCATGAACTTATTCCGCTGCTGGTTATGATAGTTTATTACTTAAAACAAATCTATACTATTTCCTGTTAACTAGTAACGTGCATGGCTTATGGACAGTCCCGGTGGCCCAACGACCGACTTTTCCATTTCACACGTTTCACGGTTTGTTTCACACGGCCGATGCTCCACATCGTTCAATGCCACACTGACTGTACCTACACTGAACTGAACACTGTACACTATACTAAACCACCGATCGAAATTCCACGAGCACGTAATTTATAGGTGACGACAGTCGTTATGCAAAGGTTTCAAGCAAACGCACAGGCTGAGGAAACCGTGGGGCAATTTGATTGCAATTGATAAGAAAATTACAGGAAAGTCGCACAAATGTTCTTCTGCACTCGGGTTAGAAGGTTTTCTCCGATTACCAGAGCTACAGGGTTCGATTCTCAATAAGAAAATACGATTATATAATTTATATAAGTTTTATTTATGGCTCTGGACTAGAACATTCATGACAAATGTCACTTTTTAAATTTTGGGCGGGAGGTTTATATCATTTAATATTTTATTTATTTTTATTTTTAGCCTCTATGTTACATATGAGTTTCTTTTCTATACGTGCATTGAAATATTTTCATCAAATTTCTAAAAGAGATATAATAACGTTTGTTTGCAGCGCATGCCAAGTATGCACACCAAATGCCACCAACGTCGTGTGGTCTCACTGCCAGTGCGTGCTGGCCGACGGAGTCGAGCGAGGGATCCTGACATCCAACAGAATGTTGCCGGGACCTTCGATCCAGGTCTGCGAGAACGACAAGGTGGTCATCGATGTCGAAAACCACATGGAGGGCATGGAGGTGACCATCCATTGGCATGGAATCACTCAGAGAGGCTCGCAGTACTACGACGGAGTACCTTTCGTGACGCAATGCCCAATCCAGCAAGGAAACACTTTCAGGTAAAACTTAATTTCATCTACTATTTGAAGCTGAAGTTGGGAACTGAATTGTTTATGCACCAGAAAAGTTCGAAGGTTCTGTCTATTATCATTGGAGACAGACAACATTGTACAAGTTGGTCTTGGACCACGTGTTTTGTTTGTGAATTGTGATGGTCTTATATACTTCCCAAAGTACAGGGACTCTTATTTTATAGTTGTAAAGTGTAAATGCTCTTTATCTTACTTTTAAAATTTTGATTTCAGATACCAATGGCAGGGTAACGCCGGTACTCACTTCTGGCATGCCCACACTGGTCTCCAGAAACTCGATGGTTTATACGGCAGCATCGTTGTACGTCAACCACCCTCCAAAGACCCTAACAGCCACCTTTATGACTATGACTTAACCACTCACGTCATACTTCTCAGCGACTGGCTCCATGAGGATGCTAATGAGAGATATCCAGGTCGCCTCGCTGTTAATACCGGCCAAGACCCCGAGTCAGTGTTGATTAACGGAAAAGGACAGTTCAGAGACCCGAACACGGGATTCATGACAAACACTCCTCTGGAAGTATTCACTATTACACCCGGAAGAAGGTATAGATTCAGAATGATCAATGCGTTTGCGTCGGTTTGCCCAGCGCAGATCACTTTCGAAGGTCATAACTTAACTGTAATTGCGACAGACGGCGAGCCAGTGCATCCCGTTCAAGTAAACACCATCATCTCGTTCTCAGGTGAGCTTTGAGGAAGCAATCAGTGACTAATTTTCACAATAACCTTTGCTTGTGATTATAAATTGCGACACAAATATGCATTAGAACCAACAGTTTTGAATTAGTCTTCCTCGTGAACTAAAAACTACAGTTATGCTTGATGCATATAACACAAAAACTGTACCAACGAAGTAATCGTGATAATCGAGCGTAAGTTAAAAGACACGCCTTCGGTGTGTTGTAATATGTAGGTATCCAGTTAAGTAGTGCAACAACTCAAGCGGAGAGAATTGGATAATACTCGTATTGTTGCAACTTCTTCCTCTTTTACAGCGATTATTAATTTTCTACAACCTTCAGAATAATCTGATTTCGAATCAAGGTACATACCTATATAATAACCTAAAACTTTGCCTTGCTGCATGCCGAAATGTTAATGAATCTAATGATTTTACGACTTTCTTCACAGATAGTATAGTTCAGAGGTTTGACAATATTTAACACAAACACAATTAGTTGTAGACGCTCGGCATTCATTAATATTACAGGAGACGTAAGACCAATGATGCAGAAATCGATGAATAATTTGAATATTTTCTCCCCTTCCAGGCGAACGATACGATTATGTTATCGAAGCGAACAATATCCCCGGAGCTTACTGGATCCAGGTGCGAGGTCTTGGCGAGTGTGGCAATAAGAGAGCTCAGCAGCTGGGTATCCTTAGGTACGCGAGAGGACCTTACCAGCCTTCCTCACAGTCGCCCTCTTACGATCGCGGAATCCCACAGGGAGTGGTGAGTGATCGGCACTGTATATATATCCCGTCCTGTATCATAAGTAGATTGTAAATAGGTTGAATTTCCTTTGAGATTAGGGGAAATGCTATGTCTAGAGCACTTGTCACGAGTACCCTGCCTCTGTTATTAATTGGCGGATATTGCGCACTGAATCCTTGAAGCCAACACGACAGCCTCGATTAAACAAGCAGAACTGTCGACTTAGTTGCATGCAGTCGATTGCTAAACTTAAAAACTGCTATCGGACCGATATCAAATCAGTTTTCCAGTCTGATTAAAATACCTACTGAAAATAGAAAATTACAACAGCCAACACGTTACTGTATAGTCATTGAAGTCCTATATTATTGAATGTGATTTGTATATATTATATTATAATAAAATTATTCACGTTACAATTTCGCAATATTAGTTAATTGTAGATTTGCTTAGTATATATACCTTGCACTACTTTGTATACGGAAATATTTCACTAAATATACTTCCTTCCACCAGGAAAGTAAATAATAGATAGTATGAAGCATACTTCCAATTAATTTTATTTTCACAAACAAGTAAATAGTAATTAGAGAGAAAGTAAACAATAAGTACTGTAGCGTAGTGTATTATGCACGTATTATTAGTAATTGAATCGCACGTACCTTTCTCCCCACTAACTATCCAGGTGATGAATCCATTGGACGCAAGATGTAGCGTGCAACGTAATGATGCCGTGTGCGTGAGCCAACTGAAAAACGCTAAAAACATTGACCCTGCAATACTTCAAGAGAGACCTGACGTCAAGATCTTCTTACCTTTCCGTTTCTTCGTGTACAGGCCTGAGATGTTGTTCCAACCGAATACTTACAACAGATATTTAGGTATGAGTATTTCTTACTTCAAATAATTTCTTATATACTTTGATGAGCCTAATATATTTTTGACATTGCATCTGCAATCGTGAGTTCGATCACCATCGGCGGCAGATAATTGGTCCTAGAAAATTCTTGAATAAGATTAGAAAGGCGTACTTACGTGATATTATGACTTACAAAATAAATGTTGGGTGTCCACAGTTGCTCCAGGAGGAGACCACGTGATCAGTTTGATTGACGAAATCTCGAACATGTCCCCACCTGCCCCTCTGCTCTCTCAGTACGATGATAATAACCCTGAACAGTTCTGCAACGGTGACAACAGGCCGGCAGATTGCGGACAGAATTGCATGTGCACCCACAAAGTTGACATCCCGCTCAATGCCATCGTGGAAATGGTACTTATTGACGAAGGTAAGTCAAAAAATACTAAAATAATTGTTCCTTTTTTTCTTTTTGAGGTACGGGACCCAAAAAACTTAACTTTTTAAGTAGTAGTATAATTATTGTAAGTGAATTATGTATGAGCTTGTAGCTAAAATTAAATTTCAAATTCGTAAATTGGAATACAATATTCTCTTTTTGACGTCAACTGTGTCTAAAACTCTGTTTCCACCTGTTACCACTCAAGGTAACATCTAACTTTTACCGTCTAATAGAGAATTTTTCATGACCATTTCTTACAACGATACTGTACAATTTTCCAGGTTACTTTTCATAACTATTAGACATTACTAATTTTACGCATTTTGTTTCAGTCCAAGTCGCGAACTTATCTCATCCGTTCCACTTGCACGGCTACTCTTACAACGTTATCGGTATCGGCCGGTCACCAGACCAGAACGTCAAGAAAATCAACTTGAAACACGCCCTCGACCTCGACAGAAGAGGTCTGCTCGAGCGTCACCTTAAACAGGGAGACTTGCCCCCAGCGAAGGATACTCTCGCCGTGCCCAACAACGGCTACGTCATCCTCCGCTTCAGAGCCTCTAATCCTGGCTTCTGGCTTTTACATTGCCACTTCCTGTTCCATATCGTCATCGGCATGAGTCTCGTGCTCCAAGTGGGGACTCAAGCCGACCTCCCCCCGGTCCCTCCCAACTTCCCCACGTGTGGAGACCACCTCCCTCCCATCCCATTACACTAGATCGGTTCCTACTTTTTTCAGTTCACATGCGGAAAATAAGTTGAATTATTATGTTAACTAAGTGTAAATTTATGTTTGTTTAGTGTGATGTGTTCGGCGGATTCGAAGTGCTCGATTCTGCCGCTGTGTTTACTTTGTATTCGAATGATTCAACGAGAGATCATGGCGATATGTGATTATTTAACGGCGAAACCTTTCTCTGAATTGATACTAGTTTCATTTTGCCATATTCGGTACTCTTTCGTGAATATTTTGAGGCTCTCACATCCACTTCTACACCCTGAGGGTATTTTCTTCCATCGAACGTGATTGTTCTGTTACTAACAACTTGCCATTATAACTTTCACCAAGGATATTTATTACGTGTATATATTTAAAACTTACTTATTATATAGACGTAGATATTTAAGATTCTCGCCCAGTTACCTACTAACCTTACAACGCATGCAATACGAAATGTAGGAAAATGTAAATAATATTGACATCTGCAATATTGTACTTGTAAATACACGTAGATCGATACAGTACTCCACACAGTTTATTATCAATGAAGACTGCATTATAATTAATATCTATTAAATAGATAAACAATAATGTTACCATTTCCATGTTACCATTATTTTAGGAAAAATATATTTAGACCTACATACTGAAAGTATTGTGTTGCTGTGCCAAGTGAAAATTAGAAAAACAATTACGACAAAAACAACATTGGCGAACCCTAGTCTACAGACACATCGTCATTCAACGATCCAATACACATAATTTATACGTAATATATAAGTACGCATGTATGTGTCTAGTGTATTGCTCTAACTGCAATAAAACGGATAATAAAATTTATCACTTTATAATTAATTAATTTAAGAAAAGTGTAAATTTTTATACCCTTTAATAAAATTTAATAAAATATAATACATTATTTTATTTCCATAATTGTACCATTCTATATAATACTTTATAATGTAAATTTTAGTTGTGTCACTTTCTTTTGTAGCGATGTAATTACCTTCATAATTATTAGTTTTGAGTAGAACCCATGCACAATGTACAGTCAAGGTTCAACATGCAGTAGCAGTTCCGCAACTCAATAGATTGAGAGACAAATTTCACGTACGACTTTCTTATAAATCTGTACCCACACACCCACATATCCACAAATACATTCCTGGATATTACGATGAATTGATGACTTTTGCTATGACAATAAGATTTAAAAAACACGCTATTGACTTGGGTGGTCAGTATATATAATTAGTTTTTATGTTGCCGTGCGCACCGTTGTATAGAAAAATGACTCTTAGCGTGTTGCTGCACTTAAGAACCTTACTGTACCTATCCAACAATGTATATATATACATAATTTTATGACATGACTCCAACCGCACTTGTAGTGTTCCGTACTAATTAGTGTGTAATAATGTCGAATTGAAACAATTTTAGCTAAGTAGATGGAATTAATGTAGTTGGACCTGAGTCAGGAGAAACATTAGATGTTAGAAACTTAGAACGCACGAGGCGCACCCCAGGAATACAGGTTGTAAATTTTTATATACTTACTTACGTATTTGCTTGTACAGTTAAAAGATAAAACTTTATGATGCTATCTATTTAATTAAAGGAATCATTGAAAGAATAGATTATTGGTTTTAATATCCTCAATAAACATAACTCAAGCAAAATTGAATGTTACAGATTATGAATCCGCTAGACGCGATCTGTGATAAGAAACGAAACGATGCTGTGTGTGTCAGCAATTTGAAGTCAGCCAAGCCGGTGGACAAAGCTATTCTCCAAGAAAGACCCGACGTGAAGATCTTCCTGCCTTTCCGGTTTCACTTCTACAAACCTAAGGACCTCTTCAAAGAAAACACGTACAAGAATTTCTTGGGTAATTTTCATATTAATCAAATCAAATCAAATATTAATGTCCCCACTGCCGAGGCTCAGGCCTACCCTCTAAACGAGGATTTTCGGGCTATAGTCCACCACGCTAGCCCGTGCGGGTTGGTCACAGACCAAAAATACTTGATGAGGTTAGTGGATTTCACATGCACCTAAGAATTTCTTTTTCGGCGTATACAGGTTTCCTCGTGATGATTTCCTTCATCGTTTGAGACCTGTCAGTAAATGTATACTTGTAAACCTAAAAACCCATTGGTACATGGCCCCGCCGGGGATCGAAATTCGGACCTTACGATATGATATGCTGCGTCTTATCCCCTACGCCACTGACGCTCTCAATATTAATAATTGTTTTAAAAATATTAAAAAACACTACACAAATATCTGGAAAATAGTTCTCAATCATGCTCGAAATCGGAAAATTTATCATTTGAAAAAAGGAAGAAGCCTCGTTTTTGCCCTCACTCAGACCAATGGTTTGGTCAGAGTTTTCGCACAGCAAATTAAAAAAAACTTCCTGGCCTAGGACTAGAATAAATTTAATTTGGGACTAAACAGCCGAGACGTGTGTGAATTTGTCTAAAAGCATTATTATTATTATAAATGTATGAAAATCCATTTTTCCCGTAAAGATAAAATATAATTAGTAAAATTCCCAAACTCATCTCACAACCGTACTTGTTATCGTAGACCTTTTGAAATTTCTTTTTAGTTGTTTAAAACGTGCTTTGTTTTTATGCAGAAACGGGAATTGCCTGGTCCGTATTATATAACAGCCCTCGGCATCGTCAGGCAATCGCATACTTTCTGCGCCTCTGCAATGTACTAATTCTTTATATGGAAGAGAAGCTAATAGTTGCTTCTTACGGCATAGTCAAAACTAGTAAAAGAAAAAAGTTGAAAGTCCGAGAAAAGTACTCCTACTTTTCTTGCGCTTTCCACTTTTTCTTTTTTTCCTACCTTTTTCTTATATTATTTTTATTTTATTATTACTTTCTACATTTTCTTTTTTCCTACCTTTTCTTTTTCTACTTTACTTTGCTCCCAAAGTACTAATCTTAATCGGCCACGAACAGTATTATTAAATTAGATATTTGTGTTATTCCAGTGGCCCCCGGCGGTGACCACGTGCTCAGCTTGGTTGACGAGATCTCGTACAACTCTCCCCCCGCCCCGCCGCTATCGCAGATGCACGAGCTGTCTCCAGAGCTGTTCTGTAACGGTGACAACAGGCCCGCCACATGCGCCGTCGACTGTCGGTGCACGCACATGATCGATGTCCCGCTCAACTCCATTGTTGAAATCGTGCTTGTTGACGAAGGTAAAGCTGTGATTTACTTTTCTACGGTCTGAAGTTGCATACGGTCAGACTGACTGGTAATCGGACACTGTAGCTCATAAACCTGGAGCCTTTTGGACCGGTGCATAATGTTCTGATGACTATGTTAGAATACCTCATTGTGGCTGTAATTACACTGGCTCTCTCACTGTTCAAACCAGGACACAATGCTATCGTTGGCGACAGAAATAGTTAAGAGGTGGTGATCATCCAGACAGATCCTGCACTAGAAGATTCCCCGTGAAAATGTGCAAAGAGTGTACCTGAACAATTATCATAAATTTTTTTTTAATCGAGAAGTGCGCTGAGAGTGAACCTCTACAGGTTGAAAATGATGGTGATGACACCAGTTAGTTGTTCAATATTTAATTGATAGAGTAATATAAAAAACTATATTTTAAAAATTGTAGAACTTGATATGAAGATAAATACTAGTAATAAGGAAAGTGCATTAATATACAGTCCATTTGATACCATGTATAATTTCTCTTTGCAGTGCAATCTCCAAATCTGTCACATCCTTTCCATCTTCACGGAACCACGTACAGTGTGATCGGCATGGGACGATCGCCCGACAAGAATATAAAGAAGATCAACCTCAAACACGCGCTGGACCTGGACAGACAAGGTCTGCTGCACAGGCAGTATGATCTGCCACCCTATAAAGACACGCTGGCCGTGCCCAACAACGGATATGTCGTTTTGAGGCTAAAAGCTGATAATCCAGGTATTAACACTAGTGATATTTTATATAATTGACTTCGTTATCCTTCGTTCTTTCGTAAAAATTCTATTGGATCTTGATTATTTTCTAACAAAAAAAATCTTTATTGTTTTGTATACTTAGTTACGTACTTACGCCATAATTTTTTTTATTTCTTCCTATTTTATTTTAGCCAGAATTGTTCAGTTTAGTTTATATTTTAAAATGAGCTGAGTAAAATTCGGCAATAAATTAATTATGTTTATTTATTTGCAGGTTACTGGCTCTTCCACTGCCATTTCATCTTCCATATAGTGATTGGTATGAATTTAATATTGCACATCGGTACACAACGAGACCTACCGCCAGTTCCACCGAACTTCCCGCGATGTGGTCACCACCTACCGTCCATCTCTCCACCGTCATACTTCCCAGTTCACTGACAAAAAAAACTATTCTAATAGCGATCTCTTAATAGTTGGGTGCTAAACTTAGAGTGAAATATCGAATGCGTACTGCCATATTTTATTCTGTTGTTGAAATATGAACAACGTGCGAATGAAGAATATTACTAATAAAGAAAGGTAAATATTAAACGGTGCTAACTGAAACAAAACGAATCTAGAATTACTAATCATTATTGCTTTCACATTAGAAGACTAAATACCTGTATAGGAGTAGCTATCCTATGACAGACTATCAATTATGGCAGAAAAATTACACGAGGCCATTTCAAAAATCATCATTTTGATTCCTAAATATTTGATGGGTTTTGTTATCGTTTTATAGTTTGTAAATAAAAATAAATAATTTATGTAATCCTAGTAATATATAAAATCATACCAGAAAGAGAATGGACGATATTTTTAACTGTTATTAAAATAATCGCAGAAAAATATGCTTTCTACTAAAATAAAATATGCTTATTGCAAGAAAATTAAATAGTATGTATTTATTCTGTTTCTTTAATTGGTAGGGCTTATTCAGAAACTGTTGTAAAATTATTTTGCTCTATCAACTTTTTCTCGTTTAACAAAGAGAGACCAATTCACACGCGATAAGGATTAGAACCTGCCACTGACTCTGAATTTCTCTCTCTCTTGTTTAAAAAATATATTTAATTGTTTAAATAATATGTAAGCATGCCGCATATGCCAAAACATTCATTCATTCATTCTATTACGTGTAACTATATATTTTTTATTTGTTAGTTTTTAACAATGCCTGATGTTATTTATCCATGTTTGTAAAACATAATCCTATTTATTAAGTATTGTTATCTTTAACTTAAGTTCTACGCTTAGAACTTGAGTCCGTAATTTAATTTACGGTGCTTGTTAATTTTCTGTCACGATTATTTGCATTGTATTATGTTGTTGTAGCCTTTAATACTTTCATCATGTTCACTCTGCGATTTTTGAATGAACATTGTGCTGGCTGGCTATTCATATAAGCTAAGTTTCTTCTACAATCAGCTTTAAAAAACTTTCTTCAGCGCATTTACAATCTTTTAAATTGATAATAATTTTCTATTATTCAGAAATCATTTCTTACAACTTAATATTTTAAAACTTCTACTGATTATTACCTATTTACCTTTAAGAATTTAATGTCTAGTTGTTAGTACCTTACCGTAATTTAAAAGTACCTACCTAATTTAAATTTAGCTTAGGTGAAAGTCGAGTTCACAGCAAACTTGATGTTTTGACACAGGGTAGTATTTTGTTATAAAATATACGCCTGTGATAGGTATGTAACAAGGAATGTCTTCGTTTCAACTTCATTTCGATCTGTTGTCAGATCAGAGTACCTACATATTTTTTATTACCAGGTTTTGTTCTGTACTACAACATACAGACAAACATAGTCATTACGAAATAAATATTTTGTTTAAAATAAAAAAATCTTAATCCTTTCTATCAACTACCCATTTCTCTTGATTTATGCCAATAATCAAACGCGTGTTAAAATTTTGTTTTGCCTATTCCAGTATTAAAATCACCCGCATGGGTGTGGTGATGTATAGTTATGCAAACATTTCAGATGAGATGCCAGGTGTATAGAGAACAAATACACTTTTTAGTCAAAAATAATAGAAAACTAAAACTAAACGTAAATATAAAACTAAATTAACCTAAAACCTATATAAAACTAAAATTACCTAAAAATAACTAAAATCGTCCAGGCTGGGCGATGGACCCATTGTTCCGAGGACAGGACGCTGGCTGCATTGCCTCGTTGGATGGCCAGACTGATCCTCTGAACAAGGTATTCCTTACACTTTTTTAATTTGATAATTTAAATCATTGCTTTTATCATCAAAGTTATCTCAATAAATAAAGAAAACATTTACCAAGATGCGTTTACAACAGATAACTACTTTCATTCGAAATTAGTCACAGGAGATATTTTAAAAGTACAATAGTTCGCGTCTCTATTACCTACTTACATAAAATAGGATTTATTTTCATTTTTAGGTATAATTTAACTTTCGATAAGTTCGATTTATAAGTACCAATCCTGACTTCCCATAATATATAGTTATTGTACATAATAAATAATAATATTAAGTTATTGGACCGATGGTTTACCATCTCTGTGCGTCGAACTATGCGGCGATAACTCACATCTCAAAATGTTATATAAACATGAGGCTTCATAGTCCATTGGCATATTATTATACATACATAGGTTGATACCATGAATTTTACTGTGAAACTTATTCTCATTTTGGCGCAATGCTCACTATTAAACGGAGGTAGGTGTAATTTTAAAAATAAAGTACCTTCTAAAGAGGACACAACACCTGATGGTAGTAACCCACATTGATGATTTGTGTCCTGTTTTCTCAAAACCCATATAGACTTCAACTAAGCCGTATCTTACACGAGGGCAGCTAGGCAATTCGGGTGCCTAGTACACTTAATTCACCTAATTTCTAATTTCATTACAAGTGATCAAACTTTTATACAACTTAGTCTGTCATATTTCATGTAATAGTTACCAATTATTATTATGGGGTAATAGGAGCAGCAAATTGCTGGTATGGGATATCTGAAGCTGGTGTAAACAGTCACATCACGAAACTAAGTAAGAGTAGTCTGACCTAAGCAAGAGTAAGGGCTTCTTTCACCACTTCCTGATATTGTTACAGATAGTAATCTTAGTGATAAACTAATCTATCAGATAAATCTGTATGATAGACTATATAAAATATATAAGATATAGGCAATCAGATACCTGTGAAACAGAAAAAAACGGATATCTGGTAGATAACCTTCATATAGGGTATCTGGGACTTTATCAGCAAGCGGTGTAAGAGGCCCTAAGAGTCTAGTTTTAAAGTCTGAAGTTAGTTGGGTAAAAAATCTCACTAGTTCAGTCAACTGAACTGGTCAACTGAACTTGTGAGAACTAACATATTAATTTAAATAATTTAATTTAAAAACTATACGTACATTTATTGTTCGTAAGTTTTAAATTAATTCCTTCCTGTGATAAGTCCACTTTCATTATACATTTATAAATTCACAAAATTGCTAGGTGTTAACCTATTGTTTCATCAGCTCTTACAAATCGATGGGAGGTGCCTGAACATAGAATCGTGGGCGGGCATGAAGCCGTCCCACACAGCCATCCGTACCTCGTGTCCTTACAAATGAGATTCCTGTGGGCGCGTACGCATATCTGCGGTGGTTCCCTGCTCAGCGAATATTGGGTAAGTCTGGAGAAAAAAGTCCACAAACCAAAAACTAGACTTGTTAAAAAGAGGTTATCGAAACCTCCGTTAATATGTCTGTAAGAAATCTCTTAAAGCGATAAGACCGCCTAGATTGTAAATCTACAATTGTACCTAACTCTGTAGATTTTTTGCAAGTATTTGTATTTAAATAGGTATTCGGTTTTCAGTTCAATGAGCGATATTCTTCTTAGTAAAGAGTCTTGCGTTCATAGGCTCCCTTGATATTTAGTTCATCACCATTCCATCATCATAAGTACTAACCATTCGACGTCCACTGCTTCCTCAAGGAAAGCCACCACCACCCGGTGCTCCGTCCTCCGCATCCAGGCGCCTCCGGGCACTTTCTTTATCTATACTAATAATAAAGATGTAAAAACTGGTGGATAATTTGCAGGCCTATCTTGTATATATCTTATTTATTTCAACGTTATTGCACATGTATTGTATCCTTTGGGTCGCGCTGATAGATTGTGGTAGGTGCGAAGACAATAACATTAAAAAAGGGCATTTGAAATAAACTAGAACTATAAAAAGTAATAATATATATACCATAATATATATATTTGAATAAGTATATATATATAAATACCTATCCTGCGATCATTAATACTATTTACGATCGCCGTACCTATCATATCTTGCGAATCTAAAAGCGGGGTGTAAAATACACCTAGCGCCATCTATTGACATACTTTAAAACTAAGAAACTGGTATGATTAGAACGGGTTAAAAAAAAATTATAACATATAAATAGTTTACTTTATAACGCGGATGAAGTCGCGGGGCATCGGCTAGTATTCTGTAACCATAGTCTCTGGCCTGACTACGTCCGTCAACCAGCAGTACACCATCATTCAGCAGTACATCAATTCGGATTCTGGGTGTTTGTATGTATTTAAGTAAGAGCGTCAGTGGCGTAAGGGATAAGACGCGTCCTATCATATCGAAAGGTCCGGAGTTCGATCCCCAGCTGGGCCATGTACCAATGGGTTTTTTCTCGAAACTTAAGTACATTTACTGACTGCTCTCAAACGGTGAAGGAAAACATCGTGAGGAAACCTGCATACGCCGAAGAAGAAATTCTTAGGCGTATGTGAAGTCCACCAACCCGCACTGGGCTAGCGTGGTGGAGGGCCCGAACGCCCTCGTGGAGAGGGTAGGCCTGAGCCCCAGCAATGGGGACATTAATAGGCTGTTGATGAAGTATTTATTTAAAAGTTTTGAAGTATGTTTATCAGTTGTTGAGTACCCATGTACAAGCTTCGGCTTAGTTTGAGACTAAACAGCCGTGTGTAAATTTGTCCAAACATTATTTATTTTTTTATTCCAGTAGCTTCTATCAATGTTGCCACTACTCCGAGCAGACTAGAAAGGAAAGACTAACTTAATCAAACCTTTTCCGCTTACAGATAGTCACTGCAGGTCATTGTGTCAAAGGATCATGGCTGATGAGATGGCTGGCGTTGGACGCAGTTGTCGGAACGCATGATGTAGATAATTTTGAACCAACAGCTCAAGTGGCCAGTGTTCAAAAACGTATACCACATCCAGATTACAAAGGGTATATAAAGATTAGATAAGAGTTTATTTCCCTATTGTTCATGCATCATATAATATGATGCATGAACATGCAGTATATTTAAATTAAACCAATAACAATGTTATGATTCATACATTGCTATTGATTTAAATACAATCGTACATTATATTCGATAAATCCTAACTAATATATTTAGGTACAAATTCGCGGCTTGACTGCAACTGACTTAGATAAAACTTAGATTTTTAAAAATCCAAAAAATAAAAAGTTACAGCGTCCTAAATGATAATGAGGCATGATTTCTGGAAGAAAATTATTATGTCAATATTATCAGCAAGCTGATGTGGCAGTGACCAGGTTACAATGTCGCGGAACGAGTTCTGGAGTGAAGGCATCGTTCAGGCAGCGTAGGACGCCTCCCCGCCAGGTGGACCGACCACCTTCTGGGTGGTCGGAAACTTGCTGGATATGAACGGTGGAGAATCGGGTGTGGTGGTATTCAGTAAATATCTCTCTACTCTCTACTCTAATGATTTATTTTTATTTCAGAGATATAGGGCCAAATGATATAGCCATGCTTAAGACAAAGAAACCTTTCACATTCACAATACAAGTCCAACCTATTCGGTTGCCAATAAATTACAAAATGAATTATAAATCCCTCACACTACCCGGTTGGGGTGTTTTGAGAACAACCATTTTTATACCGGATATGCCTAGCAAATTGCAAGAAGTGGAAGTGACTTACGTTCCCATAGATGGTAAAAATTTGTTTATTAGTTTACCTAAAATATTAAAATTATTATTTAAATATTTTACTCAAATTATTCACGCGTATTATTCGTTCTCCACAAAAAAGAGTTCCTGATTGATCTCGGCTCTGCAATGCAACATATTATTTTTATGAGTACACTAAGCGTATGTGCATTTATAGACGTCAATTTTTATCCAGTAATTTAAAGAAAATTATCAAACTAAAACATAATTAATAAAAATAATGTTGCAGATTGTTACCAAGCCGTAGAGGCAATAATAGAGGATGACGAAATAAATCCACTGGACAAAGACGCTAACATTTGTACTGGCCCATTGACTGGAGGGATCGCAGCTTGTAATGGAGATTCTGGTGGACCGTTAGTACAAACTCAAAATACAGATGAAGATGAAGTACCAGTAATTATAGGTATCGTCTCTTGGGGTGCTTCACCTTGCGGAGAAAAAGGGGCACCAACAGTTTATACAAATGTATTTCGTTATATCGATTTTATTAATGAACTTATTAATACGTAGGGTTATAGGTAGGTACCCTTAATTATTAAGTAAGAACCTGTACATAATTATGTCTATTGGGAATAAATAAATAAATCACATTTCGTTTTTTGTTCGATTTCTACGTAGAACAATTACATTTTTCATTGATTGAATCTTAGGATGAGTGTATCTTAACAAAACTTCTTAAACCCTACCTTTTGAGTGTATTAAATAAATAGAAAGTAAAAGATATATGACAGAACAGTCTTATGTCTTCTAATAGTAGAATTATTACTGATGAAGTACAATGTGACATACGTTATGCAAAGTAGATACTGAGCTACAGGATAAAAAAACAACTCTTCTAAACTAGCTTTTAACTCTATCAGTCTATAAGTTCTTAGTTTAATAATACATCAGGAGGTTTATACGTGCCACATTTAGGTAATGAATCCATGACAGACTTGGGAATCGATCGCGGCACGTTAATCATGATAGCTGCAGGCAAAGAGTAGAGACCGCAGGTTCTGCACTCAAGGATCCAACTGCCCCCGTGGTCTAGACGCACACGGAATATCGTGAATCCTTTGTTTGGCACCGTCACTGTGTCTTTTATTACAGGATTCTTGAGATTTCTGTAAAGAAAAACATTAAAGGGTTCAAAAATGTTACACACGAATTTCTGTAAGCTTGTCACACAAGCTTACAGAACAGCCACAGTCCCAGCCATTACCATCTTTTCAAACTGAATGTGACTTATGTTTTGTTTGATGATGTCATAATTAATCACAGTAGGTAAGATTTGTTTGCAATGTAGTCAGTAGTGGCAGCCTCATAAAGTTTCTATAAAGAATAGTTTCCTATTGTTTAAAACTTCGGTGCTCAAAATTGAGGAAATAATCAGACATACCTTTTTATTTTTCCCTCACGGTCAAGCCGATAAAACTCTTCTTTAGATATAGGCATATTGTTAGGATCGTGCCACATCGCTACAACTTGAATGCCATACCCATGCATGTGGAATGTATAGGAGTCGTTGCTGCCAAATCCTGAAAGTATAACACAAAGTAAAAAAAAAGAAGAAAAAACAGTTAGTAGATACACTGTTCCAAATTCCATTTATTGTTTCTTGACTACATAGTCAAGTATGATGCCGTCAGTAAGTATTTAACCTATAGTAAAAGAAAATACTTATAGCAGATGAGGTCGAGAATGTAGGTGAACACTGCCAGATTTGAATCAAATTGGATTCCTTGTCTAGTCCATGAATGGAAGGCGAAAGAAAATAACCCCGTTACCTAGTATAACCCAGGCTGGCACAAAACACCCATAAGTGACCGGTTACAGGGCATTAAGTTTCGGAGACTAAGATACTTCAATTTTACAAGTTTTGGAAAAAAGGACTCATACAAAACAGCGCATAAAATTGTAACTGGCCCCTGTAACTGCGTCACTGCTGCTGTTTTTTTACACCGTTATATTAAAGTTATCGTTATAAATAAAATTAAGAATAGCAGAGCTGACTTTAAAGTTTTTAAAATTCAAATTTTAACGGGGTCATAATTAAGAGTTCGAGAGACAAGTCCTCGAGTGGAGACCAAGTCTAGGCAGGCTTGTGTGACGCCCTCCGGCTAGTGGAATGACGACTCTCGAAGACGATCTGCATACGCTGGTTGGCAATTACTTGATGAGGAGGCTCGAAAGTTGGGTTCAGTGCCGCGCCTTGGGGGAGTCCTATGTCAGCAGTGGACTGGTGCGGGCTGATGATGTTGATAACATTACCTTCATTCACTAAAGCAATTTCCAGCACCTCCCCTACATTGGCATTCAGAACGTGCAGGCACTGAGGATCTGCAACTTTGCGCTCTTCACCCACTATGCACATTAAATCTGTTTGTAAATCACGTTGTCTCAGAAGTATAGGAGAACTTGGATATAGGAAGCTTTTTCCGTTGATTTGAACTACTCCAACATCCCGTAGAGCTGTAAATTAATTCTGTTATAATAAATCGCAGAGACACAGATAACAAAAGGAACTAACATACTGTACATGTATATAATTATGAATCATTTGGAGCCATAAGGTCCGTCTGAATTAGTATTTTTACCGCGAAATAGCAATGCAACCGTCTCTGTATTTAAAGGGTGCCTGTTTGGAGCGTACGTAAGTGAGCATGTGTAACTACAGGCACTCGAAGCAATCCATCTAACCTAAACCTTAGGGTGGCAACGAACTTGTGGCCGCTACAGATTAATGGGCCATTTACCATCAGATGTGCTATCAGCCTGTTTACCACACAAAATCTAAATTCAAAGAGTGGCATTATTTTACTTTTATATGAATTAGAACTTAATTACACTCCTAATAAGAAGGCACATGAGTATCATAAACACAAATTGACTTTGATTTTTCGTGTATAGCATTAATTTAAAAGTTTAAGTAGGTACCTAGTCAATATAATTATGAAGACTTACACAGAGAGGCAGGAAAAAATGGCTTCCTACGTGTACTATCACTATCGTATCGAAAATCAACGTCAGTATCATTGAACGTAACAATATTTCTGTCAATTCCCAAGTACACCGACCTCACATCGGAGTAACTGACATCTTGGAGTGACTCCAACATTTGGCCGTAAATTGCATCAGTATCCAACACCGTCTTAATATTGATGTTTTTCTAAAAAGGAAAGTTTAGCAACATTATAAATAATGACTAGACAAAACTTAATTTGATAGTTTTTGTAATGCAAAGTGTCATAATAAATAAACAAACTAAAAGTTTCAATGAAGATTAAAGAGCTTGGGTCTTCCTTTTACTTTCACTTACCTACATAACATTCCGAAATTCTTGTAAATAATAGAAGTAAGTACTCCCCACACTATAGCACATTATGTCTAAAGAAGCTGTAAATATCTTTAGGTGTTTTTATTAAGCCTGGGGCATCTAACAATGTTTTCATTTTAGTGAATAAATAAATAGTCGTTTCTAATGATGGATTGTTCTGTTTAGTGGTAGAGTTGTTCACATGCTTTAAGAAAAGCTTCTTTCTTTTCAAATCAAGTTTTCAGATATTTGTGTATCAATCATCCATGATGTATTCAACAACGTCTCTGACAAGAGGCGGTCTACTCCAAATTGTAAAGCGACTCTATTAATGACTAACAATTTGGCGCAGTTATTTTAGAGGAAGCCTTACTTCGAACAGTAGATTTATAGGCTATCAATGTTGGGGATATTTATATATATACCGTTAAAGTATATATATTTATACAGATATTTGTACCGTCTGATGGCACTGCAGTTACGCTCGTAGGACTTGCTTCACATCGTAGGTGAAAAAACAGAATTTTAATTTTGATGCCATAACTATAGCTATGATACGGGAAAAGATTTTACCTGTCTATCCTCTAACATAGAAGTGTAGTTGAACCCAGAGTAGAGGAACATTGTTTTCGTCTGCAATCCTGCGCAGTCTCCAATTCCGTGAGCTTCCATCCAGTAACCGCCGCCTTCTTGAGACGCACGCACCACTACGTCCATACGCTCTCCTGGAATGGTTAACAGTGCTGGATTAACATTAGCCACGTAGCAGGAGTAGCAAATGCCTAAATGGCGCCATCCACGTTTGAACGTATTTTTTTTTTAATTATTACTGTAAAGAAGGTGGTAGGTATCCAAATCTATAACGATTATTAATAGAGCACATTTTATGAGTGCTGGCCACACCATAAATCATGTGTAGGACCGCACTGATGCAAGTTAGCAACACCTTATAAAGCAAACGAATGGCATTAGGTATGTCTATTCCCGTGTGGGGAGGTCTAGTTGCCATACAATAAAATATCAAAAAATATATTTTAAAAAATAGGCCGCCATTGGTGCACGATTTGTGCTCCCGCCACATGTAATATCGGCTGTACAATAATTGTGTCTTATCACAGACAAGGGGAGCATTTGCTCGGGCCCCGCGCTGATTCAGGCACTAATGGGAAATCGAAATGGAAACCAATTAGTACCAAGTCTTTAAAGTAATCAAGCAAGCTACGCCGAGGCGGAAATGAGAGTTACTCCAGGTAATGGTGATATTGACTTCCGGCATGCGGGAGTAACGCGCCAAATACCCTGTTGCCCGTATATTATATAGATAATAGCTGTTGCCCGCAACATAGGTAGTTCGCTTGGCTTGTGATTCGATACCGAGTGCCCCTGTAACCGGTCAGTACCTACCTACAGGTATTTTGTTACACGCTGTATGTCAGTCAGTCAGGATTTGATTTTATAACAAGACACCTATAGATTGGGTTAGCCCTATTATCTGAACTGGAAGCATCCTTTTGCATTTTCAATAACCAATTTCGAGATGTTAATAGCCTAGCCTATATGTTGGCCAGGGATTATACACACTATCACATACAACGTTACGTCCAATCTGTTCAAGGGTCAAAGCGACCTCGGAATCCGGTCGTAAGGTACCCCTGCCCGTTTTTTTTAGATATTTAATGTACACACAAACTTTTCTAAAGTTTTATTTACACACCATACATTTAGTTACAAAGAAAAGGAAAATAACATGTACGTACCTACCTTTATAAGTAACAGTAATTTTTAAATTAATACTATAAATTGATGCCCGTTTCTCACACTATATACAATGGCCCTAATTAACAACACAATACCTTTGTGCGCCATTGAAAGAAAGCGAAATGAAAACCGGTCCCGTCGACCTTAAACTCTGAATATACATCGACGCACGCGGTTCGGATCGAACCAAGATCGGACGCCTTTCTCCTCTCACTGCCGCCGCCGCCGCCGGCGAAAACGAAACGTGTCTGTATTCTTTACTTGTTTTTCACCTACATGTAGGCTACACCTACACCTTTGACACTATCTACATAAATAAAGCCAACAAAGCAAGTCGGACACAATCACAACTCACTGTCAAAAAAATGTAATATCTCATACCCTTCGATCATCGTATATGGTGATCGAAGCTGATACCGGAGGTAGGTAAGTATAGAAAAGTTTTTCGCGCGCCATGTTTTACAAATTTAATACATAGTTACTTTTCCTCGCAAGTGTGTAGAAAAACGTCATATGAAACGCTAAGTATAATATTATGGTGACTATATTCGCAGCGCCTTTGGCTCGGGTTGAGAGAAATTACCAACTTAGCCCACCTTGTATCTTATTGTACTACTTCTCCTAGGACACAAAAAATTCCAGTCATATACCGTCACTTTGGATCTCGGAATAAATTAAATAGCCATAAATATCGAAGCCTTCACCTTTTTCTTTCTTTATTTGAAATTGAAATTTCTGAACATTACGTCTCCTTCGGTCTTCACTGCCGTCTGTGATATTCTTGCGGTATCCACTCTTTAAGTAAATGCAATAATATGTATTATTAAGTACCTGGATACAGCATAACTTTCTTCGTCGAAATTGGCTTGACGGGTCTTCCGTCGCTGGCAATGATCATTATCTCGTGATGATCAATGCGCACGACTACAGGGCATTCGACCGCAATGGCATTTATCAACCTCAGCCTATAGGCGAAGCCGGGCATGACGAATAATCTGAAAATTTAGAAAATATAGCCCTTGTAAATACAGAACTCTGTTTTAGTTAGCAACTACTTTTGGGGTAATAACAATGTATTTCCCTGTGTTTATTACTCCCACATAGGGAAAGAAGTTCACCCGTCTTTGACCGTCCGCGATGCCCGATGATGATGAAATGGATTTTAAAATAAAAATGGATATGTTCCTCATAATCCCACATAAAGGTCCGTTAATTGATTAACATTATAAAGCTTATCTTTATCTTTATAAAGATAAGCTTTATAATCAACGAACCGTTTGATTTAGAAATAGATGTAGATTGCTGAGGTCAGGCGAACTGTCAAACTGTTTGTCCTTAACGTAAACAAGTTATTACACAATGTTTAAGTTCAATGTGTTGGACAACGGCCTTGGCGGTAAAACAGCAGGTGTAAAATTGATCACAAATACAGTACTTCATACGTCTATGAACTGTGATCAATTTTACATCTGCTGTTTGCCACTTCGTAAACTCAGTTTGAAAACGCTTCAAACTGAGTTTACCCTTCAGTTTGCGCTCAGTTTGAATTTTCTGGGGGGCGCGGGCACCCACCAAAGAGATACTAAGTCTATGGAGTTTTCAATCGGGTCGTCTTTGACGATCTGAAGAGGCAAAACTCCATTGGTTGTCTTATATAATCATGAAATGAAGTGACAAACGGGCAGGCTGCCCATTTGGATTGCTGCGTCCAACTGCAGTGACAGTAGTCACTTACCCAGTAAGTGTACATACAACACCGTAATAAGTGAGCATTAGAGAAAAAAAAAGTGATCTTAGCACTCAAAATACTTTGCATTGTTTAATTATTGCAGGAGGTAATATTGACTGGTTTCTTACTTAAAACTGTCTTCATAGCCATTTATAACGAGGCTGGTCGGACGCAATCGACTCAAATCTCCCAAATTTCCAGTCAGCAGTTCAGGAAACCTTGCAGCAATGATCAGGGTATCGTCTTTGCTTCTGTCGTAGTCATACAGTAAGGAATGTGGCTCCAGAGGCTGAGGTTGACTAACGATAAAGGAACCATACACGCCATCACTTTGGTGTAAGACTGTAAAAAAGGATGTTTGTGTTGAAATTTAAATTTAAATCTAAGCATATATATAACCTTATAAGAAATCAATCAACTATAGATAATATGTATATAAATGTGTGGAGACTTGGACCAACTCTGCCATTGGCTTGACCCGGAGTCGGAAGGAAGAATTTTCTTCCAATGCGAAAATCTGGTCATTTTTCGCGGGTTATAATCCACGCACACATGCACACAACACTGTATGCTGTCGCTACGAAATATATACAATACGTAATAAATCAAACAACACACTCCTGTACCCACGACACATTTAGATACAGCGCATCACCAGGCAGACTTGTACCTCTGGCTGAGAAGAACCACTGAGCCTCTTCGTGTTGCTATAAGAGTAATAAATATGTAATGTGTGTGGTTTTACTTAATCTATTTCTTCTGCAAATTGCAATTTCCTACACTTAATTTGATTACATCGTGAAGATGTTACGTGAACTTAGATTATTACCTGAATCCGAGTGATAAAAGAAAGTTCCTGATGCAGACGCTATGAACGCGTATTTATACGTCGATCCATAGCCTATGGGACACTGAGTCACCATAGGGACTCCATCCATAAACGGCGTTCCCTTCTGTTCCACTCCGTGCCAATGAACGGCTATATCTTGATCAGGAACCTTATTTTGTACTTCGACTACTACAATATCCTTAAGGCAGACGTGTATGGGAGGCCCTGGTGTCACCCCGTTGATGGCAATCGCTGGTTTTCCATCTTCTTGGATTATTGGCTCAATTTTAAAATGATAGTAACATCTTCGTGGCTTCACGTTGAATTTACATGGTCGGTAGCATGATTTATCTGCAATTTACATAACATTAATAAGTGTGTAAAAACTAAACACGTTTTTACATTTTTTGTAGCAAAAACAACTCACCTGAATTTATTGTCGTATCTTCAAAAAGAATGTTCGTGCTCGCCGGTACAAAACTGTCTATTGATGCTTTCCCATTGTTGCTTATATTCGCAATAATTATAATACAACACACTAATAACTTCATTATCACTTTCGCACTAATATTTCATACTACCAATTTAAGTGGCTATAGTAGGTACGATTTGCATCTCAGGTTTGCATAAATCGCGAGTTTTGTCTTTATATCTATCTATACTCTGTAGTTGGTAGTTAAGCTACTAAATCATTTTTACTATGATTTTGTATTCCTAATTCAAACATCAATAACAAATCACAACAAAACGCGTAGTATCTATGACAACACAGGTGACTCTGCGCGCGCCATGCGCGAACGCATTGATGTTTCGAATGAGACTGAAGAGTCAAGTCAAAGCGACAAGGTTTCAATGAACGAAAGCCTACCAGCAACTCGTGTCTCGTTGCACAATCCTGTATCACTTGCGTTTTGCGTTAACTTCGGATATACGAGAACATTTCTTACATTTCGTTGCTAAATAGAAATTTAATGAGTGTCGTTGGGAACTCTATTCCCTTTCAAATAGTTTCTCACTTAATCTTGCAATGAAGTTGCTATTCTTGTTATTCGAGTGCTCAGCTTACAACAAGAAACGAAATTATTCTTGTCTTTTTTTGACCAGTAACAAAATGTGTTTATTAACTTTTTAATGCAATTTGGTAATAGCAAGTAGGGACACAAATACAATAGAAACAATGAGCTTTTCTAAGTTTTTTTTTACTTAATATTGAATCGATGACCTTTTAGGGTTACAGTGAAAACACCTAAGAAAAGTTGAGTGACATAAGTACATTATGACCTACAAAAGCATTTAATAAGAATAATTCCTAACTTCAAAATAATCTAAAATTTCATTACCGTTACAAATTTGAACATTGCCTGCAAAGTTACAGCAAAAGTATAAATATTGACAGGTATTATATCAGCTGCCAGTAACTCCACCTTCCTCTGCGCCAGCATCACCATTACATAGACCATCTTCATTTCATTCACATCAAAATCCTCCCACCCACAACTGTAAACTGCTCGCTCGAAGACCTCCGCCGCATTTATCAGTTTCTGGCATAAGAAGCAGTATAGGAAAAATACTAAAAAACAGTATACCATGATCGGCATAAACGTTACCATTTCTTTTAGCGACAGATAGAAAAAGAAAGCAATACATACAGCATTCGACGCAAAGTTAATGCCTAGTGGTGCACTGTACAGAGATTTCAATTTATCAATAATATCTAAGATCAAAATATGACGGTCTATCAAACCCATTAGTTTCTCCTTCACGTCAGTATGTTTCACGAACTTTAAGGCCATGATCTCATCAGATAGGAGCTGATACATGATTGCTGTGTGAGATATCAGGAACAATAGGAGACCTTGGAAATTCAGCGCGACAGACATTATAGTCAACTCCTGGACTACTAATAAGGTTGTGCAGATCTCTCGATTCGGACTCGCGGTGAGTGGTTCCATCCCTATAACATGAAATCATTTCTATTATTTTTTTATTAAAAAAAAGATTGTCTATCAAGGGCTGCAATGCAATGCTGACCGCGCTGTGTTGGCCTGGGCTACGCTGCGCTTTCGGTCATCATCAGCGCTGCCAGCAACGCACTCATTACAGAAAGCGACAATAATGTTATTGTGCTTAAGGTTCTTTACCAACACATGGTTGCATGCCGTAGTCGTTGGTAAGAGCTGCACGAAGGTAAGGGATGTACACAGTCACGGCGTTGGCATAATTAAGACCGTAGAATGTGATCAGTATGCCTTTGGTAACGAAGAGCATTCTCTCATGTTTGCCGCGCAACGCAGGGGACTTCCTGGCTAGGTCATCATGTTGCTTTGTCTTCTTTATTATGGCTCTCAATAATGGCCTGTGGGATATAAAATAATATTCGTTTATTTGAAAATCATTACCGCTGGGTCAGTGTTTCAAATTTCGCGTGAAAAGGTATTTTAATTATTTTTTTTAAAGATTACGCTGTGTAAATAAACTAGGCTACTTATCTCTCTTTTCCTTTCTCTCGCTTCTCTCTCACCCCTCTTAACCTATATTAAGTGAGTTCCTATAGACAATCTTATTACCTATTTCACATGCTTTTTACACAAATCTCAAATCGTACCTTTTCATTAAATACCAGTAACTCATACCGATAATAGAGATAAGGATAGAAATATTGACGTAGCTCTTGATAAAGTCCCCGGCGCCATTTGCTCCGACAAGGAACACAGCACTGCCGACTACGTACACGTAGATTAGCAGCGACAAATGCAAAATCCAAAAACTAACTGCAAATATAACCAACCATAACAATAAAACTTAAATAATACTATTACTCTAACCAAGGGAGCTTGGAAAAACGAAAAGGAAGTCCTGGTATTTCCAGGACTTACATATTCATTTTTACGAAGAATGGATGCGTCTCTCTGTCCAAATAATTATTTCCATATATTCATAATATTTTTGAAATGCCATCCACAATCATAAAGGGTTTTGTTAGTAAGAGACAAAAGTCAAGATTATATTGGGTCCCCTTGTAAATACCTATTTAAAGTATTTATTAGAGCGCACATCAAACAAATACTTAATTTAAGACCAAATATACTGATTGCGCATGAGTGTACGCAATTGTGAGCAATCAGTATTTTTTAATGTGCAAATCAAATATTAGGTTAGATGTTTATTTTAATACAAACCAATATTTAATAATCACAACAGTAAAACAAACCGGAACGGGAAAGTTGGTCGCTGTGAAAAGAAAATCCCGCAAGAGTTGGAACAAAGTTCACGATAGAAAATACACTGTCGTAGCTGTTCTCTTGGAGGTGACATTTTATCTTGCGAAACGATTCTTCCAAAAACTTCATCAAGATCATTGTTGGATACAGTTGAAGTATTAGGTACGTTTCTTGAAAAGTGAAATATAGATATGAAGCAAGTATCTCGTATTTCTTGGAACTATCGAAGTGTCACAGAATTATGTTTAATTGCAAAATGATACCACCGATTAATTATATTAGAACCATAGCATAGGATAATTATTTCATGCTCATATGCGGTTCATAAAATATACTAGATATTTGTATTTTAGATTAGACAGAACTTAGATTCAACTATACAAAATGATGTAAACGGTACCATGAGTGTGAGTTGAGTTTAATGCTTACCCCATGCGCTTCCCGCCCCCGTAGGCATGCCGCAGGGTTCTTTTTAATTTTTCTACGTCAGTGATACCTAGATGATGGTTCATCATCCAGGTATCACTGATGAGGAACGGAATAGATATACTTACTTATAGCAGTCACTAGTCGGTTTATGTCCGACATGTTTCGACCTGGTTTCGACTCCGTCCGAGGCTGGGTTTTGTGCGAGAGGATAAAATAAAAGCTTGGCTTATATTTTCCCAGGTCTGTTGGGATACGAAACAGTTTCGCGTTCGGCAGTACTAGCAAATTTCAACTCGCACAAACAACCTGTATTTCTAGATACGATTTCTGCCATCTCTCAACTTCAGTTTTTCTGTCCTATTTTAGAATTTATGTGCATTGTACTATATTAACATCCTGTACAAATATTTCGCAGTACTTACTTACCTGTAGCTAGGAATTTCATACACACAGGTGACGTTGTTCCCAGCTCAATTACTAATTTGTACAATTAACTGCAGTGCTGTTATTCTAACGCTAACGAACGAGGCCTTGGTAATCTCGAAAGTAAGTATAGGTAGGTACAATACATACTGACCGACTGACATGATGATAAATAGTATTTAAGTAGAAAATAATAAAAAGTAGAAATAGAATGGCTGAACATCGTCCATTGTAGATAATTATACTGCTGGCGATAAAGTTTAATTTAATATACAGGAAAAAATAACTACAGACTGTTTTGTGCCCAGAGTAAAAATTCTGAAACTAAGTAATTTAGTTTAAGGTTAAGCTTAGTATCAACAACTCCAGATATTAAAATAAAATAAGTTTATTCATATATTGACATTATAAATTATTTCCAAGATAGGCTCAAAAGTTACTAAAAGTTGTAATGTAAAAGCGGTGCCATCTTACGATATTGCTTTGAAAATTATGTGTAGTCTTACGAGTAAAGATTGTCGACGCAGATAGTTAACCGCTTTGACGACAGGTGGCGCTCTTCGGACAATGTAAGTTGTAACCTACCTTCTGTATAGATGGCGTTTTGCAATAGTTTTGCAAACTGGTAGAACATTTTGCGAATTCACTGTAATTATCTGTAAATATTTTTTACTTGCGTTGCGCAGCCCTAAGGTTAACGGCGAGAAAGACGCTAAAGTCAATGTACACAGGCTCGTGCGAAAGCACGTCACTTGCTGACGGTAGGAGAGAGCGAGATGGCGCTATAGGGTAGGGTAGCAATATAGGCGCGAAGTGGTGACATCTATCTCAGATGGCTATAAACTTCGATTATGGTAAGTAAATTAATAGTAACGTGTTTTATTGGAAGGTAAAACCTTGTAATTCCATGAAATGCTCATCGGATGAGTGAGTCATGTGGTCATTTTGTCATTTAAACTCATTGCCTCTCTAATTCAAACGACGTACGACGATACATACCTACCTTGGTACATACCTACCGAAATACGCCTTTCAACATAGCCACACATTTTCAACTCTCATTGAAATCATTCTAATGGAACTAATCAATTTCATCTGGTAAGTTACACGCGTCGTTTCTGACGATTTTACTTGTATTGGTGAACATACAAGACAACAGGATTTTCTACACACAGATGTATAATATAAATTTAAGTGACAAATTTTAATGTGACAAGATTATGATATGATTAATGTCGCACATAAATGTTAGTACATTTTAGTCTTTCGCGCTTTTTAACAGATTATTATATTAAATGTTGGTCTTTGACACACACAAGTCAAAGTCACACAAGTGCGTTCGTCCCTCCCCCCCCCCTTCCTTTTAGTTCTCATATTGTGAGTTGGCCGTCCCGTTCGACACACCATGTATGTACGACAGTGTGTATGTTAGTAATCAACAGGGAGGATGTTAATAAAACTATGATAGCATTGATACGTAGCTCGCATGTAATACATTTCCAAGCCGAATCTTTTTGAACAAGCATAACAATAAATATACACCACAACTATTAAATTTCTTACAATCAGCGAGCGTCTCATTCAAATATTTTAATCTCTAAAAATACTTTTTTGGAATAATTCTTCACAAATAGTTACATTTATAATAATCTTAAACAGTGCAAGCAATGTTAGCATTCTAACGTAACATCATTTACATTTCTCGTACATTCTTAGGAATTTTCGTCTTTTCGCAGACAAATTAAAGCTTCAAGTGACACTATTATAGACCGGGAACGCCCGGCATGGCTCGTGTCAGCTGTGCTCGCCGCTGACGCTGCGCACTCTTCTGATCAGCTCCTCGACTCGTCTGTACGGACTTTGACATCTATCTGGGTTAGGGTCTATGAGGTAGGGAGCCCCGTCACCCTCCCGCCCTTCAGGCGTGTGCCTCCCACTCGAGCCATCGGCTCCCACTCTCTTCAAGAACGGTTCCACGTCCGGCACCACGGGGGTCGTGGTCGCCACCGCCCTATTCCTCTCCTCAGCCGCGGCCTTTTCCGCCTCTTTCTCCCGCAGCCACACCGGGGAGTGCACATACACCCTTGGCCTTTCCCTCAGAGCGTTACATCTCTCCAACGCCGGTCTTCTAACAGGAATCGGTGGTCTATACGCGGCTGGAATGGGCCCCCCTCTGCCCAGGATAGAGCAGATGAGGCCTTTTAGTGCCGCGCGGAAGTCTTTCAAGTGGTAAGCGTAGAGAAGTGGATTGATAGCAGAGTTTAAGTGGGAGAATATAATAGAGAAGTATGTGAGAGAGTTTGGAATGTCTGTCTCTGGCATGAAGGCCTTGATGGCGTTGATAGTGTAGAGGGGGATCCAGCAGACGATGAAGAAGAAAACGATGATTGAGAGATTCTGCGTGGCTTTGACCTCTCTCTTCTGGGCGGCCCCGAGGACGCGCAGCATGGTCCCACCGGCCACGCGACCTTGGCTCCCTTCCACAGTCATCACTTCGCTCATCTGAAATGGGAATTTAAAAAACTTGGAAAATTCACAAATATGTATAACATCCAGACAGAACTTGCACAAAATTGTTTTGGAGTCTAACCCACGAATTCTGACGCCAAAGCCACTAAGCTCTAGCTAGAGTTAGTGTTCTTAACATAGTGGTTTTAAACAAAATACTTAGGGCTTCTTTCACCACTTCCTGATATTGTTACAGATAGTAATCTTAGTGATAAACTAATCTATCAGATAAATCTGTGTGATAGACCATATAAAATATATAAGATATAAGCAATCAGATACCTGTGAAACAGAAAACAAAGGATATCTGGTAGATAGCCTTCATATAGGGTATCTGGGACTTTATCAGCAAGTGGTGAAAGAAGCCCTTAGACTACTAAAATCATAACCCTCCTTTTTGTTCCACCGAAGTCGGGTAGAAAAGGTGTTTCCTTAAACTTAGTATGTATTCTCTCTTACCAAACCGGTAATGTCAGATGTAAGTATACGTTTAAAGAACAACCTTAGTAAATCAAGGTCGACATGTCGTACAGTATGAACATATATTTGAGGAAATTGATACCTATAGTACTGGTATTTCGCATTGCTGATTGAAAATATGAGACAGTAAAATTGACAATGCAATTCGATCAAATTACACACAGGATTGTCAGGGAACACTCCATAGAATATAGATTACCTATCTGAACATGATTTCCATATATATACGGGCCTGCATACTGGCATTTGAAACCGTACGGGTCTGTAGTAATCATTGTATTCTATTAAACCTACTACCTACTTCCGGTTGACTTAGAATCTTGAAATTTGGCAAGAAGCAATGTCTTATAGCACAAGTAATAAAAAAACTGAAAAGTAAATTTGAAGTTACAAAAAAATATTTTTTTCTGTTACCAACAAACTTAATTTTGCGTATATAACCAAATCATCCATGTACAATTTTCGAATTTTTTATAAATTAAGTTTGTTCGGAAGACTGGAGAGTGAAACAGAGAGGAAGGGGAAAAACCGAAATAAATACTGGAGAGTGAATCCGAGAGAAATATTAGTGAAGTAGGTAAGTTTACCTGTTTGACGACCACGCGGTAAATATGAGCATAGAACGCAGCCAGCAGCACGCTGGGTGTGACGATGGTGGCGAAGTAGAGGAACAACAGGTAGTTGTAGTCCATGACCTCGACGAAGTAGCAGCCGGGCTCGTCGTCCACGGCGGCGTGCCACCCGAACAGCGGCAGCAGGCCCACCCCTGCGCCTGCCACCCAGCACACGGATATTATCCCTGAAATGACAAAAATAATATCCAGGAACATTTAAGGTCAAATTACATTCTTATTTCGATTTTATCACTAAGTAATAAAATTATATTTTGAGTGTGAGAAAAGGATAATCTATACTATTATAATATAGCTGAAGACAGAAATATAAAAAAAGCTCGCTAGTAGCTGAAGAGTTTGTTTTCTTGTTTGTTTTTTTGTTTGTTTGTACACGCGCTAATCTAAAGTTAATCGCTGGTTCCAGAGAACTACCAGTTGGATTTGAAAAAATATTTTTGGATTTGATAGTTGTTGATAGATTCTTGAGGAATGATAGGCTGTTTAACATTACACCACAGATTACATAATATGATCACACTACGACCTTTAGAAGCCGAGCAAATGGAAATAAAGGCAGAAATAACTTATAAAACGCGGGCGTGGCCGCGGGAAACAGCTAGTTAAATAAACTAAGCGGTTTAACAACATTTCGAAATAGACAAAACCAAACATGCTAGGTACTTACTTTTAATTGCATAAAGAAAGTGAGAGAAAGAGATTTAGCATTATTTGAATAGTAAATTATTTAAAAAACTAGTGAGGAAGTAAGTAGGTACGTATAGTATATAGGTACCTTTATAGGTAGTGTAAAATTAAATTATTACAATTTTTGAACCAAGAGTTTGATTGTCGCCCGCAGACCCAAGAAAAGGGGAACAAATAAAACAATTTTACTTTATGTATTTAGAAGAAAAACTATACCTATGCATTGGCATAGGTATAGTTTTTCTAGGAAGATACTCGTAAGTAAATAAAATAACGTCATACCTACTCCTCGTCATTACTACTTCTAAAAACAATACAACACAAATCGATGTCCAAACAATACCTATTCATTCAACAATCAAACTATTTCAAACACAGAACTTATTGCTTAGCAGCAGACATACACTTGTCTATCTGTGACTATAAACATATCTCAAGTAAAGATATTTAAATAAATAGGTATTACTTGACTGAGCGAGGGAAGCGAGCGAAGCGTTTAAGTTTCGAGATTGGTCAACAATGCTAATTGTCCGCCTGTCCTTCTGTCTATAATTCTCTACAGGTCGCATTTTTCAACCGATTTTGACGAAAATTTGGCATGGGTATGAATTAATTAAGCCGACAAAATGAATAGAATAAAATCGTGAAAAACATTTTTTTTAGAGTATCACTCCCACTTTGCGAGTATGGTACGTACGTGTACCATACTCGCAAAGTGGGAGTGATATTTTTTTTCTTGTGAATCCCATAGTGTGGGGTATCGTTGGATAGGTCTTTCTTCAAAAATATCGCGGGTGTGTGAAAAACATTCTTCGATTCAGGGATCGATGCAAATTTTTGTCACTTTAGTACATTCTGTCTCCAACTGCAAAGTTGACTTTGTTCGTTTCTTTTAGGTATGGTTTATAAAAGCTGGAGAGGTCTACTGTTCTCATTACTACATCACTAGTAATTATTAATAAATAGTATCAATGACGATAAGTAATTCATACGAATAGTATTGTTCGTCAATGCAATATTTTTTTAACTCATGGTTCCGGTTTGGGTTTCAACCCTGAACCTCGCAAATTGTAAGACATGCTCACTGAGTATGGGTATACGACATGCCGTATCGTATAACATAGGATCTGTGTTATTCGAGAGTAGAAAAATCATTTCGAATAGGTAAGGTATATACTTACAGGTAGGTAAGTTAGTTGGCATGAAGAAAACAAATTTAGGTAATTCGATTATGTGTCACAATTTTGTACGAAACTCGTGGTTTTCTTTCGTGCGATACGTAATTTATTACGTGAACTATAAACGCAGAATTTTATTGTTGAAGTCTGTAAGCGGAAAACTACTTGAGTGACTATAGAATTATTGAACGCTCGGTTGAAACATGACACGTATAGTCGACTGCATGTCAGTGGAAACACTAAGACCTGGAGCTGGCCTAGCCTATGTTTCGATACTATGAAAGACCAGTTTATACTGGTTTTGTTTCCACGCTTTGATACATCAATATAGACCCAATACTCATACCTACAACATAGACACAATACTCGGTCGTGCCATTATCTCAACTCCATAGAAAAACGTTACGTGAATTAAAACATTAGGTCACCTCATTGATCTGCAAGCTCACCAGCACATTTTTGAGTTAAGATTATAAAACTGATTGAAATCGCGGGGCCGCTTTGCACTACCCCGTGTGGCGGTAAATGTGACACGTATAAAGACTAGCCGTTTTGTCCTTTTACATAAGATACATATTATTAATTCAAATAACATACCTACAAATAATAAATAGTAATGACAAACTCTTACAAGGAAATAAAGAAGTCCCGCGACATTTAACTTCACAAGTACAAGCTAACAATTTGTATTATAGACGTAATGTATGTAATGTTAGTAGGTAAGTAATATTTTACTGATACTGTGATGTTATGCTACTGAAACATAATCATCAATTAATCATGAAGATACGCGCATAATGTTGATATTTATGATAAATCCTATCAATTTGTTCAGTGTAGTTTTCGTAACAGAATAGTACTACTCCCAGGCTTCATGATTTAGTCGTTAGTCGACTAAAGCATAATATCGACGCGATGGGTAGCACCATCAACTGTGCTTTTTTATATAAATATCTGCCCAGATGATGATTTAGTATATTTATATAGAGCCCAGATGATTGTGTATAAGTCAATGACATTAGAAAATTCGTGCCCACGACTATCATGCTGAATAGTGCCATGTAGTGCTGACACATTATCATTGATCATTATATCCTGTCAATTGAATCCAGTCGCGTGCTCAGGGAAGAGGGCATAGACCACCGAGGGTCATCAACCACATGACATTGAATAGTGATGATCTTTGCAGTTTGCTCAGATCGATATTGATCCAGTGGATCCTCCGCGTAATTCATGAGGAAATCACTTAGGTCCTACGGTCAGGTGGGGTTAGACGGAACGCCAGGGAAAGAGGAACGACCAGACCAGAGTAGACTGGTATGGTAATAGTTTGTTTGATCTGGGAGCCCATCTCAAAAACGGTTCTAACGATTTTGATGCAACTTTGCACGTCGTAGTTGCTTTTATATTTGTATTTGACATAGAAATGGAAAATGGGAAAAATCTAGTTTGTATGGTTCCCCTACAACTGAAATTGAAACTTGCCATTTATTCACAAATGGTTGGAGCTATTAAATTGTCATGGATTACGAATAATTATAATATGATCATACAACATGACTTTGTCAGTAAGTCTTGTATAAAATTTTAAAATCATACAAAATTGTATAAAAAAATTGTTAGGAAAATGAAGCTGTATAAGTTTACTCTTTTTTTCTTTAAAAAATAAAATAAAAAAGAATTTTTCTGCGTCCGCCCCCGGCGCCGTACAATTTATTTTACAAAGAAGTCCATTTTATGTTTTGTAAAAATGCTAATTATAATTGACCGAGCGAGCGAAGCGTCTAAGTTTCGAGATTGGCCAAAAATGCTATTGTCCGTCTGTCCTTCCTTCTGTCTTTCTGTCTGTAATTCTCTACAGGTCGCATTTTTCAACCGATTTTGACGAAAATTTGGCATGGGTATAAATTATTCAAGCCGACAAAATGAGTAGAATAAAATTTTGAAAAACATTTTTTTTAGAGTACGTACCATACTCGCAAAGTGGGAGTGAATATTTTTTTCTTGTGAATCACATAGTGTGGGGTATCGCTGGATAGGTCTTTCAAAAATAATGCCGGTGTGTGAAAACCATTTTTCGATTTAGGGATCCGTTGGCGAAATATTAAGCTTTAAAGCGGTAATTTTTGTTAGAGTCACGTGTCCCCACCCCCTACCAGCTAAACGCTTGCTTCTGGATATGTGAAAAAATTCATGGCAGTAGCATATTAAAACGTAGTTAAAAGGAAAACTATGACAGCTAAGTAGGTTCTATTAGTTTTTGAGTAATAGTCGATCAACTTATGAAAGTCCAAAAAATAAATTATGTTCATAGAACTGCATATATGTAAAATGGGAATGATTCTTTTTCCGCGTGAATTCATGGTGTGGGGTATCGTTGGATAGGTCATTCAAAAATATCGCTGATGTGTGAAAAACATTTTTCGATTCAATTATCCATTTGCGAAATATTAAGCTTCGCAAATTTTTGTCATTTTAGTAGGTCTGTATACATAATCTGTCTCCAACTGCAAAGTTGACTTCTGCTCGTTTCTTTTAGGTTTGGTTTTTATGGGCTGGCGAGGTCTACTATTCTCACGGAACTACTAGTTATAACATGAGACGATTTATACTGTTCGCTAGACTCATCTGAAATATTTTTCTCCCCGTTCTCCCCACAAATAAGAAAGTATCTACATTCCGAACAAACTTAGAAATATCCGAATGCGTTCAAATATGAATTATTTCTGGCGCAGACGCATATCACATGCCTCAATATAATAAGTAACTACTACATCGTATTCAAAGAGAACATGGAAAATAGATCAACGAAGAGATACAGATAATTTTAGATCACTGATTAGAACAAAAAGAGTGGTACTTTGTAGACAAGGTCACGCGACTCATGTTGATCAAAATATCGCTTTGGTTTGTATCAGGATTTATAGCGTAACATTTATATAATGTAGAACGAATCATTTTTAAAGTACATAATAGATTTATTGATACCCTTGCGAGTGAGTACTCAAAAAATTCTTTCAAAATTCATAACTACTCAGTGTATAAATTATTATTTGTCTTAGCATCTGCAACTTTTGAGCAGTGGTAGTAAGAATCAAAAGTAATAGTGATAAGACGCCACATCATCAATAAATTTACTAATCTATTCTAGTGATTTCTTGTACATTTATTACCATTAGGTACGCCGTAAACCAATATTTATGTATGGCCATATGGTAGACTGTACTTAACTTGTCTTTGGCAAAGTGTACTGCGTGCATTCTCTTTTTATCTTATCAATTGTTTATTTGTGTTATCTTAAACTAAATAAGAACGACGACGTTACCGAGGAACTAGAACATATGACAAAATGTATGAAAAAAAAGTAATCAAAGTTCTACATATAGGTACCTACTCACGATGTGGGTTGAAGTAATAAGACGCATGTCTCCGATCCGATATTCGAGTTGAAAAGTTACACCCGACCTCCCGAAATGGAATAATAATATGGAATAAAATATCACTATCTGCGTGACGGACGAATATATTTTCTATCTGTGTAACTGAGATCCGTGCCTACAAACGAACCCTTTATTTAGATCTTAACGTATAGTTGTGAGAAAGTAGATCTTCAGGACTCAAAAAGTGGGAACTAAAACCGAAGAATAGAGTTAAGGGATAAAAAAAATAATTTTGGCTAGCGTGGCAATTTGCCTTTATTGTGATTAATAACATTCCAAAGTGAACATCACTCATTTTCAGATATTGTAAAACAATGAGGGCTTCTTTCACCGCTTGCTGATAAAGTCCCAGATACACTATCTATAAGGTTATTTGACAATTTTTTCGTTTCACCGGTTGTCTGAATGTCTTATCTGTCAGATAAACTAACAGCAAGATCAAATGGCTGTTATTTATCAGCCTTGAGGCGTGTGACACGAAAAATTATCAGACAAATTTATCTGATAGATCAGTTTATTTGTCAGATTACTATCTGTAACAATATCAGCAAGCGGTGAAAGAGGCCCTGAGACTCTCAGAGCTCCCAGATAGTTTTTCTTGTAGGCGTCATCCTGGCACTGGCCACCATCGCTAATGAAAAAAGAAACTATTAGTAAGGAGTTTCTTTTGTCATTGACCATCGCAGACTGTTAATCTGAATTTTCTTTAAATGTTCAAAACCAGCCAGGTACAAATAGTACAACCAAAGAGATTCGATTACATTTTAAATAGATATTGTACAAAATACGCGACTTTTTACGCGATCTGATAAATTATTGAATTAATGTACCTACTTATTTGTGTAACTAGTTTTACTACCCTGTATCAAAAAAATTTATAAAATACTAGATTTTCTCCTGCGGCTATAGCAGCAGCTATTCAAGTTTCCCGTCTAAAATGTCGGAGCGGATGCAACAGAGAAATATTTTTTAAAATTGGTATAGTGTTATCAAAGATATTATAGCCCCAAACAAACTTTACCCGTTTATTGTGAAGTAAATAAAGAAATCAAAACCAATAATATTTTACTGCATGTAACACTGGGTGGGTACATACACAACGTTAATTTTTCACCGCTTCCAAAGTGTTGCGCTCTGGGAAGAAGATTAAATAAAATTTGTAAAAAGATTATAATTATAAGATTATTATTTCTGTAAAAAGATTTGGTTTTTCAATGTGTATTGTTTTTGTTCTTGGAAATAAATCAAAGATTGTTAATTTTTTTACATTTTAATAGTAAAAAATAATAATTTCACAATTTACATTTATTTTAATATCACAAGCTTACGAGTACCAAATTTTCTGTAATGAAGCCGATTAATCGTCGTGATAAACAGTTCGATAGTAAACAAATCCATTATTATAAAAACACAATATACATACACACCCACTTTTTACATTAGAAAATAATACCTAACCTCCTACGTATCTAAAGAAATAAAAATTCTTATCGTAACAAACAAGCTGGCCTTATTCTCTAACTCACAAGCAAAGAAATCGATAATTCTCTACTCACATTACACTGCAAGACTTTTTTCAAATCTTTAATGTTTAAATTTTGAGCTTCAGTGGCTTAATTTGTAACGAATATAACAATTTCATAAAACATGTCACTCTCAGTGATCTTAATCTTACTACCCTAATGTTCCTGTCTCTCAATTCAAAAATCTCATGCATGACCAAATCATTACATAGGTACCTATACTACGTTTTATATAAAACTAACGAATTAAAAAACCATCAAGATAATTATGTCTCTGTGTGTGTAACAAAATAAAACTAGTAGTTCCGTGAGAACAGTAGACCTCGCCAGCCCTTATAAACCAAACCTAAAAGAAACCAACAAAAGTCAACTTTGGAAACAGAAAAAGTACCTACTAAAGTGACAAAAATTAGCACTTTAAAGCTTAATATTTCGCAAACGGATCCCTGAATCGAAAAATGTTTATCACACACCCGCGATATTTTTGAAAGACCCATCCAACGATACCCCACACCATGGATATCACGCGGAAAAAAATAATTTTCCATTTTACGTATGCAGTTCTATGAACATAATTTATTTTTTCAACTTTCTTAAGTCGATCCACTATTACTCAAAAACTAATAGAACCTACTTAGCCGTAATAGTTTTCCTTGTAACTACGTTATATATGCTACTGCCATGAATTTTTTCACATTTCCAGAAGCAACCGTTTAGCTGGCAGGGGGGGGGACACGTGACTCTAACAAAAATTACCGCTTTAAAGCTTAATATTTCGCCAACGGATCCCTAAATCGAAAAAATGGTATTCACACACCAGCAATATTTTTGAAAGACCTATCCAACGATATGCCACACTATGGGATTCACAAGAAAAAAAAGTTCACTCCCACTTTGCGAGTATGGTAGGTACTCTAAAAAAAATGTTTTTCAAAATTTTATTCTACTCATTTTGTAGGTTTAATTAATTTATACATATGCCAAATTTTCGTCAAAATCGGTTGAAAAATGCGACCTGTAGAGAATTACAGACAGACAGACAGACAGACAGACAGACAGACAGACAGACAGACAGCCGGACAAGAGCATTTTTGGCCAGTCTCGAAACGTAGACGCTTCGCTCGCTTCGCTCGCTCGGTCAATAACAGATCTAATAATACTTAATAGAATCTACAGTGGAGGACTGAGCTAGAAGGCTTCGCTAGCGGGGTCACAGATTAGATAATAGTTCCTACGGGGTGTGATAGGAAGAGCTGTCACTCAATACAAATTGGCAGCACTGCACTGAGTTATGTAATTGTCACATTCCTCATGCGCGGTTCTTTAACTCGTTCCTCAACCATACCTGCCTACACTCTCTCTAACTGCTGTGAGGTAACACTGTGATGTAGTTATTAAACAAAAAAAAATCTAATTATAGAAGGACCAATAATATTACTGATCGTTTTACAGTTTATTTTTTTCAGTTCAATTTCGTTTACAGTTAATAACAGTGTTGGTTTAAATAGATGGGTAATGGTAAAAAAAGGAACCTATGTCTGCATAAAATAAACGGACAGTAAATTACAAAGTTTTTGCCATCAATGCACTTACTTACTTTCAACTGATCTAAAATGCTAATAAGTAACTTCAAATGATAAGAAACACCTTCCAGTCGAAGTAAACCTCGAACAGGAAAAATGTTTGGAAAACAGTTTAGCACTTAATGATTCAATATCACGTGATCATCAAGTCTTACCTATACGACATTCACAACAGACAATTCAAAAAACCTTAATACATAACGATAGCTGCTAGAACCACAGCCAATATGGTGAAAGCTGGTGCATTGCGAGCCGCAGAGTTACGCTTAAGTGACTTTTCTGCATATGTTTGCAGCAAACCACAAGGTACAGTCTTGCGCATCGTTGAGATGGGAGTTACCCTAATCACAAAGCACTGCATTCCGGGCGTCACTTGAATCTCTTGTCCTTTCACGTCTAGTGCGTTCGTCACTGTCGTAGTGTTTGTAGTCGTTGTTATCACCGATGACGTCATTGGGTTAATCGGTGCTGGTGCCGTGTCGTTGGTCGCCACAGGTGTGTTCACTGTTATATTCACCGGCACCAGTGTACCGTTGGGCATCATTTCGTAAAGAGTAGTAGCTCCACCGGTGTGGTTCGCCGGAGGTTCGGGCCCTGCATTCGTCACGTTTACCATTGTTACGTTCGTCACAGAGGTTGTTGTAACAGACGTATTATGCATCCCGTTCTGCGGCTTCTGTGGTTCTTGGAGTATAAAGCTGGTTATGAGTTGACAGTCGATCTTCGTTTCCTCATAGTCGCCATTGTCTTTTTTCAGGCCGAATTTACAGTATTCGCCGGGTTGACTCTTGTAGTTGGAGTTAGAATTGGAATTGCTGTTGTGGGTGGCCATGTAAGCAGTAGCTCCGAGGGCTCCAAGATTCAAGAGCGCAAGTCCTGCTAGTAATGTACCGTACTTACTGCCCGAGTCCTTGTACTGGTATACGTAGGTAGGCGGTGAGCCTCGGTAAACTGGATAGCTTACCGGAGCTCCTCCATGCACAGGAGCGTAACTTATCTGTTGTGGGGGACTGTAATGGTAGTGATGATGGATGTTCGTTGTAGTGCCAGTATTTCCCGCAAGTCCTTTGCCAGCTGGATATCCATGATTGGTAGAGTGATGAGTGTTAGAGGAGCCACTTCCAGACAGGCCGCCAGATCCCGGATAGCTGTGACTGCCGCCAGATGATGGATAAGTAGGCTTGTTTGCTGATGACGGATACCCGTGGCCTCCTCCAGACAGTCCACCGGAGGAAGGGTAACCGTGACTGCCTCCACCTGACATTCCACCCGAAGAAGGATATCCATGACTACCTCCGCCTGATAATCCACCGGATGAAGGGTAACTATGGTGACTGCCTCCACCTGACAATCCACCAGATTTTGGATAGCTGTGGCCTCCGCCTCGGCTACCACTGTAACTCCTCCTCGCTACTATCGGTTCTAGAATAGAAAGTGCTAGAACTGCGCACAGTAGCGCACACTTATCGAAACGCATTATGCTAAAATGTAATTTTATAAGTTTCACTATGTTATGATCACGCAACGCACGTCAAACACATCGACTCTTGCGCACAGAACTGAACTGAAGTGCGTTACTAGTGAAGCTAGTGAATGCGGGCGGGCGCGCGAGCAGCTGCGTAACGTCACAAAATGGTGCCAGTATCTAATTAAAATTTGCCATGATGCATGATTTTGAATTTATTTTAAACTTTGATTTGCAACAGACAAAATTTTACTATGTCATATACAAACATAAACAACTACGACGTGCAAAGTTTTATCAAAATCGTATGTAGTTTTTGAGAATTTAATAAAAACACTTTTTGTTGTATGACAGCTACTCTTCGGTTTGAAGAAACTGTTGTTAATCCTTCGATAACATAAATTTAAACTCTCATGTTCCAAATTTGGTCCCAATTGGACCAAAGGTTTAGCGTCCAGAGCCAAACGTGACGGACAGACGAACGGACGGAATTGAGCTACCTTCTTGGTTTTTCGGTATTGTGTATTGTGTTATCGATATAGAACACATTTTCGCGATTTTTTTCGCGATTACAAAACTTCGTCTTACCCTTAGTACCACTTCCGTGCTTAGTACACCTACCTATGGTACCTACTTGGACTTGGGTGCGAGTTAGTAGTAAAAATTTATGAATAATTTTAAACAATAGAAAATATCAAGTGAGTTTAGATTACATAACGTTTCCATAGTAGGTATACATCCTTAGATGATTGTTATAATTAAGAAGCCGATGCCCCGCGTCTTCATCCGCGTTATAAAGTATACTATTTTTATGTAATTCAAAAATGTTTTACCCGTTCTAATCATGCCAGTTTCTTAGTTTTAAAGTTTGTCAATAGATGGCGCTAGCTGTATTTTACACACCGCTATCATTGGTTCTTCGCAAGATATAAGATAGGCGTGCAAATTATCCACCAGTTTTTACCTCTTTATTAATAGTATAGATTACATAACGCTTAGCCGCGTGGACAGAGTTAATTATAACTAATGTGACAAACCTCCATGACCAATGCCCAATATTGCGAATCGTTTTCTGTTTCCTACAAATAAATAACTTTAAGAGCCTCTTACACCGCTTGCTGATAAAGTCCCAGATACCCTAACTGCAGGTTATCTGACAGATAGCCTATTTTTTGGTTTCACAGGTATCTGATTGCCTATATCTTATAGATTTTATATAGTCTATCACACAGATTTATCTGATAGATTAGTTTATCACTAAGATTACTATCTGTAACAATATCAGGAAGTGGTGAAAGAAGCCCTAAGTATCAAAAGCAAATCCTACTACAAAATACAATTACAATGGGAAATATTTCTGATCTGGTAACGTTTGCTACTAAAAGAAACGCACAGAATGTTTACCTGTTGGCCGCCATTGTCTGTCTTGTATTATGAACCTTGAATTACACAACACAAGCGATCGCTAGTTTGCAACTGGCTGGTGTATATTTTTTGTTATTCTCCCACTTTGACGTTGGAAGGGGAACCATAGCTGTCGAATCTCGCAATCTTATTTTTACGCTATCTATCTTTAGTAGTGTAATAGTCTGCGGCTGTGTTGATAGGAACTTATTTCTATCGTCGAATCGACATCTATTGGTGTTTATCGTAACTACTACCTACCTACATAGATTTGATTAATTTTAATCTACACGTAATGTTTTCCGATAGCGGCGCTGCTGTGCAAGGTATATTGTCTGATGCTCAGAGGAATTGTCTGATGTAGGACCAGCGAGTAGGTATTGTCATTTTAGAAACCAAAATGATGAAGATATTCATTATAAGTTACTTACTGGAAATGGTCCAACATAACCAAGTAGGTACTAAACTAAGTAAGTTCCGTACGGAACGACGGCTTTACTTTCGCTCGTCATTGTTTTTTTACTGTGCACAATATGAATGAGGTAGGTAGGTGGACTGTACTGGTGATTGTACGAACGTTAATTTTTATTTTCTATACCTATGTAATCTCTGTAGACAGACTACTATAACGTAAACCGACGTGAAACACGCTGCGTGCGTCACACCATAATTACCAAATAAAATGATTCACCGAGGGAGAGCGTCGCATACGCACAAAGTCAGTCACTCTCTAGTAGACACAATGTGACGTCACGACTTCACTGTCATAGCCCTGAGACTTAAAATAGATAATTCTCTTCTAAGGCTGTAAAACTGCTAAGTCCACTTATTACAACTTTACAATATGAATCTTATGTATTGAACCTTTCAATACATAATATACAATACTTTTATTCATACTGTAAAGTTGTTATTAATAAATTTGACTTAGCAATTTTACACCCCTATAGGCGACGAGATGTAAACTTGCCCACGTGTAATACAAATATGTAGGTAGGTTTATGTATGTCGTGGGATATTCGGATCTTTGCGAAAACCCTACGATTTTTGCAAAAAGCCAATTGGAATGTAAGAATGAAATTCGTTATCGTCCGAGCTATTTTCAGGATTATTGCAAAAATCTGACCAATTTACGAAACGACGACGCCGTTTTTCGCTAATAGCCTAAAATACGGAGTTTTGCAAAGATCCTGAAATTAGCTCGGATAATTACGAAATTCATTTCTAACATTTCAAATATCATGCGAAAATTTTCCGATTATCCTACGACATATAGGTATAATAACATGCAATAGACGATAAACACCAAATAATTGTCACATGTTTTGACTTTTTTTATTTATGGACTTCAATTTACTGCTCAAATTGGTAATGAAATAACTGGGTTGTGGTTTGATAATTGTATATTTTTAATTATTTTATTAGTTTGGTTGATTTATCATTGTTTTTGTTTTTCAAGGAATCCGAAAAAAATTGCTGTCTGGCTCAAGTCTGAACGGTCTGGTGACGTCAACCACAGCGCGTGAGTCACTCATCGTCATAATGTTTGTTTTTGGGTTTTCTTTGATTACAATTCTAAAGAACAACAAGATAGCATTCTTAGAAATCAGCTTTGATAAAATTTGTTTATTTGGGAATGGGGATTGGGGAGAGAAAACAAAACTGAGCATAACAACAATATTTTGCATCGTTATGATTATCATTATTTGTTAACATTAAGACAAGTCGTTCACAAATAGATTCACATTCTAAGATGCTGTTCTGTTCTGCTTATTAGATATCTAATACAGAAGAATAAATAAAAATACTATCATCTAGTCTGCAATTAAAAATGAAAGCTTAGGCGGTTCATTTAACCATTACTTCAATTTATCGTTTGATTGGCAATCAAGCGCCATAATTGACCGAGCGAGCGAAGCGTCTAAGTTTCGAGATTGGCCAAAAATGCTATTGTCCATCTGTCCTTCTGTCTTTCTGTCTGTAATTCTCTACAGGTCGCATTTTTCAACCGATTTTGACGAAAATTTGGCATGGGTATAAATTAATTACGCCAACAAAATGAGTAGAATAAAATCTTGAAAAACATTTTTTTTTAGAGTACGTACCATACTCGCAAAGTGGGAGTGAACTTTTTTTTCTTGTGAATCCCATAGTGTGGGGTATCGCTGGATAGGTCTTTCAAAAATATTGCTGGTGTGTAAAAACCATTTTTTCGATTTAGGGATCCGTTGGCGAAATATTAAGCTTTAAAGCGGTAATTTTTGTGAGAGTCACGTGTGTCCCCCCCCCCTGCCAGCTAAACGGTTGCTTCTGGAAATGTGAAAAAATTCACGGCAGTAGCATATATAACATAGTTAAAAGGAAAACTATGACAGCTAAGTAGGTTCTATTTGTTTTTGAGTAATAGTCGATTAACTTAAGAAAGTCGAAAAATTAAATTGTGTTCAAGAACTGCATACCTAAAATGGGAATGGTTTTTTTTCGCGTGAATTCCATGGTGTTGGGTATCGTTGGATAGGTCTTTCAAAAATATCGCGGGTGTGTGGAAAACATTTTTCGATTTAGGGATTCGTTTGTGAAATATTAAGCTTTATTGTTTTTTATGCAAATTTTTGTCACTTTAGTACTTATTCTCCAACTGCAAAGTTGACTTCTGTTCGTTTCTTTTAGGTTTGGTTTATAAAAGGGCTGGCGAGGTCTACTGTTCTCACAGAACCACTAGTATTTAGGAAATGGTTCTAATGAAGGCTTCGATTCTGCAAAGTTTTCAATTGCTGATCCCGATCCTGAAGATGAAATTCCTGTATTATCAATCGAAATATAATGGGAACCACCGCCTGAACTGCTAACAGCATAACTGATGCTGTGATCACCTGAAATGAGAGAATCTACATGGTGGTTGTTGGATCCAGATAGTCCTGTAGATGCTTTGTTTGTTATCTAAAAGTAATATAAAGTAACTCGTTTTTCTGGTAGAAAATGGTTAAGTCGATTATTGAGTAAGAAAGTTGTGCAGTGGAGCCGTTTATTTATTCCAGTAATTTATATGATAACCCCATATAATTCTTTCAATAAATACATACATACATAGATATCTTCACACTATGTCCCTGACGGGGTCGACGGAAATGCGATACAGCCTACGTTCCAAACCCTTGTCGTGTTCCTTTTGAGTTTTTAAATATACATGGGTAAATAAAATATGAAGTAGGTTTTAATCATTTATTATGTAACAAAAAAGAGTTAAAAATTATACTACCATGGCACTGATAGTAATATAGGATAACCTTTAATATAAGAGGACTATCTCGTTCACACATTAAGTGATAGCATCAACAAGAATTAAGTAAGTATTGTGTTCAAGTCAAAACATTTGTAACATATATATAGGTACCTAATAACTTAATTAAGTTATTTTCAATGGTTTAGCTACCTACACAAGTAGCCAAGTAAAAATCCAATTGCTTTAATCATCCATCACACAGCAATGAACATTGACAACCACCACGGTGGCTTCTGTAGCCATGACTTTAACTTACTTCTTGACGGTAACATTGCATCATTGTCCTTTTTAGGTTCCGGCATTTTAGCATATTCCATGAGAACCTTGCAATCTACTTCGTTACGTAAACGAGCCTCTTTAGTTTGAATCTCCACGCTGCATTTCATGTTGGATGGATTCATAGATGGGCCTTTTACTTTCAAAGGATCGGTTACTGTTATATTAGTTGTACAAGTTGTGCTGTTGGTAACTGTTACATTAGACGATACATTAGGAGTTAAATTTGATGGCCCTTTAGTTGTAGATGTAGGAAGTAATATATTTGACAACGTTATGGTAGCGTCCGTAGAGGAAATTCCTATTACACCAACAGATGATGTGGTTATCGTTTCAAGCGTAGGATCCGAACTAACCGCATTATTATTTGATATCATTTTTGATGTTACGTTAACTTTAGATGCATTGTCATGTTGCAGAGAAGTCTGTAATATTGTATTCGGTGACAATGTGGCTGAAACTGGAGAATCACTAGAGGACTCCTTGGTTGCCAATGTGTTATTAACAGTTGAGGAGTTTGTCACGCAAACTGTTGTATTCACGACACTCTCGTGAGTTTCTTTCCGACTACCTTCGGTGAACGTTGAAACTATTTCACATGGTATTTTCAACATTTCCAATTTGCCGTTCTCTTGTATTCTCAATGTGCAGACAGCAGAATTTGCTGGTCTATTTTCTGGTCTGTAACTACTGGATGGTGAATCATATCGTCGTCTGTAATAGTCATCATAGTAATAATGATCATGATAATTACTATGCGATCTACCTAAATTGTACAATGTCAATCCAGTTAGGAGATCCCCGTAACGGCTTCCTGAATTTCTATATTCATGAACGTAAATATGTTGAGGGGAGGAGTAATATGTCGGGGAATGGTAAATTGGGGGAACTGGATAAGCGACGTTACTTCCATGATAAGTTGAACCATGGTGATTATTGTAAGAGCTGCTTGGATGATAGGGTGGTCTGTAACTATTACTACTTGATCCCGTTGGATATGATGGTTTTTGATTTCCTGTTCCAGACAAACCTGATGATGACGAGGGATAAAAACTAGATCCTGAAGATGATGAAGGATGGGAAGATTTTCCCGATCCTGATCCAGATAATCCTGAAGACGATGAAGGGTAGGATGCTCTCGATCCCGAAGACCAACTAGAAGATCCCGATCCAGATAGTCCCGAAGACGATGACGGGTACCCATGACTGCCACCTGAACTCCATGAACTGCCCGAAGATTTTCCCGATCCTGATAGTCCTGAGGATGATGAAGGGTAACTATGGCTTCCAGAACTCCTCGAACTGCCCCATGAAGTAGAAGCTGGCTTGCTGTGACTTGACCCCCAGCTGTGACTACCGCTGCTTGAACTATGCCCATAACCACCACTTCTGCCGCCGCTACTTCTACCGCCGCTACTTCTACCGCCGCTACTTCTTCCTCCACCGAATCTCCCACATTCCGTGATATTAGCACACAAATACGCAAGCAAAAGGCACAACAGGATAATTCTGTTGGCCATTATTATAGTTTTGCCTCAGACGAGAGATCTCAAACGCGTGCGCACTCGCGCATCATTCGCGACCAGTATATTTGTGGGCTTGATTGTTGATATTAATAAGAGCATACCGAGATGACGTCAACAGTACCGCGAAACATTGGGGAAACACATTCATAATTGCTAGTCTGCTCTGTCCGTACAGTGAACACTGGATAACTGGGAATTCAACAATATTGCTCTCCCGCTTTAGCATAAGTGTGATAAAAGAGGAAGGTTAAAGGTGATGTAAATAAGTACATTTAGTTTAGCGGTAGGTATAGTCGTTGTTTGTTTATACTTCTTAATAAAATACGCATGTGATAAATGAATCTGACATGTAAACAGTTCTGTGTCATTTTAATTTTACCGCATGCACAGGTTACGGTGTTCTTACCAGTGACCGGAATTTTGGGAGCAAAACTTAAATTATGATATGACTATCGATTTTTGGATATTGCTTGTTAACATTTGCTCCACAATGTTTGCTTACAGCAGACCTTTGTCTATAGCTACGCTAGGACTGGCTGACCACTTTAAAAGAATACATTATCGCGACGTTGTTGGCGACTCGAAATGGAGAACCCTTAATAATAATACATAATAACAAGTGGCAGTAATAAAATAATTTCCTCGTTGTTAATTTCATGCCAAATATAGTTTTATTATAATATTATCTTCTTCATGTTATCACGATGTCTAGCATATTCTTGTTCCTAAAGTGTCTTTTGGCGTATTTAACTGTTAGCTAACGTCTCCCAGCCAGGAAAATTTTCACTCAATCGGGTTTATTGTTTTCTTGCGCGAGTCATCGATATAAAGAGCGACAGTGCAAAGTGACAGGATAAACGATTTCAACGGATTGTCACGTGATGAGACGTATAACAATGAGTTGTAAATCGCAGTCTACTAATCTTTTCAACCTGTAATCACATCGTGAAGGCGAGTCGTCATTCAACCACGCTTTTTGTCGCAACCGCACAAACGAAACGGACCTATAATAGCTAGTTCCAATCATGCTGTCATCAAAGCAGTACATTTAAAATGTTACTGCGACTTCTAGTTACAAATATTGTTGTTACTGTGTTCTGTAGTGAGAGGCACGACTCGAAGCCTTACGTGTTCCCGATACCACTCGAGCTGCCCAACCGCAACGACCGTGCCGAGCAATGCTGGATCAGAATAGAAGACGGCGAAGTGATAGAGACGTTCACCGTCTACTGTTATATAGCCCATGAATTTCTGCGTAATTTTATCCCGGAGTACAATTCAAAGAGGATGATGGAGGACGATGTGGACGTTAGCCTCTGGAACGAAGAGCCAACGAGTCAGCAAGAGCGCCCTGTGACAAGAGCCGTCGAAAACAGTAGTGGAAAGGTGCTATTAGACTGGAAAGTGACCACAGTAATTGATACGTCAACTCACCTAAGGATATACGTTAGCCAGAACGCTGACTGTAAGCTCGTGATGTATAGTAGAGAAGGAATGGCGAATTATGCAGTGGAATGTCACAGACTTCTATATTTTGTTAATGCACATAAATCTAAAAGTGCTTTGATGTCTCGTGCTAAGATTAGTTTACTTGCCATTATGTGTATTTCAGTTATGTTCTTTATTTAAGAGAATTATATTCATATTGCGATCCCTCTCACACTATACAGTCGTTATAATAAATTATTTTGAATGAAAAGGTACATTTTCCGTTGTTTGCTCAAGAATAATACGAAAGGCATCTGTGTAAATGAAGGTCGTTCTGACAACAATTGGTTCCAATTCATTAACTATGAAATGTTCCAATAGTTTCGATACCACTAATTAAGTAATAAAGAAACCACAAATAAACAAATTGGACATAATTTAGATACGTTGCCAGTCATCTACACAAACTTAGAAACTGACAATAAAAATCTGCCTTAGCCCTCTTTACATTAGAAAAGCATTATGCCCGTCCACGAGTGGACATTAACAACCTGATGATGATATATTACCTATTCCTAAGGTCCTCCAAAAATCATAGGACTTTTCTTTAAAAAACATGCAATACCTTGAGCGGAGTGAGTTTAATTGATTTGACCCTATTTCTCCATTGTAGAACATTTATAGCAAGCATTAATAATTTATTACTTACCTTTTAGTCTCTGTGGTTCTATTGTCTATTGTTTCACCGATAATGTATAATTGTAATAGAGAAATCGTGATATCATAAACGTTTATTCATCCAGTCCTGATAAGTAATATGTCATCACGTCTGTCGGTAAAATAATGTCCATTATAATAGTTCCTTTGGTTCCTATTTCGCGTTATGGTCAGTAGCCAGTTTACGAGGGTCGCGAATATTACATAGACAGTTGGATAATCCGTTGAGACGTCTTTCCGTCACGTTTCGCGGATATTTTTAGCTATGGTGTGTGATGTTATTATGCTAGATAAGAAAATTAATTAGAACAGATTATTGTACAGTTGCAGATTCAAAAGGTTCTTCGGTTTTCAAATTCTTTCATTTACCTATATGCCGCGAGCTACCTATGTTACCTTTCCAAACTTTTACAATTACAATTTTATGGTTACAACTAACTTAATCTTAATTATATTAAATTCTTCATTTCATTCGCTTTTTTTGAAGATTTAGGGCATACATTGGGTATACATAAGTAAATCTAGGTTATCAATTTGTGTACAGTAAGCCACACGCCCAGCGCACGGGCACCTTGCGCAACGGTAATACTGCCTACATTGTGCTGATTTTAATTTTTAAATAACATAGGCTGAGGCCCACCATACAATAGTACATTGTTACCCCAGGGGTTAGTAACTTATTTAGGGCGCCAATAGTTCGAGGGACTCTAAATAATTCTTGAACCCGAGGGATACACTGTGCTTTTCATTACGAATACAATGAAAGTAAAAACAAATACATAAAATGAGTGTTAATACAAATCTCTGCTATACGGAAGTACATTTAAACAAAACTTTACAACTCGAAAAAACAAATGAAGATCGGATTGCCGCTTTCCCGTCTATTTTGTTTTTTTCTGGGGCCGACCAGCTATTCTGTCATTATTTTTCATTTCCATCATTGAAAAAGAAATTGTAAATATTTTGCCCAAATCTATGTTATTTTAAGAAATAGCTGACAGTAATAGTTATAATAAAGTCATTTATAAAAATATATTCTTTATTTATTACTAATCTTTAAGTTATTTCAATTTTACATCGCGGTAATTGAGTGGCTGTAGATATAGGTAGAAAGTTGGAACATGGTCCAATAGAAATGTCAAAATAGTACTAGTTTTTTCTAATAATTTGACAGCTGTCAGTTGAAAACGATTCTCCCTAGGGCTGAGTTGTATTACTTTCAACCCGCTACTCAGGCAACTTCAGACCTACTTTCAGAGTATGAGTAATGAAAAATCCATTACATCAGAGCAGTTTATCTAAGTGCAACTGTTGCTATAAACGTTGTCACGGGCGCTGCAGTAAAGGAATACGAATACCCAAGCTCAAGCAGGGCAGTAAAGAATAATATCCTTTTGTTTGATATTCATGTAATTACACCGGATGAAATAAAGGTTTTTGCGTCCCTACATCCAATAAAAACAAACAGAAATGTTACGACGAAAACATGTTGTAGGTAGAGTTAAGGAAAATCTTGCACGTGTACGATTTTCTTTTCCACCACGTGCAAGCTTAAACAAGAAATGTTGATTGAACTGATCATGGCTATTGAAAACGAAACGAGATCATTCAAAATGACAGGTGTGTTTATGTTTTACAACAATAGGAGTGTTATCGAAATATTGAGGGCTCTTGTTGCTTTCGGCCATTCATCATTTATACATACCTACATCTAAATATATTATAGTACCTAATTGGATTGTAAGGATATATTATATCCTTACAATCCAATTACTTTAATAATATAAATGCGAAACTGGGAATGTTTGTGTGTTTGTTGCTCAGTCACGCCATAGCGGCTGAACGGATTTTAATTTTTAAACAGTGATAGATAGTTATAGGCATCCTGAAATAACATATTATTATCATAGGTAAAAAGTAATTACTGAATTATTAACTTCATTTATGTTATTTAATGCGGGCGAAGTCGCGGATATAAACTAGTATATATTAATTTAGTCACCTACTTTAGTAAGCAAGGTCTTCTCTGACCAACTCTGATGAAAGGTTTCGATTGCCAATGAGAAAAAAGAAAAACATTTTTGTCTCAAAATAAATGAGAATTTCTTTAATTAAATTTTCCCTGGAGTAAGTAAAACCTTTAGCATTGGTCGACGTTGGTTGAAAAGAGCTTTTAAGCTTACACCGTAAAATCCGTACTTTTACAATAAAACGTATTTCTCTTGTGCAATACAACTTTCGTAGGTACACCCTATATTTACATCCCTATAAAAGTTTGTAAGTTTAATTTTGAAAGACTCCGTATAGAGATTCCGTATTTTGTTTGTGTGAAATCCAGGGAGTTAAAATTATGTCAACGGATCTATTCTAGAAGGAAAAAAGCAGGTGGAGTGACTCGGAAGAAGAATTTTTTTTTTTAATGTGATGGTATTTTAGCGAGAATAGACTAAAAAATTATGTTTATTATTATTATGATCGTTAATGGTGATTCTACTGGGAACAAAACTGTTTATTTTTTTGTTTTTTTGAGATCAAAATAGCATTAATACAAAATTTAATGAGCATCATTATATGTTTGATTATCTGTTGCATAATCATCAGTTCCAATATCTCCTTCAATATCATTTTCATTGTCTGTTTATTTATCTGTACCGACATCTCTTTCATTATCCGTTACATTAACAGTTAATGTAACTGTTAATGAAAGAGATACTGTTGCACTATTTGTACTAATCGTCATTTCTGTCTACGCTATGTCATTTCTGTCACTGCGTGCAGACAGAAATGACATAGACAGAGATGACGATCTCACGTTAGTTTGATCTTAACTAATCTTTAATTTATTAATGGTTGGTGTTGGCTACCTGATGCAGATAATATTGGTTTCTGTGCATAATTACAACCAGTTATTAAGTCACAAACCGCAAGAATTTCAAAGATATTTAACCTGAACAGATTTATGGTTTCGTAATAGAATAACCGTAATATTAAGAATTGGTATTCCTCGTTTGGGCCATTCCTTCTTGCTTATCCTGCTTAGACCCATTTGGATGTTTGTTACCAGCGAACATTGAAAGTTCGCTATTTGCTACTCAATAATGGAAAAAATAGTAAATGAAATTTGGAACAGTGCCGCTAAAAAAATATAACTATTTACCGCAAGAAATACGAGTTAGATGCTGCTCGCTGGATGCTACTTATCATTATACCGCAGTACAAAATGATCAAGTGATTCGTTACATATTGCCCCACCCGTAAACCTTTCTAGTTAGACAATTTATCGAAAGCCAATGGACGCCATCGCATCGGTCATGTGAAGCGTGCAGCGCGCCTGCAATGTCCACAGAGGGCCTGCGTCTGACGGCTGCGAACAGCGCAGCTCGTAATTAATCTAGCACTATCTACGCTCGAGGTCATTGTGTACAGGCCAATAGATCACTTAGCAAACTATACCATCATAGGGTAGGGATACATTAACTAGTGGTTCTGCGAGAACAGTAGACCGCGCCAGCCTTTATAAACCAAACCTAAAAGAAACGAAAGAAGTCAACTTTGCAATTGGAGACAGAATAAGTAGACACTAACGTGACAAAAATTAACACTTTAAAGCTTAATATTTCTCAAACGGATCCCTGAATCGAAAAATGTTTTGCACACACCCGCTTTATGTTTGAAAGACCTATCTAACGATACCCCCCGCACCATGGAATTCACGAGGAAAAAAAATCTTTCCCATTTTACGCATGCAGTTCTACAAAAAAAAATATTTTATCAACTTTCATAAGTAGATCGACTATTACTCAAAAACTATTAGAACCTACTTAGCTGTCATAGTTTTTCTTTTAACTGCGTTTTATATGGTACCGATGTGAATTTTTTCACATATCCAGTAGCAACCGTTTAGCTGACAGGGACACGTGACTCTGACAAAACTTACCGCTTTAAAGCTTAATATTTCGCTAACGGATCCCTAAATCGAAAAATGGTTTTCACACCCTATATACAAGGTATATACGTACCTGGGCGTCAGTGGCGTAGGGGATAAGACGCGGCCTATCATATCGAAAGGCCCGGAGTTCGATCCCCAGCTGGGCCATGTACCATTGGCTTTTTATCGAAACTTAAGTACATTTACTGACTGCTCTCAAACGGTGAAGGAAAACATCGTGAGGAAACCTGCATACGCCGAAGAAGAAATTCTTAGACGCATGTGAAGTCCACCAACCCGCACTGGGCTAGCGTTGTGGACTATAGCCCGAACGCCCTCGTTAAGAGGGTAGGCCTGAGTCCCAGCAGTGGGGACATTAATAGGCTGTTGTTGATGATACGTACCTGGGCGAGGAAATAATAGAAAATAATTTGTACAGTAGGACAACAATGCCTATCACTCCCACGTACATACTCGTATCCAGAAACACCCACCCAGGGGTATAATCAGAAACTCGTTAACAGAAATGGTATTAAAAACAGCACTCTGATACTTACACCATGTAGCCTATTTGTCAATCATTTCATTATATTATAGAGGCACTTCGTAAAACTAGATTAGATGTTCCGTGAAAATTAAGCAAGACAAGATGAGAAGAAGAATTACAATAAGGACTAATAAATACAACACCAAGGAAAGTACACTATATAGGAGTCTACGTGGTCATTGCAAAGAATTTTCGAACATTCTCAAAAGAATATTCTGTTTTCGAAGTGTTTTCATTTTTAGCCGTTGTTATTTGATAATTATTTGTGTCAGGATCGCGATACTTGGCGCTCCGTTCTTTCTGCCTACCCCGCCAGGGACATAGCGTGAAGATATGTATGTATGTATGTATGTATTTGATAATTTTGTCATGGTATGTTTGTAGTACCTATATAGTTCTTAAAATTAGGTTATGTAGAATACATGCAACAGAACAGAACATACCTACACAGGCTCGAATTATAAGTACTATTAGTACGACCAAGTGCCGAAGTCTTTAGGCCCGTATCTACGGACTGCGCCGAAGTCCGCGAAGCAAGTTGCCTGTGGTATTATATACTAGACGGAGTACTCACTTCTATACTCTAGTAGTAGAGGTTACGAAACTTGGGAACAGAATCAGGGAAACCTTGACTTGTCCTTGACGTACAAAGTTTTGTCGCATTCCTTGTATAAAAAAGTAGTTGCAGCTTAATTAATTACCGTGTAATAGCCTCAAACATTATGTATAGTGGCTGTAAACGTTGGTAAGCTAGGGATAAATTAGCGGAATTACTTTGCAGAATAAAGTCAGGGTCGCACTCAGTTACATTATTATAATTAAACATAATACTGTGGAGGTTTCTACTAGGTGTTATATACCTGTATTCTAATTGATTCTATAATGTTGATCGATTCTGATCACTTAAATGTTTCACCCTTTTTCTTAGAGACTGGACCGGTGCAAACCGCTCACAGACCTTACTACTCCGTGTCGATTCCACAAGAAAACAGAACTAAGTAACTCTTAATTCCACACTTCTTGCTAATTTGTACATAAACAAACGGCAACCCCCAGGTTTTAGGCATTAGGGTTAAAGTAACCGTAGGCCTAATGCCTGCACCACACGTTTGCGTTTGTAATGGTATTCCAAACATGTGGATGCAACATAACGTGTTTGTATATGATTTGTATAGTCGCTGGCAGGCAAAAGATTCATACCCATTACCAACCACAAAACTGTACAACCGAACTCCTGAGACTAAGAAAGCTCAGTAGTTCTGTTAGATATGATCGGTGTTGTATTGATCCATAGCCGAACTACTAAATGATCAGTTCGGTTGTAGAATGGAACCAAATAACTGAGACTAAAGAAGGCTCAGCAGTGTTCGGTACCTGACAAAACAATCAAACTACTACGACTAGAGGTGTATCTTATCATAATGGCAACACCTTAATACTTCAACTTGGTGTTTACCATAAAAAAGTGACAGAAGCGATAACCGAGGTCCACAAACTGTGATTACCATTCGTTAAACTTAACACCCCCTCGGTCCTTGGTGGAGATAATATCGTGGTGTCGCGTGACTTGTCAGGTTCAATCGCTATTAGTGCCACAGGCAATGAGTACGATTGGTAATTGTTCAAAATGCCTAGGTTTGGTGAACACAGTAAGTATTGCGCAAACAAATCTGAAACCTCTGGCTGACCTAACCTACGCACGTACAATCGACACGTTAGTGAAAATACTTTGACTTTTGAGTCATCCTTTGAGTCTGAAATCCAATATTATTGAGGAAATTACAATATTATGAGAGACCAGTTTATAATGGTTTTATTTCCACTGATTTACCTGATGAGTCAAATCGCCTGATCACACCCCTATTTGGCTGCATGAATTAAATTGCCAATTAATCTATCGTAAATATCAAATCGATCTAACCTGTTTCAGTCGGTCTTTTATAAAATTACTAATTCCACGATCCGACTGCAACACGAGTATGACGTAAGCACTAACTATAAACTTTGCCAAATGTTCGGGTACTGCATACCTAATATTTTTATCTGTGAACAGCAATGCAACAGAATGAGTTACTACTAAACATTTTGGTCAGGGGATAATCCAAGCAAAGCGGCCGCGGCAGACTTATCGCAAAAATGTCCTGTAGAGATGTAAGTATATTTATTACCAGACTGACGTCAAGCTTAACGCTAAAGTGAATAGGCATTTTTTGGGCAAAAGCTTTCCCCTCATCGGTCTCATCCCTGCTATTCATAATGTGAGATTATAAGATCAAGCTACTAAAACATTATAGTATAAATATATACACTAAACTAATAGCTTACACAGAGAAACTTGATCATAATTCTGAACAAAGAAAATGATGTAAAGCAAATACATATACCTACTCACTAATGTACAATGAACTGGATAAGTGTATATTGTTCAGTTACTCGTAAGTATTTGAAGATTACAAGATTTCTTTTACATCTGGGCTTGACAAATGACTTACTCATGCATGTATTCCCCAGAGGAATTCCCCAATTTCAGTAATGTACATAAAGATTCTAGGGAAGCTTAGATTTCTGAAAGTTACGTTCGTCGCCACTGGTTCGAAAATATTTGTACGAAAAATTGAAAGGCGGAAACCGAGAAAATCACTTCACTTCACATTACATTTTTAACACTTGACTTCCTCTGACACGTTACCCCTGAAATCGCGTGAATGAGACTTACCACATACGTATGAGTAACAAAAATTTTATACCTAACTGTGCTGTAGTATATTATTATTATAGGTATTTGTGTTGGTTTCTTGCTGCATCTTTTCCCCATAGAACGTAATGACTCCTCCGAAACGTGGTAGATTCTAAATTACTCACAGACTAACACCAGCAACTGCCCAAAAGTATTTCCAATTTGTTTTTAATTCTATTCATGTTACTTTAACTTTCGTTATAATCATTTGTTACATTTCCTTTAGAGGTCTCCAACAATCACAGATTTAATAAAGTAGCGAGCTTTTTCTGTGTTCTGTGCCAACAATATTATTTTCGCAGCATTTAAACGGCCCGGAGACTATTAATTACTCAGTGGTATCGTAGCCCCGAGTTTTATTTTTGCAATAAAAAAATATAAAAGGAAAATAAACATATGAAGTTGCTTAGAAGGCTTCCAAACAAAAACAACCCTTACTTAGTAGAGAGCAGCTTGTAGTAAAATTCTAATAAAAAATATAGGTACTTTCGCGTCTTTCTTTTGTATCTCAGTGTTGCCTGACTCGGTATGTTTGGACTGAAGCTAAGAGATTTTAAGCCTCAAAATCAAAGGTTGGAATACAATTGGGCCGCGCGGCGATGCCCACGTGCTCAAATCTAAAAGAAACTTAGACTATTTACATGTGTCTCTGCTAGCGAATTCAGTATCCATACATACATATTTTGTTCAACAAAAACACAGAGGATTATAATAGTTTGACAAAAACTAGTGACTCAAACAAGGTGTAGTTTGAAACATTTTCGTCGTTACTATTATTATTCCATTCAACCCATGAAAATATTCAGAAAATGTTGAATGAGTGAGACTAAGTAATAATTTTGCAAGTTTTCATAAATTTTACGAATCTGTAGCAAGTTTTTCTTAAAATATATAAACTTTAGAATCACTTTCTGGCAACATCCCCTTTTTACCGCTACGTGAACCACCAGAACATTCCCAGTTTACTCTCGGTAAATACCGCCCTTACAACTCAGATAGTGTGGTATGGGTCCGTGCTCATGAATATGCATCATTTTGCAGAGGGAAACACTCGACAAGTAAATTGTCTTGCAGAGGAATTTATGTATTTACACTGTCTTGATAAAATTTGTAAATAAATTTTGTAACCTGCATGTATTTATTTTGTTGTTTTTAAAACACGATTTCACTTTATAATGAGTTACTGTCGTCATACTAGTGCTTAATTTTGACTCTCGAATAAGTGTTCCAATTGCATAAATAGAAGAGTATTGGACGAGAATCTAAGGTGCCGTGAGTTCGATTCGATTGGTGGAATCGAACTAACGGCACCTTGGATTCTCGTCCAATGCTCTTCTATTTATGCCATTGGAACACTTAATGGAGCGTCGAAATCAAACACCAGTATGACGACAGTAACTCATATTAACTTTCATGTTGTTATAATAGCTCCACATGCAGAATGTCTATAGAGCAAAACGTATTAAACGCACGCAATTAAGAATATGGCGGTGTGCATCTTATGCTAAGATGCACACCGCCGCCATCGCATTCCGGAATGACAAATTTAATAGTCTTTTATAGAACTAATAACATACCCACCTACATGGATGATAACTTTACCATACCAACCGGAATCATCATCAACAGCCTATTAATCTCCCCACTGCTGGGGCTCAGGCCTACCCTCTCAACGAGAGCGTGCGGGCTATAGTCCACCACGCTAGCCCAGTGCGGGTTGGTGGACTTCACATGCGCCTAAGAATTTCTTCTTCGGCGTATGCAGGTTTCCTCACGATGTTTTCCTTCACCGTTTGAGAGCAGTCAGTAAATGTATTTAAGTTTCGAGAAAAAAAAAAACATTGGTACATGGCCCAACCGGGGATCGAACCTCGGACCTTTCGTTATCTAACATAACGAAAGGTCCGAGGTTCGATCCCCGGTCGCGTCGCATCCCCGAGGCCACTGACGCTCTTACCAACCGGAATACGATTTACGAACTTCGTGAGTGTTTTGCTGGTTTGTACGTTTTACAGAAAAAGCTCGCTAGTTTTGCTAATATAAAAAGGGTGATAGGAGACTAGAATAAATACATCATCGGCATATACACAATGGGTCTCTTCTGTACAAGGAAATAAATTATTTATTGACCGAGCGAGCGAAGCGTCTAAGTTTCGAGATTGACCAAAAATGCTAATGTCCGTCTGTCCTTCTGTCTTTCTGTCTGTAATTCTCTACAGGTCGCATTTTTCAACCGATTTTGACGAAAATTTGGCATAGGTATAAATTAATTAAACCTACAAAATGAGTAGAATAAAATTTTGAAAAACATTTTTTTTAGAGTATACTCGCAAAGTGGGAGTGAACTTTTTTTTTCTTGTGAATCCCATAGTGTGGGATATCGTTGGATAGGTCTTTCAAAAATATTGCTGGTGTGTGAATACCATTTTTTCGATTTAGGGATCCGTTGACGAAATATTAAGCTTTAAAGCGGTAATTTTTGTTAGAGTCACGTGTCAGCTAAACGGTTGCTTCTGGAAATATGAAAAAATTCATGGCAGTAGCATATATAACGTAGTTACAAGGAAAACTATTACGGCTAAGTAGGTTCTATTAGTTTTTGAGTAATAGTGGATCGACTTATGAAAGTTGAAAAAATTAAATTATGTTCATAGAACTGCATATGTAAAATGGAAAATTATTTTTTTCCGCGTGATATCCATGGTGTGGGGTATCGTTGTATGGGTCTTTCAAAAATATCGCGGGTGTGTGAAAAACATTTTTCGATTCAGGGATCCGTTTGCGAAATATTAAGCTTTAAAGTCACTTTAGTAGGTACTTTTTCTGTCTCCAACTACAAAGTTGACTTTTGTTGGTTTCTTTTAGGTTTGGTTTATAAGGGCTGGCGAGGTCTACTGTTCTCACGGAACTACTAGTTTAGTTATTTCTACTACTTAGCGTAAGGGAATAGGGTAGTACCCAAACGAAAGAAACAACATAATTTTTTTAGTAGTTAGGTAATAGAAGCGAAAAGAATACAATACAAGAACTTCTCCAATTTCTATTGACCTTACAAAGGCGTCCAAAAGAGCACCAAAAATAACCAATTTGCACAGTTTTCTGTTCGTTTGGGCAGCTTATAAACAAAGCCGGCTGTGGGCAATGTTGGCAACTGTCGCCGCATTGAAACTAGAGCGAAGTTGGCTAAAAGATATACCTAAGCGTTTTGATTAAAAAAGCTAGGCAATGAGTACGTCGGTCGAACACAAGCTGGCTCCGTCAGATAACATTATTTTTACCAGGAAGGATTGAATTTCGCTTACCAAAAAGATCATGATTTTTACAATATACACATGTGCTCTATAATCAATTATTATCTTAATTAAATCGATAACGTCGAACTTTTGAAATTCAACCGAAGAGCGTCGTATGACTCAACCATTTAACATTAGATGTTCCTTGCCTTTCTTTGCATTTAGTCGCAACATAGTTACAACTTTGAAGCCGCTACGAGTGTAGCCAGGGCTATATATATAACACAATAATATAACACAATAATTGTCGTATGAATTTGGTCTTACCACTGACTAAATTCGTCTGACCGAGTCCTAAGGGAAATAAATAGGTAGTGTAATTACATCTAATAAATAATATGCTTACATACATTTGTATACTCCAAAACTAAGATTACCTCTACCATGGAAATAGACAAAGACAGGACACTTCACAAAATATGACACCCAGACCGGGAACCAATCTTATTCAAATTGTGCAAAGTTGTCTCTCCCAAGAGTAATCGTAAATAACCTCTCCGTCTTACCGGTTCAGACCAGTAGTGCTATTCTGTAAGCGTATTTATACAACTCGATCCTGAATCCGCAGTGAGATTACAAATTGGCATTCTATAAAATTCAACAATAATCAAGTTCTACGTCAGCGCTACAGTTGCGTGCGTGGCGGCGAGTTGAACTACAGCCAGGTGAGATTTTGACGTTTGTTAGTATGGTATGACGTTTAAAGTGGAATTCTGTAAGGGAATCCCGCGCTCACTTCGACCAACACTACGCACTTCATATTCGAATTAATCTGTCAAAAGTGCTATTCTGTAAGCGTATTTGTACATCGATTTCGACCTCGACCTCGATTTCTACAACAGCGCCGCCGTTGCGCGCGTGGCGGCGAGTTGAACTACAGCAGGTGAGATTTTGACGTTTGTTAGTATGGTATGACGTTTATAGTGGCATTCTGTAGTGGAATTCTGCGCTCACTTCGACCATCACTACGCACTTCTATCTCGAATGTATCTGTCAAATTAAAAGTTAGTGTTTTGTAAGCGAGATCATTGTCGAGACGTGAAAATTTTTTTAAAATGCAAGTTTTGTGGCTTTGTAAGCTTTTAGCAAACCTAAAGTAAGTATTATACGTGTTTTTAAAATTGTTCTATTACCATTTTACCTACGGTTAGGTACAGGGTACAGTGTACCAGAGCCTAATAAAATCCTCTGTGCAAACAACCTTTTTACTCCTTTGGGTGGGTTTGCTATACTATCAAGAAGTTTCAAATCTCTTTGGTCGCGCGCGTGGGAGTGGCAAAATTTTTTGATTCATGACTAGCATCTTAAAGGACAATAAATTTATGTAATGGTATTTTAAACTTCTTGTAGGTTGTTTTAAAATGTACTTATAATTTCAGGAACCAGAGCAGCTTGATGACCTAATATGACGGAAGACGCCTATATATAGCCAGGAGAGTGAATTAAAATTAAATAAAATTTGTAAATTTAAACTAGAATAGAATTAAAATAACAATATAGCCTATTAAAATTACAATATAGCAGATTAAGTTTTTGACATGTTTTATGTACCTACCTACTTAGCTTAGTTTTTTATATGACAGATTATTTTGTTTGACTGATTAATATACCTATTACTCAAAGTAATACTCCTGATTTTTTGTTGTTGCATTGATTTTTAGGGTTTCGTACCTCAAAAGAGAAAAAAGGTACCCTTACAGGATCACTTCGTTGACCGTCTGTCAAGACCATTTTTCTCAGGAACGCTTGGAGGTATCAAGTTGAAATTAATATCAAATACTCAGGTCTGCAGTCCCTTAAAGCTGTGAAAAAATCAAACTTCTAAGTCAACGTATATGTCAGAAGATATGGCCGATTTTGCCGTATTCTTTAGAATCTTGGTCATCAAAACCTATGGGGTATTCCGGTTGACCTAGATTCTTGAAATTTAGCAATAAGCAAGGTCTTATAGCACAAGTAAAGGAAAAATTCGAAAACCATAAATTTGTCTAAAATCTTTTTTTCTTGTACCAACAAACGTAACTTTGCGTAGGTATGAAATTAACGATTTTCTAATTATTTCTTTAATTAAGTTTGTAGGGAACCCTCAGGGCGCGAGTCCTACTCGCGCGCGTCGGGTTTTTTAATTAGATTTCTACTAGGTAATAAATGCAAAACTCAAAATTGTTTGTTACTCAGCTCAGTCGACACTCAGTTACAATAAATTATAATAAATAAATGTATCAGACTATTGGCTAAACACTCTGTTTTTATTCTATTGCATGAGTGTGCAGTGCAGTCCAGTCAGTGGAGGCATCCACGGACTGCACTGCACACTCCTCGATACTGGTTTTCTATTATACTTATTCATAATACCTTACTGTACCTACCTTACTGTTGGTGAATCAAATAAATAAAAAAAACAAATTATAAGTATGTGATCAATTGCAAAATATTAACTTATAATAAACTTTATTATAAAATTTTAACAAAAACATTATTTTTTACAAAATATTTCAATGTTTATTATACACACGCCATCATAATAGGTTAGGTACACAATCACCACTTTTTATATTTCTTTATCCCAATACTCTATGTACTATGCATCTAAAACGACCTTTTGAAACACCAATTGTACCTTCCACCGGGTCGAGTGTCTCTGATTATGAGATGCTTCTGGAGTGCAGTCTGCAGTATTTTCTTGGACATTTAGTTATTATAGGCGTCATGAGGAACACGCTCGCTGTGCATAGACCGAGGTAAAATGCCAAGAGTCACCTGAAAAATACATTGAACAGTTATAGTTAGGTGTAGTGCACAAAATATGTATTGTTTAACAGTGGTCACATACCTAGGTTATTGCAAGGAACTTTACCTTTATTCGAGTCGAAATTCCTTTGCTTCGACGTTTCATAGGTTTCAATAGAGGACTTATCATCTTTATATAGTGAATTAATCCTTGACATGATAATTTTTGCATTCCATCAGCTTGTCGGACGCATTTGGTAATTAACTAAAGCACGCTCCTTTTCTAATACAGATTTAATTAAAAACAACTGAGCATTAATTACACCAAAATCAAAGAATTAAAAGGAAAACTGATCAAAAAAACAAATGAAATCAAATTGGACTAGGTATGTTTGTTTATATTGTTTTTTTTATTATTTTTAGGAGGCACAAGCTCTATGCTTGACATTACAATGATCACATTATTTACTGTTTAAAGTTGATTTGCACTATCATTTATCTAGACTAATAAATTTTAAACAAAATAAAACATTTATTTTGAAGATCTATGCATTAATTTTTCGAAATTAAGCAGGAAAAGATAAAATCGATTCATCGATAACATAAATTCTGTAATGTGTCAGTCCCTACCGCAACGATTCACAATTCTACACCCACTTCACTTCGCAGTTGGCTTGTTTTGTTTACAGAATTCGGAATCAAGGTCTTTCATGATCGGATGCGAAGTGTAGTGACCAGTGACTTGCAGTGTTGCCATATCTGTAACCCGTAATTCTGTATTGGATAGTCTAAAAATCTGTATAAAATCCACTGAAATCTTCTAAAATCTGTATATTGATTTTTAAAAATCCAATGAATTAGTAGTAGTCTTTTGAAACGAACTTTTTTCGAACGAAGGCTTTTCATAGAAAAAAACGCCACCGGTTAGGATTGCCATAATAAAACAATTTAGTACCTACCCAAACAAATAATAAAAAAAACACCCCAAAACTAAAACGAATCCTTATTTCCAAATGTAAATCACCGTGTAATCCATGTATTCTATTCTTTACTTCTATTTTAACCATATTTAACATAGATTACGTTAAATTACAAAAATCTGTATAAAAGTAGGGCAAAATCTGGTATCTGTATCGGTAGTCGAAAATCTGTATAGATATAGATAAATCTGTATATATGGCAACACTGAATTGCAGATTTTCATCAATAACTGCATTAGACGATCATTCATCCGTCACTCACCGCCTAACCTTGATATAACTGACAGCATAACCTAGCGTGTACGGGGTGCCTACGCCGCCATCTTGACAAACAAAATGACAATGACAGCTGACAGACAGAAGTCAGCCATCTTGTCATTCGTTTTTTTTTAATGGTTTAACGGCCAGTTGGAAACAAGTCACTAAAGGCCATCGTAGTTTTAAACCACGAATACATTACACCGCAGTACGGCCTCCGGCAACTAGGGCCATTTGGTGATCCACACTGCAGCTAACGCCGCACTAAACTGATAGTAGGTGTTGTGTCGATTTAACAAGGGACTATTTGGAACAATTCGGTAGAGTCGTTACACGCTTTTATTTAACTAACCCGCACAATATACACTTTCAATATACATTTTTTTGGAAAACTAAACAAAAATGACAACCGTCTCCGACAAAATCCCGCCAAAAAGCCGCTAGGAAAATCTATGTTTTTTTTGCTTTTAGGCGGGATTTTGTCGGAGACTGTTGTCTTTTTATTTAGTTTTCCGAAAAAATGTATATTGTAGGTTTTGGTGTATATCTGTGATGTTTTATATGCAACAAGTGCCTATTAAAATGTATATTGTGCGGGATAGTTAAATAAAAGCGTGTAAACGACTCTACCGGATCGTTTCAAAATGTCACTTGATAGACTTCATTAAACCTACTATCGGTTTAATGCGGACATGAACCTGCAGTGTGGATCACCGAATGGCATGCACTAGTTGTGCCCTCGTGGAGGCCGTGCTGCGGTTTTATTGAAAATCGCCTACTAACTCTAGTCGTGCTCTGTTTTTATGGAGGCCGTGCTGTAACCGCCGCTGGTTTAAATAAATATAAGAAATAATACTTTAAATAAGACAGGGCTGTATGGACGAAGCTTCCCTTGCCCGTCCTCAATAGAGGACAAACCAATGACAATATCTATGATTTTTGTTTTGTTTTTTTAAATTGGGAGGCAAGAGCTCTGAATTGCATTACATTCATGCTCATTTATCACATTATTTATTATTTGAAGTTGATTAAACACTATTTTATCTAGACTAAGAAATTTTAATCAAAATGAAACATATATTTTGAAGTTTCACTCCATTATTTTACCAAATTATGCTGAAAAGATAAAATCGATTCATCGATAACCTAAATTCTCTAATGTGTCACTCACTATTCTTCTCTTCACAATTTGATACTCACTTCACTTCGCTAGTGGCTTGTACTTGTTTACAGAATACGCAATCAAGGTCTTTCATGATCGGGTGCGAAGTGTAGTGACTTGGCGATGTGATTATCGAGTTTTAACTGTTACTTTACAGAATTGCACTGCAGGTCTCATGTGTTGTAGCTCCCATAACACAGTAATTTTTGCGCGAGACGGTCAATTATTTAATAATTCCGCTCACGCGCCTCTGCCGCTGCCATGAACGGGGACTGAAACGGAATACGTGTTTCAGTGGCGTAGTAAGACGAAGTAAGCGAAGTACAGTTGGAAACTTAATAACATTGAACCGGCAATTTTAAATTAATACATAAGCGCATTCTATTCGAAAATCTAAATCAAGCTCAGAAAGAAACCTGCACTTATGTTCACTAACACACCTACGAATTTTTTGTCCTACGACCACTAAAAGTAATTGCTCAATGCTCATTAATTGTTAGGTATTTGGTGTTCGCCCCGACAATGCTAGCAGAGGTTAGTATTTAATTAAAATTATTTAAATTAAATTGCATTTATTTCAGGCCGGTATAGCCCATAGAAAATACACAAGACATAAATTAATAAATTATTATTGTTTTCTCATGTAAGTGAACGTTTGCCTTTTATGAGAATAAAGTATCTTTTTAAAACTTTTTAAAATAAAGAAAAATAAACTTTAAAATTGAGATTTATAAATTGTGTAATTTAATGTGTACATTGGTTAGAAGAATCACGTACCTAGTTAATTACTGGAAGTGACTTTAAGTGCATCATGTAGTAGGTAGGTTAGGTACCTATTAGTATTACACGTTTCTATTAAAAATAATCTATTTATTAACCTTCCCCACCTTGGGTGATGTATTGAAATAAAAGTCACCGTAACGAGCAGAGCGGTGAAATAAATCGATCCTGTTATATCGCGGTGTAGTGTTGCCAGCTACAAGGCCCTGGATTGCGCAACAGGTAACAAGAGTTTACCTGTTAGGTGCCTTCCATAAAATACGTGACCTGCTTAGGCTGAACTCCATGTTTTCATCGTAAATTTTATTCTGTGTCATGGATACATTTTAATTATTTAATTTTGTTGTTTGTTGTTTTTATTTAATAGAGGGCAATTTAAGAGTCAATTTTTACCACGGTTTTTCGATGGGGGAGGTTTGTTAAATGCTAAGCTGACTTACTAGGGCTACGGGATGGATAGGGTCAGTGGCTGGATTATGTACCTAATACGTGATTTTTTTGGTAGAGTATAATTCCTAAAGCCAAATATACTTTTAGCTACAATTTTAGAAGAAGTCAAGACACGTTGGTGGAAGGAGGGTTCAAAAAGTGCCTAAAATAAATGCCTAATATTACGTAGTTTATGTAACGTCCTCATTATACTCCTTGCCTAACTTAACTGGTAATCAGAGGAAAGTTACCATTGGCCTTCTACGTCGCGGAATAGAAAAAGGACTCGGTAACTTGATATTTAGCTTTTACAATAAGTTACTCTCAAGGTAATTTCCACGGCCCCTTTTCAAATCTGTCACGATATTTAATTATTTCACAAGAAATAGGTACAATTTATTAAAACTTGATGTTAATAATCTTCAAACTAGAAGAAAGGACGTTGCCAAGAGTAATGATTAATTATGAAACATAACATTCATAACCTTTGGCATGATTGAGATAACAAATTTATATTCGAAATACGGTATTTTAATAATACCTACACTCTGACACAATGCAAAGTGCTTGGAAGTTACCTACTTACTCGTACTTACTTGGAAGACTTATAAGCCGCAAGGTTTAGTAGGTACCTACCTAGCCCTTAGTCACTTTGATGTTAAAAGCACTGAGTGAGTGAACTTCCATTTGGCTCTTACCTTATTCATTATCGCATTATCTAAATCATTTTAGACATCCATAATGATTATACTACCTACCTATGTACATTTGTCATACCACATGCTTTTCAGTGAAGATAAACATCGTGAAAAAAAATCTTAAAGCGTAGTTAATAGAAACTAATTAATTTTATTTGATTTGATGTACAGTCGGCCACACGTCAGTGGAAACACTTTTTCCTTGAGCTGGCCTAGCCTATTAGGGAGTTTAAATAGTATGAGAGACCGTTTATACTGGTTTTGTTTCCACCGAATGACGTGCGGTCGATCGTACCTACGTAGTCAATTTAGTCATTGCTATTAGAGATGCTTTCGTTAAATTATCAAATCTGCGTCAGTTTGATTTATTATTTTAGTTTTGGCTCGTTCTATAATTATATGAGACAGTAAAACATGTCTCATTCACGTGTTGTAGAGATATTTTGGTGCGCTCGCCCGCGTGTGCGGAAACGTAAATGTCAAATGCGATTTAGAACTTCTGAATCAGAAGTTCATTAGGAGCCGACAGCTGCGTCCGCTGAAGACAAATTTATTAGTTTACCAAATTACTTTTATTGTTAAATAAAACGACGTCTGTCACTGTATGTTTGTGGATTATGACATTTATAAGTCATAAACTGTCTCAATTTTTTTCGACCATTCGGCCGTATTCTTGACTTATTTTTACTATTGGAATAGTCCTAGAGCTGAAAGAGTTTTCTTTACAAATAAGCTTTTCTTCGTATACTTTCCTTGTGTTCTAATGCGTACTTACAATAAATTATTAAATATAAATATAAAGGTATAACAACCGCGGAAAAGATCGATAAATTATAAATTTTATCTCTGTGTGAATCTCTGGAGAAATTCCGATTAATATGAGCGTAAAGGCTAGTAAGATGTTTGTATACCAGTCATCGTCAATCATTTTCCGTATTTTATCAGTATTAACTAGTAGGTAGGTATGAAACCAAAACAATCTGAGCTTAGAGAACGCTTATGCTTATGACCAAATACTTATTTAAATATAAAGATATTACGTTTAAATTATAACAAAAGTCACAGGGCATTCTAAGTCTTCTGTGTTTGTAAATAAAATGACGCAAAATGAACTCCAAAACATCGTATTCGTACGACTTCAGTTACACAATAGCACTACAATGGCGGTGCTTTCCTACAAACGCCTTTGTTATAGCACCAAAGAACATTCTCTCAATTAATTGTTCCTTTGATAACTCCTTTTAATTCTTCAGAACGTTATTCAACACCAGAGCCTGGTGACCAGACTACTAATTATAATATAGCTATCAGGAAATAGATTTGACTGATAATTTATTGTGAGACCATTTTGCTTATTACTGCAAAACATGTCGAACCACGAGGAATCAAAATTCCTTGGTTCGACTGTCGGACCACGTTGTCGAACCACGTGGCCGCACCCCCTTTTGTCTGATAATGTTGCATAGTAGGTATAACCTACATAAATACAAAAATTATACCTACTTAAGGTACCTATACATACAAATATCTTTATTCACTTCTGTTGTTTATAGGTAATATTGCAATTCGATTTTTTCCTATGCCTTCTAAGAAAAGTACCACGATGTTTATTACACGTTGTAGGTATGTTAGTGGCGTTATCTTGAGTCGAGCTTTTTAGTAAAAGCTCCAGATAATAATTCCATTTAAACGACTTATTTACCAGTTTGTATATTTTTGAATCAACAACATGCAATTTGCAACCGGCAGCAATGATCACATATTAATAGTTGTATTGCATGCTAGCAGGGTGTAAGGGGGCACAACAGCGTCAGCTCACCTGCATGTGGTGTACCAGCTGATAGATCTCACCATAATATAGTGTAGCCAATCAAACTAGCTATGCCAGGCCTTAGTGGCTAGGTCACTAGCCGACCCGATGCGAGCTCCTATCACTGCGACGTCTACACAGCATGTCTGGGCATTGATTCATTGTGATTGCTGTCTGATGCATGTGTCTTATTCTCTTTGGTACAGAGTTAAATGGATATATTAGTTGTATTGCAATAATCATCAACAATGCAACACGGTTTATTCATCAGCCTATCTGAATTACAAATTCCATTAACAGTTCAAATAATGTGAAATCAGAGGCTACACCCGTAACATAGTTTTCTCTGGAATCAAACCCACGCTTGAGAAACCACGTTTTGGCTTGCTCTAGCGGCGAACAAATTTAACTTAAAATTTCGGTCATGGCTACTTGGAAGCTTTCTTCGTCTTATTGCCGACCAAATCACGTTTGAGGCTACATTGTTTTGCGTAACAGCATTAATTGATGGCGTTTTAGTAAAAATGCGTCATTAATACTTGAATAAATAACAATTTAATTTTCTCATCTATCTAAGCAATCTATGGTCTGCGGATCGAACACTTACAAAAATCATCGCAGCATATGGATGAACTCTGTTCTCAAGGTGTCACTTTTACTAACAAATTAATCAATAGCTTACATTAGGTATAATTAACCTGTCAAACTTCACAGTGGACAATGAGATTAGAGCTATAATATGCTGCCCGCCATTGTTGGTTATATTTACGGCCGAGCTGTTTTTATGGTTATACCATGTGTATTTATTGTCATTATCAAAACCAATTATTTTGATGATTAGTTCGCCAAATTGACGCTCAAATAATTTTGGCACCTTTGTTGTGTATAGTGACATTTAATGTTTCAATGTGCGGCAAAGTTCACCCCACAAGCCATATAAACTTTGAAACAAATATGTCTTCGACAAATGGTCTTTCTTCAGCCATATTACTTCGAAGACGTGACGTCATTACATATAATATGTGCGCGGTATAACCAGGGTATAACGCTCGGAGCCGGAGTGGTATATTTTCTTCGTCATGTTATTGACAGCGGAAGCCTGATAAAACCCTTTTTGCTGCACAACCCTCATCTTCCGGCGAGCATGTTCGTGTTGGTTCTTTCGTAAGTGTTACTATTTTTAAACCCCTTTTCATTTTAATTGGGTTGATTGGGGGTGTTCTTTATATATTTTAAGTTGAAAAGTCAGTCTGCCTGATGATTAGACAACATATTATGTAAATTTAGAGACGCCATTCGAATATATGGACCCTATGATAGTTCTTGAAATACAAACCTTAAAAATGTCGGTAAGTAGTTACTGTATCTCTTGTTCATAATTATTTACGGGTCTTACACACGAAATAGTTTTATTTACCTTGCCCGACGTTAAAACTATTTCGTGTGTAAGACCCGTAAATAATTATATAATTATGAATACAAAGCGCGAAAGTCTAAAATGTACTGTCTCTCTTGTTATATGGTGTTTTCATTCAATTAATTAAAAACTGTTTATATTAAAGTGTCAAATCTTCTCGCGTTTAGTAAATAAGTAAATGCTAGGTACTTTTGTAATTTTCAGGAAAGTAAACATGTCTTGCATAGCACTTTATCTTGCAAAACGTACTCGTATGTATGTAGGTACTTCAGTTGAACTTTCCACAATTCAAGCGATAGCGGTTTCAACTTGGATCGATGTTCCCTCTTGTTTTATTTGTTTTGAAAGTGTTGAAAACTGCTTTAGACAATGTTGTTCGAACATATCATTTCCTTATCATCCGTTAGAAATGAACTTGGATGTTTTTACGATTTGTATCAACAAACAAACAACTATAGGTACCTTCCTGAATGTTTTTATCGAACATCAGTTATAGGTATTTATATACAGCTCGCATTATTATTAATTATATATTTAATTTCACAGCATAAATACATTAATATACTTAAAATATTTGTATAATACAAATTCAGGATGCCAATTACGAAATTAAACAATTATACATTTAAATTAAAGAATTAAAGAAACAGAAATAAAACAGATGGTATAATATAGTCTATGAAAGTATCACCCGGGAGATTTTTAGAATAATGCTGTTTTTAATCAAATACATAGGTACGTCTCCGAAGAAGTTAGCATACCTATTAGTACAATTACTTACGTTTCTCTTACAGTGTCTATTCCGAGCTCCGTGTCCGAAACAGTGGGTTACAAACTACTTACCTACCTACTATGTACCTACCTTTTTCCTTTACCATAATTTTACCTTTTTCTAACTTTCTTTCTGTTTTCTGTCACTTTCTTTTCATCTCATATCTTTTATTTTCATACATCATATAATTTAAGTTCTCTTATTATCTCTATTTATAGTACAATCGAGGGTTATATACCTCCTATCTGGCGTATATATATATATATATCTATTACTATACTTCTAGCTACAGATTTTGGCATTAGTATTCCCCCATCGTGCCCCTCTGAAATATACTAACGAACTGCCTTATCTTAGTTATTAGTACAAGACAGGGTCAAGGCAATGGTCCGGCGGTGGAGCAATTTTCAACATAATTTCATTCCCAGCGTCGCGCATCGGGAACTTAAACGATGCGGCCACAGTGATGCAAAATAGTTGAAAACTTTCTCAGCGAATTGCGCAAAACCGATTTTTAATATTAATGAAGTCATAAATAGACCCTTCCGACGCAATGACCTGATAGTGCGAACTTTCAACTCTCTTTTCTATCCCAATATAATTTACTTAATCAATTCAGTCAAAGGTCAGAATATGGGATGATCGTGTGGTGAAGCCAGAGGGTTTTCGGATTGATCTACACATAACACTACTATTATAATATCCAATTCGACATATTCCCGGATCCATATGTAGCCGAAACCGGAGCTGAACCGGGCAAAATACCTCAAAATAAAAGTCATCAGATAAACGTGATAAATAGCCACACGTGCTCAACATCCCTTGTTAGTTGCGTGTTAGCTCACTTTCACAGGGTGTGAGTGAGAAGTTAAAGTAGGTAAATGACCGATGAGCAAGGATAAATACCTAGCAACAGGATGTAGCCATCTCCCAAAATAATTAGTGGTTTAGCTTCAATTGTCACGTCTCACGCATTCACCAGTCAGCACCGCACTAGGCATTTTTTATTCTATAAACCAACTTAACTTCGCGTATGAGGAGTAAGTCATGTTTTCCATGTACCATGTGATTTAACTACAACTTTTAATAACGATTTTCTAATTAATTATTTAATTAAGTTTGTACGGAGCCGTCAGGACGCGACCTTCCGCGTAGTACTCGCACTTGTCCAGTTTTTGCCAATAGCTATTCGTCTTACATACGCTGTATACCCCAACAATTAATTTTCAATTCAATTATGATGTGACTGATGTGAGACTCCAAATTACACTTAGTACTTATGTGGTAGAAGAATAAAATTGTGGAGTTTAATTGGAGTGTGTGCGGAATAAGACAAGTATTTATGAACACAAATCCTGTACGCAACACAAATAAGCTATAAAACCAGGCTAAATTTATATTTACTACCGAAGCTAATTCATTGGAAGATAAAGCCATGTTCTGAATTGTAACAATAAGGGTGATTTGATATTTATTATAGAGGTGACACAAAACTTTAAAACAATATGTTTAAAACAAAAGCACATTTTAGTCAATGTCAAATTGTTTAAATGAAACTGGGATCCTTGTTCTTATAATGAAACACTTGTAATTGTAACCAGGATGGATCGAATTTAGCTACTTCCATAGGCGCGGGCGCCCACCAAATAGATCCTAGCTTCATATTTGTAACCTTGTAACACATGGACTATAATTATAGTTTTGGAACTAGAGTGCCCACTCTCAATTGCATTGTAATTGACTAATCCATCTAGTAATTATTTTAATTTATTACAGAAAGCTTGTACTAAAACTAATTTTCTTGTAATTAAATTATCCAACTTAAGAAAATCATCATGTGTTCAAGGAGACGCAATCTAGTTGTTTCTCCAAGAGTGAGGACGGTTACTGAAATCGGAAATCGTATAATTATAAGCGATATAATATGCTATTACGTGAGACGTGGGTGGAAATGGGAGGTCAGAGGACACCTACAGAGAGAGCTAAACGAGCCATAAACTTTACAGCCTTTAACTGATGATGGCGCCCTCATTGTTTGGTGGGTTATGTCGTTAAGATGTTACTTAGACCTAACGCCGTCTTATAACGACTCTCCAACTAATAGAAAAATGTACACGGCATTTGGCCTCACATTGTTATATTTACGGAGAATCCTGCAGCATGAGTCGGAAGAAACACAAATACCATAGAGTTAAGATCTCTTTGGTGCGTGCTCGCGGCCCCTTAAAGAGGCGTAAAGGAAGCATTCTATGGGTGTCAAAATCGTGTCAAATGTATGACAATACTGCGACTCACTCACACATTCTCATTTTCAAAACTCCATATAAATTTGTATTAGCAACCTCCTCCCGCTACTCCGCTTCCTTTGTCCGCACCCCCCTTGTAAGTGGCACCATTGGTTCCCATACTAAATAAGCAAGATGCAGTTTCCATAGGGAGCGCGCGCGCCACCAAAGAGATTCGAACCTTCCTGACAAATACCAACACAGAAATGAATCTGGCAACCGAACAGACTGGTGTTCTATTTCAAACCTGAGATCAATTTATTAGGCTGACGTTCTTCCGACTAAGCTAAGTGGATCTTTGAAATTTGTATTAATATTCCAAGTGGTCAATAGTCAAGGGTCCGTTGGTACGGCCTTATGATTACTTTAGGGCAACATTAATATTAGTTTTGGAGGTTCCAAGTGCCAATAAGTAAGTTAGATTGGTTATGTACTTGTTATGAATTAACACGAATGTTTAATGTTAGAAAACATTCAGTAGGTTCTCAAATTTGCGAACAGAATATTATATCCAAGTCTAGAGTAGACGTAGTGAGCTGTGTGTCTATGATTACGTACTTGTTTGCATATAATTTTCTGTATTTATATGTCATATAATGTAGCTATAGCCTTGCTCTTTCTTGCCATTTCTTTCTGAGAGTCCTTGTATTATATATATTATACTATTTTGTTTCTCGGATCGCCGGATCTCGGACAGCGGATTGGATAAAAAAGCGACTGAACACTACTATACAATACATTTGACTCCATCGTTTAAAAACAATTAAGTAGATATAAGTAGTAAGAGCGTCAGTGGCGTAGGGGATAAGACGCGACCTATGATATCGAAAGGTCCGAGGTCCGATCCCCGGTTGGGCCATGTACCAATGGGTTTTTTCTCGAAACTTAAGTACATGTACTGACTGCTCTCAAACGGTGAAGGAAAACATCGTGAGGAAACCTGCATACGCCGAAGAAGAAATTCTTAGGCGCATGTGAAGTCCACCAACCCGCACTGGGCTAGCGTGGTGGACTATAGCCCGCACGCCCTCGTTGAGAGGGTAGGCCTGAGCCCCAGCAGTGGGGAGATTAATAGGCTGTTGAAGATGATGATGATGAGATATAAATACAAAGCTACCTCTTAAAATTAAAATATAAAACACAAAAGAGCTCTTATACACCTGATAATGTAAAAGCAAAGTTGTGTCCCAAACAAAAACTAAGGACGAAGTCAAAATTGCTGAAATACTCAATTAACTAAATCCTGACGTTTACGAGCAGCTTGATTTACAATTTGGACTTTCGCCAGCTCCTGTGAATTGTGATAGGTATAATACCTACTTCTGTAGTCGGAAAAATCGAGTTCTTGACAGTTACAAGATTGTGCCTTAAAATTAACTAATACGTTATTTAAATCCTAGCAAAATATGAAATTATGTTCAATGATTTTGTAGGTAGGTCAGGTTTTATGCGTCGGACTATCAATTAGTATCGTGACGTCACGATAGTACCGATAGGCCTATCAATAGTATGACTATTGATATCTCCGATACACCACAGGTTAAAGACTTGTATATGTGTGCGTTACCACCCCCCCCCACCACCACCACCCCCCCCTATTAATGATAATGAACTTTAAATATTGTTACCTATTGAAATTTCACAATGGCACAGCACTTATTATATTATAACTTGTTGTTAGCAAGTTGCAGCATCCTTGTAATTTTGTCAGAGCTATGCTAATTACAAGTACATACTAAGTATCTAATAAGAAACTGCGTTGGGCGTTCAGTTCACAACAATTTTAACGCGAGGTTCTGGTGTACAACTGTATTTAATAAGTAGCCATTCAAAGAAGATGAGCTTACTTAATAGGCTGACTTAAGTATGTATTCATTTCAATGCGCCAAAACGATGACAACTTTTTCGTAAAAACTTTATACTTATTACTTCCCAGATGCTAATCAAAATTTTATAACAGTAACTGTATTTGTAAATGTGGTTTTAAGCTAGTTTCTTTGTTTATTTTTGTAGTTGTAACGTTGTAACACTGAGATGTAGCTCTTCAGGCATCAAACTTTTTTTCTACTAATAACCATGGAACTATTATTGTACGTAGTACTACATATTAGTTCCATGCTAATAACTAAAGCGTCTCTCGAAGGAAGTTTTTATGTTGATACCTATGATAAACAAAAGCCAAGCGTTAATAAAAAGATTTTGGTAAACAAATCAAAAGAATACAGACGTCAGTCGGGAGAAAAAGAAAACTGAATAAAAAGCTAATACTTATAAACCTGCTACTCGTATAGTAGGTATAAAATATGAAACAATCCCCTCTCTGCATTATTTTTCCATCTTCAAAGAACCCGGAAGTTCATTCGCTTTGTAAAGCGTAACAGTTTATACATATATCATTCACACATTGCTGATTGTCGCATTTGTAAAAACTCTTTCTGGTTACTACTCACAGGGGAAATAAATATTCGTGTAAATCGGCCCCATTCGCATGTCTTTTTCGGTTAGTTAATCTATCTGGTATTTTTGCTAAAGTGACGTCACTTTACAAATACCGATGGTTACTATACATTAATTAATAATAATTATACTGATCGGATGCGATCATTGCTGCTGATAATATGTACCAACTATATCTATCTATGCTCTAAATTGATGTCAATATTATCGAAACTATGCATGTTATCTTTAGAGATATTAAGATTTATCATGACGTCACTATAGTTACAGATAGGCCTATCGATTATTTATTAATTATTGCCTAAAACCATCGATGCATCGATTATAGATTTTGCGAATGGTCGCACTTGAATATGAAATATCTGGGATACCTAAACTTTTTTCTTTTGTTTTTGTGAGTTTTTTATTATTATTTTTTATTTCGCGTTTTAAATCGCGCGGTCAATCTGGAGACGCATATCGAGGACATTATTACAAACAAATACAAAGTTCAAAGTTTTAATCAAAACGTTAACGTAAGGAGATTTTGCCAAGGGAAAGTATTTGTTTGTAATGATGTCGATACCTGTGCCACGTCGCAAAAAAAAATTTATATTAATAAAGATATACCTAATAGGAATATTTATATTGTTTTTATTTATTTATTTCAAACTTTATTGCACTAATTTGTACAAAAGCGAACTTAATACCAATGGCCACTCTACCAGCTGACCTTTGGGCCATGCAGCTAAATTAATAATAATAAATTAAAAAGTCAGGAAAGTGTAGGTCGATCAAAATGGCCGGGTTCCGTCAATAAAAATAAAACAGTTCCCATGTCTGGGAAAGTATTTTTTTCCTAAACTTTCCATAATTTTCCCATCATTGTCGCGACATTATACATTTCGTGATATAGGTACAACTGACAGATCGATACGCAATAGCTTCGCTAAGGTATTAGTTTTTATCAAAAAGTTTCAAACCTATTTGGTCGCGCGCGCGCTCCCTGTGGAGATCGCATCTTGCATATTTAGTATGGGAGACGAAGAAAAATTCGGTGTCAATTTCAGGGGGGGTGCGGACAAAGGAAGCGGATTAGCGGGAGGATATTGCTAATACAAGTTTATATGGAGTTTGAAAATGAGAATGTGTGAGTGAGTGTCAATTTTGATATACATTTGACACGATTTTGGCACCCCCTAAAATGCTTTTGTTACTCATCCATATGGGAGTGGCAAAATTTTTTGATTCAAGGTTTTTATAATGGCATGATGATTCACTGCAGTGAATCAATTCTGTGAATTCCAGTAAACTATTAAGTTATCTGAAACGCTATCAGTTTGGACATAACAAAGGGAGTCCGACCGATGACGATGTATTAATAGATAATTGGCACTCGTTCGCCTCAACTATCTATGGCCAGTATATTAACACGAGACCTATCGAAGCCTAATATTACAGAGATAAGTGCCGACATATCGTATAGAACTTGTTAATTAGTCTCTCGCAATCACGTTGTACTTAAATGTTACTAAATGTTATCACGTGATAGGGTGTGATGTGTGAATGAATTAATTTTGTAAAAAAATCACACATACTGCTCGGTAATATTGTCATTCTGATTGTAAAATGAGAACCCATCTTGTAAATTTTGGAAAAATGTTGAACGTTTACGTATCTACTTAGTTATAGAATACTATAGCGGACGCCCCGCGACTTAGTCTGCGTTAGAAGGTATCCTTTAAATATATTTTTTCGGACATAAACTATCACTGTACCAAGTTCATCAAAATTCATTATCATCCAAACTTCCGCATTTTAGCCGACTTCAAAAAAGGAGGAGGTTCTATGTTCGGCTGTATGTGTATGAACTTTTTATTTAAATTTACCTATGTTTTTTATGTATTTTAGTACAATGAAACAAATGACTGTTCATAAGCGAATCGGTTCGTAAAATATTTTATTTAAAATTCCGCACCTACGAATAAAATACCCAGAATAACTCCTAAACGAATTTGTCCCTCGTTAACCCAAATGTACGGAACCTGTATTACCCAACGCGGAAATATCCGCTTTGTAACTCATTTTCAGCTCGTCAGACAAATCAACGAAATTTTGGTCAAAATTATTATCTACTATATAATATACCTAGTTTAATTTTTTCCCATAATATTGCATAATTCAAATAAATAAATAAAAAAGCTTCGGTATGCGGCTAAGGCTGCCTGGACAACGAAATAAATATGTTTATTCCCGACAAGCCTGAGCATGTAGGTCGACATGCTCAACCGTTCCCCTCTGCTAAAGGTGCAAGACCATCAACTCAACCGTCGCGTCGAAATGTATGTGTTTTTAGATGTATTTCGAGTGTTTCGCAGTTAGGCCTTCTCCGGAACAAGCCGGCCCCATAAAGTTGAAGAAATGCGTTTGCCGTAACGGCCATGATCACGACCTGTCTACGCAGTCGTAGCACACTGCTACGTAAAAATGGTGCGTTTCTACGAGATCTACGACCAAATGAATATTGATCAACCATTAACTTTTTCGATGGGCTAATGTACGTTTTACAATGTTTATATACGTCTATACGATCCATATTAATTACTCTGTGCCACGAATATGAATTAATAAATAAATTCATATTACAAAAATGTAGTCTTAAGTACACTACACAACAGAAAATCAACGTTTGCTGATTTCCGAGAGGCAAGGTGGTTAAATATTATTAAATAATTTAAACTTCCTGTCGACGTTCACTGCTGGTATTGGCAGTTACTGACTGTTAGGATAACATTAACTACTTACAATTAGTATTCCCTAACATTAATAAGGAAAATATTACATTACCAAAAAAATTAAACAATTTAAGGGTTATTGTGAGTTCTCTGGGCCAAGCTAACAGGGTAGACTATTGCCCAACAAAAATAATACTAAGACATTATGACATGACATAAGCCATGTTGAAAATATCGCGTAGCGATGCATATGTAAGCGGAACTTTCAAAATAATAATTCTATCGTTATCAGAAACATATTTAATCGATATGCAAGCTGTGGCTACTGATAATGACATCATAACATTAATCTGGAATGACGTCATTGCTTTCGATTATGAAACTTTATAAATCTCCCGACTGAAAAGGAACTTTGTTTGACGAAGTAATCAAAAGAGTATCAGGTTTCAGGTAATTAAGCATTTATGTGGCCAATGCCTTATTGTAGGCTTTTAGGCGATAAACAAAATTTCGATTTGTTTTGTGGTTGTTTGTACGTTTTTATGTCTACGCCATATTATTATTCGTCGTGGAGATCCTTGGGGGAGGCCTTTGTCCAGCAGTGGACGTCTACAGGCTGATATGATGATGATGATATTATTATGAGTATGACTGTTTAAAAGTACATGGGGCTTATTTGTACGGGGAACAGAACAACAAAAAATAGGCCTCATTTAAAATTCAGCAAATTAATAAACTCTACTTTCTTAGTAATTAAATAGAGAGTGCTTTTTTAAAGTGCTATTATTTTGTTTTACAGCAATTTTATTTTAAACATTATTTACCAATCTGACTGAGAGTCCCAGATAAAATACTAGAAGTGGCAATTAACTAATTGTAGTTAGTTTGTTGCATGCAATCTCACTCAAGATTATCGAAAAAATTAGACGACCAATGAAAAGACGCTCTTTATTCACAATAACTAATTATAAAAACACATTTACGACGACATTTTAACGTTACGGCTTAACACTAAGCATTCACTCGACAAGTATTCCATGACATTAAAATTCGCTAAGCAAATATTAGGTAGTTGAACCTGTGGTTGAACGCAGTTTCGGGGAACTTATGAACGCACCCATTTCATAAAGCTCACCGCGTAAACTTTATGCCACATACATTTACACAGATATCTAGCCACTGCAAACTAATTCTAACTATGAACTCATGGAAAATTTAGTTATAGGCATAAGCCGGACAGTATCCCACAACGGGATTCTGATTAAGCGGTTGTTCTTCCTTGTAATTATCCTTCTTCTTTCTGCAGCAACATTGACAACAGATGGAAATCGCTAGCACGATGCCCAATGTTACCGGCAACCAAATGTACACGGGCAAGCCAGACGGCTTCATCGTTTCCGAATATACCTTCAGCAGAGCACAAGGAATCACATTTCTGTCTTTGTTCAACGTCGTATTATGCCAAATGACGCACTCGTGATACCTAGTCACTTGCAAAGGTGATCCGGTAGAGTTTATGAAAGATTTAATATTGATTTGCGACGAGACGATATCAAATGAGTCCGGTCCCTGTTTTTCAGTGTGCTGTATGAAAGAGGACATCATGAAACAAGGGAACGGCGTCTCCTCGACGTGCGTTCGATCGATAACTTGCAGCGAACACTTTTCGCCCTGCCGGTGAGTGTAGTAATGTGTCTGCCAGTTCTCGGTGACTCTGCCCAAATTGTATAGCGCCAGTCCCGTCAGCAAAGCACCAAATCTACTTCCAGACTCTCGGTATTTGTAGACGTACGTCGGTGGCAGCCCGTGGTAGACGGGGTAGGTCGCCATGGAGGTGCAGTATCGACACATGAAGTTGATATGAGCCGGCGGGTGGTACGCGTAGTGGGCGTGACGCGCGCTCACGTGACTGTTGGCGACAGGCTTCCGCTGGACGAGTTTATCGAACCGTCCACGTGGGCCGCCACTGATTTTCGCGCACACGATCAGTGCATTTATTGTAATGTAAACAACGATAATGTGGAGCCTCATAGTGCTGTGCTATGGGCGGGCCCCGGCGCGCGACTGGCGGCTGCCAGGACATGGGGGCGCTTGGCGCCAACGCAGACCGGCCGGCGCCGGGCTGTCGCCTCGGTCCGGGGCTGCATGGGGAACGCTAATGAAACGAAGCCAAAGAGGAATTCTGTAGCGAGCTCGGTGAAAATGAACCAGAAGATCGTAGTTCATAAAATATTGTTCGAGACATTATGTGCTCAGCGGGATTATGTTTGACTTTGTTAACTAGTTATAATGTCTAAACAAACCAAACTAGATTCTTCAAGTTTACTTAAACAACTTGTTATTAAATGTACTTACATGTACGATACACAGCAGGTGTAAAACTTAATAACACTAAACATAGTAGTAACTCCTATCCACATGATTAAAACACTTCTCATATGGATAATGTCGTATCAAACTATATATACGTTACAAACAACTATAATAACACGCCATAAACGACGACACATGTGAAAGCCATAAACTGATATAATATAATGTAGGTTAAGTAGGTACATACAAACACGTACCTATAAGTGAAACACTAGGATAAATAGCTTTCAAACTCTCCGCTTATTAGACTAGGTTTACAAGATAGGTACTGAAAGCATAAATAGATCATTTAACAGTATATGTATTTTATTATTCACAAGCCAGCCGGTGGCCGATCATGTTTTTAAAATAATTCCGTTTTCTACCCAGCCGCTAAACTAGCCTAAAAGGACGATCGATTGAAGAGCAAATAAAACTTGAGATTGATTGATGCAGTTGACAAAGATGCGATAGAACGATCGACAAGACAAATTGACTTGAATCTGTCTTATAATTATGTCATCGAGGAATTCCAAGCAAGGGTCTTGGATCGAGCCTAAAAACGTCACAGGACCTATTGTGAGGTCTGATCTCGATAACAGAAACAACAATGTTAACAACGACAATGAACCCCATCTGCGCTCGGGCATTCGAAAATAAACGTACGAAAACTATTATGAAAGAACAAATTAATTTGTATAGATCAACCAAAGCTCGCTTACTAGTATCACGGGTCCGTTCTATCGATGTTATAAAAGGCCAAGCGTCTGTCTGTCTGTCTGTGTAGAACAAATTTCAGCTTCCTAGACTTTGTAGTTTTGGCTGTACGTTGATATATTAGTCAGTCAGGACCATGTCAGGACAAGTATACGTCTAGTACTATTTCATTCATCAACAGCCTTAACATGTCCCCACTGTTGGGGCTCAGGCCTACCCTCTCAACGAGGGTGTTCGGGCTATAGTCCACCACGCTAGCCCAGTGCGGGTTGGTGGACTTCACATGCGCCTAAGAATTTCTTCTTCGGCGTATGCAGGTTTCCTCACGATGTTTTCCTTCACCGTTTGAGAGCAGTCAGTAAATGTACTTAAGTTTTGAGAAAAAACCCATTGGTACATGGCCCAGCCGGGGATCGAACTCCGGACCTTTCGATATGATAGGCCGCGTCTTATCCCCGACGCCACTGACGCTCTTTTTAGTACTATTTATATTCTGTGTATATGTATTACCCGACGTATGTAGCATGTAAATATTAGGATAGAACCTTGTCATAGTAAGTTCCAATTTGAAATAAACTTACGATGAATTATTCCAGAAATCCACCCCATGACAAGATTTTAAGGTTCAAACCATAATACCTTGTCATAGTCATCTCATTTGAAAACTGAACTTACTACGACTAGGTCCTTATCCTAAAGAGATTGTGTCGGATAATACTACGCGTCACTACAACTGGCGTCACTCCTGAACCTACATAAGCATGCGAAATTGAGCTCTATAGTTAGGCGAGAGCGCTCCCATTCCGGTGTGCGGTCAGGCACATACATATTTCGATTCGGTGTGTAGCGTCGTGACGAGCTTATTGTGTAGGTTGTTGGCTGAGATTAGCACGGCGTTTCATAGGTAAACTGTGGAGTAACACAGGCCTGGCACTGGCACGGAGCCGTGACACCGCCGCCGCACAATGCCCGCCCGCGCGCGCGCAAAGCGACCTCTTCCGCCCAGATATACAGATGGACAATTTCCTGAGCATTGTCCGCCAGACGCCGCTAGCGATCCTTGAGCAATGTTGAATCACTTTATTAGGCTGCCGAGGTACAGGTATTTTTTGAAGAAAATGTTGTCAGGGTCCAAGCTACGCTTGCGAGGTTAATATTTAGTTAACAACTATATAGCCAGACCGTATTATAAAATATCCGCAGATTGTGTTTGAGACAGTCAGCTACAAAGCATCGAAAACCGCATCAAAATCTGACCACAGTTTTTGGTTATATCTCCAAACAGAATTAATTGAATCAAAAATAAACACAAACTGCTATGTTTTTTTTCTTTAAACCTACGGGTACTTAGTCACTAAATAATCCTTTCGACTACATTACATACCTATTACCTAAATCTTCAATTTTCCTACAGACTTACCTTTACTGTTTTATTAAAATATTTTCATGAAGGTCGACACTCTACTTGTAATAGAACCAAATGTTTTCCGATTAGTAGCACAAATAACTCAATCGGTGCGGTCGCGGTGGGGCGATTAAAATAACCGTTAACTAAACAATGATACGTCACAATTAAATCTCTTTCTCTAGAAAATGACTGCGAAAACGATAGCCGTATTGATTCAGATTGTTTTTTGTAACGTCGGAAGATTTTTCGATTTTACGTTTCTTGCGGTAAATGCTAGGGTAACCCTGTTTTTTCTTGGCTCGTTAGGTATCTTATAGGTACTACTCAAACGCACAACATTTCATACAGAACCTTTGAGTTGTAGAAGCGTTCCATCCAAAGTAAAGCAAATAGGTATCTTTATATGATGTATAATTATGTACCTATATGTGGACATTATTGGATTTTAGCAAAATTTTCGTTCCTTTTCATGAATTACGAAGGTAGGAAGTTCTCGAGCAGATTTTGTACCACCGGGAACGTTTTTGGTTGTACGACTGAATGGTTGGTCCAACGGGAGAAAAATTCCCAGTGGTACAACCAGTTGAACAACGCGGTTGCCACGGGTACCGCATGCACTATTTCTGTTTCACTCGCGAGTGGGGCTACGGGCGACCACTAGTGTAAAATATATTTGAAAAAGTAGCTGCTGCTGAACTTTCGGACACGGTTATTTGTCTGACTCGTCGCGTCGGGGGAACCGAGCTAAGCTCTCCCTCCAGACATATTGCTTTTCGTTCAACGAGCATTTATTACCCACTCACGCATCCAGTTCGGTGTGTCTGGTTAAGTCAGTGGTTCTGTCAAGTTTTACACACGGTTTATTTTGTAACCAGTTTTTCTCTTGTTTTTCTATAAGGTACAAAGGTTTTGTAAAAACGTAGCTAATTCTAGAAGTTCTTCTAAAATTTAAAAATGAAATTATGTTATGTATGTCGCATAACGACAATTTTGTAGGTAATTATTGCTGGCCTCGTGTGCTTTACTGTATGAACTCGCTACAACTGCGGTGTTTTCAGTTTAAAATACATATATCGACTAGCTGTTTCCCGCGGCTTCGCCCGCATAGGAAAGTTTTTGCCGCAGGAGCAGCTTTTCCCGAGGTATCTATTTGTTATTTGATGTGCCTATGTGTTAATTGATGTATAAACTATATTACTGTATAGTTTCATCAAAATCTATTCTGTAGTTTTTGCGTGAAAGAGTAACAAACATCCTATATCTACATCCTTACAAACTTTCGCGATATAGGTAATATTAGTAGCATAAATGACCTACTGTGCTTAGGTGGTAGAACATTTGCCATCAACAAAAAATTTTTTTGTGAATTTTTGAGATTTTTATTGCGCGTTTCGTTCCTGGAGTATACATTAAATTAAAACTACTTATCCAGTAATCGTTGTTCTTAGTATTGCCATATATTGCGTCCGATTCTCGGCAAATAATAAATTAATTGTGCTGCAGGATGTTCCTGGTTTGCGTCAATAATGTTGTTTTTTTTTAAATTAGGTACAGTCAAGATCACGTCAAGCTATACACTTGTGTTGCAATGTCAACTATATTTTGATCGCGCTAAGGCGACCACTGTACCTATAGCTTGACGAGTTCTTGATTGTACCCGTGTTGTACGTACCCAATGGATAATAAGGTAAAATTTAGAACTTGGTAATTTATCTAAAGCCGATGAACTTTTATCAGTAGCAAAATTATTATAGCTACAGAAAATGACGTTAAATATACCATTCCTATATTTTTAATTAAAACGGTAACAAGCAAACTCAAACTTTTCAGCAAAGTCACCATAATGTTTTGATTTAAACCAAAATATTTTCTTTTAAAAAGTTTTTCCATTTTAAGAAAGAAGTTAATTGAGTTTATGGGTTGTAAATAATTTTTGGGAACATTTCAAACACTTCTATACTTATAGCGAAGCTTAAGGGATTAGCAAGTTTACCGAAGTGTATTCATTCACAGAAAGCAATTCCAATTAAGAAAATGACCCAAGGACGCAAATATACGTCGGGCGCCTTAATAATCGGCCATTAACAGCGTAAGGGTGCGGTGAAAATAGGACAACAGTAACGTCGCCAAATTCAGAGTACCTTCTACTGCTGTCAGTTCACTGCATACTTTTTTTTTTTTTAATAATGGCTTTTTGTATTGTGTTTAAGGCACAATAATTCCGCCAATGTCACGTAGTGGCATACTTATCGTTGTTCTATTCTAAACCTATCCTATGTGTTTGACAGTTGCACTTGTCTCTTACGTCACTTTCACTCGCCCATGCCTACTTTACCTATATATACAAAAGTTAATTTAAGAGTCAACTCTCACATCGACAAACTTTTTCAGGGAAATAAACAAAGTTTAATTTTTTTTGGAATATGTTTCTTTTTTTTTCTTCTTTTTTTTTGCAGGATAGAATACCTACTGTTTTTATTTTATTTTAACTTTAACAAAGACAATGATTTACAAAATAATAATTGCAAAAGTATAACCATATTTCGATTGGTGGTTTTAACAAAAATTGGCGCCATTTATTCATTGTTGTCTTTACATTCATACAGTTGCAGTAGGTAAGTAAGACCTACCGTTTGTGTTGCCTACACTTTCAATATTCTAGGATTTTCTTGAGCAAGCAGAACAGTCTGCCTAATCCTCAGAAAAATGGGTTTCCTTATGAGGCTGGCATGGACATGAATGGTTAAAAAATTTTACAACTGTGGTCGCTGCGTTAGTTAAAGAAAATGCATTCACGAGCAATTGAATTCTTTTATCATTGCAATTTTTTATGGGATCGATTTCACGAAATAAACAAAATCTGCGATAACTTCTAGAAATTTAAGGCTACGGGGTCAGACGAGGACTCAAAATGCGCAGAATTTATCGAGACACATTATTGCGTTGAAAGTTTGAAAATCGGTTGGCAATTTTTTTTGAAAATCCAGAAAGTTTGGAAAAATCTGGGGATTATTTGGGACGAAATTTCGAATAGATTTTTTTTAACGAATCTATTTGGAATATCGAAAAAAGCACCTCCGCGCTTAGATGGACTATCCAAATATATATTTTTTGAAATTTTATTTTTCATAGGTTCAGAGATACGTGACCCCAAAGTTGGGACATTTTGTCAATATCGCTGTGCTGACGTTATAGTTCGCCGAAAACTGATCCAGCGAAGGGTGCTAGGATTGATTGATTGTGCTACGAGTGAAGCGAGTGGCGGATAGAATTCTGAGCGTAGCGAGGGTTTCAAGGTACGAGACGCAAAATAACGTCTCATAAATCGCTCATAAATAAACGTCTAGCTACTATGGTACATTTTCAATGTACTAAGATTCTTCCGTACTGCGTAAAGTCTGTAGATTTTTAATTAGGTAGATACCATTAAATATGTCCAACCAAAACCAAAAGCAGCAGAATGTTCAGGCAAAATGTTCTATCGACTAGAATAAAAGGTCCTTTACACCGAATATAGCGCCAAGGAATCCTTGAGCGTGGGTTGTTTCCGTATTTATGTCCACTTTATGTTAGACTGTCGCATTCTTTAAAAGAATCTAATTTCACCGGGTACTATGGCGTAGTAGGGAGAGAAACATGCGAGACAGATAAGCCTATAGCTCCACGCCTACAGACATTAAATTAAATGGTACACCAAAATGTTCATTATTGTATCATTTTCATTAATCTGAGGAGCTCTCGTCACATTTTATTCATATTAGTAATGGGTTCATTTGGTGTGCAATAATAAAGTAGTTAAATAGGTACATACCTACATATAATTTACGAGTTACATAAACTTACAAACTATAAACTATCTTAGTCTACTGTTAAAGAATTAGACAAGGGAGTCCAATTCACAAAATAAATACTTTATTTTTTTTCTTAGGAAAACCTACAATCAAATACTACTTAAAAAACTTTAATTAAAAACAGATAACCAATTAAAGGTTTCCACTGATAGTGACGGACACACAGAAGAAATTTACAAAATTGTCAAACACAACAGAGACAAAATACAACATAAAACAGTCCTAATTCGCTAATTTTCAAAAAATCGTTTACTTAGCACATTCCTTGCCGACTTAACCGATGGTGCAGAAGAAGTCAAAATCTAATTGCTTAACTACTTAATACTTAATTATCCACACCATGGAGCCTTTTGTATTTTGTCGAATCGAGCCCTAGGCCTCTGTCGCTCCAACTCCGAAGCCACTAAGCCAACGAGGCCGTCAAAGTTAACTAATCAGGCAAATAAATTAGTTTTTGACTTTACTAAAAAGTTAACATTTGTTCAAGGAAAAATTGAAAAAGTTTCATAAACGAGATATACTTACTTGCCTACGCTGTTTTTGCTTAGGCGACGTGTTGTTTTGGTAGTTCTATATTAGGTACGTGTTTTGCAGCTTTTAAAAGGAAAGTTCAAGAGCGGACTCGAACCTCTAGCAAAAGGGAGACCAAGATGTAATGAATGCCACAAGATATGCTAATTTAACTTGTCAGTGGAATAAAGGACCCGTCACTTGTTTTGTATTTACCACTCCTACACTAAAGCGCGACACAGACAGAGCTGTGCGGAAGCGTGGGGCGGTGGCGTTTTTAACCGAATATTTTTGTTTATTTTTGTATGAATTTTTATGTTAACTAAGTTTATTTTTCTTCCATAATATCTAAATTAAATCAGAAGCTAGCTAGAAATAAAAAATCTATTCTATAGTAAATCTACACCTACATTATTTACCACAGCCTTCAACGGTTACATGCAGTCACTTGATCAGTCGAAAAGAGGATCGTAGTCTTAAGTACCCATATTAAATTATAAATCGGTGATTGAGTAGCAAATTCCACATCTGAATTTGTAATATATGGGTGCCTACCTATACGGATACCTAGGTAAATTGGGTTACAATAAGCGCGACACAGACAGAGCTGTGCGGAAGCGTGGGGCGGTGGCGTTTTTAAGGGGCTATGATATCTCACAGCGGGTCGGATGATCCGTCGCTATTTCAACAATACTGTATCATTCATTTTGTAATAAATATGCAGTAAAGTAGAAGACTTTTACTAGTTATTCACGATTTCGAAAACACAGTTCGTTAAAATTTTCTCAATTAAAAAAAATTCCAAAGTTAACCATTTTAAGAATTTATTTTCGCTACTTTTATGTAATAAAGCTACGTACAATCACCATATTTTGAGTACTAACTGTACTTACTAATATGCAGATCACATAACATTTGAATTTACAAAATACACATAACTTTCGGCAAAAAAAGGAAAAACCTAAATCTAAGCGTTTTTGAGCCAGCCCAACTTGAGCCGCATGGCATCTCCCTACCCCGCGTCAGTCCCGCTCTGCCAGTGGCACGGGGAACACGTGTCGCTCGCCGCCATCCAGCTGTCACTCCCGTCACACGTCATTTATTCAAATTATATTTTGAAATAGGGTAGCATCTTTGTTGCTATCCTAGTGTTTTTTGGAGTACAGTCTCCTTGACTGAAAAATGACTGGATGTTTGTTTGTAATTTGTTTCGATACTTGGTTGTTTGACTTGACAGAACAAAAATAGACGACGACGTGTAGACAGAAGACTACAAAAGAAATTTTCTGAAGATAATATTTATTTTCCAATATCTTTCTTAATAATTTCCCGACCGTTTAGTATAATAACGAATTTTTTAAAATGGGAAACCAAGGTAACAAAAAAAAGAAAAGACTTGGTTGGCGTAAAAAAAAAGGCAAAAACTTGAGTAAAGCACTAAAGTGAGTATAATTTATTTGGCAAAGAAAATTCACATCGGGTTAAATTATTATATGGAGTTGTCGGAGACGACACCATAGTAGAAATTAAATGTCCGATTACGGCTTATAAAACGTCTTTGGACCAAGCAATTACAAATAAAAAAGTTAATTTTTGGAAAAAGAAAAAAGAACAACTTTATATTAATAAAAAACATCCTTGGTTTATACAAATCCAGGGACAATTACACATCACCGGCAGGCGGCAATGTATATTCGCGGTATGGTCTGGACGGGACACAGACATAACATTTGAAAAAATCCAACGCGATGACAAGTTAAGGAAACAGATTATGGAAGATAAATTAAAAGATTTTTATTTATCATGCATGTTGCCAGAGTTATGCGATCCTAGACATGTTCGAAATATGCCAATTCGAGAGTTAGGCGAGGTGTGACGACAAGTCCGCCCTCAATCTACTGAAAAAAAAAATTAAACCGCCGAAAAAAGAAAGGAACTGAAAAGTAAAAATAAAAAGCCGGCAAGTGCGAGTCGGACTCGCCCACGGAGGTTTCCGTTCCGTCAGCCACACTAATATAAGCTATCACTGTACCAAGTTTCATTAAAATTAAATATTTTTCCCGCGGGAAAAGTTTACCGCGGTAAATAGTTGCCTATATGTTATCCCAGGATATAGGCTATGACTGTACCAATTTTCATCAAAATTAAATATTTTTCCAGCGGGAAAAGTTGCGGACCAGGACGCGGGCGCAAACACGCGTGACAGGAAAACCGGCCTAAATGTATTAAATTTTGCTTACCAAATGTAAGACATGTAGAAAATAATATGACTTTAGGTACATATAGACTAGAATTTATTAAAAGTATTGTGTTCCTTGGTATAACTATAGATTCATCTTTTCAATGGGGGCCCCACATAGCTTCACTAGCTGGCATACTAAGTTCGGCCGCCTATGCCGTTAGAAAAATTTGACAATTACTGATATTGCTATCGCAAAATTAGTATATTTCAGCTACTGCCACAGTAACATGGCATAAGGCATCTTACTGTGGGGTCGAGCAGCAGATATAGTGACCATTTTTATTTTGCGAAAGAGAGCTAGGTATTAGCTCGATCTATAATCTGCGTTGTAGTCATTAAGAGAAAAGTTTAAAGAAATAAATATACTAACCGTATCCAGTCAATATAGATTTGAGAATATTTTGTTTAAGTAAACCCGCTGTAAAACCACAGCCGCCTGCTGGTGATGTCCGGATGGATGATGAGGGTTTCACTATCGTACAAACTACCAGGAGATATATATATCTATCTTGAATATGAAGCACACAAAGTTTAAAAATCACATTATGTAACAATTTGTTATTATAAAATAGACGATTCTTTGAATGACAAAGACGCCTGATATTAATGTTACTTGGTGATGTGGTACTCCTATGCTATAAAGTATGTTGACATTGACTGTAAATAAATTATTAATACATAGTGTTTTTTTTATTAAGAACCATCTTGGACGGTCAATATTGTGTAGCTTACCCTACATAAATAGTGCGAGTGAGATAGGTGCGCTGACGGCGGCGGTGGGAGAGGCATGCGGGGGGGAAATTTGAATTTGAGCTGACATACCATCGACTCTTAACCGCCAGTCTGTCTGTGTCGCGCTCATTGTAACCCAATTTACCTAGGTATCCGTATAGGTAGGCACCCATATATTACAAATTCAGATGTGGAATTTGCTACTCAATCACCGATTTATAATTTAATATGGGTACTTAAGACTACGATCCTCTTTTCGACTGATCAAGTGACTGCATGTAACCGTTGAAGGCTGTGGTAAATAATGTAGGTGTAGATTTACTATAGAATAGATTTTTTATTTCTAGCTAGCTTCTGATTTAATTTAGATATTATGGAAGAAAAATAAACTTAGTTAACATAAAAATTCATACAAATCATGAAACGTAAAGCAATGTATATTTATCACAGCTATTCAAAGTTTTGATCAAAGGGAGAGATGAAGAGTTTCACAAAATTCGGTCTCAAAATAAATTGTTATCGGTGTTGACAAACAGTGTAGTACTTTTTCATTCCGCATAAAATAACTTTTCATTACTCATACTCTGAAAGTAGGTCTGAAGTTGCCTGAGTAGCGGGTTGAAAGTAATACATCTCAGCCCTAGGGAGAATCGCTTTCAACTGACAGCTGTCAAATTATATTAAAAAATACTAGTACTATTTTGACATTTCTATTGGACCATGATCCAAATGTCTATACAGCCACTCAATTACAGCGCGATGTAAAATTGAAATAACATAAAATTATGTAATAATTAAAGAATATATTTTTTTAAATGACTTTATTATAATTATTACTGTCAACTATTTCTTTAAAATAACATAGATTTGGGCAAAATATTTATAATTTTTTCAATGATGGGAATGAAAAATAATGGCAGAATATCCGGCCGGCCACTGAAAAAAAAAACAAAATAGTCGGGAAAGCGGCAATCCGATCTTCTTTTGTTTATTCGAGTTGTAGAGTTTTGTTTATACTTCCGTATAGCAGAGATTTGTATTAACACTCATTTTATGTTTTTGTTTTTACTTTCAGTGTATTCATAATGAAAAGCACAGTGTTTCCCTCGGGTTCAAGACTTATTTAGAGGTCCCTCAAACTATTGGCGCCCTCGCTACGCGTCGGGCGCCAAACCCCGTCTCGGGACTTAAATTCAAATTTATTTATTTCACATAAACTTAACTTACAGTAAAAACCAATGCGTTATAGTTTATTCTTTTAAATTGCAATTAAACAAATTAGATTAAAACAAATTAAAAAAATTAATATAAAAAAAATTAAATAAGTTACTTTCACACCTAGGTTAACAATGTACTATTGTTATGGTGTTATTTGCATGAGGTTACTAAAGGGAGAAAGTGAGCGAATGAGCGAAGTGAGCGTAGTGGGCGTATAGTGAGCTTCCAGTTGTCGCAAGATTTGCGACTAGGATAAGAAAAAAAAAGGAAAAAAGTTCAAAAATGCGACTTCTGTCATTCTAAAACTCGACGACTAGTCTAGACAAAACTGGAAAACATGTTTTAGAAAGTACAAATGAAGACTTTTCTATGATACCTCACTTGGCCTCACATTAAAAATTTCCATCCCCATTTCGGCTCATTTTGCAATGAAAAAATAAAAATATTATTTAAAACTTCCAAATTTCAAGTAGATAGCTTTTAAGTACAGGTATGTAGTAGCTGTGTCAGAAATACAGACAGACGAAGTCACACCATAAGGATTCCTTTCGCTAAGCGAACTTTGCTTTAGTCTTTAGTCGATATCAAAAGGTAAAGTATTCGAGACACGGTCTGTTTCCATCCTCTATGCCATTGCACCCTCAATAAAGTTCAATCGTCCGATACGAGTAAAACAATTAGAACAATTCAATTTCGCGTAAAGGGGATTGAAACCTCTCATATGCTATTAACTGCGACATTAGTCCAGCCTTTCCACAACATCACTGTTTATCTGGAATGTACCAGTATCGGACTGTGGACTTAGTAGTCATCTATCTATACTATAATATTATAAAGAGGAAAGATTTGTATTTTGTGTGTATGTTTGTAATGAATAAACTCAAAAACTACTGTGCCGATTTCAAAAATTATTTCACCATTGGAAAGCTACTTAATCTGTCTCCAACTTCAAAGTTGACTTCTGTTCGTTTCTTTTAGGTTTGGTTTATAAGGGCTGGCGAGGTCTAGTATTCTTACGGAACTACTGGTTTATTTTATTCATGAATTGCTAATTATTATTTTTGTATTTGCATGTGGCTTGAGAAATTGAAGACCCTTTTATTTTTTTATTTTATTTTACATATACCTAGCATTCTAGTGAGTTACCAGTGGTTGACCAAGTAAGGTTAGGTACTAGGTATATTGTAGTGTAGAAGAGGAGAAATCAAACATGACGTCAGTGCGAAGACTCAGAGAACAGGCGTCTTGATGCCTAAGCAGGATGTTTGTTATAGTCACATTAAATGTCTAACAACATGAATGGTCTAGCTACTTTACTAATACGGTTCGTGATGTGATCTTACTGTATACCTATCGTTGGTAAGTTGCCTCTTCTAGCAAAAACTCAGCTAGTCTGATGAAGGGAAAGGAAAATATAAATAGTTGTGTGTAGATAGAGGTTTTGTTTTCATACGTAGGTACATAATATAATTACTGTATTAAAACAAGTTGCTTTCAAAAAAAAATTAACTAACTATATTCCGAACAAAAAATAAATAGGTACCTACCTACTTACCTATCGGCTAACACGTATAGCACCATGGAGCTAGGATCTCTTTGGTGGTCGCGCGTATGGGATAGCAAATTTTTTTCATTCAAGTATAGCACTAGTACACTGCCACTGTGGCCAGAAAGTGGCGGTAGATTTTAAAAAAGTGAAGCAATCGCGCCCCGAGAGTTCCGTACACACTTAATTATATATACATCTAAGAGTACATCGTCCATAAGTTTGTAATAGCAAAAAAATTATAATATGACTACAAATTAACGATATTCGGATTTTTCCCTTTAATTGTGCCGTGAGACCTTGCTTCTTGCCTAATTTCATGTGTTGATTCTAAATCAACAGGCGGGACCCTATTGACTTTTAAGCTTGAATTTTTACATCCCCAAGGGACTATATTTGAAATAATTTCAACTTAACATCTATGTCGCTTCCGGAGAAAAAGGGCATGAAAAGGGTCTTGACAGACGGAGAGACATGCGGACGGACAAAGAAGTGTTCCGTTTTGACCCAGGCCTATCTCTTCACCCCGCTAGCTCAGTGCGCGTTGTTGGTTCACATGCGACTTGAGAAGTCCTTCTTCGGCGTAAGCAGGTTTCCTCACGATGTTTCCCTTTGCCGTTTGATAGCAGCCAGTAAATGTACTTAAGTTTCGATAAAACCCATCTGTACATGGTCCGAGCGGGGATCGAACTCGGACCTGCTTGAGGTGACAGGCCGCGTCTTCCCCACTACGCCACCGACGCTCTTATTTTTACCCATAATTATGTTTTATCTCCTGGTTAAAATGGTACATAGATACAGTCTATTTCTTAGCTTTTACAAGAAACAGTTCCTAGTAATACCTCTCCTACTATCTACTACCTATTTGGTACCTACTGAACCTATACCTACTGAAAACAAATTTTTTGGTGTATAAGGCGGCCGGCACGGAGTAGTTTGCTCCGGCAGAGCCAGGGGAGGTCGAGATTCGCCTATTGTATTCAAATAGTGGTTCCATTGATACAACAATAAATAAGCTATAAAATGATAACCGTACCGCCCGACTGACCGACAATGTTAAATGATATCAATGATATCAATAAATTCTCAAATGTTAACCTGGATTTAGCGCAACTTCTAATGAATAATGATCCAGAAGACCATATCTGTGTGTATTTTTTTCCCGTTAAATTCTAATTCTGACGCTAGGTTATTTTATTCAGTGTGTAAGTATATAATAAATAACATTATTATGTTGAATAAGTACCTACAAACTACCACACAAATTATTTAAATCGAATTGCCAACGATTCTAATTAATTTCCAATCGAGAAAAATCAAATCAACCCCATCATGCGTCGGAATGAGAACGTAATAGATTCAATTCAATACACTTTATTGCACGTTTAAAAATTACAGAAAAACAAAAACAGATACAGTAATGTACATCTAGGCGGTCTTATCGCTAAGAGCGATTTCTTCCAGACAACCTTTGGGTAGAGAATTTACAGCAAATTAGAAGGTAGGTTGTGATTCCAGAACAAAACAAAAAAAAATGTAGCAACTTACCAATAGCAGTTTTAGTGCGAACATTCCTGGAGTAGCACATGGGATGCAGGATGGCCCAGTAGCGGTCGACGGACACCGCGACCAGGCAGAAGATACTGATGGTGCACAGCATCACCAGAAGCGACACCGTGAACAGGCACGCGTGCAGGTTCCTCGGGAGGCCCACCGACGCCAAGATAGCGAAAGGAATGCCGAGGAGTCCCACCAGAAAGTCTGCAACTGCTAAGGACACTATGTAGTAGTTGGTGCGCCGGCGCAGTCTTCGATCGCGGCGGAACACGTAAATCACCATAGCATTGCCTATGACCGCCACCAGAGCCACCAGCAGCTCGAGGCTAGTGTATGTGGCATGCAGCTCTACAGCCGGCGAGCGGTGGGGAGCTGGTGCTATAGTCGAGTCCGTCACATTCTCATCTTCAGCCATTATGGAGGTCATAAACAACTCTAAACCACAGTAACACACTCTTCAACCCATATTTTAGTTAATGTCATATAACAATAAACATTCTAACACTAACCGTACAGCCATTATTTTAATATTTCAGATACCAATAACATGCACAGACAACATCGCACAGGTGCACAACTGAAATAAATTCTGAAACTTTGAAATTCCAACATTTCAAGGTGTTAAGAATTTTGAAATGCAAAATAAATATTTGGTTGAAATGTAGTAAGTTCAGTAAGTTTTGCTAAAGTTTCGGTGGCGTAACTCGGAGCAGGTGCGCGTATGGGGCGAGCGTGTGCCGCCCGCGAGGCGCTCCTCCCAGCACTGCAGGCGCGCGCGGCCCGCGGCGGCGTCGGGACGCGCGCCCTACGCCCGACGACGCGCGCTGCCACTTGTTGCGACGACCGCGTTTGTCCTTCAAACGCCTTGGACATCACACAAGCCCTATCAGCGAAACTGCATAGGTTTGACTATCATACATCTCTTATTTACCTCAATTAACTGTTGAGTCAATCAAAAATTAAACACATTTTGAAATGCAGTTATATGTTCTTCAGTACTTCATTATTAAATAGCACATAATTATTATTTTACTATAAATTTAACATGAATAGTCATCTTCTTAAAAAGTTAATTAATAGAACACAAAAGGTACACAATCGTCAATGATAAATCGTCGGTGTTTTATAGAAGGGGCGAATTTTCATATACTCTGTACAAATATTCCAGTTCTACAAAACACAGTTAAATTGCTAACTATTTTTATTTGGGGGTCACCCTGAGGGAGACATTCACAGTTCAAACTAAGACAAAAACTTAGCAAAATCTAGGAAAAGCACAGAATACAAATATAATTATGTGATTTTATCATTTAAGATGTAGAAACAGCTATAGACAATTAATTACAATTAAAACGCGCCATTTTGTCAATTTTTCTATGAAAAGTATGACAATGAGATTGAGCTTTTTAAAGTTAGTCCATTATCAACTATCAATGTAATTGAATCCTTTAAGATTGTAGTTTAATATAAATCATTGGGGATGTATCCTATCTAAAAGGTGCCCTGGTATACCAATCTTCAATAAAGTCCTTCTATCTAATTGGTCTAAATGCGGATGGAAGTGTAGCAATGCTTCCCAACAAATCTCGCTTAGTTTTGGTATACACAGCCACACTTTGTACAAAATGTTATTTCTGCTAGCAGCAAGTTCCTTGGGCTCGATGCCACCAAACACATACATGCAGCCATCAGAAGTCACTGTCGAAGCATGGAAATACAAAGGATTTGGCAATACAGTCTTTTGCATAAGAGTCCATTGCAAATCTGAAATATTTAACCGCCATATATCTTCAAACACAGACTGCCCATCTGAACCTCCCGCTACAAACACCTGCACACCGCTCGGGGTGTCAATTTGAACAGCACTATGACACTTTCTAGGTAATGGTGCTAAGGTATCCTTGATACTGTCATCAGCCTTTGGTGTCAATATCCTCCAGGTCTTATTTTCAATGTTAAACATTGGTATTTCCATGAGTTCAAATGCCCATTCTCCTGTTCCACCTCCAATGATGTACAGTTTATTGCCTACTTGTGCAACTTCATGCCTGTATCTGCCCATTGGTTCTTCTTCCTCTCCTGTTCCGACAAATACAGATTCCCAGATCATTGTTCGGAGATCCAGTCTGCAATACAAATATCTATTAATGCAGAACTTAAATAAAACTTGTCTAACTGAATCAAAATAAGGTAATTTATGAACCTATAAATATCACAGTTGTACGCAAATCCGTTAGTGCCCCCGATAGTATAAAAATGTCCATCATGGCACAACACTGCTTGTCCATACTGTCCGGGAGGTCTACTACCAGCTACATCTATAATTTGCAGTTTAGCATCTCCCTGGCATGTGCGCCATGCGATTACGTCGTTGCTACACTTGTTGCCAAAAGGTGCGCCTGTGCCACCAAATATCTGAAACAAAGGGTTACATTATGTTTCTAAAACAATTTTAAAAATAGTCGAAGGTTGTATTTGGTACATTTGCAGTGTTGTACGTAAAATGTATTTGTTGCCACCAGCTAAATTGTTTTGAATATTCAAGGTCTGCCTCAACTTGGTACCAGTCATTCTCAGATTTCTCGACAATGCTAACCATATTGGTCCAACATAAAATATGTTTAAAATCAAAAACTTAGATTGAAATCAGACTAACCATTAGATGTCTTCCATACATGCACATAGCATTGGACGCCAACTCCTCAGGCATATTTTCTACAACCTTGTGTTGCTTCCATTTTCGTGTAGCTATCGAAAAACTCCATAGCTCTTTGAATAGCGGTCGCGCTGGTGTCCAAGTAGGGTTATCTATTTGCCCACTGGAAACTGGCAATGAAGGATTTGGATTGTAACCCCCAAAACAATAGATATTAACATCGTCACAGGCTATTCGATGTCCACTGCGAGGTCTAGGGGTCTCAACACCCCGACATTTGACTTCGGTGACCTGAAACGGCTCGAAAACAAAATCTTTTCGTCGAGAAGTCATGCCGCTGAGCACCGCCGAGTGTCACACACCACACAGCTGGAGACAAAACCTAAAAATTATATGATGTAGCAGAACAAAGTTTGAACAGGTGAAACTTTAACTAATTTACTTTACAATAAAACATTAACTTGAACGATACCTAAGTAAACGTTAAAGTACAGACAGAACGTATAAATCACAGGAAGGAAGGAAGGTAAAAAGTAATTTTTTTTGACAATGAAATATGAATGACAGGTGACACTGGTGACAGTGACAGCCTCAATTTTTTTAATGGATTTTACGGCCCTGCCTTGCCTGGACCCAGGCTCAGGCACTCCCAAAGATGGAAACATATAAATTCCTCTGTGCTATCGGACGCATACCTTCTTAGTAGTCTGTGGTACAGGCTATTTATTTAATCGCAAAAAAAGATAGATCGCGTTAAAAAATAAATTCGCCTAGTAATCTCTCTAAGCGTATAGGTACTTGTTGGATTCTTTTGACCTTGACTGTACTTAAAAACGGAACACCTATGCATGCTCCAGACTCCTGTGTGATACACGGCGTGAATTCACGTCGTAATTTTCCCGCGAATTAGGCGCGAAAAACATGTCCCTCCACTCTCCACACTCGTTATCGTTCACAGTTTAGTTCGCGCGCTCGTCGAGAATGGACGCCGAAATATGCACTGCTATCGCAGTGACCCTGTGCGCAAAGGCACACCAAATGGGCTTATAAATATCGTCGGTGCTTGCTCCAGACTTCTTCACCTTTTTCCTATAATTCCTATAACTGGAAATTAGAATAGATTATCTTTTCTTTTTTTAAATCGTCATTTACTTTTATGATCTTTGTGTTTGGCATCCCATAAAATGGGTTCGGCATCATAACACGTCCTCCGTAGACTTTACTTACTCTGTGCCTCCGTAAACAAATAAACACAACCTCACGGCACCGAGTGTCGCGCGCTCACCGCGCGCTACTGTTTTCACGCGCGAGTGTGCATGCGTGCGCATTCACAGGAGGTTCGCGCCCTGCGAACCCTTTGACGCGGGACAAATACCGACACTGAACGGAGAACAAACAGACGCGAAACCTGTGAACGGGCGCGAAAGACATCCACAGTCGCGATTCGCGCCTTTCACGGGTGTTCGCGGCGCGAATGTGGAGCCCGCTTTAGCAATTTATTTGGAAAACGTGCACCCCTATGCCAACCGTCCGTCAAAGAAATGCGCAAATTGTATTCCCGATCGCCGGCAAATTCACAGATTAATGAGTGTCTTGGGCAAATTTAAGTGGTCCGCATCGTTGATAGAATAGTTGAACTCTCAGATTAGAACGTTGAACTTATATCCCAAAACAGCGGGGAATTATACCGGGGTTTACGAGAAAAGAATCTATAGAACCTTACGAAAATATTTAATAAGATTTGTATTGATGTTGTATAATGACGAAATTTCAATTGATTCGATATACCTGCCGGCTTGGTAAGTTTTTCCTGTAGGGGACAAAACTACAAAAAATACAAAAAGATGGATTATTTTAAAATTTTTATTACTCTTGATACATTGATTCACAAGAAAGTTATAAAATCATACCCCTAGGAAACAACACGCAAAGGTAGGTATTAAATATTCATACTGCCAAAATACATACGAGCTTGAAAAATTAAAACCAAAAACTTGCATTTTAAAACAGTCATAAAGTTAAAAACAGGCAATAAACTATATATTTGAACTTTTTTTTAAATAAAATTAATCAGAGAACAAACGATTATGGAGACATAAATCCATAAATAATCTACAAGAACAGAAATGTAAAACTTTTGACATTTTACCATAAAATAATGTTGTTACTGCTAGACAAATTATTACAGCAATTTAAATTTGAATGTAATTTTCATCGTATGATGCTAAATGTAACAGCTAAAGGGGATCGGGCCTGGATCATGACACTGAAATTTCAATCATACATTTGACCAACAGTGGTCAAGTCATGTTTTTTCAGAGTCAGAAACCTGTCACTGTAAAGTTCACAATATCATGGTAAATCGGCAACAGACTTAATAATATAATGTGCACTTTTATTTATAGGATAGGGCATTCACTGAACGCTGTTATTGTGACACTGTTCCTTTGCTGTGTATTGTTATTTCATTACTCATTCACCATGTGGTAAGATAATATCACAGAATGAAGTGCACTATAGTGCGTTCATTATATATAAGTATGATGCACCTAATTTAATAAATATTTTTTCATGATTATAATTCACGATAGTAAATTAACACTGAGAAAAAACTATGGTAGTTCGTAAGAGTTAAAGATTTAGAAAATCACTGAATTAACGAACCAAGTATTGTTACAATGCCGTGATAAACATGCGATGTTACAGGACGAAGTTTAATACGGATTTTTGTGTAGGCCCTAGGCCCAACTACTGCATCTTTCGTGTTTCAGTTGAACAAACACTTTAGTCTGCTGTTGTTCAATGTAGAGATGTATGACAGCTAACAGATACTTAGCGATAACGAAAGTTCCAGTATTCGGGTGTGTAACGCAATTTAGGCAGCGCGTTGCATGCCTGTAGCAAATAGCACTTTTTGCTTCGTCTTTTTGCTTTTTTTGCCGGCAGGAGAAGGGGCGGCTTGTAGGGCGGCCTCGATGGCGTCGCTGAGGCTGAGCGCGCGCGGGGCGGCCGCCTCCTCGTCGTCGGGAGGCGGCGGCGGCGGCGGCGGGGCCGACTTGCGCACACGCCATATGCCGCTCGTGCTCGCCATCTTAACATAGAAAACATTTTCAGGTTATAAAAATGACGGGGGCGACTGATGATATATTATGTGGTTTAACTTAGCATGGAACTGAGCAACGACATTCATGAACAATGTTACCAAAAAAATGGGCAAAATATAATGTGCTTTTTCACAGCACTGGCTCCTTGCAAAGCTAAACATTAAATATACATATCAATCTTCACGCTACGTCCCTGACGGGGTAGGCAGAAACAACCAAGTATCGCGAACCTGACACACCTCTTTCGCTTCGCTCAGTCTCATCATTCTCTTCACACACTAAACATTGTAGAGCATGTTAACCTTTGCAAATGATAGTCCGGGTGGAGACGTGGCACTGGTGGAGGGGCTCGCCTCTTCCAGCGGCAGCGGCTGTGGCTCCGAGAGCGGCGGCAGGGCGGCGGGGAAGAGCACATCGGACGAGAAGTCCGGCTTGGGCGGGCCCTCCATGGCGCGGCGGTACGCGCGCTCGCGGCGCCTCTCCTCGCGCTCGTGGCGCGCGCGGATATGCGCGCGGCGGTCTACTTCCTCTGGAATGGCAAGTCAGGTCTGGTGTGAGCTGAAGGTATAGGTATTGCACCTCCAGGACACGGTACCCGATGCTGATTGGTGTCTGTTTGTTGTGTCGTCCGTTAATAAGATTTATTTATATAATTTTTATAATTCTTTAATTTAGCACTGGAGCTGATGGTAAAGCAGTTGTCATTAATAATGACAACTACTTTACATTTACAAACACATAGTGCTAAATTACTACTAAGGTTCCCTACCTATATAGCCGAAAACATTAGCAAGCTGAAGTGGTAGGGTCAGGTCACACCTGTTGCAGAACCGACGGCCGTTGGGGCAGCAGTGCGGGACGCCCTACAGCCAGGTGGTCCGATAATCATATGGCCAGAAGCGACTGGTTGCGGAGGCCGGAGGACCGGGTAGCGTTCATTGGGGAAGGCCTATGTCCAGCAGTAGACGTCGACGGGCTGATATGATGTATGCATGTAATAACCCACCGGCAAAACTGTCCAAAGCCTCCGCGGTGACATAAGGTGGTAGCAGGTCAAGCTCAACAATGTCGAAGGAGCAGTAGAGAGGCAGGTGGGCAGTATATGGCATGTGTTTCCTCGTCTAAAAACAACGTAAAGGCAAACCATTACAAAAACGCCAAGTGCGGGTCGAACTCGCGCACCGTAGAACCTTCGTTCAGTTCCTGGTTGGAAACATTAAGGGAAAGTTATTGAAGGACAAACTTGAATTAGTAGTGGAAAAAATGTTCTCTCATACATCGGTCTTACATTACGGTCGATGCTCCAATCTCAAATGTAAGTTTGTATAGTCCCCGCGGAGTTTAATGGCGGCTGTGTGAAGTTGGCTGATTTCTGCGCAATTACTAATTTTAGGTGTCAAAGGGGTTCACTAGAGGCGCTCATTCAATTTTAAGAAATGGGTAATCTATACTTATAATAAATCTGTAGAAACCGTGTGTCTGTACTTTGAATAAATTTATAAAAAAATGAGTGTGGACGATAAAAAAAGAGTAACAGAACACAAAAAGTGTTTTTAATTTTTTTGTCTTTCTGTCTTTCTGTCTGTCTGTCTTTCTGTCTTTCTGTCTGTCTGTAATCGCTAATCTCCGAAACTACTGAACGGATTTTCTTGCGGTTTTCACAGGTAGATTAAGCACAGCCTGGCGCAACTTATAGGCTTTGTTTCATTGAAATCGGATGACAGCGAAAAAAGTTATCGTCATTTACAGATAAATCATTTAACGTAACAAGACGATGTCATAGACATAGGAGATATCAGAGTTATTTTAACTGGGACAGTATAGGCAAGTCCGAAACCATAGGAGATGCAGGGAAAGTGTCTTATGACATAGAAATTTTTTGGTCAAGCGTGTGTTGTCCATAAAAATGAGACAATTTGCACATATTTTTTTTAATGCGGTTCGACTCAGTTTCATGTAGGGATCACTTAATTATATCGGAAGAAAAAAATCTGAGCAGCAGAAGTTAGTCAAATTCAATAAAATGTTTTCTCATAGAACGCCAGTGAAAAATAATTTTTATTATTTTTAAAAAATGCGTATCGACTTAGTTTCATGTTAGAATCATTTTATTGTATCGGAAGAAAAAAATCCAAGCAGCAGAAGTTAGTCAAATTTAATAAAATGTTTTCTTATAAAACAGACTGTGCAATGTACTTAGGAACTTACTACTTATTCATGCATGCCACCCGAACTCCATCTGCTCCGATTACTATGTCAAAATTGTTATCACGAAAAAATATCTAAAGGTTCCTAAGACAGTTTCCCTGTATCTCCTATGGTTTTGGTTTTGCCCATACTGTATTAGTTAAAAAATACACACGTATAATAAAAATTGATATGAGAAGTCTTATGAGCAATAGAAGTGAAAACAACAATTTTTTAAATTTTTATCTGTCTTCACCAAATTGGATACGGTGTTCATAGTTTGTTCCTGAAGGTATGGTATACCTTAAATTATGGTGAAGGTACTTAGAATGATCCATTTTACCATTGGAAAATTATAACTAGACGATGTATGTCTGTACATAGCAGAGATAGGTACCTACTTCCAAAATCCACGCGGACGAAGTCGCGGGCAACAGCTAGTTGATTGATATATTGATTCATTCGTCAACTGTATCAAACTTACAAGTTTTTGGACATCTCTATATAGCACACTATCTCGGTTACGCACACATACACTATAAACACTGTTAGCGATGTGCAAAGAATTTGTGACTATATATTCATTCAGTCGTCAAAAAATTCCGTGGGGACTATAATCACAAAAAAAATTTGTAATACAACTATAAATTAACGGATTTTCGGATTCATTATTTACTTGTGCTGTGAGACCTTGCTTTTTGCCGTTCATGCATAGCATGAACTAGAACAGTACTAGATTTTCAGTTCCATAGAGCTAATATAAAATGCTATAAAATAGCTTCTCATTATACTAGTTAGTTATACCTGTTCGCCGAGAGACAATGTTTCACGATGCAGGACGCGGCCGCGAATAGTAGCAGGTGCGGCGGCCAGGGCGCCCCACGACGCGTTTAAAATGCGCACGTTCAGGCTGTTCAGGAAAACTTGCTGCCCGTCATCGGCTGATGCAACAACAAAAAAATATGTTACTCTAAATCCACATTATTTATTATTGTGAAAAAAGAGAGAACTTTGAGAGTTGGATAATATTTTGTATTGCGGATTTGTTTCAGATAGGTTTTTGTGCCTTAACTAGGTAAATTGGTTTCAGGAATACCGCTGGGCATTGCTCCAGGTGAAAAGCTGCTAAGTTCATAGTTTCATACATATAAAAAGCCACAAATGTTTACCTTGATAGAAATAGAAGTATTTAGATTGATTTTGTTTATCAATCTCAGTTAGAGGATCACCATCCTCTATTTGTTCATTTTCAGTAGAACAGCTCTCCTCAGTCAGCGGGAACTCCTCAGGTTGGTGGTCATTCAAATAACCACAGAAGCTTGGTGCCTCCGGGTTCAGGGTAGACTGAGCGAGACTGATCGCTTCATCTTCAACTTGCTTCTGAACGGTATCACCATGCACTACTGATGTAGCTCCTTCATCTGTTGCATCGAACCAATCAATTTTATTCTCATTAACCTCTTGGACAGAACGTTGTACCACTGTAGGAACAGATTTTTCTGTTTCTTCAACAATTTTGCTTTGCTCATATTGGGCATTAATCTTGTCTTCTTTCAACTTGAGCATTTCCAAGGCTTGCTCCAAATAAACGATTTCAGTTGTATCAATCTCTGCCATTATTTGGTCCTTAATCTCTTTCCGCTCTCTGTCTAATATATCACGCACCTGAAACATGTTACATACGAATGAGCATACAATATGGGTATTTACCGATTGTGCACATACTGAACAGCGGCATCGGCGAGGCCTATGTCCAGCAGTGGTCTAGTGCAGGCTGACGATGAATGGTATTGTGGCAAATTATTTCACCTGTTGTTTAGTAGCAGAAAAGAATTTGGAGTATGGCGCGATAGAGATGCTGTCCAGAGGCAGCACCGCCGCCGCCGCCGACTCCGTCAGCAGCCCACGCGGCGGCGCGACCTCCACCGTGGTGGACCCGCGCACGCGCCGCACCAGCCGCATTGTCACCTGTGGAGTAGGAGTAACAAATTACTTAATTAAAAAACTACATTCTGTTATCGGTTGTACTTGTAGTGATGATGATAATATGTAATCAACACTAGCTTGTGTGGTTTAATCACCATTTCTATCGATGTATCAGTTGTGACGACACTGAAATGAAATTCTATAGTTGTCTGTATTTACATTTTCGAAATAAAACACATTTTTAACGGATTGAAGTCGCGAACGGGTAGGCAGCTCTGATGGCATGTTACTTTCGCCCACTACCTTTCACTTTAAACGCTTGGATCGCTGCGAGCACCTTGAGTACAAATATAAATCAATATTCAAGCACGTAGTGTTGTTTCTATATTCAATGGGAGGTTTTACAAAAAAGTTAAAGTAAAAAAGGTCATATTAAAAGCTAACTACAGTTTTACCTCCCATTAGGTATCCCCTAATACAACGCTATCTAATACTGCGTCAAGTAAACAATCTGCTAATATCATCATCATGACAGGACAACCCTGTCAAAACTGAGTAAAAATCTATACTAATATAATAAAGCTGAAAAACTTGTTTTTGTTTGTTTGAACGCGCTAATATCTGGAACTACCAGTTGGATTTGAAAATTTATTTTAACATTTGATAGCAAATTCTTGAGGAAGGTTGAAGGAGGCTATATAACATCACGCTACGACTCTTGGCAGCCGAGCAGTAAGAAAAAAGTCTGTTTCTGGGTGTTTGTGTGTATGTATTTACTTAAAAGATAATAGTATGTTTATCAGCTGTTGAGTACCCATCTACAAGTTTCGGCTTGGTTTGAGACTAAACAGCTGTGTGAGTTTGTCCAAACATTATTATTCTCATTTACCTTTCCCACCCAATCCCGTCCCCTCCCACTGCATTCATACCTCCTCAGCGGGCTGCTCCCACTGCACCACCTGCGCGGGCTTCATGTCCGCGACGTGGAGCGGCGTGGCGCACACGGGGCACGGCGGCGGCTGCACGTGGTGCGCGGCCGCGTGGTGCAGCGCGCACGCCCAGCAGTACACGTGCCCGCAGCGGCCCACGCGCCCCGCCGCCGGCGCGCCAAGACATATCGGGCACTCCCACCGACCAGTGCTCCGCACCACCTATTCAAATAATTACAACTTTGACAAACGGCACATTGCTCTCGGTCTTCCTATGTCTTATCTTATTTTGTAGACACTTTCTAATCTCTTCTTAGATGTGTACGTATGCAGGTTTGCTTACGATGCTTTCCTTCACCAAAAAGCATGAAATAAATAATAATGATAAATCCAGAAGTATAAAAGTACATTATACTGTGATAACCACCAACCACAGTAGTGATATAGGGTGTTGTTGTTTTAACACTACAATAAATTAATTATGTCTCGTAGATTCTAAAGCAACTCACAATTTCTTCAACTTGATCCCACTTGATTGGCACATCAGGATCCAGCAAGTTGACCTTACAGTCAACATCATCCTTCATCACAAACTGACAGCTGAAATTTGAATAGGAGTAACAATATTATAACATCTGTTGAAAGTTAAAACTCACTAAATAGTTTTTGACAAACAGATTTCCCACAAGGTGGACCGACGATCTGGTGAAGGTCGCGGGACCCGGCTGGATGAGGTTAGCGCAGGCCCGGTCGTCGTGGAGATACCTCGGGGAGGCCTTTGTCCAGCAGTGGACGTCTACAGGCTGATATGATGATAGATTTATTGTTGAACTATTTTGGCAAAGGGGTGGGCCATAAAATTAGTCAATATATTTTTTATTAGTACTCTAAAGTACTGCGCAAACCAAGCGAAAATATGGCCGCGCACTTTTTGACGTCATTGTCAAATGAACCATATCACTATACCCTAAAGAAAAAAATCGTCTAGCGCGAGGCGACGACGCCGACGTAAAGACGTCATTCATACGTTTTAGTTCATTAGGCTATAGTGATATGGTTCATTTGACAATGAGATGACAAAAAGTGAGCGGGCATTTTTCCGCTTGGTTTGAGCAATCCCTCAGGGAGTAATTTTCTTTTCGTTGCTCCTCAATAATAGCGTTTTTTGAAATTGATTTAAGTGATCTAAGAGTTAAATTTTCATAGTAAATTCTTTCACATAGCATATTATACATTGGCCTTAAAAAACCTTTTTACCTTCGCCTGACTGATTGATGAGATTACACTAGCCGTGGTCACGAGCTTACTTCCAGACAAAGGTTTAAAAAATCGCGTAGACCCATGTATAATAAATTATTATATAATTCTTACTTAGCCCGTAGATAGAGATCATGATCAAGACGATGCAATGCACGCTGAGGTACTTGGCGACGTTGCTGAGGACCCCTGCGCTCCGAACCTCGGTCCTGCAGCCCACGGGTGGGATACATGAAGTTCAGCAAATGATTCAAGTTATGCTTCTTGCTGCCAGGCACAAGCACTGAGCCAATTTCAGGCTCCTCATCATCTTCTATCCTGTAATACAAGTTTACTAAATTTGTAACATGTTTAAAAAGGATGACGTTCATATTTTATTTTTATCGGCGTGTGATCTTAAAAAAAAAAAAATGTTTTAGTCAAAACAAAAACCAAATACCCATAATTTTCTCTAAGAGAGCTGAATGTGGCATAATGGCATGGCATAAATGTAAAAAGTATGCAAGCTTTTTCAGTCCCTCTCTTTCCTCTTATAATTTGCCAGTATTGTATAGGTACATGTAATTGCAATAAATAAATTACAATTACATAATATAAAACATGAATTAAAGTTCTTTAAGGCCGGAACGAACCAAATGTGTGCCGGTGTGATGAGTGTAATGTGTGTGGTGAACTGTATGGGAGATGACGCACCCGTGTCTGTAGCCACGCACTGCACACACCATGCAATTGGTGCGTTTCGGCCTTAACAGCATTCAGCAGACAAGAGAAATGGGCAAAAAACTTTGCCATCACAATGTCAGTTTTAATTTAATTAATGACATACAGGTTTTAGTTTTGTTTTAGACAGAATTGACGTCAAAAAGTGAATATTGTATTCCAATTTTGCATAATCGAAGTTTCATTTCAGTTTGGATTTCTGTCCCGAAAATGGGACCATAAGACAGAAAACCTAGTTTTGAACTTTTAATGTAAACATACAAAATCATTTGAAACAGTATTAATGATGCAGGTCTTGCCTTTTAAATGTTACATAACAGGATGCAAATATGGTACCTAATTATTTTGCTTCACATTATGCAACCTACTCGGACAAGAACTCTGATATTTACACAAAATATTGTAAATAATGGTGTAGTAGTAGATGTTTTACCCGGTGCTCTGCGTTCCACCCATTTGGAAAGTGGAGGAACCACCACGAGCTCGGGGTCTCTTGTCAACTTGAGCCCTGCCTCTCTGCGCTGGTACATTCTTGCGGTACGGTTCATTCTTAGGTGCACTGTTGAGTCCTTCACGTTTTTTATTATTCCGTGGCAAAGGTTTATGCGTTAATTCTATAATAAAATTTAAGTAAAATGTAATAATATATTGGTTATTTGCTTTAAGTCTTTTTATTATAAAAAAATATTGTACTGTGGAGAAACAAATACATAAATTATTATAATATATTGGAGAAGGAATGGGAAGAAATACTTCAACCTGGAATCTTGACACAATCAAAATCTCTAATGCAATTAGAGTATTGACAAATTTAAACAGATGACAACAAGACAGGTTGCCAATAAAAGCAACTTCAGGTGACCTTCGTTCATCCACTTACCAGTACTTTTTTTACAGTCGATGGCCGAAGCCCTCGACTGTGGTTGAGATGATCTGTTTAAAGATTTCTTGTCCATCCTGGATTCCTCCAACATTAACATAAACAAGTGAGCGGGATACTCCGCGAGGAGACAACGAGTTTATGTACAGGGCCGACATTTTAGATAGCCATGTTTATAGTATAAAACAAAGAAAAATATAATTCTCTGTAGGAATATCTTTTACCTAGCGGTAAATACACAGGTTAACACTTCAAACACAAAAAAGGGAGTACTAATACTCCCTTTCGTCGATACCGACGAAAATATAAAGGAAAACTCCAAAATCTAGCTCGCCCCAATATGGCGACTAGCCGGCAGGGAAGGGGGAAGGCAGCCAGCCGTATTTGGATGCGCACTTCCGTTTATAAAATTTGTGTAACTACTCCTCTACAACGAAACGTGAAAATATTGCTCATAAATTGCTCCTCTAAAAAACGATTATTTATTTTGCTTCAAATATATAGTGCTAAAGAACTTTTTGGTTTAAAAGTATTTGAGATGACTTAAAATTTTGATTACATCATCAAAGAGATCAGGAATACAAGTTTGATGTAGGTATTTTTTTTCTAATCAAATAACAAATCAATGTTTAAAAATATCTAGGCAGAATTTTAATAAGGTGGTAAATGGTAATACAATAAACCCATGAGTTCATGGGTTTAATAGGAATAGGATGAGTATAGGTATGTTTATGGCCTTTGCCCAGACTTCAAAAAAATATATATATCCGGGTACTTAAGTTTTGATCAGCTACTGATAATTATTTATTAATGATTCCTTTTTTCGAAGCCATCTCTAATTTCTTATTAAAATATTCTGTGTACTAAACTTAATTTTTTAAAGTTTTTATTTAAAGGTTATTAGAATTATCTTTTTTCATATTTTGTGTTAGTAGGTCCTCATGAGATCCATGCTTTTATTCGTTTGTCTTCTCGGTTGATAAAACAGCTACAAGATTTTGAAAATCAACCGAAAACGTACTTACCTAAACACTACCTACTGTATGTTTTTGGCGGGTAATTGAAATAAGCAGGCAGGCAACGTCTCTTTGGCGGGAAACGAAAAGAAAGAAAAATTCGAAAATAAATGAAAGAAGTATACTTCATTCGTTGTTGGTATTGTATTGGCGTTATATTTTTTGCGCTGTTTTTCGGGCTTCGACAACATATTTGCTATCGTCATGGAAAATGCTAATTTACCCATTCCAAATGCTCGAGAACCCGACGAAGGAGCTCGCCAACCGCAGGTTCAGGTAAACTATATTAAATTTGATTACAAATCTATAAAATAGGAATTTAGGAGTTTTTTGTCTGTCATTCAGTCTCTTTGTCCAGCCATTAAGTCTAAACCTCTGGACCGGTGCCTATGGAAAATTAGGTATATTGATGGAAATTCCAGTAATTATGGAATTTCCGAAGTATTAGATAGGTAACAACAAGAAATAACTGACGCAAGCGAAATTTACGACGCACTTACTAGGTTAGGTACATAACTAAGAACGATAAATAATGAAAATTGAAATGAACGAATTCTAACTTTTTACTTCTACCCACAATCACCAGTTTGTATTCTGACATTGTTGTTTATGGACTACATTTATCATAGTGCGAGAGTTACGAGCCGGCCATACAGGTGCCTTCAAAAACGATGGAGTCTCCTAAACGAAAGAAGTCTGCATCTCAGATTAAGAGGTTCGTACCAAACTCTAACCTTTATTAGTAGGTATACATACACAACTTATTTACGTATTTGAAAAATTATAACTGCTGGATCGGTATAAAGAACCACGTGCCGAATTGGATATCATTATCGCTTGCATACTTACACTTGGAAAATGAAAATGGTATTTGTTCTCGATCCGTTAAGAAATATAAGTAGGTACCTAGCCTATAGCTCATAGAGGCCTTGAAATATCAATACTTTGAAGTCGCTTATATAAACAGCACCATAGAGGAATATAATAGTCACTAAGTATAGCACGCCAGGAGGGCTGTAACTAGGGTTTAAGCTTTAAAAAAGTTGATAATTATCCCCTACTAATAATGGATGTATTCTGTGTTAATGGCATTATGTATTCTGTGTTAATGGTGAAAGTTTGTAAGGATGGATGTGCGTGAGTGACGATGCTTGTTACTCTATCATGCACGCTGTACCGGCTGAACGGATTTTGATGAAACAAGTATATAAGTATACAGTGATAGCTTATATCCTGTAATAACAGGCTACTATTTACCCCGGTAAATTGTTCCACGCGGGCAAATCCGCGGGTAACAGCTAGTTTAATATGTAAAAGGATATTGCGTAAAAGAAGTAAATATCATTCAATAATCTCTGTCTATTTATATGTGAGTAACTTATTATCAGCATGTTTATATCCATATATTAGTCTGTAAGTACCCCAAAAAGTAAATAAATAGTAAATAAATAAATAAAACGTCCATCAGCACCGCAGTCGACGAGCCGCCGCTGAGCCAGCCGCCGCTAAGCCAGCCGCCGCCGGGTATATCGCAGCGGCAGCGCCTGCAGTGGCTGCAACAGAGGCGCGCGACGGGCCTGTGGGTGAGCTGCGACGCCTGCGGCCAGTGGCGGTACCTGCCGCACGCGCTCGACCGCCACGAGCTGCCGCGCCTCTGGTACTGCAACATGAATCCAGGTATAGCGTGTAGAAAACATATTTTGATTCAGGGATCCGTTTGCGACATATTAAGATTAAAAATGCAAATTTTTGTCACTTTAGTACCTACTTAATCTGTCTCCAGCTGCAAAGTTGACTTCTGTTCGTTTCTTTTAGGTTTGGTTTATAAGGGCTGGCGAGGTCTACTGTTCTCACAGAACCACTAGTATCCATAGGGGCCCATTACGTGGTAACTGATATAGTCCTCTGTGCCATTACACGGTAGGTTTTGCTGTCAGTTTATTTACCATGGTTTTAGCACAGTCAGGCGGTGACTGACGGATGAATGATCGTATAATGCAGTGGCTAATGAAAATCTGAATACTTTATTTCATTCAGTCATGACCGATGGAATTGAATGACGCTTGCATGACCATCTAGAGTCGGTTAGACGATCAGTCCGATCCATAAGTCTGGTATTATCAAGGCGAAACTGAACCTTGAAGACATTGATCTATGCCAGAAGAGAAAAGACAGCACTAATAAGCATCTAATCTACGTTCGTTCGTTATCGACACCGTAAACTCATGGTACGTATACTTAGTATATTTGATGCTTTATATTACCTATGAAAAGAGTTTGCGAGAATCGCGTGATCGCGTTGTAATATAACGACGCCATAGCCCTTCATATCGGAATGACCTAAAAGCAAGACCAATTATTTTGCTTAATATAATTTGTCTTGAAGATGCGGATGCCGCGAGGTGCTCGGTACCGGAAGCGCCGCTGCGTGTGCGCGACGAGGAGGACATGATCCACAGCGAGTACTCCGCGGGCTCGCTGGTGCTGGCGCGCCTGGCCGGGTTCCCCTGGTGGCCGGCCATGGTGGACGACTGCCCGGAAGCCGAGCAGTTCTACTGGCTCGACGGCTACTCAGATATACCTGTAAGTTTGCTACAAACAGCCTATAATAAATAGTCCACTGCACCAATGGGGGCCACTCGCACTAATTCTGAACGACATTACCAAATTCAAACCATAACCAAAAATGTTATGCCGCATCCACACGTTTGGCAAACTTTTACAAACGCAAGCCAAACCCCTGCTCTACACGTTTGCGTTTGTAAAGGTTTGCCAAACGTGTGGATGCCGCATAACATTTTTGGTTACGGTTTGGATAATATCGTTCAGAATTAGCGCGATTGGCCCCCTGGCCCCTAAAAGCAATGGGAGTTACCCATACGCCACTAAAACGGAACTTCATATTTAAATAACTTTGAAGTTTAATTTTGTTTATTTATTACATTTTAACCCTAGCTAGTGTTGTACGGCGACAGAGGGGAGAAGGGTAGAGGCGATTACAGTTAAAACGCTGTTTGTTAATTTTTTTTGAATAGTTTCGATTTTAAACTCCAAGCACAGAATAATTTACAAGTCCCGAAGTAACAATGAGCTATAAACTCATTCATCAAAATTCTTTGATTATATTTTAATCAATTTAATTTAATTAAGCAGGTGATGAAATCTGCTAAGTTATATTATTGTGAATCCGTTACTGAACAGCCTTATCTACTATTGTTTTCATAAGTGCTGTGGATTTTATTAAAGTAAATAAAATTTATATGCTAAATTAAGAAATATTATTTTATACTTCCAGACTCACTACAACGTAGTTTTTCTGGACTCCAAGGATAGTGGGGTCTCACGAAACTGGGTGTCTCCACAAAACCTAAAGCCATATGGGCCCAATAAAAATAAAATAGAGTTCAAGAGATTGCTGAAAACGAGCCTATACAAAGACCGTTTACAGGCAGCAGTGAGCCAGGCCAACGACGCGGAGAGTCTGTCGCTGTCCGAACGTCTCTCCAAATACAGTTTTGTGTCGAGATATCAAGGAGTAATAAATAAGCCAGGGAAAGTAAAAAAAACTTTGGTAAACAAATGGCAAAATAAAATGAAAAGGAAATTCAATATTGTGTTTGATACTGATTCAGCCGAAGGCAATCGACGTGAAGAGAGGGGCGCAGTTAGAGAAAACGTCATTTTATTAGGCACTACCAAACGATCGATGCAAATAGATAAAAAGGGAATCAACGCAAAGGAAACTAACGAACAAGTGCTTGAATCCAATGAATTGGACAACAATAACGTCGTTCAACGCGCTACCAAACAATCCAAGAAAATGAAAAAGCAAACCATCGCAAAGGAAATTAACAAACAAATGGCTGACACCAACAATATCGACAGAATTGATGTCGTTTCTAATATCGCAAAAGAAGCTGAAACCAAGACACAAAATGATTCGGCTAACGAGTTTTCAAAGCAACCCAATTCCCTGGCGGTCCAAGTAGGCAGCATCTTGATATCCTCTTTGAATAATGAGAAGACTTTCGACACTGACAATGGTGCGTATCATTAATTATTTAACTTAGACTTAGGTAGGTACCTAATTAGAACATCAGCCTGTAGCGTCAACGAAATAGGCCGCGGGAAACAGCTAGTGGGTATTAAAAGTCCGAAAATTTAGGTCCGAAATATATCAGTAACATTCTTGTTTTGAGAGTTTTTTCAGATTAGACGTTTTTCAGATTGGTCATTTTTATGATTGGACGTTTTTCAGATTGGACGTTTTTCAACGGTTGGACATTTTTCAGATTGGACTTATTATTGTAAACCTATAAATCTTTTTTTCCTTAGATACTTCGAAGACTTTTGTTCCGGAAAGCGAGAGTGAACCCGAGTCGGTGTATGCCATCGACAAGGAGATACAGAAATTCATGCAGCGCTCGTCTCGTAACAGTGCAGATTTTGATTTCGTTTAATTGCTGCTTCAAAACACATACCTACAATAATAGCCATAATAATACAACAAAAATACAAAGATAAAACTATGTACATATGACCCTATCAGTCGAACAGCCCGCCTCGCCTCGTAGCCGGTGCAAAGGTGCCCATAACGCTCGCGGCGTTGCCGCGCTGTATCGCTATCGACAGCCTCTGCACCAGATACGAGCCGGAGCGGGGGTCCGCGCCCCTGTCCCTCAGCCGGCGGCCGATGTCGCGCACGAGGCCCTTGGCTGCTGCGCACCAACCACCAATCGTCTCGACGGCGAATGGGACGAACAAATAATTTGCGGACAGCGCGGCGTATTTGCCACATTTTTTAAGAGCGGCACTTTCGGCAGCTGCCCCGGGTGCTTGCGTCGTGCGGCTGAGGTGGCTGGGTGCGAGGGTGCAGACGCATGTGGCGTCCCACAGTAAGCATTTGCCCCTCTGCCACGGTACCAATGTTAGACCGTCTGGCCTTTTGCCGTCGGAGCGACTGAGACCCGGGGGCTCCAGCACGCACGGGACGTTAGCTGACACAAGAGCCCGCCGGATCAGGTCGTTCAGGGCGTGGTGTCGTGAGAACCTTCCAGAACATCGAAGGCAACTGAGAGCATGGTGACCGTTGGCCTCCACCATTGAGCCACAAGTGCATGTATGGGGTTCGCACACGTTGCAGCCCAACCGCAGAGCCACTGCGACCCGGAGCGAGTCGTCATCCAGCAGCGTACCCAGGTTCGGAGATGGCATCGCGTGCAGCCACGCCCCTGATTCGGGGGTCGAGGCTGCCTTGAGCCTAGCCAAGTCTGCTCCAGTCGCGTGCTCAATGATGCCCGCGACTTTCACCTTGCAGCCGATGTCGTCCCAGGACCTCTGTCTGTCCGGTGTGTCTGGTGCGTCCTGGCCGGGATTGGCGGAGGACCAGGCGGCCAAGGCCTCTTGTGCAAATGGTAAATGCAATTCTGCCCCATCACATGATAGTATTCTTGCCACGAGACTTTCCACACCGCGGGTGGAAGCTAGGAAAGCTGGCAAGCCGATGTCGCGCACCCGACGGATACCTAAGCCCCCGTATCGAATAGGCATTGCTGCCTGGGACCAACAGACGTCATCTAAGGCCACGTTGAGGATACTTTCCAGCGCGTGCTGCAGGGTGTCATCGATGGCATCGGACTGGGTAGGGAACAGCCAAGTTGGACAGGTCCGCACCATATAAGTCAGCTTAGGCACTGAGAAACAAAGCCGCAGAAGTGTAAGGGCGACATGTGCCGGAAGGTATTGGAGGCGTTCGAAGGCTGCTGAGAGAGTCAGTTTTCTAGTCTCGAGTGCTTCTGGGATGGCCTCAGGAAAGATGGGGGATCCTAAAAGGAAAAGCGAAGCTTTCGAAAGTTCGCTCAGGCCGGGAATAAGGGACTGAAACCGTGAAAAGGACGGACGACCTGTAGCGCTACATGCGAAGAATTCGCACTTCGACGTGTTCAGCTCCAATCCCAACTCGCGCAGCCTGGGGATGAGAATCGCTATGTCTCGCTCAACAGTGTCCGGTTTACCACCTATAGTTCCGTCGTCAAGGTACCATAGGTTGAGGGGAGACTCGAGATCAGATATTACACTATGGATGGCCAGGCTAAAAACTAGTGGTCCCAAAGGATCTCCTTGTTGCGCACCTACCTGAGACAAGATAAGATTCTCATGGAAGTAGAGGTGGCTCTCTGAGGAGTAAGCCTGGAACAGAAAGGGATAAAGGGAAGGGGTATTATCCTTAACAGACTTTAGGATTACGTCTCTTTCCATGCTGTTGAACGCATTCCTGACGTCAACCTTGATGAGAATGTTATCAGCATTTTCCGGAGCCATAGCAAAGGCACGGGCGGCGTGGATGGCTGCTTCACAGCCCAGGCGGGTGCCGAAACCGAGCTGACGGGGTTGCAATAGGGTCGACATATCCTCTTTTACGGAATGGCAACCTACCTTGGCTGCTAGTCGCCGAAAAGTGTTACCTATTGCAATTGGTCTAATGCCCCCATCTTTTTTTTCTAACGCGCACAATGAGGCGCCGTACATAAAGGGGCACACTATTGGGTTGAGTTGCCCGCTCAGGAGGAAGTTTACCAGACTTGTAATTGACTCAAGGAGACGTTGACCATTATCCCCCGCGGTCATGGATGTAAGCTCTTTGAGGTGTTGTGGTCTGAGGCCATCAAGGCCCGAAGCTGAGCCATTATAAAATGAGCTCAGGGCCTTGATGACGACATGACCGTCAACTGAGACGGGCGTAATTGACAGGTCCGGGGGTGGTGGGTAGTTTAGGTGACGGGAAGGTGCCGGATGTTTGGCACGCAAAGAAGACAATGTAGCGTCGCCTGGTTGTGCAAAAGATCCGTCGGAAACGAGTAATCGAACAGCACCCTTAAGGTCACCTTCGTAAACCTTCGACTGAATCGCCCTATAAATCGATGGGGATCGAGAGCAGCCGTGCTGCTCTGGAAAGTAGCCGGAGCAGTTTTCAATATTCAGCTTTACTTTGTTGGTGAGTGAGCCAGTCCCGCCCTTCTCGGGTATCCTCAAGGCCGTGAAGGCAAACGAGAGCAGACAGTACCAGTCGTTGGCATCATTTGAATGAAGGCAGCGCACGATGATTTCGTTCAGTTTACCCGCGGCCTGACTTCTGGCTCCCCTTGGCACATGGCGGAGAACCTGAACCGAGTCCTTAAGTTTGGAAAGTTCGTGAAGCTGGTTTTGGGCAGGACTGCCCAGTCGACCACTTATCGGGGGATCTGAAACAGCCGGTTGGGCTTGTGAGGAATTATGCGGAACGGTGGACTGCGTGGGGTTGAGAGGCAAGTCTTTGTGTTTGTGGCCTATGTGTACCTGGAGGCCTCGAGGTACCAAGAACAATTTCGTGGAGCCAGGACAGTGAGGGCAAGGAGCTCTAACCGTACAGTTCATTTAAAAAAGGGGGGGCTTAGCAAATATAATTATAATACAAACAAAAAAAAAATCATATTAAGGAGAATTCTAAAGTAGACTACAGCTAATAAACTACACTACAATTATGGAGGGCGGGCGCTAAACAGCCCCGCAGCAGGTATAGTGTGTTCCGCGGCGCCGTAGACACCGCGGCCGGCGCTGTAGAGGGTGGCGCCGCAGAGAGCCTGCAGACGCGCGCGCGGCCGGCGCGGTGGAAGGCGGGCGCTGAACAGCCCTGCAGCAGCACGGTAGAGAGTTTGTGTTCCTCGAGCCACAGCCGCAGCTGAGCCTGCTAACCACAGTCGAGCCGAGTGTAGCGGCCGGGCGTGCGGCGGGCGCGGATGTTAAACGACCCGCGGCAGCGGTCAGGGCGCGCACATTCAATGTTGTTGCTCCTGCTCCGGTCAGGTGGACGGTCCGCGCCTCGGGGGAGGCCGATGTGCAGAACTCAACACGCTTTTATTTTAGATCCCCGCACAACTAAAATACACATCCGCAAGGATCGGTTGTATGAAATACTGTCACAATTATATATTCAGACCAGCAATATACATTTTTTAAGAATAAATCTTTGATAATATAAAATTTTGTTTACAAAATATGTGTTTGACGTTGTCACGTCAATTAGAATCGTTTAATTAGGCGTCTTTAGATTTAAGTACAGATCTCAATAATCTTTTAATTTGTTAGATTAGAACACTGTTACTGGTTTTTTTTCAAAGTTATAGGTACGGTCAAACGCACGTCAGTAGAAACACTTTGACATTGTTTACACTGGATTTGTTTCTACTAACGTGCGGTCGACTGTACGTACCTACCTAGATTAAGTTTTGATTTCATCGCACGAATAGGTGGTACCTACCTAGTTACGAAGTTATTAGTTGTCGTAGGTTGTATACGTCATACAAACATCGCCCTCAAACAAGATGTTGCAATTCAATTGCTATTTTTGTATTATTCTTATTTTTTCCATTAATGATGAAGCAGGATGTAGCGGATAGAACCGATTTATTTTGCACGTTCGATGCTATCGTTAATATATCGGTATTAAGGTCGAATTAGAACAATACTAATAAGATAGGTACCAACCTAGTGCTATATTCATACCTATATTATATTTCCTTTCTTTGTTTTAATGATGTTAGGTAGGTAGGTACTATTGCTATTATTTATTAAAATGTCTGTTAAAAGTTACGCAAGTTATCTATAGTTTATAGGCTTACCTAGTAACAAAATATAGGTAATTAGGTACCTAACATACTTGGGAATATGTTATAAGTAGGTTTTTAAACAATACAGACTTTAGAAAGCTTTAAGTACGTTTTTTATCAGTACCCACCCATCCTATATTGGTTTTAACGATTGGTATCATAACTTCCTGGCGATACTTTGACCCTTTATCGGATCTTTTGTTGACTTCATCAACGCCTTCCTCGAGGGAAGAAAGTGACTATTTTACTTCAGAGTCTGCATTTACGGCTCTAATCTAAGGTGAGGGCCGTAAACTATACTAGGAAAGTATTCCGTAGGTAGGTGTTTCCCCGGGTGATTTAAATTGCATTTTACCACACAAGAAAAATACTGCCGTGCAATTTATAAACGCAGTAAGGACAATTTGACAGTTTTGAGTAAAACGCGTTTGAAATTTTGATTGTACGTTGTGTTGTATGGTGGTTTGGTGTTTATAGTTTTTGTTTCTCTAACTTCTATTACACGTAGCGAAAAACGGGTCTTTGTTTCTGAAAGATCTCATCACAACGATTTTAAATATGTAATAAAATTATAAACGCAGTAATGTGTTTTACTGCGTTTATAAATTGCACGGCAGATTAGAGCCCTGTAATAAAATTTCAGTTTTATTTTAAGTTATCGCGCCAACATCATAGATATTTTACGAAAACCTCACGCGAGCCATAGATAGTCCAGCATGCAGGCCGCCCCGCTGCCATGGGTTTGTCCAACTAGTTATACTTATGACCCAGCACCGTCCTACGCCAGCGGGGCGCGGCGTTCTATAGGTAGCGGAAGTTTAGGGCCGTTTTATGGCTCACTTAAAATAGTAATACTCCTTGCTCTCATACTTTGTGACACGTATAGAACTCAGTAATGAATTTACGTCCTTTTTTCTCTCCTACAAAATCACTTTAGTAATGAAATTTCGCTCTAATAAAATGAGACATGCTCAAACCTCAGATGCTCAAACAAAGAGACATGCTTATATCCACATTTTAATTTTCATATTAAATACATGTTAATTTTACTATAGAGCTAAGACAAAAATATTGTACATTCTACAGCCGCGCGCCGGATTTTTGAAAACTACGACTTGGCCAAAAAAAATTGTTTCCAGGGCCGTAATGTCCACTAAAAAATAAAACCGACCGCCTGCCTGTTCTGTACTGAACACGTAGTATCCCTATATAGTTTGTGGTACTGAAAATGGTTTTTTTCAGTGATAAATTTTGCTGAAATTTGCAGTATTTGCTAAAGTCTGTGTTTTAAAAAGCACACTACGTTGGTGTAGATCATCGCATTTATTCTAATACGGCATTTGGTGTGGTTTGCCACTGAGAATGGCGACAATATCATTTGCTAAAAGTTTGGTTAACCCAGGTAACAAATTGATTTATTTCCTGAATACTCTCTTTGTGAAAATTTGAAACTGATTTATTAGGTTTTTCTTAGCATTCCATTTTATGTTGAAAAATACTTTAAGTTTTGATTAGCAGAGAATTATGTAAAAGTTGAAATTATCTTGAAGTAGCTTGCTAGAAATCCGTAAATGGATTTTAAGTGCCGCAGTCTGCCGCAAGTCTGCAAGCGGCATTTTTTCAAATACAGTGGTATCTACCAATGTGAGCAGGGCAGCGTCGGATTCCAAAATAGTGAAAATTTGCTAAGTTTTTTCATTGCGCCCCCTTTTGTCCATACTGACCCAATGTAGTACAAATTTAAAATTAATGTACATTGTGTCAGATATTTTAGGTTAACAAATATTCTTTAGCAGCCGTATTTCTTGCAACTCTGTTTTAGCTCTGAAATTAGTCCTAAAGCAAAATCAATGTGCACACGTGAGAAGCACCAACGGTTTGTCTCTACTGACTCCTCTAAGTGTTGTACTCCGGAGAAATTATGCAGAGAAGCAAATTTTTGAGAGAACTAAGCCTCACTGTAACGTTGGAACGATTGGTCATGTGGACCATGGGAAAACTACATTAACTGCTGCCATAACGAAAGGTATATTATATAAATACTTACTCATTACCTACATTTAAATTTGGTTCTTATATGTCAACAGGAAATCATGCAAATAAGTTAATGTTACCTCAGAATGTCTTATTATAATTTTTTATATTGATCATGAAAGTATATGCAGTGCTAGCTCGACATTAAATAGTATTTATGTAAATCATTTCAATTTATATGGTTGCTATGTTAGATAATTATGCTATTTATTATGTTTAATTTACATTTATTTATGATTAATTATTATTAATATTATGTATGTTTGGTGTATTACTGTTAGTATTAAGCTTTATTACATAAATAATTTGCTGGTTTATACTGAACTATTTGTCTGAGCATACAAAATTATTGACTCTGTTTATTTTTACAGTATTATCTGATATAAATCTAGCCCAAAAGAAAGGCTATGCAGACATTGACAATGCCCCTGAGGAGAAGGCTCGTGGTATTACCATCAATGTGGCCCATGTTGAGTACCAGACAGAGAAAAGGCATTACGGACATACAGACTGTCCGGGACATGCTGATTACATTAAGGTAGGTAACAAAACTATGCTAAAAATTGTTGAAGTGTCATATTTTTCTAGTAACCGGTTCAGTCCCAACTCACAACTGACACCAAGAACTGTCTAAACACATTTCCAATAGTTTAACATTCAGTGATCCTTTTTTATCCTTCGAATATAACTTTTAAGTTTGTGCTTTTTGTCTATCATGGTGTTCAGTATTAGGCTCTTAGGGCTCCAATTGCTTTAAGTATATGTTAATTGTTCTGTAATATTTTTCAGAACATGATCACGGGCACGGCACAAATGGATGGTGCGATACTGGTAGTGGCTGCCACAGATGGTGTTATGCCACAAACTCGGGAACACCTAATTCTTGCCAAACAAATTGGCATCCAACATGTTGTAATATTTATCAATAAGGTGGATGCTGCTGATGAGGAAATGGTGGAACTTGTAGAAATGGAAATTAGAGAACTGCTTTCTGAGATGGGATACGATGGAGACAAAATACCTGTTGTCAAAGGTTATTTTTCAGCATTTAGTTTTTTTTTTAATTTTTATGATGCTTCCAGATCTATATACTAGGATTATACTATAACTACTAATATTATAAAGGCGAGTTTGATGGATGTTTGTTACTCTTTCACGCAAAAACTACTTCATCATCAACAGCCTAATAAGATGTCCCCACTGCTGGGGCTCAGACCTACCCTCTCAACGAGGGCGTTCGGGCTATAGTCCACCACGCTAGCCCAGTGCGGGTTGGCGGACTTCACATGCGCCTAAGAATTTCTTCATCGGCGTATGCAGGTTTCCTCACGATGTTTTCCATCACCGTTTGAGAGCAGTCAGTAAATGTACTTAAGTTTCGAGAAAAAACCCATTGGTACATGGCCTAGCTGGGGATCGAACTCCGGACCTTTCGATATGATAGGCCGCGTCTTATCCCCTACGCCACTGACGCTCTATCTAAAAACTACTTAACAAATGTTAATGAAACTTTACAGTAATATATAATAAATATCAGAATAACACAGGCTGTAATTCATAAAAATATTATGTAAATTGGCCAATAAATCCAAATTTAATACAAGTGAAGTCATATCAGGCTACGGATAACATGTGAACCTAGAATGAACCAAATAGAACAGATTGGTGCCTATGCAAAAAAAAAGAATGATCGATGCCAAAAGATGGTGCTGGCTGGTACAGAAACTACATAGATGGCGCTGTTTCACAATATGTTGCCTTTGCATCCTACTAATAGGCTAAGTTACTATAAATTATATAAACCTTTTTTTATTAATAGGGTCCGCGTTATGCGCATTGGAGGGTAAGAGCCCTGAAATTGGTGCAGACGCCATCACAAAACTCCTGGCAGAAGTCGATGCGTTCATCCCCACACCAATCCGTGATCTGGACAAGCCATTCCTCTTGCCTGTTGAGTCTGTCCACTCCATCCCTGGTCGTGGCACTGTTGTCACTGGTCGATTACACAGAGGTAAATGGCATGTTTTATAATTCACTTAGAAAAAACCCAATAGTATCAACCATATCAACTGATAAACAAATAATAGTGATAAATGCAAGAAGTTTAATTTTTTTAAATATAATTATTCATCTCTTCATAATTCCTATGGCAGTTTTGCTATAGTTACAAATTATTTTTAATTTTATTTCCTACAGGATTTTCTATATGACCATTGAATTTTATTTAAATTTCTTCAAGGCATCCAGTCTTGAATGAATTTAAAATGATATGCCTGTTTAGTTATTCATATTGACTTTACTTACTTTTACAGGTGTATTGAAGAAGGGTACCGAGTGTGAAATTGTTGGTCATGGTAAAGTTATGAAGACCACTGTGACAGGAGTAGAAATGTTCCACAAGACACTTGAAGAGGCACAGGCTGGAGACCAACTTGGTGCACTGGTTCGTTCAATCAAAAGGGAACAGATAAAACGAGGCATGGTGATGGCCAAACCTGGCACTGTCAAGGCTCATGACAATGTCGAGGCGGCAGTTTACATTCTGAGCAAGGATGAAGGAGGCCGATCGAAGCCGTTCACATCATTCATTCAGCTTCAGATGTTCTCCATGACCTGGGACTCTGCTTCACAAGTTACAATTCCTGATAAGGAAATGGTGATGCCTGGTGAAGATACCACGTGAGCATTTCCTACTATTTATTAAACTGTCTTTTGGGAATATTTCACGTAAATAGTGCATAATGCCAGTTTCTAATGACGGTGTGGGTGAGACCAGCAGACTTTTAGTATGAGGACTAATTGCCAACTCATCTCCCATACAAACTTTGAATTCAAATATCTTCAACTAGATTCTAGGTTTTCCGCCAGGGATTGATCAGGGTGTGATCTGATGATGGCCATCCAGAGTGATTGGGGGAGGTCAAGAACGGTATACACACATAACTGATCAGATGAGACGTTTTACCTGAGAACATGTGGAGTTCTTAGTTTTAGGTTTTCCTAAACTTTGACGTTTTTTTTCGTTTTTTATGAACAACTGTTTTCTTTTCAGCTTACACTTACGCCTTTTGAAACCCATGGTGTGCGAGACAGGACAGAGATTCACATTGAGACTGGGTGACCAGACATTAGGTACAGGCGTTATCACCAAAATCAATAACAATTTATCTGAAGAAGAAAGATTGAAACTTCTGGAAGGAAAGAAGGCACGAGAGAAGGCTTCAGTGAAGAAGTAATTTTATATACCTACCTAGATTTGTAATTTATATTTAGGGCTGTATTGCATTGTAGTTCACATTCAATGAAAATGTAAGATTCTGCTAATAAAGATATAACAGAAGCCAATGTGTAGTTTTCATTTGTAGGAATCATTGCAATATAACACTGCAGAATGCGTCCTGCCGGCACAGAATGGTGCCGAAAGGATTAGCAAGCTGAACTGATAATGGGCAGCTCACATTTGTCGTGGAACCGACCACAGATTAGTGATATAGTGGAACCGACGGCAGTTGGCGGAGGCGAGTTTTGGAGTGGAAACGGTGGCTCTGCCAAAATGACGCATGTGTAGGACGCCCCTCCGCCAGGTGGATGGACCGACGACCTGGCCGGAAGCGGAGGACCGAATATGGTGTCCAGCAGTGGGTGTGTGAAGGGTAGATAAGATAATTGCAATGACCCGCGGAGCCGAGCTTTATCATCACCAGTCCACTGAGGCTAACTAAGCTCGCTACGCTCCCGCTCGATGGTTTTATATTTCTATGGTCCACTGCTAGACATGTGTCATCCATCATTTAAAAAGGGACTGGATATAGGTAAAAGTAAATGTAAAAGAAATTACTTAATTTTATTTCAAAAAGTATCACCACAATTTTACAGTGAAATATTGTCAGTTCTTGTGTAATACAAAGTGAGATAAATTTTGACAACTTTATAAACTGCTATAATCACATTAATGATGAAGTGCAATCTTGATTTACATTATTTTTCTTAAGTAAATGTGATAAGTTTAATTGAAAACTATAATTAATGCATTGAGTTTTATATAAAACAATTATAGGGCAAATGTATTTCAGCAATTTATAAGATCCAAAAAAATTTTTAAGATCAATCATCATGACAAAATATTCGTAAAGCTTCGTTTTATTGATCATTATAATTTTGCATGAATGTTGCGGAGAAAAACTTTATTAGTGTGACCGACCATCAATGCAATTGCAAACCTTATCATAAAATAAATAACTAAAAAACAAAATTACAAAATGCTTTCAATGTCCATTAACTCAAATGATGTTGTCACTTATTAAAGTCAATTCATGTACTTTTTGTATCACTTGAAACTGGAATGAAGTTTTTATATTTACGTGTACAAATGAACGTACATCTGCATGATTTTCCAATCAAGTTGGGGGCACTGGGAATTTAGTTTAACAAGACCCTTATTTACAGATCTTCATCTTCTTCAGGCAGGGCGGTGTCTTGAGCCTCCTTGAGATCCTTTTCAATCTGGTTCTGCCACTGTGGGTCCATTGTTATTTCAGGTGGCAGCAGTGCAGGCATGGCAACAAACTCTAGATTGCCATCACCAATCAACTTCCTTGCCAACCAGAGGAAAGGCTTTTCAAAGTTATAATTTGATTTTGCTGAGATGTCATAATACTGTAACAAATAAACACGTAGTGATATCAACACAATCAAAGTTAATGTTTATGAAGTAAAATGTTACTGTAGTATTTTTTTTAAAGTATCGCATTATGGCCTTTTTAAATTGTACACTATTTCAATCGGTGATTTCTAAAACTATTAACACAAATGGCAAATTTATAACAATATTTTTTTTTCTTTATTTTATATAGGTAATAAATTAGGGCAGGTAATATTATAAAATATTGATGCAGATGTGTGCTTTTAGAAATTACCGATTCATTCATTCCTAATAATGTGTAATTTAATTTGGTACATTGTGCCATGTAGACAATATGATCCTATAAAGTAAGAATATAGAGTAACAACTTAATTAGACATCAATTGACAATCTCTTACCTGAAGATTCTTTTTTCTATGGAACACAATCGTTTTGGCTTTGACTTTTCTGTCTTTGATGTCAACCTTGTTTCCACACAAAACGATAGGTATTCCTTCGCAGACTCTTACTAAATCTCGGTGCCAGTTGGGCACATTCTTGTAGGTGACGCGAGAAGTTACATCAAACATGATGATGGCGCACTGTCCTTGAATGTAATAGCCATCTCTAAGGCCACCAAATTTCTCTTGACCAGCAGTATCCCACACATTGAACCTTATGGGGCCACGGTTCGTGTGGAATACCAGTGGATGCACTTCGACGCCTAGAGTGGCAACGTATCGTTTCTCGAACTCGCCGGTCAAATGTCGCTTCACGAAAGTGGTTTTGCCAGTGCCACCGTCGCCGACCAGCACGCATTTAAATGTGGGCATATCATCTGCCATATTTAGAGTTTCTTTAGCTTCTTTATGTACCTGAAAAATAAGAAAAATTACTAGAAAAATCTTGAAGGTTTCTGTCTGCAATGACGCACCAATTAAGTACGACATACGCCAAATCCTTTGTTTACTCTCAGAGCTTGTGATTACTGTTATATTTAGCTGATCTATTAAGAATTCCATAAATATCACAGAAAGAATAACAAAGTCTCGTTTGCACACCAAAGTTGAATTTGCATTTAAGTTTTCACCGAATGGCGCTGAACTAGCCTCACAGGAATTTAGCTCAATGGCACCGAACTTACGGACAAATTATAACAAAACTATAGGGCGTAACTGTTAAATAAAATGAACAATGTAAAGCTCACAGCACACATAACTTATTCACATAAAATAAAAACACCATTTACCAAGATTGTGTAAGAAAATTGAGATTAAACTCAATACCCACAAAAGTCGTTACGGCTCACAATGGCGTCACTTGAGAAAACGGAAGCTGTGTCTGTACTGACAGCTACAACCAACCAACCTCAAGCTACCGCAACAACTTCACGTTGCTCCATTATAGGATAAAATATTTTTTTGTGAATAAATAAGTATATATAATATACAAGTAAAACATTTCTAAAGAAAATTAATTTTCTATGGAGGTATTTAGTTGCATTTTGATACTATTTTTCGGGATAATTAATAAAAAGGAGTTTTAATGGTGATTAGGTACCACTGTTGTATTGACCGGGCGTCTGACGTCACCAATCGTCAATGAGCTGTAGCGCCATCTATATGTTTTGTTAATCACAACCCAGCACAGCGCGGTGTGAGACGGATGAAGTTTCGTTCGTTTCATGTGTATCGATTTTTTGAGTGAAGTGAACGTAGTGTTCGTGTCCTTTAGTTTAGTGACGTTTGATAGAAAAATATCTGTGAATGGGATTGTGTAAGAAGATAAAACGTTTATTTGGTGTGTGATTTTCCGTAAAGGATGACGAAGGACAGGTTAGCGGCGCTTCAGGCGGTAAGTTTCAGTTTCTTAGCGCTCATAACCAAAGGCCTTTTTGATGACCTCGAATTCACAAAGAAATAGCATTAGAATCACATACAATTTACCGTATCCAAGGCAGATCTAACTGTAGCGGTCTTTGAATTGACTGCTAACGAAGGGTTACAGAAGCACCTGTGATTCCAATAGGAATCTTTTCATTCCTGGCGCCCCACCCCTGCTTGACTGACACCACTGAATGATAGCTGTCATTGAAAACTTGCGCCCAACCAAAGAATCCACCCAAAATCTTAACGGCTTTACAACATTAAAGCTACTGGTTCCACTATGTAGACTTCTCACAGTGTAAACTTGAGTGCTAACCTTGTTGGCTAATGTGGTAATATAATACTTGTTCCCTAATCTTGACAAATCTATGAGCTGTTATTCTCAAATCTAATACTACTGAATGACAATACTATTCTACCAATGGAATCTGAAAACTATTATCATTTTACAGAATAAATTTTATCAGAATGAATCACAGACTATGCACTTTAATTTGGCATAATTTTTTGATGGTGTGACAGCACAGACCCACACAATTCCTACGAGTTTGCTATGATAGATACACAGTTGTGTTGTGAGCCATGAGCTCCAAATAGTTTTGTAAAAACTCGACTACCTATGCTTTGAAACTTAGATGTTTGTTGGATTTGAAATGTGCTTTGGGAGTTACACCAGAATAGGACATTTCTCAAATATAACACCTGGACTGAGCCAACTTGTAATTGCACAAAGTTTGGTCCCCAATCGGAATCCCACAACCTCTGGAGCTTGTTGCCAAGACTAAGGTGGTATGCCAAATGTCCAGCATTCAATAATGAATACATATTATTTAACCAAGTATTTTACACCCTTATAATAATGAATTTATGTTTGCTAGGTATTTAAATTGTTCTCTATCTAAACTGGAAATAATCTTATAATTTTATGCATGTGATACCGATTTATCTGATGTAATTCCAACATGAGTAAACCAATGAGTTCATATGTATATATATCTATGGACTTATCTAACAAACCTACCTATATTTGCTTACTCAATGTGAACTACAATTATTTAGTAATGTATTAGTTTTATGATTATTTATGTAGGTTGTTTTCAAACAACCATATAGTTCCTAAGCATTTCATTTTCGGCCTCATGGGAGCCCATCTAATATAAATAAAAAGTAATCCAAATAAAATGTATGAGCCCATTGTTTTGGTCACTTTCAGACCTTACTGTTTTGGCACAGTGGCTCAAATGGGATCTTGACCTAATATCCCAGCATATTTTTTAAATACATATAATTTTAAGTACTAAATTAATAATTATTTCACTCTGAATGAAGTACCAAGACCGCAGCTATTTTAATTGTATGATCAATGTAGGTAATTAATAGTGATACTCTTAAGTTATCAATGTCACTCATTTGTATTGGCTAAAATAAACAATACTTAAAAGTATGAGTATGCCTTGTTTTGGTAATTGAATTATGCAAAATTATAAACCAACAGATGTTTAGGGGTCAGTGGCCACTTACCATCAGGACTGTTTATCTTATCACTTAAGAAATTAATAACCAATTTTGATAAAAAAGTTATCAATGTAAATCAATAATTAATTCACTTAATATCAAACAATATCTATAATTTTATATATATCTCTGGTATGTGTAGATTTGATAGCTTATGTACGTATCTTACATACATAAGTGTTAAAAAAAAATCTGCTTTGTCCGGTAATCTGGTTCAATTCCTGACTCAGACAGGTGGTTTCTTAAGAATCTTTGAATGCAATTTTACTTAATTTTGAAAATAAAGTAATGTTTCCTTTGAGATAAATTTGCTATCTTCAATATTTAGAGTAGGTACTTTGAACTTTCCCTCCAGGTGGCTGAACTTTCCTTCTCCACCCTGTATAATTCAGTCTTGTTTTAGTTGCATGTTTATGTTTTATAATATTAGAGAATAAAATAACAACTGAGTAACCAACTAGGTATGTATGACCTGGTTGGGATCGAATGTGGTATTATTGGTGTTATCAGTTCGCGATGGTGGCATCCGGCGCGCGGCGGCGTAGCGCGACCTTCGCAGAGTTGACTCACAAACACAACCGTCATACTTGTGTCATTAATCTTGGCGTTCAAATCCTTTTCAGCTAATATTATACTCACTTTACTGTGGCCCAGTTGCCCCATATTTTTTGGAGATCCCTTTTTTAGGTCACTCAATGGCCAGCTTTTATTTTGCTTTTCAGTATTTTTATGAATAACATGATTCATGAATCAACTCAAGTTATTCTTCGATTAAAATATTATCATTGTGAGCGGTTCTTTTTTTATCTCAGTAAAAGTATACCTATAATTATTATGATTCATAGCTTTAGAAATACTATTCGAAATGTTGTGCAGTTTTGCAATGCATCACACATCACTCGAGTTTTCCCAACCTACTACAATTTGTCTGGATAAAATTATATGCATTCCATTCTGGTAATGAAGTGTTCCATTTTATTGAAATAAGATGAAATCAAAGGAGAAAGAATACCTCTATTACCATCTAGAACTAGGCTAGGCTCGGTGTACATGACTGCATACACACAGACTTACACAACTGAAATCAAAGTTGCAGTCACCATCACCAATAATATACGTACATTATTTTCCACTTACAACAGTAATAACGAACGAATGTAAATGACATGCAATCAAGCCGTCTCGTTCCGTGATGTACTGATAAATACCGAGTATACTAGTCTTTTGAACAATTCTGGGGAATCTAGGTAGCACCTGATCGCAGACTTTTAAATTACTGTGCTGTTATATTGTTTAAGTCTTCAAAGGAATCCGATACTTACCTTGTACCTAGGTACCTACGATTACATCGTTATACGTTACGTTCCGGCGGTCCGGAGTTACCTACGTTTTTATGGTACAAGTTTTTCTGTACGCGAAACTTCGGACAGAGTTTGATTGCCACACAAAAGTTCCAGCTCAAGATTCTGAAGAATTTGCAAGTTAAAAACTTCCAGCAACATTTTTTCTCGTGTATTGTATCGAATTGTTAACTTAGATTATTCGAGGAAATTGCTTAGCTATGTTCATTCTGTTAAGTCTTAACCTATCTTAGCTCTGGAACTTTATCCTACTACGCTGTCATATCTATTCAACTAGAGGAAGTAGAGCAGAGGAAATAAAAAGTCAGAAAAGCGTGTGTCGTACACAATGTGCGGGATCTTTAAATTTTTGTTTTCCCAAAATATCTCGGGATGTTTTTTTTTCTCCCTTATTTCATTGTCCCATTGTTGCCAGGTAATTTCAGATTGTATATTCCATCCAAGTTTCAACTCACTGGGCCCTGTAATTTCGATTTATCCGCCGGACATGACCTACAAAACATATATATTTGTTGTAGTAGTCTTAAAGAGTGGTGTCTTAAGCTGCGCGACCAGTTGGCCGCACCGCACGCGCCGCACACGAATTTTCGTTTGCTTTGTATAAATTTGTATGGAGCTGTGTCCATCTGTCCGCACCGTACGCGCCGACATTCACCATACAATCCGTTGCGTGCGGCGCGTGCGGTGCGGCCAAGTGGACGCGCAGCTTAAAACTCGCCACGAAAACTAATTTAAAACTAAAATGCCGATTTTTCATTTCCGTTTAACCGCACCACGCTTGGATGCTCTTTCTATTGACCATTGACTGGTCAATAGAATCTTACGAGCGCTGACTCTCTACGGGATTCGAATCATAATTTCCTAAAACTGTCTGAATGTTTCTTCGTAGGTACCTCAATTACGCCGTGACGACTCGATTTGGATCGAATAAAAAAATATCCTACGGCCTTTTATTTACAAGCAGTGGGGTCCGCGAGGACTAGTATGGCTATTGTTGCAGTTTTACGACCACCCACGGGGCCACTTGTCTTTTATTTTATATTATCTTATCTTTTATTTTATAATTAGGGTAGCTAGGGTAACTATACAGACGTGCAACAAGATTAGTCCCTTTTGTCTACAATTAGTTCTAGTAGAACAAAAATCACGCGGGCGGCCCCGCGGTTTCGGGTTTACACACTCACTGATAATATCACACTGCGGGTTTCCTCACGAGTTTTTCACCGTTTCACCGTTCGAGAGTAGTCAGTAAATGTATTAAGTTTCGAACAAACCCGTTGGTGTATGGGATGACCGGAGATCGAACTCGGACCTTTCGACCGCATCCTCTATACCGCGACGCCGACGCAGTAAGGCCCCATGCCTTCTCATATACCGCAAAGTCCACAGTGTATGCCCAGTGTGGCCATCATAGACATTACTACAAGCCGATGATAGAGTCGCAAGTTAAAGCTAAAAACTAATAGAAAAACGCGAAATTGAAACAGCATGGCACCGAAGGCTGTCGCTAAGGCTTCGTTGCTGTCGCGACGACCTACGTCACACGCTCAGCTGATTCACGCCTTGAGTCGCGTCTATTTATAGCTCTGTCTCACGTGCTGTCTGAACTTCTCTTTACTTGTGAATTGTGAACATTAAAAATAATAATTAGAACGTTTTGTGAAAAACGCGGAGAGTCACGTGGTTCGTGGTGTCGTGCCATGTATGTTACCAATGGTTTTATCTCGGTACTTACTATACTGACTGCTCTCAAACGTTGAAGGAAAATATCGTGAGAAAACCTGCATACGCCCAAGAAGGAATTCTTAACTTGGCTAGCATGGTGGACTATATAGCACGTAGACCTGTGCACCAACATACAGTGTACGTATTAATAGGCTGATCATTTGATTTTGATTTGAAGCCACCCCCGCACTGGGGCGGTATCGGTATTCGGGCAATATCTGTATTCCTACTATTTCCTACCCGCTCCCCGCCGCCACTGTTTCAACAACAGCCACAGACAACACATTTTCAACAACAGCCAGTCTACTCTGAACTGCAATCGTTACAGTATCGTTTATAACGACCCAGTTTTTTAAATTATTATTTTTATCATATTTAATGCACAGAAACAACTTTTCTACAGTTTTATTATATGTATAGATTATACATTACAACACAGCATGATCAAGTGATTCTCAACCACAGACCTTGGGGTAGAGGTGGTCTATGTTCTCAACTAATGCATCATCTCATTAATCACACTCCCATGCCGTCAACTACAGAAGTGTTCTGTACAGAGATATCCTGCGTTTGTAGTGTCAGTGTGATCAAGTTGATCGTCAGTTTCGTAACAGACAAGCATATATTATATACTAAAATTATTTTATTTTATTTTTTATTTTATTTTATTTGGAAAACCAACAGCATACAGAGTTAGGTAATATTTAGAGGTAAAAATAACATTTTGTAAAGCTAATTACAGGTTTTCACTTAAGATTAGAGAAGAACGAATATGTTTCAGTGACAGTAAAAAGGAAAAATAAGTTATAAGTTTAAGTAACAACAAGACATTAACATAAGTAGGTACATGTGTGCGTGTTTGTATGTGTGTGGGTGTGTACGAGTGTGTGTGTGAAGGGATAGGGAAGTGGGAATGGGATTGGGGGATGTGTTATATACGCAAAATTGTAGATATGTGTGAAGAGAGTGTGTGTGAATATCAATAGTTATCCTCAATAAGTTTCCTAGTAACGCTAAGCTTGAAGTTTGATTTTGATTTAACAAACGGATCAAGATCACCAAATGTACTATTGTAAGTTCTACTGATACGGCTTATTATAGAATTTTGTGCATAATTTGTCCTATGAAATGGTACACTGAGCATAACAGTGTGACGAGTGCGCTTTGATGGTGCACGGAGTCCGATTTCGGATACCAGATCTGGGCAATCAATGGTGGAGTTAAGTAAATCATACAAGAGTGACATGTCAAGTAGATCGCGACGATGGTTCAGTGTAAGTAGTTTATATCGTCGACAGCTCTTTACGTAGTCCTTGCAGTAGGTGCGTGTACGATAATTTAAGAATTTTATAAATTTTATTTGTAACTTTTCGATTTTATCTATATATACGCTATATTGAGGAGACCAGACAGCACTACCATACTCCAGAATACTACGCACATATGGTTATTATTTGTCGAATTTCCATTGAAAATATTCTGTGTAGAGTCCGGAAAAGCATACCACACTCAGTTATCTCGTGTAGGTAGGTATGTCCTGCGAGGACACTAATTGGTAAATACAGATGATGGGCATCGTCATCGTCTGTGGCTTGAAATAATTATAAACCTGCCATCACTTTGGAAGATCCCGCAGGCGACTTATTTTAGGATTGTATTGTGTATTTTTTTTTTGTGTATTTTATTATTTGTGTATTTTAGGATATATTTTAGTGATTGAAAGTTTTACACCTATTTACTGTTAAATTACCATAGTAACAGTCTATTTCATCGTCATCCCTTCACGTAGCCCTTCTACGTCCACTACTGGAAATAGGCCTTCCCAAAAAAAAGCTATCACACCCGGTCTTCCGCCCTCCGCATCCAGCCGCTTCCGGTCACCTTCTTCAGGTCATCGGTCTACATTATTTTAATGTAGTACTTTTGAAATCTAATAAGTACTGTGTAAAAGAGGGTGTAGTGTACGAAAACTGAGGAAACGCTACACCAAAGTTATTTCATTCACGATTCTAATGTAGCGATAGGTTGCGCATAATATTCAATTTCCAAGCACCGAAGTTTGTATCGTGACTGCGAAGTGCACCCTAGCACACCTAGCGGCTCAATGTAGCGTCAAACCAAACCAGTGGGAAAAGGGAAATGTTCGCTATGCCCAAGTTTAGCACACGAATTATCTGTGTTACTCGTGCTGGCAACAGGCCAAATCAAGCCTCCACTCGGCGCGGCGGGGTCGCTAGAGGTCGCCGGGACGTTATTGTATGCCAAATTATCCTATCAGAATTTATTGATAGCGAGCTAGACCGCTCGTCGAGTTCTCAAACGTGATTGTGACTGTCATACGGATGTTATTGTACCGAAAAAAGCTTATAACGATCCTATTCTAACTTGTTTTTAAAATACGTGGTAATAAAATGTTCATGTTTGGTTTCATGATTTACAGGTGTAATAAAGTAACTGTACTGATCGTTTTTAGGGCCTTTTAACAATAAGATTGTCTTTCAGCGCACAAGAAATGCCTCGAGGGTTCATAAAAATTGATAAACCATTGTTATTTATATGGGCAGTTAAAGGGGCTAAACAGTTTCGACCTACCTATCATAAAATTGCACGGCGGCGAGAGCATTGGAAGTAGAAGTCAAAAACGACGTGTTGGGTAATATTTTTTAAAATATAATTTTTGTGAATTTTGTGTTTACATTTAGTAACTTCACATAAACGAACATACCTAATTGTTATCTGTACATTATGTATGATATTAGCATTCAGTAAAATAGAAATCTTATTTGAAGTAAAGTTTCATGTCATCGTCAAGAAAGAGTCGAGTTGATCCAATTTGTCGACAAAAATATATTAAGATCCAAATTGAATTTATGAGTAATAATAAAACATCTTGTAATCCATGTGAGAATTTAATTTCGAAAGTCATCCACACTGTCACCGACAGCGTTCAGGGAGGCTGTTCGTTCCGACGGAAACGTACGATACTGCACGTTAACAATGCGAGTGCATCGAGCGCCATCGTTGTATTGCATTTCCACTGTGCACTTGTTTTCGATTCACTTTAATAAATCAAAATAAATTAATAGAAACGGTATTGTGTTGCTGTTTTTTTGTTGTTCAGAGATTTTGCTCGCGACCGCGTGGATTTCAATTTTAGGGGTTTGAGCTGGCTGTGCGTCGATGGATCTGATTGGCCAGGGCATCTTATTTATTTTTATTTAAATATTTATTTGAATTACCTTTACCTCCTTAAAGTTGTTTAAGCTGGAGGTTTAAAAAGCCCCCGTCGGGGGACGCCAACACAGGAGCCTAGGTATAACATGTACTTCTTTCTTTTCATAAATGTCATTTATTATACTCTACATGCCAGTCTGCTATGGGAGTGGTCTTCTCATTTCCGTCTGTGAGCACTGGCTATCTGGTCTTCAAGCGTCAGTACAATAATAAATGTATTAATGGGTCCGATTCTCAAAGCACAAAATTAAAGACAGCATTAAAATGGTTTCTATCCCTGTCATGCGACGGAACTATTTTTTAAGCTGTAAAATTTTAATTGTGTGCCTTCAGAATCAGAATCAGGCTAGTAATGTATATTATTTTTATTTACCTTAATGGATAACACTTTCCAAGACCTACTAGCACATATCTTAGTATTGACTATTCTCTGAAAGGCTAACGTTATCCTCGTGTCTCTAGTTAACAACCTATTTAAATAGTCGAAGTTATTTACTATTCACTATATTACGGGGATAACACCGTTTCTGTTGGTGAGGACGTTGTTACAGTGGTTATTATGACATGTGTTCGAGATAATTGTAGACCCTGCCTCTGTTACTCTATTACCTAGACTAGAGAATAGCTTAGATTTACCCCGTATATGTTTGTTCATTGTTCTAAATCCGTACTATAGCGCTGATATCCAAGATTTCATGTCATGTTAAACGAAATATATTATGATGCGACTAGATTTAAAATGTCAAGATAGGCAACTAAAATGCCTAATCCTCTTCGTTGTCCACATAGCTATATCTCACTAGGTACTTATAGGCATCATAGATCCTTAAAACAAAAATGGTGCTTGTTTTTGTCTTTAGGGACAAAAAGAATCTTAAATCTAATCTACGTAAACAGACAAAATTGAGTTCGTATCTGCTAAATATAAAATTACTAAGAAAAATATCGCGAATATTTAATCCGATTAAGCATCTCCTAGGAATACTCTCAGGGCCATAAAATACCTACTTTATTATAAAGAACGTTTACTTTGAGAGAGGGAAATTTTCTTATCTCAACTGTAAGTTACAGCATCAGTTTTTTACGATAACGCGATATCGTTGCGATAAATGAACTCACTGAGGCGAAGATTGGAATGCCTCAATACAAACAACTCTATCTTACACGAATGTTTTAATAAATGGGGCAATATAGAACGTGAAACTACTAAATTGTATGTTTCACTAAAACAACGAGCTGTGTTATGTAGTTTATTAGTTTTTCGTCCCATTTTGTAGCACGCAAACCCAGTTTGCTGTGAACTTTGTATAAAACGAAAAAATCCAGTTCACTTTACATATCAATTTTAAAATTATTTGTACGGTCGTCTAAAAGTATTATAGCAGCTATTTGATAAGTAGATAGATAATCGTTTTAAGGATGTACGGAATAATGATAGACAAAAACTTTTCAACTACAAAAGTGATACGGTGATACCTATAAAAACGATATAATAATACGAAGGGATTGCAATAGCACAGATTACATAATAGTTCCATAGTAATGGCAATAGTTCTATTTTTGTCAGTCTTTCTTTAAATTTGATTTGAATAAGTTGTTAGACTTAGATCATTTAAAATAGGACTATTGCAGTTAGCACTTACACCGTTTGGAAATTCCACCCTTCATATTATAAGCTTTACCTTCCTTAAAAACGCAACGAGTAAATTATCGCTTAATTCGATCTTTTTAGTCAATATAAAGTCTATAGAGTACACGCAATATATTATACAATTTTTATACTCTTACTTATAGGGCAGCCCTGAGTGGTGAATTATTTGAAAGAATAAAGTAAAGTAATCCCACAGTAATCCTCTAGTTTCATTGTTGCTGAAAGCTTCCAAAGTGGTTTCCAGAGCACTGGAGGTGACGGCGCGGTTCAACTTTGTCTTTTCACTGCCTCGCTGCAACCGCAATGTGTAAAAACTTAAACAGTATTACTTGCTTAATACGATGGAAAAGTAATGCTTGAAAGGATGATCACAACTAAGGATCTAGTTTCGAGGTCATTTTGACAATGACCCCACGTGGTCAAAGTCTCATTTTCCATTAGATTATCTCATTAAATATTATCTAATAACCTGCATACATTGTAGTCATGTAATAAATTCGTGATAGTGCTCCCTGTAATTTAATGTAAACAAGGGTGTTCCGCCCGCGGGGGATCTGGGTGGCTGCGTGTCATCGTAACACGGGTTGAGCGCGAAAACAAAGCACACTGTTGTTATGTTATCGTACCGCTGTATCTGAGCGGCGACGCCCGCCACCAGCGCGGCAGCGCCAAGAGTAATGTTTGTCGTTACATCTGAAATTGTTACGGCGAATCTCACTCTAATGGCTTGCTTATTTCTTTCCCCCTTACTCCCTTCAAAAAGCGTAAGGTTGACGACTACCTGTACGTCCATTATTGTTACACAATCACGTTTCGGATCGTTTCCTGTATGCGGTACTGTTCCATCGCCAGAATTGCCTTTGTACGTGTCTGAGTGATCGGTTCCTAAATGTCTGGCATCGATATTGTTAGTGATTCAGCGTTCTTTGTACTCTCCACATAGAGGTTATCCCGATATTGGGGTCGAGTATTGAGGATTCAGTTCGAATCGTCACGTGTCGGGTCGGGCGTGAGTGTCCTTTCCTTCCCCGTCCGTGTCATATGTCGCAGGTGATAAAGCGGCCCTCCGATTCGTTGGATTGGATAGCTCATTTATTCGTCCGTAGTTTTATGGGTTCCATCAATTTTGCATGTACGGTACATGCGCGTGAGGTTTCTACACATCTATCTGTGTATTTTAAATCCAATTGGTTCTCACTTCTACCTCGTTAAATCTAGATGATTCACTAAGCATTTTAAGCTCCTTTGACTAATCTTATAATTTTATATATTCAGCATTAAAGTTTATGAAAAAAATCTTTGTTGGTTTTTAGTGCGATACACATCAGCTGCAATAAAACATGCGACGGTGGGGCGGGGGAGGGGGTCTCGGAAGTGTCAGGCAAGGCGGGGGCGGCGGCGGCGGGGCGGGGGCGGGTGGAACCGGCGGGGTGGTTCTGGTTACGTAAAGTCTGCCGCAGCGTTCCTTGCCTAGAACTAGAGTTCCTGGCCGGACTTCGGTATCTTCCGTCAATGCACGCCGCGTGGAGCCCATTGTCATCGCTCACATAGCTTGCTCGCGTTTCAGCTCAGCTTTTTTTTTGGATCGATGTCCGATTGCGACACGTTTTTGTTATTTCCACGAACTGTGTAGATGGAAGGCTTCACCTGAATATTATTCTCTAGTCTCATATTTTTTCAGCCACTGTAAGCGTTTTATTGCTACGCCATTTTTCAGCGGTAAAATTGTCGTTTTGGGAAAATAATATTCTCGCAAACTCAAAAGTTCCAATTCGCCGGTTCATTATGAGTCAGCGCGTGAATCAGACGTCGATTACAACAGAGGGTTTTCCTCCTTCAGTAAAGTTCGAAGCCTTGTCAAGGTTCGTGCCGTTTTTGTCTAGGTATTATATTATAATAGGTATAATTTATTTCAAAGGAACGGATTATTGTTTATGTGCCTACTCTCATAAAAAGTCCCGAGCGGGTTTCCAGCTCGATGATAAAGCTGAGGACATAATTAATGACCTCTCTTAGTCAGAAACTCGCCTACTAGTGCGATTTCATTAGCAACGACCTTTATGCGGAGTTTCGAACGTACCATTTTGTGCGAGTGAACATTAGGCAGTATTTTATACAATTACTGATGTCGTGCAATGCCGCTGTGTGTGCGCGTGGGGGGGCGGGAGGGAGGGGGTGTTGATCCCAACGTGGCTCCGGTTTAGGGGTCGTAAATAAGCGCGTGTCGACGTCAGCCGTCGAGGTGCCCTTCGGGTAGCTCCACACCGGGCGCAGATTGACCCACTTTGTGTCGTCGCCTGCCCCTATGCGTTGTCGTGAGGTTGGCCGCAATGACCTGGTCTATAGCGTCACTCTAGAAGTAGGGATAAACGCAGAATTGAACCAAGAAGTTCGCAGTGAGCAAGCGTCTGCTATTGTGTTCTAATAATATTAATAAATGTTTTATTGCAGGCATGAAAAACCCATATACAAAAACTAATAAAAAAATAAAATATAAAAATAATATATAGAAATTACACTAAACTAGGCACGTTACAATTTAAAATACAATCATATTGTCACTCATTTTCTGTTCTGGTCCCGGTGAACAGACAGCCAGTACTTAACGATAGGGCTCGGGGGCCCACAGCAAACGACACCGAGGATGCCGTTGCCAGAGCTGCGTATCCTATTCCAAAAGGAAGCGATACGAGCTCTGACAACAGCAAAAAAGCTACATGCTGAACTTAGCATTTTAATATGACCACAAGTCACAACTCAATCTACTAACATCGTATACTTAGGTATACTTTGGTTTAGGTTTATTATCGTTCGTGTGTAAGAACTTTCAGCCCTTAGCGGGGTTTACGACGAACCTGTAAACTCTTCTTCGTGAAATCGCAGCTTTATCGCCCGGTCGGTTTGTATTGTATGGCGACACTCAATAAACTAACCCAAATAAGCTTCATAAACTACATTACACTTTAGGCTAACTAGACAAGATATCATCGATTTTGAGGTATCAATAATTAATAAAATATCTTTATTTCAGGCTCAGGGACCCATATTTCTATATTGTATTTTTATCGTTATAAAAATACAGATACAGTATGATTTTAATGCTGTATAAGTTCAATTAAAACAAAAGTATGTTATTGACTTTGTGAAGCGTTCGTTTACGAACCGTTAGCATTTTGTAACAATGAAATACCGAACAATAAACTCCAGATGCTATCGAGTGGATTGCTCCGTCGTTATAGGTGATATCCACGTGCTTTCCCTCTATGAAAGGTTTTCCATTAAAATCCCATCAGTCAAACAAATAATAGAACCGATAATGGGACAAGTTTCTATTCAATAAATCGCACCATATTTCAATTCTGGCGAGTTATATTACTTTCAAAGTAATAACTTGGCGAGCCTGTGTTATTTATTTATTTTATGTGTTCGATGTAACAGATAGCCCTTAATATATTTTGGTAGGCAAAGTCATAAATTTTTTGCTTGCCGATCCCGTCCTCAATCCGCGGCAAATTTAAAGGCTCATTCAGGGATTTTTATAACACCAGACACGCATAAGATACCACGATTAAACGAAACAAATTTCGTTTTGCTCTATAAAGAGGAATTTTGCGCCCGTAAACTTTACCCCACCTCCATAGAATGAATAGGTTTTGCTTTTGTTGGCAAATCACCCATTCAATATCAACTTTAGACATCGGATACTTCGAATGGTCTACTTTCATGCTACAATAAATACTTTCGTTTCCCTTTAGACTGTTTCTAAAAGGATATACTTAAATGTAATTTCCTACATTTTTGATATGGAATAGTACTATCCCATTTAAAGTTTTATGTGCACAGAAATGAACTTGGATAGACGTTGTATTTCTTGCCCCATGTAATAATATCACATCTCTCCCACTCAGCGGCCTAAACTAGGGTGGGTTCCCGGGTGAAATATAGGGATACTCAACATTTATAACACAACAATAAATACCTACTCGGTTCGTAAACAACACATTCCGCGTAATGATAATTTCCACTTTAACAGTTTACTTACACAAACAAGTGGGTCCAAATTTTCAAAATGACTATTATATTCAATTTATTTGCTAATCTTCTTTATGTGATATCGTTCTTTGACCTGACGTGGTTCTTAGTTCTTACAATACCAGTGTAAGATGTTTTATTGGCACTTTTGTTTCAACAAAGAAAGCTACACCTACTTTACTTTGGATTTAGGCTAAGGATTTAGGGCACTTTGTCTCTAGACCAACTTCTGAACGATATATTGTAGGTTTATCTCCTTCAAATACAATACTATTTGGTATGTACCTAGTATGTAGCCTGCCATAATGTATAATGGGTTTTGTTTTCTCAAGCAGAACACGCACTTGCATATTCCGATCGGTTATGATCGTATCGTCTAAAAAGCGATTTGCCTATATATGGCGGAATGCCTACAACGTAAAATGTCTAATTAGCAAAACGCCTCAAGTTTAAATTTACTACGAAACAAATTGCATATCAAGTGCCATATTATGTCAAATTGCTTTTTAGACGTTTCACAACTTGGCATACTAGGTTTTAGACATTTTACCACTTAGGCAATTTGAGTTTGAGGCATTTTATTACTTAGGCAGTCTACAGTGTAGTCATTCTCATTTTAGACATTTTGCTTTATAGGCACATTGCTTTTTAGACGATCAGATTCCGATGTCTCGCACAATCACTGAGTAACGTGAAATAAGTTGTAAAGCAATCAACAAAGTTACAATTACGGTCATTATTCAAAGTCAAATGTTAGCTGATGATATAAATTCTTAAATTAATTGCGTTAGTGGAGGCGGCGGCCGCAAATAGGTCGGGTGAAAAAGTTGTGAGTGGCGACGAGCGATCTAGATGCCTCACCACGCGCCCGCGTAATTATGTGCCGAGATTTAGGGTCGCCGGCTAGAATCGACCCAGATCTATGTAATCCCCTTGACGTCTCCACTTCGCTGTCAGACACCGGTTTTTGTACAGTCTCTGGCTCAACTAACCATGAACTTCTCAGACAAAAACATTTATACAGTAAGACAGACCGAAACTACAAAATCGGCAATCAACCGCACGCTATGTGAAAGAATTGCTGCAATCTGCTGATTGAAGGTCGCATTATGATATCGACTCCGTTTTTCGCGCCTTGAAATAAACACTATTCTATTATTTGTTATTTTCTTCGGATATTTCATTTTACTTCTCATCGGACAAACGTTGATGGAAGTATAATTCGGAAATAATCCTTTGCCGCGAATAATATACCCTTTTTCTAAAAATAAGCAACGATATAAACCATTAATCTGTCTACCCATTTCATGGGAAACGTTGAGCCAATTTACTACACCTAGCCTAAAGATAAATGGTAATGGTATTCTCTCAGGGGTCCCTGTATAGAGTGGGAGGTAAGTTTGCGAAGGTGAAGGCCGCACTGTGGTTGCGTAACAGCATATAACAGTATTTCGTCGTGTGACGTATCCACGGCGTTTTTGCGTACCGCGCGATCTGCGTACGAAACATACGCGAATAAAATCCAGAGCTTATTTATTACATTACTTATGCCTGTACGTAAGGAATATCAAACTGGGACGCTCATTCGACACGCAACACACGGATTGAGAGAATCGCCCTATTGCTTAATTGAAATATGTTCCAGGTTTAACAGTTAAGCCGGATTTTCGTGTGACGCAAGGCCGGGTCGCCCTCGGCTTGCCGCTGTTTAATTACGATTTTCGCTAAATTAAAAGGTACCGACAAAGCCACGTGTAACTCATTAAATATTACATTTTATTGTCCAATTCGTTGCGTAGGTTTGCGGTTTTGAGTGGGCTCCCCGTGGGCTCGGTGCAGAATCTATGTCTATTAATGGCGGTCAAAATCTGTTCTAGATACATATAGTGTAATTTTGCAAGCATGGATTACCACGAAACCAAGACCTGTTGTTTATAATTAAGAAAGAAACCATCTAATTAATATTTTAGTTTACAGTCTGAACTGTAACCTGGCAATGCTTTTGTGGCAAGCTTATCCAGGCATTACGTGCCCGAATAGCTAGTGAGTAAATACGCTCTTACTTGATTTTGCTCTATTCAGGCGTATAGGATAAGCCATAGTTCAGCAATTGTCTTGTTTCAATTGTTACTGAATGAGCAATGGCAATCTTGAAAACCAAAAACAGCATTTACAAACACCTGCAACTACAAACAAGGGATTTAAAACAAATCAATTCATTGTTTGAATCGTCATTGAAATATTCATTTCCACAAGTAAAATCCTAAAATGTAATATGCATGACTACATAGGTGTACAGTTTCATAATGTGTTTATTAGCCAAAAGTGCCAAAAGTTTCTTGAGCAATTTACTAACATTCCGTATTGATTTTTTATTGGCTTTCCAGGAGATATAAGTAGCCCTGTGACCCCTCCTGGTTCGATTGAAATACGTGACTGGGCTCCCGATTTTGCCTCGTCCGCCGCTCCGTTCTGCAAAACACAAAAATAGTATGTGTTTGCGGGCGTAATTAACCACTGCTCGTGTATGTGATTTGGTTATTTTCGAATGGCATTTTATTAGTGTAATAGTGTACCTGTGTTTAGTGTCAATTTTTTTTCAATTACGTGTGAAAAGTCTGGTATAATAAGAATAAGACCCATTTAAGATATAAATGAATAAACAGACCATGTAGAGATAGGTATATTATGACTCTTTGAATTATCAAGATGTCGCGAATTGGGGAAGGCGTATGTCCAAGCCCAACATAGGACGTCCACATTTACATATTTAATGGAAATAACATTATTTAAATTATAGCCAAATGTGACTGTCGGCGGTCTGATTCTGTCCTCTCTGAAAATATATTGTCATACATAATATATTATAATGTGATCCTATGACTTGGTGAGCCATAAAGCGCTAGATCGTTGAAGCGAGGTGAGGGTAGCAGCCCTCCCAGCCCGTCTGTCTGAGGCGGCGGGGGCAGGGGCGACCTTGACACCGGTTTCCAGTCTGCCTGGATACAGCCGAATCGTTTCCAGGCGGATGGGAAATATCCTTTTTATAGCGGGTAGGTTTTGGCTTGTTGTCATGCGGCATTATTTTGCAGACTTCGTTTAAATCTGGTCGTATTTTCACGAAACATCGGATTTTATCTATTTCTAAAGTACAATAGATAAGGATACAATTTGAAGCATGGGATTATTATTTAACTAGTTATATTAGTTGAATAGTTAGTGATTATATTTAATAGTTTAGCTGTCCGATGGATTCATTCTCGTAGTTGTTGCATATCGAAGACCAGTGGTTGGTTTCCCCTGAGAAAAGTAGCAATAAAGCAATGCTTGATATACAGACGGTGCAATCGAACAGACATAAGTACTATAGACATGTCTAGTTGTGCAATTGAAAACTTAACACAAAACGTCGAGCAAATTCATGACCAAGATAAGATAACATTTAATAATACCTACCACTAACAAAGTCTTCTCAAATTCCATTCCAGTATCCCGGCATCAAAGTAATTGAATACACAGAAAACATTGTTTACGTCGTTTAAATGTCAAATTGTACCGACGGACCCTTTTCCGAGGATGACGTTAAAAACGCTAGGAGCGGAATATCACTCTTTTATAAACAGATAGAAAGGATCATGGCGAAAGGTCAATTGACAAAGGGACTGTTGGTTGCCAGAAGGCTTAACTAAACAATCAACATTTCCATTCCCACGCAACTTGCGTAGATGTTGAGTTAATCTTTGAAATAATTGAATTTCTATTTTGGATATATCTGATCGTACAGAAATATACCGAACCCATATTACCCATTACGCTCGTGTGAGCTCTTCAAAGGTGCGATAAATCGGTAACACTCAGTACTGCATTTACGGCCGTATTCTGGTTTGATATCAGTTGTATTTATGTTGCATTGGTAATAGCGAAAATCCTAGCAAAAAAGTAAAAAGAAATATAGGTAATGAAAAATGAGGGTAGGCCTGTGCCCCGACAGTGGGGACAGATATTAATTTTCGCTACTAATGTCGCTTTTTCATCATAAAACAAAACAGCCTTAATATGCTTTTTTTCACGTTTAATCCTTTGTGTTATAATTACTCGTGTCTTTTGATCTTTAACTGCAATTTGATGTAGTAGAAGAGATTTAGTCGTCGTTTATGCTACACGTCGCTTTTTACGAGCTTTCTCTAACAGCACCTTTATTTTACTTATTATTTAATGACCCGTAATAAGTAGATTAAATCCAGACCTCAGAGCAAGTATAATGATCCAGACGTATAAATAGCGGTCTCAGAATAGGACTAAAGCCGTACCAACGGAACATAAAGGTCAGCAGTTCTTAGATTATATTATCTTCACCAAATATACAAACATGGTGACATGTCGTTCCTTATCAGTTAAAATATTCGGTATTTATTATCACCACAATTTATCTATGGATGATTGAAGGTAGTTTTTGCCTACTTTTCTCGTATTTCTCATATATCTTGATATATTGGGGGACAATTTACGTAGCTACCTATTCGGTTGGAGCATGTTCCTTTAGGAATCGCTGCGTTGCTGCTGCGATAGGTTTCTATTTTCATTGGTTTTCGTTCAATCTGTTCCTACAATACTGATGTGTAAGTCCCCTTCGCACTCACGACTAATTAGTGCCACTATGACCTACAAAGCCGTATTGCGACTGTTAAACTAGAGTAGGTGTGATTGTAAATACTTACCTACATCTAGAATTTGGCAGCTCAAAAAATAAGTTTTTCTTCTTTTTCATAGTGTTTTATCAATCGATTCAGTCATATATTATGAGTTAACCAGCTGACAGACATACAAAACGGCCGGACAAAAAGGATATTGACTGAACCTTATAAAATATGGTCCAAATGCGACACTATGCGTCGAAAGGACCAGTAGGAATCGGTTTTTAACGTAGACATTTTGCCACTTGACCCTAGTATAGTCTCGTTAGCGAAGATTGATCATGACGTAGTCGTCAGTGCGTACACGACAGCTCTCGACTAGCTGGCCAGTGTTAATTACAATGGAAAGCGTTCATAATTAGGTCCACTAATGGACGCTACAATGGCGAACGCTCCCCTGAATTAATGGTACGATCCAACGCATTATCAAGGCCCGGGCCGGTGTCGCCGATGACCTAAATTCGCTGCTCGGGAACGGTCTTCCACTGCATTGCACTTTCCCCTTATAGACGCTATTACGGAGATTGAAAAATGATAGATATACTTAAGAAAGAAGCCAGGGATAGAGTTAAATAGAATATATTTAATTTTTCTTGAAAGAAGACACAGGTAATTCAATTTACATTATGGCTGTCGGATCACTAAATATCTACCAAACGAGATGCTACCCGCAGTTTATCCATTTCCAGTCCCATGTGTTAAAGGCTAAAAGCTTATCACTGTATCAAGTTTCATCAATATCGGATTAGCCGTAATGGCGTGCGTGATTGATCAACAAACATGTAAACAAACAAGCATCTACCTAACAGTTCAGTTACATTACATTTTCCCGTCTCGTAACATCTAACTAAAAGATCAACATAACCTTTTAACATCACTGTTAAAAAGGACATGAGGACGGCATTAAATTTGCATCTGCTTATTTTTTTTATGTGGGTACTCGTTTAGTAAAGGAAGTCCGCTTTTGGTGTGTACCCAGCATTTCGGCGCCTGTAGGCTTTGAGGGTCGCGGGCGGCCTGTATAAATTGAATAATGGCTAGCTCGCCTCAACTAAGTGGATTCTATTTTGCTTTACGTGCGCCGACCGATGTCGGCCCCTACTTACACACGAATCACTAAAGCCGGCGATACACATGCTAGTCACTCGCATAAAAGCATAGCGTTGGCTAATGCTATACTGGCATAATATTATTATGTATCTAGACGTTGCTATAGTCTATTTTTTAACGGTACACCCACTACGAAAAATGAGATACTGTTATTGGTCAATTGCTCTTAGGGTGTAGACATGTTGATATATTGAATTTGACGTTTAATATTAATCATAAATAGGTTGTCAAGCCGTTTTCGGGAAGGGAACTTGCATACTTCATAAGTCAGCTACTTTAATCTGGCGAGTGTATCATAGCCTTAAAGTAAAGCCCGCGCCTTTTCGTACCCAGAATGGTCTCTTGTCATGATAACTTCCGTGTTCCCAAAGTTTCGCGGGTGTCTTGGCTATGGAGTGTGAACGAGCATTGTGGCTGATGTTTTATTGTTTGTTTGCAGGCGCAAAGCGACGATGACGACGTCGGGCCCGACGATGTCAACGTCGCCGTCGAAGGCGGCTTCATGGATGAATTCTTCAGTGAGGTAAGATAATAATACTAACAAGGGTATTTAATCGTGGAGTCAATACTATATTTGCTCTAAAATTTGGCATAATTACTGGAGTAATTATTGGAGTATCGCTCTAAAATAATTCATACTCGTAAATTATAATTCGTATATTTACTGTTACAAATAGTATCTTTTCAATAATACTTAGACGAGCTGTGGAGGAAAGTTTTTGTGTTTACGTTTAAAACAGGTTGAAAGAAACGAACGAATACATCCCTAAAGGTGTATTTGAAGACGCGTTCGGAACCGCGGGATTATAGTTTAGTTAGTAAATTATAAATAATTGAATTTGCCCGGCGGCTTAAAACAATTTGGCATAAAGATATTTCCGTTAATATCCTAGGTGCTCATAAAACTCGTATCCTCTATCAATCACAGAGGGCGCAGTTTGTCCAAGTAATCAACGTTTATTAAACGCGCTGCTTCTGCTTAATCTACATACGTCATGGGCTTGAAAGCTTTGTGCTCTAATTAAATTGATGCAGACTGCGGCGTGTGAAGCAGAATGTGTCGCGAATTGCGAGCCCTCTCTATTTTATGTGGCCAATGAGCACAGTTTTTTAATTAAATTATGTTTAATAATCTGAGGATGTCCCCCGTCCAACAACTGGTTATACAATGAGTGTGTCGACGTGAACGATCCGATGCGATAGTTCGACCTCCCTTGACCTATTTTCTATCTATGCATATTGAATAGTTAATGAAATTTGATATTTTTCGCAGTTTATGCTTAAACCAAATCAAAACATTGCCTATGCAGATGAAGAAGAAGTTGTTCATACGTATTGTCATGATCAAAACATTTTTATGGGATTTCCCTCTCGTAATAAACCGTATGAGCCAGCCTATTTATTTGTATTTGTCATTTTTTCTACTTTAAAAAATGCGGCCATCATCGTTATAATCTAAAGTTTTAGCATGTGGTAGCATGCAGGAAAACGTCAACGGTTCGATATGCGCCGCAAACAAAATGTTACCTCGTACATTTATATGTACACAAGTCCATGAAAGTTTCAGCTTGTTGCGCTCTATTGTTTCATTCAGCCGTGTATTTTCTGTTTACCCGTTTTATACCCCCGTTTTACGCGATTGTTTACACCGAAGCGACGAACGTTTGTCTAAACTAAATTGTATTTTGCTGCACTAAAGAATTTTAAAAATTTAAAGGGTCACGTAATAGAATTAATTAACTTTATCACTGTCATTACCCGGGGACGAATAATAAATTGTTTTCTCATTTTTCCCTTCCGACAGGCCTTTTTCTCAGAGACTCCATTCATAAATCAAAAGGATGGTGGTCTTGCGGATCGGGGAGGTAATTGGGCGTAGAGGGTGGGTCCGAAGGTTGCGCGGGGTGGGGCAGCGAACAATACGCGTCCCCCCAATTAGTGGAGAGTGGATATTACCTCTCTTGTCCTTCTCCGAACCTATGACATGGATACACGACTCATTACATCGTCAGGTTATCACGTGTGATTAATAGATTATAGCTTTTGTACGAATTCCGGAAGTATCTGACAGTAATTTAAGTTACTTTTGGCATGGTCACTTTCTACTTGTATTGTGTTAAAAAAAACAGGGTGATGTAACTAGGTATCTCTTTCTATAAAACCAATTGTCATTAAAAGTTTCTAAATTCCAATTTAATTAAATTCTTTATTAACATTTGACACATTTTAACACGTGATGAAGATTGAATCTTTATCTGTATAATTGGCGGATAAGCCCATGAGTCATTTGAAATTATATTTCCAAGAAAGTGTAGAGTTGTGTAGGTCATGACATGACATGATGCCATGTTGTAATTACGGGTGACGTCACTCTAAGAACTCGAGAATACCTACTGCCTACTACTATTAAGTGAAGGCATTTATTTATTACTTTGCTATTCAAAAGGCCATTCACCGAATGTATATCTTGAAAAACTGAAATTCTCTCGTTCACAATTTACGCATGTCAACGTAAAAACGTTTTAATTAACAAATTCGCAATTCGCTGTGATGAAATGGGCTTTGCGGGAAATTTTAAATGGAATTCGATGTTTTTAATTGCTGACACCACAAACAGAGCGTGTTGCCACATTGTTGTACACCTACCGATCTACGTTAACTTGTTTGTAATTGGCTCGACAATGATCGATGTTTTGTAGATCATTCTGCTTTGCTTAGGTTAATATCCTACATTGAATAGTGAAAGCGAAAGGCCATTTTCTTTTGCCTGCTATTATACTTGCTTTCTGTGACCCCGTTTCGCAATGATGCTTTTATTATTTTTTACTGCCACGGTGTACAGCGGTGCATAAGGCGGTCAAGACTGCAACTGATCGCATATCGCGACAGTTTACCGGCAACGGTGGTAATTTTCCGCGAATTCCCACGGTATGCGATTCACAAAGGCTGCGATGGTAAGCCATTCTCGTAGTAGTAATGACGAAGGCGGAATAATAGGTGAGAATGGTGCTCATTGTGCGGGGAACTGGGCGATTCTGGCCGCGAACGAGGCAAAGTACGTACTAGTACTATTTTACTAGTAGTATTACCTATTTAGCCCTTTCATATCGAGAATATTTCGTTACGAATCCAACAATTTTTGTCGATTTACGATAATAATGTCTAATCTGAAAAATGTCCAAACTGAATAATGTCCAATCTGAAAAATGTCTAAACTGAAATCGTCCAATCTGAAAAACGTCCAATCTGAAAAATGTCCAATCTGAAAAACATCCAATCTGAAAAATGACCAATCTAAAAAACGTCATATTATTAATTATAATTTATATTATATATTTGTATATAACCTTGTACATATTACTGTAATAAATTTAGCATATTTTATTATTAAAAAAAAAAAAAAAAAAACGTCATACTGAAAAATGTCCAACTTGAAAAATGTCCAACCTGAAAAACGTCCAATCTGAAATCGTCCAATCTGAAAAACGTCCAATCTGAAAAATGTCCAATCTGAAAAATGACCAATCTAAAAAACGTCATATTATTAATTATAATTTATATTATATATTTGTATATAACCTTGTACATATTACTGTAATAAATTTAGCATATTTTATTATTAAAAAAAAAAAAAAAAAACGTCATACTGAAAAATGTCCAACTTGAAAAATGTCCAACCTGAAAAACGTCCAATCTGAAAAAAGTCCAATCTGGAACATTTTACACTACAGAACCTTAAAAACCGCTATTTATTTATTTTTCAGATTGGACATTTTTCAGGCTGGACATTTTTCAGGTTGGACATTTTTCAGGTTGGACGTTTTTCAGATTGGACGTTTTTCAGTTTGGACATTTTTCAGTTCGAGCATGATCGTTGGACATTTTTCAGATTGGACATTATTACAGTAAACCTTTTTGTCATAGTTTAAGCCTACACTAGCCTCCAACAAGTTAGTGTAAAGTCCATCTTATTCGTAGATTCGCTTTGATGATGCGTTTAGATTAGATTAAAATTCTACAATCGCAAATAATCGTTCAACAATATTATCAAACGCTGTCGTAGGTATGTTTATGCTGATAACTGAGTTTTGTGTTTATATTTCGGCGATCGGGAATACTTTATATTTTGAAGAACTGTCAGCTTTATTCATCGTCATTATAAGTTATAGCGATGAAATAACGCTCCTTATTTTCCTTCCGTGACGTGAATTCTATATGCGTTATTATAATTTCCTCCTCACACAACTCTGTGCCATAGATATTCAGCCAGTGCTTGGCATCCATCATAATTGCGCGATTCATTTACATGTTATTGTGCGTATGTAAGGGAGGCATAACTTCTCCTTGTCCCCAGGCGCTTTTCTTGATTTTTCATTCTACGCACAGAAGTAATATTCAGTGCCCCAAGTCCCAAAACGTAGCTGTCAGCCCCAACTGAGCTACGAAATTGTTGTTTATCTTTTTATTTAATTGCAGAGAGGGTTGGGTGCGAGAATTAGAAAGAGCACGTAACCTAACTCCTTATTTATGGAAATTGGGTTAACTTAGAGACGGCGCAACCACAGATCGATGATCCTATTGGCACTTATAAATGGGACGACATTTTTTTACCCTTTTTACTTCAGTTTCGGTTTCGTATGTACGTATTTTAGCTTTTAGAGCTTATTTCGAATTCAACCTGTTACTCTGCACTCGGTGGTTGTTTGTCACAGCTAAACATTGTAGTGCTTATGCATTGTTGGTACTCGTATGTGAAACCTACACTGTGGCTTGGCTGAACATTCTTTGCCAGTTGAATAGAGGTTCTTTTGTCGGATTGCCTGGCCTGGCATCTGTACCGACAACAATAAGAGTACAAACTCAATAGTAATATGCAGTTGGGGTTGAACTCTCGAACTCACGATCGCGAGGTGAGCTCAATCCCTGCTAGGCCGCTATCGCTCGTAAAAAAAGCAATTGCCGGTTATCGAGCGGTCGGTCGTCGGTCGACCGGCCCCTGCTTCGGCCGGTTGATATGGTGTTATCGCGATAATCTGATTAATTGGTGGCTCACGCTTGTCGCACAAGTCGCTCGATCGCCAATATCGACCCGCATGAACCCGGCCCGTGAACTTGACTCGCAGTTTACCCGTTATCTCCGAAATTGGCAAATTAATTCCCATAATAGATCAGTTGAAGGTCCCGAGACGGCAATTTGATTCATAATCTGTATAATATATTAGATAGTAGGTAACGATTAAATTTAATTACTCCGGGGTATGTCCTATATTTGTAGTCGACGATTTATTTTAGAGGCAAACGACTGCATACCAGCATCGTTTAATTAAAGAGGAATTTCTTTAAGTATGTAAAAACATCTCGCATTGTTTAGCTAGCGGATTCAGCAAGCCGTACGAACTGCCGTTTGTTCCGCGGTTGGACTTTTGCCAGGGATCCCTCAAACCAAGTTTAATGTCGAATAGAGCCTCGAAAAGGCTTCCGCCACTGGTTGCCTAACCGCACACTGGTCTACGGTCTATTGTTGCATAAATTTAGCAATTCATGGTACCTTGTCAGTTGGGACACCTGAGTTTTGTTGCCCTAGTTTCATGTTCACGCCTGGTTTAAAACATTTCTTAACTCTCAATTTTATATTGTACTTGAGCTTGAAGTGGATGTTATTAACACTACTTGTTACATATTTTGTCTTAATTATCATATTTAAGGTTATTTAAGGTTATTATTTATTTAAGGTTAACTGGTAGAGAATGCCTCCGGCATTAAGTTCGCCTCTTGTACAATACATGTGCAATAAAGTTTAAATAAATAAATAAATAAATATTTATGCAAGGTAGTCTTGAGATTGAAGGAATAAAATAAATTGACAAAGGAAAAAGTCTTAAAGAATTGTATCTAGAAGTACGAACTCTACCTCAATCACTTTCTGACACTAATTCTAAAGCTCACATCCAATATTAAATACAACCAACTATATTTTGCACGTGTATCCAAAACAACAAATATAGAAATCGCAACGACGACAGTCTCAATTGGAAAATGGAAAACGTGACGCTATTTCAGTATTTACTTACACAAATAACACTCTTTGTTTTCATTTTAAAGTTTCTCTAAAACAGTAGACTAGGTCGGGGTAGAGCTGGCTACATGCCAGATCGAGCTACCACTATCAGAGACGTCTGGGCTCGATGCAAAGATAAACGGCGAACTGTCTCGCGAAGAAAAAAATAACCCCCTTTAACTTGATATGAGTTAGCTGAGATCGTATTGCCAGTTAATCTTGTCGTCACATACCGACAACCTGAGCTGCCGATTTGCCGTAATACCAGCATCAAATTCATCGCAACATGAGAAAGCAAACTCTTAAATAAAGTGAAGCGTTTTGATTTAAAGCGTTTGCATAATCTTTGATTTATCCTTCTCATTTGCTAGTGACAATACAGTTTAAGCTACACCAGTGTTGGCGAAGTGTGATAGTTCGGCGTGTTCCTCGTGGCCAAACTTGATTGCCAAACTAGTTTGGCCATAGGGAAACTTAATTCCTTGTAGCCAAACTACAAGTAATAACACGCTGTATATACATGCCCTTTTATCGCATCTTGGCCATGAGGAAACTTAATGCCTCGTAGAATTAATATGCCTCACATCCAAAATTGGTTGAATAGCTAGTTTGGCCATAAGGAAACCTAATTCCGCGTAGCCAAACTGATGATAAATTAACGAAACTGTGACTACGAATGTAGAGTTTGGCTACGCGGAATTAAGTTTCCTTATGGCCAAACTAGCTAGGCAACCAATTTTGGATGTGAGGCATCTTAATTCTACGAGGGATTAAGTTTCCTCATGGCCAAGATGCGATAAAAGGGCATGTATATATACAGTGTGTTATTACTTGTAGTTTGGCTACGAGGAATTAAGTTTCCCTATGGCCAAACTAGTTTGGCAATCAAGTTTGGCCACGAGGAACACGCCGATAGTTCACTTAAACTGTCTCACAGTTAAACTCAGTTTTGTTATTGTCTAGTGACAATAAAACAATAACAAACAAAACGGAGACTTACAAAAGTCTACAATGTACAGTCAGTATTCATTAAGAAATATAGTAGTAGATGGTAAATGCCGTTCAGAGTTACGCACAAGAATTTTAACACATATCTTTGTACAGGTGGAAGAGATACGAGAGATGATAGACAAGATCCAGGCGAATGTCGAGGAGGTGAAAAAGAAGCACAGTGCCATCCTATCAGCACCGCAGTCAGATGAAAGTAAGTGATGTTGCGAAACTAAGCGTAAAACTACACTCAGCGAGAAACTGCGAGCCTTACAATGTCTACATCATTCCACACTGCTGGCTGGTTTATTACAAGTAGGTAGTTTCAGAATGTGTCAGAGCACGCGATTTTAATACAGAATACATTGTAAGGGCTGCTCGCCGTAACTCTTGACTGTAGTTGCAACTTGCAGTAAATTCTTGATGTGCTGAATCGTTATTGTTATTAACTCGATATTTGCGGCTAGTAATATTGAAATGATCTATATATGCCTCCGGACTGTTGTATCGTAGATATTTTTAGACACCTCAAATGTCACAGGGACGTCAGTACTTGCAAACGTAGGCGTTAGAATCTCTTCTGATATTTGTCGGCAATACCATAAGACTTGCGATGCAGCGTGGGTAAGTTCAACTTGTTTAGTGATGTGCCTACGCATTAATTGAAAGACAAAGGAGGCGGCATTTACGCAGATGTGGGGGCGTTCGTCTGTCTGCTTTCATGGGAACGCTCGGGAATTTATGAGATCATTCACATAACGTCTATTTGATATGAGTCAGCTTCAGTAAAGCTATACTAGATTGTGTGCGTCGCAACATAAATGTGGATATAAGGAAATGTTATCTGTGTTGTGGATGTTGCAACTATGATGCACTTTGGTGTCGCTTGTTTGGCACCCTGCATGCAACCTCCGGCTTTTCTTTGACAGAGAACTTTCTACCACTGTTTATGCCTCATTGGTGTTTGTGCATGTTTAGTCAAACTTCGCAATTTCCTTTCTTTATAACAAAAAACAATACACGTCGATGTTTAGCTCGCTGATCCTAAAATAGACTTTCGTGGCTTTACATGTTTGTAGAGATTTAATTCGGCCATTATTTTATATTGTTCACGAAATTTATATGCCCGGATTTATATTTGTGGGCGTTTTATGTGTAACGAGCCACGGTTTTGTCGCAGTCGATTTTGACGCGAGATTAGTCCGAATTAACGAAAGCCCGGCGGGCAAGGGCCCTCACCCCTCCCGGTCCCTTCCTACCCTCGTCATGCTCAGGTTACCGCCACTTTCACCGTATCCGTATTTTATTATTCATAAGAAACGTAATATTTTGTCAAGAAATTTAATGTTTAGTTACTTGTTTGTTAATTATCATTAAAAGTAATAAATAAGGAGAAGAATTTAAATAAGCAGTGTCAAAATTCGTGGCACCTGTATCTAGAGTAGATGTGAAAAAAGTATCAAGATAAAAGTACTATAATATGGCGACGTCATTTTGAGAGCTGTTACATCCCGCCTGTAGTGCTCACTCACGGCGCTGCGGCGGCGGTAGACCCTTACCAATGGCGTCACGATTAGCCATTGACCCGACCTAAATTGCTGCGAATAAGCCATTGCCGTCGTTATATCGCGCAAGGTTCACGATAACGTTTTATATGTCTACGCTTTTATAAAGGGGCTAATTTGTTCACTTCAACTTGAAGTGGTTTAACCGTTATTGTATGGCCAACTAGGGTCGGTACTAAGAGTCTGTCTATTCATGAAGCTCCCTTTTTAGATCTTCTCACTACACTCACTAGTCGACTATCCATTAATGTACTTACTGATAAATGCGTCTCGTATTTTTCTTACAATGTTAAGCTACCGTCAAACTCGACAACTTTGCCATATCTTTGCACTTCATATGAAATAAAATTTAAACATATTATTATGATGATTCATGTTCTTTTGCATTTTATTTTACTCACTTTCAAATATAATTGCCAATAATTCTAAATAATGCCGTGTTTAATAAATACATAATTCTGTGACTAAAAATGGTAAAGATTATTACAAAAAGTTTAGTCGCCGTGAGTGAAAGTGGACATTTTTCAACGGTTGGACATTTTTCAGATTGGACATTATTATCGTAAATCTTTTTAACTTATGACAACTCACAACACGTAATCATCCACTTATGTTGTACATATAATTAACAATATCTGTGTTTAAAGCGTTAATTGCGTAACCAGTGATATAAATATAAATAACACTTGTGATAGATAATACAGATATTATAACGGTATCTTGTCAGAATCTTTACCATCCCCCGGGAGATGGGATGTTGCTCAATTTATTTCACATCGAGGCAGCTCGAACATGCCAAAGTTAATAAAATACTCGGCGTGTTTATTTTTGTCTTCTTCCTTGAATTATTCGGACAGAATACTTGGTAATTTATAAGTACCTTTGCTAAATCCTACTAATATTATGAAGACGATAGTAACTGATGATGTTTGAATGTTTGTTACTCTTTCAAACTACGGAACAGATTTTGATGAAACTTTACAGTAATATAGATTATACATCAGAATAACACACAGACTTTACCTCTGACAGACTGTACCTCAAAATATTGTGTGGCTTGAATTGAAACTATTGCTCAAGTCCGTAGCATCGAAAAATTCAATTTTAAAATTCTATTCAAACTTCTGTTGAATATTCTCGGTCAGTTTCTAAAAAATATTTGAATGGACAGTTACGATACCGAGCAGATTTCCTATAAAAAAACGATAACATAAATAGTTGCACAATTTGGTCGACGAAAGGAACCTGACACCTGCATCTAAAATTGTGTAAAATTATAATTAATGTAAAATATTTGCTATACTTACCTCATCACAATACCCAACTTTCTTAGAATAAACAATACTCTTAACTTATCACTGCCTCTGGAGAAATTATACCCTCTTTTACGAAACGTTTAACTTGAAGTATAATAATAAAAGTTTTCTCTTTGACACTTCAAATATTAGAGGTTGAAAGTTTTCGTGATAAAACTTTGAAATGCATACTTACTCAAACTTCTGTTTTAAAACTTAGTGAACTGACGAACAACTATAATATTTTTCCAATCAATTTGGTTGTAAAACCCATATTTGAGTAACAATGACACAGAACATTCTAAGTATAACATATTGGTTTATAGACGTGAAAATGTATCCGTATCTTAGAATATACATAAGCTACTTATGTATACTCCATATGTACATCTATTACGCCTCCCAGCTCAACGGATTTGCGTACAATTTTATATGGAATGTACTTCATGAGCTGCAGTAATAGCATTATGCTATTTTATTACCTAAGGGAAAATAACAGTAAGCGCGGAAGTCCTAAAAACTCGCGCGCGCTTCCGTATGCAGCAAACAAAAGGTTTAAAAAACAACCCCTGAAGCTAAAGTTTTTATTATTTTATGACTATGATTGAACTCCATGATTTCAACGTTTTCATATTTAGTTATAAATTTAACTGCACAATTTATGCGAGGACACCTATATAATTATGGTCGTTGGACATGAATCTGAAAAAGTGGACATTTTTCAGATTGGACATTATTACAGTAAATCATCCAGATATTTTTGTTTGAAGTGGTCAGATGTTTGGCATATAACGTACGATGTGTCTTGTGAAGTACTAATGAGACGTACAAGACTAAGACATATCATGATATCATTTACCTACCAAGTGTTTCTCATGCTTTATTCATGAACATAAAAATAATTTAGATATGGATTCACTCTAAACTTATCTGTTCTCTAATATTTCTACCTGTCATGTCAATCCTATCCTATTACAAGCCTAGTAATTACAACATTTTTGCTCACCGTGAACAAAATAAGGAATAAAGTTTACTGGAATGTTGCAGGTGATAAAACAGTACTTTTCAGTTGACTATATATAGCGGTTATTGTTTATTATGTTCAAGTTGAGCAAGTTATTTGTGATCGTTGTTAAATTTTACTTAGACGAGACGAATTATACAGTATTTTGTTACTTCCTGTATAATATTACCTACCTATACCATTAATTGTACCTTCTCGATTAATTAAGTTCAATTAATTCAATTACAAGTACTAAACTAAACTGCATGAGTTAGCGGCTGATAAATAAACTACTGCTTCTGCGAGGGCATTGAGTTTCGATTGTTGAGTCGACTCTACGTTTCTACGACTTTTGGAAATTATCATACTGATAGAAGTGCTACGGCTACGGCGTAGCGCGCGTAGCAAAGCAACGCGATATTAATATTTTTATTTGCTACGACTGGAAAAACGCTCCTCTTCTAGCGCGTAAGTGCCAGTCAAGAATTATGTGTTATACAAAGTTTGTTCAGTATACAACACTTACACTGAATGCTCTCGTAAAGAATCAATATAAGTAATTTGTTACATTCAGTAGGTATGTAAATAGAACCATGGAGTCGAAAGCACTCGCGTATTGCCACTGGTACTTTTCTTAAAAGCCCTGTCCCAAAGAGACGATCGAGTTATCTTTGATTCATTCACAAGTGTTCAGTCAGAGCAATGGTTAATATATGAAATCTTGTCTTGCAATCTTATTTTCTTAATAAATGATAATAAAATTGATAAATTTTAACATTTCTTTCGTCAACTGGTTCAGGCGTTTGGGACAATCTACTTCTTGCAATGTGTACATTTTGTCCTGCTGTGGCTGTTGAAAGTTCAATCAGGAAATGTACTTAAGTTTTTTTTTTTTCGAAACTTAATTAAGTACGTTTACTTACTGCTCTCACGGTGGACAACAAACACGGGAAACATCGTGAGGAAACCTTCATACGCCGAAGAAGAAATTCTTAGGGGCATGTGAACCCGCTCTAGGCTAGCGTAATGGCCTTAATGCCTGTTGTGAGGGTATATAGGCCTGAGCCCCAAGAGTGGGGTACATATAATAGGCTGTTGATTTGTAGCTGTGCAAATTGACGTGTTCCTGATTCCTTTAGTTCAGGGAATCATGGTTTGAGAAATTTCCAATGTGACGTGTTTTTGTGACGTCATTCAACGGGACCGAAATAGACAAGCCTATTACTTTTATAGGACCTTTGTAAATAGCCACTTTGCAGGTTGCGTGACCAACTAAGTACAATCAAACACTTTTGTTGATCTAGCTAGAGCGTGCCATTAACACTAACGGATATAATAAACCTGAATAACGGGTACTCTTTGAAGAACTAACCTGAACCAGTTGATTATCTAGCCTTCTTAAAACCTTACTTAAACATAAACATAAACTTTATTCTCTTATTAAGATGCATACATTTTATATCGAAGCCCTGACTCCCAAACTAGTCAAGCTGTATTTGTACTTACTTACATATTATCTTGAATACTATTTTAAGGCTTCTATAGACACGTCAGATAAATAGGCCATAACCCATATTAATGTTGAACATGCAGATACGATTTTTAAAAATTTTAAAAATAGGAGATTAACTTAGACTCAAAATACACATCAGAAAATACACATGAGATTAATGTTAATGTAGGTTAAGTGCAGACAGACATCACAAGACAACTACACAAAGCTCAACTAAACATCAGTTCGATAGCTTATATTCTACACTACGATGCTCCATATTAACTCCAATTCTGACTTAAAACAAATGTTACTATACCCAAATAGAAATAACGATAAATGTGGATCAAAATAGCTATGAATGACTTGTGATAAATGTAATATATTGATGTATTGTGATGTGAAAGACGATTGCCCGAAAGTGATTCGACATGAATTTGCCTCTAGTGCCTTGCCCATCACTTAAATATTCATTCACAATTTATTACTCTTCAAGGGTACAATTTCCTTTAAGATATTTCAATGTAATTGATAGATTCGCATAAAATCAATGAAACCTATTAAATTTCCCACCGTAGGAATGAAAGGGCTCAACTTGAAGATGAATCGGGATCGCGGAGCCGAGTAAATGGATTTTATTTAAAATACTTCTTTCACGATGCCCGTAACAGCCTGAGGTAATTATTTTTAGACATTAAGACAATCCAGGCTCCTGTAAATTGAACGAATTTAGCGAGAAAGAAGTTAATTTGATTTTTAGGGGTTGATCTTTAAATACTTGTGATAGGTATTCGTAACTCGCAATACTCGTATTATTTTAATTTTACAATTTCGCATATAATTTATTGCATACTAGTTGTTGCCCCGCGAGTTTGTCCGCATTAAAAAGTATCGTATATGTTACTAACTGTTGCCCGCGGCATGTTAAATTTGATCTGTAAATTTTTGTTCTCCATACAAACTATAACATTCCTTTTTATGGATCCCCCCCTATAGGGATGTATTTCATATAATCCAAGTACACCGGATTTAGGTCAGAGCGCAGGCTTTCACACAAAAATGAAACCGGTTCAAATCAGACTGGTAGTTTTAGGTTTTAGCGTGATGCGGGTACATACAAACAAGAAATTTTTTGAATAGTGTTTTGGGGTCAGTACAATTGTTTTTTTGAAAATTTCTTCAATATACAGAAATACTTTTTACGATACAGTTTTATAAATAATATAGAATAGTATAGATGAGTACAGTGGGTACATCTGTTTGTACACGTTAATGATATCTACCGCCGCTTCCTAGACAACCTAAGCACAGAGGAATTAATAGTCCTCTAAGCCTTCCTAACTCCGAAAGTGAGTTTCTCATCTCAATGAAATTCTGCATACATATTAGCCTGTGTTTTGGAGATTAACATAGACAGATTTTTACGATGGAAAAACTATTCTGGCGGGAAAGAAAAGATTATTACACGCAGGCGAAGCCGCGGGCTACATCTACTTATAATAAACAAGTCCACTCGCAGGCCGTGAACTAAAGACGCGTTTAGTTATTCAAAGCATACAACATTAAATTCTCCTGAGAATGGACTGCTTCCATAAAACGTAATTTACCTAGCCTACCTATTATTTCCTGAAAAGGAAGGTATGATAAATTATTATTTCATGAAAATCTGTAATTTGGGGCAGAATATGTTACCAAAAAATGTAGTGTTTTGCATAGAATAAGAAAGGTTTTTTACCCGACTATGGCGAAGCTGAAGGAGGGTTATGAATTTAGCAATTTATATATGTATGTATTTTATTTAAACATGTGTGCGTCTGGATATATTCTCTTGTAGAGCCTAAATTACTGAAACATATTTGTTAGACTAGAAAATGTAAACAATGTTATTTTGAATATTGGATTATGTTAGCTAAGCGCCTTTACATGAATATTAAAAAGGTGGATTACGAACCTATTTTTTAAAAGCTGATTCATTGTGGGATCTGTTGTTCGTGAAAATAAACGTCTAATATTTTACGAAATCATAATCGTTACATAAAACGAAAGTACAAACTTAATATAAACCATATTATTTAATATGAGACGGTAAAAAACGCCCTTTCGCAGTTGGCGAATCGTTTACAGTCATAATTCATAAATGATATTAGCTTATATCATTTTTATGAACAATAAGATTCACAAGTGTTCCTGTTACACTGAAAACTCCTTTCCTCAAAATTCACCCACATACTTACTACACCTGTTAGGTACGTGTTACGAACACCCATCTCCATGCAAACGTCCCGAATTTCGAGCATCGACCGAGGCAGCCGCCGCCCCGCTAACTTGCGAAGTATAATGATACTATGTCTGCGGTAATATCCCGCCAGGGAGCTAACTCCGAAACAACCGTGTACACACTTCACCCGACACCTTGTATATACAGGTTATCCAATATTTGAATTATTTTGCCAGTAACGGAACAAGTTAATTGAAGTCCAGTTACTCAGTTTGTCAGTGGTGTAGGTGGTACAGTCGCAGACTTGGGACCCAATTTCTAGGAAATTTCTTAGAACACTCATTTGCAATAGGTCGACATTTTCAAATCGAATTAGACCACTAGCTAAGATGACTGATAGAGGTACCAAGTTCCAAATTAATTTCCAGAAAATATGTTTCAAACGCCTGATATTCAAAATGACCAATAAGAAAAAGAAGTGTTTGTATAGCATGAAGACGTAATTATGTCTATGAGTAGACGTTGATGGTCTGATGATGATTCATTTATCTGCCTTGATAGATAGGCCAACTTGATAGTGGTTGGTTACAAAAAAAAACAAATGTGGGAACAAAATAAAGTTATAATTCGAAAAATAAAACTAGGCGCAACTCATTTTAAACTTATTTTATACGACCGAAAATAGACAAAAGCAATATTCACCAGTGCTGGGAAGTTTATTTGCTCGTTTGCGTATGCACAAACAAAATAGTTTATGCAAATTGCAAGTGGGTTGGACGAAATCCGATGGACTGTGTTCGAGAGAGCTCTCGTTGTGGACACTGTATTATACAAAATAAACCGACTATCGGGTCGCCTTTGTAGCTCAGTAACTTTGAAGTAATCAATTATCGGTCGCACTAACAACATTCAACAGTTTACTTGTTGGAGATAATGCGATTTCCGTGTCGCAACTCGCGGTCGTAAATGCGGTTGAATTTTCTAAAGTCGAGGACAAACTTCTAATGTAATAAATAACCATGAAATGTTTCACCATCATGGTTTTAAGTGGCTGCAATTAGGAAACAAGTAACTACGTGTTCCCTAATATTATTTCTACAAAACGGTTTCGTCCCATACGTGTGATAACGACGTCGACGCTACGTGTTTATTACGTTCTATCAAAAAGAACGTTCAAATTAAGTTTAGGTGATATAATCCATTATTATTCGTAGGATATAATAATAAAATCCCACTTCGACTGGAATTCATGAAAATTGGCCACGTACCAAAATTTAATGCCTCTTTAGTTCAAATGTTCCGGATAATAGTCTAGAGGTAGTAAAATTTTTGGTGAAAATATTTTATTAAAGGCAACATTTTGTGATCTATTTTAAAGGATAGCGTACTCGTATGTATGTATGTATGATCCATCCAGATAACCTCTTTATAAAGTCTACTTTCTACTTCAACAATGAATTTTGCAGGCATTTATCCTAAGGGAATGCAAATTAACCAATTGTATTGTGGTCAATTTGTCAAAATCAAGTTTATGATTGGAGAGCTGTTTCAACACACAATTGATACCACGATACCGATCCAAAATCCGTCAGAGTTGATGATAATCGCGAAGTCGCATTCACTGTGAATGTGAATGAAGATGACACAAATAAGCCGATAAGTGACTAGCAGCCGCGAGAACGCTCGCAGTACGTAATTTTTCTTTCGTTTAGCGTTATCGCCGGGAGCGCTCGCCTGGCGTTGACAGCGAGATTTATCTTTTTCTGCTGGAGGAAATAGGCGTCAATTCTATAAGCTATGAGTAATTACCGATCGATAAATAAAACTGCTGTAAGCTGTACTCTGAACTACTTAATTTTGCCAATTTCTATCCCGTAATACGAACAAATACAAATTCCTTTATTTTCCATAAAAGTGGGTAACAAAATGCTAGGCTAATGAGCAAATTAATATATAATTAATATAAATTATTATAATAATAAGTATGATAACAAATTAGTAAGTAAACATTACCAGTTTGCCCTCCTCTCCCCTATGTTGTTGTGCCCACAAGGGTCCATAATGATCTACTTTTAAGTTACCACCTGCTATTACATTGTGGAATGCAGTAAAATGAATATGAATATGAAATTTTCCATATTTTCCGTGTTTTGCGTTCCTGGTTACACAATGTTTTAATTGACATATTGAACACAATTTTTACCTTCTGCAATTGATTAGCCTCTTTGTGAGAAAAAATGATTCAATTGAAATTGTGGTCACAATGTTTTAATTTTAATCTTTCAAGTAAATTATAAAATCAATAAGTGAAAAACGTGGTCTCTTCCCCTCGATTCGGAACACCACCATTGCCTGGAATCGTATTTCAGAACAAATTTTGTTCTGCTTATTTCTATCCACGGCCACTTTGAGCATTCGACAGCGAAGCCCGCTTCAAAACATGTCCCAGGGGATCCGGCCTAATACTCCAACTACTTGTATCGTTTTGTTAAATACCCCTTAACTGCGAAACACAGATCGTTATGGCGATTGCTTCTCGTACAAGTTGGGCGGTATAGACTTTGGTTGGCGGCTGCCTAGTGGAGTCGTAACGACCTAAGTTTGCTATCGTGGCGGCCGCACTTGCCCCCCGGTTGTTATTTGCCGTCCAGATTACTTGATTGCTGATGGATACATTTGTTCGTATTGTTTGTTGCCCTCGAATTAAAATACAATTGGAACGGCCGCAGTGGTTTTATTGGATTAAAAACGATCGCATAAAGCTCACAATTAGTTAATTAAAGCTGTGTTCATCATTTAATGTAAGCTTCATTTAAATAAACATCTGATTATGAACACACATTTTCATGGGTAACTATCCGGTGTTTTTGTTGGGCCCCTTAATATTTTACTCCTTCGTTCTTTGTCGCAATTGCCTACTCATTCATTCATTACACCATAATGTTTCTAAATATCAAATTAAGATACCTATCTTTGTACATTTGTCTATCTATGAATACAGTGATCTTTAGGTACCTACTTCAAAGTACAATCGCATTGATACTAAACATGTTATTGAAGACACTACATGATTTGCTACCATTATATTCTGATAACAAATACAATGGGTATTACCTACAACCACAAACAATAACAGTAACAACATATTCAGTTTGTTGCCCTATTATGAATTTGTGTTTAAACTAAGTGTTGTGAGATTAACATGCGCTGAATAATTTAACATCGCATAAGTTTTAATTTAACAGTTGAGAATGTTTTGTTTTCTTTCTCTCAACAAAGGAATGACAGTGACAAAACACAAAAGTTTTACATAACAATAATAATGGGTGAGTCCTTTTGTAGATGGTGTTTTTATAGCAAGGTAAGATTACCTCGAAACAGGAGTTTAGTAGGGTAAGTAACAAATAATTTGAGGAAAAGATTTTTTCTTTGACTGTACTTTTCGCTAAATATAGAAAGATTTAGAGTCAAGAAAATAGTAATCCATTTTTGATTGCAACGATACAGCCACTTATGAAATTTTATGGTTTTACACACTTATCACATCTACGCCTAGTACACATTCACCTTTTTGAATACAATTCAAGTCAAAATATGGGTGCCATAAAGGAGATATCCCAGAAGATTCTCTTCAAATTTTGCTCCTCAAGGCCAACATGAGCATTTAAATGGTTTTTTGGTGAAAAGTTATATAGCTATAGCATTTTCCAACAAAACATTGTAATGCATGTCGCCGTTCGGCCAGTGGTAGCATAATATGAAAAGATATCATTTCATTTTAATTAATTTTGATACTATCTGCTTTTCAAACTTTCGGATTAGACCTTGGCATTAGAACTAATGCATTAACCAACGGGGTCTACTCTTTTATGACCCATTATATTTGACTCATTCTATTAAGTAAAACATTACAGGTACATATTCTGAAATTAGGATGAGCTTCTGATAAGATTTAAAAGTCATTCGTCGGAAATGGAAGGCTCACTTCTAGTGTACAGAAAGCTACAGCTGGTTTCGTCGACACAGGACCTCTCTGTGTACGTATCAGCCAACACTGATAAATACGTTTTACATTTCATACGTTTTCACATTTCACTAGCAATTGCTTAGAAAACAATTTTTTTTCGTTTTAAAATTAAACTTTTGGCTAAAAATAAAGCTATGAATAAACTTTAGCTATTGAAGAATAAAGCTGTGAATATACCTTAGCTAATGAACGTAAAGGCTATCAATAAACTTTAGCTAATTAAGGTGAAATTGTTATTTAATTAGTTTTTATTTTTGCTACGAATAGAGATATAATTTTGGTTTGAAAATAGTTGTGAACCGCATTTTGTGCGCTTATTTCTTTTCGTCTCTGCTATGTGCTTGTGTTTAGTCTGCTATGTGTGTCGCAGTTAAATCCGATAATAATACTGAATTAATAACGCCTGATACGCTTACGTCTTTTAAAACTGGATGCACGATGCTAAGGTCGGTTTACAAATAAGTTTATTTTTACAAATAAACTTTGATGGGAGCATCAGAGATGTGAGTTCAAATTAGTTGGTTGCTCGTTGACTTTTGATGTACACCGCCTTAGAATTCGACTTAACACTTAACGCGTCGTCTTTCTATCCTGCATCTATGTAACTAATAATAATTGGTGTAGCAAAATTTCTGAATAACCATAAACAGGCATGCTATACATGCATGTATGTATTAAACTGCTTTATGTATTGTATTGGATTTATTAATAGAGTATTCAGTAGGTATCCGAGTTTGAAAAGAATCGCAGGCGAATTTCTAAACGTTTTCGTCTTACAAAAATTAAAAACCATGCAATTCTTTGCTTTTGATAGGTACTGAATACTGATATTCATAATATCCAAGGTGTATTTATACTGTGATCTACGCCATGTATATGTATAGAAATCTAGAGATGATCGACAAACCCTAATTATCGTATTTAACTGTGACAATGTACTTAAATCTATATTTGTAGAGATTCAGATAAGCAATTCTATAGTACGCCTCATTGTGTGGGTGATATATTATGCAGGAATATATTCATAACTAGCAACCCATTTTTATTATAGTGAAGTTTAATAAGCAGGTAGCTGAAGCTGATATTGTTTGTTTCAGAAACAAAGCACGAATTAGAAGATCTCATGGCTGATATTAAGAAAACAGCCAACAAAGTCAGAGGGAAGTTAAAACGTAAGTATTTTTTTAAGTAACGTAAGTATTGATTTGACCATATTTTTTTGGATATATCAATCCAGAATCCATAGCATAGCATACGAATCTTGAGATGAAAGAAATGAAAATAGAATGTGAAAGACAAATTGTTGGAGGCATGTTGGAATTTATCCACTATCTAGTCAGTTAAAAAACTACAACCAATGTTATTTATTAATTACATACAATGCAACTTATTGCTGAGCTTCCGACATTTTGGCCCAGTTGCATGCGTCATAGTCACTGGTGAACTTTTCTGGCATGCGGGTGAACTACCGGCAGACACATCTGTCTGCTACCATAAGTTAAGTTTTGTTGTCTGAATTCTCACTCTGATAATTTATCAGAAGATCAACAAGCAGATCCATTTTGAAATGGATGCCAGCATACTTACACTAATGAGACGTAACAAATACAGAAAGAATGTATCTCAATCCACAGACATAGAGCAGAACATCGAACAGGAGGAGCACTCGAACAAATCATCAGCGGATCTCAGGATAAGAAAGACACAGCACTCGACACTGTCGCGCAAGTTCGTCGAAGTGATGACCGAGTACAACCGCACGCAGACCGACTACCGGGACCGGTGCAAAAATAGGATACAGAGGCAGCTGGAGATCACGGGCCGAACCACAACCGACGACGAGCTCGAGGAGATGCTGGAGCAACCCAACCCCGCCGTGTTCACCCAGGGGGTAAGTTCATTGGTTCTTCTTAAGCAGGTGTATAGACTTAATACCTAGGTTTAAATCAATGCACCTTGGGGTAAATCGGGTGAATAGTGCACTCGGCCGTAGACTTTAATCCTAGGTGCATTATGAATATGATTGCATGAATTTTATTTTTAAACCGGTTATTTTTAAGGGAAATATACAGTTAAAAAAATCTTAGTACATACTAATTACTTACATAATTAAGATCTTTGAAACTAGGAAACTACCGATCTATTTTTAAAATTATTTACCTGGTGGATTGAATTAGGCTGATGTGATAACAGTTGACGACGATGACAATGTTTCTTGGATTTTAAGAGTTCTTGATCAAGAAGGCTTAGAGCTGATAAGGGAATATCAATCTAGAGAGTCCTGCACCAACCCTGTTATGACTTTGTTAATTATCATAACTATAGCTTCCTGGTTATATCCAAAAAATACATTCAAACCGACATATTAGGAGGAGGGAATGCGGTAGGTAGAATTTTACGCTCCACGAAGAGTCCCTTCGGGACTTTATTGGAAGATGGATGTGCTTTGCTTCAGGGTAAAAAGAACGGGAAATGCAGTATCAAAAATTAAAGGCGGAAATTTGTCTTTAATTACGCGTATTCCCTTTAGCCAACAATATTTTCAATCGGATTAATATAAAATGTCAATAACAACGACAATGTTGGGCTATCAAAATACTATTTTCGGCGCGACATATTCCCGTGGAATTTAATCTCAATCAACGTTTTGCAAATTTGCAAGTTTCTAGAGTAAAGCGATTTAAGCTGTACTAGATCTTGATAGACCAGTCACTCTGCCAGGATATCCTTTTATATTTATACTCGTAGGTTATGCACTGCGATGATACAGTACCTACAATGAACGTTGATGATTGAATAATGTATGCTTTTAGCCTGCATTACTGCGCCAGGGCAGATCGATATAGCAATTCCACGAATTGTTATTTTTAATTTGATACTTGGTTGGAAGCGCACTCATTACCTGGGTTATAATAGCAGTTTCTTCTTGACCTTAATTCTGTTTGATGTACAATTTGTATCCATTGATAGAGTACCTGCATGCCTACATTCGATCGACATGTTGGAACTATCTATCTACAATACAAAATTCGTGACAATTCTGGATTTTAGTAAGCCATGGAAATCGCTAATATTGACGCAAACGATAAACTGAATGAAATTAATGTGTGCCGTGACGTAACGTTCCTAATGTTTCTGTCGTCGCATTGTACATAATGTTTAACTATGGTGTTCCAGATTATAATGGAGACGCAGCAGGCGAAGCAGACGCTGGCCGACATCGAGGCGCGGCACGCAGACATCATCAAGCTTGAGACCTCCATCCGCGAGCTCCACGATATGTTCATGGACATGGCCATGCTCGTCGAAAGCCAGGTCACACATTACACATATTTTATGCCAAATCTAATTCCTCCATATAAAATTATACATTACAACGAGAAAACTCCGAACCTATAGAAACTACGATCAAAATTACTATTGTCCCCACGAATGTAGAAGTAGTATTAGCTTTATGTACTGAAAATCTAAACAAGTTATGTGGATACAGGGTGAAATGATCGACCGCATTGAGTATCATGTAGAACACGCTGTGGACTATGTCCAAACTGCTACACAAGACACAAAGAAGGCCCTAAAATATCAGAGCAAAGCTCGGCGGGTAAGTTGTCACCTCTCCAGTGCCGATTCATTGGTTGCTAATGCGTTTTTGTTTTGTTTGTCCTCGTTCGAACCACTCCCACGTGTCCTGCCCCCCGTCCCCACCTTGTTATGTTACGTTTGTGATGGCCCGATTCGTTGCATTTTGTTTACGTCCATGATCCGGTGATTGGTTCAAACCATGTTTTATATTTTCATTTTCTCCATTATGCATCCATATTAATTTGGCTTTAATCGTTGTTTAAGTAACTGTTCATGTCGCTCCAACTAACACTCGATGGAAATGGGCTTCTTACCCTTATCTCATGTCTAACTCTATGTATTACTTACTGATTTATGACTTCATTTTGGTGTGTGCGTAATTTGCCTTTTGTATATGGTGGTATTTGTTATATAATAACTGTAATATATTTTTTATTAACCTCTTAACACGTTATTATGTAACAAGCGTTCAATCGATGTAACAACTGTTTAAAATTTTACAAATTGTATTTCATTAAGGTTAACACTGAATGTTATATTAATTGTTGTAACACATGTCCGTTTGTGCTGAACTCTTAACGTTTATTTTTATATTTAATTAACTGGGATATTCTTTCATTACTTTTTTGTTTATACTCCATGCTATTCTGTAACTGTCTCTTAACATTTTCGGATCAGCTCAACCTTCGTCGGTTCCTGTAACATAATAAATAAAAAATCGTATGAACCAATCGGCCGTACTCGATGGGCTGGTATCGGTGCGTCCCCCCCTCCCCGCGCCCCGCGCCCAGCGCCCAGCGCCTTGCCCTTAGCGCGAGCAGGGCGAACTGGTAGATCGCATCGAGCACCACGTGACGCAGACCACCGACTACGTGGAGACCGGCCGCGGCGAGCTCGTTCAGGCCTACAAGTGGGCCGTCAAGGCGCGGAAGGTAATAGAACAAACAAGCAGCACTCGCGGGTAACCAAGCTACGGTGGCCCCCTAATATACTTCAGCAAAGGCCCAGAACTAATCTAGCTAATTAGAACAATATCTAAGTACCTACCTAATCTACGTGGTGTAAACTATGTATCTCTTTAAACAATATTTTCCTATAGTCTAGTATAGAGACATAAATTAACATATACTTAAAGTTAGCTAGCAGCTAAACTCGCTTTATACTTCTAGGTCTACTAGGCAAACTGTTTTTTTTGTTTAAGTCTATATTTTTCCTCTTCAAATTGATTTCCTTCCTTGTTACACACCTACTGTTTGATTAATGTAATGCCAGTTACGTGAATGGGACTGATAAATCGCATGTGAACTGTTTGCTCTATAAACTTTGCTCCCTAATTCAAATTTAATTTAGCTAATTGCGATAATGGTCTTGTTAATTTCCTACAAACAATTATCTTGATAGCTCATGCAGCTGTTGCTTTGGTTATTTTTTATTTAGTATGTTTTTTTCGCGCATGCTCAACGAGTTGTTAAAACTGCATGTTGCACTTGATCCGACCGGAGTATTCGGCTTTCAGCATTTTCGGCGGGATTTTTTACGTCAGTTTCACCGTTTTTAGGGTTCTGTACCTCAATAGGAAAAAAGGAATCCTTATAGGATCACTTCTGTGTCCGTCTGCCCGTCTGTCTCTCAAAACCCGTTTTCTCAGGAACGGGTTATTAAGGTATCAAGTTAAAATTAATATCAGATACTCAGGTCTGCAATCCCTTGCAGCTGTAAAAAAACGAAACTACTAAGTCAACGCAGTAAAAAGATATGGCCGTTTCTGCCGCTTTTGATTATTTTGGTAATGAAAACCTATAAGGTACTTCCGGTTGACCTAGAATCTTGAAATTTGGCAATGTCTTATAGCACAAGTTATGGAAAAAATGTGTAGTTACATTATAAAAAACGTATTTTTTCTATTACCAACAAACTTAATTTTGCGTATAGCCAAATCATCCATGTAAGTTAGCACCTATTCAGATTGGACATTTTTCAACGGTTGGACATTTTTCAGATTGGACATTATTATCGTAAATCATAATTACTATTAAAGACTATCGAATTAAAAAAAAAAAAATTTGTACGGAACCCTCACTTGCCCCTTTTTTTTTAATTTCGGCGCTTTTAGTTAATTTACATTAAATCTTTATTCCTGTGATTCTGTTACCCTCTACCAGAGGAATGGTGAATTATTTAAAATTCACTTAAAATTATAACGAGTACTAAAAAAATATGATAATTAGAGGCTTAGGTTTTCGGCCGAAAGATGCTTAAAGTCGAATTGATTTTGGGAAAAAATATATACTTACCTTCGGTCGAAGACTACTGCATGTCAATGTTGTATACGATCGCTCGCCGAATGGACGCTCTATAATTGTACAAAATGCTATGTACATATTACGTATATCCGGATTTGTTTTCTAAGTACACGAACTATTTTTCAGGCAGTTATATTTTGGTGGTTTTGGTATTTATGTTGCATACGGTGGTGGCTGATGATAAGACAAGTTAGAATTATGTACGGTTGGCTCGGAAAGTTGTTCGTCAATTTATTACAAATTCAAATCATATGCGCCTCGAAAGAAGACACCCCTTTGAGAATAGTTTTATTCTTTACAATCATTGATTAGTATAAATAAACTTCATTATGAGTTTATTAACGTGAAATAATTGAAAAGTTAAGAAACTGTTAGATGATTATTATGGATTAAGTATGATAATCAGGAAGAAGTGAATACTATGCACCTAGCACCTGCATGCGATTGTCGTCCTTAAAGTGACGAACCACTTTCCGGGCCTAATGTACTGTACAGTCGACCGCACATCAGTGATAACACTTTGAGCTGGTCTTGCATATTAAGAAGTTACAATACCTACTATGAGAGACCAGTTTATACAGTTTTTTTTCCACTGACGTGCGGTCAACCGTACATCTCTTATTACATGTTTATAAATATGTGATACATATTGATTTAATAATTGAACATCATTAGATAAGCATGCGTCCAAAACATTGTTCCTGCAATTATTTTATTTCATTTTCCAATTTGTAATATTTGCACAATAGTTAAAGTAAAATCTGACCAAAAAGTATTGTGTACCTATTACTCGTTTATTCTTCAGAAATGATATACAAGGCTTAGGCTAGAAAGACTTCTAGTACTCAGAGCTACTTTAATTTTTGCCAGTTCTATTAATGCATTTAAAAATGATTATAAGACCTACCGACTAATGCCGATTTTTTTGTCTGAGAACAAAATTGTCTCAATCTTTTACTTAAATTTTCAGTCTAGATATAAATATATTATTTATATAATTTCATAACCATAAAATATAATTACTATGGATATTTAAACCTGAATAAAAGGATTCCATATTGGATTGTAAACTTTTAAATCCCGAAAAAATAATAGAATTTAATTTCCAGAGTACATTTAATTGTTACAGAAAAGTCGGCTACATTTTTGCAGTCTCTTTTTTATAAATATTTTATTAACTTGGATTTGGAGAAAAAAAAGTTGCTTTGGTCAGGTTTTACCTTTTAATAGGTACACCACACCATACATAAAAAATGTGTTACCTAACGTTTTCCGTACATTTTCATACAGATTAAGGAACCAGATACAAATTTTGAGGAGCTGAGAGAGAATACAATTTTCTTCTTCTGGAGGACCTATTTTATATGAAAAATTGAAAATGTAGTGATAAAAATTAGGTGGCACAGTTTTTTTGATGTCAAGTGTATCTTAGATATCTTTTATGTAAGTATGTATTTATCGCAGTAATTTTATTTCGTTTTTTTTTCTCCTTTATCATTGCAGAAAAAAATCTTCATCATAATATGCCTGTCTGTTACGCTGGTTATCTTAATAATAGTGCTCGCGGTCATGCTGAGTTAAACCAGGACGGGCGTCCCCGCGTGTGATGTCACCGAGCCACGGGTATGGACGCTATAACTATCGGCTAAAAAATCCAACATTGATGATATTTACATGTATAACCATTAAATGTAGGCTGTTCAAAACTATTTTAACGTTGTTAACGCGAAAACAGCAACTTTAAGTGTAACCACTTCCATAACAGAAGAGTATCATCGATATTGTAATATATGTAACTAGATACAGTACAGTTGATGAAGAAAGTAGCTGATCGCTTTTACAAGTGTGATTAATTCCACGGCACGCGTCTGTTCAGCGGTGTTCACGTTTATCCCCAACATGGAACAGTTATTCGGGAATGGTTTTGGATTCTCTAAGAAATGTTTTTTTAAATATAAAGTTTGTAACTAGTGATTATTTGCTGTTCTACACGCGTGCGCGTGAATGTAGTGAACTCGCCGTCTATTTGTAAAACAACCTCGACTTGGTGTAAAATAACCTCGACTGAATCATACTACTGATACTACGCCCGTGCAAACTCCGGGCGGATCGCTAGTTGTGTATTAAACGCATATTCGCGTAGGTTGCCCTTCGCATCTATTTATAATTCTTATGGTTTGCCCTAAAGGTGGTCAGACACTTTGTTTAGCGATTGTACAGTCAAAAATCACATGTTGATGTTATGGAGCTGAAAAAAAGGTCATGTTATGGTCTATCTGAAGCCAATTTCGTTTTTAGTTCTTAATGTTTTTGCTACAATTGAAGCAATAAATAAAGTGTATTACGAGTTGTACCTAAATAAATATGACAGTTGATAAATTAACACCATTATTAATGTAACACATACATAATTACATAATGGCGTAAACGTTTGGTCTAAAACAGTTTATATTTTTCCCCATTTCGCGCATAAACGTAACATTCTTGCTTTTGAAATGCAAATACATTATTTGCTTTACTTATTGCTCTAACTACAGTTAGCATTTAACTAAATTACCTAAATAATAGATTAGATAGTTTCAAAGACAATATGTGTAAAAGTGCAATAAGTAGATTGTGCTTTAGGTTATCTAATAACTTTTCTGGTGTTACCAGGCAAATTTATTGTTAAAAATATATAATCATTTGTCTGTATATATTAACATGTAGTTTAAGTAATACAACTATAGATTAGATATAATAACATCACAAAGTAACAGGGCACCATTTGTTTAAAGTACACTATAATTAATACGCTATTTGGCATTTTTGCTCTATTTAGCTGCTTGAAAACATTTTCTTAATATTTATGTAACAATTTCTTCGTCGTTTATGTCTGATGTATGTAGGTGAATTGATAAACTATTTTTGTTTAAGTTTAACTTAAATTATCACTGATTTATAGTCAGCTTACAATGGAGTTAATTATAATGTTATAACTGTAACCTAATCTTAGTACAATATTTTGTTTGAATGAATGAATAGTATATTTAATTTTTTATAAGTTGAAGACCAGTATTCACGGTTAGTTTAATAGTACATTATTTAGTTACCTCATATAGTTTTCATAATTGTTCACTTTTCCGAGTTAATTCTGGTAAAACTTAAATAGAATGTAATGTAGATCCGCAGTTCAGACCATTATAAATTTATTTAACATAATTGAAATGACTCGCGAAAACAGCGATTTTTATTAAGTTTGTATCCGGCAAGAAGTATTGAAACATAAACAAACATTCTTTCTACTTAAAAATACGACGATAAATAAAAATGGTTTTTATACAAGGTGACGATAGAACCATTCAGGTGGTATTTTTTCTGGACCTATGGAGTTCTAATTCTTAAAGGATTCCCTGGTTCCACCAGTCAGTTATGTCAAAATATATTTTTGGACTGCGGGCATATTCCACTTATTCATTCGGTTGTTAAATTTTTTTGCTGAACTTATTATTATTTTTAACAGCACACTGTTGCCTATAGGGTCGAAAGTGTCGCCGGGTCTACAATCATGGCCTCCTGTTTAAGATAAGAACAACACTTTGTTGAATTGAACCAATTTATAAAAATTGGTATAATTCTTATTTAAGATCTTGTTACTTCTAACTCCTATTGCATCAAATACTAAGAACAAGGATCCCATAGAACCGCAATCAGCGTATACCATGAAATAGCAATAGTCTTTTACCCCAATAATTTGAGAAGTCGCTTCTTATATGGCGGGGTCAAACTGAACAAACACTATCTATTTTAGTCGGGCTGTTTGTTGAAAAAATTCACATACGTAGATAGAGATAGAAGATATTATACCTGTCTTGCTTACTCTTACCACTTTTGTAATAAGTGTGTCCCTCTCTGATTATTATTGTTATTTTAGCAGCTGTTCTATGGGATCCTTGTTCTTAGATCAAATATCTGATTTCGTTTATGTAATAATTACTTAAATACTAATTGGTAGTACATTTTTGCGGTCACAAGAATCATATTTTAATGCTTGTCCTCTTGTCATCCATTATCTTCTGTTCTTTATAGCAATAACTTTTTGTTTAATCAATAATTATTCGTTATATTTTGCATTTACTACTAGCATTATTATTCTTCAAATAAGAATATAAATTTATATTACTATATTAGGTACCAATTTGATAAAAATGCATATTTCCTGTGTGCTATGCCTTTCTATTACATTTTACTGTGTTTGATTATTTAAAATACTTGGTGTATTTGCAAATTATATGTTGTAACGGGTAGCTCGATAATTTAGTAAGGCATACCTACTCGTGTATAGTTACATCATAGACATATTAAACTTCGCTTCGCATTTATTTATTTAATGAAAAGACTGTGAGATATAATTTAATTTTAATGCCATTCATTAAAACCATTACGTTGAGTTGGAAGTTATGTTTTTCTAAAATTTATCGGTTATAGGTTTTAGTTCCCTACAACGAAGGGGTGAATACAATTTGTTTATTGTGTAACCAGAAAAGTTTACTCAAGATGTAAATATGTTTATAATTTCGAAATTACATTTATTTATAATTTCATTTATGTAATTTTTTTTATTTTACCTCTACTCCTTAGGACAAGGCAAATGACGCACCCACTGTTCTGAATTGTTAACAAGGCACGCATTATGTAGTTCAATTGTAGTTGTTATCATTCGTAAACTGTATAAGAGATTGAGCGACATATAGTGGAAGCGCGGCCAAGAGCCGGGAGCCGCGTATAAAGCGTACTGTTGCATGGTCGCCACCCGCCACCCGCCACGGCCGCCAACAGAAGAAGATCATGATCCTAGTGTGCCTGCTCATTCTGGGGCTGGTGGTGGTGGGCTACGTGTCCAGCTACTTCATGTGAGCCCGCACGCGCGCACTGCCCGCCCACTGCTCAAAGGTAACCCGGCCGCGGCGAGCGGACGGGACGCGGTGCGCGCGAGCACGCGCCGCCAGCGGCCGCTGCGCCTCGCGGCCTGCGGTAGCGCGGCGCGGGCGCAGCGTCGCGGCGCGCGGCGGCCGCGTCGCAGCCCGTGCTCGGGTGCGCTCGCGCTCCGCGGACGCTCGCTCGCCACTTCTAGCTACTAATTTGTGTTGTGTTTGTCCACTGTGCAGAAGAAGATAATGATAATGCTGTGCCTGCTGGTTCTTGGGCTCATTGCGACCGGCTACGTCTATAACACGTTCTTCTAAACGGGTGAAGGGGGCAGGTTTGACGCGCATAATTTCTGGGCTTCATACATAGACAGCATTCATAGTTATATTTTTGATAGAGGCTGATTTCATTGCGATATTTAGTTTATTACAGTAGGACCATTTCAGTAATGTAATGGAATCGGAAATCAAGATTTTGCCGAGATATTCACACATTTAATTTGCCATTGGAATTTTAAATTTGCATGAACCATTGCAATGATGAGAATTACAAGTAGGTTCATTTGCGATGTACCTATATTCGTCGACAAATATTATTTAGCCTTGTAGTGTACAATTCCTTTTTATTCTAACTCCGGAGGTCCAAGACCCTCGTTATTATATGGGCAAAAAATAGTGGCACTGTAGGATCGCGATGCACATCATGCTTAAACAAATATTAATGCATTGTGTACAATTGATGGGGGTTAAATAAAGATCGAAGATTCAAACTTTGCCTACCCGTTTTTGCCCTAACGAGATGTCATATTGGACGCCTGGTTTATTTAAGTATATTTAATACATTTTTAATGTGACTAAGTGATGATAAATTACCTTATAAAACCAATTCCTTTTTATCTAGGTACGATTTCTATATAAAAACTACTGCCTCGCTATACAATACAATTACACCAAATCTTTCAATTATATCCAATTGGCGAAACCATTATAGACAGGGTAAAGTGTTCAAGTTTATCATGACTTAAACTAATTCTACTCGTATTTGACGTACCACACACATCGTAGCAACAGTAGCATCATACTTACATACGCAATGAAGCACGTGCCAATATCGTAAATCAATGAGGGCTACTAATGCTATATTATATGACAAGTTAACAGAGACTGTTATACTCGTATTTATTACAATGCTTTGCTTTATTTTCTGAGTAATGTGCCACTGACAATATTAAAAATATGTAAACTACATTGCTCTAGATTCATATTATGGTGGATGACTGTTAGTTTAACTATCATCCATTTATGAAAGAAAGTACAAGAATTGATTTGAAAGTTTTCTTATCCCATTAGTTTTAGAAGCGAATTTATGGAATGAGGATACCTACAATAAATTATTTTTTCAACATTATTTCTCACTAGACTGACATTATCCGGTAACTTGTCACGATAATATGGTTTTCAACTTATATTATTTCTATCTATTTTGAAAAACATGTAATCAAAATATTAGTAGTTAGACAATGTACACTTCTGCTATACTTACATAACTTAACCATGCACTTTTTTGTCTTGCACTTTTGACTTCTTTAAAGGTAATTATAGTTAATTATAAAACGTGAAAGTAGAATATATGACAACAGAATTGGATACATAAAGTAGAAATATCGTATTAGGATTGTAGGTACCTACGTAAATATCTTTACAATGTTCAGGATAAGAATTCCTTTGTTTCGTTGAAAGAAGTGAAAATGAACATCCCTAACAAACTAAATCGTCGGCTTAGCGCAAGAAGTCGCTATACTTATTGTAAATGCTTGGAAATACCTTCTTCCAAAACACTAAGTGGGTTTTTTTCTAGCAGAAATAATATAGGATTAATTAATAATTATAGCATTCATTAACTTGAGATTACATTTACAATTTATATAAGTAGGTAGGTACGCTTAAATGTAAGCCTTCTGTAACTAATATATCCTTTTTTATGCAGGACTGTGAAGCAAAGAGAAAACATTGCGTATATTTGGTGCCTGCATCCCGCCTGGCAGCTAGCAGCCCGCCTCAGCCCAGCGAATCAATTCTGTCGAGCCACTTTACGTTTCATGTATCGTTACTACTCTTTACAAATTCCATTTACAACCCATTATTCATTACCTGGGTCCTTACAAAGCGCCCGCATCGAGCAAAGTGTGTCGCCAACTTATAATTGTCGAAGTAATCTTAATTCTTTCCATCGCGCCCATACTTGTTTGTTGGCTCTAATTATCAAAAGTAGTTGTCTTTATTCATAACAGAACGTAGGTAATCCGTATGCGTAATTAATAATATTCATCTACATAATTTGTTTACTTATTTTAAATCAAATAATTTTAGAAAGCAATTATTCATGAGTAGATAGTAATCATATGTAGATGCATTACAATATTTAGGTGGACATTTTTGAAAATCTATATATTCATCCACTGCAGGCTCCCCGTTTACAAATTGTATCTAGAAGTAAACACCAGAAATGTTCGCCTGTGGAATTAGAAAACTTATTTTAGTAAAAATTTTGGCTAAGCGAATAATAGCTTCGACTACATCATTGATTAAAATTTATCATGATATCTAAAATGTGATGTATAGTTAATATGAATTATACATTGAACTACACCAAAAATTGAATCATTGAAGTGTACCAGTTCTGGCAGTGTCAAAAGCAATGATGTCAATAGGTGTACAACAATCAGTATTTTCGATTCAAAGGGGTTCGTAACTAAAACTTATACAATTTTACCGTTACGGTAAATTACAGTTACGATTCTTTGCGAGTTCATACTTGCGCCAAAACGATCGGAGGATCGAGTGATTGGGGTCGGCCGGTGGGTCGTGTCAAATTATGAATGCATGTGGATTGTGGGGGTGAGGTGGCGTGTGCGCATCCGTGCGCGGCGCACGGCCTGTCGCGGGTGTGCACAGTACAAACATAGAGGAGGCCGGTGGGCGCCGCCGCCGCCGCCGGCCGCCGCACGGCATATCGAGGGGCGGGCGCGGACCGCACGCCGCGGGGGATTCATAGCATTTCATAGCCAACCGCGAATCTCATTTCGCCCAGACCGCGTTTTGTCCGAATATTTTGCATTGCATGAAAAAAATCAATAATATAATGTACCTGAGACCCGTTATCTCTAATCAATAATTACAGAAAGAAATTGGACGTAATGCGAGTTGAACAATATATGCGATTTGGACTAACGCTAGTTGGACATTGTGCTGTGCAACCGCCGCGTGTCGTGGGTCCCATCGCCGTAGCAATAATGTTTGATTACAATTGTAAAATTGTTTTAAACTTTTCGAATGTGTGATAGTAGATGCAGTTGTTGTTTAGTTAACTTTAACATTTAAATATAATAATTAATGAATTGTTATTGTGAGTGTAACTTTTAATAAACAGTTAAGAGTACCTACTTTAAAACTTTTCAATATAATAGTACCTAATACTTACAATCATATAAAAAAGATTTTCCCATTTTGATCTGATTTATAGATGAAAGAAATACAAAATTTTAATTTCTTACCTCATAAGATGCTCTTCGTTGTACTGTACAGTAATACATAATGTAGCTGTTTTAGCTAGGGTAAATTTTTTAATAAATTTGAAGTCATATACCTACCTGGTGTCCTAAGCAATATAATACATACATAAAAGATATCGAGCAGTATTTTGTGTTTGTAATACATAAATACATCGTTCGTAGAGAAAAGTCACTCGAAAATTTAAGCACCAACATAATATCTTAGCATTTTCTTATAAGGAAATAAATATAATTAAAGAATATTTGTGAAGATTTAATATGTAGTCATGGCATGTTGTTGAAACGTGTATTATTATAATGTAAGTAAGGGAGGTGCGAGAGTAGATGTGTAACGGCACTAAGTAGCCAACGCGCCCGTGCCCTGTCTCCGGCTCGTACAACTCATCGTCCTGTACGCAGTCGCGTATGTAACAACACGAAGCAATGTTAATTTTAACATTCGTAGCATAATTAGATTTTTATCCTTAAGAGTAGGATTTCATCTAGTTGCCTTCGTAACCGTAGAGAAGTTAGGTGATGCCTTCCTCTCAGTAGCTTGTCGTAGCGCGAGGCCAGCCGCCGCCTGTTCGCTCGCCAGTCAATTGTCTCGCTTGTCTTCCCGCGCCCCGCGCCCCGCGCCGCCGCCGCCCTAACTGCGCTCATTGCGCTCACTCAGCTAGCTGCATCGCACTCATCTCATCTTTAGGCTAAGTACTTCGTCGGCCTCGCTCAAAGTGAGGCCTGTACCTGACACCAACGTAGAGTTAACGGTAGTGGTCCTCAGGCGTGGCTCCGTGCGGGCCACATGTCACCGGGAACACATTCGCACAAGTCTTGAGGGGGCGCGCTCCCGTAGTCTCGCGCAAAGCGGTTCACTTGTGGCCGTCGATGCCTATTGACTAGGCCTTTCGCGCCCACTCGATGTAACCAAAGATGTAGACGTCAGTATTTGTAACAAAACTTTTGGTCAGCTTTTAATGATCTTTATCGTTCGGATGATATTATCATGATCATTGCATTTACCTTTGGTACTACTAGTATAGTATATATACCTACATGAGGTATCGTGTTCAGCGCCGGTAGCGTAGGTTGATACCGGCGCAGGTGGATTTTGTCTCAGACCAAATGAAAAAGTAAGATGGATTGGACCGAATTCACTGAGTGTGGCTATGAAGCGAATAATAGGCTATTCTTTTCTTTCTGTAGGCATTTTCGGCTTGAGCTAGTTAGATTAATATTATACTTTATTTTTGGGTGAGCATTCGGTTGAGGAGCTAGTGATATCCCTATTTTTTTTGGGTGGCCATTCGGCGCAAAGACTACTAAGATTCCTATTACTTCCTTTGCGTAGTGTAGAGGCTAGTGATATTCTTATTCCTTCCTGTGGGTGGCAATCCGACACAAGAACTAGTGAGATTCCTATTCCTTCCACTGGCCACCTAAAGGAAGCCGGAAGGTATAGGTGGCTCCACATGGTGCATTTGGACAATTGACCGTCTACCTTTTTTTATGGCCTGAGAATCTTGTCTAGTCGCTGACACATATACGCTCTAACAATTTCAATCGATCTTATCGTAAAATATAGATATTTTCATAATCAATAGAATGCATATTGTTGATTGAATTGCAAATTTTGTATAAGTACACAACTAGTATAGTTTATATACTTATGTGTCAATTCTTATAGCATTTTATTACAATAACAAACGATAGTTAGTAAGTGTTAAACGTAATTCACAAATAATACCAAATCAGTTTAATAAGCTTATCAACTTTGTGTTCATAAAGAGGATAAAGTTTTCTGAAGCGTACTACATATTATATTAAAATAATGTAAGGTAGGTACAATGTTATGGGACTTAACAATCAATCCAAATAGTTATCCAGATAATACAAATTTCGAAAATGTTAAATTTCTTCGCTTTTCTTGGAAGATTTAGGAAACAACGAACATTCAAAATGTATATTAGATGAAGAAGATAGAATATTTTGCTGCTTTAACTTTCTGAAAAGATTCACCTAATGAAAACTTTTTATTTAATATTTATTGTTTTTATACTTGCGCATTTCTATAATAACAAGGCACTTTATTATAAATTATTACTGTTATAAATAATTACATGAAATGACCGTGAAACTAAATACTTACCTACCTACCAATTTTCTATTATTTCTTGGCCGATTTTTATTGTTGCTGCGTTTAATGAAAACCTACGTTTCATTGCAATTATAAAGCAATTTTATTTACAGAACACACTGTTTTTTACGAAAATATATTTCATCAGTAGAGTCGCTAGACATCAATAAGTAGTTAAATGTTCGTGATTTATCAAAATTAAATTCAATTTGTGCTTTCTTTCGGATTCCTTGGTGTTGCTTGACGTTGAATGATGTAAAACATTGAAATATATTAGAGTTTATAGTTTATTTTAAAATCATGTTGATTTTTATACTTTAGTCAAAATGTTAAAATAGATTAGTACCATTCTACGGAAGAGTTTCTTGTACCTGTATTAAGTATTTCAGACGTTATAATAAAATTGTATTCCTCTATAATAAATTGTCTTGTAAACTTGTAAAGGGACACTGAATAAATGTTATTATTAAAACGGTAATATACTATTGTATTTCAAATTTAACAGTGAAATTCTGGACACACACAATGTAAATTCAAATTAGATTGGTTTTATAGTCATATTCTATATGTAGGTTATCAATCTGAAATTCTCTCATAATTATAAAATAAACGGTGTTTTCTGCTGTAACTGTGTTCTTATTGAAATCATACCAATTTCAGGAAAGTTGTTATAAACACCGTATAATAATGCAAAAACTGAAAAGACATGTGTAAGAACTTACTGAATCGTCAGCAAAGTTAAGTTACACCTTTTTGATATTTATTAGCACAAGTAATACATTTTATCGAAGGGTTTTTACAAACCTGGGAAAAAATACTTATGTGTGTACACTTTCTATAGTTTCAAATAACCAGCGCAGCGGCTTATCTTTGCACTTAGCACACAATATACCTACCCTGGTAGGTACTGCACTTTTTATTCATGTTATATTAATGGAAACCTAGGTTTTTATTTGACCTAGAAGTGGACATCGTTAACAAAATCTATACTGTTCTGTCTGTACAGTTTCCTAAGAATTACTGTTAATAATGGACATAGGTAGGCAAAATAGTTCTGTGGTAATTTTTATGGTAGATTATCAATCATTGAAGCAGCCAAAATGATCAGCATGAAGAAAATCCAAATTTTTTATTCCTCCATCTACCCAACAGCGACAGCGAGTTCCGCCTTTATTTCTCAATACTACTAGGTAATTGGTTTTTAATTTAAATAAAAATATGATGTATTTAGATTTTCGGTACCTACCAAACATTCCCCTAAATGTTATTTTTTTAATTATAAAAAATATGTCTTGCTTGAGGGCCCACTCGCCAACATTTGCTGCTCAAAGTACTGCAATGTGTCTGAAAACCATTACTCGGAGGCAAGTTAACAGAGAATGCGCACCCAAGAGTCTAGTCTGTAGTTCAATTAAGCCGGTAGGATCACATTACCACCTTTTAAAGACATTTATTGTTTCAGAAACAAAGCAAGAATTAGAAGATCTCATGGCAGAAATTAAGAAGAATGCTAACAAAGTCAGGGGGAAGTTAAAACGTAAGATATTATAAAATTACACTAGGTATAATTTAAAGTTGATGTGAGCGCCGTTTAGCATTTAAGATTTGACTTGGTTGCGTGTTCAGATTTAGAGCAGAACATCGAGCAAGAAGAGGCGAACACAGCAGATCTGAGAATAAGGAAGACCCAGCACTCAACCATGTCGCGCAAGTTCGTCGAAGTGATGACCGAGTATAACCGCACGCAGACCGACTACCGGGACCGGTGCAAGGCCCGGATACAGCGGCAGCTAGAGATCACGGGCCGCGCCACCACCGACGACGAGCTCGAGGATATGTTGGAGCAGCCTAACGCTGGAGTCTTCACTCAGGGGGTTAGTCCTCTGTTATTGTTCCATTGCGATTTCAGTGATACCGAGATGACTTGAAACCGCAAGGCCTAATACTTTTGCAATTTATGTATCTTTAGATTTATCTAGGTACCTGCAATTCTTTCATTTTTACCATTCCCAATTGTAGTAGTTACTACTTAAAATATTCCTGCTAAGGCTCAGAGGATCTGAATGCGCGTCTCCAAAGGGACATACCTATATGTATATATACAACAGTGGATGGGTTTTTTTTTGTGACGTAACTAGTGGGTACTTAAATACTACTTAACTTAAATCATGCAGCTTATTCCATTAACAATTAGAATAGTATCTGCCTACTATAATAGACTAATAATGATGATGCTGTTACATTATCCAAATAAACTATTTATTATTATTTATTTATTATTATATTCTGCACCCTAAATACTTGTATGTATGCTGCATGCAGGATGACTTTAAGCTAAACCATCTTGCTATTGGTTTACAGATAATCATGGATACGCAGCAGGCGAAGCAAACGCTGGCCGACATCGAGGCGCGGCACGCAGACATCATGAAATTGGAGACCTCCATTCGCGAGCTCCACGACATGTTCATGGACATGGCGACGCTCATCGAGAGCCAGGTCAATTGTTGTTTTGGGACTAATTGTGGTGTAGCACGACGAAAGTTAACTCACCTGGTTTACATTCGACATTAATTTATCGTCTGGTCAATTTAATTTACTTATAGTATATGTAGTAAAACGAGACGCAACCTTTTTCTTAGGCTGGAGTAATAGCAGTAATGGTATTATAATATTAGACTGCCTCGCTCCTACGTTCATGTACGTTGTCACCGAGCCTGTGGAATTATGTGGCAAGTTAGAAATAATGGTTTTATCTCCATAATTTAGTTGCCAGGGCCTCATCTGTTAGCTGGATCCACCGTCTGCTACATTTATACGTTTGTACTTGAATTTTGTGATGTACAAAACTGCGACAAATATTTTAACGTATTCCTATGGATTCAGGGCGAGATGATCGACCGCGTTGAGTTCCACGTAACACAGGCTGCGGAATACGTGGAAACTGCTACAAAGGAAACGAAGGAGGCCCTCAAATATCAGAGCAAAGCTCGGCGGGTAAGTTGTTGTCTCCAGTGCCGGTGTGGTCTATACGGTGGTGCTGTTATAAATGCGTTTTTTGTTCCCCTTTCTTTTACTTTCTATGCTAACACATTAACAGTTAAACGTGCAGATCCCAACCGAGTAGGTACGTAAGTTTTAGCTAGCCACTCACTATTTAAGTTATAAATTTTGCGCTTTTCAATTTCTGATAGTCTGTACTTTTCCAGAAAATTATTGTTTTAGTCGTCCTTTACACCAAATATTTTGTTTATATATGACAAGCGAAGCGAAAAGTACAAACTTCCTTGTATAATCAATTTTTATTATGATTTCTATCAATATATTTATAAGAGATAATATGCTCATGATGAGCGATAAGTTCATGATATGCTTGAAATAAGCACGGCTAGCGCCGCCAAGAGCTGGCAGCCGCGTATAAAGCGTACTGTTGCATGGTCGCCACCCGCCACGGCCGCCAACAGAAGAAGATCATGATCCTAGTATGCCTGCTCATTCTGGGGCTGGTGGTGGTGGGCTACGTGTCCAGCTACTTCATGTGAGCCCGCACGCGCGCACTGCCCGCCCACTGCTCAAAGGTAACCCGGCCGCGGCGAGCGGACGGGACGCGGTGCGCGCGAGCACGCGCCACCAGCGGCCGCTGCGCCTCGCGGCCTGCGGTAGCGCGGCGCGGGAGCAGCGTCGCGGCGCGCGGCGGCCGCGTCGCAGCCCGTGCTCGGGCGCGCTCGCGCTCCGCGGACGCTCGCTCGCCACTTCTAGCTACTAATTTGTGTTGTGTTTGTCCACTGTGCAGAAGAAGATAATGATAATGCTGTGCCTGCTGATTGCCGGCCTCCTGGCGGCCGCCTACGTCTATACCAAGTTCTTCAATTAATAAAGGGGACAGGTTTGGCGCGCATTCTGGGCTTCAATAATTTTTGACTATAGAATTTTAAATAGATTGCATGGGTCGGCCTTTAGTGGAATTTGGATAAAAAGTCATCATTCAGCATTCTATGGTAGTTAGTTTGCTATTTCCTCTCGCTGAGAGGAGTGCGATGGCCTTTGAGCGGCTTTGGGACGTAAACATGCTGTCAGAACATTATTCATATGGCGTATTGTACATAGTAGGCAGTTCGAATACATAAATTTTACGCGCACTGTAATCAGCCATTTCTGCAGCAGTACTTATTTAGAAAAGTGATGATAAATATCAATGAATCAATGAAATTCCAAAACATATCACACCAACTTAGGTTCTGTATAGGTCGTGCAGAGCAATAGAATCCTGATTTCCCCAATTATTTGAATTGGCTTTAACATTGGCATAGCAAAATATACATTAACCCTAATGTTTATCATGACTTGTAGCCTAATACCTATAGTTAATTATTTTTCTTTCAACAAAAGGTATTTTGTAATTTCATTATTATTCTTCTACATAGCATGCACAAAGAGGTAATAAAGCAATAAAGTATGTACCTATGTAAATCCATTATTTCCACTTTTTTATAATCTGAGTAAATTCGTTGTCCAAGATATTACCTATTAAGTTTCATATTTATGTGTAGGCCAAGTGTAGGCATACGTCAAAATAGCTTTCGAATGAAACACCCTTGACCACAGCCCTTGTACAACGAAAATTTTACAACGCGTTTGAAGTACGTATTTTCGCGCAAGATTTTTCATTGACAAACATTTCATTTGACTGAATACTATTTTGTTAAAAATAGATTATTCTAGCGAAAGTGAGTTCCATTTAACTCCAAAAAAATTGCATCAGATTGTGTGATCGACAATCTATTGCCAACAGGGTACCAAATACCTATTTAAAAAATTACAAAGACATAAAAAATCGAAAATACATACACGTTTTTCGAAGTATAGGTAGTTAAAAGAAAGCAGTTACATAAGCAATATACCTATTAAAAGCAACCGTGTTTTTCAAGAGCCGCGAGCCCTCGTTCACGCTCGGGCACTTTACTCGGTGCAATAATATATGTATTTCTCTCTCCTTGGTGCGACAATTCACTATTATTTCCTTAAATACATATCAGTACTTAGCAGATATTTAGTAGATAGCTAATAATAAAGCTAATAACAGCTACTTACTTTAATTTCTGCATACTATACAAGGCATTCTTATTTTATAATATGCCTGCATGTTATTCAAGACATTTTACTTACTGGGCTCATCTACGATGACATACTTTGGCTTTGAATAATGAAAAATAGCTAATAAAAATGAATCTTCGTTGAAAAAATTCTGTATAATATATTATTGTATTGAGATTTTTTCCTCTGAAGATGGCCTACATCGGAACATATTCTTCAGCTATATTTGCAGCTTTTTATCATATTATAAACTATTCTATAAATACTACTAACTACTTAGATCATAATGGAAACAATAACAAGTCCCTAATTAGTTTGTGTTTTTCCAGCACTGCATCTTGTCCGACGACGGTCACTCTGCTGCAGTCGAGCGTCTATTCACTGACACAATGCAAGCGTTTCATTCCAACTTCTACCTACTATCAATATTCGTTAAGCGATAAGTGTTTTACTTACATACCTACTACTCGAAAATAAATGCAATATTTAGTTAACATCTCCGATAAGTATGCGGGATTATACCACGTACACTTTCTGTGAGTTCCGAATTTCGATATTCAGAAAAATAACGTATAAGTTTTTAAAATTAAAATGTCACATTTCCACGTTTGTTCAGGCGTGTCTTAATGTTAATCTATTTAGTATATTTATTTTCGAGCTACTTGTAAAATGTGTGTGTTAGATTTTTGTGTAAATTCCGATTTAGATATATATTCTAATATTTTATTTAGACGAAGTATTCGTTATGAGTAGAGTTCATTCCAATAGATTTTTGTATTTAAACATGCAAGTGCCTGTCTGTGTATGGTTCGTGACAGTGTAGGCAGGTAAAATCATATCCAGAAGTACAATACCAATTTTGTCCTAATGCGAAAGAAAGGTCGCTAAGTGTATTCGTGAAATTTGAAATAGGAAATCAATAATTCATAATTATTTACGGGATTACTTACTCTGTGTTACGGGTCTTAAACGCGAACAGTTTTAATTACCCCTGCCACACAAGACCAACGGAGGGTAGTTGCAGAAACTACTCGTAGCGTTGAACATTGACAGCTCGCCTCTCCAGTCAGCTCGTGGCCACGCCACGAAACGTCGGGCAAAGGTAAATGAAAATTGTGCGCGTATAAGACCCGTAAGTCTAAAATATAGGAAATCAGTAATCACCTATAATTAATCAAGGAAAATTAATTAAAATAATTCAAGGAAAATTACTATAGTTTATTCGCCTTTAAAAAAACTACAATAGAATACAGAAAACACTGGCACCTTTATTAGCCATATGAAAGTTCACTTTAACACTTAGCGGCCTTCTGTAGTATTAGGGCCTTAGGGCCGAATACTTCACGGCCGTAGGCAGATCGTCAGACCAGCTAAGTACGTGGCATCATAATTGTGCGCCATTGTGATTTCTTAACCTTTGTTATAAATTTTAAAGCGATTCTTTATACAAATCAATTGATCATAAGTAATCCAATATCGCTTTCAAACCAAAAATCATGATAGCCTAGTTGGATAGTGAGCCCGCCCTATGCTTTGTGAGGTCTAGCGTTCAAATAATCATGCCTGCACAAAATAATAAATACAAAAGCGAATCTGAGGTCGAAACGAATCTAATACCTGCCTGATAATGGAACCTATATATTACTTACTATACTTGTTTTCAAACGTCAAAGAGTAGAAGCGGTTGTCATAATTGTAGGTAGCACAATAGAGGCTGGCTAAAAATAATTAAGACTTGTGGAAACATTGCATTAGGTACAAACAAAAAAAATGGTCTTAACGGACAGAAGGACAGACAGACGGACAACCGAGTGATCCTATAAGGGTTCCTTTTTTCATCTTTTGAGGTTCGGAACCCTAAAAATAGTATTTTACAAAAGTGTGCGCCTAAGTAGGTAACTACTATTTTCTTCAGTCTTAAACAGAAAAGGTGCAAAATATTCCAGGGCACGCAAACACCACACCTGTCTACGGCCGTGTCGACACACATAATATATCAATATCGTAAATCTAAATACGAATTACTGTAACAAAAGTCGGTTTAAACTTTATTAATGTTTAGCAACGAAACTTAGATTAGGTTTAAGTACATTGTTATTTGGTGTTGAATGTGTCTAGAATCTCTTGCTAGCTGTTTGTACATTAAATTATACTCGGGTCATTTCAATACTTAGAAAATTAGAAGGTCTATTAAATTATTTAGTTATGTAAGTTTGTCGAATAAATAGTATTTTGTTCATCTAGTCATGGAATGTTGCTGAAAGATTGATATTTATGATAAGTCCGCGTTAAAAGTATCCTCTAAATTATTTCAGGATATATCTATCCCAGTACATCATCATCATATACATACATCATCCGCCGTTAGTGGAGCCGAAACTGAATGCATTTATTTTGTTTGGTGGCAAATCTTGACCTATACGTAGTGGCGTATGTAACAAAATGGAGAAAGCTATTACATTCGTATACCATAATTACTTAGGTAGAGAAGTTAGGTGATGCCTTCCTCTCAGTAGCTTGTCGTAGCGCGAGGCCAGCCGCCGCCTGTTCGCTCGCCAGTCAATTGTCTCGCTTGTCTTCCCGCGCCCCGCGCCCCGCGCCGCCGCCGCCCTAACTGCGCTCATTGCGCTCACTCAGCTAGCTGCATCGCACTCATCTCAGTTTTAGGCTATGTACTTCCCGCACCTGCCAGAGTTGTCGGTAGATATAACCTAAAGTCTAATAAACTAAGGTTAAATTTAAATGCGAATAATTCACGATGGACCATTTGTAGTGCAAGGGGTGTGACAGATAATATCCTATCGTAGACTGAACAACGGCATCCTGTTGTTCTGACTACGCTACGCATTACGAATCTGATTGTAAAGTAATTTACCTGTTTCCACCCATTGTGTGGCATCAGTATTGCAGAACTGTCAATAGTTTGATATCGATGTTTGACCTTGTAAATCAGAAAAGCAACGATTGACGCTGCCCCGTTCGTGCGCCACCGTGCGCCGGGTAGGCAACAGATTCGCACAACTGACGAGAGGATACAGACCCATCATCCTTCCAATATGTGCAATTCCATCCTTCCAACTAACGTATCTATAGTTTAGGAAAAATAAAATTAACACCTGCATTAAATCCAACGGTTTATTTTCGTGTTTCAAGGACATGAATAACAAAAGCACACAGAACTAGTTACGTGGGTATTAAAAATTGAGAGAAATGGTGAAATATCTTACCTATTTTTTTTGTTTTAGAATGATTATAGAACTTACCTAATAATTGCTCATATTTAAACTTTTTTGCTTTTATTTTCCTAAAACTGTATTATCTACATTTACTTAGGTACTCAAAACATTTTTTTTTGAAAATTAACATTAATTCACTACAATATATTTCCGCAGAAATATAATATTACAGATTTCAGAAAAGAAATTGGCGTTCAATTTCTTGTGATTTAATGCGATCTTAGAATGCCCAACTTCAATTTTCCTAGACTAAGTAGGTACCTGGTAGGATATTGCGCGATAATGCGTCAATGAACGGAGCACCTATCCCTTGGTGGGGGGTGTACTGGAAGGCATTTTTTATCTATTCAGCTTTCTATGATCTTCATTATTCCTAGGAGTAAAAGTATTATGTTAACTAGTTGTTGGGTATTTATTCGGATAAAATAATTAATGTATATATTTAAAACTAAGTGATGTGTACTCGTGTTCAAGTGTCGTGAACGACACATTTAAATATATTAGTTACATACCTATTACCTATTAATGTACCGTCGTTTCACGAAGTTTCTTGTACCTGTTAAATTGGTAACGCAAAGATGTTCATTAGCGCCCTCTACTGCCCGAAACAAACCAATGGCGTCAAGATGCAATCAAAGCTTCCGAATTTTGTCGCTAGGGACGCTCGCTTAATCTTTGCGTCATCAATCGTCTACGTCTTTCTATTTGTCTTAGAATCTTGTATGTGTACTTGCTTAGAACACAGACTTGTACTGTTATGTATGATACGGTGCACATGTCACAGGAATATTGTAATCCAACTGTTTAATAACAAATATGAACTAGAAAAATTGTTTAGTAAAAAAGGGTTTAATTTTCAATGTATTATTGGGTTGCGAGTTGGAACATATTAGGTAGCTATAGAGCGCCAGACAATAAATCAGTCGAGCTATATAATTTTATAGTTTTACTATACTATTCCTGCGACATAGCCACCATTCGCCATAGGAAGTGGTTGATAATTTTTTACTTATAATGGCTCGCAAGAACGGCTCAGGCCTGAAATATCCGTTTTCCTAAAATGTATTTTTCCGCAAAATGTCTGCTATTCCAGACTGTGAGCACGTCTTTCGCAAAATGTCAGCTTTTCAATATGACATTATGCAAAAGACGTGCTCACATTCTGGAATAGCGGACATTTTGCGAAAAAAATACACTTTAGGAAAACGGATATTTCAGGCCTGAGCCGCAAGAACGACGCTGTAGGTAAATTTAGTTCTGTTAGCCTAGATGGCAGGTAGATATGTGCTGATCGCTCAAGGGTTGAGTAGATAACACTAGATAGCCAGTAGTCGACAAAAGTTTTTTTATTTGAATTTATTTGGCAACATTAAAATAATTTTTGCAGGCCAAAAGAAAAAGAAAGACTTTTCTGACTACCACTCAAAATATTCAATCTGACCCTAATATACTACCTACCTACTTTCTATGGCGAAAAATAATTACTCGTAGTCACACTCACTGGTCGGTGGGACAAACTGGTGTGACGACGAGTGGTAAATGGAAGACCCGCTCCATTCGTGAAATTCAATTTAAACTCAATTGATTTTTGTCAGAAACCGTATGTTATCAATCTGAAATTCTCTCATAAATGGTGTTTTCTGCTCTGATTGTTTCAATAATGAATACCTACACGAATATCAGTCCCCGGACAAAGTTTAATAACATCGCAAAATCCTCAAAAACAATGGCATGAGTCGGGGCGACCCAACAGCCAAATCGGCCCTACAAGCTAACTTTCCTACTAACATTCGCCGATTGGTAAGGGCCATAGAAATATAAAACCAAGTAGCGAGCGGGAGCGTAGCTAGTTTTTTCTGTGCTGTGTGAAAGAAATTGAACTAAGTGAGGGCCGACTACCGATCGATCGGGGCCGGCAGCCCTATTTTTTGAATCGCTCTTCGAGCGGTCGATTCTAGTAATTTTCCTTCGACATCCGATACAAAAATCAGTAGAAACGACCGCTCGAAGCGAAGCACAAACTAGAAGCGAAGAGAGTGATTCAAAAATAGTGTCGGCGTACACAGGCAGGCTGTAATGGTGGCACTTAGTGTAGCGGTATCGGTGTATTTGGCAAATATTCCTGCGAAAATTTAAATACACAAACCGGCCATCAACACATGGGACCCAAACAGCAAATAACTTATGGTCATGACTGGCATGGCATGGCAGGACGCACTGGTCACTTTCGTCTTGGCGGCTTGAAGACTTAATAGACTGACGAAAAATATCAAAATATTCAGAAATCCATCAGTCCAATTCATCCGTGGGTGCGTTAGATGGTCAGTTTCGCGTCAATCTTACCAGACTGATAGATTGGATTAATATCAAACTGACCGTGTAACCGACATCAATGAAAGAACGAGGAAAGAACCGGGATACTAGTGGGACGGACCGGATTTGGCTGTGAGGTCAAGGATACCTTTACCCAAAAAAATGCTTTTATGACGGTCAATGCGGCCAACAAACCAAAATGACATTCAATGCAGCCAACAAACCAAAATGAATGTCAATGCAGCCAAACAACCAAAATGACATTCAATGCAGCCAACAAACCAAAAGGACGTTCAACCATGGAACTAATATAACAACGTAGTACATATTATGTACTCATGACATTCAACCATGGAACTAATATAACAACGTAGTACATATTATGTACTCATGACATTCAACCATGGAACTAATATAACAACGTAGTACATAATATGTTGTTATATTAATATAACTACGTTGTTATATTAGTTCCATGGTTGAACGTCCTTATTAGTTCAAAGCCTTCAACGCAGGCAGCCAACAAACCATGACATTCAATGCAGCCAACAAACCAAATCTTTAGTGAAAATTTGTGGTGAAACCACAGAGTACAATAAATTAAAATTGGTGAAAATAAAAATACCTAGCTCTTTCTTTAGCTGCCTGATACACGCAAATTTTATTTATTTTAAACAAGTGAGCTGCGCTTTAGTCTAAAATATGAATGCACCTCCAACATTCGAATCATTTCTGTTGTATGATGGAGAAAAGAAGTAAGTATAAGTTCTAAATTCACCGGTGTTTGTTTGCAGCCATCGATATCCTGACTTTCTTTGTTTACAGGGTTCAGAAAGAAGAAGATACTAAAGTAACCAATGCGGCTATATTTACTGTAAACAAGGAAGATCATACTCTTGGAAATATGATCAGACAGTATGTATGCCTTCATTTAGTTATATGAAATTTCCTCGCACTAAGTATACCTACCTACTGTTGTTGTTCCATTGTAGTCAACTCTTGAAGGACCCGAAGGTGCTGTTCGCTGGGTACAAGGTGCCGCATCCGTTGGAGCACAAGTTCGTACTGCGTATACAGACCACATCAGACTACACTCCGCAGGAAGCATTCATGAATGCCATCACAGATCTTACATCCGAGCTGTCTTTGTTCGAAGAGAGGTTCAAAGTAAGTTAAATAGTCACGTAGGTACTAACATTTTGATTTATGATACAAAATGACACTTACATGGTAACTAATTTATTCAATGTTCATTTGATTTTAATATACAGTACTACCACCTTATTGCCACTTTTGTAGAGATATATTTACTTTTCGTGTGATAACCCAGAAAAAAACTGTCTAATAAATAATATATATTTTCCTGTATCTTTGTTTCAGGAAGCGATAAAGGAGAAAAAGGATGGTCTAGATTAAAAAGCCACAAACATGTGAATTACCTATATAAAATTTATTTTTAATATTAATTTTAAGATTATACATTAAAATTGTGAAACTATCAACTAGTCTTTGATTTTCCTGACATTCGAAGTTCAATAATCAATATTAGGGACCAACTATTCTTGAAATTGCAGTTTTCCCATGTGGATTAGGCAGTGAGGATTAAGACCTATGTTCATCTCCATGACTTTTTCCCAGTTGTCCCTCTGAGGGGACAAATTTGTCCCAGATAAATAAAACATGATTAACTTAACTAAACATTTAATTCCCCACTACACACATCATGAGTTCCCATGCGCCTTCTTCAGTCCCCTGCTCAGTTCTATCAGCCGTTGGTAGTATTCCCTGAAGCCCTGCAGCGCTAGCTCCTGCTGGCTCTTCATTGATGAGTTGCCCACTATGTAGTTGATGATGGAGACCACACACTTGGTGTCTAGTTGAATGTCTTCTTCGGTGACAAGCTCAGGTTTCGTGAGCTGTATGGGCATCGGTAGGATCTGGAATATTTGATATGGAACTTGTAAACATAAGACATAAAAAATGGCGCAGAATGTGTGTCAATGCTGTGGCTCCTGAATTGGCCAGCCAATCGCCGCTCACGATGTTACCCCCAATAGGGATTCCAGAGGTCAAAAATCATGCCCATTAGTAATTATCATATTTAATAATAACTTACTGGTTACTCACAACAGGCTTTATTTTTTTATTTATACCTAATCCTTGATCAGAGATCCAATATTGTTAATGATTGCAAACTGGGGGCTCCTCTTATATAGCTAAACCCTAATAACACTGAGAGACTGATTTAGAGGAATGCAATTTTTTATTATTATTTATTAAGATTAATATTGCAAGTAATGAATTTGTAATGGGAGCTAAGATAATTTTAAACACAAATAAAGTCCGATCTCCAAATTAAATAATTTCTAAGATTTGTGGCCTTTTTTGCGTTCCTCTAAATCGGTCCATAGTCATGTCTGGAGCCACACACCTGTCGCGCCAACATGTCGGCGGTGTGTCCGTCGGCCACGTCCCCGTGCAACGCGTGCCGCAGCGCCATGAGGAGCACAGCCTCGCGTACCGCACCCGCCTGCAGCAGCTCCAGCATCAAGCTGTCCATGCTTTGATGCCACGTCAGGTAGAACACCAGCGGCCCGAAGTGGCGTGTCGATCTGAGTGATGGAAAACAAACATATACTCTCATTTACTGGAGGGCAGCCGCCATTCTCAGGTGTTCCCCTCTGACAAAGGACGAACGACTGAAGTTTTGCTGTATTTGGCATAAAAACGAACACATAGAAAACGTCGAAGAGGAGAAGTGAGAGGTGAAAATAAAAAATATATTTAATGTATGGAGTGCATTTGGGTAAGTTATGAGCTTTTGTGGCCAAAAAGCAAGAATGAAATTGTCCAATAGGCTGACTGATAATCATCCTGAGTTGTAATAATTGTCAATTTTAATGTAACAAATAATTACAACAGTGTGACAAAAACGGAATTCAGATGTTACCTGAGCAACTCATAGTTCTTTTTCATATCAACATGCTGATACGTAATGCTCGTCACCCTCTGGTAAGCTGGTTCATCTGGCTCATACTGCAGGCAAGCCCGGTCCAGCACAAACTCGTACTTCTCCTTGTCTAGCACGCTGTTGAACTTGTCCTTGTCAGAAAACATGAGTGGCTCTTGTATTTTGCGACCGTGTATTGGGAAGTATACCTGAAAATGTAAACATATTTAATATAAATAAATATAAATAATAAATGTAAATAAAACTATACATTTTAATAATTAATTATTAAAATGAATGGTTTTTTATTACAACTTTAACACACCTGATTTAGCCTTTTTCTGATGTCATGATCACTACTACGGAGACAGCCATCAGGATCCCTGACAAGCAAAAAGAAAAAAATTAACTACAAGATTCAAAAATTTCGTAAAAATAATGTCTATTTTACCGTAAATGTCACACAATGGGAGGAAATTAATTGTTTCCCTTTAAAGGCTTGTAAAAATTGCAATTTAAAAAGTTCCTACCTTTCTACAATAATTCTGTGCTCATTGTCGACACCAAATGAAATGTCTGTAAATATATATTTTGATGTGTCATAGCCAAGTAATGCTGGGTCCTCGGAGAGTACATCGTTGATAGGTTCACGGATCTGCAATTATTACAAAACTTTAAGTTTTACTTTTTTGTATACACATGTTGTGTAACATGATTTCTGTGGGTACTCTAGTACATAAATTGGCATAAATAAAAATAGAATAAACTTGTACATTAAGTATACAAGATTTGTGTACCTAATAGGTTTAATTAAAAAATCATATAAAGTTGTCAAAGGACACCAGCAGTTAGGCATAAATTAGTGGACTCCACGATTCTTGTTAGATACATACTGGTTCAGATATATAGTAACACAACAACAACTACGTAGTTCAACTTATTTACTTAGCTCTGATTTACTGTAGGTACATGAAGTACTGTAGGAGGCCTTTGTCCAGCAGTGGACGTCTACAGGCTGATATGATGACTGTAGGTACATGCATTTAACCTTTTATAATTAATTTGATAATACTTTCACCAGATTAAACTTCACCTTTACAACTGGCGGCATCTGAAGTAACCTATTAGCTTTCCGATTAGCTTTAGTCACCTCGACTTCCAGCTCCTCGGAGGTCAAGAATTTGTATATTGGTGTTTTTAGAACAGGCAACCCGCTGTTAGTACGTTTCCTGAACACCTTCGCCAAATCTGGCCTGGTTAGCCGCCTCAACAGTTTCTGAACATTGGCGGAGAAGAATTTAGGGGCTGGGTCTTGTTCTCCATCTGTTTTTAACAACATTAATGAACAAATATACAATTGAAAAAAAGAGCATAATCTTCTCGAGTTAAGTAGGTACTTACCATAAAGAGAGGGAACTATACTTAATTTTCTACAAGAAACAACTATTACTTGTGCATCGTTGTGTCTTAAAATTGTATTTCTGGTATTATTTTGGGCAATTTTTCGAATTATTAGCGACATTTTACTAATATGATCAATCTAACCTAAAAAATTCTTTTTTTTTAAATTCATCTTTGATAAAATAGGAGGTAGGCAATATTGCTGAGAGCCATACAGCCATAGATGCATACAGCCTATTCTTATAATTTGATACTTTTAATTTTGTAAACAAGTAGGCTTATTATACAATGTGTAAATTGGTGTAAATATTAGATTAAACTTTAAATGGCACTGACATGACTGTGAAATGTCAAGTATGACGATAATGTTAGGATGTTGTGAAGAAAAGCCATAAAATTGATTTGAAAATATTTCGGTCCAGTAGTTTTCGGACGGACAGAGAGACACACAAATTAGATAGAATACGTCCAATGAGACAGACGGACAAAAAAGCTTTGCTTACTTTGGTAACTATGTATGCCCGTTTTGCGGAACCCTAATAAAGCCCTTCACAGACGTAGCTTTAATTTAAATTAATTTAAACATATTACGGTATATTAATTTAAATTAGGTATCGTATATTAATATACCGTGTCGTATATCAATGAGGAGACAACTTACTTAAATTTTAAAAAATCGAAATTCAAAATTTTTATTTTCGACCAGTAACCTTAGCAGCCATCGGATTTAATTTGTTTTGGGTATAAAAGTAAGTTCGAGTCTCATTTCCTACAAGCAAATTATAAGGTTTATTTTGAGAATTTTGACCTTTCTAGTACTCGAACCTCAGTTGGTCCAATAGTTTTTTGATCTTTATAAGAAACTGGATCGATTGGAATAAAAAAAAGTTATTGGGTAAATTGCCCATTTCCTTGTGAACCATACATTCTTTTCAAAATCTGTGAATGCAGGTCAAAATGTCTCAAAAAGTTTAGTAAGATTTCTCTCTAATTACCACGGGGTACATACCTGCCCTTACTGCCCCATCTCAAAAATTCATTATTCCACAATAAATGTTTATTAGGTAGGTACCTAAATATAGGATTACAAAAAACAACAATAAAATGTATAATTAAATTTATTGCTTATACAAAATCTTAGTTTGGTGTTACTTTCAATCTGCATAAATACATAGGTACATAAAGGATTGCAATACGGAGACAATAGTGATTAGATTAATAATATCATGATCGTGATGGAAATTGATTAATTTGTGCCATTAAAAAGATTTCTCAATATGCATTATATCCAGATAATGCAAATGAGAAACTTAAACCGTCCACCTGATTGTTAAAATATCATGCATGAATTATCTTACATTAAAAAGATCAATAAATCTTATTTACAAATAGTTGCCTAGAACTAGCAAACAAATTAGAACCACGTGGATGGTAAACAGTTATAAAATTAACTTAGATAAAACAAAAGGAGGAAGATAGGTACAGTATTCTCTTAGTAAACGATAATGGGCTCCATAAACGATCATGCGGCATGACATGCAATACGTGCTGTCACTCACGCATGATCATCTAGCTGTAGTGATTGACGTGCATGACATGCAAACCACGTGCTGGCCGTTGCTTCACTGTATTGATTGATAGCAAGCATGATGGTCCATTATGCAGCATGACATTCACGTAAATGTTGCATGTCATGCAAGCATGATCGTTTAGGGACACTTTAACACGACAGCTGGAATCAAACAAGTTTGTACAGTCGACCGCACGTTAGTGGAAACGAAACCAGTATAAACTGGTCTCTCATAGTATTGAAACTCCCTCATAAACTAGGCCAGCTCAAGGTCAAAGTGTTTCCACTGACGTGCGGTCGACTGTACAAGCACCAGTATTTTGAACTGAATACAGTAATAACCAGCGTATGTACCTTAATAGGCTAAGGGCTTCTTGCACCACTTCCTGATATTGTTACAGATAGTAATCTTAGTGATAAACTAATCTATCAGATAAATCTGTGTGATAGACTATATAAAATGTATAAGATATAGGCAATCAGATACCTGTGAAACCAAAAATTAAGGCTATCTGTCAGATAACCTGCAGATAGGGTATCTGGGACTTTATCAGCAAGCGGTGTAAGAGGCCCTAATGACGTAGAATAGTTGGACAATTTTCAGTAAATTCCAAGATACGTTATCTTCCTCCCTCTGGTTCCATCTAATAGTAATAAATAGTACCCAACTAATAAAACAAGTAACAACAACAACAAACGGTAACGTTTATCTAAAAGTTAATTAAATAGGCATTACTATTAAAATGTTTCCTCCTCGTCGCAGTTCTCCGTCGCGTGTCCAAACACTGCCAACAAAAACAATGCTCAGGTTTAAACAAAGACGCACCGGCACCGGGCTATCGTGGGGGACTATAGCCCATACGCCCACTTTGAGAGGGTGGGCCTGTGCCTACATATTAATAGGCTGTTGATGATGATAATTATAATAATAATGTTTGGACTTTACACACGGCTGTTTAGTCCCAACTAAGCCGTAGCTTGTACATGGGCACTCGACAACTGATAAACATACTTAAATACTTTTAAATAAATAATTATATACATACAAACACCCAGAATCCGAAAACCGACAGTTATGTTCATCACACAAATGTTGGTCCCGGGTGGGAATCGAACCCACGACCTTTGGTGCAGTAGGCAGGGTTACTACCACTACGCCAACAGGCCAGTCCAATGATGATAACAGATTTCTCAATACAAACCTGTGACGATGATGATGAATTGTATTTAAATGTTCCCAATCCACACTAGAGAGGTTATGTTTTTGGACAAATTCACACACGGCTGTTTAGTCCCAAATTAAGCCAAAGCTTGTCATGGGTACTCAACAACCGATAAACACACCTACATTAAAAAGAATACTTAAATACATACAAACACCCAGAATCTGGAAACCAACAGAGCTCATCATCACACAGATGTTGGTCACACAGAGGTTGGGAATCGAACCCACGGCCTCTGACGTCGAAGGCAGGGTCACTACCAACTATACCAACAGAGGCCAGTCAAATCAAAATAAATGTAATTGCATCAGTGGCGTAGAGAGCGTCAGTGGCGTCGGGGATAAGACACGGCCTATCATATCGAAACGTCCGAAGTTCGCTCCCCGGCTGGGCCATTTACAAACTTACCAATTAGTTTGTACCAATTGGTACAAATTAAGTACATTTTGATTTACTGACTGCCCTCAAACGGTGAAGGAAAACATCGTGAGGAACCTGCATACGCCGAAGAAGAAATTCTTAGGCGCATGTGAAGTCCACCAACCCGCACTGGGCTAGCGTGGTGGACTATAGCCCGAGCGCCCTCGTTGAGAGGGTAGGCCTGAGCCCCGGCAGTGGGGACATGTTAATTGGCTGTTGAATTGAAAATGTATTTGCGGCATTTCCCCATTTAAATATATTTATATCTATAGTAATATAATTCTACATTAGCACTTAGTATTTACATTATTATATCGCATATTTCGCAGTCTTTAAATTTCATCCAATCTCATCTAAATTACACAAATAAAATATTGACGTATAATATTATCTTAGACCGTTCGGACATCCGGACCTTGTCGCAGTAATTAGTAAGAGCTAGCCCCAGCACGGGCTGTTTGGTCAATTGGGGCTTCTCTGGACACACTATCTGGAGATGCGGTACATTTTGCTCGGCTCTCGTATTGTGTTACTAGGATTTTGTGTAAAATTGTTCATCTATTTTTTAAGCAACAATAAACAATAAATAAAGTGTTGGTACCTTCACAAATATCGCAGTATGGCCGCGGCGGTGGCGGCGGGCGGCGCGCGCCGGCGGGCGGCGGCGGCGGCGGCGCGGCGGGCGCGTCCGCGTCGGCCGCCTGCCGCGGGCACTCGTCCGTGTCGTGCGCGTCGAACACGTCGCAGATGTCGCAGAACAGGCGCGGCGCGACCGCGCGGGCCTTGCGACCGTTGCTACACACATACATTTAAACAATTTCATTAACAATAAAAAACTGTCTAATCCCAAACTAGGATTCATTGCTGCGGTGTTATAGCATTCTATAGAACGCTATCGCGTACGATCGCATGCTGTTGCATTTCCGTGCTGACAGAACGCCGTTCGCTAGAGCGAGAAACATAGCGGGTGTGAGGGGTAGCATGCGTCAGCACTCCATCGCCACCCGCCGGCCAGTGTTGCCACTAATCTTATGTTTCTCGCTCTAGCAAATGACGTTCCCTGAACGATAGAAAAGGATAGAGATCTGAAAAAGTTTGATTCGGTGCTGACTGACAGTGTGGTCAAACCCTAAACGTTGACTTACAACAGTGGTGGTTCCGGCGCGCCGGAGCCCCCCTCCAGCGCCTGCACGCGCGCCATCAGCTGCTCGTTCTTCCTCTGCATGTCCACGATCACAGAGTTGAGGAACGTCACTTGACCATCTAACATTTCTTTCTCCTCTAGCGACCTGGAAATTAACGGTTTGTTCTACGCTTTCGATCATAATAGTCAGAACTGCGCAAAACATGTTTGTTTGTCGAGAGTGGCGCGACAAAACAGTGCTTAATATTTTCTAAGCATTGTTTTGTAAGCTGTGTTGTGCGTCGAGTGCTGTCACGTGCGGCGTTGAAGTTAACATCATCATATCAGCCGAAAGACGTCCACTGCTGGACAAAGGCCTCCCCCTAAGATCTCCATGGCGTTCGGTCCCACGCTTACCTCATCCAGCCGGGTGGGTCCCACGACCTTCACCAGATCGTCGGTCCACCTTGTGGGAGGCCTGCCTACTCGACTATAATAAGTTCAAAATACATTTTCGCGTAGTGTCAGTAGTATACCATCATAGTACCATTGAGTAGTACCATTGATGGTGACACAACTTTGTATTAGTATGAAGTGATTTATCTATGTAATATAACTGTCTTATATACAGTTATGTATTCGGGTGTATGTAACATATTCATTCATATCACAGAACACGGAAAAAGCTCGCTACGCTTTATTATTTCTGTGATTCATATCATCTCTTCTTTCATAAGAAATCTTTGAAGTAAAATGAAACCTCTTAAAATTGACAATATACATAAATCTTTTTTGTTTGCTTGCTAGATAACCTAAACTTACTTTTGTGATGCACTGTCGCCTTGCCCCAGTACGCCCATAGCATTGTCATTTTTGTCTCGCACATTCTTGCTTTTTTCTACAAATTCTTTTTGTAAAAGTACTTTTTCTCTCTCTGCAATTTCTACTTTCACTTTTTGATTCTGGAAATAAGTAATATTAATATAATATTAAAACATATTAATAAATAAAATTAATATGTATGTTTATAAATGAATACCTTGAGATCCTCTTGCAATTTTGTTACTAAATCATCTTTGTGTTTTAATTGTTTAATATTATGTTCTATTTCTGTTTTTAAATTATTAACTATGGTTTCACTTTTCGCTAAGGCTTCGGCACTGGATTGCCTTGTGGCTTGTAATTCTAAAGTTATTTTTTCTAATACCTCATCTTTTCTTACGTCAGCATTTTGTTGGACAGTTATTAATTCTAGTTTCTCTGACAGTTGCACTATGTTTCTTTCGGCATCTGTAAGCTTTAGTTGAAGCTGGCTTTGTTTTTCGATTTCAACTTTAATATTATCTCTAGACTCTCGCAATTGTTTGTCATACTCCTCTAATTTAGCTTTGAGGTCATGTTTGGCACGTTTACTCTGCTTTTTATATTCATCAAACTGTAATTGTAGTTGTTTATTTAAATCCTCGTAGTTAGATTTCTGACCGTCATTTATTTTAGTCAATTGTAGTACATCACGATCCGATTTAGATAATAATTCTTGTAATTCGTCAACTTTTTCCTTGGTTTGTTGTAATTCGGTAAGTTGTTTTTCCTGTTCCATTACACGACTTTGCAAAGAGTTAGTAGTTTGGTTCAGAGATTCCACTTCGCTCTTATATTTTTCATTAAGTTGCGTATTTTCTTGTTGGAGCTGTGCAATCACTTGCTGTGTTTCATTTGTTCCTAAATGTAAAGCTTCGTCTAATTTATTTAACAAGGATTCTTTTTCTTTTAATAACATGTCTTTATTTGTTACTTCTTGTTTGAGCTGTGTAATTTCTCCTTCTATTTGTTTTATATTATTTGAATCAGTCTCAGTCTTATCAAGTTGAGATTTTAACAAATAATCCTTTTCTTCCAAAGATTTTTTTAATTCGTCATTAATATTAACATTTTTATTTAATTTTTCCAATGTGTCTTGGTGTACCTCTTTAATTTTTTGTAATTCTTCTGATACTTCGGTACATCTGGTTTCAAACATTGTCTTGTCTTGAACTAATACAGCCATCTCTACTTTCAATGTTTCTAACTGACCAAGCTGTTCTTTCAATAATGATTCTTCAGTCGAATTATTGGCAATAAGGATGTCATATTTCTGCTTCAGGGAAGTTGTTTCTGAAACTGCATTATTTAATTTTTCTTCCAAGCTCTTTTTACTTTCTGTTGCTTTGTTAAGTTCTTCATTTACTTGTGCTATTTGCCGGTCTTTTTCAGTCACTATTTCTAAATTCGATTTCAAATCTACTTCTAACATTTCTAACTTTAGAGTAAGGTCTTTAACTGCGTTTTGTTTCTCTTGTAATAACTCTATAAGCCGGGTTTCCTCGGATTTATGATTGTTCGATTCTTCATTAACAGCAGATAACTGAGTCTGGACTTGAGTAATTTCTTTTTCAAACTGAATCTTTTGACTATGTAGTTGCGCTGTCGTATCATTTAATATTTTCTGCAACGAATCTTCATGTTTTCTGGATTCTTCTAGCTTATTATTTAAATCATTCTGTGCTTCTGTTAGTTGATCTACTTTTTCCATTAACTTTACCTCTGATGTTGCGCCTTCAGCTTTTAGAAGTGATATTTGATCTTTGTATCTGTCAATATCAACTTCCAGCTTTTTGCGTATCGATTCAAATTCAGTATTCAGTTCTTGCTCTTTTACTTTGAGTGCCTCCATTTCCTTTTTCATATTTGAATTTTCATCGAGTAATTTGTCGTTGTTAAATTCCAAATCATGCAACCTATTGTTCATTTCGTTTGCACGAGTTTCAAATTCTTTGATTTTGTTTTCTGCTACTGTGAGCTTCTCAATATTTTCATCTACAGATCGCACTAGTTGTCCACGTTCAGCAGAGTAATCTTCTTGCAATTTGAAAAAATTCTGTTTCATTTCTTGCTCAACTCTAGCGTGATTATTAGCGGCTTCTCTATGTTTATCCTTCAACTCTTGAAGTTCTTTCTCTGTGTCTTTCAAGTGATGCGTCAGTTTATTGAACTGTTCGTTGGTGTCAGTTGCCTGACCTGTAATATTTAAATATTCTGTTTCCACCTTTTCTTTAGCTTTCTGTAATTCATCACATTTTTCACTAGCACTATTAAATTGCCGTTTCAACTCGCCGATCTCTAACTCCATTGCAGACATTTGTGATTTAAGTTCGCCATTGACTTTTGTTAAATCATTTACGGATTGCTTAAGTCGCTCATTATCTTCTTTTAATGCTTTCAGCTCGTCAACATTAATTGAAAACTGTGAATTGAGAGTGTCAAACTCAACTTTGCTTTGATCCAAAGCTAACTTGTGGTCCTGAATTTCTTTCATGAGCTGTTCTATTTTCGTATTACGATCTTCAATTTCTTTCTTGTGTTCTTCTGCAATTTTACTATGCTTGATGTTGAAGTTAGCAGTCGTTTGCTCGAAATCGTCTTTTAGTTTTATTATTTCCTTGTCTCTTTCATGTATAGTTTGTTTATACTCATTCACAAGTTTTTGAGTGGAACTAGACGTAGTGCTTGATTCGCTCAATAACTTTTCGTAGTCTTTAGTTTTAGTCGTTAGACTTTTTTGGAGCTCGATTATGTCACATTTACTCTTTTCATTTTGTTGCGATACTTCATTCAATAAGCTTTCATATTCGTTAATTTTGTTAGTGTATTCATCTTTGACTCGTGTGATTTCATCTTGAAGTGTTTTACATGCAGTTTCTTGTTTATGCTTGGAATCTTGTAGTTGTTCTATGTCTATTACTTTGGCGCTAAGTTCCATTTTAAGCTTAGTAATTTCTTTGTTGAGATTAACTTCGTGTTCTTTGCTCGTACCCACAACTGGAAAAGGCGTAAAAAGGCGTTACGATCAAAGTTTGTATATTATATCAAAACCTTCATCGGCAAATGATAAAACTATTTGTAAAAAATCCACGTCGTACTAGATTATTTCGAACACAGAAGTGGCCGTTTTTAAAAATTTGTTTTAATATTTATCTTACCTTTATTTAACTCTAGAGTTTTGTCGTCAACAGCTGCTTGTAGCTGAGTTAATCTGGAGTTGAGGTCGATTATTGTTTGACCGTTCTCTTTATTTAATCTTTCTAGATTTTGCTTCTCAGCTTCTAATTTTGATTCAGACAATTGTAGCTTAGCTGTTAACACTGAAACCTGAGTCTCAAATTCTGTTTGAGCAATAGCTATTTTAGTTTTTGCTTCATTCAATGCTTTCTCGGACTCAGCCTTGACACGGGACAGTTCCTCTGACATACTTTTACCGAGCGAGTCCTTTTCGCTCTCCTTTTCTTTGAGAAGAGCATATGCCTCATCCAAAAGCTTTTGAAGTTCTGAAGACAAAGCTGAAAAATAAATTGAACCATAGTGAAGTAGATTTTTGGTTAAGTTACAATAATTTTAAAGGTGTATAAGTGTGTAGATATCTATATAGTTAAAGCTGCATTCTTCAATCTCAACCGACAGTCGTTGGTGCCGACAATTTCTTGAGTGGAGACCGCGGATGAGGTGGACTGACGAGCTAAAGGTGGCCGGAAGGGGATGGATGCGGAGGGCGGAAGACTGGGTGTGGTGGGGTAAATTGACGAAGGTCTTTATCCAGTACTGAACGTCGATACGATGATGATGTGTATGAAACTCAATAATAACTCATGTCGCGCAAATTCTTTGCTTTTGAGTTACGCCGTGTATTCGACGCATTACTACCGCTTGACTATGTAAGCCACAAAACCACCAACACGCACTGGGCTAGCGTGATCGACTATAGTGGGCTGTTGAATATGATTCTTTTTACAATGTAATGGTACTTACTGTGGGCCGCAGTGAGCTCTTCCCTGTGTTGTTCTGTGATGGCAGCCGCTTCAGCGCTGCGCTGGTCCTCCAGCGCCTGCAGTGCGGCGGCCGTGGCCTCCGCCCGCGCAGCCTGCAGCGCTGCCTCCGCTTCCAGCTCACGGACGCGCTGCTCGAAGATCGCCTTCTCATTCTGGCATGAGTACGACAAGACTTGGAACATATCCAAATTGCTCAGATTTATACCTAAGCAATTTTTCAGAAACAGACAATTATTGAAATCTTTTTTGTATCTGATTATTAATTAATTTAATTTCATATTTTAGTTAATTTAAGTACTACCACAGAATATATAATAGGACAACTACTCACCTCCATAGCTTCCTTGTATTTCTGCAATAAAATAAAACATTAAATACACATGTTACGTGACACGATTACCTGACTAAACCGATTTTGAAGAAAATGACTGCAGTGATAGAGAATTAACTTCTATGATGAGTATATCAATATACATAAAAAGCAGAAAGTGACTGACTATAGACCAATCAACGCTCAGCCCAAACCGCTGAGCCTAGAGACTTGAAGTTTTGCACAAAAGTACCTCATATAGCTCTGAAGCCACTAAGGGTTACACTTAGCTACGCGGGCGAAGCCGTGGGAAACAGCTAGTAACAATATAAGCTGCGGGGAAATCAAGGGGAGTTTATCAGCTAGTTCTTTTCTAATTACAAAGGAATAGTACAGTCGACCGCACGTCAATGAAAACACTTTGGCCTTGCGCCTCTATCTGCCTCGCTCATTGACTCGCTCGCATTCCTGGCAACACTGTTTATACCTACCTATGTACTTGTACATTTTGTGTGCAAAAAAATTATATTTTAAAAACTCAAGATTTCAATCTTTGACTTTATGTCACAATCGTGTATACTGTTTTTGTTTCCGTGCGGTCGACCGTACGTACGTTGTAGTCTTCCTTGTTGATGTTCTCCTCCTCGGTCCGGAACATGAGGTCCTCCACCCTCTGCCGCTCGTCCTCCAGCTGCTGCTTGAGCCTGTCCAGCTCGGCTTTGAGCTTCTCATTCTCGCTGCTCGTCTGCAAACACCCGACATTTCAAAGTTTAAACAATTATAGTAGATATACTAGCTGTTTACTATTGTTTGTTAAGTTATTTGACTTCTTTTCTTTTACCTCAAATGCAAAAATAAATTTTCAAATCTGCTCGGTAGTTCCAGAGATTAGCGCGTTCTTCAGCTTTATTACATTAGTACAGTCGACCGCACGTCAGTGGTAACACTTTGACCTTGAGCTGGCCTAGGCTATTAGGGAGTTCCAATACTGTGAGAGACCAGTTTATACTGGTTTTGTTACCATTGACGTGCGGTTGACCGTACATGGATAAGATAAAATTTATTTCACTAAAAAACTTAGCCTAATACAATGAACATACAATTTGTTAACCTACTATTTACAATTAAAGTGCCGAGTAGATGTACAGTCGCGATCAAAAGTGCAGTCCTACCTTAGAGTACGCATTGGCTTGCAAGAAATAAACGGTGTGTGTATTTTGTCTGTATACGACGATACGAAGCGCCACAAACGATCTCTTTCGCTAACTAGGACTGCACTTTTGAACGCGACTGTACGTATGTCTGTGTGTATGAGAGAATGCATTTATGGAAAGTGTGTTTGTATGTAAATCTGTAAGTAGGGGTCGGGCGGCATTTGCCTACATCGCTGAAAGTCTATGCTGGTCTATGCGTACAAATGCACACGTCCGCACCTGTGTGGTCTCCTTCCTGAGCTGCGCGAGCGCGTTCTCCGCGCGGTCGGCCTGCAGCGACGCCTTGGCCACCTCCGCCCGCTCCAGCTCCCGCTCGCGCATCAACCGCTCCAGGTGGTGCTGCTTCTCGCGCAGCAGTTCCTGAACCAGCATTAGTGGCAACATTATAGCGTGGGGTTATTGCAAGAAGTCACTAACTGCTAGCGAATAACCGTAGCAATTATATAAAACTCTTGCAATTAGAGCCTATTTTTAACATTTACAGAATGTGAGGAATAATCGTTCTAAAAGTTATGTTCCACAATATACCACATAAGTCATAAGAATTAACATTAATTATACTTAAGAACTAAGTAGGTAATTCATATCCTTAATTACGAAACTATTTAAATAAATATTATTGATTGTGCAGTAAAAATAAGCTAAAACTTAAAACTAACATATTTTCTCACATTTTATTACAATCAATGTATAACAACCGCAGGTTATTGTTATTTTATTTGGATAGTAAGTACATACTTACCTAAATAATTAGTTCACTTAATTTTACAAATTTAACTTTATAATGTACAGTCGACCGCACGTCAGTGGAAACACTTTGACCTTAAACTGGCCTAAATGGAGTTTCAATATTACGAGAGACCAGTTTATGCTGGTTTTGTTTCCACAGACATTCGGGCGACCGTACACACTCAACTGCGCTGCTACGACTACGTAGCGCGCGTAGCACATAATTGATTTAACAATTTAGCATTTAAATAATAATTTAGCATTTAAATAATAATAAAAACTGACTTTATAGCATGCTTAATAGCAGTTTAATATCTGTTGTCCCAGGTCTGTCTCAACAGGAAAATTGACAGAATTTCACGACGACAGCTGCATTTGTAACGTGTTACCACCTCTCCACTCCAGTGCTGTGATTCGTGGCAGTGACTAGATCACAAATCACAATATTACCTAGACGCGCCTGCGAGCAGATACCTAAGCTATGTTATGTATGAGCACAGAATACATAATTGGTATTGGTAGCAAGAGGGTTGACCCTTGGATGCAGCAATATAGATTTTGCAGTAACTGGTATTTTGCTATACCCTATAAATATATAGTGTGTAAACAAGGTCCGGAATTTTTTACGCTTTAAACGCTTAAGAACTGAACGTTATATTCTATCGACTCTCGACGGTTTTAATGTTGTCGCATTACTGATTGTGGGTATACAAAACAACTATATACATACATACAAGCTTTTAATCATCCAATTTAATCCATCCATTCTATGAATTAAATACGATTATACCCAGCTAATAAGGCTCAAGGTCACCCAGAGGGCAATGGAGAGAGCTATGCTCGGAGTTTTCCTGCGAGATCGAATCAGAAATGAGGAGATCCGCAGGAGAACCGAAGTCACCGACTTAGCTCAAAGAATTGCGAAGCTTAAGTGGCAGTGGGCAGGGCACATCGCTCGCAGAACTGACGACCAATTGGGCAGAAATGTTCTCGAGTGGCAGTGTAGGCACACTGCGTCTTCCGGTACGTGGTCGCCACTCTTCCGGCCTCGGACAAGGTGGACCGACGATCAGGTGAAGGCCGCAAGACCCAGCTGGTCATGGAGATCTTTGGGGGAGGCCTTTGTCCAACAGTGGACGTCTTTCGGCTAATATGATAATAATACCCAGCTATTTCGGATTCCAATCTAGGCGTCCAGAAGGGCTTTATTCGCGGTCGTCAATAGAAACAATATATTTATGTCAAAAAATTCCGTCACTAATATTTGCTTAGGAAAATGAAATAGCACCCTATTGCTAGAGCGCAGGCTCGCTGCTGGCAAAAGTTAAGTTACCTGGCAAATGCGGTTTTGCCCTCCACCCCTGCATACTCTCATATAATTTTCATTGTTCAATTATACAGGTCCTCTCTGCGGGCATCGTTCCAAACAGAGCGTTTCCAAATGAATTACTTAAGAAAATTCTGTACCTATAGACAGGTAGGTAGGTACTTATTATCAGTCTTTAATAAAGTCACCCTTACTTAAGTCTTTTAATATCTGCAAAAAGGGTCTTTACCTTCAGATTACATGGAGACCTATTGCGAAGGGGACGTTTTGCGACTTTTTTTTGACCGGGACCAGCGTCCTATCATATATTCGCAGAGAGAAGCGTTACGAATATTGATCGCCTCGTTTGGTCTATTAGTTCGAGTGTGTGCTTCGAACGCAGAGATCGTGGGTTCGATTTCCACTGGACACAAGACAGAAAAGTTAGCAAGTGGATAGTCTATATAATCTCGTAGCTCTTTAGCTAGAAAGGTATTTCTCGATAGCATGCCATTCCTCTAGAAACTACAGAAATACCTGCATCGGTCAGTTGCTGTACTGAGTACCTACATTTGACACTGACACCGGCGGGGCGGCTGCGGCTGGTTTTCTTAGTTCATCATACCATACGTAGAAACTAGAGTCGTACAAGCTTGTAGAGGATTTTCAGACAAACATTGTTATTTACCCTTAGAAATCTGGTCAGTAAATATAAATAGAGTGACTATACCGCTGTGCACAAAGAGCACCCCAGTTAATCTAGGTCGGTCATTCTCGGAGGACATTTATTATTTAAAGGCCTACGCGCAGACCTACATTTGGTAGACGGTTTATATCTCCGCGTCTTTACGCCGGCGTTGTGTAGGCAGTGGGCCTGTCTGTGGTGTGATTGGCCTAAAAGCCGACGCATGACAATATTTCTTGCAAGTCAAACACAAACTCGAGCATGCATCGCGCAAGCAAAATATATACAGCAGTAGAGACTTAGCCAGCAAATGGTTCCATCTAAATGTTATTGTTTTGTCTACAAATACCGAAACGATAGGTATTTCGTGTCCTGCTGACGTGACGTGTACAAAGCGCATTAGAATCGGCATTTCCATTAAATACATTTGAATTCAAATTTTGTATTAAAGACTAGTTAACGAAAGGCATTGCTGGTGCGATCAGATCAGACTATTCGTCATTTTATGATCAACTTTTGTAATTCGGCTCAATAAATCGACATTCCATGTTGAATGGATAATTTTGTATGCAAAGTCCAAACATAAGTTTTTCGTAGTAGTGCACTACTTATTTTACTTTACTTCGTTATCTCGTCTACAATACAAGTTTGAATTTAAATTGGAAATGCCGATTCCAATGCGCTTTGTACACGTCACGTCAGCAAATTGTTGAACTCTAATCAAACAGATTAATTTTTAAAAATAGTAATAACTAAATTAAGTGATTTGAAGTTTGCCATATAGTAATGTTCTAATGTACCTAAATAGGTATATCTTTTTAAAATAAAGTATGTCGAAAAAGTAACTGTCCTGTCAGCAACAGTTTCGTACTCTTATTTTACGTGTTTAAAGTTAAATAAGAATCGAGATTCAATTTTTAAGATATAGAATGCAAAGTTTGTATGGGAGACAAGTTGGTAGGTTAGGTTGGTAGGCCCTCATAATAACAAAAACCCAAACCCAATATGGATGTATGTATTTCCGAAATAAAAATTCATTTAATTTAATTAAGTTTTAAGAAAGTCTGTACCGTACTGGCTACGCCTCGGAGTCGTTAGTGCAATAAAACAACATATCGATTAAAATTAAAACTTTATTTCATTGCCACCTTACATGTGGAGGGTTTAAGGCAGGGGAACAACACAGGAGAGGGTATGTCATTAATAATACACAACACTTATGGTATGTTTTATTAACTGATGTTTAAACTCAGTATATTAATTAAATTATCATCCAAACACACTTCTTAATGTTTAGGTAATTAACAATTTTTTATTAGCAACTAACTATCTAAGCCTAAGTTACTCTAGGAGTAGTACAGTAGTACTTACATATTATTAAAAGTGATAAAACTATCTAAAGCAAAGGAATGCTTGTGTCGGAGAGTTCTTACATTTAAATGAATATCATCAAAAACTTACAGGCACTGGTCAATATTTGAAAGTTAAATACTAATTACGTATAATAATAAATATAAATTAAATAGGTATACAATTACAAAAACATAATTGCACCAAAAGGAAAATCGATAAAAAAATGTTTCAATAATTTATGTTCAAATAAATATGGGTAAATGTATAAAAACGAAACAATATCACAGTTTTGCCTCTGATAAAAGCTAAGGAATTTCAGTTGGATATACCTACCCTACGGACACATAACATATTGCATTGCATTGAGCTTGTTTATTGTACATGGTATATTGTGGGAACATGCTTATATAAAAATAGCTGTAGTTACTTTGTACTTCATGTGCGTGATAATTGACATATTCGTCCCCTAAAATAAATTACAAACGTGTGTGTGCAACACAACGGAAAAAACTCCTTACAATACGTTAGAGGTTTTAGTATGTAAGTATTACAAGTAAAAAAAACAAATTTCAAAATGTCACATTCGTTGTTCGTTTAGTATACAAAAAAATAACAAATTGGTCTTAAAATTAGTTGCTTAAGGCTTAGGCCCTAAGCAGTTCGTAACAGTCAATAAATGGAAGCCCCAGCAACGCACGCGGCATTCAGTTCACTTGATACCGAACGTGTGCTAAACTACAAAACAGGATAGTTTGCCACCAAAAACGCCCTTAGTGCTTTGCAGCAAGCGGGGCGTTCTTAGCTACAAACTATCTTCCATACAAACTGAGAATGCTGAATCCACACTTAGCCATTAAAGTCATATCGTCTTCTATTCATGGCTCTTACCTTACAGACGATATCGACTCAAAATAAATGTCGGTGGCGTCTGTGAGAGTCATTCGTTAGGGTGCGGAATCTTACGTCACGGCAATACAATTGAAATATCATAGGGACGGCTCATTTTATAAAGTTTTCAAGCTATTGATATGTTTAATGTAAAAGATCATTTCAATTTATACATGATTATTTTAATCACAATCAATGTCGGTATAAAAATTAAAATTACTTCACCTCTAGTAATGAATAATACACGGTACAATAATTTCTCTCGATTGCAAATTAGTTTTCTTTTCTTCTCTTTTTTGAACTGAGGGATGCAAATTTGTAGTACCCAATATGCCACAGTCCGTCGCAAAAAAAATCTATATCTGCGGCGTAGTGACAAATAGTCTCAGTCCGGATTTATTATTTTTTAAAAACCACTAAGTACTTACATAACAATATCGATAGCTTTTCGATTAAAAAAAACGCAATGAGAATCCGCTCCCTGCTCATCATAGAAGAACAAAAACTAAGTGTGGAGTCAGCACAAACGTCTGTGTTGTGTTGTACAGTCGCCAACGATGTTTTGAGGTGTAGCACACATTAAGGCTAGCGTGGGCAGTCTACCGCGCAGCGATGGTGGGGTACTGTACCTGCAGGGCGTTCTTCGCCGAGACGGGTGTGGAAGAGGCGCGGGGGGCCCCAACACTGACTCGCTGCCGCCGTGCCGTTAGTGACAGTGCGTATGCGCAACACGCAACAAACATGAGGGAAAACAACACGCGTTATTGCACTCGGTCGCACTACCGTGTGTACTGTACTCGCAACTGATGACGTGTTGAATGTAATTGTACATTTTAGACTTTCGCATTATTAAATAATTATTTAAGTTCAAGTTTTATTTACCTTTGTCCGACGTTTCGAAGGTAAATAAAACTTGTTCGTGTGTAAGACCCGTATATAATTATTTAATAGTGTTGAATGTAAAATCAATAGCAAGCTGAGTATAAAGAAAATAGAGTTACTTTGTTGTTTACAACACATCTTTCATTCAACAATACTTCAGTCGCAGCATTTTCTTTTAATCTTAGTACAGCGAGTAGTGGACTATTTACAGCAAATTTCCAATTAAATTGGAAAAGCGCTATAAATATGTTTAACTCTGATAATTGGTGAGACACCCATTGTCAGATTTAAACAGCAAAATAAAAAAAGCTCTATAGAAACTCAAAAAAATAACTTCTTTGGTATGACTGTGCCAAAAACTAGATAAATAAATGCTATTTAGTTATTTTTAGGTGACCTAATAGTATAGGAGAGATCGGGTTCTCGAAAGGGAAATGCCATAGTAGGCACATTAACAGGGTGGAAATAAGAAAATTCCAAAAGAACGTATGATTTTAGCAGTTAATGTATGTTTGTATTTTTCTATAAGGCATTGTTCGGGGGAATGCGACGGACCTAATAGCGCCCATGTGATTAGAAATATAGATAGTATAATAGGTATGAATGACGCCATGTGACTTCTCGCTTCTATTTATTCCAGATTTGTTCACAATAGGAATGAATGAGTAATTTATCTCAAATTTCCATAATATTTCCTCAACTGCCGGGCAGCGGTTCAATAGGTTTCGTGTCACCCAGCGGACAGATATGCAAAAAGCTAGAAGGGTTTCCTTTTGACGGGACCCTAACAAGCTTACATACTGAGTGACTAGTCAGTCAGAGCTTCAGTGGATAGAAAATAGTTATTTGGATAATAAATATTGTCGAATTCATATGGAGCTTTCGGTATTAACACGCAATACCATGCTTGAATAAATAAATGCATACGACGGGTATGTGTTAGTGATAGCATTGAAAATACAAATGAATTGTTATTCACACAATAATACACAAGTGTCCTCTAAATACACAGACATAATAGAATATCTTAAACATAATATCACAGTCGGAAAATATGAGAAACTCTACGATATGACTATTGCAGTCTCTTGAAAATTATATGGAACTAAATACGTATAGAAGCCTCCTACAAGCGGTCTAAATGAGAAATGGACCACTACTTACAAATGATACTGTTTACGATTCACTATGTAATACTAAATCAATAGTAAAAAGCCTCTTGAAAGTAATAGTGAATCGCAAATGATTAAATAAAAAATATATAGTTAAATTAAACACAAGGGCCAAACCAAGGGGTGCCAGCTACATACCAAATAAAATTCAACGGATGCTCATGCAACGTAAAGTGGAAACTACATGAATACCATCACACTGTGCGTCTCGCCTTCCATCCATCACAGACAAGTTGTCGGTTACTTTAACAGGTAGATACCGTAAAATATTTCTGAATGCGGTATGGTTTACAAAAACCTTTTTTTTTACCAGAAAACTGTGCTGGGAAAAACATTTATCCAAGGACGGTTTAATTCATAAATTGAGATTTAAATTTGTTTCTATTGCTATCTACTGCCTACATAATCATGTAAGGTAGGTAGTTTATTTTGTATATTACAATTAAAATGACGTCACAGCCAAAACAGATGAAAACATTCAAATGTACACGACATAAGGATAGGTGAACTGGAAGGGCGACACGCAAGAGAAATGGTAGCTTTTCCCGAAGCCTGAAAAGTGTGTGCGCGGCGGCGGCATCTGCACGTATACGTCTGTAGCTGCGGCGTCCCCGTGGCTGGCCCGCGTCACGGCGGCCGGCCGGCCCGCCCACCGCACCACCTCCCCGCCGCCCCGCGACCCGCCGCCGCCGCCCCCGCTGCTGCCGCTAGACACGCTGCGCCGTGATCGCTCCGACCGGCTCGTCTCGAAACTGAGCACGCTCTCCGAGCACCGCCACGATTTGGGCAGGCTCTCGCTCGCCCACCGGCGAGGGTTCAGCTGTTTGCTTTTAGAATTCGAGCGGAATACGATATCGTAGTACACGCGCGGCTGGGGCAGAGCGATGATGGCGCAGCGGTCGTACTCGACGTGCTTTATGAGCAACGTCTTGTCGAGCAGGCTGGGCGCGCTGCAGTGGGAGCGGCTGCGGCGTTGCGGCGGCGGCGAGTGCGGCGAGTGCGGCGAGTGCGGCGAGCGGGACTCGGCCGAGCGCGCGCGGGGCTAGCCTACCTGAGCGCCCAGAGACGTCACCCCGAGCCTCACCCCCGCGCGGGACGACGCGATCGACGTGCCCAGCGACGTGAGCGACTCGCGCGAGTTGGAGCGCCGCAGCGGCGTCGCGCGCCCGTTGCTGTGGATCGCGCACGCGCCCGGCTTGCGGTTCGACGGCGAGCGGGACACCTTCGAGATGGGCGCGAACAGACCGAACCGCGGCGCGCACTCGAAGTATCTGTAATGCGAGTCGAATACTTGTACATCTCCTTTTACTCAAACAGAGACCATCAATATCTTTTGGATGGCAGCACACCTCTTTCCGTCGACGGAGCCGTCGTTTTTCCCGAGCGGATCGTCGAGCTCTACTCCAGCCCACACGCCGGGCGCGAAGTCTGTGATCCCCACATACCGCAGCGTCCCGGCCTTGCTGCCGCGACTGCTTGAAACTATCACACGGTCACCCATGCGCAGTTCTCCATTTGTCGTTGTCGAGATTGAGGCATCTGGGTGAAAATAGTGTCGTTTAGCCCGAAATAAAATAAGTATGCGTTAAACAATCGACTATCCATAAACTTAGAATATACTGGCGTATAGACGAACAAAGAGATAATTGGCGAGGATTTTGGCAAAGAAATAACACCAAACCACGTACCACGCGTGCTGATTTGTGACAACCTGACATTCAAAAACAGGTTACAATGGCGTTGTCGTTTTCTCTTTTTTACTTGTGACACTTAATATGTTATCTCCCACTTGCACTCGACGTCTGTCTATACGCCAGTTATATTCTATTTGTCAATTGTGTGAAACTTACTCATTTTACTGCTGACCATGCTGCGCACGCTGCCGTTGGGCGAGAGCGCGCGGCGCGCGCGCGACGCGCCGGACGGCGGCCGCTCGAACACGCTGCCCGCGTCCGACGCCGGCGACGCGTCGTGCGGCGCGTGCGTCACCAGCGGGATGCGCGTCAGCCGCGTCAGTCGGGAGAACACCCCGCGCCTCTCGGAGCATTGGAAGTATCGCGTTCCCGCTACTGAGCCGTCGTTTTTACCTACAAGAGACGATCGACACTTAACAACAATTAAGGCATTTGTCTTTTATCAAAATATTACTGACTCGTAGTGCATTAATGCAACTGCAAAAATACGCTTGCGCTGCGCTCATAAAGAACTCTGTTGCATTCGTTCGTCTTATCCTTCCGCCAAGTGGACCGACGACTTAAAAAGGTGGCCGGATGTGGCTGGATATAATGGAGAGCGGAGGACCGGGCATGGTGGCGTTCATTGGGGGAAAGCCTATGTGCAGCAGTTTACGTTAAAAGGCTGCTATAGTATCCTATAAGTATACGTTAGTCCGCTGCTGAACATTCACTTTTCTATATTTTCTAATTCCTGCGTCCTGACCGGGGTGTAAGGTCATTACTTATGGCCCAGATCGGACATACAAATTTAAATTACAGAATACCATCAGACCATCCAAACACCGAACGTCACTTGGTGCAACCGTGGTGCAACTCACCGATGGGCTCGTCGAGCACGATGCCGGCCCAGTCGCCGGGTGCGAACTGCGTCTCGCCGATGTACGCGATCTGGCCGGGCTTGGTGCCGCCCACCCACACGCGCTCGCCGATAATGAAGCTGTCCGTGTCCTCAGTCAACACCACACTGTGGTCTGGAATACACGGTCACAACGAGTTTGTCAATGAGTTACACGGCTTTGGGTTCAAGCTCTTTTGGGTCGAATAAAATGAGTCAACAGTCGTTTGGGCTTCATTATTAAGACAAGAAAGAAAATTTCGATCTAAGGTCACGAAAAGAAAATTAAAGAAAGTTTCCAATAAGGAATAAATTTATATCCCTTTGAATATGCATATACCCATCACAATCCCTATTCCGGACACAATTATGACGTGCACATGTCTCGTATACCGTTGCATGCAAGTGCAATGGCCAATGGGAGGCCATTTGCATTACCGTTTGCATATATCATTACGTTGCATCAGGGAAGCTATAAACTTTCGCTACAATCATATTGTCACTAAGCGACAAACTGCATTTGACTTATGGATTTTGAAAGTTTACCTACTTTTCTTCCTGACGATTCGATATGATTGCCCTTTTGACCGCCAAACCATACCCACACAAAACGTCATCTACTTATTACTCGTACGTCAAACATTCGCGCTTAAATCCGTATGCCAAATGGTTCTTAGCGAGGATTTAAGTTATGGGTTGTCGGACAAAAAGTGCAATATCATGCTTAGTGCATAAAATGCAGGCAAAGCAATATAACAAACATCCATTATGTACTATTTGACAGAAAATTCTAGCTAGGACATGAATGTATAGTATTCTAGGGTGCATGAATTCTTATAATAATTATAGCACAACCAAAGTGAAACAATAGAAATGTGTAAGCCATAACAAATTTTACGATATACATAATACAAACATGCCAATGCATACAGATTATTACGTTTAAAACCGGTAACAGAATACTAAGTTGAAAACACACCATCGATGACGTCATCGATCACGGTATGAAGACACAAATAAGCTAAAGATAAATATGGTGTCATTAGTTCAGTTCGCTAATATATTCATGACAGAGAAGCGAATATCGGATCGGATATAGCTGCAGTTTTGTATATAAGTATATCGTGGAACGTATCCTGGCTCAGTACAATGAAGTTCGGCCTTACCTGAGGACCTCCTGAGGCCAGCCTCGCTGAGGCGGCGCGGGTGCTTCTCCCACAGCGCATCCATCGACGTCACGCTGTACGTGCTGCTGGCTGCGACCACACACAAGCGACACAAACACACACATTACTACCCGACCACTATAACTGCGACCCTACGCGTGCTACTCATGTTACGTCACACAATCCAGTAGCACTCCACAATTGTATACTGGTAAGGCAAGGGCAAGTTTATCGCAGGTTCGCAGATATTGTAGTCCACACAAAAGCATGCAGTGGGTGAACCTACTTCACACGGCATTTCGTAACAATCACGCATATTTTGGCCAATTACGTGCGAATAATTGTGATAAGTCTAACATTTAACACTTGTTCGTAATGAATACTGTGGGATAGTTGCTTTCATTATTATATTATTCGGTTAATTAAGTTATTCATGCTATAATTAGTCCAGTCTATTGCTAGTAATTGTTCTCGGTTTCAAGTGTCCTTAAAAACAGACAAAACAATTCGTCATTTGTGTTATAGTTTATTCATTCGCCAATATAGTGGACTGACCACGGACTGACCGATAAAAAATCAAAACAATTGGGAGCATTAATTTTGTCCAGCGATAACAATGGTGTTAATTGCGGACGCAAGATTTGATGGTGTAGTGGGCGAGACGAGCGGACCAACTGTGGACCGAATCGACTCTCGCGCAAACAGACTGGAAGCGAAGCGTTCAAAATGTACAAAAGGTTAGTCAGTCAGGCATTCCGTTTATTAGATACGGTCTCATTTATTACTTCATTCCATGCTGTTTATCTATCATTAGATTTTTATACAGCAGTTTATTGTACATTTTGTAATTTCGTTATAATGACACTTCGTCTATTACATAATTTAATTTTGAAATTATACACGTCTCGTCATTGCCAATGGAATTATTGCGGAATTAGCTTAGAGCAACGCACGTCCATGAGGCGTGTAGTGGCTTTATGGGAATTAGTAACTGGGTTATCTTATTGCATGTTTGATTTATTATCATGGAAGATTACGAGATTGTTATCGGATTTCCTATTCGTTAAATTATCAATAGTTTGCTTTTATGGCATTCCAGAGAATATACTATTATCAGATAGTGAGTGTATTTCTGTCGAATGTATACACCCATCACCTGTTGATCTGTCCCTAAATTATTAACTTATTGTATAATATCGCGCCACCACCTTAGTAGTTGATGTCTGGCCCTGGCCTGATGCATGAGGTTTAATTAGTGAGATGGACTTACTAGATGCCTTGCGGTGCGTCCGCGGTCTTTCCGGCAGACTGCTGGTGACCTCGTCTTCCTCGGCTTCTATTAGGTCTGCTCCGCGAGTAAAGACAGAAGGGTGATATAGTGGTGAAAATGTGAAACAGTATTTACATTCAGAATTGCTGTGAAATGATGGTAAATCTTTGGAAAGGAAGGTGTTTGCCAGTTCACATTCTCTAAGCATGTAACATGCTCGCTGTACTGTGCTCACATGCGGATTGATATATGTTTTATTGTAATATCTGAAATGCTTCACTAGATACTCACCAGACAAATGTTTTCTTGACAAGTCGTCGCTCAGTTTTCTCAGCGTGTCCGAAGAACTGCCGTCTATGACAACAAAAAGACACGTAAAGCAAACATAAATAAATAAAGAACATGCTAACAAAACAGAACATAGACAATGTAGAAATGTAGAGTAGAACATTACGAAATGTTTGCGGATCGAAGATCACATAATCGAACATACTGCAACTAACATCAATAAAACAAAAGAAAGGCAAGATAAATGTATTAAGTTATGTATGAGTATGAGGTAGATGTAAGCAATTCAAATGTGGCAGAGTTCGAATAAGTTGTTATACCGTAAATGTGTGAAACACCCACTGGATGGTGGCACGAGGCACAGCTGGTCGTAGACGCGTTTGAGTAGGCCCACAAATACCGGTGGGTGATAATGTTATTACTTCGAGAACGTTTGTAGTGAGAATTGATTGGCCATTGGATTAGTTCTGCTTCATTAGAGGTAGATATTATCTAAGTGACATAAACGGATATAGCTGTTTAAGTTATTTCGACACGGGTGGTGTTACGATGATTAAATGAGGCAGTTCAGAACAATTAACTTTAAACGACAACGAGACTGAAAGTATAAATAAACTATAATAACCATTTGTCTGTCAACAATTTGAGACAAACTGATAAATTAAACTTTGGTATGTACGGTGCCGGTGGCGATTCTTATTGTGGTCAAGTTGTCAATGACAATGATGGCATGACACTCACATATCACTCACATGTTACGGTAGGTGAGCACACTTTGGTGAGACTGGTTTGTGCAGAGCACGTGCGTCCGGCCGGCTGGTCGTGGCGTGTGTCCGGCACTGATCGCCCGAAGCCAGATTAATCATCTGCGACAAGCCGACAACTGCGCAACGGGGCGGCCTTGCGAATGCGCGTGGGCACGCTGATCATACATAACTCAAACATTGAAACAAGAGGCTCATCTCGGACCTACCACGCCCACTGGCCACGCGGAAGAAAGGCTGGCTGAAGTCTAGACAAGCAACAACAAATATTAGACTCATATTAACCTGCCCTCTTTCAGTTTTTCTTAAGGATGTATATGAAAGACGAGCCAGTCTAGCTAGACTAACAACAACAAACTTTCAATTATGCGATCTTATAAGCGATCTAACAACAAGAGCTTACTTATTGTTAGCTAACAATGATATTCGATTAACGAAACAATCTCTATCCGCGGTAATAGTAAGAAACAACACGTACAACATCACATCTAGATGTGAATACAAGCTCGTCATCTAGGTTCACTTTACTCCCACTACGTACGCGAGAGAAAGGTTGGCTGACTAAAACAAACATTTTCAAGCCAACGAAGACAAAATGAGTGCAGTTAGTTCTCTCCGAGGACCAAAATGTATTAGGTAGGCATTTAAAAGTGAGCTAATTTAAGTACCTAATTGTGTGATAGATATAAAACCATTTTTTTCATCTTTCACGTAAATATCAGGAACACAAGCTAATAAATTGCAAACCACGTATAATTTACTAACTGCATGACTAGTTTATATCAAGCAACTCTATGCAATCATGCACAATTTGATTATAGGTAGCCTAGCGCATGATGCGGCTTTTCCGCGTAGGTTGTAATTATTCACTAATCATAATCAATAATAACATCACCATTTGTGCTCTCTGCATGGAGGGACAATAAATCTTATTACGTGTCTTCTTTTAATAAAGTTAATTGGGACGTGTCTTGAGTTAAATTGAAGCTTGTTCAGTTAACATTGGTGCACTGCAGTCGCTATAAATTATGTAACTCTTTACAGACCACGACACGGTTAAAGTTCAGGCTGTGGGTAAATTCGAAGTCAAAAGATTTTACAACAAAATTTGTCATCCTATTGGATCTTTTATCAACAATATTTGCACTGCTTTGGAATATAACACAGCGGTCCAGCAATACGGAAATAACGAGTTTGTAAAATTCGCCTTATTTTACGACGACATTAAATTTAATTGACAACATTAAACTAACAATACGACATTTTTTCACGTCTGTCGGTCAACTGACGGACTTCTATTGTCATGGTAAGAAGACATTTGTCATATCTATTGAAGCCGTACATGTATGTGATTTCAGGTAACATAGAACAAATAGCTGCTATCAATTATAATATGTATCACTTATTTGGGAGTAGCTATATTCATACTCAAGCTATACATAACCTATAATAGGTATTAGTTTAGGAAAATCTTTTGTTTAACCACGTACTGTAGTGATGAGATGACCATAGTAATAGTGCTGTTAAATAATAGGCATATAAGTATGCTGTATGTAATATAACACAGCAGGTGTCGTACCATACAATGTGTGATCCCACGCTAACATTCGTGCTCTCCTCTCGTCATAACACAAGCGCGGGGGCGACATACTCTACTTCAGTCAGATCAGACCTACACCCCCCCCCCCCCCTTCATATTATGAATCACGAATAATAAAATTTATGACATAAAAGATATGGAAAATTTAAATTGTATGGCTGGCTATAAACCATGCTCAGTTTGGTATACTGAAATGATGTAACTTCTATATAAACCCGGCCATTATTTATCCATCTTATTAGCACATGACCAGAGTAGGTACTCGACTACACACCACGCTCGAAGTGGTCTTTAACATGACATTGCTTTTTGTGGTCAAGTTCAAGATGATTGTTCGTCATTTCATTTTTGCCGCAATTATTGTGCAAAAAACACGAATAGCAGGTAGAAATACAAGTTTTAGCTAGAATGCGATTATGGTACAACCTACCTAGTATCGTACTTTCCAAGTAAATAGACTCTAATTCGTCAATTAAGGACAATTTCGCGCACCGCACTATGTCAGCCGAGTGGCATACTGAGCAAGTGTTGCATCGCGCTCATACATACATATACAGCTGCTGGACAGATGCAATTCTCAATGGCAATTACACACTTAAGATAATGGCGCGAGTGAATCCGGCTCCATTACAAGATTTTCTAGCAATTAAGACGAGACGTGACGCGATGGGCGAGAACATAAGTGGATAACACACCGTGAAATTATTAAACCTCGTTCTGGTATAAGTGATTTGAGAAACGATAAAATCAACCGTAAAAATGGATAGAATATATTGAATGATTTACTACCAGAATATCATAACTCAAAGCTAGTCCATAGAGAACAATAAAAAAAGATTGTGTTAGAAACTAAGAAAAAAACGTGGTACGAGGAAGTGCACTTGGTGCATGCAGTTCACTAGACAGCAAACTAAAATACCCGGTGTGACCGAGTTGGCGGAGAAATAGCTACCGCGATCCTACCTAACAGCATCTCACACAGAGAGTCGGTATTGAGGCCGTGTCAATAAACATCAGTGACTCATCGATCTCATATTTTAAGCAACCATTTATCGGACCATTATCATAACTGAAATATTTATTGAAGGGACATATGAAGATGATTGCGTTATAGGTGATGCGTGTGAGTCATCCATCTGCCTTTATGGAGACGAATGTCCCGACCTCATAAATGTAATAAGACAGTACGTTAACAGAAAAACGCGATACGATAATTTGTATTCTCTGGCAAATGATAATAAGTACCCCTCGGACCATATTAGGATTGTATCAACCAAAAATGGTATTTCGCGAGTGGAAAGTGAATGTATTGCCAAAAACAATATTCTGCGCGCGTCCGAGCGATGCCAATGACAACGAATTGTTTATTGTCCTTGCCGAAAGATTTATCGACTATTGTCTCGTATATATTTATTATAGACACTGATGATAATCATAGTTGTTAATTGCAATTAATAGCATTGCATGTCAAGAAATCCTTCAACATAATTAGCAATGGAGCCTTTATTAAATAAGTTTGTAGACACTAGAATGAATGTTTGCTTTACATTCCAATACTAAGATAATATACTTAAGAATAATATAAACCACAGATTAAAACTTAAATGGAGCGCCTTGCGGCTGTCACGAGTGATTAACTTCAGCTGCTCTCGCGGTCCGTTTGTAGTATTGTAGGTATTTGCTATCGTTTTCTATATGTGGAACGCTAATGGAAACTAATGATTTCCATTGTGTTTCTTCAATGCAAGTGTTCATGTTAGTACGCTAGGCGGAGGAAACACCATTGCACCTTCTGTGCAAATGTGGCCCATTGATGCGTAAAAGAAGAGTGAACCTACTTCAACCTGATGAAGTAAAACAAATCAGTGGCAAAAGCGTGCTTAAGTTCCTAACGGAAGAAAAGCTTAGCATTGAACTATAGTAATGGCGGCGATCACAATATATCAGTAATGGTCGTAGTGATACAAGGCTGGATAACCCTTGTAAGAGCCCCACCACAAATAATAATAATAGTAGGCTAATCTATTATAGGCAGGATTCGCCTGTGATCGACGAATCTCGGTTAATTAAGTGTCAAATGAAAACGTCTGAATAATGCAACGCCCTTCATGTTCGTGCATGGAATGGAAATCGATCGACAATCAGAACACGATCGCCCCCGCCACTATAATGGACCGTAATGAGCCACAATCGACACCACAACTCGCATGCTAATTGCTGGTGGGATAGCAAGCACACTACAAACGCTAAGCGATGGTAGAACATAACACGTAAGTGTGATGGATGTCGTATGCTGAGATGCAGTTCAGCACGATCTGCGCTTCAAACTTTATGTAGGCGGTCAAAATGGCTGCCTGGAGTACCTATAGTTATAACTACATAAACCACCTGAGAGACCTGATCCAGCAGTGGATTTATAAGAGCATATTCGAATCGATAAATAAAAGTATTCGGAAATTCTTTAAGGAAGTAGTAGACTTGACATGAGAATTTTCTATGCATTATTACAAAGCCTCATTCATAGTCACACACAAATAGATAAAATAAAAACTGTTTCATTTATGTTGCTTGATGATGACGTTCAGGTTTTGCTTGGAGCCTATTAAAAGTCAGAATATTTACCTATCTGCGTGCACAAACGTTGTTATCGGGATATAAAATATGATATTTACCAAAGCAAAAATGGCGGAGCGACTGCGAGAATGCGATGAAAGTGGATCGGTAATGAAATTCTTTGGCGAAGCTATCCAAGGGAATTGGAACGCAATGTGCTATTGCAAATTACTGTGTATCTCCACCGGATTACGCCGAAGAAACTACTCTGGCAATGCCAACTGTATCGAGTATCAGATTTGTCTTTTGTTATATTAATTTGTCGGCAACTTTTCTATAGTTACGTATGTTCAGCAGTATGGAACAATGTATCTTTAGGTTACAGCTAAATTGCTCCGTAATCGTGACCACAAGCAAGAGAGAGCAGTAAATATTGCAACAATAAATTCAGGTGCCGTCAAAAGACACACGACTGCCTGAAACACTAGTGGCATTATCGAGCGAGATGAATGTGGGCAGCGCCAGTTAGCCGCGGAGTCAGTCACGAAGTGCATGCTGCAATACACTTTGATTCTCACGCCCGCAGAAACATCGCGGCGATTGTGAACTCAGACGTGATAAATGCATCCAATAACAAGTCTGCGTGTTGTTATCAATAGTTCCAGCCGGCGGTTTAAAATGGGAAGAACGGTGCGGTAGAGCGGATTTTAATCAATTTGATTTATTCTGTCCCAAGGTCATTTATTACTTGTCATGTTGTTGTGATAAAATGATGATATATCTACCTAGAGCGCATGTAGTGTTGTAATCTGTACGCTTTATCAGTTGCGTAGAGATCATCAACATCATCCTGTTGAACTTGTTTGAGAACGTGACATCAACCAAGCGTGGACGAATTTTTCTTAAAGACGACAACATTCTTGGTCAAACCCTTTAACCGTGTCCAAAGATGTGTTTGCTGTTAGCAAACAGGTGAATCAGCAGTGTTGTTGGTATTATCCTATGTATGAGTAAGTATATAGAAATGGGACCTCAGCGGCCAGTTGTACACACAGAGTTGCCTTAAATATAATGTCGCTGTATTCAAGTCGGTTAACAAGCGTGACACATGCTAAAGTATACTAGTAATAAGCATACCAAATGCTTTGAAAATTGTATACGTAAAGTAAGAAGAGGTACGGATTATTTATACAGTCTTCGAGATGAAGGAAAACATCATGAGGTAGGAGATCCGGTCGAACAGTGGTATACCACTATACTAGTAGTTCCGTGAGAACAGTAGACCTCGCCAGCCCTTATAAACCAAACCTAAAAGAAACCACAAAAGTCAACTTTGTAGTTGGAGACCGAAAAAGTACCTACTAAAGTGACAAAAATTAGCACATTAAAGCTTAATATTTCGCAAACGGATCCCTGAATCGAAAAATGTTTTTCACACACCCGCGATATTTTTGAAAGACCTATCCAACGATACCCCACACCATGGATATGACGCGGAAAAAAATAATTTTCCATTTTACGCATGCAGTTCTATGAACATAATTGATTTTTTCAACTTTTATAAGTCGATCCACTATTACTCAAAAACTAATAGCCTATAACTAATAACTTAGCCGTAATAGTTTTCCTTGTAACTACGTTATATATGCTACTGCCATGAATTTTTTCACATTTCCAGAAGCAACCGTTTAGCTGGCAGGGGGGGGCATAAAATAATACGTGACTCTAACAAAAATTACCGCTTTAAAGCTTAATATTTCGCCAACGGATCCCTAAATCGAAAAAATGGTATTCACACACCAGCAATATTTTTGAAAGACCTATCCAACGATATCCCACACTATGGGATTCACAAGAAAAAAAAAGTTCCCTCCCACTTTGCGAGTATGGTAGGTACTCTAAAAAAAATGTTTTTCAAAATTTTATTCTACTCATTTTGTAGGTTTAATTAATTTATAGCTATGCCAAATTTTCGTCAAAATCGGTTGAAAAATGCGACCTGTAGAGAATTACAGACAGAAAGACAGAAGGACAGAAGGACAGACGGACATTAGCATTTTTGGTCAATCTCGAAACTTAGACGCTTCGCTCGCTCGGTCAATAATGTGGGGTGCATGGTGACTTGATACAAAGTGATCATGATTCCTAATAAAAATAATGTCACTTCGCTACGAGTAAAGTATACCTTACAAGTTTTTAACCAAAGTTGTTAGCAAAAACGGCAAATAAGTACAATGGCAACAACAGGCATTTACTCCTGAGTACTTTACCTACATTATCCATGTAAAACACACAAATAATATGTGAAGCGACTGACAGCAAAGGTTGGAGTTCCCCGACAGTCTTGTCTGTCGCCTTGAACTTGCGAGTGCGTCTTTACTAACTGACGTAAGTGGTCGGTCAACAAAGCAATTCACACCTGGATCGAGTCGAATCGCCTCCGCATCACATGTCCGCGATTACATAAAAATCAAATTAGTAAGTATTCGATGGACCTTATTAATTAAACACACATTTTGTAGATTAAGGATAAAATGTAAAAGAACATTCGTCGTCGGCATAAAGACGCAATATCTGACAATAACACACATGTGTGGTGCAATAATATCATTCAATTATTATTTCATACATTTACAGAATGTTATTGTCATACCAACAAATGATTCAGTTTAATATTTCCGAGGCAAGTTCCAAGTAATCGTCGTGACTTATACAGTATCGTTGGAATTCATGCGTATTTGAAGGAGATCGATTAGATACAAATATAGAATTAAAAGATTACAGACTTACACAACTCCACGAGGGCTTTTTAGTATCTGAAGTCAACACGCATAATTAATAATATCACAGCACATGATCGAGATCCACAGTCATTGAGTGTCTATTATGAACTAAATGATTGGGCAAGATAATATGTTATTAGTTTTGTCTAATAACTTGCGAGGGCGGATTGTCGACTCTATAAATGGTTGTTAATGCTCATTCATGCTAAGGTGAACATGTGCGTTAAACACGGTTGCTGTTGACGGAATATTTAAGGTGTTACGCCTCTGCCACCCAACCGGCGAGGTTCAGCTAGCAGTCAATGCGGTACTACATACTATAATGTACTAGTACCTACTATCTGCACTTTAAATTGAATGAATCATTTATCTATCTAATGTACCTATGTATTTATATTTACCTATAAGTACATCTGTACATATATCTGTACATACATCTGCCTATTCCTCTTTTAGATGTTTGACTTTATTTCATTCTAGAAAAAGAAAAATCCATTTTTATTAAACAATAATCATGAACCGGCAAGTGATTTTGAGACAAAGTTTTAGTTGAATTCTATATTGGCGATGTTACTGGTTCCTGATTATATGAGTTAATTAAAGTTTCAAAACTAGAATACGTAGACGCTCACTTCGTAGATAAGATAATTAGGAAGCATGCAGTCGTAATAGCCGTCACTAAACTGAGTTAATCTCTTTGCTCTACTTTATATAGAATTAGATATACTGAAGTACTCACCGTTATTACTCAATTCCCTATGTGATCCCTAGATAATGGACTTATAGCCTGAGTGGAAGGCAATATAAATCTATCGAGATAAGGCAATCAACTCCGCCGCTATCGTATGTTGCTGCCAAGATCCAAGAGAAGTGTCTGCAGATAGAAAGTCAAGCAATTGCAAAACGAAAGCTCTAGAAATTTATTTATCTGTAACGAGTTCTATCTAAAACGTAGAGCTTAATAATAATATAACCTATAAATTTTACAAATAGTCCAAGCCTCTGCTTCAGAAAACATTGAAACAGAATATGCAAAATTAAATTTTATTACCATAGAAGACACTATCACGATATTTTATTTAAAAATAGATGCTGGTAAAAGGGAATCCCTAAATAAATGATTCAGACCGGACGAGACGGCGTCTGGCGCAAACGGCAAACTGCTGTGAATAATCCGATTTTTATGTCTACGGCATAATCTAGAAGGCACTGAATAATAAAAATGAAGACCAAAAACCTTATTTGGCAAAATTCCAGATCCAAAACATTCATAAAGTTCTTCAGGCAACCTAGATGCGGATCTCTGCATCGCAACTGCATAGAAACTCCTTAAAAACTCACAAGAGTTTCGCATTTTCATAGTTTACTGTTTCGCTTAAGAGCTTAAAACATTGAACAATGGGATATAAATAACAATATAGACGTGGAAACCGCCGCAGCGCAAACCGTCGTTCACAAAAGAAACTTGTCAACTTAAAGAGCATACATCACAAATCATTGTGATTTCAAGTCTGTTTTGCTTAACTACTGCGCAAAAACTTGTTTTGTAGTGTTACTTACCATACATACATTACATTATGTACATAAGAACGAATACACCAGTGTGGGGATACTTGAGAAGACTTTAAATTGTATTCCGAAAAATATTCGTTACTCAGTTTTAGTAGGTGTACCCAACTGTTGTGAGAGTTAACAATATAGGAGGAAAGATGCATAGTAAAACCGCGCGGGACCTCGCATGAACCCGAGCTGAGGAATACGTGCCTTGGGTAACAGCAGTAATATATTATTAAGGTGTCCTTTGAAAGGTTTGAATTCATTACCTCTACTTAAGGTTAATCTATTCATATAATAGAAACTACAAGAGCACCACGTAACTTAGAAGACTTCTCATAAATCCGCATAGATACAGACTGAGTAAAGCGACAGAATGAGCAAGACGACACGACATTGGCGCCGTATTACAGCAAAAAAACAGCAAGTGATTGACGCACGCTTCCACTGAGGCAATTTAAAATAATGAACATTAAATTATATAAACAGGTGTACCACACAAGCCGCGACCTGCACGTGAAGTACATAAGATACGTTGTAAACTCGCTATCGTAGTTACCGATATAAGTACAGACTATTCATACACAACTGCATAAAACAGGATGGATGCTCCAACAGGACGTTATCACAAAGTTAGGAGTCCTGTTCAAAAACGATAAACATGTCCAGGTCCAGGATATAGTCCAGATATAAATTCCCAAGATCCGCGCGTCCGTCCTGCTATTTGTCATTCGTCTGCGTAGGCGCATCAAGCGCCTCCGGGCCCGGCCGGCAAGCGATTTGCTCACAAACATCTCAATTTCGTAATAAACATCTCATGTAAAATAAGATGTCAGTTGACGATTGATTACCGATACATGTTTGGTACGGTCCGATGCGCACGACAAGGATCGCAGTTGACGTGAAATCGGAACCGTAGTTCAAGGTGGCTTTGTAGACAGATAGGATTTATAGTGATGCCTAAAGCAGACTGCGACATAAATTTGGACAGCAGGTTCGTGTTACGTAAATCAATGATTCCGTCGTTACATGTTGTCTATGATGACAATATGTCGCACATCGTTCACGGAAGTCACGCAGTGCCTCAGCATGCTACACCTGTCCTACAGTTTCGCAACGGTTGACCGACAACAATGCTGTTCGCGTAATTTTGCAATTTCGACGCGAGCTGCACATCTCCGTTAAGGATAAGAGACAGGAAGCTGTCAGGTCAGGGTTAAGAATAAGACATTCCGTATATTGAAGGACCAAGTCATTAAAATTGTGACTGCTTGTCCCAGACTTTAAACGTGTATGCAATAAAAATTGTCAACAAAGCGGAACATCTTATAAAAGCTAGCTCTTTTGCTGCCGTATTGGAAATGTATTCTCATAATAGACAGAAAACCTTTGTGATCCTAGAGCCTTTATAACCATTGGCTATGTAAGGTAATGAGTAAAATTCTTATCGTATCACGTGGCCCTAATGTATTAGTATCCAATAATAGAGCTACATTGACATAATAGTTGGTAGTATTGTGCGACAAATGTGACGTGTCTCACGCCATGAAACACAGAAAAACCCATAAAGAAGAATTGCGAAACCAGCTAACATAGCTACGTAAATAAAAAACATTGAACAGTAAATCCTACTAACACGTAACCATTAACTGCATGCTTAAGATCAACTTTACCAAGGTTTAACTAGCAAAGGGTCAAGCGTAAACGAAAATAATATTTAAACACTGTAATATAGCTTAGTACGGTCGACCGCACGTCAGTGAAAACAAAACCAGTATAAACTGGTCTCTCATAGTATTGAAACTCCCTAATAGGCGAGGCCAGCTCAAGGTCAAAGTGTTACCACTGACGTGCGGTCGACTGTACCATTCGATTGTATATGGAACCTTTATAACTACTCACACAACAACAAAACTTATCTAATAAATTCGTCACTTCAATAATTGCAGGCAGAATAAGAAAGATTATAACTTTAACTAGCAAATGTTTAAATGGACAGAAAAAAACACGGTAGTCACATTCTACACAAGCAATTTGCAGATATTAGTGCTTACGAACGCACACGACCAGTTACCGAGGGTAACGAAGAATAATACCCCTCTATGTATGCGCTGATTATTTCCTTTGTATGGGGCCAGAGCAAGGCTAGGCAGGATGCAGTTACGGTTTGCGATGTGGCATGTCACGTCGGTGAGCCAAAGAAGGTTAAGTGCGTTGCACACGGCATTAGAGCGACATCGACATAAGTAGAAACATTGCGTGAGGTAATAATTGTAAGTACAGCCTAGAGGTCACGGCAAACGGCTCCCTGCAAAGAGCTAAGAAAACTAATGCCAACCACCAGATTAATGCTAAACAATAAGCAATCGAAGGTTTGAACCACATTCACCACTGTTTAGATACAACAGGATAACGATTGTAACAAAGTGAAATACTGTTTTCTGAGTTGAAACATATCCTAAGCAATATTTAGTAGGTAGAGTATGGTGTTAGTTCGCAGGGTTTCAAGGGCAAGTTCAGGGTTGGAGGCTTCCCCCTAAGGGAGGCAAACCTCTCGGCAACGGTAAACTATTTCAGCCTAATAAAACATTAAAAAAGTTACGCAACTCTATGCATAGTAACATGACGTTGATAGATGATACTAAATAGAGATGTTTATAATTTTGTAGGTAAAGAAGAATACTCAGATGATTATAATAAATAACTGCTTTTATTTCTTAAATGATTGGAAAATATGTATTTAAAAAATGAGAAATATTATTGCACAGCTATACCGTAGTGAAATGCAAGGCACGTGAGAATCGAAGTAAAAGTTCTATAGAAAATAGACTTCATAAATAATTAAGTAGGATTGTATGTTATCGCATCCCTATAAGGATTGAGTGAAATCGTGATGTTTCTTATAAACAAAGGTAGCTGTTTATTAGAAACTATTAGAAATTGATTTATTAAACATTTGCATGATTAAAGACAGATTAAGGCACACTATATTAAGATTTAATAAGGAGTAAATGTGGGATTTTATTTTTGTATAATAACAAGATATTAAAACGAAGTCAAATTAGACTCAAATAGCTGACCACAGTTCATGAGATCATGCATTCTTACCACGATTTGGTCTATAATAAGGCTCAAATCATATTCTTTGTTATTGAAATGATTTTAGGTACCTATTAATTCCCTAGCTACTTCGAAATACAAGACGGACTCTATTTTACATACATTTTGAGAGAATGAGGTCACGCTGTTTTGCTTCTAAACCCACAACAGGATGTCACCACCAACCACAAGTTCCATAATTTACTCCAAGGCCTCCCATTACGCATGTGCGTGAACAAAGTGAATCTATTCTTTTCAGGCAGAAAGAGAACTATTTTAGTAGGTACCAGATGATAGATTCAAGTGAATTTCCATAATTGAAAATGTATGAGACAATAAGACGATACACAAGGCTTCTCGAACTCGTGATGCAATCTCTGAGAGCTCGAACGTGTGTCAGTTTCCGTTCGGCTGCTTCGTTCAGATCTGGAGCAAATTGGAATTTAGTTGTTTCTGAGTTTAGCGGACCTCTTAAAGGTTCTAGAATAATGTTTTATACGAACTCAGCGCTCTAATCTAAACTAGTACTAATCTAAACCTGGTACTATTATTTCTTCTGTGTCTAAACATAGGTAAAAATCTCTAGGTTTTAATGTACTGTGGGAATTGATAGAATTCACAAAATAAGAAAATCAAACACACAACTTTGGCTATCCAGTATCCAGGCAATCGCTTGAAATTGGCCGAAGTATCTAATCCACGTAAACCTTTTTTAAATTGTTTTTTTTGCTTAAATGTTCATTGCAGTGCAGACGACACCATAGAGTGAGTTGTTTTGTTTTAGCTATAGTTATGCTCACTTTTGTGCATAGACTCTTCATCATCATATCAGCCCTTTATCGTCCAGGTGGACATAAGCCTTCCCAAATTACTACAGCATCTACTGAGACTAGACGGAAATTCCAGGGGAAATTTTCATTTCAGAGATATTTCGGTAAAAAAGTACGTAATCCGCTCATTGTTTACGACGTATCCTTGAAAAAGAGCTTAAATAAATAGAGTTATCTTTTTTTTCATCTCGCGCCGCCGGTCTTTTAAAAATCCAAGCTCAATGAATTTATATCTCCCATTGATCAAAGTCTGAATGGAAGGATCGTAAAACCAAAATTGCTGTTAATTGGCTACCGTTAAACAAAAGAAACTGAATTAGAGTCCATAGTTAATGTTTCCTTATTTATCCACCAAATTCCAACATCCTACTCAAGCTGCTGTAGTTTCTTAAAGTACTAAGCATTTGCCGTTCATTTAGTACGATTATCGGTACGTCAAGTTATTAGCACTAAGTCCTCAGTATTTAGTAGGCCTGTTGTTGTGCAAACTAGAATTTACAAGAGATATACACTTGTTAGCGTGGTCTGGTCGAAGTAATCGAATACCTATCATCATTCATCATTTTAAAATATTTGTGTATGTCTGTAACTTAGTTTACAGGCTGAACAACGTGAATTAGTAATTCAGGAGCTAAAATATTAGACAGAGACAACATTTTATCTTAACTTATAAGTTTTAACGCGGACAAAGTGGCGGGGCGTCAGCTAGTCAGTTCTAAAAATGTTGCCTGTGCGACGAATACCAGTTGAAAACTTAATCTGAAGTATTGATTATAAAAGTAGCAGTAGTGTAACAAGGGATTCGCCCGAATTTTTAACCATTTTGTGTTTCTAACCACTAAACAAAGTAGTAAGTAGGTACCTAAGTTAAGCCACGGAGAAAAGATAGTAGTTAAATACAAATAGGTATAGGAGCACGAAAATATTCGCGACAATGCACACATCATGCGATGATATCATGTTATCTGTTGTTATGATTTCAATTGTAATGTGTTATTTTTTAATACATTTTTACAAGTTGATTAAAGCATTAATGATATCGAAAACCTATCTCAAGGACAGTGTAGATATAACGTCAGTCTTAAAATGTTACTAGTATATTTACGGAGAGACCTGAACTGAGGAAAAGTTTGAGTTTTCCCAATTAAATATTATTTAATTAAGAGTTTTCACGTTGTTAAAAGAATAAAATAAAGTAATAATCTGAGTACATAAGCAACAATTTTTGTTCAAAACTCGTGTACTCGACTCACCGGAGAAGCTAATTTTCGTTTCGACCGGCATCTCGCTGTATCCGGGGACCGTTTAAAAAGTAGGTCACGGCTCAGGAAAAAAATTCCAGTGGCTCGCGTCGCTCTGTAACTTGCGTTTCGGTGGTGTGGACTCTTCGCGGTGCCAGGATATCCTGCGTGTTGCAGATGCGATGCGCGTTCAGTCAGAGAGTCGCAGCGCGCGGTTCGCTCGGTCGCCGAGTGTGCACTGCCGGTCGCGAAGTCTCCCACTACAACGCCCGCGCGCCGCCGCCCGCCCGCCCTCGCGACCAGATATCAGCCTACTCCGCGATGCTTTCCCAGCGCCCACCCTCCACCCCTTCCGCGCCGTTCGCTCCAATGTTCAACTTTTTGTTCAACCAGTTGAACATATTGGACCACTTTCGCGGCAGGGACGGCCGACCGGCATTTGAATAGAACTCTCAAATATTTCAGGAGGACTACTTACCTATTTAAATTTTAAATATTGTATATAACATTGTCCATGTTCGTTAGATCAGAAAGGCTTTATTGACTAAGCTCCCGTAATAAATTGAACCTAAGTTTATTCCCGTAGCTTATACATTACAGACTATTAATTCCTCTGTGACATTACCATACTCGAATGCCATCACCACCAGATAACACATGACGGTTCTCATGGTTTTTCCAATATGTATACCAAGAGGGGGAATAAACAAGGGTGATAGGAAAGGAATAATTTGCAGAAATAAAATAGTAGCTATATACTCGACTAGGTATGTGTTGTGAAAACAAGAGGTATATACGCTCATGTTGTCTATGTGTTTATGGCATTTGATAACAAAAAGTTAGTCACTTCAAACATGTACCCACAGTTACACAGTTTAAGTATACATGTGAAGGTTCCAGCATATGTCTTAAATAGGCATTATCTTATCACGACTTAGAGATAAGAAGCGCGTGCCGCGAATTCTTGCATCTACGTCCGAAGACTGAGAATGTTCTGTTCACCATTGTGTATCCACTTTGTGGCAGCATTGTGTGGTATAGCCTTATCTATTGAGTAAGGTTTAATGGCCATTAGATAAAGTGGAGTTACTTGTGAAGGCGTCGAACAATAAATGACGCCGCATGCAGTTTTCTACGGGTGTAAAAGGGTTGTCAGATGTGATTTGATAAATGTATTTTCTCGAGTACACTAGGACATTATACATTTCAATTTCTTTACTTCCACCGCATCACAGATGTTAGCGCTGTGAAGAAGAAGCACTAACAAAACAATTGCAAAAAAATAATGAAAATCGTTTTGAATTTATCCTACCAAATAGTTTAGATTACAAGAGTAATCTAAGCTTGCTTGGAAGGCGAGTAGGAGTCGCAAATGTACTGCCGCGAGTTGGAGGTTTAATGGTACATATTCAAAACCGTCTGATCCGTGTGAAAACCAGACATACTCTGGCAACCCTGACGTGTATGTATATATCGTGACAATATGATGGCTGAATGAGCCACGATTTCTAACAAGTCAAAGAAAGGCGAGTTGTCGAGGTCGACCCGTCTAAAAGAACAAGTGATTCAACCACATCCTGTTTTCATTATCAAGTTTCAATGAAACGTTCGTGGTTTGGAAAATACTATAGGATCACCGCGAGCGACGTACCGAAGGCGGTTTAGGGCGAGACAGGTTTAGAACAAGAATCGGTTGATTTTAAAGCGAAACATCGGGTTCACTGGTGCGCCTTGGGGGAGACCTTTGTTTAGAGTGGACTAGTGCAGGCTGCCTGATGATGATGAAAGCAAAGGACTCGACAGTCGTACCAGGTGGTCCAATGAATATGTATGAGTCATAATTATGACGTTAACAAATGTACGGTGAATTCGAACCAGGCTCAGGTAAAGTTTTAGTTGGTAGGTTGCCAAACCGAACTATCTAGTCTGGTTTGTACCTATACCTTTAAATTGTGCGTGTTGAGAGACCCTTGAAACTTATTTAACGGAAATAAATGCAAAAGAACTTCTAAGGAAAAAACTAAAAACAGATAAGGGAAGTATAGTCAGAGGATGCGGATTATTATTTATCTCAATTGGTATTATAACAATACCAATTGAGCTTGTACCTTTCACTCGACTTACAAAGGTGAACTAACAAAAGCTGCTTCATTTACAATATGAAAGTGAGCGTCAACAAAAACATGGGCAACAAAAGCTTAGCTTAGGAGCGGTCAGTACAGTCAGCGGGCACATGCAACGAACGGCAGACTATAAAGTTCAAGCTTCCTTTCACCCAGCGCGCCTAAGCTTTACGAAATCCAATAATGTCAGAGGCATGCAATATACTGGAGGAATGTAGCATTCGTAGAAGTGCTGTGCTGCAAGATTTAAATTTCTAAAACATAAGGCTGTTTTGTGAATTTCAGATAGATCTTCGATAAAAGAAAGATATAGAATTGGCTCGCTTTTTAAATTGTAAAACAATTATTATTGTTTAAGACAGTAGATTCCCGAAAGTATTAGGACTTTTTAAAACTAGAATAATTATTAAAACACCTAAACTGCTACCATAATTAGTTGGTAGGTAATGCGTAACATCTGCGTGTCTGTCCGTCTGCCTGACTTTTAATCATATAATCCTATAATGTTACGGTTGCTTTGCAACGGATACGGTGGCGGGTGGCAGACTTAAGTAGTTATAGTTCTTTGTGTGAGTCATGCATTGATAATGCAAGCTGCGTGTGAGTGCGAGACCCGGATTATAGAATACGGGAATCTAACTTAATTAATAAACACAGCAACTTGTCACACACTATTTTGAGAAAATGGACATGAAAATTTAACATAGGTACTTAACATCATTTTTAAGGGTTCCGTGAAAACGTATACCTATTGTAAGGATAAAGTATGCACGCTTTACTAGTTATCCTAAATCAAAACTATTGGATCGATTGAGCTGAAATTAAAAACATACCTACACACATACATGTAAAATTGCATAAAATGGAATAATGAGAAAAAAATGACAAATTTAGGTTTTTGAAAGATAAACACTACACAACACACTGCAGATTTGGTATATATGTATATAATTATCTATATATTTTTATTACCCTTGCAATGAATGCGATGAGACTAATATTGTTGCCTTAAATCGTATGTCATGTTTTTAGTATTGGTATTTCATGCTTCGTTCACATGCGGACTTGAGAAAGGCCAACATCCTTGCGGACATGACCATGCTGAATCAAGTTCGCAAAGCCCAGTGATTTGTTCGCCCTGGAGGGCTTTCGACGCTCTTGGGTTTTATGAGATTGCTCGACACACTTGGCAAAGAACGACTTAATAAAGTGCAAATATGCAGTGTAGTTTACGAGGCACGACATATGGACTACAAAGATACGATATTTGATTTACACACCTGAAGTAATGTGTTCATATTGTATTTCAATATCTTTCCACTCGCAGTGGTACTAGTGTTTACTTTAGGAATACTCAACTTATCTGACTGAATAAAATCATAGGTAAAATTAAAATGTACTTGTAGTTATTAGTTATTAGAAAACCTCATTTGCGTAAAATAAAAGGGTTTTTAAAAATGCAGATCTACTTTGAAAGCATTGTAAAAAAAAACATGCATTTCGGTTCATAACACTGTAAAAGTAAATGACGACGCTCTGCAGTGACAGACTGGGATGGACGGAAGGCCTGAGCGATCTTATAATAGGGTTCCCTGTCGGATTACAGATTATCGGTACCTATCATAAAAACCAAGTCTACCCAGAATAAATAGGTAAGCGTTCCAAGACGGAACTAATATTTAAAATTGGTTCGTTTATTTCGGAGATTGTCTTGAGCAAACAGAAAAAAACTTTGCCTCTTCATTAGATTAGTTTAGCGTAGATGTATAGGTATAAACACGTAATATCTCAATTATTGTTGAATTATTAGCAGCGGAGCAGTGACCGATAGTTTGAAATCCAAACAGTCCTTGAGGCGGTGGAGTGAGTTTACAGCGGAAGGCACGTACTGCCGCTGACGGTCCGTGCTGTTTGCCTTTGGGGATTGAATTATGGTACGTCGGAAAATATTTCCACTTCGCAAAACTTGATCTAAGAATCTGCTGGAAAGGCAATGTTTCACAGAGCAATTTTATTTGTGAGGTCAGCATCATCATCCTCATCAGCATGCACTAGTCCACTGCTGGACATAGGCGTCCCCCAAGGCGCGCCACTGAACCCAATCTTCGGTTCTCCGTATCGTCAGTGACAGGAAGGTTCGAATGCGGGCGACCACCCAAGAGATTTTAGCTCCATGGTCAACAACTACTCGTAATACCATGCCAATGGTCCAAAACATAAAAAACACCATGCAATTTGAATGGCTTTGTCACTGTTTAACTATTCCCAGACAGAAATAAACCTGCTGACAAGTACACTGCGTAATTAGATTTGTTTTTTTGGCTTCGCTGAGTGACTTACCGTGAATTTTCAAACCTGTATCCCTGTGTCAGTCAAACTAGTTTTATTTTTCGAACGCAAAATAAAACCAGCTGTATCGTGTTACCGTGAGATTGGCGGTAGCGGCGGTTTGTTTTGACTGCCGCGCAGCGGGCTGTGACTGTCGAATACCTCGATATCTGCTCACAGGCACGCACAAATAAAGCTTATTTAACTAAGCTCTGTGCCCGAGTCAGAGCGACCGTTCAAACTCTATAAATAACAATCGACAAATACCTGTTACCGCAAGTAAACAATACAAAAAACATGTAAGTTCTTTATTTTTCTTGGAATAGCAGCGATATTAAAGTCAATATTAGGATTGAACATCAGAAGGAAAATAAATCGTATTGCTATTTAGATATCCTCGTGAAAAAGTGACGTCATGCTTAGAGATTAAGAATCTTAGATCAAAGAGCATGCTTTGCATGCAAAATTAAAAGTAGAACACGTCATAAAGATCAAAACACTTAATATGCTAACAGCATACGCGGTTTTCCACACCTGCGCCTGCGCTGGTGACTGGCAGACCGGAACACTTTCCAGTAATAGTTTCAACATACTCGAGTTGCAGGAATATCGGATCACCGGCAGCGAGCAAAACCGGGCGTACAGTGAAAGAGCAGGATGTTAGAAACAAATACGCAGAATTAAGTTACATCAAATACAAGTTATGTCGTGGTAGCGTAATTGGAAATGTCTTACGTTCGTGAATTCATATCCGGGCATTTGGATTTTAAAGTGCCGGATTATTAATTACTACAGACCGGCTTTTTCAAACATCGCGTCATGAGGAAAATCAAGGTGAGAAGAAATAATAAATTAATATGACGGGTATGTGACCACTTTACCATGAGGACCATGTATGGTCCGTATACGTCCTCGTTGTCGGTATAGGTCCTTGCCTAATATTAGAATGGAAATAGGCGTTCATTTGATAGGATAATAAATTGTTGGGTTGGGATGTTAGATGGAAAGGTTAGCTAAGTAATTTTTCTCCAATATAACACAGTTCAAAAATACAAAAATTCTTACGTGTCACACTATAGTGTGACAAAATGGGGTGACGGTCAATCTGCACCAAATTAAACAATGTTAAAGAAGTTATTAATTTTAATTTATGCGAATAAAACTAGTATTGTCGATAGTGGTCGAGACAATTCCAAGTGTCAGAATGATATCACTAATAACCTATAAAAGCGTCATAAATAATGCAACTGTGACCTTGAATAAAATAAACCACACTATTTTCCTGGAATCTGTTTTTCAACTTAAAAGGCATATTGCTATATCAACGTAAAATATGAGCGAAATTAAAAAAGGTCGTCTCGTATTCTATCTACATATATTCGATTAAAAATATTTTGACTGTGCCATACAAACTTATTACTCTTTTAAATATCTAGAGAAATTGGGAATTTTGCCTAGTCTACGCATTATAATTAGTAGGCACCTACCATGAGTTTGAAGACAGAAGTCAGTCAGTAGTGAGCCCTGCCTGTCATGAGTCATGACTTTACTGCGCAGACTCCGGTCTGATCGACAAGAATTTAGAAGTATTCTCTAGCGGAACGAAGAGATCTAGCGCAGAACTAAGGTCACCGCCATCATAAACCTACATTATTAGTAAGCTGAAATGGTAGTAGGCGGGGCGGAGGAATTGACTATTTATAAAACTTAACTTTAACAAACATCCTTACAAACTTTCGCGTGCTTATGTCAAATAATACCTATAAACGCGAAAGTTTTGTAAGGATGTTTAGATGTTTGTTACTCTTTCACGCAAAAACTACCGAACAGATTTTTGATGAAACTACAGTATTATAATAGATCATAGGCTTAGGCATAGACTATTAGATACCTTGGAAAAAGCTGTTCCCGCGGGAAATACTTTTCTACATGGGCGAAGCCGCGGGATACAGCTAGTATTGTAAATGGGAAAGTCACTCTGTCATTTCATGCCTAAAACGCTGAACGGATTTTGATGAAACGGATGTGAAGACACATCGACCTCTGAGGCGACCACGGGGCAGGACATATAGGCTACTTTTTACCGTGGTAAACTGTTCCTGCGGAAAAAAAACTTATTCAACAGCTAACAGGTAACTAAATACAACTGTAATTTCATAGTTCGGTTAGGTGCCCAATCCAAGTGACATGATTATTTTGAAGTGCGGACTGGGCGCTCGCTCGGGATGATCTGAGAAATAGATCATTGTACAGTAAGGTTCATAAGTGCAGTAGCACGCTAAGAGTCATTTTTCTGTACAACGGTGCGCACGACAACACGAAAACGAATTAGATATACTGACCACTCAAGTCAATAGTGTGTTTTAAACCTTATTGTAAGTTATCAATTCATCTTATCCAGGAATATATTAGTGGATATGTGGGTGTGTGGGTACAGATATAAAACAATGACGTAGTAAGTGAAACTGGTCTCTCAATCAATTGAGTTGCGAAACTGCTACTGCACTTATGAACCTGGACTGTATGAGAATTACATGTAAGCAACAATATCGTCTTGATCGTAATTACAAAACGTGGAACTAAGACCTAATTTAGAGAATTTGTAAGCATTATACGCGATCTGACAATGTAATGTGTTAATCAGCATATTCACTGCCATTGTTAATCAGGTAATTATAATTATACCACATTGTAAACACCTTTTTTTCACATTAACCATTACACAATGTGATAATATTGTGTCATTGTCACAGACTCGTGTATTTGTGTTGTGATGGTTACCAAAATCTGCATCGCTTGTGATTTCAATTGTCATGGAAATAATGAACAATGAATTATTTAAAGTGAGCACGATGTTTCTTAATTTGCCATTAATTTAAAAGATATGCATGAAAAAATTGAAAGTAAGGTTCTAAGATAATGATATCCTTGAATTGTTAGTTCCAGTGACATAAAAGGAACTCTGTAAGTCACGATGCAAGTCGAGTTGCAGGTGCGGCACTGTTCGTTAGATCTGCTTGACATTTTGAGAAAATACCAAACCATACTAAAACGTTAGAACGTTCGCAATCAAGGTTGACTGGTTGCAGCGGGATTAGCATTTGAATTGAATGCAAAATTGTAAACATTGCCACGCGCGTGCGTGGTGGGCTGCGTAAAGGCATTTCGAATTTACACTTAGGTCGCTTGTGCAAAGTGCCCTTAGTAAGTAGGATATTATTGCAACTGAGGGCCATTTTTTGATCAATAGATTATTAAGTTATTAATATAATTAATACTTAATACTAGCTGTTGACCGCGGTTTCAACCGCGTTTAATTTGGACTGGCCAATTTACATAATATATAATTATGAATTATAGCCTACATGTGTTATTCTGATGTATAATCCATACATTACTGTAAAGTTTCATCAACATCTGTTCCGTAGTTTTTGCGTGAAAGAGTAACAAACATACTTACAAACTTACGCGTTTATAATATTAGTAGGATCATAGACTCTGAACCCTTTGTGATTTTAAACCAGTCAAAAATCCATGATTTAACTGCAATGAAACTGTGATCGGTTTATTTAGAAAACATAATTTATTGATGAATCGCAAATGGCAAAGCTATCAAATCAACTAATCATATTTCTACTACGTTCACTGTTGAAAATAGACCTATAGTAATAACGAATGGTAACATTGCCCATTTGCTGATGCTGGGCAGAATATGTTTGCCTTCCATCGTCAATACAAGGGACTGGCGTCAATTAAGCGAGTCGTTCTTTACGTGAAATAGAAGTACATATATCTGTCTTAAGTGCCTAGCGATGTAGACAACATTCAGCTTAGCTAGTTTATGCCGTACAGCTATTATGCATTTTGGATGGCATGTTAATTTCAAACGCATACGTATTTTTAAACGAGCTTCACCTGCACAGAGCGTCGTTAATAATGTGGCACTAAACTGTCAGTTAACACAATTTACGGCCGCCTCCTTCGCCTCTAACTGATCGCGTGTAGAAAGCGTGAAGTCAAAGGAACACCAAGTACCTACCTAGTACTCGTGAAACGTACGCTCCAAAATTATTTTGGACTGAAGTACTTTTGGCAGTTAAAGAATTAAACTCATTCTAATTTTATAGACTCTGGAAAATTGTTTCGGCTATTGCCTACATGTGAAGGAATAATAAATAAATAAAGTATAAATAAATAAAAGATAATTTATTCATCACACATTACACATTGAGGAAAATACCTTTTTTTTAATCTAAGATAATCCCTTCATCCACGGAGCATATAATCACTATGATTCCGTATAGTAAAAATTCGGAAAGAAATACAGAACCAACTCAAGAATGACTCGAAACAAAATATGTATTTTCCATGTCGATGTAATTTAGGACTCATACACCAAACTCAGGACCAACTTAACAAAGTGCACAAAATTGTAAATCGAAACCAAATCCATAAACTTTGTGTTTGTATTGTTAGTTGGCGGAGTAATGTGATTGATTGATCACATCAAATTAATCACTAACATGATCTGATAAATCTTGGTTTGGCGCTAAACAGTCCTAATAGATCTCATAAATTACATTTATCTAAATGAGACAATCAAACTGGTAAATTCGCAATCTGTTATGTATATCAGTTTCTTGATTAACCTACTTTATGTTACCTTTAGTAAATGAACAAGGTCGGTTCTGAATTGCAGGAAATCGCCTAACAAGACGATTCCTGTTGTTTACCTCACCAAATTATTATTGATGACTTTTGTTTGAGTAGGTGGTAAGTACTGGCAAATTGTACCTACTTACCACCATGTTTCTAACAAAAATAACTAGAAGTACCTATTCGAAAGCTGAATAGTGAATACACAAAATATGCTTTACAAATACACCAAACAAGAAAGACAGACAGGTACAGTCAACGTCAGAAATAGCTGATCACTTTAGTGGGTCTTTACCTTGTCACTCTAATCTATTCGTTAATACCAAGACGGAAGTGTCAGTCACAGGGTGCGGTAAATCTTACTTCCTACTAATATTATTAGCGCGAATGTTTTTAAGGATGTTCAGATGTTTGTTACTTTTTACGCATAAACTACGAAACAGATTTTGATTAAACTTTACAGTAATATAAACAGCTAGGTGTTAATATATTTATGATGTTGAAAGTACAATGCAATTTTTAAACATGACCAACATTTTAATCCGATGCTTAGAATAACGTTTCGACGCCACTAATGGAGCGAGCGACGAACTGGCGCTGCGCCCCGGCGCAGGCGCAGGCGCCGCGCCGCCGTCACGCGCTCGGAGAAAGTGATTACACGAACAATGGAAGATGAATTGAAGGCCTCAAGAAAACACAAATACTATGTTAGGCTTGACGGTGGACTCCGTTCGCTCACTGTCGACTAAAAAAACTTGCCAACAGAGACTTTTCGTCAAATTCAGTTACTTTATATAGTTAAAGCGCGAAAGATTGTGTATTTTAAATTGTAACTATCAATCGAACTGTCACCCATTTGTGATTTGTCTATGATTAGTGTTGCCAACGCAAACGAAAAGTTACTAAATTGATCACAAAAATAATGGAAGAGCAAATGCAAATCTTATGGACTAATTTAAAAGAACAGCTCGAAAAGCAAACTGCCGTTATTACCGAAAACGTAACGAGAAACGTATCCGTAACAATAAACGAACAACTAAAACCCCTGTTGGAAGAGAATGAAGCGCTGAAGAAGGAAGTAGAAGTGCTAAAATCCAAAGTAAGTGGCTTAGAAAAGGAAGCAAGGAAGAATAATTTAATTCTCCATGGAGTGCAGGAAACAGAGAAAAACAGCACAGAGCTCCTGGACTCAGTCATAAAGATCCTCAACACTGTTAGCGAGAACGCTAACATAAACGAATGGGATAAATGGGAAATCAGTAGAGCCAATAGAATTGGAATAAAAAACACTGGGAAAACCAGACCAATACTGATAACTCTCACATTGATGTGGCGTAAAATAGAACTGCTCAGAAATAAAAAGTTGTTCCCAAAAAATACTTATGTAACCGAGGATTTCCCGAAAGAAATCATGATCAAAAGGCAAGAGCTCAAAGAAAAACTTAAAGAGGAACTTGAAAAGGGCAACATTGCCTACATAAGATATGATCAATTGATTGTGAAAAATCAAACAAGTGGAGAAAAGGATCGCGCAGAAGCGAAAAGAAAACGTTCACCTTCTAAAACACCCTCCAGATCCCAACCCGGCTCAGACGAGAAAGCCTCATCAAACAAAATAAACAAGACTAATTTCTTAATGCAGATAAGATCAAGAGCGAACTCAACTAATGAGAGCAATAGTAATTAGCAATTATCAGACATCAACAACCGGAAAACCAGTAATAGTGCACCAATAAATAATACAACCAAATACAATGGTCCCAACCCGGCTGGTCCCCGTGGGACTTCAGACCATCACCCTCCAGATTTACTGCAACCACAACCACAACACCCACCCTTACTACAAACAAATCAAATACTAAGAGCGACAGATAGACATAATAAAATATTCATAGCAACTTTAAATACAAGGACCCTTAGAACAGATGAGAAATTAGCAGAACTAGAAAAAGCCTTAGAAACAATAAAATGGGACATCCTTGGGCTTAGCGAAATAAGAAGAATGGGAGAGGAAATAAGGGAATACCAGGAATATATTCTTTACTATAAAGGCGAGAAACAAGGAATGTACGGAGTAGGATTCATATTAAAACGATACTTAAAAAATTATATTACCCAATTCAGAGGCATATCTGACAGGATTGCTGTATTAGATTTAACACTACCAGGACAAAAAGATCCATGGTCAATAATCCAAGTGTATGCGCCCACGGAACAAGCTAGCGAAGAAGAGAAGAACTCATTCTACTCGTCGCTGCACGAAACGCTAGAAAACACGCATAAAACGAAAATTATAATGGGTGACTTTAACAGCCAAATAGGAACCAGACAAGAGGGTGAAGAAGCTATAATGGGCCCATATTCCAAAGGAAAAAGAAATGAAAATGGACAACTACTTATTAATTTCGCATTAGAATATAAACTTAAAATCATGAATACTTTCTTCAAGAAGAAAGCAAATAGAAAGTGGACCTGGATATCACCGGACGCTAAATATAGAAATGTAATAGACTTCATACTAACTAATGCCTCATCTTCTTTCAATGATATTAATGTCCTAAATAAGTTCAATTTCAACACCAATCATAGGATGGTGAGAGCAACACTAAACATGGCAAGCCACAACAAATCTAGGAAACACATACGAGGACCCTCTCAAGTAGCTCAATTCGCTTTTCCAGACAATGTGAAGAACATTATAGAAAAAAGGAAACCTATAGTAGAAAGTAATGCAACAGTACAAGAAAAATATAATGCTCTCGAAAAAATCCTAACAAGTCTAGCAAAAGATCAAACAATAACAAAAAATAGTAAAGACAACATAGGTCCAGAAGCAAGAAAACTAATTGAAGAGAGAAGAAACTTGCTTAAGAATAGAAAGAACAACTTAAAAGCAATCGAAAAAATTAGCAAGACAATCTCAGATAATGTAAGGAAACATAAAAAAGAAATCAGACAAAACCTAATCAGATCGGAGATTGAAAGAACCGGCGGCGTCAAGCAGGCCCTAAAACAACTTAAAAATCACAAAACCTGGATTCCAAACATAAAGGACAAAGATATAACAGGGAAGGAATATATCACAACACAAAGACAAAAGATAAACAAAATTGCCACAGACTTTTACCGCAACTTATATAAAGCTGACGAAACAGTTGACATTGGAAAAAACTACAAAGATACAGCAGAAGAAGAAATTCCGGATATTTTAGCAAGTGAAGTAAGAAAAGCAGTATCGACACAAAAAAGCGGTAAAGCCCCAGGAGAAGATAAAATATCAAATGAATTGTTAAAAGGTACACTGGATATTATACTTCAACCAATGACGGAACTGTTCAATGAAATACTAAATAAAGAAGTGATACCGGAACAATGGACAAAATCTACAATAGTCTTACTACACAAAAAAGGAGATAAAAACAAAATTGACAACTACAGACCTATAAGTTTAATGTCTAATATATACAAAATATTCTCGAAGATTCTACTGGGAAGAATGACTAAACGCCTAGACGAGCAACAACCTAGGGAACAAGCTGGATTTCGTAGTGATTTCTCCACAGTCGACCACATGCATGTTGTGAAACAATTATTGGAGAAATACAATGAGTACAACAAACCTTACTACATCTCGTTCGTTGACTACACAAAGGCATTTGACTCAATTAGCCATAACTACATCTACAAATCCCTTCACAATCAAGGGGTGGAAGGAAAATACATAAGAATCATCGAACAAATATACAACAACAGCACTTCCAAAATTCAACTAGAAAAAGTAGGCGAGGAGTTCAACATTCAGAAGGGAGTGAGGCAAGGAGACCCATTATCCCCCAAACTTTTTTCGGCTGTGCTAGAAGAAATCTTCAGAAACTTGAAATGGCAACAACTGGGAGTAAATGTAAATGGTAACAAATTGTCCCACCTAAGATTCGCTGATGACCTTGTGCTCTTTGCCGAGGACGCACTGACATTACAAACTATGTTACAACAGCTAACCGCAGAGAGCGAAAGAGCAGGACTCAAAATGAACATATCGAAGACAAAGGCAATGACAAACAGGAACAAACATGAATTAAATGTGAATGACCAAGAAATCGAATATGTTGACGAATATATTTATCTCGGTCAAATAATCTCACCGGAGTTACAAATGTCAAAGGAAATACAAAGACGAATAACGAACAGCTGGTCCCGATACTGGTCGCTTAAGGAAATAATGAAGAGCAACACAATACCTGTCTCCCAGAAAAGGAAAGTATACAATACTTGTATACTACCGGTACTGACATATGGCTGCCAGACATGGTCTCTCACCAAATCTCAAGGTCAAAAACTAAAAACATGCCAACATGGAATGGAGAGGAGCATGCTGGGGATTAAACTGAGGGACAGGTGGAGGCTCTCGAAGATTAGAGAATTGACCAAGATATCAGATGTCACTCGGAAGGTACGACAGCTCAAGTGGCGTTGGTGTGGGCATATGATGAGGACCAACAAAAATAAATGGACAAGAGACATCACAGAGTGGTACCCCCGAGACGGGAAAAGACAAAGGGGAAGACCTATAAAAAGATGGGAGGATGACCTGCCTGGTGGGTGGCGCAGAGCATCAAAAGACCGGCACAAATGGCGACAAATGGAGGAGGCCTATGTCCTCGGACAGCCTGACAATGTTGTTGATGTCAACAACCAACTTATTTAAAATAATGTTTAATAGTAATGTAAATGTCAGAGAATAAAGGCTATTTTTATTTTATTTATTTATTAACTATCCATGCGATGCCGATAAAACGCGGAACTAAGAACAAGTAAAGGTCCAATACTCGTACATAACACAAATATTAATTAATTCATAAAGTCCACGACCACCATATGGGGGAAACTATTACTAAATGCGAATAAAGAAATAAAATTCTTCTTTCGCAACTAGTTGCGAACAAAGAAAAGTAAGTACTTGTTCTTGTTGGTTGCGAATATGACCGGAAGGGTACAATCACGATCCTCACTCAGCTTCCTTAGTAAACTAAAAATAACGGTGCAAATAATTTAATAACTGATACAGTAATAGTGAAGGTCGATTTAGAACAGGTTTAGAGTGTGTTACTTTTTATAGTTAACTCGCTTTATCTGTAACTGGATCTATTGTTGCTAACATAAAAAGCAATAACAGAAGCACTTTTTTGACTTTGAATTGGCATTAATGTATAATAGGTTGATCATATCAGTAACGAAGGTATTTTTTGAGTAAAAACGGATGCCTTTAAATAACTTTTTGTGTCTGTCTGTTTGTAGGTCTGTATGTCCACCTAAAAACTGGAAACTAGGTAAGTAGATACTGTATCATTGAACTGTACAATATACTCGCATGTTAGTTAAATAAACCAGCAAATTATAGAGGAAACACTTGGATTTTCTAAGACATTTAAGAATTAATAGTTATGGTAAAAATAATTATTTACCAAAACTATTATTATACCTTTATACCACATCATCATATCAGAGAAAGACCTGTAATTAATATTATTAATAAATAATGTCTATGTCTATGAAAGACGTCCACTGCTGGACAAAGGCTTCCCCCAAAGATCTCCATGACGATCGGTCCCGCGCTAACCTCATCCAGTCGGGTCCCGCGACCTTCGCCAGATCGTCAGTCCACCTTGTGGGAGGGCAGCCTATGCTGCGTCTTCCGGTACGTGGTCGCCACTCGAGAACCCTTCTGCCCCAACGGCCGTCAGTTCTACGAGCGATGTGCCCTACCCACTGCCACTTATGCTTAGAAATTCCTTGAGCTATGTCGGCGACCTTTACCTTTATACGATTAACTGTAATAATGTCCAAAAAGCTAGCACGCGAGTGAAATAATGGAAAAAAAGGCATGCGTTTGTGTATTGCTTCTGAATTACACATAAAACACTGGAGTTATTTACTATCTCTTTCTCTTATAAAAGAAATCAGCTAGGTACTTGCATCTACCATGGATTTCAAGATAGATGAAAATATGTATAAATCAAGACTTTGCTGTTGCCACAAACGAGCCGTCGCAAATCGACCATCGGACACAGTTTCAGGTGAAACTCGGCAGCTACATAAAAAGCAAGGAGGAGAAAAACAAAAGAAGACTACCTAGCACAAACATTATTTTCGCTTTCGGTTAGAAGTACTTTCGTGATAGGTTTACGCTGTCCAATCATTAGTGTGTCGAATCGAATTATTAAAAACAACTAAGAACTTGTTTCTCATCATTCTGCACAAGGTCATGGATTGGAATCTTTCGAGGTTTATGACAGTCTCACGATTGGTGGAATTGAGGTGACCTCACACGACTCTCGCGTCGCATGCATCGATATTAATAAGTGATGATGATCTAAGCAATTCTCAAATAATTTTGTTTTCACATACTAAATACCTTCACTTGTCCTCCAGTACCTAACACAGTGCTTTTTGTGTATTTTAGATACCACTCTAACCTGTATTTTCCTCTGTGCTCTAACCACATAAATGGTTGACAGTCACAAAAGTTCTATTTTCGCATCTGCCATATTCGCGCTGCAGAGCTATATAGTAGGGAAGGGGGGTTTCCCCCCTGACTATGTGCCTGCCTGGCAATGGATATAAAGTGCTAAGTAGTTTAATGCGGCAACGACCGCCCAAGCCGCGTCTCATTATCACGAATGCATCTGCTGAAACTGGGACACTGCATTACAAGATAAACAGCACATATGTGTAAACCGAATGAATGTTAGAATAGAGGATGTGGTAAAGTTGTTTTAAAACTTGTTAAGAATCAGAACACCGTAGTCATTGTGAGTAGCAATACAATAATAAGAAAAACTTTCACTGTTGGATAGTTTGAATATGACTCAACATAATTATGGGAAAATTTGTTTGGGGATAAACTGTGCTGCAGTGGCCTTGTACCCGGATACATGTTATTGGAGTTAATGAGATTGACACACAATGGATAAAGTCAAATCCATCAGTAAAACAAGACATCTAAAATTCTAACTCTGCCGTTAAATGCTGCATGATAAAAATGACAAATGAATGACTGTCTAACATACCTAGGAATATTGTTTCCAAAATACTGAGCAGAAAAGCCAAATATTTATCTACAGAGAGTTTTAGATGAATGAGAAATTGTCAATTGCAGTTTGTATTTTTGATATTTTAGTACCCTAATCACAAGGCACTATGATTATATAACCTACTAAAAATAGAATTAATGTTATGTGAGACAAAAGCTGTTCCATAGCCAAAAATTTCAACTCAAAGCAAAATAATGACTAGCTTTGGGCCGAAGCTATGTATTAAATTTTTGAATTCTAATTTTGGCCATGGAAAAGCATAGTTATGGATAAAACACTCACCAGTTCGTGGAGACATGGGCACGGCTGGCTTTGGTGCAGAGTTGGAGCATAGTCGGCCAATTTTACTTGGTGGCTTGATTCCAGATGGCTTAGGCAGTGATGAAGGTCTTGTGGCTTCAGGCTTGGGTGGTGTGGGAGCTGCTGGCGTGCTGCTTGATGGTGTGGTTTCGGACGCTGGTGGTGATGCAGGACTATCAGGAGACGCCGCGGCGCCGTCCGCCAGAACTGTCTCTTGTATTTCACTCATTCTTGCTTCACTTTTAAACACTTTTACGACCGTATCTTTTCAGATTTCACGAAACCATTATTTAATGGATAGCGGGTCTTTCTAAAAACAAAGAAATTGTATACAAATCGCGACGCGGCTCAAATCATCGAACGACAAATAGACTAAAAATATCACACGTTCCCGCGCATTAAGAGGGACATGTAATCTGGATCACGGCCAATGCGAAGTAGTGTAAATAAAGAAAATATATACTTAGTTTTCCTAAAGGACAAAATGTAAAAACTATATTGTACGGTACATTTTGAATATAAAAAGGTTTTTAGTTAATTACTTACACACTAGGTAATAGGTATCTATGCATTACATTCCCAGGACGGTATAAAAATTCCTGGTAAGCAAGCTTGATAGAGAAAAATATAACGGCATACCTTGAGGAATTGGAGCACAAAAAATGCTCTCCGTAACCTAGAGAAAAAACTCGCGAGATTTTTACCGCTCGTCGGGGACCAGCTGAGCTTGACAAAACGTTATCACCACACTTATCACTTACACACGGAAACCAAATATGTCTTTAATTTAAATCAAATAATACAAGCGTTCATTATCAGGTCATCACTTTATTCCATAGATTAAGAGCGAATAACGGAAATTAATAAATTACATTTTTAACGAATTCGCGTCCCGTCCGTCTCGCTACGTTCACGTTCAAAACATCAAAATTGCGTTTCGTTAGTGCAATTTGCAGATGACGTATTATTGTGCTACTTGTTCAACTAATGTTGAGTAATTTAAATCCATACATTATTCACAAATTACAAAAAAAATTGCCCGAGCTTTAAGTGTTTGCTTTTTTGGCATTGATAGGATATTTTAGGTATTGAAGATTAAAAATAATTGTAAAGCTTTCCTTTGCTTAGAAAAAGTAACGAAACGCATTGAATGTCAATCAAGTACAAATGTTCGTCCGGAAATCAAAGAATTTGTACAAGTCAAGGAGGATAGGGCAGAAAGTGCGTAGGGTATACTATATAGTATATATATATATATAGTTCCATGGCGTAGGGTTAACCAATTCCTAAACGATATAACCTCTGTCTTTTCACTCAGTTGTCTCTCTGTCATCCCAGTCAGATCAGATTGAAAGGGAATTCAGGTATTGATAAAATGATGTTTGATTACAATTTTTCGTAATGAAATACGAAAAATAAATAGTCTAAGAGATTCCAGGCAACATGAAGCTTATTCATAAAAGTATTGAAAAGGACGGGTGTGGGTAAGTGCTATTGACTTAATGAAGAAATTGCTTTGAATGTTTCAAATTGAAATCAAAACAACCTGATTCCCACTGTTGGGGCACAGACCTACCCTCTCAAGGGCATACGGGCTATAGTCCACCACGCTAGTCCAAATTTACATTGGTGGACTTCATGTAGTAGTTGTATTTAATTTGATTCCATTTGCAATTTTAGGAGTATTGCACTCATGCCTGAGGAGCCGGAGGATATTTGGCATGCGTACAACTTGATCGCGGAGGGTGACGCTGTCACTGCCTCCACGGTACGCAAGGTTCAAACAGAGTCCTCCACTGGTTCCTCCACCAGCAACAGAGTGAGAACCACTCTCACCATCAGGGTGGAGAATATCTATTTCGATACCCAAGCATGTATGTTGTGCCTTAAAGGTCGCAATATAGTGGAGAATCAATATGTGAAGGTAATTGTTTCCAATTATATTTATAAAAACATGAATACAGTTGACTGCACATAAGTGGAAACTCTTTGACCTTGAGCTGGCCTAGCCTTATGGAGTTTCAATAATATGATGAGAGATTAGTTTATCCTGGATTTAGTTCCACTGAGATGTGCCATCAACCATACATGCCAGCAAATAGCACCACTTTCAGTCTGGCTATGGATGTTGTACAAGGCCACTCAGAGGCCAGTTTAAATCCAGGGCAGCAGCAATGTCTGTGCACTTTGTATGAAAGAAATGCTTTTAACTATAACACCATCCACATGACGCTGTACTAATGCATGCTACTGTATTATTGAAATGAGTTATCTTCTCTGATCACCAACCATTCCTCTGAAAGTGATTAATGCATATACCTGCCAATTATTTAAAGACAGGCCTGGACGACTGGACAGATGTAATATACTTAATAGACAAGACAAAATATATTTGTTATAAAATATTTCTGAACTTTTCCAGATGGGTGCATATCACACTTTAGATTTAGAATTAAATAGAAAGTTCAATCTACAAAAACCACTATGGGACTCTGTGGCCCTGGAGAGGGTGGAGATGGCTTGCGACCCGGCAGCAAATGCAGATGTAGCTGCAGTAGTGATGCAAGAGGGACTCGCAAACATATGCCTCATTACACCGTCCATGACACTAGTGAGATCAAAAATAGACATCACCATTCCAAGAAAAAGAAAGGGATTTGTTCAGCAACATGAAAAGGTAGCGTAATATATGTAAACATTTGTTCAATATGCCTTTATATTGATTACAATGCTCTTTTTTACTGCACAAATTGTAGACTGGATTTCATATTGGTGAGAAGAATTGTACATGTTCAGATTATAATTTTTTATTATTTTAGAATTTTGTCCAACTTTATTTATTTATTAAGGTAGGTACTTAGCCGCGTACATTTCGCGCTAGTCCTTTTATCAAATGTTACACTAAATACATAAAGGTCCAAATTCGTTAAATATTACTTGCTTTATTCTTGCCATTACAGTAGTACACATACATTATACAGTACAATCAGTCAATTCAATTCAATACACATACCCAAAAAACAAAACACATTAATAAATTAGACTAAGAAGGTACATCTAGACGGTCTTATCGCTAAAAGCGATTTTTCAGTCATTGGATAAGATGCTGGATCTGGTCATTAAATTCAGAATGTGAAACTAAAACAAAAGGTAGGTAATGGGTAATAACAACTTAACCATTTTCTTCTCAAAATAACATTACTTAACACAATATATTTCTTACTTAAATTTTTACATAAAAATATTGCTCAATTCCAGGGCCTGAACAAGTTCTATGATGCTGTAATGCAAGGTATCCTTAGGCATGTGGACTTCAGTGTTGTGAAGTGTGTGATCGTCGCCTCACCCGGCTTCGTCAAAGATCAGTTTTTCGAGTACATGATGCAGCAGGCCATTAAGACGGACAACAAGTTGCTTATTGAAAACAAGGGCAAGTTCTTGCTGGTCAAGGCATCGTCAGGATTTAAACATTCCTTAAAAGGTTTAGTTCCATTCTTAACATATACTTAGTTATAAGAAATTCTTTTTATGTTTACTACAGTAGACCGTACGTCAGTGGAATCACTTTGACCTTGAACTGGCATAGCCATTATGGAGTTTCAATGCTATGAGAGACTGACATGCGGTTGACCGTATGAACCTTTGAATTTCATTGGTGAAATCTCAGGTCAGAAATGCTTGCTTCTGTAGTTTTCATATCACTTCACATCTAACATGAACAACCTTTTCACATATTATTATTTCTTATCTACCATCAACAGTAAGTAGTCCACTGTTTGTTAGACATAGTATTCCAAAAAAACTAATGTGTAATTCTTATTACAGAAGTCCTTCAAGAGCCAGCAGTCATAGTAAAGATATCAGACACAAAGGCGGCGAGTGAAGTGAAGCTTTTGGAGAGTTTCTACACCATGCTGCAGTTGGAGCCTGCCAAAGCATTCTACGGGAAGAAACATGTGGAACGGGCAAACGAGGCACAAGCCATTGAGACGCTCATGATATCCGATAAGTTGTTTAGGTAATTTGATCTTTTAAAATACAGAAACCATAATTTTAATCTCCCAACAGCTTCTTTTATTCTTAGTAAATTCTTGGTCAGGCATTGCAACATAAGTATAGTGAGAGGACCCATATCTTAAACCTTCCAAAGAATCTTTTTTACACTGGAAACTGGTTTCACAGTAACCATACAAATGGCTGACCACCTTTAGACGCTCAGCTATTTGCTGTTGACAAATCAATCAGCCGGTTTCTTTTGAGTAATTAAAGTATTACAAGGTTATTTAAAAATCCGTTGTCTTTAGGTGTCAAGATATACAGCAGAGGAAGGAGTATGTGACGATTGTGGATTCGGTGCGAGACAATGGTGGTGACGTCCGAATATTCTCCAGTATGCACGTGTCGGGCGAACGTTAGTATGGTTTTAGCTATTTCTACAGAAATATGAAAAGTTTGGGTTTGCTTGGCAACAGCCTGTAAGTCCACTGAACTGGGTCCTGAATAATGGGACGTTTATGCCGTAATCTCCGTGGCAGGGTGGTGCGCAGATGATACCGAATTTTTACTTTTGAAATCCTGATTTGTTCTAGATGGATATTTTAAACCCATGGTATCATCATAAAGCACCGGGCTCCCACGTAAACTACACGAATTATACATAGTGTGTAAAACCTTTCGGGTCGTCGTTGTGGACCTCATTGCGCTCTGGGAAAACTTTATTGTAACCAGTAGTGTTTTTAATAAAGGTAATTTTTTTTTCCAGAACTAGATCAACTGACAGGCATAGCAGCTATCCTACGTTTTCCAATGCCAGAGCTGGAAGACAGCGACGCGGAAGGCGACAGTTCAGATTCGGACTAGTATAGGAGTACAGTGCTAGTGAAAATCTACTGCAAAGATTCCTTTAGATAAATGTGATTATTTATAATTAATTTCATATCTTAATGACATTTTTAATGTGTATTTTTACATTGTTGTTAGTCTAACTTGAAATAGATTCTTATACAAAATTAATTTGAGCTTAGTTGGTGACATGGCCACGCGCGGATACACCGCTGCGATTGTTTGATTTGAAAGATTTTACCTTGGAAACCAACCTCGTAACTTAGATAACTGACCAAAGATTTCTTTGATAGTTCCAAACGGAACTTCAGGTTTTGCCGCACGATAGTTAAATGTGTGCTTCATAATCAGAAACGGGTCAGGTCGGAAGACCTGACCCGTTTTCATATTATATTAATGTGTAGTGTAAATTGTGCATTGATCCCAAACCTGAATCTCACTATTGAACCAAGGCTTGCTCAGAAAGAAAATCATTAGAATTGTGATAAGTAAAGTAATATTGTACAAATTACAGTTTATGAAATTAATACATTTCCATCTAATGGTTTTAAGGTGAAACCATTGTCTCTATACAGTAGGTAATTACAATGTACATATTAGTCAAATAAAACAATTGTTATACAATAATGTCGTATTTATTAACATTATGCTGATGCGGCCTCCAGAGCTTGCGTCTTTTGTTTCCTTTTGTCGGCTTTCTTTGCCTCTTTGACCTTCTCTTCATGGAGGCGCCTCTTCTTCCTCAACAGCCATATCTCCTTTTTCCGTTTCTCCTGGCCGGCTTTCATGCTCTTGTACAGATTTCTATGCTTCTTGCGAACTAGTTTTTCTCTCAACCTGAAAGCTTGCTTGTCCTCTATCTCCTTCTGATAGGGATGCTCCTTGTGCGGTACGCCAGAAGTGACAACCATTGCCTTTTTCTGTAAAAAGTAAAAAAACATCTAGGCGTTATGTCTGGTTTAATAAATAAGTCTGATTTGAGTTCAGAGCAGAGTTTATTACATACATACATACACATCTTCACGCTATGGAGTATATTACCTAATACCCATTAGTACATGACTACTGACTACTGTAGGGAAATGTAAAGATGTTTAGGCCCGGTATCCAAACAGCAAAAGGAAATTGTTTTGAATAAATTGTAGGCGTGATCAAAGCGGAGATGTGAGCTGTGTCTCGCAAGCAAGCGGCCGCGCGCATCTGCTTCCTCTGCTTTGGGGGATACTGGTTCTAAAGAAGTGTTCTTTCATTAAGCCTTCATATTTATAAGTATAAAAAGTCGAACCTTTTCCTTAGCCAATTTCTTTTTATCTGGATCCAAGTTATCTTCACCCTCGTCTTCGGAGGGAGAGTCTTCCTCCACCTCCTGTTGATACTGTCGAGTTAGTGCTTCTTCGTCACCACCTTCAGACTCTGGCTCACTTTTCTTATCCTCATCACTGGCTTCTTCTATTTCACTGCCTGATTGGTCATCATCTGGATAAAAGAAAAATACATTGTTCCCTGCTTGGAAATAGATAATTGTATAATTATACTTGTTTGATAATACTCACTCAGTGGTTTGAAGTTAGGATCTTTGAGAGCCTTTTCTTCAGGTGGCATGTATACCTGATCCCTGATCTTGTCAGCAAATGGAGACAAGTGTGGTGGCAGAACAGCTCCCATCAGATACTTATTGATAGGAAGCAGTGTCCTTGCATTCACACAGTCGAACACCCACTGTGGCTGCACATAGTACCGCGAAAGGTACTGCTTCTCCATACTTGGCCTATCCACAATATGATAAGAGATAGATTCATCTGTCTCGTCAAATGTGGCACCCACAAAGTGGTCACGGTCCCAGGATACTTCACCTCCAAAGCAACGAATGATAAATACTAGTGGCTCTCTTGGCACTTCTCTGTTAATGAAAAATTTGAGGCCTTTGAATATATTTTTTAGTTTCTTGACTTTTTCAGCTTCCAACTTAGCATCTTCCAACTTCTGAGGGTCTTCATCTTCTGTGTGGAAAATGTCAATTTCTGGCAGCTCTTCAGCCTCATTTGCACCGGCCACTTTGGCTAGAGACATGTTCATAGCGGCTATCCTCTCTGCTACATAAGAATGCTCATCAATAAGGTCTTTTTCCGAATCAGAAGAGAAGCCAGCTGTCAATTTAGGTGGATAGACCAAATTGAGAGAGTTGTACAGTTTGTAGTTCACAAAACCAAGCATCATATTGTAAAATTCCACAAATGTTGACATTATTTTGAAGTCCACTTCATCTTTGCTTTGTGGCTGAAATTAAAAAGTAACATTTCTGAGTAATGATTAACTATTTCTACAGTTGTACAGTTGATTGTAACACAGTACTTAGGCATATGCCACAACATTATTACTCTTTCTTGATGTTAAATAATAGTACATTGTGCATTAAGGGTAGTAAGTAGGATATTACTAACGAGAGTCTGTTAGAAGCCCGACGCCGAAGGAGGAGGGATTTTAATGACTCGAGTTTGTAATACCCTTACTACCCGTCATGCACACAATGTTTTTCATCACATTTGCGAGGAAATAAATACCTACGACACAAGGGATCAAATTTATTTTCTTTGACTTTGCTGAATTTATTTATGTTTATTAAAAATTTAATTACCTTAATATAACTCAAGTCAGTTTTGTCAAGTTTAGTCAATTTAGTCAAGTTAACTACTCAATTTAACTTAATGTACAGCCAGCTACACATTAAAGCCCTAGGGGTTTAATATTGTACTGATTTTCATTATTCTCCTGCGGGTATATATAGGCCATTGTGTTTCTTTAGGCACTCATATAATAAGACCCTTAACAAGCAAGTGTGATCAAAATTTACTTACACATTCATAAGATTACTGACCTGGAATGAGAAATGATGTGGCACAATCCATGTTATTGTCTGTCCTTCGAGTTCAGCCTGGTAATAATACCCTTTGACTGACACAAACACTTTGCGCAGTGCTTTGGCTGCTATGACTGCATGCATGAACTCTACAGTCAGTCTCCTACACAGCATCGACTGGTCTCTAGGGACTCTCTTCAAAGATGGGAATGTACTGAACAGGAAGCAGAGTGTCAGGCAGTCATCCAGGTCTCGTAATGCATCTACAAATGTGGGATACCGTTCCTTGACAATGTGGTCTATGCTGATTTCAGGGTAGTCACGCAAGAACTTCCTCATCTGCCGGAACTCCCTCATAGCCCTGGCTTTGCGAATTTTTTGTTGATACACCTAGAAAATTAAATAGATCTTTAGATTATTGATTTATTTACACAGTAAATAGCAGCTGGTCTATTTGTATTTGCGTCTCCGAAAGTAAATAAACAAGGCATACTGAAGTGGGCTGAAAAGTTAACATGGTACATAATACAAACTTGTTTCTGGTGGTAGTGTATAGGTATTTATAAATGTACTTACTTTTAAATCTCTTAGTTTCCATATTATAGGCTCATGCAACAGGAACTTAATGTCTTTAGTGTGGTATAAGGTCTTAATGCCACCTGCACCTTTTTGGGCCCTCTTGCGGTTCCTGGGTTCTCTGGGATATATTCCCTTCAGTATACAAATACGCCTGAAATCTTTCAACGACAGCTGTAGTTTCTTAAGCGCAGCCTTTCTAGTCATAAACTGCGCTCCCTCTCCCGAGGAATACTGAAAAAATAATAAGTTTGTTGGTTATTTTTTAATTATACACGTGCGTTCAGATGTTCGTTTAAGAAATTGGCGGCTTGGTACGGACCTTCTTCTTTTTCTTGGACACCATTGTGATGTTATGCTGTTATTTAATTTGTAACTTATGTGAAAACAGGTATTTATTAATATTTTACATAAAACACACACGAACTCTGCCAGTATGACATTTCAAAAGGAAGGAAAGGGAGGGAGGGTGGGAGGGACTAGAGAGGCTGACAACAAGTGACATTTTTATTTTTTTATTCCTTTTTTTTTCGCGTAATTATAATTACAAGTGCTTTGAGCGAAAGAGTTAGATATAAGCTCTGTATAGCGCTGTTTCTCTTTAACTTTATAAATATCTTAGCCTTGTTCAATAAAAAGTCATTAATTCTATTTGGATACATTAGAGACATAGTAGGTATATATTTCATGAGTGTATCCAAACGTATTCACCTCTTTTCTTTTGGCGGGGAGTTTTAAATATAGTTTTATTCTGAAAAGATTTATGAAAGAGATTAGAATCGTTTAAAGGTGGGTTACTGTCTGAATTATGAGAAAAATAGTTGTTATTTCGCCATTTGTCTGTTTTATAAAAAAAAAATATCTTTTTCAACCTTTATGGCATCACTAAAAGTTTCCCATAAAAATATAACCAGTATCTTTGAGATATTTAAATAAAATCTCATTTGAGTTTGGTTCAGAATTATACTTCCTTTGGCTATTCAAGATTGAATAAAAACAGTTTAGTTTTTACTTTTTTATTGGGTTACAAAAGAAATAAATTACATTAAATTAAAAGTAAGTATTAGATAACGATTTATGCAGTTTCGTCGCTTGTAGCGGCTGAATTGTTTGACGACGCTGGCTGCGGCGAAGCCGTCGTTGTCTGGCTCTGGGTCCACGTGGCAGGGTCTACCATAACATATTGCACAGGGTATGGGTACGCGTAGGTAGGAGGCCAGATTGGAGCAGTTTGGGGCACGGCGGCGGCGGTGTTAGCTGCATCTTCTCCCCCTTCTCGAAGAGCATTGATAGCATTTGCGAACGCCGACATCATTTGAGGGTAGTAATATTGAAACGGGGAGTACTGCGAGTAACTGGTTGGCGCTGGCGATTCAGCGCATTCCGTCGCACCTTCGGTGTTGGAGACCGGTATAGCGTAAGGATAAGGGACTGCTTTGCTGTCGCTGGACGCTCCTGGAAGGGCGTAAGTATACTTGACAGTTGGGCCGGTGATCACAGCGCGCTTGTGAGTGGTCACCACTTCATGCTGATGGGGTGAAGCGGTCAAGCTTGGAGAGTAAGAGAAAGGCTGTTGGGCTGCAGATACTGGCAGGAAGTTGACAGGTTGGTCGGTGAGCCATTGCGTCTTCACACCGCTGTCTTCGGATGCAGCCACGTAGAGATCGCCCGTGGTGCCGTCTACGGAAGGTTTGACGTATAGACTCTGGACTGGGTGAAGGTGGTTCGGCGATTTCCAGTTGGCCACGTGACCTCTGGCACAATTTAGAGCTAAAACGAGGACCGCGACGTATATCTTACTCATTTTATTTACTTAGGTGTATCAATTGAACTGGGAATTATGAATAATGGCGGTTCGAGTACCCATCTTAATATATATGTAATTTTTATCAAGAATCTGTTCGATCTGTATGATAAGAGTAATTATCAGTTTAAAGATGATTCTAGGATATTTTTGACACGTTTTGCGGTTCAAACATGAAACAATATATCCTCACGTTTTACTGTAGAGATTGATAAGGACATGTGAATCGGTGGATTTCGATGGTTTGATTATTTTTCCATTTTGAACAGATTCTATCAAATTTAGGGAATGATCGGGCATTTATGCGGAGAACCAAACAATCTATGTCTAGCAGTGGAATGGTTCCCTTCAAACTCTTCACGTCTAAGACTAAATTACCTACCTACTATGCGTTGCAACGCATTTATAACGGCGGAGGTTGTACCAACGCGTTGGTACAACCTCCGCCGTTTCAAATATGTAGGTAGGTGCTTAGTATTTCGTTACGCACTTCCGCTTTCCTTGATTGATATTAGAGGTTCATCCTTCCAATATCATTAGTTAGTCAAGAGCAGTTGTTGGATAAATGATGCCATATTATTATATGAATATGACTAAGTTAAGCAAAATAATCACGGCGTAAATAATGCTGACAAATGTTTTTTGCGTGTTTCTAACTGCTTTCTAAGGAATGACACGAACTATTGCGAAACAGATATTTTTAGCAATCACTTACGTCACAAGTTTACCTAATACCTAGGCATTACCTATTTTGAGAGATTGGTTAGATTTAAGTTGTGTTATTATTATTTAAATATTTAAACTTAGAATTAGTTAAGGTTGTCTGCTGCAATGGGAATCGGACCCACAATCTCTGAAGCTCGAGTTCAACTTCGAAGCAACTGAACCAAGGCGGCCAAAATTCAGAGACAGTTTATCCATTAGTTTTACTTCCGGGTACTTATCTGTTGAGTGTTCTATGAAATAACTTTATCTGAACTGAAGTGGTAAATAAAAAAGTTTAATGAAGTGGAATATTAGAAATACAATGTAATTAATTGTATGTACTTAGAGGTATATTTAAATATCATCGGAGTTAATCGTTTGTTAAAAAATGTCAAGAGTTATCATCATGCCTTTCAAATGGTATATAGGCAGGTGTAGGCTGTTTAATCATTCATCCAAGGAGATTTCTAATAAAACAAACTGGCTGTGGAAAAAATACAACGCATGCATGTGCAGTATTTTGTGGTAGGTATAGGCGCGTAAGATTTTTCCCCTTCAATGGGAAACATTTCATTTGACAAAAAGTTTACCTAGGTACTTACATATTATTGTTAACTATGGATTATTGGAGAGCGTCAGTGGCGTAGGGGATAAGACGCAGCCTATCATATCGAAAGGTCCGGAGTTCGATCCCCAGCTGTGCCATGTACCAATGGGTTTTTTCTCGAAACTTAAGTACATTTACTGACTGCCCTCAAACGGTGAAGGAAAACATCGTGAGGAAACCTGCATACGCCGAAGAAGAAATTCTTAGGCGTATGTGAAGTCCACCAACCCGCACTGGGCTAGCCTGGTGGACTATAGCCCGAACGCCCTCGTGGAGAGGGTAGGCCTGAGCCCCAGCAGTGGGGACATTAATAGGCTGTTGATGTTGATGGATTATTCTGGCCTGTTGATTTGACTGGCCTGTTGGCGTAGTGGTAGTAAACCTTGCCTACTGCGCCAAAGGTCGTGGGTTCAATTCCCACCCGGGAGCAACATTTGTGTGATGAGCATACTGTTGGTTTTCGGATTCTGGGTGTTTGTATGTATTTAAGTATTTATTTAAAAGTATTTAAGTATGTTTATCAGTTGTCGAGTACCCATGTACAAGCTTCGGCTTAGTTGGGACTGAACCAGCCGTGTGTAAATTTGTCCAAACATTATTATTATTATTATATTATTATTCTACAGAAAGTGGGTTATCCTATGACTCCAGAAGAAATAAAAATTGCAACAGATTGTGTGATCTACAACATTGCCATCTAAATCCTGGCATACATACCTAATGTTACTTTTATTTTTATTAGAATTTATTACCACATGGAACTAAATGTGTGTACATAAATTTTTGATGGCAGTTGTTGAAAACTTGTAAGAAATGTTGCTGAAGCCCACTGATGGACGTAGACTATACGGGTGCACTTGGCATGTTTATTTTCTAAACTACCACTAACCTTGAAGTGTCCAGTTACTTTTTACAATGCAATACATAAACTTTTATTGTTTAAATAAATTGAACTACTTAGGTTTATACCTCGACACTAGTCCAGGAAAAATAATAGTTTTCGAAGAAATTGCTTCGAATTCGACGCCATTTTTTATTTTTAATTAAAAATTTTTTTAAATTTTTTAAAAAGAAAATGGCGTTATTTAATTTTAATTGTAAGTCGGTTTCGTACAAGAGTAGTTTCCCCTGTTTTTCATTTGAGCATGATAAAAATGAAAAAATAGTTAATTATGAACAATAATTGTGAACACTATCTACTCTGTAACAAAATAAAAGAAGTTCACAATTTATCACTATTTTTATTAATGATTATTTTTAGCTCACTATAAAAATCGCACAATCTTTACAAAAATAATCTTAAGTACAAACTTGACTTTAAAAGATGTGTTGCGGAAGTTTGTTGCGCCACTTCTTCCCAGCGCTAAGACCCTGGAAGCGGTGGTAGATAAAAAACTGATGGTGTATAAATGTACCCAGTGTACTTACATGCAATAAAATATTATGAAATATTTTGATTTTGAGGGAAAAGCAAATGTATATAATACAGAAAATTAACCGTTAGATTTAACGCCCTGGTAAATTGTTCTTTTCTTAGCCTAAACAAGTAACAAAACCATCATGAGTAGTTACAATCGCATCACATATTTTGTTGCCTACATTTTGTTTTTAAAAATGGCCGCGTGTTATAGGACCTCGGTGTGCCTCAGGGAGCATGAGGAGTTCTCCTTGTGCGACTGGAAGTGCCCCCCCACTTGCGTGAACCTGAGGTTGCTGGCAACCAGTGGGTTCGTGTGCCCCTTGCGCTGGGAATGCCACGTCGGTTGCCGGTGCTCAGCGGGCTACATAAGGGACGAATATTCTAAGAAGTGCGTCTTAGTCCAACATTGTCCAGGTGAGTTATCGCTAACTCAGATAAAAAATATTCCCACCTAGTCAACCTTCCATGGACCAAACAATATTTTGCATAAACGTGCATCGTTTAATCTTACTTCGCTCGAACGAGACTTCGCACAAAATGTGACATGTCACACAATCGTACATCATCATCATATCAGCCTGTAGACGTCCATTGCTGGTCAAAGGCCTCCCCCAAGGATCTCCACGACGACCTGCGCAAACCTCATCGAGCTGGGTCCCGCGACCTTCACCAGATCGTCGGTCCACCTTGTGGGAGGCCTGCCTACACTGCGTCTTCCGATACGTGGTCGCCACTCGAGAACCTTTCTGCCCCAACGGCCGTCAGTTCTACAATCAATACAATTCTACAATAATACAATCGTACATTGCACGCTCGTATTTCGAACGATATCTACTTCGCACAAAATGTGACATGTCGCACAATCGTACATCGTACACTCGTATTTCGCGCGAATGCGTGTGTCGCACTCCAGTAATAATCCCGAAATTCTGTTCTCCCAGTCTAACATTGTAAGCTAGGCATACTCCCAAACCTCTAGGCCAACAAATCGGATAGTTAACTAAACTTTTGTGCATTCGGCTCTAGAATGTCATGAATGCTAAACGGATGTTTGTGGCTGTGGCCGCAAGTTTATAATTTTGCTTACAATGAAGTAATGCAGTATGTAATGGCAATACCTACATAATTAATGTATGTCGTGTTCGCGATATTATGAAAATGCACGTAAAGACAATAAGCATTTTTGTTGTCTTCGCATTATTTCTATGTCGTTGCCGCTTCTTTTGCTCGCGGTGGTAGATTCTGACTAAGTAGGTACTTTTTAAACCAATTTTGAATACACATTTTTGAATTTTACATTAATATTATTAGTGGTTCTGTGAGAACAGTAGACCTCGCGAGCCCTTAGTTAAACTAAATGCAATAACTGACAAAAATTACCGCTTTAAAGCTTAATTATTCCACAGAGAATATTTCGCAAACGGCTCCGTGAATCGAAAAATTCTTTTCACATTCCCGCAATATTTTTGAAAGACCTATCTAACGATACCCCATAGCATGGGATTCACGAGAAAAAAATATCATTTCCACTTTACGTGTATGGGTATACCTACTCAAAAAAATTTTGTTTATCAAGATTTTGTAGGCGTGATAATATATAGGTACCCATGCAAAATTTTCGTCAAAATCGATTGAAAAATCCGACCTGTAGGCGATTACAAACAGACAGACGGACAAAATCATTTTTTGGACAGTCTGGAAACTGAGACGCATCGCTGGCTCCTTGAATATAAATAAAACCGGACAAGTGCGAGTAGAACTCGCGCCCTGAGGGTTCCGTACAAACTGAATTAAACAAATAAATTCGAAAATCGTTATTAAAAGAACAAATTGGCGAGCTCCCATATCAATTTTCATAACCTCTGACTTGGCTGTATGGACTAAAATTCCTTTGTCTTTCCCGTAAGGGATAATCAAAGTGAACGAAAAAAATTATTACTCAAGTCCTGTCATTCATGTCAAATGCTAAATCACGTGTTTATGTTAATGGTCAAATGCTATTCATTTTTATGTGATTTTATTTCCAGACTTAGATAGACCTTTAGTATAATTTGTAAAACCTTGCGAAATTATTTAATATAGATTTGTAATGATGAAATTTCTAGACGCCAGAGAATTCTTTCAACCATTATTTACGTCATTGTACTAATTTATAGCGGTAGCTTGCTCATATGCAAAGTTAAGTTTGTTGGTACTTTTGTACAAAGAAATTTTTGTGATGTAAATACAAATTTACGGTTTTCGGATTTTTTCCTTTACTTGTGCTATAAGACCTTGCTTCTTGCCAAATGTCAAGATTCTAGGTGAACGGGAAGTACCCCATAGGTTTTGGTTACCAAGATACTCAAAAATGCGGCGAAATCGGCAATATCTTTTAATTGTGATGATTTAGAAATCTGATTTTTTCACGACACCAAGGTACTGCAGACCTGAGTATTTGATATTAATTTCAACTTGATACCTCCACGCGTTCCTGAGAAAAATGGTCTTGACAGACGGACAGACGGACAGACGGACAGACAGACGGACAACCGAGTGATCCTATAAGGGTTCCTTTTTTCCTCTTGGAGGTTCGGAACCCTTAAAATTAGCTGGCCGCGAGATCATATCTCTATGGTTGGCTCGCTCAATAAGTGCAAACGTAATGCGTAATTGCGTATGATCGAGTCTTCTAACGACCAGAGGGTTGAGTTCCCTATTACCTCGCTCAGAGGATCAGCCTTCCAATTCAGTGGGGTAATGCCGCCAGTTTTCTAGGGCACGCTCTCCCATGCAGCGATGGGGATCTTTAAGGGTGTTTTTGATTTTTAATAGGTGATAATAATTAAGAATTATAAGTCATTATTTTATCTTATAGGCAGGCCTCCCACAAGGTGGACCGACGATCTGGTGAAGGTTGCGGGACCCGGCTGGATGAGGTTAGCGCAGGGTCGTTGTGGAGATCCCTTGGGGAGGCCTTTGTCAAGCAGTGGACGTCTACAGGCTGATATGTATGATGAGGATGATTTTATCATAAAGGAACCTAAGTATATAAATTTAGCGCATCTTTTTGTGCATCTGCTGCCGAACTAGTTATGAGTTATGAGCCTGTTAGTCAGTTACAGAGGCCCTCTCCGTGAAGCTAAGATTAACACTACAAAACAATTAAATGGAAACAATTACAAAAGCTTGCAGAAAAATACTCATCGATACTTAGTCAACTTTTCCGTGGAAACGTAGGATTTTTACGAATAATAATTTAATAGTGAATCCAAAAACCATAGGGTAAAGACAAAGACACTCATGGGTTGGTCAACAATGAAACGCAACGAAATCATCATCATTTAGCCACCCTCACACTTTCGCGGTGGCGGTGTCGGTCTGCGGGCGAGGCCAATACAAAATTATACAGCCGGCCGCGATTTGCCCGCGTCAGTGTGGGGTTCTATATACAACCCCTTATATCACAACTGGCTACCGCCACCGCCTCATGTCTTTATTCCGTTGGCATTCACTTTATTGGTAGAACGCATGTGGCTGTAAAATAATTATTCGGCCATAATAATTGTTTATCAAAATCTTATGCTTACTAATCGGTAAATCCGGTGCATAGGTAGGAACTATTGTCTAATCTGTGGCATAGGTTCCCGGAATTATTATTTAATCTGTGGCATAAGTATCTCACTAATATCTGTGCGTAAAGTGGCGCGCCTTAGGAGGAGGCCAGCTATGTCCAGCCGTGGACTCGCGCAGGCTGATAATTATGATTATGATGAATGGGTATAAGTAGGTTATGCCGGAAATATAAACTTTTTTGAAGTTTTAGAGATACTGAATATCAAAGTAGTTTAGTCATAAAAACAAAACTCAGATAGGTACGTTGCCTCCCCGACGTTGTTTTTCCATGGTAAACTAAGTATTAACTTTATTAATTGATCGATATTTTGGTAATATTACATTATGTATTTGGCTTAGGTACAATACAAATCTTTTTAAATACCATTTATTATGTGGGCTACTTAATTGCTGTTAAAAAAACACAAGAGAAGAAACAATCCGAGTTCGCAGAAATTTCTCGGTCAATGTGTCGTTTTAAAATTAATGTACCTATGTAATTTGCAACCTCGAAAAATCGGGTTACGGAAACATGTATAAATATTGGTGCGGTGTCATTTACGGATACCACAGTCGCTGAATAACTTAATAATGAAGGCTGTATTATCGTCGTGTGTTTTCGCGGCTGTGGCCCTGCTGGCGGCGGCGGCGCCCGCGCCCCAAGCAGCAGACCAGAAGTCCCAGTCCCTGCGACCGAAACGCTCCAGTTACGGCAGTCCGTACATATCTCCTTGCGGTGCCGCCTCAGTGCCGATTCCAGCCGTCGCTCCGTCTCCTTACCACCTCAACCTCGCGCCAGTACACCACGCAGGATACGCGCCCCACGGCTACGGCTATCTACCCCAATACCGGGCCGACATCGGAGAGGAACAAGAGATGATGAACTTCTCGGATATGGAGCCGTTTATGTCAGAGCATATGCCGATGACTAGGTACGCGTACACCGCCCCGCCCGCGCACTACCCCGCCGGCGCGGGCTACGGTCCGCTGGTGGCACCGGCGTCGTCGGGCGCTGCGTTCGGAGTGTTCCCCAACGCGAACACCGGCGGATGCAGTGTCCCGTTGCTGCTGAGCTGTTCGCCGTCGATAGTTCCAGGCCGGATCGTGAAGACTCATCCCCAGTCATCGTACGCAACGGGCGCCGTGGACGCCTACCGCGCGGGCGCTGAGCACGAGGTTCACCACGAGGGGCACGAGCAGATAGAAGAACATCAGGCACACGAACAGGCGCAGGCGCTCGACGACAGCCAAGCGGCCATACACCAGTAAACCCTAGGCTAGGTTATTAGAATTGTAAATAGCTATAAAATAATTTTATTGTTGTAGTATTAAAACATTTTTAAAACGCATTTTAATTTTTTCACTATCCCAATACACTACAGCCTAATAATAAGGTCACTGCTGGACCAGGCTTCTCTTCTTTCAAACTAATTTAAAATTAATACCCTGGCCAGGCACCAGGTTGGTGAGGTCAACTGAGGTCAGTTGAATGTTAAAAATTACTTGAATGATAAAATTTCATGGAGTACCTATATGGTGGCTCAAAATAGATAAATAAATTATGGTTGTAATGAACAAGATATTATTGCTTATAAAAATGGCTTATAAAGATGGAACAAAGGTAGGGCCCCGGCTGTTGGGTTTGTTGCTGTTTCTTCCTCTCGGCTATTCAGGTGGAAACAGAGTAGTTTTAGACAGCTTTGACGTCAAAAAGAGATTCCAGTATTGAATAAACGAATTTTGAATTGAATTTGAGTGCACAAACCATGCTGCTGCTTGTTATCAGATAGCCTATTAGGGTGTTTCAATACCATGAGAGACCAGTTTATACTGGTTTTGTTTTTCCACTGACGTGCGGTCGATATGGTACAAAATAGAGAATGCTATTTGTTGGCGAAAGAAAAAATATTACCTACATATTTTACTCATCCTGTGTCATAAAATAATCACGTATACATACAACTTTACATCATTATCTAGTGTAAAATAGCCCGTTGAAATCTTTTGAAAATATAATTTTCTTGAAAATCTAGGGGACCACCATATAAAAGATTTCAACGAGATCTCTATTTTGACAAAACATACACATAGAGGACTATTAGTTATAATTTGTGAACCGATACAAACTTGTAGCAATTTATATAGTAGCAATCAAGAAAGGCTCACTCAAGTCCCCCACGGTATAGGTACCATTTCAGTGAAATAAGCCGGGAAAAAAGAAATTACTTAGGTACCTATTTAGTATGGCTTATCATTTACATCTCATCACGTGCTGTATGTATCAGCCAATGATTGTCAACATCCTCACATTCTCTCAAATACGAAACCTACGTGTCTAAATGCCCTTTCTAGTTGCTGTGCGTTTTTACCTACACCCATCATAGTATAAATAGTTAACCATTCGCTACTAGCTCATACTACATCTCCACATCTCATCTCACAATGAAAGCCTTCCTAGTACTGGCAGTCGTAGCTGGGGCGTCCCTCGCGGCGCCAGCAGAGGACATCACCATCCAGGACCTGCAGCGGGCGAAGAAGTCAGCGTACGGGATTGCCCCAACGTACGGAGCGCCGTGCGCGGGCGGCGCCCCCGTCGCTCCGGTCGCGCTCTACCTGTCCGCAGCACCGCAAAGCGCTGGAGTGCCTCACTACCGCGAAGACGAGCATAAAGATGACAAAGTGGAGCAGCGGTCCTACTATGATGCTCCGGCGGCTGCGAGCGGTTCCGCCGTGGGCGTGTTCCCGAACGCGAATGTCGGCGGCTGCGCGATTCCCCTCCTCCTCAGCTGCGCTCCGAACGTGGTGTCCGGCCACCTGGCGCACGGCAGCGGCTACGCGGCTCCAGCGTACAGGGCGCATGACTCCGAGCATCACAAGGGCATGAGGGAGACGGCTGAGAAGGCGTGGTCCGAGGCCGAGAGGACCGTCAGCCAGCAGAATGTGCCGGAGCTGCAGGAAGCCCACGCTAGCCATCACCACCACGCCATCAGCGCGTTCCCGGCGCCGATGTCCGGCTCACATCAGCACAATGCGCAGTTCTAAACTAATCCATATTATTTGAATTTTTCTATGTATTTGTATCGTTTTGTATATTTTTTTATTGTGACACTGAAATAAATGAAAAATATTTAAAATTAAGCCGTTTAAATCCTGTTCACCTAACATAATTTACCTACCTACCTACTTTCTGAAGGTTGTGATTATATTTCTATAGAAACACTATTCTCAGAAATTAGATTTCCACATTCTATCACTAGAAGTAAACAGATTCGTTGGATTGAAAGGGTTATTCAGATCACTGAACATTGTTTTAGAATATGATGATAGATAGGTAAATTCTAAGTTTCTTGCGTCTGAAATAAATATTAATTGCTGCATGTGGAATTGGCCAATGTCACAAATAACTGCAACATCACGGGGCAAAAGCTGGTCGGATGTAAGTAAGCACTACATTTTATTTGCTGATTAATTTTCATTTTTTAAACCAAAACACAAAGTGTTAGTGAAAATTAGTCTTTTTTCTTTAAGTAGGTATAATTTGTGTTACTAGTAGGACTACGAGGAATAGGGTTTCCTCGTGGTCGTGGACCACAACAAACGGGTTAACAAACGGGTGTAAGTGTTAAGTATTATATACATAGTAAGTCCTACTAATATTATAAACGCGAAGTTTGTAATGAATGTGATGTGTGTTTGGATGAACGGAACAGATTTTAATGAAACTTTACAGTAATATAGATTATACATCAGGCTATATTTCAGATACCTCGGGATAAGCTGGTCCCGCGGGCAAAACTTTTCTACGCGGCCGAGGCCGCGGGAAACAGCTAGCAACCGCACACTCCGGCACGCTGATGTATGATTCTTTATACTGTTTCATTATAATCAATTTCGCAGTTTTTGCGTGAAAGAGTAACAAACGTCCTTAAAAACTTACGCGTTAATAATATAGTAGGACGGGATGTGTACATACCTATGTAGGTATATACCGGTACGAGGAGTGAATCTGGGTTTTTCGTATATAAAGTGACTCTATTATCATCCTGTCGCCGTCTGCTGTACATAGTGAATTGGAAAACTAAACTCCAGAGCAATAAAAAATCATTTCCTAAATTGATTACTCCGCGTGTTTATTTTGATTAACTTTATAAATGAAATTTTAAAAAAGCACGATAGAAAGAATGGCCTTTTTTACTTGACAGTACTCAACAGTAGTTGGAGCACGAGGAATTACAATTCAATATCAAATATATCATTATCATCAGTATTACGAATCCACCGCTGGAATAGGCCTCCCCAAGGCGCGCCACTGAACCCAATCTACGGTTCTCCGCACCCTGTCACTGCCAGCCGCCTTATTTCCTCCTTTTGGCTACACTACGGCTGGACACTCGTGGTCTGGAGAACGTGTAAACCCGCCGTTTCCTCGTGGTCATACTAATTTGACATAGAGGATATACATGACCTCGTAGTCATACTGTAACACGATATTTTTAGAAAAAGGTTTTTTCTAAAAATGCGGTTATCGGATTTTTGACAGATGCCCACTGACACTCATGATTCTTCGCCATATCGAAGACCTTTGGCGGTCTACCTAGTTTCTGATCCTTTCTTTCAAGGGGAAGCATAGCTCATTCCATATCCAGTTAAAAGCGATTTTGAGTTTTGGGACTAAAGTTAGTAGTAACACCTGGCATCGTGACGTAATCATACAGTAATTACTGGATTTATTTAAATTATTTAATTAAGTGGAACACACGTCGCCGATCAAAATAAATATACTAACGCGAGAGTAAGTACTATCTACCTACCACACGTATGTCTCAGTCAGCAAATAACAAAACATAATCAATCATGTCGGCTGAAATGACCTCCAATTATTAGTATCTAGTGCCAATTTATTACGTATCCTATTATATGTAAAAAAGTTAAGTAAGTTCTCCCAAAATGTGGAAAAAACATGTACGTGATACCGATCGAAAGGGTCAATCATAGGAATGTAGGTATTCTTTCTTAAGGATTAACCATAAAATCAAAAGAAGACCTTAAAATTTAACATCATCAGGGTATTAACACGTCCCCACTGCTGGGGCTCAGGCCTACCCTCTCAACGAGGGCATTTGGGCTATAGTCCACCACGCCAGCCCAGTGCGGGTTGGTCGACTTCACATGCGCCTAAGAATTTCTTCTTCGGCGTATGCAGGTTTCCGGCTTCCGCACGATGTTTTCCTTCACCGTTTGAGAGCAGTCAGTAAATGTACTTAAGCTTCGAGAAAAATCCCATCCCGGGGATCGAACTTCGAACCTGTCGATATTAAAGGCCGCGCCTTATCCCCGATCCACAGACGCTCAGAACAATTTAACACTCAGTTAAAAATTTTGTTCAGGAAAATAAATAATAGATATTTTGTGACTAAAATTGATTGAAGATCTAGTCGTTTTGTTATTATAATGTTAAATTTCATGGTCTTCCTTTAGTTTAAGATTACTATGTTACTTCAGTAGGAATTAATTCTAATAATTGAGCCTTTCGATCGGTATCATAAAAATATAGGCCGATTTATTCCTACATTTTATTCATTTGGGATTCCCGGCATAGATAGTCTATCTAGCTGGGAATTTTTTTAATCAAAAGAATTTTAGGTGGTTTCCTAAAAGTCATTTGAATAAAAAAATAGAAATGAAAAAATATTTCTTTTTAGTAAAATTAGCTATCATCAATATATTTATTTAGGGTATTTCCCTGCAGCCACGGCTTTATTTTTAACTAGCTGTTGCCCGCAACTTCGTATGCGTGGATTTTGGAAGTAGGTATAGCTATCTCTCCAATACTCAGACAGCGTCTAGTTACAATGAAATTATGCGAACAAACGCGCGAACAAACCCGCAACCAACAAACCCGAACAAACGCGCGAAACGCGCGAATAAACCAACTAACCTACCAAGCGATCAAACGCGCGAAACGCGCGAACAAACGCGAAACGCGCGACAAACCAACAAAATAACCAACCAACAAACCAAAGGCGCAAACAAACGCGCGAAACGCGCGAACAAACCAACTAACCTACCAAGCGATCAAACGCGCAAAAAGCGCGAACAAACGCGCGAAACGCGCGAACATACGCGCGAAACGCGCGAACAAACGCGAAACGCGCGAACAAACCAACAAACCAAAGGCGCACACAAACGCGCGAACATTCGCGCGAAACTCGCGAACAAAACAACTAACCTACCAAGCGATCAAACGCGCAAAACGCGCGAACAAACGCGCGAAACGCGCGATCAAACGCGCGAAACGCGCGAACAAACGCGAAACGCGCGAACAAACCAACCAACATACCAAAAGCGCACACAAACGCGTGAACATTCGCGCGAAACTCGCGTACAAACGCGCGAAACGCGCGAACAAAGCAACCAAATAACCAACCAAACACGCAAACAAACCCGCAACCAATAAACGCACGAAACGCGCGAACAAACCCGCAACCAACAAACCCGAACAAACGCGCAAACAAACGCGCGAACAAACGCGCGAAACGCGCGAACAAACCAACTAACCTACCAAGCGATCAAACGCGCGAAACGCGTAAACAAACGCGCGAAACGCGCGAACAAACGCGAAACGCGTGACAAACCAACAAAATAACAAACCAAAGGCGCAAACAAACGCGCGAAACGCGCGAACAAACCAACTAACCTACCAAGTGCTCAAACGCGCGATACGCGCGAACAAACGCGAATCGCGCGAACAAACCTTAACCAACCAACTAACAAAATGCGCGAACAAACGCGCGAAACGCGCGAACAAACCAACCAAATAACCAACAAACCCGCAACCAACTAACGCGCGAACAAACGCGCGGATCGCGCGAACAAACGCGAAACCCGCTAACAAACCAACCAAATAACCAAAACCAACCAAAAGCGCAAACAAACGTGCGAACAAACCAACTAACCTACCAAGCGATCAAACGCGCGAAACGCGTAAACAAACGCGCGAAACGCGCGAACAAACGCGCGAAACGCGCGAACAAACGCGAAACGCGCGAACAAACGCGAAACGCGTGACAAACCAACAAAATAACAAACCAAAGGCGCAAACAAACGCGCGAAACGTGCGAACAAACCAACTAACCTACCAAGTGATCAAACGCGCGATACGCGCGAACAAACGCGAAACGCGCGAACAAACCAAATAACCAACCAACTAACAAAATGCGCGAACAAACGCGCGAAACGCGCGAACAAACCAACCAAATAACCAACAAACCCGCAACCAAGTAACGCGCGAACAAACGCGCGATCAAACGCGCGAACAAACGCGCGAACAAACGCGAAACCCGCTAACAAACCAACCAAATAACCAAAACCAACCAAAAGCGCAAACAAATGCGCGAACAAACGCACGAAACGCGCGAACAAACCAACCAAATAACCAATCAACCAAACGCGCGAACAACCCGCAACCAACAAACGTGCAAAACGCGCGAACAAACGCGCGAACCAACCAACCAAACGCGCGTACAAACGCACGAACAAACGCGCGAAAACAAATGTTGGCCCCGGGTGAGAATGAACCCAAAACCTTTAACTCACCATCAACTAAGCCAACGGCCAGTCACTGTAGAAAACAAATCAGTAGGTATTCGATACCGAGAGCCCCTGTAACCGGTCAATATAAGGATTTTGTTACATCCTGTATGTCAGTCAGTCAGGGTTTATAATAAAAAACCTATGGTAGTTTGCAGAGTAGCCCTATCCTTTGAACAGGGCTCACTTGTAACACTTTCAAAAATAACCAGGCTACTCTGACCTGTAAGTTCATACAAATTTTAGCAAATGAGAGTTTTTTATTGCTGGTTGTTATTTCTCGGCAAATTTTCGAGATTTTTGTGATTTATTATGTTATTCCGGGATATACACTGTCACTATACAAAGTTTCGTCAAAATCCGTTCGGCGGTTTAGGCGTGATGCGCGTTCAAACAAACAGACAGACAATAATTTTAAAAACTGTTCTAACATGTTCAGTTGCTCATTTTAAGTCGCCCTGGTTGGTTTTTTTTCGAATATATTCAATGTACAGACTTTTTGGCCTTTACGATTTTATTATATGTATAGATGAATTAACTTGAGTGATATTTTTAATGAGTATTTGATTATTTTATTTGCTGTGTTTAATGTCTAATTAATATTGCTTTTCCTACAAAATGTAATGGAATAAATGAAATAAAAATTTGAAATTTAATTAAAATTTAATTTGGTACCATTCTGTAGGTATATGAAAAACCGGCTAAGTGAGAGCCGGATTCGCACACCGAGGGTGCCGCATGCCGTACATACGTGTAGGTAGGTTGTATGTAATTAGTACCTACCTATGTAAATAGTTAGTTCGTCAGGAATCGAGTTTCGAAAATTTTTCCGCTTTTACCAAATATGTTTTAAGTTTCCCTCTAAAATCAGTCTCTAAAACGTATTAATTAAAATATTAGTGTCTAATCAAATTTATTTATTACGTAGCTAGTTACTAGGTACTTTTGTAAAGAATTATTGTAACTCTACAAAAATAATAAATTATTTAATTAGAAAATACGACTGCCAACCTTTCATGTATTTGCGCGCATCAAATGAATAATTATTTATTTCTTTATAGAGTCTTAATTTTAAATTCTGATACAATTCACTTGTTCATTCTGAATTCTGATTCTGATACTAACTTACGGTGGCTTACTTTATAAACTATAGTGTGTAGTACATTCTAACACAATGTAGGATAAGTAAGTATCTATAATATATCTATCCACATTTTCGGTTGTATGACATTGATTAAGGAAGTAACAGTTCCCTGATAAATTGTATACTTAAACCTAATCTAGCTTTTATCTAAATTGATAACGTTTTCTTTATCTATGTGCATTCAAAGAACTGTAAATACGTACGCACCGAGAATGGTCCGCGAGGCGGAAGGCGCCGCCTCAGCACGTAGCGAGTTAGTTAGCGAGCAAGGCACGTATTGTTTTCCTTAGGGCTGAGATGGGGAGCCTCAAACTTTTAGTATAAATGCCATATACGGATTGATCACAACATCACACTCAACAGCAGTAGCACAAGATGAAGACACTAATACTGCTATCTGCTTTGGCAACGGTTGCCATAGCAGCCCCAGCATCACAGACTTTGGGCTCAAATCAAATCACAGCTGCCCAGGACAAGCTACTGCCATCGTTCAAACGAGAGAAGAAATCAACAGTGCAGACCCTCGACGAAATCGCACAAGACGCCGAGAGTATTCCGCCATTTCTACGCAGTGAACTTGACTCTGCTCCTGAAACTTCAGCTCGAACGCTAGGTTTAAAGAAGCCCATCATAGTAAAGAAGAAACATGGCCACCACCACCTATACCGTGACTCTGACGAAGAACAGGCCCAGGCAGACTCACAGGAAAAATGCATGAAAGAAGTAAAAGTCAAGCTGTGCGATGCCACGGGTTTTGTGAAACTGGACAACAAGGAGAGAAGTTCCACAATAGAAGACGTCGGGGAACAAATGTCTGACAATGACATGGAACAGAGCATTAAAATGGCAAAGGAAGCAGTGGAAAATCTACAACGAGATCTGCAGAACATTGAACATGGATCTGGTGCAAAAATGTCTCAATGGAAACACTCGGAATCAGGATCAGACGCCGAAATGCACCAGGATATAGAAACTGCAAGACAGGCGCTGGAGCATATTCAGAAGAACTTTGGTAATTTGGAGTCAATGAATTTGCATGCAGCAACGTTAAGGGATGCCGAAGCTTTAAAGGATGCCCACTCCAAAATAGTAAAGCCAACGAACGAGGAAGAGAGAATGGCGCAATGGAAAGAAGCACTGGATAATATTCAAAAAAATGTTGAGATAGCAAAGAACATAGAAGACAGTTTCAAAGCAAGTTCACCTTCTTCTGATGAATCGGTATCAAAAACTACAAAACACGTTGATCACAAGGAAGCAGTACATGAATCTTCTATGAAGTCCACAGACGACAAACCAGGAAAAGTACAAGATGAAATGGAGGCTTCGGCATCTGAGCATAAAGAGTTAATGATGGATTTCCACGACAATGTAAATAGCAAAGAAATGCCAAGGAGTGATGACATTCCGGTCAAGTCTAGCAAAGAAGCCACCATAAAGTCTGAAGAACTATCATCAAACGTACAAAGTAATCCCGCCGAAAAGAAAACCAATGATGAACAGAATAAGCAAGGAAAGAGTTCTGAATTAGATTTATCACAATCTAATCCAGCAACTCCTATGCTAGCAGAATCCGACAAGGAGAACAAACTGAAAGTCTCAGAGGAGAAGATTTTTGATACGAAGATGGCCCATTCAGGTCTTAATATGAAGTCGAATGATGAATTTGGGAAAAATATGGAACTCGACGAACATCGTGCATTGAAAGAGTCGAAGAAACATTTTATTGACAACAATATGGAACAAGAAAAGAGCGCCTGGAAAGAGACAGAAAACAAAAATGTGTTAGCAAAATCCACTGAGAACATTGCTGCTACTAATGAAAAGAGTGAAATAGAATCTAAGATGCCAAGTATGGATCACGGAAAGGATGCTGATTTAGATACCACTTCACTTATGAAGTCTGTCGAGCACTTTGATAAGAACATGGAGAAACTTCAAAAGTCTGCTGCCAATATGATTTTTGCAAAAGATGCTCATCCCGACATGGAAATGAAATCCACCGACCAAGATGTTCATGAAAGTCAACAAATCAATCACGTGTTGCCTTTGAATCCTAATAATGCAGACCATCACCATGAATCACTCATAAAGATGAAATCAGTTGAACATACCGATGAGCACCTGTCGTCCGTGGCCCAGAACGCCAAATTACACTCCGAAAAAATACCATCGATGACAGAGGTAGAAAAGTTTAATAACCAATTTCATAACATGGCAAGAAAAACTGACTTCGTCGAGCAGAGTCTCCCTCAAGATAACATGATGGCACATAGAAAATCAGCTAATATGGATAGTACTGTGCTATCGACTATGCAAATGAATATGAGAGACGCTGCAGGAAAATCACCTTTGGAGCGTAACAATATGATGCAATGGAAACACGACCATGGTGCAGCGAGGGGAGCGTACGGAGCCGTTGGGCCTTACGGGTCGGGCGGTGGTGGCCTCCACATCGGCGGTGGGGCAGCAGGTGGTTCGGGCGCTGTCGGCGTGTTCCCAAATGCAAACGTTGGCGGCTGCGCTATCCCGCTGCTGCTGAGCTGCTCACCATCTGTCGTTTCGGGCAGTCTGGCCAAGCACCACGCACCCGCCTATGCTGCCCCCGGCGCGTACAGGGCCGGAGAAGACTTCAAGTTCCACAATAAGCGGGACATTCTGAAGAACAAAATATCTGCAACCAAAGTGAAGAGAACTCCTGCTACGAGAATCATACAGAAAATCCCGTTAGACAAGAACTTGTAAAATACTATTTTGATTTTTGGCCACGGAAAAATGAGTGCGTTTTTTACTATGTAGTTTATAATTAATTATTTTTATATAATTTTTGTATTGTAAATCGAATTTTTGTACTAATTTTATACTTACGTATTCTATGAAAAACATCACAATCTAATAAAGCATTTTGAAAAATATCCGATATATTTATCCGACTTCCTATCTTCCTAGTAGATCAAAGTTAGTTATATAACATCTTAAAATAAAATAAATAAACTAAGTGTTCTCATCTCAACCTTTGCTGTTCTAGGCAAATACCTAAACCACTAAGCCATCAACAAAGTATTCAACCTGGTATGTAAGTACTTTGAAAACTTGCATCGTAACTTGATAAGTAGGTAAAATACAAAAGTAAAGCTAAGTTACTGGTAATATGCATGCTGAACGTAGCAAGTAATTTAACTTACGACCAAGCATATTTGAATCGGGAAACATTTTATTCATAACTTGAATTTTATTCACGAACCACTGCTTCATAATGGCTTACAGTGTAGCATTTATTGTTATTTTAATAGTGTTACGCCTTTCCTGCTGTATTCCTGTAGATAAAGAAGATAATAAAAATCCTGTTACAATAACTCTTAAAACTAGCGGTGTTGAAGAAGATACAAGTGAAGTGTATGAAGATACTACCACCACCGCTTCATGTCTCAGCCCTCAGGAGCAAGAAACTACTACAAGGTCCGATATCTCTAGCTACAGCCAAGATGGTGTACTACTGGTGCCACGTGACAGTTTTTCCAATGATGAAGTGCGAGGCAGTAGACCAGTCTTTCAATACTTTCAACCTTCGACACCTTTATCCCCTGATTGGGCAAGGTCACCATATCAAGTTAATTCTGCAGACAGTTTAGAAGCTATGGGCATCGGAATGAGTAATTTTCAAGGCATTTTGTACCCACACGCGCATCCAAAGCTATTTGCAGCAATAAACCCCGGATTTTCTGTAAATTCTTTACCACCAGTTCATTCCACTTACATTCACGGCTTGCATTATCCTGGAGAGAATGTACAGAGAGCTGATTACGAAATAGATGTTCTGAATCCAGAGAACACAGTGTTTCTGCCGACACTTGTGCGATCGGGGAGGATGCTGCGTTCGCCAGAAGATGATTTCTTAGCAGAACTATCTCATGATGCTATTATGAACAACATTTTGCCTACAATGGCTGTGCCTTTCGTACGATATGCTGGTTCTTCAGTGCCTTTCTCAAATAGACCTTATGATGGGCGGGATAGAGCAGCAGTCGCCATGTACCCTAATGTAGCTTCAGGAGGTTGCGCGCAGCCGATTTTGTTCAGCTGCTCTCCGAAAATAATCCGTGGTAGTTTGAAACAGAAGCCATATTCGGATAGCAGTCAATTGTCAAGCCCAGGGGCTCCTATAGCCTACAGAGAACAGTCAGAAGCGAATAGAATTTAAAATATCCTCGTAGAGGACCAAGGCAAGGACGCGTGAACTAGCAGCCTTATTATAACTTTATACCAGTAATTATGGTCTGCTATTAAAAAACTGCAAAAAAATCTGCTGTTTTATTTCCTTCTCGTTGGTATGCAATAATTGTGTTTCCCGTCTCTAATAATGTTTATAAACTAATAGTATATTGTTTAATGATAATGACTCTATCAGGCAGTAAGTATAATGACCATATTAGGCAGACGTGTTGGTGGTCTAATTGTATATCTACTGTCACAGACACAGAACACGGAAAAAGCTCGCTACGCTGTCGCTTCAAAGAGGACTATAATAGTTGCCTAAATAAATAGTGAAAAAAGAACGTAGGTACAGTCGACCGCACGTCAGTGGAAACACTTTGACCTTGAGCTGTCTTAGCCTATCAGGGAGTTTCAGTACTATGCGGGACCAGTTTATACTGGTTTTGTTTCCACTGACGTGCGGTCGACCGTACTACGTCCGTAGGCAGACTGTACCGATTTCGATGCGGTTTGTTGCAGATAAGGACGAGTGCCCACTCGATCAGGTTCTGGATATCAACCTGCAGTGCATTCTGCGCCGACGCTCCGCAGTCACCAATGAAACGCACTGGAGTAATTACCAGTAAAATAAAAGGTACAACCACACTGCACAACTTTCTCACTCATTCAATAAAAAAAGCGAGTTATACCTATCACCCATTTATAAATAACATATACCTACAAAGTTAATTAATGCAGCTGGCCAAATTGTAAAACACCCGTCGTCTGTAACAGCATAAGTTATCCAATATTTACTTGACACCCAATATTATGACCGTAAATTATACCGACAGTATGAAATAAAATAAACTTATTGAGAACTGAAATTTTTCCTTTTCAATAATAAATCTACACTAAAAGGCGTATCATTAATTGAACTTGCCCTGATTGTATATTTAATATTAAGCTCGATTATGAAATCTAAAATTTTTAACACGTAAATAATAATAATGATGTTAGCTATATTTAGCCAGGATAGGCAGAGTAGATGGTCGCATGCAGTACTAGGCCTCGCATCGGTGGGACTGTTGCTCGTCCGTCAGTCTGCGACATTGATTTAGTAATTACATATTTTATTGATAACTTTAATATTATTAGATGAATGACTGTATTATGCTATAGTGTTTTCAAGAGAAAACTTGATTTTGGTCTCAGTGTTTGCCCCGCATCGTTCGATTATACGACTTTGTACAATTTGCACAAGTTAATCCCGACCGGGATGTTATATTTATGAATTATGATTGCCATTAATCTCACACACTTATGGAAAGGTTTAATAAACATGCTCTATATGTATACATATGCATTAATTTCAAAACAAACCATTTATTATACAATCGTACCTACTCATGTTATGATTGATTGGTTCATTAAGATTTGCAGTTGATATTAAGTTTATTTCCATATACGATAAGGTCCTTCAGGATATTTGCGATAAGATAGTGCAAAGAAAGGTTCACGAAAATAAACGTATCTTGTAGATGATTCTAGATATAATTTAAGTAGATATTTCATCAACATATTTAATCTTAAGGCATAATTAGGTAGGTACTTAGGTATGTATAAAAGTTTCTCGCACTCGTAAAACACTCATTCAAAAGAAATATCGAATCAGCCTGTCAACATCTATTGATGGACTATCTCGGCGTATAGGTATGCTTGCAAAATTACTCCCAGTAATCCGCCTACCTCTACAATCTTACTGACAAATCTTTGGGATTAGAACTTTATACCTACTTAAACAAACTATTAAAACTATTTTAATTATCTAACCATCACAAAATGCGAAATATAAGTGAGGACGTTTAGGTGAACTAGTTCAATTGAAAATGGTGTGATTTAGTTCCGCGAAAGCGTTAATTATCAGACACGTTGAACTCTTACAGATAACGAGTTTAAAATGAGTGCGTAGGTATTTATGTAAATATATCACTTTCTGTAGATTAATCTATGTAAGTCCTCAGATTACAAAACAAACCATTATATACAAAATTGGCATGTATTCTAAAAATAAAATGAACGCCTAGACTTGGTGTACGCCCACTCGCGTAATTTTGTATAGATAGACTGTATAGTATTTATAGTATTTTTGCCTTCATGTGGCTACCAAGCACCTCAGTAAATACATTATGGACCTCCATACCCGCTCTCCTACCCAAATAATTAAACCCCCACATACCGTAGGAGGTGAAAAAAATACCAGTTTTAATTCTGGTTGTCAAAGCAGCAAACGAAAAGTAACAACAACAAATTAAAAAAATAGGTATCAAAATTTATTCAACGCAGGTGAAACCGCGGGGCGTCTCCTAAATTGTATTAACTACACTCTGGATAAATGTAATTGTAAAATTCACACCACATGCATTGCATGACTCATATCAAGAATGGAATTTCCGCAAGCAAATCAAAACCGTCGCTTGACGTCAAGTTATCTTGCGAAATATTCTCACAAATGGACCGCACTGTTTGTTATTTGTTTAATGTTTTTGGCTTCGTACCTAAATATAATATTAATCAAATAATAGTAAACGAATACGTACGTATTCGATTACTTACACCCTTTTATTATCATTAAGCATACTCGTATCGTATTATCCCTCAGAGTGTTAAAACGGGTTTGCGACCAAAAAAAACAAGATCAAATACTAGACATAAAGTGAAGTCTAGATAGAATTCGTTTTTCAAAAACCAAAATCTGACAGCCACATTCTAAGGATATCATCAATTTCATGATACTTTACGTCCACTGCTGTACATAGGTGAATGAACGTCAATATATACCAGTTCTATATATATCTCTATGTACCAGGTCCCACAAGGTGGACCGACGATCTGGTGAAGGTCGCGGAACCCGGCTGGATGAGGTTAGCGCAGGACCAGCCTTTGTCCAGCAGTGGACGTCTACAGGCTGATATTATGATGATAATATACCAGTTCAGGCCTAGCCTGGGCTAGCGTGGTGGACTATAGCCCGCACGCCCTCGTTGAGAGGGTAGGCCTGAGCCCCAGCAGTGGGGAGATTAATAGGCTGTTGATGATGATACCAGTTCAGTATTGGACCGACTTCTACAAAATGCACTAGGTTATGGACTTGGCTTCGTTCATTATATCCGAAAAAATGCGGACGTCCATTTTATGAAAAGGCTACTCGGTTCCCTTTGTCGTAGCGTTCAATTGAAAACGTTCATTAGGAGAGCTATAAAGTATCAGAAAACTATTAAAATCTGTTTACCCATTATTGAGTTTATTTACACCGACAGACAGATAAATTACATTACTTATTTACATTACAGGTAAGCATAACTCATTTTATAGGCCAAAACAAACCAATTTATCAATCATGTATGGCGCAATACTGCAAATCGATCATGTGTGTAATTCGATTGTTAAACAAATATTTTTAAAGAATTAATTTTTTCTCCCTTTATTAACAACAATTTACAACTATAATTACAGTTATTTGGTTTTGTTAACTGTAGTTGTAAATAATAATAAAAATATAGTGTTACGTGTTCCCCAAACGTACACGTACGTACGTATTACACGTCCCGCCAGACCACTTGGTAACTAAAGTAGGAACCAAGTGGTCGGACGTGACTCCAGTCGCATACAAAAATAATTCTGAAACCGTATACCTCAGTTCTATTTGTAGAAATATTGCATTGACTTAACCTTTTGAACCCTGAGGCCCAGAGCGTATTTCGCGCATATTTCGTGTCAGTCACACTCGACATTGCCACTCAAGAAACTATACTGAGCTAATCGCTATTCTAATTAAACTTGACGAGCTGGTACTTGAAAACTATTAAAAATATTAACATAGGTCATTTGGGGAAAATACTACAATGGTAACACAATCTGTCATTTTGAGGAAAGTAGGTAGGTGTTCTGTCACACCCTGTTTACCGTAATGTGTGCGAAATATTCTGTGATAGCCAAGTGATAGCTCAATTTCTAGAGACACGGGATGTGAACTTACGCACGTAGGGTTTTCTCGGTATAAAATAAACGCAGCATGGGCATAGAAATGCGTCACACGGTATCAAGAAGAAGCCAGCCTGTCTGTCACCTGGCCCATACCTACCGTAATCTTTGACGTCACTATGCGTACAAAGATAACACGATTGCATTTAAAAGGCCGCAAACTTGGGTCTGAATCCAAACAAATCGAGGTATTCGTCGCTGATAGCAAGTGAGTTGCTCTATTCTGTCACTGAAAAAGTTTAGCAAAAGTTTAGTAAAGATGTCGAAGTTGTTATTGGTTTTGTTGATGTGTGGGTTCATAGCACTGTGCCATGGCCGGCACGTGCATCCGCACCACAGTGCTCGAGGGGCTGATGTCACTCAGAACACAGCAGAGCCAGAGATCGATGGAATGTCAATAGTAAGTTTAGTTTTTGTAGCTTGTTAATTTTTTATAAGTTTATTAATTTTCTACTCTAGCTGTTGCTTCGTATGAGTACGATTTTAACTCTTTAGGGTATAGAGTTTTAAGTAAGAGTCTTGCTACAGTTGTGATCTAGAGCGGACATTAAATGAACATTAATATAAAAATTCAGTGGCCTCGGGGATAAGACGCGGCCTATCATATCGAAAGGTCCGAAGTTCGATCCCCGGCTGGGCCATGTACCAATGGGTTTTTTCTCGAAACTTAAGTACATTTACTGACTGCTCGCAAACGGTGAAGGAAAACATCGTGAGGAAACCTGCATATGCCGAAGAAGAAATTCTTAGGCGCATGTGAAGTCCACCAACCCGCACTGGGCTAGCGTGGTGGACTATAGCCCGAACGCCCTCGTTTAGAGGGTAGGCCTGAGTCCCAGCAGTGCGGACATGTTAATAGGCTGTTGATGATGATGATGAATATAAAAATTCATTTTCGAAACCACGGAAACCACTGATCATCACTGAAAAAAAACAATCGCTTAGCTAAACAGTTGACCAATATAATCAGGCTCTTTAGTGACAATGTCAGATACCTGTGTCTGACTGACCGCATAATGAGAGGGGTTGTTAGAAGTTAATACCCAAGGAACCCTTACGTTTTGTATTTGAATAACAGAGTTTGTTTGTTCTCAGGACGCGATCCGCAACATCCGGCCGAGCCACTTCGTGCCCATCAACAACATACTGTTCTTCAGGCGCTACGACCCGTGCGAGGAGGGCCTCAAGAGGGACCTCATCGGCGTCTGCCGGGAGGTCTGGGACTGATACCTCACTCGCCAACTCTACCATCAATCATCGTCATCACATCACCCTTAAATACTGTCCACGGTTGGACTCGGTCACCGGTTCTGCGACACGATTTTAATTACGTTCGTAAGCTGATTTCTCATAAATTACAGAACCGACTATATAGCCACACTTAATGCATAATATGGTTTTTCATTCAGTTTGTAGTCGTACTTGTTTTAAATAAAATTGTTAAATTTTTGGTATCATGTTTTAGAGCTATTCTGCACTGCTACATCATACTTGTGACCAACTGTGACAGAGTCATTTGGAATAAGTTTAATTTTAAAAAGATATGTGATATTAGATATAAGGATTAAGCAGTTGTATCTGATCATCTATCTATATAATATTAGCTAAAAATATACTTTAAATGAGATTAGATAATTATGAAAGTACAAACTACTAATTTATAAGGTATCTATTAGCTTAATGATAAATTAAATTACTATAATTCGATGATCTATGAATAAAATCTTAGTGATACACAAAAGGAGTATTATCATTTTATTTTATAGACGTCCCCAATTAAATTAAGTTGGTAATCAACAAATAAATAAACAATCAAAAAATTTATTTTACCTAAACACATTTACTCATACATTACTCAGTAAATCAGACGACAATTTTGTTTAACTAAATTACTAGTCACACGACAATTTTACGTTATATTATCTTGTCAAAAATATTTCTAAATAATCTTCTTTACACAACACATGTTTACACTAAGTTAATATAACGATCTATACAATCCTGAAAAATCTACTGACTTCTCTTCTAAAGTTTGAAAACATATTGGAAACCGATCGATCATTTCCGATCAGGAACCATTCAGCGTTGACTGGAGACTTAATCATTATTTCATCATTATCATCAACGATATTTTATACTGTTTGCGCAAGGCTTAAAACTGTTACAGCTTGTTCTAAACACCCTCATATTATAATTAAACGTATACGTACGTCGGTGCATGTGAAGATTTTCCTACAAAAACGCCTATTACCTGCAGCGTGGGTGGAAGTATTGAGATAGCTTCAGAGAAGTTGCAGATCGTTTCAGGGAGTTACCTACATGAGCGATGCGGGGGGCAAAGTGACCGCTCCGTGGCCGGAGAGGGGCGACGGAAGCTGGGTCACCCCCCGGATCCAGGCGCCCCTTTCGCAGCAGAACGACTCCACATTGTTCAGTGCACGCATGTAGATTGTCGTCACACCACCTGGGTATCACATAACACAATTATTGGATCTGTTGCTGAAGCCACAAAGTTAAAATTTGACAGCAGAAATTAGCAATAAAGTGTAAAATAAATAAATCCGGAAGTGTGTTTGTTTGTCACGCCCGGCAGTGGGGCGTCGCCGTGTCGGGGATAAGACGCGGCCTATCATATCGAAAGATCCGAAGTTCGAACCCGGCTGGGCCATGTACCAATGGGGTTTTCTCGAAACTTAAGACATTTACTGACTGCTCTCAAACGGTGAAGGAAAACATCGTGAGGAAACCTGCATACGCCGAAGAAGAAATTCTTAGGCGCATGTGAAGTCCACCAACCCGCACTGGGCTAGCGTGGTGGACTATAGCACGAACGCCCTCGTTGAGAGGGTAGGCCTGAGCCCCAGCAATGGGGACATGCTAATTAATAGGCGTTGATTTGATTTTGTATTCTTTAGTACATTGATCAGAATCGCCCAGTTAGTACAGGTGACTAAGGGCCTCTTACACCGCTTGCTGATAAAGTCCCAGATACTCTATCTGCAGGTTATCCGACAGATAGCCTGGTTTTTTGGTTTCACAGGTATCTGATTGCCTATATCTTATATATTTTATATAGTCTATCACACAGATTTATCTGATAGATTAGTTTATCACTAAGATTACTATCTATAACAATATCAGGAAGTGGTGAAAGAAGCCCTAAATCTACCCCTGAAGTAGGTATATGTATTACTAGCTGTAGCCCGCGGCTTTGCCCGCGTGGAATAAGTATTTTAAAAGTAGTGTTTATGTTATTTCAGGGTATAGCTATCACTGTACCAAGTCTCATCAAAATCCGTTCAGCCGTTACAGCGGAAAAGAGTACCTAACAAACATTCATGCAGATATTTTTAAACCTAGGATCAACGTTCGCAAAAGGTTTAAGAGGGAAATTTCAAAAGATATCCTAGATAAGTACCTGTACAAAGTGACAAAGATCAGTATCCAAGTACAATTTACCTTGTATGTTATACACGAATGTCAAGATAAGCACTATAAACAATTATTGCACAAACAACTATTTACGATGAAGCGCCACTCATTGTTTATTTAGGTCATAGTCATCAGTTTTCAAGTAAACTGGCCAACTTGCAACCTTGTCGGAAGATTAGGCGAGACACGTACTTATTTGTTACAAACAAAATATCAATATGTTGTAGTAAATGTCAGGTAAAAAATAACCTTTTGCTTACCTATCATTCAATATAAGATGAGTCAAACAAAATAATAAAGATACCCTTGGATAACTTCTGAGGCGTTATCTAAGCGATTTAAATTGGCGCTGTCAAAAGAAATGGATAACGTAACAACTATATAAATTTATTTATACCCTTGGCTTTGTTTTTACTAACATGCAGAATGGGTAATATAGGCCTCATAATAACTTTGACAGAGTAGGCCTGTAAGTATACCTATCCACTCTAAGATCGATTGTATTTTCGTCATATCATAACAGCTTTAGGCATGTCACCAAAATAAATATCCAAATTTTATCAAAAAACACATAGATGATATCATTATCAACTTTGATAAGCGACGCCATTAAATTATAAAATACAACAACTATCCAAGGCTATAAATAAAATTAGTGGTCGTATAGACCGCTATAACAAACATGGATCATAGTTATTCAACCTATTTTCCTAAATGAAATTAACTGTAATTAATACCAAGCACTTTGAATACTTCATAAAATGTGTGCCAAAAACATTTTTTTCAAAATGTAAGCAAAAGTGTGTACTTAAAAGAAAGTGTAACTTGTGTAAAGATTTGTAGTCTTTAGATAAAACGAATTTAATGAGTTCATCCATAGTATGTGTTACCGAGTTCAATAGTCGAATGTTTGAGTAAAAGTTCATAGCATAACAGTAAATGTCCATTTCGCAAAGTCCCGCATGCTGAAAGCGGCCCGTTTGCAAAAAAATTCCCTTTTAAAAACGGTCTGTTTCACAGATTATCAGCTCTCTTATCTTCCCTATCTCCCTCTTTTCCTACGCCCCTTCCTCCCCTCCCTGCCACTTCCCCTCCTTGCCACTTCCCTTCAATACACTTAACCCCATTCGGGGGGAGGATGTGGGGACATCCTCCCAGCGGGACATTTTGTGAACGGGACATCGCGAACAAGTATGATTTTGGGGGAAGGATAATTTGCGAAAGGGACATTACCATCCGAATCTGCTGGCCATCTTATGGTTGTGGTAAGGAATATAATGACGTTAATGGGTTGTATTTAAATAAATATCTAACATAACATTGTTATTATTAATTAATTAAATTATTGACATTATTGAATTACTTACTATTTAAATGTATGTTAAATTATGATTATGTTTAACCTTCTGACTTGTAATACGTATTACCAATAAATTTGATTATGATTATGATTAACTTACATCAAATAAATCTGATTTTGAAATTTGCACACAAATGCGCACTTTGGTCTACAATTTAAGTATTTAATGTGCTTTAAAATAATATATTTTGGTAACCTATGATGATGAGCTGTGTGCCGAGGTAGGCGAGCGCGTGCCCGTGCCGCGGTATCGACATCTCCGTCTCGGGCTTCCATTCGCGCTCCTTCCAGTCCCACACATCGATCGTGCTCACGCTGCTCGCTGTCTTGTCCTGCAACATCAGATTGAACATAAGACGGTGAATATCCCTGCGATACAACCAAGGGTTCAAGAAAAGTCAGCTTTAGAGGTATGTGAACTTATAAATATAAGTGTGTAACAGCTTTGGCTGAATTGGCCGTGTGTGAATTTGTCCAAAACATTTTTTTAACAGTAGCACACTTTTTACTGCTGCTTTTTTCGCTTTTAACCAACGTATGAGGTACAGTTAGAGATTGAAAAAGCATTTATCTGAAACTGACCATAAAATCTTTCAGTGTAGATCCCTATCCTTCAACCGACCTTAACAGTAACTTTCCCAGCACCACCGACTATGTACAATTTGTCATTCATCGCGAACAACGTGGAAAAGCATCGGGGGAAACGCAGGCAGTGGATTTCTGTCCATCTGAAATTACACAACATAGAATTAACTAAGTAGATGGCGCTTTTATTAGCCGTCGTTTATGGAATAGTACATTGTGCAATAAGGGCAGTAAGTAGGATATTACTAAAGAGAGTCTGTTAGAAACCCGACGCCGAAGGCGGAGGGATTTTAATGACTCGAGTTTGTAATACCCTTACTGCCCGTGATGCACACAATGTGTTTCATCACATTTGCGAGGAAATAAATACCTACGACACAAGGGAACAAATTTATTTTCTTTGAGTTTGCTGATATTATTTAAGTTCATTCAATTAATTTAGTTAAATTGAGTTAAATTTAGTTAAATTTAATTACCTTAATATAACTCAAGTTAACTCAGTTTAACTCAAGTCGAGTCAAATCGAGTACAGTCGAGCACAGGCGAGCACAGTCGAGTACAGGCGAGTACAGTCGAGTACAGTCCAGTACAGTCGAGTACAGTCCAGTACAGTCGAGATAAGTCAAGTTATATACTCAATTTAACTTAATTTTTAACTTAATTAATTTAATAAACCAGTTCAGTACAGCCAGCTACACATAACAGCCCTAGGGGTATAATATTGTACAGATTTTCATTATTCTCCCGCGGGTGTATATAGGCCATTGTGTTTCTTTAGGTACGCATATAATCAGACCCTGAACGAGCAAGTGTGATGAAAAATTATTTGGACGTTTTGCGTTTTGGACGTTCTACTAAATACGCAAGCTTATTATTGAGTTTGTGCGCGTCTGTGGCGTAGTGGGGAAGACGCGACCTGTCATGTCGAAAGGTCCGAGTTCGACCCCCGGTCGTGCCATGCACCAGTAGTGTTTCTTCTAAACTTGAGTACATTTAAGCGTAACACACACTGAGCGGCGGCGTTGCGAAAGCGTTGCGGCGGCGAAGGTTTGTATGAAGAACGCGCCGCGCCGCCGCCGCTTTGATGTAAAGGGCTTCATACTATTTCAAACATTACAGAAAAAAACCGCAATGCTTTCGCAACGCCGCCGCTCAGTGTGTGTCACGCATTACTACCTGCTCTCAAACGTCGAAGGAAAACATAGTGAGGAAACGTGCATACGCCTAAGAAGAAATTCTAGGCGCATTGTGAAGTCTACCAGTCCATTGGGCTAGTGTGATGGACTATATTAGCCCTAATGCCCTCGCTGAGAGGGTAAGCCAGAGTCCCAACAGTGGGGACATAATTAATAGGCCGTTGATTTGATTTGATATTTACATAATTGAGCCACTAACTCATTAGTCCTCGAGTTGTAGCACTCGACGACGTTGGTGACAGGCTTCTTCTTCTTGCCGGTCAGGCCGCCCGCCACCCAGATGTAGTCGCGGTACTTCACCGCCGCCACCGCCATGCGCGCCACCCCCATACACTTCACCTCAGTCCACGAACCGGTTTTGGGGTCGAATTTCTCCACGGAATTGAGAACCCTGCGGGAATATGGTGATCAGTGATCACAGATTGTGTGTGGGATCCCCGGATAGATAGAGCGACGATCTGCGTAAGTCTCGGTCCAGCAGTGGTCTAATGCAGGCTGATGAGGATGATCACAGATAACCCTTCATCATCATCATCATCATATCAGCCTGTAGACGTCCACTGCTGGACAAAGGCCTCCTCCAAGGATCTCCACGACGACCGGTCCTGCGCTAGCCTCATCCAGCTGGGTCCCGAAAACCCTTTTATGTAACGCAATAGCTAAATCTACTTGGCGGGTTTCGTAGTGCATAACGGCGGTCTGTGATTGGCTATTTCACAGTCGTATCTAGCGTGACATTTGTGCAAACGCATTGATGTGTGGTGAGCGTCAGTTGCCATGTACTGTTTGTGCTTGAATTGGGTTTGCGAAATTCCTAAGTGGGTTTAGGTTATGTACTCTGAGTTCTACATAAAAATAAGGCTACATTGACGACTTTTTTTAAATGATGAAATTTATAAAGCCGGCAAGTGCGAGTCGGATTCGCCTCGAAGGTTTCCGAGGAATACCTTAATGTCATTCTCCCCTGTGACGTCATACCTGCCCTTCTTGTCCTGTCCCCCGATGGCGTAGAGGGCCATGCGATGCACCACCAGCCCAAAGTTCTTCCTGGGCACGGAGAGGCCGCTCGCGCTGTACCAGGCGCGGGACACGGGCTCGTAGGACCACACAGTGGACACCACCACCGACTTCCCGCGTATGTCATCGTCGCGAGGGTCGGCACCACCTGCAGTTTTGCTCGTATGTCAACATTGTACCTACTTACTAGCCTTTATCCATTGAACAAGGATCCCATAGAACAGCTGCTAAAATAACAATAATAATCAGAGAGGGACTTATTACAAAAGTGGTAAGAGTAAGCAAGACAGGTATAATATCTTCTATTGTATGTAGTTGGTATGTACCAACTGCCCCCCAACAAACCACAACCCGACTAAAATAGTGTTTGTTCAGTTTGACCCCGCCATATAAGAAGCGTCTTCTCTAATTATTGGGGTAAAATACTATTGCTATTTCATGCTATACGCTGATTACGGTTCTATAGTTCATTCTTTTTCTATGCCTTTATCAGTTCAATGCTAGCATCAATCTATAGGTATACGAACAGGATATTTTTTTGTCAGTATAATCCATACAAAATACACTCGGATTTTTTTATCGTCATATTTTTATGTCATTTACATGAAATTATTTAACATAATTGGTTTATGTCAAAATAACGAGACAAAATGTAAAGGCAGTTAAAAATACGAAGATAAATGAACGATTCGTCAAATTACTTTCTGCATACAACCCCAATTACAATTAAGCCAGCTGTACCCAATAATTAACTTTGTTTTTGTAAACATTTCCATACATCACATCGATTTTCTTGTTTGTTACAGGTAATCTAACTTGCTTTTTCCGGTAAAAAAAAGGGTTAAGTCGATTGGTGAAGAGCCTAGCTAGGGCTGTATTCTGTGGCTAGGGGTGAACATTGAACACCCGGTACCTACTGTACCTACAATGTATTTTACACCCTACCAGTTTCTTTCTACTCATGCGTCGTATCTTTCTACTCATATATAATCGTATGATGATTAATGACCGTGTAAGGTAAGGTAAATGTGTAAGGGACGGCCATCAAACTGAATCAAGTCATCACTTGAAAAGCTTATAGTTACCGACGAGGTAAACCCTTCCCCTCAAGAAAGCGACGGAGTGATGATGCCTCGGTTCCGGCAGCTCGCCGACGACATCCCACACGTTCTCTACGGGATCAAACCTAGAACAACAGTCGTATATAACTATGTACGTTATAGGAGTAGGTATAAATAAAGATGATCTTCATGGTGTCGATCAACAGCCGCTATGCAGCGATGCCTACCCTCCTCACAAACAACGAGAGTGCAGTTTACAGGATGGAACAGAAAAGTGTCACCAGTCGATTAATCCTTAAAGATATTTGAAAAATTCTGACTATATAGGTACCTAGCTACTACCTACCTACCAATGTCACTAACTACTAACGTGTGTATTGCTAACTCAACCACAGGCACGGCGCGCGAAAAAAGAAATCCGTGCGCCATTTTTCCAAAAATATTTATCTACAGATAGTTGTGTTTAGTAAGATTATTTTTTAAAATGTGAACTGTGTGACAGAAGTGAAGAAGAAGAGATTCCATTCGACGCCGTCAATAATCTTACTAAAGCACGAAATGCAAGTTGGCCTGTTACCATGAAAAATATGAAAAATAAAATGTTCTTCGCAAAGCGTGATGAAAAATATGAATAGTGTGAACACTGGTCATTATACTCTCGACTTTATTACGCCCTCGCCTTAGGCTCGGGCTATGCATTCAAGCCTCGAGTTTAATGGTCAACATAGCTCGTATCTTGATGTACTACTTTAGCTAAGGAGGGTAGGTACAAATATAAGGTGAATATACTAGGCAAGTACCTGAATATATCTTTCCCGGTATTTTTGCCAACTCCGTAGGCGGTATGGGGATCGATCCCGCCGAAAACCAGAACAGTTTCCCGATCCCAGTTGAACAGTGAACCTTCTACAATGTAGTTCTTATTCGATGGACCGAGGATGGACGTCGACAATTTATTCCTGCAGTAAAAGTAAAGTTAATGGTGCTCTGTCCGCGTTGACGAAGAATCAGACTTTAACAGACGACTTCCGTCCGTTTTATTATATTAAATATTCGACAAAAGTAGGTATACCTTGGTGGCTCGATATCGAGCGGGTTTCGAAAGCTAGTTAAATGTGTCAAAACTCACATGTTGGCTTTGGCGAGCGACTCCTTGGACTGGTTGAAGAGGGATATTTGTGGGCTGGTGGTCTGGTTGTTGGTCCGCGGGTCCGACCGCGACGGGACGGCCACCTGCGGCCGCAGTGACGGAGGGCCCGCAGCCGAGGTCCTGGCATATTCAAACACTTTTTAAATGAGATTTTGGTTTTGTTATACTATAGTTATTTAAGCCATGTCTTATTTAAAATGTAGTCATATTTCTTATTTTAACTTGTAAAGGTGTAGCATATAAGTGGGTATTTGTAGATAACCTGTCATACGGCGGGCCGTCAACATTGAAATTACACTAACTACAGAAAACTAACCTCTCTCATTTCTCTCGCCTTTTCCCTTAAATATACTACATATTGGCGACGAGGAGTGTCTGAACTCGTGTTATTGAGTGCAAATAAGTTCGATTCATCTTATTTTGTAAAATGGCAAGTGGATTATTCGGCGGAACACTCGTTTTCGATCATCGACATCACCAGTGGGAAAATTTTCAAGTGCGGTTGAAACAGTACTGCATAGCTAATGGAATTTCGGACTGCAGTGATAAGTTGTTCGAGAAACGCCGTGCGATTCTACTCACATGTCTGGCAGAAGAATCGTCAAGAGTCACATTATCGGAAGGCTCCCATATACTCCCTTCCTCCACACTTGCTGGTGAATCGGAGTAAAGAGTCTGATCCTGTAGTGAAGAAGAAGGCGATAAGAATGTTTCAGTAAGACTGCCATCGCTATGGTCTATCTCAGTTGCCGATCCGTCTACTGTGGGAGTGGGAGTATTAAACGCAGCGGCAGTCTCCTCACTCTGTGCATTCTGCACTGAACTGGACTCTGTGATCTCATGTTCACAAACTTCACTTTGGTCCGAGTCCAGTTGGTCACTCTGTGTTGTAGTGGCATCGAGGGTAATGTGCGCATAATCGGTATCACTTTCACTAGAAGATTGGTTTTGAGCGTCAGGGTCTACTCCTCTGTACTTATGCATTTGATCTACATGCTTCTTAACAACACAATCGAATTTTGGTGCATAAACTAAAAACATACGTGACCCAATTCTTTGATTAATTATACCTCTAATCCATGTATGTTTGGTACCATTGTAATAATGTTTTTTTATTAGGACTTCATCTCCAACTTTAAATTTCAAATTTCTTTTCCCACCAAAAACTTCACATTGAGAGATCTGTTTGTTAATCACATTTTCATTAGCCGCGGCATGCACTGCGGAATCGGAAGGTAAAATGTGTTGTTTAGGTTTTGGACATAATAAATCAAGACGAGAGCGCAATGGACGTCCAATCAATAAATGAGCTGGGGAAAAACCTGTGCTACAATGTGCCGTGTTCCTATAGTCTAACAAAAAATTATTTAGTATAAGTAATAACAAAAATTGTGAGGAACACGGCTTCTTCTTCTTCACTACAGGATCAGACTCTTTACTCCGATTCACCAGCAAGTGTGGAGGAAGGGAGTATATGGGAGCCTTCCGATAATGTGACTCTTGACGATTCTTCTCCGATCTTGAATATTAACCTTAGACCTCGTCACCGTTAAAATTTAAAATTTTAGAATCTGATTGATTCTTTTATTTTGGTTGTGTATACCTACATCTTAAGATTTTTTATTATTCTGTATTGTTAAATTTAGGTTGGGGAGATGTAGTACTTCTATTAAGTATGTAGGATGGTTATGTCCTATCTTTCTTATGTTGTGCCGAGAGTAAAACTATTACGATTTTCAGTTAGGAAGTTATATTCAGTAACTAGAGAATACAGGTAGATAATACAGTAACAATGCGTCTGACCGTGTCGGCCATCTCTTAGTCTATCTCTCTCACTCTCTCATTCAGTGAAGGGAGGCGCCGCGCGCATGCGCGGCGCGGCGGTACTACTAGTACTCGCCACACCACCCCCCTACGAAGAATTTAGGTGCAACCTAAATTAATATATCCACAGTTACACAGAAAAAAACAAAACAATAAAAAAAACAGTAATATGCCAATTAAACATTACAAATCCAAGATATCCTTAAATTTAACCCTACGACCAGAACGAGTGACGACAGGGGCAGGCGCAGAAGCAGCAGCAGGTAAGTTGTCACTAATGGTCTGTGGCTTGAGAATGCCAGGTGTAGTAGGAGTCCGGACGGGTGCTGGCAAAGACTTAGGTGCGATCTTTGGCGGCGCAGGTATAGTAGGAACGTCTGCTGTAGGTGAAACGTTCTGCTTTTGAGGGCAAGAAGAGTCTGCAGCTTCTATAAACGCAGGCTTGACTCTGTCGATTGATACCTCCACTTCCTTGCCTTTGATGTCAAGAGTCAATGTTTTGTCGTTCCTCCGCAAGATCTTGTAAGGACCATTATACGGGTGTTGTAGTGGACGTCGGACGCTGTCTTCGCGCAGTAGAACGTGGGTAGCTGTTGCCAACTCCTTGAAAACAAAAGTTGAGGGGTTCGCATTACGGGATGCTGGAGTAGGTCGTAGGAGTGACATTTTGGTCCTCAATTGTGCGACAAAATCTCCAATGCTGTCCTCAGGCTGTTGAGCTGGTATTACGAACTCACCGGGCAGTCTGAGAGTTTCCCCATAGACGATTTCAGCTGCTGAGCAACCGAGTCCTTCTTTGAGAGATGTGCGCATTCCTAGCAGCACCACAGGGAGCGCCTGGGACCATGAAGTGTCGTGGCACATAAGTGCAGCTTTCATCTGTCGATGTACGCGTTCGATCATCCCATTTGCTTGAGGGTGGTATGCTGTTGTCCGTGTCCGTTTAGTAGCGCAGGTGTTCATGAGTCTCTGAAATAGAGCAGACTCAAATTGGCGGCCTTGATCGGTCGTGATGAGATGCGGCACGCCAAAACGCGAAATCCAGCCGTCGAAAAACTTCTGTGCGACTTCCTCAGCAGTCATTGTAACCATTGGCCACGCTTCAGGCCACCGCGAGAATCTATCAACAGCGGTGAGGCAGTAAGAAAATCCATTTGAGATCGGCAATGGGCCGACAATATCAATATGAACATGTCTGAAACGTGCAGATGGAGTAGCGAATTCACCGAGCGGAGCTGAAACATGTCGCGTGACTTTGCTCTTCTGGCAATTGATGCAAGACTGTGCCCATATGCGGCAGTCCTTTTTCATTTTAGGCCAGCAATATCGCTCAGACACCAGGCGTACGGTTGCGCGCACACCAGGGTGGCTGAGGTTGTGGAGCTTGTTGAAAACCGCTCGTCGGAAGTTCGGCGTGAGGAAAGGTCGTGGTCGGCCAGTGGAGACGTCACAAATGATGGTAGTATCGGTACCTGGAATCAAGGTAGGAGTAAGTTTGAGCGATGAGCTGTCTCGGAGAGAATGAAGCTCTTCGTCTTTCTCCTGGTCCTTAGCTAACGCCTCATAATCGCCGTCAAACGATACGTGACATGGCGTCAGCAACCACGTTGTCTGCACCTTTAATGTGCTGTATGTCAGTTGTGAACTGACTAATAAATGTCAGTTGGTTGAGTTGCGGTGGAGGCAACTTTTCACGTCTCTGTACGAAAGCGTACAGCAGCGGCTTGTGATCAGTGTAGATCGTAGCAGATTGGACCTCAAGAATATGCCGGAAATGCTGTACACTTTCGTACACAGCAAGCAGTTCCCGGTAGTAGGTAGGGAGAACAACCTGCTTGGTGGTCAGCTTTTTGCTGAAGAAAGCAAGAGGTTGCCACTGTCCGTCTACGAGCTGTTGTAAGCAGGAACCAATCTGCAAGCTGGAAGCGTCTGTGAACAGACCTAATTGCGCGCCTGAGACGGGACGGGCTAAAAGAGTAGCAGTGGATAAATGCTCCTTGCAGGCTTGGAAGCAGGCTTCCAACTCTGGGGTCCACGGATATGGTTTAGCGCCCTTTCCTTTCGTCGCGGCCATGGCGTTGACCAGCGGAGCTTGTTCTTCAGCTGCCTTGGGTATAAAACGCCGATAGTAGTTTAGCATGCCAAGAAAACGTTGCATACCTTGGATCGTCTTAGGTGGTGGGTAGTTCTTCAGCGCTTCAATGCGGTCTTCCGGGGGGTACGTGCCATTGGCATCGATGTGGTATCCTAGAAAAGTTACTTTGGGTGCTCCAAAGACACACTTATCTGGATTGATTACAACCCCGTACTTGTCTAACCTCTGAAACAGAGTCCGCAGATGCTCGGCGTGCTGTGTGGCATCCTGCGAGTACACCAGAATGTCATCGACGTATGTAAAACAGAACTCAAGGCCACGCACCACTTCGTCGATAAAGCGTTGAAACGTTTGGCCAGCGTTGCGAAGACCAAACGTCATATAAGGAAACTCGTACAGTCCAAATGGCGTGATGATTGCGGTTTTGCTAATATCGCCTGGATTAACCGGAATTTGTTGATAGGCTTTTACGAGGTCAACGACACTAAAGATAGTAGCGCCTGCCAGGTTGTTACTAAAGTCTCCTATATGCCTTACCGGATAGCGGTCCGGGATTGTACGTGCATTGAGTGCACGGTAGTCTCCACATGGACGCCATGTTAAATCCTTTTTTGGAGTCATATGTAGCAGTGAGGACCATGCGCTCTCCGAAGGACGCGCGGTACCAGCATTCACCATTTCCGTGAACTCTCTCTGAGCGGCCTTCAGTTTCTCAGGAGCGAGCCGACGCGGACGAGACGCAACAGGAGGGCCGTCTGTTGTCCTGATAAAGTGCAGCGTGTCATGCTTGATGTTGCGGTGCATACTTGGTGGTTTCGTAATTCCTGGAAAATCTGACAAAATTTTTTGGAAAGGAGAGTCACCTGTGTAATTCACAACTTTGACACTGACTTGTTCGGCTGTATCTTCAATAGCTTTAGTATAAAGACCAGTGATACCATCCACTAAGCGATTGCGTGCGCAATCAGGCATTAAATCATAAAAGGCTAAAAAATCGGAACCGATGATCGGACAGTCCACGTCGGCCACTACGAAATTCCAGTGGAAACTACGACGAAGACCAAAATCGAGATTCAATGAGAATAAACCATATGTTTTAATGGAGGTACCATTTGCAGCGTTCAATTTAAAAGATGTAGCTTTGAGTCGACCTTGTAGTGTTTGCTTCGGAAAGCAGCAGATGTCAGATCCTGTGTCGACTAAGAATCGACGTTTGGAGGATCGGTCAGTAACAAATAAGCGACGACTTCCTATGGCAGAGCAGGCAGTAGTCGCCTCTACTGTCTGCTCGAGCCGTTTCCCTGTTGGGTGGCTGGCTCGGATTTCCACTCACATGGTGACAAGCATTTCGTTGCTTTTTCAGCGAAGCGATGATGGTACCAACACAATGACTTCCTGGATCGTGAGCGCGAATTTGAGCTGGAATTGTTGCGGCTCCTGGAACGTGAACGTCCCCGTGTCTCATTCGTTGTAAGGCTAGCGACAGCTTGGGTAAGTGAGTTTATCTGGCGTTCCAGAGCTGATAATCTTTGCGATTGAGGATCAGAAACGGTAGACTTACTTGCGATGGAGTGTACATCGGTTGCACCAGGTTTAAAAACCAGGTACAGCTTGTCAGCGAGCTCTCCGATCTCTTCGAGTGATGCACTGGTCTGCGCAATGAGCACACTCTGGACCTGTCCGGGTAACCGGTCCATCCATAAGGTCTTGAGTAGGCGCTCCTGGCAGTCATCCCCGGCTAAAGTCCGGAGGTGGCGTAGAAAGGACGAAGGCTTCCTGTCGCCTATGTCTTCTTTTTCGAGCAATCTTCTGATCTTCTCCTCGTAAGAAGCTGAGAAGCGTTGTATAAGAGTGTCTTTTAAAATTGTATAAGGCTGCGTAGCAGGAGGACGTGTAATGAGTTCCTCGACTTCCACTGCTGTCTGTGTGTCAAGATTGGAAATGGCATAATAATATTTTGTAGTCTCCACAGTTATTGCGTTGAGGTGAAATTGTGCCTCGAGTGTAGCGAACCACAGGGCAGGCCGTTCCCGCCAGAAAGGTGGAACCCGCACGGACACTCTACCTACACCAACATTCATGCTAGGACTCGAAGCCTCTGCAGGTGCTTTGAGCTCACCTGCCACTTCCCCGGCACCCGCATCTGTGTCATTCTCGGCCATGTCTTTAAACTACACACACACAGGATTAAAAATATAAAATAAATATCCACAACCTTAGGAAAGTATACTGTTAAATATACAAAATATTACAAACAAAACAAAGTCACCCTGTATATGATATGACCCAGAGGTGGTGTGGTTAATTGTAAGTTAACATAACCAATATAAACACTTTCCCAAACTTAAGCATACATCAGGCAATTTAGGCACACACAAAATAAATTATCAAAATGCACAAACCAAAACAAGGAAGCTTAATAATACGTTATCAATTTGTCAATCTAACAGGAATCCAATAGGTAGTTACATACACATCAGACCAATAAGAATTTAATTTTCCTGAGCTATTAGACCAATATGAATTATTTTTCCTGGAGTATTATCCCACCATGTAACATAAACAAACAAGCCAAACAAATGTTTGAAATTAGACCTTAATGTAAATAGTTCTCTTCAAGAGTGTTAGGTATCACTGTTAATGTTATTGTTACACAAAAGGCTCAATGTTCAAACGTTTGAAAACATGCGAGGCTACTTGCGTGAAATCCCACGATGACATTGACAGGTAGGTATGGGTACCTACTTCTGTCGGTATGTGTGACAGCAACTCGTACGAACTTGTATTTTTCAACGAACTTTTCGCTTTGACCTTGGAAATTATTTTGTCCAAATTTTTTGGTTTTAGCACTTAAACGACACTGTAGGTATTGCACAAGGTGTACACTGTATGGATGGCACTGAATACGACTTCTGATACCCTTCGGTTACGGAGAAAACTCTTCGGAAACTTGTTGCTAGGCGTCCGCCCGCGCTTCCGCGGCTGGTCCAAACACGGAATTGGTGCCTCGGCGGTTGGAAATCACCAGCCGAGGATGAGCCTGGGGTGTTGAAAGCCAGTCGGAAGTGCAGATTGATAAGCGGACTGCTTTCCTTCCTCTGAATCTCCGGTGTTCTTCAAGCGAGGGACGCCGATGTATGGCGGCGTTGGTCTCGGTGCTTGTCGGTCCTTGTCGGGGTCACCAATGTAGGATGGTTATGTCCTATCTTTCTTATGTTGTGCCGAGAGTAAAACTATTACGATTTTCAGTTAGGAAGTTATATTCAGTAACTAGAGAATACAGGTAGATAATACAGTAACAATGCGTCTGACCGTGTCGGCCATCTCTTAGTCTATCTCTCTCACTCTCTCATTCAGTGAAGGGAGGCGCCGCGCGCATGCGCGGCGCGGCGGTACTACTAGTACTCGCCACAAGTAGTATGATTTTCTTTCTTTTGGTTAGAAGATTACATTAGTTTTGTATTGTTAAATTTAGGTTGGGGAGATGTAGCATATAAGTGGGTATTTGTAGATAACCTGTCATACGGCGGGCCGTCAACATTGAAATTACACTAACTACAGAAAACTAACCTCTCTCATTTCTCTCGCCTTTTCCCTTAAATATACTACAAAAGGATATCACGTATCTATTTTGCCATGATAGGCCGCATCGTTTCTATTACGCGATTGGCATTCCTCTTCCAGTCACTGCAGTTATTTTTGTTCGTGTTGTTTGCATGGAAACTCTATACACTTACCTTTGTTGTCCCGACAAGGCGTTAGTAGCAGCAGCTAAGTACGAGGCTGCAATGCTGTACCTTTTCTTATCAGGCTGTTTCATTTGACATTGTTGCTGCAACACCAAAACATTACTGCTGTTTTACTCCTGACTGAGGACGGGCGACAGAGCGAGGTGTTAACTTTGGTTGCGCATATAGACAAAATAAAACTAGCAGGTTAGCAACAGGGTACTAAGACTTACTCTGTCAGCGGTAGTAACATCGACAGAGCAGCTACTGGTGTCGCTGTTTGTGGTGTTCAGCTCTTCTGTGGAATCCTTCTCTGGAAGCTCGAGGGTCTGATGAGTCTGTGAACATAGTTAACTCTGTACTCTAAATAACTACACTTATGTATACTCTTACCTTCGCACAATTTTGCAAATAAAAAGTGGCCAAGTAATTTCTCCACAAATGGGGTGCAACTGAGACATGATTTACGCTTTTAAAATGTTACATGCCACTTTATTTGGCAATGTACCTCTTCTCACCTCCTAGTTGTAAATCAAACTTTGCTTCTATACTTTAATTAACTTAATAACATATTATAGGCGAAAGTTTGTAAGGATGTTTGTGAGTGAGGATGATTGTAACTCTTTCACGCTGTAACAGCTGAACGGATTTTGATAAAACTTGGTACAATGATAGCTTGTATCCTGGAATAACATATAGGATACTTTTTATCGCGGTAAACTGTTCCCGCGGGCAACGGCTAGTAATAAATAAAAATAAATAAAAAATTACGCCGTCCTGTTGTATGGTGCACATGTGTATGTGCTGCACCTGCTGCCGACGCCGCGCTTGCAGCTCGTGTAGCTGTCGCTTCGCCTGCTCTATCTGCAGCTGACGTAGCTCCTTATTTGTACAAAAACATTTAAAAGATATTGACACGCCAAGTAATCTACAGCAATAAAATATGCTTCGGAATAATGATCATGGACATTGGCTATTTTATAATGGTTCCAATAGGAAGAATTTACGCACACTAGTGAGAGCGCTCACCGGACACTGCGGCCTGAACAAACACAAATGTTCAACCTCAAGCTTCGGAACACCAGAACGTGCAGACTCTGCCAAGAGGCTGAGGAAACACCATTGTACCTTCTGTGTGAATGTGGCCCACTTATGCGTAAAAGAAGCTCCCATTTGGGCAACTAACTACTTCAACCTGATGAAGTTAAAAAGCTGGCTGAAGTTCCTAACGGATGCAAAGCACTATAGTAATGGAGGCGATCACAACAGATCAGCAATAGTCGCATAGATACAAGGCTGGACAAGCAATGAAAGAGCCCCACTACAAATAATAATAATAAAGGTTTCCGTAAAAACTGATACCTTTAATAAATGTGTTTATATAATTCCTTCGAGATTAAAATTCATTCCAGAAATGAAAAATAACATGTAAGTAGGTACATTGTGTACGCAATACGCATATTATACTTTGCTGACTTTAAAAAAAAAATATTCTGATTCCACATGGTAAGAGTTACCTCTTGCTTCTGCTGTTTGTTCTCCAATTCTGGACTCCTCCTGCGGTCGTGCAGCACCTGTTGCATGTGGACCGCCATGTCCATCTCCGGCGAGGGACCCCTGTTCGTTTGGTACTGGACCTTGTCCTGGAGAATACACAGTTTTTGCGTATGTGCAAGGAAAATGGGGGGTTTTCCACAAAACTTTCAGATTTAGATGTATAATTTATTATAATTACCTAATTAAGTATATTATATAGAACGTCAGTAACAGTGAAGCTGGCAGGCGCTGTCAAACAATGATGATATTACGAAAGGTGGTGTCTATTGCCATGGATGTGTTACACCACTTTTCTTTTTTTTGTATTATAGTTTATGTAGCACAGAAATCTCTAAGAAACAGTAATGTAACCATTCAGTGGTTGCAACCATAGACCATTTAGCTTTACTAGTCTTTTACCTAAAAATTTACCGTCATGCTTGACATGCATGCATAAGAGTAAATTTTTAGATTATGATGCGAGGTTAGCGTAAATGAACGTTGTCTATACAACGTTCGAGATATTTGATCTGTAGATAAATGATTTAAGTAATTACCTTTCTCCTGTTTTCAAAGAACTCGCTCATGGTAGGGAAGGACTTTCCTTTGTCCCCGGCAAGGCCCGTCAGGGTGGCGGGAAGGGGGAAGTCGAGCTTCGGCCGTCGCATCTCAGTTTTGTCGTTGTCCGCGCCTCGCATAGAGCCTGATCATCGTAGCATTCATAAAACATCATTTTAGATATTGCTAAATGTTTAAGAGCAGGCATATTAAAACTGATCGAAATAATCACGTTTTTATTAAGTTCAGCGTGTCTCCCATCAGTCTATAAAGTTTAAGATACGCCAAGCTACGTTGGATACTGTTGGTAATATTATTGTATAACAAACAACACGATGGAACAAAAGCACGATGGAACTACTGAGAATGATTCGTATATAGTTTGTTATGGCAACACCTTTTTTTGAAATTAGCAGGCGGTCGGTTGTGGTAAATAAAAAGACAAATAGATGGTATTATTCTACATTCAATTAAATAATTAACAGGTTATGGGCCCAGTAAAGAATATTAACTTGAATTCTAATTTGTGTCGGCACACAAATCAGAGCTCATAGTTAAGTATGTAGGTACCGCTAACTAGCAGGTAACTAGGTATGTCATGGAAAAAATCTAGCATTTTAAAGTAACTCGTCTCGACAGCCATGTGTGAACGGGAGGTGAAAATTCGACAACACCGACCGGGCACGTCATCGCTCCGCCGCGGCGGCTGCATCATCGCCATCTGCTGGTACATCTGGTCCTTCGGCACCATGAACTGCTCCAAGTACTTGAGGAAGTCCTTGTAGGTCACGTGGTTCTGAGACGTAAACAAACACGCGGCTATAATTAGCATTTGTTTGAGCATTACCTTGTGAGTTAAATTCGTGTGTTTATGCTTAAAAAATCCTTGTACAGTTAGCAAAGCCTCTATGAATTGCAATCTATAGGAGAGGTTTTGGGTTAGTTTGAAGCAGGTATATAGGTAATCTCGAAACTACCGAATAGGATAAAGCAATTCATTTAGTTACAGTTGAATGAAATGCTGATTGGTCCTAAATAGACTAAAGTAGGGCATAGAATACTATGCCCTAATACTAATATCGCCCGGAATATAGAAAGTCAAATCACAATCAAATCAAATTCTTAATTTTGGTACAATAAAGGGTTTACTACATAAATATGATACTAACATTTCATTTATTTACGCTACCGACTGTACACAATGTTTAAGATCATGTTATTTACAACTGCCTTTTCTGTTTCGCGTTGGTTTTGACACTTTGCATGGGTGACAAAAGGTTTAATCTCAGCTGTTCCTATAATACCTACAAATATTGCCCCTATATAGCATACTCTGTGTATATAGTCATAACTTTAGCACAGAGTAAGTAATAGAGGTAAGGAGGTACCTACTTAAAGTAAAGTTAGTTAAATAGGAAGTAATTTTGACTAAAAATCATCTGGAGGACATTGTTTATTTGTGCTATGAGGATTGTTAGGTGTATGGAGATCACTTCACTTATTATCCTAAAAATACCACAAAGTAATATGATAATACCTACTGATATTATATACTAGGCGAAAGTTTGTAAGGATGTTTGTGAGGATGATGGAAGGATGTTTGTTACTCTTTCACGCCTTAACGACTGAACGGATTTTGATGAAACTTAATACAGTGATACCCTATACTCTGGAACCACATATGGGATACTTTTTACCGCGGTAAACTGTTCCCGCGGAAAATTTTTATTCCACGCGGGCAAAGCTTCAGGCAACAGCTAGATATTGTATAAAATTATAATTATAATTATTATTTATTCAGTTCATAAATGGCTTACAGAGTGGTCTCCAAAACACCATAAAGTCATACATTATTAAATAAATTATTTTACTTAATGGATATATTATAATGCTACTTTCTACTGTGATTAGATTCATTAATAAGGCAAAGGTTCAGACACTAGGCACTTGCCTTCTCCTCTCCGATCCAATTCCTTTCGGCCGGCTCGGTAAGACCCAGCACATCGATCCAGTGGTAGTAGTTTTTCGAACTATTGCCGTACCAATACTTTATTATCACATACCTGCAAATGCAACAGTAACAATCACAACGCAGGAATTTTCCATTGTAATTGCATATTTTGTTTACGTCATCCCAATAACTTAAATGTTAGTCTCATGAGTTGTCATTTGGTATATAACTGTTAGAAGTCATAATGTATGTTATTGCTTCTAATAGATATAATACGGCTCTATTTCGGCAATTTCAAAAGAGAGATAAGAAACCCCTATCTATTGTGTTATCGTGTATACTCAGAGCAATCGATCGCAAGATAACCAGAAAAATACAACGGTAAATACTAATGTCGATACGATGTATAAGGAAGGAAAATAACGCACCGCACTCATTCAAAGAGCAGACAAACATAGACATCTAGAAATAAATCAATCTATTACAGAACATTAGCATCATTTTAAATTATAATTTTACGAGAATCACTCACAGCACGTAAGTTGTTGCGGTGATTCGTTTCTGTCTAGATTCTTTCTAGCATGTTTTGGCCCTGTTTGGTATCTTATAATAAAGAAAACGAAACGCACAATGCAATCCCATTACAGGCTGAAAAATCCGAATGATAAGCGGCATTACACACGGCAAGTTACCTTTACACACTGCATTTTTTTGGTCGATGCAGAAAGTGCAGTTAAGGCTTGGTGACTCACGCAAGCCCATCGTCCACCATCTGTTGCACCTCTGGCTCGTTGACGATCTCGAGGATCTCCCCGTTGTCGGGGTTGCGCTTGATGTCCACCAGCTGCCACGGCGAGATGAGCCCGAAGCGCACGCAGCGCATCACCTCGACGGCGAGCCGCCGCCGCGGCACCCAGTCCCCGTGCAGCCACCGCACCCCCGCCATCAGAACCTCTATTTCACTGTAAACACATGCGACTAGAATCTTGCAAGTCATTTTCTTCAGACTACGAGCGGAGTTTCTTTGAACTGAAGAGATTCGGTGAAGAACCGACTGCTGATTTGGGAGCTGTTTGTCAAAGACGCGTTTCTTCAAAGTAGGATCAAGGTTAAAGTTGCGAAGTAAGTAGAGACCGCGCTTACCGGTAAGCGCGCAATGGGACGCCCGCCCCCCTGACAGATGGACCAACGGCCTAAAATGATGGAGAAAGTCCTCCACCTCTATGGCGTGATGTCACGCAGTGGGGAAAGCGTTTGTCCAGCAGTGAACAACAATTAGGATGTTTTTCAAATTCTTCTTTCAGCCACCAAGGATGAATTTTTACTTTTGTCATCGTGTATCCTGCGCGAGATTCTGTTCTGCTTGAATCAGTCGACCGACTGGTGCCAAGGGCTCAGAAACGACGCAGAGGCATCTTTTACTAACGAAGGACAAACTTCTCTTTGGGTCATTGAGCCATCGAAATAAGTAAGTATCAAAGGTTTGATACTTATGTTATCGAAGAAGGTTATCGAAGGTTTTGACTGGCCTGTTGGCGTAGTGGTAGTAATACTGCCTACTGCGCCAAAGGTCGTGGGTTCGATTCCCACCCGGGACCAACATTTGTGTGATGAGCATAACTGTTGGTTTTCGGATTCTGGGTGTTTGTATGTATTTATTTAAAAGTATTTAAGTATGTTTATCAGTTGTCGAGTACCCATGTACAAGCTTCGGCTTAGTTGGTACTAAACAGCCGTGTGTAAAACTGTCGAAACATTATTATTATTATTATAAAGGTAGGTAAGGCGTGTTGTGTCACAGATTATATGCTCTCACCTTATGTTTGATTAAATATTTATTAAATACTTAGCTTAGGTACCTTGTAACACAAATGTAATTAGACTTGAGAAAAGTAATAACTTCATCTGGCTCGAGTTCGAGGAAATCCCGAGATGCTACCAGTGGTAGGAAAAATCGCATTACGCGCGGGACCTGAAAAAATTTTTTAAATGGACATCGCTGAGCTATGTTGCAGCAGCTTCAAGACTCGAAAATATTCTTACCATTAACTCCATTACAGGAGTCATGCCCTTCGTTCTTGCCTCTCTGTACAAAGCGAATGCGGTGTCTTCGGTAAACAGGTTTTCATTGACAATGAACGACCAACACTGATCTTCCAAATCTGTAAAAACGGAGATATGATAAGGAGTTCGAATTTGAAAAATGCTTCATCTCGTCGATATTGGCGATAGCAGTCAATAAGTCCCTGATATCAATATATAAATTATCCAAACAAACCTTTTATAGAAAGGAACTGCGCAGCACAGAACAATTCCAAAACATTGTCTCTTTTTAGAGTCTTGTTGCAATCTGGACCACTGAATATCATCCACTCGTAAATTGTTTGAAACGCTTCCGGTGTCACGTTTGACTGTAAAAATGGGTTAATCATGATTAGATTCTCAACGTCCACTGCTGGACATAGGGCTTCTCTAACACTAGGAGCATTGTCTCAGTAATAGTTAGGCATTACAAAGAATATTACAAAATATCGTAAACCATTATTTTCCTGCAGAACCTTAACGACCAATAATAGTTACCAAATAACCAATGACTATTACTTTGTAAGTAACACGAAGTCGGTTAAAAATAATCTTTAAACATTGGCTTCTGAATAGGTCGGATTTTAGAAAAATTATAATTAAATTTAAAAAATCTCTGCGAATGGGATTGACAAAATATCGGCAAAGAATACTAACAACAGGCAATTCGATTTCCCGATGAATGTTCGTGTCGAAGAATGAGGAATAGACTTGCAGGACCATGCGATGACAGTGAAACTCCTCGTCGCCTATGTGAATTACCGTGTCAGTGTTTCTAAAAATGAAAGGTTAAAGTAAAACTTGAAATCATGAATGAATTATAAAAATTCAATGAGTTTAGTGCAACGACTTGATAAGGGCTTAATCACTAAGTGTATAACCGTTGCGGATGCTAGTTATAATAAATGTTTTCACAAATTTTAGGTTACATGTAATTATGTATCCTTCGAAAGAACTCTTGAAAAAGATCCTTTTTCTTTGGCAACTGCACTCGCAGCCAATCCACCGGTTCCGCCATGGCATATCCGAGGCTGCCCAAGTCTTTTTCTTCTCTAACAGCAGTAGATTTTGACTTAGTGGTTCGATCGTTTGTGAACGTGCTTTTACGCGTTTGTATGTCCATGTTTTGGACTTCACTTTGGCCGTACTGCAACTGCGATTCTATTTCCGTTCTTGTCACCTAATAGTAATTCATTTTCATTAATTAAACGTGTACGTTTCTCTATTATAGTTTTAGGGCAGTATTTTGCAAGTTGTACTAACATAGTTATCTTCCAGTTCATCGTCAGGCTCGCCAGCGGATTTACCTTCAAATTTTACTTTCACTTTTGCTTGAGTGGGATCCGCTAAAAGGACACCCACAGTTGAAGACTGAAATACTACCTAGAAACAAAATGATTCTGATCAAGCCTCAATAAGTCGTAGTCGACAATAGTCAGTTGGTAAAAGTCAATCCTGAACAAGGAAAATAATGATCTATTAATGATAATATAGTAAATATGAGTAAGCATGATCTACGATGCTAAAATGTGGACACTGACGGTGGGTCTGATCTGATCTACAATTTTTTTTCAATAATTTTTAAAATTTACAATTTTCTCAGTGCGGTACGGAGGTGGTGGCTCGAGTTTGAATGACGTAATTCGCAGTGAAGAGATCCAACGAAGAACTAAAATACCAACAGAGTTGAAAGAATCAATAATTTAGGTCTAGAGTGGATCGAGACCGGATAGCGTGGGACGCCTGGGACTAGATGGACTAAAGAAGGAGGACGTAAGCTAGTGGATGAGGCAGAAGACAATGAAAAGTGGGCGCAGAAAACAGTTAATAATGAAGATTTATAAGAAGAACGCTGTCCAACCGTTGACTGGCAGTAGGTACTCGCAACAATATGAAGACAATGATGACGAATAGTAACTTACCTGATTCGACTGCACTTTGAGATTACCACTAGGTGTAGATTTGAATGGAAATGCCGCCCCTCTGTGTATACTGATTTGAGAAGTACTTAGACTGAAAAATGCAACAGTGAAAATTAGTAATTATGCCTACAATTTTAGCATACGTATTTTTTACAAATAAACATTATGTTGCAAAGTACTTAACTACATTTACCTAGAATTGTCGACGCTTGTTGATAAGTTTTGATCTACAGAGTCCTCATCTCTTTGAATAGTTTGAACGTATTCTTTAGCAAATTTGGTAGCATAATTCTCAGGAGACATCTCTGGTTTCTTCTTAGGCTTTCTAACATGAAGTGTTCAAATAAGTCGAGTCGCACCTTTTTGACTCCCCAAGTCCACATTAAATTAAAGTGGTGTAAAAGATTGGTGTAAAGTACAAATACAGTAAACAGGTAAAGTTGCAATCTCTGTAGGTTGTAAACTTAAACAATTGCATTTGTGAAAACTTATTTCGATCTATCAAACAAAAGATCAGAGAGAGTCACAAAACTATTCCTTTGGTCAAAAAAGCCTTAGACCAAAATTAAACATTGCATTGTTGGTCTAGCCACTAGACTCTAGCTAATGGCATGGTCGTTAGACTCCAACGCCACAGAATAGGGACCGCGAACTTTGTACAATTGTACAAAAAAAATGTACAAGTTAGTTTTGGTCTAAATTTGAACTAACCCACCAGCAAGTAATAACAGATCTAATGCAAACAAATAAATAAACAATGCTGGTTTAGATGTTAACTTACTTTCCTTTGAAGTTCCAAGACATGAATGGTCTGTTGGACCGGTCTTTAGTGCAATATTTTGTATCAGCGTCACCGGAGCTACCATATATCGTATTTGTTATGTCTGCTTGCGTTAACACCTTATTGGTATGTCTGATGAAGTCTAAAGCTGAAACATATGATGCATATTTTTTTGAAATGGAATAGTCAAAAAAAAATTCAAAAGTGCAAATGTTGCAAAAAAATCATGATTATGTTATGACAGAAATAAGGTAATACTAACGAACAGGTAGCACTCACTAAAATCACTAGTTTTCGTGGTAAGGTCAGACAACGAGTTACTCCTGTAGAGTTTAGGCTTAATAGTTATACTGTAATTATCAAAAATATTTGCGAAAGTACTCTTGTTTCTTCTTTTCGGTGGTGCAATAGTGCTGTTGAAAGGTATGCGATTAAACGAATCTTTTTATAAATTAACATTTATATAAATCAAATTTAGTAATTAAAAAGTTGACTTAAATTGGTCATCATGGACAACCGTCAAATACAAATGCATTCCCAATCGTGACGTCTATGAAGTAAAGCGAATTTATGTAATCTATTTACTTAGTTACTCTATCTCAGACCAATCAGTTTACTTTAAAGAATAGTTCATACCTAATAAAAGTTTGCGGAAAATGTGGACGAAATCGTTCTTACAGTTTTGGATATTGAAATTCTATACCTATAACGTTATTTTTTTGCGACAAGGGTTAATCGAGCAAAGAGGTAGATGAAGAGAACCACATACATTGGCAACTAATAGAGGGCTTAACTAGACGTAGCCGTTATAGGTACTATCTGAGACAGAATCGAGACCTTTTTTTTAAAAGGAAAATTTCAAAGACCTTCCCTATTATCTCAATAGAAATCGTTATTATGATTTGTGATTGTTTTGTACCAATAGATTTATTAATATTAATGGCAGATTGTTGCTAGTTAACTAGTTAACACAATAGGTACTTACGCGGAGGAGTTACGTATAAAGGTGCCGTTTCTTGCATTTGACACTATTTCTGTATTGTTTACCTGCGGTTAAGACAAATTTTGAAATTCTGTTCATTTCGGCTGTCTATTAAAGTTTTAGGTAAGTTACAGGTGTTATTTTTTAAGGTTCCGTAGTCAGTCCGTCCTTCCGCCTCAGTCTATCATAACTTAAGGTGTAGAAAATTTTCTACAAGGATATTATTTTCTATATGAGGATGAATGAATGTACCTCCCACATGTAAATGGGGAATTAATTTTTATAGCGCATCTCTTCGTGTGGAGTAGCTTTGAAAACGCATTTTTCACCTCATAAGCTCGGAATGGTACACTTTCGAAATCTTCATAGACATTTTAAATTATCTTCTATTCAATTCACCTAGCATATTCCTCGCTGAAGAGAAGTGAAAAATTGTGTTTCGGTCGGCAGCAAAGTTATTTTGCGTCTCGTACCTTTGAAACCCTCGCTACGTTCAGGATTCTATCTTCGAACCCCTCGCTTCCCTCGTGGCTCAATCCTAGAATCCTTCGCTTGCTCAGGTTTCATACAGGTACATACTCGCGCAATAATAATAAAAACTTTGCAGCCATGCATAACAAATAACTATTCAACGAGGTAGTTTCCATAAAACATACTTTTTATTGCCAGTTATACCCTACTAAAGTAGTTAATAATTTCCCACCTATTGTTTTATAAACTGGCCTAGAGACACTAATAAAAATGCAAAGCGCTTAGATGGCTTCTTCAATTTAATTTAAATTTGCATCATGCGTGTATTTAGGTGTATTTATTCATACAGGTGGTAGGAAACTATTTAAATAAAATGATATCCTATGGTGAACACTTTTAGAGTTATGAAAAAACTTGACAACTAAACATTACACAATGCGTGGTGCATTGTATAATGTTTAGTTGTCAAGTTAACACAACATACGCACCATGCACACGCACTTAGTTGGTTAATGATGATTTTTTAATAATCACTAACATTGCCTAGACATTATGGCTCGAAATTTTTTTTTTCCGCTTTCAGATCCTTCATAATGGGCTACAATTTTTTAAGCTTATGCATGATTGTGCTCATCGTGGCAGTAAGTATCAGAAAGTTAGACGGACCCAGACATGAAACAATCACGGAATTCAGGATTCTTATCATGTATAGAATGTATCTAGAATCTAGTCAAGTCCTTGCCACTTGGTGTAGTGTGTTCATCATTATCATCATTAGCATGTCAACGTGCACTATTGGACATAGCCTCCTCCAATGCTTGCCAGGTCTTCCTCACAGGTCACTTCTGACACATTTTTCCAGTCGTCTCAGGGCGCCGTGATTCCTTGTCAACTCGTCGTACTCAGTCGTACTCTAAAGAAGCTCAAAAAAGAGAACATTTTCAACTCACTTTTTCCAAACTAACGGTTCTTTTCATTTCAAAATCAAACGAGTAATGCAGGAACGTGAACCATATTGCACAAATTATTGTTTTTATGGTTGTAAGAAATACCAAAAAGGATCCAAAAATTTTTTGGCAGTTGATATTTTGTATCCTCTCTTGAAAACTGTCAAGCCTATAAAATATTCCAAACAACAATAAGGCAACGCGAAAACTCTACTAACAAAGAGGTTACATTAGGATTTTTGTTTTATTAGAAACAACTGATCCCCACTTGACTTTGCTTCAGCTTCCCAGACAAATTTGGTAAATCTAGCTAGAGTCTATAACTATTATACCTAGTTACGGTATAAAATCAATAAAAAAATAAATATTTTATCATCATCATTACATAAACGAGTCCAATGCTGGACGTAGGCCGTTTCCTAAGACGCGACATTGAACCCTATCTTTGGTTCTCCCCATCCTTCACTTTACTTATCTCACATATCACATCACATTAATTACATTATTACCTATGTGGTTATTATATTCCAATGCTAATGTTGCAGAGTTTCTCACACGCACTTCCTAACAAACCGATCGAGCAGGTGCAGAGTTCTGCTTCTGAAACAGCTAAAACAGCCAACACTCCCATCACAGAAGATGAAAGAGACCGGCTTGGAGTCAGCAGCCTTCCTGCTCATCCTGCCAACGATCTACCTGATCACCCTGCAAAAAGCAATACTGCATTTACAACAAACGCCATTGTGGCACCCGACAACTGCAAAGAAGGACATAAACTACAAGAAAACCAATGTCGCGACGTTGTTGAATACAATTGATCGAGTCTTTGTTACATTTTAGGAAAATACTGTGCAACGCAATAAACAATCTAGAATAACAATTTGTTTTTATAGCCAATGTAGACACATTTGGTTTGAATTCGTAAATGAAAATGTTGCGTGAAAAATAAATGAAGGAAACGACAATCTGTGTTCGAGGTGTCGATTTGAGTTCCGGATACTATACGTAATGGATTCTCTTACATTACACAGCTAGATAAGCTTGATTAAAGATTAGTATTTAAAGCAAATGCAGGAATGCTTGTTAAAAATTCATATCGATTTTTGTTTTGTCCTGTCACTTTAATAAATAGTTCTGCCGTTGGATCTCAGAGTAATCAAGTTACTCCGAGCTATGGATGCTCGAATTGACAAATATATATGACTACAATAACGTCATAACATATCCGTTAGCGCTAAATATAACTACGTCATTGGTTTCTTTGTTAACCTTGATAGTATCGTATACCCAAAGAAGGTATCCGTCGCAAAAAAGCGTCTCTAGCTAATGTCCTTCAAGTCTTGCTTTATTTGCTTTCTGTATACTTACACACCAAACTCTTTGATTTCTTATCGCTAATCCAATATACTATCGACGGTTGTGTAGAATTTTACGGAATTCTGCGCAGTCTGGATTATATCTAGATGACATGATGTTTATAGAGAAATACCTACTAGTTGTAATATACGATAGTTAGATAGTTAAAGAATTTTTAACATGCAAAAGTGAGTAATAAGATTCATTGCATGCATCGCTCCGGGCACATATCTGGAGTTATTTCGGAAAAACCGGGTTCTCACAACACCTTTCATAGTCTAGGATGCCAGAGAGCATGTCAAGAGAAACGGGCTCAAATACACCACTGTATAGGTGCATGTCATAGGTATAATATCAGACTGGTGACCACCTAACTTGTGCGTCATGTAGATTCACAATGAAGACCCTCTAAGCGCTGGGGCCTAAAGTTAACAACAAACTTGGCAACACCTGGCACCCGTAGCGACTCAAAGCTCTTTTCATACAGAACGCTTATTATAGATACTCTACGGATGAGTTTTTCGCAACCTAGTACGTTCAGCAAACCACCCAGAATATAGTATGGACTACCTATATTTTAACTGTAGAATTAATTAATTAATTATATTGTATTGTTATATGTATTTAACATGAATATTAGTTGTTGAATAATGTAATGAACGTAACGTAAGAATAAATGACTGAAACTAAAATTAGAAAGAATTGAGTGGTTTTAACATGAAGCAGAAATAAAGGTTTTAAAGAAAACAAATCATAAACCAGAAGTAGAAGACGAAGTGACAAAATGTCTAGAAACAAAAATGACGTCATGTAGAAGGAAAACTTTAATAAACTTTCAATAGATAGCGGAGCGTTTCCAATGAACCGATAAGTACTTGCAATGGAATAAATACCTATTATCAATGTGACTCATCGATACGTCACTTGCACAAAGAGCAGGTATGTAGCCAGGTATGGGTCTTAATCCCCCATATAAAATCTATGTAGACTTCCTTTTGCACTATTCTTAGACTGCCGTTGACATCAATTCTGGGGTATAGAAGAAGAAGGAAAGATTCGGGCAATGAAGCCCTACCTCGAAATAAGGTCTGTGCTACAGTCCTAGACATTTAGTAAGGAATCTCAGTATGATTTACATACATATCTTCACGTTTGCCCCTGACGGTGTAGGCAGAAAGAACGGAGCGCCAAGTATTATGCTCCTGACTCACCTCTTTCGCTTCGCTCAGTCACTGAAAAAAAAGTACCTATACCCCCTCTCAATATTATCATAGATACGTACCTGGTAATGATTGTGGAATTAGCACGGGCATATAACAAGGAGAGGAGGCCGGTATCTGTATCAGTTAACTCGCTAAACTTGCGGTGGTCGCGTGTGCCTATTACAAATTTTGGTTTTTTGACTCCCTTTGAATAAAAACGTGAGTATTATGAATTATAAAGTGCTTTTTTAATAATGTTTGTGTATAACTTAAACTAAGTAGGTAGGAAAGGGACATACCTATTTTGTTGTGGCTACGAGTATTTTAAAAATATTATATGGCATTAAGTTGTTGTTTTAATCTATTTGGCTAAAGTTTGGTCAAACCAGTCTCCCCGATTACTTTTATTTTAACCGACGAATATCAAGTTTATTTTTCTCCTGAGTCGCCGCCCGCCACCCGGTTTGCGTCAGTTAGAATTCTTTCATGATGGCATTTTGTGTTACTTCGGTAAATTTAATAAACTAAACCTTTATTTAAGTATGACACCTTAATTTCATGTTTTTAAGTATAGGTGTATTAAAATAGTCTCTTGCTTAGCGCAAATTTCTCTCATCTTATATTTAGAGCTAAATTAAATTCTCTACTTTATTTACTTACCGCAAAAAGTGGATTTGTTTCAGGGTACATGAACTTACTTACAATAAATAATGTTATTTTCATACTTCAATATTCGTGTTGATCCCACAATGTCCATGGGTATCGACTATCCCAGTACCTCGCAGTTCCGGTTTAAACAGAGACTTGGGATTATAATATTATATTCTATAGCTTGGGTAAAAAAACACATTGGGTATCATTAGCTGGGTAAGTTGACCTTCGCCTGTCGTGACAGCGCAGGTTTTGCTCGCTTCCGACATAATGGAGAGCACTATTCTTATATTCTTGTGGCCTTCGGGCGAAAACCATTAAAACATAGCCCACAGTGAACACAGCACGGTTTTTGTAATCTAGATTACAATTAGATAGGGCTAACGCGATTCGCTGTAACTGATGCTTCGTAGTGTAAGCACATATATGAAAATTTGATTTTGTTAGTAAATGGTTATTGTAATTATCTAATTAGACATACTCGCGCTGCCATGGTGTGTAACTAGTTTTATACGAGTATTACGATCTGTAAAGCTTATAGTAGGTACGTTTAAATACAACGATCCAAATATGCCTTTGATATTTTCCTACGAAATTGTGTGAAAACTCTTTTAAAACCTATATGGCATGTAGATCAGGTAGTCGATGTCTAGGTCTGTGCGTAGACGGTTTTTTAGGCGTGATTTGAGAATTAACGCCTATTTGTTACTAGAGAAAACGTTTAGACAACGGACATACCTGCTAATTTATGATAATTATTAGGAAGTAGTATATTTTTGGCACTAGTAGGTACTTGTTTTGCTTGTTTGTGTAGGTATACAGTCGGGGACCTAAGAATACTGAGAACTAAAATCTATTAAGATTAGACTAAATCAATAAAGATACCGCTTACAGAGTAGGTAAGTTAAGTACCTTCTTTGCTAAAGTGGCATCTAGCATTATGCTCTATTATTTTATTATTATTTATTCAATTACTTCAATGGCTTACAGAGTCGGTCTCCAAAACACCAATAAGTCATACGTTAGTAATTAATAATAATTATTAAAATTATGGGTATTAGGCATACTATATTTCATTTTGTATATTGGTGCTCAACTTGTTGGCGAAAATAAATAACAGTAAACAACAGTAAGCGTCAGTAGTGGTGTCGGGGATAAGACGCGGCCTATCACATCGGAAGGTCCGAAGTTCGATCCCCGGCTGGGCCAAGTACCAATGGGTTTTTACTCGAAACTTAAGTACCTACATTTATTGACTGCTCTCAAACGGCGTAGGAAAACATCGTGAGGAAATCTGCATACGCCGAAGAAGAAATTCTTAGGCGCATGTGAAGTCCACAAATTTCAGCCCATCCAATCGTTGAGAGGGGAGGCCCCAACAGTGGGGACATGTTAATAGGCTGTAGATTTGAAATTTTCCGATCTGTATGGCTTGTATGATTTCCATCACATTTAAAAATAATTACCATTTAATTGCAGAAACAATGGCCGACAGCAACCGCATCGTATACCCCGACGAAGTAGAAGCCGCGAAGGAGGCTGCGGGGAAGACTGACGCTAAGGCCGGCGGAGACACCAACACCATCGAGGAGAAGGCTGAGCAGCCCAACCTGGCCATGAGGAACATGATCACGGTCCCCGACAACTGCCCCCCTGGATACAAGATGGGCCCCGACGGCGTATGCCGTGAGGTCTTCGAATGACAACCTTAGATATTAAACTTTACGTCTAAGTTTCGGATTAGGAAAAGCACTCGTTGATAAAAAAAATATATCAAGAGTAGGTAGTCCTTGCATAGTGCTGTTGCTTGAAATGTATCGTACCTAGACAGTATTTATATAAGTTACTTGTATTGAATCGAATATGATTAAATTATAAGTTTGATAATTTTGTAATCCTTATGTTGTTCCGAATATTAAATTATAAGTTTCTCTATTTTAATTTATTTGCAGCATTTATTACACCTTTGAGAGGTAATTAGTATTCCCGATCGCCGGAGGTAATAGTAGTAAATCGTACAAGATAATGAAAAGAAAGGGTTGAAATAAAACGAGATATTTTCTAATAATTAACGATCATTTACTTTAAAATATTCATATAATTACATAATAAATTTGATTAATTAAAACATAGGTTCTAAGATAAAAAATTAAATATTATTTTCTTTCTACAGGATGCCATTTTCTTAAGTGAAAAAATAATAATTAAGAGGTGAAAGTGGCAACGAATATTAACAATTTTCTTGAAAACTCAATCCGTATTAAATTGATAAAAAATATGATGGGCTCCGCTAATTTTTTAAAAATTTCATACGGGCTACAGAAAATTGTTTCATATTTACGGGCTCTTTCTTCCCTTGGTTTTTTCACTTTACAAAAGGTCTCCTCACCCTGAACTTGATATTCGCCTACATAAATTATAAGTAACCGAGCGTTGCGTAAGTTTTAACAAATGGAGCATCACTCTCACAGGAATTCCTGAAAAGAAAAAGTTCACGTTAGTTTTGTATTAGGTACCTATGGATTGAATTCGACATTTGTATGACAAGGCCCCAAAGGGTCATGAACTCATGGATCTAGTAAGGGCCTATACAAGTTAGAAACTCACATGCGTTTAGAATTTTTTTTATATAATAATAATGTTTGGACAAAACACACGGTTGTTTAGTCCCAACTAAGCCGAAGCTTGTACATGGGTACCTACTCGACAACTGACAAACATACTTAAATACTTTTTATATAAATACATACAAACACCCAGAATCCGAAAACCAACAGTTATGCTCATCACACAAAATGTTGGTCCCGGGTGGGAATCGAACCCACGACCTTTGGCGCAGTAGGCAGGGTTACTACTACTACGCCAACAGGCCAGTCAATTCATCAGGCGCCAAATATTAACTAAAGAATTTCTGTCTTTTGACGGTGAATACTGTCTACTTGGGAACAACGCCAATGCTCTTACTGTCCACTGTTGGACATAGGTCGCTCCATCTAGCCACTCGAAACTCAGCGGTTATCGGTTCTCCAACAGATGTCACCAGGCCACTGCTACTCCAATGTTCAAAATTGTTCAGCTATGTCGAAGATGTTAATTCTCTGGCTGATCACCTCGTCAGTTCCGAACATAGCTTTCCATAGCCCGTTGAACACTGAGGTTTGGGGCTAGTTCCACTGTCAGTGTCCATATTTCGGCGCCGTTTGAAGACTTTTGTCTTCGTGGGCATTGTGGTAAAAATATCTAGGTACGTGACGAGAAGATACAAACTTGATTTTGCTGATATATTCATATTATTGTCCCTTTCACATGACTACATGAACTTTGTTGCATTGAACCAAATATCTATATATTTTCATTTATTACAATTAAAATAAATGTGCAACAAACTCTATCCAAACATAAATGTCTCGATGTATTGTGCTTGTCTACACGATAACATGTTGATGATAAACGGATCTAAATACAACGTGACACGATAAGACTGATCAACAAAGGAAAGGTATATTGGACAATGAATACAATCGAATGACAAGGAAAGATGATGGTTCATCGGGAACTCTAGGTACAGGATAGGACATCGACATTAAAACCAATTGACTGAATGGTATACTTAGTACCAAAATTCTCAAAAAAAACTTTAAAATATCTCGAGTTAACTAATTAGACAATTAAGTTGAATATGAAATGGAAACAAAATTGATATCAAATAGAACATTATAAAAACCAATCACTATTTATTCGTGTTTTTTTTTGTTTCTTCTCTTATTTCGGACGCCTGTAAGTTTATGAGCGCGAAACCGAAGTCCATTGGTTTATAGGTCGATGGTTTTAGGTGGTTGGTTTAAAGGGAGAAAAAAAACAACAAAGGAAGGCGAAATAATTACGTATGTATTTTAAAACTATACATAAGTAACATTAATATAAAATAGTTACAAACTAAAACTTGAAAATAATATGTAGGTATATTTACATAATTAAAAAACCAATTCATATGTATTGTATAGCAATATTATGTAATTTATAATAATTAATAATATACCTAAATAAATAAATAATTATTTGAAGTATTTAAAAGAAAACAAATTATAAAAACATTCAAAATTACAGTGTGTATACGTAACCTAAGAGATAGGCATTTTTCTAGAAAATACATCCATAATCTTATTTAGTTTTTAAAATAAAATTATTAAAAGTTTAATAGTACATTGTTACCCCATGGGTGAAAGTAAGTAGTCCCGAGGCGGGGTTTGGCGCTCGACGCGTAGCGAGGGCGCCAATAGTTCGAGGGACTCTAAATAAGTCTTGAACCCAAGGGATACACTGTGCTTTTCATTACGAATACAATGAAAGTAAAAACAAATACATAAAATGAATGTTAATACAAATGTCTGCTATACGGAAGTATAAACAAAACTCTACAACTCGAAAAAACAAATAAAGATCGGAGTGCCGCTTTCCCGTCTATTTTGTTTTTTTTTTCTGTGGCCGGCCAGCTAGGTATTCTGCCATTATTTTTCATTTCCACCATTGAAAAAATGGTAAAAATTTTGCCCAAATCTGTTATTTAAATAATAACAGTAATAATTTTAATAGTCATTTAAAAAAATATATTCTCTAATTATTGTTGAAAGATTATTATTTATCTTTATGTTATTTCAATTTTACATCGTGCTGTAATTGAGTGGCTGTATAGAAAGTTGGAACATGGTCCAATAGAAATGTCAAAATAGTACTAGTTTTTAAAATTAATTTGACAGCTGTCAGTTGAAAACGATTCTCCCTAGGGCTGAGATGTATTACTTTCAACCCGCTACTCAGGCAACTTCAGACCTACTTTCAGAGTATGAGTAATGAAAAATGATTTAAATAGGTTAAGGATGTATTTCCCCTTACGTATTGTCATGCTGCACCTATTGACAAGTGATATAATCCAATCATTAAATAGTGTGATTAGGTATTAATATAATAGTCCAGAAAACATATATACATATGTATACAACATATAGCCAGCTATATTTAATTAGAGCCACACTACTATCTACACATACAACGCACAAAGTTCAAACTCACTAGTACTTACTCGTCCTCCCAGGGACACACGTCGTTACGCACCGTCTGCGCACGCTCGCCACGCTCGCCGAGCTCGCTCGTATCCTCGCGCTTAACAATATTGGATTCAGAGACCGACGACAGTTCGTCTTTATGAGCAATTGGTTTCGTCGCGTCCGGGTCGGACGCCGCCGTGGAATCTCCCGAGACCCTCTGCAGAGGCGCCGAAGGCACTTTGTCTACGTTCTCGTCATCGACCCCGACGTCCTCGCCCACGGCGAGCGGCGCGACCGGTGCGAGCGGCGCGACCAGCGGGCGCGCGGCCGGCGGCCCGGGCGCCGGCGAGGCGGCGGCGGGGGCGAGGGCCGCTGGCGCAGGGGCGGCGGATACGTGGACCGTCCCTGCGTCCACCACCGCCGGCACTGGCGGCTCGGGCGGTGTTGCTCCAGGCGCGACCGGCGCGCTGGTGGTCTGCACCGACTGGGCTGCGCTATCTCTCTCGGGAACACTCCCTGGAAGATCGCCGATTTTGCTATTATCTTTACTTGAGGCCGGACTGATTTCTTTTATCGTTGACGGTTCTCGGGACAGCGTTCTTCGTACCGAAACGACGTCATCCTCGGAAGCCCTCGTCCGATCGGACCCCTTCGAATCCGATCTCGCTCCGGAGACGGTGGACTCCTCGCACGACTCCCCCGACGGCGCACTGGCAGGGGACGAGACGCCCACAGATCGCACTTTCACTTCTACATTCGAAACGTCAGTTCTACAAATATCACAACTAGGACAGACAGTTTTATCGGGGGTGTGCGCGCACCGTCCGTCGACGAGCTTGACGGGCTCCGTAGGCGTGGCGGCGGCGGACGCGAACACCGACGGCGGGTCGTCGGAGTGCGCGAGCGAGCGGCGCTCGTCCGGCGAGCCGGGTGCGGGAGGCGAGTCGGCCGACTCGTCGTCGGGCGCGGAGCTCACGCTGATGGTGGGCGTGGGGTGGGGCGGCGGCGCGGGCGCCGCGGGAGGCGCGGGCGGCGCGGGGGCTGGGGCGGTGCGCGCGTGGCGCGGCGAGTGCGGCGGCGAGCCCAGAGGCGCCAGGTGGCGCGGCTCCACGGCGGACAGGCGGCGCAGCGGAGGCGGCGCGCCGCGCAGCCCGCCGTCCAGAGTGCTCTGTTGCGGCAGGCGGCGCGCGCGCTCCGCCACGCCGGCCGCCGCCACCGCCACGGCCGCGCTCACGTCCGACGAGGAGCTGCCCGAGTCCGCGGCGGAATCCTGCCGGCGCCGCGTTGCGCCGTACACGCCCTCCCGCGACGCGCTCTCCCACGGGAGCACGTCGTCGGTGCCGTCGTCCAGGGGATCCCTGTTATCACATGCGCAATGTTAGCATATAGGGGGCACAGAGACCGGGTGGTGGCGGGTATGCGATACGCGCTAGTCGGTTCGGTACCTGAAGGGTATGTCGCAGAGGTTGGACTGGCTATGGCTGTGCGGCGGCGGGTCGGGCGCGCGCGGTGGCTGCGCGGCGCATACGGCCAGCTCGTGCGCGGAGCCGGACAGCGAGCGGTCGGAGCCACGCCGCCGCGTCAGCGCCACGCCGCCGCCGCCGCTGCCACCGCTGCCGCCAGAGCCGCTCGTCGAGCCCGGCTTCTTCTTCACTTGCCCGCCACCGAAGTTGAAAAACCTGCATGCATGGTGCACATTAAATATTCACTCAATAACAACGTACACCCCAGTGCTAGTATTTCGTATAACCTCCGAGCTCGTGTACTCACTTGGCCTTCTTCTGGTGCACGTTGCGACCCTCGGCGAGCAGCCGCTGGAAGTGGTCGGAGCGCACGAAGCGCGGGTAGCAGTCCTTCTTGAGCAGCAGCCCGTACACGTGGTCGGCGGCGTGGTCGAGCGCGTAGCGGGACCCCGAGCGGAGCCCCTCCGTCGCCTTCTCGGCCGTCGCGCCGTCGATGTTGATCTCGCACGGCGCGCCCGGTTTCAGGAACTCCCTGTTGCAGGTGAACGATGACGATTAACATTATAGACGAGAGCTTTGAAGAATTAAATTGTAAGCATCAATTGAGTAGAGCAACTCACTCGTATATCTCCTGCAGTTTCTTGGGTATCTGTTTGGTGGTGCTGCGGCGCAGGTCCATGACGGCGAGCCAGAAGCGGATGTTCTCGTGCGAGTATTCCTTGCGCAGGAAGCTGGTGAACTCCTGCAGCCCCGTGGGGTCCGACACCAGCTCCTCGATGGACAGCGCCCAGCGCTGCACGCGCTTCTCGCTCGGGACCTCCACACTGTACATTGAAACAGTTGTGAGCAGACTTCATAATAAAGAGTAGATAGTGCGCTGATGAGGAGTTTGTGCTACTAACTAAATACCATAAATAGTTAAATAACCGATCTCGCGTGGCTGTCAAAAATCAAAAAACTCAGTTCGTCCGTGTGGCTGTCAGTTTTGGTTTTTGAAAAATCACTCATATCAAAAAAATAATAAAATTGACGTTATGAGGTACGTTAAAAACCCATCAACACTTAAAGTAATAAAATCATCAAATTAAGCGTACGTTGCGCGTAGGTACAAGGTACCAATATGCCGGATACGCCATTCAATTTTCACTACCTATGTATGTATCTCAAAAACTAATTCATCATAGACATAATTTTGTCATTATTTTTTTGTAGTTCAGTTCCGTGGGATAGAATAGTAAATAATATTTTTCATCACACTTGCTCGTTCAGGGTCTGATTATATGCGTACCTAAAGAAATACATTGGCCTATATATACCCGCGGGAGAATAATGAAAATCAGTACAATATTATACCCCTAGGGCTGTAATGTGTAGCTGGCTGTACTGAACTGGTTTATTAAATTAATTAAGTTAAATTGAGTAGTTAACTTGACTTATCTCGACTCAACTCGACTGTACTCGCCTGTACTTGACTGTACTCGACTGTACTCGCCTGTACACGACTGTACACGACTGTACTCGACTGTACTCGCCTGTACTCGCCTGTACTCGACCGTTCTCGACTGTACTCGACTGTACTCGACTGTAATCGACTGTACTCGAATGTACTCGACTGTACTCGACTGTACTCGACTGTACTCGACTTTACTCGATTTGACTCGACTTGAGTTAAACTGAGTTAACTTGAGTTATAGGTAATTAAATTTAACTTAATTTAAGTAAATTAATTTATTAAACTTAAATAATATCTGCAAAGTCAAAGAAAATAAATTTGTTCCCTTATGTCGTAGGTATTTATTTCCTCGCAAATGTGATGAAAAACATTGTGTGCATCACGGGCAGTATGTAGGATATTACTAACGAGAGTCTGTTAGAAGCCCGACGCCGAAGGCGGAGGGATTTTAATGACTCGAGTTTATTTACAATGTACAATTATATACTTATTGCACAAAGTACTATTAAATTTTTCATAATACCTACATACAAAAGTTTATCCTCGTTATGAGGGTAGTGTTAATAAACAGTTAAGTAGACGTATAGAGAGGCTGAGATTAAAATTAATTAAATATATAGATTGCACTCACAGAGGGCTATTGATTTGCCAGAAGAGTGTGTCATCGCTGATCCAGGGGTTGGAGGGCTGCGGCGCGGTGAGCCAGGGATCGTAGGGAGCGAAGGTCTCGGAGTACGCCATGAGGGCCTCCAGGGCAATCGAGGTCTTCACTCGCGTACGGTCCAGGCTCAGCTTCAGGTGTTCGATCTACAAGAATTTAAGTAAATAGGTATTACAATTTAAACAGGCAAGCGGAAAGGATCCCTTTTCATTTGAAAAACGAAGACGAGAATAGCCTTATTCTCGCCCTCAGAGCAATAAGTGCTTTGGTCTGTGTTTTCGCCCTTCAAAAACATACTTCCGGGCCTAGGATTCGAGTAAAAAATAAATGTGAGAAAAAAAAATCCGCTACGGTAAACCTTTAAAAATTCTGACTAGTATGCCTAAATAAACTATAATAGAAATGATACAAGGAAAAAAATGGTCTTGACAGAAGGACAGACAGACAGAGAGACGACTTTTTTCCTTTTTTGGGGTACGGAACCCTAAAAATGTAATGCGACCAATCGATCGCTCATATTTATACACAGTGTGTATGTGAGTTTACATGGTGATTGTGCTATTATTCCAATAGCCCTCCAAGAAGCCTCCGAGTATACTCCCTCTGCGTGTTGGTGTAATAATGAATAATACTGGCCTCGCTACTCGCAACATCTGTTGGTAAACCAATAAATAAAATAGAAGTACCTCCCGCTTGAGCTGCTCGATGGTGCGCTTCTTGGGGCGGGGGTTGCGCGCGCGCACGGGCACGGGGCAAGGCTCCAGCGCGCTGGGCGCGCCGGGCGGCGGCCGCGCCACGCGCCAGTACGCGCGCTCCTGGCTGTCGCTCACGATCTTGTCGCCCTTCTTGCGATCCTTCGCCAGACGCACCTGAGGCAATATATACATACATCTTTACTTCTATACTCTGATGTAAGACTGATCGAATTTCCACCTCTGAAGATGAAACCCCGAACTGATCATATGATCCCTTGGGAATAACCCTTAAATTCAGTCATTCAGCAGACATTAAGACGACCAGATAGGCATTTATTAAATGTATGTCAGTCAATTTTTGTTGTGTGTGACAAACATGAGAATTGTTCCCGCTAAACATTGTACTGTGTAACCTTTAGTCTGCAAATGAACTTTGATTTGATTTGAAAAGAGAGATTACCATGGACGGCCTCACTTCGCTTCCTCTGAACAGAATAAAATTTACCCAATCAGTTTCTAAATTTCGCACGTATCCTTGCGTATCGACCCACCTGTTCCTCAGCCTGCATGTTGATGAACTCCCACTTGGCGGCGAGGTTCTTCTTGAGGTTGGCGAGCGCCTCCTGCTCGTAGTCGTCGAGCGCGTGGCGCTGCTTGTTGCGCAGCGTGCGCTTCACCAGGTAGATGGCGTACTCGATGTTGTCGGGCCCCAGCGACGCAGCGCTCGACCCGCTGCCCGCCACGCGCGCGCCCTGCCACGGCCAGTAGTATGGACTCTGGGAAACAAAAACTGCCATCGTCACAAACAAAGTGAAAAAGTTTTGGCGTGTTTCGCGCCCTATGTCCTGTGTATAAATAATTTCGGGCCACTTAAATTCATTTTGGACTTAAAGTACGTATCCAATCTAGCGTTACTGTCAAAAATCCATAAAATCCTAAAGTGTCGCTGTCAGGGGTTGGTTGTTGAAAAAACACCCTTAAACAATTAAATAAATAAAGAACAATGCGCGTGACGTAAGCGTCCCGGGGCCGTCACACCGACACTTTAAGCGTTTTTTCTACCGTCCCGATGCCGGGACACTGACACTTGACTAGAACTAATTTTGTGCCATTTTCAAAACGACTTTATTGGTTGGATCAATTCAGTTCACGTTATTCAAAAATTCATTCAAAAATTACACACAAAAAGAAAAATCAGATACAATAATGTACCTACATCTAGGCGTTCCTACCGCTAAAAGCGATTTCTTCCAGACAACCTTTTTAAATTTCAATTTCGACGTAAAGACACTAAACGGAACACAGCAAATATTCAACATTATATATATGTCAACAATTGATTAATTTTGCTGGCTTGAATTAGGTTATTTAATTCAAGATGTACGTAGGTAGGTACTATAGTTTTAGGCTTTGTGTATTTGCCGCAAATGCCGCCACAACAATACCTACAATCAACTACAGTGCCTGGTTATTTATATTGGTTAGGTACATTTTTAAAAATAAATTATACCACCAGTCTTCATTTAAAACTTTGTGTCTTGTTTTGTTGTCGTCAAATTACTTACGACATTACTAAATTATGCCAATTAAGGCAAACTTGAACACAGTGTTACAGAAAACAAAACAAAAAACTTAAAGAAAAAAAATACCCCAAACGTGCCATAAAATTTAAGAAAAAGTAGGTATAGATTTTATGAAGACTATATACTCGTAGGCTATGTAGGATTGTGGCGGGGTCGAAGTCTATTACCTACAGCTACGTGTGTTTAAATAAAAAATACTCACTTGAAATCTATAGAGAGAAGAGTCATCCTTTAACACAAGGTTTTTCAAATCGTTGACAGGAAAGAAGTAACCGTATTGGCAGAGTTGATTGGCTAAATTTATTGCTTCAACTGAAAGAAAAACAATTTACCAATACATCGAGTGTTTACGCCAATTCGCAACAAAAGTTATGGAACGTATGAAATACGTTCGTACATACAAAGATGAAATCATAGGTGTCAGAGTTAATGCAAAATTAGAAAAAGTAGACAATTACAAAAACTATAATGAATTCAGCGTTTTTACGAACTTTTTATAAATACATCGTAGAGTATATTAATAATCGTAGCGGCATAATTACATCAAAACAAAATGTATAGTATTTGTAAAAAATATCATCGTACATAAAAAACTCTAAATGATACATTGCAATAGTTTTAAACAAATATTATAGTCAATATAGAAGTAGATATAATAGATGTACATATGCCACAGAATAAATAATAGGACAAGTTTATGCAGGTTTATTTAGTGTCACAAAATACACATGTAGTAAAAAGTACTCAGAGGTAGGTATTTAGCTAGCTGAACAACAATGGTTTTTAGCTCGTGAAAAGTTGTACCAAATGATTTATCAAGTTGTAGGAAAAGTTAAAATTTTATTTTTCAAAGGATCAAAATTACAAAAGTTGTTCAATATGTAGGTAGATCACTACAAGTGTTAGATTATTTCTATTTTTGTAAGTTTAACCAATTAAGTGAGGGTATAATTTGTGCTTCTGACTGATTAGGTAGACAGACAGATAGGGTCGAAGAATAGAAGACTAGGGTCTATTACTGTCACAACTAACACCTGTTCCAATATAAATGGCATACGAAAACAAAATAAACTATGTATTTCATAGACTTAAAAGTATTTTTTTAGTAAGTCGATAAACTTACTATAAATCTGTATGATTTTTTGTTACTTGAATTAATAATTATTAATTTAATTACGATGTGGACTCCATCCAAGGTAGGTGTTCCTTTTCATGTACGTGTATAATTTGTTTCCGAGACGCAAATATTGTTTGTTGTTCCTATGCCATTTCATTTGGAATGGAATACACTGAATGATAAACATACTCACCATTGCTAGTTTCATCGAGATTGAAGCGATCCATTAGCCATTCGACAAGATCGTAACCTGAAATGGTACATAAATATTCGATTAGAAAGTTCCGAAGGAAAATTTAATCCTACCTAATGCGGGAGTATGTCGCTTTTATTATTATTATTATATTAAATGACTGGCCTGTTGGCTTAGTTGGTAGTGACCCTGCCTACTGAGCCAGCGGTCGTGAGTTCGATTCCCACCCGGGGCCAACATTTGTGTGGTGAGCATATCTGTTGTCTGATTCTGGGTGTATGTAATATAAGTATTTATTTAAAAGTATATAATTAAGTATGTTTATCAGTTGTTGCATACCCATCCACAAGCTTCGGCTTAATTTGGGACTAAACAGCCGTGTGTGAATTTGTCCGAAACATGTTACTATCTCATTTATTTTCAATTTTGTATAATATTTTTATAAAAAAACTAATTTAAAAAACCTAACCTAGTGCCGCCGGCAGCGGGGCAGGGCCCAAGCTACCGGCGGTTAGGGCCGCAGGGTGAGGAACCTCCTGACAATACGTGCCGTGCCCAGGAGTAGGTTCTGCCTTCTGAATCTGGCCCTTGATCCAGCCGTCTGGCGAGAGCCTCTCAAGATGTTGGTCGAGGCTCCTCGCTATAAGGCCGTTCACAGAAACTACTATTTTTATCATTATCATTAGTTGTAGTTGTGTTACTATATGTATAAGGTCAGAAACTATATGTCAGCAGTCACCACCCACGGCGGTGAATGTCCGAGCGGCGACACGTGAATTGTACATACGTGTGTGCTGTTATTGATTTTATAATCAAAGCCTCAGACGGCCCGGGTGCCTGTGCCCGGCCAGGACTGACAGCCAAGGCGGCTCGGCGGCGGCGGGGGCGTGTTGGCACTATTCTGGGACCCGTTAAAAATACAAAAAGGGCACACGTACCAAGAATACGTGCGCATGTACATTTTTTGTCTAATTTTAGAATGACCATTGGGTACGGAAAGGCAATCGAAGAAATTAAAAATTCAACTCGTCTCAACATCAAATCAACCCTATAAAAAACTCCCATTGCTACGGGTCAATGATGGACTTTGTGTTTATTGGGTTTGTTCCGCATACTTAGATAACCAAGTTTGATAACCAATTGCCTACTTACGTGGAATTTTTATTCCAGGTAGCTAACCAAGTTATGAACGTGGAAGGCCTCTTCCAGCTACACAACCATTTAGATAACTAGTTAACTAGCTGGTCTCAATTTTTCTGTGTAGACAACTTGTCTTGACGTTGATGGAGATACAAAATAGTTAAAAGATAACCAAGGAAATGATGGACTTCACAAAAGGCCTCAGAACAGAACTGTTTCTTAAATATATCTTTTTAATTTTTACTTTCTCGCACCCCAGTACCGTAGGTAAGGTTTGGTACCTGATGTATTGTATCTAATGTAATCTCGAAAAAAATAGTTCGCAAACACACACTGAAAAACTAAATTTATCTCAATTACGTCCGTGTGTCCTCACGGTTGGCGCTGTAGGCTAAACATTTGGTCCGATTATAACTAAATTTGGAACATAAGAGTTTTAAGGATTGTCAACAGTTTTTTCGTAATATCAAACAGAAATTCATTCGTTCGTTCAATGCTCTATTTTAATAATATGAGCTCTTCTCAAGCATGATACGAATATACCTACAACGTCTTTTTTTAAACAAAATATGTAGAATTTTACTTTACAAATTTTATGTAAGTAACATTTGTTCGGATGTGATTTAGCAACAAACAAACAAACAAATAATCACACTTTCGCATTTTTATTTGGTGTGATTCATTTCATGAAACGAAATGTGTTGTAAGTTAGTAGACCTTACCCATAAAGGCGGACGGGATGACGCTCAGGAAAAGTTTTTGGCTTCTTACTGGTACACCTGTTTCTGGATCTTGCATTTCTTTTATCAAACTTTCCATCTGAAAGAAAATTCATTTCTTAGAATAGAATAGAATGGAATGGAATGGAATAGAATAGTGTTTTATTTGGCATACACAAGGCAGCACATATACACATAACAATAAAAAACAAAACCAAAATAAGAAAAAAACAGAGACAACATAAAACATATATAAACATGGAGGTTATGAGTTTCATATATGGAGGTTATGAGTGTTCATAATTTAATGAGTCGAATTATGTCTAAGGTTATTCTAGACAAAATAAAGTACCTATACTCGTATTTATGTAATTTATATACGTTGGAAAAATCTGCAAGATTATGAACCTACAATCTACCTAAGCGAGCGTAGATCACTAGATTTTTAAAACGAATGAGACCCAAGTACTTAATTGGATAAATGAGATTTAGGACTATGTAATGTTGCAATTTAGGTAATATTTAAAACAAATCTTAATTATTGCATCGCACAACAGGTAGCTAAATCTGGAAAGCATAACATGAGGTGGAAGCCTCATCTGTAAGAACAACATGCAATTAAATTCCTACCAATCAGCTATGAATAGCCCACCGTGAAATCAACGAGAACTTTCGACTGATTTAATGTCGTGGAGATACGCTACATTAAGTCAGTTTATAGATCTGTTGACGTCACTCGCGTCCTTGAAAATCCCTCCTTGATCAGATCTCATAAGAACTGACTGCGACAGAATAACTCCTTCAGATTTATAATATTATATTACCCTAACGCACGCCCCGTGAATTCGTCTGCGATAAATAATAGCCAACTTCTTCCGGTGACACACACTTATGAGATCTATTGTGTCAGCCCTATATTTACCTGTTGCTATCCTCCCCAAGTGTTTGCTGCAAAAAGCTATTAGATACCTAGGGGGTAATTATGCCACTGGCAGTTACTGGATGCGGAGAACCGAGGATCGGGTTCTGTCCAGCAGTGGACAAGTACAGGCTGATGATGATAATGAAGGGGTAATAGGGGAATGCAGTCCTCGGGTTCAGGATAACGATCAAGGACACATAATTATTATTTGCATTGCAGCTAGTCCATTGCTTTTTCACAGCAGGTGTTTCATCATCTTGCTGTCCTCTCCACAGGCTCAACAGATGACGGTCTCGGAAGGCGGTAGGAGCTGCCTCACACCGAAGTGTCCAGTGAACGCTCGTACGATAAGACGAGCTGTTTTCCTGTCATATAATGTTAGTAGAGCCTATACCAGTTGTGCCAATGGACTCTATAGCCTGTTTCAGCTCCCGAAGTGCCCTCAACTCTGTCAGGTGTTGTTCCTCGGCATATGATTTAAAAGCCGTTTTAAAAATGTAGTCGTGGAGAGTCCCACAAATCCTGTTATAATCCAGGATATAGGTATATATCACTGGAGTTTGACGTCATTCGTCTGCTTCATTCAACAGTCTTGATCAGATTGATGAGGGTTCTATTGCAAAAGGCCCTCTATTATTGAGAGACTATACATAGGCAGCAAGGACCTCTACCAACTAATAATAATCGCAAATAGATGCGTTATTTTACTTCATGTCGGTTGATACAATCTGTATGATGTCATTCGTGACCTTGGGTGACATGCTTCTTATCGAGAGTTCTTTTTCGAAATAATTCACGTCCTTACTTGAAATATGCCCTTCAATATAGCTCTTGATCCACAGCAAGAGGCTCTTCGCCACCGAAGGCCTTTCGAACAATGCCAATGCAGCCTCCAACAAAACCGTTAAGCGATACGCCACGTCATTTTATAAATCTGTATGACGTCATTCGTGTCCTTAGGTCAAGGTGCACTTGAGGCCCAGTGGAGTATTCGCGAGACCCCGAGAGCTCTCCATCGAGGGCCTTAGGAACAAAGCCGATGCAAGCCCGACTGATCTAATATCGTCGAGAGCGCTCGGCGCTTCTGGAGATTAAGTTACCGTTGATGCAATTTTCGATGCGGTAGTTAATGATTTTGTAGAGCTACCGGCTTTGCTAAGGAAAATGTTGTAAATATTTATCAAGACAATAAATGAAATTTATTCATTAAGTTATAGGTAATTTTTGGATTTTTTCTTATTTATAGTGCATTTTATCTATACGGGCGAAGCCGTGGGAAACTGCTAGTGCAACATAATAAAAAGTTTTTTGAAAAGATTCTACAAATTTAAATTAACAAAATATGTATCTGCCCTCAGGCCGTAAAGGAGAAAAGACAAATTTAACCAATAAACAAACATTGTCGGCTTGTTTCTGCATGCCAGTCACGTAGTAGGTAAATCCTCTATTGTAACATCAATTAACTATTCACTGTTCAGTTGATCGGCAAATTGTTTGATATATGTATTGTGCGAATTTGGAGTGGACGTCGATTCGTCCCCGGAGATGTGAGCGCGAAGGCTAAGGCGGCGGCGAGGTGACGTCACGGGCGCGATCGATCGGGGCCCGCGCGGGTCACATCTAGCAATCCCGACCGCCGCCGCCGTCGCCTCCAGCCTCTCACACCTCCTGCCAGCTCCCTCCACCCCCACCATCGTACCTACGATTCATTACACCTAAAGATTGTTTGTTTTGAACCTTTTGGCAGAGATACTTTATTGAATTTGAAAGCTTCGTCCCACATTTTAAGGCTCTCCAACGATAGTGTTTCACGATCGTTTATACACTTGGTTCGGTAGATCTGTAGGCTGCAATCAATACGGCCGAGACGGAGGGCGAGCAGGCACTTCTAATTAAGTTTTGAATAGCTCTACGTATAATTTCACAAAGTTTTTATACGCTATAGTTTGGCCTTCGATATTGCTTCAACAATGGAAGTAGACGTATACGTAGTGGTATAATAGGCGGAGGGCGTCCAATAAGCGAGCGGAGCCGTCAGTTTTGAGGCAGAATGCATTAGGGTTAGGCTGGGCGGGCGGCGCGGCGGCGGCGCGGCGGCGGCGGCGCGCGGCGGGATCGCGTGGGGGCGGCCGCCAATACTCAGCCCTTTTACTTTTTTGCTGACTCCTGCTCAATTAATAAATACTCCGCTAGATTGAAAAACCAAAAATTTTCCAACAATAATTAATGACTTAAAAAAAGGAAAAATAGAGAATTAATCGACGCGGCTTGCCGTTGCCACAGTTCCCTTTGTGCTGATGCGATAGTATTCTGTGAAGACATCATCTCCGACGTATCGGACCACCCCGCTTTCACTTTTTGTCTCATCCTTCGCTATCTGGCATGGTTCCAAGGCGAGGCTTGTAGGTATAATTTATCACCATCGTGGCTACATGACCAAGATTTTCACTCTTGCGCGAAATGTGGTTTCGTAGTAGAGGGTTTTTTGCTTAATCTTCATACGCATTAAGGGGAAATTTCAGAGTAATATAGGCAGTGAATAATCATCATTCTTGTAATCAAACGTGCTGTTTATTGTTCAGCCCTCTATTGTGTGTGCCGTGTTCCGAGCTCTCTTACAAAGGGTGTACCGAGGCGAACGGGGCCGCGTTTCAAAGGGGAATAAAGGTAGTTACGTTGTAAATCAAAGACATCAACAAGAATAATTAACACAATGTTGTGCTCGTCGCCAATGAGTCATCGTTATTGCCTTCAAGTCGATTAATTAGGTATACTGGAGTCGTTGAACTCGCATTCGTCGATACAGTTGATTGACATAAAACGAACCATGGATACAAAACAAAGACCACGGCCCATTTCAAGCCGAGTTTCGGAGAACTGCCGCGACGCATAACTCTCTCTTTATCTATACAGGTGTAGATTTAGTCACCTGCAATAATTAACTCGGGGATTCCGACCATCGTGTACATTATTATTTTTCTAAGTGCTGTGGATTTTGTGAAAATAAATAAAATAAAAATAAAATTCCATCTTAACCTTTAAATTATAATATCTGTACATTATCTTGTAACGCTGTTAGAGCTGTTAGGGCGATCTATAATTTACGTTGTAGAGAATCATTAAGAGAAAAGTTTAAAGAAATTAATATATTAACCGTTGCCAGTCAATACATTTTTGAGAATATTTTGTATGTCCGCAAAAATATATCTCTCTTTTTGAGGCACTGTGATATGAACACAGCTTATGTTACAAGAAACAAAAACAAACTTGTACCACCACAGTTAAGGCTTAGTAAGGTCAGTAAATCATTCACGGGGCAATGTATACGCTTCTACAACAAACTACCAGAAGAAATCTTAAATATGAATGACAGAAAATTTAAGACTCACATTAAACAACAACTTTGTAAGAAAGCTTATTATAAAACAGTCGATTATCTAAATGACAAAGATGCCTGGTGTTAATGTTACTTCAGCCTCGCACAATCTTTACAAAATAATGTTATGTACAAACTTGATTTTAAAAGATGTGTTGCGGAAGTTTGTTGCGCCGCTTCTTCTTCCCAGCTCTATATAACACCTTGGAGGCGGTGGTAGATAAAAAATTGACGTTGTATAAATGTACCTAGTGTACTTACATGCAATAAAATACTTTTGAATTTGAATTTGAATAACAAATGTTGTTATTCTATGGTAAGATTCAAATAAATCCAACACAAAACTGACAGAGGACATCGGAACTTGGCAATCTGATGACGTGACTTGAGGCGTTGCTATGCTAATGTTACGATGACATACGATAATCTACAGTTACGTCATGTAAGTATGTTGTTACATACTAAGTACATAGTAAGAAAAAAGCCCGAGTAAGGTAATCTACATACTCAAAAGTGTGAAAATCTTTGTTAGGTAAAAGCTTAAAGGAAAAAAAAAAGATTTTACCCATCATAGGGCGCCCATAAAAAAAATTTATCTTCATGGGTTTTCAACAGAAAGCTAATGTCGAAAAAAAATCGGAGATTCCAAATGTTTGTAGGTGTTCTTTCACCGTGCAGTACGTTGTCTAACAATAAATCCCAGCATTTATGCCGGTGATTGTTACGGACAGCACAGGCATACTTAACAGAGCGGCGTGTGCCTGTGGCCCGTACGAGCGAACCCTATCGATTTTCAGACAAAGCCTTCGCTGAGGGGCGTGCACGGATCCGTTTTGCTTTAAAAATAGAGGAAGGCACCGCTTGCCACTTCGACAATGCATAATGTAGAGTAGTTAAGTGCCTACTCCTCGCGACTAGTTTCATTGTTCGTGTTTAATTAAACCAGTAAAACTTGGGTATCCGTTTAGACAGCAGTTTTTGTTTCAGTGATGTGTTTGTTACAAAAATTGTGCAGTATTTCAGATTGATTGTGTTACTAAATACTTACTGACTAACATTTGTGCAAGATATTTATTAAATTTTTTGATTTATACATGCTTAAAAATAGGCATGTTGAGTCAAATTATTATTATTAAAATGAACAAGTTAATAAGTATACATGGATTTTCTATACTAGTCCCCACCACACTCGACAAACCTCTGAGAAATGAGAATTGAGTAAGTTTGGTGTACATTTAATTTTCTTCTGTGTCTATAAAGCTCTAAACTCCAGCTACAGCGGGTTTTTGCTAGTTAGAGCCGCCCTTTTTTTGCAATGGTACACGCGCTCACTTCTTTTCTTGGCTAAGTAAGAGCGCCACTCGGAATGTATACATCCGTATTTATTGACAGACATAATAACTGAATCATTAGAGCTCTCGAAACCTAAGATCAAGAACAAACCAGACCTTTGAATCAAATGCACGTTTGTTTTAATATTGCATTAAGTAGTTTCTTTCTAGCATCCTTTAGGCGGGTAATGACGACTTTTTAAAATGACGACTTCTTAAAAATTCGACTAATTAAAAAGACGACTTTTTAAATAACGACTTCTTAAAACGACGACACTTATTGTGGTGGTAGAAATTTCATGCTGAGTTAGGCCGAATGCTAAAACCACTATGGTAAATGTCAGACTGTGTTATGCTAACTGATAAGGTGAGAATGTATGTACTGACCTTGTCGAAGGCGAGGGGTCGGTGTCGAGGCACGTCCGAGAGTTCCATGGTGTCGGCGGGGCGGGGCAGGGCGAGCGGGCGCGGGGGCTGCGCGCGCGCCGCTAGCCGACCTCCATGGGCGTCTGCCGCAGGGGCCGCATGCCGCTCGCGCCCGCGCTGCGCCCCCGACACCTGCGGCAACAACACCCGCCGCACATTAACACATGCAGCCAGCCACCCTTCTCGCAGGTAACACCACAGTTTTAGTCAAATAGGATTTTTAGACCTATACTTTTATGTTAAACTAGATATTGTAACTGTTGGCTCCTACCTAACGGTCGTATAGCGGGATGTTAAATAGGCTATAACTTTCCTCAAGAAATGGGCTATCAAATGCAAAAAGAATTTTCAAATCCGATTAATAGTTCCAGAGATAAGTGCATTAAACAAAATAACAATAAACAAGCAAACAAAAAACCAAACTTTTCAGGTTTATTAGTAGGTCATAGGTAGAGTTTTCTAATAAACGAATTTTTTTCATCCTGAGGAGTTAGCTTTTTCGCATTTACCAGGTTTTCAATACGGCGACTGATGTTTTTCAATAAGACGACTGTTTTTTGTTTGTTTTCAAATAAGTAGGACGATGCGCGGTACAAGATTGAAAGTAAAGTTTTTTAACAAAGTGACACTTGCTTCTAAATTTGAATACTCATGAATCTAAAAAAATTTGCTGCTTCGCGCGCGCAATCAAATAGATTCGAGCCTTCCTAGAACCGGCGTATGAGAAAAACATAAAGCATGATATTTACGGTAAATATCTCCACTTCATACTACGTATGGAATGCAGTTTACGTCGCGGCTTGCTGGTCAGAGGAGATTCAGCAGGGAAAGTAGCAGATGGTAGTGGCAAGTTAAAATAGAACCAATATAATTCATATTATAATCACAAGATACGACGAAGATAAGACGCTTAGATAGCAATATGCTGAAAGAACAGCATTTCGGACCAATAAATGAAACTAAAAAAAACCTAGCCAGTAGTAGTTCTTATTACTGTGCCAATCCCCGTATAGTAGAGACTAATCAATAATAGTCTGTGTCTTCACAAAAGCAGTTAATGCAAGGGTGGTAGAGTTTTCTTTTGTGATAATAAATGCCTACCTACATTGTTGGAAAGGGGCTTCTACCAATACTATAGTAGTAGTCAGTAAAGTAATACTCAACATGTAGTATCTATAGGTCAATATGTAGCGACCGCACATGCAATATGAAAATTACGCCATGTTGGCACGACTTGTATGAATAAATTAGCTACTGACCACTCCCGCTGTTCTTAACCCTATAGTACAAACAGCATACAAGTGGCAACCGGTCGCTAGATAAATAAATAATTCATACATAGCCGATACGAAACTAGCTTTCTCGGATCGAACGTCCAGTCCAACAGTACCGTCTTAAAATAGCTTAACATGTGATTGATTAGATCAGTACATTAAAATTTATGTGCATCGATCCGTTGTTTCAAATATGTACATAGTTTCCAGCTGAAGGAGTGAACGCGGGGCTTTCTAGACATCATACATGTGCATACTAACTGTAGTGATGATGCGAACAAACCATTGTGCGTAATCACAACTATAAATTGCTGTCTACGTAGACTCGCCACTCTAAACTACGTGTTCATGAAACGGCAATGAAATTATATGTACTTATATACAGAGTTACTAGCGGGCATGAAATGATGCTCGCGTGATCGCACTATGATATTATCTAAGATCGTTAGCCAACACTATAAGTACCTATGTTCAATAAATAACACGCGCGTACGGCACAGCCGATGAGTTAGTGTTACGTCGATAAACAACCGAGTAATCCATGCATATCCATTACGTTGTGAGCAAATAGAAATATGAATAGTAGCACATTCCAAATAATTACATATACACAATTAAATTTAGGTTCTATAAAATTGTGAATAAGTGATTTAATTCCAATGGAGACGCTTGAAACCACGTCACTCACTAATCAATGAAGCCTGCATTTTATTGTTTGACAAAACTATGGTAATTAAAAAGGCCTATTAAAATAATATATACGCATTTGCACTTTACGTGCGATGGGTTAACCGTAAGTAGAGCTAGTAAAGTGAAAGAACTAATGTTAAATACCTTTATAAGCCATGCTGATGAATTGACGAATTCATCTACCGAAGTCATTAGGTAAATGTTTATCTGAAAACTGTGTACAAACACTAGGTCAATTGGCTTCACGATATGCATCCCGCATGCGAACGTCAACATGCGGGTAGGTAGTCAGTATCAAAAAAAGTATTTCACTAAATAGAAACTAGACACTAACCTCGTGGAAGGAATCAAACTAAATCATGTCTCACATATTGTGCGTCACTGTTTTAGAGCATTGATCGGACGCGATCCGCCCGGCCCGGCCATGTTTCTAAAGCACACTGTTTATCCCTAACAGCATCTAGTATTAAAACTGTACACAGTGGCACGGCGGCGGCGGCGGCGGGAGGCGTGTAACACGTTCGACAAATTACAATTGTTTAGCGAACTATAGGTACAGACGCGGGCCCGCAATATCTTCTGATAAAGGAGATAACGCCGCGTCCGCTAAAATCTCTTCTCAAGTCGTAAATTTTAGAGTCATGGGGGAATTTCGGGAGGCTTAAGAACCTTTAGATAAGTGAGATAAGTACGGTGTCGCACACGAGAGGCACCTCGATGAATAGTCGATTTGGGAGCTATTTCCAACGTTTCGATAAAAGGTAGGTATCTCTTATACAAGATGTTTAAATAAATGCATGTCTCCCGGCCGAACTGATACGATAGTGATGTTTAAATTTGAAAGTGACAAAACATTGCGTTATCTAATCCATAATCAAACTTTATAGTGTTAGTTTGGTAACATGTTGTAATGGTAATAGATATTTATGAAGTGTATTCAGTCGACCTTTTCAATTACTGTACTGTACATTGACACAGTGGATGTGTCGGTGAACCGAGGGTCAGATATATTTGGAACGGCCTTCCCGTGAGCCGCCGTCGCCGCCGCCGCCGCTGCTGCCCGAATGGTGCGGCCTGCAAACTGTGATATCCAGCCCATTGAACCAAACATCACCCAAAACGTATCGATTTCTAACAGAAATAGAATGTTTACGTCCAAAGTTTCTCTTGGCTAAATTTTATGTGGCTAAATAAAATTCTTCTCTAATCTTTTGTAATTTCCTTAACCGGTCATGCTGAACATAATATTATAAATTGATGCTTTTCCTTTCCATGTTTTAGGGTTACGAAGTCAGACAAGGAAACCGTATTAGATATCGTCAGTCCGTTCTGATTAGACGATACGATCATAAGCTTTTTAGGGTTCCGTGCGAAGTGCCACAAGGAACCCTTATATTATTATAGGGGCCTCTTACACCAGTTGCTGATAAAGCCCCAGATACCCTATATGCAGGTTATCTGACAGATAGCCTGTTTTTTTGGTTTCACAGGTATCTGATTGCCTATATCTTACATATTTTATATAGTCTATCACACAGATTTACCTGATAGATTAGTTTATCACTAAGATTACTATCTGTAACAATATCAGGAAGCGGTGAAAGAAGCCCTTAGTCTTCTATACGTCTCACAGAGTATACTAATGTACATACTACAAAGCTGTTTGACATGGTTTGGTTATACATTTAATAACGCCTACAAAATTATTAAATAAAAACTTTTAGAAAAAAAATTGGGTAAGTAACTCCTCATAGGTACCTACCTATAAAGTGCGGGTGATTTTTATTTCACAAGGTTTCAATTAATGCAAAGAATAATAGGTATCTTGGTATTAAAAAAATGATAGATACCTATACCTGCCACATTAACCAATTTTTTCATAATTGAAAAACACACTATACCTAAGTACAGTGATTGATAAATTGAATAGTGATAGAGAGAACACTTGATGGGCTTCTTAAATCTTAAGTCATCCTTAACTTTTAATAACACATAAAAGGAGGTAACGGCCCATAAAAATTTTTAATTACAATCGCGTACTTAATACGAATATGGTGCAGTAGAGTCGTGTTCGCGAGCTTGTGAGGCAACAACGGTCCGAAGATAAACTGCGACAGCCCTATAAGGGTTCGGCGAGGTTCTTTGCGGCGATCAGCACGTCCCTGCACTGATTTGCAGGGACGCACATACATACACAACAGACTGCATATTTACACAACACAAGCACACTGCATAAACACGGCCTGCATATTTATTTCGCAACCTTTTGGCACCGAATACGATAGGGAATAAATATGAACCCATCCGCAGTGATGCACTGAAGTATATTGTCACAGTCAATATTGTCATCATCATTCATGAACAGTACCCACTGTTCATGAATGATGATGACACTTAAACAAGGTCCGGATTTTTCATAGCGAAGATTTAAATGCATAGGGATTGTAATATCGACTTTCGAGGCTATTAATTATTCATTTTAGTTGTACCTGTTTTTGTTATTCTTTTCCTCTAGACAAAGGTTGTCTGAAAGAAAATGCTTTTAGAGATAAGACAGCCTAGCTAGATGTACAAATGTAAGCTATTCTGTATCACGTATGTGTGTGTTTAAATGTCAAATAAAGGGTGATGATATTAGTTATGATTTAGTTCAATAACTGTTAGAAGGTGTGGCTTTAGTACAGTATTTCGATACCGAGTACAAAATGAAGCTTTTCTTGCCCGAGGGATAAAGCACGTGAGCTGAAGATTATGTATTCTGTGGCTGAAGGCGAACGTCGAAAGCATAGTCCAAGGGTAAAGAAAAGTCATTCTGTACTGGGTACGAACGATACTTTTTCAACTACTAGATTTGCTATCAAAAGAATTCGCCATGTATTTCTCGCCAAATTCGATAGCGCGATGCATTCTACTAGTGGCGACATCTAGTATTGTGTAGCACGAACTAAACAACCTCCAAGGCACAATCAGTGCCATTCGGTGGTCCACACTGCCACAGATAATGATAAAAAATGCATTTAGAATCTCCCAAAGGCCCAATACAGCCAGTTTTTATCGAATTTCAAAATAAAATTCACTGAAATAATTGCAAAGTAAACTGAAACATTTTTAAAACACAAAAAATTATGCATTTAAATAAAGCGTAAATGTTTAAATTACCATATGTAAAAGTTTCGAAGACATAAAAAACAATGTTTGATTTAAAATCTCCTTAGTGTTGAATATCATACCTGTTTGCTATAAAGTTATTTGCCTTCGAGTAAACGCCATTTTTAATACTACACATTATAGTCCCTAGGGGTATAATATTGTACTGATTTTCATTACTCCCGCGGGTGTATATAGGCCATTGTGTTTCTGTATGCATGCATATAATAATCCACATAACGAGCGCAAGTGTGATGAAAAGAACCTTACCGAGTTCAAAATGAAATTTCATACATTATTTCCTACGGGCTGAAAGTCTTTTCTTCAGTTGATCAGTTCCAGAATGTTTGATTTTCGAAACTGATTTCAAGTATGAAATGGAATTTTTTACTCAAGGTAGTAGAAAATATATAAATATAAGTAGTCTGCCTAACAACGCGGTGTTAATTAACCGCTGCTGTAACATTATGTAACCTTTCATTAAAGTACAATAGCAAGCGCAAAAGGTAAGCGATCATTAGTTATAATTATGAAAATTCCAAGAGCGTTTTTAATTAAATTCCAGGAAACATTGAGAAAGAACTGTAATTTCATAGTAAATTACAGGAAAACTCCACCAGACACAGTCAGCAGAAGCAATGGGACCGTAAAACGGATACTGTTAACCTATAGCAATAAAACGTAACCATTCGGCAGAAACATCGCGGCAGTTAGTGGTGGCTTGTTTGAGGATCAGACCAAATGTTTACAAAACTAAGTGTAATTAATTAAGGAAGCGGTTTTTTAGGCGCCGACGCAGAATTCCGACATTGAAGTATAGGTAGTATACATAGCTTAAATGTACCTACTACATAATATCTATAGCCTTCTATGTAGATGATAAATAGGGCGTTCGATTGGCGTTAAAAAGTTACCCCTAATGGTGAGAAAAATGCACTCTTGTTCTGGTATCTACTATTTTTTTAGTTTATTCTTATTAGCATCAGGCCACCTATTTAGTATCTATGTCAGTTTGAATTTTTAGGATATCTTTAATAGTTACGAAACAATCGGCTACTGGTAACACATTTTGTTCATAACTAACATACCTAGTGGCCACAATACAACTATGATACATACATACATATCTTCACGCTATGTCCCTGGCTGGGTAGGCAGAAAGAACGGAGCGCCAAGTATATATAGCACTTGCCATATGGAGATATCTGCATAAAAGTGCATTGACCCCGTCTGCACCAAGAAGTCAAATAAGTTAAATAAGGTACCTAACTAATAAATAAATAAAACGCGCTGCGTAGAAATGTCAGTCATTTTGGCCTGGAACCAGCAAACTAGCTAACTGGCACATACATAATTATTTATCTCAATGTCTATAGGTATAGGTAACTATTATAGAATTATGTAACGTTTCCATGCGTCCGCGTCTGCCTGTTCATACGAGTCTTATAATTTGCCTGATCACATTTTTATGCGGTTCCAATTTTGTAGTAATTGCCATCAAAAAAAAACATACATACAGCCGAACATAGTACCTCCTCTATTTTTGGAAGTCGGCAAAAATAGAGTTGTCTGTGGTCAGATAAATAAATGTCATTGCATTATTTTTTATACATTGTCGTTTATATGTAGAATAGAGTACGTACACATTACTTTTGAGGTAGGAAGTTAACTCGATTTCATGTTATTTCTTATTTATGTCTGTTTGTTTGAGAAAAGTTGGCGCAAACCTGGCGAATCTGTTTCATGTGAAAGGTGGTATGATTTATATAGGACAATAAAAAACAAAATAACAAAGAATTTTGGGTCGGGCGGCATTTGCCTAGATCGCTGAAAGCCTGGAATCAACCATTACCTAGTAATTTAACAGTTTAAGCTACTAAACGTTTTTCATCTTTTCATATTCTCCCCCACTATTAATCAAATGGATCATATTAATTAATATTTAATTAATAAATAAAACGTGTTTCTTTGCCTCGGCGGCATAAGTATACGGTAAAAAATCATCTTAAAATATTATTTGGCATCAGGTATTGTTTTTCATATCTGAAGGAGGAATTTGCATGTGCTGGGTTTGGCGCCGACTCTAAATTATTTAGATTTACATTAGTGTAGGAGCTTATAGTTTGACTTAAAAGGTTTTATTTTATTTTTCGCTTTTCAGTTCGACGGTTTAATTTTTTTGTTTTGTTTTCTTTAATTTTAGTGGAAATGTAAACCGACGAACGGTTGGTTAGTTGCGATATAATATGGTATAGGTAGGTACCTACTTAGTTTCGTTAGTTCGCGAGATACACGTTTGTTTACGATGGTTTTAAACATACGGACACGTGTCCGCGGAGCCAGGAGCCGTTACAAATTGAACAAAGCCACAGAACACGTGACTATATATTATCAATCTGACGACAACAGAGTGGAGTAAAGTGTCTCCAGCCGATTAATCCTAAATAAATATAAAGATGTATATAATCCAAAAAATCAAACTTACTACCTACTAGGTGATCTGATGCAAGTACAATAGTATTTTTTAATAAAAGAAAGCCCTATTTATAACTACACAAAAATTTATTACCTTTATTGTCGAAATTCTAGTTGTTTCGCATTATTCTTGGCAATTAGTTTTTAGAAGAACTGGAATTATCTACCGATTTTTTTTCAAATTTTGTAATCTGTAATGAGGAGAACAAGGTTACCGACATAGCCGAAAGGATTAGCAAGTTGAAGTGGCAGTGGGCAGGTCCGATGTCTATCGCAGAACTGACGGCCGTTGGGGCAGACGAGGTCTGGAGTGGAGACCGCGGACCTGTACGCGCAGCGTACCGTGGGACGCCCCTTAGCCGGTGGATCGACGACCTAAAGACGGTAGCCGAAAGCGGTTGAATGCAGCGCCGGCAAGCAGAGCACCGGGATCCCTATTTTTTAATCGCTCTCCTCGCTTCGAGCGGTCGATTCTACAAATTTTCCTTCGATATCCAATACAAAAATTCAGCTCCAGGTGTGGTGGCGTTCATTGGAGAACGCCTATGTCCAGCAGTGGACGTTAAAGAGCTGATAATAATGATAATTCAAATTCGGTGGAGTCGTAATGGACTGACTAGATATTCGAGGAATTGTGCATTCCAGGTCTGAATCGTCGGTATTAGAATCTTGGTTGCACTTTCATTTGATTATAACTGTACAACAAGTCACGATACATGCTTACGATACATCAAACAGATCATATAAAAAATTAAGAGTTTTGATAATAATTAACTGGCGGCGACGATGCCCATTAAAATATTAGACACTTTACACTTTTGCATTATTATAAATAGCCTCAGTTAAATTATAGTAAATATTATTTTCAATGAAAAATAGCTTTGTTAGCACAAATAAGTATAGATCTAATATAGTACATAGTGTGCGTATAGTGTTGCCCGCGGCTTGTTCGAGACAACGAATGCAATAAATACCTCATATCTGCTCAGGCCCAGATTCCCGAACAGCGAGAGCCGCCTGACAAAAGGCACGTCCCCACTCATCGCCGGCCGGCGCATTTCCACCCGCCTCGTGCGCCCGCGCACCTCGCTCGTTATACGACAATTAACACCATCATTGCTAACTCGACCTCTGCGACTCCATTGTGTCCTTTCTCCACTACGTTTAACAAGTCTTACCTACTTACTAGATACCGACGTATTTATCCTGAGGGGCCTTCCACAAACTATGTGGCCCGCAGAAACTAGAGATTTGTTTTGAGGCTGCTACGAAGAGAAGGGCTCTATAAACCAATGATTAGGCAAATAGTAATTAAAGTAGGTACTCCTATCGCATAGCGTAGGTATCACAGTTTGTTTACATTGCCACATTTGAAAAATCTTTTCATTTCATTTTTCATTTATGTTTATGTATATTAAGTCAGGGTGCCAACCATTAAAAAATAACAATAAAATTCGATTCTGATGCAGAAAGTGGTTAATGATTTCAAATTACAGTAAACTTTATAAAATCCACCATTTATACAAGCCCCTGTTCAAAATAAGTACACCTAAAGGGAGTAACTAATTATAATCTATACTTAAAATAAAGCAGTAGAAATCGTGTGTCTGTACTTTGAATAATTTTATCAAAAAATGAGTGTGGGCGATAAAAAAAGAGTAACAGAACAAAAAAAAGCATTTTTAATTTTTTTGGTCTTTCTGTCTGTCTGTCTGTATGTAATCGCTAATCCCCGAAACCACTGAACGGATTCTCTTGCGGATTTCACAGATAGAATAAGCACAGCTTGGAGCAATATATAGGATTTGATTTATTGAAATCGGATGAGAGAGAAAAAAGTTATCGTCATTTACAGTTAAATCATATAACTGTGACTAGACGATGTGATAGGCATAGGAGATATTTACGAAAATTGATGTGAGGGGTCTTAATAAGTGCAATGGAAGACAAAATAACATTTCTTTGAAATTTTGTCTGTCTGTCTATATTATGTTTATATGCAGGCATCACGCAAAAACTACTTCACCAAGTTGTGTTCCTGAAGGTCTAACTTAAAATTTGGTGATTTTCCCATCGGAAAATTATAACTAGACGATGTTTGTACATAGGAGAGATAGGTACCTACGTACTTCCAAAATCCACGCGGACGAAGTCGCGGGCTACAGCTAGTCATAAATAAGGTTATCTTATAAAAAATAGTTATAAGCCAGGGTGAGTTGAGTAATTATTTATGTAGTCGAGAAAGCCAGTTTTGTATACGGTGACTGACAGATATAGGTACTACCTATTTCAATGTTTCAGTAAAATAATAATCTACACGTCAATACCGTATAAGTACTTAGTACTAGAACATTTTGTGTGATTAATAATGAATGCTCGTAACGTAACGACGATGAACGGCAGTAGCAGGCATACCCTATGTGAGTAGGTACCACTAAGCACCACCCCCAGCTCGGCACAAGCGTCTACTCGTCTAATGGATAGGATGGATATGAAACAAGCCTCTAGATGCAAATTTGAAAATTAAGAAATCAGACTAACCGATAGAACATCAGAGCAGTCAGACGAACAACACAGGGTTGGGGTTGGCAGACGCTCAGGACGAGATTCTAGTGAGAAGAGTCCAAGTTTAGTCGAAGGTAGAGTTAGACAGACCCCAGATTAAAGTGATTTTTTGTTCGTGATAACATTACCTATGTGTAGTCATGAGGCGCGGGCGGCGGGGCGGGGCGCGCGGGCTCGGCGCTACGGGCCGCGAAACAAAGCGCGAGCCAGCGGCGGCGGCGGCGGCGGGTGCGGGTGCGGGTGCAGGCGGCGCGCGGTGCTACGAGACCTGCCGCGGGCTCGCCAGATACGTTACCTCCCGGCGGCGAAGCGCGGTCGTGCGCCGCCAGGCAGGCGGACGAGGCGCGCAGAGAGCCGAGCGGGCGCGGTCGGTCGCTGCGGTCAGCGGGCGCGGCGCGGCGCGGCCATGGCGGCGGCGCGGCAGGCGGCGGCGACTCGCGCACTGCCGCGGCCCGGCGCCGGCCTGGCCGCCGCGGCGCCCGGCCGCCGCCGCCGCGCACGCGCCGCGCGAGCCCTGCGCGCCGCCCGCCCTCGGCCGCCCCGCCGCCCGCCGCCGCGCCCGCCCGCCCGGACCACTCGCAAAGGACCAAGTTATGCAGAAATGATCCAGCATACAACACGTCAAGTCTTGTATGCTGGATCATTTCTGCTTCATAATTGAGTTTAGTCACGAGTATAACAAACTGCTTCTTTTAATTCCAATAATCTTCTAGTATAGAAACATTCAAGGTTATAGCTTTTAATAGACTCTTCTTTTAATCACTGAAGTGTACTAAACCACATATATGAGCATGAGCTGGTTACACTTTAACGCTTATTATCTCGAAAATGTGCCTACGCGTGGGTTGGATCATTTACCTATGCATCGCTCTTGATCAGCCAGATCCTCGATTGCAATAAAATGTACCTATGACAGGCCGTGGATCTATTATCGACGTGATACCGCCGAAGCCGCGGATAATGATTTGGGTCAGGATTGATAAACGCGGCGCTTTTGGAAGTGGATTAACAAACACAACCTGTAGGTTGGTTTTTAAAATAAAAGTTTCAGTCAGGAAGCGATTAACTTCAGCTGCTCGATAATTCATTATCTGGTTTGTCTTCTTGCTTTTTGGTAAGCGAGTCAATGGTAGGTACCTAGCAACTAGTTGAACCAGTCCATAGCCAACAGATTTTAATCTCTTCGTTTTTGTTACGCTCTATGCTGCAATTGATCAAAGTTCGTTAGGAATTGGACAATGTGTTTGTTAAAGAAACTTTCGACAAAAAGTTCGTTAAGAATTGGACAACGTACCTAATATTGGCCAAGTCCGAATACTAAGCAGTTGCCATATTATAGGTCTGTATAGGTAGGCAGCATACAGGTGGGAAAGAATGATCCACTTTTCCAAGAGTCTTATTCAGCGAACTTTAATAAGTTCGCAGGTTATATTAGCAGTTGCCAGCGGCTTCATTCATTTCATTCTTCGTACAATGCGTCGCCTGCACAAGCTCCAGAAGTGCGAGTAGGACTCGCGCCCTGGGGGAAATTTGTAGTTATATCACATACGAGTAGGTAGGTACTTACTAACCTATATTGCCAAATCATGAAAGGCGGCGTATCATGAAATGCCTAGGCATGTCACGATCTGGCCAATTCTACGATCTGCCTACGACAATATAACTTTCCACGATGCAAATCTTGATCTTGCAATATGCCATAAATATAGACAATAGAGCGTCAGTGGCGTCGGGGATAAAACACGGCCTATCATATCGAAAGGTCCGGAGTTCGATCCCCGGCTGGGCCATGTACCAATAGGTTTTTTCTCGAAACTTATGTACATTTACTGACTGCTCTCAAACGGTGAAGGAAAACATCGTGAGGAAACCTGCATACGCCGAAGAAGAAATTCTTAGGCGCATGTGAAGTCTATATACCAACCCGCACTGGGCTAGCGTGGTGGACGATCACCCTCGTTGAGAGGGTAGGTCTGAGCCCCAGCAGTGGGGACATCTTAATAGACTGTTGATGATGATAGACAATAGAAATTTAACGGTCATAAAGGCAATTATACTGGACCGCGGCAGTTTCGTCATTACTTCCTTTCCTCTGTGGTTTCGTTTCGCCGTCGACGCTGCTCGCGCATAGATATCGCAAATTTGCATAGAAATCGGAGGGTTAGTACTGTAGGTACCTATAGATTACTTGTAGACTGTGAAAAGTAGGCACCTATCTACTCTAGACATCGTATTAAATACATTCCTTAAACCTGTGTAAACAAATACCTACTTAGGTAGTACACACAGTTTTCCACGCAGATTAGCGAAAATCTAAGCATGCACCTAGTTGCACATCATTGTCCTGTCGTTATGCAATGCCAATCGATCGACCTCATTTCCATTGCATATAAATCGACCAAACAGCTGCAAGTCAAATAAAAGGATGAAAGAATACTACACTTAATGAGCGCGCACGGTTTATACTGGAATTCTCAGCTATTTTCGCTGTGGTAGGTACCTAACGTGGGCGAGATTTTTCTGAATTGAAAGGCTGGACCACCTACACAATATGCAGGAAGGTAAAGGGCGCGTCCACTATGAATAATGGAGTGGATTGTCCCCACACGTATGTATGTATTTCTATTTCGTGGCTCTACACAATAAACTATAGCTACCCACACTCAAGAGCGGCAATTAGACAATGTCGTTTGATTCATCGATCCGTTAATAGAAAATGAATGGAAAACCGACGCATCGTCATACACTTGAATGAAAAAAATTAGCTACTCCCATAGGAGGCCGCGAGAACCCACCAAAGAAATCATATCTCTATGGTCATCTGCTTGAATATTGCTTGTACTAACTCCTCAAAACTGTGAAAGAAAATAATTCTCATTGGAGCCTGAGGTTGAATGGGTTTTTCTCGAAACATTTTCTGGCTGCTCTCAAACGGTGAAGGAAAACACCGTGAGGAACCCAGCATACGCCGACCGGAAAAGGTATTCTTAGGGTCGGGGCAGACCAAGCAGAAAAATTCCCCCGTACTTTTTGACGTCATCGTCATTGTCAAATGAACCATATCACTATAGCCTAAAGAACAAGTTCGTATGAATGACCTCGAGCCCGAGGCGACGCCGACGGCAGAAGTCATTATACGATTTTGTTCTTTAGGGTATAGTGATATGGTTCATTTGATGACGTGAAAAATGCGGGCAAATTTCCGCTTGGTTTCCGCAGTCCCTTAGGCGCATAGAAGTTCACGAACCCGCACTGGGTTTTATAAAGATTCGAAGATAAAGGTATATCGCCCCTCTATTGAAAAACCCTATAGTTTTTGCAATGACTCAGATTCTGTTGGCTTGTCTTTTGTACCTGTGTAGAGGCGCGACGTCACGCGATCTAACAGTATCGCTACCTTAGGTAGTCTAGGACATTTGGTCGATACGGTCGGTATCGAGTCATTTCAACCGTTGCAGCTATACTTACCAGCTAACCCTAGTTATGATCTGCGATCGACCTAAATATATAGTAGGCTATAATTTAACTGCTAACTAAATAGGTAGGTACAGTGAAGAGAATAACATAATTATGGATAATGATGCTATTCGTTTTTATTTGTTAGTAGTATAAGTAGTTATAATCAGTTTTTATTTGATTGCGTAGGTACCTAACTAAAATGGGTTTCACTATGACATAAGAGTAAATGCATTACAAAGTGCAATTGATTCTGTTCTATAAATCAAGGTAATGATTTTTAATAATGACTATGAATACTTATAGTAAGGTACCAGAATAAACATCGGTCTATTTTAGGGTTCCGTACGTCAATAGTAAAAAAGGAACCCTTATAGAATTACTTCGTTGACCGTCTGTCTGTCAATACCCTTTTTCTCAGGAACTCGTGGACGTATCAAGTTGAAATTAATATCAAGTACTCTGGTCTGCGATCCCTTGCTAATCAAACTTCTAAGTCAACGCAGTCAAAAAATAATTTTACTAGGTATTACCAATAAACTTAATTTCGCGTATGAACAAATCATCCACGTAAGTGCCTATGTGATTTAATTTAACGATTTTCGAGATTCTTTAAGTTCGTATGTACGAAACCCGTAAAATAAAATTAACCGAGAAAATGTTAAAATTTTGGTTACAACAGCCGTGCGTAAAAGCTAGTATTAGTACTTGATTAGTACTTACAAGATTGAAAAGAAAAGCCATTTATTATCTTCAACAAATATATTGTAAATACATGCAATAATAAGAATAGTTATAGGTAAATAGTATGATCTTCATAAAATTAAAACTTATTATCAAACATACTTCACGCTATGTCGCTGACGGGGTAGGCAAGATATAACGGATAATAACAATTACTGGGAATGCTAAAATTATCATCACAAAAAATAAACTTATTACATAGAGATAAAATAATTTCGTATCACAATATATTGGGTAAATATTAATTAATCATTTTATTATGATTGTACCTATTTACTTGTTCTGATTTACACATAATATTATTTGTGTGCTCAAAATTTCGTGTTGTGCTCAAAAAGTTGAAGAATTGAGCCGTCCTCGTCTACGTCGAATATTGGATCGCTCATTAACAGCCCTTCTTTACATATCTATATTATGTCGAACATCTGCACTGTTAAAAACGTAAGATACATAAGGCACAAGTTACGCTAATGAGTGCCTCAGTATTCGATCTCCAACTTAAGGTTCAGTCTTAATTTGTGTGTTGATAACGAAATAAACAAAAGATTGTACAGCCTAGTCGACTGCCAAGTTAAGGTTGACTTGTATTTGCGATGAGTGTTACTGTCATTTTCCACTGCATATTTTATTTACGAGACGCAATAAAGTTTGAACTTGTTGGTGAATTAGATTACAAGTGTGGTAAAGATAAAAGATACATTTCGCTAACGATGGAAATATGGTCTAGTCGCGTATTGACCTATTCACAGCAGCAATTCACCTAAACTTGGGCCCTCGATTTGTCGCTCTTTATAAACTTGTTTAAATCAGCGTCACTCGCTGGATCGACTTGCGACAACTGCCGGAAACTCTCATCATCTACAAAGCAGATCTCATGTCCATCAGGGTCGGCCAAGATGATCACCCTCACCGTCGCTTTACCGGGAGTGTCTAGAGATAAAAGCGGGGTCAGGATCTTCTCATTGGCTTCCTGGATCTTCTTGTCGATGATTGGCTGCTCGTCGAACGGACAGGAGAACGCTATGCGGCCGTACGCCTTGGCGTGGTTAACTGGTTGACCTGTAATTAGACGTTATTATAAGCATCTAAGACACCCACAGACCAGAATAAATAGGCACTAGCGTACCAACGGCAAAAATATTTATTTTTGAGTGCATATAAGCTTAAATTTCGCGCAATTATACACTTGGCGATAGTCATACACGTTAATTATTTTGTCACGTTTTATCTGTTACCTTATCTTGGAAAGATTTATCAAACGGAAACTTTACCATAGAAAGGTACTTATTTTAGACAAAGAAATCAGCAAGTATGTTCAATTTAGGCTACTTTTATAAAGGTCTGAAGTTTTGGTGATTGATGCACAGAGCCACATACATTTTTTGGCTTAAGGAACTTTCACTATAGGCAAACTTAAAGTTGTTAAAACTGCATAGTCACATGTATTGTCACATAAAAACATAAAAACAATATCTTCAGGCTATATCCCTTCATGGTTGACAGAATTGTAGATAAGATACATACCAATATCAACCAATTCCAGTTTAGCTTGATCCTCACTGAAAGCAAGAAGCACTGACTTGTCAGTTTTCTCAAAGATCTTCAGTGACAATAGTCCATTCCAGTAAGCAATGGACTTTGCCAGGTTTGAGCTGGCCAAGGATACTTTTAAGACTGGGTCTGAAATTAAAGTAATTCAGAAACTTACATAGCACTAGCAGTTCTGTTAGTAGTTATATGTATTAAATATAAGGTGAAAAAGCGGACACTACCATCTGAACATTTGAAAAATGGCCTGCTCGAATTTAGGATTTATTTTAATTTCTGAGATATATACACTTTGTGAAGTCGTTAGGTATTTTGGAGTTTGTTACTGTATAGTATGAAATTAAGTCAGCAAGTCATTATAAGAAGACCTTGGCAGTCTACTAATACAGGAAAAAGATAAAAAAATCTAGTGCCTAAGATTATCTATAGCTGTATGTCAACATGGTTTAGTGATCATGTGACAAGCAGCCTCCTGGCAACTCACTGAGTCATACTTATAGATCATTTGCTTATCTGTCTTAGATTCTTATCTACTCTAAGGTTCAAACAAATGATTTTGATTGTTTTGGTTTCTAAAACATTATATATCAAGGCATGCTATATCTATGGTTATCTGCATTTTTGGTGCTATGCGTTTCAGGTACAATGTGATTATTGGCCATTCGCGTTCTTGGTCATATGCGTTGAAACCCTATGGCAAACTTAATAAAAACTATTCTTAACAAAAAAAAATCAATTCAGTATAAAATTTTTAGTCATATAAAGGTATTGTAACTGTTACAGACTGTATAGCCATCTTACCTTTATCGACAGGCTGTGGTTTGTCCACAACATAAAATTTATATCCACCAGGTGCCTCGAGATACTTCAAGCCATTTTGCTCCTTCACTGGCCAATTATTGGAGGAGGCCCTCTTTAAGGCATCACTGGACTGTATAGTAAGCCCGAGGAAGTCATTCCCTTGCTCATAGTGTGTGACACCATAGTTGTATGTAAGCTCTACGACAAAGTGTGTGTCTTCAGGTCCATAGCCAATCATAGTCTTGCTCCATCTATTAGCGTATGGCCTGAAATTACATGTGGTGTCAATTGCTTGCATATATACTTATATCAAACTATAAACTACAAAATATAAATGTTCAAATAAGTTTAAAGCATATCTCACCCATTGCAGGCTGCCTCACAACCCTCACTGAATTCCTCATGGCGAAGTACCTGAAATGAAATTTATTTGAAATAGAAACAAATAAATAATTTCTTTACAATTAGAGTCTTTAATCCACTCCCTTTTCTGCATTCTGACATTGAACTGTATTCGTCACAACCCAGGTAATGGAATTAGTTCTGCAAATTATGCGCAAAGAGCAATAAGGTATTGAGAATACAATAAGTTTGCCATCGTACCTATACTTTAAAAGACCTTGGATTGGACACACTAGCTACATGAGCACAGCATTAAGGTATAAACCTTGAATGTTGCATTACGTAGATAATTATTATTACCTACTAAAGGAGGGTCTTACTTACCTTCATTCCTAGTATTTCCCTGTAGAATTTCGCTGTGAGAGTTCTATCGGCAACTTTGAACACAAAATGTAAAGCGCGACCGCTGACCATTTTGTAGTTTTGCTTTAAATCTGAGATTCCAGTTGAGTACAGAAGATACACACAGTATTAGGAAATAGATTTAACTTAATTTTCTTCAGTGTAATGAATGTAGGTATCTAAGGATTGGGGATTGTCAAACAAAATTCAAGTAACAAACAAAAATGAAGACGGCACTGCACCGCACAATTCTCACAAACAAACCAAACCAGCCAACCAACTGTCAGTCAAGTTTTGACTGTCACTGTCCAGTGTCAATCAATTTTCAATCAAGTGAAAGAGAGATAAAATTTAATTAACGTTCGTTCGACGAAAGTGAGTGCCGGCCGCCGCCGCGAACACACATGAATCAAAAAATTTTGCCACTCCCGCGCGACCAAAGAGGTTTGAAACTTCTTGCCAACACACATACGCGTTCATGTTTTGCATTCGCCTCGCCACTCGCGCGAATGTGTAAATGCAGCAAGAGAGAGAGAGAGAGAATACTTTTTTATTCGTCCTATGGTGGACAGACAAAGGTCAATAAACTATACAGTCAATTCATATTTGTGTAAATTTTCTAAGTTAATTATAAAACAGGCAGTAACATAGAAGGGTTACAGCACGACCTCCTTACTAGACCGATAAAGACACACTAATCTGTGATCAATCTGTCGAACATGGGCCTCATTCGCACGGACGCTATTTTATCGCACCTTGACGCGGTTTTTTACGCTTTGAAATAGACATACGGGCTTTACCTTATTTTGTAGGGACGTCACTTCGACACTTTTGGAGGGAACCGAAGTGTCTTAAACACAGATGAGGTCTTATACTGTTTGTCTCATAATGCCTAAATAATTTTCGTAAAAGATGTGTATATGACCATGACCTCTTAATTTTGAATTGTAAGGCGCTTTGGAATCTATCTGTAATGCCTTATAATTGTAGGTATATGAAATAATAAAGTAAAAATAAAAATGTATGTACCTAACGAGTTCGCTGGTACACGTACCGATATGTATAACGGATTTAATTTATAGGATTATATAATTATGTTTACATTTTGTTTTGTGCTTAAAGTACCTAGCAGATTTAATAAAACCAGCGTAGCGAGCTTTTTCCGGTGTTCTGTGAACGTAATGGTGCAGGTGAATGCAAATAATAGGTACCTACCGGTAAATTCAATGCTAGTTTTTGTCACTGCTTCATTTTTTGATAAACCTTCTCATCCTCAGCGCCATCTAAATTTATTCTAGAAGCTAATTTCATTTCTTATTTCCATGGTAGGCCATGACTAGGTTTTGTTATTAGCTCTGTGCCAAATGAAAATTTCATGTTTTTCCCCCTTTTTTCGGTTTCTTACGTTTTTAAAAGAAATAAACCTTCATACAGATCAATTGTTTCTTTCAAGAGTAATAAATGAAAGAAACGAACACTGAAAGAATTAGATTTTTTACTGGCTCATTTCGGATTCCGATTATTGACTCTGAAATAGATCCTGTTGGTTATTAGCAGTTGTTTTCCTTATTGAAAAATCAGCTTGTAAGTAGATGTCCTTGTTGAAAATAGGTTTTCCCTATTTTGAGCACCATAACAATTGACTGATACGATAGGTGTAGTAGGTACGCCCTTCAACGTCCACTGCTGGACAATTGCCACAACATGGACGTCACCGCGTCCGGTCCTCCGCCATCCGCATCCAGCCGCTTCCAGCCACCTTTTAAGAACTATAAGCCACCTTCTACAGAAATAAATCAAGATTAATTCTGTGGCCCCAACAGCTGTTATATTCCGGCCCCCCGCCTCCATCCGCCATCGCAACTCTCCGAGTTCGTAACCAGCAGGGGACCTATTTTTGAATCGCTCGCCTCGCTTCGAGCGGTCATCATCATCATCAACAGCCTATTATTAATGTCCCCACTGCTGGGGCTCAGGCCTACCCTCTTAACGAGGGCGTTCGGGCTATAGTCCACCACGCTTGCCCAATGCGGGTTGGTGGACTTCACATGCGCCTAAGAATTTCTTCTTCGGCGTATACAGGTTTCCTCACGATGTTTTCCTTCACCGTTTGAGAGCAGTCAGTCGAGCGGTCGATTTTACTAATTTTATCCTGCGACATCCGATACAAAAATTAGTAGAATTTTATTATCGGATTAATTAATTTTGTTAAGTGGGTATGCCTGGGTCGTGAATGTTTTTGGTTTAGGTGGCGATTCAAAGTTGATTGCATAAAATTAACATAGTTATTTTAGGGGAAGATTTGGAAAAGGTAGAGGTACAAATACGTCATTTTTAGGATACTAAATTTTGTCTTATTCCCTAAAACAATTTAATAATCAAAATCCATATCAATCATCCACATAAAAACTACATATAATTTCATACAGAAATACGGTTAAATATATTTTCCTTAGGTCTAAACTACATTCATAATTTCGTGGGTTGCTATTTTTTTTACATTTTTCCCATAATATGCAATAAATATAATCTTATACAAATCTCGTATCTATTAGGTCTCTATTGTTTATGCTACTCACTGTAAATATATTTATTTTGATCTCATTTCTCTGTTAAATATGTCGTCCATCAGGTATTTCGTTCAATCTGGATATGATTTGGAAAAAACATCAATGTGTCTAAATCTTTTATATATTAGATAGGTAGGTACCTTAGAAATATTATTTAAAATGTTGATGATACAGGTCAGACCTCAGAAATGAAATCTTACTTACCTAGAATATTTCCTGCTGTTTCAATAAACGTGTTTTAAAGTGACTTAAATAAAATTTAAGCAATTAGGTATGTATACTTACTCAACATCCATGTTAACGTACTTATATATAAATATACTTATTTATATTCACTTGACTAGATCAAGGAGGACGAGTTGCAAATGTTTAACTAAATACTATGCATTTCATGCACAATAACGAATTCATTTTGTATAATTATGTACCTAGATGATTAACATTTGATTAAATATTTTAAAACATTCATAATACAAAGCAGTCACTCTTCGAAACTGTAGAAGAATTTAGTAGATTAGGATTTTAAACGATTAATGTTTACTTTTGGTCGTGTAATTTGTATTTCGTAACCTTCTGCAAGCAGAAAAGCGATTATGTATAAGTACTTAAGAAAACATCTATGATATTTTATTGATGATACATAAGTGAGATTGTACCATTTTTATTATAAAATTAGGTACTTACGCGGAATTTTTTGTTTGATTCACGGAAATGCCCTAAACGCGAAATCTAATACGTTATGTACCTATGTCCTAAATGGCAAAATACCTTTAGTTATAGAAGATACTTTTTGTTCCGATCAAATGCGAGTTAATATAGGTACAAAAAATCGGAGATCTATAGTTACCTATATATTTTAAGCTGAACTAATTAGTAAGTATTAGTTATTTTGCGTTTAAGTCAAATCAAAATCAAATCAAATATACTTTATTGAGCACCAAATTATATCAAAAGTTTACATTATAATAATTTACTAAACTGTGTACAATCAAAAGGCGGCCTTATCGTTTTCAGCGATTTCTTCATAGTCATTATGCATTTAGATCATTTCGCGTTTAGGTCATTAGTAATGACTCATTACCTATGCGCTTTGTTAGTTAATACTGTTTTCTAAGCCGTCAAAACAAATTCACTTGAGAAATTTTGCGAAATTTTATAATTAAAATCTATGATATTATTATCAATTGACCATCATCTTACCCAGTTATGCGTTCGTATCGTACGTCATAGGTAGGTAATCATAGAATTTTGCCAATAGACCTTAGTGACCGCCTCCAGCGGTATTCAGTACAGAAAAGTTGCTCGGCATATTATTTTGTATGAAAATCTGTTTTATTTTTAAAGGTTATCAACTAAGTTGATTAGTATCCAATACTGAGTCCAGTGTCACTACAGGTATTTTGTCACCCCCTGTACATAAAAACATGATTTTTCCCAACGAATTAAACATATCAGACATGAAAATGTGTCTAGATATTTCATAAACAAATAAGTAGACTAGACTCAGTTAGTTATCTTTATGAAATTATTCTAGACATACTAGTTGTTGTTACGAAAAATAAATGGTAGTCGTCCGATTGAAGCAAGCATGGAACAGGAAACCGCGAAAGATTTACGCGGCGAATGACCTATTAATATATTCCAGTATATCTACCTCTTTTAAACAAACTATAGGCTCTGAAAATCTCGATAGACAGCGCTGTCGGTATCGTCCAATATCAAAGTGCGAATGTTTGCAAGACAAATGGGGTATGCTGTGTTCGGTATAGCCGCAGGTGTTTTATGTGTTACGTCCTTGTGGCCGTTTGCCTCTTGTCCCCTTATTTGAAATTGTTTATTTTTCTATATATTTGATCATCGTTGTTATTCATTCTTGTAATGTGTAAAGCAAAAAAAAATTTGTGGGCGTTTGCTGTATGGAAAATATATTAAATCAATCAAATCAGGGGGGGACCTTATTAATGTATTTAGGTAATCTTTTTCTTAGTTTGACCGACTAGATGTTCCTTTCCTCTGACAATACAGATGAGATGAATGCAACGCCATCATTGACGATTTCAGTAACGAAAATTTAGTAGGAGCCTAATGGAAAATAGCTAATTTGCGCCTGTTTCCAAGAATAATGCTTAAGTTAATGGCATAGACTAATCAATAGTGTTACTAAATTACAGCCAGTCCGATGAAATATGTTTCGCCGTTTATTTTATGCAACGATTGTTATCGATCGACAAAAGAAAAGTTTCTTGTCGTGTTTGCGAAAATGGAACTTATAGAAAAGTTTCTTTCATCAAAGCATAACAAAGCTAAAAGCCTAAAAGAATACATTAATTACGCTTTCTAGGTTGAGAATCTCGACGGTTATTGGAATTATCTTAAAAATCGCTAAAAATGGGTTTTAAAAAATAACATAGGTACACCGATTTTAAGATTTTTGTTAATTTGTAACGTTTATTTATATTTTAGCAAATAACGATGCCAACAGGAAGTAAGTACCTTCCTACGTTATTTTAAAACAATTTTTTTGTGATCTTTTGAGATAAGTACTGACTCCCTTTGCTGTTTGATGCGGGGTAATTTTCTATGAGCAATTGTTCTTTAAAGGTGGTTGAAAGTATGAAGAGAATCTAAATTCTCAACCTAACGCATGATCCATACATCTCTTTAATACGTAATTAAATTTTACCTTAACTGTAAATATGTAACAGTTTCAGTTAGCGCAAGCGTTGTATTGTTCAGTTGGGTTTCTCCTTTTCGGTGTCCTTATCTTTTTCTTTCTCCTTTTCCTTTTCTTTTTCCTTGTCTTTCTTCTCCTGCAGTTGTTGCAAGTGGGCCGGCAAAGCTTTCAATATGGCGTGTACCTAATGTTGTAACATAAATTTCATTTACACAGTTAATATTATCTACTTAACCTATCTATAATAAACTATACACTTATGTGGCAATGTCACCTTTGCTAGGGTGTCAACAGGCTACCACTGTTTAACCTGACGTGTCTTGACTGTACGAGTGCAAACTGAACTGACCTCTTCAGCGACGGCCATGAGCACGAACTCGAACTGCTGCCTGGTGGCGACGGTGCGCGTGCGCTGGTCGCGGATGTGCTCCAGCGTGGCGGCGATGTCGATTTCCTTGGCGCCCTTCGCCATGCGGTTCAACACCATGTCGATCAGGCAGTACGTGCCCGAGCGCCCGGCGCCGTCACTACGACCAACACAGGTACGTCAATAAACAAATCCAGTATAAACTGGTCTACCCAACAGGCTCCCCAACAGGCTAGGCCAGCTCAAGGTGTTTCCACTGATGTGCGGTCAACTTTACATAGGTAGGTTTACCGGTGGGTCAAGATGGCGATTACTGGTCTGTGTTGCTTTAAGTATTCAAATCAATTTAAATTACAAACCTGCAATGGACGACAATTGGACAGGATCTTCCTCTGTAAGATTTGTTTACCTTCCTGTAAAAATATGAACTCAGTCAGACGAGTGTTTGCGAACAAAGCTTTTTAATAATATTTTTAGTTCACTTATTCTTAGAAAAGAAGTAAGTAGTTAAATTGTTGTTAATCTGTTCTAGAGCATTCACCAAAGTGTAATAGCGATAGAGGCCAGTGACCCTAGTATGTTCGCCTACCTTCTGAATTCTAGCAGAGCCTTAGTGGAGGAGGGCACGCCATTCTCTGGCCAGGAGAGGAAGTGGAACTGTGTGACGGTGCGTGTCTCGCCGGTGCGCTGGTTCTTGAGGTAGAAGCTGCGCACCAGGTAGTCGTCACACCAGATGTGCTCGCTCACTAGATGCACCTACAAATTGACATTCATAAACCTACGGCATTCAGATTGCCTTTACGTACCCTTACGTAATTCAATGAGTGCACCTGGGTCGTGAGATGACAAATCGTTTTGTGTGAAGTCGTTAGGTACATGGGCTTGCATATAAATTTAAATTGTAAGTTGAGTTCTCGAGCGGAGACGCATAGATTAGGACGTATAGGGTTAGACGCATAGTATGGAGAATAGGGCGGTGGTAGTACGCACAGGGTATGACGCATATAGAGTAGGACATAAATTAGACAGCTGTCAGGCAGCTCGCATATTTTGCGATGGCAAATGCACAGTTAATGTTTGTGTGTCATGTATTTACTTGTACCTATTTTTTTCTTCTTTGTTGCCTGAAATAAACGGATTACTTACTTACTTACTAATGTGTATGTTACCTCGTAGATATGATAGAGCTCCGAGCCCTCCTCGGGCCAGTATCGGTGGCAGAGCTGGTGGCCGTTCTCCGTGAGGCGCGTCAGCATCACCATCACCACGCTGCCCTGCTCCCACACCATCTGCCAGAAGTCGGGCGCCGTGTTCGCGAGTGGCCCCGTCGCCGCTATGTACGCCGGGTTGCGGGGATCATGGTCAGTCTGCGACGAAACAGGTTAATTTTATTTAATTTTTTACTGTTATTGTAATTTGCTTATTTGTTACTAAGCCCAAAAAAGTGCGTAATAGCACTTTTTACCCGTCTCGTAATGAAATAAAAAAACAGTCTTTTGTGTATGTTTTTCGTCCCGTTTTTGATAATAAAGGAAACTAGGAAGGCAACAGCTACACTCAACAAGGCACTTGCAGCACATAGTAAATGAAAGTATCTTCAGCAAAAAAATATTGTTACTTACAATCGTCGAAGCGTTAATGTAGTCCGAAGCAAGATGGTTGGAGAGGGTGTTCAGCGTGACCCTGGAGTGGTCGTAGGGCAACACGTCGGCAAATCGGTTCTTTCCGGCGTTCTCTGGTTTCATAGCAGCGACAGTCGCACACGGTTCGGCCTCATACGCGCACAGAGCGCGCCACTCCTGTTCTAGACGATCTTTGTTACGCAAGTGGTCCTCCATGTAAGCCTATAAATGAAATGGATCCAGTTGTAACTAAATGTTGATATTTTAGGTATTGTTAAAAAGGTGCAGGAATAGTTCATTCTAATGGTTTTTACTCACAAGAACCATGTGACCGGTAGAGATATCCATGTTAGTTAATGCTGGCTCCTCACTCCTGTACCGAAATATATAAGAAAAAAAAAGTTAAACAAAGCGTACGTGATACACAATTTAATTTAATAAACAACATAGTAGTTATAGTTTCTACGGAATTGACGTCAAAAAGAGAATATTGTACCTATTCCAATTTTGAATAAACGAATTTTCATTTTCATTTGCGAGATCTGTGAATTTTAAAATTATTTCAAATTCGCAAAATATTTCATTTTCAAAATTTCTATAATTTTTTATCACTTCCTGGTAATATTATACATACATTGTATGTTTTAGGTTTCAAGTTTTAATGATATTTAGACGGACAGACGAACCAAATATATTCCCCATGAATCAAAATATCTTATCCGTTTTAAGTGAAAAGTTTTGACGATTACATAAAAAAAGATCATCGGTATAAGTTAAAATATGTGGCCATATTATCAAATTTTGATGTCATACTGTGACAATTTAAAGTATAAAACCATATTTTGTAAAACAAAATCCATTAAAGAAATTTGTAAACGGTTCTGACCAAGATGATGTGCTGGACCTTGTCGACGGGGAGTTGCCATCAGGCTCCCGAGAGAGCGAGGTAATACGTTGGGGCGGGTCGGTGGAGTGCGGTGCCGTGGCAGGGGTCTGCTGGCTCGACCACTTGCCAGACATGCGAGCTCGGCATAGCTCCTGGAAGTTAATGAAATATTTGTTGCACTAAACGAAATCTGGTCGCTGAAACGAAAGCTGTAGTCAATAAGTAGGCATCGTAGCTAGTTCAATAAACTGCTGCTAGAGAGTGTAAGTGTAAGAAAAATCTGCAGTCTCTCCATTTTGTAGCGATCCTACATAGATTTTGGTCTTCAAACGATCGATCCAAAAATCTATGATCGGATTGCCAATACATCTAATCAAGATCGGAAACCCTAGCAGACCTCGTTTATTGACCAAACGACGAAAAGCAAAACTCCCGTTGAGCTGATTGAAATTTTATAGTTATTGGAGAGGCTTATGGTACAATGAAGATCAAATAATCGTACTGATTGAGGAACGGGAAAATCAAACATTTCTGACCTGATAGTCTCTGGTCGCTTCAGCGTCAATCTCTGTTGCAGAAGATAGACCCTGCATTTTTCTTTTGGCGCTCATGTCACGTTTAAGCAGCACGGCAAAAACTACAGATCCAACTATGAGAACTGACAAGCTTCCCACAAGAGCTAACATGACTGGCAGCTCCATGCCAAAGAAAAGGGTCTCAGATGAATCTATGTGACGAATCACCGGGCGCTTGCTCTGAAAATGATACGGTTATAATGATACCTATACATATAAGATTAAACGCAGTGTACCTAACAATATCGATAGAGACTGGACTTACCCTATCACCAACTCCAGTGGATAAAACCTGAGCTCCTGTTTCACGACGCAAATCATCTTTGATGGCGTCTGAAATTTTACATCTTGCAGAAGTATGAACCACATTATAATCATTTTAAAGGAGATACCTACAGTACTGTTTGCAGTGGTTGGTGCAAAATTTTTACAAAGCTGCTGATTTACTCATCAAATTATACTAGGTAGGTAGCCTACTTATATAATTCATTTAATTAATATTATGTGAATAGTTGGTTCAAGTTTCTTTCTATCAATAAATTATTTCATATAATTGGTAAAATAAAGATTGTACAAATGATACACAGATATACATGATACTTACCAACACGTCTTGCTACTTCTACTGCATCATAACCTTTGCTGTTTTCCTCCACTTTAAAGGTAACTTCACCTGGATCAACTCTAAAACAAATATGGAGAGATATAGTATAAACTGAAGAAATTATAAATGATACCTAATTATTTATTGATCAACAATAAGTGGTGTTATTAATTACCGGGGATTCGTAAAAGTGTTTTTTTCTAAGCCAAGCATTTCTTCAAGTCGTGTTATGAATGAAATACCCTTGTCCCAGTCGGTACCGAACCTGAGGCAAAGTGACATGGTCAATCAAAAGTGACTTAGTATAATGAGCACAGAGTAGGTATCCCTAGAGATTACAAATTCAAATAGCAAGTCAATTGGTGGACTCACCTATTTTTGAATAAAACGTAGGCGTAAGATGGATCGTAATCGTAATCGTTGTGATTGTGGTTAACACCGTTGGTAAGCTTTTGTGCTTTGGCGGTTCCGTGAGCTGAAACATAAAATAACATGAGAAATTAATATAAAATTTGTTCCCATTACAGGGATTTTGACACCAATGAAGATCAATTAAGAACATGCAGATTTTCTTTCAGACATACATTAAATTTTAACCATTTTAAACTACCTTTCAAAGATTTCCATTTGCTTCCTTTTAACCTGACCCTGTCACTTGTAAAAATTTTGATAATGCTGTATTATATGCATTTAAATGTATAACACTAACAAATTATAAAATGACGACATCAAGATTGTTGAAAACGACACATGGGGTCTTACACACGGAAGACTTTAATGTTGAAAATTGAAATAAACTTTTAGAAATAAGTTGACAAACATTAGGTAGGAGACAACAGGCATAGGAGAAATGAAACATGGTAGAGCTTCATGCTGATTGTTTTAAAGGAAAATAATGTGCTGTATCGGGGAAACAATTAGTGCGGTGTTCTAGACAAGACGTGGAAGTGCATTAAATTTTGAGGAGCAAAACTTAGTTTCAAAATTCCGATGCAGCATCATATTGTTGTAGGGAACATCGATAGTCTAAAAACAGCTATTTCAGGCCGCTGTGACACTAACCTGTCACTGATTTATTGTGGTATAATATTTTTAATGTTTTTGCGTCCAGGCGAGGCCCGGGCTTTTTAACATCGTCTCTTTCCCTACGCATAAAGCCCCATTCACTATTAAACAAATCTTGAAACGCTCCGGGATAAAATTTGGAATTTTCACCTGAAACATCGTTGGTATTTGAAACACCTTCAGTCCGGTGTGAATGTCGTTTTCTTGTCGTGCCTCTCTGGTCTAAAGGGCCTATGTAAAACAAAAGCCAGGGAATGAAGTACGTAAAACATGGTTAACTGAAAAAATTTAACTGAGGAAATAAATTTTAAATTAATATGTATAAACAACGTTGGGTTTTGATAGAATGATTGATATAGTTTTGCTGTTCTACAATGCAAACCAAGCTATAAAGCAACGTAAATCGCCCTATTTATTTTTTATATTTGGTGGAGTAGTGTTTACAACTCACCCTGCAAATCCTCAGCTCTGAAAGGTCCTCCTTCGGCGTACAAGGCACCTTGTGGTTTTAATTTAGAATCTATTAGTTCTTTCCAATAGTTCATCAAATACTCCATATTCTTTGAATGTTTTGCATCCGTTTTATCCTTATCTGCAATCAGAGTGTATCAGTTAATAGATTTCATAAAAGAGTTTATTTAAATGCATTCTCAATATAAATAAGCCTACCTTTATAATGATATGGGTCACGTTCACCACTGCCAGTATCAAGTGGAAACTCATCTGAACCATCTTCATCGATGTATATTCTTTGTTCCGTAATATCCCCAGGATTTTCGTACTCAAATGGGAAGTTCTTCTCAGCAAAACTCTGTTTATATTTCTCTAAAGCATTCGAACGTACTTCGGCATCCAGATCCGGATATCTATTGCTAGTGATGTACTCAGCAGTGTACGGAGGTGCCTTAGATTTAAATTTACGGAAATGAGCAGCTAAGCGCTCTTCGTCGGAGAACCCACTGTTGCGGTCACCTTGTTTAAAGATGTCAATTTCTGGCAATGATTTCTTCTCTTTATCAATGATTACATCGGGAGCTTCCTCAATGTCACGCTCTCTTGAATTTTGTTCAGCTTGTATTCGTTCCCTGAATCCCACGAAAGGGGTTATTACAGGAGAATCTTCGCCTCCGCTCATCATCATCAAATCACGAATTTTATCACTCGGTTCTTCATTATCGGGGGTGATTTCATCTTTTTCAACTATGACTGAAATAAAAATTGATAAAATGCAATACCCCCAAAATTATCATCAAACTAATATTAAACAAATACAAATAAATCCGTAAGTTTTATATTCTAGTTTAGATTCACGCGAAAACGGCTGTACGGATTTTGACGACATTAGCTACAGTGATAGCCTATCTATACCCTGGAATAACGTAGGATACTTTTTAATGCGGACGAAAGCATGGGGTAAGCATATATAGTTTAATAAAAAAATTATTAAGTTTAAAAATATTAGACACCTTCAGGAACTAAAATTGCTGTTGGATCGTCATCTGAGGGTGGGTTGTATACTTCATTCGCATAGTCTGAGTCAGACAGCTGTGAGTTCGGTGTAAAACGAACGTATGCTGTCTCATCCGGATCGACCTAAACATAAATAATAGTATTAACATTTAAAAAACCGGACAATTGCGAGTAGGACTCGCGCCGTGAGGGTTCCGTACAAACTTAATTATTAAAATATTTGAATATCGTAATTAGTAGGTACTTGTACATGGATGATTTGGTTATACGCAAAATTAAGTTTGTTAGTAATAGAAAAATTAAATTTTTTGTGTGATGTGATGTAACTACAAATTTACTATTTTCGGACTTTTTACATTATTAGGTACATTGTGCTTTAATACATTGCTTCTTGCCAATTTCAAGATTCTATAGGTCAACGGGGAGTACCTACCCCATAGGTGTTCATTACCAAAATACTCATAATGCGGAAAAATCGGCCATATCTTCTGACTGCGTTGACTTAGAAATTTGATTTTTTCACAGCTCCAAGGGATTACATACAGACCTGAGTATTTGATATTAATTTTAACTTAATACCTTTACGGGTTCCTGAGACAAAGGGTCTTGAAAGACGAGTGATACTATACAAGGGTTAATTTTTCACTTTTGAGGTACGGAACCCTAAAAAAGATAAAAAATGTACACGAAATATAAAATGGCTACTTTACCTCTTCGTTAGCATCTGTCTCTTCAAGTTCATTGCTTAACTTGGGATCTATGAAATGCTCACATATCTTTGCGTTGACTTGTGCTGGATCTCTGAAAATTAAACAATGAATAAAGATTTGACTATTCCGCTTCTACTCATTCTCTCTCTCTCTCTCTCTCTCTCTCTCGTTAGAGCTGGTTAATCAGTAAACAAATTGACTCTTGATTATGACGTATGAACTCACGTGGTAGAGATAATTTCCGCCACTGTACAGTCGGACAGTCATTGGTAAAAAAACAGTATAAACTGGTCTCTCTTAATATTGAAACTCTCTGATAGTCTAGGCCAGCTCAAGGTCAAGGCGCTTCCACCGACGTGCGGTCGACTGTACATATATAAGCAGCTGCATAGAAGCAGCTGGTATAACAGTACTAACAGCTCTTGTCGCAGCGTGTAGAGCATGGCCTGGAGGACGCACTGCGTGTACGCGTGCTCCCAGCGGTAGCCGCGCGCCGCCAGCCGCTGCAGCTCGCCCTCGAACCACTGCAGTTGCTCGGGGCTCAGGTCGTACCTGGACCATAAACAACATTTATTATAATCTGACCTTTTACAAATAATAAACCGACATCTCGAACCACTGCAGTTGCTCAGGGCTCAGGTCATACCTGTACCAATTAGCAACATTTATTATAATCTGACCTTTTACAAATTAAACCGACTTCTCGAACCACTGCAGTTGCTCAGGGCTCAGGTCATAATGGCCCATAAACAACATTTATTATAATCTGAGATTTGACCTTTTACAAAAACTTGAAACAATTGGCGAAGATATCGCGTAACATACACACACACAGAGCGTCAGTGGCGTAGGGGATAAGACGCGGCCTATCATATCGAATGGTCCGGAGTTCGATCCCCAGCTGGGCCATGTACCAATGGGTTTTTTCTCGAAACTTAAGTACATTTACTGACTGCTCTCAAACGGTGAAGGAAAACATCGTGAGGAAACCTGCATACGCCGAACAAGAAATTCTTAGGCGCATGTGAAGTCCACCAACCCGCACTGGGCTAGCGTGGTGGACTATAGCCCGAACGCCCTCGTTAAGAGGGTAGGCCTGAGCCCCAGCAGTGGGGACATTAATAGGCTGTTGATGACACACATAAAAACAAACACAGTCGAATTGAGAAGGAACCTAATTTCTTGAAGCCGATTGAGAACACACTCCATCCGGTCGCGTCGTTATATACACCGGATACACCGGGGAAATATAGTTCTCTCCTTCTGGCCCTTCCAACCTTCTCGCCAGAGGCTCCATCCCGGTGCACTCCATACATTTTACATTTCTCCTACCACCAAACGAGAGAGTCGGTTGTTTCTAACATTGTGGCTAATGCGATAATGAATGCCAGCTTTTATTGGTTTTAAAATATTGAAGTGTAATATTGCGATGAGTAAGTGCCTACCTACTTATATAAATATTCGAGTAAATAAAATCAAGCGTGCATTTTTTCGCGCTTTCTTCTGATGCGTAGGCCGCAGTGCTACGCGCGCTACGCCGTAGCAACACTCGCATACAATCAGCCATTTGATTTAATTGGTCTATTCCCTTTCATTAAATGCTGGCATTCAATTGAATGCCTAGACCCGTTGTTGAATCACTAAACGTTTAACGAGTTGGCTGATTAAAACCCAGGTGAACACCCACGAGAGGGGAAGGATGGGGCCTGTTTTTTTAGGTCCTGTCCCTCGCTTCGCTCTCTCCAAGGGTTCATGACAACCTATAACCACACATTAAATACTTTACAGGTTGTTCAGCCTTCTCGTTAAATTACTCAACGACTTGGCTTAGCCATTCAATTGAAGTAATTAATCGAAATGGCTGCGGCAACAATACAACAGCAGATAAGTAAACGACTAAGACTTAGTAACCTAGTCACACGTCATTTAATGTAACTTGATGTTGAGGAAGTTTAAACGTGAGACGGTTGTTCCTCTCGAAATAATGAGGAAACGAGTCCCGGGGTGCCGGTAACGGACTAGGTTATTAAAGTTTATTATATCACAGCGGGGTCACGTTTACCATCATGGTTAAATCAACCGGTAGGTGATCTAGTGATATACAAAATTTTAAAAAGACCAGTTTCGCCGTAATTTTATAGGAGCCAATAAAGATGCTGGAACAGACGATAAAATGTTAACTAAGTAGGTAGGCAAATAAACTGTATGGCGGCCCGCACTAAATTTTCCCGCCATTTATAAAGAAAGAGTAAACTGATCATTTTCCTGTCAATTTTTTATTCGTACAAATTTGTATGTTTTTTTTAATTACCCAAACTTAAACTGATTAAGTGATGTTGTCTTAATTGGACTAAAGGTTTAGCCTCCAGAGCCAAGCGTGACGGACGGACGGAATTGAGCAACTTGGTTTTTCGGTATGTGTTATCGATATAGAACACATTTTTGTTAAAATTGGTAAATCTTTACTTTTCGCGATTACAATACTTCCTCTTACCCATAATACCTACGGTATTGGGGTATGAGAAAGTAAAATGATAATGTTCGTTCACATAAAACGCTTAGCTTTGCATTCTTTAGGATATTTCTACAAATGCGAAAGCAATCACATTAAAAAAATATATAGCGGAAACTTACTGGTACAGAGATCCATCTTCCGGTTCGTCCTCGTACACTGGTATGCACCTCCCGAACGCGGAATCTAAAACATAGTATTATTTAATAATACATTTTAAAAACCTGCCATTCGTCTTCTTAATTAAAACTAATTTCGAAGAATAATTTTTAATAATAATTCTTTTAATATTTCGAAAACAACTAGAAATTCGACATTGAAGTACTTAAAACCTACATGACTTTTATTTTTCGTTTTGTGAAATTTCGTGGATTTTGTGAAAACAAATAAATATAATCACACTTTAGGTACTCACCGTCGTAGCACCATTCCAGTCCTTCTACGCACAAGGTTGCGCTGAATAAGCAACCTGTCAATAGATACAGTTAGGTAAGATTATTCAAATCAAATCAACAGTCTATTAGTTAACCACGCTAGCCCAGTGCGGGTTAGTGGACTCACTGCGCCTAAGAATTTCTTCTTCGGCGTATGCAGGTTTCCTCACGATGTTTTCCTTCACCGAGAAAACAATCAGTAAATGTACATAAGTTTCGAGAAAACCCATTGGTAGGTACATGGCCCAGCCGGGTATCGAGCTCAGACCTCTCGACATTACTCATTATACATACATACTTCGAAATCTGTTTCTAATATTTTAAAAATAAGTAATGTAGGTAGCCAGCCATTTAGAGGAGAAAGCGTTTCTATGATAGCAAATGACGTCGTTAACATTTTTGAGAATTGGTTGATAAAAATAACAAACAAGCCTATCGTTATTGATCGTGGTTCTAAGTTTTCTTGTTAGATTTTTATAGATAAGGAATGTTTTTCATAAAACTTGTTTGTTTGCGTGTACCTCAAGAGTACAGAACGAAACAGAAGGCGCGTTCGCGCGTGTAATTATCGCCAAAACTTTACACTGAAACAGTGCAATTGCATACAAAATTGTCCGAGTGTGAAATGGTTGGGCGTTCGTTAGTTTTGTTTTAAGACACGGCATACTGCACTTGCACGCCAAACATATGGCGTTACATATTTGATTTCTAATGTTTCGTCGATGACGTTATGTCGAAAGTACCTACTTTTAACTCGAATACTCGATTCATCCTGTTATCGTTAGATCGAAACTTCTTTCACCGTTAGTACCTACGTTTTGTCTTTTACGCAATAGCTTATTTATCGACGTTTCATAAATCAAAGCTTTACATCGAAAAACATAAGCTATATTATTATATGTACTGTATTTATTATATGTAATGCTTGTACTGTATTCTGAGTAATAAATATATTTATTTTATTTTATATCTTTATTCAATTTCACAGCAAATAAACAATTTATTACATTACAATTCCATTAAAAAAAAAAACAATATGCCAATTATGAATATGTTGAGTACAAATACTTTCAGGTGGGGTAAACACCTGTGAAAGATAAACGACCTTAGACCAGAGTAGAATGGAAGTAGAGTTAAACTTTATAGACGTCCAGTCTACTTTGGTCTCGTCATTTCTCTTTCACCGGTGTTCCTCTTACCCCACCTTGTAACTTACCTATGTTCCCATCGGCATGCGAGGGCGCCAGCGCGCAGAGCAACGCCAGCGCCCATAGAGCCTGTCGCCACGACGCGCAACACATCACATCTGTAGCAACAACACCAACAGCCGTGTAAAGGCATGAGCCAATGCCAAAGGCAATTGCAATAAAAAAAAATCGCATTACGTGTACTTAAATGTAGCTACTTTTTTGGGCTTTTCAAAATAAATACAGGACGACTTGTTTTACGACCAGTATGGCGAAATCCTAAATTGAAGATGGAAGGTCGTTTATGTACGTTAAAAAAAGAACAGGCCCCAGGATCGACCCCTGAGGAACGCCAATGTCACTCCTAGTTTGAGATGAACAGGTGCCATTTACATGAAGTGTTTGGTGCCGGTTTGTGAGGTAGGATTCTATAATGTTTAACTCCGTACCACCTATTTCATAATTATTCTAATTTGTGAAGTAATATATCGTGTCGTAAGCAGACAAATGCCTTGGACAAGTCACAGAAAATGCAATACAAAATTGAGAACATTTCGTATCGCCATTGATGTTGACTTTCCTTTTCTAAAACCGAATCGTTTGTCATTAAAAATTCCGTTATTTCTAGATATTGTACCATTTTGGTCGTATTTATGATGCTCGAATATTTTGGAAATGGCTGGTAGTATACATAATGGCACTAAATACATTATTACTACGTAATATACTACGTAATAAGTTAAGCTACGTATAAAGTTGACCTAGAATATAGAAATTTGGCAAGAAGCAAGAATACTTAATAGTAGCAAGGTCTTATAGCACAAAAAAATAATCTTTTTTTTTCTAGTACAAACCAAAAAAAAAACAGAAAAAAAAAATCTAACGCCATTAAATTTATACCCGTGTAACTTTCAAAGTGGGCGAGCTGTACGTAGGCGCAAATTCTATCTACTACCCCACTTTAATGTGTAAATAATTGCCGCCCGCGACGTGTCGTAAGTCGCAACGAAGGTCGAAGGTAAAACAACAATAGCGTTCTATTAATGTTACGACCCTTGGCCCCAGAATTGTCGGGGCATACAAATTCTATGAAGGGCCATAATATGTCGTCTGGGCGTATTTAAATAGGCGTAATTTAAAGTCATGTCATGTCATTTAGTTTGTAGGACGAGTAGGGAGATACGCAGATTACGACAAATGACAATGAAAGGAAGGGTTCCAGAGTTCAAGACAAGTGACAAGTACAATTAATAAAAAGTCTGGAACAATCGCTTGAAGCACTAAGACCGCCTATAGATTGTATTCTGATTGTATTGTAGATTGAAACTAAAAAACTGTTACTAAAATGTGTTTTAATGTAATAAATAATAATTATTGTAGTGTAATGTATGTAATGTACCTACCTACCTATATGTTGACGTAAACGAAGTAAAAAATCTTACATAATTTAAACATAGTAAGTTCTAAAAACGGAATAGGTAGGTATTAATATAATTAATATAATTTGACTGGCCTGTTGGCGTAGTGGTAGTAACCCTGCCTACTGCGCTAAAGGTTGTGGGTTCGATTCCCACCCGGGACCAACATTTGTGTGATGAGCATAACTGTTGGTTTTCGGATTCTGGGTGTTTGTATGTATTTAAGTACTTATTTAAAAGTATTTAAGTATATTTATCAGTTGTTGAGTACCCATTTACAAGCTTCGGCTTAGTTGGGACTAAACAGCCGTATGTTAATTTGTCCAAAACATTATTACTAGTAGTTCCGTGAGAACAGTAGACCTCGCCAGCCCTTATAAACCAAACCTAAAAGAAACCAACAAAAGTCAACTTTGGAAACAGAAAAAGTACCTACTAAAGTGTCAAAAATTAGCACTTTAAAGCTTAATATTTCGCAAACGGATCCCTGAATCGAAAAATGTTTATCACACACCCGCGATATTTTTGAAAGACCCATCCAACGATACCCCACACCATGGATATCACGCGGAAAAAAATAATTTTCCATTTTACGTATGCAGTTCTATGAACATAATTTATTTTTTCAACTTTCTTAAGTCGATCCACTATTACTCAAAAACTAATAGAACCTACTTAGCCGTAATAGTTTTCCTTGTAACTACGTTATATATGCTACTGCCATGAATTTTTTCACATTTCCAGAAGCAACCGTTTAGCTGGCAGGGGGGGGGGGGACACGTGACTCTAACAAAAATTACCGCTTTAAAGCTTAATATTTCGCCAACGGATCCCTAAATCGAAAAAATGGTATTCACACACCAGCAATATTTTTGAAAGACCTATCCAACGATATCCCACACTATGGGATTCACAAGAAAAAAAAGTTCACTCCCACTTTGCGAGTATGGTAGGTACTCTAAAAAAAATGTTTTTCAAAATTTTATTCTACTCATTTTGTAGGTTTAATTAATTTATACATATGCCAAATTTTCGTCAAAATCGGTTGAAAAATGCGACCTGTAGAGAATTACAGACAGACAGACAGACAGACAGCCGGACAAGAGCATTTTTGGCCAGTCTCGAAACGTAGACGCTTCGCTCGCTTCGCTCGCTCGGTCAATTATTAATAATAATATTATATGAAACAAGTACAGGTCCTACTAAGAATTACCTTTCAATGATGTTAGGCATTCTACCTGTCAGGGTTAGCTAGCGTTAAAAAATGTAGGTATCTATTAAATACGTAGGTATATATACTAGTTAAGTTCGTTTTGTGCGTAGGATGTTCGAAGGTGGAAAGGAAGGGGGAGTGGTGTTCAATATCATCGATATCGTCTAAATGAAATCTGACATAAAGGGGAACGTACAAGTACATCTATTTATAGAGCGGAAAGTAGATCCTAGATCCATTTGATGATAAAAACACTCCAACAATTAGGTGTCTGCACGCGTAATCGCTCTCAAACAGCAAAGATAAAATACGCATATTTTTGAACCACATATCGCATCTGTATCAAAAAATTATTGAACTTCGAAGCTAACTTTAGGCGGTGAACGGACCTACTAAGTGTATAAATACGTACCTAGGTAGATTGTTATATCGGATCACTGACGTAGGCACCCGTGCCCTTTCCACCCACGCAATTCGGCACAAATTTTCAGGTTTCCTTACTATAGTTAGTAATCTCTTTGTACTATTTATAACGTGCAGCTTAGGGTAGTCCCTATTGAATTAATAAGCTATTATCGTAAATTTAGCAATAGTTATATATATATACGTTATTTATGTTTTTTAACAATGTCACGCGACTAAGTAGGTAGGTAGTTAGGCATGCTGGTTTAAAGTCCTGTCGTCTTAAAATTTAGAGGCTCGAGTCACCGAGGGGTCCAGATAAGCTTTCAGTTTATAAACAAACGCGTTCAACAGAAGTAATTTAATGTTATGAGCTGTCGTGTAACAGGTTTCAAGATAATAAGTTAGACATGGCGACGCTGGAAGCTTGCCGTGGAGCCGAGGGCGGTCGGCCCTCGTGTGTGATGGTTGTACGCACCGTTTAGAGCCGTTAGTCGGTCCGGAACATTTCAGGGGTACAGCCGGGGGCTTAGGTCCTTCACAATAGGCACTGAGACACAGGTTGACGAGCGAGTCGTGGAAGACGAAGACTCGACAGCTGGGTAGGTCCGCGCGGGCGTGCGCACTCCGCTCTATCGATCGATCGGCCGTCCATTCACACGCGGCCGCTATCGCCGCCTACATAATGACGCGGGCTCTATACTTGATGTTATACTCCAATCATCATTAGATAACGGTATATTGCCACTTGCTTTCGGAGCTTCTACACTTGAAGCACTTCACTTGGACACTAATAATGCTGTTAGCGATAAACGCAATTGCGGTTTTGCGAGAAACTGCTCCGATTCTAATGTTTTGGGCTGATATGTGTGCTGGTTGTTGTTATATAACAATGCTATTTAACTATAACATTCAGTTATCGTAAACAGCAAATGGAGACGTCCGTTCTGTAGCGGCGGCGGTGCCCACGCTGAAGCTTATCGCTGTAACAGCGCCGTGCATGCTAATGACTTTGTCGCGATAATGTGGCGTTGATACTTCCTATACACCATCAATATCAACGACACGTAAACTGTTGTCAATGTTATTTTTTACATGACTGTACTTTTCGTAAATCGAGACACTTTGACCACAAGGTTTCCTTACTTGTGGTTATACAAACTAAATTTTAACCACAAATAATAAATTTTTATTCATTGCGGTCAAATTAGGAAGAAGCTGGCTTTCTTAGCTTATTTCATACGTATGACCTGTGGTATGACTGACTTCATAGGTAAGAAACAACAAAATCGAGTCGTTTCACATGACAAGCTAAGTTCTTGTCAACAAAACATGACCTGATTTTATATATATTTCCATTACTTCCAAAGGAATGTTTCGGAATGAGTGTCACGTTCTAGTTTAGTTCCAGTTTTCATTATATCTCAACCAACAGAAATGCAATAACGAACTGAGCTCAGTTCGCGACTTAAGCGACGTTATAAATATTGCCTCATAGCTTTGGATGCTAACCTACTTACATAAGCGAAAAGAATGATTAAACGTACACTTTTATTTAATTGTAGGTACTGTATCTAATGCAAGTAAAAGGTCAAGTGAAGTACTGGAATAAAATATTATATACTGAGAATCCCTCGGGGCATTTCATACGTCGTTTTTGTTGAGCTCTCGCTATAAGCTACTCCTACGCGTCGAGTTTTCTTTGACTGAGGTTTTCTTGAAACTGGCAATATTTCAACCCTTCCTGTATTTATAGTACATTACTGCCGCGGCCAGCAACTGAGGCGTTGAGGCACGAACGTGTGTATGTTGGCCGAGGCGCAGCCGAAGTGAAAAAAGTTGTCAAAATAATGTTCACATTATGTTTGAGAAAAGTACATATCGCTGACTTGGTTTAGGTACAAATTCTAAATGTTCGACCCCTCAATCAAAACCTCCAAGGAGACCAACTATAAATAATTTTTTTTGTTGAATTCTCGTTTAGGTTTTAGAGAGGGAGTACAAACTATAGAGTTAACATACGTATTTAAATTTCAGCTCAATTGAACATCGGGAAATGGGTCAAAATTCACTTGCAAGATTTGACCCACACTAACTAACAAGGCAAGTTAAATAAAAGCTTGTAAAAATTAGTACCCCGTGTTTATTTATGTAAGTCATAATCCAGTTGCAAGTGATATATTAGTTTTATGGCATGGTTTTTTTGTTCACAATTTAATTATCGGGTCAACAAACGATTCATCACAGAAATAAAACCATAGAAAAGTTCAGAATCGAGAATCCGTTTTATTTATCATACAAACAGATTGATGAACAGACCGATAGGCTCATTTACAAACAACTGTACATTTATACACTCTCCAACGATTATTCGAGGTTAATATAAAAAGCTTAACAAATGGCTATTCTTAATATCGAAATAGGTACGGCTTACAATTTATACTCTCGGGCTTTTAATGTTATGAGACAGACTATACACAGACGTGAGATTAGGAGAATAAAAATACTTAGATAGGTACTGAGTCCTAATTCTGAAGGCACAAACATAAAATTTTTGTCTGTTCATTTTTGTTGCATTTTAGAGTTTTTAAAACCTAAAACATGTAGTAAAACAACAATTTTCGGGAAGCATAATACAAATCAAATGAGGTTATTTACATTTGCAGCATAAAATTGCTCGAACAGAATCCCTCTTCAATTTGTGTTCTCTACGAAAATATTGTGCTTTTATGATATGGCGATCATTGCAACTATTGCAAGCAACCTTGCGTGTTGAGTTGTTAAATTATGAGACAAAATTTAATTATGTCAAAGATATGTAACATGAGGTTTGATGATGTTGAGATATTTCACGCATACTTTTATAAATGCACGCCACTACACAACTAAATCCATCCACTTTCGGGGCAGCCTGTTCCGGAATAACATCGTTAGAGACAAAGCAGTAGGCGACAAAGTTAGGGTTAAATAAAAGTAAGAATCTCTAATTTTGCCGCTTAGGATGTTCTTTCGAAACAGGCTGCGACAAAGCTGGCGTAAGCGAGTTTAACAGTAAGGGTTAAAAGTAACAATGTCTAATTTTTTCGCTTACGATGATTTTCCGAACAGACTCGTTATTGTGGTCACACTTACCGGTATGTTTAGAGATAACGATGTAAAAAATAATAGAAAAAAGTGTTGTCAGTATGTAAAATGTTCAAATAACTAATCTAGCAGGTACATAGTGGTTAGGCACCGTGTGATGTTTGTCCGAAAAATTAACACAATACAAAATTAATATCTAGAGCACTGTCGATTTCAGTCCGTTTTTACACAGGGTCACTTATGCCTGGCGTGTGTACGGTTTCCTGATCCGGAAACCGAACGGTGCACACGGTTTCCTGATTCGGTTTCCGGATCAGGACACCGTTTGTTTGCGTCAGGCCTTATAGGGTTGCACTGACTTCACTGCAAACATTTAAGCGCAAGGCACACAAAAGGGACGTCAGGCGGCGTTGTGGCGCGGAACTGGCAAGATATTGGCGGGCGGCGGCGTGTCCGTGACATTTGTATGTTTCGTGCCATATTGACAGGGCGCTACGTCCACGCTACGTCGCCGGCTGACGTCCTTCCTGTGTATCTTGCGCCTTTGGAAGCGATAGTAATGATATAACAGATTTGATATTTTGTCGCCGAACAATATTTCACCAAAAGAACGTACATCGCTTCTACAAATAAAAATAGAGCTGTTTCGATTGAGATGAACTATTTATAGAAAGTGTGCAGTGAAATTCGTTTTGATCTAGTTTAACCCTTTCAAATACAATTCAGTTTAAATTAAGCGCACTTTCGCAATTTGGCATTATGCTGATTGCTGATAAGTATCTATTTTTTTGTATAGCAGATTTTCCTCATCATTGGCCACAGTTAAGGGATGTGTTTCATTTTATTCTGAAACGTCGCTAACACTATAGGCAGAAAAATGCTCGAGCACTTTTATGCTGCTCGAGCATTTTTAAAACTGCTCGTTTCAAGCTTTAATACAACTGGAAGACAGATGTTTTTACTTCAGCGACATAAAAGTACTCGAGCATTGTTCCGCCTACTCTGAATTGTGACCCAGAGATGAAGCCCCTTTAAATTTCCATTTAAACCATGATAATAATAATTTGCGTTAAAGAAAATTGCGAAAGAATACGCCCATTTCGTATTCAGCAGTGCGTGTCATTAAGTAAAATTATTAAATAACATTCCTAAAATAATTGCAGGAAATACAACTTTAAACTAAATTGTAATCACTGCTGAAAAATATTCCTATTCGAAAATTTGAGATTAAATATTTCGTGACTAACATCTTTCATTCCACAAACTTATACTTACTTAGTAACAATCGATAATCGAAAACGATCAAAATATTGCTAGTAGATTATAACTTTTTAACTTTCCAAACGATAAGTGGAGGAAACACTCACTGTGAATAAGAATCCGATGTTATGAGTCATATATCAAGACTTTTTTTTTTCAACATAAGATTTTTTAACAAGACTTAATGATTATTTTATTTAGTCTTATTGTGAAGAACAAATAATTTTTATTATTATTATATTATGCAGACGGCATATTCATTCTTTACACTGGTATATCTTGTGCACGTAATGAGCGATTTTTTACTACTTCTTAAAAAACTACAGATCCAAACCTAATTAGAGAGCGGAAAAAACGTCTTATTCACAGTTAGTTTTCTTCCATTTCAAGAAGGTATTTATTACTAGTAGTTCCGTGAGAACAGTAGACCTCGCCAGCCCTTATAAACCAAACCTAAAAGAAACCAACAAAAGTCAACTTTGGAAACAGAAAAAGTACCTACTAAAGTGACAAAAATTGGCACTTTAAAGCTTAATATTTCGCAAACGGATCCCTGAATCGAAAAATGTTTATCACACACCCGCGATATTTTTGAAAGACCCATCCAACGATACCCCACACCATGGATATCACGCGGAAAAAAATAATTTTCCATTTTACGTATGCAGTTCTATGAACATAATTTATTTTTTCAACTTTCTTAAGTCGATCCACTATTACTCAAAAACTAATAGAACCTACTTAGCCGTAATAGTTTTCCTTGTAACTACGTTATATATGCTACTGCCATGAATTTTTTCACATTTCCAGAAGCAACCGTTTAGCTGGCAGGGGGGGGGGACACGTGACTCTAACAAAAATTACCGCTTTAAAGCTTAATATTTCGCCAACGGATCCCTAAATCGAAAAAATGGTATTCACACACCAGCAATATTTTTGAAAGACCTATCCAACGATATCCCACACTATGGGATTCACAAGAAAAAAAAAGTTCACTCCCACTTTGCGAGTATGGTAGGTACTCTAAAAAAAATGTTTTTCAAAATTTTATTCTACTCATTTTGTAGATTTAATTAATTTATACATATGCCAAATTTTCGTCAAAATCGGTTGAAAAATGCGACCTGTAGAGAATTACAGACAGACAGACAGACAGACAGACAGACAGCCGGACAAGAGCATTTTTGGCCAGTCTCGAAACGTAGACGCTTCGCTCGCTTCGCTCGCTCGGTCAATTATTATACAAAGCCACAGCCACCATCACATTGTGTGGGTGGCTCTAGTCAAACATGGCTATTGAGTTTGGATAATATTGCTATTTTAACTGTAAATAACAAAATTTAGGTATATATACACACAATATTGTGTTCACAACACACACATAAAAAGAACATAGGATAAATTCTAACTAAATAACAGCAGTTTGTTTTTAGTAAAAAGTATTTAAGAGTTTACATTGGGTATGCATAATCAGGATGGCCGCATTTATTCAGTACCTAATTGGTTACTAAATATTCACAATCAATTGCACTAGTAACTGTTCCATACAGTTTCGCCACAATGGCTGTTTTAAACGCAAAATTGGGTTGTTTTCTAGTTTGCATTAGGAATTTGGTAGCTGCACGATGAATAATTAAATTACTTCGATAGAAATAACGAAAGGATAAATTAATTACTTCATGAGTATTAAATATTATTTGGGCTTGGAGGGGCACGGGGGTGCGGGACGGTGGGGGCGCGGCGCCGGCGCCTCATACACTTCGTCGTACAAACTTGTGCTGTACGGCCCTTGATTGGTCGCCTGCGCGCTCTGATTGGCCGACTCGCCGATCTCGCTATATAAATTACTGGCGACATCGTTCACATCGTCATACGTCGCTATGGACCACGTGGACGAGCCAAGCGTACTGCCATACCCGTACTGACTATAATCCACGTTCTGGTACTTCATTGATGAGTAATTCTTTGAATTCTCCACGGACTCGCTGAAGTTCCGCAGCTTCTCACCTTCTTCCTCACACTTGGGTATGTAGATGTTCTTCTCGTACTCGTTCCTCGTTCTGACCCCGACGGGTGTCGACAGTTTCGTGTAGTAATCCTTTGTTTCCAGTATGAACTGTTGCTGGACCGGGTTGATGTCCACATTCTTGTAAATAGGAATATCGTTGTACCTATCATTATTTGTGTTGCCAGCTGCCGCAGTCGGTGCGACATCGTGTGAACTATTCGCGTAAATATTTTCACTGTTAGTATTCTTGGATCTGAGATTCAGTGACGCTGAAATTCTGTCATCCAGCGACATGTGTGCAAGAGTTGGTACGTATACGTTTCTATCCATTGAGAGAGCATTTGTGTTCGCATACGTAGTGTGTGGTAGAGTGCCGTAAGTATTAATGGAGTTACTTCTACTTACACTAGGCATATTATTGTATGTTTGAGCTATATTCGCACTAGTGGACGCGGAATACCTATTATTCGAGTATCTATGAGATTCATTGTTGCTCTGTGAGGCAATGCTAGGTTCTTCTAACTGTATATCATAGTTGGGTCTGCTGGTAGCGCTAGTGGACTGTCTATCCACCGGCCAAAACTGTGAAGTATCGAATGGATCCAGTTGTGTTGGCATTTTACTGTTTGAGGTCATGGGTAGCAATAGATTGTCTAGTGATTTAGCACCGTAGAGATTCGAGGAGTTGTGCTTGTTTTGGGAACTGGTAGAGTATGACGGAAGACTTTCGATGCTGGGTTCTCCCCAATCGGGTTCTAAATCTGAAAATAAATACAATTCGTTACTTATGCTGCTTGCACACGATGCGCAGTAGCTTGCGCGTGCACTAAGCAATGTACTTTACTAAGCGTTCACACGAAAGTGGTCACTAAACAACTTACTTGCACGACTTTGCTTAGTGCTAGACAGAGACGCCATGTCATGAGAGTAGTGAAGGAGGTGTAGTGGGGGGAGGGGAACGAGGCACTGGCGCAAGGACCATAGCGATACAACTAAGCAACTTGCACTCGCACTTTCACTAAGCAAAAAGCGTTTACACGGCGAAATTTCATGCGCAGTAATACTACTTGCGCAAGCTACTGCGCATCGTCTGCAAGCAGCATTAGTGGTAGCCTAGTGATAGTTATTTTGTGGTAGCCTAACGTAATTGCTAAGCACGGATTATTTCTGTATCACAGGCTTTTCAGTGAAGGAAAATATCGTTAGTGGACACACAATTTTTTTCTCTTAAATGTGTATCTCAGGGTCTCACTCATTAAAAGTCGATCTAAAAAATATTTCGTAAATAATAAATTACCAATTTCCGGTACGTCGATGGGCTCATCGAGGATGGATATGTTGTTATCATTTGTAGGAGTAACGGAGCTAGGTCTGGTACTAGGTGGCAAGTAGATATCAATCAGCAGATCTTCTCTCACTGTAAATAAATTCAAATTATTTGAAGGTGCCATTCTTTCTAAGAAAAAATGGTTTTGGTAGTGAGTTCGAGAGCAGACTTATAATGCGGCGTTCCAAATTAAAAGGGACCTTGTAGCGAAAATTTGTGAACTACAGGGCTGTAAACTACATAAATATACCTAACCATAGATCCAAGAACCAACCTTCTAGGCCTATTTTCTTTTTCTAAATATATAAAACAAAGTCGTGTTAGTTACACCATTAATAACTCAAGAACGGCTGAGCGGATCTTGATGGAACTTGGTACAGTGATAGCTTATAACATGGAATAACATAAAGGCTACCTTTTACCGGGGTAAACTAAACGGTTCCCGCGGGAAAAACTTATTCCACGCGGGCGAAGCCGCGGGCAACAGCTGGTTTTTGTAGTGACCCAATCGTGTCGTTTTAGTCAAGTTGCAAAACTTTAATTATTTCGGAAACTCAATACCGAGATAAGGTCCCTTTTGATTTGATGAAATTCACCTTGATTGTAACTCCTCGAATGCACGTCCCTCGCCGATCTGGAGAGTCTGTCCGCTTGCCGCAGGCCGGCCGCCCTGTCGTTGGTGAGCTTGTTGTAGTTGAAGTGTTTGCTGCCCGAGTTGCCGGCGCGCGTGGTGGGCGGCTGCGTCGACTCGATGGTGCGCCGCTTGCGCACGGCCGCCGCGCTCTCGTCGGACGTGGCCCCGTTACTGGTCACACTTGGCGATGCCGACTGCACGGACGCTGGAAATGTACAATAGTTTGTCGGTTTTTTTAAATTAGGTTTTACGGCACTGGAAACAGAGTCATTTTAGGCCAATCATAGTTTTAAAATAATCATATACAAAAAACAGGCGGCTACAGCCAGCACGGCGTACACAAAAACAGAAGGTTCAACAATAACAGCCACTCTTTGACCAGCCCGGCATCAATCTCTTAGTCATGTTTATGAGCTATTCACCCACTGGAGGGGCAGGCTGCTAATGCCCGTCATCTGTATTTATCCAGAGCCATCTCGTATGACATCCACAGGAAGCTAGGAGGAGTACTATTCAGAGCTTAAACTGTGTTGGTTGATGTAATACAGCTCAAATAAAATGGTAAGCATTATAATGAACTAGGCGTTTCCCGCGGCTTCGCACGCGCATAGAAATATTTCCCGCGAGAACAGCTTTTCCCGAACATTAAAATCTGTTCCGTAGTTTTTGCGTGAAAGAGTAATAAACATCCAAACATACATCCAAAATCATTACAAACTTTCGCGTTTATAATATTAGTAGGGTTTAATTTTACCAAAAAGATTTTATTCCTGACGCTGTCCGCACACTGGCATTTTCTTTCATAGAAAAATTTGTAAAAGCCACACGCGATGTTAAGAGGAAATGTTTTGTTTGTTTTTATTTTATTTTATTTTATTTGGCATTGCAAATCTTTTTTTCAGCATTAATGGCCAGTAAATATACCTAAGATTGTATTAATTTTACCAATAAGATTTTATTCCTTACAATCACTGGCATTTAGTTATAAAAAATTTTTTTTAAAGCCACCTGTCATATTAAAAAGAAATAATATTTTATTCTTTTAGCTATTTTAGGGTAAATTCAAATCTTTTTTCTGCTATAAATGGCCAGTATTGAATGTGAACTTAGCAGGGAATAAAAACTCTTTGAATAGGTTTATTATATAACTAGATTTTGCCAGCGACTTCGTCCGCGTGAATGTCGCATTGACTTAATTCTACATCGCGCTATATTTCAAGTCTCTAGGCTCAGCGGTTAGGGTTGCGCGTTTTATACCCTATTTTACATAATTATTGTTGGAATTGTTGAAACATGTCATCATTGTTTTAACGTTTTTAATTTTAAAAATGACGGACTTTCATACAATCTTTGCACCCCTATTTCACCCATTCAGGGGTTGATTTTTGAAAAACCCTTTCTTAGTGGACGTCGGAGCTATAATAATAAGAACCTTTGTGTCAAATTTCAAATCTCTAGGCCCAGCGGTTTGGGCTGGGCGATGATGAGTCAGTCGGGACTTTGCCTTTTATATAATAGAGAAAAGAAGATAGTTGTTTGCCCGTGTCTTCGCCTGCCTTACCTAAGAAAACATAGACATAAAATCTTTAACGCTATCTTTTATGTAATCGTGAAAACTGTATCAAAATCTGTCCAGCGGGTGTCAAATTACTAGCGAACAGGCAGTTCTACTTAACGTCATTTTCTACTACTCATATTGGAAATTCCATAGATAACACCTAGCCTTTGGCTCAGATTTTTTTTTGTAAAGTACAAAGTGGCGATAACGCTATCGTTCTCAAGAAACCCGCACCCTATAGATACTACGAACTACATAATACATATACTACAAGACTTGTCTGTTCCATTTTGGTCTAGTCAAATTTCATTCGTAATATCGCTCAAAAGAACCGTGTCACACGCTTCTTCGTATTAAAAAAAAAACAAAACAAAAAAAAACATACATACAGCTGAACATAGTACCTCCTCCTTTTTGGAAGTCGGTAAAAAAGTATAAATAAGAGGTACACTCGACCACAGAATAAGTAATAGTACTCGACATAAAGTGTTTCGAGTTTTCCATTTTTGGACATTATCACAACTAAATAAGGTTCAAATTTTTGTTTACTATCATCATCTTTGGTGGATGTGTTGTATGAGACGAATTTAAGGATATGTCCCGCTGACAGGCAGCATCACCATATCAGCCTGTAGACGTCCACTGCTGGACAAAGGCGCATGTAAATTAATCTTCATATTATGTACAGCGATCACCAAACTGCAAGTCAAGCGTCTTATGAGGACTATTGCTTAATTGCCAACTCATCTCCAATACAAACTTTGGATTCAATTAAGTTTAAAATGGAAATGCCTATTATAGATAAGCCTTAGATTTAAGAGTTACTTTACGTTGCAGAAACTACTTGCAACGTTCAACACTGACAGCTCGCTTCTCCGGTCGGGAGCCCTATTTATGAATCGCTCGCCTCGCTTCGACCGATCGATTCTACTATTTTGTATGGACTTTGTATCGGATGTCGATGGAAAATTAGTAGAATCGACCGCTCGAAGCGAGGCCATTTTCGCCATCGCACCGCGTGCCGTCAGAATACGGTTCACCCACATTACATAGATCCCTGGCGGACCAGCACTGTGCGCTTCTCGCGTTCTTTTTTGCTGCGCACTTGCAAAATGTGGAATGACCTTCCCTCTGACGCTTTTCCACAGCGCTACGATATGGGGTCCAAAGAGAAGCGTCCAAAGTTGGAAGAAGAGAGTCAAAAGAGCTCTTCAACCGCGGCCGGCAACGCACCAGCACCCCCCGGGTGTTGCAGGTGTCAATAGGCTCTTAACATCAGGAGGTCCGCCTGCTTGTTTGCCCCGTAGCAATAAAATAAAAACAAAAGTATCGGCATGTAAGACCCGTGAATAGTATTAATAATGCGTATACGTATTTGGTACTATTTACGCATCACGCAGGTACAAATATATCATATCAATAAGTCATACGCCAGGTGCGACATGTTTATTCAAGACACACTCAATAATTAACTTAGTCACGGGCGATAAACTGTTCACTTAGTCATAGATTAGCGATTTTCAATGCTATTGCGCCTTGGGAGTGAAAAAAGAAAACATAGTCGATACTTTAGTTGGTATAGAAAATTGTGTATTTAGTTGAAAAAGTATATCTTTCTGCCATAGAATTTCGACAAAAAAAGATTTTTCTAGCAATCGTTTAGAAAAAATGCCAGAGAAGAAGAATGCTGTCACAATTATAACTTACTGAAGACTTCACAAAAAAAAATTTAAAATAAAAGTTAATGACGAAAAGTTGAATAGGCAATAATTACGTACATATTATAAGCAAAATAACGGGAATGCTTAATGATGGACGACTATTATATAGAAGTCAAACCTTCACCTTACTTATTTATAATTCTACTAAAATTATAAAGGCGAAAGTTTGTAAGGATGTTTGTGAGGATGGATGTGTGTTACTTTTTCACGCTGTAACGTCTAAACGGATTTTGATGAAACTTGGTACAGTCATAGCTTATACCCTGGAATAACAGGCTTCTTTTTACCGCGGTAAACTGTTCCCGCGGGAAAAACTTATTCCACGAGGGCAACAGCTAGTAATTAATATAAGGTTCAAATAATCATGTAATGTAATAAATCATGTCATCTGTTTACTTTGTTATTGGCTTTATGTCATTGTTAGTTTATTGTCCTTGTTTATTTGTGCTGTAAAGTATATATTGAACAAATTAATTAATTGCTTTAATTACTTTTACGTCATTTTGATAAAGTGTTTATGCTACAGCTATTACACTGAAACATGTAAACCACAAAACGGAAGTCGTAACGTAACGATTAATAACAATTATATTCTCGCAACTGTTTATTATTTTCACTTTTATCAATGAAAGCAAAAGTTATATTGCGTGGGTCAACGTGACGGCTTCGCTACGCGACGCCATAGAAATGGGCAAGATCGCAATCGTTGCATAATAATGAGCAAGGCGAGTCTTACAACACAAATATTATGGCTCACTTTGTATGTTGCGATTAGATAGAATTATCTGCAATATATAAAAGTAATACGCAGACTGGTTGATCTTATAATAATGCATAGTTCTAACCGCTGGTCTAGAAACTCAAAAATTATTTGCTAAGAGCTTCTTTAAATGAGGTACCATGTAATGTTATTACTAAAAAAGTTTTTAAAATAAAATTCTAAACAGACGAAGTCTGGGCAAATAGCTAGGCGCACAATTCAATTTACTTTATTGCTTAAAAAACAAACAAAACAGATACAATTTGCAGATAATTCAATCATTTAGATTGTCTTATTTCGATTCGCGATTTCATCAAGGCAACTTTTTCAATGTAAATGGGATTTTCTTAGTTTTGTACCTGTTTTCTCCTTGTAAATAGTTATATTAATTAATGTCATAAATATAACTTACCTCTTCGAACTGGTGACAGCGTTTGTGACTTCTTCACCGGTTGGATATGTTTATTTTTCACTGTATTCACTAGTGTGCTAGAAAGCAAGAAAAAAATTAAACAAATAATACGCCGAGAAATAAACAAATTTTCGGAAAGTTTTGGGTATTAAAAAGAGCTAGACTTGTTTGCATGTCCTGGGCCAATTACTGTACGGATTATGATGGAGTAGTTCATATTTTTTTAATATAAAAAACAGTATCTATTTGAGAATTACACATTGATTGCACTAGCTAAAATGAGAAAACTATCTTCGTATAATTAGTAAGTAAAGAAATAATCCGTCAGTCCGTCGTGAGTGAGCGTCAGTGGCATCGGGGATAAGACGCGGCCTATCATATCGAAAGGTCCGGAGTTCGATCCCAGGCTGGGCCATGTACAATGGGTTTTCTCTCGAAACTTAAGTACATTTATTGACTGCTCTCAAACGGTGAAGGAAAACATCGTGCGGAAACCTGCATACGCCGAAGAAGAAATTTTAGGCCCATGTGAAGTCCACCAACCCGCACTGGGCTAGCGTGGTGGACTATAGCCCGAAGACCCTCGTTGAGAGGGTAGGCCTGAGCCCCAGCAGTGGGGTCATGTTAATAGGCTGTTGATGATGAAAGAAATGATCCATCAGAAGTTTATTACCTTGGGAACAGTCCCACTTCCAGCGTTCTTTGGTTCTGCCCTTTCCACCAATGGAGCTCTTGTCGCTTGTCTATCAAGATGACGGCGTCTCCTGCGTCGATCGTCATCTGTCCTTGTTTCCTATAGCTGCCGGCCCAAACGTTATGTCAATAACTTATGCAACAATACACACACATTGTTACATGAATGTATTCGTGAGATCCATTGACATTGTTACGAGCATTAGTAATTGACGTCGATTTAGTATTGTTTTATGAAAAGTGCATATAATTTTAACTTTCTCAAAATAAAAAAATAAAAAGTTTGTAGTAAAGGTGAGGGATTGCACGGCGAAACAACTGTTACTAGTAATATTAACCGTTTACTAAACATACCAAATTTATAACTAGAATGCTAATATAGAAAGGGTTCCGTTCAGAAAAGCTTCGCTGCTGAAAAAAGGTATCTTTCGCAAAAGGTCCTATCAACTGAACTGTCCAGGTAAACTACAGTCGCCCAAAACTACGTTCAATGGGTAGGTAGCTGTCAAACTCGGACAGTTGTTTATTTTGAACGCGCTGATTTCTGGAACTACCAGTCGAATTTGAAAATTTTCTTTTTACAGTTGATAGCTCAATGAAGGATATAGGCTATTTACATCACCCTACGACCCTTAGGAGCTAAATAAAAAGAAGTAAGGTCAAAAACATGTTATAAAAAGCGGGCGTGGCCGTGGTAAACAGCTAGTAACTGATATGGTACGTACCTTAGAGCGGCAATGGCCGTTTCAAACTGGAACGTGTCCATGTACTTGTGTATCCCAGCGAAGGTGGGCCGCTCCTTGGGGTTGAGGTCCCAGCACTGCATCATGAGCATGTACGCGTCGGGCGGGCACGCGCCCGGCGCCGGCAGCCGCTGCCCCTCGCGCATTATCAGACGCAGAATTTCGGAACCGTTCAAGCCTGAAGGTCGAGAATTATTGGAGGTGTTGAAATAGTTTTTATTCTCTTCGCCTTGGTGGCCTGGGAGAGCGCTAGACAATTTTGTACATGCTGCTATGTTATTAAGGACAGCCAATAATGTCAGTCTAACAGTGAGTCAGATCAGAATCTACCACAGCTTCGAAGTGATAATCTTATGGGAAAGTGCCAAGAAGCACATAAATAACAAATATACAAATTTATCAAATCCAAACCCACATACATTTAGCAAAAGCCAATAAAAAGAAACTATGTTTTAGTTACTTTCAGTCAATTAAGTGCTTTATAATTACAAAGTAATCATTTTGCCGAAAACACTCAACTGAAAGGAACACTATGAACATTCAAGCAATGATGGGAGCAAATGATTAGTTGATGTGATGAGACAATACTTGAGTATGACCACAATTAGTATAACTTTGCCAATTGCAGTTTGTAAACAATTGACACGCAAATTATCAATGCTTGAAATGTATCACACTCTAATTGTATGAACCACTGTGCTCACACAGTTCCCTCAAGACTACCGTTTTGTAAAACAATAGCAGATGATTTTTACGTTGTTTGAGTATTGATCACTAATAGGTATCTAACTGAAAATAAACAAACTTTCCAGTGCTCTGTTTTCGGGTTTAGAGCGAGTTAATAGCTTATTATTTAATGTAAGGTGTTAACAAAATATTGAGAAGAAAGTTACTTTAAAGTTGAAAGTTAAGTTAGTTATCAATGGTCATAGAATCGTAGTCAGGATTCTATATCTATAGAACTGTGGTATAGAAGACATATGGAAGTATAAGAGTAATATAAGTCATGTCATTGAATGTCTCTCGTCATGTAGTCACGACCGACCATGTACTATTAGGACTTAAGAAATAGAAGAAAACATGACAAAATCGTTAGGTAACGCTGAACCTAGCTAGCTAGTTGAACTTGCTTCGCCCGAGTAGAAATGTTTTTCCCGCGGTATCTATAGCCTACATGTCATTCTGATGTATAATTTCTGTAAGGTTTCATCAAAATCTGTTCACTGTGTAGTTTTAGCTGAGAGTAACAAACATCCTAACAAACTTTCGCGTTTATGATATTAGTAGGACAAAAGTTACCCATCCACGGCTCCTCCCCAAACGAGTACATCTCCCACAGGGCGACCGCGAACATCCACACGTCAGACGCGTGCGAGAACTGCCGCGCGTGCAGCGACTCCGGCGCGCACCACGGGAACGGCACGCGCCGCCGCTCGCTCATCACGTAGCAGTCGTCAGCGTCAGGAAGCGGACGCATCAGACCGAAGTCGCCGATCTTCACCTGTCATACAACAAGTCTTTAACAAATTGTATATGGGCATGGATAAAGGATATCACGACTTGTATTAAAAAGCTTAAATGGAGGTGGACAGGACACTGCTGAGATCAAATATTGAGAAATGAACGAGCGATATAACAGAATGGTATCCAAGGCAAGGAAAAAGGAGCAGAAGAAGGCAAATAATGATGTGGGAAGATGAAATAAGATAAGATAAGCCTTTAATGCTGTATAAAATATTACAAAACATTATTTTAAATTATTTTATTTTCCTTCAGCTTGCCCTTGGACATAGGCCTCTTCCCAGGATTTCCACTTCTCTCTCTCTTTTGCTTCTCTTCTCCATATTGTGCCAGCGGTTCTTTTTATTTCGTCCTCCCACCTCATTATTTGCCTTGTCTGTCAAATAATTCATAACAAGAAACATTACCATTCAGGATATTTTCATTCCTTGTGAGGATGATGCAAATGTTACATAAATGAATTATTACCTGATTATTATTACTCACCAATTCCAATGTAGTTAGCAAAATATTCCGGCAAGCCAGATCTCTGTGTAGAAACCTGTGCTTTTCCAAATGTGCCATTCCAGCTGCCACTTGCTCTGACCACCTTGATATGTAGTGCAAAGATATCTTGCCATTTTGTGCTCTAATGTAATCCAATAAGGCACCCATAGGGGCCAATTCACATACCATCATCAGAGGATGGAATACAACACCATGTAATTTGACAAGATTTGGATGCTTCAAACTATGCATTGCCTCCACTTCCCGACGAAAGTCATCATATACCCCTGGCTGTGAGAAAGCATCTGCTTTTAATACTTTGACAGCTACAGGCACCATGTGTGTAGATTGATCTGACATCCTCCATTCTCCTCTTCTTACTACTCCAAAAGATCCATTGCCTAATTCATTGTGTAACCTACAGAAAAAAATACAATCTTAAGCCTTTCTTATAGACTTTCTTTGTATATTAAAATTATTATTAGAGAAAAAAGATACTAACACAATGTCTTTCTCCAATATTATGCAAGTAGTTCTTGCCTCAGTCTGAGACGCGGGCCGTACTGCCAACTCAGTTCTGTCTTTGGAAGCCGAGCTTGATGAACCAAAGAGTTTGTTCCAAAACTTTCTGTTCCACAACTGCAGTTTCTTCTTTCTGACTGCATCAAGCAGCCTGCGAATGCCAGGCTTGCTGATGCCGATTCTTTCAAGGTCCTCTGTGTGGACATAGTCAAAATGTGCTAATCTTGTTATCTGTAAAAAAATTTAAAGAAGTATTTTACTTCAGAAATAATTAGTCAGGAGCAATAAAACAACAAATTAAAACGCACAAGCGTAATATAATGTTTGTTTTATTATTCAATCACGACTAACGGCTGCACAGATTTTGATGAAACTTGGTGCAGCCATAGTTTATTTTCTTGGAATATAGAATACTTTTCCGCGGATCCACGGACGACAGGTTAAGGGGTTTAAGCTAGTAATTTATACGCAAATGGAAACAAATTACTAGAAAGTTTTTCACAAGGATTGTTTACGTACCTGGAGCTGATCCCGGATTGGTAGATAAAACTGTTCTAGTTGTACGTTCTGAAGGATTTCGCAAAGCCAGTCGGTTCCGGAGTCCATCGTGACGCTAAGTGGTTAATAATCCTTCTATTACATATGCTTAATTCCTCAAAGAGCAACTCAGGAAGTAGGTGTCACGGTGAAGTTGTCTGGCATTGAAAATAGCTGTGCTGTTGCATATGTTCTTCCTTACAAGGAATATAAAAATATATCACTCAGCTTATCACACTAGTTAGTTTTTATTTACAAAAACGCCAATCCATTATCACAGTTGGCACAACAAATTGAATCGACGCAACGGAACAAACGAAGAAAATGAAATAAAAGTGTGTGTATGTGTGTGTGAATTTTTGTAAGTTTGACATTTGACAGTAAGTAAGCGATTGTTTTTTTTTGGTCAAATTTATCCCTCGAAGGGAAAGGCAAAGGGTCACTGCCCATACAGCCATGTCTTCAGTTTGATTCTTTTTTGAGTAAGCGATTGAATGATGAACGAAGCGATGGCCTGTGAATGAATGATTAATTTAGTTTTTTTTTCTACAAAGGCATCTAAGTCATACTGCCTATACTTAAATACACAGTAGGTACCTACATACTATATTGATATTGAGGATTTTCAAAATTACGATTAGGAGTACCTACGTGTAAACCATTCTAAACCAACGAAGTATAAGCATATGAGTTTAGGTACTCCCTGTAAACTGTACGTAGACAGAGAAACGAAACTGTACTTACCGCCATAGAGCCTCCTCATTGGACGAATTCAACAAAAAAAAAGTGGTTTAATTTTAAAAAAGGGAGGAGGAGCGAACTTTAATAAGTAGTTCGCTGGCCTCCTCCTCCCTTTTTTAAAATTACACCACATTTTTTTTGTTGAATTCGTCCAATGATGGACAGGCAAAAGTCATAGCCATTAAACCACGGAATAAATTCAACCGACAAATTAAACCTCATCGCTCCTACTTACCCCGGAAAAAAGACAAAGTCAGTTAAGTATTGTTGATGTCTAAGCTGTATTTGATCTATTTTTAAACATTATTTCTGCAGGAAGTTATAGTCTCTGACTGTAACATGAGTTTAACGTGCGTGCATCATGCTAATAAACCATGTACCACGGCATTTTGCGAGTCCACTCACAAATTTTCAGCTGAAAGTCTAGCTGAAATAAGAACCATTGATTTTGGCTGTATCCCTGTAGATACGATTGCAGAAAAATATGTTTATGTTGAAAATACTGACAATGTAAGTTATTTGTGTCTTGGAGCCAGGAATGATCGAATTTAGCTACCCCCATAATAATGCTAGCTTCATGCTTATCATCACCATCACTTCTGATGATTCGTCACGTGGTGTAGATTGTGGTAGAGGCACAGAATATATAATAGTACTTAAATAGTAGGCAGAGGTACCAGACGTGGCGCGACATCTATACCCTGCGATTACCCACACCAGACACCAGTACAAACTAACTCAGGTCACAGAGTATATTAGTATAATGTGGGTTTCCTCACGATGTATTTCTTCACTCGTCATACAGGGTATTTTGTAACTCTTTACCCGACTGCGCGACTGAAAAGCCAGGATTATGTTTTTCGCGCGTACCCTATCGTCGTGTAATATCTGGGATTCTTTATTCCCTCGTAAGTTCAAACTGCTGGATGGATTTTATTTTAATATTTAAATGACATTGTTCGTCGTAATTCCGAGGTTGTAAGGATGCTGTGGTTTTTTGGAAGCGGCTGTGGTTCATTGGGTAAGGCCTATGTCCAGCAGTGGACGTTGTGGCGCTGATACGATAACGATGTAGTAGGTAACACTAGGCACACAATTCCTTTTCAGAAACCCCTCACGTACCGCGTCTCGCTCACATACATATTGAACAACATTGACCGCGTGTTCAAGTTATCCGTCAGCCCGACCCCGGTGGAGGCCGGCGGAAAGGCGGAGGTGAGGGCAGTGTTCCGGCCCGCTGTGCCCGGGCAGTGGTACACAGACTACTACATTGTAGACGACACGGCCGGCAACACCTACAGAATCACTGTCACTGGCAGTTGCTTTGGTTAGACTCCTACTTTCTAACACATACACCTACACCAAAATATACACCGGCCCGCAGTCCTCGGCGGCTCCGCTATTCCAGGCTGTGGTGTTCCTGTGTGAAGGTCGCGGGACACAGCTGGATGAGGTTAGCGCAGTCGTCGTGGAGATCTCTGGGGGAGGCCTCTGTCCAGCAGTGGACGTCTACAGGCTGATATGATGACGATGAACCGCTCGAAGCGAGGCGAGCGGTTCAAAAATAGGTCTCCAGACCGCCTCGTTGAACTCGACTCGACAACTGTGACGGTTGTGGGTTCAAGTCTCACACTGAATACATGTTAGTCACCTTCAGTTTCTTCTTCGCCGTCCTCTCTCTCCTCTGCCTCATACATTTTTTCGGTGCGTCCACGTGGTTCGACAACGTGGTCCGACAGTCGAGCCAAGTGGAATTTTGATTCCTCGTGGTTCGACATGTCGGACCATCAGGAATTTGATATTCCACTTAGTTCGACCGTCGGACCAAGAGGATTTTTAAATTCCACTTGGTTCGCCCCTCGAACCACGAGGATCATTGAATCGGTTCGCCTAAAACGCAAAATGCCTAAAATCAATGTCTAAATTGTAGAATGCCTAAGTATCTTAGATCTTCATTTCGGATGACAGCTGTCAAACTTAAAACGGCTGTAACTTAAAAACTAGTGATCCTAGACTACTAGTTTCTAAGGAGGAATGATAGATCTCGTCGAGATCTTCATTTCGGATGATAGCTGTCAAACTTAAAACGGCTGTAACTTGAAAACTAATGATCCTAGACTACTAGTTTCTAAGGAGGAATGATAGATCTCGTCGAGATCTTCATTTCGGATGACAGCTGTCAAAAGTGAAACTGACATCCGAAATGAAGATCTCGACGAGATCTATCATTCCTCTATACAAACTAGTAGTCTAGGATGAATAGTTTCCGAGTTACAGCTGTTTTAAGTTTGACAGCTGTCATCTGAAATGAAGATCTCCCTCTTTAGAAACTAGTAGTCTAGGATCACTAGTTTCTGAGATACAGCTGTTTCGAGTTTGACAGCTGTCATCCGAAATGATGATCTTGACGAGATCTATCATTCCTGTATACATACTAGTAGTATAGGATCAATAGTTTCCGAGTTACAGCTGTTTTAAATTTGACAGCTGTCATCCGAAATGAAGATCTCGACAAGATCTGTCATTCCTCTATACATACTAGTAGTATAGGTTCAATAGTTTCCGAGTTAGAGCTCTTTTAAGTTTGACAGCTGTCATCCGAAATGAAGATCTAAGATACTTAGGCATTCTACAATTTAGACATTGATTTTAGGCATTTTGCGTTTTAGGCGAACCGATTCCTCGTAGACGAATAATAGACGTAGGCGAACCAAGTGGAATTTAAAAATCCTCTTGGTCCGATGGTCGAACTAAGTGGAATATCAAATTCCTGATGGTCCGACATGTCGAACCACGAGGAATCAAAATTCCACTTGGCTCGACTGTCGGACCACGTTGTCGAACCACGTGGACGCACCCCATTTTTTTATATTGTCCTCTCTCTAGCTGGAATTATCTCCTGCACTGGGATTACCCACCCATACAGAAGAAAACCCTAGTTTGTGACTTCTAAATACATTTTGCCACCTGTTCTAAAATCTAAGTACCTATTAATAGAACATCTGATCAAGAGAGCACGGTTCTAATTGATCTGTTGCAGGCCCTGAAGTATCACTGAATAAAAGGAAGCTAATGTTCAGAATATGTAAAAACGTATCTGAGGAGAGGGTAGCCGAATTCAATATCGTTAATACATCTGCTATTGACGCCATTTATCAGTGGCTTTTGCCTTTCGGTGGGCAGGGATATTTTCAAGTGAGATGACAATCTATTTAGTTGGTAAAACCGTCAAAGTAAACAGCAGATAGGTAGGTAGGTAGGGGTACTTACCTTTTTAACGGAATAAAGTGGTAGACAGGCCCATCTAATCACTAACCCTACAAACCGGAAAAAAACAATACTTGCATTGATATTTGGTGACAGAAATATAAGAGGGATCCTATCTTATCGATATATCTTATAGATAGGATCTCATAGAGACGAATCCTATGGCGGCCGGAAGGTTCTGTACTACGTAGTCCTACTCCTATCTACCTAGTAGTTCTACAAACTACAGTACCGAATAGCTTAATTTTGTTACTTGTAGATTTCTACGGGCACCTGCGGAGTTATAAGAGCGTTTGAAACCATCGCAGCCACAGTTCTCTTCAACGGTTTATCGCTTGGAATTTACACAGCTGAACTAGTCTGTTTGGTTTTGAATCAAGTAGGTTCTTAAACTACGATTAAAACAAGATAATACAGAAGGCAGTTTTCTAAACATAATCGAAACTCTGTTACACATTTTAGGAACCTCTGTTTTTGAACGTAATGGCTTCAGTCGTACTACCCGATAATCCAATGTTCAATATAAATGACCACATGTTTGAGAAAAACCTGAAAGGAAAGTCTCATTCTGCTCATTTGATGAGCAACAGCCTCAATCGCATGCGCACCATACCATCAGCTTCAGTGTTCGAGAGATACCTAGATTTTGGCATGGGAAGTGTTATGGATGTTACGAGGAACATTTCGCAGACATTGTGCGTTACTAACCACGAGGAAGAAGAAGGTTACATGCAATGGCTGCCTGGTTTGTAATACGCTGTACAAAAGTTTGAAATATGAATTTGTGTTACACTTTAGACATTCATTACGTGTTCATTACAACAGTTTTACATCACTTATTTTTAGATCACTTTGTACTTTCTCCATTTTTTCAGACCCAGAGAATTTCTGTCACACTATCTACCTTTCTCCTTATTTTCAGCCTCAAAAAATAGGTGTCACACTTTTGAGGTCACTTTGACTTTGTAGTTGTGTCACACTTTTAGATCACAATCCTTATTTTCAGACCCGGATAACGTGTTCTTGATAGACCCCATCGCGTCTATCATTCCTCCTAACGAGTCCAGATTATTTACTGTTAGATTTAGGTGAGATGTTCAAAATGTCATATACCTATAATATATGTATCTAGATGTAAGTAGGTAGTGCACCTAATTCATTATCTAGACGCCACATTCCTTAATTTGACATTCCTTTCATTGAACATGTAGACCCAAAGTAAACAACGAAGTTTATGGCTATCTATTGTGCGGCGATTACCAGGCCAAAAGATTCTACGACAACAACCAGGTGAAGTTGAAACACACGTGGTTCCGTATACATTGTATCGGTAACACATGGTCGCCATGCACTGAATGGACTACTGAATGGGACTGCCCTGTTGAGGTATGCTCTACGTTAGCCCGTTTCACAACAATAGCATTTTTTAGTAAGTACCTACTTACTAATTAAAATCGACACTCCGTATAATAGGGTACTGTAGAGTCATCGGAAAAAGCTAATTTAAATAATAAAAAAGGGACTGTTGCTAAACTTAAATAAAATAGACGACCCAAAGGGGCCGAAAAAGATTTTTAGACCATTGTGCATAGATTGCAGCTAAAAATAAGGTTTCGGCGGCTTTTACTTTTAAAAAAACATTTTCGAAGGACCCAACCTTGTTCCGCTGTCTATAATGCTATTAGATACTAAATCCCATAGCAACGTAGTATGTGTAATTTACAAAATTCCGAAAGGTGTTTTTTCGTAGAGCTTGATGCATTATTGTTGTTGGTATTTAAAACTGTTCTACTTCCAGGTAGTATTGCCACCAACAGTGCCCGCAAGGACCACGTTCACAAACTTCTTACTATCAAACAAGCTAGACATTCCGATGTATTTCAAATTTGAAGCACCCTATGGAACGTAAGCGTCGAGACTGTTTTTGTTTCACTGAAAGTGTTAGTTTAGTTATTATATTTAGAAGGTAGGTGAGTACATAAATATTATTTTGTACAGGTAATATTTTTTTCAGGAATTTCGTTGTAATGCCAATGTGCGGAATTGTTCAAAGTCGCGGTTGGCAGATAATATCGGTGGCTTTAGAACCCAAATGTTTTGGAGAATTTTGTGAAACTTGGGATCTGATGATCAATACAGTTCAAAAAGTAAGTATTTTAAATGAACATTTCACATACGAATATGTACTTACATTTAGGTAAGCACATTTTTTGAAAGCCACATCAAAAATGGACTAGAGCAATTTTTAAAAGACAATAAGCTAGTCGACTATTAGCCTTCCTTATCAGCCTTTCCTTTAAAAAAAATTGCTTCTTCAGAAACTTTAACCAAAATTCACTGTTATGTTACCAGGCCCGTATTTGCTTGACTGGCAACGCAGAGGTCAGCCAAATAGAGGTGATGTCGCACGGCTACAACCCCGCGACGCACGCCTTGTACGAGTTCATGCCCACCATAACCGGATGCACCAACTACTGTACTGCCTATCTTCACAACCTCACCAGGATGTTCATTCAGTCAGTTGGCCATCTCATGCTGCAACCAGACAATCGGCCACGATGTGGCAATCAGGCGATTGAACTCTCCACACAATAGTGATCGCCTGTCGTGGGCCAGCCTGGCCCATTGTCTGGAGGGGCCATAACGTGAAGATGTGTATGTTTCTGTCCCTGACGAGGTAGGCCGAATGAAGGGAGCGTGACAAGTGTCACGATCCTGACACACCTCTTTCGCTTCGAGGTTTCGCTCGGTCTGAGTCTGATCATTCTGTTCACACATGCACGCAGCGGAACGCGTATGATTTTCATCTTGACTAACTGTTGTGGCGTCCAGTCTCCTTTGACTGAAGACATGACTGGCAGACTAGAACTTTGACTTGACAGGACTGAGGAACAGACGAAAAGAAGAGACAGACGACGATCTTGACAAGACCAGAGAAAATTGGCTAATATATTTTCGACCAAGATTTTGGCCTTTTAATTCTCCGACCGTTCACTATCTTTTTCTATGAAAACTCAATGGTCATTCATAGAACGTATACCTATTTAATCCTAATAGCACTATCTTCGATCGTCAATTGTACAACTTAGGAAATAAATTAAGAAACTCCATTGCACCATTAAAAAAAGTAAAATGTAATGGTTGTTTTTTTTTTCAGTATTAGGGTATTGAGCAGTGTCACCTGGCTTGGTGCGGACAACTGTGGTTCCATAGTGATCCCTCCAAGAGAGATAATTCACTATCATTGGTGGTTCTTTCCCAAAACGCCAAATCTCGTCTATGACACCACTATCACTTGCTCTTGTGTATGTGTGGTTGATGGAAGGTACGGCAGTAATAAAAACTGTGATTAATATAGTCATTTTTAGGGTTTCCTCAAAACGGATAGGTATACTGTTAAAAAGCGAAGCTGTTTTGTCAATATGTTTTTCTTTCTCGAAAACTACGTAACCTATGGACCGATTTAGATGAAATTTGGAATATAGTCTATTACTTACTCTGTGATATAGTTGTAGCACAGAGTAAGTAATAGGTTGTAGGTAATGTAACTTTACATTATAAGCCTCAAGCCCATAAGCCTCTACTTTACGAAAATTATGGAAATGTCAGAAAAAAGTAACTGAGATATTATTTGGGACCATCCTGGACCCCAGCTCGCTGCGTATAGCCGTGTGCATAAGGCTCGGTGCAAAGGTGTGCGAGCCCCATCGTTGCCCTTGTGGCTCGAGCGTGGACCGGCTGGGGCGCCATGGCCTCGCGTGCGCCAAGAGCGCAGGTAGGTTCTACCGCCACGGCGCCATCAACGACATCATCCGGCGGGCTCTTGCCACCGCCTCTGTCCCCTCGACCCTGGAGCCGTGCGGCATGTTCAGGGACGATGGCAAGAGACCCGATGGAGCCACCCTGGTGCCTTGGTCGCTGGGGCGTGCCCTGGTGTGGGACGCCACGTGTGTCGACACTTTGGCCCCATCCCACGTCCGGGGCACTGCCGCAGCGGCCGGTGCAGCGGCGGCCGCAGCTCAGAGTCTCAAACGCCGCAAATACTCGTCATTGTCAGCCGATTACGAGTTTGCGGCGTTTGCAGTAGAGACTCTGGGCCCGTGGTCGACCGACGCCAAGGCGCTGGTGAGGGCCCTGTCGACCCGGCTGGTCCACGCCTCGGGGGACCCCAGGGCTGGCGCCTACCTCGCACAGCGACTAAGTATCGCAATTCAGCGAGGCAACGGCGCCAGCGTCCTGGGGACTGTGCCTCCCCACGAGGGTTTGGACGGCGTCCACCATCTGTAAATATGTAGTAATAAGTAGATATTACGTTAAAACTAAAATACCTACACTTTGATGATTATTTGAACAGTAAATTAGAATTAATTAGGTACTCTCGGTACTGTGCTAGACGTAGCGCTATTTTAACAATCTTATCGTTTTACAGACCAATTGGTGAACCGACGGAAATATTTATACACATTTTTGGATATTCGGAGTTACCGGATTTGAAAGTTAGTTTTGAAATTTTTATATAGATCACTATATATAACGTTGTGGACGTTGTTTACTTATATTATTATTCACAACAATTCTAAGAGCTATATGACTTGTAAACAATTTCTCAGGTCATTCCTAAATGGAACAACCTGCATGATGTTGTCGTTGGTGAAAGCGCAAGTTGCACCGTGACCTTATACAATTACGGTTCATGTTTCTTTACATCAAAACTATTTCATGTAATCAACGGCAGGGATGACGACTTTAGTGGCGATAGGTTGGAAATCGACTCCCCAGTGGTAAGTCCTAAATGCCGCATTTTGACTAGAAAACGATTTTTTAAAATAACAGGTATACCTATATACTAATCGTCTGTATTATTAATTATAATCAGAACAGTTTGAAGCCATCGACCCATTGCCCAGTGACGTTCACGGTAACTCCAGACGGCGCTGGTATGAGGCAGATAGACGTCAAATACACCGTCCTCTACCGCACCGAATACGACGAAATAGAAGAGATACAACCTATACAGACAACCATTTGTAAAGTGTGGTATGACGGAATATATCCCACTATCAAGGTTTGTTTAAAATTTTTTTTTTCGCTACGGGGGCAACAAGCAGACGGGTTTTATTAGCAGAATTCATGCATTGATACATTTTAGAGATGATAATAGACAACTTCATAGCGAAGCTTTTTGTCCGTCTGTCTGTCTGTTCCACTGAACTGAATCTTGGAACATGCTAGTACTGTAACAGTAAGACAATATTATAAAGACATTTCATAAATAGTACGTTACTGCCGCGGCCCTCAAGTGCAACATAACCGGACGATCGTGAGTACGCGGGCCGAGGCACAAATACGTTTTTTCTTTTGAGGTACGGAACCCTAAAACCGACGTATCTTGCACATTGTGCTTTGCTGACTTTTGAAAGTGCTGTTTTGTTGCAGATAAAAAGGACATTAGCTGTGAAATGCCCGGTGATCCTAAGCAACCATTGCGTTTGGAACATCACCAATGTGGATGAGTATGTTGAATTTTTCCATTGGTGCTCGAAGGTTGAAGTGTTGTAGGAAGAAAGTCTATTATTGGTATATTAAATGTTTTTTACAGATTCAATAAAGCTTTAGAAGACTGTCGGCCTAATAAACCGTTGAACGTAAACATTTACGCACCTGATCTGTGCATACGGCCGGGGAATGTACAGCTGGTATTTGTGATGGGTTGTGTGTATGCTGTACCGGTACCTTGGAGTTTTCGCAGAGAAAAGATTTGCGATTGCGAAATGGTCGAAGTCCAAATTGGTATTTCCACTTACGAGATGCGGCATACCTGCGTACATAGACCCCTAGTTGAACTATCGCCTCTCAACGGAATTGTCTCGGTATAATCATAATTTTTAAATTCAGTATCGACCAAAATAGTGTATAACTAAGTATGGACTTTTTAAACGCAGTCGTACCTTATTTTAGCCAGATAATCCCGAATTACTATATTTAACATTCACATACTCTATAGAAGGTCAGAACATATTGTGTTATGTGTTGACGATGCCCAATGACAGGAGCATATACATTTACGTGCATATCTACGCTCATTTAAACACCAAGGGTATACTGACTCCCCTGCGACGTCCGGTTGGTGAGACCGAATATTTGGCTGTGTTGGACTGCGGCAGGGTGCCGATCAACAACTTGGATCCAGTTATAAGGGTAATATGATTCTATAGAAATCAAATCATTTGTTAATTTAAGACCTAAGTTCATCATTTTTATTAGTACCATTTCATCATCATACTGCTGTACATAGGCTTTCCCTAATGAACGCCCTCCGCATCCAGCCGCTGCCGGTCACCTTCTTTAGGTCGTCGGTCCATCCGACGCGCTTAAGAAGGTGACCGCGCTAAGTGACCATTTAGTTTAAGACTATGTTAGTAGAACGAAATGACATGAGTATTACGCGTCGGGTTTTAGCAAATTAAATAAAGTCTTTTTTTCCAGCTGGCCTGGCTCTACAACCCAACGGACGTGTTCACAACATGGCGTCTTTTGAGAGGAAATACGATAACCCCGGACTCAGTCGTTCGTTGCTTGTTATATTTCGCCGAAGTACCTCCTCTGGGAAAATTGTCTATACCATTCGCATTTATGCCAACTGAAATGATCGACTATGAGGTACTTACCCCCTTTTAAATATTCGAGTATTTAAAAATATATTTCATTCAGACGCCAATGTTTTAGGTAACATTTTGCTGTTCGTTTGGGTACGACACGGAGAAGATTTTAGTAAAAGGACAGGGTGGTTTACCAAATTGCTATGAATCGAGGCTTGACATGCCGAACTACGTGGAAAGACTTGTAAGGTCCACTTATAGAAGAGAAGTTGTGAGTTAACTACCAAGTTTCTATTCTACGGTAGTATTAAAGGGCTTACAATATTTCAATTCAAATGAATGGAGAAATTCCTAGGAGACTAGGTGTTCGGCAATAATTAACAAATGAACCACGAGACCCTAGATTGAAAGACAAAAATTATGATGTATGAAATTAACACTACTTTTAAGAAAGGGACTGAACCCCTATCGCACCGGATGTTGGTTTCTCTATCGGACTAGTTACACATAACCCACCTGAATATGAAGTGGGTTCAAAATGTACCTCCTCATAATGTACCTAATGAATTTATTCTTTCTCTGCCTCAGGTTTTCTTGTCGACTGAACACGTAACTTTACTACCCTTGCCCACGCATTCGCTAATCAGAGACGTCATATCAATTTGCAACGATACAGACCATGTTATGAGATTTATTTGGCTGCCGTGAGTCTACTAAACCCACTATTTATATCTGAACTACTCATTAGTTGTTTGATCAGATCATGCTCGAGAAATTTTGTAGGTCTGTAATACATAGGTGATAGAATTTGTTAGTAGGTTTGCCTAAGAAACGTAAGTAGTAAATAAGTAATAGATTGTTGCCTAATTAGCAAATACGTACTGTTTTTCAGAGAGAGAATAGCCAATATAATAAATATAGTGATGACCCCATGCTGGGGAGTGATCCAGCCTAAAAGTGCCCAGTGGATAACAATGACAGTTTATACTCTACAGGAGCCTGCAACGTTTACGTAAGAATAAACCGTCAATATTATATCGGAAGCCCCGCGACTTCGTTCGCGTTAAAAAGTATCCTATGCGTTATTCCAGGATATGAGCTATCATATCACTGTACCACGTTTCATCAAAATCCGTGATTGAGCAACGGTGGGATACATAGAGTTAGTATACACTTGCTCTGAGGGTGGGATATAATACGAAGACGACTCTCGACCGACCGGCATAAATGGAAAAAGTGAGGGTCGGTCTTTATCCAGTAGTGGGACAGCCTATAGACTACGAAAAAAAGTTAATACATGCCACAAATTTTATGGACCTTGACTTATGAGTTAAGCATTGATTATAAAATTATGGCATTTGAATTTAGAGATATTAATTTTAGTAATTCTGCTAGGTATGTAACTTGTAATCATGGGATGTGTAATGCATTGTTAAAACATTGCAGCACGACAGTGGCATGTGAAATCTTGGATTTGACAGAACGCAGGCGTTATCAACGTAACGAGTTGTTAAGAAAAAATAAGATAGACAAGTGCAATCAAGAATTTATAATAACTGAAGAAGGACTGTTTCATCCCGTTAGTTAAAACAAAAATTACAAACCTCATTAGTGTAAATAATAAATATACCGACCGGCATTTAACTTCAATGCCCCACGATGTCCATTATTATTTTTTAAACTCCGGTGCAAACCCAAAATTTAACTCATACATATCTTCACACTATGTCCCTTCAGGGTAAATAGTTCTAAATGCTATCCATTCAGGGCATAAATGACTCTCCGCCGTACGTGCTGGATTTGGTGAAGCCTCAACCAAGCTATGTAGCTTTAACAGTGTCCGTATCATCCAAGGGTCAACGAGACGGATGCACTCGAATGCTTTTGAAAGAAATGTGGGAGAAGGTAAGGCACTTTGCTAAAAGCTGTAGTGACTGTGTGGTTGAATGTCACAAAGAAAAATCTTGTTTTGTAGACCCCGCCTTACGATTTGCTATCATCTGACATAACTGAATACCTTGGAGCCGGAAACTCAAGTGTTAACAATATGACAGTGACAGATATTATGAGGATCATAGACGGGATTTTATGGTATGGCTTTCATCATTATTAGCAAAAAATGGCATGGCAATAAGTTCGGTAGAATATGAAAAGTTTAATGAAAAATTTCAGGGATGCACTCCACAGCAAGATGTTTAAAAACCAAATACAGTTCTATTCGAAAGAAGAAATACCTACATACACTCAATTGCTTGATAAGAGTGAAAAAGACATGAAGTCCAGATTGAGTAGACGGTAAGTATTTTATAACACAAATAGTTTAAAATGAGATAACCACGTTCATGTAACCAAAATGACTCATTGAGACAAGTCAAACGATCCCAAACTAGAATTTAGCAAAGGGTTTATTGTTAGCAATTGAGGAGTTCCTGTGACCACCTCCTGCCTCCATTATCATACAAGCTTGATGGTATTTCCAGTTTCATATCGATATGACAATAAGAAATGAGTGAAAAGTTAGTACCTAGTATCTTTGTAAGATTGGTTTATAATGTTGATTATGTAAAGCTTAACTTACGTGTATCATAAAAAGTATTATTACAGGCGGATGCATGTACCTAATATTATGTGCTAATCGGTTGTTGAATATTACAGCGTCACTTCAGGAATATGTGATGCAATCGTCAACAAAGCAGTATTTCATGTGTTTGGCCTCAATCCTAAACATGAGGCGTCCTCCATTTTAGAAGCTGAATAATATTAAAGTAGATATAATGTTGTTTAATATTAAAGTAGATATAATGTTGTTTAATATTAATTAATAAATATAGCTTTAAAATTATTATTTTTATTCAGTTCTTCTGTTACCATATCACAAGATTAATAGTTTCATAAACTAAAAAATGCAATTCTTACTCTAATATCACATATCGTGAAAATGAGTTGCAAAAATAATTAAACATTTTACCTATAGTAAATCAGTCAAGAATTCGTTCAAGCCTCAGTTGCAGCTTTCTCGGCTGGGGAGGTGCGATCACTGTGACGTACACCCGGTCGCCTAGTTTAGGCGTTTGATTCACACCTAATTTGCTCCTGTGTATGAGACCGTCACCGCCTACACCGCAGTCGACAAAGCAACCGAACGGGACTACATTGCGAACCACACCTAAAACAAAATAGGACTTATGTACATGAAATTACAAACCAGAAAAGCCCTTTTTAATGAATTAGTTATCTATCAGAATAAGTCATCTGAAAGGGGTTTCATAACTGATAAATTGATCATGTAGGTAGGTACATTATAAAATAATCATCGAGACAAATAATAACCTAATAGAAAAACTCAAATACTGTAATATTTCAAAATCAAATTGCAGTTATCAAACTCACAAAATGTATCTCAGGTGAGAATAATAATTTGGTTTGAATTAGGGATGCAAATGACTACCAGGTATGTAGAATAACACGACGAGCGAAACATATTAATAGAAATTACCAGTCAACTGCATCCCTTCTCGTAGCTGCTCCGTCGCCTGAACCGCCAGAGAATAAACGGGTCTACAAAATGTAATTATATTTTCTTCATGTGATTTTTGTTTGAAAGCGTTTATAATAAGCTCCAAGCAGCAGACATCGGTGTTAAGCTCCTTGCTCGTTTCGTCAAGGTTGATAGAGGCGGATTTTCTCTCTACTAACTCGGGAAAATGTGGTTGAGTCAGTTCTTTTATATTCACACAGATTTTTTTGGCAAACCTGTAATTGGAAATATAATATGCATTTCATACAAATTCAACTAAAATAGTTTCATGAACTTGTACAATTGCACCCAAAGCGTTACGATTTATTTCGAACATCTATGACATGGTGCAGATTTTACCTATTTTGAAATGAAACAAACCTGCGGGTCAATCGCGGTAATTCTGAACGATAATACCAAATCCAAACCATAACCAAAAACGTTATGCTGCATGTACACGTTTGGCAAACCTTTACAAACGCAAGCCAAACCCCTGCTCCACACGTTTGCGGTATCTACGTAATGTAGGATAATGTACTTGCGTCGATTCAAAGTCACTTACAATTTCGCAATACCATAGCTTTCTGGGTGTATGATAGTAGCATCCAACGGTTCAGTTCCTCCTAAAACCTTTAGGAAACCGGCACATTGCTGGTAGGTAATCTTCCCGATTCCCGCGACTTTTAGTATTTCCGCCCTTGTTTTGAACCCGTTATGGTCTTGACGATATGCTATGATTTTCTTTGCTCTGCCGTCATTTAGCCCAGATATTCGTCTGTAAAAAATAAGATGCATATGACAACCAAATTAAGAATATTACGACGTCAAAAGAATTCATTTATAATAGCAGTAGAGACGAGAAATAAGATATGCTCGTGGTCTTACAAATAAAAGTCTAATTTTTAGATAAACGCGACAAACTTTCAATTGAGTCACACAATGGTTGAAAAAGAGAAGGGTATGACATTTCTGTTAAATGTCTGTCTCTCTCACACCCATTGCGTCTCTTTGAAAGTTATTCGCATATTAATTACCTTAGAAAAATAACCTAAAAGGATTTGGTTATTTTCTAAGTTAATTACGAAGTCCAAGCTTCATCTCAATCGGTATAATTGTTTTCGAGTTATCCGCCAGACAGACGGGCATTTTTTTCGCTTAGAAACAGACTAAACCACAAAAAAAAACCAGCATACCTCAGCATAGCTTGAGATGCAGTATTAATGTCAACGCCAACTAAGCTGACCACTTTTTCGACACCACAGTCTAAGGCGGTTTCTAGCATCTTTGGAGGAATGTCGTGTTGATACATTCCAACTCTACCTACACAACATGTAAGAGGAAGTATTAGTAGGTACTAAAGGTAGGTAAGCAAATTTTGCAGTGTGGTATATGGTATACGATCTGTAAATTTGGACAATTTCTAATGGAGCACTGTGTGTGACCCAGAATGAGAGATTTTCCCACAGAATAAGTAAAACCTCTTATTCATCAGTGATATTAACTATCAAGCACGCTATAATGGCTGAACGGATTTTGATAAAACTTGGTAAAGCTTATATCTTGGAATAACTAATAGGATATCTGAATTTACAGACTTTTAAAGGGTACGCGGTACTGGTGGCAGAAGAAGTGATAGAATTAAAATACATGTACTCACTTTTATTAATTCTCCTAATGGATCCAAAACTCTTCTAGCAATCGATAATGCCGATATCAGATTCGGGTCCATGTTTGGATGTTCCTGAAATCAAAGATGTAGGTATCAATCAATATATAATAATTTGATACAGCTGAAGAGTTTATAAAAGGCGGGCGGAGCCGCGGGAAACAGGTAGTTATCTGTTAAAGAGACTCCAAAAAACTTTTTGCAATAAGAAGTTCTAGTACTAATTTATTAGTTCTAGTTACGTACTTTCTGGGCTTCTTTGCTGACAGAATAAACAGAAGCGCCTTGTTCAGGTACTATAACGACAGGAATGCTCGTGGATATGTGATGACTTTTCAACCAAGACTCCGTTTCCCGACAGGCAGTACCATTGCCTAAACCAATCAGCTCAACTCTGAAATATGAAATAATAAAGAGTTACACACAGCTGTGAAACCGCCAACGCTCGCCGCTCACGGGGCGCCACTAGCGCATATTGTAAACAAATAACCTATCCTACTAATATTATAAAGGTGAAAGTTTGTAAGGATAAGAGATGTTTGTTACTCTTTCACGCAAAAACTACCGAACAGATTTTGTGTGAAATGTGAAACCAGTGATAGCTTATATCCTGGGATAATAAATAGGCTACTTTTTATTACTACGCGGACAAATTCGCGGGGCTTCCGCTAATACCCCCTAAGTAACAAATCGCCTACTTATAGGGCGCTGTTTCCAATGTACACGGGAAAAACTTTTCTTCGCGGGCGCAGCCGCGGGAAAAAGTTAGTATAAAATATTTTCTTCGATCTGCCTGAAAGGTGTAATTGAGTCTCTAAATACCATAGAGTTTCTAGTTATGATCTATTTTGTGAGCGCCCGCGCCCTTTTTTCCTTCATGCTTATTACAATCTTTTTCTTCTAAAACAGTGTTTACTACATGCGCTAGTGGCGCCACCTGAGTCGAGCTTTGCGTTTTACTACCCGTTATTATATTGTATCGGAGATAATGTCGTTCTTACTTAAAACGCGCCAGAAGATCTTTAAGTTGTATTGCTGCTGCATCATTTTGGTTGTATCGCCGCAAGTCTGGATACAGTGTAGAAACTTCCAGTTTTTCCCCATTTGTGTTTATAATACCCATCTAGAATGAAACATTATGTTCTTATGTTATTATTTCAGTGTAGCTAATTGGCCTGTTGGCGTAGTAGTTGGTAGTGACCCTGCCTACTGCACCAGAGGTTGTGGGTTGGATTCCCACCCTGGACCAACATTTTGTGTGAAGAGCATATCTGTTCGTTTTCGGATTCTGGGTGTTTGTATGTATTTAAGTATTTATTTTAAAAAGTATATACATATATATGTATGTTTATCAGTTGTTGAGTACCCATTTACAAGCTTTAGCTTAGTTTAGGACTAAACAGCCGTGTGTAAATTTGTCCAAAAACATTATTATTATTATTTTATTACAAAAGGAAAATAATACCTTGCAACCAGCTTTAAAACCTGGATCCAAGCCAGCTATTATCCTATTCTTTATAGGTTCAGTTAGAAGGTACTTCTCCAAATTTGTAGTGAATGTCTTCACCCCTTCTTTCTGTGCAGCATTTGTAAGGTCTGACCGCACTTGTCGTGAGAGCCATGGTTTAATGAGGCGGCTGTAAGCGTCGCCAAGACCTTTGCGCACCCAGAAATTACTTTTCCATAGTGACAAGCAATATCTAGAATGGAACATTGTGTCATGTTGAAATGAAATAATTTTATAGTATAGTCGACCGCACGTCAGTGGAAACAGTTTGACTTGAGCTGGCTATACGTTGTATATAATTGGGAGTTTCAGTACTATGAGAGACCAGTTTATACTGGTTTTGTTTCGACTGACGTGCGGTCGACTGTACATGTACAGAGTAATGGGTAGCCCATCGTCAGTTAATAGTTTATCAATTACTGAACACCTGGATATTCAATAAAAACAAGTAGGTACCTATTTTACTTGCCTTTCTAGCTTATTATAAAACCAATCTGGAACAATCACTTTTACTGATAGAATCTTTTCATCTTCTCCTCTATTGAATGCCAAAGTTTGATGTGGTTTAACAAACTGGCTGGGACATTTCCAATCAAAATACAATTTGTATGTTTCTGGATCACATTTAGACTCATACTTTTTATTGCTGTCTTCTTTCTTTTCTTTCGTTGAGCTCTTTGTACGACTGCTTTGTATTGTGAACCTGGTTTCTTCTTTCCTGTAATTCATTAAAGATACCTTTAATTTTGGGTGAGTGGACTATAATGTCTTTATTAATTTGAGTACTAATGAATGAGTTTAGAAATAGACAAATTATTAGAATGACTTACATATTCCTTATCTGCTCTAGCACCCTTACATCTTTATGAATTATATCAGCAATGATATGCGTAATGTGGGTATCAACTTTTTCTATTGTTAAGAGTTCTTCTTCGGCGCTACATAGCATCTCTAAATTCAAATATTCACCATTCAAAGCTCGAACTGCATGTGGTTCTAAGCCTAAATTGCGAGCTCTCTCGGCAAGAGATAGAGAGTGCGATTTTAGTGGAGCATACTGTAAAATAAAGTTAAATACAAAAAGTTATAAATTTTATTGATAAATGAAATAGTAAATATAAGGTAATCTAATTTGCACTAAGTTTAAATGGCAGCAAAGTAACTCAGAATAGGGTGATGTTTGCTTAGTAGGAAATTAATTAATGTATAATTATAAAAGTTATGTCAAAAGCCATTTCATCAATTTACATGTCCTTTAACTCTCCTTCTAAAATATGTCAACTAAAAGTCTGAAAACTTACCACTAAATCAAGTTCTGACAAATTTCTTGCATTCAAAATACTTTGCTCAATTTCTCTTGTCAACTTTTTTGACTTCCTCAATATTTCTATCACAGATTTAACTTTCTTCTTCAATTGTACTATATTCTGATAACTTTCGTACAGTTCCTGCAGCCTAAAAGAAGGTGGCATTAGAAATGTGTAGGGATTTATAGCTTTCTTTTAGGGTTCTGTCAAATCGGATACCATTCATATACCATTTCATCAGGAAAAAAATATTGACTGAACCCAACCGTTGTGTATGAGGTATGATAGGCTACACCACATGGACCTTGATATTTTAAATTGGTTAATTTTGGACATGATTTGACTAGACAGATGGTGTATGTTTACTAGATGGAGTCTGTATAACAAAAGTTGACAGACTACACACATTGCTGACTTCAAATATTATGTTGTTTAAAATATTACATACCGGTCAGGCATTAGGTGATCTACAAGGGTCTTACGATATCTAGCAATAAAAGGCAAAGTGCAACCCTCAGACAGTAGGGCAACAAAGTTGTGTGCCAACTTTGGAGGAATTTTTCCAACATGTGATAGCATCTCTGCTTCATTCCATACATCCCCTGCATAATTTTCAATATTATCAGTGGTTTTATCCTCTGACGCTTCAGTAGATTTTTTTGCAACTTTCTTGTTTACTTCTTTTTTACTTTTCTTTGCAACTTTGTATTCTTCATCATTACTTTTGACTTTTTTATATCTGGATATTTTAGGTTTCTTTTTCGTTTCATCTTCCCTCCCTTCGTTCGATTCTTCAACTTTACGCTTCCTAGCAACTCTCTTTGTTGGCTTGTCCATGGTGATATGATTTGAAGTTTCTGAAACTAAAAGAAACAAAAGTGCTAGCTATCAGTGATTTAGATAGGTACCTACATACTACACAACTCCTAGCTCTCAAGTACCGGTACATTTACCGACTGCTCTCAAACGGTGAAAGAAAACGTCGTGAGGAAACGCATATACCCCAAATACGGAATTCTTGGCGCATATTAAGTCCAAGCGTGGTGGCCCAGTAAGCACTTGTTGAGAGGGTAAGCATGTACCCTGTTGGTGTGGCTGCTGATTTGAGTTAGTTTTAAGTAGGTAAGTCGACTCCTGAATGGAATCATCAGCATGGGTTGGAGTTGTAGGAAAAGAAGACAGAAAAATCTCACTCTTATAACCTATAGGTTGCGAGTAGTTTATCTCACCGCACCAGTCAAGCGAGCGCAGCGGCCGGGCAGGCGGCGACTCGAGCGCCAGAGCCCTAACCAAGTTGGTTTGGGCTTGTTGTTGGTGGTCAGTTGGTTTAATAAACCAACTGACTCGGCTACGGAATACGCACTCGCTCGACCCGAGTTAAATTTTCTGTCTTCTTTGAACCTATGAATTACAAACACAGAATCTACACACTTACCTACTTATTTATTTATTTCATCTTTGCTATAAACAGTGAATATAAAGAAGAGAATTTAACGCTTTATCTCAATAAATCTAAGAAAAGAATCTTGCAATCAAACAAACAATCAAGTTTTTTGAATTCGTCCAATGATGGACAGGCAAAATTCACGGACCATACAGCCAAGTCATATTTTGTTTGTTTTTCTTCAAAAACCGGCGCGGTTACAACACGGCCTCTACAAAAACCGGCTATGGCCTCCACGAAAGCACAACTAGTGCCATTCGGTGATCCACACTGTAGTGCATGTCCGCATTAAACTGATAGTAGGTTTATTAGAGATTTAACAAGGCACTTTTTGGAACGATCTGGTAGAGTCGTTTGCATTTTATTTAACTAACTATCACAGTTATACACCAAAACCTACAATATACATTTTTTAGCAAAACTAAATAAAAGACAACCGTCTCCGACAAAATCCCGCGAAAAAGCCATACAATCAAGAAAATGAAATCAGTAAACATTTTTTTAAATAGTTTTACGGCCAGTTGGAAACAAGTCCCCAGGGGCCAAATCCATGGAACTAGTATACAAAATCCAAATCGTAGTTTTTAATACACGAACGTGCCGGTTAAATGTTCTAGTCACAGTTCCACAATTCGGGTAATTCTTGATTCCATTTCGGACCTCTTCCTGTTTGACTAGCGGCAACACTATTTCTGTCACCTGTCACTGTCTGTCAGTCAGGTCAGTCCTGTCAGCTCACAAATTAAAATACGTCCTGTCAGTTTAGTAGTGGTTCAGTCAGTGTTTTTAATATTAATAAAACTAATTTCAAACAAAATCCATCCATCATTAAGTGAGATTGATGCCATGCCGACATCCACCCATCCATCATCATCAATCTGCCCAAAGCTGCCGTTCGTCGTGCTGCCGGAAGGACTGTAGCATGCCGCCGATGCCGGCCGGCTGCCCACTCAACTCACTGCCCTCATTCAGCCTGTGAGCCCGCAGTCTGCGCTGCACAGACAGCTCAGTAGATAGATTTTGATGACGCATCACACGCACAGTGGCTATCCAAGAAATCATGGCAGAAACCGATAAGTACCACGAGGAAATTATCAAAAAACTAATAAAATGTTTTTATAAAGGATCGTTACAGTATTCGCTTTGTGTAAGTAACCTAAAATCCTAAAAATAATATTCAGTGAATTTTATTATACTGATATTTAAAAGTACAGTCAACAAAAGAGATAGGTAAGCAGGCACAGTACAGCACTATACTATAATATAGCTCTATAATGTGCCTGCTTACCTATCTCTTTTGTTGTATGTACCTACCTTCCTAATTTGCCTGCTCTCTTTGCCAACTGCTTGTATGTAATAACTCATTTCAGACAAAAGATATAGAGTGGATGACTTGGGATAAACAACAAACTTTCTTAGATGCTACAGTAAACAGTCAATTAGTTAAAAAATATCCTGTTAACACTGAGTTTTCTAGGTTATTTTTTAAGAGGCTAATAGAATATTTGGAGCCTATACAAGAAGTACACGATGATTTTTATACATATTTGTGCACTGTGATGAAACAAGAATACAATAAAGATAGTTTCTGCTATCGTCACTATATGGTTGGCAATAATGATGTGATTACAATAAAGGAAACCAATAACATGGTTGTTAATGGCACTACAGGGATGAGGACATGGCAGGTGAATGTTTATATTATTTATTTAAAACTTGATTGCACTAAATTGTACAAAAGGCAAACTTCTGCAAATGGCATTTTCTACCAGCTGACCTTAATTATTGTACCTAACAATAAATTCAATAGTGTAAGTATTGCATAGAGCAAATACATTTTTGCTTCCTGGATTCCCCTTCATACTTATAAAACTTGTTTGATATAGGATGCTCATACATTCATGTCATTTGAGACAACTTGTGCTAGGCTAGCTGGGTTAGTGCATAATTAAATAACATTATTATTTTTATTCCAGGCTGCATTGATGCTTTCTGATTGGGCACTTTGTAATAGATATATATTTAATGGCAAGAATATCATGGAATTGGGTTCTGGAGTTGGTTTCACCGGTGTCACTATTGCAAAACTTTGCCAAATTAACTCTGTTATATTAACAGACTGTCATTGTGACGTATTGGAAACTATTTGTGAAAATATTGAAATTAATTTTCCTGATATTTACAAAGAAATTACAAGTAAAACATTATATAGAGATGAACATAAGGTTTTAGGTAAGTATGTGCAATATTCTATGCTCAAATAAATTAGAGGAACAACCGGTGAAATATTTGTCATTAAAAAAAATGTGCAGTCATAGAGCAAACGTTTTTTATCCCTTTCATTCATTTTACAAAGTCAACATATTTTATTGCTTAGGAGTACACTGAGTACATATATTATTTATCTACCACCTAGGTGTTAGCTCTGAGAAAAAATGACAAATATTTATTTTCATTGTTTTTAATTATATAATTATTTACGGGTCTTACACACGAAATAGTTTTATTTACCTTGCCCGACGTTTCAACCAGGTTACACTGGCCATGGTCAATAAAACTTATTCGTTTATACTAAGTTTAATTGAATTTTAAATATTATTGTTTTTAAATATTAATTGTTTTTGTTACAGAAGTGATGATGTTAGACTGGAATTGTATTGAACATCTTCCCACTAATGTATTTCCAGATATAATTGTTGGTACAGATTTAATTTATGATCCCACAATTATAGAACCATTGTGTAACATTATAAAAGTATTCTTAGATAGAAGTAAATACTTGGAAGTGTATATTGCTAACATTATTCGGAATGAAGTTACTTTCAATAAATTTTTGACAACATTAGGTGAGTGAAATGTTATTAAATAGTAAAACAAGCTATCCCTCTATGGTTATCATTGATTCACCCAACTACGTACCTATCACAAATTTTTAATAGTTTATATCATAGAGTTAGTATACCTTACAGGTTTATATTAGAAACGTTTCTAGTGTAGATACGTGGTTGATATTAGTAGATAGTAGGATTTTATTGTAAATACTTAGATGGTCTCTTAAATTATAATAATGGTAGTTATTGTACTAAATAATAGGTAAGTACAACAAATGAGCTGTCCAGTATGCTTCCGTATCGGTAGTACGTAGGTAGTACAATAATTTATGATAGTGTAATAGGTATAAAACGTATTTAATTATTCAATCCACAAAATTCAAAATTCAAAAGTATTTTATTGCATGTAAGTACACTGGGTACATTTATACAACGTCAATTTTTTATCTATCACCGCCTCCAAGGTGTTATATAGAGCTGGGAAGAAGAAGCGGCGCAACAAACTTGCGCAACACATCTTTTAAAATCAAGTTTGTACATAACATTATTTTGTAAAGATTGTGCGAGGCTGAAGTAACATTAACACCAGGCATCTTTGTCATTTAGTTAATCGACTGTCCTATAATAAGCTTTCTTACAAAGTTGTTGTTTAATGTAGGTCTTAAATTATTTGTCATTCATATTTAAGACTAGCTGTTGCCCGCGACTTCGTCCGCGTGGATTTTGGAAGTAGGTACCTATCTCTGCTATGTACAGACATACATCGTCTAGTTATAATTTTCCAATGGTAAAATGGATCATTCTAAGTATATATTATTCACCATAATTTAAGGTATACCATACCTTCTGGAACAAACTATGAACCGTATCCAATTTGGTGAAGACTGATAAAAATTTTAAAAATTGTTGTTTTCAATTCTATTGCTCATAAGACTTCTCATATCAATTTTTATTATACGTGTGTATTTTTTAACTAATACAGTATGGGCAAAACAAAAACCATAGGAGATACAGAGAAACTGTCTTAGGATCCTTTAGGTATTTTTTCGTGATAACAATTTTGACATAGTAATCGGAGCAGCTGGAGTTCAGGTGGCATGAATGAATAAGTAGTAAGTACCTAAGTGGCAGTGAGCTGGGCACATCGCTCGTAGAACTGACGGCCGTTGGGGCAGAAAGGTTCTCGAGTGGCGACCACGTATCGGAAGACGCAGTGTAGGCTGGCCTCCCACAAGGTGGACCGACGATCTGGTGAAGGTCGCGGGACCCAGCTGGATGAGGTTAGCGCAGGACCGGTCGTCGTGGAGATCCTTGGGGGAGGCCTTTGTTCAGCAGTGGACGTCTACAGGCTGATATGATGATGATGATGACCTAAGTACTTTGCACTTGTCTGTTTTGTCACTTGTTTGTTTGTCTGTTTTATAAGTCAACATTTTATTAAATTTGACTAATTTCTGCTGCTTGGATTTTTTCTTCCGATACAATAAAATGATTCTAACATGAAACTAAGTCGATACGCATTTTTTAAAAATAATAAAAATTATTTTTCACTGGCGTTCTATGAGAAAACATTTTATTGAATTTGACTAACTTCTGCTGCTCAGATTTTTTCTTCCGATATAATGAAGTGATCCCTACGTGAAACTGAGTCGAACCACATTAAAAAAAATTGTGCAAATTGTCTCATTTTTATAGACAACACACGCTTGACCAAAAAATTTCTATGTCATAAGACACTTTCCCTGCATCTCCTATGGTTTCGGACTTGCCTATACTGTCCCAGTGAAAAAAAACACTGATATCTCCTATGTCTATGACATCGTCTTGTTACGTTAAATGATTTATCGGTAAATGACGATAACTTTTTTCGCTGTCATCCGATTTCAATGAAACAAAGCCTATAAGTTACTCCAGGCTGTGCTTAATCTACCTGTGAAAACCGCAAGAAAATCCGTTCAGTGGTTTCGGAGATTAGCGATTACAGACAGACAGAAGACAAAAAAATTAAAAAAAACTTTTTTGTGTTCTGTTACTCTTTTTTTATCGCCCACACTCATTTTTTTTAAAATTTGTTTAAAGTACAGACACACGATTTCTACTCCTTTATTATAAGTATAGATTTCTTCTGGTAGTTTGTTGTAGAAGCGTATACATTGCCCCGTGAATGATTTACTGACCTTACTAAGCCTTAACTGTGGTGGTACAAGTTTGTTTTTGTTTCTTGTAACATAAGCTGTGTTCATGTCACAGTGCCTCAAAAAGAGAGATATATTTTTGCGGACATACAAAATATTCTCAAAAATGTATTGACTGGCAACGGTTAATATATTAATTTCTTTAAACTTTTCTCTTAATGATTCTCTACAACGTAGATTATAGATTGCCCTAATAGCTCTCTTTTGCAGAATAAAGATGGTTTCTATATCTGCCGCTTGACCCCACAGTAGGATGCCGTATGACATGATGCTGTGGAAGTAGCTGAAATAGACTAATCTCGCAGTAGCAATATCTGTTAATTGTCTTTATTTCACTTTATTTCACTTTGTTAGAGGTATATACCTAATGTGATTTTCTTTTATTTCAGATTCACTGAACTTAACTTATTTGAACATATCACAAGATGAAAGTGTTTTTATAGAATGGGACCAAAATATGAAAAGATGTTTACTCAAAATAATAAATAAAGTTTAAGTATATTTAAGTACCAAATGTAATACATTTCATATTTATTTTGTGCCATACACAATCATTGGAATAAACATTAATTCTTTACATTCATATAGGTACCTAATTAAATTTAATACATTTGTTCAAATCAAATCAACAGCCTATATTTATATGTCCCCACTGTTGGGGCCCAGGTCTACCCTCAGCGCGGGTTGGTGGACTTCACATGCGCAGAATTTCTTCTTCAGCGTATGCAGGTTTCCTCGCTTTTCCTTCCTCTTCACCGTTTGAGAGCAATCAGTAAATTTAAGTTTCGACAAAAACAAATTGGTTACATGGTACGGCCTGGGATCGATCGAACTCGGGTCTCTCGACATGACAGACAGGCCGCGTCTTCCCTACTACACTACAGCCTACTATAGACGGTCATGCAAGCGTCAGTCAATTCCATCAGTCATGACTGATGGTTGAAATCAAAGAAGACCGTTACCACGGTCCCCAGACACATGTAGTAATAATGTAATGTCAACGAATTCACATCTATAAAATCTTCGTTTGTAGCCGATTGACCTTAAATTCTATGTTTGTAGCTGGTTACGAATCTCGGTTACAAACACGGCCGGAGGGATGACTCATATCTCTCTCACTATAAGTAAAGAATACCTACGGATTTTAAAATTACGAAACTTTGTAGGTATCCTTATTCTTCGTGGGACGGTATCGCCATCTTTTGACAATTTTAATCAATTTAAAATATGCATTTGTAATTTTAATTTTTGCAACAATTTTTTTTTTAATTTATTAGGGCATTGGAGAATTCCATCAGCCCAACCTTATACATCGATGTCACAAACATATATATATATACAATAAATGAACATAAACAAACATCATTGTTACAATCAAAATAAACAGAAAGCGACCCATTTCTAAACCCCACCTACTGTATTTTTTACAAAATTAAAAATTACACCATACAACTCCTCACACCTAAGCAAATTTTGCAACAACAGTTTCCCGCTAAAATCGATGACTTGACACTGACCACAGAGTACATACATTAAATATACTAACTGATTCCTGCAAGGAATTTGTAATAAATAAGTTTGGGAACCTGTTGAAGGAGGCTCATAACCGGGCATAGAAAAAGAATGAACCATAGAACCGTAATCAGCGTATAGCATGAAGTAGCAATAGTCTTTTACCCCAATAATTTGAGGAGACGCATCTTATATGGCGGGGTCAAACTGAACACACACTATTTTAGTTTATATTATATTAAAACTGCAACAAAAAATTCATATAGAAGATATTATTTCTGTCTAGCTTACTCTTACCACTTTTGTAATAAGTGTCCCTCTCTGATTATTATTGTTATTTTAGTGCGTCCTCTATAGTTTCTCTCTTTACGTAACCGGGCTATTATATATTTTGTGTCTAATTCGACAAAACGAAACGTCTGTCTTTGTTTCCAGGGCCGTAAAGCAAAATAAAGTTCGAACAGCTGACTGACTGATTTGTTTGAAGAATGAATGAAATGAATAGAACTGGATGGAACTGACAGCACGGAAGTTTGCTTGCCTTGCCGTTTGTTTTTTTAATTTACGAGATACTTATACAAGAAATATTTGAATTTTTACCTCTTGGCTTGTTGTAATAGAAATGTCCAATGAAACTAAAAGCACAGCCGAATCCAAAGTTGACGGAGATTCTGTTAAAAGCCGCAAAAGTGCCGAGACAAACAGTAAACAGGAGGCTTGGGGTTACGATTTGTATCCAGAAAGAAGAGGCTCATTTTCGCCGAAATTGGGCAATATACTCATTGGCAAAGAAGGTAAAGAGGGCCTCGAGAAGATTAAATGCGAGAAAAATGTTTACGAATGCGTGAAAAACAGTGAGTACCTTAGGTACCTAAATAACTACATATCTACTAACCTCCGTGTTAACTAGGTACAAAAATTTACCAGAGTTTACAATACTGCTAACAATCATAAACAGTAAATTCCCACAGTAAATTCCCGGGACTGTCATCATTAAGTATAAGGCCTGTATTTTATTAGGTGGCGCCGCCGCTGCCCTAATAATTCGTCCTCGTCCATACTAAATGGGTCAAATGTCGAAGTTTTAAAAAAATAGAAAGTGCCTGAACAGAATATATGAGTTAGGTGTAATCATCAGGTCAGTAAACCGAATAGATACAATAATTTAAATCCTGTTCCCATTTTTGTTCAGGTGCAATTGTAAAAGTTATGATGGCTGCACTAAAAAGTTCTGGTTGGTAAGTGTTATTCTATTTTCATTCACCTGTACCTATTTGACTGTATTTGTTATAATGTCTGTTTCCCCATGACATCACACTACTGCCTGACACTATTTATCTGCAAACATAAATTGGTGGATTTATTTCGACGGGGAAGTGCTAACAACTCCTAACTTACAAAAACCAAATTTTGCGAATTTCAACTTAATTCATATACCAGTAGACGCGTTTATCGAACTGCATTCATAAGCCGTTTTCTTAAAAAAATATAAGTTAGGAGTTGTTAGCACTTCCCCGTCGATTTGCCTTATACACAATACAAAATGACATTAAAAAAGCTTACCTATTTAAAATATATATTATGTATAATAAGAATATGCTGCATCTACCTGTCTTTTTTATTTACAGCCCAATTGATATCCGCAGACATATATCTTGTGAAGTTTGCGATTATTCTGTGAGCGGTGGTTATGATCCTGAACTGAACCAGGTAATTTCCTTCATCAATCATCATCAACAGCCTATTAATATGTCCCCACTGCTGGGGCTCAGGCCTATCCTCTCAACGAGGGCGTTCGGGCTATAGTCCACCACGCTAGCCCAGTGCGGGTTGGTGGACTTCACATGCGCCTAAGAATTTCTTCTTCGGCGTATGCAGGTTTCCTCACGATGTTTTCCTTCACCGTTTGAAAGCAGTCAGTAAATATACTTAAGTTTCGAGAAAAAACCCATTGGTGCATGGCTCAGCTGGGGATCGAACACCGGGCCTTTCGATATGATAGGCCGCGTCTTATCCCCTACGCCAGTGACGCTCTTTTCTTCCTTATTCAATTTTAATTATAGCTTCAAAAATATGTCTACAAATAAAGCAGCACAAACCAGGCATAACTGGTGTAAAGTTTTGACCCCAGTGTCAAATCCAACATAGTCCCCAGGGTGGTAACACTTGTACGGAGTGGAGTGGTGTACCAACTAGCTCATTTCGCGATTATTATCAATCTCTAGATTGATAATAATCAAGAGATTACCATGGTCCAATTTTGTTAGTAGCAGTAAAACACAAAAGTAATGACATAATATGTTTGTATGTTATTTATATTTCAGATAGTGGTGTGTCAAAATGTGTCGACCCGGCAAGGCATGGTGCAGGGCGTGTTGGCCCACGAGATGATCCACATGTTTGACTATTGCCGCAACGAGCTTGACTTTAAGGACATGGAGCACCTGGCCTGCACCGAGATCCGAGCTGCTAACCTCACACACTGCTCCTTCACTAGTGCTTGGTCGCAAGGTGATGCTTCCTGGACTAAGATAAAGCAGGCACACCAGGTTCGTTTTTAATACCTCCATCCTGTTAAATCCTACTAATATTATAAAGGCGAAAATTTGTAAGGATGTTTGTTACTCTTTCACGCTGTAACTGCTGAACGGATTTTGATGAAACTTGGTACAGTAATAGCTTATATTCTGGAATAACATAAAGGCTATTTTTTGCCACGGAAAAACTGTTCCCGCGAGAAAATTTTATTCGACGCGCGCGAAGCCGCGGGAAAGAGCTAAGGAACTACCTGTTGGAGTCGAAAAATTCTCTTTGCATTTGATAGCCCAATTCTTGAGGAAGTTTATAGGCTATTTAATTAACATCACGCTACGACCCTTAGGAGATTTGAATGACCGATATTTTTTCCAGGACTGTGTAAAGACGAAAGCGCTCTACTCAGTATTGGCAGTGCGACAAATCGGAAAAGCAGAGGCTGTAGACATAATTGAGAAAGTGTTTCCGAAATGTTACGCTGACTTGGAGCCCATTGGCAGGCGGATCAGAAGGAACTCTGAAGACATGGTCAGAGCATTCAGGGAAGCATCATACTATGGGTATGAATAGACAGTTTTATTTGTAGAAATTTGTAGATATACGTACCTATTGTATATGAATGTATAGTGTATAAAGGCATTATGATAGTAAATGAAACTAATATTACATGATATAAATTAATGTATTTTATTTCATTATTTATAATAATAGGTAGGTACTTATATTAATTATATGCCTAGAATTTTAATTTTGCACCAATTTTAGGACAATATAGCTATTACCGATACGGAAATATAGTCCCCGCGGAATTTCTTGGAAATATAATCACAGATTGTTTGCACATCGCTGACTGTGTTGTCTATGTGTGCGTAAGCGCGATAGTGTGATACATAGAGATGTCCAAAAACTTGAAATGATTCGGTCGATCGAAAATTCGGAACTATTTATTGAGGAAATAATCACTTAGTTTGTACTCAAATCTGCAACATGTTGACTAGATTTATTTTATAGAGAATGCACCATTAGTTTATAAGCTACTAGCGACCACCCATGAATTCAACCATGTAGAATTGATTTAGGGAGCTTGCTTCCTTTAACGACGTTGTCCGATTGTGGCCAATTTTTGACCCCTTGTTGCCTAAATGCATATTTTTGTCTTGACCCCCAGAGTGCGTGGAATGTAGCTCTACTTTAGTGGGCTATATTTCTATCACCATTTAATTAATTGTTAACCATCAACTCCAATTAAAACTGCTTCGTCGATCATAATAATAAAATAAAAATAAATCACAAATCAACTTTAAAATGACAAAATAATCATAAAAGCAATAAACATGTAAATAATAAACCTAAAATAATGACACATCATCAAAAATAAAATATGTATCTTAAAAAATAATGTATAATTAAATAACTGAAAAAAGAGGTTAGATCCAACGTCGGAGAACTGAGCAATCCAGTAATATAGAGAGTAAATATAATTATTTTGATGAACACAATTTTATTAAAATTACACTTATGTTCATACTTATCAAAAAAATTCACAGATTTGGCGATCATCGCACGCAATCAAGCATCAAGTACATTTAAAAAGGTGCCATTCAATGTAGCGTTTGTAATATTTCAAAAAAAATAATAATTGAATAAAGAGAAAAATAATGTTTTGAACTTTACATAAAATAGAAATACATAGTTGTGTATTGGGCCTTATTCTGAAAGCAAGACCTTTTTTTTAAATTAACGAACAATGAATAGGTATTTGATTACTTACTTCCAAATTCCTACGTATTGTAAGAACTGACAGAGGTTGGACAGGGTTGAACAGAGGGCTGATTTAGAGTAGCCAAAATTGAGTACTTAATTCAGAGTTATTGCATGCCTAGCCCTTCGATATAATACAGGTAGGTAATCAAATCATACTATAATTTAACCAGATCAAGGTTAAATTATACTAGGGTATAAGTTTTAGTTTTAACTTTGATAACATAGTTAAACCGTTTAGCAATGGGTTTAATATTCTACGTAAAGGAACTCGTTTTACACACTTAGCATTTACCCACTGTCACTTTCAAAGTTTTATCACTTCCTTCGCACGATGCGATTCACTGAGGTATATGGTCCAGTAAATGACCACGAAAAGGAAGAAACACAAGGGAAAAATCATAAGGGCGTATTGGTCCATAGACCCGTGCTGGGCGCCACAGAACAAGACTCCGCGTTCGATTGCGGACACAATCCGGGATAGAAGGCCACCGAATCCACTTCTCTAAAATAAAAAAGTAAAAGGTATTAATTGTTTTGAGCCGGTACAATTCAGAGCTCAAATTACGTGCTGCCAACTGTCTGTCAATAACAAGGACTTTACAGTCGGAAGTGTTTGTTCTGCATCTGCATTGATTTTCGTAATATGGTGTCAAAACGTTTCTATCACTTCACTTTACTAAACTTGTTCAGGGATTTGATTAAATCTCTAACAAGATTATTCCACGGAGATACGACAAAATCGATTCGTCAATTTGTCTTCCACAGGACTTTAATAAAACCTCTATCATGGATTTGACGTAATTACCTACAAATTTTTCTTACGAATTATATATTTCTGACCTGCTGGTTGCTGGTAGGCGCTGGCCGCGCCCTGGAGATGACACATCGAAGGCTCCAGCACTTGTCGTAGCGGATGCCGAACAGCACCACAAAGTACTCCAGTAGTGCCAGAAACACGAAGAGCGTGCAAGAGATTAGCCATACATCGATGCATTTCAGTTCTAGCGCTTTCGGAGCGTTTACGCTGCAAGAATTTGAAAGAGAAATCACATTTAAATACTGTCAGTGACTAGAGTCAGTGGGTGGCGGTGGATATATTTTTTGAAGAAACACCTATTTATTTTTGGACAACATAACAACATGGTGCCGAAAGCTCAACACAGAAAATTTCTATTCCTAATCAAAACGTACTCGCTTGAAAGACTCATGCCCTGACATGGGCCTGACCTGATTCAGCCCCCATAGTGGGCTTTATTAGATCTGAGACCATGTGGCAGAACTACTTCATTCGTACAATATTCGTACACTTACATACCTACCCTAAAAAGCAATATTTAAAGCTATAAGAAGACATCATAGACAAAAATGAAAAGGGAAGAGGGTTTCATTCCACACACTTCTCTTCACCTAGACAGTTGATGTGTGTTTTCTACATGAAATGGAGAAAATGGCTGGCGAAATATCAGAAGCCTTAGATCACCTGACTGTACCGGACATGGTGACGAGTGCTAGAAGGGTGGTCACCAGAAGCACCATTCGTCCTGGCACGACCTCGGGGATGACGCAGAAGCTTCCCCAGGACATGATGACGAAAAGTGACGAAGGCAGGTAGTTCTCCATCAGATAAATGCGCAGCTCTCTCGACAGCTTGATTTGAAGTCGGGCTACTGCATGCTCGCCTTTCAATGTAATCGTTTTATTCAATTAGATAGTTTAATGAAGATTTAAAGGAACTTGAGCCATTACTTCCTCTGTGCTTGAGCCTAAGTTAACAAACATCTCAGATGGCATCTTTATTGTCAAGCTTTTTTTAGTCAGTTGTCTGTTCTTTGTAATTTTGACCGTACAATTAAATTGCCCGATAATGACGGGAAAGTTATGGCAGGCTAAGAAACAAGACAGAAAAGCAATATAAATTATTTATTACATAATTTATGTAGTACATAATTTAGTTATGGGGTAGGAAATTTCAGAAGTATTTTTTTAGTATATTGATGCCTTCGCACCTATAGGTATACCACAATCTATCAGCACGCACGACCTAAAGGTTAACTGGTAAATAATGCCTTAATGCCCTAAGTTCGCCTGTTGTACAATACTTGACGTGCAATAAAAAAGTTTTTAGTGGTGTAGATTACAATAATGATTACTTGGATCCGTAACGAAGGTGACCACGTATTTGGGGAGGCGGAACTCGCGGCGGCTCTCCAGTTCCCGGCCGGACCACGGCACCACCTCGCGCCACTCGAAGCGAACTTCCTCCGAGCGGTGCTTATCTGGAATATCCATCAATTAATCAGCCTATCGCCGTCCACTGCTTGACGCTGCTCCCTTCAGCCGCTCCCGCTTCTATACGCAAGATATTTCACTGATGTGTCGCTCTCCTCTTTTTCTATCCTTCAGCAGAAGGCATTTTGATGGCATCAATCGCTAAATACTTAGTCTACTTGACAGCATGCAACAATCGATTCAGACCAAAAAGTTTGGAATCGCCGCCGCCCGCCGCGCCGCGGGGAGGCTCGCGTGGCGGTGCCCGCGCGTGCGCGGTGATTATGTGCTCTGTGATTTAGACTCATATGATTCCGTTCGCAAAACGTCACTAAAATCTGCGTCTTAAAATGTTTGTAAATTTTCGATTTCCTTACACCAACCCAGGCCTCCGACCTCACTGGTCTCTTCTTCAGAAATATGCAATAATCATGCAAGTGTGCCCATTGCCTAGGCCCTCTGCCCATCTGACCAATTTTTAGGGTGTGAGTGTCGGTTCACCATAGTCGGATCATCGTTTGAGCGATTCATATCTTCCTAAGATGTATTTAGTAACCTTTCGTTATAAAAACATCAATATACTTACAACTACTGAAATCTATAGCGCAGTTCTGCACATCTAGGGGGTATAGCACGAATTCCATGTCACACTTGATTGTTAGGGATGCCCTAAAAAATTAAACGATTTCTGCTTAAAAAAAAGTAATAAAAATATAATAGCAAATAAAAACATGAGGAAGCAAAAACTGACATAAGGATGACTGACCCAATACTGACTGAGACGTTGCCATTGGAGAATAATCGGAGCGAGGCCAGATCCTGGATCACGGAGAGGATCCTCATCCTTTCCAGCTGCCAGATGTAAACGTCCGGCGTCCAGATCAGTTCGCGGAACTCCCAGGGCAGGTCGATGAACTCCTTACCGGACGGGACATTCAAACGGGACTCCAACCACGATACTTGCAGGAAAACGTCTAATGTTAACTCCTTGGACAAACAAACAGTCGCATTGATTGATAGATCAGATCATCTTGATATTCAGAGCTTAGATAAAACCAAAGGAGGAAGGTTGATACGGTACATTCTTACGCTCTGAAATTGAAATTTCATAAACGACAACAAGCTGTGTACGACTATATGCACACGAGACAGACTCACACAGCTGTATATCAAAGTAGCGTTCGTATGTAGTATTTATTATTCGTAGAGTTTTCCACTAAAACAGTAATACCATTACCGAGCGAATTTAAATTACACGCGGCCGTTGGCCCGTGCTAGGCTGATAAACATATGCAGTTTCTTTCTCTGACAGGCATTAATATCAATTTAGGTATATAGCTAGTGAATTAGTTCCAATAGCAGTAAAAAGTTTAACAATATCTTCTATAGTTCAGATCAAAAGTTCAAAACGAAGCACCCGAAAAACAAAGTGGTGTTCTATATTTTAAGTCAGTTGGTCATTCCAGTGCTTGACTTGTAAGTAAAGCAGGGGGATTGTATGAAATAGTTACCTCTTTGTTCTCGTCCACTCCTGAGATCGAATTGACGTTAAGCCCTACGTACACCACGGTAGTGTCATCGCCTGAAAAAATCAAATCAGTGTCGTGTTATGATTGTTACAAAGTCGTTCCTAGTAAAAATACTGATATTTTAAAGATCCCCATAATTTATATGAAATCAACCTTCACCCAATCTTCACTTTTCTTATTCCACAAAACTAGATGCGAAATCAGAATGGCAGGGCAGACGATCCGTGTTGCCTAACGATAACTATCTATTTACGATCAGATGCAGTTCTTACTAAGAGTCAAGGTAAAATATGGTGATAGGTACTACTAACATAGGATACTTACCGGCGGGCGGCTTGTTTTTATTGTAGTTTGACGGAATTTTATAGGAACGCAGGTCCGTATACAGGATACGGCTAAAAGAAATTTCGAATTAATTAGACATTGAGATTGGCCTAGGTTCCAAGAGCTCCAAGTTGATAATTTTTTCGGATATTAATAACGGATTATGTAACGGATATGATGGATGCAGGAATAAAAAAGTAGAATCATGTCATAGAATATGGGTGAAATAAAGTGGAATGAAATCCAATCCATCCCAGGTTGGATTTGGCTTGTGGATTAGAATGGAATAAACAGTCTTCAAACGAAACGACGATGCCAGACTCTGATGGTAGAGTCGAGGCTAACGGATTTTGAAAGCAAAGTCTAATCCAAAGCAAATATGGAATATCCTTAAACGATAATGCAACTCACAGTCCCACAGACGGACACGTTAAGAGCACTCGCGTCCCACGGCGAGCGTGTATGAAGAGAATGATGAGATTGAGCGAAACGAAAGAGGTTTGTCATGATCGCAATACTTGGCGCTCCGGTCTTTCTGCCTACCCCGCCAGGGACATAGTGTGAAGATATGTATGTATGATAATGCAATATATCCGATAAAGGTTCCAACAAATTATCAAAGAAACAACTTTAAAGAGCCTGGTGAACTGGTGTTATTTAACGTTGTCCGAATTAAGCAAATTTTCGAAACTTTAATACTTTTATAATTTTAAGTACCTATTTGTCCTGTGAACGAACCTTGCGCATTCAAGAAGCTCGTTAGGCACGAGCGAGACCCCGCCGCCTAGCGCGACGAGAGCGCACAGCGGCAGCAGGCGGGTCCACATGGCTGCTAGGGTCGCGGGGCCCGGAGCCGCCGAGCGCGTCGCGCGCACACTCTCACTACACACATACGCCGCTCGCACATAATCGGCTAGTGGGCACACATCACTTCACTGCAATCCCGGCAGGCTTATACATTACCCGGTACCCGGCGCCGAATACCTACCAGGCTACCGGACCGTGTAAAAACGCTCACTTGTAAGGGCCCAAACTTCTTAGCTTCAGCCCAAATCGCAGAAGGTCGCACAAATTGCACTAAATTACTCTGTTGTTTTCAGGTTTCTATCGGCTACTATATTACTAATCTGTGTTTATATCATTCAAGAGAAACTGTCTAACCACTGTCTAACTGTCAATAGATTTAGCCAACCATTATAGGCTATAATTATACAAAGCAAAAGAGATCAAAATCACAATGATAAAGTAAATAGGTAGTACCTACCTACTTTTAAAGAAGTTGCCAAAAGAATAGACAGTTAAAAGAGACTAAATAACCAACATAAAAATTAGGTACGGAATTTACGTGAAGACGGGTTTAAATTGACGAACATCTGGAATTGTAGTAATTGTAGTAACTAGTGCTGGAGTTGTAGTAACTATCCTGTGCCATGGGAATTAGAGAAGGATAATACATTACATAAATATTGCACCCATGCCAAAACCACCTTGTACATGTATTTATAAATTATTGTAGGTATGAAAATGTATGTCCACAAAAATATAATGTGGGAATCGTACCCACGGCCTCCAACCAGCGATCGAGTCCAACAACCAAGCCACTATAGCTGACAAGGTGGTCCATTATGTATAATGGTAGGGTACCTACTCGTAAATGAAACTAAAGTGACATGATTTAAAATAATGTCTTTTATTTCATTAAATAGGTACTTATTATTTTATAATAGTTATATTGTCTAGGAATTCGAAAACTTTTATTTAATACTGTAATGAAAAAGTTGAAGGTTATCTTAACAATAAAAACTATTAGCATTTAATGCGGAATCGTCAGTTTTAAGATTCAATACTATTGGTATAGGTATAGTTAATAACAAGAAATACCTAATATGTATAATGTTGGTCTGTGTCAAACAGAAGCATTCTTTTTCCAAATAGGTATCTCAAGATTTTAGTTATTTTTTACTTGAACGCGAATAATGTCAATTTCAAACAATGGGTGGAAAAGAGAAGGAAATGAAATTTCCTTTACAATCGGCTGTCTGTCTCTATCACATCCATTGTGTCACTTTGATAGTTAAGCGTATCCCAGACACACGCGGCCTGCGGTGGCGGTGGCGGCCAGTTGTATTCCCTTGCAATGTATGTGAGTATTCAAACACGCGCGGTCATTATTTGTGTATTGTGACTGCGGCCTGCGGTAGGCGGCCACTGTCGAAGACACTATGCCACCGCAGACCGCGTGTGTCTGGGAAACGTTTTATTCGTGATTAAATAAAAACAGACTACACCCATTTGTGCAACAATAAATAATATTTTGTGCTTTACAATTATACTTAAGGAAGTTATGCAAATTCAGGAAGTTTTACATTAATGTCTTCAGCCATTAAAATCTTCAGCATTTTGACTAGATGACGGAATAAGGACATTGTAGATTTTTTAAAGGAGGTACTTATTTGATAGGTCACTAATAATATTATTATTGACGTCACTGATTGGTAATTAAACTAATTACTAAACGATCGATTATTCTGGTAAACAAGTTCGACCCACTGGTAGCTATTTTTGACGGCAAACTTAGTTTGTATTTATACACTCATTTATTATATATATGTACAACTTCATAAAACTAGCTGTTTAAATCCAAATGAGCACTAATATATTACATATTTCAAAATACCTATTAATAAAATAACAATTATTCTTAAAAATAAATTATTGATTAGGTACCTAGGTAAGAACATTTAATGCCAAAAGTGCAGACACGCAGATACTTATCAAAATAATAAGCAATGCTTTTACAGTTCGTGAAAAATTGCAAAGGTACAATGTCATATTATCATAAGTTAAGGCATCTATTGGTGTTTTGTATTTAGCTCTCTTTACTGTGGTCCCATGTTGCTTAATTAGATCACAATTCTGAAGACACACTTTCCGTATAACAGTTCTAGCATTGGCTCTATCTAATTTAAATAGACAACTGTTAGTTACTATATAAATAGAGCGAGAGTTAATCTTAGAACTGTAAAATTAAAGTTTGTATCTTGAGAGTCGCACATATTATACAAAAGTTCGTAGTTTTTTCTTCGAGTATTGTCATATTGTTTTTGGTATAGAACCGATACGAAGCTATTTCTGAGATTCTGATTTAAGTACTGAGCTGAGATAATAATTTATTATTAATGCTTGTGAAAGGCACTCTTGATATAGATACGAATTTGAACACCTTAAGTAAGTGATTCTATATTTGCCTACCTACCAAGGAACACCATGAAAATTGCACATAAGTTGACATTACCAAAGAAGTTGCAATCACTGTCTTCCTACAAGATACGTATTATACCTTTTGCATCTTCTTTGATACTTCTTATAAAGGTATGGTAGGTAAATAGTTATTTGGCTCCATTCTGAATGCACTAACTAAAACTAGTTCTCGTTTTCCCTAAAACTGATAAATAGTTTATTTAGGAGTAGGCGAATTTAAGTTACATGCTTTCAGAATCGGGCCTATCGATTATAAGTTACACTATTTATTAAATCGACTAGCAAGTTGTCTAATATTTACAGTAAAGTCACTGCTGTTAGGCGCGTAGCATTCGCCTAATCTCGCTTCGGGACATTGTCACTTTTATAGCGTTTATCACTTCACTCGAGCATCACACGATGCGCTTCACTGAGGTACGTGGTCCAGTAGATGACCGCGAACAGAATGAAGCACACGGGAAAGAGCATGAGAGCGAACTTATCTAAGGCCCCGTGCTGGGCCCCGCAGAACATGACGCCGCGGTCGCACGAGGACGCAACCCTGGATAGGAAACTACCGGATCCACCACCTCTCGGCATCATCTCCAGTATTGGCGAATCCTGACACAAAGATGTTAAAATAAGCATCATGAATTAGAATTTAGTCAGTAGTGTAAGTACAATGTCAGATTTTACCAAGAAATATTTTACAGAATTTCTGTTACCTACTTCTAATTTGAATGCATTGCATTATATTGTTTCTTTTCTAATACCTGACATATCTAGTTAACATGCGCTTAAAGCAGTGCAGACCAACCTTAAACTTCTAAAGATCTCTACATTGTCCAATTGTGTTTATCAATTTACAATATTAACTTTTACTGTCTAGTTTTTAATATTTTGTATAGATACTAAACCTAAACACTTATCTAATCTACCACAGATGTCTAATACAGTTTCTTCTATTTGTGGTGTTTACTAACCATTACTGTGTTCAGCTTTAGCCACACAGTGCAGTGTTCATTTTATTCTTATTTTTACCTTACTGACAGATCTTGTTTCACATCCAACCTTACTTTGTCGCCAATTCCGTTTCCCCAAGGGAGGTGACTAAAAATTTTGGCCTATGTTTAAAACGAACACGATACTGGATAGCCCGTGAGAGCAGACATTAAATATAGACATAATTTCATGCAATGTCACACAGTTATACAAATGGCTAGATATGTAATTAAGCTGTGGGTTTTGACCCCTTTATGTGGGGAATATTTACCCTCTGGATAGTTTGATGCGAGAACTGTTGCTTGAGGCCCTCGTCCTCTGCCGTGATCTGTGGGGTGAACACGCCACCTTGCGGGGTCCCCGCCCCCGGCGTGCTCAGCCTCTGTGTATTTACAACAGTAGGTCAACGGTCTCTTATAGTTGTAAGAGATGCGGAGCAAATGGTTTAAGCACTGCTCAGTTTAAGTGATTGAATCTGATTCTGAAAACGTATGATTTTTATCTGGTAGCGTTCACAGATCAAAAATGTGCTGGTCGACTATTGCTAAATCTCTTGTGCCGTTGATTGACATTTCGGTGCGTATTTTACAGATTTAAAGAAAACATGGTTCTCTACTATCTAACGCTAATTGCTCTGGGATGTGCATCAAAGTTTCCCACTTATGAACACTTGTTTTCAAGTTTTCTATAGTGTCGAAAAGTAGTGAAAAACCTATATAAACTAGAATCTACGAGTGGTGAATGCAATGTGCTAAAGTCGTGTGTAGATTTCTGACCTGCGAATGGTTGATATGCATGGGAGCCGCTAGTTGGACGGCGGAGGCTGCTCGCCGTAGGTCCTGCCGCCGCCGACTCCAGCTCTTGTCGTAGCGGATGCCGAACAGCACCACGAAGTACTCCAGTAGTGCCAGAAACACGAAGAGCGTGCAAGAGATCAGCCATACCTCGATGCATTTCAGTTCTAGCGCATCCGGAGAGTTTGTGCTGCAAGAGTTTCAAAGGAAAACACAATAAAGTGAAATATTTTTGACAGGAGTCAGTTGTCCTTGGCGCCTTGCATGGCCCACGTACCACAAGGTGGACCGACCATCTGGTCTGCCAATGCATTAAAAAATCTAAGGGAAGTTTGAACATCGGAGTATGAAGCTGAGAGTATCACTTTTATCTTTTACTGCACCTACAATATTCCTCCAAAAACCCTAAATAAGAATTTATTCCTTATTAATTTATTGCTTATAATTACCTCACTGTATCGAACATGGTGACGAGCGACAGAAGAGTAGTGACCAGGAGCACCATTCGGCCGGGCACTATCTCCGGGATGACGCAGAAACTGCCCCAAGAGATGATGACGAACAGCGAGGAGGGCAGGTAGCTCTCGAGCAAGTAGCCGCGCAGCTCTCGCGACAGTTTGATCTGCAGTCGGGCTGCTGAATGCTCGCCTATACCTAATTGTGATCATAATATTAAATTACTTTAAGGTAAGTCTTGTAAACTATCACGACCATTTTACCACCAACACCTGCTTTTACGAATTATTCTACGATTATTACAACAGTGAGTGCACAATTAATATTGTACGATGATATAAAATATCTGCTCCAGGCACCTACAGTAAACTAGTACAAACAAAACGTGTATTTTTGTAAATAAGTATATCAAGCTGCTATACGACTCACAACAATAAGTGCACATCTGTGGTATCTACTATCTATAATAATATCTACTTACCTATACATAAGTATAAAAAAACCCGTATACAGTATAACTGTCCCCAGATATTACGTAACCAGTTCCTGCAGTGGTGTCCAAAAACATAAATTTAAAAATTGTTGTTTGGGTGTGTTTATAGGGAACACAATACATTTATTATTATTGCATAGATACGAAAATACTTTGTACACATGACAAAAAGAAAACACATGTAATACAATTACGACATAATAAAGTTACTGCTTGGCACGGATGTATTAAGACCCAACTGGGCATAAAATAGGTAGGTTAAGTGTTTTATAATCAAACACTCAATATAATATTATTAATTTATTAAATGAAATTACACGACATTGTTAGTTTGGTCATAGAGTAGGAAGAGACATAAACAACCACACTCTATAAAGGTAGGCCCATACCCTAGTGCATAGGTAGGTAGTAAAGGCAATAACATACAATACAACACCTTCCCCATAAGACCTTTACAGATTTTCCCCCATAACCCTATTGCTGAACTAAGACAATATAGGTACCTATTTAAAAGTTATAACATAGTAAGTTTATTTATCTATAAGTCAAGAATTTCTCTTGGTTTTACCACTCTACCTGAACGGGTCGTATACAGACTAGAATTAAAATTTGAAAGAGGAACTTGAATTTCTTGATTTGGACTTGTGGATGGACAACTGAGCGGAGAAGTTTGGGATACATTGTCATTATGAGATGACACCTTATCATACACATTTTCATCAAAAGAGTCAATAAACTTGTTGGTAAAAAACTTATGATCTTTTGAGAATGATTTTCTTATGTGGTGTGTATTCCGCCTCAAAGGTCTAGAGTTATTATTAGTCTCAACCAGATAGGACCTGGGCTCTTTACACTTTTTAATTACAGTACCTTTCTTCCAATACATATCTTTTCCTGTTCTGTAAACAATACTCTCACCTAACTTGAACTCTACTCCTTTTCTCCTCGCCTTCCTATCATGACTTTCCTTGGTTATTGACTTTCTCAACTTTAGTAATTGATGAACATTTTTCTCTATTTTAGGTTCTAGAGCTGTTAAAGTGGTGGGTATATTAGTTCTCAATCGTCTGCTATGTAAAATCTGTGCTGGAGAAACCTGCATACCTGACAATGGAGTATTATTATAGTGTATTAATGAGTCTCGATAGTCAACATTATCTTCCAGAGATTTCTTTATTAAATTTTTCCCAATATTGACAGCTTTCTCTGCCAAGCCATTGCTTCTATGGTAATGTGGACTACAAGTCACAATTTGCATATCTTTAGACTGGTAATATTCTCTACATTCTAAAGATATAAAAGGATTATTATCTGCTACAATCTCCACCGGATAACCAAATCTAGAAAACACTTCCTGCATAGCATTGATAACAGCTTTAGAAGTTTTAGTTGGCAATGGTATTATTTCCAGCCAATGTGAAAAATAGTCAATAATGACTAAGTATGATTTACCTGCCTGCTCAAATATGTCTGTACCTACTTTATAGTACCTATGCTTTGGAATTTTGTGGGGTAACAATGGTTCATGAAAATTATGGGGTCTGAACTTTTCACATGTTCTACACTGCATGACAAAATTTTGAATATCTTGAGACATTTTTGGCCAATAAAATAATTGTCGAGCTTTGTTTATACTTTTTGAAATGCCCGGGTGTCCCTGATGTACTAATCTCAAAACATACGATTTTAATTGGTTAGGAACTAATATTTTGTTCTCAAGAAATACAAGACCTGACTCAACATAAATAGAATCTTTTAGTTTATAGAACGGTCTACACTCACTGCTTACTTTTTGTTCTTCTGGCCAACCTTGAAAATAATATTTAGATATTTCAGCTAATAGACTGTCCCTACTAGTCTCTAAACGGAACTCTGACTTTCTTTCCTTACTCATTGGCAAGTGAGTTGACACAGTATGTACCATTTCTAACATTTCATAATCATTATCAGTCACACTTCGACTATTACGTGATAACATGTCAGCGAAATGAATGGACTTTCCTGGAATGTATGTGAGATTAAGCTGGTAATTTAACAATTTAATTCTCAATCTTCTAAGTCTAGGTGATCCTACTTTACTGATTGGCTTTTTCAAAATTGAAAGGAGAGGCTTGTGATCAGTCTGTACTGTCACAGCGTTTGAACCATACACATACTTGTGAAACTTTTGTGTACCATAATAAATCGCTAACAATTCCTTTTCCGTTTGACTGTAATTAATTTCTGCACTGTTCATTGATCTAGACACACAAGCAACTAATTTCAATACATCATTAGTGTCCTTTTGAAATAAGCAACACCCTATACCATTTTGTGAACTATCACATTGTAATACAATATTTTCTTTGGGGTTGAATGGGGTCAAGGCCGGAGCTTCTGATATTTTGAGTTTTAGCTCATTAAATATTTGTTCATGATATGGCAGCCACATAAATTCTACATCCTTGCGCAAAAGTTTGCAAAGAGGTGACAATAATTCAGCCATATCCGGAACGTAACGTCTTACATAGTTGAAAGATCCTATGATTCTTTGCAACTCCTCTTTACTATTTGGGGATTTTAATAGTAGTAACGACTCTACTCTAGCCTTGTCCACTTTCATTCCCTCTCCATTAAAAATTTGCCCAACATATTTGACCTCATTTTGTTTATATTGTAACTTATCTTTGTTAAATACAGCTTTAATTTCTCTAGCTTTCTTAATAACACTCTCTAGGGCTTCGTCATGTTCCTTTTCTGTACTTCCCATCACCAGCACATCGTCAAACCAACAAATTACATTTGGAATATCTCCGAAATAGGTTTCAATTTGATCTTGAAAAACATCTGGTGCGTTCGAGAGACCATATGGCAAAACTAGATATTTATACACGCCAAAGGGTGTAGCGAAGCAACACTTCCACGAAGCCTGTGGCATTAAAGGAACGTGATGAAAACCTTCTGAAAGATCAAATACAGAGAAACATTTCTTGTCTCTTAGCTTACTAGCTATCTCGTCTACAGTAAGCAATACATTTGGTTTTCTTATAATATAATTATTTAGGTCAGTGGGGTCTAAACACAGCCTTATTTTATTACTTTGCTTTTCTACAATAACAATTTTATTTATACATGCTTCAGAATCAATCTCGTTAACTTTCTCAATAGCACCCCTTTGAACTAATCTATCCAATTCAGTCTTTAAAGGATTCATTAAACTTAAAGGCACTCTAGATGCTGGATGACATATAGGTTTGTGTGGTAATGTCGGAATATTACATGGTTTAGGAAACTTACCATGTCCCTTGAAAATATCTGCATTCTCTTTTAAGAATTTACACTTCTGCTCATCAATTTCGACATTATCTGAAACTCTGTGTACTCTCCGGACTAAATTTAACTTCAGGCATCCAGGAAGACCTAGTAACATACAATCATTTTCAATGATCATAAAATTTTCGTAACATTCAGTTTCGCCAAACTTGCAATTTAAATTTACCATGCCTAATGGCTTGACTTTTTTACCCTGAAACGACTCCAATTCTAAACTTACATCATTTAATTTCAATTTGGTGTTTAATTTTTCAAAATTTTTTAATGACATCACACTTACATCTGCTCCTGTGTCAAGTCTACATTTTATATTCTTGCCTTCAATCGCTATCTCCTCTATCCAGTCCGCCTTGTTGACATTTTTGACTCTACCGCAGTACAATATTGAGTCAGATGAATCAGAATCATTCATTTCTTTTTCTTGATCGACTTCTATATTTTGAATCTTCCCTCGCACTCTACAAGCTATTGCAAAGTGGTTTAGTAATCCACATCTCTTACATTTCTCACCATAAGCTTTGCACTGCCGTGGTCCATGGATTTCTCTGCACCTTCGGCACATAAACTGATCATTTTTCTCAAATTTTTCAATATTCTTGTCTTTGTTATACTTTGTCTTGTTATAATCATTTTTCTTTTTATCTCTTCGCAGTATATGGTCCACATTTATATCAGGATTCATTTCATTCACCTGTATTTTGCTTTGTTCCGTGGTGCGGATATAATTTGCAGCTTTTTGAAGTGTCAAATTTTCTATTCTTAATAAGTGCTCTTGAACAGACTTATCTGCTATTCCGTGAACAATTTTGTCGCGCAATAGTTGATCTTCGATTGGCACTTCATTTATTTTGTAATTACACTTCTGAATTAAACTTTTACAGTCAGTGAAAAAATTTTCAAAACTCTCTCCCGTTTTCTGTTTTCTCTCATAAAATTTGTACCGTTCAAACACTTCATTTATTCTGGGCCTCACATATTCTTGTATCGCTTCCACAACTTTGGTAAACACTTTGGCATCTTGTTCTGACAATGGAAATGTCGACAGAACACGTGCTGACTCTGTGCCCATCATGTTTCGTAATAGCGATAACTTTTTCTTATCGGTGGCCTCGTCTTGTCCTATGCCAATTAAATAATCTTGAAAGCATTCATACCATATTTCCCATTCGGTAGCGGCATTTGTGGCACGTATGTCAAAATTTGGAGGCAGCTTAACCAGACCTTCCGCCATGTTCGTTTGTAAAATTTTAATTTTCTCTCGTAGACTTCACATGAAAACTTCCGAACCATAAACTTTTATATTTAATACTTGTTTTCTCTATTTAACTTTCGACTGCGCCATGTTTTATAATCAAACACTCAATATAATATTATTAATTTATTAAATGAAATTACACGACATTGTTAGTTTGGTCATAGAGTAGGAAGAGACATAAACAACCACACTCTATAAAGGTAGGCCCATACCCTAGTGCATAGGTAGGTAGTAAAGGCAATAACATACAATACAACATTAAGTTCGTAATCAAAGTAATTGTAACTTTTGACCAAATAGTGGTACAAAGAGTAGATATGATCAATTCCACAATGATGATCCGCGCGAAGCAGTTGGCGTCATACCAGCAACAGCGCAGCCGAGCATTAATGGTTAACAGAGTGGGGCATAGTTATTTACTTTGAAGTTTAAGTAACAAACTACAGTAGTCTCAATCAAATACAGTACATACCTAGTTAACTACAACGTAGTCGGGGTTTGAAACATGTAATTTGAACTATTGTAGTTTCTCGACTACAAAACTACTTTGGTTAAAGTTACGGTACAACTACTTACTTGCCATTTTTGTTAAGAAAAAAATCTCTTACATAGCTAAATAGAAAAAATTTTAAAAGTAGATATTTTAAATTTTTTTTACTTATCATCTCATAATATCAATTACTGATTAATAAAGAATCAATCAGGTATGCGATCTTCTATTAATGCATGTTACAATTCACATTGACAGACGCTGTATGAAAAGCAATGATGTATATTAATTGCTTGTAGTTTCAACTACAAGTATAAATTACTTAAATGTAGCTAAGTAGGTAGGTATGGTTTGTAGTTAAGTTACGTCATGCCCCACACTGATGGGTACCTACGTTGTTAGTTTACAAGGCGCAACTGTAAGCGCAAAGCAATAAATATACATTTACCTGCACCAAAATTGCGAATATGATTACTTTTGTCAGTGACGAAGGTGACCACGTATTTGGGGAGGCGGAACAGACGGCGCTGCTCAGGGCCCAGGCCGGTGCGCGGCGCCACCTCGCGCCACTCGAAGCGAACGTCCTGGGCGTTGTATTTATCTGTAATAATCACATCATGTATATCACTGATCTGTTATAATCACATCACTTATCCATCAGGGACAGGGGACGGCGGTACTCACTAAAAGTTTTTAACTTATGACTTATAAATTATAAGTCATCTTGTAAGATTTAATGCTTACCTACATCTTTATAACTTTACTAACTACCACACTCTAATACAACTCTTCTATCGCTATGTTTAGTTTAGACTTTACTTTAGAGACGTTTATCCTCCAGATAGTTACTAAAAGAATGGCCCTCTTTGGATGGTATAGCATCAGTACCGAGTATAGTGCGCTGTAGCGGTAATTCTTAGAGCTGAACTGAAATAGGGCTTCCTCGTGGTCCTACAGTAGGATAAATTAGTAGGACCACGAGGAAACACCCAAACCGATTGATGGTTTGTTAGAATTAGGTACTTATTTTATTTTCCATTCAAATGATTTCTTTTTTTTATGTAGCGTTTTGTGCTATTTGAGAATCACAGAATTATCATATATACATAAAGATATATACTATAGTATAGTGTAGTATAGTATAGTATACATAAAGTATACTATAGTACTAGAGTATACATAAAGTCGCCCCGTCGTTAGTCCTACATGATCTGTGCCCGGTAGTTTCTGAAAACTACCTACTGAATGGCTTTCGATCCTGTTTCCACCATTGGCTAGGCCGGTTCACGATGAAGGTATTTTATATACCTACTTACAATCCTACCCCCTGAAGCCTAACTAATAAACAAAATTAAAAAAAAATGAATTATGTACTTTTATCTGCAAAAAAGCCTACCTTTTGTCGATCGAGGCACATAAAGTAGGTAGGTACAGCTCTTTAATTTATATTTTATCTTTTATTTTATCTTCGATTAATTATCCCTCTACATTAATTACTTAGGCCACAGAATATTTAGGCGTCCGATTTTTTGCGCATCATCCTCTCTTTATTATTTTGAGTAGGCTCTTTGGTAGCTCCTCTCTCTCCCCAAGATGATTAGGGAGTATTGTTATTTTGGGACATATAAGGGGAATTTTACGTTAATAAAAATCCCCCAAAATTATGCAGTATTTTTCAGAAAAAGGAGGAAAATTACAAACAGCGTTTCAACCCTTATCGCTGCGCGCCGCTGTCTCGAGCCGTCCGCCCCTCTGGCCCCGTACAACACTAACTAGGGTTGAAAATTATGAACTTAGTTAATATAAATTGGTCAGAATAGTCCAGTTTATTATTGCAGGTGACTAAATCCTAAATAGATTTAGTAATAAGTTGTTTATACTTACAGCTACTGAAATCTATAGCGCAGTTCTGCACATCAAGGGGGTATAGCACGAAGTTCATCTCACACTTGATTGTTATGGTTGCTCTATAAATAATAACAAAACGAGTTCTGTTATAAAAAAATCAATGAATGATTGTACCCAGACCACAGATTTAAGAGTTAACATGCCACCAACTCATAATTTTTAATGTTTAAGATGTAGGAATCACTATATTTTATGTGTTTACAAGTCATAAAGTTTTCAAATATCATTTACTACGTTTTTCTATTAAACGCCACCTAAAACATGCCGTCTTGTTGCCAAAACAAACAGTTTGGTTTCATTGCGTTCTGCGTTGAAACTTGAAACATTTCTTTGAGACCTTTGGACTCTTGTAAACATTCTCAAAATACGCGACAGACGATTGAATTATAGTTGTGAATAAACACCCTCAAAACTTTGTTGGTATTACGAACAAATTAGCGGAGGAAAATACTAAAATGTTTCTGTGACAGAAATGTTTTTTGGTGTTCGTGTTTTGTAGATTTTTAAAAAGTAGGTAAGTATACGTTTCGGGTTGGGTAGTAGACCTATTATAAGCCATATAATATTTAAAATGTAAAGTTAATTTCTTATTTATTAAACTGGCGGTGTAACCCTGCAGTCTATAAAAATACGAAACAACGAGAGAGATATTTGTCGATTTGCATCAAATCCTCTCTAAAGATGATAACAACTTACGGAGATTTACTGGTAGAATTGTTACACGCTTTTATTATAGTTTTCGGCATAATATACACATCCACAAGCACTTAATGTATAAAAAACTATCACCATTTATACATTTTTAAGAAAAATAAAATAAAAGACAGTGTCTTCAAGACACCAACATGACACTTCAGTTCCCGCCAAAAAAATCCGTTTTGTAGGTAGATAGCTCAGGCAGATAGCGTGTATTACATAGACGTAAATACACACAGATAGTAAAATGCAAATATACGAACCCAATATTGACTGACACGTTGCCGTTGGAGTATAACCGGAGCGAGGCCATCTCCTGCAGCACGGAGAAGATCCTCATGGTTTGCAGCTGCCAGATGTAAAGGTCCGGCATCCAGATCAGCTGGCGGAACTCCCAGGGCAGGTCGATGAACTGCCTGCCCGGCGGCACGTGCAGGCGGGGCTCCTCCCACGATACTTGCAGGAAAACGTCTAGTGTTATCTCCTAGGACAAAGAAACAGTCCCATTAATTGATCTTCCAATCTAGTATTTATTCTAAGATATAAGCTATCGCTGTATCAATTTTTATCAAAATCGGTTCAGCCGTTATAGCGTCATTGAGCAACAAACATCCACGCTTTCACATTTATAATATTCGTTGGTATGGATGGATTGCATACCCATTGTAAAACATTCCGGTACACAGCGGTATTTTTTGATTGAATAGGTTTTAGTAATATCTATGAAGTGGCAAGTATTTAGTTCACGTTTGCAATTTGTGGATGCAAAAAGAAACCAAAGATTAGAATACTAACTAGTGTGGTAATTTTGGCTGGTTCGCGCTGGTTCTAAGTTTAGATTAGTACCTACACGTTGTTGGTCATAAAGTTTTGACTTGTAAAAATAAGTGCCCAATGAAATAGTTACCTCTCTATTCTCGTCCACTCCGGAGACTCTATTGACGTTAACTCCCACGTACACAGTAGTGTTTTTAGCTGAAACACAACGGAAAGTGAATTTTACTGTCATGCTGATTGCAACAAAGTAACAACTATAAACTTGTAAGAGAATTTGATTAACTAAGTAGGTAGTAAATTGTCGACTCATGTGGAAATGCCCTATGTTTTACTCTATGAAAACGACGGTTTGCCTTTGCCTTTTATTCCTCTTTGTTATTTATGTAAAAAGACTTAATTTTCAGGTGTGTAGACTTAATTAACCTATGTTTTCAAACAAATTGTAAATAGGCACAGTTTTTTTTTGCATTTAAAACATAGAAAACAAAGAAAAACCCCTAAGAACCTACTCACTAAAACAATTATTCATTCAAATCAGTTAAACCTAGACTCGTGTGACACGTATTTTTCAACCGACGAAAAAAAGGAGGAGGTTCTCAATTCGACCCGTATATTTTTTTAGTACAGTACAGTTTATTAGTTTATAGTCATAGACATTTTTAGATATAAGTTTAATACAATGGATTTTCATCAATAGCGCGTTTTTTGTACGAATACAAAACTGTAATCACTTCTATTTAGAATAGTCGTTCGAACGAGAGAAAATATTTAGAAATCTTAGAATCCTCTCAAGTCAATATCAGGAACCTTTGATTGATCTCAGCATCAATCTGTTGACCTATAACGCGCCTTTACTTTGAGTCACTCGAGTGTTTCCGTACAGTACAGAATACTTGATATTCTAGGTATAGAAGACACGCGTCATGCTGAAGGGCTCGCGGTACCGCCTTGCACTTGCACACAAAACTTCCCATTCAAATACCTACTCCGCGGTCGGTTTATTTTTAAATTTCATGTAGCCTAGGTAAGCTCATCGAGGACAGCGCAGTTTGTCATATCTTGACTCTTAACTTTGTGTTTGTAACTTTTCGTGCCGTCTTACCATTAAAATTTAAATTAGTCTTGGATTTTGTTTGCAGTTTATGTTTTAAAATGATAAAATTCAGTAGGTAATGGATGGTAGGTTAGACTGTTTTCCTGGTGGAATATTAGTTCTATAAATAATGCAAGGTTAGTATTAAAGGGTAGGTAGTCTCACTATACGAACAATGTTTGCGCTACCTTTTGTAAAGTTTTGTTACCTACCTACATAAAGAGTTAGCGACTCAGTTTGGTGTTTTCGTTGAGTATAATGATGTGAACCAAAAATAGTTTCAGTAGTTAGTCCTGACGTGACGTGATCCATTGGGAATAAACCTCTGAATTTAGTCACTCTAGCTTAAACAAGTTGGGAACTATAATAGTTCCTAACTTGAAGTAACGTGAAGTAATCTGTGCTTCAAGACTCATGATGACGTTAAGGTTGCAAAAACATAATAATAACATCAAATCGAATCATATTGTAATGTTATTATGAAATAAAAGATAACGTTTTAATGACATGCTGTATTCACGTACGTCTCTAAAAAAGTTATTCCCCAAACAAAATAATGTTTTTTTTTTTCTAATATAAAGTACAAATAAGGTATGTACAAGGTGACCAAACTATGACTGGACTTTGTTTACAATTGATGGTAACCCCACCTCCCCTCCCCCCATTCCAAAAAATATACAATTTGACCCGTCGCCATCGTGTACATTATCTGTGAATAGTGGATAAATGGTATTTTATTTAATGAGTTTATATACAGTAGTGTATGAAACTGCACATAATTAGGTATTAAAACACTCGTGTGATACTAATACTCGCCTGTGGCTCGTTTTTTAAACTCACACTCTTATTTTTATAACCCCTGTTATGTACCAGTTTCATAAACTACTATTAATACTCAATTTTCATGACATGATGGGTATTTAGGTACTTAGGTTTAAATTGCAAGTGATAATAATTTATTACTTGCTACTTAGTTGTCAAGCAATGTTGTAGAAACAAGACGGGGGGTCAATTAGAAGTGGAACGTTTTCAAAGTTGTCGAGCGAGAAATTATAGTTTGACTAATGATGGACTAAAGGCTGGTTTGCACTGCCGCGTCAGAATTGTGCTGAGTAACATCCGGCCTTAAGTGGATGGACGCGAGGGCCACGCAGCCGTGTTAGCACGTATCAAATTAACCGCCGAATTATCTAAAAATAAGCCGAGATATAAATAGATTACTTTTGCGTCAACGAGTGTAAGTGTAGACTTACCGGGTGGAATGTTTCTATTGTAGTTTGTCGGAATTTGGTACGCATGTTGGTCCATGTACAGGATCTGGCTGAAAGAAATTTGAAATAAATTAGACACTTAAATAAAATATTAGTAGGTATTATTAGTACTGTGCCAGGAACAATTTGAGCATAAAGGGTATCAACCCCGACGATGTATCGGAGTTTTAAAATTTGAGTCAAAATATCTATGGTCGATTGAGTGTCCTGATGGTATCTGTTTTCATCAGATTATTAGGTATTGTCCCTAATCATTAGAATGTGGCTGTCAGATTTTGGTTTTTGAAAAACGAGCTCTATCTAGACTTCACATAAGTCTAGCATTTGAACTTGTTTTTTGCGTCGCATAACCCGTTTTAACACTCTGAGGGTTAAGCATATTGAAAAGATTAATCAAGACAAAATGCAACTTGGTTTTGAGAACTCGACGGGGTGTTCCTGCTGTAAATGTTTTTAGTTTAGGTTAATTTCAATTTTAAATTTTGGAAAGATGATTGTAATATTTAAATCTGATGGTAAAAAAATTCTCACATGTTTTTTTTATAAATTATTTATAATAAATGACAGTGATTCATTTTTTTTCACGGTAATACTTCAAGCTAATATTTTTACCAGCCTTATAATAATATCAATCAAAATAGTAGAGTATGCACCATTCAAAAATATAATTTTCCGTATTAACATCCTGTAAGGGTAACCCAATTTTCTTAATGATGTTATATTTGTAATGTGAACATTGTCTAATCCTAATAATGGCTTTTAATCTCCTGTTATTGTGTTGTGTTACACACCCAACTTGTTAGCTTGTTCTACCAAGACGTGTTCGAGTATACAGGAATTAGGGATATCTATAATACCTACACGTGTTAATTCAAAAATAATGGTTCTTAGGTACCTACTTATAACGCACCTACCTATATATATTTTTATTTGAATGTAAAGATTCGTTTTGAAATAAAATTTAGAGCATATGCGTTTAGGACATTTTGCGTTTAGGGCAGCGTTTATGAATTAGGACACTATGCGTCTGAGCCGTAGATGGAGCTACAGTGACTGGTGCAAAGAATCGAAGATCGGATTCAGTGGCGAGTCCAAGACACGTGAGGTCTATATTCAACAAAGGACTCTTACAGGTCATGTAAAATAAGATCTTATCTTCTTAGGGGGCCAAAAATACCTGGCGACACTTCGACCCTATGGGATCTGTTGTGCCAAACCCCTGTCCGCCAAACGGTGCCCCAATCCGTGGTTTTTGGTGGACTTCACATACGCCTTAGAATAGTAAATACCAGTATTTGGCGTATGCAGGTTTCCTCACGATGTTTTCCGTTACCGAAATATTAGTTAGTATTAGTGGTATTATTATAATACCTGTGGTATTATATTGTGTTATTATATTATTTTAGTATATTGTTATTATGTTATTATGTTAGTATATTGTGGTATTATAATACCTGTGGTATTATAATAATACCACTTAATTAAAAAAACAGAAGCGGCGGGCGATACTGAATGTAATGTAGGTTTATATTGACGTTACATACATACATACATATCTTCACGCTATGTCCCTGGCGGGGTATAGGCAGAAAAAACGGCCGAAAGAATTGACGTTACACTGAGCATTTACACATGCCAGCCTATTGTGTAGGTACTGTTATAGGTATACTATATTACTCAATGCATGTAGTGCAGCAGGTATAATACAATTATGGACGAAGGTGAAGAGTTACGTGTGGACGGATTATGGACATTGAGCTCAGCTTAGAGTTTGTGTTTATTTGTGGACGATATTAAGCTCAGATTAGTCTACAAACGTTTTGTACTATACCTATTTAGAGTTTTAATGCGTAATAAGTGTAACAAGTATATATATATATATATATATATGTATGTATGGTGTATGTATGGCTCTCTTCTTTTTCTTCGCCCCTTTTATATGGAGTCTATCTCCAGGTCTTCTATGGCAAACCTTTATGTACGGCGTATGCTTTGCTGACCTTTTATATATTTCTTACTATATGAGTAATAAATAATTTTATCAGAAAATAGAAAGATTAAAATAAATATATTGATAAATTTGAAAAGAATATAATCCAAACAGTATTATCCGATAGAAATTCAATAAAACATATTCTATTAGAATACCCTCGCCTCTATTCTAATATTTTATTTTACGGTCAGCCTTGGGAGAAGTCTGTGTACTTCAGAGGACTCGTTGGCGGTGATGAGTCTAAGACTAACCAACCCTTAGAATAGTAAAGCAAAGGTTAGTAAAACTAAACAAGGTTGCCTTTATTGATTTAAATATAACCTTAACGTGGTAGGTTGACTCTAACGACTTGCAAAAGCGTGCTAAAGCTTATTATGCACCTACTTTGAAATAGTACCATATTAAATAAGTTACAGGAGTAATTACACGAAGTTACAAAGTCGCATGTCGTGGTCTTGACACGTAATGTACTGTGTCATTGGGGTGAAAGATGGTGAATATAATTATGGACTGTCGTTGAAGGCCGTCGATTTGCATAAATATATAATACTAGCTTATGCCCCGCGACTTCGTTCGCATTAAAAAGTATCGTATATGTTACTTACTAATTGTTGCCCGCGGCATGTAAATTTGATCTGTAAATTTTTGTTCTCATACAAACATAACATTCCTTTTCACCCCTTTAGGGTTGGGATTTTAAAAATCCAAGTACACGAGTCAGACCACATGCTATCAAACAACAAAAAAAACGGTTTAAATCGAACCAGTAGTTTCAGCGTGATGCGGATTCAAACAGACAGACAGACAAGAAATTTTTTGAAAAGTGCTTTTGGTCAGTTATGTTTCAAAGCAGTAAAACTTATTCCAATAGGTTTTCTATAAATCCCTTCAATGACAGAAATACTCCCGTTACAATTTTATAATAGTATATACAGAAGATTACATTAAAAGGAAGTAAATAAACCCTTTAAAGCCGTTTTTTAGGGTCAGCTCACAACGAGGCAAATCAGCTAATTACCAACTACTCGTAACTAGATATAGCTGCGACTTTGTCCGTGATCAGATCACATAGAAAATAATAATAATAATGTTTGGACAATTTTACACACGGCTGTTTAGTCCCAACTAAGCCGAAGCTTGTAAATGGGTACTCAACAACTGATAAACATACTTAAATACTTTTAAATAAATACATACAAACACCCAGAATCCGAAAACCAACAGTTATGCTCATCACACAAATGTTGGTCCCGGGTGGGAATCGAACCCACGACCTTTGGCGCAGTAGGCAGTGTTAGAATAATTGATGATATTTAATGCTTAGGGGAAGTCTGCAATAGATTTTCTACATCTGGCCCAATCCACAATTTCTTGCTACTGTAGGTACTCGTACACGATAAAATTACAAGAGAACACAAAAGGAGAGGACATAATTTATACAAAATGTGATATCTCTGAGATAGAGAATTAAAATTTGTCTGGATTGAGAGAGCGCAATAAATAGTGATAGACAAACATACGTGTTAAGAATAATATATCAGCCTAATTTTATTTAACTCTTTATAAGGCAGAGACGATTTGGAAACCACATAATTAATAAACATTTACGGAGAAGAAAATCCTCTTTTTTATTTAACTATAATGGTATTATATAGCGAATATATCAGGCATTCTTTCCTCATTCATTCAATGACAATGAATAGGTGTATTGGAAACAGATCATCTGAAAACTCAAGTGCACTAACAGGCTGAGTGCATACTTATATTGACCACATGTTTTTCTTAATGTTTTTTTTTGCCGTAGATGTGTTTGTTTCCCAGTGCATTACAAACATGCTAGTGTATTTAGCTTTCACGTAGCATATCTGTATAACTGGGGCTTTATAAAGGGTTAAGACGTAAGAATTTGAGTTAGTTGTAACTTAAGCTGCGATCACTAATGATCGCAGAACTTAAGATGTAAACACCAAGTAATGAATGAGCATTAAACAATTTAGGGCTTCTTACACCGGTTGCTGATATTGTTACAGATAGAAAACGGACAGATAACGTAATCTATCGGATAACACTGTCGGATAATATTTTCCGTTTTCACCACTCAAGTCTCTGTTAAAATAACGGGCAGCTAAACTGTCAGCGATTTACCGGGGAGTCGGAACATTCCGTTCATTCAGTTCATTCTTCAGTTCAGTTCATTTGTTGCGTTTCTATTTATGCATTTTTGGGAATCGAAAAGTATCATGTTTATAAATTAATATCTTAAATTTTATTTTAAAAAAGTATTCATAAATACTCATGAATTATGTATTTATGTATAAAATACAGAAAGTACATTATTGAGTCCGTTTTTTTGTAATTATTCTTGAGAATAAAATAAAAAATACCTACGTTTATTGCGTATAACGAAGCGAAGCAGACTTCTGTATATATAGTCTGTGGTTCATGTTTATTGTTTTTGTGGTGTATAGCGAAGCTTTTTTATGGATTTTTGTGGTTCTATAACTAAAGATACGATACGAATTACGTGTACAAGTATTTGAAGTCTTTTATAAAAATACTGGGGACATTCGCAGGCAGGATGGCTTATTATGACGGTGATTGGTGTCCATATCGGAAGTCAAGTTTCGGAGCCAGATGCCTGGTCGGTGGAGCAGTCCTCATATACCCACCCCTCTCTCTTCGTGCTGATTGATGATCTAGTGGTGGATGGTCAGGGACATGTGGCATTCCCATTTAGACAAAGTGATTGGGAGAATAGAAAAATACGGTGAAAAAATAAATTTCGCATCATGCGATTGTTTCCCTATCAAAAGTAACAAACAATAATATAATAATTATGTAGGACGGCGGGTACAAACTGGCATAGGTAGGTATTTAATTTCAGTTTCTACAGAGCTTCAAGCTTGCCAGGGGTTCTGGGTTCTATCGATAGCACCCATGTAATCAATGTTTTTTTGTATTCACAATTCAAATGTAGGTATGACATGTAATTAATAAATTTACCATGTTTTTGTTTTTGTAGATGTGCAAATTTGATTTAAATATCGTGCAATTTTGATTTAAATATCATGTGCGAGTAGTCAAGTCTGTTAACCAGGTCAACACATGATAGTAAAGTGTGGAGACAACCTGTTGAAAGGTGTCATTGAGATGCTGTATAAAGAGAACCAAAGAAGATCCGAGTCTGGTGCCAGTGAAATATTCTACATGGGATGGGTACCTAATATTGAAATAAAGAAAAATAACAAAACGCATTTAAAAACATTTTCATTTATATTATTGTATGTACTAATTCTATTTCACATTTTCCCTGAGAAACTACTGCTTGGCACAGCATTTTAATAATGTTCGTCCTCTGAAAACGATGGCTGTAATGAAATAATAGTAATATAGTATTAAAATAGGATTAGGTATTAGAGGACTGGGTGTGGTGATGTTCATTGGGGAAGGCCTATGTCCAACAGGCGATGTTAAAGGGCTGGCATGATGAAGTATTGGATTGGGAAGATTGTGTTAAAGAGAACCAAAGCCTTTGACATAGCTCAAAAAGTTAGTATATTGAAATGGCAACGGGCTGGTCATATTTGTCAGAGAACCGATAACCGCTGGTAGGTGAGTCCTACTACTGGGCAAGTGTAGTGTGGGACGCCCCCCGGTTTGATAGAGCGACGATCTGCATAAGGCGACTGGCAGCAGTGACTGTAACATGTAATTAAAATATTAGTATGGTACGATCATTTTATCAATTTACCAGTTAATATGGCCGCACTGTTGGTGCACAGGCCCACCATTAGACAAGGGTGTAGGGCTCATAGTCCACCAAGCAGACCCAGAGTGGGTTGGTGGACCATATGCATGTTTCCTCATTAAGTTTTCCTTCACATCTAAGCCAAATACAGATAGGTACTAACTTTGGCCCTATCTTTAAGGAATCTGGCGAAAAGTGGTCTCAGATTTTGCTATGCTTCGGACACTTGATATGATTGTAGATTCTGACGCTGTGCCTACACCACTCAGATCTCTCTTAGGCGGGTTGGTGGACTTCACCACCAACCCGCACTGGGCTAGCGTGGTGGACTATAGCCCGAACGCCCTCGTTGAGAGGGTAGGCCTGAGCCCCAGCAGTGGGGACATGTTGCGGGGAGGCTGTTGATGATGATGATTGCGGCGTTACTGAAACAATGAAGTCACAATATAACTTTAAAAAAATCGCTAGTGTGGGCCCATTACTTGATCAAAGTATATGTGATTGGTACTTACATATTGGTACAGTATTGGTTGTTGTTTTTATGCTATCTTCTGTGTAAGAAAGCAGATAATGAACTGCTTTTTTTGTTAGCCTATATCTGTCCCTAATCGCCCCATCACTATATTTTGTAAAATTATCTTCTCTGTCCCTGACTGCGGGACGTGTCCGTGGGCGCGATAAACGGTCATGAAATTCTTCGAATTCGTCTTCTAAATAGTCAAATAAGTCCATTTTAAAAAGAAACAGTGATAAATCCATAAAAAATTAACACAAAACTGAAGTATTACCGCGTTAAATTCGAAAAAAAACAATCCATATCCGACAGATAAAGAAATAACAGCCCCTTGATCTGGCTGTAAGTTTATAAGGCGGTTTACCGGACAGATAACGCAATCAGATACCTGTGAAAAAGAAAAAAACGGATATCTGGTAGATAACCTTCATATAGGGTATCTGGGACTTTATCAGCAACTGGTGTAAGAAGCCCTTAGCATTTTAAATTATCTGCGTTGTTTAATTAATGCAGTTGACTATAATATGTATATATAAACCCTATAATGATATAGGCGGTTAGCATTTTGTTAACATCGCTACGTTTGTACTCTTGTGTTACTCGTACGTAGTCTGTCGTTGGCTGCCGGCCAGGCCGTCTGGAGACGCCTAGAATCACTTTGATACCTCATCGGTGGAAAAATAACACATCGCACGCTTTATTTATCCGCCAGTTAAAGTACCATTATCGTGTTTATTGTCGTTACTAAGTGATCGAATTCTCGGGCAACAACATGACTGGTAACATGAATTCGGATAAATTCAAATAAAAGTGTAACCAGTATGCAAAAATATTAATGTTTCCACTGTTGGGGCTCAGGTCTACCCTCACAACGAGGACGTACTGGCTTAGCCCATCACGCCAATGTGGGTTGGTGTACTTCAGGTGCGCCAATAAGAATTAATTTCTCCTCGTATGGAAGTTTCCTCACGATGTTTTCCTTCACAGAGATCATTGGTACCTACATGGCAATGCCGTGAATCGAACTTGTACCTATCGACTTGACAAGTCGCGTCTTCCTCACTTCGAGACCAACGATCTCAGTTTCAAAATTCGGAATACTTACAGTTTATAAGCCTCGGCGCATTCAAAGAAAACCCACCGACCGACGATAGATAAAAGACAGAGTGACCAATCAAATACAAATTGTCAAACATAAATCCTGAACCCCTACTGTAACGTAACTACATTTTGCAAGACGATTTCATATTGCGTTTAAAATTGAATTTTTTGCAACGTTAATCACTTGTCTTGGAAAGCTATTATTTAGCTGAAGATGTTCGAAATGAATACTGTCACGAAACAATTGCATACTATTAGTCGTGTCACGTCCGGCGGCGGCCGGCGGTGCGGTGATCACATGATCAGCAAACTTACTTTGGACAGGTCATCTTTTAGGATAACGTAAATAATTGAATGTTTCAATACAGTAAATAGGTATACACTAAAAACGCCTCTTGCATAATAATGGAAGACGTGGAGATTTATTTTCGAATAATGGCGGTACCTGGCCACAGAACGGTAAAAGAGATCTGCCTAGAACTATCAGGATATTCTTCCAGCATTTGGAAAGCCGTACATTGTAGTTTCAATTTCCTAGAACCACATAATGTGCGGTAACCCTACGAACAATCAACAATGTTCGGCACGACAGACGCACAGTGGTTGCAATGAGAGGTATTCAGAACAAGGGTTTATTTCTGTTGTCATACAGTTACCGAACCGGCACGACGGCGGCCTGGTGGGTTATATTTGGGATTACTGACGCAAATAGTGGCTTGATAAACGGGTTTAATTTTGGCTTGCACTGTGGGCTATTGTTGTCAGTGGGTCATCGTCTTTACTATGATAGCCTATAGAACTACTATTTATTCCAATTGTCCATGTAAGATAATAGGTACGTGTGGTTTTCGCAACAGAATGGTAATAGACAGGAGTCAGTGGTGGTAACTCCTGTCTACCTGTACATGTTTTAAGGTCTCGACCAAAATGGTAAAAAGGAAGCGGTGGTAGATAAAAAATTGACGTTGTATAAATGTACCCAGTGTACTTACTTGCAATAAAATATTTTTGAATTTTTGACAAAAAAAATTTTTTAACACTTAGTCCGACTTTATCCGTCAGTCCGTCCGTCTGTTGGTCTGTCACAGCTGATACTTGCGCACCTTTATTGCAAATTTTAATGAAGCAAGTAATTTAAATAAAATGTTAGGGTCGAAACTTTAAAGTGGGGTTAGAGGCGTTATTCTAAGCTTAAGGGATCTGCACAATGTTGAATGCGGGTAGGTTATTAAAGAAACATTTTTTTTAGGAGTTTGTGGCTTGGTTGCAAGACCTTTAAGCCATAACAATGGCTACTTTGTACCACAGGAAAAAATACGATGAAAAATTCTAACGGGGAACTTTAAAAAAGGCTGTTTTCACCGTAAACTTTTTATAAGCATGCATCATCATCATCAGCCTGCTGTATAGGCCTTCTCCCTCCAATATAGCGCTCATTGGAGGGAGAAGGCATATACAACAGGCTGATGATGACCATAACCGCTTTTGACTGCTTTCGGTTACCATTATCAGGTCACCTCATTCGTTCATTAGGAGACGGCAGTTTTACCTCCCATTGCAACGCTATCGAAACGACGACCCTTCGTGTGTTTTTAAACGAAATGGATTCGTATAGGTATGGCACTGAACTAACTGCATCATCAAATGTCAAATACCGCCGGAGAATTATGGTGGCAAAAGAGTGTAAAGCAAATCCATAAAAAACAGCATATTACATAGTTTGACGTTTCCTTGAAGTTTTCGAGTCTCGATTGACAATGACATTTGAGATCAATACAACGCCATCTATTGCTCACATTTGCAACTAAATTCAAGTAGGTAGATGCACCTACTGGAAAATCGCTCATTGAATCGTTAACGAGATAAGCGTTATTTGTTTAGACTATAACTTCAGTAAATTATACGAGTCTCATAAAGCCACCTGAGTATCTTTTGTCTGAAGTCTATCATCTCTTTACTTTGTTGTGTGTCTACGCAAATAAATTACGATTGGATTGGTCTCTGATGACAGACAGCGACGGTACCTGCTGTTTGGCATGTTTATAATCATTTGGCACTTTATAATCTATCTACCTGATTAAAATTTTTTTTTCGAGTTAATGAACTTATTGCTATGGTTCTCAATAAAACCCTAAACGACTAATTTTGATATTGAATTCGGTCTTGATCAGATACCTGTTTCTATGATCATTCGAAATAAGATCAGCGTTATTTCCTATCATTAACAGAAAAGTGGACCGATAACCTGAAGAAAGTGACCGGAAGAGTTACTAGGGTGGTCGGAGGAATTACTCATTTACTCACTAAAGGACATTGTCCAAAGACAGCCGGACATTATTGACTCAATATCGGCTAATATCATAATAAGATAGAAAAAGCAGCGCCCGATACTGTAAATTACTAATTACGTAGGTATTGGTAGTTGAGGTAGGCTTTCTGCTCGTAACGTATTTCATGCCATCGAACGTTTGAAATCCCCAGGATGGTCTCTTTCCAAAAACACTTTCAAACTGTCGGATTGCGTGAAAACGTCTTCGGTTCGCGTAGTGCGGTTAAGTATTGAAATTCATGTTACGGATCGTTCGTGGCATCCCACGGCTGCTTGGTCTCTGACAAATTTATAGGATTGCATTGGATGTGCATAATGCAGCGAGTGTTTATGTCAACACGGGCCTTGCCAAGAGACGCGCCGCCGCCGCCCGCGCCGGCGGCCGCGGGCCGGGCTTACGGCGCACTGTCCGTGCGGGTCGCTGCCAGATCCACAGTCTGCCACTAATGTTTTATTTATAAACCGCAATTACTTCAATATCGCTTCTGAAGTAAGCAATGTACTTATGTGTGAAATGTGATCGTAAGCTAACACATAATATAGATAGGTACTTACTTCAATTTACAATGTGACGATAGTTTGTCTATATTAAACTGCTCTCTAGACAACAAACAATGGTGTTCAGGTCAATCATTTGCAACAAATTACAGTTATGACAGATTTTTTCCAAACCAACATTACCTACATAGACAATACAAAGTTTTACTCAGTTAACTATAGTTTGTAACAAAGTGTTTATGGAATATGGATTAGTTCCGTTAGTTTACGCTAAATGCGGCCGCAATGAGCAACGTCGTCGTCCGTGTGTCGCGTGCCCATCGAAATTATTTTTGTAGCTCATCCGAGGTCTCAGCGGGTTTGGCACAATTACCAACTTTTTTGATTAATAAGTCATTTTTTCACCTCTATTACGCCCCCAATAACCCGAATAATAACTTCTAAAATATATAGGATAAAAATATATTTTGTTGTGATGACGATGGCGATCTGGTGAACGAACCTTGCGCACTCAAGCAGCTCTTTGTTGGGCGCGAAGGCGACCCCGCCGGCCAGCGCGACGAGGGCGCACAGCGGCAGCAGGCGGGTCCACATGGCTGCTAGGGTCGCGGGGCCCGGAGCCGCCGAGCGCGTCGCGCGCACACTCTCACTACACTCACTCGCCGCTCGCACATCATCGGCTAGTGGGCACACATCACTTCACTGTGGGCTGGGCGAGGTCCGGCCGACCTCCGGCGCTGGGGCTGGTCGAGGTCCGAGAAGCAGCGAGCGCGGCGCGACACTGCGCGCCGGGCCCGGGCGGCGCGGGCGCGACGCGGCGAGGCGGGCGGGCGCGGTCACGGCCGCAACCTTCGCTTCAGCGCGATCTCACCCTATGACGTGCCGCGAGAAAAATTGCTACGCGACCGGCTACGCGTACGCAGCTGTCGTGTTGACTGCTGTAGCTGCACAATTTGCATAGAATTATGTGTTACGAAGTATGATTTTAAATAACATTTTAGTTTAGGCCTAACCTTGTAGGCGGTGAGCTGTAGCTTAGTTCTAGATAGTACTGAAGTTCAGGGTGAGCTCAGCATTGCGTCGCCGTCGCGTGACTGACGGTGCCGTGCCCAACATTTTGACTTTCGCAAATCTAATAGTAGCTACAGAACCAGACAATAGTGATTAAACTGCTAAATGTGGTATTGATAATTGCGTGTAACAACATGAAACTATTGTAAGTAAATAAAACCCGAGACAAGTTCTTTAAATAAAAGTCGTCAAGTTAACTTTAACTTTTTAAACTGTACTTAGGTATACATACGCCTACGGCTACATTTAAGATTTCTCGCTTTGCACAAATATAAGTATATCCAACGAAGAATTCTGCTCTTGTTCTTCAGGGGTTGCGTGCTAACTTTGAGGATTTATTTTATTTCTGCGCTACAGGTAGCTGGATCAAACAGATACTGAGTAAGTCGCTGTAGGAAACATGGTAGTCGAAACCGACGAATTGATTCAGATGCCATATAAAACGATCGGCCTTACCGATACGATCTGAACGACAAGTTATTTAAGTCTGAGCATTACCATGCTCCGAAGAGTCGTAATAAAATGCTATGTTCTTTACTTGTTTTGTGTGGAACCAGAAGGCATCTAAACAAAAACACAGAACATTTCGTTACTGAATATTTTTACACTTTTAGGGTAATTATGATAATTTATGTAAGTACATAGATCCTACCAATAGTTGTAAGTGTAACCAATTAAAAAACTAAATTATCCTAAAACTAAACTAATACTCATATAAAACTAAAAGTAGTTTACCTATCAAAAAAACTTGTGCAAATGAGGGGACTTATAATTTATATAATGTATAAAATAGGCTAAATATAATCAGAATCGCCCAGTTAATTGTCTAACTAAATTTAAATTCTGTAGGTTGTTAGAGATGTCGGTTCGATATTTTCACGTGACAAGAAAGTGCATTATAGATAGCGTCATGCAAACTGCACTTGTTAGGTTTCACTTTGTCCCCGGTCGTGGGGACAAATTACGTGTTTATGCAACCTCTAGTAACGTTTACTTACGCACACATCGGGTGGATCCCAGTATACCAGACTATTTGTCCCACTATGACCACTTGTATGTGCAGAGCATTTTGTTTGTAAGCGTTTTTTGCAATGGCACGTTAACTAATCCTGTAAAACATCTTTGTTAATCATCATCATCATCATCAACAGCCTATTAATCTCCCCACTGCTGGGGCTCAGGCCTACCCTCTCAACGAGGGCGTGCAGGCTATAGATCTTTGTCAACGATCAAGTCTAATGACTACTAACGACTAATTGGTTGCCTATGTCCAGCGGTGGACTAATGGCAGACTGAGTTGATGATAGTTAATTTTTTCGATTAGTTAATACGCTCTAGAATGGGAAAGGAGATCTACTAACACAGAGGAGTTAATAAACCCACGAGCCACACCAATGGACAGATAGGTCAGCTTAGATAACCTACAGATATCCTATCCTCCACCTATCGGCTAGAAAATCTGTCAACTGCTCTCAGCATACCGCTCGAGTGACAAATAATAACCCTTTTCACATCCCATCAGCCAAAGGCGTATTGGTGACGACGACGGCCTTCAGCCGACTTCTGGATGTCTCTCGCCTAATCTCATCTCACGCGTCGCTATTAAAGTTAGGACACTTTTTGACCTAAATTTAACGACCTCCATTCAAAAATAAATCAGATGTGTGTGTGATGCTTTTATAACCTACTTACGAATTCTCATATTATTATTTATATTAATTTTTTTAATAAAATGTTAACTAGAAGCTCTCACTCTTTCACTAAGGCCAACCTTATATCCTCGACGAGCGGTGGTGATAATAAAGAGATAATTAATTACCCTTTCGCTGGTCGATCATAGGTGTTCCTACATACCTATTCTAGATATGCCCGTAATGGTTACAAGAAAGTGGCTAGACCATTAATTTAATAAAAAAAGGAAAAAAATTTTTTCATCACACTTGCTCGTTAAGGGTCTCTTATTATATGAGTGCCTATGGAAACACAATGGCCTATATATACCCGCGGGAGAATAATGAAAATCAGTACCTACAATATTAAACCCCTAGGGCTGTAATGTGTAGCTGGCTGTACATTAAGTTAAATTGAGTAGTTAACTTGACTAAACTTGGCTAAACTTGACTAAGTTGACTAAATTGACTTAACTTGACTAAACTTGACTAACCGTAACTAAACTTGACTAAATTTGACAAAACTTGACTTGAGTTATATTAATTAAAGTAATTAAATGTAACTTAATTAATTTAATAAACTTAAATAAATTCAGCAAAGTCAAAGAAAATAAATTGGTTCCCTTGTCTCGTAGGTATTTATTTCCTCGCAAATGTGATGAAAAACATTGTGTGCATGACGGGTAGTAAGGGTATTACAAACTCGAGTCATTAAAATCCCTCTGCCTTCGGCGTCGGGCTTCTAACAGACTCTCGTTAGTAATATCCTACTTACTACCCTTATTGCACAATGTACTATTGTGTCTTTGATAAGTCTTGGAAAACCAGTACCTAAGTAAGAAATGTTAAATTCATGGACCACAAGTATATCATGCACTGTTAACAGTAGATTGGCATGCCACAGAGTCTTAGCTCGTAAAGATAACCGCCTTCGACGTTTACTGCGGTTCGTTGGTTTTGTATACCGATCGGCTATAGCACATTATTGCTTTTTCAGTTTGTTTATAATTTATAACCAAAGTGCCTAATTATTGGTCTCGGGCGTCCAGTGAACATTAAGTGGTATCTGTGAGCCACAGATGTATAAATAGTAGGCCTGTGGTGCAGAATGCGTGGTGTTACGTAGGTGAGCGGCGGCGCTGGTGACAGGCCCGGGAATGGCTGGCGGCTTGGACGCGTCACGCGCCGCACTTTACTCCGGCCTTCGCTATACCCAGGGTCTTGACTTTTACTCTCATGGCACACATTTTACACTCATTTATCTGATACAGTATAAAATACTCCAGAGCGTCAGTGGCGTAGGGGATAAGACGCGGCCTATCATTATCGAAAGGTCCGGAGTTCGATCCCCAGCTGGGCCATGTACCAATGGGTTTTTCTCGAAACTTAAGTACATTTACTGACTGCTCTCAAACGGTGAAGGAAAACATCGCGAGGAAACCTGCATACGCCGAAGAAGAAATTCTTAGGCGTATGTGAAGTCCACCAACCCGCACTGGACTAGCTTGGTGGACTATAGCCCGATCGCCCTCGTGGAGAGGGTAGGCCTGAGCCCCAAGTAGTGGGGGTATTAATAGGCTGTTGATGATGATGATAAAATACTCCTTTACCGATCATTACTCATTGCCCTGGGTCATTTTAATTTCATCATCATCATCAGCAGCCATAATATGTCCCCATTGGGACACAGGTCTACCCTCTCAACGATATAGTCCATTATGGAATATAGTCCACCACGCTAGCCTAGTGCGAGTTGGTGGACTTCACATGCGCCTAGGAATTCAAATTCAAAATTCCGCGTGTTTAGCCGAGGGGAAGAAATATCTACTTCGGCGTATCCAGGTTTCCTCACGATGTTTTCCTTCACTGTTCGAGAACAATCAGTAAATGTACTGAAGTTTCGAGAAAAACCCATTTGGTAAATGGCACGACCGGGAATCGAACTCGAACCGCTCAGCATCACAGGCGGGGGCGTCTTCCCCACTACGCCGCCGACGAAGCTTTCTTTTTTTAATATTTATTTTTATGAATAAAAAAGCTTCTAATAAAGAGCTGTTACACGCGGCTTCGTTTTCTTGTAAATAACAAATTGATTTTATGAGTATTGCCGTGACACAATTTCTTCACTCTAAGAATTAGCTTGGCGATGGAGTGTGTGTTATGTATTGGGAACTGTTTTTTAATATTTTGTTTTAGCAATACATTAATTCACATTACAATTTGCGACTTTAGTAAAGTGATAAACTGACGTATTATTGTAGTGCTACGAAATATCAGCATATCCGTTGTTATTCCGGGCATTAGCAGCGCGACTAGACAGTCGTTCTGTTTGAGACGTCACCGAATTGTTTCAGTGTTGTCTTCGCACGCGTAGGCTGATTTTTTTCATGTCTGGCTGTCGGCCAGGTGTTTTGGCGGTCTTTGTCAATGTTGGATTTATTAATACACATCGGAGTGTAGCTCCGCCGAGGTTAGCGACATCGTTTAATTGCTCGCCCTATGATTTCGATCAACCTTGTCATATGTCGTCAATTTAATGATCTATTGACGTAAAAACCGAAAATTAATTTAATAAAATGTTTAGTTTATTTTTTGCTTCATTCAGTCTTCAAGCAGCTTATTGGCTTATTTTTTTCGTTACGCTTTAAGACGTTCAACAAAGGTGGATGACTTCATGTAGTCTACTAAAAGTCTCTCATTCCGCTCAAAACTGTGATAGATGTGAACCATTTCGTGCTAAATGCAGAGATCTCTTCATCATTGTCGAGTTGGAACATACATTTTGTATAATAAAAACTTATTTTCTCGCAGTTGCCATGAACGCTACAAAGACAAGTAAAAAAAAAGTGTTCTCAATTGAAGTGGTGCGATGTCGTCTGGTATTTGAAAAATGTAATTATTTGGGTGTTGCGACGTGTGGCCGAAATAGCCGCATACGCGGTCCGCGTGCCAGATCCCGCGCGTCGCCTGCGCCTGCCCGATACCTCTATACCTACGTCGAATGACAGGTATACATCACTACAATACGAGGACATAACAGTCTGGTGACGATATTTTTAGTTATATGCCAGCTTTTCACCTCTCGTGTCTTTGTCAATTACATATCTACGGTCCGGCGACTTTCGCGTCCAGTATTTTCTAGAAGTTAAAAAAGTATATCCACCTGAAACAAATCAGCATTTAAACAGTAAATGAACATTTAATATATAGTACTCATATCGGTTCGGTAGTTCCGGATATAAACTTTATCTCTTAATTATATTTACTGTAGATTAACATTAATGTTTTAAATTAGTTGCTTGTCTTTATTACGTACTACACAATAAGTTTTTTTTAATTATAAAGCTCTATCACGCATATTTTACCAAACAATAACGTTACAAGGATATAATGTATTTTTTTTTCTAGAATTATATTAATTTAAGATATTATACAATTTAATAATTGCAAGTACAATCTGATAAAAATCTGTGCTCCTACAGATTTTTAGAGCCTTCGCTCTTTACACGATCTCATTGTAAACATGTTTTATCTTCAAAGCATCGTTATTGTCAAGCATCATTAGATCATAAATAAACTGCTGTTAAACATGTCGTTAACTCTAATATTAACGTAACGTATTAATTATAGTAACATTTTAATTTAATTTATTTGTAGTTTAGTTTTAGTTTTATAATAAGTTATTTATAAGTGTTGTATTTATTTAATAAAGTCATATTAACGATAAGTATTAATTGTATAGGTAGGTACTCAACGAGACTAACATTTTCTATACCAAAATGATTAATGCCCTGCGACTTGAATAACTTTATGCAAATCAGCGTAAGTTATACTCGAATGTGTTTCATGAAAGTAATATTTTTAATTAAGCATCATTAATTTATTTAAGAACCGCCCTCGGGTAACCTTGATTATTGCAAAGGTTTTATTACATTGTTGGGATTTAAACAGAAGACATTATAATTGTAGTTTTATAAGAGCTTCATTTCCAGTTCCGATTTCGTCTCTGATGCCTGAAACATACATATTTTCAACTTCAACTTTTTAATGGGAATGGCCTCTGTTTAGAAACATAATATTTCTATATCTTAAACATTATACGTCTGAAAATCGTTATATTGTGTTTGTGCCTAACGTTAAAGCGTAAAGTTAAATAAAGTACCTACCTATCGTGATAAAAACAACAATTAGTTTATTACGAATAATTTGCTTAAATTAAGAGCACGAGATTAACACTTTCGCTATCAGTGGAAAGCAAACACAGCTTAAAGTTTGCACGTAAAGTAATACAGGTAAAGTATATAAGCTTGCTTCTGAATTTTAGACTTGTTAAAAAGTAACTAGGTCAAGTTACCTTCACTGCATTTCCTGAAGTCACAAACAAAAAATTATGGTAATACCATGTAATACCCTGGAGACATTGTTTGACGATGACGCAGTCTTAGGGTCTGCCCACAATTATCGACGCTTCGGTACGGTACGACTAGAGTTATGAAATATACGACACATTCCTGACTATCAGTGAGATACATATTAATGTAATTTTGTGTAATTATAAGTAGTTTGCGTGCTCAATGACATAACAAATCAGACGTGTTGTTCCTTGACAACCAAAGCTCTAGTATTTTTTAAAGCTAAGCTGGGTGGAAATGTGTGTATTGACCAATAAGGTTTCGTTATAAATATTGAAATAGATCGCAGCGGAGTTATGAAGGAAATCCTATTGTTGTACCTATTAGACACATCTCCGCCGTTGCGATAGGAGCTGTTTTGAGTCGATAAATGTGGGTAGACCCTTAGCTTCCGCCCTTGACAGTGCCACACGTTTTCGCCAACATTTCGCGTGTTAGTACTACAACTTCTAAGTACCGTAATGTATGGTCGACTTAACAATTAAGTGCCTAATTAAATATATAGGTACTGTACCTAATTGGATTTTTATACTTTAAGAGTTATTTGGTTTTATTTAAGTTCCGACTGACTGAGGCCAGCTGTTAAAGAAGTGCAAATTATAATGAATTATAATATAAATAATTGAAATGGAGGACGTTTGTCTGAATATACGTACATTTACTTACGTCGAATGTAGAACCAACTTAGAAGTGTGGCAAGCGTGGCTAAAATGATTTCGAAGAAATTATTACTGGAGTTTAGGGATGGATGGATGTCATGAAAGGTCAAACAATTATATTACGTATTTGAAATATACAGTCAGCCAAATTATTCCGTTCTCTGTAAATTCGATTACGTCTTGAGAAACATAAGAAAACGGTGCCAATGAGGTCGGTGACCTATTGACTCGAAACTTTACCTATTAGTAGCAGGACTTTAATATTAGCATGGAAATAAAATTTTAGACACTATAATGTTACTCAGAAAGAATTGATTTTTAATTTTTTAAGGTAAGTTTAACATAAAATAAACGATGTTTTTCCGTATTTGTCCGGTACGATTCCCAGCTCAGACAGGTAAAAAAAACTTTTAATGCAGTTTTACTTATTTTTGAAAATAAAGAAATGTATTTAATTTCGCTAATCGTATCATTAATTTATCGTACTTTCCCTCCAAACATTGCTTTTAATTTCCACCCCATGCATAGTAGGTACCGATTGACGTCTGAAATAGGTAGGAAAGTACGAACTCTGTCTAGAGTCCTTCTTGACTGTAATTTGTAATGCTTTTAGTTGTTATTATTGCGGAGTGTACACGACAGTAAAACCTATCGTGTTCCTCGGAACTGATGCCGCTCCGACGACAGCCAGCTGCATTGGTTCAACAAATTGAACTTTAAAATTTCAACCTTCTCCGTCACTGGTATTTATTAAGGCCTCGCTGACTGCTGAACCTTTATACCTATGTTGATATTGATTTGAACTGTTGACCTACTCTATAATCGATTTTAAAATAGTGATGTAATTCCGATAACGTTGAGATTAAAACCCTGCTACACACTTCCTTGGGTCTCCCTTGGATAGTTAAGTCAGGTATTCTATGGCTATATTTTTTATAGAAATAAGTACGTAATATTAGTAACAAAAATAAAATTGTATCTATGTTCTTTAAAATCAGTCTGTGACAATAAACGATTATTCTGTTCTGTTCTGTTCTGTTCTGTTCTGTTCTATTCTATTCTATTCTATATATTCAAGAACTCATTAAACTAGACTCAGGCCTGACGGATACTGCTCGCGACATTTTATTGTGTAAAAGTAAAAAAAACTGTAAGTATTTGATTTGTATCTAAAGCTCAAAGTGATCTATTGGAGTAATAACATTAGCTTTGCTAATGTAATCCAGCAGCTTAGGTATTGGAAATACCTTTAGAAAATCGCTGAATAAATTCGCACCGCGACAGTTTGCAAACTTTTCTTTGTCTAGAAAAGTAATTAGGTAATAAAACGCTGTAGTTTAGGCAAAGTCTAGCTGAAGTCAAGGACGTCGTAGGTTAATGAAGCCGCCTGCGTGACTGCGTGCTAGGCATTTCTCATAAACTGCTATTACATGCTCGAATTAGTGATTTATGAGACCCATCATTTAGTTTTTAATACCTGTAAAAAATATTATAAATCCTTTATTACAACCTATAAATATATACATTAAATTTTCTTTCATAAACCAAGAGGAGAGTGCAAGCTTCTACTTAAGCTACCTGAGTTCGGGAATTTTTACGCCAGTTGCTTTTAGACGGGTATAATGAAAGAAAATATCACCCTTGTTCTATGAAGATAACCAGCATCCTACGAGGAAATAGACTTAGGATTTCGAAATGCTGTTTCTATATATAAGAAACCTTTTTTCCAAGACGAATTTGTATTCTAGTGAACAGAAATATTCATTTAGATAATACTAGTATCGCAGAGCATAGAGTACATGCAATTCCGAACCTTTTACGCCTTTTGGTCCAAAATGCATTTCGTGCATTTCGTATTTCATCCAGTTCGCTATTAACAAAGTTTCGAAGTGGAAAACTTTCACCTGTTTTCGTTACGCTTAGCGCCATCTTGAGTTGACTCACGAAAACACTGGGAAAACTTTCTAGTCTACACAATGTCATCGGGAAACTCGGTGTGCTACGAAATGTTGTTTAAAATGAAGATGGCGCTAGGGGTTTCCAAATCGTAATTCCCTATTATTACCATTCACTATAATTCCCTAGTTCCCATTGACTCGTATAGATCCTAAATTAGTGTCACTCACTAGTACCATTGATGGTACAGTCTACCGCACGTCAGTGGAAACACATTGACATTGAGCTGGCCTAGCCTATTAGGGAGTTTCAATACTACGAGAGACCAGTTTATACTGGTTTTGTTTCCATTGACGTGCGGTCGACCGTACTTAGGATACAAAGTTGTGTAACTTGTACCATCAATGGTACTAATCAATGCTTTCTCTGTCTACACTCTACGCATTGACTATAGTACCATTGATGGTACAAGTTACATAACTTTGTATCCTTAGTACCATCAATGGTACTAGTGACACCAATTTAGGATCTGTAGTAATTAATGATTGTTATATTCGCTAGTACTATTAATTTGTGAACGCAAAAACGTTACGTTCACTGTAACTTTCATTTCTATGTTAGCTGACAATTAGTATTTTATCTGTGGAGAGGAGAAGTACACATTATTGTGATTAGGTGTGTCCAGACCGGCTGAGCCGCCGCGGGCGAGGCACGCCTCGCGAGGCAGCGCGGTCGGTTTGGACGTGACAGGCGCATGCCTCGCCCGCATGCACGGCCGCGGCATGCGCTTGTCACGTCCACACCGAGCGCGCTGCCTCGCGAGGCGGGCCGCGGCCGCGGCGGCTCAGCCGGTCTGGACACACCTAATCCCCAGTAACTGTGGAGAGACACAATGACAGCCACACTCGCCGGGGCGGGAGCATTTTGACAGCATCATTCTAAAAGTTAGTTTAGTTGGTTATTTTGCTCGAGTAATTGGTAGAACTTCGAAATTGCAAGTGGGTTCCCATTAGCTTTGTGTTGATAGTGAAGCAAGCTAAAGTGGCAGTGGGTAGGCCACATCGTGCATGTATTGTGTTTGTATTTTGGATAAATATTTGCATTACATTTTGGTTAATAATTTCTTTCGCTTCGTTTATAAAAGAGGATCCAACAAATAGGTATTGCTTCATCAAGTATGTTTTGTACGCCTTCTATTTTCTAAATCAGTAGAGCGACAAAATTATAATTGAAATAAATATTAGGATACGCTACAAATAATAATATAGGTACTTAGGTATAAGTAATATCAGTGACTTATTATGGTTTCTAAAAACTTTATATTATGCTTTTGACATTGTATTGAGAGGTACGCAGTGTATATCAATTTATATTGAGTTTACATTCAATGTTAAAACTCCTCTAGTCTCATTTGTTTAGTGTACACCCACCATAAATTTATTATCGCGGTAACACCCCGTTCTTCGCGAGAGTGGCCCTCTTGATGCGCTGAAACATTCACTGCAACCTGATGAAGCAAAACAAATCAGGGCCAAAACGTGCTGAAGTTTATAACTGACGCAAAGCATAGCACTAAACTAAGGTAGTCACAATAGATCAGGGGGTCAATGGCCCTAATTCTTACCAAATCTTACGATATTACCAAATCCAAACCATAACCAAAAACGTTATGCTGCATGCACACGTTTGGCAAACCTTTACAAACAAACATAGCAGGGGTTTGGCTTGCGTCGGTGAAAGTTTGCCAACCGTGTATACATGCAGCATAACGTTTTTGGTTATGGTTTGGGTTTGGTAATATCGTTCAGAATTAGAGCGATTGGCTGCCGGTCGCAGTGATAAGCAAGTCTTGAAAGATCCCCATCACAATAAAATTATTAATAATATTGACTTAGAAACATGAAATTTACATGTTATGTAGGTATTTTATTCACAGTACTTTTGTGAATATTTAAGCACACAAGGAAGCTCGAATAAACTGAGGCCTACATCTGGCGATAAAGTTGGCACAGAGTTGTAAAGTACACGTCATTACGTTCACACCCAGCAGTGCGGGTATGTCCACCCATCTATGCTCAGTTAGCAGTGAGGGCGCGCGGGCAAAGTAAATTTACACTAGCGGATAGTGTTCGACCATAGCTTCGGCTTCGGTCAAAATTGGGCCGAATGTCTAGTAGAGTATTAGTATTCACCTTGTCTAAGGTAGGTATTCAATTTTAATCTGAGACTATTCATAATTAGCTAGAGCAAAATGACAGATGATACTGTCAGTTTGAAAAATAATTTCGATACGTATCGATAAGAAGAAGATTTGTGGTGATAGTCACAGTACTATACCATGAGTTGATAACGTCAATACACGCTAGCGACCACAGAACACGGAAAAAGCGCTCGCTACGCTCCATTTCTATGCTAGCGACTATAAGTAAATACTTATTAGTGTAATCTCTTTTCGACTAATTACGAAAGACAGAGAGATATAGATAGTTTTTTTCGTAGTCGCTAGCGAGTGAATGGTGTGAATCAGCTCACTCACACAGATCTCTCTTGGGCCTATAACTATAACTGTACAAATTACTCCACCTACTTTACAAATTTACCATTACAAAATATAAGGAGGTGTACATTAATTACGTGGGGTGTCTTTTTAAAATTGGACCCCTCCCTCCGAAAGCCTAATTCGACTTCGGCCTAAAAATAACCGACACTAGCTGGCAAATATTTATCCACGCCGTGGCAGTGGCCGGCCGCTAAAAAGAGCTTCATTTCAAAGCCACGCGTGTTTATGTAGTGATAATAGGATAAAAATATTTTTACGTTTTCAGGTATTCACTGGGTAAAAGGGTTTTGTTTGGAGAATCATCATCAGCCCATCAACGTTCACTACTAGTAGGTACCTATGGTAAATATTATTTATAAGAGTAGGTTAGGTAGTTTATATTAGGACACTTTATATTGTAGGTATATTCAGTTCTTACCTATACGAGTAAGTATCCCAGAAGTGATTAAACGCCTACATCTTTCTATATATAAAAAATTTTTCAATAAGGTAAGTAAAACTTAAAATTCTTCATACTTTATACTTTTGTGGTTGTGTTCTAGACGATGAAATTGGATTAAACAATTTCTTTAACAAAGTCACTGAAAGACGACAGATTAAATTGAACGAAAGCCCTTCGATATATTTTCTGGAGTCTTTCTTCATCCAAATTAGATTTTGAGTAGACTTTGCTTTCAATAAGACAGCCCCACGACGACGACGCCACGGCCAAAGATGTTATGAAGTTCTTAAAAGAATTAGACTGCGGTGAAGCTAATCTCGCTTCACGGCCTCCGTCCGCGGCGTTTGCCGAAACTTTTAATGGCCCTACCACTCATAAACTAATGACGATACTAATGGCTCTTTAAACTTAATGAATCGTGCAAACATTGCGCCTACACTGTACTCAGAAAGAATGTTTAGTTTATTTAGCTATTGTTTCTAAGTTAACAGCAGGGAATCTGAAGTTAATTACTCAGCTTTATTTCCATCAGCAACCCTGCTGTGTACCTACAAAATGGTAAATACGAGCCTAGTACGCAAGTAGGTATAGCTATATTTCAATGCTCTTACTAAGTGCTGAGTTACTACAGCTTGAGTTTTGTTAATTAGACTTCTTGATTACATAAGTTTCCTGCTTTACTGTAACTTATTAGGTTTTGCTTAAATTACTTATTTTAGGTGTTGTTCGCTAAGTTTTGTTTTTTGACCGCTTTATTGAGTTCGCAAGGGCATTTGTTTAGGAAGTTAAGTTTATATTATAACACCATAATTGTTAACTTATCTGCGTTTAAAAAAATCACATACATACCTAATTTTCAGTTTACAAATTTACTTTTGTTTAAGTTGGTAAAGGTTACAAAGAAAAAAATCTACAATTTTTATTTTTTCCTGTAATAATAATGTCGAGTCTTGAGTTCAAACACGGTGGAAACTAAAATGTAGGCCTCCTGAAATTAACGAGATGGGTTGGTTTTGTGGATTTCTTAGAAGCTGAGCAAGGGTCTGATAAATAATCTTGGAGTAATTTCGCAGACACGGAATAAGGGTTCCCTTACAGAGAGCGGAGTTGTTTATTTCTGAAGTAAATGTGCCTACTAAAAAACAGTAGGTATCCATTGAATTTTTTTTAAAACAGTACCTACTTATTTACCAAGTTTTTCGACGGTTACTGTTGTTGCCCGTTGTTGGAGTTTCTAAGTACCTATAACCTATCTATAACAAAGTTGTGTTGAGATTTTTGTAGGAGTTCTCGTAGATACTATGAAATGATGAAAAACTAAATAAAACCCAATTTGCTGCCAAAGTGCAAATACAACGGAGCAGGTACGCGCACGCACGAATCCAGTGTCCTCCGGCCTTAATTCATAATAACAAGTGAACTACTTGCGACTGCAAATTATTACGACGAAGCAAAACGATGATGATCCAATAACCAGGTTTTCCTATATGCGCCCAATCTTTTGAATAATTCGATAAATTGTAGGAAATCCCTTGGAAATCTTGACATCGATAACTCTATACCGGAAAGCCTACCACACAAGCCTACTGCATGGGCTTTGACAGGCTTTGTGAAGACCGTAAGCGCTCGCCTGTGAACAGGGCTCTACCTACATAATGTATCCATACGTTTCTAGATACCCTTTGATCGTGTCAATTCATACAATGGAGGCAAGTTTTTTTAAAGAAACGAAAGTCTTAGACGTGTGGTTTAAATACTAGCATGAATAGACTTATTATGATTTGATAATTATGTGTAATTTTATATATTTTTAGAGGTTTTATGATTTATTTTAAGGTCTACTTACTTCCATATTTTATTTTTGAAAACATTGACCCAGATGATCACAATTAGTGCAGTCGTTAGTGCAAAGGGTCGGATGGTAAAAAACCATGTCATATTAATTTTTTTACATCCGACGCTTTGCAATAACCAAAAGTAGATAAAAACATAAAATTCAAAATTCATCTCGTTTTGAAATAGGTTACCTACGTTTGGTTATAAATATACACGAATTATAAGAGAATTTTTCTATAGGTACTTATTACTCGAAATATTTTTACTACATGAAACGAAATGTTTGCTTATTGAACATTACCTTTCCTAATTAGGGCTGTTTTAAAGAATATATCATAAAAATATTCAAGCAACATTTTTATGTAGAGACCATTACGACTCTCTGAAGAAAAACTCTTGTCGGATTTATGAAATTACACGCTTAATTAAACAAAACACATGAGAACCGAGTGAGGTTGCTTGTCAGAAAAAAAGTCCTTTTTTACCGACTTCCAAAAAAGGAGGAGGTACTATGTTCGGCTGTATGTATTATATATATATATATATTTTCCTTTTATGTATGTTCACCGATTTCTCCGTCAATTGTGGACCGATTTCAAAATTTTTTTTGTTTGTTTGAGAGGGTCCGATCCCGAGGTGGTCCCATAGTCACCAAGTTAGGATCTGATGAAGGGATCCGATGGAAATCGAGGAAAACCCTCAAATTTACACACATAGTTCGAGTTACGGCACAGTAGGTGGAGGGCATAGGAGGGGAAGGGGAGGGGGAGGGTAGGGGGAGGGGAGGGGAGGGTGTGGGAGGGGTTAGGGAGGGAGAGGGGGTCAGGGAGATTGGGTCAGGGAGAGGGGGGAAATGGAGGGCATGGCGAGGAGATAGGGGGAGTGGGGGGGGGGGGGTGGAGGGCATCGAGAGGAGATAGGGGCGAGGGGAGGGGGAGGGGGGAAGAAGTCTGTGTAGTATTTTACCGCGAATGAAGTGGTAATGATGATGAAATGCTTTACAACGCTAAAGCGCAATACAGATAGGGCGGCGGTGTTGCGAAAGCGTTGCGGCGGCGAATCTGCGGAAAGCGAATATAAAGCGGACCCCTTCAGACAGGAATTGTATGAAGCGGTATGTATGAAGAACGCTCTGTACCGCGCCGCGCCGCCGCCGGTCTGTGTGGCAGTTCTCATATCATCAACAGCCTATTAAGATGTCCCCACTGCTGGGGCTCAGGCCTACCCTCTCAACGAGGGTGTTCGGGCTATAGTCCACCACGCTAGCCCAGTGCGGGTTGGTGGAGTTCGGTGTTAGGTACACCGCAAGACTTGCTGCAGCGGCGGCGGTGCGTGCCTACCTAGTTCTTTTTACGGGGATTATTAGGGATGCAACGAATACTATTATAAATACATTAACACTAAAAATGGAAAAATAAAAAACTTTTTAACAAAAAATAAAACCGACTTCAAAACCACAAAAAGGCACTAAAAAGCGTAAAATAACTTTTTTATTTTAATCCAAAAGACAGAACCCTGTTACGTATTATTTTAACTAAAATATTATTATAATATGTGCTATGTACTGATCTGTTTGAAGTCGGTGCCAAGACCGACACACAATAAAACTTAGCAATATGAACAGCTTAATTAACATATACCGGTCGTCGTGGAGATCCTTGGGGGAGGCCTTTGTCCAGCAGTGGACGTCTACAGGCTGATATGATGATGATGAATTAACATATTATGGAATGGTGCACGGGAGACTTAGCCTACTACCGGCTTGGCACCGACTACAAACAGATCAGTACATAGCACATATTATAATAATATTTTAGTTAATATAATACGTAACAGGGTTCTGTCTTTTGGATTAAAATAAAAAAGTTATTTTACGCTTTTTAGTGCCTTTTTGTGGTTTTGAAGTCGGTTTTATTTTTTGTTAAAAAGTTTTTTATTTGTAGAAACATTTGGGATAACGCGAACGGGGAGTCTCCCCAGAATCATCTAATTGAAAAAGTTACCAACTTTTCCCATCATGCAATTATTGTTTTCTAAATTCACTGTGTTTGGGAAAATTTGACATTTTTCGAATGAGATTGGAAGACTTTTTATAAATGAATTGGGTTAATTTTTCACTGCTAACATTGTTTAGGTACCTATTACCCAAATATCATACTATTATTTTTGGTAAATGGTAGCATTATTTTTGGTTATAATTATGTAATAGTAAGGCACGGACTATTTATGTTACAAATTAGAATGCTAAATTCATTGGTCCATAGATTTTGAAAATCTTTATAACAATTTTCGTACCTTAAGATACTTCGTCTTGCCTTACAGTTTTGGCAATCTCAATTGATCACAGTCACTAGTCAGGCAGCTAAGATCTTTGTTCCCAACCAGATCTCTCGTATAAACTAAAAATAGACATAGTCAATTCAATACAACCTACCTACAGTCAGCATTATTACGGTATTTGATGCTACAGCGTTGTTTCAAAGTGTCATTGACTGAGGGTATAACTAACAAGTCGAATGAAACGAACTTCAGACTCCATAATGAAATACCTTTGTGGTTTCAATTTTCTTTTATTTGCACTTACCTTTTGTTTCGTCCATGTTAAGTACCCTGTTTCACAGTCAGTCTTCAGGTACATGAAAGTTGAAAAGATCAGAGACAGTCGTCCTCAGGGAGTGTCGACAGCGTACAGTCTCATTGTACTCAACATCCCTTTAATATTTACACAAGAACCTCACCTCTGAGACTGACTCGTTAGTAGATACCTTTAGTTTTATTTATTTTACCTTCACGGGTAGAGGTGAGTGGGAAAGTGATTGATTACTTTGTTAGGAAAATAGTTCACCTAATCCTTGTCTTTACGGTTTAGCCGTATTTTAGTTCCTTGAACAAAATCAAATCAAAATTCAATGAACATCTCAAAAACATCGCACCCATAGGGTATAGGCCCAACAGACAGTGGGTCTATATATTAACTGCATATTAAGAAAATCAACAGTGCGGGCCCAGGATATACCTAGAAGTGTACTTACATGCACATGAGAACTTTTCTTAAGCGTGTAAGCAGATTTTTTATTTATGACTAGATAGGTATGTTTTCCGTCACTATCTTTGATCTCACAAAAAAATAGAACTTCCAACTATTAGACGGACAACTTACACTTTTGTTATTTAATACTTTAAACTCGACCCACAATAAATAATATTTTTTTCATCACACTTGCTCGTTCAGGGTCTGATTATATGCGTACTTATAGAAACACAATGGCCTATATACACCCGCGGGAGAATAATGAAAATCAGTACAATATTATACATCTAGGACTGTAATGTGTAGCTGGCTGTACTGAACTGGTTTATTAAATTAATTAAGTTAAAAATTAAGTTAAATTATTAATCTCGACTAAAATCGACTGTACTCGACTGGACCCGACTGTGCTCGAATGTGCTCGACTGTGCTCGACTGTACTCGAATGTGCTCGACTGTGCTCGACTGTGCTCGACTGTACTCGCCTGTACTCGACTGTACTCGCCTGTGCTCGCCTGTGACAGACTGTGCTCGCCTGTGCTCGACTGTATTTGACTGTACTCGACTGTACTCGACTGTACTCGCCTGTACTCGACTGTAATCGACTGTACTCGATTTGACTCGACTTGAGTTAAACTGAGTTAACTTGAGTTATATTAAGGTAATTAAATTTAACTAAATTAATTGAATGAACTTAAATAACATCAGCACAGTCAAAGAAAATTTGTTCCCTTGTGTCGTAGGTATTTATTTCCTCGCAAATGTGATGAAAAACATTGTGTGCATCACGGGCAGTAAGGGTATTACAAACTCGAGTCATTAAAATCCCTCCGCCTTCGGCGTCGGGCTTCTAACAGACTCTCGTTAGTAATATCCTACTTACTGCCCTTATTGCACAATGTACTATTTTTTATGAAAAGATATGTATACAGCCATTCAGTTTCTAATGCACAAGTAATTTTATGCAATTAACGCCATAAAGGGTCAGTTCTCTCTTTGTGGAGTGAACCTGGTTCCTAATTTAATCACTTTAACCGAAATAATAAAATACTATGAGAATCCTCCTCGCAACTTGATTAAGTCCATCTTTCAGCGTTTTACGTTTTAACTGGATTTAAGGTCTGCCTAAAAGGAGCGGGTACATGCAATTAACAAAACTTCATTAGCGATTATTCAAACGAAGAAGTGAGTTGTGTCCTTTTGTAGGTATTTAATTAAATTGTACGAGTTTAATAGGTACATTAAATATAAGAAAATATATTTTTGGAAAGTCGAAGTAGAAAATAGCCAATAATAACAAGCCAGAACGTCGAATCAGTATTGGGTGTGTGTGAAGGATTTTTTGACGGCTGGCTACAAAACAATGAGACTCCAATTTAATTTGAGGCGTCATGAGTTTCCAGATAAAGTTAACCTTCTCCGGGAGTTTCAATAGAAAACAATGTTTAAATCTATATTTATTAAATAAACAGCCTTGTTACTATGGTAGTAAAGATATTCCTGATGTGTGATTGTTTATATGTCAAAGCGATTATAAACCGATTAGTGTCGAAGGCACTTTATATCTAACCTGTGATTGTAAAGTATTTAATTTTAACGTAATGACAATACAATCCAATCTTGTTTTACCAAAGAAATCTTTATAGCTACTCCACAACTGGGAGAAATATTATTTTTTCCGATAAACTTGTAATCACCCTTTGAGATGGGGCGTAATACTAATTATAACAACAAATTCGCATTTCACAAGCATTCCGTAACATACATGACTGGAATTGGGGAATTTTGTTGGTGCATAGCGTATGCATGCAAATTGTTTGTTACTTTACAGGGGAACTAAACTCGTAGTAAAATGCTGCATGTGTTTCATCCCCACACGAGACTCGCAAACTGAGTCGTTAGACCGTATTGTATTGTAGTTCCGTAGTATGCGGACGGACTATTGTGCGCGTCGCGTCGGCAGGCCATATTGTTTAGTATTTTTCAATGGAAGTTTTGTTTCCCAACGGTTTTTGGTATGAATACTTTTTTACCCACGACGGACGGAACGGAACGGAGGCGGTAAGTATATGCGTTTGGCGTTAGAGGTTGTTTGTGTGTGAGTGTGTGTATGTATACACATACACACACTCACATACATAGTAACATACATCGAATGTTACTAGTTTCCTCGAAAACTACTGGGTCGATTTCGTTATGGTTTTTTACATTTGAAATGTATCACATCATGCATGTTATTAGATATGTTTTACAGCTATAGACCACCAGGGGGCGCTGCAGCAGCCAGAATAGTTGACGCTTTAAGACTTCTCAGAAACTATCCAGCCTTTTTAATTTTGTGTTTTTTTATTTAAACAGATTTATCAATAAACGATTTTCCTCTAGTTATAAAAAGGACACCGTATGCTAAGTATTATTTCATGATATGTTTTATATCTCGGTGTAAGTTAAAGATATCGATAATCATATAAATTCTATGTACCTATGTTTTCGTGAATAAAATCTTCAATTACCTACCTATACTTTCTCCATAGAATCCGGATATTTTTATTATTATACTTACACCGTTTTTTTTCCACAAATTGTCTATCCGAAATTTTAAATAATTTTATAGCTTTTCTTCACATACATCTATCGATGTTTTTGAAACTATAGATAAGTAATATATTTTTAAAACGTTAAAAAACCATTGGTGTGTTACATTATGTTAAAATTAATGTTGACCCTTATCAGTAATTTATGACTATAACAAGATATTACACTGATTTATTTTCCCAAAAATAAAAGAGGGTAGTTACGTTAAGAAATAAAATTTATAGGGGTAACCTAACCTATCTCTGATAGCACGTAACAAAATAATGTCTACTATTGTTACCCGAATATTTTTCCCTGGTAACATTTTATTTGTTCCTCACCTTCATCAACAGAATAACATTGAAAGGGAGAAAGCTCGGTTTTGAAAACATTTTGCGAAATGTTATAAAATTCGGACACCAAAACTTTGAGACGCATTAAATGAGCATTTGTAGGACAGAGACAGGAAAAGGAAAGATTAATTAAGCCGTTTTCATACGCAAGTGCCACAGCTGGTTGGGTTTCCTAAACTTTCGCCCATTCGCATCTCCGTCCATACTATATTTATAAAGCACAGACGGTCACAGATTTAATTAGCTAATCTTTTTATAATTTTATTTTATTTTGTATTTAATTTATTGTATAATTGTATATAATCTGTATAGTTAAGACATTATTTATTTATAAAACTTGCTTACTTTCATTACATCTGTATAGTTAAATTAATTGTATTTGTTCAGTCAGTTAGTGGTATTTAAGCTTTATGTATAGTAGTTAGTAAATAGTTAATAAATACAACAATATTTTATGAGCATTTCGTTTTATAACAGGTAACTTAAACATACTTTTTTTATATACTTTATTTTTATTTATTTAGAAAGATTAAACAAATTCTTATTATATATTTTCAGTGGTTATTATTCCTAATAGCCAACCTTACCTACACTGCAAACCTTTAAGTACACTTTAGAATATAGAACATGTACTTGTACAGTCAATAAAATTTTCTTATCAATTTTATTCCAAAGTCCTAAAATACTCGTAGGTAATACAACAATATTTATACAAAGCTTTTTCATGAATATCGGAGTACGGTTCCTTTCGCCATTCATTTGCAGCTGTCTTCTAAAATGAAATGGAGTTTTCAAAGTCAGATATCGTAAGTATATTTATAGGTAGGTACCTATATATACTTTTACGTACAAATTGAAAATATTTTTATTTTGGGTGCCCATTTGATGAATAAATTCGGAAGTCAGTTTGAAGTGTTATATTTTCGTATACGAGTGAGATCAAAGTTTATTTGATTAGAAGACATTATTTATTTATAAAACTTGCTTACTTTCATTACCTCGATATGACACGCAGAGAGCGTTCTAAGTATCAAATATGAATATACCTACTTATAGGAAGGTTATATTATTATTCTGTGAAATGAGAGCTGTCATTCATCTAGGGTTGTACTGGATTAATCCTAGTTAGTTCTATAGTTCAGTTATATCCGACCGAAGGTATTTGGGCGATTTAGGTGCTTACCTCTTTGGCAGGGTATATTCCTACCGAGTTGAATATTTACGAATTTCAAAAAATTAATTAAATAAAATCGTATTTTTACCCGACTCCGGTGAAGCCAAGAGGAGGGTTATGATTTATGCAATGTAGGTATATTATGTGTATGTTTGTAGGTATATTTGTTTAATGTGGACTTGTTTGTTTCCCTCGTTTGTTCAAAAAGCGAGGTATTATTGAATACGTCATAGGATACTTAAAAAAAACGTAACACCGGTAGCAGGACTTAAAATACGAATTCAGAATACGGCTTTTGAATAACTCGTGGTCGTACTTTTTATTTAATTTATCAAATACAGGTAGGTATGATAATGTATGGTGAGAACTTCGTTTTTATGGGTTTATTCGTCTAAAACATACCAAGAGAAACGAAACTTGTTTTATTTTTTTCGTAGTCGTGTTTTAAAGTTATTTTTTATTAAATGGTTTTATAATTGCACTTAAAGTGTTGCATTAGACATTCTGGGGTACTCTGCACAGAAACCTCCTATCTTTTATATTATTCCGAACGAGCCAGGCATGGCAGGAATTAGAAACTGTAGATAATGAGAGGATTTGTATTTTGTTCTTGGAGCAAACCCTTGCTATGTCATCCCGTCTCATATCTAAACTGTCACAAGGGTTCAACTGTCTGTCAACGTAACAAATGTCCTGCCTTCCATAATAATTATTATACTAATATTAAGACATAGTTAATGATGCGGGGTCTTAGGACCAAGGTCAACAGAAGGGGAAAAATTACCTACCAAATTAATATCGTAGCGAGCTTTTTCCGTGTTCTGTGGTGATCTCTGACACTACTTTTCATAGAAGGCTATGAGAAAAAAAATTAGGCGCCTTTAGATACTGCATTATTTATATAAAACTAGCTGTTGCCCGCGGCTTCGCTTACACGGAATAAGTACCCATAAACCAACTGGAAGAAATTATCTGAATAATAGTGAAAACTGCATTAAAATCCGTTGCGTGTTTAAAAGATCTAAAGTACAGAGGGACCGACCGACGCGACGCGGGAAGCGACTTTGATAAGTTATGATTTTGATGTTGATAGGTATAAGAATATTAATAATGGACAAAGTAATATATATTTATACTTATTTTTTGTAACATTTTTGCAACTATTTTCATGAAATGTAGACTCATGGTATTAGTTTATGTATTTTTTTAAATTAATATTTTTTTGGGTCATGTTGTCGCATGCGTGATCTGCTTGGGCTACTTCTATGTGCTACGCCCACCGTGGACGTTGGACGATGATGAAGAATTTGATCGAAAAACTAATTATATAGAGTAGTTAGAACGTGGTAGGTACCTGTAACTATAATATGTATCTCATCAAGAGATTGGTATTGTTCATGGGTACATTGGTTTTAATTAATCACCACTTATAATGCGATTAATGTTTACTTGTTTGATGGATGACCGCCGAAGCCATCGCGCCAATTCGATTGTCACCCAGCAACAGAATCATAATACCAACGGTCAAAGCACTTAAAAGGACATGGAAAAAACAGAAGTGGCATAGAGGCGCGCCGGCTGTATAATAATAATAAAATAAATTAAAAACGAACTACGTCCTCGCCCTGTATATACGGATTTTATTTATTTTATTTTAATTTGATTGACATTGACATATTGACATTGCAATTTAAATTGCGAATAATTTCGAAAAATGAGTTCATCAAGTAGCGAAAGTATTAGAACCATAGATCAAGTATTACTTGATCTAAGTATGGTTAGAACAGACTATATTATTTTATTAAAATGTTTATGAGAATACAACAATTTCTGTCCCTAATAAACATTATGACAAGTGACAACATTTCAGAACAATAATTGCAAAAATGTTACAAATATAAGTATAAATAAATATACATTATTAATTTGTCCATTAGTGGTATTCCGTGTGTTGTCCAAACATTATTTATTATTATTATTTCTTGGCTCCTGACACGCGGGACTTCCTATTTTAGGAGCCAGGGCCGTATTGTCATATTTACAAATGTAATTAACATTAAAGATATTTATTTTATTTATTTATTTATTCTACTTAATACCTATCATCATAAAAGTCGCTTCCCGCGTCTGTCCCTATGTAGGAGGTACGATTTAATCCTTATAAATAATACGCAACGGTTTATGATGTGGTTTTCACTATCATTCTAATAATTTATTCCAGATATACTTATCCCATGCGGGCGAACCCGCGGGCAACAGCTAAGTTCAAGTAAATAATGCATGTATTCTAAAGGCGCCTCTTATTTCTTTTTCTCATAGAGGGGTATGAAAAGCAGAGTGTCAGTGATCACTCGGTGGCAAAATTATTTTTACCTCGGACGACGTATATTGAGCGTGCTCGCCGCAAAAATATTTTTGTTCCCTTGGATGTAATCTATTTTTGCTCCTCGGGGGTACCCAGTGGAAATCTCAGTGCGAGGACGCATCACTATTTGAGGCACTGAAGCTAGAAAAATAAAAATGTATTCTTGCCAAGAGTTTTATTATACCTGCCTCGCCTACCACATAACATTTTGAGAACGTTGACCTAGTTATCCCGGGTCAGAATTAAACGCATTCCATCTGCGTACCACGTATCTCCGAGTGTGGCATAAACTCGAAAATGGGTAATTACGGTGCAATTAATAGGCCGCACCGACCAGGGGAATTAATGTTTAATGACAGGGCGGGCCGGGAGATGGGCCTGTTCCTAATCGTAAATGTCAATTATTTTATATTTTTTTAATGAATTTTATTATTAACTAGTTGTTTCCTGTCTTGTTTCTAACTTGTTTTTAAGCTCGGCGCAGGGTCGTAGCGTGATGTTAGATAGCCTATAATAACACATAACTAAACTTAAAATGATAATTAGTGATCAAAGATAGGTAGAATGATTCCCTCGACAAATGCAGTCTTAATTTTTTAACCAGTAAATAGAGTTTACATTTATCCATGTATCAAAAGTCAAAGTGGCTTATCTGTGATAGCGATTATGAGTACCTACCTATAGACTGTGATGATTTATCAGTTATCGTGATAAAAATTAATTATACAAAATTAATAATCCAACAATTATTATCTTCAATCAAATTAATGTCTGCTAATCAATTAAAATATGAAGGTATTCATAAAGGTTTCTCGGAAGTCTGGGCACGTGTTTAAAAAAAGTCATACAATTTTACATTGACATTTGATACGTTACGTACGTATGAACACCTGCTACTGATAAGAAATATTGGCTTGAAGTTGTTCCATTAATAACAGATGTTCTAAGTTTTAAAAGTTAGCTATAGCTTAGCTTAAGTACTGGAGCATATGTATAATCACGTTTACTAAGCTGATGTCAAGTCAATAGTCAGACATTATGATAATTTAAGGTACAGATGAATCAGAATGCGAATTACAAAAACCATGGTGCTGTCTGGGTTTCTTTGTTTTCTTACGGCGGGAAAATATTTTTTTTTAAATTCGACGGGTATAAACTTGACCTCAATCACATAATATAAAATATTTATTAAAAATGACAAAAAAAAAGTTTATTGTAAATGTAATAAATAATTATGTATTACAGATATATAATTATTTATTACAATTATTCATTACCAATAATATTGTTTCATGTTGTGTTATGGGTATAAAGAAATTACATATTTATACACCTTGTCAGCTTTTCCTCCACAGATTGTGAGATTGGACAAAGTCCCCATCCCTTGGGACTGTCAGTGTAAAATGTGGCAACTATTCGTGACATGATGTCTAGGTCGACCCTTACAAAAGCAATGTAAGATATGCGATACAATGTATCTTGTTACGTGAGAATCTCTGGAAAAGGTAAAAGTTATGAAGAGCACATTTTATATAACATAGCTTTGGCTAAAGTTAAACCCGCGTAGCTGAAGAACGACATCCGTTTTCTCCTACTCATTCCACCCGAATCGTTGCCAGCTCTCATTTGTCATAACTTCACCATAATTTATACTAACACTTTATTTGAAAGTATCTCTAATTAACGGTGCGAATGCATAAAAATTTGTTGCAAGTAACGTTTTACACGACTCGTAGTAAATAAATAAATGCATGTAACAACCAGTAGTACCCGGTACAAGTACTGATTCAGTAGGTACCCGTAGTATGGAACATATCATAATACAGAACAATTTTGAATTATTGCTAAGGTGGTTATTACATAGGTTATGCTTAGTAAGAACCAAACAAGCGCGGGCAGCAGCGAAGCCATATTATCTTTTCATTAATAGAACCTCCTCCTTTTTTCGAAGTCGGTTACAAAGTAGGGAAAGACCTCTTCGTGCTACGCGCGCTACGCCGTAGCAAAGACCTACAGTCATAGCGTAATGTAATACAACAACGGAACCTTTACGGTCATTGCCACCTTTCAAATAAATCTACACCATCAATCAACCAAGAGAACACTTCACCATAATAGAAAGTTAATGTTACCACTCTTCATAATCATAACTCCAGCGCTTTGTCAAAGACAGTCACGTGAACAACGTGCTTGCTTGACCTTTTTCAAGGGAGGCTCGGTGAGAGTATCATTCAGCGTTATCAAGACAAATGTCAGTCATAAATCGCTTATGTCCGGGTTGCGGGGAGGTAGCCCCCACTCGAGAGCGCTTGACATAGGTGAGTAATCCGAATGCCGGGATCACGTCTTCTGGGCAACTCATTTATTCGCAGACCCGCACGGATAATGGGAAACTTACGAGCGAAAAGAGAATTATTTTCGACCGGTAAAGGAATCACTTCTTCTGCGATACGTTTATCAGACTGATATTTTATGATTATGGTTTACACTACCAAACTATGGTATACCCATACCATATTTATATTTATATTTATAAACTAACCATATTTATAAACTAACCTAAACCGTCAGTTCTCAGTGGTTCAAATATCAGGTCAATTTATTGTAACAATGAAAGTCTATTGATCGAACTATTAAACCACAAGGCTCAGTAGTACAATAATTACAATTTTAGATTAAAAACAAATCTAAATTCAACACCAAATTATAAAAAAAAACTCACAGGGATTTGTTTAATAAACAAAAAAAACAAGTTGAAAAGTAAGTAATAATTTTAACTTTTTGTAAGTTTTGTTCTTAAAAATTAAAATTCGAACAATCAAATTTTAAATATCAATAATTCAATGTCATTGAGCTGAAAGGCACAAATAGTACTAGTAGTACAATCAATGAACTATTAACTGAACTACTGAGAATACAATACTAACGCACATATTAAAGTTCGCTGACTAACACCTATTAAATTAGGAAGAGTGTACTTACTTGCAATAAAATAGTTTGACTTTGACACCTAACTATAACCATATTTATTCATATTTCTTTAACTGTAACAGAATACAATATCAGAATATAAAGGAGATACTGTTTGTTCAACCATACATACCTAACCTCAGGCTATAATGAAAAAGAAGCATACAAATAAGGAGGATAAAATGACAAAAATAAAGAGCTCCCAAAAGGAACGCTGAAAAAATAAAAAGTATGTCACCCGGTTTAATATTAACTTTCAGCCGTTTTTCTGTAAAGCCTCTTTGTGCTTGTAATCTTTTTTTAATCTGGATTTTAGAGCGACTATGCTTCGTGAGGCGCACGTATTAATTTGCTTTACTAGTTTGGAATTCGGAATGGAGGCTTTATTGGAGGCTTTATATTGCCAGCTGTTGCCCAGCTCTGCCAGGCGTCTGCGATACAAATTAAGGTTCTATCAATCACCGGGCTTTCTCAAGTACCTATCTAATGAATAAGTGACACAGTGGCATGTTTTAGTAAATGATTTTGACTTAACAAAAAAGTAGGTACTTACCGAAAAAAAAAACTTTATTTTCTCGCAACCCTGTACCGTCGTAGGTACTCAGGGTAGAGGAAGTATATCGCGAATAATAATAAAAAATCATTCTCTATGAATTTTTTTTGTTAGTAAACTGATGAAGCTGTATGAGTTTACTTTCTTTCTTCCTTTTAAAAATAAAATATAAATTGGCGTAAAAGTTTAGTGCGGGCCGCCGCGCCGTAGTTTATTTCAAATGACATAGTCAAATACTGAGAAAAGTATTTTTTGTAATGAAAATATTTTAAAAAACTGAATTGTGTCTAACCCTCAGAGTGTTAAAAAACCCGATCGGGTTTTATTAATATTGTCTGCAGAATGTGACGCGACCCGTTTGGGTGTCGTCGCTGTAGGCTATTATCACGTATATATATGTATAGGTATGAGTGATTTCTCGAAAATCAAAAAATGACGTCCACATTCTTCGGAGTTTTCTAATTTTGACAGCCACATTCTAAAGGCTAAACAGCAAATACCTTCAAATTATTCAGTTTTCTCTAAATATTAAACTTAGAAAAAAATCTCATAGATAACTGCAAGTACATCTTCAGTTAGAGAGCTCTCCTCCCTTCGCGACTGCCTCTAACGATTTTCTCAAAGCGAAAAGGAGTCTTCAAAGTAAATTACAAGAACTATCAAGAATCCCTGTACTTTAATGAAAATATCAAAGGATTCGTGTAATTGACCAAAATTCCGCACTCCGTAAAGGTCACTGCGGCTTCTGGGAGCGTTTTGTGCGAAAGTTTTTCGATGTAAAGGAAACCCATAGTAGGTACCTACGAAGTAATACAGCTATAATTTGATATCTACAAGTCAGTATGGTAGGCATTTTATTAAGATTAACACGATGGCAGATATCGAGAACTTTATGTATTGTTTATGGCACTACATCAACTAATGTAATTATGTATAAATTATAGTCTCAATGCTTTTATGACTATAATTATGTTTTTACCTAGTCACGACTCTATACGGATCAACGGAATGTTTGTGGATATTTTGGCAATTAACACTCTTGCTACTATGTTTAAGTTAAATTAAACAATGAAAATTAATAAATACACGGTCAAGGTTTTCTGTGCTGTGGTTTTTGTGAAAATAAATAAAATAAAAATAAAATAAATGTGGTGCAAGAGAAACCAAAATACATGTCAACTCAATTTTTTATACCAGTATTATGTTGTTTGCAAAATAGAAAATTAAATATACTGCTTCGCATGCATTTTTTCCCCTGCCTATTTTAAGAAATCAATTGAAATTTTAAATACGTATATAAATAAAAAATCATATTTATTGCGGTCCGTATATAAATGTACTTACGTACGTTAAGTATACCTACTACCTACATTTTATTACCTACACGTACCTATACATATAATAATTATAAATTACCAAAATACCTACTCACTGCACTTACCACTTGCCACATTTGTACATATTATAATAACTTACAAACGGTCTAAGTTATATTTAGGTAATAACGCAGATATAATACTAGATACTCTGAAGCACATTCGTTATTATAACCACAATCTGTATTATGCGTAGCACAGTTTATCGATTGCGGTACCTATATCTGACCACGCAACAAGTGAGAGGTTATTATGGCAGCTTGTGTCTACTTTTACGCTAGCTCCCTTGGGGCCAAGTTGGTCGGCAAATATTGGCGTAATTGAAGCTTTTGTGTGGGCTTTGGGATGTGAAGTGAATTTGGGCTCTGACCGTCTGATATGTACATATTTGACAGTAACAATATGTGTTCATTTCCTAGTCAGCTTGTAATTAACAAAATTAAATTACAAAATTATCTACAACCAATATTTTAAACTTTTCTAGCTCTGCTGAAGTGAAGTGTGAATAAGTGTTCTTTCTATTTAGTCGTGTATACTCATCCATTAATCTCATCGCCATCGATTGACGCTGTGGACGTAGCCGATTTAAATAATTATGCATAATTACCATAAGAAGACATAGGAATCCATAGATGGTTAAAATGGTAATGCGAAAAAAACTTAGGTACTATCTTAGAATAATAGTTATGAAAAATTGTGTCGCATTAAATGTTAGTATAGATAGAGTGGAGATCGGTACGCGCAGTGTGGAACTCTCATAGGCCAAGTGAACCGCCGACCGACCTAAAGAAGGTGGCCGGATGCGGCTGGATGCGGAGCGCTGAGGACCGGGCGTGGTGGCGTTCACTCGGGAACGGCGATGTCCAGCAGTGGACGTTAAAAGGCTGATACGATGATGCTGACAATAGATACAATGATAACAATTTCAGTTTATTTTATTTAAAACTTTATTGCACTAATTTGTACAAAAGGCGAACTTAATGCCAAAGTCATTCTCTACCAGCTGACCTTTGATGCAGATTGCATCAGATGGTTCAGCTGACATTAAATAAAAACATTTCATAATGAAAAATTTGTCATAAAATACTCGCACCACTTGCCTCCTGTCAAATCGAGTGCAGACAGGTGGAGATTGGAGATATTTAACAGCTATCGTAGTACTTAACGTTATCGAACATTCCTGGAAAGAGATAAGCCAAGTCACACAGGATCAGGTAACAGGGAAAATATTGTGAGGACACGTTTTATGTTATCGATACGGAGCGATAAATATTACATCATTGTCGTCTAACCCCGGATAAAGCCAGAGCATTAAAGTCAGGTGTGATAACGTACCAACAAGTTGAATGTTTTGAGGAAAATATATTGTTTTTGAGGAACGTTTTTTACATATCCATGAGAGTGGTGACGGCATATAGGTACTAGCCCTTAAACATATTATATCAAAAAAAATTCATAAGTGTCCCATCTCCTAATTTGTTTGAAAATTAAAGCGAACTATTAAAATGCAAGTAACACATGTCCAAAAAATAAAAAAATTGTAAAGATATATCTTTTCTAGGTAGGTAGGTAGGGTCTGCCTATCATAAGTAGGTACTAGGTACTTAGTCACACTTACCGTTGGATTATTCAATTTGTGTATGTCTCAGTGGAATTTCATCACACTACTCTTGTACTAAGTGAACCTACTTATTTGTCTACTACAATACTTAATTCGCCGCGGTAACTAATGAAGCGAGAGTGGCTTGCCGACCGCTGTTAGCGACTGAAGAGTAATTTGCCACGGTCTACTGACTTCAATAACATATAGCAGACTGGGTTCTCACTCCCTTTCAAACAATCAACATTTTTCAAACAATAAACCTGAAGGTACATTGATGGAGTCCAAATCTTTGAGCAGGCAGTCCAGGAAGACGATCAGTCAGTGTTATGTGTTTGATCCGTGAGCCTCGAAAACTAGGAATGACTTTTTACGTAGGTATGTAAAAAGTCATTCCTAGTTTTTTTGATCTTGCAACACAATGTAGCTTGTGTGCAACATAACAACATAGCTTGCGGTGTGTAACATAACTCATTTTTGGTCATGTTGAGGAAAATGTTTCCCGAGAATTTCTTTTATGCGTAGAAACAAAAGGATTTTGGTGGTTTGTAATTTTTTTCTAAACATACTTTTTATTTTTAAGTTTACATTACAGTTACACTGCTAAGAAGTTCATAATTAATTAGGGCTATTTCACGACAAGTACCTACTATTCTATTATCGAATTTTATCTCGAGTAATTCTGAAATATTTCTTTACTATAATCAAAAAATAATAATAATTAAGTAGGTACCCATACCTTATTGATTTTGAAAACAAATAATCAACACCAACTCTTACTGAATGAGGTAGGCAAACTAAATGAATCTGTTCAACAGAGCTTACAAGTCCCATCAGGTTCAGTAACCCTACAATAATATAGACATAAAAAACAATGTTGAATATTACGCAGATCGATATAATTGAGTCTAAATAAGTATTATATGAAACTAAAATAAATTATGGTGAAGTTAAATTCTGGTTTGTGTAAAAGTCTATGGCAATGCTAATTTAAAAGGGTAAAATGAAAGCAATAAATTCCGTTTGGGAATCTTAGATTAATTAATAAAACACTGGAGTGCAAAATAGGTAGACGTTGGTGAGTAGGTGAAAAGTTTACTTGGGCTGCCAGCGGCGGCGAGTTAATTCAGTTATCTGACAGTTTTGATTGTATTTGTGAAATAATTTAGGTCACAGTACCAGCTTTAGTGGTCTCAGCTGCCTAATGAAATGATACTCAACTTACTGTGGTACGTACAATATTCAGACGTATAAAGTTCAAAATTCAAAAATTCAAAATTCAAAAGTATTTTATTGCATGTAAGTACACTAGGTACATTTATACAACGTCAATTTTTTATCTACCACCGCCTCCAAGGTGTTATATAGAGCTGGGAAGAAGAAGCGGCGCAACAAACTTCCGCAACACATCTTTTAAAATCAAGTTTGTACATAACATTATTTTGTAAAGATTGTGCGAGGCTGAAGTAACATTAACACCAGGCATCTTTGTCATTTAGATAATCGACTGTTCTATAATAAGCTTTCTTACAAAGTTGTTGTTTAATGTAGGTCTTAAATTTTCTGTCATTCATATTTAAGATTTCTTCTGGTAGTTTGTTGTAGAAGCGTATACATTGCCCCGTGAATGATTTACTGACCTTACTAAGCCTTAACTGTGGTGGTACAAGTTTGTTTTTGTTTCTTGTAACATAAGCTGTGCTCATGTCACAGTGCCTCAAAAAGAGAGATATATTTTTGCGGACATACAAAATATTCTCAAAAATGTATTGACTGGCAACGGTTAATATATTAATTTCTTTAAACTTTTCTCTTAATGATTCTCTACAACGTAGATTATAGATCGCCCTAATAGCTCTCTTTTGCAAAATAAAGATGGTTTCTATATCACATATATTATATACTAGCTGTTGCCCGCTACTTCGTACGCGTGGATTTTGGAAGTAGGTACCTATCTGTGCTATGTATAAACATCGCCTAGTTATAATTTTCCGTTGGTGAAATCACCAGATTTTAAGTTATACCTTCAGGAACGCAACTTTGAAAACCGCATCCAATTTGGTTAAGTAGTTTTTGGGTGATGCCGGAATAAACATAATATAGATAGACAGAAACTCTAAAAATTATTGTTTTGGCTTCTATTGCTCTTAAAAAACCTGTTATATCAATTTTTCTTAAATATCTCCTATTTCTATGAATATCGTCTAGTTACGTTATATGATTTATCTGAAAATAACGATTATTTATTTAAATGTAAATTTTCGTGGTCTTACTTTAATTTAAGATGCTATGTTACTTAGAAGGAATTGATTCTGATGATTGACCCTTTCCAGTGATGTCATAAAAGTACAGGAAGGTTTTTTTTTTTTTAAATTCGGTTCGATTTCCGGCTGAGGCAAGTGACGTTTCATAAATCTTTGAATGCAGTTTTATTTAATTTGGAAATAAAAGAATCCTTTGAGTAAAATGTGCTATCTTCAGTATTTAGAATACTTTCCCTCCAACTACGGTCCATAATTTCCAACCTTACTTACTTATAATGAATACTCAAATACCTACATACAATCACCCAGAATCCGAAAACCAACAGATATGCTCGTCGCACAAATGTTGGCCCCGGGTGGGAATCTGGGAATCGAACCCACGACCTTTAGCTCAGTAGGCAGGGTCACCACCCATAGTCACCACTCACCACCAACAAAGCCAACGGCCAGTGTAGAAAACAAATCAGTAGGTATTCGATACCGAGAGCCCCTGGAACCGGTGACTATAGGGATTTTGTTACACCTGTATGTCAGTCAGTCAGGGTTTATAATAAAACTGGCAGACCCCCGCGACCTCATTCGCGTTTTAAAAGAAGGCTATATACATGACACACTATTATGCTGTACATGCAATGCTTCCAACCAACCAAACAACCCGCGAACAAACGCGCGTACAAACGCGCGAACAAACGCGAAAAACAAACCCGCAACCAACCAACCGAAAAAAAACAAACAATTAAACAAACAAACAAAAAATAAACTGAGATTCAGCACCCCCGACAACCTAGAAAATGGTAAAAGCATCGCATCGGTGCGTTGCCCGTGATAGCCACCAGATCAAATGGTATCGAATCTTCTTGTGTTAGTACTCCTTGCTAAGTAATTAATAAAGTCTTCTACTTTTTACATGAAATCTTTTTTCTTCATATGGAAAGCCAGTTGCCGATTTGCGTGCATTTTGGTTGCCATGGAGATATTTCTTGTTATTTTGCCTAGTAAATAATTAATTTATTTGTTTATTAAGAAATACGTGTGATTTCAAATTTTGCGCATATTAGTTCTCGATTCAATATTTGTATATTTTTTTACTGAACAATTTGGTATACAGAACATTCAAAGTTACGATTTCAAATGTCAACTTACTAAAGCCTAACGTCCTGATGAATTTCTGAAATATTCGCCGACTTACTACACTTTATTACATTTTGTGGCTGCTCCTTTTTACAAAACCCAATACCAAATATTTTATGTTCATTCTCTAAGAGTATTACCTATCCTACAGCGAAAGAATTATTGAGATCGGTTCTGTAGTTACAAAGATTAGCTCCGTCACACATCCAAACATCCATCCAAACAAATTTTACCTCTTTAATATTAGTATAGAATACCTATGGTAGATTGCAGAGCAGACATTTTCAAATTAACCAGGCTACTCTGACCTGTAAGTTCATACAAATGTTAGGAAATGAGAGGTTTTTATTGATGGTTGATATTTCCCTACCATTTTTTGAGATTTTTGTGATTTTTTATGTTATCCCGGGATATACACTGTCAGTATACAAAGTTTCGTCAAAATCCGTCCAGCGGTTTAGGTGTGATGCGCGTTCAGACAGACAGACAGACAGAAAGACAGACAGACAGACAATAATCTTAAAAACTGTTCTAACATGTTCAGTTACTCATTTTAAGTCGCCCTGGTTGGTTTTTTTCCGAATATATTCAATGTACAGACTTTTTGGACTTTACGATTTTATTATATGTATAGATACAAGTAGACAGTTTATAATATACTAGCTGTTGCCCACGGGTTTGCCCGCGGGAACAGTTTACCGCGGTAAAAAGTAGCCTATATGTTATTCTAGAATATAAGCTATCACAATACCAAGTTTGACCAAAATCCGTTCAGCCGTTGCAGCGTGAAAGAGTAACAAACATCCTCACAAGCAACAATTAAATCGTCAATATCTACTTATCTGACCCGCTTCTGCAGATTCACAAATAGGTTCCATTTATTTATCATTAAGTATCATAAAGGAGGAATTGAATTTCGTACACTTATAGTATGACGCAGTGTTTTATGAGTGCTTAACGAACATTATTTATTTCAATACAGAGTAAGCCCTAGCTGACAAGGGTCATTTAATTACAAACAACGCAAATGAATACACAACCTTATAAATATCAGGCATATCCAGTTTGTATTAAAGGTTTAGAGGTTGTGTTAAATTGTTAATAATTAATTACTTGAGAGATTTATCTACGTGTCTGACCATGAAGCTTCGCAGAAGGCGGTTTTCAGAAACTTTAGGGGTTTCAAAAGTTTCGGCCCTTACAATTTATCGATCTCACGTTAATTCATCTAGCTCTAGCTGTTGCCCGCGGCTTCGCTCGCATTGGAAGTACCTATAAACCATCCGTAGAAACTACATGCGTAGGTCAAAAGATCTAAGTTTACAGAGGGACAGACGGACGCGGGAAGCGACTTTGTTTTATACTATAGAGATTATCATCTACACGGCAATTTTATTAGTACTTTCGATCTGCTATTAACATCATCAGTAGTATCAAAGCATGGGAAGCGAATCTAATTAACATTCCCATCGCGTGAACTTTTATGGGTCGTAGGTATTTTATAGTAAAAGATTTATACGACGTGTAAAGAGTGAGTCACGGTTTTTTTGCATGAATTCAAAGTAGGTAGGTACTGAAATATCATTTATTGTGGCTAAAAGAAATAATTCGCTAAGTCGCTCAGTTAAAAGTTAAAATTCCACGGCTCAAACAACTTAGCAATTTAAATTAAGCTTTAAAGATCTTGGAAAGTGCTACAATTTGGTTCCGTGACTAGGATCTCATTAGTACAGTTACACGATTTAATAAACTTGTTCATTTTATGGAAACTTTCCTATACCTTCTATCTACAGATTGTAGAGTTTCTCTTATATCTTCGCGAGACATATTTCTGGATGAGCAGAACCCCATTTATCCGAGCGTAGCGACGGTAGCGTATACTCGTATATTAAATAAATCTCTTTATCAGAGCAGGCCATGCTTCTTCATAAAACTGATCTTTCTCTGAACAATACTCTCAAAACTTTGTGAATTGTGCAGTGAGGGAAAAATAAACAAAAAAAAGGAATATAATAAAAAATGTCCTAATTGGCGCACAATAAATTCACAATAAGTAATAATAATTAACAAAAATATTTAATAGAAAAGGCTGAGATAAAATTTATTACTTTTTATTGAACTTCATTGTTATTTATAGTCCCGCTGTCAATACTAGTTTATGTGTTTTATCTATGTTTTATCAGTTTTGTGTTAATTGTAGTCAAACATAACAGATATGTCTACTTAGATACCAATTTGCACAAACGCAAGAATACGTAAATCACAGGTAAATCAGCCTTACACCTACGCGATATTGAATGCTGCATATAGGCTTTTATCTCACTATGCGAATTTATGCTTTAAACCTCAAGAATGGTTGGTTCCGTCATGGTATGTATAATTATAGGACACGAGTTACCTGCGACTTAAAGGCTGTGCTAAGTAAATATAAAACATTTTTGTATAATTTAGAATAATTTTACACGGAAATTATTTCCTGCGTTATTCATTAGCACAAGGTAAAAGCTCCTCAGAACTGCCTCCGGAGTGGACGATTTATGAAGACTATAAACTTGACAACGCCACTTAAGAGTTTCCGTGTAGGTACTTGAACCGTCGGCAACGTTAATATCCGTCCATTTGTAACAATAAAATTAAGGCTGAACGATGAGTTTGATTGTTCGAGGAAGATATTGGAATCGGAAAGTTGTCAGCGAATTTTTAAGGTCTTTTAAGTGTCGAATGGGTCGTGATTGGGGTGAGTAGTGGTGGTTGGCTAGCAAGTGTCGGTGTGTAGCCGGGGCCGGTCGGTGGGAGGTGTGATGAGCGCCGCAGGAGGCTGCAGGTCGCGCCCGCCCGGCCCCGATCGATCCGCACTGCGCAACAAGTGCCGCCCGCCACCTCCTGCTACTCTCAGCCTACACACTGCCAACTTGTGTGGCGAACTCTACACACAACTTTTAAGGTACACCTGGAATAGGATACATATTATAATACTACCTCTTTCGACAAGTCAACTGGCGTTTTTAAAACGTATGCGTTTCTATGACTTTACGCACTTTAAAGTGCATTTTAAAAATGATTTGCCATAAGTATTGATACCTATACTTATATAAACTTTTAAAACAGTTTAAATAAACATACTAAAAAAATGCTAAGCTGAGAAATAGTTCCGCTTTGCAGTAAGCAATACCTACATTGGGCATAATCGGACAAAGTCGGGTTAAAGAACTGAATAGGAAGAAATAGACAGAAGAAAGAACATGCCATTATTGTTGTAAGTATATGATCAGAATTATAAGACCGATCATGGAGAAATAATTTCTATATATTTCATTTATCTAAATACTATTACTTACTGTACTTATACAGTGACTTGCATAGACAAAAAACCTGTTACGGAGGCATTTATTTCTGCATCAAAAACTTTTGCTCTGAGATGATGGTGGTACGTTGACTTTACTTTGAACACGATACGGCATGGGGATTCGCCTTTGCTCAATTGGCATCACTTGGAGACGGGGTATAAACGTTCCATTGTCTTCAGTTAGTTCAACGCAAATCGTATTATGAACGTATGTCGTGATTTCGCTAGGAGGAAAACAGCAACCTTCCGTAAAGTTACCCTAGGTATATCTGAACTCGTAAAACGATAAAACAAAGCGCAAAGGGACTCGCCCTTGATTTGTAGTTCTTGGAAATATATGGCGTTATAAAAGTAGAATGGAACGTTGTATCATAAATGTGCGGAATATAAATTACTTCAATTTTATTTGGGAGTAAGTATGTTTATTCAAAGACACAATGTTTTTTACGATTGGTACAAATTTAAATATAACCGTTTGAACATGGTAATTTAATTGTAAATCGACCTCATTGAAACCCGTTTACATTTTCTACATTTCTCAAATCCATCTGTGCCCAATTTGCCCAAGTAACATAAATTAGTAGTAGGTACTAATAAATAGTAATTAATTATTATCTTATAAACATTTAAAAAGTCTTCGAACATGTTATTTGTATTGTATGAAGTGGTATGTACAGTTACTCTGTAATCAATTTGTAACTTACATATAGATACATTATTATGTAAGGAACTATAATAAATTATCTACACAAATTCTACTTCAAGTTATATTTTATTAGTTATATTTTTAAATAATAACTATTATTATAATCATTTGCTTTAGCAGAGTAGATACCTAAAAGAATGTACGTATAAACTTCTCTAATCATGATTAGAACTAAGAAGACTAATCTTTTAAAAAAGGCACATCCATAAATTTTGAAATACCCAAAATAAATAACTTCTGATCATTAAATGGGTCATAGGGTAATTTTTATACATGCAAGCTCATTTCAAATCCTTGGTTCTCTGCCAAGAAATGAAGTGGACATTTAGGTATGAATGGAGGAGGTCTGAAACCCTAAAGAAAACCTTGCTCTGATCCAACTGATGCTTTATTTCAATCTGTGGAAGCGAAATGGACTGTAGTTTCCCCGAAAATAGCTTCTAAATAAAATTATGCCAAAATTGTCTCAACGAGAATGTATACTTTTTTAGGGTTCTACCACAGAATAATTAATTATGGTTTGCACAGTCTGAGATAAACATCATATCTTAACTTACGGTTAGGTTTCTAGGCGTAATAACGTAGTAGACCTCCGCCATGCATACTCTTTTCAGAAAAATCAACTAAATCGTTTCCTAACTACAAAATGATTTCTCTAATTTGTTGGAGTTGTTTACAAACAGAAAATAAGTTTCATTACAACTCTTGTCACTTAAACGAACATGAAAATAAAAATGTGTTGGAGCCAGAGTTGGAGGCAGTATCACGATTATTTTGTATCTGTCAATTTAGCGGTGCCGATTTTGGAGGAGTAGGTATTTCATTAATTCAGTTTATATTTTTCTCGTTGCTATGGACATAACACGATACTTAGGTATATATTTTTCTCAGAGTATTAAGTGGGTCACCTAGGGCCCGGCCTGACAACTATCCACAGTATTCCTGCTTTCTCCATAGCAACAAGTTTTTATAGCTTCATAAATATACGAACGTCTGACATCATCAAAATCTTTGTTACGAAAATAAGTCATTTTTATTTTTACAGAAATTTCTACCATTTACTACTATGTAATGTTAAGGAACGTTTAATATTGAATATACAATTTCTTTAAGTAGGAATTTTGAATCAAAATGCAAGGAATATACAAGAATAATTGGTAATTAGAAGTTTATTAGAAGTTACAACCCAAGTTATGTTACATCAGCCAGCTCCGCCTGCGTAAGGCTATTTAAGACTAGAAAGTTCCGTCTATTTTTCACTGGATCGTTGAAATCAAAAAACGTTATATTTGCCATTGATTTTTTAAGCTCGACGAATTATTATATTATTAACTAAATGATTTTCAAAACATTCAAGTAATATATGTAAAATTACAATAAAATCTGCCTGGTATTTTTTAATTTACATTATTATTATTATATCTAGTGAATAACCTTGTTTATTTGAATTAATTACAAAATTGTAATAGTAAGCCTGGTTCTTTGCATTTATGTAGAAAAGAAGAAAGTTAATTGTATACTTACATTAATACACCAATAAGTAATCCTTCAAGATCTTAAGATGCACATTTGTCTGAGACACTTCTATATTCGGAGGAAGTAACGATCAAAGATAATTAATAAGCCCTTGAAAAGCAACTCTGATACGTTATGGAATTTCACTTAATTTATGTCAATTATATATCAACGTTAAATGGAGACGCAGTGATAATGAAATGTGTTATTGTTTGCTCTGTATCCAACCATACATGCCATGAATCTTAATTTGAGGATGAGGTATGTGCGCGGGTATAATATAAGTATAAGTTCTATTATTCGTCTCGTTACACTCAATGTTTGTTCTCGTTTGTGTATATTTTACCATATTTTGACCTTTTCCCAATAAATATGTTTTTCTTAGATATAATATACCACATTTTATCACGTATTGCTGAAACATACCATATTCCTTTAGCTGCTTAAAACAAATATTTTGTCTTAATTGGGAAAAAGGGCATTTATACATGAGTTTTTAAAAAACAAGCTACATACTAACACAACAACCTCCTAGGACTCGTTTTGTCGTAGGTACTTATCATTCAGTTGGGGCTGTAGTCCTAGGCGTGCGTTTGTTTAAATTGTTTGAAACCTTACATATAAAAAGTAGAATCATTACAATAGACTTACATAACAACCCAGTCAGTATCCCGTCTCTACCTTATCACTTTGTCTCTACTTACAACATCACTCTTAGAAACATACATAATTATATATACTTATCTAAATATAAATCTATTTGCACGTATAGCATTGGCGTTATATTTTCAAGAACTTTGATAATAATTTGATACAGACCTAAGGTTGATTGATATTGCTGAATCAAGATAATAAATACAGTAGGTAGGTACTTTGATATTATGTGTTCGGTAGATAAGTTCAGGGGCTACAATATTAAACGTCCCTAGAGGTACAAAAACGAATGTAAACAGTTTGGAAGACAAACTGGAATTGTATGAATACGATATTTTCGAATAAATTGTTGCAATACATAGATTGTAGATTTTGTGTCATTATATTAACACACGGCAGTATATTTGAAAGACTTATCTATAACATAATGAATTTGAACTTATTAGGATAATGCTGAGATGCCCATATTAAAACGTTTTAAATATCAGGATATCTGTAGGTACTACATGGTAAATTCAAAGGTCGGATGACTGGTGGAAAGCAACAATAACCTCTTTTGACACCCCACGACAACTTTCCTCTACTGAACGTAGCCTGGGATTTAGACTTGACTGTATACTTGACCGTAAACGTTTAAGATAATAATTGGCCTCATGTTACGTATCTCTTAATATATCAAATTATTTTAAGCTGTCTTCCAGAAATAAATAAACTTAAACAGAAGGTTTGGAGATTTGACAAGCAAGGGAAATGAATTCATTCCCGAATAAAATTGATAAAACGGATATTGAAAAATTTCACGCCAATAGAATCATTTTCTAAATGCAATTATATCAGTTTTCAGTTTCAGATTGAGTTAGAAACGAAACAGCATTATTATTTAAAAAATTTTTAGGAACTTCATAATAAACCATTTAGTTATTGTAACAAAATTAATCATTAAAGTTTTCGTAGAATGACGGCTGCCAAAATGACTGCCAGTCGTCTGAATTTGGAGTTCAGTTGCTTTGTCCTTCAAAGTACATCAATACATTTCCTGCTTTGGCAATACTTTAAGAAATTTCAAGTAGATACAATGTCCACATGACGATTATTTTTTAGGTAAATAATATTGACATGATTTTAGAACTATGCACAAGACGGCAGACGATCTAAGAGATGACGCAAGAGTTACGTTTGCTACTGTGCCTCTCCCTGATTTGTTGGAGATGAGCGAGTTGCGCGGGCGACGGCACGTGGGGCGCGTGCAAGGGGTTGGGGGTCCCAGGGCTGGACCCCGGGGGGCCCTGGGGGCCCGTCGGGAGCGACTGCCGCCGTCTACGTCGCAGCGCTGGAGACAAGTTGTATTTTACCTGGAAGTAAAGGTATATCTAATATTCAGCTTTTACTTTTTGAATACCTATATCAAAATAGGGTAAAACTCGGTAATACGCCCCACTTGACAAAAAGCCGCACTCACCTAGCACGCACACTAATAAAACTACACAGCACACGAATAGAAACGCAAGTAGCCATACAACGTAGTAGCTTTGCGAGTGTGCGTGCTGTGAGTAGTGCGTATTACCGAGTTTTGCCCTATTTGGGAAAAATTAGTAAGGAAACAAATACCTACAAATTCAACCGCTAAAACTTAAGATTTACCAATTGATTATACTAAAAGTTCGAATTGAATCTTATTATCTTAGATTATCAACAGAATCATGATAACCTGTCACTAACCTCAATTCAACCTGACCGATTATAATTATCAATTCGGCCTTTTACCTTCATCACTTGGTTTTACATATTTGGTTTTACCGGCAAATCTTAGATTTAAAGTAGTTCGAGCTTTTTAAGTAGGTACCTAGGTAACAAATAGGTACACAAAAAACATATTTTGATACCTAACTCCAACGCCTTTTCCTATATTTTTGCATTGCACGAGGAGCTAAATTTAATCCAATACCGACAAAGAAAAGGACAAGCAGTGGGAAAGTAAAAAAGACTATCTTTTTACCGCCTTAGAGGAGTTTAATGTTAACCCTCTATGTAGGTACAATTTAGATAAACCTTTTCACAAAATACCTTTTCAAGAAATGTATACACTAAAAGGGAATGTTGTGAAGAAATTCTATTACCAACCAAGCAACCTATACAAATAAATAGTGAATCCTTTTGTAACTTTAAATGGTTTACCTTGGCTTGGACCAGCAGCTCTTTGAAGATCTGTGAGACGTTGATATTGTCCTTAGCCGAGGCCTCCACGAACCCATTCTCCCAGTCCACTGTCACTACAGATTCAGTTGTGTGGAACTCTACCTGTAGACAAACAGGAACACTTCTCAATCACGACTAGGGGGTACAAATAGCGGAATGTAGCATTATATTTTATTTTTAACTAGCACTAATCCAACAGCCAGTGATATTAAATTACTTCATCATCATCAGCCTGCACTAGTCCACTGCTGGACATAGGCCTCCCCCAAGGCGCGCCACTGAGTCCGATCTTTGGCTCTCCGCATCCAAATTTCAATATTTCACAACTACACACCTAACTTATCTGTCACACAACCTAACTGGCAATATAATTATGGTTTTGCCAAATAAAAATAAAATCGTTTTCAATTAGAACTAAGTAGGTATATTCATAGCTTACGAAGCATAAACATAAGCATTTTGCAGTCAAATCAATCTAACTTTCCAATCAAGTTGATTGCATGTCAAATTTGCCTAAAGTATTGGTTGCCAGTCGATCAAAAGTTTGAAAGTAACAAGTTGAGGAAATTAACTCATAATTAGCATGTCAATTACAGTCGCTATCGCTACATGTTACGTTCGCGTCTAAGTCGCGAACTTGCAGACTCGGCAGCTACGCAGTTTAATGAGCTTCCACAAGATTTATTGCGTTAAGTTGTTCATGAGTTCCACTCTAGAGTTGTGCGGGCGCTGGTACCCCTATTCGTATTTAAATACCTGTTGATCAAATACACTTCAATGGTGCTAAAACAATACTAAAGGGGACTGTCTTGTTGGTAAGTCTGCAAGTTGCATTCAAAGAATATCTTTAATATAGTTCATTACTGCTATAAAGTTTTACCTAACTCGATCCCTTAACAGAAAAGTAACAAGATACATATGAAGTGAAAGAGGTTTCTAGAAAGCCGATGTTACATTACACTAAGATGTCCTTAGCGATGACACATCGCTAAGCGATGCGATCTCGAATAATACATACATAGGTACATATAAAATTTATGTAATTCCATCTGTAAATTTGCAAGTGAAGTGTGCGGTGAGAATCAAGGGGAAAAACGTGGTCTAATCAAGCGCCTTGACTTATTCTGGATCATATCATATACCTACCAATAACATTTTTTATTACTTACGTGGGCTTAGGTAAGTACTTCATAGTTATGTCCTATGACTCTCACAATGCAAAATAAATGCTAAACATTATGTCAAAAAAACTTGTGGGAGACAGTTTAGTGTTCTCCGCTTTGCATGTAGCGGATATTGGAAAGTCAGCGGATACTCCGGACATTATCCGGGTGTTCCGGGCCGAACTATCTCGGGGCCCGGGGCAGGAACTGCGGCAACTACTAGTTATGTATAATTTAACTTTGTTTAAAATTACTAGCATAAACATACATTTATTAAATCTGAAACCATTTTAGAAGTTGAAATGTAAGCTTGTTTATGAGTCATTTGTTAGGCACAAATTCAGAATTAGGTAGTTTTAGTACTTAGGTATTTTTAGGGAATTTTTCGAGATTTCACAATAAATGTGAAAATAAAATATTCCCAATGATTTAGTGCAGACACCCGTGTCGATATTCAATCAAATTCTACCAATTTTAGGACCGGCAGTATTTAAACAAGGCACAGGCCGGAGCAGCGCTCTCCTGTCTCTACATTAAGTACATATTGTAGGGCAGTAGTAGTAGTAGAAGTAGGGTTGAAACGATAAGTCAGTTAGTGCAGCCGATTATTTTGTTACTTTGACAGATTTAAAATAATTTTGAAAGTGCAAAAAATAACAAAATATAAAAAATAATACGCCATGTCTTCAAAATTGTTTACTTTTGCAGCTCTTGCGCATCTTGCTCGAGCCTAGATAAAATAAACAAATTTAAGATTAATGCGTAATATTTCAAGACCTTTCATTTAAATAGGCTTCTCGGACGGAGCTGTCAGAACGGAAGAAGCTGCATGACATGAGCAATGGCCACACGACTAGCACGGCGACAGTCGGCGACGCGTCCGGCGTCCGCCGTCTGTAGGCCCAAGCGTCCCACCGTATTTTTCCCTTGACAGGCAGACCGGGAATTCGTTTTCACTCGCCATAAGCTAAATCAAAGCCCATATATAAATTCTAAGGTAATCGTAGGTCGGTGATGTAGAAGAATAGAAATCCACCGAGCGGATGTAATTTATGTCAACATGAATAAATGCAGGATCTGCCAGACTCTTCCAGTACTCGCATAGGGAAATGATTTTGTAGAGTTTATTTACTTAATGCTATTTTCTTTTATAAAGATGAAATTGACTCTAGAGAAAGATGATCTAGAACTATGTAACAGCTAACTACGAGTATTGTTCTATGACTTTTGTAAGAATGCCAAAAGATTACATCTCATACAATGAGCAACGTTAAAGTTTGACATATTGTTTAGTGCATGCAAGAAGTTGTTTGTTTGCTTTCAACAAAAATGCAGGAAGTATATTTTATAAGAACTCAAATACGTCACGAGTGTTCTATCTTCATGGACATACTGTGTATACCTACGCCGAATAGAAGCTAGACTTTGAAGTAGGTATGGAAAGCAAATTATTAATGTGACCACATATAATGCCTAAAACTACTTGCATGACAATAGGAAAAGTTAATTTCTATAGTTCATTTATATTCATATGAAGCGTTCTCTCTCGGATTAGCCGAGGCGTGTTCCCTTTTCATTTAAACTTTGTATCAAATATAATGTTCATTTCATCGTTATCTTTATTTTATAAAATGCTAATTTGGTCCGCCTAATTTATATTCATTCGTTGTGGCCAGTCTGATCCCAAAATGTAACCCAAACGGAACTCTAAGTACTAAAAGATTTTAATGGAATTTGCATGAAGACGTATGTTTATGATAATACACCTAAAATGTGTATTTTCTATGCTAATTCTACATTTAATTTCTACATTATAATTAATGCAATCGTATACATGGTGAAAACGATACAATACAATATACTTTTCACCTCACAAGCTCCTAGTTGAAGTGGCAGTGGCCTGGTCACGTCTAGGTAGACTAGACCGGTCTCGAGTGGAGACTAAATTTGGCAAGCGTAGTGTGGGAGACTCCCGGGCTATTAGATGGAACGACGATCTACGTAAGGGCTGACAGTGACAGGATGCGGAGAACCGAAGATCGGGTTCAGTGGCGCGCTTGGGTCAAAGTCAAACTAAACACCTATCTATGTATAATATACAATTTTGGCCACAATAAATAACCACACACTGCTATAATATCGCAAGTCATTGACGTAATGCCAATATTGGCGCGGCTGAGCGCAGATATTCGCTGAGTTAGAACTTGCCCTGAGGGATTACGTGACGCGTGACACCCGCCTTATCCGCTCCGAGCCGAGCTCGCCACTTTGTTGTTCCACTCGTAGGTATTATATCTCTACACATACCCTTCAAAAATACTTAGGCATACAGGTTGGAATAAACGAACATTGGTATCATAATAGAAGTTTATGAAACTGCACATAACTAGGTATTAAAACACTCGTGTGATACTATTAAAAACTCGTTTTTAAAACTCACACTCATGTTTTAATAACCCCTGTTATGAAGCAGTTTCTTAAACTACTATTAAGACATCAATCAATCGATTTATCAATTATCTCAATGATGAAAATAGGCGCGGTGCATTATCGTCACCGAGCCGAGTTCGACACTTTATTTATTGTTCCACTTATTCACATAAATAACACACCTGTCCTTCCTACCATACATACTTATGTGTTAAGGGTAATGTTGGATGCGAGACTATGCGTAACCTATTAGTTATCCCGCTTAAAATTAGGATAACTTGACGGCTAAGGGCTTCTTTCACCACTTCCTGATATTGTTACAGATAGTAATCTTAGTGAAAAAGTAATCTATCAGATAAATCTGTGTGATAGACTATATAAAATGTATAAGATATAGACAATCAGATACCTGTAAAACCAAAAAAATTGGCTATCTGTCAGATAACTTGCAGATAGGGTATCTGTGACTTTATCAGCAAGCGGTGTAAGAGGCCCTAAATCTTTTTAAATAGGTTGACATGTCATTTCAAATTTAGTTTCTCTGGATGCATACAAAATTTAAAATTAGCAGCCTGTGTCCAACTGCTGGGCAGAGGGCCATAACTTGCTTGATAAATCTTTTGAATTTTTTCTTCTCGATTAACCGTGTTATGTCGAGGTTACTCTCCGATTGCGCTGAAAATTTGTATCTAGGGGTTTTAAGTGTTGCTGAATACAATTATTTACGAGCGAGCTGAGCGAGCGTAGCGAGCGAAGCGATGTGAGCGAAACAAGCGAACTTTTTTTTCTTTTGTTTTTCGATTCCCATACTACCCCAAGTACAGCCGACGTATACGCAAGCCGCTATAAATTTGTATTTGTTTTTTGGGGTTTTTTTCACGGGTTTGAGGTGCTCCAAATCAGATTCTGGTTCCCGTCAAAAATCAAATCACAACACTGCAATCAAGAAAGTCATGAAAGTTTGTTTTGCGGCTTTTATGTGCCCCCACTGAAGATTTAGTTTCCGGCCAAAAACCAAAACGTCGAAACTCATAAAAATAAACTTTTTTTGGGATTCCTGTCAAAAGAAAAGCTCAACTCTCTAGAAAAGCTCAAATATTGTATGCCAACTATTCATGTTTGACCTTAGTTTATTTATTAGCACTCTTTCGTTAAGCATCCAAGTTTCTAAGGGCAACATTCAGCTATACCAAACACTACCCGTAACATATAGCGAACAGGCGAAAATTGCCAGATGCCAGAAATAATGAACATGTCTAACAAATAACTTACTTAGACTTTGTTGTATCACACGGTGTATCTTCGGAATATTATTTAGCAATTTTCGGGATACCTAATTGAAGTTAGAACATGTTCATAGAACTTTGATGTTCAAGTTATATTAACGACGGAGATGAATCGATAAGTCACTTATTATTTATAATTATTACGGTAAGGTAGGAATAGATCTATGGTGCTACTTACGTTGATGGCTATTCAGATTGGTGGTTAAATTTTATTTCGTTTTTATTATTTTTCGTTGTAATAGAGTTACCTATTGACTATGGGTTTTTAATGCCTCGTAACAAAACTTTATTATTATTATTATTTATACTACCAGCATCCGTTGATCCATAGAGGTGTCAAAAGATTTCACATTTTATTATCAGAGTTGATCTTATTTATTCTAGTTACCTACTATTCTATTTACCAACCTGTCTCGCTCCAGTCTCAGCTAAGTCCACCTTGTTGCCGACCACGACGATGGGCACGGCCGTACTCTCCTTGGTCTCGTGTATCTGATCCCTCAGGGTCCTCACTTCGGCGAAACTGTCCGCGTCGGTGATATCGTATACTAGTATGAAGGCATCTGCGGACTGCATGGACAGTGCCCGCATCGCAGGGAACTCGTACGCGCCCGACGTGTCGAGAATATCCAGCGTCAGTCTCACGCCAGAGACGTTGAAGTCCCCGTGGTGCATCTCCTCTACAGTCCTCTTGTACTTGGTCGAGAATGTGGTGTACAGGAACTGTGATATGAGTGAGGATTTGCCGACTTTTGCCGCCCCTAGCACAACTATTTTGTGTCGCACTGCATTGTTTGTGAGGTTGCCGCTGCTCGATACGGTGTCCTCCGTCCTTTCCGCCCTGTAAACAAACGTGAGCGACTTTAATCAACGAAAGTGTATCATAATGATTGGGTACCTACTCGTACATAACCTTGATTATAATTTCTATTCAATATTAAATTGATAAACGTTACATCAACCAGAGGTTACTTATTACGTAATATTGAGCTCATATCACATTTAAAATTTTATAGTTCGTAAATAAACCCTTTGCTTAGCATTCTAGAATTAGCACAGCTACCTGTGTAGCTACCACTGATGTGCCATTCCCGGAAACATTGCCCTAGGTGGGAACATTGCCGGCAGTAATGCTGGCAACACTGCACAGAGTGGGAATATCAAAAGCTTTGTCAATTGTAATCAAGTTTTTTAAATGATTCTAGATACAACTTTTTAAATCACTGAGCTAGGAAAAAACTCATCAATTGGGAAATGAGATTTTGAAATTGATTTTGAATTAGGCCTCGGCAATATTTCTGGGAATACAAATACTGTCAATCGCACATCAGTAGCTAGATTATAGTTTAGAGAAGGCAGATTTAACGACGGTAAGAATAGTAGATCTTATAGTACCATAAAACCACAAATGCCGGTACCATACGCAACAATTTAGAGCTAATTTCTGTTGCAGGAGAAATTGCCCTATAAATTTAACGGCGACGACGTGTGGGACGCATTTCGCAAAGTGAGCGATAATCATGCAAATCAGGGTCTGGCGCTAACGACAATATTGGAGCGTTCTTCGATAAAACACCGCGAAAATAGGCGATTCGCCTAATGTATTCGTGTAGTTAGATAAACAGGCGAGGGCACGGGCTCCTTATCGGCCGGAACCTGATGGCGGGTCGCAAATTAGCAAATTGACAAACAGATAGCTTGTAGCTGAGCAAACAACTACAATTTGGTGCACGTCGCGCTACCTTGTAATACTTTAACGGAAATTGTGTTACAATTGAGCACCTCTTCGACCTTTGCTAACGACGCGGGTAGATTACAAATGGCCTGGGTATACCGAAACGTGACATCCGATCACTTCTATAATGCTGGGACGATAACAATGCTGGTTCAGCTATCGGTCCGTTCGTGTAAGGGCTTATCGGTCGGTAAATAATGTTACTGACTCACCGATCAATAACAAGCGCTGAAATCCTGACTCATATGATAGCTAAGGGCTACAAAGGCTGGTGTCATTGTTATGCCTACATCAGTGTGTATTACCTACTATAAACATGCCAATACAAGCGTTGCGGGTACAAAATGTACGATTTGAGAATGTCTTATTGTCTAAATGTAAACATTTAAAATGTCCAATGACGTACGAATGTCAAAATGTACGATTGGCAAAAAATTTACACATAAAAAAACCATTTGTGTAAAATTATGATAGGTAGTGACAAAATTTACGATTGTTGTAACCTTACATAGCCATTTCTTTCCCATCATACCCATCACGCGTGCCTCTATCTACTCGAAAATTTACAACGCCATCATTGATGTTTAAATAAATACATCTTAGGTAGGTACATACATAATTAACAAGTGTTACGGCTTCAAATACTAATAGATTTATGTGGATTTGTAGAGATAATGCTCATTCTGCGTGAATACATCACTGATATGTATATTAAAGGCACAGCAATATAAAATTTATGAGCAACGTTAAGTGCTTGGAACTCCATTACAGGGTGTTCTCAACAGTACCTATGATAAAATTATATTAACGATGTACGACTGTAAGTACAAGAGTTCTGGGGGCCAATCGCGCTAATTCTGAACGATATTACCAAATCCAAACCATAACGAAAAACGTTATCCTGCATCCACACGTTTGGCAAACCTTTACAAACGCAACCGTGTGGAGCAGGGGTTTGACTAGCGCGATTGAATATAGGTCCGGTTGAAAATGTGTCTGATAATGATTTAGCTCTGTGAAAAGCTCAATGATGAAAGTGACGCGATTTTAATTATGAACATGTTTCCTTTACGACCTAAGGTATATTAGACAGGAGTTAGGGCAACTAATACCCATATAATTTAACCAAAATAATTACCAGATCATCAGATTACTACATCGGGTGGGTGGCAAAGGAAACACGTGCCGATTCTCATTACTGACTATGTTTAATTTTCGCAGATGCCAGAATTCAATTTATGGTACCTATTGAGGAAACTTATGCAAAATAACCTGCGAGTATATGTTCAAGTGAGTTTTCGAGGAGTGCAGAGGTAATACAAAATGGCGCGCGGTTTATGAGGAGAACGAGTAATAGTCGAGAGGCTGAGAATAAAGCATCAATGATCACTTGATATAAAGTAGAGAGGGTAATCCGGCTCGTCGCGGAGGGGAGGCCGTTACAATAACACTTTACGACCAACTTTATCTATCAGCAGGTGGCATCATATTACTTTTATTGGTCTATTGTAAGAAACGTCTACCTACGTGAAACATTATGCAAGCATTGTTGACTATATAATGATTGTTGTTGTATGACTGGCCTGTTGGCGTTGGTAGTAAAGCCTGGTAACCCTGCCTACTGCGCCAAAGGTCGTGGGTTCGATTCCCACCCGGGCCCAACATTTGTGTGATGAGTATAACTGTTGGTTTTCGGATTCTGGGGTTTGTATGTATTTTAAGTATTTATTTAAAAGTATTTATGTATGTTTATCACCCATGTACAAGCTTCGGCTTAGTTGGGACTAAACTGCCGTGTGATGTCCAAACATTATTTATTATTATTTTATTATTATTATTTATTGGCTCCTGACACGTGGGACTTCCCTATTTTAGGAGCCAGGGCCGCATTGTCATATTTACAAGTGTAATTATCAATAAAGATTTTTTATTTTATTTTATTTATTTTTATTATTATTGTTCAAACATTATTTTGTTATTATAACGTATGATTCTGGAACTAGAAGACAGTACCGATCCCGGAAAAACTTTTTACATCTGTAAATCGTAACGAAACACGCAACGTTTTCTTCTCACGTTTTGATCTGACAGGTGCTCTGAATAAAATTCCTACACTTTGACTCCATTTAGTAAAGTGGAAAATAGTGGAATCAGGCATTTGGTTGTAGTATTTATGTTTAAAGGGTAGGCCGTTAATATCGGCGAGGCTACTGGTAGGTCGGCGTGACCGCGTGACGCGTTGGCCGTAAATGCGGTTACTATTATATTCAACTACTACTCCTGTATTTTCTAGGGAAAATATTATATTTTGTATTTACCTCTCATTGTTTATGATTTCTTTTTATAGTTACATCATGTATTTTTATGTCAATAAAGTTGTCTTAATAAAGTAAGTAGGTAGGTAGGTAACTAGGAACTGTTTTTATTAGAAAAAAAAATATACCTACTTATTATTTTTGTTGTTGAATTGTACTGAGTATGAGTTGTTGTTGTTATTGTATAGAAAAAAAAGATCAACATCGGAGCTTATCCTTCTTATACCTACCCTGCTTTGGCAACTAAGTTTCGCAACCAGTTGTAAAAAAAGAAACTTCTTGCTACTTAACCAGTTGCCAAAGAAGATAAGAGAAAGAGTCGGAATGATCATAACCGGTCTTTTCTTGTTCCGTAACTTCCTCTTGGACGTATCTATACTGCTATACTGCATCTATTTTAAGCTGAGAAGCAAAAGTAATGCAAAACACAAGCCAAATAACTTATATGTGTCCTTTTGAACTTCTGCCAGTTCTGAACAGCTTGCCCCAAAACGGCCGGCTTAAAATTTTATGGGGTTTTCAACCTCATAGCTGCAGCTTATTGAAAGCGTAGGCTTGCCAAAATGTGTAGAGGGGAACTTTATGGGTGCCATATACGAGCAGAGCGCAGGCAGAGCTTGTCTGAGGTTAAGCCTGGTTCAATTCACAATTTAATTTTCGATGTGCGGTCGGCACAGAAAGGATTAGTCAAATGTGTAACGTCATAGAATCGTTTTAAAAAACAATAGTTTGGTACATGCTTATACATAATTAAATTAATCTGAATTAAATTGATGTATGTCAATGTTCATAATATATAAGAAGTGAGATCTCTCGACACTATGCAGCCAGCATCTGCATACGACTGTCGTCTTGAAGTTGGCGAACCACTTCTCAAACTGACATTACATTTTCTAATTCAGTTAGTAATTACTTTTACGAGTAGGAATCGAGAATTTTACTATGGCTCGCTATTTGTGTATTACTTTAGTAGGTACCTAAACTATATTTTCAACCAAAATCCAGAATTATTCTACACAAAACGGTCAGGTCAATAAAAATTATGAGTAGAAGGAAAGTATTAGCCCAAGCTTTTAAAGTGGGCATGGCGCAGTTCGGGTTGAATTCCATTTACCAGAAAGTACTTAACTTAGTACGCCTCGTTCGTTCCGCTTTCCGTGCTTTGTTTCAAAGAAAACTATGCAATGCTACACGTGCTAGCCCTTAGTATTCGAGAATAATAATCGATTGCAACTAAAGCTTCTAACGTAGGTACAGTAAGGTTCATAAGTGCATTAGCACGCTAAGAGTCATTTTTCTGTACAACGGTGCGCACGACAACACGAAATCCAATTAGATATATCTGACCACCCAAGTCAATAGCGTGTTTTAAACCTAATTTTTCATAGCAATAAATCATCAATCGACGTAAAATCCACGAATATATTAGTGGGTACAGCGTATAAAAGAAAGTCGTAAGTGAAACTCTTAATCTATTGAGTTGCGAAACTGCTACTGCACTGACTGTACCTACATTGTAAATTGCTACGTACTTTTAGTCACGGTAAGATCGTACAATTTTGAATTCTACACAAGTCAAGTATTTCCTACTGATCAAGCAAGTCCGAAACAACGCGACAAACGGCCATGACGATAGAATTTTCAAAGATTTTTTTTAAAAGCCTTTCAGCCAGAAGTGGAGGAAATACCAAAAAGCTCTTGTGTAAAAGCAATAATTCTATTCGACTGAACAATTGAATCCTTGGGACTGTGTTGGTAGGTACTTTGTTTTAGGGAAAACTGTTTCTTTTTCAAGAAATAGTCTTGTAAAAGTTCGTTCCCTAAAAATATAAATACGTAGGCATACTCGTACCTTCGCGCTCATATTGTTTGTAAATGATACCAATTATAAATAAAATGGCATTAAAATTACGTTTAATTGCGATAAATTACTGTCTCAACATTTGCTCCAAGGATATATTATTTGTAAATACATTAAAACGTCAATGCAATGACTCACGCTTTTCCAGCCACAAATCAAAACAGACAAATCTTGAAATTATATCTCAAAATAATATTCACGAAACACAATCGTAACTAGCTGCATTGGTTTTAAGTATTTTACTGTAACGCGGATGGAGTCCAGAAATTGTAGTGCGAACGCACGAGTAAAGCCTGCGGCAACAACGGGTTCTAAACCGCTTACTGAAATTGAATTGGTTTCTTTTGTATTGCTTCCAGCTATGGGGGTTCTGGTACCTACTTGTAAATATATATTTTTAATTCGATGACTTTAGTATATTACAACCTAATATTATGCCTACTCCGTCAGGGACACAGCGTGAAGATAGTATGTATGTGTGAGTAGGGAACCCTGTACGTATTGGACTAAATCTAAAATCAATTTCAATTTGGACAATCCGCGTATTGGACATAATGCGTTGAGACCTGAATACAACCGCTACATATATAACAACCTACTGAAAGACATGCATTATAATTTATAAACATTATAATATAGGTAGTACTACACACCACAAATAATTTTCTCTTTGTAGGTAGATTGTTAATTTACGAAATTCCGGCCTCCTGAATTTGTTCGAGAGACGTCTTTACACAATCTGTTAGAGATTTGTATTAGCATATTTTATGCAATACTTATTTCCATATTTTATGCCGCCCACGCTTTCGTAGATTGACCAATAAGAACGCTTCGGTTTGCTTCACATTTGTTTTCTTTGTCTACTTTGTTCACAATGTACAGTTAATGGTTTCTCTTGATATTAAAAATACTTTGTCTTGGATCGCGTTGTTTAATTTATCTAAGTCCCAAACCAAAATTTATCTATAATTATTACCTATGTCCTTTGTCTATAATTGTTTAATTTATCCAAGTCCCAAACCAAAATTTATCTATAATTATTACCTATTGTAAAAATTTATCAATAATAGAACATTTCGAGACAAAATTGCTGTTTTATGCACTACGAAATTCAAACATCGTTTGATGCTTAACAAAGAAAGAAATATTTAATCAACAAACACGATTGCTTGCCAAATCAATATTAATTGAATAGACGCAAAATAAATGAATCCCTGACAACGGTACAGTATGTTTCTTGCCCTTTCTACGCGGGTCGGGTCGTAGACCTTTAGTAGGTACTTTAAAAAGCATTAATTTCGGATGAATGGACAATAATATCTAAACAGGTGACGTCGCCATTTTCTGCACACATAAAAAGGATAGTTTCTGTAAAAGCGCTGACGCGATGTATTGTGCCGTGAATGCCCAACGAACCGCGCCACGCATGTGATGAATTGTGAAAACCTTTGTGCTTCAGCGACGGAATTTTATAAAAGCATGTTGGTTTATTTATAATACCTAGATTAAGTCTACATACCCGCTCCATTAGCATTCGTTTATATTTTGACATTGAAAAAGTCAGAGGGTCAGGTTTGGACAAAAATTCAAGACTCCTAGACGTCTTGAAATTCTCGGCAGAGCAGTCATTATAAACGATCATGCGGCATGACATGCAATACGTGCTGTCACTCATGCATGACCGTCTAGCTGTAGTGATTGACATGCATGACATGCAAACTACGTGCATGACATGCAAACTTACGTGCTGGCCGTTGCTTCACTGTATTGATTGATAGCAAGCATGATGGCCCATCATGCAGCATGACATTCACGTAAACGTTGCATGTCATGCAAACATGATCACATGAAAACTATAGTTTTACCAAACATTTGTAGACTGTAGACTGTTGACAGTGTTAGTTGTGTTGTAACTTTTTTCTATATTTATCTACTGCGTCTGACAAATTAACTGATAAATAATCAATGCATTTATGCAGTTTCCTGGATGACTTGACTGTTCAATAAATATCGATGTGCAATTAATTTATCACGGACGTGATAGTTCACGGAAGCTGCGATTCGAGATAATTGCCATAACAATGTTATCGTCCGCAATGCAACTCAAAAATGTCATTGCATTGTTATCGCATTGCAATTTTAACCTAACGATCGATGCAATAAAAGTACAGGGTGCAATTTTTACACATTTTAGTCGGTTCGATTCCCGGGTGTGGCAAGCGAATTTTCAAAAAAATTTTTAATGTAGTTTTCTTTCCTTTCAAAAATAAATGAATGTTTTCTTTGAGCAAAATGTTCTATCTACAGTATTAAGAGTACTTTCCCTCCAGGTGGCAATACAAAATTCCACCCTGTATACTTATATTTACAGAAAAATAAAGCAAATGTAAAGTGTACCTACCATCTTTAAAATATTGTACGAATAAATTATTAAAATTTTTGTAATTCACATTTCATTAAGTTGGTTAAACCCACTACCTATTATAGCGGTAAATAGGTCACAGATAGTGGGGCAGTGGGTTTCAGACAAGTCTAAAAAACGAGTAAAGTTAAAGACATCTAAAACTTCTGAGTTAAATAGGTAAGTCTCATCCCACGGTCTTCTAATATTTATTCTATGAGTCTCAAGGGCCCAAAGTTTTGACGCAGTACCTTTTTGTCAGGTAATATGAAACTGAGTGGCATTCCCAAAAAAAAATTTTAAATAGTCTTTGCAATAATTTGTGTATAAAAAAATAAAAAGTTGGATAAAAAAAATTCAAATAACTACTATAATTACTTTACTATAAATGGTAAAATTACAATTACTAACGTGTGGATGATAATAAAACCTAAAAACTTCTCTCACATGATGTCATTTAGACGATAACCACTATAGGTAGTATTAGCTAAGTCATTTATAAAATAGCAATTACAGTCTCACGCGATTTAGTTTCAGCAACTCTATTGATAAATGATGTCGGACAGTGGAATTGTGAAAGACAATTATAGCGAAGCACAAAAGGTGTAAGGAAATTGAATTTCCCCGCCGGCGGGGACGAAACGATACGCAAACTACACCTGACAACACACACCTACAATTTGATGATTCCGTTAATCTTGATTGGAAGCGTGTTTGATATTTCAGGCAAAACTTCTTCAAGCATCTGTCGACCGAAACACGACACCGTAACCAGAAACTCAAACAAATTGAGGTGTAAATCAAAGTTCAAGTTACATTTCGCCTATTTTATTTATATTAGTGACTAAAAGAATAATAACACTTGATATTCTGTCAAAAAAGTACCGGAAATTATTATATGAAATACAAAATTTTCATATAATCAAAACACTTCTTAAAGGCGCTTTACGGTATAGCCTTCAATTTGTTCCACGAATTTTGTTTAATGGACTCTATCGACTCGAAACGGCTACCACGAAGCAGCAATTTTAGTTCCGGGAACTAAATTTAGTCTAACGGTGCCAATAAGTACTTACCATATTCATAGTTATGCGTTTTATTATGTTTGGCAGTCAATCTGTCAGCCAGTCAGTCAGTATGTCGGTGTGTTGGTCAATGTGATGTGTAATATGAAATCAAATCTGACATTAGGCTAATCTTGCATTTTGCTAATCTGACATTAAGCTAATCTGGCATTTTGCCATCTGACATTGTGTCATCTGACATTATGCTAATCTGGCATTTTGCTAATTTAACATAATGTAGAACTGATATTCCGCTAATCTGACATTGTGCTTTTCTGGCATAAAGCGTACAAACCATCTGGTGAATGCGGTGGTTGATGAATTGTATTTGTCGCGTTTTTGGCCTTAAAATCGGTCACAATTGCTGCTCTATGCGACGGTGCACCGTCGCGTCGTCGCGTCATATAGTATCGTATCACTAAGCCAGCAAGGTGGTCGTAAATAAATTCATTTGATCAACAGGTAACTAAATATTGTAAGATACCTCTTGAACTTTGCAACATCTCTGATGTTGACCTAAAAATCATCAGTACGTGCCTCAGAAAAAAAACCTGAGGCAGCGTGCAACCTGATCAGCGTCCTGAAGACGTTATTATAAGTAGCTTACAGGACATTGAGCGATTTTTAGGTGGTGCAATCAAGTTCTAATCAACCACTATAACGAGCAATCCTTCGAACATGACGTGTCCCAGATATTTAGAAATACAAATATTCATTTTATTTCGGTTTTTCGTAAAATTTCGTTTTGACTTTTTTTTAATTCTCGGGTTTAATCGAAAGGTCACACAGAAACTAGTCATTTCAGAAAAAAAACTTATAAGATACCTACGGTCAAAAGTGTTGAAATCGAATCCTCGGGCTCTATAGATTCCATTGAACATGTCCAGAGGGAAACAATTTAGAAACATGCTTTATCACTGGATCGCGAATGGAACTCATCCATCAGTGTGGATAGAATGCAAACATAGTTTGCGACTTCAAAGTTCAGTGGGGCAATAACAACGCAGTGGGCTTAGCAGGCTTGGGAATCTCCAAACTGGAAATGAGAAATTTCATAATGCATGACTTTATTATGGTTGCAATACATTCTTAATGATACCCTTAGTAACACTAATTAGTAATGACATAAACTGTATACAAGAATGCATGACAAGCTGGGGTGAACGAAAGTTTCATAAGCCGGCCCAAGTCCGCAAACTTAAATTGCCCTCGATATCAGGTATGTTGAAATACCCGTATAAGTTACAGGTTATGGGTTTACAAGAATTTTGGCCGAAGTAGAACCCTAACTTGTTGGGAATTTTGATACGTCAGATGTGATTTTAATTGGATTTTACCACCAGCATGACACAAATTATACTGCGACAAAATTCAAGCTAAAATTTCATATTAAGGTACCAACGTAATTTGTTTTATTTTATTCTGTTCAATTAATCATATCATAACTTTAATAAAAAGTTGAATTCGTTTGTCAAACTCACTACAAACGAATAAAGTCTTCGTATAAGTATTTATATGTTAAAATAATTATAATCAAATGCTGTATCAGTTAGATATTTAAAGAAAAAAGTCACGTAAATATCTGAAAAGCATAACAATCAACTTTTGCTGGAGACTGGAGATGAAACGAAGATTACAGGAATCTTGTCTAACGGCGCTGTCTTTGATGCGAATGAACCATTTAGAGAGGGAATAGGCTGAAATAGGTAGGTATTTGGAAAAAGGTAAAGTTAGGCGACGTTAAATTGCAGAAAATTGCCGTCCTTCGTTTTATACAGATAACGAGCTCTACAAAGCTTCGTGAATCTTTTCCAAAAATTATATTTGAGAAAGACTTGCTTGAAGTTCAGCGTAAAACTGACTAGATAGATATACTGTTACGCCCCATTTTTATAGCGACGATACCCGATATTATATTGTGGTTACCGGGAAAACTTGTCTCCGTTATTTTTACCTCTAATTAATTTAATAATTAATGTCGTGTTTCCTTTGCGTGCTTCCAATAAAACCTATTCTACTCTAAAATGAAGGCATCACGTATACCTGTACGTTTATCTGTGCACTAATTTTTAAGTGGATTCTGCTTAGGCATGTAATTGAATTGCCTGTACGCAAACAATTTGGTTTTTAATTTGGTACCTCTTTGTACGGAATAAAAAATACTAAATATGAGTTTAATATATTGTATATATATACTGTGTTATTGTACATTTCATTTTATAATTTAATTTATGAAACAGAAGTAATAGAGAAACGCCTACTTAAACAAGGCGCCTACGCCAGTTTACGAGATGTTTGTAGTATTAAGCTACGTCTCGTAGATGAGCTACGAAATCAAAACAACGCAACAAAATTACGAGTTTACACAACTTTTCATTGCAAAGTTAATAATTATTTATTTTAATAATATTATAATCACCTGTGGCTGTGAGGTCTCCTGTCCTCGTCGTGTTCTTCTTTCATAAACGATGGTTGCAGACTGAATCTGCGGCGAAATTGGTGTCTACCCTTCATGATTGGTGTTGTAAAGTTCACTCAACACATGTTATATTTGTTTATTGTTCACAATAAAATACTCGGTTCGTGAGTGAGAGCGCGAAATTATTCGGGTGGGGGGAACGCGACATGCGCGGCTGGCGGCGGTCGGGCGACGAGTGGCGGCGGTCGGGTCGAGGCAACGCGGGGCTACACCATCGCAGGCTACGCAGCGTACAGCCCGGCTCTGCTCTGCGTCTTGCTTGCTACACTTATGTAGATAACATAACCATAGGTCGGAATTTTCATGGCAAAAATGTCCAGAAACGCTTTTCGATCTCCGACAGAACAATCGAAAGTTGATTTCGGGATTAGGGGTACGATGAAATGAAAGAAAATTTAGAAAGAAAATAAATAAATAAATTTGGTCTACCACCATTTTCCAATAAATTCTTAAAATAACTTTCTTTTCCAATAACCTGTTTATCGAACAAGATAACGCCTAGATTCAAAGAGAAACATTTTGACAGATGTTTAAGTACGGTAGGTGTACTTAATTGAAGAGAATTGTGGGTACTTAATAATACGAAGTTCGTTTGGTGACTGTCGTATGTATGTAGGACGTACGTAGGCTATATTATTCTGTATGTTAAATGAACATTATGAAGGTGTGCGTATAAATGTTCATTATGGGAATGGATTGCGCAATCCCAAATGATATACGCAGGGCAATTTAAAGTGAATAACTTATTATAAACAGGAACATAAAATATCATTAAGGAAATTGTTGTGATCTCCTCGGATTATGTACAAGTATTTTCCTCATGCTCAGCTCCACCTGCGTCAAACGTTATTGTTAATTGCTGCGGCCAAATAAGCTATAATTATGGCGTTAATTTATATACGCGGTAAATGTGTGGTCACATTAAAAGTACTACCCCGTCAAAACTCTCGCAACGCATCGAATGAGACGACTCAAGCTGAATCCACTCGATGTAGATTTGGCTCAGGCAATATTGTCCAAGCCTGCATCTGTGGCGGCACGAGCCTTGTATGACATCCTTGAGTCGCCTCGTCAGTAAATCTTGGTTAGGGTACGATGGGACTGACATGAGGATAACAAAAGTCCCAAAATAAAATAAAGATTTAAAAAAAACGCATCGATGTGTTAAATTCTAATAGTCTAATGTTATTAATAAAACCGCTAGTAAATTATCGCGTTAAAGTTTTGACCACATCTATGTATTGCATTTATTATCGCATTTACATGTTCCTACAAACAAAAAGAACAACCGAAGACACTGGACTCCTCTGTACAGGGAATCCTAATTTAGTAGGCTAGAGCACTCCCAAGTGTAATAGATTAATCCACAAAGTAATAATCATAATTTAATTTAATATATTATACGATAAGACACAGGTAAAGCAGTATACTTACATAGTATAAAACAAAATCGCTTCCCGCGTGTCTGTCCCTCTGTACGCTTAGATCTTTTAAACTATGCAACGGATTTTGATGCGGTTTTCACTATCACTCAGACAAATTCTTCCCGATAGTTTATAGGTACTTATCCCATGCGGGCAACGCCGCGGGCAACAGATAGTTAGAAAACTTAAAAGACTAACTTAAAACCGTTCTATGTTAACTAAACAAAAAATAAACATTTAACTTAAAAACATACTATATTTTTTGGTATAGGTAAGTAGTGATATTCTAACAATAGATCGCTTTGTGGAAGCTAGCACAGACACCTGTGTAGGTATGTGTGTATGAATACAGCCTGTTGCGGCCGCCCCTTTCTCTACCCCTGCCTACCGACCGCCAGCGAGCACAAACATTTGGCTCGTTTTTCGCAAACTTTTTCTGTGACCCGTCGTCGTCTACGTCAGCACCCCTGACGTTACGTTGCAGATTAATCGTTCACTTGGGAAAACTTCTGCTTTGTTACTTTATCAAATTGGTGCTTAGTTGTTATACAGCGTTACGTGTGCGGCGCAGCGAGAATAATTTACTAACTTGAGAGTTTAGACGGAGCTATTCTCAACTGAACACTGTGGATGGTTTTTTAGGTTCCGTATCTCAAAAGGAAAAATACCGAACCTCTTTCCTGAAGGATCTTTTTGTTGTCCGTCCATCTGTCCGTTTGTCCAGACCGCAGGAAGGGGTAGAGGCATCAAATTGAAATTTCAGATACTACGTGTTGTACGTTCCTTGGAGGTGTAAAAAAAATCAAGCTTCTGCCACCATTTACATCACATAATTACAACGCAAACAACCTATAGGGTACTTCCCGTTGATCTAGAATCATGGAATTTGACATGAACGTTTCACAGCACAAGTAAATGACATAATTCATAAATCATTTGTAGTTATCATTGAAAAATAAATTATTATAAACTTTGATGTGATGAAACTATCTACCTACATATATTAAGTTTGTACGGAATCCTCAGGGCGCGATTCCTAATCTCACTTGTCCGGTTTTGTCCGTCATTTTAACGAATATACTTGTAAATTTGTCGTGGGTAAAAATTAAATAAAATTTCATAAATAATGTAAAATGGTCGGGTAAAAACGTTTCTTGTAAATCCTTTTACTGAAGTCACGAACAAGGTCTGACAAATCAACATTTATTGAATCTTATTACCTACCTAATCCTACACTGTCTAATTTTCTAAACTACTCTAATTTATTTCCAAAGAATTCCGATGTAAAAAGTAACTCTTAGTTTACTAACAAAAATTTTCGATAGTGCAGTAGGACATGTTTAGAAAAAGAGCGCAAGATTTTTTTTGTCTTTACCCACCTCGTGTACCCTATGAATAATTTATGAGAAGAAAATATGTGGGCGGATTTATTGATGCTTTCTCTATTACTGATAATATACCTCCGCAAAATGACCTATGAACATGTGTCCAAATTAATGTAAAATGATGCATGTAGTTTCCACAGATAATAATTACAAGCGTGGGATGCCAGCACTATTATGTTTGTCTGTCGAGCCTGGTGTGGGAGAATCAGGAGAGTATAATAAAAGACCGCGCGAGTACCTACCGCGATACACTAGCTGTTGCCCGCGCCGCGGTTCCGTATGCGTTGCGCGCACAAAATGCGAACAAAATAATGACTGTGGCCATTTTTCTTCTCGATTTATTTCTGTGACATGACTAGTTTCGTTTAAAAAGAAATCTTAGAAACGTTCTTTATGTATATTTAATTTTGATTATTTGAGCCTTGATCTTTATTTGTAACAGCTTTTCCTTATTGGAATTTCATGCAACTTCTTATTTTCTCTAAACCTTTCAAAGCGGCTTAAAAGGTCTCTCGTAAATTTTCATTTAAGCATTGTTTTGTCTCCAGACAAAAACAATAAATCCATACGAAAATTGAAAAGTGAAAACATTAAAGGAAAATTGACGGCCGGGGTAAAGTTGTGAAACTTCACCATGCTCTACGTAGAGCCAAGTTTCGTAGCTGGCTCGGGAGCCCGGGAATTGCAAATCAGTGTCGGGCATAGGGGGGTCACCAGAAAGGAGGGAGGGAGGGAAAGGGGTGGGTGATTGACAGCAGAGCCACCCCGAAGAGCTGCGGCTCAACAAGTGAGAACCGGTCCTAATCGTGAGGGAAAGTAAAGACGTCCCAGGTGAAAGTAGGGCCTTTATTCGTCTAATGTAGATTTATTTCTCTGTTTTGTTTCACTTTCTCCACTTATTACTTTTTTCAACACTAACGGTAACTAAATATCTGAGAATGTAGGTACCTACATCGCTTTTAAATCTGTATTACTGCTACAATATGCTACGCCGTAGCGCGCGTAGCAACGTAAGTATTAGGTATTGTATTTTCCGCTCGCGACTCGTAGCGAAGTGACGCTATACTGACTCGTGACGCAAGTAAATCCTATTTCAAAACTAGGAATACTGAGTTTCAGTGTAGAGTAAAAATAATAATGGGAGTAAAACGTGACAATTCACAACTAAAGAAAAATTCATTCATACCAACAATCTGGTCCATAGTAGGAGCCAAACTCACGAACTACTGTCTTGTGATTGCGCCTTAGACCGTGTAACAGATATTTCGCCTCGAATAAAGATCGGAGCACACCGGATGCGTGCGCATGCGGAAGGCAGCAATAAACTTAACTGGAACATCCAGTGTGCAACTACCTTTAAAGTGTAATTTCAGTAGAATCTAGTGAATGAAATCGTAGCTTGCGATTTCTATTTTTTTATATAGGTACCTACCTTAACGCTCCCCGAGACGCTAATATCTTTGTTTTTATCCCTTTTAAATCTCCGAGAACGTTTTAACTTTATTGTATCGCTTTTTTTTCAAAGGCTAACTTTGTGATTAGGCGAAATCTGAAAACTTCGTGAAAGTTTATATTTTTTGATAATTTCTTTTCGGTTTATACGCAACCCTTTTTCTGTGTTTTTATAGACAAAATACACATACTTTAATGTACATAATTTCATCGTGTGCCAAAGAAAACTCACTCAGAGTAACTATAAGATTGATTATTTGCCACGGATCATAGTTTTAGTTTTTTGATTTAATAATATCGTTTACTTTTAGACATACTCGTTATACTTGGCACTCCGGTCTCTCGCCTACCCCGTCAGAGACATTGGATGAAGATAAAATTTTTCATCACACTTGCTCGTTAAGGATCTGATTATATGCGTACCTAAAGAAACACAATGGCCTATATAGACCCGCGGGAGAATAATGAAAACCAGTACAATATTATTACCCCTAGGGACTGTAATATGTAGCTGGCTGTACTGAACTGGTTTATTAAATTAATTAAGTGAAAAATTAAGTTAAATTGAGTAGTTAACTTTACTTATCTCGACTAAAATCGACTAAACTTGACTGTACTCGACTGTACTCGCCTGTACTCGCCTGTACTCGCCTGTACTCGACTGTACTCGACTTTACTCGACTTGAGTTAAACTGAGTTAACTTGAGTTATATTAAGGTAATTAAATTTAACTAAATTTATCAATTTAACTAAATTAATTTAATAAACTTAAATAATATCAGCAAAGTCAAAGAAAATAAATTTGTTCCCTTGTGTCGTAGGTATTTATTTCCTCGCAAATGTGATGAAAAACATTGTGTGCATCACGGGCAGTAAGGGTATTACAAACTCGAGTCATTAAAATCCCTCCGCCTTCGGCGTCGGACTTCTAACACACTCTCGTTAGTAATATCCTACTTACTGCCCTTATTGCGCAATGTACTATTATAATGTATTAATTTGTATGAATGTATGTAATATACAAAATGTAAGAAACACTGTGATAAATCTACAGAAGTTAATTTGTGCTGGATAAGTATTATAGCTAAGTTAGTTTAGTTTATGAACCTCAAAGAAGAAAATAGACAGTAAATAGTATTAAATAGGAAACCTAGAACGATACCACCTTAACTAGCTCCGCTTATTTTACAATATAACGAGCTGTTGTTGCAATATAGCCTAGGGTTATCTATTTTAAAAAGTAAGTAAAATAATTAGGTTTACGTGGGTAAGAAGGATAAATCAGATATAAGGATAAATCACAGCCCATATATTTACGACAAATTAATTTGTTCTAACGAGTTCAATAAACTATTATTTTGAAGTAAAAGTGATTTTAGACGTGTTTTTACATTAGTTGAACCGAAAAAAGATTTTTGTTTATGTTTTTATTATGGTGGTCCGCTTGCTTCTATGCCTGATTGACTCTTACACTTTCAGCCTGAGTGGCGACCGGATGCAAAAGCTATTATTGAATACATCAGTTATCAAGCTTTCATTTTTATCTTGCGTTCTAGCAAAATAAAAATTCAAAACATCTTTCACGAAACAATAAACACGACCGCCGGCCGGCGAACAAACAACGAATAAGCGGCGCTGTCGAGAACCTCGGACACGAGTAGGGTTGACACCTGGAGTCACAATCACATTATGACAATGATTTCACTATAGCGTCCTTAGATATCAAACTTAATAGGGTACATACCTTTCTTACTATAGTAAAAGTGCGAGCTCCGTTCATACATGACAGTTTTGAAGTTTGAACTTTATTTTTTTCAAGTCATTGTCCTAGCATAATAATATATAATCTATAATACAAGAGTCGAGCATTTGACCCCAATTTTTTAAAATTTAAACTCTGACTTCATAAATTATGCTCAAACTAGAATATTTCTCATAAAAATATTTTATATTTACTAGAGAGAGTTATTGATTTAAACTACCTACGACTTGTCTGTGGACAAGCCAGTAACTGGCGCATGCATGTGCGGAGGCTAAAAAAATTTCCTGATATTGGCCACGCTTGTACTTAGTTATTTTTTTCATATATATTTTTTAAAAAATATTTGGCAACCCTACGTGGGCGTAGGTAAAGATGTCTGCGACCGGCTTCGTAAACAAGGCACGCGTGGAATGGGACGTATTTTCAAACCACACCGCTCTGTAGCGTGCGGCATTACATCAGACCGGCAGGCGGCCGAGGGAAATGTCTCATGCCGTGATAGATTCGTTCTCATTATTGCGAGCAAATGTGTGTTTCAGGCGTTGAGGCGCTTTCGAGCCGAGCGAGCGCGTCTCACAGACCGTCGCTCGCAACACATCCTAGAGCTTACACACAACATGGACGTGGGAGGCCGATCACGTTTAATGTGGGATTTCAGGAAAACACATTAGGTACTCGTATGTGATCTGTATTCATGCATGACAGTGAGATAAGATAAAAATCTTGCATTAAACTTTGGAGAACAATTATAGGGTATCGGCAAGAAATCTCTGATGCGATAATTTGTAACGGAGTTCAATTGCTTAAAAATAAGATTGTGATTTCAAGCCCCGCTGCTAAACCTCTTTTATCATCGAGGTCGGTTTGTTTGTATTGCAGATGGCTAGAAATACATTTTTACGCAAAGCTAGCGAATCTCGTGAAGGTCACGTTTGTTTACTATACGTACTATATTGACCCTAGTCTTATAATACCAGCGTCTGAAATTTGAATTTTCTAAATAAAACGAATACCTCTCAAAAATTGCATTTCAATTTCTAAGTCGTAAAACGGGTGATAATGTCAATAACTAACGGCGAACTATGAAAGCAATAACTTATAGATAAGTACTTACTAGCGGACGCCCTATGACTTTGTCCGCGTTAAAAAGTATCATTTATTCTAGGATATAAACTTATCACATTATTCATTCATTTAGTCAATACTACATACATTTGTAAACACAAAAGAACTATAGCAAGTATCGTCAAAAACCGTTGAGCGCGATTGAGCAACAAGTAAGTTATCCTAATTCAGAAACATCCAAACTTTTATATATTTGTACTTAGTGGAAAGTGGGATAGTAACGTATAGGCATAGTCCGAAATGGGTTCCTAAATAAAACAGAGGTTCTCTTTACACAATTAAAATGTCTTTGCACAAACGTGAAGGAACGTGCGCAGTAAAATGCGAAACTGTTTCATTTCGAGAATTAAACAATGGAAGGGTTTAAGGACAGAATACCTATTTTGAAACCTTAGTTTATTCTGTATTCTGAGTTTGATAACATTTTAGGTATTGACAATGAATAATTACTCATCCAGAAGCTAGTATCAATCGTATCAAACAGACAGACAAGGCAGAGAGAATAAAAACGTAGGTATCGTACCTTCCGCTCTTATTGGTTTTTCTTTTATTTACTCAGAAAACCAATAGCTAATAATTATGCAACATGTTCCCAGGTAGTGGTATAGGTATAAACAAACAACGCCAAATAAAAGTTTCATCGAAGGCTCCAGTTTCATAACAACCTCTCCTCGCTACATTTAACATTCAAGTTAAGCTCACTCGATCCCTCGCCGGTCAACAGGTTCATCGAATATTAATTAAAATTTATTACTCCTTTACCAATATTCCACCGGACATTTTACATAATTATCAAAGCGACTGTCAATCAGGCGGAAAGAGTTGTTTAATGGCGATGAAAGGAGGTCACCTCTGACATTTAAAATGTCTACAGGATTAACCCCATTTATCTTCCTGACTTAATTGCTCGGTACCAACGTGAAATAAAAGTCATTTTATACCTTTGTAAAACAGGCAAATTATTTATTCAGTGTTTTTGGTGCATATTATATACTAAAATATACCATTTAGACTGAAGACACAGCTAACTAGGTCGTCTTGACATGCTTGTTTCTAGAGCAAATACTTAATTGCTAGATAAAATAAGGATTCTACTTGAGAGCTATAGTTATTAATATACATAATTACTTAAATCAGCGTCTTGACAAACCTTTTTCAGATTGGACATTTTTTAGATTGGACATTTTTCAGATCGGTCGTTTTTCACCGATTGGATATTTTTCAGATTGGACATCATTACAGTAAATCCATATTCAACATGTTAACTTTATCTCTACAATTTCTAATCGTTAAAAGTACGTTACTTATAATTTCTAATATTTTGTAGAGGTCCGGCGAGTTCGTCCGCGTTAAAAATAAATTTTAATCCAGGGTATAAACTATCACTGTACCAGGTTTTATTTTATTTAAATCTTTTTGGCTGTTATTGCGTGATTAAGCAACAAAGAAACAAACATCCACACTTCTGCATGTATTAAGGATAGCGACCGCCCCATCCTGATTAATTCAATATTAATTCAAGTGTCATTAAAATCAACTAACAAATAAATATCCACGCATCCGCATTCATAATATTAGTAGGATTGTCGATATTTTGAATAGGTATCTGAAAGCTTATACATAAGTATACGTTCCATAAGTGCACAAGACACCTTTCCTCAAATTACAGCAATTTATTCCAGCATTTGTCTAAGTGTTTTGTTTAATGTTATATTGTCTCAAGCAATCCTAGACGTTTTTTTGATTTTTATTTCATTCATTCATTCATTTCATTCATTCAAACGAGGTCATTTTCCGCTACTGAAATTAACAGTAGCGGGAAAACCTAGACACAGAGAGGTGTGGAAGAAGTCAGAGAAGGCCTTTGTCAGAGGACAACATCAGGACGGCGCAACAAATATCTGACATTGTCAAAATACTTTGTAAATTAGCATGTAAAAGTCTGAATAAATGGCTCTTTTATTTTTATTTATTTAATAACGAGGTCATTAGATTTTATTACAAGCTTAAAAGGGTTTCCTGTTTCCTTGTCTGTCCAGAAGGAATCTTGTGATCGATTTTTCGATCATTTCCAATATCCGATAATGTCTTTGGTTCTAATATAATTTGGTGGTGATATATGGTATAATTGAATTTATATATTTAGCTATTGTTTGTAAAATTAAGATTAATTTTCATATTATTTTCCATATTTTTACCTACCTACTTAATTTTACCCCCTGCGTGTTTGTAGTAGATGAACACCTCTGAAAGCAATGCAGTAGAGGTAGATGAGTTTAGTACTAGTTTAGTGCCTTGCTAACACTAGTTTGCACATTCTCGCCGCATGAGGTTAATGCCTATACAAAGTGGTGTGAATTATCAAGCATCCTGTATGTAGTGGCAGTGTGTGCATACTAATTGCTTGCTAATTGAATCTCTTTGGTGTGTAGATGCATTTCCTTGAATTCAAATTGGGCCTGAATTAATATTACTAACTTCTCCTACTATATCTATCCAGTAATTATATTATTGTTTTATGTTGATTGGGGGGGGGAAGGCCTCCCACAAGGTGGACCGACGACCTGGTGAAGGTCGCAGGACCCAGCTGGATGAGGTTAGCGCAGGACCGGTCGTCGTGGAGATCCTTGGGGGAAGCCTTTGACCAGCAATGGACGTCTACAGGCTGATATGATGATGATGTTGATTGGGAAAACAAGCACTACATGAAAGGGAAGTAAGTAGGTACTTACCTTAAATAATAAAGGTTCGAGTAGCCAATTTTCTTTAATGGAGACTTTTATAGTCAACAGCCTATTAACATGTCCCCACTGCTGGGGCTCAGGCTTGCACTCGGTATGGTTATTGAACAGCTTTTAGTAGACATATTTCGATAGAAAATGGTGTACTAAACTGTGCAGGCTATCTGAATAGTAATTTTTAGAGTCTCAACGAGGGCGTTTTATAGTTTAATTTAATGAAAACTTTAAAAGCTGCAGGCAAAGTCGCAGGGCAAAAGTTAGTTAATATGTAAAGATCCAACACACTGACAGTTATTATAGTTTTTGAATATATTAAGTAAAGTATGTAAAGGACAAATATTGACGCAAATAACGTTCACGTCAGTCCCTGTGACCTAAATAGGAAACAATATGAAGGGTCAACTAACCTATAAATAAAGGTTAGCTTTTTATTTTTTTATGTGTTATAAACGTCCATCAATAACTATGTAAATAAGAAAGGCACCATCAAAAACTTTAGTTTTTGTTGTGAATATAAAGATTCATGTATAGGGTTCGATATTTTGTTGTGGGTAAAATTCGGCTTTCGATATATTGGAGTAGAAGTCTGTAGATATTATGAAGTAGTTAGGTAGTTGATAGAATTTAAAACATGAATAAAAGTGTGAGACTCTCACCTACTTAATGACGAGTTGCACTCGGTATGGTTATTGAACAGCTTTTAGTAGACATATTTCGATAGAAAATGGTGTACTAAACTGTGCAGGCTATCTGAATAGTCATTTTTAGGGTCCTGTACCTCAAAAGGAAAAAAAGGAACCCTTATAGGATCACTTTGTTGTGCGTCTGTCTATCTGTCTGTCTGCCATGACCCTTTTTCTAAGGAACGCGTGGAAGTATCAAGTTAAAAACGACCGAGTCAGTCGTAAGCTGCCGTTCTGTCAACATCCTGAGGATGCCTTGTAGAGAGGTGAAACACGTGTCGATTTTAGATTATTTTATGTTGTTTTATACAGTATATTTTTCGCTAGTATTATTATTATTTTGTAATTTATAAATTAGTAAATTTTGACCAAAACATTTTGTTTAGAATAGTAATTTGCATGATATTATTTATAAATTTAGACTTGTAAAATTTATTTTTACTTATTATTTGAATTGTAATTTAATTTCTGTATTACTTACTATATATAACAACATAAAGTTTATTCGCGGGAAAAGCAAATTAATAACCACAATATTGTCTTACTGACAGACTAATCTATCAACGAACAGCCTATTATTTTCAACCTATATAACCCGCGGCTTCGCCCGCGCAGAAAAGTTTTTCCCGTGTACATTGTGAAACAGCGCCCTCTATTTAGGCGTTTTGTTACTTAGGGGGTATTAGCGGACGCCCCGCGACTTTGTCCGCGTTAAAAAGTAGCCTATATGATATTCCAGGATATTAGATATCACTATACCAAGTTTCATCAAAATCTGTTCGGTAGTTTTTGCGTGAAAGAGTAACATACATCCTCACATCCTCACATCCAAACATCCTCACATCTTTACAAACTTTCTCCTGTATAATATTAGTAGGATAGGATTTATATGTTTGCTTGTTTCTCTTTCACTCTTCTACAGCTAAGCTAACCGACATGGAAATATGCGCATTTTTATCACGTAATATGAACCTTTAATACCGATACATTTAGAATAAGAATTTACCAATCATGAATGTCACAATAGAATCTTGTTAACCTAAAATTAGTTACAATTCACTAGGTCTCACGGAACACTGGGCTAATCCTGTTACAGACGATTCCTTTCTTTGTCGAACGAAATACGATCTATACAAACCCTTCATTAGTACTCTTTCGTATTGTAATATATTTTATATTGGAATTCTGCATGGTGTTTGAGAATTCACATTTTAATTGGAGCGGAGTTGCTATAAAATAATCAGGCATTTGTGGTTTTTCAACCCACGTGAATTTATAATTATAAGTAAAGGATTTCTAAAATAAAATAAAAACCGGACAGTGCGAGTAGAACTCACATCCTGAGGGTTCTGTACAAACTTAATTTTTTTAATTTTCGAAATTCGGATTTTTTCCATTACTTGTGCTGAAAAAAGCAAGAGAAGCAAAAGAAAACAAAAGAAATGTGCTTTTGACGTTGACTTTAAGACATTATTGCTTCTTGCCAAATTTCAAGATTCTAGGTCAACCGGAAGTACCCCATAGGTTTTCATTACCAAAATACTCAAAAATGCGGCAAAAACGGCATGCCTTTTTACTGCGTTGACTTAGAAGTTTGATTTTTTCACAACTCTAAGGGATTGCAGACCTGAGTATTTGATATCAATTTCAACTTGATACCATCACGCGTTCCTGACAAAAAGGGTCTTGGCAGACAGACAGATAGACAGACGCACAACAAAGTGATCCTATATCGGTTCCTTTTTCCTTTTGAGGTACGGAACACTAAAATTAAAAATTGCTCCTTTTAAAGGGAAGTAGTAACCTAGTGTTTCTTACATGAACTGTGATATTTATAAAAACATGATGATTATTGTTATATTATTTGCAAATGTGGGATTTTTTTGGAAATATGACACTAGAACATTGTAATATTCTTTTCTATTTAATTAAATCATAATCTTTTCGATGTCTTCGGTCATCGAACCCATCTATTTCGAGCACACGGCCGATACACGCCATGATCGATGTTCTGTGAAGTGTCCGGAACACGGCTGATAACGGCAGAGCTTTCTTTTGCTGACACTTTGATAAATAGCGCAATAATTTATCGTTGTATCGTCCACTGTGATAACCCTGTAGCGTTTTGTTTGTCTGAACATGAAAGGGGACTGTCCTAATCAGTCTTAATAATACGAGGATTTCTTTTTGCACGAACGCAAGATACAATTACATTTTTGTAATTACCTTTCAGATCACACGCAACAAAGAACGCTAGCTGCTTGCTCATTTATAATAAATCCTAATCACTTGATATTGTTAGCTAGATAGGTATGTGATACATAATTTAACAAAATTAAGACTGTCCTCTACTTATCGTATCCGTATATTAATATTTTCAATTATATACCTATGAGTCACATCAGATGATATAAACATGGTAATATAAATATAATTAATTTAAGACGTATAATAGAAATGTCTAGAAGGTGTATTCTGTTATGATAGCATGACACATGTCGGATAAAATATCATCTCATCTTGTAATATTACAAACACATAAATTAATAAAAATTAATAAACAATATCTAAAATTTACAAAATCGGGATGAAAATTACTTACTTTTAATATATCGTTTCTTGTTTATTTTATATCTAGCTCATATCTTTATTTAAAAGCAAATTTATGAAACCCATTCACGAGCTTATCTCCATTTTGAAGATATTTCATCAGGGTTATTTACCCGAACATTTTACTTTACCCAGTCTGAAAGAGAAATTTCCATTATCGAACCTTTTCAGCTGAAGGTACAGTGCGTAGGGGAGGTATTATCGTAATTATATGCAATACGACAAGGAAAACCTTTCTCTTTGGATTGAGTCTAACCATTCCGAGCTAAGATGGCAATATTAATAAATTATTCAAGAAATCTCGGATGCACGAGTCCAGGCGGCGATCGCTTTACTTTCCATCTCACAATAATTTAATCCACTATGAACAAATGGATAAACCTCGTGGATATACCTAATAGAAATGACTAAAATAAAGTCAAAGTTAAACAAAAAGTCATTGGGAAGAAACATATGATAGCGCTGTGTAAAATACACCTAGCGCATTCTATTGACTTTTCACATAATTTAAAGATGAGAGTTTGTACCTATGGGAGTATCGGTTTTTTTACTATAGTAAAATACTAAATATAGTATACTTATAACGCGGAAAAAGTCGCGGCTCATTGGCTAGTTGCCTATAATTTAATAATAACACAAAGTAGGCGTAGAAAACATTGGCGCTTTTTGTAAGGACGTTAGTACGAACCACAGAAAAAGCTCGCTACGCTCCCGCTCGCTTGGTTTTATATTTCTATGGTACGAACCACAGAACACAGAAAAAGCTCCCTGCGCTGCTGCTCGCTACGCTATGAACAGAGCACGTATTAAAGTTGTTACTGTTCCCAGTTTGGTCTCTTTCTATTTGTGATCAGCGTTTCCGTTTGTTCCGGTAAATTAAAAATGGTATATTATATCTGATATTTTAGTACTTTTATCTACACCGTTTTAAATATTAATTACAGCTCCTGAGCAGAAATTGGCTAAAAATAGATACTATTATACCTACGCAAATAAAAAATAATGCCCATACTTATTTATTTTATCAAATGGGACGGACGAACCACATCACATCCAATCCTCTTTAAATTCAAATATTCAAACAAGCAAAATCATCTCCATGAATGATTGCGTCTGGGTAACTCTTAACTTAGCTCTCTCCAGCTGTCGTCTGCAATCATAACTCACTCTGATGCTTCAAGCGTAGGAAAAGTTTGTTGCATTACGGAGCTTATAAGTATTGTTATTTATTTATTACTTACAAAAACATATACCGAAAAGTATCTTAATACCAAAAGGGTTCATCTTGTAAAATATTTGAAAATAAAGGCATTGGTCAAAGGCTGCAACTTGCAGATGAAATCTCCCTTAAAGTTGCCTATTTCAAATCACTTATGATTTTATAAAATTATTTGTTGTACTGACCTACAGTATTTTGTTATTTGTTTCTATTAATCCACTTTAATTTCCCATGTTTTCTACCTCGACACCTCCAAACACCGCCTACCTAGTTTTCAAAATTGCACTGGAAAATCTGTCTGCAGAAAGAAATAACATTATTTAAGATTAGAGAATATCCTCGGCATCGCAGCGCGAGGATAATGCAGGCGAAGCCGGGCCGCGACAGCTATTTAATTCGAATAAAATGTTAACTTTATTTTAACAGATAGTTTCACCTACCTATCCAATCCAACAGTGAAGGAATTTTTAAAATCGTTTCTTTAGTCTCTGAGATTCATGGAGCTAGGATCTCTTTGTTGGGCGCCCACGCTAGCTAAATTCGAACCTTCCTGCTGAGATTACTCAGGCAAAGTTCCTTCTTTATAAAATTAGTTCCAAATGGTTGTTTGGGAGTTTAAAAGCATCTTTTTCAAAGCAATTTTCCGTTTAAAAGTAAGCTTCAGTAACTTTACTCGGTTACATAAACTACATGCACTTAGCTCCCGGAGTCGAGCGATAGTATACATTTCATAATGCAGAAAGGGAAAGCCAGAGGGGAAAATGTAAACAATCTAATAATAACTGTTATGTATATACCACCTACGTAACGCGGTATTAGATTTATATAAATAACCGTTACAATAATATCGTTGTTATACTTAATGTTCCGTTGCTTGGCCCACTTACAAGTACATTGAATGAAATATGATAGAAAAGGAAGAAATATTATACCTTGAACCATTTCTAGTAGGAAAAGAAGTTCCTGGGGTCATCATATCAGCCGAAAGACGTCCACTGCTAGACAAAGGCCTCCCCCAAGGATCTCTATTGTTGGATAAAATATTTCTGGTTTTATGCGTTGGAAGTTTTTGTCTACTTAACTATGTATTTATGATTTATGTAGGAAAGTTTTAAAATAAATAACACATTCTACCTGCTATATAATTCGCGCAGAGAATCGCAACAGAATTCGGAACTCGCCCGAAGACATAATATTTCCCTTTAGTTGAGACCTTTCCATTTTATTTTTTCATTTTTCCACCGATGTCTAAAGATATTTTTGGTTAAAGCCTTAACTCATATTATTGTATACTTTACACATTTAGTCAAAATACGTATAATAATACGCAATAAAAATATTTGTGACAGGAATGCTTTTACTAGAAGCGTATCGGATTCGTTGACTGGACAATTTGGTATTTCGGACCGATACTCTAGTCGTAGATCTCTCTCGCTCGAGTTGATTATGCAGCGAGGCGCATAGACTGCAAACTACGGGAAACATTATGATGACTTACTATAACTGCTACAATTCATAATTCTAGTCTAGCTGATATAGTTTGTACCTACTTAATAATAAATATCAGTAACTATTGCTAATTGTAGTGTAGTAAATTTTGAAATAACAGGAGTTGTCTGGTATAAGTAGGTACCTACCTAGCTAATTTACAATATCGATCCAGTGCAAATTCACTAATTTTCTAATTACCCGGCAACCTACTTAAATATGAGAAACACTGTCAAATTACAGTCATTCAGAAGAATCAATTCCGTCTAAAGTAACATAGTATCATAATATAAAAGATGGTCATAAAATTATACTACCTATAGGTACTATGCATCGAGTATTTAACTAAATGTTACTTAGATGGAATTAAATCTTATGATGGACCTTTTTGATTGGTAGGTATCATAAAACTTCAGGATGTTTTTATCGAAACAGGGAGTTACTTTAAAATCTTAGAATGGAGTTTTAGTTATTTTTTAAAATAAAAATAATTTCTCGCTCTCGTCTCATTCTCATCTCGGTCCCATTTCGTTGTGATCTCAATCTCTGTTGTTCTCCACGGTGAAAATTTACGTGAATTACACACGTGAACTATCTTTGTCGGTTTTATGTCTGACATCTTTAGTCTTCTCTTTGGTGTTGCTCAATAAATAACTATATAATAATATTTTACTGCGAAATGAAACACGTCAAAATAAAAACTTTTGCTGATACCTAGACGCTACCAGCAATGTTAATTAAAAAGTAATTATACGCAAACGTTTGTGAACTCCTTCAGCTTCCAAGGAAACAAAGTGCACAGTAATCCCGAGGCGAAGTAGAGCAATAAATCTTTTGATCCGCTTCCCGGAACCGACTTTTATCAACAAATTGATTAAATCCTCTGAACCCATTCGGGAACCATTCGATCTGCCGCGGACCTTTTCCTTTTGGGCGGAACTTAAGGAAAACATTTATTATCATTGTAGGCCATTTTACATTGTCTGCAGTTACACGGGTCAACAAAAAAGTTATTATAAATTATTTATTGCCACGGCACGATAACCACCGGCGCGCGCCGTTGGAAAAAAATGATTTGTTTTACCTCAGAAAAATACGAAATTACCACGGGAATAGTCGACTAAAAATAAAATATGAATAATATATGTACTTTATAGCAATTAGTGGAAATGCCACGTTATACCTTTTCACATGTAAATGCCTCCTAATTTCGCATCGTTCCGCAAACAGCCACATAAAGCCCGTGTAAAACTGACACGAGAGTCATTGTGAATTGCCGCTATTAATCTTTTAAGCTGTAATGTCCGACGCTCTCGCTTAGGGATGATGAATGGGTAACACCCGCGCACCCCTGTTGAGGGAGTCATGTTTCAACTAAGGCACTTGTTTGGACCTGAATGGAATGAAAGCTGGGACCAGGGTATGATGGAAACTTTACTACGAAACCCAAGAAAAGTTAGTACCTATTACCAGTAGAGGTTTAGCAATAACTATGTATTTTTTAAAAATTATTTTATTTGGCACAGTCTACAAAATACATGCTCGTACGATATGGATAAGATGCTTTCATTTCAGAGCCCTATAATAACGTGGTATAGTCCGCGTAGAATTTTTTGACTGCCGAATGAATGTAGTCACAAATTGTTAGCACATCGCTGACAATGTCTATGGGTGCGTAAGCGAGATAGTGTGCTACATAGAGATGTCCAAAAACTTTGATTCTATTGATCGAATGAATGAACCATTTCTTGAAATTGTATGAGCGTCCCGACCCCCTTTGGCACCTACAAATTGTCATTGCGCAGAAATCGGCCAACTTCACACAGCCGTCATTAAACTCAACGGGGGCTATACAACGATGTGATTTTAAGTTGTCACCATGTACATTTCAAGTCGAAAGCTACGGTAAGCTATGGGGATGGTCAAAAAAGCCAAATTGAAACCATGTGGTTTATGAACGATGTGGATCGATCCCACAGCAACGCAGCACGGTGCAAGTAATATGATGGCCGACGGTGCAAAACGTGGTCATAAGGACATTACGAGCCATTTACGAGCTTGTGAATGATTTTATGAGATATCCTTTGCAAATGCGTTGTCCACACATTAAAAAAGTAGAACTCGCACCTTGAGGGTTCCCTACAAACTTAATAGAAATAATTAGAAAATCGTTAATAAAATTTGTAGTTATATCACATGGTACTAACTTATATGAATGACTTGCTCATACGCAAAGTTAAGTTTGTTGGTATAAGAAAAAAAGTTTTTTTTGTTATGTTTTACTACAAATTTACGATTTACGGATTTTTTCCTTTACTTGTGCTAAGTATAAGAACTTGCTTCTTCCCAAAATTCATGATTCTAGGTCAACGGGAAGTATCCTGTTATTAGGTTAGGTTAGGTTTTTTTGATTACCAAAATACTCTAAAATGCGGCGAAGTCGGCCATATCTTCTGACTGCATTGACTTAGAAGTTTATTTTTCACAGCTCTAAGGGATTGAGGACCTGAGTATTTTATATTAATTTTAACTTGATACCTCCACGCGTTCCTGAGGAAAATGGTCTTGACAGACAGACAGACGGACAACGAAGTGATCCTATAAGCGTTCCTTTTTTCCTCTTTTGAGGTACGGAACCCTAAAAACAGATAATAAAGTAGCTTACATCTGGGCGGTATTATTGCTAAAACCGACTGTGTACATACCAGCGTAGTAGGTACGGAATACCGCAATCTAATTAGGTACAATAGTACATTGTTAACCTAGGTGTGAAAGTAACTTATTTATGTCCCGAGACGGGGTATGGCGCCCGACGCGTAGCGAGGGCGCCAATAGTTCGAGGGACCTCTAAATAAGTCTTGAACCCGAGGGAAACACTGTGCTTTTCATTAAGAATACACTGAAAGTAAAAACAAAAACATAAAATGAGTGTTAATACAAATCTCCGCTATATGGAAGTATAAACAAAACTCTACAACTCGAAAAAACAAATGAAGATCGGATTGCCGCTTTCCCGCCTATTTTGTTTTTTTTTCTGTGACCGGCCAGCTATTCTGCCATTATTTTTCATTTCCATAATTGAAAAAATGGTAAATATTTTGCCCAAATCTATGTTATTTTAAAGAAATAGTTGACAGTAATAATTATAATAAAGTCATTTAAAAATATATATTCTTTAATTATTACATAACTTTATGTTATTTCAATTTTACATCGCGCTGTAATTGTGTGGCTGTATAGACAGTTGGATCATGGTCCAATAGAAATGTCAAAATAGTACTAGTTTTTTTTTATATATTTTGACAGCTGTCAGTTGAAAGCGATTCTCCCTAGGGCTGAGATGTACTACTTTCAACCCGCTCCTCAGGCAACTTCAGACCTACTTTCAGAGTATGAGTAATGAAAAACAATATTATTATTATAGCACTTTAGTAATTGCACCTGTTCGTATCTTTGTTAAAAAGTTTACAAAGTGTACGTTATCGTACACAATGTGCGGGCTCTGTAATTTAAAAAAGTTTTTTTATCCAATGTTTCAAAACATATTTTTAAAGAAAATTTCTTAATTTTCGCCTAATTAATTTAATCAATTTTAATTGCCGGGCAATTTTTCATGTGCGGTCCAAGTTTCAACTTAATCAGTTCAGTAGTGTCAAGGTATGGAACATACAGATTACAAAAAAGTTTCCCTAGGACCTAACTACGATGTCGACTTTTATATACAAAGTCTATATAAATAGTTTCATGACCAGTTCCTAGATGATGGATGGAATTGTTGGATTAGATTGTTATTGCTTATTTAGTTTACCCATAAATCTCTTTGAAATTGAATAAAACGTTTTCGGTTGTATACCTACGAATAAAACTTATTTCTTACATAAAGCGGGTTGTAAGATTTAAAGCTAAAGTTTTTGCATAAATACCTGCGGCACACAATATAACTTTCGACTAGTAAGTTAAGTTCAGTGACTAACTTTCAGTTCTGTAAAGTCTGAATCATCTAACAGCAACAGTGTTGCAAGATTTCTTAATGTCATTTCTTTAACGAAAATAATAAACCGAGCGTCTGAAACATACTGAAACTAGCGGCAAAAAATTAGGTTAGGTTAGATCAAGAAGTTTCAAATCTCTTTGGTTGCGCGCGCGCTACCTGTGGCAAAAAATTTTGATTCATGGGTTAGATGCTTGAATTTATATTTCTAGTCGCCCAATTTATTATTTACGCCCGGTTAATTTCTATATAGCGTATCTTTAAATTTGAGAATATATTTCTGATTAAGTGCATCGAAATCAGACATCAGAATTAAGTTATTAATTATAGGCACAGGCATCTTCTGCCTTGTTGGTGAGTTGAATATTCAGCAAGAGGCTTTTGCGTCCCGCAACATACACTTGTGTCAATTGATTCATTTCTCGGAATACATTTAAGGGTAATCAAATCAAATATATCTTGAGGTCCTAGCTAGACACTTTATATGATTTTATGGTTTGTCTGTGTGACCGATCTCAGACCGAAGAGAGTCGAAATTTTGAATGTAAAATTGTCCCGAAATAATTGGAAAAGATTTTTTTGGAGATAAACTCTTATAAGGTATTGACTTAATTTGATTGATGTTATTTACTACACGCCCTATTCTGGTACCCATTTTTAATTTCATCAAATAGATATTTTCACTTTCATCCTTATGAATCTATTAATCATAAATAACGATCATTATCTCACCCAAATGCTTACCCGACAGTGAATCAAGGCTTCCAAAACACCTCAAATGTATGAAAATATCAATAAGAAATATATTTTTTGCTTCTCAGTACGAAAGCATTGAGAAAGGGAATTAAGTAAAACTCTTTTGCAGGATTGAAGACGCAATGAGCGGAGTAATTTAAAATCCAGCTGAGGGATGCGATCTCGTCCAGATTGCCGCGGGCCCGAGGTGGAATCAACACGCAATTTATTTCTCATACAGCTGTCGTATTACTGAAGGAATTTCCTGACGCGTGAGTAGGTATTACTAATATATAAGTACCTTCCTACAAAAACACACTCATGATTCGTATCGAGTCAAAGGCGGCAATCTGAATTTCATTGACAGCCTAGTTGAACTTTCAACTTTATAATGTTAGTTTTCGTGGATAAGCACGGCTAAATTTCAATTATCGCAACGCAATACCCACTTAGGTAGATGTTACAAGTAGCTCGGTCCTGAAACTTTCGTCGTCAAAATGCGCACTAATTATGATTAAAATAAATTAATAAAATCAAGCAGCGATAAATTTCTCGTTAAATTAAATTATCATGAAGCAAAGGCGAATATTTTGCGCGTCGCCGTCTGTCCCTCGGCTAGAAAGGTAATTAAGGTGATTCATCGCGACATCTCTAATATATTCATTTATCCCGACGAGTTTTCTTAAAGAAATATTACGATTTGAGTAAACACGGTCTAATATTAAGAGTAAACTTGTCCTAAAGGGACAGGCTAAGGTAAATATTGTCGTATATCCTTTTAAAATTATATGGATTTTTAATTTAAGTGATGATTATCAACATATAGGCCGATAATCATATATGTCGATAGACCTTCAATCCTCAATGACGCCACCATGCCCGGCCTCCGCCCTCCGCCTAAAAGCCGCTTTTTCTAGGTCCTAAAATCGTGTTTAGACACTGTTATGGTACAACTGACTACGCGGTTATGTTGTCTTTTTTTAAATTTATTTTTTAAATATTTAAATAATTAATTGACCGAGCGAGCGAAGCGAGCGAAGCGTCTACGTTTCGAGACTGGCCAAAAATGCTCTTGTCCGGCTGTCTGTCTGTCTGTCTGTCTGTCTGTAATTCTCTACAGGTCGCATTTTTCAACCGATTTTGACGAAAATTTGGCATATGTATAAATTAATTAAACCTACAAAATGAGTAGAATAAAATTTTGAAAAACATTTTTTTTAGAGTACCTAACATACTCGCAAAGTGGGAGTGAACTTTTTTTTTCTTGTGAATCCCATAGTGTGGGATATCGTTGGATAGGTCTTTCAAAAATATTGCTGGTGTGTGAATACCATTTTTTCGATTTAGGGATCCGTTGGCGAAATATTAAGCTTTAAAGCGGTAATTTTTGTTAGAGTCACGTGTCCCCCCCCCCTGCCAGCTAAACGGTTGCTTCTGGAAATGTGAAAAAATTCATGGCAGTAGCATATTTAACATAGTTACAAGGAAAACTATTACGGCTAAGTAGGTTCTATTAGTTTTTGAGTAATAGTGGATCGACTTAAGAAAGTTGAAAAAATAAATTATGTTCATAGAACTGCATACGTAAAATGGAAAATTATTTTTTTCCGCGTGATATCCATGGTGTGGGGTATCGTTGGATGGGTCTTTCAAAAATATCGCGGGTGTGTGATAAACATTTTTCGATTCAGGGATCCGTTTGCGAAATATTAAGCTTTAAAGTGCTAATTTTTGTCACTTTAGTAGGTACTTTTTCTGTTTCCAAAGTTGACTTTTGTTGGTTTCTTTTAGGTTTGGTTTATAAGGGCTGGCGAGGTCTACTGTTCTCACGGAACTACTAGTTTTATATGTCTTCAAATAAAACATTTTGTTTACGAATAGCGTCTACCATCACTATCATCGCTCTATTTTTCCTCAATGAAATATAGACTTATTCGTTGTACCTACTCCAGAATAATAAAACAAAATACCTACCTACAAGAATATCAATATTCTCTTAAAAATTGAGGTTTCTTCTGACTCTATTGATTCCTCTCGATAGAATTTGCAATTTAAATATTACGTAATAAAACTCGGACTGTAAAAACAGCAATCGAAGTTGAGTCGAGCACCTTTGTTTACTTTAATCGATGGGTTTCGAGGGTGTTGATTTTGCAAATTAATAAAAGCCTCAATTCCAAGGTGACACTATTAAATTTATAGGTACCTATCCAGTTTGTGGGTTTGAGTAGACTTATACAAGGGAGAATTTAACACCATCGATACAGATACATTACAAATAATGTTTTATTAATAACACTTTCGATGTAAGTACCTATCTAGTTTGGCGCACCCTATGCCTTGCGCCAGTCATATCGACGGTCTAGATAAGTAGGTAAGTAAGTATATTACAGTATGATGGGCAAACACCTGCAATAATATGTGAAAACAATTGACTTACCCTCAACTCTGTTTGCCTTCCCCGAAAGCCCTGTATAATTGTCTACGTTTCGAGACTGGCCAAAAATGCTCTTGTCCGGCTGTCTGTCTGTCTGTCTGTCTGTAATTCTCTACAGGTCGCATTTTTCAACCGATTTTGACGAAAATTTGGCATATGTATAAATTAATTAAACCTACAAAATGAGTAGAATAAAATTTTGAAAAATATTTTTTTAGAGTACCTACCATACTCGCAAAGTGGGAGTGAACTTTTTTTTTCTTGTGAATCCCATAGTGTGGGATATCGTTGGATAGGTCTTTCAAAAATATTGCTGGTGTGTGAATACCATTTTTTCGATTTAGGGATCCGTTGGCGAAATATTAAGCTTTAAAGCGGTAATTTTTGTTAGAGTCACGTGTCCGCCCCCCCCTGCCAGCTAAACGGTTGCTTCTGGAAATGTGAAAAAATTCATGGCAGTAGCATATATAACGTAGTTACAAGGAAAACTATTACGGCTAAGTAGGTTCTATTAGTTTTTGAGTAATAGTGGATCGACTTAAGAAAGTTGAAAAAATAAATTATGTTCATAGAACTGCATACGTAAAATGGAAAATTATTTTTTTCCGCGTAATATCCATGGTGTGGGGTATCGTTGGATGGGTCTTTCAAAAATATCGCGGGTGTGTGATAAACATTTTTCGATTCAGGGATCCGTTTGCGAAATATTAAGCTATAAAGTGCTAATTTTTGTCACTTTAGTAGGTACTTTTTCTGTTTCCAAAGTTGACTTTTGTTGGTTTCTTTTAGGTTTGGTTTATAAGGGCTGGCGAGGTCTACTGTTCTCACGGAACTACTAGTAAATATCTATCAGCAAGTTCCAAGAACCTCTATGGACTGAGTTTGAATCTCACAAACATTAACTGTTTATAATAAACTATGTAGATGAGAATTAACTTCCACTGAATACTAATAAGCGGTCATGTTATTTTATTCTCATGAAGGTATATCGCTGTAGCTATCGCTATATTTTAACTAATGTAATGCCAATTATATTTGGCGCCAACGAAGTCTGCTACCAGGAGTCTCGAAGAGGTTCCTGTGCCGGCAACTCAATTACTAAACTTGTCGTCTGCAGCGCAGGATCCGCAGAAATAGGTTTCGTTTTATCCAAATGAATGCAATTTGATTTGTTTATTTGTTTGTGTACTTATTTAAATACAATTAAATTATATTAACATCCTTTTTGCGAAATCTTAATCCTATTATGGCAACTTAATTTTTGTCAACTTAATTTTTTCCCTAATTCTGCTAAAAACCATTTTACTACAACTAACTTTTCTTCAAATAATAAGTTTAATTATTTGAAGGGGCTCTCCAGTCTTAGCCAGTCATCACTATTTCATTGAATGTTGTTCATCATTAGAAAAATCGACCTAATATACCGAAAATAGGTCATGCATAAATATTGCAATTATTATGTAAATATATTATATATATATAAATTAATTGCATAGTAAAACGTTTTTGTAGTCAATAAATGTTGCAAATCATGTCGGAACGAGCGCATCACACCAGCAAAATCCAATAACAAAGGGGCAGTTTTCGGTTCGTGTATAATGTACTTGTTTGTGTCTGTAATGTACATACGAAATAGAAATAAATTGTAGCATGCACTTAACTTTCTCGTCATTAAAAAACAATTTTTTTTGCTTCGTCATTTTCCTAACATTTTTTTTCCTACAAAAACTTTTTTTGTAGTTTTTTTGTATGGATTTTTTTACATAAACTGATGAATGTTGTATATATACATACTTACTTATTAGTAATACATGATAATACTCCAACCATTTGTGGGTAAATCACTAGTTTCAATTTCATTTACAGGGGAACCATACAACTAGATTTTTTCCAGACCAATGGGTATTATTATGTCATAGACACTACGACGTGCAAAGTTTCATCAAAATCGTTAGAGCCGTTTTGAGAAAAAAAAACACATTTTGTTATATGACAGCTACTTTTGGGTTTGAAGGTACGAAGAAACTGTTGATAATCCTTCGATAAAATAAAACTCTTAAGGCCTAATAAAAAATATATAATAATAAACTTTCTTTTTCGCGATTACAATAGGTACTTCCTCTGCCCTATGTACGGTCGACCGTCAGTGGAAACAAAACCAGTATAAACTGTTCTCTCATATTATCGAAACTCCCTAATAGGCTACCTAATAGCTAGTCTAGCTCAAGGTCAAAGTGTTTCCACTGACGTGCGGTCGACTGTATGAGGGGCGAGAAAGTAAAAGAGGGCTCAAGACGCATATAAATCTTTATCTATAGAAGAGACTGTATTTTAGTCAACAATCACAAGAAAATGTCGCCTCATCACTGGTTTTGTAGAGGTTTGTATTGCATGAAGAATAATATGACATTCTCAGAATACTCAGGATTTTGATTTTGTTAAAAGTAAAATAGATTCATTACAGATAAAATAAGTTGCTAAAAAGCTTAAAAGTTGAACTTTGAAAAAAAAAAAGAAGAAAATTTCTTCCATAATGGCCCTCTGTAACATAAAAACGGTGAAAAATTTTAACATAAAATTTAGTACAAAGGCAACACAGTCCCACATTTTTAGGAAAGTGAGTGGTTGTGGCCCACCCTGTAGAAAGAAATCAGTGAGAAGTGAAATCGGTATTGTACAAATTACTAACCGTTCATACGATATTATAGGCGAAGCCGAGAATGATGATTAAGAATATTTAATTTGCGTCATTCTAACTTTCTTGTAAGTTTTGATTGACAGATTGATCCCTTTAAGTCTGATCTGAACATCAAAAACTCAATGGCTTCTCTACAACAATCATTACCCACGATGGTACTTAGAGAAATCAAATCAATTTCTTATTTCAACATAATCCATTGACGTCGGATATTAGATTGGCTGGTTCGCCGTATAAGATTTTCCCAGAAACCCGATTGCCATCACCGTTTAGATTGAGGAAATAAATGAACGTGAAATTTGTGTCTCGAATGGAATATAAAACAAAATGGATAGATAAAACAGCTCATTGGTGTGAATGGAAAAGCGGATCATGTACGAGTTTTTACGAGGAAGCTATAAACTACGCGATAGTCTGGCAGTGAGCTGGATAGAGTGGCGTTCGCATGAAGAAATCCACAAGATATAAAACAGCTGACATTTTAAAGTAGTTTTATAGAATTATTTTAAAAATAAACAAAAACACACAATTAGAACTAGAATTAGACCAAGCATAATACACAATATATTAGGCTCAATGTTCATTGATTTTGCTTTGATGATCATTTATTAAGTCTCCATTATTAATCGGACGAACGTTCAATTCACAAAACACCGTTGATAATATGAGGGTCGAAAAGGTCACAAAAATGCACGAGTGTCGCTAAAAGTTCAAGCTCGATTTTCCGTTCGTATAAACAAATTAGGGTTGCGTACCTTTTGGACATAAATTCGTTTAACCCTTACAATTTAGCTGCATAAATTATTATGTCCACGCACCGACACATTTCGTCGTTATTTTTGAATTATGTTACAATAAAGTAGGTATGTACGTCTCATTGTGATATTACAAATTCGTAAATCAAAAGAATTTCTCATTCGTATCTTTGCTGGCACAAAGACTAGTACAAACCATTGTTCATTCTTGTGTCTGGCTACCATTAATTTGATTTTCTTTCGTTGGAGTCTCTAAGTTGATATGACCGGGTGACCTACTTAATCAGATGTTTTTCCTCACATTTCTAAGTGTATTGTGCAGTGTTGGATATAGAATATAGGGGAGGGCGGTCTTAATCAACACGTCAGCGAGGAGCGCCTTATACAACGCAATGCGAGCTCATGCACGCCACTGCGGTCGTCTTTTTGTAAAGAATTCCGCCCGTAGAAAAAAACGTTAGACTAGCATTAATTACACTCTTAGACTGTTAGTTAGCCAATACACTGGATTTGCAGTTAAGAATATGGCCATCCTTAGTCACTTCCACCACCCTTTTGTACTGTCACAGTCGAAGGTAGAAGGGAGAATTAGGCTTATAGCAGATTGGAAATTAAAAGAGAAACCGCTGTGTTTAAAAAATAGGAAGTGCGTGTTCGGTACAACAGTCAAGTGTTATTTACTACTGAGTAACAAATCTGCTGCGCATGCAGTAGGTCTCAATGTAGAGGTGATGATGACGAAGTTACGGGTGGTTACGGATGTGACTAGCTGTCCAAAATGTCACAAAGAAGTAGGTAAGTAAGAGATAATGATTAAACATTCTTTACAATAACAACCTAAAATATGGTAGGTAATATAAAATAAAACATCACCTTAGAAATGTCATGGAATATGATATTGAAGTACCCGTACATGGTTCAGTTAGCCGTGTTCGTGATTTTACTGAAATTAAATATTTAAGGACAAATAAAGTGGCAGAAAGCACTCAAAGGAAGACTGGAGGGAAATTGCTCCGACTAGCGCGCAGCTTTTAAATTAATAATAATGATCATTTTAATATAATTATAATAATTACTTAATTACAATAAAAGATGCTTTGATGAACAATTTGCACGTAATTATAATAACAATTCGGTCGGCGAGCCGCGGAAGGAAACACGCACCGTGGCCAACACAATTGTAAGATTAATTAAATTCGGCAGCGATTTCTGTGAGGCCTCTGACTGTCTGTGTATAACTACGGAGTGCGTGTTTAGAACGGTGCCTGAGTAATTAACTGTCGAATAGGCACAAACGACACTGGGGCTTAATTACGAATCAAGTTGACTTGTTACAGCGAAATCGTTTGTACTTAAGGTCACATTTACGAGGATCTATGGAATGTTTCGCTCTTTTATTTTGATAATAGTCACATTTTAATTCGTTTATTTTGAAGAGGATAATAAAAATCTTCAGAACTTAGGTATGTCCTGTTTCTTTTCAACAATGTCATCTTTATCTTTATTACCTTAGTTTGTCAGCCTGTCTGTTGGTTGTCTACCTAATTTCATTTTAGATTACCTACTTGGCTTCAGGAAATGTAAAAATATTATTTGAGCAATATATTTTTTTTCACGTGTTTTGCAGACCTTAAAAGCCGAATGTATGTTGTTAAAATATCACGTCAGTTCCAATATAAGACCAATATGTCATCTGATCATAATAAATCTTTATTTAAAATATACTTGGCGAGTAATACAATGTATGACATTTTAAGACGGACGAAGTACTTAGATATCCAAAAGCCAGCAAAGTCTACGTAGTCCAATGACGTGTTCTGTTCCGTCTATAATAATTATTATAAATTTTCCTGAATATCACAGAAAACAATAAATTTCCAAAAATATAACCTAATTGGAAAATGGAAAAGTTGCTCGACAACGATAATTCCCCTTTACTCCATAGGCAATTTATGTACAGTCAGCGTCTAAAATAGCTGAACAAAAACGTCCAAAATTACTAACGTTCTAAAATGACATGACTACTTTATTTTCCAAAAGTACAGAAAGAAATTGTAACCAATTACATTTATAGCAAATAAAACATTGGGTTACGGATTTTCGACACTTAAATGATACTATATTTAGTTTATGTCAATCTCAACGCGATGTCAGTACAGTACTACTCAATTGACATTTCAAAAAGATTGTGTTTGACAAAAATACTTTTACTCTTTAATTTGTAAATTAGTTAATTTTAAAAAAAACTGGTGTCGGACTATAAAGACACATTCAAATAACATTGCAATTCTTTTGGAAAATCAAATAATAAGCTACTATTTGATGCTAACTGTACTATGTGCTTTTCAGCACATCGAGTGCAGTAAATTTTGGATTATCAGGCAAACAGCAGACAGAGATTTTATTGGCCACAGTACACGTTGGCCGAGCGCGCTCGGCGAATGCACTCGCCCAACGTGTACAGGGCCTATTTAAGTGTATTCCAGAGACATCAAATAGTCGCTATGCCTTGATTTGCTATGTTTGGCAGAGAATACAAATTTTTGACACGTTGGTCGAGCGCGCTTTGCGAGCACGCTCGGTCAACGTGTACTGGGGCCATAAGAAGAAACTTAACCTAACATTTACAATACCTAACCCTAAAATAACGTAAATACAATGTGGAAACAAAGCTCTCAAGATCTCAAGTCCGGGCGAAACGAGCGTTCGTCGCTCGAGAGATCGATCATACTCTCAATAAAAAGCGTTATCGCGTGTGACATTTTCCAGTCAGGGGTTAGCCTTAGGGCAAGTTGTGTTGTTATTTTTCATGAACCACATGCCCCCTGGTCATACATTTATACAAAAGGTACTTTTTATAAAATCTATGCTTTTTGTACTTCGTATTAAGGCTGCTTTATGCATACCTATTTCATTAATTAAATTAGTAAAAGAAAATATGTTGTGTTTATGTGCAAACGATCTGTTATATCAAAATTAGCGGCACAACTAACAAAATAGGAACAAAACTGTGTACAAAGGCGGACTAGCTAGTGTAGGAATTGCCTCCGGCTCTGGTATACACGGGAAAATAATTTCTTGTTCATAAGCCTTGTAGAAATAAGTGGGGGGTTGGTGCCAACGTATACGGATCCTCCTTTTGCACTAATAAAGATTTAATTAAGTATATTATTTGCAGATCCGTTGGCTTAGTGACTTCATCGTTGAACTCGAGCGCCATTAGAGGCTGTGGGATCGATTCCCAATGGGTATTAAATTATACAAGTTGGTCTTGATCTGTATTAATCACCCCTTCCCATAGTACAGCAGAAAAACCTACTTGGAATTAGACAAGTTTAGAGTAGGTATCTAATTTAATAAATGCAACTATTAATGTAAATATAGGTTTAACTCTGTGTTATTTTTTGACAAATAAATAACGTCTCTGCGACCTGCCCTCACGTTCAAATCACGCTTCTGTATAAACTTAGACTATAACAAAGTTTTAACGAGAACGTTTGTTTTGAGATCTTCTTTTTATAAAGTTCACGTGTACCTTATTTTCCTTGATTCATTGAGCAATTTCGCAGTAGCATTAATATTCGAACGATTGGGCCGACTTTAATGTAGTTCTCTGAGAAAAATACTGCCGTGAATAAATATTAAGTTATGATATAAATAATACATACATTACTATGTATTTGTTATGCGGTAAGCGGTGCTTTATATTTCATTCTCAATAAAATCCTTCGTATATAATAAAGCACAACCTGACCCGGTTGAATATAAAACCACTTGCCATACGACTAAGTAATAAGTTTTTATAAATTGTTTATTTAAAAATACTTGTGCACGTTCTATTTCAGCCACATTCTTTTTAAACTTCGAATATTAAACCCCTCTCTGTGAACACTCTGGTTTAAACCTAAAAATCTCGTCAGATACACCGCCAAATATCTCCATCACAATTCTGAGTTACACTTAGATAGCATAGGTTCGCTTGCAAAAACCAAGCGTTTTCTTAAGAAAAACAAGACATAATAATTATTGTGCTTACGACCTAACACTGTCACAAAACCACAAAAACCACTTCGCTGTGTCATTAACACTTAACATTGCCGCATTGTGTTTGTGGAGCTACAAACAAAGACATCAATGCGACTGGAGTCGGCTCTCAAGGCGCAAATTAAAACTCTGAATGTGGACGGTTCGCGGGTAATGCTCACTCTATTCTACCAGAATTTAAGGAACAATGGCGCAGGATTTCGTTCTCCCGCGAGTGTCTTGTAAATGTATTATTATGGGCAGAAAGCTACTGTCACAGTTTGGCGACTTTCGTAGCGGCAATAGTGCCTACATTGCAATGGTTTTGTATAGCCCAATCGCGCTATTCTATTCTAATTTTCCAAACCATAACCAAAAACGTTATGCTGTATACATTTGGCAAACCTTTACAAACGCAAGCCTAACCCCTGCTCCGCAATTTGCGTTTGCAAAGGTTTGCCAGACGTGTACATGCAGCATAACGTTTTTGGTTATGGTTTAGATTTGGTAATGTCGTTCAGATTTAGCACGATTGGTTCCGTATACCTTAGTAAATATTTGTGCCTGAAATGTGTCTGAGACCTCGCTAAGAAACAGTGACCACCTGTATGTTATCGAATGCGTGAGTGCTGCATTCCATGCTCTACCACAGAATAAATAATAGTACGCTCTACGCGAATCGATCGATCTGGTCTCAGACGAACCATAATGTCATGTATAGGCACAGCTACCTAGTAGCAGTACTGTACTTTAAGATAATTATTGTTAATAAGATTGCTGTCTTCTAGAACAAGTGGTAAAGGAGTGTAATTAGCCCCTAGAACAGCCCTACAAATTTAGGTATTTTTGAGCTGTTATGGAACACCATGTCTCTTGCGTACCCTAATGGTGTAACACATTATACATTAATTTATTGTTTGCTGAATAAAAGGGCGCGTGGACTTAATTCACCTTGGTTTAATTACCTGGGTGATTTCATGCACTTATTGCACTTTTTGCACCACCCGGGAACATTTTCAGTTGCCGAGGTTGCGGACGGCATGTCTCCTCCCGAATAGGGCTATACAGCCACGAACGCCGGTGTCGTCGCCAGGATGCTGGCTAAAAACATCTGTCCAAGATGAATCGTGGCCTATGATGATGATGATTGCAAGTTGGTGTGAACAGTGCAATAGGTTCATTAAGGTGCACTTCAACGTAGGTACCTATAAACCTTAGAGTGTGGCTGTCAGATTTTGGTTTTTGAAAAAAGATTCTATCTAGACTTCACATATGTCTAGTATTTGAACTACATTTAGAGACCCGATCGGGTCGCTTATAGTGATTTTGACCGGATATTGTTTGCCCTGAAGAAACATAATTAAGTAAATACCGTAGTATTTGCGCATACTTAAGTATCAGTCAGTCGAATGAGAATTCAGGCAAATTCCCTAATCCGATGAATATTCAATCTTAGGATTCGGAACGCCTTGAGGACTTCACTTAATTTGCATGTTAACTCGTCTTTTGTGCCGCAGCCGTATGTAACTAAATATCACATCAATATTACCGTTTTAACATAATAATTTATGGATGTGCTCGTCACACATTCATGAGATTCGAACGTCGATTCTGGAGGACGCATAATTACTTTTTTGTCATGCCTTCTTTTTTGTATTTCACTTCAAAGACAGTAAAAGAAAAAGTAAAAAGTCAAGTCCAGTGTATTTTGCCGTACTCATGAATAACATGCAAAATAAAACTGCTCTTTCCACAACTAGGCAAGTTGATATTATTTTTGTTATCGTTTTTAAAGTGGCAAAAACTGAATAAATGTTTGTTTCTTCCACGCACAGAATATCAATACCAAATTGTTCTATACACATTACTGTATCATGACGTGATTGAACCCATCTGTGATGATCTGTGGGAAGTGTATACCTTCAATCAAATTAACACACTGAGTATATTGGTTACCTTCCACTCAACGTGTCTGTTCCACGGTCTGCCTGCGATCGACTGCTAACGTGTTCTCGCCATGTTTAAGGCCGGAACGCACCAAATGCGTGCGCGTGCTATGTGTGCGTGGTGCGTGGCAGCACTGTCACATCGGCTGCATGCACGCCAAGCAACGCTCTAGCTTAGACGAGCAAGTTGCAATTGAAGTGCGTTGCTTTATTATATATAGTGTCGCTATAATATTAGTAACATCTAGCATTAGACTAAACCTAAATAGTAGGAATTCCTTTGCCATAATTTTTTTTTTAAATGCACTTTTTGCTTGGGATTGGCTGGCCGCTGGCACGCTGCGAAGGACTTATAAATTAGAATACAAGGTCACCGTAGTTGGCACGAGAGCGCAATGTTGACTTTGCGGTTGGTTAATTGTAGGTTGCGTGCGTGATGGCGTGTGTGTTTGCGTGCGAAGAACGTTTGTTGCCACGCGACGCATACGCTGCGCAGCCGGTGCAACGTCATCCATACAGTTTGATACATTACCACGGAGCTGCCACACGCTCTGCACACGTCACGCATTCAAGCATTCGGTGCGTTCCGGCCTTTATTTACCCTAAGTCCATGCAATGGTAGGTATAGATATGTAGGTATGGGCTGGGTGGATGCCAATCCTCCTACCTACATACACCAATTTCAATTTAGATCCTTCCCTATCATCTCCATACAAAATAGCGCGTTGAAGTTAGAAGGTAAAATTTATTCATCGTATTGAAAATTTTATTTTGATAAAAGTCGTTCATTCATTATTTTGAATGCTTTCATTTCCCTTCGTTTGTACTGATTTCGAACTTTGTAATAACCCTGTCAAAATAACTTTGTGTAAAGTTGAAAGGATTGGATCGGTTTATAAGTAGTATACCTACCTTCGTAGCGAGAGCTACGGGTGGCGTAGCGCGCGTAGCAAAATAGATTTACTACGCAATTCCAGTGAAATCCGTTTTTTTATCAAAGTTCTATCGAAACGGATAAGACAGTAAGTATATACATACTGCCCATCGGATAATTGAATAACTGGTACGACTGAGCTGTTTGGAACATGCATGTTTAATTGCCTAGCGAGGTCCCATCCTTTGAGGCAAGTATCAATTTGTCAGAAATTGGCCTGTCCATGTTCCACAATAACCAACTGCTCCTAGCATTCTAACTCAAACGTGTGCATGTATGTATGTACATACATGATCATGGATTTGCCTAGCTTGTGTGTGTTACGAAAGTTAAGCAAAAGCAATTTATAAAGTAAACCAACTCCTCATCTCGCCGGCTGACGCCTCGCGGTACCAATAAATTTATTGTCTCTTGACACAAGTTTCAAAGTTAATTAAGAGACGTAGGCTGTTTAAATATTAATTACACTGGGTGTGAAATTATAACATTATGAGGAAAATATATTAATTTGTGAGAAACAATGTTAATTGTTTTATAGACAATTTATTCGATTGAATTTTCTGCAAGAACAAAATAATAAGGTTTATTAATTTATTTTAGTTGGGGCTGATTAGTCTGATTACGGATTCGCTAATCACCATCTTATTGATGGCTCAGGCACTCGCTTTAAATAATTCAAAATAAAAATCTCTCTAAAACACAAAAATATTTTTTACTAGCCTATTAAATGGACTGGACTGGACCTTGTTCGACAGCAATGACTTGCGTTTTTTTATAAAAAATGTTTTTATTTTTATTTTCCCCGTAACGAAAATATTGTATGTTTGTACTACAAAACAGGTTCTCTATAATTTTAAGCTCGCTGTATTTTTCGATAAGTAGTCACCAAAGAAACCGAAACCTTTTGTGAGCGTGCTACACCACAGCAACAGTTGAAAAATCCCCTTTCCTTGACGACGCGACGGTACCTAGAGTAACTACCTAGTGTAGTATGCTAGTTTTATTAATAGGTAGGTACGAGTATCTCTGTCAGTTCTAAGAAACGTTTCTCAGACAGTTCTTTACGTTTTTTCGAAATCTTACCTTTTAAATGGGAATAAAACCTTCTACAGATCAATTGGTATTTTTTTCAGAGCAACGAAACGAACACTTTTGATAAAAACGGGAATTTTTCATCCGTACCTAAACACTATAGATACTTATGTCGACTACCTACCGTGCAGGCCTTGCAGTCTTTCATCTGTTTCAATGATGCTATAAATAGTAGCTAATCGTCACTGAAATGGATAACAGGCAGCTACATACGTGGCACAAGACGCGGTGACATGTGCGTAGAGAAACTTAGTATAATTTATGTTCCGACGACGACGGCGCTGTTCTCACGGATCTCTCATTGGGATTCAGATCACACTGAACATACACTGAGGAGAGAGAACGTCAACATCGCTCCCGATTGCGACGAGGATTCCGTGAAAAGCGAAAGATTTCGTTTTATTTCTTTCTTACCTAACTCTGCATCGGTGAATAAGTAATATCAAACTCCTTTGTTGAAGGGAGAGCTATCTCACGACAAGATTTTAATAAAAAGGTGTAAGAAGTTACTATGTAGGTAATATCATATATTAGCACATTTAAATGTGTCGGTAAATATTATCAAATTGCCATAAGTCACACCTCAAAAACATGTTTTTATTTAGTTGGTAATCCAAGAATCGTAAAAAAAGGTCAATAATGTGTAAGTTTTTTTATCAGAATGTAGGAAATTTTAATAAACGTTCTAATCTAAAATGACATTTTTCCATTATTTTCATTTCTTGACAGTTTGATTTATTGACGCAATTACAGAAAACTTTTTACGAATGAAGATTATTTTTGCATAAAATGTTTCCTTTATGTACGAGCACCTACTACTTAAGTATCTGCAATCTTAAACAAAATTTTAAAAATAAAGTAGTAGTTATGAAATTATAATCACAATATTTGTTTTGAGAACGTACGTCAATCGAATTGTTATATTTGTACCAACCAACTTTGAAAGCGCACTCATATCAGTAGTCCTATTTTTAAATCGCTTGCCTCGCTTGGAGCGGTCGATTCTACTAATTTTGTATGGATTTTGTATCGGATGTCGCTGGAAAATTAGTACAATCGACTGCTCGAAGCGAGGCGAGTGATTCAAAAATAAGGCTCCTGTAAAAAAGGCGAACTGTAATATTGTATTGTACGATTCAGGAATCTGCACTACAATAGTTCGATCAAAATCTTCGATTTGGACATAAAGGGGGTAAGAAATTCAAATGAATAAGTGGTAGTCAGCTATTTTGGAATCAAATAAATCATTTTATGTAAATGCCTCTGCCTCGCCTTCTGATTGGCTCAAGCAAGCACAAGCGCTTTGTTTGACTTTCTTTTATTTTTGTCTCCGGAGTCCCTGAAAATCTCATTAAACCGTTTTCTTCGAGGATTTTCAGCACTTTATTCTCAAAATCAGCTCTCATATAAAACACTGATGATGTGAAATCTATGTATAGGTATATAGGTGTACTTACGTATTTAAAATGAAAAAGTATAGGTACCCATTATGAAAGTTTATAGAGCGTCAGTGGCGTCGGGCCTATCATATCGAAAGGTCCGAAGTTCGATCCCCAGCTGGGCCATGTATCAATGGGTTTTTTCTCGAAACTTAAGTACATTAACTGAATGCTCTCAAACGGAGAAGCAAAACATCGCGACGAACCCTGCATACGCCGAAGTAGAAATTCTTAGGCGCATGTGGGGACATGTTAATAGACTGTTGATTTGAAAAAACTCAATTGATGGAACATTTTTTCAATGTAGTTGAAAAAGTGTAAAAATAAAATCCGACACCGAGAAAAACTTATAAGGTTGTGACACAATACGAAACCCTTTTTATACCTTCGTACGATTACCGACTCAATAGAATACAAAAGTACTAAGTAACTAGTATATTGAAAGCACAATCTATTTTCTGGGTAACTGCAGGGCGTGCCCAAACGAGCACAAAGCGCCCTCTCCGGACCGACAGTGTAGCACAGCCTTAATTGGTCCGCTCCGCAGACCGCCTACGCCTCTCGCGGCGGTTTGAACCAACTAATTGATTTTAATCTAACCACGAGAGAATCAATGAAGTTATCCAATTAATGACAACCGCCCAAGCCGAAACGATCCCGGCAACTGTGAACGTTGACCTGCCAAACCAATTAATCATCGTCCACAATATTGGCCCGTTCTATTAGCGGAGAGATTAATATTAATAAGAAAACGTCGTTTGATATTTTCGTCTTATCTGTGGATATGTTTCTGTCATATTAAGTCATAGCTACTTAGCTTTGTATTTAACAGTTAAATATTCCAAGAAAGTGACCAGTATAATAGTAGCTAGGAAATACACAGAGGATTGGCCTACTTGGGCATAAAAAGTCGTAATCTAATAAAAATACCATAGAAGATAGTTTAATGGTCGTCATAAAAGTCACGAAACACAGCTAATAAAGGTATAAGTACCTACCTAATTTAATAACGGAGCCAAACGACTGAGTCATAGATTATGTATTCTTGTTCACATATTTACTTATCAATGTTGCATTATCTAAGAGTAATTCCGCCCAGTAAACAGATGCCCAATTGTGGTGTGAAGTGGTATGAAAAATACATTTGAAGTAGTAATTTCAAAAACAGAAAAACATTACCACTGGTCAAATGACAGAATTTGTTTCGAGGCAAATAATCCTAATGCGGAGTTTGTTGAGTAAGTGGTCTGTGAGTTTACGCGATACTAATCATTTAAGGTAACTACTACCGACATGATAATTGACCAAAAAGGATTGCCGCTAAGGGTTTAATTTAAAATTTCTCAAATTGTCGGCACTAACTAAAGGGTTCCAAATTATTCGTAAAATTTTCCACGAACAAGTCCTTCACGCCCCTTGACTTTATCTAGTTAAATGTTTTGCTTTGTGTACAGTCCGTCATTGTGCCAACACACCTCCCCGCCACAGTAAGCCATTAGAAAAGGCCTGCCGCCCGGCCGAGATAATTAACACAGATAAAACAACTCGGTAACTATACACCTTGTCGCCCACACCTTAATAAACCCAGAGAGTACTGCAAAAGACGATACATACATATATTATGACTGAAATTATATCTGGACTGAATGGAAGTGTCATCAACTTGATGAACGAATGACGACGCAATTATATCGCGCGAATGTGATTGGTAATAGGAGCCGAGGACGACCTAGACTGACATACGAGAGGATCAGTCAGATAGAGCGAGGTGCTTACAGAGCTTTGAGTACTAAACCACGTATTATTTACAATGCGTCCTTCATACATTCATTGCACAAATATCGCGTTTTATTATTGGCACCACAAACAGCGTTTGTAGAGCGGCTTAGAGATATCAATAAGCTATGGCAGATAGAAACGAAACTGCTATAAAAAAAATTGCAAAGAATTTATTGATGTTATTTTACTCATTATTAGGTACAGCAGGTACCTACTTGTTTAAAGTTTTTGGAAATTACTTGTATTTACGCACACGCAATAACCACCTTGCCACACTTGACGATTAAATCCTGTATGAGTGTTTTCAACATTGGATTGAGAAATATGAAAATTCTCTTTCCAGAATTTCTGCGATAAATAGGTATGCAAATTACATAGGTATCTCTTTTTCAGGATTAAACTAAAATCTCAAATAACATTCATTTTAATTTACCGAAAGACTAAGTTCATTAATAGATTTCCAGCGCTGGCATTTTTTAATCAAGCAATTGAATACGATCTTTTGAAAACCGCATTCCGTTTACTTCTACAAAACTTGCGTTTGTATTTTCTTCTGGCCGGCAACGCTTTGAACTTTTCGTTATTTGTAACACTGTCCGCTGTATGCGTCCATTTCTGATCTGAATCTTCTGGTGGTTTATCGTTAACTAAAATAACTGGTCTCACAAAATTTCTTTCTTCAGTTGTAACAGCAGGTATGGTTTCTCCTTTTAGGAGGACTGAAGATATTTCGGCCCACGCCTGGTGGGTTGCTTCGGGGGAGGTTGCATTGAAGCTCTCTTTGCTGGATACGACAGATATATTCATATTGTTGTGGGACAGGTCACAGCTGTGAAGGTCGGTGTCAGTGCCTTCGGGTGATATTGCGTTGAGCGCTGCTTCGGCGTCCAGTGCCAGCAGCTGAAAATAAAATGTTATAAAAATTAATATAGGTACGCATTTCTGGAGTATACCTAGGTATATTGACTATAAAAAGGGTTACACTACAATAACATCAACAAAGAGTAATGCTTTGCCACATCATTCCGTTAAAAAACATTTTATCAGGGTGGAACCGAAAGATGTCACCACCTGAATATTATATACATACATACATATTGTGACACTATGTCCCTGACGGGGTGAGCAGAAAGAACGGAGCAGCAAGTGTTGCGATCCTGACACACCTCTTCATACTCTTCATAGTGCTCAGTCTCATCATTCTCTTCATACATGCTGATTATTAACTTTAAAAAATATCAAAAAAATTCGAACTGATATAGCTAGGTTAAATTAGGTGGTCATAAGTTTTGAATGGTGAAGACATTTTGTCCGTCCATCCGGTGTAAATGATTGGGTCCATGCAGTATTGAAACGAATATTGGCGTCTCATTTCAAAGGATAAATTAGAGAAACAAAACAACAATGACGTGCCTACTACTTTTAACAGCAGTATGATCAGTACGAATAAATGAATATCGTTGAATAACTACATAAAATATCTAATGTAAGTAAGTTAGGTACTTACCTACGTAATAATGAAACAGTACAAAATAAGACCCATCAATTCGATTGTATTACTCGCGTAAACAGTGATTCCTTTCATAACTGTATTTCTATTCAATCAGACTTAGTTTCGAGAAATTAGAATTACCTACCAATGCCTACCAATCGTTATAATAATAGTATCCATACAATACCTACCTAATGATATCTTATTTATAATCATGAAAATAAATACTATTCTGATCTTTATAATAGTCATCTGATTTTCAATGCCAATTGATTACCTACCAATCAACCAACAGTGTATTTTTGGATCAAACGTAAACATATATAATGATAAATACATCTAACGAGGATGAGGAAGCCCCCAAATACCCGCCATTTCCGATTTCTGTGCATCGGCTTGGGAAGGGTCGTTTTTTAGGGGATGTGGCGCAAATCCCGTGTTTTATGGTTTCGGGTTTCCTGCATTAAATAAAAACAATTTTAAATTAGTACCTATAGCTATAGAGAGCGTATATATATAGAGAGCGTCAGTGGCATAGGGGATAAGACGCGGCCTATCATATCGAAAGGTCCGGAGTTCGATCCCCAGCTGTACCATGTACCAATGGGTTTTTTCTCGAAACTTAAGTACATTTACTGACTGCTCTCAAACGGTGAAGGAAAACATCGTGAGGAAACCTGCATACGCCGAAGAAGAAATTCTTAGGCGCATGTGAAGTCCACCAACCCGCACTGGGCTAGCGTGGTGGACTATAGCCCGAACGCCCTCGTTAAGAGGGCAGGCCTGAGCCCCAGCAGTGGGGACATTAATAGGCTGTTGATGATGACCTATAGCTATGTTTAAGGAGTAACGTCTAATTTCTAATACACATAAAACCTTTTTACCCAACTACAGCGAAGCCAAAAGGAGGATAATGATTTTAGCATTATATTTTTATGTTTATGCGGTCTTATCCATCGTAAACCCTGAACTAATGGTAATGGATCGATTTCGAAAAGTGGGGTAACATTAAAGTCTTTGTCTTGGTTTTCTAAGTGTCAGAACAAATTCTCGTGGCCACAGGACCTAAAATACGATGAAATATAGAGTACGCCATCTCTTGACGAGTAGCCATGTATTCGATTATTTAGATTTTAGTTTTTAGTTCCTCACCATGGAGCAGAAACAAAGTCCTCTCTCATTATTTTAGGGTTAGAGAATTTTTATTATTAAACTTTCCGGAATTACTCACGTGTAATGTTTTGTCGGATTAAGTCCGACATGTTCCGTCCGACCCCGTCCGGAGGGCGTCGTTAGGGAAACCGGCCGTTGTCGCCCGCCCGCCGCCGCGGGGCGCGCTAGTCTGGCACATATGAGTTTTTACGTGGGCTTCATAATAAGTAAAAGTCAGCAAAGCGTACGCCGTGTATAGTGTGCGGGATCCGTCAATTGAATTATTTTATTGTTTTACTCATGAATCAAAAAAATTAGCTACTGCCATAGGGAGCGCGCGCGCCACCAAAGAGATTCGAACCTTCCTGGTTTTACTACAATATGTCAGAATAGTATTTCGTACTGAGTACAAAATGTAACTTTTTTACACCCGAGGGAGGAAGCTAGTTTCGACGTGAGCTGAAGGCGAATTTCCTAAAGACATCAAGCCGTATTTGAAACATTGTGTATGGTAATGTACTTGTATGTACTTACTAGGTACCTATTTATTAATTGTCTAAAAAGGTGTGTTAGGTAGGATCGCGATATTTACTTGGCTTAGTTCTTTCTGCCTCAAGGACATAGCATGAAGATAATGTATGTATTTCATCAACAGCCTAATAACATGTCCCCACGACTCTCAACGAAGGTGTTCGGACTATAGTCCACCACGCTAGCCCAGTGCGGGTTGGTGGACTTCACATGCGCCTAAGAATTTCTTCTTCGGCGTATGCAGGTTTCCTCACGATGTTTTCCTTCACCGTTCATACATGTATGTATTTATTTGATCTAAATTACGTAGGTAATTTTAGACAACAAGACATTCGTTGTTCTGTAGTGACGATCAGACGACTATTGCCAAGTAAACAACATGAAAGCAAACTGTGGGTCATAAAAATCAACGCAACGAGAGAACGGAAACGGTCTCGTCGACAATGTTACGGATGTTACAGTTCATTTAGGTAGGTAGGTACGGTCGACCACACATCAGTGGAAACCAAACCAGTCCTTTCAAGCGAGGCCAGATCAAGGTCAAAGTGACTGGCTGACGTGCGGTCGACTGTACTAGGCGTATGAGGGTGCAATTGAAAATCTGCAAATTGTGTGTATGTAACTGGTTTTAGTCATGCCCTAAAGTATACCTCCGTACATATTGTGTCGTGTTGTAAACACTACTTAATAATCTTACCTACAATAATAAATAAAATAGTGCATGCTGTGAACGCTCTCTTCGAGCAGTAGTGGTAATTTCTACGTGATGAAAGTTGGAAGCCACAAGGATCGTAAAAGTTGTTCAGAATAAATCCCCGATCATTGGCGCCGAGCGATTAGTGCTGCAGCAACCATAATGTATCGGGAACACGAAATCAATGTATTATCGTTTATTGGTATTTTATAGCAATGTACTTATTTTATTGTATTCCGATTTTCCTTAGCTGTCTTAAAATAACAACTCATTTGCGGCTGAAAGCAAAATAAACGATAGACGATATTCCCAAGTGGACTGCAAAATTTATATGGTAATACAAACTTGTTTTTGCTGCTCTGTTCCTTGCTCGCACATGTGGCCGGGACGCAAATAAAGATTGTTTTCAGAAGACAGCTAGGGAAAACCTGAATATAATGTTATGCTTTATTGCATTCATCTGCAGGTCACTGTCCTTTGGATTACGTGGATGTTGGCTCTCATCACATTTTGATTGGTTAGTCAGTCAGCACATAAACTGCAATCATTAAGTTCGAGATACATTTTCAGTTAAAACTTGAAACTTTTTATTTAGGTTCAATATAAAAAGATTGAAGATGTTCCTTGCACATATCATTATTGGATATAATTATTATAAGGTTAGTTCTTCCTACTTCATAACCTTTTTTATGGTAAAAACAAGCTTAGCAAATTCAGTGAGAGCATGCACTCATGGAATACTAGAGAAATAACTCTTTGATTTCTATTCTCAGGCGTAAAATAAATTTATTTTCAACGTTTCAGTATGTAAATAATTATACATTTTCTCAGACGAAAATTGCAACGACCTAATTATAATTGATATCAGGAGTAACATTATCCTGGAGAGGTAACACCTTAAAAGGGCGATAACAGGTAGTGCCCTACTTTACCTTCGCCTCTGAATTTCAACAAAAGCTTGGTGTGCTATTCGTATACGTTTCGGTACTAAAAGTAAGTAGACAATGTACAAAACTCTCTGTTTTGTACTAGTCAGGCCGGGCCAGTTTGTTACTGAAACACCTTTGATAAATCACAAAAGAAAAGTTGCATAAAAATATCTCTACTTACCTCTTTAATTTAAATTTAAAAAACGTAAATTCAGAGTTTTTGAGGCCCTTTTAAAAAGCCCAAAAATTGTTACCAAAAAAAGCCCGAGTAAAAAAATTACATCACGTAAGTAAAAGACGGAACTGAGGCATGTGTCTAAAGTTTAAATTTAAACCGCTTCCTCCGTGCAGCTCTTTCCGTGGTTACACGGTGTGCGCACTTCGTTACAGATCGATGTGGAACCGATTATCGCCGACCACGGACCACCTGGAGCCACGCCAATACCTGATCTGTAACTTACGATCCTACCTCATAGTTACACGGTACCTACCTATCGGTATTTGTATAATAGTAAAGCAACCCTGTCTACTAAAATAGGATATAATACATTTATTAAATGAACTTTTAATAGTACATTGTGCAATAAGGGAAGTAAGTAGGATATTACTAACGAGAGTGTTAGAAGCCCGACGCCGAAGGCGGAGGGATTTTAATAACTCGAGTTTGTAATACCCTTACTTCCCGTTATGCACACAATGTTTTTCATAACATTTGCGAGGAAATTAATACCTACGACACAAGGGAACAAATCTATTTTCTTTAGACTTTGCTGCTAACAAATTTTCAATAAGCAACTGAAAATAAAATTCACTGAAATAATTGCAAAGTAAACTAAAACATTTTTAAAACACAAAAAATAATGCATTTAATTAAAGCGTAAATGTTTAAATTACCATTTGTAGAAGTTTCGAAGACATGAAAAACCATGTTTGATTTAAAATCTCCTTAGTGTGGAATGTCATACCTGTTTGCTATAAAGTTCTTTGCCCTCGAGTGAACGCCATTTTTTAAAACTACACATTAAAGTCCCTAGAGGTATAATATTGTACTGATTTTCATTACTCCCGCGGGTGTATATAGGCCATCGTGTTTCTGTATGCATGCATATAATAATCCACATAACGTGTGATGAAAAAATAATTGAAGTAAGGCTAGGGAGCGTAAGAAGCTGTTATAAGCTATGGGAGTTTTGTAAGTTTATTTGTATTAGGTATCGAAGTATTGCAGGCACAGCCAAGTTCTTTGTCATTAACGAATAATTCCCTATAGATAAAAATTTATGGTCTTAAATTTATGTTTGTACGAGAAATAATGTCGTTCCTATCAAACCTAGTTTTCTAAATTTATTTCTAGAAGCACCCCTCAAATTTAAGGAGAAAGCTAACTTATGACTATTACTAACGATATTCTGACTATCTTATTAGGCAATGTTATTGTTAAACCCGTTATTATACCCCTTCCCGGACCTATATAGAATCTATTTATAGAATTAAAATGTGCGAGGAAAATAAAACAGCGCGAAAATTTAATGGCGCACTTGACTTTGTTAACATTAACCTTCGGATGTTTAATATTTCGGATATCATAAACAGAACAGTGAATACCGTACAAACAAATAATCCTCTCCCGTTTTAACTCATTCTTATAAGTGAATCTTGTAATTAAGCCGCGTTTTAATTTAGCGGGTTTTGTGATTATGAGGTACTTACTTATTTGATTTCGACCGCAAAAAAAACTGATAAACAATAATTCTGGTTTAATCGATACAAATGCAATACGAATAGGTATCTATATCTACGCGTTATCTCTTTCATTGGATCATTTCATTTTTTTTTATTAGCAAATCAACGTTGATACAAAATAAAGAGCTTAGGGACAGCTCGTCGTGTAGATCCCTGGGGGAGGTCTTTGTTCAGCAGTGGATGTCTTTCGGCTGATAATGATGATCAACACTTAAAATGTTGCTAATTACCTACAGATTTCCTTGATTGCATGAAAAAAACAAGTGTCGCAATAATGCTACGAGTCTATTATTTGAATAAACTGTAATCATAATAATATGTGTAATGTAGGTATAATTTATTTATTTATTATTTTCAATATAGTAATCAATTTTTAATTCAACATACCTACAATGAGCGTATCACACTTTAAACCACACGTACACAGGAGCTCTATTTTAGAATCGCTCGAATCGCTTCTAGCGTTCGGTGCTACTAATTTTGTATGGATTCTGTATCGGATGTCGAAGGAACATTTAGTAGAATCGACCGTTCGAAACAACGCGAGCGATTTAAAATTCGCCAGCCGCTAGATTCGTAAACACGCTGTCAAAGCAGCATCAATCGATTCCAGCAGCACAGATGTTTACGTTTGGCCAAACGAGCAGACGGCCGCTGAATCAGCCGACAATGTTTACAGACGAACATTTTCAACCACCTACTTTGATGTTACATTCGGTGTAATTAGCGCTTTGATTGGGTTAAGGTCTCTCATTATGTGTCAAATTGTTTCGTTTTACACGTTACGTGCATCAGCTGTTTCGTGGAAGCAATTAGGCGAAACACAAACACAACTTAGAGCATCTCATAACTGTGTTGTTGTATTTTCTGAGAAGCACCAAAATGAAATACGAGTATATACCTAGCTACGTGTATAGCCTGAGCTCTTCCACAGTTTAATGCCTTTACCTATTAATCCCTGCCACTAGTCTATTATCTATAATGAGTATAATCAGGGTTCGGATTTTTAATGGCCAAATTTAAATGTACATTACAAAAAAATTGATTTGATTTTCGTAGATCAGACAGAAGGGGTATTCAGTAGGTAAATCGAAAGATTTTTCTACGAAATGTAGTCCTCATTGTCCAGTTTTTACAGTAGTTTTTGGGCAATGATAAAACCTATCCAATCCCATGGCTCCTAAATTCAATGATCACATACGAAATCGCTTTACCTCGGCTGTTGATTGAATACAAATTGTATTACTCACCCGATGCTTGTCTCTGGAGGCTGTGTACAGCACCCAGCCCACGTACACGAACATGATGAGCGCGGGGACCACGAGGCTGGCCACGATGGGGATCCCCCGCACCCACGCGTGGTATATCGCCAGCAGGAACAGCGATATGCCCACCAGCACGGCGATGTACCGTCCCGTGCGACGTCGCTCCTCCTGTCACCAGACACGCATATTAAAAAAAATCCACAGACTTTACGCAGTACGCAAGAAAATGTACCATAGTAGCTTGACGGTTATGAGCGACTGTACGTTATTTTGCGTCGCGTACCTTGAAACCCTCGCTACTGTCAGGATTCTATCTTTGAACGCACACATCCTAGCACCCTTCGCTTGCTCAGTTTTCGGCCAACTATAACGTCAGCACAGCGATATTGACAAAATGTCCCAACTTTGGGGTCACGTATTTCTGAACCTATGAAAGATAAAATTTCAAAAAATATATATTTAGATAGTCCATTTAAGCGCAGAGGTGCCTTTTTCTCATTTTTTCGATATTCCAAATAGATTCGTTAAAAAAAAATCATCCCAAAAAATCCCCAGATTTTTCCAATTTTTTTCGATTTTCAAAAAAAATTGCCAACCGATTTTCAAACTTTCAACGCTATAATATGTCTTGATAAATTCTGCGCCTTTTAAGCCTTCGTCTGACCCCGTAGCCCTAAATTTCTAGAAGTTATCGCAGATTTTGTTTATTTCGTGAAATCGATCCCAAAAACATTTTCAATGTTAAAAATTCATACAACCATTCGGAGGAAATTAAAGCGTCATGTTCTTCTTCTTCACAGTCGCATTATTCCCTATTCGCTTTTCTGCACAATTTCGCAAGTAGTTTCGCAACCAGTTCTCAAAAAAGAACCAAAAATCTCTGTACTCAATATACCTAAGTATAATATATTTGTATGGTACAATAATAATTTGACTTTTTCATTACTCATACTCTGAAAGTAGGTTCTGAAGTTGCCTGAGTAGCGGGTTGAAAGTAATACATCTTAGCCCTAGGGAGAATCGTTTTCAACTGACAGCTGTCAAATTATTAAAAAAACTAGTACTATATTGACATTTCTATTGGACCATGTTCCAACTTTCTATACAGCCACTCAATTATAGCGCGATGTAATATTGAAATAACATAAAGTTATGTAATAAATAAAGAATATATTTTTATAAATGACTTTATTTTAATTATTACTGTCAACTATTTCTTTAAAATAACATAGATTTGGGCAAAATATTTACCATTTTTTCAATGATGGAAATGAAAAATAATGGCACTTTTTTTTAAGGAGTTTGTGGCTTGGTTGCAAGACCTTTAAGCCATAAAATAATGGCAGAATAGCTGGCCGGCCACAGAAAAAAAACAAAATAGTCGGGAAAGCGGCAATCCGATCTTCATTTGTTTTTTCGAGGTGTAGAGTTTTGTTTAATACTTCTGTATAGCAGAGATTTGTATTAACATTCATTTTATGTTTTGTTTTTACTTTCAGTGTATTCGTAATGAAAAGCACAGTGTTTCCCTCGGGTTCAAGACTTATTTAGAGGTCCCTCGAACTATTGGCGCCCTCGCTACGCGTCGGGCGCCAAACCCCGTCTCGGGACTTAAATAAGTTACTTTCACCCCTAGGTTAACAATGTACTATATCATACCTACGGGTAAAATTACGCGGATTCATTCATTCACTTTTAGCTTAATCAATTCATTTGTCAGTATAAAACTAGTAGTTCCGTGAGAACAGTAGACCTCGCCAGCCCATATAAACCAAACCTAAACGAAACAAACAGAAGTCAAAGTTGGAGACAGATTAAAAACTAATGTGACAAAAATTAGCACTTTAAAGCTTAATATTTCGCAAACGAATCCCTGAATCGAAAAATGTTTTTTACACACCCGCGATATTTTTGAAAGACCTATCCAACGATACCCCACACCATGGAATTCACGCGAAAAAAAATTATTTCCCATTTTTCGTATGCATAATTAAAATATGTATGTATGTATTTCTATGAACATAATTAAAATTTTCGGCTTTCTTAAGTTAATTGACTATTACTCAAAAACTAATAGAACCTACTTAGCTGTCATAGTTTTCCTTTTACCTACGTTATATATGCTACTGCCGTGAATTTTTTCATATTTCCAGAAGCAACCGTTTAGCTGGCAGGGGGGGTGGGACACGTGACTCTAACAAAAATTACCGCTTTAAAGCTTAATATTTCGCCAAAGGATCCCTAAATCGAAAAAATGGTATTCACACACCAGCAATATTTTTGAAAGACCTATCCAACGATATCCCACACTATGGGATTCACAAGAAAAAAAAAGTTCACTCCCACTTTGCGAGTATGGTAGGTACTCTAAAAAAATGTTTTTCAAAATTTTATTCTACTCATTTTGTCGGTTTAATTAATTTATACCTATGCCAAATTTTCGTCAAAATCGGTTGAAAAATGCGACCTGTAGAGAATTACAGACAGAAAGACAGAAGGACAGACGGACATTAGCATTTTTGGCCAATCTCGAAACTTAGACGCTTCGCTCGCTCGGTCAATTAATGTAGGTAAATACGGTAAGGAGGGATAATTTTACCAAGTTTAGGGGTATTACTAGAAAGACGAAAATACTTAGAACAGGAAGGTAGCATTTAATTCTTTAAAACTTATGTCACATTGGACGTTTCGATTTTGTTTATTGGACATTTTGACACTAGGTCATTTTATTTTCGTGTTATCGGACAATATTCCCTTGTCTTTCTAACACTTTGGCGTTCTGGACCTGAAGGCTATCACATTCCATATTTTATTTGTGGTTAGGATCTACCTGGTTTTCTTTGGGTACTAATCGGAGAACTAAAGTTTCTACCAAAGAGCTGCCCAAAATGAAATACGGCCTGTCGGCGCCGATGCCGCTAAACTTACGTGAGTCAGCAGGTACCTACTTAGCTACGTATATCGTATAAACTTAAGTAGGTATAGGTCGCATTCGCGTGTGTTTGGTAATAGCTGATCGTATTGGGACATTATTGGATTAATAACGTTGCCGATCCCAAGATATAGGGTAGATATCCCTCGCGTGAGTTTGCTGCGCGAGTGAACGCCTAATAAAATCTGATAATAATATTATTAAAATAAAGATGTAAGTTTATGAGTTTACTGTCAACCAGGAATTTTTTAAAATATGTAGTGTCGTGGCAGCCTTTAATTAAGGTAGCACTTGGATTTTTTTTAACACATGTTTAAGTAATTAGCAAGTAAGAGTGTAAACCTTGTTGGTGGCCCTAAATAAATAAAATAAAAATAAATAAGTAGTGTTTTACAACGACATAACCCCTAGCTGATATTGTGTAATGAGTATTTTATAATAAGTAGACCGAATGCACAAAGTATAGTTTACCTTACCACGTCACGCCGGTCAATCAACACTGATCAAATCACGCTGGATTTAAAGCTCATCGATACGAGAACTATTAACTAATCTGTGTCGATACCCCCTATCAGAGTTTACAACGTCGACACTCGCTAACGACGTCGTAAATACGTATAGTGCTATCTCTTTTCGACTAATTAAGAAATACAGAGAGACATATAGTTTTTACGTAGCCGCTATTTATTATTCTCTACCACCCTGCGTCTGCGTCGGGCGGGAAATGGTTTGTAGGTATTACTTAGAGAAATTTCAAAAGCAATTCCTCTGAGGTATTACTCGTTCAATATGAAAATAATAAAACCTTTTGGAACTGAAGCAAAATGGTAGCTCGTTATTAGTTGGTTCATTATTTGTGTCGGTAAAACACAGGAAGGTACGAATCTCTTTGGTGGCGCGCGCGCTCCATGGCAATTTTTTTTGATTCATGGTGAAACACAATCAACAGTATAGGTGACTATTTTTATATTATCACTAAGTACTTAGTGAGGTAGCGTAAAGTAAAAAGCACATTGTGTCTTGAGAAAAAAATATCTCACTAGATACATGATGGATCTGGTAAAAGGATCTACTGAGAACGAACGGTCTTATAAACCTAAAAGAGGGGCAAAAGAGTCCAATAACGAGCAAGTCAAAAAATCTATGTCCGGGAGTAGGTACCTAGGTATTTAAAAAATGTATACTACAATATATTATTTACATTACATATTTTACAATCTGTTGTAGCACGTGGTTGTTACGTCCATTTAGTTTACGTTAGGTACGTTTATCAAAGGCCAATTTAGATTTGCTTACATCTTTATTAACAGTGTCCGGACACCGGTTGTTACATAATTAGTGTATAATTCAGATAACTGCGGTACTTATTTGCGCCTTTTGCCGTGGAAACTCAAGGGCCATGGGGTCCAGAAGCGCGGGAACTTTTTAAAGAAATTTCGTCGCGCCTAGTCGATGCCTCAGGAGACCCGAGACAAAGGCTGAGCCTCGCCATCCAGCGAGGCAATGTCGCCAGCCTCCTAGGGACTCTACCGAGCAGTGGTGGCGATTTGGCCCAATTTTTTTATCTCAGGTAGGTAGGTGTCTTAATAATAAATAAATTGTATCTTTATTTTTAATATAATAAAATTTTCTGGTTCCTAGTTCATTCGGATAATAAGCGAATGTTTTCATGAAGGGAAAGTAGAAAGTTTACACGTTCACCTAAAATTTGTTTCGCAGGTTTAGGTTATTCTCGGAAAATATTTTCGACTCGGATAATCTTTGTTTAATTTTATAAAAGTAGAAATAACGAAGTTCATCCCCCTTTTCTATAGAAAGCCGCTAATAAAATGTAAATAGGTATTTATTGTAGGTATATTCGAGATAATCTGATAATCTTAGATTATTTATTTCGCCGTTGAAAAGATTGTTTATATAAAATAGGTATGCGAAGCGCTTTGGAAAGAACAATGGGGCAGTCATACAAAAAAATAAGCTAATACTTACAGACCTAAGGAGAGGGACCGGCGCAAAATTTTGTCCATGCGATGGCAGAGGACCGCGTGGTCTGACTGCTTTGTCCGATCGATCAGACAACGAGAACTTGTTCCTGTGGTTCGATTTAATCGGACTACAAGGAATCTCAAGTCTTGTGGGAGGATGGCAGTCGGCTGTACCTAAGTGTGGCCATCACGGGATAGGTACCTATTCTAAGCCTTCCGGCCCGGTCTAGTTTGACAGATCTATACTACCTATATAACCTCCGTAATTGACTAAATCTCAATATCCTTTTCCCAAAATGACAAATTTTCTGGTCGTCTACTGTTTACTGTCGATCATTATGATATTGGGAAAGCTATATCATTTAGCTATCTTAGGAGTTACCTTCACAGTGGACGCAGGCTTCTTCTTCGGGAGCATGCTGACTGACCCTCTCATATCGTTGTTCAACTTTAGATTCATCGCGCTGTCGTCAAAAAAAGGAAAAATCGACGCTTTAGCAATTATAAAAAAAATTAATTGTCTGGCAAGGTAAATAAAACTATTTCGTGTGTAAGACCCGTAAATAATTATATAATTATGAATACAATGCGCGAAAGTCTAAAATGTACTAAATATTGTCTGATTCATGATGCGCTGTAGTAAAGGGGGAACTGGTAAATCAGTTCTGATAAGTATAATTTTAAACATTAGCGATTTTTTTCACCAAATTGTATTTAGTTGTATAATATGAAAATAGTATTAATTTAATAAGTAAATAAATTAACTTCACTTTTTAATAACTACTATTATTTTATCCGAGTTTTATTCAAAAAATCTGTTTCGGTACCTACTACGACAGCGGCATATCCAAATTATTAGGTAAGTAAGGGTATTAAATATATCGTTGCAAATATTTAAATCACTGTACTTAGATAATTTCATTTGCTACACACCTGTCCTTCATAAAACACACAAAACAGTCGAACTCGTATTCAGTTCGGTACAACGACGGCTCAACAGTGAAGAGTGCGTATGCGCGTATTCTGAGATGCGGGCGCGGGCACACTGCAAGCGGATCGCGGAATCAACACGACTGCATCAGTGCCGGATTTAAACGCTACATTTCTTTTCTGCCGCCCTCCAGAGATCTCGACGGCCATACGATCTCGATAGTTATTAATGTGGAACAGAATATTAGTAACTATAGAATTCGTAAGATCTGTTTTAAAGATATATTTGGTATTTTATGACTCTATGACGAATCTAATGGATGCCCTGCGATGCTGCGATTTTCTTCACATTAAAAGTTAACTATGCCATTTTTATGTTCTCAGTAAATAAGTGTCCCTTAGCGAGTTTTGTCTTCGAGATAATTGATACAAAAATACATATACAAACTTGCCGGTCGAAAAACGTTTAGGTAACTTAGTCATTGTATTGTTATTGTTGTAAGTTCTGACATAAGAAGGCTTGCTTTCATTAGGTATTTGATGGAACTAAATAATAATTATCCCTTAAAACATATACATACTAGGTAGAATTATTTAAAAATCAAGATATGACAGTATTACCTACTTAAAACTTTTTAAATCTTCTTCAAATCTGCCGTGCCGCTCAGCTCTATATCCGGGCCTACTCACTCGATCCGGCACTGGGCTGCATAATCTTACGCATTGTTTACTCCCGCCGTAAAAAACACGTAAACCAGCAAGCAGTCCATCACTCTGACAGCTGAAGCTAGATAAAATATGGTCTCCTCGACCCGTAACAATGCTGCGATTAATCATTGGAACGTAAATATCGACATGTGAGGTTCACCAGATACAGGAATCCGAAAGTACACCCTCGTTGTGTGATGGAAACGAGTTTTTCCAAAAGAATTCGGGGAATTGCTTGTCTATATGGACGCTAGCGTGTATATGTACGGAATTTACTAATATTATGTAAGTTTGCGGAAATCTCTATAGTCTTTTGGGTGGGATTAGAGCAAGGACAAAAATAATGCTGAAGATATACCTAACTAAATATTATGTCACATGGCAAAATTTATTCTGCTAAACACTTGTTTATACTGGGCAGGACAGGACGACTCACTTTCCCGAAAGATAATCTTATCTAATAAATTATCTAAATCTAATTTTCAATAGTTTTTAATTTTTAGTCGTTTTCCGTTCCAATATTTTACAAAGCTGTTAACCCCGAGTTTCGGTTACACAACACAAAGTAATGCAAAATGCTCATAGGAATCTTTCAAGGTTTGTTGCGTAAACCATAAAACAATGATAGAAGCGAAAAATGATACTAGGTGTAGGTAAGTATATGAATAAAACGAATAAAAATACAAAATTAAACATCGCAAGAGTATTCTGTAACTTTTTCATCAAACGGTTGTCTAATGACCCTTCCCTTCGTCATTAAAGTCGATGTCTTGTAAGCGAATCGTGTCGTCATCTGCGAAACTGTTGGAACTTTTCCATTATTATCTTACCTACCCGTCCCTCCTGCCTGCTTTCTGGAATATAAAAAACTTTTCTTGTAAAACCAAAACTCATTCTACTGAACTAACCACTTATGTGAAACTTCTTATCGCTTGCATAAGTCCACATATAGGTGACTGTATATTATTTTATGTTAAATTCAAAACTAATGCAGCAAAACCAAATAACAATTCAACTGTAACTGTTAAGTAGGTAAGTCCTAATTTGGGATCTGGGCTAAAGGCTATGGCACGCAACGCTATGCCGTCGACCCCTACCCATGGCACTCTGCCCACCCATGACCCTGCCAACGCGCCACCGACGCCATAACTCTTCGAAGCTCTTGCTGCCAACTGCTGCCACGCATTACGCTTGTAGGGTCGCTGGCGGCGACGGTCAGACTCTTGTAGGTATATCACCAAATAGAATCTCTGAGACCGATTTTACAAGCTGTGACTGCAGTCTGGACAAAACTCAGAATTATACCTACACTTATTGTGAGGATGGATCTTTGTTACTCTTTCACGCTGTAACGGTAGAACGGATTTTGATGAAACTTGGTTCAGTGATAGCTTTAATCCTGGAATACTTTTTGCCGCGGTAAAATGACGATAGGTATTTTATTGTAATCTGTCAAGTTTAATCCGTAACTTATCGTATTTAGAAATTAGAAATATTTATCGATTGATTTCTAATTACGATATATTTTATATCGTAATTAGAAATCAATCACTTTTTCTCAAGTTCAGAGAAAAGGCAATTTGCTTATGAAGCCAATTGAACTCCTGACTATTATTTCCTTTCCATCCAGTTTGAGAAACGAAGAATACTATACTCTTGGTTATACTCTACCATACTCTTACTATCTCTATACTCTTACTTGAATCATAATTTTACTTGAACTACACCTTGAGTTCAATAGTAAAAGATGTACTTGGTCGGAAACTATAGGGTAGGTACCTTTTATGAGCATGAAAATTATACGAAGCAATTTGTAGAGCACATTTACAAAGGAAAGGAGAACTTTCTTTTTTCGAGTAGGTACCTAGTTTACAAAGCACAAGTGCACTTGTTTGTGTTTTACACACTTTACTTTTGATATACAGCTACATTTTTGTTCACTGAAAAAAAAAAAGAAAATGAACTAAAAGGATGCTTGGTTGATAAATTTGCGTAAAATTTTGTAATTGTTGGCAATCAATGGTCAGCATAACGGAAGGCCTACGTCCAGCAGTGAACGTCGACAACACAGGCTTCTAAAATCAGCGAACTTTAATAAGTTGTTACTTCAGACTAGCATAACTTAATTGCATTTGTTTTTATTCGAATAAATAACAATAATTAATAATAATTACAATTTCAAATAAATTTGTATGAACTAATGCTTCTATACTTATTAAAGTTCGCTGGCTAAAATGATAAGAATATGGTGAGACTATAGCTGTACATACAGGAGCTAGGAGACGGGGCTGCCGCGCCTGTATGCACGTACATGCACGTATAGAAGCTGGGAGCTGGGGCTGCCGCCTCTATATGCGCATGGATGACCAGTCGAGACCTAGAGCCCTATATCCCTAAGTCCCTAACCTAGTCATAAATAGACATACATATATAAAATATGTCCAGGATACCTGCTACCATGAGACCTAAGGTAGCAAGCGGATGGTTGGAAGGAAGTGGATGGATTGGTGCAAGCGGTGGTTGGTGGTTGGCTTTTCTCACTGCCAGTCAAGCAGGCTCACAAGACTGATCAGGTTCTGACGGCTAGGGGTGTCTTGGCCGCAGTGAGAGGTTAGTTGTGCGTGGAATGACACTCAACATGTTGGAATCTATTTATTTTACCTAATATTTACATATTTATACTATTTCACTTACGTGCTAATACGCACTCACACTACAATATAACTTTGTACATAACTACCAATAATAACCCACTCATCACTACCAATGTTCTAGTTTTATAGCTAATCTACTTAGTTTGCAGCGCAAACAATAGCTATTGCCCACACCTTCGTTCGCATGTACAATGAATCTCCCTACTGTTAATTCTCATAGGCATCACCGCTTGAGACTTCCGCTGTAAGTTTTGGAATATTTCTGCCAGATATTTATCCAAGTCTTCAAAAATAGTTTTATGATTGTTTTCTTGTATAGCTCAGCTTTTCGGTAATGAACTTAGCTTTGAAATTATGAAACGAAACTAATTAATTTTGTACAGTGTACTAATTTAATGACTCATAAATTGTCAGCCGTGAAATGTTCGGAGAGCTTTACGAAACGGATTTACGGGATATTTAAATTGGTTCCTGACCCAAATCTCCTGCATTATTTATTATTATTATGTTGCTGTGCATTAAAATACTTACTGTGCTGTATTATAAGTACTAACAAGTCATGCTTATGTAAAGATAGCGTATTGCTCACATGCTGCACTTTGATTTTAGCAATTTTCGAATATCGGTGATGACTGAAAAGCATTACGCGTTTCTCTGAAACATCGACCTAATTGTCGCGTTTTGTATCTGATAATTAAATCTCTTATTATATATTTTTATAATTAAGTAGGTACTTCTTTATGTATCTATCTACACTGTGAAAGTGGTTAAGTTTAAAAAATAAGTAACTAGTTAAGTATTATGTAGTTTTCTACTCTTGGCGAATATGACAGACAGGACAGTAGGTACTTAATAGAATTATTATTTTAATAGGCAGTTTAATAGTCGATTTTATTGTTATTATAGATACATCGTTAAACAGGAAAGTATCATAATACCTAGTTTATTTAATATCCAACGTTTTATGGTATACATAAATATTTTTAAAGCCAAAGCGCACTATACGAGTGTCGCGAGCTTTGATGGCCTAAACAAAGCAGCCATAGCCATCCCGTCTAGCACGATCGCTCTCTATCTTAATAATTTGTCTTATATATTCGTACCTACTGTTAAAGCCCGAATACAAGTACTTTGAGGTACACTTACTTTATAACTTCAATAACCCAAAATTGCCTAAAATTCACTTTTTAAACCACCATCTGTTTAAAATTTAATCAAACTTATTACCCGACTTTTGTTAAATTCAATCGGAACAAAAAGTACCTTTGCACATTTAGGATATTTCGCTTAGCGTTGAGGATTTTTCGCGTTGTTATGCGTACCTACTTACTTATTCGACCTCTCATAACAGGACAGAATAGAGTTCAAACCTTGTCGCGGATAGCGTGCTAGGAGGGCAGTGTTCGCTATACTGTTTTATATAGGGTGCGTAGCGGTCGTTAAGGGTGGGTCAGACCCCAGGACACTGCGACTGTGACCCAACTCTCGCAAGGTAACATTGTTGCAAACATTATTATTTTGCACTAACCTATGTCCGCATCTTCGCTTCCGCAATTTCAGGAATTCACACCACACGTCACTGGTAACGAAACCAGTATAAACTGGTATCTCATAGTATTGAAACTCCCTAATAAACTAGGCCAGCTCAAGGTCAGTGTTTCCACTGACGTGCGGTCGACTGTACTACCCACGGTTTTACAAATCCTACTAATCTTCATCCAAAATTAAGATAAGTTCCGGTCCGTACCTTTAATGTAGGTATTGTAGTTTTCCATCCGATGCCCCACGTTTTTGAAAAGGGAAAAACGTAACAACTGAATAAACAGCAAAGTACCCATTCGTTTCTATACAATTCAAAGCGAGAAACAAAATAGGCACCTATCTATCTTTTTATGCCATATTCCCTTTCTCAGGTAACACACGCTGAATAACAAATCAGTTGATGGGCTCCACCTGGGACCTAGAGAAACTTAACGAGGCGAATGCGAACACGTTAGGGTCAGTTCAGACTAGGCTACTAAAATACTCGAGCACTTTAAATAATTTAATACTACACTTTAGGGTCAATTCAGACTAGGCGGAAAAATGCTCGAGCACTTGCCGCTGAAGTAAAATCAACTGTATTTCACTTTGAGGTAAGTAGATCTATGTAGATGTAAGTCTAATATGAGCTTCATAGGAAATGCACGCAGTATTAGAGAGTTAACCATAGAGCGATCGTATATTTGCTCTCACAACCGTCTCCTTGACTCCACCTCATGGCGAATCTACCATGCCACGCGCGGGACGAGCGCAGGGCGTTTATCTAATCGGCAATATATCTCAAAACGGAATACTGCTCGCGCATGCTCGAGACCGCGCCAGCAAACGTGAGCAATTTTCGCTTTTGAATTATAGCACAAATGTAATACAATTTGTTTTTTCTTTAGCGGCATAAGGCCTAGTCTGAATTAACCCTAATTCACACATTCGCGCCGCACACTCGCACACATTCGTCAGTTGTAACGCTCGGTGGTACCTACGAATTGTAAAAACTTTTCAAGTTTTTATTATCTAGAAGTGGGCTCTCAGAAGGCTAGTCCATCTGTCAGAAAACTTATTTTTTGAGAAAGATGCCTGGTGTTAATGTCACTTCAGCCAAGCACAACCTTTACAAAAATAATGTTAGGTACAAACATGATTTTAAAAGATGTGTTGCGGAAGTTTGTTGCGCCGCTTCTTCTTCCCAGCGCTAACGCCTTGGAAGCGGTGGTAGATAAAAAATTGACGTTGTGTAAATGTACCCTGTACTGTACTGTACTTACATGCAATAAAATAGTTCTGACTTTGACTTAGAACCGTTGGAATTCACGAATCTTGTTTTTTGCGACAACATTCGACTAATTAACGACAATTGGATATTTATTCAGAATTGTAGTTTGTGATATCCAGGATGACGCCTACGAGTTCTCTACCTGGGCAAGCGTAGTGTGGAAACCACAATAGTGTTACTGCAGTGACTGTTGACAGAGCAACTAATCTTCCTTGTTTGATCGAGGTTTTCTGGAAGGACAAAAATATTATTTTGATTGCTTAAAAAATTCTTATGTAGTAAGTTTAATTAAAATTTAATTTAGCTTTTACACCTACGTCATCTGGTACAAACAGGCCCTTACAAGAATGGCCACGGCAGCGACCTAGTGCGTATTAATGACTTCATTCATTTATAAGTATCCTAGGCTGCATACGCCTTAGCCGTGTTATAACCGGAACCGGATGTTAGAAGGATATTACGTGAGCAAAACAAAAAAAGCTGAATAGAATCTTAGTTTAGTAATTCACCGTGAGGCCGAAAATTTAAACCGGCCCAATGAATCATTCAACTAACAACTTTGCGTCACGAATCTGACGACGTTCACTGTTGGGCGTAGGCTCGTCTTGCAGTAAATACATTAAACACAAAAATTATATTTAACTGAGATTTATTCCAATAATTTGATTCAATGTCCTATAACAATTATAAACAAGCATTACCTAATTATGAATTGACGTAACAAATACCTATTTCTTAGTAATAAATAACTATTACTTTAATTCGTCTAGTGTCTCATGTTTACTCAGGCTACACATGTCGGTATAGTCGCAGTTGTATGTAGACTCGTGGAAATACTCCTTGAGAAAGTTCAGTGGGCACAGTTCCTTATCACACATTGGCAGTTTGATCACTTTTTCTTGATGAAGAGTCAGCACGAAGTCTTCGCCTTTGCACCTGAAAATTTAAGAATTCGTTTATTTATTCTATTTTTACGTCAATCCTGTCTAAAACACGAAAAATTCCGTGAAAACTACTGTCTGTTTCCACCTGTATAGTCGAGGGGAAGAAACAGTAACAAACCCAACAGCACAGAATAACAAAGAATAGGATGAAACGTTTAGAAATCATTTGATCGACTATTTGTTCCAGTATCAAATATAATAAGTTGTTGCTGAATGAAGTATTTTGCCACGAACGCCAGGTTCATGACATTTTTATTCTAATCTTATGACACAAACAATATTTCAAGATAAGAATATCTCTTCTCTGACTATTATGCAAAATGGACTTAGGGAGTGACAATTTCACTGATGTATATCCAAAAACTAACCATTTTCTATCTTACAATTTAGTTGTAGTGGCTTTTAGAAATTTCAATGAATCCAAAGGTTGTTTGGAGAAAATGTGTTCATTGTTTCTTGTCACAAGGACAATGAAAACATTTTCTTGTGTATGTTGAGGACAACATAAATAAAACTGATAAATTATATTATTCACTGGTTTTAATAATTAAAAGATGATAATCACAATTTAGGTGCTGCCTCTAAGGCGGTTGACGTGAAAGAGAGTGAGAGAACGAATGGAACGATAGAACTTAGATATAAACACAGATAATAAATCACAGTTCAATGTTCGTTCTGAACAGTGTACTTAAAACAAATATTGAAAGAACCTTTAAAGAACCTTTTCTGTACACTACAGTAATTCACCTTAAACAATTACTGAGGTGAATGTTTTTGTTATATTATTGGTCTACTTACTTGTATAACACAAAAGCCAGGTTAGAAGCGAAGCAGTCAATGTCAGACGCCCTCCACGCCCGATCCTTTTGTATGGCGTCCCCTCTCAGAGGAGTTTCCGGTTTGTACAGCTGCAAGTGTGCGAGAATCTTCAGGAGAGTGCCCGAGTGGGCGAACAGGAATGACGCGTTTGGACCCTCTTTGGAACTGTAAATAAAATATTTGTACGTCAATTTATAAAGAAACTAGCTGTTACCCGCAGCCTCGCTTGCGTTTGATAAGTTATTTCTGACTTTTTTTCTCGGCTAACCTTGTTCAAGCATTGGGCTATCAAAGGCAAAAACATTTTTTCAAATCCGACTGGTAGTTTTAGAGATTAGTGCGTTCAAACAACCAAACTCTAGCAAAACAAAACTATTTATTTTTACTAGTATAGATGAATACAGCTACAACATTGAGAGCTGTTCATAATTGCAACATAATCTAGAACACAGACTAAAACTATTTTGTGTTCGTCAAATTGTTTAAAGAAAAATAAACAAAAGTATGCAAATTTCATACCTAAAATTATCGAACATGTTTTTGATAGATAAACAGGCTTGGCGATATGTCAGTTCATACCCGTAGCCGTCCATCCAATAGTGCTTGAGGTCGTGGAAATACTCCAGTTTCTAAAAAATAAAACAAGTTACATAAGAATTGCTGTCCTAGGCTTTCAGGCTCTACAGGCTTATAAGATAAAGTAGAATAACCAAGTAAAAGGAACCAAGAAGGCATTGCTCAATGCATTGGGTTCACATTATTTGTACGCATTTATGCCAGGCGAGGTACTCCATCCTGAAGAGGAAGGTATAGAAACCGACGCCGCAAAATTGTAAATGAAAAGTGATTCGCGTTACTCAGGGCCTCTTTCACCACTTGCTGATAAAGTCCGAGATCTGCAGGTTATCTGACCGATAGCCTATTTTTTAAAATTTACAGGTATCTGATTGTCATAAATCTTATCTATCTATTATATTTAATCTATCATACAGATTTATCTGATAAATTAGTTTATCTGTCAGATTACTATCTGTAACATCAGCAAGTTGTGAAAGAAGATCTCAATGTTTTAAATAATGGAATAAAGCAACAAAACCAACCTCAGCACTTTCTTTGTCAAAGGCATAGCACCACGGAGATATCTGGTGCTTGTTCCATGATGTCTCAAAACCGCATATCTTGTACATGAGATTCACGGTTCCTGAAAACATAATCAGTAAATATAACTTCTAGATTTGTACTCACATGCTGTGAACACCTTTAAATTCATAACACATGTTTATTTTATTGTACATGTTTTAATGAAAGAATGGTAGCTAAAAGCTAAGATTCCTAGAACAATCTTGTAATCTGAGGGTATATGGGCCCTTACACACTGCGCCTTTTTGTATTGCGATGCCGATGCAGTCACGGGTAAAACTCGAGTTCGACGCACTCAACAGGTACTTATTTAAATAACATTATTAATGCTTTAATCTTCAATTCACTGTATTTATTATAGGATTTTTTCTAAACAAATATATTGATTTCATATTCAAACCTATACTTTTTAGGAAATATGAACTACTAATGCCTTCCATAACATTTTGCACATCAGACGTTCTGACACAGAACAATATTGATAGTGAAATTAAACTTGTACAGTTGTAGCAAATAGCAAAGCAAGTTGCAGTACAATAGGAAACTGAGACATTACAAACCTAATGAAAGTACATAATTGAGACCCAAACGTTTAGATATGGTTTCCAGTGTCTCATTCATTTCGTGGCTATTGCCATATAAGTTTTGCTCTTCATAGGTTTGTGGGTTTTTCTTAACTTGCTTTTGCCACTTGTCACAGTGTTTGTAAAACTGAAAAATTGCAACTTAGTGTAGACAAAGCTAGAGAATAATCGATTGATAAAACAAGTCAAGACCTTATGAACCAACTATTGAAAATAGAGAAGTTAAGTGATGCTTCCTTATGAACCAACTATTGAAATAGAGAAGTTAAGTGATGCTTACTCGTAAAATTGGATCCACTCTAGACACAGGAGAGTATATAACATTTTTGGAATTTTTCTTGTCGAATAAACCTACTGTGAAGTATATAGCGCTCTGCTGGGCCCGTTCTGTGGCGGTGTATCGAAACTGTAACATTTATTAGTAATGTTTAAATCAAATTAAAAAAGTATTTCAATAAAAAAGTACCTACTGTGTAACATACCTAAACCAAAAGGTCAAAATTATTGGTAAATTGTTGTGGCTTAAGGGCATAACACACTATATCAGTGTGTCAGAACACTGATATAGCTTTGTAGCTACATAATTTGTAGTGTTAGTGTATGTCCCTGGCCAACATATAGGCTTGGCAACTTGGCAATTGGCCGAGAAATGGTGAGGCAACAGCTAGTGGGTAATAGGTAGTTTGTTGTAAGTGTAAGCAATGTTATTTTTCATTTTACACTTACATAGAATGTTTCATTACTGTATTTACTACTAATAGCATTGGGGAACCTCTTCATCATTCTCTCAGCTAGTAACACCATCTCCTCTTGCCCCTCTTTTGTTAAAGTTTTCTCCTGTTCAACCTCCAAGTCATAAGACCAATCTTTGAACCTATCTATTTGTTCTTCGCTGAGTTCACCTGGAAAATGCAAGATTAAAATAAATTAGAAGTATGACATTTAAAGGTTTGCTCAAACCACAAAGTCGTGTGATACCTAACTGTCCTGAGGAAAAGTTAAGATTTAGTGTGCTATACTGACAAAGTCGCAGGACAAACAGCAAGTAGTGAAATCATCCATCATCATATCAGCTTCCGATAACCACTGCTGGTCATAGGCCTTGCCCTTGCCACCACATCTAAAAAAATAAGATATAGTAAAAAAGACAAGATTACCTCTACCAAGTTTATGTGCCATCAGTATATCAAACTTCAAATCCTTGAGGGTGCTGTTCATACCCAATATATCCTTAGCACTGGGTAACCTTGTTCCATGGCGCACCATCATCCAAATTTTTGTATCTTTACAGTCTGAAATCAGTAGATCATGACAGTGTTTGGTAAACCCCCTTGGGAATTGAATTTTTATTAACAAAAGTAAATTAACCTTTGTGCAAATTTAAATTTCAAGTTTCTAAACTCAGCGGTTAGCTGTGCGTTAATAATTAAATCCAGTGAGTCAGTTTCTTCTTAGTTATGCATTTTAATTGTAAATATTGTACTTATTAATTACTTACTTGGGTATTTTATCTTGGAATCATCTTTATTAAATTTGAATCTGTAAGGGGTGCGAGTTCCTAAATAATTTCGAACATCATTCGGTTTTATAGCGGCACTTGTGGTGTAAAGGTGGCATAGAACTACTGTCATTATCATAGACTTGGGATTTGTTATAAATGTTGTTGCGTGGATTTTCATTGTGAAGTGAAATTATGTGGGCTTTTCTGTTTTATCTTTACAAATTTAGAAAAATAAACAAAAATTTTACAAATAAAACAAGCAATTTTTTCCCTACAGGTGGCTAAACTGTTTTTTTCTATTTTATAGTATAGGCAAAGATAGGAAGCCATACAGTATTGTTTGTAGACAGCTTGCTGTGCTTCCATCCGTCTATTTCATTTTGTCATTATCCCTTTAAAGTTTGTGAGAAACTCCTTGAACAGTTAGACGATCAACGAATCAAGCATGATGCAAAAAAACAAACAAATTATTATGCTCATCCATCCATCAGTCACCGCCACAGATTAGAGAGATATATGTCACCGCTTAAGTCGCTTGACTGGTGTCACAAACTATATAGGGATACTACTGGTGTAAACCCATGGTAAAACTGACAGCAAAACCTACCGTTACCTAAACCTACTATAGTTTATAATTTGCTTCGATTTTCATACTCGCTCGCCATGGGTAGATGGGTAGATGTGCGTGCGTCATGCGTGCGTAGATAGATGACCATGCCATGTGTAGCTTTAATATCAATGTCACAGAGTAAGTAATTGTCAATGTCGAAGACACTAGGTATATCACTAATCTGTGATAGCGGCTGACTTTCGACTGTTTGAACCATGGCAGGTAATCTTCATAGTGAATAAACTGGGACTTATGTCTATGGTATAGAGGGCTTGTTTATGGAGGTTTATTTCATTGTAACAGTTACTCTCCCTCCCCCGCGCTTGTACCCACCCCGCTGCCTCCGGACCCTTGGTGTTGCCGTGGTATTAATTCTCTCCGTGGTGTTGTTAGCAGTTTAGTATAAATCGAGTGATTAGCGGACCTATCACTTACAGACAGTGTTGGCTTGACAGTTAGTTTGATCGAGTGAAGTTTTGCGATTTCCTAGGATTTCCTTAGCTTATCCTCTCAACTATTGCTAATACTACTATAATTTATGCTTTTTGTGCGTCATGCCGTACAGTAAGTGCTGTGTAGTGAATTGCGAAAGTAGGCGCAAGGACGTCATTTTCCATAGCTTTCCAAGGACTGAGATAGGACTCCAAAATTGGTTACAGTGTCTTCGTGCTCATTGTGTTAACTTACAAGGCTTATGTGAGGTGGAACTTCATAAGTTGGTTGTGTGTCACAAACATTTTGAGAAGAGATTCATCACAACCAAACATCGGCTTCACTTGGGTGCCTATCCCACGTTGTTCAATAACAATGAAATTACCACCGGAATTCCGGAACGAGTATACGTTGACGCTGGTACGTAAAAATGATTGTTACACTTTCGGTCACCTTTCGGTTTTTACCAATAGAAAACTTAACCTTTCATCTGTGGAGAAGCACAGGCTGATAAATCTGCCGTACAATTTATAAACGCAGTAAGACACTTTACTGCGTTGATAATTTTATTACATATTTGACATCGTTGTGATGAGATCTTTCAGAAACAAAGACCCATTTTTCGCTACGTGTAATAGAAGTGAGAGAAACAAAAACTATAAACACCAAACCACCATACAACACAACGTACAATCAAATTTTCAAACGCGTTTTACTCAAAACTGTCAAATTGTCCTTACTGCGTTTATTAATTGCACGGCAGAAATGTGATGAAATTATTACCTATTAATTTTTTTAAATTGTTTCAGAAACTGTCAATCCAAACATTGAGCACAATTACTCCAGAAAGAGAAAACATAACGAACATACTTATAGCAAAACTTTGTCTGGTAAAACATTATTTAAACAACATGTTTTTAATTCATACAACTTTACTACATTCTTCATCAACAAAAGTATTTCTTGTTATTGCAGACGTCATGACATCTACTTCCCATACTGTGGAGCAAGTTCCTGTGTCAAACTTATGTCCACAGTCAGGTACAGATCAATTACATTATAGATCTCATATTCGTTATTGCTACTTGTTACTTTACGGAATTGGTTTTTTAATATTCAGTAATAAATTAAATTTCTTGTAATTGCAGAAGTTGTGCCTTGTACTTCTCGTGCCATGACGGAAACTTCTACATCCACTCTAATTCCACAACCAGGTATGGGCAAACAATATTATTTATTATCTAATTAACCTCACGATATTTCAGTTAAGGTAGAGTTAATCACTGTTTAAATAGTTGATATTTTGCATTATGTCATATTCTTTGATAACCCGTCCTAACATATTATTGTAGAAGTCATGCCATGCCATCTACTTCCCGTATGTACAAATAATTCTTACATTTGAAGTCATCTTACAGTTTTTACCAAGAGAAGACGAATGAAATGTGATGAAATTATTATTAATATTTATTTAATTGTTTCAGAAACTGTCAATCTAAACATTGAGCACAATTACTCCAGAAAGAGAACTTATAGTAAAACTTTGTCCGGTAAAACATTATTTAAACAAAATATTTTTAATTCATTTATCTTTAGTATACATTCTTCATCAACAAAATTATTTCTTGTTATTGCAGACGTCATGCCATCTACTTCCCGTACTGTGGAGCAAATTCCTGTGTCAAACTTATGTCCACAGTCAGGTACAGATCAATTACATTATAGATCTCATATTCGTTATTGCTACTTGTTACTTTACGGAATTGGTTTTTTAATATTCAGTAATAAATTAAATTTTTTGTAATTGCAGAAATTGTGCCTTGTACTTCTCGTGCCATGACGGAAACTTCTACATCCACTCTAAATCCACAACCAGGTATGGGCAAGAAATATTATTTATTATCTAATTAACCTCACGATATTTCAGTTGAGGTAGAGTTAATCACTGTTTAAATAGTTGATATTTTGCATTATGTCATATTCTTTGATAACCCGTCCTAACATATTGTTGTAGAAGTCATGCCATGCCATCTACTTCCCGTATGTACAAATAATTCTTACATTTTCAGTCATCTTACAGTTTTTACCAAGAGAAGACGAATGAAATGTGATGAAATTATTATTAATATTTATTTAATTGTTTCAGAAACTGTCAATCTAAACATTGAGCACAATTACTCCAGAAAGAGAACTTATAGTAAAACTTTGTCCGGTAAAACATTATTTAAACAAAATGTTTTTAATTCATTTATCTTTAGTATACATTCTTCATCAACAAAAGTATTTCTTGTTATTGCAGACGTCATGCCATCTACTTCCCGTACTGTGGAGCAAATTCCTGTGTCAAACTTATGTCCACAGTCAGGTACAGATCAATTACATTATAGATCTCATATTCGTTATTGCTACTTGTTACTTTACGGAATTGGTTTTTTAATATTCAGTAATAAATTAATTTTTTTGTAATTGCAGAAATTGTGCCTTGTACTTCTCGTGCCATGACGGAAATTTCTACATCCACTCTAATTCCACAACCAGGTATGGGCAAACAATATTATTTGTTATCTAATTAACCTCACGATATTTCAGTTGATGTAGAGTTATCTGTTTAAATAGTTGATATTTTGCATTAAGTCATATTCTTTCTTAATATTGTTGCAGAAGTGATGCCATCTACTTCTTCCCCTATGGAACAAATTCCTGTACCCAATCTTCAGTGCTCCGGTATGATCGAAGCCACGAATACTTAATCTAAATAAAAAAATTTTTTAAGTTTTGCAACTACAAATATAATAACAAATATAGTACCTACCTATCTACATTTGCATGATTTTTTTTATATATGTTATGTTTACAGGTGCTGTAACACCAAGAAGGTTTAGGTCGAAGAGACGTATAATTCAAAAAATGAAATGTCTGACACCAAAGTGTAAACAGCTTTATCGAGAGTACTGCAAGTCAAGGAAACAACTTTACTTTAGTCGTAGAGCCAGGAGAGCACTGAAATTTAATGAAAACGAAGCATTCGATAAGTTAACAAAAGCAATGAACCCCTTAGCAAAAAAAATGTTGTGGATGCAAGTTAAACAGTGTACCAAGAAAAGTAAAGGTCGAAGGTTTACACTGGAAGAGAAACTTATTGGACTTTCTATTATGAAGCAAAGTCCAAAGTGTTATAAATTTCTTCAAAAAATTTTTATATTGCCGTCCAAAACCACATTAAATAAAATGATTTCGAAATTAAATATTGAATCTGGCATCAATCCTCAAATTTTTCAAGCAGTAAAAGAAGAGGTAAGTTCATAAAATATTCAAACTCCTGAAGATGGGATGCATTTGGCATGTGTGATGAAAGTGACATTATCGCGTTATTAGTTGGTTCCCCTTCATAATTCATTTAATAATAATTTATAAGCTTACAGGCATGTCCGAGGCACTTATAAACTAAATTCAATCAACTTTTATCAATTTCTAACCAAATTATCCACATTTATTTTCAATTGCAGGTCAACACTTGGGTGACAAACAAAAAATATTGCTCAATTGTCTTTGACGAAGTGGCATTGGAGGCAGGACTCCATTATGAAAAGCATAAGGATGCCATTGCTGGATTGGTTGAGGTGAATCGCCAAAAAACAAATGACTTTGCAGATCATGCACTGGTGTTTATGGTCAGAGGAGCGCTATACAAGTGGCAGCAGCCTTTGGCCTTTTATTTTTGTAAAGGCGCTACATCTGGTGTGCAACTAAAAACAATAATAAAAGATGTGGTGTCTGCTGTTAGCGATTCTGGGCTTATACCGTTAGCACTAATATGTGATCAAGGTACAGCTTTCCGCTCAGCATTAAAGACTCTACAAGAGGACACAAGGCGAGAGCAATTGCAAGCCAGTAACCAAATAATTGGTACGTGTGGTAACCTATTTGAATTTATTTATTTAATATAGATATAATGGCAAAATGATTACAATAAATCTCAGGTTAAGTTTAATAAGTATTCATGATTTTTTACAGATGACGTTATCATAATAAAGGGACACACATTAAGTGTAATATTTGATCCACCACACCTACTAAAAGGATTAAGAAATAATTTTTTGACCAAAAATATTAAATGTGAAGGAAAAATTGCCAAATGGGATGACATTGTTGAAGTCTATAAGAGGGATTGCAACCATGCCCAGATGAGACTGCTACCAAAGTTAAATGATGAGCATGTTATACCTGAAAAAATAAAAAAGATGAAGGTAATTCTGAATATTCTGTTGAGAATTATGGCAGAGGTGGAACGACGACCTAAACAAGGTGGCCGGAATCGGCTGGATGCGTTGGGCGGAGGACCGGGTGTGGTGGCGTACATTGAGGAAGGGAGGCCTATGTCCAGCAGTGGACGTTGAAGGGCTGACATGTAGATGTTGAGAATTAGTAATCTGATAATCTCATCTATGCTAATATAATAAAGCTAAAGAGTTTGTTTTTTTGTTTGAACATAATAATCTCTCAAACTGCCAGTCGGATTTGAAAAATTATTTTTGCTTTGATAGCCTAGTTCTTGAGAAACATCACGCTACACCCCATTAGTAGCCAAACAAAAATGACAGAAAAATTATAAAACCCGGACGAAGTCGATTCGCGGGAAACCGCCAGTATTATACATAAAGTCTAATACTGCCGTGCAATTTATAAATGCAGTAAGGACAATTTGACAGTTTTGAGTAAAAAGCGTTTGAAAATTTGATTGTACGTTGTGTTGTATGGTGGTTTGGTGTTTATAGTTTTTGTTTCTCTAACTTCTATTACACTTGTCTCTGTTTCTGAAAGATCTCATCACAACGATTTTAAATATGTAATAAAATTATAAACACAGTAAAGTGTCTTACTGCGTTTATAAATTGCACGGCAGATAGTTCTCTTGATTTCCAAATTGACTTTAAGCTCATTCTTTTAATACCTTTTATTAACTTTTTAGGTAAAAAACTGCGCCCGCGTTTTTAGCAAGTCGGTAGCAGCTACACTGTCTTACACTGCAGAGTTCGGTAGGCATTATATTTCTTTACGTTATACAACATTATCTATGTTTCTGTAATCAAAGCTTGTATTACTTTTCTATAGATTTCATGTCTATTATTTTATTTCAGGCCATTATGCTGATGGAAGCGAAGTTAGTTCTACGTTACAAAACACTGCTGAAATTGTGAATTTTTTTGATGACCTATTTGATTCTGTAAATGGAGCTGCAATCTTTAGTAAATCGTCGAAAGGGAAGCCCTTACGAAAAGCTGTGACAGCAAATAGTGGACACCACGAGTTTTGGAGAAAAGCAATAAGAAAATTGAAAAATATTAGTTTTGTTGACAAAAACGGTAAAGAGAGTACTGTGCCCTCTATAGGGAACTGGATAGTAACACTTAAAAGTTATCAAAGGGTGTGGCAATTTTTAAACAGTAAAAATTTAAAAATTATGCGCCCACGATATTTTAATTCAGACCCAATAGAAAATTTTTTTGGTCAAGTCAGGGCATATAATTTTAGAAATAATGATCCGGATTGCCACACCTTTAAATGCACATTTAAATCACTGCTCATAACAAGATTTATAAAATTTCATTCATCCTCATTTAATTGTGAGGATGATTCTGGGGACCAATTATTAAAAATTAAATCACTATTTGAAACAACAGTCCCCAGCGAAAAGATTCGTGAGCCATGTAGTAGTATATATGAAAACGTTGACCCAGAAAGTCTTCTAATTAGTGTTAGACAAGAGAGACTAAATGTCCACTCTAGGGCATATACTGCGGGGTGGGTCGTTCGAAAAATATTAAATAAAATTAGGTGTAATGTGTGTGAAAAGAATCTTACGAGTGAAATGGAAGAACCAATACATAAATTTATCACCTTCCGTGAGTTTAACAGTATTAAAAAAAGGAAATTATCCTACCCCGCTGAACATGCCCTGAGATTGTTTTCTAAAACAATTGAGGAAGCAAACGAATACCTAGAACATAAAGCTAATCATGATGGCATTTTAGAAAATATTAAAAATGCCATCGTATCTGGGTATTCGTTTGACTTCCTACAATGTGAAAATCACAAAAAGAATGTAATAGATTATTTTCTGGGATTTTCGATTAGGTTAGCAGTATTTAATTGGTGCAACATCATTAATAAAATTTTAAAGGGCACAGATGTCTCCCGTTTAGAAAATAAAAATTTACCTCCAATGCAATTAAAAGCTTTGAAAAAATATAAAACAAAATTGAAAAAGTAAAAGAATTAATAAATAAAGCGTCTTTCATTAAATTGACCCTAATTAATAACATAAAATTATTATCTAGTAGGGATGCCCCCCCCCCCCCCAACACCCCCCCCCCCCCAGGCTGGGTGGCCCTGCTGCCAATAAGGCTCAAATGACTCGATCTCCAAGCCTGTTATTATATAAAAAAGAAACCTGAGTGTCTGTCGCACTTTCAAAAAAACACTTGTCAAAATGAAAAAAAACTGCCCACAGACTACAAAGTCATACTACAAAGTGGTCTATGATTTTAGTTAGAGAGATGGTCGTCTGATACGTAGTATCCCTATATAGTTTGTGGTTTGAACATTCAACTTTTTTTTAAGTAGGGAGCTTTATTAAAATCACAATATTACGTAAGTAAGTATTTATGTTATGAAAAACCCAAGGACTTCGAAAAATATTTTATTCAATCACAATTTAATCAAAGTAGGTAGGTACATTAAAAAAATCAATATAGTTTTCTATATTATTCTACCTGTAGCAAGATTTTTGATTGCTGCAATGTAGCTTTTAATGTAAATGGTTTGTTCAAGTTCTCAATGTTAAATGTCTCTGAAGCAAACTGTTCACCATCTGGCTCTCCATGTAAAGAGAAATTTATATCTTTGATTTCTTTTCCGGTATCAACACTACAAACATTTTGAGAAAAGGGTGGTGAGCCCTCTTTAAAGAGTTGCACTGTCTGATCCAAATATTTCATATAAACATCTTTTCCTAAGAATTCAACTTCAGTGTTCAAATCGTTTGAAGTGAACTCGGGTATATCTAATAACATCCCAGCCTCGCGGGCACATCCTACTGCTATCACTTCATCAGGATTAATTCCAGAGAGGACTTCTGCTTCAGGCAACAAATTAGCAATTGCAGTCTGTAATTTTGGTATTTTCAAACTTCCTCCACACATAACAATCTTGCTAATTTTACCATCAAAACCTTCAATCACTCTCTGGGCAGGTTCAATGTACGCAGATATCTTTGATGATATAATATTTTCAAATCTTGCACGTGATACATTCTGACTCCAGTCCACACCATCAAGCAATGATTCAATAAATACATGCGCTGAATTTAAAGTTGACAAAACATGTTTACAGTTATCAGCATGGTGTATCAGCTTTGCCATAGCTCTTCGACTCTCTTGTGGGTCTAACTTCCACTTTTGCCTGAACTCTTGGGCAATATAGTCGGCTAAGTCCTTAGTGAGGCATTGACCACCAAGATCAGAACGGGAAATATTCTTTTCCACAGTAATAAATCCTCCAGAGACTCTTACTACTGACACATCACAAGTAGATCCACCAAGTCTATAGACAAGGACATTGATATCCTCAGCAGTATCTTCAATACTGTATGCCAATAATGCAGCGGCAGGTTCACTTATAACTTGTAGAACTTCAAATCCTGCCAATTCAGCACATTTTATAAGCCGGTCTCGGCTAACATTCGACCAATGCAACGGCGCAGCTAACACTAACTTCAAATCAGCGTCATTCCCCACTGAGTGGCTTGCAATGGTAAATAACTTGGCATAAACCTTCGTAGCAATATTATCAGGATTCGAATAGATTGTAGTTTCACTGGTTTCAAATTCATATACCAATTTATCGTCGTTTTGAACGCGACATGATGATGAAGCTTCGACGTACGCAAGATCTTCTTCAGACCACTCGGAGTTCATAAGGCGTTTGTTGTGTTTTATTATAGATTTGGAATTGGGTTGGCCGGACTTGGCCGGCAGTCCTATCTCCCATTCGTTACCATTGAGTGCGATGATAGCAGGCGTGACCCTGTCGCCTGCATCATTGGCGATTACAGATGATGCTCCATTGGTAAAAGAAGCTAAACACGCAGAACTATTGCCTAAATGAATGCCGTAAGCTGTGGCCATTGTAATTTTATAATTGTACGACCCTTTTTCGACCACAAAAAATTAACTTTAGTAAGCCACAAAGAATGTTCTAATAACTCTGTTACACGTATCAAATAACACTACACAAAAAATCCATTAAACCTTTTTAGATTAGAATTTAGGTATAATACAAGTGAGGAAAGAAGCAAGTTTCCCTTTAATTATTGGCAAGCAAAACCTAACCTCTCGCTCGACTGTCACTAACTGTCACTGTCGGTCAGTCGGTCACCACAAGGTCACCACTCACCATTCGACGATTCGGTCCAATTCGGCACTGACTGCATTGTTTTTAATGTATTTTACGGCTTTGGAAACAAAGTTTTAGACTATTCATAGTTTTTATCATATTAATCTGACGGGGCGGCGGATACATCATAGCTTCTTTAAAAATACGGCACAAAACTAGTATCAGGCGATCGACACTACAGTTCATATGCACATTAAAGTGATTGGAATTAAACAACGAACTATTTTGAAACGAATTGGAGAGTATTTACATCGTTTTACATTAGTTTCCGCAAAATGTACACTATATAGGCACTGATGACAATTTTAAAAAATACTATCTTAGAAATACTAAAGTTGACTACACTTCGGTTCCCGCTTTCTATCATGGATCTGGCCAGTGGATCTACTGAGAATGATCTTCATTGAATCATGGATCAATCAAATTGCACAGTGACCGATCTGACTGAAAGCATCGACTCTATAATTACATTTTTTTTTGTACCTCAGAGAGACCTCAGATTATTAAATATATGCCCCATAAATACCTACTATAGACCTACCGAAGAAAAAAACTTATAACCACCAAGCTACCAAGTTATTTCTACAATATTCACACCTTTTGGCGGTAGCGATGAGTCATGGTCGTCTTTATTATTTTATTTTATTATAATAAGCATTTTGGTGGTTTTAACGTGTAATGGTGATAGTATTATACACATTAAGTGCTTGTGGTTGTGAATATTGTGCGGGAAATAAAAATAAAAGCGTGTAACAACTCTTTCAGCTCGTACCAAAATTGTTATTTGAAAACCTTCATTAAAGTTACTATCGATTTATTGAGGTTAAGAACCTTAGTGAAAATAGCCGACTAACTCTAGTCGTGCTCTGTTTTTGTGGAGGCCGTGCTGTATCCACCGGTTTAAATAAATATAGGAAATAATACTTTAAATAAGACAGGGCTGTATGGACGAAGCTTCCCTTGCCCGTCCTCAATAGAGGACAAATCAACAGAAAAAAACATATTACGCGTGTCAACTTAATTACAACTCATAAAATAGCGCGGGAAAATTTTAAAACTTTTACAATCATCTGAAATTCTGTAGGCTTCAATTTTTTTTTATAATTTAGAATAATGGATGTAAAGAAAGAAAATAAACCGAATATTCTCAGTGACCGTTACCAAAATGTTCTGAACAGCTTATCAAAATGCAAAATAGTAGGTAGCTAGCTTACCTATGTTTTCCAAAAACCAGAAATATACCTAAACTAAAACCAATATACCTACTTCTAGGATTTCGTAAATGAAAAAGAGGACAGTAAGAAAATACGGGAAATCAACTCAAAGCTGGAAGTGGAACTAACGGAGGCGCGGGAACTGGAGAAGTCGCATCGTTACCACTTGCTGGCGTCACGAGAGATGATCGGCAACCTGCAGGACACCGTCTCGCAGCTCGTGTACCTCAAGAGAGATGTGAAAAGGCTAAAGGAAGAAGTCGTTTCGAAGGATGCCGCCATTGCAGCTGCGGAGAGGGTAAATATAGAAGATAAATTGTGTGTCTGACATTATAAGCGGTCTATTTATAGGCTACAAGCGTGAAATGCTACGGCCTGTAATTTTCGTGTAATAGGTAGTTTATTTACTTACCTTTTTTTACTTTACCTACGATCGCTCAGTGACCATCATCTCACTAGACCAACGAAGACCAGGCTCCTACCCTTCAAACTGGGAATATTTTAGTTTTTATTCCTACTTGTACCGTGAAAGGATCCGCCCTGGTCGACAATAATCTTTGAATTTATTTAGTAAACCTATGTATATTACCAGCAGAGCCCGATAAATCTTACCAATTTTAGATTAGGTAAGGAGTGCGCAGGTATAGATCTGTGGGAGTGCGGTAGGTATATATAATAGTACTTTGTTGACTTAACGTAAACCTAAGAACTTACTTTGGTCTTCATTTTAAAAATTTTAAGTAAGAAGTAGGTACCAACTAAACGAAGTGATTAATTCGGTGTTATTATACAAATTTCTTACTTTATATAATAACACTCAACTAAGTATTTTTCTTCTTTCAGGACAAAGATAATTTTTTATTGAAGCAAAACGAAAATGTTTTTGTACAGCGCAATGCTCATGAAAGAGAACTCGAGGACCTTACATCTAAAACGGAAAGACGAAGTTGGTATTTTGGTGTTTTTACACCTTACTAACTGTAGCTTTAAGAATTTCGTGAAATTATGGATACACACACAGCCTATGTCTAAAGAAGAAAAGTCTAAAATGTAATGTAAATACCTAAACATATTTCATGATCATGATGATAGAAACCGCAATTAAGTGTCCGTTCACCTAGCGTACACATAAGAGATTCTGGGCTAGTTTTAGTGCCAATAAATAGTACCCAAATAGTACCTAAATAGTACCTAGATCAAATAAATAGTACCCCTGTGGTTTAAGAAATATACGCCAGTCTTAGTGTGTACGCTGGCGGAACGTTCCGCTGGCGTACACATGGCCGATCTCGAAAACGGCTTTGATTACAGCAACGAAATTACACAAAAAAAACTGTTGTCGTAGGAACCAAAAACTTGGCCCACCCGGCCAGGCCAAGTTTTTGGTGGTTCTAGTGCCTCATTAATAATCGATTAGAAAGAGTTTTTTTTTCTAATTTATCATCATTTAATTGCAAGGGCTGGTTACAATACCTACCTGCTTAATTTCGAAATGTGAGTGTATCAATTACCAATTATTTTCTATAAAGTTCAACAGGTCCAATTCGAGTCTGACACACAAGTAGCCCAGCTCACCTGCGTCATCGAGGAGCTCCGCTGCAAGATTAAGGAAATGGAGGCGGAGCACCAGGATAAGGTTCAAATAAAACAGCATTTTTAAAATAAGTATAGATATAAAAATAATAGATCCCCACTTTAAAAAACTCAGTTAAAAAAATAATAGGTAGTTTGCATTTTCCTACTTCAATAAGATTTGTATTTTCTGTACTTTAAAACAGAAAATTTATGAAAATTTCTTTTATTTTTATGCCTATGATGTGCCGAATATTGGCCGAACCCCACTGTAGCGCACCGCGCCGCACTTTGCCTTTACCACTTTTACAAATTTGTAAAAAAATAAATCAGATTTTAAGCATATATCTAGTCAAATTTCAAATTAACAGTCTATTATTATTTGGAGCTGTTGGGGCCAGTGCCAGTAGTTACACACACACTCACACAAAAGGCAAAGTGCGACGCGGCGCGCATACAGAGTTGAGTCCTATTCATCATGACGTCACATCGTGCAGATAAACGTGGTGGTGCTGGAATACGAGGAAAAGATCCAGCGAGGGTCGGCGCAGGTGGCGCAACTGCAGGAGCAGTTGACGCGACAGGGCGTCCGCACTGAGGCCAACATGGACGCCTACCGTCGGGTACGTCGCAATCAGTCACTCAAATTAGAAATTATACAAAGCCAAATCTGCAGTAGTTAATTACAACAAAATCTGTTTTAGTGGGATCTGTCTGATCTTGTACTATATTTGTCTAAGGTCTGATCATTACGGTAGTTGTTTGAATAAATTTAAGTTATACGCATGTGATCGAAACCGCACATCACTATGGTAGAAAACATCAGCTGTCGATCTTATGTAAATTGCGTTTAAGGCAAAGAGAAAATCAAACATAGCAATTTGAAATGACTTTGAAGCACGCAAATGCAAATTCCGGTAATTCCCTGCTTAAATAATCAGTTGCTAAGTAATTTCAAATTTACATGCGATATCGGTGCTACTACCAGGAGGCACTGGCAACTCTGCGAACAGACTTGAATCGCCCATTATCATGTTCTCACGTATAACGGATGCCTGAACGCCGAGCATTTCCATTACAAATTCTAAACAAAGTGCAGCGTTACGATGTGACACTTTCACTTGTCATTTACTTTTGCAGCGATTGGAGGAATTAGAGGAGAAACTCAAACAGAGTCAATTCAAGCAGTACTTAGCTCAGGGTTCCTACGCCTCTCAATATGAAAGTCAAGTCGAGAGGCCGTATTCTGTGGACAGAGATCCATATCCAGACTCCTTTACAGCCGAGTTAGATCCTGTCCCTGAAAATTCTAAGACAAAACCACTCATGAATAACCAGAATAAAGCTCCAAGGCCATCAAACAGACTGCAAGTTATGTACTATGAAAACAAACCTTCAAATGCACCCAAAAATGCCGAGAAGAAAGGTCAGCCGTTCAATATAACGAAGAAGAGGAAATTATTTAACGAGTAAGATTTACACGATTTCTAAAAAGCCGTCGTCGTAAATTAACCATCTAAAATATATGTATCTACTCGAATTTAAATGTCATAATATGAATTTTATAAAGTCATTAGCATTTTGTGTTAGGTATGTTAGATAATAAAAGCAATGCCTGTTTCTTTCGCTAAACTACCTCTCACTGATATGTAATATATATTCCATGCATCTAGTCGTTTCATGTTGTCTAACTTAGTATAATTATAATGTTCTTACTTATAGTTTTATGGTAAGTTCTAACTACCCTTCATTTACAAACGCTCTCTATTCAGCAATCACAACTTAATGGCATTTATAATTAAAAAGCAATTAAATTACGTGACGTTGCAAACGTTATGCAATTTTAGGCCGGAATATAATTATACCATATTGTAAATGATATTCATTCATACTTCATGGTAAATTACCCATTCGTACCATTACCTGTGTGGCAGTGTTGCGTCAAAAATATAACAACCCAAAAAGAATTTATAAAAGCAATAACTGCTTATTTACCGCTGGTATTAATTTACCTTATCTAATATCGCACACAGTAATATAAGAATGCGATTATGAAAATCATTACATGACTATTCATTAGTTACTTACATCATGACCTACATACGGTTGTTTCAAACTTACAAGTAATTCCTCTGTACCTACCGTGAATTGCTTTATAATTCCAAACAAACCTAGTGGAGTAAGTAGGTACTCCACTAAATTAACACAGATTATGATTGCTCAAGTCAAGCATTTCCTTTTCGTTTTAATGGTAGGCGCATTTAAATAAAAATAATAGTAACAACGTAATAAATTCGTATGTTTATCAAACACAGAAAGATATACCTACCACGCAGATAAACATTACTTTTATTTATTGCTCTCTTATTGATAGCGTTAACTTGTTTTGGATCTAGTCTCTTGCATTAGTTTACAAACATGTAATATCGAAAGTTAACCGCAGGTAGATATAAATTATAGGCAATATAAATCGCGGCTGGTGACTTTAAGAAAGTGCTATCTTGACGAGATTAGATGCTAGATGATAGACATCGGTTATCTGTGAATAATATCTGTAATTTAAATAAATGGGAAGCAGGAACAGCAAGGTACCTACATACTTATATTACTAGTGACTTTCTAATTTTTGGTTTCACTTTTCTTTAGGAAGTATACATTCATTTTTATACAAATTTGAATGAAATCAAACCAGTTCATAATATAGAAAACAATACACCATTTTATTATCTTTGGCCAATATTTAGTTTACCAAACTCAGCATACAATAGCATCTCTATTACAAGTCGGTATGAATTTTTAACATAGTTCACACGCTAGCTCTACTTATTCCTCTTAGAGAGCGACCACATCAGCTACAATACTACCTAACATTGAACTTATAGAAAAAATCTTATAATCTTATATATTTGCACCTACACAAATATGTAGGTATATAAGATACCTATACGTAAATTCAAAGTGAAGACATGCTAACTTACAGATACATAAGTATTAGGTAGGCACTAAAATGTATGATTAATATATAATAATCAATTAATCACCATCATCAGCCTATCCTGAACATAACAAACTTATCTAAAATTACCTTACTGCCATGCATAATCAGATAAAATTAAATCATTAGGGGAGCTGGTTTGGATTTGGGCTGACGGCAAATTAACTAAACGTTTTAAATCACAAAATAAATTAAAACACACTCGTTTAAATTGTACTAAATGCCTTAATTCTTGCTCTACTGGCCAAACCAACATCCTCTTTGTTTGGGAGTGAGATCCATACACTCTCCTTCTCAATATAGGTAAGTACCTACTAATTGGTTATAATCTACTCCGTGGTTATAATAGTATAGTGCTATGATACAATATGTCAAGTACATTGCTTCTTACCTAAGCTTCTTATTGTTCAAAAAACTTTATGATAATGATTATCGCATCGCATTTACTTATTATCTCACATGGATTTCAAAATGTCTTTAAAGAGATTATCGTCATCTTAATTATAATGTTTACAACATAATTTTACTTTACAATATAGTTTTAATCGTTTGTTCCTAGTCATATGCGAGAGTGCGAGAACCACATTCTTAAGAACTTTTCATCATCATCATCATATCAACCTGTAGACGTCCACTGCTGGACAAAGGCCTCCCCCACGGATCTCCACGACGACCGGTCCTGCGCTAACCTCATCCAGCTGGGTCCAGCGACCTTCACCAGATCGTCGTATAACTTTTATGAGTTGTGAATTTACTTTTATTGACTACGAATAAGTCTGTCCAGCGAGTTCCAGCTGCAGGAGTAGTCGATCTGCAGGTGTCCGTATCTAAACAAATAAACTTTGAATCACATAAAACTCTAGGGTGAACGCAGACTGGCGTAATGCTGCACTAAAAGTGTTTGAACAAAGTTCAAAGGCGGGAATCGTAGTTACGAGCATACGCCGCTATACGATTTCAATTTACTCTTTCATGCAACTTTGAACTTTATTCGAACTTTTATAAAGACGTTTAATAAATAATTATTGAGCTTCCTTTTGGGAAAGACTGCGCGTTCATGACATCAGCTGTGGCTTGGATATCCCGATCTATTGTACTGATAGAAAGACATCTTTCTTTCTTTGGATACAGACCTACTAGACTAATTTTAATATACTGCATCATCATCGGCATTTCGACTTCTGCTGTAAGATAATCTTTCCCAATGCGAATCACCAGTCACCACACCCGGGGCCTACCTTACTACACTTGGGAGCAAAATGAGCCATCCCTAAAACTAAAAATGTTCTGAGCAATACTATCCATGCAAAAAGGCATTGGCACACTATCCTAAAAAAAAATAATCAAAACTAGATTTTGCAGGCCGCATTTCAGGGGGAAAACTAATTCGATTGTTTCGTATCCAAGTGTAGTCAATAAAATATGTGAACGCAATGTGGAGGTCTATATAAATAGGAAACCTAACCTGGACAGGTGGAAGTTGTCAGGTGCCGTCTTGGGGAACGGGCGCGCCCAGTCCTCGTAGTCGGGCGACAGGCTCTCGTACACGTACTGCTCATACGCATCTGTCAACCTTGAAACACAAAAGAAAAACTTTGTAATACCGTACTAGGTACATACAGGTGTCGATGTAGTACACCTGCAATTATAACTGGCGATTCTGAAGCATTACATCAAAAATAAACGACACCTTAATTTTGAAGTTTATTTGTTTAATTTATCAAATTTCAACCCTAGCTAGGTAGGTACAGATACATATAAATAGTTACTTACAGCAAAATTACATGAAATTTCTGCAGGGAATGCGAGATATTTTAATCTGGCCTACATGACAGATTGCCGCCTTTGATATTTAGAACACAATTTTCAACAAACATTTGCAATGTTACGGTTCCTCATCCGTGTCAATAGATGTATGTAGGTATGTAGATTAGATAACATCGAGCCATTTCCTACATTGCGACTTCGCACTGAATCGCAAACGCTTAGCTACGCCTACGATGGTTATGTTATGAAGAGCACGGCCAGTGTGACTGACTTTCTAGCAAAACGCCAAAACATCAAAGTTGCGCTCACGTAATCCGTGACTAGAAAGTGGGTGTTACCGGAGCAATTATATCTTTTATCTTAACACTAATCTTTTGTTTCCGGTGCATTTTTGACACGATTGCAAGAATTCCTTTAATTATGTACCTAAATTTACCTTTTTAGGTCTTGGTATTTTATGTTGTTAATAGACTTGTAAAAGTAAAGGGGAAATACTTAATAATAATAATTTTATTTTGCGGAATTAGGTCCTACAGACGACCTAGGTGCACTAATTTGTGTATTTATCACGAGGTGATTTACTTATAAGAATTATGTGCACCGACCAACCTACCCTTGTTCACTAGATCTCTATTTAAATTACGACGTGTGTCTCTCTATAGAAACGGAACTATTTAAAACAACATTCTATGTCCATCAGAATAAATACACTTTATAGGTACCCTATTGCCATCGCATTGCTATGTGTATTTTGAGAACTTTGCTAGCCTATTGGATTGTTGCTTTTAAATGCATTAGTGAAGTCCACCAACCCGCACTGGGCTAGCGTGGTGGACTATAGCCCGCACGCCCTCGTTGAGAGGGTAGGCCTGAGCCCCAGCAGTGGGGACATTAATAGGCTGTTGATGATAAATGCATTAGTGAGTAATGAAATTAGGTATAAATTAACTAATTAGTAGTAGGTACTTACACGATTGTAGGTACAAGTAGGTTATGGGCCTAATTGTGAATATTTAGGCATCTATTCATAAAGTAAGCATATAACTTTTAAGTGTGTGCTACTCTAGTTTATCCATTGTAGTAGCAATAGCATGCACCGAGTGATTATGCGAGATGCGGTCATTCCCTGGGGTCAATGCTATGAACAAGTTTCTCTGCAAACAAGAATCGAGCTAGATTCTCACAGGTGCAACTTTCATTTGAAGGAAGCAAAAAACTGGTGCGCGTTCACACGATGGATGAACGAGGCATCGTTATTATCATAATACACGTACCTACCCACTCGCTTGGCTGCAGTACGGAGCAGCAAAACTTTTTGCAGCTAATGCTTTCCGTGGAAGCTAGCGTCACGCGTCTAAGTGATGGGAATGAGAACTTGCATTAAATAGGTAGGTATGTGCTCGAGAATAATTCGTCCCACAAATACTACCATCTCCTTAATTATACATGGGACGCCCGGGCAAAGCGTATGAAAATAAAATAAAAACCGTGGAGAAATCATCATCTCCTTCGTCCAGTAAAAACAGTTAGTAACTAGATAGGAACTTTTTAAAGTTCATAGGTATTTATATGGCACATCACATCTATTGTCTTTGGATTTTAAAAACCTATCTGTTTATATCATAAAGGATCTCTTTGGTTTATAAGATGTAGGATTTTAAAAACTCACCTAAAACTATGTAGAAAGTCCCTAATTCATTCAAGTCTAGCGCAGGAAACTGATTTAACGCGGGCGAAGCCGTGGCCAACAGCTAGGTCAGTGTATTGTAAAAATCCACTTATGTGTAGGTAACATTGGAAAACTATTAGGCGATTGAATTGCAGTATTTGTTATTAACCGACTTTAAAAAAGGAAAAGGTTCTTTTATGACATAAGTATTTCTTTTGTTTACATTCTAAGTAGATACAATAGGTAGGTGCCTACTAAAAACTTTCATATTTGTTTTTTTTATAGTTTCACTATCACGAGAGTGTAAGTTTGTCGTGGTGGTGATTACAATGCGCGTACAATTTACGCTGGGGCGTATCATTATGTCGCGATAAGCGTTAGAAATTTACCACAGATGGTTCCCTCCCTGCACGATGTCTACCATTATTTGTCTAGCGTGAAACTGTGCGTGTTTTTTTGTGGCTGCGCCTGCACATATTTGCGGGTTGAAAACCAAATAAACAATAGATAGTGTTCTGAAGTAAACCACAAAGTTTATTAGGTAACTAGCTGACCCGACAGACGACTACCTACAGAAATGTAGTCTATGTAGACAAAATAATGAATTGAATTAATGGGAACAGAATAAATCATACCTCCCGTTCTCCCCCCCCCCCCCCCCACCCCCTTTCCATTCTCCCCCTCTCCCTTAAAATGTGAAAAAAAAGTTTATTTACGATACATTTTTAATTTTCATGTTACCTAAAGAACATTAAAAAACCTTTAAATAAACCGATACTCCCGTGCAAATTTTCACCCTCGTTCTCCGTTCTCGTTGAGTTTCCCATAGGAACAGTTTGCCGCGGTAAAAAGTAGCCTATATGTAATTCCAGGATATAAGCTATCACTGTACCGAGTTTCATCAAAATACGTTCAGCCGTTCTTGAGTTAAGTGGTCTAACTATCACGACTTTGTATTTAGTTATCTTGTTCTTGCTGCTAGTATTCCTTGCATGCACTTGTACCTTTATTCGAAACAGACACACATTCGCCAGATAGGTATAAAGAACGTGGTTGTGCTTATAATCACCAGCTCTTACATCCCTACAAAGTTCCGTCCATTTTTGAGAGTTCGGGTCTGATAGCTTCCCTTTGTTAATAACGGCCATTTGATCACATAAAACGAGAATCTGCTATGAAAATAATATGATACTAAAATGTCACTTCGTAGTGTGTTGAGTGCGTTGAGTGGGTTCTATGGGACCCACTCACCTGGCACCTGGCACCTGGCAATCTTATTCATGCTTTATCCCCAGAGCGGTGGCTGGCGCCCACCTACAACGCTCCTATCTTGTTTTTTAAATTAACAAACACATCGAAAACCCAAAAATATTGAACGAGAGAAATGTACCTACATTTAACGTCTCGGTAGAAGTTGGTTTGGAATGGAATTTAGCTCGAGATGACTCAAGTGTAGTGATCTGATCACATCGCGTGACGATGTTTATTTTTCAAGTAGGCACATACATACTTATTATTACAGCTATAAAACGTTGTTACGGAACTTTTTTTGTTTTTAAATGTAGGTAGGTACATAAAACATTTCATAACAGTTGACTTACCTACCCACACGGAGGACTTTTAACCCAAGGAGATTCGAACCTCTTTTGTCGCGCGCGCGGTCCCTGCGGAGATCGCATCTTGCAAATTTAGTATGGGAAACGATAAAATTTTTTGTGTCAAAATCAGGGGGGGTGCGGACAAATGAAGCGGATTAGCGGGAGGAAGTTGCTCATACAAATTTATATGGAGTTTGAAAATGAGAATGTGTGAGTGAGTATCAATTTCGATATACATTTGGCACGATTTTGGCACCCCCTAAAATGATTTTGTTACTCATCCATATGGGAGTAGCTTTTTTTTTAAATTCATGTTTTAACCTATACTTAAAGACAAACGTTCTGTCTGCTCTACTCAAAGGTTCCTTGGAAGAAATGAATTAAAGCCGTAAGACATCTCCAAAATTGTAACTCTATATTTATGTGAAATATGGGTATTGCAATGCATTGCTAATCGTAGCTATTGTAATTTTTGTTTGTACCTACAAACTATTGTTTGTATTGTACTTACAAATGAGACCTACCTATACTTATCTCAAACCAATTCAAATCGACACATATATGACAACAAACAATATCCCATAAAAAACTAACAACTAGATGTTATAGAACGACCTTTTACGTTTTTGGGTTTAGTATTTTATTTGCACATTTCAGATTCGTATACCTAACTTTGGTTAAACTTTCTTTATTTGAGAGATTGAATAATGCAGCCGCCTGTGCCAGTTATGCAAGATCATTAGCTTGAAATGTAAAGCAATTAAGTTAATTTATTGTTACCTGGAATGTCGTCTACTTTTGCCGTATCCAAGCGCTGCCATCACGTACTCCGGGTGATGTGGGAGAGACATACGGGACCTGGGGGGTGGCGCCAGGTATCCAGGGGGTGGGGGCGGTAAGTGCCCGTACAGAGGTTCGTACAAACGAGGATGCGGTGCATAAATCGGCTCTTCAATGTACATGGACCTTCTGCGATCGCCTGCAAATTGACTTTGAGATAGAACTTATTGTAAGATTACATTAAGGGACTGCGTAAAGCGGGAAAATGCCCGCGCACTTTTCAAATTCAAATTCAAACTCTTTATTCGTAAACATAGGTGGTATTAACATTATTTGAAGATGGTACATTATAATCTAGCTTCTCTATGTTTTGTCCATAGGCATACGACGTCAATAATGAACAGAACGAAATCCTATGAATACCAACACAGACATGCGATTTTGTTCTTTAGGCTATGGTGATTGGTTTATTTGACAAGACGTCAAAAAGTGCGCGGGCTTTTTCCGCTTGGTCTGCGCATTCCCTAAAAAGGTGTATCAAAAATACCCTAATTTAAAATGTTAATCCAGGATATAAGCTATCACTGTAATCACTGTAACTAGATTCATCAAAATCTGTTCAGCCGTTAACATGCACCGGTGGACCGAACGTTGAAAAAAGCGGCGGTGTATTGCCGAGGACCGGGTATGGTGGCGTTCATTGGGGAAGGCCTATGTCCAGCAGTGGACGTTAAAGGCTGATATGATCATGATGAACACGGGTAGGTATGTTATCTAGCTTAACCCTTAGATGAAATCAAAGGAAGAAGGTACGGTACTCTCTTACATTGTAGGTATAAACGGAAATTAGGCTCAGTGCACTACTACATGCACGCACACACACTAACACCGCTGAAACACAGGCTGAAATCAAAGTTGTGTTCGTACGTACAATCACTTTGACGTTAGGTACCTATACAGTATTTTCCACTAAAACTGTAGACAATAAATAAAATGAGCGGATGTTAATGATCAAGCAAGTATACTCGGTAATGGATTTGCAGGACCATTTCCCAGTAAGTGAGTAACGTATCTTTCTATGTATTCAAAGTATATATTCATTTATTAATTCAGACTAAACTAGTCACTCACGCATCGGTCTCTCAGCATAAATGGCCATTTCTGGAGGAAAGTCAGGAGCAACTGCTCTGGACAACTTTCTCCCATACATCGCATATTCGGCGGCAACGACCTCCTCGGGTGGCATGCTCCTCCGCGGTGGCGGTGGCTCCTCTCCAGAGTCATAGTTTTTAGTCGGGACATAGTAAAAACTAGCACTGACTGGTTCGCCCACGAAAGAGTTGAAGTTTTCTCCTTGACTGGATTCTGGAGCGTCTCCTTGTCCATACGCTTCGTGGTCCCAAGGGTCGAGGTACACCCGATGGTTCGACGGCGGCGACTGTTCCTCGTCTCCTTCGCTGTCGAAGTCCACAGCCGCCCAGTACGGGCTACCAGCTTGGCCAGGCATCACTAAACTACACAGTGGTCACTTTCCTAGTATTATATTTTGCGCACTGAAACAGGCATCAAGTCGTATGTCCACATAACTATTACCACACGTATCCACTTATGGCCCTAGAGTAATGTTTAAAACTGATTGTTATTCTCTGCACGGGTAGCATATATTGGACAAGCGGACGGAGGCCGGGTAGGTAGGTACTTAGGAGAGCATGCGCGAGCGCACACCGTTCCTGCCTTCAAATAAGTGAGCGCACGCGGCGCCGCCGGGCCAGCGGTCACTCGAGACGAATGCAGAGAAATGTTCGCACAGTGGGGTTTACTTCACACGCACGCTTTGAAAGCGAGTTGGGTAGGTATCTACTACCTAGTTATATCAAGTAAGCAACAATGCTAGGACAAGTATAAACTGCAAGGGATATTATTAATATGTAACCCTGATTACATTTTCCAAACATCTTATTGATGTCATCGTTCCAAAAAACTTTCTTTTGATCACGGTCGCGTGTATATAAAAAATCATTAAACTAAATTACACAGTTAAGTAGGTAAGTTTATGTACAGTCACGAACCGGGATTGTTGAGCCACTAGCTTATCATCATAACTTGGTTGTGTTACATGTATGCCGCCGTTTTTCGTTATTGAAATGCATTGTTAGGATCTATTTGGTGGGCGCCATTCGAACCTTCGTGTTGAAATGCGACCATAGCAACCCTTTTGTAACCCGATTTGCATTACACGGCCAAAGTACGAACAGTGGCAAGTGGCTCAACAATCCCGGTTCGTGACTGTACTTAACCGGTGAAATGTTTCAACGCTTAAAATTATGTAGGTATGTCTTTGTCTGGAATTGCGGCTAGTACCTAATTTAGTAACAAGGTTTCTTAGAAACACTAGACTGAGACTAATCTAAGACTTTGAAGTACACGCTTTTATTTTTATGGAGGCTGTAACCGCCGCGCCGGTTTTTGAAGAAAAACAAACAAAATATGACTTGGCAGTATGGTCTATGACTTTTGACTGTCCATCACTGGACGAATTCAACAAAAAAAAGGCTTTTTGGCGGGATTTTGTCAGAGATGGTTGTCGTTTTTGTTTAGTTTTCCAAAAAATGTATATTGTAGGTTTTGGTGTATATTTGTGATAGTTTTAGCAACAAGTGCCTATTAAAGGGTATTGTGCGGGATAGATAAATAAAAGCGTGTAACGACTCTACCGGATCGTTCCAAAATGTCCCTTGTTATTCTTCATTAAACCTACTATCGGTTTAATGCGGACATGAACCTGCAGTGTGGATCACAAAATGGCACCTAGTTGTGCCCTCGTGGAGGCCGTGCTGCGGTTTAATTGAAAATCGCCGGCTAACTCTAGTCGTGCTCTGTTTTTGTGGAGGCCGTGCTAATAACCACCGGTTTAAATAAATATAAGAAATAATACTTTAAACAAGACAGGGTTGTATGGACGAAGCTTCCCTTGCCCGTCCTCAATAGAGGACAAACCAACAAAAAAAAACTGTCAATGTCATACTTCGCGCGCTCCGAATTTTCTTTCCATTGTGATCAATTGACCAATTTTATTTATCTCAAAAGCACTAATTTATCTATCGTTTGTTTCGTTCGTCTCATGAATGTGCCAGGAAGAAATCTGGATTAGGATTCAGGTAATTCCTTTAATAGTTTGATTGATACGGAAGGGGTGTGAACTCTTACGGACTCTTAGAACAAGGATCCACCCTGTAGGGACTATACGAAGGTATCAGCTTAAAGATTGTAAAACCATCACGTAGGTAGGTGTAGTGGTAGTAGGTATCCTACTAAATGCCATGGGTGCCTTTGCTTATTGATCGAAACAATTGTTTTACCTAGGTATACTATCTATCTCAGCTTCCGCAGAAAGGAGACTTTTGGAAGAAAAAAGACTGTAGGTACTATATCTACCTAACCTGCGTCGGGTATTTAATTGTAGTAGGTAGGTAGGTACCTACCTAGATTTGTTTTTAATTAAAGATCATAATGTTTTGGACATTCCTCCTCTGTTTACTCCACCCTGACCATAATTTTTATTCCGCCCTTGCTCCACTCTGATGCCGCTCGGAGACGATGCGCAGTAGCTTGCGCAAACACTACTGTGCATAAAATTTCGCCGTGTAAAAACGCTTTTTGCTTAGTGAAAGTGCGAGTTGCTTAGTTGTACTCGCTATGGTCCGTAGTACTCGCCATGGTCCTTGCGCCAGTGTCTTGTTCCTCTCCCTCCACTACGCCTCCTTCACTCCCCTCGCTACTCTCATGACATTTCTAAACATGTCTTAAGGATGTAGGTAGGTAGGTACTCTTTGTTTATAAAAACTATCCAGTAACAGAAAATGTTCATTTTCTGAGAAAAACAAAATAGATAAGACATTACAATTACTTGTAAGTAGGTACCTATCTACTTTATTGGTTTAAATTTCAGAAATGTCAAAGGAAGCAATGTTAGATGATTATCTCAATGGTGTTTTGGGTCAATTAGAAGACTCTTTGGCATACTTATCAAAGTGTAACAATTATCAAGAACTACAAAATGCCCTGAAGAAGGAGGAGCCGATTAGTATCAAAGTGCTGGATCGACTTCTGGCTGTGTGTGTTGATGACTTGAAGCATAACACACAACATACTGTCAGTGCATTGTCTGTTATTTCAGCTGTCTTGGCCAAACTGAAGGTAATAAATAACAACTATAAGACTTGGAATGGCTCCCTGCACTGACTCCACAAAAGCAGGAGTTTTATGCAAGCTAACAAATTAAAATTAAAATTTTTGTTTATGTCTGCCACAATAAGTTGGCTGGTTTTCCATAATATTATCTTGTAGTTTTGTACATGTTAATTTTGTAAGAAAATCTTTTCACCTGGTTCTAAATGTCCATATAAAACCCGATTAAAACAGTCTTTGTCCAATCCTCTTATTCATGGTAGCAGCAATCACACGTCTGACACCATGGTAAGGAGTAACATTGGAAGAATTATGAAAAGAATAAACACCTGTAGGGAAAAAATTGAATTGAATTAACACGATGAATGAAAATGATGAGAGCATCATCAACTACCTGTATGAGTTCGGGCTACCAATCAACTGATGCCACTGCCCACATGATAACCATTATGTACTACAGAAAATATGCAAACTATGAAATTCTGGGAACAATATAATAACAATTATAGTACAGAGTTTGCTAAAGAGTTACATGCTGTTCTTTTAAATAATAGACATTTACAAAATGTTTTTTTAATTATTATATTTTAAATTATATATTTTCTCAATTACAAAGTTGACTTGAGATGTTTGTTGACCCCTCTTCCCCTAACTAAATGAGATAGGTAAGTACTTTACTTTCTTTTTAAGATAGTTTTTTGAAAATGTATTTCAGTCTGAAGAATATAAAGATGCACCATTACCACAACTACTTCTAGTATCAGCTGTTACAATCATAAACATGTTGAGACTGCAAGCTGATATGAAGACTGACAAACTGCCAGTGCTGAGTGTTGAGGTGCTGCTATCATACCCGGACACCACACTGGTTGATATGGTTAAGTCTCATTCCTTTGATCTGATGAACATGATTGGCGCATGCACTTGTAAACAACTTCTTGAAGACAAGCAGGTACTGTTATTTTCATTTTTAATGGTTTGAATTTAACCTGGCACACAGCCCACCTGACGGTAAACTTTACTATCGCCCATGAACGTGTGAATGCATAATCTATCTATAGTGCATTGCTACCCCCAGGGAGTCCTTTAATAGTAGGTATATGGAATGTCTTCAGTTCAATGCCATTACCTACTTAATTGTAGGGTGTAGAATCAAAGTCAGCTATATCCATACTAGATTGATTTTTAAGGTATGAATGCCATTCTAATCTTAATACAATCTTTTTTATGTTCGCAAAATCGTTTGATATCAAAGTAGCTGAATTCCAGCAGTTGCAGTTGTAGTACATTTTAAAAACCTATGTGTGTCCCACAATTGTTTTTTCCTATTCATTTTTGCCGGATCTATTTCTGACTGTACTTGTGTACAAAATGCCCTAGATACTACATAAATTATGGAAAATAATTTATAACTTACCCTAAACAATGGTATCTAGAAATCCATATTTACAAGATTGTGAGTTCAAATGATTACGGATCATGGTTTGATGCAATAAATATAATAGTAACAATAATATTTTTTCAGCCCATCAATGTAATAGATTTACATGTGTTCGAGCTCCTTGTTAAGTTGTTCAAGATACTGCCACATGAAGTGAAAGAAAGGTTTATGAAACAAGGTCTGACTGTTTGGTTTGCAAAAATAATACCAAGGGCTATTGCATTTACAAAGCTATCTAGCTTGGATGTGAATACTTGCATAGAATTGCTTGAGCTGCTGACAGATTCACTTATTCACATAGACTATGCAGAAGATCCTAATTGGAAAGTCGTCTTGGAATCTATCTGCAATCCACTGAAGTGAGTTATTTTCATTCTAATACTACCTTTCAAAATTCAAAATTCAAAAGTATTTTATTGCATGTAAGTACACTAGGTACATTTATACAACGTCAATTTTTTATCTACTTTTTATCTACTATTTTTTATTTACCTTTTGCATGAATGACCACAAAAGGTACGACCGTTATGTATTGAAGAAGCGACGTGAGGGTTTTTCCCAGCCGTGTGAGACTATAAACTTCTTTAAAAATAGCATTTACCCTATACTTTTTCCGTGCTAATATGAAACGCGCTATAGGGAGGGAAATATAATATGGACAGCGCCATCTGTTGGTGATTTAAATCGAAGTTGTAATTATATCCCTATCAAGTTTGATTAAAATTAAAACTAATGTTATGGACACAGACCTGAAGTTATGGGACTAGAAAAAATACCTCATAAATATTCAATCTTTGTTTTTACATATTTTTGAATAAAGGGGGTTTGAGTCGTAGGATATTAAGCTAACATTTTTTTCATTTTCATTAAAGTTTGGTATGTTTTCTTTGCTTTCTAGATATCCAGCTATTATGAAAAATCATTTGGAAATCAAAAATGACTGTTGGTATAGGATATGGATTATATTCATCAGGTTACTTAAGAACCAAGTCACAAGCTTACAATACTCCTCTGGAAGTCCGATCAACTCGATGCTTCCTGTAGTTGAGTTGGCATTCAAGTTGGACCCAAAGAGAAGATGTCAAGCTTTCCAATGTTGGAATGTTTTAATAGATAATTTTGCTTCAGAGTTAAAAGACTCTCCATACTTTTTGGATAAAAGAATTAATTTACTCATTGTGCCTCTTAAATCTAACAATGCTAAAGTGGAGGAGATAGCATTGGCTAAACTAAACACATGGTGGCATTTAATGAGAAAGTTCCATAGTAAAATGGATAAATTTACTGAAACCGTTTTAATTCCCTTTTTACATTTCTGCTTTGGTAAACTGCATGCTTCAGGAAGGGTTATATTTTCGCCCGGCCAATTTTCCGATAATATGAAAAAACTATGTCTGCAAGCATTTGTTGAGATTGCGGGTCATGTTGACTGTGAAGGTTGCGTGACATTGCCCAGACTAAAGAATAAACTGATCAGTGCAAAAATATTAGTTGAGCATTGGAAGGATTGGATACATTCTCTGAAAACTGCTATCATCATAGCAGCTATTGATGACAATGAATCGTCGAAACGTCAAGCGACCTGTTTATGGAAATCATTTGTTCTGACTATTGGAGAGATGCAAGAAAACAACATTAGGAAAGATCTGTTTAACGAGCTTTTGGCTATAATTACTCAGCTGCGTGAGGTAATTTATATTCAAATATTAAGTCTGACTACATTTTCTTTCCGATATTTAACTATGGATACTTAATGTATTGATCACCTTGTTGGCTTAGACATTAGACTTGGGTGCCCAGGGGTTGTGAGTTCGATTTTAAATTTATAAATTTCAACTTTAGCTAGTGTTGTACGGCGGCACATTGGCGGGCGGGGGGCAGGTGCCCCGAGACGGCGGCGCACGGGGAATGGAGTTGAACGCTCTTTGTTAATTTTAAAGACAATATGCTTAGATTTAAATATCAAATTGCAATAGCATGGTCTTAGCATTCTCTGCATTGTTTTATTATTGCAGGTGGCAAAATCTGCCTTTATATTTATTTATTAAATTAGATATTTATATAAACCAAGAAAATGCATTGCGCGCGTGTGTTAAAATATGAATATACTTTTAATTTATTTATAATGTATTTTTAATTTTCTTTCAGACTTACGCAATGAATGACAGGCTTGCCGACATATCATTCAATGTTTTGATTGGGTCATTATTCGATGGTGAAAACAAAATCAGACAACTTTTTAAAACGAAAGGTGAAGAAGGCCCCATACACACAATTCTGTCGATGATATTAAACTCATCATTCACCAACTTCTTCAGCAGGTAGATATACTAAAGAAAAGACATGTCAACAAGTCATGTTTTGCACCAATGAGACCTTTTTATCATTTCAATATTGTATTATTTTGTACCATTTCAGACAAGATTCCAAACAATTGGTAAGCAAATTGAAGCCAATCACAAATTTGATTATGGATGGCTCACTGAATTCTCCTGATGATACCCTAAAATGGCTCTTTAAAGATATGCTTGGAAACGATAATACACTGATGCTATGGACGGCACTGGCGGAGTCTATTTGTGAATCAAAACATAACACAACAAAACATAACACGTGGACCATGCTACTATGGCCTTTGAGGTTTCTACCCATATATAGTAATGTAAGTTTAATTACAAATACTTTTATTTTTAATGCCTACTTACTAATTATATAATAATAAAAATAGAACGACCGGGTGTGCGCTCATATGTCAAACAGTGGACGTCGATAGGTTGATATGATTTGATTGTGTTGATGAAAAAATAAAATAGGTAGTAACTTTTAAAATATCTTTCGGAGTAACGCCGCGCAGTGGTCAGTGCAATGGTCTTAATTTGAAACTTTTTTTGGTTGTGTTAAACTGAAATATAATAAATAATAAAATATATTTTGGGGTATTACATGCTTATGTTTCGTAAAATTTTATCCAAACTTCAATCGTGTATACCTACATATTATTATGAATTTTGATCAGATAAAATGTGAATTTAAAAATCTCTGTTTTGTTTTAAGGAGATATCTTCCATTGCGTGGAAAAACTGGCTCGCATTGTATAACTCAGTGCATTCTAAATTGAATAAGACTTCTTTGGATGATGAAATTTCAAAAATTTTGTCAATGCATCAAATACGACACCAACAATCACCTATAGAACTGCAACTATGCGCAACACTCGCTGTGTTGAAGAGAAAATTATTGCAAGACGAAAGTAAGTTAAGCTTTTTGTTCAAAACATCAGTTTACGTCGTCAGTCCGCTTACAGCCCGTGCGCCCACGATGAGAGGGTAGGCCTGAGCCCCAACAGTGGGAACATATAAATAGGCTGTTGATTACATACTCTTTCCCTCGACTGTACGTCATGTCATTGTAAATCAACAGACGATTTAATTTCCAGAAGTTTTGTTACTTTACTAGGTCAATTTCAAGTTTTAGTCATTGCCGCTAAATGGTCTTTCGGCTCGATTTTTGATGGATATTCTAATAGGCACCCATCTATCTAATGCTGCTAGAATTAACATAAAAGTTACCTGTGGCATCTTAATTCTTCCAGGTAAAGGCTACGGAATTTTAGCTGAGATATTACACAAAATCATGAGTGAAGCAAATGACTATCAACGAATAGAGAAAATGTTCCCCATATTGTTTGACACTGTAACGCTCATGACAGAGAAAGTCTTAAACTCTATGAATATGACGCTAGCTACGCAAACAATAGACATTATTATGATTGTGTTAAAATTGATAACACAAATGTTTCAACATAATGACAATGTAAGTTAGCCTTTATTTCAATTAGATACAATTTTCTCGAACACTTTATTGCATTGGTTTTTTCCATTCACGTCATTACCACTCGTTTTCTGAATGTACCGTTTATTAATTTTATTTTCAGGAAAGTGGGGCCTTAATATTTGCTGAAAATCTATTGAAACTACTTGACGATGTATTTAAAATAGAGACATACTCAAGTTTGCAACTAAAATTGGTTGAATCATTGGTTGAATTCCTACCTCTAATTGACAAACATTCCTCCTCACAATATAAGTTACTTTCAATGTTAAAATCGTTTTTGGCGGGTAAAAACAAACTTGAGCAGTCTATTTGCAAGGAAGCTGCTATCGATGCCATTGACAACAGCAAGCTTGACTGCAATGATGAGCGTATTCAGAACGCACTAAGCACGAAAACTAAAGCTGCTGCTATTAACACTTTTGATATCAGTAAACTTGAATACAACGATAAGGGTATTCAAAACAGTAGAGCTGCTGTCGACGCCATTGACAACAACAGTATTGATAACAATATCGACAGAGTTCATAACAGTAATATTGATTACAAAATTGACAATGTTCAAAATAGTTCTGGAAAGCAGAATTCAGTAAAAAAGAAGTTAACCACACCTAACAATGGACTACGTAAGAAATCTGTTAGTAAAGAAACTAGTATAGTTAATACTGTTGTCGTAAATGGAGAAGATTTTGTAGTTGTGAAATCAAACTGGAAATTCAATCCCAGAAAATTAACTGAAAACCAGAAAGAAAGGTTAAAAAGGAAAAGAGATGATATTCCTGCTTTATATCAGGACTTATCTCAATCTCAGGATGAATTCAAACTGAGTGCTTGGAAAACAGATTCACAAGATACAACTACAAGTAGTAAATCAACTAGTAAGTCAAATGATGCGGGTGCTTCTGTGATTCTTAAAAATTTACTTAGCACCGATGTTGTACCCAAAATTATGGAAAATATTTTGTCACACAATGCCACCAAAGATATTAAATGTAATGAAGACGTAACCAGTGATAAAACTAACAAGAACCAGCAATTACTTCCCGTAAAAGATTCAAAATCGCCTCGTATGGCATTGAAAGACAGAGTGTTTCATAATGTGAGAAATTTAATCGCAAAATCCAGTGTACAACATGACGATAAATTGAAATCCGAAGATCTTAACCAGACAGTCAACGAAAACGTTCCTAAAACTCCCTCATCTAAAATTAACGTTAAAACGAATCTTACTAACTCTGCACCATCAAAAATTACGTTCAATAGACCGTCTCGAGTTATTAAAGTGCCTAGAAAGTTTGATGATTCTGAGCTCATTGTAATGAAAAAAAGGCGTCGATCTCAAAATAGTTCTCCTCAGCCAAATATGGATGACTCAGATCTCATTTTATTGAAGGAAAGGCGTCTATCTCTAAATTGTACCCCACAGATAGATTTTGAAATGCCTGGTAAACCTGTTGAAGATTCAAATGTGCAGACGAAAACGAATAAAGAAGAGGATACATATCTTAGAACCATAAACAAAAAATCTGCCCCAGTATTAAGCAATAATGAAACACAGGATGTTCGTTGTACAATGTTAAGTAACAAAGGTATGTGTGAGGATAAAATGTTAGATACACAGATGGAAATTACTCAAACGATGCAAAATAACGAAGAAGATAAAATATGTCCTCAAGAAAAATGTCTAGATGAGATGGATGTAGACGGGAAGAGTATTGTGGCTCAAGAAAAGGAAATTCAAGAAAATATTAACATAGATACAGATGATAGGGTGGAAATATTAACACCAGAACCAAAAAAACTACATCTAACAAACGAAGGTCTGTCGCCGTCTAATGCTAAAGAAATATCTACGCTTATTAATAAAGAAAAGGCAACACCAAACCCAAAAAATAAAGAAATTAATGATGAAAAATCCTCTGTCAAGAAAAAAAGATCTCGGATTGAACAGCAGTTACTTATTGATATGGTTGAAGGCCATCCATTTTTACAGGTGAAATCTGACAAGAGAATAACTAGAAAAAATGTTACGAATGAGGTATCTGAATGTAGTGTCAGAAGAAAAAGCCTAGCTGAAAAATTAGCTAAAAATCAATCAGAAACTAAAATTGACAAGAAAAGAAAAAGAAAAGAGAAGCTTGGTGGTAATACTAATACTCAGCCAACTTCTGTTAATGTAGATGAGTCACAGGATAAGTTATCACAATTTTCAGAAGACCGCCCAATGTCTGAAGATATAATAGAAAGCTCTCAAGATTCTTCTGTCACCACTATATCTATGAAGTCCTCAAAACACATTTCGAAGAAACTACCTCTTGTTTTATTGGGTAAAGTAAATAATATCAAAGGACCTAAAAGTAAAATTGTTACTAGCACACAACAATTACTGGACGAATTCAACAATGATATTGAACCACTAAATAGCACATTATCATCTGACCAAGACAGCAAGGAAGATATAGAGTTACCAGAAAACAAAACAAGGGAAGGAGATAAAACTGAAGTAGATTTAACTGAAAATATGGAAACACAACCATTAGACAAGGATAATACAGGTGATATTATTGTTGTTAATAACAATGAATCCCCGATTGTGATTGATTCTGAAGACACTTGTTTGGAAATAAGCACACAGGAAATTGCCGAGGCTGATACTCAGCCGTTAGATACTAAAAACGAAACTATACTTCCTGTGCAGAATAAAGAAACTAGCAGTTCATTATTTAAACAGAAATATGTTACATATGAAAAACCTAAAGATGAAAACGATACCACCTTACCTCCAAATTGTAAATATTTCGAAGTGCCTGCAAAGATAAATAGAGAATCAAATGGTGCTTGTTCACCGTTAAATGATGAAGTTCAAAGAAAAAAAGATTTTTTAAATGATACAATAGAAATATCTCCAATTAAAACCCTGAGTCCCATTAGGGAGAAAAAATCGCCTTCTCCAGAGACAAGTAGTGATTATGTCGTAATCAAGTTGACATCTCCCGTACAAAGTAACGGTGAACCGTTTGAAAAGTGTGACTCTCCTGAAATCTTCACTGAAGACAAAATCTCACCTGACAAGAGAGACCAGTCGCCGCCTCGCGTAGTGGTTTCTGTGCAGAATGCTAGCCCTAGTTCATCTTTATCACTAAAAAAGAACAGGCCCCAAATGCGACCGAATGGCAGGGCCGCACATATGTTAGGTCTTTGCGCACCTGACAAGTTACAAGCTATTATGACTGCTGAGAGATCGGCTAATTCTGATGAATCTAAGAAAAGCTGTAATATAAATACAGCAGCTAGGAGAAATTTGAGAATTTTATATAATTCTGTAGGTGAGAACAGCGAGCAAAACAACTCAAGCGAAAACGAAGAAAACGAGAACTTCCTCAAACTTAAAAGGTCTATTCCTACAGCGGATTGTAGCCCGGCTGGTCCTATACTTAAGAGGAAACTAGCTGATATTGTAGATGAAGTTACAATTTCTCCTGTAAGTAAGGTGAGTAATGTATCTTAAGGTTTTAATTATTTACGTAGGTACTTCAATTAATGTGCATTCAATCTGATTTTATTAATTTGTTTTATGAACTTGTAATATAGGCAACGTTAATGTTCAAAATATTTATTTGCAGAGGAAAAGAGTCAGTTTCCACGATCCACCAGTATCAACAACTGTAGCTGTGCACAAGTACATAGAACCAGGCGTCCTTCGTTCCCCACAAAGTTCTACATTCAAGCGTTTGGAAAAGCAAATGCGTACAAATATAAAATCCGCGAAGAAACTTGAAAATGTATTCAAAATTGATACTAAAGCGGTTGATAGTTATACTGAAGAGACATCTGTTGTTGCTAGCATTGATGATACTGTGAGTTCTATGGACCAAACTCCTGCAGTAGAGGTAGTGAAGACAAGTGAACTGAACGATACAGATCCCATTTATTCTGATCTTCTTGGCTGTACCGATCCTATAGACAACATTGCTGGTGAACTTTCATCGCCCGCAATGAAAGCGTTGTTTATTAAGGAGTTAAAAGGGAAAGTGGGAACTATTGGTGATTTGGCGAAAATGACGGAACTTGAAGTGAACAGATTATGCATTAAGGCTCCTAAGGTAATGGTTGCTAAAAGGGTATTAACTGACTATGCTTCTAAGAAAGCTATGACACAATGTGAGCTAATTATAGTAGATGAGTCTAAGTTGGACGCACCAGAGACGGTACCTGAGACAGCCAGTTTCAAAGTGCAAACAAATACTGTTTTTACAAAGGATTGTGAAATGCAGACAATGGCAGTACCAGTGATGTTAGTCCATACACAGACTGACATTATCCATACATCACATACAATTGTCCAAACTGAAGAATCTGGAAGCAAGTCTACATACGACATCATATCAACATGTTTATCAGAGGTATGTATCAGACTTAATTCAGGTACATTTACAGTGGCTATCATTATTAATTTGGCGACGTTTGTTTGGAGAGCGTCTCAGTGGCGTAGGGGATAAGACGCGGCCTATCATATTGAAAGGTCCGGAGTTCGATCCCCAGCTGGGCCATGTACCAATGGGTTTTCTCTCGAAACTAAAGTACATTTACTGACTGCTCTCAAACGGTGAAGGAAAACATCGTAAGGAAACCTGCATACGCCGATGAAGAAATTCTTAGGCACATGTGAAGTCCGCCAACCCGCACTGGGCTAGCGTGGTGAACTATAGCCCGAACGCCCTCGTTGAGAGGGTAGGCCTGAGCCCCAGCAGTGGGGACATATTAATAGGCTGTTGATGATGATGATGTTTGTTTGACATGATTAGATGCAATTATGAGATGTAAATTATGCTATATTTACATAAAATAATATGTGTCTTCATTGCTTACGTACTTCTAAATAGGTGATTTTTGTCTCTACTGTACAGTAACTGCTCAATATTTTAAATAGACAAATAAATTAAAATATGTATTTACTTTTGCAGAGACCAGACTTCATTGATCAACTTAGTGGACAATTAGAAGAATCTTCAATACAACGGATTGCCGATAATTTGTCTATTAATGCTTCTGTCGACTTGCTTATGAAGAAAATGACTATGTCCAACTCATTTAACATACTAAACCAGATATTGGAAAAGCATACTGCACTTGACTCGTCCGATAAAGAAGGTGGTTATAAGAAGTTGTCATTTCTACAAGCTTATATGAGTGAAAGGTTTAATTCCAAAGATTTGATTTTATTCTGTAGCCAGCTATTGCAGAAAGTACACGACAAACCTGCGTAAGTTGACATTTATAGAATTTTACATTATGTAAAATTGATTTTACTGTGATTGACGATAATTATACATAAATCAATATGAGCATTGTCTTTGGATAATTGAAGCTTCGGATAACTTTTATTATTCATTAGCTGTTGCCCCCGACTTAGTTCGTTAGAACAAAGTACTTACGGTACAGCTTAGGTTAGTTCGTGTATTTCCAAACGTCGCTGTACGAAAAGTTTATCTTGGGACCAATCGCGCTGCTAATTCTGAACGGTATTACCAAATCCAAACCAGAACTAAAAACGTTATGCTGCATCCATACGTTTGGCAAACAGATAGACATAGATAGACATGAGAGCGGCCAATTTTTTAGATGTTTTTTTAAAATATAAATTGTTATTCCGGGATAACAATAATATACATTGTGACTACACAGTTTCATCAAAATCCGATCAGTGGTTTTCGCGTGATGCGCGAACAGACAGACAAATAAAAAATTAAAAACTGTTCTAACATGATCAGTTACTCATTTTAAGTCACCCCTGGTGGACTTTTTCCGATTATAGGTATGAATACCTATTAGCTAATGATACATTGAAATGTACAGATTTTTGCCTTTACAATTCTAATAATAAGTATGTATACTATTGAATAGTTAGGTCAATTAGTTATTATTTATGTTTAACGTGTTAAATTTTAGTGATTATATTTCTCATAGTAATAGTAATTAATATGTACCTTGATATTAGGTACCTATATATCAAGGTAGGTAGGTACCTACTTGATTTGTGTTTGTAAAATGTTTTTGAGACTAGCGTAAACTCCTAAGCCTCATCTACAAGCTGTTTTCAAGTGTTTTACGAGTTTCTTTGAAGGATGATCCGCAATGAGGAGATCCGATGGAAAACTAAGGTTACCGACATACTCGAACAGGGGCAGTGGGCAGTGACGGCTGTTAGGGCAGACGAGTTCTGGAGTGGAGACCGCGAGTAGGTACGTATGCGCAGCATGGGACGCTCCCCAATAGGTGAATCGATGACCTAAAAAGGTAGCCGGAAGGTGCTGGTTGCGGAGAACCAGGTGTGGTGGCGTTCACTACGGAAGGCCTATGTCCATTACAGGATGTTGAATGGCTGATGTAATGATGATTGTGTATAGATATTCGCAGATTCGATTAGATGTACACGAAATCAAGACCAATTTTATCAAAACTAATTTATTACAAAACAATTCAAATATTTACAAATATTCAGTCATTACGAGTGACCGTTTCGATCACAAAAATTACCTGTGTTACGTTTATTTAAACATAATTACAGGAATTTATTTTTCTTTTAATAACCAACAAATGCAATGGTGGTTTATATTTTAACAGAAATGATTACAATGTTACCTAATGTACATATTTATTCACAATTTATTCCAATTAACAGTTGTAGGTATATTACTCAAGAAAAGTAAGAAATGTATACAAATGGCAGCAAGATACATTATCACAACTAATATTTACAGCAATCGAACTAAACACAGGTAACGTTAAAGCTTTATTCGTAAAACAAAAGATCCCTATATAATTATTAAATACACACTTATATGTACACATTTCAGTAAAGATACAGCTCACCTACCCCGGGGTTATGTTAACTTATTTGTATCACACTATTTACTAAAATATATCAGATCGACAAATTAACAAAGAATGTCTGACTTGCGGTTATTATATTAATTGCGACGTATAGAATGAAAAGGCAAAAAGGAAATACTCAAGACTGTGAGAACCTTTCTACCTACACATTTGTTGCCTGCTCAGTGTTACTGCCTATTCAGTGTTAATTTGTCAGTGGATAACATTTTTGATTCAAACCTTACATTTAGTTTGCCATGAAGGAGCAGGAGATTATGCCTAATTAATAAGTGATGATTAGGACACTGCTTTGCTGACTGAATCGTATTATCGTAGGTTTAAGATTTAGGAACTAGTTTTATTTAAAATAAATTATCTAAATTTATTAGAAAACTGATGTTTCATTTAAAGATGAGAGATAATCTGTTTTTCTTTCTGTTTACTATAAACTGGGACCCTATCAAATTTCTACTAATCTTTCTCACGAAGGTTGGTTAGAAATGTATATTTTTGGCTTTATTCTTTATTTATTCCTAAGTCACTTAACTGTACCTTAAATATCAAAATTAATGAGCAATCAGTGTGCTATATTTAGAATGTTAATGCGGATTGTAATGGCTCTAACTTTTCTAATATTACTAAATAACATATTCAGATCTCGCAGTATTTTGCTACACTTTAAATATATTATTATACTTACTATAAAAAAAATCCCTGATATACAAATGAGAACCTGATAATTTTCGTTAATATAAACGACTTAGTTTTCCATGTACATTCGAGTCTCATTCGTTTTGATATTGATAGTTAAATTATTTGTAATTCCCTATCTATTTAACCTGACAAACACACGAAGTGTACTTTGTGGGACTTCTTATTTACCTTTAAGAAGGTGTAATACTTTGGTCCATTTGAGCACAAGAATTATAATCTTAAAGTAACATTGTGTTAGAAGGTTAAAGAATTATATGTCAGGGAAATCTCATTTCAGCAACATAATCTAAATGTTCTAAGTTGTGATGTGAATTTGAGCGTCTTGGAGCTCGTGGTCTGTGCAAATTGTGGTGGGAGTGCGCTCGCATCACCCTGTAGGTGCCCTCGCGACGTGGACTCGTGTCACTGGATTTCCGCGTCGCTATCCAGTCCTCTTCACTTGTCTCTGCAGGTTTTCTGTAGTTATCGAACACGCGGCGGTTGTCTTCAAAGCGCTGTCGTTGCCAAGTCCTCTCCAAGTCATGCCCATAAGGATCTAATACCCCGGACGGTTGAAACTGACTGGAACTCTGGCAATAACTGGATCTTTTCCACCCGTCCTCATACTTTTTCCTACCGTTCCCGTCATCACTGAGTTGCCGGCGTTGCGACTGATTTGAACTGCTCTCGCTGGTGTCCTCTCCTGATGTTCCAATGCCCAAGTCCTTGTCGTCTCCATAAATTTTGTAAACACCATTAGGGTTTAAATTCTTTCCATTGAAGATTTGATCATTCAGCACCAGTTGCGGATGCGGTATGCAGTACGGATGTGGAAAACACTTCTCAACTTTTGACAAACTAAAGTGTTCTTCCTTCTTAGTACAAGATCCTGGTCCAAACAGCGAAAGAAGAACGGGTAAAAGGAAGAGACCATGCATCGCGCCGAAGAAAATGACCATGAACACCATTTTGAAGAATACTGAAAATATGTAACTGTCTGCTAGCAATAACGCGACAACGCCAAGAATAGTACTGAATGAGCCTTGAACTATAGGTAGTCCCAATGAGTATAAACACTCGCTGACTCTCTCATTGGGAGTTTTCGCTTTAGAGGCCATGTAGGCGTAACAGATATGGGCAGTGAAATCGACCGAGAAACCAATGCACATGATTAGATTGATCATGGATATCGAGTCGAGGTTGATGTCCCAGAGAGCCATGTACCCAACGACTCCGATTTCTATTGAGACGATGCTGAAAGCCACCCACAGCGAACAAAGAATGTTCGGGATGAATATGAATGACGTTATCATCATCATAAGGGCACCGTAACTAAGATTCTGGAGTGATGTTGGCTTCACAAGCTCGAACTGAAAAAGGACAATAGTATTAAGTTAGTAAAATATCATTCCATATTATTATCTTTATTGCAAGAGTAATAAAGATATACTAGTTGTAAAACTAAATTAGTTACCTGATCGAAAAACACGAAGTACGGATGGAAGACAGATGCGTTCAAAGGAGATTCAGCAACTACCTTCCTCAGTGCTTTAACCATTTCTTTCTCATGGTTAGTCCCGCTAATATTTATGGCTTGAATCAGGAATCTAGAAGCTAGGATTTGGTCTCCAGCTTTATTGAATTTTACATCTAAAGAGAACGGGTTTGCGGGGAACAGCCACAACTGAAAAATAGTACCTTTAGTTAGATAATCAAGTTAATAGTTTACAGTTACAGGAAACATACTGTTATAGGTACTTACGTCTTTTAAATTTTTAATAAATTCAGTTTCATTATCAATAGAGACATTCAAATAGTCGTTGTTTCTCGACACGTAATTGACAAACGTACGCAGCCACGATTCTGTATACAAGGAGTTAGATATGTATGACGTGTTTTCTAATCTCTGCGTAAGAGTCTCTACTTCATCTTGTATTTTTGGGTCGGAGTAATTGTATTTCCCGGTTATTACCACCTGCGAAACCACAATAAGACTTGTTATATTTAGTAAATTTATTAGATTTATATTATGGTTTGTGGCCTGAGAAATTTTTTATTGTTCGAATAGTTATATATATATATATATCGTTTATTGTTAGAATAGTTATTACCTGAATTCTATACGGGAACTCTCTGTAATAAAGGTCTTCACGGTCGAAGAACTCAACAGAGTATGAATCTATTTTCGATAATTTTCTCCTCTCCAGCCCCTCCTTGAGATTGGTCACTCCGTAACCAGCGCCTGCTAGATACGCCAAGAAAACGACTATCACCAGAGCTTTGACCATGTTGTTGTTTAAAATGTCTGCCATGGTGTGGCGGAAGAAACCCATGATGCAGTGCTCCTGATTGTCTATGGGGTTATCTGGGTCCGCCTGGTCTATGCCTCCGCTGCAGAATATCCGGTACAACCAAGACTTTTCTTCTGCAAAAACCAGAGTTGATTATTAGTCACACATATGATTCAGAAATTATTGATATCTGAAGGTTTGACATTACCTTTCCTTGCCCTAGACTCCGGCAGAACCTTGAGGAACGTGATAGTGTGTCGATTTTGCTTTTCACGGTATCCTGATATGGCCACACAGCCAGCGAAAAATGACAGATGCCACACAAAAGTGAAGCATACTGCAAGACCTGTAAAAATACAATTTACGTACATAAATATCATAGAATGTTCAAAACTAAGGATCTATCTTAATATAGCGAAGTCACACTTGAAATGTAAGACCTAAGTACCTAGGTAATTATAGTCCTCGCGGAGATTTTTGGCGGCTGTGTGAAGTTGGCTGACTTCTGCGCAATGATTTTTCTTTCTGCGATAATAATTTTAGGTGTCAAAGCTGAGCTGTGGGGGGGGGGGGGGGGTGGGGTGTTCACTAGAGACACTCATTGACTTTCAGGAAATAGTCCATTGATTCGATCAAACTTTCAAGTTTTTGGACATATCAATGTATCACACTATCTCTCTTACGCACACATAGACTATAAACACTGTCAGCGATATGCAAACAATCTGTGATTATATTCATTCAGCCGCAAAGAAATTCCGCGGGACTAATACATCAAAACAGTTTTCTGTCTCTACCCACAGAAAGGCAACTAGACACAGTACCTACTTGATACTTACCAGAATACATGCAGAAAATCTGCACTGAAGGGAAAGGCGAGAAGATTCCGATGAAGAACGAGAGCATGTCAGTCACCGAGGTGATTGTGATGGAGACAGCCGCTTCCGACAGCATGATCGCCATCCGTTCAGGAACTGGGAGCTTCGGAGAGGTTCGACGCCAAGCGGCCAGCATCACGAACGTGTCGTCGATACCAATACCTGTAACGATGCAATAAAGGATGATTCTAGTGTTCACTATGATAAGTCTGATTGACTCGTGAATAAAAATGATTTGGAAGATTTGAGCAACAAAGCTCCTACATCTATAGACAACTTGTCGGGTGACTGATGGCTACTTGCGTTTCTATTCGTGTGCTGCGTAGCTTTGTTAGTTGCTAGGTGAGTGGGGCGTATTACCGAGTTTTGCCCTACTTATATGCAATGCAGATTGACATATAATTGCAATAAAACAAAACACGAATGCCACACGTGACCGCACACAACCATAATAATATACCACACAAGTTGTGTGACTCACTGATTAAAATATGAACACGTACCTTAAGGAATCTACCTAGTACTCTAAATGATCGCAGCAGGTGGAGGGTTAAAATACATTCTTGAAATAGAAAAAAGTAATACCCACAGAGCACAGAATGCGCATGCGCGGGCATCGCCGCGCATACCAGGTACAATAAAAGATACAGTAAAAATAATGGGTTGCGTGTTTAAAAAATATCTTACCAATCATTAGAAACGGTGCAGCCAAATTGATGCCAATGAAGGAAATTCCCAAGTAAATCGCGCAACCGAACGCCGCAGCAGTGGCCATCACAGCGGAGATATTCCCGAGCAGACCCAACCAGGGCTTGGATCGAACCCAATCCCCCATCATGCACGTAACCACGGAGAAGATGCCCATCAGGATGAAGGTGGAACTGAAGAACGGCACGACTGTTCTGGTGTTCTTTTCCAACTCGTGGTCGAGGGTCCGAGAGGCGAATCGTGCGATAGAAATGTGCTTGAATCGTCCTGTGTCTTCTGCTACTCCGACGGCATCCAGAAATGCGTCCTCCCATGCTGCACCTCTGTAATTAATATAATAATAATAATTTATTTCAAAATCTATAATTTTAGTACATCCTTAGGTACCTACCTACTTAAATAAACTAAAATGTGGGTACCTATGTGTAGTGAGGGTCGTGGTGAGGGTGTTCGTGTATTATAATATGTTAGAATGTTTTCTTTTTCCTCTAAATGAGTCATATTATCCAGTTTGTATTTTTTTCTAACTGGTGTTCCTTGATTGATAGTTCTTTTGTGTATAGGAGATGACCCCATGGTACGATTATTAACTCAACTGTCAAGGCTTTGGTCATTACTTCTTGACCTACAATTGGCAAGTCTTAACTGCTATCAATTGCAATCTGTCTGTTCGCGTTTTGTCCAACATTACGCAGTGTTTAGTATTCGAAATGGTTTCCCAAACCGTGTCAAGATCGGTGCCTATTATCTAAGTCGCTTGTTTAAATACCTACACCAAGCATAACGCTATTGTGATTCAAAGCGAGTCATAAAAAGTTGTGTGAACCTGAAAGACCCGTAAATTAGTTAAGAAAGTATTGAAACCCTCGGCTTCCTTTGAGAACAAGATCGTTAGCAGATACAATTGCAATCATGGCTTCCTCGTATTGCGTGTACGTTATAGTTCGTTCGTTTATTGCCTATTCTATTTTTTGCTTATTTCCTCCGCATAATAAGACAAAAGATGCATAATTTCAGTGATTTTTAACTAAATCTGTTTAGCTTAGGAAAGCGTAATATGCGCGCGCAAAAAAAACTTTAAGGATTAATTCTAAGTAACCTATCGGGCAATGTGACAAAATGTTGCTTCTCAGAATTACAAATTGGGTTGTACCGCTCTTATCTTCTTCTATATCTATCTATACTTATAATAAAGCAGTAGCAATCGTGTATCTGTACTTTGAACAAATTTATAAAAAAATAAGTGTGACAGAACACAAAAATAAAAAGAGTAATAGAACACAAAAAAGCATTTTTTAAATTTTTTGTCTTTCTGTCTGTCTGTAATCGCTAATCTCCGAAACCACTGAACGGATTTTGTTGCGGTTTTCACAGGTAGGTTGAGCACAACTTGGAGCAACTTATAGGCTTTGTTTCATTGAAATCGGATGACAGCGAAAAAAGTTATTATTTATAATTTACAGATAAATCATTTATCGTAACAAGACGATGTCATAGACATAGGAGATATACCTACAGTGTTTTTTTAACTGGGACAGTATGGACAAGTCCGAAACCATAGGAGATACATGGCTAACAATTATGACATATAAATTTTTTTGGTCAAGCGTGTGTTGTCCATAAAATGAGACAATTTGTACAATAAAATTTTTAATGCGATTCGACTCAGTTTCATGTAATGATCATTTTATTGTATGGGAAGAAAAAATCCAAGCAGCAGAAGTTAGTCAATTTTAATAAAATGTTTTCAAAACTTCTACTTCCAAAATCCACGCGGACGAAGTCGCGGGCAACAGCTAGTTTTAAATAATTTCAAATCGAATTTCAGTCAAATAATTAGTTAGGTACTAAAATAACGAATGAAAATCAAACCACTGATTTTTAATATGCGTAATAAGAAAACTTTAAATAACCTATTTACACGGAAACACGATATAGGTCACAATTCTTGACTAGCTGAATTTGGTTTTGAACTGAACTGAAATAAGTGAAATCTCGATTACCGTTCCTGCTGCAATTTGGTGTCGGTTCTCACGAACCAGACGAGCTGGACAGCTGGCACCGACACTATCGTGTCGTCCACCACCTTGGAGCCGCCGAAGAACACGGGGAACGCGTGGGCCTCCCACGTAACCGGGTTGAACATTATGGGGAACGTCAGGTTTAGCTCGCCGCGCTCCACCTGCAAGAAACAGCAAAGTTATTAGATTTATAAATGAAACGAGGGCATTTGATTATATTGTTTGTAAAGTAGTTAGGTACCTACTTTTATAAATAATAAGTAATTGGTTTGGTCTGTTATTTTAAATGCAAATATTATGTATAGGCACAGAGTAAGTAATAGTCTTGGAAGGAACTTAAAATTCACCGGTACTAACGTATACTCGCTCTGATAGACAATTCTGCGAAGAAGAGCTGATGAAGATTTAAACCAAATTTTAACTTTATGCAGACATGCGTATAGGTACCTCTATGAAGGTGCCATAATGGTGAACGGGAAAATGGAAAATAAATCAAGTGTTTTAAAGTATGGCCTTGTAGGTAGATCAATGTAGTACTTAACAAGGTAATCCTTGTATGGGCTTAGATCGCTTGATATGAAGCCTTGCATTTGAATGATAATGATGAATGACTCAACTTATAGGGTCGACATCAATCTTTCCTTTGAAATGCAGAATAGTTTCGCTCCGAAATAAATAAAAGAACACTTAGCGTATTATTGACGTTGATGCACTTCAGGGTCGCACTTCTGTAAAATCCCCCTAGGATTTTACAGAAGTGCGACCCCGAGTGTGTGATGTACGATTGTGCGACGTCATTTGTGCGAAGTATCGTTAAAACAATGTGGTTGTGCTCAGAACCACCAGCTCTACATTCTGACCAAGTTTCGTCAATTTCTGCGAGTTCGGGTTTGAGTTGGGCTTCCCTTGTATTTGTAAGTGCATAAAAGACGTACCTAGAAGAGTATAATAACATCTAATATTCCCGTGGCACTATCACGTACCAAGAGAACGACTCTCCATGAAAGAAAAATTACCCATATAGGTATAATACAGTGTCAAACGGTTTGTCCATCAGCTAAATGCATTCCTTCATCGTAAATATTTAATTTAGATGGCAGGCAAATTAACGGAAACAAATGATAATTGCATTTGTAATAATCATAACATTTCTTTGCGGTCTGTGAGTACGGTTGCGGCTTGCGGGGTATGAGTAACAAACTATCTATTGTTCGTATAGGGTTTATTGTCGCCATGATTCATTCAATCGATTCCTTGCCTTGACTCGAACAATACCTTAAAGATTCGATATGCGAATGGTTTAAGGGTAACTAAAACAATGTATAGTAAGCTTTTCCTTGTTTCATTGACCTTAGTGAATTGTTTTTTTAAATTGTTTGTAAATAAAACATACACACACCCTTGGATATATATATATAGGTAGTAGGACTTCCCTGAAGGTGTTTCAAAAGTTCAAAATAGGTACCTGATACCTAACCCTGTACTGTAATTGTATACGCGTACTAATGAGTTTAAATAAATAAAATAAATGTGGTTTAGGTTGGTACCCTAACTCAAAACCTTGCAATTTCGAAGTTAAGAATTCGTTCGTTCGTTCGAAGTTCGAATCTTGACGAAAGTTTGTAAGGATGTTTGTGAGGATGGATGTTGCGAGTGAGGGTTTGTTGCTCTTTCACGCTGTCACGCCTGAACGGATTTTGACGAAACTTCGTACCTACAGTGAGGGCTTATATTATCCTGAAATAACATAGGCTACTTTTACCGCAGTAAACTGTTCCCGCGGAAATAAAACTTATTCCACGCGGGCAAAGCCGTGGGCAACAGCTAGTCTTCTTTAAATATAAACAAAAATCATCCAAGCATCATGTTCATGTTTGATATAGCAAGTCAAATTCTATTTGTAAAGCTTTTGTTTCCAAGGAGAAAGTTTTAAGAAAACGAAAGCAGATTAAAGTATTGTAAATATAAATATGTACGACATACTTGTAATGGTCTTTGGTTTTACTTGACACAGAAAATGTTGCAGTCTTTGTTCAAACAGTCGCACGCATCTTTATTTAGTCGACAATGCTTTTATTTTATGGTTGGTTTGGTTGCAAAAGCAGAGAGCACGAAAACATATTTAATAATAGGTATACGATGGTTAATTTCTTAGGTGACTTTATAATTACATGTAGGTATATATTCGCAGGCCGATCGTAAAATCAGCCAGATCATGATCCGCCTAGCCACATGACTGACTAACGCTTAGACATATAATGGCTACAACCAGGCATATCGATCGAAGACGAACGTTCGACAATCTGCTTTGCTACTAACGCATATCATGATATAGCTAGGCAGACCGAAGAAATTGTAGGTAAATAAAATGCACGATTATTTCATCGTTATCCCGGTCTGCCATTTAGTCCACTTTACGTTGTTCAAGCGAGTATTCCTCTTCGTTTAAATAGAGGGTGGAAATATAAAATGTTTCGTCAAAAAAGCAATGACGAGAAATAAGATACCCTCGTGAAACCTACTTACTGATAGGAATAGGACAATAAACCACGAGAAATGACCCAAAATATCTAAGTAGTTTTCGGTTTATTCCAAGTAGTTAACCAAGTTTGATAGGTATAACCAGGTTTCTTTCCAGGTAGGTAAACAAGTTATGAACGTGGAAGTTTTCGTTCCAGCTACATAACCATTTAGTTAACTAGTTACCGAGCTGGAGTCAATATTCCGTGTAGATAACTAGTTAAGTATATAATACGTTGACTGGAGAGTTCCTTACAGATAACCAAGGAGGAAATCTTTTTTATAGCAGACTTAAACGTACTTATCTACTTGAAAAATTGACTCCATGTACCTGGAAGGAAAACTTACACGTTCATAACTGGGTTACCTACCTGGAAAAAAAATTCCACGTACATAACTGGTTAGCAAACTTTTTTATCTGGAACAAACCATGTTTCCTTACCTCCCCAATGATCTTGTCGAGGTTGAGTATATCGTTGACGAAGCACTGTCCCTCCCAGCGCGCGCACTCGTCCCTGTACGTGAAGCTCTCGCCGCTGGGCAGGGTCACCGTCACGTTCTGCACCAGCTCGTCCAGCTCTCGCAGCTCCTTCCACACCTCCGTGCGCAGCATGTCCGTCTTGTTGTCCTTCGCCACGATTATCACTCGCCCGAATCTGCCTGCAACATTAGGTACAGATTTTAATCTCTGAACCCGCCGGCTGCCCAGGGATTCTGCACTTCTATAACTATCTATACTAATACTGTTTCCCGCGGCTTCGCTCGCATAGAAAAGTTTTCCCCGTAAAACAAGTTTCCCGAGGTAGCCTTTGTGTTATTCTGATGTAATCCTAACATAGTATTCCACAAAGTCGCTTCCCGCGTCTGTCCCTCTGTACGCTTAGATCTTTTAAACTACGCAATGGATTTTGATGCGGTTTACACTATTAGTCAGATAATTTCTTCCAGATGGTGTATAAGTACGTATTATATACATTTTAATGCGGACGAAGTCACGGGGCGTCCGCTAGTAGTCTATATTCGTACGCCTATGGGCAAAACATAGAGAAGCCAAATAAAGTGTACCATCTTCAAATACTGAGAACCACCTATGTTTGCGAGTAAAGAGTTTGAATTTGAATATTACTGTAAAGTTTCGTCCAAATCTGTTCCGTAGTTTTTGCGTGAAAGAGTACTAAACATCCAAACACATCCATCCATTAATACAGTTTTTAATATTAGTTTATGAGGTCATAATAATATGGAAGAATCTTTTGGCATTTTGAGGTGTCGCATGCCCGGCAGTGGTGAGGTCTACCGACTGAGCGCAAATGAGCACACATCTGTGCGATCTTAATGCGTTGCCGATTTTATCATTGCAGATTAGATAGAATTCAGAGAAGAATCTAGGTAGATACTTATAGAATATCATTGTACGGTAGGTACTTATACACACCTGCTCTTGTTATTCTCCCAACATTGAACCTATGCGAGTAATTTACTTTGAAATTCTCTTCCACTATCCTCCTTTCAAGCTTTCCCTGGCCACTGACTGGAGAAAACAAGTATTCAGGGTCCATCTCATAGTGGACTCGCTGGTAGCCGGTGATCATGAGCAGGGTGAGCAGTACTGGGATGATGATGAAGTACCCTGGCCGCTTGCCCACGACCAGGCCTAATTTGTAGAAGGATCTGTTGAGTACGTCGTCAACTACTGTCATTTTGCAACCCATCTGGAACAATCAGAAATTTTAATTAGTAAAATTTGAATAAGTTATCCAAATCTAAAGACGCCATATAGACCAAGGTACTTATTTTAGAGTACCTACCTATCTATACTTAGGTACGGTCGACCGCAAGTCAGTGGAGACACTTTACCTTTTTATACTCGCGGGAGAATATTGAAAATCTGTACAATATTATACCTGTAATGTGTAGCTGGCTGTACTATACTGAACTGGTTTATTAAATTAATTAAGTTAAAAATTAAGTTAAATTTAGTACCTAGTTAACTTGACTTATCTCGACTAAAATCGACTGTACTCGCCTGTACTCGACTGTACTTGCCTGTGCTCGACTTTACTCGATTTGACTCGACTTGACTTAAACTGAGTTAACTTGAGTTATATTAAGCTAATTAAATTTAACTCAATTTAACTTAATTAATTTAATAAACTTAAATAATATCAGCAAAGTCAAAGAAAATAAATTTGTTCCCTTGTGTCGTAGGTATTTATTTCCTCGCAAATGTGGTGAAAAACATTGTGTGCATCACGGGCAGTAAGGGTATTACAAACTCGAGTCATTAAAATCCCCCCGCCTTCGGCGTCGGGCTTCTAACAGACTCTCGTTAGTAATATCCTACTTACTGCTCTTATTGCACAATGTACTATCAAACTCATCTTCACAAATATTTACCGTAAGCATATTTTTTTAATTTATCGTTTTATTCTTGGAATAACCAAACAGGCCGGTTACTTAGCCATATGGTTAATTGGTATTTCAAGTGATTGACAACTTTTTGCTTCACTAAAAGTACAAATAATATTTCTACTTAAATAAATACTTCGTTAATTCAATTATTTACTCAAACTTAATGTTAGCTCAGTCTCTGTGCGTAAATGTTTGTAGTGTAACGTCGTCATTCTACACTTTTAAGCTATTTTCTACACTCTAATGTGAAATAGAAACAAATCATTTGCGATTACATATTTCTAAGAAGGCAACGCTTACGAGTTTCATAATTACACCGACGAAATAATTACTTTAGTCACGGTTAGTTTAAACGTAGTTATGTTATAAATTCCGTAAGGGCGCTGGCTTGACCCCGTTTCTAAATACCATCTAAAACTGGCAATCATACATTTTCATGAACGAAAAGTTGTACAAAATATTAATATTGTGCAAATTGCTTGTAAAAGTAAAACGAGCGGCTTGAGGCCAACGGGCAGTGCGCTCGAGGTTACCCACCTAAGTAACTTACCTAGTAGGCTTTGAAGGGTTGATTGATTAAATGATAAATTGCTGTATAATAACCATCATTCGTTCATTTCAATATACTTTCGATTGATAGATTGATAACAGTCAAGCACAATAAAACACTGAGTGTAAGAATCAACTCACCGCAATCAAAGGCACGACTTTAGTCTCTTTTGTTTGAATCGCATCTTTTAACTAACAACATTTTTATATCTGGCGGATAAACCCGTAAGGTTTTTGCCAGGAAATATAAGTAAGTAGGTATGTTATGTGTGTAACAACATACGTATGGAACTTATTGACTTCTCAGAGACATCTGTGGGTATTTTAGTATGGTACCTCAAACTACCTTCCACGAGCTTTATTATCTGTTGCGACTTAAAAACTTCAAAGTAAAATACAAACTGCCATCAACAAACAGAAAGTTCAAAACTTCAAACAGTTTACATTGACTTGATCGCTCTATCACACCGAATTTAAGTAGGAACCTAACAAGTCCAACACTTAATTTCTGCAAACCAAGTGTACAATAAAACGAGCCAACAAGTGGCCCGTTACGTTAGCAAAAAGCGTATAAAATGCGCTTTGTAGAGGCCATTCACGGGTGCCGCTTTCTTTAATGGGAATTATTGGAGGATTTATTGCAACATTTAGTAGCCGTTGCTTCTATTTAACTATACGTAAGTACCCACATTGCTCGCAGTAAGCGGCCCTTATTGGATAAAGCATCATTATACTGTTACTAAGGTGCCAAACCGGGCCCTATGGAACTCTACCGTGAGCAAGACTAACTAGGAGCGGATGGTAAATAAAAATATACGTGTATTAAATATGTGTATAAGTACCCAGTGTACTCATTTAAGCAATAACATATTTTACTTTGACTCATTCAACACACTAAGTATGAATTATGTATCGTCTTATTACGCGAGATAAGATAAACTGAATATTTAATAAAATTCTCCTTCAAAATTGGTTCCGCCATATTGACAGATACCTACAAAATAAGCGTGATATTGCCTCCATAGGACCACCAACTCAAAAAAGAGGTGTGCGGTTGCTTTATGTGTACTTATAACACTATAGGTACCTACTAATTGTCATTTCATAGGCGTTCAGTGAGACATTTTCCGGCACCTAGCAACCGTATTGATGCACCAATAACTTTTTAGCTTCATGGTTGCAGCAGTGGGCGCAGTACAGCGCGAGCACTGCGTCGTCGGTCGCGTCGGTCTCTCGAGAAGTCGAGATAATTCCATATCTGATAGCATGTAGAACGCAGTGGTGGCGCGGACCTCCTTGACCGCCTATCTATATGTTCCCTTTCACTTATGTATATTCCTAATTTATATGCTAGATTTAAATTACTGATAAGTTAGAAATCCAATCTGTGACCTAACTAAAAGATTAATTAAGTAGGTACAGTACATAAGTAAGAATATCAATCTCTACCAGTTTATTGAAGCTATAGGACATTCAAGGCTCAAACAACAAAACAAATTTGTTGTCATATAAATTAACGTATTAATTAACTGTCGTATTGACAAATGTTTCATCTAATCTAAGATTGTACGGACATTTTATTGTAACTGTACAGCTTGGTACTGTACCCAGCCAAGGAATAAGAAAGGAATGCTTTTGCACCAGCACTCAACAAGTAGTTTATTAAATTACCGTTAGCCAATGCGATGTGATGTCACATGCTAGTAGCACCTAGTAGCCGCACACTAGAAGCTGTGAAAGTAAATACTACCGGTCATCGACATTGCACGGCTCATGCCAAATGTGTGACGCATCGCAAACTATTTAACGTATATTGTTGATGTCCTAAAATGCTAGATGTCAATGTGTCAACGGTAGACATTCCATTAAAATTAAGATACTTGTTTATTTTACCTTTTTCCAAATGTATCGTGGCAGGTCCGTTGTACTTGAAATGTATGAAATTGTATGGACGACGCCGCACCGGCTGTATCGTATGCGGCCCGTGGCAACAGACACAGATTAGAGATTTCGACCAACAGACACCGGGTTGCGACGTCCCATAAACAGTTGTAGGTTATGATGGCTTAAAAGAAGTCACTTAGGTTTATTACTGCCCCAAAAATCCAATAAAAGAAGTTAATGTCTATGATTACCCTCTATTTGCGCAAAATTCCCGCTTTCGTGAACTCAATGCAAGGGTCCACCCCCGTCTAAGAATAAGAATTCAGTAGATTTTTAAGCTCATGATGAGACCTATTATAGTGCATTCGTAAACTCTGATCAATTGTCCGACAATACTAAACCTTGACCGAACATTCAATCCGCATAAAGAAAAGTAACCCGTTGACTAGTTTTTCTACAGATGTTTTACTAATTGCGTGTTGTGAGACATTGTCGTTAGCAAACTGAGCCTTGACACGGCGGCGGTGGTCGGAAGGCTGCATTATATGGAGACAGTGACGTGTTCTATTTATGCAGCGCAAGCAAGTGCACCTAACTGGTACACTTCCATGATCCTTCAATGATCCTTACATGAAACTTAACTTAGGTATGCATTAAAAAAATATATCAAAATTACTTTGTACTGGCGTTGTATGAGAAAACATTTTATTGAATTTGACTAACTTCTGCTGCTCGGATTTTTTTCTTCCGATGTAACGAAATGATCCTTACATGAAACTAAGTCGATCCGCATTAAAATTTTTTGATCAAAATGTAAAATTTTTATGGTGCTCCATTCTTTTTGCCTTTATACGAGTACCCCTGTCAGGGACATAGCGCGAAGATATGTTATGTAATCTATCTACATAAACATATTACAGAGACGAATCAGTACCTATATAGGTATGTTATTATTGATAGTAAGTATAATTAATTTGTGGTTGATTTAGACATACTGTAGTAACAAACTTTATGAATGGTAGTAAGACAGTGGTACTAGTTAGGGGGCAGCCATTAATTACGTGGGCTGAAAATAGGGCCAAGTCCAGCAGGGGACGTCGAAGAGCTGATAAGATCATGATTATAAAGTAAAGGCCGCCGTTTATTTAGAGCAAACACTTTAAAAAGTCAGTGTACAACTGGATAGGTAGGTACTTAATCTACCGGCGTCTGTTTATCATAAAGGATCTGCAGACCAAGGCAAAGCAAGGCAAGCCAAAGGCAAGTATGGGAAATAACTAGCAATACAAGGCCGGGTCAAACCGAATGCAGCACGGCGCAGCACAGCACAGTGCAGCACGGCTTATGACGTTGAAAATGTATGGAATATTAATATGTAAGAGGACACACCAACGCACGATGCTGCACTGCTCTGCGCAGTTACGCGCGTGTCCGTGCGTCAAGCCACGCAGAGACAACCCGAGCGCGCGCGGTCTGGCAACGTCGCGCGCGCGCCGTGCCGTAGTGACGTTGTAATCGTATGGCTCTCACTAGTTGACGTCACACCGCGTGCGGCGATTGCGTTGCGGCACAGCACGGCGCGACAACTGGCCGGTGTGACGTGGTACGCAACGCGCTGCGCTGCACCGCATACGCATTCGGTTTGACCCGGCCTTAAACCATGCAAGCGACTACGCCAGGTAACTAAGCAAAAATACCTATCTTGAAATAACCCGCTTTAAGAACCAAACCATCTTAAGACTGTAGACTTGAACTGAGACCCGAAAGTTTCACAATAACTGTCTGAATGACCATTGCCAAATCGGTTAAATAGCCATAAACTGACATTGCATTAGTGCGAATCGTCAATACAGCATTCGAGATTTAAACATTTTTACCTTCATTATAAACTGTAGATTAGGAATTAAGATGTATGCGTAAAAGTTCCCAATTAGTGATTTCACGAATTTCCAAAGGCTATTAAGCATACAGATGATGAGAAGTAAGTCTTCAGATAGGTACGTCTTAAATAAATAAATAAAAGATATTCTATCAAAAATAGAGGTTCAGTGGCACGCCTTGGGAAAGGCCTATGCGCAGGCTGATGAAGATACAATATAAGCGTGACATTGCCATGTCATGGGCTATTACCACGACCTTAATGAAAAAAACATACTTAAATAGATACATATTTGTTCTTAGTGTTACTGCGATGTTAATTACAAGACAGAAGCTAAACTTATTTACTCACACTAAGATAATACACATTTCGGTTAAGCAAACCTAGAAGTTTACTAAACAAAATGGAGACGATTAACGATTATTTACTGTGCAATATCTTTGTAAGTACATTGAAAGAGATACTAAATTAATAACCAGCTACGATGCTGACTAGGTTATAGTATATTTATGTATAATTATCTTGGTAAATTGATGTAGGTAATAATTAGTCAATGTAATTTCGAAAAGTGTTCATAATAATGTCTATCTCCATAACGGTTACTTTAGTGGGACATCCATATACCACAGACTAGCCCCCTATCATGGATTCGCTAGGCTGGTCACTCACTGTCTTTTAAGTAACTCACAGAGGTATGAACATTATGAAACAATACAACTTATCGTCTAGCGCTGGAGCCTGGCGACTTAATTGGGTAGCTGAGAGCTTGGAGCTCTTGTCCTGATGGATGATCGGTGTTATATATAAATTTATCCACTTTTCTTGGTTTCAGCAGTTCGATCATACAAGAAAACCGAACTGCTGAGACTAACGAAGACTCAGTAGGCCGGTACTGGACATAACGAACGAGTTTCCGAGACAACAAAAACCTACCCGTTTTGACAGAACCGCAACAATTTAACAATTTAATTTGCGTGGCTTATGGAATAACCATATGCTTATAAATAAGTTATCATTACCACGGTAACATTACCTTGTTCCTAAACCCTATAATGGTTGTATTTTTAGTGCCTTAAAATGTGGTTATAATTAGCGACACGCGATGTCGAAACATGATAGAGGTGTTACACTGTGCAATAGTACGCCATTCTTGTCATGCTATGTCCTAATCGACACATCCTACTTGCCCATTAGGTCTCATGGATTCTACTCTTTGAACAGTTTGCTAATTTTTGTATTAGTTAATTATATTTTAATCATATTATTTTTTAAGATAAACATCTATAATTTCGGCTACTTGTACTTATAAAAAAATTGTAACTATATCTGTTGTCCGAGGCGTGGCACGAGTTAAATCAATTTCCCTGCAGCCTAAAACCTTGCAGAACCATCAAGTAATCCAACAATTAAAAGTTCATTCAAAACCATTCAGTTGTTTTGGTTGGAAGAAAAGAGTAACAAAAGCGAACACGAAAGCAACTCTCATTTAAGCGGAACACAGACAGGGCGGCGGCGGTGCGAAAGCGTTGCGGTAATTTTTTGTAATGTTGGAAATAGTATGATGCCCTTTACATCAAAGCGGCGCGGCGGCGGTGCGGCGCGGCGGCGGTGCGGCGCGGCGGCGGTGCGACGGCGAAAGCGACAAAACCGCGCGCACAGATTTGACGTTTTGATTTGACAGATTTGCGCAGACAGGCGTTGCGGAGCGGCGGCGGCGCGTTGTATTCCTTTGAAGTGTATGAGAACCCCTACACAGAGCGGCGGCGGCGCGGCGCGGTGCGGAGCGTTCTTCATACAAACCGCCGCCGCGCCGCCGCCGCTAGCGGTATTCCTGACTGAAGGGCTCCGCTTTTTATTCGCTTTCCGCAGATTCGCCGCCGCAACGCTTTCGCAACGCCGCCGCGCTGTGTGTGTTACGCTTTATGCAGTAGGTATTTTATTATTCCCACAATGACAATGGTGGGTGGCTTTTAGTTCCCTAATTTTGTTAAAGTGTGTCGAAATATCTTAAATAAACATGTAATTAGTTATCTTGCAGCTAAGCAATTAAAGTTATCTCTATTTGTGAATACGCGACACCGCAAGCAATTTAACCGTCCTTACTTATTTTAACCCCAAGTCGTAGTAACAGTTATGACGGAGGTTCTAACAAAAGACTGCTATGCCTTGACAACTCATCATGCGGTTAAGCTTTAATCTTATTTGTAAGCCGCAGGTTACTAAATATTAAGTTTTAGTCTTTAACTGGAAACTTATCTTGTTCCACGTAGTTCCATGTACTACACATAAACCTACATACCTTTATGGCGATTTAAAAATGACGTAAGCACCTACGTCCTCTAGCATTCTCACACCTTTACACAAGCACAAAAAAACAACGGCTATAACTTTTTTTAAATATGGATACCATTTAGCGAAGCTTTTTTGTCCACCTGTCTATCTCTCTGTCCGCAGAATGCAGAAAGGAAGGCCATGCAAATTAATGTTGTCATTCAACCATTTTATTAAAAACTTGGATACCTACCTATTATTTGTTTCACCGACCGCAACCACCAGAAGTTTCAAAAATAGATTCATTTTGGTAGGTGCATGACATATTCCTTCCCTCCTAAAAATATAGTGCCTCTGTTTAGTTTGTGGTACGGCAACTTAGATTGATAATAAAACCTTTAGTACTGTAGGTATCATTTAACAGATGAACATAGGCCTCAATTCGTCTAAAATAGAAATGTAACAAATTCTATACTTACTCATATTAAAGGTGTGTACTCTCAATAACCTCTGTATAGCCCAAAATATATTTGAGGCCGTCACCAAGGCAACTGCGATGGGTTAAGGCAAATGGACCACACGCCGAGGTTGGCTCGAGGCTGCTGGGGGAGTGTGGACTTTCCTCATGCGATTCTACTTCCGGTGTTTAGTGTAGGTACCTTATTGTTATCAAGTGCTTAATCAGTAGCGGGTCTAAGTTACAGTGACCTTTAAATGAGTTACTTATTGAATGTTTGACCTGACCCGTACGTAGGACATACTAACTCAAATGCATTTAAAAAAACAAGCAAAAAATAATTGACCAATGGAATCGTCACGGTTTTTCAAGAAGTTAATATATTTTTGGAAAAGTCAACTGGCCAGTATTATTATTAGGGGGCCAGACACAAAAGCAGGCCAAATACGGATACTTAAATACTGCCATTACACCATCTCATGCCTAGAAGTGCTCAGACGTGGAATTTTAAAATAACATGTATAAACATATGCACTGTGAAAAACAAGCGGTCGCTCGGCTTCGCTGTATGGTAAGTCTGTCCCTTAGATTTTCGTAAAGTAGTAGCGGTTTGCCGCTATTGGGTTTTCAAACTTTTGTTTTCCTCCTAGGCTTGGAATTTTTATTTTTAATTTTGAAGGGGGCAAAACGAAGCTCTTGGTATGTTTGTTTTTTACATTTCCGAGCATGTTTGAGAAATAGCTGGCACTATTATACGTTCAGTGGAAAAATAATATTTTTACTACATCCAGGGTACCACCCGCCCTGACCTGCCTGAGGGTAATATTATAAAAAAGAAACGATGGGATGTTCACGAATCTCAGAATCGACAACGCTTTGTAAAATACTATTGCTTTTATTATTGCAAGTACAATTATTTTTAATTGCGCGTGAAGAGCGTGTCTGGTTGCATGTCGGTATTGCGCCCACGCATGTCACATCACGGCCAGAGCCGCGTGCAATGAGACGCTTTCTACCCTCACTTCGGCAATACATCACAAACTGACTGAATTCCATTGTTGTAGATATTGATGAACGGATCGTAGGATTGATTCCAACCCAAAGGGGTGATATCGTGGTCAACGAGAAGAGTTTAGACTAAAATTCAGTTAACCAATTTACTATACTAATGTCAAATCTTTAAAATGTCCAGCGAACATGCTTGAAAAACGTAGAAAGTCAACTTTACACCAAGAATCATAAGTAAAAATCGCATAAAATTCAAACTGTCAAGTTGACATAAATATACTTAGCAGTTCTACGTACTTTAGAGGTTCAATTTTCAAGATAGACATAACTTCAAAAAAATTCTAGCTTTTGCTGTTGGATAAATTATTAAAATATGTAATGCGAGTTTAACTTAAAATTGGGGACGCTAGCGTCTAGCATACTTACTAGGTAATTCAACTTCAAAGTATAGACTTTCGTATAGCGCTACTACCGTGTAGACTATTGAATCTAGAACCGACAGTTTAAACCTGAAATGAGTAAATTGCTCAAATGGCAAAACAGCTGAACAAATTAAAAATGACTACTGGTAGATTAAAGCAATAAATTACATAAGACGTAGCACGCTATTCTAGCCCTTATGTTACGCTCGTAATTCGAGATGAGATAATAGTGGCGCGTGTGAACAGTTCAAGACAATCAGAGTGGTGTGAGCGCGGCAGGTGAGGCGGACCATTCGGACCTAGCTGCGCGCGCGCAAGTGAAAGCGCGCTTCGATCTTGACCTACGACCAGTGCACGCGACCTGTCTTGTATACTGGTAGGAACGAACGATGCAACCCGTTTTAAAATCTATTATGAAATGAGGATGTAATGTAAATAGTAAATATTATAAATATGCCTATGGGATCGATAGGGGATTTTGGACCAGATCCCTGTCGGCTAACTGGGCCGAATTTCATTTTTGGTTGACTTATTTTACTGAATGTATTCTTTAGAGTATGCAGTTTTCACAGTTTAAAAAAAATTAAGTATGACTCGAGAACACACTAGAAGCATAGTAATTGTCATATGCAGCCATTCCTTTCCTCTAGAGAGGTATGTGTTAAGCTGTGGAACCTTACGGCTCTCGATTATGTGTGCCGACGACGGATTGCCGCAACCAAATTGCGATAGCTATATTACACCACCTCCTTCTACTGCATGTTTCCGTTTAATATAACTATTCTATAATTTTGTATCTGTCTTCTTTTTCAATATGTGTGTGTCCATTTAGTAGATACTAGACCAATGGCATCGTTTTAAAGTCTATATTTCGTCAGTGAATATCGCGAACTGATCGATTTTGTATTTTCCTTCCTCTTTTGTATTACTTTTTGTCAATATCATTGTCCTATTAATAAGCTCCATTCTCTCATCATTGACCTTGATTTTCCATTCTCCTAACTAACTTAAACTAATTGTGTTTTAGTTATTCTTAAAACTCCTATTTGATTCGATACGCACTCCTTGTCGAAATAACTTGTTCTCCTTACCTACTTTTGTTTACGGCTTTTCATGTACGTACGGAGCTAACTGTATCCTTTAAACTTTAGAGTGTACAAAATGATCTACTATGCTGATTTAAACAGGTTTTTGGAAATATACCTATAGCTTGTGTATCACAAGCTTTTACCTGTGCTTTTACTAGTGTGGTTGCAATTATAATTTTATTTGACATACTTTATACCTGCTAAGTTTTTACAGTACCTAATATTCATAACTATTGTTCTAAAGGCTAGCATTCAGTAGGTACGAGTATGTTATGAATGCAACAATAAAAAAATAATTATATAATTCCTACGTTACAAAACCAATAGCGTTGCACGCATAATATATATCATTTGGTTCTCACGCATGTGTTAATATCAAGGTCCGTCTATTAAATATGATAGAGCTAAGGAAGAGCGGGGCTCTCCTGACACAGGTAAACTAAAAAGCGGTGGTAGATAAAAAATTGACGTTGTATAAATGTACCCAGTGTACATTACTTACATGCAATAAAATAGTTTTGACTTTGACTAATTAGCGCACTCGGAGTGCCCAACTACCAAAACATTTTGTAAACAATAAATAGGTAACGAAATAATTTATTATCATTATTAGGTATTTATTTTATAAGGTCTGTCGATACGTTCGCGCTCAGCCAAATCAAGGTCTAAATCGTCCAGGAAGATTCTGCCGAGTGGGGGGTTAATGCTGCGTTGTCGCAACGGCGGCGCCGGCGCAGGCGCAGCGCAGCGGTTCTGGTCACTGCCGATGCTGCAACACGGTGACGCAACGAGCAAAGAACAGACCACTTAATCGCTAATCGCTTGCTTACGTGCCTTACACTATAAAATAATTAAGCAGTTCTGCAGTAAAACAGTATTGTATCATGGCCGTAACAATGTAAATGTTACTGTTAAGTGTTAAGTCCGAATGCCGTAAATCGGAGCCTTAGGTTAGCTAACCTTAATTTTAGGATTTACCAGCGGTAAATCTTAGGTTTTAGTTTGGGTATTTACAGTAACATCTTACCGGTAAAATTCCAAAGTCGACAATAAAACTATCAACTTTAATTTAAAGATTATTGGATTCACGTGGAACAGAGAAACAAAGAACAGGACGGAGTGGGAGAAATTGGGGGAGGCCTTTGATAGATAAAGGGAAGATAGAAATACAATACAATAATACAAAATTATAAATTAAGTATAATAAATGTATTATTACCAATACTAAAGGCTATTTTTATTTCATTTATTTTTATGTGAAAAACATAAAAAATCTGATAGCTTTTCAAGATTGGCCACTTGGGCAGTGAGCGATTCGGTGTGCCAAATCATTTTCTGGAAACTGCGGGGTAAGTCGGTGAGAGCCGTTCGCTTTGTATTATATTTTTTACATTTTCAAAGAACCTAGTTAAATAAAAACACGATAAAGGAACACTGTCTGATGAATGATGTTGCCTCTCTTTAATTGATTTATTGATGATGAAAAACTAAAAGATTTATTTCTTGCTAAAGTACGTGAGAATAAAACGTGATCAGAAAGATAATGGAAGCCACAAGGCAGCTGCTGATATGTGAGGTATAACAGACCGCATAATTAAATACGAATATATTTCTGTAGAAGGAACCTATGAGACATATCATGATCATATCAGGCGAAAGACGTCGACTGCTGGACATAGGCCTCCCCCAATGATCTCCACGACGACCGGTGCCGCGCTAACCTCATCCAGCCGGGTCCCGCGACCTTCTCCAGATCGTCGGTCCACCTTGTGGGTGGCCTGCCTACCGATGCGACATATAGACATATAGATACTACTTGGATGAAGATAAAATGTATTCAAAAAGACTCCTATGATCTATTGTATTCCCATGTATCGCACATAGCTAAGCTCTACCATGATGATATTATATTCCCAAAATTAAATTTTTGCTCTATTTTGTGGTGACTTTCCAAAGGGAGCGTACAACGAATCTTTAATCAATATTATGATGAGCAATGACTCTCCCAGTGTGGCAGGTGTTTATAGGTAGTGTACTGATAACCACTTACCGAGGTGGGCTCGCATAACTTATACACCTTCTTGATGACCAATAAAACAAAATAAATTCTAAGAGTAAGTAAGACCGACCTCTTACTGAGTCGTTACCTCCATTTATAGACGGTTTTGTCAACACTGTCGTGTCGTAAAACTCACAAAAGGACGCGCGAACAGAATTACGAATTCTTTGAATACAGAAATGATGCGCAAAACATCAGTATTCACTTCGTACAGTTCGTACCAGTTAATTTTAATTTTACAGTTTATTTATTCTCATAATATTTTTCAGGCAACAATACTGGAGTATTGTCATGTTTTGCGGAACATTCGAGCGCGTTATCTAGATTAGATCTGCCATTGAGTCTCGTCGCGTGGCAATCGGCAGATCTGCGCCCGACCCGACATCGGAGTAAGTGACCGTGAAATTGGGACACGTCCAGTACAAAAAGCTATTGCGAGAAATTCAATAAAATATAATAATATTGTCGCTAAGTTCCGCATTTTGAAATGTACTTTGTAAAAATCTGACTTGGACACCTAATAAATTCTCCAAAAACGTTACCCTCTGCGTTGATACCTATATAAATAACAATCTCGTAATTGGACTGAAAATTTGGTTCCAATGTGTGCAGTAAACCGTATATTGGTAGGTATAGGTACGATGAAGAAATAAAAATAAGGCGCATGTGAAGTCCTTTAAGATGTCCCTGTGGGCCCTCGAGGAGAACTACCTACAAAATTATCGTCTTTGTTTGTGACTTTATTATAGTTTCTAGGTATTTGTTACCCATGAGATATATTCTGATGCAATAACTAAATTAAATGTATGTATTATTATGCAATAATTAAATAATTCGTATTATTACGAACCGTGAAATAAAACATCTACTTAAAAGATTTTCAAGGTATCATCGTTTTTATGTAAATAATTCGTTGAATAATTTAATTAGAATTGTGTCGGTTGACTTTAAAAATACCTACTAAATAGTAACAGAACGAGACATAAAATTTGTTCCTAAGGCGCGCCACTAAACCCGATCTTCGATTCTCCGCATCCAGTCATTGCCAGCCGCCTTACGCAGTCTGCGCTCCATCTAGCAGCGTTCCACAATATGCTTGCCCAATCGTGGTCTTCACTCGAGAATTTCAGCGGTTATCGGTTTTACGACACTATATGTCCAGCTTTAATGGGCTAGGTACAGGTACTTCAAAAACCTAAAAACTTTTCGAACTATTTCGAAGACTTAGTTCTATGGCGGATCACCGCGTTTCAGGTGCTGTCTCTCAGAGAAACTCCGAGCGTAGCGCTTTCCCACAGACCGATGAGCGACTAGTCCCACAGTAAGTGTCCATGTTTCGGCAGACAGACAGGACACACTGATTGAAGAATTTATATATAGGTAGATAAAAGTCTCACGCTTTAGATATCTTCATAGGATGTTATTTTCCCTTAGTAAGAAGTATAGCCGTCATTCCCGAATACAAACATTTAATGCACTAAGTATATAAGTTAAACAGTACAGTTATGTTATTTTAATACGATAAGGGAAGTAGACAACTTATTTTTCACTACACCTACGTAAACATATTTAAGTCGGCATTTACACATTTTTTTTGTTAATTAAGTCACCGACAGTCGAAAGGCGTTATCCTTCGTAGTTCAAGAAACTCCTTTAAACTCAATACGTCACAGCTGCATTACAATCACTTCCTATACGTACTTACAACTACCTCACTACTTATTATAATGTGCTTCCGCCAAGTATATGCGCAAACTTGCAGTAACTCACTTAATATTACGTACGTACAAGTTGCACAAACTACAATTTAATCTCCACATTGAAGGTCGTTATAGAAACTATTAAATTAATCATTTTACAATTCTCATAAACAAATAAACATCTTTAAAGCACACAAGAAGGAGAATATAAAAAATATGTTTAATAGTACGGTATGAAGAACAATCAGGAATTTTTACGTTCATTATTGAATTATAGGTACCACATACAATTTGCACTTAGGTACGTGTAGTGTACTTATACATACTCTAAGCCTATGCGTAATTCGAAAACGGCTTATATAAAGGATATCTACTGCGAAGTATCCCTATAGCGTTATTTTTAGGCGAAACCAAAGAATGAAAAATTTTAATCCATTTTTTTAAGCCAACCTGTGGTACTATGGCAGGTTGGATAGTTGGACATTGATGGGCTGATGATGCGACGTTGTTGCACCTTGTACAAAAGTGGCGACTCCCTAGTTTGCCTTCAATTAAGAAATGCATCAATGTAGTCATGTGCAATTATCCTCTTCCATATAAACGGAAGTGAATCGTCTTTATTTATAGTACGTACTCTATGAATTTTAAATATCATCGACGGAAGACCCGCAGGCATTTTTTATTTATGGAGTCAAAATTTAACGACCTTTTAATGTCATGTCGTTGGTAATTCAAGGTCCAAGGTCCTGTAGTTCATCAGCATACTGTGAGGTCACTCGATGAAGTGCCTATGACAATATTTTGGGCTATAATATTCGTGAATTTCTGTGGAAATTATATAATCCTCGTAAGTAATGGCACAGAATACATAGTAATGGTAAACTCACCTACATAATAATGTACTTAGTTAGTTGTAGGCACCTTGTGAAAATAGAATAAATTGAAATGGCCAAATTTATTTTTCCTTGTTTTTCAAACTGAGAAACATTTCTGCAGAAGTTTTTATTAAATGTTTAAACTGGCCTATCAGGTTATGTCCTTTGACATAATAAATCTAAGTGCCATTTCAGTATGTCACGAAAGTGTAGTTAGTGAGTTTTGCCAATATTGTACTTAAGTTAGTGAGTTTTACTTGTTACCCAACAATATTATTAAGTGTGAAATTGTTTGAAACCGAATGAACGCAGCTAGTTCGGATGTGGTCTTCTGGCAGTAGTTTAACGTTTACAATTAGATTCAAGGCACCTTTGCATATTTGCATGTTGCACTATCAAATTAATTTTATTTTTTATTTATTTATTGAAATGAACACACACCTAAAAGAAAAAGAAAAAATACCGCAAAGTAATTTACACAGGCGGTGGCGACCACTCTCGCATTCTGTAACCTTGGTCGGTGGACCGTTTTCGAAATAAATCCAATGGAACCGAGCTATGTGTCTTAATTTATAAATCACGTCACAATTATGCAAAGGTACGTGGCATGCGTACTGATGGGACAGTATTGTTCCATACCTAAAAGAGTTAAAACCTGCCATAGCACACGTGTTCGCAATCCTATCTTTACTTCCTTACTTCTATTTAATCAGCGAAGAATTAGGTTTTGAGATTAGGTTTAAGTTGTGCCTGTGTATTTTATATTTAATTCTGGGTTATTTAAAAAAGTGGGGGCAACCTTCTACAGCGTATTTGGATAGAATTTTTTTGTGTATTATACTTATGGACATTTTCAGAAAGTCTAATAGAGGCGTCTTTTTTATTATGTCCCTTTTGCAACTGACTGTATTCACAGTCGGGCGAGTTGACGATAAAAAAAATAGATACTCGAAAGGTGCCAACTCACCCGAACGAAACTCGTCCGTTTGGGCTAGTTGGCACCTTTAGATGTCATAACCGCAATGGAAGTCCTAGACACATTCTCCCACCCCGCTACATGAGACATTAAAAACCTTAAATCTAGTCCTCGAATCATGTGCCGTCGATATTTTCGCCTCCGAGCTTAAACTCCTAGCATGTGCGGGGCATCGAATCCGTCGCGCCTCCGAGCACGGTACCCAATGGTGATTAGCGTGTTGTGTTGTCCGCTAATAAAATAACTTTTAATTTAATCCCAGTATTTAATTAAAAATATACCTATGTACATTTTATAATTGACAGGTATATTATTGTACTTGTGTATAATAATGTACTTATCTTATTTATAATTTTTTAATTCAATATTGTATCTTAAATGATTGGTGTATTACTGTTAGTATTATGCTGTAAGAAATAAATTGAATTGAAATTGATTTTTTAAAAATATGTAATTCTATATTGACATTATTGTTTATATTAAGTCAAATTTAGTGAATTTAATCTATCAGGGATTAGGTTTGAAGTATTATTACGTTACTATTATTTGATGATTTCGAGTAGGTACTTGTTTTATGTTTTAATTCTAATTCCTAAACTTTGATTCTACTCCAACCAAAACTTTTTATCTTCTAAAAACCACTGCAGGTAGCGGTTCCCACCTTTTTTTCTTTTCGAAAGTCCCTAAACTTTTTAAGCAGTTAGCAGGTAAACTGGTTGTAAAGGTAATTTTTTTCTATTCATTGATAGGGATTCCCCGCAGTATTTTTTATGAAGTTTTTTTGAACAGCAGCTGTGTGCAGATACATAGAAAGTACAAAATCAAAATGTAAGTTTTGTTTATTTTGTTCTTCAGTTAGCTTAATCCAGTAGGTATACATATTTGGTGCAACTATCATTTTGTTTTGTAAGAGGAACAATATCGATTCTTAAGTCTTATATAAATATGGTTTGGTGGTCTTTCACGTGTACCAACTCTGGAGATTCAGGAAGTGATTACAGTAATGGTAGGTACTTTACTGTGGGTATACTGATTAAAATAATCGATTGTGTGACCGGCGGCGTTCAAAACTATTTATTTTTACATAATGCTCTTAAGATTTTAAGTGATCTTGTTGGCACACCCCGATCTTCGTTGGTTACGATTTACGAACATTGTAGAGTAATTCCATTAATGATGAGTTTGAAATAAAGGTCAAAAATATCTATTTATGTTTAGCCATTTCCTATGTTTTGCTCTACGTTTTCGATTAATTTCATTCAGTATATGCACTACAAATGAATTTGTGCAAAAAATTGAAAATCATACTCTGCCTATGTGTCAGTCATAGCTACGAAACAGAGTCTATAAGTAATTAATTAAGTACTTAACTTAATTAGTTCGCTGATGAACTGATGATAATGTTGCTGAATAGGTAACCTACTTGGAAATTTTACGGCCCTAATCGTACGCTATGTGTCTGCAAAGAAATTTTGTTTGAATACAGACCAGACATATAATATTTATTGATATCTATGTCTGGTCTGTTAGTATAATATCTTGTAAGTACATATATAAGTGTGACTCTTGGCTTGACTATAATTAATCTGGCCTAGTCTGTTTTGAAAGAAATCTTTTCAGTTTTTCACGTCTTTAGCTTTCGATTTTGCGTGACTTGCGTACGATTAGGGTTGTAAAATTTCCAAGTAATGTATGTACTCGACTAAGCTATATGTGTATACCTATATTACTACAAAATTCTCTCGTGTTATCCTCATCACAAGCTCAATGCAATAGAATACCTGACACGAGGCATGTACAATGGTTTACGACTACGGGACACAATTGTAGTCACAAAGAGTCAATTTATTGTCGGTGTCACGACAATATCTCGCGGGATACCTATGCAGGTAGTTCTCAGTGCGGTTTCGGTTTTCGGTTCTCGACATTTTTTTAAACCGAATTCGTTTTGGCCAAAATTGCGGCCGAACTGACCGAACCGATTTTTAATTAAATTTTTATGTAGTACGATTATGATTACTACGATAGATTGTTATTATTTTGGCAATTCCACAGTTATTCCGTTTAATTAATAGACTTAGCTATAATTATGTGCATATATCGACTTATGTAAATATTTTCACTTCATTTCAGTTTCAAATGCCGAAGTTTCGATTTCAATCGAAGAAGAACAGACGGGACACTAGCAGGTATACCTGCTAGATTCATCGTCGTGATACTGTTTACATCTATCCTGACTTTTTCGTTGCCTGTGACATTTTTTGCTCGACCTTTTACAAAATGTGCGTGGTTTTTACGTCATAAAAGCTGTTAAGTTAACCTTCAATTTTTAAAGGACTACGAAAATCTTTTTTTATGTAATTGCCGAAAGGAAAGGACGCACATTAAAAATACATTTTTTAAAATCCTACATACCTATCTAGTGACGTTGTACAAGTAATACAGTTCCATGTAAAATGACAATTATCCATTAAATACTATCATACATACCATTTAAATTATTGTTAATGAATTTTAATTTAAAAATAAGTAGGTAGTTAATTATAGTTCGGAAAGTCACACAATTTTACTGGCGGTGACCGAAAGTTCGTGAAAATAGGACAACTTAATCTAATTAAGTAATTATTATTACCGGTCTGCAATTCGATTTTAAGATAAGTATGTATATTAATAGAGGTAAGAAAATTGCAATCTAATTATCGATAATAGCAACTTCATCATAAATAATGATTTTATATTTCCCCAGCTAACATGTTAGCCTCGACTCAGATGTTTACGAGGTCTAATAAAGTTGCAAAAGCCAGATAAGTTCGCGAATCGCTCCCATACCCACTCTTGCGCAGCCTTACCTACTTTCTCTACGATCCATTATTATCTATGTAAGTACATGCACCCAGGATAAAAATGAAAAGTATAGAACCATCAGTTTTAATTGCACATCAAATAATAATTTACCCGACTGCGGTGAAGTTCAAAAGGAGAGTAATGTTTTTTATGTTATGTATTTATGTATGTGGAACTTGAGGGCAAAGTTTACAACATATTTTAGAAATACATACTTAAAATGGTTCAGAAGGTTAAACTTCCATATAAGAATCATTTATTATCAACGTATAATCTAATATCTACAGCACCCATGAAGCAAAAAACTTTTTGGTGGGCGCCCTCTGGGAGCAGAGCAGCAAAATTTTCTTCATGACCACACCTTTATAATTATACAAAGACTACTTACACACATTATCTGATGATGTCGTTCGTAATTAACTTAATACAAGCCCATCGAGGTACGTAACATCATTTTTAAACTTATGTAGGTACTGTTGTTTTTGTTGTTGGGATGTGAGATGAAACAAATTGGTCTCGACCACAGATTATTAAATAATTTCTCCCACAACTTAATCGGTCCATGTTTGGACGCACGGAGCCCACACACGTGATTTCATATTAATGAAAGCATTTGTTCATAGATTAAAATCGTTTCTGATTTTTTTTTAAGAACACCTGCAATCAAAATATCTATACATAAACCTCCCTGGTAATGTAGTTTTTTGGCACTAAATACAATGATAAAGCAAAAGGGATGTCCATTGTGCTTCAGTTCTGACGTTTTGCCACGGTTCTGTCAACCTCCTGTTCATCATCATCGTCAGTATCTTGGCTTGGTATAAATACATGCGATTACCGCCTTGTTGGTTTAAGGTTCGGGGCTTTTGCCTGGAAAGCCTGAGGTCGTGGGTTCGATTGCCACACGCAACTTTATGTAATTTTGCAGGTACCTGAGTCACTGAGTGTTTTCTTTGAGTATTACAATTTCCTTTCTGATTCATTCATATTGTAGAAAGATTTTTTTCGTATAACCTAACCTTATCTGGAAGCATTTTTAATCAATATCCAAAGATAAAAAATCAAAAACCACAAAAATTTAATTATTGCACAAATAAAATGAGAAACAGGTACAATTTACAATTTAAGCGGTCTCATCGCTTTGAGCGATTACTTCCAAACAACCTTTAAGTATTAGTCAAATTAGCGTAACGAAATAGTTTTATTTTTCCTTTAAAATTAATTCTTTAGAAGAACTAATGTGTATGTAGGTAAGTAAGTATGCAATATTTTTTTTATAAAAAAAGAAAATAAAGTATCGCATAGTTACCATGTCCTTAATATTATTATGAGTGAAGGAAAAATAGGTTTATACCTATTATCTTGGAAAGTTAGGCTTATTATTATTTAAATTTATAAGAACTTTGAAGTTTAACCTTTTGAAATCGATGTCAAACCAAACTTTCTTTGTAGAAAACGAACGATTTATACAGTGGTCTACGTTTTCTACAAATAAATGGGAACATTTTTGGACAAGAAAAATAAAAATATAGTGAAATATAATATTAGATTTACGTCATATAAATAACTGCAATAAACCTGCGTGAAAGTCGATCTAGGTATGCCGGACATTCTACAGGCGTGTGTTGTAATTAGGTAGGTACCCGCAAAACGATACTGCACTTGCAATAAATCTTGCAGCAATCTGTTTAAGAGCTACATTCACAGGAAACCAAAAACTAACAAGACAACTTACCTTAATAGCCTACAGGGTGTCCTCCTGATCTCGAAAATCCTTCACAAAAATATGCGTTCCAAAACACACTCGATTTTTTTCAAACACGTAACTCACAGATTGGTTTTGTTTTTCACCTCAGCACTATTATTGAACACATTTTTTAATGTTTAAAATGGAACGCGGTCGTTTGGTTTCGAATTGTGCAGCGCAGTTTGCGCGGGCGCGGCTTGCGGCAATCGTGGTAGAGCACGAAGTGTTGGACAGGCCGCCCCACTCCGCTCGGCTCGCCTCGCCTGCTGTCGAAACAGCTCGAGACGCTCAGATAAGGACCACCGCTTGCTTCCCGCTGTGAGCCCTAATCCTTTATGAGACGTGAGAGGAGTCTATGAACTTTGTCGTAGTTTTTTGAAGCCTTAAACTTTGTCAGTCTCTATAAATTCATGGTTTAGTCAATAACCTGAATTAACCTGAATTTTACTATTTACTACCATTATAGTATAATGTTTTTGGATTCGTATGGACTCTTTAATCCTAAGTAATACCTCCCCTAATTTACAAAGTACAATACCATTGCTTATTTACTATGTACCAAAGAGTAAAAAACAAAACCCTAATACGAGTATCCGGAGCGTGATCGAGAGCGAACCGTACTCGAAGGCAATCTGATACTGCCTTTTGTTCTATTTCCTTTCCACCACCATGGGTGGTATGACAGCTTTATTAAAGTTAGTAAAATCCTAACTTAGCGTTTAAACATAACTCAAAATTAAAACAGAAAGTTGAATCTTTTTATTTGTTTAGTCATATAGAACCATTTGACTTTATCTACTGCACTATTTACGGAAGCGAAGTTTTTGTTTGTTGTTTGCTTAGTTATATAATTAAGATTACGTACAGTATTCAAAGTGCGTCTGGTAGAAGCGAGTGAAATGATTGGTTGTACGATACGACCTGAGAACTCAATGCTCACTGATCCACATTTGACGTTAGCCGAGTAGAAGGCAAGCAAGTGGTCTAGTTACTTCATACAACACAAATTGATGTGCTACAAGCAAAAAATATAGCTATCGCTAGAAATGACTGCTTTTTCATATTTCTATTTCTAAATTTTCTATATTGCAAATTGACGCTATAGTCAATTTTGGCTTTATTATCTGATAATCAGAAATTTTAGTTCCGTTAGTAATGGGATGTCATAAATGTATGCATTACTGTATTCCAGTAATAGTAAGCCAGAGTCCAACTGCAGACCGTATAAGTTGTAAGAAGCAATACAGTTTTGTTCATAGAGAACAGTCCCTAGGCTTTATCATCAGACGTGTGTCTCATGTCAATAAAATTCTAGATCTTTTAACTTCTCTGTACAGGATGCATAGTAACTATAATAGGTGATTCTTTTCCATTTATACGTTACAAATGCTGCTCGTTAATTGTAAGCTTAGCTAAGCTAAGACTTAAAAACACCAATGACAGATTTTAGCGGTGTTACCATTCAAAATTTTTTGCATTGTCTAATTAATGCAGGTGATTAAATATACATTCTATATTTTTATAATCATATGTCTATAAAATCAGCTACTTAAGTATTATTTCATAGGAATATGCCAAAAAGCTAGTCGCATTATCTAACCCTTGGTTAAACATAAATTGAAACTATACTATTTAAAATTGTCAGGATAATTCATCATGATTTTCATTGTAGTCAGATTCAGACACGCCAACGTTATAGTGCCAATGCATTATAGAGGAACTATGTTTATTAGTCTGTGGTATAGGTATGTATTCCATTACGTCATGTAACTACTACAACTAATTTTATTGCGAATTCCAATAAAACTTGACCTTGCTACTTGCTGAAACTGCCTGTGGACAAGGATAATCCTGCGTAAGGAGCTGTAGGTGTAGCTGTAATAGGTCATCAAGATAAATGTAATAGCTGAAAGAGATCTATCATTTACATGCAAGGTCGCCACTCCTATTATAGGAAGTTAAAATAAAATAAAAATGTGTCACAATCGAGACTTGAAAACTAAGGATGACGTCAAATTCTGTCTGGAATTTTGATTCCACAAAACTTCAGTCAGTGCCATCCAACGGGGGTTTTGCAAGAGTTTTGGAACTGACCTTTATTTTTAGAGGTATATACTTACTGGAAAATTCATAATTACTTTTTATTGGGATTTAGATATTACTTTTTATTAGTTATCTGTCGCGAGTATTCCTCCTTGAAGTGCAAGACTTCAACTGAGCTTCACTTTTATTTTCAACCAAAAGCTGCCTTTATTTTACGAGCGTGTGCCTATCTACTTTTGAAATGTAAGGTTAATCTAAATGAGGATGTGGGAATTCAAATTAAAGGTAAAATGTTTGAATCATCGTAGCTTATCTGTAATGTTACATTAACTACACATTCCCTAATTGAAGCCATTTGAGGTTGGAGACCGAAAGCTCTCATCCCACAGTCTTAAGTATTTAAAGGCCGATACATAACATAAAAGACAGATACATATGACGGATAAAATAACATTGCTTTAAAATCTCTCTCACTGAATATCTCAAACTTTCGTGTCATTGGAGATACACCTTAAGGAGAATTAGTGGGAGCTCCTCCGAGACATTGTCTTTATTCTCGCTAGAGTTGGCGTGACCGTAAACTTGTCCTGACTATAGAGTTAAGTATTCAATTATCCTTTCATCCGTACAAAATAGTTTATCAATCAAAGGTATACCTATTTACTTTTAATTTAACTACATATTAATAATAGTTGTTAACGGATGAGACTTAATTACTAATTCTATAGAGAAACTGGAGCAAAACTAAACTCCGTTCTTATTAAGTTTCATAAAGTGAGTTAACCACAGCTCTACTGTTAATGATGAAGAAAAAACTTGATGATCAATCTTTAGAACGGATCCGTTACCTTCGCAATTACACACCACAGGCATTTATTGTTTGAATAATTTATGATAAGTATACTTGAAAGCTGAATGTTACTAAAATATTTTATTACGTACCTACTATTTGTGATAAAAGTAGTATATCTTTTATACATTGAACGTTACATGTATCTCACCTTCTCGAAATCCCATATAGTTATTTTTGTAAAGAAGTCACCACCGGGGCGTACCGGACCCGTCTTTCTCTTAGACATTTTGTGGTAGGTCCGTTCGTGCATTTTTAAACTCTATGGAAGTTTGGCGGGGTCCTAATAGTACCAAACGACAGCGGCTCGATTATTTAGTTATCCAGCTTATGGACTCCTTCCGGGCGAGTCCGTGCTCATCTCACGGCTGATCTTGCATCATCTCTCCACGTGACATTTCTTTACAATGACTTTACGATTACTGCTATAATGAGGCTGTTATTCCGAGTCACACAGTCGTAAGCTCTTAGCCCATTTTATTTGGCGTCAAGTTATGAAAGATGTAAATCGTGTCATTGTTGTTATAAAGAAACAATGACAGAATGAAGATTTGGTTGTTTACGAAGATTGCAAGTTTTGTTGCGAAATGTTATTTTGTAAGGACTTCGTTTTGTGGCGTTCGTTAAATTGACCAATAGGAAGCGGTCATTTTCTTTTTCTTTTTGGAGATATTGAAGTTTGCCTGTACACCATAGTATAATGGATTAAACCAAACAGAGGAAGATTCTTTACTTATTTACTAAAAATATACCTACAAAACGAAGTACCAAGTAAGTACGGTCGATCGCATGACAGTGGAAACAAAGCCAGTATTTAAAGGTCTCTCATAGTATTGAAACTCCAGGCTAGGCCAGCTCAAGGTCAAAGTGTTTCCACTGACGCGCGGTCAACTGTACTTATATACTTTTTAAAAATCTCATTTTCGGAGTTTTGTCACTAAGTGATAATGTCACTCCATTGTATCTAGGTACTACACTTAAAACTTAAAACACTACAAACACTACACTTAAAACTATGCATGTTGGTCTATACAAGTCTGGTTTTCGTTATGCAATGTAAGAGAGTGCCGTATCTTCTTCCTTTTCATCTAAATAGAAAATGATTTATGCGTCAAACATTTCTACTTCCATAATTGTGGTTATAGTTTATAACTTACCAACCCAGTCGCGAGTAGAAGATCCACCATATAAATAAAAAAGTTTTCTCTTCATGATAATTACGTATGAAAAATATTTTAACATGCATCTTATACACCGTGTATGTAGTGTGTTTTGAATAGATCTGATAAAATATACACCTACTTATGTCTTAATTATTTCTCGTGAATCGTACGCAGTATTTAATTAGTTCCACCGGTTTCAGTTATACTACTAATTACTCGAGCTCGAATTCAATTACAATAAATGGGAACAATTTTAAAGACCTCACGCACTCTGTGACCTCCATCGATTATTATTATGTTCATAAAGTACGGTCGAACGCATACGGTAACCTTCATTATTGCACCTATTGCAACCTAATGTCAGATTCATTACAGTGACATAAAGGTAAAATGTGATGTGTTGAAGATAAGCAAGATATTATATAGTTACTGTGTTCCGTCCTACGGCGTTGCCACAGATAACCCCAATAGACACTGCATACATGGCAACAGGACTAGCAGCTGGTCGCGCGCACCATACATTAGTGCATTTGCATCGCAGGCCAGGCGGCGTAATGAGCGATGTGACTGGCGTGTTTATTTCTATTAGTATTGTTATTTATACATGTATTTTTTTACAATAATTCCTATAATTTTTATTGCAAGTTTGTATAACTGTAATATGTCTGTATGAATCCTTAACCTGAAATTTTTAACTCAGGTTCCCTCGATACAGGCAAGACAACTACAGTAATGTCCTTATAAATGAAAGAATTAAATCACAATCACACCTCGACAATTTTCTTGACCACTTTGCATGTAAGCCTTTGCGTAAAACCTTCTGTTTTTCCACATTGAAATGTATGTCACACTTCAACTGCACACTGCAACCTGATGAAGTAAAACAAACCAGGGCCAAAAGCGATCTAACTGAAGCAAAGCTCAGCACTGAACTACAGTAAGGTGGCGATCACAACAGATCAGTAATAGTCGCAGTGATACAGGCTGACAAGGCTTGAAAGAGCTCTACAACATTAATAATGACACACTTGCAATTCTCACAATAATTATGTAGTAACCGAACGAGACACGCACACATGCGCAAGTAGTGAAAGTATGAAGGAAAATCCTAGTGCGCACACTGATGCAACCTGCGCAGAAATATAGATTTGTGAAACACTATCGCCTTTCTCGCGGCGCTCGCGCATCCTATACTGCGCAACACAACAGCTGGAGATTATACGTTGCTATTGAATCGTTTCTAGCAACAAGTTATCTAGATTTTCTCTCTAGCGATAAGTATGTAATAAATACTTTTTAACAAAAAAATTCGGCGAAAAAAAGAAACTGAAAAGCGAAAAATAATAACAAGTTACCTTGTTAGTCTATAACTACGCTCCTACACTAATGTAAACCTAAGTAATTTTGAGTCGGCGCCCAACACACATACAAATTAATTTCTTTTATTTTTATTACTTACTATTACGTTTTTCGTACTTTAATTTGATGATCTTCTCATTGATTGCTTGTATCATTCCACTTTACGTAAACTTGGCTGATTTTACGTATCAACTTTAATTAATTTGCTTGTTTGTTAGGCGCCGACTCAAAATTACTAGGTTTACATTAGTGTAGGAGCGTAGTTATAGACTAACAAGGTAACTTGTTATTATTTTTCGCTTTTCAGTTTCTTTTTTTCGACGGTTTAATTTTTTTGTTAAAAAGTATTTATTTTTTACTTTTTTGCGACTAAAATATACTAATTCATTCCCTCGACAGCCTTCCGTCTCCATCTTCACCCATAGATGGTAGTCGTAATCGAATAAATCATAAGTTAGGTTTAAAGTTCTCAATAAGATGAATGAATAAGCCCAAACACGAGTTAGCTGCTGTACACCGTTGAAGAGTTCCCTCAACTGTCTTCCGTCTCCGTCATCAGATCAAGTTCAGGTCTCCGTCATATTGTAGGGTCATTAGAACTACTTATTTGTGCCTAGTTTCAACAGAATTGGTTCAAATATGAAAATTTAGTAGGAATTTAATCCGTCATCCCCTAATTTTCTACCCTTAGGGTAGATTTTTTTCTTCAAATTTAAATGGGACCAACTTCGAAGTAGACCCTATCCAATAGAAAAAGAATTATCAAAATCGGACTGCTCTGTAAAAAGTTATGCGTGGTCATACATAAAAAAAAACGGGTCGAATTGAGAACCTCCTTTTTTTTTCGTCGGTTGAAAAGACACTATAGGTAGGTCATTTCAACATTTCTACGTGTTCAACATTTTGAGTTAAAGAAAAGATTTGTGACACTCTTACCTATAGGAAATCTGGGCCCGGTGTTCGGAGTGTCGCTGAATATGGCCGAAGCCTGGACAAAGCCTGGCCGAAGCAGAAACTGCAGCCAAACATGGCCGAAGAAAGGCCGAAATACCATTGGCCATGACGGGAAAGACTTAGAATTTTTAAATAGTTTACTTTTGATGTAGGTACAGTCGACAGCATATCGTTGAAAACACTTTGGCCTTGAGCTGGCCTAGCCTATTAGGGAGTTTCAATAATATGCGAGACCAGTTTATACTGGTTTTGTCACCATTGACGTGCGGCCTAGTCTCCAATTTTGCCATTTCAAAATTATAGTTAGTAAAATCATAGTGGAGGTATAGTCATTAATTTTGCTACACAATATTAACGCGATCGCACGCTCCGATGCGCTTGCGGCTCCTCCGTTCATTTAGTCGGTGCTATGCAGTATGTGCACTCACGCGCAGGCATCCCAAAGATAATTTGCAACTTCGTGAAACATAGATACTTACGTTCATGTTTTATTCAATTAAATAGTGTAGGTAGGTAATAGGTATTATATTGATTTTTCGTAATATCAAACTCCATGGATTCATCATCATTAGCGCAGTGAACGCCAATTTCGAGGACATAATAGTACATATTTTGTACATTTCTTCTGCATAGTCAGATTTCAAATCAGATGCTCTGGCTCTGCCAAAATGACGCACGCTAACACACCAGGTCAGGTCCTCTGCCCTCCGCATCCAGCAGCAGCAGCAACTTGTTGTAAATTGGACAAAGTTGTCTATCCGTATTGGGGGTCGAATTCACGACCATGGCGCTCGAGTGTATCGACCAATCGACTATAGGCCAACCCTTCCGTCCACTAGGATCTAATGAAAAGATACAATCTTTTTCTAGTATAAATCCACTTCAATCAACGAGGCGGTCAAATGCCGAAACTTCGCCGTGTGGTAGAAAATCCGCGGTTCTGCCGGTGCTCGCCCACTCTGCGCCCGCGCCGATGCCGCGTCGCCGTACCCAATCTTATTCGCGCGTAAACGGTTGCCTAATATCTGCCACAATTTTCATTAAATTCGACTAAAGGCATCGGACAGCTCGATATTCGGCTAAAATCTCAGAGCATGGAACTAAAGTAAATAGAGAGTCCATACGTATGTTACTCATCGGCTGTAGACTTTATGAAACGTCTAATTAGATCTCTTGGATTGAATCGTTAACAACCTTTCAAAACGATGAGGTATAAACAACCAGGCATCGTTTTTACCGGTATATCCAAGTTTATCTAAATTTGTTTATATGTAAACGAACATCCTAATATCATTCATACTTGTTATACGATTGTCGATTAGCTAGTCCGTTCTATCAAAACAGTTTAAACTGTTTGTTCAACGGTAGGTAGGTACTTATGACAAAGAGAAGAGAGACGCTTCTAGTGCTTACGAACGTGTAGTTCGTTCACTACGCTACCTACGCGAACTAAGTGACCGATTTGATTAGAGAGAGCGGACATTCCCAATTTGCTACCGGGCCCCTCTTGACGCTGTTGGATATTATTCCATACAGGGCGTTAAGTAAAATTTAGTATTTATTCATTTAAAATAAAATCATAATCATTAGCCTGCACTAGTCTCACTCATGTACCACTACCTTTTCTCATGTGACGTCACGAAGTAAGCTTGTGACATCATGTGACAAAAGGGGGGACAAGATATAAGTATCTTGTCCCCCCTTTTGTCACATGATGTCACACTTTGTTGCCCCTGCCCATAGTGTGACGCTAATGTTTATTAATGGTCCCATCATCTCCATGCTACAACATCATTGATTTTCTGGACACTCTGTATATTGTTATACCTATACAGTAACGACTCTCGCGCACGTGTATGACGAATGAAGCACATTTAAATCGCGAACACTCGCGATGCGATGAGCTACAATACAATATTGCGTTTACATAAATTAATTGCCCTTTCTCGATGTAAAGTATGCCACAGTAAAGGCATTTCCAGATTGTACTGAGTTGATTGCCTTGTTGGCTTAGTAGCTTGCTCGTTGGACTCCCGCGCCAGTGGACATGGGTTCGACTTCCATTTACGATTGGACAAAACCCCTTACCCCCAAGTTATTGATCTGCCCTTTGGGCTGACATGGTGCTTTGAAATGGCAAATTAAAGTTCTTTATGGTAACTGAGTTACAAATCAGAACTCCATTTCGTCTGTTCGTAACTTAGATTGCAACCAGCTTCGAAACGGGAAACAAAAAAGGACTTCAGATTTACCAGTCTCCGTTGCGAAACTGCTCACATCTTTAGCAAGTAAAAAGCTTTTAAATGTTGTTTATTTTGTACCAAAATAATTTGGACACACACATTTATTTTCCGTTTACCGTTATTACAGCCTGGTTTATGCATATGATCGATGACCTGAAATCTACTTCGCGGTTTCAACATTATGTGTAAATACCGTTATTAATGGACATGTCAATTTTTCATTTGTATTTTTTGCATCAAGATGCAAGCATCGTAATAAGTACGTAACAGAATATTATAATAATTATATTAAGTTCAACCCGGTGCTAAAGTATACACTAATTTTAAAATTAATCATATTAGATAATTAATAATTTCAATACACATTAGAATAATTAGAACTAAGTAGGTAATCAACAATATTCAATTAAATTAGCTAATAGTAAAAGTTGTTAAAATAATTTTTAATATTCGGAATTTTGGTAGTATTAATTATTATTGTTTGGTACTAAATAAATACATATTTTATATGTTCTTAAAATACTAAAGCAAAATGATAAATAAGGGTGGTTGCACATCGTTCGACTCAGCTCGGTTGTTTCGTTTATCTTTGAGTTATAGTCGTTTCCGCTCTGTATTGACCGGCTTAAGCCTATTTCAGCGTTAGACTTGGATACCCTTAATGCATATAAGCATTTAGATACGAAAGTTCGTTTACACCAATGTTAATCGTTCCCCAAAGTATTTACTTATTAGGCAAACATAGATACGTGACATTTTACGAAAGCTTAGTTTAACTTCAATAGCACAGCCACTGAAGAAAATTTTCCTACATTATGTAAATATTTATTTAAGACTAGCTGTTGCCCGCAACTTCGTCCGCGTGGATTTCGGAAGTAGGTACCTATCTCTGATATGTACAGACATCGTCTAGTTATAATTTTCCGATGGAAAAATCACCAGATTTTAAGTAAAACCGTCAGGAACACAACTGTGAAAACCGTATCCAATTTGGTGAAGTAGTTTTTAATTGATGCCGGATTTGCGTGATGCCGGTATAAACAAAGACAGACGGACAGAAACTCTAAAAATTATTGTTTTGGCTTCTATTGCTCTTAATAAAAAATTCCATATCATTTTTAGGTTTTCGTTCCTGAGCGCAAGCTCGTCAACGAAAACCTATTACTGTCGCTACGCCGTCTGTCTGTCCGTCCGTCTGTCCGTCCGTCTGTCCGTCCGTCCGTCCGATGTTCAAAGGGCTGTATCTCCGCAACGGTGATATATAGCGAGCTGAAATTTTCACAAAAGACGCGTACCTTTGGCGCATCCTACGACAAATACTGAAAATTAAAAAAAGTCCAAATCTTTTGGGCTGGGGGCCAAAAACCAAAAATACATACATAATACGACATTTCGGGCTGTATCTACCTAACGGTAGCACCTATACGTTTGAAATTTTCACACAATAAGCGGGAAACACACAATAAAGGGGGAAAACAGCGATATTATGTATAAATTGTTAAAAGAATTCGGGAATATAAATTATTTAGATTATACTAGCGCGTTGTGTGTGTGTGTGTGTGTGTGTGTGTGTGTGTGTGTGTGTGTGTTGAGGTGATCGAATGAGCTTTAAGAATTGGTCAATTGTGTTATTTTTTTAAATAATAGCTTCGCGTCCCATGAAGAAGATGTCTGCGTCGCGAAACGTTTTATCGTAAGTGCGCACGGCGCGGTGTATCACCGAGTTTCTTGCATAGTTTGCGCGGACCGTGGGTGTGCAGAGCGCGCGGGCGTGGCGCGTGCGCGTCGGGTGGGCGCGCAGCCCCACGCGGCTCACTAGTTCGGGACAGTCGATGTTGCCCCTGATGACGTCGTACAGCAGCTTTGCGTCAGCCACGGTCCTTCTGCGCTCCAGCGACAGCATGCCGTGTCTTTTTAATGCGGTGTTATAGTCGCACCATTGTATTTTTTGTTGTCTGTTCAAGCGTCTGACGAACAATTTCTGAATGGACTCAATCCGACTTTTGTGGGTGTCATAGCAGGGAGACCATATCGGAGAGGCGTATTCGAGGATACTTCTGATGTACGCGGAGAACAGGGTTTTGTGCGAGCGAGCATTAGAAAACGGCTTAGTTACTCTATGGATGAAGCCCAACATTTTACTTGCTTTCTGCGTAATGTAGTCGTAATGTGCTGTAAATAAGAATTTGCTATCGAGTATGACTCCGAGGTCCCTGACTTGCATTACTCTCTGTAAGGGTTGGTTATGTAGCTTATAGTCAAAATTAATTACGTTATTCTTGCGTGTGAAAGATATGACTTGGCATTTCTTAACATTTAAGTCGAGCGCATTAAGACTACAGTACGCAGCGAGCCTATCGAGATCATGTTGTAGCTTTAAACAATCGGACTCGTCTCTGACAGGCATATAAATTTTTTTGTCATCCGCGTACATCAAAACCTCAGCATATTCAAAACATGTAGTGACGTCATGCAGATATAAATTAAAAAGTAAAGGACCCAGATGAGATCCTTGAGGAAAGCCTGATGGGATAATATTGAATTTAGATCTAAAGGACCCGACTCTGACCGCCTGAGATCTATTACGTACATAAGACTCAATCCATCGCAGCAGGTCTCCGTGTACACCGATACTAGCAAGTTTGAACATAAAAATGTCATGATTTATTCGATCGAAGCACTTGGCGTAGTCGGTGTACACGGCGTCCACCTGGAGTCCCCCATCCATGCTATCCGCCACGCAGTCCGTGAACACCGCCAAGTTGGACACAGTCGACCTCCTGCGCACAAATCCGTGCTGAGAAGTGGGAATGGATTTGAAAGCTACTGGATACAGCTGGTCGAACACTATACTTTCAAAAAGTTTTCCAAATTCTGAGAGGATAGATACTGGTCTGTAGTTACTCACAAGTAGTTTGGAACCGCCCTTGTGGATTGGTGTGATAAAGGCCTCCTTCCACTTCGTTTGAAATATTCCCTCTTTGAGAGATCTTTGAAAAAGAATAGTGAGAGGTAGTGCTAGAGTGTCAGCACACAAACGTGCGAAAATAGGAGGGATGCCGTCGCTGCCGGCGCCTTTGTTACTGTCTAGCTTTTTAAGATATTTACATACCAATTCCTGGGAAATTTCAATAGAACTAATAGCATCGATAGTGGAATCAGCCTTAAGATTCATGTTATTAACGGAGCCAGCAGAGGTGGAGTAGACAGATTGAAAATAATCAAGAAAAGCCTTATATCCTGGGATAACATATAGGCTACTTTTCACCGCGGTAAACTTTTCCCGCGGGAATATTATTACATTTTGATGAAACTTGGTACAGTGATAGCATATTAGTGTGGCTGACGGAACGGAAACCTCCGTGGGCGAGTCCGACTCGCACTTGCCGGATTTTTTCTTAAATATCTCCTGTTTTAGTTACGTTAAATGATTTACATATCTGTAAATGACGATAACTTTTTTGGCTGTCATCCGATTTCAATGAAACAAATTAATCTACCTGTGAAAACCGTAAGAAAATCCGTTCAGTGGTTTCGGAGATTAGTGATTACATACAGACAGACAGACAAAAAATTTTAAAAATGCATGTTTGTGTTCTTTTACTTTTTTTTATCGCCCACACTCATTTTTAGATAAATTTATTCAATGTACAGAAACACGGTTTTCTACTGCTTTAAAATTGGTATTTGCGCTAAAAAATTGTTCATGGAAATTTATTATTATTTTTACATAAACTTCGAAGGAAGACCTAATAGTTTTTATTTATTTAAATTAAAATTTCGTGGTCTTCCGTTAATTTAAGATACTATGTTACATAGAAGGAATTGATACTGATAATAATTGACCCTTTCGATTGTTGTCATAAAAATACAGGATGCTTTTTTTAAAATTTTGTCCGGTTCGATTCCCGGCTGAGGCAAGTGACGTTTCAAAAATCATTAAATGCAATTTTATTTAATTTTGAAAATAAAGGAATCCTTTGAGTAAAATGTACTATCTTCAGTATTTAGAATACTTTCCCTCCAAAACGGTCCATAATTTCCACCCTGTATACTTATAAATATAAATATGTACTCAAATACATACAAACACCCAGAATCCGAAAACCAACAGATATGCTCATCACACAAATGTTGTCTCCGGACCCCGGGTGGGAATCGAACCCACGACCTTTAGCTCAGTCGCAGGGCAGGGTCACCACCCGTGGTCACCACTCACCACTAACTTAGCCAACGGCCATGCAGTCACTTTAGAAAACAAAACATTTTCAAAATTAACCAGGCTACCCTGACCTATAAGTTCATACAAATGTTAGGAAATGCGAGATTTTTATTGCTGGTTGATATTTCTCGGTCACTTTTCGAGATTTTTGTTTTATTTGATGTTATTCCGGGATATACACTGTCACCATACAAAGTTTCGTCAAAATCCGTTCGGTGGTTTAGACGTGATGCGCGTTCAAACAAACAGACAGACAGACAATAATTTTTAAAACTGTTCTAACATGTTCAGTTGCTCATTTTAAGTCGCCCTGGTTGGTTTTTTTCCGAATATATTCAATGTACAGACTTTTTGGCCTTTACGATTTTATTATATGTATAGAATTCATACAAATGTTAGGAAATGCGAGATTTTTATTGCTGGTTGATATTTCTCGGTCACTTTTCGAGATTTTTGTTTTATTTGATGTTATTCCGGGATATACACTGTCACCATACAAAGTTTCGTCAAAATCCGTTCGGTGGTTTAGACGTGATGCGCGTTCAAACAAACAGACAGACAGACAATAATTTTTAAAACTGTTCTAACATGTTCAGTTGCTCATTTTAAGTCGCCCTGGTTGGTTTTTTTCCGAATATATTCAATGTACAGACTTTTTGGCCTTTACGATTTTATTATATGTATAGATTCCAAAGGAACAGTGTTTAGGTGAATAATGCAATGAGTGAAATAGCTATAAACGTGAACAAGGAGTCCCGGTGATATCCGGGGCGGTCATAGGCGTTAGTATGCCATGCTCATGCATGACTCATGCCAGTAATTAGAATGTGACATAATGTAAGCTTGCGTTAGGTAACACATTATTGCATTAATGTTGTGGTGTGGGTATACATTTTGTGAAGAAAACTGTTGTCATGATGACAATTAATATTACTATGAATACAAAATTACACTTTTGATGCGACTCATGATGCTTAATTGTGTGTGGCACCCTTAGTTGACTTTTTACTTTCTTTAAAACCGCGAAGGCTTTAAAATCTTGAAATGGAAATGACACTCTGAAACACTAACCCACTGAACCCAGAAAAAGCTTGCTACGCTCGCGCGCTCCCCGTTCACCCATCTGCTTGTATCCTTTCGGAGTGATTTTAGAACTTAAACAATTACTTTGAAAGCTTCCATAGGCTTGTAATGAAAAAAAATATGTAAGACGTAATACAAAAAGTTGTTCAGTATCCGGTACGGGTACCCCTGTATGGTCTGTAAGAGAGAACCGAATAATTTTTCGCAGGTGTCATTTCACGAGAATGAGACGGTTTAGTCGGTGCACAAATTGGTTTGCAAGGTGAACCATCAGAATCAAAGAGCACAATAAGGAAGAACTTACGGTACAATAGTAACTAAATAGTGGACTATTAGCCGTTATTCGCCGCACGTTCGTGTGCCCTTGCGCAGGATTACCCAATGTTACCTCCACTGAAAGTTACTGGCTGTCAATTAACTGCCACTCACTTTACGAGTATTAGAACTGTACAGGGTGTGACGAACTGTCAAGGGCGGATACAGGTTTCGTTAATGAGGGGTTCTAAGGGGTTCTATAGTTACGTGAATTTCAGAGAAGGTAACGTTTTAGCGGGAAGGATTTATCTGGAAACTGCACTGTTAAATACTAAAGTCTCTGTTCACTGAAAGGTAAATAACGATTTTTTTAAATTCTTCGAAATGATGCTAATTTTTTAAAGGTTTCAGGAATAAGTTATTTTTTATTATAGCTGGAGGCACATAACTTGATTTGTACCGGCACTCATGCAACTCAGAGCTTAAGTTACGTGCCGCCTACTATACCTATGCACCCTGTATATTGTAAGCCTACCGATAAAGTTGCATAAACTGCACTGAATGGTTGTAGATGCATGTAGAAATAATGTAATTATCTGAGGCTTCAGCACAGAGTAATTAATAGGCTTCAGTACGCTTACTCGCAGGCAATAGAGGAAAGAGAATACCTTTTAAAAATTTAATGTCAAATTTTTATTTTATTCATTCACAAATTTTTTAACACACTGGTTGCCGCATACAATACCAATAAAAAAAAACATAAATTATATATATAGATATTATTAAGTACATCCTCTCCAGAAACCCGAAAATTCTTAACTCTTATGCCGTAAGTACCTGCTAATTGTTCTAAGAGAGTCGTTTCTATGTCTTCAGTTCAAAAGGTAATCTACTTGAAGTTAAGTTAGAGGTCATTTACCTCACGTAACCGAAGTAATTAAGTAGGTACGTATCCTTATGTCGACACACCAGCTAGAGCAAAGGTCGCTGATAAAGAAAAGTTTAACGACACAGGCACTGACGTGTTGAGTAACTTAATTGTTGTACTGCATAATTGTCGTGTATGTACATAAGTATAAATAGTAATAAAGAGTTACACAATAAAGGCTAAGTTTCCCAGACGTGACTGTATTAATATTACCAGGGGCAGGGCGGGCTCTGATCGGAACAGACAATTTGTGGGACTCTCTACGAGTGCCATTAAAACGGCTTTAAAATCACATGTCGAGGAACAACACCTGGCGGAGTGGACTACGCGGGCTGAAACACGCTAAAGATCTAATGGCACAACTGTAACAGGCTCTACTATTAACATAATAAGATATTACAAGAGAACTTTCCATCTTATCGTAGGAGCGTTCATGGGACACTTCGGTGTGAGGCACCTATCGCCATTCGAGACGGTCATCTGTAGAGCCTGTGGATGGAGAGGACAGCGAAATGATGAAGCACCTGCTGTGCGAATGCAATGCACTAACTGCAAAGCGAATGAGTGACCTGGGTTTGAGGGCATCAGTAAACACAGGGGCTGACACAATAGATCCCATAGGGTGGTGTGTCGCCGGGAGAACCTAGTTTAGTGAACCTATAAGATAATACCGCCAGATACACCTAGCACGAGCTCGAGTGCTGCGATGGACGCCAGTCTAAGGATACGCGATAACTATTATGTATGCGCTCGCTCTCATTACACCTCAGCCAGTCGCGGAACGTAGGAGAATATATACATAATATTTTTCGAATGTAAACGTTGCATTCAACGATTTGGCTACGTGTTCTATAGAAATAGGACTTAGGACTAGCAGTCCAATCAACTGACTGCTTTAACAATTTGGCATCCACATTTACAATACCCACCTACAACAATATTTGCTTATCAAATCGCCACCAAATAACAAGTGGACAAAGTAGAATTGCTAATTGCGCACCGCAGCATTATCGGGATGCGGCCCGTGGACCCGGTGTCGCAACGTCCAGCGGCTGCGCGTGCGCAATACTAATGAGGACGGTGATTACACGCCGCGAATCCACACACTGTCTGTGCATGTTTTTAACGACATTTTGTACAAATGAATTCAAAGTTAGCATTGAATTTATAATAAATGGGTATTTAATTGGTATTTCAATTAAAACAAATTACTTACAATGCCGAAATGTGCAACTAGCAACGACGTCATTAGTATTATCAATCAATGACGAGAGCTTTTACCAACGATTATCTATTCTGTGCTTTTACGAGAGCGAACGATTTTTCGTCATAGACCAAAAAGATGTTGCTCCCATTTTCAAGAGGAGTCCTTAGCTAAGAGATAGGAGCCTGTACTTCAATCCTCACCACACACATACACACACACAAATACTAGTTACATACCTACCTGCTTTGTTATTGGTTTTATTCTATTTTGATTATTTTGATTAAAAAGAGCAAAACTAATGGAAGAAGCAATGATTGAGAACTTTTTGCTCATCTTCGTCGAGATCTTGTCAAATCGTCTTCTGCTGATCAAAGTGTGTCGACATTTAATTAAGATAAGTAGATAGTGTTGATCAAGGATGACTATCTTAATCGTTCAAGGTCACTTCGTTAACGCAATTCAAAAATCGAAATTCATGTGTTACTTTAAGAAATTATAAATAGGTTAGGAGGTCGTCTAAATCCAAACTAAGGTATATTGTTTTAGTATAGGAATGAAATACCTCCTACCTCGTGTGACTACCTCGTACTGTCTCTACCTCGTACTGTCTCTCTTGCAGCTTAACCTTGCTCTAATGGTATCAGTGGATACGCGCCTAGAGCAGAGCGCTGCATGAGAGAGACTCAAAAGTCTTTAAAAAAGTATCAAAAGTGTTAGTTGGAATTTGAATTTGATATCCTTTAAGATAATCATAAAACGTGATCGAGCAACATACATTCAAACTCACAAACATCCAAACTTTCGCATTAGTAGTGACATTAAAATTTCTTATCCTTAAAGGTTTGTATAAAATGTAACGTTTATCTAATCAAACCTTGATATGAAGCAATGACCTACGAAGAATATCTTGTTTGGAATTTCCATATATCAATGTGAAGAAAATCAAACATTGCAAAGGTCATCGCATGGACGTTATCTAATAATGGCACTGCGGCGTTGCGCACGCGACGGTCGTCTGTCCGAAACCCACTGACACACTTCTTGTAAGTTTCCGTCAACTCACGCGCAGCGGCCCACTGACCGACCCGGCCGGCCCTTCTTTATGTAAGCCATTATTATAGTATTTACTAGCATTTTTACGCAGCTTCGTCCACGTAACAGGAGCAAACATTTTCTGGACGTTGTAGAAAATTTTGTTCTTACGTTTTGGTAACATTTTTTTATATTAATTTGCCGTAACGAACTTCGAACTTTTAAAACCACTTAGATTTACTTAAAGACTTGTTTGACTAAAATCATTACTGTTCGACTACCTTTTGTCATAAATTAATGGTTCTTAAAAGAAAACCTTCCTCAAGAGTTTCTCTGGTAAGTACCTACCGTAGAAACTGCATTAATGACATGCATAGTATAAACAGACATACATTTCGTTTTTATGGGCTTCAATAACATAACAGAGCACTGAACCACTGATTGCCAAGTGTTAAGTAATAAAATAAATAACTATCACAACGGAAAGATAAGATTTATTTAGACATAGAGTAGGTGCGTGGTCCAAATTCGGGTAGTTAGTGTGTAGTAGACGAATTACATGGTACAGCTGCTTAGTAGAGTGAGCAGTTATGTGAACTAGTTTGTTGTTTTGAAGCCTACTATTAGCACGACATAGAAATATGTTATTAGCTTAACGGAATACCTGTGTAGGCATACAACATTTAAAGTCATGAGTCAAATTAAAGGCAAATATATAGCCTTTTGGAAATACAGAATCAAAAACCGTAGCATCAAAGTCTCTGGGAATAACTTTTCAATCAATTACACGACATTGTTCGAAAGTTCTGCCGTATACCTAGCAAAGTTTGAAGTCGGTATTATATTAGACTAACTACAAAGAACACCGAAGTAGCCGAAAGAATCAGCAAGTTGAAGTGGCAGTGGGCAGGTCATATCTGTCGTACTACCGACGGCCGTTGGGGCAGACGAGTTCTGGAGTGGACACTGCCGACTCCCCGCCAGGTGGACCGACGACCTAAAGAAGGTGGCCGGAAGCGAGACGGGACGCGGACGAAAGAGGACCGGATGGCGTTTATTAGGGAAGGCCTATGTCCAGCAGCGGACGTAGATAAGCCTTGCTAATGTCCTCTGTTGGACTTTGTCATATTCCAATAAGCGGCGCCACACCATAAAGGAAGTAGGCCACAAATTGTTCGTTATGAATTCAGTAATAAATTATCTCACTGAATTCATACATTTTGTTGTTGTAGTTAGATCTTTTTGACGATAAGTTATTTGTAACTTACATCGATGTATCTCTACATGTTGACAGTACCAATATACGTATTAAAAACTGGTCATGCAATATCTAAATTGGAATGTTCTAGAAAAAAGAAATAGGAGATTAACTATGCTTATCTAATTCATTCAATAGACAATCACTTGGAACACTCACCGTATACCTAATCTAGTCGCTAAATCTACATTGCGCCGTTACGTGAAAATGAAAGGAAGCGGATATGGTTCCTACCAATAAAAAAGTTGTAACATCACATAGTTATCTTATAATAGCTTTCTGCCACTCTCCGTCGACGCTGCTAAGGCCTTCCCGGCCAACAGCAGATCCAAAGGTGAGCTTTTGGTTCGTTAGGTCAACGAGGGCTTTTCCGGAAAAGGCCTCGGTGGAGTCGAACATAACCATTGCTCATTCTCGCGGAGTGAGAGGGTTTGCCTTCCTACACAAAAAAATTGCCAATAACGAATATGCACCAAGCTATTTAGTAGCCGGCTTTCTAGTGGTGGAATGCTAGTCTCAGAATAAAAATATCCTTTTTATATGAGTTTAAATTTTCACCTCCAAGTGGACGTTGGACTATGATGGTTGGATGATTATAAAATAAGAGATAAGCTTAGTTCAAAAAAAGGGCTGTATTCAAGAATAGCCAATTCCAACCAAAGAGTTTGGAATTGTACCGCCGCCGGAGGGCCGCGTCGCGATGGCCGCGCGTGCGCATTCTGTGCTCTGTGATTCCAAAACGGCCAAAAATTCTTTCCTTATTTTCATTGACCGAGCGAGCGAAGCGAGCGAAGCGTCTACGTTTCGAGACTGGCCAAAAATGCTCTTGTCCGGCTGTCTGTCTGTCTGTCTGTCTGTCTGTAATTCTCTACAGGTCGCATTTTTCAACCGATTTTGACGAAAATTTGGCATATGTATAAATTAATTAAACCTACAAAATGAGTAGAATAAAATTTTGAAAAACATTTTTTTTAGAGTACCTACCATACTCGCAAAGTGGGAGTGAACTTTTTTTTTCTTGTGAATCCCATAGTGTGGGATATCGTTGGATAGGTCTTTCAAAAATATTGCTGGTGTGTGAATACCATTTTTTCGATTTAGGGATCCGTTGGCGAAATATTAAGCTTTAAAGCGGTAATTTTTGTTAGAGTCACGTGTCCCCCCCCCTGCCAGCTAAACGGTTGCTTCTGGAAATGTGAAAAAATTCATGGCAGTAGCATATATAACGTAGTTACAAGGAAAACTATTACGGCTAAGTAGGTTCTATTAGTTTTTGAGTAATAGTGGATCGACTTAAGAAAGTTGAAAAAATAAATTATGTTCATAGAACTGCATACGTAAAATGGAAAATTATTTTTTTCCGCGTGATATCCATGGTGTGGGGTATCGTTGGATGGGTCTTTCAAAAATATCGCGGGTGTGTGATAAACATTTTTCGATTCAGGGATCCGTTTGCGAAATATTAAGCTTTAAAGCGGTAATTTTTGTTAGAGTCACGTGTCCCCCCCCCTGCCAGCTAAACGGTTGCTTCTGGAAATGTGAAAAAATTCATGGCAGTAGCATATATAACGTAGTTACAAGGAAAACTATTACGGCTAAGTAGGTTCTATTAGTTTTTGAGTAATAGTGGATCGACTTAAGAAAGTTGAAAAAATAAATTATGTTCATAGAACTGCATACGTAAAATGGAAAATTATTTTTTTCCGCGTGATATCCATGGTGTGGGGTATCGTTGGATGGGTCTTTCAAAAATATCGCGGGTGTGTGATAAACATTTTTCGATTCAGGGATCCGTTTGCGAAATATTAAGCTTTAAAGTGCTAATTTTTGTTACTTTAGTAGGTACTTTTTCTGTTTCCAAAGTTGACTTTTGTTGGTTTCTTTTAGGTTTGGTTTATAAGGGCTGGCGAGGTCTACTGTTCTCACGGAACTACTAGTTATAATCATTTACCAAAAATGGCGATCCTTTATTTGACAGATATTCGTAGAGGACGCAGTCATGATCCTTAGAATTGAGGACCGAACTAATGAACACTTACATAATAAAATAGAAAACTATTATTTAGTTTTCTATTTTATTATGTAACATAGGAACATAAAAAAAATTGTACCGAATTATTTTTCAACACCATTCAATTTACCACACGCAAGTATTTCTATTGTAGCATAAATATTTCGTTTAACTTTACAAAGGAGGCGTGCTGTAAATCAATTTTTTCCTTTCAATTAAGTGTTAGGTCCGCTTTGGAAACAGGTTGGTATGAAAGTAGTTCTGCAGCTCTCACCCTAACACAGGTTTACCGACACTACTTAATCTAGTGCTAACACTTGAGTTATCATTAGCCGCACTTGAGTTAAGTGCGGCTTCATTAGGTCGCGGGTGGCGCGGCTGTCGCGCGACAGCAGCGCGGCAGCAGCAGCGCGACAGACGCGCGGCTGTCGCGCTGCTACTTCCATACAAAAAAAGCCGCGCGACACGTGATTTTTCATAGCGGACGGCAGCGCGGCAGCCGCGTGCGATCAGTCGGCTTCGAGCCAGTGTTGCAATTGCACGTTCGAACTTAAATTTCACAATGAGCGAATTTGACACAGAAACACACTGAAATTTGGGTACTAATTCGGTGGTTGGTTATGATCATTCTGTCTAAAACGCAATTGGTCTGTTCTCTGTTCGGTTCAGACATAGATTTTAGGTATTTTGCGTTTTAGACCAATTGCTTTTTAGACGGAATGATCATAACCGGCCGAAGGAGAACCAAGAAAAGCAGGAGCAACAATGATGTTTCCTCGTTGGAGTCCATTATTGAAATAAACTGGCCACCCTAATCTAAACAAGTCGCGCGGCTGTATTTGTAATGAGAAGGCATCCGCTGCTGCCGCGCTGCTGTCGCGCGACAGCCGCACCACCCGACCCGCGACCTAATGTGAAGGCCCACTAACAGAACGGAAATATGTTAAGTATAACTTCAATGACAGCTCGTAACTTTAAATGATACTCAATAAGCTTTCAGAACTACAGATATAAACACAATGTAGAAATACTGTCCATTATGTCCCGGTCCCCTGCTCTCTTCACCCTGTCGCTTATTCGACCACCTTCTCAGGTCGTTGGTACGGTGAACCGCACGTCTGTGGAAACAAAACTAGTATAAATTGGTCTCTCATATTGAAACTCTGTAATAGGCCAACTCAAGGTCAAAGTGTTTAAAATGAAGTGTGGTCGAATTGTTTTTATATTTCAGCTAATTTTAGGATAGCGAAGCCTTAAACTATAGGCTATAGCTATACTGATTTGCGATTTTCTTTTCTTAAGTGTAATACATTTAATGAGTAATAAACATTTAGTGTATTTTTGTATATCAGCTCCGAATTCTCTTCATCTTCAGTTACTTCATTATTCTCACCTCCATCAACTAATATACTCTCAGTGGCCCGGTGAGCGTACCAGATAGTTTAGGATATTCTAATCTCCGTACCGCTCTATCGAACTCGGCCCGAGCTTTGCCGGCGGTATTTTGACAGATTCGGATCGGGCGCAGTGCGCGCGCGCACTTTGAGCTTCGTGCCCAATATGATTATGTTTGCATTGTCTATATGCGTGACACAGTACGGTGTTCGTTCCATTGTCTTGTTAACTGTTAGTAGAGCGTCAATAGCACAACCTATGTTATGTTATGTCATAGAAATGCGCCTTCTTATTGCTATTGCGATATTCTTTGTAATATTTAATATAGGCTATACTTCTTCTACATTGATGCTATGTTTTGTACTTATGTTTGAATGGAGCGGATTCCGCAGCGCATCGTCCACTGAATTTGCACAAAACCTTACACTATTTTATTATTATGTAATATGCAAATGCATTTTTTGCGTTTTAATTTTTTTTTTTCGCTTTTCGTGTTTCAATTAGGTACTAGGTGTACCTACTTACATTTGCAATCATTTTATTTTTAGAATCATTGAACTAAGTAAGGCTCAGTTAAATTGAGAAGTAATGGCTAACTTTGTTAACTTATTATAATAGTGTGCAAATTCGGAGTAGCTAAGTGATATTCCAAAGATGAATCATAAGTGAATGCAGTGCATCGATGTCACTACACGATTATATCTAGGCTATACGCCTTCTCTTCCTTCTAGCAATAACAATAGCTATAATTAGTTTGTATGTGTAACTACTTTCAAATCTTTCCAGCCGTCTGTTGTTCGCATTTTTGAGAAATGATCTTAGATTGTCGATGACGTGTTTGCCAGATGCAACCTACGTAATTTCTTTAACATTCGTATACATTTAAAATTATCATTTCGTATTTATTCCGTATAAAAATTGTTTTAGGACTTTTTTGTATGTTTATCTTGTTTGTTATGTAAGTGTTGCAGTAAAAAATGAATGAATTTTATCTATCTATCTACAAGGGAGCATCGCTCGTGAAATTTTAAAAATCAATGATCAGTAAACTATATTTCGTTCACCAATCACCGATAAAGTTACCGAAAACCGCCTCAGATGGTATGGACATGTACAAAGGCACAGCGAAAATCCGTGGTAAAAACTGCCCTGAATCTGCCAGAACAAAAGAGAGGAAGAGGCCGCCCCCCATCGACCTGGTGGTCAAACATAGCGAGAGACCTCAAGAAAGCCCAATTGCCAGAACCGACAACCCAAGATAGAAGCACTTGGCGCAGAAATGTGCGGAGATCCGACCTCAAATAACGGGAAAAGGGAAGGATGATGGATGATGATGAGTAATAGACATTACTGCCGCGGCCCGCAACAGAGGCATTGATGGACGAACGTGTGCATGTGGGCCGAGGCACACATACGTGAGTCCATCAATGCCTGGTTGTGGCCAAGGCTGGTATAGTACTTTTCTCAAGCAAAGGCGCGGAAATTCAAACTATTACCTATGTACACCATTTTCAACCGACGAAAAAAAAAGGAGGTTCTCAATTCGACCCGTATATTATTATTTATTTTTTTTATGTATGACCACGCATAACTTTTTACAGGTCAGTCCGATTTTGATAATTCTTTTTCTATTGGATAGGGTCTACTTCGAAGTTGGTCCCATTTAAATTTGAAGAAAAAAATTCTACCCTAAGGGTAGAAAATTAGGGGATGACTGATTAAATTCCTACAAAATTTTCATATTTGAACCAATTCTGTTGAAACTAGGCACAAATAAGTAGTTCTAATGACCCTACAATATGACGGAGACCTGAACTTGATCTGATGACGGAGACGGAAGACAGTTGAGGGAACTCTTCAACGGTGTACAGCAGCTAACTCGTGTTTGGGCTTATTCATTCATCTTAATGAGAACTTTAAACCTAACTTATGATTTATTCGATTACGACTACCATCTATGGGTGAAGATGGAGACGGAAGGCTGTCGAGGGAATGAATTAGTATATTTTAGTCACTAAAAAGTAAAAAATAAAAACTTTTTCACAAAAAAATTAAACCGACGAAAAAAAGAAACTGAAAAGCGAAAAATAATAACAAGTTACCTTGTTAGTCTATAACTACGCTCCTACACTAATGTAAACCTAAGTAATTTTGAGTCGGCGCCTAACAAACAAGCAAATTAATTAAAGTTGATACGTAAAGTGAAATGATGGCAGCCAAGTTTACGTAAAGTGGAATGATACAAGCAATCAATGAGAAGATCATCAAATTAAAGTACGAAAAACGTAATAGTAAGTAATAAAAATAAAAGAAATTAATTTGTATGTGTGTTGGGCGCCGACTCAAAATTACTTAGGTTTACATTAGTGTAGGAGCGTAGTTATAGACTAACAAGGTAACTTGTTATTATTTTTCGCTTTTCAGTTTCTTTTTTTCGACGGTTTAATTTTTTTGTTAAAAAGTTTTTTATTTCATACATATACAGTGGTGGACAGCTAATTAGAAACACAGTGTGATAGCTTTTAGTTTCAATCAAATAAATCAAATAAATAATGTTTTAAATATCAGAGAGGGCTAATATTATATCTAATGTACCCACTCTTTATCGTGTTGATTCGCTGGGTGTTCAAATACCAAACTACACTTGTGTGTTAGAATAATTTATGAAACACTATGCAAGAAGTCGACATTTTACAGTACATCATGGTGGACAACTAATTAGAAACAGAAAAATATTAGACAAAACATGAACAAATTTTATATTAACAAGAAATAATATGGTTAGTTAATACAAATGCTTTATCCACAGACGATTAGTACTTGGTTGGATAACCGCTGTTTTTGATTACAGCTCTACACCGACGTGGCATTGATTCTATTAATTTTCCACACCTTTCCACAGGAATACATCTCCAAGCTTCTGCAAAAGTGTCTTAAAGTTCATGAATATTGGTGATACGTTCATCTGACATTGTTTTCTTTCACAGTGTGTCACAAATTCTCAATTGGATTGAGATCCGGACTATTTACTAGCCATTCTAACACAGACACCAATTGATCTCTAAGAAAATGCTTTAACACTATTAGCTGTGTGCTTCGGATCATTATCCTGTTGAAATATCCAAGTAACTGGTAAATGTTTGTCAGTGTATGGAATCGTCATCACCAATATATTTTTGTACTGAAACTGATCCAACATGCCTTCAATCATTCTCACAGGACCAACCCCCCGTGTCCAGAAAAACACCCCCATACTTTAACATTTCCACCGCCATGTTTAACTGTCTTTTTTGTGTACTTGTTATTTAATGCCTTATAGATTGGGCGAAGTAGGTACCTTTTGCCATCAGAATTTATCAAATTAATCTTAGTTTCGTCAGAAAACTTTTTTTTTCCATTGGCGGACTGTTCAACTGCTATACTTTCTAGCGAATGTTTGTTTGTTTGAATTTCCCTATGTTCCCTAGTAAGATGTGGCACCTTCCTAGCAATAGCAACTCTTCCAAACAAATTTGCTTCTAGCAGCCGCCTGCGGACTAGCCTTGCAGATACGTTGCAAAGATCATGTCGACAAAAAACTTCCTTTCGAATTTCATTTGAGCCTTTTAAAGGGTCTGCCTTAGCTAAACGAATCATAAGTCTGTCCTCACGAGACGTGGTCTTCCTTGGCCGTAAATTTCTAGGTACGTTGTTCGTTGTCCCTTGTTGTTTGTAATGTGCAATGGCATTAAAACTATCTTCCCGGCACACTCCAAATGATTGGCGATCTTTCTGTACGTCCAATTTCGATTGCAATGCAAATTCACTATAATTTTTCTGGTCGATGCATCACAACTCTTGCTTTTACCCATTTTAACAATAAAATTAGGCGAAATAATTTAAAAACGGCGACAAAACTCCTAATATACAGCTAACTGAGCTATAATGTTGAGCTAAGGAGTCATTTTATTTTAAATTTCAACTTTATAACATTAACCATTCTCTGTTTCTAATTAGTTGTCCAGCGGAAAGTACTAAGGAAATTGGTATTTGTTGAGATGTACAGGCTTTTTTATTTTAAATATTAAATGATCATCATAAAATGTGGTTTGTTGTAAAACTAAGACCATGTAGTACATTGTGACGAAATAAATAGTCCATGATCTCTGATGAATTGCAGTAGAAATATTGATTACATTTACAACATACTTAGTCGTGCTATCTGTTTCTAATTAGCTGTCCACCACGTACATTCCAAAAATCAATGACGAACAACAAAAAATTTTCACGCGCCACAATGTTCATTTGTTTTTTTCTTGCAATTTGCAAGGCAGTTCGGAATTTAAATAAAACTTTTGTTATGTTCCTCCGTGGTTGCCATGGTCACAGGTATAGATATTGCTAATTGCCGGCGTGCTCCCATTTATTTGACCCCCTATTTGACCAGTGCAGCATTGTCGATTGAACTCGAAGAAGGTTGTCAAAATAATGTTCACATTTCCAAGCATGTTTGAGAAAACTATATTTCGTTGACAGGCTGACTAATTATGACGTGTTGATTCTCCACATTTCTTTCCATACGTCTACGTATTGTTGATTATGATTAAATTATTAAGGTTGATATGAAGGCTAATCGGTGCGGGCCGCAGAAAGCGTTACGTAACGAGTTGAGACGGTCGCCGCGCGCCGACGACGGGCCCGTTACGTTTGCGAAACGTCGTTACGTCACATGACGCCACTCGCGCCGCGGGCCAACGGGTACACACGGGAGGCTTTTGCTTTAACACCTGCCTCGACTGTTCCGTTACTGTCACTTACTGTTGCCCGCAGCTTCGCACGTTGTTACGGAAATATTGCATCTTCCTCCTGCACTGCAGGGCTACGTGTGTGTAAAACTTCATGAAATGCGCTTGAATAGCCGAGCCGTGAAAGTGTAACAAGCAAACTTACTTGCAAATTTACTTTTGGATTTATAATAGGTATAGGTATTAAAGTTAGGACAGAATAAGATTGATATGTATTCTAGACTCAGCGTGTCTGCAATGCGTAACGTCAATGACTCACTATTCTATTATCAAAGACGAAGATCATTTGGTTAATCAGTGATTAACTAATTATACTTAGTTAGTTAGGTAGTTGGTCGAGTGGCGACCACGTATCGGAAGACGCAGTGTAGGCAGGCCTCCCACGAGGTGGACCGACGATCTGGTGAAGGTCGCGGGACCCAGCTGGATGAGGTTAGCGCAGGACCGGTCGTCGTGGAGATCCTTGGGGGAGACCTTTGTCCAGCAGTGGACGTCTACAGGCTGATATGATAATGATGAGGTAGGTAGTTGGTTGAGTCAGTCAATATAACCGCCCATGAGTAAACGCTCGGCAAACGTAGCGTTTCTAACGAGAAATGATCCTGTATATTTCACTGATACCCATACGACTCTACTGCTTTGGCCGCCTAACCCGTATAGCGCCTTCCTGCACGTTGCAACCGAAAAAAAACGATTCTTCGAAACGTTTTTTCCCAATCGCTATCTATAGCTTCGGTACAATTACGTTTTACCTCGTGTGAAGTGCGTCTTTTACGTGGGATTGTTGATTTGACTTAGTTTTACTTACACTGAATGCACTGGATTTTAGCGCAAATACGCCTAAAAACACTTAGCAATCAGCAATACTTATAAGAATAAACTAGTCCTCAGATATCACATCAGTGCTTAAATATTATCTAAGCATCATTTTGTAATTAGTCGTGTTGTGTGCGTCACGGGCAGCGGTCGCGTGCGGCGTGCGTGTTTTGTTTCATTGGAATATACTTAGGTCTTCGATATTCGAAATAAAACGTAACGCTTTGGATTACGTTCGTTTTTTAAAGGCATTTATTTATTATTTATTGTTAAATGAGAGGAGAGGTCCGAGTCCGATCCCCGGTCGGGCACATTTACTGGCTGCTCTCGAACGGTGAAGGAAAACATCGTGAGGAAACTTGCATAATATGCCGAAGAAGAAATTCTTAGGCGCATGTGAAGTCCGCCAGCCCGCACTGGGCTAGCGCGGTGGACTATAGCCGTTGAGAGGGTAGGCCTATGCCCCAATAGTGGGGACATATTAATAGGCTACTGTTGACTGATTGTTGATGATCGAAGAACCTGCTCGTAGGTATAAAGATTCGTCGTGCATAACTTTGGACTTGCGTCCAGTCGACGTCGTTTTGCGAACAACTTGTTTCGACAGTGACACAGCTTACCAATATGGTAAATGACTAGAGCGACATATTATACAATTTGTGTCACGCAATCTAGTGTAAACGGACATTTCGGCCAGACCTAACAGAACAGGATTTACACCAACTGTTGCCTTAAACGACGATATGACATACATCTACATCCAATTCGTGGAATGTTTTTAAAAATATTGCAAACATACCTAACACTATACTGAATAAAAACAGCAGCCCTATTTTTGAACCGCTCGCCTCGCTTCGAATGATAAATCATTATTTGCTGTTAAATAGGGTAAATAATCAACAGATGATAAAAGTCAATTTATAAGAACGTGCCTACTTAGCTGCGTAAACGGTCGATTCTACAAAATTTTCCTTCGACCTCCGATACAGCATCCATACAAAACTAGAAGAGTCGAACGCTCGAAGCGGGGCGAGCGTTTCAAAATTTTGAAGTATTGAAAGTTTTCATAAGTTTTGAATCGTTCTCCTCGCTTCGGACGGTCGACTCCTCGCTTCGAACGGTCGATTCTATTAATTTTCCTTCGACATCCGATACAAAAATCAGTAGAATCGACAGCTCGAAGCGAGGCGAGCGATTCAAAAATTGAGCTCCAGGTCGTATGTCCACGGCTGGACATAAATTTGTCCTTCCTCCTAATCCAATTTGTTTGCGAAACTTTAAAAGTGACGTGTGACAGTCACAGTGTTACAATTTAGACAGGAAATAATAGTTATGTAACAAACTTGTGATAGTGGCAAGTGTTCCGGTGACCTTACAACGGTTTGTAAATCGGTATTTAGGATGTGTAAGTTATAAGGTGTAAAGTATGATGTTAATTATACGCCACATTCTAACTTCATTGTCTTTTTTGGAGTTTTGCAAGTTCTAAATATCATAGGCTGTGGCACTTGAATACCTTGTAACTATTTAATCAGTTTGCATAGATAGGTAGTAGGACAGGTAGGTACACACTTAACTCAACCCACTTTATAAATGCAAATTATTGCAAATTACAAATCCGTTTGAGAATCAATACGTAAAGAGGGAAAAAAAGAACGCTTTTACGAACAAATTATTCTTTTTTCCGTGACTGAAACGTTTGTTAGAAAAAACGATGGTCCTCGTATTTGATACATACATACATACATATCTTCACGCTATGTCCCTGGCGGGGTAGGCAGAAAGAACGGAGCGCCAAGTATCGCGATCCTGACACACCTCGTATTTGATAGGTACCTTTATTAACCTTTAAATTAATAAATTAACCGGCATTTTATTGCCTAAATAAATATAAATATAAAATAATACCAATTACCATACAAAACCACTAATTTCGCTATCACCACAATCTAATATTCTATTTGGTTATGTGCTATCACTAATATCGGAAAGGTTCGAATCTCTTTGGTGGCGCGGGGCCGCGAGCACGCACCAAATAGATCTTAACTCTATCAACGAAATAAAGGTAGTATTTAGTAGCAGCGCCATCTAGTTTTCTTCTACAAAACTACAAAGTACAGGTAGCTAGCTTGGTGGGTTAAAAAGTTCCCTATACGAGCAACAGATGTCGCTGTCGACTAACTTTGCAGTTCTAGAATACTATCACAGATGGCAGTGTACAAAGTGAGTCATAAAATAAACAACCTTTTTCTCCTCCGTGCATTAGCCACCCTCACACTGAAGCGGGCTTGCCTGCGTCATCAGTGTCCTTTCATTCAACTGTCCTCAAATGTTACCGCCTCAGTGTGGAGATGGCTTTAACAATATCATACATAATAATCATACACCGCCAGCAATAAACATCTATAGGTACCTAAGTAATGTATTAATAATCATTACGATTTCTAAACATAGGTAATACCAACCTACTGAATTTTATCGGCTTCGAATTAATCTAATGTGATACGGACTAAGCCTACCTCATCGGAGGAGCTCACATAAATAATGCTGAGGCGGCGGCAAACGTCATGACGTATGAAGCGTCCAGAAACACATTTAATTAGCAAACGTCTACAAAGTGGTTAAGATTCATATTGTTTCATATTTCTACGAACAGAAACTAACCCACTGGCGTCGAATGCCAGGTCACGAGACTCGAACAACTGAGCCCATCGCAGCCGTAAAATGTCCACCTAACATTTCCTGTATTACGTCATTACTATTGACAAATAGACATTCATTATTCCAGCCCATTACCAGCGAACCACATACAATGCGTAGTACGCGCCGCCTTAACCCCCCATCTCCCCCTTTCACCCCGCGGGGTGCGGGCGCACGAGGCTATTTAGGGGTGTGAGTGAGGCCTCGGGCGTCCTCAATGTCATATAGGCGCGTTCATTGGCCGCGCGTAGAGGTCGCCAGCCATCTTCAATTTCCACCAACTGGGTAGGTAGGTATCAACATCGTTTTACATCTATCCAGTAATAGCTTAGATTTAAACACTAAAAGTACATTCTGTGAGAGCGTCAGTAGCGTCGGGGATAAGACGCGGCCTATCATATCGAAAGGTCCAGAGTTCAATCCCCGCGTTGCCATGTACCAATGGGTCATTTCTCGAAACTTAAGTAGGTAGGTACATTTACTGACTGCTCTGAAACGGTGAAGGAAAACACCGTGAGGAAACTGTGAATGTGAAGTCCACCAACCCGCACTAGGCTAGCGTGGTGGACTATAGCCCGAACATCCTCGTTGGGGGTAGACCTGAGCCCCAGCAATAGGGGCATGTTAATAGGCTGTTGATGATGTATTTAAATACAGAATGTACTTAGTGTTTTAATATCCTAAACTATTCTTATTTTAATCATAATCATCAGCCTGCACTAGTTAGTCCACTGCTTGACATAGGCCTCCAGTCGCTCCACTGAACCTGATCTTCGGTTCTTTAATCTTTTTATCGTACGACTAGCAGCGCCCCGCGAATTCATTCGCGTTAAAAAGACTACACAGACAATGAGCTGTGCATGCAATACTTCAAGACAAATAAACTTACAAAACCCCATACTTTCATGTGCTTCTTTTTATTTCAAACTGCTTTTTATTTCAACCCTATTCGCCGCACCCCCGCCCGCCTCGGCCGCGCGCCCCCCCCCCCCCCCCCGCCGTCATTAGCCAGGGTTGGAATTTATTAAAATAAACTCAGCATTAGGGTTTTTTTCTATGGTCTTAATAATGCAGTTAATTAATGCAGGTGGTTAAACGTACACCCTGTATTTCACGTAAGTACCTATTTGTTACGACTGTTTTATGTTGGAGATTGCAATGGATGGAAATCTGTCAGACAATTTGACATGGGTTCGTTCGGCCGGAATAGTGCTAATGTAGTCTGAAAAGTGCTAAATAAATGTTGTAGATATAAAATGTGTGAATTCTCTGCGAAACTAAGGGCCGTCTTCTTTCAATAATATTCCGCTAAACATGTAAATAATAATAATTCTACTCATTTTGTTGGTTAATTTAGGTATACCCATGCCAAATTTTGGGTCGGGCGGCATTTGCCTACATCGCAGAAAGTCTATGCTGGAAAATGTCGAATACGCAAAATTACTACTTCTCATAATGTCCACATAGCATAATGTCATAGTCGCAAAATGACTACAATGTTCACAGTACAGTCAATGTTAAAAAAGTTGGGTGTTTCCTCGTGGTCCTACTAATTTGTCTGACTAGTGGGACCACGAGGAATCTTCATTTCGGATGACAGCTGTCAAACTTAAAACGGCTGTAACCTGAAAACTATTGATCCTAGACTACTAGTTTCTAAGGAGGAATGATAGATCTCTTCGAGATCTTCATTTCGGATGACAGCTGTCAAACTTAAAACGGCTGTAACTTGAAAACTATTGATCCTAGACTACTAGTTTCTAAGGAGGAATGATAGATCTCGTCGAGATCTTCATTTCAGATGACAGCTGTCAAACTTAAAACAGCTGTGACTCGGGAACTAGTGATCCTAGACTACTAGTTTGTATAGTATAGAGGAATGATAGATCTCGTCGAGATCTTCATTTCGGATGACAGCGTCAAAAGTGAAACTGACATCGGAAACGAAGATCTCGACGAGATCTATCATTTCTCTGTACAAACTAGTAGTCTAGGATCAATAGTTTCCAAGTTACAGTAGTCACAAGTCGCGGGTCGGGCGGCTTTTGCCTAGAACGTTGTTTTGTTTTATTTTTCGCGATGGGTATTTATTTTGTACTAGTTATATTGACCGTGACTGTACTGAAATAAAAAAGTAGTCATTTTGCGACTAAGACATTTTGCGATGTAGACTAAATAACAAAGAAGGCATTATGCGTTACCGACCATATCGCTATATAGACTTTCAGCGATCTAGGCAAATGCCGCCCGACCCCAAATTTTCGACAAAATCGGTTGAAAAATGCGACCTGTAGAGAATTACAGACAGACAGACAGACAGAAAGACAGATGGACAAGAGCATTTTTGGCCAATCTTGAAACGGAGACGCTTCGCTCGCTCGGTCAATATTAAATTCTTTATTTCGACCAACTAATGCACCATATTACAAATACCTTACAGATTACAGACTAACATACATAATAGTAACAATATAAAAACTGAGTTCGTTTACTTTGACAGGAAAGAGCTATATTACGACGTCTAGGGATTTGTGTGTTTAGGAGCTCTGTGAATTATGCTCTCTCATCATTCAACTTAGTTTGTGGTTCATCCTCACGAGTTACCGAAGTTAGAATTTAGTGAATCGGTTTTTCAATATACGCTTTCACGGCTCATGTATTCAACCGATTTCTATGAAATTTTGAATATAAATAGCTATTGTGAAGAAAATGAAACCTTTAAACTAATAAACGGCGAACGGCCATAAAGCGAGGAGCCTCGACCAACATCTTGAGAGGCTCTCGCTAGACGGCTGGATCAAGGGCCAGATCCAGAAGGCAGTACCTACTCCTGGACACGGCACGCATTGTTAGGAGGTTCCTCACCCTGCGGCCCTAACTATAACACTATAGGTTAGGTTTTTTATAATATTTTTGTATTAATTATGTACACCAAAGAAAATAATAGTAATAATTAGTATATATTATTATAGGCTGTCGGCCCTGTATAAAAGCATCATTCGTATCTACTGACCTCATAAATCTATTAAAACGTGACCTTAGTCTAGCATATCTATCCACGTTCCATTCTCATCCAGGAAAATGGAAATAAGTACATAATCTATGACAACGGAAATCTCTGTAAAGCATAATAAATCAAGGCGACATGACAAGGGTTGTGTTACAGGGAAATTTGCTTTGAAATGGCCTATGGAGACACCTGCCAACTACATGACTACTCTGACTGAAGCATGACTACAGATCTCAAGTGTTGTATTAAGTAATAATGTTCACCGCTAAGAGGATAATGCATGATCCGTCTTGATGATCAAATAGTGAATGCATTCCAGAAATTCCATACTTTTAGTGCCATATACTATTGGAATAGATATCACAAACAAACCTAAAAAGTATCCCAGCTGTTCCGGTACTACAAACTAGTTTATGCGAATAGCTTTTCTTGACATCAGATTCCGCGGGACTATTCAACGGGAAAAGTGGCTTAAATAAAGTAAAGGGAAAGTCCTACGGGGAATTACCTAGTAGCCAGACAACAGCGAACTTAAAGACAGTAATAGAGATAGAATGTTGACTTTTATATCCCAGAAGTATATTATGGCATTTAATAGACCTGTGATAGAACTAACAAGTATGGAAATTCTAGTATACCCAACCTAAGTTCTCAAGATGATTCAAGGATAATTATTTATAGTATACCTACTTATAACCCGACCTTGTTTTCTCTCTCAATTTTAAAGTTTTGTGAAAGAAAGATGCTTTAGTAATTCAATAACATTTATTGTGATTTTCCTTTGTCATATTATCACATTTAGGCATCAGCACCATAGTGTTACGGCCCTTGCTATAGTCCAGTCTATCCCTTCTCTAACCAATCCAATGACCGGAAATTTTGCGAAAACAGTTTGGCAAACTTGCCTTTGCGCTACGTGACCGAGATTTGAGAACCTATTGCATTACAGAAGGGAGTTTCTAGGGGTTCGTTATGCCAATTGTTATCCTAAAACTTTGAGGACCATAGCGAAAGACGTAGGCTCTACATATTTGATTGAAAATGAAAATATATCTAGGTAATGGACGCATTATAGGCAGATGTTACCATCTCCGTTTAAATAAAAATCTGCAAAAGGGAAGGTTGCAGAGAGATTATAAAATTTTCGGTCAATCAATCGTCCGACAGTCGGCCAACAGGCCAGTCAATTAATACAATTGATCTAAGGAATTCCGTTAGTATGTAAAAATCATGAACACTGAAATTACAGTTGCATCATTGTACAGTCGACCGCACGTCAGTGAAAACACTTTGACCTTGAGCTGACCTATTAGGGAGTTTCAATATTATTAGAGGCCAGTTTATAAGTACTGGTTTTGTTTCCACTGACGTGCGGTCGACTGTACTTAGTACAAAATATATCGACCTCGACAAAGGCCCACCCCTCCCCGCGCCCCTCCCGCCGCCCCGCATCGTTCGCAGCACATTTCAGACAGATTTTCAGGCTTTCAGACGACCCTCCAAGGTCGCAGACATGCACGCACACGCGCACAAGCCACGCACACGCGTGTAACTACCTGCACCGCGTCCGTACAAGCGTCGGCCATTAAACTTTAGGCGCACATTTTGGTAGGTAGCTATTTAGCGGGTTCATTATTATTAGGTACCGTACGCTAAGTATCAAGTTGTATTTTTGGGTAAAACACGGCTTTGTGAATATTACTTTTTATCGTCTTGAACATTGTAAGTGGGTTTCTTGGTAGTCATTTGACTACCTAATTCGTTTATGCAGTGTGATGTTTTGTTTATGATCATGACCAAAGAGCATTAGACCATAGTGTCTTTATCTATTGGCGACACGATTTATATTCGAGTTAAATAATTTTTTTCACCAAAAAAATCTACGAAATCATTTATCAATAAGCAGTAGATCTGGATAGGTAGATGATTGATGAAAGGGTTTGAGGACCAAAAAGCTTTAGAGTGCCAATGTGAGTACTACAGTCCCCGATTAGGAGGCCGATGGCTTATCGGAAATCGGATAGGAGAGTATAGATAGTTTTCTGCGTAACGTATCAAGCCATATCTGTGGCAGAACCATCAGGAAGATGAAAACTAGAGAACTTGACCAGAAAGCGAGCATATAGGACAGCCGTGTCAGATGGACCAACAACGCAGACGAGAAGCAGTTGTGCACTAGTTGGGGAAAGCAATTTTACCCTGACACAGAATCCTATCCTATTCTACTAATATTATAAAGGCGAAAGTTTGTAAGGATGTGGGGAAGTGAGGATGTTTGTTACTCTTTCATGCAAACACTACCGAACAGATTTTGATGAAACTTGGTACAGTGATAGCTTACATCTTGGAATAACATATAGGCTACTTTTTAACGCGGAGAAAGTCGCGGGGCGTCCACTAATACCCCATAAGTAACAAAACGTCTACATAGAGGGCGCTGTTTCACAACTCGGGAAAAACTTGTCTACGCGGGCGAAGCCGCGCTAAAGAGCTAGTACATAATATATCGAAGCAAGCTTTTTCTTTTTCTCTGACAGGCGCTGACTTACAAAGTCAGTGAGTCCGAAGTAAATACAAGCTAACAAGCATATTACAAGCGTCGGCTACACATGTAAAACTGCTATAAGTCCACTTTTATGCAAAAACAACATTTAGATAGCGTTGTGGGGAAAAAAAATTGAAACATGCTCTTTCCTCAAAAGCTTTATTACAAATCTGACTTTTTCTATGATGCGTTTAGCCTGTTAACTCCAAGTCATACAAGAAATTTCTGCTAAATTCCTATACTATTCCGATAATTAATACTATTTTTATAATACACTTAAGTAATTGTGTTATGGCAAAGTTATTTTAGGAAATATAATCGTTTCTACCATAGAGATAGGATATCTTTGGTGGGTGCTTGCGGCCCCCTAGTAGCTAATTATTTTGATTCAAGGTTTCTACGCACAGAATTCTCGGCTTAACTCTAAAATGTTCGCATAATTTTTAAGTTTCTTAATTCGCCATACTGTAAAGATGACATAAATGGACTTATCAGTGTAACAGTTTAGCCAACGGATACAAAAATAAGTAACGTGAATGCAATGACGTCAGCAGGTCCGCCTACGCCCATATTATAAACCTATAGGGAGATAAAAGCAGCGACACTGGAGGGTGCTTGCTCGGTGGAGGGTGCTTGGTGCATCCGATGCAGCTTGAAGCTCCCCTCGCAACTGCAGCCACAAAGCGCTGGCCGGTCGGATTCAGGTCAATCGATAAATGAAATTAACTCTTTCCATTGTCATATTTCATTGTTACTTTGTCACCCTGAAACGTATGATTTAAATTCATTATTTTCAAGCTTGCTATTTTTAGAAAATGCAACGTCGTTTTTCGTTATTTTCGTACAAAAAAAACTATAATAAAGAAATCAGTACCTACCTAAGTATTGTTTCCATAAATAGCGATACCGAAATTTACATCTAATGTATTCTTGGACTTAAAACTACTGTACCGTTAGAGCTGAAATTTATGTAAAGTTTCAAAAAACTCTAAGTAAGTATAATAGTTCGACCATGATGACGATTTCTTTGAGAAAATCTTAATTTGCCGAGTTATCCGGCTTTTAACTAGCGCTTGGTTTCACTTACCTACCTGTCATTTTACTTGTTTTGTTTCTACATTTTTCTATACTTGTATAATGTGACCCGATGTTTTGGGTATGTGGGCCAGACCACTGAATACAAGAATATGCATAATCTTGTATGCAGTGGGACAAGTCAAGGTGACGAGTGACGACCGGATCGTGCCGCTTTGCGATTGGGTGAAGTGAGGGTACTTACTGTGTATCCTGGTTGACCGAGTTTCGACCGCTTCAGTACCGATCTGAGGCAGTTTTAGTTGCTCTGCCATTGCTTGAAGCTTCAGATTTTTAGTCTGTTGTCCATAGCTTCCTGAATTAGCCACACTGTTCCGTAAGTGGCCGGAATATTCGCCTCGATCTCTCAGTCTATTGTGTCCAACAGTAAATTGATAGCAATTAAAATTACTCATAAAGAGTTGTTGCAGTTAGTTGACTGCAATTGGTTCTCAGATGTTCGGATCTGCGCGGATGCAGGTCGGAACAAGTGTGATATGACCAACTCTCTCAATGGACCACACTATGCCATAATGTTTCTCACTTCAAAATGCTAACACTCACATATAAATAAATTTGACGAAAAAAAATTTAATAAAACTTGATTTGCTTACAAGTTTTGTTGGAAAGAATTAAAGTAATTGGTTTTAGCGCTGGACCAAACGGTTTGACCGTTCGCGTCGCAATAAAAAGGAAAAGAAACAATCCTTTTATGTGGTTGGCTGGGCCATAACGCGCGATCAACTAAAATAAACACTTTATCGTTCTCGTATGCAGCCATTAACTGATTCGTGTCTGATTGAGGCATAATGCCGACGCGCATGTCATGCGATAGCACTCGTTTCCAAACTCATAAATATCAATCAACGGTCATTACATTACTGTCATTAGCTGCGAAGTACGATGCATTACGCCTGCATACAAAAACCGACCATCCTCACTTGACCCCTTCTATACCTCTACTTTGCTCTTGCGTCATCTTTTCATGAAAGTATTGAGGGGAGGAAGAAAAGGTCACACTATAATTGCCGTAGCAATATTCGCAAGCCGGTTTGCCTTGGAAGCTCTCCATCTTAAAGTAAGCATCCATCGTTACCAGCTCATGTGTCATTATGTACTGTTTTTGCAGTACTTTCATGCCTTTTAAACAACAACTGTGCCGTTAAATCATTTTAATAGTCGTTCGTAATGCGTTAATGTCAGGGAAAATTACGCCGAAACACCTATTTGCGAATTAAAACGCTTTGTTCAAGACGACGGCTCTTTTATAGTTAAAGACGGTGCGAAATCACCTTTTCGAATCCACATAAGTGCTAGGCATCATTACTCTTGGTAAGTACCTACCTAAGTACGTAACGTAGGTACAATGTTAAAAATTATCATGAAATTCATACCTTTGATTTTGCAATCTTCTGACTACACTACAAAATCTGTCTTGTAGCCTCCAGCCAAAAAGTCGCCGGTCTACAAAACAAATGAACACGTTTTTACGAAGACATTGGTTGTAATATAATACACATACCTGTAGCGAAGACATCAGACAAGATGGGACTCAGACCATTGGCCGTCAAAAACATGGGTATCCTAAAAGCGAAGAAAAAGGCAAAAACAACAAGTAAAATATAGCAGTCCGAGCCATCCGTCCGTCCGGCCGACCGGCCGCCACACTGACAAATTGTATGGAATTCCACACGGGGCTTCGGTGGCTTTACATTTTGGGCTTTTGAAATGCAAAATTAAAATGTTTATATATTTTTTTTACTTTTGGCAATAAAATAGTAACTCAAGTCAGACCAGAGACATCTAGATCTATAGTTACTACTCACATACTTACTGATTTCTGAGTCTGGTGTTTTTCTTGAATGTACTATTTTGAATTATATGGGTTTTAATTTAAACATTAATACCTCAATCAATAGTTTTTATTTTAAGCCATGTTTTCTTTTCTTCAACTTTTATGCACTTATTTCGTTATTTCGTCTTTTCCTATATTTTATACTAGCTGTTGCCCGCGGCTTCACCCGCATGGGATTAGTAGGTAGCTAATAAACCATCCGGTAGAAATTATCTGAATGATAGTGAAAACCACTTCAAAATCCGTCGCGTAGTTTTATAGATCTAAGCGTACAGAGGGACAGACAGAGGAAGGCGACTTTGTTTTAAACTATGTTATGATGATTATGATAAGTCGCTTGACTGATGACTCGTCGAGTTGGTTACCAGTGTAAAAATAAAAAGTTTTCAATCTCTACCAGACGTCGGGCAATAAATTTAGTTGCTCTAATCTCTGGGTCGGCCTTAATTTTCGTGATAATTAATCATCGTATGCTAATGCCATCAAAATGATCGTGTTCTGGTGGCGATGGGCGCTGACTGGCAAGGCACAGTACAGGATATCTAGTAGACCAACAGCCTCACAACTTTTAAAATAAGCCTGTTTTAAGATTGATATGTTTGTATGACTTTTCTTCAAATTATTACTTTCATTTGGTGGAATCGGTAACCTACCATCCAACAGTCGTTATATTTATTAAATTAAATTAAATAACTCGACCAATTAAATTTATGACCCATCCAATTGTTTTGTCCCGTTCTTGCACGACGTGAATGTATGCCTATAGACTTACCAAGTTATCTGTGAACTGAAAGGTGGCTCTGCCATCGCTCCATGTCCGTCATTCTATTCTATATTTAAGCTATGGTTTCCTCCAGTAGCGGTGCCCGTCATTTAGCGGACGTAATACAGCGGTGAATGACGTCACTAAAACGTTGTCTATGTAATCAAATTGGCGCGGATTCCTAGAGAGCGGTCGTCGTTTAGTCCATTTGTTCTAGTGACGTCATTCACCGCTGTATTACGTCCGCTAAATGACGGCACCGCTACTCTAGGAAACCCAAGCTTTAGGATTTTGATTTGACACTAGGATACTATGACACTTGGTTGTGCGAGAATGCAATAAGGATAGCAAATCGTAGGACAGGATAGTTCATCAGGCATAACAATAAACCTACTTGGAGTCGTCCTAGTTGCTATACCTACCGATTTATACAAAACTATGATATTTTTAGTTTGGAATGGAAACGTGTTATGTAAGTTGAACTGCTGTTTGTAGGTACATAGCTAAGTAGAGCTAAGCACAGTGAGTCGGGTCCGTCCTACCCTACCCTCATCAATTTGATAAATTCTCGTATAACTACGTATGCAAGGTCCACTGTATCATGATAATCTTGTAAAATCTGCACTCAAGCTTGGAAGGATTAATTTCTGCGAATACTTAACGTTAATATATAGCAACTTGTGACTAAAGTATGATGAAGTAGTAAGGCAATTGTATTAATTTACTTGAAGATTATGCTATAGACTAGTACTAATATATTCTGTGGCTATAGATAAACAGAAACTGAATGACTGATCATTGCAACGAACAGCCCAAACCGCTTAGCCTAGTGACTTGAAATTTTACACAAAGGTTTCTCTAACTCTGACGTCCACTAAGGACAGGATCCCCCTGGAAAAACTTTTCTACGCGGGCGAAGGCGCGGGAAACAGCTAGTTAATAAAAATGTTGACATTCATGATTATCATCTCATTCTTACTATCCTCCTCCAAAACTACCGAATGGATCCTTTGTTGTATATATATATTTTTTTCTTTTTTTTCGGTTTTATAGATACGGTACCTACTAGCATGAAGGTAATATAAAACAGGTAAACTAAGCTCCTGTACTACGTTTATTTCCAAACATACTTTATGATTCTTTACTTTCATAATTTATGTGAAAATTCATCAGCAGCAGCTAAAAACTTCAGCGCTTTATCGTTTATTTTTATGAGCAAACATAGCATTTTTGGCACTTTCACAAAGCCTAAGAACTTTCTCGGTCTCTAATGCTGGTAGGTACAGCACCGTATTTCTACATTTTTAGAATATATCGAATATGTTTCGATGCTTATAGATCTATAAGCCAAGCTTATAGAGATGTGAAATGATGATTTAAGTACATAAATCAACCTACTAATATTTTCTAATTTTTACAGAAAAAAATATAGGCACAGTCTAAAGAACGACTGGAAATAATCGGCTTCCACTAGTTAAACGCTAACTGAAACGTTAATAAAATATTGTAAGTTATATTATTAGTTAATGTTATATTATTAGTTAATAATAATATTATAAGTTAATAATATATTAGTCTACGTTACCAAAGTAGCAGGTGAAGCATTCTCTAATACCGACGAATATTGAAAGAAAAATACTTGTAATTTACCTTTAACTAAGGTAGCTAGGTAATACATAATAATAATACTGGGCAGTAAATTACCTACAACAGTGTAATCTACGTAGTGAGTTAGCCATATCAAGTAAATATAGTACCCGGGTAAGCGTGAGTTAGGTCAGTGGCGAGTTCTAGGGAACGAGCTATGGGCGGAATGGGCTGGGAGGGGAGGGCAGGGGGTCGAGGAGTTGGGAGGAGGGGAAGGGAGTGCAAGTGCAGTCCCAAGGTCGGTACGTCTCGACCGCTGGCACTTCACCTTTCTGTGTAATGTTACATCTTCACTGCGGCAGACAGTCGCGCGATTTTATAAAAACTTAGTGGCAAGGTTGACATCACGTCAAATAAGGTTTTGGTAAAACTCTTCATGGGATTTTACTTTCGGTTTCCTTTAGAATTTCTGGAACCCGGCCGTAGTTTTACTTACATTGTTTTCTCAAAGTCAAAGCCGAAAGTACTATTAATGCATATTTTTTGTACACTAGGTACATTTTATGTACCACCGCATCCTATGTGTTCTTCTTAAACGATTACTGAAAGAAATATGTTTAAATAAAAGAGAACATTTAATATTCACTGTTTTTTCTATAGTAAAACTGGGTATAATTGGTTGTATTTTTTACTTTTCAAAGTAAAGTAGTTAGGCACTAATTATCTATGTACCTACTACTTACCTATCTGATTTGTTCATAAAAAAATTAAATATAAGTAGGTATTAGGCGTATACTTACTTACGTAAGTAAACACAGAAGTTTCATAGCTTTTTGTCACGTTTCCCGCCATCGAGAGACATTATACCATCGAGCAATATGCATAAATTAAAATCTACGACGAAAACAAGCTTATTTTATTTGCGACATTTTCCAAAATTTCAACATTTTCATTTTATATTACTCTTAATTACTATTCCAGGCACGCTCTTTTCAAAGATTAGTTCGTTCTATGTGCATGAATATTCAAATCATAAGTCATTGACGTCTGTCGGCCTATAATCCTGCCAGCTAGCTTACTCACGCCTCTCTGTAAACATTTTCAGTGTTATAACGTTCTGTAATTTATTTTCATTCCATGATTATTATCTATGATGAAAATCATATTCTTTCTACTTGTATCTTCGAAGACTTGTATACATACATACCGAACCGCTTCAGTTAATTCACGAAAATTATTTTAACATTTTATGAACCGTTTACTTACACTGTTTGAACTGTTTACAAATTCTGTGAAACCGTAAACTCTTAATATAAAATGCTCGATTAGGTATATTCTAAATTTATGTGTGAAACGGTAAAGAATCGGCGACTTTTATTTACTTTATTAAGTAGGTACAAACTTTACGTACAAAACAAAACAAATATTATTGAGTTAGGTAGGTAGGTAGTATGTTACAGAATAGCGCGTCATGTTTTCGTAGCAACCGTAGCAACATCCGCCCCCGTCATTACCGTGCTGTTACCGCATTATTTTATCTAAGCCCGTATTATCTAATATCCGATAGCGCGAGTTCAAGGTTGGTCGCGGAGAGCTGAGAGCGCTGCCGCGGGATATCGCGGCCTCTCTCCCGCCGCCCAACCTCCCGCCCGGCGCGAGCCAGGCCGCGGGCCCTTCGCGCTTTTATCAATACCCGGCGAGGCCCGCAACGCCGCCTGCCGGCCGCCGCCAGTACCGCCTCGGACTCGAGTGCGCACGCTCCATGCTCCACTATACGTTACCGCATTTACCTACACTCTTTCTCCCTCAAAACAATCCCATCAAAAATCCATGTTCTCACCCAAAACCGCGACCTGTGACGTATCCGCGACGTCACTATTACCGAATCCAGCCGCGCGCGATCCTCAAAAACTTAACCGTGAACTGGGAAAAGATTACGTCAACACCTTCTCGGCGACTTACTTTTATCCGCTACAAACTGTTATTGTTTATTTTTAATAATTTCCAAACACTAATTTTATCCTGAACTGTTGCAGTGGAGTGGAGGTTTTAACGGTAAGTGTTTAATGTTCTTAAGTTACATGTAATAAGATGCTATTGTGTTTAAAAGTTAGGTAGATAAGTATTAAGTAATGTGTGTAAAGTGCAAGGGTATCGGTGTAAGTATCTTGTGTGGTCTGGTAAGCATTAGGTAGGTATAGGTAAATGCGCGCTTGTGAGAGGTTACTTTCGCTGAGTAGCGCACACGGGAATGAGGTTGCACTCTCTAAATAAACTGAGATTTTTAAAATACATTTCCCCAGTATCAGCGAAGACTTTGATTGTTCCTATTCAATATTCTATTATATGAAACGTCTTCCAGATACTCAATTACATCTAGCTATGTGTGTAAGTGTCAGCACGTTCCACCTACTATTTTCTGTTTTTATATTGACTTAAGTTGTGTAATATTGTCGGAACTTCCGTCTTCAGTGTTGCACTTGCAATAACGAAGGTCACAATTGCATCCAATGCACCAATACCGGCCAAGCTTTTGTACCCCAATGAACATTTGTCGTTTGTGCATAATACGCCATTATTCTTTCAAATCCCGCCCTGCATTCAAAGTCGTGAGAATTTAGGCCAAGTTCAGGGTTAGTGCAACGATTGTACCCCACAATAACTACGTTCTTTTATTCAACATGTAAAATCATTCATCCTTACAACCGGTTCTGATGAAATGAACCACAAATTGCTACAAATATTACACAAGCACTTACGACTCACTGATTCGAACTTTCGTCGAGAAAGGGCCGCAATCTAGTTTCGACAAAGAAGTCTAGTTGATTGTGTCGGTTATTTGAGAAGCTATTTCTTGTTTAATCTCCTGGGAAAATTTGAACACTACAGCTTTGAATTTTTTGTTGCTAAGAAATAACGGATACAATATTATTTAAAATATTGTACCCATACCAGTATTATAAACATTTTCATCACTCAGGAACATCGCTAAAATTTTATGTCTCATAAATATACGTTTGTTTCTTCCGATCTTCCCCATCTATTATTTGTAATTTTTCAGAATCTTTGGTCACTATTGAATGACTAATCATCAGATCTCACACAAATCATTCCGCCACGGGAATCCCAGAATTTAAAAATCTGATCTCGAATGCATAAATAGGTCTCCCGGCTCTTTGTTTAGTACTTATGTGTAGTTTTAGCTGGATACTGATCACGGGAAAATATGTTTCGTTTGTGTTAGAGGCGAAAGTCTAAAGTTGCTTCGTAAAAAGAGTTTATCGAATGTTTCACCTTGTCTCATGAATGCGTCACGCACTCACACAAGGATCTCTCAAAATAAATTACTGCACTGTGAAGCTGAAAGTTTCATTGTCAATAAAAGATGTTTACTTCGTCGTAATAAGCACCTGCAAGGTTTTAGTCGTATTCCAACGGCCGTCATTTCTACGAGCGATGTGCCCAGCCCACTGCCACTTTAGCTTCGCAATTCTTTGAGCTATGTCGGTGACCTTGGTTCTCCTGCGGATCTCCTCATTTCTGATTCGATCTCTCAGGGATATCAATAAATTACTAGAAATAAAATAATTAATTTGCATGTGTCTTTGGCGCCGACTCAAAATTAATTAGATTTACATGTAGGAGTTTCGTTAGACTAAAAAGGTTATTTTTTATTATTTTTAGCTTTTCAGTTTCTTTTTTTCGGCGGTTTAATTTTTTTGTTAAAAAGTTTTTATTTTTTACTTTTTTGTGACTTAAATATACTATTTATTACCCTCGACAGCCTTCCGTCTCCATCATTAACCATCGATGGTAGTCATAATCCATAAATCATATGTTAGGTATAAAGTTCTCATTCACGATCATCATCAGCCTGTACTAGTCCACTGCTGGACATAGGCCTCCCCTAAGGTGTGCCACTGAACCCGATCCTCGGTTCTCCGCATCCAGTCACTACCAGCCGCATTCAGTCACTACCGGTCGTCGCTCCATCTAGCCGGGGGGCGTCCCACACTACGCTTACCCAGTCGTGATCTCCACTCGAGAACTCGTCTGTCCCAGCGGTTATTGGTTCTCCGGCAGATGTCACCAGCCCACTGTCACTTCAATGTGCTAACCCTTTGAGCTATATGTCAAAGGCTTTGGTTCTCTGACGGATTGGATCCTATCTCTCAGAGAAAGAGAAGTTCTCATTAAGATGAATGAATAGCTCAAACACGAGGTAGCTGCTGTACACCGTTGAAGAGTTCCCTCGACTGTCTTCTGTCTCCGTCATCAGATCAACTTCAGGTCTCCGTCATGTTATTATGTCATTAGAACTACTAAAGTGTGCCTAGTTTCAACAGAATCGGTTCAAAGATGCAAAATTAGTTGGTGAACAATCAGTCATACCCTAATTTTCTACCCTCAGAGTTAATTTTTTTTCTTCAAATTTAAATGGGACCAACTTCGAAGTATACCTTATCCAATAAAAAAAGAATTATCAAAATCGGACTACTCTGTACAAAGTTATGCGTGGTTATACATAAAAAATAAAAATAATAAAAAACAAAAATATATAGGGGTCGACTTGATAACCTCTTCCTCTTTTGTTTTCGTCGGTTGAAAATTAAATAACGCGGGTTAGATAGCTTCCAATTTTGCCGCTAAAAGCGCGCGCTTATTATTGATTTATGGTCTGTCTTGCATGAAACTTAGATAGGTGTACCTATTTACCTGTTTTTCACAGGCCAATCATCTCAGCTCCATACGACATTTTGAAGTCGTTAGTCAATATAAGTATAATCAAATTAAATATTTTATTCAAGGTATTAAATCTGACCACAAACAGGTTTACGTTTGAATCTTTGGTAATAATATGTAGCTATAGCAACCAAACCACCACTACTTTAAGGAGGTGGCTCAATTAAACCATAATTTAATGGCTTCATAATATTGTTCCTTTGATAAGACCACTATTTCAAATGTATATAGACGATCCGGTTGCCGTGGCGTGTTTCAATTTAAAATGATGTTACATTCACTTCAAATTAAATATAAAAATTTCTGACACTAGAGAAAGGCATGCAGAGTAACGCGGTAACGCCCCCCTGCGCCCTGCAACACTAGCTATGGTGGTCCTATGATTGAAATTTTTTATAGTAATGTACCCATACATTGGTCAGAATCGCCCAGCTAATTATTGTATGTAACGAAATCTACACTTGTACATATGAATGAAATGATTTTTTTTATTTCGGAACACATTGATCCATAAATTGTTAGTACGCCACACACATTACACTATGTTAGTAGGTACCTAAAACTAATTAAAAAGCGCAATAATTGCCTATTTTATATTTTTACTAATCAGCACCTCCAGCCAGTGACGAGTGAGGGGGCTGTCAAATCTCTCCGCTATCACCTTCAGGATGCTGTTAGTGCTCCCGCGCATTCTCATCATTACAGACGCCGCTTTTTTACGCATCAAAACTATAGCTACAAAACTATACCTAAGGATTACTTTGATACAATCCTGCGATGACATAGAAATTCAGCGTTTTCTATACTACAATCTAAGATTTATTCACGCACAGCCCACTGACGCAGCACTGCATGCCGTATTTCAGTTTAGATATCAAAAATATTTATTATGAATTGAAAATTCTGTAGCAGAATTGCAAAGCAGAATCTAAGTATTCCTTTCACTGTGAATTTCCTTCTATACCGGCCTGGCAGGACTCTGATTTGCGGTAAGATGCTGTGTGTAGATAGCGTATCAAATTTAATTCGTTTCTTCACATCATTCCTTTTCCAATTGCAGAGTTAAGTGTTATTATGGTCCGTCATGGTATTATTCATCGGTACTTACATTAACCAGCGTGCAAATAAGGAACCGCTGCCGATTTCAGAGCTTACCTCACAGACACGTAGTAAACTTGGCTAGGGAATAAATTCGTACTTACAAACAAAGCGACTTACAGAACAAGAGCTGGTATTACTTACAATAGGAAACCCTTCATTTAACCGAAGCACGAAATAAATGGTTACCAACTTTGATCGGATTTGGAGTTAACTTTCAAAGGAAATGGCACAATTCAAAGGTTCAAGGTTTATATTTTGATAGCTTTTGGCGCCGCTGTTTAAGTCCAATATTAAGACAATAAATCTCCGATAGACACACACAATGATTGTAGATCAGTCTTACCACCGTTTCTTTTTTTAATCAATTATAATCAACTTTGGTACCTATTCTAAACAAAACTAATATTTTCGCCTTGGTTTTTTTTTGCAAACTTTTCATTTTAGTTTTGACTAGCATGCTAATTCATGAACGTTAATCTTAAATATATAATAGATCACGTTCATCATAATATTCGTCTGGAATCACTGTAATAGGCCTCATAAATTTGAGAGCACGGGCGTCCTGATTAATCCGGGTGACAAATATCTTCCAATATCGCCGCAACTATCAATCTCTAGTGAATACTTAATTGGATTCCGTGGTTGGGTGGATGGCACGGCACCTCATCAAGGTCAAGGGTCCCTGTTGTCACACGTGTAAGCTAGCTATCTTCTTGCTTAATAACAAATTAATTGTAAGTTCGATTGCTTTCGGACAGAAACTGTCTAATTGTTCGAATTCATCTGATTCCACATCAAAGCCTATTAAATGATCAGGGGGCCAATCGCGGTAATTCTGAACGATATTAAGAAATCCAAACCGTAACGCTATGCGGCATCCACACGTTTGGCAAACCTTTACAAACGCAAGCCAAACCCCTGCTCCACACGTGTTACTATAAAGGTTTGCCAAACTTGTGGATGCAGCATAACGTATTTGGTTATGGTTTGGATTTGGTAATATCGTTCAGAACTAGGACTAGAGATTGTTCCCCTGCTGGCTCCTTGTGTATAAAATCTAAATCGATGATATGTACACTGACAGTTCTTCCAACCAAAGTGTCGCTAAAATTAAGTGGTTGGTTCGTTGTCTGAGTGCTTGACCGAATAAAGCCATTACCTTATCCTATATATGCAGTTTCTGAGGACACTACAATGTGATGATCGACAATATCGATATTCGTCTTCGTTTCGGGATTCTTAACACGTCGCAGACTAATCTAAACAGATTCGACACTACAGGACACTCATGCATCGCTTCATTTATTCCATTTATCACACGTTGTGAGGAGAGAAGGCCCGCCACGGGTGGAGCCATCGACCGAGGCTAATGTATTCCTTTCAAACTGTGAGACAATATGTATCGACGCAAAAACTCATGCGCAAAAAGAAGCATTTGAAACTTGTCCTCTGACTTACCGTCAAGGTTACATGTGGAGTGTTATTGATACTGCCTCACTAAAACAATGTGGGCTTGCGTCAACTCTGCCTGCCAGGGGTAATGCCGAGACGTGAGTTTCCTTTGTAATTGTAGATTTGACTTAGGTATACTTGCCGGTAGGAAAAATAAAATAATGGCTGGCTGATTAGTCTTTTATGTTGGTGCTATAATAGTTTCTGTCTGATTGACACAGCATACCTGTTTGTGTAGGACAGAAATAACAATTATTTCTATATTGCCTTTTAATAAAAATATATAACTGTTTATTATAGGCATCAGAACATTAATGAATGTTACCCAATTTAGTCACACAACTTTAGTTGGTGAATTTTCATCATTGAGCTGCTGAGACGAAAAGATATTGTACGTGCTTACCTGGAACTTGGGGCTGTACCCTCTCAAGGAGTGCGTACGGGCGAGACCTTCTTCGGCGTAAGTAAGCAGGTTTCTTCACGATGATGTCATTCGCCGTTAGACTTAAGTTTCGAGAAAAACCCTTTGATAAATGGCACGCACGGCCGCGAACTCGGACCTCTAGACTTGACAGGCCGCGTCCTTCCCCTCTACGCGACCGATGCGACGCTCTCTCCCTAGAATAGAACCATTTAATAACCACCTATAATAAATAACTACACAATAATTACAATATCTGGTGGTAGATATTACATATTTTTATTTTAGTTTTTTTAACGTGTAGCACCTTTATCCATTGTTAAACATAACGTAAAGAAACAGAAATCGCGTGGCAGAATTGTAGGCATTTGATATGGAGCCCACACCTTAGAAAGATCGCTATACTCGGATGAGCTATTTGAAAAACTGGATTTATTGGTCATAAAGAAACAAGATGCGATCTACTGATCTTCCAGTTTTTATTACTAGGCTCGTATGATTTTAGTGAGGAAATATTTTCCGAAAAATTGTAAGAAAATTATACTAAAATAAAAGTTAAACTGCAATGTGGACGACGTACTTAAACGTGCTTTGGGTGGATAAAGGGGATCCCAGACACGCGCGGCCTGTGCGTTTGCATATTGAAGCTGCGGCCTGCGGTAGGCCGCCACCGAAGGCCGCGTGTGTCTGGGATACGCTTAAAATTTTCAACTAATTTAATCGAAAAATCCAATACTAAAATCGATAGACAGAAATCTAATATACCTATTATTTATTTATTTATTATTTATTTATTTATTATTTATATAAGATGTACCATTTTTTAAAATCGTATTCTTACGAAGTTTTATAATTCTGTGGTTTTAGGAATATTAAAAATTCCACTGAGCGAACGAGCGACGTAAAGTAAACAACAGAATTAGCGCGAGCAAGTGACGGCAAGCTGGCGATAAAATGAAATACGTAGCGTGTTTGCAAAAATATTTCGCGCCTGCAGGGTTGTCACTTTTGAAAGCCGCTGAAACAATTATTTAAATAGTTTCAAATGTGTTCAGTATGTAAATTAGGTATATTAAAAATTATTCTAACATAGCTGTAGCTCGCGGCTTCGCCCGTGTTCAATAAGTTTCCCGCGCAGCCTAAAACCTTACCGAAGAACCGAGCTATAGAAAAAGGAAAACCCTATTCGAATCATTCAGGGATTTTGGAGAGAAGAGTATAGAAAAAGAGTAAAACCCTCATTTCCAAGCTTATTTACTATAGATTTCTGAGAAAAATCATCGCTTAAGGAACCGACGGCCGCGTAAAAGTTACGAGATACGATTTACGATTTCGTTTTCTTTACTGAACGATTACGACCAGTAAAGAAAACGAAACCCTCAGATTGCTTAAACAAAAACATAATTGTTTGTTTAAAAGGTTGTTTATTGACCGAGCGAGCGAAGCGAGCGAAGCGTCTACGTTTCGAGACTGGCCAAAAATGCTCTTGTCCGGCTGTCTGTCTGTCTGTCTGTCTGTCTGTCTGTCTGTCTGTCTGTCTGTCTGTCTGTCTGTCTGTAATTCTCTACAGGTCGCATTTTTCAACCGATTTTGACGAAAATTTGGCATATGTATAAATTAATTAAACCTACAAAATGAGTAGAATAAAATTTTGAAAAACATTTTTTTTAGAGTACCTACCATACTCGCAAAGTGGGAGTGAACTTTTTTTTTCTTGTGAATCCCATAGTGTGGGATACCGTTGGATAGGTCTTTCAAAAATATTGCTGGTGTGTGAATACCATTTTTTCGATTTAGGGATCCGTTGGCGAAATATTAAGCTTTAAAGCGGTAATTTTTGTTAGAGTCACGTGTCCCCCCCCCCTGCCAGCTAAACGGTTGCTTCTGGAAATGTGAAAAAATTCATGGCAGTAGCATATATAACGTAGTTACAAGGAAAACTATTACGGCTAAGTAGGTTCTATTAGTTTTTGAGTAATAGTGGATCGACTTAAGAAAGTTGAAAAAATAAATTATGTTCATAGAACTGCATACGTAAAATGGAAAATTAATTTTTTCCGCGTGATATCCATGGTGTGGGGTATCGTTGGATGGGTCTTTCAAAAATATCGCGGGTGTGTGATAAACATTTTTCGATTCAGGGATCCGTTTGCGAAATATTAAGCTTTAAAGTGCTAATTTTTGTCACTTTAGTAGGTACTTTTTCTGTTTCCAAAGTTGACTTTTGTTGTTTTTTTTTAGGTTTGGTTTATAAGGGCTGGCGAGGTCTACTGTTCTCACGGAACTACTAGTTTAATTATTTAAACTTTATTGCACATGTACAAGAGGCGAACTTAATGCCAATGGCATTCTCTACCAGCTGACCTTTGGGCCATGCAGATAAATTGTTGTGGTTGTTGTGTGTTATTTGATTCTGAAATTTTTAACCTTATGTCTTCTAAAATATGTGACCGTTACGTAACTATTGCGACAGCCCTGATTAGTAGATAGCGTACATCAGTCATCGGACTCTGGCTTCCGGCTGCGTTTCATAGTTCAATGCCTCGCCGGCTTACCAGATTCCCTGTGCGACCTTCAGAACGCCCTGCGGACCATCAATTCGACCTCGCTCAATTTAACAACATATCTACGTCTTACGTTGTCTATTGCTGCTTTTATTTCTTTAAAAATTTAAGCTTCACGTGCCAAAGAAGCATTGAGCATGGTTTCTATTTCAGAATCCTATTCGTGCCACTGCATTGCGTGTTTGTTGCGGAACAAATTTCTTGGTCTACTTAATTTTGTTTTAAAGTCATGAACACCATATAATAGATATGTAAATACATAACCATTACCATGAGACATATAATTATGGGTATAATACATGATGTAACGCAAATTTATTCATGGATCTTGGTTGTTGCTTACTCAGTTGAAATTATTTTAGTGTTTCTATATATATCTGGGAAAATAGAACAAAATTTTACAATCCTTGGTTCAGTGGTTTTCGAAATAACCGACGGACATTTATTTTATTTTATACTACTAACACGGATAAAAGGAGTCGCTATACTTATCTATCCGTTTTGAGGGAACCATTCATGTAATTTGACTACACACTACACATATCTTGCCTGACATCAAATCCATTATTTCCCAGATTCAGTAATTCAGTAGTTGCTTATATTATTGATGTATACGCCTTTTAGAGCTCCAAAAGCGCATATAAAGATTTCAAGAGACGCGAACGAACGCCATTATTTCATCGATCATATTTGAGTTTGTCATGTAAGTTCCGTGATTGATGGTGAAGTCGTGAGAAACCCCGTCCTATCCAAATATAGTTTCGTTTCCGCAATATCAAATAGAATAAAATATTAAGTAGTTACCCCTTCATTACAGTCACTGGCTTTGGCCCAGACTTTCTTTCTAGTGGTAAAATGTACATTACAATAGGTAGTAACAATCCCAGCTCAAAAACCAACTGCGTACAAAATTTCTTGCAGATCCGTTGAAAAAGGAACAATCAATTGGAGGGAATTATTGCCTTAAGATTTCAGTAAGCAATATGATAAGGTCACCGACATATCTCAAAGAATTGCGAAGCTGAAGTGGCAGTGGGTGGGGCACCGGAGATGGCAGCAAATGGGCAGACATACCTAACACATAAAACCATGGAGGTAATATATTGGTGGTGGAACTATGCAGTCGGACCCTATGGAGGATTTATGCTTTATTTACTTAATTATGTTAATTTGGGGATACCAAATTTAAAGAAGAATTATTTCGTGAAGTATTCAGTTTATGTTTATTTTCGGAATAACACGATACTTAAAAGTTATAGTAAGTTGAACAGGAAAAGGGTCCGGCGGCAGCGGCACTAAGCAACCGCAAGTGGGCGACAGCGTCTTCTTTCCCAGTTTTATGCGTTAAAAGATACGTGAAAGGGATGTCTAGAAATGTTAATAACATACCAATTTACCTACCTAAAACCTACAGAGCAACTCAACCGCTCGTTAAACACCAGTCAAAATCCCAATTCGCACAGTCATCATCTTATTTACTCAGACGTGAATAAATTATTTTTTTATTGCACTGTGTCGGTGCAGTCTCCCATCATTGGTTTGACATTCAAACCGCCTAACTCATTGCAGCAGCGGTTATGCATCATCACACTAATTTCAACTTTAACGCCTAAGCTTTATAGGTGGTTTCCCCAGTTGAGGGTCTTGAGAGAGATCGCGTTCGATACCGGCGTTTCTGTTTTATGACCGCATATTTCGTACTCAAGGGTAAAGGTACAAATTGCGGGTTTGTTGTTTGTTCAATGAATTTCTTCGCTGTTTTACTTCACGATAAATCGCGGTCGAAGTTCGAACTTATTGTTTCTAACCATCACCCTGCTTCGATTATTTATTTGCAGAAGATCGAAGAATAGATTATAAGCACTTGTTTGAATAAAATTTAACTACACGCTGAGCGAACGACGAATGACAAATATAGGTATAGTATCAAGCGAATGTATACTCAATAGTTGGCGTAACTTAAGCTTTGATTGATTGATTGATGACTTTGTATGAGCGTCGTTTGGTGCAAATCAGGAGCTCTATTTTTGAACGCTCGTCTCGCTTCGAGCGGTCGATTCTACTGATTTTTGTATCGGATGTCGAAGGATAATTAGTAGAATCGACCATTCAAAGCGAGGAGAGCGTTTTAATAGAGCGAAAAATAGAGCACCAGAGCTCAAGCTATACGTGCCGTCAAGATTCTAACATAAAATTTACTTAGGTACCTACTTTGCTATTAATTTAATTCACTGCCATAAATTGCATACTCGTACATATTTTATTAGGTTATTTTGCGCTCTGAGGACGTAAAACCATGCAACATTGGTTATTAATTATATTTGATCGATTTCTAATCTTAGCCTTTTCTTTGTTTCAGGTCTAACATTAGCAACGCGGAGTAATACCTATATCATAAGTGAATCGTAACTAACTGTAGCTTTAAATCAACTCTTATATAGGTACATAGTTTATCTAAATAATGACATAGTTAAAGTAAACTGCCAAATGCAATAAATAGTGTAGTCGTAACTTTTTAACTGTTGTTAAGTGTAGTGGCAAAAGTGGAGGACATAACAGCTTCCAAGAAGAATGCCGGGTTTACCCCGGTAACAGATAGGTAAGTTAATGATAACAGTACCTACATTGCGTGAACAATCAACAATTCTTTACAAAAGTATTAAAAAGTACAGCCACTCCGCACAAGCTTCCCCCCCCCACTCATTAATTGACTAATCGAGTTAAAAATATGTGAACGGAAAAAACGAGCTTGAAAATATGCAGGCATAGAATGGAATATTTGAAGAAACACAGCTTAACTCTGTTTGTTTAACATTTATTTCGTATCGACTAAAAGTTCATAAAAAGCGAGTTGCAGAGGATCAGTTTTTTATTGTATGGAAATTCAATTAGGCAGGTTTTTCAAATGCAAATCAATATATACCTACAATACAAAAAGTTTTTAGTTGAGTCAGTAGTATCTGATACTGACGTCCCCTGTAACCTTTGTTCACCTATTTCAATTCCTACAAATTTTTTACATGTTTTCGAAATAAAATCTAACCTTCGTAACGTTTTATAGCGTCGTCTATAACGTGTTCTTAGCGACCGTTAAACAAGATATTAATCAAAATGGTTAGTTTCAGTACATAGGCGATGTGAACATTTACATAGGGCCTATTTTAATTAAGGAAATCCGCACGGTCGCGCTGCCGCGCCGGCGCAGGTGCCAGTGCGATTAATTAGTAGTCGCTAGTCGCTCGCTCGCGTTGCCTATCACAATTCGTTATCTAGTCCGTGTAGGCACGATTTCGTAGATTTACTGGAGGGAAAAAGTCATTTACATATTATTAAGGCGGTCTGGCTACGTCTGTACCAATTTGTCTGACAAGAAAATAAATCTCTGATGCAGCTCATCAAAGAAGGAATAAATAACGTAGGACATTTCATATAGCCAAATTATTTTATACTTTTTAGGCAGTTTTAAAAACGTGGTAAAACAAAAAAAATGTTTTCTGCTTTTTGCGAGTTATTAAAATTGCATTGTCATGTCATCCATTTCTCTAAGCGAATACGAAAACTCTTCTCTCATTAAAATTTGATCCCAATCCTGTCGACAAACAAAACTTTTAAAGTTTTATCACACAAAAACTGGTGTTTTATGTCTTTACATAAAAATCTTATCTCGCTCCTTTAAGTGACAGCAAACTAAAATACTTTTTTGTTAGTTTTGTCATATAATTAAATTAATATGTATACTCTTTCTGTGTGTACTTAAATAAATATTGACAATATTTTTAATAACGCAAAAAAAAACTAATTGTCTACTGTACCAAACTAATTTCCAAAATAATTATAGTAAACACACATTCTTAACCACAACGAGTAGTGGGTTAACACAAAATCTCAGACTGTAACTAAGCCAAGAATCTTGGCCCAGCTACCAAATAATTAATCACTGGCCACATAAGTCTCCGCCTCTATTCAATTGTGGTGGTCTAGATAGACTAGATAAATTGCTAGTACCGTGCTAGTACCTATTTAAAATTTTGCGAGAAAGTACGTTTTTAGAAGTAGCCTTAATTAACTTTTGTACCACGAGTACCAAAACAGCATAGGTATGCGTAGTAGGAGAGCCGATTCAAAAAAATACCACATGTGTGACTAACACGAAATTAAAAATGGGTAGCATATCGGGTAGTAAATTACGTGACGCAACTGACGTGACGGGCCATGCCAAAAATATTTAAAAATTAAATACTTTATACAATTTTAGTTTGGTTTGCCGATAGTTATCTTATATTTTATTAGTTCGTTTATATGTCACAAAAATCAAAACTACAGAAACAGTGCATTTTACCTTCCAAAATCGCGTTACTATCCGGAACGCCATATTTTGGACCTCGAATTACTCTGTGACGTGCTTTCGTCACAGGTATCGCAGCGGTACTCTGGGTTTGCGAATGCTTCAAAGTTGCTAAGGACAGCATGGGACATACGAAATTTGGCACTTTCAATTTGTTTGTGTTCGATTATTTAACAAAGTACAAGTATTTTTAGGTGTTTTTAATTTTATTTCATATCTTATACATTGTGTGAATGAAATTAATAATTCATTTGCATATTAACAATGCATATAAATTTTTTACAGAATTTTTAATGTGTGGGACACTGCGATTTCGGTAGTGGTAGTATTTTATTGAAAAGGCCCAAGGAACGTCTTTAGTTTCTTTTTACAGACTGTTCTCCAAAATGGTGTCATGTGATGCTAAAACAACAATAAAATTGGGAAAAGTATAAGACTGTTTGAAGCATTATAAAATTGTATTTTATCATACCCACAGTAAAAACAACTGTTTATTCAGTCCACTTATTCCTTGAAGTCCTGCAACGTGCCTTCTTCGTCCCCGCTTATTTAGTAAATTTTATTAATAAGTTAAAATTACGTAAGTAGGTACTAATAATGTCTTTTAGCGCTATAAATGCCATAGCTCCCAATAACTCGCTGGTCACTACATTTGTTGAAGAAAAAGCGGAGGTAGCTCAAAAATCACTGTAGAACCTGTAGTAATTTCTGATAATAATTATTGTACGTAGCGTTTATGACTGTACCATCTTATGATGTTTACTTTAAAAAATTAATGCTTTTGTATAATCACAATTAAAAGGTAGCTAATTAAACAGGATTAAATGGAACAATATTTTATCGAATTCCTTATTTGACCGTTTTATTTCAAATGAAACACTAACCGGTTTAATTATTTTGCCCGTTTTCAGTGGCCATAAAATTGGGTTTTAATGATAATGACTTTTAAAGTAGATAAAGATTAACAGGAATTCAAATATAAATAAAATGATTTTAGTCCCTCTGTCAGGTAGTACAATCATCGGTATTAGAAAAATCACGGTAAAGGTACAATGTCTGTTTACATTCTATGTGATTTGGTGGAAATGGTGGATTGTTCCATTGTATTTTATATGACATAACTAGCGAACTATCTCCACAAGAAATTTCATCAAAATCCGTTCAGCGGTTTCGGGGGTGAAAAGATAACAAACAGACAGACAGACAGACAGACAATTAATTTACCATTTATAATAATAATATGGATTTATGAAATAAATAAATGCCTAAAATTGCCTGCTGATTAATAATAATAAATTAATAAATAAATTAATAAATTTATTTATTTCCAAAGAGTACAATTTAGCGAAAGATACGATGTTGAAATAAGAGCAGATTATACAAATCAACAAAGGGGATTGGACTCCTGGCCCCCTAGGCTAGATTGGTCCAAGTAAAGTCCCTAATCAAGCAGAATGATATAAATAGGGAATATTCATGGGTCATACAAAATGTCAGTTTGAATCCATTCAACTTGTCGTAATAACAACAATGGGCGTATAAATATGGTAATGGATGTAAAATACAAAACAGCGGTGACGTTACAATGAGTTAAAATCAACAACAGCGAATGTCAGCGGATCATAATAACTGCAAGTCATGCAAAGGTAACAAGTAAACAATTGCAATAATCACTCTACATTGAGACGTGACAAAAAAACCGCAACAAAGCCACCGCGGCAGTGGGTTGTGTTGTGTTGTCGCGACTAACGTGCTTCGACATTAGCAGCAACAAAATATGATGTCGCAACCAAAAATGATTTGCTGGAAGAAATCTCTTGTCTGCGTTTGTTTTGTCCTGTATCTTTTCTATATCTTCGTTCGTCGTCTTCATATCTATATTTCTGTGTATGTGTACCATAAAGTATAAAATAAAAGGAACACCCTTTGCGAGCTTGATCTTTTCGATATGATTACAGTCTCTGTACTTAGATAATAAATAACAGTCACAAACACGCAGCAAAAAGGGTCAAGTTAATACGAAATAGGCAATTGTCTTCCGAAACACAGAAGCTACCTCAATTGCTGATAAACTTGGCAACAAATAAGATAATAAACAACTCCTGACGTCATCGTTTAACCTTACTCGAAGTCTCGTAATGATTTTACACTAAAGAAAAATATTTGACTACAGAATTGGCTCGTGCAAAAACTGCACTTTAGTGAAATATTGTAATGTATATAATCGGATCTTGATCGTCTTAGTGATGATTCACTCCAAGCGTTATCGATTAGTTAATTAAATCGTCCCTTCAAACGAGAATCTTTTGGATGAGTCAACTGAATAATCCAATGGAAATTATTGAGTTTGTGGCAATATTGACTTGATCTTTAGCAATTAAGTAGGTAGGTAGGTATATCGGTTTAATGAGATAAATGTAGAAAAACCAAGAAATAACAACTTACAACTACAGGCACGCTGCAAATTCACTCAACCAAGTGAAGAAGGTAATATAATAACCTGATGTGTCCTCATTCTTTCTGCAAACATTTGTCAAACAATGTTTTTAACTGCCAGATAAAAGAGTCAAGGCTTAGACGACCTTTCGCCAGAGATCGAACATAAAAGCGGAGAAAATCATGTCGAGGTCAATCTGTCCGTACGATGTATCGCTAGGGTATACTAATACAAAATACGTGTCCCATTAATCTGATTCTGAGTTACATGATGTTTTAAGTTCATCCTTTACAGGTGATAATAGTCTTAGTTTGTACATAACATTATTTTTGTAAAGATTGCGCGTCTTTACAAAAATAATGTTATGTACAAACTTGATTTTAAAAGATATGTTGCGGAAGTTTGTTGCGCCGCTTCTTCTTCCCAACGCTAACATCTTGGAAGCGGTGGTAGATAAAAAATTGACGTTGTATAAATGTACCCAGTGTACTTACATGCAAATAATTTTTTTTGAATTTTTTTTAAATAGAAAAACGAAGGCTTCCTAGAAATAGTATATATCGCATATCATTTATAATCCAAATTCTGGCATATATTTTGTCATACTTCATTTAAATTTATGCAAAATACACTGGTTTAATATGCAAGCATACGAGTAAAATAAATAAGTCCGACTAAGATCGCACATTTGACATGCACTAGATACCTATAGTAGCAAGATATTTCGCATGATAAGCCAGGTCTTCAAGCTAATTGATTTAATCCTCTCTCAGATCACATCTGGCTGGATAACTTTTTCTTCCCTTTTATTTGGCAGCAGGTTACACCATGTAGGCATGAATCACTCTATTGAGGTCAAACAATAAAAGTCAATCAATGCACTCGTAACTTCTAGTTGTCTGCAATCAAAATGTTGTCATAAAATCGCTATCACCGGATGGAGGGACGTCAAGACTTGTTCCAATTTAAAGGAACAGTGATTTCAGATGTTTTTGGTATCGGATCGCGTGTTCAGAACCTGTAGAATTGAATGATATTATTGCATAACACGAGAGCGAACATTGGCGTGCATGTACGTACAGCCTTGCCAGAGCGTTATCATGCGCTTCCCGGGCTGATGTCTGGGTGACCTTTGTATTCGCGGCTCGGAAACTAGGTCGTCGGCTTCTGACCTTTTTGTTTGTGTTGCAGCGGATTGAAAAAGACGAACGATCTAGTCCGAGCGCAGACGGAGCCGCACGAACTCTATTTCGGGTGCAGCGAGACTGCAGGGGAGGTTGGCCCGATGCAGCGAACACGGTGCATGTATGATGGATGAATCGATTCAGCGCTGTGTACCATGCTGTACAGTGATAGCACAAGTTATCTATCAAGGTCTTTCATAATACCATTGCGTGTTTGTTCAAATTCGTTTTTTTTCCTGGTTCATATAGGTGCTAAGTGCAATACCGTTCCAGTCTCAGAGCAAGTATACTAGCTAACTAACTCTATGATTCCAGTGCAGTATTTTCAAGATCTTCTTTGTATATCGCGTCTACATTTTCTGTTAAGTACCTACATTATTAGTTCCAAAACCTTGCTAATTTTTTTCTTTTACTGACGTAATTTCGTATCTATAGTGAACAGTTTAAGTAACAATTAAAGCGGTATTCTGAAATAGAGCAGTAAAGTTGACCCTGTGGGCGGCGGCGGGTGGCGGCGTCTTTTCGCTTGATTGTCCACGATCAACGACAGCTTTTAACGACCCCTCAATTACTGTGATGACCGATAAACTGAATCTTAGCTAATGGTCGCCTCAATTCACTTGGTCTGTATTAGGTGTTATCGTCGACATGAAGGCTTAAGCGAGGGGATTAAATGTGAGAATAAGCAGTTTCTTGTACCTAACCTACTAAGATCGCCCGTGTTTAATGTTTGGTTTTGGTATACCTAGTTGAGAGTAAATGTTACTTACTTTCTTTTATTTCAATTATTATTTTGATACCTACATAACTTTAGTTTGATTAAAATTAATAAAATCAAATCATGTCATCAAACTTAACGTTATTACCTTTAATCGTATCAATAACTCGTAGAATCCTTTTATCCTACGATTATCCATCGTCTTACGCACATATCGAGGGTTGACATGGAATCAGGCCACCGAGGAGCTGGAGGGGTCATGACGGGGCGGAGGGGGCAAACTCTGACCCAGTTCCAGTGACCTGGTCACACACAGGCCCCACTCGACGGAATACCTGCAATTAAAACAAAGTGCGTAACTATTAGTGACTGTGTACAAAACTACTGTCTGTGATCATAATTTTATATGTTATCATATTTTTCCAAAAATGTGAAATGAACTGGGTAACCCTAATAGGTAACGGAGACTATGGTGTGAGCCTTTCTGTAATTCACCACAATTATTTTTTCTTATATTTACCTTCCCTCTTTTTACAACGGCTTCGACTTCGACGTATGATTTACGAACTCAAGGGGGTTAATTTTCTAATTAACGTTGCGTTGAATTTCCATCACGTTTTGGAGAAGACAAATTAATGGGGAATCATTCGCGAATGTAATTACTGTCACGTATAGCGGAAAATTAGTATGACATGTTTATGGTCACAGTTTGCGTACATAGGGCCAGGTATTAACAGGAATTCTGCTCCTCTGCTCCTCGCTCATCCGAGGGATCGTTTGAATCCAAATTTTCCACTTCATGGACATAACTTCCAATGGTTCCGATGACGTGTCTATGTATGTTTCATTTCGTTGTACGAATCAAGATGAAAGTCCCTGTTTAAGCCAGCACAGCTAGAAAAGCGATCTGTGGTACGCCTTAATTATTCCGGGAGCGTCCTTAGTTTTTGCGGTATTAAATTGGATGGAGTCTGTTGGAAAATTATTTCGGTGATCAACCTTATTCCTACCTATGTCTATATCTAGCATCCCTTTAGACTGTCCGTCCTATTTCTGTCCCAGACCCAGATATCTTTCAGATTTTTCCTAGAGTCCCTAGTAACTCAATTTTCAATGAATTGCGATTGATCACAGTTCAGTGGCCAACCAACCACTTGAACTTACTTCAACAAGCCCAGAGTTAGTAAAACTTCGTGTTTTATGCTTCGTTTTGGAGTAAAATTAATGGTTTCTAGTTTTTTGGTGTCTTGTTAGGTTTATTGGTTCCAATTTAAAACACTGGCGTTTATTTTTGTTATATTTCAAATTAATTCTCTGACGTCGTGTATAGCTAACGCTTCCTAGGCGTTACTGTTTGATATACTACTGTTAGTACACCTGTCACGCAGCCACACGCTCTACTCCATAGTTGACATTCACGGTTGATTTGTCACGCTCCGGCTCCGTCCGCATCATTGGACAAAGCTCCGATTCGGACATCTATATTATGATTGAAACACGATTTTACTTGGTCAATAATCTATACTTATATAAAGGAGTAGAAATCGTGTGTCTGTACTTTAAACAAATTTAAAAAAAAATGAGTGTGGGCGATAAAAAAAGAGTAACAGAACACAAAAAAGTTATTTTAAATTTTATGTCTTTCTGTCTGTCTGTCTTTCTGTCTGTCTGTCTTTCTGTCTGTCTGTAATCGCTAATCTCCGAAACCACTGAACGGATTTTCTTGCGGTTTTCACAGGTAGATTAAGCACGGCCTGGAGCAACTTATAGGTTTTGTTTCATTGAAATCGGATGACAGCGAAAAAAGTTATCGTCATTTACAGATAAATCATTTAACGTAACAAGACGATGTCATAGACATAGGAGATATACAGTTTTTTTTTTAACTGGGACAGTATAGGCAAGTCCGAAACCATAGAAGATGCAGGGAAAGTGTCTTATGACATAGAAATTTTTTGGTCAAGCGTGTGTTGTCAATAAAAATGAGACAATTTGCACATTTTTTTTAATGCGGTTCGACTCAGTTTCATGTAGGGATCACTTCATTATATCGGAAGAAAAAAATCTGAGCAGCAGAAGTTAGTCAAATTCAATAAAATGTTTTCTCATAGAACGCCAGTGAAAAATAATTTTTATTATTTTTAAAAAATGCGTATCGACTTAGTTTCATGTTAGAATCATTTTATTGTATCGGAAGAAAAAAATCCAAGCAGCAGAAGTTAGTCAAATTTAATAAAATGTTTTCTTATAAAACAGACTGTGCAAAGTACTTAGGTACCTACTTACTACTTATTCATGCATGCCACCTGAACTCCAGCTGCTCCGATTACTATGTCAAAATTGTTATCACGAAAAAATACCTAAAGGTTCCTAAGACAGTTTCCCTGTATCTCCTATGGTTTTGGTTTTGCCCATACTGTATTAGTTACAAAATACACAAGTATAATAAAAATTGATATGAGAAGTCTTATGAGCAATAGAAGTGAAAACAACAATTTTTTAAATTTTTATCTGTCTTCACCAAATTGGATACGGTGTTCATAGTTTGTTCCTGAAGGTATGGTATACCTTAAATTATGGTGAATAATATATACTTAGAATGATCCATTTTACCATTGGAAAATTATAACTAGACGATGTATGTCTGTACATAGCACAGATAGGTACCTACTTCCAAAATCCACGCGGACGAAGTCGCGGGCAACAGCTAGTTCTCTAATATAATAACAAAATCCAATTTCAATTCTCTTGGAACAGTTTTTTTTGGTACCTACTTAGGTCTAATTGTTAGCTTAATACCTGGGTATCTTCTCCTATAATTAAATCTATTCTCAGTTTTTTTCTTAATGCTTAATTACTAAACTTTAACAATAACTAATTAAAATATGTACCTTCCACGTAGCGAAGGTACATATTATATTTGTTTTCTGTTAAAGTTTAGTAAACACTCTGAGTGAAAGTGACAGATTTATCTATTCTATTCGCTTCAAAAATAGCATGATCACGACCCATGCATGTGCTAGCGCATGCTTCACAGAGACGAAGTTCTTGGCTAAAGACACGTGAGTCATACTTCTATTTCTTAGTTTCTAAGAATAAATTCAAAACTGCATTCGTGTGACGCATAAAAGTAGTAAAATTACACGCAAGGGGGCAACGCCCGGGTGATTAGTTTCCAAGTATGATACTTAGAGGTTAATTGTATAACTTATTTACATCTAACACTGTACGTATTACATCTAGCACATAGAGTAAGTACGTTACAATATTGATTTTGATATGGTCTTTCAAACATGTACTTAAAAGCTGCGTATTTAAGTAAGTAGAAGTAAACATACTATCTTACATGAAACAAAACAAGTTAAAGAAGAAAAAATAAAATTCTAATACTCAGTAGTAGAAACACGCTGAAACTTGATCTGTTGCTTGCCGTAGACGTATACTACTAGGTAAGGAAAGAAGAAAAGAATAGACGACAAAGAATAACTTCGTCTTCTACTGAATAATTATAATAAATTTTAATACGGAAAGTCTCTATCTGGAATGAAATCACGTATAATCCGTGGAAACAGCGCTCTTAAAACTATCTCGGTTAAGGACATTTGCATTCTACCGTACTTTCATAATTACAACGGGGTAACTTCGGCGGTGAACAAGTCAACTTCCATTAAACTGCTTGGTAGTATTGTTGGAGTTTATTTGGCTGTCAAACGATAGTTCTCATCTGTTGCATGGTTTATCATTGGGAAATGGTCAAATTGGTTGAAACTAATAAAGAGTTAAAAAGTTCGTTCCCATTCGTGGGGTTGCTATGATTTACTGACATACTTATACCGCTTTGTAAAATCTACAATACAATCAATTTTTCACCTAGCAGAAGCGTTCATTGTGCATTTAAATGCACAATGTGGTTTTCGTTGCCATTACATCCCAAATTTTACAGGCACTTTACTGCATGCACTATAGAAAATACAAATAGAAAAACAAATACATGGGTATAAACAATACAGTTCCTCTACTTTAAGAGTAATAGCAAAATTAAGAACGTCCCAAATATACTTGATAATATTTGATGACTAAATTTACTGGTGATACATAAATACTATATTATATACCTGCTGTTTCTGCAACCCACTTGTGTTAGAACTGACTAAGTTATGTCCGCTTGCTTTACAAACTTCAGCCACGACACTGCGACAGAAAGCGCTAACTTTGGAGGTAACCAGAAAGATAGACTGCATTGATAGTCAGCAGTTATATTTGTATCTCGTAGGTACACTATAAATGTACATACATAAGGGTTAATTTAGTACTGAACTTCATTTAGTTCAAAACTTAAGGTGCACAATACAAAGAGATCATTAGCAGCTGCTATTGAGGCACAAGTAGGGATGTACTGGTTTTCTATATCCGGCTGCTTAGATCATTTATCATAAGACTTAACTATAATATGTGTGTATAGTACCTACTTCTAAAATAAATAAATAAACACATTAAGTAAGATTGTTCCTCGTTCCTTCGACGTGGATCGTCACAAATACGTATATAAATACTAACGGACATGTAAGGATATACCTACATACAAAGATACCAAAAGTATATTTGGTAAAGTATACATGCAACACGTATTACAAACCTTCAGTCTCGCAAGCTGCAGTGGATTATTTTAATGAATAACCCCGTCTTTGTTCCTTCGCTCAGCTCAAGGGTTATTTGAATAAGAAAGTAGAACTTTCTCTACACATTGCTGCTATTTTCTCTCGTAATTGAATTGGATGGATGAACGTTGTTCTTAAATGGGATCCATCATGTTTGTTAAACGTGGAAAAATGCATATTTATTTTTTAATTTAGACAAAATATGCGCGATGCGGGTTTTGTTGCTGGCGTTCTTACTCCGTAGTCTGATTTTTCTTTGTTTAGTTTTCTCGAGACAGGAGAGTACTGTTTCTTTTTTATAATTTAAGTTTTCGTTTGCTATATTATTAAGGTTGAATACAATTTTAGCAATTGTTATCGGGGAGGTTTTAGTTTTCCGAAACTAACAAGATAACTTTTTGGGTCATTATCAAATTGGTATTCTGTTATTCAAACCTTGTCGCCAGCAGTCTCTGCCTACAAAATTGAACTGTCAGTCAAACAAAATGCCACTTGCCACATCATTCACTGTTCCAAAGATTGTCGAACCCTTAGGAAAGTATAAAAATATTCATCCTCCGACCCTAATCTCCAGGAGGTATTTCAATAGATACCCGTGCCGTTGTCCCTGGAGGTTTCGCATCAGTGTCCTTGTTCTCAGTCATCGAACTGACCAAATGAGATGAGATAAGCGAATACAGTCTGATTTCCCTGGCGACTCTAAATAACCGTGGATAAAGTGTTCTCACCAAGGACGACGATTTGGGTCGTCGTCACGCGACTTAGACTCGTGGTACACCTTTTATTACAAAGCTTCATCGCAATGGAAGTCCGTCTACAGACCAACCTGAAACTGTGTTTTAAATTAATTTCACCTTGTATTAAAGTTATAAACACAAGAGATAAGGTACCCTTTATCTATTAGTGGTACAAATTGCTGGTCATTAAGGCCAGACGTGGCCGGAGTCGAGACTATTACAGGGTCAGGGCCGGGCACCTTTGTTCCGTCGGAATGGTCCACTTCCCTTCGGCAATCGTGCTGAACACCCCGCCTTTATCTCCTGCATTTCTGGCGGGGGTGGGAATGAAGAAAGGGGGCGAGGAATACAGCAGGATAAGAACGCTGCGCATAGCTTCGGGCTACTCGTCCGTCTTGGGCTGATAAAAGCCGTGTTCCACTAAACTACCCTTTTTGGTTTCAAGATTCAATTTATTTTTATTATCTCCTATCAGTAACACAAAGGAAAATTCTTTTTCTTTTCGCTGCAAAGGCAAAAATACCCGAGCAATGATTGATGTGTTTAATTTTACACTTGATGGTAAAAATTGTGCGGCGTATGAGTAATTTATTCACTTTTATAGCCCAGTGCAACGGCTCGTTTTAGAAGGAATTTAATATTTTTCGTTTATGTAAAACGATGATGGAAGACGCGTCGTATTTAGGTACACCCTGCATTTATACACGGTCTCTCTCAGTTTTAGATATAACTAGCTTTTGCCCGCGGCTTCGCCCGCGTGGAATAAGATTTGTCCGCGGGAACAGTTTACTGCGGTAAAAGTAGCCTATATGTTATTCCAGTCCAGGATATAAGTTATCACTGTACCAAGTCATGCTATCGGATCTAAATTGTGTAAACCGTCCGGTGTTCTATGGAGAACTCGTCGCGAACCGTCACAACTTCCGAGCATTTAGGCGTTTTTGCCACGCTTACTACTGGCACACGACACGAAGTAGCCTTCCGCTACTCGTGACAGCTCACTGCGTCACATACGCGCTTTTCGTCCGTGGTGTTCAAAACCAGGTGGCCAGGCTTCTCTTGGTCACACCAAACCCCCGAACCCCCATTAGACCTTATTAGGTCTCCATTTCTTTGCTACACTCCCATTTGCTAGAGGGGAAGTGGAAACTTTTTCCTACTTATTTCCTTTAATTCTTTCATTAATTTGTCTGGGGCCCAAGGTAGCGTAGAGTCAGTCCCAGGGACTCACCTACCCTCACCGGTAGGTGTTTTTGTGTTTGGTACCCCTGTTGATCCTCGCAGTAGAGGAGTGGCAGGGGGAGAGGTGTGGTGGCGGGAATGTACCAAGTTATCACTGTACTCCGCCGCTGACTTAATAATATTATGACTGGCATGTTTAGTAGTGCGTCGCTAAAAATATTCTCCTTACAAAGTTCATCATCGTCGTATCAGCCTGTAGACGTCCACTGTTGGATAAAGGCCTCCCCTAAAAATCTCCACGACGACCGGTCCTGCGCTAACCTCATCCAGCCGGGTCCCGCGACCTTCACCAGATCGTCAGTCCACCTTGTAGGAGGACTTCCCACGCCGCGTCTTCCGGTTCAAACAAAGTTCATGTACCTGCTAATAGGTACCAGAAGCGATTAATTGAATAAGTAGGTACCTACTATAAAATGCACAATGTAAATACAGAAAATATAGGTAAGTACGTGTTGTCGTGGCCTTTCTTTTAGAATTATAGGAGAAACAAACAATCTAGTGTTGCCGATCGATATGCCACTATCGATGTTCTATCGATAAACGACCAATAGTCGGAATATTATTGATAAGAATCGATAGCACAAATACAACACTATTGATGGACCGTCATTATTTAAAATAGGTTTACCATTTTGAACTTACTGCCTTTAATGATGACCCTGCAAATTATCAACCCCCCCCCCCCCCCTTTAAAAGTTACTGCCTTTACAGAAACCGATACTCCTGTCCAAATTTTCGTCCCCCTTCCCCGTCCCCCTTAAAATGTGGAAATACAAAATCCCGTCCTTATTTATTCATGATAGCTATTGCCCGTGGCTTCGGTGGGGAATAATTTATTCCCGCGGAAATACAGTAAAAAGTATCCTATATTTATGATAAGCCGGGATATAAGCTACCATGCACTGTACCAACAATCATGAAAATTGAATATATTTCCCGCGGGAAAAGTTTACCGCAGTAAAATATAGCCTATGTGTTATTCCAGGAAATAAGCTATCAATGTACCAAGTTTTATCAAAATCCGTTCAGCCGTGATTGAGTTTCCCGCGGGAACAGTTTACCACGGTAAAAAGGGGCCTATATGTTATTCCAGGATATAAGCTATCACTGTACCAAGTTTCATCAAAATCCGTTCTACTATTAAGTCTTATCGAGTAGTTGACGCCACGGCGAAAGAGATGGAGCCACTGTGTACTTGAGCTCCGACATACGATGCATTTCATTTTTCCTGCGGGAACAGTTTTCCCCGGTAAAAAGTAGCCTGTATGTTATTCCAGGCCATAAGCTATCACCGTATCAAGTTTCATCAAAATCCGTGTAGCCGTTCTTCAGTTATAAGTGGTCTAACTAACATGACTTTGTTTTATATACCTACTATATATATATTAAGATTTAATTTTGGATGAAATTTGGCCAATTTACATATTATGCTCGTTTCCAAAGCCGTAAAACCATTTAAAAACGAAAGACTTAATCCGTGAAAAAACGGATCAATGAGTGCACAAACAGCCTAAGAGCTGATAAAAAGACCACATAGGAATTCATTATTGGCGAAAAGAGTTGGCAGCAGCGCCTCTGGTTGGATGAAATTTGGCTAATTTACATAATATGCTCGTTTCCAAAGCCGTAAAACCATTTAAAAACAAAAGACTTAATCCGTGAAAAAACGGATCAATGAGTGCACAAACAGCCTAAGAGCTGATAAAAAGACCTTAATAGTAATTCATTATTACCGATGCAAAGAGTTGACAGCAGCGCCTCTCGTAGTCAACCTTGTCTTTGGCTAGATAACTTTCAGGTTCAAGCCACAATTAAAAAAAAAACAAAAAAAACAACCGACTAAATCGATGTCATCAAACAGTGCCAATAGTGCCATCTATGTTGTTTATTTTTGATTTTGGATGAAATTTGGAAAATTTACATAATATATCTTTATAAATTATAGCCTATGTGTTATTCCGATGTTTAATCTATATTACTGTAAAGTTTCATGAAAATCTGTTCGGTAGTTTTTGCGTGAAAGAGTAACAAACATCTCACATCCTCACATCTTCACATCCTCACATCCTTACAAACTTTCGCCTTTATAATATTAGTAGGATTTTGGATAAGTTTTCCTAGTCTCAGTAATGCAAACTTTATGCTAGCTCAAATCAGAATCAGGTGTCAGAAAATCAGAAAAATAGTATCATTTTAGGCTTTACAGCTAATCATACATCTTGCATACATAATACAGTTTTGTTATTTATTACAACATACGAATAACTGATTATGCACCTACACCTATTAAATATATAGAATTATTAATCTTTACATGTTTCCAAATTACTTGGCTTTGACTCTTGAATTAGCACAATTAATTTGTATTGAAATCGATTCGTCGAATAATACAATAGAAACTTCAACAATTGCGTCAGAAGTTGGGCTTTATAATACTGTTGCTTCGTCTTTCTTGAATCCATATAAAACACTTTAATTATAATTATATCAATACTGTTGATTAAATCAAGGACAAACACCATTCGACCAAGTAAATACCCGTTATTACTCCATTATTTTGTACCTAAGGACTAAGGGGATATTAGATCATTCGTTGGTGTTGCTTTGAACGCCTATAATAGGGATTGATTACCATCAAAAGGGAAAAATCTTAGTTAATTCTTATATTGTCATGATTTGAGTATTATTCTGTGTGAATTTTATATCATTGTCTAAATTTGTAAGTCGCAGTAAGTAAAGTTTTCTTACAATATCACGATATCCATATTCAAGTTTTATATTCGAAATAAAATCGTACGTAAAACCCCAGTAAAACCTTCCACACATCTGTGATATGCACAAAAGTAGGTAAATATTTGAAAACCATCTCCCCAGCTGCTAATACGCGAGTCAAATAAGCTGTACCTACAATTTGCATCGAACAAAACATTTATTTACGATCGACTTTGCCTTTCAACGAATGTCAGACGAAAAGCTAACATCAAAGAGACGTTTGTGTATCGCGTTTCCAAATAAAACATGCGCCATCGCCTTTGCTCTGTTATCGTCGTTGGCAGCTTACATTGCAGCTGAAATGCGCTTGAAGCGTTTGGGAAGTTAGCGAATTTTGTGTAGGTACTTATACTTAACTTTAGGTACTAATATTGGTAATTTGCATAGATCTCAAATGTCACAGAAAACTAGTTGTCTTATAGAACGGACAGGACACAAATCCGTTTAAATTGAGACATTTTACACTTATATTGAATAGGAAAAAGTAACACTACAATCAAATTCATTATGATAATGCATAAAATAGATAAAATAATATCTAAAACTAATATTATTATAGACTGGCTGGCGTTTGTTCGCATAAAAAATCCTATTGATTTGTTTTCATGTCCTCAGCAAGCTCCGTCGGTATACTCGGCAAGCGTGCTTTACGCTAAATAGCTCCAGAAAGCGCTTACTTGTCAAGAGTAGTGCGGCGGGCGGGTAGGCGTGGATTTGAATTGCATCGTTGCAGGCGCACATCCGAATTCGACGAACGTCCGCCCATTCGCGCACGCTTTTGAACTATTTCGTCATGCCATCTAGTGAATTAATTAACAAAATCTTAATTTATTTAACGTTACAAGGTGAACACAGTGGTGAGCCAGATAGACAATCACCCTGAAAAATGTTACCGGAAGTGGGTGCAGAAAGGCCGGATGTCACAGACAAAACTCACCAAATATGATTGAAAATTTATACAATGCGGTGGCGTAGCTTAGAATAATTAATACTCAATATAGAAATCTATTAGTTAAAAATCTACGAACGAAAACCACTTATCTATTTTTTCGCCTATCGTATACCGCTCAACTAGTATTTCGCGCGAACGATACTTCGCACAAAGTAATCAAGTTAATTTATGATTAAGACAACCGAACATTGCCTACAGCTTGAAAGGAATGGAACGACATAACTTTTATGATTCTGACAAACATCAATTTTGCCACTACTTTTATAGACTTTAATTATCCACTATAACCCCATACCACTTTCTAATGCTTACAGTTAACAGTGCCTACATCTTACTAGGCAATGGAGGAAGGCGGCAAATAACTAAAACTAAATAATACCATACGTATGTACTAGGTCTGTGCATACGTAAGCAAAGCAGATCCAACTGCAAACTAGTTCATTTTGTAGGCAAAAAGTTTCAGCATAATAGTGAGTAGGCGAGACAGTTCAAAATTGTCTTAATTTTGTTAAAATTCTATTATTTGTACAGAATTGTTACGTACCATTCCATTTATCCAAAAATGATCAGATGCATAATATTTTTATTGATTTTTCATAATTATTGTACCTAACAAAGACGAGAGTAAACTGTTAACGAGACATTTCTTAAAGTCTGGTACGTACAAACAAACTTATGATGTCATATATCTTACTGATTTAAGAGTGGATTGTATGAATAAAGTTTCAATTTGTTCTAGAAGATATTAGCTGTAATTTAAAACTCTTCTAAAGTTTTGCAATTTGCTAAATGTGTTTGTTCTTGCCTACCACCAAAGGGCATAATTTGGTTTGGAACTAATTTCTCAATTTATAACTATGTACGCAGTACATACTACCTACTTAGGGTTTTAGTTACGTTAACTTTCGTTTGTTATTTTCTCCTTGCAATTACATCACCTACAGCTGAATATATGTTTTTTCTGGTTTTTGCAGTGTATGATATTGATAAGATTATTTTTTTGTTTTTGTGTTAAAAAAAAAAGTTTACTAGACGAAGAACATGAAGATACTTTGACATTTTCGTTATTTCAGACCTCTCCCAAAATAATGTAGTCTGTGAAGTTGTATGTTTATGCACTGACATGATGATAGCAGTACTAATTTGAAATTTAATGTACAGAGGATGTTGGATTTGTCGTTTATAGAATAAAAGAATTACCACTTAATATTGTACTTATCCCCAATTTTTATAGTGTAATCTAAAAGTATTGTCTTCCGAAAAAAATCCTATACAAAATGGTTAGGGAAAACTATATTCACTCTTTTACTAGACTACTAGTCGCCTCGTACTAGTCGCAAATCTTTCTCTACAACTACAGCAAGACTAATCTTTTATCTGACGGACGGTATACAACATAATTAAACCCTTTCAAAATCCAAATCGATTTACAAGTACATGTTGTTTGCCCACAGATACAGTGTTATTCTGACGATAACGACCAACGCCTCCGACGGGTTCGCCTTGATAAACGGTGAGTTACTTACATTATTTATATCATACATTAGCTATGAATTATGTATGCCACTACACGTGCATCATATCATGGGTTATCTTCTACCTTCATATGCATAACATGTAGGTCAATATAGGTTGTAGGACTACTGCAGATCAACGTGTGGGTGCCAACCTCTTTCCTATTTCTGTCGCCAAACAGCCGATATATGCCTTATTGGTGATATGATTTGAAGAGTAAGTGTGATAACATGCTCATGATGCATTGGAACCTAAGTCATCAGTGCCTGTTATACGAGTATGACTCACTGACTCTTCAAACCAGATGACAATTAAGCATACCAGCTTGGCCTTTTGGATTTTTAAACTTTTCCGAATAGATAAGTGCGATACGATAGGTAACTTGACGTAATTCTAGTTCTCCGAAAATACAGAGGATGTCGGTTATTGCGTTGTTTGATATAGGTAAGTGGCAGCAAAATTTGAATGTCTCGGCAAAAATCTTTCTTCTTCACAAAATGTTAACAACGACCGAACATGTCTTATAGCAAATTGACAAACAGCAGATTGAGAAAATCGCTATTTTTTACAAAACGTCATATTACAAGCAGATGAACTTGAACTTATATGATAAAATTCCTTGGAGTGCCTGATGGCTCAACATAGTTATATGTTTGTAATGAACAAGCTAATAGTCGACTATTTGAGTGACAAAGATGGTCACTTCAGCACACTTCGCACAATCTTTACAAAAATAATGTTAAGTACAAACTTGATTTTAAAAGATATGTTGCGGAAATTTGTTGCGCCGCTTCATCTTTCCAGCGCTAACACCATTGGAAGCGGTGGTAGATAAAAAAATTACGTTGTATAAATGTACACAGTGTAGGTACTTACATGCAATAAAGTATTTTTGATTATGGTGACCAAAAATACATTGGGAGATAATTTATCACTAATCATGATAAACTTTTAATTTTAGCAAATACGATCTAATGTTAACCTTCGAAGGTTATAATCGATCGATTTTCTCCTTTGTCCTGTCAAAGGCGACTACAATTTTGAGTGATGGTAACATTATCATTAAGTTAATAACACTGTAGTTGACCGCTGGTTAATGTTAGCTTGGATTACAAGCAAACCGAGAGCGGCGCGGGCGCAAGGGCAGCGAATGTCAGACAGTTGGTTCACCCCGTGCTTTACTAAGCTAATTACTAACCAATCATGCGAATTGCGTATAATTGACGCAAGGCGCTTACGACTATCATCTCTCTAATTGATCAAACTCTGTAACGATAAACTATAATGAGTTGATTACTGACTTCTGATTGCGGTGGTTAAAACTATCGATTATGTATGAATCATTGAATAATTTCATCATTGAATCTAAATAATATGGCTAAAAATCTTTTTAACAACACTAAGGAGTTACCTACACATTTATGTAGCTAGCATATGGATTTGGTACCTATGGATAAATCTCGTATCAGTTAGTTTAATAATAATGTTATTCTAATCAGGTACCTACTTCCTTTAAAGTTAAAGTTTATATTTTCGAATGCTCTACAATAAGTCTTTAGCAAAGTTAAGGTAATTTGGATTTAAATTTAAATTTATTTCGCTTAAAATCGCAGCCAGCAGAATCGCAGTGTAGATTGTCGCAAAAACTCAGTGAGTGAAAGAAAAAATCGTACACAACACACACACACACACACATTGGCACATTTTGACAGCGACATTTTTCACGCATGCACCGCGGGGCGGGACGGGCGGGGCACGCGATCGCGTCAAGGTCATCTGTGACGTCACCACTCGCGCGCAATGACCTCCCGAAAACGAAGCAGTGATGGCCGGTGCGAGCGATTCTGTCGATTTTGCGATGATGTTGACTTGTCAATGTAGGCAGAATGAATTTTAATTTTTTCAATGGTTAGTTATATTCATTTTTGGCCGTGTCAAAGCATTATTACATAAACTTTCCTTTAGTATACCTACCATACTTTATCCAGGTTCTTCAGATTCAGGAACTCGCTAAACTACGTGTGCCATCCCTTAGTAAAAGTAACAATTATAATGCCTTCTTGATGTGCCGTACAAATTTACTTACGTACCTACTGATTACATTAAGTATATAGGTGATAAGTTACCTACCTATCAATGATTACTTTCCATAATGCAGGATAAAATGGAAGTATGTAGGTAGTTACACTGGTGATTGTGTCCGTTGTACTGGCACTACACTACGTTTTACGAAAATAAATAAATTGTGTTTACTAAATTTTATTACTTTATTTATGATATGTAATACCGGTTCCCTTTCTGTTTTCTTTCCTCGGATGTCGACAACCAAACCTACTTATCCGGAGGATTTGGTTTCTCTTTGGAATCTCCACCATATTTTTGTATAATTAACAAAAATCTATAATCTGGCATAGAAGAAATAATATTCTGGGGAAAACATCGATACTATAACTATAGCAATTAGGTACTTACATAAATTTGTCGATATGTAAGAAAATTAACGTTGTACGTCACTATAATATGTTTGCTTTTGTATACAAACACGATACCTCCCTGTCAGGCAGGAAGTCAACTTTTGATTCGCTTTTCAAGGGCTTTTCTTTATTATGAATTACAAATGAGTTACATATAAAAGGTCATATAATATAATATGCGTTACCTTGTTTGTTCGAAAATGAACGAAATTTTAATTGGTAATACAATATTACAATTCGAATTTTCGATATCCGTTGCATGACATAGTAAGTTTAAAATTACAAAAATCATTTAAAATTACGTTTAGTGGATGCGAGTCTTGGACAGTGTGACTGAGCCCCTGTTTGGGATAGCCAGTGTATAAATGGATATACTTACAGAGAAAAAAATCGTGGATGAAAACAAATTATTATTTTCACAGAGGTACCTAGGTAATAAATGACTGGACGTGTCCATAATATACATACCTACGGAAACTGCCAAAGATATATTTAGATTTGGCAAACAGTAATCGTCAAATATTATGAACAAACAATACCTCCTTCTAGTTGCATATTATTTGTATATCTACCCGTCTGTACACCAACAGAACTGTGGTGAAAAGTTATAAGTGTTAAATACTTTACCTTAAATAGATCTGTATAAACATTATACTTTATGTACCTACCTATAAGAAAATAGTAGCGTTAGAGCGTTCATATTCGTACAGGTGTTAATGTAATTTTAAGGAGGTACTTATCAAAAATTATTCTTATTTTAGAATACAATTTTAGCCTCAAGGTAAGAAATACCTATTAACAATAAATATTATTAAATATAGTATGTACAAGCTCAGGTTACAATTAGTACACAAGGTGCTGCCTATCCTTGAGGTTACAAAATGACCATCGTCATCTAAAATTGGAACCTCTCCAAAGCCTCTTGTTTTATGTTCAAAATAGTGTAATATAGGTAAGAGTATTTTATCATGAATAAAAAGTAACCTAGTTTCGTTGCTATTTATCCTACTTCCTGTATTTTGCGTCAGTCAGACACCCTGACATTGTCACTCAATAAACTGTCATTTTTACTAGGTCAAGGACAATGTATGGCAATGTCAGGATTTTAAATGACATATTACCCGGCGGAATAACTAACTAGCTGCTAGCCTCCTTGTAGTAAGCTGAGAGTCAAAGAGTTAAGTAGAGTTTTCGCGACATAGCAAACCGGGAATAACAATGTGTTGCTACGTCGCCGTAGATAATCTGTGATTGTCGTAGCACCCGTAGCAGTTAAATTGTTCAAACTTATATTTTTGTACTTGCATGAACATCCTACTGGGTTTTTACAAGATCATTTAACTTAGGTGCCTTTGTCTTTCAACTACTCTCTAAGTTTGTGACAAGTTTGTAGTGTGTCGTGCTGATAGTCTGTCAGTTAAAATGTGTTGAGAGGAGTGTCACGTCCGTCGCGGTGGCCGGTTAATCTGACGCTATCTGTCACGAATATTGATGGGCGATTAATCATATGGAAGCCAACCCCATCGCTTACCTTTATGACAATCAGTTTTTTGCTAACATTTTTATGTCATTGCCGTTTGGTTGTGACGTGAATGTAATATTGTATTGTTTGGAGCAACTGACCAACTTGAAGTCGATGATCTATGAGTATGACTTTTAAGAATGTTCTGTGTGACGCTTATTGACTTTAAGATTTGTGCAATGTTGAGGTGATTTAGCGAATTTCTGTATTTTAAATTAATTCTGATTTTTATCAGAATTAATTTCCGTAGAGAGTATTCTCTCTACGGAGAATCTAGCTCATTTTCCAGTTCACCTGCTAACTTCAAGTGTATTAAAAGCTATATAGCTTAACGTCTTTCGTTCAATGTTTCCTGTGAGAGTTCAGGGAAAAAGAAAATTATTTTTCCACTAGGATCCACAATTTCTCATTTAAAGTACAAATTTTTAATAGAGAATTGGGATTTTAACTAAGAATACAAAAGTACCTAAAATGTTACTTACGAACTGGTAATGAACAAGAATGTATCAAAAAATTGCTTACCATCTACAAATAAATACATTTATTGCGTTTATTTGTAATACGCAATCGCTAAAGCAAATCTCTTCATCACTCATTGCAGACTGCTAAGAAGCTAAGATGAAATTCCGTGTCGGCTTTTATGTTTCTACATGAACGTAATATCTCTGTCAAGGGAAGCCGTACATGCACCTGCTGACTTAGCATGTCTTCTTCTGTTTAATACCTTTTTATATACATGTATTAAATAAACTTAGACTCATTTTCTGGAATAGCACCATCTACGTACAAATCTAGTGTTTTTTTTACCTGGACCAGTTTCGTGATTTGATCAAATCACAAAACTGGTTCAGTGAAATGATGAAAATATCATGTCAGGTCTTGGAAAATAACTTTTCTATAGTATTTTCTAGGTTTATTTGGTAGGATATACATTAATTAATCGTAATGCAACATCCATCCCACTAATTAATTAGTTGTAATGCAACGATGATATCAAAAATCAAATGAATACACATATTTAAAACAAATGAACTCCTGCGACAGATGTAATCAGAATACTATGTTCTGTACTGTACGTGCATACCCGTTTGTTATACTTATAACATAACGAATACTTAAATAAGCCAAGGATGACATTTAAATGATTCTCGACGTCTTTAATATGTCTATTGTTGTAACTGCCTCACTGATACATAACAATAGAAGACAAATCGTGTCGTCCTCAGAACTAATACTAAGTTGTGGTTAGGTTAACTTGCCCTCATTACGTTTGAGCTGCGTTTGAGAATGACACTGATAGGTAGTATACTAATAAATAAATGACCCAACTTTAAAAGCCAAAGATTAGCTTTTACTGTTATTAAAATTAAACCGTTTCCAAAATTAGCGTTCCCTGTGTCAGATGATACCAAGATGAAAGAGATAATTTTGGGAGCTGTTAATTTTTACAACGTGTGGTGTGGTCCGGCAATAGACTACTATGTCATAACTAAAAATGGTTTTCGCCATACGGTGTTGCCTGCGGTTAGTTGAAATTTTACGGAAACAAACGTCCCTCTCTTGCTTAAAAACTACCAGATAAAAGATTAAAGCTGTAGTGGCGTAAATATAATTAACGCACCTTACGTACGTTAACTATTTTTTACATAACAAGTTATTCTCATATGTCAAATTAAGTGAAATAATGAGATAACCTAAACTCTCTCTCGTGTAATTGGTATACCATGTTCGTGCCCCGGTAATTCCGTCTTCTAGTAATTCTGATATACGAGCTTGTGCATTGTTGCAGCGTTTGACTTTAGCAAGTCTAACATTCTTACTTTTGTCTTTTGGCTACCCGCTTTGGCTAAGCTTGCACAATATGTTTATAGATGCATCGTCGCCTGCATTATCTTTGCCATAAATGCTAAGTTTCATCCTTTGAGATTTAACTAAACTTCCTAACAACTCTGAATGACTTTACGAACGCTGCTTTGAATTTTCATTACTCCATTGAAATCTGTGAAGCGTCGAAGGTCGGGCTCTGCGGCTGCCGAGAATTTATCGCCTCATTTCTCAGCCACAGCCTGGTCTCTAATTGATTACTTTGTTTACTCACGATAAGCTAGCTTCTAATGCTAATTTAAAAATATGGCTTGAATGAAAAATACTAGAGTGACTCCATATCCAGAAACAATCACGCGTATTGTAGGTAGACCTCCCTAGTTTTATTTATTTGTCTGCTAGCTTTATTGTTTAACAATTCGGGTACCAGCAGTCATTCAGGTATCCCACTGGAACCCGTGATTAAACCTTTAATGGGCCTCATACTCCTACATACACAATTTCACATGGTATCCGTTAAGTAGGAAGAATACTCGTGTGACATTGACATTAGATCCAATTGTTATTGAAACAGCATAATGGTTCGATTCGACGCCTGGAATTTTATTTTTATAGTCCAACGTGACACATTAAATTTTTCCATCGTCACTGGCATGTCACGTTCTGGACAGTCGGACTGTTCGAATTTGAATAGTGAACGCACGTAACCGATGACCGATAAGCAGTTCATACCCGTACAAATATGAGGTAATACCTCAGTGTCGCCGGCCGTTGGAAACCATCAATAATGTTGGTGAGTTGGTGGTGCTCCGTTCATAATTCACGCGACTGATGTGGGGCTAATGATGACGCAGCTCATGGTGTCGGGTCAACGACCGGCCTTGCCAACATTGATTCATTACGAAATGTTTTACTTAATTGGCAGCGAAATTATGGTGGTCGGTCACGCATATAGGTGGGTGCTATTATTTGTTGCTTAACGTTTAATGGTGCCTACGATATTCAGTTTACGCCCACCCACGTCTTCCCTTAGCCTAAATATGCGTGCGACCTATAAGTAAGCTTCGTGTGATTAAATATTCAGTCGCCTGCAAATAGACCCAAAGCTACTTTATTGATTGCTAAAGTTACATTCGCATCGGTTTCTGACCTAATTTTGTATTCCTATTGCTAACCTAGTTGCATGTGGACTTCGTACTTCATGTCTATAGGGAATCAACACAGATTCGCAAGAGGAATTCAAAAGTACTTTAGTTTACAATACTATATTTTTATTTATTTGGATGACTTTCTGTTGGCGGAATCTCGGTAGTCGGTACTACACTAGGGAAACTGTGCAATCATTAACTTCTGAACGCTAGCTCAGTTAATTTCACTGACTCCTTCGCAAGTCAAGAGCACAATAAAGATGAGGTCATAGATGCAATTTTATGACGGTGGACAATTGAACGTTTTCTCCGTACGGGTGCAGCCGTGGCAATTCGGTGCGCAGGCGCAAATTGGCGAGCAGACGGCGCGTCGGATGTTGCAATTGTCACAGTCCCACCCACCGCAGACACAGTCGCACCCAAACAACATTTAATAAACAGTTAGCTACTATCTCAATTATATCAATTGGTTATTTATCGTGTGACAGTTGAATGCTTATTATATGAATCTTGTTACAATATTGCAAATTGTTGCAAAGTTTTTATCTCAGCATAGATTTGTTGCTTATATTTGCAGCTACATACGATTTCATATGTTTTAATAGCGGGAGGATCATGTTTTCCATGTAGAAACAGAGACTGGTCATTCTCTGACACCGTATCAGGTAGCTTCTATATTTATCTAATTTTAGGCAAATTGTTAGCTCTATCAATGCTTGATTGTGCGCCATATCGTAACAAATATCCACTCTATTTTATCGTAGCGTAGAGTATTTGGTGTAAAGTCGAACTAATTTTTAGTGTTGTTGATCTATATTGGCATGCAGCCTTGGAGAGACGCGGGCGCACGACCTCGCCTAGTCACAGATCACACTTATTCCGGTGTGTTTGAGTTAAAATATGAGGTCCGCCTACGCAGATAATAATAAAAATTCACCTTCTGTTTTGCAAAAGCTTTATTTTGCATAAACAAGGCTGTTTATCTTGAAACCTAAGTATACAGGTGGAACAGAAAGGTGTCACAAGTCTGTATCAGAAGCTGTGTCAGTTAGAAATTATCGGAAATCTTAATGAGTTAAGTTCCGAAAAATTCTAACTGACATAGCTATTAAGTACCTACTAACTACCCTAACTAAAACATGGATAACGCCAATCGAAAGCGCTATTTTACTATCTACATAAAATACTATTATGTACTGTCGGAATTCAGTTATTTCAGTTCGTGTTTTACTACCTTTTTAATATTATTCTATTCAGTTGGTGACATTTGTCTGTTACACCCTGTATATGATGACATAAATATTAATATACGTCTACCTTCTTATGAAAGTTCTTAGGAATTTAAGCCTGTTTAAATCAGCTCCATGATTAGCAAAATCTTCATTTCGTTCTACCACTAAATATTAATTATCGTAGCATAAATCATGATGTCGAACAATATTTCCATCCAACGTGCTATAAAGGAAGCTACCGTATTGAGTCAGGAGGTTGGCCCTAACAGCGGTCGCTGACTCCGCCTCACCTTGAGATCACGCTACCATTATGGTAACGATTTCAATTCGCCGAAACGAATCTAGGTTCGCGTTCGCGCATTGTTGCAGGCCTATTCAGAACAAATCGGCTCGAATGCACGATTCGATAAGCCTTATGCTGTCATGCTCTCGCTAACGATACCTTCCGATGATGCGTTGGCGTTTTCAATACGAATGAACCTGAATAGGGGCCTAAATAAAAGTAATTAAAAGTTTTAAACAGGTTACCTACATCAATATATGCTTTTCTGAAATGCAATTACTTAAATATGGTGTAAAAGATATTTAAAAAATGCACATAAATTATACGTTTGTACAGTTTTTGCAACGCAGTACATAGGTATTTTGTTTGATACCTACAAATACAAATAAATGCTTTGGTCAAAGTATACTGAATTTTAAGAATATTGAATTGAATTCGTAACACTTTCTAACTTAATATGAATTTCACAAAAACTTGCAAAACTTCGATAAATCATGCTTTCGAGTGGTGGAATTTTTTATTAAAATATAAGAAAGGGAGATCGTCACAAATAACTTCAACTGAGTTCTTTATGCAGCACAACCTAATTTTATCTTTGTGTTTTTACCAAAAGCAATTTAATTAACACTGCAATGCCAGCGAAAGAAATCTCTTTGAAATTATTCAACTTTTACTCCAAGTGAGACTAGATATTTGTGGCTATAATCCAAGTTCTCCTCTCTTATACGCTCACTATCCTGCCACACAGGTTTTGCTACTCGTTCTTCTATAAATAGTGCCCTTGGTCATTTGCGAAAAGACTTACTTAACGGCTGTGACCGGTGAAATATGAGCCTCATTCACTGCACACGACAGAACATTTTTGAAAAGAACATTCAAGTTTTCAAGCCATTTTCAGAATATCCAATTGCATCCACAGTGGGCCAGTCACAAGTGGAAGGAATGAATTTCGTAGACAGCTTGCACTTTCAATATGACTTGGTTTATGAGACGATTCATTATTAGGTCTGTGAATAACTTTTACAGCGCAATAACGAGCTCTTTATATACCTACATCAAAGACTGCGATTCTTGAGAAATAATGCCTACTCTTTGCAAAGTATTTCAAACTTGTACTAGAGGTACCTAAGCTTTTGTTTTTAGGGTTCCTGATCGTGACAAGGAACCCTTATAAGATCGTCCAGTCCGTCACAATCCGGCACAGCGTGTACAGTTATAAACCGAAATGCATATGAAATTGTGTGCAAGGATGTACATCTCAATTTGGATAAAATGTCAGCCGTTAAAATGAGTCCCTTGAAAATAAACTGTTTGACCCAGAAACTTGTAATCTCCCACGCAATTGGGCCATGGATGGGAACTTTAAATGAAAAATTTTGGGTATCCTGTAATGAATACTTTCAAGTTATTGTGGAAAAACTGATAGAACTTTCCGGATCGCGATCCTGACTAGTTTTTAGAGATTTTAACGAAACGTTTGATGATATTTTCTAGTAATTAAGCGGAACAATAAAGGAAAAACTTTTGCTTCATTTGATCAATTATATAGAAAACAGTAGCCTATAACTTTATGCCACAAGAACTATTCATTAAGACATTCGTTGGGGTACCTATCTCAGTATTACATAATTTAACATCATCAAATTCTAATCGGAAAAATAAGAAAGGATGTCATTCTAATGTACATTTATTTCGCATTATTTACATTATTATGCTATCCCACTCTTATACAAAAGCGGCTTTCTATTTCTTCCACTTCATGTGTGAAGGGTTTCTTTCAAGCCCCATTGTATAAAGTGAAAAACTGACTCAGATATTTTTATTCACTTTGTTTCCAAAGCACCTCTTATACCTACCTAAATCTTTGATGTCAATTCAAAGGCATATCGAAAGGGGGTTTCAGAATAATGGTCGCTTTATGATAGACAGCTTTATTATATTAGTATAGATTTACGTTTACATTTTGTGGATAACCGAGGATCGGGTACAGTGGCGCGCCTCGGAGGAGGCCTATGTCCAGCAGCGGACTAGTGCGGGCTGATGATGATGATGACAGATGCCCGAATATTTTAAAACTTTTTTTAGGAATATGTTTTTTTTCTAATTTCTGGAGCAAGATAGTTTTATTATTATTTTACAAGCTTTTATTAATTTATATTTCTTTACTTAATAACTTATTAACATGGACTTTTTCTTGATTGCGAAGTGTGATGGATTACAGTAAAGTTATGGAGCATACAGTTTCAGTAGCGGGTGCGAAACTCGTTATAACTCTCTTTTGTTTTGTTAATGTCAATAAAGTTTTAATGGACCTTTTGGAAGCAATCCCACAGAGCGGATAAATAATTCCCGAAGTATTGCGAATGTTCCATTTATACAGGCTGTAAAGTTAAAAGCTACATCTTTTGAAAGGTGAAAGAATCCATAAAAAGCAGAACAACGTCTTGAAACGATATTCTCAAAAAAATAACTAATAGTGAAGTTTACCTACCTAATACAGTAGGCAACGTAAGTTCAGTTGCACAACTAAATTAGTATGCGGAATCCGTATCATAACGTACCGTACACATCAGATTCTAATTTTTTTTTGTTTCACCTCAATCGATCCAGTAATATTTTACTTATCTGCTAGACAGGCAAACAGACGAACATAAGATCTTTAGACGGAACCCTTAAGACGAAAGTCTTCAGCCGTAAAAATAGTCCATTGGTTATTTTTGTAAAAGAAAAATTTCTTTGTCGTTTTGATTACGAGACGTACCTTTGCATCCTGTAGATAAATAAAATAGATGATATTTAGTAAACTTCAACATTAGGAATAATGGTCTTGATACTTGAGATTATACATTTGGAACTGAGAATTTATAATGTCAAGGAACATAATCAAACAGCTTGAGAATTCTTTATTCTTCTTTAGAAAAATAAATCGCAGTATTAAACCTCTGTCCGGGAGAGAACTAATAAGTACCTACCTACCAGAACCTACAGAATTTTACGATTATATAGTTTAAGTATGACAATGATAATTGTCACCAACCCGCACTGGGCTAGCGTGGTGGACTATAGCCCGAACGCCCTCGTTGAGAGGGTAGGCCTGAGCCCCAGCAGTGAGGACATATTAATAGGCTGTTGATGATGAATGATAATAGATATCAATGCAACTAAAATTTTGTATCTACAGGAAAATAAGGAAATCACTAATTTGATTAAATTGTGTTATTATAGTCACTGTAGCAAACAAATTGAATTGTAGGTACCTGCAATCTATCGCGATTTGCTGGCAAGTACATTAAAACTTTTATACAAACGCTATAAATTGGCCAAGAGGTTAAGATTGAAAGAAAGGCTATGTTATCTCCATAAGAATCTTCATTTGAACCATAAATAGTAAACAAAACGCGCGTTAATGGCCTTCCAGACAGGATTCCCGCCATATTAGAAGCAGTATCAGACATCACCAGCGCAGCAAGAATTGTTCTGCGGCGACGCATAAATTACGAACTCGTGGTGGCGGCGTCCTTTACGCCACCATAAACCAATGGGCATGCGCAACTAATGTTCTTTTACGCAGAATATTTACTATGCCCCCATGGTGCGTCCATTACTGGCTGTTTATATTCTGAAAAACTAAATAATATGTGGAGATTCAGAGGGGTAACGCCGCGAGCATTTTAGGCACAGTTGGAAATTCGGCGGAGTTGGAGGAGATCTTCTACCTTTAGGTAAGTTTTTTTTAGGTTTAGGTTTAGTTTATTTATTTATTTGTAGATTAGTTTAAGATTTATAATAAGTTATTTTTATATTCTAAGTTAGTTTGTATAATTATTCGATTAATTTTGAATAAACGAAAATAATATGTAGGTATTTTGTGTGGTATTTAATGTCCCACGACCGGACTACCGGTGATTAACGAAGATGCTGAAGGTAAAACGCGCTAACCCAGAAGATGCCTGTGTTGGAACCGATACCCTAGATCCAAATAGACTGGTCGCATTTTCTGAGCTGTAATAATACATGGGGTATTTCAGTCGTGGACTAATGCCGGGTTGTCACCTTTATTTTAGTTTTTTGGCATAACGCCACGCCATTTAGGCATATGTCAATTTAACGATCGGTGTTACAACTTACTTTGATTTAACATTGTAATTTATATTATTTACATGTCGTTTGTTTACTGTTCAGTATCTATTTAAATAGTTTCTAGAAAACTAAACCTTTTAAATATAGCGGGTTATGGGACTAGTATTGAAAAATGTGTCTGACAATTATAATAATAATTTGGGTACTTTTACAAGACGAAGTTTAAAAAACTGTTTAAATTTGTTTGATACCCACTGTAAGATATCATTGAGCCAGAGCAAGCAACAGCCAAAAACTACCAGAGCTATAGCCACCAAACATCAATTATTAAACGATTACACACCACAATCAAAAAGTAGGACAAACAATTTTCACGGGTCACGCACGGTCCAACAAGTCTCAGGCCGACCCTAAAAATCCCGTTACTCCGAGGTCCGCTCGTAACGAAAGAAAGCTCAAAAACTGGCTGCATTCCTCCTCTCGTTTTATTTGTCTATCCGATGTTACGTCAGTGCGGTCGTTAGCCCACTCGGCGCGTTTTTACATCGAATCGGGTCAAAAATTTGGGTTGAACTCAAATATCGGTCGTTTGTTCACCTCTCTAGGTCGTATTCGAATTTTAGCTGTCTTATTCATCTATATGATGCGAGCGTCTGTAGACCGCAATAGGTCGAGCTATAAAGGCAAAGTACATTTATAACTCCTTCTCCCTATACTATCTTACATTAGGGCAACCGTGTTTATTGTGCCTTCAATTTACAAGGAGTCGGCAATGATTATAATTGGAAGTATGCAGTTACTGAGGTAGGTGCGCCTGCTTCTTAATAAGCCTGGTTCCTAATAAGGCCCATCTTTTAAACTTCCCTTTGTCGAAGCTTAAATAAAAATTCCAATTAAATTTTCCAACAAAAACCTCACTGCATAAATCTTGAAAGTATTATTACCGATTAAGATATTTTATCTTGAAACTAGACGTAAGCAACTAATTTTTACCTTTTTCTAATACAACACAATTTGTTAGTAAACTATAGGAACCAGCATCTCTTCAGTCTGCGCAGTCGCTCGCACACTGACCCAATGATGGACGAGTGTGGTCTAAAAAGGAAATCCTACTTGCGCCCGCGCAACCGATACGCGAGTCTAGCCACACATTACAACTTGCTGACATTTAAAACCTAACGCGTGTTCTGTATAGTTTTGTAAAGTTTGTGGTGCGTCCGGCAATTTTTCACTTTGACTTTTAAAATCGTTAGTTCTCCGATCCCTTTTGACATAACTGAATGGTTCAAACCTCCCTTGAGAGATCCTTTAGACAAAACTACATAGAAATCTGTCCAGCAACCGCCGTCAAAAGGCGGATTTGGTATTGTTGAAATGGTTCTAGAGTTAAGCGCACCGACACATATGTAAGTATAGGTATATTGTGTTTTATAATTGTAGTAAAGTGAAAGAATAATGACCATGTACTTAAAGTAATAAATTAAGTAAATATTAGTAGGTAGTTTTGAAGTAGGCGTCTATGCTGTGAAGTGTTTTAACATATAAATGTAAAAAATAGATATTTAAGTCAGCACCAAAAATTAATATTTCAAAGTTAGTCAGTGAGTGGAAGTGGAAAACATTTTTTTCGTGTCTTTAATATCCAATGTTTGTTACCTTAAATAATAAGGACTACGACTTATGGAAGTTAAAATAAAATATAAATATAAATCTCAGCATATATAATTATCTCGTTCTTTCCCTTTTAAAGTGTCAAACCGTAATTCATTTTTATGGGTACAATACATACACTTTTATTTTTGTTTAGCGTCAAACATATTTGAAACAGTCAATAAGATCGATCGGTCGATCACGCCCAAATATGGCTCCAACAACGCACTCGGCCCGCAAATATTGAAAAATGGCGATTTTACAACTTTAATTACGATACCCGCTGTTAATGTTGTGTATAAATCAAACACCCTCATAATTATATAATCGCAAAGGAGTGTACGTTTTCGTTTATGAGATTTATCTGCGGTGAACAATTGACACCAGAAGATGCGTGGGCGCTGAGCCCGCCGCGTGGGATGCGCAGGCGCCGAGGGATGCGCCTCGTTAGAGCAGCCTTTGCAGGTGCTAATTGCGAACCTCGTGCACAAAAAAGGCGAAGCTACCAGCCATACGCGATAAAAACAATCACGTCTCCAGCGTCCTTCTGAGGTTCAGAGGTTGTTAGGATTTGGTGATTCAATCGACTTGCTAAAATTTGCGAACGGACTTGTAAACTTTTTATTGTAAGTAATAAAAATTCGCCATTGGTCAAAAAAACTCGGAGCCTGCCGTACTGCGATCGGTAGCTATTTCAAAGTTTGGTATAATTAATACCTACTCTATAGATAAAAAAGTAAAACAAATAACAACAATCCTTACTTACACACGTATTACTCTTCATCATGATTGTAACTTTTGAAGAAAAGAATTTTTATATTCATAATGATTTCAATGCACTTTGATGCATTTGTCGATTTAAAGCATTTTGATTCTTTAAAACATGCAGAGACAGTACGTGTAAGTATACAAATAACTACAACCAAGATAAAAATTGGGAATCCACAAAAACTATCAGATATAAAGGTTAGCCATGGGTGCATTTATGATAATTTTATAATCAAAACACCTAAAAATGAATTATTGCGGCAAAAACAATAAAATATTCATCATAAATCATGTAAACAATTATCCTAATCCAATTAAGACTTGTTGTTGCGCTCGCGTGCACAAACTTGTCGATAGACTACTCTCATAAAACATAGCACAGTTTTTTACATTATAGCATTTTAATTGAAACTAATTTATCATCTAATTATTTTTTATGACATTGCTCTTTTCTCTAAATTAAGTAGATAAAACTTAAAATTTCTGTGTAGCTTCATTCTACACCCACCGGCACCGGTGCACCGTAGTTTCTGTTAAAATCGGTTTACAAGTTAAGTATTTATAGAATATGTTATATACCTACCTCCACCAGTTGGGTATTTGATCTGCGTTAATTTTAATATTAAGATGTTTCAATATTCAAACCTATCAACAAAACCTTCTTTTATTTTAGCTTGGGTGTTTTTGTTTTTGCATTATAACAAGTCAAATTATATTAAAGATGACTCACACCCGAAATTGATGCCTAATGAGCAGGTTCATGAAATGTTAAAAATTACGTCCGCGCCCGGTCGTTGACTCAACATCTTAATCTTGGACCGGCAAACTGATACACCACATCAATGAACAAGTTAATTGGCTATAGGCCTTAGGGACACACAGACTGGTTACTTGTGGGCACTAAACAATGTGTGAAAAGTAGCTATTACGATTGACGTTTCAAAGATCCAAGTACCTACCTAATCGTTTATTTGTATTCGGTTACGACTGTTTGTGTCACGTTTACATTTGCACAACACGTGAAATTGTTCTTCGCCGACCGATAGAAAATCCAAAGGTTTATGTTGCATTGTGCAGCAGAGGACGTGTTCAAGCCAATCAAAAGCTTTTGTAGAGTCGGCGTTTTCCACAAAGGCTTGAAGATCCATAAACCAGGGGAGCAGTAGCTATTCAATGGCACGACTAAATGTTACGCGAATAGGGGCTGGACCACACCGGACTTTGCCCTTTTAAGGACAACTGAGCAGCTCGGCTAAGCAAGTACTTACATACCTACATTGAACAAGCCCAAAGAAAACGGCCTAGACTTTCTGTAGTGTTATGGTAGAGTTAGGGCTTCTTTCGCCACTTACTGATATTGTTACAGATAGTAATCTTAGTGATAAACTAATCTATCAGATAAATCTGTGTGAAAGACTACATAAAATATATAAGATAGGCAATCAGATACCTGTGAAATCAAAAAAACAGGCTATCTGTCAGATAACCTGCATATAGGGTATCTGGGACTTTATCAGCAAGCGGTGTAAGAAGCCCTTAGTATCCTAAAATCTTTAATGCCTTAGTATAAGGACGATGCTTTGGCAATAAGATAAAACATTTTTCACAACTGTCAAGCTGTCGCTGCATAAAGCTAATCAGATTATTTGCAATTTCACGCGTTGCGTCCGCGCATCGCGCCACTGAAAGTTTAACGTATATTGCTCTTTATTTGACGTTTATTTCCGTAATTTTGTTCCATTTTTCGCGTTATATATTTATCTTCGAGAAAATATTATCTTTAGATTTATTCTGAAACTGCCATGACAATTGTAGGTACTAAATATATCGAATTTATCAGTTTTACATTGACGAATTCCTAAAAAGTTATTGTAGCTGTTATATGAGAATAGTAATTATTATGTTCTTACACTAAAGTTGTATTTTTTAACCACTTATGTCGGGTAAAACAATTATCATACTGTGATTACATTAATTCCTATTTAAGTTAGCTTTCGCCTTAAAGCCTTTCTGGTTTCGTTTTTAGAACCTAGTTAAAACCGAGTTTAAAACCTAGTAAAATTATTGTATGTCAGAATCTAGTCCAAACAAAGTCTCGCTTCGATAAGATTTTGTTTAGTGTCCAATGACGCAAAGAAATTTAAAACATCCACTGTTAGAGTCCTGTCACTGTTTCACGCACGGCTTTCCTCCGCTAAGTGTTTCTGGCAATGGCCCGGGCGCCGGCGGAAGTCGCGATTGGCATCCCGGGCGACCACCTCTCCAGAACAGACCCATCGTTGTTTGAACGTCATCATGTGTCCTGTTGCTGCTCGGCTTGTAGAGATACAAATAAAACAATTTAGATTTGTTGCGATAAAATAAAACGACGTCGAGTCATGTTTTCTGCTTAAAGATTTTAGTTTCGAATAAGATCGTAAATCTTACGTTAAAAAATGTCCAAAGTTTAATTCATTAGTCGTCAAGTCATTTGCTTTATCTTTTGTTGCTAACAAAAATTTGTTTAAATTATTAGTAGCTATTATTACACCTGTTTTTCCAGTTACCTATAATATCACAAAAATAACCGAAGCAATAATTCATGTCAAAAGTGTTATTTTATGTAGATCATTATTACCATTCGTAGGCGTTTTTGTTTCGATGAAAGCGATGTGGTAAATAAACCAATAGTCTAGAATCTTGTGAGTATTTACAATCATTGATTCATTCATCGTTGCATTGCGATAGAAAAGTTTAATGAAATTTTGTTATACATTATTGACGTTATCGCCAGTCTAATGTAAGAATAATTTTATTGTCACCCAAATTGGATGTGCCGTCGTGTCTTGTGCATGGCACTGAGGAATCTATGAATCTCACTGAACTTCTTATTCACTATTAATTTCTACGGTTTTTCTTTTAAGTATTTTTTTCCTTTTGTTTTCGTTAGCTACACCGCGCTTATTTACCACTTTTGAAGAATTATTCCTTCAATCTTCCTTTATTTCTAAACACTCTTTCTTTTTCATAATATAGTAGAAGTCAATTTTGCAGTTGGAGACAGAATATGTACTAATGTGACAAAAATTAGCACTTTAAAGCTTAATATTTCGCAAACGGATCCCTGAATCGAAAAATGTTTTTTACACACCCGCAATATTTTTGAAAGATCTATCCAACGATACCCCACACCATGGAATTCACGCGAAAAAAAATTATTTCCCATTTTTGTATGCAGTTTTATGACCATAATTAAAATTTTCGACTTTCTTAAGTTAATTGACTATTACTCAAAAACTAATTGAACCTACTTAGCCGTCATAGTTTTCCTTTTAACTACGTTATATGTATATGCTACTGCCGTGAATTTTTTCACATTTCCAGAAGCAACCGTTTAGCTGGCAGGGGGGGGGGGGGGACACGTGACTCTAACAAAAATTACCGCTTTAAAGCTTAATATTTCGCCAACGGATCCCTAAATCGAAAAAATGGTTTTTACACACCAGCAATATTTTTGAAAGACCTATCCAACGATATCCCACACTATGGGATTCACAAGAAAAAAAAAGTTCACTCCCACTTTGCGAGTATGGTAGGTATTCTAAAAAAAAAATTTTTCAACATTTTATTCTACTCATTTTGTCGGCTTAATTAATTTATACCTATGCCAAATGTTTGTCAAAATCCGTTGAAAAATGCGACCTGTAGAGAATTACAGACGGACAGAATGACAGAAAGACAGAAAGACTGACAGACGGACAATAGCATTTTTGGCCAATCTCGAAACTGAGACGCTTCGCTCGCTTCGCTCGCTCGGTCAATAAGCATACCCAATATTGTTAAAATAGATTTCCGCAAAGTAACGCCTGATACGATAAATATATACCTAGTTGTTTATTTTGTCTAATTAGGTATACATTTCAGATATTTTTTGCTTATTTTAGTATATAGCGGATGACGGATGTTTACGCAACTTATTAATCTTCATTAAAGCTGTGTTCGCTAGGAATAACGTCTCATTCAAGATTCCATGTCAGATTTTTGGTGAGCAGTGTGCGTGACGAAGGCGTACGTGTTGTAGCAACCTTGAGTTGAGTAGCGACATGACTACGCGGCTAGTATTCTCTTCAGTGTGACGCCTTCACTACGCCCGCTATTATTAAACGAGTTCATTGGAACATCTATTTGCGCAATTCGTAGCATCGTGGTTAAAGCATTCCGACGACCTTACTCTCCCCACGCGTCAACTGCAATCTTGCTAATATAGATAGATCAGCTACTTTTTGTGTCTTGTAGGGTTTTTCTTGGAGAGCTTATTTGACCTTATCATTTTGGGTGCGTTAAGCCTAGCATTCCATATTTTTACCTATTCTGTTAGATGTAAGAGGCACCCCGCGAGAGTGTGGATGGCGCATGCGCTTCAGCGTTCCAACACTCGTTGCTGCTCATTCACTGCGCAACTAATCCATCTATCGAGACAGCGCATCGGTAAATATTCAGCTTGTCTGACCGGCTTGCTTCGACGGTTTCGATGGGATTTTAAAGTCAAATTTGGTATGATACTTTAAATATCGGCGGATCCGTAGGTCCGGCGGTGGCCGGCGAGTCGCGGAGTGGCGATGGCGGTGTGAGCGCGGCGCGAGGCGAGGCGGGCGCGAGTGTGCGCGAGTGCGCGTGTGTTGGTGCGGGCGGCGGCGAGCCTCGTCGCGGCGCGCCCGTCAGTCGGCGGCGGCGAGTCAGCACGCGCGTCGTCTCGTACCGCTCTCCCCGAGTCGTTGCTGCACTTCACGCCGCGCACCTGCTACTGTTCAGGCTTCGACGGCTCTCACGCTCTCGAGCGTGGAGGTCGCGTCGGCCCCGCGCGCCGCAGTTTCGGGCCTCGGCCGTTTCACTTCGAGCCGCGGGACGGACACTCGCGTCCACCAGTGACGATAGCCGCGATACATTTTGAATTGAACCGCGTTGTGGTGGTGCGTGCCGTGCCTCCGGCGAGCCGGCCGGCCGCCGCGTGCTGTGACAGTGAAATCGTGAGTCTCGCCATATCGTGCGGATGTGCAGTGATGGATGAGTAGACAGAAGCGCGAGTGCACGCGCTGAGTGCTGCGGAGCCTTCGGTATTTCTGGCTGAGTGGGAGAGCGGCCGTCAAAATTGAGCCCAAACTGTATCTAGGTGAGTATCTGTTGTAATCGTGGCTCTGTGAGCGGGTTGATAGAGTTCGGGGCGGAGCGGTGAGAGCGCCCGGCAGAGCGGTCGTTGAATATTTATAGCGTGCAAGTTGGAAAGTGTCGCTTGTCGGCAAGTGGCGCGAGTGCCGGAGCCGCCCGCGGTGCGGCCCGCACGCCCGCACGCCCGCCGCGGCCCGCACCGCGCCCGCACAGCTGATCTGTTGTGTCACAAGAGCAGCATATCTCTTGTCTCGGTCGGTAGAGAGTAGGTATTGCGGTCATTTATTTGTTCGTATTTTGGTTAATGGTGCACTAATTATAAAGATGCACTCAAATTGTTTTATTTGACGACGTGTGCAGTAATTGGAGCAAGTTGTATGCATTGAGCCATTGACACAATTTTACATTTTATTCAATGTAATATTACCTATCTGCTGACCATTATTGATACAATTCTAACCGGTGGTAGTGTGATCAAAACAAGTAAGGTAGTTATTAGTTTACCTAAGGTTTTTGTGCCTCACTCCTACGATCCGTCATGAATATTCAAATGAGCTTCTGTTATTTTTATGTTAGATGTTTTTCTCTTTTAAAATTCTGTTGCTTTTCTTTCCTTGGTGCTCTCCTTGTTTTGCATTTCTCAAACGACGGCCTGTCTAAGAACTTTACCTCTAAGAATGAAGGTATTTTATGTATGTTTTATTTCATATTTTACTTTATCTGAATTCATTACATTTAGCGGTCACTTTCTTTTTACATATACATAGACTGGGTGTTATCTAGATTAGCTACCTATGTATACCATACCTATCTATTTTCATTGTTCTCTGCCTTCGCATTATTTTGAAAATTATATTCAGTAATGTAGGTAAATTTAATGCGCGCATACTGAACTAATCGATCGTTTTAGCCAGTCCGCTGGAGTCAATAACTTGAAAATAACAACTTAGCATCCACTTTGCAAATTGAATTAGACTACAGCTAATACGATTGAATGGAATTATGGAGTATTTAATGCTTTCATCTAATTAACATGTTTTCATTGAATGCAAGCGTACTAGCTTCCTTGAACTATACTTGAACCGGACATAAGTTGCCTACTGTCAAGTTTATATTCCGATAAACTAGAAATAACAAATCTATTACTAGAAAAATAAGGTTGAGCATAATAATATTGTAGCAAAGAAATTGATTCCCACATAAAAATGTATAAACCAAATTATGAAAATACGTTGATCACATTGGTACAAGTGTACCTAATATAAAAAGATTACATGAAAAACACTTTGTCGATTGAAAAAAGATGGATCCCATGACTCGTGGTTCCATTTACATTCACCTGTCTACTTCAAGAAGAAAGAAAACAGAAGAATATAAACAAAACGTAAGTACCTATCTGGACCTGCAATAGTTACACAAGTAGGTACCTGCTGATCAGACAGGAATCGAGAAAACCCATCAATCAAACCTGCTTCATCCAGTCCGTTTTGGCGGTGGTTCAAAGAGTGAATAGATAAAAATGTGCCAATCTCCAGAAGCAGGTCGAGGCCTTGCCCCCAATTCCCACGCGGGAGGCGTAATAAACTTGCAATTTTGGTCCGGCCCATCTGTAACTGGAGAACTGGCACGATGTGAAAAGAAAAGAAATTATAGCTCACAGAGTGGCTTGTTCCCAGAAGTTCCATCAATGAAGTTCCGTGGCGGGCGGGACTAGTTTGAAATTCCTCACCACTAAGTTCAGGCAATACAAAAACCTCTTAGCTGATTAGGTTAGGTTAAACTTTAGACCTAAATTCTAATAATAAAAATTATATTGTATATTTTCATTTGAATCAATTAATCTGAAATAGATATAATAAAGGTCTAAGAGCATTGCATTGCAAACTAAACTACAATTTTATTCTAGAATCTTCAATAGTCGAAAACAAGCGTACCAAAGTACACGCTGTTGCAATAAACATCACACACAGTGAATGATGTCATCGTGGAAAACTAAACTCCATCAGTTTGTACTTATTACACGAAATCTCACGCGGGTACAATATACTGACACTCATTATCACCTCAGAGCGTCATGTCGCCGCGCCGCGGTGCCTGTGTCAACACAGAGACGTCGCGATTGCAGGTGCCGGAGAGCGCCGGTCGTTCACCCCACCCGCCACCGATATTTGGATACACTGTACAACCACATTTATAGGCGCACAACTATTCATATAGCTGACTACGGGCCCGCGGCAGACTGACGGACGACGACGGAGACACGTGTAACGCTTGGGACGTGCTATTCGTTTTAACTCCACAAAAATGATTGATTGCCCTTGTGTAACCATATTGCATGAAACTGAACTTGAAGACTGGTCCAAAGCAAAAGAAACAATGTTGATTTTAAAAACGACTAAATACGTAGGTACATGAAGCATTTTATTCATTATGTAGATGCTACATGAAAGTAAGAAATCATCTAAAACAATTCAGGACAGTATATAAGATGGTACAGTGCAGTCAAAAACACGTCAAGTTGAACAGTGGTAGCCTTACATTGCCACAAACGCGTATAGCTTGATCTGAGCTTTGACTGTAGAATGAAACCACAGTCTTAAAACAATCACGTTGTTATCGAAAATGGTAGAGTAGATCAAAATATGAATCCTCTAGCCTTGAAATCTTTTGAAATGCGTTGACGACATTGAAGTGGTATGAGGGCAGAACTATGCCCTGCCCATGATGTAATATCAAAACCCGCGTTAAAGGCGCCGTTGAGAGGGCAGAGGCGGGGGACATCGAAACTGGGACACTGCGCGGGTTATTTCGGGGCCTGAATTGGGGCGGCCCGTTAAACATCGGGGTTTCCGAGCCAGGCGCGCCGGGGACGATGAAAACAAATAGTTGGTTATACGTCGCACCTGAGTGGGCGGTTTTTCGATGAGTTAATGGATAGTGGACCTTAGTTTCGTAGGTGTAGAAATGTCGACGACGACTCGACGTCAACGCAAGATACCCGCATAAAAATGATGTAGATGGACTTGGTACAAGGCAAATATTTTGTAATATTTTGTAACCTCTGTTCATCGGTAGGTCACAGAAGTCAGACAATGTTTTGCCTAAAATTGGTACGTTTTCATTATGCTACACGGTTTCGTTTTGTCAATTTTTTTTGTTCCAAATTACGTGCCTCAAATTTTTCACGTTTTGTAACTTATAGATGTAAATACATATTTTCATTACTCATACTCTGAAAGTAGGTCTGAAGTTGCCTGAGAAGCGGGTTGAAAATAATACATCTCAGCCCTACGGAGAATCGCTTTCAACTGACAGCTGTCAAATTATATATAAAAAACTAGTACTATTTTGACATATCTATTGGACCATGTTCCAACTGTCTATACAGCCACTCAATTACAGCGCGATGTAAAATTGAAATAACATAAAGTTATGTAATAATTAAAGAATATATATTTATAAATGACTTTATTATAATTATTACTGTCAACTATTTCTTTAAAATAAGATAGATTTGGGCAAAATATTTACCATTTTTTCAATGATGGAAATGAAAAATAATGGCAGAATAGCTGGCCGGTCACAGAAAAAAAACAAAGTAGACGTAAAAGCGGCAATCCGATCTTCATTTGTTTTTTCAAGTTGTAGAGTTTTGTTTATACTTCCGTATAGCAGAGATTTGTATTAACACTCATTTTATGTATTTATTTTTACTTTCAGTGTATTCTTAATGAAAAGCACAGTGTTTCCCTCGGGTTCAAGACTTATTTAGAGGTCCCTCGAACTATTGGCGCCATCGCTACGCGTCGGGCGCCAAACCCCGTCTCGGGACTTAAATAAGTTACTTTCACACCTAGGTCAACAATGTACTATTATATTTTGAACTGACCACTGTAAACGTCCTATCATTTGTAGTAACTTGTAAGTTATGTACGCTTACCTTATTTAAAAGTTACATAGGCAGCTTATTTATGGGTCCTGGTATCCGTCTGATTGCGAGTCACGTTTCTTCTGAGTCATCGCATCGACTTTTTGCAATTTTTTAGACTCAACAGAAGACCTCAAATTTAGAAATTATATAGAGAGGTACAGTCTCCTCAACATCTAAGGGCTAAATTCATTCTTACTTTGACTTTATTTGGAGGGGGGTATGTATGTATACATGATTCTCTGCACACTCTATTATTTATTCTGTGGGGCTATGTACTGTACCATTTAAATCGCCAAAGTCAAAGTTATAATCTGACGAATCGCCTTCGTATCTTGTCAATGTAATGTATTCGCTAATATCAAGAGCGAATGTCTCGATTAGAGCGACAAGGTACGTAAACGTGAATATGTTTACGACGTTGACCGTACTATAGATATTTACAAGCATTTCGTGAAAACATTACTTCCCGGTTTATTACCGCCGACACAGTCAATTAGTAATTGTGACGGACCGACATTTTACTAAGCCTTTAATCCCATGTTCAGTAGATATTCAAAGAAAATTCCTGCACAAATCACGGACCTAAACAATTTGGCTGAATGTAGCGTTTGATTTGATACACATTGTGTGTGTATAGGCATAAACTGTAGCTTAAAATTCTTCAGACCGAACTGGTTAAAAAAAACGTCTACCTTATCTATCTGATAAACTCAACGGTTTCTAGATAGAACATTTAGGGCTTCTTTCACCACTTGCTGATAAAGTCCCAGATACCCTATCTGCAGGTTATCTGACAGATAGCCTGTTTTTTTGGTTTCACAGGTATCTGATTGCCTATATCTTATATATTTTATATAGTCTATCACACAGATTTATCTGATAGATTAGTTTATCTCTAAGATTACTATCTGTAACAATATCAGGAAGTGGTGAAAGAAGCCCTTAGAATCGAAATAGAGATTGATTCCAATTGCCAGCTAAATAGAGATTAATTTATATCAATTTGCACTAGCGGAATAACTAACTTTATTGCAAATCTTTTATTAACAAATATCTTAAACTTGTTTACAAGAAAAACTAGTTTGACGAAAATATACAGTAATTTTAATTCAAGTTTTTGTTCAAGACACTGGGTGCGCAGCGCACGCGAATTTGTTAATGCTAATGTATGAAATATGATAATCATATTACTCGCCAACCGCAATGGCACAAAACGAAGCCGTAATGGGTTTGTTAGATAAAAATTACAGCGTATGATTACAGGTAATAATTTCGAATTACCAGACAATCGCTGGTGCTTCCAAAATTGAATGAGCAAGAAAAAAAGAGCAACCAACTTTAACCTACGTACATACAGATAAAATCAACCGTAATATACGGGTAGCTAACTTGTCTGGTATCTATCGAGAATTAAAAGAGAGTTGAAATTTATAAAGCCGATTGTATACAGGATGCAAATTTAATCACTTGCAATAATTAAATAATTTTCAATGATATTTTAATTGCCTGAAGCCGTGCGGTAACCATAAGGCAAATCGGCACCGAAAATATTTCTAAAAGTCAGCCGACGCACTCGAGCGCACTTTCAAATCACGCGGACTCAGTCCGTCCCATGCATTCCACAACTCGCTCACCCACAGCGGACCGGTCTTCGAGCATTGTACGAAACGATGTAACACGTCCAGTGCAAGTAACCAGCAAGTTGGTCTCAGCTAAGAACTGCCCAGTGGTAACTTGTCTTGGTGGGGTTATACGGGGCGAGGTGCGGTCTCAAGGTGAATCGCCCGGTCAACACACGCTCGATTCGATCGAATGCCTAGACCAAATACTGCCGCGTGCTGCCGTCTATAAATAAGAACAATATAAGTGCACACACCCTACTCTAAATTTTGGTAGCGACCTCACCCATTGTTTGGGTGAGGTCCTAGAACAATAGATAGGTACATACAATACAACCTACAATGTAGTATTTAATTAACTTTATACGTGGTTCTAAGTACATACTTCGAATGAAGAAAATATAATGTAGGTAGTATTATTAAATATATAATATGATGATATTAAATAGTATTATTGTATATGATACATTATTAAATAACACATATTATACATAATTATTATGTTGAATTTCTTAACCAGGGAAGTTCCCATTGACGCTGTTAACGATAAGCTGTAATTTATTGTAAAAACCAGTTAGTTCTTAAATTTTTTAATGTCTTGGACAAAAATGTCAAAGCTGAAACATGCTGAGCAAGTTTTACGGATATTGATTGAGGTAACAGTACGTACAGGCATTCAAGAACTTGTGTCGCTGCACCAGCCAAGAGGCAAGTATATTTTTCTCTTTATATTTTTATTAAAAGGACATCGATCCTATTATTAGGTAGGTAACCTCTAGTAATAAATTTACTTATATAATTGTTTCTACACAAACATACAAAACTTCCAGTTCTTGTTATGTATAATATTATGCACTTAGTAGGATCGTATATTAATTGAGAACACTGAAGACCTAGATTATTAGGTACTATCTATCAAAGAATCTATAAATTCTACGATCAATAAATATCTAGATAAATACGAAATTCCTTGACATTTTTATACTCATCAGAAATTAAATCCATTATCTACATCCATCCAAGAAAATCTGAAAGTAGCAAATAATATGCAATTAATTTAACTAAATTTAATTAACATAGCAAATAATGAAATTCAAGAGTTGCAAAGAGAAATTATCAGAATAGTATTTAATAAGATTAGACAAAAGGATTTAAAAATTTGTTTCTTATAAGAGAACATTGTGTATATCTTTTCCTGCTCTTCCAGCGTAGTCGTTTGAGAGCGAGGTTAAAAATCCCATTACATGCTGTATTTTTTGCTGATTGTTCGGTTATTTATCAGATTGTAGGCACAGCTCCGATTCTGAATCAACAAAACCTTGAAAAACAACTAGATGATGCGTGGGTTTCGAATTTGCACAACTTGTAGAATAAAAACGAGGATAGGTACCTACTTAAGTTAGTGGAACACGTCAAGTAGGTATTTGAAGACACTACTTAACCATATTCTATCCTCGAATATTAAGGTAAGTAAAATAACCAGTTCTTGTCAAGAATGTATTTGAAAGAAATAAGTGAGAAAAGGTTTTGTTACAATTTGAAAACCACCCTATTGCACGTGTCCTATTTATTGAAAGCATTAGTCATTGTATTATTGTTGTAAAGGATTTGACTGAGTTTTATTTCAAACGGTTTAAATCTAACCCCAAAAGATCGATGTCAATGGAGCGAGTATAGTGCGGGGCCGCGCTCGGCCGTTGACCGAAATAAAAAATAAACATGAGCATCCAGTCGTTAAAGAATTGGTAAACTGGAACATGATTCATAATAATCATATTAAAATTACACGGTCGCTTGCTACCTACATTTTAAAATTAGTTTAGTTTTTGGCAGGTATTCTTCTTTATCAACAAACGAACAATGGATGTAACGTAGAAATTGTAGATAATAATTATTTCCTGTATGACTTCCCAAGTTCATTCTTAATTAGGAGACTGTTGATGGAGAGAGTATGAAATTCTCAAATGATTAACAAATACAAACAATTGATTTGTTCTGTCTGCGATTGCAATGGACATTATCTATCTTTTATATCAACAATCAGATCCAACTTGAATCTACGGAACAATTGAGTACAAAGTTAAGAAAATCTACTTGTATTGCGCAGGCGCACCGTGATTGACAATGGGCAGGGGCACAGCTAGCTCAGCCGGCCTTCTTGCTCATCGGACCGGCAAATGGCAGATGTGAAAACTGGCCAAGGTGATGTTAGGTTATGACTGTAAGACTTCATAGATTGACCCTGTTTTTTGTACTCCCTTCATGAGTAATCTAAAGCCAGTATAAAACATTTCTATAGGCTGTATTGTATTGTACCAAATTGCGTGACACAACGTCTTGTCAGTCAAAGCAGGCATTTTGCTATTCAAGTTTCTTCAATATTTACTAGGTAACATTACATTTATTATTAACCATAAATGAATTTAGTTGGTCGTAAAGCACGAATTACTTAAGTGAAGATTTATTTTAAGTAAGTATAGGTGCCTACGTAGAGAATTGGAGAGACTCGGATAGTATTTCCAAAAACGAGAAATCCTGATAACTACAAAACAACAAATTACAATGGCCAAAAATTAAAGAATATAAGGCGATGTATCGAAAATATACACGATGTGAAAGCTGCATTATAAACTGATTATAGCAAACGGCACGAATTAGACGAAGTAGCCAATGTATTGATCGGCGTATAGCGCGGCAACCGTCCACTACTGCCGGCCCTAATTCATGCAATATAATAACAACGTACCTACTCTACGTTTGTACTACAATTTCATAGTCCGTACCATGTACTATATAGTATTTTGGCACTAGGCACTGACTAATTGACCGAGCGAGCGAAGCGAGCGAAGCGTCTACGTTTCGAGACTGGCCAAAAATGCTCTTGTCCGGCTGTCTGTCTGTCTGTCTGTCTGTCTGTCTGTCTGTCTGTCTGTCTGTCTGTCTGTAATTCTCTACAGGTCGCATTTTTCAACCGATTTTGACGAAAATTTGGCATATGTATAAATTAATTAAACCTACAAAATGAGTAGAATAAAATTTTGAAAAACATTTTTTTTAGAGTACCTACCATACTCGCAAAGTGGGAGTGAACTTTTTTTTTCTTGTGAATCCCATAGTGTGGGATATCGTTGGATAGGTCTTTCAAAAATATTGCTGGTGTGTGAATACCATTTTTTCGATTTAGGGATCCGTTGGCGAAATATTAAGCTTTAAAGCGGTAATTTTTGTTAGAGTCACGTGTCCCCCCCCCCCTGCCAGCTAAACGGTTGCTTCTGGAAATGTGAAAAAATTCATGGCAGTAGCATATATAACGTAGTTACAAGGAAAACTATTACGGCTAAGTAGGTTCTATTAGTTTTTGAGTAATAGTGGATCGACTTAAGAAAGTTGAAAAAATAAATTATGTTCATAGAACTGCATACGTAAAATGGAAAATTATTTTTTTCCGCGTGATATCCATGGTGTGGGGTATCGTTGGATGGGTCTTTCAAAAATATCGCGGGTTGTGATAAACATTTTTCGATTCAGGGATCCGTTTGCGAAATATTAAGCTTTAAAGTGCTAATTTTTGTCACTTTAGTAGGTACTTTTTCTGTTTCCAAAGTTGACTTTTGTTGGTTTCTTTTAGGTTTGGTTTATAAGGGCTGGCGAGGTCTACTGTTCTCACGGAACTACTAGTGTATACTTTGGTCAGAACAGTCCAGTTAATTATTTCAAGTGATTAAACCTCCACAGTTGTACTATATACTTACATGGCAGGGTAGTGGTAGATTCGCGTGACACCGTGCATTTACACCGGATTGCGTTGAACCACACCGGAAATAGTTTTGTTTCTGCACACCGGACGGTCAATGATAGTGATTGATCACACCAACAATTTGCAAGTTTTGTACTAAATCATACACTAAGGACTTACTGATTATCGATGTAATGGTAGGAAATACGGGAACTATACTTTTGTACATAAATACTTTTGATAATTTGTTAAAAAATTCTGTTTTGGATATGTCAAGTAAAAAGAAATGATGGTGAATGGCTGTGGTAGGAAACACTAATCTATTCTTGTATATAACATTCCCTGACGCTTTTATATCTGCAATCCTGATCAAATACACACCAGGAATAGTGAAAATCGAACACCACAGCAAAAATAACGCGCGTTTATTTGGCTCTTGTACAAAAGGCTTACTGTAGCAAAAATAACTTGAGGAAACTCATTGTAACAATCTGGTTGGATCAGATTTATGAGCCGATTTGCTATTGTTAAGGCATTTTAACCGTTCATAGGAAGAAATCCGGAAGGGTTAATTCGTTTGCTTCTGAAATTGTCTTCTGTGTTGATCTTCGAAGAAGTGTTCAATGAAAAGTAAAATTATACATTTATGACCGTTAACAGTTTTATATAAAACGTCAGCAAAAATAGGCGCCACGTAGCAGGAAATTGTGTGAGTAGGAAGCAGGCTATTGATCAGGGCGGGGGGGGGGACGTTGCGGGGCGGCGCGGGGAGGGGGAGGGGATGTGCGGGGGAGGGGGGCATGCGGCAGAGGCGCGGCCAGTCGCCGTTTGGGCGGGCGGTGCGTGCCGCGGGCGGCGTGCGTTCCCCCCGCGCAGGTTCAAGGCCAAGGTTGCGCCCATTCAGCTCGGAACACGTGCCCGAAAGTAAATATAGTACCAACTCGTTCCACCCGTTACGCCATCTCTGCCGTAATATGCCCGTCAATTGTGTCTTAAATGTCCCCCTTCGCGAATTTTCCTTCGAGACCTGTCTAAAAACTTGGTTGAACCGCCTATCTATAGAGAGGCCTTAGCCCCATCAACTCTTGCGAGCGTAAACAAACTAGATGAGGATTTCGACCTTATGTAAATAACTCTTAATACAAACATTGCTGTCTTATCTTTCAATCTTTCATTTTTGCGTCTACCACTAATTATCTGCATGGCCCAAAGGTCATTATTAGAACTTGCGGAAACGAATCGAAGTCTGTGCTGCCCAGAATTGTATTCACTGTATCAATATGCCCTACAGACTCTACCTGACCTAAACACTAGACTCTACCTGACAAACCTAGTTCTTGTTCAAATGATTGTAGAGATTTAAAGTATGAAGAAACTGTTAACTTTCATTTGCACAATGTCATTATCAAGTCCTCTATAATGTCAGGAATGTAGTGAAAATAAAGTAGAAAGGCTAAGAAAAGAACTACGAGTATAATCGCCCACAGTCCCGTCGCACCGTGCAAGCCACCAGCAGCAAAATAAAAACAACCAACGCTGAATTATTATGTGTGTGCATAGCCTAGCAATAGCAAGGGGCATTCAAAGCACCCCTGTACGTGCTCGCCTATAAACATAAACATGGAAAACGCACAAAAGCCTCTTGGCGGCGGCGGGCGGCGGCGGGGGCGCGGCGTCGCGTCGCGTCGCTGTGAGATAGAGTTGTTGCGTTTCTTTTGCAAACGCTCGTAGTCGTAGACGTAGAGCGGCGCTGGACCCACGTGCGACAGGGACGGCACTACACGCCGATCGTTAGCCCTGATCTTCAGCGCGCCACAAACACACAGCCCGACCGAGAGCGAAATTGCAGCGAGAATGCACCTAGCTGTGTTATTACCGAGACGGCTCTCTTGCGAAACGGCCTTCTTCCTCGCCCGAGGCACTTGAAAATCTACCCAAACATCTAGCCATTAGGTCGCAAGTCGTCGGCTCTGAATGTGAAACCGGTTATGCTATCCGGACAAGCGATTGTGGACGTTGTTGTTACGACATAAGTTCCGTTCGGTGCTGCGCGCGTGAGGAACGCAGGGAGCCCTGTATATTTAGCCCGCATTGCATGCGGTCGCTGTGGGTGTATTAGGTCGCTCGCACGCACTGCTGAACTAGTCGGAGGGCTTCCTATTATCGATTTATGTTATTGTGTAGAACTTGGTGCAATGCCGAGACGCGTTCTGTCTTTACACGTTTTTATGTTGGACTTTTTCTTGGGCTTTCCGCTGCACAGAGCACGGTTTCTCTTTCGCAGAAAGCTTCGTAAGAAAACAACTCGTTGGAAAACTTGCTTTCACTTGTGACACGGATCGTGCTCTACTCTCCGTCCGTACTTACGTTCAAGATTCGCGCCTTCCATCGCAGAGTTTTCATTGACTCTTGAGAGACTTAACCATCATCAGTCATATAGAGAATTTTAATATAGAGATACGTCAATATTTTTCAGTACCTACATGCAACTGTTTTCAGTTTATTTTGTACATTGGGATATGTATTGTCTGATATTTTATTTTCTGAATCTTTGTGTAAGTAAAGATGGACTTCTATAGATTCAACAAGTAAGCACAAAATTGTCATAAACCCTCATTTTTACCGGTCACCGCTCACCTTCTACCGCTGCGTCAGCATTTTTTGAGCTTTGGTGAGAGGGAGGGTTAAAAATTGAAAAGAAAGACGATAATTATGTGGCTTGTGTAATGGTTGTTGTCCCACCTACAGTGGGTTGTATAAAGACCCACGGACGGAAGGCTGAGGGCGACGGTGGGGTGAGGGCAGGAGGGTCTGCGGTCACACCCACACGTGCGATGACACCTTCGTCCGTTCTCGTGAATACCAGTTCAGATAGCCCTTTAATACTCGGTTAACCAAAGTCCACGAATTCCCATTGATTGGGAAAGTCATTGGGTTGTGAAATAACCCGACCAATCTTGTCTAGTAAGCTTATGCTAGTAGTAACTATCCTAGGCTTCTATGAAATAACTCTTTTGGACAGGATATTAAGAGGGCTTTGTATTGCTTTTAATAAGCTTTAAATATATATTGTAAAAAAAATATTTTAGTCGCTTTTTTGGGACATATTTTATTATTATTTAAAAGAATTCAGAAACTTTTTAAATACTTAATTCAAAATATACTTAAAGTGAGTATAGAAAAAAAGAAAGAAGGAAGAATTATTTTTCAACATGCAAACAAAATTATTGTGGACTATACTAGGTTTTTTCAGGTAGAGAAAAAAAATGTATCACACACACAGGATGTTGAATTTATTAAAGACATGCTTGATGCTACGAATGTAATAAAATAAACACAATGTGCAAGTGTGTAATAAAGTATTAGTACCCGACATTTGCAAAAATACAAAAAATATGTGTTGTTCGCGGTGTATTCAAACTCAAACCGTGTAGAAACATAAATGATAGCTCTCACTCAAAGGATCCCTACAAATTATAGAGCTTTGAATATAAAGTTCTCGTAATGACTTTGCATGCACAACTGCACACTGTCACCGAGACTTGAAAATATTTCTGTATAATAATTGGGTATGTTTTTTTTTTCAAATTGTCTACTTGAAAATACTACACCTTTAGCGTAACGGACAGTTTGATGAAATTACAAGGTACCTACCTACGTACTAAAATAAAATAAACAAAATGTACATTTAAAGTCACCTGCACTAATTAAATGAACAATGCAAGGAGTATTGATTGCTAAAGACCACAAAAAATTGTGTAATGCTTCATTATTTAAATCTTTAAGCTTACGATTATCAAGCAGCGTTAAACATATAGCCACGCGCCGTGTCGCCGCACGCACACGCCCACCATCCGTCCGCCCTCCCCCGCTGCCTCACATGAGGGTTGTTATTTCATAAAATAAACAAAAATAAAGTACAAAAGTTTTTTTTATATGTAATGTATATATTGGTCAGAATCCTTGTTCGTTATTGCAGGTGACTAATGTGCATCCTGTATCTTGGTTGCGAACTCTCCTTTTTACAGTGTAATGCACAATTTGTATAACAAAACATAAACTCATTACTTCAAATTACGCTTCTAACTTGGACAGAGTTCGAAGTCGACGCGACGCTTTCGTTCAATAAACAGTGTGTACGGAGAAATGCATCGCTAAATATAGCCTGCCGGCGTCAGGGAAGCGGGGCGCGGCGCAGTCTGACGTTGTGCATGGTCAGGACTCGGGACCCCTACCCGTCGCCTCGCGCCCCCCTTGCATTCAGGGCTGGCAGGAAGCCTAGGTCCCAAGGGCGTCGCTTCGGTTTCACATCGCTTTTTAGTGCGCTCAGTAGAGCGCAGGTACTTACGTTGAGGTAGGTTTGAACTTTGAACAGTTAGTCATTCAAATTTTATTTCATCGTTTCTTTTCACTGAATTGTTTTATTTTATAATTCGCTATAGATTATGTGTGAAATTAGAATGTTCTATTTGGTAGCTACTCTTGGTCGTCTGAATACCATTGCCCCTCTCATATTCTTTGTTCAGTGACACAAGTGTGAAATAAGACTTGTTGTTGTTCATTTATAAGCTGTTAGGTGACCTATTTAGACAGTTATTTTAATTGCAGACACGAAACGCATATATCTTGAACAAATTAGTTCTTTTGAACAATTCGTTCCGAACAAAATCACGATTCTTTGTGATTGGTTCTTTTGGTACGTTCCTCTCTCTATTCTTAGTAAAGATAACTTACATAATAGAGCTAAAAAGTTATCTTCACTTATATAAAATGTTCTATTCTTAGTAGAGATAACTTACATTAAAGAGCTGTATCTTCGCGTAAATAAAATGTAAAATTAAAATTAAAATAAATTGTTCGCACAATCTAACAACCAGAAAATTTGTGGTGGGATTGAGTTGAGTTATAAACAAAATGAATAAAACAGGTAAGTATCTAGTTCTACGATGATGGAAACGGGGTATAAAAAAATCTTAATTATTCTAAATGAATTGCAATGAATACTTTTACCTAGTCCCATTACCTACGTATCACAGATATGCTACTGAGCCGCGGCATATATTATAGTTATTCTTATTTGATTAAAATTTTCTGAGAACTATTTCTGATCTAGGTATTGCATACCTTTACCTAAGTTTTTACTCAAGCACTTTTAATACTTTTGTATTGAATTATCCATTTTCTTCGATTATTACTATCAGCTCTCCAGGAAAGTTTTCTGCCGAAGGGGATAGCCCTAGCTAGCCTGGCGCTCATAAAAGGAGGGAAATCTGTGGAAGGGACATTATAAACGTGGATTCGTGCGTGTGCTGCATATTGCATATTTAATAGTTATGTGTAGGCGTATTATGCACTCACTACTACATGCACCTACCTAATAATATGTAATACAAGGTCTGTGTATGCCGTGGGCTGAGTGGCTACGCGAATGAATAGGCTGAAATTTTGGCTTTGCCTGCGACAGAGACAGATAAAATATTATAATTACTTTCGTTTGTAATAAAGTTAAAACTTATAAAAGAAGCTGTATTAGGTATCAAGAATTGATAGTTGGAACTCGGAAGAGTTTCTTCATTCTTTCAAACTAATCTTCCATATCGGCTCTTTCAAAGTATTGGTAGTTACCTATTTGCTACTTGGGTCTAGTATCAGTAGTCCGAAGAACGGACTGATGATACTTTTTCGTATCAGTAGTTCGATGATGCAGAAAACCGGACTACTGAGCCTTTTAGTTCGATGCGTTAGTATTGTCTCATCTAAGTTTTTTTGATAAAATCATCACATAGTACTTGGTGGCTACGCCTCAAAATAAGGTACCTAACGCCGGCTGAAAAGGCCCACGTTTTTTTTACAAAATCTATTATATTTTTATTTAACCACCTCAACCCAACAAAAACGGTTTTGAAAACATTGGTTATTGTTTTAATCCAAATATTAAAATTTATACATAATTTTTATAGTAATACAAACGTATTTGTAAGGTTTTCAACCGACGAAAAAAAAGGAGGTTCTCAATTCGACCCGTATATATTTTTTTTATGTATGACCACGCATAACTTTTTACAGAGCAGTCCGATTTTGATAATTCTTTTTCTATTGGATAGGGTCTACTTCGAAGTTGGTCCCATTTAAATTTGAAGAAAAAAATTCTACCCTAAGGGAAGAAAATTAGGGGATGACTGATTAAATTCCTACTAAATTTTTTTGAAACTAGGCACAAATAAGTAGTTCTAATGACCCTACAATATGACGGAGACCTGAACTTGATCTGATGACGGAGACGGAAGACAGTTGAGGGAACTCTTCAACGGTGTACAGCAGCTAACTCGTGTTTGGGCTTATTCATTCATCTTAATGAGAACTTTAAACCTAACTTATGATTTATTCGATTACGACTACCATCTATGGGTGAAGATGGAGACGGAAGGCTGTCGAGGGAATGAATTAGTATATTTTAGTCACAAAAAAGTAAAAAATAAAAACTTTTTAACAAAAAAATTTTACCGTCGAAAAAAAGAAACTGAAAAGCGAAAAATAATAACAAGTTACCTTGTTAGTCTATAACTACGCTCCTACACTAATGTAAACCTAAGTAATTTTGAGTCGGCGCCTAACAAACAAGCAAATTAATTAAAGTTGATACGTAAAGTGAAATGATGGCAGCCAAGTTTACGTAAAGTGGAATGATACAAGCAATCAATGAAAAGATCATCAAATTAAAGTACGAAAAACGTAATAGTAAGTAATAAAAATAAAAGAAATTAATTTGTATGTGTGTTGGGCGCCGACTCAAAATTACTTAGGTTTACATTAGTGTAGGAGCGTAGTTATAGACTAACAAGGTAACTTGTTATTATTTTTCGCTTTTCAGTTTCTTTTTTTCGACGGTTTAATTTTTTTGTTAAAAAGTTTTTATTAAAAAACCTTTTCATGGGCCTTACTAAACATTGTACCTACCTATGTCTGATATAGCCCATGCAGTTATTATATTAGTTATCGTAAAATTATGCACAAAATGTTATAAAGACATTATTATTATGTAATATAAGTAATATGACATTATTAATATGCGTAAGAAAAATGTGAGTGTGTTCTATTTAGAACTTTTCTGGGGTGTTAGGTAGGTGACAAGCGCTGTCTACCTCTGTTTAGGTGTTTATTGTTTAGTGTAGGTAAATGCTACGGGTGAATTATCCTGGCTTAAGGAGTTAGGAGATTATGTGCTTTGATGTTAGGAAAAAGTGTATAATTTTTTTGATTTAATTTGATGTAATCATTTTGATCATAACTCCGAATTCTGACTTAAGCTGTTGTCAATCTTGCGCAACATGCTAATGCTACTTGATACGACTTTCACTCGTCTCAGTATTTAGCAATAAACGGTTAGTATGCTAATTTTACACTCAGACCGTTTCGATTGAGAAAACTACCAACAGACTAGCCATGTCTATGGTATTAAAAGTACCCATGGTACAATTTTACGGCAATGAGCCAATTAATTCCTCTGTGACTGAGCTACCGGCCTAAATGTCTTAGATTATACTCTTTGTAAACTTTTTTTTTAATTGGTACGGGGGCAATCCTGATGTTAAAAGGTCACCGCCGCCTATAAACACCTGCAACACCTGGGGGGTGCTGGTGCGTTGCCGGCCTTGGTTGAAGGGCTCTTTTGACTCTCTTCTTGAAGGACCCCATATCGTAGCGCTGTGGAAAAACGTCAGAGGGAAGGTTATTCCACCAGTATAAGATAATACTTTCGATTTAGACATGGAATGCCTGAGACGTTTCAGTTTTTTATAAGCTTTTATTTATCTTGTTTTTCTGTATGTCCGTCCGGGAGGAATCCTGCAATCGATTTTTCGATCTCTTCCCGACAATTCCCGATATCCAATTATGTTCAAATTTTGCACCAACCTTTGAATTTGAATACAATACAATTACAGTATATTCAATTAAAATAAAAGCTTATTTTAAAATATATTTTTTCAAGTCGTCGGTCCAAAAGTTGGAATAATTATAAACATGACAGTACAATGTCTAATATAATAACACCAGCCAGAGCCTTGTAAAAGCAATTACTTCGATTCTATTCTACCTGTAATATAAATTTATTTTCGCGTAAATCTGACTTTACTGCCCTGTGGCTATAGGTATTATCAACTGTAATTGAAAACAATTAAAAATTAATTACAGTATGATTGAAATTTATTTAATAGTTACAGTATTAAATATCATTGAATTGACATCGTATATTGTGTCGTACTGTAACGTACGTTTCCATAATTAAGTTTATCGTTGGATACAACAGTATTTTATTTTTAAAAGTGAATAGGATAATTAGATAGATTAAATTTGATTTGTAAATTAAATACCTGTTTCTAAGTTGAAATAATTTGTTTAATAAAATACCTAGTCTTGGGTTTAATCACTGTTCATTTCCTAATGAGTTTTTACCTCTAATCTAAATAACTCAGTTTATGACTTTGATTTTTCTTTGTAATCCTACAAATAACTTTCTTTATGCGAGTATTATGTTTTATGTTATACTGATGTGTTACTGTAATTTTATAAAGCTGTTCTGCTTCAAGCTACTATAATTGTGGGTTCCAACAAGTTCTCATTCGTGTTTTTGTTCATTTATTAGGGTTCCGTACCTCAAAAGAGGAAAAAAGGAACCTTAGGATCACTTCGTTGTCCGTCTGTCTGTTTGTCCGTTCGTCCGTCTGTTACTCTATATCTAGGATTAGTATTGTGGCATAAGTATCGTTTTTCCATATGTCTGTCACTTTCTCTTAAATATGCTGCTCATATTTTCGCTATAGACAATAACTAGCCGCACTATATATGTACTATACATAGTTGCTTCGGTAAAGAGGCCGCGAACCTATGCGCACACGAAAACTCTATTTGCGCTTGTGTGTAACATCGAGCGTAGCGACACGTTCCACAAACATTGCTTATACTTACTTTGTAGATGGTCGTGCTATGCATCTTAGTGTGCGTGTCCGGCCGTATATACATACATGCATAATACATTTGCAAGCTGTGGACGTAGCTAGTAATATGGCGGTCGGCGAGCCGACTGAATACTCGAGCACTATGTCAGTCTGTCGTTCGTGTCATTCGATTTTGTTATACACAATTTGTATTGAGTGCATTGTGAATTTATCTCAAAACTAATGTTTCAGAAATACGTAGGTAGTAAAAGAATTAGACACATACCTTCATCATTGCGTGAAGATGAAACGTAAAAAAGTTGGCTTGTTCAATCTGATGAGAAACGCCAAATACAGACTTCTCCGGTGTGGAGTGACGTAGTCCGGACAGTGACGTACTCTTAGCTAAAGAAACATTTTATAGTTTCATGCAGCTTCAAAAGTTAAGACAGCCATGACCTTCAACCTCCAATGCAAAATGAATCCAAAGAAGACACCTCCGATAGAAGATGAATCAGAAAAATATGAATAATTCATTGCGTGTAATCCTAATCTGTTACCAGAGAAACAGAACCAACGCAAGCCGTTTTTGATCCCGGCGACACACAATAAATAAATAGAATAGTAGGTATAGTCTGACTTGATATAAAGATAAATTGCTGCTTCTCTATCCTGAAAGATTTATTACTGTTGGATAATCCTTGAGACTTCAGACACACGCCACGTCTGTCTGACTTTAGCAAAATTAGTTGGGTGGGACGATGAGTCATACATATCATATTATACTTACTTACGGAGTTCATATACCTAAAGTCGTCGCAATAGATTGATATGTAAATTGAATAAACATGAAAATTGCTTCATTTGAATGGATTTTAAAGAATCTTCACTTCCATAGCATCGTACTATTACGAAATCTATAGATACCTACAATGTCAGCGCGCGTACCAGTATCTATTGGCTTTGCTAATTGAATTGTATTGGCTACAGCGTCACCGACCATTGTAACTAAACCTTTACTATCTAAACACATTTTAGCATACAACATAGGGTGAGACAGGTCGAATTAGAGTGGTTGTATAGAACAACAATGTTGCGTAAGCGTCATCGTCAGCTACAGTGTCGTTTACCCCGCGGCCTTCGTGGAGTAACGCTTCCCGTTTGGAACTCCACGCGTTGCTGGTATGATACTTTACGCCCTACTTTACTAGTGACTGGTTATTTATACTAGTGTCAATGTGATGGTAGGTGTAGAAACCTTATCTGCTTGGTAATCGTACGCCTCGTCGACCTGTGCCAGTAATCTTTACTATTTTCGTCATGCATGCGATAGTGTTGGATAGTCAACATCGATTCCAACGGTAATTAGTACTATGATTATTATAATAATGAGCTGACTGTTACTATATTATTTTGAAAATTTAAAGGTTAATGTAGGTAATTATAAGTACCTATGACTATTTTTTAACAGTTCGATGCTTGCTTATTTCAGATTACAACGCCGCCCCGCTGTTCGCCTCGGAAAACGCCTCCAGTGGTAAGTTACCTAGTATTTAAATAGATCGATAAATAAAGTCAGTCATTAACAGAGACCGGTATCTTGATGTCATACAGAGCCGGACATAAAATTTGTCATAATTTATGTTTTAACTTATTTATGTTTCTTTCCAGTATGAGCACATCACATAATAGTACGTCACTTATTATACTCGTGGGGGGACTAGAGGCAAAAAGATCGAAAATGAATTACAATACAATCACTGCTCGAAGGTGCTACGACGCGACGTAGCGTGCGTAGCAATGTACATAGCTTTCCTGCTTTATCTAAAATACGAAAAAAGCTTCCCGAAGCAATAAATCAGCAGTTAGTATTAAAAATCATACAAGATAGGCCTTAATCTAACCGAAATTAAGTGCGGCTAGCCGTCTCCAATTTCAACGAAAATTGCTCTACCTCCTCAACTTTCATCGCGACCTTGTGAAAATTTGTTTTTGTGGAAGATTACCTAATTCCTATGCGGTATTGGATAAAAATTTTCGTATGTAAATGTACCCAGTGTCGCAATAATATATTTTGACTTTGACTTCTGTGGAATTTCTCATGTTGCCGTATATTGGCTCTTTTTCTTTTGTTACATTTGCATCCTTGGTTGGCTTTTCGTCGGGTGACAAGTTAAATTCACTGACTCTGAAATGATACTTAGATACATTTATTGTGTCTAATTATCATTTAAGTTTGTCAAAACAGTGAGTTTTTCCCGATTATACTACGCCTATGTAGTAACTATCAAAGTCCTCTGTGCCTATGTGTGCTTAGCCTATGCCTACATACGTACATATAGCTGTAAAAGCTTTGCAATCACAGTTTTATAGTCGAAGGTTAATTAAAAGGCTGGTTATCGCACAGACAATTAACACAATAATGTACTCGTACATTTCCCTCGTCCTTGGCTGTTACTTCTGCATGTACCTACCCCTTATTTTTTAGAATGTTTGAGCCACGTTGCCCAAGCAAGTGGAGCCGCGAGCGGTCACTCACTTATTATAAATCAACTGCCTCCTGTCATAATGCCTTCTAGATTAAATTTTGCTACGATAAATCGCACGAGTCGTGAACCACCTCAAGCAATACCGCATGGTTTATTAGCTTGTTCTGAGAATACTCCGTATATTAGCAGCATGTTGCAGGAATACTGCACTTGTTGCAATGCATACTTATGTTAATGGACACGCGTAATACTTACTAAACTTAAATTTACAATTGAGTCGCTTTCTGTAACTCCAAGTATAACTGTATACCACACATCTCAGCAAGCCTAGAGGTTGCTAGATCGGTTGCGGGAATACTTTACTGGCATCACAAATGTTTTACTGCAGTATCCACTGACCTACAAGGAAAAAAAAATAGCAAACGAAAATCAAGATTGAAACATAAACCACGATGTACTAGCAATATAACACACTGTACCTATACAATTAAATAAACTATCATTCAACCAAAAAAAAATTCCACCTAAGTACTTACTTTTAGGAGGAATTTTGAAATTAACCTCGTGCCAAAAAACTTTTGTTGGGCTTGTCTCAGAATTGTTAAATACTTAAACTTGGGCATTTAAATTCTCATAATCCTTTAAAAGGTCCGTGTTACTCCTAATTGATTCTGGAGTTGATTGACCTCCTGGGACCGCCTGCTATATCCCTCTGACCCAATTGCAAATATGAGTTTAATCTCAGGAAAACAGGCCATTAATTTAGGTTATGGTTGCTTAATGACTTAAAATAACCGAGTCATTTTAAGTCAAGTTAAAGCTATACAGAGTCAAATTCTCATAACAACAATAACAGTTAGTCTGATGAATAACTGTGCAAGTCTAATGCATTTTTCACCTACATATGACCATCACTGTCTCACAGTAAGACAAGATGTGAAGCTACTGATAAGGGAGTCGTGATTGCAACGATATTTCCAATACTAGGCTATAGGTTGTTAACCTAATAAGATAACGTTATCGCCGGGCCGGCGCGCGCGGCCTACATACTTCCGTGCTGCTTATGTGTGGAAAACATACACACTTCACTCGCACTGTAAAGTTTAAAATTAGGCAATGCAGTTTAAATACAAATGTCCTAGATATCAGCATTGTAGGCATGTTAACTGCACTAATGGTCACGTGGAAAATGCTCTGTTTTCCCCAAGATTACTAGGTCACACTTAGACAGCCAATCAGATATTATTAGCCGGTCAAACTGATAAACTTTGATTGATAAGAGTTGCAGTAGGTTTTGTGTTGGGATTTATTACTGCGGATTTCCTACTCGCAGAATTAATGTATGGAGACTTTGTATAGGTACTTTTTTAAACTTTTAAAACAGTAGGTACAGCCGTGGAACGTTTTCAAAAACATAGTTTTGTCATTACAATTCAAATCTTTCTCAGTCCATATAGGGATAAATCGGCTTGTGGTTGTGCTTAGGTTCGACATAACACATGAGTATTCTGATTTTGTTTGTCAAATATTATTTAAAATCAAAATCAACCATGGAATAATTTATGGTTCTGAGTATCCGCAAAGCTTTACCTCGCTTCGCTTTATTGCGCAAGGTCTAAAATGGCCCATTAGAGCTAAAACAGCTGCAGAAGGTCTGCATAGTCACTCTTGCAACCTTTACCTGTAATTGTGTACGCTATACACATAGCTCATAGGCAACCTCTCAAAGAACAGCTTTCAAGATCAAGCAGGAAAAGAAAAGAATAAAGTAACAACTCATTACGTAGTTCCTCCAGACCACTTACCTCACGTCGTGTTATCTCAACAATGACAAAATTAAGCGCAATCATGCAACTGTTGCCATCTGTATAAATCTAAGAGAAATGCGCATGCGCCGCCGTCTGCTGGAGCAGCTCGGCGGTTAGACCGGAATGCACGCGCGTTTCTCAACGCGCCGCCGCCGCGTGCGCGTCCAGAGAAATCAGCAACTGGTTTGCGCTCCTCGTAGCCGGGCGAGCGCAATGAGCCTCATTAACAACTTGTTTACGGTCGTCAGGCAGATTTTGATGTTTGTGGCGTAATTAAATGAAAGTGGATGTGTATGAGTTGCTGATATTTGAGTTAAGAGTTTACGAAATGGCATAGCATGTCTCCTGTCAAGATTTCTAGCAACACTTCCTGAAGTACAACAATCTTCACTTGTAACGAGATCAGCTTTTTCGTTTAGTCGAACCTTTATTTTATTCTTCCTTGCCTTTTCCTTATTTAACTCTGACTACGTCTTGTCGATTGTTGATCGTCTTCTTCGTCTCTCCCTCTCTGCAAAATGAAGTTTTATGATTAAGACATGAATTACTTTTTATTTTTAATAATCCCTAATAGTTTTATTTGACTTACGCTTTGTAGGCAAGGCGCCGCCCGCCGCCACCCGTGGCGGATGTAATCTTTTGAATTTGATAATGATTTTGAATATATTTAAGTTCTTTCTAGTCAAAAAGTACTAGTAGCTAAGTCCTTAGATTTTTTCGATTTCTATCTCTACACATGTTTTTAAGAGACCGTATGAATCATGAATGAACAATTTGATCTGATGTCACTCACATCCGTGTGCATGTGTGCGTATGGGGGTGTGCTTTCGTGTGTTTCAGAACGAATAAATAAACTCACCTAGTGTATAAACATGACTCGAGAACTTTTATCCCTTCTGCATCCCAACGTTAATAAATTCAATAATTCATACTGTGGTCCTTTTATATCTACATTTGACTTTGAAAATATCTATCCAGGTGTTCTGAGATAACTCGTTTATATTGCGCTACCTACATTCTACCTACGCGCATAACGTTTACTTAAATACAGAATAACAATCAATTATTCTATGTAAGGTACTTACGGGCGGCAACGGTTTGAACCAACATTAAATAAAGATTTGATGTTATTTATTGAAGACATTGAAATTGATTCAATCGGTCGTGAACATGCGTCAATGGAGTTTTAGGCTAGGCACACATTGGAAGCCAGTAGAAATTGGAAAGAATATAATTCTTAACTTTGTGTGAGAGTAAAATAAACTTAAGGTGTAAAAACCTACCTATGTCAAAATCAAATATGTTTTGTTTCTTGTTAAGTCAAATATGTTAGGTTTGTTTTCAACTTTAAAACATAGAAATTAATCTATCAGTCACGGCTTACTATGTTGGCTTAGGAGGACCCATCTTCTAATTTCCAAATATAGCGGTTAATATTTTTTAAAACTATTTACTAACCTACCCAAGGTTACGAAATCAGCCTACAGTATACGATACAATATCTAGGCTAACACGACATGAGTAAACACTTACAAGTAGCAAAACAATCGAGTCACACTACTTAACTGCGATTTAAATTAATAAATTATTAATATTATTTTGCATAATATACTCGTATAATCTGTAATTATTTTAAATGGCAAGCAATTATAATACTATAATACAGTTATTTCTAAAAGTAGGTATCAAAAAGTTAAGGTAGCTGCTGTACACCGTAAAAAACTACATGTAGGTACGTACCCAAAGGTCGTCTTATCGCTTAAAGCGATCTCCTCCAAACAGCCCTTGCCCTGTTATTTGCAGTTATTTAGGTATAATAACATTAAGACAAGTTTTCAGCCAATACGATATTTTTGACATTGAGGATTTGTTTCAAAATGAATCGGGCATCAAAACATGAGGCTATTCATAATGTTATTATCAAAATGTGTAATGGTCAACGGTGGTGTGTTAAATTAATCATTGATTACCTTTATTCACTGTGATAAGCAACTCCATTGCGAGATTTATTTAACACTCTCAGTGTGACATTATCATTATAAGATAGATTAACTTGTCTGCTTTGGAAGCAGAAGAATTTGTATCTGCTTCTTCCTAAGATAGTACCTATTCCCTAATAAGTATACCCTGGTTTAATCCAATTTAAACTGTAGTGTGTGAAAATATTTGTATAAGTGACAAAAAATTTCACAAATCATTTCTACCCAGTTAATTGAAACATTTTAAATCAAAATAAACTCTTCAACTTCGGCGTCAAGTAATTAAAATGATCCTCTAAAAGAAGTGACATTAAAAAGGCTGTTTAAAAGCTTTGTGAAAACTTTCCTAAGTTATAATATATATACCTATACACTAACAATTTGTTTAGAGTTTTATCTACTACCTGGAGTTTATATAGCTTTTATATTGCAAGTAATAAAGTACTTATAAATTTTTTTTTAAACCGATACGATCACGAGAATATTTAGCTACTATTTACTTTCAATTCAAGATTGATACATTATCATACAATTCGTATTTTCATTGTATTATGTAGATTAAATGACAAGTATAACAACAATGGCAGTAATATTTAAAAAAATTAAACATTCCCTCCCTGTGCCTTGTAAAATTAAATTTTAAATTTAAAAATTTTAATTAAAAAAGAATTGCTACTGTTATTTTTATACAAATTACTTAAGCGTCAAAGATTGACACCACTACGCATGATTTCATCACACGCGAAACGGCGACAACAATGGTGTCCCAAATAAGCCTTACTTTGCCGGTGTCAGGTACGCGGAAAGTTAAGTACTATCAAGGGTTAGGGTAAATGCTAGCAACACATCCGCCGGCTCGACCCGGATGCGAGGCGTCTTAGAATTTTCTTGCGATGCAAAACCTACTGGCATTATTTCTACACATACATCTTCTACACATATGTTCACGCTATGTCCCTACAGAATCTTCTTACTTTAATATTCGTTTATATGTCTAGAAATTATAATGCAGTATAGAGGAAATTCTTTCCGCGTACCTGACTTGCGCGCTGCTTATAATCATATTATTATCGTTATTGTAATATCTAAGTTTTTCTTCTACTATATATAGACAGATTATTTGGTAATTTATGACGCATAAGCTGCCTTTACCTTTTTTTTTTCATACTCGTGTAACATCAGAGATTGACAAATACTTCTCATGACCTTTTATCTTGCGTGACGAGGCGACAATGATGTCCCAAAACAGCCTTACGGTGTCGATTACATGAAAAACGACCCATCTTTGTCAGGCAAGGGTTTAATGCCTCATGTAAGATAATAGATGTTTTCCAAATACTCGTTATTCTCGTAAATAATAATCCTGAGGAACAAGAAAACAATGTGTGAACGAAACTGGCTGGACACACGTACTTTTATAGGTGCAGTTAGTAACTATTAATCAATCAATACCGCAGTTAGATAGAGCAGTCTTCAATTTTATATTTAAACAAGCTTTAAAATATTTAACGTATCGTTAACTAAAATATTCGGCAATCACTTTGATAAATGAATTAAAAAACATTGTTTAAAAAACTACTTCTGTTGTCAGACAAAAACTTATGTCCATACCGCCAAATATTACCAAAGAGATTAAACAAGCGTCCCCCTGATACCTCTTTATACCCTTAAATAATTTGTAAAGTTAAAACAATTTTTTAGGGAAAAAACGATTTTCGGTTTGTCAATGCCCGCCAGGGAGGAAAACCTTTTCTCCAGCTACCCATTTCAGTAACATCTTAATGGTCGCAACTTATACTAGATCAATTAATAAGGGAAATAATTACTGTAAAGAATTGAAACCGGATGTAGGTGGTCACCACACGTTGCAATTTTTAAAAATTTAACAGAATATGTTTAACACCAACGATCTTACCTATTAAACTTCGCTGTTTAATACCTATTATAACATCTTGTATTAAATGTTTGTCTTAGTGTTATTTTGTCGAAACCCAACTCCTATAGACTCCTAGGCTGTAATTGAATGGCAACGGTTCTGGTATTTATGTCTAATAAATTCCCTCTTTATTCATTATTTTCTATAGAGTTTTCTCGGTCCGAATTCCTATTTCAGCCATAAACTTACCTAGTAATAATAAGGAGTCTTTAAGGAAAAGCTTTGGAGCCGCAAGTTTGACATGCCTGCTCAAGACATTGAATGATTGTAACAATCCCATCCTAATACTGATTTATATTCGAGGAAACGTATAACCGAATAACGCGTAGAACGGCGGTTTTCACTTGAATTTTCCAACACATATAAAAAACAAATTTATTTCGTATAATTCTTACCAGCGGAACACGTCTTCCTAAATGGATATAAATAAGTTGCGACTGTTCTTTATATATCCTAATGGTTTTCTTTTTCTTTTACACTCTTTACCAATTTGTATTGTAGGTAAATAAGGAAAGTCTATCAGTTTTAATTTCGTACGTATCTGTTAGATAATTTGTTCTAAAATCGGTGTTTATTCCTACAGTCTGTCCCCAAAAAAGTTTGATAGTACCCTGATTAAATTTTCAGACACAACAAAATGCTATCATCAAGTCTGTAAACGTAAAGTTAGGGAATGCACAGCAGATGAATAAGCCAACAAATAGTTGAAACAACCTCTACGACGAAACAAACTACTTCGATAGGTACATATAATATTAGATTACCCATTCCACAAACAAAAACAATAATTTTAGGCTGTATACCTAAGCTTTAAAGGAGTCTTTGAAAGCTGTGTCAATGAGATGTGGCCGATCAGATCTCTTTGTCGTCTTCGGGTAGGTCAGGCTGATGTCCCGGGCTAGCGAAACCGAAAGTCCGCGAACCAGTTCAAGTGCAGATGTGGGGTGAGCGGGGGTGCGGAGAGGGCGAGAGGGCGAGGGAGGCTTGTGACCCGGTCGCGGCACAGCCTCCGCCCGCCCGGGCGCGGCGCTGCTGGATGCTTGATAACATTTTATTTTTATTTTTTTGCTTTTGGGGGTACTTACCTACAGAGTAGTTGCAATCTATATAACAATACGGATATTCTTATTATTATGCTGATTATGTAGGTACTCGCCAAGTATGTTGCGAACCAAAAAATTTAAGTATTCATCTAAAAGTGGTTAATTTTAAAATACGCTTTAATTTAAAAGTCAATTGAAATAGATCCGCATTAAATTAATTGTATTTATTAAAAAAAAAATTAACATGTATTTTATAGTTTAGTTTTAGTTTTTTTTAAAGTTTAAGTTATTTTTATTTCTTGAACCTATAAATCTTGTATTTTAGATATAGATACCTACATATAAATATGTACGTAATTAAAATAGAACCCTATATCTACTGGACATCGTGAAATTTGGTATCGGTAGATAGGTACGAGTGGATTGGATTGTTTTAAGGAGTTATAGTTTTCTCGGCAATCTATGAGAGAAAAAAAATACATACAGCCGAACATAGTACCTCCTCCTTTTTTGGAGGTCGGTAAAAATAATCGCGCTAGATCTCTATCATGGATCTGGCCAATGGATCTACTGAGAATGATCAACCAAAATGGAGACAGTATAAAAATATATACCTACCTACTAATTATTAGAAGGTGGGTTTTGCTGGGACTAAATGACTGGCTATTTCTTGGAGAAAAATCTATCTAGGTACATTATATACTAGGTATGCTATTATTATTATTATTGCGACTATCAGTCGAGTTTAATGCATTTGGCGTATACAAATTACCGTCACCTACCTATTTAAATGGAAACACTTTATGCTTTAAATTAAATATTTATTTGCCTTTAGTGCAATAAAAACAGCATTAGCATTTTCTTTGTGGTCACGAAATGGGTTATCGTGTAGGTACGTACCCATGCAAATGTATACATTAATTTAATATTTGTTAATAATATCATGCATTGAACTATCATGATGAAAGATTGCATCGATCGCTTTATTAAGACTTCAGCGAGGAGGTCCAAATTCGCAGTTTTCCACATTAAACATTTACCAAATTCTTTAATTATATAAAACATCTAAAAATGAAGTAAGTTCTTTCATCGCTGCCTATCATAAATGTATGGAATCCTCACAACATGGCATCAAAAATATTACAGGTCTATTCCACTGACTTACGAAAGCTGAACTAGGACAAAAAATGTAAAACCAGAGTAAAACTAACTAACACCATGTACTTATTGCTAATAATACGAACAGTAAGTAACATAACAGGAAAATTAGCTCATTTTAATCAAACTCAATGTTGTTTGTAAATCATTTTGGTTACAAATCACTTAAAGAAGTAGATAGGATTTAAATGTTTAACATGAATGATATTAATAAAATGTATGGAAGTAAGAACTTCACGACTACAATACATTCCTGCTTCAGTTGTTACCTACTTATTTCGCAATATGACAAGGGTCACATTACGCCCACCAATTGCTGATCTGTCACAAAGCTGATTGCTGTTTGTTGACCTATATAATACTTATTTACATTTCTTATAATACTTACTTACTGTATAAGTTGACTTACTATAAGCTGATTGTCAAGGTCAAAATATTTTATTGTAAGTATATGAGTATGTTTGGTGCATTTATGCACGTATATTTTTTATCTACCTACCACCTAAACCGCCGAAATGTACTAAAATACCAAAATTACATTAAAAAGAAAAGACTCTTGAAACGCCAACTTCGGTATCATAGTGAACTCTCATTTTAACAACTTTACCTAAATGATATCGATATATTGAACTTCAAATTAGGTTTTCGGTAACTTATTATGTCATGGAGGTACTGGTCATTAATCTTATGACCTTCGATTAGTATAGTTTAGTAGACATATGCACATATGGCACTATGTCAATCATTACATAAACAGTCATTGACAATTCTTGTTGCAATTTCCTTAGAGTACAAATTGAAAATGCCTCGAAATAAGAAATCTACAATTGGTAAATGCTTATTGAACAAGATTTCGGTAATATACTGTTCTGTTTGTGACATTAATTTGTTATCTGGAAGAGATCGCTCCGCGATAAGACCGCCTGTTGTTTACTTCTACTTTTAGGGCTTCTTTCACCACTTCCTGATATTGTTACAGATAGTAATCTTAGTGATAAACTAATCTATCAGATAAATCTGTGTGATAGACTATATAAAATATATAAGATATAGGCAATCAGATACCTGTGAAACCAAAAAAACTGGCTATCTGTCAGATAACCTGCAGATAGGGTATCTGGGACTTTATCAGCAAGCGGTGTAAGAGGCCCTTGATCTTCTTTAAAATGTTGCGTTCTATATTATATCGATATATGTATATGTATATCGGAAGTCGATAAAAATTAGAACTCACTATGAACAAAAAAAAAAAAGACATTACACTGCCGCTGAAAGCAACTCAATCAAAAGTTTTAATGATCTGCTACCTTATCGGAGACGGCGGGGCCAAACGTTTGTTGGTAAGTGCGTATCGATTGATCTTCCAATGTGGGTCACAATCTCTCAGGTCAAAGGTCACGGGAGGCTTACCCAGCCTCGTCGACATAAATACTCGGAAAGCGTCCTCACTTCGCCTCGGGTTCACTTCAAGGAGACTTACGCCACCAACCTGACTACTTTCATCCTCCCTTTGTCTTTGGCTCGTAAAACAAGTCCATAAAATACAATGTAAGTATCTTGTAAATGGGATTGGTCTGGTCAGTGGAGTTTTTAAAATGATTTTTGATTCAGTCAGAGCGCTGCTGACAGGCCCTAAAAGAAGACTGCGAACACCACGGTGAGACTAATATTAACTTTTACTGATAGGTATTGGGCTGATGAAAACAAAATACTGTGACCAAAGAAGTTAGATACAGTGACGAAAAGAATTAATTGCACACTTTTGTTCATTTCTTCAATAAAATAATCAGCGTCAATAACTATCCAAAGATTTAAGTCAGGTAAAACGAAGGCAAGAAATATTTTTAAGATTGAACATTAATAATGTAGTATAGTAAATCCAATTTTTTCACCTTCAATTACCACTTTCTCTAATTACAATTCATCTGTTACTGAATAATAACGCCAATCGCTGAAGACGTTTAATGTTTGAGAACTAAACAAGAACTCAACGGTAAACACATTCTGGTTGTGTAAGCTGAAATTACTTTAACACTTTCTCACGCTCGCCTGCATTGAATGCACAAAACCAATTTTCCACAACAGCAAAAACACAAATTCAATTAGGGAAATGGTTTCTGTTTCGCAAAGCATAAGGGAAGTTTATAGGTTTAACATAAATAGTGATGCTACTTGCTGAGATCCAATCAACAGATGGAACTTGTGTGCTTTGTAAACATAATGTGCAGCGGGCTGGAGTCAGAAAGCACTGACAGGTTATGGCCAGATTGCTTTGTTTCCTTCCGCAAGGTATTGTAAACTCATAAATATTTCAGTGAGTAGGTATTTTTTAAAATAAGTTTGGTAGTTGGTTTGGTGGTAACAATGGAGTCAGAAACTATAAATTCACGCCAAGCGTTTGGATTCGATACACAAAGTAAACCTTGCCATTTTTTGGCAAAACTTTGCCACTTTTAGTAATAGGAAACGTGTCACAGAAGCTATTTTGATATAAATGTACGAGGATATTGTTTTGTTGTAAATCTTAAACTGTATATAAATGCCACCGATGACGCAGCGAGGCACACAAAAAGATAACGGCATAGGACACTACAGAAACAGGAATAGCTGTTTCGTTTTGCTGGTGGAAATTGTAAAAGTATAAACAACCAAGCTCAAGGAAATTGGATACCATTCTGAGATACAGAAAACAGTTGTGAAGGAAATGGAAATCCCGAAGAAGTCTTGAAGAGTTTTCAAACTGAAGTACCTACGTGTATATTTGAGTGTTAAAAGATCTTTTTTAAGAACATTCTTGAGTTAAAAAAGTAAGGTAGTTAAAAGTACAAAATGTTTCTTGTACGAAATTAACTCGCACTCATGTTTTATCCAGGTATACTAGGTATGTGTACCAGTTTCATACTCTACTATATGGATTTATTTATATTATAAACATAATCTGTACCTACACAAGATTTTAAATATGAACGAATCAATAGGTATTGTAAAGAAAATAACAAAATACATTTTTTTGGCATGAATACAAATTCTAGTGTCGCAAAAATCTTCCCATATCACAAACACAAAGGACTTTTACATTGGACATATATGTGTACTACTGTTTTGACACAAGTAAATCCTCAGTGTATACTCAAGCGGACGTCCTAACCTAACTCTCCCCTTGTAGGCGCAGTCGGCGCGGCTGAAAGTACATAGGTATGATAGGACTGAAACGAGGGCGCCGGGTCGATACTGGCAGACTGGCAGACACAACACGCCCGCCGCGCCGGCCGGCCGACCGGCCGCGGCCGCGCATTGCGCTCCCCACTCCTTCACAACCGACCACAGGAACAAAGATCTTTGTTAACTTGACTATAAGGCTGGAATATTACGACGGGCAACACAAAGTCTAGAATTAATGGAAGATGTCAATGAAATAAAAACTTTTTAACAAAAAAATTAAACCGTCGAAAAAAATAAACTGAAAAGCGAAAAATAATAACAAGTTACCTTGTTAGTCTATAACTACGCTCCTACACTAATGTAAACCTAAGTAATTTTGAGTCGGCGCCCGGTATCAACTTTAATTAATTTGCTTGTTTGTTAGGCGCCGACTCAAAATTACTTAGGTTTACATTAGTGTAGGAGCGTAGTTATAGACTAACAAGGTAACTTGTTATTATTTTTCGCGTTTCAGTTTATTTTTTTCGACGGTTTAATTTATTTATTTTTTAGTTTTTATTTATTACTTTTTTGTGACTAAAATATACTAATTCATTCCCTCGACAGCCTTCCGTCTCCATCTTCACCCATAGATGGTAGTCGTAATCGAATAAATCATAAGTTAGGTTTAAAGTTCTCATTAAGATGAATGAATAAGCCCAAACACGAGTTACTTGCTGTACACCGTTGAAGAGTTCCCTCAACTGTCTTCCGTCTCCGTCATCAGATCAAGTTCAGGTCTCCATCATATTGTAGGGTCATTAGAACTACTTATTTGTGCCTAGTTTCAACAGAATTGGTTCAAATATGAAAATTTAGTAGAAATGTAATCAGTCATCCCCTAATTTTCTACCCTTAGGGTAGAATTTTTTTCTTCAAATTTAAATGGGACCAACTTCGAAGTAGACCCTATCTAATAGAAAAAGAATTATCAAAATCGGACTGCTCTGTAAAAAGTTATGCGTGGTCATACATAAAAAAATAATAATAATATACGGGTCGAATTGAGAACCTCCTTTTTTTTTCGTCGGTTGAAAAGAGGTGCAGGCATCTAATTTTGTTACAACCAAAAATTGCTATCAACAATTTTGTTATTCTGACAGCCCAAGGTAAAAACAAATTGTCTTTTCGCAAATACAAATTACGTAGTAGGTATATGAAACTATTGTAAAAGAAAATCAAAGTAGTGTTTTACAGTTCCTTTCTGCCAGTCCCCACTCCTTTACGACCGACCACAGGAACAAAGATCTTTGTTAACTTGACTTTATATAGACTGGAAAATTACGATGGACAACACAAAGTCTAGAATTAATGGAAGAATGTCAATGAAAAGGAAGGTTGACTTAAAAAAATAGTTTTGCAAACACAAATTATATGAAACTATGGTAAAAGAAATACCAACAGTAAAGTTTTACAGTTCCTTCCTTCCAGGGAGCTAGAGGAGACAACATGTATATTGTAAGAGATAATATTTGATAAAAGTGTGCTTTTAGAATCGGGCCAAGTATAGGTAGTTAATGTTATGATGTGTTATCCAAATTAAAACATAGTACCCAGTAACTAAGCAGGTCAGGTTAATTGATTGTTTTTGCGTCCGCCCGTGAGTGACAAAGGGTCAAGATATGTCCACTCATCAATCACTTAAAGCCCATTGCTAAGAACATCACTTAATCTCGCTCCAGCCCTTTCTTTACTTAATTATTATATTTTGTTCTCCTAATAGAAGATTCATAATTAATCATAATAATACCCTATCACTGTTTTCAAAATGATATCATTCTGTTTACCGTTGTTTTAAATTAGAAATTCTGATCTTATTCATAACAACCTCAAAGTTAAAAATTGCTTCATTAGCACTAAGTTGATTAATATTTTAGTATATTGGTACCTATAATAACGAAGCATTTTGCTAGAAATTTTCGTCTGAAACAACAATTTAAACAGGTGTTATTTTGAATAACCTTCAGCTTCATAGTCTATCGACCTCAAAGTAAGAAGAAGGATGTTCGGAGAAAAAACAACACAGCCAAATAATTATAAATTCTTACTTAATCTGACATTGACTATTGCCCATATAATACTAAATTTTACAATTAAAAATATGTATTTAAATGGAAGTCGGTAAATACATTTGTACTCTGTTTTCAGTGGCATGAGTTGGTAAAGACAAGTAATACTTGTTTCATATTCCAACCTCGGAAATGAAAACTCAATGGCTTGTAACTTCGAAATATATGGGTTATCGTATATTGCTATAAAGTATAAAGAATCACTTTGTAAGAATTTTCCTTTGTCACAATTCTTGTTTATTACTACTTTTATTGGAAATGTTCCGTAGGTACTATAAAATCCTCTTTATTTGTATGACGGTATAAGCGTATAGCTATCTGATATTAATTATTAGAAACTTTGTTGTTAAATATGTTGATTGAATATCGCCTGGTGCAGACCAGGCGTAGGTCGAAGTTGTCATATTCCGTATTAAATCCGTAATTAAATTTCTAAGTAATAAATCCTGGGCTGAAGTGGGCAGTAATTTATAACCTCCATAAAAAGATGCATAAAGGACATTGTCAAGATTAGCCTTAAGTAATTACGATCTACGGCAGACAAATTTAATTCCTATTAGTCAGTTATTTAGACTGTTGCTCATAATTTTTACGACGTTTTGTAGATAATCTGTATCTACCTCGTTCAGTTGTTAGTTCGTTCGTTCGCAGGCATTTCACCCAGCTGTAGAAAATCGTTCTTTATCATAATAATATTAATATTCTTATTCAAATAAAGCTATATTTGCAAGCTTTTAAGGGCATGGTCTTCAAATTATACTACATATTGAACTGAGATTACAGGTAAACAAGCTTTAGTTTAACCGAAACGTCATATTGTCACCGTTATTAAAGAATATAAATATATCCTGGTTCATTTCAATTTTCAACCGACGAAAAAAAAAGGAGGTTCAAAAAAGGAGGTCATTCGACCCAAAGAAATTGAATAGCTATTCAAATTTCTTTGATTCGACCCGTATATATATATATATATATTTTTATGTATGACCACGCATAACTTTTTACAGAGCAGTCCGATTTTGAAAATTCTTTTTCTATTGGATAGGGTCTACTTCGAAGTTGGTCCCATTTAAATTTGAATAAAAAAAATCTACCCTAAGGGTAGAAAATTAGGGGATGATTGATTAATTTCCTACTAAATTTTCATATTTGAACCAATTCGGTTGAAACTAGGCACAAATAAGTAGTTGTAATGACCCTACAATATGACGGAGACCTGAACTTGATCTGATGACGGAGACGGAAGACAGTTGAGGGAACTCTTCAACGGTGTACAGCAGCTAACTCGTGTTTGGGCTTATTCATTCATCTTAATGAGAACTTTAAACCTAACTTATGATTTATTCGATTACGACTACCATCGATGGGTGAAGATGGAGACGGAAGGCTGTCAAGGGAATGAATTAGTATATTTTAGTCACAAAAAAGTAAAAACTTTTTAACAAAAAAATTAAACCGCCGAAAAAAAGAAACTGAAAAGCGAAAAATAATAACAAGTTACCTTGTTAGTCTATAACTACGCTCCTACACTAATGTAAACCTAAGTAATTTTGAGTCGGCGCCTAACAAACAAGCAAATTAATTAAAGTTGATACGTAAAGTGAAATGATGGCAGCCAAGTTTACGTAAAGTGGAATGATACAAGCAATCAATGAGAAGATCATCAAATTAAAGTACGAAAAACGTAATAGTAAGTAATAAAAATAAAAGAAATTAATTTGTATGTGAGTTGGGCGCCGACTCAAAATTACTTAGGTTTACATTAGTGTAGGAGCGTAGTTATAGACTAACAAGGTAACTTGTTATTATTTTTCGCTTTTCAGTTTCTTTTTTTCGGCGGTTTAATTTTTTTGTTAAAAAGATTTTAATAAATGAAAACATGAAAACGCAATCGGCAACCATTTTACGAAACCTTATGAATTGGTATTAATACGTACAGTACGTACCAGAACTGTTACTAGTGCCACAGATTAAAAAGAAAACCTCTCATTGTTATGATTATGAACCGTAGAGGGAGAAGTACTTGAATGAAAAAAATTTGCTACCTACGGCGAGAACCCACCAAAGAGATCATATCTCTATGGAGAATTATGAACAAATCAAAACAAAAAATTTAGAGATAAAATACATAATGAATTGACTGAACATGAAATGAATCTGAAATATTATGTAAACGGTCCAACTCGCGCGTCTAGTCGGGCGATCTCGATTTTACGAGTATATGTAAGAAGTTTCATTCAACGTAGAAGTTTAAATTTTAAGGAAACTCAAGAATTTTGCATTTTAGTGCTGACAATCGGTGATATTATTCAAACTACGACCATTTTATGATTTCCTTAATTTATTTTTTATTATCAAATCTAGCGAACTTTAAGTTATAGTTTAAGTTAACTTTAACGTTAAGTTTAACTTTAAGTTCATAATTCTCCATAGAGATATGATCTCTTTGGTGGGTTCTCGCCGTAGGTAGCAAATTTTTTTCATTCAAGTAATTCTCCCTCTACGGTTCATAATCAAAACAATGAGAGGTTTTTTTTTAAATCTGTGGCACTAGTAACAGTTCTGGTACGTCATAACCAAGTGACAACGGATGGCCCTCTAACATAATTGGGAGATTTGGCTTGATAACTTGGAATAACTTAATATCTGCAACAAAAATCGTCGCCTATAAGGACTGTATTGTATTTCCAATTGGACGTAAAATCATTTTTAAAAAATATATTGATAAATGACTAAATCAGAAATCTTATTCTATTACTATGTCATTGTGTTTTGTGTTAATGTGATGGACCATATTCACTGATGGTGCAGTTTTTAATTTATGCTACTAAAAACAAGAAAGAGAGAATGTAGTCATTCTTGAAAATAGTTACTCAGAAGTTATATTCCAAATCTCAAGTCCGCAATCTTATGAGCACATCGAGAGATTTTATTGTCTTCCACGTAGTCATGCCAGCATTTTCAGAGAACATTTTAATACTTTGCTCAAGAAAACAGATCAATTTGTAAGAGAAAAGGTAATATGAAAGGTAATATCTTGATATCGAATTCACTATTCTACTCTATAACAGTATTATTTTCCCGTTGTCGTGGGAATTGCAAATTTTATGATAAGAAACGAGCGCTTCATATCCTTGATTAAATAAGAATGAAACAAATGCACCTTTTATTTTACAGGAAACAAAACAGTATAGGTACGTACGTCCCGATAGAGATTAAGTTCTCGAATTACTTTAGATGCGAACGAACATTTTAATTGCCGCAAGAATCTATACTATTATAAAAATGGTAACGGGAGTATTTTTGTACCATAAAGGGATTTAAAAAAAACTATTGGAATACCTTATATTCAGTTTGGACATTTTTCAGTTCGAGCATGGTCGTTGGACATTTTTCAGATTGGACATTATTACAGTAAATCATTTAGGCTTATCTGACCCCAAGATACTTTTCAAAAAATTTCTTGTCTGTTTCTCTGTTTAAACCCGCATCACTAGGAAGGTTCGAATCTCTTTGGTGGCGCGCGCGCTCCCTATAGCTAATTTTTTTGATTCATGCGCATCACGCTAAAACTACTTGTCCGATTTGAACTGGGTTTTATTATTATTTGAAAGCATGTGCTTAAAATCTGGTGTAGGTACTTAGATTTTTTTACTTTTTTTATTTATTTTTAAAATTTCTACCCTTAATATCACCCATATTAAGTTTGTATGGGAACAAAAATTTACAGATCAAATTTACATGCCGCGGGCAACAGTTAGTAAGTAACATACACATTTTAATGCGAGCGAAGTCACGGGGCATAAGATAGTCCATAATAAAATTGGTATGAATTTAGGGTACTATATAATGAACCCATAACGTAACAAGTTGGGCGTTATCGTCATATCGTATGACTTGGATAAAGTTTATCAAAAGTTGTTAGTGGCTACAAAAACTGATCTGTTAAATACAATTTCGTAACTTTAAACGAAGCTGTGGCAGGCATAGTCAAACTGGTAACCTTCTTATAATAAATTGTGCCCATATTAGTCAATGAATACACTCTAAGAGTTGTACTCGACACAGCAGTGAGGAATGGAGCAAGCTGTTTCATGACGCAACCAAATGTGAGATTCGTCGAAAGAAATATTATAAAATACCTATACCTACCTAATTGTTTGCTAAATATAGTTTACGTTCCTTTATTGGTGTTCTATGTTTACGCTTTCGTATTTTCTAGCGCATTGGTACCTACCTATGTCTATATTTCTACGATTTAACAGAAAAATCGCCATTTCTTACGATGAAGCATCATTATAAAAGACAGTATTTAGTTTAGAAAAAGGAAACTATACTGTCTTTTATTTTTTCTACTGTATAGTAGATAGCAGTCTTCTGAAAAATTATTTCAACGCACCTTAATACGTATTTCCTCGTAAAGTATATACCGATTTCTAAAACCTTTTTCCGACGAAGGACCCCTAACAGCGGCAGACCATCAGACGCTGGTATGTTCCGATAAAATAGCTACGTGATTTCCCCGCACGTGTTCCTCCAATCTTTTCATCTAACCTTCTTTTGGATCTCCTTGCTCTGTAAGACGCAGTAAACACGGACTGTCAGCTGGTGGGAATATCCAAGGACTTTAGATTCGAAGCAAGTCTAGAAATCGAAATATTGAAGTACTTACTCGCTTACCAGATATTGGCAGTTTTCAACGTCTAGCTGGAATATGGAAAACAGATTTAAAATACAAACTTTTCTCTCAATGTCTTCGTAATATTTACGTTCCATTGCAGTTTTCTATCACTTGAAATTCATTGTTATGTTCTGAATATCTTTATCTGCGTTTCCTTTATAGTTTAAAATGCTTGAAAGAAAGACAAAAGTCCTTGAAATGAGGACGTCATCTCTGGAGAGCTGCATACTTAAGTGGGTTTGTGGAAAATGTCATTTAACTTTTTTAATTTATTTAAGTAATGAAAGTTCTGCTCGGTCGTGGTTGTTGCTTCTAGTGAATTCGTGTTTGCTGACTACATTTTAAAATGAACACCAAAAGTGCATTCACTCATTTTGCTTTCACTCAAATATCCTCTTGCTTTTTCATGGCCTTCGGAATCCACAGAGCGTCTAAACATTAATTCAAATCATCAATTAAGCGTGACACACAGCGGCGGCGTTGCGAAAGCGTTGCGGTTTTTTTCTGTAATGTTCGAAATAGTATAAAGCCCTTTATATCAAATCGGCGGCGGCGCGGCGCGTTCTTCATACAAACCTTCGCCGCCGCAACGCTTTCGCAACGCCGCGCCGCCGCCCAGTGTGTGTCACGCTTTACTGCTTATAGTCAGTAAAGATTTCTACAGCCCTAGGATATTGAATCATAATAATGGTGGCTCAATACGTAAGTCCCACGGCACGAGCGCAATATTTAACAATTTGAAGCTGAACCCACTCACAATAGACCTCCTCGTATCAATTAATGAAAGAGCTTGTCATTAACTGATCACAACAAACTACACGGGCCCTCACGGCCCGGTTATCGAACTCGAAGAAATCTGCTATACCCGCGTGAATCTATAACAAGGCCGCTAATACAGTAAATGAATGACGCAACACGGGCCGTGGCGAGGCGGTGACCTCGCTGAATATATCACACCGCATTTGCGGGGTCGGGCCACGCGTAAATCTATTTCCGCGTCATCGACAGTTCTGAATTCTACACTACACGCTACACGGGACCATAGAGTTTTGCATTTAGATTGCTACGAACGCATCGGTCAAATACTTATGGCGCGCCATGCTGACTGCGCCACTATATCGGTGCCAGGCGAGACGCTGCTCAATGCATTCCAGAACATTCCCCGGACGCTGCCACGTACTTATTTCTTTCCGATAACACTCTTTATGCGGTCCGAGTGCATGTATTCCTCGACTGCACGGATACCTTTATATCCCCGCGTTCTTTGCGTGAGCCACCCGAGCGGACCTAATTTATTTCCTTCGCCCCGTATAAAATCGCGCATAAATCAGGCGATCGCAATCGCGACCGGCGCGGCGACTGCAAGGATGAATATTTTCGAAGGAAAATAGAGAGTCATCGGTTTCCTCGCGAAACGAGCTAGTAGTAACACTCTTCGATTGCTCTCATCGTATTTTATTTTATTCTAACGTTATCGTAATGAACCATAAAAGTTTATTGCTCACATCGTAAAAGCAAATTCTCCGTTTGGTCTGGTGTAGGTACAGCGATGCGATGAGGCGAGAACACGGTTACGACGTGTGCGGCGGACAAAGCTCAGCTCACACTATCACAGTTCCGACCCCTTTCCGGCGAGGGATTCGGCATGTCAATGCCGTAGCACCGACTTCTACAAATTAAACTCTGCGTTTCTAGCGCCATTTCATTTTATGACCAGTGGCGCCAACGGTCTCATGAAACCATAAGAGCGTCTCACTGCTATCGCGGAAATTAGTTGAAATTGTTTTGGGTTCACCTTTAAACAATGTCTACTCAACTTCATGGCTCTCTTTGATTGGACTTACTATCTTAAACTTATCTCAAACTTCAATTCACACTCTGCTATGTTGTAGGTATACTTACTTACATTAATTTTGGACGAAGCTTTTTTTGTTTCTTCGTTAACACATCTATTAATTTCAAATTGAACAACTAGATCCATCTCTCAGACTATTATTTGATTCTTAGTTATGGAACACCTACTGTGGTATTGTTTTTCATATTGTATATAACATGCTACATCTACGGGGTCACGAATGACCTGACGTAATTCATTTGTAACCACATATCTAGCATGATAATTTACATCACTGCAGCCATTGCGCATTCAACCTAGTCACAAGATCATCGTAATGTGAAATGTGAGGAGCGGCACGCACGCAGAGAAAGCTCGGCGACATTGGGCCGGTATCAGCAGAAGTAGGTTGTTGGCTGCGCGCGCGCAAGTAGGTGAGCGTGTCGAGGTCGTGACGTCACGCGCTTTCTCTGCGCCCGCGCAGAGTTGTGCAACTACGGGCGCCCGCGCCGCCGCCGCTCTCCATGCTCTCGGCCTCTGGTGTGAATGAACGATATCTACGTGAGTCAAGAGTCAACGCTCGATATGAAATGGATTTTAAGTTTCGAACGACTATAAATGGAGAGAATGGAGTACATAACGAGGAAAAAGTAGCGATTTGATGAAAATCGATTGTATTACAGTTATTATTACTTGTAATACATAAAGTAATTGATTTAATTCATTTACTAAGTGAAAATGTTTTTAAAAACTATGTTCATTACTGCAGATGTCGAAATTCATATAGAATAATCGTTCGAAATTAAAAATGGTACACCCATGGTGCACCTATCCACTATAATACCTAGCCTTGCATATTGAACACTAAGGCTACATATTAAATTAGAGATACGTAGTAAGTACAAGTACGTACGTAAGGTAGGAAACGATATTAAAACGAAATGGAGTGGCTCACTTTTAATTTTGTTGTAAGATAATTATTAATTACGTAGAACATAACGTTGAGAATTATAATAAATTGTATATTATAATTCTGAATATTATAATATGTTGTATTGAATATAATATTATTTTAAATTAAAAATAATGTAACCATAGGATACATAATCCTCTGGTGTAATCATGTAGTACAGACCGTCCTGAGAGCAAAATAGCATGTTTTGCATATTTATATTTTATGTTTCGTCGTAAAATGTTTAAAGTAACAAAGTTTATTGTTTAGCCCATAAAACTGTGAGTAAATGTACAGACAGACATGCATATAATATAGACAGACAATGAAACAAATACCCATTTGTTTTCACCTACAACTTTAAAACGGGTTTAAAATATTAGCCAATTTTATCATTCAGGTTGATTTCACTCGGAGGTCAGGTGCGACCAGACCGGAGTACAGACAGACCGTCTATAGAGTTTAATTCTATAGCTATCACCAATACATAGAAGTTACTTCTGTGAACTGTGTATATATGTAGTTTGTTAGATCTGGGCTTCTAGTTCTTCTTTCCCCAGTGTCCCTTTACCCCACCTTGCTTGATTAAGAAAAAAAGTCAAACAAGTAATATAGAGGTATTCTATGCTTTCAAAATATCTCCCTAACTGTGAAATGGAGGAACGGAAGCAATGCCGCTTGATATATTTTATTCTCTAGTCAAAGCAAAGATCTACATCGCTGTAAATAGAAGAGAAAATATCACCCACGTCACGATGAACATAAAACAAATCGATTAAACTGCTCCTTAGCTTCGTACCCTCCATATAAGCGAACGTTCTAAAATGTATAGTGTTACATGAAGCTATGTATCACTTTTACGAGGGACAAACAATGCTGGGCCAATTGCTAACGTCCCAGGATTCGCGTTCGTGGGACAAGATCCCGGCTAATCCCGGGCGTGGAGGTTTACAACCGCGATCGTCTAGATACCAACTAGATTTAAGATCTGGGTTGTTGAAATTTACTCTCTGCGTGCTGGGAATCACAAGATATGAGCAGAATATATTATGGGAAAGATAACTGATGAGGCAATTTGTTTTCTTTACTTTATAGTTACATCTTACGTTAGTAATTAAGTAGTATAAGTAAGGAAAACTAACTGTATGACTAACTTTTACTTTTTTCTTATATTTACCTAATGTTTTCCGAGTGCTTTGTTTGGAAAGTAGCTGTGGATAAACAATTGCAATTCTTTACCCTGTCCATTGGCTTCTATTTGTGACTGTGTGACTTTTAAGACATGTACAGCATTGTCACAATATACATGCTCGTCGATCTTAACAAATATTGACCACTCTATCCTACTCAATTCAGATGTTATATAACATAGTTTAAATACATGTAGCAAAGCATCTAGCAGAAACTTGCTAGTTTGATTACCTAGTGTCTTACTTGTACATAAAGCCAAATAAATATTCCTTAGTTTTTAGGTTTTAGGTTCCTGTTACTATAGGTACTTCTATTTAGAAATTCTTCGTTCGCTATTAATATCAAGATTCTTTAACGTGATCAGACACCAGCCCTTTAGTTGCCTTTGTTCTTCTACTGGCTCGTAATAACTAAGCTATGTTATTGTACTTAAGTGTGGGTAATCTCGCGATGCAATCAAAGATTGTAAAAAGACCATGAGAATTTTCCTTTGAGTGGTCACTGGAAACAAGCAAAACAATAAGAAAATTGAAACAGAAATGCGTCGCGTCCCTCGATGCTTAAACATGATATTTCAGACCAAGAAATATGAAGGTTGGGTAGGTAGTTAAATCTTAACTTTGATTATAAACGTGGATTGTCTACATTCTCTTAAATATCAGTGTCAACTGATAATAATTATAACTCCAAATGTTATCCGGAACCATAATAAATAACATTTTTTCTATTAAAATCTATAAACATTAAATAAGTAGTTTTAAAATCAATAATATCAACAGCCTCTTAATATATTCCTACTATTGAGGCACAGGCCTACCCTCAACGAGGGCGTAAGGGTTATATTAGTCCACCATCCTAGCCCAGTGCAGGTTCATGGACTTCAATTGCGCCTAAGAATTCTTTCGTCGGTGTACGTTGTTTTCTATCACTGTTTGAGAGCAGTCAATAATATAAGTAACCTACTTAAGTTTCGAAAAAACCTAGGGGTTGATCGAACACGGATCTCTCGATGTGACATGGCCCCGTCTTTGCCACACGCTAATAATAAAATACAAATAATATAACTGCTCGTGTATTGTCACCAGAAGTGTGGAGTGCGGGCGGCGGGGCCGGCAGCGGCGGCGTGACAGCATGCGCCGGCGCAGGCGGTAGCGGCGGCATGGACCTGAAGCACGAGGTGGCCTACCGCGGCGTGCTGCCCGGCCAGGTGAAGGCGGAGCCCGGCGTGAGCCACAACGGGCACCCGGTCAACGGGCACGTGCGGGAGTGGACGGCGGGCGGCGCCGGCGCCGGCGGGTCGCCCTCCCCGGGCGCCGCGCAGCACCAGCCCAACAACGGGTACTCTTCGCCGCTCTCCTCTAGCAGCTACGGACCCTACAGCCCCAACGGAAAAATAGGTGAGTTTATTACAAAGAACATGGAACTATTTATTAGACAATTTTATTTCTTAAGCTAGGCTAGTTGTCGGAAGATTTAGGACGTTTAACTCTTTTAAGTAAGTACCTAAGTAAATAACAAACATGAAACTTAAATAAATATACATGACCCAAACAAAGGTAAATGGAATGGAAAATGTAAATGGAAGACTTGGATACCTCCAAGTATGCAAAGAACAAAGAATAACTAAACCTGAAGTAAATAAGTAGTCCTATTTCTACATATGTACTTATAAATATTACAAAACTTAAAAAAAAAACTAAAATAGAAACTTTTACTACCTATTTAAATGACGCAATTAAAAATTATCTATGAGTATCTCTATGTTTTACGACTACAAAGTCTAAACTTAGTAGTTGCCTATGCCTATAGCAAATTCTTATAAAAATGCTTTAAAAATCTACATGAATTTACAACTACTTGCTAAGTTCCTTTCATTATTAAGTCTTTTAAACTGTGCACTTTATAGAAAACGTGTGTAGATAAGATAGATTATGCAAAGTGCGGTGCTAATAAAAGTAATAAAGTAAGTAAGTATTTCGTATTTAGGTAATCTCAGACAAGTCATTTGAATCTGGTAACGCTATTTACGCCGTAATCCAAAATAAATACAAATTTAAAATAAAACTGAGAAAGAGCTAAACTCTAAAAGAGTATTATGCAGTCCATACACGTGTCTCTGAAACAAATGTTTCAGTTGGCCTCGCTTCTCGTTGACATAATGCGACCCAACATAATTGCGTAACAGTAGGGAGCTGAGCGGTAATCTAACATTGAATACACGACCCACATACTGGCATTAACAAAGAACTACAATAGTCCATTTCCTAACAGCCTCCAGCCTTAATGACGGCCCTGAGGGACTCGGAAGGCGTTGCGGGTGGTAGCTGGAACTGCCTATTACTTTGTGCTACAGCTGGGTATTTTGCAGTTTCTGGAACAATAACTGCATTGATGGGAACGTTAACACACACTGTATTAGTTAACTACATCTACATTTTGACTTGAACATCAGCATCACATAAGTTTTAATATCCCTTTGTTCCATAAAATCTCGGTTTTCTATATCGATGACATTATAACAACTTCCAAGGACGTGTGATTCCTGATTCCTTATTAATCGCGTTGTCATCCAAAACAGAAGAGTCTTTAACTATGGCAGTGAACGGCAAAACGGAACTTAATTACTAACTACAAACTATAGCTAGGTATTTATAGTTTAAATTGTAAACTACTTTTCTTCACTTTTAGTTGAACTACAAGTACGCGTTAGTAATTTATTTGATTAATAATTAATATAATACCAAAGAGATGATAATTAAAAAGAAAATACTTAAGTACAATATTTTCTTTTTATTAACTCGTCCTATGCTTTAGAATTGATAACAAAGAGTTTTTACTCCGAATAAAAATAGTAAGTAGTTTGTACGTTAACTTCAACCAAAGTATGTTAACTACATGTGGTTGAGAAACTACAATAGTTCTAATTACATGTAGTATAGAAACCCCAACTACGTTGTAGTTGTAGCTAACTACTGTAATTGCAACTCCTCTTGTAGTTTGTATCTTAAACTTCAAAAGTAGTAAACTATGCCCCACTCTGTAGGTAGGTATGTAAGTGACTAGATTTACTTTTGTGATCTTACGTTCCAAGTCTTGTTGATGCATCAGCAGTTCATTTAAAGGTGGTTACAGTGTTATCAGTATTGGGAAGGATTTTTTTCGTATTTCATGTTATCATACGATAGTGAGGGCAACGACCTCAGCATTGCGTGACAGATAGTTCAACGGAATTTGATAAAGTCAAGCTTACTTTTTATAAATCGAAAGTCAACATTAGATATACCCTGTTTTTAACTGTCTACATAATCTGATTTTTACATTCTTTACACACATTTTTTGAATTCGAAGTCGAAGGGAACAAACTGCAATGGTATCGTTAAGAAAAATCCAGTGTTAAATTATAATGAAAATGCTTTAGTTACGGCCCTTCATAAATCTTTTAACGTCAAGTCAGGACAAGTTCGCACGCCTGCGCTAAAATATCTAAGAAACACTTGAACTTGTCGTTTACGACCACATACGTGTTAGCTAGTTTATGAACATCTTGTGAGTTGCCTAAGTCATTAACCTGTGAGAATCTTAGAGTAAAACCCAATAAGAAATATAGACTGCTTGTGGAAGTAACAGCAAATGTCCATGGCATAGTATTGGAAAAGTTAAATTATCGGGTTTCATATAATGATATAAATTTTACTGTTGCAACGAGCCTTGTAAATGGTCCTTTCTTAAATTATTTATTTGACAGTAATAAACCAAACATACACATTATTTACTCTTCCTCAAGCAGTTTCCTAATAGCTACTGGACTGGTAGAACAAAAAAAATCTACTCGTACTTTCAAAGAAACAAGTGCCAAAAGATTCTACATAGAAATCTACCGACAAAAACAACAACGCTGTGATTCACGCAGTTAACTTACTTCCTCCTCACAATTATACAAAAAGACGAAAACAGAGGGCCAAACCAGCAAAAGTTTCCGCGAACCAATTAAGAAAAAACTTGTCCTACCGAAAAATATTTGCGTCCGCGTTCCGCTAAGAGCTTCATGCTGCACGTATACGTCTCTCATTATTTTCTCGTTAAGATTTATTCGCCAGCAGTTCCTTTGCCAGGATTTTTTTGTGCCAATAATGAGACCACAGTGCATAAAACTCCTGCTTCGTCTGATTTCATCTGCAGGCAAAAAGTCTAGACGTCGTCTATTAAAATAAATATGATCATGACAGGAAAACTTCACTCTACGACAGCGGATTACCTAGTTAGGCCGAAGAATGACTCACTGATTAAAAGACAATAAGCTGAGGGTCAAGGTCTATTTCTGATTGTCTATAATCTTGGGCATAAAATATGACCAAACATCACGCTCTCAACTATCCCATGACTTAATATAATTGATCGTCAGTTCCGAGAGTTCATTAATAGCGCCCATCGTTAAGTTTGATGATTGATTGGCACCTAAGTACCAGCTATGAACAAATTGCAGGGCAAGGAGTAATTTCTGTGGGCGGGACCGAGTTAATTAACAAATTATCTTTACGTGGCAGGGGGATAAGAAATAAAGGAGTACTTACAGTTCAATGGTTTGCGAATTTAATTATGGAATCCATATTCTTATACATAAGAATGCTTAATTTAATTTAATTTTTATTTATTTAATTACAACGGTTTAACCAATTACAGTAATCAATCAAATTGTAAATATCCATAAAGAGCAATGTCATGAAATTATAATTATAGTCAAATATTAATAATAAATATATATAATAATAATTAACACCGAGTTCCCTCGGAAAAGTGACATTTTCTGCGCTCTTTATTACGAGTAGAATGTATGCACTTTACTCTGAGGCACTAATGCTGAAATATGAATAGTTGCGGCACTGTCCTAACTCGAAGCATACCTACAATAATGATCTTTTGGGGAAGTTTCTTTTTGTTGTCGTTGGAAATAGTCCGAATTCGGCAGGAAGCGATAAAGTTAATTGCAAAAAGAATGCGAACGTAGTGCCATATCTCACTGGGCGTTTGAGAATGCAATCGAGGTATTTGAAGAATTCTAATTTAATTTATAAACGGCCGCAAGAAATGCAGTCGAGTGCGTGGGAGGATGCAATTCTTCATCTTGTTTTACGTTTTGCTGAAATAAATTTCAAAATAGCCTTGTCCACACGTTTTTTGTTGTCATAAAAAATTTAAAACCTTGAGATGAGAAATGATACCTACTCGTTGTAGACAAATGTGTGTGAATTAAAAAAAAAAACATCAAAAGAAAATATTTTAAGAACTTTTCGGTTGCAAGACAAAAATAATTTTATTTAAAAAACGAAATTGTGAAAATCAAAACAATTTTAAGTTAAAGAGGAGAAAAGTTATTGTAGAACCTTACTTGCATAAAGGACTGAAAATAAATGTCATTAAGTAGGTACTTCATCATAGCAGCCGAAGACGTCCACTGCTGGACAAAGGCCTCCCCAAGGTCCTCCTTGCTTACTTAAAATTGATTACATATATGTACTATCGTATCTGGCAATAAACGAAATGAGATATCCGAGAAATCACGTTTTGTGCAAAACGCGACTCGCGAGCCATATATAACTTTCACGATGTTTACGTTCGATAAAATATTTCATTCGCGTTATTTTACAACGTTCCTGCGAGGCAGATGTGCCGAACTGCCCATTTTATGCTTCGTCAATATTTCCACGATGTTTATTGGAGTCTGTTCACTGAACCTGACGCGCGACTGCCTCGCTGACTTTTATTAGTATCTAGCTAATTAAAATTGGTCTGTGTTCAGAGTTATGTTTAACGTCGAATTTAAATTCTGTACTTACCTTTATATCGCTTACCTATGACATTTATCTACACACATAAGTTTAATATTTCTAGGATGATTTCTTTCGACATAGTGCTTTCGGTCTTTCTAACATTAATTGTTATAGATGGTTCCATAAATAGTCAGATGTATCCAGTATAATTAATTACTTTTCAAAAACGGACATGAAAATACAAACCTACTATGTTAACTTTAATCGTATAACGTTTAATCTAAGTCAGTGTTTATGACCAGTTTGTGTCTTAAATCTTTCCGACATACACTTAATTTCTGAAAGATTTTAGACACAACAGCTATTTGAGCAGTAAGTAACGGAATACTCCGACGTGAACAAGTCATGTTAGTCGTATTGAAAATTGTCGGTTTGATTTCCATTCAACATTGTGTGCCAAGATTTGCAAAAATATAACGTCTATTTTTCTGCTGAACAAATTTTAATTTCAATGACGCCTGTCTGCTATTGATGTATGTATTATTGGCAGGCGAAGGCGAGACTATTCCAACTTATATAGTAAGTATCTCTATGGACTCTGTGGAGATGAAATATACCTGTAGATACTTACTATACGTAGTAATAGAGCATCAAGGCAAGAGCTCTCAACGAATCTAAATGAGGCATGATAACTGATAGCAATGTAATAAAATATTTGATGTGAAAGTGGTGATTTATGATTATTATGATATGGATAGAATAGGCATGTAATGAAGATGTTATTTCTCTTCCAATAGAAATCCGGCCGATGTTTCTTTCGCCGAAATTTGGTTTTGATCGAAATTTCGGCAAATCCGAAAGTTGAGTTTTTATTAATAATAGTCTTTAAAAAGTCAGTAAAAGACTTGTCCTATTAACTATTCTGTGGCAAAAGTACAAGATTTAGGGCCTCTTACACCACATGCTGATAAAGTCCCAGATACTCTATCTGCAGGTTATCTGACAGATAGCCTATTTTTTTGGTTTCACAGGTATCTATATCTTATATATCTTATATATATCTTATATCTTTTATATAGTCCATCAGACACACACAGATTTATCTGATAGATTAGTTTATCACTAAGATTACTATCTGTAACAATATCAGGAAGTGGTAAAAGAAGCCCTAAGTAAACAGAGTAAACCTTTCTTTTATCTAAAGGATTTTTTTTCTAAAATTTTCATAATTTTCCCATTACAGGTAATTTTATTCAGTAAGTTCAATCGGCTCGGTGTTAGGTTTGTATACGAACAAAAATTTACACATCAAAACATGCCGCGGGCAACAGTTAGTAACATATACCATACTTTTTAATGCGAACGAAGTCGCGTGGCATAAGCTAGTTTATAATATTAGTACGGATTCACAGGCAAACTTTATTGTCCCACTGTATCTATAATCACAACACTATATAACGGCTGTGATGAATGTCCTCATTAGCAGAGCCCGACTAATTTTTACCCAGATTTATCTTTATTTATGACTCAACTCGCAGAGCGATTAATTTGTGAGCGTAATTTATTAATGCTCGAGCTTAGTGTTATCGATGCTGTAATTTACGGCGTTACATCTTTTATTTTTGTTGTTTTCTTTGCAAATTGGTGTTTAATTTTAATATAATCGCCTCACACTGTTCTTTTAGTTAAAGTAAGGGGATCTTTTAAGTAACAAAGTTTTGATAGGCAATTAATAATATCCTTATTTGAACAACTACAGAAGAACTCGGCCAGACGAGCTGCGGAAGAAGATTGTTGACGCCCTTAGTTAAAGTAAAAAAGACATCCATCACAACAACACAATAATAAGCCTAAGCCCTAACTTTATTAGGTAGGTATGTGAACAGTGGAATTTACAAAAGAACGAACAAAATGTACTCGTACTCCATCCAACTGTACAGTGTGAATAAAATGAAGTGGCATACGTTGTTGTAGGTAGGTTGTACAGTTGGTACGTACTGAATTCTCATCTGCTCCACACTTTTGCGTTTGTAAAGGTTCGCCAAACGTGTACATGCAGCATAACGTGTTTGGTTATGGTTTGGATTTGATAATATCGTTCAGAATTAGCGCGATTTGCCCCCAGTTAGGTTTATGTCTTTTTGAAGGACAAAACGTCGCCCTTACGTGCCTTACCTATTTACTATACTTACTTACATAACCTCGCCATAAGACCTATTTAAACGGTTTCCATTGCAACAATGTACCTATTTAGAACTGGTAGTGCTGTATGGCATGCAATTTTTATGCACCTGCAGCGAGGTCTTGATACTTTCCCCGCTGATTTCATAATCGCGATAGTGTATCGCGGTCGGCTGGGGCTTGAGGCCAAGGCCGGCGCTATCGCACAGTCTGAACACGCTGAACCCGTGTGAACCCAGTGGCGCAATCTGAACACTCTAACAACACGCGAACGATCTAGCTCTGGCACTCGTTTGGTGCTAGAGTTGTTTCTACCTTAGGTACTCGTATACTACACTAGCAGAAGTTTAATCTCATAACCAGTCTAGTAAGTACTCTACTAATTCTTAGTACCTACCCTACTACGCAATAAAAGGTTACTGTTATTCAAAATGAACGAAACTAGAGCTCGTGGCTAGAAAAGTTTTCGTTGCTTTTACTTTTACGAATGTTACTAGGCAGGTTTGAGTGTGAGGATAAGTCGCATTATTCGCGATAAGGGCATTATTCCAAGTAAATCTGCATTTTATGTAGTATCCGCTATACAGGAAGTCCCATAGTCCCGGTTATAGTGATATAAGAGATCATTTCCTGTCAATTTAACCCACTTTATCACGCCAAAACTGCTGAACGGGTTTGGAATAATCTTGGTACACTGACAGACGTCGTATACCAGCGAATAATATGACTTAACGGATATGGTATACTTAACTATAGGATACTTTTGTTACTATTCTTGGACTCTACGTTACTGTGGGTCTCCTCTCTATTCCTAATGGTGATTTTGATTACACCCTTATGCGATTGAATCATTTTATTTTATGTCTGAGCAATTTCTTGAAACACTTTTTACTGCTTTACTTCATCTGGGGGTAATAAAACTGTAAACTTAAATTAAAATAAATAAATGTTTAATGTTCTTATTGCGATAACGTTTCTAGGTATTTAAATTTAGATGCGTAAGTAGGTAGGTACTTAAACAATAATTTGTTGGTTTCTTAATGCAAACTTTTGTGAACCTTTGGTTTTTCGACGTATTGTAAATTTTATTAAGTAACTGCGCAAAGTAAATTTTACCGCGCCGGTAAAATTCTGATTTTTGGCATAATCACTTGGTAAATCTTAGGTTTTACCGCTAAAGTAAAGTTTAACAGTACCTTTAGTTCAGGCTTTTACAGTACCTAACATAATACATTACACACATACTAAGTGCCTAGACTATTGTAAAATGTCAAAAAGTAATGAATGAATAGCGCATGAATAGCGTGAATCATTTATATTTTATCTATGCTCTATAATGACATGTCGTAACAATGAACGACACGTCATGTCGACACGATTAACGACCTTGTGCCAGCAAAGAGGAGACACGCAACATTACTCCAACCCGGTATCGTCAACAACATGAACAGTTTTGATTATCTGCAATAAGGTTTCAGTATACCCAGTACCTACTACCCCCTGAAAATGGATACAGGAAGGTTGGTGTTTCGCTTTTCATACTCCCAAAGTATCATAAATCATAATCTACAAAAAGGTCACTAAAATCACCTTAAATTTAAATTAAAGCAAAAGGGATACATTTCTCAAAACTATTTGCAATAAAATAATATTTTCCTGTAAGATAAAGGCTTTACGATTAAAAATACATACATTATGTATGGGTGCTTACATACAATTTCAAAAATCGAGGTGTTACTGAATTTTTCTTGATTCATTGACTTTGATTTTTCTCGGGTAATCAAGAAAAATTCAGTAGCACCTCATTTGTTGAAATTGTATGTAAGTACCCATACTGTATGTATGTTTAATAGTAGAGCCTTTAACATTCGATTAATAGTAATAATTTGACAATGGGGTGTGTTCATTGCCCGCGTAGACTAAAATACCCTATTCATTGTTTCGCCGCATTGATTTCGCAATAGCTAAGGGGCCTGTTAACAACACTATTAAAGTTCCACATCGATGGGCCTCATAAAATTGTATCCTATTATTCAATGAAATCGCAAATTAATCGTAAATTACTGTACATAAGAGTATTAAGGGGGGATTAGTGTACTTTGTATAATATGTTGTACCTAATAATAGGTGTAATACTTACTGGTACCAACAACGCTTACAAGGAATTTGCAAAATTACCGCCAAGGCTGTGAACGCGAGAACTTCCCTATTACAATCTGTAGCTGTATGCATACAGGGTGTAACTAAATACCTTTAGCTATCGGTTACAACAGCACTCAGTTAGCTTCTCATTCAAAATGAGCAGTTCAATTTGTATGAACAATAAAAACTTTTTGCAATTGTCCACAGTTGTCATACAAAAAGATGTTTAGTATCTAATTGAATTGCTAGCTCATTTTTTTACGAATTTCCAAAAGCAGAACGAATTTTGAAATTTAATTTTTTTTTAATTTTGAAGGATCTACATATGTAGTAATTCTTTACAATATGCATTTTCATATAATTTATTTTAATGTTCATAATTTTTATAAACGACTGCACCAAAATCAAATAGGTATGCGAACCCGAGTCATATAAAGATTAAAAATACACCACTAGTGATGTGCCAAATAACAATTTATTTTCACGCCCCAACATCGGATGAGCGGAAGTTGCGTGAAGTGTAGTTCGTTCGCTCGGCGTGGGCGCGGCCCGAGTGCGAATAATGGTGCGCGCGCGCACGCTCCACACAAACGAGCCGACAGAGCGCATTGTGGAGAGACGTGCGCGGAATTGATGCGCGAACAATGTACATTATTGACATTCAATGCTATTTACTTATTGCACAACACTAATAAAAAATAAATGTATGCTGTAAGTATTTAAATAAACTTATATCTATACCCACTACACTCGTTCTACAACCTACCTCTCGTATTGTAATACCCTTCTTTGTAAAACAGTTGCTTATGTAAATATGATAGATACACTGCGATCACCAATACTATTAGTGATATAGTATTGGTGATCGCAGTAGATACATTTACAAGTACAGCGGAACTGGTGTAGGATTCGTCTACGTATTGCGATCCGCGTCCGGGCCAAACTAACAAAACAAAACATGTCTGCCGCCAAACTACCATGCCATGCATTGCTTTATTTAATCTGATTTAAACAGACCTTCTGGTAAAGCCTTCAATCAAATTAAAGTCTAACATTCGGATATTTGGGCAAACATAAATATTATCCCATGCCGCCACTGGACAAGTTATCATCATCAGCCTGTACGAGTCCACTGCTGGACAAAAGCCTCCACTAACCACGACCAACCCGTTCTTCGGTTCTCCGCATCCAGTCACTGCCAGCCGCCTCACGCAGATCGTCGCTCCGTCTAGCCGGGGGACGTCCCACACTGCGCCTGCCCAGTCGTGGCCTCTGCTCGAGAACTCGTCTACCCCAGCCACAGATTAAATAATTTAAAATAATAGCTACTCCCCAACAGTGATAAGTTATCTCTCTTGTTATGATGTCAACTGTAACTATGTAGGTGGTCCATAAAAAATATCGATAAATATATCGTTTGATTAAGAATCATCTGGCATTGTCTGCTGGCAGTGGTGCGTGAAATTACTTGTGCAGTGTCCCATGTTGTGAGCAAGTCATTAAAAGCAGTCTTTTCAGTCCGCTCAAATAAATCGAAAAATTTAAGGGATAATTAATTTACTAAGGCTTCAAGTATTTTTGAAGATAGTTAAAATTTAATTTAAACCCTTTTTGATTTATTCATCCTGCAACCCTTGTACCTATCAAACAAAAATATTTCAATCTGTGTTTGCGGATCATAATTTTAGAATCACTTTAAAAATAGTCCATCGTTATCTCAAAATTGCGACGGAATTAATTCTAGAACACGGAATGAGATTTATTTCATCGCCGTCTCTCTCTATTATTAAATTTCTCGATGAAAATAATAAACAACATTCGGTATCTATATGCATATAGAGGTACCGAGTTATGTACCTACACTTTGATCTTACAATTCAACCGCTAAAAATAAATTAAAATAAAAAATAAAATGATAATAGACATTTTTATTCATATGCGGAAATCGGCGATCGTGCGGAAATGGTTTGAAAACGAAAGCTAAGACGGGGTGTCGTGGGACGCATTTCAAAATTCAAAATTCAAAATTCAAAATTCAAAATTCAAAAGTATTTTATTGCATGTAAGTACACTAGGTACATTTATACAACGTCAATATTTTATCTACCACCGCCTCCAAGGTGTTATATAGAGCTGGGAAGAAGAAGCGGCGCAACAAACTTCCGCAACACATCTTTTAAAATCAAGTTTGTACATAACATTATTTTGTAAAGATTGTGCGAGGCTGAAGTAACATTAACACCAGGCATCTTTGTCATTTAGATAATCGACTGTTTTATAATAAGCTTTCTTACAAAGTTGTTGTTTAATGTGAGTCTTAAATTTTCTGTCATTCATATTTAAGATTTCTTCTGGTAGTTTATTGTAGAAGCGTATACATTGCCCCGTGAATGATTTACTGACCTTACTAAGCCTTAACTGTGGTGGTACAAGTTTGTTTTTGTTTCTTGTAACATAAGCTGTGTTCATATCACAGTGCCTCAAAAAGAGAGATATATTTTTGCGGACATACAAAATATTCTCAAAAATGTATTGACTGGCAACGGTTAATATATTAATTTCTTTAAACTTTTCTCTTAATGATTCTCTACAACGTAGATTATAGATCGCCCTAACAGCTCTCTTTTGCAAAATAAAGATGGTTTCTATATCTGCCGCTTGACCCCACAGTAGGATGCCGTATGACATGATGCTGTGGAAGTAGCTGAAATAGACTAATCTCGCAGTAGCAATATCTGTTAATTGTCTAATTTTCCTAACGGCGTAGGCGGCCGAGCTTAGTCTGCCAGCTAGTGAAGCTATGTGGGGCCCCCATTGAAGAGATGAGTCTATAGTTATACCTAGGAACACCGTGCTTTTGATAAATTCTAATCTTTCTGTACCTAAAGTTACATTATTAACTACATGTCTTACATTTGGTAGGCAAAATTTAATACATTTAGTTTTTGTTGTATTTAATGCTAGATTATTAATGCTGAACCAGTTAAGTACTTGTGTGAGAGTATTGTTTACCTCAGGAAGATCACAAGCTCTTCTGCTAATTTTAAAAATCAGAGAAGTGTCATCGGCAAATAATACTATGTTGGACATGTTTTGTATTAAAAATGGCAAGTCATTTATATATACAAGAAAAAGAAAAGGACCCAGAACTGAGCCCTGGGGCACCCCCATTTTCACAACTGAACCAGATGATTTAACTCCATTTATATCAACTTTTTGTACTCTATTTTCAAGGTAAGATTTAAGTAATTCGAATGCTCTGTCTTTCACGCCATAATGTTTTAATTTGAGTAGCAAGGTTTCGTGATTAACGCAATCAAATGCTTTGGAGAGATCGCAGAAGATGCCTATTGCATCATGTGAAGCTTCCCAAGCATCAAAAATATGCTTAACAAGCATGACTCCTGCGTCGGTGGTTGATCGTCCCTTAGTAAATCCGAACTGACGATCGTGAAGAAGTTGTTTGAGATTGAAATGACAAAGCAGTTGATTCAGTATGATCTTTTCGAAAATCTTGCTAAGCACGGGGAGAACTGACACTGGTCTAAAATTACTGGGATCTAGTTTGTCACCAGATTTAAACAGTGGTATGATTTTACTTTGCTTCATTAGGTCAGGGAAAATACCTTGATTAATACTCATGTTAAATATAAAAGCTAAGTAAGGCGCAATAATCGTTATGACTGAGTTAACTACTTTAACAGACATTCCCCATAGATCTTCAGAAGATTTTAGTTTTAATGATTTAAAAGCCTTAATAATATCTAGAGAGTTTATGTGTCTAAAATTAAAAACTGTTTCACATATTGTAACGTTATTTACAAGCAAATTTTCGGCAAGAATAGGCGATGAATGCAGAGCTTCGGTGGTTTTAATAGGGATGTTAGTGAAAAAAGTTTCAAAGGACTCTACTACTTCTGTTTTAGAATTAATTATTTTACCATTATTTCTGATTGCATATTCATTTTCACGTGGTTTAGTTTTGGCAGTTTCATTATTTATGATTTTCCATACTGCTTTAACTTTATTATCCGAATTTTTAATTTTATTACTTAAATAATATGACTTTGCTATTTTACAAACTTTCCTAAAAATTTTAGAGTAATTTTTGACATATTCATGGAATCTGTCGTCAACTCTGTAAGACTTTTCGTTGTACAAATCAAATAACTTGGTCCTGCTTTTCCGAATACCAGTGGTTGCCCAGTCACTAAATTTAAACTTGTTTTTAATATTAATTTTCCTAGTTTTAAAAATATTACCGAATTCCTGAGACAGTGTCGTGAAGAAATCGACATAGAAATCATTGATTTCCACCTGATCAGTAACAGGAATCGGCAATTTACTTGAAAGAGCATCTTTATATCTCTCCATTCGACTGACAGTGTTGGGCCTAGTAAGGATTTCAGTTTTTGTATGTTTTATATTACCTGGAAAGGTAACACTTTGCCCACAGTGGTCTGATGTTAGGCAATTTATAATTGTCTTTTCTATAAAATCACAATTGCAAAAGAAATTATCTAGGCAAGTAGCTGTGGTACTTGTGATCCTAGTTGGTTCAAGAAAAATATTCTTTAAATTAAAGGAATTAAATAAGCCAATTAATCGAGTTGAAAACCTGGAGTTAGTTTCTAGTAGATCTACATTAAAGTCTCCACAAATTATTATATGTTTTCTACTTTTAAGAAGTATTTTCATAACATCTTCCATTACTGACTCAAAAGTAGGAAATTTAGAGTCATATGGGGGTCTGTATACGCATACCACAATATGTTTCTCCATCTCAACACAAGACAATTCAATGTGCCATTCAACTGAAAGTCCCACAATGTCTTTGCGTTCCTTGGCCTTGATACCATTTCTCATGAGTATGAGGGACCCTCCACGTGCTGCGTACTTTCGGTTGAATGAACTTATAACATGATAATTTTCGTATCCAAACAACATTTCATGCTCTTTAAGGTGATGCTCAGTAATACATAACAAGTCAATATTAGATTGACTTTCTAAATATAATTCTACTTCTAACATCTTGCCGGAGAAGCTCTGTATATTTTGGTGAATAATTTTAAGTCCCTTTGGCTTCTCCTTTGTCCTAATACTTTGTACTAATACTTTGGTGTCAGAAAAGCCCTGAATGTTTTGATGTAATGATTGAGTAAAATTGGGCTTTCCTTTTGTCATAACTGAGCTAGACAATCCCTGCCTCTGGTTTAACACTGATAAACCATCATTTGCGGAATTTTCTATTGTCGTGGTATCTACTCTAAAAAATGTATAAGCTTATTAGTATTACTACTAACATTCGTCATAAAATGTTGTAAATTATATGCTACTAAAGTAGCTAATTGTCTTTTATATGTCATTGATAAATACATATTGCTTTCTTTAGTGGACACGGTGGACACCAACCTGACGAACAATTGATGATATTCTCTTATTATTTCCTCATGTGTTCGCAGAACTGCAAGTACTGACTAGAAATGTTGTTGTTTTCAGTGACGTAAAACAAGTTCTAATCAATTCAGAATTTCAAATCTATTCCTGTTTACAAAAGTTCTAGGAAAAGGTATAACATCCGCTCCGCAGCTTGACGGATGTGATGCTCTTTTTACAATTGTCAAATCTTTTAAGACTTTTCTACTTTTGAACCTTGTTTTCTTGTACTCATAATTAGTAAATTCGCTTTAAAATCAGAGAAGAGAAAAAATAACCCAAAAGAAAGAACCTGTAAAACATGGTCGCAGCCCGTAAAGCTTTATTCTACAACCACTTTAGTCTACAGTTCAAAACGAACCAAATGTGGAACTATTAAGAAGCTAAATGACAAGTATTGAACATTAAACAAACGTAATTGACTCCATTCTGGGTATTTCAGGGAACCCTTCCCAAGTATCTACAGTTAAAACTCTTTATTTTAGTCACGAGCTCTACTGGAGGCCTAGTGGTGTTAAGGACCGTCAGTTAGTTTGCTGGTATCGCAGTCGTTAAGGTCCTTGCATGTTACAGTCGTGACTGAGGCGTTACATTGTGTAAATTCGTATTGTTAAAACTTATCCTGAACTTCTGTAGATAGTTTATCCGTCTGATCAAATTTTTTTGCATCGCTCAGTCTTAATTCACTACATATACCTGTTATTTCAGTCTACTTTAATGATAAAAAGGTAACGCTACTGGAGATCTAATAGTGTTAAGAAACGTACGTTGGTTCGCTGGTAACGCAGGCGTTAAAGTTTTTGCATGTTACAGTCGTAACTGAGGCGTTACATTGCATGCAACTGTGTTACAGAGCTTTATTTTTTACTTCCGTAGACAGTTTTCCCTACTGCTCTTTATAGCTTTATTATCATAGCCCCTCATCTTCATCAGTGTGTCTACGCCCATATTGACCATTCTGTGCAGACGGACCAACGCCTAGGCTTCGCACCTACCTGCGTCATTTATGGGCTGGCTTACGTGTTTGAATAATTAATACCGCCAGTTGATCGTTTGCTCGTTAGAGCCTTGTCTGTTAAGCTAGCAAGTGATGTTGGGTCCCTCCCTTTACTACTGCCTACCTTAATCTGACTACAGTATAATCATTAGACTAAGATAATAAGACACTATGGGCCTCATAAGAAGGCTCAAGGTCACCCAGAGGGCAATGGAGAGAGCTATGCTCGGAGTTTCCCTGCGAGATCGAATCAGAAATGAGGAGATCCGCAAGAGAACCAAGGTCACCGACATAGCTCAAAGAATTGCGAAGCTGAAGTGGCAGTGGGCTGGGCACATCGCTCGTAGAACTGACGGTCGTTGGGGCAGAAAGGTTCTCGAGTGGCGACCACGTATCGGAAGACGCAGTGTAGGCAGGCCTCCCACAAGGTGGACCGACGATCTGGTGAAGGTCGCGGGACCCAGCTGGATGAGGTTAGCGCAGGACCGGTCGTCGTGGAGATCCTTGGGGGAGGCCTTTGTCTAGCAGTGGACGTCTACAGGCTGATATGATGATGATGATGATGAATAAGACTTTAATGATAATACAGGTCAACACTACGCTACACTGCGCAATATAATATCTTTTATGATCTGTATTATCCTATTCATCGATCTATACCTCATCCAAAAAATCTTCACATCATCTTATCATAGATTATCATCCAAAGGAGATTCGGATAAGGCGGACTACATCTACAGAAAGTTCAACTTATTGAGCCCGAACAAAATCGGGGCTGAACTCAATAATGAATTGTTAAACTCTTTGTTTTTGTTTGCTCATTTCATTGGCCTATTCCCTTTGTATCTCGCCCCTCAATCACGTACATTGACGAAATATTTCGCTCCATCGAATAACAGACGAAACCTTTCATCCATCAAGTTAATTCCCGCAGTCTGCCCGAATTCCCATTTCAAGCTTCATGTGTCAGAATTTGATCATGGTAGTGGGAATAAATGGGTCGTGAGGCAGGTCGTGGCGTGACCCGACTTGGGAATTGGGACGCCTCCCGCCCGGTGGCCTACTTTACGCATCCAGGGATGGCCCGATGGCAAAGGGCATGCGTATGATTGGTGGGTTTGTGCTACTTTCTCTTAGTAGGTATAGTTAAAAAAACTCGTTCTTTCAATACTGATTAGTATGAGTCATTGGCAACAATGATTCCTAAGTTCCCGGGCTCAACAGAAAACCAGCGCTGCTGACTCTTATGTCTGCAGCAATAAGCTGAGTTGAGACCCTTTTCACGTCGACCCCATCATAGAGAAGATGACTATCAATAAACTTTTAACAGAAAGGAAATTGTTTTTGGTGAAACGAATCAGGTAATGAAACAGCTTATTAACTCCTTAGACATGTTCAAAAAGGATTGCTTTTCATTTGAAAAACTTTAAAAATTTAGGCCAGACATAAAACTTTAAAAGGCCAGTTGTTTTTGGTAAAGAAACATTATGTAGCTACTTGGTACTTAGGTGTACTTTTGTAAACGCATTTTTTATTCCCTTACATTGTTTAAGATGCCTCGACGAAAACGGGATTGCCTGACTCGTATCTGACAGGCCTGGCCGAACTTTTGACACCTATAGCTACCTTAGTTTAATAGCTTTATGCAGATAAAACATTATGTATAGCTTGCCTATTAGTAATACCCACAGTCAACTCAGTCAACTGCAAGTTAGAAGGCTTCATTTGGCTCAGTGCAAGTATCTCGTATTACTTCCGCTCGTAAATGATACAGCCTTTGTTTGCTTGTGCCTGGATTATTGACTCTAACATTACAGTGCTCGTAAAACCCTTTACTGTCATTCATTACATTAAACATATTAAGGTTCATAAACCGGCCGTTCCCAGTAAAAAAAAGGAAATTCCCACTGACTTACTAGCGAGGTTTAAAACAAATTTTACTGTAAAGGCTGTTTGGATGAGAGTATTTGCCCATTCTTGATAAATCATGGAGAACAAGATTGGTTTATTGTTTAATATTTTAAAAATATAATAACTTTTATTTACATAGGACGTATTACGGAAAAAGTCCTAAAAGTTTTTACTACGTCAATACCCACGACTCTCGCCAAATAAATCTTCAACGTTCAAATAATTCGGTGAAACTGATGTGTGTTTCGTGGAAAGAGTACTACTGAATTGTGACTTCGTTATATTTTTGTCAAGATGAAAGGCATTCACGGCTTAGAAATATAGATTATTTATGTTTGACTGAACTGACATATTCAGAACTCAACTTATTCAGAACATTGTGTCGTCGAAGACACGCAATAAAGTAAGCTAAGTTTCAATATATTCATCCGTCCATATGACTAGAGTGAAATGAAATGAATTTATTTGCTGAAACATGGTATTAAGATGTGTGGAGTTTATGCTTACATAGGATCTCATGCTTCACCATTTATATGGCATGCAAAATTTACATTAAAATTAAAATTTTGTTTTGCGATGTCAATTAAGTAAGTACCAGTTACAATCTCAATAAATTAATTATAATTATTGTTAGCCCTTGATGTCCTGCTCACAATTAGTTTAGTTTTAAATTAATGTTTCATGTCAAGGAACTCTCTTACAGAATAAAAGCATTTCTGTACCAGCCACCTATGTAGTTTTGTCTTGAAATCTTTAATGGAGAGGCATCTTATGTCATATGGTATTTTATTATATATTTCTACGGTCATCATATAACAATTTTTTCGATAGAGCTCACTATTACTAGCCGGGGTAACATAGCGCAGCATGTCCCTGTTTCGTAATCCAGGTATTTGGATTGGTCTAGAAAAGAAATCTGGATTCTTCCTTGCGAATTCCCCAATTTCTAAAAAGTACATACTAGTTAGTGTTAGTATGCCTAGTTTTAAAAATAGGGGTCTACATGAGTCGAACGGACCCACTCCACCCAAAGCTCTGACACACTTCTTTTGTGTGACAAATGCATGTTGTATATCTGTTGAGTTGCCCCACAGTATCAAGCCATATCTCAGTACAGATGCAACATGCCCATGGTAAGCCATAATTGCAGCAGTATGACCAACCGTGTTTCTTAATTGCCTGAGAGCATATATAAATTTGCTAAGTTTGGCACACACGTATTGTACGTGTTGTTTCCAGCAAAGGTGTTCAATTCAATTCAATTTCAATTCAATTCAATTTATTTAAATAAACTTATTGTACCATTACAGATTGTATATCCAAAGCGATACAATAAATGTTTAAACTAGGGACGAAATAGGCATTCTTCTTTCTAGCATTCCCTTGCATTCATTCATCAATCTTTCAATCCCATCCGCGAACAAGTCACAGTGTGGTGCTGCGGCGAGCAGGGAGCCGAGCAGTCGGTGCGCGTGCGCGACGGGCGAGCGCCGGTACAGGTTGGTGCGCGAGTGCGCCGCGACGAACAGCGGGTGGCTGCGCGCGCGCCGGTAACACCCGGGCACAAACAGTTCTAGAACTCTTCCAACAAGATCCACGCAGTCAGTCTTGTTTTTTATTATATTTAAGATGAACCTTACCAGGGCCAAGTTCCTTCTCAATTCGAGTGTGTCATATCCAAGATGTCCTTCCAAGAAGCGAGTGGGATACATGAATGGATAGTACCAATGGTTTTTCTTATAAAGGTATCTCAAAAAACGTTTTTGAACTTGTTCCAGCATGAGAATATATTTTTTCTCATGTGGAGTCCAGACCACCGTGTTCGTCTCCACTATACTACGCACTAGTGCGGCGTATAGCGCTCGCGTAGCGACGGCGGTTAGCGGCTTAGCATTACGCATCACAAACCCTAACCGCTGGAAAGCGGAGTTAGTCACCTTCTGCACGTGCTGGCGGAAGGTGAGCTGGGGGTCGAATAGAATTCCGAGGTCTCGGACTTCCATCACCCGGGCGATGGGCTCACCACCTATCACGTACTGGTGCAGCACTGGCGCAGGCGAGCGAGTGAAGCTCATCGTTTCGCACTTATTAGGGTTGAAGTACAGCTTGTTATCGACGCTCCACTGGAGTACAGCGTCGATATCTTGCTGCAGTTTCAGACAGTCGTCGGGTGATCTTACCACTGTGATCAACTTCACATCATCAGCGAACAGCAGAATGCGGGAATGCGTGACCACGTCAGGTAAGTCATTTATTAATACCACAAATAGAAAGGGACCGAGGTTCGAACCCTGGCTTATCCCAGAAGGCGTTCGATATGGCTCAGATAGATAAGGACCATATTTTACGAATTGCTTTCTATCTCGTAAATAGCTCGCAAACATTTTTAGAAGTCTGGGCACAAAACCCATTGCTCCAAGTTTTAATAATAATATGTCGTTATCCACTCTATCGAACGCCTTCTGGAAGTCAAGGTAGACCACGTCGACCTGGTTACCTGCGTCGATCTCACGCGACAGGATATCCACCATCGTGACCAGGTTGGTAGCCACCGACCGTTTGGGCAGGAACGCGTGCTGAGCGCTGGTGATATGAGGCTGACACTGCGGCAGTAGCCAGTCGTGGAGCACCATCTCGAACACCTTCGCCAGTGCACACAGTATCGCGACCGGTCTGTAGTTTTCGACCATCGATTTAGAACCCTTTTTAGGGATAGGGGTCACTCTAGACACCTTCCAGGTTTCAGGGTACACGCCTGTATCTAATATGATATTAAAAATAAATGTAATAGGGTCCGCTAGGTGTTCAATACACCCTTTAATAATATGGGCCGGTATCGCGTCGGGCCCCGCGGACGTGTCTCCCTTCAGTTTTCGTGTGGCGCGGCGCACGTCGCGAGCGGTGAGCGCGCGCACGTCCACACGGCGCGCGTCCGCCGCGGCCGGCCCGCGCGGCCCGGCGCCAGCGCTGGCGGCGCGCGGGTCGAGCGCGGCCGGCCCCGGTAAGAACACAGACTTGAATTGACGTGTTGATCTAAGAAAATACCCAGAAACTTTATTTCACTCATTTCTTGTATGTTTTGTTGCTTATAGGTAATAATAGGGTGATGACGATAAGCTTTGTAATTACTGAACTGTACATAGGACGTTTTTGCAACATTCACCCGTAACTTGTTAACTTCAAGCCAAGTAATTATAGATTCTACACATCGATTTAGAGCAGTATCATACATCTCATCCGGGCCTTCAGCAACAACAACTGACACGTCATCAGCAAACATCATGACATGATTGAATGTTGACGAGGGTAGGTCATTTACATATAGTAGGAAAAGCAAGGGCCCCAAGATACTTCCTTGAGGGACACCAGTTCCAATTACTTGTAGGGTAGACTTTACCCTTGTAAGTATTTTTTCGTCGTTCAAATGGTCAATTTCAACAACTTGTTTACGGTTTTTGAGATATGTTGCTTAACGTAACTTGTGTCATTCTTCGTTTCTTCTAAAAGTGCCTCTCTATGTAAATGTCGGCAGTAAGCTCCAAAATAATTACCTCGCGAGGCAAAACAGCTCAGCAGCGCTAGCGATGTCTATCCACTTTCTGATGTTACGCAGCCACAACCTCTTCCTACGACCTTAGTTGCAACTTGTCATTGCAAAATTTAAAAATCGTTCAGTTGTAAAGTCGTCTCCGTGGATTCATCGATCTTTAAAGAAAAAACTTCATGTATTAATCTAAAGTTGTGCCATAAAAAGTCAATTTCGCGGCTTCGCCGACAAACATCCGGTGTTATTCAGCCACTTCTGTGTTCCATGAAGATTAATGTACGCACATGAGCGAGCAAGGCCTCAGCGCAGGCGCGTTCAGGAATGCTCGAAACGTGACCAAGTAGGTAGCAATTTGGAAAATAATCTGGTCGTTCGGGACATACCAATTAAGTGTAAATCGAGATTGTATCGAGTCGAGGCGAGAGTGGCCGAGGGCGGGTGCATACATAACGTATGAGCGAGCGGTTGAGCCGAACTCATCCGTATTCAAGGGCGCTCCGACTGCTTGCAGCCGCGCTCCAAGAACATTCTCGATGCATTGACGGGAACATTTTAATAGCAGCACAAATTGTCGTAGGCTACTGTGAAAGTGAGCTATATTGGGAAATCTCGACGGAAATTATTCAGCTAGTAACGTTTGAGGCACGGCTCTCCCCACTCATTTAGTTCACTCAGGGTTTTGTTCACTAATAGGTATTTCGACACTAAGAAAATCTTTCCCTTTTTATACTACGCTAAAAAAAATTACGATATCAATAGTTTCGTCGTTGCCTCTTATAATAATTACACCATGTATTTATCATTCTTTACAATAAAAAGGCACTATAGTCACCCAACATTTCGTGACCACTTTCCTGCAATTGTTGGAAGGTCAAGCGAGGCTAAACGAAATTAGAAAAAATGTCTGCAGCAATGTAACAAATGGAAAGAAATACTTGAGCGATTACGTTACTTTCCTTATTGATATTTTATCCATTAAATACCCGCAATCTTCAAAGGACGTTATAGGTACGTTCTGTATGTATACGAGTAACATCCATGCTATTTAAAGACGCGGAAATCACACTTGAGTTCCCTTTAGGGGACGCACGAATAAGTTTGCACTAAATATAATTTATGTGAATTTAATGGTTTCATAAAAATTGTTCTCCTGAAGAAATAACAGGCTTGTTTTTGAATTAACTTCTGTTTTAGTTTCGTAAACGAGTGCAAAACCACTTAATAATAATGTTTTAATAATGTTATGGACCAATTCACACACGAATGTTTAGTCCCAAATTAAGCCGAAGCTTGTGGAACTGAACAACTGATAAACATACATACATATATATATTTTTTAATATATACTTAAATTCATACAAACACCCAGAATCCGAAACCAACCGATATGCTCATCACACAAATGTTGTCCCCGGGTGGCGTTCGAATCCACGACCTCTGGCGCAGTAGGCAGGGCCACTGCCAACTAAGCCAACAGGCCAGTCATGCTAAAATTCAGTATAATAAATTGTTCATGTGGCATGACTTAAAGCTGTATTGGCGATAATATTTTCAGCTCTTTCGTATAATATACACCGAACAAAACTCGAGAGTCGACACCACATAAAGCTGCTGTAATGTCCCCACTATCCTTACAACGGATTAACTATCTATAAAGCAAACTGTGAGCTGACGACGACACTATAATCGAGGTCATTCCATTTTAAAGGACAGCGGTAACCTTGGCTGCGGTTTTACAACCAAATGTTAGAAATTTACAACACGAAGTAAAAACGAACCATCAAGAGCAGAACAAAGTTGGCAACAAATAACGTAGACCTAGGTATATAAATTAACAAGATTCATAATATGTAATGGTTATAGTGAGTATAATTAAACAGGGACTAAAGCTTCTTGAAGCAGAGTTAATTTTGCCCTCTGACACAGACACCTCTGGTTTGAAGTAGTTACAACGTATATTAATTTAAAATTGCCAAGTTTGTAACAAGATAAGTTTCCTAACCCCTCTGCCTCTATTAACCTCGGTGAATTGCCTCGAAGTTCTAGCTTGCCAATATTTTCTCTGACAAGGATGAAATTCACGGTTATGTAATATTGTAACAGGAAGATACGCCGATCTTTAAATTGCACAGTGCCTTAAAACTAACTTTTAAAACTTTCTTGTGTACTACAAGAAAGGAAATAGGAGGAGAGTGGAGTGGTGGACACCTATATTATATAGGCGACGGAAGTTTAGTGCGATACCCCAAAATCGTCTTTCAAACTCTAAAGTTTATAAAAACCGAAGATAACAAATAAACAAAGATTGTGTGTATAATATTATGTGTGCTCAAAATGATACAAACTTTTTTGTCTTCTACACAGTTCCAATTCCAATGCCAATATTATTATCCTCGCTGTGTCTGTAACAAACACAGTATCATAAACTAGATGATAGTTGCAGTTTTATAGTCCTTGAAAGTTACGATACCTGCATTGTCCACAACATTGAACCTTCAACAATGGGTAGCTGGGGACTTATTCACTTCTACTCTATTCTGCTCGTGTAAAATCAATTCTGTGGCTTCTCGCAAATCCCCGTTGGGGGACGTGCTACTTCGTGCTTCTGTGTCTCAAAGGAACCCGTATTGTTCCACCTTTATGTACCTTTAGATACAGTAGGGTATTACTGTGCACCAATGTAGTAGTGTGTAGTGCATTATACGAAGAGCTAGGTTGTATTATGTGGCACCAACGTTATTTGATGCATTTTTCGTTGTTTGATGTCGCTAAAAGATAGAGCTAGCCTTGGTGCAAAAAATTTTCCCAAAGTATCCTATCTTAATATTTTAAACTGTTTTAAAGTTACAGCCTAGGTAGGTAACTTACTTATTAGTAAGTAAATTACTTACGTAACGTTTTAAGTGTCTGGTGTGTTGAGAAATTACATAACTACATTATTATCAATTTTACTAGCTATCTCAGTTTAAGTTTTTAATAGTGTTTTATCTTTTGTTACAGGTATGAATATTCAATTGTTGACATCACTGCATTTTAGAAGTGAGCAAGCTGCAATGAAAACTTTCTTTGTGAGGATTCTCAAAATATCAGAATATTACAATTTCCATTCTGTATATGGACCTACTTATTTATGCATAGATACCTAAGCATGCTTGATTTGGTTCACGCTGAACAACAAACAAAAACCGCTTCATAATACCATGATAATACTCTATGCATCAGCCACAAAACACGGTGAAATCGCAAGAGAAAGTGTCGCGGTATACCGCCGATTCCGCCCCCTTATTTAAACTAGGCATCTGCATAATACCATCTCGATTATTATTGCTTTCCAATTGCATGAATTACAACTAGTTTTCATTGCATTATTGATAGAAACTTTCATCGTACAAGGGCGACAAGTCGACACGGTGTGGCTTAAAGAAACACAGCCGCCAGACAGACACACTCGATCCAGAGGAGTGATTACAAATTCGCATGCAGCACAGACAGGCCCTGCAATGCCGCTGTGTAAGGATACAATAAACGCAACAAACCCAGTTACACTACAGACTGTGTATTATGTAGGTATAATAAGTATGCCGCCAATGTGTCTGTCTGTATTACATTAGAAGAAATGGTCAACATTTGCTCGCAAACTAAGAAGTACGTAACGACGCGACGTAACCAACGTAATTGTATTATATTAAATTGGTAACATGTGCTCGCGGCATGTAAAGGAAAGAAGGTGAAAACTGACGAACCATTTCATTCCGCAACCGTACATATTATTTTGAAGAGATGAAATGTGTAGTACCTATAGCTAGTAGAGGTAGGTATGTAGATATTGTAATGTGATGTTGATCCACCGTGAAATACATCATTATTGTAGGTGGCTAATTACTAGGTGTTCATTGTCAGCCGTTCGCGCTCCGTCGCGCCGCTAGAGGGCGCGGCATTAGCGACACAATAGTCGCAGCGACGCGCCCCTCCATTGTGAAGTGACCTTTAGCTTCAGCTGCAATTTAAAGACTATCAACATCACGCGAAACCGCAATTGGAATTAAGAACGGCCGACGCGATTAACCCTTTTTGCTTTCGTGATTCTGATGCCTAAATCGTATAAAAACTCCACGGTTATTCTTACTGGCATACGTTTATGCTGAACCCAACTGTTGGAGAAATGGACGGCTTCACAAAACAGAAAAGTGACTTACCTAATACCTATACACAATATGAGGTGAGGGAGCATATTTTTCCAGAAATTTTCATAATTTTCCGAGCATTTTTACACATTATGTGTATTTTTCAAATAGCTCAATCGGTCTATTAGATCTATGTTTTCCGACAGACATACAGACAGACGGACAAAAATGCTTCGCTATTTAAGAGGCCAGCCGTGTCAAGAAGGTGGAACGCACAGAATAGGTGTATGTAATGCTTGGTAATCGGTCACTTTCTTCCCTCGGTGAACATTTTTAATAATCATTGACTGCGAGAAAAATAAATGGTAACTCCTATATTTCCAACAACACAACTACTAAAAGTGGCTGCATTTTAAATAGAGCTTATAGGTATTCCAATCCAAGCACCAAGCCAGTACGTTCAGTACGTTTTTGTTGCATAATTCGTATATTCGGGCCAAATTCAAAATGTATTCTCGTGGTATTCTCTCACTCAGTGAGGGAAAGAGCGTTTTTCTCACGGTGATCGGTGAACCAAATGCCTCGAGTGGCAATGGTGAAAAATAACATTTTCTTGTTACACGACGGTGTAAATAAAGGCCCGTCCACACGCCCTAGCTACTGGACTGCCGATGAGTAATGGCCTCCGATGAGATCACTTCAATGGTGCTAATTTGGTGTGGCCGCAGCCCTGAGAGCCGTTACACTTGTTGTCTCGATTTGATCACTTGGCAGAGCGATATCTTACCGCTACATTGTACGATACTTGGCAACTACAAACAATTCTAACATTGGATACCTACATAATTATCGAAGCTAGATAGTAAATAAACCTAGTTACAAAGTAGGCCAAGGGTTTGTGTAATTAATGGTAGTTTAGGAACTTATTCCTCTAGGTATATCAAAGATTTCAAACCTCGAACAGAATTTGGCGCTTTTATAACTTTATTTGGTACGGTTTTCTGGAAATATCATTACTTTTTTAGGGTTCCGTACCTCAAAATGAAAAAACGGAACCCTTAATAAGGGATCACTTTGTTGTTTGTCCGCTCGTCGAAGACCCTTTTTCTCAGGAAGGGGTAAGAGATATCAAGTTGAAATTAATATCAAATCCTAACCTAAGGTCCCTTGGGGGTGGGTGTAAATACTCGCAAACTAAGCGAAAACTTACCTTACTTCCCAAGAGGTCTCACGGCAAAAATAACTAAAAATCGTTATTTTGTTTCCTAGTCACTGAAAACAGCATGAAAAATATTTTATACCATTGTCACTCTAAAAAGAGCATTTTGTTTCTCGAAAACAGTGAATAAAACTCTCTTCTAGTCAACAGAGAATAAAATATTTCGAAATTTGGAACAACACGAATTGTGTACAAAAAATGAATAAAACATGCCCAACCATAATAATTCTCTAGCCAGCCAGTATTATGTTCTACTTAATTTCACCATATAACTAAAATCTCATTGGTGGGCCCGCGAATTCGAACCTTCCTGAATTTCACAATACATTTCTAATGTACCTATATATCAGGGGCTTCTTTCACCACTTGCTTATAAAGTCCCAGATACCCTATCTGCATGATTTATTTGCCTGATAAACTAACAGCAAGATCAAGTGACTGTTATTTTTTTTAGATAAGGATTGTTTTTCGAATTTAACGCGGGGAATACTTCAGTTTTGTGTGAACTTTCTGTAATTTTAAATTTAAAAAATAATAACATCAATTTATTTTATCAGAGACTTGAGGTGTGATACACGAAAATATTATCAGACAGATTTATCTGATAGATTAGGTTATCTGTCAGCTTACTATTTTATTTTCTCGCAGTCAATGGTATAAAGAAGGGTACACAACTCGTGAATAAAAAATTTAATCTCGGTCCTTGTATCCCTCGAATTAAATTTCCTTTTTATTCACTTGTCGTATAATCTACTATTTTGCAATTACAAACTCACATGGATTAAAAACTAGATACCAACTATATACAAACATAATTAAGTTTCTACTATACGGAACCTTCAGAGCAGGTCCTACACGCATTTGCCCGGTTTTTTTAGAACACGGTTTTTTTAGTAATTGGCTAATTGTTAACCAAGAGGATAATAAGACTCCTTGGGCTTTCACTAACTGCAATTTCTCCAAACTATGATTAAGTACATAAACCTTTTCCTTTCTCACATGGAAGAGATACTTTACGTACCTACCTACCTGACTGTATAAAATTATACTACATTAATTGGTGTAGGTATGAACTTTCGATAGTTTAAAACTAATAAGCCAAAAATACCTAATGTGCAATTTGAGAGGAATAAAAAATAAAAAATGAATTTAGATACCTACGTAATTCTAAACTTAAGAAGAATGAATTAATTAAAGAATGTGTGGTTTTTGCATATTTGTGGGTTGGGTTGGGTGTGTTGTATTGGGTGTGTTGTATTGAATTTGGCGAATGAAGTGTTACGCCTGTAAATTCTGTAATAGACACTTGTAATAGATAGAATCACATTAGTTTCTAGTAATATTATCTATTGTGTTGTGCTGTTGGCGTTCCATAATAAAATTATTAAAATAAAATACTAATACGGCGCCAAAATATTAATACTAGCGCCATCTATTTAAGAGCGGCGGTACTCCATAACCATGTGGTCGCCGCGTCATGCCGACATTGACCGCTAGATGGGGGCACTAGTACACGCGGCGTACGACGCGCGCGGTAAATGAACGTTCTTGACTGCGAGCCGGCCGAGTTCAACACAACTCGAGCCTCGGATTCTATTTGGTCGCCATGTAGTTATTACGCTATTTCTTTTCCATTTTTTTAAAGTAGGCAAATACCTTTTTCTGTTAGAGGCTACTCTATAATAACTTTGTACTTACATTCAGATAACAAGTACTTAGTAGGTACTTGCTTTATAAAAAGCTAATTAACCTATATAACTTAGTTAGACATAATTATGAGTCGTATAGTAGGTATCAAAGGCGGCAATCTGACAATGACAGTTGAACTTTCAACTTTCTTCTGATTGCACCAAAGCTCTAAAAAACTTTGAAAAAACTACTTAATTACGCATTTGATATTAAACGGCTCATTTATCTAATAGGTACCTAGAACTGTTTTTCTGAACAAAGTGCGTCTTCCTGCACTTTGGAAATAATAAAAACGCATTTCCTTCAAATTGAAAATAATTCTTCTTACATTCTATATAGAGGTTTGAAAATAATGGTGTAAGTTTCTATCGATTTAGGTACCTGTGCGGAAAATGACGGAATCTGCCCAAGTGTGTTACTACCTATGTATAAGTGGCTTTTAAACATAGTAAAGTAAACAAACCGACGCCAACCGCTCGCACGTTTTTTTCCTATTTTCGTACCATGTAGGTGTATGACATCATTATATTTCGTCACGCGAACATTAACCTTTAACAGGAAATTATTAAACCTATGCCAGTTATTGAGTTTAATAATCATTAACTTACCTACATAACTTAAATTAAACCCAAGAGTAATCTATCTTCTCCATGGAATCCACTCATTTTTCCATGGCGGGAACAGAGGTGTCATGTTTGTCTCTCCCGCTTTATTTTCCTTTAAAATGTATATTGCGGATTATAATAAAGGTAAAAAAACTCAAACTAAGATAAATGTTATGAAAAAATAAAAATACAAATCTTACCATTAAAAAACGAATGCTCACTACTTATCAAATTCTAATACTTTATACTTAAATACCACGACTCTTTCGGGAAAGTGGGTCGTTGTGTCCCACGCTGTATTTTCGATTTAGTTTATTATAAGAAACAAATTACTACTAACTGTGTAATTTCATAAAACTGACCGCGTCAAAAGTATTAAAAGTCAAGATGCATAGTAATTTTACAGCCCTATAGTAAAACTACAAAGTGCGTTTATTTTTTAAGTGGTTTCAAAACTTTGCTTCGTAATACCATTTATCTACGCCAGTAGGTAGTTAAAAACGACATTGTCATACAATAAAACAATGCACTTCACGTCCTAAGCGACATTGACTCATAAAAATATAAAAAAAAGACAGGCGTAGTTTAGAATTTTTATATTCCTCGACAAGATCATAAAGTTGAGGGACAAAGGTTTCACGGCAAACTTTGTTTTTAATGCGTTGAAGCACTGTGTTTTGGATTTGTTTTTTTATCTGTGGCGTTAATCGGAGCTTAGGGAGTGGAGTAGGGGTATCAAGTGTGTGACTTCTATTTCTTCTCTTTTCATTCAAACAGATTAGATTTTGGCACGGCACATGCAAATCAGGGATTCTCAGACGTGTTCTAATGCGAGACGTTCGTGGGATTTACTTAGGCTATTTTTAATCTTTATGCAAAAAAGTCAAATCGAATTGTTGTACGTATACAGCAACTGAAGCACAGATATAAATCAACTATTTCTTGATTTACATAATCATGAGAGTGACTGGAGCATAGAATTATTTGTGTAACTAAACACACCGTAACAGCTAAATCAGCATCGGTTATTTTTTGTCTTTTCAGGACAAATATTGAAAATCACATACAATTTTGATTTTATTAGCTGTTTTCTGTAGTTACATGCATAATTTTATGGAGCAGTGCTTAGGTACATATAGAGTACATTTATGTTTAATTATAGTGTAGGTTGTGGTATTTATATTGACAAAGATGGAACTAATAATTCATTTTATTGCTTTGCAAATTATTCGCACCTGTCAATATTGAATAGAATAATTATTTTGTATCTCCATATAGCAATAGTCTGTTTCTATGTGTGTGTAAACTTAAAAAACCAAAACATAAGTCCTGCCAATTTATATGCATGCCATTATTAACTAATTAAGAAAAATAAAATTAAAAGCATAATTAAATTCTTAGTCGATTGTATCAAGTCCAAAGTGGTATGGTTTTATAGCCAATTTGTTTTATACGTCCACGTTATTAGATACATTTAATACTTAGGTAGGTAGGTACATAAGTCTATAAAAAAATTAAAGCTCTTGCCCACGACTTCGCTCGTGTAAAACCACAATTTTCATAATAATCAAAATATACCTCTTAACTTAAAAAGATTCAAATAGTTATTGTAGGAGTATAGAGTTCACTACTGGACAGGAAGTTTTAACCACACAATACAAGAACGAAGCGGTTCTTAAATTAAGTTTGTGGCAGCCATTGAGATAAGATAATTACTTTCGTGTATTCTATTTACTTACAATTACTGTAACTTTTTAAGTCATTTGCATTTTTAATCTACTCCAATCTCAGCTGGTGATCTAACATTACTGTTTGTGTTAGAGTTAACCGCTACGGTTAATTTAAATATACTTAGGTACCTAAGTAATGAAAATGAACCGTTTGATCGTTTTATATATAGAGTAAATGGTTACGAACATTGAAATAGAATTTCCTTATCCATTACAACATAAAGTTTATTACGTAATCTCACATCGGATTTAAACTGGAAACCTTAAATTGTAACAGTTGTTCAGGTTTCATCAACATAGAAACAAGGGGAAGTTTCTTTCTAAACAATTCTCAAACTTATTTGCCCGTTTTTAACGTCTTGTTACAATAAAACAAAAGAAGAAACAAACAAGTTGTCAGTTTCAGAACGTTCCTCATTTTACTCTATTTCCTTCATTCTACAAGGGCGCACTATAACACCAGTTACGAGTAAGTAGCGGAAGGGCGTTCCACTTAAGGTCTAGGCTAGGACAATCACATTTTACTCCGCATTAATTCCAATGGGTAATTTCTCTGTTTCATATGAACATTGGCGCGTCTACATGGAGTAAGGGGAAGCAAAATGCTACCACACTACTAACGTATTTATCTAAGCCAATGACGCAAGTTTTTTGTCCATTTCATTGCCAATATTGGCGTACCTAATACTTTATCGTACATTGACTCCTCGCGAGGTTTGACATTCATATCATAATACATACCTACATAATATAGCTTCGCCACGTTAAATAATTTATTTTACTATGAAAATTGTTCCAAAATTAATACTTATACCGCTTCATAACTTCACGGAGCTATTAAAAAAAGGGGTCAAGCGATAATGTGACATGACATGAATGACGCATTGAAAACTTATTTTTGACTCCAGAAGAAACGCATAGAATTAGTCCTATGGAACTCTTGTCAATCGTACTCAAGATTAATGATTAACAATTCTTTGCTCTGTTGATCAATCGGTATTGTTTGTTCCAAGGACTTTTTATGCTAAGACGTATTTAAATGAGTCATGCCCAGGTACATTATGTGTAGTGTAGGTATTAATTTATCATTATTTTATCCTTCATAAACAAAGTCCTGTGAGTATAATATATCATAATTGGCAGCGCATGATAGAGCTTTATAATAAAGTCGGTATCATGCTGGTATTGGTCGTTATTTGCTTGCATCGATAACATAATGAAGCCGTCAGCTCACCTCCTCCGGGGTATGAACTACCACAAACATGTAGAACATTACCTACTGGAAAAGACTAAATTTAACTAAAAAATATTTGACGCATTCCATTTTTTTATTCCATAAAATTGAGCTCTGCTCATGGGCGACCTATTTACACTCTATAGAAATATTTATATCTACTGTAGCTAAACTATGAACATACCACTTAAACAATGAACATACTACCGCATTGATGTGGTTTTCTATCAGCATTTAAATTGATTCTTCAAATCGGTTTTTCACGGTTAGATTAGTTTTTTAATGGAAGGAACATCATGATCTTCTGATTTCTCTGTGGCTTCCTAACTGTGTGAAATCTAGCATTGTATCTGTACGCGAAATACATCGTAATACGGAGTCTGGTTAGTTTTAATTCTATGTCTGTGTACCTAGATGATCTCATCACCTCACCCGTCTGCAGCGACAAGAGCATTGTGATTAATACCCGAGTGTCGCTCTTCGCTTATAAATTATATGTGGACGTTATCCGTCGATCTGCAATTAAAGGAATTGTGGCAATTCGCGGAATACAAAAGTTTAAAAGCCAGCGATGAATTAAGTAATTAGCCGCTCTTTTATACTTCATGTTGAAAATAATGGACAACAGGAAATCAATTTATAGTTTCGTCTTGAATGTTTTTGTTGTAGTATGAATTATGTTTGTTCTCCTAAATTTGATATTGCCAACCCGAGCTAGTTATTACTCTAAAATAGTTAATCTAAAATTCACCTTGCCTTTTAAATCTTGGCTTATTTTAATTAGCCTAGCTTTCATTTGTCCCTGCAATACATTTCATTAACTTCTATACTTACACAAGGCAGTACTTATTTCTTTTTATGTGCATCAATCAAGTTTTACGAGGATTCTGTAAATATTTCTTATTAAAAATCAATTAAAACAAAGCACATTTTGCAACAAAAGCCCATTGTCTCACAGCTACCATTACGGTGCTAACTGGTAGAAATTACAGAAAGTAACCAAGCTTCGTATGTCTTATAATACTTTCACATAAATCGTCTGTGGTTAATGGTTATGTTTCATAAACATTTTATATCCCCCTGAGCGAAATAGCATTCTACTTCTATTGAAATGCTTCAGGTTATGAGTCTTCAAGAATAAAATGGAATAGGTAGCAAATGTTTATCATTACAAATAAATGTTGCGGTTAGGTAAATTTCATTTGCCATTTAATTAAGAATACAGTGGTGGGGAGGAATTTGTATAAATTACCATTATCATTCATTACTAGTTTTTTTTGTACCGCTTGTTCTTTCTGTTTTACTTCCTTTTTCCAAATACATGTTTTTATTTCATTGTTGATTCCTTTATCACTTTCCATATCTCATATTCCATCAAATATTCTTTGTGAAGCATTAGAGTAAAGCGTAGTTTCATCAAGTAAGTATAATATCTCCCACTCACACGCGTTCTCTTTAGTACCTATCACTAACATTAAAGTACTTTCTCTATTTTTCTCATATATTACCTGTACTTACCTGTTTTTTTTTGCATGTGACGGTACACTTGGTAACATTTATACATCTTGAATCTTATTACTACTACCTCCCACTTCGTAGGTGTGAGAGCTGTGAACATGAGGGTATATTATTATCCTTATCCTGTAGGACGGATCTACATTTCACTAATAATGTGAACATGTGCAACTAAATTGTAATTTAAGGTCAAAGTCAAATAACCCTTACGGGTCAAACGGTTCCGAACTGATTTTCGAAATCAAAGACCTTTAGTTTCGTTAATTATGTAGAGTAACCTTTACCTTCAGTAGGTAGTGATAGCAACAGCGACCTCGCTGTCTTCCGGCCTGCCTGATCCCGCGCCGTACAGAGTCACGGACGCAGATCTTTAAACTTACATAAAACAACGAGACTACCATTAAATAGCACATAAAATTTAATGTCACGAAGCAACATGTAATTAAGCAGTACCAAGAACCGCCAACGGTGAGAAAAGGCGCAATGAAAATGCGCTTAAGCAGACTAGCAATAGTAATTTGAAATACATATAAAAGCTGGAAACAAATAGATTAAAACTACCACCTTTCAGAGTATAAGCAATTCTAAACCAATAAAATATATGTATTTTAAATTAACTGCCGCAATTCCTTTACTGTAGATAGACAAAACAAACAATAAAACTTAGAAAATTAAATTTCACAATAGATGAAACATAAAGTTTTTTATAACAATAAGTTGGTATAAACTCCATGGTTTTGTACTTCAACCGAGGAACCGGTTGGCATGTCCTTGGCATTTCACATCGCGCACTTAATACTCGCTCGTTGTAAGCTTTAAAAGATAATTCGTGTTTCTATATTTTATATTTAATTAGCAAAGAGTTCAAATGATTTCCCTTTGAAACAGTTTCTAAATTACATCATCAATAATTCAAGCTATATCCGCTATGTTTAGATGTCTAGCTTTATTATATACTTATAGTGTATCATTGAATTTGATTGATTAAATTACGTATTACAAAGCTTAAGTTATTCTGATACATCATTGCTAGGGACGGCCGTTAACTGAAGTTCTAAACAGTGTAATTGAAACCACTATAATTTCTCGGTACGCAACTGAGTTTTTGGAACCTGTTTCGTAGTGGGAATGAACTTTGCTTGATTTTCCCACTACAGAAGCAACTAAATAGATACAGAAACTCCTCCTAACGATAAGTTTGCTGAAAGTATTATGTTTCAGTTCAACATTCTATATACTTACTCATATTTATCCAAGAAAACAAATTGTGGTGCTTTCAGTAGTTTCAATTTAGTTTCACTGATAGAATTTCAAGGTGAAGCCACTCCACCGTGTCAACATCGATATCTAGAGTCAACAAATTTATTTGCTTTCGCGTCTGTCTGTCCGTCCCTTGTCCTTTGAGATGTTCGATTACGTTCAAATACCTACTCTAGCTGTCTGTGCTGATTTATTTGTATCCGTCATTTTTTTGTTTCCTTGCGTAATGCTGTATAGTTTGCATTTATTCATAAAACTAGGTTAGGTACATTAATTTTATTATATCGTAAGGAACATAATACTCAGAATAGAAATTGATTGTACAAACAACATCACCTGAAAACTGTTTGCGGGCATATAATAAATATAAAAAATAAATATTTTGCGACATTATGTATTATCAAATGCGCAGTATTGTTGATATCCTTTTATTTGAGTAATGATATAATGACTGTCTTTTGTTAAATCTGAAATGGTTGACCATCTTCGTCTTTCAATCCTCCACCATCTCCATTCTAGAATTTAGTTACATGTATGTACCGACTCGATACCAGGTTCAAGTGCTTCAACACTTGCGCAAATACTATCTTGAGATCATTCGAGTACTGTTTGCTCCCGATCAATTGGTTAGGCAAATACCATCTTACCGTACGATTCGAATATCAATGTTTACATAGGCATATCCTCTAAGCTGTTCGTGGTTTGATCAAATTTCCATTTACACGTCAAACCTACACTTAAACTAAGAGCACATTATCAAAAGCAATACCCAATTCTTTTTGTTAGGCCAAATCTTTAGAGAAGCCCCGTTTAGATTGTTGGTACAATAAACAAGCGCATCATTACACAACTTAACCCACAAAACCTCTAAGCACCGCGCGGGTACAATGCGATTGCATCGCGCATGCGCTGCCACTGAGGAGAAAGCGACCTGCTAGTGGTCGTCGACCCCTGGCTAAATTCGGCCAAGGTCCGCGTCGCGACGTGACCTCTGTTTCTAGTCTACTGGCCCTGCAGTGCTGTGTTTGCTAGCTAATTCTATTTATTACAGTATTGTTCTTAACAAGCAGGAAACTTGTCAGATTTCTTTCGTATAGGTTATAAAATTCTATTTCTGACCGTAAACATTTTCATAAAACCGTTTACCTAGCATCTGGTCTGTATATTTATAAATCAACCGGATCATGATGAGGCGGGGGAGTTCGACATGAACTTTATCGTCGAGCGGCGAAAGTTATAAAACGAACCAATGATTCAATCCAACATCGACCGTCGAACCTCCGCTTAAAATCGGCCAAGGTCTCGGCGGTCACCGACCTCTTCCAGGATTTCTAAAAATCTGTCAATGCAAAAGAAAAAGTATCGTTCTCAGATTCCAATTATAAAGAATTTGTGTTGCAACATTCCAGCCAGCTGCAATAAAAGATACCTACATCTAAAACAAATGGCACCGTGGAGTCCATCGAACCGCAGCTAAATCCAGCCAAGGTCTCAGTCGGCTGAAGGGCGCCTCGTCCGACTGCCTTTGTGCTGGTCGTTAACACCGACGCCGATAACAAAGGGTTGGTTAAAATACCTACCACTGACTCATGTCTAGCTAAGATTGGGAAAAACAACATCGTAAAGTATATTTGTACATCGGCACTGCATACCCAATTAACTCTCGCCGTGTTAAATGTTCCCGTCGTTTGTGATTCATTAGAATTACATGAATACATCGATGGTAGTTTATCGTGTCGTAAGATTTCCATTAATATCGGTGTGGTGCAGACCGCCCGACGAGACGCACGAATCGTATTCAAATAACTCCAAAAAGATTAAAAACTGGCGTATGCAAGCGCTGTAAATATTATGATGCCATTGTAAAAAGACCTCGCAAACGCGATGGATAATTCAATCGGTAAAGCAAAGTCGGAGAAGATTACAGATCTTCATATAATGGGAGTGTTAAGTATACAGAAAGGCGTCTAGACATGGTTTTGCTTGGCTGACTGAGATGCGCTCCCCATAGTGCTTGCGGTGAGACTCCTGCTGAGTTCCCACCGATTTCATGGCGGTTACAACAGAAAAAATAAAGGGGGACTTTTTTGTTCCTCTAATGAAGAACCCATTAGAAAACGAAAACAGTGAAATTAGAAAACAAAATGCTACGATACCTAAACTACGAGGCAACGCACAAACTTCTTATTATTTAACTCGAGACGAAACAAACTGAAATAATTATCGCCGGCTTAGTGATTATAAACCCTGGCAATACACATAATCGTAAGTGCAGTGACCTCCACGACCTGCCGCAAGCTAAAATTATTTCGCATCGTTGATAAACCTCGTTGGTGCACCGAAATTTCTGCAACACCATAATCAAAATGTGGTTGAAGTAAACAGAGATTGTTTTCCGGTACGCGAGCACGTACAGCCGCGTTCCCTTAATGACCTACATTTGGCGTTCCCCTCAGTACTTTAGGGTTTACAGTAGAGTGCCTGTGCATTGCCTGTGCCTGACCTACCCCAATGACTGCACGGTTGCGGGTAGCGAGCTGAAACAAGCGGGACACATGCCAGCTGCGTCGTCGTCGAGTCCTTGCTTCAACCGCACGACCACTTCCGTTGTTATTCATTTATATGACAGTGTTGTTAAGTTTAAAATTTCTTGTTTTCTACTTAGTACGTAGGTAATAATTAACACTTTTTTATCATTTGCTGTTTATTTAAATGGAACCTATTACAACTTGCTCTGTGCCTATTATAGCTTTCTGTGTTACAGTCGATAATAGATATTATATCAAAAAAAATTAAATATTTCAATTAAACTCAAATCTAGTTTTCTTATTGTAATAAAAATACTACATGAAAACAACCTATCAGTCAGTGAGTTTGTATTTTTTGTCACAAATAACCTTGTTTTACTTTCACTGGATTATGCCGTCCCACGCCAATCGCGAGCAATGCAGAATATCAAACAAACTTAGAAAACAAGTAGGCGAAAACGTATACAATAATAACAAAATCTCAAACTTGCCAGCAATATGTAACGAGACTACATATTTTTAGATATAACATGTTTTGCAAATCTAGGCATCTAATGAAAATTCCCTTAGATATAATATTATAGATTACTTACTATGAGATTATTTCTCGCAAGATTTGATGTTTATCAATATGCTTTAAAGAGAGCTGCTAGAGACGTGGGAAGAGTAAGTAAATACGAATCGGTCGTTGGAAGTTTTAAAAATATATAATCCAATTAAAAGTAAAATCTAAAATTATGTATAATACCAACGAAGAATGTTGTGCAAATCCACACAAAGTCTCTGACCAACATTGTCAGTGGGAAAAATGTGTGCGAGACACGAAAAACGAATAACGTTAATGTCTCATGTAGGTAATCAGTAAATAATTTTGTAGGTATATCTATCCGCACACCGCAATCATCCCAAAACACATGAAATTTTTACTGAAACCTCCAAATGTAGGTAGGTACCTAAATATTTACGATTTGGCTTGCATGCAAGTCGGCTCGATACTGCTCCCCGTCTCATATTATTGATTGGCACGAAATGCATCGTCGCATTGTTCTGCTAGGCTAGCTAGGATCGATTCTTGCGCGCCCGTGTCGCCCCCGCTTCTATTTTTACCGCTTCATTGCCTACTCCCCTCGCCGCTTGCTTCCTGCCTTTTATTAAACTATCCGTATGTTAATTAACAACGGCCTCGCAACTCGCCCTGGCTATGTTTATTTTTCTATTAGCTTGTACATGTGAAACATTTGCTCTTTAAGGCAATTCCACTTTAAGTAATATTCGTCCGGGTATATTACAGCTGCATCCATAACTTTGTCTTTTTGTTTCTTTGGTCGAGCTTATATCGTCGCATACATCCTTTTATTTTTTCGACCTTCTTCAACTACGTTTAATTAGAGTCTCTGCACGTTGTCAAACCTCACTCCCTCTGTTATTATTCTTACTTCTCTATCATTAATGTTACTGATATCTTTGTCTCTTTCTATGGGGGCATCTGGTACACATAAACCTGCGTCTGTTTACGTTACGTTATAATGTGTGCGTGTGGCAGGGGTGCAAGCATGTGTTAGTGGCGTGGCATTCCGTCTACAGCTGTTGTGGGTTTGTAGAGCCACGCTATCGACTCCTCTAAATTTATTCTTCCTCATGACCCACGCCCCGAATTCACTATATGACATCGAGCGACACTAAAACGAGACTTAGGACCGCTTAAAAGTTCTATTCAGAGACATACAAAGCCCAACTATATAATATTCATTTGAATGACATTTTTAAAGGTGCTTTCATATTTCTTCTGCCTCAAATCTGTTTTTATTAATCAATAGCAAGTATATTCACGACATTTTTTAAACTAAAACGACATTTGAGTACCTACTTATTGACTTAACGTACGGACTCCAAAACTTTATTATAGCTGACTTTTCAAAACAATTGTTTGTGTTGTCGTCCTCATTATTGCGACTGGCTATGTTGAAAGTAATGATGTCATTATTCACGGCTCTTTTGTTTGGGATCGAATAAAAGAGTGTACCAGGTACCGGTATGATTCCTTAGTAACCTGTCTTACCTTGCGCTTGCGTCCGTCTGCAATAATAGTCAAACAGCTGGCGAGAGGTCAACGACACCGGAGCGCTAGTGCAAATTGTATAGTTACACATTGAAGAAAGCAAAAAACGTCCATTTTGTTGTCGGATCCGCAAGCGTGCTCCACGGAACATTCCCAGAATGTTGCGGACGGACGGTCAAAACAACGAATGTTCTGATGCTTATTTTTGGATGCATTTACCCTTGTTCCGACATTCACTCAAAATACACATGCATTTAACGTGTGTATGTGCCTATCTACTTTCTTTCTCTTTTATATGTTTTATCATGGGGTATGTCCAATTGAACATAGGTGCCTATTTATTTACAATTCTGTTACTGATTTCCTCGTTTAATTAGCAGTTCTATATAATGTAATTCGAGCATTCAAGAGACGATCTCGTCAGTAATTTGTTACACAAAAATAAGTTCTATACTAGAGTTCGAAGCAGTAGAAACAGAAAGCATTGGGACAACACATACTTTCCTTTGAATGCGCACACGCAGGGTGTCGTTATGGCGATGACGTCATAGCCGAAACCCCCGAGGTCGATGCTCGGGCCCTTACCTGCATTTTTTATAACATCCCCTGTGACGCTATCTACAGTATCTATTTCTTTCGTATATTGACTGCACATGTTGCGTTGCGTGCGTCCCTGTGACTAACTCTTCCATATTTAAAAAATTGTACCTCAAAATAATATCCCTCTACGTACCCTACCATTTTCAATAATTATTATATAATAATTCAAGAACAGACTCGCCTGTACCTAGATGCCAGTGGGCTACTGGTCACTGGCATCTAGGTACTTACACAGTTGTATCGTTTGCTTCCATACATGCAACTAATTGACTGATTCGCCTACGCCAAGACACGGAAGCTACATCAATGACATTGTCTTCGGAATCAGTATTAATAGATTTTTCATTGACTGACGAGGTTAGGTCGTATATAAAACCAGTCTTTGTCTCTTCTGTAAAACAATGCTGCCAACTTTTTCGAACCATAAAACTTTTAGTGGCTGCGTAAAGTTTTAGTGTACACAAAATTGAAATGGTTGTGGTTCTTGGTGTGTTTCCAATAAACTAAAGATGTGTGCAAATGATGGCTCTATAAAAAAATTCTTGATCGCAGCTGAAATATCACGTTAATGTTTAAGCCCCCATGTTGAACAGTGGAAATCTTAAAGACTAGCCCTTTTTCAAGGTTTCCATACCACAAAATGTAATATTTATTCCTATTGATGTTTTACAACAACAAATGGTCTATGAACAGAAGATACGTTGTGAACAGGTACTTATTTTTATAATTGTAATAAATATTGTAAGACCAGGAGTCTTTTTTGTTCATGTTTGAAATGTTTAATCTAATCGGGTGTTGTTGGTTGTTCCATCACGTTGTTCTATTTTTTATTTAGCACAATCTTCTTCATACATATTAAAAATACGAGTATGTTTCACTTTCATTATTATGTAAGTAGATAGGTAATAATTATGTGTATTACCTTACATGAAACACGACCACTTTTGGAGGATTGCATCAAAATGGATAGCAACTAATAGCAAGCCCTTTACAGTAATTGTGCTAATCACTTTACCGTGTCGTCTACTTCCTATTTACCAGATCATATCATAGTTACCAGATCATAGTTAGGTACATATATTAAAAATCTGTAGCTACTAATAGAAAGTTTACCACACCAAGTTACCATTTTTATATTGGTCAAGGACAGCCCTTCCTTCGTTTTGTGAGTGGGTCGGTCGGTAAATCCTGCTACCGCTTCGAAAAGCCATCTGTAAGGATAAATTTTGTTAAATGGTGTTCCACTTCCACTAGGCCGAATTCGAGTATGGCATCAGGATGTGAGCCGTCCCAAAGCCCTTCACATCGATTGGCATTGGCAGTGCCGTAACCGGCTTCCCGTTGCGCAAGCCGACGGCGCAGGTCGGCGATCCCGTGCAATTGGGGCCGACCAAAAATGTGTCAAGTTGAAAGGGTCGTTCACCCTGACAGTGTTTACGTTTCGCATTGTACCTTTCGCGACTCTCCGCGACTTGGTATGCCAGGTGAGACGCTGTGTCTTGGTCGTGGCCTGAGTTAAGATCGTAGGTATATGCCATGGGTTGTATTTATATGAATATGTAACCTAAATACAAAATAAAAATCTGATTTGCATATCAAAAATAGTATAAATGTAAAAAAAATAGTATAAATATAAATTGGTGGACAATTCAATATTTATTTGATGTTCGTTCTTCTATTGCATTGCGACCTCCTAGTTTGAAAAACAGTACCTGTTCGCATTCAGAGCACCTTTATGGAACAGGTAAGATAAACCAACACAGCGAAAGGTTATGATGGCATATTTTAAAGTTATTATAACATGCTTTCTAATGGATAGGACACCTTTTATTATTATCAATTTAGGGTACCAAAACACTTTTGGTTTTAAATACGGATATATAAAACCACTTTTAAGCCTTGTGCCGCATGCTCTTATTATATTTAACAAGTTAAAACGGTGCTTATTGTTCACTAGTTGTTTCCCTCAAGTGGAAAAAGAAATAATTGTAATGGTTGTCTACGTGAGAAATAAATAATTCATAAAGATCTTTTGAAAAATAAAAATATCATGGTCGACAGCGCGGCGGCGCTGGCGCATTATACTTTTAGATGTCGATTCACCCACAGCGAGTTCTGCTCATTTGGTGTTGCCAGTAAAAACGGAAAAGTGAGAAAGTATTGATTTATGGGATAACCTTTCAGACGAAGAATGGAAAGACAACATACAACATGTTTTAGTCGTTAAAAGGAGAGACTGGATTAAAAAGTTAAATAAGTACTAAGTATAGCTTTTTGTCACACAGTGTTGCCATTTCCCGTGGGTCCCAGAATCTATCCTAGGATAAGAAATAATTCCTCCTTACAAAGCATTTCTCTATTTTTAATTAGACAAAAGCAAACTCTCCAACTTTGCTTCTTATTAGCATCAAAGCAATATAGGTTTGGTATAGATCACAAAAGCTGTAAAAATAATGAAAAAAAGATGTCATTATAGAAAATTTTCGTTATTATCCGGAGGGTCAGTAATTAGTTAGGGGCATTTATATATTATGGGTATTATACCTATTGTTCACTAGCCGTTGCCGCTAGCGCACGCGTTTCTTTTACACCTGCGCATCCCTTGTACCCCTTGTGGAACAACACGTAGGTACCAATGATGCCGGATATCTTTATGAATTTATGAATACAAAATTATTAGTTGTATAGTATAAACAGTTTAAGTACCTACATTTTATCAATGAAATGATGGAGCCTATTACAGGAAATATTAAAACATTTCATTCTTCATATACATTTCCCAAACCGTCTTTCCTGTTTAACGATGCCTTAAATAACTCAAAACGTAAAATCTTTATGTACTCGATGTCTCATAAAACTAAACACTTGAATAAATAACCGCCCGTATGGCGCCATAATCTCCTTCCCGTTTGTTTTTATCCCTAAAATTACTCTCATATTATGAATGATGGCCTTTGTTATTTTATCTCTATGAATGCATGCAGCTGACTATAAATCTATCTCGAGCCTGCCCGAAATCATTCAAATGTTGTCAACAATTAAATTCACTGGATATTGTCTATTCAAGTCTATTCCTATTGTAATCCGCTGTATTAAAAGTGAACATAATGTGTTCATTGATACAAGACAACGCGTTGCCTAGCAACATGCACCCCGTAAAGCAGGGGATGATGCCCTTCGGGGCTCACCCACAAATTCCTCACGACGGAATTCCCCCGGTGAACTTTTTATAACAAATGACGGTATGGCCTCATATGGATAGCGTTGTACACTTTTGTTGAGGGACCCAGCAGACACACCGATGTTGACTTGCGGTTGCGATGTTTATCTGCGAAGTTTTTTTTGGGTCTCCTTAACGTCACGTCATGTGAAGTTTTAGGAGCCAAGTTTTCATTACTTGACTCACTCAGAAACTAATTTTCTTTTTTCATTAGAATTTCTTAAGAAATGTCTGGGGTAGTACAAAGTTTTCTGTTGAATTGTGGGTTGAATAGAGATGCAGTCGTTATTAGCTTCACCTCGTGGTATCTCAATTTCCACTCAGGTCATTTAGCACTAAAGTTTCCTTCCCACAGCATCTACTCACATATTTTGAAACGGGTGAAAAATTCAAGACGAGACGCCACCGCGAATGGAGAAAGTTCACATGAAAAACGATGTGCTTCCATACTTCTAAGATACTAAGTTCATCGCTGAGATGTGAAGGTGGATGTGGGAATGAGAAATATGGTTGAAATGCTCTCAACAAACTTCGAGCGCCTCACTCCGTAATGAATATTTAAAACATGCCGACGACGATGGAAACTTCGAACGGAGACGCAGTTGTAAAGAATCATATCTACGACTTCATCATTAATACTCAATTTTGTATGCTACACAAAATAAGACGAGCACGCCACGTCTGCACAAAAAACTAATCTAAAATGCGACGCCGACTCTGCAAGGAGGATAACAAAACAACAAAGCTTATGCAACATCCTGCTATAGCAGCTCGCTATGGCAAGGGAGGGTTAGTTATTAATGCGTGGACTGCTCGAATTTTGTATGGCGTGGCCTTGATATTTTACAAATCGCCGAGCTTGGCCTCGAGCCCGGCAGGTGATTAGGTTACATAAACTAACTCCGTCCCCACTTCCTGCTGGCGCGCTCTGCAGTTGTCGAAGTCTTCTAAGAAACAGCCCAATTCGCAACCCGCCCCCATTGTTTTGCTCCTATTGCTTTTCCAGTTCGCCGACTTAGGCCCCGTTTCCATGAGCGCAACACAATTTTGATTGTTTTTATTTACAATATTATTTTGCTCATGTTATAGTGATAACATTCTAATAATGGTTTATTAAATCTTCTGTGAAAACAGCATTGTCTTGTAGGTGTTACATATTTTATAGATTTATTATTTTATAGTCTAGAAATATCGTTAAGAATTGGACTGCTTTACTCGTCTCCAGCCCCCCTTACTAAGATTTATGTGTGATCATTTCGAGTACCTAAAGATCAATTAGTGACTACAAAGCAGCAACGAAATAGGTACAATATATATTCAGTGTAATGGGCTCGCTGCCTTAGGTGGAGTGGAGAACAGCATGAAACTGGTTTGGCCGCACGCGAGCCGGCTCGGCGAAGGGACATGCAACGAATAAAAAGAAACCTAAATGCAGCTCTAGGAAACGCTGACCTTGGACGCAGAGGCATGGCACCTGGCGTTTTTATATGCCCTTCGAATAATTGCGAACTTATTTTATAACTCTTCTACGTCCCTTTCTTATGCATGTTCGGCGTCTCCTTTGTGTGCCTTGTGATGATGTAATAGCGTAGAAAGTATTTGGGGAGACAATATTTGTGGTGTTTAATGATTGCTCGAAGTTGTTGGACAACTTTGGCCTTGTTGAAGTAGACTAGGCTGGACGATGGTGGGTGTAGTGTCGACGGTATCATGACAGCGAGCGACGTCGGTCGCGACGTGCGACGATAATGTCGGTCGTGGTGGTTGCGTAACCGGTGTTGACTCGTGAGGAAAGTGAATGCAGCATTTCGAGGTCGCATAGAAAGTTGCCGCCGCACCCGATCATGCCTTGTATATCATGCTCTCATGCCCATGAATTGCAAATACATATCATTGCTTAGATTGTTTTACATTGTCTCACAATCCGTTTCATTAAATTCGTTCATGCCAGAAGAGTCAGAGAAAATTTAGTATATTCTGTGCAAATCTACACGATGTTGCCCTGTTGTCTTCTAATCCGTTTGTCCTGTTCTGTAGTTCGTCCTGTCAAAACTCTGTCTGTCTTACGAATTCAAAAGTCCTTGCCAGTCAGGCATGTCTTCCGATCGAGAAGATTGGACGTCACAATAATGCCTCATCGGTCAACTTTGACTGTGAATGATCTTGCATTTTCCTGTCACGGATACCTATTGTATGAATTTTGACCCAATTTCAATGACTGACATGACGCATTATTCCAGGTATGGCTGACGTGACGCCTTACATCAATGTTATGTCTAAAAACTCTGAAATACCTAGTTCGAAACATATTAAAATGTTGCATAATATAAGGTATTCAACCCAGATCCTTTTTCGAAATAGTATTAAAGAATTCCAATGAGTTTTGCACAAAAAGTCACACGTGCCGCCAACTCAATCGCTCTGGGCTATTGAAATTTTGGCCATGGCCAGGCGGCCTGGCTTGCATATAATGGACCATCAATTCAACCTGGGCGGACTGAATTAAAGGGGACGGAAACACGAAAAGTATAAAACTCGACAGCAATAAAAAGAGTTACTTTATCTTTATAGTGTGTTGGTTCATAGTAATGTTACATCTTCTAGCTTCAGATATTCATTTATTAGTAACCGTGAAATAGTAAATTGATCCCGGTTTATTATCGATTCGATCTTCATCATTTTATCGCCGTATTCTGAATGTATTTTATTGATGGATCACGAGAAAGGTATTCATGTCCGAGTTTACGAGCACTTTCAGTAGGCTGCCCACTGCCCACCTCCTCTTGCACCTAGCCGGCTTCCATTTATCTCAGTCGCGCTATACCTATTTATCTGTCCACAATGTATCAGTGCTCGGTGCTTCGTCCAGGGACGAGCCGCATACTAAGTAGTCTCACAATAACTTACAATAGCTGCTATAAAAAGCAGTTCGTCCTGACGCGCCGTCGTACACACGGGCACAAAGTTCCGAATATGGATTTTTAACTCTTTTTAAGCACTTCAAAACATTAATGGATTGTTTATAACTTATCTACCTATCTTATCTTCTATGTGATCTTGCATCATTTGATTTACTACCTCATGGCAATGTACTTGCCTACATAATATTATTGGGATGACTCGTGACTCGTCGACTACGAGCAATTTTTTCTTCGTCGTCACACGGTTATTTGAAATACTTCATCTATACCAAAACACTAGGGCAATATAAAAACGATAAAATTTAATTTTACAAGACATTTAACTTTTTTTAAGAAACTATGTAGGGTGTATTTTATCGCAACATTTCTTGCTTAGTACCTAATTCACTATTATCAAAAATGCTTGCCATGTGTGTTATTTTATTATACGAGAGTTTCTTCATAATCCGCCACATCACTTTAATACCTCATCTTTCGTATGCTCGTGTGTGTTGTATGCACGCATCACTGCGAGTATTTGCATATGAAACGAGAGACGCTTTCAATGTTTCGATTTTTACTGAAGCTCTGTATAGGTTTCCTTTGTAATCCAAGGTCCCTCCTTAGTCGTGTGCTGCTCGTTAACTTAAAATGGCAGGGTATGTTGAGAAAACTTCACTTTGGCGTATTCTCTTTATGATAATATTGTTTCAGTAAATGCGTGGTCCCTAATGGAAAGCTCTTTCATGTTTGTAAGACAAGAGGTACTATTGATAGTAAAAATGCTTTCAAATAAGCACATATTCTGAAGTGCTAGTTCAAGGAGCCAGGAACGTTCGTTATCTGTGAAGTCTCACATCAAGTGTCCCAGCTTATCTCCCCGCATGTTTGATCAGGTGCTGTACAGAGGATGCTAACATAAGCCACATATTTAGACAAGATGCCGCTCAAGGTCTTAAGCCTCACCATTTGACCGTGAAAACCCTATCCAGTTACGTCCGTATCAAATTATGTTATATAAGGCTTCTTTTAAAAATTGGGGGAATACTTAAATATAAAATTTGATGCCGTTAGGTGATCTTGTCATTGCGGTAGATTTAAAAATAATATTAAATAATCAGGGTCACGTGGTGCACAAAATATTAAAAATATTATATACAGGATGGAAAATTCGACCGTCACCCGGGGGAAAAGTAGGTACCCTAAATATTGAAGTATATGTTTTACTCTAAAGAAATATTCCAACTTTTTTTAATAAGTAGGTATTACTGCATTCAAATATTTTAAAAAGTCTTTATGAACGTTATAATACTGTACAATAAGTATCTACTATATTTATGTTAGTACCTACCGACGATGTCACACCTCAATCAAAGGCCTAAAATTTAATCGGCTTAGGAGCTGTGATGGACGTTAAATTGATATGTCAGATTTCCTGCATGGATTTATGAAGGTTAGACACGTGAAATATGACCATCAGCGATGAACTTAATTCTTTGAATATGAATCAAACTTTTAATTTGTGAAGTTTATTTTCGATTCCGATAAAAACAATAGCTAAAGAAATAGATACCCGGTGCCTCTATCTTGTTATGATTGAAATTCAATCTCAATTTAATTTTATATTGTGTATTAAATAAAGGATCTCAATGTTTTCTGCATTAACATCCATATTTCAAGCTTTTAGATAGGTTTAAAGTAGTTACCTAAACTAAAGTTCAATTTTTATTTATATGCTTAAGTAAGTTTAGGAAGATAATTGGACTATGAAATACTTGAGGCTATTACCAAATTCTTCTTAGTATTTAAACAATATGTACCTAAAGGTAGCGCAGATTATGGGCAGGGCTACGTTCGTAAGCTCATGATTCAGCGCGAGCGGACATTCTGCAACTTTTTACAGATGTAGGAAAGTCCCTTCACCTTCTACGAACTCGATTTAAAAGGAAACAATTACTGAATCCTTGTGGCCATGGTTCATATTGGATACTACGTCTGACGTAGTTTTTTAATTTATGTGGTCTCTTATTTATCTCGATTCACCTGTTCGAATGGTTTTTATAATTCATGCACTGGGTCTTCAGAGATTTCAAGAGATTCCGCTAGCTTGAAATTATGTTTTCATATGCTTAGCCTAGTTTGTGGTCATTGTGAATTTGTAGTAATACACATGTATATGTTCACATGCTGGAACAATATTAACCGAAGGTGGGAAGTAACGGTTCCGTAACTTAATGCGAAGATAAGAGCTCGAACGGTACATAAATGTCGGGGCAGAGGGCCGTTGTACGAAAAAATCACGGTCTGTACGAGTAAACAAAAAGAACAAGATGACGATTAATACGGAATTTCTGCGAGCCTATAATTTGTTGTATTATTTTCTTGCATCGCAATGTACACCCAAACTTTGAGATTGGGATCTATTAATTCAACAGACCCGCATCGAATTTCAACATCGAGTCAAGAAAATAGCATGCAAAATTTGGCCTCTCATTGAAACACAACAACGGTTCCTTAATTGTTGAACTAAGTAGATGATATTCATAAGCAGTTACGTTGGATCCAGCTGTAGCGATATAGAAAGTTTATGTAATTTCTTTCTTGAACTGAAAGAGGTGGTCGGATGGGTTGGGGAGGGCCGTTGATTTAGTGTCAAAATGTTTGTGATAATAATTCTTTGCCCTAGGTGCTCTTTTCTTTTAAACATAGAATCAACCGGAACCATTATGAAAGTTGTAATTCCTTTAAATAAAATTTGCATCAAATGATGATCGGTCACAAATGGCCATTCTGTTTGATCGATATCAATCATCATCTCCTATCCTTTCCTCCTGATTCATTATTCATGAATATTTTTATTTATAGAAGGGTCTTGAGTCTTGCGAACAAGAGAGCCTTTTCGGATAACTGAAATGCAAAAATAATGGCGGCTCATTCGTTACTTTATAGAGGCGAAGCGTTTATCCGATATCACTGCGCACAGTAAAACGATAAATAAAAATAAGAGGTCTTGTTACCCCACTCGGACCGGTCGGCAAAACTCTGGCCAGAGATTACAGAGATAAGAGAAAATCCGCTTATTATAAACGCATTGAGGAAAGGGTCCCATGAATTCGTTTTATTTAAAATTTCGTCTATATTAGTAGGTATACGAGTATCTTCATTTGCCTGCCAATAGAATAGAACCCATCTAAAGCAGGTTTTCCACCTTCCTCATCCGGTACCTTCATCATGAAAAATAAAAAAAATCATACCTACTTTAATAAGGGCTAATAAATGTAAATACATAATATTAGGTAGGTATAAAATTTAATTCCACTTGTGCTTTGCACTCCGGTACCTATACAGAAAGCCAGTGCGAATAGATGTTACTGTAGATAGAATTTCCCACAAATACATACCTACCTACTTGCTTACAATATTGTATTTTCTTTCAGCGATGCACAATCTGTTGCAGAAAGTCGCTATACGTGATATCACGATAGCGAAGAAGTCGGGGACTCTCGCCTCAGAGAAAATTCTCGACGCGAACACTATTTACGATTAACTTTCATAATTAACTATAAGCCAGCCAAGTTTTTTACGGATAATTGTATCACAATTTATGATTATGAATATGACCAGATCCTTATGTACTAACTATAATTTTGTACACACAATTACCTTGTGTTTTTCGAAGCGGAAACGTCTTGTTCAATTTATAGAAAGCATTGTCTAGAAGTCATTGTTATGTTCAATGGTTCCAGTGAGGAATTAAAAACAAAAAAGTCCATTATCACGGATCCGCGATCGCGGCTCGTGAACCATAATAATCACGCTGCTGCCGACTGTACAAAAACATGTACTCACTTCCCATGACTGGTGTTTGTTGTTATATTTTTCACGTTAACCATTTCTATGCTCGTCAAGGATTTTCATTATTATAAAAACATTTACGTTATTTTATGTTAACTGCACTGATATTTTATGACAAATTTCATGGTGAATTAGTTCAATTTTTTAAATAAATGACTCGCATACCTACTACTACAGGATGTATTCTTTTAATTAATTAAGCATGACAATCTTCATCAATTACTGTTTTCATCAATATGATATTTTATTTTTTACTTAAATGATGAAATTATTATCTAAATTGCAATCCCTTTTTTCCGTCATTTCGCATCTCTGAATTGCTCACGCTTCATCAGCTATTAATTAAAAAGGAATACTTATTAATTAATGGAGTGCTACATTTATTCATTTCTAAAATAAACTTCTACCGATTTTGCTGCAATTTAATTCATTCTAGAATCAACCAAAAAATCAGACCTACATACCTACCTACTTACATTCATCTTTGGTTTGGCATCTCTCAAACGCGGAGATATTATGAATATATATTTTATTTAGAAGCTTATTTCCTTCGAGTGACGCAAAGGAATGTGAGATGAAATAATATTAACAAAATTATCAGGTAAACAATGAATGACTCTTGAATTAGTGTTTTAAGCTATAATTTCAACCGTCGCCTCTCTCAAATGTTAAACACCTACCTACCTATATCAGATCAATATCAATTTGCTCCTTTCAATATTCTAATCCAATCGGCGATCGTCAATACCTACTAAATGATCGCAGAATCCAATGCATAAAAGCTTCCCAATGCTATGTTAGTACGAAATCAAAACATAACTATGAAATACACCTATTTACAATGCATCCATCCAATGGATCTTACTACCGAAACTTGATTAAACACAATTTATTTCATGATTCCCGCCGCAGTAATGGCCTTGATCAAGCGCGCGCGCAGACCTTGAGAACATGTTCAGCCTGCGACGACGCGGCAACGTGCGCTGGGGCACAGTACGGCGTCGGCGGCGCGGCGTTCACTAAACTTTGAGAGATTACGTCACTTTGTTTTTGGTATGTTTAGATGAATAGCCTCAAAGTAGAGTTCTATGATCGAAATATTGCAATGATCATTCCAGTTTCGCTAAAAGACAATTTTTCTGACATATAACACAGATTCACAAAAGGAACAAGCAGTTAACCTTGTGGTACGCATAACAAAATATTTTGTAATTATTAATGAAATATGCTTTAGGATATGATATTGAGTGCAATGCTAAGCTGATAGATCACAACATGAGATCATTGCACCACCATGTTAAAATACATTAGTCATTTAGTGACAATCACGTGTTCTCTTCTCACCTACGCTTCCCAGCGATCCGACACAAACATTGCGGTGTCGCACCTTGTCGAAATGTGTTTGACCAGTTTGACATACAGCAAGCTCGACATATATGAGCATAAGATGAGCTTTGGACATACATAAAGAAGGCTCGTGATCATGATTGCCCGTCTAATCGGATACCCACGTCCCAAATGTTGACATTGATGTTATTGCCTTGCAGGGTTCGAGTTAAATTCGGAAATTATTATTCGATATCTTGTGAATTGGAACATTTACAATATAATTCTTCTTGTATAGGTAAGTATACTTAACTAATACTGAATGCAGATATAATTTTATTATAATAAAAAGTTGTTTCTTTACCTTTTATTTGATCTTTGTATTGATGCTCTCCAGCAATGGAAGCGCTTACTCAATAGACGAAGCTTGCATATTATTGTAAAAAATGTTTTTTTTCTGATGGCAAAAATCATGCTGAAATCACAGCACGAGAGAGAAAGGTATCCAGAAGATCATTATCTTCTATCACTTCGCACTAGTCGCTCATAAATAAATGTACCTATATATGTATAGAATTAAAAAACGGTATTAATATAGTAAAATCAGTAGCCGTTATGAGACGTTCAGAATACACATAGCTATGTATAAATTACTTCTAAATACGTCGGATCTACCTATTTATTTTTCTCTGTGTATGTGTGTGGTTATCACTTATTTGTGCTCCGTCAATGTCACCGAGTTGCGGAGAGGGCAACGGACGCCGTATCTGTAAACACACTGATACCTACCCGCACATGCATACAAATGTCTTTTATATCAACTCACACATACATTTTCACGATTCATACATACATATTTCTATCTGCATGCCTATAGCTGCAAAATGGATTAGGTATCGGTGCGACGCTGATAAAAAATGGGTATTATAATTCATTGCCCTTGCCCGCTATCTCCAATATTGTCTGCGTACTTGTTACATCAATATTGTTGAAACTAAAATTTGTTCGAAATGCGGTGAATCGAATACGTGTCAAGTTCAGTTCAACAGCGGTGATTACTAATTAGTAATTACTTACCTACCTATGTTTATCAATTTATCATACTGGTTAACAAAAACATCTTGATGAGGTTTTTATTTTAGGTTTCCACAATCAAATGTTATCATGTACTGCTACCCCCTATTTTATTTGATCACAAATCTTCGAGTTCTTCTTTTTCCTGTCTTCGGTATTTCCGGTGCTTCATTTTCTCAATATAGGTAATATGTTATTTAAAGTTTTCCAAAAAGTAATAGAAACCTACCTTTTAAAATTTGTATTATTCCGTGCGAGTTGCAAGCTTATCTTTATTGAACAAATTCGTCAATCAGACAGACATTCAAAAACGTATATCGCTATTATCTTTGGCGTTGTCTTTGAGACGGCAGCGAATACTTTTGAAAGTTATACTTTTTATAAGTTTTATTATCAAGTGATTTCGGACTAAAAGAAATGTGGAACTTGGTCGGAAACCGCACCACGTGTCGCACTGGACCGAAACGCCGAAGACTGCGTATTAGGTCACGGGCGTGCTCTTGCGCAATTGGCCGCTTTACTCATTTGAGATGAACGCTTTATACTGTTATGGGTTTTTCATTGCAACTCTTAAGTTGTTAACTATAAAAGGAAATGCGAAACATATTATTGACTTGGCTTGTAGCAATTCTACGAAGTAACCAGTGAAGATGACGAGTTATATAATTTAATCGACCCTATCCTATACTAGATTATAAATGAAGGTAAATTCAATGATAAGGACAAAAAAACCCAGACCTACTTAGGAGAGGCTTGTAGTTTTTAAGACTTAAAAGGAAGAAGAACGAGCATCAAACTTCATCACTCATCAGCTTCGCTTTTTCGTGTGAGATATGAATATCAAAATACAATCCTTAGACAGTATGTAAATAACTAAACACATTGGGAATCATTGCTTTTTGTGAGTCGTGACTCAATGTGACAATGACGAACAGACATGCTAATGAACCCAAACTTGTTACATGTTTGAATTTTAGGAAACGAGTAGATCACTCATGTTTACGGAACGTTTATTTTCTTAAAGCTTGTAACTATGAGATATCTACAAAATTATATTAGTGAAATTGTCTTAAAGTTGAACTTGCTGTTCCTGCTGTGTCCACACTAAAATTCTTGTTTCAATAGCAACAGGTTCATGAACCTTCAAATACTTCCCATCTCGCAATCTAAAGCCACGAAACGATTAGTAACTCGAATCGGAGTTGTTTAGATGTACCCCCCGTTACTTCATCGGTCGTACCGTTAGTTTGTACCTTGTGAAACTTGCCCAGATTTGGTACAAAGTGTACCATAGCGTACATGTTCTAATTTTACGGTAAATCTTTTGAAACACTCCACGTAAATGGTAAAGCCGTAAAGCGGTTTCCAGTCCATAACATATCGGTGCCTGCCGATATTATACAGATTTTGTAATAAATACAAGCCTGTTTCTGCCTCCTCAAGATTATATATTTTTTCTGTTTTTATATCTCCTAATTATGAATATTAATTTTACAATCAAATGTTTGGGATACCTACTTTGAAGTTTGGAACCATTTGATTTTTATTGATATACCTACCTAATATATTTACTTCTTGGGCAATATTTAATGCGAGATGGAACCACAATTACATTGACTCATGTGGCAGTGAAGGTCAATTCAAACAGGCTGCCAGCAGCTTGCCATGCCAGCCATGGTGTTGAGTTATTAGAAATATCAGCAAGACCTTCTACTGGTAAACTATTGTCGCAGGGGAAATTGTGCGAAATCGGGTCAGGCCGGGTCGGGGCCGCTGCCGCGGCGAGATGCGACGTCAGTCGAGATACTCCCATGTCAGTAGGTCACTATTATTTAAATATGGGATGACCTTCCCTCTGACACTTTTCCACAGCGCTACGTTATGGGGTCTTTCAAGAAGAGAGTCAAAAGAGCCCTTCAACCAAGGCCGGCAACGCACCAGCACCCTCGGGTGTTGCAGGTGTCTATAGGCGGCGGTGACTTTTTAACAGCGGGAGGCCCGCCTGCTTGTTGCCCCCGTAGCAATAAAAAACGCAGCTTCCTAATAAGTTACCCGTGCATCGTATAACGATTGACGAAGAACCAAGCTATCCAACAGTGATAAGCCTATTTAAATCTATGTAGTGGTTTTGAAGGAGGAGAGTAAACAAAGCGAAAAGCAACTCTCTCTTTATAACTGTAAATAGAGCTCTTTGGTGAAGTAAAACTTTTTTTTATATATTTTTACTTTAAATAATGTATCAAATGGAGTAGAGGTTATTTTGTTTGTTATTTGTATTTACCACTTCGTGGAAAATACTTAATTGTATTTTAAATTTTGTTTGCATTTTATATAAAAAAAGATGCATTCATTTTTAAAGAATTTTAATGGTTGTCATTGTGCAAGATATCATTAAAATTAATGACTTTATTTTCACAGGTCTGTACTCTATCTGCACTTGTTCATTATCTGGTTATTTATGAGCAAACAAGACATTTCTGTATTAACATTAAACACATTGTGCCACAACGATAACGGAATCCCATAAATCATAAAAATAAGGATATTAATTATTACGCGATGTTCTCTTAGTATTATTCGTCTTCTCGTTTTATCACTTACGTATTGTGAAGCTGTTTTCAAATTTAAGAAATATCTCTTGAACTGCGACCTTTGTCAACATGACAACGCGTCGTCGTCGTTATGAAATAAATGTTTATAATAATATTAATTCATTACCTACTTATTTTATACACATTGAAAATAATGTTGCGAAAGGAATGTTTACTTGTGATAATAATCAATATTATTTTAAACTGGTTTGCTACGTAACCCCAAAGTATTTTTCTTTACACCGAAATGTCGTTTCGTAGCTACCTTCTAACTAGAAACATCGAATCTACCGAATGTGTACATGAACATGAAGCCGCCATCCTTTCAATACTTTGTTTTAGGAGTTGTAGGTTATAATCAACGCACTGAACGTGACCATCGTGAGTGTTCCTAACATCAATTCGACCCAAGACAACATTACTCGAAGTGTGAAGGCACGGTGTGCAATCGTTAAGGTTGATTTGTTCATTAACAGCGAGAGTCGTTAGTTGCATCAATCCAGTTGATTGTAAACCGTTAGTTTAACACAGCCAGTGTCAATGAACGTATGTAGGTGATTGATTGGCAATTGTCACTTTTAAAATCTTCCTCTTACTGAACTCGACTAACGAGGAAAAAGTTGCAGAGTTAAGGCTATGAATGTACATACAAATAAACCAAGCTATTTCATCTTTCAGAGAGACTTTGGACTAGCTAAAGTCTCATTGATTCACTAGACAATATTTTTAAGAATGACACCACATATTTATAAACTAAAGGTAATTTAAAAAAACTTTAGTTTATAAATCTGTGAATGACACATTTACTTAGAAGCTGACCGTGGTGTCTATTACAATACACGCAAATGAATGATAAAGAAACAAGCATTCTAAATTCCTAGAATGCTCTATTTAGTAGCGTTAGAAGTGAACTCAGATCTGGTACCTAATAATAACTTGCACAAAACAAAACTTAAATTTGTATTGACATTAATTTTTTGCTCTGTAAGTATTTTAAGGTTTCTTGTGCGTAAGTAATACAAAATTGCCTGACTCTTCAATGCCGTTGTTAATAACAGTCTAAGAACTTGATTAAGTTTATTAATAACGTTGGCTTGAAATTAAACGAGGCAACTGGCAACCGAGTAACTTATTCAAGCAGCTGTCGCAAAGTTTTCATTCTTGGTACTTATTAGGTGCCTACTTATCTACAAGTGAGTATGATAGATATAGCCCAACTTTAACTGTTTATAAATTCTATACAGGTGGCAGGGGCGGCGCAGGTGTGGCATTGTCGACTGCATTGTATGTACTTTGCACAAAAACAACCCAGACCCGTATAATAATTACAACATTAAGAAGAGAGGTAACCAGCCTTTAGGTATCAATATTTGAAAAATATTGCAACGACATTCTTAGGACAGAAAATCTTGCGAGAAATCTTTAGTAAAATACCTCATTATGTTACTGTGCAAAGACTACACGAGAAAAAAATCTTTATTATGTAACAGTAAGCGTTATCCGGTGGACAAACAGTTAATCAGACAGACGGACAAAAATCTTTTTGCAAGGGTTTGACTGAACTTGTCATCAATGAGATCTCACTTTTCATTTGCATAATAATAATAAGTCACAAAATGCATTCAGGCGGACAATGTCCCGTTAGCAAAACGTCCCTCCGACAAAAATTGTCCCGTTCTCAAAGCGTCCCTTTTTCAAAACTTCCCTTTCTCAAAACGTCCGCGTCCCTGACTCAAATTAAGGATAAAATTACAAAACAATACTGTGTATTTTACTTGGCACAAGACCGTACCTACCTGTAAAGTAGCGAATACAATCTTAAAGAAGATTGTGTTTGCGAAATTGTACATTTTGTTTGTTTGGTTTGTAAAGCTGGCGTTTTATAAATCAGTGCCGGTGTGGTCGATTTTTAATTGAATCAGGGACATTTTGAGAATGGGACGTTTTGAGAATGGGATGTTTTGAGAAAGAGACGTTTTGAAAAAGGGACGTTTTGCAAAAGGGTCATTTTGCGATAGGGACTTTTTGCGAAATGATGAAGTGACATTTTGCGAACGGGACATTGTCCGCCTAAATGACAAAATGGTATTGCTTGTATTCTGTCTCCAAATAGGAACTAACGGCAAAGGCACTAAGTAAACACTGTTACAGACACCGCAAAATGCAAACCATAGCGGGCGTCCTTACCTATGAACTCAAAATTTGTTATTTGATTAGGGTCCTAACATCAAACGTCGATCTTTTGTTTAAATTAAACTACGAATTCGACGCCACAATTTGCATCTAAATTGATCCAAGGATAATGGTCACCAATTTTGGTATCGCTAATGCAATTATCAAACGGTACATCGATCATTTCCTACTCGCATGCCACCCACGCCCGATAGAGCCTTCGTATCCTGCGCATTGTCAAAATAATTCTCTAACATAACTGTTCAGGATCCATTGTTCTATCTACTCTCTAGTAAGTAGTACCTACTTCATTCTCGAAAGCATAAATATCCGTAGAACGACGTAATTTTTTTGCGCGGTAATCTGATAGCTATATATATTTTATCAAACTGTTTTAGATTTGATGTACCTATTTGCAGTATCTCTACAATGTTAAATAGATATTTTGTTATCCTATGCGCTAAATAGGAGTAGCCAGCAATTACGATTTAATGCATTAGGTAGGTGTAGATGAGCTACTCTTTGCAAATAATACCGCTACGTGATCAAATTTTCTATTAGTGTTTAAGATCCGTTCTTAATTCACCCTAATTTGTTCTGCGGCTAGATGCCCATTGTACGTTGTTTTTTGCGAGTTAGACTCAAATTTCGGCATCGACTTATCGACTGCAAAATCAGTAGTCTCGACAAAAAAAGCAAAGAATCTAAATCGAATCACGTATGGCAGTGATTTGTTTTTGCGATAACCAACATCGCTGGCAGTTATTTGTGCTGCTACTATTGCATTAATACCTACATACAGAAAGATAAATACGTCTGCAGCGTTCTGCAATGCATAATTTTCTGATAAATTTACATTTTAAAATATATCTAAACTGGAATGGTGTCACTGAAGTTTGTATTTGTTATTTAGAATATAGTTGTTGTTAGTTGTATAATTATGATAATTTCTATGTTTGATTGTTACGATGAAGAGAAATATGGTTTTGAAATCTAGGACACTCAGATAAAGCGGTTTAACTATCAATAAGTCGCCTTTATAATTCACAACTTTCATTAAAGTTGACACCCTCAAACTAAGGTTAACCATTCAACAATCACAGAATCACAATATTCCTATAATACCTGAATGATACCGTATACCATCGTTTCTGGAAGTAGAAATTATATCGGCCTTCTCCGAAAATGTTTGTGCAATAAATAGTAAATACAATAAATAAATAAAGGACAAAAAGGATGATGATACTTCATACAACCTAAACGAGGATTTCTAACAAAATTCCTAAAACGGAACCCAAAATTACCGGATAAGCGCTCGCAACTGTCAGCTATGAGATTGATCCAGCTGATGGTGACATCACGATTCACGATGCTGTAGAAGAGTCATCATCCATCATCATATCAGCATTTCGACAACTGCCGGTTATTTTTAACTATAAAATGAAACCCAAAGTTACAAATACCAATCATGTTAAATGGACTACGGTAGTTTTTAAATGTGAGCTTAAAAGTTAGAAACGTATCACTAGCTACTCGTGTAATGTAATGTAAAGGGACCAGCATATTATAATCAGATGGCGACGATGTGCCCGAGATAGCGACGCGGTAAGTGGACCAAGGGCAGTGGACTCAGATGATAACGCAAGGTTGTCGCACTGCACGCTTGTCGCTTGGTGCAACTGCGTTTTCGTTATAAATTGTCTTTAATTTGCGCTATAAGTTCCTCATATTGCAGGTATCAAAGAATTAAAATGGACATTATCGATCATATAAAAAGAATTGGTAAATTCAAAACAAACATTGGCATTGTAAATGATTTCGATCACCAAAACTTTCCATGTTGCTAAAACTGTCAATATACAAATTGGTGACATAGAAACTGGATTGTGAAGATAAATAAAGTAACTATGATGATGACGTCCAGCCCCAGCGGCAATAGCACGAGCGGCGAACTGTCAGCTAAGTTTACAACTCTTTATTTTTCATGTCAGCACAACCAAATTGTATTAATTTTAAATGATTATGTATATATATTTATGTTATTAACGACTAACGCACGCCATTTAGCTATATTAATATTTATGTTTATGTCCTTACAAAGGTTAAAGGTTAATCCTCAGGTCAAATACAAAATAAAGGTGTTCGACCTTTGCCTCTATTAGACTTTAATGATGTAATGAGGTTACATGCAAAGTTAATAAGTTTAGATTACTATGGTTAATTTTGAATATGGACACTATTACTTACTCTGTGATATGGAATCGTTTTAATCAATTTAAGGCTGAAGATAATTCGGATTTATTGTATTTCTTGAGAATTATTAATTAAATCGAAGTAGAGCTGCTAGCAAAGCTTTGTATTCTAATTCATTTGAATTATCAAATGATAATCAATCAGGGTAGCACACGAATAATTCACAAACAGCCAAAAATTAGAAGGCTAAACGATAACACGAAGTGCATTCTGTTTTCATTCTATGGAGGTCGTCGCTGATAAACCGCTTATCGCGACCTCGCGTGGATACGGAAGAAATCGTGGCTACCAATATTATTACACCAAATTATGATGACATTTATCGTATCACCACTCGAGGTAGGTACGACACGCTCATATTTTTAGTCAGTTTAACTTTGGTAAATATGTCGCCGACAAAGCAGCTTCAAGGCTGACCTCGTAGATAAGACATGATAATTTGGGACATGCAGCCGTTGTTAAGCGTGTGTTTAAATAGGATACTTTTAACACCACTGTCGGTCCAGCGTTTATATACTTCTGGGTTACAGACCAAAACACATCATTAATGTTTATGATTGGCGATAAAAGACAGCGTGACACCGAAAGTTGTAGCTGATGATCACCGTGAAACGTTTCCTTGGCAATGCCTACATCATCAGACGTTTTTGCTTTTAATTAGGTACTTACTCCTAAATTTTATAAATCATTGTTTCTCATTCTACTGCTTTATCTAGGTAACTAGGTCAAAAACAAAACATTCCAAGTGCAATAAAGCACTACTCAGAAATAGCCTGTTAGGGAGTGCGCCTGATAGAATAATTCGTCCCCTGCAGCCTTGTCCTCATTCAGCGACCCGGTTAGGATGTCCTGAGCAGGATGCGCTTTTTAAGATCATGTTGCGTCTCCCTAGTTCTGTTCTAGATCATTCTTAGGAAGTTGACTATGACATTTATTTTCTGTAAAACTTCTGCCAGACGTGACGTTACGTTCCACTACGTTACGTTTCGACAAAGTACTCGTAGAAGTTAATTATACGGATAACCCAATATTTGCCGGCTGGTTTGCCTCAGTTTCGTAAATAATCCCATTGGGAAGCCACTTACATTAGTGGTAGGTGTATCTCAATTAAACATAATGTGCAAAAGTGACCGGTCCTGGAGCTTTCATAATATTAGGCAATCTGTGACGCATTGTCACATCACATTATTGCACTGGTGTACATGCGACACGCGGCCGCTGACGCTGAGTCAGAAGGCAGGTCAGGCGGCATGCCGGCGGGCACAGCGGGTCAAGGCTGCGCGGGCGACGACAACGCGCTGCGCTAGCCTGCAAGTCGACAAGTTCATTATCTGCTCCCGATTCAGAATATCAACGAGAACTAGGTAGTTCTACACATTACTGTTGAACGAAATTTATAGATTTAACATGAACTTTTCGAACTTCATTCCCCTTAGTTGATAGTGAGTGGCTCAAACAATGTGATAAAATTTACAGAATAGAGGTTACATGAGCCAATAAATAGCTATGAATTTGGTCTTCTGATTTTGATACGAGCATTGATTTTAAATTATATCGTAATTAAATGGCAACGATGATGTATATTTTTAACCATGCACGATTTTGAATTCCTGGTTAATTTTAGGGAACACTTAAATGAAATTCTTTCAGTAGGTATAGTTAACCAAAACCAAAGTAATGGAAAAATCTAGATGACCGATGACTCAGTATTAAAGTCAATGATATAAACACGTCAGAGACAGGTTTAATGGAAATCTTTACAGCTACGGCGGGTACGAATACGTCCCGTGACCTATTTCCACCGCTACCGGCAGCTCCCCAGGTGTCCAATTGTGCTACAATTTATGTATCCGATCACCTTTGTCTGAACTCAAGAATTTTAGGCAATACAGTCTCAGTCCTCTTTTTCAAGTATTATTGTACTTAATATACTCTACGTTTAGCCTTTGGTTTTTGTTATTCTACTGCTTGTTCACTCATACTTTTGTCACGTCTACTATATAGGTATTATGATTTTTTGTGTCTTCACTTGGACTTGAAATATAACAGAACTACCTTCAATAGAAACAGTTTGAAAAGCATAAAGTGTACAACGTTCTTTCTTATCTGTACGTTTATAATAATAATAATAATTTATTTATTTCAGACAATACAATCCATAATTTGTTAGTAAATACTTAAGATAATGTTAGTAACTATTAGAATAAAATATTAAAATTCTCCCTATCACTTAACATTAAATATTGCGGTTCTGGACCCCACATGTTTGTGGTTCCAGAACCTGACTACTGGGCAGTCGACCCGCTCCACTATGGTGTTAAGGAGGCTGCTGGGACTGTCCCGCGTGCGACGCATCAGGGAGGCTATTCTTTTCCGCACTATGGCAGGAAAACTGTCGATGCGCGCCTCCGCAAACATACCCGATGCGCTGCAAAAGCGGGGCAATCCCAGCAACATCCTTAACCCATTGTTGTATTGGACGCGCAGGGCGTCGATCGATTTACGAGAACAGCTGACCCACAGGCTGCACGTGTAAAAGGTCTGGCAGTACGCCTTAAAAAGGGTTATTTTGACATCCCTTGTACACCGTGCAAACCTGCGAGCCAGCATGTTGCTCCTCACCGCCAACGCCCTGCGCTCCCCCCGCTCAACATCCAGCTCGTCAGAGAGGTCCTCGTCGTAATATATATACGTCGTAGTTATAACTTGTGGTTTGGAAATTAGTGTGTTATTACTCTTAGTAGATTGAAATACCATGGTATAGGTTACTGCAGCGTTATGTAACTAATAACTAGGTAGGTACCTACTATATAACACTAGACTAGGTATAGGTTGTAATGTGTCGGTTGTCGACAAACACTTGTTATCGCACATTCAAGGGCAAACCTGACCGATGTGCAGGACAACCAAGCTGTTAATGACTCGCTCATGCACGTTGTCGTCATATCTCGCCGTGGATATATTATAACGATTATATTCCATGAAGGTTCAATGTTAATAGTATTAAAACTTTATGCATTGAAACAGTTTTTTTTATTAAAATTTTTCATTTATCCAAAAAACCTAAAACTAGGGTAACATAGGTAACATTAGTTTTATTCTATGCTACGAGTTATACGATAGACAGATATAAATTGTATTATCAATTAAACAAAACAAGCTCATAAAGTATGAAAAAGTATTGGCAAATTGAAAATGCTAGCATAGGAGTATCAAAATCATAAGCGCTCAAATAACTGGGTTAAATTGGATTTGATTCAATCAAAAATGCAAAAAATTAATAAGGAACGATAAGAAGCTTGGATTATATAATTTATTATATTTACGAACCGATTCGCTACGCCCACGATTCGATGGACTATACATCATTTGTGTTGTGTTGACTGTATACTGGTAAAAACAAATCATAATGGATATTTTTTGCTGTAACTATTACAATATTTTTCGTATCACGTTATTTAAAAGGATTAGGAGTATTATGTCTTGAACATACAATGGATGGAATACTGCATTCAACTTACTTCATGTCTTTCTAGTGGAATGTATTCTCGAACAAAATGGACATAAAGTTGATGATTTACTAACGTAGGAAACTGGTAAAGAGTAATTTACAACAGACAAGTACAATTATGTGTTGAAACCGGCAGCTAATTAAATACTTCGTTTAAAAGTCTACATTTTTTTCATTTAATTATGTAGCCAGAGATGTCTGCCACAGCCCAAAAACGTAACTAACAGAAGCCTAAATTTAATATTGGATATCCCATCCCAACTACTATTTAATTGCGAAAATTTAGATGTTTTTGTGTTTGCTACTCAACCACTCTACAACGGCTGAACGGATTTTGATGAAACTTGGTACAGCGACACCATATACTGAAGAAAACATATGTATAAGATACCTTTTACCGCAGATGACAACGCGGGGCATCCGCTATCAGAAATATAAATAGCAAAGTGTTTTTAGATCGTATAAATTTACAAATATCAACCCCCTCCATTGGTAAAACAGAAATAGAGACGATCCTACCCACCCACGCAATGTAAGCGGTAAAAGAGCAAACCTTCCAATGAAAGAAATACTTCAATGTAAGCAAACAACCCATACTTGAAAGTATGGGCAATGACAAGTATGGGCCTGGCAATGACAAACGAATTCTGCATTTCTGTCAATAGTCAATATAAATTCAGAATAATACACATAAACTAGTAGTTCCGTGAGAACAGTAGACCTCGCCAGCCCTTATAAACCAAACCTAAAAGAAACCAACAAAAGTCAACTTTGGAAACAGAAAAAGTACCTACTAAAGTGACAAAAATTAGCACTTTAAAGCTTAATATTTCGCAAACGGATCCCTGAATCGAAAAATGTTTATCACACACCCGCGATATTTTTGAAAGACCCATCCAACGATACCCCACACCATGGATATCACGCGGAAAAAAATAATTTTCCATTTTACGTATGCAGTTCTATGAACATAATTTATTTTTTCAACTTTCTTAAGTCGATCCACTATTACTCAAAAACTAATAGAACCTACTTAGCCGTAATAGTTTTCCTTGTAACTACGTTATATATGCTACTGCCATGAATTTTTTCACATTTCCAGAAGCAACCGTTTAGCTGGCAGGGGGGGGGGACACGTGACTCTAACAAAAATTACCGCTTTAAAGCTTAATATTTCGCCAACGGATCCCTAAATCGAAAAAATGGTATTCACACACCAGCAATATTTTTGAAAGACCTATCCAACGATATCCCACACTATGGGATTCACAAGAAAAAAAAAGTTCACTCCCACTTTGCGAGTATGGTAGGTACTCTAAAAAAAATGTTTTTCAAAATTTTATTCTACTCATTTTGTAGGTTTAATTAATTTATACATATGCCAAATTTTCGTCAAAATCGGTTGAAAAATGCGACCTGTAGAGAATTACAGACAGACAGACAGACAGACAGACAGACAGACAGACAGACAGACAGACAGACAGCCGGACAAGAGCATTTTTGGCCAGTCTCGAAACGTAGACGCTTCGCTCGCTTCGCTCGCTCGGTCAATAATGGAGAGTTAACAAACATTCACTAGTTCCTAGGCATGTAAGAAAAGATGAAGAATACTGTATTTATTAACGCGCAAGACAAGGACAGGCGAGTATTAAAACCAGCCGTAATTATAGCGAAGTAGCCGTTGAATGTCAGACTTAATGTGTGGTATAAAAGCACCTGGTAAAAACTCTACACATGCTGCGGACGTGATCGGTAGCTTAAAGCTTCTAGTTTTACAACATGTTACATGGGAAAGATATTCTGACATATCCATCCACCTATGGCGACTAGTTAACAACTCGCTTTACTCTCGTCTCAAAATTCTCGTCGGCTAATTCGAAACATGTTGACACTCATGATAAGCTTAAAGTTCGTTAGTTCGTTAATCCTCAAAACACAATTCCTTGTTGTTCCACACACTTCAGTTGATCCTCATATGTTTTTTAGCACTTTTCAATAGAAATTGATAATTACTCCGTTGTAAATTAAAACAATGCCAAATTGAACTAGTTTCTTTTAAAGGGTTTTGTCGCCATGTGATTCTGCCAATTATGTGCCTTTAGTAAAATACTTAACTTGAAATGTAACTCTGCCTTTCCTACGTTAAAATCCACTAGTAGGTATGTACTTATATTTTTACGAGCACAGTGTGGATAGATGCCTTGTCCAACCAACCTAACCATTTACGTTGTCCGTCGGTTGTATGATATACTGCTTTGCAAAGGAAGTTACAAACCGCTCGCATTTGCGATGTTATTTTCAGTAACGTATCTTTTAATAACACAAACTTTAATTTGTAATTTAAGTTGTCATTCTTATCTTGATTGAGAATTGAGTTGAGTGTCTCGTGAAATGATTTACTCGTCTTGATTAAAGGGCAGCCAGCAGCTCGACTCGACCTATTGTCGATTGCGTTCAATAATTAAAAGTCAAAAGGTTTCGCCATCAAGCCTTGTTTATAACCCTCAGTAATTGCAGGCCTCTCTTATTCCTCCAATAAATTTGCGGTTCAACGACATTTAGGATTTGTGCATATATCTTTAGTCTACAGGGGGGTTTCGCAAACTCATGCGAAGTCCTTTGTAAATGACGCATGCAAGTATTTGTGAAACCGAGACGGCTTGGAATATACATAGAAATTTTTCTCAGGAAGTTTTACGCAACGCAATGCGGCAGTAAAACTTATGCATTATTGCCTGAGCTGTGCGATTGAAAGAGAAGTCTAAACAAGTGCACTTATTGGCGTCGCAGGCGCAACGCGAGCATTCCACTTTTATCCCTAGCGAACAATAGGTCTGCCGGTAATATGGCCGGTTTTGTTGCCTTCTACCGATCATGGCTACGAGTTATGATGCTATAAATATAGCAAGACGTGCCCATGACCCGGGGCCCGGGCGACGCATGAGCCAGCCCCAGTAATACGACGCTTTGCTACCAAGCGCAATATTCCTCATGTTTCTTGCATTTTTACACTAGTAAATTGAAGCTGGTGTTTATTCAATTCGCTATGTGGTCGGCTGTAAGCTTTGGTTTTCTGCACGCTGGCTTACCATAAACACCTTTTTCTTTTAAATTTCCATTTCTTCCTTACCATTTACCAGTTATGATCTTCAAAGATACAATACGTGCTGGAAACTTGTTTCAAAAGATTAACCGTCTTATTGGAATGGGCTTCGTTCTCAACACCAATTGATATGAAGAGGCCTCAAATTCAATTTTAAGGGATAAAAGGATCGTGAACGAATTGAAATATCTGTGTATCTAATGCTGTGGCTAGGTTAGACCTTGGCGTTATTCCAGCGTAACTAGGACAAGCATTCGTAGGTGTCTATCGGCAAACCGTTGTTGGCAATCGCCGTAATAGGTTAGGTAGGTATCTAGGTACGTGGAATTCCCGGTGGTTGATTGTTTATAACTAAGAGAACATTATTATAATATGATAGGATAATATAGGATGAGTTTAACATATAAATCCCACGTTGTAAAAATACAAAACTCTTACCTACTTTCTTCTTTAAAATAGATTACAAGAACGAAGTAAAAACGATTTCCAAAATACATAAGAATTTTAACTTACCTACATGTAGCCGCAACATTGATCACCTCATGCATGCTTCCTATTTTCTAATAAAGTAGTAGTAGTAAAGTAACTAGATATAATTTAACTGTCCATGCAGTTCGTGTCTGAACCACAGTATAGTTAATGCCTGTACAATATAATGAGTTAGTTGCAGGTAGACGCAGACCTTCGGTCCACCTTCCCATGTCGTTGCTTATTGGTGCTTATTGGCCATGACCGTGACTCGCAATTAGATATAATTACCTTCAATTTGTGCTGCTACCAATGTTATTCGCGGTGGTCTGGTCTGATGTCTAACGCGTACTCTGCAATTACTTTACCTTTGCAAATTAAACCTCGCCTCGTTAGCAATCGCGGAAACTCATTTTCTATGAAATTTGGTTTCATTGTTTTTTATTTTTATCGCTGTTCACAGAGTATAAATTTATTTTAACTGCTAAGGTAATGAATGTCAGCGATAATGACTTTTAAAGTGCTTAAATAGTTACACATCTGGACCACAAACTGCGGATCTAAATAAAAACTACGAGCGCGAACTTTAAATTGCGATAAAAAAACTGCGAATTATGAAGTAATATTCCACATGTGTTTTTAAAAATAATAATTTCGCATTATTTTGTTAATTGCAAAGTTGGCAAGGAAGTGGGAGACGACCCAGGCTGTCAATCCGTTCCTATTATAACTCTCGCCTCGTGCTTTTTGGCAAATTCCCTCTTCTCTAGCTGGAGTCAACGTTTCCCCTGACAGCCGAGACGGCGCGTTTCAGGCAAATAAATAGGTTTTTTGCAAAAGTTTAAAAATAAAAATGTTTGTCGACTTATTGTTCGCTCTGTGAACTTGAGTAATTGTTCTACTCTACACGCATTTTGCCGCATCATTTGTACTAAATTAAACGGTTCTATTTCGGCTGTTACAAATGATCTAGCTTAACCTCCAAAAGCAGTTGCTAGAAAGTGAGAGACATGAACTCTTTGTAGATCTCCGTTATTCATGAAAAGTTGTTGCCCTAATTTTTGAGAACACAATTAAGATTTGTTAGTTTTGAAACTTCGCCATTGACATAATGAAATATTAGGCTAAAGACCCTAGCCAGGGACCGATTCTTGTCGAACCGATAGATGGAAATTTAGATTTTTTTTTACGTTTTGAGTTATAAAATGCAAACAGGATGTAAACTCGCTCATTCACTACTAGGGTCCAATGAAATTGTGTCATCGCACCTAATACATATTACCATAGAGTCATTTAGCGAGGACAATGCGTTACGCAACCTATGCATCGGCAGCACATCGTCAGGCGACGCACGCGCACCGTTCAACGGTCACCGTTGCCGGTACACAGTTGACCTATTTGCAATTTAACTCCAGGAAATCAGTTGACTACACGTATATCTCCGTCTATTTTAAATCTGCTGCGGACCAGATAAACGTTTTTGAATAAAGAAAAGTCACGGATATGAGCTGGGATGCTATCGTCTGCTGTATGAAGATCCGAAGAAAACTGCCGGAAATTATTGGAAAAGAAAGCTGAAAGCTTGTCCAAGGAGAGTCATTGCATCATTCGGTAAATAATTGCATAGAAAAAGGATGAATAAGATGAAAAAGGAATTAATCAATAATCATAAAATATGATTACCTACATAACTGAATTACCTACTTACTGAGCTAGAAATTCTAGAGAAACTAGGTTACTATATAGAGCTGAAGATCCTTCCTATCAAATTTTAATTAGCTCTACACGTGTCTTTGTGCATTCAGTTTATTTCAAAATAGCTTAATACTCGTATTTCATGTTTGAACTCAGTAAAAATGTTAACAGAGCGCCAAGATAAGACAAAAGAGTTGGCCCGCAGCTACTGCGAATTATAGAAGTTAATATTACTTTGCGAAAGTTCGCAAAGTAATATTTAAGTAAGCGAGCAAATGCTTTTATTATAATTAAGAGTTATAACACTCATTTTGCTGCGTGAGGGTGTAATATCGGCACTAATTCCCGACAACTCGGCTCTGTTGTTTACACAGGCCCGTAATAAAGAGCTCGGCATAAACATCTAAAACAAACATCGATATTTCACATTATGTTTGTTCCTTTGCAAAAAATAATTTACTCGCAGCGAGAAAACTCATAAATAAACCCGTAAAACACCGGCGGCCCCAATTATTACATTTCACTGGCTCTAACCATGATTAATTTCCGTTCACGCACATCGCTGTACTGGAACAGAACAACAACCGTCTTTTCAAGATTATTTCGTTGAAGTTATCAGATTAAAGGGTGTGACAGTTACTTAACTTCATTTCTATGTTTAAATGATTACTGATTGACACGGATCAGTGCCTTATAGTCTATGTTCCCAGGGACTAGGTACAATACAATGCACGCCCTCGGTGCGGCCTGCGCTTGCGCACGCATTTTTATATCACTGACCGGACTTGATAGTTCCATCACGTAAATGATAGTATTGCCAACATTACTTTAAAAACGCCTCAAGAAACATCCTACCAACCGCTAAATCCATCTCTAAACAGTCATTCATAAGGCTTGTAATGCTTTTGTCGAGTAGTCTCAAATCTAGTGTTCACTAATGCATGAAAGGTGTAATGCGAAATACATGCAAGCGAAAGTGAAGCTAAAGCTCTACCGCCTAAAGGCAACGTTCATCTAGCATCTGATAACATTGTCTAGACTGCATTATGTAAGTTGGTGTAAGCGAGGAACGGTAATATAGTTCCTGAGCAGGTCACGTTGGGCGAATGACATCAACTGTCAAGTGCATGCGAGTTAACAAACAGGATTGAGAATTGCGAAAGCAATAAATGCATTGCAGCCTTGACTTCCTTCAGGGCCCGGTCGTGGAACGCCGCCAGAACCATTCACTGACTCACTATGACTCCGGAGTTATCAGCACTATTTCTCGAATAAACGGAGAATAGATTCAATTTTATTGGAACCCAAATCATGTGCAGGCAGATGTTAGGTATAGGATAAAATTGAATAAACAACTCGACCTGAATGAAACCAAAGAGAAACAAAATGGTTGACCGTTCGTCGCCGCTTTACCATGTTGCTGTAGGGCGACGCGAATGGCTGACTGGCACTGTAGGGTACTCAGGTGCGTGTTAACCCTGGTATTATCTTTTAATACCATCGACTTCATTATTCGCTACATTTTTTGCGACAGCACCGAGGCGCGGCCGGCAACGCGAGCCGGCCGCCGACACGGGTTTGATAACCCGAAGACCTTGGTCTTAATTGCGCTTGCGCGGACCATTCCGTCGAGTCCACTTTTTATGCGCCTGCACATCGCTAGTGAAAAACACGGCGACGGTTACCCAGCCGTTTCTAAATGCCACCATATCTCAAGAAAAGTTCAAACCGGTCCTTAACTCCTCGATGTAGTTGGTGTACCACGAGTGCGCTCTACCGAGAAGTAAATATACCTACTTACTTCGTCATGCAGATCCTTTCAGATCTTTGCTCAATAATAGATATCTAGTTTTTTTATCATGAAATGGAAACGTTTTAACTTTTAACGATGTACAGGTAAACCACCTACCACAAAGACTATATTACTAAGAAGAGAACCGAAAAGCAGTTCGTTAGGTACATGTTTACATACCAATCGTTTTATAATTATTTTCCTCTATTGTTACAGGTAAGGAAACATCAACCTTTGTTGACAACAACACAGCGTGTAAAACAACAAGTGACACAGGTAATGTTGAAGACATTTGTTATCGTTACGTAACGAAGTTTGAGGTTATTACAGTTAAAGTTAATCTTTAATTAATATTTATGTTTATTTGATCTGTTCCCTTGAAAGCCACGACAAAGGAGTGGATGGCTTGACGCCAAAATTCAGTTACATTAATCATTCCTGCTATGTGAAACCAGCCATTTATAAATCTTTACATACTTCCACAAACAAATGTCTCACTCAACCCTGGTTTCTTAAATTTATATCGGATGGTAAAGAAGGAAACATAAATATTACATAAAATCTAACGAAGTAAAAAACATAAAACAAGTTAGTCGACTAAGGTGCTGGTAAAACCTGTCTTGAAGGAACCTAACAAAAGTTATCAAACAAATATTTTGTGTGGGACATGAAAATAAACTTTGAGATGGGACAGGTTGCTCGAGATAAGCAAAAAATTCCTTAGAATGACGTCAGTTACACATACTTTATACCTATTGTATACATTGTATGTAATGTAACCTTCGCACCGATCAATTTCATCAGTAATTTACATTTAATGGAAACCATTGAAGCAAGAAGTTGATTTGATTCTTCAATTTGTTTGAAAGTTACTAAAAGTGTGTCTGCCGGAACATTACAAGACATCATCATCTCAGCCTTTAAGCGTCCACTGCTGGACATAGGCCTTCCCTAACGAACGCCACCACACCCGGTCCTCCGCTCTCCGCATCCAGCCGCTTCCGGCCACCTTCTTTAGGTCGTCAGTCCACCTGGCGGAGGGGCGTCCCACGCTGCGCGTACCGGTCCGCGGTCTCCACTCCAGAACCCGTCTGCCCCAACGGCCGTCGGTTCTGCGACAGATGTGACCTGCCCATTGCCACTTCAGTTTGCTAATCCTTTTTTTACAAGACAAGGTTGTTGCAAAGGCATAGAAAAATTAAAAAGATCGAAATGGTGATATTATACATAGACCAGAGATAAATGATTTTAAGTATAATCAATTCTAGAATTTTACATAGTAGGTAGATAAGTACTTATCATGTACTGTTTTTTGGTGTCATTAACCACAGCTACCTACTTAATACTAATGATGTGTTGAAGACTATTACTTACTCTGTGGTGGCGTCTAAACAATGAAACCTGAATAATTACAAAAATCTGTGATATTTACCTACCTATTACGAGTAGGTGTTATGAGGTAGTTTTGAAAATTTAGCAGTGAATTATCGTATATAGTCTAAACTAAAATATACGATAATCCCGTGAACGATTGGTGAAATGATCTGACAGGGGACGAGAGGAAAGAGGGGGGGGGGATATAGGAACCAATCAAGCAGTTTGCTGCACGCACGACTGACCAAACGTCACGACTTTACTAACACTTCAAAGAGTATGCAGGCGTGGTACAGACGATTGAAGAAGTTTCGCTTTATTATTTAACTTGTTTACATAGTCTCGAGAAAAAAGTGAAAAATAACAGAGGTACGGGTAGTATGTAATATGTAAATGCTTAATGTACCAAAAGTAACAATTAAGAACAAAATTATGTAGGTCAATAATATTAAGATGTAGGTCAGTCTATTTATTTGTCAACATTCGGTCCCTAAATTTTGTAGACAATTTTTGCATATTCTAAGTATAATCTATCTTTCTTTACTATACATACTTCCTGTTATTATTGTTTTTGGACCATTATTATTTTTACATTTACGTATAAAAAGCTAGACCTGGTGGCCTGAGGACTGTCTACAAAACTGTGCATATTTTCAATAACAACCAAACTTCTTGCTAGTGGAGGTGTCATAATTGCATCTCCATTTTCTGACCTGACCTCCTCTTTCTTAACTACTAAATAATTAAGTTTTTTAAATGTAACACTTTTTCCTCATAACTGCACTATTACTTGGAGAGTATCATGATGATTACGAAATGTTCGTATCGAATCACTGCTAAATGACTGTGTTCTCGTGATTCAGTCAAATCATCTTTTAGCATTTATTTGGGATAAGACTACATTTTACGACTTCATTTATGCCTTTCACTTCTTTTACAGTACCTAAACTGTTTATAATGATAATAAATATTATTTATTTCTTTAGATTTCAGTTCTAAGCATTCAAAACTGATTAAAAGATCAGAAAATTGTAACTTTTACGGAACTTTTACAAATAGCCTTTGTCATTGTCATGACACTCTAATGAATCTGGCGACAAAATAGAGAAACCACTAAACATTAAATATATAACAATATAATCGCAAATAAACTGCCACTAAAGTAATGATTAATAAATAACCTAGTTATTCATTTTTAAATTTCTTTCGGAAGCGGGCAATCGTATCCAGAAAAATAATACATTTATTATTTTCTTGTTTCGCCTACACACGCTCGATGCGAAGGCACCCATTAGAAAAAAAAAGCAAGTGGGTTTCTATTAATTTTAAAATAAGTAGATGAGAACTGTCTTCAGCATTCAACGGCTGAACCTACAATAATGAGTTAAGGATTTAGACATCATGCTAGCAACCATGATTGCTGAAGTTATTTTGAGCAAACAGGTAAATTGCAACTATTTGCAACTATATAAAGTACCTACAAAACCGGTCGCAATTGCAAGTCGCAAAGTCATTGAGTTTTTAGTTAAAAATCTGGTTGAAATTAGTGCTAGTTTAATACTCGTTTCCTTCATAATTCCTTCAAGATTACTCGTCATAATAAAGTGTTGACTAGAGTAAGTACCTAAATAAGTAAGTAGGAACCTTGTTTTAGTGAGTTACTGTACTAGAAAAATCCATCTTCAGCCTGAATAATCGTAAAATGTGTACAAAAATATATTCTACCCTCCTCGTTGGTATGGCGAAGTTGGGTAAAAAATGATGATGCTGATGACTACCGTGACTGGTGTATTTCCAAAACACAGGGGTCAATGTTCCTCGCAGCACGTGACGCGAACCAGCGCCCGCCAACAATAATGGCGGCTGCGTTCGCTTTTGCTAATCTCATCTAGCCGCCAAAATCGCCTTCCTCGATATACATCGCTACCTTCCACAAATAACTTTCAGTGGCACTTGATCCACGCGATGCAATGTAAAAAGCAAACGAAAACAGACCGCTACTGTTTGCAGATTTAATTGAACGCAGATAAAACTGAACACCTCACCTTCATATTGCGCTGAAAAGTTAGATAACCTGAATATACGAGTAGGTACTTACGTGAATTTAGGTCGTTGTTCCAATTTCAGATTTGGAGGACGTTGACTGTATTCGTGTCATTGTGTCATGTCAACTAACTTCTTATAGTTAGGTAGGTTAGGTACTTGACCTAGCTAAAGGTTGTCTATGTGCCAGCACTTCCAACAGTAGGTTTCTACATTTAGACCGATTATTTAACTTAAAACAGGTTAAGTAGTAGGTAGTAATAGTTTTACCAAACTACAATATAAATAGATAGGTAAGTCCTACTAATTATGAGTTCCGAAATAAGTAGGTTTACGAACATTTAAGATAGGCACGTTATCCTATGCGCCATGATTTGGTTCTTGTAAGGTCAACATTTTTCGGTGCATAAACTTTAGGAGTCCCCGAAGTGCAAACGAAGCATGAATAATTTTTCACTGGCTAGGAATATGAAAACCCACTGCATAGTGAAATTAGAAAATAAAGAATATATAAAGCAACAATTAAAAATGTAAAGGCGGCAACTGGTCTTATTAAGGTGAAGCAGGGTTAGCAATCCAATATTATAGGCTCCTTTTAAGACTAGGGTACCTAACTACCTACAGCCTTTTTGTTAAACCTTAATTTACATAGGTGCCTATAAATTAGGTAAGTATTCAACTAACAATAAGTCCAGTTAATTTAGTCGCTCTGTGCTATCAGTGGTACCTACCAGAGTTTAGTAACCTAAGTATTACACGCTATCACAGAATACACTATTACTATCTATTTTTTGTATCTATGGTAATAATAAATCATCAGGGATAAATCAGCAGGATGTGGGAGGTATTCTGTACTTACCTATTGATCGGTAATGTAATATTTAGTAGAAAGTAGGTATAGGCATTCGTAGGTGTATTATATATTCTGTGGTGTAGGTAGGTAGACACGTCATGGTGGTGGATATTTAAATTACTCCCCATGTCTGATCTCATCCTATGAAAATTAATTTCATTTGATCAAACACTTGAACTTGATGGAAATTAATTTGTGTAGAGATGGATGAAAATGCTTGTAATGAATTATTTTCTCAAGATCACAAGTTGCGTAAGTAACAAACAAGCAGTGAAATTGTTTTGATAGATAGAGCCAGCAGCTTCATAAATTGAGGGTGTTTTGTTTTATCGGCGCGCTACTTTCTATCGCCGCCCGCGCCCGCGCCCGCCCGGTGGGTGACTTGACTTTCTGTGCCATGGCTGCGCGGCCTGGCGGACGGGCGGGCGCGCGCGGGTCGCGGGACGCGGGGTTGTGACGTCACCGCGACCGTGGCAGTGAGTGAGTAGTGAGAGCGGCCGCCGCGTCGCTCGCTCGTTCGTTCGCTCGCTTGGTCTACGTATTCCGCTGACGACGGCCGCGCGTGTTCAACGTGTCGTTCTTGCCCGTGCGAACGTCCGCAACCTCTGGGCATCCGATCGGACGAACTCGCGGGAGTCGCGTGCTCCTCACCTGTTGCTCGGATTGTGTTATAGAAAAAGTTAGCGCCCCTGCAACAGGACCCGTCTTATAAGAGTGCAATTAGAAACGAGACAGTGGATAACGATACGCTTCAGTTTCGACGCTGCGTCGACGAATGGTGCAACTCCATAGAGTCGCGTTTAGATAGTTTAGTGTGGGGAAAAAGTGAAGTGAAAGCGGGATTCGGAGGATGTCCTGCGGCGGCCGTGGATATCGGGGCGTGTGACGCGCTGGTCGACATGAGACGCCGGTGGTCGAACAACGGAGGGTTCCAGACGCTGCGGATGCTCGAGGAGAGCTCGTCGGAAGTGACGTCGTCGTCTGCGCTGGGCCTGCCGCCCGCCATGGTGATGTCGCCGGAGTCCTTGGCCTCTCCGGAGTACGGCGGGCTGGAGCTGTGGGGCTACGACGACGGCATCACGTACAACACGGCGCAGTCGCTGCTCGGCAACACGTGCACGCTCCAGCAACAGCAGCAGCCGCCAACGCAGGCGTTGCCGTCCATGCCACTGCCGATGCCGCCCACGACGCCCAAGTCGGAGAATGAATCTATATCTTCAGGTCAGGATCATATACATTACAATCTATAAACGTTTCAAAGAAATGCAGAGCATCGTTTTCCGAAACCGCTCAGGAACAAAATTCTCATAATGTTGAATTCTCAAAATGTTGGATTCTCAAAATGTTGAATGAAACTAGTAAGCGGATTTTTGATTTTTCAACGTTCTAATTTTAAATAGAAGGAGGAGGTTATCAATTAGTTACCTATCAAATTATCATCGATATGAGTGAAATAAAAGATATAGGTGTACCTACGACGACAGCTATCTAGACATGTTATAGGTACTTATACCTAGGTTAGGTAGAGTAGAGAGAGACCTACCTTATTGGAGGCCCTGCCTAGGTATCTTATTGGTCAAACTTCTGATTATACTTTCCTTTCTGTTTGAATTTAAATTGTTGATCTATATATTGAGTGAAGATAACATAAAGAAGAATATTTAAAATTGGGGGACATGGTACCGACCTACATAGGTTACTTAGTAAAATCATTGGATAGGTACTTGTACTGTACTTACTCATATTTTGAGACAAGAAGACTCGCAACGGTAGGTACCTACAGAGCACAATTTTCTATAATAATAATAAAAACTAATTATTTTATAGGTAAGTGAGTAGGTTACTACATTTAGTTATTAAACAACATACACCATGCATTATAATCAGTGGAGGTACCTACTTACCTAATTAAAAGTTTTTCAATTGTTTCGATCAGTTTGACGTTGACATTGCAATTTGTAATATTTTGGCGGGCGAGCGTTGCGCGTTGGTCCCGCGCGCGCGGCGAGGCCGCTGTCATCGACCTTTGGCCCGGATACCTTGACCGGCCGCCGCGGCCCGATGTCTATATCACTAGCGTTTTGTTTACCCACAATTTCATAACACTACAAAGGGAGCAGCAGACTCTTTTGGCGGGAGACGAAGTGTCATGTTCGTCATCTATTTTATGATGCTCGAAAATGCTATGCTGGAATCTTTTTGCCAAGCATTTTGAACATTATGCACTTTGTGGATGTGTATATTATAGGTATGGTGCGGAAACGGCGATCGGGAATTGACGATCGCCGTGCGGAAATCTAAAATAAACGTAGGTACCTACAAGGAAAAAAACCTAACTTGCATTTAGGTACCTACCTAGTTACCACGATTGGCTTAGGTGAATAAATCGTTCACGGAGCAATGCGCTTCTACCTACCAGTTGGGAAAAAATAATCACAATTTCTTATTTGCATTGGATAACGTGATCCTCTGGTAACTTTTAGCGTGATCAGATGCAACCACGAACTGATCACGTGATCCGTTGGGAATAACCCCATACAACATATTACCTACCAGAGGAAGGAAATCTTAAATTATGATTAATGAAAGAGTGACAGAAAGTTGAAGAATAACAAATTTACTAGGTACAGTTTTTTTTAAGAAAGTCTTATTAGCTATAAAATAAATAAAAATATTAGAATGACAAAGCTGTCTGCCTGCACTCCGCACAATCTTTTGAGTACCTATTGTTATACAAAATGTGTGTAGATGTTTGTTGCGCCCCTTCAGTGCGCTAATACCAAGCGAAAAAAAATACGACACAACAAACCGGGCGACTGAAATAATAAACTTGGCATCTAATAATTCAAATTCAAGGTATTATCTAACTTAACCAACCCGGTTCAATATTTTAGCTGCCACTTTCAGGATTTTTAGCTGGCCGGATTATTTTTTGCCAAAAATTACATGTACCAAGTGTACTTATTCATTTCTAATGCAATAAAAGATTTTGACTTCTATTCTAATGTTATGATTCTATATGTCATACATAGGGGTACTTAGATACCTATGCGACTTCTTTGCTAATGTTAATGCTGACTTCTTGTTTTCTTGCTTAAAGCCTTTAAGATGAATATCTAAAGATAAGAAAACAAGAAACTTGAGCGCAAAGGAAATTACCTAACTTTGTAAGTCTGCATCCAGCCTTAAACAGATGTAATTTTATCCTTATTTATTTACTTAGGTAGGTACCAGCCTTCATTCACCTTATCCTAGGTATTTTAAGAACATTGAGCTTATTTTAAATACCTCCAAGTAAGTAGATATTTGTTTTGTGTGTTACTGACGAAATATTTAAGATGTCAAACTTATGTCAGTGTATGGGCGTCATCTTATAGGTACCTATTCGTGTTGGTTTTACTCGAAGTACTTACTTCGAGTAAAACCAACACGAATGCCCCATACAATTAATATTATGTTTTTCATAGCACAGGTTGATCTGTCCATCAGCTCTGCATTCCTTGTCATACAATGTAGGTAGTTATCTAATAGTTAACCTAACCTAGGTAAAGTAAGATTCAGTCGCGGTATGAAAAGGTTCTTCAGTTTCCAAATTCAGTATTAAGTATGAAGTTTCGAATTGAAGTATAATGTTTGGCTCTACTATTTTATTATCAAAAATGTACAATATATTGAGAGTTTTATTTAATGTATAGTTGGGATTTTTTATATAACAATAAGTACTTGTGGAGAGTATAAATGTGCGGGAAACTTAACTATCTTAGTTCCAATTCATTGTAAATTTCCTTATAAGCTGATATGAGTGAGTATGTAAAAGTGTGCAAGTGTGCAAATCACAAAGAGTTACGATCTCTTTGGTGGGCGGCCGCGCCAATTTCGAACATTCCTGGAAAATCACAAACTAGCTCTAGTTGTTCCGAAATTTTGATTGACTGCCGCTGTAACCGCCCCGGGTTGATAGATTTTACATTTTAAATAAGATATGGCTCAAAGGTCTAGTAGCCAAGCCAAAACCTACTTTAAAATACTTTAAGATGACGAACCTTTTCATACGTACCTACTTATGTTTGATTACCGACCGGTGTGGGAGGACTGAGGTAGAATGGCTCGCAATGAGTAATCCTTATCGCAACATAGGTAGAACCAAGGCTGTTGTGGAAAATTTACAATGTCGTTTAATATGTAGGTTTTAGATCGCGCCTGCCCCAAGCACGACGTTACAGATTCTGCAACGATACACTGTAACTCCTGCCTTTTATTTTTAATAGCTAGTTATCAAGACTATCAAGTATAATTATTTACGGCGACATTTCATTATGTAAAAGTACTAAAAATACTAAAATGTTTCTTAATTAACTCTCCACGGGATAGAGTCTTAGAGCATAAAATAGTCTGAGAATAGATGTGATGTTAGATACAAATTGAGTAGGTAGCTAGGTAGCCAGGAATATGTACATATAGCCCGTAACCTACGAGTATGTCTCTACAAAAATTTTTTAAAAATATTGTATATATAAAAGTTAGAATGTACTAACATACCTACCCACAGTTACCCCGATTTTGAAAGTTTATTTTTTTTAATCAAAATGTTCCTTCAAATTTTCTTTTCAAAAGCAATACAAAATATACAAAAAGTACACTACACACTATTCATTACGAAATATCACAAAACTTAATCTATCATCAAACACCGAGGGAGGGCGACGGCTAGGCGAGACGGGTGGAAGTAAGGAGGGCCGCACCCTCCTATTTACCTCCCACTCCGGCTTCACTTGATCTAAAATAGACACATCTCGACAATTTCGTAATCTAGTTATAGGTTAAAAATAGTACCTAGATGGCAACGTACAAGCAACGGTGAACGAAATTGCTTAGCTCTATGTAAAACTGTACATACTCGTATATAATATCAATATGAATATTGACTCCTATATTTACCTCGGAATGTTTTAATTATTCCACCTATTTAAATGTATGAGTATGCGATTTTGTTGCAAAGCAAAAGCAACTGATGTCATACATACGTACATAAGGCGCTGATTATCTCTACCTATAGCTTACTCTACATTTTAGATTTTGCTTACCCTATCTACCTAGATTATTACTTTAGATTTTTAGTAAACGTATGTGCAAGTGTGTCATTTTCAAATAATTTCCAAACTAAATGAATTTTTCTACTAATATTATAAACGCGAAAGATGTATGTTTGTTACTCTTTCATGCAAAAACTACAGAACAGATTTTGATGAAACTTTACAGTAATGTACAGCTAGTATATTATAATCTTGATTTGTTATCTCTATAATATTGTGCGGTTGCGGTTTCTACGTCTTTATTTAATTTTGTCAACTCTCTAGGTATTTTACTACCTAACAAAAATTAGAAAAGCCATATAAGGTAATTGATTAATTTTCTTAATCAAAGGATTTCTGTTGTAGTCTGTCAAAGTTTGTTGTATTGTAGTATTATGCTTGAATGAAGTTATTCCGTGGCGCCTTCTTAGTTTTTAACGTCATAATTATATCCTGAACTAATTAATGTCTTGTTAACTTGCGATGGGACTTTTCATAATCTATCAGACATTCGAAATGATAAAATGAATTTAGTGAGAACCTCACCTCACGTATATATTTATATAGGATAGATACAATATTAGTTTTAATGCCAATATCTTGAAAACGGTGTGTTTTTCACTAAAGACATTTTAAAATTTTTCTGATGGGTCATCAGTACTTAATACAGATAAACATTTGAGAGTTGGTTGCAAGCGTTTCGTTTCGTCGAAGCGGGCAGGCGGGCGCGCCGGTCCGACCGGTTTAGTTAGAGACCTGATGGTAAATCGCATCGCCTGACAAGCAAGCCACGTATGCATAATATAGGTCCCACATACACGTAAACATGTTACAAGGAAAGGGCCGATTGCGATACTCGCAACTTCGGAATATATTCCAAAAGGATCATGTTCACTGTGTTTATGGTTCATGCTTTTTATTTTGACAACAAATTAAAAAGTTTTGAGCTGATTAAAGTGATGATAATATGTATTTCACTAATATCTCATGTAATTTCAACTAACAGACTCGTATGCATTAAAAAGTATGATTGAGCGCATGAGAAAATAGCCTTACGCTTCGGTAGGAAAAGGTTTCGCGTTTTTAATTCAAGTTTAATATTCTTGCGGCGTCGGTCGGCTCTCCGCTACACTACTTTGTCATTACCTTTTTATTACTTTTGGTTGGGCTCAAGCTATTTCTGAACATTAAGTAAATTGTTTTCTTACTTTCATGCAAAATCCAGTTTGCGATCGTGATGAGCTCGTCACTGCGCAGATTTCCACTTTCTTTTATGCGCGGCCATGCGATAAACTCTCGTTTCGTTTCACATTACTATCTTACTAATTGACTTATTGTTTCTCTTTAATTTTTATAAGTACGAGTAAATATATCAGCTTTCTATGAAAGTGCCCGTCATTATTGTGATTGACATTTGGAAACTTTAAATGGATTGATTACAAAATTAGCTCTATTAATTACTTCCTTGGCTAGGGATCATCCAAAATTAGTTTTTAAAATTTTTATGTATTTATTTCAGTATACCCTAGAATCTCGATTTCGTATTTCTATGTTTAAAACAAAATTTTGGTCGTAATAAATTATAGTACTTACCTACTTACTCATAATAAAGGTTTGAGTAATAATTATGACCCAGGTCATAGTATCGAACTAAATTTTACAAATTCTGGGCGCCATTGTTGTTTACTCATACTGATTCGACTCTACTGCCCTAGAATTCTGTCTCATATTTTGTTACAAAATTCTGAAGTTTAAATATTTTATGTTTTACAAAATTCTTGCCTCCATTGTGAAGTGCCTCCTTTGCGTATGAGTAACTAACGTCCTTTATATTTTAGAACAGTTTGCTAAATCTGTTTGTTTGAAATTTAATGTGTGTTTAACTATTTTAGGCGTTTCAGGGTCTCTTCCTAGTCTGCCTTTGCTCAATGCTAGTTATTGTTTGGTCAAAAGTTGTGAATTAATATGCGATATCCGTGAGTTTCCTTGTTCATCTATCTTTAAATAATAGTCCGTGAGTAATTTTACAATGCACAGCTTAAACCGCTGGAGTCTAGATTTTTTCAGAAATGAACGTTCCTCAAATACGTACCTACGTAAGCAGGCAGTCACCAACTAAATAATTATAAAACCATTAAGAAAAGATTATAAAGGGTTCGAATTCCACGCGGACGATGTAGAGGCAAGTCCTGGATGAAATGCGTCTGAATGCGTTTTTATTTTTACCCAACTATGTATGCTTGAATGCCCGCATGTTCTGTTACTAGTTATTAGTGATAATTTAACTTAGTTTGACTTAGAGCAACTTTATTAACGCATTTAGTGTAAATGACGCACGATGCGGGCGATTTTATTAGGGGTTGGTGTATGACCAAACGTCACTTTATTCCTAAGTAGGTAAGCAACTGTTTGATAAAGGGTTTTGTTGAGTTTCCGCACGATTTTTATACTTTAACAAGTACTAATCCATCAATGTTACAAACGACAAGGTTGGTGCCCATGTATAATAAAATAAATTATATTTTTTTGCGCAGTATTTTGGAGGTGAATGACTTGAAAGTTGAAACATTGTTCTAACTAATTATATGTACCTAAATCAGATCAACACTACCTACATTGAATTTAAATATTATTCCTACCTACTATTACTTGTCAGCATTAGAATGTCGTGAAATTAAATTTGCTAATGTCGTGGGGCCACATTATTTAAAACATTATTTAACATTTGCTTTCTTTGATCTTGCAAAGGAAATCTTTTCATGTTCCATTGTTGATAGATTCTTTGAAGTTGATTTGAATAAGCCCACCTTTCTTCAACGTCGGTTTATTGAAATAGTATGTTTTATAATTGAAATAGAAGCTTTTTGTATTATCCATTGTACGTAATACAGAAGGTCAAAGTAATTTGCTTACACTGAAGGAAAGTGATTTTTTATTGCGCAATTTTTTTCGTGGTAATGGAATGACTAATCTTAAATTATTTTGCTGTGTCAAAATGTACTGCAATATGATGTTGGTAAATAAATACGACCACAGTCCTATGTTAGTGTTGAATGTACTATTACAATACGGACTCAAATGGACGACATTCATTTACTATATAGAGACTTATAAATGTAAGTATCATGCTTAATCTTTCTTATCACTTTCATTCAGTGTAGTGTGTATAGTACCCACTTGGCTGTTTATTTTGCGTTGGTTTGTTCGTATCGTAGCTTTAAATATGTCCAGTTTTACCAATATTTAATTAATAATAATAAAATATGAATATTATATATATTTATGTAATAAGTTCCATAGTGGTGATCTAACGGAATTTTAGAACCTCGTGGGAAAAGATTAGTATGTGTGTTTATTCCAATTCGGTCACAAGTTAGTGTCAAGCCTAGTTTAAACATCTCAATTAGGTGTTAGATTAGGTTACAGAGAGAGAGAGAAATAGAGAGATAAGAGTACAATTGGCGGCCACTTCAGAGGCAATCGATTTGAGGAGTACAAGAGAATAAATTAAGAGGCCATTAAACGAGAAACCGCTTGCCTTTTCCGTGAGTCATACCTACGAGCAATCGGGGTGTTTGGTAAACATGCCCATTTGCAAGCAATTTGGCTACTAGATAATGTTGATCATAGAGTCATAGAGGAAGGTGTTACGTGCCTTCGGGGGCCCCCACCTGAGGTGAACGTATCGACGCGTCCGCGCGGGGGCGCCAAGGTCGCGCTGGTTTTTTGACACCTCACTGTATATAAATAGTGGTATACCTACTGCGTACTGCCAACCATCATGTTCTAGCCAGTACTAATTATTTTCATGTCGGCTCACTTGGCCGGATATTATTTGTTTCTCGATTTGAATGAATCGCGCTGGTCGGGTTAAGCACCTCGTTTAAGGATCCTAAATAAATTTGCAACGAAAATATGATAATTTGTTGTATATTTCGTTGGAAGGTTAAGGAAAATGCGTAGTTTAAAAATAAATCAAAAAAATAAGTACCTATAATACATACATTCGGTTTGTGTTATTTTGTTCATAACGTTTGATTGAATGAAGTACACATTGAGACTGAACTTCTTGTCTTAGAAATCAACTTTAAACCTACTTTAGGTATACATGCAATACGCATGTGTGAAATGCGATACCCTCTGTGGCTGTGGTCTGATTGAGTCTAGATTGATGATGCTTTAATCAAAGAGGTCGGCAACCTTTAATTTATACCAGTATAGATAGTATGACCTCATCTGAATTAAACAACTCACAATCATCATGTTATATAAATAATAACGTCATAAGTATTATCTACTACTACCTACGAAGGTACCTTCCTATTTTAGACATTGTTGGGGTCCGAATGAGCCACAGATTTCAGATTTTCCAGTATATACATAATTATTGTTCCTGAGGGCACTAATAATAGACGGATTGCATTGAACGCAACCGTCATTGTCAAAATCTCAAATTAAAAACGTCAGTCAAAAGTTTTTTTTAAATCGGCAGAAATATTCAGGTACTAACTAGGAATTTGTATTTACTTACGTCAAGGTACTAGCGATTATTAATACTTTGGAACTATCGAGTACTGATAGGGTGGGTACCTAATAACGACCTAGATGCAAGGTCGTTTTACGGGCACTTGTTATAAATACGGGCCAACTCATGGGTCTGAACTCTGAAGCACAGGCGTTGCCGCTGCCACCACTTCGCCTATACGACATCCACAGAGAGATTGGGATGCTGTTCTGTACCGGATACCACACGATATTAAACTCAGTAGGTAATATTGGTTAATTTACATACAAATCGGATTAGTTTGACAACCACTAAATAACATTATTAATTCTATACCTCAACTCGGCTCAGTGTTAGAATAATATTAATCTACGACCAGCTGTCGTTTCTAACTCAATCAAAAGGGTTTTTTCGTTATGTAAAAGCGTGATTTGGCAACGGCAACCCTCTTCACATTAATGGATTCACTGACCCCTCATTTTTCTAAGTACAAATCATTATAATAGGCAATTGTTGTGTGACCCTTTAAGTTAAGAATGGGCACGAAATTGTCGGTTTTGCAATGCAGTCTTGTAAAACAAGATTTGAACGGGAAAATCTGTGTAATAGTCACCTGCTATTTTCTAAAAATACGCTTATCGAAGTTACTTCTAAGCAAAAAGTTGGGTCTACGGTCTTGTTAACCTTACAAAGTTCGTTGACATAACTTGGTGACACTTTATGTAAAAACAATCGGACCGCGCGTCAGTGTAAATTTTTCACAACAATTTGATAGTATAATTTTATCGGACCTCATTCATATTAAAAATGATTGTAGGTAGTCTCAAACAATAGTACAGTGGGGTACGTATACGAAATACTCAGAACAAAGCACTAGTTAACGCTACAAAAGACAAAGCCCAAAATCTAAAATGTACTATCTACAAGTAAGTATCTATTAATTTTACAATCTATCTACCTAACCCAAAAATCATCTCATACAAAAAATATTTTGTTATCATTCAAACTAGTAATAAAGGATCTCATCATATTTTATTTTACCTAACCGACTTCAAATTCAATAAAGTGTTTTTGTGTCAATTAATGTTTAATTACACTAGCCGTAGGGTGGGTTAACGTTAGTTGCAACTGTATTATATAGGTATAGTACTAATTAAAACCCACGACCCCTCGCTAATTAACAATTTAAATTAAATGTTACGGTCTTTACTAGTATGTCAAATGTAGGTAGAAACACATGTCCATTAAAAACTATAAGTAGGTACATACAAGGTGTTCCAAGTCAAATTTATTAAGGTCTTAAAAATGATAGGTAGGTTTTATTTTGTAATTTAACTTTTCGGTAGGATTTGTATAAAATTATAACCTTATTATGAGTTCTTTTAAAAGTGGTTGGCGTTTTAGTTTTGTTCTGTGTAGTTTTGTAAAGCTATGAAAAGTGAAATAGTAGGCTAGAGAAAGACCAATGGTTTTTCTCAGTGGGTCTAGGAAGGCATCGCGGCGGATATGCGGTCGAGCGAGCGTCGCGGTCGGCTGCGCGTGCGTCGCCATCGCGTCGCTTGTTAGCTCTATTATCTCTGCGTCAAGTCACTCGCTGTAACCACCTTGAGATCGGGTATCTTGAGTGAGACGAATCACTGGAGTTTTAGTACCGCATTCTAGAAGCAACAGTTAAAATTGTTTTAAAATTCGTATGCGGTACAACGAATTTTTGTGCTTAAACTGCTTTAAATCCACGTTAAATATAAATCAACAGCCTGCTTAAGCCCACTATTGGACACATCAAAGACCTACACTTACAACAACGGTGGCACATCTTGAGACTACCTAGGTACTTGGTAAATATATAAATCTATATATATAGTACTTGTTATCTTATCATATTACTATTTCTCCAATTTTGAATCAAAACTCAATACAACGAAGTTATTGAACCAATCATCTTATAGCTTTACTTATATTTGATGAAAGTGAGCTAAGTAAGCTTTAAAAAAGTTAAAAAGTTTTCTGAACGACAGCAGACTTCTTATTATTACAGAATATTATGCAGCCCAAAGTATCATAAATTTTTTTTCTTTTTTTTTGGACGTAGGTGTTACTTTTTCTACGACAGTTGTTACGACATTCGTTAGAATCATTGCTGGATAGTGTTGTTACGTGATTGTGAGGTAAGTACTTATTATTCTAAGTACATATCTAACAGCAATAGTTGCGCACGAGTGTCGTTAATGTGCAGTCGACTGTACCTCTACTATGTGACCCGGCGCTGTTTGTTTGTTCCAAGTTTTATTTGCTTACGAACTCGTGAAGTCGTGACGCGATTTGAATATTTTGTGACACGAAAGTTTTTCCTCGCGAGACTAACGACCATGCGTATTGTTACAAGTTTTCAATGTACCAAGTTTATACTTAGTAACACTTGATGGTTATTAAATGTTCTAAATACAAATGTTTGTTCATGCAAGCCACGAAGCTAATTTTTACATCATTTTTGTTGGTGTACTTAATTAATATATGGAAAAAATTAAACGCAAATTAAAAGAGAAGGTACATTTAACAGTAATTAACGATAATCCCTTCAAAAAGTAGACCGCCTGGGAAGAAACAGACATACCTACCTATTCAATTATTGCATTGGATTGTACATTAAATCTACTTATTTATATGTACCTACCTGTATATAAATATACCGTTTACGAAATATAACTGTAAATCAAGACATTGTTCTTCGAATCTGAATTAAAGAGATTGAAGAGATATTGAACACAATATTAAATATTATTTTCACTTCGCATGTTTTTATTTATCTTTAGAAAGCATCAAGTTGAAACAAAGACTGACTGTTTAAGAACTGGAGGGTATCAACTATCAACTCATCCCGGATCTGACCGAGCATTGATCTGAACTAAATCGTTCTCATAAATCATAACGGACTGTGTTTGTAATGTCTTTCTTCTTGTTAAAACCATTGTAGTTGTGCGCTTTGTGCGTGGTAGAATGCCTTTGAATTTGTCAATCAAACCGAGGGGACGTATCACCTGACCGGATCTAACGTTTGGAATTGTTGGCAAGACAAACCTGTTATACAATAATATTACTATGAATTTAGTGACGGTATAACAGAGGTTTGGGATTAGCCGTGGATCACAATCTTATTCCAGAAAACAAACAGCTATACTTTTTATGGTCTGAAGAGTCCAACATACAGACAGACAGGGCTACTGTTCGCCCATGAACATGCAATAATAAGGAGGTACCTACAAGTTTAGTTGCAACTGTTAGGTAGTTGTTACCTACTTAAAAGACTCATCTTTCAAATTGTTCTATTCCTTCCTATGGTTATGGGCAACATTTGAATAACACTAACTTCATTTTTAAGTCAACAATTTTAAAATGGCGATATGACAGCAGAATAATGAAAAGAAACAATGTAAATGGCTGCAATCAAAATAAATCTTCGCTCATTTGTTCTTTCATAACGAATTGTGGAATTCGGCTCCATTACACTCGCAATATTTCTCCTCATCTAGTTTCATTATTTTTATGTTAAAATACAAATGGCTTCGATTAAAAAAGTGCGCTAATTTCGAGAGATGTGGAGGTTCAAGTTTAGCCAGATAGGCCAGCAGCAAGAAACCTCATCAGTATCAGTTGACGCAGGGGATTCACTTAATGCTCAACTCTCGTCTAGATTCGGTCAGATTGACTAAATTATTTAGTGATATTCTAACAACATATAACATATACTTAGTAACAACAAAAGGTTGTCTGGAAGAAATCGCTCTTAGCTATAAGACCGCCTATTGTATCTGTTTTTTTCTTTTTGTCTGTAATTTTAGAATGTGCAATAAAGTGTATTGAATTGAATTGAACAACATTAACATGTAACAATGGTAACATGAAAACAGTTTTAGTACCGACTCAGCAGCGTACGCAGCGAATGCAGTGCTTAATATTATGTGAAACTAGCTTCTACCCACGGCTTCGTTTGAGGTATACCACAACTTGACAAAGTTGAATAAATATAAAGCATTGCGTGTCTATTACTAACTCGACGAATTTCGATCGAACATTGACGTGTGTCGTATGTCAATGGTGCGTTACATTCTACGCGGAAATACATCTGGCTGTAATCACGCCGACGACGTGACTTTGAACTATATAGGTCGTACCTAAGTACATTGTAACAATAAAATTGTTTATCTTGGAATTCTTGACGTGGCCGTTGTTGTTGTGTGGTATCATCTCCGGAACGCTCGCTGTGGTCTTACCTTCCTCGTACCTAGACTATCTTCTTTGAAATCACAAACAAAAATAAAAAAAACAATAACAAATATCAGCAACTTGCCGTAAAGCACACTAAAACTCTAACCCTTGATCTTGAAATTAAAAAGTCTAAAATAAAGTACAAAATTTTACTTCTATCAAATATTACAACCTATACCTATTTCTGCATATAATACATAGTTACTAATATCTCTACCCAAGAAAGGGTTAACTGTATTGTCTCTTTGAATTTATACCATAAAAAATATTGTATTCTATCGCCAAAGTATTGAACACCAAAACTCAGACTCTTTATAAGGTGCTACTAATTATACTACTTTATAAAACTTTATCTCAACTCAAAGCTCTAACATATAGGTATACCTACTCGAATAAAGATGGTATTCTAGAGACAGCTATGTTTATTTTTTAAACAAACTTTTAATTAGATATCTGTAGTCAAGTACCCACCCTTGTCCCAGAATTATAGCATGTTTGACGTGGGAGAGCGACGGCCTATTATGATGCGTAATGACGAAGTTTTCCCACAGTTTAAACTTGGTAATTGTTCCTATAAAGCCTATTAAAACTGAAACCAGTTCGCGCCGAGAACATTGACACAAAGTTAGGGGATTTTATAGAATTTAATGAGCGAGAAAATAGTGTTATGACAATCATTTTATTAAATTGAATGCTTTAATTATATTTAATATTAAGTATATTGAATATTTTGTTTGAACAAGTGAAAAAAAATTAAGATAAAAAGAGAAAACGTATTCGACAGAGTTCTCTAAATCTTCGTCGGTATCGGTATCAATTTTTAAGTAGGTATGTTTATAACAAATTTCAAATCCTAGTACAAAATTAGATGAAAAGTGGTAGTTCTAATAAAATTGACATCTGTTTTTGTAAGCTGTACATCGGCTAAAGCCATCTCGGCGTATCGTTCTAATGAGATAAACATTTAAATAAAACATCAAAGAATTTTTTTCTTCGCACAAATTAATGGCCTGATGTATGAAAAGTATTATTAAGTTACGAGATATATTATGATTTCTTTTCGTTATTGCTGTTTTATTCTTTGTGAAATTAATAGTGTTTATTAATATCAATTTACATTCTTAGATCCTTCATAGATCTAATGAGCTTATAATGTTGAAAAATGTCATGATAGTTTATTTTCAACATTTAATAGTCGACTATATTTCTATTCTAGCGAGTAGTGAATGCTTCGTCTAATTGTATGTAACTTTCTTTAAATGTATTGTCGATTACAAACTTATTTTCATCATCATCATCATCATATCAACCTGTAGACGTCCACTGCTGGACAAAAGGTCTCCCCCAAGGATCTCCACGACGACGACGGGTCCTGCGCTAACCTCATCAAGCTGGGTTATTGTGAGTTATTTTCATCGATATTAAAATGTTGTTTTATTTTATTTTGGTAACAGTTCCAATTGGAAGCACTCATGATAATTTGTGCTCCATTGGCCTTGGTTGTCGTGGCGTCTTATCGTGTGTTGAACTGGTCTATATCAATTCATCCGCCAGCCATGGCCCTATATTCATTAATGTTACATTATTATACCATCAATATAAAAACCGCAACAGAATGTTCCTGAACTCTATGAAAGCAACTCTTTCAAATGCACATCTGAATTCAGACGAATAATATTTGCCAGCTTTAAATACACGCGTGACGAACACATTCCTGATGCTGGCGAGTTGTACGCGTATGTTTGTGTGTGTGAGCTGATATACGAGGCAGTAGTCAAGGTCGACAAAGTCATTGTACGAGCGGCTCCGACGCAAAAACACATACAAACTTGCATGCTATGTGTGTAGTTGAGCTATTGAAGTAATCTTATCATATAGGTCACCTTACTTGGTAGATTACAGACACAGTTACTGCATGTAGAGCTCCTACTTGAATAACAACCTATTTTGCTACTTCCAAGACGTTTTCAGTGCAAATGTGTCATTTACCTACCACTTCATTGGCATGACTTGGAGTTGTAGTTTGTCTTAAATACCACATTTTAAGCTCGATGCATGCTGGGAACAACATTTTATGCAGTTTGTTACTATTATAATCATAGTTTATGTATACTTACCTATTTATGAATTGTAGTGTGTTTTGTCTAATTACCATATCTTTCATTGTGTATTTATTGTGGGGTTATAAGTATTATTAAAAAACTCAGCAATAAATGCTTTCTCGTGCTCTTTTAACGCGTGGCAGTCACCAAATAGAAGTACTTAGATACAATGTCACTTGATTTGCAAGCAGTGTGCTCATTGGATCGCAGAACACAAATTATTTGCCGTACGGTAATAGACGTCTACTATACGACTGTTCCGGTTCACAAACATTTTTTCCATTTGAAATTGTTTGATTATGTTGTTCTATTTATCTATAATACAGTCTACGTCTGTGACTAGACTAGCAATAAGATTAAATAACATTTGCCGCTTCCTTCAGCAGCCGGAGGAAATGCGATCATTTATTTAACAGTAGCGTTTTGTTCGCGGCATTTCTTGGCATCCTTTCGACGCTGCTTTTATGTCTGGGCTATTTATTGTAGCCGCCAGCCTTTACGAAACCTCGGACACTTTATTCCTAGCTGTAGAACTATTATTGAAATTTTAAAATTTTCTACCTAAGCTGGCAGGCAATTACAGCTTAAATTTTACAATTATGTATCCTTGTTTCGTTGACTGACAACACTTATCATGGTTAAAACTAAAAGTCGCCTTTATCATTATAAAGGCGACTTTTAGTAACTTAGGGCAGTGTCGCAGGTCGCTGGCAAACGTTATGCGTGCCTAAAATAGTACAACTGTAAGTCAAATATGAAACATCAATGACTGGCTGGGCGAGGCCGGGCCGCGTTACGACCGCGCCATGAGCGATTGACGCAAGCAAGCATCACTTGTTTACAGTACAACCGCCTCAGGTTATTTACATCGGGGTCACAGACACTCCGAAGGAGACCGGGGTTCAATCAATATAATTATCTAACCTGTAAGTTGTGTTCGTAGCTCGTACCTGCCGAGCGCGAGTGATCGGCCGCGCGACAATGACCCCCTTTGACATTACTAGGTCGTTTATGCAACAAAATTGCCAAGCTGGTTAAGTGGGTGACTTCAGACACGGTGCAGAATAAAAAGTGTCGAGTATACCTAGACTATTGAGTAAGGCCATCGCGAGATTGCGACGTCAGAAATAATTCTTGGTCCGACTAATTGATTGCACAAGTGTTTTCATGTTGGAACAAACATACATATGTTGCTGGGAGTGCCGAATTGTTATCGTTCACCGAAAAGCTGTTGTTATCTGTGAAGGTGTGTGATAGCGATGATACCGGCGTCACATTGCCCCGGGGTCGATGCTCTTGACTCCACGTGGCCACGTTACGCAACACTCGTGTCCTCGCCAAATCCGCTGCCATTCTTGGAAGTCGAACCGAGACTGCTATTAGAGAATGCAGTGCTGTTTTATTAGTTGAGTCTTTATATTCAATGGTATAATCTGACTGACTACTGATCTAACAACGCCCAGTTTAAACTTCTGGGTATAGAAATATAAAATCTGCAAAAAAAAATTTCTTTTAATTTCCACCCCTAGAGGCTGCCGCGGTCAACAACTACTTGTGCTTATAAATCTGCTATCATAGTGAAAGTAAGCGGTACAGCCTGAGAGCAACTAGCTGTCTCACTAGTTATCCGATTTTATCAGCATTATTTCTAGCTTCTGTCGGCAATGAACAACGCACACGCGAAGTAATAATGTCCAGAGATATCGATCAGAAACCATCCACCGTTTAGCTTTCTTGCATATTTGTCCTGCGGCCATCCGTCACTCGCTCGCTGCACATCTGCGTTGCCGCATTGATTACATTGTTTTATGGATCTGTTGGTAGCAGGGCTTAACAAGCACTATTGTCTAGATAACTTCTAATTGCCGTATTAAATTGAAAGATCTCCGGTATTGAAACAGATCTACAGTATACTATTCGTAGCCAATTACCCAAATTGGACATCACGTATTGAAAATATGACGAGGCATCTCTTACATTGAATTCAGTGGCTCAAGAGAGTGAACAATCGAATGTATCCGATCATTAAATTCATGTTGGAACAGTTAAAAACTAAAGCAACGAAGATGGATGGTGTGCAGCACATCTATTTATATCTGGTCCGGCCGTAAACAGGCTGCCTCGGACGGAACCGGTCCGCCCGGCTCTTGGAATGCTCTTGCTCTCGCAGACTATCACCGACAGAACGATTGCAAAATGTGCTAACAATGTTCTGTTTCAGTAGCGATAATCAATTCTCATGGAATCTCAATTGGATTAAGTTTATTAACTAATTACTAGTTGTCGATGGCGAATGTATTATTTTGGATGAGTGATGACATATTTTTGGGTACATCACGAAATTTGTTGCGCATATTACGATAATTCCAGCGGCATTACGCATATATTCCTAACAACGTTCGTGTCCTCGGCAGTAAAGCTGTATAATTTATCATTTTACCGTACATATTTCCCACACTGAGATGTCGCGTAGGTGTGGCTTTGTGATGTGATCACCCATCATCGTCAGCGAGGCCGCCTATCTTTGCTTCAGTCATTGTCAACCTACCAACCTAGTCAAGATTAACTATCTGTTGAGGATTAACTCACATAGGAAGTATTGGAAGTTTTAAGTCTGGCACATAGGTAATTATTTACGTGTATACGAAGAAAACTGTTGTTAAATATATACATAAGTGGACGGCAAGATTTTCATACAATCGAGGTCACTTTGAAGCCATGGTTCTCCGTGTAGGATTGATGGGGGGATGATCTGATGACGGTCATCGAGAGAGTAGATGGAGGACTTCTAGATGGCTATATAGATATCCAACTGTACAGATCAGCCGTTTGGGAGCAGCATCGTCATGATTCCTTAACTTTAAGATTTTCATACATTTTTATGCCATTTTGCAGGTTTTTTTCTACATGACGATGCTGCTACCAAACGGCTCATCTGATCAGTTGGATACCTATAGCGATCTGAAAGTCCTTGATGACCGTCATCAGATCACGCCCCGATCAATCCTTCACGGAGAACGATGGCTTCAAAGTGACCTCGATTGTATGAAAATCTGGCCCTGTTTCTAATTATCCGTCCACTTATGTATATAAGAATCGATAAGGTTACTTGCTAAAGATACCTTAACGATTGTCATGTGGCAGTAGCCAGTCCTTGCCGCTGCATGGGTTTTTGAACTCCTTTTACACGAGGGTCATGGACGAACCTTTCCCTTGGAAAACCGACACAACATTACTTGTGAATCGACAGCTGGTGACAAATAAAGTGGAGTCGAATTTTAAATCGTCTTAGCTCTTTATTCGAGTTACTGAACCTTGTTCGAGCAGACGATCGGGAAAATCGAATTGGTCTGTCTCCAATTGGATTTTCTCACTTCAAGATTTCTGTGACTGCAAGTAAATTAAGTCTGAGAAACGTTTAGAAAATAAATCAACTAATCTAATACAGGAAAGACCTAAGTATACTCTAGCTACTGAATAACACTTTGTGGCAGGCTTGAATATTACAATCGTAAATTCAAAGTGACGTTTGAGTATTCAGACGCTATGGATCTATTTAGCATCTTCTTTGATATATGTTTAAAGGGCATAATCGTTTAATCGCTCATAATGATAGCGATTAACTAGCATTTGCTGCAAGTTCCTTGCTCTTAGCACTAACGGCACTGAATGGATGATAGGGGAATGAAGTGCGGGGTGAGGGTAAAGTTTCGTATGTTCACTGCGCCTCGTCATCGCGGGCCATCCATCACTCTGACAGCGCCGATTATTGCTACCCGGTACCATCGTGTACTCAGACCTTTCACGGTTTCATGTCGAGCTTAAAAAGGGGTTGATAAAATAAAAACTCATATTTCATCGCTAATGCGTTGCTGCAATGTAACGCGTGTCTCACTGCTCACAACTCACTGTAATTATAAAAACTGCGAAACCAATGAAACGCCTCGAAGTCTATGACGTGGAGTGGAGTGTTAATTCGAATTGAGGATATCGGGCCAATAGTCATTGACAGTGACAGAGATAAAGAAACAAGAAAAGATTCAATAAATGCAATCAATAATTCGTTAGACGATTTTAAAGTGGGACGGAAACATAATTATGTATCGTCTCAATTCTGTGGTGTGAAGGGCGGACGACCTTCCGGCGAGCGTGGGCTGAGCCCATGACACAGATCGCAAGATGTGCCACTACAAACGATTATTTCTGTCACATCGTTTTCACGTGCGAATACCTTACGATTTCACTGACGTTCTTTGTCATTAAAATGTTCATTTCACTTTATATTCACTGTATCATTGCTCATGCTTCGAGCGTATTCGTTAGTTTATGACTTGCCAATTTTGCTGATGCTGTCGACCGTGCTTCGGCACGAGTGATACGGTTGGTTGTTTTTGCAATCGGCTCTCAGTCGGATGTCGTTTTCAAAGTTTTTGCTCGTTACTGAGCTGGTCACGCCGAAGAGGCCCTGCTGGTGTGACCACTGTTCTACTATACGTACTTACATTAATTATTTACATTTTGTGGAACATTATGAATGTGTATCGACCGTATACCGTGCCATGCGGATAGTATTGTTGTCCATTATTATTAATGGAACTATTGTTATACAAATATGTTTTAATGTATATTGGCGTATACCTACTTTAAATGATCATTTCACCATGTATTTATTTTCATCTAGAATTCTCGATCTAACTTTTTCATCGTTAACTCCATTTTACTTAGTAATAGCGCTATAAATAAAATCGAAATCTACTTTGTCCACCCTGACCCTTTCTTTTTTCCAATTGTTATTGTCTTTGTTCTAAAGTACGTTTTTCTCGTGTTGGTTTTATTATAAATTCACTAGATTTTCTTAGCGTTACAACTTTTACGTTGTAAATTATTTAGGCATCTAAAAGTAGTTCTTTACTTATACTCAACCTGAGAACGTTCTTTTATATGATAGGATTAATAAGATAGAGCCACATTAGCAATGCGATAAAAAGTTGCTAATGTCGAATGTTTGACTCGAACATCATGTAAGTATGTGTTGTACTGATCTAATCACAGTTGTTGTTTGGCGTCGAATCCGTGGAAAACAAAGGCGTTCTTTGTCGGCCGATAAGCGTTTCGTCGGCGGCTTATCTGTCTGATACCCGGTCACCGACCCCGGCCACTCCCGGACGCCCGAGACACATTAAACTACAAACTTACTATGTAACTTTAACATAACCACCCACATTACTTAGTCTCATGTTTAACAAGCCCCCTAAAGCAGGGTCCTGGAGTTAGGACTTCAAATCCACCAGGCGGTATTAGGCGGGGCGACGGACTATACTTCGTTGACGTTCCACATTTGCAACACTTGGGATTAAAATATTAATAAGCATAATTATCTCAATAAGAAAACAAAAAGGAGTAACATCTGGTTACATAAAATGACTCAATCGTTACTCCGGTGTCGCAGCCCAGCCCCGCCGTTGTTGTTTCAGCCCCGATTCCCCGATGTTGGGAACTCGACCTACTTTGCTGTTATATCGGATTTTCCTCGTCACATTTTCCTGGAATTGAAATGTTAATGACCCAGTTACATTGGATAGGTTAGGTTATGAGGGTGAGGCCTCATTTCGCAACAAAACAACCACTACCCAGAATGTAACAAATGCTAAATGGTTCGGTTTATAATGACGTGCGTTGTGTGATCGATGTGTGTGAGGTCTTGGGATTATAAATCTCTTGCATCATCGATCTAGTGGCTTAATTTAGTAAATACCTACAATACTTAAAGAGTCTTCGACCTACTAGTTGGTTGATACTGGTCCGGTCCTAATTAGCCCTATAGGACAACTGCTGGTCGAGCGATAACTTCGCTGACGTCATCTAAACATACCTTGGCCTACTTTCCCGTCTCTTTATTTCGTAGAATAAGGTGAATAATCATTATAATAATGCTCTGTAGCGTTATCCTCCTTTTTGTTGTCATATATTGTGTCGTTTGCGTTATTGTTGTAATATTTAGTCGGACCATTTTCTTCGATTCCACAAAGTCTCTTGACTTTTCGTATTCTATTTAAGAATCTATAACTTATCTGCAGTCATTTTCGTTACTCGATGCATCAACCACATGCATTTTAGTGAGGAAACCATGCAACATTATTCTAATTATATCTCCCTCCCTTTTCTATTTACTAACCCATGTTTACTCATAAAGGCGCGCCAGAGCGAGCGTGGGTGCGATCCTCTGTAAACTAAATTGGGGAGCAGACAGAGACAAAAAACGTGGTTTTATCTATTAAGTACGTCATGGGAAAGAGAGGGTCCAACATAAACCTGCACTCTGTCAATGAACGAAACGATTTGTTGGGGAGTTGTGGATATCCATTACACGCAGATACCTTTTCCATTACGTTTCTTATGTACATTGAGCGTACGTGATAACTGGCGACCACTTTCTAATTTACGGCCACAGAACGATGATGCAATGCACGAAGAATGTCTCGTGGGTCGTTAACAGAATTGTCGTTTGTTCTATATTATTGTCTGCTTTATACATGTTGTGGTTAGATCTTTAAATTGAATAACAAACAGAAGTAGACAATGTGCATGTTGCTGGGTTTGCATTGCATTTGCTGCTAGTATAGTGATTTAATCAATGTACAGAGTACTCATTGTAGACCCTTTGAAATGGAACTCCAGCACAGATAGTCTGAATTTGGGCATATGCCGTACGCGAGTACACGAGCTCCGGATGCACCGCGGCGCCCCGGCCGAGTCCTCTGGCGGATGTAAACACTTCCACGTGCGTCCGCTCCACTGAAGATCCCTCTGGCACACTCGTTGATCTATTTCCTCTACACCACACGCCCGTTCTGCTGTATACAAACAAACTAGAGAGTTGTCGCAGTTTCCACGTCGGCGTGTGACTTGAAAATGGCAATTTTCACCACATTGCGATTTCTATTTCAATCCGATTTTCCCGGCGCGTGGAGAAACCGATCGCTCTAGTTGCGCCCGCTCCGGCCCACATCTCTTGCTAGAAAGTGTCGTAGAAAGTAATATCGTGAGCCGATCTCCGCCCAGTATGCATCGATAACGTGCAGTGCAACACAGTTTTTCTGCATTTTTTTTAATGACGTCCGAGTATCAGTGCTCGGGACTGATCAACTTTCTGCGTGAGGCAATCGGAATGTTGCTCGATTTTTACGATAGACGTTTCTTTTAACACGTCTTGTAAGACGTCTGTAGAACAGAAGTGGGGATTTGCTATAGTATTGACGTAAATTCAGGCAGCGTATTCTCTTAATCCTAGACGTGACTACAGTAAGCGAGGCTTACTTTCACCGCCCCCGAATTTCAATTACGTGTGCCGACCATGTGTGGGCTTGTGCAATACCCTACATTTGGGCAACTTTCACTGACGCTTACGCAGCCCGCCTGCGAAATTTATTGCGTTGTCTGTTCTCTGGGGTCACAGTGAAAGTTTTTGCGTATTGCAACATTCATTGTCTTTATGCAACGTTGTCGGTCAACAAGCGTTTCATCCTTTCGACAAAGCTTCTTAAAAGCTTTCAATGGTTCCAAGTATTTGGAATATGTACGCAGTGTCAGTAGATATAGGTAGATACAGGAATACTATACTAAATTGACTTCGAGAAAAACTCTTGAGTACCTACCTATACCTAACAACCTAGCTAGTTCCCCAGTGCTTTTAAAAGTTTTTACAAAGAAATTGCCGATCTGCAAAAAAGTCAAGTTGCGTTGCGTGAGAGGAAAAACGAGTTATTATTAGTTGGTAGAGAACCGCGAGCTTGCTTCGAGCTCTGATGCTATCATAAATAAAGTGGCTGCGCGGTGAGCGTGGCGGGGGAGGGGAGAGGTGGAAGGGGGAGGAGCTGCGCAAGAGTCAAGGCCGCACGCTGCCCCCGGTCGACGCTCGCGCACAGCCGCACAACGCGCCCCACTTGCCTCCTCCCGCCCGGCTGGTCTCGCTCGCTCGCCCGACGAGCCCCGAGCGCCGCCGAAGCGGCACGAACTAGACCTTCCAATGCGCGAGCGCAACACACTGAACAGCTGAGACGTAATAACATAACACACTGACTCGGTCATCCGTGCATTCAACTTTTGATTAGCTTTCTTTTTCATGGGCAGTGATTTGATTAGTGCTAGTAATGGGGGTGCAAGCAACAACTGCAACGGTTGGGTTGCTTGTTAACTTTTCCATTAATAGTTTTGGAATTGTTAGTTTTCACTTGACATGTTTAGGACAGACTACGCAGAATCCCTCCTGCGGAAACGATGAATTATACTTCATTTGTCCCGATATTTTGGCACCATTAATATCTACATAAAGGTGTGTGGTTTAGGACATTATTAGGATGTGTCCTAAAAATTGGGACAAATGAGGCATAAATCATCGTTTCGTTTTACCTAAACTGGGATTGCGTGCAGGATTGTAGGCATACATATTATTTATAAGAACAGACATGATAAAGTACACTTGACCGGTATTACTTATCAATCACCTATCTTAGGAATTTTCCCAGAAACACCCGTCGTATGGATAAATAATTATTCACCCTTTGCTTTGTAATTATGCGTCTAGTTAGCAATATTACCTTTATGTATCAATAATTCTGTAGCCTAAATAAAAACCAAAGGTGTCCAAACTACCGCACCCACCTCATTAAAATTTCTTGAAGAAATCAAAGCAACTTGAAACCAGTCCTAAATTGGCGATCTCGAGCGAATACGTGCTCAGCTCACATCTTTCCTTTTCAAATTGCCTCCTGGTTGAAAATATCGACACGCGAATTTATCTAATTGTATAATTATTTCTCAAATCCTTTAAAAAGATTTCTGGTTTTATTTATTAGTAGCTTATAAATTGTTAGTGATGATAACAAATCATATTAAATTGATGTGTTTTTATATTAATATTATTACCTACTTATTACGTTATTATCAGGTCTACTAAATGGAAATGGGAACCAGTTTTTGTCACATCTGATACTTTCTCCAAGAGCTATTATGTTTCTTACATTGGTTATGTTAACGATTCATTGCGTGATTTATAAGTACATATTTAGTACCAACCTATACCTACTTGTTTGAGGAAATACTGCTTTTACTCTTAAAATTAATGTTAGACTTTTATGCTCTTACGCTTGTATCCAAACGAAAGTTTGTCTTGATTGGTGGCAATGGTTAACAGTATCGTTCGACAAAATGACGAAATCCACCTGACCTCGATAATTAGAGTTGAGGTGCTAGATTGTGTAAACGGCCATGATTTACTTCTAACAACAGAAGTCTAAAAAAGAATGTAGAAACGATCGTAAGAAATAAACCGCTGTAGTATGGTGCGCAGGTCAGTTTGCGAAGACGTCGCTACTTCATATCATTATAGCAAACAGTAGGCGGTATTCATTCCGATGTAAATAACCCGAACCGAACATAAAACAGTGCACTTGACCTCTTTATTGAGAGACATTTTTATAGACCGAATATTTATGACAACAAGAGAATTGCATGAGACTAACTCCAAAAGAATGCAAACGACTCGGTAACATAAAAAAACTCAATAGAAAATTTGGCAAGAGCAATAGTAAACAAGGTCGACGGATTTCATCGGACATGACACTAATATTTTGTAAGCCTCGAATAGATGCAGATAAATCAGTTAAGAATAACTCGGCGTTTTGAAGTGGACGTTGGTTATTTTTGTGAAAGGTCCTATTATGATGGACGCGCGAGACGGCGCGGAGATGAGCTGGCTCGAATCCCACGTGGAACTAGTTTTTTGGCAGCAGCTAAATCGGTCGGTTACGCAACGCAGGTACCTAATGCCGCGCCCGCCGCGCCGGCCAGCGACCCGCGGCGACGACGGCGTCTAATGGACACAATAAAAATGTAAATAAAATTAATGAGAAGAGAGGCTTAAATGGACCCTCCACTTGCCGGTAATACTTTTACATCCCGCACGCCACCTAGCTTAATTTATATTTGGGTTAGCCGCCCGCGTCTGCGACGTTTAAGTGCTTTATGTACTTAAAAAAACAAAGTTTCATAGGAATTCATGTTATTAAAAACTCAAACATCCACAGTGTTTTTCTGCGCTATTGACATTGGCCAGCTTGCGTTCATGTGCGATTTTAAATACAAAGTGTGGTATAAACCAATTATAACCATATATAAACCAAAATTAAACCCTTTTTTTATGGAGCCTTTTTTCTCTTTCTGTACCTATTGCAATGCAATGACTTGCGACGCACATTTTTCCTAATCTTTCGTCATCGCACATTGCGTGACATGCAGTAAAGGAAAACATCGGGGGAAACCCGCAAATTCTGAAGAGTATAGGTCCGCAAAACATGTGAAAAAAAAACCTGCCAGTACTCAACGGACCATGTCCCGAGGCAGAGAAAACATGAATCAAGTATAATCTATTCTACATACAAGGGTTTTTAAAAAAGATACTCAGATACATATTCTTAAATAGGAGTGGACTTGAATATACAACATACGGCACAAACACAATCGTACACAGCAACAAAGCTAAAAATTCAATAATAAATTCTCTTGCAATTCCCCGTCTTACTTTATATGGAGTTCCGACTGAGTGACTGTCAATTGCCGATTACATTTCCATCGCGCATCGCACACCAGCCCGCGCATACGCACCGAATACCAAAACCGGGTGCCGTGCCTCATCAGTATGCGGACGGTCGCTCTAGCCACCTTTGTTTGGGCAGGAAACGTCCGTGCTACTGCCGAAAATCACTTGCGAGTATATCGTTTCGAAAACATCTCTTCGTCGTATGAACAGCGCTTCGAATGTAAAAGCGAAAAATAAAACGATCTTCACCCGTCCGCCGACTCGACAACTGGTTCATGAAATGTATGCAAATTTTTATAGCGTCCGATTTTAGACGTTCTCGGCACTCGCCGCCCCCGGGCCACCGGACTTGATACTCATTTATTGCGCAGATGCATTTTATCAGAACAAAAGTATTGTAACGCAAGCTTTGGCACTGTCTGCATTGTCAAATTGACCAGAAGAATTTTCGCAAAGAATGCATTATCAATTAACATTCCATCCAAGCCCAATGTTGTTTTACTTTTCACTTAGTTTTACACAATTCTGTATGCTGTCAAACACAAAACCTTACGTCTCTCTGTCTGTACATTGTTACAGGTCGGGAGGAACTGTCGCCTGCTTCAAGTATAAACGGATGCAGTACAGATGGGGATGCGCGGCGGCAGAAAAAGGGGCCCGCGCCGCGCCAACAGGAGGAGCTGTGCCTCGTGTGTGGCGACCGGGCTTCCGGGTACCACTACAATGCGCTCACGTGTGAAGGATGTAAAGGTATCGCAACACATCATTGTATTCAGCTATAATCAATTCACGGCTCAATCCAAAACTCATTCGATCAGATAAGGGCACATGTAAACAGTCATTTGCTGATAGATTGTAAAGAGAATTACCGCTATTCAAGTGCATAAAGGTTCAGGCTTCTTTTGTACACATAAGGAAATAATAGTATGTTATGGGACACCCAAAACCTTACATTTGTTTGGTGACGACTTCAGGCTGTGTCATGCACTTGCCGTTGTTAGGCTCGCTAGACGACACAAACAGTCCTTGCACAATAATCGCCCACGAACGTGCCAATTCAGCGTTAAATTGGCGCATTGTGCCCATTCGAGGTTGATACGAGCTGCGCGTGCATTTGTGGCCGAGTTATTCGAGACAACACGTCACAATGCCTGTCTGCACCGCGTCTACTGCTCGATTCACACATCGCCCATCAGACATTAACCGACAACCTTCACAGTCGACCCGGCCAATAACATTTACCATTTGACAATCTCCCCCACGTCCCACATTATGACGGCATCGTTAATTTAAGCTGAACAAGCCTGGGACAGCGATATTCAATCCATAATCTAATAGCTCCTTGTACCTTGTCTGTTACAATTACGTTCAATTCGGGCCATTTATCTATCATGTTTGTTTTGTAGTACGACCGACAGATAATCGACCTTTGAATACGTAGCGAACCTGTCAATGACCTCGCTGTTTCAGGCAACCTTCATACCTACATGACTACATTTTATCTTATCGGTCGAATGAAACTGTTTCGAGAACTCTACCAATTTTGTCATTTGTTTTAGATTAACTCTCTCTAATGAATAAGTTTTGTAAGCATGTGCTAAGAAGCTGCTACATAATCTTTTCAGGGTTCTTCAGGCGGAGCGTAACAAAAAATGCCGTGTACATATGCAAATTCGGGCACGCTTGCGAAATGGATATGTACATGCGGCGGAAATGTCAGGAGTGCAGGCTGAAGAAGTGTTTGGCGGTGGGCATGAGGCCCGAATGCGTCGTCCCAGAAACCCAGTGTGCTATAAAGAGAAAAGAGAAAAAAGCACAGAGAGAAAAAGACAAACTACCAGTCAGCACCACAACAGTAGATGATCATATGCCGCCCATAATGCAATGTGAACCCCCACCGGAGGCCGCGAGGATTGTAAGTTCTTTAAATATTGAATAATTAATCGTAACTGTCTATTGACTATCCCGACTATTTGATTATGTGATGGATGATCAAACACTCCTAGTTTTTAGTATTTTTTATTACGCAACAAGAAAGTAAATATTTTGTTCCAAGTCCTTTATATCTGAAACAAGATGTTAACTTAACTGTTTCGTACGTGAAGCTGGAATGTTTGCAGCACGAAGTGGTTCCACGGTTCCTCTCGGACAAGCTGCTGGAGCAGAACCGGCAGAAGAACATCCCTCCCCTGACGGCGAACCAGCAGTGCCTGATCGCGAGGCTCGTGTGGTACCAGGACGGATACGAGCAGCCCTCCGAAGAGGATCTCAAGAGGGTTACGCAGGTAAGCATCTTTTGATGAATTTCATCTATGTAGACCAAATTTTGCTTTAATAAAGAACTGCAGATGGTAAAATTGTCGCGTCAAAGCGAGTAGTTTGATGGGACTAGGTCGGTGTGAGGCGCTGATTGTGTACGATGGGTCGTTTGGAAATACTTATTCGCTTGGCCAAAAGTTATTGGTGACAGAACGGCTGATGATTGTGGTTTGATGGGGAGGCCAGAGCGGCCCAAAGAAGTATGTAGCTGAAAATAATATAGGTATACCTACAGTAATTTTATATAAGTATGATTTTATTAAATTAAGGTACATAAATATCCTCATTTCAGACGTGGCAACATACCGAAGAAGAGGGCGAGGACTCCGACATGCCGTTCCGTCAAATAACGGAGATGACCATTCTCACGGTGCAACTTATCGTGGAGTTCGCCAAAGGACTACCAGGCTTCTCAAAGATCTCGCAACCTGATCAAATAACGTTACTAAAAGTAAGAAACATAGTTAACTGTATTGATAATAAGAAAAAAAAACCGGTCCAAACATAAAAATACTGAGGTCATTGTATAGTTCTGCTACTTATAATGTCCACTGATTGGCCAAGTTATCCCAAGAATGCAATAAGTATTATGCTGCTAGTTATGTCAGTCATACCCAAAATCAGCAGTCATGTAAGTACTAACAGTGTTGGGAACGAAATTTTTCGCCTATATTAAGGAATCTGTTCTTCGCAGGCATGCTCCAGCGAGGTGATGATGCTGAGGGTATCCCGGCGGTACGACGCGGCAACTGACAGCGTCCTGTTCGCCAACAACAAGGCGTACACCCGCGACAACTACCGCAAGGCGGGCATGGACTACGTCATCGAGGACCTGCTGCATTTCTGTCGCTGCATGTACTCCATGTCCATGGACAACGTGCACTATGCGCTACTCACAGCCATCGTCATATTTTCAGGTGACACTGCTCATAAATTATCATGAAGTGTTTTCTTTCTCGTACTTTCGGGCTCATTGTCTTTGACAGTCGCCCTCGTGGTATGCGGTCAAGCACTTTTCTTCAGTATGCAATCGCAGTTCAGAAGATTCGAAGTTATATTTAGCTATACTTTTTTATATAATACGGACTCACGCTTGACCTTAATCTTTAATTGCCTAATGTGCATCGCGATTCCGCTATGTCGAATCGTGCTTCGTAGTAATGTACATTCGCAATAATTTGTTTTTCGCGATAACGTCTCACTCTCTGTCAATAGCAACAGAATTCTACGGCATTACATTACCAGACGTGCTTGAAATTTCCAGATCGGCCAGGCCTCGAACATCCGCAGCTAGTGGAAGAAATCCAGAGGTATTACCTGAACACGTTGCGAGTGTACATCCTAAACCAGAGCAGCGCGTCGCCGCGCTGCCCCGTCGTGTACGGCAAGATCCTGTCCATCCTGTCGGAGCTGCGCACGCTGGGCATGCAGAACTCCAACATGTGCATCTCGCTCAAGCTGAAGAACCGGAAGCTGCCGCCGTTCCTGGAGGAGATCTGGGACGTGGCGGACGTGTCCACGGCGCAGGCGCCCCCGTCCATCCGGGAGGCGGCGGCGGAGCTCTAGCCGCGGCGCGCCCGCACCGCCCGCGCCGCGCGCACCGCCCGCGCCGCCGCCCGCGCCCGCACCGCCCGCGGCTTGCTCTGAGCGCCGACCGCGCGACGCCCGCGCCACTCAGGAGAGAACGCTCATAGACTGGCTAGTTTTAGTGAAGTGCACGGACACTGACGTCGGACGTGATGAACGTATTTATAATGTGCAAATTTTACCACTTAAGAGAGTACACTGTACTCGTACGTATTCGGTGACCGACGACGATGAGTGCGAGAGATTAGTGAATATATGTATTGTTGAACGTTTGGAGAATATATATTAGTGTTGATCGTTCCCCGGCCCGGCCTCGCCTCGTCTGACTGAGTGGACGACGGCGCGGGTCGCGGGCCGGCGTTTATTTCGTTTACGACTGGATACTGAGTTGGTCACTCGGATACGACTGTATGATAAGACTTCGATAAGTACACTCCTAAATTACACATACGTACATACTACACTATGAGAGTTATAGAGAAAAATTAATATATGAAGAGATGTTTCTATTGGGGTGAGAGTTGATAATAAATAATGTTTATTTACCAAAATTAACGATATGTCGATTAACCACTTGGGTTGGTATCGTGCGCGGCCTCTGCCGGCGGATGTCGTTACTGCTGATTTACGATGTTTATGTTGTAGTTTATGTCAGCCGGTGTCATCTTGCTTGTGTCGATTTTAGTTCAGATTCATGTTCCATTGTCCTGTGCCCACTTCCCTCAACAAACTAATAATTATAATTTATAATTGCTGTGATTAAAATTGTAGCATGTTGAATTATCTTGTGTAGGCTGAGATATGTGTGTCTTATTACAATATAAAATTCTAAAGTCTCTGTAATTCTGTAGCTTTCATAAAAACATTAACACTCTCGGACGTGTTTATACACTTTTTTAATGAATTGTACAAAAAATAGCTTACTAAAAATATTTAAATAGCAGTGCGCTGAAGATATAGGCCTTTTGATAATTAAATGTATCTTAGGAGGTCTACAGATAACACTTCTCTCCTGACACAAGCCAGGCAACAGGAAAGGCAATTATGCAATAATTTTATGCAATAATAAATCACAAAGTGCTTTCCTATTTTAAATATTTTAGTTAGAAGCAGGTTTGGCTAAATATACCAGTTATTTATTCAGTAGACACACAAGTTCAATAGTGCAGTCCTAATTGGCAAAATAAATCGTTTTTGGCGCTTCGTATCGTCGTAGGTATACAGACAACACACACATAGTTTATTTCTTGCAAGCCAAATGTGTACTCTAAGGTAGGACTGCACTTTAGAACTCGACTCACAAAACACACAAACCTCATTGGTACGCAAGTACGTTAATATTAGGTACCTACTTCATGTATGTACCCAAATGTTTTCGAACATGAGGTTTGTAAAAGTAGGGTGCCCCAGTGGCGATACCCCACACCTTACTTCATACATTACATGCATCATGATCATCATCATTGTACATTTTAAAATACATAAGCGTGATGCTAAGTCTAAGGCAGCGGCGACCGATTTTTTCCTATTATTTTTCAATTCACGACATTACGTGCATGTACAGGCAGCTGTTATGTAGGTGTGAAATTAGAATGTAGGGCCAATGAAGTTGACTTGCAATAATTCTTTTAATATTAACATAAGTATTTATTTAATATTTAATTTAAATTAAGATTGTTTAGATGCTACATTCCTAAATATTGTCTATAAAAAGTACAAAAGGCAGCTAATTAATAAAATAAAAAACTATTACTCTCTTTGGCCGAGCTTACTCTATGGGAACAATATTGGTATAGAAACTGAAGTTCTATTTGTTGATAGTTTACATGCACGTAATGTGATCCTAGCCAAAGCCAAATCTGCTTCTGCAGTAAGATTTCAAAACAAAGTACCTACTTACCTACATAGTAATACATTAGACAAAACCGCTTTTGCCAACTCGCCTCACCTACATACTTTGAATTATACAAAAACAGTTTCTAATTAAAATTTAAGAACACGAAGTATTGAATTTCGGATTAATTTTTTGTGCTTTAATCCAAAAAATATAAACGTAGGCGTATTTTAACACTGGAAATCTTGACATCACCACGGATATTATAATTACATTTTTTCAAACCAATTAATTGTAATTCAACAATTTCGTATTCGATTTATAAAGTTTTAGTCTGCGACCTATCCATTTTAGGGATATTTGAATTCATAGTTTGTATGGAAGACGAGTTGTCAATAGCCCCCATAACCCATTAAGGAAAATACTGCCTAGAATAAAGCTCCATAAATCGAAATGCCTTATTTCGCGTTACCTGTATCGTGTACCTACATTGTTAATGAGATGAATGGAATAGTATATATAGAACATAAAAATTAATCGATCTCAAATACCCGTAAGCGTTAAACATAAAGAGTGTTTTCGTTCGTTGCTGGACATTATCCTCGGTAGCTTCATTCGAAGACGATTTTTCCATCAGAACTCAGAATAAATAGGCACCAGAAATCGCAGTTACTAAAACAGATGGTGTGTTGCATCCAACATATTATCTAATTGCAGAATCTCTTTTCACAAGCTGTAATTAAGTAGGTACCTATACCAATATGGGGTAACATTTCACCTGGAAGGTTTTTTTAGAGCAAGCCTTTAATAAATCCGTCTCCGAAAAAAATATATCGTTTCTAGTGCGTATTTATTGTAATTTCTGTGGTTTGTACAGTGTCCGTCTCGAAGCCTTCGATGTCTCAAGTTGTACTAAATAAGAACACCAATTTATCGCGTCACAGGTTCATACTGCGCGTAACATCGCCGACACCCCACCATCCATACATTATACGATTAAGAACTAATGTAAGCGTTTGTTTGGTGCGTGTTGAATGTCTTCATTGTCTGTTGTAGATTTACATAATACGTGTGGTTGGGAGTTTTTGGAAATGCATTTCTTATTAAATACGTATAAATTAAAACGTGAAACGATCGCGCTTGCACCGCGGGCCGCGCTAGTCCGCTTGTAATATTCGGTTCATTTTATTATAGCATTAGGCGATTATATTTATATAATACTAGACGAAGCACAAAATGTCACTCGAGTGTCTTAGGTGTCTGCTGTAATTAAAAGCGAATTGGAAACCAACACACTGCCATTAATAACGTATATTTTACATGGTGCGATCTTTGTGTGCGTGAGATCATAGCGAGTTTTTCTATTAATAGGTTTCAGTTGTGGTCTGTAGTTGTTAGAGGGGTACTGTCGTCAACAGTGATCAGAGTAGTAGGGAGGCTATTTTGCTGCTTGTACATAACTATCCTTGTATGCTAGTGCCTTTTTATTAAAAAATATTTGATTGTGAATTTGTGTGTCACAAGCCTTGTGCGATACTTTGTAAGTAGATTTATATGATCATCACAGAAGTTCATGTCAAAAATCAAGAAAAAGATAAACACTTAGTAAGCATATTGTTGAGAATCGTGTTACTTCGGTATATTTAACGTTTCGCCACAGAATAAATATATAATTTTGCTGCGAGCAGTAAAATGAAACGTAGAGCCTACTCGGATCACTGGTCATGACTCGTGAGTAACTTTACGCTATGATACGATGCCTTATAACTTGGATGTGATCGCGGGTGTTCTTTATATATCTGTGTGGACAGTAGCGGTCACCATCCAAGTTTTCGACAAATATAACTGCCATTCGATAAGTAATTACATATTATACATCATTCGATGCGTAGACTTCATAAATAGCTTCATAGTTTTCGGCTTCCGTCGGTGCACAGCCGGTCGTATTTGATACATATTATTAAATTTCGAAATTGTAATAGATTTATTAAGTATGTAATAAAATAATCTCTGACGAGAAGTAATAAGTAACGAGATACTACCGTAATATAATTTGTGTGTTTAGCTGATAATGGAACATTAGTATGATGATAAGTTTATATCGCTCGTTGAGACGGTGTGGATGGAGACAGGGATGTGGTTTGGAGAGGAGAATCATCGACAAGACTGGCAGAGGGAAGCACCTACTCGTGGGCTCGACTGTCTATGCCTGGCTACCTGTTGCCCTTCTTCAACATTTTAGTTTATGTACGAAAGCACTGAGTATTGTAGTGACCAAACGTGGCACGTCCAGTCTATTAACTAAACGATGGACTCAATGGGAAGTGATACTTCTTGTCCATTTAAACTTTGTACATAGGTACCTTTAGATTCTATTGTCATATGTTCGACATATGTTTAATTTTATTCATCTAAGAAAGTACAGATGGCTGTTGTTATTTTTATATTATTTGGGTAGAAGTACATATATTTTTTTGTAAATGACCTCTGTATTTATCTTTTGTAAGCCATAGGGACTTAGAATAGTGGTACGAGCTACGAACATTGTGATTGCTAATTTCTTTATATTTACTGAGATATTTTTGTTCCGCGTCTAATATTCTTCGTTTCGACAGATTTTTCTTAATAATTTTGTTACTTGGGAGTGCAATATGTACAAATATTTACATATTAAATATAAATTGTACAGTCAATTTTTAGTTTTAATGTGTCAACGCAATATTGTTCGCTATTCATTGGTTGAATGTACAACGGAAGGCATAATATACGATATCACAAGTGAGTTGCGACGCAACCATCTCTCTCACCACTGTGTTTTTCTAATACTTAAGTGATTAATTTTATATAGAAGGACTAGGTGATCTTTGTATTTAAATTTGCTAATTTTTTGTAGCAGATTAGATTTGTTTACTTGGATAAGATGAATAATGTACATTATGAATTGATTTAAAAGTGATTTAGTTGTTATTTAGTAACGAATTTTCTTATTAGGTGTAACTGGCAGCCTCGTGGACTGGCTGAGTCCGCTGATCCCAGTGCGAATGTGCAATTTTGTTGTCGATTAGAGAATTGAGTCTCGGCCTGCGCCGGCGCCGGCCGTCCGCCCACTGACCTCTGTTACATCGGCCTGGCTGTCAATTTGAAGCTTCATGTTCTTTATGTTCCATGGACACTTGTTACTGGTCGCCTTAGCCTTCAGCGCCAAAACGGCGGAACCTGTCGGCACAAAAATAGTTTAACAGTATCAAGTCCAGTGTAATAGATGTCAATGAAGCAGCCACTTCGAAACGTCCCAAAGAGAGACTAAATGAGTTAATATTTCTGGCCGGTAATATGGCTATTGGTCCAATTATAGCCAGAAAGATAGTTGAACGCACAGAAAAGCCTACCTATATACGTCTCAGAAAATGACGTACAATGTAAGAGCCATGATTCATTGCAAAGTAAAGGCGTTCGATGATGCCGCCCGCGCTGGTCAATTCAGAAAAGTTTTATTTTTGCTGATAATGTAAAAGCAACTGTAGGTAGGTATTACATAGAACAGATTGGATGAAATCATTCTTGTTTCGCAACTCGGTTACAAAACAAAAACAAAAAATTATTCAGTTACGAACACTGCCGGAGCCTCTGCAATGGGTGATACGCCTAAGAGTTTCTTAATTTATATACCTACTCATTGAAACTTTTTCTAGTACTGCAAACATGTCTGAACGAGCAGGAATAACTCAATTCGTCTCTCTCCCTTGTGGGACGTCGCAGCTCTAAAGTGTCCCTAAACGATCATGCTTGCATGACATGCAACGTTTATGTGAATGACATGCCGCATGATGGACCATCATGCTTGCTATCAATCAATAGTAGTAGCAGTAGTTTGAATGTCATGAACGTAGATTGCATGTCATGCATGTCAGTCACTACGGCTAGACGATCATGCATGAGTGACAGCACGTATTGCATGTCATGCAGATTGATCGTTTAGGGAGCCCATAACACGTGACCGGGCCGCAGTATTACCGACTGTAGTTTCTGGTAGTTGCACCAAGTTACTCAAACCGTGGTGCCGCGTCCAACTGCAATGGGAAGGCTGATGTTGCGGCGAACTACCCATTCCGTAACAACTTTGTATATTATTTGGTAATTAATTTAGTCCGCAGTGTCCATTATAGTTTCATCCTCATACTTTGCCTTAGTAATTCCTCTGTTATTATTGTTTGACAGCAGTGGCGAAGCGAATTAGCTAATAGGGAACAGACATGACGATATGTTAAAATTTTAGAGAGTCAACTTTTATAAAAGATACTACAAAACAAACCATGAAAAGGTGTGTACAAAATGAGGAAATTTGTATGAAACATTGTTATGCGAATAAACTTACACCTCAAGATAAAATTATAAAAAATAATGCTGTTTTTTTATTTAAACTCCTAAAGAAACCTCAGAAACTTCGTTAACAACACGATCCAAATCCGTCAAAGCGAAAAGGGTCCAGGGATTTTAAGAAATAAAACACAGTTCAATAAAGTTATTTCTATTGAAGAAAAGAAAAGGGTAAAGTTTACAATGAAAAGAAGTTTTTATATTAAAATGTAACTTACCTACCTAATTAAAAACAATATTTAATTAAAATGCAATTTTTCCACTTCACAAAAACTCAAATAGGTACCTATTTGAGTTTTTGTGAAGTACTACACCCTTTTGGCTTGGACGGCCAATTATTGTCAGAAACTATGCTTCATATTGACAAAATATTTAACGGGTAGGGATCGAACCTGGAGCCGTTGTATAAAAATGTTCTACGAACCATGCTTAGTGAGATTGTTTGAAACGTAATCATGATAAAATCTAACTCTACGGCATACAGACATAGGTACATAAATATATATATTAAACAACTGTACGATATTCGAAACCTAATTATGAGAGTGGCTAACCTGATCGTCGCTGATTGGTCGTATAATATATGTGTCCTTCTCTAACATCTTCCGTCCCGTTTCCTCCCTATCCCCTCCACTCAACTCAACCAGGCAGCTAGCCTCCGTTGGAGGCGCCTGGACTTCATTGGCGATTTGATTTTCGCACAAGAAGGTCGAAGCACTGAACCGTAAGTAAGAGGTGAGTGCAAAAATCATTTAATTGTTTAACGGCTTTGCCGTTCGTTATTTTATTGTTAAAGTGTCCTTTTAGGATTTTAGTGCCTGTTATCGTGTCAAATATTTAGCGATAGTGATTCGTAACTCATCGTCGGGAAACGCGCCGACCGGGGATGCTCCCCAGCGGACCCTCCCGTCGATACAAAAAGAAAATGACGATAACGAGTCACTTAATGTAGATACTTAATGTGGGAAATTAAAACCTTCGCAATTTTGTTTTCTGGGTGGTAAACACGGCTCTCAATAGAAGCCGCGATTCCGATATCCAAATCTACCCTTTTTTTTTTTTTTACTGACAACTGGTCAGATGTGATATTCGGAGAACAAAATATTGTTCTACCCCCGGTTTTACTGATTTATCAGTTTAATGATGAAATTAAATTATATGGCTTTATAATTACACAATATCTAATAATTTAGGCCTGTATTATAAAGTGCGGCGACGACGCTCTCCAGATTACGTGAGTTTGTACATTAATTATTTAAGCAGCCACGGCGCCGCTGAACGCAGCGGCACCGCGGCTGCTCGATGCAGCGGCAGGGCGCCGGCCGCCCTTTATAATACAGGTCTTATTGCAAATGGCATGCGGCCATCGAGCAGACATAATCCTAAGGGATTATATATTATATTTCATTCCATTATAGATAAATTTGTGAAAGAAAATCACTGTAAGGTTCCGCCTTGTGATTATTATTATATTTATTTCATCAGCCCTGGATAAAAAATGGTGGCATGTCCAATATATTCTGGCGTTTGAAGCCACAACCCACGAATTCGAAACAAATTCTAATCGTAAATAATTATATAATTATAAACTCTAATCAACCAATACCGAGGCTGCCTGCGCAAGGCACTTCTCATTATCCAGTTTCGAACGGAAACCATAATATTATATACCGCCAGCGCATGGCGTAAGTACCTAGGTACTATATTATGTTCCGTACACCTCGCCTCCTGCGCAAGGAGTCCCTTATTTCCTACCACTTATGCCAGGATTGCCCAACTATATCTATAGAATGCCCACGCAGGGCGCAAATTTTCGCGGCGAACGGCGGAATGAATCAAAGGCATTCCAAACAAAATCTGGCCGCAGAGGTCAGAACAAGATAAAATAAAGACTTTATAGTCTTTTATTGTTTATTGTGTACAGAACATAATGTACACTAATGTTACAAAAATAAATAAATCTAAAAGCACCCACATACTTAAAAATAATATCGGAAGGGTATTGTATCCCTTTGTACAAGCACCGCTTCACATGGCAGTGACTAGCAAAGACTATATAGAAACCCCATATACTGCTATCAAATTCAATCATATTCAAACGTTGTATTCACGACGTCATGATAAAAATGGGTGTTCTGTTCTGGAAAGTGCGCAACTTTCCCCCGGCTTCATCTCGAGTGTTTTTCCTGACATCGAAGGGCCACGGTTCGTACCGTCCCAATTTACAATTTGCAAAGGCTAAGCCTAATGGTTACCAGAGCAAATTCAAGATAGTAAACTAGCAGAGGTATCGAACTTAACCTACATCCAAGCGATTGGTTAACAAAAATTGATCTGTCAAATGCTTACTTTTATCTGAAAATTTATCCGAGCATCCACTGTGGGACACCTTGCACACACTGGGCCTTGGATCGAAAAACTGTATTTAAAAGGGAACCTCAAGTTCATTGAGAACCCTATAAAAATAAACACAGACGATACGTTCAAGAACCTCTTTTAAAATGACTTGCCTACCCTTTGGCCTGCTCTCGGCTCCCAAAATATCTGCCTCACTGAGCAACTGGGTCCCCCGGTATTAACCCCAGGTCCCCCAGTTATTACAGTAAAAGTTAATTTGAATGCTAGTTTACATAGAGAGATCTTTCATTCATGTAACCCATAAAGTACTTAGTCGCTGGGTTAGTAAATAAATTTGAAGAAAACCATATACAAAAGTATTAGTATTCCATAAAAGAGAATACCCTACCCTACAAATGTTACAAGAAAGAGGCAGAAACAAACTCGAGTCTCATAGACATCCTCAGCTTCTAGAGCCTTGTAGTCCCCAATGGTCGACTAAACGGGCTACTGAAACATTCTCATAGTTACAGAGTTAGACAAAAAACCTCTGCAGAACTACCTTCTACCAACAGAAGTTTCGCTAGATTTAAACTGGTAGATAAAGTCCCATCTAAATAATAATAATAATTAATAATAAAAAATGCAGTTGCACCCTCCCAAGGGGACTCATTACCTATCCAGGACGCCTCGGGCTCGGGATGGGAGCACAATGAACAGTCGTAAATTCTGCGGTCTATGAAATCCGTAAGAGAAAAGCCTCCACTCTAACCTTAAAGAAATTCTAGCTTTGATAAAAAGTCACGGTCAGTCCTGACGAACTCTTCAATATCTGTTCAGGCGGATAACAAAATAGTATTGCCCTACCTTCACAGTCCACTTCTACAAAAGAGGGGGGGAGGGGCAAATCCTATTCATTGCTGAGTCCAACTCAGAAGTACGGTCGACCGCACGTCGGTTGAAATAAAACCAGTATAAACTGGTGTCTCGTAGTATTGAATCGAAACTGCCTAATAGGCTAGGCCTGCTCAAGGTCCTTTTCCACGGTAAAATTATCCCACTGGTGTCTGGTGCCTCCACCATTTACCGGGCAAATACAACCGGGCAGAAGGGGACCATTTGTCACGAAGATCGTAACAACCTGAATGGTACCTGCCTCCACCCCTGACAGAAAATATATTGGTCAAGTGGGGTGTGCCGATAAATAGATCTAGGTATTTGCCTCGCGTATAGCTCAAGTACGTGACTTTTGTATGTGATCAAGCCGTCATGAAGCAGTTTGTGGACGCATTCTCCCGTCTTACTGGCATTACAGAATAGTTATTGTATTCTCTTTATTACATACTAGCATGGCTCTTTCCTCCCGCCTTAATTCAGATTCCAAGAGGTTAAACACGTCAAAGGCATATTATATATAATCAGGTATAGAAAACTATCTGGCATCCAGATCTCAAAAACAGCGATAGCTGCGCCCTTCAATATACAACATTGTCAAGTGTGATCATAGACACATCCACCAACCTTCCTCCCAAAGCCCACAACCTGAAAATGGTATATGGGATGGGGGGGGGGGGCGCGTAGGGCATTGAACACCTACCTAGTACAATATTATTATTAAGTTACATGCCAGTTGTCTCCACGCAGTATGACCCAAACAGAAATGAAAATCTAGTCCCGTCTTGACTACACGTAGCAGTTATTCTTAAATCTATATCCCCTTGGCTGGCAAATAAATCTACTCAAGATGTTAATTTTCATCTGCAATGCTCGCGCAGACCAGTCTGCAAGCTCATTTGCTCAGGGCGTCGCGTGCACGACCTTACATTACTATCGACAGACATGAACAGTGTTTTTAATTTTTTGCCCATTATTTGGCTAAAAACTGATACCTACCTGTCGACTAAACACACGTTGTTGACCCCTAATAGTCAATCCAGAGTGTAATGTAATGCATTTTATTCTGTGTTTTAGATAAATTCCCTAATCAAACTGTCCAGCGACGGGATTGGTAAAATTAATTATTTATTTTCCACTGTATTGACATAGGTATACTTGATATACTTAATAGACCTAAAGCTGCATTTTGCACGGTCAAAGCAAACGCTATAAGATCTCTATTACGGACGCAGCCCGCAGGTGCTGAAGCCTCCGCGGCCAGCATAAGCGAATTTAAAAAGATCCATTTAAAAAAAAAAAAAAAAAATTATTCATGCAATTGACAAATAAATTTCCCGACATGTGCACGTAGGTACATGATGTATTTAGAATTTGGCAAAGAGTGTTGTGACTTGCGAGATCTCCAATTCCCTCTGGATAATATTTCGTCCAAGGGAAATCTGATATTATACAGATGTACCTACCTACATTTTAATCTGTGATTATACCTACACTTTGTATTATTTACTTACATCGTTGGATCAATCAAATAAGAAAAACATCAGATCTTATGTATAATTTTTGTTTTTTGTTGGCTACAACAGGTATATATATAGGTAGGTAAGAATGTACTTGTTTAGGTATTTAGTAGGTATATACCAATGTACCTACTTCTAATATGACAACTCCTAGGATTGTAAAAGTACTATGAACGTTACCTACTATTTACTTTTAATTTAGAAATGCAAATTATGTGTTGGTAAACTTGGTAATCTTACCTATATTCTATGAATGTATCCTTGATTAATTGGATATTCATTTTGGTTCATCACATTCGTCTTTCCGTATAGGTACCTACCTACCTACTTAGTGTACACGTCTGGCATTACATATATGTATAGTCAAAGATATCATTATAACATTGGTTATATTGGTTGTCTGGAAGAAATCGCTCTTAGCGATAAGACCGCCTAGATGTACTTTATTGTATCGGTTTTTTCTTTTTTTTTTGTAATTGTTAAATGTGCAATAAAGTGTACTGAATGAATTGAACATCGTAGATAAACTGTCCCAACAACACCATTTGCTAAATGTACTTAATCTTTATTAATATTATCTTCCTAAGTGCTGCGGATATTGTAAAAATAAATAAAAATAAAATATTTACCTAGTACATTACAATTGGGTTATGTATATTGTATAGATATTTATGATTTTAAATGTATTTTAATAAATTATAATGTCTATGGGCCATACCTACATTTAAATATCTGATACAACATTTTTATTCATTTGGGTGCGCAATAGCAAGAAACACTAATACCAATCACTTACTATATACGAACATACTAGTACCATCACATTGGCTTAAAATTCTCAACCAGGCGATAGCAAACAGGTCTCATAATTAGGTTTCGAATATCGTACAGTTGTTTAATGACAGCGTTTTACCTACCAATAAAACGCTTATTAAATAACTTACCATATTCGAAACCTAAAAGTTTCATAACTGCCTGGTTTTACAAACTATTAACATTTATTATGAGACACAATGAAGTCCAGGCGCCTCCAACGGAGGCTAGCTGCCTGGTTGAGTTGAGTGGAGGGGATAGGGAGGAAACGGGACGGAAGATGTTAGAGAAGGACACATATATTATACGACCAATCAGCGACGATCAGGTTAGCCACTCTCATAATTAGGTTTCGAATATGGTAAGTTATTTAATAAGCGTTTTATTGGTAGGTAAAACGCTGTCATTTTGTGAATAAATAAATGAATTTAATGTAAAAAAAAAAAAATTTTAGGGTTAAAAAAAGATGAATTTTTTTTTTAAAGTACAGGTACAGTTTTTTTTAAGGTACTGATTGCTGATAATGGTCGGATTTTTATTTGAACGCCATCTATCACGAGAAGTTGGAATCCTGTTTTTACATTTGAGCGCCATCTGCCGGGAGTAGACAGAACCGTCTACCTATCGCTATAACTTGAGTTCCCGAACAAGTTATCATTCAAGAACAAGATGTCGCTCTACGAATTATATTGTAAATGATCGACCAAGTTCAGACTTGGTCGAAAAAAAAAACATGACGTAGGTACGTCGTCGAACTCGAAACACGAGAGACATGAGTAAGTATGGCAGTGATGTGAAGTCTACTTACATAAAATAAAATATAATTTTATACCTACCACCTTCCTGATTGCAAAAGGGTTCGTTTAAAATCGCTGGCTTCAAGTAGGCAATCGCGCGGCGCGCCAGTCGGCCCTCGTGCCTAGCCTACTGCTGCGATCACAGATTTAGGTATAAAAATCTGTGGCTGCGATGATGGCGTCATCAGAGCAGAGAAGTAACCGGCTCTGGTTAATTTGACACAAGCACGCACTGGCATGAAATGTCCTTGAAATGCCATTTTCCTGTTAGAAATCTTGTTCGGCTCTCACAGAAATTCACAGACCCTGTGCAAAAAGAGGTCACTTCACATAAATTGATCTCTTGTTTTGCCACTAAGAAAAGCTAAGTACCCATTTGGAATGATAGTATACTTATAGGTACCTACCTACTTACCTACCTTACATTTTAAACAAACATGTTCTCACTAAGAACCTACCTACGCATCATACGTGTGCAAGTCTTCTTGGGGGAAACACATGCTTTGCGTTTTGGTTTCAAATTATTTATAAAAAAAGTTGTACCTAACTAGGTAGTGTAACTAAAAGACGGCGTGAAGTGCATTATGGCTTCTAAAACTTTAACACTCGTTTTATTAGTGCAACTAACTTTAATAATACAGACCAGTAAGTACCTACCTACCTATTTCTTTGATTTTAACCGTAGGTCCCTATCAAATAAATCACTATAAAGCTATTTTATTTTTGATGGGGTAGGTACGTGTTTATCCAGTGTAAATGTTACGTAAATCGATTTATAATTTAAAAAATAATTATTGACCTCTCTATACTTTTGTGACCATATATAAGGTCATTCAACTTGTACTGATAATGACTGTTTTGCCCTTACGCAAGTGCAGCATTCGAGGGGTCATCCTTATTTAATTAATATGTTATCTGAGCGAATGGACGCCAAATGTTTCAATGTTTTTCCATTCCAATAGTTAGTCTACCTAATTAGCCTAACTTATTTAACTTTTAAAACTGAACGTGCTTGTTTGACTAAATAAGTGGTGAATTAATTAAATAAACCTACCTACTTTCACTCTGCCTTTGTATATACATACTTACTACATCGATTTTTTTGTTTGAATATATTTAAAATTAATTTAGATAGGTAGGTACCTAGTAGAATAGGAATATAAATTATCTAGATATGATTTACCTTCATCAAATTTCGAAGAATGTAGTTAGTCAAGTAATTGGGTAGGTAATCATCAATAATAATTGATTAGGCACTTATAATTTATTTAAGTAAGTAGGTAGTTATCTACCTAGTACCTACCTATATCATATTTTAGGTACCTAACACATGCTTAGAGCTCCGAGGCTTCAAGACTGAGCTTTTTCTCAACATTAGTGGGCGACTCACAAGTTTCGATGATATACCTACGTACGATTGATATTTTTTTTTACTTATCCCTCGCTGATTAATAATTAAATCCCATCACTAAAACCCGCTCCTTTCTAGATGGACAACAGAGTAAGAAACATTTCCGCAGGGACTATACGTTTTTGTCTGCGACATCAAGTTTCTACAAAGTGCACACGTTGCACAAGACGTGGCAGGAAAGCAAGCGAAAATGTGGTATGGAAGGGGCCACCCTGTTCTACCCGGAGGACGCGGTTGAAGCAGACGCGGTTATTGCGCACTGGAACCAGACCCAACCCAACTTCTATTGGGTCTACATCGGGATTTCTGACCTGGTGGTGAAAGAAGTTTATGAGACTATTGACGGTAACTCTTAATCTACTCCATTGAGACACACCAACACCTACACTCCTTAAAGATTTCAACATCACCCTAAGGTTAAGGTTGCCTGGAAGAAATCGCTGAAAGCGATTAGGCCGCCTTTTAATTGTACATAGTTTAGTAAATTATCGTAGTGTAAACTTTTGATATAATTTGGTGCTCAATAAAGTACTTATATTTGATTTGACCTTCAAAATTATAAGAAATCACTAAATCTGGGTGTTTGTAAACCAGAAGATTGAGGTGTGGCCCACATAGGCTATAGATAGGTACTTACTTATCGCGGAAAAAGTTATCAACGCGGGCGAAGCCGCGGGAAACAGCTACCTAGTAGGTACTTATTTAAGTTTGTCTTACAAACTCTTGCTCCAAACTTTACGCAGAGAATCCTAGTTTAGAATGAGACAAGCGGTATTGTAACGTTTCAGGAATTCCCGTAGCGGACGTGTACAACAACTGGTCGCCGGGGGAGCCCAACGACGCGAACGGCGTGGAGGACTGCGTGATCCTGCGCCGCGACGGCACCCTCAACGACGACCGGTGCGACCGCAAGTACCCCTTCGTTTGCAAGAAGACCCTCGACTCTCTACAGTGGAACCAGGATTGCGACATGCCTTACACCGGTACATACTGAGTCCTACACCTACATTATATAAATTTAAATAGTTTTAGTTTTTATAATTAGTTTTTTTTTACTTTGCTATAATACCCTAACAGCATGCAGGGATGTAAATTAGCATCTCTATGTGGCAATGCAAGAATAAAGAATACTTAAAGAATACATAAAATAAAACTGTAGGTTAATATTTTTCGAAATACCTTGATGTGGAGAACCGGATGGGCACATCAGTGAATTGTAACGTATATAGTAGGCCTAATAACGCTTGCCAAAGGTTGTATTAAGAATTTAAATATTATAGTAGGTACCTAGTACTTTATTACACATAATCGTACCTACCTGTTTCAGACTACGTATATGAGAAGAGTCAGGGAAAATGCTACAAGTTCCACGTAAACCCAAAGAACTGGACCGAAGCTGTGGCCTTCTGCAGCGCAGAGCTGTCGTATCTGGCTGTTCCCAACAGTGAGGCCGAGGCAGAGTACCTGGTGAGGCTGACCGACCAGACTCAGAAGGGCAAGGTCACCGGGAATTTTGCGAACGGGGTGGTGCACTTGGGGATTCACAATCGGGATGGTGAAGGCTGGAAGACCATTAAAGGTAAACTTTCAGTTTTAATATTTATTGGGTAGGACGCAATGACTCAACGATCCACTTTCCTGAATGTCTGATTGGTTGCCTTTTTAATACTTTTTATAAAAAAACCCACTATGTTAATATTTTTACTTTTTTAGTTACACGTCAATGTTTAAGATTCAACCCTTACCAGGTGATCGGGGTCAATGACATGGTAAAATACTGTAACGAATAAAACGACTATAATTTAAAACTAAACGATTTTAATAATAAAATGCTCATATACCTACGACGACTCTTTCTTAGGGAAGAGATACCTGTATAAAATGAGTTGTATAATAATTATCAAAAGCGGCAATCTGTATTTTGTTTTCACAATGAGTTCCTGGGTCTTGCTTGGTGCAAATTAAGAAGTTGAAATTTCAATTAAGTATACAGGGTGTCCCACGGCGATGCCACACGGAAGGAAAGTACATTAAATATTGAAGATAGGATATTTTACTGAAAGAAGACATTGTTTTATTTTTAATAATAAGTAGAATTACATTCACAGATTTTTAAAAAATCGCCTGGCTCTACCGGGAATCGACCCGCCAAATGTAAAAAAATAAACACCATGTATTTTATGATAACGGTCGAAAGGGTTAATCATAAGGATTATTTTCTCCTAAATAACATAGGATCTTAAATGAAAGGAAGATCATGAAATTTAACATTTTATTTAATAAATGCCTAAAATGTGATCCATTCTGTGGTATACAAATTTTTACTCTGTTAATAATTTCTCTTTTTTTCTCGATTTACTTATTTTTGCATGATAACTAAATCGACAGGAAGAGAAATTATTAAAAGAGTGAGAATTTGTACTACAGAATCTGACAGAATGGACTACATTTTGTATAATTTGATAAATTATATTTTAATTATTTTAAATAAAATATTAAATTTAATGATCTTCCTTTCATTTAAGATGCTAAGTTATTTAGGAGAAAATAGTCCTTATGATTAACCCTTTCGACCGTTATCATAAAATACATGGTGTTTATTTTTTCCACATTTGGCGGGTTCGATTCCCGGTTGAGGCAGACGATTTTTCAAAAATCTGTGAATGCAGTTCTACTTAATATTAAAAATAAAACGATGTCTCATTTCAGTAAAATATCCTATCTTCAATAATTAATGTACTTTCCCTCCGTGTGGCATCGCCGTGGGACAACCTGTATACTCACAAAAAAATACAGATAGCCGCCTTTGATTACTATACGACTGACACAAAATATGCGCTTGCAAAAAAAACAAGCATAAAGTAAATAACCAATAAGAGCTAAGCATTAACCTTTTTTTTTAAAAAAAAGGAAACATTTCAAAAAGTCAACTAGCCAGTATGGTTAACAGGCCAGACAGTATTTACTGTCATGTCTACACCACCACCCACCACCATGTAAACTAATACACATTACTTGTTTTGTAAACTCATTTGTTTCATACCCTCACATTGAAAAAAACCCTAAAAATGCCTCGGGACGAGACGGGGATTCCTCGACTTGTAGGTATTAAATCACCTCGTCAGGCGATCGCACCTCTATTTACGCAGTGATAATAAAGGTACCTAGGTACTCCTTGCTTTAGGTTTAAACTTTGTTAATTGCAGGTACGACTATAGAGGAGGGCGGGTACTCGCACTGGGCCAGCCAGCAGCCCGACGGCGGCGACAGCGAGCAGTGCGGCGCCATGGCCTTCGACGGACAACTGAACGATGTATCGTGCGATTCTAGGAGTTTCTTCATATGCGAACACGACATCCCGCGGCTTAGCAACGAGTTTGATGAAAGAGTCGGTACATTTTAAAGAAACAACTCCATAAGATGTTGCCCGCATGTCCTAAAACTTAATGAAAAATATTTTAAAAGAACCAGTTAACCAACATTGAAAACCCAATTTGAATTTTTTTAGTGCGGTGGAGGTGGCGGCCAGTTGTATTCCAATCAGCAATGTATGAGAGACTTCAATCATGCGCGGCCATAATTTGTATATTTAGGCTGCGGCCTGCGGTAGGCCGCCACCGCAGGCCGCGTGTGTCTGGGATAAGCAAGAATGCGAAAAGCAACTCTCGTCTATAAGTAGCAGTGATAGTGATATGAACTTGCCTGATTTTGTCATTTTATTAAAAAAATGCTGACCAATATAAATTAAAAACTTGTTTAAGGTAAGTATTATAAGTAAATGCTTTGAGATTATAATGTAGGTATATTTAATTAATAAGAACAAACTATTTGATATTTTATTTTATTTTGTAAAATACCGGTATAACCATGAGGACGATGATCACAAAATATCATGATGTTATGTTTTACTAGCTTTTTACCTTTGTATGCATTTTGTAACCTAATAACACAGACCAGCCAACCAATTGACTGCGCATTTACGACGAAAGCTTTTACCGAACATAAGGCCATCGCCTATAGGTATATTACCGGCGTCAAGCCATACTTGTTTTAGTGTGAGTTTTGATTTTGCCTAAGGTAAGACCTCCCGTAATAGTAATTTGTTTTACAAGGGGACTTTGTTCCTTACCTTAGGCAAAATCAAACTCACAATTATGGGTTGATGCCGGTAATATAGGTACCAAAGCGGAGATGGCCTTATGTTCGGTGAACGCTGTCGCCTTCTCATGCGCCGTCAATGCGCAGTCAATTGGTTGGGTAGTCTGTGCCTAAGAAGGAATAGGTGGTACATAAAAATGATAGTATCATAATAATATTTTAAAGCAATAAACTTACAAACCAACATTTATTCATTGTATTACAGGTTAGTATACGTTTATCCATTCAAATTACTGTTATAGGCACTTTATTCAGGTATGGTAGGTACGTACGCTAAAGCTTAAAAAATAGCACCGACAATACAATAATTAGTTGACTAATCTGAAATCTATTCTGAGCCTACCATGTCATTATGTACTATTGGATTTTATGCCATTTTCATGTAATTTATCTGTTTTGATTTCACTCGAGAAAATTCCCTAAACCCCATTATCACAGAATACCTTTCTAGGTAGGTACGGTCGACCGCACGTCAGTGAAAAAAGAACCATATAAACCCTAACAAGCTAGGCCAGCTCAAGGGCAAAGTACTTTTCCACTAACGTGGACTGTACCTACGTACCTTAACGGTAACAGCCCAGCGCTCCAAGAGGCTGAAAATCGAAACTTTCAGTACCTAATTTGACTTATCAAAAGTGAAGTTAGAGCAAGATAGCAAGAATCTCACATTTGAAGCGCCGTCTCTGCTCATAGATCTATGCTTTCTCCCTCTACGTCTCTGCTTAATCAGTTTTTAAATTTTGCCGCTTGGGGGCGCTGTGGCGAATAATTAGGCGCATCCAATACCAGCAGTGTCAAGCTGGATTCATAATTTTCCTCTATTCGATTAACAACTGGCGTGTTGTAATGGTAAAATATGTTTAATAATGTCCCATGTACCAAACATTCGTAAACTTATAATATTGTATAGGCATACTTAGGGAAGTCCTCGTTCTTACATTTTAGTGTATAAATGGCCAGGGTAAATTATAAAAATTTGGCAGTCTCACAGTTATATTCATACAGTACCCGCCCCTCGCGACTAATCTCTCTAATACAAAAAACCACAAATTGTCATTTTTAAAAGAGAAACAAAACCCCCGTTTAATCGAACATAAGTACATAATAACATAAAATTTGAAGTTCTTTTATATTTGCCCCTTCATATAATTATAATTAACACCCATCAATTATAATGTGTACATTGGTCAGAATCACCTAGTTAATTATTGCAGGTATGTACATACTGTTTATACGAGTCATTCGTCTGGGAATACAGTTTTACCAACTAGGGGCAGGTGCCGGACGAAAGGGCCGCCGTACGACAGCAAAACCCGGGCGGGCTCCACGTACGCCGCGACCCACGATATCAGCAGCAAGTAGAAGAACGCAGACACCAGCCGGTCCATCACGAATAAACTGAACAATAAAAACAAACAATTACAATAGGTACCATTTCAACATCTTACAAAAGAATATCCCCTCGTCCCGCCACTGCTGGGGCTCAGGCCTAGTTACCGTCTCAACGAAGGCGTTAGGCCCAGTGAGGGCTGGTCGACTTCACATGCGCCTAAGAATTCCTTCATCAGCGTAGGAATGCAGGTTTCCTCGTAAAGTTTTCTTTCACCGTTTGAGAGCAATACAGCATACTAGTATACTAGTATGACCACTAAGAAACGCTGGTCTGGTTAACGTTGTAACTCGAACTTTGGAGCGAATCGAAGAAGTTCTCGAGCGATACTTTGACGGAAAATAAAGCTATGGAAAATGATCAATATCAAAACCCGTGGTACAAACCTACATGAGTACATTTACAGTAAAAGTAAACATTCCTTTATTTTCAAAAATGAGTAAACTGCATTTATAGATAGTCGATGCTGAACGTAAAAGCAACTATTTGATATGAAGTCATAGTTCGCGGAAAGCTGCTACTACTGGCGCATGCTAGCAGTTCACAATTTTCAAATCGCTACTTGAATATTGGTTTAATATTTTATTTTACAGTAGAATTCTTGTTCTAATAAGGTTTGAGATGTTAGTGTTGACTTCTTTAAAATACTCACATATTATTCTGTAGCCTCGCTTTCGGTAGATTCTCTAACTTTTCCTTCAAACAATACAGCTTGCCGCCGATCATGCAGGTCTCTATGTAGGGGGCCACGTCAATGACGTTGAGGTTCATGGGGAACGTTTCAAAGTCCACGTGGTTGAGCGACGCGCCCAGGGACTTGAAGTTGTGGGTGTCGAACCACCACTGGCGCGTCGTGAAGTACTGCAGCACCTCCAGACCCACTGATATTCTGTTCTGGATGCGGACCATGCTGGGGACCACACGCAATTAGGTATGTCAAAAATCCATTTGCCAGTTTACTAAAGACATGTACATAGGTGGACGGATAATTAGAAACAGGGCAAGATTTTCATGCAATCGAGGTCACTTTGAAGCCATGGTTCTTCCGTGTAGGATTTATCGGGGCGTGATCTGATGACGGTCATCGAGAGAGTACATAGAGGACTTTTACATCGCTATAGGTATCCAACTGATCAGAACAGCCGTTTGGGAGCAGCGTCGTCATGATTCCATAACTTTAAGATTTTTATACATTTTTATGCCATTTTGCAGGTTTTTTTCTACATGACGATACTGCTACCAAACGGCTCATCTGATCAGTTGGATATCTATAGCGATCTGAAACTCCTCCATCTACTCTCTCGATGACCGTATCAGACCATGCCCCGATCAATCCTTCACGGAGAACCATGGCTTTAAAGTGACCTCGATTGTATGAAAATCGTGCCCTGTTTCTAATTATCCGTCCACCTATGTTAGGTAGGTACCCTTTTTAAATGGGCTTAAAATTAATGCAAAAACGGGCTTACCATGCATTCTATATTTTATCTCCTTCTGGCTCCTCCAACCTTGCGGTTACGAGGGCCAAGTCACATGAGATTGATACCATGGATTCCTTAATTTTTTTAAATATATAAGTGGGTAGAGGTACTCACAATCGCTTCTGCCCAAAGATGAACATCAAGAAATCGATGAAGTACGCTGGCACGATGTGGAAGAATAACACGCAGAGCTGGTGGATGAGCTTGTTGTGCCGGATGTTGCCGTCGGGGTACCACAGCGGGCCCTCGAACGGGTACTTGCGCACCGTCGCCTTGCCCACGTCCAGCACCTCCTTCCACGTCGTGGTTCTGTCGTCGCCAGTTGTCATGTTGTACACAGGGATTTCTGGAGGTCTGCGAAGGTAGCAGTCAAATGTCATACAAAAACAGCCTTGTTATACTACATATTCATTTATAATTATAGTTTCAGTGTATAAAAAAATACTTTTAGTGGTATTAGCCTTTGTTTCTGCTCCATGGTCTTAGCACTCAAAATTCTTTGAGTTTTTTAAATAATGCAGGTACACTAATCAGATTTAGACACCTGCAAAAACTTTTGAGCTAATAAAATTGTCCAATGCTCATTCGTTACTTGGTGCACTAAGAAGCTTATCTAGGCTTACATTTAGATCTGATTTAGATATTTAGCCATTTATTTATTCATTTAAAATTATTGTAACACAACAGGTTAATCCATAGCGTTATTTAAAAACTTTAGACTAACAAGCAGCGTTTCAAAGCTAAAGTAAAAAAAGTTGCTAATTAAATAAAATTAGATGAACGATATTACCAAATCCAAACCTTAACCAAAAACACAAGCCAAACCCCACTGCTCCACACGTTTGCGTTTGTAAAGGTTTGCCAACCGTGTATACATGCAGCATAACGTTTTTGGTTATGGTTTGGATTTGGTATTATCATTCAGAATTTGCGCGATTGGCCCCAGATAAAGGATAACTTCTTACTTTTGTACCAGCGTGCCCATCCGGTGGGCGATGAGTATGATGGCGTTGATGGCCATGTCTATGGCGACCACCTCGGCTTTGTAGTGGCCGTAGCAGTGCATGGACCGAATGACGCCCTTCCCGGCGCCCACCATCAGCCCGATCGGTCCATTGAGGTTGTCCACCCAGCCCGGGGTCGGCTCCTTGTATGACGGAGTCACTGGAACACATTCAAATAGCTATTATAGGTATTTACGGGTCCTCTACCTGTTAAAATGCCGTTTTGCCAAACTGGCCACTTTGTACTGAAATATCTTGCGTCTTGGAATTCTAAATTCAAATAATTATTAAATTAAATCCATTTTTTACCGACTTCCAAAAAAGGAGGAAGTACTATGTTCGGCTGTATGTATTTTTTTAGTTACTAACAAATTGATTTGGTTTTTTGGGTTTTGTTTTCACTCCAATGTTAACACTTTTTGCTAAAAACTTTTTGGTAGGCGCCCGCGCCCCCGGAGTAGCATTTTTTTTCCATAAAGCATCATTTCATTAAATTGCATTTTAAATAATGAGTGTCGACATGGAAACAAAGTTTGCGGATGTGTCATAATGCATATAATGCAATATGCATATTAAAATAGAAGCGTGTAACAACTCTTCCAGTTAGCTCCAAAATTATGTTGTAACTTTAGTGACTATCTATTAAACCGTTATGCAAACCACCAACTAGAATTGTGCCGTATTTTTGTGGACTGAAAAAAATGTTGACTTTTTAGTTTTAAATAAGACATGGCTCAAAGATCTAGTAACCAAGCTATTAAAAACGGTTGTTACCTATGCTGGGCCGTGCGATGGCGACCGGCAGCTGCGGGTAGCACTCCTGCACCAGCGCCTCGGCGAGCCGCTTGGAGTACGTGTACGAGTTGGGGTGCTTGCCGAACAGCGTGGGCGCCAGCATGGTGAACTGCTGCTCGCTGAGCCAACCGCACGCGTGCAGCACCTCGTGAGGGTTGTGCGGCGGCTGGTGCACCTGCGCACTCACTTGGCTCATAACTCTGTTGCAATGTACATTTTAGACTTTCGCGCTTTGTATTCATACTTTACGTATACTTTGTAGTGTAATCTGGCCGAAACGTCGGGCAAGGTAAATAAAATTTATTCGTGTGTAAGATCCGTAAATAATTTTGTGGGTGATTTGCAAAAAAATTTACATTATTTAGCTTAAAATAAGGTAAAATATGTTTTATTACCCTAATGTACCTACTTAACTTGTTATTTTCCGGTAAAAAAATGTTGATTTGATTAGGTACCCAGTAAGTTGTGAGGTGTAGCCGTACCCTTTACTTTTATAATATGACGTTCGTTTTTCGATTCGAACTACCTATACTACAGTACTAAGTTTTCAACAATTTTTCGTAAGTCCTACAAAAAAATGTAGGTATATTGCACTTAACTTTATACGTAAGTATAAATGATAATAATTTACTTAAATATATACTAAATTGATAAACAAACTAAACTAAACATAAAACATACCTAACTTAATTACTTACTTATGGGGGGCAGCCCTATAGATAAAAGTAAGTATTTATGAATATAAATAAGTACTTAATAAATAACTATACGTAGGTACCTACTTAATACAGTGTTCATACTGTTGTGCTGATAATGACGTCAAATGTTTTTCTAATGGACGTTTTTTATGTATAAATAAGTCATTATGTTTTTCTGCAAAGCAAGGCCATTACAATTGTATTTAAATAATATAATATTTTATAACATATTTGCTCGTAAAGGGTCACTTATTTTACTAATTTCAATATCGTTTGTATCTCATTACGCACTTGTGCGTTATTGTAAAGTAAAAAGCACTTGTTCGGTAATGTAAAGTAAAACGCACAGTTTATTAAGATGCTCCGTCTAAAAACGAACGATTAGCAATATTACTGCCGCGGTCCGCAACAGAGGCATTGATGGATGAGCGTGTGAATGTGGGCCGAGGCGAAGCCGAGGCACACACACGTGAGTCCATCAATGCTTGGTTGAGGCCAAGGCTTGTATAGAGCTTTTCTCAAATAATGCGCGGAAATCCAAAAAATATCAAGTTTTATTAAAATTGTTAACCGTCTGAACTGAACGATCACGACTTAGGGTTGTCACAATACTTTGGGCAAATCAAAATACTTTTGGCCATATCTCCGGAACGGCTAGTGCTAGAACCATGTTCACGTACTCAAATGAAAGGGCTCGACGAGATCTATCTGAATATAACATAAAAAAGACCTTTCATTTGAGTACAAACACGAGGGGTCTAGCACTAGCCGTTCCGGAGATATGGCCAAATGAAAAAAAAAACCACTCTTTTGGCCATATCTCGGCCATATACGGCTGGTGCTAGACCCTTGTTCATGGTACTCCAATGAAAGGGCTCGACGAGATCTATCTGAATATAATATAAAAAAAACAGCCTGTATATATAATTTTTTATTAAACAATTTCCGCGCATTATTTGAGAAAAGTGCTATACAAGCCTGCAATCAATGTAATTTCATGCATCATTCGAAATTTAAATAAAACTTTTGTTATGTTACCTCCGTGGTTGCCATGGTTACACGACAGATATGAATTAATATGGTCATTATTTGACCGCTAGGCACGACAGATATGGATTTTCATTCAAATTATTAGCCCGCCTGCTCTCATTTATTTGACCAGTACTGCATTTACCGATTTAATTCGAAGAAGGTTGTCAAAATAAAATTCACATTTCCAAGCATGTTTGAGAAAAGAGTTTTTATGTCAGAAAAGTGGTAAACATTTTATGAAGAAAATTAACTTTGAGATAAAATAAGTAAATATTTAATCTTTAAATTAATTTTGACAATAAATTACAACCATTTATCTGTAACAAAAATATTTATTTACTTTAAAGTAATATTGGCTGTTTTTATGCCTTTGCCTAAAAAAAGCGCTGATGCGCGTGCATCGCTAATTTGTGAACAAGTAAAATTATTCCGCGTGCTTTTTCTTATCGCTGTATTGTTTATATTTGAAAATGTCGTTAAGTAGTGATTATAAGCTTTAACAAGTAATTAAACATTTATTCGTTTTTCGAGTTTTATTTATTTCCTCGCAAATATGTTATAAAACGTCGTATGACATACGTGCGCATTGAAAATTACAGCCTCTGCTTTCTTGTATAGCCCCGCCTCGGCTGTAATTTTCAACTTACCGCACTTATATCATAATGTACTATTATAGACGTTCACAGTCCAAAATTTTTATTCTCCTCGAGTTTATTCTTTTTTAATTTTGTCTAGTGATGTAAATTTAATTTTACATGTCTCAATTTTTATATCTTACCCAAGTTCAGCTCAATAATAACCGAAATAAAATAAAATTAGGAGTACTGTATCTTCCTATTTTGGTTAAGGTTGTCTGGAAGAAATCGCTTTTACCTACTTACTATATGTACCTACTAAATCCACTGTATTGTAGTGTTCTGTTTTTTTGCGCAATAAAGAGCATTGAATTGAATTGGTTTGATCTAAACCGCATTAACTAATCATAATATGACAACGCAACTCACCTGTTCGGCCAACCTCTCGTAGTCAGGGTAACAGAAGGCGGTGGAGAGATGCACGAATGCTGCGAGCTTCTTCATCTTCTTGGCGATCTCTAGCAGCCGCTGCGTTCCCCTCGTGTTCATCTCCAGGCCCTCCTTGAGTGGAGCCTCCAGCCGGAGACTCGCTGCGAAGTGGAATACCACGGATACCTATAATTTACAAATTAATTTGTCTCTTAACTTTCAGTAGTAGTCTTTATTATCATCAGCCTGTACTGACATAGGCCAAGGCGTGTCTTCTCCGCATCTTCAGTTCTCCGCATCCAGTTACGCCAGCTGCCTTACGCAGATCGTAAGTAAGTGTATCTAGCATCCCGTACTACGCTTGCCCGATCGTGGTCTCGTGAGCTCTGAAGATTTCAAGAGGCTCAAAGAGTTCGGGCACAGGACTGCCCAGCGGGTGGTGGCACGCGGGTCTGCAGATGTTTATTCCGTTACCGACTTCACAGGCTTCTTAAACTTAGGAATACAGTCTCTTTAAAAATCTTAATATATAAAACGAAGTCGTGTTAGACCACTTATAACTCAAGAACGGCTGAACGGATTATGATGAAACTTGGTACAGGGACAGCTTATAGCCTGGAATAATATAATTATAGGCTACTTTTTACCGGGGTAAACAGTTTCCGCGGGAAAAAACTTACTTCACGCGGGCCAAGCCGCGGGGCAACATCTAGTTAAGTATAAAAATTTTGACAATTTACATCTACAGACTGTACAAATAAGGCCCGGCTAGGTATTATGCCCGCTCAATCTTGCTTGTGAGAATTCCAGGATTGCACTAGCAAGCAGGTACCGTTATGTCGTATAAATTGTGCAAACCTGAAATTTTCGCAAGCAAAATTGAGCGTATAGTCGGGCCTTACATGAGGTTTAGGAATATTATAGTTTGCGAGCACACTAAAGTCCTCACAATACCCCAGGAAGGTTCGAATGGCGCCCACCAAAGAGATCCTAACTCCATGCAATACCCAAATACCCAAACCATATAAAGTATTTTGACAGTACCTACTTAATTGCAATTGGTCAATATTGCTTTAAGGCTTATGACGACTTCAATAAGTGAAATTTTAATGTACTGTAGGTACCTACTAATTAATTTTTTACCTAGTCTATGAAAATTAGATATTAACTTTAGGTGTTATTTATCGTTAGTTACGCAGTCGAGTCACTACTACTGGTAATTCAGTAATAACTAGGTACTAGGTGTACACCTTTTACCTACTATAACAAATAATCAAATTTTGAATAGCACGTTTCTTGTATATACATACAATATTGGCACAAATAACAGGAATTAACACAAAAATGTCGGCTGAAAGAAATCGCTTGAAGTGATATGACCACCTGGATTGTACTGAAAACACACACGGGAAGCAAAGTGTAATTCTACATACTTACTTCGATGTTTATTTATTTACTAGCAGACCCCCGCGACCTCATTCGCGTTAAAAGACTACTATTTGAGCTGTTCTTTCTTTCTTTCAATACTCCAGACCAACAAACCAACCAAACCGCGAACGAACGCGCGAACAAACGCGCGAAGCGCGCGAACAAACCAACCAACCCGCGAACAAACGCGCGATGCGCGCGAACAAACACCGAACAAACGCGCGAAACGCGCGAACAAACCAACCAATCCGCAAACAAACGCGCGTACAATTGCGCGAAGCGCGCGAACGAACACGCGAAAAAACGCGCGAACAAACCAACCAACCCGCGAACAAACGCTCGAAACGCACGAACAAACGCGCGAACAAACCAAACAACCAATCCGCGAACAAACGCGCGAACAATCGCGCGAAGCGCGCGAACAAACACGCGATGAAAGGCGCGAAACGCGCGAACAAACCAACCAACCCGCAAACCAACCAACCAACCAACCAACCCGTGAACAAACGCGCGAAACGCACGAACTAACGCGCGAAACGTGCGAACAAACCAACCAACCAACCAACCCGCGAACAAACGCGCGAGCTAACGCGCGAAACGCGCGAACAAACGCGCGAAACGCTCTAACAAACCAACCAACCCGCAAACAAATGCGCGAAACGCGCGAACATACCAACCAACCAACCAACCAACCCGCGAACAAACAAACCCGCAAACAAACAAACCAACACAACAAAAAATAAACTGAGATTCACACCCCCGAGAATCTAGAAAATGGGAAAAACATCGGTGAGTTGTCCGTGATAGGTACCACCAGATCAAATGGTATCGAATCTTCTTGTGTTAGTACTCTTTGCTAAATAATAAATAAAGTCTTCTATAGATGAAATCTTTTTTCTTCATATGGAAAGCCAGTTGCCGATTTGCGCGCATTTTGGTTGCCATGGAGATATTTCTTGTTATTTTGCGTAGTGCATAATTTATTTATTTATTTTTTAAGAAATGCGTGTGATTTTTAATTTTGTGCCTATTAGTTCTCGATTCAATATTTGTATATTTTTTTACTGAACAATTTGGTATACAGAACATTCAAAGTTACGATTTCAAATGTCAACTTCTAACGCCTAACGTCCTGATGAATTCCTGAAATATTCTTCGACTTGCTACACTTTACATTTTGTGGCCGCTCCTTTTTATAAAACCCAAAACCAAATAGCCTATGTTCACACAGAGAGTATTATCTATCCAACAGCGAAATAATTATTGAGATCGGTTCTGTAGTTACAAAGATTAGTTCTAACACACATCCAAACTTTACCTCTTTATTATTAGTATAGATTTAATTAATAATTTATTGTACACACAGAAATAAAAATTAAAACAATATAAAGCAACAGAAAATTATACAAAGGGTCAAGATTATTTCTAAGAAATCTCTTCCAGCTAGCCCGCTATATATGTTATTACTCGCAAACGGTAAACACTTAGTCCTTACGGCTCGTATACTCGCTTACTGTAATCTAGGATCCATTGCACAATTAGTGATCGTGTCGATTTCACTCACGCGCGGGTATCAACGCCTGCCTAGGGGGCTTCCATCAAATACGTGAACTCAAAGTGGTAGGAAGTCCGGAAAAATCAAAATCTAATCCCATTTATAAGTTTACAACTTCAGAGAATGGCACTTTTTAAAACATTGTTCAATAGAACACTATCACTAACTCTCTATAAAAAAAGTTATGGATAAAAATAATGACGGGAACCAAATTTCACGATGTGGTTTCCCCCGGTTGTTTCCAACTTCACGTAATTAATATACGAACCCTAGGATAAAGTCAAAGAGTTTGAAATGTCGCCGACCGCCCCGCGGCCGCGGCGCGCCCTCCGCGCGGCGATTCTGTGCTCTGTGGCTAAGGTTGTTGCGCTTCCCACTTTGAGATGTCAAACAGCTTTCACCCCTCAGCTCCTGACCAGCAATATTATTGCATTAGCTTGGTTTACGCAAGTTCTGTGCATGCCTTCGATTGCATATATTCGTAGATATTATCACCATCTTCTCGAAATATGAATGTAGACTTGGTGCACACAGACTCAGAATGCATACAGACTCACACAGCAAAAATCAAAGTTGCGTTCGTACAATTACCATAGTGGGTATAATTACGTACCTACAACATTTCTACTAAAAAAAAACATTAATCAGCAAATGTAAATGAACGACATGCCGTCATTCCATGCTGGCCACTTAGGAAAACCAAGTAGGTACCATGGCTTCGTAAGATCACTCGCAGTAAAGTAACGATTTAATCCTTCTTGTTTTGGTTCATCTAAGCTTAATTTACTCCCCAGTTTATGAACTACCTGCGAAGTAATGTAATAGTAACAAATCTACAAAGCGTTTATGATACAAATATACTTACATTAATAGTAAGTTAGGAATAAGTAGGTATGGTATTTATTGCGAAACATCAATCAGGGATAATTAGTTTAAAAAAGAACAAAGTAACAAGCAAATAAGCTAAATGAAACATTGATTCGGTTCGTCCGTTTAAGGTTTCAAACTTTCTAAAAAAACATACGTGACTGATGATCTCTTTCTTGCAGCTTGATAGCTCTTGCTTACCTCATCGTAGAGTTTCTCCAGCTGGTCCGGTTCGATGCCGAGCTGATCGTAGCATATGTCACCGGCCACCGGCAGCAGCTTCTTCATAACATGCGGTTTCTCTTCCCTTATTCTCGAGAACAGCTGCAAGTGAAACATTTATTTACACATGGCGAACGCATTTAAAGCGTTAATGCGAGTGCAATAACATGTACCAGTAGTTTGTTGTGTACCAACAATGTGCGTAATTGGTAGTGTTCCGAAACACCAGAGAAAATGTTTTTATCAATAATTTTCTCTCATTACAGCCAGGCAATTTCTACGTGTATGATTTTCCGTTAATGCCGCGTGTAAGTTCCAAGTTTCAGCTCAATCGGAAAAGTATTGTTTTCAGGAAAGGCGGACAAACTGTCTTCACTATATGGTTATTCGTTTTGACAGGTTCTTATTAAGAGTAGTATAATGAAATAAAATGCCGACGTTATTGTAACGACGTCACCAACGAACGGTAGCAGCTTTTTCATGACGTGTAGCTTCTTGATTTATTCTCGTGAACAGCTGCAAATGAAACGTTTATTACACACGGCGAAAGTGTTGATCGGAGTGTTGCAATAAATACCAACTCACTGGTAGTTTCCACATGTCTTCGATGCGTGACTCCGGCGCCTTGCCCCGCTTGGAGCGCACCAGCGCGTACACGCGGCCGACGTCGGGCACGCTGTACAGCAGCTTCTCGATCAGCACCTTCCCCATCAGACCGGAGGCGCCCGTCACCAGCACGCTCCGGCCCTTGTACCACTCGTTCACTTCAGATGTCATTGCGATTCAATCTGTAAATATAATCCGCTGTTATCGCCCTCCTACTAATGTATAAAAGACTAGCTGTTGCCCGCGGGAACAGTTTACCGCGGTAAAAAGTACGTACCTATGTGTTATTCCAGAATATAAGCTATTACTGTACCAAGTTTCATCAAAACCCGTTCAGCCGTTACAGCGTGAAAGAGTAACAAACATCCTCACATCCTTACAAACTTTCGCCTGTATAATATTAGTAGGATTAGTTAGGACAATTACTTCCTCTGTGGTTAGGATCTTACATAGTGGCCACGCAGCCGCACAAGGAAGATGAAAGCATTTGAAAATAAGAAAAATATGATTGAAATTGAAATTTTAGACTGGCAACTTCTGACATCTGTGTTTTATTTCTCAATGTTTGAAAGAATTGTGAGATAAGGCAGTTGAAGAAATGTTATAGCACGTCTAGGTATACTTAGATCCCCTTAACCACAAAGCGTTAATGGTTACCAAAACCTCATCTTGAAGCGCAGGACCTCGAATATTGCGGTTGAATCGCAGTAATAGTTTCACCCGGGCCACGGTTAGCAGTAAACACGTTAACACGATGCGCGGTTGCAACACACCTGCACCTCGTTACAAAATCACAGCGGACATGCGCTGGCGCACCGTGAATCAAACTGCAATAATGTTTATTGAAAACCTTATTCTTACCAACAATTATAATTCTACTGCAGATTGTACTAAAATGTGGCGTATAGCCCCCTTCAGGGTCGAAGCCTAATTTTATAATTGTGAAATTTTGATTTTATTTTTTGATTATTTATACGACATAAATATAAACGGACCTAAATAAAATATAAATAGTAAAAAATGCAGAATACATTTCTTCAAGGAAACAACGAATTTTAAACCGTCACGCAAAAATTGGATAATTCAACTTTAATATTTTTATTTTTTATTTTATTTATTTGATTCACCAACAGTTGTTACACTAATACATACCATATTTAAAATCTTAGAGCTAAAGAATCTAATGCACAACCAATTACAGGTGAAAAACAACATGCTTATACAAACAGAAACAAGAAATCAAATCGAACAAATATGCCCTCAGGCTATACCAAAACAGTTAAATATTATACTAATAATATTTTACTTGAAAAACAGATTTTTCCTAAAATTATCAAGTGAATCGAAAAATATGTCCGTGGAATCACTACAGCTGTTATATAATTTGGTCAAACGTGCAACAGTTGAGTTGGAGCCAATTACTGTTCTCTGTTCAATTAATATTTATGTTTAGCTATTAGTTGATGATTCTCCTTGAAGTTTGGAGGAGTTAGTACAGACCAATATTCAAGCAGCGATATTACCCAATATTACCTATCAATAACGTTAATTTCGATTGGTAATTTACCGAAACATTAATTTGAATATTTGTGATTAAATCCATCCAATGGTATTTGAAGGGACCTACATACAGAAAGGACACGTTTTTGTCTGTTTTAAATTAATGTATAATCAATCACAAATAGATAAAAAATTTACGTGTATAAAATTAATATACCCAGTGTAGGTACTCATCATGTACTCATCCATCATGCAATAAAAATATTTTACTTTGACTGACAAAGCTCGTTCTTTCCGCGTGTAACCTTCAGAAGAAATGTGCAGCCTCCTATGTAGATTATCTTATAGGTTGTGATTTGTCCACGTCTAATCTAATAGATTGAACAGTAATAGAGCAGTCATTTTACGCAATATACTCTTAAGCCATTCAAGCCGAGTATAAGAGTAGGTCTATAATTAAGTCACAACTACTACATCTACAGTTTCTAGTGTAGGTAGGTACCTGCACTAGAAACAGCACCTACACTAGTACAGGTAGCGGATGTAGGCATCCGCATTTCAATTTCCGATCTCGTGAATTTCTCATCGATAACTATTACACTGATGAACATTATGTATTTTATTTGTTAACTTTTTATTTCTTAATTTATTTATTTAAATAGTACTAGTAATATGTAATGTAACCTACTAGTAATATGCTAACTGGCACTATTAGTCTCTTTCACCGAAAGGTCTACTGGAAGAAAACCTTTACAATTAAGTGCCTTTGTACTAATTGTATTAAACTTGTATTGTGTAGGTACCTACTACAATTACAAAAATAGGCTCTAAGTATATCTCTTCATAGATTCAAAAAAGCCGGTGTCCTCGATTTGAGAATTTCGCCACAAACATGCGAATGTGATTTCATAAAAAGTTGTGACACTCACGTCTTCCAATGGCCACTGAGTCAGTGGCTAAGTGACTGTCCAAATAGTATTGTTTGCTTAGATTGTGTATGTGCAAGATGGATTCGCGCATCCCTGCATTATTGCGAAATATCTCGCGATTAAAGTGGATTGTACATTAAGTAATGATCTCAGTAATTTTGATAATAATGCTTACTAAATTACATTTACTGAATGCTCTCAAACGGTGAAGGAAAATATAGGAAACCTGCATACGCCGAAGAAGAAATTCTTAGGCGCATGTGAAGTCCAGGCACCCGCACTGGGCTAGCGTGGTGGTCTATAGCCCTAATGCACTCGTTGAGAGAGTGGCTGGACTTCACATGCGAGACTTCACATGAGGCTTGAGCCGCAGCAGTGGGGAAATGTCAATAGGCTGTTGATCTGATTTGATGATATGCTTACAAGCAGGTCCGGCCCAGTCGATCACTAAATTTCGGAAATCCGTCAAAATACGATCCGTAAAAGTCGTAGAGCAAATTGTACGTTTAAGCGCTTGTGCCTTACTTGAGACGTATGCACCTGTCTCAAAGGCACCTGAACGAATGGCACGTGAGGTATTCCACTAACTGAACCTACCAATATTTTCTGCAAGTCCCGTTCGTAGAATAATGTATAAGACCTATTTTAAAATGTATTCCGCTAATGGCACCTACCACTCCTGATGTTGGGATATTTTTATTTTTCGGGCCGTTATACTCGCGTGCTCTGTCATCCGAGTCCGAGACATAATAATAAATTAGATAGATATATACATTTAGAACATTCTTACAAGACGACAGTTATATAAACGACAAACCAATATGGATTTTATAATTATAGAAAGAATAATGCTATGTTAGAATTGGACGGTGCCGATTTATCGGTCGGTAGTGAAAGCAAGTTCCGAACTATTCGAGGTAAGTGTTTGTATTTTGTAAGATTGGGATCGGACGCAGTCTACCTAAGCATTCACTATTCCTAGTCTCCATTCTCTCTAGGCTAAGTTTTAAGAGAACGGACAAAACGTGTATCCGGGTCTGCCCTTTATCTCAACGTTTTCCAAAAAAGGATGTGGCTATGACATTGACGTGTTTGATTCTGAGAAAGTCAACCGTCCGCAATTCTTATTATTCTTCAACATTGCGCCATGCAAGTCACGACTGACTTTTATTTCGAGATAATTGCTAAATACAAGACGTTTTAGAAATTATCTTTAATTCTTAACTATAGGTAGTAGGTTCATACATGAATAGGTACATTCACAACGATACACACTCCTTAGATTTTATGAAGTTTTTCTCATAAAATTTGGTTTCACTGAAAAGACTTTGGTTTACAGATTTTAGTCGGTTCGATTCCCGGGTGTGGCAAGCGAATTTTCGAAAATCTTAGAATGCAGTTTTCTTTCCTTTCAAAAATAAAGGAATGTTTCCTTTGAGTAAAATTTTCTATCTACAGTATTAAGAGTACTTTCCCGTGGCATTACAAAATTCCACCCTGTATATAAACCAAAATTGCTTCTCCGCTCATGATTGATATCTCGTAAGTACATACTCACTCACGTTAGTTGCAAATATGAAACAGTTTATATCGACGGCGATATTAAAATACTGATTAATTAGTAATTGCACATTGGTAAATACCGTGTAAGTACCGTTAAATCAAACGAGTAGGTACGTATATCAGATAATTTGAGCGGCTAATAATCGCGGCGTAAACTACATACACTTTGTCTTATTCTCTAACAATTTGGTATATTGACAATCTTAAGAGGGCCAATCAACTTTTTTTTGTAACGTAAAATCCGGTTGTAAAGGATATTTAAAAGAAAAACGTTCGTTACGATGATCAATTAGTTCAAAATCAATAAGTATCAGATATACTTAGGTTTATAAGCAATATTAAAAAAAGTTGAGAACTATTTGAATAAAAAAGGAACAAATATTTTTTCGGGTGACCCAGCGGACAATTTTGTCTCGAGTTTTGTATGGAAAATAGGGTTCGTCCGCTAGGCAACCAATCTTATAACAACTTTAGATTCTTTCGTATTGATCGATTACTTAACTGAGAATTGTTGTAGCTATTAAAATAAATAATTTTAGCAAGGAACTTGTTTTTAGACAAATACCAAAAAACAAAAAAAGTTGATTCACCCAAGTGGTAGGTATAGGTACTATTATTTAATGGGGAGCGCCACAGACTTAAGCTGTTTACAGTTTAACATGTAAAAATTAACTTAATATTTTTTAACTACATAAAATCGACCATCGAATTGAAACTACGTTCAACGACGTTTAATTTATAGACTTTCGTTTCTAAGTTATTTTAAGTTGTTCTAAGACACACAGAACTGGCGTCATATTTTACGCTAATGTCATAAAGCTAAGTAATATAGATTTGCCATGTGTAGCGGATATGTAAATGTAGATGCGCACATTGGGGGGGTCTGTGTCCGATTATCATTAGGTACGTGGATTTGTTGCGGATGTGGCGATACCGCCTCCTTTGGCATAGTGGCTTGGTAGTTCATTACACTCGAACGCCAGGTCGTAGGTTCGATTTCGGCTACGGATAAACACATTGTAAATAGAGGTTTGGGTCCTGGCCTTGATGGATGTTATGTTGGTGAATTATCCTATATCTTTGTCTAATTTTAGTATATTATGGTGTTATTCTTGTAATAAAGTATTTACCTACTTATTTTTATATGACTTTAAAATCTTAATTCCCCACATTTGGGTCCTGTTGAAGTAGTGGTAGCTTACACACTCAGCCATAGACAGACTAATAACAGTACCTACCTACTCAATCAATCAGACGTAACTACGTACGATGTTTTTTCCCTTTTGGATAAAAAATTAAAAACTTAAAAATTTTAGTAATTAACTTGATCCTAACACGTATAACATTAAGTAAGTACGTTAATAGTGCGTTAAAAAACAAAGCGTCTTTGATATTTTGATCGTTTTATCAATTTGAACTATTTATCTGGTCAAAACATAATAACGCCTATCCAACTAAACTTAGACATCCGGATAAAAAAAATACCACGACTCTATCTTTAAATTATCATCTTAGTAGATAGCATATTAAAGATTCTAACGTAAATTGTATTGCTTATGGTCTTTGTAAACAACAGCTGTATAGAGGTTTACGCAATCGAAATAGACATACGTAGGTATCTACAAAGTTCCTTGAAGTTAAAACACCTAGTTAGGTTTTCCGTATTTTATACAGTCACTTCCTTAACGCATCTCGAGAGTTAGTTAACAACACAAAATAAAAAATGTATAAAATCAAATGTGAACAATTTCAGTCACAAAACAGGTATACGAAAATGGATATGAATGAACTAAAAGCAACGACAAATTATAATAAGAATGTACATTACCAAAACAACCCTGCAGTATTGAAAATCTCGCTCCGACAAGGGGAAAGTTAACTTCTGTACTTTAACAACACGAAATTGGTAAAGTGAAAACTGGCTCGCGCTGCGTGCGCGCTGGTGCCACCGCAAATGCAACAGTGCGCAACCGCGGCGTCTATGCTCACGACTGGCGTGGCGTTGTATAACGCTTGTAACTCGCTTACCCACTCGACTTAGGAAGGAGGTTCGCTCGCATGTTGATGGAATTAGAATTCGATTGGGTAAATTATAATTTATGTAATGGCGACTCTACACGAAGCCAGTACTGGCTTTTCTCGACATGTCATAAATGTAACTTTCCCGAGAGTATCCTAAACACAAATTAGATACCGTATATTTAATTTAATTTCATTGTTTCGTTTGTTATTAGCACCTAATAAGTTTCCTAATGCTATCTTCGCTGGTGCTGATTAATCGGATGGCAGAATGAAAGAGATAAAGACCTCGATATATCGTTAAATTAACGAATTGACATATGTGGCTTAATTTCACTTCGGTTAGGTACCCTACCTACAGTAAAAACTTACCTGACATTAAAAATCGTGAAAAATGGTCACATCATTTAATTTTATCGACAATGATACGTCGTGTGTGCAGAGCAAATCAGGTATTGACTGTTAAATATCCGTTGATATTGATTTACCCTTAATGTATTCTTATTTCTTTTACAAATCGACAGCTTCGTAGGGTCGAAAGCCAGAGGAGAGGAGAGTTAAGTAGATATTTATTAATTAAATTAAATTAAATAGTATTTATTTCAGGCCGGTACAGCCCATAGAAAAAACACATACATAAAATCAAATTGAATAAAATTAAATAAAATTAATTAAATAATTAATTTAATTTAGTTTTTATACCTTCGGAACAAAATTGTATAATACCTACCTATATCGGATGAGCTTTCAGAATATCGATAAACTGGAAAACATAACAGACGCCAATAATTGCTCGGCACTGGAACTTTACTAGACTAGTGTAGATTGACATTATGTATACTTAATCGAGGACCAAACAGGTTTGAATCTTTGATATGCTACAGTACCTACTTAAGATAAAATTAAATACCTATTACCTACTATGCATCACCAGAAGAAATAACAAGAATCAAATCTTTGTAATAAATATTGATTTCCCAAATTAAATAAAGAATGTACGTAAGTTAGGTACCTACTTATCTACATAATTTAAACAAAATTACATAACGAAGATAGAAAATTTTACTCAAAAGACGACTTTATTTCGGTTTAAAATTTTAAAAAACCGGGCAGTGTGTGTCGGACCGCGCCTAGTGTTAGAGTTCCGTATTTTAAAGTTTTAATTTTATTAAGTTTCAGTTTTTTTACTTTTAACACTGATTTTATATGAAACGACCACTAAAGTAAAAAAAAAATATTTGGTATCTGTTGCAAAATCATGTAAGTAAGATTTTAAAAATTATTAATGTACATAAATGAATGCATTTACTAATTTTTAAATAAAATAAAGTCTCATTTGTGTAAAATTTACTACCTATATTTTACTTTGCCTCCACTCTGTATCACTGTGTGTCTGGGATACTCAGTTATCATCATCGATGATGATAACTGAGTATCCCAGACACACGCGGCCTGCGGTGGCGGTGGCGGCCAGTTGTATTCCCTTGCAATGTATGTGAGACTTCAAACACGCGCGGGAGCCGTATATTGTGGCTGCGGCCTGCGGTGGTAAAATAACATCCTTCAAGTCGTTTTTGAAGTAGCAATTTACACAAAACATTCGTGCACTTGTGCACTCATCGTATTGGGTTCGTATTCGTTTTTTTTAAATTAAAAAAACAACCGCTTAAAAAAAAATTTATACGGAGTTGGAAACACTGACTATACGAGTGAGTGAATCTGAATGACAGAAATAGCGCCATCTGATGACCGGCGAACATATATCTATTTGTAGTCAACAGAACGATAAGCGAAGCGACATACAAGTTTGAAGCCGATTCAGTGAATGATACAGATCTAAAATCCCATTAGATGGCGCTGTTTCTGTTGATAAAAACTTAACGTAAAGTTACATTAAACGGTACATTTTCCAGCAAATAAAAAAGCACGACAGGTTGAGAAAAGTTGTTAAGCTTGTCTGAATATTATGAAGCGTTGTCCGATTCGCAACTCGTCGCGTTAATAAACAGTTCTAATAAATGGGTAGGTACCAAATTTGCAATTGCATATTGAGCCTGTTTCGGAATAACATAGTAACCGACACTCAAAATAATAAAATCGATAGCGGGATTGTTTGTTTGTTTGTCACACTTTCACTGCCTCGACTATTCAAGCGATATTCTTAAAAGTTTTGCATAGACACTTATTGTCATGTGAAGAAAAGGCTGATATATTTAATATCATGGGGTAAAAGTGTTCACGCGGCTGAATTACCTAATTCTTTGCTGCGGGAGCGGGATGTTTATGCATGACATGAACATAGGCTAATTTGAACTAACTTTTTGTTAACATGAACTTCATGTTCATGTATGACAGGCCGTGTCTGAAAATTTTTATGGAGATCGGAGTCAAACCGTGAAAGCGTGACAACAAATAACTAACTTCCTTTCGGATTTATATTAAGTACCTACTTAAGTACTTGCATATTAGTAGGACGGAAAGGAATCTCAGACTATCAAGTATATAAATTATGTCATTTGTGTTCGTTTTGTATATATAACTAGATTATTATAATTACGCAGGAATTATTGGTTATTTGAAGGGCACACGTTCACGTAACATAGTAGGTAACCTTAAACCTTTGGTGATGTCAGCATAAATCGGTTAGAAAAATTAAACCCTTGACCCAAAAAGCATCAACTTTACGGTACTTCTCTGTGTAGGTCTGTTCGCCGCTGAAATCCACAACTATTATACCGGTCCAATTGAGCTCAAATTTTAAACATAGGTACTATAAAAAATATATTTAATACCGATTTAAGAAAAACTTTGATAGAGTTAAGTAAAGAACATACTTGTATGTTTAGAAAATACGTGTAAAACGGCACAACTTAGTGCCTAATGATTTTAAATTTCACCTACATATTTTAAACTATCCAGTAATAAATAGCAGAATCCGCAAGTTGTAGAGGTACGTCATATGAAATACACTTACCTACTCGTAGTTATTTCTTTTATCAAACGCATAAGACGAAATACCAGATAGATGAGTTTTGTAATGTGTGCAAAAGTAAGCGAATCATAAAGAAGTCGATGCTGTCGAGTATGCTTTATGGCACCTACTCTGAATAAAGGTTACGAAATTAGAATAACACCGAATCAGCAAGGCTTCGCAAAAGAGAAAGTTGTCCGCCTACACTACACCATGGACGCGGTGCGAGCTCGCAGCTTCTTCTCATTTCGTACCGCAAGCTCCGGCGCGCTTGCGATTCGTCACGTTGCCTTTGAAAGTTTATAAAATTTTGCAACATTAATATAAAATTTAAATATTGGGTTCACGATGTGTAAATTAAATTAAGTACTGAAAGTGGCGCGGGGTGCGTGAGTTAAATCAAAAATCTATCAGTGTTTACAACCTGATGCAACGATGATCGTAGATTAAGCAAACAATTAACAGTGATGTTTATCTTAAACGGCATGCGGCACGTGGTTAAGTGTTCCGTAGTTTAACAAGCTTCTAGATTATAGCCCGTCGTGAACCTCAGATTACGTTACCAATTTTATCCGCTCGCCAATCAGAACGTGGGTGAAACTTACAAGTAATTATGTTACCAATATTTTTATTTAACACGCCTATTATCAGTAAGTCGGTCGTGTTCACCGTTGCTTATCATATGATATATCATCTGGTGCACCCGGCCTTGTTATTCAATATGGAAATTCGATCAGCTAGAACCCGACACGCATAAAGCACCGGCAGAAATTACCAGTCATTGTCAAGCTTTTCTATTCTCAGTTAGTTGCAAGAACCATAGAGTTACACACGTCTCCAACACTTAATCATAAATGCGATGCAGCGCCAAGATCCAGTCCCAGCGCGTAATCCTGGCCGCGGCAGAAGCTTGATAGCGACAAGAACTAATCAGCACCAGCGCAAAATGCACAGTGGTAGAAGTCAGCTGCCGAGGAGTTACTCTTCACCGGCATCGCAAAATGATCCTGAAAGAGCCTCGCCCCAAACTAGTCAAAAAGGTTATGTTACGCGGAGTTTCTCGTCTCCAGAACACAAACATTCAGATTACAGAAGAAATTCTGATTCGTTTTACAGACCAAGGTATCATGGCTCTCGAAGCGAGCTGGATTCTGACCTTGAGAATTTCGAACAATTCGAAGATGCCTTTCTAGACATAGAGGCAGATCAAGAAATTATGTTTACACCATACAGGACAAGTCCCGAGAGAGAGGAGCCTAAGCGAGTGATAACGTCTTTACTTCCTGGCAGTGGTCTGCAGAGAATCTCTGTTAGGCCTCTTTCTTGTGCCACGACGCAATCACTGCAAAATGCTCGAGAGGCCATGAATCAACTGCAAAAGGGAAAGAATGACAAAGGTAAGAATGCTTGCGGTAAATTTTATATTATGACTAGCTGTTTCCTGCGGCTTCGCACGCTTTTTAAAGGTTTTTTGACTTTTTGCTTTTTGCTCGACTCTTAAGTCCTAAGGGTTGTAGCTTATTGTTAAATAGTACATTGTTACCCCAGGGGAGAAAGTAACTTATTTAGTCCCGAGACCGTCGGGCGCCAATAGTTTGAGGGAGTCTAAATAAGTCTTGAACCCGAGGGAAACACTGTTTTTTATTGAGAATACAATGATAGTAAAAATAAAAAGATGAATTAGCGCTTATGATTGATGAGATTAGCGCGTTGAATTGAAACAAACTCTTCAAATTTATTATACTAATATAATATAGACAAGCCGTTTCCCGCGGCTTCGCCCGTGTAGATTTTTTTTCCCTGCGGGAACGATTTTCTCAGATATCCATGTGTATGTATGCCTATATGTTATTCTGATGTAGGTATTTATAATCTCTATATTACAGGTAGTATTTGCGTGAAAGAGTAACAAACATCCATGCAAACACCAAGACCACTACACTAGTGAATAGTGGCTATTAGTGCTAGGTTTAATAATGTTTATTTATGAGATTATGTAAATTTGAAGATTACAATAATTGCGAGTACAAACGTCACTTATGAGAACACCATGTGGCATGCATAGAAGCGAGCTTAGACGTAACTTTTATAACATACAGCATCTGAGCTTACAGCATTAGGAGGTTACATACGTACAATGTCATAATAGTAGGTGGTATCATATTGTGTAACAAAATACCCTTACATTACAGACAAGTAAGTAGTACTTTCTCCTACTTTACTACGAAATTGTGGTACTTAACGCAAAAGCTAATCCTCTCAGTAACTCTAAGGTTGACTGGAAGAGATCCCTTAGTGGGATAAGTCCGCCTTTGTACTTAGATTCACTGGTTTAACTATCTGTTATTGTAATGTTTTAGTACAATAAAGTGTTTACATACATACATACCCTTTGGGTTAAACTTTCTTTAAAACATCCATTATACCCCATATGTATTCGTATCATTGTGCTTGGTATTTCTCCTGACGGAAGGTCTTCAAATAATCAAAACTTTTTTGGGCATTGCGCCAACTTGGTTAAACTTGTCAACGGTCATTGGAATGTCAATTATATCAAATTATATATACGTTGTGTAGAATTTTATAATAAACTTGGATATCGTATCACAAGGAACTATTTAATTTACAAAACACTCAATAAACAGGCATACATGAATAAATAATGGTGATACTCAGGTTCGAGCCGCCTGCAATATCTCCGGCCGCTCACAATGAAGATGCCTGCTCGCCACTCCCTGCAGGACGCTGAGCCTTCGCCCTCAGCAATGGAGGAGCTTCAATCATCACCACAGCTGGAGCTGGAGGCGGCTGAGTTGGAACGAGAAATGCAAAATGCTGAGCATCATCTCGACAGAGGAGTCGCTATGGCCATTGAGGAGAGCGATGGTGAAACGGTAAGTGAAGAAAGTCCAGTAAGATTTTTTCTTGTCCATAATTTTCCTATCTTCGTCAGGAAATTAAACATAGTATTGTTGCAAATTTTAGCTTTATCGGTCCAGCAGTTACAGAGCTATATACCCAGGGGTAAGACAGACGGACAAATAAGTTTCGATATAAGGGTATTTCGTTTTGACGGATCCCTAAAATTAAACAGCTATATTTACTATTACTTGACTACTTTGTAGCATTTTTTACGTTAAATTAATGTCACTGTCGCCCATTTACCACCAGCCTTGGATTACTTCGTACAAGAGTCGGAAGACCACAAGTGTATCGCAATTAGGTACATTAGCTCTCTTACCACAGAGAATTTAAAAAATTGCTATTTGGCGGCCGAATGAATTACGAGGGTTCACCCAGAAAGTTCCAGATGCACTATCTGAACACAACAAGACTTCTTTCGCCGTTTATGGGGTATTTTTAAGAAAACATGGTGTTTAAACATGATGCATAGAATAGTCACTGATTATTTCTCTATCAATCTGAGTTTAGATCGACAGCCGCGCGGGAAGATTTGATAGATTGTTTTGAAAAGCATTTGGTCTCAAAATAGATCTAACATGATTAAAGCATTTCACTATTAGTCATGTTTGTATGAATTTAAAACACGCAACGTGAATCATAAATATTTGTTAGTCAAAGTAGGTAGTTAGTACCTAAATATCTTATTTTATATGTTTTTTATGCTAATTGGTTGATGCCAAGTTATCAAATTTATTAGAGCAGAATTTTCATATTATTGCATGGCTCTCTGATAAGAGAACTTTCTTGTAAGTTTTAAATTGCTTCTCCAGACTTAAACGGATGAACCTGCAGACTATTAGTGTTGTATAAACATAAGTTCATTTGTACACTATTTGTATTACAGGACGTAGTTGTTGACATAAAAGAGTGATAAAAGCTAAAAGCCCGTGCCCCGTGGCCTACTTCGTCTCGTCTAGATTGCGACAACGTATCGCCCCTCGCGCTCGCCACGTCCCACATGCAACTGTTAGGTACAACTATTTATGATCATCCACCAGTTTTAACTCAGTTCAGCGAAGGTATAAAAGCTACATTTTTACCAACGATGCCGTTACGAAATTCATAAAACTTTTATTTCGATCCAACAATAGTGCTTCAGAAAGGCGAGAGCTATTAAAATACCTATACATGAATATTGGTTTCCGACGGCACGGGTTTATGATATTGATGATAAATAGTGTGTACGTTTCCTCAATACTCAGCTCAGCTCTCGAGCTGACGAGCTGGTGTTGTATTTACTATAGTAACTGCGACACGTGCGCCTCGCTATCGAAGTCCCGCGCATGCGTGCGACCGATAACAACATCACAGTAGCAGCACAAACAACACGCCCGTCCCCACTTTACGTTCAAACTGTGCAATCAATTTATCGGCGTTGGACTGATTGTGTACGTGGAACCTGGTGATACTAATAATTAGTTCATGCCAGGGGGCGTTAACAGCGGCGTGACGAGTTGGTACGCCACCACCTCCGACCACCGCCGTTCCCGTGGCAGCTAAACGTAAACATCGCGTGATCGATACATTATCGGTGGCAACGGCGGCGCTGGCCGGACGGAGTCGGGGCGTGGTGGTTGGTGCGCGAGCTCTCCTAGTAGCCGGCGGAGCGATCTGAGCGGAGCGGCGCGCGTCTGACCACCAGCAGCGGGAACAATGAGCGCGCCTTGACCTTGCGGCGGGCGCGCGGGGGGCGGGGCGGCCGCGCGATGACGCCACCGCCGCCGGCTCGCGGTTCGGCTTTCGGGTGCGATCCTTCGCGGACGGCATCCGCGTAATCGGCGGTCAGCGCGAATTCAAAGTTTGCGTCGAAAATACCGTGGCGGTGGGCGGCGGCGCGACGCTCTCATTCCGCGAGCCGGCGCCGACGCCGACGCGCTTCGAACGACCGACCGATCGACGACTCCGCCGACCGAGGACCGCGACATGCGCTCGCACCGACATGGGTAATGTGCAGTGCTGCGCCAGCGGACGCTTCCGACAAGGCAAGCCGCCTAAGAAGCCAAAGAAAAATAAGAAGAAGCAGTCGAAAGGCATTGCGAAGACGAACGGCGTGGACAGTGGCAAAGGGGACGGAGGTGTGCAGAAAGTGGTCACCGTGGCGGAGGACGCGTCCGAGCGAGCTGCACCGGCGGAGGCGCTGGTGCAGACCGCTGCACCCGCGGCCGATACGGCTGCCGAAGACCCTCCGCTGCAGCACGACTCGCAAGATGCCTCGAGCATCACTGAAGTTGACGGACCTCGCAACGAGAGCATGGCGGTCGCAAGGGAGCGATTCTTTGGACAGGTATTCTTTATTTTTTGTGCCCTATTTATAATACGGAGCAGGAATAATAAAGCGAGCGCTGCGCCGTGTGCGTGACGACCTAATCCCTTTATCGTGGCGGAACGAATCCGTGCGTCTCGGAGGCCGTTTTGCATTACATCAACAATGTAGCCATGGTTATACTCTTGATAACGGCTCTTCACACATTATCTTGCTCCAGGACTCACGTCTGACATCAATAAAACAGATGCTTGTTTGCGTAGGTACAGTTTGACAGCATCGTGGGTTTAAAATCAAATACGGCAAATGTAATTGAACATACACCTACATTATAAAGTCAACTTCAGTTACATTACGGAGCACTTAGGTACGCGTATTAAGCATAAGTATACAATGTAATGCGATGCAAATTATGAAAGGTGATATATTAATATGTAAACAAAAATCCAACGCAGAATATGCAGGTAAAGTCTACTAAATGATCCTAACCTACCACCGTTAACGATTCGATGTCCTTACGACTTAAGGTCATTGGACACTATAACAAGTTGTTTGTGATGATCTAACTTGCATTAATTATATTTATTTTTAATTATTAAGAAGTATGAATAAAACACAAATGCTTTTTTATTTTTATTAATATCTAATACAATTGATTTACATATTTGTATTGTTCAGACTTTTAATCTATCGGTAATTTGGTAAGTAATCTAACTACATACGTAGGTATAGAATTTAAGGTTTATAAAAACTTTGCAATACGAGTTTAAAAATAAGTTATAATTTTCCTGGTTCAATTTTTAATAGTCCGATAACCTTTGGACCGATTTGAGCTAAAACTTGGAACTTACGTGTAAAATTGCATGACAATGATGGGAAAATTATGAAATTTTCAATTTCTTTGTATGTAGTATCGTACGCTTTGCTGACTTTTTATTTCTATTTTTTATTTAGATATACCTCATCAGCATTATGCTACAATTCTGTTTCATCATCAGTGATAAACACTATGATGTTCCTCCAACGAGTTCCAGTTTTCTTCTGCACCATGTATTTTCTAATGAATCATTAGAAACATCATCCGAAGTTTTCACGATTCCCACGAAATTCCCACGCAAAGTCAACACAAAGTGAGATTGTAAATAAAAATAGAAAGTTCGTTGAATCGCTTATTCGTAGTTTTGTACAGCTGTCGGGACATGAGGGGACTACAGTACTGGCTTGAGTCATTGACTCAGGAAAGTGACCGAGCGGTTCTGATGTTGCTCGCGACTTTTGGAGCAGCTCCAGACGATTTCTCGAAATAACTGAGACCGTTTCGAGTTAATTCATGCAATATTTTATGGCTGGTTGCAACGGCAGTTGATTCCGCTTGCGCGACTCCTTTCGTGGTTCATTTTCGTTTTGCCACAATTTCGATTGAAAATATTACTAGCTATTGCCTACGGCTTCGCACGCGTTTAAAAACGATGTAACACACAATTCTTTATTTCTTACCAAAAGTTTCCTCCCTCTGGATGCAATCTATCTCCTTGCCAAGTTTTGTCGAAATCTGTTCAGCGGTTTAGGCGTGAAAATGTGACAAACAGACTTTACATAAATATTCAAATGAAATCAAATCAATAGCCTATTAATATGTCCCCTTTACTGGGCTCAGGCCTACCCTCTCAACGAGGGCGTTCGAGCTATAGTCCACCACGCTAGCCCATCGCGGGTTGGTGGACTTCACATGCACCTAAGAATTTCTTCTTCGGCGTATGCAGGTTTCCTTACGATGTTTTCCTTCACCGTTTGAGAGCAGTCAGTAAATGTACTTAAAATTCGAGAAAAAACCTATTGGTATATGGCCCAGCCGGGGATCGAACTTCGGACCTTTCGATATGATAGGCCGCGTCTGATCCCCGACGCCACTGACGCTCGCTCGCTTACATGATATTAGTATTAATATTAGGTATGAATATTAATATGGATAATAATGTATATATCTTACTGACTTTAAAACATCATAAATCTTTAAATATACATATTATTATGTTTCAATAAGTTTATCTGAGATTGCATTTTATGTTAGCGCTGTACGTTTCGGCTTATTTGTTTGCCCAAGCCCACTGGTTTATGGTAATGAATGAATGAACAAATCATTTACGTAAATCACGTACCTACTTACCTTGCATTTACAATATCTAAGTTTACATAATACCTACGTTTTAGTGTCACATAATTGAAGTATTGTAACATCAGATTCAGCTGTGTATGACACATAATAAAAATTAATTATTAATTTCTTTGCAACTTATCAAAATCTCTTTCTGCAGGAATAATAATTACCTGTTTACTTTATGTTTAAGAAGTTTTCCTTTCAACACAACTGTTAGACGACGGACAGAATCACATCTTTCTTTCCGAGCAAATATATAATTTGCTACGGTGTACCGTAAAACCGTGCATGCATACGTGCCTAACTAATACATACCTACTTACCATACCAACTGATCATCAAACATTGTTGACAAAAACCTTATTTAACAAAGTACATTTATGGCTGAGCGAATCATCTACAAATTTTAACACAATAATGATGCTACTTTAAAGTTTAATGTTTGACGTGCGCTCCTGCGCAATTAAAGTCTGTTCTATTTGCGATGACAGCAGCATATATTATCGGCATACTGATTTAGTAAAAGAAAACAAAATCATAGTTATTAATTATAATATGAAACTCTCAACGAATCCTCATTTACCTACATTCATTTTTAGGGTTCCGTACCTCGAAAAGAAACTTTTTTTTCGCGATTATAATACTTTCTCTACCCTTAGTACCTATTACCAACGGGCGTGCGGTGCGAGAAAATCAGAACCCTAGGATTGTTGTCCGTTCATCTGTCCGTCTATCAAGAAGGACCCTTTTTGTCAGGAAGTGGTAGAGGTATCAAGTTAAAATTAATATCAAATACTAAGGTCTACAGTCTCGCAAACAAATCAAAATACCTATAGGCTACTTCCCGTTGACCTAGAATCATGAAATTTGACAAGTAGCAGCATACGTAACGGAAACAATCCAATCAAAGGTTCTACGGAACCCTCTGTGCACGAGACCGAGGGGTACTTGGCTACTTGGAGGATCTATCCATATTTCTCGTTTCCAATATATCTATTCTGTCATATCGTATAACCAGTAGTATGACTACTTGGACTAACCCGGCGGTTTTTATAGCTGTTTTCATGAAAATCATTGATTTTGGCTATTTCATTGCTATCGATGACTTTTGTATAGGTATCCAATTATATATTGAACAGACTATAGTTGAAGTATGTAGAGATTCTGGCACAAAAACGCCACTTCTCGCACTCAGTAGCACTCAAGGGTATTTGCGATACCATTTAGCACAATACACGCAGCCTTGGAGGCTGCGACGCTACTGTACTATCAACATACAACATGTTTACCGAATTTCTTCGAGGGTATCTTATACCAAACTGGATTAGACTAAAGGATCTTTATTTTATCTCTTTTTTACCGAGGCTTTGGACTATTGATGTCCATGCCAGCCTCATAGGGAAACACAAGTCCTTCGGAGGATTAGGCAGACATACAGCGCTTAGCGTAATCATACACAACTCGTGCCTCATCCGAACTTGGGTTATTTAAAAATAGGTTTATTCCGCCAATATGGCCGTGGTTGCCGCCAAACAAACGCTATCTCTCTGCCGCCGTTCGACCACACTCCACCAACAAATGATACACATCATCATTTGTCATTGGAAAAAATCAATTGGAAAATTGAAAAGGATCATTGAAAAATCGAATTTTAAGTAACTTATATTATTCTTACCGGGTTCAAAGCGTTATGACGCAGACGGATACATGAATAAGCTCCGCCGAGATATTAATACTGCATTTATAATTATAACTACCTACTGCAGTAACTATTATTTATCTGTGTTATAGCCTCGTAGTGGAACAGTGGTTCGGTGTGTGTGAATACACTGTAAACTTTTGTGCAATTTTAGTGCTAATGTTTTTACTACTTGTGATTTATTTCTCTAAAACTTTTCGGAACTCTTGTAATCCTGAATGATAACGTGCTATTTGGGCGTGCTAAGTCCTGCCCTACTCCTACACTCTCCTGGTCTTAGTTTTGTATAATTTGCTTTGCTTTATTCAATTTACAGCAATTGATAACTACATACAGAAATAACGGTTACGAGCAAAATGCATGTCAATTACATGTCAATGTTCAAAATAAATGAAGAAAATCATAATTTATACTTCGGGTCTAAATGGACGACCGGGTGTGGTGGCGTTCATTGGGGAAGGCCTTTGTCCAGCAGTGGACGTTAAAGCGTCGATATGATGATGATGACATTTAGGACGTGTATATTTTAAACTTAAGAGATATGATTTAACCTAAACAACATTGTATATAGCCACGATGTAAACATCGTTCAAGCGACTGGGTAGTTTGTATCCGTTTGGTTTTTATAAGTGACTTGACTATCCTATCGGGCTAGACGTAGGCACGGCGGCGGGTCAATGGCGCATGACGTCATATCGCAATAAATAAATCTCGTATTCATACACCATACGAGCATGCCTCTGCTCTGCACAGTGTGGGGCAAAACGGAACTACAAACTATAGCTTTAATTATGTAATTTGCAGTTTATATAGCAAACTACATATAGGCACTTTACTTTTAATTGAACCACAAGTACGGTTTTTAAACATGTAAAGATCGCATACCTGATTAGAAATTAATTTAGAGAAATGGTAAGTTAAAAAAAATTACATTCTTTTTATTAATTTGACCTACGCTGCAGAATTGATAACAAACATTTTTACTGCCAATTTAAATAGTACCTACCTAAGTATAGTTTGTACCGTAGTATCCACCATCCACCAAGGTAGATTAACTACATGTGGTTGAGAAATTACAGTAGTTCAAATTACATGTAGTTAAGAAATCCTAGCTACATTGTACGAGTAGCTATCTAATGTAATTGCAACTACTGTAGTTTAACTAATCCCCACTCTACTCTGGCATGCAGCGTTTAAAACCTCGCCGCACCCAAATCGTGAGTCCGTTTCTTGATTAAATTAAAAGTTACGATCATCTCTTCGTGCTTCTTGCGCATTGGATGATTCATGAAGTAAAACGTCTTATTGATCAGAACATTACTAATCAAAGAACTATTTCTATGCAAACATTGATACGAACAACACTTGAACTATATCGCGTTTAAAATAGGTTACCATTCGTCTAGTTTCCACGAAAATTACAAACAATTTATTATATAAAGATAACGAGGTCCACTGTTTCTAAGTTAACTAGGTAACTAAGCTACCTTAGAAACACTATGTAACTAAAAACTTATACACTCTTTACTTAAGTAAGTTTTGGGTCATCTTCGCAACTAAAGTAGTTTATTCATCAATCTATGCTATTTGATATCTCCATACAGCATTATAAATGAATAATTAATTAATTAGATTTTCTTAACTTATTATTTGTTATGTAAAATAACACAGGTAATGTGAAGAATTAATTTGCATTAATTTATATTAAGTAGGTAAGTACCTAGTTGACCGAGCGAGCGAAGCGAGCGAAGCGTCTACGTTTCGAGACTGGCCAATAATGCTCTTGTCCGGCTGTCTGTCTGTCTGTCTGTCTGTAATTCTCTACAGGTCGCATTTTTCAACCGATTTTGACGAAAATTTGGCATATGTATAAATTAATTAAACCTACAAAATGAGTAGAATAAAATTTTGAAAAACATTTTTTTTAGAGTACCTACCATACTCGCAAAGTGGGAGTGAACTTTTTTTTCTTGTGAATCCCATAGTGTGGGATATCGTTGGATAGGTCTTTCAAAAATATTGCTGGTGTGTGAATACCATTTTTTCGATTTAGGGATCCGTTGGCGAAATATTAAGCTTTAAAGCGGTAATTTTTGTTAGAGTCACGTGTCCCCCCCCCCCCCCTGCCAGCTAAACGGTTGCTTCTGGAAATGTGAAAAAATTCATGGCAGTAGCATATATAACGTAGTTACAAGGAAAACTATTACGGCTAAGTAGGTTCTATTAGTTTTTGAGTAATAGTGGATCGACTTAAGAAAGTTGAAAAAATAAATTATGTTCATAGAACTGCATACGTAAAATGGAAAATTATTTTTTTCCGCGTGATATCCATGGTGTGGGGTATCGTTGGATGGGTCTTTCAAAAATATCGCGGGTGTGTGATAAACATTTTTCGATTCAGGGATCCGTTTGCGAAATATTAAGCTTTAAAGTGCTAATTTTTGTCACTTTAGTAGGTACTTTTTCTGTTTCCAAAGTTGACTTTTGTTGGTTTCTTTTAGGTTTGGTTTATAAGGGCTGGCGAGGTCTACTGTTCTCACGGAACTACTAGTTTTATTACTTTATGAATAGAGTTAAGATTGTATTGCCTGTGAATCACACCAGGATTCTCGACGTCGTTAATCTCTAAACTCGCTATTACTTTGCTCTATGTCTAAGCGTCGGTGTAGACAGAACAGAAAAATCCTCGAGCACTTTATGACGTCATTGACAATTGAACCGTATCACCGTACCCTAGAGTACAAAATCGTATGCGCGAGGCGGCGCTGACGTCTGTGTTGAAAGAACATTTTGGGAAAAGATTTTCCGTGAGGACGACATTATGAGCCAAGACGAATTGATATTCAAGCGATTTTGTCCTTTAGGCTATGGTGATGGTTCATTTGTCGATGACGTCCAAAAGCGCTTGAGAGTTTTTCCGTTCTGTCTGCCATGACGCTAATGCAGCAACGAACGTAAAATTAGAAACTTCTAGCTAACGTCGTCTTCAGTCTAGGCAATGAACAGTTTACTACAATAACAAAATCATTTTTTCCATTTCGTTTGAGTTGTGTTTACTCCTAAGCATTCGATCTGCATCTGCTAGATCGAGATAGGTGCCGCGCCGCCCACGATGAAATTCCCAACTGAATGTAATCAACATCAAAATGAACTATGAAAATGTATGACCTCGATGCAGACTCATGTAATATGAATCACTCACGATGTTAATTAGATAAATGGATAAATAGCCATAGTATACATTATCTATCACTCGCAAAGCAAAATCATCCTTGCCATTATGTAGTTGAAGACGAATAGTTTGATTTTAATAAATATACGTTACTACATAATGTAATACTTACAGCATATAAAACAGGTACCTATATTAAATAATTTTGGTTTAAATTAGAGAAGGCCAGTTACAAGATTTCTCTTTTTAATAGCTTTTATTTAACTAGCAATGTTTTTAAGTACAGGCAGAAACACGGCAGGACATATTTCTACCAAATGAATACAGTACTTACCTACTTAATATTAAACGCAAGACTTAGTAGGTACTAGTTACTTTTATTAGATCTCTCAAAATAGAATAAAAATTGAAATGCGAAATTACATGTTTTTTCATAATTCCGTTTGTTTTGGCTGATCTTACGACATACTCTAAGTACCTATGTCTATTTACCTTACTCTGAGTAGCTAACGTAGGTATTCGGTTTCAAGTCTCGACTAAATATTCTTAAGGTTTTCATTTTTAACGGCTTATAACACAGAATATATACCTACCTAATAGTACAGTATATAAAATTCGTGTATCTAAACGAGTACCTACCTACAACCACGTCGCCTTTGCTAATTATTGAATAGAATAGAAGAAATTTATTTAGCACACACACAGCCACCATATACAACATTATATACCAATTACCAATATATACCAATATACAAAATTGGTACAGTCAACCCGGAGAGTGTCGGCCAGGGACAGGGTTCGGAACCGCGCCCAAAAGTAATACCTATCTATTTTTTATAATATTTAACAATGACATTGGTTTACGTATTGTAATGGCCAGATTCATCTTCTAAGTGATATTTGTACCTGGTCGCTTCTTATATGAGTGGTTTATGAATATTTACTTGAATGAATAGCTCGTCACTTATATTTTAGTATGACGTTAAACGTTGACGATTTATGAATTGTTTGTACATCAGTTTGCGCAATTTGGCGTGGCTGTAGTCCAAAGGCAAAGTTCGTCTCCATTGTGTACCACAAAAGAACCGAATTTAGTCAAACAATTGATGAAGATTTTATTATAATTGATGAGTTTATTTGATTTCTGTCATTTTGGCGCTGAAGGCTATGGTGATAGTAACGTAGAACTAAACATTTTGAATCATTTTGGCGCTGACCATATTAAACGTCAAAATTAGTTCTCGGGGGGACGCGAGTGGCAATATCCAAAGTGAGGCTGTCTTTCTGGATAGGTATTCAGATGGTGGCGAATGAATTTGTCTAAAACCATTTTTTTATTACAAAGATGTGCTTCGAATTATGTTCCAACTATTATTTTATCATTTTATATCAATAAGTTCAGTCAACTTCCCGTCAACACTAAACAATTATTATCAACAGCTATTTTGACTGGTCTTCTATATAACCTCGCTTCAATCTTTAATAGAGATACATGGCCATCTCAGAGAATCAAGGAACCGCAAGGCATATTCAATAGCTTTGTCGTGTCGTGTGTTGTGATGGGAACAGTCGCAACTTGACAGTCAATTATCGTTGACTTTTCACCGTTTTGCCGCGTGTGGTCCAACTAGCCCGACGATGATGTGTCTAAAATTAATAGAAATGCCTCCGACTATCTGACACCTAATAACAAGACCCGAGGTCACTTCGGCAAGTAACACGCGGTAATTAACCGCCGCGTCAATCTTCATAAATGTTTATAGGAGTTACAATTAGGTAACACTTACTTAGGCGACAATAAACCATTATTTTGTAGGTTTGTAGGTTCAGAAAAGTCTCTCGCATTTCACGTTGATAAATAAAAATGTAGAAGTTTTACCAGTTAGGATGGGGCGTTTAGAATGAGAAGATATTTTACGTATACTTACTTAGTTATTATTATTCGTTTAAATAAAAAACATAGGTAGTTCCTTGTTTTCAGTGTTAAAAGCTAGCTATACATTATTAGTAGAACGAAATACTTGATCGACATTAATCTTATGAGTAGGTAGGTACTGCGTTCGGTCGGCTTGATGGTGTTTCCTTTGTGATCACTAACTTCAAACGCATGTGTCGGATCATTAATTCTGCTATTCCGCCGCCCAATTTTACAACATTGCCGGCAAGTTTCGACACTTTTGAATAGTTTCCAAGTTCCACTTTTCTATTTATTCCATCTCGCCATATTGTTTCGATTTTTGGCGACTACAGAATAGGTGAACGAAAATAAGATCCAAATACTTGGACGAATGAAATTTAATAATCCTTGGAGGTGGAGGTAACAATCCATTAACGTTTCGTGGATTGCGGATCTGTACTATTAAATATAGGTAAGCTTAGGCCAATAATAAGTTATTGTCTTTCGCTAACTTGTAGATAAGCTATCGTGCTAAATGAACGGTCATACATTATTAGTTTATTTTGACTAAAGATAAACAAATAAATAAACGACACACTCATAGAGAAGTTGATACATTTGTGTTTACCCACTACAAGTTTGTTGCACGCTGGATACGTAATAGTCGATTTTTTAAATGACCATGAGTTAGAAGTTCCTGCCTACGCCGTCAGGGACATAGCGTGAAGATAAACTCATAAGAGTTAATAATACTCATAAGAGTTCCATCAAAACTTGTTTGCCTGTCTGTTCGCCGTACAACTTTAAAACTATGCTGAACCGATTGATCTTGGGAACAAAATGGATATCTCCAGAACATATATTCAAGGAAAACTATAAAAAACGCAACTATTGCTGCTACCACTGCTTAAGGTGTACCATGTACATTTTGCTGCCTTATATTATATAGGTACTTAGGTACCTACTTGGGAAATGGCGGAAGTAAAGATTGCGGGGGCATTGCCCCGGTGACCGGCGGCACCGGCGGCCTGTGTGCATACTGCGCGGCTACCTACGTGTCCTGTCGCAAGTTGACACTATCATATTTCTTCTTTATTCAATTTCCCTGCGTGCGCGCAAGAGTGACATGTCCGCTTTGCGCGGCGCGTGGGCACCGGCCAAATTAGGCAGTTAGACACGTGCCAGTAACTACGTATACACTTATCTAGCTCAAAGAGGTGGTTCTTATTTGATTTGCAGTTGATAAAAAATAGTGTCACTTTCACTTTTTCAAAAATTACGTAGATACTTCTTAGGTACCTACATACAGCAAAACGTCGCCAATACGTAGTCAATTTCATTAATAAATAATAATAATATGCTACTAGGAATGCAAGAAGTGTGTATTAAGTAATCTAGATCTTGTTTGATCTTCTAAAACACCCAAGATTTTTAATTAAGGCAACCGGTCAAAAACCTTCTAATCTATTGTCCCATTCTGCTACTACTGTCTTCAAATTAGGCTCATTGACAGAACTTTAAAATAATTCTTTACTGTTTCTTACTTTTTATAGAAAGTGCCAGATTAAAATTGCAAAGCCAAAGCACAACTACCCATATTTGCATTATACTGTTTGCCAGGCGCAGGCGCTAGAACGTCACAGTCGGCTTGGCTATGTAACCATAGCAGTAACTTGGAACTATTACTGAAATTAACTTTTTGATTTGAGGGTTTATTGTTCTTTGTCACGGAAATTAGTTTATTGTGTCTGTCTATCTAGGTATACCACTCTATTATATAATAAAGAGGAATTATTACCCACCAAATTTAAATGTCAATATATTAGCAACAATGTTGCAGGCTTTTAACTTGAGAATAAGGCGGAGGATGTAAATTTATAAATACGAAACAATGTACCTTTTGTAAGGGTGCGCAGGCGCCGCTAAGACGCGTACCTAATGCGACGCCGTGGCAGCGTAATGTAGAGTTATGGCCATGTCAGTGTAACAAACAATATATCACTCAAAGGTCTTCCTCATATCGGAGACGATTGAACGGAACAAGGGGATTCGTTTGCAATTCACTTTTCGAAAGGGATCACCATTGTCTTAGTTCTTATCTCGTCTGGAATTATAACTATAAGCACCGCCTGCCTTGCTTGTAGATATAGTGACTATTGGCGCCTTTATTGCGTAATTTTATTTTTGGTCCAGATAAGTGGGTTATTCCCAACGGATTACGTGATCAGTTCGCGGTTGCATCTGATCACGCAAAAACTTACCAGCGGATGCAACTAAGAAATAATTGAACTATGATTAGCAGGGAACTTTGATGAAAAAAAATCCAAAGTAAACGGATTCCAATGTAAAAAGAAAATAGAAAAATGTTGTCAATGTATGTTGAAAAAAGATTAACCGCACCTGCAGTAAAGGACAACTGATTTTGTAGGTACAAGTTTTAAGTTTGGGTTAAATCATTTGATCTCGCGATCATTTCGATAGTAGGTATTAGGTAACTTATATTTTATTTAAACCATAAATTTCTTGAAAAACATCGCAACCCTACCAGATGATCTTTACAAAATATCAATATGACTCCTGTTATTTTAGAAACATGTTACAAAAAGCGTTTGTTCCGCCGTCCGCCACACTGCCAAGTGGTGGCTGCAACAGTGATGGTGTTCTTGATATTTTAAAATCCATTAAAATATCTCCAGGTTTATTTATATATTCTTTGAAGGCACGCCTCGAGATCGCTCATAATGTTTTCTTTCAGCTTTCAGTTCATCGGTGTTGTTTGTGTAGCCCAAATACCAGACTCGAAATTTAGATTTTATCTAATTTGTGTAATTCACTGTTACTATTCGGCTCACATTCAGCTCGTAGCTATGGGTGACATCATCGCAAATCAGAACAAAAACTTCAAAAACTTGGGCTGTGGATGTAGGTATGTCAATGATGTTCTATAGAAAACTATATTTCTACGTTTCATAGCACAATGCTCAAGTCGCATTTTGTTCTAAAGTACTACCTAGTCCAAATCGCTTTACCTATGTCTAAGTCGCTTTATGTCCAAGACCAATTTAGTCCAAATCGCATATTGTCTATCGCGGTCTGGATGAAACTAGAATTGGTAGTTTCCCAGTTGGACGTGATGAGACTTGGACATTAGGCAGAATAGGCTATATAGTTCGATTAGTACCAAGAAAATCCTCAAACGTACCTAAATAAATGCGTACGAGGCCGAAGAGCATTATTCTCGTTTGTAACTTAGTTACCAAACAAGAAAATAAATTGCTCGATCGTATGTAAGTATAAATGTAGTTACGAACCGTTGATAATTAAGTACGCAGACGCAAGGGGAGATTCCCTCTTAACAGCATCGAAAAGTAAAAGCCATTGCTCGTTGATCTGTAATGGGGCAATATCTTCGATGATGATTGATTTGAGTACATGTCAATGACTAACAAATTATATCATTAAATACAAAGCTTTCAATGTAAGTACCACGAATGAAAAAAATCTATACGAAACGTTTTAAAATAGCCACTAAGACCTGTTTAGCTGCTTGTTTAACTTCTTTAAATATCCATCGAAATAAATGGAATGACATTTGGAATTGATTTGAACATCGTTTTAGACTCTCATAGATAAATTGCTTTACTATTTAAACCCACAAAATGATTACATTTCTGTACCTCAACAACGGCTTCTCTTGCATAATCCAAGACACTGTTCTGATGAACGCAGCTTTTATAGAATCACTAGCTGACGCCCGCGGCGTCGTCGTTTCCCTTGCCGAAGAACCAAGCTTTGATACAATGAAATCCCCCTTTTAAATCTAATATAGCCGCATAATTCAGTGGTTTGAAGTAGAAGAACAAAAACGCGAAAAGCAACTATCATTTATTGAAGACATGAGCATTTCTGAAAAAAATTACCTTAACACTTTTTTAACCGACTGCTTTGTCATTATATCCTACTTTTAGTGTTTTTCACAGAATATACAAAAATACGTTTATTTAAGTTCTGCAAAAACACAAAAGTTATTATGGTCAATTTTTTGAAAAATGCTCACATATTAACATGTTGTCAAAATCTAAGGTTTTATAATTGTATGGATTGAAACAAAATTGAACTCTAAATTGAAATTCACATTCGCCACTTCTTCGAAGATTACTAAGAATGTAAACACAACTTTATGGGCCCGGCTCGCCATAAAATTGACTAATCTAACATGAATCAGAGCGAATACTGTGACTAGCTGTGATAATGGGGATTTATTAAACATTTCCGTTCTTTAAGACTGGTAAGTCTGAAACTATGACATCTTATAATATCCGAAATGGGTCGTGTAAAAATGGTGACTTAATTTTTCTACGTAGCTTGCATCATGCAAGATTACTGAAATCCTGCCGTACTAATGTGCGTGACCAACGAAACAGGACAAAATTTAAACTTCAACATTGGAGCTGTAGGTAGAGTAAGCAAGGGGACAAACAGTATTAGTTTTTCTTTTATATCTCTGAAAATTGTTCTGAATTTTATTTACTTTCCCACCATTGACGGGCAATTTTACATGATTGTTTCAATTTTCACCTTAATCGATTCAGTAGTCTTAGAGCTATCGGGGGAGACAAATAGACGAAAGACGGTTAAAAAATCCATGTAACGGTAGACGTGTTAATTAGATCCATAAAAGTTTAAACTCAAGGATGAATAAATCAGATATTCTATTGCAATTTGCAAAGGATCCCAGAGCAATCTTTTCATTACCATTTCGCGGAGGACTTTTTGTCATCACGAGGTCAGGCCTACCTTCCATTACGGTTACTAGTCCTCTTAAAATTCACAAATAAACTGTCCGATCCGTCTTCATCAACCAATCATGGCGTGCCAGATCAGATACAGTAGGTGTAATAAGCACGTATATAGTACATCATTGTACGATTGCTCTATTCTGTCATCGTCATGCAATAACCGAAGAAACACCAAACGTGTGGAAAGAATTGGTGGTTTAGATAAATGTTGACAAATTATTTCGCTGTCGGAAATTATCTTCTCTATGCTCGTATCGTAGTCATGAATCATCGTTAACCCATTTCGATTCTATTTAAATTTCCATTTTTGGAATCAAGATACAAGTCTCGATTTAGATAAGTTATCTAATATCAATGGAATATTTTGTTGGATTTCTATGTACGATTGACAACAACATCGATAAAAAATCACAATAAGTATCTTGAATATTTTAAGTTTATGTTACTAGATCTCTTTTTTATATTTTCTGACGAAAAATGTTGTTGTAATTATATTAATTACTTACCTACATATCAAACTTTTCAAACCTCGAGACATTGGCTATCTGGGGCTATGTACATTGTACCGAACTATATATTTAGAATGTCTGACATAATACATTAATGAATGAGATAAAAATAATGTTGTGCGTCCCGCGTTGCTACCAGTCTTACTACCATATACCAGTACCTGGTATTTTTTTATCCGTACTAACTGCTCTAGTAGTAACTAACACGGGACAATTTTTATTTTCCATATTTAGATCCAGTATTGCTTTTAAACACTAAAATACTGCAGTGTAATAATGAGCTTTACAAAATATCCAATTACTAACAAACCCAACATTCTTGCGCACTATCACATTTAGTATGAATTCATAATTTTAAACCATAAAAGATAAAAATGTTATCAATACTAGGAAAAGTTAGAAAGAAAACATTCCTTTAACGTTGGCTGACCGAACACCGATCATTGTACTTACTTGCGTATTTTTGTACCATTTATCGCAGCTTTGACAGAAGATAAGGAAGCATTGATAGTCTATACCTTCGCATTCCTCTATTTTATGAGCAACGGACGTAAGACATTGCTTAATCATTTTTCATTGTAAAAGAACAGCTTATGAAACCAATTTGAACTTCTACAACTCTAAAGAAAAGAATGACGTTTGTAAATGAATCACCCAATTATAAAATCTTTTATTACATCATATACAACCAAATTACACATTCATTCTTAATAACATATATGAAGTCTATGAATTACTATATAGTTACGATTAGATTATTGTGTATCATACGATCATACGTATGTATATTTTATGTATAGGTACGACAACCGCTCACCGCGGTTGGCTCTATTTTTAAGGTTATTTATAAATATATTATTGTTTTTATCATAGTCGTTTGGACCCGCTTAGGTCATGAGCAATCCTTAGGCAGTCTTGTAACGTGATCCCGATTGTCATAAAACTGATTCAATCCGAAGTGGTAATGGTAAGTGGAAGTGCTCAATGAGAGATCCACAATAAAACCACATGTCCAGCGCACGTGGGACGACACTAAACTTAAACAAATAACTTTATGTCGACTCTATAGGGATGTCCGTTTGGTTCGTCAAGAAGACCTACTTTTGAATGCCGTTACAGGTCTATTTATTAGGTAAGTACTTCCTACCTATCCTATAGGTAATATAGTATAGAAACTATTATAGTACAGTATCTTAGTTTATTAACGTAATTTTTCGGTTGCCATATAGCTTCTGCTAGCTAGCAAGTGCAGCTGAAGTTAGCAATGATGTTGTTGCCCCACAATAGACAATGCATGCATCAATCCTAAACTTGGGAATAGATCTGCGATCATTAATACTACGATCGCCGGAATAGATAAACACAGGTGTGCAAGCAGAACATGGTACCGTGGAACAGTGCTCTATGTTTTGGTTAGATCTCCCTACATTTACTAATAAAGTTAGCCTAGAACGATTGTGCACTTATGTTTTGATTCATTACATCAGCTGTCGTATGTCTTGAATAGAATAAAAATATTTGGACAACTTATTCGTTGTGTCATGCAACAAACTTAGACACCTTTTAGTATAGACAGTACCAGTTGAAAGATCTTCTAAATATTTATGAATTTATACCTATAAGCACAGACCAACCATCCATTATAAGTGGTACCTTCTTGGGTATTGAGATTTCATTTAATAACTGGAACCGAGTGCATTAAGTGCAATATATATTTAGGTATACTGATATACCTACATATAAAAAATATAAACATTATCTAACCTACACTAGCGTCCGAAATCACAATAGTCAGCACTTGTTTTCATCGCATGTGTGCTGAATCGAATGCAACTTGATATCTACACCTGCGAAAGCGTTGATTGGTACCTATATGTACTTCAGTTTTGCCAGTACATTAGCTAGCACCAAAGACTTTTGTATTGTGGTTTCTAAAGCTACATAGGAAACTTGACTTTTCTTGTTTTCCTATATGATTGCGGATGGATCGCGTAGGCATTCCCAACACCCATAGAAATGGAAAAGATTAGTTTTTCTTCCTATAGGTATTAAGTACTTTGGAGTCTGGACATAATATTATTTGAATATCCCGCACAATAGATACATACATTATATCTTTGCATATATTTTGCAAACTTGAGTTAAGCTTATCATAGGATACAATGGTTGTCAGGGTGTCAGCACTTCCCGTGGCGACATCTTACACCATTATTGTTAATACACGAGGCACGCGCTCCGGAGATATGTCCTGGGCGCACTTACGTAGCTACTAGAGTAGTATACGTTGTCAATTATTCATTTACAATATCATTAAATGATTGAGTTTTTGACCACGAAAATTGTCAAAATCAAAAATATTACATGTAACTATCTCAGCGAACTTTATACTTATTAAAGAGTGTGACCTATCTACTTACTGAGCGGTAAAATTTAATGGGATTACTTTGGGAAATGATGATGACTTTGGGAAAGGCACGGACGCCACCAGTCAGTCTGTCAGTGAGTCAGAATCTCCTACCGCTTCAGAAGAGCCGTTGTCTGTAAGGAAAAGAAATGGCAGGAACCCATTGTCCATCCAATTGTGGACGCGGACGTCGAGAGTTTGTCTTATTCGGTATAATAATTGTCAATTCCCATTTATCTTCTTAAATCGATTTAGAATAAGAGCAATTGTTGTGTATACTATTACATCTTCATATTATGCATCATGTGCATTTTTTTGTTTCCCTCAACAAGAAAATCTTATAATAGATTCCCACGCGTCCGCGCAATATCCAATTTCCCTTATTTATGTGATATAATGATACTAACAACATCAGTATAGTGATTTGGTGCTGCGTAGCGCAGATTATAATTACGCAGCTTGATCAAAAATATCAAATTTACCATAGGAAACATGATAAAAAAGCTCATATTCTATCGAATAATAAAATCATACCAGGTCCATAGTTTTAAAAGTAGGTACTACATTCGTATCCAAAAATCAGGCATTTAGATATCCAAAAATAGAAAACAAAAGTGTTACCGACAAACATGGCAACTTTAACATATTTTTGAACAACAAATTAAATAAAATCTAAGTAGGCTATATGGTCATGAAATATACAGTTTGGTAGGAAATGTTGGGATGAAAAACAATATGTTAGAAATAGAGTTGATAGAAACAATCTGTAAAAATAGTGAGACAAATTCATAAACAAAGGTGTCTACCTTAGCTTGCGTATAATGGTATTTTTTTTCAGAGTAAGTTGTATTCGTTGATCCCAATTGTCATGATGCTTGGCATTTCCAATCCAAGACGTGCCTAATACAATAACAATAAATTGTAGGTAGTGCTGAGGTGCGTGCATGGCATGCATCTCTATAAAATCACACTTTGATAGCTCAGTGACCCGAAATGCCACAGTTAGAAAAGGCATCATGCATTCTCGCACCAGTTGATTGTTTGCTAAAGCGATCAGATGGGTCGTTCCCCGTGCTCCATCTAAGTTCTCCACCTGGGTGGAGCAGGAGGAATTGTATTTTCTAGATCACATTCTTTTAGCGATATATGAGTACTATACCTACTAAGACTCAGTATCGCCCTCTCTTTACTACGCGATCTTCATTGTCCATTATTTTAAAGTCAGGCGTTCTATGCGTAATAGAAGCAGACCGGAGTGTGTAATATTCAAATGTGTTGGAGGCATGTCAGATACTTTCCTCGATTACCTTTAAAGGTCACATTTCCATAAGATCATTATCTAGCAAACTGTTAAAATCTAGAACTGTAGACCTATAATAATGATTTCGAAAAGCTGTTCTGTTTAATCATGAGTTTACGTCAGCGCGTAATTGTTGCACTGGCGAATATTGTGTTTTGTTCATGCTGCAAGTTAGTTTTGGTGTCAGAAAGCACACGCTTTGTTGTGTTCAATAAAAGCGAATCGACATTCGGTGCCGCTCTGGTGCAATGACCGGGCTAGTATCTATACCTAGGTGAAACTTAAAACATGTGTGTACTGTGTAAATAATATAGGTATACATAGCTCAAAGATACATTTGGAAGAAAAGAATGAGCGCACTTCCATTTATGTGTCATAACATTAATGTTATGTAGGTGTACACGTATCATCTATAACTTAATATGACTGAAGGTCATACTGATTCTTTCATTGATTAATTTGTTGTGATTTTTTTATATTATATTTATAATCATTTAAGTTTGCCAACAAAAGATTACTTATTTCTTTTTTATGTCAAGAGGTATGTTTCTGAAAATTATGGCAAACACGTGCGCGTGATCCAAATATAAAGCATGCGTGTTACACTTTTGATTTGAGAGAAAAATAACAAGAAATTAAATGTGCCACTTATACCTATGTTACAAAGTGCGGAACAGCTAAATATGTCGGTCGCGCAACGATTCGCGCTGATTTTGAAGAAACGCAGCACGGATTATTTTTCTTGTTACTTAGCGACAGAGCTAAATGAAGCGCTACTTGCAACAGTCGTATGCAACTAATTTGTGTCGTGACGTGAACGTGTTTCGGAACTATTCAAAGGAGTGTTCTACCGAAATATGAAGTTTAAGAAGACAGTGACATGTTGCATTAGAGGGAATTCTTTACGCATAAAATACTCTTCGAAAATAATGCCCCAGGTACCTCTTTAGTAATATTAGACAGCTATTGCCTATTGCCCGCTTTGTCCACGTGGAATGGGTCCAGGTGGAATCAAAAAAGACTTCGTTGTCAAGTTTCTAGACTTGAGCTATAGGTACATGTATTTTGTATAGGAATGATGATTTTGAAATTCTAATTGGATGTCATTTTGGAACAAAAAAAATCGAAAAAGTTCCAACGATCATCGATTCATGAATTATTCTCCTTACCTTTCTATTCTACATAATTGTCTTTGTTGTGGTTTATATTTAACCGTTTCAAATTTAAGCAAGAGGCGTTTGTATGTCGCTTTGTTGGAATATCACTTAAAACTTATGGTAGAGTGTGTGTAGTTTTCACAGGTGTATACGATGTAAAAAGGTGCGAGTATAATAAATTATGTTAGCTTATAAATATACAAGTGATAATGTTTCCTCTACCTTATGCAGATGTTTCATTCATATTAAAAGAGAAAAACACCAGCTAATTAAATATTTTAAAAGTGTTTATTTAATGTATGTACGTCCATTTGCGTCACTTCACTGTAACCGTTTGGTTCCGACCTACCTAAAATAGTTCATGAATGGATTAATTTTATACTTCTGAACGTCAAACACAAAAGGGGAAGGGGTCGTCCTGCAGCCAGGTGTGATTAGTAATTACCAAGGTCATCAACGTGGATACATTCATTATGAGTTCCACGCGACAGGAAGATACAATTTAATAATCAAATCGAAACATAATTTCATAGGTACGTTCGAGTAGGTAATACAGGTGGCCAAAATGAGAGCTCTATGTTTTGCCAATCGGCATATGAAAATATAGACTATGTTACTATTGTTAAAATTAATTGTACTTACTACATACATAATAAATAATAATAAATATTGGTAATAGCTAAATATTTCAATTTTTTTTAAACCAAAGTAAACGAAATAAAAAGCAATATCACCATAGATAGCCTAAAGTACAAAATCGTATAAATACCAACACAGACGTCATCAGTGTCGTGTCGCGCATATGATTTTGTACTATTACTACAATTTATTTAATTAATATTTATTATTTTGCTAATTTTTTATAATTATAATTTTTTAATTTACTATTATTTATATATATAAATATTATAATTACCAAAGAAAGATCAAAAGTTCTTATTCACCTCTGTAAGTTAAGTGTGACGAATCAAAATGCATATCAGTCACATCCATCGTCGCCAGATAAATATCTCTGTTCCACACAATTTCAATGTTCCAAAACAAGAATTGTGCGTAAAGGACTTCAAATGCATTCCCTCAGCCTAGGGCGCCGCCGGCCGGTGACTTCACTGTCACCGTCGCGACGACTACGTCGCCGACCGTCGCGCCGTCGTCGTGAGACGGTGACCACGTCGGACGACGTCCATGTGTCACTGCTTTCTATTTCTAAACAGGCGCCAATTAGTTTTAGGTATCAATGACTCTCTCATGTATTAGTACCGCCCTCCCCCCCGCGCCGGGATCTTTTTTCAATTTTTTTTCTCGAATTTTTATTTTCATTCCCCTTTTTTACAACTTTTAAAATTCCTAATCCCATTTTATCTCGAACATTTATTTTCTCACTACCTTCCTAAATTTCCATTCCCCATTTTTACAATATTTTTATTCCTAGTCCCATTTTATCATATTTTAAAACCTAAAACTTTGTCGTTTAGGTATACCTACACATTAGACGTACCTATTCATATCATTGATGAGAGAGATTAATCATCCAGAAGTTGACACAAGTCATTTATGAATACCTACGTGCTCTAATAAAATTGGATGATGCAAAGAAATTATTTTAACGTCTAAATTCGCTTTGCAGATTCTATACCTATTCCTCACTCTGTTTGCATAATACCTATGCGTTATTTATTATGATAGGCATAACGATAATATAATGTCATAAGTACATAATTTTTATTTTGAAAGACAATTGAGGCACACCCACACTTTGATTGTCCCATTTACCTGTACTTTTGTACTTCCTTTTACAAAAGTAAAGGTGGTAACAAAGAAACTGCGTCGTAAAATATGAAACATGCCTAACGGTAGCATCATTGTTCATTCGTATAGTAGTACTTATGTATTCTGTGGTATAGTGCAGTTTACCGATTAAGTTTTCCCCCTTTATTCGTGTTGTGCGTACCGCCCATGAAAACACATAGTACTTATAAAATATGTCGCATTAAACGTAATTTATGTGTGGTCGTTAACTTTTGTGTTGTGAAAAAGTAAGAAGAAATACCTAAATCTTACTTGGATTCTTGGAAATTAGCCTAAAATTGTCAATTAAGCTACTCGTAGTTCTTGTTACTAGTAGGTGTTAAGCTTCAACGATAATCTGATAACATCGTGACGTACAAACTCTTTGTCTACTTACTTTAAGCTTATTCTATGACATTGATGACTTCTCTCTACATCTACAAAAAGCACTGCTCTACCGCATACATTTATGTGTAGGTAACAAACACCATACAGATCTGTATGTATACCTACGTTACGTCTATCATATCATATGTGAACACACACTATCAAACTTATGGTGTGAGTGAGAAGGGTATAATGCCACCGAATATGAGGAGGGAAAGAGATAGAGGGCCTGCGGGGGGAGGCCGAGTGAATTGATAAAAGCAACAAATGGACGCGACGAAAATTCAGTTTGGAAGAAACGTGCGCGCGGCGTAGTGTGGCGCGGCTCGGCAACACCCGCGGCGAAGTTTAAAATGTGCCTACGATTTTGCATGAGTGCTTCGATAAGTTTATTTTATTGATACTTACTGTGTGTGAATAAATTTCATTACGACTAGGTGCATGAATGAAAATTGTAACCGCGGAAAGCGGTGACGTGGACGCGACGACGCGTCCAAGGATTAAAACTTTATTGCGACGAAAAATTAGTCCTACAAAAACTTTCGTTCTAGAGTACAAAACGTTCGAAATAATAATACTTAACACGTTATTATCAATCCACTCTCTCGGTAGAGCACGTGATCGTCGAAAATTCTAGAAAACATAAAGGAAAACACATTTGCTTCACGGATTGTACGATTTGACTGCTGTTCACTCGTGTCCGATTGAGTGTTCTTTACCAAATTATGGTTCTTACAAAAGTCAATAACATGGCCTCGTACTCCACATATACTGGGAAACCGAAGATTTTCTTTCCTAAGAAGGTAAGAATACTTATATTAACGCCTGTTTATAGATTAAATAATGTTTTAATCAAGAAAACATCAACGTAAAATATTCGGCATTCATAACTTATTGCTGTTTATTATACATTTAAATTAAGTGATGCGACAACTCAAGCTGTGTAGTTATAGATCATTGGATCTTTATGTCAATAACTGTTAAAATATGCGTAACGAAAATGGATGTCACAATAACAATAAAACTTTATTCATAAATACATACCTAACCTACTACCTATGTTGGATGAAATGATTATTACTATCATTAAGTCTGAAATAATAAAAAATAGTAGTTTAGATAAGTATGTAGGTACTTTATTACTAGTGCAAACGGATGTACGTACATTAGCCGGTATTTCCAACCGACTTTGAGTGATAAATATTAATTATATAATTGCAAGCTGAGTTTCGGACCGGAAAGAATCTTTTGACGCCGTATGCGTTTATTCCCAGTTATCACTTTATAATCTAAATTGTGTTAAGTTTATGAACTTATGCCTGAAATATACTTCAAAGTATTCATCAATATCATTAGGTAACTTATCTACTTTAATTACAATATTTGTCACGTTAGATTCAATCTGCCCATATCAGTTACTAAAATCAGTAAGAAATCGTTTTCAATGTATAGGTAATTTGATGTAGGTATCTATAATTGGAAATGCTTTTACGTTACAGTTTTTCGCTTTGTATATAAGTGTCCAATGACCCACTTCTGGAAAACTTCAACCTCCAGCCTAGATATTCCTTAAAACAAAACTGCAGTAGGCCATTGATAGACTTCAAATACCTACCTAACTTAATTTGCAGAACGCGTCATTCTGAAGTTCACGAAAGATCACTTTATTACATTATGTTGAAAACAACATGAAATAAAGGATACTGAAAAAACAATCTTGCAAATTATTTCCTTATGCTAATTGACTTAGGTATATCTCGACAAAAACAGCGTTAAAGAGATCATTAACGCTACTGTGGTATCGTTCGTTTTCTCTTTCTTATTCATATGCGGCATCCGTATCCGTATTCATACGACATATTACTGTATGTTACACAAGGTCTCCTGTGCAATATCTGTGACCTACAAATGCACTGACGCAGCCACGAGATTGGTCCAATAGCCGCCGTTGTAGAACGAGATTCTTTTCATCTCGCATCCAGGTTAAAGGGTACGTCGTCACTGGTGCTACTACATATTATGTCCGAACCTAAAAACAAATGATTTTAAACTTTATTGTTATAATAATATGAAATCAAATCGTTCTAAACGTGATTTCCTTTGATACCGCCGCAGTGTCTGATAAGAGGCGCTGCGCCTGTCCGCCTCGCAATATCTACTCGCACTTTATGGTTGCACATTAGCGTGTGCAGTCTTGCCGCTTATGGCACAAATTATAATTAATTGCCTCTCATATATAGGTCATGGTTGCCGGTAACAACTAAATGGAGATAGGAATCAAAGGACACGGACTGGGCAATAAATTGTATTCGCCATTATAAAACATGATGATTACATTGATGACAATAAAACAACTACATTTAATACACGGTGCTTGTATTAAAAATGTCAGGTTCATATTACTGCACTCGGCTGCAATCAATTCCGGGGGTCTTTTTTATACGAACAAGGTAATTTTGTACACTTAGATCTCCGTCAGTCAGTTCCATACATTTTGATGCCATTTAAGATATGTTTTTATTCTGACTAGACTATGTCGAAACCGGCTCGCCTGATGTGATGTGATCAGTTAGGTGTGTACCTATTACTTTTTGGACCTCCTCCATCCGTCCGTACTCCAGACAGCCACCTTCAGAATGCACACGAATCGGTCCCTGAAGGCCCAATGTGACGTCGTTTGTCTGAGGAAGGTCCCCTGACCCGAATTCATTGCAGCCGAGTTTATTATTTAAAGACGATCATTTCATAACATTCATTTTAAGTAAATTGGAGTTTTCAAACCAAATGCTATAATCTTTCTCAATGAGATCCGGTTGTAATTTAAGTCTAATAATAGCTAATAAAGATTATAGCAGTCCACAGTTATTCAATGGTACGTACAAGACTAATGGACATAATTATAATTGAAGAACTATTGCAAATTCAATGGAATATTTCCTCCTTTGCTTGTTAACATAAAGGACGAACTAGCAAGACATAAAGGTTACTTTACTTATGGGTAATTTATTGATAACTTTTGTTACAGGTCAAAAATTAAGTAACTTTATAAGTTTTTCATTCTCTTCTTCATTAAAAACAAATAAAGTACATATTTAGATTAGAAGGTAAATTGCTTTAACGAAAGACAATGTGTTTATTTTATATCCATGCACATAAGAAAGAAATTGTGATTGGAGGCTTGGAGGTGTCTCAGATGAGAAACACGAATTTGCACTGCGAGGAGAGGGTAAGCAATTAATCACTTCCCAAGAACATGTTAAACAGATGTACAGTCCCTAACTAAATTCAATAACTCTTAAAAAGAATTTGATAGACATACATGCATGTTGACAAATGACCGTCAATCCCATCAATTAATGACTATCAACTGTGTTAAACAAGCCCGATGCCATGTCAATCTGTGCCGGTCACCATTGTGCCAATGAAGGGCAATTAGATAAAAACGTCGTAAAACTGTTGTTATTCACCGCCCATTCATAACAATACCTACAAAATGTACAGGTTACATTGGCGCAGACAGTTAATTCAAACCCGTGTTACAAAATAGGGTTGGTCACACATCATTTCCACACCTTCAGCCTTTGACGTTGACGCATGATCAAAAAATGAAAGTGCATCCTGAGCTAAATTGCTTCATGCTCCGTGACCGGTGTTCCGCTTAATGACCGTGGCCAGTGCATTCCCGGCGTGCCCTTATGGGCATGGACACAATGACGGGATCGCTGGGACCCGCCACGGCAGGAATGCGGTTAGGAATTCCCCGGCTGTCTTCCTGGCATGCCTTGCAAAGTTTTTGTTGCTAAGCAAAAATGTTAAATATGCGCTGCATTCATACAAAGCCACGTGTTTTCTATACTAACACCGGTTGACAATATGGACAATTTGAAGTAATCTATTCGAGATTATAATGCCATAATAATGCCATAACATCAAACATATTAATTACGACCTGTGATTAGGTAGGATTTAAACAATTCAAAGTTTTCTGAACAATCAGCGATATGCGACAGCGTTGATGCATTTCTCAGTTCAACGGACCTTTATTACCCTCATTCAAAACTCTTAGCACTGTTATAAAAGATAAATCACATCCAAGCTAGGTGAAACGAGGAAGACGTAACGATCAAATACTATAGCGATTGGGTTTACTTTCCTCGGAGGAAGCGACCGGAGGTGGGCGCCAAAAATAGTGTTTCCGCCGAACAGCAAGCGCTCTAAGTAGGAAGTCGACCAACACTCGCCGCTCAGCGCTTCCGGCCGCCTACTGTGTCTCGACGCTTATTGGGTTTACAACGCACTTATGAACTGCAATACGCCCACGCATTGTCTCTTAAGCTGAATTAAATTGCTCATACTTTGAAATCATTTGCTAATCAGGATGCCTTAATCTGGATTCAAACATTGTTTATGCAATTTGCTTTCATCCGCGCGATTAATGCTATAATGCTGTACGTAATTGTCTTGAGGAGAGACCCCTTAAATGACAAACAGAAGTAGAACGAATGATGTGAAAATCGAAGACCTATATTTCTACCCATGAAGGATTTACAGTATACCTGCGAATAAATTGATTATTTTTTTTATTAATTTCTAAGAACAAATAAATTGGTTAGTGGTAACGTGATAATGATTATGAAAACCTGTAAAATGTGTACTATTTATAACAATTCGTATAACATAAACACTGGCAGGTAAACGAACTATGACTCACTGATTGCGATTGCGAAACATTCTGATGAGTCACACAATGAAGATGACATTTATCCTTTCCCGATCTCGATATATTGCTCACGACAATAATAAATAATTATCCTGTAAAATTTACGTGTGGATAAGAGCTTATTTAAATCAAAAATGAAAATGTAGTCAATACACAATGTTAACCCGACCGAACAAAATATAATATAGATAACACACTTACTCTGAGGATAACACCAAGATAAATAATATGGTCAGGAGTGGAGTGTTCTTTAGTATAATTGTAAGTATAGTGTTAGGAACTGAATGTGCTTTGAATGTCTTCTCTAGGAAAGTTAAACTCTTAATAAATCAATAAAACGCGAAAGTCAGCTAAGGGTATAGAGAAAAAATAATCAAAATCATGTCAATGGCTTTAAAGCCGGCTGATAAAAGTGTATCGTAAGAAGTACACAATATTTATTCCGAAAATTACATGTCACATGTTAGCTATCGAGATAACGTTAAACTTATCAGATAATAAGTTTTGGAAAGTCAAAACACCATTCTGTTACCACGAGGAAGCATAAGACCAGGCTTATATTGTGTCAATCATAATGTATATTCTATGTCTCCAAGTTTTATATTTTTTATTTATTTCAGGTACGTTCAGAAGAATCTCTGCTTGCCCCGGAAAAGACAACAAAATCTGCACGATGGGTATGTTTGGCTTGCATGTACTAGGTGGGGGGTAGATTTTAAAGCAAAATTATACAGGGAAAGATAGAGTCCCTGGTAGGATATGCATGGTAGAAGTAGAGAACGAAAAGATAACACCGGCCGTTGTGATCTCGACATAGAAAAGAGGGAAGAGCTTACAAAGGATTTAGTTAGAGTTTAGACTAACCGCCTTTGTTGGCTTAGTGGTTTGGTCATTGTACTCGAGCGCCAGGGGTTGTGTTGTGGGTTTGATTCCCACAGGAGACAGATAACTTGTCTTGTACAAATTTGTACAAGTCGGTCTGAATGTTATATTTGTTATGTGTCCTATCATTGCTTAATGCCCAAAATACGGAAGGAAAGCCTTGTTTGGGTTTTGACAAGTGGTATGTATAAACATCTATACTTATCTATACTTATAATAAATCTGTAGAAACCGTGTGTCTGTACTTTGCATAAATTTATAAAAAAATGAGTGTGGACGATAAAAAAAGAGTAACAGAACACAAAAAAGCATTTTTAAATTTTTTTGTCTTTCTGTCTGTCTGTAATCGCTAATCTCCGAAACTACTGAACGGTTTTTCTTGCGGTTTTCACAGGTAGATTAAGCACAGTCTGGCGCAACTTATAGGCTTTGTTTCATTGAAATCGGATGTCAGCGAAAAAAGTTATCGTCATTTACAGATAAATCATTTAACGTAACAAGACGATGTCATAGACATAGGAGATATCAGTGTTTTTTTTAACTGGGACAGTATAGGCAAGTCCGAAACCATAGGAGATGCAGGGAAAGTGTCTTATGACATAGAAATTTTTTGGTCAAGCGTGTGTTGTCCATAAAAATGAGACAATTTGCACATATTTTTTTTAATGCGGTTCGACTCAGTTTCATGTAGGGATCACTTCATTATATCGGAAGAAAAAAATCTGAGCAGCAGAAGTTAGTCAAATTTAATAAAATGTTTTCTTATAAAACAGACTGTGCAATGTACTTAGAAACTTACTACTTATTCATGCATGCCACCTGAACTCCAGCTGCTCCGATTACTATGTCAAAATTGTTATCACGAAAAAATACCTAAAGGTTCCTAAGACAGTTTCCCTGTATCTCCTATGGTTTTGGTTTTGCCCATACTGTATTAGTTAAAAAATACACACGTATAATAAAAATTGAATGAGAAGTCTTATGAGCAATAGAAGTGAAAACAACAATTTTTTTAATTTTTATCTGTCTTCACCAAATTGGATACGGTGTTCATAGTTTGTTCCTGAAGGTATGGTATACCTTAAATTATGGTGAAGGTACTTAGAATGATCCATTTTACCATTGGAAAATTATAACTAGACGATGTATGTCTGTACATAGCAGAGATAGGTACCTACTTCCAAAATCCACGCGGACGAAGTCGCGGGCAACAGCTAGTAATTAAATATAATTAGACTTCTGAAAAAGACACTACACATAGAATTAACCTAACATAGAAATGACTTAATTTAAGTTAGGCTAATTTGGCAGATAATTATATCTTGAGAACTATGTATCTATACACTATACAGACTCTGGAGAATGGATATAAACTTTATACTTCCCAAAAATGTTTCCTATTAATTTTAATGTCATACTGAAAGTCTATCTCTTCTCTACAAGTTCTTATGACTAGTTCATTTAAATTTAACATAAAATAATTATGTAGTGCCAACAATATTCTAAAATATTCTGAATTTGTTGATACCTAGTCAAAATTCCCAACTGCTAACTTCAACAAATACAATGACCGTATTGCTGGGCCGTTAATTTTTTTATTGGCATTCATTCCCATAGCAGAAGTTATTAGTCGAAAAACTTAGCGTACTTTTACAATTTTGTGGAATCGGCGAATGAGTAATATATTCACCGTAGAGTTCGTTTTGTAATGTGTAGGTGTGTGCGTCACTATGTAAACACCAGGCGAGCTCGAGCGACACTTGCCGCCACACAAAAGAATGCTTTCTGCTCTTAATACATAAATAAGACAAGAGTAGGTACTTACATGAAAAAATATTTTTATACAATACCGTGTAGATGGATACAAAATAAAAGTAAACATTACAGTGTTGAGCTCGAATTTTCTACGAGTCTATAGATAAAAAGGTAAACAAAACTAAACCGTGTACCTACATAGTCGACTAACAGATGGGTTGGTCTCATATTTGTTGGTAGGATCATTCGAAACTCATGCTAAGATCTTTGTGTCACTGTCAAAACTATTGAACCGATTAAACTAATACTCGGATACCTACTATTAGGTAAAATTACCCGGCGACGATGGGAAAACTATTAATTACTCCAAGAAAAATGTATTCTCCGTGATATTACAGGAAAACACAACACACGCTAAAAACTTAAACTAAACTTTGCTGACTTTTTTGAACTAATAGACTATTTGTTGTCTATTACTTAGTTCTTCATGATATTTTCCTTCTACATATTCCTAACTTGTTCACACTTCCGCTCGTCCAGAAGACGCAACCAAAATATGGGTGCAGAATTTGAAAATTGTATAGGAATGACCGAACACGATTATTTATATATGAGTCCTCCAGTAATTAAACAAATCTATTCAATCAATAACCTATATAATAATAATATTCAATCAATAACCTATAAATACCTATGTATAATTAAATACACCATACAATATAAATAAATTTCTTTTGTATGACAGCCAAAAGGAAAATAATGTAGGTAGGTATGTACGTATTTGCAAATGACTGTTGCTTTAACTGTTAAACCCTACGCGATTAGATAAGTTGGCAAACACCGCAAATCCACACACTTATGTATATAGAAATATACATTAATAAATAACAGGTAACATCCGGTTCCTATCCACGTCCGTAACTAATACTACCTTTATTAGTGTTCCTTCTTAGAGGCGGATTATATTATTCTGTGGAGGCGGTAAATATGCCTGTCAGAACATTCGCGGATAAAGTTATCAACCATGCATGTACTACGGCTACCATATATGTCACACAAACGGATTAATTCTTGACGAACAAGCTCTGATGAGTAAACAAAACTAATCAAGATACGAGGATTTTCTAGGTGGTTTATAAAATGCATGCAGGATACAGGCCTATTTATGAATTTGACGAACTACAAGACTACAACACTATATGCTTAGAATGTAGATACATACCTAGGTACTATAGAATATTAATACCTACCTATCTATAGCATCTTGGTGCTATGTTAGATTAGAAATAGGATCTTTTACTTTGCATTGTCCGGTCGATGAGTTAAAAAGTTTGTATAAACTACTGCATGTTTTGTCGTTCCGTATTCTTTCCTTCAGTATCAGTAGGAAAGTCATTTTGGCAAATGTTACGGTTCACTTAGGGCAATTCATTCGAAAAACATAAAGATAATATTATTTTAATTGACTTCGGAAAGCTTTTCTGTTTTTCATATGGATGGAAACTTTGTATTTTATTGACAATTCATCATGTAACGATTACAATGCATGACTTCATCAAGTGTTTTTGTGTGAAATATTTGTCTGATACTCTATCATCATCATTGACCGCCAAACTATGTGGTGACTCACGAATTTGAATAAAACAGGTATTTTATCGCAATCAGAATGTAGGTACATAATCACAGGAATGTTATATTGCATGTAAATAAACATAAAATTCCGGGGCTATAATTATATTTAGATAAGATTGCATTCCAATGGAGTGCATACTTGATTGCATTTGATTGAAATTGATAGGCAAATTAAAAAATTAAAGGCAAAACCATCTGGCATACATTTTTGGGATCATTTAGTTGTTTTGCTTTTAGCACGACGAAATATTATTCAACAAAGAATAACCATTTGTAACCAAAATAACCATTTGTAATCTAATCAGACAAATTATACAATGGGACCACCGGTGGGACGCCCCTCCGTCAGGTGGACCGACGATATAAAGAAGGTGGCCGGAAGCGGCTGGATGCGGAGAGCGGTGGACCAGGTGTGTGGTGGCGTTCGTTGGGGAAGGCCATGTCCAGCAGTGGACGCTAAAAGACTGAAACGATGATGATTCAATTTGCCGACGACATATCAATTAAGACGAAACTGATGCCATTGGATAACTATGTTATTAAAGGAATAATACAGAATGAGAATGATAATGAAAATTCAGATGGGTGTCAACCTGTCAAACAAATCCACCCAAAACGTACAGTAACTATTAGGCCCATCGTTCATTATATTAAACTATGTAATAGCAACACGATATCGATGCGACAAAAATCAACCATGATTTTGTTTGGTTAATTTTTGTTGCATCGATGTCGCATCGCTGTTGTATTGTATGGAACGATAGTTGAACGACAGATCTTAAATAGTTTAAAGAATCGTACAAATTTCGGTTCATCTACAACATCGATACCGTAATTGCGAAAGCGAGATGATAAATATGCGAATGCAATGCACTGGCTGCAAGGCGAATGAATGTCCTGGGTACACCTTACCCGGAATCCAAGGACTACAGACTCCTACCCCATAATTGCATAATAGTATCTATTTTAACTATCTATTTATGTTTTTTTACGGTCTGAAGTGATTAACGTGTAGACAGGCCCGCCTGATGGTAAGCCGACACTGTCGCCCATTAAACTGCAGCCCAAAAAGCACAAGTGCGTTGCTACCCTGAGACTATGTTAGAATGGTGTGCCTATAATGAAATTACACTGGCTCATCTATCCGGAGAATTTAAAGCTTTGCATTGCTGTTCGACAGCAGAAATAGATAAGATTGTGACCATCCTGGCGGATATTGGTGCAGTGGAATTCTCACGCCAGTGATGGATCACAAAACCAAACTGTGCAACTTCGTGAAGTGCGTGAAAGTAGTACAAAAGGTAGAACCGGATGTTAGTGTCTGACTCACGCATGAGCAGTTGTAATCGGTGCACGCGCAGGTATCATCTAATGTGTGCCGTAATAGCATAATGTGATAAGCTGCCACGCGAACGAACGATGAGTCAGCAGTCGGCACGTGCATTTCGGTTTGAACTTCAAACACTTTCAACAGACTGGTTGTTGCCATTTCGGCCATAACATATAAGATATCCTCTTTACCCTTACTTACTTCTCAAAGACAAAACTTCTAAACCCACGCTGCGATAAACATCGGAGAAGATTACAAGAAAAACCGAGAAACTAGGAAATACGCTTCGAAAATAAAATACAAGGAAAAAACATTCGGGGAAAAGGCGAATGGAAAATAAAATACAAGGCGGGAATAAGCCCTAAAAAATCATGGAGGCACCTCATATAAAAAGTGATTTTTTCTTTGATTACCTATTTCTTTTATTATGTTTCCTTATATGCCTCAGTTCCTTAAGTACCTATTAGTATCATAACTTCAAGCTCCTCTTCACCTAATCGTCAAATTAACCTGTAGTTGCCTTCCGTTAAATATAAGACGTCACATCTACTATCATTTAAGTACCTCTATGGGCTCTATGCAATAAGGTTACGTCACACCGTTATATATTAGATTGAAATTTAATATTCATAGACCATGCTAAACATCAGTGAGTCATTAATCCCAGACAATTAGCAAATATACAAGAAACCGTTAGTGACTCACATTCTAAAATCACCTGTTTTTATTCAATAGCTTTTATTATATTTGCATGAGACCCTAGAGTTATCTAATCTCTGCCAAACAAAGCTACATAGGTATTTCAGTATATTAATTATATGTGATTAATTACTCATCGGGTGTCTAAATATCATTTGATAACAAATAATTAGGTACAACATATAGATTGGTTTAAGAATAGAGAATTTTATTTCATCGCCTTACTGTCTCAAACACGTATCGCAAACTTTATTTTGGCGCTCATAAAGTTTATATTAGAAACTTGTGACACGTGTAGATACGGGATTGACGGGGGCACGCGCCACGGACCCGAGATAGGTATAAGGCACGATTTGTTTGGAAAGTAACTAGACGGCGGTATATGTCTTCTTTTTATTAAAAAAATCTTACACGTTGTATGTTCTAAGCTATATTACGAATACAGGTGTAAATTTAGTCACCTGCGCCATAAATGAATAATGCAATGCAACAGGGGTCTTTAAAGCTTTCATCAAGCTTTAAGTATTTGAAGCTTTAAGTATCTCAAAAACTTATAAATAAATGAAAAACTGTCACTCTAGATAGTTTTAAAGTTTATCAGTCTGTCAAAGTTATATGCCGATAAATAAAAGATGGTAGGTACTAGTATGTATATGGTAAAGGCAATGGTACCGGTTTGAGTTATTAAATGCTCATTATTTTTTGGTGTTTAATTAAATCTAAGGTTTTTTAAAGATTAACAAGCAACGTTTCGTTTCGATTGTGTAGAACTTATAGGTAAGTGTTTAGTATTGACTCATAGTAATTATTTGTTATCAAAATGACACAACGTTTCGATCGCAACGTAATGTAACTTCACGTAAACAGACGCAGACTCGATTACTGCACCGAATTCGTTTGTGAATGAATCCAGTCATGTTGTTTAGTCATTGCTATATCTCCAAGAAACTGTTACGCTATATGTAGAACAGCTAACCCGTGTGACTCAATGCACTATACATCTGTTGTATGCTGTTTTTCCCAACGTCTAAACATTGTTTACCTCAACCGCAGCCAGACGAACCATAAAAATATACTTATGCAAATCCACAAACAAGAAAAGCTTACCGATGTTATAGGCAAGAAATTAACACAGCAGTCTAGCCGTCTTTATTTTTAGGATTAAATAGAGTCTACAAAGTGACTCTACCTAAACTGAACAAAGGTCATATTTTGATATGAAAGCTTACTGTATAGCAAGCAATAATAGTGGCAATGTGATCGCTGCTCTGAGATGCAAAGATCATAGAGATAGGTACTAACCGTTTTTGTTACTGGGGCAACAGACGCTGCTATTTTTGAAGCTCCACTGTTCTTTGTGGTATAACTGCTTCAAACAAATGTAGCGATTGTAGCGTAGCGACTGATTAAAGCGTTCCTTTTGTCTCGTCTGGGCAATTTGCATAACGATTAAAGTGTTTTGGTGCTTGCTTCTCTACCTACCTGTACTAATTGTAATAACCGCTTACCAGACCGCCCGCAGCTTGATAATTATACCAAAGATGAATAAGACGGGATTACTCACGAATTTAGTAAACATTTGATTTGCTAGAGTGCGAGACTAATCGTGCATTCGTTACACTACGAGTAACAACTCACTGATTTGTGCTCTGATGGTGACTGGTGACTCAGGCAAGGTCGTTATTTAACAACCTTTGATAAAATAAAGCGATAGAAATGCAGAGAAAAGTTAAGACAGAACAGGCCTAATGTATAACGCATTGCAAAGGATGTCACTGCAAATCATATTGCTGTGAGTATAATGTCCGAGAAGAGAAGACCGAAGTAATATTAATATAATACAAATTAAATTATCTATCTATTCCGGAAGGCCATTCCGGATGTTTGTGCTTGGCCTCAAACCTTCTTTAGATGCTGGATTTCTCCGCAATGTACAATCGCTACATTATATCACGCTCTACTTAGACTCGCATCTCGCAAGTCGCAACCAACATACACGAGGAAAACGACCAAAACTAACCTGTGAAGAAAGACGAATTCAATAATTTTACCGACAGAACTAGAATTTACATACTAATAGGAGTAAGTAATATCATATGCATAGATAAAAATGTAAGAATGTCCTTCAAAGTGAAAACATGCTTAATAATAATGAAGATCGTCTAGGCGCAGAATGTCACATTATGAGAAGAATCATTCTCAGTAGTTCAAGACTAATATAGAAAATATTCATAAATAAACATTTTTATTGAAATTCCAATATCCTAAACGTGATCAAAACTAACTAATGATCAACATCACTGGCAAGTACAGGCAGCATTAAGTAGCTTAGTATTGAATTTTCGAAACAGTTGACAACTCTAGATATTACCTAGACGGCTTAGTGAGTGACTTGAAAAGAGTGACTTGAGAAAGTCAGATTATTGTGACTTGTAGAACAGTTAGTAATTTTGGAAGTTAGTTCCGCTATTTGGACTTCGACTTTACCACCTATTTATCTATTTCCAGAGGGTATCTGTACAAACAGTAAACTAATTACCATTATAACATCGCAACAGTAGGATCACGTGGAGGCAGTAACTAATCGTATGTATGTAACTGGTCCAGTGCGGTGTGGGCGTCAAGTAAATACATTACTCGTCTCACTCCGCTCAGCATATGGAATTAATCATTTTTCAATCCATCGGAATTCATCTTATAATAGCTGCAAACAAAGATCTCCTTATAAAGCTCAAACGATTTACGTTAATGACTCCATTTGTATACCTGGACATACCTATAGCCATGATAAATTATTGGAATCATCGAATAGACGAAAACGCCGTTTCTAATGAAATAAACATATTTATGTTCGTTTAATTATTATGTCGAATGATTCGTTGTATGAGTCTGTCGCTGACATTGAGAGGTCATTGACTTACCACGACAAGGCGCTGGGTCTCGGTTCTCTTGCTAAGTTTTTCAACACTTTGAATACCATTTCAGAACAAGCACGGATTAAGTTACATGTCATAAATTTCATGCTGGCACATTTTGTAGTCGCCTTTCTCCTGGGTATACTTGTAAGTACCTACTTACATGACGCAGAGATTTGGAGACTATATAGGTAGAGGCGCAGTAAGCGCTTATAATCAAATTTTCCTGTTCGTAACTGAACATATGTTTGAGAATCTTAAATCGTAAGGCAGGTGTCAAACGGATATAGGTAGAATGGATCTTATCTATATTCAGAGCGAATACTTAGTTAACGATAAATAGAGCACGATGTGAGATCTGTCGAGTGAGCTTTATCAATATTTGATCTTGTCAGTGGCAGGACACACTGATAACACACTCCGAAGCATGGTGCAGAGTTGTCCATGAGGCGGATACTAAGGTCCGTGGGTGGAGCCCCTCCGCCGCGCGCCCCTCGGCTCGCCATTCTAATTAGCCCATTGTGGTGGCCAGTTTAAGTTTGCGTCGAGCCGGCCGGCAGTCACGCCGCCGCCGTCGCATCAGCAACACGTATCGCGAATCGCGATCCCACATTCTCGTACACGCGACCGCCTCGTCTGTGATGACGACAATCGACAGTGCTCTCAGTTGATAACAATAAACTTTATCTCACTTCGGTAATACCGACATGTGGATATTACCGGCAGATATACATTTCACTCAGTGTTAAAGTTATATTTGTTGGCGCAACACAAGGTAAAGCCATTATGCTCTACTCGTATACTTCTAAAACTGGCACCATTGTGCGACGACCGGCGGGTATTGCAAACGACAACACAAATTAATGTGCAGCAAGACTAGGATACTGAAAATATACTTAGAAACAGTGAAATAGATAGCAACCTTTCACCCAAAGAAGGAAACTGATCGATGCAGTTATTTACTAAATATTTCGCAGATAACATTAAGTTAACGAACGTATAGAATGCTTTAAATGAAGAACTGGTTATGAATACAAGAAGAGCAAGGTTGTTAATAGCCGACCAGGGTAATGACAAACTAATTGGAATATGCTTAAAATGTTGATATTGGTGATAACGTGTGTGCAATTTATATTTGAAGTGTCTCGGCCGTTTCTAAACACATCTAATTGAACTAATAATTTCATTTTATGCCTGATTAAACTTATTTTATTACAAATATTTAAAATATTTTTGAATATATTATCTTGACATATAAACAGAAACAGGAAAAGCATTAGATCTTTCCCTGTGTAGGTACATGAAATGGCTGCACTGCAGTCACTATTAGGATTTATAAAATATTATTGCCTTGTTTTATGGATATTAATGGTAGTACTATTTAAGGTAGTTAGATTCTTGAAGCACGATGTAGGTATGTATGGTAGTATTTCCCTGTAGTTATGCAATAAAGGTGTTTTGTCTTGCTTTATGCATGAAATGATTGTGCATGCAGAACTGACCTTCGCCAATAATGTTCCTTAATCTCGTATGCACAGCGTGTGCAGCGGTCATTGTGACTCGATGCATCTGGCACTTAGCTTGAACATAAGCCCGCATATTTAGATACCTATCTCAGTTTCTTTTTTTGCTAATTCTTACTCAGTAAATAGACCAATAAGGTTTCAATTGTGATGAAGAAAAGACGAGAAAATAATCAAATTGTAAGACACGCGTTAGCTGCGAAAGCTATTCGCGGTAGTGGGCACTGGGCACTGACTGACATATAAACGTGAAAGGAATCTTACTCACTGCACGCGGCATTAATTTTGCAGGCGTTTTCTGTCCTTATATACATTTATAGCTGCTCGGTATAATATGTTACTTTCATTTACATAGGTACTTTACAGTCAGTCTTGTATAGTTAGTTCTTTTTTCAACAATGGCTTCAGTACCTAATTTATTTCATTAGAATTCCAAGTAATTGTTAAATTTGCGTCTAGCTGTCAGGTAAATACCAAATGATGTTAGTTTTGGTATTTCTACTATCTTGTATAGATGTGGACTAAGCATACCTGCAGAGGTATGCTTAGTCCAGTAGGTTATTGTATGATGCAGGTAATAAATGGTGTTTACCGTCTATCATTTACCGCCTTCGCAAGTTGCGAAAGTGTCTTTCTTTACCTACGTTAATTACGTTTTGTGTTCGAACAACGCACGCAGACTACAATTAATATTAGGTGTCTCATAGATGTTTTTCATTTTAAAATTTATTCGCCTATCTATCGAACCAGTCTTTGCTATCTTACCTAGGCATAACGAATCTCATTAATGATTTTAATGCAATTTCAGTACCTACGATATTTATGTATTTTTATTATTTAAATAGATAATTTTACAAGTTTTGACGAACAAGTATAAAAAGGGAATAAAACGTCCATAGATAGTGAAGATGGTTGCAAATCGGCTGAAACTACTAGAGGTCATTTTCGGGGAACTCCTGCAAATCCATGCATCACACAGGCAAATGATTATAAAATACCACATCATACAGTTCACAGTACACCCCAAATTTGTTATGGTTGGTCAAACTTTTCAATAAATTAAATTTTACAACTTTTACTCAATAAACGTTTCTGATTAAAATCTATTTGTGAACTAGAGATCAACAAAAATATGATTAACATGACAGCACTCAACATCTAGCTAGAGCCTACCAACGCAACAGCAATCACTATCTTAACGATAACGAAATGCGTAAAAAGTTTATCTTTGCCATTAGTTTACATGTGAATCGAGTACCATACTACATCCTGTGACGCATATAACATAACCACTTTAATCCCGTGACGTGAACACTCGTATTACACTTCTCTAACGTAATTTATATAATATCTGTTGCGAATCGCGAGCCTTACATCTCTGGAACTGTGACGACATTTCTGCGAACCATCCATGAGTCACGCTTCGGCCACAATTGACCTGTTATATTACCGGAGTAGGAACGACTTTTTGTTACGAAGATTATTACTCATCGTGTCTCGGGATAGCTTATCAATGAATTCACCCATTATGTTATGTAATCAATCGTCATCGCCAGTCATCCATCGTGTCACTCACACTTTGCTCGCGAGTAGGTATACTGTTTCTCTTGTTATTAAGTTAAGGATATTGAATTGTGACTTGTGTTCAATACGAAGAAAACAAACTAAAACGTCAATTAAACTAGTAGTTCCGTGAGAACAGTAGACCTCGCCAGCCCTTATAAACCAAACCTAAAAGAAACCAACAAAAGTCAACTTTGGAAACAGAAAAAGTACCTACTAAAGTGACAAAAATTAGCACTTTAAAGCTTAATATTTCGCAAACGGATCCCTGAATCGAAAAATGTTTATCACACACCCGCGATATTTTTGAAAGACCCATCCAACGATACCCCACACCATGGATATCACGCGGAAAAAAATAATTTTCCATTTTACGTATGCAGTTCTATGAACATAATTTATTTTTTCAACTTTCTTAAGTCGATCCACTATTACTCAAAAACTAATAGAACCTACTTAGCCGTAATAGTTTTCCTTGTAACTACGTTATATATGCTACTGCCATGAATTTTTTCACATTTCCAGAAGCAACCGTTTAGCTGGCAGGGGGGGGGGGACACGTGACTCTAACAAAAATTACCGCTTTAAAGCTTAATATTTCGCCAACGGATCCCTAAATCGAAAAAATGGTATTCACACACCAGCAATATTTTTGAAAGACCTATCCAACGATATCCCACACTATGGGATTCACAAGAAAAAAAAAGTTCACTCCCACTTTGCGAGTATGGTAGGTACTCTAAAAAAAATGTTTTACAAAATTTTATTCTACTCATTTTGTAGGTTTAATTAATTTATACATATGCCAAATGTTCGTCAAAATCGGTTGAAAAATGCGACCTGTAGAGAATTACAGACAGACAGACAGACAGACAGAGAGACAGACAGCCGGACAAGAGCATTTTTGGCCAGTCTCGAAACGTAGACGCTTCGCTCGCTTCGCTCGCTCGGTCAATTATTAGTTGTAATAAATATTACGTCGATTAACACGTGCAGGTTATTTCTTTCTGTAACTATACTTTTAGAAGTCAAATTATTTGTGAGATAATATAAATCATTGGTAGATAGGACTTATGCAAGTTGTGACTTGTCTAAATGTGTGATGTTGATGTGATGTGTTTTGGTGACGGCGCCGACCGTCGTGATCATGACATCATCACCATCCGCGTCACACGCGTCATCCGACGCGAATCTAAGACCGTTCCTCTACTCTGGTACGCGACAGAATTAATCATCGTGTGGTCATACAAGCACTCAACGCAAATCAGGTAAATCATTGTTAGATCTGACAATTGTGCAACCTTTGTAATGTTTGCGATGTTCGACAATATTATACATATAATGTACCGTATCACAAATACAGACGAAATTTTATATCTGCAAGTAGGTAAGTATTTAAAACTGAGGGCGCACATGGTTCTCCAACACTGGTGTCTTTCATGTACTTAATTACTTTCTTTTGATAATCTGTTGACCAGATCCTTTTTATCCATTGACTGCTGATTGACACATTTTGGGTTGGCGTATTTGAGCAAGCAGACTGTCTGCAGCCTTCTTCAAATTCAGTAGGCGGGCCCATCAATATGCGCGTTCTGTCTTTACGTTTGACACATGGACGCGTGAGTAGAGTATCTGATTGATACTGTTACCGGACTCTCCAGCGTGACTCATGCGCCGGCATCGGCATCACATTACACCGCAAATAGTTCCTTTGACCCTGTTCAACGGGTTCAATAAGTTCAACCTAAATTGTCCTTGCGCTGAAATGTCAATTAAGTATCAAAATTTAAAAAAAATCGGTAATTATCAAACTGCCTTATGTCCAACCACGTTCCAAACACGTGTTTTTATTAGTCGGCTCCCTTACAAAATTTCACTTTGATATTAAATTTTTTTAATCAAAAATCGCTTTAAAGAAACTGATAAATGTGTACCTATGTCCTTGTGAGTGTGAACAGAATATACATAGGTACCTAATACATTTATAAATATGATATTCCAAAAAAAACTTTCCAATCTAAAATGACGTTTTCCCACCAATTTCATTCCGTGGACTTATGGTAGGTAGTTTGATATTTACTGACACAAATAAAGACAGATGATAATAAAAATAATAAACCCATTGCACTATCTATAGATAAATGACATAGATTTTTAATAGCTTTCAAGATTTGTATTAGAAATATAAGACGGTGTACGAAATTTTATAAACTTCATTTTGATCTGGTGGCCAAACTTGCAATAAGTTAGTTTAGTATAGTAGGTACCTACCTATACCGGATAAAGATGCATAAAAATGTTAGTGAAGTACTTAGTACCCACTCGCCCAGTTTAAAATACTTTTAAAAGAAGTTGCAACCAACACGTACAGTGATTAGATAAACAAATTATAAAGATAGTAACCGTGTACTTTGAAATAATGAATACGTCTCGTGTTGATCAGTAGTTAAGATAAAAGTTCACAGCTAACCGTTTGGACATGGTAGAACGCGGAATAACATCGGTCGGCTAAGGCTTTTATACACTCTTCTGATACTCTTTATATTTTACTTTTGATTAAGATATACCTGTAGGTACTTAGATTACATCTAAGGGACTGCGCAAACCAAGCGCAAATTTGCCCGCGCACTTTTTGGCGTCATTGTCAAATCAACCATAATATCACTATAGTCTAAAGAACAAAATCGTATAGGTAATGACTTCTGCACGTCGGCGTCGCCTGGCGCTCGAGGTCATTCATACGATTTTGTTCTTTAGGCTATAGTGATATAGTTCATTTAACAATGACATCAAAAAGTACCTTTTCTTATATAAATATATACATTGACTCAGTTTCATTTATTTAAAGCTCTCTATTATTAAGACAAGAAAGAGGAGGGTGAATCAAAGTTTAAATAAATGTGTACCAATTTGCTCCCTACGAAGAAACCTGCGATCACCCTATCTACTGAGCTATCGCATATCACTGGTATAACAGTATAACAGTAGCATAACGCCCACATTAAATGTGCTTATTCTTTGTTACAGATACCAGAATTCAACCTCGATGGCAGCAGCAGCTTAAAGCACAACGGAAGTGCCAAGGACCTGGCTTCCGTCATGGAGAACCTGAAGAAGAGCAGCCTCGTCTCCCGACAGAACCAGTCCCTCAACACGCAAGTCACCAGCTCCTCAACGCAACAGGTAAATTAAATCAGCATTGAGATTAAATCAGCGTCAATAATGCTATTCGAAAATCATTTGGCACTAGTATTAGTGTTAGATAGGAAGCATGCCAAATTGCCAAGTCAAACGTCCTTTAACGATATCAAATTATTATCTATATCTATACTTATAATAAATCTGTAGAAACCGTGTGTCTGTACTTTGAATAAATTTATAAAAAAATGAGTGTGGACGATAAAAAAAGAGTAACAGAACACAAAAAAGCGTTTTTAAATTTTTTTGTCTTTCTGTCTGTCTGTCTTTCTGTCTGTCTGTAATCGCTAATCTCCGAAACTACTGAACGGATTTTCTTGCGGTTTTCACAGGTTCACAGGCATTAAGCACAGCCTGGCGCAACTTATAGGCTTTGTTTCATTGAAATCGGATGACAGCGAAAAAAGTTATCGTCATTTACAGATAAATCATTTAACGTAACAAGACGATGTCATAGACATAGGAGATATCAGTGTTTTTTTTTAACTGGGACAGTATAGGCAAGTCCGAAACCATAGGAGATGCAGGGAAAGTGTCTTATGACATAAAAATTTTTTGGTCAAGCGTGTGTTGTCCATAAAAATGAGACAATTTACACATATTTTTTTTAATGCGGTTCGACTCAGTTTCATGTAGGGATCACTTCATTATATCGGAAGAAAAAAATCTGAGCAGCAGAAGTTAGTCAAATTCAATAAAATGTTTTCTCATAGAACGCCAGTAAAAATAATTTTTATTATTTTTAAAAAATGCGTATCGACTTAGTTTCATGTTAGAATCATTTTATTGTATCGGAAGAAAAAAATCCAAGCAGCAGAAGTTAGTCAAATTTAATAAAATGTTTTCTTATAAAACAGACTGTGCAATGTACTTAGGAACTTACTACTTATTCATGCATGCCACCCGAACTCCAGCTGCTCCGATTACTATGTCAAAATTGTTATCACGAAAATACCTAAAGGTTCCTAAGACAGTTTCCCTGTATCTCTTATGGTTTTGGTTTTGCCCATACTGTATTAGTTAAAAAATACACACGTGTAATAAAAATTGATATGAGAAGTCTTATGAGCAATAGAAGTGAAAACAACAATTTTTTAAATTTTTATCTGTCTTCACCAAATTGGATACGGTGTTCATAGTTTGTTCCTGAAGGTATGGTATACCTTAAATTATGGTGAAGGTACTTAGAATGATCCATTTTACCATTGGAAAATTATAACTAGACGATGTATGTCTGTACATAGCAGAGATAGGTACCTACTTCCAAAATCCACGCGGACGAAGTCGCGGGCAACAGCTAGTGTCTAATATATGTATATTTCAACAATATTGGATGGGATTAAGGTGTAACTATGATTAAGTGTAATAACTATGAGATTAAGGTGTAGTGCAAGGCGTATGCAATAGTAAGTAGGTATACATTCTAAATATAATTTGTTTATTTTGGTACCTACCGGCCTCGGTTTGTACATAAAATGGCCTGTTTATTTTGAATTCTCCCAACCTACAAGTTACGGGCAAAATAAATGAAATTTAAACGCAAATGTGCCTCGACAGTGGCGGCGCCGGCGGCGGCTCGGCGGGCGTGAGATGGGATGTGCTGTACCTATTGTCGGAACGAACGGCGAGGTCACCGGAATGCATAATTATTTTGGAGGTGTACAGAATTAGTGCCTTTGTCTTGCAATTAGCACAACTATCGCATATTCAGACGGCAGATATATTTTATGCAGATGGGTTTAACTGCTGCTTTTCATTTCAAATGATCGTTAGGAATTGTCTATAATGTAGGTAACAAGGACTTGGATCATAAATTTAACATTATATAGAAACTTTATATGGCAGCACTCGATTTTTCGGTTGCACGGCATGATTTCTTAGTCATCGCTGTTACAAATTCACATTTACCTAGGTACCTATAATATTTTACATATCAATTAATTACTGAAAACCTTCCTTCCTTCCAAGTCTTTCACTTAACCTCTCAAGGTTTGTTGCTCTTTAGAAAGCAATATTAGATAGGTACGTAACCCTAATAAACAATCCACATTTTCAATTAATAATATAATAGGTAACATCACTCAATCAACATGTGTTTAGTTAGTTCCAACTGAAACGCTAAAATAAACAAGGCATGAAGCGAGCGTGCGCGAGCGCAAACCAGCATGGTGTCTGTGACTGGCTCATAGCCAAAAAGCAACGCGACATGGCGCAACATGTCCTAACTACCTACCTACTTGTTGTCAGCCGCCCTTCTATAGGATCTCCCATTTCGCATAACCTATAAATATCCCCCTTATGATAATATTCAGATAAAGAAATGGTTGGCAACATATATGTTTATCCATACCTATGTTTTTTTGTGAAACATGTTTTGAATGTTTTTTTGTAGGTATACCGAGATATTGGGCACCTTTTGTGAGTTTCCACCCACGCTACAGTCTCAGACGAATCTCACATAGCGTCGGGTAGAATCAGACGCCAGCCGATTCTCATATCTCGTTGAGATTCTACTGTTTGGCTACGAGGTTCAAGGGCATTTGTTGCATCCCACCCACGTCTGATGAATCATTTGATTTTCTTCTCAATCACGGCGTCCAAACTCAAATACGCGTGCATATTAATAGGCGTTTAATTCCAAAATGTGAATGTGATTGCTAATTACTTATTATTGCTAATAAGTAACTTATCCATGTATCCATGAGCGTCAGTGGCCCTGGGGATAAGACGCGGCCTATCATATCGAAAGGTCCGGAGTTCGATCCCCGGTTGGGTCATGTACCAATGGGTTTTTCTCGAAACTTAAGTACATTTACTGACTGCTCTCAAACGGTGAAGGAAAACATCGTGAGGAAACCTGCATACGCCAAAGAAGAAATTCTTAGGCGCATGTGAAGTCTACCAACCCGCACTGGGCTAGCGTGGTGGACTATAGCCCGAACACCCTCGTTGAGAGGGTAGGCCTGAGCCCCAGCAGTGGGGAGATTAATAGGCTGTTGATGATGAATAAGTAACTTGGCAGAAAAAGTTAAATATGTACTTAATTTAACTTTTAAACACAGCACTATTTATTGTATTGTATGTAGTTAGACACCAGTTAAATAGGAGTGTCGGATATTTATATCCAAAATATTAGTTTCGATCATGGATACTAATTAGGAATTGAAGTTAATTATACTTAATACAACTTCAGCATTTAGAAATTATAGATTATGGAGGATAGGCTTTTTCGCACCTATAAATAAATGTTTAGTACCTAAGTGTAAACAAGGTGTCGATTTATGAGTAATGTGTCAAACTCTACTCTATATTTAAACGAGCTCTGTTATTTTAGTATTTCTATTTTGCCATAGCCCTGGCTTTATTTACTTCGTCCGTAGGTGCGCCAACACGCGTGACGCCCGCTCTTTCGAACTTCTGTAACTTTGGCACTGAACTCCCAGTTCTAGTCTAGAGTACGAATGCGAAAGACACGACGACATGCGCTATGCATTTAGTGTCATCATTTAATCTTAAAATATGGTGCAAAATTGTAGTTTTACTAGTGTTTTTCCTACTGATTTCTGAGCAAGAGGATAAGGGTCAAAGAAAAGGTTATTTATTATCAAAGGCTACCTATCATTGCATACTTACAGCGTGTTATACACAACCAGGAACTGAGTTTCAATTTTAATAATTTCCTTGCAGATGGTTTCCAGCACGACGTCGAGCAGCGCTGCGTCGAGCCAACGAATGCAAAGCTCATCGCAGCGGCTCCAGCACATGGCCACTTCCGAAATGAAAGCTAGGTCAGACCTCAGCGAGCTCAAAAGCTCCATATCGGAGATGAAGAACCTAAGCAATTCAGCTGCTTTAAACTTTGGACAAAGGTTTGCACAACTTTATGTAATTAGATATTTTCAGTTGACATAGTGTACAATTAGGTAGGTACCTAATGTCTGTCATGTATCAATCAACCAATGTGTTTATAAGCACAGCTAGGTTCTTGTGAACATTAAAGATGCTTATGCCATTAGCCATAAGTCGGCCGGAGCGAGCTCACCTGAGCGACCTTGGCCCTCAGCCAATTCCCACCCGCTGTTTCCCCGCTCGTGTTTGCAGTTCCAAGCCGACAAACAATAGCAACACTACATATCCCGCGGGAGGAACATGGAATATTTTCAGTGAAATTTCATGTTATTCGCAATTTTTCTATTCGAGCGTAATTTGACAGTTAAGTTTAATTAAAGTCCGTTTACTATTAGTGTTTTATCACATTTCAGACTAAGAAGCTCAATGGAGAATATAGTAGATCAGGATGACTTGAGCGAGCGACATTTGCCCGACATTCGGGATCTCAGTGAGATGAGTGACATGGGCGACATGAGCGACATGGGCGAGCTCTCTGGTGATGGGCCACTCGTGACATTCCCCGAGTCCGACACGCCGCCGCCCGTCAGTGAGAAGCCTTTACTCTCGGCCAGTACTGGCTCTATTGGTGCCAGCAGCGCAGCAAATGAACTGAAATATAGTGCAGCCCGAGTGACGTCTGCGAGCTCGACCCGTGTAGTAGCCGATGGATACAGTGCATCAAGATCGGCAGCCAACAGTGCAAGAATGAGGAGTCTGAAACATGGCGACCTACAGTACGCCGAGCACAGCGCCGCAGGAGCATCTCGCCGGCTACTACAAGCGGAAGGTCTTACCGCTGAACAGAATGCCGCATATCTCCAAGTAAGTGTTTACAAAACCAATATTTGTACTAATACTTAAACCAATCGTTTACACAACTGTTTCTCGTTTAATAATGAAGGCTTGCATATATAACACGTAAACACAACATTGAACGTAACGCATGATATGAATGCAAGTGTAGACGCCTGGCGTCGCTAAAGGCATCGCTGCCTGAAAGGCGCGCCGAAGGACATGACCTCGCGTGACCGAGACCGATCGATATCCTCAGCAACGGCGGCGCCCGACGACGCCGAATAGTTCAGTCTGGTGCGATTTCTTGTCACGATAACATCAAACACTAAAATGCCTTGATAAAACGCGACAGTACACGATGCACTGAGCATGTACCATGGCCGGTCGCGTAGTCGCATGGGCCGGCAGGATGTTCCGACGTGGAGGATCGCCGGGGGCGGTGAGCTCATTTATCTGTGTTCGCTTATCGCCGCGCTGGCCGCACCACGCTCTTCTCAGTCGGTGCCTGACCGTCCGTCGTGCGCGCGAGCACACGAGCACGCGGAAGTTAAACGCTTCGCGTGCGCACCAGTACACGAATAGTCTCGGCTTTAAATATAGCCTGGGGAATGTCGGCGGGAGGGGGGTCTGCCCCGTGGCCGGTCCATCGTGGCGTCCTGTCGCGCTTTGCTCCGCAAAATCCTTCGGTGAGAGTCCACTTCCCGAGTTTTTTTTTCCAATCGGCCTTCAAAATATATATGACGTCTGTACACAAACTTTAAAATAATCACTAAAAGCCCACGAATTCGGCGCGATTGGCCTATATCCAATAGAAACGGTAGAACTATATAATGAGAACAGTGACGTAGAACTGTTTTTCAATATAAAAGTGGCGTTAATTCCGGGGCAAGCAATTCGTGATTTCATTCGAACGAACCACCATGTCTTCAAGACGACGATCAAGGCCTAAATTGCGTATCGCCATAGCTGTAACTATCAAATATTTGTTTAATGATTCATCGTGTGAAAATAGTGTAGTAATGCTGTATATAAAAGTGAACTAAGTGAATTTTGTGATAACAAGTTCATCTTAATCAGAGGTCACATTGTACACTTTTCATAAAGATATATACAAGACAAAAGTTTCCATTGGATCCACTTAACAAGTGCTAGTTGGAGTTATAGTACTAATAAGTTTTACATCAACTCGTGTGTTTACGTAATGTGCTGTGCTATGTGTTTGTGTGGAAATTTCACGAGTTAAATCGGAAATAATTGTCATTCTAGGAGCAGCGCTCGCTAAAGGCAGGAGAAGTGACAGCGCAAGAAGCCAACAATATATCAACTTCTAGTTCTCGACTACAGACGGAAGCATTTAGTGCAGAGAAGAAGGCCATTTCTTCGGCACAGGCACGTCAGACAGTGACGTCTAGCGGCATGTTCAGCCACAAGGAGCATTCCAGTGTAGCTCATTCTAATATGACGATCTCCAGCAAAAACCTTTCCACAAAATCCACATTGCTTTCCTCACAGGTTAGTGTATTTTTTATTATTATTAATTATTTCTAAACTGTAATCGCTTTTCTTTAGAGTTAGTTCATTGAATTATAATGCTAACTAACATTGTGATATTTTAGATGAGTCAGTTGCTAAATGGAACGATTAAACCTGGTGATGAAGACCTGACGAATTTAACGTTTGAAGATTTGGATAAATTAAATGCAAACTCAAATCAAAAAGATGTAGATACGGCAATACAAAAGTATTCTTCACGTATGAACGCATTTATTGCATCTATAAAGAACAATCAGATGGATATGAAACATGCGTCGGTGCATTTTAATAAACTAAATGAAATGTTAAGGAGAGCATGGGCTGTGCCAACTTATGGACATGAACTCGGATATTCTCTATGCAATACATTGCGAACTTCTGGTGGTCTCGACATCCTCATGGCAAATTGTTTGGAATCAAGCAACCCTGATTTGCAATTTTCTTCAGCAAAACTTCTCGAACAGTGCCTTACAACTGAAAACAGAGCACATGTAGTAGAGAACGGCCTTGAGAAAGTTGTGAACGTAGCCTGTGTTTGTACGAAACATGCAAATTCGGTGGACCACTCAAGAATAGGGACAGGAATTTTGGAACATCTTTTCAAACACAGCGAAGGTACATGCAGTGATGTCATTAAACTAGGAGGATTAGACGCTGTCCTGTTTGAGTGCAGAAAGAATGACGTAGAAACTTTGAGGCATTGTGCAACAGCACTTGCCAACCTTTCGCTTTATGGAGGAGCTGAAAACCAAGAGGCCATGATAAAGAGGAAAGTACCAATGTGGCTGTTCCCCTTAGCTTTCCACAACGATGATAATATAAAATATTATGCGTGCTTAGCTATTGCTGTATTAGTAGCAAATAAGGAAATTGAAGCAGCTGTGCTTAAATCTGGTACCTTGAATTTAGTAGAGCCTTTTGTTACCTCGCACAACCCATCAGAGTTTGCGCGTTCGAACCTGGCTCATGCCCATGGACAAAGCAAGAATTGGTTACAAAGGCTCGTCCCAGTTTTGAGTTCAAAAAGAGAGGAAGCTAGAAATCTAGCAGCCTTCCATTTCTGCATGGAGGCTGGAATTAAAAAACAACAAGGAAACACCGAAATATTCAGAGAAATAGGAGCGATAGAATCGTTAAAGAAAGTGGCGAGCTGTCCAAACGCAGTGGCGTCCAAATATGCAGCACAAGCGTTGCGTCTGATCGGTGAGGAAGTCCCACACAAATTGTCACAACAGGTTCCACTTTGGTCTATTGAGGATGTTCGAGAATGGGTGAAACAGATAGGATTCTCTGAATATGCAAATAACTTTTACGAGAGTAGAGTTGACGGAGATCTGTTGCTTCAAATATCAGAGGATAATCTTAAAGAGGATATCGGTCTGCAAAATGGAATCAAAAGAAAAAGGTAATCATTGGTTCAAGCGTGTACACAACTAAACTTATATTTATCGTTAGTCGTTTGAAAATAATGCAAAAATCCATATTTTCAGATTCACTCGAGAGCTTCAGCAATTGAAGAAAATGGCAGACTACAGTTCACGTGACACTGGCAGTTTGAACGACTTCTTATCTGGTATTGGCCCCGAGTACACCATATACACATATTCCATGTTAAATGCTGGTGTTGACAAGGATTCCATTCGAGGTCTTAGTGACGAACAATTGGAGAATGAATGTCGCATTGTAAATAGTATTCACCGACTTCGGATTCTGAACGCGATCAGAGGTGAGGACAGCTATAAATTAATTTAATAACTTCCCTTCCATCGTGCAAGGCAAAATTCACGCGGTGTTGTTTCGTTTACGACGGCCGTAATATCATAAACCTATTTTCAAATAACTTTGTTTGTGATTTAGCGTGCGTCCATAAATATTGTACTGTAGCGTACCCATGTAGTTATTATCAAAGATTTTACAATGACATTGTAATTTGCGAGCTTTGCTTTAAAGTTTCTTTATTTTACAGCGTACGAAAGTACATTGCCTAGCAAAGGCGAAGAGAACATGGAGAAGAACTTGGATGTATTCGTGAGTTATCGACGCTCCAATGGATCGCAACTGGCTAGTCTACTGAAAGTCCACCTTCAGCTGCGAGGATTCACTGTCTTTATTGATGTGGAACGGTTAGAGGCCGGCAAATTCGATAACAATCTGCTCCAAAGCATACGGCAGGCGAAACACTTCTTACTTGTCTTGACGCCGTATGCACTCGATAGATGCAAGCACGATACAGAGCAGAAAGATTGGGTACACCGGGTATGTAAAACAATGCACTCAATACCCTGGACTAGAAGTTATAGATGTCTCATTTTGTACTTCTTAATTAAGTACAAAATAATCTTCAACAATGATTTGTGATCTTTGCAGGAGATAGTGGCAGCGTTGCAATCACAATGCAATATTGTTCCAATTATCGACAACTTCGAGTGGCCGGAACCCGAGGAACTCCCCGAAGACATGCGCGCGGTGTGTCACTTCAACGGCGTGCGATGGATACACGACTACCAAGATGCTTGCGTCGAAAAACTAGAGAGGTATGTAATTTGTACTACAAATTGAACAAAACGAAATAACATAGGTAATTAGTATTATTACAGCTCCAGGGATATAATTTTTATTATTTTGATAACTTATTTTTCAGTTTTCTACGCGGCAAGTCAAACCTGGCTACTCGTCTCGAAGGGCCGCTAAGATGTCGTGGCGACGTGCAGACTCCTGGCACAGCGGCCATAGGACGTGGACAGCCTAATTTCCAACGCATGACTTCCTGCGAGAGCCGGGGGAGCGACAAGACGGATTGACTAGAACCTATACACACACTGCCGCCTGTTAGGTAACTATTCATGTTTGTTACGCATATATATGTATAAGTGCGGGAAAAGCGTCACTCGGATTTTTATTTCACACAATTTTGTGGTCCGATGATTGGATCCGTACCGGCAAGGCAACTACATAATAAGGACGCCGGTAAAAAAGCTCTCTAAACAGCAAACTAAGTAAATTTAAGCCTGAATTGGTATAACCTCGGTGAACGGAAAAAATTGAGCTGCATTAGGCCCGGTATCCATCGAAGCGGAGATGAGCGGAGAGATGCGTCGTTTACAACCAATAGGATTTCGTAATTTACACATCTCTCCGCCTAAATTGAGTGAACTGGACATAGTTCAAGCGGAGAGTAGATATGTATTGTAGAGGGTAGAATAAATCGATGTCGTAATCGAATGAATCGATGTTGTAGTAGGGTGAATTCATATTCCTAGTAGTGTTAATTTTGTTTTACGTTAATTGTGTTATTAGTTTCGTGTTCAAAATTATAGCCGTATGTTGTTGAGTGAATTAGTTTTTTTTAAATAAATCGTACTAATTCCTTACAGTATCATAATTATTTGGCGTAATCAAGTAAATCAAGAGAGTCAGTGTTTCGTAAGCAGGCGGATAGCGGACCGCTCAGCTTCGGTGGATACACCCCAGCTGGAAAGCCGCTTTTCTCCTCTCCGCCCATCTCACTTCGGTCACAGAATATATAAATACTCTTTGTTGGATACCGTGCCTTACACTGTTTTCTCTTTTTTTACAGACCACGCAGAAGTCGCCGATCGTCCTTAGAAAGAGTTTCGCCAGCAACCTCACAAAGCTGTGAACTATTGCCTAGTAGTAGTAGCACGTCCAAAACCACATCCCCTGAGAAATCTCTATACAGCCTACCTGAAAGATTGTCAGAGAGTAGTGATAATTTTGACTCTACCGATATAGAAAAAACACCACGCAGGTGTCGTAGCTGTGAAGGGATATTGGAAGCTGACGAACAAACGCACAAACAACATTCTCTGCCCACGCCTTTAGATGCTGCCACACAAACGAAAAGAAAAAAGAATTTTATGGACAGATGCGTGAACAAAGTGAGACTGTGCTGATGATTAGTGATATGAACGTTTTCAAATATTATAAAAATAACATGTGCTTGCAGAGTGTGTATTGACCGCCTTAATGGACTAGTATCACATATTAATGTGAATCTTATTTTAAAGTACAAAAGTGTGCACAATAGTGTAAATATTTTGCGAATGCCAATACCGATAACTTTTAATTTAATTGAATTCAATACATAATTGGTAACCCAAAAAGATGTAATCTCAATGAGTGCATATGAAAGGTACTATCACTGAGATATGACCACAGATTACTACCCTGCTGTGTTTCAAGAACATCGCACGAGGTGGTGATAATGACGACTATAACGCCAGTTTGCTATTCGTTGTAGTATGGCAAATTGCTTTTAATTTCTTTGACTTTGGCAGTGCTAAATTTATATTATTTTATCTCTCTATATCTTCACTCTCTATAGAATTTACTTAATGAATTTATGGATGTATTTCATTTCCTTATTAATATCTTGCCAATGAAGTATTTGTAATGAATGTATTATATACAAAACTTTTACGAAATTATAATTTGCATATGTGATAGCCTAGATCTTCTTAGAAAGTATAAATTTTTATTGAAAAAAAACAAAAACATTTATTACGCGAAAGTGACGCAATGTTGCCTAATTTATTTCTTCAACACTTCTGTTAAAATCGAAAACTTGACCTGTACCTACCTATTATTATTAAAATTGTACAAAATTTTACACTAGAATATAATATAATTAGCTTGATAATGTAGTCATTCAATATGAGTTAACCATTTCATAATTTACCATGTCGAATATTATACCTATATTTGTGTAATAAATATGTCTAACCATTACATAATGTATTTTTATTAAAATGTGTCATAAATTAATTTAATGTGCCACTTACCACTGATAATTCTTTGCCATGATGCCACTTGAGTAGCAGAGCCCACAGACGTGCCTCGGAAAGTCAGAAGCAGGCTTTCAATAGACACTTGCCGTCGTCGTCTCGCTGCCGCTTGTCATCAAAGCTAGTCGTGAAGAATAATAGAACAACTAAGTTTGGCGTAAATATGAACCAACGTTTTTCACACTATTACCAAAAAACATTTTTTTTTTGTCTTTTAGATTTTTTACGAGTTTTGTGATTTTTAAAGATACATATTTATATTTTTAGATAGACAAAATATCGACAAATTAAAAACTTAATGGCAATCTGCATCTCATCTGCAAAATCATCAAATAAGGTAAAGGTTCAGAGGTAGAGAAACGTTGGCGTTTTTTTTGTATGAAAACAAAGGGCAAAAGTGCGCGCCGACCACCGAGACATGGAAATTATTGGCGATGACGGCAGAGGCGTCTTATCTCAGTGAATACAATTAGATCGCATCAGTATAAAGTAGGAATTCAATTCATACCCTATGGATTGACAAGACAATTTAGTCACATCAGAAACCCAGGTGGAGCAACAAAAAATAAAATTGTAGAAATATATCATCAGCCTATCGCCTTCCACTGCTGGGCTGATGTAGGCCTTCCCCAATACTTGCGCCACCATACCCGGGACTCTGCTCTCCATATTGATCAAATAAACCTGAGATAAGTAGAGTAGGTAAGTAAATAAGCTAGGTAAGTAAGCTAGGTAAGTTAGGCTTAGTCTAAATCTACAATACAACAAAACATAATTTTACTTAAATTTTATTGATAATAAAAACATCTACAGGAATATGTAAGTATTTAATCATAACATTGCACATAAACACTAAAAATAAGTTTAAAAGTACTTATTCATAGAAACACATTTAATTATACTTGATTTATGGAGATACAACAACATTTATAAAAAATTCATATATACAGTATCCCGAATAAAATATAGATATTTCATAAATATTTTTGGAAGGCATAGAACCCTGAAGGGCAAGTTAAGTAATAAAATAAACTGTAATAAAAGGGATAAATGTCCATGAAACTAAATAAACAATGTGATAAGTGAACTTCAATACAATTATAACAAAAAAGAATGGTGATAGGGTGATAGGAAATAATATCATGCATTCAAACTAAATACTAATGGCATACATAAATAATTTATTTTCCATACAGATTAATTTATGATATAGGTAGTTAGGTACTTAGTATATAATATCATCACTAAAATTTCAAAACTATAAATGGGCAATTTTGAGAGAATGAAAAATGAATTCAGAATTCAAAGTTTAGTTCAACTTTAGGTATTTAAATACTGTTTTGTTTTATTATTACTACTATATTATCTATTCTGTGATTTTAGTGATAACACACATCTAAATTTCAAAGTAAAGGATTCAATTTAATGTATTTAACTAAAGAATAAGATTACCAGTAAAGTATACACAGCAACTGACTCCACTCCACTATCTTTGACGTAAAAAAGGAAACGATGTTCTTCAATCTTTGTGCATTTTTTTGCCATTCACTCAAAATTTCAAATTCGCAGTTTTGTAATTTTAGTGCTGAATGACATTGAATCATAAATTAACCTGTATAGAAAATGAACATTCGTCGCAGCCAATCACAGCATTTTGCGGCATAGAGTCACTTAATTCCAACAGATATGTCCCACCACACCTACAATTGTAAGTGTAAGCAGCTTCGCTTGAATTAAATTCCATTTCTTTTAGAGAAACAGTCTCGTACAGCAGCAAGTCATTGTGTTCATGACAAGTCAGTTCAGCATTGTACTGTTTACGACTCTCAGGATCTCTTAGCACTGTCCAAGCTTTTTGTATAAGTGTAAAGTATGCATGCTCTGGATTATTACCTTTTTTGTCTGGATGCGAAGTAAAGACTAGCCGTTGATAATTTTTCTTCAATTCTTCATTTGATGCTTTTCTGTCGCATTGCAGTACTTTGTAATAGTCTATAAAAGTGTCTTTTTCCTCCATAATTGTTTGTAGCTGATATTTTTTTAGGAAAGAGCATTTTATTCCATTGATGAGGTTATGTCAGTAGCAGTACAGTACATACAGTAGTCCGTCCGTCCCACAAATTATATAGGTCCGTCCAGACTTAAACCAGCCAGACTGACTCCCGCCCAGCAGTCCAGAAAGAAATTCAGAAAATAACAAAGAGAATACAATAGGTGCGAGTAGTAGTACCTACCTACGAGTACGAACACAAACTTAACTATAGGCATTTGGTCAATCAAATGTCAATCACTCAATTCTCCTCTCCATTCAACATTCAACTGAACTATACGAAAAGGCAAAGTTAGATAAGACTACACAGGCAAATTATTCACAAGTCCAAGTGGGGATCGGTGGCATGTCGGCACATGTCACAAACACATCCTACGCGTTGTTTTTGTATTGTAGGCCTAGGCCAAGCTGAGGGGAGAATGATGAACATTGCAGTGGAGTCAAAAAATGGCGGCGCATAAAACAATATTTTCGTTATGTTATCTTTAAAATGTATGGGTGTGAAGATCTATCAAACCTCAGTATCAAACCTTCAAAGCTTTGACACGATTCTAGCAGCAAGTAGTTTTATTATTAGGTACTCACACATTTCCTTCCACATTGACGTGAGGTCCGTTGCTCGGATTGTCTTCATACGTAGTATCCATAAATAGTTTGTGGTCTTCATTGTTCGCTAGAAAAACATCTAAAAACTACATCAGCGAAGACTGACTGTAAAAGAAGTATCTAAAGCCTTTTAGATGTGGATTAGACCCTAATAACTCCAATAAAAGGATATTCAGAATATATATAGTGTTTTATTAAACTGCGATTTTTCACGAGTGACAAGAGAGTAAGAAAAACAAAAGACAGTATAAAAAACCTAAAGTGGCCGGTATCAAATAGAAGTATCTATAAAATAAAAGGAGGCCCAACACTTCCCCTACTTCTAAGTACCGAGACCTAGGGTTTTTGTGAGAGACGAGTGTCTTTGCTTTGCCAAAAACTTTGTAAGTATATCGGCCTTCATTTCATTCGTGGGAATATATTTTAAATTAATAGTCCCACTAGCAACACACTCTCTTACGAAATGATGCCTTACATCTATATGTTTCGTTCGGGTATGGTGAACGTTGTTTTTAGTGAGCATTAGCGCTCCCTGATTGTCGCTGTAAATACAGACACCATTGTCAAAACCAAATACTTCCTTCAATATGTTCTTGAGATATATTGATTCTTTTGAAGCACTACTTAAAGCCATATATTCAGCTTCAGTTGTCGAAAGAGCGACCGTTCGTTGTTTGCGCGACTCCCATGAAATAGGTCCATTCAAATAAAATACATAGCCGGTGTAGGATCTCCGGTCGTTTGTGCATGCACCATAATCTGCATCAGTATATCCAGTGAGTGCAAGAGAAGTATTCTTTTTGAATGCAAGTTTATGCAGCATCGTTTGTTTCAGGTATCTCAGCACTCTTTTTGCTGCATTCCAGTGAGTTATTCCGTAGTTGTTATTAAATTGACTTAGAACACTTACAGCGTGTGTAATGTCTGGTCTGGTTCCGACTGACAGGTACATCAGAGAGCCAATTAGCCTTTAATAAGGCAAGTGTTCAGCAGCCTCTTTCTCTTCAACTGAGGGATTCACTAATTTGAGACTAGGATCACCAGGAGTACTAGCAGGTTTTGCGTCAGTCATAGCAAAATTATCTAGAACCTTTTTAATATACTCTTCTTGATCGATGGAGATTCCATTGTCTTCTTTCAGGATCCTCATTCCCAAGAAGTGTTTCAAAGTTCCCAAATCCTTGACTGTGAAGAACTTCTTGATCTTTGTTTTGAAGTCTTCTTTCATATCATCACTATTGCTGAGGATGCAGAAGTCATCGACGAAGATTGCTACAATTAAAATGCAAGTTCCTTTCACTTTATAGTACAGGCAGTGATCATGATCTGATCTTTTCATATTGAGTTTGGTCATTGCCTCTTTTAGCTTCAGGTTCCATTGTCTAGGAGCTTGTTTAAGTCCGTAAAGTGCTTTCTTTAACTGACATACCTTCCCCTTGTTGCAATCTTTGGTGAAACCTTCAGGTTGTTCCATAAATATTTGTTCATCAAGATCGCCATTGAGAAAGGCAGTTTCAACATCCATTTGATCCATATTCACATTCCATTGAGCTGCAAAGGCAAGCAATATCCTGACTGTTGATAGGCGCGCGACAGGTGCAAACGTTTCATCATAGTCTACGCCATAAGTTTGTGTGAAGCCTTTGGCAACTAGTCTCGCCTTATAGCGAACAATTTTTCCATTAGCATCCTTTTTAATTTTGAACACCCATTTGCTTCGGACTATTTTCCTGTCCTTTGGTCTGTCCACGAGTATCCAAGTTTCGTGATTTACTAGCGAGTTATATTCACTTTTTAGTGCGTCGAGCCATTTGTCTCTATCTTCAGAAGAAACAGCTTCTTTATAAGTTGAAGGTGTATCCTCTTCTGAGGCTTTATACAGAAGTATATCATCTGGCCATCTCCTTGGAGTTCTGTTCCTTAAGGGATATCTCCTTTCAGGTTGCTCGAGAGACTGTGCTTGACTGTCAGGGGAATCCTCGATAATCTCTTCCATTGAGTCATGAAATACCTCTTCATTGTTTTCTGATTCCTGGATTACAGATTCAGGTATATTCTCGCTGAGTTCTTCTTGAGCTTGTATATCTTCAGAATTTCCTTGAATCATGGTAGGAATCGGTTCTGATTGTTGATTTACTTGTATATCTTCAGTATTTCCTTGAACCATGACAGGAATGGATTCTGATTGTTCAGTTTCAACTTTATTTTCCAAATGTACACTGGGTTTTGATTTGTATAAAAAGTCATTTTCGAAGAATTTGACATCTCTTGTCTTGAAGAGAATTTTTGGATGTGCAGGATCCAACACTCTGTAGCCTTTTGTTTCTGTACAGTAGCCTACAAATATGCACAATTTGGCTTTAGCATCGAATTTCTTTCTAAGAATTTTAGGTATATGTGCATATGCTCTGCATCCAAAAATACGAAGATGAGCAAGGTTAACTTTTCTTCCAGTCCACGCTTCTTCCGGAGTTTTTCCTCTTATAGCTTTAGTCGGTGAGCGATTCTTCAAGTAAGTCGCTGTATTGACGGCTTCTCCCCAATATGTTTGAGGTAAACCGGATTCTGAAAGCATAGACCTGGCCTTTTCGACAAGGGTTCTATTGACCCGTTCAGCCACACCGTTCTGTTCTGGGTTGTAAGGTACAGTTGTTTGGTGCACTATTCCTGCTTGTTTTAATATTTCTTTTAATTCATAATTTACATATTCACCACCGTTATCAGAACGAAGAACTTTCAATTTTTTATTACTTTGATTCTCGACTAAGTTCTTAAATTCGCGAAATTTCTCGACGACTTCAGATTTTTGTTTCATTAGGTATGTAAAAGTTTTTCTAGAAAAATCGTCCGTAAATGTCACGAAATACAGAGCACCTCCAAAAGAATGGGTACTCATCGGTCCGCAAACATCACTATGGACTAATTCTAGAATATCTGACGTCCTCGAATCAGATTGTTTAAAAGGTTGTTTCGAAAGCTTTCCTTCAACGCAAGCAATACAATTATCCTTAATTGAATCAGCAGGCTTAGAGTATTTGACACCAACAGCTAAGTGCAATCGAAGTAATTCCATAGATCTGAAGTTCAGATGACCAAGACGTTTGTGCCATAAAGCCGCGGTATTATCGCTAGAATCCGTTAAATTCGCTTGAGCAATAGGTATATTATCAAGTTTGTACATACCGTTGACGTTTGTGGCTGTATTTAAAACCTTTCCAGATACCTTACAAGTTCGACCTTCAATAATTTTTCCTCCGGATGATGAAAATAGTACAATGTTTCCTTCCTTTACCAGGGAGTTCACCGAGAGCAGGTTCGTTGACAAGTTTGGAACGTGCAAAACATCTCTTAAATTGGAGGAAGTATTAATTCTGACGGTGCCTACAGCGTCTGAAAAAATGATATCATTATTAGCTATTCTAATACTCTTTCGCATAGGTTTAATGTCTTGTAGCAGATCTCGTTTGTGAGTCATATGACTTGTTGCCCCTGAATCAACATACCAATCATTACTCTTCACAGGTAGCGAGTTATCATTAGGTCCCTTACTAAAACAATTGCTTACAGGTTGATTATTAGCCATGAGCGATACCTCACAGGTATCCGCCTTTTCCATATCTGCTTTAGCTCTGAGAATTCTGCACGTTTGTTTAGTATGACCCCGTTTACGGCAGTAATTACAGAATATATTTTTAAAGTCTCTATTTGTTGACACTAGGGCAGAGTCCTGATTAGCACTACCACCACAGCTAGCCATATCTCGGTTGTCTTCCTTTAAAAGTGCAGCTACTACATTTTCAGATGTTAACTCCGATCCAGAATGCTCCAACGCCATGACGAGTGGCTTGAATTTCTCCGGCAGGCCACAAAGCAGTATAATTCCGAGAAAACTGTCATCAATTTTCTGATTTATTTGTTCCAACTGTAGGGATGTTGACATTATTTCGTTGACATAGTTCTCCATGCTGTCACAATAGTGAGTAGTCAGCAACTTTTTCATTAAGGTAAGTTTTCTTATAAGACCACTGTCAGCATATGATTTCTTTAAGTTATTCCATGCATCAAATGAACTTTTACATCCCATAATTTTCGAAAAAACTTTCTCATGACAGCACAGGCCTATTTTTGAGCGGGCTCGATCATCGAGGCGTCGACTTTCTTGTGTGCTATCGTCTGACGGTAGTTGCTTTACGCAATCCCATAATCCGCAGTCTATTAGCAACATTTCCATAGAAAATGCCCATGACGTATAGTTTGAACGTCCTTCCAATTTTTGGAAATGCAGAGTACTTACAGTTTGTTGAGTACTAGTGCTGTTACGATTCGAGCTTGTAGGGATAGGAGATATAGAACAAGAATCCTCTCCTTCCATTTTTGGTTCCGACGTAAGGAAAAATATCGCAAATTTTAGACACTATTATTTAAGAATTTGGAGTTGCAGGGCGCTGGGCCCATAACCAGAAGTATCTAAAGCCTTTTAGATGTGGATTAGACCCTAATAACTCCAATAAAAGGATATTCAGAATATATATAGTGTTTTATTAAACTGCGATTTTTCACGAGTGACAAGAGAGTAAGAAAAACAAAAGACAGTATAAAAAACCTAAAGTGGCCGGTATCAAATAGAAGTATCTATAAAATAAAAGGAGGCCCAACAGTAAAAACTGCTTCCCGAGCCGTACAGCTCAGTTTAAAAATAGTAGTGTCAGTACTCTGGCAATGAGGTGTCAAGTCAACTGACTGACTGAACTGACTGATGAATGGAGTCGAGTTCGTTCGAGACTTCGAGTAGTTCGAGTCGATCTAATTTTCCTGATTTATTTCCCTGCCAGTTGCTAGACCATTTTATTTATTTTGCAGGTGTTGCGCTGCAGTTCCTGATGTTTTTTCTAAATATAATCGTATAATAATGGAGTTCTTGTAAAAATGCGCCTCACTTACAGTTTTAAGAAGAAGGTGCTAAAAGATAATTTTGCCTTGATTGGAAGGAAGAACATGGTTTTAATAAAAAGTTCTCGTCTTGTGTCAGGAATTATTTTTCCTAAGCATAATTTTAGGTAAGTACTATTGTTATATCGACGTGCGCACGTCATGTACAATGTGATTTCGAAATGATAATCACAATTATTTCCTCTTTAAGTTTTCAGGGTCAATATATAAATAGAGACAAGGGAAGTGGTATTCATTGTCAATGTCATTCTTCAGCTCTACAGAAACGATCATTTTTCACGTTCCCACAGGATAATCGCAACAGAGAGTATTGTGGCAGGCAGTTGGTTGGGTAAGTTAAAAATTTTTAGAACAGCAAACATAGACATGGTAATCCATAATCAGCATAATTGTTTAATCGCTCAAGTTAACAGTTCACTGGGTTGGAAACTGAAACAGTCTAATTTCACATGACAAATGCGTACATACCTTTTATTAATATTTTCAGGTACACAATGGAACAAATGTTTGAAGTTGTTTCTGATGTACCAAACTATTACAAATTCGTCCCATGGTGTAAAAAGTCTATAGTACTGAAGAAAACGCCAGGACAGCTTAAAGCAGACCTAGTAGTTGGATTCCCACCAATAAATGAAAGATATACTTCCAATGTTACCCTGATGGAACCACATATGGTAAGAGCTGAATGTACTGACGGTAAACTCTTTCAGTACTTACTCACTCTATGGAGATTCAGTCCTGGATTGAAAAGAGAAAAGCAGTCGTGTGTTGTGGACTTTCAAATAAACTTTGAATTCAGATCTGCGTTCCATTCCCATTTATCAAATTTATTCTTCGATCAAGTTGCTCGCCAGATGGAAGGCGCGTTCATAAAAGAAGTTGGACGGCGACATGGACCAGCTACAATGCAACCCAGAAATTTATTACTTAAAAACCATGTACTAAAAAGTTGACAAGAATAAAACAAATGTTATTAAATGTACATACATACCTACTTATTTAATGTGATTATTTATTTGTTTGTATGGGTATTATTTTGTGAAGCTGAGCTTCCACTTTGTTCTATTGACCAATAAAAGTCGGACATATTTCAAATAGTTTATTTACATTTGACCACATTGTGATATTGTTACTGGTATTTTTGGCTTGTTGTTTGGCCCTGTAGGTACATTTTCTATTTTTCTCATTACTAATAATCCATCAATGACTCTCCCAAATACTACATGCTTATTATCTAAGAAATTACACTTAGCACAAGTTATAAAAAATTGGCAGCCATTTGTGTCCTTACCACTGTTAGCCATTGACAACAAGCCTGGAGAATCATGTTTTAGTACAAAGTTCTCATCTGCAAATGTACTACCACCATAAATACTCATCACACCAGTGCCATCGCCCTGTAAACAAAAATGATTCTAATTAAACAATGCAAAGGTATCTTCAGCTTTTTATAATCCATGGAACTTTTTTGCACTTTTTTGTAAGATTAAAACAATCTTTATTGTTTTATTGATATTGGTGCTATGCTTGTAAATTATGGTCTGAGCTGATTATTTATGAGCCTTTAAGATTGTTACCATCAGCAAAGACAGTGTCTTGAATTTTTAACAAAACTTGAAGGTCGATTGATGTTATTCTGCAGGCAATGATATAATAATGATACCTCTGTCTTTATATTCTTTTAAAACTTCAGGTAATTACTCACATTAACGAAATCTCCACCTTGTATCATGAAGTCTTTGATTACTCTGTGAAAGGTGGCTCCTTTGTAACCAAGTGGCACTCCATCTCGCCTGTATTCACCAGTGCAGAATTCTCTAAAGTTTTCACTTGTTTTTGGTACCACATCAGCAAACAATTCAAATATCATTCGTCCTATTTCCTGAAAATTTATAATTCCAATGCTAACACTCATCACACTGTTTGAAAGTGATTTAATATTCTGATATTTTTTGCAGACAGGTTTCATAAGGTGGGGAAAGAAAAACTATTAAAAATATATAGCAAAGTTCTTACAACTGAGTTGTCCATGAATGGCAAGTAAAGATGTATTGTTACGTCGGGGTTACCTACCAGGGTAACCCAATCTGTGTGTAAATAAGGTGGTGCTGTTTACACATAAAATCACTATACTAACAGATTTATTTACATTTTCGCAAAATTTAAACCCACAGACCTGACCTAAGTACCTACCTGTGTAACTAATTATACTTTTAGTGCAGGTGTAGTTCCTGTATATAGACAGGTCTGCGGCATAAGTCTGGATGAGACTGGAGCAAACAGGACTGTATGAAAATAAGACTTGAAATTCTGTGATTATCATCTATCCTGGCGAGTTCATCGCAGAAAAAAAACCTGACCCAGTCACTCCCTCTAACCTCGACACCCCCACCCTATGATACAATATATTATGGGGGTCATGTAGGGTAAAATATGTTTCTTTTTCCCATAGTCCCGATTGTTCCAGTCCAAGCGTTGCCCGCTATTATTATATTTCCGCGGAAATCGTATACCCAACTATCGGTTTTATTCAGTGTCACTGAACCAATGACCAACTGACCAGTAAACCACTAAATGCCGGCACGGCAATAGGTTACAAATGATTTAGTGGTGTCAAACTTACCGTTGTTCCAACTGTTACATCGAAAAATACTACTGGATTATTTGGATTCCTCAACTGGGATTGAATTTGATTCCAGGTAGGCATGGTAGCGAAATATAAATCAATGTTTGTCGCACAGAAGAGATTGTGGCTTGCTCGCTTTGTTTTGTAAAAAAGTTTTTTTTTTCAATTAATGGCAATTGCTTTTTCGCATTATTGCCAGCGTCCAGTTTTAAATGTTTTGTTTGACAGCCTTGTCTTTTCGAGTGGCCGAGGCTATTTTCACTAAAGTTTTTGTTTTTTTTGTTGTTGATTTGTCCTCTATTGAGGACGGGCAAGGGAAGCTTCGTCCATACAGCCCTGTCTTATTTTAAGTATTATTTCTTATATTTATTTAAACCGGCGGTTACAGCACGGCCTCCACAAAAACAGAGCACGACTAGAGTTAGTCGGCGATCTATACATATAATAAAATCGTAAAGGCCAAAAAGTCTGTACATTGAATATATTCGAAAAAAAACCAACCAGGGCGACTTAAAATGAGTAACTGAACATGTTAGAACAGTTTTTAAAATTTTTGTCTGTCTGTTTGTTTGAACGCGCATCACGCCTAAACCGCTGAACGGATTTTGACGAAACTTTGTATAGTGACAGTGTATATCCCGGAATAACATAATAAATCACAAAAATCTCGAAAATTTGCCGAGAAATAACAACCAGCAATAAAAAACTCTCATTTGCTAAAATTTGTATGAACTTACAGGTCAGAGTAGCCTGGAAACTTTTGAAAGTGTTACAAGTGAGCCCAGTTCAGAGTATAGGGCTACTCTGCAAACTACCATAGGTTTTTTATTATAAACCCTGACTGACATACAGGATGTAACAAAATCCTTATATTGACCGGTTACAGGGGCTCTCGGTATCGAATACCTACTGATTTGTTTTCTACAGTGACTGGCCGTTGGCTTAGTTGATGGTGAGTGGTAACCACGAGTGGTGACCCTGCCTACTGAGCTAAAGGTTTTGGGTTCATTCCCACCCGGGGCCAACATTTGTGTTCGCGCGTTTGTACGCGCGTTTGGTTGGTTGGTTCGTTGTTCGCGCGTTTTGCGCGTTTGTTGGTTGCGGGTTGTTCGCGCGTTTGGTTGGTTGGTTATTTGGATGGTTTGTTCGCGCGTTTCGCGCGTTTGTTCGCGCATTTGTTTGCGCGTTTGGTTGGTTTTGGTTATTTGGTTGGTTTGTTCGCGGGTTTCGCGTTTGTTCGCGCGTTTCGCGCGTTAGTGCGCGCGTTTGTGTGCGCCTTTGGTTTGTTGGTTGGTTATTTGGTTGGTTTGCTCGCGGGTTTCGCGTTTGTTCGCGCGTTTCGCGCGTTTGTTCGCGCGTTTCGCGCGTTTGTTCGCGCGTTTCGCGAGTTTGTTCGCGCGTTTCGCGCGTTTGTTCGCGCGTTTCGCGCGTTTGTGCGCGCGTTTGTGGGCGCCTTTGGTTTGTTGGTTGGTTATTTGGTTAGTTTGTTCGCGCGTTTCGCGTTTGTTCGCGCGTTTCGCGCGTTTGTTCGCGCGTTTTGCGCGTTTGATCGCGCGTTTGTTTGCGCATTTCGCGCGTTTGTTCGTGCGTTATGCGCGTTTAATCGCTTGGTAGGTTAGTTGGTTTGTTCGCGCGTTTCGCGCGTTTGTGTGCGCCTTTGGTTTGTTGGTTGGTTATTTGGTTGGTTTGTGCGCGCGTTTCGTGCGTTTGTTCGCGCGTATCGCGCGTTTGATCGCTTGGTAGGTTAGTTGGTTTGTTCGCGCGTTTCGCGCGTTTGTTTGCGCCTTTGGTTTGTTGGTTGGTTATTTGGTTGGTTTGTTCGCGGGTTTCGCGTTTGTTCGCGCGTTTCGCGCGTTTGTGCGCGCGTTTGTGTGCGCCTTTGGTTTGTTGGTTGGTTATTTGGTTAGTTTGTTCGCGCGTTTCGCGTTTGTTCGCGCGTTTCGCGCGTTTGTTCGCGCGTTTTGCGCGTTTGATCGCGCGTTTGTTTGCGCATTTCGCGCGTTTGTTCGTGCGTTATGCGCGTTTAATCGCTTGGTAGGTTAGTTGGTTTGTTCGCGCGTTTCGCGCGTTTGTTCGCGCGTTTGTGTGCGCCTTTGGTTTGTTGGTTGGTTATTTGGTTGGTTTGTGCGCGCGTTTCGCGCGTTTGTTCGCGCGTTTCGCGCGTTTGTTTGCGCCTTTGGTTTGTTGGTTGGTTATTTTGTTGGTTTGTCGCGCGTTTCGCGTTTGTTCGCGCGTTTCGCGCGTTTGTTCGCGCGTTTCGCGCGTTTGTTTACACGTTTCGCGCGTTTGATCGCTTGGTAGGTTAGGTGGTTTGTTCGCGCGTTTCGCGCGTTTGTTGTAACTAGACGCTGTCTGAGTATAGGAGAGACAGCTATACCTACTTCCAAAATCCACGCATACGAAGTTGCGGGCAACAGCTAGTTTTCAATAAAACCGCAGCACGGCCTCCACGATGGCACAACTAGTGCCATTCGGTGATTCACACTGCAGGTTCATGTCCGCATTAAACCGATAGTAGGTTTAATGAAGAATAACAAGGGACATTTTGGATCGATCCGGTAGAGTCGTTACACGCTTTTATTTAACTATCCCGCACAATATACACTTTAATAGGCACTTGTTGCATATAAAACTATCACAGATATACACCAAAACCTACAATATACATTTTTTGGAAAACTAAACAAAAACCTCAAACGACAACCATCTCTGACAAATCCCGCCATTTATAATTTGATGGCAAAGGAAAGTAATGTTCATACAGCCTTCCTACTATAGCGTTAATGAATACAGACAGGATAAATTTTAACAGAACCTTCAGTACATAGTTCTATTAGTTTAGTTTATTACTATGTAGTCTAGTTTTCTATTTCTTTTTTTTTCAATGTTTTTAATAGATATTATTGAAATTACTATACCCTAACAGGGTGCCATGTAACCACCACCTATATATGGCAATGTATTAATAATAAAGAATAAAAGCATACCGATTCAAGCCACAAAATACTAATAGTAGGGACAGACAGAAGTGTCTTCGCAAGACAATTAAACAAATAGCGACTCTTGCTACGACGCATAAAGTCCAATTCAGCGCTCATGGGCGCTAAATGCCTACAAACTTCCCTCAGTGACGCAGTAAGGGTTGCCTTCTTGAGAAAAATACCCTCAGATTAGAAAAAATACCTAATTAATCTGAATTGGTGTTTATTTACCAGTCAGTTGTGTACTAGAATCTTTTCTATTATTCTAATAATCTATAGATAATAGCTCAACTTCAAAAACTAAGGTGGTAACACTGGCCGGATTATTGCGGCGCATCCTCAGCGGCCGAACCAAGGCCGAACCACAGAGTACATTATATATAGGGAAAGGCCGAACATACTCATTAAAAAGTCGAAGATACTCATTAAAATATTTTTAATATACGTAGAAATAATATTAATTTATTAAATATTTTATATTTTTTTATTATTGCGTTGCCATTCTGTCACTCAACTCAATTCACTCACTGTGCGCAATAAAAGCAAAAAGCAAACACAGACTTGTCTCCAACTGGCCGTAAAACTATAAAAAGATGCAAACACGTGGGATATTTTAATTTACGTTTACGAATATAAATTGCTGCACCTCGTTTTGGTTACATTTTGTAATTGTAACGCTGAAATATAATATAAGAGTGTTACTTGATAAAACGAAGTAAACCGAAATGGGTCGTAAGGCTAAGTTCGATGAGACTAAAAAGGTGAAAAAAGGACCCGGCAGAAAAGCACGAAAACAACCTGACCCAGTCTTCAAAAAAGAGCTTTGTGAGTAAGATCTGCTTATTACTAGTTACTATGGTTTTTGCTTGTACATATTGTGGATAGACATTATGACTATATTGGCTTTTTCGCACAAACAACCTTTCATTCAGTTTATATAACCTCAATACCCCCATACAATCTCCAACAAATTTTATCTGTTTTGTTGTGAACAGTAAAACAGTCACTGGGTCAGTGTGGACAAAAGTGGGCGCAATGGAAAAAAGACTTCGTTGGATTACTGTCCCTCGCTTCGCTCGCTCCAAGGGTCACCAGTAACCTAACGAACCTAACCTTCGGGGTGCTGCGACTGCTACCTGTCACACATTAGCACCTATAAAAAATTTCCTCAGCGCCCTCTTTTCTCCACTCCAGCCGCGCACTGTAACAGTAGGTACCTACCTCAATTTAACTAAGATTTATACCTGATAAACTCCCACTCAATAAAATTTCCCATTTATATATTTGTTAAAAAATATTTTATTGATTGCACTGCACTAATAACATAAAATTATGTTTTAAAATTATTTTAATATATATTCTATACCTACCTATTTATAATAGAAAAACAAAGGCAGTAGTTGTTAGGTCCTACCTATGAAGATGAACTATACTTACATTATTTTATTGTAGTCTACATCAAAGTCACAACCTTTTTTTTTTGCATGTAAGTACACTGGGTTTAGTTTTGATCTGATCTGTGGGTACATTTATATAATGTAATATTTTTATCTACCACTACGTACCACCACCACTTTCTAGGTGTTAGCTCTGGGAAGAAGAATTAGAATTAGCGTAACATTGATTGTCATTAATTAGGGTAAAATTGCTTGCAAGCTAATAGATTGATTATAATTTGTGATTTTAGCCCTTAATGTCTTTTTATATCAATAATCAGGCTCAGTGAATGTCGCTGATGCTGAATTTATAAATTTTTTTCTTAAATAATTGTTTATTATACCTCTGCAGGTTCAAGTAGAACTTTCTTTTTAGGGCCTATAGGCAGAAATAAATAAATATTGATCCATAATGGAATAATTAAATTGTATATCCACGGGGAAGTGCTAACAACTCCTAACTTACAAAAACCAAATTTTGCGAATTTCAACTTAATTCATATACCAGTAGACGCGTTTATCGAACTGCATTCATAAGTCGTTTTCTTAAAAAAAATGTAAGTTAGGAGTTGTTAGCACTTCCCCGTCGATATATGTATCTATAAAATATATATATTATATTTAAATTATCATATTATATTTATAAAATCTTATATTACCAATTTCAGTGGAAGATGACAGTGAAAAGAAGCTCAGTCACAGACAGAAGCAACGGGCAGCAAGGCGGGCCAAGAAAAAGGCAGATATAGTAGAGAAGCGAAAGGCATTAAAACAATCGAAGAAGAATGTTGCTAAAAAACAAGCAGTTGAACAAGAATCAGATGTAGGATCTGATGTTGATAATGTTCAAGGTAAGAAAGTACTCATCAGGATTGTATTTTTAGATGATGTTATTTTGGGCTATGCAATTTAGTTACCTTAGGCAGAAAAACTGGTGTGGTGTAATTGATTGGAAAAGACCTGTATCTACACCCAGCAGTTATCTTCCACAGGCAGGATATGTTACATGGCATATTACAGGCAGGTTAAATACATGGTCTGTATTACATGTATCATAAATGTTTGGCTACTGATGATGTGTGTATTTATTATTTTTTATATCTAAAATGTAAATTTCTTCTTAGGCTTTACTGATGACAATAAAGAGTGGCTGAAACCAAAAGCAAAGGGTAAATTGAAAGCAATAGCAGATGACTCTGATAGTGACAGTGGCCATGATGAAGGTTCTGATATGGAATCAGAAGCTGGTGATGATGGAGATGAAAAAGAAGTCAAGACAACTGGTGGAGAAAACTATAAAGTAGGTATTGAATATTTTAAGGTTTGTCTCTAGAATGTTCCTTTTTTAAGTAATAATGTATCTTTTTTACATACATTATTAATATGATACTTATTTAAAGTTATTGTTTCGAAATGTTCACTAATGAATAATTCAAGAACCACTTAGTCATTATTTTTCAATAAATTAAGGGCCTGGACGCACTCAAGCTGCACGGCGTCGCGGCGCGGCGCTGCATGCAGCTACAGCTAGTTCTATTCGCACTTTAGCGACACTGCATTTAACAATTTACAGTTGCATACAATTACAAACTGATTATTATTATAAAACTAATATAATTGTTATTGGCTACTTTTCTTAGCAAAAACCCATGGCTAAAACAATCAGCACAAAATTAAAAATGTATTGTTTAGAAAACAAATAGATAAGCACAAAACATAAATTATATTTTTGTTTATGTGGAGGATGCACTGCACCATATGCAAAGCAATCCTAGCATCAGAAGTTAAGCTGTAGTTAAAAACAATGCTAAATAACAAACACCCTAAAAATAACTAAATATTTTAATTTACAGGTTGGAACTCTAGATGACCTATTTGAGGATTCTGACAAAGAAAATGGAGATGTAACATCTGAAGATGAAGGGGCAGCTAGTTCCAGTAAAGTAGACTATGATTCTGATTCTAGTGAAGAGAAGACTGGTTCAGATGGAGGTGATGATGGTGACGACATGCTGCCTATTGAAAAGGCCAACTTGAAGCTGAAAAAGAAACAGAAATTAGACAAAAAGCTTGCAGACGAGGAAATGCAGTTGAATATCTCCAAACAAGATGTATTCGCATTTCCCACTGAGGATGAGCTACAAAATCCGACCAGCCTACAAGATATATACCAAAGGGTAAAGGATGTTGTCTCTGTGCTGAGTGATTTCAGTCGTTTGAAAGAGGATGGCAGATCACGCTGTGAATACACAGAACTACTACTCAAAGATTTGTGCATGTACTACAGCTACAATGAATTCCTAATGGAAGTTCTTATGCAAATATTTCCTGTACAGGAGTTGGTCGAATTTTTGGAAGCAAGTGAAGTTGCAAGACCTGTTACAATAAGAACTAACAGTCTAAAAACAAGGAGGCGAGATTTAGCTCAAGCTCTTATCAATAGAGGTGTCAATTTAGACCCTGTTGGGAAATGGAGCAAAGTTGGCTTAGTGGTTTATAGCGCAACAGTTCCCATTGGCGCTACACCTGAATATTTGGCTGGTCACTACATATTACAGGGAGCTTCGAGCTTTTTGCCTGTAATGGCTTTAGCGCCGCAGGAAAATGAAAGAATATTAGACATGTGTGCTGCTCCAGGCGGCAAAGCCTCGCATATTGCTGCGATAATGAAAAATACAGGTTCTCTATTCGCTAATGACGCTAATAAAGACAGGACAAAAGCGATTGTCGGTAATTTTCACAGACTGGGTGTAGTGAACGCTATAGTTTGTAATTATGATGGACGCGTGTTCCCTGAAGTCATCAAGGGTTTTGACAGAGTTCTATTGGATGCTCCCTGCACTGGTACAGGAGTGATAGCTAAGGATCCTAGTGTGAAGACTACAAAAGATCAAAAAGATATCCAGAGGTGTTTCAATCTGCAAAGACAACTTCTGTTAGCTGCAATAGACTGTTGCAATGCTAAATCAAGTACAGGAGGATATATTGTGTACTCCACATGTTCTATATTACCCGAAGAAAATGAGTGGGTTGTCAATTATGCACTGAAACGAAGGAACGTTAAGTTAGTACCAACTGGACTTGACTTTGGAACAGAAGGATTTGTGAAATACAGACATCACCGGTTCCACCCGTCACTGAAGCTGACTAGAAGGTTTTACCCTCATTCTCACAACATGGATGGCTTCTATGTGGCAAAGTTGAAGAAATTCTCTAATGTTATCGTAAGTTTTATTAAAACATTATTTGTACGTATTTTAAAGTATCTGTTGGACATGAAATCATTACTTCGTTAGCATGAAATTCTATAAAAAATGATTTTGTCTTTACTATAATTTTTTTTATCAAAATCTGTCAAAATACCTTTCTCGTGATTCGTCATTATTTGTTTTACGAAAAATATTTAGTGTTATTAATGAAGAAATTTGAAGTATGACACTTAATAATGGTTCATACAGCTTTTTTAAAATTCATCTAACTCTGTTTAAACTCTACATTTAAATTTTGTAGCCAGAACCAGCTAAAGATGAGGAAGATGAAAATGTCGAGATGAATGAAAGTGGAGAAGGACAGCAAAGTGGTGACATTAACACGCAAGACAGAGAACTGTCAAAGCAAGCCGAAAAGAAACAAACGCCAGTGAAGAGGCTCGCCGAATCAGATTTACCTGGACCGCAGAAAAAGAAAAACAAACTAAATAATCAGAAAAGGTACATGCATACACATAATACGTTTTAAACATCCTACATAAAGTAAAAAACATAAATATTTGGAATTATAAAGCATATATACAGCAGAGGTTCAGGGAAAATCGAAAAATGGTAAATTTCATTCGCGAGCGCGAAGTGCCCAATTCGGGGCCTACCAACCGAGTACTGCTGGAAGCGAATATGTACTACTTAATAATACTTCCTACCGTCTGAAGATTGTCTGAAAAAAGTTTTTCTTTAATAATTTTCTTTATTGTTTGATTGTTTGATTCTCTTCTCAATATTTAAGTGTGCTTAAAACATAAAACAAGGTTCATAATATAAAGAAGATCTAACACAAAAGGTATTTTTGTACTTTTCATGGCATGTTGGCTAACTAATGACATAATTTGAAAGAAGTTGGATTAGTTGCTTGGACATTACATTCAGTGCCAATAGTCGTGGGTTAGATTCCCATATAAATATATCCATATTTGTAGTTTATCGTATTATACTTATAAATAATAAACATAATGATAATATATTTTTAGTGGGACTACAAACCAAGTTCAACCTGCTAATGAGAACTTAAAGCACAAAAAGGAAAACCCTAGAAGTAAGAAAAATAAAGCAATAAAAGAAGGTGGCAGAGAGGTTACACAGCATAAAAATCCAGTGGCAACATCAGAACTTACAGTGGATAAAGAGGGGCAAAACGAAAAGAAAAGTGGTAATAACAATAAGAAGAACAAAAAGAAAAAACTGAATTCTAGTACTGGTACACTGCAACCACAGAAAGAAACTAAAGCAAAACAATCCAACGTTGAGGGGCAAAATCAAAAGAAGAGTGGTAAGAATAAGAAGAATAAAAAGAAAAAACAGAATCCTAGTACTGATAATTTAGAGAAACAGCAACCGCAAACAGAAACTGAAGCACAACTCAACACAGAGGGGCAAAATGGAAAAAAGAGTAGTAAAAATAAGATGAATAAGAAGAAAAAACAGAATCCTGTTACTAATAATTTAGTGACAAGCCAAACAGAGCCTAAAGTACAACTCAACGCCATGGCCAGTTTGATTAAACCAACTGTTAATAAAGTAGCAACGAATAAAAGCCTCACTAAAATGGAGAAAAATAAACAAAAAGGAGATGTACAAAGTAAAAGAATTCTTAACAAAAGTGCGGGGAAACTCACAGAGAAAGTAGAGATTGCTGTATCCAAGAAGTTGAAAAACAAGATGAGGAAAAATAAGAAAGTTGGTAATTTAAGCAGCAGTGATGGAGGTAAGATAACAAATCTTGATAAGTCAAAGCAACACCAGGGAATATCAAAAAAATTTAAGAAGAAAATTAATTCAAATTGACATTTAAAATAACATAAGTTAATCATGTTATCAAATAAGATAATAAATTTTTTTGAATATATTATATAGTAGTATATAATATTTAGATTTACCGGATTCCTTTTAAAATAAACATTACTTGCAAGTATTTTTAACTAGTTACGATTCAATGTAACAAAACATCATCGGATACAGAATAACTTCTGGGCAACTTTTTTTTTAATTTCCTTAAGCTAAATCTTAGATCCAACCAAATTAACATTGTTACTTACGCACGCTACGGTGTTCATAGTTGGTTTTTGACTGATGCACTCAAGGTCTGTTGACCTGATGACAAATGGCCTAAATGGCACAAAGCCTGAGAAGTTGAAACTTCTTCCACTCCTCAGGCGAACGAAGTTGTAGGTCCTCTGTAGAAGTCGAGATTCAAAAAGCTTTTAAAAAGAAGTTCAAATGCCCTCTATTCTGCGATAGTATTCATGATGGCAGCTCTAATACACATACTCACCGACAGCGTCACGGACGTTTCACGATAAGCTAAACTTCAGTATTTTCAACCGACGAAAAACAAATGATTAGGTTCTCAACTCGACCCGTATATTTTTTATTACAAAATGAAATGTGTGTGGTTTTGCCTTCAGTGATATTACATTTTCAGCCGAAAATCGTCAAATGTAGTGGACGCTGTGCGACTTGGTCAGCGTTAAAAAGAGGTTAGTCCATAACACTGCATTGTACTGTATTTAAACAAAAATAATGTAGCCAATTACGCATTTATTATTAGTAGGATAATTCAGAACTGGTAATAAGTTCTTGATGAAAGTAATAAAATGTACGGCGGCGGCGGCCCGCACTAAACTTTCTCGCCATTTCTTATTTATTTTATAACGAAAGAGTAAACTCGTGCAGCTTGGTCATTTTCCTAACAATAAATTTTTTCATACAATTTTGTATGGATTTTTTAAATCTATACTTATAATAAAGGAGTAGAAATCGTGTGTCTGTACTTTGAACAAATTTAAAAAAAAATGAGTGTGGGCGATAAAAAAAGAGTAACAGAACACAAAAAAGTTTTTTTTAATTTTTTTGTCTTTCTGTCTGTCTGTAATCGCTAATCTCCGAAACCACTGAACGGATTTTCTTGCGGTTTTCACAGGTCGATTAAGCACAGCCTGGAGCAACTTATAGGCTTTGTTTCATTGAAATCGGATGACAGCGAAAAAAGTTATCGTCATTTACAGATAAATCATTTAACGTAACAAGACGGATGTCATAGACATAGGAGATATCAGTGTTTTTTTTAACTGGGACAGTATAGGCAAGTCCGAAATCATAGGAGATGCAGGGAAAGTGTCTTATGACATAGAAATTTTTTGGTCAAGCGTGTGTTGTCAATAAAAATGAGATAATTTGCACAACTTTTTTTTTAATGCGGTTCGACTCAGTTTCATGTAGGGATCACTTCATTATATCGGAAGAAAAAAATCTGAGCAGCAGAAGTTAGTCAAATTCAATAAAATGTTTTCTCATAGAACGCCAGTGAAAAATAATTTTTATTATTCTTAAAAAATGCGTATCGACTTAGTTTCATGTTAGAATCATTTTATTGTATCGGAAGAAAAAAATCCAAGCAGCAGAAGTTAGTCAAATTTAATAAAATGTTTTCTTATAAAACAGACTGTGCAAAGTACTTAGGTACCTACTTACTACTTATTCATGCATGCCACCTGAACTCCAGCTGCTCCGATTACTATGTCAAAATTGTTATCGCGAAAAAATACCTAAATGTTCCCTAAGACAGTTTCCCTGTATCTCCTATGGTTTTGGTTTTGCCCATACTGTATTAGTTAAAAAATACACACGTATAATAAAAATTGATATGAGAAGTCTTATGAGCAACTAGCTTTTGCCCGCGGCTTCGCCCGCGTAAAAAAGGTTTTCCCGCAAGTTTTCCCGCGGTAAAAATACATTTCGTAGTAGACATCACAGAGGAACCTTTCTGCAATATTTCAAGTCTCTAGGCTCAGCAGTTTAGGCTGTGCGCGTTTCTTCCCCTATTTTACATACTTAGGGGTGGAATTTTCAAAATTCGCGAAACACATCATTATTGTTTTTAAACTAAAAGATTAAATATAAAATTTCACGTTCCTAGGCTCAGCGGTTTGGGCTGTGCGCGTTTCATCACTAAAGCGTAACACACACACTGCGCGGCGGCGTTGCGAAAGCGTTGCGTTTTTTTTTCTGTAATGTTCGAAATAGTATGAACCCCTTTACATCAAAGCGGCGGCGGCGCGGCGTGTTCTTCATACAAACCTTCGCCGCCGCAACGCTTTCGCAGCGCCGCCGCCCAGTGTGTGTTAAGCTTTATTTTACACACTTAGGGGTAGAATTTTCAAAATTGCCGAAACACGTCATTATTGTTTTTTAACTGAAAGCCTAAATATTAAATCCGGTCGCCCACGGAGGTTTCCGTTCCGTCAGCCACACTAATATGCTTTCACTGTACCAAGTTTCATCAAAATTAAATATTTTTCCCGCGGGAAAAGTTTACCGCGGTAAAAAGTTGCATAAATGTTATCCCAGGATATAAACTATCACTGTTAGGTTTGGTTAGGTTAGGTTAGGTTAGCCAAGTTTCATCAAAATTTAATAATTTTTCCCGCGGGAAAAGTGTACTGCGGTGAAAAGTAGCCTATATGTTATCCCAGGATATAAGCTGTCACTGTGCCAGGTTTTATCACAATTAAATATTTTTCCCACGGGAATAGTTTACCGCGGTAAAAAGTTACCTATATGTTATCCCAGGATATAAACTATTACTGTTAGGTTAGGTTGGTTTTGGTTAGGTTAGGTTAGTTAAGTTTCATCAAAATTAAATATTTTTCCCGCGGGAAAAGTGTACTGCGGTGAAAAGTAGCCTATATGTTATCCCAGGATATAAGCTATCACTGTGCCAAGTTTCATCAAAATTAAATATTTTTCCCGCGGGAAAAGTGTACTGCGGTAAAAATAGGCTATATGTTATCCCGGGATATAAGCTATCACTGTGTCAAGTTTCATCAATATTAAATATTTATCCCGCGGGAAAAGTTTACCGCGGTAAAAAGTTGCCCATATGTCATCCCAAGATATGAGCTGTCACTGTACCAAGTTTCATCCGAATCCGTTCAGCCGTTATCGAGTTTCTTGCGGGAACAATTTACCGCGGTAAAAAGTAGCCTACATGTAATTCCAGGATATAAGCTATAAATGTACCGAGTTTCATCAAAATCCGTCGATCCGTTCTTGAGTTATAAATTATATATGAAAATCTTTGCACCCCTATTTCACCCACTTAGGGGATGATTTTTGAAAAATCCTTTCTTGGTGGACGTCAGTGCTATAAGAGGAACCTTTGTGCCAAATTTCAAGTCTCTAGGCTCAGCGGTTTGGGGTGTGCGTTTCATCCCCTATTTTTCATACTTAGGGGTGGAATTTTCAAAATTCGCGAAACACGTCATTATTGTTTTTAAACTAAAAGCCTAAATATAAATTTTCACGATTCTAGCTTCAGCGGTTTAGGCTGTGCGCGTTTCATCCCTTATTTTACATACTTAGGGGTGGAATTTTCAAAATCGCTGAAACACGTGTTCATTGGTTTTTAACGAATAGCCTAAATACAAATTTTCAGGTTTCCAACTTTAAAAATGAGGGACTTTCATACAATCTTTGCACCCCTATTTCACCCACTTAGGGGATGATTTTTGAAAAATCCTTTCTTGGTGGACGTCAGTGCTATAAGAGGAACCTTTGTGCCAAATTTCAAGTCTCTAGGCTCAGCGGTTTGGGGTGTGCGTTTCATCCCCTATTTTTCATACTTAGGGGTGGAATTTTCAAAATTGCTGAAACACGTCAACAATGTTTTTTAACTGAAAGCCTAAATATAAAATTTCACGTTTCTATGCTCAGCGGTTTGTGCTGTGCGCGTTTCATCCCTTATTTTACATACTCAGGGGTGGAATTTTCAAAATCGCTGAAACACGTGTTCATTCTTTTTGAACTGGTAGCCTGAATACAAAATTTCAGGTTTCTAACTTTAAAAATGAGGGACTTTCATACAATCTTTGCACCCCTATTTCACCCACTTAGGGGTTGATTTTTGAAAAATCCTTTCTTAGTGGACGTCAGTGCTATATGAGGTACCTCTGTGCCAAATTTCAAGTCTCTAGGTTCAGCGGTTTGGGCTGTGCGTTGATCAGTCAGTCAGTCAGTGAGTGAGTCAGTTTCGCCTTTTATATATGAAGAAGAAGTGAAAACAACATTTTTTAAAATTTTAATCTGTCTTCACCAAATTGGATACGGTGTTTATAGTTTGTTCCTGAAGGTATGGTATACCTTAAATTATGGTGAATAATATATACTTAGAATGATCCATTTTACCATTGGAAAATTATAACTAGACGATGTATGTCTGTACATAGCAGAGATAGGTACCTACTTCCAAAATCCACGCGGACGAAGTCGCGGGCAACAGCTAGTTATACATATACAGATAAAATCAAGTTGTATGACCTATACAGGGTGGAATTTTGTAATGCCACCTGGAGGGAAAGTACTCTTAATACTGTAGAAAAAAAAAATACTCAAAAGATGTCATGGTTTTCCTTTTATTTTAATTTATCAAGTTCGTTAGACAGATTTCAATCCTTATAATTGACCCTAACGATCGATGCAATAAAAGTATAGGGTGTAATTTTTACAGATTTTAGTCGGTTCGATTCCCAGGTGTGGCAAGCGATTTTTCGAAAATCTTTGAATGCAGTTTTTTTTTCTTTCAAAAGTAAGGGGAATGTTTCCTTTGAATAAATTTCTCTATCTACAGTATTAAGATTACTTTCCCTCCAGGTGGCATTACAAAATTCCATCCTGTATATACCTACATATTCGTAAAACTCAATAGCGATTTACCAAGTTTTAATTTCAATTGTAGGGGTACACCATAGGGGTAACCATACAAACTAGATAGACTAGGTCTGGGAAAAGACCAATTTTTATTACTATAATATCATAGACAAACAAGCACTACGATGTGCAAAGTTTCATCTAAATCGGTAGAGCCGTTTTTGCGACAAAATATATTCACTTTTTATTGTATGACAGCTACTCTTCGGTTTGACGAGGGTTTGACGGTACGAAGTAACTGTTAATTATCCTTTGATAAAATAATTTAAAACTTAAATTTGGTCCCAATCGGACCAAAGGTTTATTTAAAACCTCCAGAGCCAAGCGTGACGGACCGACGGCGACGGACGTACGGAATTGAGATAGGTAATATTTGGTTGTATATCGTGTTATCGATAGAACGCATTTTCACCAAAATTGGTACAACTTTATTTGCGATTAGAATACTTCCTCTACCCTACCTACCCATACGTGTGCGAGAAAGTAAAAATTACAATGAAGCTCTAAATATTAATTTACACAAGTAAATCTCAAGTGTAGGCACAAGAAATGTATAAAAGTGTTTGTTTAGAGTATCAGTTAACTCATTCATAAATGACGAAGTTAGACAAACTATTATTAATATGTAAATTAAAGTATAATAATTTTTAAATTAATTATAAGTGGTTCTAAAATTAAATAAATACATTATTAAAAAATGTTTAGCTGCTGAAATGGTAATTTATAGAATTGTAGTTGATACAGAATATGCTGTGGATTCTTCTCCGCTCATAATATAAGGGGGAGCGGATGAGCCCAGATCGTGTAAATCCTGTACATGCATGTGTAGTTCACGTTCCGCCCTTAACCCTGTATCGTTGAGCTGTTGTTTCATCACTATGTTATATCGGTACTTCTCCAAGCTATTGGCCAGATATTTGATAGGGTCTGCGGGTTGATGTAGCACGACGTCTGCTAGACACTTTCTAAGAGCGGTACCGACCGTGCGTTGCAAATATTTATTTTCTTCAATGACAATTGGCTCCACTGGACAGCTCTCATAGATCCGGTCCTCACTGAGAATGCGCACAAGATTACCAAGACCATCTTGCTCGTATTTGTGAATACTGTCTTTATCATAGTAAATCTTCTTTTCATTTTTATTTATATAGTACCGGCCCAGGTGGTCATAGTGATATTCGGTTGCGTTGTAAACTTCCTTAATTTTAAGCATTTGGGCTCCGTGAATTATATACTCGCTGGCGGCAGCATGCGCTTTATACACGTGCTCGTTACGCTCATTAATATAATATCGACCGCACTCATCGAAGAAGTATACATGCTTGTCGTCATCGTTAACTTCGACCAGTTTGTTGTGATTGTCTCGTTGATATAAAATGTCAACATGGTCTAATTTATATAACTTTCGTCCATGTCTATCGAGAGTGAACCTTCCCAAGTCATCGGAATAAACTTCTTTTATATCAGCAACACTCAAGATTGATATAATTGACTCTGTTTCAGGTGGTCCACAAATAGCACTTTTCCAAAGATATAGCAACTGTTCCACAAGACGACATCTGTCTTTGGCTGGAAGCAAATGTTCAAAAATGTGAAAATTTCTACATTTCAAACATTCTTCACTTTGCACTTCGTCGGTACATTTATATTGCAAGTGATGCCATGCTCCTTTCAAGTTTTCTAATGACAGTAGGCGATCTTCTAAATAAGCAATTTTATGCTGTAAAGCTGTTACTGCAAGAGAGTCCTCCTTTTTGAGCCTTTCTAAACGACTCTTGAGGTTTTGAATTTTGTCCTGTATTTGACTAACCTCCACCTCCAGTTCATCTGTTACAGTCAAGCGGACCATGCTGCCTATGACTTTTCGTTTATTTTTCATTTCTTCTATTATACTTTGCGTCGTTGTATCATGCTCCGCAAGGACTTCTTCCCCTATTTCATGCATAATCTTCGTGAGGTCGGTCAGCAATTCTGGATAATTTAAACCTATTACTTTACTAAATTGTAAGACAAGATTATCGTTTAATTTGTCCAGCCAGTTCATAAGCTCTTCTACTTCGTGTGTAACCTTAACATAAAGTTCTGTTTCGTCTGTTATGCTAGCGATACACCTTTGCTTATCTTCTAAAAGAGTATTCAGAGCTTTCTGCATATCACTTGTGATTTCAAAATCTGTCTGCATTAACTTACATTCTTCTGCTGTCATCGTCGACAGTAATTTATCAGCATACCTTTGAAAATATTTGTATCTATTTTTGGCGCACTCCTTGGTATAGTCTACAGCTTTGAATATTAGTTCCCTTGGGACGTCTCTCACTTTTTTCTTGAAATCCTCGATGTCTTGCACGGCTTGTAGCCACTCTAGGTGGGCGGTATTGATGATTTCCATGACGCGCTCGGCAGCTGCTTTCTGTAATAAGACTGTGCGCATAGCCACCAGAGAGTTAAATATACAATCAGCATAATCTTTCATAGTCAATAGTAGAATTGGATGTTCAAATGACAATTTTATTTCTTTGGCTATGTTAAAAAGGAAAAAGACGGCTTGTTTTTCGTCCATCTTTAATAAATAAATAAAAAGCTATAAAGTATTAAATTATACCTAAATAAAAAACTTAGGAAAATTCTGTATAATATGTATAGACAGATGTCATAGTGTCATATCTAGATAGAAACATAAAAACAGATTCTTTTTAGACCTAGGTAAAAAGTTTCCATTGATTTCATGTATCCTTTTTGTAATACGGTGCAAACGGTTACAATTACAATAATGGAACTAATACATCAAACTGCAACAAATATCACTGAGATGAGCACATGCGAGATGATATACCTAAAAGATTAATTATTGTAGACAATGCACGTTATCGGATTCATTGATATACCTACTAATGTAGGTAATGATTTTAATGATTATATTTGCTCAATTTTCTGTTTAGAAGCTATTGCTCAGTGTATTCTCATCTAAGCCCTATGCAAATTCTGTCCTATAAAAAATGTACGTATACGATATCAACACTCTAAAAGATTTATTATCAAAAAATGAGTGTCTAAATATAGGAGGCGTACAAAAACATTGTCCCACGAGCGCTGGGTTCGGAATGAACGTTTCGTGGATAAATCAAAAGGGCTGGAGGCTGGAGCTTCCCCGTGCCGGCGGCCGGGGCGACGTAGCTGGCGTCCTTAATGAAAACCGCGGGCCGCGCAGCCCCCCGCGCCTCCCGCGGAGGCTGCCGGCAGTAGCCCGCGGACCGCGCTGTCGACATCACACGTGCGACGCACCCGCTGCACTCTCTCGCCCACATCTCAACTGCCACTGTACGTCGATAAATCACCACCCTTTATTCAATAAGTGAACCTGGCGTAGATTTAAGTGCTCGTTCCATACATGAAAGTGTCATAGGAGTCGGTTGGCCGGGTAGGCGCTGAAATCGCAGGAAGCGGGTAGGGCGGGACGCTTTGTCCGGACGTACTACGCCCGTGGCGGAGGCTGTAGCGCGCAGCATCCGCTCGCCATGTTGCTGTCTCTACCCGACGCTACGGACAGGACATTCAACTTCTCACATTGACTTATCAGTTTCATTCTTGTAGTAAAAATGCTATCGTAGCGGTATTTTGCGTTGAATGCGCAATGTTTTCAGACCGTCAGAAAATTTATCCAGTATCTGTGAAGTAAGATAAGGTTGAGCAATTAGCTACGCATTACGTTTAGATAAAAATATAATTTCGCGGAATGTGCCTAACATTAATATCTTAGGCACATTCCGCGAAATTATATTTTTGTCATGGTGGCTGAAAAGTTAACCTAACTACCTATTCCTTGAAAGCGGTAGGTCATTTGCAATATGTTAACCCCTAGTTATTAGGGGTCGAAATTGAGAGGTTTTCTAATTATGGTGGTTTTCTTTTTTCCGTTTTTTTGGCATCGACGTTTTAAATATTGATAATCACCTTTCAGCTGGCTTTCAGAAACTTGTCAAATCAATTGATTGGCAAGGATAGAAGTAGGTACTATTCTTACCATTAATTGTTTTTCAAAACGGCTGAAATTAAAAAAAAACTTATTTATGACCTCAAGTTTAGGATTAGGTCGAAGTCCAGTCATCTGTAAAATTAACATTGATTTGGGAACTAACTGTTTTAAGGACCCCCCCACAGACGACGATTTCCAAAGCGCTGCAGGTGGTAGAATCTTACTCATTCACTCAGACTGACATCAAAATTCCATTAAATTTATATCGTACGTACCTACGTTCAGAAAGTGATACCTACCTTTTATCCAATTTTCTTAAAGATTTTTAACATTAAATAGTGAAGTACCAAAGTACCTAATGCATATATGTATAGTCATCGGCATCATATAACAGATAACAACAATGTAAACTACAAAACTAACTGGTTTAATACTGCGTGTGGTAAAAGTAAATCTGAATAAAAGTGACCGCCTTGTAGACCGTCGTCGCTGAGGCGAAAATAGTAAAAAAATATGTAATTTTACTACCTGTTAAGTTTTGACTTTCGAACGACCATTTGGAGTAAAGGAAGTACCCATGTAACCGTGCAAAAAATAATAGCATTTGTGATGAAAATCGATAGTTTACTACAAAATGTAAGTAGGTACCCATTGTGTAGTACATTTTTGAACGCAAACAACTTAAACATTACTATAGCAATCCACTCAGAAATGATTGAAGCGATTGAGTTAAACTAATAATATTGAGTCAAAAATACAAAATAAAAAGTTAACAATACATAACTACAAAGTTTTTGCGGTTCAACAAAACAGTAATCTCAAATAAAATATTAGGAAAACAAAATTTTATTACCTATTGTAATTGACAGTAGGTTATTAAGTTTGGAAAGTAGGTACTTAACTGAAATCTCGTATAGAAATTGGTGTGAGATGCGGCCGTACCTACTGAATTATCTTCGAAGCATCAATAGTGTAGTTCAGGCCTAATTGGTCATAAACTTGTACTCGCTGTTACTTCATAGCGTTATGCACTCGCTTTGCAAGTGTGGGTACTTAATAGCAAATTAGGTAATTGTAGTCCAACCGATCTCTATTCAATAAGGTAATGTTTTAGAAGACCAGTTACTTTATCGTGTATGTTTTCTATCATCATACAGATAGACATAGATCATCGCACTGCTTTTCCTCGCACTGTTGACGGTGCTGCCAGCCACCGGCCTTTGTCATTTGTAACCTAGCTAGTTCGGATGGTTAGTTTGGTTACCAGAGCCTGTCGGTAAGATAGCAGGGACGGAATCGTAAAAATTAATTATTCTCATCGCGTAGTACTTTCGCTGCGCACGCGCAGCGCACTTCACCTACAGTCTCAATGTTTATTGATAAGTAGTATATTTGGCGTTAGTTAATTTGTATTCCCTGCTTGCACCTCCAGCGAGATGCAACTTTTGTGTCGAAATTCTACGTTCCTTGCAATTACAGGTTCTATTCACTTTGGATCTGATCCAGTTGCCGAAGGTTTAATTTTATTTTCGTTACTTTTGCTCAACAGTTGTTTTTATAAATAATATTATAGCATAATAAATCCTATTTGCGTGGTTGACCAAGGCTAAAATATATTTTTTTAAGTTTGTAGACCCCGGTTTGTATTAGGTGTGCGATAGAGTCGGATGGAGAGCCACTTTATATAATAAGAAGATGTAGCAAAGTTAAATGAAATGTTCACATGTGCTACAATGTGCAGAAAAGCCGATAGTCGAGTCGAGACATTTGTTGCTTCTAATAGTGTATTCTATTTTTGTACGTTTAACCCTAAAGCGTCTATTCCCGCGACTGATGAACTAAGATCATCTCGTCTCTGACTCGCAGCGCGAGCATTTCCTGTTTTCCAACTTTGTAGTTGTTTGCCCTGAAATAATTCTTTTGTGTACACTCACTTCGGCATTACTGAAAGCTATTATGTATTCTCTTCTTTTTCTTTGTAGTGTTTCATTGTTGTTTGATCAATGACGGTAATAAAACGTTCGTGAATTTGACATGTAGTTACTTACCTAGTTCCTTATTCTCATAATATGAATATAATAAAACCTACTGGACCGACTGGATTTCCCGGCAATGGTGAGAAATTTGTTTAAATAAATATAAACGTTTTTCGGGGTAATTTAGTACAACAAATAAAAACTAATGGAACCACACTTCTATCCGCAGACTTTTTTATCTTTAAAATAAAAAAGTTTTTTTTTAAACTGAATTGAATTCACTTTTCTATTTCAATTTCTCAAAGAATCTCAGAACTTTTCGGATTCGTAGACCTTCGCTACGAACGCCGCGCCGGTCGTACTTCGTAGCACGTATTTTCACTTGTGTTACAAGGTCACATGAGGCTGCTCCATTATAGGTAGCTTTTACATCTTTTATTATAGTCTATTGTTGGATTTGCGCGCTATTGTGTGAAAGTGGGCCAGTTTAAATTAATCTAACCTGGAAACTTGCAGTCTGGCTGGTTTGTGAAGAGACACCTGCCGAGCCCTTGATAATTATAGTATGCTTCATTTTCAACTTAAATAATCTGATCTACGTAATTTAATGAATTTAAAAATATATTACTTAAGTACTAAGCACAATTTATTGCAAATACCCACCGTAAAACCGTATTTGAATATTCTTTCTGCCTACCCCGTTTGAGACATAGCGCGTGAATGTACCCATGTATGTATATGCGTTTGATAATAATGATGAATAAGTAGGTACTCATTTGACTTTTGTTTCTATGACCGTAGCTAGGTCAGGAAGGTCAGTCGATACTGTTACCGAGTTAGTCTAACGATGTTGCGTTAGCTCTTCAGCTATCTTGAAAATAGCCGATACCTACTCGTGACTATATTGGTCACTCCAGTAGGTGCTGGGCCTCGCACTGCGTGGTGTTGTTACCTTTAAGCATGTTCATAAACTATAGAAGTGACAGTGTAGTCTATGCATCTATTTATTCCAGGAAGTTAAAAGTTTTGTGCAATAAATTGTCCTAGAACGATCACCCCCATTCCTTAAAGTAAAGTGGTTGGAAGATTAAATAAACATCTAAATAATACTTGTAATTTCAAATAAATGTTCTTCCAAGTATACACCGCTCTAGCTTCACCCAGCCAGAGATAAAAGGACCACACTCGTTACCTCCCTGTTCTCATAAATATTTACGTTAAAGTTCATTTGATGTCGGGCGCGGTTTGTGCCGATGAGTTACCAACGTAATAGTCTATTATTGAAAAAATGGCTGTAACTCAATCATACACATAATATAGAGGCCATTCTTCTCATACGAACTTCTAATCTGGGGTAAGAAATAGTTTGGCTACGGTAATTTCCAAATCACGCAGAAAAACTTGTGAAAATTTTCATGCTAAATTCCCTTGCAAAATTTTTGTAGGGTCGTACGTTTTATTTAGGTTCTGAAATAACGATATTAACAGAACTAAACTGTCTAAGACAGAAATAGCCTAAAGATGAGTGGCTAGTTCCTGGTGTGGAACACTCGAAGTTAGATGCCAGTTTTTAGCATATACATACGTGTCATATTTCTTTGCAATCGTACTTAAAATAAAAAGATCTACCTAACAACATAATATTTGAATGATCATTGTCAAATGAGAATTTTATGTAGATTTTTAGATAAACTCTGCTCGCACAGCAACAGTGTTGTGTAAAATAAGTTCACCCGATAGTCTAATAAAACAGGAATAAACAATTACTTAAATCTGAAAAAGAAAACAAGGGAGATGATCTAAACAAACTTTTTTCAGCTAAAATGTTTTCTGACTCCTAGACTAAACATTGAGTATATGAAGGGGAAAGTAGAGAGCTGTGTAATACCACAGAATACATAAATGGTTATACTGTAAAGAGTCTTGACAGCAAGAGCAAAGTGTGTTGACAGATGAATCAAGTAGGTAAGTAGGTACTTAGCCCTTTGGCTTCCACCGCCACTTTTCCACTTCTGCTCTCCTTGCTTCAGTTAAATGCCCATTAATTTAAGTAGGGTACAAAGCTTTAAGCTGAAGAGCACGCGCGTCCCTCGGCGAGCGTGTGTAAAGAGAATGATGAGACTGAACGAAGCGAAAGAGGTGTGCCAGGATCGCGATACTACCTTAGGCGCTCCGTTCTTTCTGCTTACCCCGTCAGGGACATAGCGTGAAGGCATGTATTTATACATAGTTATAAAGCTTAGTTCATTTTGAACGTGGTTAGAGAAATCTCATCCTACTAATAAGGCAATAATAATATAAATGAAACTAATTACAGACTCGAACTTTGTACACCTATTCAAATTGGTAGCACTTATATAAACAAAAATCTTTAGGTCGGAATCTTTCCAACTCTTTGTTAATATTGCTGTCGATCGATATTTAATTCTCTTCCTTTTTCTTGGTTTCAATGGCAATATAGTCTAGTGTAATAATCAGCGCGATTCCATGGGCGGTTGTTGTAAGTTTCTACCCAGTGCACTTCGTCCTTGCACTCAATACTGACGTAGCGCAGACAATGAGCTGTCGCAGCATACTCTTGAAACACTGGGACTCTTCTTTTGTTCCTATTTTAAATACCTAACATATATCTTGTTATCCTACTTTCGTAACAGTAATTAAGAGCATTTATGTAGCTCTCTGCTATTACAGTCTTATTAGTTTGTATGCTTCGATCACCATATACTATCGCCGTTTGTATGACATAAATGGTAGAATTTTATTACGGGTACAGTAACGTGACCTTACATACAAACCGCCTATTAATTAAGGTGTAAAGAGGTAGAAATTAAATTATTCCCATGTTTAATTAGTAAAATGACATGTAACATGTCGCCTGTCACCGCTCCCTGGTGTCCTCGGCATGACACGGTCTAACAGGAGTGTCGCGCTAATGTCGTTTCATCTAATGAGTCGCCAGGACAGTCACTTCCGTGACCCTCATTTTTATGACACGGGAGGGAATCACTTTACGATCCACTTTTGTTTACCGAACTAATAGCTGACACCTTTGGATTTGTTTGCTAACGTGGCCGAAGAATTACTTACCAATTATAACAAGAGAGATGGTACTGCAATTTTGGCTAGAGAGAAAATGGACTCGATTTGGATGGCACACACTTATCATTTGAGAGCACTAAAATTATGTCTATTCCTGTCAAACAATAGTAAGATTGAAGAAAATACGCTAACTAATAATGTGCTGTGGAATCATCAACAGCCTATAAACATGTCCCCACTGCTGGGGCTCAGGCCTACCCCTCAACGAGGGCGTTCGGGCTATAGTCCACCACGCTAGCTCAGTGCGGATTGGTGGACTTCACATGCGCTTAAGAATTTTTTCTTCGGCGTTTGTAGGTTTCCTCACGATGTTTTCCTTCGCCGTTTAAGAGCAGTCAGTAAATGTACTTAAGTTTCGAGAATAGAACTTCGGGGATAGAACTTCGGACCTTTCGATATGATAGGCCGCGTCTTGTCCCCGACGCCACTGACACTCTGACATTCCAAATTATCCTCAACTAGAATTGTAGCCCAATGTTTAATATTTATGAAAAGGCACACTTACAGAAACACAGATCACAATTTTGGTAAGATAGTATAAATTGCGCGTTTTAGTTAATTTTGCGTAGCTATGTAGATGAACATCTCCGATAAGCACTCAGTATGTTGCATAAATAAATTGCGAACCCAACAGCGAGGTGGGACGGATCTAGTTGCGTAGGAGAGCCTTCCCCAGCGGACTGATTTGAGGCCACCAAATTGTCCTCTTCCTCACACCGAGCTAGCACATAATTGCTCTTATTCTCTTATCCGTAAGTCATATAATCACATGATGAAGTGCTAAGGGAACGGGAGTCTAGTTGTAAAGCAGCGGAAAGATGAATTATACAGAGAGTGCATCGTTCGCGCCTTTTGTTCTAACTAATATGTTCAAATCACTACTAAAGATACTGATGACTCATTCCCGTGGAAGTCATCATTAATTCCTGGAGATATTAATTATAAATCATGGTGCTGAGTAACTCTGGACCTTGATGTAAATCGATACGACATAGTTTCGTGGAAGGTGGTGATAGACTGTCTTTGTACCTATTTGTCGATTCCAATATCAACCATTATGTGTTGGCAAAGACCTATTTCCTTTATGTGGCGTACAGGTGTTTCCTTTTCGTAGATTATTAGTTCATTGTGGCTCTGGCATTTGGAAGCGATTTTTTTATTAATCTTCCAAGACCTTGGACTAAAAAGCGTCATATTTTCTGCTTTAGCTGTCCACACTGTGGTATTTACAGACGAGGACGATATGAATTTATTATGGGTCTGATATGGTTTCTTTCCAGATGGTGTTATTTTTAAGTCAAAGGTTTTACTTATTTTCCTGTAATATAACATTGTTTTAGTTATCGCAATACGTTACAATATATACTTACTTAATAAAATAAACTGTACGGCAGCCCGCACTAAACTTTCTCGCCACATCTTATTTATTTTATTTTTTAAATAAATTCGTCATTTTCATAATATACTTAGTTAAATCATTTTTGAACAAGTTACGATGTGCAAAGTTTTATCAAAATCGTTAGTCGTTTTTGAAAAAGAATGATTTCACTTTTTGTTGTATGACTGCTACTCTTCGGTTTGAAGGTACGAAGAAACTGTTGATAATCCTTGGATAAAATAAATTTAAACTCTTAAGTTCCAAGTTTGGTCCCAATCGGACCAAAGGTATAGCCTCCAGAGCCAGGCACGCACGGACGCACTGAGGGAATAGAGATATTCAGTTTATTGGTACCTAACTATGTGTTATCGACATAGAACACATTTTCGCAAAAATTGGAAAGACCTTTTTTTTTCCCGATTACGTACAATACTTCCTCTTACCCTAAGTACCTACTAAGTACTAGGGTCGCGAGAAAAAACAAACTGTGATTAAGTACATAAGTAATAAGTACTTACTATCCCTTGACAAATTAATCCTTGGTAAATTCCATAAACCTAATGTATGAATTCATATTAGTTTTAAAACATTAATCCTTTGTCATATGCATAATCCTATTGTACGTTACGTTGGTTTTAGTAGGTAACTAAATTAATTGGCGTAGCTTTTAAACTCCTTTCGCTACTAACTTCATAACAAACTGCCTCGTCTCCAGTTCGCCTCCCATTGAGATTGTTGAGAGTTCTGTCCTCATTACCCGGCACTCCTCGGAGCGAGGTCTCTCTACACGCTCGCTTTCCCGTCTACACTCAGCATTATTCTTCGAGCTTCGTTTCGTCTCCATATTTCCTGTCGACGGTTTTTCATTGGGATAGATGTGGCTTTATTGTAATTATTAAATTTTAATTTAATGATTTTATATTTTGTTATGGAAATTTGGAAGCTTATTCTGTAGATGAAGCTTACAGCCGTTTAGCAGTAAATAACAAAAAATATCAGTGACTAAGGTGGATATATCTTACGTATTCTACACAGGAAATTATATGAAAATATCTTGCGGCGGTCGTCATCGGAATACCGGAAATGTCCATAGTGAAGTTCGGTTCAAAAGTCTTGTCTTGCTTTGTGATGGGACACAAACTCTTGTTACGGTCATTTGGACCTATTGGCTTTTTACTGCATAGGTATGTATTTTACAAAAAAAAAATTGAATATGTTTTACCTGGAGAATCATGACATGTTGCCTCCAGTCCAGAGAGAGAGCCTATCTGATGTTGAGTAATTATTATAAATGTGTATTTTCATTACATTTTACAATATAGTACTCGAGTTAAAAGTAATATAAATACTTCGAAATGTTGTAAAAGCAAGAACTTCTAATAAATTTTAGTTAAACTGGTTGGAGTAGTTGCGGTGGGGTGCTCAAAGGTCGTAGAATCGGGAGCACCGGGAAATCAGAGCCGATTCCAACTGGATGTCAATTTCCCGGCAACTTGGTCGTAGTATAGGCTACGTTTAAATTTACTGCAACTTACAGTTCTAACTGGTTTAAATTTATTGTTTCAAAGATGGAGTAAAGCTTTATTTCGTGGACATTTTGCTCTATAGAAATAATAAAAATCAGGATGATATTTAGTTCTATTGTTAAGTAACTTTGTGTTCTAAAAAGAAAACATGAAAGATTTGTTGTTTGGTTTAAACTTTAGTTGAAGAGTGTAGGTTCTACTACAATAATAATGCCCATTAGTAATCCCCGGAGCATTAGCGTGGAATAATTCGAGCATTCGTCCATGGGTTGGGTACCTAATTCGTTTTTCCTCTCCGACAGTGCGGAATCCGGAATGCGGTCAGGTTACTATCCTCTTGGGATAATGAAAGGAAACTTTACTAAAGCTTTTCTTCCTTTTTTTCGTGAATCAAAGTAATGAATTATGTGATATTCGTGACCATTCGAGATTATCATTTATTTGTGTTGTGGAACTTACGATAAGCCAAGATATCTTTTACAACTCAATAACTAGGGACATTTCTGTGCTATATTGTTGGTTTTTGAAAATAGCGAAAATATATAAGTATTTAAACATAAACATAAACTTTATTCACTTATTAAGATTGATACATGATATATCGAAGGCATGACTCCCAAACTAGTCAAGCTGTATTTCAGGAGTCAGGAGTTTGGCTGCAAGTAACATTAGCTTAAAATAAAAAGATATGTTGGGAAAAATAATTGAAAATAATAGACAAAGAATGAAAATAAATTTCGGGGAAAATGAAAAGAAATGCGAAAGGAAAAATTTTTACTAAGAAATGACGATTTTATGAAATTGATCTAACAAATCTTTAAAACGGCACATTAACCCTTCCGTGTGAATCAAATAGTTTGTGAAACAGTTTAAACATTTTAGGAACCAATTAAGTAGGTAGGTATAGGTTCGGCTGGATTTATTACTCTTTGTAACAAAAAAATTTAAGCCCAACTGTTTTATTGCTCATGGTCTGGTATTAAAGATTAAGTCAACAATCAACAATCTATTACTGTGAGTGCTTTATACTTCAGTTTCTGTAAGTTACTTCCCTGTTCCCACATGGAGAGGGAAAGCGCTTTGTCTTAGTTTCCAACTTAATGGACCGTCTCCTGTGCATTGACTGTAGTTGGACGAACAATTGCACAATGCATATTGGATTAGATGTGCATGTAATCACGGCTGCACTCGGCAGGTAGTGAGTGAGACGTTTGCATGCCACTCGCGCCGCCATTTGTGAGCATGCCAAGATAAATCCGATATATGGAGGCAATTTTGAGTCAGAAAAAACTTTTTCTGCTGTTTAAACTTTTTAGCCGCCTCTTCTATGAGTAAAAAATATTGTCAGGCAACATTACTGTAGAATTTTGTGTTTTAAACTTTAGGGATTGTAACTTGTAAGAGCACATCCAAAAAGGGAAGTAACTTTTTGAATGGGTATATCATAATTTTGAAAAACCGCCTTAGTTCATGGTGTGTCTTTACTAAAATCACACCACATTATCATAAAAGATGAAGCATTATTACATATGTAGGTAGTAACTTTGTTTCACGATTCTGAAATCCAAACAAACTATAAGACGTTAAAAAAATCTCATAAACGTGCGAGGAGAGAGCATATCGCTAGCGCATCCAAACCCCTTCATCTATTTTCGGTCCGCTTTTAACTAGTGGTCAGTCAGCGTGCTGTTTATAATATAAACACCAGGAACATCATACAGGGCTCGTGTCAGTCCCTTTCGCGTCACGTCAAGCTCCACTCGTAATAATAGGTGGGGTGCGGGACGTTGTCCTTCCGCGCTTCGGTGTACACCACATTTATTGGCCGCTCGCTCGTTCCAGTAAATTGTAATCACCACTACTAGTAACAGTGTGAGTTATGCTGTGATTGAGAAAAAAAAGTCGTGACTGTTTAACGCATTAGTATTTGATTTACAAACTTTATCATTGCCATAGTAATGTTGCCCTCGACAGAGACTCGGTAATAAAATCGTACGTCGTCACATCGCGTTAATGCGAGAGTTGGAACGAGCACTCCGTGAAGTACAACAATAAATAACACTTTAATCGCTTCCAGGTTCCGAAGTTCGTCCGGAGCTAATCCCGAAAGTCGTCGGCGTCTTATTGGGAAACTTGGACCGCGTCGAGGTACCTGGTTCCCAAACGAAATCCGACAACATCGTCGCTTCCGGATTAATAATTGAATAAAGTTGGATTGTTGTGGACTAACCGTGAAGCGAGTGTGGGAGTGTGTTGATCGCCTGCGAGCGCTCAGCTTCGTGTCGTGTTCCTCCGGATCGCCGGGGGCTGTCGAAGGTCGTGAAAATAGCCAAAGTGTCTCCGATAAAGTTGTCGGCGATGGACAGCAACTCGGTGTCGCCGATGCCGGAACTGGCGCCGATCGCCGAGTTCGACAAGTCGCCGCCCTCGCCGCCCAACGAGGAGGTGCCCATGGACGACCTGCCGCCGCCTCCCGCCACCATATCGGGATCAGATGTGAAGAAGGTGAAAACGTAAGTACTTGAAATGTATTAGATAATAAGGCAAAGTCGATCATGATTGTCCACTAGAATAATGAATTGGAAATACTAAACTGCATCATGCAGAGCTAGATAATAATAATATTTTAAATATTTTTTTTTTTATACAAACTTGTTTTTGTAGTGTTTTAAAGTGAGTTTCTATGAAATTTTTACTGACCCTAGTAATGTTATAAGTTGGTTGACTGGTAGAGCCTACTTAGCTGATATAGTTTTCCTTTTAACTTCGTCATAATATACCTACTACAATAGTCATCATATCAGCCTGTAGACGTCCACTGCTGGACAAAGGCCTCCACTACAATAGGAAACTTTTGAAATTTTCAGCAATAGCGGTGTAGCTTGGTATAGTAGTGACAAGTTTAACAATTTTTGGCTTGTTATTTCGTAAACTGATCCCTGTATGGAAAAAGTATTCATGACATACCCTCAATATAAAAAAACTCTTCAACGATACCCTTTACGAAGAATATGCAAATAAATAAACTTATTTATTTTATTTTTAATTATGTCGCACTGCCGTGATTCGCGCTTTCATAATTCGAACTTATATGTGAGAAATTCCTTTGTTTGATAACTTCATATAGGACGATACCAAAACACTCAGTACCTATCAAACTTTTGTGATGTCTACTCGTATAATTGCGAATGACATGAACACTTTACACCTTCGTAGAGTATTATGATGAACGATCTACCGACAGTAACGGTGTTAAGGACCCGACGAACTCTACTATTACTTGTAACCGGTCGCTACTAACCTTTCACTTAACTCATGAAATATTCAGTTACAAAATTAATTACACCAGTTCAGTTAGGGGTCGTTAACCAAAACACAGAGTAGACAAGTCTACGTCCAAGTCTAAGTCAATCTAATATTACCAAAACTTCCAGATAGTAACGCTATCTACTCTACATCAGCGAACTTTACTCTACATACGTTCAGTCTACCGGACGGATTCGGATTTTGTTTATTACTAGCTGTTTCCCGCGGCTTCACCCGCGTAGAAGTTTTTCCCGCGGTATGTTTTATTCTGATGTATAATCTATATTACAATTCAGTTTCATAAAAATCTGTTCCGTAGTTTTTGCGTGAAAGAGTAACAAACATCCAAACTCGCAAACATCCTTACAAACTTTCCCATTTATAATATTAGTAGGATAATGACATTCTTTATAAATGCATAGGATCACTATTATATAATGGTTTTTAAATGCAGGTAATATTAAGAATATCATCATAATATTAACCCTTCAACGACCACGGCTGTACCACAGAATACATAATAATACAGCTGAACTAGGCCTTTCCCAGTGAACACCATCACACAGGATCCTCCGCTCTTCACGTGGAGCCGCTTCCACTTTCTTTATTTTTTTTTTCTTTGAGTCGTCTGATCCGCCTGGCGGATCTGATCGGTGATCCTGAGTTTTATTTTTAAATTGCTCTCGCATCGAGCGGTCGATTCTATTAATTTTCCTTCGACATCCGATACAAAAATCATTAGAGTCGACCGCTCGAAGCCCGGAGAGCGTTTGAAAATAGAGCTCCTGATCAGTCAGTTATTGTAAAAATAAGACAAGTCTGGTCGTATGTACATATGTAGCCAACATAAGTGGTTTGTCTATGAAGCGACGAAAGGTTTCAAGTACCTACCTACAGCTTTAATAATTGATGAGATTATCATTACCCCAGACCATGTTAATGACCTTAACAATAATAGGTATCAATGAATAGAAGATATTTAAAATTAACTTCTTCGTTCATAGTTTGAGGTCAATGAATGTTATTAATGGAGACAGAATTTAATCGATAAAACACATTTTAAGTATGTCTGTAAAACATATCAAACTCTATATTCAAGTCTGCGATTTCGGATAATCTACCTAGGAAACGATTACCTCCTTAATTATTTGTATTATACACAGATTTCAGAAACAATAAAATCTGTGGTATTATACCTTTTAACCCAATTCAAATTCCCCTTACAGCAGGTAAAAATTCTGTTTCCCTTGTTTGAGAATTATTATTGGTAAAGAACCGATTTAAGTGCTTGTTGAGTTTAAAAATTAATTATTAGTGTAATAATTAATTTAAGTTATAATAATAATCATAAAAAGTTCTAATATATATAATTTCAAATACATATTTATACTAGGTACATTTTTTTACTTACAAATAATAATAATGTCAAACACAGGAAACAGTTTTTATTCGTGGGAGGGAAAACCATCACCAAGAAAAATAACAGAATTTTACAAGATAGGAATGGGATGATGAGGGATGAATGGTTATATATTTATGGATGTGAATATCTGTGAATGGAATTTAATTTTAAGGTGACGCGAAGACAGCGAGCGATTAACTCATTCCGTCATCTGTCGTTTTTGTTTCGGAACCATTCAGTTGGTTAGTTAGAAGACCGTCCTCGCGTGTTCGTAACCGACCAGTTTTAACTCTGTAAGGAGTTTCCTACTGAACCGACAGGTGGCGCTGCAGGTTGCAATATAGATCATTTCAAAATTATATTTGCTAACTGTTTTATTAGCGTCTTGTTTCATTACCAACTAATGCAAGTCAGGGTTTCAAAATAATTGAGAAATATAATATCAATTAAAATTTACAATAATGTATTTGTTAACTATGTTGATGGATGTACCTAGTATGTTTATCTCTCTCTATCGGCTTGTGATTGTAATGCGTGGTCTCTGTCCCACCACGAGCAACTGGTTGGGCCGAAGTAGGGCGCTGAGCGCGTCCGCGCCGAGTCGAGATCTTGGCGAGAGGCGACACGGACCTCGCGAGAATAATGCTCATGTGACCGATTGCCGCCAAATACTTTTAAACGAACTTTTTATTTTCGATCGATTTGTGTTCTGTGTCAGTGAGAAGTAGTTTGACATACTTTTTGAGTGTTTTATTTTTATTTTGTGTGTGCAACAAGTAGAGAAATGGCCCGAGGAAAGAGTCAACCGTATGTTTATTTTGTTATTCTATAGATATATTACACTAGGCTTAAATATATTTATAAGATTTTTGCGACCGTTTTAAAATTACAGAAAATAGCAAAACTTTCACGTTATTAAAAATTATTTTGACAGTGGTCTTATTAATATCGAAACAGAAGCATTCATTGGTTCATTGAGTATCATTCATTCAATACCCTCGTAGATAATTTGAATGCACCCGCATGTATGTGTGTAATTAAATATGTAATTCAATAAGATTTGATATCCTTAGATTTAAGAAGTAAAGAAAATGATAAATTAAAATGAAATTCTTTACTGGTAAAATATTCTTTGCTAAATTAAGCGTTTTTTAATTAAAGGCAAATGACGACGCTGCCGCCGTATGCATAGGTACACTAATCTTTTGATAACAATTTGTTTGCACATCACAACTTACGTAAAGTTAATTACATACATTGCTGCTTTATTAGAAAAGGTATTTTATTATACCTACGTAGGTACTTGCATAATCTAGTTACAATATAGATTTTTTTATTCTAGAATTTCATGGCGTCATAATTTTATTATTATTTTGTTGGCTATAGTTCAGTCAATAAAGGAAGTGTAGAGTGCCATTTGGACCCCTTTTGGACCATTAATCGAACTACTACTGCTACATAATTTTCGGAATCAGTTTTGTAGAATTAAAAAATACGAGTTAAAATGCCGCAATTTCTCAAATACCATACTTATACTACGATAAATAAAACAATTTAAATAGTTGTCTACTTTATACTTTCTAAGTCTAGAGATTTTTAAACTTTAATTAATTTAGTCCATCAGCTCTTTTTTTCTATCAAAAAGGATCCCGAATTCCCGAGTTCCTTCAACCATAATAAATTCAGACCTATTTATTGCTTTTTCTGGGCTCTTCTAATTTCACAAACTTCATCAGTATCCTGCGGTCTTGATTTCCTCCTGCAATAGTTACCTGTACTATTAATTATTCTGTGCTATAGTATCTAGACTATACACGTAGAACAGTATTAGGTACTATTAAGTAGCAAGCATTTATAAAAATGAAAGTAGGAAGCAGTAAAACAACCCAATGTTTCACGGATCACGGCTGCATGGCCAGACATGATAATTGCTAGGGTGTCCATCGTGTGCATGGGAATGATAAATAACTCAAACGACCAACAGGAAACACGTAATTACGCCCTAGTATTACTATGCCGTACCAAGGGGATTACACAGTTATTACGACTATGTTTTTTGTACATTTCAAGGAGAAATCCAATGGTTCGGATCGGTTTTTGTTTACATTGCTTTTTTTATAAGTTTGTCTGACTCTAGGCTTACTTTTACGTATAGTACTTACGACGTAACTTATGTATTATCTTAAAAATAAGTAAGTATTGTACCGTTCGTATGGTATATTTAGTCTCTTTATGGTTTTACTGATTTATAAAATTTGCGAATTTATGCTTTTTTCTTGTTAGTTAGTTTAGTAGGCGATAAAATTGGAAAGCAAACTTTCTCGCGAACGTTCAGCATAAGATATCAATTAGTTTGCAGAAGTCTAGTATTGATAAGATATCTAATAGGGTGAAATCGCGCTCACCTCATAAATAAAGGAAAAGAACAGTTTATAAATAAAAAGAATAACATTTCTTATTCACCTAAGGTATTCGGAGACTTTTACTGATCAAAATAATAGAAACTACACAAATAATATTAAAGACCTACTTATCTATATAATATTGACACGTTCTGTGCAGGAAAATTAGCTTGACTCGTTTGAATAGCTGTGTCTGGCGGGCTGGTAGGTTATCTGTTTCACTTGATTCTGACAAACAAACGGAGACTTCTGAAAACAATACATTCGTTTACTATTCAAGTAGGTACTATGTAGAAAAATGTGCATAATAATTTAAACTTGTTTTAGAAGACCATTTGAGATCATTTTTGTCACCAAGTCAATATTATATGAATAAATTTCCACTAAAGCGTGTAGCTTCGAACACTATACGGGTACATTCGTCCTCCAGTGTTGTCTGATTAAGCCAATAATTCGCCCGCTCGTCGGTCGCTGGGAGCTGGGGCGGGCGCTCGGGCGCAGGAAATGGGCTGAAATTGATGCTGTTTATAACAGTCTACCACAGGCACACGAGACCCCGAGCTCGGGCCGACCTTACTACTCGGCCTGTACTTTAATCCGGTATGAAATCCAATTGGAAGTAGCGCTCTAGTTTTAGCTGGAGTTTCTTTAGACGTTTGCGGGTTATACGAGGGTTACTCGACACAACTTCTTTCTACGAGTGTGGGCATATAAATTCTTTAGAAACAAACCGGTCATTAAGTGTATTTTTAGTATTTATTATTGAATAGTATACTCCAAGTGCAGTGTAGGTTACGCATATGGGAAGTAAAGATGTTAGATTGTTCATGTTTACCTAACGGTAGTGAATGTTAACAGAACGGCTGCCTGTACCTCTTTGTAGATATTTCAGTATCTCTATATTGAGAACTTTTTAATTACTTTTTAATACTAGTAGTTCCGTGAGAACAGTAGACCTCGCCAGCCCTTATAAACCAAACCTAAAAGAAACCAACAAAAGTCAACTTTAGAAACAGAAAAAGTACCTACTAAAGTGACAAAAATTAGCACTTTAAAGCTTAATATTTCGCAAACGGATCCCTGAATCGAAAAATGTTTATCACGCACCCGCGATATTTTTGAAAGACCCATCCAACGATACCCCACACCATGGATATCACGCGGAAAAAAATAATTTTCCATTTTACGTATGCAGTTCTATGAACATAATTTATTTTTTCAACTTTCTTAAGTCGATCCACTATTACTCAAAAACTAATAGAACCTACTTAGCCGTAATAGTTTTCCTTGTAACTACGTTATATATGCTACTGCCATGAATTTTTTCACATTTCCAGAAGCAACCGTTTAGCTGGCAGGGGGGGGGGGGACACGTGACTCTAACAAAAATTACCGCTTTAAAGCTTAATATTTCGCCAACGGATCCCTAAATCGAAAAAATGGTATTCACACACCAGCAATATTTTTGAAAGACCTATCCAACGATATCCCACACTATGGGATTCACAAGAAAAAAAAAGTTCACTCCCACTTTGCGAGTATGGTAGGTACTCTAAAAAAAATGTTTTTCAAAATTTTATTCTACTCATTTTGTAGGTTTAATTAATTTATACATATGCCAAATTTTCGTCAAAATCGGTTGAAAAATGCGACCTGTATAGAATTACAGACAGACAGACAGACAGACAGACAGCCGGACAAGAGCATTTTTGGCCAGTCTCGAAACGTAGACGCTTCGCTCGCTTCGCTCGCTCGGTCAATAAATAGGGTAATAACATGAGACGCGATAGTCCTATCATAGTGTAAGAGTCCTATGAAGCAGCTATCTTAACTCTATGAATCGAATCGATATCTAAATTTTTTTCTGTACTTTCTTGAAAGACGAGATTTAAAGTTTTACCTAATTGTCTACAGCCAGTTTGTGTAGGTCAAGGAGGTTGAAAATTTATGGCGGTGATGCCCGCGCATGCGTATTCTGTGCTCTGTGGTGTAGAACAACAGTTTCTACTGTCATTAAGCTTTTCTTTATAACTGAAACTTGTCTGGCATTGTAATATAAGGTTTGCTCCAGGATATGTGTACGGTGTCTTGCGCCAGTTGTTGAGACTGGATTATAAAACGGTCTCTAATAGGGCAGTACATCTTAAAAACTTGAAGTCTCTCCTCTCGTCGTTATTCCGATCTCAGACAGTTACATGGAACAAATAGCAGATAAGGGCACTATTACACCAAAGACAGTATGATTATTTTGCGCCAAAATTCTATGACAGTGTAAGTACAAAATAAAATGTTCATAAAAACTTCAGTAATTACCTGCTTACCAATTCAAAAACAGAGTAAGTACCTATATGATTTTCTGCTTGGGTTTAACTGAAACTATGTAGAAAGCTTCCTAATACCCCTGATTTAAAACATAAAATTTGCATAATACATGCTTATGATACCTATGTACCCACGTACTTATATTATACACATACTTATATACACTTACCTTGATTCTTGTTATTCCTTACAATAGGTACACACACAGACTATAAAAACAAAATCCACATTTGGAATTTCTTTTTATTCAGCCCTAGTATTACATTCGATTATCTGTGATTTATTAATTTTATTTAACTTGCAACACGAAACAGGATTAAGCTAAGCTAATAAAAATTTCCGGATACATCCTCCTTCCTGTCTATCGTTTGGTGCGCCTTTTCTTCTTACATCAGTGAATCGTTGTCTAGTGTGTAGTTAGATACTTTATACACATAAGTTTTTGCCTGCGGTCATCCGCAACTTGTGATACGATGTACTTGGAGGAACGTGAAGATACTGTAACACAAGTAAGGTAGCAAGCGGCAAACTGAGAGCGAATATTGACTACTTTGTAAGGGAAGGCACTTACTCTTATATTGCTTTTTAATAAAAAAAATCAAAAGCCTTTATTATTGTTCCCATTTCATTCGTATGTACAAACAAATATTTTATATAAACTTTAATTTTGATTTGGTTATTTATTTATAATATTTTACTAATTTGCTTTATACAAACTGAAAATCCTGTCAAAATTGTCGGTGTAATAGACATTCTATATACATGTAAATTGGACTAACGTTTGCTATTGAACGAGACAAGTCTACAACAATGTCCGTTTTGGCACAGTTTAAATATTTACATGGTCACGTCCACTTGTCAAACAATAACAAAGCGGACCTAAACAGGTAAATATTCTGCTTTATTTAAATAAATTCTTTTGCCATTAAATAACCCTCCGGCCACTAACCATGACTATTAGTGAAGGGTCGGGGCAGACCAAGGGGAAATTTGCCCGCGCACTTTTTGACGTCATTGTCAAATGAACCATGTCACTATAGCCTAAAAAACAAAATCGTATGAATGACCTCGAGCGCGAGGCGACATGAGTTATTCCCAACGAATCATATGATCCGTTCGGAGTTGCGTCTGGTCACACAAAAAGTTCCCATCGGAATTATGAGACGATTTTGTTCTTTAGGCTTTAAATAGTGATATGGTTCATATGACAATTACGTCAAAAAGTGCGCGGGCAAATTTCCGCTTGGTTTGCGCATTCCCTTAACTGTTTTGAAAATGAACAGATGATTCCCATATCTGCTATAGTTTTGTTCCTAATTAGTACCTATTGCGTTAGTAAGCAGACGTCGCCGGAAATTTTTTATAACTTGTACCAAAGATTTAGTAAGTTAAGACCTCCAGTGGACGCTCGCGCAGCCCACAGCATCCGCGATCTCACTGGGCAGGTCTCGGCAACACACTTACTCTGATTTATTGCGGAAACCACACGCTACTTCCATACGTGACGCTATGTCTTTATGTCTTCTGCTCCGGCGGGTTTTCTGGATGATACGGGATGCTACACGTTTGCAGTTTGAAATTAGCACGTCAATCGCCGTATAAACTTTTGATTAGATAAAAAAAGAACACTCGATAACAACCTAGAAAAGTTCCGTTCGAATTATAATAAGACATATTGTGAACTCAGGCCTCGTCATGTTAAGGGAAGCTGTATTGTGAAGCTTTTTACATAGGATTCAGCTTTCTGTAGGTCTAGAACACAATATTTAAGACTCCTGGCTGAGTCAGTGACCTAAAACTTATTTTAAAGATAAACAACGGGAAATATTTAAAAGTGGTCTTACGTAATAGTGGTCTTTTAGATAGTTATTTTCTGTGGTCGCACACAATGTGCCCGTTTCGTCAGTTGGAAATATTTTTCTTCAAATTTCACAGCACTAAGTATGCAATTACACATTTATACCTATATGTTCAAAACTCAATCGATACAGTAAGTTCAGAGTTATCCGCCGGAGAAACAGGCATACAGACGGACAAAAATCTTCGCTGTACCGGTATCCTTTTGAAGGACCCTATAAAAAAGATCTCCGCGTATTTTCTCTTACTATAACAAAATGAAGAGGTGAAGTTTGTATTGAAAAATACACTAACTGTAGAGTCTAGACGCATCTGAGAAGCAAGAGATATGAGTGTGTTGACGAATCATTTTATGACTTACCAGTACTGTGTTCCGTGGTTATTTCGGAAGGTTGTTACGTGTTAATGTGATTTTAACGATTGAATTTCTTCAACATGTCAATACATTACCACATGTCTGTTTGTAACTATTTCAAGTTACTCGCGTGACCTATGGGCTGATTGAAGGCTTGTCACCCCTCTCCCCCACTTGGTGGCACAATAGGTGCATCACGGGGACAAGGGGGTGGTAGAAGGGGTTTCCCCAGTGGTTCCATTATCGTCGTATCTGTGGGTGACAAATTATCATGCGCGAGGCCCTTGCCACAACAAACGATATCAGGCATGGTTTATTTCACACGGGACTTTGAAATGTTTTTCGTGTTAGAACTTTGGTAAAAGCTTTTGTTCAGTTTGTTTTGAGGAATGTGTGTGAAATTGCTTGTGAAATGGGGGTAACTCAGGTTTTTTGTCCCTTCTGATTATTTCATGTGAGTTAACAGTTAATATTGATATTAATTAGATATACTAACCGGCCAGACATGGTTTATCCTGCTGCGCACACACTTATGGATATTAAGACAGACATCTATCATTGCACTAGACCTTGGTGTAATCTGACGCTTCCTCTCGTAAATGTTTATCCTGGACACCCACTTGCAATAGAGCCAAACAACTTTTTATACTATACCTGGTATTATACCTAGGTAACTTTACGTTGTAACTTTAGACAATGAGAGCGATAATAATCACTAACCTACTCTTCGAAAGAAACATCTTTAACTATTCCAAATTGAATAATGTTTTCAAACTTCTCAATATGCCCTTCCGCTATTTCGGCGACATTACGAGTTTTAGTGGCCAATATAGGTATATTAACTTTGTTTTCTAGACAGATTTAGGTACTAGATTTCTTCCAGGCCACCTATAAAATACTATTTGCAAGTCTTTTCTTTGGCCCGCTTGTGATGCAAGATGCAATTACACCGCATCTGCGGCAAGCGTCTTGTCTCCTGCGCCAAATAAAACTACGGAACAAACGCTTGCAGCTCGTAATGCTTTTGCGAAGAGAGTACTTGTGTTTTCGCAATATTCCGTATTCGAGTCTGCCGGTTGGGTTGGCGCGGTCGGTTTACAATAGAGATGGAAATGCGTGGAAACTTTGCCATTCCATTTCGACGGTAACAGATAGCTCCGAGCGTAGGTACCGCTTGCCTGGAGAAGGGTTCCGGAGCGGAGTGTCCGACGCAGTCATCGGAACTTGTCCTGACTGTGGTCGGAAACGACGGACCTATTTGATGGAGGTGTGCCAGCTACAGGAACTTTCTTTTTAAAGTTACATTGTGCGTTTTTACTGCAATAGAGGTACGACTTAGAGGTACGACTCTTATTCTCGTTTAAGTTTTTATTATTTTATGAGATAACAATGTTGTTTCATTGTTACTTCTGCTACACGAAAATTAAATATTGCTCACATAGATCATCCGATATCAAGTTAACGAAGGAAATATGGTCGGATTATTAGTCTTTTTCACAGTGAATCACTATTTTCACTTTAGTGATACTATCTCTTATGTTTGTAAGTGGAACCTCATTTTATTACTTTACATCCATTTAAGTAAACCTACATATATTGAGTTATTCGCTTTAAAATGCATACGCGTTTTGCAACTAATTGATGGAGCGCATGCAAAGGCTTCATTAGCACTGCACAATTTTGGCCTAGCATCGACCCCGAGTAACAGATCAATTTCCAGGGCAATATGCAGGCAGAATCCAATTTCGGGGATGTGCCTGGCTTTGAGAAGGGTTTTTATATAATTTTTAACCTACCCCCTGCTTACATCTCTGTCGGTTACTATCTTCCACACATGTATAAATTGCAATGTTTCTACGCGACTTGTTGAGGCAACGACCTTTGAGATTGACCAACCAGTGATATAAGGATTTTATGCTTGGGTTCTATTTATATCTTTCGTATTCAACATACGCCGTTCGCTTTTCATTAATCCTGTGGATGTGTTCGTTTGGCTTTGGTGTATTCAATCATTTATTCAATTCAAATACTTCATTCATTCAATTATTGTATTCACGTCACAATTCACTGTAATGGATATACTTACTGAATTATGTTTCTCTTTCAAAGTGAGTTAAATATCTATTAGAGTTAATTGCATGGGCATGTATGATATCATTAGAAAACGTATTGTTTACAAGTAAATGTGGATTTTTCTGTAGTTTGCACAAGGCTTGCAGAGAAGAGGTGCCAATCTGCTCCCAGACGGGCGATTCGTTTGTTTCTAACATCGTTCGGTTGCTAAAATCGACACCTAATAGAACTTTCATTGTCACCTTTCCCTAGTGTTTTTGTCTGCATAATATGCGGTTGTATCTACCGTGGCTTTATATTTTCTAATCTCAATGCTACACCTGTTTGTGGTTCCAACTTGTTTATAAATATCTATAGCGGCACAGTGTCTATGAAGTTGGTAGTGGTATCAATTATGTCGTTATGACCTTGTTTAGGTGTGTTTACATTGTGTGCGACAGGAAACACATTTGCGTTTCAATGTTTGATATATTTCATGTTGAACGAACGAAGTACTTTCACACATGTTTTATAGGTATTTTATATATAGTATTTATATTATTATCTGATGCATAATTTCACTCAAGGTTCAATTGATAAATAAATTATTACCCTATGATCTTTTTGTTTGTCGTACACTCGTTCAATAGCGGATGTCCCGCTGCTTCGTTCGGAGTTTCAAAAATATGTCACTTGAGGAACCTCAGTGCAAAATTTCAGTTTGAGCTGTGCGTTGAAACAGTCACCAGGCTTTTACATATCTCTGTGATTTTACTTATACTTAAATAATTTGAATAATTATCTACAACAAGAATGTAGGTTTTGTTTGCGTCTCTGTATAATTTTGCTATGAAACTGTCCATGACACACTTGATGCGATTGATAAGAGAAGAGACAGAGAGTGTGATGTATTGTTACCTTTACCTACCTACACACCTAATTGAACATGATTTTCTGGTGAGTAGATGCATGACACAAAGTTTACTTTTTGATAAACATGATTAGAATTTTTAATGGTAGTTACTCGTAGTTCGTTTAAAAATAGGTAGTCGTTATCGCGTCAGGATGCCGTAGTTAGGCGGAAACGGAATAGAAAGTAAAATCACAAAATAAGTAAAAATTATGAAAATATTATTCACTTGTATCATTTTCTCATTATTATTTTGTGTTGGATGCAACTTCTGAAAAAGCTTTAAAGAAAATAAATATTCCAGAGTTTACGCCATTTAAAATGTGAAAATTATGACAAAGATTGAAATTCATAAAATATCTGCCGAGAGCTTTACTACCCACCTTCGTTCGTTTAAACTTTATTCGTTGTTGCTAGTTGTTAATGTGCAGATTGTATTTGCGAAATCCTGTACATATAGATATTGATATTACAAATCAATCAAATTCAGCCTACAATTGTTCAGATTTAAAGTCAATTTTAGTTTCTTATTAAAAGTTTCAATTCGGGTAAGTGAGTCAATAAACTCATAACAGCCGGAGTCGCTGATGCAGAACCGGCGCCGAATTGCGAACTGTGAATTGTGACGGCTGGTTTATTGGCTGATACAATAAATTATGCCGCGGCCCAAATTATACTTGCATAGCTACCACTACCAATTACAGTAATTGTTGCCTGTCAAGTGCAGTTTTTGCATAATAATTGGTATAATATCCCCAGGTCGATGTATAATTATATAAAAGTTAAGTGCTTTTTGTTAATATCAATCAAAGCACTAAGTTTTTGACTCAGAGTAACCAAAAATTTTATATATTTTAATTTATTTAGTTTTCTTTCTGTGCTACTTTGTTAGGTACGGTTTTGATGTTGAGTAAGTACCATCTTCCTGAGCAATGCCCGATCATTGCATTTGCTGAAAATGACAACAATTTTATGTTTACGTTGCATGTGCACTGCACAAAAACAAATTGCGGACTTATCTATGCCTCGACCTTTTCCCAGTACTTACCTATGGCTGCCAGTCAATTGGCGACGTCGACTGGTCCTATCCCGTCGGCAATTTGCATAAATTGATCGCACGTTGGTGGCGGTGTCGCGATACGGCTGGCTAATGTGGCGAGCGGGCGCGGCGCGAGGTGCGCACGCGCAGGAGGCGCCTCGTCGCCCGCCGGCGCGCCCGCAGTCGTGCACCCAACCGACAAACCGATACACGTTCTGCTGTAATGCTTAATTACATCCTCGCTTCGTAATTGTCGGGTAATTTAACACTTTTACGAGCCATTCGCTCAATTTCTGTAACGAACGCGTCCAGTTTTCGTTTCGGTCGCGGACTCGCGGTGCGCGTCTATGGGACTCGTGTTTCATGGCACTGCCAGAGCTGATCCGGCGTCCTGTGCGGTTATCCAGTGAATAACCCATGGTGGAGTGATTTCGCCTTTTCAGAACTATTTGTGTTTGTCTAGTCAATCGTCACAGTCACAATGCGGCAGAGGTACCAACTGAAACAGAGACCGTACGTATTTGTTTATTATTGTAGATAAGGCCTATAAAGCTCTGCTACCCGACCTAATGGCCAGTTTGTCAGGACATGACTATACTACATAAGAAATGTATCTGTGACATGTCAATTTGTATACGTGCAAGTGACCACAAATGTCTTTTCCAAGTGAATACAATGGATAGAAAGTAACTCACGTATTTCTTGTATGTATTCAAAATGCCCATGTCGGTCGAAACAATAGCATTCCTTGTACGTGCATCGTTAAACTACTTGATAACAACACTGTCGAAAACAAGGGTTTAAACTGTTTAACATTGTTTTCGTTGTAAAGATTAGATATTTTGTAACTCGAGTGAAAGAAAAAGACATCATCGGTGCAGTAATTAAGCAGCACGAAATGTAGTGGTGTGTATTTTTTAATTCTGCAGGATTTTCATTGTTACTGTAAAGTGAGTTTAGGTGGTCGGGTAAACTGTTGGCGAATGTTTTGTAATACGAAACTTTGTTTGACGGAAAACTTCGTCGAAAGTGCAAACAACGACTGTCTGGTATCAAAGCAATGTTGCCAACAAGTTACCCAGGAGCGCTTTTATCACTGACACATTTAAATATTTGTTTATTTAAATTTCATTGCTATTTTTTTCAGGTAAGTTTTTGCTTGCGTCTGTCATCGACATCATAACTCTGAGTAAGGTTACAGAGAAAGTTAATCACATGCATTCTTAAAGACAGTTTACGATTAGATCGTTTATTTATATTTTATCTATACACCCATATTTTGGTGTCATCATTTTGGATTAAATCTGTAGGGAATAGATTACGAAATGAACACATTAATCCAAATTTAACACTCTTAACTTACATAGTGTTAACGGATTTATGGATGCTATGGATGACAAAAAATTAGTTTGAGCACGTATAACGAATATAGTCTGGCTAATATTAATTTAAAGTGACCTTAATTGCTAAGCGTGACTCTGGTGATCTAGTTTATGAAATGTTTGTATACATTTTGCAATAACTTTGAAAGGGTGTTCCCTTGTTGTTGTTGTTTCTATTTCGGATTTATTTCAGCAATTTAGTCTTGTTGGAATATATACGAACATGACGTGATAAAATATAAAACCTTTAGATCCGGTAGGAATGCAAACTGCAACAATGTTCGATTGATTCGAGCATAGTGGTTCAGTTACAAAATGTGACTTGGGACACAAAAATGTTGAAAACGCACGATATTCCGATGTGATGACGTCAGTTTCATTGTCGTTTACCATTCCACGGTCATTTGATGGTCTATTATTATACGTACTTGTGGTCTAATAAAAGCAGAGGACCTAGCATTTTAATACTATCATCGTTACCTGATTAGTTTGTCTGAGAGAGATTGGTTTTATAACATTTAGGGCCTCTTACACCGCTTGCTGATAAAGTCCCAGATACTCTATCTGCAGGTTATCTGACAGATAGCCTGTTTTTTTGGTTTCACAGGTATCTGATTGCCTATATCTTATATATTTTATATAGTCTATCACACAGATTTATCTGATAGATTAGTTTATCACTAAGATTACTATCTGTAACAATATAAGGAAGTGGTGAAAGAAGCCTTTATTGTCTTTATCAAGGTCGAAAATTATTTTGCGCGCAGTAACTACTTCCCCCTTTTCCTTGAAGATTCCAATCAGATATTGTTGTAATGAAACAATAGTAAGTAATGGCAAAATAATTTAAAAGTATGGGCGAAGGTAATTCGACCACTTTAAAGTTATACAATTCTTGTTAATCAGTTTTATTATCCTTATCCTGTCGACAGTGCTGCGTACCTACGATCTAATGAATTGAACATCCTGCTTGGCTCTCTCTTGGCGTTTGTTTGTTTCCTTCATTAGAGGATATTTAGTAATTAGGACACTGTTTATAGACAGTCTTCCATCAATCAGTGTTTACTATCTGAAATAAACCTAGTATGAAATGCGTAAATAATTTTATAGCAAGTACCTTTATAATCCAATTTGTTTTGTTGTTTTTGTTAGTTGTCAGTTTATCACATTATCCTCATTTATTGTTCCGTCTTTTATTTTTAAAATTAAATTATCTTTAAAAAGTGCTGAAGTGACCTTTTTTTCCGTTTTTGGTTCCGATTTTTTTTTACGCTCTGCGCTGTCTATAATATTCGAATGAACGGTAACAAAACAAACGTTCACACAGCATGCAGCAATCAAATCGTAGCATTTTGCAACTTACCACAAGAGCAGAAACATTTAATGACGCAATTTCATAAACGTTCAGTTTTTTGTAGTAGTTCATTGTGTAGTACTTATATTGGATCCTGCGTTCGACCAAACTTAGGTATATGTATTCTGTGGTTTATGTAGGTACGGTATCTTGAAGACAAAGCAGAGGATAACTCTTGCTTTTGGTAGGTATCAATATCCCAACTTAAGTAGCATTTCCAAGAGTAGGTTTGTATCTTCTATATATCGTATATCTTTCTTACTTGGTCAAAACAGGGACGAATTGGTTTAAACGTGATACATGTTGGTGTAAAACCCGTCTAATGCCCGACTAAATCTTACGAAAAGCATGGCCTGTGGCTAAAGGGCTAACGTCTAGTTGCGAAGGGAAGCGTAGGCGTGCGCAGACGCAGACACTTGTTGCAAGAATGCGGAACAGAGGCCGAGCCAGATTTGCGCCAATCATCAAGTAAAAGGCTCATTGTATGCATTTACAGAGCCAGTTTCATGTTCCGCTGTAGCGGCCTATTTAATGATTATGCAAATTAAATGTTATAAAATTGTCGTTCTTGACAATCATGAGATCGAAATAGAATCACTGAGATAAGTAGAAAAACATGTGCCGAAAACACTGTTAAAATTTATATCTTATAGATATATGAATATCTAGAATATATCAGATATATAAATCCTTTCACCTATTAGTTTAATATTCAATTCGCATAGAATGTCTATGACAAATATTAATCCTGACACGCGCGCGGAGCTGCTGGCACACGTCAAGTTGTATCTCAATGAAATATACTCTTCTATTTGAGTTGTAAACGCAGAGAATAATCAAGGCCTACCTACCTACAAATGAAACTATTATTACAACCTACCTAACCTAACCACCCTCGTTCATTCATTTGCTTCCTCATTTCGTAAACAAGCGTAGGCGGCTCGCGGTACTACTCCAAAATTTAACAATAATTATTTTTGGATTACGTTGCTAGCTAGAGTAACACGTTTCAACGCTGACATGTGAAATTGATCGTGAAAGGCGCAAATCATACACGACCCAAGGTTGAGTGGACGAACTGAACTGTAATTACTGAATATTGACCCAGTTGTGGCAATTGATGCCGTGAAAATAAGCATAAGATGGGTCGATTGAATGAAATTGGCGGATGCGAAATGTTTCGGCTGAACGTTTAACTTCAGTTTGATAGGCATTGAAAGATCCTTGCGCAAGACAGCTGCTTCTCTCATATACTCTCCTTTTCCAGGAGTTTGAGATGGTTAAGATTTTCTGGACTAAATATATTCCCGTGAAACGAGAAAGTTTTACAAATGGCAAACCAAAGGCAATCAATGTCGGAAGGTCTCCTTTTTCGGCTACTTGCAAGGAGGACCTGTTTCCTCGAATTTCCACAATGTGAAAGAAGATATGCAGATAGTAGGTACTGCTGTACAAAGCACTCAAGTGATAATTCTTAATGTGGATATATACTTAAATATAAACTTATGTAAGTATGTACATAATTTGTAGATACCTATATTACCATAGGCACAAAACTCCTACTACCGTGGAGGGTAGTTGGTTAGGGGACGTTATTTGTACAAGTGTTATTTACTTTGTTGTCGTTGGAAGCCCCTTGAGGTTGGGCTACCTATGAGAGTTCTCACTTCGTCCTGAATTGTTAATAACCGAGAGAAATAAATGCGATGCATTAGTCAATATTTTTAGTCAGTTTTTAATGGAATGTGTATTTGGGATCCGTACCTGTACTTATATATTTATTCAGCTACCTACGTGTCGAACAATACAATACGCACACGATATGATAATTTCCACAGAACACGGAAAAAGCTCGCTACGCTAAATGCGTCGCTAATAATTTCATACAATAATCACAACCTATACTTATTTTATGATTTTTAAATCGCCTTTAAATCTATGAAACACTGAAACAAGTCTTACAGCTTGTCAATTGAAATCCATGCATATTTGTGAGTAGTCTAAATACCTACCCATTTAAATCCGTCGAAGGTAGTCCGGTTAGGAAGAATGCAGTTTGCGTTTAATAAGTTTATTCCCTCGCCAAACCTTATGATTATTTGTAGGCATCAGGTTGAATCAGGTTTTCGGTGTGTCTCTTGTGTAGAGTCTGTATACTATTATTTCATCTGTGGTAGAGTTAATAGTAGTAGTGTATTAAAATAAATTGCAATAGACTTAGCAGTTCCTTTAATTACTTCGATAACTCCAAATACATCTTCAGAAATTATCGGTGAACGAAAAATTATGTTAAGTCATTGTGCAATATCCGGTATAATTTCTACAATGCTTCATTACGTGCAGCTAAGAACACAATGTGATTCTGCCATAGTCTACGTGAACGTCTTTGGGAGAGAGGACCGACTTGGCCAATCTATGGGCAAGACTAAAGGTCAGAAGCCAGCAACCTGAGGCACATTCGACCACTATGACTTGCGAACACTCTTGGTGCTCGCGGGTCTTGTGAAACCCTCACGCCGGTACTAATTTCTGTATTTATGGGAGGCAATAAAGATGTAAATATGGTATTATGTCACACACAGGTTTAAATTTCCTGATGTCTAAGCTCTAGCAAGCTCTGCTCTTGCCTATGTCTTCTTCGCTACGGGTTCATTCTTTCGTCTTCTTTCTTGACGTCTTTTTTCCTATACTCTACCGTTTCTTGAGATTTTCTCCTTGATCGATGACTATAATATTAATAGAGGCGAAATCAAGATTAAATTCAGTAAATGCTGTTCGGAATGAATTAAATGTACTTGTTTGTGCTGTCGAAGTAGAATGCAGTTCTCCGGTCCATTGTAGTTTTATTAAAGCTGAGTCGAATGTCATTCTCCGTACCGTAATTTGAGTCACCAATTTATTAATTGTCTTGTAAATGGATGTCGTCTGCCTGTATATAAAGTCGTTGATAAATATGTCGACAGTTATTTCAAATAATTAAGCATTAAAATCTATCAATTCTTGTAACTTTATTTCTAGTTTCAGTTTACTTTTTTTTATCTAAAGGAGTAGCTTAAAGCATCTGGGATGCAAGAATCATTAAGTTCACAGTGTTTTGTATAATACTCGAAGCCAGCTTTAACTTCGAGACTTGTACTATTATATATTCTGTGCTTCGAGCATGACTTATTGTTGCGTAGAGCAATGAACACATCCAATGCCATGATTGGTCACTCGATCTAACCGGAGATGACGTCGTGAGGAGCATGTAATTACACTTACTAACAAAGGGTGAACATTTACATCTATCATTTTGCTCAATTGTTGGTTAACAACACCTTAACCACTAGGAAGTGCTAAGCATTCCCTGTAAGTTCAGTTTTACGCCTGTGGCAGTTCGTTCTCGGAACTTGTGTAATAATGTAAGTTGTTACACGGCTCTGTGAGTTTGAAGTTACTAACTTTATGAAAATTGTTTTCATTGGCTTAGCTTCGTAAATGAAGTACTCGTAAAGAGCTAGCAAGGGATTCTTGGAATTGTGGTGTTGCCATCAATTCCTGCGGTGAATTAATCGTATTTCCCCGTTTTTCCTGCATTTTATTACTCGAATTTTTAGTATGTGTACCTATGTGTCGACTTGTATGTTTTAAGGAAGCAGTTCGGCTCCACAAATCCGATTACTATTGACCCTTGATCCTTTCTGAAGGCAACCGTGATGTTTTCCCTGGAATGCCCTGGATATTGTATGTTGGTATACCATAGCTCCACGTCAAAGGGATTCAATAATGTAGATTCAGTGTAGTTACACGTTTGGTAGTAACCACTAAAGCACTTGCAGCCTTTTATATTTCACTTTACAGTCTCGTTTTTTTGTAATCATTCGACAATTCTATTTCGGGATTTCGTTGAATCTTTATAGAGTTCCAAATCAAATGTGTAGGCCTGAGAAAACGTCTTTGTCTGTGTGTGTATGACTCCTTGCTCAATTAGGATAAGTCTGCCTGCACAATGCACATTAAGTTCCCAAAGGAATATCCTGCTGACTGCTGTTTTAATATACACGCCTTCGCTTGTTTCACAGAAAGCCAGAATCGCAATTACCTTAGAGAAAATATTCCTGTGGCTTTGCAGTACTTCAGTGAGAGGAGTGCAAATTAAATTCTCACCGGCGTCAAAGATCGGCGGAGCTTATCTAAATTGCATGACTCCAGGTTTTCATGAATAACACAATATGGAATAAGGGAGAAAGCGAGAGAGATTGAGTCGTCTCATTGGCAGTGACGGAACAAGAATTTTATATTAAACTAACTCCTCGCCCCGCGGCGTTACCCACCCTAGTCAATTTTATCGTATAGGTACACAGGGTGTCCCACGGCTGTGGGACACGGAAGGAAAGTACTGTAAATATTGAAGAAAGGACATTTTACTTAAAGAAGGCATTTTTTTCGTTATAAGTGGACATCTGCAGCTATAAATCACCTGCCTGAGCCGGGAATCGAACCGGACATAATTTGGGACAAAAACATACAACCAGGAGTTTTCTTTTTAATCTTTGGCACTGGACACTGACTGTAGTAATGTTTATTTTTAAAAATTACCTGGTCTATGGTAATTACATGGTCGAGCTAAGTGTAATCTTTACACTAGTAGCAAATTTGCGACCCCTAATCCGAGGCGCCACTCATTTCGCCCTCTTTTACGGCACTGCTTATCGAAACGATTCTTATCATAATTTATCTGAGGCACACAACACGAGGGCACCATTTGTCATTTTCCTTCCCATTTCCAGGCGAACCTTTGTTTCATAATTCCGCTGAACATCGTCGGTTTCCTTTTACGGTTTTTGCTTACCTACGTTTATGATATGGCATTTTGTTGTAAGTTATATCTACTTCCTTAAGAAAATTATATCTGTTTACTCCATGTCGCCATCAAATTAATTTTAACGAAACTATTTCCTTCTGTAGATGTGTTTTCCCGTTAAGACTTCAACGTTTGACTGCACGCACTTACCCTTTTTTCACACTATGTTTTTAGCTTTAATTAGAAAGCTATACATATTACGTATAAAACCTGTCTTGGCTATCAATACAGTTTTGTTGTGTCACTCTGTGTTTCCTCGAGGGAAGGGAATCTTGCAAGTCATATATTTATTGAATGTACCTGCCGTCTCGGGTGGTGCAGTATAGCTATCTATACTGGGTAGGTATTGGTAGGTCGTCGCCCTCGGTTTTCACTTTCATAGAGTATCAGAGCGTTGCCATGGTGACGGCGCCCCGGCCGCGGTCGCTGCACTTCGTAATTACATCACCATTACCGTTTCCATAAAGTGCTGCTTAGGATTTTCACTTTCCAATATACAAAGTGCTTAGTGCTGTAGGGACATTTGTCTTAACTCTCGATTTCTTTGAGGTGAGTCCTCAGATATATGTAATCTCTTTCTTTACCGTAAATTTTTTTGGCAGGACCTCAAATTTCAGCGTCAAATTCTTAAATGTGCTGCATAGGATTAAAATCAACATCAATAGCTCAATACCACCAATAACTGTCAGGATATATTTTGTCATAAACCTTAAAAATAATAGCGTAGGTATTTCCTTAAATTTTAACGAAAGTTCTCATCCTCTATGCCATAATCGAATACCAATTTATCAATATCAATTGGAATCTCAATTATAATCAACGATAAATTGATTACGATATCAATTAAAACATCGTGAGGAAACCTGCGTACGCCGAAGAAGGAATTCCTAGGCGTATGTGAAGTCCTCGAACCCGCACTGGGCTAGCGTGGTGGACTAGCTTTAACACCCTGATTGAGAGGGCAGGCCCGAGCCACAACTAGGCTGTTGATTTGATATCAATTAATCGACAACGATTTTGCGGGGAGAGTAATACCTATGAAAATGAAATGAAAATGAAAATGATCTTTATTTGCAAGACATAGATAGTATTCTTTGGCTATAGGCAGTCAACTCACTTTTTACTTAGCTTCACAACAGGAAGAGCGCTGTTATCTACCAACCAACAATTCTCCAACGTTCACTGGCTATTGGGGTTCACCAATAGCGGGGTCACAACGGTCAGCTTATTGAATCACAGAGTTATTATTACGGAGATATTACGGAACCTTTTGTGTAACGTTTCGTACAATAGATAACGAATTGGAAATATTTTTTATCTGTTGAGGAATGAGTAATGGTTCTGCTTGAAGAAAGCCAGAAAAGTGTACTTACATCTCACACAATAAGTATTATTACCTGCTAGATTGTACTGACAATCCCAAAAATTGTAACTAATGAAAATATTTTGTACATAAAAGAATATTGTATTGCATTGTGATGTAATAAAGTGCCAAATGTTTGGTCGGTTTTTTTACGATATTTGGAGAAGGCACGATAATTTTGCAATGTTCCGCAGCTCAATCGATTATATTTTGGGGAGTAGTTGAGTTGGGTAGAATCCGTCGAAGCCAGGAGGTGGGTTGCGATTTTGTGCTCAAGATGAATATGTAGGACTGATTAATAAGAAACGAAAAGAAAACAAGGTTTGGTTGAAACTAATCAGATGACTATAGAGATGAACTCACCTGTGTTACCTATTGTATCATTTTAAAACACAGTAGTAATACACGTGTACTGACACATTTTCAATTAGAATTTCTATTTTAACGGAAATCAAAATGTTCAAGACAATTTATAAATTTTATTTTCTCTTTCTACAAATGTATTGATGTTAACGTTCCAATGCACAATCTGACTAAATTTCTCGTGGAAGCTTCAGCGGGATTTTCTTTTCCTTCTAAGAGGTCGATGTATTAGGTCTCTGAGGAACGCACGAATTTTTCAATCCAACAAGGATTTCCTATTGCGCGGAAGTTTTAACTGGGATGTATTTTCTTCGGAGCGTGTATTTTTTTAGAGATCTGTGAACATTGATACTCTCTGAAGCTATCGGTCATCTTTCTATCTATCTGTCCTTAGGTAAAAAACTACTTAGATTTACCAAGTGGTGATAGGTAAAGTTTGAATTGATCGTTAATCGGCTCTTACCGGTTAAGCTCAGTTTCATGATAAACCTACCAAACCGATTATCCGAGCTTTTTTTTTTGAAATGATTTACGGCTCCGAGATCAAACCCCTTTCGAACCAGTGTATACCTATCTTCTTTTATTTTTTGCCTTGCATTGCCGGTGCCGCGGCAGAAGTATCCAATTAGATAGTTCACCGTTGCTGTATCTCTGACACAAAGACACAACCAACTGCTTTTTTCAACGAAACTATTCGTATTTACTTACTGTTTTCGCCGACCTGCAAATTTGTCCCACAACAGAAAGTCGTTACACTTGTCATCGGTCAAGTACGTTGGAGGTCGGATCGGAGCCCTCGCCCACTTTGCAACAAGTCGTCGGTCGAACAATACGCGCACAGGACCGCAAGCTTCCTCCCACAATGTACACACCCGTACATGTTTCGTAATCCGTACATCTGGCGTGAATCGTTGATTTATGCGCATTCACATTTAATGTTTATGTAGTCTGTACCCACATTGTCTTGGTAATGTAAGCATGTAGGCTTTGCTACTGATGTGATCTTATTCGTGTACTTCACTACATCTGACTGAGCATCGCAACTTGGGTAACTATTACGTTATGATTACGAGATTGTTCTTATACGATACCTACTATTGCTTCTTGAATTTATTACTTTCCTTGTTATTAAAGAAGATTTTCATGCCTTTTTTTAAATTGGTAATGCAGACTGCTGTGGAATAGAATTCTTTGCGCGCTTTTGGGTTAAATTCACAAAAGTGAATCAAGTTTGGGATTTTTATGAATTTGATTGTAGTGTTACTTTTTATTACTCAACTCAATTTCATGGACAGAAATTAATAAAAATTGATGGAGATATGATGGTCTGTCCGTTACCAAAGCCCTTCTTTTAAAGACACGGACAATTATATAGAGTTTTAAAACATTCTTATGTAAAATATTTCAATTTATGTGTACCTGCCTATTGTAAGTTTATTTATTTAATCGTAGGACAAATTCATCAAGTAATATTAAATACATATTTTCAACAATTTTCAAGTACCACAATACCACCATAAATTAAAAACCTACCTATATCATTTCACTTTTCCGTTAACTACCGTATAAATCGAGCGAGCTCTTTCCGTGTTCTGTGGTATAAATGTTGGCGTTTTTCGCCTATTACATTGTGATAGGTACAAAATCCCTAATTATACAAAAAATAAGGCATCTGCAGTAGCGGTATGATGTTTTTCTAATCAAAGAGCAAACAGGTGGAGCCCTGTGTAAACGTGTCCCTACACTTACGTATCTCTCTTTTTGTTACTACTTTGTTGCTATCACTACATACTGTACAAGGTTGAGATAAATTATCACTGTCATCGCAAATGTTATTTATCATGCAGCATCTTTAGGGAATCTCAGTTTACTACACGACCTTGGTTTTTAACCGCGGAAATTTCAATTTGTTACGGTGACATAACATGATTGATTACGTAAAACACATGATACGTTTGATCGTCATCGTTGATAAGATCTTCGTATGCGAGTTAAATGTGTGTGATCTTATCTACCAAATAAGGTGAATCTTGACTGCAGATTTCTGCCTTCTTCAAAAGCATAGCATTTAAATTGTGGATGGGTACGGTTCTTTTTACTTACTTTTAAAGATTTTCGTATATCAGTACTATCTGACGTTCTGCTCTTTCAGAATTGCTTCATTAGTATGCTTGTGATAAATACATGGTTTCTTATTGTTTGGTTTCATTAGTAGGTACCATCTTACCATTATTAATATATCACTATACCATATCGATTACCATTATCTGTAATACCTATATAGGTACTTACTTAATTATTTATTTGTTTGGATACAATTATTACAATCCTACCGTATTTTCTTCAATCACTCTAAGGTCACAGAAGTAATCGTACATGTACTACGGTAGAGATCCTTTCTATACTTGGCCATGTATTGAACACACAGACAGATAGATGCCAAGGCATGTGTGAATGTATCGACTCACAGAAATCCGCTATGTTCGTGGATATTTTAAATTTCACTTACTCGTTCATGGAGACCGTTAGGTAGGATGGTAAAGTTTATTTATTTATTTATTTAAAACGTTATTGCACTAATTTGTACAAAAGGCGAACTTAATGCCAATGGCATTCTCTACCAGCTGACCTTTGGGCCATGCAGATAAATTAGTGGTTCGTTATTTAGAAATCATTGTTTTTTTGACTTATCTAAAGATATCTACAAAGTTAAGTTACGTAACTTCAGCTGTAACAGATTAATAATACTTAGTAACAATAATAACTTAGATTTTAATCTGACGTGGGATTGAGTAAGTTAAATAAGTTATAATATTCAATGTTTATTTGTCATTAAAGGATTAATGTTAATAATAAACGTAGGCGTACTTACATTTAGTTATATTAGTGTAAATACTAACATTTTAAGAGGTGGCTGCTGATACTGTCTAAGTAATTAAAGAATCTATAAGTCGGTGAGTGTTTTCAATCTTGTTTTTTCTTAAGATTCTATAGCTTCCTTGCAATCTGGTTCGAGCAATCATGTTTATGTTTATTCAATCAATTTGATCGTTGGTAATGATTGCCACCTGCCACAGAAAATTGCCGTCAATTTGGTTCAATGTTACAACAAAAACACTGCGACCACAACAACCATTGTACCTAATTCCAGAAGTCAATATTTACGTGTCAATTGCGAACAAGTTAAAAAAAACTGTTGATTCAAAGTAAGATGACAGATAGGTATAGTTGCCTACAATATCTTGTTATAAAAACATCGACTGTCGGTGAGTATTCCGACAGAACAGGACTTAAATTGGATGAGACATTATACCTTCTATCATCCATCACAGACGTTAAACCTATCTACCAGGTAGTAAGGTCGAAAGTCGTCCGAGTGTAGACGGACACACGTTCGTTAGGACTTGCGACTCACTCTGCATGGTTGATGAGTTGATAAATGATGCTTATCTTGCAACCCTCGTCACCACCGAGGAACATGACGTGGGTACATGCACTCCTATTTGTCTACATATCTTATTTCACCCACTATTTGTAACGGGAAACTTTGAGGTTTTATGCCTACTAGTTTGTGCGGGTAAAATCACTCAACGGGCTTTGCTCTGAGTTTGCTTAAAAGATATGTATGATTTATAACGAAGAACTAAAGTCACCGACATCGACATAACCAAACGGATAACCGGCATAACCGGTCGCAAAACCGATGAAGGGCCGATGGGACATATCCGGAAACGGCTGAATGGAAAGGGGGGAGGACCGGGTGACATGCATTCGAGAATGCCTATGTCCAGCAGTCACCGAAAAATGTGTTTAGATATCTAGCTATTTAATCTACATATTTTGGCGAATGTTACTGCGTCAGTTTGTTGAAAAATTGTTCAGCGTTAATGTACATATACATTTTATGAATTGTTGTCGGTTGTCAACTAATTAATTTGTTAAAAGTATGCGATAGTTAATTACTTCGTTATGTTGTCGGTAGACTCCAGAGAGGTAATTCTCACGCCATTGAACATGTTTTATCTCCATTACCCTAATGTCCCAGGTGACTAGAGTAAGCAAGACATGTCGCCTTGTGATCGAGGTGCTACGCTGGCACCATTCAGCATAGTGTTGCCGGAGTATCGACTAACCATGAATCGATAGGTCTTTTTATCCAAAATCACTTTTATTTTATCGTTAGTGTATGGCCCTCGTTATGAATGATTGTGATACGATACAATCCTCCGCATAATTAATAGTGTTATTAAGTATAATAAAATGTTAGAAGATACAATCCAGTCGCACGACCAATAGACCAATCGATATTGTGAGCGATTTGTGACACTACGACGATAGTGCCGTCATTCTTATAGATAGAAAATGGGTTGTTTGACAGCACTAATCGGCACCCAGCTTCGTAAACGGCCACAAAAACCGATAGTGAAATCCACAGCTAAACTTAGTAATTTGTAATACCGTTAGCACGTAGCGGTCAGTGGGCCACTTTTTTACCAATTATTCGAGGCATCGTTGACCGCCTCGGTGGAATAGTGGTTTGGGCGATTGCCTTGAACGCCCGAGGTCGTGCGTTCGATTTTCACTTGGGACAGAAAGTTTTGTATGAGACCTAATTACTGTGATAATAGGTCTCATACAAAACAAATGCCCAGAAATAATGCTAAAATCGCTATAACAGCTGATTCCTAAAATGACGCTGTCATAAATAAATACACCTCGCTATATCGGTCGGTCAGAAATTCAGAATTAGGTGCAGACAGAGTCAAATGAAGATTTGAATTGAAATACTGTTTACCTTTGTTTGTTATTTATTCTTTAGTTTTTATTGCACACATCTGTACAACAAGGGAACTTCATGCTGAAGGCATTCTCTACTTACTAGTTAACCTTTATGATAGTGTGACATTTATTTTATTTTGAACTTATGTTTTATATATAATGCCCTCCGGTCGTGTATGTAACCGAGTTTTGGAACCAACTACGAACGAAGATTTTTCTTAGTTACCCTTCGCCACATTGCCGAACTTTTGCGAAACTGACTAAATCTAAATGGGACATAGGTACATACTTTCCTTAGGACTAAAAAGGAAACCATGGTCATCAAGACTATTGATTACCATTGTATGTACAGTTGATCACAACACAAACAGTTAAACGAACAAAACTATCACAATGTAGCCAGCCAATATTGTTGTTGCCAAGGTACTACCTACTTTACTTAGGTGTGCTCAAGTACGTATTTAAGGTTGCCAACACCTAATTAACTACTCATCAAAATATTATTATAAAACATCACATCCGCCGCTGTTCTAACAAGTAATAACAATCAAGATACAATAAACAATTAACTTCCTTTAAGTTAATATAACTTGAGTAGCACAATGAATGTTGTATCAGTTATTTGTCTTTCTTTTTGATAAGAACTACACTACCTCTTGTCTCATTAAAACTTTATACAGGATGTAAGAAAATACCGACTTGTAGTGACAGCGGTAAGTATTCGGTATCGCCTGTATCATCAGAATAAACGTTATCTATATATCTTGAAGTCGTAGGTCCGTTAGAACAAGAGACTGTTTGATATTTCGTTGAACGGTGACGGGTCGCTCGCTATAAATACCTACGTGAATATAATAACACCCTGTTGAGAGATAATAAAATGTACCTTGACCTTCTGCCGGATGGCGGTCGTAAATTGGAAAATAATCGGAGACGATCGGACGAGTGGTTCCCACGATTATCTGTTCAGCGTGTGCGCATCTATTCGTTACAACATACAAACTCGTGCGCATGTTTTTTGTATTAATTCCACACGTGATTCTAAACCAAATTCTTTAGTTACAAAAATAGTTTTAGTTTTTAAAAATAGTTACCTAGATAACAAAATATTATGTAAAAATATGTGATAGACCAGCATAAAATACGTAGATAGATATTCTGACTCTTTACTCTTTCATTTACTATTTATTGGGACTATTTTGAATTTCGATATAATTCTAGTCTCCGTGGATTGCCTTTCAATTCCCTTTATTTAAAATTTGACACCACTCTAAAATTAGTGTCGTTCTTCTCTCTTTTTTCTCCGTGACAGAGATAGAATCAATTTTAGTGATGTCAAATTTTAAGTTTGTGTCTTTAGAATGGGGCCTATTATGTTAGGTACATATGTATAGCAATTTTATTTAACGTTTTCATATAAATTAATTACATACTTTACTGTGTACTATGTAACGAATTGCAGTGTTGATTTTAAGCACATTTTGCAAGCTAACCCTTGCAATGTTCGGCAGCTCACCAGAGCGTGGGATCTCGTTCGTGGCGGCGGCGGCTGCTCAATGCTCATTCAATTTAACGCCGCCTTTGCCACTGAATCAGCAATTAATGTTCTTTATTGACTCATTAGGAATGCACTTCACATAGTGACGTCGGTGCTGCAGTATTACGATTACGAAATGATATCGATACGGTTCTGCAACATTAAATTAAATAGAGCGTCGATGGCGCGGTACGAAATACGCGATTGATACGAAATACGCGGCTGCAACACAGATACCCCCATTTTGTCCCCTCGGGGGGACAGATCAGGGGACAAATGGGTATAAATATATATGTTTTAGATTTTTTATATGTATTTACTAGCTTAAGGTATTTATGTAATATGGCCTTTTATGGGCTGAAAGAAAGATAATAATAATAATCCCATTGAGGTGCTGCAGTGTGTTGTGTACGTCACACAACCGTCCAAACCACATAAAATTTTGAACTAACTTGAACTTAAATAATTGTATAGGCGACATACATATAAAAACCGACATAGTGTAATAGCGCATCGAGTGGTTACACCCTAATGTTACCGCAAGATGCCGAAAGTTTACTTCTTTATTATTTATTTATTTAATATCCGGTTTGAAATTATGTCGACTGATTCTCTCCTTGCATTTGCGTTTTATAGAAATTGACTCTAAAACGCGTGATGGGGTCTCTTGAACATACAAGTACAAAGTCATTATCCTGGCTTTCGAGTTTCGTTGGCAGTAATTGGTCCATTTTAGAAACTCATACTTACGGCAATCTATGCTGCACGCTGTACTGATGGATCTGTGAGAAATAGGGCAGTAATGTTGTTATCTTAAATGACTCAAGACATGCAACTCCGTGAGGCGTCGTTGTTACAAAAGGGATCAGGACCGGTTGTGCCCAAAATTATTAGAGAAATCAAAACTCCTAGTTTAATTGCACAAAAATATAAAGTACTTACAGAGTTATAATTATGGAGTTTTGCATTTACAATTTTATTAAATTAGTCATGAAGGAAAAAAAATTGGGGGCGCGCGCAAAAAAAAAATAGAGATCGTAACTCTATGAAATTAGTAGATAAGTAAACATATTAATAATGAATTTATTAGAACACAAAGAAAATTTGTATGTCACACAGTTACTTAATTGGAATTATTTAATACTTATATTTTCTACTCCCAAACAAGGAATTTCTCCCGTATTATGAGATAGTTCACAAATATCAAATTCAAAAGTATTTTATTGCATGTAAGTACAGTGGGTACATTTATATAACGTAAATTTTTTATCCACCACCGCCATCACATCCAGATTGTGGTCATTTTGTACAATTTGTACAATGCCTGACCCCAATGGGAATCGAACCTACGACCTCGAGCCAATGGCGCTCCAATGACGAAGCCACAAGCCAACTAAGCAACGACTGGATTGGTAGCGTGCATTGAAAGTTTATGTTTATCACTGGATTGACAATGACCCAGCAATATCGTTCCACTATCAAGCTCGTCGTACGCAGTCAGATTACACCATAACACTGTTACTGTCCTAAGAAGGTTTTCGTTTCCTCGCTGAGAATGCCCAAGTCTTCTCCAGTGCACGCCACTACACCCGGAACATTCCGTCTAAAAGAATCCGCTCGCTAATAACAAATTCTTTAGATTAATTTACTCATCTAAACTGCGCTATAATGTAATGGTAGTAATGCAACTTTAACTAATTAAATTGAAACGCGAATAGCTTCTTCATTCAAATTGAGAATGGCCGCGTAATTGCTTGATTGTACTCGTAGTATAACATGCTCAAAATATGAAGGGAAGATTAACAGAGCTATGCAATCCATTCAAATTACGCATGAGCCCAGAACAGAGACGTTTCGTAACAATAATTGTAGTGTAGTTTTTCTAGAGCACTTCCTCATTAAATGGTATTGTGCTCTGTTTGCACAGTAGCGGTAGAAACAAAGCATTCCCGTCGTAGCATGATTACTGTGAACTAAAAGGTAGGCAAAATACTGACTATTCATTATCTCGGCAACACAGAGGTACCGCATTAGTTTAGTATATTTTCTTCCTTTATCTTCATCACAATAACGTTATTTACAAAAAGGAACCTTGTTAGCCTTCCTTTCGTCTTTCCTTCCGCTCTTGGAAGATTTGGTCACTTAAAATAATAATTACACAATAATGTTTGGACAAATTAACACACGGCTGTTTAGTCCCAAACTAAGCCGAAGCTTGTAAATTGGTACTCAACAACTGATAAACATACTTAAATACTTTTAAAATAAATAGGTACTTAAATACATATAAACACCCAGAATCCGAAAACCATCACACAAATGTTGGTCCCGGGTGGGAATCGAACCCACGACCTTTGGCGCAGTAGGCAGGATCACTACCACTGCGTCAACAGGCCAGTCCAGAAAAAAAACATGAAGCTTTTAAATTCTTATACGCTGCTATGGTATTGCCTGCCTGTTTGCAGCTTCAAACACGCAAAACAATATTTTTTTCCAGTTTCCACGAAAGCGTAGCCATCGTAGGCATCGGTGAACCTGTCATCGCACTTTCTAGTCGCAAAAGGTACCTCAACTCAGCGTTTCCCCCAGCTGTGACTGCGACAGCTTTCATGCGCAGGCAGGCACCCGTTACGGGGTGACATCGGATGCCCATTTTTATTTTCACTCGCTATAGTTACTTGAATATTCACGTCTATGGAGACTTAGTTTTCTTTGATTCAAAACTTGTTGTAGATACCTACGAGTATACTCACTTGTTTTACAAACCTACGAACTCTCAGGTGAAGTTACGTTTGGTGGCCTAAAACTGTACAAAGGAATATTCTGTAACTTTATGCGAGATGAATAGTGAATGCATGTCAAAAGAACTTAGTACAGATGCCGTAAAGTAGGCCGCTGACCATCGCCGCTTGGCATCTATTTACGCCTTTCTAGGAAAACCTTGTTTGTACCAATATGTACCGATAGTATTTATTTATAAATATTAGCGAATACTTGTAAAGTGGCAATTTGTCTTCTTTGAAAGGAGGACGTTAAAAGCAGTTCACTCGCGCGTTACTGCAAGAAACAGAAATTCGTTCTAAATAACTAAGTTACGTTTCGTTCTAAATACGCCTAAATAAAACAAGAAGGGATTCGTTAGTCTTGAAACAATGCAATAGTATTACATAAATCTCGACACGATACAATTAAACGAAATCGAATTCGTTTTGCGACATTCTTATATCTCGATTTCTTTTCCACGAACCCCAATTAAATACGAGCATTGTTTTCGGTAGTTTCTTACTTAGTTACTACTTCTGCTTGCTATGTCTTGCTATTCACTACAGAGTTATTGAACTTTGGTTGATTCTCCGTGAGCCCTTTCACTTAAGGTTATCTCAGAAAGAAACTTTTCAACTTGCGATACGCAGCTACCATTTCTGCCAGTCTGTTCTAATTACACAGTCGCTTAATTGGAACAGATTATTTTTGTTCCGTTGCAAACCGAAGTAATCCTTGTCAGTTGAGCACAAAGTTGAAATGTTTATGAACCTCTTGCGTTCTTAAGCCGTTCATCGCTCGACACGATAATTACGATAGGATGAGGACACTCGAGACTGAGAGGCGAAGTTCTTAGAAGTTCCCGAATGAATGTGGTTAATTTAACGGTTCCTTAGATGATTGTTACGAAATCTTACAAACATTGTTAGCAGAGGATTATGAAGGCAAAGTTGTGAAAATATTTGACTTAAATGTACAATTTATTCTACTGCTCTCTTCATGAACTCGACATAGAGCTTACCGGTTCTATCATGCAAATTTTTTGGACGTTCATTTTTGATTTGAATACCAGTTATTAGTGGTCGTGAAGCTGGCCCATCGCTCTCATGTAGGCCAGGAGTACCATGGTCGAGGAGGTCGATGACCGGCCCCGCCCCCCCGCTCCCGTCGCCTGCGTCTCTAGACCCTGCACTACTACATTTCTCCACTCCGGTGCATTGCACGAGCTGTCCGATGAACCTTTTTCAAAACCAAATAGAAAATTTATTTTTATTGCTAGTTTTCACTCGTAAAATTGAATGGAGTAGGTGTCGGTATACAATTCCGATACAATCTCCACAAAACTGCTTAATTGTTCTAACGAATAATGTGTGAATCTCGGATGAATAGTAGAAAGTATTGCAGGTTTTAACTATTCATTATTTTCTTGGTGAATAGCATTACTGGAGTGGAGGTCTCAAATAGTGCTTTTACCGATTGCCGACACGTTGTGTGTAAAATCATGGATGAGAAGGTGGGTTAACATTAAAAGAAAGACAAATTACTTGTTGAGACTTTCCAAATAGTCTCTAATATTCCGTAACTAGGCCTATCGCCTTTGAATTTGAAAAACACAGCTATATAAACCCAGAATCAGAATCGTACTTGCCTTCGGCCAACGTTCATGATAGAGCTTAATCGAATTATCTTCGGCAGATTACTTTGTAGGTACCAGTGACGTGGATAAATGATCGGCCATTTCTTCATAATTGAGCCTATTGGATCAAGAACCTCACTATAGATAAATGCCTTCGTGGTTGAATACAGTCACGGATTTGAAATTATAAAACAAAGCCTTCTCATTATGTTTTAAAGATTTTGGTTTGCAAACTTTAATGAACATTGATAATTTTGCTTTCAACAAACGGTTTTCTTTCAATATTGCAAATTATTTCTCGATCTTGAATGTTATCTACATCGAAATTTTGAAATCTACCAAACGGTACTTGCGTTTTTTCTATTAGTCTCAGAATTTCTATAGTTGACAGTGCGTCGGTATGTAGAGTGTCGCTATGATGGCTTCAAAATGTGTCGGGTGCAAGGTGTAATGACTACCGCATTCTGAAGTCCACTTTCACGAGATGACCTATCACGACGCGCTGGTCACCTCAGCGTATCCGTGGCAAATTGCTTGGCAAATTCTACAAAGAACGTCCCGCTATTTGGATGGCTGTAAACACCGAAATTAAAGGCACTAAGCCCGCCCGCATGGCTTCGGCTGCGTGAAAAATTGCTCCAGACTTCATACTATTGCGAATTTGTTGAAAGTTCAATCAAAATTTACAACTTTTCTCATCACACTATTTTATGACCCTTACACGACCAAACCAAGGTCTGCCGAGTTATTGCATCAACTTAATTATTATTCAAACTTAATCCAAACCTATGTTAGAACAAAACTCAACAATGAATGGCAATGAAAAGGACAAATTATTGTGTTGCACCTAGAATAGACATCCATCGTAGGATTCGTAGGGCCATCGTGGATGTCGATGAATCGACATTTATATATGCATACAGTTATATGCATATGCTTACACTGTGCGCCGGCGCAAGTACTCGGGTGTTTCCTCGACCGGACTTTCACCACAGCTTGTGGCTTCAAGTCAAGGCACCATTGACACACATCGCACCATTGTTTATAAGTTCTTATTGACTTCAAAATGACACGTTACGTGTTTGTAGCTAATGGATATACTTATTGCGTTTCAATAAACGTAATGTCTATCTTTATTTTACGACAACGCATGTCAAAGCACAATAAGAAATCAGCACTCGTAGCATAACTAGGTATATACGATAAAATTCATTTTTAAAGTTTGAAATCGATATACATATAAAGGCGGGAAAATACATTTCCATTCCTTCCATTTTTTGCGGTGGTTACGTGAAAATTATTAGAGGTAAATATGATTATATTCGCCCCACATCCCTAAAGGCTAAAGTACCTGTACAGTAAAGGCTAACGTTCCCAAGAAATAAACCTAACCTTTAAATATCTAATGAAATGACCGGATGAGTGAGAGCAATATCGTGATTTATAAATAGTTACATACATGATAGATACATACATAGATAGATAGATTTAGTTAGATACATCAAGGTAGAGGTTCATGGACATAGTAGTCACGTTTCGGTTATTATAAACATTTTTAAAATGGAAGTGAACATAATAATAATAAAATTTTGCTGTAGTATCTAAACAACGAGGTCTTACGAAAAAACATCACGACAATTTGACGATAATTATAACTATATTCTGTGTGTGACGATATGCCAAAATATATATGTAATTCTGGTAGCTTAACTTTTATACAGTTCATAAAATAAATAATAATAATACACGCATGCATGATGCTGACAACACCGAGAGATTCAATCAATTTATTACGAGTATACTTAATTAATTACTTATTAAAAAGATATACCTAAGCTTTTTATCGGCAAGCCATTTCTTCCAGACAATCTTAGGGTGGAAAAACGACGATGAAAAAGTACGATTTTTTTTATGGTTGCTACAACAGAACTATTTAAAAACATCTAGAGCTCAACCGAATAACTAAATTCGATTTACTTATTCCTTGCAAATAAACACGAAATACGATGATGGCAAAACAAAAATGTGAAGAAAAAATACATAGAGGAAGTATGTAAACTCGTGCCCAGTCAGTCGTAATGTCAACATGCCAAATATGGGGGCTGCTGTGAAATTACGACGGAATATTTATCAAACGCATTGCTTTCGTACTTCATTCACATTCGTAGCGATTGACAAATCTTTTCTTACCAAAGGAGGCGTAGAGCATATTTTACGGTTCAAAAGATATTTCTACGTAGGTGGGTAGGTACATGTTGCTTACAAAACTAAAGTAGGTACCTACCTATTTACTAAAGCTCTTTTACAACCCACTCTTACTTATCCACTGCACAAGACGCTTTAATAAATTATTATTCAGATACACTAAAACAGCATCCGGTCATCTTCCACAACTATACAAATGGAAATTAAAAGCTGTGATTGGAGGAAAAGTACCCTAAATAGCGATGTTGCTATCATCAACATCATAATATTATACTGAAATGAAACATGCCTTTATTTTCACAAATAACTGGAACTGCATTCAAAGATTTTTAAGAAACGGCCAGTCTTAGCCGGCAATCGAGCCGGACAAATGTGGAAAACAACCCATTTTTATGATACCGAGTCAAATTGTTTTCTTGTAAAGCCAGCAACTTTGCAAGCCAGCGAAATCTGAATTATTAATCTATTCACTTTGACTTCATAGTTCATTTAAAAGTTTACCTGTCAGAATCATTGTGTTATACTTACTTTTTATGCAGTTAATTACTTTCAAAGGTAGAAAAAGCTATAGGCACCGTTCCATGACGTGATTGCACCCGTGCATCCGGCGGGCGTCGTCTGCGTGAATGATCTCACGGTAGGCAGGCACCTGACACCCTCCTGTCGTGTAATATACGGTGTAGTAGAGTGGGCAACAGACGATCGTCTCGCAGTTTCCTGACGTGTGACCTTACACTCAACATAAATGACAATGTTTACTTACTTCAAAAATATATTCACAAAGTGTCTAATTTTGTTTGTAAAATCAATAAATTGTAACGAGACGTCGTCGTTTGCGTCAACAATCGTTTTTTTCTTGCTTGGAAACCTTTTCTTTGTTATTCAGCGACTTATTTTGCTGAAAAGCTTTTAAATATAGGTATCTGAAATCTTTTTCGTTCTATTTGAACATGTTTATTTTCGTGTCATTAGAAATACTCTCAAGCTAGCTGTTTTTGTTAAGTAAGTATGTAATTTTATTATAGGTTTTCTTGCTTGTCTTGGAAGGCCAAGTGAGCCTAAGACAGTGCCTCTTGAAGGTTTGAGAAGCTAGTTTATTTATTTATTTTCGTCGGTGCCTCTCCTCTACCTGTCAAATCTACTCCAATAAGTACCTAAATCCTAATCAATGTAGGTACTAAAAGAGACTAGATCGTTTCAATTACACCCTGTATGCTAATTACATGTCTATCTACACTCAGTACATACATCATGGTCTACAGATAGTTCCCAGTATCAATGGCGCTGCGGTTGTGTCGGGAACTGGCCAAATAGAGTTGCGTGCCGGCAGGATAGTCTATCGATCGATACTTAGTACACTATCGATAATATTAGTATCACTATTATTGATAATATCAGCACGCGATATACTGCCGACTAGTATATTCTTCCATGCGAAAGTTTGTAATATACCATCTCATGGCATTATTCACTGTTTGTATCGAGTGAGAGCATGTTCTTATGTATATAAGCCTTAACTAAAAGCACTATACTTAAAGGCACTATTACTGTCTGTCTATCAATAGATTACTCATCATCGATTTTGTTATTCGTAGCGAAGTACTATCGATACCTGAATTATCGACAGTTGCACAACACTAATGACCTGAGTTGGCTTCACGAGGAGATACATCTATTGAATCAAACGGGTTTCATGTTCATGGCCCGTGTTTAGCGGAGCTTCCATTGAATAGGACCGTGGTATCTATCTCTCCCTAACTAGCTATAGGTGCCCGCTTTATCGCAGTATCGTCGGAAACGTATCTTTAAGAATTTCGAACACCAAGCTGTTGTAAATATTGGTTACATATATACATTGCTTAGAAATCTTTTGCTTGCAAAATTTTTGAAGGTATTTGACACTCGAAGCAAACACATATGGATGATGTTAAGATAGTCATTATTAATAGTGTTTTCTCTTGTTGTTTCAGCCAACGCAGCCGCTCGTACGAGTCGGACGAGCATGAGAGAGGCGCGTGCGAGTGGTGCGAGTACGCGCTCATCATCACGCTCGCCACCATCCTGCTCATCGGCGTCTCCGTGCTCACCGTCTTCTGGGTGTTCTACTACAGGGAGGGCTATGCCTGGGCCGACGACATCCCGGAGAAGCAGTTCAACTTGCACCCGACGCTCATGGTGGCCGGCTTCATCACCTTCAGCGGCTTCTGTGAGTTCCGTTTCTGGACCATGTCTTCAGTTTGTCTGCGCAGTGTTTTCTGAGCCAACGACATCATGAAATGATTCCGGCAACAGCAACTTTGCCCAGTGCCTGCTGGATCAAACTAGTTTCTTCATCAGATTTAAAATTGTACTTTGAATATATTTACTAGAGGTTCATTATTGGAATTTAACATGAAAACTAACTTAACTCTTTATGAAATAAATACTCTTTTTAATGTAAAACTAGTTGAATACTAATAGTTTTATCATTGGAGATGCAACGAATTATAGTGCAGTGCAGTCGTAGTCGGACCAATAAAGGGCAATAATCTGCCGTGAGTTCAGACAATGCTAACGTGCTAGACAGATCAGGTAAATGCATTCCGTGACTAAACTGATTATCTCTTTGTGAAGCGGTGCTGCTGTACCGCATCTGCCGGTGCTTCAGGCGCATCTACGTGAAGCTGCTTCACGCGATCTTCCACGCGCTCGCGTTCCCCTGCATCGTCATTGGGTTCCTCGCCGTCCTCGACTTCCACAATAAGAAGGGCATCAACAACTTCTACTCGCTGCACAGCTGGATCGGCCTTATCGCCATGGGACTGTTTGGAATACAGGTGAATACTTTTGTAATTTCTCTTTATCCTCATCCGCTGCGAGATAAAGGCCTTCTCCAAGGTGCACAATACCTTCTGACTTTCTGGTCGCCTGGTCAGTTATCGTCTTCACCATTTCATTTTATTTTAAAAAATACAAGCCATAATATCAACCTATCACTTAATTTTAATTTTACCTTGATGCCTTCTGCGGACCTACTTAAGTATGGTCATGTTTTAAATATTATACAGTTACAATTTCAATGCGATACGGATTAATGATTGCTATCTTTTTAAAAATATAATGGGAATCGGAAATGTCAGTTCTGGAGGCCAAAACACAATAATTTATATTGATGGCGTAACAACCAATCATTTCTCAGAACGTTAGCTACCACTTGAACAATCACGCTGAATTTATTTACTTTAAAGGTGACATTTACATAAATATGTTTTTATACAGAATTGTAATGTTATGTAAAGCAGTTTTATTTTCAGAGGTGATCTCAGAAAAAAAAACTTTTAGTTAATCCACAAATCATTACATAACGTTTTGTATTTCGGTGCAGGTTATTGGTAAGAGTATGTCGGTAAAGACTTAACCAAAGTTAAACAGAGAGGTTTATGGGATGACATAAAAGTTTAATAACGACACCCTCATCTCTGTTTTTCTTCGATAAGTCTTAACCAAGTAAGTACCATTCTCTTTATTTGACCATGTTAACATGGTCAAATAAAAAGAGTGTACTTACTTAATTATTTAACACTGTAAAAGTTACTGAAAGTTTTATTGACCCAATAAAGAACTTTCTTTTCGATACATTACTTGGAAACTATAGAAAGTAAAAAGTCGCAACATGTAGCGCAACCACCTACGAAAAAAGATAATGCGTTCCATTTTTACGGTCAGCAATAGCTAATTGTTCAAGTATGAACCAATGCGGAGGTGTTGATTCGGTCACTTGCGTGATATAACTTCATTTAGTTTTTTCTTGACAGGCTTGACCGACTGACTGTCGATAATTATAGTCATTATACACCTATAATGTAACGGAATGATAGGCTTTGGTCTCGCTAATTCATGGCGGGGCACAACATGTGTGCGCTTTTCCCCATGGCCGTATTTTACAATAGACCCACTTGTACCTTTATGTCTACGTTTATTAAAAAAAAGCCTAATTTTATATTACCTACTAATCCCAGAACATTTTAAAACTATTATTGAATCCACGAAAACCACGAATTTGCCACGATTACTGAAAGTAGTAGAGCATGAAATTATATTTATCGCCTATTTTAATGTTTTCAGTACGCAGTCGGCTTCTTCAGCTTCCTTCTGTTGTTGATCTGCAATAAGGGCACTGCTGGTTTCCGCGCCTCCATGGTGCCGGTCCACGCCGCCTTCGGCATTCTCACCTTCATACTGGGCGTCGCTGCTTGCCTCACCGGACTCACTGAGAAGGCGCTCTTCATTTATGGGTACGTATCATATTGTGGCAATGTAGTAAAGTATCAAGTAGCCCATAGCCTGGCCGATATGAAATGGATGGGAGAATTCATTAAAGCGTTTATCTAGTCATAGATTTTAGACTTTTCTAACCATCGTCTTTACGAGTATGTGCACTAGGTTATTTATCACTGTAGCATGATTTCGGCTTAGTTTTGTCTTGTTACTTGTAGCATCACTTTTCATATAACTTTGCATCTCACTGTCTTGTGGCTGTTTGTTTCTTATACCCGTCAGCCGTTGGAGAGTGTTCCTACTTGCCTCCAATCTCTTATTTTCAACCATGACGTGATCAAGCATAATGAAGCAATCTAATTAACTTAATTCAAGTTACAAAAGTTTTACAATATTTTCACAACTAACAACTATTTAAGTCAAATAGATACCTGTAGTGAAATAATTGAAACCGAGGAAATTGTGATTCAAAATTTTGTTTAATCAACAATGATGTAATGCTTCTAAAACACCGTCATCGTCTTTTAATATGTCTTAAATCCGTCTGCCTTATCAGAAAATGTTATCCACCTTATGGTAGCAACCAAGACGCAAAAAAGTCGTTAAAAGACTTGAATATGATCTTGATCTTTACGTTGCAAACAATTAGTGAAAGATATTATCTGATTGCCATCAGAATTTAAAGAGAGCTGTAAATTGGGAGATGACGAGGCACGAGGGTAGCTCTTGGCGGTTGGTTGGGTAGTTGCTTATGTGTGCGTATCCACAGCGCGGAGAGGTACAGCGGCCTGCCGGACGAGGCGGTGATCATCAACGCGATCGGAGTCACCATGGTCGCCATTTTGGGCGTGGTCATGTACATCCTGTCCAGAGACAAGTTCCGCGCTCCAGAGACACGCGACTCGCACATAAGAGCTTCGGTTGACTTGTAGACACTATAGACGTTGGTGGGTGTAGAACTGAGATTAAAATAAAATTAGTGTAAAAGATGAAATTGCGAAGGTCTCTAGATGCCTGGTTTCCTCCCTCTCGCCAGAACAAACCTACGCATATGACACAAAACTTTTGGTTATAACGGTTTCTGATAGAGACAATTTGATAAGTATTGCAAGCGCAATACTTTAGTAAAATTCATTTAAAAAATTTAAATTCGTGACCTAAATTAATAACTATAAATTCTAACACGTGTTTACCTAAGTGTTTGTAATGATTATTTAAAGACATTTTATTATTAATAAAAAAACAAAAAGATATAATGGCCATTGATCCCGTCCCATAAGAACGCTCTCTCTTAGGTGGTCAAATGTTTGAGCGTATCTTAAGGCTTTTATATATTTTGCCGCCTTGATCCATCGCATTATACATTAAATTTGAGATAAGATTTTATTGATTTTAGAAATATCAAAATATCTGAGAACCCGATTATTATCGTGCTAAATCGATAAGAACATACAGCGGTGATTATCTATAAGCTTGTCATGTGTATTTAAATGTGTATTATTTGATCACGTTGTTGAATACCAGGCATTTTTTAAAAGTTATGCCTGAAAGTTTGAGGATGTTGATAAACAAATATTACATTAAGTATAAATACATACTTACCTACTTTTATATTTATATTATTAGGTACAACACTATTGGTCTGTGACTTAGTTATAATATAAATATAACACAGGCATAGTGATTTTGGTTTCGTAGGTTCAAGACATGAATAACCTATGGAAATATCTAGAGTCCTGATTTCGAAAATAACTATTAAAGGTTTCAACTATCAGCTGTAATTTTATAAAATTAGGAAAAAAAATTGGTAATTAACAAGTTTTAAAAAATTGATTATTTCTTTATAACAGACTGACTAGCTTTTCACAGCCGGAGCTCTGTTTAAAACAACTTATTTTTATTTCCAGTTAGCTTTTTAGCTGGGTATTTGTACGTACCTAGCTAGGTTTATTAAATTACACTTAACATTCATTTTAAAGTTTTAGAGACATCTAAATATATTATTACCTATAAAGTTTGGTCTGTATCAGACCAGAATGTAGGTACCTACTTACATTTATGTTGTTTTTTAGGTTTAGATATTAATAAGACTTACTCGTACCTATAGTCTGAAACATTTAGGGGAATCTTGCCACCTTTCAACAAATTAATTGAGCGCGATATTTTGACATAGTTTTGGCAGTTTACCGTTAGTGCATTTTGTAGAAATACTAAAAATAATTTGGAAGATAGGTACTAATTTGTTACTGCTAGTAACGTCTGTTATTGCAGGTATTATACCCGTTCAATGTCTCACCTTTTGAAACTGAGGCCAAAATGGCTCATTATCGGTATTTGTAATGAAGTTTTTTAGGTTTTTTACGACCCTACGCATTGCTATATGATTCCAATTTCAAATTTCACTTCTTACGACATAGTCCCCCCGTCCCTTCTGATTGTGATCGTATTATACCCACATTATACCACAAGAAAGAAGTCAGCGATGGGATCTAAGTATTATACATTTACCTACTTCGTAGCGGCTAAACAGTCTTGACCACTAGAAATCGGATGTGTGGGCCGGGCCGGCTCTTAATTATGTTTTAATGGTTGGTGCAAGTGTCAGAAATATCGAAAGCTAAATTTGTTATACCGTGGTAAGACTCGTGTTCCTGTACCGGAATAAAACTACTCGCACACTGGCTCGGTGGCGGCGGACAAGGCGCCGTACTATACAAAAATGTACCCACTGCACGCGTTTCACACGCGCTGGTGTAGACTCTTCCTTAGTAATTCCCGCCTGGTCGTAACCGCCTCAGTGTTTGGGTGGTTTAAGTAACTTTTTATACTATTAGTGAACTTATTTTACGATACGCCTAAGTTACACTGTATACTTTGTTGCATTAAAATAAATTAAGGTCCATACTCATTGACTTTTTCTTTTGTTAGGTAAGTTTATATTTATTTTGCATGATTTTTGGGCTCATGGATTTGTGTCTTTGCGATTCCGTCATGCATGGTTTTGAGGCTAACTTAATGTGCACTTTATTTTATATGTAATTCATTGCTTTATATGTTCATGTACCTACTCCATTATTTTAAATTAATATTGAGGTTGGAGGCAGTCTATATTTATAATTGATTGCGAATTCAAGTTAATTTATGTACTTACCTAGGTATAATTACTTACTAACTTATTTAGGTGTACCTACTTACTAACCAAATTATTACTACGAAATCCCAGCCGAAATAATAAAATTTAAAGAAGATTATAAATGCGTAAGATAATCTGGAATGAATAAAGCATTAAAGCAACAGGCGTCACAAACTATCAAGTTTAAGCTACATTCGGGTGCGCTATAGTACATTGTTAACCTAGGTGTGAAAGTAACTTATTTAAGTCCCGAGACGGGGTTTGGCCCCGAAGCGTAGCGAGGGCGCCAATAGTTCGAGGGACCTCTAAATAAGTCTTGAACCCGAGGGAAACACTGTGCTTTTCATTAAGAATACACTGAAAGTAAAAACAAATACATAAAATGAGTGTTAATACAAATCTCTGCTATACGGAAGTATAAACAAAACTCTACAACTCGAAAAAACAAATGAAGATTGGATTGCCGCTTTTCCGTCTATTTTGTTTTTTTTTCTGTGGCCGGCCAGCTATTCTGCCATTATTTTTCATTTCGATCATTGAAAAAATTGTAAATATTTTGCCCAAATCTATGTTATTATAAAGAAATAGTTGACAGTAATAATTATAATAAAGTCATTTAAAAAAATATATTCTTTAATTATTAAATAACTTTATGTTATTTCAATTTTACATCGCGCTGTAATTGAGTGGCTGTATAGACAGTTTGAACATGGTCCAATAGAAATGTCAAAATAGTACTAGTTTTTTTATATATAATTTGACAGCTGTCAGTTGAAAGCGATTCTCCCTAGGGCTGAGATGTATTACTTTCAACCCGCTCCTCAGGCAACTTCAGACCTACTTTCAGAGTATGAGTAATGAAAAAGAATTTTACCTTCATGGAGTTATAGTCGGGGCTTGGGCGATCCGATTATTAATTGATCCTAATTATGCTGAAATGATCCACCTCACACTTACCTAACTATTTTTATTTTATTTCATCAAGTTTTAAAGTCAAACATGCGTTTATGTGGCGTTTCAAATCAAAAGGGACCTTGTGGCGGAAACAAGTTATCTTCAGAGCTGAAAACTACATGAAAATACTTAACAATAGTTCCAGGAACCAACCTCCTAGCCCTTATGGTTATTTTTTTATACATTTTTGTAGTGACCCAATCGTGTCGTGTCGTCGTTTGAGTAATTTTACAAAACTTTATCTCGGAAACTAAATGCCGCCATGGGACCCCTATTGATTTGGAACGCCTCATGTACAAGTATGAAAGCTAGCCTTAAATGAAAAAAAATTGGAATTAAAAGAACAGTCTGATATACTAAACTCAATATTTGACGTTTTGTGTGTTGGATCATTTCTGCGCAACTATCGGTGTAATTTAACTGTTCAATTGGCATACTAACCCGGGGGCATGCGGTGTACAGGCAGAAGGAGTCCAAGCCGCAGTACGAGGAGCTGCCGCAGGAGGCCATCGTGATCAACGCCATCGGCATGTCGGTGGTGGCTGTGGCCGTGGTCGTGGTGTACACCGTGCGCGGCACCGGCGGCTACCGCCTGCGCCAGGTCGCCGCGCAGCACCCCAGCTAAACGCCCAGCCCGCCCAGCCCGCCCGGCCCGTCCGGCCCGCCCGCCGAACCGTAGTAATACACACGCGTTGCCGGAAAATCGATACAGCGATAGTCACTGGCCCACTAGGTCCCACGATCCCCATGGAGATAATGGGAAATTTTAGTATTAACTACCTACTTAAAGAAGAAATTCCCATTATCCCCTTCGAACCTTGCCAAACAATTGAAATGAAAAGGCCAAGTTTACATAGTTCTCAAGAGCTCTTAGCAGGAAAGCCAACAAAAATCCTGGTATAAACATAAATGCACAAACGTATGAATAAATGAGATATAACATATTGTCATAAAGAATTCAACCAATGTTGATGGTTTTGTATTGGTGTTGGTGCTATAATATAGCCATTGGGGATAGTGGGACCTTTTGTCAATAGCAAAACTACAGTCACGAACACAAATAACGGACCAGGCGGTCTTTTTCTTTTATCCAGATCATTTTGAGTCCTTTGATCTCCGCCTGGATATACTTTGAGCGAGATCTGATGTTGGCTGTCCGGATTACGGGTGGAGGAGGTTCAGCGTGCCATACACACATAGGTAACTGATCAGGCTAGCTGTTTTCACCGTGTACTAGTCAGAAATTCCAAGCGTTCAAAATGATCTCGAGTAGCAGAAAAATGACCGCCTGGTTCGTTATTTGTTAAACCTCTAGCCCATAGAAATAAATCAAGATAGAACGGCAATGGAACGGTAAGATCGCACCACATAATGCAATATTTGCGTAAAGAAAAGTTTGTTAATTTTGCTATAATTATGTCTAAGGTTTAGACTAAGATATTTCGTAACAAAGTGAACGGAAGATTAACTTCACGCGTTGACTATAAACTTTTACAAACTAAAAAAAACTATAAAGAAACATGAAACTAGCGCGCACGAAATGCAAGTAAAAAAAATAATTATGGCCGTTCTATCGTGATTTTTTTCTGTGGTGTAGTCCAAGCCTTCGTTTGTAGCTAGTTACGAATCGTACTTAGGTACGTACGCGGGCGAAGGGTAGCCCAAAATGATGCCGGTTGACAATTAACAAAGCAATAGTTCGCTAGCAATACTTACTGCCGGTCGATACTATCGACTCGGTAGGCCTATCAGCTGTCGATAGTACAAGACCAAAGGAATACAATATTGATAGAAAACTTTGAGACAGTATCGATTCTCGGGCAATTACATAATAATAAAGATGACGTTTGGTGACAAATTCTGAAGATACCGAATAGAGCAATAGGGGCAATGATGTAATGGATCCGGATATTATGATTCTAGGATACTAAATTCAACACCTAATACACTATATCAAAGTAAAGACATCGAATCATCTTAATCATTATAGACTTATCGCTACAGTTACCTTAGCTGATAGTTGAAGTAGTCTATCATTTGATGGTGTAGGCAGGCACAGAAAGGTAATAAATTTGACTGCAATCTGTCACCAAATGTATGAAAACCAAACCATTTTTACCATTTGTAAATTCGTCTTTATGCTTTAACGGTTTTAATGAGACGAGAACATCATAACTTTCAAGCTTTGAGAATAAATTCGAATGAAAAATGTCAAACTTCCAGTTTCCATGTAACTGTATTACGTAGGACTTATTTATATGGTTATTTAAGTTATGAGTAATGACAGCTATATGCCCACAGAAAACTTTAATTTAAATTTCGGGGGTTTATGATAAAATTCAATAATAGTTAAATATAATTATATTGTTTAGCTCAATTTGTTAACTTTAGGTTTTACAAATTCTATCTCGGTGAGGTTATTACCCGATTGCGCGAGCGAAGGAGGGTAATGTTTTTTACTGTTTGCGGTTGTGCGTTGTTCCGTTGTGACATCTTTACGTGTTTGTGAGTTCCGTCTTTAGTAGTCAAAATTGATTCGACTGATATTGGAAATGTAGTATCCTTGTGTAGGTATGCATAAAAAATATAAAGAAGAATTTTACAAAGAACTGGAAATACAAATATCTAATGGAAAAGATAATTATTTTGACATTTTGTGTTTTGATTTAGTCAAAACATTAACTTATATTTCAACTATAACGTACTCGCTGTTCTGTGGTAAAATATTTATTTATAGCAAACTAGGGTTAGTTTTAAATTGCCGTGTAAGTAGGTAAGCTATGATGTAAGTATGAAAATGGAATCGATGTATGTATTTGATGGGTTGACTATAAAACTCTGTAGATCGCAATAAGTAATGTATGTTCGTCGTTTTGTAATTCCGGATATTTTCAAAAGAAAATGAGTCAAGATGCCATAAACAGAAACTTAGGTACTGAGCTTCAGTATCAACATATTTAGGTAACTTTATAACGAATAGTTAAGATATCTTATACGTAGGACCTTGTATATAAATTTTAATCTAATTAATGTAATGTGAGAGTGTTCGATAGATGTAGAATGTGATCAAGTCGTAGCGAAAATTTACCATTTAAAATATTTATTGATTGATAATCATAATTGATTACATTGGAATTTAGGCGACAGAAGACGTAATGGTAACTGGTGACCTACATATTTCTGGAGCTCATTTATTTTGTAAACACCACTTTCCATTATTTTTCCAATCAAATATACTCAAAAAGTAAATTCGAAAAGCGTTTGAAACACGTTTTAGATTTGCATACGCTATAGATTATTTATGTAAGTCAAGTGTTCATCCTAGTTGCCAAATTCGATGTTAATTGATGTGGTCATACATTTGATATAATCAATTATTAATGTATTACTTACATACATAACTACATGTAGCATGTTTATCAATAACTTTAGGATAAAGCTCAATGTGTTTATACGAGGGGTACGTAATATTCTTTCCTTGTGTAGTTGAGTAATTTTTCTATTAATTAGATAAGTAATTATCTATATTCCATTTTGTAAAATTGCATTCCAAAACATTTGAAGGCTTTCAAACATTCTTTTTTGATAATATACAATCCGCAAGAAGACTGCATTCTTAAGTAGGTCCTTTTGTAAACCAATTTTAAACAAACCCGATTTTATGGATCCCTTTTAAATACGGGGCCAACTTTTTATATTAAGTAATGTAAACAGTGACATTTAGTTTGCGTTTTATTAAAAACTGTTATATAACGCAATGGTTTTGTTAAAAACGCACCAAGAGGATTAATAATGGTACCTGCTTATTAATGTAATAGTTAAGGTTATTGTGGTATAATTGTTTTCAATTTAATGATTATCTAGTTGAGACAACAGATTCGTGCAAATTTAAAATGTAAATTACTTTCAAGAGTTGCTATAGGCGTCATTGAAGTATTATTTAGCATGATTAGTTGCTTTGATTACAGTTATATAATTATATTGGTTGATATGAATTTTATCACTGTTTTACATTTTTAAATATTTATACGGCATTCATATGGTACATTAAAATACTTGTATTAATAAATTAGTTGTTTCATTTCTTTCATGAGTTTAAAGTTACTATTAGGCCTGGGTCACTCCACTGTTTAGGTATGGCCCCCTGTCGGACGCACCGAAGTAGCCGGAAGCGTAAAGTATAGTCCAACGGTGGACGCCAACAGGCTGAAAGTGAAGGCAAAACAGCCAGATACAGATTCTCTAGGTGTTTTTACTTGCGAGAAATATATTTATACACGATGCCGTCCCGCCGTAAGCATGTATGACTTACTTTATGTGCCTAGACAACATAAACTTATAAAATTAAGTTGACGGGTGTCGAATAAGAACCACAGTGTAGCGATAGAACATTTTTATTTATACTATCAACTTCCTTCCAAAAGTACGTAAGTAAGCATAACCAATTTGATTAGTCTTCAAAAAGTAAGTAATCTTAATGTGCAACGAAATAGTTCTTTTATAACGTTAACAATACTTATAACGGTGGCGAGCAAAAATACTCGAATTTATCATAAGCAGTGACAGATTTCAATTTAAGTATTAACATAAATAAAGTTCACACTAAAGTTATCTAAAAGTATTATTTGAACCTTAATAGCATTTCATAAACACTACAAAAATTTGGCGTCTTGAGCACCTTAAATAATTAATTTTTAAAACATTTCTTAAAAGATCTCTTTATAGTCCTCCATTAGGCGCAACAATGACTAAATACTCAACATTGAAAACAATATTAAATAAGGTTATTAATCAATTGTAATACTTTGAGAAGACATTGCGCAGCTTCATGGTATAGTCACATAACAAAGATGGCCGACAAACTTCTATGCTGTCGGTTACGTGATTTTCGTCACTTGAGATAAGTAATTCTTGCAAGTACATAATATTTTATTTATATCCGCTACGCACGATTTAATTGATGGATTGACAATTTATTTTATCTGGTAGGTATATGCTTTAAAATTTCGTGTTAGACACCACTCGATGATTCATCTATGAAAAATAACACAACACCAACTACTGGTAGTAAATTAATTCTAGTTTTTCAGTTACTGTAATGTCCTCTCATAGTCTTACGGTACATCAAATGAACACTCCGTACTTATTTATAATTTGAAACAACCACTGCAATAAGTACTTTTGTATAACTTACATAAAAATTGACTTGATAATAAAATTAGAACAAATTTAGATAGGCAATCGATTTGTGCACTAGGTACTATAGAAAAATTACAATTATGAATAAGGGCTACTTAATATATTATCCAGAGATTCTGCACTTCTTCAAACACTTAGAATTAACATTAATTTCTTTCATGTAAATGTCAGTTAAACTACCAACAGTAGGTACAATGAGACACAATAAATTTACGTAGATACACCCTGAAATGTTGGTCGATGGAAAAACATATAACATGGATTATAAACTACATGCATCTGTGAATAACTACGATTCCAATCAATTTTATTCAAATAACTCCCTATAATATTAATTTAACTCACAAAATATTCTAAGATTTGTGTGTGAGGTGTTGATAAAATATTTTATGACTGTATTTGTATATTAATAATTATTGACTAGCAAAAATATTGCCTCTGTGATATAAGTACATTATAAATAATGAAATGAAACATATAATAACGTTTAGGCTCATATGAGGTAAATAGGTACAGCAGATGCTTTGTTCATGCAAGAATAATATCATATAGGAATGCATTATTTTCCTAATGGAATTCTATTTAATAATCGAAACTTTTTTTAAATAACTTTAGGCCGTTAAAAGCATTGGAATGTGAAGCGCAGAAGCCATCCATGAAAATACTTATGGATTTATTTAAAGCATTTCTTAATTGACTTACTAATTACTGAACAAAATGCGACGTATAGCTGTTAGGCTCTCGAGCAAGTAATGGACATAACAGAGCAAAAACATCTTACGACGCATACCTTCACAATCTGCATCATATTACAAATACACTGATACAAATAGAGTTGTCACATGTAGATTTGAAACGTTATATCTGCACACACTATTGACTGACATCTACTAAATATTCTTTGGTAAGATAAATGGCACTAAATACACTTATGAAACATTCGTACTAACTCAATTAATTTGTGATAAATGTATATTCTATATGATAGCATGCAAACGAAACCAAAAGTTATATGTTTCAGATAGAGAGCAGCAACAAACTTTTAAAGGCAATTTAAAAGTTGCGAAGCCGTTGAATGCATTATACAGCTTTAACTACATCGGTAAATCGAACATGCAAGACAAATTACTCTCAACTATAATAGAAAATTAGTACCTAATCCATGCTGAGTAAATGCTTAGAATTGTGCGATTAGATTAAAATAAATTACCTACTTAATTTCCGGAAGAATTAAATAAAGCACGCAAATACTATTTTGAACTCTTATCATTATAACTCCTAATACTAGTTACAACCGACCACACAGTATACATACATTTTTGAATGTTAACTTTATTGCTTTGACTTATGAAACACTTTTCAAGAATACGATGGAAATTTACGACAGAAATAAATGTTCCATTTTACCGTATTACATATTTTGAGATCGTACCAGTAACGTTATGAATACGAACAACACCTTGTACAGTCGACCGCACGTCAGTGGAAACGCTTTGACCTTGAGTTGGCCTAGCCTATTAGTATCAATACTATGAGAGACCAGTTTATACTGGATTTGTTTCCACTGACGAGCGATCGACAGTACGTACACACATTCAACACTCGTAACTACAAGACCACAACATTTATATATCGCGAGGCTAATCCAGCTTCGAAACTAGCACAGCCAATTTTAAGGGTTTTAGAGCAGCCGACAGAATGTGAATCCGAACTATCACATATTTTCAGTACATATTTATCTACGAAGCCACTTCTGCCAGTTATAATGGTTATTACTGTGATATTTGACTCGACGAAAGGATTGTCACTCACAACCATTAGAAAAGTCGCGACACATCAGACTACGTTGTTAGTACAACACCGGTTTCCATTCTTGATAAAACAGATTTTCTTAATTGAAAACTATTTGAATAATTCCAAAACTGTATTCGAATTCGAGCGAAAATGATTTGATTAGTATTTGATTTACTGCTCGGAGTTGCAATCGTATCATATCCGGTTCCTCATTCCTTGCACCACGCACGAGCGTCCCGTAGAATGTAAGTGTTACCTCACGAGGAGGGCGTTCAAACCTTATGCCTTGAAGTACTGCGGGAACTCGTTGGAGATGGCGCGCACGAGGGCCTGGTCCTCTCGGCTCGAGTCGCCCTCCTCGCAGAAGATGCGAGCGAAGCAACGCAGCAAGTCGTCCCGCCGGTGCAAGTGCGAGCCGTAGTCGGTGTTCCTGATGATGCCTTGAAGGATCCTCAGGTATTGCAGGCGACGCTGTAATAGAAAAAATACATGGTCGAAAACAATCTATCATTTCACTTCTCATGCTCGGAAAGTGTGTTCCTCCCTAGGACGGAAAATTAAATTAAAAAATATGCAGCCAATGCGAGTCGGACTCGCGCACTGAGGTACTTCCGTAGAAGGAAACGTATATATGGTTATGTAGTTAATTTCATCGACCCCTTCTTAATCGATAAACGTTAGGATTAGTGGGTCTGATTCTGAAGGCATAAAGCTATTTGACAGCACTAAAATTGTTTCTATCCCTTACACGTTACGAAGGTAATAGATGAAAATATTTTTAGTGCTGTTAAATTTCAAATGTGTGTCGTCATAATTGGGTCTAGTGTAAAAGAATTAAAACCACCCGACTTGCAGCGTTGTATGTAATGGCCGCCCGACCCGCCAGTACGATGTGGTGTCATGACAGTATGTCATATACCCAAGAAATTAAATTTTAAATATGCGGAGATAATACCGTGTCCCCCTGCGAGAGGTCAGCGAGCTGCCTCACGATGATGTCGATGGCGACCTTCACGTCGTTGGTGTAGAAATGCTCCGCGGTCCTCTTGCGGCTGAACAGGTCTACGGCCAGCTTCAGCACCGCGTGCGCCGGCGCCGGCTCGTGGTCGAATATGTGCACGGGGTCCTCTGCAACAATATTGCGGTCTATACAGTCCTACTAATATTGTAGATGCGGAAGTTTCTAAGGGTATTTGTGAGATTGGATGTTTGTGTTAAAACTATGGAACAGATTTTGATAAAACTTTTCAGTAACATTTCTACATCACAATCTTTCATTTATACATCACAATAACACATAGGTACCGCGGGAAAAACTTATCTACGCGGGCGAAGCCGCAGGCAACAGCTAGTCTTTTATAATTAAAGTGAGCAAAGTGTAACTATATCATATGCGGGCTCCGCCAAATTTTTATAGTTTTCCTAGAATATCTTCGAAGCAATTTTTACATTTAATAGTTTATTTAGGGAAATCAACAGCATTACTTATATGCTATACGATATTCATTTATACACAAGGGTAAAATAATACTAGCCAAACAGATTTTCTGCGGACTAATAGATAAAAAGAATTACAGTAAAGAACATAAGTTGTCATACAGAAACATATGTCGTTTCAAACTTTAGCTATACTCGTATCAATAGTTAAAGTCTCACCTTCCCGATTTAACAGCAGCAGAATCTTTTCACAAAACGTTTTGGCGTTGTCCATGGTTTCCAAAGCGTTGAGCAGTAGATTCTCGAATTGGTTCTCAAACTGGAGATTGTATGCGAGAAGTAGAGTGAGGAACAAGTCCGGTATCTGCTCGTCCACGTCCGTCTCGGGAGGATTCTCTATCAGCTCCAGCAGGAACTGGGAAAACTCCACGCCTAGTTGTTCTGAAAAAAAAAAGTAAAACAAACATTTAAATAAAATGTATAGTAAATAAGTAAGCTTTAAAAAGTCGGTTACGTACGCGAACTAAGAGTAAATATTAGATCTTTACAACATTAGATTATTTATTGTATAGTCAATTTAAACAGTAAGGTAAGGGAGTTACCAAAATGTGTAACCGGCAGCCTGTCGCCCATGGAGAGTACCATGGAGAGCAGCAGCGCGGAGTGCGAGAGGCGGCCGACGGCGCGCGGGTTGTCGCGCATGTCGCGCGCCACCTCCGCCGGCAGCGCCGACTGCGCCAGCGTCGCCAGCGCCGTGCGCTCCAAGCCGCACATAACGCCGAATGCCTATTCAAGTTATTTATTCATAAACAATATTACATTGTATTCCAATTTTATACAAAACTAGCCGATGCCCCGCGACTTCATCCGCGTTATAAAGTATACTATTTATATGTTATTCAAAATTTTTTTACCCGTTCTAATCATGCCAGTTTCTTAGTTTTAAAGTTTGTCAATAGATGGCTGTATTTTACACCCCGCTATCATTTGGTTCTTCGCAACTTAAATAAGTTATACGTGCAAATTATCCATCAGTTTTTGCCTCTTTATTATTTAGTATAGATACAATAGACTACAACATAACCAGTGACATATCAGAGATAATGTGATCTGATAATACTCAAAACAAAATAAGGGACTGGGGGCCTTTTTCGTGCATTCGAGGTCACTTTGAGCTCTTAAGATCTCCGTCAGGTTGAGAGCTGCATTTGGTTCAGATCTGATGGTGGCTATCCAGAGTACGGATGAAGGAGGTCCACAGATACACACTTAACTAATCAAGTAAGCCGTATTGATGAGCGGCGTGTTGAGCTCTAACTAATTGGATAGTGAACCGACTATACCTGCAGCAAAAGTTGCCGTAGCGGCCATCGCGTCTCCATTTGATAGTACTGAACCAGAGTGGTGACATGAGCGTAACGGTGACTGCTCAGGACATGTTGGGAGATGTTCACGTCGGCGTTTGACTGCAAAATAATTAATAAGTTATATGATAAATCACACATTTGAAAAAAAAAACAGCTGTAATGCGAATGGGTGCTTGGGGTATGTAGCTCAAAGATGATTAAGTAAGATGTAAATATAGGAAGTTAAAGAGGGAGGTCAGTATTCTGGCTCCGGACACACGGGACTTCCTATTTTAGGAGCCAGGGCCGCATTGTTACATTTACGAATGTAATTGTGGATCAATAAAGATTATTTTATTTATTTTTATTAGGAACATGTCTGGCACTTCGTTTGAAGCATCGTGAGGTGGTCTCTATAAAAACATGATGTTCGTTCCGTGTCCTATTAAAGTCCACAATATTTCTTTTAAAAACTACTTAATTAGGCAAATACTGCGCAAGATTGCTTGCGCAGTATTTGCTGCATGCACTTGCACACGTCGCAGTCACTTACATCAAGTTGTAGTGAAACTGCAACATTAGTTGTTAATTTATGTATAAAGATTAAACTACAGTACTATGTTATCACTAAGAATTGACTTTTGTCATAGTATTCATGTTAGATGCAAGTAAAATTACATCCATTTGAAAGAGAGTTGGGCACATACCATGACAGAGATGAGCTCAAGCAGCTGTGTCTGTATATCGTGCGCGTCGTCATGCAGCGCCCAGCCGCGCTGTTGCGCGTCATTAGCCGCTTTAGACAGCGCATTCAGCGCCGTCATCATTCGCATCGCATCCGGCGCCGCATCGATGGCGTTCTTCGGGCAGGTGATGTTGCTGTTGGCTTCTCGGAGCAATGCGTCGATGATTGACCTCGCGGCACCACCAGGTAGGAAATCCTGAAACCAACAAGATGTAGAATGTATCTATCTACATTTTCATGGCATTTAGGATAGTCCAATCAGATTGATTCTCATTTGTGATCATCTTGAGATGCTGTAAGGGATTGTATGGATTTATTATGTTGCGAAAATAACTAACCAACAACAGCCAGGTTGCCTGGCTGATTAAAAATTACAGAATTGATACACTGGTTTTCATTGATTATGGTTTTAAATTGCAATTGTTATTATTACAAGGGAATTTGATGCTTTGTTATTATGACATTTTAGTCATAATAAACTCTGCCACTGCACATGAGGCTACAATCAAGTCATTTGTGAATCAAAAAGTCTAGATAATTAGAAACTGCAAAAACTTACTCTCAAAGAAATGAGCACAGTCTCAACAGCAACTTTCGACATTTCGTGGCTGAGCTGGGTCTCCTTGCGCACGGCCTGCACAATCTCATAGATGGCATTGGGCTTGATGCTCTCACTGCTGTCCTGGCTGTCATCCTGGTTGTCTGTATCTGATGACAGCTGCTGGTTTGGAGATGTTTTGCTAATAACCTCCCTTTTTCGACCTTCATCAGCTTCTGAGGAATTTGATTTCATTACTTTATAAGGTTTTTTGGGACATTGCACTAGTAATTTTATATAGTTGAGAGAGTATTTATGGTACATAAGAGACAAATAGTTAACTGCATTCTAAATTGATTTCTATTTGTAGTGTGGACAAAAACTATGGGGCGAGTCAGAAAACAGATATACAAACACAGAAAGGTTGAAAATGTAGCTCATACTTCCAATATAAAATGCATACACATATGCATGAATTTATGTACCTAACTTGAATATAAAAAATTTGTACCTCTAGAAGCATTGTTCATAGATTTTGGAGGTGACTGTGATGATTCTCTCTCTTCGTTTATTTGTTGTTGTGACACTACTGGCCTCAGGTCAAACGATGGTGACACTCCATTTGGCGGAGTACTATCATCCAACCGCGGAGGCGGCTTTGGGGCCTGGCCCTTCTTCATAAAAGGCTTTAAAGACATCTGGATTTGCTTCCTCTTATCACTTAACCTAACTAACAACTCTTGCTTCTGCGACGACGAGCCGCTTTCGTTTAAATTCTTTAAGCAATCATTCAGGAACGCCAGGAAGAAATCCGGCTCCACCTAAATATTAATTTAAACTTTAATTCGAGGAACTGCAGACTGATACCTAATTGGTGTAATATAATTGTCTGTTACCTTGACTGAGGCGACGTAATTGGAGGGAACAAAACCGACGTGACCTTTTCTATTAACAACATGCCACCAATTTCTTTGCTTGGTGTTGTTTTGCTGGAGGTAGAAGAATTCACCCTCGGTGAAAGTCAGGGTCTTTGCTAACGTGGCCTCGAAGTCGTACAGAGCTTTAAGCATTTCATTATCATCTAAAACCATACAATTTTAATTTAATCTGCATCCACACCCAGGATAATGATTAAGAAAGAAAAATACTAGTGCATATAATTACCCAAGCCGTTCGGTGCGTCCCCCATTGTTGGAAAAGTGAAACAATCTTCTGCCTCTCAAAATACGTTGGGTTTTGTAAACATTTGTATAATTTTACGATTTTTCTGAAACAGAATCTGTCTAACGAACCGAACCCGAACCATCAATCAACAACAAATCAATTTTTTTGATTTTGACATTTAGTCAAGCCTGGGCTAACTATTATATAATCTGTGCCTGGGCGTAGAGCTCAGATAACTACTCTGAGGCGTAGAGGGACGTTTAATCAATCAATATGCGGGCGGGTTGACAACAGGAAAGTAAATATACCTACCTATTCTCTTTGTTGACAACTCTGACATTGACAGTTCGTTTTTTAACGTTGCCACAGCCAATTAATGTGCCATGCCAGGCACATAGAATGTAGCCAGTTTCATCTAATTTTACTTTCTAACGGTTACAAGATTTACAAGAAACTTTTAATCGTGCTTAAAAACACGTTTTGAAAATAGATCGGATAATCCTTAATAATTATTTCTGACGGTTGGACGGTTAGGCGATAGAATAGAAACTTAGGTAGGTAGGTAGGTACCTATCTACCTAAAACATCAAATGTTGGACACTGAAAAATAAAAGTTTTTAATTGAACACTTGAGCTAAATTCGGATCAGGCAAGGCGAATTGACGAATTTCTATTTACATAATTTTACTAACAACTATGATCTATTTACATATTTTAAAAAGTGTATTGAGTACCTACTTACAATGAACCTGGCCACTAATTTGAAAACAATTAAAAAGTTTGGTTTTAGTTTTAAATTTGCACAGCCTCCAACATCCTAGATGGCCAGTGTGTTTTAAATATATCTGAAAGTGTATTGGGTACTTTATAATGAACTGGCCACTAATTTGAGAAAATTAGAAGTTTGCTTTTACTTTTAAATTTAAATGACAGCCTCACAACATTCTAGATTGCCAGTGTGTTTTAAATATCAACTTTAACTTCAAAAAAGTTTTGTTATCAATCTCTGAAAGTGTATTGGGTTCTATGAACTTGCTCCGTGGAACCACAGGCACATTGCATCAATAGCCTGTAGTTAATTATGTAGGTACCTACCTATAGTATATTTACACTATCATAAAAGTAGTTCCCTGGCATGTCAAACATAATAATGAGGTTATCATATCGCCAATGCATTTCTTGAGGTCACACATTGTGTCTTACATACAGACAGTAGGTACACAATGAAATGTAAACAATTTACAATTGCCCGCAAGGTAATTCCCTGTTTCTAAGACTTAGGTAATTTTCTGTGGTAAAGAACCTGTAACGTATTTCCTTATGTAGGCGTATAAATACCCACACTCTCGGAGAACATTATTCATTTCAAAACGTGTGATCAGTAGGTAGATAGACCTACCTCTGTTTATTTTATCAAAATGGTTAAACTATTATTTCTAACGGGAGTTATTCTCCTTGCTCTTATCGCCGAGTCATCAAGCCAGCACGTTATAAGGCCTACCTACCGGCCTCCTAGAGGCGGGCCAATTATTATAAGACCTACATATAGGCCTCCACCTTCAAGTGGGCCTATTATTCGAACTGTTCGAGAAGCAGGAAACGGTGAACCGCAGTGGCTTTTCAAGGACGTTGACATACCCCGAGCACCAGCCAGCGGCGATCATCCATTCTTGCCCTCAATCATCGACGACATAAAGCTGGATCCGAACACAAGAGCAGCACGCAGCCTAGATTCTCCCAGCGCAAGGCGAGGAGGTGGAAGTCAAGCCACATCGGGGAGCAGCCGAAACCCTGGGCCAACGCATCCGGGGTACAACCGACGCAACACCAGAGAAATCCGACTGCCTAAACCTTTTGATCCGCACCGCCCATCACCTGTTGTACCCCTAGAACCTTTTGACCCAGTTTTCCGGCCAGTTTTACCCAGGCGACAACCTTATCCTATTTACGCTCGCACTACGCGTGACGTCGTAATTCCCAATTGGAACCCGAATGCTCGCGCCCATCCTTGGCAACGACTCGGAGTGAAACCTCGTAGAACCAGGAGTGTGGAGAGGGGTGATCTGGATAGTCATGATCCCCGCCTTCGCAACGCCAGAAGCGTCGAGATACTGGAGGATGAAAGTCAGGATGATTAGGTATACTCTACAATACAAAAGATCGAGTCTAAAATATTTTCACAATAATTACTATTGTTAGTAGGTACATACATAGGTAACTAGCTTTAAATAGGCAGATTCTTAATTTTTGTTCAGCTACTTTTGATGTTGACTACAGTACCGTAACTACTATCGAATATGAATACATAAACAACCTTTGTTTAAGAATGTAAGGTTAGATAAATAAATATAACATTGAAATGTATCAAACTAAATTGTGAATATACAGAACGTTTGCATCTTCACCAGTGAATATTATTAACATTTTTAATAAATTGTTGGGTACCTATTTGTGTGCCAATTTTACGATCGCGGTCGTTCCTTTTCCCGCGAAGACTATCGTGATATCGACTGCAGCCTGCTGGAGCTGAATTATTCATGAGGGGGGGTTAAACGGACAACACTCCTCGGGGGACAAAATAAACTCCCATGATATTGTTGATGGCTGTGAATTTATGGAGGAAAATGCAGGATGAATTATTTTGTATTACTTTACACGTAGGTACCTAGCTTTTTAATTTGTAGGGTTTTCCTCAAGTTGCATTCCGTGAAGAAGAAGAAAAAGAGAATTGAGTTATTAAATAAAATAGATAGGTACTCGTAGGTAGGTATAATGTTTCACTGAAAATTGAAACGTTTTTGAAGTAGCAGTGTCGCATCCAATCCATCTGCTGCAATGAGATGGATGTGGTTTTTGATTGATAGTAGGTACCTAATAGGTACTCATTGATTGGTATGTCCGTGGAAAGTCTGATATAATGAATGATGGTAATATTCTCATTGATTTCACTGTTTATGCGATGAAATTACTTAGGTACCTACCTACTAAATAAGTATTGTACTTACTTACGGTATGAAGATACCTGTGAGTCTATATAAAAACACAAATTATTAAGAACTAGCTGTTGCCGCAACTTCGTTCATTTTCTGGACAAGCTCCTTGACATCGTACGGGAAAAAAACGTTATCCAGGGGTGTAACATTTGGATAGGTCACTATTTTTTATTTAAGTACTTTATTTAAGCTAATATACATTGTATATTGAATTAACAATTGGTATTAATTAGTGGAAGTTTGGTCGAATAATTTGACTACATAGTTTTTAAGATTATCCCGCACTCAATCACAGAGTAAGTAATAGTCTCAATGTAGGTAGGTACTAAAAATGCCTTAATTTGTACTCCACGTCTGGAGATTATTTTATTTATTACAATGTATAGAAACAACTTTTTATAATATATTTTATTTATTATATAATATATATTATATTTTATTTAATAAAATGAATGAATTAAAACGAGTATTTAGGTAAGTACATTACATCAAATCTATATAGAAAATTAATATACGTTTTATGTAGATAAGTAAGTACTGTTACGTATTTAATTATTGCATGAGAACTGAAGTACTCGTAAGTATGGTTAAGTATAGTGCAATGAAAAGCGAAACAAGAGAGGGCGCGGAGTTACATACAGGGTCGAATGTATTTCAAACGACATGAGTAATACACTCCTTTTACGGCCCATTCAGTTACTGTATAATTAAATACCTTAATTTGAAAGCCCCATTTTCCCGGCCGTGCACTTAGCGAATGCTTGCACGGCCGTAGAACAAAGCTATGCATTGTTGAGAACAAATTGTCCTAAATATTGTGCTCCTCTTGAATAATTGACAAATTAAACGCTAAATTCCTTTGTATAGCCCCTATGTACTGTACCTGTCAAGAATAACTGTTACAAAGGCTTGGCAACTTTTCCTGTTGAATATTAATTGACGTAAACGTGACGAAGCGCTCCAGTCGGACTCCTAATTTACATTTCATGCATAAGTAGGCGATTCTGTTTCCATTACCACGCGCCAATTTTTTTTCCATAATTGTACGCCATTGTATGGATTTGAATAAGAGTCATTAGGAGTACTTTTATAAAGGGAAAAGCAGTTGTATGAAGCGGTTCCAGTTTCCCGGAAGCAGCGGCGGTAAAGCCAGGCACAGACTGGAGCGGTACCGGCAGAGTGAACGAGAGTGCGGCACTCCATACTAACGCTCTGAAACGCACGGACACAAGCGCAGTGTTCACCTACTACAGCACACAGAGATAATCGCATCGCTAAGCTAGTACTCCCTCCGCGCGCTTATCTCTGTTAATTAGGTATTGCAGGTGATTAAATCTACAATCTGTATATTATGTCAACGCCGCACCGCTCCAGTGTGGGGTGGCTTAGACGTGAATAGCGTTCGGCAAAGGAGCGGGCGGGGAATGCTAAATTTTCCGCATAGTTAGTGGTTTTCACTTCGACAAAATGCTTAGCGCCCGGCGAGCTGCAGCAATTGCTCTGGAGATCCACTTTATTTAGATGCGGGGTCGCAGCTTTAATGCGGTTCGTTTGATGTGAAGCAGCCACCCACGCCAAGTATGGGAAATGACCAGTGACTTTTTTAAAATATAATAGGTATATTATAATTTATCTCTCGGTGTAGGTACCTATAGGTACTTACTTAGTATACTTATAAAAAATATCAAAGTAAAAATATAATAAAAAAAATTTTTTTTACAATTCTTACATGTTTTTGAGATAAAAATTTTAAATTTTAATTCAATTATTTAATTTAATTGGAAAAAATGCTCAGTCCAGATTCTTATTGTATTTCCTTAATTATTAAAGATTTCCTGGTTATTAATTACATAGTCAAGTACTGGGCAATCCTGTGCCATGGTAGTCAACCTAACTGGGACATGATAAAAAGGACATGTCAAGTAGGTATTCGTACTTCCGCCTGTCGTCTTTTTTATTTAGATTATTCAAAGATGTCGTTACGTTTCACTTTCTAAGTATTTGATTAGGTATATTCAGTAAAATCTCGTCCTTCAGAGGATATATACTATTTTTTTTAACTCCAGTTTTTACTCTTAACATGTCAGACAAGTACTGTCTACTTACATACTGTCTACTTGCCACAGATTAAAAAGAAAACCCATTATTGCACCAAAAGCCGCCGTCGCCATGATTTACTTGTGACCTAGTCCGATTTAATTAACTGCACGCTGCGTGCTTGCTTTGCATTCAATTATGCAAATAAGTGAAATGTCGCACTTTAATTACCTTTTTGTGGCGGTGAATTACCAAAGAAATTCTATTGATACGTCATGTATCCTTTTCTTGTGTATATACATACACTACTTTGCGTAATTGTTGCTACTTAGGTACTGAATACTGATACACTTTGAAAATCAGCGTCGGGCAAATATGTGCCGGCATTTAGCTGAAAATGTATCCTTTTGTCACATCCTATTTTTCATAAAGTGTACTAACGCTTATACCTAACACTAGAATATATATATTTTTTTATATAGAAATATGTAGTGGCTAAGTAACAAAAATGTATGTTCTATAATTCATCAGCTCTGTGACAATAAATGATTATTCTATTCTATTCTTTTCTATTCTTGAATCACTCAGGCCATAAAGCAAATGCGAAACATCCTGTCACTTTAAGCGCACACTTGTACGCTTTTGCTATACACACAAAAAAAATTAACAAATACATGCTGATCCGATCGTACCTACACATCAATACATTTCTATGAGTCGCTTGCTTGGTCGCTTGACAAGGTAGTCTTTTATTTTTGACAGAGGCTATACCTGAGTGTGGCGTCTCTTCTCCGTACTGTTAGTCATCAGCTTATTAATACCTCTAATTTGAGTTAAATGAAGGGTAAGCGAAAAGTTGGTGATAACTCGCCTTGCGTTGAATTTATTTATTTTAGGTACCTATTTTGCTTTAATGACTAATTTAAAATGATTAAAATTAATAATGATCAAAAAGCAAATAATTCAAGCAATTAGCTCGGTAGTTCATCCATTAATGCATTAATTTCCAATAGCACGAGGCGCAACACGCCTCTATTAAAGTTAAAGTAACTCCCAGACACGCCGGCCTTTGTTGCTTCAAATTGGTCGTAGCAACGCTGGAGGTAATGCGGTGAAGGAAGTGGCCCACGATAAAGTGGGAAATTGCAAATTTTACGAAAGCAAGCGTTTAATATTTAATGCAATTTTTGCTGCTACCCATTTTATCGGCTGATAACACAGCTTGTAGACAAGTACTTATAAAGGAATGCCTTGCATTATTGTGTTGCGTTTTAAATCTTGACATTTTTTCATAGGTAAATTTATAGTTAGGATCTCTTTGGTGGGCGGCCGGGCCCATTCCTGGGTAAATTAGATTTACTGTATTAATGTCCAATCTGAAAAATGTCCAACCGTTGAAAAACGTCCAATCTGAAAAACTTTTAGTCCCTTTTAAAATGTGTTAACTGAATTAGATTCTTGAGGAAAAAACTCATACAATAACTAGAGAGATTATGTAGTTATAGGTATAAGGTAGTGTGGTCTGATCACCTATTTTTAACTTCAATCTTCGTAGTTGGTACCATGTACGATGACTAAACTTAAGGTTATTGTATTTTCATACTCCTTTTCCACCCCGGCTGCTACACGAGACTGCGTAAAATTTCCCACGGGAACACTACATTTTCCCGTTGAAAAAACATTTTGTGCATCTACCCCGGTGTCATTCATTTTATTAGTCCGTTTGATGCCGTTTATCTTAAAATTTCCCACAATCTTGATACTACATTATTTTGAAAGTTTGTATGTTTATTATTGCTCAGTCACGCTATAACCTGATTTTGATGAAACCTAATACAGTGATAGCTTAAGTTCTGCAATAACATATATCATACATATTAACGCCATCGAAGTATAAATATTTGTCAGAAATTCAGATGTCCTTGATTGACATATTACGATAAAAATGTTTAGAACAAACAAATTAGATTATACATACTTGCTTTTTATCTAACTTTGTAGATGCGCTAAACAATTCACTAAAGAATTAGTCGTAAATAGAATCGGAAAGTTTCACATAATAAATTCAACACTTCTAACTGTAAAGTTGCAGTCGCAGCGAGCGTCAGGAAACTTTTGTAGCGCCTTAGAGTTTATATACCTAGTTATAAGCAAATTGTACGTGTAGGGTTAACACAGATCTTGCCGCCGCCGCCATGAGGACTTAGGGCTATAGAGACACCTTATCTAATAAATAGCGCACGGGTTTCTGCAAAGAACACTCTATTCCTAACTACTGCTTAATTTATACTGCAACAATGATGTTAGAGAGAGATATAGAGCGTCAGTGGCCTCGGGGATAAGACGCGGCCTATCATATCGAAAGGTCCGGAGTTCGATCCCCGGCTGGGCCATGTACCAATGGGTTTTTTCTCGAAACTTAAGTACATTTACTGACTGCTCTTAAATGGTAAAGGAAAACATCGTGAGGAAACCTGCATACGCCGAAGAAGAAATTCTTAGACGCATGTGAAGTCCACCAACCCGAACTGGGCTAGCGTGGTGGACTAAAGCCCGAACGCCCTCGTTGAGAGGGTAGGCCTGAGCCCCAGCAGTGGGGACATTAATAGGCTGTTGATGATGAATGATGTTATCACGATAGCCTTGAATATTTGAATCCTCATGGTGCGAACGAGACAAATACTATAGCGACGGGCGCGTCCATAGCCCATCTCTTTTCATTTTTGCGTCATTTACTTATTTTCTTTAACAGTACCTAGGACCTAGGTATGTCTATAAATAGTACCTACATTTTAGACTTTCGCGCTTTGTATTCATAATTATACCTTTGCCCGACGTTTTGACCAGGTTACACTGGTCTAAACGTCGGGCGAAGGTAAATAAAACTTGTTCGTGTGTATGACCCGTAAATAATTATATAATTATGTCTATAAATTTCTGAATCTGGTGCTGTAGGTACCTACTTAAATATCCATTCAGCTGAAAACTTACAAAAATCAGAGGTGTTTCTGGGTTATAGCGTCAATGCGACGACGCGACTTGACTTCAAAACCTTTCATACTGTGCATGAACCGTTCTGAAAGGCGATCTGTATACGGCTCTGTGCAGCGGCCAGCATAAATAAGGCTATTTTGCTGACGCTTCTGCTTTAGCACTCTACGTTCTCATTTCAAAAGTTTCAACACGTATACGTACTCGCTCGGCAAGCGCAAGCTTTCAGAATAAAGGCCCTCAAATAAATTTTATTTATTTATTTGATTTATTCCAACTTATTGGATATGGATACCTATATATGTGAAGTTAACGCCGGTGGCATTCTCTACCCGTTAACCTGGTTACGCAGAAAAAAAATGGTAGGTGCCAAGTTGCAAAGCACAACACTGCGATAAAATTATGCTAATATTTCGGATCCTAACAGCATTCAACTACAAAAACCCGTGGAATGGGTGAACTTTATCAGGCGGATATACTATTGGCTACATTATTCACACGTCTATTGGCAACTATTTCAGTGTAATGTAATATGCGGCTCTGGAATAGAAACTGTTCAAACAGAACACCACGGAAATTAGAATAAGTAGGTTATACTTATTCGATATGAGCACAGGTTAAATTAGACGTTGACAGGCTTATCACTGATGTGAGTTAAAAATTATGAGTGTAAAATAATCCTGCTTCATAAATTAATCTAGCAACGTAAGTAAGTAGATTATACTTCCATTATTATTGTATGCGTATAGTTTAAATCTTTAAGCTTCTCACAATACAGATATCTCAAAAAGTTAATGAATATGTTGAAGTGGCAGCGGGCTGGTCACATCTGACGGAGAACTGTATCTGGGGTATAGGAGGGTATAGACCACGACTGGGCAAGCGTAGTCAGCGTAAGGCGAAGGCGTCTGCCAGTGACTGAATGTGAAGAACCGAAAATCGGGTTCAGTGGCGCGCCTTAGGGGAGACATAGGTCCACTCCGGAGTATGTAGCCGGTACCCGGAGTCCCTTGATTTGCGTCGAGAATGGCCACCGTGGGGTTTTATTGGGTGCGGTTTGGCGGGTGGGTCTCACATCACCCGGCCTTCCCCCCCAGAAGGTCAGGTATGCATAATGCATTTCCCCACGTGAAAAAAAAAAGAAAAAGACATAGGTCCAGCAGAGGACTAGTGCAGGCTGATGATGAAACAGATAACTAATCTATCTTTCAGATAATGTCGATGAGATTATAGAAAACAAAATGATTTGGTCCAGGTGGAGGTGGATATCTCATTCTTAGTAAAATCCATTTTTTTATGTGCTTTCAAACAAATTTTCAAGTAATGCCTACTTTGAAGACAATTGCAACACTTTGTTGTGAGTTGTGAGTGTTTTAGGGCATTGCTCCGCCTCGCATGAGTTATGTGCGGAATAAATCCACTGTGTCGGGAGGCCAACTCGTATTACGACTTGTGATTTCGCAAACCCTTTTTGAATTAAGTAGATGAAGTTGTTTGTTATTTTCCTTTTTTGTGGGGAAAGTTATTTCCAATTCTATACAAAAGGGTGATGGAGTGATTTCTCGATTTCCCACACTTATTGACATTTTATAGGCTAAGCATAGCCATACAGCGCGGGAATGCTGCCAGCGTGATGGGCACCCTGCCGCGGGGGCAAAATTTTTTACACTTTTTTAAAGTATAAATTTGTTATTAATTTAATTTATTCCAGTTTGTACGTAGTTGTATATTATTATAATTTAGTTTTATTTAGTATGTAGGTATACTATTATTTATAATATTTAAATGTTTTAGTTTTGTAACTAGGTATAATAGCAAATGTTTTACCATTTTACACATAATTATACCTTTTTATATGGGTAACAAATAGCGACGATGTTTTGGTAATAGGTATCTAAACTTTAAGCTTAAAAGTGTCATATGAATCTTTGTAGTGGTTGCAGACTATATTCATAAATCTTATACATTACGATATGACATGTATAGGTACAGGTGTACATTGCCCGCCACCGTCCGTCCAAAACATTGGGGTTGGTGTATAATAAAATAAACAAAAAAATAAACATCGAAATAGAGTTTATTATGAATTTTTTTAATGAATCAGAATCATTTAGGTGCTCGTAATAAATTATTGCAGGTGTACACCTGGAAGGTAGGTATTTAAATATTATCACTGTCTATAAGTCTCGATTCACAGGAAACGGCTAAATAGAATTTGTTACAACTTTACAGCTACCTAAATACAATATTTTCTAGTGTATCTAGGATTTTGGGCAAACAAGTAGGTACCTACTTATATCATACTAAACCAAGCTCAGCAGTAAGCAACACTAATTATATAAACTCTGGTAATAGGAAACCAAAACTAGATACAGTCTCTGTATTGTTATTAATGTAATGAACAAAGTTAGCTGTGAATGCTGCGTCGCGTTCTTGTGATTTATGCAAGTTTTCCTCCCAGCAGAGACCGTATAAATTCGCTTGCCGTACTCTTTTATATAGTTTAACTGTACTTTAATATTGTTGAGTAAGTATTGTTATTATTAATCGTACAGAACTACCTACTGATGGGATCAATCTAATTTTAACTTCTCCTAGTTCTATTTTTAAAAGAAAACCAAGTAAATAATGTTAATATCTGTACAAAATTGAATTCTAAGTTAACATAAATTAAGTTTACCTCAAACTAGTCGCAAACCGAAAAGGCATACATAAATGTTATAATAAAAAATATTTACCTACATACATTAGTCAACACTAAGAAGACAAAGTAAAATGTTGCAAAATGAATTTTAATTGACAACGGATGGTTGTTGTTTGAACTATGTATAGAATTAAGTAGGTACCTACCTATCTAATTTTCAAAACTAATAAAGGAAAAATAAGTACCTATGAAGTATCGTACAATTTCAGCTTATAAATGGAGTTAGAGTCGCCTTAATGACTACATATAACGTTGGGAAACCCTTTAAATAGAGGTGTTATCACTTTGCCTCAATTTCCAACTTTGATGTGTAAAGGTAACCTACGACTTTATGCAGGACCGCTGCCGCTGGGAGCAAAGTCGTGTCAAGTAAACTTAAATATTCATCTTTTACATAATCTCTTTGGTGTTTCATGTAGGTAAGTAGCTAGCCTAGCATGACGCACTATATTAGGTACATACTTACTTACTACCCTACCTAATTAATTTATGACCTCGTGACTACTCTTGAGTAAATTATACCACGTAAGTTTCATGGTAGGGAAGCAATGACAAAAATTAATAGGTAGATAAGTACTCAATTTAATATTAGATTGCATAAAATAATACAGCAAAATTAAAGCATTATAGGCAAGTTCATTGTTGCACATTAAATTAAACTTGCACATCCGGAGCGATTTAACAATAGCTCTATCTCGGTTAGGTTACTATTATTCTGTGGGTTAGGTTAAGTTCATTTTGATTTGATAAACGTTGTACACCCTACAGTCGAAAGATACTGATGGTGGATAGGACTCTTATGCTTGGAAAATCAATGAAACTATAGATATTTTACTTACCTTCACCAGGGGGGTAATCTACTACGTAGGTAAGCGTAAGGGTAGATTAGATATAAAATGTTTTAAAACTTTTGTACCGATAGCGCAGTTTCGCAGTTGTGAAAGGTTGAGCGACATAGTTAAGTGTTGCCATCTGTCCTGTTTTATACGGAATCTCTCGCTTTTAGATCTCCTGCGGATCCTGTGAATACCTGCAAAGGTGCGATATTTCGCTCTTTTTATAATAACGCTTTTTGGAGAGGTGTACCAAAGTCAAATGGTATCGTTTTAGAGTCAAATACGGAATAATATGATATTGATTGTCATACATTTTGTAACCTACATAAATATTTATTATTTTAAAAACTTTGTTTTATCGGTGTGGTCCCACCATTATGTCCCACTGGTGAGACCACTAGGAATGGTAGTTACTCGCTATGCTTAAGCCATCTAACGAACAGTGGGTAATGCTAACATACTTGGAAAATTCCTCATTAAAACACACGTCCCACGTCTTTCCTTACTTTTTTCACAATTTTGAGGGGCAACACTAGAGGGAGCAACCTGGAGAAACCGCGGGCGGCGGCGCCGGCGGTCCCTGGAGGGCCGATTTTCATAATAAAACCATCTCGCTAAATGGACCCGCACCAAATGTCGCCATTCCGCGCTGTCCCATCGCCTCCGCCAATTTGTTTTAGACATTCTTTTTTTTCTTATCTCGCCTGGCTCTACTACTCATTGATTTTCTTATTAAAATATTCGACGGCTGAAATCGTTTTCTTCATTTATTTATTTAACACTTTATTGCACACACACAAACATTTACAAAAAGAATATAAAAGCTCTTATTAAAATAAAGTAAGTAAATTATCCTAAAACTAAACACAAATACTAAGCTACTATTAAATTACAAAAAATAAAAAACTCATATTAATTTACGAAATATTATAGATAAACTTAAGTACAAAGGGCGAACTTATCTGTCAAAGAGATTCTTACTATATTTATTGAGTAAAAATGACAATAATAATGACTAATATAATAAATTACAATAGATATTAGTTTACTTATTAATTAATAGACATAAAACTCATTGCTGGGATAAAAAAAACTGTAAAGGAAAAATCACTACAGTGGGGTAATGTAACTAACTGCATTAGATGCACCTAAAAGCTAGGAAATAAGATCCACTTTCCGAGCTAGTGTGTTGAAATGAAAATTAATTTACATTGCACATTTATGTAGAAACAATGTAAAATACTTACCACCTGAATATTACTTACGGATACGATGTAAAAGCAGAATAAAAGGTCCATACTACTCATTAAAATAACAGAACGCTATATTCAGAAAACCGAGGAAAACGAAGTTATTACTCTTTAGCTTGTTTAACGCTGTTTTCTCACTGGTAATATGAGACTAGGTCTGCCAACGAACAGAAATATAAGCATTGCATAATTATTGCACGCATCAATCTAAAGGTTGCAGGTGTCCTTAAGGACATTGGTTTGTACATATTAGTTGTTGACTACATGTATAGGTACATAAAACCTTTAAGTACACTTTGTTATCCAAAACCACACGAAGTTGAAATGGTATAGCGAAATACCCTTCACCGATAGAACGTTTCGTAAATATAACATAAATATTATAATAACAATTAGCGATTCATTTTTATTTATATAGATTTACATTCTCTGTCGGAAATACATACATCGCTTCATTATTTTGTATCAAACAGATCGACTTTCTAAAGTACGTCGTATCCTTTTCACTGTGAGATACCTGTCAAAGGTCAAAGGGGGGATAAAAGAACGTCTTACGCTCTTCAAGGAGTATTGAGGTCACACTGGAGCGCCCTCGAGCTGACGGGATCATGGATCGGGGCACTTTTGTACTGTGAGAGAAGACTGTTCAAGGTTAAGGAACTTAATCTTCTATAAAACTTCTGTTAATAAATCCTAAGCTGCGGGATAGCGTTGAAAATAAGCAAGAAAAATTCCCGGTTTTTGCTTTTGAACGACGGTTTTACTGGAGTGAAGGAAATTTTGTATTTGTGCAAAAAAAATCGCGTTTTAGATGAAAATCGATTTACCCTTTGGCTCACGCGATTCAGAGCGCAGTACCTTTGAAACTCGGTTTTTTCGCGTCAGTCAGAGACCCTGACATTGTCACTCAATAAAACTGCTAATTTGAAACGTAACCGCGATTATGCCCAAGACAAAGTCAAGTGTCTGAGTGACTGCAAACTGATTATTATGACATTAACCGGCGAAATAACTAGTTAGCTGTCATCCTGCTACATGTAGTAGACTGAAGCACGGAGGCTGATGTGAGGCTGCTAACGGGCTGATAGTCAAAGAGTTAAATTAGAGAGACTAATAAAGACGACTATTTAGTCAGACTATAAAAATACTTATAAAATAATTATACGTTAGGTGTCATGTCAATACTCAATGAAAGTAGTATTTGTTCATTTAAAACGTTTTCATTAGAAACTCTATTGACGCGGTACGCCGTAACGTATAGTCTCGTGTAGACGTTCAATTCACAAACCATTCGGTGTTTTACAGGGACGAATCCATTGAAAATCTCGGGAATTTCCCCCCTTAGTATATTAGGTCCTTACCTATGAAGTTGCCGTTTTATTCTTACATTTCATTTTGCGTATAATTTCCATAGAACAATAGCTATTAAAAAAATTTGTTTGTTTCAAAAAATATACTATTTACTGTAGTAATTTTTATCTATTTATTTGTGTTACTTGTTTATAAATAAAGGTTAAAGACAGAGCATTTAGAGTCTCTTCTCACCGGATTGATTGCTTCATTTCATCGTCATAATCACGATGGTTTTTGTTTTTGAGAAATTAACTGAACAATATTGGCATCACTTCTATACAAGGGAAGACTTGTCATAAGCCAGTACGATGGCATGTGGCAGGACATAGGGTGCTTTAGCATTAATTCAATGGCGATAAGATAAGGTAGTTTCGGCATTGGCTTTGTAGTAGGATATTGCGAGTATGCACAGTGGAGTACTCACCTCAGGATAACCTCTCTTTAACGATAAAGGAAAACTTTGATCTATTTCGCAGATAAAAGTTAAGCATTCTATTTTGTTGGTTAACTTACTGATTAGTTTTGTAACCCCCCAAAGCTTTCTCTGAATAATATCCTGGCATTTTATGAGCAACGCTCGTCGACAGATTGCCATTTTAAGTGCGGATCTCGACTATGAATAATTCAGGACGCAGAACGAGTCGTTCAAATACGGAAATAAAAATGTTGCTGAAAGTATGTACGTGTATGTGCATTCCATTAGAAAAGTGGGAGAAGTGACGATAACAAGAGACTTGAGTCAGAGGCATCCCGGTAACCTCGGATAACCAATCTAGTGCCGCTGTCAAAAAATCTAGAAATACCTAAAGTGTCGCTGTCAGGGGTTGGTTGTTGAAAAAACACCCTTAGACAATTAAATAAATAAAGAACAATGCGCGTGACGTCAGCGTCCCGGGGCCGTCACACCGACACTTTAAGCGTTTTTTCTACCGTCCCGATGCCGGGACACCGACACTTGAACATGTAAGTACCTATGTGCATATAAGTATCTATGGTGTGGGAAATAATACAATACAGATCATCTCAGTCTTTTGTTTTTATAATAGAGAATTTGCCATAATTAGCCCTATTTGTCATATCTAATATAATATCTTATAAACGAGCACCAAATTGTTAGATGTTGTACAAGTAGGTATATTATTAACAGATTTGGTACCCACGAGAGGTATGGTCAAAATCACAGAATACAGAAAAAGCCTGCTACAAAATAATGAAACTTTTAAAAGCAACAAACTATACATAGCCATTTCCCACATTACCCGTAGAATATTACATTCATAGCTAGTCAAATACCTACCTACTCCACAATAAGCAGACCAGAAAAATCAATCTGAGTATAATTAGTGAAACTACACACAAGGCACCGTCCACCGCGACGCCCATAATAAATGGATTGGCTGTGTTAACCCACCGTACAAAGTGTTCAACGTCGAATTGATGATATTGAATTAACTGCTGACCGAAATCGATGAACTGTGATTAAATTGTATAAACTTACTTATTTACACGGAAAGTTATTTTTGGGGGATAAAATTGTAAAATTTAAGGCAGACTTCGATTTAGCGCCACCTTACAGAGACAGCTTATATTAGCCAGAAGAAAATTCGGTCCAGGAGATCCATTGGCCAGATCCATAATGGAACTAGAGCGTCAGTGGCGTCGGGGATGAGACGTGGCCTATCATATCGAAAGGTCCGAAGTTAGATCCCCGGCTGGGCCATGTACCGATGGGTTTTTCTCTGACTGCTCTCAAACGGTGAAGGAAAACATCGTGAAGAAACTTGCATATGCCGAAGAACTGGTGGCCTATAGCCCGAACACCCTTCTTAAGAGGGTAGGCCTGAGCCCCAGCAGTGGGGACATGTTAATAAACTGTTGATTTTGATTTTTATGTTGGGACTAGTAAGATGTTAATTTCTCATTAGATCCAGTTTTGAAGGTCCATTGGCTAGGTCCAGGAAAATAAATAAACTTATATAGTAATATAAAAAGTAACAAAAGCTTTCTGGCGTTTTGGTAAGTATGAGTTTGACCTTAAACAGGTTCTTATGTATCGGACACTAAAATAGCATTTGACTGTCATTTCGCTGAATTATTAAAGTTTCCCATTATACTCGTATCTGTACCAATTAAATACCTATGGGAAGTTAACCGGATATTTCCACTGGTACGACTGAAAATAGACAGTAGAAATCATGGCTAAAAATGTCGTCAGTGGACTCTTTCCACGTTTTGCTTGGAATCACAAGACATGCTACGGCGTAGCACTTGTCTGTAGCAAAAGTGCAGATATCGGAAAATATACACCCACACCATGTTTACCTTGAAGAAAATCAACACAACTTCCTAATAAACTATTTAAATTACCTCTTCGATTACAGGAACACGCTTTGCGATACGAGTATAGAAACAATCGATGATTTACAACGTATAGATTAGATTGCATTCAAAGAACTTATGCATCGGTGATGAGGGTTGGATTCGACCTCGACTCAAGGCTGGACAATACAAATAGGTCACATACACGATAAATGTACTTCCTTACATTATACAGTTTGATATTGAAGCTTGAATGTGTTAGTGTTACGTGTACTGACGTACCTTTAATTAAATAAAGCCATAAAGATTTTATGATCGTCGTGCAAGCTTATTGAAAAAAATAATGTCAGGTTAGTAAGTGGTAACTAAGATCTAGTAATAAATTCTTATCAAATAACTTTCGATCATATTATAGTACATACATACATACATATCGTCAGGCTATGTCCCTGACGGGGTAGCCAGAAAGAACGCGCGCCAAATATCGCGATCCTGACACACTTCTTTCGCTTCGCTCAGTCTCATAATTCTCTTCATACACGCTCGCTGTGGGACGCGAGTGCTCTTTACGTGTCCGTCTGCGAGCACCCGCTCTATCTGATCCTCGTATGTCAGATCATATAGTAACTCGTTATAATTATCAGAAGCTTTTTAAATAGTGAAATCCGCAATCTATTGTTATACATAATTAATATCCAATTTGATTAAATTACAGCTAGGTCTGTCGTTAATCTGTAGTTCACAGAATTATATAGTTGATTGACTGCGTGTCTCTTACAAATTTGTTGAGTTCCAATGTTGTGCCAGCAGTTCCCGACGACCTTGAATTCGTTGGTATTTATAGTTATAGGTGTAGTTGTAAAAGGCTCTATAGTGACTCGTCACGTTATCTTCATTTTCATAGCGTTATGGAGGCTAATGCAAGATGTCACGCAGCCACGAACGACTATACGACTATTTAAAGCATTTACTGTATTGCTATTTGCTCTTTTATTTGTACACTTTCGTAGATTAAAAGACAATAACGTTTACCTACAAAGTAACAAATTGTTGATAGGGAAATAGAAGAACGTTAATGCCATAAAGTAATTGCAAGTTCTGTTGGAACGAGTGATTTACGATAATAATGTCCAATCTGAAAAATGTCCAACCGTTGAATAATGTCCAATCTGAAAAATGTCCAATCTGAAAAACGTCCTATCTGAAAAAACGTCCAATCTAAAAAATGCCCAAGTTTAGTCTAAGCATTCTTGTCGATCTATATTTTTTAGCAAGAAGGTTCTTGTTTTTAGTCCCATGCTTATGCCTAGTGGTGTTAACTGCGCCATTGGTTGATGTAACGTAATCGCTGTATCTATATCGATGATGTTTTTCTAAAGGGCAATTCTCGCAGCCCTTTGTTTGTCTTACAAAAAGCCAAGCCGCTAATGTAAACAGCACCTGGTATTATCCGACTAACGGTTTAGACATAAAGACCTGCCGTTACCCCAACTTCAAGTATAAAAGTTATCGTTTCAATTTTATTTTACTTCAAAAAATAAATTTGGCTTGTCTCTCTGGTTTATTCGTAAAGTGTTTGCAGAAAAATCTATAGTAATATAATAAGGCTGAAGGGTTTGTTTTATTGTTTGTTTGTTTGCTTGTTTGAACGAACTGTTCAGACAGGAATTCCCCTTTAGTCCACTTTACGTTGTAAAGGAGTGGGTACCCCTTAGTTGATGTGAGGCTAGTAGTACCATAGGGAACGCTTATGGTAGTACTTTGACTAGCGAATTGTTTCGTACAAAGAATAAAAAGTTTGCCTATGAAACTGGTTACAAACGTGGAAAAGTTCGCAGAATTTCATACCCATGAGTATCGTTTGACCGGATGCGGCATGCCACGCGCCCCGACATTCATTATAAACACATTAATGTCAGCACACGAGCCAAAACGTACCAGTCACCAACTATCCGTAATTTCTCAACACAACTCCTTCGCAGCAATGTGCCAACGATCACCTTATAATGAGCCGAAGACATTATAAAGTTGTACCAACGTGTTCAGTGGTCGGTGATAATGAGTCTAAACTTCGACGTTCCTAATGATTGTATATATTTGTTCATGTTAGTTTCATTCTTAACATACTTATATTATTTGTATTTTTGACATTGCCTTAATCGTGTGGACCAGCTTGCTGCAATCAAAAACAAAACTAAACCTTAAACAGTAGGCATGTAAAATTTAAAAATATATATCAAATTTTACCTTACATAAGGGGTTGGAATTTGGATCGCCATATTATAGGTAGGAGAAAATCATACTCATAGAAAACATTCCTGTAATTAGGCTAAAGGACAGTTCCTTCCAGGTGGCGTTCGAATTTTCCACCCTGTATACTCAATTTAACACGCCCGGACATTATGATTATGAAAAAAATTCTGAATCGCCTGTGATTCTTACATTGGATTTCGCGTAACAATTAAATTACTGGAAACATTTCCGTATACGAAAAATCTCGCTATTGATTTGAGTTTGCAAGTCTTGTACAAATATTATACAAATATAACAGTATTATTATTATTAAATTATTTACAAAAAGAATCTTACATGTATCTTGGCGCTCCGTTCTTTCTGCCTAGCTCGTCAGGGACATAGCGTGAAGATATGTATGTATGTACCACTAAACAGTAGCTGTTTGTGGGGGTTTGTCCAACTAGTTATACTATTAGTTATACCGTATAACAAAATGGTACCTATTGGGCATTCGTCGTTCACACTAAATTTATATCTCATCTTTATACCTATTATTATGCCATAGTATATTGACACATTACAACAATGGGGGTAGTTAGGTAGGTACAGTCGATCGTACGTCAGCGGGAGCACTTGGACCTTGAGCTGGCCTAGCCTAATTAAGGAATTACAATACAATGAGAGACCAGTTTATGCTGGTTTTGCGTCGATGTACTTATGTGTATACGTGATATCCAGATATCGTAATTCTAGTCGAAGCTCGTAGCAATCTGTATTTGCTGACCAAAGTGAGTCTGAATTCATGAATACCAAACGTGTACAATGTCAATAGTGGAATTTAGCAGACGTCGTAATTTGCCATATATATATATGGCTTGGTCTCCAGAACATTGACTTTCTTTATTTTAATTAAGATCATAGACGATACTGGAAAACTTTAAACATGAAGAGTTAAGTAGGTACTTATTATTATGCTCATGTCTGGTAACTCAATGAACTTGTGTAATAAAGTGCAAAGACTTTTTACACTTATTGCAATACAAAAAATACACAAAAATATACTTTACTTCATAACAGTAGGTTTTAGCATGCTAAACAATATCGAAGAATGTAGAGTTTTATGGTTTTCACCGAATTGTAATACCTATAGGTATACCTACTTCATAAGTTCATGAGTAAAAAGTAATGAATTCAGAATACTCTAAATATTGATACCCTTAGAAGTATTTGTGACCTAGATGGTAGGTATTAAAAATTTACAGTAACTATATTTATACTAAAAAAAAATTTTTTTATTAACTACCCTCTTCTGTTATAATATGGAGTAGGTAAGGTGCATATCTTTGCAATGAAATTACTTGTACGAACAAATATCAAATATGTATATTATTGCATACAAAAGAGATCTTAAACGGTGAAGGAAAACATCGTGAGGAAACCTGCATACGCCGAAGAAGAAATTCTTAGACGCATGTGAAGTCCACCAACCCGCACTTGGCTAGCGTGGTGGACTATAGCCCGAACGCTCGTTGAGAGGGTAGGCCTGAGCCCCTGCAGTGGGGACATGTTAATAGGCTGTTGATAATATTTATACTAAACTAAAATATATATTTTATTAACTGCCCAAAATACTCTTCTGTTATAATATGGAGTAGGTGAGGTGCATTGCATACCTTGCTATGAGATTATTTGTAGGAAAAAATCAAATACATAATAAGTATATTATTGCATACAAAAGAGTTCAACGCCTTTGGAACCCTTCGCCAGAAATTATTTTTTTACATACACAGACCTATCTCCGCGTGCTTTGAATAGATATAGATTTATTCACCGATGCTATAACAAAAATTTGCATCAACATAAAGTTGTTTCTTCTGGTGATGTTTTTGTAAATATGCAAAGGCTATAATTTCGTTTGGTCTCTTCGTGCTGAAGCAATGTATAATTTACATAACCAAAACGTTATTCCGTAATAAGTCTCTATATATAATACTAGCTGTTTCCCGCGGCCTGGCCTGCGTTTTATAAGTTATTTCTGACTTTCTTTTCTTTTTACACGACACAAACAAAAACAAACGAATTAACCGTCAAAGTTAGACAATAGAACTCCTTTTAGACAGTAAATATAGGATAACAATAAAAAATTTATTATATAAAACTAAAACTAAACTTAAAAATAAATTATAAATAAAAAAAACCCTCGAGGCTCCCCACCGCTGGGAGCGTGCCCAGAAGGCTGGCGGCATTACCCCGCTGGATTGTGAGGCTGATCCTCTGAGCGAGGTAATGCCCAGCCCTCTGGTCGTTTTTAGACAGTTATCGAGTAACCTTAGTAGGTAGGTTACGGTTATTTAAAGACTACTTAACTGAACAACTAATCTCATATTTACTTCTGTTAAAATATATTCTCATGTCTGAGAATCCCACGACAATTTCTATTTTATATTTTGCGATTTCGTTACAATATCGCATGATATAATATAACCAGCAGGAGATAGTTAGATGACAAAACTGCATGGCGATCCTTTCTGACTACTGATGGTTATATTATGGAAATGGTTCTGTCTCAAACGTGCAGTTAAGTGAAGGTTACATGTAATATGACTTAGGGCAATTTCATACTATCGCTTATGGCCAGTACTGAGCGTAGGTAGACTCAGCATTAACTAGTTTATGAATTAAAATAGGAACAAGAATTTTAACTGTAAATTATTTACATGTAATTTTAAATAAATAAATAATTTTTAATATACTTTCTGTATTTATTTGTCATAAAATACCTGATCTTGTATCTGTAGACTTCAATAATAACCTGAGAACATAAATCGAATCTAAGTATTTGTTTAATTAATTATACATGAAATGTTACTAATAGTTAATAGTCAAAATAATTACGGTAGTACATAACATTTAGTTGAATTTGTATGAAGTTCTATATCTAGATAGTATTAAAACATATATTAAATATAATAGATGCTAAACAATTGTACGAACAAAAAAAGCAAAATTTTATTAACAAGAGCAACAACAAATCACTAAAAACAATAAACAAAGACATTGCGCAAAAAATAACTGGAAGCAGTCGTTACATAAAAGCGAACGAAATACATTGCTATCATATTTCATAAGGACGCCTATTTGTAAGTCCGCCGCCGCCGCGCTAGGTGAGGACTCCTGCGAAACGAAGGTACGGGAAACATCCCGTGAGTTGACGGGAGGTGAGGCTGGCAACACCAGGCTACTCGGTAGTACGGCGTGTTTATTCTGCCGCGTATATCGACCGTGGGCGAGGGCGCGCGCCGCCCAGCCCGCGGCCCGCGCTCAGTCGCCGCCGCACCGCCGCACCGCCGCCCGCGCCGCACGTGCCCGGCCCGCTCCCGTGACAGCCGACCCCTCGCGAACAACCTAACCGCCACACAACAACAATCGGAACCGCACCAACACCACAAACTATCCCACACTACCAAACTTAATGGCCATAACTTAGACAGTTCGAACAGTGTGTGACAAAACAAAGCACTGTTGTGACATGTGAGAGTGTTAATGCTAGGTTGCGGATCTTGAGGCGGCTGTTCGAAAGGTGAGACTGGAATGTTGTAATCAAGCATGTGAAGGGGTCGCTAAATATGTTGTGACATATCAAACAACCCGTTCCTCCTCTTATTTTCAAATCGTACTGTCATCCACCGAACTTAAAGTTAAACAATTGACGTTCAAAATGCTAAGACCTTGAAGATTTTATTATAATATTAAGGAAGATTACGTCATAACCTACCTATAGCCATGCGTGATACGAGATTGTATCTAACTTACATCACAGTACCCCTAAAATTATTAATAAGGTTCATTCATTGTAAGGCCAGAAACGAAAGGTCAATGTCACGTGAATATGTCAAATGAAACATTCATGGCTGAATGGACAATCAGAATGTTCATTAAAATAAAATAATTTCACAGTAGGTATAACAACTGTAGCTACCAAAGAGTTTGATGGGGTCTACGGGGGACTACGGGTCTACGGCGCGTAGCACTGGGCGGCCTGGCGCGTAGCACTGGGCGGCCTGGCGCGTAGCAATTAGTATCATATTCCCCTGTGCTGTGTATCTTTTCACTATTTACCGTTTCTCGCGGTAAAACGGTTTTAAACATTTTCTTTTGGAATATTGTTTTGTTAGTTCAACAGTTTACAATTATTGCAATAAAAACTTTTTGATGACTTACTTATTGGGAGTGTAAAAATGACTTGCGTCTGATCACTCGGATGGACTTACTGAAATCTGAATCAAGCTTTTGCCCTGCGACATTGTCCGCAGCTATTCAAATTTCCCGCGGGAACAAATTTTCCAACAGAGAAATTTTTTTTAAATTCGGTTCAGTTCTTACGGAGATTACTTCAAACACATTCATAGAAACTTTACCTCTTTATTATTAGTATAGATAGATATACCTACATCTGTGGACGTATCATAGTTTTATGTATAAAGTATAAGATGAGTAAATAAATTTATTATACAAATTATTGCAAATTCACTCGCGTCTCCAGGCGGTAACAAACGTTCCGCCCTCGCCGGGACCAACCTTGAGTTTAGGGTTAAGTGCATTAATCATGCGAAAACGGTACGTTACGTCCCGCTCAAGGACGCATACGAGATCTCTTGAGAACTAAGAACACAATCACGTTTAATAAGTAGTAACAAAGGTACTGCAGTTTTTGACTGTACATTATTTTTTAAGTATTATTTATAGTAAGTAGGGAGGCAATACAGGTTGAATACAATTAGCAAAAATAAATATATTGATGTACAAAGGTGTACTTAACTCTATTAGAGTTTTCTTCCAGTAGACCTTTGGGTGAATGAGACAGGCAGACAGTTAGTACCTAGTCTAATATATAACATTTTAAGTATGTACTATTAACGTTTTCGAAATTTTTAAAAATTAAGTTTGTATGAAACCCTCGGGTGCGAGTCCTACTTCTTAGCACTTTAATTTATAACAACAGGTGTTAAGAAAATATGGTGTGGTGGATTTTAAACCTGTTAAATAAATAATAGTAAAAAAAACAGACAGCATCTAGAAGGAACGGACATGTCAATAGATTTAATTTATAAACATAAGAGTATTATTATTTTCATAAACTTACCTACTAAAATAAAACTCGCGAAGTTTAGACTCGACTGACAGACGACGCTTTGGTTGTGTAGGGCGTTTACGTCGAATACGCCAGGGTGTTGGTTTTGATTTATAAGCGGTCCCCAGACGATCATGCGGCATGACATGCGTTACGTTTATGTGAATTATCATGCTGCATGATGGACCCTCATGCTTGCTATCAATCACTTAGTACAGTGAAGAGTACGCACGATTGTCAATAGGCCAGCACGTAGATTGCATGTAATTCGCGTCAATCACTACGATTAAACGGTCATGCATGAGTGACAGCACTACACATCTACAAGGAACGGACATGTGAATAGATTTAATTTATAAAAATAAAAGTATTATTATTCTCATAAACTTACCTACTATTATTTTGTTATTAATTAATTATTTCCAAATCACTTTATTTCCATCCAATGTTGTTTGCTACAACATCATTTTTCAATGTTTAATGTATGTATGTCTCTGGCTACCATTTAAATTGCCCTTTGTGAATATTCAATTACTTACTTGGAACGCCAAATTAGAGTACAAAATAAGAACGCGCTAGGAATGTACAGTCTACCGCACGTCAGTGGAAATACTTTCACCTTGAACTGGCCTGGTCTATTATGGAGTTTTAATACTATGACAGACCAGTTTATACTGGTTTTTTTCCACTGATGTGCGGTCGACCGTACATACTCAAATAACTAGTAAAGAGTTAGACTTAGTTTGGGTAAAGAAATAAATAATGATCACTTTCATTAATAGCCTATTAACATGTCCCCACTGCTGGGGCTCAGGCCTACCCTATCAACGAGGGCGCTCGGGCTATAGTCCACCAGGCTAGCCAAGTGCGGTTTGGTGGACTTCGTGCGCCTAAGAATTTCTTCTTCGGCGTATGCAGGTTTCCTTACGATGTTTTCCTTCACCGTTTGAGAGCAGTCAGTAAATGTACATAAGTTTCGAGAAAAAACCCATGGGTCCGGTCCGTTGGATCCCAGACGGGATAGATCTTTGGACCTTCCGCTATGATAGGCCGCGTCTTATTCCCGACGCCACTGACGCTCTTGATGATCACTTTACGGCCAAAAATTTAATCACAATTATTGATATTATTAATTATAGATATTGGAATGACTCTGCATGAATAGGTACTTAATGGCCGAAGCCGAAACGGCAGCCGATCATGGCCGAAACACCCTCAGAAATACCGCATGCATGGCTGTACATAGAGGATTTAACTAAACTTTGGTAAATAAATACTTAAAGTGGCTGTAGCCTTCAAGTAATCCTTTGATTAATCCTTTTAGTAAGTGTATTCTGTAATTTATAAGTATTGAACTGGCCGTTTCTTGAAAAAAAATTCTTTTCAATCGCCAGAAAAGAAAAATAAACATTTATTTTTTAATCTAATGGCTGCCTCAAATATTTCCTGGTGTTTTCTGGCCAGAGACGACACTATTTTTATACGATGTAAGTACTAATAGAAAATCATTTTAGAAAGTGTATTCCGTAATTTATAATTATTGAACTGGCTGTTTCTCCAAAAAAAATCTTTTCAATCGCAAGAAAAGAAAAAAATATAATATACTTTTAAATTCTAATGGCCGCCTTAGACATTTTTCTTGGTGATTTCTGACCAGCGACGACACTTCATTTTGATATACAATCTTTTTTACTAATTAAAATAAAATCGAGCAATGTGTTAAAGTTTTTACATAGCCCATACATACCTACATAGTTTAAAAACAAAGCCGCTGTACGCTTAGATCTTATAAACTATGCAACGGATTTCTATGCGGTTTTCACTATCATTTAAGATAATTTCTTCCGGATGATTTATAGGTACTTATCCCGTGCGGGCAAAGCCGCGGGCAATAGAGAGCGGGCTAGAAGATAATAATTTTAGTTGTCGTTCGTATCTCATTTTCGGAGGGTTAACCGTTAACCTCAGTTAAGCGGTCCCTACACGATCATGCGGCATGACATGCGTTACGTGCTGTCACTCATGCATGACCGTTTAATCGTAGTATTGACGCGAATTACATGCAATCTACGTGCAGGCCTTTGATTGACAACCGTGCGTACTCTTCAATGTACTAAAGCGATTGATAGCAAGCATGAGGGTCCATCATGCCATGCAGCATGATAATTCACGTAAACGTAACGCATGTCATGCCGCATGATCGTCTAGGGACCGCTTATAAATCAAACCCAACACCCTGGCGTATTCGAGGTAAACGCCCAATACAACCAAAGCATCGTCAGTCAGTCGAGTCTAAACTTCGCTAGTTTTATTTTACTCTGTGCTACTGTGCCTCATATAACGACAGCAGCTATACAAAATATTATTAATGCTGTACAATCAGTTGCGTCTGAAGCCCGTCACGAATAATGAGACACGACAGCCTTTTACGTCTCGCGACACGAAAGTAAAATGTAAGATGACTCTGCGATACTGTTAGGTATATCTTGTTTATTTCAGTCATAAGTTATTATCTTTTTACTTAGTCTTAGGTAATATTAGAAAGACAAAGAGATATTATGGAGTTGCCAGCCACCGTGATAGACACAGTGATGCTTGCGATATAAAATAAGGAAGTGCCCGTCGTAAAAGTTTGACGTCACACAGGACTGTATGGATTGTGTTACCTGTGCTTTTCTAAACGGTACCTAAACGATATATTTCTTACCTCTCAAACTTTATATTCCTACATAATTCCCATACTTACAAGAGTCTTGTGCGCTAAATAACAATTAGTTCACGAATAAATTAATTAATTTAGTCCAATCTGTTCTACCATTACTATTACATATTATTCAGATAAATTGATAATTAATTCCATAAAATCTCAAAATCAAAAATATTTTATTGTATGTAAGTACACTGGGTACCTTTAAACAACTTCAATTTTTTAATCTACCACCGCTTTGTTATAAATTAGGAAAATTATTTATTTTCCGAAAGATATTAATTATAATTTATCCTATCCTACTATTCCTACTAATATTATAAAGGCTTACAAACGTAAGGCTGCGAGGATGTTTGTTGACAGATTTTGATGAAACTTGGTACAGTGATAGCTTATATACTGGAATAACATATAGGCTACTTTTTAACGCGGACAAAGTCGCGGGTCGTCCGCTAATACCCCCTAAGTTGTTACTTAACACCTATATAGAGGACTCTGTGATAGAGGGCGCTGTTTCACAATGTAGGTACACGGGAAAAACTTTTCTACACGGGTGAAGCCGCGAGAAAAAGCTACTAAAATATAACTAAGGAAATTGCCTAACGAAATTGCCCTTCGAGTAGTCCCGCAAGATCCTAAACTTTATAATCTTGATTAAACTTTGAAGAGTAAACAAAACTAAAATCCAAGAAAAGCTTAATATTTTATTTACGAACGCCGTCGCCACAATAACACTGGGTCTTCACTTTAATTGTTGAAAAAGCTTTATGAAGTTTCTTGCTTTCTTTTCTTACACTGTTGTAAGAATAGACATTTTATTTATCATGATCAAAAGGAAAGTTTGGTTTGTGTTCTTTTCATGTCATTGAAATTCACTTCCCCAGAGCGACAGTAAAAGGCAGGGGCGGGGCGTATACAGCCCAGCAGGAATGAATGAACGGCGCGGAAACATTCTTAGACTATTTTCCGCCATATCGCTTCCGGATGGGGATATGTAATCTTTAAAAGCCTAATTATGAATTTCAGAATTGTCAATGACTTATTTACAATAACATGCATTTGCCAAAGAATGCAGTCTGAAACAAACTAAAAACTTACTTGTTTTGGACTTTGTAATTTTACTGTCAAAACCTTGGGGGAAGTATCCTATGGAGGCCGCCTTTGCTACGAAAATCGTGACCTTTTTTTTACTAAATGCGGCTTTTTAAAGATGTTTTTTTCAAACTCGATATCGGTTTTTTTTAGTAATATTTTAGATTTTTGGCAGCAATTCAACTTTTTTGTATGGAAAGATAGTATGTAGTTTAAAACACCATTCCCTACAACTATCCCAAAATCCGCTGACATCCGAATTATTTCCTCTATTTGACAATTTTTGGTCTTCGTTTGGTGGGCTATATGCAAACTTAGGTATTTAATATGTCGAGTTAATATAGATATTTAATTAAATCTCACAGATTAAATACACATAACTCCTACCGAGTCCCACACCGACGACGCGTCGTCACAAACAGGGGGTCGTCGCGACGTCCCCCTGTTTGTGTCCGCCCCTGATTGTTACGTCAGCGGCGGGCGCGCCGGCGACTGGCGGGTCAAGGTTCCCTCTGACGAGCTCCAAGTCTCGAAATACTGTCACACCAGACGTTTACCCTATGTATTAGTAATGTCTCCATATTTATTCACACATTTTGTTCTATTTCTGTGTGACCCAAATACTTGTTTGTAAAAATTGAGGCGTATCACAGACACATGCGGTCTGCGGTGGCGGCCTGTTGTATTCCATAAGCAATGTATGTGAGACTTCAGACACGCCTGCGTTTTCATATTGAAGCTGGGGCCTGCGGTAGACCGTACGCCTCTTCGTTATTCTTGATTTAGTCTAATTATAATAATATCGTAAGACCTCAGAAAAGTACCTTAGAACGGTGAGAATTTATACAGTTAATGAAATTACTTACATGTGGGCTAAACTTTAAAGAACTAGCGGACGCCCCGCGACTTCGTCCGCGTTAAAAAGTATCCTAGGTAAAAAGTATTCTAGGATAAAAGCTATCTTTGCGCCAAGTTTTATCCAAATCCGTTCAGCCGATAAAGCGTGAATGAGTAACAAACATGCAAAGTCACAAACATCTCTCTAAGCTTTCACATTTTTATAGTAGTGAAGTAATGACTATTACGGTGAAGCCTTGCTGTAAATTCGTTTAATTAAATTGCCACTATGACTATTCAGCGCCGCTGTAGTAATTGCCTAACAAATTATTAATAACAACAAAGTGTATAGTGAAAAATCATTCATTGAAGCATTCTTCAAATAAATGGTTACAAACATTATTTTATTACTATGGATTGCTAATCGCGCTTATAATCAATGACCTAGGTAGGTACTTACAGGTATAATATGTATCTACGTGCTATTAGCTTAAAGTTGCCAGTCACTTTCATAAGGAAACTGTACAAGAAATTTAACAATAATAACCTCAAGGCAGTAAAATTGTCTTTCTAAAAAATACATTCAATAAAAACTGGGCGAAATGGAAGAAAAACAATCTCTCTTACCCGGTCGTAAGGAACGGCGATTATGTACGTTTCCCACTTCCACATTTGGTGGCAAACATTTAAGTTACCTACCCTTTTCTATCGAAGACTTGACTTGTGATTCAAGTACCACGAAAACCATAAACCGAGATCTTTCAAACACTTAGACCCTAACCTTAAGGTGTAAACACACGATTTCATTCACCACGTTCTTTTTCCAGCGGCATTGACCGTTTCAACCTCCTCATAACCTATCTTATCTTCTTTGGACTAACGATACTTCGCACAAATGACATGTCGCACTATCGTACATCGCACACTCGTGGTCGCACTTCTGTAATAATCCCTGCGTTGAAGGTAAAAAAATGAATTTGTGTCGCCGGAATTTCTCTAAGGGCAGTATTACGCTTATTTTGTATGGTTATATGGCAATTTGCGGTGGCAATTTTTGGCACCAAAGTCAAGCTTTCTCGTAGCGAACAATTTCATAATATCGTCGAAGTTTATTGCTATTGGGTTGGGTGAACAATTGCCATTCAAATCAAAATTTAATGACACTGTTCACTCAAATCAGCATATTTTGACATGCAGTAATAAAAGATTTAAATAAGAAACTGTTATGAGAACGTAAGATCAGTATATAGGTAATGTAGGTATATACTCGTACTTAAGTAAGCTTTGACCCTTTCCCCGTTATTACTAAACGCAATATTTCCTAATCTCATTCGGTTCCATTATCATACAAGTTCGCCGAAATCATTCGATATTCATTTTGGAATTATTTACTGTTATTGTAATAGTATAGACGTGGAGCCGCGAACTAAATTTCGTGGAAACCCGGTTTTATGGCTTCCGTATTTTATGGTAATAGGAACAAACCTCCGGGGCTGTGCTTCGCTTTGCGTTACATTACATTATATACATGTAACGTGCAGCTTAATCGACTCGTTGCCATATAACCTACCTATGTAATATTGGTTTTAATAATTTATATATGTTCACATAGTAGGAAATCGTATTGGCTTAACCATTAGTAATTTTAAAGGATAATGAGTTCTGGATAAAACTTATCTGCAACTCACTTTTACTTTATTAAGTTTAATGTTAAATTTTGACGCGCACTGTTAAATCAAAATGTAGAGAATAAGACGATAACATCTTAGCATTAGCTCGGAACAGCTAGAGTTAAATTATCGTTGATTATCAAGACTCACTTTGTAAAATGGCGCACGCGTTACGTTATCCCGTCATTACCACACAAAAAAAAAGAAAACTGGATGTTTTATTGTCGTTTCACTCATCACGCCGCGCCGTACTATTATTATTTGGTAGGCAGATAGTTTGTAAACCACAAAGTAATTCAACTACCGACTACGGTATGCACTTTCGATGAGAAACTTATTCAAGGAAAGCTCATTCTAAGTGAATTGTATACCTACATATTTTGTACAATTTCAATATAATTAAATAATTTGAAAAAATAATAAAAAATGTTTTTGTTTCAGGTGAATGGCGATACGGGTAATACTTACTAGGTAAATAAATTCATAAAATAACATCGCTATCGATACTTGCTGAATAATATTTTTTTGTAATTTTATGAACATATTTATTTATTCTATTTTTTATTTTAAAAAATTAAAGTTTAAAAGACACTTCAGAACAGGGCCGGCCGTTAGAATAGGAACAATGTACCACAGAACATTATGATGCCCCTTCCGTGAACAAAACAGACATGTTATGCAGTGTATTGAGTATAATAAATTATTAATTGCAGGTCTATACAAAGAAATTAATAGACTACAAACACCAGCTCTATAATGATATAGATATACAAGCAGTTCACGCTCGAATATTGCACCCATCAAATTTTTTTTTCTTCAAAATCTGTGAGGCGAGTAAAAAGGCAGCGTGGCTGTATTTTACTGTACAAAGGCAAAGGCGACTGGGCCTCAATAGAGATACAACACAGTGGAGGCGACCTTTCGGGCCCTTCCTCGTTCACTGAACACTTGGCCTTTGTGCACAATGGAGCCGGATCTCGACCCAAGGTGACAGACGACACGAGTCACCTGCTTCTTGAACTTGGCGGATATTGTTACATGCAATTATATATACGTTACACAAGACTGACAAAATATAATGTTTTGTAACGTATGAATGACTCTATATAATTTGCTTAGTCTAGTCATAAACCTGTCATTTTGGGAGAGGTATGGTGCAGCAGTGGAATAATACCTATAGATAGAATGTTGATGACTGCTTATCGTCACTTGTGGCAAACAAAAGTATATAAACTCATTAGCGACGACATTACTGCGGCACACGTTGTTGCGACAACTCGTTATTTTCTGAAAAAATACGGACATTTCACTTGGACCGGTGCCTAGTTCTCAAAATAATACCAGCTAAGGTTATGTTATGAAATAATTTCACTGTGTAATTTTGAAATAAATGAGTGTATAACAAAGTAATGGACGAATAGCACAAATGTCATTTAGAGGGTTAAACATAACATGCACAATAAACATCAGAAATAATGCAGCAATTTGTTCGCAAGAAAATTACTTCAAAGTCCTTGAATTTCTCCTCATTAGAAATTAAATGGCAGAACACACCACAAAGCAAAAATGTAGCGATATTTCACTCACCTCACTTCGGAGGCACCATAAGGAAAATACGCTCAAAAACATTCCGCGACTTCACATTTATTCAAACAACACATTTTTAGCTCTTTGGCCTTAAAAGAAAATTGCATGGAACGTGAATGCGGCAACATTGCATACCGCCGTAATGCGATGCATGACGGTAATACGGAGTTTAATGAAGTAGCGGCTGGAAACCTTCAAAGATTGAATGACGTTGCGCGAACTTGTCGTAAAAGTAAGGGCGTATTTTCATTAAGGACCGACGACCGAACGATTTATCACTCACCCAATCATCTATCAAACTGACGTTACCTGTTATTAAACAGGCCTACCTTACACCTAGTTAGGCATTATTTGTTAGGTGTGTGGATGGCTCGCTTGATAGAGCTAGCGCGTAGATTAGTATTGTTATAAAGTTAATAAATAGTTACACCAGTAGATCGTTTCAGTTCTTTCCACGGTCACGTCCTTAGCTTTGTGATGGTGATCAATGTTGGATTATGTTTATCTCGTTTTTGTTTTGTTATGATCTTCTAAAAAAAGTATAACAAATTTGAAAAGAAAACAAACAAATCCATGTGTAATTATATGAGTTGACCCTCTGCTTCTCAGGGGATGACTTTCTACTAACCCAGTTTTATTCCTGGAGGATCGACACTCGCAAAATATAATAATCTCTGAGATTACGAGGTCGCAAACAATGAAAGTTTAATCAAAATTTAAAATCTTCGAGCCGCGAGCGACTTAATTTCGAAATGAGGCGTCTGCGTCACGTAAAAATTACTGGTACGTAGCTTTATGTTGTGCTCTAAAAGGCTCTTTTATGATTGGTCGTAAAAATGGGCCTTTGCGGCCCAATTTCATTCTTTAATTAGGCACCTAAAATTCTTGTTTTACAGACTGTAAAAGTGCAGATATTGGGCACTAAAATTCTGACAACTTCAAGGTCCGGCTAGTGGTCATATTATTCTCCTTTAAAACCAACCTACACCTAAAAGCGCTTGAACAAATTATACAGAACAATTCATGGCTAGATATTTTACCCTCGTCTTAAACACCCTAAATGTAAATTTAGCGGTGTTCTGCTAATCTATACTTATAATAAATCTGTAGAAATCGTGTGTCTGTACTTTGAATAAATTTATAAAAAAATGAGTGTGGACGATAAGAAAAGAGTAACAGAACACAAAAAAGCGTTTTTAAATTTTTTTGTCTTTCTGTCTTTCTGTCTGTCTGTCTTTCTGTCTTTCTTTCTTTCTGTCTTTCTGTCTGTCTGTAATCGCTAATCTCCGAAACTACTGAACGGATTTTCTTGCGGTTTTCACAGGTAGATTAAGCACAGCCTGGCGCAACTTATAGGCTTTGTTTCATTGAAATCGGATGACAGCGAAAAAAGTTATCGTCATTTACAGATAAATCATTTAACGTAACAAGACGATGTCATAGACATAGGAGATATCAGTGTTTTTTTTAACTGGGACAGTATAAGCAAGTCCGAAACCATAGGAGATGCAGGGAAAGTGTCTTATGACATAGAAATTTTTTGGTCAAGCGTGTGTTGTCCATAAAAATGAGACAATTTGCACATATTTTTTTTAATGCGGTTCGACTCAGTTTCATGTAGGGATCATTTTATTGTATCGGAAGAAAAAAATCCAAGCAGCAGAAGTTAGTAAAATTTAATAAAATGTTTTCTTATAAAACAGACTGTGCAATGTACTTAGGAACTTACTACTTATTCATGCATGCCACCCGAACTCCAGCTGCTCCGATTACTATGTCAAAATTGTTATCACGAAAAAATACCTAAAGGTTCCTAAGACAGTTTCCCTGTATCTCCTATGGTTTTGGTTTTGCCCATACTGTATTAGTTAAAAAATACACACGTATAATAAAAATTGATATGAGAAGTCTTATGAGCAATAGAAGTGAAAACAACAATTTTTTAAATTTTTATCTGTCTTCACCAAATTGGATACGGTGTTCATAGTTTGTTCCTGAAGGTATGGTATACCTTAAATTTTGGTGAAGGTACTTAGAATGATCCATTTTCCCATTGGAAAATTATAACTAGACGATGTATGTCTGTACATAGCAGAGATAGGTACCTACTTCCAAAATCCACGCGGACGAAGTCGCGGGCAACAGCTAGTAATATATAATAATAATAATAACGTTTGGACAAATTTTACACACGGCTGTTTAGTCCCAAACTAAGCCGAAGCTTGTAAATGGGTACTCAACAACTGATAAACATACATAAATACTTAAATACATACAAACACCCAGAATCCGAAAACCAACAGTTATGCTCATCACACAAATGTTGGTCCCGGGTGGGAATCAAACCCACGACCTTTGGCGCAGTAAACAGGGTCACTACCACTACGCCGACAGGCCAGTATCAATCAAATATTATCTAATTATATATTAAACATTTGCATATGTAGAAACTCATTGATCGTGTGTAGACGTACGAGTACCTATCGAATCGACCATTAAACAATTTAATTCAATATTGCTATAAGTTTGCTAAACACTCGTCTAGAGTCGTTATGTTTGCACAAATGATCAACACAATATACATTCTAGCCCGACCCAAAATGTATAGAGTAAAATACATTTTGTATAGATGTAAAAATGTATAGAGTAGAGAAATATACAGATGCGGTCAAAGCCTTTCAGCTGTCTGTGCCTCAAGCAAGACTAGCCTTCAAAACTTGGATAGTGCTTTGTTCGTGCAAGACCCAACTCATCTAAACTTATCTTCCATTATCAGTGACTACAATTGCACGTTCGACCTAAGTTAGCGTAATATACGTAGAGCTAGGGTTCCCATATGAAATAATTGATTTATTCAACTCAATATAGTTTTTTACAATTTTATGAATATTTAAAGAAGAGGAATGTAATTCATGGTCCACATATAGATGGAATCAGTGGAAGGTCTGGTAACAGCCTAGTCGAAGCATCGACTTGCCGTCGGCGGCCTTCGCATGGAAATAGCAGTAACGTGTCGCGATCGGCGTCGTCCCTCGTACTATATAAATACAACGGTGCATTCGGCCGTGACCCGGCCTTCACTCCCGCCCGCCCCTGCACCCCCGACTTAATATTAAGGGACTGATATTTATGCTCTGACGTGAATATAGTTATTACCTACACTTACATTTAATTTTAGATTGGTAGTCAATTAATCAGTTTTATGATGGCCTGTCAGTAGGTACTACCGGTCGATGTTCTTCCGCGTGGGTGTTTTTTATAAGTTATTTAATACTATCATTACTGTTGATCTCTGTTGTCACATTATGGCATATTATTTTATTTATTTTCATAGTACTGACGTAATAAATCATAAATTCATAAGAAATCTAAAACTCAACGAACATTTTACGAGTAGCAACTTTTTTCCCTAGGATTTTTATTCTGTGTGGTATATATTATACCATCCAGTTAGAGGATAAACACACTTCGAAATTCTAGTGCATTTTTTTTCCAAAGTCCTACATCACTATTGTAATGCCACAGAAAAGCTAGCTTTTTCCATTTTCTGTAGGTAATGAATATTGACCTATGAGCTAATTTTACCAATTTTTTAAGTAAACGCCATACGATTAAATAAATGCCACGCTGTAAGGACCACCGGGTAACAAACCAAAAATGTGCTTACATATTTGCTTAAAAAAAGCATCTCGCCTTAAAGCCTTCAGTAAAAATATGTGTTTAATTAAGTACTGGTTAGGTAGAGGTAGGTACACTAAAATTTTAATCTCGCTACAGGCTCGGATAATTTTGCGAGCGGTGTTGGGGTAGAGCGTGAACCTATTTATTTTATCCCAAATTAACATTTTTCCCCAATTTACGCGTATGTAATGCGCTTATTTATAGTCGCGTGACATACATATCATATTCTATCTCTAAAAAATATTTCAATACGTGCTTGGTTGCTACGAGCAAGGTTTCGTTAGCATGGGCTATATATGGCATTTTTTGGTCGTTTTGTTAATTAACAAAACCACCGTAACTGACTTGTTTGATTCATTCATTATATTTTGGACCCTGGTGGGTTTGAATGCTGGAGGTAGGAGAAACAAAAAAAACTCGTTAGGTGTACACGAGTTTTTTACGGTGTAAAATGGTTTGAATTATTATTTTTATCAATGTTAGTTGTGCCCTACGCCCATTGTACAGGGATGTGTTGACTGGGAAACCAAATAAAATCATGACTGGTATATAATAGCTGAATGTGTATTTTTAAAAATTATTTGTAGAATATAAATATTTGAAACCGTTTATATAAATTTCAACGTGTTTGAGGCAGTAAAAGCCAGTATAAGTGGCGTCGACCCTCAAGTTTGTTAGATTTATAAGCAAATGCAAATCCCAGTCGGGATCTTCGCTGAGTTAACGTAGCGACCCGCTCATAATACTTGCTTATATTTATTTTCCTAATTCTTCCAAAACATCTGAATACTGAGAAAGGTCAGACTTTTTTTCGTCACAACAATAGACACTACATTTGTATCTGTTGTATCCGAAACACTGATCTTTAACTATTCTATTTCCAAAGAAATTCAAAAAGTGTTAATAACCACTTAAATTAAATTGATTTTTAAATAGGATGTCTATTGGCTCTGCTGATCAGCGTCCTCGTCACTCTGTCACGCTTGGCAATATGGCCCCCTCTACTTACTTTATGGAGGGCCCCTTATTCGATAGGACGCGAATTCTTTCAACCCACTCCACTTTGTGTTTGTACTATTTAATATGCCACGCAACTGTCAGCTATTTCGGAATAATGAATAATGTATGCCACTCTATGAACGAAAATGCCAACACAAAAACTCTACCGGGAATTCACTTTTCGAACGTGACTTCAGGATTTTAATGCAAAGTTGTACCTAAACTTATTTTTGCATAAAAAGATATAAATAGTTTAATAAAATCTCAGTAAATTTGATTGATTGATTGTGTTTCTAACGGCTGAAGCACAGAGGCACAAGCAAGCACATGTCAAAACCGGAAAATCTTTATCCTAGTACTCGTAATAATAACATTGAAAATTACGCTTACTGTCCATCGACTCTAATCTTACAATGTAACTTGTAGATCTTTACCCCTGGAGCGTCGCCAGCATAATAAATAGAATAGCAAAACCTCTAAACGGTTTTATACCCCTATAAAACACCAAATAGCAATCGTAAGTTATAGCCGAAAAGAAAAAGTCTATGTTTATGGAAATGGAAACAGATTCTTACGAATATTAAACCAAATCGTATTTCGGTAGTAATGTAACAGAGCAGCACAACAAAGGTGGAAATGTGTAAAGTGAACTTATTTAGCCTCCAAGTCGTAAACCGTCGCAAACTCCGGTATAAAGGCTTTCGTGTCGCTTCCACGAAAGCGGGCGACGTCGTGATTTCCCAAACCACCTTCGTGTTCTTACTTTTCGGCTAAACTGAAATTCTTGTAATGGAAAAATTTTACACCTGGATTTTCAATTTAAACTGAGGATTGCATGTGAGTAAAACAAAATCCGTAGCGATTGAGGTTATAAGGCTGATAACATCGAACTTTCGCTATCATTTAATAAGCGAAAGCTTAGCATAAGCTGAGCCAACTTTATCACTCACTCGGCTTTATCACATTATTATGAGTATTTAAACATGTATAAATTGTATAATTGTCCATTTGACACTAGTTTCTATTACAGGTGCAGGAGCGGTTGTTAATAATCATCATCGGTTATGGTAAGTTCTTTCGAATGAGATTTGTTTCCTTTGAAAGTTGTGCTTAATGTGGGATTTAATAGGTTTATATTTCACATCGCAGCGTGTCGGGTGTGTGTAGGAGATCATATTCTCACTTAATCGGATAAGCTTCAAATGAAATTGTTACTTAAGCAGTCAGTTTCGCATTAGTTCAAGTTCATTATTCATGTACCTACCTACAATTTACATTGTATTTGAACTACATGGTCAAAAATGAAATAAGACACGAAGAACAAACAAAAAAATCCTAAACTAAAATTGTGAAAGTGCTGAAAAAAGTCGCCGGGAAAAAGTCATTAATTAGTATTAGGTACGTTATTGACGCAACATAGTATAGTATATCCATAGTCAGGTACACCCAAAACTGGAATATTCGAAACTACTGTGGGTGTACTCTAATTATACTACGACGTGTACATAAATTGTTACAGAGTCATTTCCTCATAAGAAGAAGATAAAACAATGAAAATTAAGCTGTTACATTCCTATTGTTATACATAGAAGCAATGACTGTGATGTCGAAACAAAAAGGCGTAAGCGCATAATGGCTCACCACCGCTCGCGCCGCGATGTGCTAGTGGCGCATGTCGATGGAAGCCGTGTGGAGCCGCGTGCGCAATGAGTCAGTCGCTGCCGACCAAGCACCACCGCGCTGAGGCAACGTATAAGAGCTGCTCGCAGTCTCTTCCGCTCGACATTCTGTAAGTACAATAGTTTTTTCCTTCGTGTTTTCTATTCATCATCATCATAATCAGTCCTTAAACGTCCACTTCTAGACGTAGGCCTTCCCCAATGAACGCTACCACACCCAACCTCCTCCGCCCTCCGCATCTACCTTCTTTAAAGTCGTCGGTTCACCTGGCCATTGGTTACCGCGGCCTTTCTCACCGTTATCTATACTTACTAATATTACGAATTAATTTTGTTCTTCGATATTGAAAGGGAGCGCAGGGCGCTGGCGGTCCGATGCAACATGTTGGTTCGCAGGTTTGCACAGTGCAGTGAACAGGTGAAAATAACGCTATTTAAAGCTTATTGCCAGGTCTTTTATACGTGCAGCCTGTGGACCGACTATACGCAGAGGGCCATCAGCGCACTGCGCGTCCAGTATAATAATGGATTCAGGATGTTGATGGGGCTGCCTCGCTTCTGCAGTGCATCAGGTATGTTCGCACAGAGGCACACAAACGACTACTACGCCATTATACGCAAGAAGGCTGCCTCATTGCTCTGCAGAATGCGGGCCAGCCCCAACTCCATCCTGAAAGTAATAGCCGAGAGATATGACTCTCACATTGTGAGGCAATGTATCCGTACTTGTATGACGGATACAAAAATTGTTGAAAAACTGTAAATTATGTCTTTTATTTTAAGTCTATTACTAACCTACCCTAAGTGTCATTGTTACTAACATAAATATGGATGTACAAAGTCCGAAATAAAGAACATTTTTTTTTTTTTTTTTTATTTTTTTTTAATATAAAACTAAAGAATTTGTATGTTTGTTTGTTTGAAGCGCTTATCTTTAGAAGCCCAATCCTTGAGGAAGATTTTAGACTATTTTACATCACTCTACGACACTTAGGAGCCGATCAAAACGAAAAAAAACTGTACTGCGGCCCGCACTAAACTTTCTCGACATTTCTTTTTTTATATATATTTTTTATTACTTTATCGACCGTGGAATCGTAGGTACTAAGTGTAGAAGAAGTTAGTATTGTAATCGGGAAACAAAAAGTTTTTCCGATTTTCATCATCATCATCAACAGCCTATTAATCTCCCCACTGCTGGGGCTCAGGCCTACCCTCTCAACGAGGGCGTGCGGGCTATAGTCCACCACGCTAGCCCAATGCGGGTTGGTCCGATTTTCGCGAAAATTTATTTTAGGTATATCGATAACACCTACCGAAAAACCACATCTTTTAATTCCGTCCGTCGTCTGTCAGTCGGTCGGTCCGTGGTCCGTCTCGCTTGGCTTTGGAGGCTAAACCTTGGGTCCGATTGGGACCAAATTTGGATCGATTTTTTATCGAGGAACACGGTACTTACGGGTGCGTCCACGTGGTTCGACCACGTGGTCCGACAGTCGAACCAAGTGGAATGTTGATTCCTCGTGGTTCGACATGTCGGACCATCAGGAATTTGATATTCCACTTGGTTCTATCATCGGATCAAGTGCATTTTTAAAATTCCACTTGGTTCGACTGTCGGACCACGAGGATCATTGAATTCCACTTGGTTTGACCCTCAAACTACGAGGATTTACACCGTACTATGGTCGAGAAAGTGAAAATAAATCAGAAGTAACATATAAAACGCGAACGAGTCCGCGGGAAGCAGCTAGTCATAGACATAAATGTGGTGTTGATGCAGATGGTTGCCGCGGTCGTCGTTCCGGCCGGCGGAGGGCGAGCTGGCGGACTGCGTGCTGGTGGTGGGGGTGTCGCGGCCCAAGCTCGCCGCGGCCCTCCTCTCCGTCACGCTGCTCTCCCTCTTCCTCACCTTCCACGTGCTCTACGATAGTGCCCTCTACAGCATACAGGTACATAGGTACCTTATTTAAGGGCAGGTGGGGCAAGAGGAACACCGGTGAGAGAGAAACGACCACACCTGAGTCAAGTAGTCAGGTCGTTTCTCTTTCATCGGTGTTCCACTTACCCCATTGATCTTAGTTATTTTGCGAACCAAAATGGGTGGTGATGGACTTCACATGCGCCTAAGAATTTCTTCTTCGGCGTATGTAGATTTCCTCACGATGTTGAGAAATAGATACCAAATATGCAATGCGTGCAGTATTTGGTGGAGTCCGCCAAGAACGCACAGAAAACATTGCCGTATGTATACATGCACTATAATATCTCATCGAATCGTCGTCGTAGAGACTTGAAGTAAGTACGTGTCATCTTGTAGTATTCATTACATTAATAATATGATATTACCTTAATAATGTAGCGACTGTTGCCTTGCAACTGTCTCGTAATGTTAACGGGGAAATTAATCTAATATTCATAGATCTAGTTAACTCACAAATGGGATCGTTAATCATCTCGACATGCGCACCGATTCTATTAAATTATAGTGATGATGACTTAATATAATATACACACTTGTAATGTATTTATAGTTCATACTACTTAACTAGTAAGTAAAAATACTTACTAGTCAAAAATGACATCTTCGATTTTACCAGTAATAAACTTTATAATTTTTTTGTTACCTAGTAGCTACCTATATAATTAAAATTAATAGTACCCTTTCGACGCATAACAAGACAGTTCTTATTATATTCTACAAGAAAAGCGTTCTCACTATTGCATGTAGGGAAAATTTTACATTTACGAACTAGGGCATGCATGAGCAGGTGGAGGGCCAAGAGTACTGAAAGCGACGATATGCTTTGACTTAGCTTACACTACTTAGCTACACCCACAGAACATCGGAAAAAGCTCGCTACGCTTGGTTTTATAAATCTGTGGCTACACCACTGTCTAGTTCGTTCGAGGTAAAGCTTGCTCAGCGAAAAACTATCATCACAAAACCTTTTAAATATCAACACTAATTTTGTTTATATAATTTAGTTTCCGTCTGTGTTATTTCAAGTCTCCAACCAAATACAAAAACCGTTTCACTTTAAATTTACCAAAACTGATTGTTTTTCCCGTGGACTCTTCTTATACATATAAAACGTGGTAACTTTGTACACCTCAATCTTTCAGTAAGTAAGTCGTGTTAAGTTCTTATAGGACATTGAAGTGGTAGACGTGTATGATAGCGTCTACCACTTCAATGTCCTATAAGTACTTCACACGAGTAACTTCCGCCTTTAGAACAGTGCGTGCTCCCCGCGGGCGTGGCCCGGCCAAGCCCAGGGTTACCATACATAGCCCCTGCCTATCGCGGCGTAATCGTAATTAATGTACCAGCCGCCTGTTCTCTGCAGATAACATGACAGCGTCGCTCCGCCCTTTCTTTATGACAGCCGTGTTGTAACCATAAACTTATAGGGTGGTAGGTATGTGGCATAAGAAACCCTCATCTTAAACTGTACACGTACAGTAAGTCCCATACTATGATTTTCTCCTGTTCCTACTACGAAAATTAGATACGGACAAAAATACTGTATGAATATGGAAGTCTATGAATTGCACACTTCACGGATTCAAGCATTTGGTGCGTTCCGGCATTTATACCCCAATAGTAATAAAAATAGAAGCCTAATCGTAACAAATCATTGATTACTCAACTTTTAAAACTATCATGTTACAAACGTACGTTTACTCAAGTTTGGAATCCAATGAGCATTTATGAAATATCATAAAAACGTAATACTAAACCATTCTAATTCATGTGCTCAAACAAAACCCGCAATTAACGTTAAATTACATTTTCCTGGAACATAATTATGTTTACATGTAACGAAAATTACTGGTAACTACTTGACGTCAAACCCAGAATTTCAACTATCTACTTAGGACGTAATATTTCAATTAATTCAATTAAATAAAATCTGGCGTTTTATATCTACTAGGTACTAAAGATAAAGTAATTGACTAAAGTTTTTATACCAAATAGAAACACCTCTGCATTAGAACTATAATCGGTTTAGTTTCAAAACTGTTTGATGAACAGAAAAGTTCTCTCGAATGAAATATGTCAGAGCATTTATTTATAGTCGCGCTATCTCAAGAAATATGGGGCGTTCTGTTCTAGCTACCTTGAGGAAATTTTATTATACGTTTGTTATAGATAAATCTACGTTAATTAATGTTATACTGAGGATAATAAAGACACACAGTATTTCTTATTTCAGGAAAAACATAATACATACTATATTAGTGTGATGAATACACTAACTAGACTACGCTCAGTGCTTGAATTTAAAGACATGTGTATGTTTTCACTTTCTCCTTTGATTTAAAATGCTTCCATTTCATTTTATGTATGGTGTTGTTGAATGTATTTTTTTCAGGTTTTCACTTTTCATGCTCTAAATGTTATTTATAACGTTACATGGACGGACTAAAGTGTATCATTTATTAAAAATATTGTTTTATAACGCTAGGGACTAATCGTTTTCTTTTTAACTTTTTTTAGAAAACTGCCACTTGCACACTATGTTTAAAAACACACAGTCATTTAAAAAACAGTGGTATTGAAATTATAACAACAAACGTCTTCTGTTTGAGTTGGAGGACGTGAGAATTTCGATTTTTATTTTATTTTCTCGCAATGTAAGTGAAAAGTAGAGTGTTTCACTCGATATTCAAAGTCATTATGACGTATTATATGTCGTAAATCCATAGGCCGCCAGCTTGGCGTCGGCAGCAAGTGAAAGTCGCAAGATCCTGCAGAGTCAAGAAAGCAACAGCCGCACAATCAACCATCCCATGGCGCTAAGGAAGCGAGTCCGACCACCGCGGCCCGCTCGAAGGCTACCTCAGGTATCCTATCGCTTAACTTATATAGATACTCATAGAAATAATCAAGCACGTTAAGTGGCTGAGTACTGGGGAGGTCTGATTTTTTAAATGGCCGTAAATTTTCGTAAAAATACATACTTACAAGAAAGAAAGACTTTCGGGTGTGTTCTTAAAAATAAGATTAGACAAAACTAACATCTAATTCTCTTTTATAATATCTAAGTACAACTACAACAAGCAAGTCGTGTTTAGAACTAATTAACTTTTGCACATGTCTGGTATAAATAACATATTATGTGTCAATGCAAACCTCTCCGGAACATCGGTCCATTTTCCCCATAGGTTATATTTTCCAAACGGTCTAATTTTCCCATCGGACTACTTGTTTTTCCACTGCTACGACATAGCGGGCGCCTGCTACGCCCGCAGACGTAGCAGACGTAGCACTGCGCGAGAAGCAATTTATACTCAGCGAGGCGAGTTTTGCGCAATTAGGTTGTGGCAATAGCCCGCCAAGCTTATCATTGCGAGAGCTCCACGATTCACTATTTTATATTTTAATATTATTTGTTCACAGGCTTTGATAGTCGGTGTGAGGAAATGTGGTACAAGAGCTCTTCTGGAGATGCTGTACCTCCACCCGATGGTCCAGAAGGCGTCAGGAGAAGTCCATTTTTTCGACCGCGACGAGAACTACGCCCTCGGACTCGAGTGGTACAGGAGTAAAATGCCGCTATCCTTCAAAGGCCAGATCACTATAGAGAAAAGTCCCAGCTACTTTGTTACACCTGAGGTAATTAGTAATATGGATTGTGCTCTACGATTTTCTATATTATACCTAACTATAGATCTTCATCTGGTATATATGTACTATCTCCGATTAAACTCTAAGATATGAATCTGCTCAAATCTAACTTAAAATTCACATCACATCGTCGGCTTAACTGTTTAACTCTTAACTCCATTAAAAATGAATGATAAATACATTATGGAGTGAAAATAATGTCCATCTTGACAGAATCTTATGATGAAGTATCGTAAATCATAAGACTCATATTGTCAAGTTGATATAAACTAAGTTAGGAGTACCACATGTATAATCGACGATAAGATAGGCATTATTTTCACTCCTCATTGTATTTATTACAACTTTTTAAAATAAATAAAGCACTAAACAAAATAAACAGGTTAACAAACTTTTTTCCCAAATTCCCCACTCAGGTGCCAGAACGCGTGCGTGCAATGAACTCGTCAGTACGCCTGTTGCTCATAGTTCGGGAGCCAGTGACGCGGGCCATATCCGACTACACGCAGCTGCGCAGCCGCGCCACCCCGTCGGCGCCGGCGCAGCCCCCGTTGCTCGGCCACGCCAGTCCCGATGCGACGAAGCCTTTTGAACATCTCGCCATTTCGCCCGATGGATCGATCAATGTCGCCTATAGGTGTGTTCATTACAGATTTTCATCTCAAATGTCAACGGGACCTTGTGGAATTGAATAAAGTGTTTCGTGCAACATTATAGGGCAGACTGAATTGATAAGCTAGTACTTATTACCAATTTGAAAGAACCTATAAAGTCGGTACCTACTTGTTATTATTTACAGGCAAATTGTCAGGTAAATACAGTACAAAAAATACGTAATTTTTTCTAAAAAAAATTGATCCATCGGGGCAGGCAGAATACAATAAGTATAATATTTTATTGCACAAATAAAATTAAAAACAGTTAGCCGCAATTTACAGATATTTATGACACTTTAGGCGGTCTTATATCGCTTAAAGCGATTTCTTCCAAGCAACCGTAGTAACTAGTCAGTTACATAAACCGACTGGGCAAGAATTATAACTGCTATTTTTGATGCTGTATAATGATCTACTTTTCGTCAATGAACAGAACGTTTGTCCTACAGACCGATCGCCATATCGCTGTACCACGCGTACCTCCACCAGTGGCTGGAAGTGTTCCCGCGGGAACAGATCCTGGTCGTGAATGGCGACCTGCTGATCGAAGACCCGGTGCCGCAGCTGCGCCGGATCGAGAGGTTTCTTGGGCTTGAGCACAAAATAGGTAAGTACATACATATCTTCACGCTATATCCCTGGCGGGGTAGGCAGGTTAGGGTTGAAATTTTAATTTAAATATTCTTCGACGAGCTGTAAATTGAAAACGCTTAAAAATATTAATAAAGTTACGTTGGGAAAAAAAGTGTGCAACGGCAAAACAATCTGACATGTTTTTAAGAAAGTGGATCGTTGTGATTCACTCGTTATTTATTGACGTCACAAAGAGAAACTCTTTATAGATAGGAGGACCACGCTAGGTATTGTATTTAGAGATCGTAAATACAGATTACGAACTATTTCTGTAACAGGAAGAAGAAACTTCTATTTCAACGAAACCAAAGGCTTCTACTGTTTGCGGAATGACACCACAGACAAATGCTTGCGAGAGACCAAGGGTCGCAAGCACCCGCGGGTCGACCCCGCTGTCGTCACAAAACTGCGCAAATTTTTTATCGAGCACAACCAGAGGTTCTACGACCTCGTCGGCGAGGACCTCGGCTGGCCCGAGGACTAGAAACTTCTAGGATCGTCGACTAGAATATCCAACTACCACTGAGTTCAGTCAACTATATCTCCAGTTGGCAGGTTAACCACCGATGGATCCAAACGTGGTGCCTGATGGGCTCACCATATCGTTGTGATCGAATAACATATCAATGTAATTTAAACATATCAAAATTAATACCTAATACATATCATTAGTAAATAGTAAGATTTTTTAAAGATTGTTTATGTATACATTTAGGATATCATAGAATAAGACATCAGAAAGAAAGTATTTTAGTTTTATTTATAGGTACAATTGATTATTATTTACTTCGAAAACAAATTTAAATACCTAACTTATTAATAAAAAAATGTGGTTATGTTATTTAAAGGTTTTCAGTTTATTAGGTGTATGTTACTATTAAATGTTCAGTTTAAAAAGAGAGGGAACAAAATGTTAGAAAATATAAAAAAGGGGTGGAATTAGTTATTTGTGACGCATCAACTCAGTTCATTCATTAATTATAGATATAATCCACAGGAATATTTCACGCACTGACTTGATAGACCGACCCACTGAAACCCTGAGCAATATATTTTTATATATAATTAAGGTATTGTGTGCAATCTTTATACATATACAAGTTTATTATATAAATGTGAATTTTTACCTGTTTGTGATCTTTGTGTTTAAGATTTGTTAATTTATGTAGGTCTATGTAAGAATTAATCTTAATGTAAAAATAATAATTTAACGAGAATGAATGTTGTAAATTTTTCGCTTTCTCTTTTTAGGTGTTGTCATTTTTGATCGTGCAGTGTGTCCTAAATGTTTTTACTTTACTAGTGGACGTGGTTTTCCGAAATCTTAGATAAATTAGTCCATATTTTCAAAATCTATAAATGGAATATACAAATTCGTAGCTAAATTGTTGTTGAATCATCTTTAGGTCCAAAATTTAATGAAAATAAATTATACCAACATTCTGTGTGTGTAGGAAATACTGTTTCTCACAATCTTTTCTGAAATACCGAATGTGTGGTTCACGCTGCCTGTAGCAATACACGCTGTGTCTCATAAACTTAAGTTTCTAATGTTTGGAGAGTTATGATATGATTCTACGCGGGATTAGAAATATTCTATTTAAGCGTAACGTCCAAGACTGAAGAGTTAGTTGAATAAGTCTAATACCTATTTAGCGTATAAAGGTCCATAGGTAACTCGAGAGAAGACAGCCATCAAGTAGATTTCAACACCTTAATACCGAAGATTCGTCGTAAGATCAAAATGAACTTAGGTACCCAATTTATGGAAGAACCTTTTCGAAGTAGAATATTGGCTTCCAAATTCAGATTTCAGAATCAACGAATATTTATATGTTTTATAAAATCCAAAATAAAATGCTATATTTAAGCGCATTCAAGTGAAATTGTAATTATATTCCACACAGTAATAAATTACAGTGAAGTGATAATACCTACTAGATTATTATGCTAGAAAGTTTTGAGCACAATTTGCTGAAATTATTTTGACAAGAATACTTAATTCCATTCCAACAGATTCCAAAGCGAAACATTTTCAGCAAATTGAATTCAGAACAAGAATATCAAGCATATCAATTTTTAAAATTGTACTATAAATTATAGTGAGTCTAATGTTTTAAACAATAAGAGTCTTTATTTGTTTAGTCATAATTATCACTAGCCGATAGATAAATTTTAATCACTGTTAAATGTTGTGCACGTTCCATAAGGTGTAGTTTAATTCTGAATAGGGCAATAATTTTATATTATAGTTTATCATTAGAGTCATTAAACCGCTAAGAATTTTATATTTACTTTGTTATAACGTAAAAGTAGTTTCGTTATTAAGTATAGTTTTCAACCTTCCTTTCGCTTGAATTTTTCCAATGTAAAGACCGTCTTCAACTGATTCTTACTTACTTCAAAACGTTTCAATTAGTTATATATACATTTTAAAGTACTTAAAAGAAAAAAATAATATTTTATATAATCTGGATATTATATAGTGAACAAAATTGGCCATGTTTACTGACGTACCGCGCGAAGTACCGAATTGTAAAAACTGAGAATATGTACTTACAATGGCTCACCTTCCTTTTGTGCTATTTTTAGGGTTCCGTACTTCAAAAGGAAAAAAAGGAATAGGATCACTTTGTAGTCCGTCCGCCTGTCCATCTGTAAATACCTTTCTCAAGAAGGGGTAGAGATATCAAGTTGAAATTAATATCAAATACTAAGGTGTAAAGTCAGTTGGAGAATCGATCGTGACGTAGGTATTTTATGTGTCGAAAACAGGACACTCGATTCTCGGGATGAATGAACTATCTATAGTTAAGTTTGTACGGGAATCTTAGGATACGAGTTCAATACTCGCACTTTTCCGGGTTTTTTAATAGTATACAGGTAAATATGTATTTATGAAACTCAGCCTGTACTGCATAAGAATTTTAAATCAGATATAAAAAGAGTAAAAGAAAAAGTGTCTACCTAGTTGAAAATAAGCGCGTACATATAGTACATTAGTAAAATTATACGGCAGAACCCATCAAGAATGAAAATTTAGTTTAGAAAGTTTTAGTAAGGACTGGTCGCGGTTTTAGTTTCCCCCTTTCGTATCAAACAGCGTTGTTATTAGCAATATTGTCATAGTGCTTTAATTATTCAATTTTATTAGGTTTTAGGTTTGAAGATAACATCAGTATATTATGATATATTTTACGAAGCGTTACCTTTATCTGAAAGTTACAATTCTTGTAAATATCTTCTCAAAATTTCTTTAACTAAGTTAATTGTACAATTACCTACATCTTCAATAAAATTACGAAGAAAAGGAAATAATTTTGTTATTTCGAATAATACCTACCCACCCCCCCCCCCCCCCAATTATTAACAGTAAGTATATTGTCTCTTATAAGTGTTAAGGAATTTCGCACAAGTTTGTGTAAATTCGAACTGAAAAATTACAATTTTCAAATATAACATTTCGGGAGGGTCGATCAACAACCAATACAAAGTTTCTGACCAGTAGGAATAAACCTCGAGCTTACCTTCACAAATTTAAGGCAAACGCCGGTCTAGTGTGGCAGTGGCAACTGCCACATAAAAATATTTGGTGTAAGCCGGTAGCTCAATAATTAGTCGAGACAGTCCTGTTAAAATCGTTTGATTATAATCACAACACACCCGAACTATAAGAGATTGATATATTTGTTCTACGAGTCCTATCTCATAAAAGTGGTTTCAGACTTGCCCATACTGACTGACCCATCTCGAGGAATCATTCTGCCTGTATAAATGAGTGCTACGGCGTAGCGCTCGTAGCAAAACTACTTTAGAAGACTTGAAGTTGAGATGCGAAGTGAAACTATTGCACAGTTTACTAGTTGTTATGCATTTCATTAAAGTATGCATACTTACGCCATTTCCTTGGAGATTTAAATCATTTATTTCTACACTAGCTGTTGCCCGTGGCTTCTGACTGGCTATTGACATTGTTATTTTGTATTAAACATAACATGTGTAGGATGTATTAATTTTAATGAATTTTGAAATGACATAATTTGTAATTACGAATAAATTACTGAAACTTCGTCCGAAAAGTTGATCCGCGGGAACCGTTTATCGCTGTAAAAAGTAGCCTATGTCGCTGCCCCAGGGATCGATGTATCTCCACACCTCATCAGAATCTGTTCAGCAGTTTAGTCGTGAAAAGGTAACAAACAGACAGAGTTGCTTTTCCATTTATACCATTAGTATAGGTAGGTATGGATTACGCCGTGACAATTCCACCAGTGTGATGACGCAAATGTTTGCGCGACTCACGGCCGTGGCGATAAATCGTTTTGACCCGAAAACGGCTAAGTCCCGCAACTGTGCAGCATCAATCACAGGCCTACGATCTTCATCCCTCAGCGGCGGCGCGGCGCGGGAGGAACCGCACGCAAATAGAAGGTCGAGACCGATTCAGATTGATTATAACGCCAAAAATATTCAGAAAAAACCTTTGGTAAGTTATTATTTTTTAATTGATTATTTGTTACGAGTTTTGATAAATTATTACAATTTCTGATTCAGGCATAAGAATATAGATTGCGGCATAAAGTCTATCTTTCTGACCTGATGTAATAGGTGCCAAATATTGCCCATTTAGGAGATTGGGTTTCAGTGTGTCACTTGTTCATTTATTTTGTGTAGTAAGCCTGATTACGACTCGACTGCCTCTGTATCGTAGCTAAATATCTATACTAATAATAAAGAGGTAAAAACTGGTGGCTAATATGCACGCTTAACTTATAGGTTGCGAAGAACCAAATGTTATCGGGGTGTAAAATACACCTAACGCCATATATTCACAAACTTTAAAACTAAAAAAACTGGCATGATTAGAACGGTTTAACAAAGTAACATATAAATAGTATACTTTATAACGCGGATGAAATATATATATATATATATATACTTTATAGCGCGAATCGGCTAGTTATTGAATATAATTATATATCGGATAGAAAAGGAATCTACTTCAAAGAGAACTTCTCGGACCTCATAATATACCAGATTATTGACACTAAATTATAGGAGCGGATATTTCGCGTCACGTCTTTCACATTGTCATTATACCTATAACGATTTAATATGTAACAGGCTAACAGGCTTTTGTGAGGCAATGTGACAAAGGAGAACAATCATATTACATTACAGTGAGTGAGATTAGTTAGAAAACTATTTACTTCAGAGGAATTCAAATTGTGATGAGGATCTAGCATCGAATTCGGTGAGGTCTCCTCAGGGAGCAATAGCAGTCATGAAAATAAACAACTGAAGCTAGAGGAAAAAATATTCCAATATTTACAGTGCTTTCCTCTACTAACTTTTATTGCCCAGTGTCCAATTTTTTCGCTACTCTCATTCATTTTATAACATCACTGTGTGAATTCCAATTCCTTTAGGAAATTGAAACATTTCTAACTGGAAACAACTAAGGATAAACTGTCAGATTCCATCGATAACTTGATGATACGTACGATTGATTTGGTAGGTAGCTTTACGTACTCTTAATGGTTTGAAGACTATCAAATTTTCAGTCATTTCATTGATTTTCAGTCATTTCCAGTTTAGTCGTGTCGCGATTACTTGTCAAATGCAAACGCAAAATGAACAGGAAATAATTTCTAAGAAACTTTTCTTTAAAATTGGTAAACCAGTATAGCTGAAAAATCAGATAAGATAAGATAAACTGAAAGGCATCCGGTAGCCGTGACAGTATGCGGGAAGAATGTGTACTGCGCACCCATGTATGGGGGGGTCCTAAGCGTAGCGAGCGGGAGCGTAGCGAGCTTTTTCCGTGTTCTGTGGGGTCCTACATAGAATCCCGTAGCCAAGGCGGCGCGGCGCGACGCGGCACGACATGTCACCGGGCGACGGGCGGCGGCGTACAAATTCTTTCCCAAACCACTTAGGTCGGTCATTCTACTACGAAACCATAATTCTGTTCAGGTTAAATATCTTTGAAATGCTTGCGATTTGTGACTTAATAACTGGTTGTAATTATGCACAGAAACCAATATTATCTGCATCAGCTAGCCACACCAAGAATCAATTAATTAAAGATTAGTTAAGATCAAACTAACGTGAAATCGTCATCTCTGTCTACGTCATTTCTGTCTGCACGCAGTGACAGAAATGACATAGCGTAGACAGAAATGACTATTAGAACAAATTGTGCAAAAGTATTAGTTGGTACAGATAAGGAAAGAGACAATGAAAATGATATTGAAGGAGATATTAGAACAGATGATTAAGTAACAGATAATCAAACATATAATGATGCTAATTAAATTTTATATTAATGCTATTTTGATCTCAATTAACCAAAAAATAAACAGTTTTGTTGATTTTATAAAATTTTGTTTTTATTTTTTTCCCAGTAGAATCACCCAGATGCGTCTTGCTCCATACAAACATAGTTAAAAAGAATATTCCCACACCGCGCAATGTAGCGTTTGCACCTTTATGTTTCACCTATACACCTACACGCTGTAATCAATGCTTTGAAATCTTAATCTATATTGAACGGGGAGTTGTGAGCGTTCCGCACGTGTTATCCTTTCCACGGAAACCCACGCGTGACCCTTGACATATAATTTAATAACAGACTGCAGACAGACATTTTTTAAAATACAAAGTAATCAGAATTCCTGTATCCCGTGACAATATTAACTTATTAAAGGGAAACATCAAACATGAAAAGTCGCCAAGAAAAATAACATTATACATAAATTCCTCTTAATTATTTTTAACTAGAAATTAAATTTAGACAAGTTTCATCAAAATCCGTTTCATCAACCGTTGAGCAACTTGATTGAGTTTTATGTAAGCAGTACCTATTCTATTTTGTTAAATAAATTATTACTAAGTAGTTACCTACATAAACTTTAATTTAATGTAAATACTTACTTAATAACAATGTGATATAAAATTTATGTAAAGTAGGTAACGAAGAGAATATAGTTTGAACATTTCGAACGAACGAACTGAATCTGAATCTTTATCAAGAAGGTGTCGCTCGGTCCGGGTGTCCCCATCAAATATTCATTATGCGGGACTGATCCTAATGAGACAATGTATTCCAGGTTTACGTTTCCGAGACAAAGGATTCCACAACCAGAACTGGGGTACTATTCAATCCGCATTCGATCTTCTAAGTTAGTTCCGTCTGTTTTTGAAACTTAGCAATGATAAGTTTATCCAACTTAATAGAACTCTGTGTTAGTTGGCTTTGGTAACAACATAGGTGGCGCAGAATAAATATTGGTCAATTAGTAGTCGCTACAGAGTTAACAGACAACACTTGACAGGACTTCATGGTTTATTGAACGTTGCGTTTACGTTAATAGAAACTAGTATACGACTACTAGTACATCATCCATTTTATCGTCTGAGGCTGAACCCCGGACGCGTGCGCGTGCGTGACGATAACGAGAGCGTTCCAGCTCCCAGTAAATCTGCTGCCATGCACTGCGCACGTATCCGATGTGTTCTGGCCTTAATGGTTACACCACTGGGCAGGATTCATATCTTGCTGGCTACCGCCCGTCACAAGTCTATGGCATTTACGTAAAGATTTTGACAACTGCACCATGTGATTGGTTTTTGCTGGGCCTCTTACACCGTATTACAATGCAATCTTATTCGAATGTTTAACCCTACTTTTAAAATTTTGCCTACTCCTACCATATCGAATTTTAAAAATACAGGTGTAGTTTTCCACGGTACTTTCCGTCACTCGTCGCTGCCAACCTCCGCTCCCTCAGGTCTCTAGAACCGCACAGTCCGATGTGCTGAACAAACGAGTACTTTATGCATTGAGTTTTCAACTGCACCGTATAGTCGGAACAAAGGACATCGTCCCGGGCTGAGATCGCAGTAATCCCGGTTGGATCGCGACCTGGATCCCGGAACTCCGGCGGTCGGTGCCGCATTATCGCAGGCTGCAGATAAGGCCAGGAGCCGCGGTATTTCATGCAAATTACACACCTTGGATACGAATGCGATCGTTTATTATTAATTAGGGTGGTTTGACTTCTATATAGGTCTATCTGTGTGCTTTAACGTTTATGTGATGTCTATTAGAGATAGAACGGTAGTTCTGAAATCTAGGCACGCTCCACATGGTTCCTAATCGTTTTATGTTCTGCTCTATAGAGTATTACAATGCTCGTACCTAACTTTCTTTTTTCATGAGTTAAGTTTGTCTGTTAACTTTCGATAATGTTGTAATAATGAAGTATTGTCGATAAAATACGTAATACCTATAGCAATTTTGATAAACAAATAAGAACGCACACGAATATAATTATTAAGTACCTATACAATCATCACACGTCGTCAACACCCTTTCTTACTTCTGAGGTAAAATTTAAAAAAAGCATTTCTTCCAGCTTTCAATCACTTGGGAGATCTTTTTATAAGAAAACACTTCCGGAATAATTTCCTCGTCGTCGAGCATTTTCCTTCTATCTATAGGGGCTTAATTGAAAAACTCAACGCAACTAGGTATATTTTTTACGAGTTTTTTTACATAAGCCGTTAATTATTTAGATTTGCCTAATTTTGTATAAAATATTACTTACCTATTAATACAACATTTAGTGCAGAATCATTTTAATAAATCTGCAACACTCAACCCCAACGAGGCGTAAGCATCGTACAGAGCGGTTTCCTTCAAATTAGCGAATTAACAGCAAATTACGCTGAATTTATATCAATGAACTCTATCTGTGTCTAGTTGCTGTGAAAAGAGGCAGACGACAGTTTAATTACTGAGGCGGCGACGAGACTCCCCACCTCCCCACCTCCCGACGCCTCCCCACCTCCCGACGCCCCCCAACCCCGTGTTTATCCGAGCGATGTATCGATGATTAGGTTTGTAGTAGGTAAGTACACTAAATTGAGCCCCTCTGGCTGGAGTAACCGGGAATTAAAGGTAGCTGAGTCCAAGGTAAATAGACGTAGCTACATGAATGCCTGATATAATTTTACAGGTTAAAACTAATCCCTTCCCTTCATTGGTATCGTATCTTTCTTTTCCTTTTACTTATTTTCTCTTAATACCTTACTGATACTTGCTAGGCTAGACTTATGTTTAAATTGGATTTCGATATCGGCGAATTTACATAAAATATCACAAAGCCGCTGAGTTTACTTGAAAATTTAAACCTACCAAACTCCACTCGTTAGATGTGTTATTTCGCAATATGTAGGCCGTTCATTATCTCCAAATTCTCTAAGGTATCGTCGAGAAATTTAAATAGCTGCGGGGCATTGTATGGAAACAAGTAACTTGGTACGTAGGTATGTCTGTTAGGTACTCGCTCACGGGACCTCTAATGAATCTAAGCAAGTATTTCAGACACTTTTTAAGTGATGGATGATGCTATAGTCCGTCCTATGACTTATACACTAATGTGTTATGACTGACTTTTCATAGCTTTTGATGGTCAATCTGGAAATTAATTAGACATTCTGGGATTTGGACATTGGGACATTGACTCGTGTGTATGTATAATTGGACATTTTAAGCACTTGGACATTTTGGGAGTTGGACAATTTTCCACAAATATACTGATCCAGTTGGACGTGACAAAACGTTCCCTGCCACAACATTATCAAAACAGGTATAATAATACCAAACAATATAGCATAGTAGTTATATAGTATAGGTACCTACTTGGTATTCCAATCTTTGCTGTATTTACAGACTAAATAACATAATAACTCGTAGGATAGCCGTACAAATCCATGAGTTTAATCTAACAGAATACATGTAGAATAGCGTAATTTATGGCGCAAATTAGGTACGTCGGCGCGTTGTGTTTTAGTAAAATTAATTAATGTAGCGCCACGGATAGCCGCAGGTCTGATTGCGCGGCTGTTAAAGTTATTACGCGATTACTAGCAATATACAAGCCGCACGCGCGCGCGCGCTCGTACCGTTATACGATCGCTGGACCTATTTGATTTAATTGCAAATCCAATTTTAAATTATAAAGCTTTAATAATAGCCTATGAGTGGAAAATAATAAAGGCTAGTTAGAGATTAAAATGCGAATTACATTTTTCCACAGGTTCCAGCACCTACATACGATGTACTGTAATAATGTCCAATCTGAAAAATGTCCAACGACCATGCTCGAACTGGAAAATGTCCAATATGAAAAACGTCCAATCTGAACGCTATGTCCCTAACGGACGGGGTAGACAGAAACAACGGAGCGCCAAGTATTCTAAAATATTTCTAATTAAAACTGAGTCATAATATTTGTCCTTTAAATTCTCCAACCCTTGTCAAAGTCAAAGTCATTTCAAAAATTGAATTTGAAATGAAAGTATTGATATTCTGTGTAGATCATAAAGATGAATGACCGCCTACGCGCTACGCGGCTACGGATTACGAGACGCCTACGAGAAGGCACATCTCGCGCTACGATGTGATGACGTAGGCGGCCGCCTACGCGCGGCGCCGCGTTATTCTCCCGCCCACATAGCTATATTATAATACAGCTACGTGATTCATACTTCGCGTAATACTCCATTACGCACAAAGCAATTTGTAATTCAAATTACATCAAACAAAAACTAACTTGCGTAGACAATGAGTTGTATTATTCTTTTAAATCTTATTTGAACTTCAAAAGATTCTTTTTATTTCCAGCTCGAAATTTTTTAGGTACTTTGACCCTTATAATTATAAGTTTATTCTCTAGTGTTTTTATATAATACAACCAAGTACAAACTTAACATTTTGTCGGTACTTGAAAATCTGATAATGCCTGTGATGTCCGGACTCTAACAATAAACCGTGTAACGCAATATTATAAGCGAGTAACTGAACCAGAGCGCTATTTAAAGTAACGGCTAACTAAACTGATTCACAGAGCGTCGGAGAAATTACGATTTTTCGGAACTTAAGTACCGTTTATAATAAAACTACAGGCTTCTTGGTAAAGGAAAACGTCGTGAGGAAACCTACATACGTCAAAGATGAAGTTTCTAAGCCGTATGTGAAATCCTTCAAAAAACTAATTGAGGCACAGTTACTGGACAAGGGTTTGCATAAAATATCCCAAAAAGGGTCGCGTTGTCGCCAGGTATTCCTGGCCCGATAAGCGGATAAGTCTCAACCGTGGTAGTACAGAACATTAAGTTTATAAATTATAAATATTCGCATTAATATGGATAAAATCCATAAAGCATGTATGCTAATCAGCTTGCAGTCACCGCTCGTGGCAAAGAAAGCTGTACAAAGGTGAGAAGCATCATCAATCTTGTCAGATTTACGGCCCGCGGCCGACGGCGCGTCTAGTTTATCTTGCGACCGTCCGCCGGATTACTGCCTGTTTAGGGGAACCGGTCGAAACCGGTCAGTCGTACAAAACACTTCGTTAACTTTACACAGAGGCTTTACACGCGGCATTTACGTTAAAAGGTTTACATGCACACGTAACAAAACAATACGCGGTTAGACAAAACCGTCCTTCCGTAAGATAACACACACTTGTAAGTAATTTATAAAATCAGTAGCCATATAGCACCTTTTAATGACGTCATTACATTTTCAAAAGAGATGTTAGGTATCTAAAACAGAAACAACATTATCGATATGTAAGTAGGTCCCAGAAGCCACTAGCCTAGCACTTGCACCAAAATTCTATCCCTGACTATAAATGTAAACCGATAACATTATCAACTACATTTGTCTCGCCTGTCAGGCTTATGAATAGGGCCACGCCATGTCGCCGACAAAACTTTTATTTATATATAGATAGGTTTAGAGTTGGTAGAACTAAATGTTGCGCCAGCCCTAGCGCCTACGGAGGCATTCTGTTCTGTGTTTTCTTTTATTACTTTTTATTGACATAGAAAGGTCTTCAAAATATTATTACATTATCGACAGCTCCTCACACACAGTAAGTGAACTTGTGTAGGTACTACTTGTTAACAAAAGTGCCCTAAATAAACGAGTCTGTACTTGTAACAGTTCAGATATTATACAGAAATAATTCTAGGTTGTTTAAATCTGGTTTCTACTCCTTATAAGCAAGGTATAAATAAATAATAGGCAGGTACTAGGATTTCATAGTACCACTGAAATGAAAATAAAAAACCTAAGAAAAATTCCCCGTATTAAAAACGAGCAAAAGGTACCAAATCAAATATTATTGTTTAATTTTTCTGGTTTTGGTTATTTTAGTTTTATATAAGTTTTAGTTTAGTTTTTTTTTTCAATAATTTAGTTTTATAGGTAATTAGCTATATTTAAGGTTTTAATGTTATTTAATTTAGTGATGAATTATATGTAATTTAACTTGCAAAAAAATTTGAAACTGCCAAATATTCATAAAACGAGATCGGGAGCAATAGTCCAGGGCGGAAGTCGCGTACTTTTGTACAAAATTGAAAAAGCTCGTGACTAGGTTCTGTTAACGTTACCCCACGCTGCGAAATCTGCAATCAAGTTGTTTGGAGGTGCCTTATCTAAATGCTGAATCTTGTTACGCAGAAATTATATCCTGTAGGCAAGGCGTTTCGAATACCGTGGCCCGTGGCGCACGAGACTGGTGAATAAAGTTTAGCTAAAAAGACCTTGCTACCGGCCTATCTGGACTCAGGGGACCGATTAGTAGGAGAAAAAAACTTTTTAACAAAAAAATTAAACCGCCGAAAAAAAGAAACTGAAAAGCGAAAAATAATAATGAGTTACCTTGTTAGTCTATAACTACGCTCCTACGCTAATGTAAACCTAAGTAATTTTGAGTCGGCGCCCAACACACATACAAATTAATTTCTTTTATTTTTATTACTTACTATTACGTTTTTCGTACTTTAATTTGATGTTCTTCTCATTGATTGCTTGTATCATTCCACTTTACGTAAACTTGGCTGCCATCATTTCACTTTACGTATCAACTTTAATTAATTTGCTTGTTTGTTAGGCGCCGACTCAAAATTACTTAGGTTTACATTAGCGTAGGAGCGTAGTTATAGACTAACAAGGTAACTCGTTATTATTTTTCGCTTTTCAGTTTCTTTTTTTCGGCGGTTTAATTTTTTTGTTAAAAAGTTTTTATTTTTTACTTTTTTGTGACTAAAATATACTAATTCATTCCCTTGACAGCCTTCCATCTCCATCTTCACCCATCGATGGTAGTCGTAATCGAATAAATCATAAGTTAGGTTTAAAGTTCTCATTAAGATGAATGAATAAGCCCAAACACGAGTTAGCTGCTGTACACCGTTGAAGAGTTCCCTCAATTGTCTTCCGTCTCCGTCATCAGATCAAGTTCAGGTCTCCGTCATATTGTAGGGTCATTAGAACTACTTATTTGTGCCTAGTTTCAACAGAATTGGTTCAAATATGAAAATTTAGTAGGAAATTAATCAGTCATCCCCTAATTTTCTACCCTTAGGGTAGATTTTTTTTCTTCAAATTTCAATGGGACCAACTTCGAAGTAGACCCTATCCAATAGAAAAAGAATTATCAAAATCGGACTGCTCTGTAAAAAGTTATGCGTGGTCATACATAAAAAAAAATAAAAAAATATACGGGTTGAATTGAGAACCTCCTTTTTTTTCGTCGGTTGAAAATATAAAGATATCTTGAAGTTCACCTCAACTTCACCACGTAGCTTGCATTCTAATTAATTTACGAAAGAAAGAAAAAAACATAAAGATGCGCGATAATTCTTACACTTACCTAAATGTAAGTATCATCATCATCATATCAGCCTGTAGACGTCCACTGCTGGACAAAGGCCTCCTCCAAGGATCTCCACGACGACCGGTCCTGCGCTAACATCATCCAGCCGGGTCCCGCGACCTTCACCAGATCGTCGGTCCACCTTGTGGGGGGCCTGCCTACGCTGCGTCTTCCGATACGTGGTCGCCACTCGAGAACATTTCTGCCCCAACGGCCGTCAGTTCTGCGGGCGATGTGCCCAGCCCACTGCTACTTCAGCTTCGCAATTCTTATGTAAGGTACTTAATTAATATCTAATAGGTTTTCGGGATTTATTGGCTTATTGCAACGTCTGAGATCTATCCAACCGCTTCGATCGTTTGAAGTCGGCTCCGTAATCTTACAGCTTAATGTTTGAATATCATATTGTTAGTTTTAGTACACAATTATAATCACACCGGAAATTGTTTAAAACAAAATTTAACTTCGCAATTACGTTACGAGGGTGTACCTACTTACGTTGTGCTTAACTTTATCTTTGAACGACGCGGCGGCGGCGGCGCGGTGGTTACATCAATCTACGTCGAAAGTCTTCGAGCCTGGCATTTCGTTACGTCGTGTATTATATTCGTTAAATAGAGTTCCGTATCATCATGGCCTAAAACAAAGCTATCACGCCCTGGGGGCTCGTCTGATATAATGTGACGAATGGGCTTCGCTCAACCCCCAAATTTAATACGTCTTCCCGATCCAACGTCGCATCCAGTGTGTTGAACATGAGCTGTTAAGCTACAAAGATGTGGTGCAAATTTCATTACGCGGGGAAGTAACTAACATTGTAGCTGTGGGGGATGAAATTTACTCTTCTACGCTTCTTAGAATGAAGTTCTGACCATTGAGGTAATATAGAATAGCTACTTCAAACAAAAGTTATGGTATATAATCATACACAGTACTATGTTATGGTATTTAACTAAACGACGGCAGGCGGGACACACGGGGTGCGCGCAGGGGTGTCTCCGTTCTCATAGATAACATACAATGCGCACAGATGCGACTTTGTCTGAATATGAATGAATTTCACCGAAATATGGCCGCCCCGCCACGTGTGTTGGTAACAATGAACACCAACTCGTGTTGCAAAAAGTCGGGGGTGTCTTCTCTAGTACGTAGTAGGTACATAATACCTCGATGGTTCTGACCTACATAGTTAAATTGGAAAAAGTTATACGTGTGTCATCCAGCAAGTGTAAGCTATACCTACCACAGACATAGATTAAGTAACCATAGATCAGTAGTCAGCGTATAGCATGAAATAGCAATAGTCTATTACCCCAATAATTTGAGACGACGCCTCTTTTATGGCGGGGTCAAACTGAACAAACACTATCTATTTTAGTCGGGTTGTGGTTTGTTGGGGGGCAGAAAAATTCACATACGTAGATAGAGATAGAAGATTTTATACCTGTATTGCTTACTCTTACCATTTTTGTAATAAGTGTGTCCCTCTCTGATTATTATTGTTATTTTAGTGCGCTCTCTAGTGATTCTCTCTTTACGACCACAGACCACCTACAAAACACACACCTTACGGCGCGTCGCTCCCCCGCTGGGCTGAAACTTTCTGTAACATATTAGCGTGATTGTTCTTATTAGTTGGCATGTTTTCTAATTTTGCATTAGTTCCAAGTAGATCCGAACAAGTAATCAGATAGATACGTTGTTATGTATTATGGATACGACTCAAAGAACATTTGTAAACAATGTCCAATTGTGCAGTACAGTAGTGTGGAAAAGACAGTAGTAAGTATACCTATATAGATCCTACCTAGTCATTGTGTGTGGCAGAAAATGTTTGTGTAAATATATTATTATGTATAACATTTATAATATAACCTTGACGTAAACATACGTCGAGGATCTTACTAATGTTATTCTGCTATAAATTCTGGTATGTTTCAATAGACAGTTACTAGGTACTTCCTTTCATCTCAACTTCACCACGATGTTGCAGACAGTTCAAAGGCGTATCGGCCAATCTCTATTTCCACAAAGTCCGTGTAATTGTTTAAAACTCTCAAGAAATTTTTGAGCAGATATCTGGCGGCGTCCCTCGTCTTCCTGCAGTGACAGTTAAAGCCCCAGAGATTACTTAGCGAAAACTTGTATTGGCGTGGGAGCACTCTCAAATGGTTTTACTTCACAATCCAATTCGTCATTGAAACCAACCCGATTTATTGGCGGTAACCTGACTTACACTCTTTTAATAGATAGATTTATTTAATACATCTTTGTCTTCTATTGTATTGCCACAACGTAACGTTGCCTTGTAATTGTCAAATCTATTCGTAATCATCATATCAGCCCTTCTACGTCCACTGCTGGACATAGGCCTTCCCCAATGAATGCAACCACTCCTCATCTAGCCACATTCGGCTTGTCAAATCTACAGATTTAATAAGTAATATATACAAGAAATAATAATGCAATAATAAAGTACATTAAAAGGCAAGAATGGTAGATATTCGTTTACAAGCGGAGTTTAATGACGGCTGTGTGAAGTTGGTTGATTTCTGCGCAATGACGAATTATATGTGTCAAAGGGGAGCTGTGCACAAGAGACGCTCATTCAATTTCAAGAAATTCGATCAACTGAATCAAACTTTCAAGTTTTTTGACATCTCTATGTAGCACACTATGTCGCTTACGCACACATAGACTATAAACACTGTCAGCGATGTGCAAACAATTTGGGACTATATTCATTCAGCCGTCAAGAAATTCCGTGGAGACTATATACATACTTACCTTGAAAACGTGAATACAATAGCTTTAGATGACACTCCCACAATTCATAAATTGTAGGTAGATACCTGCGTTGATAAAAACATTCCTCTCCCAAGATTTTTCGGGTGAATTTTATTCAAGTAAACCGGCATTATATTAGAATTCATATATCATTCTCACTTTGGAGAGCTTGCCGCCTGTCGCCATTTTAGCGAACACTCGGCACAAATGTTCAGCGGCACGAGGAAGTAGGTAAAAGCCACTCAAAACTACCACCTGAGTTGAATAAAATATAAATTGTCTATATTAACATAGGTACTAGAATATACTTAAACTTAAGAAGAGTTTTAACCAAATGAGGTAATCTATAAATATAAATTGAAAACTTTTATAGGCACCGTCAATATACCTACAATACATTAAAATGGAATATAACTAATAATAATAATAATGTTTTCGACAAATCCACACACGGCTGTTTAGTCCCAACTAAGCCGAAGCTTCAACAACTGATAAACATACATAAATACTTTTTAAATAAATACTTAAATACATACAAACATCTTAACATATAGCAATACTTCCGTAAAATTATTATTTTTGCTTAAGATATATTTTTTATTGCATCCAGTCCAGTTTTGTTCCTCGGGAACGTTTCGGAACTGTTGATGTCGGGAAACACCTATCGAGAAATATCATTTCTTTTTGTTTTTCACATGTCTCAAAACTTTATTTAACACGGTACAAAAAAGGTAGAATAGAATGTAAGTTAATGAAATACGAGTAGGTATTTATACGCTACCTTTTTTATACCAACCAAAAACACCTCTTACTTTTTAATAATTTTAAGTGTTGCTGGCTATTTCATGCAACGTGAAAGAAATACAACGCCGTTAAAAAATAAAAGATAAAATTTCTTTTATTTTCGTTTAACGGTGCGTTCATTGACCTAAATATTATTTAATGCGTTTTATTATGATTTTACTAAATAAATACGTCACTAACGCCTTGAAGAACAGAGGTTCTTGAACTAAAAACTTTAACTAAGGTTCTTTAAGAACAGAACAGAATCGCTTGATTATTTTTAGTGGAAATACTGTACCTATATCACTGATGATTATACAATTTGATTTCAACTGTGTGAGTGCGTGTGCCTAGTTTTATGCATTGTATGAATTACCTTACCGAATCTTTCTCCTTTGCTTTCTGTCATTTTTATGAACAACAACATAATTTCCTAATTTGTAATCATTTCACTGCTGCTAAGGAAGGATACTATGCTTACTTTCTTAAGGAATCCGCGTGTAAAGGAAAATTCTGGAAGCTTTATTTTATACAGGTAACATGGAAACATTAACGCCAGCTCTCATCACAACTCGAAACGGGGGAGCTTCCATTATCTACATACACTTTTGAAACCAATTTGCCTAATTACAACAACATCGCAGAAAGGCGGGCGTTTTAATGTACTTAGTTCTCATTTGTTTGTTTACAAATTGAAATATGTGCCGTGGCACTTAATTCGATTAATCTTCCACTTAAATGTTTTCTGTCATGTTGGTATTAAGTATAACACCCAAAACGATATTTGTGTTGGATTGTTTGTACATATTTCAAGTGACATTAAATTAGTGTAATTAAAACCTTATGGTTACGGATTTTTTGAAATTAAAAAAGTTCCACAGAAAAATGACATGTATAAACACAATATGCATAGGATCATAATCGAACCATGAAATGCCAAAACAGTCTTACTTACTTACTTACAAATTAACTAAAACGCTGCCAATTGTTCTACATCAATCGTTTTGTGGACAATGACCAATTTATCAAAATGACACTATTACCTACTTCTATTACTAAACTAAACAGTAATGAACAGCCTGTAATATTTTTAGCGGAATAAATGATAGTTTAACCGATGCTAGCTGCGTTGGTGAAATCCATACGGAAGCAGTCTGATTACGCAAACATTGATTTTAATTAAGTTATTCATGCAGTGTTTCAATTAAATCGGAAGTTATTTTATTTACCTACTGTTCGTTTTATTAATTGGACACATTCAAAATAACTGAATCACGAGTTTTCACCGATAACAACTGAAGATAATTAACGTACATGTTTTTATTGAACGGAGAGAAAAGTTCGATGGTATTCTTGCAAGTTTGAAACAAAGGTTCTGTGAAGAAAGACTTATCCATGAATAAACTCGTATCCACTATCTACATGACGGCTCGACAGCAGAGCTGTGTAATAAGAAACATATTTTTCATTACTCATACTCTGAAAGTAGGTCTGAAGTTGCCTGAGGAGCGGGTTGAAAGTAATACATCTCAGCCCTAGGGAGAATCGCTTTCAACTGACAGCTGTCAAATTATATTTTAAAAAACTAGTACTATTTTGACATTTCTATTGGACCATGTTCCAACTGTCTATACAGCCACTCAATTACTGCGCGATGTAAAATTGAAATAACATAAAGATAACTAATAATTAAAGAATATATATTTTTAAATGACTTTATTATAATTATTACTGTCAACTATTTCTTAAAAATAACATAGATTTGGGCAAAATATTTACAATTTTTTCAATGATGGAAATTAAAAATAATGGCAGAATAGCTGACCGGCCACAGAAAAAAAACAAAGTAGACGGGAAAACGGCAATCCGATCTTCATTTGTTTTTTCGAGTTGTAGAGTTTTGTTTATACTTCTGTATAGCAGAGATTTGTATTAACACTCATTTTATGTTTTTGTTTTTACTTTCAGTGTATTCTTAATAAAAAGCACAGTGTTTCCCTCGGGTTCAAGACTTATTTAGAGGTCCCTTGAACTATTGGCGCCCTCGCTACGCGTCGGGCGCCAAACCCCGTCTCGGGACTTAAACAAGTTACTTTCACCCTTTGGTTAACAATGTACTAATAAGCTAATATTTATGTGTTTTGGTTTCCTGTAAATTCTCACGAAATTCTTACTTATGTAGTTATTTTAAGTAACATTTTTTGTAGTAACATTATATTCTTATAGATTTATTGTCAATTTGGCGCGGTGGTAATAAATTCGTCAAAATATATCAAATGGTCATAAATTTATACACCGAAAGTTATTTCATCTATATCTATACTTATAATAAATCTGTAGAAACCGTGTGTCTGTACTTTGAATAAATTTATAAAAAAATGAGTGTGGACGATATAAAAAGAGTAACAGAACACAAAAAAGCGTTTTTAAATTTTTTTGTCTTTCTGTCTGTCTGTAATCGCTAATCTCCGAAACTACTGAACGGATTTTCTTGCGGTTTTCACAGGTAGATTAAGCACAGCCTGGCGCAACTTATAGGCTTTGTTTCATTGAAATCGGATGACAGCGAAAAAAGTTATCGTCATTTACAGATAAATCATTTAACGTAACAAGACGATGTCATAGACATAGGAGATATCAGTGTTTTTTTGATTTGAGTGTGAGATGCAGGGAAAGTGTCTTATGACATAGAAATTTTTTGGTCAAGCGTGTGTTGTCCATAAAAATGAGACAATTTGCACATATTTTTTTAAATGCGATTCGACTCAGTTTCATGTAGGGATCACTTCATTATATCGGAAGAAAAAAATCTGAGCAGCAGAAGTTAGTCAAATTCAATAAAATGTTTTCTCATAGAACGCCAGTGAAAAATAATTTTTATTATTTTTAAAAAATGCGTATCGACTTAGTTTCATGTTAGAATCATTTTATTGTATCGGAAGAAAAAAATCCAAGCAGCAGAAGTTAGTCAAATTTAATAAAATGTTTTCTTATAAAACAGACTGTGCAATGTACTTAGGAACTTACTACTTATTCATGCATGCCACCCGAACTCCAGCTGCTCCGATTACTATGTCAAAATTGTTATCACGAAAAAATACCTAAAGGTTCCTAAGACAGTTTCCCTGTATCTCCTATGGTTTTGGTTTTGCCCATACAGTATTAGTTATAAAATACACACGTATAATAAAAATTGATATGATAAGTCTTATGAGCAATAGAAGTGAAAACAACAATTTTTTAAATTTTTATCTGTCTTCACCAAATTGGATACGGTGTTCATAGTTTGTTCCTGCAGGTATGGTATACCTTAAATTATGGTGAAGGTACTTAGAATGATCCATTTTACCATTGGAAAATTATAACTAGACGATGTATGTCTGTACATAGCAGAGATAGGTACCTACTTCCAAAATCCACGCGGACGAAGTCGCGGGCAACAGCTAGTCATAATTATAATAATTAAGCTTGAATGTATTATCACTGAAACAAGTCAGTAATTTTGTGGAAATTGAAGTCGATTGACAATAATCCGTGGGATTATTAGCTATGTTATTATTAAGTACTTACCAACAAAAATTTTAATATTCCAGCATTGAACATAATTCTGCGACATAAACAAAATACTGGCCTATTACCAAATGTGACATTATAAATTCAATCGGACAATGGTTCTCATTATTACAGGCGAGCACAAAAGCCAAAACTGAAGGGTCATCACGACAAGACGGCGGGCACTCGAGGAGAGCAGTTAGGGCGCAAGTTCAGCTGTTATCGCGGACAGTTTAACTGGAGCACCCTCTGTCAGGCCCCAAGGTGCTACGTGCCTCGGACTCACGCCAACTTGCCACATAATCCACGCAGAAACTTACTTAAAAAACAACTGTACCATATTTATTTGAAAGAAATGGACTGGCAATTTTTCAACTATATTCCAAGTTTCTTTGGTACTTACACTTTAGAGCGATGGCTTCATTTAAGGTAAGTACAATAATAACTTATCCTTTGTTCCTAATATAAAGTTGAAATAGACATGTCAAATAAGTTATGGGGTGCCTATCAGAATAACCAGCCAAATTTCCTATCAGATTAATTCTTAATTAGAAAACCTGACCTTCTTCTAATCTTGAAATATTAACGACGGTCTCCAATTTCATCAATTAAGATTCCATTATTATTAGTTTAACAATTAAATGTGTAAACATTTTACGTTGTTAAATTTTTTGGTAAGTTTATTTAGGAGATCTTCGAAAACTTAGCAAAAGTTTAATTTAGTAAATGAAAGTCTTTTTCTAGATACTTGTTTATTTTGTGAAAATAGGCATAACATAGTAGGTCGCTAGGTCAAACTTGTAGTGAAAATAATTGGTGAAACTCTCTTGGCAAGCTTCGGCAATCGAGGAGCACAATGGCCGAAATTATTACTAGCATTTCAACCTTTTGAAAAAAAAAAGTTGGAAATTTATTTACCGAAATTGATTTAGCTCGCTGTTGGTTGTTATTATCATTACCAAATTTCAATTAAAAAATTTCTATAAATATGCTATTATTAATGTATAGATAGCTAGAGACTGACGGCTGGCTATACTTACATCGAGTTATCTCCTAGTTGATGCGATAATTTGGCTCCCGGCCCTCGAGAAAGGATCAAATCTCACGGCGGACGCCTACACGCCCAGGTAATGACGGGTTGATACTGCTTTGTCATTGAAATTACTCTATCCGCGTTACAAAGTGGGGGCCGCATATTAAATTACACGTTGCCATCCGTCACCTGTCACGGCCCGAACAGGAGCACCTCTGGAATTTCATTTTGGTCGGCACTCGGCTAGCGGCTCACCTGTCTGTAACCTAGTCATTGTGCTGCACAAATTTATGTTAGACTAGCTTTTTCCCGCGGCTTCGCCCGCATAGAAAAGTTTATCCCGTGTACATTGTGAAACAGCGCCCTCTATATAGGCGTTTTGTTACTTAGGGGGTATTAGCGAACGCCCCGCGACATTGTTCGCGTTAAAAGTAGCCTATATATTATTCCAGGATATAAGCTATCACTGTACCAAGTTTCATCAAAATCTGTTCGGTAGTTTTTGCGTGAAAGAGTAACAAACATCCTCACAAACTTTCGCCTTTATAATATTAGTAGGATACTTCAGCCTCGCGCAGTTTTTACAAACAAGCGTTTCTAACCCTGAAAATTGAAACACCCAAGTGAACAATTATTAGTGGTCTTAGCACTCAAAGTTTGTATATTTTTATTATTGCAGGTGACAAAATTGTACCCTTCCGACCATATTCGCAACCACGTTTCGTAACCAGTTGCCGTAGAAGAAGTACTTTTCTTCGATCGCAACTAGTTGCGTGGGAAAGTTATGGGGGAAACTATTACTAGATGCGATTAAAGAAATAAAATTCTTCTTTCGCAACTAGTTGCGTACAAAGAAGTAATCTTCTACGGCAACTGGAGTATGGCCGGAAGGAAATGTACATTCTGTGTATATACATCATCATCATCAACAGCCTATTAACATGTCCCCACTGCTGGGGCTCAGGCCTACCCTCTCAGCGAGAGTGTTCGGGCTATAGTCCACCACGCTAGCCCAGTGCGGGTTGGTGGACTTCACATGCGCCTAAGAATTTCTTCTTCGGCGTATGCAGGTTTCCTCACGATGTTTTCCTTCACCGTTTGGGAGCAGTCAGTAAATGTACTTAAGTTTCGAGAAAAACCCCTCGATCGAACTCCGGACCTTTCGATATGATAGGTGGCGTCTTATCCCCTGCGCCACTGACGCTCTTATGTTATACATTAGCTATTTATTGGGGACTCTCCTGAATCCGTTCCTGGCCGCAAGGTGTCATCGGCCTTCCCCGGACTAAATTGAACTGTGCTGAGCCTTCCACTATACGCAGGTGTCTGTAACACCAATTTACCCGATGAATAAAGATCGGAGCCTAGAGGCAATTTTATTCGATGGTTTTATCTATTAGGCGGGTACCGGCCTACAAAGGCAGCTTTCTTACCTCAATCTTCATATTGTGAGATGAACTGGATTTTACTTGATTGTATAGGTATTAGAGTAAATGTATTTTGACTTACGTACCTACTTATTAAAATACGAAATATTGTATCGGATGCATCAACGGCATAGAGCGTAGACCAATAATCAATTGATCTGTTTTATTTATAAAGGCAAAGGAACGTCTAAATTCCAGAAAAATAATTTTATTATATTTTTATAAATTACTCGTACCTCACGAACTAGACGATTAATCATCTCTTCTCTCAGCTCCTCTCCTCTCTCAAATGCTTTCAGACCGCTACGAATAAAATCCGCTACACCGTAGCAGCACCGTAGCGTGATAGCCACAAGTGCTACGACGCGTCGTAGCCGTCGTCGGCAGCAATAACAATGGGTTTTATTTAAAATGTATTTTAAAACTAGTAGTTCCGTGAGAACAGTAGACCTCGCCAGCCCTTATAAACCAAACCTAAAAGAAACCAACAAAAGTCAACTTTGGAAACAGAAAAAGTACCTACTAAAGTGACAAAAATTAGCACTTTAAAGCTTAATATTTCGCAAACGGATCCCTGAATCGAAAAATGTTTATCACACACCCGCGATATTTTTGAAAGACCCATCCAACGATACCCCACACCATGGATATCACGCGGAAAAAAATAATTTTCCATTTTACGTATGCAGTTCTATGAACATAATTTATTTTTTCAACTTTCTTAAGTCGATCCACTATTACTCAAAAACTAATAGAACCTACTTAGCCGTAATAGTTTTCCTTGTAACTACGTTATATATGCTACTACCATGAATTTTTTCACATTTCCAGAAGCAACCGTTTAGCTGGCAGGGGGGGGGGACACGTGACTCTAACAAAAATTACCGCTTTAAAGCTTAATATTTCGCCAACGGATCCCTAAATCGAAAAAATGGTATTCACACACCAGCAATATTTTTGAAAGACCTATCCAACGATATCCCACACTATGGGATTCACAAGAAAAAAAAAGTTCACTCCCACTTTGCGAGTATGGTAGGTACTCTAAAAAAAATGTTTTTCAATATTTTATTCTACTCATTTTGTAGGTTTAATTAATTTATACATATGCCAAATTTTCGTCAAAATCGGTTGAAAAATGCGACCTGTAGAGAATTACAGACAGACAGACAGACAGACAGCCGGACAAGAGCATTTTTGGCCAGTCTCGAAACGTAGACGCTTCGCTCGCTTCGCTCGCTCGGTCAATTAATGGTTATTTTATTTTTAGACTAGCTTTTACCCGCGACTTCATATGCATGGATTTTGGAAGTACCTACCAAACTATCTTTCCGATGTACAGACATTATTTTTCCGTATGGGAAAATACATACTTTAACCAGATTTTAAGTTAGACCTTCAGGAACACAACTGTGAAAACCGCATCCAATTTTGTACAGTAGTTTTTCTGTTTAAAACATAGAAAAAGAAATTTTAAAAAAAAATTTTTTAGACTTGTACTGCTCTTATTAAGGACCCTCATAACCGTTTTTCTTAAATATACTACAGACTGTCTAGTTGCAATAAATAATTGTAATAAAATTATTTTATTATATTTATATGCTGTATAGATAAGAGAGGGCTAGCCGTTTCACCTACGTGATAGTCACAAGTTTTATTCTTCAATTTCAAATAGCAATTTCAACAAATAGGGTGATTAGTCGAGAGGAATGGAACAAAGAGCGCGGCGTGGGAGACCATCCATCACGTCACAGGGACGTGCAGTTGCCGACGTGTGCAAGTAATTGATAACCCCCTGCCCCGCAAACCCCTCTCGACCCATCCCCTCCCAGACCGGACCCCCTACTCCAAGCCTCAAGCCTCCTCCAGATGCTATTTCCTACATGATTCAAGACAAAATAGCTTTGCGTGTGTGCGATCCTTTTTTGCAGTCTTTACGGAGATTGGTCAACTGATCATTAGCCTGGACGAACACAATACAACTAATTATATAACATAAAAAAATAGCCTATTGATCTAAATACCAATAACAATAAATATCTATCATTCATAACTTTTAAGTGTATGCCTATTGAAATTTTATTAAAATTATTTCTGCAAAGAATTATCTTGATCTGTTTACTTCTATATTTTTCGTAACTCCTACGAAAAAGGTAACAAGTGTATTTCTCGTTCATCTAATAAGAATTTAATTTCCAACTTCGTATGATAGCTAAGCATTCGCACCGCACAAAGTCTATTGCAGGAAATTATTTAAATATTTCTATTTTACATTAAATAAAATTAATCTGTGCTACTGTGCGGGTCAAAGATTCAGATGATTATACATAAAACAGGTTTTAATTTAATTTTTAGTATTGTTTTAAGGACACTAGGAGAAACCTAGTCTCATCATTTAGTACTTAATAAACATACATAGATACGTCCATAGTGGATACTACCTAAGAGCAGGAAATCATTATTGTGTGACGCAGATACGGAGCTGTTACGGTTACACAGAGAGTGTGATTTAGTCCCGGAACGGGAGGCGCGAGACATGAATTCGAATCGACGCGAACTCAATACAAATATCGGGTGCGGAATTGAACAATATCCTCATATTTCAGGCCGATCCCCGGCTTGAATATTTCACCAGCTCCTGTGTGCTTACGTGACTTAAGCACGTGGCGTAATGTGTGCTTATGATGCTATTTATATGAGTATCAACAGTATCGATTGCATAACAGCCTTATTTGCACGTGCGATTCTACTTTCGTATTTGAGGAGATAGGTACTGCTTGATACGCGACAGCTCTCGTTGAGTCGTCTATACGCTGTTATCGAGTTGAAAATCTTGTTACTTGGAGGACGTCGGTTGACTAGAGGCGAGAACTGGAATATATTTTCTACTTTTCATGGTTGGAGCAAGCCACAGTTCAAGCAGGTGTTATTTACTTTATTATTTACCGTCTAGTTTTAATCGTTGTAGCCTAGTGGGAGTGCGTTTGCCTCGCGTTCATTAAGCGCCCTACTATGGCCTTTGACGAATATAAAATCGAAGATTAGGGCCTGTTATGAATCCAGAAGTAGTAGTATGTATAATGTGACGTAAACGTAGCCTATCTACGAATTAAATAAGCATTACGATCAGCGCAAATTACATACCAATAATTACGTCCTTCCCACGCATAGTACCAGAAACGCAAAATCTTATACGCGGTTGACCAGATGTGCATTTCGTAAATTGCCAGATACGCAGATGACCAGACACGCGTATGACCAGATTTTGTGTCACAAATTACCAGATACGCATTTGATCAGATTTTGTTTCGTATCTATTGAGGTCTTGTTCCAATTTTCATACTTCAGAGTTTCTTAGGGATTTAGGTAAATGTGTTCGCTGCCTCTTGATACGACATACACACCTGAAACCCTTAGAGTATTAATAAACAGTAACGCTGAACCCCTGTCTGTTTCGTGTCTGCTTTATGTCTGATTAATCTCTTGACTTACCTATTAAATGTTACCTGCAGAAGGTTACTGCATTACTTGGGTACGGGATTCGATGTTAGATAAACAACAATTAAAGACCGTTATTTGTGGAATATAATTGACTAAGTACTTATGAAAAGATGGAATTTATGCAATTCTGAAACATTAAAACTTTTTCTCCTGGTACTAGTTTGGTGTTTTGACAATTTCTTATTTCGATTGACAAAAAATTGTACCTATATACTATCAAACGCAATCATGCGCAGCATTGTGAAATTCCCACTAAAGTATGTATATAACTGAATTCTAGATTTATAGGGTTTCGTAATCCACGAAGGAACCTGTGTTGTAAGATTGTCAACAAATAAACCAACATTTTAGGAGTCTCAATTTAGACAAGAAGGTCCAACATCTTGCTGTTGAATAAGAATTTTCTAATAAGGCACAGTGTAGTGCAGCGTATCATTTGCGAGATATATCCCACCAACGTCGTCAACAATGTTTTGTCAAAATATTGAAAACTCTGAATAAAAATTATTTTGGGTCCTGTGATGAACGCTTTTCGAGTTAGGAAGGTAAAAAAAAAATGACTACGGAACCCTACACTTTGCGTGATCCGAAACGCACTTTGCCGTTTTTACTTTATGTATACAAAGTAGATACACTACCTAAGTATTGTCCAATGCCTAGCCAAAGAATGACCTATTGTATTCACGTTTAGCCTCAACAGTCTCGTATAAATATCATTTATTTTATTTTATTTTTATTTTATTTTATTTGGAAAACCAACAGCATACAGAGTTAGGTAACATTTAGAGGTAAAAATAACATTTTATAAATCTAATTACAGGTTTTCACTTAAGATTAGAGAAGAACGAATATGTTTCAGTGACAGTAAAATGAAAAATAAGTTATAAGTTTAAGTTTAATTTATCCATTACGAAAGATCGGTTACGATGGGGGTCATCCATCCATCCTCAAATGTAGCCGCAATAAAACACGACTGGCTAACATTCTTAGATAAAATGTCGCAAGTCAAAGCACCCATAACAATAAAAATTCAATGCGCACCGATCTCTTTCTGGCGTGAGCTTGAAACCGGTTGGTCTTCACCCCGAGGGTTGAAAGTTCATACGGCGAGCATTTGTTGCGAAAGCAAGCAGTTGTGGACAATGGAAATGTAAGTGTTCCGGCCATCACCGAGGCACTTATGCATCTTTTGACTCGGTGGACAATGAATACACGAACGGATTGTACTGCGCAGTTTTAATGCGGTAGGTAGAATAAATAGTATGTATTAGATTTGTTTAAGTATTTCAATTCAATATTATAAAATTTATTATAAACATATTAAAACAAATTATAAACGGTATTTCTGGCTATTTTTATTTTTACTCAACAGTTGCAACGGATCATGTGATCGGTTGGGAAAAAATAATCACAATTTCTTAGTTGCATCGAATCATGTGATCCGATGGGAACTTTTTGTGTGATCAGATGCAACTCCGATCGGATCATATGATTCGTTGGGAATAACTCCTCGACTCGGCTCGTAAAAGTCCGTAGCATGATGTTAAATAGCCAATAATCTTCGTCTTCTTCGGCTATCAAAAAGAATTTTTCAAATCAGACTAGTAAGAGATTGTCGCGTTCAAACAAAAAACAAATTCAGCTTTATTATATTAACAGGACTCTGGTATAGTCGCTAAGTCCATGGTCGCATAGCTGATGTCCATCGACTACCAACCGTATCGGCTTTAATTTAGAATGTTTTGTTCCGAATTAATGTTGTTTACACAGAACACGGAAACAGCTCGCTCGCTACGCTGGTATGTTCTGTGGTTGTTTACATTTCTTGTACGGTTGTACCTACTGATTAGTTTACAATCTACCTTAAGTAAATACAGTTTCGTCTCTTCAATTTTAAATAAGTAGCGATCAAATAAAAAAAGTGATCCCAGATGGTGCTGAGCTCCTCGAGCTGCCCCCCTCCCTGACCCTCCCCCTAGTTGGTTTGGAGGGAGGATTTTGCTGCAAAACACGATAACGTCACTGCATCCAGTTGTCGGTCTCGCACAACTAAAGGTAGTAACAACCAACCCTTCCAAAAACTACTCTTGCGTGGAAAAGAATCATGAACAAGTTTATAAAATAGACTGTCTGAAGTTAGATATTATTAAAGGTGATTAATTCACTTATTTTTAATGAAACTTCTTTGTTTTTAGGGTTCCGTACCTCAAAAGGAAAAAATAAATACTTATAGGATCACTTATTATATGTAAGTATGTCTGTCTAGACCCTTTTTATCAGGTAAGCGTGGAGTTATCAAGTTGAAATTAATATCAAATAATCAGGTCTGCAATCCCTTGGAGCGGTGAAAAAATCAGGCGTATGTACCTCAAAAGGCACGCAGTGCTCGCTTCGCTCGTAAATAATTATGATAATAATATAATAGCTCGTAATAATTCTGGAGCACCTAAAACGCCTACATACAACAGGAAACGGCAAAATTTTCAGCGCAATCGGAGAGTAAAATTTATTTTCGGCCATATAAAAAAGCCGCAATTTACAAATTAATCTGATTAAATTATGAAACACTATCTTTTTAAAATTTATCTATGTAGATTGTATTGCAACTCTTTGGTGGTGTTTTATTTGAACAACACAATCTGGCCTCATTGTACAAAAAAAAACAGAATTGAACGCCATCTAAAAAATAAATAAAAACATTTTCTTTGTTAAATTGCATGCCATGTGCCAGTGCGTTTCCCAAAAGTTAAAACAATTCCATATGTTTATCTTATTGCATCTCTTTGGTTATGTATTATTTAGACGACGCAATATCAGGTCACTTTGTACAAAAAAATCTGAAGTAAAAGTCATTTTAAATTAATGAAACTTTTTGTTTCTTTTTATAGTGATTGATGGCCAGTGCGTTGTAAAGCAGGCATGCACTACAACAAATTGTAATTTGAAATTGTTTTTAAAATGATGGCGAGTGCGTTGTAAAGCAGGCATACACTACAACAAATTATAAGTAGAACCGAGTTATTTTGCTGTAGTGTATGCCTGCTTTACAACGCACTGGCCAATCACTTTAAAAAGAAAAAAAATGTCTCATTAATTTTTAAATGGCTTTTACTTTAGATTTTTTTGTACAAAGTGACCTGATATTGCGTTGTCCAAATAATTCTTCTCCAAAGAGATGTAATACGATATACCTACCTATAGAATCTTTTATTATTTTAACTTTTTGGTCTAACAGGACACATCTTTTTAAAACTATCCAGGGCTTTGGCAGGAACTCCTACCTACTACCTATTGAATTTTTGATAAGTGTAGGTATTTGTGGGTTTTGGCTTGTTGATAGTATGCTAAGCAAAAATGTACTGTAGGTACTAGGCAATACAAACTTTCATGTTTTTCGTGGTTGCAGTGTTGTGATTTGGTTTTTGACGGGAACCGGAATCTTGTTTGGCACCTCAAACGCGCGAACACAAATTTATAGCGGCTTGCGTATGGTCGGCTTTACTTGGTATAGTATGGAAATCGAAAATCGAAAAAAAAATTCGCTCGTTTCGCTCACTTTGCTTCGCTCGCTCGGTTCAGGCGCAAGCGCGACGCTTGCTTCGCTCGTAAATAATTGTATTCAGAAGCACTTAAAACCCCTACATACAAATTTTCAGCGCAATCGGAGAGTAAAATTTATTTTCGGCCATATAAATAAATAGATATATTAATTCATATCTATTCTATAATGCGTCCATAATTGTAGTTACATGGTGTACTTATAATAATTATGAGAATCAAATTATGGGCCCTGAATAGGGCACAGCAACAGAAATAGTAGATTAGATTATCATATGTACGTACCTACTTTACTACAATATTCCCAGAGCAAAATTCAATTAAAAACTACAATAGGTGGTTAATTGAATACGATAAGAAAAAGTTTTTTAAATATTATTGAGACCTGCAGAATTTCAGAACCTTATACCGTACTCTGACCTGGACGTAGTAAGACCGCTTTTAAATTTTAAAACCTGCATCGCATTGCACCGTGCGCTCGTGTCAGCTGCCGGCTAGCTGATAGTCCGCGCATTTTTATTTTGTTTGATCGGATCTGCAAACTTGCTATTACAAAAGGCTTCAGAACTACCAGCAGCGTATATTTGCATGGATTACTTACTTTAAATTCTGAATTCTAAAAATATCTATGTTTGGACAGCTTAACTTCTAGCATGCCTCGCCGCTTCATTATTTTTCAATCTATAAGTAATTGTTTAAATTCTTATTACGAATTTATGACTAATTCTTCGTCTGCACAACAGCTTTCTGTGTAGATTTTATGTAAGTAAGTATACATGTTTCAGTAACAAAGTGATCGAAATGTTCCATAGTACCTACATTTTTATAGCTAGAAATAAATTATATAAAACCTTGCTTAAATAGATACTTACCACGTTAAAACTAAAATAGAAACAAAACTCCCCAGATACTCAAATTACTTCCAGGCATCGTGTAACAGCATCCTAGTGGAAAGTAAATAATTGAAGCCTTCTGGTCATGCTCCGGTTTTAGGGAGCTGTTTTAAAAACATTTTATGTTGGCGATAAAGCATCCAGTGTAACTAGAACTCTGGCGTTAATCTAAGCTTCAGCGACCAGTTCAGTATTACAATGCCATAAGGCGGAAGGGTAGGTCAATTAATACTGGAGTAACTGAAGTCAATCGAGGTAAGTTTAGACAACCTGATAGAGCCAGAACTTTGTCCGATAGAAGCTCTCGTTTGTAGAGGATGGTAAATTTATTAGTAGGGTTACAATGGAGGTAAACTTCTGAAGGAGGACACTTCACATTTAGAACGTAAAGCTTTGTTGCAATCTCAAGCAAGATATTGATAGACATGCTATAGGTACAGGTAGTTAGATCCATTTCATATTGTGTCTCAAGATATCAAGGCTATAGGGAATTATTTAATTATAATACTAGGTGTACTAGGTCAGCGAACTTTAAAAGTTCAGTGTACTAAGTATATAACATTGAAGTGAAAAAAATTAAAAGACTTCAAAGAAACTTAATTGTCTCGTAAATATTTATCTATAAGTAGACGATTCTCCTAAATTTTCTTTCATTTCCTATACAACAGAAAAAGTTTAAGTGAAGCACATAAATATTAAATTAGCAGTTGCCCGCGGCTTCGCACGCGTGTGATAAGTTTCTTCCCGCGGGAGCTGTTTATAGTGGTAGTATCTGCTCTAAGATTCGATGTTTCATCATACTAAATTTCATCAAAACCCATTCAGCGGTTAAGGCGTGAAAACGTAACAAACAGAGATACAGAGTTATTTACGCATTATCATTTCACCCCTCTCCTAATAAAATACGAACTTTTTATGAACAGCGAGAACTTTGAAACACAACGCCCTTATGTTATAGATATTACGTTTCATAACAAAACGAGTGCTAAAATTTATTTATTTCTCTCTCGTCGCCAGTTTAAAGCTTGCAGAACAACACTCGCAGAGCCCGCTGCTCTACCTCCCAGGCTAGAGTTCATGCAATTTAACTTTTTACCGAGCGCCGCACAACTTCGTCTTTGTCGCGGCTTATTCGATTAAATGTTCAGCGCAGGTAAGTACATAATATATTTGTTTTTTCATTAGTCCTGATATTTCGCGAACGTAAACTTTTATAATCAACCTATTAGTTTCGCGCTGAGCTTTGCAGCTTGTGGATTTAATACAAACAGTTCTCATTGTGAATTGTTGCGAGAAACCAATGCTAATATTAGTTCAATGTTTTCGCAAAAATGTTCACAGCGTCGTTCAATTTCTGAGAATCGTACCTTAGATCAGTTTACCTATACATTATTAAAATTAAAAGAAAAATAAACACAAATCTAGATGTTTGTTTGATTAAACTGCTACTACATACTACATACCTACATTCATCCTAGAGAGTATGTGAAGCTCCACTGATACTTGGCGGCACAATCATGTCACGCAGGAGACATGCTTGACACTTGTCAAATAGTAAATTAAAGATAATAATGAGCTAAATGGAATCACTATTTCAATTGTTAATGGAGACCTCATAAGTCAGGGGTGTGTTGGAGGTGGGGCAGTTGTAATCAATTTAAGGGCCTTCGCAGCCGTTGAAGTTCGGACGGCACGTCGCGCGTCGGTCGGTCGCCGTGAGCCGATCGCTCCATCTGAGGTATCTACACAGTGCCAGCGTTGTTGGCATGCCAGCATTGGTATACGAGGGATATGGTGCAATTCTACTGAAAGATCCTTCTCTCATATTATGCAGTAAATAATAATGAAATGCCCTTTTTCAGCAGCGTAGAAAACCAGAATTTGATACCCAAGAAATCTAATGGTTTTTTTATGTTATATTACCGAGTCGATAGAAAATCAATCCTTTTTGAGAACTGGTTATCTAGGAAGAATTTCTATTCCTATTTGAGAAGCGCAAGGAGTTTTCGCAGACGGAAAAATGTCCATCGGACAGTAACTGGTTATGAAATTGAAAAAAATGGCTTGAGGTTTCAATTGTCATACCAGCACTTATACTCGTGATGCTGGTTCCAGCATTGGCTCCATGAAGATTCCCCGACCGGATCTTTCAAGTTAGATGCGGTAAATTGTCTTGCCGAGTGTTGTCTCCGAGCTCGTTAGTGCTTAAGCCAAATACGACTAATTGAATCCGATTCATTAACGGGAACATGCAGCAAATATGCTGCCACTTGTTTTCTTTGCTTCAATTTTGATTACGAGTACGAAACAAACAAAATCGATTAAAGATACAGAACTCAACTTAATTTTATTACTTTACCAAAGTCATTTACATTTCGTTGAGACCCCCGGTGCAACAAAAGGATGTTTTATATATATTTATTCCATATTTAATATTTATAAATACATAAGTAGATATTCATCAAACTGCATAACAGTTTGATGGCGAGGAAAGCGCTTCGTTGTTTTTGCGTACCACATCAGGGACATTGCGTGAATATAAATTATCCGGCATCAAATCAAAAGCCTACTCAATCAATTATGTCCCCACTGCTGGGGCTCAGGCCTACCCTCTTCAATGGCGTTATAGTCCACCACGCTAGCCCCAGTGCGGGTTGGATCTCACATGTGCCTAAGAATTTCCTCTTCGGCGTATGCAGGTTTCTTCACGATGTTTTCCTTCACCGTTTGCGAGCAGTCAGTAAATAAATGTACTTAAGTTTTGAGAAAAAATCCATTGGTACATGGCCTAGCCGGAAATCGAATTTCGGACCCTTCGATGTGAAAGGCCGCGTCTTATCCACGACGCCACTGAAGCCCATATCTCATAACCGTCATATTTCGGGAAAACAACAAATTTACGGATCAGTGCGTTATGGTGAATTTTTACAATTTTTATACTGATGATCACATAGGTAGTTAATAAATGTGAACAAATATGTGAGAATACTCCACCGCGCCTGAAAAATCGCAAAGGTCAGCCGGAGTCAGCTCACGTCGGGATTATCATAACCAAATTTGTGGGCTGTGTGGGGAGCGCGTGCAGTGCTTTGTCAACGATGACGGAAATCCTCCGCATTTTTCAGCTTACCCCACGGACGAGGAATATTATAAGTATTTCACTAGCACTTCGCTTAGCAGGTTTTTCCCGAAGGAACTTATTGTTCACTAGCCAACGCCCCGTGAGTTCGTCCGCGTTAAAAAGTATCCTACATGTTATTCCAGGAAAAAAGCTATCGTATACAGAGTTTCATCAAAATTGAGCAAGAAACATCCGGACTCACAAACATCATAAACTTTTCCATTTTTATAGTGGAGAAATGAGATGAGAAGTGTCTCGTACGTAAGTATAATTCCGATCGATCTCTCGACGTCAAATCACGCTAGTAATAATTAGACTATTTAGCCACAATACTCGTACAGTCGACCCTACGTCAGGGGAAACAATTTGACCTTTAGGGAGTTTTAATACTAGAGGTCGACCGTACTTGTGTAGGTATTGTGTGATTGATTAGGGTCATGCATGATATTCTTGAGTGATATAACTTTATTTTGAGCCTTTTATCGAAAATGTTATTCAATAAATTCAACCGGAGCATAAAAAATATCATCATCAAAAGAATATTAACATGTCCCCACTGCTGGGGCTCAGGCCCACCCTCTCAACGAGGGCGTTCGGCCAACACAGACAAGCCCAGTGCGGGTTGGTGGACTTCACATGCGTCTAAGAATTTCTTCTTCGGCGTATGCAGGTTTCCTCACGATGTTTTCCTTCACCGTTTGCGAGCAGTCAGTAAATGTATAAGTTTTGAGAAAAACCCATCGGTACATGGCCCAGCCGGGGATCGAACTTCGGACCTTTCGATATGATAGGCCGCGTCTTATCCCCGACGCCACTGACTCTCGAATAAACATATACTTGTTAACAAAGGGTGAAAATGTATCGAATACTGGTAGCCCAGTCCCCCACTCGCCTGGAGTGGCCACTCCCGTTCAGCGCTAATTTGGCATTCGCCTCGCGCCCCACCGGAAGCCGTCCTGAATATTTGCAATTAGATTACCTACTTCCGGCGCACAGTGGTCACATTCAAATTATTAGACGTATGACACACATACACGTAAGTCACGTACCTAACCAGCGTTTCCGGTTACATGCTCGTCTTTTTATGTAAATATTTCAACAATAATTATGGGAAAATGATGTAAGCAGGTTGTAAACGTAAGGAAACATCATCATCAGAATAGGATAGCTCCAGAATAGGATAGGACAAGCTCGATAAATAAAAAATTAACTTGAATATATAACAGTGTTATACTATCAGAATCTGATTTAACGAAAACTTTCTTCCAAGAATACGAAAACTACCGAATGAAATATTGAAATTGCAACGTCTAAAAGCGGGTCGCAGTATCCCACCATATCTAACTAAACGGTAGGTATTCAGTTTCCTGATCAAAATTTAAAAACTCAATGTCAAAATTCATGATTTTCCTTAAATTTTTTGATTGAATGTTTTTAGAATAAATTGATTTTTATGATAAACCCTTTCGATTGTGGACACATAGTTACAGGTTCGATTCCCGACTCAGGCAGGTGATATTTTTTCAAAAATCTTTGAATGGATTCCAACTTATTTTTAAAAATTCCTAACATTATATTTTAACTACATTATTTCCGCATGGCTTAAACGAGGAAAGCACCTGGCACCTTATACCTAAACTAAGAGCAGTAAATATGCTAATGTCCTATATCCATTTGATGGAAATCTTTTCCCCGGTAATTTAATATACTAAATTACTAACGTAGATCGCCATGAATTAACATTCTTGAAACCTTCTAAGCGTGTTTTGTATACAATAGGAAAAAATGTGCGGGCTACACAACACTTGTTGAATAAATTATAAGTCTTTTACCATCCATTAGGGCAGGTGATGGAGTGACTCAGAAAGTAGTAGAGGCGTGAATGAGGGTAGAGGCAAATGGCCTCTGCTTTACACCACGTGTGTTGCCCTAGTGAATAGGTAAATATTGACTTAACTAGAGAACGGTCTAACAACGATGGGATCAAAACGGCCTCTCAACTAGTTGGCGTGGTTTAATTATATTTTCTAAACGATTACAGTTTTATTACCGTGTAGACATGTTGGGCTCACACATTGTTCAATGGTTACCCAATTTGAGTTTGAAATGTTATTAAATTAATAGATAGGCAACGTAATCATTTGCCGGCAATATTCCTGGGAATGGGAACCTATGGCAAATCAGGCCAACGTTCTACAATAGACGTTAACAGTGATAAGTCTACAATTAGATGTCTACATTCTTACGGTTACAGATTTTGATTGTGTAGCATGTTTGTCGGCATACTTAAGCATTCTATGGAGCAAACGAGTGAAATTACCATACAATTTCTCAAATATACTTCTTGCAGGAGTACTATCATAAATATACATATCAATCAATTTCATATTCTTTGTGCTGTTTTTTGTGAAAATAATATATTACCACACATTTTTTGGTTAAAGGAATAAGTAGGTACGTGTATGAATAGAATGAACAACCTCCCCATTCGTTGAGTTGAAGACAACACTCAAGCATAGTTGAAGTGTTGACCCTCTTGGTTCAAGAGATCCAGACAAATATCAAAGGAAAATGAAAATACCCTGAAATCTCCCTTATTTTGTAGTAATATTAATATTGCGTTAGAGAAAATTACTAGGGGCAGTTTCTTTACCAATTGAAGTAGGTATTGTGATTCATCAATGTTATAAAATTCTATCTTTTTTTATTTTCTCAAACTTTCCTTTTCACACATTTAGTGCCTTCTGTCGTCGTATCAGGCGCGGAGCGTCCTAGTGTTTAACCCACCCCGGTTGGAAGGATACCCTTAATTAGCACATGTGAGGCTCGAACGACGGGCGGGAGCTGGCGTCAGCTCAGGTTAATTAAAGGAAGTTCGCTCGAAGCTGCCACAACTCGAATATAATGACGACACGCCATGACCGGCTTGCATGACTACGGGAATTATTTGCTGCACGCAAACCTTCTAAAATAGCAAATATGTACAAGGCGTTAGATTGTGAAAACTTTACACTTCAATTATTAAACCAGGTTATTTTAAGAGGAAAAATGTGTGTATCTACCTACATAGGCTATAGATACTTCGGGAAAAGCTGTTCCCGCAGGAAAAATGTTTCGACGCAAGCGAAGCCGCGGAAACAGCTTTCCAATATAAAATAATCATTAGAGAGGTGTAATTAAAGCATCGAGAGAATAGAGAGTTCTGAAACAAATAGACGTACGTATCTTTAAGAGTCCTTACTCGTATACCTAGTTACATCGCTGAACAAGTGTCTAACAAAGTTATCAACTTATTTATCTAGTGGCGATCCTGCCGCCGCCGCCGCTGTTAGCTGGGCGCTCTTACTACATACATAGTAAAATTCTGTGCAGCTGGGACTCATTTCCTGAAACAACTGCCCAACTAAAGTAAGTGGAGTTAGACTTAACATCATATTAATTAGTATTGGCTTAGAATTAACAAAACTCAATGAGCGAGATGAAATTGAAGATACAGTATAAATTGTAGAGCCTGTACTGGCCTGTTAAGAGTCGGTAGTGTGTACAGATTTACTCGCCGTAAAACAATTTCGAGGGACGCCGAATGTGTGGCTATCTGACGCCTCCTTAAGGGGTAGAGTTTGCTCTTACAAATAATAACTGGGAGGAAATGTATGCGTTTCATACCGTGTTATCGGGTAGTCGTGAGGCAAAGATAAATTGGGCATGTGTCGACCATCAACGGATACCTAACGGATAATAATCCGCAGCAATAGCTTGAATTACAAAATTTGGTTTGTATACCGAATCAAAATGCGGACAAGCTTATTTTCAACAATGGATATAACAACAATCCATTGAAGAAGGACGTTACATGTTACCAAGGGCCAAGTTTACTGGAATACGTGTTCTATAACTGTCCAAGTGCATACTCGTATAGCAAACGAAGTCTGGCAGATTACTGATTGACTCGTCAATTGTCCAAGATGCTCTGTATCTATTGGCAGTGCTCAGTATTATTCATTTTATGACACATGCATTAAGAAGGAATCTCAACTCAAATCCGCATGTAATGCAGAAGGATTAAAAAGATAGTTTATGAATAAAAACAGCCGTTCCTTAAAGTAGGACATCATACTGCGCAGAGTGCTTCCCAAACGTAACAAGGACACGCCGCGCCACCCGACGTTCAACAAATCCCAGGAGATTGATGTCCTGCCACGACCAGCTTATTTCCTACAAACCACGAATATATATTGTGCTCAACATTAACGTTTATAGGTCGCATAAACAGAACCCTCCCGAATTGGGGAGGTGGGACTAATTTAAACCGCTACGCGATGCCATGATAAAATGCCGCCATTACCACTCCGAAGGGGGTGCAGAAAAAGAGATTGCGCCACAGAGACACACGCTTGGCGTTATTATAAGTACGTTGTCTCAACTCTGCCATTTCTCTTATATGATGAGATCATTGATCAATAATCATTGACTTACTTACCTATAATTATTTATGCCATGAAATTATATTGTATTGTAATAACTATGGGAGCAAGCGTACAAGCGGAAGCGTAGCGAGCTTTTTCCGTGTCCTGTGGTAATGACAAGTAGATCTAGGCAGCTGAGTTCTACGTAAATCTTCACTTCAGACGTTATTTTAAAATATTTAATAAGTATTAATAAAATAAAGGCACCTACTATAGCGAAAATTTTATTTTTAAAATGAATTAATAATTCGCATCATAAAGACAACTAACCACGAATGTAACGAACAAAAGTGTTTCAACTTTTTACAACTACCTACTTCGTTATATCAAGACATGAAAACAATGGAATTCTGTCTTTCGAAAATACCTCGAGTAAGTTGATTTGCAAGAATATTTCAAGTATTTAATTTGTAAGTATAATGCATAATGTTCAAGCAAGTGGCTATTGCCAGGATTTCCAATCAATTAGGTGCTTACATTGCCATTTATCGCTTTGGGCGACCTTTCTCGCGCCTCGTGCAGGCTGGTGATCACCGAGCTCAATGAACTGGCTATAATTCAGGGACCTACCAACACTGACGGTAAACAGTAAATATCCTTTGACGGTGCACATCAGATACCTACTTAGGTACAGTCGACCGCACGTTAGTGGAAACACTGACCTTGAGCTGGCCTAGCCTATTTGGGGTTTCAATAAGAGAGACCAGTTTATATACTGGTTTTGTTTCCACGGACGTGCGGTCGACCGTACAGTACCGCAGCTATCAAAAGGGATAATTACAAAAAATGGGACCGTAGAACGCCGCCATAGAATTTAAAAAAAAACGGACAAGTGCGAGTAGGACTCGCACCTTGAGGGTTCTCTACAAACCTAATAATGTAGTAGGTAGTTCACCCCCTATCTATAGGATAGTAAGTACCCTATATTTCCTTGCGTATATTTTGATTGAAATTTGATTTTTTACCGTTACAAGGGATTGCAGACCTGAGTTTTTCATATTATTAATTTCAACTTGATACCTCCACGCGTTCCTGAGAAAAAGGGTATTGACGGACAGACCAACAGACATACGGACAACGAAGTTATCCTTAAGACGAGTCATTAATTTAATGATACGAGTGTAGATACCTATCTATAATAATTGCATTTCTTCATTATCCGAGCTCCATCCAATTATGAAGGCGCATCTTGAAAACATAATCCCAAAAGGTTTGAATAAGTTACCAGAGAAACGCGGCCCAGGGATATCAATTATTCACCGAAGTTGCTAGATGCTTTTTGATAATAATTATCTTAGAAAAACGTTTTTGTAAAAATTAAATTTACTGCCCGTCCTATATTTCGTGAATTACAAAAGCGATGAGTTTTTGGATAACCAATAAATCTTGTGGCCTCGCACCGTCTTGTTGGAAAATTGGTTCAAGCGTTTGCGTCAAAAGTCGGGGGTTCGATTCGACCCCTTAGAAATGTAATCCTAAGGGACTGCGCAAACCAAGCGAAAATTTGCCCGCGCGCTTTTTGACGTCATTGTCAAATGAAACATATCACTATAGCCTAAAGAACAAAATCGTATACGTATGAGACGAAATGATCATAACCGCATTTGACGTCAAAAAGTGCGCGGCCAATTTTCCGCTTGGTCTGCGCATTCCCTTAGTGTGTGATTTAGCTATTTACTCACCAACATATATTCGCCAGGTGTGATTAATAATTAATCACTGATAATTCACTGCCAAGGAGGTTTTAAATGTATGTCACCGACCATTCTGTGCTCTGTGTTCACTGCAGACCAAAGAGAAGTTAAATTTTCAAAAACTTAAAATAAATTTAAAATACTTTAAAAAATAAGTACCTACCATTCGATTCCGGATAATAGAAAATAAACTTAAATAAACTAGAAGTCCACTTTCGCCCAGCTCCGACACTACCTGATGCATTATATAGCCTGCATGTCGTCACGTCAAAAAGCTTTTATCTATCGGAAAGGGTGGAAAATGATGTCTTCAGATGTAGAAGGCACAGCTGAACCTAGTTATACGATTACTATATTTAGTTTCTCTAGTAGAAAAAATAAGTAGGTACCTACTTATGCCTGGCGGCGTTTTCTAACAGGAACTTTCCAGTAGTAACCAACATTCGTTACTCCGTCTCTACAAAAATAACTAGGTACCTACCTACCTAGGCAATACCTACTATCTACTGCGTAGTAAAATAGAACTGTACATAAGTAGGTAAGTACTACTCGTTTAAAAATTTTATTTTATTTTGATTCATTTTCACAAAATCCACAGCACTCAGAAAGATAATAGGTAGGTAGGTAGTCTCGTATATAAAATACGAGAATTCTCACAATACCTAATCCAAATTATCTACCATTATGTTTGTGAACGTTTATTTTTAACAATCAACAATTTATGAAAAAATGACGTAGGTAAAGCGTAGTCACTGTGCATAAAATCGGGAAGACGAACGGTTCGCGAAGGAGAAAGCAGAGAGAAACTCAGCAGTGTAAATAAAATTAGCTCTCTGGACCTTTTAGTAATTTGAAGTAGCAGCGCAGCGGAGTCGTAAGCATAAAATTAATTAATACCTACACAAGTATTTTATTCTACAGTAACTGTCTGAGCACGCAAGCTCAAGCCGGATGGGAGATGCCATTTCCGATGCGACATAATAATTACCTACCATAGTAAGTTGTGTATGACCTATTTTTACTATTATGTATTCTGTGGTATGACTACGCTAAGCGCTGTCTGTCTGCCTAATCCTCCGAAAGATTTGAATGAAAGAAAAAATCATTAGTTTTATTTTATTGTGGTAAGTGGTAAGTACCTAGCTATTTTTAAAAATGATAGTGTTTTGTTGTCGAATGTATCGCATACCTACTAATAATAATAATGTTTGGACAAATTTACACACGGCTGTTTAGTCCCAAACTAAGCCGAAGCTTGTATTACATTGTACTCAATAACTGAAAAATATACATATTAAATACCTAAGTACCTTAAATAAATACATACAAACAGAATCCGGAAACCAACAGATATGCTCATCACACAAATGTTGGTCCCGGGTGAGAATCGAACCCACGACCTCTGGCGCAGTTTACAGGCAGGGTCACTACCAACTACGCCAACAGGCCAGTCAGCGAGTGGTTCAAAGATAGAATCCTGAGCGTAGCGAGGGTTTCAAGGTACGAGACGCAAAATAACTTTGCTGCCCAGCGCAACACACAATTTTTCACCTCACTACAGCGAGGAAAATACTAGGTGAATTGAATCCTTTCGGCGGTTTAGAACCACAAATAATAATAACCACAATTAGAATTGACCACTTCTATAAATGTCCACCTTCTACAAATTAGAAAAAAAGTTTTAAAAAGTTTTTTTCCAGGTGCAGTTTTCCACGCAGATTTCGAATGAGAAAATATAGCCCTTCCGAGCCGGTGAGGTGAAAAATATTATTTATTCTGTGACATAGGTAGTGAAAACGTAAACCTTCGTCTGACACACTGCACTTTTCTACATAAATTTGTTTACTTGGAGCTACCATCCAACTTTTATAGCAACACTCTGTGAGAAAGTAAAGCCACCCATTATCACGCCATAGGGAGAAGCTGAAACTATAAAACGGATTACCTACTAACACGTTTGAAACGTAAAACGGTTAAGTAGGTACGGTACATAAATAGGTATCTATCTAAGCCCAAGGTGTACAAATAGCGGACTAGGTACACATAAGTTCAATAGTGCAGTCTTAGTTGGCGAAATAAATCGTTTGTGGCGCTTCGTATCGTCGTAGGTACTACTCAGCAACTTTAATGGGTCACTCCGCGTCTCCCGCTTCCCCCTACGTCACCACGCCGTGATAGGTACAGAGTGCAAAAACGATTGAGAAAGTATTGAGCGAAAGTATGGGAATAAATTATTATTTATTCATATTTTCAATAAAAAATAAAACATTGTGTAAGAAGCAGTTAGATACTTTAAAAAATCTTCATCTTTATCATCATTTGTTAATGGCACGACGTCACTTATGCCCAACCTCTCTCATTTAAGCGAACGGTACTGTCGCGCCATGACGAGAGCGGGCGGGCGAGGTAGGGAAGCGGGAGGCGGAGGGAGGCCAAGGCCAAGTGACTCGTTTCAGTTGTCGGGTAGTATACAGACAACACACAAATAGTTTATTTATTGCAAGCCAAATGTGTACTCTAAGGTAGGACTGCACTTTAGAACTCGACTGTAGTTTACCAAATAAAAAGTATCTTATTTAGCGACCGTCTATGTAATAACTAGCCCCAATTTAATTTATGTTATGGTATGCGAATGCGCTCATCAAATGAACCGACTATACTTACACCTGTGCCTAGAACCATATTTATAGATACCTACCTAAATACTTATAAATCTCGTGAGTGGCCATTATTATAAAGTTTATTTCCACCCACCAATCTAAAAATTAAGTAAGTAGGTGTCTACTTAGATACCTAGGTAATAATAAAATAATGTAAACAAAATATGTTTACATTATTTTTCATATACAACTATATCTTATATACAATATCATTTAATTTCTTTGTTTTTATTTAAATTAAAAAAAAAAATAGTATGGAGTATTTTCCTCTACATTCGAGGAATTTTTAATTATTTTTTTTTTAATTTAAATAAAAACAAAGAAATTAAATGATATAATGCCATCAATATTAATATTATGGAACAAAACATGAAAAACTATAATAATTATATTTGATTTCGTAGCGTTTCACAACCTCTACATACTACTACATTTCTTTGCCTTCAAATTATATTTTAAAAAAACTTTTATGAAAATAGAAATGGATCTGGAATATGAATTGGATTATGAGCGGTCCTCTCTTTGCATGCAATCAATTGTGAATCAATCAAAAACAAACAAAATATGACTTGGCTGTATGGTCTATGACTTTTGCCTGTCCATCATTGGACGAATTCAACAAAAAATAATACGTTAAATAAGACAGGGCTGAAAGGACGAAGCTTCCCTTGCCCGTCCTCAATAAAGGACAAATCAACAAACAACAACAACAAAAAGTGAATCAATCAATCAATGAGAACGACACAGTGAACGAGAAGGAAGCGAGCGAATTGAAGGATTTTCTATCAGAATCAAAATATTTGATTTGTTGCTTGCTTTGTTTGTCGAGTGCTGACAAGCGATTTCATAGCCTACTGTGTTTTATATAAAATCAATAAATACCTAAAATGGTACGTAGGCAACGTGAACGCAGTACTACAGAAGACGAAATTGTTATCGGTAGGTAACGAAAGTATTCTAATAAACGTAATTGCTGATACACATAGTTACTTTGCAACTAATGTGTATTGATTTTACATTTTTCTACAGACACTCTGCCGAAGAAACACAAAAGACACAAACATAAAAAGCACAAGAAGAAAAAAATCGAAAATGAGTTTGAAAGCGATACATCCATCGACGTTGCTTACGAGGACGCCTTGGTTAAACCATTTAAAACTAAAGTGAAACTGGGCAAGGATGCACCCGGAACTTCAGCTGCCGATATACTCAAAGCCCAGACAATGAAGTCGTCTTCAGACTCCCGAAGGTCGGTGCCTGGCTCGTCATCCAGCACCCCACCCAAAGCTTCTGCAAAGAAAAAGAAAAAAGGGCGAGACAGTGGGACATCAAGTGAAGAGGAGCGATGGCTAGACGCTATCAAATCTGGGAAACTTGAAGAAGTGAGTATGGAAACATGCATCTCATAGGAGCTAATAACAATACCCATATCCACAATAAGTTGATATACTTTTTATTTATAATCCTAGCATTTTGTATAAGTAATGGAATTCTAAATTAAGCTCATTCTTTACTTTTTCACCACAGGTGGATGAAGAATTAAAAAAAATTAAACCAAAAGATCCTAGGATGATGACAGCTCGACAAAGAGCCATGTACGAAAGAGGCACAGACAAAGAGACAAGCCCTGGAGGAGAAGTTTTACTTGCCCTTCCCTCTGGTTATAAAGAGAAAGTCATGACCGCTGAAGCTATTCAGAAAGCTGCCCTCAAATCTCAAAAACGGAAACAATTGGCGGATGAAAAACGAGAAAAGGATAAAAAGAAAACAATGGATCGACTTCTCAAAAAACAAGAATCAAAGAACTTGAAAAATACTCAAAAAGGCAAACCTCTTCGAAAACTAGAGCCAATGATTATTTACAAGAACAACAATAATGAAATATCATTGTCACTACCACCTGGTGTGCCATTCCCTTTAGAAAGTAAACCTCCGATTGAAACACCCAAGCCAGTAATATGCGGTGTAACAGGATGTGATAATATTAAAAAGTATAACTGTTCAAAGACAGGAGTTCCTCTATGTAGCTTAGAATGTTATAAAATAAATTTAGTGACTGTGGTAGTCCAATAAATATATTGTTTAATTTATTTATGAAATATCCATCCTGTCCACCTATTTTATAGGTGTAGGAAATTGGAAGTTGTAGGTATTTATTTATATTCAAATAAAAGACCTGCAATTTATGACAGCTAAACAGTGAGCATATATTATTTTGTTAAATGACTTAAAAATAGATTTTACATTATTTTATACATCTAATCACGTTGCTTCTGTTCAAGAAAAGTTGCAAATGGGGCTCATATACGGAAAACAAGTATAGTGGCGAGACAACAGTGCCCTCGGTACATATGAACATTTTGACGAGCGCCTCGGCCAAGCAGAGTAATACATATTCACACTACTCGTTTACCCGACTCTCTCAGCCTAGTATTGTTTTACTGTCTCGCCACTGTACTTCGTTATTTAACCCAAAAGGGCCAGTGCACCAGTTGGTATGGTAGGTAGTGAGGGTAACATAGTTTTTTTTGGGGTTCAAATTTTGCCAATAAGGCCAATCAACCCTGGAGTTAAATATAAAAAAAAGCTAACTGAAATATGAAATAGCATTTTGAGTGCTTGCCCTAACAATAGCGTATTTTCGTAAGAATTTATTGATACACCATACCAAAACATTAAGTAAAAATAAAATATTAGAAATATAATAAAAAATGCAGCACTTCATTAGAACAATATGAATTGAAAAAATAATAATAAATATCAGACTAGACTGCTTGACACACACCAACTAAGAAAATTATCTTTCTGAAACTTTTACTTTATAACTATTGACCATATATTAAACATCCATTTGAATTATGTTTATTAAGACTAAACTACTGACTGATATTGGCTTAAATTTCGAAAATATGTTTGACAAATATTAATTGTAGCACTGCATGGCAGTAAATATTGTAACACTACATGAATGAGCTTTTATTATTAAGTATCTATAGACAACATTGATTTGGCAATATACTTGAGCTACCTTAGAAGTACCTACCACATTAATGTATGTACTGCAAAGCTTTTAATAATGTTCACAATATTTTTGTAACACCTAGGTCCTGTATTCATAATTTCTACATATTTTACACTTACATCAATAATTACTAGCATTTTACGAGACATAGATTTCATAGAACATCAAAACAACATAGAAAAGTTCCACCTTTAAAATTACACATACTAGGATATAGGTAATACTAGACATATAAATTTCATCAACGTGTCAAATACTGTAAGGTTTTGTATTACATTTGATCGTATACTTGATACTAAGGTAGGTTGTTTAGACATTTAGATATGCAACATTGTACTATTGATCTACTAATACTTTTTACACATTTTATTTACCTTTTACATTTCACTAAACACGAAACAGATATGCAAGTATAGTATAGACACATAATATTGGTAAAGATGTCCATGAAATAATTTTCACTTTTCACTTTTCTGAATCAGAATGTCCCTTAAAATATTTTTATTTCATATTCTTGAGAGAGCTCACAGAAATAAAGACCCACAGAGATAGGAGTTGCTCAGTGAAGTCTAGAGGCCCAAGCCCAAGCATGGCAGCCAACAAAATGGCCAAAATAAACCAGCTGGGTATCAGACATTAGTCCGTTTAGAGTTTCGAAGGCGTGCTAAGCCTGACTGTAACCGCTAAGATTGATTATTCTGTTTATTTGATCTAAGTCGCGCCAGGCCAGAGCGTTCCTCCTCCTCGTCGCTGGTGCAGGAGAGGCCGCCGACAGCGCCGCGTGATGATGTTGCTTGTATCAAGTCTTGGTCAGGCCCATTTCTACTCTCATATAATAAAATCCCTAAAGTTTCTTCATAAATTCTAGCTTCAGGAAACTCGACTTTTGTATGCTTTTTATCAGTAGCATACACAATAGAGGTGCAACACACTTCAGCACATTTTTTGCCATGTCCAAAGAATGACCAGCAGCAGATTTCATTGGATCCTATGACATCCTTTATGAACAGCACTCGGCCACTGAAGCGCAGTGACAGCTTGTCAAATAGTTCAATGTTCTTCAGCAAATTATCATCTGATGTACTTGTGTATGAATACTTATTGTTGTGTCTGTTGATGAGCAGTTTAACAACAGGCTGAAATGAAAATTACAGAAATTTAAAAATTGTGGCTACCCACGATTCTGCAAGCAAATAAATTAAATATTTGTTTGTTTGTAGGCATGCATACATAGTATTCATACTAAGTTGGAAACAGAAACATTGCAGGAGCTTTAATTTAGGTACAAATTTTGCATCACTACTGCTACCTTTGCAGTTGACATTATCAGCAACTGTTCCTCCTTCTGTGAAGTGATCAAGGGCACTCTGCAAATAGGCTCGGCGTCCCGTTCCTTCTTAGCTAAAGCCTGTTGACAAGACTCAGTCAGCTCCTCAATCAAAAAATATTTTGCTTCAGCTAGGAGCTCCATAATGTCGCGATAAGTTTCTGGTAATGGCACAGTTCCATCGCGAAGGTAATTCAAGATTGTGCCAAAATGCTTACCACCACGGTCAATTAGTATCCACCCTGAAACAAACAACTACAGTGTACCATTTGTTTATGTTACTGTCACATTAATTGTTAATGACCACATTTTGGCTTAGAATGTTCAGACTTTCAGTAAAAAGATCCTTCCTTTCCCACTTAAGAGACAAATTACCTAGTATGGGTGTTAATTGTAAATTCTTAATTAGGTCAGGTTAAATGAGTAAGATTTGGAATCGTAATGTTATTAGCCTGTCGACTTCCACTGCTGAACATAAGCCTTCCCCAATGAACACCAACACACCCAGTCTTTCGCCTTCTTTCCGGTTAACTTCTTCAGGTCGTCGGTCCATCTGACGGCGAAGTGGCCTACGCTGCGCGTACAGGTCCGCGGCCTTTGCTCCAGAACTCGTCTGCCCTAATTTAGGATGCCTCCAGTTCCTATTGTATCTTCTTTGTAGACTTATTATTATTCTTACCTTCGGAATCCGTAAGTACCTCCATTCTACCACTGAACATGGTTCTCAGCATGTTATCACTTTTGGTCAGGGTTCCGATAGTGGTATAGAACAGCGTCCCACCCACATTTAACTTCACATACTGTGATGGGCTGCCCTTTATCAATGTTTTGTGATCACCCGACATTTTAGCAGAGAAAATCGCAAAGGATAGAATTAGTATCCTATCTACGAATGGCGCCTCACATAAATCGATAAACAGCTAAATACTAATCATTTTTTATCACTTCTACAAGAATAGGTAGGTAAATTTTAGTCCGTCGTGAATTCAACAGTCACTTTTATTTAACACCTCACTCACATCACCAATTAGATCACATTAATCATCTTCATCCAAAGATCCAATCCACTCCATCCATGAATCCGTCTGGGAAACTCAGAGAGGAATTACAAGATGTATGTATGGAATTGGAATGACCATTTATGAACAGCGACATCTAGTTTGATTATTTTACAATAACTCGTAGGAACTACTGCCATCTAGCGTACATAATAAAAATTGAAAATGTAGTGCTACCAGTGAAGAATTTTTTTTAAAAAATATGGTCTTAATTTTAAGCACTTCGAGAGTCAAGGAATTTTATTTTTTATGAAGATAAATCATTTTATAGGGAAGTTTCCTATTCGGCATTTAGAACAAAAAGCTATTTTTTTTATATGGTTCGTCAAGTGTTTATGCAACACTTCCCATTCACTGCTCGGATAGTCCGCCGAATATCCCTTTATAGTTTGTGGTCCGCCCACGGAGCACGGAGGTCCGCCGGTTTCTTTCGCTGTTGCCCTGACCTCCGGCCGCTTGGACTCCTCAGCCGGAGAAGGGAGTCTGTCTGGCTGTTTTGATTTTGATGGCCAGACGAGACAGTACCATTTTTAGCCCCTTATTGCGTCAAGGAATACAGACTTGATTAGAGTACTCTATTTAATTTTGTATTAGTATCCATGTTACTTAAATATATAATTATTATGCTGCACTCACTCAAGATCTCATTGATCTCTTTGAAAGAGTTGAAATGGCTAAGTTTAACTAAAAGCGTGTAATGACTCTACCGGATTCTCCCTTGTTAAATCGACATTAATTAAACCTATTATTGGTTTATTGCGGTGTGAGCTGCAGTGTGGATCACTGTGTGGATCAGTGCTGCGGTTCTAGGTATTCTCGATTATATTTATCAAGGAGATTCGAACCTCTTTTGTCGCGCGCGCGCTCCCTGTGGAGATCGCATCTTGCAAATTTAGTATGGGAAATGATGAAAAATTCTGTGTCAAAATTAGGGGGGGGTGCGGACAAATGAAGCGGATTAGCGGGAGGAAGTTGCTCATACAAATTTATATGGAGTTTGAAAATGAGAATGTGTGAGTGAGTATCAATTTCGATATACATTTGGCACGATTTTCGCACCCCCTAAAATTATTTTGTTACTCATACATAAGGGAGTAGTTTTTTTAAAAAATTCATGATATTTATAAACTACTATTTGGTGGTCTTGATTCCAACTGGCTGTAAAATTATATTTAAAAAATGGGTACTTTTTGTGGCGGGATTTTGTCAGAGATGGTTGTCGTTTTTGTTTAGTTTTCCTAAAAAATGTATAAAATTTTGGTGCTCGTTCCCAAAGCCGTAAAACCATTTAAAAAACAAAAGACTTCATTCGTGAAAAACCTGATCAAATGTACCAAACACGAATTGAATATGAATCGGAAACGGATACAATGTGAATCGGAAACGTATAGTGCACAAACGCCCTAAGAACTTGTTTCCAATTGGCCGTTAAACCATTATTTTTTTCAAAAAAATAGGGCTTTTTGGCGGGATTTTGTCGGAGATGATTGTCTTTTTTATTTAGTTTTCCTAAAAAATGTATATTGTAGGTTTTAGTGTATATCTGTGATAGTATTTTATGCAACAAGTGCTTAATAAAGTGTATTTTGTGGGGGTAGTTAAATAAAAGCGTGTAACCACTCTACCGGATGGTTCCAAAATGTCCCTTATTATTCTTCATTAAACCTACTATCGGTTTAATGCGGTCATGAACCTGCAGTGTGGATCACCGAATGGCACTAGTTGTGCCCTCGTGGAGGCCGCGCTGCGGTTTTGTTGAAAATCGCCGACTAACTAGTCGTGCTCTGTTTTTGTGGACACCTCTAGTCAAAAATTAAATAGTATACGTCCACCTCTAGTGTCGTTGTCCGCCTGGCGAACAGCGACATGCCAAACATACCAAGTGTCGATGTCCTCTGAGCGGCCAGTGACGTCACGCGCGTTTTCTTTATTTAATCTGAGCATATGAGTGATTTTTCCAAAGAAATTGAATAGCAATTCAATTTCTTTGGATTTTTCAATAACCAAAACTGACAGCGACACGTAATGGAGTTTTTTGATTTTGACAGCCACACTAGACTAGAACCGACGGTTTAAATAAATATAAGAAATAATACTTTAAATAAGACAGGGCTGTATGGACTTCCCTTGCCCGTCCTCAATAGAGGACAAATCGACAAAAAAAAATGGTCGGTTCGACTAGGTTCGACTTCGTTCAGTTCGTTTCGTTCGCGGTTCGGTCAAATCCAAAGAGTCAAATCGGTCTTCGGTTCCGTCCGCGGCTCGGTCCGTCGGTTTTGGTTGGTTTTGCTTTGCTTTGCTACTGACTTTGCTTGCATAGTTTAGTTTCGTTGAGCATTTGCCGCCTGCGCGATTTCTATATTTTCGCGCCTCAATTCTTTGATAGGTACATTTATGTTGTAATTAATTATAGTGTATCTAACATTCCAATATGGGTGCTTATTTATCTGAACCCGTCACTGAAAAAATATCCAGCGATGAAATAAACGATAAACTAGAATGCGGCGCAAGCTCCATGCAAGGATGGCGTGTCAATCAGGAGGTATGGTATTAATTCGTTGTTTTATGCTAGAATCTAGAGATAGGTACACATTGCGTTACAGCAATGTGCTCAATTCATTTAGAACTTATTAAAATTTACGCTACAGTCCACGTAAAAGTCATTCATTGAGATAATTTTCAACGGACTTGTCGTAAGTACATTTAGCTGTAAACTTTATTGCCTAGGTACATTTAGCTGTAAACTTTATTTAGCTTCCTATCTACGTCAAAAATCTGTGGTCGAATCTCATGACCAATAGAACTGAATTTCTCAACTGAAATGTACTGTCATATCTTTTAGGATGCACACAATACAATCCTAGATTTTGATGTAAATACATCGCTCTTTGCTGTGTACGACGGTCACGGTGGCGCGGAGGTAGCTACATATTGCTCACAAAATCTGCCCAACTTTATCAAAAACACAGAAGCATATAAGAGTGGGCAACTAACAAAAGCCTTGGAGGATGCATTCCTGGGATTTGATGCTGCCATTGCTACTAAGGAGGTTATGGACGTATTGAAAGAATTGGCAGGTAAGATCACCCAGAAACAAGGTTAAACTATGAAGCTTTATTATAATCCTCCACGGAGAACCATGGCTTCAAACAGACCTCGATTGCATGAAAATCTTGCCCTGTTTCTAATTATCCGTCCACCTATGTAAGTAATAATTATCTTCATAATAATTTTGGTGTTACCACCGAATAGTGGTATCATGGGAAGGAAAATGTAACTGTTGTGGTACCACAGACAACACAGTAAAAACTATACCAAGGTAATCTCTGCTTTTTAAAGATACGTCATGTATCAAGTATAGAACACTATAAACTCATGAGGGGCATGGGTCTATCCAGATTTGAAGAGGTTGTTTTGTCATTTAACATTATTAACATCTTTTGTTTCTAGGTGAAATAAATCCTCCAGGACCAAGTGATAATGAAGAATCGGATGATGAAAATGTCAGTAATTTGTATCAAGAAGCTCACCTACCACTTCAGGTACAATACATACTTTACGTAACATACACTTAAATTTTAGAATTGGTTAAAGAAATAATCGTGTAGTTAATTTTTTAAAGAATATTAATTTAGCCTGCTTATTACAAATGGATAGATCGGGGGACAACTAAGAATAACCTTTTTTTTTTAAACCAAATTTTTATTTATAATTTTTTTACATTACTTTATTATTATTTTTTCTGTTTGCAATGATGTAAACATTCATTTATTTAGCTACTAATAATATTTATCAACAAAATGTCAGCATAATACCCACTTTCTTTAAGTGGTTTGCGGTTTTTTATGATTCCCTGAAACTAGTGTACTAATAGAACGGATATTTCGTCACCTTATTAACTCAACCATATATCTTCACTACAGAACAGAAGTTTCTAATATAAACTTAGGAACCAAATTATTCTTAATATCTGATGAATTTTTTATTGAAAATAACTTATTAGTTGATGTACTTTCTAAAGTACATCAATAAATCCATTACCAAATTAATAAATTTGTGATAGGTAGTAAGGCGACGACATCAAATAACGTTTATGACGTACACTTTGCTGTCTTTTTATCTTTTTTCTTTTAATACTATACTATTATACTTCTGAATGTAGGAGGTGTTGGCGAAATATGAAAATAAACTAAGCAACCTCCACCGTGCTCGCCTTGGAGACACGGCCACGCCACTCTCGCCGTGCCTGCGAGCCAAGAAAAGTGATGAGGCTGGTGGTTCAGGTACTTGATAGATATTTATTATTTAGTTGGATTTTATTAGCTTTAAGCCCGTCTAGGTAACAATAACATCTTTGTACTTTTAAATGTGGTTTAAACGCAATTAAAAGCATTTGTTTTAGTGAACTCTGTCCCTTTATGTTCTAATGGTTTGTATCCATAACTATTTCTATATTGGTAAGCCATTAAATAGCTCCTAACTTTTCAATAAGTTCTGGATAAATACTTGATGTGAAAAATATATTTTGTATACCAGGTGCAGGGGCATCAAGTTCTAGTTCGGGATTTTCATTTGCAGCAGGCTCTAGTTCTGAGCAAACAAATGACGCTGCTTCTTCAAGCAAAAATGGGCTGCCTTCAAAGGCAGAGGATGACACTGGTGGGGTGTCCTCAACGAACAATGAAGAAGATAAAGATTTAAATGGAGAGGTAGGTATTCAATACAAAAGGATAATTTGAAGTTTTCATTCAGAATTTCATAGGATAATTAGAATAATTGGGTCTTTGCGAACATCCTAGGACGTTCGCAAAAAGCCGGATAATTGGAATGTAAGAATGAATTTCGTTATCATACGAGATATTTTCTGGATGCTTGCAAAAATCCGGCTTATTTTACGTAAATCGCGTATTACCGCCGGACGGAAGCGTTGATTGTCTAACGGGAACATTAGGTTAGTTTAGATATTCTGAGCAACCAGAATGAAGACTCTTAGATTAGCCAATCAGCGTTCAAGTTTGCACTGAACCTGATAATAGCTAGGATGATTACAAAAATCTGTCTTACATTCAAATTATCCGGTTATTTGCAATCGTCCTAGGAATTTTCGTGACTTTTTAATCTAATTTGTCCGACTATCTTGCGAACATATACTTAAGTTATGTTACAACTAGGAAAATATAATCGTCATGTTCTTTGCTTGCAGGTTTCTACAAGCGAGCCAGAGAAGACTGGAGAATCTGCTGAAGTGAATGTTGCTAAACCAAATTCAACTGCACCAGATAGCTCAGAAGACAACTGCCATCAACCAGAGCAAAGCGGAACAGCTAAGAGTGCAGCCATTGCTGGCAATGGTTCCGGGGAAGCTTGTAACGGAGAAGTTACAGACTCGAAGCAAGTTGAAGGTGAAGAGAATAATATCACTTCTTCAAATGGATCTACAACTCCACTAAAATCAGGGAAAGGTATAGGAATAAAATTAAAACAAACCCACAATTTTTGTTTTAGACTTAAATTCATAATTTTTTACATTATGAACAATCTTTGTAGGAAATTATAATTTTTGTACACTGACGGACTTATTAATCCGCTAATTTTATTTATAAATATATTTTCACCATTAGAAAATATTCTTTTCCAATTGATATGGGACCACCCTCGAAAGCCTATTCAATATAAAAAGAATCATTCAAATCGGTTTACAATCGGCGAAAATATCGCATAACATACACCCACAAAATAACTTACAGTCGAATTGAGAACTTCTTTTTGAAGTCGGTTGCAAATATGTACAATGTCAGGAAGTCATAGATATTCTTTACTGAATGTTTCATCACAATCATTTCATTTTTAGTCAAGGCATCGCCGGTATCAAGTTCCGACAAGCTGGTGCCAGATAGACCTAAGAAGTCCAAGTTCCGTCGTGCCGCTGCCGCTGCCGTATACGAGTCGCTCCTACGGCAAGCTGCAGAGGAAGACGAAGACGAGAGCGACTCCAATGACGAAACCTTCGAGGGTGGCGAGGTCAATTCTTCTGACGAGGAAAATGTCAACGGTGTTGAGGACTCGTCCAACGATGGTAATTATTTTTATGTTTATGTTGTATACAATTTTATGTAGCTATAATTATTATAGCTACATAATAGCAAGCTTATGACAATGATCTTAACAAACATAACTTAATTAAAAGGAAATATTAAATAAACAATATCATAGTACCTACCATATGTTCGGTCGCGACGGTGACGGCATGCAAATTTTAAAAGCACTTATCACATAGACAATCTTTAATTAATATGACGGCTAAGTTACTTGACAATGCAATGATTCTATAGATGCAGATGGAGAAGAAGAGGATGATGAGGAAGAATGTGAGGCAGAGTCGAGCGACGATGACGGGGAGGAGGATCTCAGCATGACGGAGGAGCCAGGCAACGACAGCGGCTGCACGGCGGTCGTGGCACTGCTCAAAGGTATGGCTGTGATCACAATAGATCAGCAATGGTCGCAATGATACAAGGCTGGGGTAGCCTTGGAAGAGCCCCACCACAAGGTAGTCCACTGCTTGACCGGGGTTATGTCCTAGTCACCACACTGGGCAGACAGGTTGGTGATCAATCACAGTATATGGAATGCACAGACGATTGTTCCGCCCATCACCTGGATTTATTCTTTAGTCCTTGCATGACATCTTCAGGATGATTGGGAGTTGTGCTATTCGGAACCGGCTATCACATGGGCATTATGTTTTCTTAGTATTAGTTTTACAATTTAATAAAATAAAAAAACCTTTGTTGCTTAAAGTTTTACTTTGTTCAGCCCTTGGACATAGACCTCCAAACACTTCCACTCCTCTCTGCTTTTAGTACTTTTTACAATTTATTAATCTCTTGCAATATAGAATATTTGAAATGTATTGAACTAATCAGAGATGAAATCACATAATATCTTTCCACCTCGAATGTAATATATTAATCGATAACTCGACCAAGCATGGACTGACCATTCCAGCATCTGGGGAATCCCCGAATTCTGTTTGTCGAAAAATGTTTGATAATTCTAAATGACGATCATAGTTGCCGAATGCAGGCTGAATGGTCGCATTCAAGACCCAGCAGTTCAGATTCGGTTTAAGTTTGTACGAAACATAGTTACGAAACTTTGTGGACACAGCTATAGGAGATAATAAAGAAGCGTGCAAGAGCAATGTGCACGTTGTCACATGATTTGTATTTTTCTCAGGCAATGAGTTGTACGTGGCAAATGCGGGAGACTCCCGCTGCATCATCTGCCGGGAAGGGAGAGCTGTGGACATGTCAATAGACCACAAACCCGAGGACGCTCCAGAGCTCGAGCGCATTACAAGGGCTGGCGGGAAGGTGTCGAACGACGGCCGTATCAACGGCGGCCTCAACTTGTCCCGCGCGATAGGCGACCACTCCTACAAGCAGAGCAAGGAACTGGATGCCAAGGAGCAAATGATCACCGCCCTCCCTGACGTGAAGACACTGACTATTGACCCAGTGACAGATCAATTCATGGTGCTAGCTTGCGACGGCATATGGAACTTCATGTCTAGTCAAGATGTTTGTGACTTCATACTGCCGAGGCTGACTGAAGGCAGGGAGAGGTTGTCGCAGATCTGTGAAGAGGTTGGTATACTCGCATTTTGTCCAAGTCGAATTAAGTATTTTATTCAACAATAAAGATTATGATTAAACGCTAAACAACAAAGAAACGCAAAAAAATTTGAACAATTTTTAGACACTATTCATCAGTCTATTAAGATGTTGTTTTTGGTACATTAGTTACTAAAATTACGAAAACGTTGCTGGAACATGTGGAGATTGTTACCTTGTGTTTTGTGCAGATGTTCGACCATTGCTTGGCGCCGAGTACATTGGGCGACGGAACTGGGTGTGACAACATGACTGCCATCATCGTGCGGTTCAAGGACGGGCTGATCGCTGACGTGGGACAACACACCGAGGGCCCCAAGAAACGTGCTGCCGAGGAGGAGCCCAGCTCGGAGGAGCAACAGGACTCCAAGAGGCAAAAGGTTGACGACCCTCTTTCAAGTTCAGTAGTGACTTCGAGTGTTTAGAGCATTAAAAAATACAATATAAGGACGAACAGTGTTCAAGCTACATTTATAGTATTGTCAAGTTTGATGGGAGACTTTGTTATTTAAAATATTAGAATAATTTTGTTTATTAAAGGGTTTCATCAAACATTCAGTTTAGTGTCTTAATAAGTTTGGGGCTACAGTCCCAATGTTCTTAGAGCAAAAAACTGTGAAATGGGAATCATAACTACATAACGGAAAAATTGCTTGCGATTCGTTAAACACGTCCAAATTGGTTTTCTTTCGTCATTAGTATGTCGAAGCAAGGTTTAAACACTACAAATAGACGACTTATACAAAAGATAGTCATTAATTATGCATGCACATAGCTTCGAGAACGTAGTGCCGTCAGCGGCGGCGTTGGATATACCAACAGAATACTTTTAGTAGAGGAAAATATTCATGATGCATTTCTAATAGCAGGACGTCAGCAGATGTGTAGGCCTTGACGCAATCGTTTTTATCTTATAACTTTATAACTACTTATAATAATAATATGCAATGTGTGTCTTTACTTACGTTGTTGTAGATAACTGATAGAATCGCGCGACGTGTTACTTGATGCTGTAACATTTGTGTGCCAGGTGATGAGGCGTGTAGGAGAAGGAATTACTGATGATAAATTTCAGAACTGATTTGTTGACTATAGCGATTAGTTTGTAAGTGTAACGTACGGAATTATGGATTCTATGATAAATCACTTAAATCCCCTAATAGGTAGACAAATAGATGAGGTTTACGATTCTTTGCTGTATGAGCCATTTTGTTTTATTTTTTTTGTTTACATTTTGCATACTTGCTAACATACAAAATAAATTTGTGTTTAATTGAACTATTATTTACAAATGATTATTTTAATTTCTAAGGTATTCATTTTCAAGCATTTGTGGTCTGTCTGTATGTCTACCTTGATGTCTTACATAGTATTTGCAAAGCACCACATGGCAAGAAGTTTATGAAATTAAAATTTTATTATTAAAGACGAATAAGTGAAGGCGTTTGGTAATTGAGTGTAGGCGCTAGCTAAGAGCCAGAACACAGGTTTTTTTTACAATTCGCTCGATCTATGATATGTTTTTTTATATCAGGACCTCTAATTAAATGTGTTTCAATGTGATTTCTGAATAATTTTCATATTACATAAGTGTATTACAGTTAGTACCAATAAACCAAAAATCGAAATATAATTATTACGTACTTTAAAACCAATTTGTTTATATACAGGTACCTAAATAGTGCCAGTGGATAGCTTCAATTATTTTGCGATTGGTAATTAATTGTAAAAGTAAAAAAAATGGAAATCAGCAATCCGATAATTGCGACCTCGGATTTGGCAAGTTCCTTATATTAAAGACGTAACTGAATCTGAATATTTTAATTAATAATTAGTATGTTATTCTGTAGTAGTGATATGTAAGTTCTATTTTTGTAATCACAATTTGCAGGTATTTCGAAGGTGAACCCTATAAGGCATGTGATTAATACATTCACATTAATTTTATTTGTCTGTATTTGTGACATAGAAGCATTTTTTGTAGGTATACAATGTTCAGATAACCCCGATAAGAATATCGCATGGTAGTAACAGAATTCTCAGTTCGCCGGTATTACGGTATTACAATGAAAATACATTTTTACAGACTGTATCATAGTTTTATTTATTTATACAATTTTTTTATCTGATTTGAGTTAAGTATTCTATTGTTTCCACTTGCGTTGCTTCCAAAATCTGAAGTGCGTCGTATTCACTGTCCAGCTGCTCTAAAACCATAGTCTTATCGTTTATCTCTGCCTGTCGGATGAAATAACACTTCGATTTAATAGGTAACAATACAATGGATGTTTGATAAAATGGCACAACCTTTTTTTGCCAAGTTTCGAAACGGGCCCGTGTGAGCTCCGCTATAGTAATGTAGTATTTTAAATAAATGTATGGATTAGGTAGTTACACATAGCATTTTAAATAAGTACCCTGTAATTGAAAGTATGTTCTAATGTAACATACGTTACATGTAACTGTATGAAAGGTAAGAATTTGAAAAACAGCTAAGTAAGAAACATTTTATTAATTGATTTTTTTTAAACAACGAGCATTACCGTTGTAAAAAAAAGTTGAGAAAAAAAGCTTTACAAACGCGCTTTCTTTGTTAGCCAGAAGCTATTGTCACTCCTCAAAGGCTTTGTGTTCCTATATATCCCGCTTCACAGCTGCCCCATTCTCAGCCCCTACTGTATTTGCTATACTAATAACGTCTTTTCATACAGTTTCTTGCTGTGCCATATTCGAACCTGGGACAGTGCAGCATGGAAACGTTTCTATCTAATGGTAATATATACAATAGTAATACCTACATAAAGTTGGCGGCACATATCTTCGAGCTGAGTCGTATTGGCTATAATCGTGCCCCATCATTCGTAAAGCCAAGGACGGCAATATACGTGACAACCATCGATTTTTGGTATGTGTTGACAATACTTACTTGCAACTTAGCCTGCTCCGATTCTCTTTCTTTAGCAATGGATTTGAGTAAATTCATAGAACCAATAGCAGCCATTTTTTGCTTCTCCACGTTATCACCCAATTCTTTTAGCATCTCCAGTAAAGAATTAATATTTTTACCGAAATCTTGAACTTCTGACGACAAAAAAAGAAAGAACATAGTTACTGTAGGTAAAGTACCAATAAAGCTGTATGTAGTTTTTTGCTGGATCGCAAGGACGTAATATTGTCCGTTTAACGATCATCAAGAGAAGGTATTCAACAGCCGACCCATGTCCACTGCTGGACATAGACTTGACTCGCTGGACACAAAGGAGCGTGTTCCATAAACAGACATTACGTCTGTTTATGGAACACGCTCGCTGCGAAGACATTTTGGCCGTCGCAGTGCTAGTTGTGCTGCTGCTCGTTACCCGTCTATAGCCTCGCTTATTTATTAAGTGGGTACCAAATTATTCAAATATTCCCGCCAAACACCAGACAGCAACACTACACCACACAGCAAGTAATAGGATGCTGTACACGGGTAGAGTGAACGAGCATTCTACTCTACCAGGCTCCGAGTACGTGCCTACTTACTCTACCCGTGTACAGCGGCCTTACTAACTAGTGTTGGCGGTAGGTGTCATGATGGGATTAGATGCATATTTACTCGATTCATAATCCTTGCATGTGTCCTTTACGTCTTCAGTCTCTTTGAGGGTAGCGCTTTCTATAATTCGAATTTTGTTAATATCATCATAATACAAGTGAGCTTTCTGCAATTCTTCAGCCATTTTTAGCAATATTAGACAAATAAAAGGTAGATTCTTGTCCCTTTTTTCCTTAATGCTGTCCAGGAACAAATTGTATCCAGGGTCCAATTTGTTACTGTTTGTTTCGATTCTGTTGCCTAGCAACTTAAAGAATTAGGTTAAAAAAACAACTTAATCCAAAGGGTTTTCAGCATGGAACTAGTATACTAGTACTATACTAGTATACTAGTTCCATGGTTTTGAGTTTGAAGCAGCATTGACGAATGGCGATGGGGCCGTCAGACTGAAGAATACTGATGATGACGAAAGGTAACAGGTATTTAAATTAACGAATATTTAGTATTTATAGACTTGATAGTATAATATTACTTACCTTTGCCTTCCATTGTAAAAGAAACTGACGGCCGTTATCGGAGGGAGAAAACGTTCTAATCTGAGGAGAAAACTAGATGATTGTCGGACCTTGTCGGCTCCGTAGAGGGAGCAAACATCGGCTCCCTCTCACTCACTATTTCAATTCCTTTTTGGCGGGATCTTCGCAGAGAAAGATGGTTCTCTCCTATCTTATAAATTATTTAATTGTGGGTTTTGGTTCTAACGTTATAACTGTGATAGTAATAGATGCAACAAGTGCCTAATAAAGTGTATATTGTGCGGGAAAGTTAAATAAAAGCGTCTAACGACTGATCTGTGTAACGACTCAACAAGATCCATTTTTTTTAAATATATTAGCAGACTGTGCACAGACTACAGAGTGATACTACGTCAAGATCGTTCTAAATGGTCCCTTGTTAAAATGTTCTTACGAATTTTGTTTCCAGCTGGCCGTAAAACCAATGTAAAAAAATTATTGACAGATGACAGCTGTTAGCTGGCTGATTGGCTGACAACTGACTGATTGATTGTGATTGATTGTAAAAAAAAATTGTGAATTTGTGATTTGTTTGACTCATTTTCATTCTGCAAATTGGAGAAATTGTGTTTTGTTACGTGTTAAGTTAGCATGAGAAGTAACCGCAGCTTACATTAACTTCGTAACATTTAAATTTGCTTCAATTTCATGAGCAATTTCAATTATAGGTATTTGTAAACATGGAAGGGCTGAATCAGAATGAGAAAATCATTTGGACCTGCTGGGAGGATAAATCTCCAAGAGATGTGGTGCGGGAGTCGGCGGCCAAGGGAACCCATATCAACCTGGCCATTAAATACCTGATGAGTAAAAACAATTGGAATGAGGACACGGCAAATGAGTGGTTCTTAGCTGAAGTGAGTAATTATTTGTTTATACAGTTCCTAGTGTGGTTGTAGTGAAATAACAGATATTCCTTTGTTTAAACTACTAGCTTTATGTCTCATAGGCTGTTTAACAAATCGTTGAGTCTAATACAATTTTATTATAGAAAATATTTAAGATCCACACTAGAATCAGATCAAAAGAGTAGAAGCGAAAGGAGCACTATGAAAATACTTTTTTATTTTTATTGCAGTGTAGAAGTAAGAAAAAGGGGCATTAAAAAAAGGCATAAAATTTTCACCATTATAGTGCATTAATTTTTCTCTTATTGCGTTCTTACGTCACGCCCTGATGACACTGGGATGGCTTATAGAAAATTGTCTTCCCAATTTTTCTAATCATAATTTTTACTGCTGAAGAAATCTAATCATATAATCTCCTAAATTTCCTATATAGTCAATCTGCCTTCAGAAACACATGTGTAGCTAAAACATTTTTATGCCTAGGTCAAAGCTTGGACAGTTCAACTACTGCTGCGTAAACAAATATTTAAGGTGCTACATATATTGAACAAGGTCAAGATAAACCCTGAGGATCACCTAATGACCCTTGCTCAGGAATCACCAGAAATTGTCTACCGAGACTTCATAGTTGACCATTTAGAAAAGATATCAAAAGACATGAACCCTGAGAATGTAGGCAGGTGGCAGGATTTTAGGAGGCATTGGAATCTCCTACGGTACCTAGAGAAAGCCTTTGAATCTGATGGGACATTCAAACAGAACAAAGTGTTTGGTATTGGAAAAGATAGAATATTTGTGAACGAGAGTGAAATAAAAGCATTAACAATAGAGAAAATACAGAAATACCCTTTGCAATGGAAAAGTAAAATAGCTACATCATTGTTTTTTGATACATTTGGTATGTTACAGTTTTAATACTATAACTATAGTCTTTTTGAAATTACTAAATAGTGTCAAGACATGACCCTTTTGTTTACCGTTATTAGCGGCCTAAAGTAGGGAGCTAACGGAGCGCGCCGCGCTTTTTCTGTCTGTTTAGCACCTTAAAGTAACTTTAACATTTTTCCAATTGTTTTTTAGGATAGTACTAACTTAACACATTTATATATGTTAGAATGGGTGTAAATTGTAACCAAATCATTATACCTATGCACTTTAGTTAGGCAATTCGTTACTGGGTTATGTTATCTATGTTAATTTAGATATCATTCATGTAAACATTTCCAGTATAATTAGGCTAGTAGAGAAATACATTGTAAAGCTATAATAAATTATTGTTATTGGTGGTTGGCTTAGTGGTTTGTTCCAGTTTGTCCTGGGTGTTATATTTATAGATTTTCTAATTCCCATAGCACAGGCGAAAATACTCCCTACTTTGGGATTAGACAAGGTGTAACGTATGTATGTGTGTATGAAATATACAAAATTAAATATAGATTTCAATTTTAGTGGTTTAAATAAAATTAACAATAATAAACCATTCTACAAAATACATAGTACGTACAAACAGTAAATAATAAATAAACTTTTTGATTTAATTACAGAATTTTCACTGTTGGATTTCTCTACGCCTCTGGAGATATGGAATCATTTGGTGGAACATAACAAAGCAATGATTCTAGTTCGTTGGATCAATGTGCAGACGTCGGAAGTAGTGCGGGATATGAACGCGCGCTACAACTTCTTCAATAATGACGGTTTTGTCAAGAAACTTCTCAATGTCGACACCAAAGGCTTCCACAATGAGGTTCTTGACAAATTAGATGATATTTTTCGTAAATGGCATATTACGAATGAAATGATTTCCAGTGTTGCTAACAGTAACTGCTTTGCTTTCACAAAAATGTGCATTTACGACACACTATGCTCTTACGGCATAGTTAATGAGGATGAGAAAAACAATTTGTATCAAATAGTAGCCAGACTGGCTAGAACTCAGAATTTAAAACTCATTGACGACATCTTTACAGAATCTTGCTCTACTATAACTAAACAACACTTTTATGTAGAGTTAGCGAAGTACTGCGTGAAAAATAAATTGTACAAAGTATTGACAATGTGCGTTGAGGGCAATATACTGGACACAGATTTATCTGCAGTTGAGCAGGAAGCTAAAGACTGTATCGAACTGTGGTTGTTGTTCAAGAGCATTGAGCAGACCTCAGACAGGCAGAGCCATGTGGTGCCAGTTTACAAAACATGTCAACAAATAGCTAAATATGACATCGACAATTACATTTCTTCCAATCCCCATTTAGTTCTCGGCATGATCCTTTTAGAGGACGATGCAAAGCTATTCGACTTATTCTCGAAAGAAGATTTTTTACAATTTAAGGATTTCAAATTGCCAAATAATGGATACGTGGACAAACTTCCTCATTTGTATAGCGTTTACAAGAAGTATTCAGATATGAATCAAATTTACGAATCGAAGAATGTGAATGTTTATCAATTGCTCTCTGGTTATAGAGGTTTGGATGTGTTAAAGATATTTGAATTCCAGTTGGTGAATCAGAACACTAACAGTCTGATAAATGAGAAGCCTGACCGGCGCAGCTTGGGGAGCCTGCTGGCGAATGATGTCGACGTGAATGCGAGTAGTATAAAAACTTTATCGCAGAAGTTCATGGACATGCCCGACTTTGCAAATGAGAAGCTAATGAAGAGATACGGCTATGTAGCTAAGTTGAATCATGTTTATTACTTGAAGCAGTATCGGCCTTGCAACGCGAGCCAAGCGTTTGTGGCGCAACAGTATCTGACATACAACCGCCTTCAGGACAAAAGCATCAAGAGTGCCTGTTGCGAGGCTCATGCATTGGCTCTACAAAACTGGTCCGATCCAGCCATGACCGCTTGCGCTGTTTCCTTCGTGGCAATGATTGGCTGCAACCCAACAAGGTGCAGAGTTCACATGTCAGCGGCTAAAATGTTAAAAAAATACATGTTTGACAAAGGTGCGTCCGAAGACAGAGCAAACAAAACCGTCAACGAGTACATGTCCAGACTAATTCAAGGCAACGATGATGCCGCAAGGGAAATACTACAGTACTTAGAAGAAATAACTATGATTAAACTCAAAAAGAAGCAAAACGCCGAGGGGAGAGACGAGATGTCAGCAGTGCTGTATGAATCTCAAACGATGGTAAAGTTTGCAGTGTTACACAATTTACCACTGCCAGAGATGCAATTGAGAGAATTCGTCAAAAGCAACTCCTGGTTTAACTTCTTGCTATTCGGTGACGTCTTCCGATACCCTCTCGGTCAGATGCTGCAATTGTCTCAAGAGTTTGCGAATAAATCATATGCGGAGCATCTTAAGTACATAATGTTGCATAGAAGCGCTGAGGACGGGTCCGACAAGGACAATAAATCTGGTTCAAGCAACGGGCAGAGGAGAATTTCCAGATTGAACTCTGTTGAAGTTGTAAGTCAATTGTTTTTTTATTTATTCAACTTAGTTAGCAAACAAGAACATAAATTTCGTCTATCGCAGCTACTTACGAACCGCACTTAGGTACGTACGCGGGCGAAGGGTGGTACAATGTCTTCCCAACATAATATATACGATGTTTTCCTTTACTGAAAGTCTGTGCTACAAGCTATGTTGCATAACACTATAGATCGCTGTACACGAGTAGAGTAAACGGTAGAGTACTAACTATACCAATGTAGACAGCATTTTTAGAGTTGAACATACAGGAGCTAGGAGACGGGGCTACCGCGCCTGTATGCACGTACATGCACGTATAGAAGCTGGGAGCTGGGGCTGCCGCCTCTATATGCGCATGGATGACCATTCGAGACCTACTGCCCTATATCCCTAAGTCCCTAACCTAGTCATAAGTAGACATACATATAAATAAATATGTCCGGGATACCTGCTACCATGAGACCTAAGGTAGCAAGCGGATGGTTGGAAGGAAGTGGATGGATTGGTGCTAGTGGTGGTTGGTGGTTGGCTTTTCTCACTGCCAGTCAAGCAGGCTCACAAGAATGATCAGGTTCTGACAGCTAGGGGTGTCTTGGCCGCAGTGAGAGATTGTTGGTGCGTGGAGTGAGACTCAACAATGAATGTTGGAATCCGTTTATTTTACATCTTATTTGCCTATATATACAGTTTCACTTACATGCTATTTACGCACACTACATCAATTTGTTTTTACTTTGCACTTAACTACCTAATCATCATTATTCTAGTTTTAAATCTAGTTTGCAGCGCAAACAAGAGTAGAGTACTAAAATTTGGCAGTATTTTGTATGTAAAATTTAAACCTGATAGAGTAGTATAGTTCACTCTACCATTTACTCTACCCGCGTACAGCATCATTATGTCAAATCTTTTAATGCCGCCATTCAAGCGTGTTGTTGTGTTGTAGAGCCCCACCCAGAGCGGCGTGTTCGAGTTCTGTGCGGGCGAGGGCGGGGGTGCGGGGCAGGAGCTGTGGGAGGTGGCGGCGGCGTGCCACGGGCCCGAGGACCCGCCCGCGGCGCTGCTGCGCGCCGCCGACCGCTGCCGGGAGCCCCTGCTCGTGCTCATCGCCAGCTGCTATGAGGTCATTACCTTGTTCGTCATCATATCAGCTCTTCAACGTAGAACATAAGCCTTCTCCAATCAAATCATAGCCCGCTTTCGGCTATGTCCGGTAACCTTAGTTCTCCGTCGGATCCTTCAGAGAAACGAAGAGCAAGAGAGAAAGTGCAACACAATACTAAAATGATATATTATTTAACAGACTGATTGTGTTTAATGTGTGGTGATGCAGCCTAACGCGGTGAGCATGCTCTGGGCGCACTGGGTGCTGGCGTCGCTGCCGGCGCGCGCGCAGCCGCCGGACGCGCTGCGGGCGGAGGCCGCGCCGGCCGAGCTGTTCCAGCGCGTCGCCGAACAGTGCTTGCGCGAGGGGTACATCACCACTCTGCACGACTCCATGCTCGTGTTCATGCCGGTAAGATCGTCGTAGTTCTTACCTCTTACACTGAATCACTGATTGCAAAAAGGGCACGTGCCCATGATGATTAAACTGACGTATGACGATGGATGGATGTGTGTGTGTGTATGTATAATTTTTTGGCGGTTGTGTGAAGTTGGTGGCATGATTTCTGCGCAATGACAAATTTTGGGTGTCAAAGGGGAGCTGTGCGGATTTCACTAGAGACGCTCATTCAATTTCAAGAACTATTTCTTGATTCGATCGACCGAATCAAACTTTTCTAGTTTTTGGACATCTCTGTAACAATGTCGCTTACGCACACATAGACTGTAAACACTGTCAGCGCACATGCAAACAATCTGTGACTATGCTCACTTAACCGTCAAAAAATTATACGAGGCTACATGTATGTATATGTATAGTTTTATTTGTTCAGTAAAGTATATTGTATTGTCCGACTCATAAGCGAGACGTGTGCATTCAAGTAACACAACTTGCTAGAACGAATAGAATTTAAATATATATGTAATCTTATTATTAGTTTACTTTAAGTGTCAAATCATTTTGTTATAGGAGAGTCCCCTGACGCTGCTGACGTATTTCCTGCACCGATGCATCCGGCACCGCACCTTCGACCCGGAGACCTGCATGGTGCTGTCGAGCTTCCTGCACCATTGCCACCGCAAGTACAGCGTCGACGCGACCGCCTTCCCGGAGCAACTGTCGAAAGAAGCGTTGCAGAAAGTTGCTGTGTCTTTAGTGAACATAGCACTGAGTCAGAGCTTCGATAGCGCGTTCCACCAGAGAGAGTTCCTGAGGTGTTTAGCTGTAGTCCAGTTTGAGAAAGGCTTTATGGGTAAGTCTATTTTAAATTTTAAAAAATCTTTACAGAATTTCATCTATGGTCAAAGTAAGAATACAACATATGAACTTTCTTCTGTGTTATTTAATACTTGCTCTTGCGTCTTTGCTCGCAGCCGAAAGTCCGAGCAGAAAGTAAGACCTATCCAACATTGAAAGAATTTTTGAAATCTATTCAGAAGTTACGGAGATTTCTTTAGACTGGTTTAGACATAACTAGATTTCAAAGTCAAAGATTTGACTCTCTTTAAGCTGTCAACTGTCAAACTAATATTCTTTAATAATTTTTTGTTGTAGTACCAACGCCTAATTTCGTCACTCTCTACGACATACTCCAAATATCAATGGAAACGTCACATGTCGTGAACATATCGAGAATGCTACAGAATGACGTGGAGCAATACTTGCTGCAATGTGTAGAAATGTACACAGCTAAACGCAATTATGATGTCGCCCTTAAAATTGCATACTTATCTGGATTGCCGGTGAATGATATTTTGATGACAGAGTGGACACACAAACATGAAACGCTCCATATGAAAGAGGATACAGTTGAAGAAAAAGAATTGACATTTTTCATAGCTCAGTGTAGCGAGGCCTTCAGAAAAGCTGCGGTGACTTTTAATAAAACGACAGAATTCCTTATTCATCACGTTAATGAAATAACAGATTCTGTCCAAAAATTCTACTCTTACAGAGTGATCATGAGCTTGTTCGAAGAGAATCTCGAGTATGGTCAGAAAAGGGAAGAAATAGAACACCTGATGTGGAATGCGTTCTTTCAAAGTGATTCCCAAAATGACATTTTTCTCAACAGCTATCAAAGCACTCTACATTTCATACTCAACGGACAGAAAGACGCAACTCTTTCAAAGAAAATAGGACTCGTGAATACTGAAAAACCATTTTCGATGTTGTTGAGCGAGATTGAGATCGAGTCTGATGTAGGAAACATCGAAAATGTAGTACTTTTGGAAGAACCAGAGGCTATAGACTCTTGGAGAAAGGTCGTAAACCAGCTACTAGAGTTGAAGTTGCTCGTGGAAGCGTTCCGATTGTCAGCTTTGTTCAAAACTCATCCAGAGTATCGCTACAGGCCGCCGGCGTGCCCCGTACAGATCATACGAACCTGCCTCAAACTGGCCGAAGGCACGAGCTCGCCATACGAACTGCCCCAGGAATTAAGACTTGTTATTTCGTCGTCATTTTCGCAAAGCAAATTGTCAAGTAAGTGACCTTAACAATCTGTGTTTTTCACTCTGTCTGTATCTGTGTACTCTAATGCAATAAATTCATCTATGTGTCCATGCCACCCGCGAAACCACAGTGATATAGTGTATTTGACACACGAAACAGGAGAGATGAGGAGGGAATCCTGCCTAATGAGGTATGAGTGTGTCGCGTTTATTTATTTATTTTGATTTTTCTAGTTTCTGAGACGTCGGACGCAAGTTTCGAGGAGTTGGTGGTGATCCCGGAGAAGGCGGACAGCGCGGCGGAGGGCGTGGCGCACCTGGCCGCGCGCGAGGAGGCCGACCGGCTGGCGGCGCTCGACGCGCTCGCCGTGCGCAGCGCGCTCGCCGTCGCCAAGCAGGTACAGTCGAGTTCATTCATATATATCAAGGAGATTCGAACCTCTTTTGTCGCGTGCGCGCTGTGGAGATCGCATCTTGCAAATTTAGTATGGGAAACGATGAAAAATTCTGTGTCAAAATCAGGGGGGGGCGGACAAATGAAGCGGATTAGCGGGAGGAAGTTGCTCATACAAATTTATATGGAGTTTGAAAATGAGAATGTGTGAGTGAGTATCAATTTCGATATACATTTGGCACGATTTTGGCACCCCCTAAAATGATTTTGTTGCTCATCCATATGGGAGTAGCTTTATTTTTAAATTCATGATATATACACTGTCGTAACTTGTCGCTCTGTCGCTCTTGACATTAGCAAACACATTAGAGTGACAATGTACTTACTAAACTGGTCAGATATTAATGAACTCAACTGAAATTTTTCCTTCACTGCAAAGTCGGTCGTGAATGATCGGAGCGGTACATCGATATTGCGCTCTCTCAACCACGCACTAGTAGGGTACCGGCAAAAAAATCTATAGCCTTTTTACGGACTTAATTGGGCTCACGAAACATAGTTCCGAAATCGGCCGAAACCGTATGTTGCTATAAGATCGTAAGTCAAGATTAGCACGGCCTATCGCCTGCGGCAAGCGCCGTTTCATTCCTAAACTAAGAATCCAGAGAAGTGAAGGACCTAACAAATAATTCCTCCCGCCGCTAAGATTGTTTTTTATATTTAAAACGGTGAAACTTTTCAAATAAAACGTGGCTCTGGTGTGACCAAGCCACAAACGCCTAAAAACGTGACAAAGTTCTGACATTGTAGTTAATATGGTCACAGGTAGCGAGCTTTTTCCGCATAGCCCTGCAGATCGGCTGGAGCTACGGCGCGCTGCTCAAGTACCAGCACCAGTCGGTGGACTTCATCAACCTGGTGAGCGGCCGCGCTCGGATGTCGCTCGCCAATCTCGTGTTTCGCACCTTCAATATCCCTTCTAAACAGGTAAGTTGCATTTTTTCTGAAACGATACAATTTACTAAGACGATCAAGTTTATTTCGGTTCCTGTAAAATTTAAAACTGTCATACGTTATTTTTATTTATTTCCGGTGCCTGCTGGTTATTTAGTTTGCTCTAAACATCTATACAAGTCTGTGTTAATTATCCCAGGTCGCAGAATACCTGTGTCGTGAGATGGTAACAGCCATCATATCCCCGCACCTGGTCAAAACATCCACGTTCCGGCAGAAGGAGCACTTCCAATACACACTGTGGGGCTACGCCCTCAACTCGGACATCGAAATGTTTCTGAACATGCGGCCGGACGCGTGCAGCCAAATCGGCCGGTTCATCCTCGACCACCTCGTGGCCTTCCAAAAGATATACAAAGCCACGACCGTTACCAAGCTGCCTGAGAACACGTACGATGACAGTAACCTCGATGTGGAGACGTTGATAGACGAGGAATATCAGAATGTTGAAGGGGACGAAATGGAGTCGATAGTTACCGAGGAAGGGACGCTCATGTCTGCGGACACAGAGTCGGTAATGTCCGCGTCCACGGTGTACACGGTTGGAAACAAGCTGACGAGGGACACGAGGAGAAATCTCTTCGACATTATTACCAGGAGCAACGTGCATATACGATATGAAGTTAAATCCAACATAAGGAAGATAACTAAAGGCGCCAAATTATCTACGAAGCAGGTGCGTACTTTCCGTATCTTAATCTTCATTAGTCAAGGATCTTTCTCCCGAATGAGAGCAACGCATGTCCATCCGACTCGACCCGGAGCGGAGACGCCGTAGCGATTTCGTTCGGTACCAATTTTGTAATATTATTGGAGAGTATTTCGTAAATATCTCCAAATTTTTTCTCACTTTAAAATTAAGGGTACCTCCCATACACAAATAATGAATGTGGGGACACGGTGTGCTTGCTTCCACAGTGCGACACAGTGTCAACGTAGGACAGTCCAGCGGGTTCCGCGGATGACGAGAGAGACGTTCATCGAATTCACGTCAAAATAAATATTGCAGGTGAACATAATCTCAATGGAACTGCTGGTGCTGGCGCACGAGTGCATGTCGTGCGCGTGCGACACGGAGGGGGTGGCCGTGGCGCTGGTGTCGGCGCAGGCGCTGGCCGCGCGGCTGCTGGCGGCGCGCTCGTGGCGGCTCATGGTGCGCCTGCTGTGCGGCCTCGCGCGCTATGCGGACTGCGCCTACGTGTTCCAGGTTAGTAATACGCAGGGTCGCGGAGATCGGACATTTACATTGATTTATTTATTTATTTCCATAGGAGTGACTTTTCATAGCAAAAGTTTGACATTCATAATGCTTGACGCAAATTTATTTTTCTATGGAGGGGTATCGATAATAAATACGTACTGCATAGCATACTTATTCCATGAAAAATCCGTCCTATGGCAATGACTTTTGCACTTTTACAGTTAACCGATTACATCAGAAACTTTAAAACATGAAAACATTTTTAACATTATTTAAAATTGCAATAAAATTTAAAATTAATAAAGAATTTCTAATTGTATCACCTCGGCTGATATGAAGATGATGAATGATGAGTATGTACACAGCTAAAATGTATGTAACGTTCTTGTTCAGGCCCTTCGCGACAACCATCAGTTCGAGTTCCTCCTCGGCCAGTTCGACTACATGCTGGGCAACCAGCCCGACAAGATCGCCGAGTTCAAGCAGGGCCTGCTCGACTTCCTCAGGACGCACTGCCCGGGGGACACCGACACATACATCATGGTCGCGCTGCACTTCAACATGTACGCGGAGGCCGCCGACGTCAAACGGAAACAAGTGCTGAACCTGATAGATGACCTCGAGAAGACGGCCCTCGATTCAGCTAAAGCGACGTCCAAGAAGCCTTTCCAGCCGCCCGTGTGGCTCCACATCCACGACAACGTTTCCACGAGGTTGCTGCTGGACACTGCGCTGAACCATTGCACTGACGCGGCGGAGCTGTACCTCCAGGGCGGGTGCATGGGGTCCGCGGGGGAGATGGCGACGCTCGCGCAACAAATAGCTCTGCAGATATCGCTGCTGAACGCGTCGCCAACAAGACTCATACTGAACAGAAGCACGGAGCAGATGTACAGACTTGTTAGCGAATATTTAAGGTGAGCCTGTAAAGATTGATTCTGGAGTAAAGCGGTCAACTTAACCTCTAGGAACCCGGCGGCTCGGTATCGATCGACGTAAACCGTTGTTATCCGCTGGTTAATCTATACCTACTAAAATAATAAAACTTAAGTGTGTTTGGTTGAACTCGCTAATCTATGAGATTACCAGTCGGAAATAGTCTTTTTAGAACTCAATTCTTAAGGATGAATAATAACCAGTATAAACAGGTATCTCATAGTATTGGAACTCCCTAATAGGCTAGGTCAGTTCAAGGTCAAAGTGTTTCCACTGACGTGCGGTCGACTGTATTCATTCCTTAATTTTTATTAATAATGAATTAAAATGTTCAGCTTCATGGAGGGTCTGGTGCTGGTGTCGGGGCGCGGCGGCGAGGCGTGGCACGAGCTGGCGTACCGGCGCGCGCGCGGCAACGACCAGCCCTACCTGCGCGACATGGCCGCCTACCGCCCGGACATTGCGCACCACATGCTCAACAGGTATCACATATAAATCAACAGCCTATTCATACATAGGTGGACGGATAATTAAAAACAGGGCAAGATTTTCATACAATCGAGGTCACTTTGAAGCCATGGTTCTGCGTGAAGGATTGATCGGGGCATGATCTGATGACGGTCATCGAGAGAGTAGATGGAGGACTTTTAGATCGCTATAGATATCCAACCGATCAGATAAGCCGTTCGGTAGCAGCATCGTCATGATTCTTTAACTTTAAGATTTTCATACATTATGAAGCCATTTTGCGGGTTTTTTTATTCATGACGATTTTTTAGTCATTATTGTAGGTAGAGACGAATGCGATGGCTGCTTGAAATCTAATTTTTCATACATTTTAAAATGTTATTTTTAATAATATCAAGTAAAGCATGAGGATGAAAGCTGGATGAGGTTAGCGCAGGACCGGTCGTCGTGGAGATCCTTGGGCAGGCCTTTGTCCAGCAGTGGACGTCTACAGGCTGATATGATGATGATGTAAAGCAAACAACTCATATTAAAAAAAAGGCGGCCTTACTTACAACTCTGCCACCAAATTGTGATACTGATAGCAAGTCTACAGATCACCTTGGACATGAACCGTCCTATATTATCCTAATTCTAAATAATATAATCCAAAATGCAAAAGTGTGGATGTTTGTTTCTCACGACGACATAACGGCCGATCGGATTTTGATGAAACTTGATTGATACCTTATATTCCGGAATAACAATATATACCTAAAACACCGGAGTCATTAGCCCTATTCTTAATTTCAGATTCAAGACAGATAAGAACAAGACACCAGTGTCTCAGTTGGCGATGTCTGAACTCCGCAGCTTGTGTAGATGATACAGACTCAAGTTGGCTTGGAAGATCTTTGAGAATGTAGGTTAGTATTCATTCATATGTGTTAAACTGATATTATTCCAAATTCTTTTTCGTTCTATGTTTAATACGCCAAATTATCGTAATAATTACTATAGTCTTTTCTATCTAAAAAGTAAATTAAAGTCACTTGTTATTCTAATCATTGTTATAAAGTTTATATTTTAATCAATAATTACTGATATTATAATATTTAAGTGTATTACTGTGATATATTCGTGACTGATGTAATTAAGTGTATTTTTTGTTGTAAAATGGCATATATTGTAAATAAATGATATAATTTTGCTATCACAAAGATTTATTGATCTTGGAGTGTTATAAAAGCGAATATGGTTAAGTAATTGAAAACACGATATTTACTTAAAATAGATTTTAATATAAATTAACACAAACCCAACACAAGACATTGGCTTTATCAAACTACATAAAGTGAGAGAGAATAAAAAAGCCCTAATTTAGGGTACAAGTGAAAAGAACCTCAGTCCTTCTAATACTTGAACATACGTGCACTTCAGTACCCCTACCGCTTAAATATTTAAAAAATCAACCGATTAAGTAACAATTTACTGTACTATTTACTGTATAGGTAGGTACTGAATGCCAGATATTGGTATCACTTAAGGGAATCTGGTGGGAGGCTGCTTAGTCTTCAGCTGGCCGAATCTCGCAATTCATATTTTTAATTTTTTGATTTATTTATTTTTTAATTTTTAATTACATTGAACCTTTATTTTATAAATGTGAGTTTGGTTTTAATTTGCATTGTTTTTACGACACAAAAATAGTGCCGAAAATGTTGATACATTAATTTGATTATTTGCAATAGGTACTGTGAAAGATATGTCGGTGGAAGAAATGTTCTAGCAGCCTCCTAGGGGTAGATCCCCTTAAAACAATGAAGCATTAAAATTTGATTACAATGTTAACAACCTTTCACAAAACCTAATCGAGATTCAGTAAAATCACATATAAAAAAAAATAATACAAAAACATAAAAAAGTACGAAAAATATCTATCAACTTTGCCTAGAGCCGTCATCGAAATCAATTCTTTAGGAGATGAATTTTAAAAATCAATTCAGATCATTGTAATCCTACAAATTGATAATTTACTACATCATTCGCAGAACGAGAGTTCGTTTATTGTTCTTAGTCAGTTTGTAGGCTAATTAAGTCCTAAAGAATATTTCGATATCTGTTCTCTAGCTACATAGTCACAAGGCACCACACAACAACGCGCTTATCTCGACGAATCGGCAAGGAACTGAGGACGTATTGAATACAATTGGAATGTAGGTAAATCGCTATTCGAGTAAATGCTTTTATATACACATACGAGTAGATGGTTTGGAAACACGGTTCTGTTAAGGTATACAGTCAAAGTCACTCAAGTTTGTTCCCGAAGTAAAGGTACAGTCGACCAAACGCTATAGTTTAGAAAATTTTCATTTATTTCCCACAAATTCTTGGTGTTATTTACTTTTCCCAAATGTCAGTATTTTATTTATCATAAATCTCAGGTCTATTTAATGTTACTGTCACTTATATAGAGCATAATTAATTGCAAGCAGATAACAAAGTTAAAATAGATTCTCTCTAGCTTAACCCATACTTTTACTCTTAGGATTAATTTTTTTGGCCTTGTCTTGGTTTTGCATGTGGTCGATTGTACCGAATTGAAATAGAAACACGGTAGAAACGTTGTAAGAAAGTAGTTTCATATTATCTAAGTTAAAATCTATTTGGCCTACTTCTCACGTACTTATATAAATTACTTATTTAATTTAAACTTCATAAACGCATATTTTTATGGTGTCATAAAATGGTGCCAATGGAAGCATCAAGAATAATTTATTAAACTTTATCAGTATGTATGTACATGTTGTTAGCATTGTTTATTTTACATAATTGACTCCGGTACCGCTGTATTCTATTCTAATATCTAGTTATTGTACTTAGTGGTAGCTTCACAAGTCTTACTTATTAATGTGAGTCATATTAACTTTTAAAATGTAGATACAGTTTTTTTTATTAGTAAGTAACTTAATTGCTTTTAGATTTGAGCAAATAAATTTTGGATGAGTATATTCACTTAATGACACTAATAAAGAAAATGAATCGCCCAATCGTTAGGAATGAAAAACGTTTTAAACGTTGATATGTTACGTACAGGACGAGGTAAATGCCCGAAGTTTCTTCGAAACTAACTGAGCACATTAGTTGCTACTCGGTATCGATGTTACTAATATTTACAAATAAAATTAACCACTGTATGGTTTTAAAGTAGACGATACATTCTCCAAATGACCATAGGTACATATTTCACTTACTTTTTATTAACAATTTTTTCATTCTTAAACATCATCACAGTCTTCTCACATTTCTTAAACTAATTTCTTTTCCTAACTAAAAGTATTGACACTGGTTTTTCCCTTGTCAATTTATAATAGATTTCTAATGAAATTCTGAAAATATTACTTACAAAAGTGTTCATAGAAATTGTTCATATTCATCAATTTACTAAACAGCCGTGTGTGAATTTGTCCAAAACATTATTAAGTTTTATTCATTCATGAGTAAATAAATGTACTTTTTGTGTGAAGTGCCAGATAGGAACAAAAATGCATAAAAATTAAAATGTCTGTCATGATTTTTGCTTAAAAGGAATCCCATAGTAATTAATTATAAAACCTACTAAAATCAATTAAAAATATTCGATTTATTAGCTTACTTCTGCATGATTTTGCATTCAAGATAACCATTTCTCTATTTTGGAAAATGAGATTCTTACTCGTATTAAGTCTATTCAATTTGTTAATCATTATTTTATTTGTATCTTACAACTAGCTTTTCCCGCAGTTTATTTGCGAAAATGTTTTCTTCTCATTTTCTCATCATTCCACTTTCTGATGTCTTATCTAGTGAAACGTTCCAACAAAATGCGTCCAGTAGGTACAATTTTTTTTTCCAGTAAATTAATGAATGAAAAACGGCTGGAACATAGAGACAATTTGGGCATTCACGTTAATAGACCCTTCCAATCACCATTAAAATAGAACTCAGAAGTTACTGTACTACACATACTTTAAAATACTATATAGTCATATCAGGGTCACTGGCAGGCAAGAGACTTAATAAATATAAATAAATGCTGTTTAGCGTAGCGTCGTGTACGGGTAGTTTAACGGCATTCGTGACGAATACAGACTTGCTCACACGACATGCGTCATGTAATGTTTCACGGCGTGACGCGTGTAGAACTGGTTTCACAACATGCGTGACGCGTGTAGAACTGGTTTCACAACATGCGTGATACGTAGAACTGGTTTCACAACATGCGTGACGCGTGTAGAACTGGTTTCACAACATGCGTGACACGTGTAGAAACGGTCTTCACGGCATGCGTGACGCGTATAGAGCTGGTTTCACGACACGCGCGTCGGCATGTTTTCACAACATGCGTAACGTGCGGGGGTGGTTACACGACGTGCGTGACGCGGTAGCTGGCCAGTTTCTCCTCGAGCACGGTCTCGATGGTGTGGTGCACGTTCTCCGGCAGGTGGTCGAGCAGCATGCGCGGCATCACCTGCAGCTCCATGAAGTCCTCGGGACACGCCCACCGCATCTCGTACGTGGGCTCCTGCGTGCGCACCTTCCTGTGATCAACATAAATAATGTTGTAAAGCAGACGACAAACAGTGTATGACATTTTAAACTGGCTATTTCAGATGAAATGAGCGATTTTCTAGTACCTTTTTTAAAAATCCACAGTTCCAAAAACCTCAAGAGATGTCACTGATTGTAAAAAAACATGGTGAGAATGTTGGAAAAATATACGAAGTAAAAGAAATAAAAATAATTACGCCATTATTAATTAATTACCTGGCTTCATCAACTGCTTCATTACTTTCATTCCTTTTTCAGACATGAATTAATACAAACATAATTATTTAGACATTAATTAGTCTGTTTCACAATGGGTAGAAAAGAGAAGCAAAGATTTTATTTCCTTCCAATTGAAAAGACTTGTATGTGCATTAAATTATAAAGAAGAGTTAATAATACTAGTGACTAACTTCTCAATGCCCATGCGCTTGCGGCGGACTATGTGCAGGATGCGGCCGGCGGTGAACAGGCGCGCCGACGAGAACCGCCGCGCGAACACGTTGCGCGACACTAGCGCCGCCTCCTGGAATCGCCGCCAGAAACACAACATCATTGAAGGGATGTTCACAAAAATAACATAACAAACATTTTTGGCAATTTCGAGTTATTGGTTCCTATCATTTGTTGTAGATATTGTCCAATAATGACCCCGTTTGTCCAAAATTTACCCCTAAAATATGACTCTGAGTTGGGCCAGATAAATATTTTTAAAAGTGTTATTTGTGTCTATGCATATCAAACTCGTTTAAGTCCCATTTATTTAAGACTCATTTGAGGTTGGTCTCTTTTTATCATTTTCGCACAAAAACAACAAAATTTTGCCTAAAGACGAAGCATTTTTTAAATATATATTTTTTAAATTACATAGTGACTTAGTTAACTTGTTCACCCTTGTGTCCAATGTAGTTATGTTAAACATCCCTTCTATTAATACATAATAACGGTCAGGAACAAAAAAAAATCCCTTTAGTCTGGTTATTTGGCTGGCTATTTTTATTTCCACTGTGCGCGCTTAGTCATGTCACTACTAAACGTTAAACACTAAATGTTAACTTTGAAAATGTATACTAATAGCAGATAAGTAATGATTTACGCGACCAATATCCACCACCAAACACGGTCATCTTAGTTTATTGTTTTAGGAACTGTGAACTTGTGATTCTATACAGATGGTCTATTTAATAACTGCAACTTACATAACGTACCAACCAAGTCATCGTATTTTATACTATGTTTACAGTTCTTAATCAGTTCAAAAACTCTAAATATACTATCTTAGTTATTTACACAAGAAAAAAAGCCACAAGCAAATAATCGCTACAATCAATAAAATAAACAAAAACTCCTAAATGGTGAAATTGAAACAAGTGACAAATTAACAGTGAGTGTTAGGACGAAATTTACCTTGTCCTTGAGTCATGTCATGTGAAGTTCTTCCCTTTGGCTTGTATAATATACAGGGGGACTTTAAACCCAATGCCTAACGATGATTTCATCTACACCCTATGCATAACGTCTCCTGATAACTTTGCCTTGTAATTATTATGAAATATTATGTATCTCATTTTATTTTAATTATGTCCCATTTTCTAGAACTTAATATTTATTATTGTTCCCGCAGCCAATGGTGAGTTTAACATCATGTATAAAGTCGAAAACAATCATCGTGCATTACGATCAAAAAGACACCCTGTATAGATAGACCATAGTTACTGTTCTGAAAACTTAAAGGACTACTTGAAATTTTACAACTCTGTAATTAGCTTCCTTGGTTGGATATCAAATCAAAAATCACCACAGCCTATTAATATTATGTCCCCACTGTTGGGACTCAGGCATACCCTTTCAACGAGGGCGTTAGAGCTATAGTCCACCACGCTAGGTCAGTGCGGGTTGGTGGATATAATTTGTTTTTGTTTGTCCTTGAATATAATTTGATTTTTTAACACTAACAGCCGGTTGAATTTTTTTCCTACCTACTATTTTATATCTCGGTCAGATGTAACAGAGGGGTCCAATGACTAATTTGTGCTGTACATAAGAAAACAATAAAAATTAAATAAAATGAATATGTACCAGTTAATAACAAATGTAAGTATATAAACAAAAACAGCAACAGAAAATAAAGCCCCCCCTCACCGGAGCTCAAAATACGCTGACGCAGCGGTATCGTCGTGACGCGTAAATAATTAAATTACATAGACGCGGACGTGACCACACAGGGGCCGACGAAAAACGTGGCTACCACGGCATTGCAGCGTATTAGAGATTTACACTTGAGGATAAAGTTCAAAGAGAATTCATAAAACATACTGGACACGTAAGAAATGTAGGTAGGTATGTATAAATCACATGTACATCCTCGGATTCTAATCTGAGTGTAACTGTAAATCCAACATAATATAACTATTAGAAAATGTAATATTTAGCTATCAAGAGAATTGTTATGCTTGACATGCATCAGCGAATTTTAAGCTGCGGTGTGGGAGATGCACGCGTCAAAAGCGCGATGCAACCGCTGCGTCATCGTATTTTGAGCTCCGGTGATGGGGAGGTCTTAAGCTGACCGCACATTTATTTTGTCACTACAGTATGTGCTGCACGCGCCGTGCGCGTCGCATTTAAAAATTCGTTGTATGAAGACTCATAAAATGCGGCGCGTACGGCGCGTGCGCTGCTGACAAATGTGCGATCAGCTCCAAGCGGCGGCGGCGGCGGGCGGTGAGGTGAAGGCACACTGCGTGCGACGAACACGTGCGTAGTAGGGACTGGTCAACTGACAGCACTCACGGTGGACACGCTGGGCACGAGCAGCGCGTCCGTGGAGTCGTCCGAGTGGTTCGCCTCCAAGTCCTCGGGCCGCCGCCACGTGGACTCCAGGTCCCGCGCCGGCACGCCGAAGAACGCGTAGCCGAACCCGTTCAGCATTATCCGGTACTGGCGAAACAAAATAGTCAGCTGTCACAAATTTTAATCCCAAGACCATATTATTAGGACGCAATGAATAAAATACTAAATTAAATTAAACTAAAGTCCGGACGCGGAGCAGGAAGAATTTTGTACAACAACCCTCATCACCTTGTCCTTTTGTCCTCGTCATTCCCGAAGGTGCAGTGCATTACACCTGTGTGAGCGCGACGGCAATATCTTTATTCGCGAGTGACAAGGGTCGTTGTACGAAATTCTTCCTGCTCCGCGTCCGGTCTTTAGTTAATTAAATACCTCTCTCTCCAAACTGACCTTGGGTAGTTTAGTGGCGTGTATGGTCTGTATGACCTTGGTGCGCAGGTTCTCTATGCTGTGCACGCTGAGCCGCATCACCAGGTCGTCGCCCACGCCCACCGTCAGCACGAAGCTCTCCGTGTACCGCGCCGCCTCACGGCTTATCAGACCGGCTGCAATATGTAGCATGTAAGATTCATTGACATATTTTAAAATGGTTTTTCATCATCATCAGTCACCAGCATCGCTATGAAAAATCTCTGGGAAAGTATTAACTATGAATTTAAATTCAATTCAATTGGATTTTAGATAAAATTGATTTGGAAGAAATGTGCAAACCATTTTTTTTTGGTTAAACTTTAAATTTTTAATAATAGTTAACTTGAAATATGTAATTTCGGCCAAATATATGGGGGGCTTATGTTGTTGCATTTGGGCTGCCCCTTAACGGCCTCGAAGGAATATGTCGAATTATATATTGCCGACTTACCTGGCGTTGAAAATGCGAATACTTTGAGATGAGGATACCTCGGCCTTAACTTTAATGCTACTAATACTGCTACACCTGCCCCCAGACTGTGACCTGAAAACAAGTTAGTAAATAATTAAGGCTTATTAAGGATTCCTCATGTGTTTATGGCAAACTCCGGGCGCTTAGCACCCCTTTGGCTAACTCGGGTTCTATAATACAGACTTTGAATTCTAATATCTTTAAAATGAAAAGACCGATTCTTCTAAAACTCGATATATAGGTACCTAGACCTACGTAAATAAGACACGAAACTGATGAATTACTTTTCAACATAGATAAGTACCTACTACTTACTTTAATTTACAAAAGATTAACGTGTTTTTACATTGTTATAGAAAACTTGAAATTGCTTTAATTTTGTGACAACACAAGTAAGTAGGTATAATCGTTACATTTCAACAATTTTGTGTCTATTCGTTCCGCCCATAGGGGACGTGTAGACGTATAATAGACGTGCCTGTGAGAATGAGGTCATAGTGCGGGAACTGCTGGAAGGCACGGTCCAGGACGGGCGCGAGCCGCCTTAGCATTTTGGCAGCGCCCATCGACATGCCCTTGTGCGCAGCCGTGTCTGCCGGCAAGCCTACAACAACAACAAACACAATATTACATAAAAAGACGGTCATCGATTATAGCGATTATTCAGCTTAATGGGGCAGATTACATTAGCGTTGGCTACTTGGTTTACTACTGTGCCAAAGGTTTTCATTGCTGCTTAATATTTTTCGGTCAATTTTCGAGATGTTTTATAATCTATATGTTGACGAGGGATACCTATACACTTACACTGTACAAAGTTTCATCAAAATTCGTTCAGTGGGTTTTGCGTGATGCTAGAACCATGCTCGAACAGACAAGACACAAATTTAAAAAAATGCATAGTCCTCGACCGATATCGAATGTCCAGACACAACTTTTCTGAAGTTTTATTATATGTATACTTACTAGCTATTTCCCGCGGCTTCGCCCGCCTAGGAAAGTTTTTGCCGAGGTATCTAAGTATATAGCCTTTGTATTATTCTGATGATTTATCTATATTACATACTGTAAAGTTTCATCAAAATCAGTTCCGTATAGTTTTTGCGTGAAGAGCACACATGCAAACAAACATCCAAACATTCGCGTTTATAATAATCGTAGAATAGAATAGATTTGATGAAGAAGCTTACCATCCGCTTCGAACTTCTCCGAGCCGGCCGTGAAGTCCGTGAAGATGTCTCTGAGCGAGATGGACCCGCGCACGGCCACCACGATGCTCTCGCGCTCGTGGTCCGCAATCACGCAGAACGGCAGCTGCAACAGATGATATACCAACCATTCAAGCATTACATAAACGTCCAATTATCCGGCTTTTACCTAGGATTTTCAAAGATCCGATTTTTTCAATTATCCTATGACATATCTATACGAATATATATACGAATAGGTTAGAACTCAACGTCTCCAAGTGCTTCTACATGTCATTTACGCGTAAACTCTCTCTTATCGGTCATGGCTACACCTTATTAAACCGTAACATAACTAAAGTTGACGAGATAAAGGACCTAGGTGTAGTGCATGATCATAAGCTGTTGTTTGATAGACACATTGACTACATTGTTAATAAAGCATCCAAGGCCCTTGGATTTATTATGCGCACCTCCTCTAACTTTCGTAACCTTAAATCTATCAAGATTCTCTATTGTGCATTTGTACGCAGTCACCTGGAGTATGCGTCTCAGGTCTGGAACCCTCAATACGAGATCTACAAGTCACGTATTGAGGGCATCCAGAAGAGATTCTTACGCTTCTTGGACTACAAAGCGCGGAAGAGGTCTACAGACTATCTCCATCGATGTAGGCGATACCACTTTCTTCCTCTCTATGCTAGACGCAATATTAGTGACATAAGTTATCTAATGGACATAGCCAATGGCACCCTTGATTGCTCCGATCTGCTTGCAAAGCTGCACCTTCGTGCAGGCCCACTCGGTCTTAGGCGGCGCCCACCACTTCATGTGCAACCTGCAACTGTAAACTACAGACGGAATGCTTACCTTCCGCGCACTTGCGATGCATTTAATAGGCTAAGCGTTGATTCTGATATCGATTTATACTGCACGAGCACCAATAAAGTCAAACGGATTATGACACTGGACTTCTTTGATTCATAGCACTGGCACTGCACTGTCAATTTAATATTTAAATATATATACTAGCATATTTTTTTATTTTTCTGATTCTATTACTAGATTATGTTTATTTTCATTTGTTTCATGTCTATATAGTCTCTTCTCGTTCTATCTCTAAGTTGTGTATGGTCCGTATTTGTATTGCTATGTTTGTAAGTTACCTATCTTTTTTTTATCTATATGTGAAAACTTGTTATTGGCATTTGTTTATTCTATTGTGTTGTTTTGTATTAATGTTGTCATTTGTCCTGTTAGTTTTCCTAAGAGTAAATAAATAAAAAATAAAATAAATAAAATATAATTTTTTCAATTATCCTATGACATATAACCGATAGGAACCCTAACCAAACTACCGAGGGTTTTTCGTTTGTAAAAAGGAACGTTGACGCGGTAATTTTGATGGAAGTGAAAAAATAAACAGGATTGCTGATGATGCAGACAAGTATAAGATTGGAATTGCTTTTCGTAAGAAAAAAGTGTTTTGCATAATATTAATATTAAATCATTCGTTAATAACAGTCATGGCACTGTAGAATGACTAGTTCAATAAGTCACGTAGGCTTTTTATCTTTATTGCCTATGGATTTCATTAGCAGATTTTTAAGTAGGCAGGTGTGTACTGTTATTGTAGCACTAGGTACCTAGCACATATTTAGATGTATCATTCGGCTAATTGCCAAGCTTAAGTGGCAGTAAGCGTAGGGTACATCTCGTAGAACCGACAGCCGTTTAGGTAGAAAGGTTCTCGAGTGGCGACCGCGCACTGGAAGGCGTACTGTAGGCAGTCCTCCCACAAGATGGACCGACGATATGGTAAAATTCGCGGAAACTAACTAGATGCGTACAGCGCAGCGTAGCAGTGTCATTGGGGAAGGCCATTGTCTAACAGTGGGCGACTTTTCGCTGATATGATGATGATGAAACATACCTCAAATACTCGATTGTTGAAGGAAGCGAATATGATGTCGTCAGCGGAAAGCCGGGACATGTACTTGACGCCCGCGAAGTGGCACAGGCAGCAGTTGTCGTCCGTCACTATCGAGTTCTTCGGCCTGAGCAAAAAAACATAAGATCTCTGAACACAAATATACGGTACTATCTTACATCATATAAAAACTAAGACTAGGCTCGGTGCCCGACTACATCAAACTGACTAAGAAATCAAAGTTCAATTAATCGATTTTCATTAAAAACGCAATTTTTTGGTACGAATATAAAACTTCCTCCACTCCTATCTATAGAATAGTCGTTAGAAAGTAAACTTAGTTTATTAGTCATTGCATGTTCTCATTCCCTTTTTGGTTTCATCTATAGGATTATCTGCTAGCTAGGGTACCTACTACCGAAAGAAACAATAAAAAAAATCAAACTTTACACTCAAGAAATCTATTTGAACAAGTCTGAACCACTTTTTGCAACAATGACGCAAATTAGTTAAATGATTCAAATGCTTTTTATTACGATTAATGTTCTGATCCGAACCGGTCCGATACATATCGTGCTGGACGTCACAACTTGCCTAATCCACCTACGAGGATGACGCGCGCGCAATCGTGTTCTAATCATAGGTACAAAATACGGAAGCCGAATGTTCTTGGACAGTTAGACTGTCCATATCAAAAGGCCAGTAGAAATTGATTGATTAAAATCTTTAAAAGTTGTAAGTCATCGTTATTTGAAACAACGCGTTGTCTCAATACAAGGCTTTCTATAATTGAATACACCGCGGTACATTTACTGTGCATTAGTTTTGCTATATAAAGAGCAGGTATAGGTATAGGTTTATTTATTTTAGTATCTAGGTAGTATTTAAAGTTCGAAGTTTCTTATAAGCCTCTTTTATACAGATGCGTTAACTTCATACTTTATTTTTTATTTTGTTTATTTAATACTTTTCAAAGCAATAGTACCTACATTACTGCAGCGGCCGGCAACAGAGGCTTGCTGAGGCACACATATGTAAGTCCATCAAGGCCTGGTTGTGGACAAGGCATAATGTATAAGTACCTAGTACTTTTCACAAAAAATGCGCTTCAAACAATATCAAATGAACAAGTTTTATTTAAATTTCCAACTGTCTGAACTCATCGGTCACGAGCTATGGTTGTCAAAGTATTTTATAATCTAAAAAAAATATATACTTATAAAAATGTTTTGGCCTTGAATAGAAAAAATGAGTGATAGATTATAAAAACAAGAGTGAATAAACTAATTAGATTCCACTGACCGACAACAGCAGCATGTGAGATGCCGCGCCAGCTTGCAGAACCCCGTGAAGCAATGGCGGTAGAGCACATACGGCCACCCGTACGCCGCTATCGACAGCTTGAGGTAGTGCTGCGCGTCCTCCAGGTTCATCCACGGCGGCGTCTCGGAGAACACCTTGTTGACGTCCGTCGAGTAGATGGGCTCCTCGTCGTTCAGCATCTGTATCCGGCGCATCTCCCGCGTCTCCCGCTTCTGGCGCACGCGCAGCAGCACGCAGCCGGCCACTACGTCCGACGGCACCAGGTCCGTCGACCTGAACAGGGCGCTCAGCAGCGCTGGAACAATGGGATAGCAATCGTTGATTTTTGATTAAAATCTCGGCGCCACTAGCGTATGTGTATGTAGTAATTGAGGTTTATGTCAGGTTAAGGTTAGGTTTATCATGACTCCTACCTAAGATTTGCCAGGAAATGTCCAAAATTAACGATTAGTTAGGATTTTTACCTTTCATCATCTTTTGGAAAATCTTAGGCTTTACCTAATCCTAAATCCTAAAATTTTCCGTCGGTCGGGCTTTTACAATACATAGTTATTTCAGTAGACTTATAAAAAGAGGAAACTAACTGACTTACTAACCAACGCACAGTCAAAACCGCTGAGTCTAGAGACCTAAAATTTTGCACTAAGGTTCCTCATAGCTCTGACGTCCTTTAAAAAGGCGGTTTTCCCGCGGGCAAAACTTTTCTACTCGGCCGTAGCCGCGGGAAACATAATTCAAAAAATAAAATTCCGGAAATAACGTGAGAAGTGACTCTCACCTGCCACCTGTTGGAAGGCCTCCTTGCCGTGCTCGTCGCGTTTGAGCCAGCAGAAGGCCCACCGGAAGCGCCGCGACCACAGCCCCGTCACCTTCCTGTGATGCCGCACCTGGTTGGGCGTGTCCTGCATGTCCCCGTAGTTCACGGAGCCCAACGGATCGAACACCATGAACAGACCGAAAATCGTGAGCGCCAACTGCACCCAGTTGAACATTACTATACCTGAAAAAATAAAAAAGACAAATCAAAAATAAAATAAAGTCTGTCAATAGATCGCAGTGTAAGTACATAGTTAAACAATGTGCGCTCTTGATTATCTTATCCCATAATTCGCCGCTATATAGTTCGACTTAGGTCGACATTTCTATATACTATATACTCCTTTTTCAGTGCAAGCATTTTGCGGTTTAACAAACTTTAAGTAGGTACCCACCTGTACCTTTTAAGTAGGTACTTTACTTTATTTTACTATAAGTTTTCCTCGTTTTTCATAGATAGGACAACGCCTGGGTATACAAAAAACTGCACCAACGAAAGCAGATACTTTAAAGAGATATATTAGCGGAAATATGCAGGCTGTAAAGCCAAGTATTATTTTTGAATAATGATGAACTATTTTTGGTTAAAAAATTATACTTACATAAATTATACATACGAGCGACGAATTCGGTTTGTCCCAAAATTCTTAAAAACCTTTTTGATAGATAGTAATAGTGTTTTATGAAACTGGTACCGGGGTTATTATACATGAGTGTGAGTTTAAAAAACGAGCCATAGGAATTTTAATAGTATCAGACGAGCATTTTAACTTTAATACCTAGTTATGTGCAGTTTCATAACTACTTTAAATAAACTCTATAACTATAATACCATTTATCCACAAAAACACAATTCACAGATTGGCGCCAAATTTTATAGCAGTCTACAGACAGCCCAGCGCGTGCCAATAAAAATATTTTATTGAATTGAAATCGGGCGAGCGGGTCACATCACATTGTATATAATAGAAAAAAAAGTTAGAGAGACACGTAATATGTACGTAAATAAATGGTTTAGTCTAGTTCACGACATCGACCACAGATTTAATAGAACGAGCGTAGCGAGCTTTTTCCGGTGTTCTGTGACATCGACAATCATAATAAAGTATGTCCACCAGTATGTAATTAAAACAATCTTTGAATTCATATTAACAACATTAAAATATTTATTAAAGGTTAGATAAACTACTGATAAAATATTATTTAAAAAAAAGGGAATTGGGTGCTCTATTAGTAACTGGCCAATTAAATTCGATTTAGAAGGCAATGCGGTTTATTCTAAATTACTTAGTGGCATCAAAAAAGAAAAATAAATTGCCCAAATAATATGGCCAGTGATTTATAAATTTTAGAAACTGTGTTATAAATTTTAGAAATTGTTATAACATTGCTTTTAAAATATTTAGCATAAAAAGTAAACTATACTTACAATTTTAATTATAAATCATACGTGGGTTTCTACATACATTTGGGTTTTCTTTTCGTAACTTTTTTACCTACCTACTTAATATATTTATTTAGCGTTCTTTAAATTTTGATACCTAATGAACTACAGTAGCGATTCTGTTCTGGATTTGTTTTTTACATAGGTAATTTTTTTGTACTAAGTAATGGGTATTTCCAGGATGGATCGAATTTATCTACTAGGGCGCCCACCAAAGATCCTAGCTTCACGGGTATTACGGCCATGGAAACAAGGTTATTTTCGGCCGCTCTTCATTTTTATATTCATGTAAAGAAAGTACGGCTTCCAAAGATATGGAATACAACCACAACTAATAGAGCTAGTCAGTGATTAAGTTAAATTACTGTTGTTCACATTCACAATATTGGTAATAATAAATAAAGGGTAGTTAACCTAAGAGCGTCAAAGAGCTAAAGAGTTAAAGAGCGTCAGTGGCCCTGGGGATAAGACGCGGCCTATCATATCGAAAGGTCCGGAGTTCGATCCCCGGTTGGGTCATGTACCAATGGGTTTTTCTCGAAACTTAAGTACATTTACTGACTGCTCTCAAACGGTGAAGGAAAACATCGTGAGGAAACCTGCATACGCCGAAGAAGAAATTCTTAGGCGCATGTGAAGTCTACCAACCCGCACTGGGCTAGCGTGGTGGACTATAGCCCGAACACCCTCGTTGAGAGGGTAGGCCTGAGCCCCAGCAGTGGGGAGATTAATAGGCTGTGGATGATGAGTTAACCTAAAAATTTTAGGAAAATAAATATATTATAGACAAAAATGACACTTCGATTCCCGCCAAAAGAGTAAAAAATAAGTTACTCACTTTGTAGGACTATACTAGAGAACTTGTCATCGACTGTGCACTCGATCACTTCACAGAACATCCACATGGTTCCCATCACATTTAAAGCTATCTCTGGCAACACCAACAGCACTCTGCAATAAAAAATATATTAATAAAAAACGTGTATGAAGAATACAAGAACCTAATACCGGTATATTTATATAAAGTGTTCGAACGTGTCGTATACTGTATATAATAAAAACAAACAATATTAATTGACGGAACCCCCCAGATTGGGCACGACGAACACTTTGCTGACTTTTTCCACAGTCATGCAATAGCAACAGGAAATTGAACAATAGGAAAAAACAGCACCGGAATAAATAACACTGTCAATTGTCGATGCATACAAAGGAATGGATCATAGTTATTGTTAATGTTAATTATTAAAAACATAAATACTTTGTTGGGACTGAAACATAGGTTTGAGCGTAGCGAGCGGGAGCGTAGCGAGCTTTTCCGTGTTCTGTGGTTTATGTAGTGTGTTTAAAAATATTTTGACCGAAGATTAAATCTTTAAAATTAAGGTATTTCAAAGCAGTAGACGAGTTCTCGAGTATAGACCACGATTGGGCAAGCGAAGTGTACTGTAGGAGATGGAACGACTATCTGCGTTAGGCGGCTGGCAGTAACTGGATGCGAAAACCCGGTTCAGTAGCGCCTTGGGGGAGGCCTATGTCCAGCAGTGGACTAGTGCAGGCTGATGATGAAATAATATAAAACACTAGCTGTTTCCCGCGGCCGCACCCGTGTTTTTTAAGTTATTATTTCGGACTTTTTTCTTTTTTTTCTCGGTTCCTAGGGGTCGTAGTGTGATATTAAATAACCAATAAGTATTTCGGAAGAATTGGGCTTTCAAATGCAAAAAAAATTCTGATCCGATTGGTAGTTCCAGAGATTAGCGCGTTCAAACAAACAAACTCTTCAGCTTTATTATATTAGTATAGAAAGTAGATAGGTAGTTATGTTTAAAAAAATTCTTCGTCTCACTTGACAAGTAGGAGGGGCGCGACTGGTCGCCTGGCGTCCACGTCCGTGATGGTGCCCCTGGCGGACTGCAGCGCGAGCGCGGCCAGCAGCAGCATCAGGCCCGCCTGCAGCGCCAGCGTGCCGCACAGGTACAGCCGCACGAACGCGCCGCCGTGCCACCCCTCCGACTGGCATTGCCACGACACCGGGTACAGCACCTCCACCACCAGCGCGATCAACACCAGCCTGGCCACAAAAACATATTTTATAGAAAGTGTTGGCTAGTTTACCATACATATACCTTTACCATACATATACATGTCGGTCGGTCGGTTGGTTGGTTGGTGTTGAAATTTGTATTGATGCGTTAGCAATACAGAGAGTAAACTTCACATTGACAGTGACATACGTCATCTTGACGTTTTATACAATTTGACATTGACAGCTCTCTGTGTCACTCTCTTCCATCTCGATCGCCAACCGATAGACTGTGTTTTTGTGTTGTCCCTATATATCTTAATTAATTAATACAATCCGATGATATTTTAATGATATATTGACGTAGAAATGATTCGACTTTATTCTGAGTAATAAAGAAGGAGTGATTTGCTGAAACCAACAAGAGTTTGATTTGCCGCCGCACACATAACCTCGCCTCATTGTCACCACGATACTTCCATCACACCACAGTTGGCTAGCTGGCTGGTTGGTTGGTTTTGGTTTGTTTGAAGTATTGCATGCACAGCTCAATAGTATGTCATGTAGCCTTCTTTTTAAACGCGAATGAGGTCGCGGGCATAAGCTAGTTTAAAATATAATCTTAATTCTTATTTTAATTATTCAAATATGTACCTACCTAGGTCAAATTAGTAACCCCGCTTCTACGTATTCGTCTCAGTTCACACCGAAATTCATAATCGTAGGTAAGTACCTATTTATAGAGTTGTGTGCTTATCTAACTCTTAGCATCCGTATATTTTTTGGATTATACATAGATATTGGTACATAGATGATACCTAAATAAATTATGTAGTGGTAACAGAAACAAAAACTGGTAAAAGAAAGCCAAAGTCCCTTTGAAAAGTTGCACCGAGAGAGTTACTAGCGTACACGATATGGTCGCACTTACATTTTATTATTCCCTTTTTTATTTAAATCTAAATTGGTTAGAACCAAGTAACTATTACCTATATTTTTAAAATACTGAAGAAGTTTAGGTAGGTACTAACATGAACAGACAAACGACTGACAAAAACAAATTAACATTTAATCGGTCACGCGCACAATTTTGTTCTTAAAACGGTCAAAGGTTGAACGTTGGGTACGTATTGAAGGAATGGACCCAATCAAACCGTCGCTACAATTGAAATGCTATTTCGAAGCAATCAGGCTGGAGAGGCGAAGGTCGACTCAATCGAGGAGCTTGTGGGATGAAAGCTCATCCATATTAATAGATACAATAGCAACAAGTGACGTTGGAGCGGCAGAGATAAATGTGATGCATTGAATGGCGCTATTGGTGCCTGTCCTCTATTGTAACATAACAAATAGTAGATCCCTTGTTCCCGCTCAGAACATATCTGAGACTGATGGATGGAGTTCCATAGTCAAGATATGAGGCTATCCATTGGTTAGTTAACTTGAAAGGTATCTATAGGTACCTACTTAGAAACGTAACTCACGTGGTTGGCGCGACAATAGGATGTCAGTCGCACATTCTAATTCTGGTGATTTTTTAAAATTGATACCGAGTCTACGTAACTATTTTAAATTTCATATAAACACAAACTAACTAGGTATAAACATTTTTATCAGGATTTTTTTCTTCGACTGGCGTTGAAGAGTGTATCAGAAGCACAGAGTATAATATATAGTAAAGCAGAAGTATATTGGAGATAATATAAGATACCCTTTACGATCCGTTTACGATACGATAACGGTTGAATTTTCAGCTGTCGCTTCATTTTCTTTATTATATCGTAAAAAGTATAAGTCTTTTCCCTCAGCGATTCATCGTTAAATCCCTTCGACTGCGGTTGTTAACTTTGATTTACGAGCAGAGGTATTTATGAAATTTCTAATAACTCCAAAATGGCTCTTATTATTCTTAGGTTGCGTTTATCGTATAGGTATGTTACTTAAGTTGCTTGTATTTCATTTAACATTATTTAATAAACAGGTAGGTACCTAATAGTAGCATCGTCAATATCGCACGATAAAAGCAAATCTTTAATGTTTATGATTGAAATAATTTATTTTTTGGGTTTCGTAATAAAAACAAGGAACCACAGGTATAGTTTCGCCATGTCCGTCTGTCTGTTCGTCCGTCCGCGGCTTAGCTCAGAGACTATTAGTACTGGAAAGCTGTAATTTGGCACGGGTATACCTATATAAATAAATAAAAATTTTGTTACGTCCCCATACACGTAAAGCGGGAAGGTTTTTTTTTCTCATATGGGGTTCATTCATAGAATTGCATACAAACTGAACTAGACTACGGTTGTTCTAGTTGTATTGTAGTTCGTTGTTGAACTAGACTACGGAACCCTACACTTCGCGCGGCCCGACACGCACTTGGCCGGTTTTTATTAATAATTATATTATTTTTATATATTTACCAGCAGTAAAAATATAACAAATTCATTCGTTTATCACTGTACTTCATCGAAATGTAACAAATGAGTGAGAAGACGAACGAGACAAAGACCAGTGGCTCGTGGTGGCTAGATTTAATTATCTATAATTGGCCGGTGAAAGTGATCCCGTCGACGCGACGCAGCGCCCCGCCGCCGCCGCCGTCCGCTCCGGCCGAGGCGGCTCGGGCGTCGCGTCGCCCTCACTCACACCTCGCGATCAAAGGTGCCCATTCAGTGAAATCTCTGGATGGACAAAATGGATGGACACATCGATCTGGGGTATTTACGATCCTGTTGCGTTAAAAAAATTATGCTTGTATTTGCAGGAACAACTTGTTCTCTCTTTTCCAACCCTGTAAAGATCCTCCTCCTCTTTTGTTTTTCGTTGGCTGAAAATTAAAGCGATACTGAATAGGGTCATTACATTATTGAGTAAGTGGTGTTTTGAGGAATTTAAAACAGGGTTTTACGCTAAATTTTAAAATGTTAATACAGATACTATGCTCCGAATTTATTGAAAAAAAAAAGGTTTTAAAAGTTTTTAAAAATGTTTATTTGAGTAATGAGCTTAGTCAACCGGGGGTTAAGAAACTTGGGAGTGAGAAATTATGGACGGACCGTGTTAAATTAAAAAAATGTAAAATAAAAAAGACTTAATTCACTCTAGGCAAAGTTAAAAACAGAATTCGCACTAAATTTTAGACTGAATATTATAGATATCAAATAGTGATATAGAATCTACCTACGAGTTTTGTATTATGGTAGGTATTTACTATTTGTAGAGGTTCACTTTATTATATAAGTATTTCCACAATTAGATCTGCTCGCTAAGCCTGTTAACCTTGCCTTCGATTTCTAGAAAACCTACCTCGCTCGATATTTATATACCTACACTCCTCTATATTTATAAGGCATTTATTTTTATATTTACTATAGGTACGGCAATCATTAAATGAGGATAAGTGGGATATGAAACGTGGAAGCGTATCAATTTAATATAAGTAGTTAAACATCATCACAATGATATAATATTATCCCTTTCAATGGTTGTTTGTCTGAAATAAAACATTAACTATTTACTTTTTTAAAGTACGGTGATTATATGGCTCTAAAGGTTGGTGTTTAGCCGTCACCGTCCGTCGTATACATTTAAGCGTGACACACACTGAGCGGCGTTGCGAAAGCGGTTTTTTTCTGTAATGTTCGAAATAGTATGAAGCCCTTTAGATCAAAGCGGCGGCGGCGGCGCGGCGCGTTCTTCTTACAAACCTTCCCCGCCGCAACGCTTTCGCAACGCCGCCGCCCAGTGTGTGTCACGCATTCAGTGTACATTTTGTAGGCTGTTGATTTGATAAGACGTACCACACGAATCGGAACAGCAGCTCGAAGATGCTCGGGAACACCAGGTCATCGGAGGCAGCCAGCCATTTGCGCCCCAGCAGCCGGAGCGCCGGCATACTGGAACAAGACACAAACTAACGTTAAACTTATGTCGAAAATACCAAAACTTACTTACCTATACTTTCATGCACAAACACCTACAAACCTACCTACAGAGTTACAATTCGGAGACTAGTACAACTTAGGCGGTCCTATCAATTTATGCGGTTTCTTCCAAACAACCTGCTTAAAACAATGGACAGGACAAACGTTGCATTTATTATTATGACCACTTTGGTTATGCGTCATCAAAATAAAAATATCACGAGTCTCACTAATAAAAGTGCATGCATCAGGCAGGTAAATCAACAAGATAAGTAGGTACCTAAGTCATTAGACGAAGAAACAGAATATGACTATAATTCTAGAACATTTTATAGCTTGAACTTGTTTTTGTTTTCCATTAGCCCCTAATGTTTTGTAAGGCAGATATTGTGTGAGTAAGTATATGACTTTGCATTGTCGCAATATGGCCCGACCCAAGGAATTCCATCAAATTGTGCAACTGAGCCATTGCTGATTTTTTGCGTTAGCACTTATCGTATTTATGTAAATAACTAACTCAGCATTCACTGCGTGTAGGTACTTAGTAAATAATGACTTAGCGTATATATATAGGTACCGTATTATTTTCTGAGTAAACTTTAATTGGTTTTTTATAATTATTACTAGTACAAGTATACTACATAATAATTACGTTTATATCATCATCACCTATACGTTTGTGAAGAAACAAATAAGTGCTATTAATTAGAGCTGAAGGTACTCAGTACCTTTATACTTAGTATATTTGAGTCAATTTAGTCATCATTAACATATGAGTTTATTAAATAGAAATAAAATGTAATAACAATGTTATCTTAGCCTAGAGTTCGCGGTGAAGTAAAGAAATAAAAACATTTTAATTAATTATAATTCAAGTTTCATAACGGTGAGATAAAAAAAAAACAAGTGCTTAAAATTGTGGAACAATATTTATACATATATCAATACTTACTTACTTACTCTGTTCCTGAAACTAAATATAATTATGTCTAATTGCATAACGAAGCCACTAATTAACCTAATTGTTTAAAAACATAAGAGGCGGGCGAGGCCGGCGGGCGCAATCAAATTATGAAACTATCCAACATTTAAAATTGTATCTAATTTGGTAACATTGTCATGTATTATGGCAACATTGCTCTACATCGGTCGTGGTGGCCAAGTTCCGTGCAGCTCCCGGCCGTGGTCCAGTTTCCAGTCCCGGAAGTGGACGGCCGACGAACCCGCCCGGAATATTTCGGGATCCGGACCGAAGACTCACTCCCACTTCGGACATTGTTTACTCAGATCTACGGTAATTAGACACGGTCAGTGGGCAAAGTAGTCTGCCTATTTGTAACATTGCCTAAACAAATATAGCTGTAGGTAGGTAATACCTACTTTGTTTCTCCCAAACAAAACGGTAGTTACACGTTCTAATCTTTTTCTTTATTAGCTTATTCGGCTACTTTGATAAGAATTTTGCTAAGCAAGTGTTGTTGCAATCTTGGGAAGTAGGTATAGATAGCTATATAAAAGTACCTAATTATATAGATCATTACTCTTTTTACGCTGACGAGCATAGAGTTAGGATCTCTTTGGTTAGCGGCCGCGGCCCCTTAACTCCACAGGGAGCGCGCGCGCCACCAAAGAGATTCGAAACTTCTTGCTGACGAGGTAGCGGATGTTTACGTAGGTACTATAGTGTATTTATAAATAAATTTATTAAAATAATTTATATAATCGCTCACTATGGGCCTCATAGGAAGGCTCAAGGTCACCCAGAGGGCAATGGAGAGAGCTAGCTATGCTCGGAGTTTCCCTGCGAGATCGAATCAGAAATGAGGAGATCCGCAGGATAACCAAGGTCACCGACATAGCTCAAAGAATTGCGAAGCTGAAGTGGCAGTGGGCTGGCCACATCGCTCGTAGAACTGACGGCCGTTGGGGCAGAAAGGTTTTCGAGTAGCGACCACGTATCGGAAGACACAGCGTAGGCAGGTCTCCCACAAGGTGGACCGACGATCTGGTGAAGGTCGCGGGACCCAGCTGGATGAGGTTAGCGCAGGATCGGTCGTCGTGGAGATCCCTGGGGGAGGCCTTTGTCCAGCAGTGGACGTCTACAGGCTGATATGATGATGATTATAATTTAATGGATTTATTCAAGTTTTTGAATAAACGTAGGTACCTAATCTTTTTACGTTCACGTGGCTATCCGGCGTAATTTTATGACATCCTGAAGCTCAGTGATGATAGCGTAGAAGAGTTATTCCCAACGAATCATATGATCCGATCGGAGTTGCATCTGATCACACAAAAAGTTCCCATCGGATCACATGATTCGATGCAACTAAGAAATTGTGATTATTTTGTCCCAATGTGTCATAATTATGTCCACCGTGGTCATAATATACTAAGTGTAAAAACAAAACGACCTCGTATGTCGACCATGGGAAATACTGAATTTGACCGCAAAGATTTTTATCTTGGACGGCGGCACAAACATCGTGACGTCATCATCCCGTTGCGTGAGACTGGTAGGACCCCATACCTAGTAGTCTAGGAAATATTATTACCACGGCTTTAAATTTAACGGTTTCGTATAAACGAATATAATATTAATATTTTCGTGTGTTTTAAGTAAGACAACATCATTGTCATTCATCAAAGACTAGCTTTTCCCGCGGCTTCTTTATAATTATTATGACAAATTGTTTTTATTTTAATTAGTTTTTATCCCCCTGGTAGTTACAATATCTATAATGTCAGGAGAAACTGTGAATTTTTTTTTACACAACTAACATTGATTAATTACTACAGTTATGAAAAAAATTGAGTTGATTTTAATGCTGTTCTTGTCTATTGACTTTTCCTGGACTCTAGATTGTCTTTATTGGCCCATACATAATTCGATAACTTACGTCATAAAACTGAAATGGCTGTAGCTTGTTTGCAATAAACTTTCGTTTAACATGGACTTGCCTTACTTGTGTCCCTTACTACGCGTAAAACTCTGCTACAAATAAATGTTCATGATATTATGATAAAATAGGTAAACATTTCGAACCGATTTGTGTATTGTCGAATGATAATCGGACAATTCGGATCTTAAAAACGGCACATGGAAACCTTCCTGTGCCTTAGTGGTACGCTAGCGAGATTAACTAATAAAATAAATAAAGTCACTTGTAGTGAAAAGTAATCTTTATGTACAGTCGAAACACTTTGATCTTAAGCTGGCCTTATTAAGAAGTTTCAATACTATGAGAGACCAGTTTAAACTGGTGTAGCGGGTAGAATGAATCGATGTCGTACTCGAATGAATCGATGTTGTAGTAGAGTGAATCGATGCCAGCCGCTATTTATACGAGCCGTACCGGTCGCACACGATCAGTTAGTTTCGAGCTCTCGTGCGTTAACGAAGTGCTGTCCGTTTACGTTTTGAAGTGTTTAACGTCTAAAGTGATCTCATATTCATCTCTAAGTGTTAATTCTGTAATGTTGTTTCATGAGTTTGTTTTTTAAGCTGGAATCGCTTACATCAGAAGTGGGATAGGATCCCGTGATCCTATCCGCCTCTGCCGCGAGTGGTTTATTCGACATGTCAGACCGTAGTTGTCGCGAACTATGTTGCCTGTTGGCGACTACTGACTTGGGGTCTGGCTCCGGAGCAGCCCTCGGCGAGAGAGGCCGATAAACGCGCCGCGTCCGTGGGTGCGGAGCTGACCGCTACGGACCGCATCGTAGATGCGAAACGATCTATCAACGATTCGGTGAGTGGTTAGGAGATATGCTAACGTCGTGCCTCTATCTCAAAGGGATAGCTAACGTCGCGCTTCCTCCCTGTTACCGCCTTTATTTTTTTCGAGATACGCTAACGTCGTGCCTCTATCTCAAAGGGATAGCTAACGTCGTGCTTCCTCCCTGTTGTAATTTTTATCTTGAGGGGATAGCTAACGTAGTGCTTCCTCCCTTCACATGATTTGTTGGCATAACTAACGTAGTGCTTCCTTCCAGCAGGAATATGTGAACCTCGTACCTATGTTCCTTTAATTGATGTTCTTTTTCAGTTGCAAGTGTTATGCACCTTGTAATAATTTTGTTTAGTAGTTGTTCGTGCAAGCGCAGACAATGACATTGTGTCCACTACTTCTGACAACCATGCGACGAGCTGTGACAAGTGCTAAGAGACAGAGGTGACCGAATCACAGTCCGCTGCCTCTGATCCCCATTATCAACGGCCAGTCTAAGCCTGGTACATCAAGGGAGCCCGAGGACGGACTCATGTCAGGAGAGGCCGTGTAGCGGGTAGAATGAATCGATGTCGTACTCGAATGAATCGATGTTGTAGTAGAGTGAATCGATGCCAGCCGCTATTTATACGAGCCGTACCGGTCGCACACGATCAGTTAGTTTCGAGCTCTCGTGCGTTAACGAAGTGCTGTCCGTTTACGTTTTGAAGTGTTTAACGTCTAAAGTGATCTCATATTCATCTCTAAGTGTTAATTCTGTAATGTTGTTTCATGAGTTTGTTTTTTAAGCTGGAATCGCTTACACTGGTTATATTTCCACTGACGTGCCGTCGACCGTACATAAACAAATATCTACTATCTAATACCTACTGTAAATACTCCATTGACAAAAATAACTCTGATCTAGACTATCTCTATAGACTAAAATGAAACCTGTGCCGTGTCATCTAAAAATATATCGAGATTCCCTTGGTCCCAGCGTTTTAGTGTGTATGGAGAGGAGAAGAGACATTGTATGGTCGACCGCACGTCAGTGGAAACAAAACTGGTCTCTCATAGTATGAAACTCCGTGATAGTATAGGCCAGCTTAAGTTCAAAGTGTTTCCACTGGGGGGTATACCGTTGAAACCATAGACATCATATTAAAACTTTTCGTTGAAACCGATACTTGCGGACTATGTGACGTCAACGCGCCCACAGCCCATTAATGAGCAGCGTCAGAGCGGCCGAAGAGCCCGACGGTGGCGGTACACGTCACGGGATATAAGTAACATCCATATTGTCGACAATGACAATCATCCTTGGGGACTGCGCAAACCAAGCGGAAAATTGCCCGCGCACTTTTTGACGTCATTGTCAAATTAATCATAATATTATACCATAGTCCGCTTTGAAAGAGACGCGGTTTTAAGTTTGACATCTGTCACCTGAAATAAAGATCTCGACGAGATCTATCATTTCTCTTAACAAACTAGTAGTCTAGGATCACTAGTTTACGAGTTAGGCAATTTGAGTTTTAGGCAAACTGCTTTTTAGACGTTTTACAACTTAGGCAATTTGAGTTTTAGGCATATTAATACTTAAACATTCTACAATTTAGACATTGATTTTAGGCATTTTGCGTTTTAGGCAAATTGCTTTTCAGACGAAATGATCATAATCGATCTCATCAACAATTGCGAGGAATGTCCACTTTTACTTTAAAGGTAGGTACTAAAGATACAAAGTTGTGTCACTAGTACAATAATTAAAAGAGGAATATCTTTATTATTTCTTTCATGGTACTAAGGATACAAAGTGGTATCACTTGTACCATCAATGGTACTACTGACACTACGCATGTGTGTGTGAAACAAAGGATGGTCGTTAGCAGGAAGGTTCGAATTTAGGGGGCCGTCATTTCATTTCTCTATGGTCTTTAGTATTATACCTTATTTCTAACTTGTTTTACATTAAATCGTGTTGCGTCAAAACATTAATAGGTAGGTACCTAGAAGTGCCGCTTTATTGCATTACCTTTACCTTTGACATTTCCATTTTGTCAACACGTGCACGTGAGTACATAAACGTCGTAACATCTCTACCTGAAGCATGATCATAACTTTTCTTGTTACGAAAGTACTGAATTCAGATTAAAATCATGTCACGTAGGTTCCTACTTCATGTCAAATTAAACGAAGCAAGTTGATTCGAACGTTTGTAAAAAGATAATAAGGACCTACCTATAATTTTTTGGGTTCTGTACCTCAAAAGAGGAAAAAAGGAACGCAGTCATAAGAAATGGCCGATTTTGTCGCATTTAAGTATCTTGGTAATAAAAGTACTTCCTGTTCTATCTAATTAAATCAAGCTTATTTCTACAGTAAATTATAAGTGGTCCATTGTTCTATAAATACTAGTAGTTCCGTGAGAACAGTAGACCTCGCCAGCCCTTATAAACCAAACCTAAAAGAAACCAACAAAAGTCAACTTTGGAAACAGAAAAAGTACCTACTAAAGTGACAAAAATTAGCACTTTAAAGCTTAATATTTCGCAAACGGATCCCTGAATCGAAAAATGTTTATCACACACCCGCGATATTTTTGAAAGACCCATCCAACGATACCCCACACCATGGATATCACGCGGAAAAAAATAATTTTCCATTTTACGTATGCAGTTCTATGAACATAATTTATTTTTTCAACTTTCTTAAGTCGATCCACTATTACTCAAAAACTAATAGAACCTACTTAGCCGTAATAGTTTTCCTTGTAACTACGTTATATATGCTACTGCCATGAATTTTTTCACATTTCCAGAAGCAACCGTTTAGCTGGCAGGGGGGGGGGGACACGTGACTCTAACAAAAATTACCGCTTTAAAGCTTAATATTTCGCCAACGGATCCCTAAATCGAAAAAATGGTATTCACACACCAGCAATATTTTTGAAAGACCTATCCAACGATATCCCACACTATGGGATTCACAAGAAAAAAAAGTTCACTCCCACTTTGCGAGTATGGTAGGTACTCTAAAAAAAATGTTTTTCAAAATTTTATTCTACTCATTTTGTAGGTTTAATTAATTTATACATATGCCAAATTTTCGTCAAAATCGGTTGAAAAATGCGACCTGTAGAGAATTACAGACAGACAGACAGACAGACAGACAGACAGCCGGACAAGAGCATTTTTGGCCAGTCTCGAAACGTAGACGCTTCGCTCGCTTCGCTCGCTCGGTCAATAATATTAACATTATTATGCATCCGTCATGAACTTAACGTACCTACAGTATGTAGACACAGTAAAGGTCAAGACACATTCATCCGCGGCATTTCGCAAGTTTGCCGCGCCTCACCGATTGCGAAAGGCGGGACACATTCGAACGCGATATCGACACAAAAATTACAATTATAGTAGATTATAGTTTATGTAGATTATGGGATTCCGTTCGCGTCCATTCGCCTCCGAGCGAAGGCGGGAACGCGCTCGCAACGGCAATGAGAAAGGTGCGTAACAGATGACAAATCAGGACTAATATGGAATCAAATCAAATATTCTTTATTGATCACCAAATTATATCAAAAGTTTACATTACGAAATATCACTAGACTGTGTACAATCAAAAGGCGGCCTTATCGCTTTCAGCGATTTCTTCCAGGCAACCTTAGGGTGATGTTGAAACCTTCGAGGAGTGTAGGTGTGGGTGCAGACATTTATAAGTAAATAATATAAATAATATACATACCTATTAAACATAAAATAATAGGTATGGAGATTAGTAGCCACATTGTGATTCAAAGTGAGCACACAGGAGGTTTTTAAATATAGAGAGTGATTTCGTTTGTCTGATGGGAGCCGGCAATGCGTTCCATAGACGTATCATCATGATAGACGTGGAATCATGCTCTCTGTGTGGACAAACCGCCGATCGAAGTCGATGAGTGTGTCTTCACCTCAATATAGTGATATAGTATGTAAGGTCGACCGCACGTCAGTGGAAAAACCAGTATAAACTGGTCTCGCATAGTATTGAAACTCCCCCAATAGGCTAGTCCAGCTCAAGGTCAAAGTGTTTCCACTGACGTGCGGTCGACTGTACACCGAGAGCGTTCTGTAGAACGTAATTGAGTAAGTAGTAATCAAATAAGTGTGTCTCCCCTTTGTGGCCGGCTGGTGGTTAGTTGATGCAGTTATGAGTGAAATGGGAATATAACGAATGATATACATACTATAGGTACCTACTACATATATGCAGATTCCAGAGCTTACTAGAATTAATCATTCAAGTTCAATCTATGTAGGCGTACACTTAGGTACCACCTACTAAGAATGGAATTGGGTATTCTGAGCCTTGAATAATCGAAGGCCTACTTCGAAAAGGTTAATATCAATCGTTATTTCATTACGAAACGAAAGCCTTTTATCACTTTTGTAGGATTTTTCGCTATAGTTAATAGTTTTTTAACTATTCGTCCTGCATTTTTGTTGTGTTACCATAGTATTTTTTTGAAATTAATAAAGTGTCATAAAATACAAAGTTGTCTAATCCCAAACTAGGATTTTCTCCTGTATATGGGAATTAGAGGAAATTGTATGGCACATAATCTTTGGTTTCGCACACGGCCGAAGGGAAACATAGGTATATCCAGTTTCCCTTTCAGGATGTTAAATGTTATTTAAAAAGTTTGTGACGCAGTTTTAGCATAACATTGCATATGCATGCTGTCAGCACAGCACCCGGCGTACATTCGGCCCGAGAAGTAATTTGCCACATTAAGGAAGAGAGTCGTATGCAGGCAGTGTCCGACTGCATATAGTCAAAAAGATCACTTGTTTTTAATTAGATTATGAATTTTCTTTTATTGTTATGCAAAATTATTTCCTAACTCGTCGTGTAGTATAATATGTAGAGCGTGTCGACCAAGATTGCTACGAATACATTATATCTTGTTTTATTTACACTTAAAGACTTAGGTACTTACTTACTTATATGTTATTTTGTTAAAAATTGATTAGGTATTCGTACATTTTGTTAACAATGGTTTAATTCTCGATGCGCACCAGAAAAGGGTTTCGGTTGGTTTAGGTTCTCTACTATTTGCGAATATAAATAAATAAGTAAGTGTGTGCCTATCCTAAATAAATGTTGAGAGAAAATATGGCCGTAACAAAAAGACTTTAAGGCTTTCAAGGATCTGTCAATATTAACATGGTTAGTGAAGTGAACAAGCGTTTATACTCGAATAGGTAAGTACCTACCCAAGGTAGTACGGACGGTCCAAGTACGTTCTTAATAAAAATTTATAATTAAGTTTAAGTAGGTATCATATTTGTTTCGATAATCTGTATTTTTCATGAAATATTATACTTTTTTAACGGATTAAGTATAGGTATTTATTTTATTAGGTGTTGTGATATACTGAGGATACTGAGCTTAGTTCGACTAAAATCATTTTTTTCCTGGAATATGGTGTCCGTGACCCCAGCGGGCCACCACGTAATTTCGGGTCCTACTGTACGCCAAAAATTAATATGACCTAATATTGATTTCTATGCACCATGAAAATACCTATTCTTTAAATTTCATCAAAATCGTTAGAGTCGATTCGATTTATCAGTTCAGAGCCTCTTCATAAATCTTAGAAGAAAGAACACTATAGTTAAAAAATAATAACAGCAAATGAGCAAATTCAAATTTAAACACAACTTACATTTTTTCCCTAATATCAATAGTCAAAAGCTACAAAAACCACACAGACTATTGTGTAGCATTATTTCACGTCAAAGCTTCTGCCTCGCCTCCTTTATCCACGCACTCAATTCCAGCGCATAAATAAGATGTGGAAACGACGTCACAGATGGCTACTCCCTATTGTTAGAAAATGATGCAAATTCTCTGTATCAGTTTCTAACACTAAATACGTACAAGAACTGCTGGTTTATATTAGTAAGATAGGATATGACCCATATTTGTTTGACGTAAACAGTAATCTTTGACTATAGGAATAACACTTCCGCTCTAAATAAGCACTTTTAGAACATGAATGCGTTGCGAAGAGCTTTCGAAAGCAGTAACAGTAAAACGTTACAGTATGCAGACAGCTATTTAGCATACGAGTAGTATCGCAGGAGATGCAGCATTGACGTCAGCAGAGATGGGTCGATGACCCTTGGAACCAACTTCAACCTATGCTTGGTTGTGGGGAGACTGCTGATGGTGGCGTAAATACAGACGTGAGAGAAAGACACTTTAATTTAGAGAAGCATTTTAAAACATTTTTGATTATTATAAGTCGTAGGATAATCGGAAAATTCGGATCTTTGCGAAAACTCTAGGTTTTTTGCAAAAAGCTGAATAATTGGAATGTAGGAAGTGGTAGGAAAATAAAAAGACGCCTTTGGCGTCGGGCTTAGGGTCCTATTTTCAGTATTTTCACTTAGAGCCTAGATCTATGTATTTTCACATTTATAATAAACCATGTTCCAACTTTCTATATAACAGCCACAAAATTACAGGGCGATGTAAAATTGAAATAACATAAAGTTATGTATTAATTGAAGTTTTTTTTTTAATGACTATTATAATTTACTTTCAACTAAAGTCAAAGTCAAAACTATTTTATTGCATGTAAGTACACTGGGTACATTTATACAACGACAATTTTTTTATCTACCACCGCTTTTTATCTACTACCTATTTCTTTAAAATAACATAGATTTGGGCAAATTATTTAGCATTTTTTCAATGATGGAAATGAAAAATAATGGCTGAATAGCTGGCCGGTCACAGAAAAAAAAACAAAATAGGCGGGAAAGCGGCAATCCGATCTTCATTTGTTTTTTCGAGTTGTAGAGTTTTGTTTATACATACTCCCGAATAGCAGAGATTTGTATTAACACAATGAGTTCAACTGATTCAGTTATGGATTTAACGCCCGATTTCTTAAGAGAAGAGGCTAAAGCAGTAGTGGAAAAGTAAGTAAAACTAGTAGTTCCGTGAGAACAGTAGACCTCGCCAGCCCTTATAAACCAAACCTAAAAGAAACCAACAAAAGTCAACTTTGTAGTTCGAGACAGAAAAAGTACCTACTAAAGTGACAAAAATTAGCACTAAGCTTAATATTCCGCAAACGGATCCCTGAATCGAAAAATGTTTTTCACACACCCGCGATATTTTTGAAAGACCCATCCAACGATACCCCACACCATGGATATCACGCGAAAAAAAATAATTTTCCATTTTACGTATGCAGTTCTATGAACATAATTTATTTTTTCAACTTTCATAAGTCGATCCACTATTACTCAAAAACTAATAGAACCTACTTAGCCGTAATAGTTTTCCTTGTAACTACGTTATATATGCTACTGCCATGAATTTTTTCACATTTCCAGAAGCAACCGTTTAGCTGGCAGGGGGGGGGGACACACGTGACTCTAACAAAAATTACCGCTTTAAAGCTTAATATTTCGCCAACGGATCCCTAAATCGAAAAAATGGTATTCAAACACCAGCAATATTTTTGAAAGACCTATCCAACGACATCCCACACTATGGGATTCACAAGGAAAAAAAAGTTCACTCCCACTTTGCGAGTATGGTAGGTACTCTAAAAAAATGTTTTTCAAAATTTTATTCTACTCATTTTGTAGGTTTAATTAATTTATACCTATGCCAAATTTTCGTCAAAATCGGTTGAAAAATGCGACCTGTAGAGAATTACAGACAGAAAGACAGAAGGACAGAAGGACAGACGGACATTAGCATTTTTGGTCAATCTCGAAACTTAGACGCTTCGCTCGCTCGGTCAATAACATTCACTCATTTTTTCTTTAGCTGATTCATGTTTTTATTTTCACTTTCCTTGTATTTATAATGAAAAGCTCAGTGTTTACCTCGGGTTAAAGACTTATTTAGTCCGTCAAACTATTGGCTAAATAAGTTAGTTTCACCTCTAGGAGTACCCTAGGGTAACAATGAATTGAATGCGTATTTTATTTATATTTGACGCTTGCGATGTTTTGCCTGAGCAGAGTCGTACGTATGGATCCAAATCTGAAATATAGAATTATGTACCTAAATTTAAATAATTGAATCCATTCAAACGATCTAATCGAAAACAAGCACTAACCTAAATGGACACACGACGCACTATCACCTACGAACCTCTCTATCGGTACATTTTTCGCCCTAAGCATCTACCTACTTTGCTTTACCTAGAGCCCGTAATTAATTATAGTTTATACATATATAACATCTGTTCAAGGCGTGATAACAATTAATTTGTTTGAGAAATCCGAAACCGCTCGCGGAACGGTGGTGGGAACCAATTAATCCAATTAAGCGGGGACGCAAACGTTCATCCACTGATTAATTTATTGGATGAAATTCTATAGGCACACAACCTGAGAGCTGGAATTTTGTTCAAATTTGTAAGTAAACATAATAAAGTTGTTGTCGGAATAATTTAGCAAACAAATGTCTAATTCTGCAATTACGTACGATAACAGCTATCTGTGAATAAGATGACCACTTACCACTGTTTTTACGTTGGACGATATAAAAAGACGTCAAAGTTATGCTGATTTCGCACGTCAAAATAAGTATGTGTGAGGCACTGTAAAAAGTTTCAGTTTTTTCGTGTAAATAAAAAAACAGCCCAAAAAATACAAAACATGACGTTGGAATCATAAACCATCAACTTAATGGAAATATAATATCTACAAATAGCAGCTCCAAAATATACGATATTAAAATACTATTATTGCAATTTACTAAATTGTCCCAAAGTTTTGGGTATTTACCATTTGTCTTGATTGCAGCTTAACAGCTTCATTTAAAAATAGTTTCCAAGTAAAAAATAATCTAAAATAATTTTTTAAATGTGCATGCAAATGAATTCAATATAGATGTATAAAGTAGAGCCTAGTCGTTATTACACATTTATAATTAGAACCCACCTATGTAGGTCATTGTCTACCAAACGGCATAATTAATGTACCTTTATACATTATGAAGAGCAAACAACTTCGCTTTATTTAAACAAGTCCCTAAAGTGCTAAGACTCATTATAGATTTATTAGAGAGGCCAAACTACGACCCACACGCATTCGTTGGGCACTTTATTGACGTTTTTCAGATGCAGTTTCACCGCCAATCGAGTAATAAGTTCCGTCGGAATGCGAGCACACCTAAATCTTCGTGTTTCAAAGTCGATCCATAAATCCATTCGCACAAGCATTTTACTATCACGAGTAAGTTGTTTTGAAACAAACGAACAATAATAGCGAATGAATGCTTTATATTATATAGATGTTGGAGTCCATAAAACATTTTACCATGCTTTACAGGCTACTAGTAAATAAATTATTACATTATAAATGATATTTCCTACACTTTCTGTATCTATATTAGTATCTAAACGAATCAGCCAGGACCCGAATTATTTGTAATAGCTAACAATTTAATCCCTAGATATACTACTTAATAATAATAACATTCATGGGATTAGAGATTATGATAATTAACTTACAAAGTATACAAGGATACTCGTATCTACTTATGTATATAATAATAACTATATAGGTACGTACAGCGGAGTTATAATCTCCTCTGCTGGTAGAACTGGAAGTAACCTGTTCCGATCAGCTACGTAGATTGCATGTTTATACCGAACAGAAGCACCGAAGCAAAGCATAAAAATATAAAAGAAGTCGAAACCAACAAACCAACAGCATAAAGTTTACAATGTCTAAGGTAGTTTGAAATTTTGAAATAACAATGACATAAAAATAAATAGAATGGTACACAATATTATTGTCTACTTTTCTCTACTTCGTTTTACTTTATTGTTACCACACTTAAGAGGCACCTTCAAAGTGAGACCTATCCCAGATTAACTACAGGAGAGCCGTCTGCGGTGGTACGGACACGTTATGAGGCGACCATCCGGCCATATGACCAGAAAAGTGCTAGATATCGAAACCAAACCCCGACGACGAGGACCACAGTTAGGACACGTTAAGTCTTACTGAATTTGTAAGAGATTGTATGGGTGTCTACTTTCTCACCTGTAATCACTGCGTACTTTATGAACCTAAAAGGTATATTATAACAATTTTGAATCCGCTAAGATAACCCAATTTGAGTCGAACATAATATCGTTGATCATTACACTAAATTGTTATCATACACATACTTAGTAATAATAATCATGCAAATCATTGTTTTCAACAATTTATTGATTAATATGACGCTTATCATTATCTATATTGATTTATAGGAGTCATTACATCGTTTTTAATTAAACAGATTGTAGTTTTATTTTAAAAATATTTTTTTATCAATATCGCAATACCACAAAAAGAGGCAATTTCATTTCTTGAAAATAATTATCAGGTAAGTAATAGGTAAACTTATTAAAAATGTCACTGTTTATCTTGTCAAACTTGTTTTTCGAAATAAAATAATTTAATGAGATTAATTTTTAAAGAAATATACATAATCTTATGTAATATTATGTCCCATAATTTAATTAATTAATTAATTATCGATTATTTTAAAATACTGATTTATATGACGCTTATCTCTACGTATGGTCAGATCATGCTGCTGTAGTTTAAATAACAAAAATTAAAATTATACAGTCTTTGACGTATTAACTCGATAATTTGAATTTATTTAAAATATGATTCAGAGACAATTTATAATTAACTTTTTATAATTAATTAAGATCTGAGTGGATATTGCATATATTATGATGAGCGAGAATTCCAAAGCTGGTTGGCGCGGCCGTGGTTTAGTTTAATATTTAAAGGGCAGCTCGCTACATTACCCCGGCACCGGCGAGATGAATGCTCCAGACTCTCTATAGTTGCGAGTTTTGAGGTGCCTCGCCATTATACGGGACAGTCTTGTCCTTGTGCACTGTGCAGACAATGGATGAAGTGAATAAAAACTAGTCCTAAGTTTAAGCTTAAACTTACAAAAAATTATGTATAAAATAAAGAATAAAATAATATTTTTTATTGAAAAGTTCTTATTAAAATAAAGTAAGTAAATTAGGTATATTAGGTTTCTTTCCATATTATTTTTATGTGTTTACTTTACTAGACCAGAAAATACTAGTAAGTAAGTATTACCAATTTTTTGTTTAAACCCCGGTCAAATATTTTCTCATAAAGGGGAAAGAAAAGTAGAGTGTATCACTCACATTTTGATCAAATAATAATCTTAATCATGGTTATCATTATCATACTACTATAGATATTTTATTAATCTTGAGAGTTTCAGTTGAATCAAACTGAGGCGTCAATCAACGATTAAAAGGTGATGTGTTGGATTAGGTCTAAGTTAGGATGATGAATAGAGTACATTAATTTTCGTCATAATCCGGTTTTTTCTCAAAATACAGGAATTGATTAAATAATATTTAATCTTAATCTTGGTTGATTAATTATCATAATTACTAATTAAAAGTATAAGCGAAGCGTCTCCGTTTCGAGATTGGCCAAAAATGCTCTTGTCCGTCTGTCTGTCTGTAATTCTCTACCAGGTCGCATTTTTCAACCGATTTTGACGAAAATTTGGCATGGGTATAATTTAATCACGCCAACAAAATGAGTAGAATAAAATTTTGAAAAACATTTTTTAGAGTACCTACCATACTCGCAAAGTGGGAGTGAACTTTATTTTTCTTGTGAATCCCATAGTGTTGGATATCGTTGGATAGGTCTTTCAAAAATATTGCTGGTGTGTGAATACCATTTTTTCGATTTAGGGATCCGTTGGCGAAATATTAAGGCTTTAAAGCGGTAATTTTTGTTAGAGTCACGTGTCCGTGCCCCTTCCAGCTAAACGGTTGCTTCTGGAAATGTGAAAAAATTCGCGGCAGTAGCATATATAACGTGGTTAAAAGGAAAGCTATCACAGATAAGTTGGTTCTATTAGTTTTTGAGTTATAGTCGATTAACTTATGAAAGTCAAAAAATTAAATTATGTTCATAGAACTGCATACATGAAATGGGATTGATTTTTTTTTCGCGTGAATTCCATGGTGTGGGGTATGGTTGAATAGGTCTTTCAAAAATATCGCGGGTGTGTGGAGAACATTTTTCGATTTAGGGATCCGTTTGCGAAATATTAAGCTTTATAGTCCTAATTTTTGTCACTTTAGTAACTTAATCTCCAACTGCAAAGTTGACTTCTGTTCGTTTCTTTTAGGTTTGGTTTATAAGGGCTGGCGAGGTCTACTGTTCTCACAGAACCACTAGTAATTATAAGCATAATTAGCACTCTTACCTAGACAGACCTGTAAAAGTAATTCGATAACTTTATAAAGTCAGACAACTATTTTTTCTCTACCATGTAAGTGGCCAAGGTAGCCCATGTCTGCGTGATTACGATGTTATGATAACCGGATCCACCCTGAGCCGATCTGGACCCTGAGTTTGGTTTCGAAATCCCCCGTCTCTTTCCACTTGCACACTGTGCTGAACGGACTTTTTTGACAGCTCATTGAAAAACATTGTTTTGATTTTTTCCTTACTGACTTACTACCTTAAGCAGAATTATAATTTCTCAACACATTTCTTTTCTAACACATTTCTTTGATAATTTTTAACTCAATTTTTATTATACTAATTTAAGTTGCCTGATTATTGAACCCAGGAATGTTCGAATTTGGGCGCGAGCACCTACCAAAGAGGATCTCTATGATTGAACCCATTTTAAAAGCATTTCAGATTCGACAATTCTAAAACTAACACACTTCCTTACTTCTGCAGCAGAAAGATTTAGAACTACTTTTTTATGAACAGAAAGTGAGCATTGGGCATATTAGACATTAATCAAATGTCATAATGTGAGTTCGAAGTATATCGACAAACTGACCATTCAGTTTATTGAAAAGACAATTTGGGCGTTGAAATTACCTGTCTCAGGTGGCCTTAATACGCCAATAAAATGAGGTTTTATTTAAAACCAATGACGTCGCTCGCGAACAATTTATAAAAGGAAAATCAATAATCCGAATCAACAGCGCTCGATGGTGACCGGTGCAAATGCAAACCTGCTGAATATTTAGCTTATAAAAACTGTCTGTTTTGTTATTTAAAGGCTATAATAATATCTAATAAATCAACAGTTAAAGTTAAATACAATGGGTATGAGGGACATCCGAGTGTCAACGAAATGTAATTTCCTTCTCTTTTCCACCCATTGTTGACATTGACAGTTATATGGCTTGACCTCTAATGTAGGTACCATTATAATTTAAAAAGTCCGAAGAAAAATATATTTCGATTAATTAAGTAGGTAAGTACCTATAAGTTTATCGGGGGCGTTCGTTCCATTTTCAAGTAATAAATAATATTATTCGACCGCTCGAGCACCCCACAAAAGTGGTTAATTCCCCGCTCAACAGATTTACCGGCGTAAATTCGCATTAGTAGGTGTACATTTGAAATGCAACATGTTAACGATAAGATTACATGTCCAATTGAGGTAAGTATTTACTTGAAATTGTTCCCAAATAATTTTAATAGTGGTCAATTGCGCCCGCGGGCTGAGTTGTGGGCTTAGTTGCCCCCAGAACCATCGATAGTTAAGAAAGAGAAAAGCCTACTATTACAACGTGTCAGAGAAAATCGTGTGAAAAGTAGCACCTGTGTACACTTCGCATGTCTTCGACTGTCCACGTGTATTTACATTGGATAAAATGTATGTATGTTTATGAGATGTATCTATTCATTTATTCTGTTTAGGTGGGTGTGCTTGATATGGAAAAGTTGGATCTCTTTGTTATTGAAAGCTACAGAAACCATAAAAGCTTTGAAAATAAATTCAGATATTGCTATACGTGAAAATTCGGCACTCGTAATAATCTGAGTATAGAAAAAAATCCAATAATCCCTATCGCGAGATTGCTGTAGGGTAAAAAGTGCCCATACTGTAATATAAAATAAAGATCCTGTGTAATTATAAGTAGGTATCAAGTCCGTAAATACGTGATATATAAAAACCAAAACATTTATCTCCAGTTCATTGCCATTACGGACACGTCTGGTACAAGTTTCTTGTGGACATATTCTCCCAAGGAATTCAATTTACGTGGGTAACTTTCGGCAATCGAGTTTGTACATCGATCCGGGACGTGGACCTGGGACTAGATCTATTACAATCTAGATACACTTACATACTCTGTAACAACAACATTAAAATACATTACGTTTAAAATACACGAAACGTTTAAAATACATTTGGGAGTAAAAATACATTCATCCTGCAAACTTAAAAAAAACTCAATATTCTCAGTTATTTGCGTTTAAACTTTTTTATGGAGCTCAGAACGCGGATGATCATCTTTCGCCGATAGCATGTTTCGCCGATGTATGCGAAAAAATTGAAGCCTGAGTTTGAAAATACATAATTAGAAGAAGAATCAGAGCCGCGGGCGAAAGTTCGCCGTAGTCGGGTTAGCAGAAGATATCCTCGATCTGCCTCATCAACAACCATACCTTGTTCCAATGAGACAGTTCGTATGAGGATTTTGATATAAGATTCCAGCTGGATACCTTTAAAGCCGCAGGCGTAGCCGCAGCGCGGGACATAGCTTAGTAGTCAATACGCCACGATATTCCCGATCGCCATCTCCGGTGCCGCCCACGCTCTATGAGACCGTAAATGAATCTAGTTACTTATTTGCCTACTCTTCGTCAAACAAAATCAATATTTCACGGAGATGGACTGTGGGCGTACTAGTATCTCATTTCAAAACGCTCTCCTGTGTGTTATATAAATGGCGTATGTATGTGGATGTACCTACTAGGAACACAGAATGCATTATATGACCGTGAAGTTGCTTGATGGTATTATATTATCATGTTGTGAATGAGTCATTGTAAGAGACTCCGCGCGACATGTTAATAGAATCTGTAGGAGTAATTAGATGCATGCAGCACAAAAATCAACCTGGTATGTGTACTGTTTCTTTTTCAGTCAAAATATGAAAAACATGACATAGTTCAGTAAGGTACCAAAATGTAAGAAAGGGTTCCAATAACCAAGCACATAACAAAACAAGATAAAAGTTATATGACATAAACTTTAATAATATTAGGATTTTGACAATATTGAAGAACCTGATAGACCCCGAAGGAACCTCCTATTAAAGCCAAAATGTCAAAGTAATCTACTTGCTATTGCTACATGAAAAGTAATTTTTTACGTTAACATTGATTCTTCGGAGAAACCACGTTTTCTCACCCTTAAAGGTAGCAGTCGGATCTGAGCAGTCGCTGCCCGGCAGTCGCGACCGGGCAGCGACGGCCGTACCTGTCTATATGGATTTGTATGGAGAACCGGCGCTGCCCGGCCGCGCTGCCCGGCCGCCTGCATCGGATGGTCGGATCTGAGCAGTCGCTGCCCGGCCGCGACTGCTCAGATCCGACTGCTACCTTTAGAATCAAATTCTAAAAGGCGAGACAATCCTAACAAGTACTAACCTCACGATTGAATTGAATACTTGAATATCTACTGCGTAAAGTAGGTGCACTTTGAAGCTATAAATGTCACGTATTAGTAATACTAATGTACAATAGCCATTATACCTACTCTAATATAACGACTACATCATGCAAGACCGTCTCACATTTGACCGGTTTTTTTAATGGGATATGTGATCCATGACCTGAAAAGGAATATTATAGACCGATGGAAGCAGGCTGCAGTTGTGCTTGATCGCATTCCATGCAATACTTTGTGATTGTTAGGGTAAGTACGGGCAGAGCGATCATTACAGATAATTACAGATGGATCAATAGCACGAAGGCCGCAATGAAAACTGTTAATTGAGAGTTAAAGGTACCTACGCACTTTAATTGACTTCATCCGTAATGGGTGGAATCAATCGATGTAGGTACTCACTCGCATATATTTCTATACGAAAGGAAACTTTTGTGTTTACATTCATTCATTAAAAGCCTATTAATCTCCCCACTGCTGGGGCTCAGGCCTACCCTCTCAACGATGGCGTGCGGGCTATAGTCCACCACGCTAGCCCAGTGCGGGTTGGTGGACTTCACATGCGCCTAAGAATTTCTCCTTCGGCGTATGCAGGTTTCCTCACGATGTTTTCCTTCACCGTTTGAGAGCAGTCAGTACATGCACTTAAGTTTCGAGAAAAAAACCATTGGTACATGGCCCAAACGGGGATCGAACCTCGGACCTTTCGATATGATAGGTCGCGTCTTATCCCCGAGGCCACTGACGTGTTTACATATTTCGATGGAATGTTCGTAAGATACAACAGACGTATATGTAACAAAGCCTCCTATCGGTACTTGACTACCTTTAAGTGATTGTGTAGCGTAATAGATAGCACTTAACTACTTTATCTATGAAAAAGCTATTAATTTAATGTGCACTGGTACAGTCGAAAGGTAAAATAAAAATACATAGGTATATTGCGTTCAATGGCCTAGCGACATTGCGTATACAAAAGTGTTAAGCGAAGTCATTTTAATTTATCACCACCAGAATACACAACAGTAATGAATGACACAAGATTTTCACAAGTCTGAATTAAATTCTCAAAGTTGCTAAAAGTTGTGATATCAAATTCAAGTAAAGTCGGAATGAATTTTTTTTCTCGTGAATCCCATGGTGTGGGGTATCATTGGATAGGTCTTTCAAAAATATTTCATTCAAGGATCCGTTTGCGAAATATTAACTCATTCTTTTTAACAATTCCTATAATACATTCAAAATACAAAAAGCCTTTTCGTTAGAACTGGTCAACAATATCTCGCAAACGTATGTCCCGGAGGGAAACTTCACCGTTTCCATGCAGATCGATTTCAGTGGGAACTTTCCAAATACACGAGCCCAAATAAATTGCTCGGCTAACTTTACCCCGTCGTTACTTCAGTAAGTAGGTACCTACGACAAAGATCTCAAGCGGCATCAAAGTTTTGAACTGTGGTCTTGGATAAATAAATACAATAAATAATTGATGGTATAAATATAATAAAAGAATAGTATTCCTACGTAAATACCGGTAAAAGAAAACAATCTAGGTATTCATCTGTTATCCCCTCAAGTGCTGGTGTTCCTTAAATGGAATTAAGAAAGAAATTTTGTGAATGCATTATACATTAGCCTTTAGAACTACGAGTATATTTAAATTTCTAACAATATCTGAAAAAGAAACTACCATCTTCTTCTATACTTACTGCTTCTATCAATAAAACTGTAAAAAAAAATTTTCTGTACAGTCATATTTTTGGGAAAAACTGAGTAAGTAGGTACATTACGAACAATACCTATAGGCCGAAAAGGCAACTTTTGGAATTGTCGTCTGTCTGTTTGTCTGTTCGTCAATCACGCAACGGGTGTAACAAAATACCGGTTACAGATGCACTCGGTATCAATTAGAGTACTTTTTCCAAACGAACGAAGTCGCGGGCAACATATATAATTTTATTATACCTACTTATTAACGCGTTATAGCAAAACGTGTTTTTCTAAAGTAGGTAACAGATACGAACGGTCGTTCACAACATGAAATGAAACAGTACTACCAGGTACTACTGAAATACTGACTGACCAATAATCATAATTTTAAAAGTAATATCAGTATTCACGATCGCCGGTAATATCATAATTTTAGCGCATCATAAACAATAAACTCGATTTCAAAGTTCCGTTTACGTCATGAATTATTTATATATAAAAGAATGATTAATTTCGGACAACACATGCGGCTACGTGCGCGAATGTTTTGAATGATGATGTCTATGATGATGGCACGCGACTGAAGCGAGCGCGTCGACAAGTAGGTTTGGAAGTAGTAAGTTACGAGCTGAGAAGTTTGGAAGTAAGTAAAATCATAAATTCATTATCACTCGTCAAAGAGAAATTATATAAAATGCAAATTCATAAAGTTCCAACAGCTATTAGCGCACATAAAGTTTTCAAATATCGTTTCAGTATAATAAATGAAGCGAACTCATAAACAGCCCTTCAAAACTTTCTTTTCTTGTGGGATAAGACAAATGGTGTTGTCATTTCCAGTCTCGTTATTGGTCTGCGCAAAGATATTAAAGTTAATCTCCGAAGTTCAGGAATTTTGTTTTTAAAATGCCTGTCCTCAAATCGAACCCTCTTCGCTCGAGTCCAACGATGAAGCCACTAAGCCAAATATGCAACTTAGTACTGTAGTAAGTATAGCTATAAGTGGGCATTGTAGTGTAATAGCTGAAGAAGAGTGTCTATATTATTTCCACTCGAATGATCAGTTTCCACTATCAACAGTTAAAGGCTTTAGATAATAAAACACTCGTTTTCTAATTCTCTTTATTTTATTTACATTTGCAACGCAGAGCCTTAATTCCAGTCCATTTAATTTATGGCCTTTGACACATTCGCTCTTGACGCTTGTCCATCAAATGAGGCAGTAGTAACATTTAAAAGCAATTGTATGTTTTGTGGGGAGCTGGGGAGCATGGAGGGCGCCGCGCCGCCGCCCGCCGACATGAATACAATACCAAAGCGAATTGCAGGGGTGACATTCAACAAAATTGTTTATGGAGAGAGGCACAGATTCTGTATTTAATAAACTGTACGGCGGTACTGCACTAAATTTTCTCGCTATTTAATAGTACATTGTTAACCTAGGTGTGAAAGTAACTTATTTAAGTCCCGAGAGGGACCTCTAAATAAGTCTTGAACCCGAGGGAAACACTGTGCTTTTCATTAAGAATACACTGAAAAATACATAAAATCAGTGTTAATACAAATCTCTGCTATACGGAAGTATAAACAAAACTCTACAACTCGACAAAACAAATGAAGATCGGATTGCCGCTTTCCCGTCTACTTTTTTTTTTTTCTGTGGCCGGCCAGCTATTCTGCCATTATTTTTCATTTCCATCATTGAAAAAATGGTAAATATTTTGCCCAAATCTATGTTATTTTAAAGAAATAGTTGACAGTAATAATTATAATAAAGTCATTTAAAAATATATATTCTTTAATTATTACATAACTTAATGTTATTTCCATTTTACATCGCGCTGTAATTGAGTGGCTGTATAAGACAGTTGGAACATGGTCCAATAGAAATGTCAAAATAGTACTAGTTTTTTTTAATATAATTTGACAGCTGTCAGTTGAAAGCTATTCTCCCTAGGGCTGAGACGTATTACTTTCAACCCGCTCCTCAGGTAACTTCAGACCTACTTTCAGAGTATGAATAATGAAAAAAGAATGAGTAAACTGATGCAGCTTCGTCATTTTCCTAACAAAATTTTTTTTGTTCATAAAATTTTGTATAAAAAAAATTCGAACGTCGATCGAGCACTTTTGTTTCTTAGGAAAAATATTCCATGGAGGCAAATGAAGCCATTTTAAATTCTATGGAGCTACTTTTAAAATCGATTGTGAGTGTCAAAAATATCAGAAAAGCGTTTCTAACTTCGTCAAGTTGAGGCATTATATCGAAAGGATCGGTGTTCGTCGCGACAACATTCACTGTCACTTAAAGGCGGAACGTGATGGAAATTAACAAAATTGTGTAGACGTGCAGAAACTGCGCGAAATTAAGAGGAATAACCTAAGATAACCTTTTAAGAGCAGCCATTGGTCTGTGAAAGGCTGCTGTCGGTCTTGATAAGGTTGCTGAAATATTGTATTTAATAACTCACAAAGGAGTGAAAGTTAATGGCTTTGGTAGGTAGCTACTGGTCTTTGAAACACGTCGCTGTGCAAGGTCATAGTATCATGAACTCGTAGAACCTAGCATGTTTGCTTAACATTAAGCTCACATACATGGTTTTTGAATTAAAATACTTGTTCACATTATGCGAACGGTACATTTCGCGGACAGGTTATGATTTCGGAAGTGAGAAAGGGACATTACGCGATTGACCGAAAAAACAACCATGTACATGTGTACTGTGTATGTACCTTTAAAATTTTATACGTAGCTTCGAAAATGTTTGCTTGCCCTAATAACTAAGTAGGTACCTACCTATGTCGTACTCACCTATGTAGGTATGTTGTAGCAGGATTGCAGATATAATCTTACGTTTTCATTGATGCTTCAGTAAGATATGACGATGACTGACAGAATGTATTCATGAGGAACAATGGATACAACTTTGTGTATTGAATGTTTAACTCTATATACGTACGCCTACCTACATAATGCGTCACACCATTTCTGTTTGTTTATGTTATGTAGTTAGTTAGGTTACACGTGAGCTATTGACATGAATGGATGAGATAAAGTTATCTAGATAAATATCAAATATTCTTTCAATTGTTTATTTTTCAGCAGATGCAGAACAGTTAATAGTATGCAAGTAAATACAATTTGGTAAATTGTAGCCAATAAATGTGAGAGACACTATGCAAATAAGTACTCATTTAAATCTTTTGATGATACCTACGATGTAATCACGGAATAAAAGTGGCCCCAAAATAGGTCCTTGTGTAAATAGTGTAAAAAGTTATTTTACAAAAGGTACATAGGTACTGAAAACAGAAATGGCATGTTGCTTTATCATTCTGGAAATTAAAAATAAATTTATGTTATAGTTTTCCCACGGTTCCCTTTTTATTTCTTTTATTCCTTGCCAGACTCTAGAATAAGTCATTAGGTTTTGGTGTTCGTTCTGTTGTCTTCTCCTACATTATAGTTACGTTTGTCAGGTAGGTATGTATGGCTACCACACTGCAAAAGTTTAATTGCTACTACCGTAGCAATAATTACTGCACTGTGTAACTACTGAGTAGGTACTCACGTTTAAAATAGCGCGTTCATGTAAGAGCAATCAACCGAGCAAACGCCTTGAGTAGGTCGGCAGGCGGGCTCCGAGTGGCAGCACCACTAGCACTCAATCAGCATCGTCTATAATATTGTGTTCAACACCGGCTTTCATAGCTCGGACACTGCCGGTCTGGTGTTCTACTTAACACTAACGATGATCAGCGGCCACAGCACAGTAACACGTTGAGTCAGCAGTATCATTTATTATTGCACCTATTAAGTGTCTCCTTTCACTAAACCCGTAACGTCTCCAAAACACCTAAACTGTTGTTTTTAATGCACCTTCGACCAATTCATTGCCACCGGCCACCTAGATTGGAAATGTTGTGGTTTGAATATGATAGTTTGGCCGTTGGCAACGCGTTCATGTGTCCTTTGACTGGTTTTCATTGAATATTAAACGTGTTTCTGTCAGACGACTGTTATTTGTTTACTAAGCCGAGGGCGATATCGCGGGCATGCGCCAGTCAGCCTGCCTCGGTCCGCGACCGGCAGCCGCGTACTGCCGCGCCGTTAACTATGCCGTGCCGTAGAATGCTGCTCGCTGGGCTATCGGAGGCAGCGACTACTGCTCCCGAAATCGACCGAACACATCCGAACATACTACGGGCTGACTAACACTTTCCTATTCACTCATACCTACCATGGTTAATTCAATAACAGAGAAAGATATCAATATACCTATTCAAGCAAGAGAAAACACCTCGTGAAAAACTATGAGCTACTTTTCCTTCTCTATTTTACACATTCGCGTAATTGTGTTCTTCATTAGGTGCAACACTGATGATCAATCTTATCACCTTACATAAACGTATCAGCAATATTTAAACATTTTCTTAGATTATTTTATGGGGTCATTTACCTCTTTATTGCTGGTTATCAATCATATCAACTTCTCGCATTGATATTTTGATTTAAAAAATATTATTACCTACCCATTATGAAAATTACAAAACAATGAAAAATAAATACTGCACTGTACGAGTATGTACCTACCTACCTTCATGTTATAAAATTAGTACTAATCACTTTGTAGAGAGAAAAAATATTTTTTAAATACAAATAGGAATCGGTGACATTATGTAAATAGGACACAGTAGACCCTTAAGTCAATTTAAATTATTATTGCGCATAAAAATATAATAATAAGTAAGGTAAGTATGTTTCGTAAAAGGGAAAAACATAAACCTACGTATACTTATATGCTTTGTTCGCAGTATCATATTTATATTTTATATTCGTCATGCATGCTCAAGAAATATAAAAATTAACATAAATTATTCATTCGTGGGCAAAAAGGAACGACTGGCGTGATTTATACCGAAAAGCAAGAATTATCATCATTATACTATTTACGTATGAATTGTAGATAGATATTGATAAAACGGAACCACAGATCTCTTAAAATGAAAACAATCATATATTTACGAGCATAATATAGATAAACAAAGGCATAATGTGAAAAGAAAATGCAGAGGCCGCGAGAAATTCACTATTAAGTGTAATTGACCGAGCGAGCGAAGCGTCTAAGTTTCGAGATTGACCAAAAATGCTAATGTCCGTCTGTCCTTCTGTCTTTCTGTCCTTCTGTCTTTCTGTCTGTAATTCTCTACAGGTCGCATTTTTCAACCGATTTTGACGAAAATTTGGCATAGGTATAAAGTAATTAAACCTACAAAATGAGTAGAATAAAATTTTGAAAAACATTTTTTTTAGAGTACCTACCATACTCGCAAAGTGGGAGTGAACTTTTTTTTTCTTGTGAATCCCATAGTGTGGGATATCGTTGGATAGGTCTTTCAAAAATATTGCTGGTGTGTGAATACCATTTTTTCGATTTAGGGATCCGTCAGAGTCACGTGTCCCCCCCCCCCTGCCAGCTAAACGGTTGCTTCTGGAAATGTGGAAAAATTCATGGCAGTAGCATATATAACGTAGTTACAAGGAAAACTATTACGGCTAAGTAGGTTCTATTAGTTTTTGAGTAATAGTGGATCGACTTATGAAAGTTGAAAAAATAAATTATGTTCATAGAACTGCATACGTAAAATGGAAAATTATTTTTTTCCGCGTGATATCCATGGTGTGGGGTATCGTTGGATGGGTCTTTCAAAAATATCGCGGGTGTGTGAAAAACATTTTTCGATTCAGGGATCCGTTTGCGAAATATTAAGCTTTAAAGTGCTAATTTTTGTCACTTTAGTAGGTACTTTTTCTGTCTCCAACTACAAAGTTGACTTTTGTTGGTTTCTTTTAGGTTTGGTTTATAAGGGCTGGCGAGGTCTACTGTTCTCACGGAACTACTAGTAATAACCAATCTATTTTTGAATTAAAATATATATTTTTATGGAAATATATGTAGTAATATAAATAGTTTTATGGAAATTAATATAATGCAAAATTAAATGTAAGAAAAAAACGGCAATTTCAAGGTAGGTACAGCAGGACCTAACTGAACCTAATATGATAGGTAGACAGTTTGTCGTTTACGACAACAATCATTATATTGAGACAGCCGGCGAGTGCAGCTTGATTCGTCTCACAACGCTGATTGGTCTTGATTGTCCCATTGTGGTGGTCCTTTTGGTATACCTAATCAAGTAATAGACGTCGCCGCATCAAACATTGTCACGTGATTATTATTAGACATCCATTCTCGATACCAAACTATATTTTGGCCCTTGGGTACTATAAAATATTCTGTACTTTGGGATATACATATTTTGTCAATAAATTGCTGAAGGTAATCGACATCTATATCTGTGACATCAAACGTATATAATTTGTACACACTTAAAATAAATTGACGTAACCTCCTGTAAAAAAGCTATCAGTAGGTACGTCAGAATAAAGAGCAAACTGCAGGTACTTACGTACCTACGTACGTAAGTTGCGAGATAATAGTTACGGAATCCGTCCTATCTGATGATGATGTATGAGGAACATTGAAAATATAATAAAATATAAATATGTGAAAAATGATTGATTACGGATTCGATGGAATTTACCTAGTCTATACATCGTCACTGAAACATTACGATACGAAACACTATGAGAAAAGTGCGTTACAGAAGGCCAAATCATGAAATAGCCAACAATTATTTGTGTTGCCTAAAAACATAAAAATAAATTTAAAAATGTTTTAGGAACTTAAAAAAATATTTATAAAAGGAGATACTGAGACCTTAATTTCCCAGTATCTACAAGGTATGGTATCATCCGTCCGGCCCTGGATTGTTGAAATTTTATTAGGAAGTATCTCTAACAAGACTGTGATTTATTCTCCGGAATCGGATGTGTTTTTCTAATAACAGGCTTTTGAGTACGGACGGGAAAATTCCATTTATGCGCCTTTAGCCTCTACCTGTGCTCTGTACATAAGATTATTCCTATGAAACACCAAATTTGTGAGACGGATGACTCAACAAAATTAACGGTGGAAAACTTTACTTTAAAGCCACGGACAATGCTGTTTTATATTTCGTTCTCAGATGCTGCTAAAATTTTGTATCTAGAGCGGGTCATCAAAACGCTATGCACCAGAAAGTATATACCTACATAAAATATTGAAGATAGGAATTTTTATCGAAAGAAAACTTTTTTTTTCTTTTTTTGAAATAGGTAAATTGAATTGCATTCAAAGATTTTGAGAAATCACCTCGAGAACTGAACCGGATATGTAATGTTTCACCACCCGTATTGAAATGATCTACCTGAATGAATTTTGTTCAGCAGGCAAATTAAACAGGCGAAGATCTTTGTTTAGATAATTGGAAACTTCTAATGAAAGGTATGAAAGTGATATTAAGTGATGTATTTTCTATAAAATAATTAATGAAATAGAAAATAAATAAGAATACATAAACATTATTTTTGACATAAATACATGTTAGAAAAAAGTTGAAACTTGTGTACTACCTAACCTAGTACATAATTATACGGCATATACCTACCTGAATATTCATTAGAATGTGGCTGTCAGATTTTGGTTTTTGAAAAACGAACTCTATCTAGACTTCTATAGAATCTAGTATTGGAACATGTCATAATATTTTAAATAGCTTGAATGCTTAATTTATGTGGGTACCTAATTTGATTTGTTACTTAGTATTTCATACAAATCAAATAAATTAAGATGAATGTCCTTTCTTGTCAATTTAATTATTAACTACTCTATTGTTAGCTCTGTTTTTGTCGTATCTAAATTAGATTTTTTGTTTCGTAATTTTGAGTGAGGCTAAGGCCACGGTGGTGGCTCCGGTACGATAACTTGCGTGGCATGACCCTGCACTCTGGTGTCACTTCACCTTATCAGTGAATCATTGTTTGAAAGGGAGCAAATGAGATAAGATAACAATTAAAACAATATAAAACTACGTCCGGATCTGTCTGGATCCTGGTTCCTTTATCTAATCGAATATACTAGATGGCAGTTTGTATAAATATTTTGGTAGCTATTAGAAATTAAATCGTACCTTTAACAACATGTGAGTAAGAATTGCAAAGCGTAATAATATTGTTTTGAAGGTAAGAGTATATGCCATGATTTTATGCTATTTTTGTGAACGTGTATAACATATAAAAACGATATTCCCAATATACGAAGTGCATACAGGGGAAAAACTATCTAAGTCACAAAATCAACAGATTTAAATCAAACATAATTTTGTAGGTTTACATAATTATAATTATATAATTTTGATTTCCATTTAACTTTTCAAGCGACGAAAAAACAAAAGTAGGAGGTTGTCATTAAAATATTACTACTGTAACAATCTTGATCGAATTCTAAAACTACGCATTGGATGTAAAAAATACCATTTAAGTAAATAGATCTGAAACAGGTAAATATATTTATAGAAATCAATCACTTTACCTAAATAAACACAAAGAACTACATCAATAGTAGATCGTAATATTGAAAAACAACCGTTGGAGTTTGGAACAAGTATTTAGTATAGGTATGTACAGTCAAGGTTCATAAAAGTAAATCAATCTCAGCTTATTCCAGCTCTACCACCTGTATAATGGGGAGTGTTCCGAGGATTGTTTGATTTGGTGCCAGCCACCAGTTTTTGCCATCGCACCGCGCGCCGTCAGAATACGGTTCACCCACATTTCATAGATCCCTGGCGGACCAGCACTGTACGCTTCTCGCGTTCTTTTCTGCTGCGCACGTGCAAATTGTGGAATGACCTTCCCTCTGACGCTTTTCCACAGCGCTACGATATGGGGTCTTTCAAGAAGAGAGTCAAAAGAGCTCTTCAACAAAAAAAAAGTGCACAGCAGTTTTACAATTCAATAGATTGAGAGACCAGTTTCACTTACGACCTTCTTTTATATAAAGTTGTTTCTGTACCTACACATCCATTAATATATTCCTGGATATTACGATGAATTGATGTCTTATTTCTATGAAAATAAGGTTTAAAATACACTATTGACCTGGATAGTCAGTTAGGTACGTCTAATTGATTTCGAGTTTTCGTGCGCACCGTTGTACAGAAAATTACTCTTAGCTTGCTACTGCACTTAAGAACCTTACTGTACATACCTACTCACATTATTAAGTTTTAACAATAAACATTTTACTACCAAACTGTTGAAATTAGGTTTATTTTCCATCAAAGTAAAGTAAATGCCAAATCATTGTAATAAAACTGTACTGGAGTTTATCGGCACTTCCCCGGCGCTTAGGGGAAGAGTTTCAGGTTTTACAGCCTCTTTGTTGTAGTAGGTGAGTGTGCGGACGGCCTTCAAAGGCGTGTGAGTTGCTTTCAATATTTGTAAACAAATGCAAACAAGACGACACACCGCCCGCCGGCACTACTCGGCTCGTAGCCAACACACTTCTCAGAACATACAAGTTACATGATATTTAAAACGCCCATATTTCACTGAAGAATAAGCAGTAAGTCAATTCAACTATCATACAAATTTAAAATTAAACATCTATTGTCATGAGTCGTTTAATTAATCTGTTAAACATTGACAGGTGCCGCCACTATAAACCGTTTAGCGTAGTTCAAAGTTCCCTTGAGTTTATTTCAAAATAATACATTTATTGACGCACGCAGAGTTGTGTGTGTGTCCGTTTTAAATTATTTATTCATTTAACCTTGCTAATAGTGAGACCTGCCCCTGATATACATATTTCTAATTGTCATCATTAACATTTAACGTCATCTTAACCTTCATAAATACGTGTTTTTATTACAACTTGTGCATCAAGGGTGAAGACGCAATGTGACTTAATACGTAAGTACCTATACATAGCGCAAATTACACTTACTTGCTATAATGCACGGATGGAGGCTTACATAAGCGCTTGTGCCCGTTTTTTACAGCTGCATGAGCACGTTCACCAAGCTCCTCATAAACCAGATTTCAACACTTCAACACTTATCTCCATTGCGACACACCACAAGGAAAACACCTACACAACAAAATTCCGTAGTCGGAGTTGACACGGCCCGCTTTCGCTCCGTGCGCAAAACAGCCTCCTGCCACCTGTGATCACTGAGAAACAAACAACCTGAAAGTTACAGTTCACTGCCTCGTCGAGGACGCACTTCACTGGGTGTGTTGGCGGTAGAATGTGTCAAGAGGGTGAGCGGAGGCGCGTTGCCCAATGCTTAGGCGCAGATTGTGTTTGCGATGGGCGGACTGGCGACCCGGCGGCGGCGCGCGCGCGGTGCGGCGGTAGGATTGAGCGCGGAGAGCGGACTGCGGAGGATCGGAGGCGTGCCGCGCCTCCGGGCCGGTCAGCCAGCGTGCTGCGGAGAGGTGGCGACCGCTGCTTGTTGCCCACTCTCCACAATCTCGTCTGGCCACAACACTCCGGCGCCCTAGAAACGGCCGGCGCGGCGGTGGCCAGCGCTGCGGCTGCATAACTCACTTTCGCTGTCAGATGTCCCATTTTCATAACTAGCTTTTCCCTCTAAAGTTGGCTTATATTATACTCGGCTATAATAGCTGCAATGAAAGGACGTCACACCAGTAAGCTTTAATAAAATTAATGAACTCCTGCACTAGTACTATGATATATTCTGTCCTACTATTATCTATTCTGTGGTGCTCCTGCTTAATACGAGTATACCTACCTACCTAATCGTCCATGTTTTTCTTTCTTTAAGTAATACTGTTTATAATTTGGTTTTCTACAGGGATTGAGGGGTATTCTAGCCTAAATGTAAACTTTACGCAGGCAAGGTACCTACCTACCTAGTACCTATATTTTTTAACATTATGTTAATTGATTTAATACTTAGGTACATATGTTAATAAATTGCTACACAGTTGCATAATTCAAACGGGTATTAAGCTATCAAATAATGATTGACTAATTAATTACGTTCCTAAGACCTAAATGTGTAGGTACATACATATATTGTTGTATTTTATACAGTAAACTATTCAAAGATAAACTGCAGGAAATTGTTTACAACCTGTTGCACCTATAGGTAAGTACAAATAAATTATTCTTAGTCGATTTTCGATTTTACATCAATAAAATTGTGATTATTGTTATAATGTATGTACAAATCGCCTTCTCTTAGATACGAAAAGATGTAGGTAAATACCTACCTATTCCACGAAAGGAAAAAGAGGCGTTTTTGTCGGACACAACGCGACACGCTTTGTATCGGAAACATTCCCAGAAGATTAATTAAACGCCGCCAATCCTAGTAACAGATGCGCATTTTTTGTAAGCCATGACCTCCTTTACCTCAGCGGCAATAAATCACAAGAAACCTTGAAGCTAATGTGAAATGTTAATGTGAATAAGCATTGTCATTTTAGGTTATAATGATGTTATAGTTGTTGATATTACTATATAAGTAAGAACCTAGTTGATGTAGGTACCTACATATATTTTATGATAGTTACATGAGGGTATAGTAGGTAGCTGAAAGATAATACCTACTCGTTGAAATCTTTTGTATGAATCAGTAGGCATGATCGCTCATGTCTATCTTGGCGCCTCCACGCAGTACATCGGGATGCTTCTTCATCATGAGCCAGACGTGCGAGAAGAACCCTCGCCGCGCGTCTATCCGTCCGTTATGGTAGGTACTCGATGCCGCGAACGCAAAACAAATAGACGATAGAATTTCGGGGTGGAATTTTTCTAAAGTTTACTCATTACAACCAGATTTTATGAAGATGCCGGTCATCTTGTTTTAAAAGTGTAATGGAAAAAAATAAAACAAATTTCCAAAATTGTAATAGTAAATAAAGGTTACATTTTGTCAAGATTTTTGAGTGCGAACGTCGATTGTACAGTCAGTCTCAGGTCAAGCTATACACTTTTGTGGCTTTGATCGCGGTAGGGTTAGGGTAAACTTGCTTAATTCGTACCTGCGCCTAAATCGTACTCCCTTTGTTTCTCGTAAACTGCAATAGTTACAAGCGCCACTAGTGGGCGAGAGTATTAACACTAGGGACCCCCCCGCGCCTATGAAACAAGGTCAGTGTACTGTCTCGCGAACGAAAATTATTCAAAAAATGAGTATTTGGGTGGGTTTTCACTAATTTTTTCGCATGACTCACAAGGATTTTTCACAAAGTATATTTGAGATAAAGAATTAATTTAATTTTTGCATGAAATTAGCCCTATTTTCAATTTTAGCTTGAGTACTGTATAAACCTATTTAAATCCGAAATTTTGTGCGGCAATTTTGAATTTAAATGGATGCGTGCGCCTAAAACGTACTTTAAGCGTAACCATAAATCGTAGATTCCAGACCAGTATGTATGTACCAGTATGGCAGACCATAATCATAATCGTAAAAAAGAGCAGAAAACTCTGCTAAAATGATCTGGAATGTAGTAAATAAGCACAGGAACAAAGAAGCTACTATCTCTCGAGGAAAGTCTCTTTTGAAAAAGGACAACAAAATCATATATGACATGCAAAATATTGTAGATATTTTTTCAGAACAGTTTGACCTAAGTCGTGTCGCGACTACAGGTGATGCAGAGCAGGCACTCCATATACTTCAGAACAGCACAAAAAGAATTGATGAGGAACTGAAATGGAATCAAGCCACAGCTGCTGAAGTTAGGAAAATAGTTACTCAAATGGAACTCAAACGATCTTATGGGCATGACGAATTGCCCATAAAAGTTATCAAAGATAATATTGATGTTTTGGCAGAGCCGCTCGCCTTTTTTTATAATCAGTGTGTTGAACACAGCAACTTTCCAGAACAATTTAAAATAGCTAAAATCCTACCAGTTCATAAAAAAGGTTCCAAGATGGACTCAAAGAATTTCAGGCCTATATCATTATTACCTATATTTTCGAAGATTTTTGAGAAATTGATAAAACAACGAATTGTGACCCACTTAAATGAGCATACAATCTTGAATCCGCGACAATTTGGATATCAGAAGGGAGTGGGTACCACAGACGCTATAGAAACTCTTGTGCATGATATAGTTACTAGACTTGACAGTAAAAAAAGAGTTATTGGTCTCTTTCTAGATTTAAGTTCTGCATTTGACATGGTTGATCATAGTATACTTTTAGGAAAACTAGAGCATTATGGCGTTAGGGGTGGCATACTAAAACTACTTCAATCTTATCTTAATAATAGATACCAATTCGTTGAAATGAAAGATATAGTAGATGGTCATGAGCGATTTTATAAGTCAAGACTAGTAAAGATTACCAGGGGAGTTCCACAAGGCTCAATACTAGGACCTATATTTTTTGTAATTTTTATTAATGATCTTATTAATCATATGTATAAATTAGTAAATGGCATCGATTTAGTAGTTTTTGCAGATGACACGAATGCTGTAGTGTCGGCTGAGAACAGGGAAGAGCTTAGTGTCATAGCTGAACAATCTCTCGCCGAGTTTCACAAATGGTTTACCTATAATAACCTGAAACTAAATACTGATAAAACTGCAGCCATTCTATTCAAAGCTACTTCCAGAAATGATGAAAAAATTGACTTAAGGTTAAACGGACAAAGTGTAGCGGCCTTAGATACGATAAAGTTCCTTGGTGTACATATGGATAATTTTCTAAATTGGAAACAGGAATTAATTGCTATTGAAAATTCCATAAGCTCAGCGTGTTATGCACTAAGAACTTTGCGTGACGAACTTACGATAGCTCAACTAAAGTCCGTCTATTATGCCTTGGTAGAGTCGAAGCTGAGGTACAGCATAAAGTTATGGGGAAAGAGTTACCAATATAACATAAACAAAGCTTTTAAAATTCAAAAAAGAGCTATACGAACCATGGTACGCATACCTCAGTGGGAATCATGCAGAGACCACTTTAAGACTCTAGAAATACTTACTGTTCCTTGCCTATACATAATGGTTCAGCTGAGTGATTTTAAGAAATGTCTGAATGAGACTGAATCGGAATCAGAGAGAAGTGCAAGAGAGAGTACCCGACGCAAAGATGTTGTAAGGCGCCACTATCCTAGGCTAAATATTATGATGCATACCTCGCGTTTTCAAGCAACAAAATTATTTAATAAATTACCACTGTCTCTGAAAATTATTAAAAGTAGAAATGTGTTTAAGGATTCACTACGTAATTTTCTGTTAAGAAATAATTACTACTCGGTTGAAGAATTTTTAAATGACAACGGGATTGGATAGGTATTTATCATCATCATCAAATCAGCCTGTAGACGTCCACTGCTGGAGAAAGACCTCCCTTGATTTGACTTTGTATTTCTAATACATGCATATTAATAGTTTTTATTTTCATTGCTGACATTTATAATAGTATCCCTCTGTAGTCTGTGGACATTATCGTGCTACATTAAACTGTATAGTTGGTTAATTATTATTGTTAATTTATTTAGTTGCTTTAATTTCTTAATGTTAATCTCAATAATGTACAAAAATTCAAACACAATTGATATTGTTACTGAATAAATGAACTTGAACTTGAACTTGAATCGTACCTGCGGTAAACTTGAAAAAAAGGCAAATGAGCTCAAAAAGGAAGGTGCAACTAAAAAGCTTACGATATAGCTTATAGAAAACGTTTGATAAAAAGAAAAAGATAGAAAAGACGATGGATAATAAAATAAATAGGAGACAAAGAAAGGCGACAAAACCAAAAGCTGCTATTGCAAAATGTGTGAAGAAAATCGAAAAGAGTGCATGGATACAGTGTACAAAATGCCATATTTGGATACAAGAACTTTGTGCACGAACAGATGAAAACACTTTTGATTACGTGTGATGATTGTAACTGATAAGTCCAAAGTACGATTTAGAATCATAATGGTACGATTTTGGGCAAACATTCCTAAATCGTACTTTTTTAGTTTTTTTTTTAAACTCATTTTTTTCGTAGAATTTGTTAATTTTTTAAAGTTTGTGATATGAAAACCTGTGGCTGTTGAAATAAAGAGCTGATATAAATAAATTTTGTGTATTTTTCTTATTTACTTTAGCAGCAGTGAGCTCCTATCGTTAAGTGGTACGATTTAAGCAAGTTTACCCTACCTATAGCTTGATGCTCACGCTCAGGCTAACCTTTACAATATAGCCATTAAGTATATACTGCTGCTCAAGGTTCCAGCACGTATAACATTTGCCACAACCCCGCCTATCTCGTCCATTTTCAGGGATCCGTAATAGTTACCCAAGAAGGACCAAAACTGAACCCATAAAGGATCACTTTGTTCTCTATTCGTCCGTATGTCCGTCTATCAATCCTTTTTCTAAGGAAGGGGTAGAAGTTGATACCTCATGTTGAAATTAGTATCAAATTCTAAGTCTACGGTCCCTGTCACGTTAGTATCTGTATATTCTGTGCTTGGGGATCCGTGGGGATGTAAAAAAATTCAAACTTCTAAGTCCACGCAATCCAAAGAATAGGTCATATAGGTACTTATTTTGATACTCGCAAACTAAATCAATAGCAAAACTTATAGGGAACTTCCTGTTGACCTAGATTCTACATACATTAAGTTTGTAAGGGAGGGTTGTCCCCTCAGGCGAGAAAAATAATTAATAATAAAATAGACATAAAGTACAGACTTTAGGTAAGTTCGAGCGTATGTAATGCAGGTACTTTAATTGTTATTTGTGTTTTACCTACTGTATTAATGGCTAGTTCATTGTAACCCAAGTAGTAGTTTAGATCATGCAGTCAATGTCTTCTAACGGCAACTTACTAATATAATGGACGCAAAAAAGCGAAAAACCCAAGTCATGTTCTTTAACAACGCATAATGTCAGAGGAAAGTTCCATATCCCTTGTTTTGATCTCGATCCTGCATGATATGAATGTATTAGTTTGCGGTTTTATTTGCGGTTTGCTTTACATTCGCTCTAAAAAAATATACAATAAAAGTATATCGTCTAAGTACCTACCACATAATGTTTACCGCTCCATCTCATGCTCATGCCATTTTCTCAAAATTCCAATCTGCCGCGGCAAAACGCCAATTTCTCGAAAAGCCATCACCTTCTTATTATTAAAAACTTCTCATTTCGTAAATGCCAACTTCACAAAATGCCAACTTCTCATAATGACAACTTCTCTAAATCATCTCAAAATACGAAGATATAGCTTCTTTTTAGGTTATTTCAAAATTTTTAGTTTTAGGTGGTTTAGAGAAGTTGTCATTATGAGAATTGGCACTATCTTGCAAAATAAAACTGCCTTTTAAATGCCTTAGATCGTTTACTTATTGCAAAATATTTAAACATAAATTTAGGGCCGACATTTCGTATTTCCCAGTTTTTCCAAAAGCACCCATTGCAACCCACAAACAATATTTGAAAGCGTTCCATTTCATAACATACCCTCCGGAGGCCAAAATATAAGAGTTACAATGCCATCAACTTTAACACATATCATCAAAACAATATTACTTATAAAAGAATCTTACTGTAATAAAGTCATAAAGTCCAATATAAAACCCAAAAACCAATCACTATAAAATTATTGTTTTAAAACACTTGACTGACCCTAGCACCCTTGTATTAAACTTGTGGTATACTTGCAGCCACTTATCTGTGGGATGTTCCAAGTTACTGAAGCTCTCCGCTTTTCATTTCCGCCAAAATCTTCAATAAAATTGGGCCGACATCATTGATTCCCAATAAAATTCTTCAAGTCGCAGCTTAAATAGTCGCCGTTGATAATTATTTTCGCCACTGCTCCTTGCCTTGACTTCTGGAAATGAAACCTGTTATATCCGATCCGCTTCCTTCATTTTTAGGTTTTAGAGTAGCAGCTTTCCATACTCGCCATTTTCAATTATTTCGATGCTGCACTCCCTTGAAGATACATGATCGTGTCCTGTCACGGTCGCCACTATCTTGCAAAATAAAACTGCCTTTTAAATGCGTCAATAACGACCTTTATCGTTCTATTTTAGTGCAAAATTATAAACATAAATTTGGGCCGACTTTTCATTAATTTTCCATTTTCCCAAATCAACCCATGGCATTTCGAAAAGTTTGCGAAAAAAGTAGGCGTAAGGCGTAATTAAAGGCTGAACTAAAGCCTCCGGTTATCATTTTGCGAATTTCTCAATATGAAATAAAATTGTTTAATATAACTACCTACACTTGGTTCAAGACTAATGTTTCCTTGTTCGATCGGAAGTCAAGAAGGAAGGAAGTCTAGTCTATGTTATGGACAAAAGCAAAAGAGCCGCGGTGAAATAGACAGGGAACATAAACAAAATAAAATATTTTTTTCAATATTAGGATCCCACTTTCAAAACACATTAGTAACTTAATATTTTAGTTAAGTACCTATATATTTATTTTATATGATCCCTGCCTATTTTAACACAGCTCCGATTTAGTGCTACAACATGGCAACAGACCCTGAGATGAGCACTCCCGACACGTATATAGCGAGGTAATTGGGCAGAAAAAAGCATCCCGCCCCGCATTTTGTGTGCGGCGACCCTAATCCGATTGACGTCATTGGATTTTACGGACCTCTGACATTGCAATAACGTGGAAATAAAAAGAATTATTGGAATCCTCCATCACAGGTTAATTAGTGGTTAGTAATTTTAATTTATAACCACAGAGTCGGTCGACATGTTCTAATCCCAGACAATTTCCATAGGTACAGTCAAGCACTCATCAAGCTATACAGTGGTAGCCTTAACTCGATCAAAATAAAGTTGAAATTGCCACAAAACTGTAATAGCTTGACGAGTTCGTGACTGTACCTTACTTACCTAAAGAAGTAGATAATACTGAGAAAGCCTTAGACCAAAGGTAATATCTATGAGTATTAGAATTTTACTAGACGACAGAAAGTTGAAACTGAAGACATTTTAGACTTAGGTAAGGTTAGCTAAGCTAAGTAAGTTTGGCCTGATGTTAAAAAAGGCTTTCATTACAATTATCATCTCGATATTGATAATTAAATGAACTTTATTAAAATTTTTAATCATGCGGGCGTTCTGTCCATTAGCAAACATAACCGAATAGATTTGAATACCTACCCTAAGTTTACATTCCCACCAACTCCGAAATTCTACCACAAGGCATACCTACACACGACTACGTGCCCTTGTTACTCGTAACTGTGGTGGTGGGTAGGTATTCGAGGCAGGGTGGTACACGAGGGGGCTCGTACTTAGCAGTGGCACCGAGCCCCCAACCTCCAGTGAGGCGCAAATTGATGTAGATTTTAAGAATAGATTAGGGCAATAGAATGTAGAGGTGCAAACTCTACCGAAGACTTTATCACGTTCGAGTATGTACCTACCTACATTTTGCATAAAATTAAGTTTTCCAAACGCTCCGGCCGTGTTTGTAACTGAGTTTCGTCACCGTTACAATCGAAGGTATTTTTCTTGCTTCGTAACAGAGTTTCGATACAAGAATGATTTCATAGCGGTTTCTTTGCTTTAACTAAGTTACGATAAAAGATGTTTATTTTCGTTTGAAACCGAGTAACATTACAAACAATTACAAAAAGGTTGGATACAAAAGAGACATTAGGTAGCAGCATTCAGAGTTGAGTCTGGCACAAATTCTGAATTTTGGGCACTAATTGGCACAAATTGAACACTAATTATTGGCGTACAGTAGGACTCGAATCACGGACAATAAATGCTCCGTTGTGAACTTGCGTAATGTATGAAACTTTATGAAGAAAACGTCGCATATATTACTACTTAGTTCTATATATAAATCAAGGTATGGTATACGATCAGATATCAAGACACATTTCTGCGGTTTTGTTTGCAATCCCAATTTCAGAAAATAATGCATAATTTCATGGGATGTATAAATACTTACGGGCCTCGACTTCTGTGGCCGGGCCTGGCTGTGGCGAGGAAGGCCGCGGCAAAGGGCAGGAACTCGAGCAATTTGCGACATAAAGCGTGGCAGCACGCAGCCCGCGGCCTTGCCCTTGCGGAAACCGTACGTTGTTGAGATAAACGGCCCGGCGACGACGCGCGACGCGGCCGGCAATCCCCGTAATAGGGTCGGATTATATTAAATTACATGAGTACTTTCATCATTTCTTGGGTAGTAAGATTTAGTGGTTTTATATGGAATAAGATTTATATGGAAGTGACCTTAACTCTTATTAAGAGTCAGCGTAGGTAGGTAGATTATAGTAGATACACCAATTCTTAAGCATTTGTCGGAATGTTGTTACAATAATAAATGGCACCACCTTCGATTGTCACTGTAGAATATTTTTCACTGTGATGACCACGTTGCTTTCAACGGGGAAGGCCTGTGTTAGCCTGTGATTGATAATAATAAACTGTACTTAAGTACGGAGAAACTTATTGATACGGGCCTGGTAAGCATCATCCTGGCATGCATGGCCACCATCACAAACTGCAATTATGAATAGATTGGCAAATTGCCATTAATTAGTCGAATTTTGTCGCAAAACCTGAGCTTGAACCCTCGACCTGAGCAGTGTAGGCTACCACGACAAACAAGACAAAAGACTCAAACTTGTGATCCATCTTTAGAAAGTGATATGCGAGTTAGGTGCAAAGAAAGTTTAATTATTTTTGCTATGAGCTTCGAACTTCTAAAAGAAATTTGTTTTAAAACCTGTTTCATTATTCGATTCAATTCGTGTTCAAGCACAAAAGTTTAAAAAAATCAAAACGAATAATGAAAGGAACTATATATTTCAATTTCATTTAAATACTCCCCTGATTTCCCTCCATCACCAGTGAAGATTGTGATCATTTAGGTCAAGTTTCTTTCGTGTTGTTGGCTAAGGCACGTCCAAATGCTTTCTCACTACTCTTGGTGGTAAAAGAAAGTCAATGTCAATAATACTTGTATTTATTTTAGGTACACATGGCCAATTATTGAATTGAATACCTCTTAATTGTTATCAAAATATTCTATACAAATTGATATAGCTCACAATACATGCTATATCAAAACAATATGTACAAAATTATGGGCACTTCGGTGCAAATCCTCGTTTGCAATGACGACTATCTTTTAAACATTCGATCATACCTACTTAACAAGTCATGTTGGTGAAAATACCTAGAAACTACCTACATCGAAACCTATACAATACAAAATTAATCTCTGGGATATATTTTATGAGAATATTTACACTTTTATCAATACCTATCTAGCTTTAGCGTCTAGTTATGTAACTTATAATCGTATCACCATGATGATGGACCTCTAAGGGAATAAACTACCTACTTACAACTAAAAATGTTCTCGAATAAGTACAAATAAATATCACAATAAAAGTAAATTGATAAAGCAAAAACCTTATAATTTTAATGAAAACCCACATATGCTTATGAATGACGCAAATCGAAACATAACGTATGTCCTTGGGATTGATTTGACAGTGAACAAAAATATTAAGCAAAAAATAATTTTACCTATAGCGATGAATAAATTAGATTCAGTCACACAAGTACATAAGTGCTAGATTATCAAACTATGTTACGTCTAAACTGTTTAAAGCTTCTTTCTTTATAAATTTAACCATCGCCAAGTACCTACAGGAATGTATATTGTAATATAAACCAATACAGTCGCTAAAAAAATGGCTAAATCGCTTGCAGGCTTAGCTGATCTAATGCCATTTTATTCAAAAATGTCTTGGTACTCTCTTTGACAATAGTGCCTGTACTAGTGCTAAATATAACATAACACTAACATACTGAAAAAGAATTCTACTTATCTATCAATAACAATAAGTACCTATATATTAGAAAATCACTGCCATCATTATAGGTAGGTATTTTACGATCCAAATTGATACACAGCACCATTGTGTCTTTATAAAGGACGATAATTTAGACATACACGACATTCTAATTAAAAAGATATGTCAACTCACTACAAAGTTGACTCGACTCGGTTGCCAAGCACGCTCTATATGAATAACTTTTACAAACTATATAGTATGAGATAACTTTAGCCATATTTTGAAACTTCATATAGATATCGTTTTTTTTATAGTTTTATATAGTTTTACGGCCAATTGGAAACCTTAAAGGCCAAATCTTAATTTAAAATCACGAATACATAAAACCGCAGCACGGCCTCCAAGGCACAATTAGTGTTATTCGATGATCCACGCTGCAGCTAACACCGCACTAAACTGATAGTAGTAACTAGTGACAATTAGGAACAATCCGATAGAGTCGTTACACGATTTTATTTAACTATCCCGCACAATATACACTTTAATAGGCACTTGTTGCATATAAAACTGTGATAGTTTTTTATGCCAAAACCTACAATATACATTTTTTCAATATACATTTGTCAAAGATATTACCACCTTGTTATTGTAATTTAATGAGTTCACAATCTACTCCTTAAATCCGAGGATTTTATTATTTTAATTACATTTTATTACAATGGCACCATTTGAGGCCACATTAACATTTGGATACATTTAAAAAAATTTGCAACTTAAAGTAACTTGTTAGTGTACTTTTTATGTCGTGAATCAATTCCTATGATGTGGAAATAAGTCAATAACCGAGATACCTAACCCGAATTACACTTTGTTGATCGATCTTTCATAAGTAATCAATCATTAACCTTTATTTTTATTAACGTCACTCTCATATAAATAATAAGCTGCAGCAGGCCGACGCACTTCTACTAATATTGGGTATAGACAGGATCCAATTATTAACGAACACAAACTCATTATAAGTAGGTACCTATTATATAATCGAAGATTAAGTAATTGTCTATTCTAGAATATGTATTTAAATGGAATGGTACCAATGGAAAAAATATTGGAATTTAACATAAGCATTGCTTTTCAAGTTATCGTTCCTCCGTAATATCTTCAGAGTTACGTTCGTCAACAATTCAATATTTAAAAGTGAACATATATGTCATCAATTCAGTTAAACATAGCCTTTTACAGTACTTCTTAGAGTGTCTACTTCTCAGAGCGTCTTCTCAGATTAATACTCCACAGAGTATCCTTATTGATTCCCGATTGCTCGCAGTGAGTGCACCGGTCAGTGATAGTGCGACAACTTGCCAGGTCGCCTGGGCGGCGCGCTCTCGTACTCGTAGTAGTTAGACTGTGGTCGCACCACCGCACCCCCCTCCCTACATGAGCGCTGAGAGTGGTAGCCACTGGAACCTGCCCGGCGACTGTAACAATACAACCAGCTTTCACTTAGTTATTTATAAAGTAGCGGACGCCACGCGATTTCGTCACAATTAAAAAAAGTTATGATCAGAAAGGCTAACTTGCAGTACGTCTGAAGCAAAATGTCTACATTGCAGTATGACTAATACTACTAATGCCTAACTTGCAGAATATCTTAGAAGCAAAACGTTGAAAATACAGTAAACAGTCTTGAAAGTTTAGGCATGGATATTTTATACCATGGTGTATGCCTGCTAAGGCAATATAAATTTTAGATGTTTTGCTTCAAAGACATTCTGCAAGTTAGGCTTTCTGATCATATTTCGTTAAAAAGTATCCTATAAGATAATCCAGGATTAAGCTATCACTATACTAAAATTGATCATAAGTTTTAAGACAGAGACCAAACAGATTACTACAATTACAATCTGAATTACGATGACTTGACGGATACTATATTTAGCTCACTTAGCATATCAAGAATATGGGCAGCAAAGGTACCTTTTGTACTAACAGCATAATAATAGTGCGCTAATTGGTAAAGGAACGCGGAAAAACATCACTATTATGACGACATCAATTCAAACGATACATTTGAAACAGTCCTTTGTAAGATTTCAATCCTGTTCTAGTATGGTTTAGCATTCTAGCATACATACTTTATGGAATCATAGGTCTAAAATCTACATACCTACATTACAGTTATACATATGATCAATGTTGAAGATATGGCCCTGAGAAACACATATTTTCTTAGTAAGTTAATGAGTACGCAACAAAGCTGCATTACAACCACTGAGGTAGGTAATTAAGCTAAATAAAGCAGCAACTCCACTACGGATATCCATTAGCCGACAGTAAAGGTAACGAGAAACATTACGAAGCACGTGCATCTTACCGACGACGATGTCAAAGGTTGCGCAGACGCAGAGGAAGCAGGAAAACAACATCTGCGTTAGTTTGACGGCATTGAGATTTATTATCGTTTACTTAATTGCTTTATCCAATTTGCTACGTGTGAGAAAAACAAATGTGGTTTTTACGCGTTAGGTACACCATAAAAACGGCACAAAAATGTAAGACTTGTAACTCAAAGGTAAATGTTAAACAAACCGTTATTATGACAGACATTTTTGTATATCAAGAGGTAGGTACGTATGCACCTTAATAGAGGCAACTTCATTAATTAATACGGACAAAAATTTACTTACTCTAAAATAATCTTAGAATATTACAAACAGTAGGTAGGTAGGTATATACCTAGGTTAATTTTAGTATTCTGAGACGATTAAAAATGTTTAAATAAGTACCTACATATAACATTTTAAGCATTTGACGCCTAAGACTATGTATTTTGTTACTTGTCACATCTAGAGACGAACCTTGAGATTCATAATCTTAAAGTATTATGATTCATATCATAATACTTAGGTATTAATTCTTTTGAATATTCGTTATGAAATTAGTACGGGAACGGCTTTGTTTGACAAGACTTTTGATAAATGATCAAGCAGCATATAAAGCATTTCATGCCAAAGCAAAAAAATATTTTTGTTTATTTTCGACAAAGACGTAAAACGCTCGTCATCTCGCTGGCGCATCAATCAATTCAGTGGCAGGTCGAGCGTGTCATTTCACGTAAGCTTAGTTCGGAAGCCTACCTTAGAATGTTTGCCCGGAATACTCTAGACAAGGTCCTTTCGAAAGGCCTAGCTTCCTTTGTGTCGAAATAATCTTTGTCCAGAATAGTATAGACAAGATTCTTTCGAAAGGCCTAGCTTTTTTTGTGTGGAAGAGTTATTTGGTCTACATTATACCTATTTGTCTAGATTACAGCTAAAGGGTCGCTTTCGAATGTAACTTTTGAATTAATATTTAGAAGTTTAGAACTAAAGGCAGCACACGCACGCAGGGGGTGCGAGATTAGAATTCTGTCACAATAACGTGACGGGCCTATGTATGTACCAGTGCAGGACGGTTTTTATTAATCACTATGGAAATAAAAGCGCTTGAGAAAGGGGCATGACAAATAATTTTTGCGAAATAACCCGAGGTAATCTCCGAAACTGCGTTACCGAGAAACTAGTCTTAAGAAAAGGCATTCAGTTACCTCTCGTCTTCCACTTTGGCTCTCTGCGCGTGAACCTGCCTCCTCATCTGCCCGATTTGCACTTCGCTCAGCTTCTCGCGGCGCAAGCTACAAACATACGGCCGTGTTAAGTGATTTTATATATTATCGATGCAAGCACAGCCGCTTGCTAGAATTCATTACGGAAATTTTATGCATTTATACTTACTATTTATGACCATTTTTAGAGCAGTATGACTACGATTTTCATTACGACAATTCTAAATTCGTTGTCACGTTTTTGAATTGTGTTACCTAATTGAATTCTATGATGCGAGATCACTTTTATAATTGCTTCTATACGTGCTCAATTTTTGCCTTTACCTATATTTTATTTATAACCCCTTATAAGATAAAATCCTACATCAAGTTAGCATTGCTAATGCATGTCTTTCGGTGCCGTCAATGATGTCATGATCTATTCTGTAGATTATTTTTAAGTTCCAGTATTTCGCGCTTATGTAATAATGAGTGGTTTGAGGAAAATTAATAGTTCAAAAGCAGTTTATGCTAACTCACTTCAAGTTTTGCTGTATTTCTTCATAATTGACGTAGTGTCCCGTCGGTCCCCAGGCGCTGTCTATTGCCTGTTTCGAGGAATTACAATGTATTAGTAGAATTAGAACTGACGTTAGAACAAACAATGACGACGAAGTTTTTGTAACAATCACACTTCCAGTGACACAGTGTTTACAAAGAACATGCATCTTTAAGAACTCTTACGACATTTGTGTTTCAATGCGTCCTTGGATGGATAGATTTTAAATCGTCGCCCGGAGCCCATCGGATGCGTGCGCGTTCCAGCTCATAGTGCACAGTGTTCTATATACCTAGTAATTTAAGTCTAGCAATCCGCGCTCGGCCAGCGTATGGAGGACTATGGCCGTTGTGAAACTAGCTTCTGCCCAAGGCAATATGGTTATTTATTTGGTGTAGATGAATTTACAAAAATAAAATTGGTATTGTCTATTGTAAAACAGATATTACGTGAGGTTGGTGGTTTTGGGGCGCGGTGCGGGCGGGCGGCGAGCGGTACGGTGGCGCGTTGTGGCGCCGCTCCGACCGGTGGGACCGCTCCCCGCTGCTCTGTCGCGAATGCTGTGCTTCTAGCCTGCATATCATAAGATTTTTCTATAACTTTTTTATTGATACTTAATATTCTAAATAACATACCATGTTAAAATATTTGTTTATTGTCAGAAACACAAAATAAACACTTGCGATATGACACCATCTAAATGTCTCCCTACGCGATTCATGCACTCTTCAAAGCGATCTCTCACATTCCAAAAAACAATCGTAGGTTGTCTTGAAATGAGGCTGAATTCTTGCTCATCAAATCAGTCAACATCTATAATAATATATCAATTTTCCTGTTGATTTGAACGACATTGCTAACTCAAAACAGCATTTCTTGACGGACGACCTATTGCATTAACTGCGGAACACGTGGCTGTCTGATGTTAGTAACCTTTGCATTTAACATAAATATAAATGAATACTCTTCTATTCATCTTCCCACAAGTAAATATGATAAACCGGAATAAAATGCTTGCCTTTGAGTCGGTGGGTTGGTTTCCTCTCCCCTCTCCTCGATCCTGTTGTGTCGCTCCAGAGCTTCCCGCGAGAGCGATTTCTCCGACGAGCGACCCGGCTGCGACCTCCCATACACTTCCGTTTCAGTCTTTTTGTTGGGTTTCGGCTTTTTGCTGAGGAACAAAAAAAAAATTGCTGATACGTAATTTTATGATGATGTCGTTGTAATTTCATAAACTAGCGTATAGACAAGATCTCAATGGCGTGTGACGTTTATTTGTTATCAAGGCATCGAGCACACAAAATACAACCTTACCACGTACATAATACGTACCACGCGTGTACGAACGTGCCGCACCTGTCATTCGAAAACAGGTACAATGCCCTTAAGTTTTCTCGTTCTGTCATATTATATTATTTTCTCACTCGCACATTGGATGTCTATTCTACGGTTACGGCTACAGATAGACAGACTATCAACAGGTGATGGGTGGATTTCTCGTCAAAATTAAACCGTAGGTACCTGAACATAGTTGACAAGGACTTGAACAACGAAGGCTTCTTGTGCGAGAGAGAAGACTGTTGTGGCGAGCCTCTCACAATACTCTCGGGCCCGTCGTCTGTTAACCAGTGCTTTAGCGCTACAAGAAACAGAAAAGTAACATAGGTATACATCATTAGTTATTTATATGCAACTATTTCACAAAGAAGGTATTTCAACAGGAGTAAAAATAGACAACACGAGTGTTGAAATACCTAATTGTGAAACAGTCCAAGTACAATAATTTATCCAGGGCCAAAAATAGTTGCAGTTGAAGACAAAAATGGGAAAAATTTATTGAAAGACCATATCTCATTCGAAATTCTGTAGATATTCTAAAAGTAGGAAATCTGTAATATCGTATCAAGTATCAGTAAATATCAATACGGAGGAAGATAAAATCAAGTTATGAAATTAGTTATTTTCTTAAAACGTACGTGGATGCGCACGCGCATATATCGGCTCGTTGCGCGGATTCCTTTGGTTTTCTTGCATAGCTGTTTGAAGTGACTCTAGACTCGACGACTTCCTCATTCCAAGAGATGGTCCCACTTGCATGGCTGAAAAAGCAAAGTTCCGGTAAAAAATTCATCAAATTTGGTATTCCCTTCCAAAGTGCGGTTCGTATTCACACCAAAGTAGAGTGGACAGGACTGCTACATTGTGGAGACTAACTTACCGTTGATGGCTTTGGTCTCCTTAATCTTCCTGTACGTGCCGGTCTGCTTGGCGTCGAGCGCGGCGTGTCGCTTCTCTGACATGGAGCGCCGCCCCACCGCGTCCCGGCTGAACCCCGTCTCGCACTCGCTGCTCGACTCGCCGCCACCGTTGCCGCCGCTCACACTGCCCCTACATAACGAGACACGGTTACTCAAGTTGCACTATATTACCACGCATGTCCTTTTCTCAAAACAATGTAAACAACCTGCATCTAGTCAAGGGAAACAAACGATTTAAATAAAATGACGATAACTGGTAGCTAGAAGCCACAACAAGTATCTGCTTAAGTTTAAGGAATATTGACCGATATAATAGCTACGGAAATGTTACGGTGAATATGTTGGGAGATGCCTTGTCTAGCAGTGGAGTTAAAGGCAGATGGATATGATGACGATAAAGAAAACATTTCCCTCGAAGGCGTAGTCGGGTAAAACAAAGATATTTTCAACGACTCACTTTGTCGTCGTCCCATAGTCCTCCTCAATGATGACGTTGTGTTGCGCGAGCGGCGACCGCGACATGTGCACGTGCCCCAGGTTCTGCCTGTAGTGATGTCCGTTCGTAGCCGGCGCCTCCGTCTGCGTCGCCATGTAGTAGCTCTCGTTCCTCAGCCCAGTCAGCCTATCTATCACAGGGTTCCACCCGTCCAAACGACTCCATTCGAAACTATCTCTCTTCGGATCATGGGGAACACCATCTTTATCTCTTTCTAGATAGCCTTTACTATCGTCCGATTGGTTGGACACCCAGCTATTGTTATTGTTTATAGTTACTATTGACGCGTGCTTTTTACTGCCTCTTCCTTCGTGTTTCTCGAAGCCTCTTTCTTGGTTCACTTCGAATTTGTGAGTATAATTGTCTACTGGTTTGTTTTCTTTGTCGGTGGCGGAGTTGTATATCACTGTGTTGTAGTTTTGAGAGTTCTCGTTCGAGTTTGTGGTGTCGTTTCCGTTCGGAGGAGTGTCGTCCTTCCACCTCGCCAAGCTGTCCATACTATCTGTTACAACAATAAGTGATAATTTTGAGTGAAAAGCGAAGATACAAAAATATGAAAATAGTGTCGAAACGTCGGGTAAAGGTAAACAAAAAACAATTCGTGTGTAAAATATATAAAATTAATAAGAGAGAAGGAAGTTGACCTGGAATTAATTATATAACAAAATAATACAACTTACCAGTTCTTCTAGCTATAGTAAGCGATATACTTCCGTGCACGTGGGGTCTCGAATGTAGAAGTGCTCGTCTTAACGTTTCCATCGCTTCAGCATTTGACTGGCCTACGAGCGACACTCCGTTGACGCTTAACAATTGATCGTTTGTGTGTAATCTGTAAATGATAAATACAAAAATAAAATTAATACAAAGCACATTATTTCTCATTTTGCTCGCTAACATTGGCACCAGGAATGTCCAAGGGGGCCGCGAGCACCGACCAAACAGATCCTATCTCTATGATTGGCACGATCATTGCTTAAAGTTAGAGCAAGAAATAGTAAAAATCATGACAATTAACCTTTCATGGGGATAAACAAACGAGAGCAGAATTTAAATTAGGTCTTCCTTCATACACATCGCGGCTTTCTAGGATATTGGTCCACTTTTTTCAAATTAGGGTCAATATCACGTTTAGTCAGTAAATTTACTACTATTATCAAAAATTGGTACCTACTAAAAGCATTAAAGTACTATGCGATTTTATTTACTCAAAGGTTAATCGGACAATCGGACTTTATACACAATTTTGTTGTTTGTTTGATTTATTTAAAAGCTTATTCTACTAACCTTCCATCTCTAGAAGCAGCTCCTCCATTTAGTACGGACTTGATGAAGATGCCCAGGTCCTGAGGATCAGGGCCCACAGTGACCTTGCCTTTAACACTAATACCGAGCCCCGCCTTTTCCGAGTCGTGAACTGGCACGTCTAGTCGAAGGATCAGACGGTTTCGTAGACCGAGAATCTGGAAATATCAATGTGTAAGTAATATGTAGGTACACGGTTTCGGTTTACATCAAGTGCGCCGTGCGTTACTGACTGCTCTCAAACGGTGAAAGAAAACATCGCGAGGAAACCTGCATACGTCGAATAAGAAATTCTTAGGCGCATGTGTAATCAACCCGCACGTGGCTAGCGTAGTGGACTATAGCCAGAACGCCCTCGTTGATAGGGTAGGCCTGAGCCCCAGCAGTGGGGGGACGGGGGGACGAGACGGGACAGGCTGTTGATTTGATTTGTTAATTGTAATATCTAAATTTATTTTTGTGGTGATGCTGTAACTTACAGAATTAGATGATGAATTTAAAGCCTCTTGCAATAAGCTCTCTGCCGACTGGTCCTTTTTCGAGAGCTCATCTTTAGACGAGCTCTTAGGTATCCGTCCTCTCATGGAACTGTTTGAATTGTTCTGGTTTATCGCGTTTACCATAGTCGTCACTCGGCCATTTTCATTTGATTTGTTTTCGACGTCATTCGGAACGCTAGGTGATCCTATGGCCTTTTCAGCAAATTTTACCGGACTTTGTTGGGGCTCTACCCTCTGAAATACATAAGACATATTATAATCCATATATAGTCTATTGGGAAAGCATAATACCTACGTCTACACCATTATAATAAAGCTGCAGAGTTTGATTTGCATTTGATGGTCCAATTCTTGAAAAAAGTTATGGCTATGTAACATCACATGACATCACGCTATGACCCTTAGGTGCCGAACAAAAAGAAAAATGTCAGAAATAACTTTTAAAATAAAGTACCTAATAAAATAGTCAACAACTATAGGTCTATAGGGCAAATTCAACTGCAGAGAGATATTTTCAAGATATTTTAGCCTCAACATACCTGCGTCCTGTTGGGCACCGTTCTCTGCACGACGATGTCGACGGTGGAGTCGGTGGGCGTGTTCCGCAGCAGCGAGACCACCTGCTGCTGCGTCAGCCCCGACACCGACACCTGGTTCACCGACACCAGCCGGTCGCCGGCCCTCAGGCGGCCGTCCGTTACCGCTGCCCCCTGGCATGGCATACATAAAAGATTATAAAATAAAAATAAACGCTACACACTCATACCCCCGCATTAGGTAGGATTCCCTCCTCGCTGTTTCGAGGGTGGCATGGACACATACAAACACAATCACTAACATCCAAGGACCGATACAAGTGGTACGTGGTCATGTTCGAGGATTTTAAGGCGCTAATTTGTCATTTGTTTTTAAAAATCAAAGTGTACCAAGTACCGCTTATTTGAAGGCCTATGTCCAGCAGTGGGCGTCAGTAGGTTGATGATGATGATGAACCCAAATAATGTCACAAAGTCCTGATACTAAAGGACTAATATTATAATGAGAATTTAAGATAGCTTTTTGAGTGAACATAGCAGTAAAAGTCTAATAAAAAAATATGCTCCCTCTGTATCTCCACAACAATATTAATTAATTCTATGCTTGAGGCACAATATAGGGATTCAGGTCACGAGTTTAAAATTAATTGTCAAATATATTTTTTGGATTTTCATACAGGCATCAAAATATGAAAACTGACTCATCAACGCACAGCCCAAGCCGCTGAGCCTAAAGACTAGAAATTTTGCACAAAGGTTCCTCATATTATAGCTCGAACGTCCACTAAGAAAGGGTTTTTTTCCCGAGGGAAAATCTTGCGGGAAATCTTTACTACGCGGGCGAAGCTGCGGGAAACAGGTAATAAAGTCACTAACCTTAGGTAGAATGTTCTTGATGTAAATGGGGCAGTGTCCCCCCGTGGGGTTGTCCCTGGTGGTGATGGTGAAGCCGAGCCCCTTCTCTCCCTTCACCAGCGTCACGGCCACGTGCTGCGTCGCGCCCGACGCCGGCTGGCTGCTCGGGCTCACGGGGACCTCCAGCCCTGACACTGCGCGCTCACTGTTGCCCACTGGCACACATAAAGGTAGATACAATACAATAAGCTTAATGAGCCGTTTTCCAGGCGCGCTTCCGGAAAAATAAAATAGATGGCGCTGCCTGTTTGGACCCCGATCTGCTATCTATATTGAAGACCTGGCTACGACGATTTTGATCTCCGATACCTTTGCCGAAAAATGAAATCCAAAACCGTCGTAGCCAGATCTTCGCCATCCAGTAGATATCGCTTGTCCAAACAGTAACGTACCCAAGTCGTAAATGCAGAAGAAATCGGTCGAGGACATCCAGATAGTCGGTACAAGGTAGGTAGTAAACAAATAATAGAAATACCTGGTTACAATTTTCAAAAGTGGTAGAGAATTCGGCTTTAAGCGATTTCTTCAAGACAACCTTTTTCTGATAATAGGTACCTTGTGTCCATTGTTGTTCTCTTTGTCAAGTCGTATTATTTTCCCTCATTGTGCAAGATCGTTATCATTTGTATGAAATATGTAGTTACGAAATGACAACTCTCATGAGAACCATTAGTTTATGATATGGAATATATACGAAAGAACTTATTATAGTGGGAGTGGGTGTCATTATCTGACTGAACCTACCTTCGGGTAAGAGATCAAGTGGACGTTCTTGGACGGCGTGCGCGCTCGCGACGTTGTTCACTCCAGACACCCATCGCAACATGTCTTCCACTCTAGAAACACATACGCAAAAATAAATGACTGTTTTTATTATATACTTACAATCAGCTTGCGAATTATTGATATCTAACTGTCTATTCTGTCTGTTCTAACTGCCACATCGAGTTTGACTTGACTCAATATGTTTTGGACAAATGTACTCACGGCTGTTTTTGTCCCAAAGCACAGAATACATATGCCCAAAGCCGAAGCTTGTAAATGGGTACTCAACAACTGATAAACATACATACTTTTAAATAAATACTTAAATACACACAAACACCCAGAATCCGAAAACCAACATTAATGCTCATCACATAAATGTTGGTCGCGGGTGGGGTCATTACCAACTACTCCAAAAGATCAGGAGCCTGTTGTTTTGTTCTTTCACTTCCATTACTCCAAATTTAGTTATTTCTATATACCCATACGCGTATACGTGGGATGATGGTCAACCATTGCACCATAAGTGTACCAACCTGTGGTTCTGATGATTATTGACCGGCGTGTCTTGGCCTAACGGTTCCCTCCGGGCATCACGGGGAAGACTTTTGCTGCCGTAACTTTGGACTCGTTCGGCTGCATCTAACCAGATGCCACTTCTGAAAATTAAAAAAGAATGCTTGTGTACTTCTAAAAACTACAGGTGATGTGTATAATAATATGAAAAGTAAAAAAAGCACGATTTTATAAAAGTCGCAATAATTTTTTTTGGTTCGTAAGTGCTTATATTGGCTGCCCCTCTAGTAACAGGTCAGTACAATTGCTTTTCGGTGGAGGAAACACACATAGGTGCGCCAAAGAAGAAGTTCTAAGGCGCATTTGAAGTCCGAATACCCACACTGCACCACTGGGCCAGCATGGCGAAGTATGACTCAAACACGTTCTCGCTCCCCAACAGTGGGCATAGTAAAAGTATGTTTTAGCGATATTTTGTCAGTCTGTCCGGTGGATAACTAAAAAACTACTGGTCCAATTGAACTGAAACTTGGACATGTGTAAAAATGCTTGGTAATGATGAGGAAATTGAAGAAGAAAATAATCACAGATTTTTTAGGAAATCTAAACTGACGGATCAATGTTTCAAGACAAAACAGTGTCTCAAGACAAAAGGAAGACGCAGCGTAGGCAGGCCTCCCCCACCGACGATCGATCTGGTGAAGGTCGCGGGACCCAGCTGGATGAAGTTAGCGCGGGACCGGTCGTCGTGGAGATCTTTGGGGGAGGCCTTCAGCAGTGGACGTCTTTCGGCTGATGAGACGATGATGAAACTGACGGATCTATTGTGTACGGTACGATACACGTTTGAAGTAATGACTTACCCAGGTCCTGAGAACTGCATGGACAGCCTATTAGTTTGTCTCTGGAAGTGGCTTGGATTAAGTGGGTGGACGTGGTTCGGCGGCTGGTCGGGGGGCCGGCCGTCGGGCGGGGGGTGAGCGCTCGGCGTCGCGCGGGAGCTGTCTTCGCGGCACACCACCGCCGCAGACCACCGCTTCGTTTGTTCTGACACCTGGAGCACAAGAGGTTTTCTCTTCATTTAGTTTTCCAATGTATAGTGTGGATTTAATCCTATATCTGTGTAAATATGCAACAAATACGTATGAAGTTAATTAATCAAAAGCTGCTATGAAGCTGCATAATATCAGATGTCATGGTTTCGATTCCCATTAGGAACAGACGAATTGTACGAGTTTGTGGGTTTTGATTTGGCGTATAATTTGCAAAATTTCCTATCCTTGTTTATGTAGGTACAGTATTAATTTGGACTTAGTTATGTATGTGGTTGTTATAATTATGTGTACAGTTGACCGCACTTACATAAAATACTTTGACCAGGGGCCTAGCTTATTAGCATATAATCCTATGTGTTATTACTATTAGGGAGTTTTTATACTATGACAGACCAGTTTCTACGGGTATTGTTTCCACTAAGACGTGCGGTTAAATTACAAAAAATTTCACCAAAAAAAGTATTTTGTAATTTTTTGAGTACCTACTTACTTATGAAACCTAAGTACTTATTTATTTACGTGTTTTAAATATCTTGCAGGGTTAGTAGGTCGCGCATATACAACACACACCTGTCTCTGCGGCGGCAGCGTGTCCTGGTGCAGCGTGGGCTCGCTGCCGCGCCGCACCTGCAGCCCGCTGGCGCCGTCCTCCAGCTCCGCCGCGCCCACCTCCACGCACGACTCCGTGTTCGGCACGCGCATGCTGCCGCCGACGCCGCCGCCGCCCTGCCGATGCGTTCAATACAACCATTACCTACCATCCAGAGCTTCAACTCAGCATTATGCCTGACGAAGACATTCTCACTTGTGATGACAGAGGTCACGAACTCGTTCACTTACATACCTATTCATCATCATCATATTATCCCTTTGACGTCCACTGCTGGACATAGTGGAAATGTTCGCTGGCTGTTTATTTAGCCCTTGGAATGTCGCGACAAATGGCGAGCGCACTGTTTACACATTCGCCTCGAACCTCACTCCTTGCGCGAGCGCGAATGTGTGAGGCACTATGAGAAAATGGTACCTAATTATTCATTTAGGTTGTATCTATAGGTAGGTACTTTTAAAAAACGTTGTATGACCTTCCCACCCTCAGATGTTCCCCTCTGCCGAAGGTACAAGACCACTTGGTCATGAGAGGTATCGGTGTGAACAGATGTTCGATTTGTTATGTCTGTTTCGTAGCGACTGCGTGCGAATGTTAGTACATAAACGAATTGCGATAGCTATTTAGGATTATTTACCTTGGTACATACATGTAGGTACTAGTTTACAACAAGCTCTATCTATACACTCGAGCGTTGCTGACAAGCTCAGTAAATTGTATTGGCCTAGTTTCATTTCAACGTGTTATCTGCCACCAGCCTGGTCTGGTTTAGTTGGAATCACCAAGCCATGTGTGAAGTGACTCATTTCTTCATTCAGCAGTAAACCCAGAGAATTAAACAGAATAAAGGTAAAATTACTTTGCCTACTTACAATTAGAAAATTATCTAATCGTTTGGCCAAGATAACTTTACATCTAACAAATAAAGTATAAAACAAAACCAAGACCACGTTGATATAACTTGGACCTCACCTTTTTATGCTTTCCGACACAAGAACAATTAGAAAAACACGAGCCCATTTTGAAATTACAACCCAACGATAATCGACGATGTTTCCGACTGTACGACATGTTATGAATTGAATTTGAGTTAAATTGCAAAAAGTTGTACTGAAAACAAACAAGTTGCAACAGGAATTTTCGTCTGCCTGCGTTGGTTGCGCGCGATTTTCAGACTTCCCTCTCCCGCGCCCCTCTATCTCCAACCCGTGAAAACAGGTGAAGGCAACGGTAACTAAGACCATACAGCCTACTCTGAAGTCACACATTCCAACTTAGAAAAAGAACGAACCACTCCCTCTACGTATCCCAACCATTCTCATTTTGCAACCTCAATAATCAAATTATTTATATTTAAACAAAGACTTCTTCACGTGTTATCATAGTAACTGGTTGCTAAGAGATGAATACAAGGTCAAATTAAATTAACTTGTGATAGTGTAGATTTTAAATGTCAACCCTTTCGAACGATTAGTTAGGCACGATGTTATACATAATGTCGGTGAGAGTTAAAAGTAGGTAGGTACCTACTATCCTACTGTACTCATGATATTCTTAAGATTATGATTGCACAAATGAAAGTTGAGAGGTCTCTCTGGCTCTCATGGCAATTATACTATCATAATCATAACGTGTCAAGATACACATGCCTACTAAATATTAACGTCCCTTTGTAACTTACCAACATGTTATGTACAATTGTACTCGTGCGTGATAATATACTATTCTCAAACATGCTTGGAAATGTGAACATTATTTTGACAACCTTCTTCGAGTTATATCACAGAATAGTTAAATCGACAATGCTGTACTGGTCAAATACATGAGAGCAGGCGGCCAAATAATTTGAATGAAAATCCATATCTGTGGTGCCTAGTGGTCATATATTGACCATAATAATTGACCGAGCGAGCGAAGCGTCTAAGTTTCGAGATTGGCCAAAAAAATGCTATTGTCCGTCTGTCCTTCTGTCTTTCTGTATGTAATTCTCTACAGGTCGCATTTTTTAACCGATTTTGACGAAAATCTGGCATAGGTATAAATTAATTAAGCCGACAAAATGAGTAGAATAAAATTTTGAAAAACATTTTTTTAGAGTACTCTCTTTTCTCTTTTTTTAGAGATATCGCAAAGTGGGAGAGAACTTTTTTTTTAGTTTCTTTAAGGTTTGTTAGTTTCTAGACTTTTGTTAGTTTCTTTAAGGTTTGGTTTATAAGGGCTCGCGAGGTCTACTGTTTTCACGGAACTACTAGTTTCTTAACTGTCGTGTGACCATGGCAACCACGGAGGTAATTTAACAAAAGTTTTATTCAAACTTCGAACTGCGTTGCAAATTGAAAGCTGTTTAGTGTAAAAAAAAACAAATGAACGTTTTGGCGCGTGGAAAAATATTGTTGTTCGTCATTGATTTTGGAATAATAATTGTTGGTATATTTGACAAAATAAGTTCATGTGAAGAAAGTGAGTGTGATGTGACGACTGATAAAGCGTCAAAGTATGTTCATGCATTGACGCCACTTCACTTCCAATCTAAGTGGAAATGCCGTAATAGAAAACTTGTTGCTGCAAAATATACGTATATGTATGAAATAAAATGTTCTACATAGGTAATAGTTTGAATTTCCGCGCATTTGTTTGAGAAAACTACTATACAAGCCTTGGCCACAACCAGGCATTGATGGACTCGCGTATGTGTGCCTCGGCTGCGCCTCGGCCCACATCCACACGTTCGTCCGTCAACGCCTCAGTTGCGGGCCCCTGCAGTAATGTATTATAAGTACATACCCACCACGTTAATAAAACAACTTTTATGCTATCATTAATTTATCATAAGTTCAAAAATAAGAAAGAACATTGTGGGCATTCACTTCACACTCGGTACCTATAATGTTTTACCAAACTGGGACAGTGCAAGCACTGCAGCATGACTTTCGACGGTCACTACCTACTCATTGCGAATAAGTATATAGAATGTAGATCTAATATTAACTGGGCGATTCTGACATAACATTTATACAAAAAAAATTAGGTAGGAATAAAAAATAAAAATATTTTTTGTTAAATTCATTCAACCCTATTCTTGTGCCGTGCGCCGGCACGGATGGCGAATAGGGTTGAAACGCTGTTTGATAATTTTACCAAAATACGGTTAAGGTTTTAAACACTGATTATAGACTAACTAGTTCAGTAGTAAGTAGGTACTCACTCGAAACATGTCAGGCGAGGCGGTGCCCGCGGAGGAGCCGCTGGCGCCGTCCGCCTGCGCCGCCCGGGGCTGCGGCGTGTGTCCCGCGCACTCGGCCGTCAGGGTCTCGCGGTCGTCGGCCACGTCCCGCACCCGGTCGTCAGGGTCGAGGATACCGCCGGAGCTCGCCCGCAGCGCTCGCACGCCCACCCATGTTTCTGGGCCCTGGAAGAGTGTAAAATTTGAGATTTGGTTGAAGAATAGCAAAGATGTGAGATTGTTTCTGTCACACGAGAAAGGTATGCCCGTGACGGTGAGATACTTAGGTGTACTTACATCCCAGTAACAATACCTTATTTGTATTAAAAATAAAGTTAACGGAAGACATTATATGCTATAAAATATGACACAGCAGTATGTTGGCAATGTAATATGCGAAAATAACGTCATTGTGTGTTGGCAGCAAGTTTACGGTTTTTTCTTATTAAAAAAAACAAACAGGAACGCGAATTTTTCCCACGCGGTACTTTTGCTTCGCTCGATCTATTCATTGATGTGAATGCGGTGGATTTCTATAGTGTTCTTCAACGGTTTTGTCTGTCGTTTCTTACGGCTTTGTCCGACTGTCGTCGTGTTAGTTGAATGATGTCAGAAACGCGTTTATAAGCGGACATTTATCTTCTCGCGAATCAAATGAAAGGCTTCGGTAGTTATTCATTAATGTCTTCGTTGGTTTTTTTACTCGTACGTTAGCGGTATTCCCTCAACGAATGAACTACTTATAATTGGGTGTTAGCTAAAGGATATAAGATGATTCGTCAAAAATTAAACGTTTATTAAAAAGTAATCTCAAGTTATACAGATGACTAAATGTTATACACATGACAAAAGTGTAAAGTTTAATACCCAAGTAACAGTTCTCCGCTCCCGCTCCTTGGAGGCGGCCAAGCGGGCCAGTTTCTTGAACCTCGGCGGCGGCACCGGCCTCGCCACCGTCAGCCCTCGTTCCATCGCTCACGGCCATTCGTCACCACCACAGAACCCGCAGTTCTCACACGCATCGACACCGATATATTGGCACATCACTGCCTGTGCCAAACATTGTGCAACTCGATTTCGCTGACTTTGACGAGCAAAGTCGTGAAACTAGCAGCCGAAATTGTTAATGCACTTAGTTGGGATATATCTTTTAACGCTTTTTAAATCGTTAGAATTTGGATTTGATTTTTATCTAAAACGTGTAAGTACTATTGAGGTAATCTGGTAGAACTGAAGCATTATGAAGTAGGCAGGTCAGTGGCGCGGATGGGACCTTGGCCTTCGCGCTTCACTGGCCAAACACAGTCTGCGGTACTCACGAGCCTTGCACCAGATGCTAGGCCTCATAGATAGACACCACGACTAATTTACCTATACTTAAGGTTAAATGCTAGATTTGTATAGGACAAATAACTAAACAAAAACAACTATATATTTCTTATGAAGTACCTTCACCAAATCTGAAATTAGAAGACGCATTCATAATAAAACTTCTTATCGTTATCGATTAATACCTATAAAGCATTAGGTATTTTACTGGTACTGCCTACTTAATCAAGTTTTCACGCAATAAAACGTGACGTGAAGATAAAGTTGTAATATTGCCAGCGCAGCAAAATACGTGCCAGACGTGCATGGGTGGATTCTGAGAAAAAGTCCAGAAATGCCAACCGAGTTGCGCCCGCGCACGCGATCGTGTTGTCTTCCGAGAAGAAGCGGAAAATAAAGCGATACAATATTTCCGTTCACAGCTCGCCGGTTATGATATAGCACATTAAGTGGAAGTAGTAAATACCTGTCCATGTACCTGTTGCATCTTAAATGTAATTCAAGAATTAATGTAAGGTATTATACGTTATACGTAACATTTGGGGATCTTTGTGACGATAGATGAAGCAGTATTCTAAGACTGCCTTTTCAGGTTGTTTCAAGAATCTAAGGAATGTCATATAATATATAACTCGACAATGTCGGCTTTAATTATTCATGAACTATTATCTAACTCGACTAATTTGTCGATGCCCTAATCTGATGCCGGCCAGCGGAAATGCAAACTGTTATGGTTTGAGTAACGCATGCGCCGCATAGTAAAAAGCTTCACATTGCGTCAACATAAAAACAATAGACCTAAAATATGTGTTTCGTTAAAACTATACAGGTACTTCGTAGTGTAACAAAGCAACGGAATAAAATAATAAAAGTTCTATTATTTCTAGTTGCGGTAAACGCGCTGGCAATTGTCTGCTAATCTAGATACCTTCGCAATCAGAATATGACCGTAATTGTCTATTATTATTTTCTTTCCCATTGAAACCAGTGTCATTTCCTTCGCTGTATTATCGTTCAATGAAATTGAAATAAGTATAGGTGCGTAGTCTCTTGTAATCAATCTCTGTCAACAACTTGTTGTTTTCAATCGGAGAGAATGTTTCTCGGTTATGTTCCGAAGCCGGCCTCAAGGCGATTCGCGAAATTGTTATGCAAATAGACTCTGACCACCGTTGCTCATGCACTCGTCCTAAGTAATTCTTCAACTTAACATGCACTTGAAGTGCTTTTAGCTTAATAGATTTCCGTCGTTCAGCAACAATGTCGCATTTGAACGTGTGTTTGTCAACTTTTCCTTTTGTACTGACATGTTTAATATCATTCGAAAATATTTGTTACTATTTCTTTTCTAACTTTGATAACATCTTATTAAACTTTAATTTTAAAACCACCAGGCACAAATGAAACTTCCAGGTTACTAACTACACACAAGGTCCGTAAGAACTAAAAATACGAAATGTTCACTGTAACGAGATTGTTTGAAAGATCTAAGCAACCGTGCGTGGTTGGTGCGCTCACTGACACAGTCGCGCGGTACCGCGGCACGATTACTACTGAAGCCAGACAGATTAAAGAAGATCGTACAATAAGAAATGCTATTTGCATTGAAATTAGAACTAATTGTTATTTCATTCAAAACCATGTAATAACTTTAAATGAGAAGAAGTATATTTGTTAGATAATCGTCGGTATCCTTGTTAAGTAGTCGGTATGCTACAATTGTGTGCAATAGATTTTATTTGTAGATAAGTATATTTGTAGATAAGTACTTTGATCTTTTCATTTAGAAGATCTTCACGGTTGCCTAAATTAGAAGGAAGAATTGATAACTCACAAATTGAGTTTAATTTTGTCTTGCGTAGAGGACTTAATTGGAACTCAGCGAAACGGTGAATGCATTTACTTGGATTTGGTAATATCGTTCAGAATTAGCGCGATTGGCCCCCAGTATAAAATACTATAAGAAAGTACATACCTATACCTAGGTGGTATTACCTACTATAGATAAAAGCACTTCACATAAACGTTAGTCAATAAATCAATTCGGTTAATACACACGGGCTTGGTCAATGTTCAAATAGTATTATCATAAAAATATATCACAAATTATGATTCCTCATAATTGGCATGTTTACCTCCCGGCCCAAAGCGAGTCATGGTTGTATGTATTCAACAATGTCCTACTAATATTACAATGCGAAAGTTTGAAAGGATGTTTGTGTGTGAGGATGTTTGTTACTCTTTATTCACGCTGTAATGGCTGATCGGATTTTGATGAAACTTGGTACAGCGATAGCTCATATCCTGGAAAAACAAATAGGCTACTTTTTACCGCGGGAAAAACTTATTCCACGAGTGCAAAGCCACGGTGATAATTATGAGAAAAGTGATAGATCGAATGCGTAATAGGATGTACAATGTTATTTTTTAACGAAAATTAATAGCTTTAGAGCTTACCATAATCTCCAATTTGACGGAATTGTCCCTATCTTTTTGGTCCATCTGTCTATCGTCTATCTGTCTAAACAACGAAACAGCTAAACTGCAAATCGATTGAGCTGAATTCAGAACATTTGGTTAAATTGACCAGGGGGCCAATCGCGCTAATTCTGAACGATATTACCAAATCCAAACTATAACCAAAAACGTTATGCTGCATGTACACGTTTGGCAAACCTTTACAAACGCAGCCAAGCCCCTGTTCCACAAGTTTGCGTTTGTAAAGGTTTGCCAGGTTTCATGTTTATTTTTTTACAAGTCGACCGCGCCACCGCACAGGTAAGTAACACACCGGAAGCGGTTTTGTGCGTGTTAACAATGGTTAGTTTACCCATATATAAACGGCCAACGAATGCTATATTGTGAGGTTTGAGCCACTCCATGTGCCCCATACCAAGTAAGATACAATGGGATATTGATGAATGATGCTGCTGGTTTAGTTAGACAGGTTAATGCTTCAATAGGGCTGCCAATCAACCGTTTCTAGGGTATTCTTATTCTATGCAATTTTTTTTTGAACTAAGATAAAAAACTGAAAATTGTTTGGTAAGTACTTGCATGGTGTTTAAACCTAACTAAACTATTCTTAAAATTAACAAACCTTTTTAACCGTATCATATCCGTATTACGCATATTGTATTAATCCATTATAAATCTGACAAAAATAAGTAGTTACCTACTTAGGTTTGCTTTTGTCAGGCATAAGCTTTCTCTCACGTTTTCATGGAATGCCCTGGTTAGGTGGAAGAGTAGCCATTTTTCCTTTAAAATTGACTGTCACAAAATTAATGTTTGTTTGGCTTACATAAGACACGATTGTACCTATCATCATCATCAATGATAATGATTCATCATACAATTATGTAGTTACCTTTGCCTTTCCCCCGATTGATTATAAATTATCATGTGCAAAAATTCTATAAAAACAGATAAACGAATGAACGTAGTAAAATAATATAGATAGACAGACAAATACTTCGACAGACAGACATTGTGGTTTTATTAATATATACATATTTTAAATGATAGTGATTAATGATTTTGCAAAAACTTATTCAAATGCGTCGTTAAAAAAGTATGCACATGAGTTGCTTGCTGCTATCGTCAAAGGAATGTTATAGATTAGTCCGCCAAGGTTAAAATCATTAGGGGCGTCTGATAAGTATGACGTTGTTATCTTTTAAAAGGCTTTTCATTGTACTACTTAAATAAACCTTAAAACTGTATAAAGACGAATTGACCTAATAAGTCGGCCCCTTACTAGAATAAAACTTTATTGGCTATTGAAATACCTACCTGCCGCATTTTGCCTACCGACCGCACTTCAGAGGAAAATACCAGTATAAACTGGGGGACTGTTAATATCGTTCAGAATTAGCGCGATTGGTCCCCAGGTCTCTCATAGTATTGAAACTCTCTAATGGACTAGGCCAGCTTAAGGTCAAAGTGTTTTCACTGACGTGTGGTCTACTGTGCCTATAATCAATCCCTATGTAAAGTTGCAAATATGTATACAAAGGGTAAGGAAAATCGTAATAAGGCGTGGTTCAATGACCGGATCGCGTGAATCAACACTAAAAATGTTTAAGCGTTTGCCATTACACGTAATTGCACCTTACTTTGATTTAATGAAGTGCTTTCCAACACTTTCAGATCACAAAAGGGGCCCGTGAAAGTAACATGGCACTCACTTCGACGTACACTGACATATCTTGCGATCTAACATCTCGTACGATGATAACTTCATTGGAATTGTGAAATTGTTCCTGTATAAGACACCTGTCTTATATGTATTATACAGTACCTATAGTCCAATCAATGAAGGCTAAAAAAGGGGGTGTAGAGTGCGTGAGCAGGAACAAAAGCAATTTCTTCAGAAACTTGTTCAGGGTGCTTAGGGAGTGAACATACTAAAAGTCCTGACGTCTAGGGGGTGAGCCGGGGGAGGGGGAGTGGAAAGAAGGTCCCACTTTTAGGTATTTCGCTAAGATCTCAAAAACGGTGCGCCGTATAAAAATATTGTCTTTCACTAAATAAAAGCTCATAAAATTCTACACCACTTTTGTTCTATACATATTTTTATAATTCACAACAGTTTTTGAATTACACGCTCTGGAAAAGTGAAAATTTTCAAAAAAAAAGATTTTTATCTCACATTTTCCAACAAACTTTTCTTCATATCGTCTAAACTATTCATCAGAGAAAAAAATTTCAAATATGTTGTTGTATGTTCACTCCCTAAGCACCCTGAACAAGTTTCTGAAGAAATTGCTTTTGTTCCTGCTCACGCACTCTACAAACCCTTTATTGACTGGACTACTACTGTATAAACAAATTAACCGTTCAGTGGACTCGGTTTTTTCGTGAAAGACATTGCTTTGTAATAATATACCTCAGGCAATTTTATACCACTGTGGCGATTTCTTGTATTATTAAAAGTACATATTTCATAAACTATACATAGATATTCATTTATCAAAATTATGAGCATTAAACAAGGATAGGACAATTCACAAAATAACATCCAGACCAACTTGTACTGTTGTCTGTCCGCAGCGGAAATCGAGCCCACGACCCTTGGCGTTCGCGTCCAATGACCAACCACTAAGCCAAACTCTTCGCAATTCTTAAAATTTATACCTCCACCCCAAATATGTACAAATAGTAGTCTATTTTTATCGACATTGCATCTAAATTTAGTTCTGCCTTACTTATAAAAAAAATCATTGGTCCTAGTCTTACCTTTTCACTTGGTTTGGGCAATATGTTTCTCTGAAGCTTCTGCACTGGATACGTCTGCCGCCAGCCGAACAGCCTCACCAGCTTGTCGGCTACGTCCTCGCATCGAGGAGCTGAGTCTTTCATGATAGAGTATGTATCACATCACTAGTGGTCACTTTAAGTTAAGACTTCGTTTTCGCGATAAACTAATTCACAAAACTAAATACAGTTCGTGTTGTTGTTGCAACTGGCTGCCTGTTGCGCTAGTTAGTTTTCAGTTTGCGTAAGTGGAAAGTGATCTTGAAGGTCTTTGAAAACATAATATCTAACAACCTACAGCACTAAATCGTCAACACGCAATGTTTTCAAATCGATTGTTACACCTTTGTTTACACTCGAAGCTTATATCAGCATTTGCGAGATAATCTTATCGATAATTTGATTCACATTACTACCGGTAAACTGACACGAATCTACTGAATACCGCTATTGCACTCAGACATGCCCAAAGTGGCGAAAAAATTGGCGAATGGCGAGTGTCGCGACCGAGCGAGCGGAGCGCTCTCCGCGGCCGCCGTCGGTTATCGGCCATCGTTATCTGGATGCCTATCACCGCCCCTCCTAGGCACCGTCACTTTACTACCGTCACTAGACTGCGTGGAACAGCGTGGAATGTCGCGCAATCTGCATGCTGTATCTAGCTGCAGCGCGGGAATCTCCGTCATCTCCGCGCTCCGTATAGTCTACCATGTCCACATTCTAGATTACAAGCTGGATATTTATGTATGTATACTAATTGACCGAGCGAGCGAAGCGAGCGAAGCGTCTCCGTTTCGAGATTGGCCAAAAATGCTCTTGTCCGTCTGTCAGTCTTTCTGTCTGTAATTCTCTACAGGTCGCATTTTTCAACCGATTTCGACGAAAATTTGGCATGGGTATAAATTAATCACGCCAACAAAATGAGTAAAATAAAATTTTGAAAAATTTTTTTTTAGAGTACCTACCAAAGTCGCAAAGTGGGAGTGAACTTTTTTTTTCTTGTGAATCCCATAGTATGGAATATCGTTGGATAGGTCTTTCAAAAATATTGCTGGTGTGTGTAAACCATTTTTTCGATTTAGGGATCCGTTGGCGTAATATTAAGCTTTAAAGCGGTAATTTTTGTTAGAGTCACGTGCCCCCCCCCCCCCCCCCCCACCCCGCCAGCTAAACGGTTGCTTCTGGAAATGTGAAAAATATCACGGCAGTAGCATATATAACGTAGTTAAAAGGAAAACTATGACAGCTAAGTAGTTTCTATTAGTTTTTGAGTAATAGTCGATTAACTTCTCAAAGTCGAAAAACTTAATTATGTTCATAGAACTGCATACGTAAAATGGGAATGATTATTTTTCGCGTGAATTCCATGGTGTTGGGTATCGTTGGATAGGTCTTTCAAAAATATCGCCGGTGTGTGGAAAACATTTTTCGATTTAGGGATCCGTTTGCGAAATATTAAGCTTTATAGATCTAATTTTTGTCACTTTAGTACATAATCTCCAACTGCAAAGTTGACTTCTGTTCGTTTCTTTTAGGTTTGGTTTATAAGGGCTGGCGAGGTCTACTGTTCTCTCAGAACCACTAGTAGTTAGAATAAATTACTTACGAATTACCTTTTTCTGAATAATGTATTCTACCTTAAGGTTGTCTGAAAGAAGTCGCTCAAAGCAATAACACCGCCTAAATTGTAATATCAGCAAATTGAACCCAACTGTTTTAAGTTTATTCGTGCAAAAGTAGTTGTGCCTATACTTGTGCTACTTACATTATATAACAAGAGGCTGATACGAATATCTACTTATTCTTTAGTTTTTTATTTACAAATCTTTTTGTAACCAACACGCAAGAAAGAACTTGAAATTTGACAGGAAATGTTCAACAAAGTTCGCTCATTAAGAGGGACATGTCACTCTTGTCACTGGTCAGTGAACAAGTGGAACAAAGAAAGCATGCAAGTGTCAGGTTTCATTCATTAGCATCTGTCACACACTGGACATTTGTAACCACGTACCTAATATAAATTGCATAGTAATATTAATTACTACTTAACACAGTTTGAGATCAATGGGAGACGAACTAAAATAATGAGGTTCTCGACGACTAGCGGTATGTTTGACGAAAATAAAAAAGACCCAGCAGTGATACGATACATAAACAGTATTTTACTGAGTTCATTTTTCTGGGAAAGCTTAACTTTTTCAATCAGAAATATATTATTTGCAATCCACTCATCACTCAAACCTATGAAAAAGACGATATATACAAGAATATGAAAGAACCCATCGTGTTAGGCAGTATAGGACCCTGGTCAGAAGTTAAGTCAAATCGAAAAGCTTGATAATAGCGTGGGATTAAACGATGTCTCGAATCAAATAAGGAAAGTGAAATCTCAAATAGAACTCTAATATAGTAAAACCAGTCATCAATTGGTAACGGCAGATACAAGTATGCCGATAAAAAGTTTAAAATTGTTTTAAATTAATAGGATAAAGTCGCCTTTAAAATTAAGTATTCGAAACATCATAGGTACTTCTTATTGCCGCGACATTAGTTCGACCTAGTTGATGACGTATTTGAGAATAAACATTATGAGACACGTTTAAAAATGAGTTAGCACACCAGCCTGCATATGCGATTTGCTAACTACTCAACTTTTGATTTGTTATGTACAGCACAATTGGGTGCATCCATGCGTTGCGCTTGCGATTGTGGAAAAATGTCCGGTCTATACACGACGATGTACTGACGTTGCGCGTTGCAACTAGCAGCATAATTACTGCATGTAAATAAGTGCATAGCTTGCAAATCGTTGACTCGACTAAGTACTACGTCTGCATGCAGCGGTGCGATTTTGAAATTCAGCTATGTTAATTATACCTGCGTCCCTGGGCATTGTTCTGATGGTAAAAAAGGTTCTGCGAAATTTAGTGCTTAGGACAAAGAAGCATAATTGACACTGTCATAGATAATGTATTACATCTCTGCAATAATACAAATACAAATATTCCTTTAGGCCCACTAGCAAATTTGTGCCGGGCGTGTTGTCTCGCACCTCACTATGGAATGTACAAAGTCACTGAAAACTTCTGAAAGTAGACCCAATTTTACATGTTTCTTCAATACAAATTAAGTAGATACTTTGCGTCAAATGATTTTTTAATGAATATTGATTTGATTTTGAGACATTTATAATATCATAAGGTAGTAACTAGTGGATAACTTGAAAGTATAAGTATAACTTGAAAATTTTACGATAGATGTACATATAACAACGGAATTACGGAACAATCGACGATTATGAGTAGTCTTGTTACCAAACTGAATGCATTGAAGCCAAGATAATCTATTGTCATCGGTTGCGAGGTGAAGAACTGGAGGTTAAGTTGAGAAGTTAAGAGGTACGTGGGAGCCAGTTGTTTGAAACAACGGCGCAGGCGCACATTGTTTAACGAATTTAATTATACATTCACTTAATTAGGAACATGTAGTGTGATTGCGAGGTTACGTCATTTACACGATGGGACCCTTAAGGTAAATAAAATTGCCTTCTGTGGAACATTATAAATTGAAATATTTTAAAACTTTAAAACTTTTAAAGGTGCTACAAAATTCTCCTGTATTAGCAAAATACACACGTCTGAGAAAAAAACACTGTCACGAAGACTGGGCGACACTGCTTTCTAGATTTCTACCCCGAGATCTGGGTATCTAGATCGACGCTATAGAGTAGCTATTATGTTCCCCAGTCTACAAATAACAATGCCAATAGAAACCCGTGGCAATGATTCCCATTAGCAACAGCACACCGTGATCATTGACAATGCCATCACCACCAGGTACTTTATATAGGGACCACGTTTTTACCCGGTCTTTATCTAGAACGTACTCGTATATTAGTCTAATCGAAATGTAAATTATGTTAATTGATGTTGATTTTGCTCAGTTTAAGGAAAAAAAAATTCACGGATGTTTTTAGCGGGTATCCAGTATCCTTAAACACACCTACCAAAAGTATTTTTTTCATAGAAGACTAAAGTTATAAAAATTTGCATTTTTTAATGGTGGGTGCTCGTAATAATTGGAACATTCCCAGAACATTCCTGATAAATCTGATAAGTTTCAGTATTGATAGGCAAATATTCTATTCTTGAAATTCAATTATTTATTCCATTTACGAGTTTATTCAAAACAGTATCGGTTACGTGCAGTCATGGATATCGTGAACACTTGAACACTGCTGTTACTTCTTGTCGTGTAAATTGATTTTAGTTTAAAGTAATTAGTTAGTTACCTACACGGGGTTAATTGGTAGTGTAGGAAACGTAACTTTTTGTGCTGGTTTCTTTGTTAACGATGTGTGTACCTACACCTTCCTAACGGAAATAACTGCAGCAAAAATTAAAGAATCTAAAAAAACTGAACCATGGCAACAAAAAGAGTAAATTGAACAGTACTCCACAGAGCATAGTCTAAAACCTCTTTGTTCGATGCTCTATGGGACCAGATTCAGATTGGCACAATATCTGTCCTACACCTAGATACTTATATAGAGCAAGTTATGCAAGTTTTATGCAATGCAAATACCTAATACCTAACCAACAAAATCGTGCAGCATCACACTGTAATGCCTTGAAAATCAGAACAGTCACTTTCCGCCACGTTTCCTAAATCTTTCGAACAAACAAAACAAAATTATCACAGTTGAGTCACTTTTCCACTTACGGCAGTACTAACTACATGAAGTGTAAGGTTAATTCGCACTCTGCTATAACGTCACATAATATAATCGATGTAAATAAACAGGAGGCTGCGCGGCGGGCAACTGGCTCGGTTTTCTGCGCGTGCGCCGGTCGCGGCGAGCCACCTCCGCGGGCCGGGCGGGCGGGGGGCGAGGGGCAGCGGGTCACCGCTCCCCCGCCCCGCCCTCTCTCTCTCTGTGAGGTAGCCAGCCAGCCAAACTATTGAAAGGTGCTCTCGACCTGCGCCTGCGCGTCTTGTAAACAATATTACACCGAGGTTACATTACACCTGTGTCACCATAAATTGTACCCACTCCATCCACATGACTACTTTGCTAATACTATACTTATTTCAAAATCATCATCAGAACAGAAAGTAATATATGGACTCGGCAATCGATGGTGACCGGAATGTAGTTTGTCATTACTTTCGAAACTGAACAGATTTGAATAGAAGCGTAGCATTTTATTTAAATTAAAGTTGTCAAAAAGGAACATACCTAATTAATGTAATTAATAAACAGAAATCCAATTAACTTTCAATCAAAGTCTATTCTGTGTTTCACAAATCAATGAACATCCTCAATTCCAAGAATCAACGATCTGAAGATCCTGTTTACAGACAGGTAGGTAGTTATAGTCACCTAACCAGGAAGGTTAAATGTAGCCATAATAGGAGAACGGGGGCATTTCTCGTAGGGTGGGCAGGAGAGTGACACAGCACAGGGGGTCAGTGGCGCGGCGAGGGTAGCGGAGCGCGACGGCGCGGCGGCGCACGCGCACCCAGCGGAACGTCCGTGGGGTGCCAGTTAAGTACCTACCCAACCACCTCAAGTAGGTACTCAAAAACGAATGGTCTTTAAAACAAAGAACTAAAACGGTTTTAGTTACGAAAAATAATAGGACCGACATTGGTATTATTATTAGTAGATCATCAATATAGTGAATATAAATTTTTAATAAAAACTATTGCATAATAAAAATATTAGAGGTAGTCGATTCTAGCTAATCCATTTGTGTGTAATATTTCATATTTTTTTTATAAACTTCTGCTAGCGCCATCTATTAGCTACAATTTGAATTTGTTGGAATGCTACAGATGATCCGGTGTTAGCGTTGTAGGATCTATTGGTAGTCGTGACGATGGCGTTAGTGCACTCGTCCCACGCTCGTTTGTTTACAAGTTAAGTTCCTCCACTATACAGCTAGATGTCACTGCGCGCCAAAATCGGATTGATACGAAGGCAGGCAGGAAAGCAACATGATAGATGGAGGGTGATCCCAAGTGTAGTTTAGTTTAGATTATTTATTCTGTTCTATTCAACCCCACGGTTGTGTTACAATCTCAATGATAGGCTTGTTGCGGCTCGAACGTTGCCCTGCTGTCACCTGCCCCACCTGTTTGTAAACTTTAGAATCGTTAGTATTATCTACGGTTACTGTAACATTTCTGTATAAGGAAGGAAATATGATGTACATTCGTTGAGTGAGCGTGAGTAGTTAAAATGATGCATCGATATTTATTTATATATTTTAGTTTAAGTGGGCCACTAACCAGTAACTTTTGAATACGAGGAAGACTTCTAATTCACATAAAAGCCAATATCCACGATGAAGCCGTTTAAAACTTGCCTCGTTCAGTCTTACACGCAATAGATAGGTATACCGACCTATACTTAGAGGTTATAGGAAAGTAAGCCTGTAATGGGATTAGTAGGTAGGTAGGTACTTACCTACTTATGACTAATTATGTTGGTATTTTATCGGTTCCGATTTTACGCTCACTTAGAAGGTATTTACAAAAATTTACTTATTTATACGGCGCCCAAACTAGATCTAAATGTGTCAAGTTTGTTGACCTAGAATTTTCGTTGACAATATATTTTGCATACCGACTCATTGTAAGTACCTTATTATTAAATATTACTTTGCGTATTCTGGGTTACGATGATTAGAGAAATGGAGACTAATATAGTTAGGTACTTAGAATGTAGATACCTACCATGATAGTACTTAATTTTAATATCACTCAAATAAAATGTGGTCATGCATTCATGTCCACAGATAGAACAACAGAAAATGTTCTTGAGAAAAGAACTGACACAATGTGAAACATAATTAGCAGATATTAGAAACTGGATTTCCCATCAGTTTCATTCAAGTCGGAACAATAGAGACATTATGGAAACTATGGATATGTATTATAGTTTTCATAAAGTCATACCATAAAGTTTTATTTATCGATACTAGGTATACTACAAATGAACAATATCCGACTTTCACGAAGCGAAAACATCGATCCACACATTAAAGGTAGATTACTGATCAATTGACATGATAATGCAACTTTCAAACTTTATATGAATTAACAGTTTCTAAACGTATACCGGTTAACCACAGGTTAACAAAGATAATATTAACGCAATCAATCTCAGCATATTGTTTTGACTGGTTTTTCTCACCTCGCGGATGGCCAGGTAAAGTATACAAATTAGTACAGAAAGGTATTTTAGGCGTAGATAGATAGTAAGTTTTAGTAAATTATTTTGATTTGTATGTATTTAGTTATAGGTAAATAAATACTATGGGAGTGATATTTTCTTATTAGAAAAAACCCTCATAATAAAGATTTTAAATCATTAGCAGGTTAACGAAGGTAATGTTCGCAATATCAATCATAACATGATCAACATGACAACAATAGTCCGAGGTTGACGACCGGCTTCGTCCGGAATTCACAACCTTTTCCACGTACCGATCTGGTCAAACCACCTTGACGTGTTACAAATTGGGTTTCTTGCGGACAGACGTAGAGAAGTCATAGACAATGCGTGTTAATAATTTACTAGTAGTTATTTAAAATTACAAAAGGAACTCTTTCTTTAATACGTAGTGAAGTAACCTACTATTTGATAACTAGGTACCTAATAGGTACCTATTTAAGAAATAATGTCGTGGCCACAAGTTGCTCAATTTTCTGGGATTTACAATTAGATAGTCGCAGCTATGAGGATTAGATAAGGATGTAGGTATACAACATAATGCGTAACTACGACTAACTATAAAACATTCCGTTTTCTTACTACAGGATGACAAAGTTCAAAAAAGATTGAGCGTCGCTGCATACCGTGCTTGCAACCTGCCCAGGAAGACATCAAAATGCCCTAATTTTCAAATTTACATCGCACTGTGCCTAATACCTACTTTCTACCGAACATGTTACAAGTTGATTCTATCCAAGGCTCCCGGTCTTCACAAAAGAAAAACTCATTTCAATAAATGACTTCGCACAAAATATTTCGTATCATGTAGACGCATACCTACATTAAAGCACATAATACAAGTTGGAGCACTTTCGTTGGTGTAACTCGAGCGGAAACTGGCCCGGTTGGAGCCGGAAAGTGGGTAATTGCAGCGCTCAGTTGGCTGCTGTTTAACGTGAATTTATTTAGCGCGTCGGGGAGGGAGTGCGCGAGCGCATCCGAGGGTAACCACTGCGTGGCCGCGTGGGAGAAAACGAGAGTGATCATAGCCAGTGAATGCCACAGATTGAGAAACTAACTTCCCTTTACATTTTGTTCCTGTGCTTATACTTATAAGTCTTTAGGGGTCATCATATCAGCCTGTAGACTTCCACTGCTGGACAAAGGCCTCCCCCAGGGATCTCCACGACGACCGGTCCTGCGCTAACCTCGTCCAGCCGTGTTCCGCGACCTTCACCAGATCATCGGTCCACCTTGTGGAGGGCCTGCCTACGATGCGTCTTCCGATACGTGGTCGCCAATCGAGAACCTTTCTGCCCCAACGGCCGTCAGTTCTACGAGCGATGTGCCCCGCCCACTGCCACTTCAGCTTCGCAATTCTTTAAGCTATGTCGGTGACCTTGGTTCTCCTGCGGATCTCCTCATTTCTGATTCGATCTCACAGAGAAACTCCGAGCATAGCTCTCTCCATTGCCCTCTGTCCAGTCTTTAGGGGTATTTCTGCAAAACTCCCCATGGAGAAAGCCTATGTCCAGCAGTGGACGTTGAAAGACTGATATGATGATCATATTTCTGCGAAATACTCTGTCTCTATAGTCTCTGTTTTTTTACTTTGATTGAACCAATAGGTAACTTCGAACCAAGAAATTAGGTTGGTTTACATGTGAAATGATTTAATTTTGCAGGTTATTTAATAATAGTAACTTCAACTTCCACTTTTAACTTCCTTTGTTATTTAACAGTTTTTGAATTTATAGTATTCCTTTGAACTTATTTGGTTTCTACGTAAAAGATAGAGCAAGAGCAGAACGCGGTCTCATTACAAAAGAACCGCTGAAGTCATTAACTTAACATGTTTTCTTAGATTTAACCCAAAACATTCTTAAGAAATTATATAACAATTCACTTGTGCACCACACAACATGGACCATTAAATTAACATTAACACTGAAAAGAAGGTATAATGAAAGGGGTAGAAATTATTTTTATGACCATAATTGTTACATTAAATATTATTTACAATTATCACTGGTATCGTTTAAGTGAACCGGGGCACATACTAAATTCAATAAATCCTGATAATGATTAATTCTAGCCTACACACTCAATTACATACATTCTTTATCTAATTCTTTTACTTAGTTTTGTTACGCATGTGTGTGTTAATAAGCTCAGTACTATCTCATTTAAGTGAGAACCTTCTTAACATTGCTAGCTAGCTATTAGTTAGATATAAGTAGAACCCTTTTCCCATGTTTAATACAATTTAGATGTTGATAACAGGTCACCTCAACTTGCGGAAACGTCGATGGCGACACGACAATACCATAGTGCGTGTAGCTGGGTACACCTCCCGAACAATAGGGCTTACCGTTCCACATTGTTTTGAGTTCAGTATACTCGTACCCTTTGTTCCTGAATCATAAACGTTTGAAATACAATATTAAACAAGTATTCAGTTTAAAACGAGCTTGAAATTTAAAGATTTTATGAAATTATAGCCTGCAATTTGATGGTAAATACGGTATAAGAGCGAATAAAGATTAATGAAAACCAGATAATAGCATAGCCATAATAAAATTAGGCAGTTTCTTTATTTTATAACTTACCCATTTTCGTGAGTTTCGTTATGACTTATACATGCAAAGATACTTGTGTAATCTATTAAAATCATTGAACATATTTATTGGTATCTGGAAGAATCAAAAACTCCTTTATTAGTTAAACAGTAATGATTAATAAACATGTTTTTCAATAAAAGCAAGTAATTTATAAACCAATTTTGAATTATTGTCTCAGAAAGTGCATAAGTCGATGGGTTTATTGCTGTTTCTTCCCCTCGGTTATGTATACACGTGTAGTATTCATATCGTAGGTGGAAACAGAGTAGTTTCAACGTCAGAATAAGAATATTGTATTCCAATTTTGAATTTGAATTTGATCACAATTTGACGTACGGCGGCGGCTCTATGGATACTCACTCACGTTATAAGTATTCAGTAATGCTATTGAAGCAGTATGCTATGGAAATAACATGATACGTCATTCCAATGGATCGCAATACCTACTTGGCGCTCCGTTCTTTCTGCCTACCTCGCCAGGGACATAGCGTCAAGATATATATATCTGTGTATGCATGTATGTCATGTCATTCCATAGCACGTATTGAGTAGGTCCCATAGGGCCAACCCAGCACCAGCAACCGTATTCATTCTTTCTCCATAGGTGCGTCGCGTTTGCGCCTACATAAAACATTTTTATTAGCTTCGTGGTACTGACACTATTTCCTAAGGGTACTTAGGTACTATTGAATAGTCATTCATTAGTTCCAGTGGCACGTACACTGACTATAATTTGATAATTGGCGACGTTAAATTGTATTGCCCACGCGCATCGGGCAGGCAGGATCATGGCCGGCCTCGATTGAGTGCGCAATGGCATTCGCACATCCCACCCACATGGACCCACATGCTAGACTGACATGATAAAGCATAATCTCTTCAAAGTTAAATAATTGTTATGCTGTTAGCTGTTTCTAAAACCAACACAACACTACGGGTACCTAGAGTAGTACCTACCAAAAGTCACATTACAACTTTTTATTAGGTATAGATAGATACATATATGTGCTCAGGGTGAATACTTCGAAAAGATCGAATTCTGTCATAAATAAATATTACCTATTTTATTAGGTAAGTAAGTATATTATTAGTAATCTAAGAGTAGGTACCTAACTACCTATCGAGATTTTTTGTACCCACGTCACGTAGCAAGATATTTTTCAAAGTTCCTAACAAAAACCATGCCATATCTTGGGGCATTAAAGTCGTGATATAGGTAGGTACCTTCTACTCGTAGTAGAGTTGAATCCTGACACGTAAATGCAATCAAATTATCTATCCCGATGCGCTGGCATCCTTCTAATCCCGTGATCGAATAGATTCCGGTACCTACGCACACAAAAACAGAACTTTTTCTACTCATCAAGCTTCAAGTTCCTGGAACAAAAAGCGTAGAGAATCGAGAGAAATGTTCTGTGTGAAATGCCGGCTAATGATTAAAGGGCGTGCTGTGAAGTTATTACTCTTACACCTGAGAACAACAGTTCATTATCTGTAATTGTTGGAAGTGCCAGGTAAGTGTCAGTCCCGGTGGAGTCTATTATGGTGTTTTAAAAGCTTTCAAAGCACGGTATCTCCACTTACATCTATTTTTTTGCAAAATGTGTGAAGACAGCTACTTAAATCGTTTTATAATCAAAGTGCCTATTTAAACTTGACCTAATTCTACACCACGATAAGTGAATGGGTCATCAAAAGGTCACGAAGGTCCACTGTTTAAATAGTTTACAAAAAAATGATGTCAAATCTAAAGTATGTCATACAAATAACGTGAAGTAGGTACTTACTTACCTACTTGCCTGAAACTTAGCTCAAATATTAAGTAAGCAAAGCTTTTGGCCTTGAAAACGCGAACTTCGTAAACTATGTTTGTAGGTAAGTAAATGATATGGACGTTGTTCTTCCTACTATTGCATATTGCTGTAACTGCTTTTTACACTTATAAGATTAGGATCGTTTACCCACGATACAGGTTTCTTGATTGTACCTACCTTAAAAGTAAATTTGTTTCTTAAACCTCCCATCATGTACCAATACAATATAGTTTATTGCGCAAAATATACAGAGTACCTATAGACGGGATTGCTCTAAGCGATTTCTTACAACTATTCGTCGTGATTGATTGTTGAACTCCTTAAAATAATTTAAAAAATTTCAGCCGCTGCACTCACAAGATATTATTATATTCGTTAGGTTTTGGTAGTAATGTAATCTTGAATCTGTTCAGCAGAAAATGTAGCCTTACCCACCAATAATAGTAAAACGAGTTCATACTATCCTTTCATTTACTCTAAGGTCGACTGGTAGAGATCCCAAAGTGTGTTAAGTGCTCCTTTGTACATAGTATTATTCCTATTTGTTATTAATTTTGTTCATTTTCCTACAATAAAGCGTTTATTTTACATACATAGGTACTAGGTACCTAAATTAATTATTTACTAGACACAACGTAATAAATCAAAAACTTATCGATAACAGCCGAGATAACTATTTAAAAGCAATAATAAACAACACAGTAAGTTATATTACCTTACTTCCTAACACTAATATTACTCAGTGTTATCTAGGACGGTTTTCTATTTATGAAAGGTGCCGCTGGAAAACTATAAATGTACAAACATGATAAAGAACTAAAAATAAGTAGCTACAGTAAATAATAAAGTACCTACAATTAAAATTATCTATAAAATGTTATAGGTATGCGCGCCTTCTATGAGATCAGTATTATACCTACTATCCTAAGGTACCTACCTACTTACTGTAGTAAATTCCTACCTAGGTGCACTTACTTACAACTTGCAAAATTTACTCTACTATTTACTGTGAAATAGGTAAAAACGATTTAACGGTTGACTCGCCTGTTGGCGTAGTTGGTACTGACCCTGCCTACTGCGCCAGAGGTCGTGGGTTCGATAATATCCCACCCGGGACCAACATTTGTGTGATGAACACAATTTTGATCTGTTGGTTTTCGGATTCTGGGTGTTTGTATGTATTTATTTAAAAAGTATGTTTGTGTGTTTATCAGTTCTTCAGTACCCATTTACAAGCTTCGGCTTAGTTTGGGACTAAACAGCAGTGTGTTTTGTCCAAACATTATTATTATATTTTAAAAAAACTTGCCATCTCAAGTGTACTAATTAATAATAAAGCTCGCTCCGCGCTAGTATACCTCCTCAGTAAATGCAAACTCCTGTGGTATGCCTAAGTACTTATTTGTCGCATAATTGGACATGGGACACGACACGGCGGCACGTGCGCGTGAGTCAGTCGCGTCGTACTAGCAGAGCCTCCCGCCCACGCATGCGTCGTGACGTGACGCACACCCACTGGCATGAAGTAATAAATCTGGACATTCAATACCACTTCATACTCATTCACAATGGGTTTTATATAGGTACACTTTTTTAATAGTTCTTTCAGCAGGTTGTATCAGAGATACCACCACCGTAAATTATTTAACTGGATAGGTACTTCTTACGTCATGTACTTACCAGCATTGCAAATAAACGAATATATACAAAGATCCACTTCAAAATACTGCCCATCCCTCAACGAAGGGTAAAAATAAACTCTCATTTAAAAGTAATAGTAGAAATATGCCTACAAGTGCAATGAATGAACACTGACGAAATCAGCTCTAGAATACAGATTTCCATTCTGATTCCATAGATAATAACCCATAGATATAACACCTTCGTATCAGTAAACTGCATGAATGAAAATAATTATAAAAGCGACATGTATGTACCGGCGGAAGTAGTTAGAAATAACTTTACTATTTCGCAACTTATCGCTACAAAAGTATAGGTAGATAAAATGAAATATTATGTAAGATCAAGTAGCTTATTCAATTCTGAGCCTCTTTTAATTGGTTTATGTTGCTGCAGTACCAATCTAGTTCGGTTGAAATTAGGTTAACTGAGACTACAGCTGGGTTTTTATCAACGCTGCGTCTATGCGGCATGTCCATAAGAGTTTTATGTCAAGCCATCGGTCAGTCTGGTCTTAAATGGCGCTTGCATCCGTTGTGGTAGCCAGTTTCATCCCAACGAGGTCTGTGCGTGATCTACAAGCTGTGTAGAACAGGATTCTATCCAATCAAGACGTTATAAGTATATGATGTAACAGTATAGGAATCAGCAGAAGAAATCTATAAGGCATTAGACCGGTGGATTTATTCTGTTAATCTGCGTTGACTCCAATAGAGCGAAAATCTCTGTAAATTTAGATTTTAAAAAATAATGATGTAACGTCTCGGCCCTCGGCACAATGGCGATTATCTTTCATGCATTAAATTAAATGCTTCTAATACTAATACTAGGAAAGTGCAAATGTATATCTGCTTGGTATAATAGTACCAATGCAGGATTTTTCAGTACATCGCGACTCGAGACATTGTTTCAATCCGTCGTTAGCTGTGTTGATAAACCTCTAAAGGTACATCTGGAAACATTTTGTTCTCGTATCAGCTAATTTGATCTCCAAACATGTGCAAGTTCAAGTAGGTACTTATCAACATTGAAGAAAAAACTCCGGGACTTTCGGGACAAATACTCTTCATCTACCTAACAAGAAGCCCGACATGTGGCGCCATGGGAAGTCAACTTTATTATTTTTTCCACGATTATGCCCGAGGCGAAATCAAAACATAAAAATATAGAAGAAACAACAATCATTTGTACACATCTCATCAATAATTCTCTAGAACAAATAATTTACGATGTACAATAAAAGTACGCAAAGCCGTTCCGACGAAAACCATAAAACTCAGTTAAATAATAGCAAGCCACTCGAGTTTTACATCCATTTTAGGAAACAAATAATAGATCCTATTGTTGTTCCAAATAGCTGGAAAACAGAAGACCACCAGGTAGATGCGGTCGTCTGCAGTTCCGAGATGCCGAGAGTAGGTATATTCTATATCATTTGTGTGAAATATAACTCTTCTGCTAAGCGCGTATCGCAAGACGCAAGCAAATTCACATCAAGATTCAAGCAACATGCATTAGTCGCATTACCCTATCGAAGTACAGGTTAGCCCGTAAGAATGTCTCGTCACTTTTCTGAGAACCGGTCGCCGAGATTCATACAACACAATAGGTGTTTCAACTTTTCAAGGCACGCTCCTCTCGCATACCTGGCGTGGTCGGATATTATCAACGGAACCATTGTTTTTTATCCAGACTTTTTGAATTTCAACTGTTTTAACAGCACGTAAAAAGGTATAAGACGTGACCTGACAAAAGACTTGTGCCACAACAGTGAACATTAGGGAATAATTTAAACAGTATTGTAGTCACAGCAACAACAAGCTCTCACATTCTTTTCAGTTAGGAACTAACCGGCGCGTGTCTGACTTGATTTGCTATCATGTAGTTTCGCCAGTGGAGCGGCAAGACAGCAGTTAGTCGGTTGTTAGCTGCATCGCGACCTTTACGTTGTGCAACCCACCGACAAGCAGTCATGCAGAAATGAAAACGCTTGCCAAAACAAAACTAAACCGAACAATAGTTGATGCAATTTGTTCCTAATTTATAATGTATGACGTTAATTAATGCAGTGAAACCTATAGTTAAGAAACTGTACCACTATTATTTATTCAGTGACTAATTGTACTTACTTAGTCCTAGAGTAATGTGCGCTTTGAACATTCTGCGCTTTTGCCTATGTGCGATTTTGGCACACAATTTGCGATCAATTTGTCATATTTTACAGTTGTTGCGTTTTTGCAGTCCTAACTGTTAGATCGTTTTATGTTCAGATTCTTGGAGGGACAGAGATAGTTTTACCTATTTCAAAGAGAGCGGACGCACCGAACTAAATAGGTACCTACGCGAGACTTCAATTTGCCACAAACTGATCGCTATCACAATGTTCTAAGTTTTTTTAAGGCAACGCCATAATAGCGTCCTAAACGTTGTCTATTCGCAAGTGCATAATTAGCAGCGCACCCGTAACTTGTTGGTGCTAACAGACAAGGTCGGCCGCTTCCTACGAGGCGCATTTTATAAACGTTCGTAGGCTGCAGCTGTGAACTGCAAGTGAATGTCTATTCCTATTAAGTAACGCACCTGTCTCAGAGATGCCATAATATCAAACACCTGTAAGCGCAAAAACGTCGGTCTATCTAACCCAAATAAAAGTTTCTAGCAAACAAAAAGTTAAATGTTTCGATGAACATAAAAACCATAAGAGCATTCTATATGAATGTAGGTAAGTACAAGTAGGCTGTTAGCTAGCACCCGGAACCGCAGCAGGATTGCAAAGGCCAATAACAACCTGATAAAGTGATTGAATGAAATATGCCAAGTAACGTATAACAGTATTATTTCTGTGTAATTATGGTTGTAGGTATTTATTTAGATATTATTACGTCGTAATCAAATCGTAAGTTTGTTTGGTTGACACTGAATAATTCGTAAGATAGGTATTTGATTTAGACATGGTGCCCAATTGATTCAACAGTTTCACTAATTCATATATCCCTCTTTCCAACTTGTCGACAAGTATAACCATCTATATCTCTATAGTACCATCAATGGTCGATAATTATACCATTGATGGTACTAACGACTATGACAATTATTCATAAAGGTACTACAGATTCTAAATTAGTGTCACTAGTACCATTGATGGTACTAACGGTACAAAGTTGTCTCACTTGTACCATCAATGGTACTGGTCAATAATGGTACTACTGTCACAGAGTAAGTAACTGACACAACGGGAGTTTAATTTTTAACCAAAAGGTATTTACAACTACGAGCGTCAGTGGCGTCGGGGATAATACGCGACCTATCATATCGAAAGGTCCGAAGTTCGATCCCCGGCTCGGCCATGTTTTTGGGTCGAACCAATGGGTTTTTTTTGAAACTTAAGTACATTTACTGACTGCTCTCAAACGGTGAAGGAAAACATCGTGAGGAAACCTGCATACGCCGAAGGAGAAATTCCTTAGGCGCATGTAAAGTCCACCAACCCGCACTGGGCTAGCGTGGTGGACTATAGCCCGAACGCCCTCGTTGAGAGGGTAGGCCTGAGCCCCAGCAGTGGGGACATGTTAGTTGGCTGTTGATGATGATGATTTACAACTACAGTTAATATCTAGTTCGGCATATACTTATCACGAATAACGACCTGTCAAAAGTATGCCGTATGCGACTCGTCTGCATTATGAAACTTGGCTCTTGCTGAACCAAGTTTGACCACCTCTAAGGCACCGCTAATGCGGCATTATCGTCCACAAGAATGGACATTGTCGCGAAAGCGGTTCTTGCTCTGCCACGATCTTGCATTCCATTACCGAACGATCATTAGTGTGCGCAAAGTTAGGCAAAAACTAGACGTGAGTGTAATTTAACCTATCTGTTAGGTATGAGCAAGAAGTAGATAGGTATGAATGCAGCTACAAACATAATGGATACATTTGGTGTACCTGCCTTACCTGGTTATTACATGCATATCACGATCATTGGCAAGTACCTATAGGTAAGGCAATACTATACATACTAATGTTAATGTAGGTATGTATACCTATCCTACTTCTTTGGATGACTTTGTTTGGTTTTGTGTTATGTCCGACGTTTTAGACTATTTGCTCGATTAATTACACTATCTCTAGCGAGTATAGTATAGTAACTACTTAGTACCTATTTAGAAGATAGATATAACTAGCCATGCCTCGAGACTTCATCCGCGTTATAAAGTATACTATTTATAGGTATGTAATTCAATTTTTTTAACCCGTTCTAATCATGCCAGTTTTTTAGTTTTAAAGTTTGTCAATAGATGGCGCTAGGTGTATGTATTTTACACCCGATATCATTAGATTTTTTGCAAGACATATAAGGTGGGCGTTCAAATTATCCACCAGTTTTTACTTGTTTATTATTAGTATAGATTAACGAAACGCGTAAATGTACATTTTAGTTTGGTTCAAAGTGTTCGGTGTTAGAACACAGTTAATTAAGTTAGGTCTTTTATAGCGACTTCAACTCATGAACTTAGGTACTCGATGAATCACAGAAGACATGGTCAAGCAAGACGTTCAGGGACGTCATTTTAAATTGGTTTCACACGGTGGTGATCTCTACGATGTATGTAATAGACTTAATGACTTTATTAACTTTGAACTTTACCGTTTAAGCAACTATTAAGGTGATCAACATTCTCATTTAGTTATCCCGGTAGGTATATAGCACATAAAGTTCTTTCTGATGTTTTTTTTATCTATTATTAGGTAGGTACCTATAATAGGGTGAAAATGATAAGTGATCTCACTCGTTACCTAATCCTAAATTAAAATTGTAATTTTTTTCCCTGAAATTGAAACTACGACACTAGCTAGCATAATAAATAATTAATACAGGACGTTACCTAAGTAATTATATTTTTACGTAACCGAGTAGGTACACAAATTAAATCAATAACTGTTTAAGTAGTTCAATTACAGTTAACTTAATTCAAGTAGGCACTTACCTACAGTTCATAAATATTTCAACATTCCTTCCTTTGCATTTCAACACAATACCTACGTCCTAGGTAGGTATAGATACCTACTTAGTTACTTTACTTATAGACCAACGGCTATCTGACTGAATCTGACTCACTATGGCGTTTTCCTTTTCTACTGGTTTGGTAATCTATTTCAATCAACATCATAATTTATCTACGATTATATTGGCTTAAGTTAATACACATCAAACGAGTGATTAAGTATTACGTTGAACGCAACTCATGATCTATAATTCTAATCAATAATGAAATTCAAATAAACTGACGTCAACCAATCAAACGGCACGGAAATCGCGCGAAAACATCCTAATGACAAGTTGACTTGTGTTCAGTAATGGTAAGTGCTTACTAACTGACCTGTCCAGTTGCTTTCTTGTACCGAAGAGTTGCTTCCCTCACGAGGTCCCTGACCAGCAGGTCACCAGCGCCGCACGGGACTAGCACCCGCACAGACCCAAAACACACCGTCACCTTCATAATCACACCGCACTATGAATCACCAACACTGCGCCTAGTCACTGGCTAGCATATTAGTTTGTCGACAAACTAATACGAGCACGATACTATCTGCTGCACATGGTTAAGTTAACCCTGCGTCGAAGCACCGGTGAAACAAAAAGGACAAAAATCGTCCGCGTCCCTTCGTGTGCTGGCATAGCGTATCCGCCGTCTCGTCGCACAACACTGTCACTTGCACTAATCCGAACTAATTCACGCACTAAATACACGAATTGCATTCAACATTGAGCACATTTCGATAAGATTACGCGAAACACGAACGCGAAGAGCGCGCTATCGGCCCGCGGCAGCAACGGTCGTGGCAAGGAACATGAATAAGAATTCGTTTGGATGTTGTTTGTAGCGTGGTGAGGGGGGCGGAGGCCGACGGCGGGGGGCAGGCGCGGAGCGACCGGTTCCCCGAGCAACCAATCGGCGGCGGCGTCACGGCGGGCAGCTGTCGCGTCATACCTGCCTCGCACACATCGGCTTGTATTACTCGCATTCCATCCAACTATCTCGCATTATTTTGAATGAAACTGCCCCTGATTACAGGCTGAGTCATGGGTTGCGAGAAAACGTGATAGCTTCACGACTGTTACAGTTTGAAGAGTTGGCCTTTCACAAATATCGGAACAGATTGGGACTTCGTTGTGTGCATCGGCATCTCAGGTATTCGTCATAGCTACGCAACGCATACAGACACATTTCATCATCTCAAGCTCTCTGACTGTTGCCGTCGGTCATGTCCGAGTGTCTTGGCCCTTGGCCCCTATTGCTTTGATATCCTTTACTTACTTACCTAGAATCATTTAATCATTGTTGCCATGCCAACCACCATTCGTGCAAGTAATTTTTACAAAATTAGAGCATAGAGTAGGTACGACACCACCTCAAATTAAAGCAATCAGAAGATCTTATTGTCGCTAGTTAATAATAAGTTAAGTATGATTCATTAACAGGTAACATACTTCTGTAAAGTTAACGCCCGCGATGAAATGGGTACCTACTGTTATATGAATATAAACCACATAATGGCTGTAAACAGAGTGGCAAAACCAGTAATTCCAGCACTAAAATACCACGTGTTGTTAAAAATACGTTAAACATGAGTTTACGACGTCCGCCCGCTCCTCCGCTAGTGTCACAAAGAAGCGCAGTTCAAGGCGACGAAGGGCATTAGTATGCGGAAGACAAGCTGTCACCGACACTATACGTACCTGTCCCGCAAGTCTATGTGATATAATCACACCAATAACACTTCAAACGTAATGTAGGTATCTTTAAAGAACTAGTGTTTATAGAAATAGGGCAGTCGCCGTTGGATTTGAACCTGCGACCACTTGCCCACTCTTTAACAATTACTCAACGCTAACCGTTGTTGAGAGCGTCGGTGGCGCAGTGGGGAAGACGCGACCTGTCACGTCAATAGGTCAGTTTGATCCCGGATTGCTCTCAAATGGCGAAGTCTGTGCTAATGTGAAGTCCACGAACCCGCACTGGGCTAGCGTGGCGTGGTGGACTATTAGCTAGAGAAGGTACGCTTGTGTGTCAACATTGGGGACATATTAGACGTCTCGTATCGGCCTGTTAACGGCCGATTTGGGGACATACGAGACGTCGTATGGGACACTGGAGACATGCAATATAAATATATATACGTAAAATAAAACATGTCAAATATAAAAGCAACAAATTACTAAAACTGTTTCCCTAAAATAAACTGATTGTAAGCGGTAGGTAGGTGTGAAATTAAAAGAAGAATGTTTATGTAAACCACTTTAATTGTAATTATTATTGCTTAATTTGAATTGAAATAAATATAAATACACAATACGCTTCCTACTTATCGCGTTGCTGAAGAGTCTACAAAAATAATTTATATCAACATATGTATTTATTGAATAATTGTCGGTGACTATTGATATAGGTATTCATAATGACTTTATTTTCAATTTTATGACCAACTTCTCAAGCTATTTATGAATGAATGAATATTATTGAAACAGAATGACATAACTAAGGTCTATTGATCTCGTACGTACATACATACTAATGGAAAAGAAACATTATTTAGTGTGACGTGAAATACAAAAATAAATAGGTAGTTACTTGAAGTTACACTGTGTTACATTACATTGTCTAGATAGCATGTAATTTAGCTATAAAAATGTTTTATATATTCAGATTTTTTTGATTGCTATGTGAGTTGAGTAGGTATACGTGAAATTTAGAAGTAAAAATTGATGCTTTTTATTTTACCCTACAAGGTTTAACTTACACGTCAGTTCTACTTCTCTATTTGAATTTTTATTTTTGTTCTAAAATATTTATTGTGGAAATGTGTCGGTAATTTAAACTGCCATCAGTCCAACTACGTCTCAAACACATGTTTTGATATAGTGGTCCGTTGACTTTTCATATTTTACCATGATATTCGATTCACACATCTCTTTACGCAAAACGGGTCACATGTGTAAGTTTTATTAAAAATTTTAAAAACGTTCAATCTAAAATGACGTTTTCCCATAAATTTCATTCCGAGAGCCCATTAAGGCAGTTTGATATTTACCGACACCAATACTTAAGTATAGGTAATTATTTGAAAAAGATAACTTCCAATGTTTCAAGCTACATTAAATTAATCTGGTTACAGGAATAAAATAGTTTGGCACTGTGTACACACAAGAAGGAAAAACTTTGAATCGAAATATTGACTGTAAAAATAGCAAACAAGAGGAATCCTTCGAAAAATAAGCAAATCTTTTCACAGCATGGCACAATTACATGTATGTATGTATATAATAAAGTGGAATAGCACTTGACAGATCGTTAACGATATTTACAAAGAATAACAATTTCCTATATCTTCCTGGGGTTATTTACCCCGATATTTACACATTCACACATTATATACGTAAGTTCACTATACAGTGTCATGCTTTCTTCAATGAACACAGCTTCTCAATAAATTTGAATCCACTTTTAACTGTAATAATCACGTGTTATCGATCGACCTTGCGAAATCGAAATATTCAATGTTCACTTTAATTATTTTTTCTCTATTTGGAACACTCACAGCTGTAATATTTAAATGAATACAAACTAGCTTATATTAGCCGTGTCCGTATTCTATAACAAATATTAAGCCCCAATGCCTCTGTAATTTCATTGCATGGCAAACGCTTGCGCAAAGCACGTATAAAACAAAAATAAGTCGAAACTACAAAATTTCAATCATGTTCCACGACCAGCAAACTTGGTGGAGTATCATCCCTCGCGCCTTTATCATCCTCAAGTTAAGTACACGATTAGCCAAGTAACGCAACGGCTTTTAAATTATACAATCACAGGCTATATGTGTGCCTATGAGAAATGTAAGACATAATATTAATAATTGCAGTTGATTATATTTTACACTATAAAATAACAATCATTACATGAAATTGACACATAACTTAATATTAAATAATAATTGAATACTAAATGGAGAATATTCTACAACAAATATTCGCTAGTGATGTTATGTATCGGTTGTACTTTAAAGTCTCACGGTTGTTGTAATATCTATGAACTATTACAAGATAAGTACTTACATAAACACTTGATCCATTATAATAAGGTGAATGGGGATAAATATTTAGAATCAATTTGCGAGACAAAAAGAGAAAACGTATTTTTTCTACAGAACTACAATCAAAAACTACAATCATAATGTGACTAGAAAAAAAGAAAATTTATTAATTAAAAGTTAAATGAAAGTACCGATTACCGATGTTCATTAGAATCTTAGAAAACGAAAGGATTTAATTGATTGATCATTCATTACATTAATTAAGTCAATGTCTGTTTCTCTGCTGTCCTCCTTAACAACCTGTCACGAAAAACTGAAATGCATAAATTTACCTACTTATTAACTACATACCTACCTACATAAATGAGACAAACGAATCCAAACTTGACTGAGATACGTACGATACTTTGCGAGACAATCTAGATTTTACAGTTACAGTAATAGGGACCAGCCCGTAGACTTAAAACACCGACGTTTACAGAAATTGGTCGCTCGAATTCGAATTCTTATACCATTTATCACAAGACGAACCATACATTAGTTAATATATACTAAGTCAGAGCACCTTATAATTGTAGAGATCATCACACACTCCTAGATGGTGCGTGAAGCCATCACATGGCACTTGCGGCTGTACATACGTTCAATCAATATCATACAGTGTTATGTGATAAATATATATTATATAGATACATATTGACAAAATTTACATACATAGCATAATTCAGTTCAAAATAACAGGCACAATGATGAAATTGTTTACTTTGTAAAATACTTGAACATCGAGTTTCATTCACAGAATCATGAAGACAAGAAATAAATTTGAGTATTCATCATTACTTCCCGTTAGAGAGCCAAATTGCAAGCTTTCTATACAATTTTAATAGGTACATAATTTTCTTTGGGAATACTGTCATGACCGTTCTTATTCTGAGATTTCTTGTTCATTACAATGCATATAATTATCTCCTTTGAAGGTAGGTACTCCTTCCAGACAAAGTATGTTCAGAAGAGCACAACACACACCTACATAAGTTCTTGTATCCTTTATAATTATAATCACAACTTCTGGCGTATCACATCACTGTCATCACTACACATCGCTCTCGCCATCGGTGACGTGGGCGGGCTGACCGAAATTCCTCGTTATGGACTCGCTGACCGTGCGAATGTTCGCTAAGTACCTGTGCGCGGGTTCATCGGAGTCGTAGATCGCGCTAAGAGACTCCAGAGATACCAACGCTTCGGAGTCGAGGAGACGGGACGAGGCGCGGGAAGACACGTCATCGTCGCGATCGAAGTAGCAGGAGTTGACGTCACTGAGCGCTGCCTCGGCGTCAGTGAGCCCGGCCTCGTTGAGCATGGAGACGTTCTCCAAGGCAGGGTCGTCGGTGGTGTAGCCGGTGCTTTCTGGACGTCCCCCGTCGCCCTCGCCCTCCGAGCATGACGAACTCCATTCGGACTGACTCTCGCCGTAGATGCCCATTTCTCTGTGATTCGAAGTGGTCACCTAGAGACAAATTGACGATTATAATTTGGGAGCTCTAGAAACGGTTTAGTCTTTGAAATGATAGTTCAGTTCCTCACCCGGTTATGTAGTCTCTCTTGCATTTCGTTTTCGTGCTTCTCTTTAGCAGCTGCTTCGGATTTCCGGTCACATTGTGGGCTAGAATCAAAGACAAATGACATTGTGAATTTCTATAAATCTTAATCTAGTGAAGAACTTTCACGCGGATACTCGCCGTCGTAGTGGCACGAGGCAAGCCGGGCGAGTGCACACTCTCATGCTCGTGGCGCCTTCACGAGTGAAGAGTTACAATTACAAAAGACAGTGAACAAATCGAGCCCAGCACTCGCCTATCTTTCGACGTATGTTAGTGAAGAGTGAAGAAAAATCTGCCCGCTGTCTATTGTAGGCCAAATGTTAGATAAGTATCTATAAACCCTACCTGGAATTATGTTCCCGCGAGTGAGTAGGCGAGGGTAGTTCGACCACGACATCAGTGGGAAGTACTCCGGGGAACTCGTTGGCCGGCGGGCGCGGGGGCGAGGCGGCCTGCTGCGACGCCCGGCCAGGGCTCGCCGCGTCCTGCCGCGCCAGCTGAGTGATAGCGGCCAGCCCCACCGCGTGCAGTGGACTGCTATTATTGTTGCAGTTCCTTACAGGCTCTAGTGCGGGATTTTGGCCCCTAAAATATTTAACAGAGAGTACAATGTGGGGACCTACGCCAAAATGAAGTAATGACTACCAATGACTAATGACACAACAAGCAACTCACCTTAGTTCAAGTTTTAATTCTTTTCGCTCCGCTTTTGGCGGATTAACCTTGATAAGGTTCTTATCGTCGAGTAGTCTTTGGATCTCTCTCTCGAAGGGCTGCACGCATGCCACATCCGTAGGGCTTCGTTTAGTGAACACTTCTCTGGCATCATGGTTCAAATGCTTCAGGTTGTTCGGTCGACTGCCAGAACTAGAAAATGAATTTGTTCTTTGGGCCAGGCGATTCGGCATATCCTTCTTTTCCGTTTGACTGCAACCGTCTCGTTTCGCTGACGCTTGTAGCATGTTTATTATACTCCTTTGCAGCTTTTCCTCCTCTTTTTGAAAGTTAATACTGCCATCGAGAAATTTGTCGTCTAGAGAGGATTTCTTACTTAATTTATGCTTAGAATAAAGTTCGTTTATATTGTTCAAAAGGGGTTTGGTTCTGACGGGAGGATAGTCGTACGGGCTTGGGTCGATACGCTGCTGTCGTGCAGGCCAGCCTGGTGGGCGCGGGGGAGAAGGCGAAGCATCGGTAGTTCGTGAATAACTTTCATCTGAGGAGCTAAGACTTGGGGATCTTGTTAGAGAGCTCAATTCATCAGCTGATGAGTGTACGCGTGGACTTCGCGCTAGAGGCAAACTTTCGCTCGACCTCGGTCTTGGCAACCGAGCGGGTGGTCTTCTCTTATGTGCGGCAGGAGGGCGGGGCTCCTGCGGCCGAGGCCAGGGCGGCACTAGCGCGCGCGGCGGCGGCCATCGGGGATTACCGAACACGCCGTGCGGAGGAGGTGGGGGCGGCGTTTCCTCTGGTTCCTTGTTCCTACGGCCTTTACTGCCCTTGTGGTTATTCCCATTACTTTGATGCCCATTAGTAGGCAATAGAGGCTCGTTTTCGCCGGCAACTGATGATTCTCTCAGAGGTGGTAATCTCGATGGCTGAGCTGCTGCTCTCCTAGCGGAGTTTTGCAGCATTGCAAGCGGAGTGGCCACTCCCCCGTAAGCTGTCGGTGGATTTTGTGTTGGTCCATTCGAATGGGTTTGGGTATTTCCACCATTTGCAGGCGCCCTATCAGTTAAGAAATAAGTCGTCATCTCGCCTTTCCCCTTAACTTTCACCTTTCCTCTGCATACGAATTGATATGGCATATCTTTCAGGACTTGATAGACTTCTTCGGTTACTTGCGTGTGGTTTGGCAGACCAGTGGAGTCCATTCGAGATGCTACATTTACCGTGTTGCCCCATATATCATATTGCGGTTTCCTAGCTCCTATCACTCCAGCAACAACCGGGCCAAGATTTATACCTGTGGAATGAGGTTTTGGTAGAAATTAAACTATGTTCTGTATGTGTTCAGAATGGCTACAAGTATTTCGAATTACTTACCAACTCTTAACATGAAGTTGTTATACGAATTATCGTTGATATCCTTGAGTTTGTCCCTCATGGCGAATACGAACTCCACCAATGTGGCCATGTGCTTGCGAGCGCTGGGTTCGTCTGACATTTTCTTGTCAGGAATGAGGCCCACGGCTGCCATATAGGTGGAACCAACGGTTTTGATTTTGTCGATTGCGCTGAAGCGATCATCGCCCAATAGCTAAAAAGTAAAATGAAGTAAGACATAATAAAAACGCATCAATATCTCATAAAAAAAGCTGATGCAGTATATTATTTAATATTATTACGACCTTTAGACATAAACGACCGAAATAATAAAATACAAAAGTATAAATGTCCACAGGATGCGAAAAATTTACAAAAACACTTAAGTATCAAAATCTTACCTCATCAAAATCAGCAATAATCTCATTGAGCAGCCGGAGGCACTCCATGCCCTGGTTGTTGCCGTCGAGCTCCATGTAGAACTCGTGGTAGTTGGTGATGGAGGCGAAGACCACGCCCACGCGCTGGTACGACTGGTGGTACAGGTCCTGCCAACCGCGCCTCTTGCGTCAGCGAGCGTTAGCGTGCGCAAGCCATGCGAGGCAAGTCAGGGAGGGCAGTGACAGTATTTCAAGGGTTTCGACTATATTGGAAGCATGTGCTTTTAACTTGAATAAGTGTCCTTTCTACATAACAAAGTGACGGCAGAGGGATTCGAGATTCTGAAGTGCCGAAGTTTTTAGTATTGATTTATTATATTTACTAAGTCTGTCACTAAGCCCTACCTTCTTGCAATACCAATTAATTGTATCATCAAATAAGCATGTTGGCGACAAAAATGATTAGTGCATTGGATTATGCGTTGATTTAAGTGCAATAGAAGCTGATGTTAGTATGAATCGTGAACAATGTTGCTAATAATTATTTAGTGATGCCATGTAAGTAATGAAATAATGATTGTATGTCATGCGATGAGCAGTATGCTATAGTACATTGTGCAATAAGGGCAGTAAGTAGGATATTACTAACGAGAGTCTGTTAGAAGCCCGACGCCGAAGGCGGAGGGATTTTAATGACTCGAGTTTGTAATACCCTTACTGCCCGTGATGCACACAATGTTTTTCATCACATTTGCGAGGAAATAAATACCTACGACACAAGGGAACAAATTTTCTTTGACTGTGCTGATATTATTTAAGTTCATTCAATTTAGTTAAATTTAATTACCTTAATATAACTCAAGTTAACTCAGTTTAACTCAAGTCGAGTCAAATCGAGTACAGTCGATTACAGTCGAGTACAGGCGAGTACAGTCGAGTACAGGCGAGTATAGTCGAGTACAGTCGAGTACAGGCGAGTACAGTCAAATACAGTCGAGCACAGTCTGTCACAGGCGAGCACAGTCGAGCACAGTCGAGCACATTCGAGTACAGTCGAGCACAGTCGAGTGCAGGCGAGTACAGTCGAGCACATTCGAGCACAGTCGAGTACAGTCGATTTTAGTCGAGATTAATAATTTAACTTAATTTTTAACTTAATTAATTTAATAAACCAGTTCAGTACAGCCAGCTACACATTACAGCCCTAGATGTATAATATTGTACTGATTTTCATTATTCTCCCGCGGGTGTATATAGGCCATTGTGTTTCTATAAGTGCGCATATAATTAGACCCTGAACGAGCAAGTGTGATGAAAAAAATATTAAGTAAGTTCTTTATTATTAGTTTAAGCTTTACAATTGGGTAACCAAATGCACGCCACCGAATATCCTCCTTGTAAAGTTGGTTATCTCAGGTTTTTTGACTAGGTATAAAAAGCGGTGTTGACATGAAAAATATAAGTATTCAATTCTTTAACGGAACTGACAATTTCGTTTATATATTTATTGAGCCAGTCTTCATTCACATAGTTACCATGTTAGTCCTGAATTGGTTGTCCAAGAAGTGTGTGGCGACATGAGCCGGCAATAGATTGAACAGTATTCTTCTATTTGATGCCTGCAACATAATATTATGTAATTTAATTAGGTACTAACTAATCTGATGCCAAAATTGATATATTTAAAATACTATTATGAGCTCAAAATAAGTCCAATTTAATAAAAGTTTTGGTGCTACTTAAAAAAGGTCAATAAGTGGATATACGCAGAAAAAGCGAAAAAGGCAATTCAATCGCAGTGACTTGAATCCAAACGAGAAACCAAAACAACAAAATCCTAATTCTCCATGTGATACAGGATTAAACCATAGAAATAAGAAAACTGCCCACGGCAATATAGATATCACTTCAACAGCCTATTAATATTGTCCACCACGTTGGCCCAGTGGGTGTAGTTCACCAAGTTAGCCCAGTGCGGATAGCCCAGGTTTCACACACGCCTAAGAATACCTTCTTCGGCGTATGCAGGTTTCCTCACGATGATTTCTTTCACCGTTTGAGAGCAGTCAATAAATCCTTAAGATTCTACAAAAACGCACTGGTACATGGCATGAACGGGATCGAATTCGGACCTCTCGATATGGTAGGTCCATCTCCAGCACTACACCACCGACGACGCTCTATCTGTTCTATAGATATAATTAACAATAATTTTCCTGAAAATTATGTACCTGTAAAGCATCCATGTCTCTTTTCTCGTCCCGCGCCTGCGCCTGCCACAGGAAGTCGAGCCGCGCCGTCCACTCGGTCTGCCGCGCGTGCAGCATCACCGCCAGGGCGAGCGCCAGGGTCCACGCGCACGCCACGTACGCCGACCCCACAGGCCCTGGCCTGGTGCAAACGGGGGACATGCCATTCAGTATATAGGATTCAGATTTAACCATACAGTAAGGAAGTATTCGCTTCGCCCTTATGTACGTTCCCCTTTATTCGGGTGTAGTGTTTACTATTTCTGCAGTTCACATCCTCACTAAAATCGCAGTAAAACTGAAGCAGGTGGTTTCGTGGAAGCAACAATCGATGAAAGAAGCTACCGGTTAAATATTTGTTCGATGAAGTGTAAATCGACATATAATTCCGAGTTTATTTCAAAATCGTCGAGAACGAAACTCACTCTGTCATAAGATCGTAGCAGTCAAACAGATCCTTGTGGTATGCCAGGATGACAGCCATGTACCCGGCGGTCATGACAGCGAGAAGTATCCCTTTCACTAGTATGGGTAGTCTGAGGAACACGGCGACGGCCAGCATACTGAGGCAGCAGCCGAGCGTGATGTAAAGCGGTATGGGGCAGGCGCGGTGGTCGTTGCTGCTCCAGAGCGCCGCTGCCAGCTCTCCGCTGGTCATTCGAATGTCGCCCATAGTCGTTACGTTCTCCGTCAGGTTCCTGCACACGTCTACTTCTCGGCATGTTACCTGCGAATAAAAGTTACAATACAATCAAACACAATTCTGTGTGCAACATTTCAAATGTAACATTATGTTTCGATGAAACTAAACCTACCCTAATTAGCAACCCTATATTTCTCTGGGAATCCTATGCACAAGAGTTAGTTTTAGTAAGTAGGTATCTTCAAATCCAACTTACTACGTTGACTTGTCCCACAGCATAGCCCAGCACAATAGTGAAGGTGGTGATGGCATTCCTTAAGGCAAACGGTCGTGACACGTCGCAGGGGATGAGCCTGAGGCGCGCCGCGAGCGTGAGCGCCAGCACGGCGGCGGACCACGCGAAGGCCGTCACGAACAGCAGCAGCAGTATGGTGGTGCGCGGCAGGACGGCCGCCTGCAGCGCGCCGGCCGCCGCCACGGCGCCCAGGGCCGCGCCCAGCGACCCCGCCCAACCACCGTCAGTTGAAGCGCGGTACTGGCAAAAGTAAGGTCAGTTGGGGTAAGAGGGACACCGGGAAAAGAGGAACGACCAGACCAGCACGCCAACATGAGTTGACAGCGTCGATTCTCGCTTACGACTAGGGAAATACGTAAAAGTGCTCTCTTTTCGAGTAATTATGAAATGATAGGGGCACAGATTAATGATATAGTGTCTTCGAGAGATAGGGGTAGAGAGCAGACTTGACGACTATGGAGTTTATCTCCATAGTTTGTTAGATATGGCCCTCTTGTTCTTTTTTCTCCGGTGTTCCTATTACCCCCACCTGACTTTAAACCGTTGTTAACCTCTAGATTGCCAGACAACCTATTGATATCCGTTAGGTAGTTCATATTGTTCATTTCGTTAACCTCTAGATTGCCAGATAACCTATTGATATCCGTTGGGTAGTTCATATTGTTCATTTCGCGTCAGTCAGACACTTGTCTTTATCTGAGTCTTTATCACTCAAAAAACTGTCATTTTGTACTTTGGGCTGTATGTATGTCAGATAAACATTCAAAATGTCAGTTTTTTTAGCGACAATGTCAGGTGTCTGATTGACACGAAATACGAGTATCAGAGGTTATTGCGCTCTGGCCCTTGGGTTACGAAAGGTGAAAATACTGTCCGAAGACAGCCAAGTTGTTTTCCTAATTAAAAGCAAGCTTTATGTGTAAATTAAAAGTACCTGGGCCTCCTTCGCGGTATCTTTAAAACACAGGGTCAGCAGGTGGACGTGTGTGGCCTTCTCGCGATGCACAGAGCGCGCGTCTATGGCCTGCGCGAGGAACTTGTTCACGCGATTGGTCGGCTGGTGGTACACAGAGGAGTGACGCTTTTTCAGAGGCCGCTTAAACTTCTCCGTAACTTTATTCTGTGGAACACGATAAAATGGTCAACGCCTCGTTTCTGGCTAGGTACTTCTTCAGATACATATTACAGGTTATGGATATACACCGAACGAAGTTACGAGGGTTGTTGAAAGTTTGAGAATTGATAAGGCACAGGGGCACAGAGGTCTTCCAGGGTCAGGGCACACTTAGGTCCACTGCATGCCGACACATGCTCCAACCAAATAGTTCGAACTGACCTTAGAATTAAAAAGTTCCGGTCTCCGAAGCAGCATCACATTAATAGAATAGTAATAGAATGTATAAACGAAATGAAGAAATATTGGTAGAAGTACTTCATTGAAAATGGAAATCAGTTCTAGTAATTTTGTTCTAGTATTATCAAAGAAAAGACAGAGAAAATCGTGTCCCTTTAAGCAAAGTATTATATAGGTACTTATTAAATCATGGAGAAGCCAATTCTTAAAATTAGTTATACCTATTGTATTTGATTTTTTCTTGTTTTGGCTTTAAGATAAGCCTGAATAATGAGTCAATATATATGTTAAGTATAGCTGAAAAAAGAACAAGAAATAACCAAGGACAATTTACGGTGAAAAATAGACCATTAAATGTTAAGGGGCAGGTGAGACCATGCAAGTTAGTCGACAGCGAGGGGCTCATGCCATGCTCTAGTGCTCAAGGCGACTAGTGACTAGTGGGGCAGCGAGTGAAACACAGTTCGGTGCGTTCGGCTTTATTCTCAAACAAAATTCAATAAAAACATATCAAGTTCACAACAGTTTGACAATTTCGAAAGAAAAAATAGTCCCAATAAGAAACAGTGATTGTGAATGGTTTTGTGTGCTCATGTTGCTTGTACTTGGTCCCATTTTAACCTAATCAAGTCTATTGTGAATTAAAACAGGTGCGAATGGTTTTATTCGCAAATAGGACGTGATCCACATACACTCGAGGTGGACGTTGCGTACCTGCGGCAGGGTTCGAAGTGATAATCTCGATAATTGTACGTTGATAATTAACGAAAATTATAAAAATAATGGAAAAAAACAAAACGCTAGCTCTAGCAACATGGCGCCCGCCATGTGTTCCCGAACAGGATTTCCTTCTTCGAGACGTATCCAAATCAAATGTCAATCTCAAAGACAAGGGATCACAGATACGACATGATTTTTCTTTAGTTTTCTCAAGCATAAACCAGACTCACGGCGAGAAGCGCCGAGAAACGTGAATAGTAACTCGGCGTCTCGTTCTCGCTCTCGCCTCATACAATCTCTCATACTCACTCACTCGAGATTTCTTGCCGAGACTTCTCGCCGTGAGTCTGGATGAGGTATCACTGTTTGCCTACCCTACCTATGACAGTTTGCTGTTGATTTTCTTCTTTTTGTTATTTGACTTTTAAATTACTAATACCTTTAAGTATTTTTATTTTAGTCAAAAATAAAGACACAAAACTAAGAATTAGCATATGGTTAATTATCATGATAATTAATAAAGAAAATAATTATCTTGACAATTTCGAACCCTGACTACGGTAATATTTGGGGGTATTTATAAATGCCCGGTGAATGGTGGAAAACAATAATACACATGAACAACATTTTTGTCTGCGCTTACTGTTTCAGCGATTTGATGTGGAACTAATGTCCAAGGGCGGAAAATCTGAAAAACAATGAGCAGACGTCTCATGTTAGTTGCTGGTGTATTTCAGTCTTCCACGCATTGTTTTAAATTGACGAGAGACTTTACAAAATGACAAAGGTAATAATTACAAGGGCTTTATCCAAAAAAGTGGATAGTTGACTGTTGTCTTGAAATTAATTGACGTACAAATTAGATCAAAAGTTACGAGTACGTACGTACAAAATTGTTGGGTTGGGTAGAAATAACAATGAGTGAAAGTTTTGACAAACCAGCAGCTAAAATGCAGATTCAGGGAAACATTTGGAAGTCATTTGTGTTGTGTTGGACACATAGAGAATAGTATATAACTGTGTGAAATATAAAAAATCGAAATACTTGGAGGCGGTGTTCGTATGTGAGTGATCAAAGTTTGGATGTGGTGGTGAATTTGTGTAGGATTGCTTTTCTAATTGCTAATAAAATCGTGATTTAGTGCGAAGCAAACTCTTTAAGTGAATCATTTCATTTGGAAACTCCTCGCCAAATGTTTCAGCAGTAGGTCCGTGAGAAAGCTTCAGTGCAAACCCTAAAAGAAGAAGCATAGATTTAGTCGAAAACCACCACTCAAAAACCAAACTAACTACTTGGAAACCGATAAGCGAGGTTATAATTGAACACGCATTATGATAGGCATTGCTTATATTATCGTATGCATTATCAATGCCTTTCATGTACATTTTAAGAAGCGCAAAATCAAAAATATATTGGGAGAAATAGTAATATGGTTTCATGTATCGCTCCTAAAACTTGACCTTAATTAGCCGGGAACCATATTCTAAATCACCCTCTAAGAGTGCATTTGGAACGTACATACACGTTTTAATTATAACTATAATATACATTAGGTTATAAACACATAGGTCATAGGGTTTAAATGTATGTACATTCCGCTAAATGGAAAACGCAATATAATAACCGAATTTATCTGTGCAAAATGTTCATAGATTCATATTTAAGATTTAACCCATTGCAGTGGCGCGAGTTTCATTCATAAGTGAAATATTCTTGATTGAAATATGAATCAGGGCATTGAAACTTCAATCGTTGTATAGGCATTTTAATTATAAAATTTCGCAACCTCACGTGTTTATATCACGTATTTATAAAATTAAAATGTTACAATCTCACGCAAGTTTCATTATTGTAGTAGATATACATATAATTGGTATAGACACTACTAAAAGTTATATTTATTCAGTAATTCAGTAAATAAGTTATTAACAGACTAACTAAAACTAGTAAATGATTTTTTACAAGTAAAGGGCGAACAGGTACGATCAGCGTCATGAGTGTCATACGATGTTATAGTCACTTCAGCTGCGGGGTGCATTTAACATTTCGAAACCCGAGGTCCAGCGCAATAACCTTTGAAACTCCATCGTATTTCGCTTCAGTCACTCAAAAAATACATTTTGAGACGTTTTTCTAACACTAAGTTCAAAATGTCACTTATTTTGATACCTCATCCAGACTTACGGCGCGAAGCCCCGGGAACACTCCGAGAAACGAGAATGTGAATAGTTTCTCGGTGTCTTATTCTCGCTCTCGCCTCATACAAATTCTCATACCTCATCCAGACTCATGGCGAGAAGTCTCGGCGAGAAATCTCGAGTGAGTGAGTGTGAGAGTTTGTATGAGGCGAGAGCGAGAACGAGAAGCCGAGAAACTATTCACATTCACGTTTCTCGGGTGTTCTCGAGGCTTCTCGCCGTGAATCTGGTTTAGACTTCACACTCACTCGAGATTTCTCGCAGAGACTTCTCGCCGCGCCGTGAGTCTGGATGAGGTATGAGAGACAAAGTCAGGTGTCTGGCTGACGCGAAATGAGTAATATGACAATTACTCGGTGGACAACTGATACCTTGCTGGCCCGATATCGGGTTTCGAAGTTGGTTTAGAGAGGTTGAAGGAGTATCTTTAGTTGCAATGGATAGGGGCGGGCGTTGCTTGCACAGATAAAGTCGGGTGCGTATGTATAGTGCATGGGGCCGTGCCGTGCCGACGGTGCCGGGGAGCGTGCGCAGGGCGTGGTGCTGCATGACTGCGTCGAAGGTGTGGTGGTGCGGGGCGGCGGCGGGGGAGGGCCCGGCGGCGGGGGGGCAGGCGGGGTCCCGCAGCGCGTCGCTCACGTCTTCGGCCCGCAGCGCGGCCAGCCGCAGGGCCTCCGCGGAGCCCGGCTCGGCGTGCAGCGCGCGCCGCAGGTCCAGCACCTACACAACAAAGCCTCGTCCCAAATACTACCATGACACGCTCCAACAACAACTATACCATATGTTACATTCATTGCACAGAATCACTCCATTTCAGAATCCTACTTTCAGGTTGCCTATGTTTCTTGTCCTACAACGTTAAGTGTATTACAAAGAAGTGACAGGTAAAACGTAGTCGTCAATTAGGCTTGATCTCTTGTGTAAGAAACACTCAAAAACTAAATAATACCTAAACGAAGAAAAAATCATACCATTTCAATGCAAGGACTCAAGAGAGTGATATCCATTGAGATTACCATGAGAGAGTGATTACCATGATCGGTCTCTAATTAGGTACTTAGGTAGCAGCGACGTTTTTATTGGTTTCGATTCAATTTGTTTAATCATAGGTTTAATAAAATAATACTCAATTTATATGAACTTGAAAAATATATTAATAAACCGTTCATTAACATCAAACACTTATTAATTAAAATGTCTGTCACTTGAATACAAACTAGCTTAAAAATAAATTAAATAAAACAAACACAAACTTACCTCTCAAGGCGAAAAGTTCAGGTCGATATTTTATCACTCGTATTAATTTACGTTGGAGAGATGCCGGTGGGTAGAAGCCAGTATTGTAAAAAGCTAAGTAAATAGATCGCGTTACCCTAATATTTCCGCACTATTCAATGTAAAATCTACAAAACTGCGTGGAAATTCAAACGCGCGGCTTACTGAATAAATATACTTAGACTGCAGTGAAGTAGTGCAAGACGAAACGTCGAACTAAAGAAAAACATGCAAAGGTTGGATCAAAAAGGAGGCGCGTGTACTAGAGTAGGTAGGTACCTTCCTGGCTGCGTTGGCCTTGAGCTCCTGCGGCGAGGCGGCCATGTTGGAGAAGGGCACGTCAACGTTGAACTTGATGGAGTGCAGCAGCTGCACCACCACGTTGGACACGTTCTTGAAGGAGAGCTTCCGCCGCGTGCCCGTGCCGAGGCCCACGCCCGCTGTAAGGCACATCTGGAAACATTTAGTAAGATTTTTACAAAAATTAACCTATTTGAGGTACCTACTATTATCTCTTGTCCATTTTGTAGGGTCCCGGTTCTGGTCCACGTCGGGCCTGCGGTTGCGCGAATGTCATCTTTCCAGGGGTCTGGTATGTTAACAATGAGCGTGGGAAAAGTGAAAAAAAGTTCATTTTTATCACAATAAACAGGTACAGATCTCATTGTTATGTAAACAATAGTTTTTATTTCACTTCGATACGATACATATTTACAAAGTTACAAGACTTATTAGTTATTGTACAATCACTGTACCTCGCATTATTTTTGAGAATTCGTGTACCGAGCGGCAAGTACGGCGGCGCACGCCACCATATTTTTCAAGAGAAATGCACGTTTCTCTTGACATGACATCGCACTGGGCGCAATGAAAAAAATTGCGCAGGATCATTTTTACAAATCTAAAACAATTTTAAATGTAATATGTTAAGTTGAAACTTATATGTTTAAAAACACCGTTCCCAAGCTCATTCGTCTCTATGTGCAGGTACTTACTTGCTCCATATTTCGCTGCAACTCAGTGTCTCTATCTTATCAACGCAGTAAGTAAAGCTAAAGTTATGGATCGCGCGATCATAAAATTTTATTTAACTACTGTTACCCGCGGCTTCGCTCGCAGGGTATAAATTTTCGGGAAGTTTTCCCGTGGTAAAAATTGACTATTTCATCTCCATGATGACGCAGTCTACTTATGTGTGAGTAAACTTCCATGGAGATCGATTGAATATTTGAGCCGTGAAACATTAACAAACGAACAGTAGGATAGAGGACATTGGCTTTTTTAAGGTCTAGGGAAAAACTCTAAGGATAATGAAACAGATAACTTGCTAACAGGTAACCCATGCATGGGACAAATGGGTAAGCGTTTGCATAAAACACAATGTTTTCTACTCAATGGTAACATTTTACCCACATCATAATAAAGAGAGTGTCATTGTGTGACGTCACGTGAACTCACTTTCCTCCGGCGGGGCGGGGGGATGATGAAGTATGTCTGCACGGAGTGGTCCCTCAGGTACGCATTGCGGCTGGCACCCAGGCCCGGCTCCACTTCGTACGCGCCGCCCAAGCTGTCCAGCGTCGCTTGCGTAATATGCACCCGACTGAAAAATTAAGTTCAATTATACGTACGTGTAAGTATTGTATCCGACACACTCATACCCCCGCATTAGGTAGGATAACCTCCTCCTTGTTTCGCGGGTGGCATAAACAAACACAATCACAAACATCCAAGACCCGAGAACAAGTTTATCGGTCAGATAAATGATTCAAACTGGCAGAGATTCGAACCCCAGGACTTCTGAACACAGCAGGTAAGAGTCACTGCCAACTTGGCTACGGATGTATGTATGCATGCATGTGTGTATGTATGTATGCATGTAGGTATGTATGGTGTGTGATGTGTTCGCCCACTGACCCCGGCTCGCCCCCCGCCTCCATGTTGTTGGCGAGCGTGACGTCGTTGGACCACACGTCGTACTGCCACTTGCGCAGGCCCAGCACGCCGCACAGCACGCGCCCCGTGTGGATGCCTACGCGCATGTTCAGCTGCACGTCCGTTGACTCCACCACCGATCTGCAACGAGAGAACAATCACTCTTTATAGACGCAAAGCTATCTTCCTATGGAGCAAACTGCACTAATTCAGTTTCTTTATAGAGCGGCAAACGAGACTCAAACAAGTGTGGTATGTGGTACAATTATGACTAGCACAGAATTGATAATACCTGTGGAATAGTGCTAAAAGGGCCTAATCCCTAAAAAAACTTTCAGCACTACTAAAACATTAACAAGTACGTGTACGTATCTAGCCTACCAACAATTTTGATACAGTTTTATTGCGATGATGAAATAACTCCACATAAATCCTGTCAATTTGTACAGCATCAATGCGTAGTCTTTTTAACAGTTTTTAATACACCCAATTCATCACGGAAGATTTATTTCACAGAACATTCTTTCAATTCTTTAACAGACACTTAAGCGGAGGTAACGCCGAAAAGGAATGGCCGATTAAACGTTAGAAAGAATGCAAAAATAAATCACGAATAGAAACAAAAATAAGCGTGCAGTGTTTTATTTAAAATCGCGTCTGGCGAATTTACTTACGGCGGTCATAAATACACACGTTAGAAAAGAAAACACACGAGTTCTTTTGTAACTCTCTTTGAGTTTGATACGTTTTACTTAGAGTTACTTACAGTTCTTTTTGCTTAAATTTTGTAACTGGACAAGCAATTGTTGATTGGGAGAGGGGCCTGGTATAGCCAAGAAGTTTCAAATCTCTTGGGAGTGGCAAAATTTTTTGATTCATGGGTATAGCAATTCTAAGATACCAACTACAGTGAATGCAGTACGACACCATGCCGTAATAGCAAAAGATCATCTTTAATTTAACAACGATTTTAATGATGGATGACATGACATACAGATGACATATCACAATTGAATTAAATAGATAGGTAGGTACCTACATTAATAGATGCCGCAGACAATTTCGATGAGCATTTGATTTGGTGCAGCATACTTTCTATTTATAATGTTCATGTATTTCAAATTACAATACAAAATATAGCTTACAATTTGTAAAGCTAAATTATAAGGTTAATATAGCTTTAATACAACGACGGATTTGAGGAATTCCGATTTACCAAACAACTCATGCCAATTTGTGTCATTAATTCCCCCAATCAGCCTCGACATACCTGCAGGATTCGATCAGTAATGAGCCGTATATACGTGACCGGAAAGTTTTATATTAAATAGAGATTGCCAATAAATCCTGTCCAAATGGCACTCAATATGAAAATTAATGTAAATGGCGAAAGTCAGAGACTGAAACCAAATGATTCAGCATCATCACCCCTGTATTTTGATGGTTTTTTTAGAGTACCGAACCTAATTTTATGTTTATGACATTATTTAAGACGTCGTATGCTCGGAGTTTCTCTGCGTGATTGAATAAGGAATGAGGAGATTCGCAGAAGAACCAACATATATACCGTGGGCCCACAAGATTGACCGACGATCTGGGCAAGTCAAAGTGAACCAGCTGGATGCGGACAGCGCACCACCGGTCATCATGGAGGCCTTCGTCAGACAGTGGACGTCTTCCAGCACAAATCAAATAAGTACCTATTTTAAGTCAAATCTCGAAACCATCTAAAATAATATAGGGCGTGATAAAATTACAGCAATTCCGATGATTTTCTTTGTTGGAAATTAGCTTTGTTGATTTTATTGAGTCGTTCATAAGCACAGAGAGATTGGTGACAAATAACCAGGTTTTACTGCAGTTTTACGGTTCGTGGGGTTTATGTAATGTGCACAGAAGGTCAATATTAATTGATACTTTAGTTGGCACAACGGTAAATAAACATGCAGGTTACGGTTATGGTAGCTTCAGAAGATCTTTTATGACTTATTATAACTTAGAAGGAAAACAGTAATATTACCTACCGTTTACATTTTGTTTGAAGTTTGAACTCATCATAAAGTCGTATTGTACGATTTTGATTAAACTTGGTAGCATACATAGAGCTGGGGTCTCTTTGGTAGGCGCGCGTATGGGAGTAGCTTAATTTTTTCCTTCAGGGTAGAATAGGATAGTTTTCACAGTGAAAAATAAACGATGGATTTCATAGAAGCTAGTTTTCTATTAGCTAGAGTTCTCGAATTCAGATTGGGCAAGCGTAGCGTTGAACGTCCTCCGACTAGATGGAGCAACGATCTGGTTGGCAGTGAGTGGCAGTGACTGTATATGGAGAACAGAAGACAGGGTTCACTGGCGCGTCTTGGTGGAGGCCTATGTCCGCCAGTGGACTAGTGTAGGATGCTGATGAAGATGATGGATTCTTATTCTTATTCTTAGACGGGGGTGGCAGTCCCTGCACTGACTCCACGAAGACGGGAGTTTTGTGCAATTCCCCCCGGGCCATCAGTCCAGCCATCCCAACTCCTTGAAGTACTGGAGTAGGGCTTCTGGCCGACGGCAGCACTGTTGCAGGTTGCTCGTTGCCGAGAGGTCGGGATCTATTGCCAGCCCCGTTTCGGATCTGATTTCCTGTGTTACGGGACAGTAAAGCACCGCATGCTCCACCGTCTCGCTCTCCTGCAGACAGCCCCTGCACAGGGGGCTGTCTGTGATGCCCAAATTGTGCATGTGTTTGTTCAGGTTACAATGCCCTGTTATAATGCCGACCAGGAGTCTGAGGTCGCTTCGATTACGTTTCATCAGGAAATTCGTGAGTTCACCATCGCTGTGAGGTAGCATGGAGCGCGCTTGCTCACAGTCCGTTCTGGTTTCCCACAATTTTTAGTGTTCCTTGTCTGTGCTTTTTATCAGTAGTTTCCTGACCGTGTCTGCTGACGGCAGGCACAGTGGGTTTTCTTGGGTTGGCGCTGCCGACATTGCTGCTTGTTTGGCCAGCCTGTCGGCCACCGCGTTCCCTGCGCTTGTGTCGTGTGCTTTGGTCCACTGTAGTGTCACCTCGTAGTTGCGTGACAGGTTTTGTAGTGCAGTGTGACATTCCAACATTGTTCTGGATCTGCTTACTGGTCTGTGAAGGCCCATGAGGACGGCTGCGCTGTCCGTGACAATGGTTACCTTTGCTGCGTTTGGATTCAAACTTCCGGATGAGATTGCTTTTGCCGCTAATGTGATCGCTAGGGTTTCCGCTTGAAGGACTGTGCTGTAGTCTGGTAGCGGCTGCTTGAGAGTCATTCCTGCCTCTGTCGAGTAGTAGGCACATCCCGTTCCTGCCTCGCTCTTCGAGCCGTCAGTGTAGACTCTCAGGCAGCCGTCCGTGTCCGTGTCGTCCTCGTCGTTTGATAGTAGTATGTTGTACATCTTGTTGTCTAGATAGGTCTTCCCGACCTTGTCGGTGCCTAGTCTACTTATCGGAACTGACCTAGTGGCCTTATCTAAGATTCGGCAATGCCTGGTTATTATATTACCTTTCCATTGTCCGTTAGATTTTATTCTTAGAGCTGCCGCCATTGCCTCCTGCTGTATGTGAAGCTGCAAGGGTGGCATACCCAGTAAAATATCCAGAGCGGCTGATGGAGTTGTTCTCATACAGCCGCTGATCATCATACACGCAAGTCGTTGCGTCTGTTGTAGCTTGTTGACCGTCGTTACCAATCCTGTTCTTGGCCACCATACGATGGCTCCATATGTTAGAACGGGTCGCACTATCGTTGTGTACATCCATTTGCAGAGCTTTGGACTTAGGCCCCAGCTCTTGCCAATGGCTCTCCTGCATTGCCAGAGAGTGTTTGTCGCCTTGGTTGTAATGTGGTCCAGTTGTTTTGACCATATAAGCTTACTGTCCAACCAGACTCCGAGGTACTTGACCTCGTGTGTGAGTGCAAGTTGGGTGTCAAAAAGGTGCGGTAGTCGCAAGGTTGGTAACGATCGCTTTCTAGTGAAGAGCATAAGTTCCGTTTTTTGTGGATTTACGGACAGACTGTGATTTCGACACCAGGCCTCGATCGTGTCGAGTGCCTTCTGCATCTTACTGCAGAGCGTAGTCTCGAAGAGGCCTGATATCATTATCACTAGGTCGTCCGCATAGCCCACGGTGCAAAATCCGTCGCTATTTAGTTCTTTTAATAGTTCGTTGACAACGACTACCCACAGCAGTGGAGAAGGTACTCCTCCTTGTGGGCAGCCTCTTGTGACCGTGCAGCGTGCTGATTCGGAGGTCACGATGCACGCCGCGCGTTGGCTTAACATCTGCGTGATCCATGCCGTTAAATTGTTATCGACACCATGGGCGTCTAACCCGATTTTGATGCTCTGGAAAGTTGTCTTGTCGAAAGCACCTTCAATATCAATGAATGTTGCAAGACAAGATTGTTTGCACTCCAGAGCGGTCTCAATCTTGTGCACTACCTGATGTAGCGCTGATTCTGTTGATTTGCCTGGCAAGTAGGCATGTTGGTTCGGGTGCACCGGGTGTCTTTTCATTGGCCCGTCTCTGATGTGCCTGTCGCATAGCCTTTCTAGCGTTTTCAGCAGGAAGGATGTGAGGCTGATTGGTCTGAATGATTTAGGTTGGGTGTAGTCCGCTTTGCCCGGTTTGGGGAGGAAAACTACTTTCACTTCCCTCCAGGTTTTAGGGACATATTTCCATGCTAGACAGTTCCTGAAGATGCTCACGAGGTGTTTCAGGATATACTTTATGCACCATTGGATAAGTCCGGGGAATATTCCGTCCACCCCTGGTGCCTTAAAAGGGAGGAGACTGATGAAGGGATGAAGATGATGGAAAGACGAGAGCGAATCTTGCCTGAGCAGTCACATCCAAAAATCACTTCTACAACCAATGTTCGGAATTCCAACCCGTCTCAGTACACACACAATCGTAATAACATCGATCAATTCGTCGGAAATGAATGGACAAACTATTTAATTGACTATCGAGCTAGGTAGTGAAGTAGAGCCATCCCGCTGGGAAGTAGGTCGGCAGTGTATTCCAATACAAGTCAGACACACGGTGTAGTCTGCTGGAGTCGATTCTGCAGCACCCTGTCAATAACAGTAATGAGGTGCGCACCGAAGAAATACTTATATACATTTATAGAATAAACAATGTACCTATACATACTACATGCTGTTCGGTCAAGAAAAACATCGCAACTACTGCAAGTAGGTACCTAACACAAAAACACGAGGAAAATCATTTCAGCGGTTTGGGAGTTAGAGTAAACAGATTTTTACAATGCAAGGGAGTATCTATTTTTTGTCGTGTCATATTATTATACATACGACCGTTTGTAAAATACTTGTATGGGCGTATTTATTCTGGACCAGGCATCTGTTTGTCTAACCAGCATAGATAACAATTTCTCGCGGCTCTGCTCACCTCGCGCGCAGCGATTCGATCTCCTATAGATTAAGTTAATAAGTATTTAGCCTTGTTTTTTTAAACTAGATTAAAATCAACATTTATATGGTCTTAGTTATTTAAAGTACCAAAAATAACAGTAATTTTCTAACTGATTACCTATTAGTAATGGTGAAAACTGCTTTAAAATCTGTCCTACAGTTCTTGAGTTATATACGAACGAACACACGGACCGACAGACGCTGCCATTTATAAATGTTAGTAACAGTATGTGTCAAGCCAAATTGAATTATAATCCGGGTCTAACTTGGCGTAGGTTGATGAGAAGTTAATCCAAGGACTACGCAATTATTATATGTTAATTTGCTTTTGTTGTCACTAACTTAACGGAACTTATGGATCGAATACACATTAACAGCCAGTAAGGTCCTATTATTGTGCCTAGCGAACGTCATATGTACATACGTAGTGTGTTGTGTACACGCCATAGTGTACCACAGATTGAGTGTGGATGGGTCAGAAGACGTCAACTGTTGGACAAAACCCTTCCCCAAAGATCTCCATAATGACGGGTCCTGCGCTGTCCGCATCCAGTTAGTTCTTCCCTTCTCTTCTTTCTACCCTTTTCCTCCAAACATTTTTTTATCACTTATGTCTTACTCCACCAAAAATCCCTACTAAAATTTAAAAAATCTCATAGGTAGGAATTCAGATATGAACCTCACGAAACTTCACTAGGTGCCTACTGCTTCTTCACGTACGAATACTGATTATTTACCAGGCCATTAGTACGTTATCCTTTTGTTTACATTGCCCCTTTCCCGACATCCTATCGCGCAGTTGGCCTCTATACAACATGTTATGTCACTATCGGATCAACCCTTGAATACGAAATTACTCGGGTGAACGACGACGCTCCGGAAGGAACGCCTATTTACCCACTGATCCCTAAAGGATACTAATACTTTGATGTCGATCTGTCATGGACCATGGAACAACGTTTTGAAGTACTTGTATAGACAAGTATATTATTACACTGACACATGAAAAGATCCATTCAGTAAAAAGAATATGTTTTTGTGATAACTTCTCGGAAAATGTATCGAAAGAGGAGTTAGCAATTTGTTCCAGAAAATTTTCTTTCATCCTTTTATTTACCGCCGATGTTTTGTTTTAGGGAAACATGTTCGGTCACAAGAGTGCTCTGTTTCCAGGACTGTTGAAGGATGCAAAAGGCGTCAAATGCAAATGATAGCTTAATTAAATAGTACATAAAGGTAAAAATATATATCTAATTAACTACTGATTTCGACTACAATTCCTTGAACTAAACTGTTGCTACCGCGACGAAATAATTCGTAAAATTGCATATTTTGCGGAAATATGTACTAGATAGTATTTATCGCCCTTAAAATAGACTAAATCTTCACAAAGTTGCCAAAATTAAATCTCAAGGATTTTATTACTGTTTTAGGCGCAACTTCGCAATAAATAAAGTAGGCGACGAAGTGCCAATACGTGTTTTAACGTAATCTCATAAAAATAGTGTAAAAAATTTTGAGCGATTCAAATGTTTTCAGCAAAACCGTATTCATATTCTGATGGATAATAATAAATACACGGGCACGAATATATCAGTATCAAAGCAACATTAGCAGTAAAATAAGCCGGCTTCCGAATGCTTCAATAAATAACTACATAGGCGCGGTAAAAGTATGTTCATTGGTATTCAGGATATCCAACGCGCCTCGCTCGACGGAGTTCTGATAAGTCAGTTCTGAAATAGTGCATCGGTAGATCCTCCATTCGTTCGCGAAATTCAAAACAAATGTTAACATACACTGAATGCATTAACATGCGCGCAATTTCAATTTCCTGTAAGCAAACAGCCAGCAAGCCCACACGGACTCTGTCAACATCTATGTTTGAGTTCTGGTTCAACGGCTGCACGCCCGCTGTGCAGGAGATTGCGATAAAATGCCACCATTTGTTTACTTTCCGTACATATTGAGCTTCTAATACGCCGCCGCGGTTGCATCAATAAATGCCAAAGAATGGGACGCCGCCGCGTGTGTTTTTGAACAAACATCAATTTATATTGTGCCTACATACATGGGAGCGTTTAATTGCTTGTGATGGACTTATGAGTATACATACTATTAAAGATAGAATCTTGAGTTTGACTGGAATAATTTCAGAGCTAGTTTCATATCATAAAAGCTTATATATGTAGGAGAGATAAACAATAAATATTTTCACATGGGTACTATAGGTGTACTATATAAGGGTCGCTGCTGTCAGACAATTCAATTGGATGACATACTGTAGTAAGTACGAATGTTCAACTTTAAATTCTTTTTAAGTAATCCTTTGATATAACACTTGAATATTTGTGTTTGTAAGATGAGAAAGTTAATTATTTACCTAATAATTACCTACAAGAATATTTAGCAAACGCACCTACTTTATGAAAAAATACATTCCATACAAATCGAGAAACTAAATTTAGGTCAAGATCGGGCGAGACAGACGTGGGCAAAATGATGACGAAGTGTGTCGACAGCTCACCAACTTGCTTTGAATTTTGTTAATACATTCAATGTTGTTTGCGTAAACAACATAAACTAATCGTCGAGGTGGTTGTACAAACATCAACCAACCGCCATAATGCCCAAATTACCCGCGTCACTATCGTGTTTACGTAGGGCTACTAATACTATAATTCCGTCTACAGGATGTTTAGAAAATATAATAGTAAGTGGAAATGGTAACCATTTTAACATATTACCTACCTACGATTTAATTAATGCCTGCTTTTAATATTACAAGTAGCCCTTTCACAATGTAACAGAACAAAGACCATTGCAAGACCAAAACTAAAGTTTTATCTCTCCAGAGAAACTTGGCCAGATATCATTATCCTGTCTCAAATGTATTTAGTACCCAGTAATAAATACAATCTCTGCGCAATATTAAGGCAATTTTGGTTCGTAACAAGTTGAAGCTCAGCAATACTTCAATTTAAATTTTATCAAGCTGTAAATTTCCAGAAGAAGACGTAAATATGTCAGTCCACATCGCGTTTTATTTTGACAGCCGACAACGTTGTTATAAAATTGTAGGTAAGTACGCGCAGCCACGAGTTCCAATTATATAAGTGTCTGGAATGTAAAGTTATAAAACAAAATCACAGGTCTTGAGTGAAGGTTCTAAGAATATAGAAAATGAACTTTATGGCACGTAAAAACATAAAAAAGAAACGTCATACCTATTTAAGGTACCTATATTATTTCTAGTGCGGTTTCGAGCAACTCTCGTAGGCGAATTGCTCAGCTCCCTGACGTTCGTACCTATCAATCATTTAAATACCGTCCAGTTTTCCACAAACTAACAGACAAGGATTTCAAATTGGTTAATTTTCCTTGTAGATTCGTCTGACTAAATCAATCTCTTTGTGGTAGTAATCGTTACGTATTACTTTAGAAATAGCAACTCAGAGAACGGACTTATTGCCGGACGATTATAAAAGCTGCAAGTAGAGCACAAGATAAAAATTTTTACAGAAAGAATGTACAAGAATAAAGTAAATATCTCAAAAATATATACAACTGTTTTACAACTTATTATGTAGAAATTGACGTAAGTAATTTGTATAAGTTGTCAGCTCAGAGAGCTTACATTTACATATCTATGGTATAAGGTAGGTACTAATAAGTCAACTAATACCGTAATTTTTGAACGTTTTTTATATCCGTACTTTGCTTATTACAAACTTACAAAGCAGGTGTTGCATACTATGGAAGTTCTAAAAGGGCGGCGCGGGATTTGGTTTCTTTCCTGCCGCCCATTTTCCGATATTACGAAATTGAATTTTTGCCATGAAAAACCGACCCTTGTGAAGGCATACAGCTGCTATTGCACAGTGGATTAATTAAAGTACTGAAAACCGTATGTTGAAATTCCACACCGTGTCCATTTGCAATGTCAGGTGTAGACGGGGCGGGGCGCCTGCCTGATGGTCTGCGGTCAGGCCACGGGTGTTCATTGTCGGCCACAGGCCGCGGTTCGCGGTCTATACTAACTATACGACATCTTATAACAATAACCAACGAGGGAGTTTCAAGAAAATTGCTTGTTTTATGAGAGCACTTTCAGTTTCTCTGCCTCGAACTCAACAAAAGTAATTTATTTCATTCATGCTTTCACGGAGCACATGCGTCAACTTCAAATAATTTTTTGCTTCCAAAGAATGTTGAAATAAACTAACTGTATTAACAAAGATATTTTGTAAAAACAAATACCAACGAGAAATAGCTTTTTGTGAGTATTTTCAGTATCTGAGCTTTGTTTTCGACGAAAGTAATTTCTTTCATTCATGCTTTCTCGGAGCACATGCATGTGCGTCAAATTCAAGAGTATTTTGTTTGTGTTTCTCAACTTTACTTTTGAACATTGTATTGTATCTACAAATTATTTATTCTGTGGAACTATCGAGATACGTTTGTTCCGGAATTCCGGAACAATTAAGCTGAAGTTTTGAACATAATAAATATGAGTAAAAATCCTGGCAATGATAGAAAAATTATTGAAACTCGAGAAAATAAAGTAAGAAAATTAATGACGGAATCCGTGCATTTATTGAGAGTCTATATAGTCTTCGTGCTATTCATACATCAACATACGAGTATGCGTCAACTCGTGTCGCAAGCTACCTATTACGATTTTGCAAAGCTGTTATAAACATTCTTCCGACAAAAAAGACGTAGCTGAATAAAAGAAACATATCAAAAGAGCATAATTAAAGTCCAAGTTATTGCCTATAAATAATAATTACAGCGGCGCGGGCGACACAATAAAACAGTAATATCTAAATGCCTGTTGACCTTCTCAGGGCACGTGTCATATGTTGTGGACCACCGAGGGTCCACTCTGCACAGTGGACAGGGCGATCACAAAGAATATATTTAGCCTCGCTCCTTTGATGAGCAACGCGCAGATAAGCGCGTATCGCGCGACGCTTCGGTGAGTATACGCTTCATTACTACACCTATACACACTTGTATTAGATAAAAAAATGTCGACAGTACTAACAAGTCCAATTTGCGATTAATTAACATGTTCTGACAAGCGCGTATGCCAAAGCAAACGAGGCATTGCAAATTGAATGAGACAAATCCGAAATGAAGTATATGAAGATACAAGACTCATAAAAGTTTGTTTTAATAATTAAAAGGCAGACGAGGAATGAGATTTGCCTTGTTCTTGTCTGTGATTAAAAAGCCAAAAGTTGGATTTCAAACACCTATTTATTATTATTTACTAGGCAGGTACGTGTACGTTCCGTGGCAAAATGAAATAGTTTTTCTGGGATAAAAATTACTAGTCGAGCGCTGATTACCTAAAAAACTAATTGCAATCAACGTACAAAGCGAACATAAAATAATATAATACGATACGTAGTGTGGCCCAAAGCAGGGTGTAGTAAATATCGCACGAATCAGGTAATAAGAATAACTTCCTATTCAGCCCAAATTCAACGGAACTTCAAGTCCTGCATATTTAACTAAAATAGTGAGATGAGAACCCGTCATGGCAGTTCAGTTCACGTAATCCATGGGCACTGATTATTCTGTCAGAAAGAGCCGGGTCATACCTAATCCCGGAGGATCACACAAGGTTGTTTTTGCAACACGAAAATTGCGTCCACGTTTTAGTTTACATTCGGGAAGAAAATAAGGTAATGGAATAACGGTGTCACAATGTCCTCCGTTGTTATGATTGATCTGGCGGTAACTGAAGATTAACGAGGTATGAAATGAACAGGAAAGCTTCGTGATACAATAAACACACCTGACATAGAGTGGATAGAGAGGAATGAGCTTTTTATTTTTATTCCGCAAGCTGAAGACAAACGATTTACTTTAAGAATGTAGTAAAAAATAAACTGTTATATGTAGTTCGTCGACGCCCACATATTAAGTAGAGTAAGAGTGCTACGAACGAGAGTAAGAACTCTAGTACTCGTCTGCACCAACAGGCTCATGAAGAGGGAGGGTGGTTGTCGTATTTGTAACTACGTAAGACATATCTGAGTAGTTTATTTATAGAAATTCTTATGAAGATTCATCGAAGAACTAAGGTCACTGGAACAAACGATCGCCTTTGGGGCAAACGAGTTTTGAAATCAGCCGTGGTACTACCACTTACGTGGGCAAGACTCCCACAAGATGGACCAACGATCTGGTCAAAGTCGCGAGAACTAACTGAGGGATGGGGACTTTGGGGATGCCGTTGTCTAACAGTGGACTTCTTTCGGCTGATGTGATGCTAATGAAACGCGGTACTCACGCGATGGCGTCTATCATGTCGAGCCCCATCTCGACGGTGCAGCGCGCGTGGTCGGAGCGCGGCTCGGGCAGCCCGGACACGCAGTAGTAGCAGTCGCCCAGGATCTTGATGCGGAGACAGTGGTTGTCCTGGTGAAACGGAACGTGACTTGTGATGGATGAGACATGTAATCATTATACAGTACATAGAAAAGTCCGCCATATTGGTTATGTGGAGGAACAAATTAGGCTACATTTTAGTAGTTCTGTCGAAACGGATACCCAAATCTATTTTTCCTCTCTGTGCTAAAAATCGATTTATGCGACTAATGTCCTATTGGAAAAATGATAAAGCTGAAAAATATCCAACAATTATAGATCCACAATCATCCCCCCTTTACATGTATGCGGAAGTATACCACTAAAAAGCAGTGATTTATTTTTAATGATATCTAGGTCGATAGTTATCTTTGTATTCGATTTTATTTCAAGTAAAAAATATAATATGGTAAAGGCCGTGTTTTACGGTACATGTTATACCGTAAAAAATTACTAATGTGCAGTTAGTATACTAATTTTCTTTGAAAAACTATAGGCTGGTAAAGTTGTGGCAAAAGTTGCCACAACTTTGAAGTTTCATAAAATGATTATTTACTGGCAATTTTAGTTGAAAGTCAGTGAAATGAGAAGTCAGAGCACGATTAACATGCTGTAAAGGCCGTGTTTGACGGTATACGGTCAAAAATTACTGATGCTCAAAAATCACTCTTTGCTTGTCATTGTTAACCGACTGCAGCAATAAACTATGTGAGTACTTACGTTGGCGAGCTGGTCGAAGCGTCCGAACAGCTCGTTGAGCAGCCGCACCAACTCCTGCGCACTGCACTGCGATGCGAGCACCGTGAAGCCCACGATGTCGGCGAATAGGATACTGTAACAACAAAATGACTTTTATACCGAACATCAAATCCAATAGGAATTATTGAAGATTACGTCAGTTTCATCAATCTTATGGTAGATTGCTGAAACTGGCGTTTGTTCAAAAAAACAATTCGAAAATCTTAATTTAAATTATAAACTCAATTTTCTGTCAGTTGTTTAAATAATGCACACGCTCAAAAAAATTAAGCTCAGATAAAAGTGAATGCTAAACTAGTGGATGGTGTTTGTTAATATTTTATAGTGGAATGTCACAGAATATTACGCAGACATTTATACGCTGTAAATATCCCAAGAATAGCGATGTAGATGTACGTAAAATGAGTAGTTATATACTATGTCTAATAAATATTGGTAGAATTCCAATAATGTTTACGCGAATATAAATAAGTGTAACCGAACCAGCATGTAATAGATTTGTTTATTTAATTTACAGATTATAACGTTACCGTAATGAGGATAATAAAAAGTATATAGGTAGTGCTAATCATTCATCAGCCTGACAATGTAAATTGCTGATAATATGTTCAGCCTTTACATAAACCACGACTGATATTTTGTGAACTCTATTGAGTGCAAACACTGTAATGATTATGAATGAATAGTTTTGTATTTTATATTGTTAAAAACATCGGTCTTTCATAAAATACCTTAGTATGTTTCAAAGTCAAAGTCAAAACTATTTTATTGCATGTAAGTACACTGGGTACATTTATACAACATCAATGTTTACAAGAGAATGGCAGTAATAGTACATTACTACAGCGTCCCGCAACTGAGGCGTTGATGGACGAACGTGTGGCACACATACGTGAGTCCATAATGCCTAGTTGTGGCCAAGGCTTGTATATATTAGTTTTCTCAAACAAATTCGCGGAAATTCAAACTATTACCTATGTAGAACATTTTATTTCATACATATACATACATTTTGCAGCAACAAGTTTTCTATTACGGCATTTCCACTTAGATTGGAAGTGAAGTGGCGTCAATGCATGAACATACTTTGACGCTTTATCAGTCATCACATCACACTCACTTTCTTCACTTGAACACAGAATACTTAATAGCTTGAACTCATTTTGTCAAATATACCAACAATTACTAAATTAAATTCCAAAATCAATGATGAACAACAATAATTTTCCACGCGTCTGTCATTTGTTTTTTTTACACTAAACAGCACAGATTAATGATATTGTCTTCGACACACAGCTGTCAATTTGCAACGCAGTTCGAAATTTAAATAAAACTTTTGTTATGTTACCTCGCCTGCTCTCATTTATTTGACCAGTACACGGCGATCGTCAATACTTAATGATCGCAGCCAGTTATGGTGATCGAACTGCCAGTACAGGATTGTCGGTTTAACTCGAAGAAGGTTGTCAAAATAATGTTTACATTTCCAAGCATGTTTGAGAAAATACAGTAATTTAAAGTTCCAGCATTCTTCCTCATCTTTGTTGATTTTGACATCGCGCGAACTTTGACTTTATGCTCTTGCTCTAACAAAGACACGCTTCCTTTGTTTGGGATAATCGCTGTTATTCGCGAAACAAGATCCTTACAGTAGAAAACAGCTTTGATTTTTCTTTGAACATCATTTATTTTAGGAAATATATTAGGATATTTTCAATTATCATTCAAATGTTTTTTTTTCTACAAGTGGTTGTTTATTGTACAGTCGACCTTACGTCGAGCCAAGTACGCCATAGCCCGTACCATTTATGCAGGTACACACCAAATGCGTGCGCGTGGCGAGTGATGCGCGCGATGTGTGGCAGCAAATGTCACACTGTCGCGCTGAGTATAGTGCAACGGCCGGCCAAGTTGCGTGCAAATGATAACTAACTGCACAGATAACTAATAAATAGGGTTGCTATAAAATTGGTACTTAATATATGGCGTTAGACTATGCTGTAGAGTCTGTAATTCATTTGTCTTTTCATTTTTAAAAATGCACCTGGTCGTAGTTGGGTGGGTGGCTGGCTACTCGGTGGCCACGCGGCGAAATGACATATAGATTACAGACCTACCGTTACCGCTCCGAGATTGGGTGAGTGATTGATTTAGCGTGACGCGCGTCTGCTGCCACGCGACGCACACGCCACGCAGCCGGTGCGACGTCTCCCAACAGTTCATACATTACATACAACGGAGCTTCCATAGATACAATTCCAACAGATATGGAACGGTGCAAAATGGCTTGTAAAAATGGCGAGTAGGTAATCCTCTTACGAGCGAGGGTCGCTTTGTGTAGACTATACCTCCCGTCGATATTCGTACCTACACGTAATCCCGTCTGAAGGCTCTGTTTTGAATAGATGGAATGGACACAGTAGGTAAGTTCTACATTAGCGTACTTTTCACCCGCCGAGCTGCACGACAGCAAAGGTAGGGTTAATGTTCGCGCATCTGTGTACAGAGTGACCCGTTAGCAAAGTGCACAAACGGAGAGGACAGTATTGTTAAGCAGAAGTGATCCAACCCACACTTACCCATTTTCGAGAGTGACATAGGTTGTATGAGGTTACATTAAAGGCCGCCACGCGGTCTTATAGACCGCCATTGTTCTATCTGACCTTTTAGTTAACTTTTCGTCGTTTAGTAGTTTTTTGACAATTTTAGCTACATTCCCAACAATGGTCAATATTCACGAATTTTCGTGTCAACATTTTAGGGGGCTTCCATAAAGCACAAAGCTTGTGAAAGGAGGGGGGGGGGGGGGGGGGGGAGATGGTGAGGATTGGTGCAAAGGGGGGTTCGAGTCTGAGCTACGTTTACAATGAGTTGAAAAACATTCCTACGGGCACATTCGTACAATTTTCGTAATAACCAGCGGGCAGTTCTATCTATATAAAGTTCGGCAGCCGAGCCGACGATTTTTTATTTGCCTTTTTATTGTATACCTTTAAACAATATAATATACTTTAATGCCAAATAAAATTAAAACAGGAACAATTGCAGATATACAATTTAGGCGGTCTTATCCCTTTATGCGATTTCTTACAACCTTTGAGCAGAAGATATAACATTATATCAGAAAAAAGTAAGTTGTTTGATAATTATAATTATGGTAAGTACATATAATAATTTGGCATAATTCGTTGTATGTTCAATGTATTGTTTTGAATATAAATAGCTATAAATTTGAATAAAATTATACACAATGTAATTTCATTTCCCTAAATAGTTGCACAAATTAAATATCCTAAAGATTATTTTCCCTACGACTACATGTGCAAAAGCAAAGGCCTTTCAGATAGGATTGATCCACTAAAACGAGGGAAGTGGAGTCGTTTGGGCGCATGTACCGTCGTAAAACTACACGAAGACACGCAAAAGACCAATAAAGTTACCACATTTCGAGATGACTTGTCTCTGATATTATTCAGTAGTAAATAGTCCCGTACCTCCTCAGCGTTCAGAATTCAAAGGACTTCGTTGAGTAATTGCACCAATTGGGCAATATTATGAATGTACTTAGTTTATTATGCGATATGTAATCTATATCTGCTGTGTACAGCAGCACATACCAAAGCCAGACAGTATAGGGTGTTCGGTGTCCGGCCAGACAGAGAATCCCATCAGCAGTGAATACATCCTTTTAGCCTTAAAGGATCAAGTGCACTAATAGACTTCCGACCGACCGACGCGCGACGGCAGCCGACTGGGATCGGAGGGCGATGTCACACCCGTACCCGTTACGGGTTGCGTAATCACGCACGGGACGTGTTTAGAAAGATAAATAGCATGGCAAAATAGATGTTAATTCTTTATCGGGTAGATATAACCCACCTCGACTTCACTATGGCCAAGTACTACCCCTACGGAAGAAGCATCATGGAGGATCTAAATCTATGCAGCAAGATTTTTTTAAACATCAGAAACAGAGAAATAGCAACTAAACCTTGTCATAATAAGCTTAATTTTTAAACTTGTACTTTTCCTCGGTGTCCCGCTCGTTTTTTCCACACAGACTTAAGGTAATGCATTTCACAATGAGACATTCTGACCCATCGTACTTTTTGGCATTCGTACGTTTTTGTACGGTCGATCGTCTTTGGAAACAAAACCAGTAGGTATAAACTGGTCTCGCATAGTCTAACCGCATAGTCTGAAACTCCATTATAGGCTAGGCCAGCTAAAATATCGTTTTATTGCTTTACTTGCAGTTTCAGTAGAAGCATTTACTGTCGACAAAGTACCTATAATCACTATATATTGATTTATTGCACCGGCGTGAATAATTAATTTTAGTAGTATACGTGGGAGACATTTTAGTATCAATAGGTATTTTGCATTCGTAAACAGTAGCGCAGTAAAGACAATATCTCGCCGGAAAGTTCTGGCTCAAATCGAAATCTTTTAGCGATAATATAATTATTAGACTTTTAGAGGATCTTTTAGAACTTTCTCAGAACAGATACTGGAGGAATAAAAAGAAACCTATTCTTGTAGACGTGTGCACCCTACTTGAGCCTATCTCTGTGTATTCTAGCAATGTACTAGAAATGTACTCTCTAGACACTTGGGTTACAAACATAGACCTGTCCAGATCTCTAAAAACTAATATTGATGGGTTAGATAAAGCAAAATGTAAGTATAAACACTCTCAAATACAATCAATTTGCGAAAAATCTTTAACTGAAAATTATTGTAATTCATATAAAATATTTACGGATGGATCCAAATCTGACCTCGGAAACGGGGCAGCGTTTTTAGACTGGGAAACAAAAGATTTTGTGAAATTATGTATTGACACCAACTGTTCTATTATGACGACAGAAATGATTGCTATAGTTGAGGCGCTGTCATACATTGAAAGAATTGATCACAACAATTTTGTAGTTTTCACAGACTCAAAAAGCACTATTCAGCATTTGAGACGATGTACCTACGTATATCGGGGCACTCCACTGGCTTATATTATTATAGATTTAATTCGACGCTTGGCTAAATTAAACAAACAAATTGTGATCCAATGGATTCCTTCTCACATAGGTATCATGGGGAACGAGGAAGTGGATCGACTGGCTAAGGAAGCGATTGCGGAGGGAGTTTCTTTTAAGTATGTACCATGGTTCACTGAGGCCTTAAGCAAATTAAAAACTAAATGTCACAACATGTGGTCTGAGTATTTTGACGAAAGATCGCGATTTAAAGGAATCTGGTATAAAACTATCCAGCCTTCACTTCCACGCTTCCCATGGTTTACCCAGTGCTCGATGAATCGACAAGACCTGACTGTCGCATTTCGTCTCCGTTCAGGCCACATCCCATTGAATAACTTCTGCTTCATGATGCGTAAAGTTGATACTCCCAATTGCAGTCTATGTGGGGTCGTTGAAGATGTCTTTCATATTACGATGGAATGCGGGCGGAACGAGGGACGGAGGCAACAGCTCCATTTAAGAAACTACAATGTGGGAACAGTAAACAGCATCTTAGCTAGTCCGGACTCCGGAATGGCTATGATGCTGTATGAAATGGTTAAGTTTGGACTTAAAAATAGAATAAATTAGATATTAAGGCTTAGTATAGGGTACTATTGTAAGAGAGCCACGATGAGGGTGGCTTATATTATAAAAACCCTCTATAAATAAATTATGATTAAAAAAAAAAAAAACAGTAGCGTTGCTTTCAACCGAACCGTTGTCGGACAAATCCATCAGGTGAACCGTCTGAGCCTTTGGGCGGCCCCTAGTTTTACAAAGTCAGCAAAGTGTACGTTCGTACACAATGTGAGGGCTCCGTCAATTTTTTTTAGATTTACAGATATCTGGGAAAATATTTTTTTATTAATTAACTTAAATCTTAATTTTATCATTTCACACATGATATTATGTTCCTTTTAATTTAATCGGACCAGTAGATTTCGACGCGTAGTGTCAGTTGTACCATTGATGGTACAAATGACCCAAAGGAGACAGACAGCAGGAAAAAAAGCTTCGTTTTAAGGGTCTCCGTTTCCTTTAAGAACCATCAATCTACGACGACGAAGGTAAACCGATTAGTAAAGATTTCTATATAATATTATAGTTACTCTATGGTAAAAGTTTTAACATAGAGGATTTTTATTTAAAACCAAAAACTAAAGTCCGCACGTCACTAAAGACTATATACCATAGATATTCATTGCTTATAGTAAGGTTCTTAGTGGCTTGTCCAAAATGGACAGATGATGGATTGCGCACTTCGTATAATGTGATGTACAAGCGCCGCGATGCACGGGCGGCTATCCGTCCAACCATATATAGGTGGACGTATCGATTGGACAGCTGGACACGCCTAATGGCCAGTGAAGGGCTTCCCCTGGTAACGTGACACCTGCCACTAGTTTAGATTAAACATAATAACGATATTATGAAACACATTAGACATTTTTTCATTTATTATTCGCTTTTCTTTTGGATAACAAAGACGCTAAGATGCTAGAGTTTTCGCTCGTCAAAATCCGCTCGTTTTCAGGCAATTTCTACTTTCCGGGCATCTGAAATAATGTGCTATTACCGCAAGTAGGAGCAGCTTCGTAATGAACAAGTGTTTGCAAGACTTCAAAATGAATGATATTGTTATCTCGAAAGTGATTTATTAGAATCGTAATTATTGTGATTCGACAAGCATATTGATATGTATAAGTACCTACTTAAGCTAAATCTCTGTGTTTTATAATAGAGGTGTACCATTATGATCCGAATTTCCATACAAATTGAGACTAAGAGCCGCTCTCTCGGTTTATGGGATAAACCATTATTAAAATAAATATAGTCGCAGAGCAAAAGTTGTATAATATCGGTATTTAGAGAAACACTGTAGAATATTCTCAAACTAAAGTTTTCGATTTTGCAGGTCCGTTCAGTGCGGTTACATGAATTCATGTACTTTTCTGTTTTAGACAAGATGGAATTAGCTCTATTTATTTACGTGTAGGCGAGGCCTGCATATTCTAAATATGGAAATGCATGCTTAGTGTACCGTGGAACACTGATTGAACACGTTCTCCGCCGTCCCTCGTGTCTTGGAATAGATAAAACCTAATGAAATGGTAAAGTCCACAAAGACAGAACAATGCGTTGTTAATACCTTTGTTGGTATTTGCGAAACCATTTGCATGGATACAAGGGATTATAATTATGGTCAGCTTTGTAGCAAATCCTGTTTTCACAAGACGTCAAAAATTGAGTATAGTGGATAAACCAAAGTGCTTTTTTTAATTCCAAAAATCTTATATATATAGCAGAAACATTCAAGGCTAACTTTCATGCTCTTTTTATTATAACATTATAATATATATTGTAATGTATAAATAAGCTATATAGGTACTTACTTATATGTATAAGTAAAATACGTAAAACAAATTTTAGTTTGTATATCTATAGATGTTCATAAAACTGTCGTATAAATATACCGTCAGCGGCTAATGAGTGACATAGGAACTACGAATCTGCAATATTCATTACTCATTAATTAACCTAATTGCAGACATGGCGCCTGAACAGTTTGTTAGGCAGGATAGAATTAGTGTAGCTCCACACCCCGGCTAATGATAGCAGCTATAGTTAGGTTAGGTTAGTTACTTTACTTATGTAATCCTGTTATTTACACTTGAATGAAACTACACGCTGGATGCTACATGCTGGATGAGGTTAGCGCAGGACCGGTCGTCGTGGAGATCCTTGGGGGCCTTTGTCCAGCAGTGGACGTCTACAGGCTGATCTGATTGATTGATTGAAACTACACGTTCAAAATTCAATGATATAAGTAGTAGTATTATTTTTACAATATTTTCGTAGCGATCTTTTTCCGTGTTCTGTGATATTTTATATCTAAACATGTAATAAAACTGTAAAAAGTTGTGTCTGTCTGTACATTAAATATATTTTTTTACAGTTGGGGTACCCTACGAACGATAGCGACGAGGCCGTATATTATACTTTTTTTTTCTCTGTCTGTTTAGGCATAAAGCAAAAACCAGAGGATATTGACAAAATTTTGTACAGCGGGGCAGAACTTGTTAATATACCATCGATTTATAGATATGCTGTAGACATAGATCAAACACATGATTGCCTGTAATGAACTGAATGAAAGCTTTGTTACAAATGTCGTTCGTTCAAAACATTGATTTATTTGTCCACTTTGTTGTATACCTGGTAGACAGTTTGGTAGCTCGCCAAAGCGCAAACATGCGATGCGGTACGAGTATGAGATGCTATTCTCAACTTTTCAATGAAACATTTCCCGTTTTAGCGGAGAGAATGCAAAAATAACTCGGAATATATTTTTTCATAATAATATATGTAAAACGATTTTACTTTACCACATTATTTCAGAGCCACCAAAACGTTAGGTATCCGTAAGGTAGGTACAAAGAAAATAGTACCTTCCCATCTCAAAATACAGCTAGGTACCGATTTTGCTTCTATCAATAATTTACAGCTGTAATTATGTATATGTAAATATTCCGGAATTATTTGCATAAACAACGAAAGTAGGACTCCATTAAGGAAACTGGTAGAGAATCCTATTACAAGAAAATTAATTCTTCCATAAACATAAGCTACCATCAAACGCCGAACTTTGAAATCAAAGTGTTTTTCTGTGTGTGGGAAGAGCAAGTTTAATTTCCGAGAAACTTTCGAACAGAACTGGTGCTACAAAAACTATCTACGAGCTGTTTGTGTCCTAAAAATGAAATCACGTGCAAGAACTTTGTCCATGGTGCAGGCTGATACTTATTTATGAGTCTCATGCCAGCCAATACAGTAAATAAAAAGGTTGGAATGTGTGTATTTACTCTAAACAGCTCATAGGATTTTTAAGTGGTTTATAGTTAAGGGACAGAAAGTAGTTTACAATATGTACAACGTAATTGTAAGAAATTGTAAGAACATAAAACGCAGTTAATACACAAAATAAAACGTTTCCAAAACTAACATAAAGAAAGAATAAGTGTTAGTGAACACAAGGCTATCACTAAGTACATGCGAAACTTTTGTAATGAAAATGTTTTTATTGTATGTGAGTAGCAAATTTAAACGCTTTTCGAACAATTTAACTATCTTTTGGAACTGTATCTATAAAATTTGTCTGAGGATGTAAACAACGAAGCTTTTCACAATTTGTAACAGTGAGACAGAATGAAAAGTGCTAAAAACTCTCTTATTCCCACAGGTCCACAAGGAAGCTCCTCACAAAAAATCGCAACATTGAAAATAATTACTCGTGCAGTGCAGTAAGTTCCAATGTAAAACGTTTCTCAAACGTTGGTTTTAAACCAAGCGCGGTGCACAAACACTGCACAATGGCAAAAGGAACGAGACGCGGAACAATGAATCGTTCGTTCGTGCACTTGAGCCGGCCGCAATCAAGGCGTTCGTATGAACAGTCCCTGAAAAGTACTGAAAACGCGCGACACGCAGAAAAGATATATTTAGTAAGGGGACGATCATTCCGGCAGTCTGGATTTCTCTTTAATAATATTTCATTAATCCGGTAGAGTATGACTTGACACTCAACAAAACTACTTTGGTTTTTCACGCCCGCGCGGGGTCGTAGCAAAAAAAAATGAAAAAACAATGCATTGCTAAGCGCGCTATACAGGGGCTGAAAATTGGACGAAAACGATTGATATTACTCGATTTTTCCTAAGCATACTTACATACAAGATATTGTTCAACTTTCAAGTAAGTACTTTCATATTATTTACATCAACGGTGACCTTCAAGTGGTTATGCCTTCCCACAATACGTGCGTGGAGGATAATTTAAAATAGTATTTTAATATAATGTGAAAATATTTTAGATTTATACTAATTTGACGGCCCATAAGTGGCCCACAAATGAGTATTATTAGTTCGACGATTATGGTTGACGTTAAAATATACATACATCAAATTTAATAGGAATCCTTTCTAGAGCACATTTTCACTGGCCTATATTTCATTCACTTCACGCAGTATAGACATGTTTATTAAAGCTACTTGAATTTATGCACTCTCGTCCGTACGTACTTTTATATTTACTTTATTTGTTGTACAGTCGACCGCACGTCAGTGGGAACACTTTGACCCTGAGCTGGCCCAGCCTATCAGGGAGTTTCAATACTATGAGAGATAGTATACGTCGTCAAAGTCGTCTTCATATCGAGACAAAGATGTTTTCATCTCGCTTTAATTTATATCGGAAAACTTTGGCCCAATTTTTATTTATTTATTTATTTAAACTTTATTTCACTTGTTTGTATTGTACAAAAGGCGAGTAAGTAAGTAACAATGTTTTTTCAATTAAATTAAAAACGTACTAACAACAAAATACTTGTATTTTTTTTAAAGTTACAAATACATGTTGTAATTTAGGTAGATATATATACAGAAATATGGCCTCGCGACTGAGTTAAACTATTCGTCAAGTTGGTTACTAAATAATAAAAAATAATAATAATAAATATTAATCGCCCCCTCAAATGCTTTATAAAGACGAATAACATAAATTATAGTAATGAGTAGGTACTATAATTTATGTTATTCGGCTTGTTTAAAACTTCATCTATCATACTCGTAATCGTAGATCCACATCTACACAATGTAATGAGAATGAGCAAATATCCTGGCGCTGAATTAGCCCAATGATTCATTCGGTCGTCGGTGAACTCACGCGATCCGCGTCTATTTGAACAGAGTCATATTCATAAAGACATCTAATTAAACACACATTCACTGCAATAAAACCACTTGGGACCTTGTTATTTTGTAAATGTATTTTATTAACAATAACATTCACAAGATTTTCTCAACTAATTTGGGAACAGTAGTTTAATTACAAACAAAATTAAATAATAGCTTCCGTCATTCTATAGCTTTATTCTTTAGCATATTTGGTGCCCGCAAATAAACATTTATTATTAGACTGTAACTTGATAAAAATCATTAAGTATAATAAAAATGTTTGTATTTTTAAGACAAGAAATCCAGAATTTTTGTTTCCGCCAAGACAGGCTAAAGCCCTCAACACATTTTTTTTATAACAGACGAAGTATTGTTGCCCCCAGAGAGCCCCAAAGGGACTTTGGTAATTTATAGTCACCAGTAAAACTTTAGTAGCGCGCCGGATTTTCTTATAAAAATAGTAATTTTCTTATAAGTATTTGCGTGTAAAATTACATCAAATTATAGGTACATTTATTGTTCACATATATACATTTGTTGTTCCGGACAATCAAAAATAGCCAAACTGTTTTAACTAGATCAACCATGATAAACTCGTAACTCAGAATATACAATTTTCTTTTGATTTTCAGCATTGCGCTTTGCTTATCAATATTAATAGAGAAGTAAAAATACATACTTCAGCACACGTTCTGACATAACGAATTCATAAACATAATTTTTCATTACATATTAAATACCTACGCATTTAGTGGTTGCCCTAATAAAAGACGACCCAATTGACGTCACACCATATTGTGTATTTATTAAAACATCGTAACAACTGTCAAGGATCAAGACCTTTCTGGCAAATATACTTCTGCGTTGCTGCCAAGTTGCTGTTATCGAAAGTATCGAAACTAATTTCTGGTCCCAGCCAAAGAATTGACGAAATATATAAGTTTTAATCAAGAAGTTTAGAATCTCTTTGGTGGCGCTAAGGGGCCGCGGCCGCCAACCAACGGACGCTCAATCGGTCCCATAAACTTTACTGTCACTAAAATACAGAAAAAAAATTCATAGGTACATTAATTTTCCTCTTTTTTAGCCTTAATAGCGTTGGAATGATACGACGTCTATCGGAGTTGTGAACGAGAATTTTGTGCTAAAAAGAGCATAATAAATTATTGTTTTTTGTGGTAGCCGATGTGTTATAGTTATAACATAAACTTACGTATAATTAATTAAGAAACAAAGTAGTACAGTGGCTTAAGATTTATTTATTTCTTATTTTACTTCCTTACTTACAAAATAATTAGTTCTTTGAAAAGTTGTCGTCCACCGTTGTTAATAATATGTATTAGAAGCAATTTTAATTCTTAACCAATTATTTCAACCTGTAGATGTGACCAATCCCGGATTTCTGTTAACTGTAGAGCTATAAGCACTAATGCATGGCTTTAAGTATCAAAATCAATTATAGTATAGGTATGTACTAATAACACTTTTACGAAACAAGCTCAAGTCATAAAAAGCATGTGACCCGTTACACAACTAGAATCAGAAGATTTTATTATGCAATTAATAACACAAAACAAAATAATCGTAAAAATTTAATAACGGCAATTTATTGCTTTTACACGTTTTTGTAACACATTTCTGATCTCACAATTAACGCAATAAAGTGGATTACAATGTTTTGTTTACAGGCAGAGGCATTTCATTTGTGATTAAATTAAAACGATAGGTATCGACGATATATTTAAAAGCTTACTAGAAATAAGCTTCTATCCCTTTGGTATTAAAAATAATAAAAGTTCTAAAATACCCATGCGAATTCGTATTAACTTAAAAGTTACTCCTGCTCAAAAATGGGTAACTTGATTATAATTTGTATAAAAGTTTCATGCCGATCGATAGCAAGTTAGGTATTCATTACGTATGTGTTTTAGAGGAACGAACAAAAACACAATTTTTTTTATTTTTATAACATGAGTAAGGATAATAAAAGTGTTGTAGTGGACACAAACAAAACCCATTAAAACTATTTAAATGAGAAAGTTTGGATGACTGTTATCAATCCAGCTATAAACTGCTGAACGGACTTTGCTGAAACTCGGTGCAGGAGCTTAAATACATATCCTAGAATAACATTAAAAACGATATTATCAAAGCGGATGAAGTTTAAGCACGAAGAATTAAGCAAGAAGAATTAAGCACATCATTGTTCTTTCGGAGCTCCGAAAATGTGATTTTATGCGCATTTTAAAATTAACCTTTAGTAAATCGATAGGAACGCCAACAATAAAAAACGGACATGTGCGAGTAGAACTCGCGCCCTGAGGGTTCCGTACAAACTTAAAAATAAATAATTCGAAAATCATTAATGAAAGAACAATTGGCGAACTACCATAACAATTTTTGTTGACTTTTTTTTGCGTCTGTGTATGAAAAATTGGTAAATCAGATTTTCCTGACACAACAATGATAGGATAGGTACTACTGTTCGTTCATAGAGAGTGAGCGAGGTATGAAATTCGTGCAATAGATCGCGATCGTCAGAGGCTATATTTATTTATAGGCGATAATTGGCCGTTTATCGGTCTCTCGGCCACAAAGTTGGACGACCGAGTCAATGATCCCGTGTGAACATTTTATTATTCACAACAGAAATGCACGAAAGTCACAGCGACAGCGGAAATATTGAGTTAATTACACCAAAACTGACCCCTTTAGATTTTATCTCTACATAGTCTAGTATCTTTTGTATAAATCCGTGAGTCGGTTAATTATACATACCTACTGCCCTACTGTAACTGTAAGGGTCCTTCTAACCACAGAATAAAGTACTATTATATAGTAAACTGATATAGTTAACCTGTGGTTAACCTAATCTAACCTACAACAAGATATCTAAAAACAGATATTCTTAGGGCGGCGGCGTGGAAATCGAACCCACGAGAGCACTAAGCCACTAAACAACGAGGTGGACGTACAGTAAAGAATTTGACCAATCTATATTATATTAGAGTACATACCTAAGTTTCCTGTAGGAGTCAAGCTTCGCAATCACAGAACTTACAATATATAGACTCTAGAAATGTAAGTAAGTTTTTCCAAATACTTAAATTTATCGCTTCTCTCGCGCGTTTTATTATTACTGTGATGAGTGAGTGTTGTGACTTGTGACACTTCGTTTCGTTTTTGGATAACAATAAATAAAGACCTTTAGTAACCAAGTGGACACTGGGCATATGATCCACAAGTTTAAGGTCGCTCAGTAACCTATGAAGAGAGCCATCTCAACCATTATTCCGACGAAGAATTAAGGTCACCGACATAGTCGAAAGGATTAGCGAATTGAAGTGGCAGTGGGCAGGTTGCATGTCGCAGAACCGACGGCCGTTGGAGCAGACGCCAGGTGGACGGACCGACGACCTTAAGAAGGTGACCGGAAGCGGCTGATGCGGAGGGCGGAGGACCGGGTGTAGTAGCATTCGTTGGGGAAGGTCTATGTACAGAAATGGACGTCGAAGGCGTGATATGATCGTAATAATAAACACTAGCTCAAGTACTACCCACTCACGAACGGTAGCTAACCTGATTAATTAACACAATATATTTCTGCTAATTAATACATTGGATATAATTATGCTATTTTCTGTCTCGGAACGCTCTCGCTGATACAAACATTACATAATATTTGTGTACGGATTTGTTTATGAAAAGCTGAAATACGCAACCGCAACGAGTCACACGCCAATTGAGCTGCGAAACGACTCTGTCACGAATTACATACACGTCGTGATAAATGGTGCACATGTCGTCGCCGGTTGGTGATGACGGCAACATTCTTCGTAATGCAAAACAGTTTGGCCACGAGACAAGCGACCGAGACAGAAGACAGCGCAGTGATCAAAGACGGTCGTAGAGCAGACGCGTCATTTGCATTGGCTACGGCAGCGACACACTGTGATCTTTATGGGCACTGTCGTGTTATTGTATGTGATTTGTCGCCTGTCGCGAGTCTCAGTCGTTTGACTCTGTCGCAGCCGTATACCTTAATTAGTAGTGTTACAGTTATAGTGCGCAGAGTGGCGGTAATGACAAACACGAGTGTAATTAGTTACGATAAAGGCGTTAATCTAAACGCGAGAACCACTTACCGTCGTGGCAGCTCGTGATAGACTCGGCTAGGCATTAACTAATTATGTTTCATTTAACTCCATAGTTATTAGATTTACCATAAAGTTGTAGCAGTATGTTCAGTGTATGTCAAAAAGTCGTCGCACCGGCTGCGTGGCGTTTGCGGCGCGTGGGAACAACCGTTGCGGTGCGACGTCTCCAATACAGTTTCATATCTTACAAGGAGCAGCTGCCACGCGACGTGCCGCATACGTCACGCATGCACGCATTTTGTGCGTACACTTATACTCTTAACGCAACACCTCTCCTTTTGTTGCGTCGGGGTTTAATAAAGCCGTGATTGTATCATAATTTTATGAGGTAAGGTGTAATTGGTTCATTACACTAATCAAATTATGTTCATTATGTTTGTTTTGATCTGCCAAGAACACTCCGGTAGGAACACTGCATTTGCGTAAAATCGATTCGTCTTCGTTACCGACTTTAGCTTATGCAAGGTTCTTGCGTTGATGCCAAAGAAAAGTCGTCTACGTTCAGACGCTTAGTACAGTCGATTGCAGGTCAGTGGAATAACACTTTAACCTTGAGCTGGCCTAGCCTATTAGGGAGTTTCAATACTATGAGAGACCGTGTACCCGGGTTTTGTTTCCACTGACGTACCGCACATATCAAACGCAAAATATCTATTTGGTGGAATACTCTTCAACACTTAGATATTTTTATACCTATATTTTCGTCAGCAAACCCCTTTCAAAAGTGACTAATGTGGAAAGCGTTTAGTTGCTCGTTTTGCATAATCGTCTCTCGTATTTAAGGTTCCCCACCAAAATGGTAAAATTTGTTATATTCAATATTTGTGGTACTTTTTCTGCTTGTAGAGTTAGATATTTCCGCCATGAATACTCTGCTTAAAATTCCAACAACAATTTGACAGTTTCTTTGACTACATCTTGATCCTTAATTTTTCATGGAAGAAAAAATATGAATCTCGTTATGGCGTCAATATCGACGTCAAAGATCATCAGCGTCACGTCAAAATGTCACAGAAATTAACTACAAGCACGTTTGTAATCAAATCGAGTGTAGAACGAGTTATACCTATTGAATGGTAGAGAATAGTTTCTCAATTTGGATGCGCGCCAAAACCGTGGCGTTCAAGATAAGATACTGCGCCGTTAAAGAGCCAAGTAGGTACGTTAGGTAAGAAAAAGTTTAAATTGCAGAGGTTTACTTAAATTGAAGGGCCTAATTGTATTTTTAACAATATAAAAAGTTGCTGGCGGTCAACTCAATACGATGTTTTCAAATCGTAGCCATCTCGGAGGATGCAATTTAGAGAGGGAACGTTTTGTTTTAGCACGTAAAATTCTAATGCATTAGGTACCTCGATGGGGCCATAGTTCATGATGATGTAATCTAGAATTGTTAATTTTGTCATTATGTAAAAATAGTGTTGTGACAAAAGGAATGGTTTCATTCGCTCACTCCATTCCCCAATCTAAATACTATGTTTGGCTAACTGAACGCATCACTATTTTAATAAACATGGCAACATTATTTTACAAACTGGCTGATGTCAGTTTAATTCGAGTTTAGACAATATTTTCAACTCAGAAACGTACTTTTTATCGGGGCTTTTATACGGCTCAGGCCTGAAATATCCGTTTTCCTAAAATGTATTTTTCGCAAAATTCAAAAAAACAGCCAGTCCTAGTTCACTTATAAGTATATATTTAGTTACTCATATTTCTATATCATTCTGGCTCGAAATGTAATTAACTGTTTAATTAAGGACTCACCTGACTTGCTCGTGCTTCTGAATGTAGATCTTATGGAACTGTCCCTCCACTGGGGAGATGATGTCGTTCTTCATTTCCATGGCGACGTGTTGCGGCAACACAGAGAGTAGTAATCGTTCCTGTTGGCAACATCAGAGAAAAAAAATTAAACTCATAAATAGATGCATGCAATACCTATTACAAATGTGGTCGATGTGCTGTAATTTCCTAAAAGATGTCCTCGTTTGCGAAAGTTGTTGTTTAATCCTTCTCCATATAGGTAGGTATAAGAAAAAAAAACCTTATCGGCTGCAGATCTAAAATGTCACTGATGTCATCTAAATTCACAATTTTGATAAATATTTAACACTTAGGTCATTCATTTATTACCATCTTCCTGACTTCCAAGTAAGTCCCAAGTTCAATTCTCAGTTTAATATTAGATTATGACGTGATATATCACCACACGATGACATATCTCACTTTATTAATTCGTACGACTCCGATATTTGAACGTGAAATCTAAAAACTTCACTTAACTATATCTAAAACAGCATAAAATTAATGTAACGTGTAATTATATCGCTAACCACCTCACATTTGTACAGTTTATAGCTTTAATATAGCCCATAAAACACATAATTATTCCGTCTACTACCGATATGTAGCCTACATATAAGGTAATAACAAAATTATAAAGCGATTAAGCAAGTCGACGCCCCAACTGTAAGATAAATCTATACACCTTGCATATGGGTGGAAAAACGAACGCTACCTACAGGGAAAGTATCTTCAATCGAAGATCATTTATTTCCTGGACTAGTGCATGAAACTAGACCAGTAGGTGGTTTTTGCTACATGACCGAGGCGTCACTTATTGATACGAGTATCGTATAAAGTAAAGAGCCTCTTTCGGTATCGGGGTGGGTATATGTATAGAGACATTGGAATCGAATTAAAATGCTCAGCCCAAGTCCTTTTATGTACGTAACAGCATGCCTGCTAAATGTAAGTGAACACGATATGGGCACCACCACGAACTGTTAATTGATACGCAATTCGCTTGTACAATCAATCAATTACTGTTTTCATGGCAGTTTCTGTTGATTTTAATTAATTACTGCTCTTACCACATCATAATTCCTGATTAATCTATTTGATTTGTTTGGCACATAGTTACCCACTGCAGGGTATGGATTCAACTAACGTAATAAATAATATAAATGGGAAAATGAATTTGTTTGTTTGTTACACTTTCACGGTATATAGGATGGACATGGACCGCAATTTAACGACCCACTTTCCTAAAAATATGCGAGATTGTGTTGCCATTTTGCTATTTCTTTCCCAAATATTCATTACCGTTTTCAAGTCACAACATATCAGTTTAGTTAATGTAAAATTTCAACCGTAACTTCCTGATCGTGGTTAACTAAAAAATAAAAACTTTAAACGATGAGAAAGTGATATCAATGAAATTATAATTATTTAAAATTCTAATTAGATTAAAAACGATTGCTCATCTCTATACTTATAGTCGTATTTGAAATTTGCATCTGATAGCCCAATTCTTGAGGAAAGTTATAGGCTATATAACCCCTGACACTTAGGAGCCGAGCAAAAAGAAAAAGTCAGAAATAACTTATAAAACGCGGGCGAGGCCGCGGAAAACAGCCAGTCTAATATATACGGCTCTGTCGGGAAAACGGCTCTTTCAGTCCCACCCTGCATAGCCTGTGAGAACACAAGTTTTTAAAATAACTTATTAGACGCGGATAAACTAAATAAAGTTATCTCTCAGACTGAGGTCGGAGTAACATGGCGAACAGTGTTTCTTTACGAGCCTAGCATTGATTTCTTTGAGTCACAAGCCAAAAAAAAGGTTACCAGTTTCTCGTTCTCGTCCTCCATGTCGAGCCGCGCGGCGATGCAGTTCCTGGTGTCGAGGAAGGCGCGCCGCTGCGCCGTCTCCATCAGCGAGTGCATCAGCGCGCCCACCACGTTCACGCACAGGAACACCACCACGTTGCCCACCATCTCAACAGAAAGTTACACACACAAGTTCAAAGTCACTGTCAACAAGCTTTTATGAACGTTTACAGGTAGTATAGCCGTGGCTGGAGGGACAGTACACATTAAATATTGATTGCAAATTTTACTAAAAGAATTTTACTAAAAGGCAACATTCCTTTATGTTTAAGCTTAATTATTATAACTATAGGTTTAATTCTGTGTAATATATCCTGTGTTTCTATGATATACCGATCGAAATGGTCAATCATTAGAATGAATTCCTTCTAAGTAACATAACAGTTTCTAAGTAATGCAGCGTAGGCAGACCTCCCACAAGGTGGACCGACGATCTGGCGAAGGTTGCGAGACCCGGCTGGATGAGGTTAGCGCAGCACCGGTCGTCGTGGAGATCGTTGGAGGAGGCCTTTGTCCAGGAGTGGACGTCTTTCGGCTTAAATGATGATGATGATGAACATAGTTTTTCAAATTAAAGTAAGACCATGAAATTTAACTTTCTATAGGTCAATCTTACCATTCTTACCTACACGAAGTACGCCAATAGCCGAGGTTTGGCAACCAATCAATGGCGGTATTACCATTCAAAGTAGTAAGGTCAAATCAAATTCGCGTCTAGCCGAAGCTTGCGTGGCATGGCGACCCATTACAAGGAATCATAAAGAATCAATCTATTTCACTACACTGTTTGCATGTTTTGTTTCTAAAACATAATTATAAAAAAAACTAAATGTAAAAAACTACTACTAAACTAAAGCTCCGCAAAGTACAATACCCACTAAAAGCTTAACATTATTAAACAAGCTTTAGGGAGACCTATGAAATCCGAGTAAGTATGACCTATTGCCACATCTTATCTACAAAAGTCAGGCGAGTGCGTAGCATAATGCTTGTCTCGAGTGGAGTTAGATTTAGTAACAAGATTACAGTGGCAGCTCTTAATTACGTTGAACAATTTAACACATTATCGTCGCAAGATCCAAATATCAATGGCGTAAGGTCTATTTTTTATTTTTTATTAGGGCACTGTCGAAATCCATCAGTCCAAGCGTAAGGTCTACAAATTGGAACAGTTTATTGGAGCGCCATCAATCAATGCTACTCAAAAACGATCTGTCAAATGAGGTAGGTAACCATTTTATATTTACAAAAGAAATTGTGAACTGAACGACTACTGAATAAATACCAAATGAATTTCAGCAACTTGTGTACAGAAAGTTAAATATCTAGCTCCCGTATGGGCCTTTACAGACGTAAATTCAATTAAACATGCTGCTCTGACTGAAAACATTCACACCTTTCAAGGAACTCGCAGGCAACTAGGGGAACTACTCGCATATTCTGTCATAAATGCATTTCATACCGCCTAGTTTGATTTCAGAACAAATACTTCGTATACTTAGCAAGAGCCACTAGACCACTCCTGGAAGCTTTAATTAAGCGGCTGCACGTTTTGACTTAATGAGCTCATTAAAATGAGGAAGCGTATAGAGGACGGCAAAGCAATTTAGTTCAAAATCAAATGATTCACGTCATTTGTGCATTTCACCAAGCAATCACACTATTTTCAAGTAGGTATTTAAAAAAAGGAAGGAGGAACAATATACTCCGTACTGTTACATCAAATATCAAACATGTTTTAATGACTTTTTAATCTTTTTACATCGCTAATTTACAGTCAACAAGTCTGTAGATATAACATTATAACAAGTTTATTGATAGCTACAAAAAGTCTACAATATGTACCTATAGAGTTTGGCGCCGCCGCCGTGGACTCCTGTAGCGGCAAAAAAGAACCTTGCCAGGCGGGTGCTCGGCTCATTCAATATACAGTATTGAGTTGAGTCACTGATGTGTGTGGCCAATGAGATGTGCGTTTAATTTATTTATAGTGTTTACACACTAGGCAGTGAGGCGTGCGTTGCCGACTGTATGCAAATTGAACCTGTCCCATGCCCACGCTTTGAATCACCTCCACTATAAAACATAAAAACAACGGATTTTCTAAATAAAAATAATATTATCAAAATTTTGAAGCGTAGGTGCTGATCGGAGGTCGTTATACAAAGTATTCAAATTTCTTTTATTGGCAATTTTGATTGTTAAAATTCCCAAATTGAATAAATTTTGAATTGAAATTTCCTTTTTGTTTTGAGAATTTTTACGAACAAAGAATTATTGGTGGAAATGTAATTTACGGCCGAAGATTGACAAAGAAAGTGTAAATAAACAAACGAAATATAAAACATAGAAATGGAAATTTTTTGGTAAGGTATGATTTATTATCAAGTCACTTCTGAAAATCTTTGAATTCAAAATGACACAAAAGTATCTGGTTGCGTACCTGAAGTTAAATAATCCTACTAATATTATAAAGGTGAAAGTTTGTAAGGATGTGAGTGAGGATGTTTGTTACTCTTTCACGCAAAAACTACCGAACAGATATCCATGAAACTTTACAGTAATATAGATTATACATCAGATTAACACATAGGCTATAATATATCATGTAAATTGGCCAAATTTCATCAAAAATTGAAAAATAACAACATAGATTGCACTGTTTCAGGACATCGATTTAGTCGGTTGTTTTTTTTATTTTTTTATTTTTTTATTGTGGCTTGATTGAACCCGAAAGTTATCTAGCCAAAGACAAGGTTGACTACGAGAGGCGCTGCTGTCAACTCTTTGCATCGGTAATAATGAATTACTATTATGGTCTTTTTATCAGCTCTTAGGCCGTTTGTGCACTCATTGATCCGTTTTTTCACGGATTAAGTCTTTTGTTTTTAAATGGTTTTACGGCTTTGGAAACGAGCTTAATATGTAAATTGGCCAAATTTCATCCAACCAGAGGCGCTGCTGCCAACTCTTTTCGCCAATAATGAATTCCTATATGGTCTTTTTATCAGCTCTTAGGCTGTTTGTGCACTCATTGATCCGTTTTTTCACGGATTTAAGTCTTTTGTTTTTAAATGGTTTTACGGCTTTGGAAACGAGCATAATATGTAAATTGGCCAAATTTCATTCAAAATTAAATCTTAATATATATATAGTAGGTATATAAAACAAAGTCATGTTAGTTAGACCACTTATAACTGAAGAACGGCTACACGGATTTTGATGAAACTTGGTACGGTGATAGCTTATGGCCTGGAATAACATACAGGCTACTTTTTACCGGGGAAAACTGTTCCCGCAGGAAAAATGAAATGCATCGTATGTCGGAGCTCAAGTACACAGTGGCGCCATCTCTTTCGCCGTGGCGTCAACTACTCGATAAGACTTAATAGTAGGAAATATCAAGCGATACGCTTGACGTGTATTGTTTCCTGGCAACACTGTACGAGTTGCTGATGTTGGCTAACTCTTTACGTATGTCAAATTGGTCATGTTGGCTAACACTGTAGCCTGTACCTGTCAGTTCGGATCGGTGAAAATTTGTACTGGAGTATCGGTTTCTTATTCTGTTCCCATTAATTATAATTTATTATTTAGTCTAGATTTCTGCAGGTGGTCTGTTAAATCTTCTGAATTACTTCCTTTGTGCGTACGGTCGACCGCACATCAGTGGTAACAAAACCAGTATAAACTGGTCTCGCGTAGTATTGAAACTCCCTAATAGGCTAGGCCAGCTCAAGGTCAAAGTGTATCCACTGATGTGCGTGTACACAAACTGCCACAGTCAAATACCTAGCTTTCGACAGAACGACGATCCCGCGGGAAAATTAATAACGGCTGAACGGATTTTGATGAAACTTGGTACAGTGATAGCTTATATCCTGGAATAACATATAGGCCACTTTTTACCGTGATAAACTGTTCCCGCGGGAAACTCAATCACGGCTAAACGGATTTTGATGAAACTTGGTACATTGATAGTTTATTTCCTGGAATAACACATAGGCTATATTTTACTGCGGTAAACTTTTCCTGCGGGAAAAATATTTAATTTTCATGATTGTTGGTACAGTGCATGGTAGCTTATATCCTGGCTTATCATAAATATAGGATACTTTTTACTGCGGTAAAGTGTTTCCGCGGGAATAAATTATTCCCCACCGAAGCCACGGGCAATAGCTATCATGAATAAATAATGACGGGATTTTGTATTTCCACATTTTAAGGGGGACGGGGAAGGGGGATGAAAATTTGGACAGGAGTATCGGTTTCTGTAAAGGCAGTAACTTTTAAAGGGGGGGGGGTTGATAATTTGCAGGGTTATCATTAAAGGCAGTAAGTTCAAAATGGTAAACCTATTTTAAATAATGACGGTCCATCAATAGTGTTGTATTTGTGCTATCGATTCTTATCAATAATATTCTGACTATTGGTCGTTTATCGATAGAACATCGATAGTGGCATATCGATCGGCAACACTAGATTGTTTGTTTCTCCTATAATTCTAAAAGAAAGGCCACGACAACACGTACTTACCTATATTTTCTGTATTTACATTGTGCATTTTATAGTAGGTACCTACTTATTCAATTAATCGCTTCTGGTACCTATTAGCAGGTCCATGAACTTTGTTTGAACCGGAAGACGCGGCGTGGGAAGTCCTCCCACAAGGTGGACTGACGATCTGGTGAAGGTCGCAGGACCCGGCTGGATGAGGTTAGCGCAGGACCGGTCGTCGTGGAGATTTTTTAGGGGAGGCCTTTATCCAGCAGTGGACGTCTACAGGCTGATACGACGATGATGAACTTTGTAAGGAGAATATCTTTAGCGACGCGCTGCTAAACGTGCCAGTCATAATATTATTAAGTCAGCGGCGGAGTACAGTGATAACTTGGTACAGTGATAACTTATATCCTGGACTGGAATAACATATAGGTTACTTTTTACCGCAGTAAACTGTTCCCGCGGACAAATCTTATTCCGCGCGGGCGAAGCCGCGGGCAAAAGCTAGTGTCTAATATATTGAGGTAATATTGAGTAGGTATTACAAAGTAATGAATATTCTATTTCAAAATACCTATATTCAGATATCCTGGCACTGCCAGTTCCAAATGGATACACACATAATGTGTAAACTTTAGGACAGCGTATACGCCAGCAATGTTTTAGTAAAGTCACGGCGATGGGCGAAATACATTCGTTGAATATTTCAGAGCTATTGTTACAAACGAACGACTGGCATTTGGCTCCTCCTCTAAACTGTACCACTGCACTCTCATCTAAATGCCAATTTCACAAGTGTCCGTGACAAGAAAGCGCAGGCGCAGTCGTCGGACCACATTACGTGAACTTGTGGGTAAATGGCTGCTATCGGGTCTTGTGTCAAGACAACTAATAGTGTAGTGTAGGTGTAGCGTATACTTTCAGATGTACTTGGCGATAGGACAGAACAGGTGTAGGATTAGGAAAGAAGAGAAACTTTAATAAACACATGAAAGTAATGATGAAACATAAGGTAATAAGTACCTACATAATTTTAGGGGCCCGGAAAGATTGCCTGACGAGGTGAGTCAGCATGCCGAGCCTTGGCAAGGCCTGCCAAGTCAGGCAAACGGCCTATATAGTGCTGTTCTCAAACAATGTGATAAAATAAAAAAACAAGCAAAAATATTAAACCAATAGAAACAAAGCATAGATGACGTTTTCATTAGCTATAAAAGGAAAACATTTTCAAAAGTTTGAAAAAGTCAACTGGCCAGTGTGTATAGCGGACCATAAGTAACACTATCATTAAACAAAAAGGTTATCATGGTAGAGACATTACGAATTATGAACGTAATCCATTATTTGGTGTTATAGACTATAACTTGTAGTGACATCATTTCTGACCTTATAACGAGCCGGTCGTGTGTTATTAACGAGCTACCGTGAATAAATTTCCCGCACATTGTCGGGAATCGCGAGATACAACATTATTATTATGTAAATACGACGTGAACTTGCTCGGGAGTGTCGGGTTACCCCCAAGGAAGCAGTGACACGAAAATAAAGATGACCGCCCACCAGTCGAGCAAAGCAATGCTATGAATAAATTTGCGAGTTTCCAACTTTTCCATACATCTCCTGATTCTTACGTATTTAGGTACCGTGTCGGAATAAATAATGTCTACAGAGGTGTTAAACACTACAATTTTGTTTTGTATTGTTGTTCCATTATACGTATTGTACCTCTATTATACTACTAGCTTATGCCCCGCGACTTCGTTCGCATTAAAAAGTATGGTATATGTTACTTACTAACTGTGGCATGTAAGTTTTTGTTTCCATACAAACCTTAATATCCCTTTTCACCCCTTAAGGGTTGGAATTTAAAAAATCCAAGTACACCAGATTATAAGTCAGACCACATGCTTTCAAACAACATTAAAAACTGGTTCAATTCGGACCAGTAATTTTAGCGTGATGCGGGTTCAAACATTTTTTGAAAAGTGTTTTGGGGTCAGATAAGCCTAAATAACGTATTCCAATAGTTTTTTTTTAATCCCTTCAATGTACCGAAATACTCCCGGTACAATTTTATAATAGTGCAATGCTTACTCTTTCTAACAGTGAGGGTTGGCTGGAAGAGATCTCTTGCAGAGATAAGTCCTCCTTAGTACACATATTTCTTGTTTGTTTACTATGTAAATTTTATTTGTGCAATAAAGAATAATAATAATAGTATAAGATAAGATGATATTATACGAATGTCACCGATTTAGCCCGACACCATTGATTAGGTATAGAAATATGTAGATTGATGTAGAATTTTTTTTCTGCCACTGTACACGATTGAGAGAAATAGTATGCTTAGCCGGAGGAGATGGCAGCGATATTAAGAATTCCATTCGTGCCACTTTATCTTTCCCATTTCTTTCCGTTACGTGTCGACATTCAAGGAACACATTGTGTCTAACAAGGGCTCTTTTGTTTAACGAACATCGGAAATTGTATTTCTGCGGTTGCCGGCCTCCTTGGAGACTCAGGGGGCAACTTCCCTTCCCCCCCCCCCCCGCCCAACGCAAACACCGCGGTGGTGGGGAATCCGACAGAGCAATGCTTAATTGCTGAGTAGCTCGTTAAGGCTGCTTTACATACAATCCAGAGGTATGTATTAAACTCATCTATGTCCTCTAGAATAAGTTTGTTTAAAATAATATATTTCAGCAAATATTATACGATTTTGTTTACAAAACTCCTATAATGTATTTCTATCGTTTTAACTTTTGATTGAATTCTTTAGAGCAGTGAGTACTTGACAGAGTCTGCATCAGACAGTAACTACAATTTTAAAGCAGAAAATTACAGCAAACGATAAAAAGCTATTGGTATCAACATATCAAGTAAGTATCTAAATTTATTGAGATCAAGAAATGCTGAAAAATAAATCAAGTGCGGTCTCACAATAAATAAGGAAGCGACTTGAAACTGACCCGGATCACAAAGGTGACCGGCATCTTCGTGACAGAACATTTGTTACAGTCAGTGATACAGACAAACCGATTGGATAGCTTGATAGTTCCGCGAGATCCACTAAAATCCATTATAAAGATCCATTGATGTATCTTTTCGGACTCTTATGTCAACTTTGATCCTCCATGATTTCAGGATTTTCGCAAAGTGGTCCTCGGAATTGCAAAGCACTTATGCTCGATCACGTCATACATAATCTTGGCAACAGTGTAAGTGAAATAAAGTGTACGGCGGCCCGCACTAAACTTACTTGGCAATTAAAAAAAAGTAAACTGATGCAGCTTCGTCATTAAGTCATATAATTTTGAATGGAATAAAATTATACATTATACTGATAAAGTCATGTTGTAGGACCATATACACCTACTTATTCGTAATACATGACAATTCAATAGCTCCAACCATTTGTGAGAAAACCACAAGTTTCAATTTCATTAATAGAAGAACCATAAAAACTAGATTTTTCCCAGACCAATGGGTATTACTATGTCATGGACATAAGCAACTACGACGTGCAAAGTTTCATGAAAATCGTAAGCGCCGTTTTTGAGACAAAAAATCACTTTTTGTTGTACGACAGCTACTCTTCGGTTTGAAGGTACGAAGAAACTGTCGATAATCCTTCAATAAAATAAATATAAACTCATAAGTTCCAAATTTGGTCCCAAAAGAACACATTTTCGCGAAAATTGGAGAAAATATTTATTTTCGCGATTACAATAATAGTTCCTCTTACCCTTAGTAGGTACCTATGTAACGTACCAAAGTTCGAGAAAGTAAAAAGGCTACAAACTGTGGCCACAAAACAGATTGTGTTACTTTTAATTGAAACAAATGAAGGATTCCCATTTTCTTCTATTTCTATCCTGGATTTATTTATATTAAACAAACCATGATTTCTATAGAACTGTGACGCGTGTAAGACTTCAATTAAAAATACCAATTTGTTCCAGGAATAACCCAACCAAATTGAGGTCTGTTTGACTTCTTTATATAGAACTTTTCTTGATTACCAACTAAAATTGGATTAAGGAAACATGATTCCCTGTTTACCTAAACGAGTTTTTTTCTATACGAATAGCTATCGAGATGTAAGTATAATATTAGAATGTAGTAGTTTTATGTTTAACGTAAACTGTAGGAAGGGTTCGTTCATACAAACCAGATGTTGCCTGATCGATACAGCAAAACAGAGACTACGCTGATACGAGTAACAGTGTTTGATTCAGATTGTCTAGCAAATTTTACTGTAAGTAGAAACATTGACTTCAAAAATAAGTAGAACTGCATTCAAAGATTTTTATGAAACCACCTGTCAGAGCTGGGTATCGAACTTGACAAATGTAAAGAAAAAAACATTTTGTATTTCTATGATACCAATCAAAAGAGTCCATCACACAATTAACAATTAATTCTATTTAGGTAACATAGTATCTTAAATTAAAGGAAAACCATGACATTTTTTTCAAGTTCAGAAGTCTGGTTTCACCGGTGTCCCGTAATACGGGAGGCCCGTGCATTACCGCCCGCAGTGCTCTAAAACGATTGTCTCATAGAGTATGAATGTGATGGACTTGTACGGACTCTAACCGGAGCGTGTCCCGTGCCCGTACGGAACAATCCGCGTTGCGTACAGCTGTGAAACCAGCCTTAATAATCAGAAAGCATGTAGTCCATCCATTGACTACTACACATTGTCAGTTTTGTGAGAGAATCAATGTCAATTTCATAAAACATCAGTGTAGTGTAGAGTGTACAACGGCTTCGCATAGGAACGTAGAGCTAGCATGAAAGATGAACTCTGTTAACGAAGTAAATTAAAAGCGAGTATTTTAAAGTGGAAAACTCCGTAGGCGAGCAATATTAATTAGTAAACGCGCCATAGCTGAGTTGATGGGCCAAAGCTTTAGCAGAATTTTTCATCTTCAAAACTACTTATATTTTTTCAATCCATTAGCGTATAAAATAACATTTTATTTAGAAGGTAAGTATCTTAATTTATTTACTATTCAAGAATACAAAGAAAATCATTTCAAGGTCTTTTATTGGGGAGCCAGTGTGTGGATTTTAAACTTGATACCTACATGTTATTTTATTAGAGTCAAACGCGGTTTGTGCTTCAAACGAGAGCTGGGTTTTAGATAGTCGTCAATTTGCTACTAAATAAACGAATACATTTACTATTTGAAACTAGGTTAATAGCTGGTTAATAGTTAAACTAAAATAACATTTGTACATAACTATAATTATTTGGGCTGCAGAATAAAATAAATTTTAAATAATTGTTCCCTAATTCCTTAGGAGCTCTAAAATCTAAAACGCTTTCTAATTTTGAAGAAAACAATACAAATTAACTTCGACTACATTCAAAAATGAAAATCTGAAGACCATTTATTTTTGTGTGACTATGATCGTTCTTCCCGTGGACTCCGTTAGGAACGATTAAGTGATCTGTGCCGTGGACTCTTCAATTATGCAACAGAGTAATTATATATAAAATAAACATACATACATACAATATACGATACTACGAAAATAATAAACATACATAGTACATTGTTGGAGGAAATGCGAAATGAACGTAACGAACTAAGCGGCACGCGCGCGAGCCGCCCCGCGGTGGGCGCCACGAGGGCAAGGCTGCGACCTCCGCGCCCGCCGCCCGCGCCGCGCCGCCGCGCGCCGCCAGCAGCCGGTCAAGTGCTGCCCAGGCCGACACGCCAGCCAGCCAGCCAACACACCACTTATTGAGCCAATGACATTTCACCCGCATTTATATCTCAATGACTTTTGAACATCTTCCTAAACTACATATTCAAGCAAGTACATACACTACACAGATATACGATTATGTAAGGTGAATACGTAACGCGTCAGTTGAAAACGATGAGTCAAGTCAAGCGTGGCCAAGGCCAAGGTTGAACCATAAAAGAGCGAGGGTAAAGTTTAAACGCCTACCTACCTACCCGGTCGTATTTTAAGCCCTCCAATCCAAACAACACAAAGTGCAATGAAAACATTAAAGAAAGTTAAAGAAAAGTTATAGACTGACCTGCTGCCAGACATGATAGGGGAACCGATGGGCGACGAGTGCGGCGGCGATGGTGTGGACCATTGGCAACAGGACGCCAAATGCGGCGGCGACGGGAGCGCCGACCGGGAGCAGCGCGTAAGCGGCGAATACAGCCCAGACGACGTGCGCGGCCCCCTCGGCGGCGGCGGCGGGCGACCACGCGGGCAGCGTGGCGGCCAGCGCGGCGCCGCCACCAGCCAGCGCCAGCCAGCACGCGCGGGGCAGCCGCCGCTCGGGCGCCGCGCCGCCAGCGCGCCCGCACCACCACGCCAGCCCGCCGCACAGCACCGCATGCGCGCCCAGCACGCCCACCTGACAACACCACCAAAATCTATTTAATAAACCCTCACGAGAATCACGCAGTAGTGTGAAACAAATAAAAATGCTAATTTCAATGACAAATGGCATACTCCCGAAGGAATACAGAATATAACAACTAAGATAACACTGAGGCAGTGTTCTGGAAACTACGCAAAATTTTTTCGTTACGAAAATCTTTGACCAGTGTGCCAGTGATAACATATGGCAACTGAGACGTGGGCCTTCAGTAAGGACCTCATAAAAGTTCAAGTAAGGTGAGATGACAACGTGTGTTACCTGTGTCGCTCTACGCCAGCCGCGGGTGGCGTCGACGGCGGCGAGGGCGGCGGCGAGCGCGGCCCAGAGCGCGAGCGCGGAGCCGACGGAGGTGCGCTGCAGCTTGCACGCGTAGCGCGCGTACAGCTCCTCCAGCTCGGCGGACTCGAAGCGGCGGCGCGCCACCAGCCGCGCCAGCGGCCCGCGCGCCGACATCGCCTTCACGGAGTGGTCCATGCCCCGGCCCGGCGTCTCACCTCGCCGCCCGCCACCCGCCGCACACCGCCCGCCGCTTCATCTGCAACAATACAAATAAACGTTACTTTCTGCTAATAGGCTTGTAGTTTACGATGGCTGCAAGTATTACCTTGGCGGACCTTTATTTAGGCTTCTGTAATGGTACTAAATTCTGAGTATTCATTTAATTCCTTAACATAAATAAGGGTCGATTTCGTACGTTAGGCTCCGTCCGACGTTCACATTGTCCAGTTCTTAATGATTATGGCAGTCTGCCACTACATCTGAGAGAACGTGGAGGGAACAGTTAAATATATACCTAACTATATGATGCCTTAGAGAAGTTCAAAAAAGCTTTATTGCATTTGGTAAGAGAATTTGACGATACATTTTAAATTATTATACCAAACACCTACTTACATTTTAGTAGTCATCTCTAACAGTTGGCGTGGGTTGCATCTTATGGATTTATGAGCAGTGTTTATAATATTATTATTGTCAACATAAAATATTCATTGCCTTGCTTTCGGTCGACGACTGGAGTGAAGGTATGTTTGTATTGTATATATGCATGTAAACAATTTTATTAAAGTCGGTCTGACTGTAGGGATGAGGGTTCGAGAGAGAAATGATACGCTTAAAGGCGGTCTTTATGCAGCTTCAGCGCGTATAGCTTATAAGTGGCTTCTATAGACACAGTAATTCATATAAGATAGATACCATAATGCACTGGCTGCGTATGGCTGACTGAACTTTTTTGTAAAATCGATTAGGGATTGCTTCTTTACAAAGGTTTCTAATAAACGCCAGAAAGCACTTTGTAATGTGTGGTTTACGCTAACAACAAACGTTTGACGCTTTAGGTACAGAGGGATAAATTATAAGGAATATGACCGAGATATCCCCATTATATAAATACAAGTTCAGAGAAGCACGTATCGCTAATGTTCTCTCCAACTGGCTATACTACGGAATATGATAGACTAGAATTTCGAAACACTCGAAACAGGTTTCGATTTACAATGCAACGGGGGCGGTGCAGCCCTAAGGACCTATTCACCCCTATAACGAAAGCTAGGAATTGTGCCTTTTTGTCATCTTTTTGGGGTTTTCGATCGCGACATTCTTAAGACCTGCCGAAGACTATTTATTATACAATCAATCTAACTTTGTAAATATAGAAGGGACTTTCTATTTCGGTAAATAAAACGCATCAAAAAGGTTTTGAGGGCTTTTACTCATTTATTTACTACTTCCATAGTTATTATTGACCTGCAGCCTACCAAAATACCTCAGATACAAGCACCTTATAATAAAATGTCTACGGTATTTAATTAAACAGAAATCTCCCGTCGTGTTTATGCTTGTCATTTAACGATAAAATTGATGTGAAAACACTTCAGTCTCTCATCGTGGAAAATTATGCTTCAATCTCAACTAAGCGTAGAGTTGCGAAAAACATCCATAACATTAATGAAATGGATTAAGATCATTAAATGTTGGTACAGTCAACCGCACGTCAGTGGAAACACTTTACACAACTATAGATACGACAAACAAAATTGTTAGAAAGAACGCGCATTTATGTTTTAACCAATGGTATGACTTGATTTAAAAATTATATAAGTTTCAACGAATCATGCGCACGCGCTTCTTTGGGGCGGGGTTAGTGGCGGTGCGCAAGGGCAGCCCGCCAGTTTGCAAGCCGCTCTCGCTACGGCCGGGTGTTTGTGTCAATAATGCCAGCCAGCCACACTACGTCGGGTGACGTCGTCGGGATCAACGCGATCAAAATATTGCGTTGAAAATAAGTGGATACAAAGTGAAGGAAATAGAGAATCGGACCAATGTGTCGGTAAGTCATTCATTCATTATATTATTTTAACTTCTTGTCTTGATATGTCTTTCGAGTGAACTGGGAAAAGCGACAGATTTTTTTTGGACTAAAAATGTTTTAAAATCCTTTTCTGTTTTTATTTATCATTTTTGATACGACTTTTTGAGATTTATTAACTAATTTTCATTTGTTTTATAAATGTGTTTAGCTCGTTTCCTTACTATATTTTTTATACCTATTATTGTTAATGTTTTTGTTGGCTTGCTGAATACTGATAGATAACAATTGATATTTACAATTCAAGGAGCAGTAGGAAATTTTTTGATAGTATTTGCGAGCGTGAAATGAAGTTACCTATGAAACTGAGAATAAAATCACCAAGATTTATTTATTTATTGTTTTATCTATAAATTTAATGTTTAGAACAAATTAATTTTTTAACTTTCCTGTGGTGTAGAAAGGACACCGCACCGAAAGTGTTGAGAAAAAAGATAAGTCGATTAAAAAAATATAATGTTGTGTTAAAAAATATAATATAATGTTTTGATAAATATATAAGTATAAAAATACTAAAAGGATAATAACATCCCATGATTCGTTTTTGAGAATTATTTATTTAAAAAATCATGTAACTAGTTATTGGTTCCATAGAAAAATTTATGAAAGAAAAAATAATTAAAATAGTCTTAGCCCCGGCCGGGATTCGAACCCGGGAATCCGTGCACCGCAGGCAGAGTCACTATCAACTGGGATACGGAGGCGTCGCGCATACTTTGCATTGAATTGCTTTGAATGCTTGTATGGGAAAAAGTTTCGGCTTTTTAAAGCAGGAACTGGAAAATGATAATTGTAGCTACTCATCATAAATAAATAATGTCGGGTTTTTGGATTTTCACATTATAAGGGGAGGAAACGGGGGGTGAACATTTACATGGGAATCTGAGTATCGGTTTTTTCAAAGGTAGGAAAATACTAAATGTAATGTTAAAATATTTTTTTATGTTTATATTAATTAGTCACGGGGCATCGGCTAGTCGACCGCACGTCAGTGGAAACCATAGACTACCTGTGGGTGGTCTGTGGTGGAAACACTTTAACCTTGAGCTGGCCCAGCCTATTCGGGAGTTTCAATACTATGCGAGACCGGTTTTATTACCACTGACGTGTGGTCGACTAGAATAATAAAACTGAAGAGTTTGTTTTTTTGTCTGTTGTTTGTTTGAACGCGCTTATCTCTAGCTATCTTTCTTATTCTATAATTCTTTTGCATTTAATAGCCAAATTCTTGAGAAAGGTCTAGGTTCTTTGGGGCTATATAACATCACGCTATGACCCAAGGGAGCCGAAAACAGAAAAAAGTAAAAAAACGGAAACTATTATGATTTTATTTTACTAATATTATTTATATATTATTTATATTTTATTATTTATTTTTTCACTAGATTTTTTTTCTTTTTTAATGTTACAGTTACTGAACATAAATAAATAATGACGTGTTTCAAGGGTTTTCGGATTTTCATATTTTATGGGGGGAGAACGGGGGTGAAAAATTCTATAGGAGTAGTTTTACCAAAGGTAGGGAAATACTAAATGTAAAAGTGATAAAAATGTTAAATAAAAAAACATTTAAGATAGGTATTTCAAATTTCTTGATAACGTGGACAAAATCGCAGGTCATCGGCTACTATTAATATCTTGTCTTGTTGTTAACATAATTGCATCAAATTCAAACAAATTCTAAATAAACAGAATAAAAAACAGTTTAATAATATTTTGAGGAATATACTTAATAGGAATATGCATTCTTCATACATTTTCTATAGAACCTATTCCAAGAACATCTGTCGCATGACCGACGGTCTTTGGGGCAGACGAGTTCCGGAGTGGAGACCGTGGACCGGTACGCGCACGGTGGATCGACAATAAAAAGGTGGCCGGAAGTGGCTGGATACGGCGGGCGGAGGACCTTAGGGTTCATTGGGGAAGGCCTATGTCCAGCAGTGGACGTCGAATATGGTAATTGCCCTTCAAGTATTATAACATACTAGCTTTTGCCCGCGGCTTCGCCCGCGTAAAAAAGGTTTTCCTGTAAGTTTACATAGTTAATACATTTCGTAGTAGACATTACAGATGAGGAACCTTTCTGCAAAATTTCAAGTCTCTTGGCTCAGCGGTTTAGGCTGTGCGCGTTTTTTCCCCTACTTACACTTTACACACTTAGGGGTGGAATTTTCAAATTTCTCGAAGCACGTCATTATTGTTTTTAAACTAAAAGCCTAAATATAAAATTTCACGTTTCCATCTTTAAAAATGAGGGACTTTCATACAATCTTTGCACCCCTATTTCACCCACTTAGGGGATGATTTTTGAGAAACCCTGTCTTAGGTGACGTCAGAGCTATATGAGGAACCTTTCTGCAAAATTTCAAGTCTCTAGGCTCAGCGGTTTGGGGTGTGCGTTTCATCCCCTATTTTACATACTTAGGGGTGGAATTTTCAAAATTCGCGAAACACGTCATTATTGTTTTTAAACTAAAATCCTAAATATAAAATTTCACGTTCCTAGGCTCAGCGGTTTGGGCTGTGCGCGTTTCATCCCTTATTTTATACACTTAGGGGTGGAATTTTCAAAATTGTGAAAACACATCATTGGTTTTTAACGAATAGCTTAATATAAAATTTCAGGTCTCTAACTTTAAAACATGTTTATTTTTGCTATTATTTAGTCAATATTTTTTATTTATTTGAAACTCGCCGATGCCCCACGATTTCATTCGCGTTATAAAGTAGCCTAAATGTTATTCTAAATGTAGTAAGCTTATGCGATGGCAGGCACTTGGCAAATTTTTATTAAATAGAATTCGAAATTTCAGAAAAATAATGCCATTTCTGGTTACGGAGGTGGGAAGAGTCGGGCAGAGGACGACATGTCAACGCATAATCGTGCGGTCTAGCGACGCGCAATGATCGCGGAGGGAGACGCCGCCGCGCCGTCATTGTCACCGCTCACGATTTTGACCTATTTAAAACAACAAGATCAACATCGTCAGATTACAATGTAAGTCATACCGTTGTTAAGTTATATTAATTCACCCACACATTAATGATTTCAACTAAGAAATTCCTTCACGATCATGCTGGTTTTAATTGAATCGGTGTAGTTAACCTTCAATAACACTGCATTTCTATCCTATTTATTTAATTTATTTAAAACTTTATTGCACACAACTGCCAAAAAGCGAACATAATGTTAAAAAGTAAGTTCTAATTATCAAAAAAAAGTTTAAAACAAGAAAACATAATATATTTTAAAGTATCTAATAAAATATCATAGTGTGATGTTCATAGGACAGCCGTGGCGTCGTAACCTACCCCAAAAAACAATATATCCTAAAATTCGCTTTCAGTAGCACCTCACACAAGAGTTCGAGGAACCGGTACTTTTTTCTCGCTTAGAAGGTTTTTACTCCAGTTTCACACTTGAAAAGGTGTATGGCTAACAGAGGGAAGAAAACAGAAATTGTGCCTAGATTTTTTTATTTGATTTGGCACAATACAAGTGCACCTTAAAAGCCCTTATAAGAAATAGTTACACATTTCTTTAGAAAAGCAACTTTGATGGCACATTTTCCACGAAATTTGCTGGCCTCAAAAAAAGACACTCGACTTGTTATTATAATTATTAGCTACCTATTTGCTGACGAACAATAGGAACAATAGACACATCTCAGGTGCGCTGCACATCAAACGTCGGTTTCCCGAAATTTGAAGTTAAAATTCTGAATATTTCTTGTTTTATTTTAAAAGTTGTTGATGTCATTTTACTCACACGGTTATGTTTTTTTAAGGCCCGATTTCTTCTGTGCAAATCAAAAAAATAACTTACGCAGGATTTTACAACTTCGATTATTGCTAAATATGAAAGGATAAGATAACAATTACCATATCTATTAAAAACACAATTATTTCACCCTTTCTAGTTCCATACCAACAGGAATCATACCAAGACTTATTAAACTATACTTAGCTCGACGTTAGGTCCACCGGCACACCTGCGTCATTGTTTTGCGAGCCTGCTTGAAGATAACAACTGAACAATAGATAGTGAAATGGTTGGTTTTATGTGCTTTTATAACCATATTGTAAAGTAACTAAATTACTTCCCAGATATCCATCGACACAGTTCAGCGGCCGCTGAACGCTGCGGCCTGAAGTGTCCACAGCCCGCGCAAGACGAGCACAACTATTAAAGGACCGCATAGTTTACTGCTTACAACGTTATTATTTTAGTTGGGAAGACAACATCGTAATTTTTGGCGAAAGAAAACTTTCAAGAGTGACGGTCATAAAATATTATAACAAGTATAGAGATGACAACGAGAGGTATGAAGGTATCAATATTTTACCCCAGAGGGTAAGTGGTCGCCTCAGTTTGGGGCTCTGGGGATGAGTGAATAGTTATGCTGCGTGATGCGATGGTGCCGACTGTGCGCGCGCACTGCCCAGAGCGCACAATCTATCTTTGCCAGAACAATTATTCATTCCACAGTTCCCGGGCAGTTCAGGACTGGCTCCAAACTCAAAATGACACACAATTCATTTCATGGCCTTCCAAAAGTCCAGACATGAATCCATTAGAGGTGCGCAACAACCATAATTTGAGGCAACTGGTTTTCAGCACGTGAGAGTCAATGCGAGGCACAGAGATGTGCTGAAACATGGTCACAGGAATGAGGAACAGATTATTTGAATCTTAATAGCTCATATTATTTTTTTGAAACGTTTCTCATACTTGGTCAGCATTGACTATCGCGTGCCAAATACCCACACTTATGTCATCTTCATTATTGTTCTTCTGATGATAAGTCTGGACTTACGAAAGAAAAATACTTATCTTGTCATTTTTATGGCTGTTTTGTCTTTTTGAAAGATTTTTCGTCAACGAAACTAACGATATTGTCGTTCTATTATATTGACTATAATTAGCAGAAACCTGAAATAATGATTACTCATACTATTTTTTATTTTATGTCGCTTAATGAAGATTGATTAAAATTTTTAATATTGAAGTGATATAGTAATGTTTTTATTTATTTTATTTTATTACAAGAAACCTTATGTTAATTTGTTGGTTTAGTTAATTTTGTGTGTGTAATCCGTTGAGTTTATATAAACAATAACAACCTGATGATTTGTTAAGTTTGATTATTTCATTTGTGATTTCAAAATTGAAGTAAACATAATATATCAATTCGAGGCTCGTCTTTTTCTTAATCTATAAAGAATATGTAATATATAAACATCTTGTAAAGTAATACCATTTTTTTAGGTATCAATTTTTCATTTTACATAATTATACTCATATAATTCTTTGTATTAAATTAGTTTTATTCTGGCCTTCTACCAATTTAAAACAAACCTGAGAGCAAGTTATAATCTGAAGCCTTTCATTATAATAATAAATTCTTTATTTAAGGCTATAAATCACCCTAAAATAATAAACTAGCTGTTTTCCGCGGCCTCGCCTGCTTTTTAGAAGTTATTTCTGACTTTCTTCTTTTTGCTAAGTTCCTAATGGTCTTAGCGTGATGGTAAAATAACTTATAACCTTCCTCAAGAATAGGACTGTCAAAAACAAAAAGAATTTTTCAAATCCGACTGGTAGTTAGAGACTAGCGCGTTCAAACAAACAACAGACAAAAAAAACAAACTTGTCTGTTTTATTATTCTAGTCGACCGCAAAACCGTCGTAACAAAACCAGTATAAACCGGTCTCTCATAGTATTGAAACTACCTAATAAGGTAGGGCAGCTCAAGGTTAAAGTGTTTCCACTGACGTGCGGTCGACTAGCCGATGCCCCGTGACTAATTAATATAAACCTAAAAAATATTTTAACACTATTACATTTATAGTATTTTCCTACCTTTGAAAAAACCGATACTCAGATTCCCATGTAAATTTCACAAATATAATCGTAAAATTCACCCCCCAGTTTCCTCCCCTTATAATGTGAAAATCCAAAACCCGACATTATTTATTTATGATGAGTAGCTAAAATTACCATTTTCCAGTTCCTGCTTCAAAAAGCCGAAACTTACTCCCATACAACTACAAGCATTCAAAGCAATTCAATGCAAAGTATGCGCGACGCCTCCGTATCCCAGTTGATAGTGACTGCCTGCGGTGCACGGATTCCCGGGTTCGAATCCCGGCCGGGGCTAAGACTTTTTAAATTATTTTTTCTTTCATAAATTTTTCTATGGAACCAATAACTAGTTACATGATTTTTTTACTAAATAAAACTTTTCTCAAAAACGAATTATGGGATGTTATTACCCTTTTAGTATTTTCCAAATAACCAGAAACACGTCATTATTTATTTATGCTCGCAGTAACTGTAATTCAAATTTTTCTTTTATTAGTTTCTAATGTCAAAGAATAAATACTATCATACAAAGTTTCCGTTTTCTGCCCTTTTCTTTTTTGGTCGGCTCCTAGGGTCGTAGCGTGATGTTAAATAGCCTTCCTCGAGAATTGGACTGTCAAATGCAAAAATATTTTTTCAAATCAGACTGGTGCTTTTGAGAGATTAGCGCGTTCAAACAATCAGACAAAAAACAAACTCCTTAGCTTTATTATATTAGCGTATAAGTAAATTACAGTAGAATAACACACAGGCTAATTCATATAGATATTATGTAAATTGGCCAATTCAAATTCCGCGGGCAACAGCTAGTTATAGATTTACAGCCCAATACCTAAATTGATCAATACAATAATAATAAATGGTGTCGCCTTACTCAGTTTTGGGAGAAAACCTTAAATCATAATTATTAAATAAATATACAATTATTCCCAGGAAAACATTCAAACTTATGGAGGCCCCGCGCCTTTGCTCGCAGAAATTCAAGTTTCTGGCGGGAACAGATTTCCCATAGCATATAAAAAGAAATTTTCTACGACATCCAAAGGCAAAATAATATTTGAAATCCGTTCACTAGTTCGCTCGTCGCGCGCCGTCCGCGGCTTCAGGTTTCGATTTTAAAAACAGTCGGTGCATTTACTTTACGTTGTTGCCGATTATATCGTGAAGTAAGTACGGCAACAGCGCGCCTTCAAACCACGCCCCGCCATGACGTCATCGGGTCGTGCGGCACAACAGATTAGAAAGAGAACATCGAGAATTATAACGATCTCTTTCGCGTGTTTCGTGCGTTCAACTGTTGAACGCTTCAAGGTCAAAGTGTTTCCACTGATGTGCGGTTGAGTGTACCACTCGTGTGTTTATCATTTTAATTAAATAATAAAGACTAGGCTACGGCTGTTGTACTTATAATATAAGTACTTACATCACGAGGTAATAATATGGAGTCTTCAACGGTATAAGATGTTGATGAATTGGCGGTTCGAGGCCCAACTCGGCCCAAGTGAAGGACTCCGCAAATAGGATACGTGTTGTGAATGGGGAACATAATGGAAACGCAGAAGAAGAGACATGGGGCAAAGGCTTTTACGTTACAGACAGAATATTTGATCAACAATCCAAGCCTTAGAAGAAGCTTACAAATATATTAAGAAAAGCGTAAGCTGTAATGTAGGCTTTTAACTGTGTACATATTTATTCTGCGAATACATATTTATCGAGATTCAAAATTGCTGCCGAAATCATGCGAAGAAAACATAAGGAAGTCTAGGCAAAAGTTATTAATTTCTCATCTATAGTAAGAAAGTCTGGCACAGCAAGACGTACCCATGACAATCGTATTTTAAATTTTTCGGCAGTAATTTCATAATCTGACAGAGTAGGTAATAATAAAATAATGGATGTGGTGGCGAAGAATGTGGTCAATATCGTAAAATCTCGCGCTCCCGTGGAATGTAGACATATTTTCAGGTACCTACGAATACTACACCGAAAAAATCTTTCTTGGGAATGCCTATGCTACGTCCTGACCTGAGTTTAATGACTGGGATTCGTGACAGCGCTAATAATTTCTAGAGATACATTACGTTACATGTAATATTGTGATCTAATAGGTATTTTTTGATGTGCAAATCAGATTTCTTTGAGGTAGGTTATGTTAGATATTTATTTAAAATTAACCATTAAATAATTTTTAATTGCATCCCCTTGGCCACTAACAGGCCTCGCAGCGGAGGAAAAATAATCAGCATATCTGGGGCGCCCGCTATCAGTATCCATTGATTTGAACTTGATTGCAAATTGCGACACACTATTACACATTTAATGACGAAATTATAGGTTTCTATGAAATAAATTACGCGCTGATAAAGTTTGTAGGCACTACAGATATTTCAATTATCTCCACGCCACCGCCGCCCCGTATGAACAAATTTGAAATAAATGAAGCAAGTCACAACGAACAAAAAAACGGAACGTAATGACCCGCCCATAATATGAATTCTCTGCCAGGGTACGGTTTAGGTGCGATCTGCATGGTAATATTTGGGTACCTACCAAAATACCAGACATTGCGGCCTCTGAGGTGAAAAGATGACTTGTCAGACGGGTCAAAGTCAAATTCAACATATTTTAATATGAGTACCTACTACACAGGGTACATTTATACAGGTAATTATTTATCTACCACCGCTTCCTACGTATACAGCTAAAGCTAGTTTAGTTTAGTTTCTAAGACACCCTAAACCTCGACTAAATGGCAAATTGCATACGAACAAAGTATTTAAAATTACTTCAAGTTCGAATGACAAAATCCACTGTTTTTCTCAGCTGCGTATTTCCTGGCGGTACTTACTAAGTAATGTGTGCTTTCCATCACAAACACACACGTGAAATGAATGGGAACTTAAAAGGAGCAATGAAACGTTCCATTCCATCTTGCAACACAACCAAATTAGAGATAAAAGGGAAGACGCAGACGCCCATTAAGTAAAAGATATCTTTATCTTTATTGAATTGAAGAACATTCCGTCAGTAAACGGAAAACATTTTGTTACTGTTTTTATTTTCTATAAATGAGGTTTTCTACGCTTTAATAAGCTGTAGACAAGGTAATAAAACGGGAAATTCGTAAATTTTATATGGCAATGGCCAACAGAATTATCTCATGAAAATGTGGTGAATCAGCTCTCCACTATACTTACATAAGTACCGTTATACTCTGCTACTTTTTGTCACCACTTTTCAATACTCAGACACTTGTCAAAATACCCATTAACAGTGAAATGTAAGAATATTGCCCAACATACTTATCCTGTATAATGTGACTCATTCATTTACTAATGAGTATCCTAAAGCACATGACCCAAGCTACATTCACGAAATACGTAATTCCGACAGGAATTAAAGGGAGAACTGATCAAAAAGTTGATCCGATCATAATACACATCCGCAATTTAGGGAGGATAATCCTACAAGAGAGATGAGTGCGGGAGATTGGAAACAAATAAGTAATCGCGCAGAGCAACAGTCGCGAATGGTGGGAGAGGGGGGTCACGGTCGTCGGGTCAATGAACGCGGCAGCACCGCACGGGTCGCTGCAAGCGCCGCGCCGTGGCGACGGCGGCGTCGGCGCGCTCTTGTCTTATGAAATTCAGTGTATTGCTGCCATTTTAGCGCTTTCGGAGCGGATCCTGTGCTTTGAATCCATAAAGAAAACATCTTACACTAAATGGTTTGGTTGGTCCTAGTAGCTAATGATGACGTAGGGTTTTATGTGGTCGGATCTGGTAGATCGGCAACATTCAAAGCGAAAAATTTCCGGTATCAAGCCCTAACACGACACTCGATTACTTGGCTCGATGAGAGTTCAACGTCACTATCGAGAAAAGCGCGAGCGCAGTTTCCGTGTGTATTACTTTACACTGTACACATTTCCAGTGTGCCGTGTGTCCTAAACACACAGCGCCCCTAACGAACTGTCACGGCGAGTTGTTGTATTTGGCCCAAAGTCAAAATGTGGCGGAAGTAACAGCGGCCGCGGCCAAGGGCGGCTATTCCCGACGACATGCAATTTGCAAACTCTTATCGATCTCAGCCCTCATATTCAGACATACTCGGAAAGCTGCAAACCTTCAAATCTCGAATCACATTTTTCGGGATTGAGTATAATTTGACTAGTCATTCACCGCATATCTTTGGCAGTTTATTAGTAGGCAAATAAGTATGGGTAGGTATTGGATAGGCTATCGTACAAATACTTATTTGTACGTTAAGCTGTAAACATAGTGTAAAAATTGGAAATGATAAGAGAAAATGAAAGAAGTGCGAATTATTATAAAGAAATATTAGTCAGATAATTATATTGACAGAAAACGGTAGATATACTTGAAAACAAAGCGAGAGAGTCGTTTTTTCAAATTAACCAATAGTATCTATACTTATTTGCCTACTAATAATCTTCTAAAGTATAGGCGGTGAATGACTAGTACTATTTAAAGTACCTATACTGCCTGGAATATATAGGTAATCGACTTTATCCTGCATTCTCCTTTACTTATTGAAATAATCGCTTAAGGTACACAGTACATTTACTCTGGATATTTTGGGGCTTATATTATTTAAGCAATTAGGCCAAAAGAGCGACGGTCTTGTTATCAGGTAAGGCGAGTTCATAGCGCTCGATGACAAACAGTAATAAAAGTACTCGGAAACGACCCGATGCGACACAAACACACGAACCGTGATAATGATAGTTCCTTAAAAAGATACGACACACATTACAACCATATAAGACTTGGAAATAAACTTAACAGAAGTATGGCCCTGTTTTTGATGACTAAAAATCATATTGATAATGATAACCGAATTCTAAAGATGGAAACATTATGATGTAAAAAGTGGCACTGTGTAATATTTGACGTAGGTAATGCGACGACTGTACCAGTATTACAGTACCTATTTACCCCGGAAAAATAATTCTACGTTAGCAAAGTCACGGGCAAAAGCCGGTAAACTTTTTAAAGATGTACACGAAAAACTTTGACATTTATTTTGTTTGAACTGTTAGCAGTACCACAGAATACCTAACCGGGTCCGATTGCAAAAGTTAAGGGTGGCGAAAGCCCTTGTTAAGTGTAAAATATGCAAGCAGCCGCCGGGACTGGCGCATAGCAGCGACCTGACAGGTGACCGTTATCAGCTACCCACATCAACGGACCCGATCGCATCTACACGTAGGATACGAAGGGGAAATATTATAAATACCACACCGCTAATTTAGACGGTTATAAATAATGAGTTCAAAAATAAGACGCCCCCAAGGCGCGCCACTGAACCCGTTCCTCGGTTTTCCACATCCAGTCATGCCAGCCGCCCTAGCCTACGCAGATCGCTGCTCCATCTAGCCGAGGCGTGTCCCTTAGGTACTACGCTTGCCCAATCGTGGTCTCCACTCGACAACTCGGACTTCGAACTTCTATTTATATTTTAAAGCACCCTAAAGTTTCAAGCCTTTTTAACTTAAGTTGAATTAGCTTAACGATTTCTTTCTCACAAATTTTTTAAATAGGAATGCCCAGAAGATCTAGGAAGATTCTGAGTATCAACCAACAGCTCTAATAAAGTTCTAAGTGTCACTTTTATCTCATTCTTTAAAATAAAACCGCCCACTGTACACTGTCAGCGAGGATTAATTTGGAGGACTTACTTAATATTACACTTACTAGTTGTAAGTTACTACTTAACTTACCTACCATACTTCAAAACACACATATGCTTTCAAAAGATATTAATACATCTTATTACCATTACAGATTAACTTCATAACACCAACGTGTTAACAGTTAGCAGTTATCTCGCCAATTAATACGCACGTTAAGTGCTTTATGAGTGCCCATAGTAAATAATTAATGTCGGATTTAGTAGTTAATGTCGCTGTCAGTCAAATTCATTAATCCATCAATTAGCGGATTAGGTGATTGATTAAAAATTGATGCTCTTAATCTACGGATCTCATAACATTTCGTTTCGCTTCGGTGCTTTCATTAACGAGAACCCTCGCGAAGCTTTTAGGGTTCCGTTTGTAATTGTATTATACTAATCCTGTATAATCTGTTTATTACGACAACACAAACATCTGGCTAACATTGTGTGTTTTAATAAGTTTTTGTGTTTGCGGCATCACAACATAGAAAAGCTGACCTGTGTTGAGCCTACAGTGTCACTGTGGTCGTAGTATTTTTTTTTCTATTTTAGCACATTATTTACTTAATAATAAATAACGTCAGTGTTGTCCTGGCGTTATTGAATTCATCCTAAACTAGAATTGCATGGTTTCAGGACACTAGATTTTTTTAGCTTATAGTAAAAAACGTGTACTAAAACAGTCAATGTTCCCGCCTATTACTTTGAAAATATTCAAAGTATTATCAGACGTCAGTTACTACAATAAATATAATTTACATAGTGAGACCTGGATAAAATATTAAGCTCGAGAAATTCGAACGTCAATAAAAATGTTCAACGATTCGCTGCCCATGTCAGCTTGTAGATTAGTTAAGGTGAGATATAATCAAGTAGGTAATGTAATGCTTATTTATTGATCGTGTTAACTACCCGTAGGTATATGTATTAGCAAGTTTACTATAGTAGGTACCTAAGTAATTATGTTCTCAGTAAGGCGCAGCAAATATTAACTACTAAATATCATAAACAATCATATCAGCCTGTAGACGTCCACTTCTGGACAAAGGCCTCTCATAAACAATACATTTATTATTGTTGCTGTTGACATATTATTTCTAGTGCAATTCAATTATTAAAAACCAGGACAGAAAATATTTACCAGCCATCCAGTAGGTTGCAAACCGGTAGGAAAACAACAAATAAAACTGCAGGATTTCCATAAAGCGTGGAGCTGCAAACATTTGTCTATTTAAATGCGATTGAATGTAATGAATGACTAAATAATATTTCCTTGTCGTGGGTAGATGTTGAATATTAGCATTTTACGGCGCATCCATCAAGTGCTTCAAATTTATTTAAACCTACGCTCGCAAATTAATTCAATTGCGTAAGTAGACACGGAAACACAAGTTTAGACAAAATGTAAATAAATCTTTTTAAACTGTAATTTATTATTTTCCTGAGTCCTGTTCTCGACGAAATTACAAACAGTCTAACTTTGGATTACGATCAGGATAATAATTCTAATTGTTATCACAGAAGTGTTATATAACGAAGAATAGTTGGTTAACCTACAAAGGTTAGGTAGGTACATTTTTTTTAATACGTCCGCGTGGAACTAGTCTTTGAAGCATGCGGGAAGAAATTTACCACGGTAAAAATTAGCCTCTGTTTATCTCCATGGCACAGGCTATGTGTGCAAAAGTTAATTGAGATGAATATTCGAGCCGTGAAATCGTAACAACAAACTCTTTATTCAAGGTTTAATATTTAGTCCGTTGAAATTGCATTGATTTTGAATATAGTACGAAGGATATACCTAGTTGGTATTGGCAATTATTTCTCTTTACATTTCTCTAAAGCGGATCTTAAGATTATTAAGCTTCTGCAAAGTGCACGCGTTCAAGTTTATTTTAGACGAACCACTTTCCTATAAGCAAGCATGCCTCCCAGATATAGTGCCATTCCATCCAACCAGATCGACAGCTCAACGCCTTTGTCTGGCAACTGTCACGAAATTAAAATGTTGAAAAAAATACCTTCGGACGAACGAACGAATTTTAGCGGAGATTGTAATTTTCCTTATTTACGTCGACCTTAATTTAAATAAATGATCTCTTTATTAGGACGACGACGGTAGAGCAGTGAGAAGACAGGTTGACAACTAAACCCACTAAATAAAAATAAATTGGAGGAAGGTTGCCTTGCTGGAGCTCGGTCGAGAGAGTTGTTTAAAAATTATGTTCATATTCGATAAGTTGCATTTTATTGTTCATAAATGTACCAAGGGCACAGTTATACCAAATTCAATCGAGGTGAAACACATCAAAAAGTAAGTCAGTGTTGTAGGTGCATAACGGGCAGTAATGGTTATCAAATGGCTCGTCGGTAAACAGTAGGCAAGTACTTGCGTCATAATTAGTGAGCATCCGGAATCCATTAGAGACACTCGTTCTGGTAATATGAGTGCCTAATCGAGTTACAGCGCTTCCGTGTAAAATTAAAGCAATTCGTAACTTTTCTTAAAAGTAAATATTTCGTTTGAAAATAATCTCATTTAATTCGGTTCGTCGCTGGTAACGATGCTCTCTTCAAAAGAAATAAAAAATAAGGATTTCCGTCCGTGTGAGGCAATAACAGTCCATTTAAACGATTTACTTTTGTGAATTAGGACTATTAGGTAATATTTGTAACAAAACTTTATTGCTAATAAATAACCAACATGAAGTTTAAACAAAATTGCTTTTTATTGCCTTTAATAGTTTCATAAATAATTTAACCACGAAATAACTCCCATGTTCCATTCCAAGTTACTTAAACGAGTATCTACACCTGAATTATTTATGCCGCTATTTATGTTTTATCCACTCCTAAGAAACCTCGCCAAGTTTCAACTTTGTAGAAATCAGTTGCAGCAACTTTCTTCTAAATGAATATTTAATTTAGATTCCTACTTTTTAATATAAAATGATATTTTCGACTGAGTCATCATCAACATATTTACCATCAAAGGTAATCTTGATGATATTGTGGACGCAATCATTATTCTGATGAACAAATGGAAGGGAATGCTAGAAAGAGGAATGCCTATTTCGTCCCTAGTTTAAAATTATTATTGTATGTATCGCTTTGGATAAATCTGTAATGTTACAATAATTTCAAATGAAGAAATTGAAATTAATTTAATTTGAATGCACCAAATGCGTACTTGCGTGGCGTATGCACCGCGTATGTCGCGCGCACGCGTGGCGTGTGCGGCTCGGCGCGTGGAAGGAAACAGAAACCGGTAAACGTAGCTAGGAGGTTGGTAATGTACCTAATGAGGGCATTAGATTACTATCACCTATGTATTTTCGTCAACTATAAGTTTAATCTAAATAATCTAGTGGATCTATCTACATTTACTAAGTTAGTTTTGCAAAATCGTTTGTTTTAACGGGTTTTTTTACACAATCCTCGATTCGATATTTTAGTGAAAGCCGACAAGAGGCCGATCAAAGATAGGAGAAACACGATTTGTAAATTTCATTATCGAAACATTTCGTTAACCTAATAACCTCCAACGCATTTACAAAGTATTGTGGCAATTTTGCAAATAAATTGAAATAGTTATACACCTATTAGTATCGATATTTGGTGCTCAACAAACTAACAAAAGAGTAATAATTGTGTCAAAGATGTGTGTGTCTGGAAGTCTGAACACAGCTGTTATGATGTCGACGACCTCAATAGAAGGCCGTCGGTCGCCACAGTTTCGTCCAAATCTACTCGAATTATGTTTAAATTATTATTACGAACATTTCATACCGAAAATATCATCGTTTTCCCTGATACATAATTCTGTAATTTTTTCTTCTGTGTGGGGTAGACCCCACTACCCCCAATTTTAGAAAATTAGAAACAGCTCCGTATAATTTTCTATTTCATTGTTTACTATCCGTAACTGGAACTGATGAGTCACAAAACAGAACCTCACAATGTAACGAGTAAGTTACAGCAGATGTAACTATTTAGAGAATCGCACTCCGGTTCGAGATAAACAAAAGATACAGGTAGGTATTCAATTCACCTATAGTCAGATGGAAGTGTAAGGTTCACTAACAGTAATGAAGTGTAAGGTCAGGTGCGGTAAGAGGTACATCGGGGACAGACGGACTACTAGACTAGGAACCCGTGGACGGAACTAAACTTTTCTAATTATTATTATTAGGCTTCGGTTTTTTATCTCGAATCCCGACCTATATTACCCAATTTGTCACAGAGATTTACGACGGCGACACGTTGATGGTCAGCCTACACACCTACTGTTCGTTCGGCCGATTAATTCATAGTGTAGGTAGATTTACGGCTTACCAAACGTCTCATTCCTCCAAGTACCATACCCCACTTTCTACTTTTCTTGGGTTTGCAATTTATTTTTGCAATACGTCGTCAGTATGCAGTATTTTTATTCACCTTCTTGCACCGATGGCATATTGCTATGCGGTATACGTATATTTGTAGTCTAAAGCGGAAGTACAAACCTTCCTTAAGTACGAATTTGTATGTACAAAACGTTACAAATTGTTATTCACATTGGGTTTCAAGGCAAGCGGGTGCAAGAGGTCATCTTGGGTACATTATATGGTGGACATAAAAAATGATAATGATCATAATTCTTATCTTACGTGTTGGTAACACAATTCTTTACTTTGTGTCAGCTTCGTGTTAATGGGTTTTTAAAACATGTAATTTGCACTTCAGTTTTATAGCAACTGTATAAGTACCCATTAAAACATAATGTACGTAAGTAGGTACTGTGATTATAAATATAAGGACTTCTCATATGAAAACTTAAACTTTAGCTACCAAAACAAACAAAACAATTCGCTGTTTCCTGTTGCAAATGTTGTCTCCAAGAATTTTCTCATGAATGGTCTAGAAGCGGTGCATTGTTTAGTTTGTGGGTTATTTGCCACGAGCCGGATGCGGTTCTTCAGCTGTACAATACGCAATTCCTCAAACTGTTGCCGTATTCTACATTAAAACTAAACATCGCTGAACCAAAACTCGTGGTATAGATTTAATATTATATTTTAGCCAAAAAATTGATTATTTCTCAAACTCAATTTGCTAATTACTTCTATCTCTCCTCTACCTCCAGATTGGACAAAGAAACATCCTGCTATCATCACACCCAACTCAGTTTCATGGTTTATTGTTACGTTACTTGAATATTTATGTAGGTGACTCCTCTGTGTATAAAATTTAAATCATGGCATTGCAGCGGAACTGTGGTAGCGCAATGAATCATGCGTCGTTAGCAGAAATATTGATGTTTAGGGCCCATACTTGTACGGATTTCGTATACATTGGTACGAATGTTATTTGCTTGTTTGTAAATCTTGTGTGTTTGTAAATCATCTCATGTTGTGCTCTACGAAACTAGGAATTCTATAACGAATCCTAAAATCGGGCTATGAACTACACTAGTAGTTCCGTGAGAACAGTAGACCTCGCCAGCCCATATAAACCAAACCTAAAAGAAACGAACAGAAGTCAATTTTGCAGTTGGAGACAGATTAAGTACTAATGTGCCAAAAATTAGCACTTTAAAGCTTAATATTTCGCAAACGGATCCCTGAATCGAAAAATGTTTTTTACACACCCGCGATATTTATGAAAGATCTATCCAACGATACCCCACACCATGGAATTCACGCGAAAAAAAATTATTTCCCATTTTTCGTATGAAGTTTTATGAACATAATTCAAATTTTCGACTTTCTTAAGTTAATTGACTATTACTCAAAAACTAATTGAACCTACTTAGCCGTCATAGTTTTCCTTTTAACTACGTTATATATGCTACTGCCGTGAATTTTTTCACATTTCCAGAAGCAACCGTTTAGCTGGCAGGGGGGGGGGACACGTGACTCTAACAAAAATTACCGCTTTAAAGCTTAATATTTCGCCAACGGATTCCTAAATCGAAAAAATGGTTTTCACACACCAGCAATATTTTTGAAAGACCTATCCAACGATATCCCACACTATGGGATTCACAAGAAAAAAAAAGTTCACTCCCACTTTGCGAGTATGGTAGGTACTCTAAAAAAAATGTTTTTCAAAATTTTATTCTACTCATTTTGTCGGCTTGATTAATTTATACCTATGCCAAATTTTTGTCAAAATCGGTTGAAAAATGCGACCTGTAGAGAATTACAGACGGACAGAATGACAGAAAGACAGAAAGACTGACAGACGGACAATAGCATTTTTCTTCAATCTCGAAACTGAGACGCTTCGCTCGCTCGGTCAATAAATATTACACATACAGTCTGTAAAATAGCTCCATAGGCTCCTATCGCGTATCATACGGAATGGAAAAAGCGAACGCTTCCTTGGGGGAAAGTACCTAGAAAATTTAACTCTAAGGAGACCTTATTTTGTCATAAAATATAAGAAAACTGCATTACGTTTTTTTTTTGGTTTACAATGACATGATTTTACAAATTCTAATGTTTGACACTTTGTTTAAATCAATGAATGCAGTTTTTATTTTTATGAATAAATTAGTCTTCTTCTATTTGCTATGTATGTAAAGTCTTCGGGAGAGCGTCTTTAGGGCATCCTTCACCAAGTCTTATATTGAATTGATTTTGTAAGTTACATTTTCCTCTTAGGCTTGAAATCTATGAAAGCAGTAATTTCATATTTTTTAAACCAAATATTCAACATTTAAGGTAAGTACTTACCTTGTTGTACCCCGTATATTTCTACAACAGCGCCCCTTGTGAAAGCAAAAGCAGTACCTGTCAATCTAGATAAATAGCGAGAAGATTCTGTTAACCCCCGTCAAGTCTGATGTATTTATTATCATCCATTTGTCTTCTGTAGCTTGTTCAGCGAAAGGTCGAGTTGTGACGTAGTTTACTTCGTATGCAAATGCACGGTTGGGCCCGTCGTTCAATATACGATGATACAACAGATGCGATATCGATGCGACAAAAATCAATCAATCTAAATCACATCACATCATATAAAACCTACTGTAAAAAAACTCAAAAAAAAAGTTTTTACAATATTTATTTTACCACTTTGTCGGCGTTATTAATATGTGTATACCCATGCCAAATTACAGCTTTCTAGTACTAATAGTCTCTGAGCTAAGTCGCGGACGGACAGACGGACGGACATGGCGAAACTATAAGCGTTCCTTTCCTTGTTCTTACTACGGAACCCTAAAAATCACATCACATACCTCATGATTTTGATGGCGGCGCGTGGCTAATAGGGTTGAAACGCCAAGTAACAAATAAGCATTGAACAATTTTTCGTGGTCTTATCACTCTATACCTATTCGTTCCATTGTTTAATTGTTGCAGGTGACTAAATGTACACTTTGCTTATTAAGCAATATATCTAGGCTAGATGGAGCGACGACCTGCGTAAGGCGGCTGGCTGTGACTGGATACGGAGAACCGAGGATCGGGGAGGCCTATGTCCAGCAGTGGACTAGTGCAGGCTGATGATGATGATCTACTTAGGAATAGGATTTTTATTTCTTTCAATTTTTAGACCTTAGGATTTAATTTTACTATGAGTAGGTACCTACGTACCTGCTGAGTGACTAACAAATTTTGTAATGAACATCTATGGTTTCGCTACATTTCTTTACTCATGTTGTTTGGCATAGGTTATCGTGTGCAAAGTAAAATCAATAAATTTTCAATCAACGGTTCAGACAAGTCGTATTTGGATAAATCAGAGAAAATTAACAGCCTTTGTTAGATTTATATAGAGGTAGGTATATTCATCAACAGCCTATTAATGTCCCCACTGCTGGGGCTCAGGCCTACCCTCTTAACGAGGGCGTTCGGGCTATAGTCCACCACGCTAGCCCAGTGCGGGTTGGTGGACTTCACATGCGCCTAAGAATTTCTTCTTCGGCGTATGCAGGTTTCCTCACGATGTTTTCCTTCACCGTTTGAGAGCAGTCAGTAAATGTACTTAAGTTTCGAGAAAAAACCCATTGGTACATGGCCCAGCTGGGGATCGAACTCCGGACCTTTCGATATGATAGGCCGCGTCTTATCCCATACGCCACTGACGCTCTCTATTATATTAGGTATATTAGTAAAATAAATTTGTAAAATTTATTTTCTAAAAACGACGTAGACCAGCTACAGCACCCGTCTGAATAGCACCTGTGCGAATCGCACTTAGCATAGTCCACGAAGGGTACACAACCTGTCATACCTACCTATCCAGGTTTTTTAAGTCTGCTACTTACTTCTTTTTTCTCGACTGCAGAATTTTTTTTCGTTGTATTACATACCCAGGAATGTTCGAATTCCCCCATCGAACATTCCTGGGGGTATGTAATACAACGAAAAAAATTTTCTGCAGTCGTGAAAAAAGAAGTAGCAGACTTATTAAAGATAATTGGATATGCGCGAGCACCCACCAAAGAGATCCTATCTCTATGCATAACACCTATTGGCTACCCGTCAATGATAATAACTATACCTATGCGCTTACCCTTATATCCTGGTGGTGGTCAGTCGGTGCTAAACATGAATTTAAAAAAAAAGCTATTCGGGGAGCGCGCGCGCGACCAAAGAGGTTTGAAACTTCTTGGTGCTAAACAATCTATCAAAGCGTCCCTGTCTTCTCGTATCGTCTTATTTGACAAAACCTGTTTGACCGTTCGTTACTCTCTAGCTAGTCTATGGTCAGAAAAGCTTACATCATCATCTATGGCCACAATGGCCAGCCAGTGACTTCATCCATGTGCGTGTCGGCGGCGGTGGCGGGGTGCTTTATTGTTTTATGTTTATTTACTTAGGTTATCAGATCTATTCTATCTATTCCCTAGTACTTCATAATACATATATCTGACTGAATAACTTTGAGTGAGTTCTGTCATGTTCTTGTAACCCCAAATATGCCCTGTAGGTTATATAGGTACCCAACTTTAATTTTATTAACATGTTTTCAGCAGTTGATGCGAGTGAGATTTTTGCCGGGATGCGATCATCGAGCACCGTGAGCGTGACCCGTACAATTAGGTTACGCTAACCGCCCCGCGCGCCTCGCCCCCCGCACTCTGCCAGGGGGACGGGGGTGGAGCCGGGAATGGGGTGGATGCTGAATCTGTCATTCCGATAGGTATAACCTGCTGCCTAGCTTCTCGCAGCCCTAAAACAGCTGGCTATGAATACACACTTTAGACGCTCTCAAATCTGTTGTTTTATTTCAAAACTTTATAAAGTTGGACCTTATGCCCATTTCTATTCTACCGACTACCGATCGCTTCTGTTCTTACAGTCACCTACCTAAGCTATGTTCAGATAATAGGTATGGGTAGGTACAAAGGTTAGTTGACAAATCTTTCGTAGGTAAACTAAGGTAAAACCTAGTTAGGGCCGGTTCTGAATGCAAAGACAGCAGTAAAACTAGTACATATCGTCTTATCTTCTTCCTATTCTTTGATATGGATACCTACTTAGGCTACACAAATATTTAAACGAGCGAGTGTGCGCATTCATAATCGGGCCTTAGGCCATACGGTCTATAGTACCTAGGTACCTACCTAAGTAATATTAAAGGCTTCTTTCACAACTTCCTGATATTGTTACAGATAGTATTCTTAGTGATAAACTAATCTATCAGATAAATCTGTGTGATAGACTATATAAAATATATAAGATATAGGAAATCAGATACATGTGAAACCAAAAAAACAGGCTGTCAGATAACCTGCAGATAGTGTATCTGGGACTTTATCAGCAAGCGGTGTAAGAGGCCCTAAGTAACCTAAATAAATTCAAATAACACCTGTACCTACCTATATACGTAAGTAGGTACTAGGTAAGTAATATACTATACTTACCTAGGTACTTACTCATATAAATAAGCGAAACTGCGAAAATTGGTTTGGATGTTTGTTGCTCAATTACGCTCTAACGGCTGAACAGATTTTGATGAAACTCGGTACTATGATAGCTTATGTTCTGATCCCTGAACAGTTTACAGGATATTATTTTAACGTGGACGAAGCCGCGGGACGTTCGCTAGTAATATAAATATTTCTGACATTTGTTTGTAACCGAATCAATCTTTTTACAACTGAATTTCAACTTAAAAATTTAATTTTCAAAGATTACAAAGTCAAAGATAACGTTGATTCCTTCGTATAGTAACCGGATTTACTAGAACTCATCCTCGTCTCAGGGGATTGGGAAGGAACCGGCTTTCGGACGGCAATAAATCACCGTTCACCGCCGGCCTCACACACACACCGCGCAGCTAACGTGGAAACTTAAAATAATGAATGAAGAGTGCGCCTCGCTCACCTCTTCTATAAGGAGGAGCCCACGAGGGCGACGTCCCAGCAAGCCAGCAAGCACGCCGTGACGCCGCACCGACGACGGCCCTCCCGACATAAACACTGCACCGAACGGTTGAATGAAACAGACGCGGAATACAGGAATCTTGTGACAAGACAGCTCAACACTACACTGCCACTATGTTTGTTCACTGAAATCCAAATGCTTTGTTTGTTTTTAGTTACAAAATGACAATAAATACGCGCATGTCACATCAGCAGTTGCTGTGTTTCAGTAAACTCGTACCATCTCGCAAGACCGTCGCTCGATGACTGGCGGGCTGGCGGGCGGACGGCGAAGGGACGGGCGGGCGCGGGCGCGGGCGCGCGCCGTTCGGTCCGGTCGGGTTGCTTTGGGACGAGCGGAGGGGCGGGCACGGAGCGGGGGACAGGGTACGCAACTTCCCTCACCAGTCGTATAGTACCACAGTATGTATCGGATGGAAATGAATGAACAATGAGGGTATCTACCCTTAGTAATACCTACTGAACCCCTCCCAAAAACTTAATAGATAAATAATGCTTAGAGTACCTATACCGAATAGGTATTACGTACCTTTGCCAAAGTAATCAAATAGAAAGAACTAAATAGGTATGCATAGGTAGGTACCTACCTTGGTCATCAAAGAAAACAACAAGTGCTACTACAACATATGACATGCCACTTTGACGACTAAACGCGACATTACCAGCATCAATAAGCACACGCGTTACACCTCTAACAACAATAACGTCATCTGAGTAAAATCAAACAATAGGTAAGTATGTATAGTACATACCTACCACACTACTAGCATTACTTACCAACTAATAATAGTATTATAATGGATTATGCGCGGAGTTTCTCTGAAGGATAGAATCCGTAACGAAGAGACCCGACGCAGAACAGTTAAGGTTACCATCATACGAAAGGATTGGCAAGCTGAAGTGGCAGTGGGCAGGTCACATCTGTCGCAGAACTGACTGACGGCAGATGAGTTCTGGAGTGGAGACCATGGAAACGATTTCGTTGAATCGAAGTATTTTCAATACAATTATATTTCTACACAATCAAGGTTTACTGCATCAAACTACAGAACCAATATACCTAAATAAATGGGGTGTCCTGGAAGCTTCGGATTAGATCGCTCGCACATTTTTTTACGCTTTATACCTACAAGAATTTTTCACTGGATGCGAAACTGGTTGAGAAAATGCGATTGGGTGCATTGTGTAGAAATAGGATAGTACAGAAAAGCGAACATTAAAATGCGACTGTGAAGACAGACCGAAAAAAATGAAATAAGGAAAGTAACAAAATACCTAGATAAATCAATCTAGAAGTACCATACCTAACAAATGATACCAATTACGCCGCACTCGACAAAGCGTTCCATCGTGGGGGGACACTGTATGTTTACAACAATTTATTATCGACATAGCCATTACAATAGCAACTTTAGCTATTGACAATAAGGGCATGTAGTAGATAAGCTATCAGGACATCGGAGAGATAACTACCTCTGTAACTACTGCCGCTCCTCGTCAATGGTCGAGAATGTCTGGCATGTTTCTTAACGAGCTTTACGAATACCAGAACAGTTACTAAACAAACAAACATACATATAAATTTTTTTATCATAATGTTTTATATCAGTTTTTTGTGCCTCCCTAATAATTTACATATATAAATACATACATACATACATTTCTTCACGGTATGTCCCTGGCATGGTACGCAGAGAGAACGTAGCGCCAAACTACTAAACATTTCCACATAATACCTCTTGTATGAAAATAAACTATAAGGGTGGAAATAAAAAATCATGAGTGGAGGTAAAGTACCAGAATTATTGGAGACTAGCTTGTAGTAACAGTTTACCGCGGTAAAAAAATAGTTTGTACGGAACCCTCACGGCGCGAGTCCTACTCGCACTTGTCGGGTTTTTATTGTAAGTAGATATACTAGATACTTAGGTATTCCAGGGAATCTAAACAAGAAAATGTAACTAACGGAACTTTGGCAAAAGCGGACCTAAGTATGTGAATCGATTCAATGAATTAAAGTGAATATGGTGGTAGGTAAGTATGTAAATAATAATTCATATGGGTATTTATATTTCGTATCTCATACCACATGTATTTAGGCCAACATTCAGTTAATTCTCTCGTTTTGCAACAATTGCCTTCAATTTAGACAGTATAATACAAACGGGTCAATGAATGCTCGGAATTACACCAAACTTTAGCTGAAGCGGCAAAGTGCAGTGCAGTATAAATCATACACGAGGACCCACCTTGCATTCTGCTAATCTTCTGTTTGACAGTTACCGGTCAAACAGAGACGAAAATAGCAGACTCCGACGTCATTGCGGAACGGCCGACGCCCTCTCTTTGTTACAATGTGCAAAGAATATAGCAACATCCAGCCAGAGGAGGAGGAGATCCAAAATGTTCTGTAGATAAGCTACAATGTATTATTATACTGGTAATCTATCAGCACGACCCAAAGGTTAACTGGTAGAGAATGCCTCCGGCATTAAGTTCGCCTCTTGTACAATACATGTGCATAGTTTAAATAAAATAAATAAATAAATAATTTAGGTAAATAAATATAATACATATACCACTGTGCGCTTCTCGCGTTCTTTTCTGCTGCGCACGTGCAAAATGTGGAATGACCTTCCCTCTGACGTTTTTCCACAGCGCTACGATATGGGGTCCTTCAAGAAGAGAGTCAAAAGAGCTCTTCAACCGCGGCCGGCAACGCACCAGCACCCCCCGGGTGTTGCAGGTGTCTATAGGCGGCGGTGACCTCTTAACATCAGGAGGCCCGCCTGCTTGTTGCCCCCGTAGCAATATATAAAAATAAAAAAAACCTACATCCATACATACATACTACTGGTAATTACTGGTATATACTAGAATACTGGTAATTTAGGTAAATAAATATAATACATTATACCTACATCCATACATACATGCTTACCTTCACGCTATGTCCCTGACGTGGTAGGCATAAAAGTTCTCTGTCTAGCTACTAAGTAGGTACATAACGTAAACATGGTTCCGGGACTCAGTGGCATCAAAATGTATATAGGGGTGAATGGCCTAAGTGCCAAAATGTACAAAATTAAAATGTCACTATGTGTAAGTGACAAAATGTCAAAATTGCATAATGTATACATGACAAATCGTGTAAGGTGGCGACAAAACTACCGACTGCCAAAACATCCATATGCTAAATAAACCAAGTGCCTTAATTGTCTTAAATAACGGATTCCGGGTTACTGAGTGTTAGGTACATACATGTTATGAAAAGCTACATAATAGTTTTATTATCTGTTACACCTACACCTATAGGTCCCTTCTAAATTTAAAATATTTTCACAGATTTCTACATAATCTTATTTGGCTGGTTTGTTACACTCCCACGCATATAGGGGTACGTACAATATAGGTAACAGCATCTCCTTTTTGCCGACATTTACTTCTGCACCCTGGGACTTAACACTAATTGGTTTGTTCTAGTTGTGTCTAAATGAAATACATACAACACTGTACCCGATATTTCATCTCGCGTCGTGAAAGTTATAAAAAAATCTAAAATAGACGCAATAATTATAGGTACGTGTTTGGCGACTCATCAAATTCTGTAAAGGTTGTTTCTGCAAAGTAACAACTCGGCCGTCGTAATTAACGGAATGCTAGAGACAATTTTAATTCCGTCACGGAGGTTGTGTCCGGAATCTGAAATCTTGGATAAAGTCCAGGTCTTCGTCGTCGGTTTTCTGTCTAAATGCTGCCCGTGGGACGTTAATAAGTAAAAAATAATATTATACGCTATGAAATTTTTACACAAGTACATTTTGATGGTGAACTTCAATATTTGAATGTAAAATTGCCTTAAATGAACGTAATAAACTATGTATCAAGTTTGTAACATTTAGGTATTTCGTTATTGATATTCATAATCATACGTACTGAACTGAAGATAGTTTTTGATTGATTATTATCTATTACCTATGTATTTATAACAAAAGCTCAAAAAACATTTCAATATAATTATGTACAATCAGAGTCAAAAGTAGCTTGCAATTTTAGTCATTGACATCTTTACATTAGAGTGACAAAGGTAATACTTGTCACTCTAATGTTCTACTTGTAACTCTAACTTTTGACGCTGACTGTACCTATACGCAGACAGCTCTAGTATCTAACGACCCACTATCTTCGTAAAATTGGTTATTCCAGAAATTTACATTCAGAATCTCTGTATCAATGGGGATTTCTGGACCTTTTGTCCAAAAATCACCATAAAGTTATTGAGTATATTGACTGTGGTATAGAGAGCAGATGAGTCGAGATGTTCTTGAACATCTGAATGAACATCTTCTTTATCTAAATCCAATTTGACAGAGTCAGTCCTAAAATTCGAAGCTTCTGCGCGTATATACATATAAGTGTAGAAATCGAACAGTAAAAGCTAACAAAATTAGTGTATTGTTCACGTTCTTTTATCTAACGTGATTCACAGTGAATCTTTATTAGGTAGGTACCTAGTTAGGATTTTTACAGAAAACCCTTACATTACCATAACATCAATATGTTTATTTCGCGCATTGACATGTCACTCTTACTACCAATGTCCACACTTTTCCTCGTGCTAATGGAATGCAAACACAGACTGTAAATGGTCCATAAATACTTACGACCACCGCCAGCCTCGAAGTAATGCTATCGCATCATACAGCCGCTATATCCGTCCACAATGTGCTACTGGACCTGAATTCTGATTGCCATCATTACAGCACAATCGACTCCCCAAAAGTAAGCTGACGAGCTACGCATTAAGTCGCATTCAACAAAATCCGACAGTTTGTTAGAACGCTGGACTTCCGAAGTAATGCCTGGTGGACAGAAGGTCAACGTACGACCTCCCAGGCGCCTTGAACAGGTCGTATTCGAAGCACATCCCACATCACGCGGTCCACGGGTCCTGACGCCTGCAGCATCAAAGATTATTCTCTGACATTGACGCCATGTTCATACGAATGCTAATGTATAATTGTCGCAGCCGTTTCGTTTAATTCACCATTTAATTAAACGGCTAATTCATTAAACGCCGACAGCAATTCTGAGCCAAATTGAATGCAAAACGTCGTTTAGCCTATTAGTTAAATGAAAGTATGACGATTGACTAGGTTGGTTTAGGTTGACATGACCGAACAAAACTAGCCCCCCCCCCCCACCCCCCTCCCGCCCTCTCCCTCCTCTAAATCGCGAGTTTAACTCGTTAACGTCAATAGGTGATTCAACGGTCGCCCTTTACTGCCGACATTTAATGAACGGACTAGGCGTTTAATTAAATGGCTGATTTAACATTTGGCCGCTACATATACATGTGTGAATTGCCTAATAGAATAGGTAGTCTATTCTTTTCCTTGAACGATTTGAATGTTCTGGAAACAATGTTGTCACGCCCAAAGCGACCACGTCCTCCATTACCTAAGTTCCTGTATAAATGTGTATTTGTGGATGGACAACAACAGGATTGTAAGTATTGACTTCTAATGTTAAATATTTAACGTGGCATAATGTTTTCTGAGGAGACAAACAAAAACTGAGTAGGTTTAAAGGTGCGTACAGACATGAACCGGCGATGAAACGTAGTCAATATGTTGTATCAGTTTTTGTTATTCGGTCTTCACAAAGGTTCTTGGCGGAACAAGTCCTTCACTATTCATCCTTACTTTAAACAGATAGTAGTTAAATTATCTTATTTGATGTATAATGAAGTCGTACCTACCCTGAAAATACCTTCGAACAAATGCGTAGGTAGCTATTAATTAAACTATTTCGAAGAATTTAATTTAAACCAAACACAATTTGGCCACCGGCCACCGCTCGGCACGGGTTTGAAACGATACAGTTAAATCTACATAAGGATGCTTGATATTTAGCGCAGGCAGGAGCAGCTCATGTTTAAAACGGTGCACCTGGATGCTAGTTTCACAGGAAACGCCGATATCAACCTTGGCGGAAGTAGGCTCTATAGTTGTACAGACGCCTACGCGAAGCGGGCGGCGGCGGCGGCAGCGCATCCTCGCTGCACTCGATCGAAGCTACACCCACCTGCTCAAAATAAACTCTTCCCTCCCTATATATACCGGGTGGGACACATCGACCCATTTTCCTAAAAGTCCTATTATTCCCCTAAAGGATAAACTATATAATTAATATTTTTAAGCGTTTTGAAGTAAAATTAGACGGCGACTGCGAATCTAATCATTTTCCGAATTTTGAGGTTCTTGTATGTAATAGTAAGTACTTACCTAAATTATATTAAGAAAAACAAAATCGGAAATTTACAATAATAATTAAATGATTAATATGTCTTAATATAAATATAACGCACACACTCATCTGAATAATTATGATTAGATTATACACAGCCATTTGAACAAACACTTTACTATCATATTATGGACGTATAGATTGAATTGAATTCAAATAAGGCTGTTGAATAACTTCATGTAGCGAAAAAAAATATTAATATTTATCTGACCTTCAGACGTCCGTCGGCTTCAACAATAATATCCTGTTAAAGAAGCAAATTTCAAAGTCTAGTGTTTTAAAATTAGTGTTTAATCCAAATTATATTCCCTTTTTTCCACTTTTCTGTTACTATGATTCTAACTAGAAATCGGCGTGACGTTGTGGAAGAGAACCTACATAGCAGCCCTATTTTTAAATCGCTCGTCTCGCTTCGAGCGGTCGATTCCAGAGGTCTACTAATTTTCTATCGAAATCCGGTCCATACAAAACTAGTAGAATCGATCGCTCGAAGCGAGGCGAGCGATTAAAAAATAGGGTTCCAGATCCAATTCATACCTAAATGCCAGGTTTCTTTCGTTATTGTTTTGTAGCAGTAGCGACCGACGACGGCGAAAGAAGCGAGTGGAGCTTCTTTTAAATACCTATTGTTTCAGTAAATGCCTTTTAGTTTCACTTTTCTGTACTTATACAAAATGTTATGTTATTAGTTAGATAATTATGTGATATTTATACCTATTACTTACTATACCTAAGACTAGTGGTTCTTTGAGAACAGTAGACCTCGCCAACCCAAAACCTAAAAGGAAACGAACAGAAGTCAACTTTGCAGTTGGAAATATGGTACTAAAGTGACAAAAATTAGCAATATACAGCTTAATATTTCGCAAACGGATCCCAAAATCGAAAAATGTTTTCCACTCACCCGCGATATTTTTGAAAGATCTATCCAACGTTACCCAACACCATGGAATTCACAAAAAAATCATTCCCATTTTACGTATGCAGTTCTATGAACATAATTTAATTTTTCGACTTTCTTAAGTTAATCGACTATTACTCAAAAACTAATAGAACCTACTTAGCTGTCATAGTTTTCCTTTTAACTACGTTATATATGCTACTGCCGTGAATTTTTCCACATTTCCAGAAGCAACCGTTTAGCTGGGAGGGGTGGGGGGGGGCGCGTGACTTTAACAAAAAGTAGTACGAACTTTAGTTTTAAATATATAGAATTTAGTTTTAAGTTTTTTGACTAACTTGCAATGGCGATTAACAACTGTAACAAGTGTAAATAATAATAATAAATAATAAAAATTACCGCTTTAAAGCTTAATATTTCGCCAACGGATCCCTAAATTGAAAAAATGGTTTTCTCACACCAGCAATATTTTTGAAAGATCTATCCAACGATATCCCACACTGTGGGATTCACAAGAAAAAAAAGTTCACTCCCACTTTGCGAGTATGGTAGGTACTCTAAAAAAAATGTTTTTCAAAATTTTATTCTACTCATTGTGTTGCGGTAATTAATTTATACCCATGCCAAATTTTCGTCAAAATCGGTTGAAAAATGCGACCTGTAGAGAATTACAGACAGACAGACAGACAGAAAGACAGACGAAGAGCATTTTTGGCCAATCTCGAAACGGAGACGCTTCGCTCGCTCGGTCAACTATACCTAACAATACAAATACAGTCAAAACTTTTCTTTATCCCCTGCTATATATTCTGCTTGCTTCATTGCCGATCGAGCTGACGTTAGTGAAACTGTTGTTCGTCGTTAGCCAATAAAACCGTTGGGCCTTAGGGCTGTCGTGGGGAGGTTAGGACGCCGGATTGGCAATTACGTCAGCCGGGCCTCGCCAGGGAAGACAAAGTGCCTCTGATTAATGAGAACATTGGTCATGCGGTAGAGGCCAGAATCCACCTTCTCGGCATTAATTGGCAAAAACTTATCCGCAAGTCAGGTGAGTCAAGTTTTGTGGCCGCTCAGAAAGTTGTTGTTTGCCTGCGATTTCAATAAGGTGGATTCTCGTGTTGAGTAAATATTAGATAGTAGGGTATGATTGATTAGATACTATATAGGTACGTAGAATTTCAGTAGTTTTCAGTTTTCACATTGCAGTGTGAAGTAGATAGTGCTTCATTATCTAATTCTGACTGGTCGTATTTCTGACCCCCACATGCATTAAACTAGTAGTTCTGTGAGAACAGAAGACCTCGCCAGCCCTTATGAACCAAACCTAAAAGAAACGAACAAAAGTCAACTTTGCAGTTGGACACAGAATAACTATTAAAGTAACAAAAATTAGGATTTTAAACCTTAATATTTCGGATCCCTGAATCGAAAAATGTTTACCCCACACATGGGATTCACAAGAAAAAAAAATTCACTTCTATACTTACTAGAGATGAGTATAGGTGAAATACAAACATTTATAGTCAGAACCTCAGAAGCGACAGTCTGCTGACCGCACGGCTAAGCAACCGTGATAAGGTGGGGATATAATATAGTACCTAATTGAGCAATAAACAGGGGTTTTACCACCACCAAACTCGTAACCACGGCACCGCACCCTGGTCTGTTAAATTTCAGGAATCAGATGGCATTGACATTGCAGAAGGTCAGTCAGGGGGTTGGTGCTCATTGCACGCGATCAGTCAATTTCCGAGGCCGACGTAAAACAGCGTGTAGATTTGACGAGGCCACGTAGAAATCAAGATTGGGGTGCAGTTTTGATTTATACCTACAATAAGGCCGAGGTGTTGGGCCAATAACAAAGACCCTGTAAGGAAGGTAGCACGTATATAACGAAGGTCATGGACATTGACTCAATACCCCGGCTTCCAAATTAGTATAGGCACAGAATACATAGTATAGATGTACCTAAATGCAAAACAACATCGCTGCCTAAAATTTGACGGTAATAGAAATCAATCGAATGTCTTTTGAGTTACATGCCTCACCTGTAGGGAGAGGAAATAAGTAAATTGAAATAACGCGCTGGAAAAAATACGCTGTTGGCACTTATTTCTAATAACTCGATCATTTTCTAAATTTCCTTTTATAACGATTCTGTAGTTGATTGGGTTCAGTAAGTAGATAAGTTTTATAAGTTTTCATTCTATACAGTTTTTTTTAAAGAAAATTTTGATAACCACCAAGTTTGACAAAACAAAAAACCTATATGGTTGGAACCATAGAGTAAGTAGGTATACCATTATTACAATGACTTACCAGCCAGACACACCACGCCTTCTTTACTAGATTCGTATCATAAACGTTTTGCGGAACCCGATACATCGAGTTTCATTTTCTCGACGAGTAGATCGAGAAGTGTCGCCTGGCCGAGGCATTTGCGAGCTGAATAAGGTCAAGTTCAGACGCGCGACGTGGGGCGGGTGCCCCGGCCGGCTCACGCTCCGCCGCATGCCGATGCCGTCCAAGGCCGCTGAACATCAAAGCCCCTGGGCCTCGCAAATTATCCTCTCAGCCGAGCAAGCTCACTCGCTCAGCGAAGCCCTCCCTCACTTATACAGAGCATCTAAGCTTAGTTTCACAAAAAATAAAAGAATATTTTGTTAATCAAAGTCATTACTTATTTCATTTCTTAGCCAGAAAAATTTGATTACAGTTTGAGATAAAGGTTCGCATAATTGATATAACATTTACATAAGAATTCATTACTTATTAGGTGTGCCAATGGTTTCTGATGGTTAGTAACTAACTACCGGCTGCTACGTAAAAGTTTTGATTCTTGTAATTTGTGTTAGCTGTTCGCGAGCTTTCATTTCAAATTAAAACTGAAAACGAGGCGGAGACAAGATGGAGGGTGCGATTCTAATTTCTTCTCGCAGAACGGGACAATGCGAGCAAATGAATAAGATCGACTTAAGGGGAAATTGATTACCGACTAAATTGAATTGATTTATTTGGCCAACGGAACGACACAGCTTTAATGGCGATGAAACGAAATCTCAGGGGCGCAAATCGTCGCGAGAAAAACGAGATTAGGAATAAGGAAATGACTATGTCAGGGCTATGAAAAGATGAAAAATAGCTTAAATAGGCAGTTTTTCAATCATCAAATACTTTGTACGTCGTAGACAGCGTAAAGCAGGGGGTGCACCTGTACTCAAGGAGCTACAGAAACTCTTTAACTCTGTCATTCACAAAGGGAGTACTCCGAAGGCGTGGAACAGGAGCATTGTAGTTTTGTTCTTCAAAAAAGGAGACAAAACCCTTCTCAAAAATTATCGGCCCATCTCGCTCCTGAGCCACGTATATAAGCTGTTTTCGAGAGTCATCACAAATCGTCTCGCACAAAGACTTGACAACTTCCAGCCACCTGAACAGGCCGGGTTTCGAGGAGGATATGGCACCATAGACCACATACACACAGTGAGGCAGATTATACAGAAGACTGAAGAGTATAATCAGCCCCTGTGTCTCGCATTCGTGGACTATGAGAAGGCTTTTGATTCCGTCGAAACCTGGGCTGTTCTGGAGTCCTTGCAGCGGTGCCAAGTAGATTGGCGGTACATCGAAGTGTTGAGATGTCTGTATGACGCCGCGACAATGTCCGTCCAAGTACAAAACCAGCAAACACAATCTATCCAATTGCGCAGAGGAGTGAGACAGGGGGATGTAATATCCCCAAAACTGTTCACAAACGCATTGGAAGATGTGTTCAAGACGCTGGAATGGAACGGACGGGGCATAAATATAAACGGCGAGTACATCTCCCATTTACGCTTTGCCGATGATATCGTCGTCATGGCAGAATCGCTGCAGGACCTACAGGAAATGCTGGACAGCCTCAACGCTGCCTCCCGACGTGTGGGTCTCGGAATGAACTTGGACAAGACTAAGGTCATGTTCAACGATCACATTGTTCCGGGACCGGTTACCGTCGACGGTAAGACTCTCGAAGTTGTTCAAGAATATGTCTACCTCGGGCAAACTATGCAGTTAGGTAGAAACAACTTCGAGAGGGAAGCCGATAGGAGGATCAGGCTGGGCTGGGCAGCATTTGGGAAGTTGCGTCATATCTTCTCGTCGCATATACCACAATGCCTGAAGACAAAAGTCTTCAACCAGTGCGTCCTACCCGTAATGACCTACGGCGCCGAAACGTGGACACTGACAGTGGGACTAGTCCGAAAACTCAAAGTCGCTCAACGGGCTATGGAAAGAGCTATGCTCGGGGTTTCTCTGAGAGATAGGATCCGAAACGAGGTGATCCGCCAGAGAACCAAAGCCTTTGACATAGCTCAAAGGGTTAGCACGTTGAAGTGGCAGTGGGCTGGTCACATCTGTCGGAGAACCGATAACCGCTGGGGTAGACGAGTTCTCGAGTGGAGACCACGACTAGGCAAGCGTAGTGTGGGACGCCCCCCGGCTAGATGGAGCGACGACCTGCGCAGGGCGGCTGGCAGTGACTGGATGCGGAGAGTCGAAGATCGGACTCAGTGGCGCGCCTTGGGGGAGGCCTATGTCCAGCAGTGGACTAGTGCAGGCTGATGATGATGATGATGATGATGAGACAGCGTATTGTCAATGCGAGTCAATTGGGTGGCACCGCAAGTAATTTGCGTGAAAGGTTTCGCGAGCCACATACTGTCCAGCATAGAACAGTTAGACTCATATTCGTAATGAATGAAACTTCTCGGTCCCAGTTAGCCCAGCTAGAGTCCAGTTAGAGTGATCAACGGGCCCTTAAATAATGGTAAGTAGTAGGTCTACGTAAAACCACTATCATGTAGTATTGTTGTGCAGTAGACCGCATGTCAGTGGAAACACTTTGATATTGAGCTGGCCTAGCCTATTAGGGTTTCAATACTATGAGGGACCATTTTATACTGGTTTTGTATCCACTGACGTGCCGTCGACTGTACATGTATGCAGGTAATATAGATATTATGTGGCCCCTTACATTAAATTTTCTGTAATCCAACTTATATCGAAAATATCTATAAAGTTGGCTCTTGTATCTCACTTCCAAATTAACGAAGTAGTTTCTTGCCAAGTAAAGTAATTGAATTGGGTAATCAATATTTATCGTGTTACAAGTTGGACCCGCTCCATCATAAGTGGTCGGATGTGAGACAAAACTTGTTCCAACTCCGTCATGTCTAGCTGAGTTTGATAGATAAAGTAGTAAGTACATATGTATGTTATTATTGTGTGCCTACATCGTTGTGCTAAAGTAATGTTTGACACTGTTAAACAGCGGAGAGGAAATTAAGTTTACCTAAGTAGGTATCTATACTATACATAGGTACATATTTAGACAGCATTCAAGTAATTGTAGTTTTATGAACGTCCTTCACTTAGTAAAGTACCTAGCACTAGGTAGTAGTAGATAGATAGATACAATAGTTTCATTATTTCAGTTCTATCTTAAACTATAGGTACGCTACGGGAGATGCAAATATTTTTCCAATGACTTGAGTAATATTATATGCATATTCATTATAGTGTTGTAAAACTTTACATTTGACTAAACAAGCAATCGGTTGGATTTAAAATTTAGTTGGGTACATATTCGAACATAACAAGCAAGATCCTTGCATACCTACGTAAATAGGTACCTATTTAGGTAAAGTAACAGCAATATTGTAGAGGAATTTATTATTCATTACTCATACTCTGAAAGTAGGTCTGAAGTTGCCCGAGTAGCGGGTTGAAAGTAATACATCTCAGCCCTAGGGAGAATCGCTTTCAACTGACAGCTGTCAAATTATTTTTTTTAAACTAGTACTATTTTGACATTTCTATTGGACCATGTTCCAACTTGCTAAACAGCCACTCAATTACAGCGCGATGTAAAGTTGAATTATCATAAAAATAAGTAATAATTAATTTATATATTTTTTAAATGACTTTATTATAATCATTACTGTCAACTATTTCTTTAAAATAACATAGATTTGGGCAAAATATTTACCATTTCAATGATGGAAATGAAAAATAATGGCAGAATAGCTCGCCGGCCACAGAAAAAAAAACAAAGTAGACGGGAACGCGGCAATCCGATCTTCATTTGTTTTTTCGAGTTGTAGAGTTTTGTTTATACTTCCGTATAGCAGGATTTGCATTAACTCATATTATGTTTTTGTTTTTACTTTCATTGTATTCGTAATGAAAAGCACAGTGTTTCCCAGGGGTTCAAAACTTATTTAGAGTCCCTCGAACTATTGGCGCCCTCGCTGGACCTAAATAAGTTACTTTCACCCCTGGGGTAACAATGTACTATTTCATCACACTTGCTCGCTAAGGGTATTATTATATGCATGCATACAGAGACACAATGGCCTATATTATATACCCGCGGGAATTAATAAAAATCAGTATATACATTATACTCCCTAGGGGCTGTAATGTGTAGCTGGCTGTACTGAACTGGTTTATTAAATTAATTAAGTTAAATTGAGTAGTTAACTTGACTCCACTTGACTTCACTTATATTAATGTAATTAAATTTAACTAAATTAATTTAATAAACTTTAATAATTTCAGCAAAGTCAAAGAAAATAGATTTGTTCCCTTGTGTCGTAGATATTTATTTCCTCGCAAATGTGATGAAAAACATTGTGTGCATCACGGGTAGTAAGCGTATTACAAAACTCGAGTCATTAAAATCCCTCCGCCTTCTAACAGGCTCTCGTTATTAATACCTGTCCTACTTACTACCCTAAATGCACAATGTACACTATACTGTCAAGTACCTAGGCTTGAGGTAGGTAGTTCAATTCAAGGTAGTTGTACAGTCGACCGCACATTAGTGGAAACACTTTGACCTTGATGAGCTGGCCAAGCCTATCAGGGGGTTTCAATACTATGCGTGACCAGTTTATACTGGTTTTGTTACCACTCACGTGCGGTCGACCGTACGAGCATAGTGTACGAGATTGGAATATAAAGGAGAAAATGTATTTTGATACATTTATTTTACTCCTACATATGCCATAAAAAAAATTTTTAATTTAAAGGACGAAATCCCAGACCAAAATAAGTTATTGGTCTCATGGCGAAAACAAGGCTCTTCCCGTTTCAAATGAAAAGTGTTCCTTCCCGCGAGCATGTTCGAGAGAAATCTGTTTTCCCAGCTTCACGCCGTAAAACAATTTTCATGTTGAATCCACTCCACTGGGAGCATAATGAGACAATGTGGCGTGCATCGCCGTTGCCCTCACGAGCGTTGCACAAAATGCAACGCGCATTTCTATCCAAGCTAATGGCGAGTGCGAGGCCAGCGCTCCCCTAGCCGTCCCACGAGGGCCATTCATGCGGAAAAAACAAAGCACCCCTTCAGAATCTGCGCCGCGTTAAACTGGAAATGCGAACTGTTTCTTGCAGTCAGTGGGATAACTTTTCCAGTTAGGTACCTACCTACTCGAAAAGTAAATTCTATGTTCAAAGCGAAATCACAGCAAGACTACAACAAGTATAACAATCAGTGCTATAAATGAAAACCAGCACCGGGTCTCGGAAACTAAATAAACACGGTGTTCAGTGGACTGCAAAGCTTACATACATGTTGTAAGTACCAGCTCCACTCCAGAACTCATTCAGACAGACCTAACTTAAATTAAAATTGCAAACATTTTGCATTCATTTTGTGCCGTTGTATCCAACAATTTTATTATACTCTTAATATTGTAGGTAGGCTATACAATTAAAATAACTGTTATTTACCTACCTATTTTCTCCGCCGCCCGCGAGAACAGCGTTAACTGGTCGGCTTTCGGTCGTTCGTCACAGCTAAGGTAAACCTATACATTTATCGACGGATCTTCTTGTATATACTGTTGCATCCAGCTGTAGCTTGCTTACACACCGAGGTACTTATCACATGATTTGGTATCATATCGGTGAGCGTACATATATCTTCATCTTTTAACACGCTCGCTGCGAGTGCTCTTCACGTATCCGTCTGTGAGCACCCGCTCTATATGATTCTGGTATGTGAGTCTAGCTAGCTCGTCCCCGGCTCCTACTACGAATCACATCCGCACGATTTCCTCCATCACTGATTCGCTCCACATGCAACGGGTGGCAACCAACGCAGCATGCCTTTTTTCATCGAGTGATACTTCCAGAGCCATACTGCGTTCGTCGCGTATTCGGTCTGCCAAGTAAACGTCGCACAGCTTACGTAGACATCGCATTTCTACATGTTCTGGCAAACCCAGGCTTCACTATCATAAAGTTGCAACAAAAGTACCAACATTGTGTACTGCAAGACATATTAGGGGTAAATAAATGGCATTAGCATTTCATGTCATATAATTGTGTACTTTCTGCTACCAGAAGTATTTCAAACATTGGGAAACAGAAATATTTCGTACCTCTGCATTTTTGGAGGTGATGTATATTTTTGAAATTATTTCATAAAGATCTAATGGAAATAGCACCAACAAATAAATAAACGCGACACACTCATTCCCTCCTCGCTGTTTCGCGGGTGGCATGGACACATACATACAAACACCAATCACTAACATCCAACACCCGAGAACAAACATTTATTGGTGATACAAAATAAACGCTTGTCCCGGGGGATTCGAACCCGGGACTCCGAGCAGAGCAGGCAGGGTCACTACAAACTGAGCTACGGAGGAGTCCCAAAGCGAAACCAAGTTTTGATTTGACTGACACAGTGATAATACAATAGTGATAAACTTTTCATCGCCAATACATGAAATAAAAAAGGTCATTACTAATATTTTAACTTTTTAATAGGGATAACTTATATAATATGCAAGGGATATTCCCAAGGATTCTTTTCTAGTGATAAAAGGATAAAACCATTCATAAATGGATAATCACATTTTATCACCTGTTCAATAAATATGGTTTCAACATTAAGCATAATCTTAAACAATTTTTATCTGTAAATGATATTTAGTCATTTTACATCTCTGGATTAACTGACAAAGTTTCAAAACTAAAAAGAATGTCTATAAGAGTGGAACGAGGCGGATCAGTCCGCTCGGTCGGAGGGTTCGCGTCGCGCGCCCCGCGCCCCGCCCGCCCCCACCGCACTGGGGCCCGAGCCAACAGCATGCAGTCCTCGCGCTGCACTCACTCACTATATGTACACATGATACAAGGAGCACGAGCCGAGTGGCGGGTCAGTGCGCCGCCGGGTGTTTGGGGCGGCGGCGGCGCGGCTAGGAGGACGACCCGGCGCCGAACATGTTCGCGCTGAAGGCGGACGGCGCGGGCGGCGGTGGCGCGGGGGGCGCGCCCGCGCCGCGCGGCTTCGGCATCGGCGGCTGCAGGTACTCGTGCCGCGCCAGGCCGAACACGTCGATGCGCTCCTCCTTGCGGTACGCCAGGCACGCGCGGATGAAGCTCTGCAACGCACACAAACAACACACGCATATATAAACACCACTTCTTTATTTATTAGAGGCTTAGGTAATACGCGCGCTGCGTGATTGAATATTGGTTCCTGAAAACCTATTAATTCAAGCATAAAAGAAAAGTAGAATCGCCTTGGAGGTTTAATGAAGTTAGTATAATACAAACCAATATTCAAGCAAAAAATACATCCTCAACAACAATACAAGTCATATTAGTCTCAAATCCCAGTGCAGGATTGGATCGAACGGAGTAAGACTAACCTGTACATAGGAAAGGGAACAAGAGTACATACTTGTCTGTTCCGAATGGGATTTGAATCAACATACGGCGTTAATAGCAAACACAAGCAAATACTAGACATATTGACAGAGATTCAAGGTATAAAATCAAACTATCAACTATCAAATTCAGTGAATCTGGTTGATGTTTACTGAAAGAGACCATTTTGCAGTGGTCGTCCCGCACTGCGCTTACCAATGTCGGTCTCACCTCCAGATCTTGTCTGCCCCAAAGGCTATGTCGGTGTGATCTTAATTCTTCGTCGATCTTATTTCGGATCATAGGTTTCAACGAACCTCTAACAGAGCCCTCGCAATAGTTCACCGAAAGACGAAACTTATCTATACTACATAGCTAATAAAAAAAGAGGACAAACAAACCGCACGCTTATCTTACATAATCTCGAAAAGAACCAAATGATAGACAGTTGTAAAATACACCTAGCGCCATCTATTGACTTTTTACATTTTAGGGGCATTAGGGGAGGGAACGGGGAGAAAGTTTGTACGGGAGTATCGGTTTTTTTACTATAGGAAAATACTAAATATAGGAAAGTTTATGACGCGGATGAAGACGCTGGGAATCGGCTAATAAAGTATATTGTGGTGACTCACCTTAGCCTCGTTACTGACTGTGGGCTTGTTGGCGAACTGCACCTCTGTCGCCTTGAGGATGGTGTTCTCCTCCAGGATGGTGGCCTGGCTCTGGTTGTGGCCGAATGGCTTCTTCCCGTACAGGCACTGGTAGAAGATCACTCCCACGCTCCAAACGTCCACCTTACTACTGATCTTTGGTGGGTTCTTGCCAACCACGAAGCACTCAGGGGGCAGGTACCTGGCGAAATGATTTTACAACAGATTAGAATCATTTAATTTGCTTTTACATAATTAAATTCATTGTACATATCATTATTTTTGTAGGAAAATTGTATTGGTGATGATTGACCTTACGCAAGCCTAATTTCATGGTCATATCATAAAGATCATCATTAGATAGTAAACATCCACTCTGTTCACCATGTCATCACATTTATTATTTAGAAGTAAAATCTAGGACAGAACAGCTGCAGAATTTGTTGCACTTTTAGCACCATCCTTACGGGCATGGTCCAAAATCATAGTCCATTGACACATTAATCATATTAAATTACGATATATTAACGACTTGAGTGTAGACAACAGCATGGCAGTGTTATGTAAATTAGAAGTATGTTTGTATAGAACTCACCAGTAAGTGCCTGCGCCCTGGCTGGTCAAATCCATTCCGTGGTCGGGGTTATAGTTCTCCTCGTCCATCACCTTGGAGAGACCAAAGTCTGTGATCTTGATCTCTCCGCAGACGTTACCCTCCGTGAGGAGGATGTTCCCCGGCTTCAGGTCGTAGTGGATCACTGGGGGCTTGATCTCGTTGAGATACTTCAGCGCAGATACCACTTGCATCACAATAGATCGAGCCTCACGTTCAGGTATAGTTTTGTGCTGGAAAGAGCGAACCAGATATTAATGTTTACAGTAATTATTTATTTACATTTTCTTTCATGTAATAAACGGTTACAAATATGTTGTGCTACTAAACATGATGAGGTTTATCTATGACGTCGATAAAATGAATATAAAAAGAATTAAAAATATAATGTCATAATTGTCTCCATGATAAACATCAAAAATAGAAATGCTGTTTCTACACTATAAAAAACGTAAAATTGCGTAAAAGAGCATGTTTGTTCACATAGAGCGCACGTACTGCTGCGTTACAACCGCTCAGCGATAAAATGTTATCGCTTTGATTCACAGCGGCGGACGGACACCTTGCCGCAGCTACATCTGTTTGTGGATAATAGAAGAAGTAATTACCTGTTTGAGATAAAAATCGAGATCATGTCCATTGCAGTACTCAAGAACTGTACAAAAGGAATTTCCGTCAATTTCAAACACATCGTACAGCTTTACTATCCGCGGGTGGTCTAAAGCCTTGTGTATGTTATATTCCCGCAACGCGTGTCTGGAACAACACAAAAAAAGCACGTGAATAAAAATAGCATAAGAAATATTAAAGGAACTGAAAATACGACGTATATTATTACTCTTAAAAGGATTTATACTTGAGGTCATTTGCAACCCAACCAACACTTCCTCTAGTAATCCCTATCAACTAGAGATCGAAATTGAGTGGTTTCATTGTTTCAGTGGTTATGGCAAGAGCGCAATAACCTTTGAAACTAGTTCGTATTTAGCGTCAGTCACACCTAACATTGCCATTAATAAACTGACATTTTGAGACCGTTTATCTTTAGTGAGAGTTAGTCAGTTTTTAGTGACAATATCAGAATGAAATAATACATATTATATGTTTGGACCAATTTACACACGGCTGTTTAGTCCCAAACCAAGCCGAAGCTTGTAAATGAGTACTCAACAAACATACATATATATTTTAAAATTTAAATAAATATAATACATACAAATACCCAGAATCCGCAAACCAACAGATATGCTCATCACATAAATGTTGGTCCCGGGTGAAAATCGAACCCATGACCTCTGGTGCAGTAGGCAGGATCACTACCAACTACGCCAACAGGCCAGCCAATGAGTAATATGGCTTATTCAACAGTTTACCTAGCTGGCTCGATATCGAGTCGGCGTGGGGTTTCTAGAGGTTTACAACTGAAGTGCTACTATTAGAACTACTCATACGCGCTGCAGGCAGGCAGGACGCTAGATATAAACCACAATGGTATTGTATACGGACTCACTTGATATAGTTGGCTTTCTTGTCCTCCTTCCAGTCCTTGTTGAGCTGGTGCACCTTGCACGCGGTGTACCTCTGCTCCCTGAGATCGAACGCCTTGTGCACCTCGCTGAACCCGCCCTTGCCAAGTAGCATTAGCAGCAAATACCTAGCAACAAAGCAAGAAATATAATAGTGGCACACACAATCCCTATTAAAAATAATAAAAAAAATCAAACTAATAAAACCTATCCAACTAATATTCGTGAAAGTTTGTAAAAATGTGTTAGAATAGATGTTTGTTACTCTTTATACACTACGGAATAGATTTTGATGAAACTTTACAGTAATATAGATTATACATCAGAATAACACTATGCTAGATACCTCGGGAAAAACTATTCAAGTGGAAAAAACTTTTCTACGCGGACGAAGCCGTGGGAAACAGCTAGTATTTAATATTAATCAAATCAACAGACTATTAATGTATCCACTGCTGGGATACATCTGGGACACATGCCTACTCTCTCTCTCTCAACGAGAGCATACGGGCTTATAGTCCACTGAGTAAAATCTGTGTGGATTTTGTGTACAAGAACAAATATATGACAATCCAGTAATTTTAACTCACCTATCAGAGAGCACAGGATGTTGGGAGAACCGACTCTGGTCCTCGTTGTGTATTCGCTTTAGTTCCCTAATGTGAAGGTTTCTTTCCCGTTCTAATTTCTCCATTTCTAGTTGTAAGTCTGCATCTTCCTTCTTCAGTGCACTTTGTCTTAACTGTGGACAACAAACAGTAACTTACAATGACAGCCTATAACAGCCCCCTGCTGGACCTGTTCTCTCCTACAATATTGGGAGGTTTAATAAGGGTTGGTGATTGCAATATATGGAGTTAGCATAGCAACCCGTCACCTGAATTTATTCTTCAGTAGGAAAACTGGGAATGGTAATCAAAACCTATGGGGTACTTCCCGTTGACCTAGAATCATGAAATTTGGGAAGAAGCAAGGTCTTATAGCACAAGTAGAGGAAAAAATCCGAAAACCGTAAATCACAAAGAAAACTTGTTTTTCTTGTACCAACAAAACAAAATATAAGTTAGAACCATGTAATATAACTACAAATTTTATTAACGATTTTCTAATTCTTTCTTTAACTAAGTTTTTTTTTAACGCGCTAGTCTCTGGGCGGAACTAAGCACCAGTTGGATTTGATTTTTGCGTTGAGTTTGAGTTGCATTTCATAGTCCATTTTTGAGGAGGGACATGCTATTTAACATCACGCTACGACCCTTAAGAGCCGAGCAAAAATCGGAAATTATTTTAATATGGTGATATTCTTGTGTAGTTTTGTGATATTTTGTAATGAAACGAGGGGCACATTCATGTAATCATCACCAGCTTGGGTTCACTGCTGGGCATAGGCTGTGTAATGCGAATAAATAAATAAAATTTTATATGATTTCCAGGCAAGGGTTTTCAATTTCAGTGACTATGCACTCTCATACAAGGAAGATTGGCCAATAGTTTCCGTTTAAAGTCATAATATCCGATGTAAAGTAAGAATAAAGTCACCACACACTGGAACGGTTTGTTGTATGCGGATACCACACTAAAGGCCCCTACACACTATACCGGCGGCAAAGCCGGCGGGGTATGCCGCCGGTACTTGCTGCTGGCGGCCGCAGAGCATTATTTCAGTTGTGACAGCCGGGTAGAAAGCTAGTGGCATACTGATTACGATGGACAACGAAGCCGTTAACATCGAAATCGCGGCCTTTTCATTAACCGACGAAAAAAAAAGGAGGTTCTCAATTCGACCCGTATATATATATTTTTTTATGTATGACCACGCATAACTTTTTATAGAGCAGTCCGATTTTGGTAATTCTTTTTCTATTGGATAGGGTATACTTCGAAGTTGGTCCCATTTAAATTTGAAGAAAAAAATTCAACCCTGAGGGTAGAAAATTAGGGGATGACTGATCGTTCACCTACTAAATTTTCATCTTTGAACCGATTCTGTTGAAACTTGGCACACTTAGGTAGTTCTAATGATACTACAACATGACAGAGACCATGACGGTGAAGTTGATCTGATGACGGAGACGGAAGACAGTCGAGGGAACTCTTCAACGGTGTACAGCAGCTACCTCGTGTTTGGGCTATTCATTCATCTTAATGAGAACTTCTCTGGAGACGGAAGACAGTCGAGGGAACTCTTCAACGGTGTACAGCAGCTACCTCGTGTTTGGGCTATTCATTCATCTTAATAAAAAATTCTCTTTCTCTGAGAGATAGGATCCGAAACGATAGGTGATCCGCCAGAGAACCAAAGCCTTCGACATAGCTCAAAGAGTTAGCACGTTGAAGTGACAGTGAGCTGGTCACATCTGGCGGGGAACCGATAACCGCTGGGGCAGACGAGTTCTCGAGTAGAGATGACGACTGTGTAAGCGTAGTGTGGGACGCCCCCCGGCTAGATGGAGCGACGACCTGCGAAAGGCGGCTGGTAGTGACTGGATGCGAAGAACCAAGGATCGGGTTCAGTGGCACGCCTTAGGGGAGGCCTATGTCCAGCAGTGGGCTAGTACAGTCTAAGAGGGTGAATGAGAACATTATACTTAACTTATGATTTATGGATTATGACTACCATAATTTTAATTAATTTGCATGTGTGTTCGGCGCCGACTCAAAATTAATTCGACTTTTATTAATTAGTGTAGGAGTTTCGTTAGACTAAAAAGGTTCTTTTTTATTATTTTTCGCTTTTCAGTTGCATTTTTTCGGCGGTTTAATTTTTTTAATTTGTTTAATGCAGAACACACTGCACAACACTATCACTCGAATGCCGGGAGCGAACTGGCTCCCGGCGCAACCCGCCGGCATACCCATGCGGCCATGCTCGTTTGTTCGGCAAGACTGGAGGCGGCGGCTCAAATACCTGCCCAGAATGCCACCGGGCTTGTTGGCGCCATGCCCGCCGGCCGGGCCGCCGGCATAGTGTGTAGGAGACTTAACGCAGCCAAGGCTCAGCCTGGGGCGGAACAAATTTGTACGGAGTCTAGGCCGAGCTTGGTTTACACACCTTGAGAATCTCATCAGCCTCGTAGTACTCTTGCCAGGTCATGCTGGGCAGCGGGTCCGGCTTGAGGAAGGTGGGCGCATCCGTGCCGTTGTGGAGCGGCTGCGGCTGCGGCGTGGTGGGCGCGGCCGCGGTAGACGTGCGCTTCCCCCGCCCGCCGCCGCCCTCGCTGTTCGACGGCCGCTTCTTGAATAGCAACTTCTTCTGACGGTCGATCTCCTCTTTCTCCGCCGTTATCTCTTCTTGCCGCCTGGTAAAGAGGCAAATATAGTCACACTAATTAAATTGTAGTAGCCAGGATCCCAGCCCGTACCGATGAATACTTACAGCCTTTTCATGGAAGGAGAGAATCGTGCAGAAACATGCATAGAAAAAAAATTCTAAGGCCCACCAAACAGCACTTGCCTATTTGACAATATTGACACAAATAATACAGGCCCGTAACAAAGCGAGAGAAGACGACATATTAGTACTATGTCATATTAGTACTATGTACAATTAATATATAAATTATCATAATGTTTGTGTTCAGTTGTTAGCATAAATGACGTGATGGTATCTAGAACGAAGCCATCATGTAAAATTCCGCTGGTTTTCATTATTGTTCAGGTGGTGCCATACGGAAATTACCAAAACAAGTCAATTCATTTAAGAAATCTATAACCAAATCTTAAGTTATAATTGATGCAAACACTAATATTGGTTTTATGAGTAATGCATGGATGAGTCATCCATTTATTGGTGTAACACATTATTAGCTTTTGTCAATGACACAATTCTAGTAACAAAATACGCACCTTGTTAATTCTTGAAATGCATAACCATCAGTCCAGTTCTCTTGGAAGGTGGCTCCGACGCGCTGCGTGACAAACTGGCCCAGCCTTAGCCGGTTCTGCATGCACCTTTGTCGAGCCTCCTTCTTTTCAATAGTACTTTTCTCATTCAATAGTTTCTTTACCACATCTATACACTTGTTGATGTGTGATTTATGTTGCTCTATTACCTGAAACACATTTTCCATATGACTAAACCTGGAATGACGAATGCATGGATAATTCGTAATTATTTTTCATTATGAAATGCAACAATACCTTGCTCTGTGATTGCACCTGATGTTTTAATTCTTCATTAGACCTTGTCAATTCGTCTATCCTATTATTCCTTAGTTCTAAATCAGAAGATGCTTGAGTTTCTAACTCTTGTATCCTCTGACATGTCAGTTCTGTTTGAACCTGTGGACAAACAAGCAAAATCATTACAGTATTAGTTGAACGTTGCTATGAAATGCAAAATCCAGTGGCATATCATCGGTTCATAAACACACCTGTTTAACAGTAGTGTGAGGTCGCTGTTGAGAGGCCGTACGTAAAAAGTCGGCTCCCGAAGGCAGTAATGACGAGGGTGACGGTGGGTACTGCATACAAATAAATACATTTATTTATAAAAACTGAGAGCATTGAACTATTTGACAATAACATTGTTAATATTGTAATGTTTGAAAGACAAAATAGGCTTTTACTTATAGGGAAGTATGAAAGATGTATCTACTATAGCAAAATGCGAGAAATTGGGTCCACCTTTCTCCGTGCTGCCGCAATAAAATGTTTCCTGAACTTGAATTGAAACAAAAACGATTTATGGCAGGATTTAGATTTCAGAAGTAAAACCCCAGATAGTGGTTTTGGCTTGATGCTAGAGCCAGGTCTACTAAAATAATGAGTACAATTACCATAGGATAGTTGGCACCCTGAGGTGAAGGTGATTTGGCACCGGTGTGCCGCACAGGACTGGAGGAGGGGTGCTTGGAGAAGTACTCCCGGATGTTCTTATCAGACGAGTTGTGTCGCTGCTTCCCGCCTCCTCCTCCGCCGCCGCCCACACCCTCTTCACCTGAAATGATATTAGTTTCCCCTTAATTTGTTACTTCTAAAGCTGTGATCTAGCCTGACAAAAGGATTTTTTCATTTACAACTTTGGATATTTGAAACGATCGATTAACTATGGTTTAAACCTAATGATTTGATTATGTGACTTTCAAGTAGAAATGTGTTAAATAATACTAATAATAGTCCTGATTTTTAAGACACTAAGTTAAAATTTCACAGCATTAAAATTAGTGTTGTTGGTATCTTCATAATACTACATGACTGAGATAGAAATAATTATAGTGCTGTCAAATTTTAACTTAGTGCCTTCAGAATTAGGTCTATTACAAACTTTAAATAAATAAAGTGTGTTTACAAATTTTTGCACCATTAAACTTTACAAGCAGTAACATTTTTTAACTCACAGTGGGATTAAATGTGGGGACAAATGTAAATGGTTGTTAGTTATTACTTTAGTAACCATTGATTTGCAACTAGGTACTATAAGGACACCTACATATAACATGGACACCTGAAAAGGTTCTAATCCCAACTTTTAGTAAAATGTTGAAAAGGTACATTAGTTGTCTAGCAGAGTGAACATCTGTGACCTTTGCTACTCACAATGTCTTGGTCTGTCAGGGCTCACACTGACATTTTTCTATTACGACCAAGTTTATTCTTTGTAAAGAAATAAGATGTTCAGAATACCTCTCTTTTTCTGCAAGTGTAAGTTATGGTTAAAAGGTAATACCTTTTCGCTTTCTCTTCCTCTCTGGCATAGCTATAGTTGGTGTTGCACCACTTGGTGGAACCAGGACTACTGCTCCAGGTGCGACAGTAGTGCCCCGCATAGCTACAGTCTTTTCAGGAGTAATTGTGTCAACCTCTTTATCACTATGCGAAGACCCTGGAATAACAAAATTGAATTTGTTTTAATTAAGAAGGTAACATAGGGTGTACTTTGTGGACCTCTGTTGTTTTGATGCCATTACTATTAAATTGGAATATTTAAGATTCCACAGCCATTAATTGACTGACATGAATAAAAATTCACATAACAATTTAATATGAGTTAATTGTACTGGTGAAATATACATGATTGGACATGAATTCAGATGACTTTAAAGTAGTCAGGTAAAGTTAATATCTTCTATAAAGTTAACTTTAAAAACTAACTTCATCTTTACATAGATTGCTGCAGTCAAACGAAAGTGACAGATCTTACTTTTTTGAAACTCACTTTTTGACAAGGAGTTCAGTAGGCCGATGTGGTTTATGATAGCCCCACTTTTATGATCGTGCATAGTGGCACGCAACAGTCTCGTATCTTGGGAGTAAAAATGGCACTTTCACGGTTCCGATTCGGCATTATACGAGTTGGTGTGACGTCAGAATCCTTCGTCTGAGAGCAGTTTTTCACTCAAGTTCATCCACATAATAACTTCACAAGAATGCAACATAAGGTTAGTTAGCCTCCCAAACAAACCGGCTCGTAAACACTGCACTGATCACATTATAACGTTCTTGTACACTTCCACCACTAAATCACAATTTACCTGTGCTCATATTGGAATCCTGACTGTGTAGTGGCTGCCCCGTGTTGACAGTAGTTTGTGGTGCCATCTGAATTTGTGACCCAGCTGACATCTGTAAAGAAAGATGGCGTCTTTACATATGACTCGCCCAGTTTACTTCGAGTTTTCACACGTTATCACTGTTTGAACATCATTCCACTGATACTAACAAGTTATTTTGTAAGCAATAAATCCATGATCACATTTGTTTTACGATAATTTCATTTCAATCATCTAAATAACCTAACTAGTTTGACAAGTTGTAAACGAAACGCCAGTCGCGACAATCGGATCGGATACGCATCCGCGGCGGGGGGAGCGGGCCGGCCGACAGAGCGGGCGGCGCGGCGAGCGCGGCGAGGGGGGTTAAGATCGTCACGAAGTTTGCTCCGAATGTAATAATAATAATGACGGGCGTAGCGCCATTTTACAAGGATACAAGGCTAAAAGCATCGTTAATCCAATGAAAAAATATTTGTTTGCATTGAACGCATATAAATACAGTAAATTGCTAATATTAATAGTATGAAGGTACTAGCCGACTACCGAGTACCTAGGTACTGATTTCGCAAGTCGCCGGAAAAGATCGTTGCTTCGCTTCGTTCGCATTCGCAACTTCGCATTCAATTCACACGAGAGTTGTTAGCAGCAGGTCAACAGCCCAACATTGCGATAAGTTTGTTACGGGCCTATGGCAAATTTTGCACAAAATGTATTCCGACTAGGCAAGTAAGATTTTGCAGGTTACCTACTTATAGGATATGTTATTTATCTTTGTTATTATTTTTCACAACGGAACTGGACTATTTATGGTGTGCACACGAAATCCGACTTGACCGATTATTCCCGCAATGAGGTGGCAGCGACGGGTGGGGCGGCGGGCTAGCGGGCGGGGACGGAGTGCCACCGACCTGCGGCGAACGAGTAGGTAGGTACGTGATATCGGCGCTCGTGCCCCACAACAAACTGCTTAGTGGACGTGTTACGTAGGCGTCGTCGGTGCCGCGATGTACCAACATAAACACAGATAGATAGGTGTACCCAACCAACATAGCAGCGCGCGCGATAAACTTGGATGGAGGCAGGTAGGTACCTACGCGCGACGACAACGCAATCCGGCCGGCACTGAATATCTGCCTATATATTTGCATTGAAAGTTACTAGGTATACATGAGTGAGATAGCAGCCATTTGCTTACGATAATGATTCATGTAGGTACCTATTATACATAAATACGAAATAATAGTCACGGATTAAATTTAAAATTTATTGAAACATTTAGGTATCTACCTACTTACTGAGGTACCCTACCAGGGTGGTAGGTACTTAGTTTTCAGAGTTATCAGTCGGACAGACACGGATAAATATAGTATCCGTTAAGGCCCAATCCCTAAAAACTTTTTTCCATACCTACTTGTAAGGCGTTATATTTTCTTAAATCATTGATTGGGCAACACTTACGTTTAGTTAAGTTTTTAACGAAAACCTATTGCTGTCGCTACGCCGTCTGTCTGTCTGTCCGTCAGTCCGTCCGATGTTCAAAGGGCTGTATCTCCGCAACGGTGATACGTAACGAGCTGAAATTTTCACAAAAGACGCGACCTAAGGCGCAACTAATGACAAATACTCAAAATTAAAAAAAGTCAAAATCTAAGGGGGGTGGGGGGCCAAAAACAAAAAAAAACGTTTGAAATTTTCACGCAATACGCGCCCACATACCGTTCATTTCTATAACAACAAATACTGAAAATGTCAAAAAGTCAAAACTCAAAAAAGATGCAGCCAAAAACTTGAAGAAATGTCAAATCTAACCATCAGTTATATCTCAAGAACGGCTCGACGGATTTTGATGAAACTCGGTACAGTTATAGCTTATATCCTGGAATAACATGTAGACTACTTTTTACCGCGGTAACTTGTTCCCGCGGGAAACTCGATAACGGCTGAACGGATTCGGATGAAACTTGGTAAAGCTTATATCTTGGGATGACATATTATGGGCAACTTTTTACCGCGGTAAACTTTTCCCGCTGGAAAAATATTTAATTTTTCTGAAACTTGATACGGTGATAGCTTATATCCTTGAATAACATATAGGCAATTTTTTACCGCGATAAACTTTTCCCGCGGGAAAAATATTTTGATTAAACTTGGCACAGTGATAGCCTAACCTAACCTAGCCTAACTTAACCAAACCTAACAGTGATAGTTTATATCCTGGGATAACATATAGGCAACTTTTTACCGCGGTAAACTTTTCCCGCGGGAAAAAGTTTAATTTTAATGAAAGTTGGTACAGTGATAGCTTATATCCTGGGATAACATATAGGCTACTTTTCACCGCGGTAAACTTTTAATGTGGGATTTTTTTTTAATTTTGATGAAACTTTGTACAGTGATAGCATATTAGTGTGGCTGACGGAACGGAAACCTCCGTGGGCGAGTATGACTCGCACTTGCCGGTTTTTTTCGGCTGTGCGTGCCACCTTATATTACCCTCAAACAGCGAACTTTAATAAGTAAGTACTTATTTTAACTTTAACTTTAAAGTTCGCTGCCCTCAAACGTCAAAATGCCAAAATGCAGTTAAATATAGTATTGCCAGGTGAAACATTTTTATTCCTACTGTTAGCAAGAAAGATACTGTAGCCACTTAAAAATAATAATTCGATGTGTCCCGCATAGCCCCACAAATCCCAAATAACACCGGCTTACTGTAGTGGAAAGTCAACTAGGTATACTTGATATTTACATCTCAATCAGATGTCTCAGCCAAATGTCTCAATTCATGTTCTAACTATTACAAAACAGTTCTATAGAACCTACAATAGTGGTGTGTCATTCGTACGAAATAAGTGACAGGTAGACTAACAGCTACCCAAATCGTTAATCGCTACAGCGTCCCACTATATGCACGGTTGATTTCGAGGAATGCTTTCACCATCCCCGTGAGCTAGGAAAGGAGACCACGCCAAGTCAGGTATTGTAAACACATGCCAAGTAAAAACATTATACAAGGCGTCAGCACAGAACGGGCAGGCAAAGAGAGAGACACGCGAGGAGCATTATTAGCATTACCGCCGTAACGTTGCCGCTCTGTACTCCCGTCGGTGCCTCTAGCCCCCTCCCCTCCCGATCGCGGCCACCTCACCTCCCGTACTACGCTAGCACCAACAAGCAAGCAAGAGTCGCCAGCGAGCGAACGCAATGCATTGCGATCCAATCAAATTAGCGATAAGGAGAATAAAGCGCGACCACGTGATACCGACCGACACATCACATAAACTAAGTTACCTACCATCGAATCGCTCAAAAGACTGATGTAACAGGTGTTTTGTTTCAATTCATGATTTATGTGATAAGAGATATTGTTACAAGACTTAAATGGAAACCTAGTTACTTCATAGAGCAACGTAGAGCAAAGACTGACTATGATGATAGATACATGATAAACGTGAAAACTGACAATACTTATATAAAAATGTGTCGAGCTCCATTTTCACATCAACTCAATGATTTGCCTGCGCGGTGCTTACTGTCGCATCTATTTTTAGCGCACCTAGCATCGAATGGAAAGTTAGCGAGTTGGCAACATACGTAAGTATATAGACTTAACATAATACCTACCCATACTATAACCGCTCTTTAAAACAAAGCATGATTGTACACATACTGCGATGCTCATATCGCAGCTCGATGATTTCACTGCGAATCAGTAAATAATGGAAATTAAAGAATTCATACGATGAACAATAATTCTAAAATATTAACACTGCAACTGTAAACGAAGTAAAAACTAATGTATTGTAAATGAACCCCAACAGGAGCAAGAAATGAACCCGTAATTCCCCAAGTTTACATCCTCATTTGTGATAATAATTCACCCAGGGATACCGGAAGGAATAATGAATATGTAGATATACAACAATACACAATCATTTCTAATGAAAATCTGTTTTTTGATCTCATTCATCATTACACACGACTTACGACGTGATAGGCACGTGGTAGAAAACGCATTTCGACCCTGAAATATTTGTATTAATTGGGGTTCAAATTATACGATAAATAAATATGTTTTCTCTAATAATTATGACACCACTTTAGTGAGTAGTCTTTATCTCACATTTTATCTATGTGGATACTCATACTAATACAGAAACGAAACAAACATGTTGCCAAGGTCAAATCGTATGATATAAGAAACGAGGACTTTAAAACTTGGTAATAACAACAAACATCAAGGATTCAATACCATTAAAGGGGGCGTGCATAAATGCGCCGCAGCAAACTGCGTCTCACCCGATGCGAAAGACAATCAATACTCAGTCACATCCCAGTCCCGCATTCATTGTAGAAGCGCAGTTCCGCGGACGGACCCCCTAAAATCCCCTCTTCCGGTGCGGCTGCTGTTTAACCCAATTTCCTAGTGCGAGGGGTGTACAGGGTGAGAGGTGTGAAAGGGGGAGGGCTCGGCGCAACTTCAGCCGCAAGTGTGCAGCGAACGCCCATCCCCGGCACCAAGTTTGAATCCAGGCTTGCAATATTGATTATATCTACTATTGAACCTGACAGCGTTGAACAAAACAAATGTACTGGTTACGTAATAATCAGCATTTACAATAAATAAAACCGACTTCTTTGTAAAAACTCATGATTTATGTACGCCGATGACTTGTTGATTCCCTAATTGTTTAAAATTATCCACCCTTAGGGATGATGTAAATGGGTATAATGTCAATTAGCATACTACTCTGTCTACCAGCTCCCGAGTACTCTACCAGCTATAATAGAATATCTAAATGTTTACACGTAAATTGTTGTTTTGCTAGTAGAGTAATTAGTGTTTCTTATAACGCCCCACGTACGTCGTTTCAACAAGGTCGGTATACATGGGTCGAGTAGCTTGAGTGTATGGTAGAGTAGTGTGTGAGTAGTGCACTCTACCAGTGGACAGCGACCTTAAAGGATGCTGTTACCGGGGTAGAGTGTGAACGGTACAGTAACTAGCATACTACTCTACCTACATACAAAAAGTACTTCCAAATTTTTGTGCTCTACCCTACTAATGCTGTGTTTACATTGGAATGTAGCAATAGTGCAGTCGAGTACTAAACTAACTATGCTACTATTACCAATGTAGACAGACAACATTGGTAGGGTAGAGTACTAAAATTTGGACGTATTTTGTATGTAAAATTTGGAGCTGATAGAGTAGTATGCTAGTTCACCCTACCTTTACTTATCTCAAAACTAATTGTTGTGTAGACTAAATAACAAGAATCAGGCACAAAATTATTTTGCTAGGGCCATCACTAATTTAAAATACAAATAAATGAACTACTGCAAGCAGGCTGCCGAATATAATTTGCTCAAACCGTGGCTTCAATGTTAAAAAATCTGCAAAATATTACCCTATAAGTATTTACTAGCCTATTTTAGTATATAAGTATTTACTGGTAATAGGAGCCGGGGACGACCTAGACTGACATACGAGGATCAGATAGAGCGGGTGCTTACAGACGGACACGTAAAGAGCACTCGCGTCCCACGGCGAGCGTGTATGAAGAGAATGATGAGAATGAGCGAAGCGAAAGAGGTGTGTCAGGATCGCGATACTTGGTGCTCCATTCTTTCTGCCTACCCCGCCAGGGACATAGCGTGAAGATATGTATGTATGTAAGTATTTACTTCTTACGTGATGCAACATGTGATTCTGCTCTAATATACTTCATTTATGCTCTATATTCAACTCGGTAAATTACTACAATATTGTAATCAGAAGAAAAGCAAGTAATGATGATGACCATATCGCGGTTAACTTGACTTGACTGTGATTTATCAAAGCTCGATGAAGATTTGATTTCATATTAAAACAAAGTCAATCTGCAATTCAAAATCTAACAAATCGAGTTAGATAAAGGTACCTACAATAATGTAAAAAATGTTTAGGTACATTAAATGACGAACAGCGTAAGTTGATACCCAGATACCTACCTACTTTTAATTTGATAACAAATCTACTGATAGCCAGCTATATTATTCGTGAGATAATGATGATATAAAATCTGCTATCGTCTATAAGTTGTAGTAATGTTGGGTGAAAAGGTTTTTATCCAAAGATATCACTTAATATGAATTCAAATGATAATCTAGTCTACACGTAAATAAAGACGCTTCATTCGTATCATTTCACAGGTTTAATTTTTTATTTTGTTTGATCTATCGACAGTATCTAGGTTACCTAATTAATTAGTTGTGAATCATAACTGAAAAACTAGTGTACATTTAATACTAATAAAAATATTTGACGGGTCACGAACCGAACAAATCACGTCTAATATAATGGACTTTATGTCTACGAACTCAAGACCGTTCCGTTCTTTCGGCCTAGCGTGAAGATATGTGTGTATGTACCTCAACACGGGTTGTTTATGTTCGTACTTGTGGGTATCAAGTGAATATGAAAAAGATTACGTCCCCTGCTTATTAGCTACCGAATGAAAATTTAACGACAACAGAGCACTAAAGTGAAATATAAACTTTGGCGTGAGCGTGGCTGGCTGGCGGGCATGCGCAGCGCTCCATTCACAACGTGACGTGTTGCCGCGGGGCGAGCGGCCTGAGCCGCACGCTCGGCTTGTTGCCTTTCCTTTTCAGCGCTATAACTTGCTTACTTACTACCTATCAGATTTATTATTATGTAAAAGCCATCAAGGTAACATCAAAATCAGTTTATAATGTGTTTGTTATACGATAATGTAACGAGAGTAGAGCCAGGGCGGGCGGAGCGGCGCGAGGCGCAGTGGGTCAGGCGAGACAGTACGGGCGGGCGGACCTTGCAATGTCGCGGCGTGACGCTCAGCTGACGAGCCGCCGCCGCCGGCCGCCCCGCCGCGTTCATTGCCTCCGCGGCGGCCGGCGCGAGCGGTCGCCTCGTATGCCACAACTGCGTAACTTCATCGTTACGATTTTCCTATGAACGAGAACTTATCAAGCAGCAGAAGGAGCGGAACGACGAGCGTGTTAATTTTGTGAATATCTACGATCGATTGTTGTGTGTGCGACGAGGTGCCTAGATAAAATTAGTTATGCTGGAGTGCGGTGACGACCGGTGCGAAAGGTCGGGCTGTGTAAAAATAACTGCGGAACCGGGCGGCTAAGCGGTGGAATGAGGTTTGACGGCACATTGTAGCCGAGGCGGGGCGAGGCCGTGTGCGCCATGTTATAATTTCCCTTCGCGTCGAATGTGCAAACCGACCGACTGACTGAACCCTGCGCTGTGCCTACTTCTCTTTCTCTCAGTGCGGAATAAGCATGCCTGTCGTATGAGAGACAAGTCGATGCAGTTTTTCATGAGATATAGGTAATACCTAGTACAGTCTAAGCTATCCGTATATAGGACTTTCACAGTGAATTGTTAAGTGACAAACTTGCTTGATAAGACTTGATCTTAGGTTGGTGGTAGGTTCACAATTTACAGGCCAAAAAAGAACAACATTTCGGCATATCTACAAAATAGGTAGGATAACTTGATATCGTTGTACCACAGAATATATAATAGGACGAAATAAGAATTGTCCGAATTTTCCGCAAACGTTACCAGCTACCTAATATGTAACTAATTTTGAATATGTCGCGGAATTGCATGCTAGATTATATATAAATAATTATACTTATGCCTATACAAATAAAATTAAATAGATATTTTTAATTATTGGAACCTAACTTTCTCACAGGTATCTATATAGGTAGACGTGAGTTTACCCATACGCCTGGACAACTTTCGTCTTAATACAGACTCCACTTTCATTCAAGTGTGTTGGTATTTGGTAATAATGTCAGTCAGTGGTGTTTGGTATTGGTATCGTTTTGTAGTGATAGGAACGGTGTCGGTGACCCTGCGGCGGCCGGCCCGCGCCGCCGCGCTGCGTGCGCGCCGAGGCCGGCCGGCGTCACCGGCACACTTTCCTGCTCGTTTTAACAAGCATGTATAGTATACACAACGATCAACAATTTTAAAACTCGCCAAACGTGTTGCGCATCTAATATGTTCAAAGATCTTAGTGATTTAGACTTGGCCTGTTTACAACACGGTACCTACCTAACCTAATAAAACTTTATTTAAGTATGAACCTGCAGTTATATAATGTTTCTTTATTCAATAAGCCCGAAGTTAAAACACGCATTCAAATCTATATACATAGTGCATAATACACAGGCAAAGTATCTCAATAGAAAGTCATAATATCGAGGGGAAACACACAAGGGAGGACCACATAACTGTGTCAGTTAATAGCACGCACGTTGTATGATGAACTGGATTGCTACGAAAATGTGCTAAATGTTATTTGCTGAAGCAAGTATTTTTAGCTATGTTTACATTAAACAATCATTCTATGTAGGTACTTCATTACGATACGAACGTAACGCGGCGCGGTATTGAAGACTGCTAGAACGCCAGCATGTAGGATGACGTCACTGCACACCGCTCTAATAAATAAAGTACAAGGAAACTAACAAATCCGAGCGTTCACCATCTACCTACGCTTCACGAGAAAATCAATAGCTTAGTATGTTTGTCGACGAAAGCCTAATCGATATCAAGGTGACTGGCGTGGCGCCGTAAACGTGGCATGATACTTCAACAACAAGGTCTATTATTAGCACTGCCATCACATCATACAATACAAACGGTCTGGGCAAGAGCACACGAGCGCAGCATACCCCGCGATCCTTGATATTATTAATTTGAATAGGTTTTTATTTCAGGCTTAACAAACAGTAGAACGAAATACACGTAGCAATTTAAAAAATATGAAGTTTATGATAATATCTAAAACTTACCACGGGTTTAATTTCGGGCGTCCGCTGCGCCTTTACTAGTATCTCCCCAGTGGCGCCGACCTGTAAATACGTGATCAATGCGTTCAATGTAAACTAATCCACGCCCATTCCCCTTCCCATTTTTTTGCTTTAGTGGAATGTGCGGCAGCTACTCAATCAAATCAATATACGACTCAGAGTAACACGACTATTGACTTAAAATAAAAATAAATAAATATAATACAAAGTATAACATATAAAATTGAACCAAAGATAAAATAACAGCAAACCCTCCAGGAGTTCTAATGCAACGAATAAAATAACGTTGTTTAGAATACCATGACAAAGTAATCTTGGACCCGAGTAAAATTAATAATCCTAGATTTTTTATTGGTAATTAGAATAATACCTAATAGTCAATAGAATGTATAGCGCTTTGACGCTCTCATTGCGTTCAGGCAGAGAGAGCACTAATCTGTTTGTAGGTCGATAAGTCACAAACGTACATTGGCGGCAGACTATTTATGTCCGGCCGCCATCTTGTCGTCAAATGACGAAATGTAGTCTCACACACCAGCCTTTGCTCGAACAAGCACTGAATAGCAGGTAACTGCTCAAGCATGTGAATTTTATCTCCAGAACCGAAGAGAAAGCGACTCAAACCGACGCGATTAAGTATTTCAATTAAATTAAATTCAAATCTTACTACTCACACAAAATCGTCCCAGTGAGCAACAAAGAGAACGTGATCGATAACATAGATCATTTGAATAACAAATAAATAAAACAACTTATGTATAAAACCGATGCCCTGGCGCGGCTAAGTGACGCTTCAACAGGACGACGACAGGGGTACGTGTGCGGGCGGGGAGGGCGGACGGAGACGAGACACATAATGGAATTACATATCTACCACATCACTTGGTCGAGAGCACGATATGTGCACATACGCGCCTCGCCCGCCGCCCGCCGCCGCCGCCGCCGCGCCGCCGCCGCAAGCAAACGGCAGCGGGGCAGGTGGGCTCACTGAAGCCGCCATATTATCAAAGATCTGGGGGTCACGTGATCAACTTGAAGTATTATCTATCAACCTAATTTTATTCCCGGTCGATGGAATTCGTTCGTTTGTTTGCCCTCCTTCGTCTATAAACGTCGTTTTATGCATACACATACAACACAGGCGACCTAATTATCAACGACATGCTCAATCGCGTAGTGATCATTTAAATATAATGTAAACGTATGTTGGTATCTTGATTGATTGACAGAAGAGGACTACGACGATACGACGACAAAATGGAGAGGCCAGGGGTCATATGGTTAGCAGTGGGAAAACTTAACCACAATTTATCGCAATGAATAAAATAATTCGAAATATTACATAAACTAATACGAACGTGAATTCCAGCAACTCTTTGTTTCTCCGTTAGATACGCGGCCATTTTCTTTTGTACACGTCGGACTATGCACGAGCTCGTTGTGCGGACGCGGACGGTGGGTGACGTCGTTCAATGATACATGGCAACGCCTCTGCGTTCACGATAAACTGAGCTAACAGAACCTAACCGAGCGCAGGAAATGTGAAAACAAAAGAATCGCTTCCTAAACAACATCACCTTCACATTCTACTCAATTATACCTGATCACAAAATGATAATATCAATTTAATAAATAATTGGCAGAGAACGTTGTCATGAATCATGATAAACAACTGTACCCCCAACAACTCATACACCCAGTGAATAAAATATAATAACGATCAGTTTTACTAAAATACTATTAGTTTGTTTAAACGTAGGTTAGATAATAATTATTAGTTGAATGTGAAATCATAATAGTTTGTGTAAGATGATGTAAGTAAGATAATAATTACACTTAGTGGATCTGATGATAAGTGTAATAACTAATGTAGACTGACCTTGGCGCCTAAGAATCGCGCTTCCAGCAGCTCCTGCTTGCGAGGATCCAGCGCCGCCTGGAAGTGCTCCATCTTGACGCCAGCGCCTGTCAATAACCACAAATGTTATTCATAATTATTGTACGGTATGGTACATTAAATAGAGGAAGACATTTTTATAAACGACGGAGTGTAAATTATATTAAGTAATCTATGTTAATATAATGAAGTCCATTTACTATTTCATTTGTAATGGATGAGATGATCATCATATTCATGTAGACGTCCACTGCTGGACAAAGCCCTCCCCCAGGGATTTCCACGACGAGCGTCAAAACCCTGATGAGATTATACACTGAGAATATATTCGTGATCTTTTAAGAAGTTACAAAAATACATTTAGTTTTCGGTCATTGGGCAGACAGTTCTATATCAAGAATATCCAATAGATCAAACTTAGCCCAACAAAAATAATAAGTCCACTCCACGTTTAGAACTTTATACTGGAACATGCTATATATCTATCTATATGTAAAGAATGGCTAAAGTAAACATTAGATCATACTCCTACGAACTAGAACAATAACACATCAGAGCAGGCCATGGAAAAATACATCGTTAAACATATCGAACCTCCGCTAACTAATGAAACATATTTTTTAAAGATAACACTAGTTCCAGCACCACAGATAACGTTCATGTAATGTGCGTGACATGACGATGACAAGAATCACTATTATGTATGTATAGGTGTAGGTTTGTACAGCACCGGACCAAGTGTAGGTAGTCATACGATTGCACTGTTACGTTGTTTTATAATTTTTCATCACACTTGCTCGTTCAGGGTCTGATTATATGCGTACCTAAAGAAACACAATGGCCTATATATACCCGCGGGAGAATAATGAAAATCAGTACAATACTATACCCCTAGGGCTGTAATGTGTAGCTGGCTGTACTGAACTGGTTTATTAAATTAATTAAGTTAAAAATTAAGTTAGTAGGTAACTTGACTTATCTCGACTAAAATCGACTAAACTCGTCTGTACTCGCCTGTACCAGACTGTACTCAACTGTACTCGCCTGTACTCGACTGTACTCGCCCGTATTCGACTGTACTCGCCTGTACTCGACTGTACTCGATTTGACTCGACTTGAGTTAAACTGAGTTAACTTGAGTTATATTAAGGTAATTAAATTTAACTAAATTAATTTAATGAACTTAAATAGTATCAGCAAAGTCAAAGAAAATAAATTTGTTCCCTTGTGTCGTAGGTATATATTTCCTCGTAAATGTGATGAAAAACATTGTGTGCATCACGAGCAGTAAGGGTATTACAAACTCGAGTCATTAAAATCCCTCCGCCTTCGGCGTCGGGCTTCTCATTCAACTCAACAGACTCTCGTTAGTAATATCCTACTTATTGCACAATGTACTAATAGTTAACAGTTTTGGTCATGCGGTAAAATAATTCTGTTGATTTGATTGCAATAAAATACGTTAAAAAACACCACAAAAAGGTCGTCGGCAGCCATTGTTTCAGGAAAACCTCTGACGGTATTGATTAAATCTTTTTGGTGTGTACTAGGTAGGCAGGCACATGTTTATTTTGTGTAAGGAAAGCATTGGCTCAAGCGGTCGGGGGAGGAGGGGTCGGGGTTTTGGCGCAGTATCTGGAGCAGACATTCGAGTTGCGAGAAGTTAGGTACGGTTATTTATATAGGTACGTATGTATGTTCAATGTACATATCGATCGCCTCCCAGGCCACTCGCCACTATGATCTCACCTCCATCCTCTGCGACACCCTTCCCCCCTTCATGTTGCCTGCCGCACACCCCTGAGACATGATAATGAAATGAATGCCGATGTGGAACCTTGTGTTTTACCAGTATAAACTCATAATCGTCTAGTAATCATAGTTAAACCAGTTTGATATTTACTGAATGTTCTGTATTTTGATTGATTAGTTGTAGCGTAAATATTTTTCGAAAATAAAAGGTTAAAAAGTCGGTTAGTGAGAGAGTATGAAAGTTGCGTATCGTTATTGAAATAAGTATTATTACCGATTTTTTAAATGTCGCTTCCCTTATCTCGGAATCAAACCGTCAGTAATGCAAAAAGTATGAAATATAAGTCAGTAAATCGCCATAAGAAAATTAAATAAAACAAAATAAACATTAAAAACAGGAATGTTTTCTTGGAATAAGATTTGCTACCTATTTAAGGGTACTATTTCCTCCAGATGGCGTTAGAACGTTCCACCCTGTAGATAGACAAAGACACTACTAAAGAAAGGCTTTAGACGTATCACAGACACACGCGGCCTGCGGTGGCGGTGGCGGCCTGTTGCAATGTATGTGAGACTTTAGACACGCGCGGCCTGCGTTTTCATATTGAGGCTGCGGCTTGCGGTAGACCGCCACCGCAGGCCGCGTGTGTCTAGGATCCCCTTTACTGGTTTTCTCAATGGGAACTAGTAACTAATCCAAGATTCCAAAGAAGCGTATATTAATTATTTTAACTTACTTAACCCAGTGTACTCATAGGCAATAAAATATTTTGACTTTGACAGGCAGACAGCCTATCTGATGGTAAACGGCCATTGTCACCCATGAACACCTGCAACCCCCAGGATGCTGCGTGCAACAGTCTAAAGGCGTGCGTCACCAGTGCCACCCTGAGTTTCCTTACTAATCCTGGCGACAATGCGACTACAGGATTTTTGTGTCAAACCCATGTCCACTAACGGTGTCGCAATCCGTTTTTGGTGGACTTAACATACGCCTTTAGAATTATTTTTTTTGGCGTATGCAGGTTTCCTCAGGATGTTTTCCTTCACCAAAAAGCCTGTGGTATTACAAGTATAATAAACCGCACTTAGGTCCGAAAAAAACTCATTGGTACAGGCCAAAGATCGAATCCACGACCTCATGAACCTGAGCGAGTGCACTACCAACTATAGGCTATGGTTTTTGCTAATTGTTAATAATACGAAAACGATAGATGACTTAATTATCATCATAGACCCCGTTTACCTGTTTGTTTTTCTATTACATATTTGCAAGCTACAGGAAAAAGAGAAAATTATCCTTGCAATAATATTATGTTCGTTAGGTTCCAGGTTACACTAGTATAGTTTAGACATGGCTTCGAAGAATCGTCTACTAACTTCGGTCCATACAATCTTTTCAAGTTGCAATGTTGCGCGTCGATGTCTTTTGTATACAAGAGTATCGATAACGTGCAAACAAAAGACTTCAACGAGAGCACTTATGCATTACTTAGGATTTTCGTAAATTTTTAGCATCATATTTATATTAGTATTAATACAGTTTAGCCCTTTTTAGCACTATGCTCATGGTTGTTAGGTATCCTTTGCAGAATAAGATCTACCCTTATCAAGTTACCGTATTATGAGATTCCTAAAGAAAAATGATTCTTGTAGAGTCGATAGAAGGACGACATTCACAGTAACTGAACTGTATCACTATCAATAGAAATAGTAAGTTAAAAGCCAGCTGATTTGATTTAAGTTTTTACCTTTGGCGACCGCCGACCGTATGCATAAAAGTGTTGTGCTTTTTTTTGTTGAGAAAAATAAGTCACATAGGAAACTTTTTAAACCTACAAAATATCTAATCCTATTTATTAACTGTTCTGAACGAACCTGGTGATGTGATGACTGATAATGTCCAATTGTCAAATTCTTATGGGACATGTCCCATGGTGACGGGACCGCTACGTTATGTGTAGAGCTACGGAGTACATCATGGCAACTAGCGCGGTTGGTTAACGTAAACATAGCGCCTAAAGTTTTATACAAATGTGTTATAATTAGAATTTTATCGCATATTTTTATGATACAATACACTGTTAAACGAAAACAGGCAATGACTGATGATAAACTTAAATTGGAGTAATGTGTAATTTTTACCGACTTCCAAAAAAGGAGGAGGTACTATGTTCGGCTGTATGTATGTTTTTATTTGAATGTTTATCTGAACACGTCAATACGTCACACAAGTCATATTATTATCTGGGACGTATTCTTAAATTTTATTTATAGGGAAAGAAACTACAGCTTATAGTCATGGCAGCAAAAAGGGTCTTTATGCAAAAAAGAACACAACAAAAATACTAAGTAAGATGTCTCATCTGTCAGATAAAACATCTGTTACGATTTAGGCACAAGAAACAATTACGTATGTATTAAATCACTATTAATAGCATTAATAAGAATGTTTACATACTTATTCGGCTTCGGCTTCAAGCTTCGGCTTAGTTTGGTTATTATTATTATTTTAACACTTTATTGCACACACACAGAAAAACATTTACAAAATAATACAGAGAAAAATAAGTACAAAGGGCGAACTTATCTCTCGAAGAGATTTCTTTCAGCAGACCCGCGAAAGAGATAATTTAAGTATATGTATATGAAGGCAGACAACGTGTGTACATGCATTAAACTAACTATAAACTAGGTACCTAAATGTAAAAACTATAATAATTTTATATTATTATTATTAATTATTTTATATTATTATTAATAATATTATTATTAAGAAGTTACTTTTCGCGTACTTATATACTCTTCTCCAAAACCGCACTAAATGGATTCTAATAGGATTTTTATTGTTGGATAGCTTCGTTCTTCGACATGGTGTTAGGGGAAATATATTTTAAATACAATCATAACCTAAAATATTTTTTCCAAATTTAAATTAAATTCTAGGTTTATTTGTTTTTATTTTTTATTTCTCGCCCTCGTTGAGAGAGAGAGAAAGAGAGTTCCCAGCAGTGGGGAAGAAAGGAAGAAAAAGGAAGACATTTGTACGGTGTGGCCTTACGTTTTATTTGCTATATAGAAGTTTTGTTTTCGCCCCAGTCCGACAACGCGACAGACATGTGACATGATTTGATAAGATTATTTCTGTCGTATGGCATTAAATTCCCACAATCATGATATACGCGTAAATTGACGCTAACTTAGTTACTTCGTTGTGATAAGTTAGTTAATTCTTTTTATGGTGCAAAAGCATTTTGAATTAAATTACAAGTGCATTTCGACACTATTAAAACTTGTTATTAGTTTATTTTTAAGGTGCATGTGGGTACGAATACAAGAAACAAATTAAACTTATATACATTAAAAGTAATCTGATTGGACGACAAACACGTGCCTAAATAATAATAAGTCTAAGCTTAGATAACTCGTTCGGTTTTTATTGAACTAAAGTACGTACCTATACCTAATTATATCATCCATAACATCCCCAAATAACTACAATGTTAATAAAATAATATTTTACGAAAACATAAAACCATATCTTTTTCTACGATGTTATTTAGTCCTAATTTTTAATACCTATTTAAGTTAACCTTGTTAATTTATTTACTGAACATAGATAAATAAATATGCATTTATATATCTAGTACAGTTTAGTGCAGTTTACTTTATTATTATTACGAAAGATAACGATAAAGTAAAAAAAAACGTAGGCGCAGGCAGATGCAACTGCAAAACAGCTGATCGTGTTTATGTGTCAAAAAAAGGTTTTCACTCACACATTCACGGATAATAATCATTGAAAACCATTGTATATGTGACAATTAGACTCTGTTGGTAAACTAATAAATAAATAATTAACAATGGACAGAGGTAGGTCTAGTTACAGGGAGAGAGGTGCGCGAGACTGTCATCATCACGTCATTCCCCGTAGCTGTAGATAATAGTCGACCGCGGAAGTGTTTGTTATAGAAATTGTAGTGTAGTGATTATGATGTTGTGTTAGTATGAGCGCAGGCCGAGCCCAAGCGCAGACGGCTGTAAGCCGCCAGCGCGAGCGGACAGCACCCGAGACCCACCCTTGCCGCGGGAGTTGCGGCGGCCGCGCTCGTTCGGACGATCGCTCATCGCGAACGACTCCTTGAAATGCATCTTCCGACACCACTCCGCACTCCATCCACATTCACGTGTAGCATCGGCACGCAAAACACAATCCGCTCACTGTCACCAAGCAACGGCCCGCAGCAACACGTCACGCACCGCTCCGATAAATATCAAGCGAACCACTGCCGGCCCGTCCCGCCCGCCCGGCCGTCTCGTCACCCGCCGCGATACGCACTCGTTGCGTCCTCCGGAACGTGTCGCATTTTCAATTTCGACGAGCCGACCGCGGCGACGAGCTAACAAAATATTGAATAGAGGCGCGAGCCGGTGCGACAGTCGGCCTCGGGCACGGACTGGCGCGCGATGCGAACGGCCACCGCCGCCGCCTCCGCCGCCGCGAGGCCGGACCTCGCGTCTCGGGGCGAGGATGCGGGAATCGGCTTCGGCGCAATACCCGTCACGAAAATAATAGGAACAGCGAGTGCACCTCAGAGGCACGACGCGACGCGGTCGGTGCGAGCGAGACGCGGATAAACACCAGACTGTTTACTTACGGTGTTGGAGCTCGGGGCGGCACGGCACAGCGGCGGGGCGAGGGGCGATCGCCTGCAATCCGCGCGCTGCAATTACTGCCTGCTGCCTGCCCATACTCCACCATTCCGTACTATCTTGGATAAAGTTCATACTAAACAACTCCACACACATATCTATATCAGCGAAGTATCATCATATTTTGCAGTGTGCCACATTTTGTAATGCTTTAATTTACCACCCATTTGACTGTCGAAACATGAATAAAATAAATGTTTGATAATAACAAGAGAGACAAACGAATGAAAAATTCACCAGATTGACAAAGTTGAAGTCCATGAAACCGTACAAAAATTACGGTAGAGTTGCCAATTTGCCATCAGCATACAGATATACGTACACTACACTATAATAAGGCAATAATACTCTTATTAAAATGTTTTAAGATTTATGTTGGTTGACCAAGATGACCAAAGTTATGATGTCGTAATAAATGAAACATAGGGAACATGCTGGGCACAGGGTACAGAGAGTGAACCAATGAGGAACTTGACGATCAATCGGCGAGCTATGGTGACTGCATTCCGAAGCCGCCCCCCCTCCCCGCCCGCGAGCCCTCGCCGCCTCACCCCCCGTCCTTCCGGTGCTCGTCACGTGACGCACCGATTAGCTGCCGAGTGCGCCACACCGACCGAAATAGAGCGCACACAATCTCGCATCTCGTTCAACTCCACTAAACTCTCACGCCTCTTCTGTACTCTGTCGATCCGTTTGCCGCATGCTTGCTTGCTGTCGGGCGACTGCTACGGACGTTTTGCGATTTCCGCCTCCAACACCCGTCGTCTTACCTAATAGCATTCATCAACCACTTTCAAATTATTCAGTCAATAACCGCTCGATAGTCTGAGGCGATTAGCCACGATTACGAAAACAATATTTTCTGCGTCTATTACTGATACAAGTTTACAACTGATTGTAAGACGAAATTTCTTCAAATTGAAGCCGAGACGATTGCAAGATTCAGATCAGAACTGTGATTTCCACAAACATGTAAATAATACTGAAATATGTAGGTATATACCCCCAGGCATATACAACTATCTACGTAGAACAGGCTGAATGCGAGGATGGTTTGTACTTTATCCTACACAATGCGAGCGAGACAGGTAAAAAATACAAATGTATACCGTACGAAGATAGGTACGTAAATGTAGGTACGTTGTTTCTAAATAACGCGCAGAGCAGTCACAGGCAAAAGGGCCTCGCTGTGTGTGTGCCGAGCACATAGTACATTATATATTGTTGTGTATAAAGCCAAGCTAGGTCGACGGACGCAAAGCGTACCGCAGCGACACCACGGTAATGAAATGACCGTACAGTATCATTTATTATTTAACTATATCCAGACAGTTAAATTGTTACAGATATAAGAACATTTTGCATATAATAATAGCTACGACAATAAGTTTCAATTACATATAATAATGAACACAAGAGCTATAAATAAACCAAATAAAAACAAGAGATAAACCGATAAAATAAGGTGGTAACTTCAAATATTGATCAACCTTATACCGAAATAGGTTATTGAAATTAAAACAGTGAGGAAATAAATGGCAAGCACTCGACACAGCAACACAAATACAACGGAACGGCGGCGGGCGGGCGCGGCGGCGGCGGGCGGGCGGCATGACACGACGAATTGGGAACCAAGTCAAGAACTCTTTTAAATCACGCACGTGGCGGGCCATATTGATGATTATCGATCAGCAGATAGAGCATTTTTAACTGGTCGAACATAGAAATAAAATGATTCGTATTACTACTTTACTAGTTCTTAATTTATGGACCTACAAATTGTAGGTATCACGCAGGGCTGCCGCATTAACAGAATAAGACGACAGGATCAATACAGGCTGCAAAATGTACACGTGATCGCGTCACTATATAACTCCCTTCCACCACGGACCGCACCCCCTAAACACCCTGTTTCTCCCTACTCCACCCAATGTCGACACTAAAGGATTTTTCTTTTCCTCCTCCCCCTGTTTGTGAAACGTCACTACATAACTAGGTACCTATATAAAATTGCCCTAAATTGAAACACAACCTTTAAAACTAAATTGTCTGACACATTAAAACATTTTTTAACAATATAACTATTGGGAATGAAAAAGTGCCAATGTTACCAATGTCCCATGGGCCAAAGGCTTTACGTAACGTACACAGCCTGTGCTCGCCAAATAGAGCTAGCGTTAGCACTTGCTTGGTTTCCATAAACTTTATAGATGAAGCCGAAGAAACTTACGACAAACAGTTATTACGAGTTATCAAGAAACACTGTATTTTTGTATCAATTTCTGTTTGACGATATTTTGTTGTTTTATATAAAAATGAAGGAATGTTTGACGTGGCAAGCTGTCAAGGTTTGGATGCTGCATATGCTATGGTGGAAGACTTCAGTGCCTACAGTTTCACTATAGAAGATTTACGCTTCTATTATGTAAGAAGCAGCTACTATGATTTCGTGAAAGACGTGAAAAAGGCATTGGAAAAATTAATTTGCTGGATATACCTACTTAGTAGGACTGAAACAAATCATCTACATAAATTCCGCAGAGAAAATAAATTTAGCGTGTCACATGGGTGACACAGAAAAGGTACAAGGACGAAGAGCGAGTGAAACAGGCGAGCACTGAGCAGTCACCACAACCACAAAGGTTGAGTAACGAGCGAACCACGCGGCCCGGTCGATAAGGGCAGTTGGAACCGCAAAAAACGCCACTTCCACCTACGCAATGCCATGCTTCTGTTCCCCAATCCCCAACACATTTTATCGATAACACGGATATAAAAGTTTTCGCATTTTGAAATCAAAACCGTTTACGCGCAGTCAAACACTTGAAAAACTCATAAACAATCTAAACAATATATCAAATAAGACGAGGTTGCAGCGATGTCTCATGTTGTGAGAGTAGAAGGCTGCACTCGTGGTGCCGGTTAACGAACATCACGGAAGGTTAAGTAATAATAATAATATAATAATAATGTTTTGGACAAATTAACACACGGCTGTTTAGTCCCAACTAAGCCGAAGCTTGTAAATGGGTACTCAACAACTGATAAACATACTTAAATACTTTTAAATAAATACTTAAATACATACAAACACCCAGAATCCGAAAAACAACAGTTATGCTCATCACACAAATGTTGGTCCCGGGTGGGAATCGAACCCACGACCTTTAGCGCAGTAGGCAGGGTTACTACCACTACGCCAACAGGCCAGTCAAGTAAAGGTAGACATTGCAAGATTTCACATAAAAAAACATTAAGACAGGCACAGTGGATTATTTTAATTAGGACAAAGTTAATTCAAGATATTGCTAGAGTTAAAACGCAAGAAGTAAGCAGGACTTCCACAAGATGGGCTGAAGATCTGGTCAAAGTCACAGGAACTAACTGGATGCGTACAGCGCACGACCAGTCATTGTGAAGATCTTTGGGGAAGGCCCTTGTCCAACAATGAACGTCTTGCGGCTGATATGATGATGACGATGATTAAAATGCGTAAAATAAGAAATGAATTCAGAAAATGTGGAGTATGTAGGAGAAGAAATACAATCTGTGGATGATCATCATAATATCACTCTATGATGTAATTAACTGTGTACCTACCACATCTAAGTCGGTATTTTGTTGATTTTTCTGATTCATCCACTACCCTCACCGGATAATGTGCCAAATTTAATTATCGTCAATGAATATCATTGTCATGTCACTCATTGAACACTAATTTGTCAGATATTTTGTAGCAGTTATTGACTTTTGGTTACGATTAAGTTATAGAAATCAACGAAAGATAATATGGTACATGCTGAGTTCGTGTCATTTTCGATGTTTAGTGATTTTTGATAATGTTTATCTATATAACTCCCGGTGCCGTTCAATGTTTAAAAAATCTCAATTGAATTGATTCCACATTAACTGTTCTGCCACTAACAATCATAATGCCACAAAGCGAAATCATTATAATGCGCTTTGCAACTTTCTATTGCCAGTCAACCTCGGTTGTATAGTTTTCTTTTTAGCGCCGACAAGTTTTTACTTGGATAAATGAAAAAGTGGTGTATTCAGTCGACAGAATTGGTGGCAGCGATGCGCCGGGCAGTATTCGCAACGGATGCAGCGAAATGAGCGGTTCGTTGACCTCGAGCAGGCCTGGTTTCACTCGTAGAGCAGCGCCCAGTTCAGTGGCCCTATTACAAGTTGCCACTACACATTACACTTTCTTTATTTGCATCATTCATAATCCTAATACTCACATTTGATGGCGAATCGCCATTGGCGATGGAGGTACAAAATTAACTTTCCGCAGTAGAACAGCAATCGACAGATCGGGCAAACAGATCAATCATCCGTACTTCATAAAAACCAAATCTCGCTTTGAAATCACAATGCGATTATATTTTTATGCGATGGTAGGTAAATGTGTGTACAGCAAATGTATTGTATTGTATTACGCTGTAGTGTAGCAGGTAAACGTGGCAACAGCGCAAACGCTATTCAAGAATTCGCCAATGTCCGCCCATTATCATCCGAGTCGGAGATTTTTAATAAACGGGATTCTCACCTCGACGATTAAATATCGGTAAATCGAAAATAAATCACATACCTAGTGGAATCCAGTTTATTCCAAAACCTTTTGATTATAAGAGCCAAGATATGTAGTAAATAAATAACTCGCGACTAAGAAAGTAGACTGTCGAGCAGACACAACATATTTCCGAGTCATTCACACATATTAGCTAAACACTAAACATAACGTAAAATAAACATTCATACACATTTAAGTACAATAATATAATTTCTTCTTGTTTTACTTTCCATTACACATAAACATGGGAGATGACTGTGTAAAATTGAAAATTTTAATGTACATACCTATTACTATATGACAATAACGTCGTATCTCTAGGAAGATTCTACTATGAGGCTAAGATTGGTATAAAAGATGAAAATAACATTCTAATTGACGGGAGTATTCACGTAGATGACTTGTTCAACGAATGTATTTTTTTGCACAGAGACCCAATGACAGAACAGAAGCAAAGGTAGGTAAGGTAGTATCACGGTAAATATATTCGTAGGGAAACAACGAAAATCTTAAACGGGATTAGTCATTCCTCTATTCTATAAATAACCTAATGATTTGGGTGTTTGGCTTGAAAACCAGGGGGTGTGGGTTCCCATCCCACTGCGGAGAGACAACCAAGTACAAATACGTCCTGAACTATTTGTTATATTTTTGTTTATTTTCCATAGTTTTCGATATTAAACGCGTTAGTTATTTTTATACATATGTATTTACAACGTTGTCCTCTAATTTACTAGAGTCGGGTTATAGCTATGTAAGGAAAAAGTGGGGACAATCAAGCTCGTCACAAATCCTCAAGGTCACACCGGTGCGCATGTGCGGTTAGTGGATGTTTAAAGATTTTTTGCGTGTGCCACTAAAAGCGGTCTTAGCCTGTCAGCTATGTTTACATCGTCCTCAATTCGCAAATTTAAACCAAGATTCCATTCAAGTGGAACTGTAATAGAAAAGAAGATATAAATATAACCCTTTTTCCCAATTTCCTTCAGTGTACATGCATAGAGCAGTGTGATAAAATTTATAGAACGAAGTAAGTCCAAAATGGTACGCCGTTTTATGTTTTCAAGGTTATAGTGACATTCGTTTCACTATATTTATATACAAAATACCTACGGGTATTACTTCGAAATAAAAAAACAACTATTCAAAATATTTGTTTTAGCGCGAGATATTTCTCTAAATAAATTGTATTGTACTGTATTCCTTTATTGGGTTGTTACTTTTCATTGGGTGCCTAATTATCCACATTGGTGGGTAGAAAAGTGGCGGCGGGTGTCGGTCGGCTCCTGCATCGATCCGCGTCTTATGTACGCGCGTTACATATTTCCTTGCGCTCTATGTGGGGATTCAACTGCGATGCGTCAACCTCTGCACATGCATCGCCCGCGCCCCCCGCACCGCACCACCTCCGCCCTTCAGGCGGCTACCCATCCATATATGGATGGGTATAACATACAACTACTTTTCGTGCAGTGTCATTGTTTAAAATACCTAGCCAAAACATTCACAATAAATACGTACATATTGTATGGGAAAAATAGTTAGGATAAAAAAAATTTGAGATACGTTTTCATTTGTAATTTATATGTGGCTGAGTTAATAATTAATGCACGTGTAAATAAATTCAGCAAAGCATTACGTCGCGTCGGTCGGTCGACTCGGGCGGTCACAATTTGACACTCTCTCTACTATATCTCAACGGTCCAGTAGTTTTTAAGTTTCAGACAGACGGACAGAGGGGCAAAAGAGGTTCGCCGTAAGGATATTCTGTTTAAAGAAACCCTTTAATTTGCAATGTTTTTTGTACACGAGAATTTTTTATTAGAAATAGAATGCAAGCAAATAATAGATGACATAGTTTCATAGATGTAGCTGGAACCTTGGAACTACCTATAACCTTACGTATTAAATGACTGGTTTCTGACGGCATTTATGGATGCAGTTACTTACACAGAATGAACACAGTACCTAACACCGTGGCTCGGCAGCTAGTTACTGATTTATATCCTACCATAACCTACCATAATGAATGACAAATATATTGACTTATTGGTTATAGATCACAAATATCCTGTGACATGCCACTTTCCTTTAAAAAAAAAAAAAATTATGATAACAGCCTACAATAGTCCACTGCTGGCCCAGTTTATCCCAAATAATGGGAGGTTTATTATTACAAAGACGCGCAGGCGCAGACGGGTTGGAGTTCGCAGTAAAGTTTAATGAAAAGGCGACGCTGCAGCTGCAGCCTGTCACCTGGTTTATCCATAAGTCGCCTCGTACGACATTCACGGAAACACTGGCAATGGTGGTATTCGGATCCGGCTACCATACGGAATATTTAAAGTAGGTAGTTTGACAACTCTAGAAAGTTATGAAGTTTAGCTAATAAAATAGAAAAAAGAAAGGCAAAAGCTTCACCTCTTTACAATAACCCCTGAGACAAATTGTATCACATCTAAGGCCGCATTTTAAAGTAAGCGAAGTTTAGCCTGATTTTGAGATTTTTTGCATAAGTTTTGGAGTTTCAATCATTCGATGAGATGATATTGATTGATGCAGTACCTATTGCTAAGACGCATTGAATCGTCTATTAATAGAAATATCAAATGAGTTAAACTAAAGGTCACTTTGACGAAAAGATGCGAAATGTAAGGCGTAATAGTTCAACTAAGATCAATAGATGGCTCTTTGTGAATGCTAAACCGTCGTAAGCATACCGTACGTTACTGAATAGGTAGGGCGGCATTTCATTGGGAAGGCGACCTACTGCGCGCAGTGTCGAGGGAACAAAGTTGGAGGGATACCAAGGTACCTAATCCCTAACAGGCGTGGCAGATTTGTCGGGACACGACGGAATGACCTCGAGTCCTTATTGATCTGCTGACAGACGACCAAACTGTGACGTCAAAACCACGTGACCTCCCTCATGCATGTAGACTGTGTATAATTTAAAAAACAAAGATATGTTGACATTTTCATTATATCTTACAAATACAGAAGAAATACAAGTAGGTAGGCCTACAAACGAAAATCTTCACATTTATTTAACAAACTAAACTTACCCGGGTATAGTATTTTCTCCGTCATTCCTACGGGTCTAAGCTCTCCTTAGAAGCCTGCGAATCAAACAAAGAACTTATTAGGATATTTTGTTTATAACGAATATATACCTAAGTAGTGGAAGGAATTTATTGAAATTAAATGCTTTGGCCAGTGTAATAAAAACATATTTATACACCCATCCAAAGGTCACTACGAAATATTTAATGGTTAATTGCTTCAATTTAAGGCTCATTTAACATGTGTCGCAGCGTCAATACCGGCAGCAGATAATATGTTACATTTGAGACTTTGTTACAAACTGACAAGTAAATAAGTTGTTGTCCTTGAACATTAGGTTCGCAACTCGCACCTGTGGTCGAGCATTTAGCTTCGCACTTTACGTCTCCGCGAGGGGCGCAGCGCAGTGCAGTGGTTATAATATATAATATAAGAACAGGCCGGCGCCGTCTTTTCTCTCTTTCCGCCCCTTTAACATAACGGAACCGCGCAGGTATAAAACGCGAATGTGACTGAGTTTAATTCAAACACTAAACAAGCAGTTTCAAATCTGAAGGTCAATGATAATAAATGAACGAAATAGTTTTGTGACTTCATTAGCTTATTAAACATCTAGATGACTAGGCATTTATTAAGACGCCATAAATAAACTTTTATAGAACTTTTTATTCTTGGTGACAATATTTAACTACATTGTTAAATTTCATAAGGTAATGGGAACAAAGGAAGGAAGAAAAAAACGGACAGAAAATTGTTGTAGGTAGCCAATTGATTATCTAATTGTTAACTATAAATAAATAAGTAGACAGGTAAGTAATATTTACTAATTTAACTAGCAAGACAAGTAATCTAGTGATAATTTAATTAGGTACGGTCGACCGCACGTCAGTGGAAACTACAAAACAAAACCAGTATAAACTGGTCTCGCTTAGAATTGAAACTCCCTAATAGGCTATTTAAATAAATACATACAAACACCCAAAATCCGAAACCAACAGATATGCTCATCACACAAATGTTGGCCCCAGGTGGGAATCGAACCCACGACCTCTGGCGCAGTAGGCAGGGTCACTACCAACTACGCCAACAGGCGTTACATTACATTACATTGATTGTTATAATTCAAAACTAATTATTAGACTAGTTACAGGCAAATAAGTTATTCTTCTTGAGTCTTCAGGCTAGTAATGCACAAAGGGCATCTATAGATTATAGAAATCAAGAACCCAAAGGGTGCTAGGATTCCTGCCTGGTCATTTACAATAAAACTTTGGGTACATTATTCTGAACTATTGGGACTATTGGGAGCAAAGACAAAAACATGTATAATAGTTGTCCTACAAAAAAGAGCCTAAGGATAGCTAATGAGCCCATAAATAGAAATAAAAACGTCAACTGCTGTGTATGTACACATACAAACTTTAGCTAACAAGACAGTGCACCTAAACCTAACTAGATGAATTTAAACAAATGACATCTAAATAAAATACTTAAAGACTACTACATACATAGTACCATTCTTTTGCCTCATGAACTCTCAAAAAAGCCTGAAATTCATGGAAGTAAAAATATATAATTGTCTTATAAAAGATTTTTTGAAGTTATCTTTCCATATTTCGATATAAACTACATTCTTACCTAGAAAGCATAATTAATTACAGTAAGTATACAATTTGTTTTTACTAGGAGTAAAATAAATCTTCAAGATAAGAAGAATGCAAAGGACTCTACAATAGCAGTATTTACAACAATTATGTTGCAGTGTGCGATTTAATTTTTAATGATTTATTTACGTTGTTTTAGTTTAAGGTAAGTAATGACTTGTTGATTTATTACTACCAATAAATTGATTGATTACATTTAAAGCCATTTCATTACCTACTGGGTCTCTATGTCCCCAGTTCCCACTCAATCTGCATATGACTATCAATATTGTTATACTCTAAGGTATACTCTAGTCAGGCACTAAAATTAACTTTGTGTTGATTTGTAATTGGCTAGTCAACTTTGTATAGCAACAGAACACTGTGCTCATACAAAGCTGTGAAATGATGACATGTAAGTACATTGAAATTGTTTTACCACTAATATAAGGTGCTCTAAATTTTCTATGACTTTAAAATTCCGATGTTTATAAAATCGAACCCAGCACCTTATTACCAATAATAATCTTTTCTTTTATTCATCACCAACATAATTTATGTTAGTAAGTATATTTTCCTATTTTATATTCATAACACAACATATTAATTAAAGACCTGGTATTAATTTTGTAACAAGGTATTCTCAAAGGAAGAGTGACAGTTCTCTACTTCTTGACTGACACAAACATAGGCTTGACCTGATGGTCCTTCCACTGTCGTACAGTAAGTACCTACCTATCCAACAACACGTGAAACTTACCTTAGAACCGTAGTATGTGATCATTATCCAATCTCAGGCCAATCCAAAGATCACTGGTTTTTCGTGGTCACCTCTCAGAAATCCCGACTGCAAATCTTGTGATTGATCACTTTGAACAGTTTTCATACAACTCAACACAAATCGGGGCAATTTCACTAAACAAGTGCGAAAAATCACAAACAATTATGTATGTTCCAAAAATTCAATTTGTTTTTATTTTGATCGTTTTGATCAGGAAAATTTCAACAATGGCGAATTTCAAAAGAAAGACAAGACAAGTCGGAAAATAAACATTTTTCTATTACGTCTTGTCTATGACGAAATGACGAAATTGATGTATTTTTTTTTTGTTGATTTGTCCTCTATTGAGGACGGGCAAGGGAGCTTTGTCCATACAGCTCTGTCTTTGTTTTGTTTTTTAGATTGGCATTGGCATAAAACCATAGATAAATAAAACTGGGGCACACTTTTGTTATCTGAGCTTTTGATGGAAACCCGAAACTATTATAGTAATCTGTGCTCGAACTCAATTTGATGCTGCATCCACACGTTTGGCAAACCTCGGCAAACGCAAACGTGTTGTGCCGGTTTTTGCATAGGTTTTCTGCATGCCGCCCGCTCCGATCGTTTGCCGGCTCTACACGTTGGCCAATGTATTCGCCAATATATTGGCCTATACCTATTGGCCATCGTGTAGAGCGGCGGTTCGTGGTCATCTTGGTAGGTATTGGAGTGTTGGCCCATGCCGGCTCTACACGTTGGCCAATGTGTTCGCCAACGTTGTGGCACAGGTGTGTGCCAAGAAATTGTGACGGAGTCCACACGTTGGAAGGTTGTTCAGTGTGCGTTCGGGTCGGGCCAATATGCGGACGATGGATTGAGACATTCACGGATGCTGCGTTTCATAATCTCAGCTCAAGTAAATGTGGGTGTATATGTGATTCAAAGGGGTAACGCCGCGTGCATTTTAGGCACTATTGGATATCCGGCAGAGTTGGAGGAGATCTTCTACCTTTAGGTAAGTTTTTTTTTAGGTTTATGTTTAGTTTATTTATTTATTTGTAGATTAGTTTAAGATTTATAATAAGTTATTTTTTTTTAAATTATGTGTGTATAAGGTTAATAATAATAAAATACCTATGTACAAAAGCGGACTTATCCCACTAAGGGATCTCTTCCAAACAACCTTAGAGTACTTAACTGAAATTATTAGTATAATGCATTTAGTACCATTCAGAGTTTCGAAAACAGAAATATTTTTCTTTATTCGAAACCAGATGCCTAAAATTAAAAAAAACACACAGTTCAATATTCAAATTTGAGGTCATTTGAACACCGGGAAGTGGTTCAAATCTTGCTTACAGAGACCGCGCAATTGTTTAGAATTGTTGATCAGGTGCGTGCAGTAGCTTTGAGAGCTCGTTGCAAACTAAACTCGCGGCCAACGCGTGGACGGGCGGCCAATATCTCGGCCACAACCCTTTGATCTGCGTTGAAAAACCGACACCGCACGGATCTCGGGCCAAGTCGTGGGCCAACACTCCAATACCTACCAAGATCACCACAAACCCCCGCTCTACCCGATGGCTAATAGGTGTTTTCCAACACATTGGCGAACATATTGGCCAACATGAAGAGCCAGCATTGGCCAATGTGTTGGCCTACCACCTATTGGCCATCGTGTAGAGCCTACGCCGACCGTCAAAGAAATGAAGGCAAAATTTATATAAATATATATTATATTATCGCTACGTGTGTGGTGCCTTGTTATAATATATATTATAGTATTAATTTATTTTATAGCTACGTCTGTGAGGGGCTTTACTCTAGTCGTGTCCAGTTTTTGTGGAGATCGTGCTGTCACCGCTGGTTTCCAGAGCCGCAAAACCCATTAAAATAATGAATAAAGAAATGAGAGGTTGTGGGTCTTTTTGGCGGGATTTGTTCGGAGACGGTTGCCTTTTTATCGAGCTTTTTATTTAGTTTTCCTAAAAAATGTATATTGTAGGTTTTGGTGTATATCTGTGATAGTTTTTTAAGCAACAAGTGCCTATTAAAGTGTATATTGTGCGGGATAGTTAAATAAAAGCGGGTAAACGACTCTACCAAATCATTAAAAAACCTCCCATCTTAAATCTTTATTAAATCTACTACTATCAGTTCAATGCGGACGTGAACTGCAGTTTGGATCACCGAATGACACTAGTTGTACTTTCGTGGAGGCCGTGCTGCAGTTTTATTGAAAATCGCCGACTGTTATTAATTATAATAGTCGTGGCCTGTTTTTGTGGAGGCCGTGCTGCTGTAACCGCCGGTTTTTGAAGAAAAACAAAATATGACTTGGCTGTATGGCCTATGACTTTTGCCTGTCCATCATTCATCGGACGAATTCAACAAAAAAAGTAATAAAAAGAAAAAAAGAAAAATGAGATTTGTGATCTGAGGATTTGTGTTGTTTTTTTAGAAAAATGGTGAATTTACCAAAAATATACGAAATATTATTTATGTCATAAACTATGCCTTTTATAAATGATCCAGTGCTGAACATTATTGTGGTGGGATTCCACCACAAAAAAGGATGCCAGGTAAGTGTAGCAGGCGTCATGTCATGGCTAGTCCTCATGCAATCGATTTATTTAATACTAAGTTAGAGGTACATACCAAAATGACTAATTAATAGTTACAGGTAATATACCTACTTATTTACTGCCAACTCAGTATTGTCCTTGTATCTAATTTGTCATCTACTGCAATTAAAGAGGTCGTTTTCTAAAATGACTTGTTGACTTGATTCATGGTTTGGTTATACTGTCATCAGGTAGAGCACTGCTACCCTGAACTTGTCCCCGGCCATCCTGCGGAGCTGCCGGTGGCATGGCGACACTTACCGGCTCTTGCGTTGCCCGATGGCTCCCACAATTACATGTCGGACACGATTTTTTTCAACTTGCCTGGCTTGACAGAACCAGCTCAAACGGTCTATGGAATATCATGCTTCCGACAAATTCCTGTAGAGGTAAGGCTTTTAGAGTTCTTTGATGAAAACATTGCATGCATTGTTTTGTGCCTGATATGACGAGATTCACTACGCTCTTTAGTGATACTTCAAATATTAAAGTTACAATATTAATTCAAACGGCAAAAATATTAAACCTATCAACCACCTAACCATAGAATCACTACCGGCCAAACACCTACTGTAAAGGTTGCTTTCAGATTCACATGATTTAATGCAAGGCCACAGGTAATAAGATGTCAGGATACAAATAAATCAGTACATGTGACGCCCTGCAAGGGCACAGCAATATGACGGCCTAACTAGTTGTGTCAATATTAACAATAAATTTTTACATTATTAATAATCTATTACACATTAAAGATATGTAGGTAACTCATTTGATGGATTACAATGTAAATGGAATAAAAGGTAAAATAATTAAATTATACATTTTAAATTATGTTGTGATCTACTCGTAAAATGGGGAGCCATATCGAAGTATTCCATGTATTTATTTTGTCATTAAAAAAATCTGTAATTGTATTAGCATTTATTAATTATGAAACTCTTCAAATGTTTATTAAATAGATTAGGTTTTTCGATTATTAAAATAAAATAAAAATAGCCTTTATTTTGCAGTATCTTATTTGCTAAAAGAAATGTTTCTAATTTATTACCTACTTAAATTACATACTAGCGGCCCATTTCCTGGCATAGGCCTCTCCCAAAAATTCCCATTCCTTTTTTCCTTCCGTTCTCCTGGTCCATATGGCACCTGCTTCCTTTCTTAGATCGTCCACCCATCTCTTCTTTGGTATTCCTCTTAGTCTTAATCTTTTTTGATTGATTTCATATAATTAGGGATGTGGTTATATATTTTAATAGGGCTGGAACTGACTAGTTTCATTGTCGTTGTTGGTATTATTAATTTATTTAGGTTCCTAATATTGCTTCACACAATACCTATTATTTATTGTGATATTTAATGCTCATTCTGCAAGAAAGTTTTTTACTATGCTAGAAGTTTCAAAGTTATTCATTATTGCAGCAAGTAGCTCAAAAAACAGAAGACATGACTCGAAGTTCGGTTCAAAAGAGTGTCTGTGTTGTGTGCCGTGCTCCACTATTTGGTCGCTTAGCTGTCAAGATGGAGTTGGTGGTGCGAGCGTGGTTCCTGCAGGGAGATTTCTCACAGACCAAGCTTCTGGAAGACGCATACAAGCACTTGAACAGCTGCCCTGTGCAAATAGATCAGACTCTTGAGGGTAACTAATTTTTCATAAACTACAATTTACAGTATTTTTGAATAAGTTACACAGGTTGACCCATCTCCAACTTTTATAATGAAATCTTTTAATAATAATAGTCATTGGTGTTCCGACAGTGAAAACATTTAATTTTGATATTTTTTGCATTTTAGGGTTGTCAATTCAGCGACTGGTGGAAAGTTGGAGGCATAAAGCATTGCTGCTTTTCAAACTCCTATTATTACGACGCAAAGTTCTCATCTATGGTGCTCCAGCAGGATCTTTGTCAGCCGCTCTACTGACTCTTGTGTCATTACTACCTCGTTGCCTGGAGCATGGTCTCTCTCGTGCTGCTAATATTATGTAAGTGTCATTTAAATAAATAAATAAAAAGCCATTTTTGCTGAAAGTTGACAGTTACACGTCTCGGCAGAAATGTTGACGAGTGGCGACCACGTACCGACAGACGCAGCGTAGGCAGGTGGCCCGAAGATCTGGTGAAGGTTGCGTGACCCAGCTGGATGAGGTTAGCGCGGGACCAGTCGTTGAAATCCTTGGGGAGGCCTTTGTCCAGCAGTGGACGCCTTTCGGCAGATATGTTGATGATGATGACTGCTGCTTTCATGATTTGTTACTTATTTATTTATTAATTTATTGTACACACAGAAATAAAAATAAAAACAACATAAAGCAACAGAAAATTATACAAAGTGTCAAGCTTATCTATGCTTATAATAAAGGAGTAGAAATCGTGTGTCTGTACTTTGAACAATTTTAAAAAAAAATGAGTAACAGAACACAAAAAGTATTTTTTTAAATTTTTTTGTCTGTCTGTCTGTCTTTCTGTCTGTCTGTAATCGCTAATCTCCGAAACCACTGAACGGATTTTCTTGCGGTTTTCACAGGTAGATTAAGCACAGCCTGGAGCAACTTATAGGCTTTGTTTCATTGAAATCGGATGACAGCGAAAAAAGTTATCGTCATTTATAGATAAATCATTTAACGTAACAAGACGATGTCATAGACATAGGAGATGTTTTTTTTAACTGGGACAGTATAGGCAAGTCCGAAACCATAGGAGATGCAGGGAAAGTGTCTTATGACATAGAAATTTTTTGGTCAAGCGTGTGTTGTCCATAAAAATGAGATAATTTGCACAATTTTTTTTTAAATGCGGTTCGACTCAGTTTCATGTAGGGATCACTTCATTATATCGGAAGAAAAAAATCTGAGCAGCAGAAGTTAGTCAAATTCAATAAAATGTTTTCTCATAGAACGCCAGTGAAAAATTTTTTTTTTCTAATGACATTCTGCCAACTTGCGATCGGTCATCAGACCATAAGCAGTTATTCTATTTGTCTGATAGTGGCGTGGTAGGCATGCCCTCCCATTGTTGGGTTGCCTTCATGAAATGGCTATGCGTTATCCCAGGTGTGGGACCGCTTCAGACGCTTTATTTGGAGAGGTTCGATCAGAGATGATGCCAGTCTATTTCGGTGGTTACTTATCCTGTTTTTATAGGCTTTGGTCAAGATATTTATTTCCTCCTTTGCCAGTGAAAAATAATTTTTATTATTTTTAAAAAATGCGTATCGACTTAGTTTCATGTTAGAATCATTTTATTGTATCGGAAGAAAAAAATCCAAGCAGCAGAAGTTAGTCAAATTTAATAAAATGTTTTCTTATAAAACAGACTGTGCAAAGTACTTAGGTACTTACTACTTATTCATGCATGCCACCTGAACTCCAGCTGCTCCGATTACTATGTCAAAATTGTTATCACAAAAAAATACCTAAAGGTTCCTAAGACAGTTTCCCTGTATCTCCTATGGTTTTGGTTTTGCCCATACTGTATTAGTTAAAAAATACACACGTATAATAAAAATTGATATGAGAAGTCTTATGAGCAATAGAAGTGAAGACAACATCATCATCATATCAGCCTGTAGACGTCCACCGCTGGACAAAGGCCTCCCCCAAGGATCTCCACGACGACCGGTCCTGCGCTAACCTCATCCAGCTGGGTCCCGCAAAACAACATTTTTTTAAATTTTTATCTGTCTTCACCAAATTGGATACGGTGTTCATAGTTTGTTCCTGAAGGTATGGTATACCTTAAATTATAATTATATAATTATTTACGGGTCTTACACACGAATAAGTTTTTTTTTACCTTGCCCGACGTTTCGACCAGGTTACACTGGCCGTGGTCACGAGCTGACTGGAGAGGCGAGCTGTCATTGTTGATCGCTGTGAGTAGTTAAAAAAAAAAAGAACTTATTCGTGTGTAAGACTCGTAAATAATTATATAATTATGAATACAAAGCGCGAAAGTCTAAAATGTACTACCTTAAATTATGGTGAATAATATATACTTAGAATGATCCATTTTACCATTGGAAAATTATAACTAGACGATGTATGTCTGTACATAGTACAGATAGGTACCTACTTCCAAAATCCACGCGGACGAAGTCGCGGGCAACAGCTAGTTTTTAATAAATCTCTTCCAGCTTACTTTTTACTAATTTTTTAAATATTATTTATTGTGGTACAGATATATTAATTTAATTGATGAAATAGATAATTAGATAGGAATCGTGCAGCCAAATCTACGACTTTGTATATTTTCAAGCGCCTGAGTTCGTCACTCTCTGTGCATAGAGATTGCCCGCCAGCTGGTTGCCATGCGTAGCTTGGTGAAGTAGTTTTTGCTTGCCTTGTTGATTTCCTCCCGTACAGTCGGCATGTTTAGGTACTCGTGGATTTCGCTTGTTTTTGTGACAAGATAAAGAAACTTTCTAACAACATCCATATTTTAAATTCCGTGACACAGAAAGAAGTTTGAAACAAATAAAAAAATTTGTATTTATGATTATGTGAGAGATGGTTTCGAAGAACGCTAGAATCGCGAAGGAAGAAAATTAGATGGTGTCATTTTTAATATCCAAAACTTGCCACGTGTTTATTTTAATATTTATTAAATATTTTAAGTGTAATAACTTTTTTAATCATTTCAAAAAGTTTGTTATTTCGGAACCACTCCTGTTTTATGCATAGTATAAATAAAATATATTTTATTATCATGTATAATATAGAATAGACAATACACTAATACCATATGTTTATAGTCTTTCCAGACCATTATCTCCAATTCCTATCACATTTGACCATGATACCACAGACATGGTTGACTCCAGTGCTGAAGTGGCAAGCGAATCATATGTAAATGGGATCAATCAAACAGAACTTTCCCCTAAAGAAACAGGAAATCTGTTAGAAGAGAAAGACACAGAAATTCATCAAAATTTTGATGAGACCATTCAACAAAATTTTGATGAAACAGACAGAAATGATTTGTCTATTGGCAGAGAAAAATGTCACAGTATTGGTGAAAAGTACAAAACACAAAAATCTGTGATTGAGGCTCAACAAAGTCCAACAATGGCCAGAGATATGAGTGTAGATGGATTGTATAATTTGACTGGGCAAATTGATCAAGCTGAATGTGGATTCCCACTACCTTTATTTGAGGAAGGCTATCTCTGCTTGCCATACTTGTCATTACAGTACCTTGATCTGTTGTCAGATCCTGCTGTTGAGGGATTTGTTGTTGGTGCTTCTAATGTATTATTTAAACAAAAGAGGCAACTGTTCGATGTCCTTGTGGAGTTAAATGAGATGAGGATAGAAACAGCCGATATGGTACTTAGAAGGCAGCTGACACTTACCACTGAGGATCTTCGGTTCGCTGACCATGTCGTGCGCCACGGCGCTACGCAGGGCGACACATGGATACGAGACCAATTTGCTAGCTACTTAATTTATCTTTTAAGAACATCTCTATTACCAGGTACATAGAGCTCAAATTTACAATTGATGCTAGTTTTATTACAAAAAGTAAATCACTTAACAATGATCTAATGTTTTGCAGATGGTAGCAGAGAGCTTGAGTCTTACAATGCTCAATTTGTAGCTGCACTTAAATTAACACCAGCTTATCAACAATGGCTGAAGACTACAAACAATGGAGATATAGAGGCATTTTCTAATCTCGCACCAATTCATCCGTTTTCCGGCCAATTATCTGTTGCCGATATGAAATTAAAATTTGCTCAGTGAGTATAACTGTAATGAATAATACTTATTGGTATTACTGCCTTAAAAGTACTTTAAGACTATTTGAATACTGATGTTATCTGTTGACGCCCACTGCTGGACATAGGCCTGCTGCTGTTATACTAGGCTCTACTACTCTGTACGCTCACTTAACCCTTTGGCCCGGGGATCCAGAGCGCAATACCTTTTAAACTCGGACGTATATTGCATCAGTCAGACACCTGACACTCACTCAAAAAACTGTCATTTTTACGAGGTCAAGGACAATGTATGACAACGTCAGGATAAAATGACATATTTATTACCCGGCGGAATAACTAGCTAGGTGTCATGCTACTACATGTAGTAGGCTGAGTCAGAGTTAAGAAATGTCAGTTTGAAAATTAATAAACCCTCTCATTCTGACCATGTGACTATTAATTAATGTAATGTTTTTAAAATATTTTCGGATAAATTCACACAGCTGATTATTCCCAAAAGCTAAAGCTTGTGGATGGACTCAACAACTTATAAACATATACTTAATACATTTAAATAAATACTTAAACACATACAAACACCCAGAATCCGAAAACCAACAATTAAACTCATCACACAAATGCTGACCCCGTGTGGGAATCGAACTCACGACCTCTAGCGTAGTAGACAGAGTCACTACCACCTAAGCCAACAGGCCAGTCAATTAATGATTGTTTGTTATAAATTACTTACTAGTAGTTCCGTGAGAACAGTAGACCTCGCCAGCCCATATAAACCAAACCTAAAAGAAACGAACAGAAGTCAATTTTGCAGTTGGAGACAGATTAAGTACTAATGTGACAAAAATTAGCACTTTAAAGCTTAATATTTCGCAAACGAATCCCTGAATCGCAAAATGTTTTTTACACACCCGCGATATTTTTGAAAGACCTATCCAACGATACCCCACACCATGGAATTTACGCGAAAAAAAATTATTTCCCATTTTTCGTATGCAGTTCTATGAACTTAATTAAAAATTTCGAGTTAATTGACTATTACTCAAAAACTAATAGAACCTACTTAGCTGTCAGTTTTCCTTATAACTACGTTATAAATGCTACTGCCGTGAATTTTTTCACATTTCCAGAAGCAACCGTTTAGCTGGCAGGGGCGGGGGGGACACGTGACTCTAACAAAAATTACCGCTTTAAAGCTTAATATTTCGCCAACGGATCCCTAATTCGAAAAAATGGTATTCACACACCAGCAATATTTTTGAAAGACCTATCCAACGATATCCCACACTATGGGATTCACAAGAAAAAAAAAGTTCACTCCCACTTTGCGAGTATGGTAGGTACTCTAAAAAAATGTTTCTCAAAATTTTATTCTACCCATTTTGTCGGTTTAATTAATTGATACTTAAGCCAAATTTTCTTCAAAATCGGTTGAAAAATGAGACCTGTAGAGAATTACAGACAAAAAGACAGAAGGACAGAAAGACAGACGGACATTAGCATTTTTGGCCTATCTCGAAACTTAGACGCTTCGCTCGCTCGTTCAATAAAGAAAAGTTTAAAAGATATAATTTATTATATTATATATAACATAAGCTTTTAAAGCTAAAGTTGTCAAATAGTAGTAGTGTATGTCACACTGAATAAGTGTCAAATGTATTTTTGCAGCACAATGTCGACAACAGAAGGCGGCAGGAAAGTGACGGCTGCAGTGGCCAGCACGGGCCGCGCTGTGGCGACCACGTCTCGCGCCGTGGGCGGAGCCCTGTCGCAGGCGCGCGGCGCGCTCTCCGGCTGGTGGAGCGCGCTCACCACGCCCCCGGCGCCCACCAACACGTCCGACACGTCGTCCACGGGCGACGAGAAGCAACACCCCTCCGACGCAGAAGACGCAGCAGAGCAACTCGACGACAACAGAAAAGAACGCACCGACACACCAGAGCCCTCAGACAAAGCCATAGACGAAAATACCAACCATCTTAGTAAAATTCAAGTTGTTTAGAATTATGGTTCGAGTTAAAAATATTTAGTCTTGTTTTTAATAATTAATTCACACGAGTAATGCAATGCTATACGAATTTATGTAAATACATAGTTTCATTACAAGCGGTATATAAAGATCAAAAATGTCAACAATGCTTCCTCATGCTTCCTAGATTTGCAATATTGATTTACTTGTAGAGTGATTGACATTTGCACTGTTGTTATCGCACAAGGCAGCTTATGTAGTAGATACAGTTGGAGCGTTTAGTATCTCCAAATTTATTAATAATGTCCAAATTTAAATTGGTTCAACAAAAATTATGATTTGAAAATGGGCCCAAATTAATAATCCAAAGTGAATTTAGTCCAAATTGCTCACTGTCCGAAATTATTTATGTCCGATTTGAATTTCGTCTACAATAATTTTAATTTAAGAAAGATCACAGTCGTAGAAACAAATTTTAGATAAGACACAAATTTTTGCACATGAGGTGTGTATTTCTGTTTGGACAAATTACCTTGCACGTCTTTCAGATTGGATTGTACTTTGCACACAATTTATTTGAACGTATTTCCTATGAGACGTAAATAAAATTGCGTGTTGAACGTTTATGGACGTATTTTTCGCTTTGGACTAATTTCAAATTGGACGTAAAGAACTAAACAAGTTGGAGCAATGTCGTTTTATTACTGTACATAATCACCTAATTATGTATTTATTGGCGCCGCGTTGGCCTTGTTGAGGTATTAGCTGCACATTTCCAAAATAATGTAGATAATTATAGAATGGTAGAGTTTGATACAGTTTGTGATCTCTTAAATATTTTAGTTGTTGATATTTTTAACATAATTTTTAGTTCCTGATGTGCAAATATTTTAATATAATCAAGAAAATAGGTCGGTTAAGATTATCGTTATTAATTTATATCTTTTATTTTTTATTGATTTAGTTTAGCTTTTGCTACTTTGATTTTTATTCTCGTAGAGAAATGCTCTCTTTAAGTATGAGTTTTATTTGTAAATATGAGTAATTATTAGTTATACAAATCAGTTTGAGAGCAATTATAGAAAATCCACATGTTTCAAACAAAATCCAATATTGTGATCTGCATGCCACTAAATTAAGCTAAGCTAATAAGCTATAACAGCAATATTTATCTAATTAATTATTGTTAATTTCAGTTAAATAGCAGTGAATGTTGGTAAATAAATAAAAATGAAGTAAATATGTGACATAAACATTGTATCATTGAATAGACTAAGACCATAAAAAACGCAACTCTACTACTTCCTGTTTGGAATACTGCAGCGCGTGCGAGGCTTCATAGAACTTCATACAAATAATTAAAATGCGGCGACTGCGGTGCGTCCAGGTGTGCTTTCACCTTAACTTCCATACCATCAACGAATACTTGCTATAAGAACGAAATCAGATCAGGTCCTTACACATGCGAGGGCAACACAGTGCAGAGGTATGCAAATAAAAATCCTTAATTGATTCAGAACTTAGTATATCTCCGCTTATCGTTACAATATCACAATTCCAGGTCAAGTCATTATTACATTTAAATGCAATATAAATATCGTGTCTTCATTTTTGTGAAATTAAGTACATACTTGTCCATAAACTAAATACATTCAATACAATATCATTAATCATAAGCATCGAAACAATTTGTTACTAAATGTAAAATATCAGTAAGTATGCGCCATACGTTTGTCTTACATTTTCTATACGATTGCCGTGCGTCAGAATACTCCTCACTTCGTCGGACCTCGGCAAATAGCGATGTCTCGACAACCACGAATATGCTTCCCAGAAAGTGTAAATGGAGTCACACGGCCGAGTCGGGCTCGTCCCAGGGCCAGGGCGGGCCGGCGTCGAGCGCGTCCTGCCGCCACAGCGCGCGCGAGCCGTCGGACGCGCCGCGCGCCAGCAGCCGCATGTTGTACGGCTCCACCATGTTGGACACGGAGCCGGCGCTGTCGGTGCGGCCCAGCGCGGCCGCCGGCGCCGCCGCGCGCTCCTCCGCGCTCTTGCGCTCCGGCAGCAGGTCCAGGTCCAGCTCGGTGCGGTCCGAGCGCGGCGAGCACTCCGTGCTGCTGGCGGTGTCCGGCGGGCTGCGGTCGGCGCACTCCTCGCCCGCGCCCGGCGGTGAGCCGGCGGCCGGCGCGGACGATACCAGCGGCGCCGACTCGTCGTCGCTGCACTCGTCGCGCGCCGGGCTACGTTCGCGCGAACCGTTGCCGCGCATTATTTTGTCCTTCAGTTTCGAAAGCCTCTCGGCGGAGCTCACCTTCTTGAGGATCTCGGCGGTTTTCTTCAGACTCCTCAGTTTGAGATCGACGACCGGTGACCCCGTTCTGATCGAGTCCTCGACGGATTTGGAGCGGACCGAGAGGCGGGAATCGAGCGTATCCTCGGCTGCGACCAGCAGGGAGGCGGGGCGGGAGCGCGGGGAGCAGGGCGCGCGGCGCGGCGGCTCAGGTGTCGGCGGGGGGCGGTAGTTCGCGGCGGGGCGCGGGCGTGCGCTGAACGTGATGTGTCCGTCGTCGGAGTCGTGCTCGTTCTCGACGTTGAAGGTGACGGCGGGCGGGTCGCCGGGCGGCCGCCGCCGGAAGCTGCCGCCCTTGAGGATGGAGGGGTCGCGACGCGCGGCGCGCGGGCTGCCCGCCGGCGAACCGGCCGCGCTGCCGCCCAGCGACGCGCCGCCGACACCCGCCGGCAGCCGCAACTCGTGCTCCTCGTCTGCAAACAACATGCTCATGTTTAAGCTGTCATCCATCATGCTGTGTCAGCTAAGCTCGGAAAGGTCATGTTTATTGCTTAAAAAAATTAAGTATGAAAATATGTTGCCACGTCTTTTGTCGATGACTGGCACTGTCAATATAAAGTTCATTATCGTAACTATACTGGACGACTGCGTGGTGAAGGGCTAAGCTGGAGAGAATATGAGCGGTACACCATTGGGTCAGAAGCGGGGGAAGGTGATGGTTCGGGTGGAATGGAAAATCACCTGCGAGCTGCGCCGCCGAAGCGATAGCTGAAATGTGCACATCTGTGGCCGTCGGCAACCTAAGAGAACTGTAACCATGCATATGAGGTCTGAAATTAAACAACCATAAAGTAACTTTTGTATATTTATTACATTCAATTGTGTAAACATTTTGACTACGGAAACGATACGTTTAACGCACAAGTAATCTCACTGAATGCCAATGCATATTACACAACTCATCAGATTCATGCCATTAACAATATGAACATATTTCCATTAAACATTTCGAATATCACAATTTGTGTGACTAAGCTAATACTAAGTACCATGATTATTGAGTAAATTATGTACGCATGCATACCGCATAATACACATTAAGTACCTATCAAAGGAGCCTATAAATTGATATGACAGGAATGACACGGCAATCCTACTCAACATGCTATATTTCGAAACAGTGGAGCAATTATTTATAATATCTAACATTTAGAATAATGTCTTTTATAATTGTTATTATATAGTGGGTCCCAGGAATGTAAATAATCTACGTAATTGTATACACACGTAATATCTGTTTCCAAATTATATGACTGAATAAAACTACATTTGCAGATATTTGTGTCGAATATGACAATGAAATGGGCACATAATATTTAACGTTAGAAATCCATGAGAATAATAGCACATAATCTATATTTAGACGGATAAGTATAATATTGCTATATTAATCGTATTTTTTTTCGTTTTAAATTAATGAAATCTAGAAAAAAAATTTATTGCATCACATACAAACTTTCTATGTGGTAAATGCGACACATTGATATTAATTACGAGTAATAACTATTCGTAATACACATGCAATCCAAGAACCAATTTTATTCTACGACAACAGTAAAGTACAACCAATTATCGTGAGATATGGTAAAGTTAAGCTACCTACAATTTGGAAGACTTGTTAGAAACAAGGAAATGCGAATGAACCTAAGTACCTACCTATATGCTCAATTAAAATACAACTTAGAGATCAAAATTTTTCGTATATAAAAACCGATATTCCGTATTCCTTTTGGGAATTACGTAATGATTTCTATAAATTTTACAAAAAATAAATGCTTGTTTAAACACTCTGATCAAACAAATGTGTCCTCTTAAATCGAACAGTTTACAATAGAACCTTTATATAATCATCAATGATCATCATTCTAGACCTAAATAAATATAAAAGTTATTAAGAAATACCTATAGTAACATACATAGAAGAGTACTAAATACCATCATATTGCTTTTGAAGAAAAAAATCCCGAACATTTTATTTTCAGTCTTTTCTACGAGATTATAAATTTGCTAAAAACACGTATTTACCATACTTAATCTATATTTTTGAAGGCAACTATTAATATGAATATAAAATTAGATAATAACTGCGACAGCAAAATTCTACATTACTTCCGCGACATAACACAGAATATTTTTAGGTTTTGTATTTGCTAACTGACTCACATTTACTGACAAAGTGCTTTTGCTGATATTTCGAATAAGACTTAACTATTAATTGATTGGTCGCCATGGCTACATAGGAACACGTCATCACCGTCCGAGAGGTCGAGGACTACGTGGTCGCGGCGCGGCTGCGGATCCGGTTCCGGTTCCTCTTCGGACGAGGTCGAGGTGTCGGTGTTAGCTGGGGAGGGGAGGTGGTGTGTGGGGGAGGCGGCGGGAGGGGGGTGCTCGCGGATGGTGCGGAGGGGCTCACCTGGGTGGGAGGGGGGCTCCGACTGTAATACGTCCTCCATGGCCTCCTCGTTTAGCGTTTGCAGCGCGCCGCATATCATCTGCTCCTCAAGTGTGACCTGTCGGCGTAAACGGTCTTCGATCAAGTAATGATAGCAATCGGTGTGCTCGTATTAGTTATTTATGCAGCTGTCTCATATTAAAGGGTATTAAAATACGAGTCGCAGAGCTTCACAAAAGACAGCAAAAATGTTTTAATACGTAATTATGTGTATTTGTATCAGAGTTGCATACATAACTTTTTCTATGACCATAGAATAGTTTAAATAAAATACAAAAATAGTAATGGCGGAAAATGTTGGTCAGGGAAATATCGTGCCGCGGCGGATTGGTAGACCGATCTGTTTAGCCCACCATAAACCGCGCACCCCAAATTTGAATTTCATTACCACACGGATATTTACGGTGTGGTTATAATCCATTATGCAACCCCCCGGTGTAAAGTATGCTATTACTTACGCACTGTTTTAGGTTTCGTAATAATAAGCAACTCACAGTTCGGGAGTATAAAAACTGAGCCTTTACTACAAAAACTAGCTGGTTTGTTTTATAAAAGCGCAACTAAACGTTGGAAACGTACGACTTTTTAGCAACTTACGTTTAAGGCAGTCTTTGTTCGTTTGTATTGGTTAAAAAGTAGTCGCTGAGAAGTCGGATAAACTACTTCAGTCATTTATGGAGCTAATTTTACTTTAATTTTGATAAAACATTAAGTGCAGCTACTGTTAGAGAATATACAGGAGTATCAAAATACCGGTGAGTAGGTACTGAAGTTTTGGGGCTTAAACGGGTAAGCCCCAAAACTTCAGTACCTACTCGACACAGGCTTGACTCAGATAAGCTTCTGTAATGGGTCAATACAGATATTTAGTTACTCCAGTATACTATGAATGCATTCTATTCATATAGCTAACGTGTGTGCTAACAAGCTTCTATGCCAAGTAGTGCAAGTGCGCCAGTGTGCAAGCAGCAAATGTGTATTTTGAATCCACGCACTACCAATAATCACCTGATACTCCGCATAAGGCTGCAAACGTCACAAATATAACTTTATTTTGAATTCTAATATTGTAATGTTTTATTTAACATAACAAAGATTCTTATTTAATAATAAAATATTAGTAAAATATTACTAATAATACTAGAGTTTAATCTGACGATATGAACTTAGTTTCGTGATATGTTCTAAATTTTACTGCGCATTATAAGAATATTATCTTTTTTACATACATGCGTACATACATCACGCTATGTCCCTGGCGGGGAATATATCTTTTTACCTAAATTAATTTGCTAATTACCTGTTTTTCAACATTTGAAGGCCGGCTGCGTTGCTGTGGCTCCAACACCGGCCTCTTCACTGCGTCAGGTTCGGTTTCAGCGGCCATTTCGGTAATCACTGTACAATAAAACAATCCAAATTAGAAAACTACTTAATATACAGATTGGGATAGTATACTTTAATTTATCGTAAAAAAGAATATTATGTGAATTATTATTTCATACACAATGTATATATTATTAATTCTAATTTACCTAATTAACGTTTTTATTTATTTTTCTTTTCCAGGTATCTATTTGCACCAGGTACAGGTACCTAATTTATTACGAATTGTAATGTGTTGAATTGTTTTTTTATTGGTTATTTGAAATTCAATTGTTATGCTGTAACGGTTTACTCAAGAAAATAAAAAAAATAATTGAATAACCGCTTACCATTGACGACGGGTGCATTTATCGGCATGCTTGCTTCCAGTTCCCGCAGGTTCATGACCAGCAGTTGGAACAGCTCCCAATCACCGAACGGCAAATCAATAATCTGTATAAATATAAAATTAATGTGTAATGTAATTGGAAAAACAACATCTCAGCATGCATATCACACGAAGAGCACTTTGCTATGACTCGACTGTGGATTTGTAAAATGATCTCCAATACAGACGCCTATCCTAAATGTAAGTATCTACTGAATAGTGGACTTTCCCATTTATTCCACATTCGACAGAAATAAATTCATAATATGATTTGATAATTTCTCTGTAGGGAGGGGAAGATAATAATTAACGAATAATTATCAGTCAAACGTGGAATTTCACGAACATCCAAATGTCTTATTCTGTAGAAAGTGCAATTTGATTAACTGACCAATGTCATCCAATATGGAGTGATAGAAAAATGGGCCAAGTTCTATTTCCCCGTGATTATCTCTGTGTGCTAGCGTAGGTGAACACTGCGCATGTGTTTCAGACCCCTTGTTCTGAGTTTCCCCACTCTCGTTCACTCTGACACAATCGTTATGGCCTGTCGTGGCCCAGCCTGGCCTATTAACCGTTTGTCGAATGTTCACTGACCGGCTTGAGGTCCGGCAGGCGGCACACGGAGAGCGCGAGCCCGCACACGCGGTGCCGCTGCAGCGCCGAGCACGCGCCCGCCGCGCCCGCGCCCAGCGCCGCGCGCACCGCGCTGCTCACGCGCTCCACGCTCATGCCAGACAGACGGATGTTCGACACGTCGCCCTATTAAAAAAACAACACGGTTTTATTAACTCGCTTTCTTGTACAGTACCTATGTCTGTCTGTTGGGTATAAATTTTGAATTAACTTCCCGATGAGCCAGAATTTTAAAACTTTAAACATAGCTTAGAAAAGGATGACAATGCAATATTGACTCGCAAAATGCAGAAAATGTTTTTTTTTATATATATTTCAACATGTTTAAAATAATTATGTATAAAATAATTTACCTATGAAAATACTTGTAAGATTTAAAACGAAAAACGTGGGGCTTGTGTAATAGTAATGAGTGTAGAGTAGCCGCTACAGAGCTAGAGTACTAGCTGTCTTTGAGAAAACTCGGGCCGTTCCTAGCAGTCTTACCGAATTATCTCACCAGTTGAACTACTGGGAATTTCCTTCCTAATAGATTTACCAATATACTACGACTTCGCTGGGCTAATATTTTTCCATAAGTTTCACACAACTATACTTAATGATCTTAGCACAGGATTTTAGTTTCTGGTACAACTTACCAGTCCCGGGAATGCCGTCTTCAGGGTGTGATATGGGTTGTTGGCGGGCGGCAGCTGCGGGACATTTCCGTAGTGCGTGGGCATCGGTTGCGGGACGAACCCGGCGCCGGTGTTGGTCCAGCCCACCCACATCGGCTGCGGCCCGGGAGCGCCGGGGCCTCCTGCTTGGTTCGGCGGTGAAGCTCGCTGCAACACAATTGTATTATAACAATTATATAACTATAGTCCCCGTAGAATTTTTTGGCGTCTGAATGAATATAGTCACAGATTGTTAGCACATCGCTGACAGTGTTCATAGACTACTAGCGGCCCGTTCCGGCTTCGCACGGGTGGACATTTTTTTTGCAATAAATATAGCCTATGTCACTCAGGGTGAATGTAGCTTTCCAATGGTGAAAGAATTTTTGAAATCGGCACAGTAGTTTTTGAGTTTATTCATTACAAACATACACACACAAAAATACAAATCTTTCCCCTTTATAATATTAGTATAGATATAGATGTGTGCGTAAGTGAGATAGTGAGATACATAGAGATGTCCAAAAACCGGGCCGTAAGTCCGGGCTGTAAGTGCAGGCCTGTATGTCACTTACATGTTTCCTGTGGAACAGCTTGGAGTGCGGATGGCGCAGATGTTGCGTAGTCCCCCACGGCGCCGTGCCCCCCGCCCCTAACTCCTCCTCTGCACTCTGAAGCTGTTCCTCTGAAGACAAATTAGAGTTGAGCTTGTGACGGGGATATGACCGTTTAAGAGCTAGTGTGGTGTTGAAAGACTGGGAGCTTGAGGAGCTCGGATGATGTAGGAGTTGAAGCGATACTCTATGAAAACTGGCACAGCTTTTTTAATATACTGGTTAAACAACTAAGAGAATTTATACAGAAAGTTATTCCCATGTTAATCTATATTACTGTAGTTAGTAACATACAAACACAATTCCAAACAAACTTTCGCCTTTATAATATTAGTAGGAATTACCTTTGATGACCTTTTTGATGTAAGGGTCCAGGTTGATGGTGAACGGTAGGAAGATTTTGAGGTCTGCAGCGGTGAGGGTGGACCGGTGGAAGCCCAGGAACACGTCCAGCTTGCGCTCGTCGCGGTCCATTTCCATCAGCGTGCTCGCTTCGCGCAGCCCGCTCATCAGCGGCTTCACTCTGTGGCAGAAATACGTGAGCGTGAGGATTTTACAACCGTCTCGTTGACGTAGACCAAGATATTTAAATGCATAGGGAGGAACATTTCGACTATATCGACGGTATCGATGTCCCACTACTGATTGTATACAAAACAACAATGAAATTGCATTTTAATATAAATTAACGTTTATCATCGAAACACTAGCTGTCCGGCCTGCGTTTTATAGGTTATTTTTCTTTTTTTTTCTTTTTGCTCGGCTCCTAAAGGTCATAGTGTGAAGTTAAATAGCCTATAACCTTTCTCAAGAAATGCAAAAAGAAAATTTTCAATTTCGACCGGTAGTTTCACAGATTAGCGCGTTAAAACAAACCAACAAATTCTTCAGCTTTATTATATTAGTATAGATAATTAGTTTAAATGTCAAGTAACCGAGCCAAAAACAATTTAAAAAACAACTTACTTTTCATAAATGTGTTTGAGCGAGGTGGAGTCGTCAATGTGCTCCTCGTACGTCTCGTGGTGGTATATGATCCACGACGTACGGAACGGCCACTGCTCCGTGAGGTTCACCCACGACGCCAGCTGGTACCAGTTGAACTCGATTTGGAATGCTTTCAGTAGACGACCTGAAATAATATTGTAAGTATTTACCGACATCTCTATGTATTTTCCCTACGGAAGCATTAAACCAAACCTATTGTATTATTTGTTTGCATGTTTTGTTTTTACACTTTTCGAATGAAACCCTAAACGTGAATGAAACCCTTTGAAATTTAATTTATTCCATGAAAAATGCGACCCCTGATCACACTCACCAGTAACATACAGCACGTTCATAAGCCGCCTCATGCTTCTGGGGTTGACGTCGCTGAAGTAGTCGTCTGTGAGCAGCACCCTGTTGAGGTCGGCGGCGCCGGCGGCGGGCGCGCCCGCCACGCGGTGCAGCCCCGACGCCACCGACGACGCCACCGACTCGGAGGGCCGCAGGCGCCGCGCGCGCGCCGCAGCGGTGCTGCCGCTCGGCCCCTCCTTGTTGGGCTGGTTCTTGATGCGCTCCTGGCTTGACATCAGCTCCGATGTCGAGGATAACCGACGGGCCGATACCTGAAAAATAAAATAAACAAACTATGGAATACTACCTATCTTATCTTTTGAGGGGGCCAGGAATACCTGGCGACACTTCGACCCTATGGGATCTGTTGTGTCAAACCCCTGTCCGCCAAACGGTGCCCCAATCCGTTTATATGGTGGACTTCACATACGCATTAGAATAGTAAATACCAGTCTTCGGCGTATGCAGGTTTCCTCCCGATGTTTTCCTTCACCGAAAAACCTGTGGTATTTTAATAAACCGTACTTAAGTTTCGAAAAACTGATTGGTACGGGCCAGGATCGAACCCACGACCTCATGAACGTGAGGCGAGTGCACAATCAACTAGGCTACCACGGCTCTCTCCTTTATTTATAATCTGCATGTTAGCGCTGAAAAAAAGCTCTTTTGCTCTTTTCTAAAGGGTCAATGACACTCACCGATCTCTGCAGCGATGTAGAGAAGTCATCCGAGGTCATGACCTGCATGCGCTTGGTGGCGGTCTGCTGCGCCGTCTTCACCCTGCGCAGCGCAGAGTTCTGCAGATAGAACGGCAGCTGCACCATGTTGCGGAGATAGTCCCAACCGCCGATGTTGCTTTCCGAAAACGCACGACGACTGTTTACTTCCACCGCCTGGTGGAAATATTACAAAAAAAAAATACTATATGTTCAACCCGTAGAGTTTTTTGGCGGTTGTATGAAATTGGCTGATTTCTGCGCAATGGTATCAAAGTGTAGCTGTGCGGGGCCGGGGCTTCATTAGAAACGTTCATTCAATTTCAAGAAATAGTTCATTGATTCAATCAACCGAAACAAACTTTTCAAGTTTTTGAACATCTACATGTATCACACTATGTCGCTTACGCACACATAGACTGTAAACACTGTCAGCGATGTGCAAACAATCTGTGACTTTGTTCACTAAACCGCCAAAAAATTCTACGGGGACTATAACACAGCCGTTAAAAACGACCCATACCACAGATCAGCACAATTTTAGTCATATACATATGACGCTTTTGGAGAATTTACGGTTACAAAACCACTTTCTTTATATATCTATAGCTATACATATTTATAATTGGAATTTAAAGCATGCAACACCGAAAAACTATACATTTGTACACGAACCCAATTAGAGTTCGGATAGACGACGCCAAAAATCATGCAACACCATGATGTAAATAAAACCAAAGGGACACAACATCAACGTTTGTCAAAAGCTAACGGGAGGTAAAGGACACAACAATCCATCGAACTGGTAACTAACCTCCATCCAAGCAACCTGCACATACGTGAATCATGTTAAATCAAATTTAAGTCAAATAAAGGTTGCACCGAAACAGAAACCGTTGATAACAGAAGTAAGATAACAATGTTCAAGTTCAATCAAAGAAAGAAAAATTTTGTTCTTTATTGAGAAAGTATTAGAAAGTACATTGACCGAAGTATACTTGGCTGATATTTTTTTATTAAAGTTAACATTTTATACTAACAAACTTGTCTATGTTTTTTTTCATTATCAGCACATTATGCCCAGTAACCGCAGCCAAAAGGCCACAAGTTCATTGCCATTAGTAATTACACAGGCTCTCGTAATCTTCAAATTTGAGCACTGCATTGCATGAACTGCCAATTGGTGGCAGAAATAAAAGGTGAAGAAGTAAGAAACACTAGAGTAGTACCATTGGGAATATACAAATAATATCACAATACACAATGTTCTCACCTTACTGATGATATGAGGGTCTATCGCCAGCAGCAGTATGAACGGACTCTTGGGGTCCGAGCACAGCGCATGGACGGCATTCAGCATGGCGAGGACCTTCTCCTGCTCGCAGCTGTCCAGCGCGTCCACCACCACCACCAGCCGCGTCTGTTGTCCCGTGAACGCGTCTAAGCATGACACCTACAAACGGTATGCCTAATTAATTTAAAATAAAATAAATAGTGGCCTGAAATAAATTGAAGGGCGAGTAACATATTTATTGTTCGAAAAGGACATGGCCATATTCAAATTCGTGTGCTGTGGATTTTATTTATTTATTTAAAACTTTATTGCACTAATTTGTACAAAAGGCGAACATAATGCCAATGGCATTAATAGATTTTTTGTAAAAAAAAAAATTTGGACAGATTCAACGTAACTTCAAATATAATGTATATTATGTCGTCGCAAAATTGCATAATTCGTCTAATAATAAACGGCGTCGCATCATCGGTTTCTAAACACTCGCTGTTTTTGCGTAAAACTTTTTTGGGTCCTGTCGCTCAACTCGCTCGCTTCAAAGGTTCATGTCAACCTAACGAGTCTAACCAACCTATTTCCAAAAAAAAAAAAATTTGATGCCAAGTCAGTGACTCTTTTTGGCTTTAAACAAAATGACCAAGCATTTTTACAATTTGGAAACTGCCGACCCCTGGCGCAGTAGGCAGGGTCACTACCAACTACGCCAACAGGCCAGTTTAAACTTACAATATGCGTGAGCGTCTGCACCTCCGGCAGCATGGCGAGCGTGGGCGCGTCCCTGCGCAGCGCGCGCGTGAGGCGGGCGCGCGGCGGCAGCGCGAGCGCGGCCAGCACGCGCCCCCACGTGTACAGGTTGGCGAGCACCACCGCGCCCAGCACCGCGCACGCGCCGTACATCACACCCTGTTGGATATCACGCCGCCTGATCGACGACGACCCACTCTCACTGAGCCGCCGTTTGTACCAACTTATACTAACTTATCTACTACACCGATGTTGCGTTACAACGGGAATGTGACGATATCGCCGCTTGAATATTGGTTTGTTGTACTCAAAGCCAGGATAATTCAACTATTAACATGTTCTTTCATAGTTGAATTCTCCTTGATAGGTTTGAGGCCTTCGGATGACCTACAACCGGGACGTCCTAAAAGCAGAACGTAGGATTTTCTGCTTTTAGGCCTTCCGATACAAAGGCGTATCGGTACCGATAAGAAGGCCTCAAACCTATCAAGGATAATTCAACTAAAAACATGTTTTTAGTTAAATTATCCTGGCTCTGAGGAGTTAGTACAAACCAATATTCAAGCAGCGATTGATGGATTTCTATAGTTAAATGAGGGCGGCCTATTGCAAACTCGTCTCTCATACAAACTTTCAATTCAAATTCAACACAAATTTGAGGGAAAACCTTAATATCTATCTATACTAATACAAAGAGTTTGTTTGTTTGTTTGTTTGTTTGTTTGTTTGTTTGTTCGAACACGCTAATTTCTGGACGAAGGTTATAAGGCTATTTAACATCACACAACGACCCTTAGCAGCCGAACAAAAAGGAAAAAGCAGAAATAACTTCTAAAACGGGCGAGGCCGCGGGATACAGCTGGTAAATAATAAAATTGTAGCTTACTGCTCGTCCGCTTCCTTGTCAGTGAGGAACATGATCAGCGCGCAAAGTCCAACGAGCATGCACGTGAAGCACACCTCGAAGGTGATGATGTGAGGCACACAGCACACCCGACGCCATCTGAAGAGATGACAACTTTAGATCCAAACTACATAATACTAAAACTATATTCAAAGTCAGCAAGCGATAACTATACAGAGAGTAAAGTAATAAGGGCACATTTTAAAACCAGACCTAAACCAGCCAAAAAAATTTACGACATTTCGCTGCTTGATTATAAGTTTATATTAACGCCTAAAAGTCTATTAAGGAGAACGGACAATGTTTATTTATAGTTGAATTATCCTTCATAGGTTTTGATGCGTTAGTACAAACCAATATTCAAACACCGTGTGCTTTTAGTGGGTGCGAGTTCCACATAACCCGACCCCCCCCCCCCCCCTTCCCAGAAGGTCATGTATGCATAACGCATTTCTCTAATTTAAAAAACCAACCTCCACCCCGACGTGGAGGACACGGGCTTGGGTCGGAACGCCCTGGTCAGCCGCGTGCACACGCGCCCGTACTGGCACTCCAGCGCCTCGGCCAGGCTCGCGATCATCTGCACCACCATCGCCTCGCCCTCCTGGCCGCCGCCACTCTTCATGCCCTCCGTGAAGTGGAACCTGAGTACAAGCAATACTGGGTGTGAGCTGGTCACAGTCTATTCCTTTCGAGGTTTTGTAGACGCCGTGCCGTAGCCGCTAGTTATGATTATTTTAAACTCCCCAAAAGAAAATTTTAAAAGCCAATCAGGCCTAAAAGGAATTTGTTTCCAAGGCTGTAAAACACATTAAAAAATCCTTCAGATGTATGCGATAGATTGTTCCGGCTTTGGGTTTCCGCTGCATTATAACATAAGCCTAGAATACTTATCACCTCTAGTGCCGTTGTCCGCCTGGCGGACAGCGACATGCCAAACATACCAAATGTCGATGTCCTCTGAGCGGCCAGTGACGTCACGCGTGTTTTGCTTATTTATTTATTTCATGTGAGTGATTTTTCAAAAACCAAAACTGACAGCAACACGTAATGGAGTTTTTTGATTTTGACAGCAACACTAGACTAGACGTCCAACGTTCTGCGAGTGAGAAAATAATAGATTCCATATTCTTTCGTTTCACAAGTAAGAAAGAGAAATCGAACTCAAAGTCATGGTAAAGTCAATGGCATTGCTTCACAATGGTTCATGCCTGGAAAGAATCCACGGAGAATTCAACCAATGTTAAATAGCGAACTACACTATATATTAGAATTAAGCTGGTTAAATGGGGCCGGAACTACGAGGCGTCGCGACGGTCAAATATTTTGACAGTTCGCAAAAAAAAGTACATGTCGGAGATATTTAATGATACATTTTAGTTATGGATAATATAATGTTGATTGATACTACCTTATCGGCGTGGCAGGTAACGCCCGTGGATCGTTCGGGCCGGGCGGATGGCAGAACACAACTTGCAACACCAGCAGCAGGGAACTGAACCTGCTACCCAACGCTGACAACACCCCACCGGCCCACCACCACTCATATCTGCAACACATTATAACAATTGATCCATCGCTCTTATATATTACAATAATAATAGACGACCTGCATCCAACAGTGGTTATTGACTGATTGACGATGCACAGCTCCAGGGTGGGTGGTGTTGGCATCGAATCAGGAATGAGAAGATCTACAAGAGAAAAAAATCGCTGACATAGCTCAAAGAATTGCCAAGCTCAAGTGGCAGTGAGTAAGTGGCGACCGCGAACCGAAAGACGTGCTGTAGGCATGCTTCCTACAAGATGGACCGACGACGATATGTACCCCTACCATGATTTTATAACGTCAATACTCGCTAGCGACTACGGAAAAACTGTATCTATATCTGTCTTTCGTAATTAGTCGAAAAGAGACAGCACTATTACGGATTTACGTAGTCGTTAGCGAGTATCGACGCTGTCAACCATGGTAGGAGTACTCTGATACTGGATGCGGACAGCGCAGGACCCGTCATTATGGAGATCTTGGGGGAGGCATTTGTCCAACAGCGGACGTCTTCCGGCTGACATGATGATGATGTGGAAGACAACTTACCGGTTTCCGAGGTACCAGAGCATATAAAGCGCCAGGTAAATGGCGACGAAGAGCGCGAAGCATATCCCGACAGCGACGTGCGCGGGCGCGCCGGCGAGCGCGGCGCACGCGCCCAGCGACAGCGCCGCGTGCCACGCGCCCCACCACACCGCCCACGACCACGCCCACCCAGTCTCGCTCCACTGGCGAGCGAAGTTCTTCATCTCCTCTGAGGAATTGTACAACATTCAGCAAAATACATAACAAATCTTCAATATCACTTTCAACGTCACTTTCGTGCTGACAATCTGACGTAGCCCAGCGGGGAAAAATAATGGGTTAACTGCATATTATTTAACAGTTTTCGTATTATTCGTTCGTACACTTCAACTTCACACAGTTTATTTTGCAATGAGCGATGTGTACTGTGGAAAAATTTAAATAAGAGTGTGTAGAACTTGACATTGATATCAAGTTTTGAGAAAAGCAATACACGCCTCTGCGGAAATGGCAACTGCCTATTTCTTGGCCTCTGCAATAATGTACTTGCACGTTGATTCAAGCGTTAGGCCGATATAGTCTAAACGAAATGTGAGGCACATTCCCCCCCCACCCACCCATTACATACCTTTAAGTTTATTGAGCAAAAACGATTTCCCTGAGCCCCATCGCGCGTACAGCCCAACGGTGATGGGCACGGAGAGGCTGGGCTCCGAGAGCATGTCCGCCAGCGCCGCGCTGTACAGCTCGTAGCCGAGCATGTTCTCGTTGTCCTCGTTCGTGTTCAGCTTGCGCGCGCCGAAGATTTGCCCCAGTATAGTCTTGTTGTAGCTCATGTCTATGTTGTACGGCGTCTCGTTCAACTTGTTCGGCTTATACAATAGTTGACTGTTCTTTGGATTCCTCAGAAGAATTTCCACTATTTGCTGAAACGAAATAAAAGTTAGTTAAACTCTAGTATTATACATGCTCTTAGAAGGACCACAGGGACAAGGTATGTATGACACTTTGGACCTCCTCCATCCGTACTCACCCGGGCAGATAACTTCAGATCTCACCCAAAGCACTATGTCGGAGGTATAAAAGTGACCTCGAATGTGTGATAAAAGGCCCTTATTTTGCATATACTAGTAAGTATAAGTATAATAAGGGATCCAGTTACCTTGGAGCGCGCCCTCATGGCGACGTGCAGCGCGGTGTCGCCGCGGTTGTCGGCCACGTTGACGCGCGCCTTGCGCTCCAGCAGCAGCTGCACCATCTCCGCATTGCGCGAGCGCACCGCGCGCACCAGCGGCGTGTCGCCGCTCTACAGCACAACAACACTAATCAATCAATCAACAATATATAATGATCATATATTTATTTATACAAAAAAAATTAAACCGAATTCTTTGTAAAAAAATATGATTTTTGTACACCGACGACTTACTTAAACCCCAATTGTTTAAAACTTTCCATCCAAAAGAGATATTTTTTTCAATTGAAATGTGACCAGACCAAGTGAAATAAAGCATTCAATAAATAAAATAATTATTCAATTCGGTTTGCAATCGGCGAAGATATCGCGTAACATACAAACACAAAAAGCATACAGTCGAATTCAGAACCTCCTCCTTTTTGCAGCCGGTTGATAAAATACAATTAGACAAAACACTATTCTGGCTTTCCCTTTATCGGAGGAAGCCAAGCCAATGTACATATTATGTATAAACGCTTGCAGGCCTTAACCTAAGACAGTAGGTAGTAGTGGTCAATACTTTATACAGTCAACAAAAAAGATAGTTGTAGTTTCTCTAAGGTAAGTAGGCATTACAGGGCTATAGTATAACCTTATCTTTTTTTTAAACCGTTATAAAGATTTTAAAATTGTACTTACAACAGTACAATGTTCTAGGTCCGGGTTGGAGGCGAGCAGCAGCTTGAGCACGGCGAGGTGGCCCTTCTCCACGGCCGTGTACACGGGCGTCTTCTTCTCCTTGCCCGCCAGGTCCACGTCCACGTGCTTCTTCAGCAGAGCCTCCACCACGTTCTTGTGGCCGCCTTTCACGGCGTGGATCAGTGGCGTGTCTTTGGAGTGATCCTGAAACATGATAAGTATTATTAGAGATTAATATAAGTAGTGCTATTGTCTATTTTAGAGTTTTATTTTGATAGATGAGCATTAAGGCTCCTACACACTGTGCCGGCGGGATATTTGAGGCGCAGCTTGCCATACAAACGAGCCGCTGGCATGGCCGCCGTGGTATGCCGGCGGGTTGCGCGGGGAGCAACTCACTCAAAAACTCATTTTTACTAGGTCAAGGACAATGTATGACAATCTCAGGATAATATGGCATATTACCCGGCGGAATAACTAGCTAGCTGTCATCCTACTACATGTAGGGACCGAGTGACTGAGAGTAAACTGCCATGCTTTAGGAGACCATGGTATGAGTTAGCCAGGCAGTTCAGATTACATTATATTATATTATATACTAGCTGTTGCCCGCAACTTCGTATGCGTGGATTTTGGAAGTAGGTATAGCTATCTCTCCTATACTCAGACAGCGTCTAGTTACAATAAAATTATGCGAACAAACGCGCGAACAAACCCGCAACCAACAAACCCGAACAAACGCGCGAACAAACCAACTAACCTACCAAGCGATCAAACGCGCGAAACGCGTAAACAAACGCGCGAAACGCGCGAACAAACGCGTGAAACGCGCGAACAAACGCGAAACGCGCGAACAAACCAACCAAATAACCAACCAACAAACCAAAGGCGCACACAAACGCGCGAACAAACGCGCGATACGCGTGAACAAATCAACTAACCTACCAAGCGATCAAACGCGCAAAAAGCGCGAACAAACGCGCGAAACGCGCGAACAAATGCGCGAAACGCGCGAACGAACGCGCGAACAAACGCGCGAAACGCGCGAACAAACCAACCAAATAACCAACCAACAAACCAAACGCGCACACAAACGCGCGAACATTCGCGCGAAACTCGCGTACAAACGCGCGAAACGCGCGAACAAAGCAACCAAATAACCAACCAAACACGCACACAAACCCGCAACCAATAAACGCACGAAACGCGCGAACAAACGCGCGAACCAACCAAATAACCAACCAACCAACAAAACGCGCGAACAAACGCGAAACCCGCGAACAAACCAACCAAATAACCAAAACCAACCAAACGCGCAAACAAATGCGCGAACAAACGCGCGAAACGCGCGAACAAACCAACCAAATAACCAACCAACCAAACGCGCGAACAACCCGCAACCAACAAACGCGCAAAACGCGCGAACAAACGCGCGAACCAACCAACCAAACGCGCGTACAAACGCACGAACAAACGCGCGAACACAAATGTTGGCCCCGGGTGGGAATGAACCCAAAACCTTTAGCTCAGTAGGCAGGGTCACCACCCGTGGCTACCACTCACCATCAACTAAGCCAACGGCCAGTCACTGTAGAAAACAAATTAGTAGGTATTCGATACCGAGAGCCCCTGTAACCGGTCAATATAGGGATTTTGTTACATCCTGTATGTCAGTCAGTCAGGGTTTATAATAAAAAACCTATGGTAGTTTGCAGAGTAGCCCTATCCTTTGAACTGGGCTCACTTGTAACACTTTCTATAATAACCAGGCTACTCTGACCTGTAAGTTCATACAAATTTTAGCAAATGAGAGTTTTTTATTGCTAGTTGTTATTCCTCGGCAAATTTTCGAGATTTTTGTGATTTATTATGTTATTCCGGGATATACACTGTCACTATACAAAGTTTCGTCAAAATCCGTTCAGCGGTTTAGGCGTGATGCGCGTTCAAACAAACAGACAGACAAAAATTTTAAAAACTGTTCTAACATGTTCAGTTACTCATTTTAAGTCGCCCTGGTTGGTTTTTTTTCGAATATATTCAATGTACAGACTTTTTGGCCTTTACGATTTTATTATATGTATAGATTAAAGCCAATAAGAGTTCATAGTAGGCCTCCAAGACTACAAAAAATATTAATCGCCAGATTAGTGATCTAAGGTATGAATAAAAACTTACCTGAACATTGATATAGGCACCGGAGTTAATTAGAGCCAATGCGATGTCATAGAAGCCCTCTTTACACGCGATAGCTAGCGCTGTGTAGCCGTCCTTGTCCAACGCGTTCACATTTGGCTTATGTTCTAAGAGCATTTGTACGATCTCGAAGTGGTTCCCTGGAATAAGTAAGCAATCTTGTTAAAAAAGACATGTAAGCCTTTGATCTATGATGGTAAAGAGCAATATGCCCTCAAGTACGGTTATGTGACGACGGAAGACTCTGCGGTAAAATCTGCAGTATTGTAAAAAAATGCTCGCGTGGTCTGTAGGTACCATTATGAACCTAAAAGCGGTGCAATAAGAACCACTTTAAAAGCAAGTGTGTTGAAATTATATAATACTTATTATTAAAAACGCGAAAATTTGTAAGGATGTTTGTTACTGTTTCACGCAAAACCTACGTAACAGATTTTGATGAAACTTTACAGTAGTACAGAAAAACACATAGGCTAAAGATAATACCACGGAAAACTTTTCTCCGCAGGCGAAGCCGCGGGAAACAGATAGTTAATAATCATTAGTTTAAATGCTGCTATAGTGACCGTGTGTGGCCTGCAGGAGCGGCGTCCAGCAGTACATGCCGGCGGTGTTGGGGTCGGCGCCCGCGCGCAGGAGCGCCGCGCACGAGGCGGCGTCGCCGGCGCGCGCGGCCCACGTCAGCGCCGACGTGGCGTACTTGTCGCACGAGTTGGGCCGCGCGCCCGCCGCCAGCAGCCGCGCCACCACGCCGCTGTGCTTCCGACCGGCAGCCCATACTAGAGAGCTGCAACCATTTGATTACTCAATTCCAATGTACGGTTTTTTGCACATATATAAATATATATACATATATTATGTAACAAAAGTATTATTATTATTATTATTTTTAATAATTTATCTATTTGTAATGTATGTAGTTACCTATCATTTAATTACTGTTTATATTATCATATTGTTTGAAATAAATATTGTTTTAAATTTTTGCGCCTACCACTAAATTATCTGCATGGCCCAAAGGTCAGCTGGTAGAGAATGCCATTGGCATTAAGTTCGCCTTTTGTACAAACTAGTGCAATAAAGTTTTAAATAAATAAATAAATAAATATATATGGTCTTATGGCTATAAGCGATTCCTTGCAGCGACCATCATGCGACCAAGTTCGCGCGAATTAGTAAACGCGTTTAAGACAACGCCTTATGGTAGAGGCAATAATTATTATAAAATAGATGTAAAAAATAAAATTTCTGACAAAAAATAAGAAAATCATCATCAAGTTATGCAGTGGATGTTACTCCCCTCCCGCAAGCGTCACGTATCCAACAGTGGACATTGACAGGTTGAATGTAGGATAATACATTAAACGCGAATTAAAGACACATTTATAATATCAGAAATTCCAAGTCCGGTATTTCGAAGACGAGGACTTTTTCGTGTAAATGTGAATTGCACATTATTCGCCCAAACAGGAAAACAGCACAAGGGTCAGATCTCGTAATTACGTCAAGATACTCATACGTTTTATTATCACAAGAGTGTGAATGTAATGGTAAAACGGTGAGATTACAATGTAAGTGAGGATAACCGATCATGTGTTATTCATACCGAGTCTAACCGCGCAACATACATGCGGTTTAACATATTTATCACGACAGATGGGTTACCTCTGGCATCACGATTTATATTAGAGTTGTATGTATGTAAACGCTTCATTGTGCCAAAATTTATATAACAATAGCAAATAGGAATAAAACTAGTAAAGACAGCTAATTTATTATATTTTAAGTTTTTACTATATTACTGGTTTGTTATTTCTTTCAGATGACTGTCTTTACAATAATATTATTATGTCATGCATGTTATATTATTCTGCATCATTTCGTTGCATAACTATGAATTTTCCGGTGTAGAATAATTTTCAAATTAATTTACAATTTTGTACCGAGCTTTATTAAAATCTGTTTAGTCGTAACAGCGTGATTGACCAAACATCAAACTCTTTCGGGGTTGATTGATTAGTTAGAGTTTTTTTTTGCTTTAGTTTATATATAAAGCAATTTTATCATTACATTTTTATTGTGTGTAATAACAGTAGGTTTTACTAAGAAATTAAAATAAAATTATTACTTCTTTTAAAGGTGCATGCTGTTATACCATTAATTACTTACTTGATGTTGTAGTTTCCATGCGCATGCACATCAGCGCCTCTTTCCAGTAGAAGCGCGACCACGTCTTCGTGGCCCTTATACGACGCCCACACGAGTGGCGACCATCCACCCTGACAACGAAAAATCATTTTTTAAATAACAGTAAAATAAATAAAAAACATACTATACTATACTATACTATATATATTTAATTTAAATAATAGTACAACAAATTAAACAAAAACATTTACTGTTCTATAAATATATTCTGTGATTCATGAAAGAAGTTCACAGTATGGCTGTTGACAAATATATTTTGACTGGATATAAGAATGCGCTATAGTGGATGTCAGTGACATCTTGGCAGGCATCCACGCCCAATATAAATATACTAATTTTGAGTACACGGTCCAGAATACAATTTGGTCATTGCTCTAATTATATGGGTCACAGCATGTGCAAGCGCATTAGTGCATTCTACTATTATTTATGTCTGTTTCAATATATTTTTAATATTGTTATTGAACGAGTTGTGGTTCAGCGTAAAATAAGTAAAAAATACTTATAAATACATACTAGCAGTTGAATCATGATTTATTAATAGAAATATAAAAAGTTATCGTTTCTATTAGTTCTATTAAAAGTAAACACATCGTCGCTTTTACAAATAAATAGTCTGTCAATAATTGATAGAATTATTGCCAAGAAAAATACCTTCAACCGATTGATTTGGTTATTTTCCTACGATTGGCTACGTAGCTTTGTTAATGAGAACAGTCTCTGATAAGGAGTAGAATATAATAATAAATATATAATTGCATTGTTTAATAGCAATACTATTATAGTTATAACAGTATAAAATCTTTAAAAAAATTCTTCTAATGAAACATAGTTTTGGAAATAAACAATGATGAATTTGTTTTGAATGTCAGCCATGACACGATGCACGCGTAAACACGAGTATGGGAAAACACATGTAGTGGAAACATGCGCTGAAAAGAAATATACGAAAATAACATTTAAATAATGTGAAGGAATCAACAGTAACAGCTGTTCCTATGTAAATCATGCCACTGAAAAGCTTTATAATGATAACATTATGAGCTTTTGTTTATATAAATATAGACTTCGCGCTTGGGCACACCTATTTGTTAAATCAGTGCAATCTGGACGAAATATCAAAAGTAAACTAAAAGGACTAAAAGGTTTATCTTTATTACGAGTATGTAGTTAAAGATCGATGGATAGCTATTTATTAATGAAAATTGCAATTTCCTTAACCAAGCTTTTATAAGTGCGATAAAATGATAAATGTCGAGTTTATTAAAGTACATCAATTCAAAGTCGTAGGTTCAATATCGTAGGCTTTTCCGTAGAGAATAAAATCGTGAGGAAATCGGAACACCAATTTGGAGTGGGCCCGTGTGATGGTCTACAATCCTCATTGTCAACCCTTGTTCATGACGAGTATTATTATTATTTGTGGTGGAGCTCTTTCAAGGCTCACCAAGCCTGCGACTATTACTGATCTATTGACATCGCTATCTTACTAATAGTTCAGTGCTCAGCTTTGCAACCGTTAGGAACTTCAGCACGATTTCGACACTGATTTGTTTTACTTCGTCGGGTTGAAGTGAGTAGCCCATATGTGCGCTTCTTTTACGCATCAGTGGGCCACACTCGCACAGAAGGTGCAATGGTGTTTTCTCTGCCTCTTGGCAGAGTCTGCACACTTTAGTATCCTGAAGCTTGAGGCATGAGTAACTGTAAATCCTGGTTTTACTCAGTCAAGAAAAATATTATATAAATCAGTAAATAATGTGATGGACAAATTCACACACGGCTGTTTAGTCCCTAACTTTTACATACAAACACCTAAAATCCGAAAACCAACAGATATGCACATCACACGACCTCTGGCGTAGTATGCAGGGTCACTACCAACTATGCCAACAGGGCAGATACTAATCGCTTACGCAATCTTTGGGGTCTACGCGTGCGCCCGCGTCTAGCAGCTCCCTGGCGATGGCGAGGTGCCCGCCGCGCGCCGCGAACCCCAGCGGCGTCCACCCGTCCGCGTCGGCCGCGCTCGGGTCCGCGCCCGCCGCCAGCACCAGCTGCGCCGCCGCGCCGCGCCCGTTCTCGCACGCCACCATGAGCGCCGTCGTGCCGTTCTATGTACAGGATAACATGCCAGTTTTGTTTAATATTGCAAATAAAAAAAGGCAACCGACGATGGCAACTAATGGCAAGTCGAGCACCTTTAAACACGAATGGCATAAACCGGGAGAAGTGAAAGTAGTAGGAGGGAGGGTGAGGGGGTTGGTCATCAGTGGCAACAAGCTCATATTCCCATCCTACTACAAACATGGGAAAGTTTGGATGTTAGTTGTTCACTCACAATATAACGGCGGAACGGATATTGATGATACTCGGTACAATGACAGCTTATATCCTAGAATAGCATAGGATCCTTGTTTGTGGACGAAGTCCCGGGGCGTTAATAATAAATCATAAATATAAAATCACTACTTATTCATCGCCATTCAGTTCCACCCCTGTAAATTCGTGGTTAAATATTGTTGTTGCAATCGCAAAAAACATGCGCGTATGCAGATTGTTTATACGAAAACGTTTTATTTTATACATTTTTGCGCTAACAGCCGAGGTGTGGTTATTATGGTGTGGTGATATAACACTCACACACACCAACACCACACACAAACAAACACACTAATCACCGTAACGGGTCTGGCTAAAAGAACTAAATATTTGCATCCGAAATCAGACTTGCAAATCGTTATCTAAATAAAATCCATGTGTGTCTGATGGATGGTTGAGTCACAGTAATAATTAAATTGCCATACGATGCCACACCAATCCGCGGATCATTTTATATATATAATTTCCCGAATCTGGTTATAAGGATCAAAGAATTTACATTGATAATGATTGACGATGACGTTTATGGCTGCCACTAAATCAGAATTTGCTGTTTGAGAGTTATGAGGTTTTTCCACATCGACAGCTTTTAAGGAAAAGAATATACTTACACTAACTGATGGTTATTATTTGCTGATTAGATACTATGATAAATAATGTTGTAATTTCTTGTATATATTTTTTCTAAATTAACCTACATAAATCAGAAGAAAACACAATTAATAGAACAGAAATAATAGAGTAAAAATATTATCACTAAACAGCGACTCCGCTGTAAGCAATAGTAATAAGTTTACAATTACAATAGATTCTCACCTCATCTCTGTCGTCGACGTTAACATTCTTGTTGTTGGCTAGGTACTGCTGCAGGTCACCGGTAGCGTCACTGTTCACCAGCTGCGAGAGCGTTCTGAAGCACGCCAGCGACACCATCGACTCGCTGCGGTGGAGGCTCTGCTCGCCCAAAATAAACTTAATTAACACAAACGGTAGCGACGGCATCAAGCAACACCCAATAATAAGTCCACTGCTCGACATGAGAGTCAAGATATTAAAACTGCTAAGAAAATTTAGGAAAATCCGATTTAAAAAAAATTGGTAAGTAGGTACCAATTATTACACAATTACACTTACAAATGAAATATTAAACCGACTGTACGCACAGAACTATAAAGATGTTAATTTTACTGAACAAATTGTGATACAAAACATTTAAAGTTTCGATAGGCCTCGACCTGTATTTCTGAGCCTTGACGTACCTATTTGGCTGACGGTTTGTTTAAATGAAAATGTTAACCCTTAACCAAAAAAAAACTATTTATACAATTGGTTTGATATAGATCAATTGATAGCAATTTGGATTTCAATAGAGATATATTCTGATAATGCAAGAAGAGATTGCGACTTAGCGCGACACAGACAAAGCGGTGCGGAAGCGTGGCGGTGGCGTCTTTTTTTGTAATGTTCGAAATAGTATGAAGCCCTTCACATCAAAACCGCGCGGTACCGCAAAAAAATACACCACCGCCACGCTTCCGCCCCACTCTATCTGTATCGCGCTTACACATGCATACATAGGTAGGTACTACCATGGTGCGACGCCTTGTGTACGTACGCCCATAAAATCAGTGGTGCTTGATTTTCAATCGTTATTTTAGCCATTAATTTAATTAAAGTAAAATTTAAAACTGGAGTCCTAGCACTCTAAAGAATACTATTTTATCAATATAATTATTTTTGGAGCAAAGTAACACAAAATTAAATGCAGAGGACATTATGCCATATTGCTTGCTCGTAAACCATCAACAAATAACAATTACATATTAAAAAACAACCTAAAACAAAACAAGAACTATCAAAACAAAATACCTATGTCGATATGATTTTTGTTGAGATCTAAGAAAGTAGTAACTTAAACTAAAAAATAGTACTATTAACTAAGAAAAGGACTCAGTATACAGTTTTTGTATAAGACACAAGTAAAATAGGTACATTAAATTGTTATATAAACTGTTAAACTCCGTGCATTCACACAAACTATGGTTTATTTTGTAACAAACACTGAACACTTCTTTTAGTCTGACAAAAAGCATTAAAGATCATGAATCTAATCGAAAACCTCAACTTTTTTTTGTCATGCTTTTCGTTATGAAGCAAAAGGTTCCTTTCCTTCACTGATTAAGAAATGATTTAGTATGGTTCAGGAAAAAATTAACAAAGTAATCACCTCAGTTGGTTGTAAACTCCAGCGCATCATTTTTGGGATTTTATATGCACGTAACAAAACCGTTTTGGTAAATTGTGGAAGAAACTATCGCACAAGACACACAAGAGCAAGTAAACGTTTGTTCAGCGCAGTCTGAGACTAATAATGAACACAATATATAGATATAATGATAAAGAACGATATCACAAGGTAGTCCAATAAAGTATACCTGCGTAAGAAATAATAATAAAAACATAAGTAAACAGGACTGTTGAATTGAGTTGAAGTGGCCTAGCGTAACTTGCATTTGAGATTCGTGAAATTGAATTGTTTTGGATATTCAAATGTGTATTAGGATAATAATAAAAATATTATTTGTTAAAGGTGAGTGCTGACATGCAAAATTAATAGGTTTTTATGCGAATACGTATTTAGTAAACAATTGTTAGCACACCACAGTTCGTTACAGGTTCAGCATATGAGTTTACACGAAAATCGCAGCGAAACCACACTAGACTAGCAAACATTCCCAGACCGTATTCGAATGTCGACGAAGAGCGAAACCGTGGAAGGCAGCAAAGCCGTGAGAATGGCTGTGGCGGCGCTGCTCCCCGGGCGGCGCCGTCAGCGTGAACCGGGGCACGCTGAGGTGCGCCCCGGCGGACAGCGGGCCCGCGTGCTCGCCGCCCGCGTGCAGCTGCAGGAACGACGGCCGCCGCCGCTTGCCGTGCTGCGCCGCCGCCCCGGGCAGCGCCAGCAACGATCCCGCAAAGCTGTTGCTCTTCGCCCTCCGCGTCGGCGTCACCTCGCCCGGCTCCGGGGCGACGGGCTCGGATCTATCCGACGGGGATCCGCTGCGCTCGGTGTCCGACGAGGGCGGTGATTCGCGAACCACCCCCAAAACCGGCCCCTTTTCCGTGGTGGCGGGTGGCGGTCTCGATACATTTCTAGGCTTATGTATATTCGCGATGAGGCACCGTATGTGCACATACTCGTTGTCACTGCCCGCAGAGTCCGGAAGGTGCGGCGGCAGGGACATGGTGTCCCGGCCCGCATGCTAGCACGAGCGCGCTGCACGGCGTCCTGTGACAGATTTGTGAGCGTGGTGACTAAGCCGCGCTACGAGATGCACGAGCACAAGGGCGGGCGCGTCTCGCGGGACGCTCCGGGACGGTTATTTAGAGCGCGGCGGGCGTGATGCAGGGCGGGCGGAGGGAGTTCGCTATGAATGAACGCGTCCAGCGGATACGTACGAGAGAATAGGTGCTGTACGCGCGTAGCGAGAGGAGTCTGATAATCGCGGCGGCAGAGCGCTGAGCAGGTCGCTCGGGGGGCAGCATGTCGCGCGGTGTCCGGTCGGACTGTGCCGCCGAATCGGCACCGGCGCCACGAGCTGGCTTCACGAGCGCCGTCCTCCCCGCCGCCGCCGGCAGGCTCACGTTATACATATAGTATTTTACCATTCATTATTAAACGATAATCTTATGCTATCAAGAACGTATTTGTAAATACGCAGTGGCATCCTGTTTTTATTAAGATGCAAGAGACTTTGAGGAAAAAGTTCCTTTAATGAAAAAAAACCCTCAAATATGATATTACAAAAATCCCCACACCATAGCTATTATCATAATATGCTAACGATCGATATCTTGATCATCAAAATTAATACCTATGTAATAGCTATCTACTTTAATGTGATAAAATATATACATATATTAGTATTGTAACACAATCGCCTTTTCCTGTATCATCCATCACATTGTGATGCATTATGCTATGCCTCAGGTGCAAAAAGAAAAAAAGGTAGAGTTGAAGATGTCTAACGTGTCCAGCAAAAAGAGTAACGGTGTTACAGGATTCCACTGTCAAGCGCCCCGCTGGGCGGGCAAGTGGAACACTGTCAATGTGCATCCTTCATATAATATTTTAAGACCTGGTTTTCGCGCGGCTATGTCTGCGTATATAATGATTCTATCCGTTTACCTTGTTGTTTTAATGAAACCCTTCGTTTGTCACAGTTTGATATTGTCCAGACGCGTGAGAAGGAACCAGCTATGACCAGTTTGTAGGTCAGGACATTGAACGTGTTAACACACGAAAACCTCTCTTGATATCAGTCAAAAGTCAAAGTAATTTTTGCATATCAGTACTACACTGGGTACCTACATTTATATAAAACGTATTTTTATCTACCACCGCTTCCTAGCTGGTGTTAGCGTTGAGAAGAAGCTCCGGTTCTTTTGTTTGAAACCACATCATAAAGTTAACAAGTAATTTTCTGGCAGTATGCGTCGAAATGATATCAATATCTACACTCCCGCGGATCTCGAGATTTAAACGAACAGACACCTACAGACGTGATTTATAATAGTGACTAAAGGTTACATTTTGGATTTTATCAGAGATAATAATTTTGGTAATTTCGAACTCGAATACAGAATCCATAAAATATTTTTCGGGAAGTTTTGGATTACAGATGACGTCTTGAGGTCATTACAAATTATTACAAACATTGGGTAAAGTCAAAGTCACACAATCATCCCCTGCAGTATATTACCTTTCTATGTACCTATAATGTATAAAAATTTGTGCTTAACTAATATCTGTGTTTCCATTGAATTTTTATACCAGACAATAAAAAAAATCATTTTTTAATCACTGTTAGTATTTTTTGCATTTTTACCCTTTATGACCAAAGCGAAGATGGCAAATTGCAATTGTTATAAATAAAATAATGCATGCAATGTGGCACAGCTCCGTATCAAATTCTCTAATTAGCAATGAAATTTTCATAACATATTATTTACATTTTATGACCTTACTAACACTAGGAATAAGTATAGTACCTACTTATCTAACGAATTATGGGTCTAGGTATATGGTCTGAAATAAAGATTTCTTAAAGTTTGCGTACAGGGCACAGAACAGGATTAAGTACAGGGTTCTTCTAAGAATGTAGGAAGATGCAATACTTTAAAAAATGACCACTATATGCACCATAACTTTTAGATGTAACGCCTATTTTTTACAGGAAAATCACTGGCTTAATGAAGCTGGCTATCAAATGAAGAGCTTACAGAATACACTAGCTAGAACATCTATATTTATTTAATAACTTACAAGTAATACATGTACATTTATATTTATTTAATTACTTACAAGTGACTGCTATGGTTTTAGAAAGATAAAGAAACCGATACCTGTCCATAAGTCCTTATAAAAGATGCTGCTCGTAGCATCATGGAATCCCAGCATCAAGATCGGATCGCATAAACTGTCTCAATTTTATTTAAATAACACAACACACGAAAGTGAAGCCTTAGTTCGCACGCAATATGTTCTAATAGCTGTTAGCTTCTGGCCATACAGTCTTATACTAAACATTGTTATGCTTAGGCTTAGCTATGTTAATATTGGGATTAATCCTATATAATCTGAGGATAAAACAGTAGTTTTCTAAACGGTTTGCAAGATAACGGGAAAAATATACGATTATTGCACCACAGTTTACACGCTTGTGGAAGTATGGGATGATAATGATGTTTGCCGTTAGTTTTACTTGGAAACCGATTAATATTAAGATTCCATGGTTTTGTGTTACAATTTATACTTATAACCTTGCCATTAACATTTCAGGTCGAAAAACCGGACAGCAATAGTTCAAATTAGGATAGGAAGTTATAACCGAACAGGTTGACTGACGTATATAGGAAACTTTCAGCAATCACAAATCACTGATTTGTGATTGCTGAAAGGTCTCTGAACTATTGCTGTCCGGTTTTTCGACCTGAAATGTTAATGGCAAGGAAACCATGGAATCTTAATATTAATATCAGTAATTTGTCTCGAAAACCAGAGGTCCGATTTTGTCTGGAGGAGAGGGTAAAAAATGTGGATGTAACGTCCTTGTCTAATTCCCATAGCACAGAGTATCGTAGTTTGCGCGATTACAAGTGTTTATTTTAATAATAATGTACTACCCAGAAGCGTAAAATAAGTGCTAGGGTCAGTAATTACACAATGGAACTAATGACCACCAGAGGTCGTGGGTTTTATTCCCAATAAAGGCAAACAAGGCACTACAATGGTACACTTGGTCTTGGTCTTGGTCTAGACCAAGACAACTTGTTGACCTAGGTGGGTCGTTCCTCGATCGTGGTCCACGTGGGACCATTATTTATTTACGAATTGTTCTATCCTTGTATAATTCCCGTATATTTACAGGAGAAAGTCCCAATTTAAGATTAGACAAGTATATTGTATTTGAGTATGTATGAATGAATGTAATAACTAAATATTTCATTCCACATGAAATAGCAAGCGACAAAACTTTGCGCCTCGGAAACAAAACACCTACCTATACACGTGCTCCATGCACGTACCTACTTACATGAAAGGACACTCGCAGCAAAAACAAGTTTGTATTACCATTTTGCAGTCCACATCGAAACACCAACTATTGTAGCCGTGGTTTCCGTTTGCTACATTTATTAGAATGAATATGCTATGAGTTACTCATTTTTGGCGTTCCAAATTAAAAAGGACCATAACGCGGCATTTAGTTTGGAGATAATTGAAGTTTTGTAAAATGACTCAAACGACGTCACGATACGATTGGATGACTACAAAAATTTATAAAAAAGTAACCCATAATGTCTAGGGGGTTGGTTCTTGGATCAATGATGGTTAGGTATATTTATGTAGTTAGTTTTCAGTCATTTAGATAACTCATTTCCGTCGGCATTTAGTTTCCGAGATGATTAAAGTTTTGTAAAATGACTCAAACAACGACACAAGATTGGGTCCTAAGCTTGGGTCACTAAAAAAATTAATTAACGGGCTAGTAGGTTGGTTCTTGGATCTATGGTTAGGTATATTTAGTTTTCAGCCATGTAGATAACTTCCGCCACAAGGTCCCTTTTGATTTGGACCGCCACATTTATTTCTATCTTTTATACTACAGGTAATGGGGTGTTGACGTTTGTAGTTGGTATTAGGGGCAGATTTTCGTCTATTTATCACTTAGACCGAACCCTGCCAACAGATCGCGGGCAACGATGCGGCATGCGCAACAACGAGCCAACAATCCGTTAACATTGTACGACGATATTGATTTATAGATTCTAGACCAGCCGATGGTTCAGACTTATCTTGCTGAAGTTATAAAAACACTAGTATCTAATATTAATGCCTGACTTTATAAACCTGTTAAGAAATGACAATAAAGTTTCTCGACAAAATTGCCTGTCATCTGCCTACTCGCTCCCCCGCTCGGGCGCATTCCCTACGTTTTGAGATGGAGAAGCACTGAAGAAAATATATGTGTTGTTTTAGTTTTATGACCATGCTCTATTTATGCTACGAAAACTAGGTTTAAGTACTTACTTCATACGATGCAATAAGTATGCATATTCATTGATAGATGATATGCATCGTAAAGTCGCTGAACTTCCGGGTGATGTAATCTATAGAATATTATGATAAAAATCGTGTTTAGGAACACAGCTTCCTAAAAGATTATGACGTTATTTAAACCGAGGTACCCGCCTACTGGGACACGCTTGACCACTGGCACTCATGAAGGTTATAATATTGACGTAATAGAAGTATGTGAACATGGTATTACCTCGTGCTGACTTTCACCGATAGCATCCCTCACGAATTTATAATACGGGAACAGGCTACCATAGCTACGTGGTACTCGGAGGGCCAGCATGAGAGGCCGCCGCTCGGCCGGCAAAACGGAGGGATCAGCCCTTTCCAGCCCGGACATGACTTCACGACCACAGATCAATCACTGAACACTCTCACACATCGCTAGTATTGAGCCACTAATTCTAATACTTCTACAGTTATATATTTTAGTGTCATTCCACATTTTGACTAGCAAATTACCTACTTTATCACTTCACTTTAAAACATTAAATGCTATGGCAGAATAATACTATCGTTATGGACAGAAAAGGAGGTAGTTTATTAATTCGATAATAAATTAAGATTTACGTAAATGGAAAGAAGTGGAGAATGGATCTAGTCCTGCGGCTGGTGCTACACTGTGCACCGTGTTATTGATAAGATTATTTTCATAGAAGTAACAGTACCTACCAAGCGATATAGGTAGTATCAGCGTTATTGAATTATATGAAGGATAGCTTATCTAAGTTATCGGCGTGTTTGTACAGTTATATGTAGGTACATATGTATGTCGGAAAGGTGTTTACCAAGACATAATTAATACTGGAGAAATTAGATCATTAGTTTGGTACTATTTTATTTAAAACTAGCTGTTGCCCGCGACTTCGTACACGTGGATTTTGGAAGAACGTAACTATCACTTCTGGTACAGACAATGCCATCACGGACTTTTTGTAGATACACAGTAAAGTTTAGTAGGCGTTAGCTTAGCAATAAAAACGCCCAAAAATTTTTTTTATAAGAAACATTGATATTTTTAAATATATTTTCTGTAGATGCATGTATTGAATGATAGTGAAAAAAGCATCAAAATCCATTAGTTAAAAAAGCTGGAAGCGACTTTTATACTATGTAGGGATAAAATGCGGTACCTAAGTTAATATGATATGTAACTAGGTATCTATATACATTAACATGTTTGGTTACATACTTACAGTTACAAGGTTTATGGCATTTTCAAAACGTCAAGTTACTAAATGAACTATAAATTAAATATTAAACGCGAATGTTTGGATGTTTGTTGCTTCAATCACTCTACATATACTTATTAGCTGAAAGGGTTTTGATGAAACTTGGTACAGGGATCTGTACACTGCTGGAATAACTTAAAGCATACGTTAATGCGGACTAAGTCGCAAGGCGTCAGATAGACAATACCTCATTTTGACCTCATCAACGAGTTTTTTTTATGCAAACCTTACGGTGCTACCAAACCACTCCTTTGATATCAATATTAATAAATTATTTAAACTTAAACCTTTGTATATATTGCAAAAATAATACTACCAGCGCCATCTAGCGGAGTTAATTTGCATTAGTGTGATAATATGAACTGTACGCATGCGCATGGGCAAAGTCAAGAAACCTAATATAGAAATATTACCTTATAATCATAGATGGCGGTAATTACCAACTTTTAGTAATCCCTGCGATCACTAGGGGGTTCTGAGAGGCTATTAATGTCGAGATTTTAATTTATTATAAATTATTACTTGTAAGTACCTAGGTAAAGGTATATACTAACTACCTATATGACGTATATCCTTGATCGACTAGAGCCTATTTAGTACGTGGAGAACACTATTACACAAAGTAATTAATTAAAGCATTTACAAGTTCTTTGATATAGCAGGTGTAAGCAAAAACAATGGCTTATCGTATCATTAACAATATAACACTGGGCGATATACTCAACAGATTATGCTGAATTGATTTCCATTCCATTTGATTAATAAACAGATCTTATAATGTTAATGTCAGGTTGATAGGGCGCGTTTTCAAGTCAAAGAAGAGAAGCAAAAGAGTAACAAACATACTCACTCACGAACTTTCGCCTTTATAATATTAGTAGTAAATATTAGTAGGATGTATTTGATGATCATCATAATCACTCATCGAGATCTAACGGTGAACTAGTTTAGGCATAGCCGAAAGGATTAGCAAGCTGAAGTGTAGTGGGCAGGTGACATCTGTCGCAGTTGGAGCAGACGAGTTCTGGAGTGGAGGCCGCGGGCCGGTACGACGACCTAAAGAAGGTGGCTGGAAGCGGCTGGCTGGATGCCAAGGGCGGAGGACCGGGTGTGATAGCGAAGGGAAGGCCTATGTCAAGCAGTGGATGTTTGAGAGCTGATGTATAATCATCATCAGAATACGACTAATGTAGAAAAGGAGACATCACCAAAATACGGTAAATATTTTTTTACAGTGTTTAGAGCTAAGCCTCATTTGCATTAGTCGATAACTCGACCGTTACCGGCTTGCGGGGAATCCTCGCATTCGGGGAAACTACTTATGCAGACTTCCATAAATAGTCCCTGAATACAGGTTGTACCACTCAGTATTCATATATTGTTTGTTGTTTAGTTCGTTCGTGTCGCTCTTGGAATGGATTTGTGGTCTTTGCTCTTGGAAGAATCGTTCCATTCGAAATACTGGCGATGAAACTAAAGTCACACAAATCTAATGCATCCGGCAAGTAGGTAGTCACTGAGCCTCCACGGAGGTGACAGTGCATCCCAAGACGATACGACGACTCTATAACACAAAACAAAAGAATGACGAATAACTGCTGATGTGAGATGAGATGAGCGTTCATTGTAAGTACAAGTCCATTAAAACAGGCAGTTTGTAACGTCCTTGGATCCATTTACAAGAAAAAAACGATATGTAGGTAAGCTGATAGAGGCAAAAAAAATGTAGAGAAAATTGTGCTGAATTCTATTTATTCCACAACAGAGTACGCAGTTTCTTTGGATGCGGATGTAAAAGAGCGATACCCTGGGGTCGCGGAAGTCGATAGCATCAATAGTCGCATCATGTCAATCATAAATAAGTTACTGTACAGCTACCTATGCATGTAGTCATCCTGCGCAAAGATTTAAAAGGAAACCTGCATCAAAACGCAAGATTTTCTTTAGATTAAACGAAATAGAGAAAAAGTGCCAAATAAGTCTTGGCATATTTTCACAACTATAGAGTTTTGCGTTAGCTACCCACCCATAGATATTTAATGGTTTGTTTATTTAGTTTTTGAGCCTGTATTATTTAGAAATACGTACATTTAATTTTTTGATAATAATTATGTATTTGATATTATTATGTATCAAAGTAGAAAAACGAACAACATACAGTCATTGGTCCTAGTCATATACGAACATCTAAACATAGCTGACACAAATTGAACAATTCTAAGTTATTGTTATATTTTCTTCGTTGTGTGTGACGTGACGCCTACGAAGTGTCGTAAACAGAAATTCCAAATTTTATGCCTTATAAATAATAGTGCTTGCTCAATTTTACGAAACACACATTTCTGGTCAACTGTTCAGATTTTAGGATGGTCACTGCATAAATCGCCAATATCTTGGGAACAAGGTCTACTATAACTATTTGACCTTCAAGTTAAGTCACAGCTAATCTTTTCCCTCCAGTTTTCCAGTGTAATTGTAATTAACCATGTAGTTTTGAAAATCACTTATCATCTATATCGACATCATCTATCTTCGCTATCTTTCCATATATATAAAAACCAAGAGTCATTCTATTTGGTGGGTATTGAATAATCCTAAACTGATAATTTGTAACATTTGTACATTTTCAGCAAACAAAATAAGTGACGTCAGAGAGGAGGGAACAATGAATGACGCAATCGGAGACGAGATATCGAACGAGACGCCCTTGAATGATTCACTCATTAAGGGACCTGTATATCATGGGAATAGTCACCACAATGTCCTGTTATCAGTTCTCTCTAATTCGATGCGATACACTCAGAAATGGTTGAAGTGATTTAATTGTCATCATATTTAAATGTCCGTTACATAGAATCATTTCACATCATCAACAAGTCCACCATCACGCAGTGAGCTAGCGTGGTATAGCCCGCTGAGAGGGTAGGCCTATGTGCCCCCAATAGTTTTATGGCTGTTGATTTGAGTTGAGTTGATCTATTTCGTTGCTAGTTACTCGTACAACATTAAGTAACATAACTGGTATTTTTCGCTAAAAAATTCTAAATCGTAAGTACCTTTTATTGTTTGTTTGTACACAGAGCTCACGTAAAATTATCAGACTAATTCTGTCACGTAAGCGAGTAGTGGACAAAGGTTAGTTTTGTATAAAGTTGTACGTTTGTTTATAGCTAATCAATTTAAAACAATCATAAAACGTATTCTAACAATGATATATGAAAATGCATGAGTTTATCTTTTCTACACAAGAATCTCGATTTTCTTATATTACGAGCACTAATTATTTGTAGTTAGACCACTTCCTCTTCGCACGGCCTGAATTTTGATAACATTAACCGATAATTTGATGTTTACGGGATTGAGAATTCAGCTTGTTAATTTTTTTCTAAAATTATTCTACCTACCTACATAATTGTTAATTGAATCGAATGTAAACAATCAAAATTTGGTAACTATTTTAATTTATCTTTATAGTTATGTAGGGCGCCTGCGTCGTCTTTACTTTAAAATTATTTACTAATACCTTACTTGGTGGAGCATAAAAGAGTTTCACCTCGAAACGATCACTCACTAAGATCATGGTAGGTATAGATAGGCAGATAGATAGCTGACAAATACCTTTTGTGTCGCGTTCTTCACGTGCAAATGCTTATCAGTTGACAATACTAGCGTACAGTTAACGTCAATAAATGTAACTGAACAAAAACTAACTTCTAAATTCATTGACTATTCTAACAAAATAACCCAAGTTCTTTATTTTTCAAAAGTCTTAAGCCTTCTATTTTAGCAGAATAGTCTGATAGAAAGCAATCGTAAGCATTTCAACAATTTGGGTTATACATGTTTTTATTTTACACTTCAAATGATGCCTATCTTTACTTTACGTCAATATCAACGGAATATGAACACAACTCATAGGACGTTTTCATGCTCGATATTTCAAAAGATTGAGTTCGTTAATCCACCGAGGTACCTACTTACCTATCTTTATGAATTATAGCCTAGTGTTATTCTGATGTATAATCTATATTACTGTAAAGTTTCATCAAAATCTGTTCCGTAGTTTTTTCGTGAAAGAGAAACAAACATCTAAACATACAAACATCCTTACTTACAAACTTTCGCGTTTTAATATGAATTTGTAGGGTTTTGCAATTAGTTAATGTTGAAACTTTGTGTAATCGGTCTTGACATGTTTGAAATTCTTTTGGAAAATTCAAATACATGCTCTTTTGATGCTGACTGTAGCACCGTGTTTGTCACATCTTTACATTTTTAAGGCTAGACACACAGAGAACGGGCAGTGGACAGTGTCGTTGCAGTGCTGTCCAATTTTCAGATACCTATTCGGATTATGAAGGTTAAAGCGCGACACAGACAGAGCGGCGCGGAAGCGGTGCGGTGGCGTTTTTTTCTAATTTTCGAAATAGTATGAAGCCCTTCACCACCTTCACATCAAAACCGCTGTGTCGTGCTTAAGATTCGATAGCGTCGCGACTCGACTCGCCGCGCTACAATGAGGTTAACCACCAGATTTTGGGGGCATAGGGGCGCGTCAACTCTTTTTGTATTTAATGACACTATAATAAAATAGCAACCGTATAGATAACAAGTCAGCTCGCTCTGTATGTGACAAGTCCTTTATGCGTATCGCATTGTTGTAAGTGTACCGTTAGACCGTTACGCACAAAATGTCGAATACGTGATAAGGAAATAATGACTGGTGTAGGTAGGTAGATGATGTGTGCGGTGCGGTAAGGCTTTACGACAAACTTCCCTGCTAAAAGCATTTCAAGGCGACTGTTTTCTTCACAGGACTATGAAAGAAGCAGTTTTACACGTAAGCTAACAGATCATTATTTTTCCGTGTTCTGTGCCTACCACCATTATACGCAAGTACCTACATTTATAAAAGTACAGGAAGTAAATTGTTAAATAAATATAACTTTATACGTTGCTACAATGTAATTTTTTTTTAAAGGGATTGTAGACAATAACGATTTAAGATTTACAGCAAAAACAATACTTAGTTTTAACAATCTATAGGTCTGACTTGCAACTGAAAGATTGTGTTGTTTTTAAGTAGTGTGCGGCAGTTCCAATATTTAAAATGCTAATTGGTAAGCATAGGTATTTAAATGAAGAAATTTGCAAGTCTGATTTTCATGACCGGGGAGTTGAGTCATCAACCAGAGCTAATTAGAATGACTGACGATACTAGAGTTCTTACAATGCGTTCGACAATACCAATGAGTGACAATCGGAATACACAATTTATCAATCTTAACAAACGTGCCAATATGTTGTTGCATTGGCACTGCTCATGTAGAGAGACTTTATTGAACCAATTACGATCAATTTATAATGAATTTGATTATAAACGAAGCTTTGAAGGCAATAAGAAACCAAACAAATATCCCATAGAAATATTAAAGTCATAGACGTGCCAAAGTGTTCATTAAAACTAGCCTTACTGTGACCTTAAATAAATAAATAGACCGTAATAATTCCCGTAAGGACTGCCGTTTATATAAAATAAACATTTGTATTTATAAATTATTCATCCGTCCTTATGAAGCTTAATAGGTATGTAATGTATTGGTGGTTAATTAATTACTTTATAGTAATACTGTGAACTTGACGCTAAAGCTTTTCTTTTCTACTGATTGACGAAAAATCAAGCGACACATTTGAAGTTAAACAGCTAAGGTTAAAAGTAAAAGGTATAGTGCCTACTGGTAGTCATTTTTGTGACTTATCTTGCATGCAATGAAGACTGAGGGATAAGGGTAGGTATTCATGCCTCGAATAAAGTCCTGGTATAACCATAGATATCTATATCTATACATATAATAAAATCGTAAAGGCCAAAAAGTCTGTACATTGAATATATTCGGAAAAGAACCAACCAGGGCGACTTAAAATGAGTAACTGAACATGTTAGAATAGTTTTTAAAATTTTTGTCTGTCTGTCTGTTTGTTTGAACGCGCATCACGCCTAAACCGCTGAACGGATTTTGACGAAACTTTGTATAGTGACAGTGTATATCCCGGAATAACATAATAAATCACAAAAATCTCGAAAATTTGCCGAGAAATGTCAACCAGCAATAAAAAAACTCTCATTTGCTAAAATTTGTATGAACTTACAGATCAAAGTAGCCTGGTTATTTTTGAAAGTGTTACAAGTGAGCCCAGTTCAAAGGATAGGGCTACTCTGCAATCTCTCGGTATCGAATACCTACTGATTTGTTTTCTACAGTGACTGGCCGTTGGCTTAGTTGATGGTGAGTGGTGACCACGGGTGGTGACCCTGCCTACTGAGCTAAAGGTTTTGGGTTCATTCCCACCCGGGGCCAACATTTGTGTTCGCGCGTTTGTTCGTGCGTTTGTTCGCGCGATTGGTTGGTTGGTTCGCGCGTTTGTTCGCGCGTTTGTTGGTTGCGGGTTGTTCGCGCCTTTGGTTGGTTGGTTATTTGGTTGGTTTGTTCGCGCGTTTGTTTGCGCGTTTGGTTGGTTTGTTCGCGCGTTTCGCACGTTCGTTCGCGCGTTTGTTTGCGCGTTTGGTTGGTTTTGGTTATTTGGTTGGTTTGTTCACGCGTTTCGCGTTTGTTCGCGCGTTGTATATCCCGGAATAACATAATAAATCAGAAAAAACTCGAAAATTTGCCGAGAAATGTCAACCAGCAACGCGTGTGGTTGGTTGGTTCGCGCGTTTCGCGCGTTTGTTGGTTGCGGGTTGTTCGCGCGTTTGGTTGGTTGGTTATTTGGTTGGTTTGTTCGCGCGTTTCGCGCGTTTGTTCGCGCGTTTCGCGCGTTTGTTGGTTGCGGGTTGTTCGCGCCTTTGGTTGGTTGGTTATTTGGTTGGTTTGTTCGCGCGTTTGTTTGCGCGTTTGGTTGGTTTGTTCGCGCGTTTCGCACGTTCGTTCGCGCGTTTGTTTGCGCGTTTGGTTGGTTTTGGTTATTTGGTTGGTTTGTTCACGCGTTTCGCGTTTGTTCGCGCGTTGTATATCCCGGAATAACATAATAAATCAGAAAAAACTCGAAAATTTGCCGAGAAATGTCAACCAGCAACGCGTGTGGTTGGTTGGTTCGCGCGTTTCGCGCGTTTGTTGGTTGCGGGTTGTTCGCGCGTTTGGTTGGTTGGTTATTTGGTTGGTTTGTTCGCGCGTTTCGCGCGTTTGTTTGCGCGTTTGGTTGGTTTTGGTTGGTTTGTTTGCGCGTTTCGCGCGTTCGTTCGCGCGTATCGCGCGTTTGTTCGCGCGTTTCGCGCGTTTGATAGCTTGGTAGGTAGTTGGTTTGTTCGCGTGTTCCGCGCGATTGATCGCGTTTGTTGGCGCGTTTGTTCGCATAATCATCATCACCAAAATCCACGCATACGAAGTTGCGGGCAACAGCTAGTAGCAAATATAACCATAGATTCGTGCGTTCCTGCTGCAATCCTAATGGGTTTCTAATTTTACGTACTACGTTGGGGTACTTAGAGTTAATTTGTAATTGTAACACGCATGCTTCGATCACTACATGACGCTATGTGGGCGAGACCTACCAAGTAGCCGTTTCAATTGTCAGAATTAAATCGAGAGCACGCGGCTCATTCTTGGTAATTTATCGGTCTCGCTCGACCGAATCAAACTGGCATTCATCGATGTCGGTCGCCACAGTTTGATCTGGTAAAATATTTAATTATTCTGTTGTTTGGTATGCGATGCGATGATAATCGACATTTTTACAATACACTTTTAATGTTATTGTTAAAAACTACAGCACTATACCACGCATTCGTCTCACAAAATAACAAGCAGTAGGTATGTAAATACGTCCAGTGGTGCGTGACATACATTTACCAAATCATGAAAGTTGGCGTCTCCGAGGCTATCAATAAATCTTCATCAACACCTAAATTTGATAACAATTAAGAGTAAATACATCTATTCTATTTTCTATTATAATGTTCAATAATATAATACCTACATAATCTATTGTTTAGCGATGCAAAAATTGAAAGGGTCGATTGAATTATTTATAACTAGCTAATAATAGAAGCAAGGTTGTAGGTATGCTCAATGAACCTCTTTCATGTGGTAGAGCAGGTGCGCAGCAAACTTGAAAATAATTTAAAAACTCCTCAAAAAATGCGTACTCGCTCGCATGAATAGACGATTGGTGTTTTATTACATTACAAATGAACATAAAATGAACACGACATGCGTGTCCAATTACATCCACCTTGTCACATTTCTTGCTAAATAAGAGCGAGGCTATACAGTCTACAGATACAGAAAAATTCAACTGAAAACGCGAACAATTGGAAATTGCTGATTGTGCTGAAGTGTGAGGAGTTTAGCTAAACAGTTTAATAAACAATAAAAAAAACCTCGGAAATGTAGAGATTATTAGGTAGGACCTGTAGGTAGGTCCTATATGTATACTAGTAGGTATGGTTTACGGATTCAAGTCATAACTTGGGATGAGTAATCAAACTGTCTCACAACACAGAATCTTTGCACAAATAAGTTGGAGGTAGGTATTAAGATACCCGACTATCGACAAAAACAACGAGAATTGCTAATTAAAACTGAGACAAAAACATGCATATTGGTGGGAGTTTTTAGAGGGCATCGCCTATTATGCTTCCATACCTCGTGGCCTTTCTCGTGCCAGATATCCTTCCAGTGGATGAGGTGATGCAACTGATTCATGTAATGATGACGGTTGTGGTGTTTCTTGCGGGAGTCGGTTGGAGAGGGAGGGGCTGTCAAAGATTCCCGACGGCCTCTGGCCGCAGCCACCACCGCTGGCGGCAGGTGTGAGCTCAGAAGGTGTTCCGTTTCAGGTCCATCGTCAGAAGATATACTGTCTGACAGTAGCCGGGCCGGCCGCGATCCACGATCTCTACCCAAACTACAGCTACTCTGAGAATCTTCTTTCTTCATATTGAATTGTTATTAATAACCACACGCAGTAAGTATACCTAAATAAGAGTGAAGGGCGAGCAATAAATGTCGCGAACTTGAGAATGATAACATTTCGCAAAGTGTCCGATAGAAAGATACCGCGGCGGCGTGGGCAGACCGACGTGTGGCGCGGACGGCGCCGGGGCGACAGACTGCGGCGCGCTGGCGAGCGCACGTGGACACGAGCCACGACTCGCGAGTAGCCCCGACGTCAAAACAACTAAGCTGAGTCGCCCATTCGCTACCACATAGCGTTTAATGACACCGCAAATCAATTGTTTCAACCACAATCCCACAATGTAGGAAGGTATGTTTACAGGCACTCATTGTTGGTGATAGAACCTACTAACAACAAGTCTTAATTCACATCACATGTATTTAAAGACATTTGCAGTGCTTTCCTTTTCATTTAAATGGAAAAGCGGACTTTGCGTTTAAAATATTTGTTTAAATATGTAAGTATAGATAGACGGTCAGACTAGAGGAATTCCACCGAGTAATTATACATAGGTAGCTGTAAATAGTTTTTTATTTTGTCTAAAGTGATTAATTGTGTTGTTTTATAGTGTTTATTTATGTAATTATAAATCAGTACAATGCATATTTTGTACATTAGATACCTACAGTTGGAATTCTCAATAGATGATACAACAAAACGTCATACCTACATTATAGACTTGGATTTTTTTTATATAGAGAACACTAAGATGATTGTTATTTCAATGTAAAGCTCTCAAAATTGTAAGAAGCTTTCGATGCTCTCTACAATTGGTCACCCAATCAAACATATCATACAAAACTGCTCAGATACCTTAAAGTAGGTTTCACATTCCATCCCGAAAGCTAAAACCTAACTACAAACATATAATATCTCTACACATGCAGCCTGTGGGAAAACTATACAACATTTTCCGCACCCAGTGCAACACACGCTGAGGGCGCTTACTCCGCGCTTATTTTTATATCATTTATATTTTAATAAATAGTAATTTAATTTTATGATACTAACACGCGCTATAGTCCTAGCGGAATTTCTTGGTGGCTGAATAAATATAATCACATATTGTTTGCACATCGCTGACAGTGTTTATAGTCTATGTGAGGGTAAGCGAGATAGTGTGGCACATAGAGATGTCCAAAAACTTGAAAGTTTTATTCGGTTGATCGAATCAATTAACTATTTCTTTAAATTTAATGAGTGTCTCTAGTGAACCCCCGCACAGCTCCCCTTTGACACCTAAAATTAGTCATTGTGCAGAAATCAGCCAACTTCACACAGCTGCCAAAATACTATAGCACTTACAGCTTATACAGGTAGGCTTACTACAGGGACTATAGTACTTAGTACAATCATGTGCATAAAGCATGCATAGGTTGGGTCTTTTGCTAATAATTTGTACGATTCTTGGTACTTCCAATAAAAATTTTTTTTTTGGACACTATGTCCCTTGATTTGTAAAGACTACATCTACTTCCGGTTCCTAATTAATTGGAGGCAAGGCAGGCAGCCTTAGCACGCTTAACAAAAATGGTACCTAGACAGGTTACACCACGGAGTAAGGGTTACACGCATCTATTAATCTAGTTTCCGCTTATTACCTATCCGATTTGAAGTAACAACGCGGGGGCGCAGTATAATATTAGCACCAGTGAGACAATAATTAATCGATTCGGTGTAGTATAATATTGAAAGTATTAGGCATAGTTTTCACAGGCTATTGAGTAAGAGTACTTACCTAAAAGGGCCATCCGCAATTAATAAATGGTTGAAGATAATCACGACATAATATATTAAGAAAGCAAGCACATTTAAAAAATTTAAAACAAATTGTAAATAAAATATCAGTCCGAGCCAGAGACCAAGACCTGTCAAATGTCAATCAATCAAGCGTAAAGTTTGTGGGTCAATCTCATCAATGATTTTTTTTTTGTTGGTTTATTTATCCCATGGAACCTCAGCATGGAACTAAGTACTACCGTAGTAGTAGTACAGTCGACCGCAAGTCAGTGGAAACACGTTGACCTTGAGCTGGCTTAGCCTATTAGAGAGTTGTAATACTATGAGAGACCAGTTTATACTGGTTTTGTTTCCACTGACGCGCGGTCGACCGTACATAATATTAGTTCCATGGTTTGTCCTCTATTGAGGACGGGCAAGGGAAGCGTCCATACAGCCTTGTCTTATTTAAAGTATTATTTCTTATATTTATTTAAACCGGCGTTAATAGCACGGCCTCCACAAAAACAGAGCAGCATGGCGGGGTCAAACTAAACAAACACTATTTTAGTAGGCCTATTCTTTGTTGACAGCATCTAGTATTGTAGGGTTTTTTAAAATCCGCATATGTAGAAAGAGATAGAAGATATTATACCTGTCTAGCTTACTCTTACCACTTTTGTAATAAGTGTGTCCCTCTCTGATTATTATTATTATTTTAGCGACTGTTCTATGGGATACATTTTCTGCACGTGCCAAAGAAATTGAAGAGCTGCTTGTAGAATTGCTTGTAATTTTCTAAAGCGCCATTTTCACCACACATCTTGGGCGTACGCCCGCTGAAGGTCATGTTAGAAGGTCATGTTAGACGTAGCATTTACACCATCAAGCGCGACACCTAGCAATGGATGCCTTGCCTACTTTTAAGTAGGTTTTGGCTTTTAAGCCTTATTACTTGATATTTTATTTGAGATATGGCTTATAAGTCTAGTCCAACCAAGCCAAAACCTACTTTTTAAAAACGTTAGAGCATGTCTATGCCTTGCTAGGTCCAGCACACATCCTGCACGTCGTGCAAGCAAATTATAATAATTATTGCTGTATATCAAGCCTTTTCACTTCACGACAGTTTTGCATGACTTTCTAACATGACCTTGGCGGGAGTACGCCCAAGATGTGTGGTGTAAAGTGCTTATGGCACATGCCCTGCACATCACTTAATAAATTTGTCTTTGGTTATGATGGCTTTACGTCAAACGTCAACAGGGTTGAAATTCGTAGTATAATTATACTATTTGTACCATAATTTATCGATCTGAAGTATGTAGACTATCGTAATGCAAGTATACTACGCGAAAGTACCTTAATTTAGCCAACTTGTTTTATACCCTACAAATATATGGAATTTCCTTAGAATACGCCTTATTCTTAGGGAATTTCGGTATGCATGGCAATATCGGTCTAGATTTTTTATCCCGGTTGTTGTGACAGAGTAGGATGGATGTATTTTATTTGATTTTATATATTAGTGTGAGTGAGACAATGAAAAACTAGTCTTGGGACTAGTGGGACTAGTCTATGTACAAGCCTCAATTTGAATAAATTCGTTCATTATTCGAAGGATTTATGAACATTTTCAGAAAAAAAAATCGCTTACAAATGCAATTTTACTTCAATTCAATACAAAATCGACAAGAAACGAAACGTAGTATAATTTTAACTTCCAAAGAGTTATAATTTTCTGAGGGTCTAATTCCAACCCTGAACGTCAATGCACAAACTAAATAGTGACACTACGCGCGTCAATGTCACTGTCACGTCACATCATACACGTTTTTATAATTGATTGGAATATATTTTACCATACAAAAATTCATTTATCACTAAATCAGATTGTTACGAAATACGGAGCAATTTGTTCACTTTTCATTCGTTTATTATGGCTCTGCCACAAAAAAAATATTACAGGCAACGTGCTCATTCTAACCCCATCGCTGATCATTGTTTTGAATAGTGAGTGCTTTGAGATTAAATTAAACTCATAAAAATAACATAACTCACATTAACATTGTTAGCCGGAATAGGTATTTTAATAATACTAGGAACATTTTAATCTTACTCATTGTCAAAACGCTGAAGTTGAAAGTTTACTAATATTGTGAGGATTGACAATAATCCGTTGGATTAGGTACTTAAGTAGTAGGTACTTATAATATTCCTAATAAAGTTACAATAATAAATATAATATTCCGACTTTAACAATATTCCTGCGACTTATAGTGTACACTATCCTCCAATAACCCTATGTATTTGATAACGCCATTTAAAAATGTTTCTATTTTAGTCCTGTTCACCCCAATGATTGTGACTGGTCCACATTATATCCAGTATTAAAATCAGAAGAAAAACAAGTGGAATTCTTAGATGTGGGTTGTGGTTATGGAGGACTATTGGGTAAGATACCTATACCGTTACCTATTTTAATTATTGTGTTATTCCTTTCTTTGTTTGGATCCTAAAACCAAAATTATTGTTTCAGTGACCCTGTCATCAATGTTCCCCCATAACTTGATGCTGGGTTTAGAGATTCGCGTCAAAGTGTCGGATTATGTGAATGATAGAATCAAGGCATTGAGAATACAACACCCAGATCAGTATCAAAACATTGCTGTATTGAGGACAAATGCTATGAAGTACTTGCCAAATTTCTTTCACAAGGGACAGGTACTTATTCTTATTGGTACAGAATAGGTACTAAACTAAGAGAAGGCAAGTTGTTATTAATAAGCCTGACATAATAAAAACTTGCCTTCAAATGCCTTTCTATTGATTAATAAAAAGTTGAAAATGTTCACATTTAGGAACAGGAAATTGAATTCGTAAAATGTTGAGTTTGCAAAAAGTTGAATTTGCTGCATGTATCTTTTAGATGTGAATAGGTACAATATTCTTATCGAGAATGTTAACAACCTTGTTATAATAATAAAAAATATAGGTATATAAATTTTTTCTGTTCATTTGTTCAACCTTAATGGCTAACCCATTTGTTTCAGCTAAAAAAGATGTTTTTCTTATATCCTGATCCACATTTTAAGAGAGCAAAACATAAATGGAGAATAATTAACAAATGGCTGCTCTCAGAATATGCTTATGTTCTTTCTGAACAAGTATGTATCTTCCTAGAGTATGTTAAATGTTGAATAAAATTATAATATTGTGTCTGTCAACATATTACAAATACGTGTGTATTTCAGGGTATAGTGTACACAATTACTGATGTGAAAGATTTACATGAATGGATGGTGTTACATTTTGAAGAGCATCCATTGTTTGAAAGAATTCCTGAGGAGGATTTGGTAAGAAACTTGAACAGACAACACAAGATTGTATTATATATTAAGTACTTACAAATAATATGTTAAAAATAACTGTTTAATTTTCTTTTAGAAAAGTGATCCAATTGTTGAAAAATTGTATGAAAGTACAGAAGAGGGTCAAAAAGTTACTCGAAATCATGGAGATAAATACCTGGCAATATTCAGAAGAATGCCTGATGCTTTTGAGCAAAATATAAAATAAATTTTAGTTTATAACATATATTTCATTTATTTCATTATAATAATTGTTTAGAAGGTAAAAAAAAACACATTAAAACCTTGCATTAAAAGTAACAGAGACTGAAAAAACAGAGACTGAAAGTACATAACAGAGACTGAAAAAAAATGTAAATATAAGCAAATTTACGAATTTTTGATCTAATAATAATATTCAACAAATATTTGTATTTATTTTATCTATTTGTTGTAGCTTTTTCTCCAAAAGACTAACCCATCTACTAAGTGACCGCGATGTATCCAAACGTCTGCGCATATGTCCAGCAGCACTCAGTATCCATTCTTTTTTCTCTCCCCAAAGTTTGAGTGGTAAAACTGATAACAGAAGTGCAGCCCATATTTCAGCCTGATTTGGATACATATGAAGTCCTTCTTTAGCGAGAAGAAAGGCCTTTGCACGATTGCCTGCAATATGTTCAGCAATGCTAGCTGTAGCAATCATATTTGGAGAATGAAAATTATATTCACTGTACTGAGCAATACATAAGGCTCTCTGCGCACAACAACTAGCTGCCCTGGCTTTAAAATTAGATGCGCGAAGTAAGTACTGAGCCATGCAGAACCATAAAAGGCCGTTACTGGGATGATCATGTAGAGAATCACAAAGTATTTTTATAGCATCCTCCATAGCGTCTTGACATACCAGTAAGTAGGATTTTAAAAATCCTATATCAAATCCAAAGTTGCTATCTTTTTCATACTTAAGTAATTCACTGAGCGCCAGTTTGGAAAGGCTTTGGTCAGAGTGAATTAATCCCAATGAGCATATTGCGAACAAGCTATAAGCTGAAGGTTTCTTCTGCGAAATTTGTATGCTGTGAAACAGAATTGTTTTGGCTTCATCAGCTCCTTTGAACATGTAGACTATACCAGCCATAGCAACAAGAAGTTCTGCCTTTTCATCATCATCATTACTTAACCAATGAAGGGCAGTGTCATATACTGAATAAGATTCTTCATACAGACCCTTCTTAAACAGTGCTAATGCAAGTCCACTTGTAGAATTGAAACTGGCTTCAGTTATAGCTTTATATACTTTTATGGCTTCATCATATTTCTGTAATCTAATTAAAAGTCGACCAATATTTAATAGTGCTATGTTCTTTTTATCTTCCTCTGCATATTGCAGCGCTCTTTTATGAGATGCCAATGCCGCACGAAGAAGTCCACACCTTTCTTGTAAAATTCCAAGTATAGTACAAGCGCAAGCATTGTTTGCGTCAAATATAGAGAACCACTCTACCAAATCTATAGCATACGTTATTGCATAAAGGCTATTTATTACGTATTTAAACTCTGGATTATTTTTATAATCCTTGTTCTTCAACGTACGGCACACCCAGTCTGCGTATCCAAGTGCACTCTCAGGGTGATAGCCGAGACGAGATGCATGCCTGAATAGATCCATTGCTTCTTCTTCTCTGATTTCTTCTGCTATTAATCCTTGACCTATCCAACTTTGTGGGTATGAAGGCAGCGTAGATTGACCTCGCCAAAAACAATAATTAGCCAACTTATAAAGTTTTAGTTTTAGGTATAAGGTACCTAAATTACACCATATCTTTGCAACAGACCATTTACGAGTTACTAACAAAGCTTTGATGAAACAATGTTGGGCAACATCATACTTTTTTATAAATAAGCAAATTTTGCCAAGTAAATTCCAGTTACGCCAAGTAGAAGACTTCTCTTTAATGCAGGTTATGATTAAATTAAAAGCTATATTACAGTTGGACAGATTCTTTGTTTCATGGTAGTAATCAAGATATGCTGATGCTAAATCGTATGAAGCGACTTTTTGTTTCTGTTTAGCAATATAAGAATAGCATGAAATTGCTTGCAGGAATACATCAAGTTTTTCTTTTCTAACTAGTTCTTCATTGGAATTTTCATACAGCTTTGTGATATGCACGTAAGCATATTTATCAGGCAGTTTAGTTATGAAGATTAGTGTATCTGCTAAAAGCTTCCAAAAACAAGAAAACTGTTTTTGTTTCGATATAGCCTTCATGGTGTAATTTATTGCATACTGTGCACAATCTTTAGCACTACCATACATTTTAGCAGCTTCTTTTTTCTTTGCAACCTTCATCCATGTTTCTGCGATTCCTTTTAAAGCTAAAAGAGAGTATGGTTCGGTTTTGAAAACTTTTTCAAATGTCGAAATTGCTTCTTCATATTGTGTTAATAAAGTGTATATGTACCCAATCCTTGTAAGGCAGTGAGATGTTTTGTTTGGGTTTAAGGTAACAACTTTATTATAAGCTCTTAATGCTGATGTGAAGGAACCTCGGGAGTAGTAAGCATCCGCTAAGCACTCAAATGCAGTTAAATTATTTGGATCAGTTTTGATAACATTTCGAAAATTTAGTATGGCATTCTCCCAATCTCTTCTATTTAAATAATGCAGACCTAATCTGAAGTTTATCCAAGATTCATTTGTCTGTATATTTTTTTGGGTTGTGCTTAATAATTCAAAATCAGCATCTTTCAAGTGTAATTTGGTATATAGTTCACTTAGATGCCTTGCAATATCACTGTCAATATTGTTCAAACTATAGGCTTTTTCATAGCATTTTTTAGCTTTATCTAGATCTTGTTTGTGGAAGTGATATAAATGCCCTAGATATAAAAATGTATAAGCATGGTCGGTATCTAGTTTAGCAGCTTTAAGAAGATTAATATGGCATTTGTCATACTGTTTGAGCTCCCAGTATGCTTTAGCCAAATAAAATAATGTTAATGTATTTTCCACAGTGTTTTCAAGTAATCCTACTGTGTCTATATACTTTTCTTGCTTGATGAGTAACAGGGCTTGAAGTTGTATGAAGTATTCCGTGTTCTGTAAATTTTGCAATACACTGTCTGTGGGTTCGTTAGATTCAATAAGGCATTCAGCAAAAATCGCCTGTTCATTTGCTTTTAGAGAGTAAATAGGTAAGTCCTTGGCAATAGTAATAGCCTGTTTCCATTTTTGTTGTTTTGCCAGTGATATGAAAAGAAATTTTCTTAGCTCAGTATGAAATGCTTCATCTTTAACTTTAGTCAGAAAACTTGTTGCAAGCTTTTGTGTAACAGTCCATTTTTTGAGTTTGATAGTACATTTTATTATGAATGTGGCTTCAGTAACATCAGCTTCATGATAGTTAATTATTGGCACACACTGTTTGTAAGCATCTAAAAACAGACCCTGTTCATAACATAATATGCTTTTCAGAAGAGCAGGATATTTGGAATTTTCAATTCCTTCAGTTATGGTTTGTATTTGGTTTTCAATTGGAAAATTATCAAATGACTCTTTCTCTACATATTTCTTGCACAAATACTCACAAAGGAATTCTCGCAATAAAACATTATTAGAAAAGTATTTCAAGCCTATAACTTCTAAAGCTGATGTAAAATCACCCTTTTGCAATGTAATTTTACCACGCAATACTTCTATTGAATCACTTGGATCTTTGTCATATATATTATTTAATATATCTAGTACAGGTTCTATATCTTCTTCGTTGCATTGACCATTGGTTTTTAGAACATCAATCAACTGTTTTTCAGCAAATCCTTGAAGTTTGTTATCATTGCATTTACGCAGATACTTAACAAATATTCCTATTGATTCTCTACTCTTCAATGAGGAAGCCAGTTGACCAAGTTTACTTATTATTTCTAAAGCCTTTTCCTCCTCAATTTGCAAATTTAAAATTTCATTGTAAATAGTGAATAGCTTTGTTTTAACATTGTTGTCTTCTTTTCTCTCATAATAATTTGCAAGACCTTGCCATGCTAGTGGGTGGTCAGGTTTGCTTGCTATTGCTTTCTGATAAGCTAAAGGTGCTTGATCAGAATCCTGTAAGCATTTTCCAAGGAGTACTAACCCAAAATAATTTTGTTTGTCCTTTCGCAAAATGGCTTTACAACATTCTTGAGCTTCTTTGTAATTCTGGTCGTCGATCAGTTTCCTGGCCTCTTTCAAAAGTGTTTTGATGTCTGCCATCTGGAATACAACACACTAGGATAATTACAAAAGCCAAGAGAGTTTTTATAGAGAATCACTTGACAAAATAAATAGGTACTCGTTTTTGTACGGTACTAGATACATTTTACTTACCAAGCTGATTATCTGAAGATCTTCAAGATATTCAAAGAATATAATTTGTTATAAGTTTTTTATTCAAATGAAATCAATCAGCCTGATGCTAATTTTTCAATTTCCCCATGCCATAGATGATGGACAGGCAAAAGTCATAGACCGTACAGCCAAAGATTTTTTTTGCAATGGTTTTACGGCTATGGAAACAAAGTCATTTACACCCATCTTATATAGTTGTTTTAAAATTAACAATTTAACATAGGCGCCGGCTGTCATTTCTTACCGTTTTTTTACGGTCCAAAGTATCAGGCCATATATTTTTATGGGTACAAAAGAGATATAAAGATAAGTGTGCCGTGCATAGGTAGCTAACTCTATGGTGCCGTGCTTGCGTTGCGGCCGGCCGGTGCGGGCTGCACTTGCACCTGAATAAAGGCCATACTGTGGCCAGTATGGTAGGTTTTGCTGTCAGTTTTATTTACCACAGCTCAGATTAGAATCTGAGCAAATAAGCATACTTTGATTCATCTTTGATTGCAACCACAGACTAGTGAGAAGACATTGCAACCATCAGTCATGGCTGATGGAATTGACTGACGGACGCTTGCATGATCGTCTAACGTATGCTTTATGTCGTCATAAAGATCTAGTAACCAAGCCAAAAAATAGACTTTAAAAAACATTTTTGAAATTGTAAACAGACATCGAGAAAAATGCATTTTTAATTTTTTTAGATTTTTATCATTAATTTGTAAATAAACTACAATAAACAGCACTGCACTGCATCGCTTAAAAATGGCATCACCTGAAATACTATCTACATATGTGAAGAAGCTAAGTATGTTGCAGTCTCATTCCACCACTCGTAGTTCTGTAGAAAATTATGTTCTTTGCACCTTGATCAAATTGTTACATTATATGAAACAGGTCACCCTTTGAAGGAAATACGTGAACGTGCTCTCCAACTGCTCGTGGCCAAGTTACGGTTGGGTTGGGAGCTGGAGGATGAACTAGCGGGAACTCGAGAAATGCTTGAAGCTCTAATATCATGGTTTCTGGTACGAGAACCCTCTCTTCAGCGGGAAGCCCTTCATTTGCTTCTTACTGTCATCAAGGTAATACCATTATTTCCTTGTAAGATTTTGGCAAAAGGACCGGCGCAATTTTTTCTAAATAAGTGTTTAGTGACTATGTTATTATTTATAACCTGTATAAATTTTTATAAATATTATTTACAGACTGATGCAGGCACTTACATTGCTAGAGAATTTGGTATAAGAAAAATGCTGTCGAATTTGAACAGTGTAAAGTCAAAAATAGAGTCTGATGCTGAGGAGTTATTTCATGATGTAATGGAAACACTTCGTTTTTTGAATACAGTAGTCTCAGAAGAAAATGTGAATGTGCCACCACTTGCATTGCATTCAAGGAGGTTTGTGGTTACACTAAAGTACTATTGGGTTCAAAAGTCTAGTCCTACCTTAGAGCACAGAGTATTAAAAAAGTATACATTGGCTTGCAAGAAATAAACTGTATGTGTGTTGTCTGTATACGACTACACAAAGCGATACAAACAATTTACTTCGTCATCTATGAATGCATTTCTGAACCTCATCAGTATATGTAGGTACCTATATAGGTAGGTTGTTATGTTTAGTCTCTCTAACTCTGACTTGTACTGGCAGCTGTGGTGATCAGAGTTCAAGACCATGGCCTTTAATTATTATTAATGCCTGCCTTGATAAGCAGGTCTAATTAGATATATAAACTACATAAAATTGTAGTAAACAATCCTGCATACAAACAAAATACATAACTGTGTGTTTGATTTCATAATTATGCCAGGTAATTAATAATAATAATAATATATTTGGACAAATTTACACATGGCTGTTTAGTCCCAACCGACGCTTGAACATGGGTACTCGACAACTGATAAACATAAATAAATACATATAAATACATACAAACACCCAGAATCCGAAAACCGAGAGTTATGCTCATTACACAACTGTTGGTTTTCGGATTCTGGATTTTTGAATTCTATTTAAAGTTGTTTGTTTTTCATGTCCCTAATCTTGTATGGCAAATAAAATATTCACAGCTGCTTTTTGTTTGTTACAAAGTTATTACAATGTTGTGTTTTGAATTAATAACAGTTCAGAAAGTGACTGTGGTTCAAGCAGTGGCTATTATAATATTGGTCCCAATGTTCAGACGTCAAATGAAACATCAATATCAAATGAAGGAATTGACCCCAATAAGGACACTTTGTAAGTACTTTTTCTCTAAAATGAACAACATTTTTTTTTAATTTCTTCACAAACACAATGAAAGTGTCATTGTGGTTCCGTGGAAAACTATTACATACAGATACTGGATATCCATTTTAGTCGCCTTCAATAATTAACTAGATGATCCTGACCAGTGTATATTTATATTTAAACATTGCATTTCAATAAAGGTACTTTTTATTGATTATTTTTATTAAATTCCAACCCTCGCTAGTATTGTGCGGTGGCGGGAAGGGCAGATGGCCTAATAGGGTTGAAACGCTGCTCTTTATCATAAGCTTAGATGAAAATACCAAGTAACAGAGTGAGCATTGAACAATTTTTAATGGTCCCTTGCACTCAAAATTCTTTGCATTATTTAATTATTGCAGGTGACTGTGACACCTGTCAACTGTTTATGAAGTGAATTATAATTTTGATAAAAGTTCAGTATTTTAAATGTAAATTACCATCAAAAATATACCTGCTATTTACTATTTAATTACAGGACAATGACTACAGATGGTATTAAAGTGTTACTATTCCCATGGGTTGAACTGTGTTCCTCAGACTCGAAGACCATTCTACTAGTGGAGGATGCTTTAAAATTGTTTAAATCTACTCGTAGATGTTGCAGATTTATCCGTCATGTGTTTTTAAGAGATTTTCCAGTAGAAATATTTTTGAATAGACCTGTAATTATACAGGTATGCTATTTTTCCTTTGTAAAAATAAAATACTTACAAACTATTACACGTGTCGGGCGCAAGCTTCTAATTCGCATCAATATTTTCCAGAACTTGTTGACTATTTCTGACGGTCAACATGGTGGCCGCCCCGGCGAAGCATTGCATGTACTGCTGTGCATAACGCAAGCTCTCCGAGCGCGCCTTCTGCAGCTGTCATCATTGGACTTGAATCATGAGACTAGACAAGTAATATTATCAATCATTATCACAAAACATACAACATGCCTTTTTGGACAGATAAAAAAACCGTGAATAAATTCTTAAAAATTATTTTAGACCTCAACTAAGGAATATATATTTTTGCGAAAATCTGTAGCTTTGTAAATTATAGATGGTTTACTTTTATTTAGGTATTTTTTAGTCTTTATTCTACTTGAATTGGTTCTAAATAATGTAACTATAAGTACCAGCCAATTAAGTCAATTCTTCAAGATAATCTTAGCGAAAGAGACAAAATGATTTCCCAGGTGCCAGACGAACACAAAGATTTAAGTGATAGAGTGAATTTGGAGTTGGAGCAGATAGCCGGTGGTTCGCCGAAATCGCCTCCAGACGATGCATTAGCAGCTATAAGACAGCTTCCTGCGCCGATATACGCTTTAGATACCTTGCACATTGTGTTATCCGTCATGGCGCGGAGTATTGTATTGGTTGATCCTCTTGATAAAAATGAGGTGTTGGATTTGGTAAGTAAATGAATATATACCTTAACAAAATGTCTCTGTTGACTTTTTTACTGAGCAACAATCTCTGTTAATTTGTCAAGAATATCTTTTTATTACACACAATTCTGTCCACTTAATTTCCAGAAAGAAACAAATACTTGTTTGTGTTTAGCTGAATGTCTGATTGAACTGCTCTTTGATTGTGTGAGTGAAGACTTTTGGTGTACAGAACACAGCTCTAAGACACACAGGGACATAGCACATAAAAGCTGCATGGCAATGCGCTTGCTGGGGGATCTTCTAATGAAATATAGGTTAGTTGTACGGATTTTTGTGATGCCACAGGCTTTTCGGTGATGGACAACATTGCAAATCTTTCATCACATTTAGAAATAGTTCTAAGGCGTAGGTATGTAAAGTTGACCAATCCTGACTGGGTCTGGGTGTTGGATATAGCCCGCACCATCTCGTACCTATACTATATGTCATAGACATAGACCTCGTACATAGACTATTGCCTATTATGGAAAGTTTATATAAGCTGCTATGAGTAGTATTTTCTAACCAAATTTAAAAACAAATTTCATTCTACTAGTCGTATACAGTTTTAAATATACATTTATCTATACTAATATTATAAAGAGGAAAGATTTATATTTGTGTGTGTGTGTGTATGTTTGTAATGAATAAACTCAAAAACTACTGTGCCGATTTCAAAAATTCTTCCACCATTGGAAGGAAAGCTATATTCACCCTGAGTGACATAGGCTATATTTATTGTAAAAAAATGTCCACCCGTGGGAAGCCGGGACGGGGCGCTAGTTTTAAATAAATAGTAAAAAATATCTCTTGTATTATTACAAATAAGTACATTCTTTATGCCCTTAATTATATGTCAAACGCTTTCAGAAAATCATGTTTTGAAGACACAAGGAGGTGCCACCATCGCGTCGCGTGGTTAAGACTAGTGGCATGTGCGGAGAGACTGCTGGATTGGGCGCGGGACTCCGCCATGCCGCCATCCTCTCTGGTGGTCGCTCTACAGGCAGCACAGTTAGACCCCGCACTTGAACTGTTATATCCCCATCTTAGTAAGCGAATTGCTATAGCTTTACAGGTATGCATCTATTATGTGTTAGAAATCTTTTATTCATTAAGGCGTTAGGCTGTACGTCACGATTTGACTAACACTAGACGGCCCCATCTATAGGTATAGTTACCTAGCCTAAAATAGTTTTTAATTTTTACTGAATTTAATTGACCACATTTTAGAAATATAAATTTCGCGAGCCTTGATTATCATTCAAAGTATCCTATCATGATTTAAGGTTTAGTTAATGAATTAAAGTGCACATAGTCTAAAAAAGTTTAGTTTATGATATGATATTATTTAGTTTATTTGTGATATGATTTAAAGAAATCATATCACAAATGAGTGGACACATAAAAGTGATAGCCTAGAAGGCCATGAAATTCATATTTATCTACGAATAATAAGTAGTATATTTAGACAATCATCATCATCATCATATCAGCCTGTAGACGTCCACTGCTGGACAAAGCCCCCCCCCCCCCCCCCCCCAAGGATCTCCACGACGACCGGTCCTGCGCTAACCTCATCCAGCCGGGTCCCGCGACCTTCACCAGATCGTCGGTCCACCTTGTGGGAGGCCTGCCTTTTCTTCGTCTTCCGATACGTGGCCGCCACTCGAGAACCTTTCTGCCCCAACGGCCGTCAGTTCTGCGGGCGATGTGCCCAGCCCACAGCCACTTCAGCTTCGCAATTCTTTGACCTATGTCGGTGACCTTGGCTCTCCTGCGGATCTCCTCATTTCTGATTCGATCTCGCAGGGAAACTCCGAGCATAGCTCTCTCCATTGCCCTCTGCGTGACCTTGATATTTAGACAATATTGTGGCTAAATAAATTCATGAAAAATTAAACACATTTCCTCGACTACTAGCGCCATCTAGTGTTACTCAACTCGTGACGAACCCCCTTAATTGTCAAGTTCATGAAATAGTTATAATTTTTCAGAATGCAAAAACATCAGTAGACCAAGAGTACAAAAGTAAATACAGAGAGCTAACCAAACTGTTCGCTAGTATGGAGCACGCAGCTCTGTTTATGAAGACCAACAACTCCAGTCGAGATTCTAAGAGAGTATTAACCTGCATAAAGAACTCACTACCTGTCCTTGAACTTCATTTAAGTGAAGCTTATTTGAATGACATTGCGGTCATTTTGTTGAGAAAAATTAAAGACTTGGATTTTAACGACAGTGATTGGTCCATCGCTCGGAGTATAGCTTTAAATCTAATGGCGCATAATGTAGAATGGATACGCGCAAAATTCTACCGGTTGATGTCCGAAATGGTGAAGTCGGTGTTGGTAGGTGACGAAGTGAACCAAGCCGACAACGAGAAGTGTCTCACGTTGGTGTATGATGTCGGCATATTGACCGAAATATGCTGTCATGGAGTTTCTTCCAAATCTAAAGAGGCGAGTAAACAGTCATATATTTTTAATGGAGTTGAATCTCTGAACCCCATGTGTCGTACGTATCTATTTACCTTATTACCTATTTGTAATGTAAAACCAAACAAATGCATTAAAGTGTCAGGGGGCTCGGTGCAAGCAAACAATATAAGTTGAAAAGTTTAAAAAGCAAGTTTAAATTAAACTGAGCTCGACCGCCATGTTGGCTTTGCGATTCTGGAGTTTTGCTCGACGGCCAGAGGATTTTCACGATTTCCATTGGGAATGACAACTTGTACAGTCGACCGCACGTCAGATGAAACACTTTGTCCTTGGCCTAGCCTAACATAATAGGGAGTTTTTCTACGAGAGACCAGTTTATACTGGCTTTGTTTCAACTTACGTGCCGTCGTCCGTACAAGTTCCTTTAAAAAATATTTGTGTTCAGGTGGCCACAAGCGCGTCGGACATAATGCTGTACTTGCTGAGGGGTCGTCTGGTGTTGTCCGAGGGCTGCTGGTGGCGGCTGCTGGCGTGTCTGCTGCCCGTACTGCCACTCCTGCACGTGCATGCTGCACATGACACGCAACTGGGTATCTTCTAATGAACTTTAATAAACACATTAGGGGCACACATTTAAAATTTGACAGCACTAACAATAGTTTCGTTTTTTACCATCGTAATAACGTGACAGGGACAAAAACAATTTTAGGGCTGTCACATTTTAATTTTGTGTCTTCAGAATCAGGCACATTGTATGACAGCACTGCCATTGGATGACAATAATGGGAGGTAAAACTGTCAATGCTTGCCACTCGCGGGGCCACTACGTCACAAGTCCACAATAACACATACAGTATATATAGTAGAATCCTAAGCATGGATAATCACGCATTATTTTCAGGTCAAGCGATCTGCAAGTCTCTGGAGCCGGACATAGCGGAATGCATGGGCGTGTCACTATCTGAAGTGAAGGCGGGACTTGTTCGTCTGCTGTTCGTTAGATGTCCCACTGTGCAACTCGACGCAGCGCACTCCCTTTGTCTCATTTTAGGTTAGTATACCTTTTACATATAGTACAAATGGTGATTGTATGACCTCTACTGAAATGAGTCTAAGATAGGTATTTAAATGTTACCATGCATTACAGTATTATTATTTACTAGCTGTTGCCCGGGACTTTGCCTGCGTGGAATAAGTTTATCCCGCGAAAACAGTTTACCGCGGTAAAATGTAGCATAAAAAAGTAGGAATAACATATTATATTCCAGGATAAGGTATCACTGTACTAAGTTCCATCAAAATCCGTTCAGCCGTTACAGCGTGAAAGAGTAACAAACATCCTCACAAACATCTTCACAAACATCCTTACAAACTTTCGCCTGTATAATATTACTAGGGTTTCATTTGACTAAGTTTTTAAACATAATTTTTTACATGAGATAGAATATTGTAGGTATTTAGTTATTGACGATCGCTTCTATAGTTATCGTTTGTACTCTGTTGGTGCGAAACCAATTGCACGTAACCCCATGCTCAGAATCGTTAAATGATAAGTTTTTAAATTTATAATTTTTCGTTTTATTTTTGTTTGTCTTTCAGATGACGATAGATATTTGCCTCCGAAAGAATCTCTACGCACAGATGTATTGATGAGTGCATTACATCGGATCGAGCCGCAAGATTTCAATGTGGATCTATCTACTTCTCCATCCAAACACCCCCAGGTATGTTTCTACATATTTTCATGCAAAAGACATGAAGGAAATTATATCTACCCTTTCTGATAGGTGAGAGTGACCCATATTGAATAATGTCGTGTCGCTAAATAACGATCAAATTCTGGGAAGTAAAGTAAAGGGTTCATTTTTTAAAAATTTATAAACTAATTCATATTTTCATACACTACCCGTCCGTACCGAAAACAAATTGTTAGCAATAATGCTCAATTTTCAACACACATCTGAGTTTTTCTTTGTACTGTCTCTTCCGAATTCCAGACCTCCGGCCTAATGCAAATGCTGGACGTATTGAAACAAGACATAGTGCTCGACGAGCATGGTGCAGAGTTTGTGACCCGGTCGATGGTACAGCCTACTCTGGAGCCGTCCCTCCGACGCAGCACGTTGCAGCAACTCTCCGTGATATTGCGGCAACAAGAGTTGCACGAAACATTCCTTCAGTGCGACGGGTTGAAGGTCATTGTTGCCATACTCAGGTATAATCAGATATATGTTTATGATGTAATATAAAATGTTCGTCATTTGACAAGTGGACACCAGGCAGTGGTGCGACAAGCCCAACTACTATGGGGCCCAGCAGTGGGTGGAAGTGAACTTTTTCCTTACAGATTAAATTAACAAACAGACAGTGAGTTCGCCTGATGGTATAAAGTTACTGTCGCCCTCAAAGCCACAGGTACATTGCCGCCCTGAGAATACCTCGTGTATGTAAATATGTATGTATAACGACCGGCCAGCGCTAACCTCAGCCAGCTGTGTCCCGCGACCTTCACCAGATCGTCGGTATACCTTGTGGGAGGCCTGCCTACCCCGTCGTCGTGGAGATCCCTGGGGGAGGCCTTTGTCCAGCAGTGGACGTCTTTCGGCTGATGATGTTATATGTATGTGTGTGTGTATGTATGTGTGTGTGTATTATTGTGTGCCGGCGTGAGTGCGCATGCTTCTGTGTGTGTGCAGTTTCTTTGCCAATTGCGCGTCGCCATCCATGTTACGTAATGAAGTATTTTGTTGATTACAGAATGTCAATGATGGTGGACGACTACCTGGCGTTCCCCGAATGCGCAATCAGCTGCGTGTCAGTGTTGAACAGCGTGTGTTTCGCGGGCCGACACAGTTTAGCCAAAATACCAGATTTAACCTCACATTTGATAAGAGGTAAGTTGTTGTGGTTACATCTCAAAGCAGGAAACTAAATAATAGAGGGAGCGAGCACATACGTACATTTCCTCCTATCGACTGTACACTACTAAAACGTTGAAAGTGTACATGTAAGAAAGAATATCTCTGTAAAACCGTTTACAACCATACAGAACGATGAGGCATTCTTTTTACACCTTTTACGTCTTATAATGTGTTTGAAAAAATATTTCACCGCTAAAGGTAAAAAAATTATATTAAAATATAATATAAAAAATTAAATTAAATAATAGGAAATGAATAAGTCTTCGGTGTACATACAAAAATCATAAACTTACAAAGAATTTATTTTTAGTAAATATTTATGATTATATTTCTTCGCATTCAGTCGTGAAAAGCGTGAGGTGTGCTTCTTGGACACATTGCTAATTTTGTTTCAGTGATCCTGGTGTTCCCCGCCAACGACGCGGCAGTGGTGATGTCCGCGCAGCTGATGGCTCTGGTCGCATGGTCGGGCTTCGCGCTGCAGGAGCTGGACGCGTCGCGGCGCCGCGTGCCAGCGCTGCCCCTAAGCGTCGCGCAGCGGACTTCGCTGCCCTTCGTCGTCAACACCTACTGGAACACTAGCCCTAATGCTGAGCATTCTTCTATAGGTTGGTCTCAAGCATCGACTAATAAGCCCATAGACCTTACGCAATACAGCGCACCAACCGCACACGTCGTGTTAGCTCCGGCCAACGTAACGACGTCAGCTGGTCATATATGTAAATGTAACTATCGAATAATAGTGTAATAAAATAATATCGACATCTTTAAAGCCGGTCGATCCCCTATGACGTTTAATTATTGCCAAACCAACCGACCTAGTGCAATTCCTACTCCGTGCACAGAATGGCTGCTATCGGACGACGAGTTTCGCGCGGCGGTTCGCGTCCGGTGGTGGTGCGCGTGCGAGACGGGCGCCCGGGTGCTGCTGGGCGCCCCGCCCCCGCCCGCGCCGCTCGCGCTGCGCCCCACCCCGCACGACCTGGCCGCCCTGCGCGCCGCCTGCCCCGCATACTCTGCCACTAGGGCGCTGCTCGACCTGGAGAACGCCACGTCGCACAGACAAGTCATTGACGCGCTCGGCATATTGGAAAGGTAATTAATTTCTAAATTAGAAATTTGTTACTTTTAAACCTAAACCTCTCGAAACCCGCCGGGGATTGCCTATTCGATTGAATTTTGCTCCATGATTGAACCAGCAAGGTATACCTTTGTTATGCGCCTGATAATGATGCTGCTGATGGTGATGATTGTAGGTTGTCATCCTGTTTCGTCAGTGGCAATGAATATGTCCTTTCGTTCTCACATATAGGGTTGATATTATCGTTTGTGTAGTTACACTCACCTAGTGCCGCGTTCGTCGGTGGACTGTCGCGAGCTGGGCGCGTTGCCATGGCAACACATGCGGAGGTTCTTCGGCGCACCCCCCGCCTCCTCCCGCGACACGGCCCTGCTAGTCGCGGTGCTGCAGTTCATAATCGCGTACATGGACAACGTGCCATGTGAAGGTATTTTAAAATTATGTGATATCAGGAATTTTTTTTAACCTCTAGAAACCCAGCACTATATCTAAGCAAGGTAAACTGTTGTTTTCCGCCGGGTAGTATGTCATGTGATTTCTTACAGACAACTTTTCGGTCAAATTTTAATGTTATTTTCGTGCTCATACGACGATGCTAGAGAAAATTTCGATTCGAAACCGATATTAGCATATTAAAATGACTGAATAAAACCACTTATTCATAGACTGTGTTCGGTCTGTAAAAAATACGATTTGTAATTTTGATTATGTTTTGTTTGAGTGATATAATAACACACGGCCGCTATGCTTCATTTTTCTTTGCTGGAACTTGGCTGACACGCGCCCGCGTGTCTAGATATGATATATACGATTTTATTCATTGTTACCTCTTCTAGGTGGCACAATGTCCTGGATAAAGTCATCATTCATCGAGAGCGATGCATCTGTGATATGTCTGTTGGGCCGCGACGAGTTCTACCCGCAGCAGACTGCGCAGGAGCACATAGAGGTCACCCAGCTGCACATACATATAGTCAAAGTGTTGCTGAGGTGCATAATGCTCCTGGAACATTATGACGATTTCGACAGCAGCCAGATGGAGAGCCTTGTGAAGATCTTACTTGCTTGTTTGGAGAGGATCGACTTGAAGAACTTTCACATGCTAGGTATGTGGTATGGCTCTTACCTACATAGTTTTTATGGGACCGTTACCAAAAAGTATTTTTGTAGAAGCTGGGGCATAACAATTAACAATAAGTAACGCATGGAGGGGTGTACAAGTGTGCGTGGATCCCCCCGAAAAATGACAATATTTCGCATCGGAAGACACCGCCATGGCCTCTCTCCTGCGCCTGCGGCACAACCGCGACCCTTACTTTATATAATTGCGCTATTTAAAAACAAACTTGACTAAGTGCCATTTAACTAGGGGGCGCGGGCGCCCACCAAAGAGATCCTAGCTCCATGCATTTAACCGATAGACCACTAATGTTTGGCTCAAAATTTCCTTGTTTATAACTAGACAAAAGTTTTTCTAGCAATAACAAATTTTTTATAAGAAGTGAGTGATGTTATGTCGACAATATTTAAATTTAAAATGTATATAAGGTAATTATAGTTAACCATCATGACAGGACAATCTATTTGATGTAAGAAATATTTACTTCGACTTCCTGTCCAGAATGTTAGTACCTAAACGGAAAAATCTCGATTCTCTACATACAAATCTCATAGCTTTAAAATAACAATTGAAATTGGACATTATTTTCCTTATTATGTAACATCCTAATGTGTAATCTATACTAGGTACCTATGGCCACATTATTCAGTTTTCCGTACTTTTATTATTTCCAGTTGATGTAATACTTATAATATTGTATTATAAATATTATTTGTTTTATCAAATGGATCGTCCTGTTACGGACTTTTCATGTAAAAAATTTGATGTGCATTACGCGTGACGCAATTGTATTTTTTCATCGATATTGAAAAATTACCTCTTCAGTTCGAAAGAGAATTTATTATTGAAAACAAGGCCCTTAATATAATATTATAACAAAGAAAAACAGTAGCAGAATACGTCGATAGTCGGTGACGTCGATAAAATAAGATGTTCCATCCTTAAGCAAATTTTTTTAATATCTAGATATGCAGTATTTTTTATCGATAACGATATAAAAAAAACTGCATCAAAAACTATGCATGTCAATTTGCCATATATTTGCCATAATATTACTCTATGTTTGCCATAAAAGTCCGACCTATGTTCATAACTATTTATTATTATTCCTTTCTTTCCGGTTTTTATTTGAGTTATATTTTTCAGGATATCTCAACGAACTAGTGCGTTGTATAAGATATGCTCTTAATTCGCGCTACTGCAAACTCTCTGAAGACACAGTTGTATGTTGCGTGAAACTGTTGACATGTACATTGAGCGGGTGCGCATCGGGCGGCGGACGGAAGGGCCAGGCGTGTCGGCTGGACGCGATGCTCTCATTGCTAGCTTTGTTTCGACAAATACACCATGAAGCGATTCCAGTGCAGGTATGTATAGTCTATACTCGAAAGTATTTTTTCTACTTAATGAAGTGGAAACGAGGTCGCCCATTAAGCTTTCGAAACAGAGGCCCAGAGCATATATACATTGAAACTCGATCGTTTTTCGCATCAGTCGCACTGCACGCACCTGATGTGAGAATAAAAGCTTTTACCATGGTAAAATAGATCCTTTGGCATCGCCTTGGGGCGAAAAACTAAGTTCACATAGTTCAACAATTTGTTAACGACGTGATACATACAGGCAGAGGTAGGAGAGGGGTAGTTTAAACGCTAGTAGCTAATCTCTGCAACTACCAGTCGGAATTGAAAAATTCTTTATGCATTTTATAGCCCAATTCTTGATGAAGGTGACAGACTTTTTAACATCACGCTACACCCTTAGGAGCCGAGAAAAAAGACAAAAGTCATAGACAAAGTTATACACATTTAATATCATAAAAATAAAATAAAATTAGAGATCCTGGACGATTCCGTTTTGTTGAACAGAGATGGAGTGAAGCGTTTGACGGCGAAGTGGTGCGCGCTATAGTAACCTGCAGCCGAGGCGCGCGGCCCGAGCTGCGCGCGGCGGCGCTGCACTGCGTCGCGGCGCTCGCGCACCACGCGCAGTTGCAGCCGCACTTGTTGCAGGGTGAGAGCATTCACCTTTCGAAACCCGACGCCCAGAGCGCATAAACTGAACTCGGTTATACTCGGTCTACTCTTCACACCTAAAAAGTTTCAGGATTTTACTCAATTTTCGGATTGGAAAATGTCCCTTCTTAGTATAAACTTCTAATGTCGCTAAACTTTGGTTCTAGCTATCTCAGAGGAATCTTTGTCTCAATACGCGGCTGGTGTGCTCTCGGAGACCCGTGAAGCGAACGTGGTACGAACGGCAGCTGCTACATTGCTTGTTGCCATCACAGCACGGGCATCTCCCCATTCTGATGTAAGTGTTATTCTGTATTTAATTAAGTATATTTCAGCACACTGCTTGTGAAGTGGCTCTTATTGCACCTTTCTATCTAATCTAAATTAATTAAATAATAAAAATCTAATTCTATTTCAACTTTCTACTCAAAACTAAGAACTTATTTTTGACAAAACGACATTTGACCGCCTTCGATATTATACGACTCATATTTGTGCTTATGCCGTATATAGTAGCCACAATGACTTATAAATATGCGAGTGCCAGCGCTCGAATAATATATGATAGAGGACCACCAGCGTAGAACGGTTATGCCTTGAGTGAGTCGCATCCGAATTATATGATTAGCTGCATATGATTTCGCCTAGGCTATTTTAATGATGCAGAAACGTGGACACGGCTGTGGGTCCGATCCACAGGTTTAATGTATTTTAGCTAGCTAAGGAGTTATGGGCTTATGGACAAGAGTTTGAAGAAAATGTTCGGCAATGTGGAGATATGACGAAGGACTAAGATCACAGCCGCAGGAGGTGTCGTGGTGTTTATTGGGGAAGGCCTGTTGTATTTTCTACTGTTACGATAGGTGTGTGTGCGTGATTGATTATGACTGTGTGAAACGGGATAACTCAACGAGCTTGTTACTCAGCGGATCTCTAAAATACAATATTGTTTTATCCTCGTACTAACTGTAGCGCCGGGTTTCACCTGCGTTTAATAAGTTGCCCGCGGAGCCTAGAACCTTGACGAGATACCAAGCTTGGACAGCTTGGTTTCTCGTCCAAACCCCTTTCGAATACTTTAAGTTGTTTTGGAGGCGATAAGTAACCACGTGATAAGCTACTCTCATTTAGTAGTAGCGATTTTTGATTGACCTTTTAACACTTGCGGTGACATTTTTGACCAGTGGTTATGAATGATTAGCAAAACGATGTGTAGTATTTATACTTGTAATACAATGGCCGCTGCGACGTAAGAGGCCGTTGGGCATATTCGAGGCACGGCGTGGTACGTCAACACGGTCGGCCTTGATTGCGCCGGCGCAGGCACGCAGCGTGGGGCTTATCTGTCCGCTCGCCGGCGATACGTCCACTCGGCTGTTGACCGCCGGCGCTGGCGCTGTTTACCGCATATCGCATCGCACAGCCCACGCGCTCACTTGTTTATTAATAAAAAACGCCCGCAGCGTCAACTCTATGCGACCGAAATCCAGTTTTATAGCGACTTAATTCTATGCTAAATTAAACTCAATCAGTGAAAATGTGGCTCAGTGTTATAATATTCGTGACTTTAGTTATCCTTACAATTTTATTAGCAATTTTCCATTACACGACTAATGGAAGAAAATATTGGCGTAACAGAAATGTTCCATACAACGAGCCGTGCCCGATATTCGGCAATTTTGGAGCTACATTAACGATGAGGCGGAGTTACACAAAAATGCTTCAATACTTCTATGATAGCTTTCGCAATGAGAAATATGTTGGACTGTTTCAAGCTCGCAGGCCGACGTTGATGATTATAGATGCGGCTATAGCGAAGAGCGTGATGTCGAGTGATTTTCAGCATTTCAGTGATCGCATCTCTGTGTCTACGGACACGAAGCGGGAGCCGCTGTTACGCAACCTGGCCAACATGAGCGGCGGCGAGTGGAAGGCGATGCGGCAGGTCGTCACGCCCACCTTCTCATCGGCCAAGATGAAGGCCATGTTCCCTTTAATAGTGGACTGTGCACAAACACTGAAAAATACATTCCTCGAGGGGCCACTGGATGAAGTCAACATACCTAGCGTTATGACTCGATTTACAACGGATGTTATAGGAAGCTGTGCTTTTGGCGTGAACCCCGGATCGCTTAAAAACCCTGACTCGCCTTTCTTGAAAATGTCTCAGAAAATGTTCAAAACTACTAGATCTGCATTGCTAAAACGCTACTGTCGAGCGTTCTTTCCTAGACTTTTCAGATTCCTAAATCTCAGAACGTACTCGTCGGACTTAGAAGTATTTTTCACAAATATAATCAATCACGTCCTCACAGAGAGACGTGACGCTGGTGTTGAGAGGCACGATTTTCTTCAGCTGATGTTAAACGTGCAGAGCACTCTCACTGAGTTGGAAATGACTGATGCTTTGATTACTTCCAATTCGTTTATATTCATGTTGGCTGGTCTAGAAACGTCGGCTACCACTTTATCTTTTTGTTTGTACGAGTTGGCCAAGCGCAAAGATTTGCAAGATAGTCTTCGTATGGAGGTAAAAGAGTGTATGGTGCGGCATGGTGGACTTAACTATGATTCGGTCTCGGCGATGCGCTTATTGACACAGTCTGTATTAGAAACGTTGCGACTTCATCCCCCCACACCCTTCACCACCCGTCTATGTACTTCGCCCTGCACTCTGTCAGGGACTGATTTGAACATAAAATTGAGAGATGCAATTTTAATACCGATTCACTGCATCCAGATGGATCCGCAATACTTTCCAAATCCAGATAAGTTCGATCCGGAACGGTTCAAAGAAAATACCAGTCCGATGGGTTTCATGGCATTCGGCGACGGACCGAGGAGTTGTCCAGGTAATTATAACTGATTTTTTTTATGACGAAAATGGCTAACAATTATTTTTATTTCTTATGAAAACATTTTTAGTCATAGTATAGCTTTTACTACACACAAAGACAGAAGTGATATTTAAAAATCACTACATTGTTTTGTTACACTCATTGTTTGCAAATCGTATTGAACAAATGGACATAAACGAATCCATTGAAGGACAAAACATACTTCGCCGTATTACTTAAACATTATTCAAAGGATGAGAAAATTTGTTAAATCTTTTTGGCTGTAGGTATTGCAAGTACTGAAAATAAAGGCGTATATAGGCGTTATTTGTGTTAATTTGGCAAAACCCAAAGGGCAATGAAGAGAGCTATGCTCGTAGTTTCTCTGCGTGATTGAATCAGGATTAAGGAGATCCGCAGCAGATCCAAAGTAGCCGACATTGCTCGAAAAACTGCCAAGCTTAAGTGGCATGGCACGTCGCTCGCAGAAGAGCATAAAGTTTCTCGAGTGGCGACCGCGCACCGGAAGACATACTGTAGACAAGCCTCCCATAAAATAGACTGACGATTTGGTCAAAGTCTCGGAAACTAACTGGATGCGGACAGGCGGAGCACCGTCATTATGGAGATCTTTGGACGCCTACCGGCAGATATGATAATGACGATAAATTGTATACAAACTAATAGACACACACTATATTGTTTCAGGCTCTCGCTTCGGCGTGATGACTGTGGCCGCCGGCCTGGCCGCGATACTCAGTGCATTCACAGTAGAGCCGTGTGGCCGCACCACGCCGCGCGTCGACTACGACCCTCGCAGCGTCATGCTCAAGAACAAAGGGGGCATATGGCTGCAACTTACACCGCTATAACAAATATTGAATTCCGACACCAATTGTTTAATGATTAACCTTTCGGAACCCGAGGCCCCGAGCGCATAAACTTTGTAACTCAGTCGTATTTCGCGTCAGTCATGCCTGACATTGTCCCTAGAAAAACTGACATAAAAGTACAGACTTTTAACACGAGATAATTTTTCCAAGCTTTTAGCTAATCAGTTGACCTATTAAACTAATCGAGTTTTACGCGGAAAAAACGATTTTTGAGAGATATTGTCAGTTGTTTGACTGACGCGAAATAAGTAAAATATGACGTATCGACCAAAATTATTCAGGCCAAACATCGCAAGCGACAAAATATAGGATATTAAGAGTCTTATGAGGCTTTTTAGATATCAATTACTTTTCTAACAAGAAAACTAGTTCTTGTGTATTAAATATTATGAACCTTACTGTGAAAAAATAAGTTTAATAGGTAAGTATGGGTAATAATTATCGAGTGACAACCCTGGTTGTACTCTAATGTTCCTAAGAGCTGAGTTGTGTAATGTACTAATTTATTATTTTCATATGTGAGCTAACGCACGCGTAGAATCTTATCGGTCGATTTATTTATTGAACTGTACATTGAGTTGAACTTGTCAATCTTTAGATTGAACTTCAAACTTAATATTATATTTACTTGATGTATGAACGTAATTATCATAAATATAGTAAAACTATTTCAGTATGGGTTGATTCATAAACTAGGACTTTCCGTACTGCAAATTATATGAGTTATGAATAATATGTAATAAATGGTGTCCAAAATAAAGAGGAATGAGAAAGGAAAATCATTGTTTTTGGCTAGAAGCGAGTAGATCCAAGTGTGAGGAGTGAAATACTAAAGTACGTTTTTTTAAAGTGAGTTTTGTTTACATTCTTTATCTTATTTTAGATTGATTTGTATATGTGCAACATCTGTTGGTAAAATAAAAAAATTAAAATAATGTATATTCTGTGTAGTGTTAACAATTTTATATTTTTATTTGATTTAGGATTACAGAATTGAATCATTCCTTGCATTATTTATGCGATAATTTAAAAGTGGATAACTTGTGAGATAGTGTTTTGCAATAATATTTGAATTCATTGTAATATATCGTATGTTATTGGCTGTTAAGGAACAATAAATTGGATTAACTTTTACGGTGGTTTATCACATTTATGTAGCACTAGTATACACCCGCGACTTCGTCCGTGTTAAAAAGTATCCTAATTGTTATTCCAATAAGTTTCGATCATAATTATGTTATCTAGGTAAAGCACTTCGTACAAAATCAACTAAATAGTGTTTCTAACTTATTACTTAACGTAATCCAAAGCGTTACGAATTAGATCGAACATGTACATTTCAATGAAACAAAACACGCACGCCGCACGCGACCACAGCACGCGACGCACGCAACACAACTGAATACAAAACAATGCTTAAAGTATAACTAGGCACTGTTTTGCGTGCCACTATTTGAGCACTAATGCGATATCTAAGTAATATAATATGACCGAAGACTGAGGGAAAAATAAACAATGACATTAGATAGTAAATAGTTGTTACTTTATTATCAGAAATATTAATTTTCCAGTCTATTTTATTAAATTATATAAAAATATGATAAGCATTAATTCTAATTTAATTAAATGCGAAATGTCTATTTAAATTGAAATAAAAATATTAATTAGAATGTGGCTGTCAGATTTTGGTATTTGAAAAACGAACTCTATCTAGACTTCACATAAGTCTAGTATTTGATCTTGTTTTATGGGTCGCAAAACCCGTTTTAACACTGAGGGATATTTTGTATGTTTAATATCAATAAATGGTATTTATGTAGAACGGTAATTTTCTTATTATATTTTCTTATACAGGATGGAAAATAAGACCAAGGAGGAGAGAAAGTAACCTAAATATTGATGGCAATTTTTACTGAAAGAAAACATTCTTTTATTTTCAAAAATAAGTAGAAATGCTTTAAAATATTTTAAAGAAATCACCTGTCTGAACCCGGAATCGAACTGACAAATGTGGAAAAAAACACATTCTGTATTTTTATGATACCAATCGAAAGGGTCAATCATCAGAATCAAAAATAATTCATAATTTTTATTATTATTTGTCCGGTTCGATTCCCGGTTCAGACAGGTGATTTTTTAAAACCATTTAAATACAGTTCTACTTATTATTGAAAATAAAGGAATGTTTACTTTCCTTTCAGTAATATTTGCCATCATCAATATTTAGGGTACTTTCCCTCCAACTACCGTCTCTAATTTCCGCCTTGTATTCAAACGCAAGTATGAGATACAGAATAGTATCAGCTCTGATTACTCTGAACAGATAAAACGATATTATGTAATATCCGGCTTGGCTGCACTACTTAAACACTTTTTATGAATGAATGCATGGGATTCCGGGAAAGAACTGATATAAATCCATCAATTAATATCAGCTTAGTGTTTTATACACTTGCCGTTGCATTTAGCTTCCGATTATTATGATTACAGGTACTAGAATGCGATGTGTTGGAACAACTTAAGGAGCACAACTTCTTGGAGAATTGCATGGAAATTTTAGTTGATTTCTACGACGAGAAGAAATACGAGAAGTGTCTTGGTGAGCAATGTTGTTTGTTAGATTAGATTAAGAACGTCCTATATGATCAGTTGATGACATCTTTATTGACAATTGCATTACATTAATAAATGATTAATGCAGCTACAATCTCAAGTATTGAGAAACACTTGAAGTTCTACACTAGATCATATCTAGAACTGGTTCCCGTTCCACGGCCTTTTACAAAACTTTCACACAACACGTCGGGTTCGAGTAAATGGGCCTGGCGCTGTAGACCCTAAATAAAAATATAAAAAAATACTATCATACTATACTATACTTTTTACTACGAATAAATAAGACAGTGCAAGGAGATTTTAGTGATAGGAGCTTCATAGCTCAAACTACATGCACATATCCGTTTGTAGTGTAGTGTAGAGTGGTGTAGACCCTATTGATAGAATTACAAACTCCTAAACATGGAGACTTTTTGTTTATTATACATAATTACACGTATTGGTAGGATTACAGGTAAGTATTATGTTTAGTCACTGGATGAAATCACCTATTGGTTATTGGACTACGTAATATTCCTTAATGCACAATGTACATAAAAGGGTAATACTTAGCATAAGCGCCGAAGAAAGAAATATCGCAATAAATCCCACCTCTACCTCGCAACCTAACTACCCTCGAACTATATGCGCCCTCGCTGCTCGCTCTTGCGCCTAAATATCTCAGGTGCAATATTGATCGTTTACATCCTTTGTTTAACAAAATTACTATTTTCTGAAATTCAGTTATTCTGGCCTTGATGAGACTATTACTTACTCTGTGCCTTGATTGCTCGTGGACTTGTTTCATATACCGATACTGTTACATTTTGTAATTGTTTAAAAGTTTTGGTATTTGTGCATTCAAGAGAAAATCATATAAACACGTGTTCTAAACTAATATTGTGGTAAAAAATGTATCGCGCCGATCGTATGTACTGTCGCCCATGAATTCGTTGCCACGCTTAGGAATAGGTTGGAATGCTTCGAGTTGCCCTTCCACCCCGAACACGGCAATAATATTTAACTTTTGTTATATATACCTACATGTATGTAACTATGATATACTTTATTTGTTAGAACCGAATGTGCCACTCTCCGTGCTAGAACGCCGCAGTGAGCTAGAAGTGCGCGCGCAGAAGACGGGCGACGTTCGCGTGTCGCCTTCGCTCGTTCCGATGTACGCGCGCGCGCCGCCGACCGCGCCGCTCGTGGCGGCGCTCGCGGACCTGTTGTACAACGTGAGCGCGTTCGCGCGGTGCCCCGTGCAGGCGTGGAACGAGCGAGGACTGTATCGTATGTTGTTCAGGTGAGTACGAATGGGCGGTATTCAAAATGATCACCCAAATCAACATCAATCAAATCGACAGCCTATTAATCTGTCCTATTGTTGGGGCTCAGGCCTACTTCTCAGTGAGAGCGTTAGGGCTATAGTCCACCACGCTAGCCCAGGCGGGTTTGTGGACTTCACAAGCGCCTAAGAATTTCGTCTTCGGCGTATGCACGTTTCCTCACGATGTTTTCCTTCACCGTTTGAGAGCAGTCAGTAAATGTACTTATTAAGTTTCGAGAAAAACCCATTGTTACATGGCCCAGCCGGGGATCGAACTCGGACCTCCCGACATGACCCGCGTCTTCCCCACGACGCCACTACGCTCTACAATAATTGATAATGATAATACGAGTACCTATATGATTAAAACATTCCAATAATTTTCCAAATAGACGGAAGCCATGTTAGAGCTAAGTATATGTATATTTCGTTTTAAAACCATTGCAAGGCGATGCAATTTTATTTTAAAATTGAGTGCCCACACGGCGCGGCAACTATACTGCATTAGGATATCCTGTGCATAATTTTATGATTACATGTTCAATGTTTGAACATTTGCAGGTGTGCATCGTGGTCCAACGGTAGGCCCGAGGAGATGTATGTGGTGCGCGGCGCGGCGTGTCGCGCGCTCTCGGCCGCGGCGGCGTCGCACAAGTGCGTGCGCGCATCACTCGCTACTACAAAGGATTGTCTCCTCAATTTGCTTATTACATTGAAACCATTGGATGAAGGTGTGGTATACCTACTATGTCTAGTTAAAAAATATTTAAAATACGCAATATTTGTACATAATACACGATGTGCGCGGGTTTGGCCAATTAATTTTATTTCCTGGTTTAAATTATTTTTTTTTCTGAATTTTCCCATACAAATTTTACATAGGTAATCTGTTCCAAATTACATCTCAATCGGTCTAGTTTTTGAGTTATTCGGCGGACAGATACATGGACAAAAAAGGTTTGCTTTATGGATATCCGAATTTGCTTTTGTTCATCAGGTATTGTAGCTACTATACGCTATAACTATTGTAGATTTGTTCATTTAATCTTTCAACAAGTTTGCTCAGTAGTTTAATTTATTAGCCGCAAAGATAGTGTTGTTACATTGTATGACCACAGAGGAATTAATAGTGTATCCAGTATGACTTATGGTATTTACAGGTAAGGCTAGAAAAGTATATGTAGGCTAGTAAGTACTAGGAAATATTTGATTTACTTATCTAGTTAAAAGTTTGCGCCATGTAAATCGAAGTACGTTATAGTACATATATGACTATTATGTATGACTAATGCGGATTAGTAGCTACTGGCAATGCTGAAAAGGTTTTCTAGGACAAAAGTCGTTCTAGCTAGATCTCATATTTAAAGACTTTTAAATATACGAAGTAAGGTCATCCAGGTACAATAATTGTAATTATAAACAGTCTATTCTCAATATCCACAGGTGAAAGCGACTCTGATTGTTTATCGGCGCGTACCCAGGGCCTGCTGTTACTTGCGTCTCTGCTGACGGAGCGATCGGCCAGCGACAGCGTGTGGAGGGCGTTGTGTGATAAGCTCTCGACGCCGATCTTCTATACCCTGATCCAATCTGTGGAGAGTTACGAAACAGGTAGTTCGTCACCTTGGTATATTCAAGGATATGTTAGCGTAGTACATCTAAAATGATGATTATATGTAAATAAATATAAGCGCTTCTTTACGGCATTCGAGTAGGTGACCTGTCCACCTTTCAGGTAACATCCTGGACGTCGCCTTATCCTCTCTTGAAGATGCCAAGCATTGTTGTCTCCATTACGAAGATTTCATCATCATCGGCCTGCACTACTCCATTACTGGAAATAGACCTCTCCTAAGGCGCGTCACTGAGCCCGATCTACGAAGGTTTAATATTAAAATTAATTTATTTCAGATTTAAGAGAAGCTGGCCTGTTCTGTCTCACGCAGCTAGCGCAGTCAGCAACACACAGAAAACATCCAGACAAAACTAAAGACGAATCACGGGTGCAGCTATTCGACAACTTGAAATCTCCGTTCACTGAAGGACTCGACTGTGACAGATATGGCGCGGGCGACAGCCCCAGGAATGATTGTCAGCCAGAGTATATGGTTGAAGAGTTGTGCAAGGTGTTGATGCATCTCTACCAGAAACTTTCGTCGGACACCACTAGTCTGTCAAGCCAAGGTACGTTTTATTTGCACTCTGTGGTGATGATCGATGCCAAATTTGTTGTTGTGATACCAGCAGCTGACCTCTGATAGAAATTTTATTTTGGTTCTAATTCATGAACTGAACCGACGACGGATTATTTTTTCATACTCCAATAATAAAACTGGTGGTGCGTGTTTCTTAGATGGGAGCTGGGGCCGCGTGTGCTCGTGCCTGTGTTCAGTGTTGTCCGTGAGCCTGCGCTGCCGGCACTACAGCGTGCACCGGCAGCTGCCACGTGGGCTGCTGGCTACACTACGGGCGGTGCGCGACCGGCTCTCGCTGCAGGGCTCCGCCGAAGGCATCAAGAGCGCTGCTAACGTGAGTCTACCTGTACCTGTGGGCCAATCGTGCTAATTCTGAACGATATTACCAAATCCAAACCATAACCAACAACGGAGTGATCCTATAAGGGTTCCTTTTTTCCTCTTTTGAGGTCGGAACCCTAAAAACGGTATGCCGCATCCACACGTTTAGCAAACCTCGGCAAACGCAAACGTGTGGAGCAGGGTTTTGGCTTGCGTTTGTAAAGGTTTGCCAAACGTGTGGATGCAGCGTTACGTTTTTGGTTTTGGTAATATCGTTCAGAATTAACATGATTGGCCTCCAGGTCCAGGGAAAGAACTAGATGCGGTTAAGTTAACGCAAGTCGATGCGCAGTAGCAAAAAATAAGACGCTACTGGTGATGCGGTATGAAGTGCGGAAGCGGCTAGCTTTCTTTTTCTAATGTTATATGACGATAAACTTTTTTATTGTCTGTGGCCGCCATGACAGGATTGTGTCATAATGTCTTACTATCCTTATCCGCAGAATCCAGTTCTCCGCACCCTGTATTGGCTTCTGACTATCACTAACTGCGTCATGTTGGAGTGTCTGCCTGCTAAAGAGAGTTTCTCTGAGGACAACATCGCCGTGTCCCTGAACCGCCTCTGGCCGTGGTGCATGCTCACTGAACAACTCAGAGAAGCTGTCATGCGCCTGCTGTTCACCTTCAGCAATGACTGTGCTAAGGGTAATGTTTTTTTTTACTATCTTATTTTAGAGCTAGCAACAAGGGTCATTGCGATGATACCCATTTGTTCCTAGCCATTCAAATGTTCAAGTTTGACAGCCACCTACCCCTTGGCCTCCTCTACCCCTGAGCGGAAAGTTTCCAATAGAAATATACCTACCGGTCCAGTTCCAGTTACAAACGTGATAGCAAACTACTACAGTTCTACCAAAATAAAAATTATACATGAATAGCTGAAACTATACAATATTAAAGTATGTGAAAAATTCGATTAATCGTAATAATCTAACAGGCGACCATAGTAAAATTTGGCTTATGCATGATATTGATTGTTTGCATTCCCCCAGCGTGGGCGTCGATGTGTACATGCGTGGGCGGGCGGAGCCTGGTGGGCGAGGTGTGCGCGCTGACGTCGCGCGAGGCGGCGCTGCAATCCAAGCCGCGGCCCGACACGCTGCTACTGCTGTGCCTGCGCACGCTGCGACACGTCGCGCCGCACCAACACTGTCGAGCCATCATACTCAAGGTACACTCAATACTTGTAAGTTTTTATATGGATGTTCGTTATGGAGTGACGATCTGTGTAAGGCGACTGGCAGTGGCTGGATCTGGAGAAACATAGATCGGGTTCAGTGGCGCGCCTTGGAGTAGGCCTATATCCAGCAGTCTACCTGTGCAGGCTGATGATGATGATTATTGCGCGCGTATTATTTTAAGGGCAATGATACTTTACAAGTTAACGCAAAAATCGGGTGTTGAAAAATCGATGAAAGGCTATGTTTTTAAAATCTGCACAACAAGAGCCAGTATAAGGTAATATTCAAATAAATTGCCTTTCATAAGACTATTATAACTAGATACAGGTAAAAATTTGGCCCAAGTAACTTTTTTTTATTGTCCTGCTGTTAATGTTTTACAGAACTAACTCGCACGCTTTTTTTTGACCCGTGACTTGATGCCACTGATGTAATTTAACAGAACGACGCGGTACCCAACATGTACACGCTGCGCGTGCGCGACCGCGGTGGCAGCGCGGCGGGTGTGGAGTGGGCGCGGCTGTGCGAAGCGCTGGCGCGCTGGGCGGACGGCGCCGGCGCTCTGCTGGCGCTGCGGCCGCTGCCCGCCGCGCCGCCCGTGCGCGCGCGCCTGCTACCCGCGCTCGCGCACCTCGCCAGGCACCGCCGCGCTGCCGTGCTGCAAGCCCGTCAGTAACATTATTAAATTAAATACCAGTGTTATTTCAGGTATAAGGTTAGGTGGGGTAAGAGCATAGGGTAAGAGTTCCTCGGTTTCCCTCTTACCCTACCTCAGTCAAGTCAAAACTACTAAAACCTGACAATATTATACCTATAATTACACTATAAAGCAATAACTACAAAAAATGAAATTAAACAATTTCTTTTATATCAGCTGTCACTCCTGTCACTACTCTTTTTTTGTATGGTTAGTTTTTTCTTACAATTTATTTTATTCATTTTTGTGCATAATAGATGCTATCGTTTGTAAAAGACCCCGGACATAATTTTTTTCAGAAAACATTTAATGTACGCTTTTCTGCAGTTTTCTTATATGTACAGAAGATGTAGTTTTGTCGTTGAACTATTGTATCGTTGGGCAGCGGATCTGTTGGAGTTGCTGTGCGGCACGCTGCTGGCGGGGGACACGGCCGAGGTGGTGTCGGCGGCGCGCGCCGTGTGGGCGCTAGCTGCCAACAACCATAAGGTACTCGCAAGTTGTGACTCACAACACAATATAAACGAATGGAAACCCATTATTAGACTCTAGTCCTTTTATTAAGACTCGAGTTGTCGTTAGAAAGACTTGCGCTCGACTTAGGGCGTTTGTCCATCGCCGCCGTCACCGAGACGTTACCGACAAACTAGGTTGGTTGGTTGATTCAGATTATATAAGGTGACGGATTGTGGTGGACACGCGCCCATAGTAAATGTATATATCGCTACTTTGGCGCCGTCATCTAGTTCTCGGTTACTTCCCGGTGACGGCGGTGGCGGACAAACGGCCTCAGACTTTGAGCCTATGTCCCGACTTGAGGACTTCTCTTGCGCAACACTATAGGCGGACCGCTTAACTCAGACCACGCCCGCGCGTTACAGGGGTGCGGGGCGAGGCGATTAAGGGGGTCTCGTGAGGAGAGGCCGGGCGCACTCCCTGCGAAACCCTCTTAGTCGTCCCGCCCCGCAACGTCGCGGGCGTGGTCTGAGTTATGCGGTCGGTCTATAGTGATCGGGGTTTTGACGTCACAAATATGTGTGCAGGCGAAGCTGTTGCTGCGCAGCGCGGGTGTGTCCGCGGCGACGCAGTCGGCGCTGCAGCGCGTGCGGCGCGCGGCCGGCGAGCCCGGCGCGCAGCGCGCGCTGCAGCTGCTGCTCTACACCAACACCGTTCTGCACGCCGCGTGACGTGCACTCGCATGCACTTGCCCACAACCTATCATCTTGTACTTTATAAAGGTCGAGTCATATACTTAGTATACCCGGCACACGACCCACTTTCCTAAAAGATCCCCTTTTCAAATTTTATAAATTGAGTAGTAAAAGACAAATTAATAATTAAACAGGAATTCTTGTCGCAATGAGCTTTTAAATATAAAAGTTTCAACTAAAAATATGGCATTAAAATTTTTTCTCTAGCACTTCAAATTGCTTCAGAATATTTTTTAAAGATTTGTGAAAACGTTGTGAAAATGGTCAGATGCTATTCTTTTTGGTTCCGCCGGTGTGACGTCATCATATTCCATTCTCGTAAAATGTGCACAGGTAATGCAAAACAACCATAAGTGCTTTGATTTTTATAAAGTGTGTGTTATGTGTGCGTTTTATTATATTGGTTTCATTTTCGGTGAAGAAATGTTGTGTCTGAAAAAGAGTCGGTCCCGGTTGTTTAAGTTAAGTGTGTTAGTAATAATAACAAGGGTTATGAATTGAATTGCCTTACTTACCTAAATGACTGTCCTGAGAGTTTGTATTTGCTGAAAAGGTAAAAGATATGATGGATATTGACTATGTTCCGCTAAGGGAGATGTAATTGACACTATATTCTAAAAATTGCTTGAGAAATCTCTTGTTGGACTTGTACCTAAGTGCTTTATTTATGAAATTGTATAGTGGACCAATATTTTATTATGTCTTGACTGTTATTGTGAGGATTCTCGCGCGTCATACATTACATGTATTGTATGTATGTACTAAGTACAAAACATTAAAAGAAATAAATGATATCGTTTAAATGACCCTAGAGTTTTGTTTATGCCTGACTGACGTAATTTTGTTTTCGCTAAAAATAAACGAAAGGAAACTGTCGTGCGTACAGGAAATTGTCGATAAACAACTCCTGTTGTGTCGCTTAATTAATGTTTTACATTGAAATGTACTGTATGCATTAAAAGTAATGTCTCCATCTGTTTCCCGCGGCTACGCTCAGTGGAATAAGGATTCCGGTGCGGCCTAAAAAGCAAGATTTGCCGAAGAACTAAGCTATCAAACAATGAAAACCTCATTCGAATTTGCCCTTTGACCCTTGCGAAATTTCAGTACCTAATCTAACTAGCATGTTGGGTACTACCAACTATATGTTCTCGACATGCAATAAATGTAACTTTCCTAAGAATAAATAAACTACGACATTATTGGGTATTTTTACCGAAATGTTTTGTGAAATTTCATTGTTCCTTGTTGTTTAAAATTTAATAACTTTCCAAATACCATGTTTGCCGTTGTACCTCCTTAAGTTTTTACAATTCTGTGTTGTGGATTATGCCATGTACATAAATAATACGATTAATAAAACCTTACAAACAAACCAATCCAACAGGTAGTTACTATTTAGTAATCCATTCAGTTGTTTTGAAGGAGAGTATATAGAAACAATGCAACACGTAATTAATTTTTAAGTAGGTATATCTGTGCGTTTCTAGCATTAAATGCAAAAAGTACATTGTGCATTCACGATGCTCAGTTCATCTGCACAAACGTCAATTGTTTACTTGAAAAATATGTAGGTAAAATAGAAACGAGGGGACGCACAGCCCATACCCGCAGATCCCGATATCGAAACCGCGGACCGCGGCACGGCTCGTTCGTTCACTTAGTTGTTACACGGCGGTGTTGCGATAAGGTTCGCCTCCGATAGTGCGCGAGCGCCGCGCCGTGCGGTCACCACTCACCAAAACGGCACGGAATATGCGACAAGGAAGTTTGCTGTAATCATTATCGGCCAAAGGAGTGATAATAATCCGCGAGTGTGCGGAGTGCGCCCGCGGCTGTGTGCGCCACGCCGATCAATAAGGAACAATGCATCGGCGGGGCCGGCGGCCGACCACCGCCTGATCCTTCGCCGTTGAAACAAGAGCGGAGATGTCGTCGCAGTTCAACTTTCCGCCGGAGAGCTACTCGGCTGTGTACACCGGGCCTGGCGACGACGGGGCGACTGTTGCCAATGTGAGTACAAGCTAGTTTCGTGTAGCGTCGTCTTATCGGTGCGCGGCATGCAGGCGGGCGGGCGGGGGGCGCCGTGCGTACTCGCACCCACAAGGTCGCGTCGCAGCGCACCGGTGCATTCAACTCGTTTTGTGCTGGTCAATATTAGCGCGAGCGCTGACCGGCTCCCTATCCTTTTTGCTTCTTCGTCATGATCAGCCTGCACTTGTGCACTGCTTGACACATGCCTCCCCAAGACGCGTCACTGAATCAGATCTTCGGTTCTCCGCATCCAGTCACTGTCAGCCGCCTTAAACGCAAATCGTCGCTCCGTCTTGCACTACGCTTTCCCAATCGTGGTCTCCACTTGAGAACTCGTCTACCCCAGCGTTGATCGGTTCTCCGACAGACGTGACCAGTCCACTCTCACTTCAACGTACTAACTTTTTGACCTACGTCGAAGACTTTAGTTCTCCGACGGATGCCCTCGTTTCAGCTGCTGTCTTCGGAGAGATATTCCGAGTGTTCTTTCCAAAGTATGTTCAACGACTTTGAGTTTTCGGACTAGTCCCACTCAGCGTCCACAGGCTTCACCATATGGTCAAATAACCCCAGTATGACCATATTAGGTATGTAGGTACTGACGCAGCTCTAGCGGTTCACCAGCTTATTGATGTGCACGCAGTGATTTAGGACACCTATTGGAAATCACGCGTTGCATCACATACCCGCCGTTACTATACAAGGTCCACTTCAACCGCTCAGAATAGTATTTACTTACCGAATACAGTATAGACGGCTCGAGTACACTTGGGGAGGCACATCTGCTACAGTGTTTTGTTCAGTCAAGGCTAACATGGTATTAAAGGCCCCGTCACACAGAACCAACTGCGTCTTCCATACAAAACATACAACATGTGTGTCCCCAGAATACAGAACAAGCATACTATACTACAAGGAGCGTACAATTATAATTGTTTGTAGCGCACTGTGTCCAAAACAAACCTTCCCTTCCTTATCCGCGTAAGTTGTATGCTCTGTATGAAACTATACCTACTAACTTTGAGTAATAACCAGAATCTGGTCTCCAAGCCTACTATATTTTGTGTAGTATTATGGGCTTCATTTTCAAACGCGAATCGCGTTCTGGTTAGTTCTGTATTCTGAGTTTATGTCATAAAGTCTTAATTACCTACCCGACAAAAAGCAGCCACTAGCGTCACAGTCTAGCGTTTCTCAAATTTCTTGACTTTTTTACTTGACTTGACTAAAAAACAATTTTAATTTAAAAATTAATCTTTAAAAAACCACCACCTCATAACCGTGAGGAGAGCAATTATCACAGTAGACAGAAAAGGAGATAGGCTACCATCACCGCTCTCAGCTGTCGTAAAGAAGGAGTGTAGAAGTTGACGGCAACACTGCTGCAGTATCGTTGATTATCCGTTGGCTGCCCGCGCTCCGTGTGAAAGGTTCCTTATTTCCTTAACACTAAAAACTTAAGTCTTTCCATGTGTACGTCGCTACTTACACACCCATATGTTTTGATCGTCGGGCATTTACTTGTAATGGTCACACGTACTTGCTAATCTGCCGTTTGACTTCTAATTCTAATGCGATAGGCAACCAACCACACATTGTACTCGTATCACACTATGTTAAATCAAGCGCAGTACCATATGTTATAATGTGAAAATTCCTGAATGATGACTAATTTGTTAAATACTTATATGTAGTTTTGTTAATGATTCTACATAAGTTATTTATAGACTAACTAAAACGTGCGCGTGAAACATAATGAAGCAGCTATCACGAAACGTATACCTACCTACCGAATACAATTTTTCTTTGTTTATAAAGTTTTATTGCAATTCAGTAAACTATTATGGGGGTATGATTATTGTATAAAGAGTAGTACCTACATAATTAAGTATATACTTAAGTAGGAATGCGTCATTTTATATTATAAACGGGTATACATGCTCTTTATATTATTTTTTATATGTCCAAAAAATACTCTCTTTAGGGTTCTTTTTAGGTCATTTTGTTGTCCGTCCGTCTGTCAAGCTAGACCCTTTTTCTCAGGAGCCCCCTCCTGATAGGTACTAGATTTATGTCCTACAATAACATGCTAATCGACTGAGTGACTTAAATTAAAATCGGACTATACGTATGGGATTCGCTTACTTTTATTAATTATTCAAATCAAAAGCCTATTATTATGTCCCCATCACTGTTCGGGCTCAGGCCTACCCTCTCAACGAGGGCGTACGGGCTATAGTCCACCACGCTAGCCGGACCTCACATGCGCCTAAGAATTCTCTTCGATGTATGGTTTCCTCGCGATGTTTTCCTTCTCGGTACCTAAGTAACTGTAGGTACTTAAAGCGTGACACACACTGGGCGGCGGCGTTGCGAAAGCGGTTTGTATGAAGAACGCCGCCGCTTTGATGTAAAGGGCTTCATACTATTTCGAACATTACAGAAAAAAACCGCAACGCTTTCGCAACGCCGCCGCCCAGTGTGTGTCACGTTTAAGTTTCGAGATAAACCCGTTGGTACAGTCGACCGCACGTCAGTCTAGCCTATTAGGGAGTTTTAATACTATGAGGGACCAGTTTATACTGATTTTGTTTCCACTGAGGTGCGGTCGACCGTACATGGCACGATTATTGATATTAATTAATATGACTGTAGACATTTTGATTGTTTGTTAATGTTATAGGCGGTGAAGCCCCCTGCCTGCCCCACTTGCGACGGGTCCGGTTCGCCCCCCTCGGGACCCGCCACACCTCCCCCCTCATTGTTCGGCTGTTTTCACTGCGCAGTAAGTACCTATACCTACCTACACTCCTGCATTCAATGTATACTTTGTTGTTTCATCATCATCATCAACAGCCTATTAATCTCCCCACTGCTGGGGCTCAGGCCTACCATCTCAACGAGGGCGTGCGGGCTATAGTCCACCACGCTAGCCCAGTGCGGGTTGGTGGACTTCACATGCGCCTAAGTATTTCTTCTTCGGCGTATGCAGGTTTCCTCACGATGTTTTCCTTCACCGTTTGAGAGCAGTCAGTACATGTACTTAAGTTTCGAGAAAAAACCGATTAGTACATGGCCCAGCCGGGGATCGAACCTCGGACCTTTCGATATGATAGGTCGTGTCTTATCCCCGAGGCCACTGACGCTTTTACTTTGTTGTTTGCATTGATATTATCTATCAAAGTCAAAATATTTTGTTGCATGAGTGAGTACACTTGGGTTTAAATCTTATTCTATTACTAGCTGTTTCCCTCGGTTTACGCTCACATAGAAAAGATTTTCCCGCGGGAACAGGTAATATTATTTAATAGATAAATACAATTATGCAATAAATTTGATGTTTGCGTAATGATAAAGTTGGTTGTCAAAGTGGCATAAACCCTCGGCCAGTATTAATGTGTTGTTTAAATATGCATGCATGTACTGATTTTACCATGACACCAATCGTTATCAATATAGGTTTTCATTTGCAATAAAACCCCATTTTTGTTTGACAGTTTCAAAGCGGCTTCAAAGTTATCAGCAGAGACAAAAATGCTGCAAAATATAAGGTAAGAATTTGATTTTTACTGAACACAATGTTAAGTAATAGTTATATCTCAGAAATGAGGAGATCCGCAGGAGAACCATGGTCCCCGACATAGGTCAAAGAATTGCGAAGCTGAAGTGGCAGTGGGCTGGGCACATCGCCCGCAGAACTGACGGCTGTTGGGGCAGAAAGGTTCTCGAGTGGCGACCACGTATCGGAAGACGCAGTGTAGGTAGGCCTCCCACAAGGTGGACCGACGATCTGGTGAAGGTCGCGGGACCCGGCTGGATGAGGTTAGCGCAGGACCGGTCGTCGTGGAGATCCTTGGGGGAGGCCTTTGTCCAGCAGTGGACGTATACAGGCTGATATGATGATGATGATGAAGTCTATCTCATAATGACCTTAAAACACAAGTGCCTCGTTTCACAAAAGCACAGCATGAGGCGTCCACTACTGCACAAAGGCCTCCCCCAGTGACTACCAATATATATCGGTTAACCTGATGTCTGTTCATTTCTAGTAAGTACCGAAATAAATATGATAAAAAACCCATACAAAAATGACAAGTTTAAACTTTGAAGACGGGAGCTTGTCAAGAAAAATACTAATGCATGCAATAAGGTTCCTTCTCAATTTACGGGACTACCTTAAACTTTTAAAAAAGTAATTCCATGAGGAGAATCCCCTAAGATACCTGGACTATTATTTATTGTGTGGCTAAGACTCAAGTTGGTTTACTTCGATAAATTTTGATCTGGGCTGCTACTCGTTTGTTGTATTTAACCATTCGTCTTCATAGTTAGGTATAGACTATATTATATACTCTATAGTTTGGTAACGTCTTATTTAATTCACCGGTATTCCCACAACGCAACGGCATCTCACAAATATGTGCTTATCGAACACTTGGGATTTCCCTCTTTAATTCTAATATTTGTCACGGAACAATATTAAAATATTTTACGTCAAGATAAGGTACATGACATTATGTAGGTTAACCATTTCGTTTACGTCCTTTAAGCGCTTACGATAAAGTAAATGTTAAATTAAAGGTTAAAAAAGGCATATGCTCAGTAAGTAAATAATGAAATATGTCACAAGGTAGGTTCCTTAGACTTACGTCCTTTGGCCTCTCGATAGATTTTTTTAATGGCAAAATACAGCGAGCGGCATAAGGCTTTAACCTCGATGAATGTCAAGTATTTGCTCAAATTTTACAACTGTTTACTGACGACAAGTTTTTGTCTATTTACGTGTGTAAACATGGGAATCCCTCGCAAACATAATACAATTCAATAAATTCATATAACAATCTTGAAAACAACCTTCGATCGATTGTTTTAAAATTTATAAAATATATTTATATAAATAAGTGGCACCGCATTCAATGCCCTGAATTTCCTATACGTACTGTGGAAATGTGACTACTTATATGGTAAGATACATAACACCCATACTCTATATTCAAATCAAAATCAAATCAATAGCCTTTTATTAATATGTCCCCACTGCTGGGGCTCAGGCCTACTCTCTCAACGGGGGCGTACGGGCTATAGTCCACCGCGCTAGCCCAGTGCGGGTTGGTGGACTTCACATGCGCCTAGAAATTTCGTGTGCAGGTTTCCTCACTATATTTTCCTTCACCGTACTCTATTATTAGTATGTATTATTACATACATATATACATACAGTTTGAGTCCTGGGATCCCTCGCTTTAGTATCAACTAATGTTATGTTACAAGCTAATGTTGAGTGTATTAAAATAATTAATACTTTATTGAACTTTGATAATATAAGTAGCTAATTAATCCTGTGTGCAAATTTCTTCAAATAAATTTGCTAATAAGTATAGTTTTCCAAAATTGAGTCTGTCCTCTGCTTTCTGTGCGTAACCAAAATATTGGGTTTATAAAAATACCTAATGGATTTTAATATTTCTGAAAGTAGCATTACCACTGTTTTGTGCTAATTCCCTTTAGCTAAATAACGAGTTGAGCATTGCAATGGATTGAATTGACGTTTTGTTTCTTTGTTAAATATGCCGTTGCAATATAAATAAGGTTATTCAAATTAAAGCTTGCTAGTTGCCTAATACTTGTAAATGCAGGCACAGTGATTTTTACCGACTTCCAAAAAAGGAGGAGGTACTATGTTCGGCTGTATGTATGTTTTTTTTTATTACATTTAAAAATTTACCTATTTTTCTACTTTCACGCTACATGTAGATAAGTATACGCATTGTTGTACGTTACATATTTTATTATGTAATACCGTCGATTGATGATGGTAATGTAAGCGGCGGCGGCGGCGGGGGCGGGCAGTTCAAAGAGTCGTGCAAGTGAAGGATCTTGGCTAGCAGACAATGCTCCCTTGTGTATTGCATGATTTCACCTAAAGTTTGTTGACTTGATCTTATTATTCCATGATTGAACGCCTGGGGACACTGAATGCGTGGAGCGTGCCGTGCGCATTGCGTGCGCGTTTGTTAAGTATGAAACTGTATGAAAAACGTCACACCGCACCGGTTGTGTTGCGTGCGTAGCGCGTGGCAATAGATTCACTAGGAGCTGCCACGCGCACGCATTCAGTGTTCTCCGACATTTAGTCATATGGCCGATGAGCCCTGGGTCTCTTAATTTAGGTCTGTATCTTGCTCTCAATATAGAACTTTTAAATTAAAACGCGTTGAGAATAAATCCCATTGTCTACCTACCGTAATCAAGCGTCAGCGGTTAGGGTGACAAGAGCCTTTATTTACAGGGTAAGTTGTTTGGAGTATTTTCTGAAATCATGTAGCCTTTGGAAAGCATTGTCAAACAAACTCCCTTAGATTAGTTTTGCTAATAAGTTGCTGGTCATCATCATCAACAGCCTATTAATCTCCCCACTGCTGGGGCTCAGGCCTACCCTCTCAACGAGGGTGTTCGGGCTATAGTCCACCACGCTAGCCCAGTGCGGGTTGGTAGACTTCACATGCGCCTAAGAATTTCTTCTTCGGAGTATGCAGGTTTCCTCACGATGTTTTCCTTCACCGTTTGAGAGCAGTCAGTAAATGTACTTAAGTTTCGAGAAAAACCCATTGGTACATGACCCAACCGGGGATCGAACTCCGGACCTTTCGATATGATAGGCCGCGTCTTATCCCCAGGGCCACTGACGCTCTTAAGTTGCTGGTATTTTAATTTAAATTTGCAAAAAATTCTACCCTTAAAAGTTAATTGATTTTACAATATGAATCGAAATCTTTACGTTTCTTGGGTTGGGTTGGTTCAGTAAACCTACATTATAAGGTCGGATTGTTTCAACCTATCATGGAGCGTCATATTATGTTTCAATGAGAGGAACGAAATCCTTGCATGAGCAGTCTTCTAGAAGCAAAGACTCTTTCCTGAGGGAAAGGCCGGCTTGCCTTGCCTGGTCATTCTAGCTTAATATGTACCAACACGAATTTTGCTCACTAAGTAGTATGACTATAGTTTCATTCGAAATAAAACTTTACAAAATCTAAACCGTCTCAACCCCGAAAGTAATCTAACAGTATCAACCCGTAGTAGTCCTGAAATTTCTCGAAAGTGTAGTACCTTTAGTGGAAAAACACTTGACTTGCGGAGCCTCCTCTAAAGGCTATAGTTACTTCAATGGTCATGTCGCTAAATTACGTTATTTATTATGACAATTTGTCATAATCATAACAAGCCATATAATGGCAAACAATGCAAATTTTTAAAATAACTATGTCTTTAAATAAATACGAAAATCTAAAAAGGTGGAACTTTTATTTTGTTTTGGACAAAGACAAGAGGTAATTAAGTTCTAAAAATAGTAGTCTGTAGTCTTAAATTACTATATTTGAAGTAATGTATTCTATTTTTGTTGTTCACGCAAATTGTGACTAATTTGCAAAGATTAATATTTGTCGAGTCGTCTGGCAAGAGAGTAGTGTACATCCCTAAGGACTTAGTCATGCCTTATGCAGGAGTAATGTCCATAATGGCCTCGCTCTGGACAGACGTCGGACGTGTTGGCGGTGCAGTACTAGGCCTCGTATTGCCACGCTGCTGCTGGTCACCCGCTTGTGGCATGTACCGCCTAGCTTGCTAGTTTCAATTATTTTACCACCATTGTCCGATTGGCACAGCCTTGTTGTTTTTATATGACAAAGACATCAACGCGCGCGATTAAAAATAGGGTAGGTACATTTACATAAAAAGGTATTAAATTACTTAATCTTATTCATATTTCGCTGTTTGAATATTGGTTTGTACAACGTAACTTTTCAAAACGTTTCAAGGATAATATACTTTAACTATGAACATTTTCTTTTAGAATAGAGTTGAATTCTCCTTGATGGGTTTTGATAGGTTAGTACCTAAACAACCCACAGGAAATCAGGTGCTCAAGTACTTGATACTACTACTAGAACATGAGTAGAGGCTAAAATTAATTTCGTTCACTGTTATCCTAAATACCTAACAGTTATACCATTGTGATGGCAATTGTTCAATCCAACATTTTACTAACTTCTTCATTGTTATTAGGTGAGCACGCTGAGCACGTGCTATACTTACATACAGTAATTCAGGTCGTGTAACATCGTAATCTAATTGGCTGTTACACAAGGAATAGAGCAACATGTTTAGCTGTGTGGGTATTTCGGTTCAGATAAGCAGTAAGCGGGCAGGAGGCAGGCGCGGAACCGCAACCAGAGGTCAGTATTGACGTCAATCGAGTCACGTGATCGCGATGTGCCACCAACTGTGTGACCGTGCCACAGAGTCGAATATGTAGTGCTAGAAATGTCTTCATGTGCCAGTTCTATCAGAGAAAGTGTTTGTCTCCGAAAGTGTATTTTATTGAAAACATGGTTTTGGCATAAAAAAAACCTTCCCGTCTCCTTCATGAAATGTTAGGTACTTACCCCCTTATTTGACATAATTACAGGGGAAGAGTTTCGTCAAGTAAACATGTACATTTTTAAAGATAGTGTTTTTTCCTCTAAATTTTTTTTTTTCGGGAAACAACATAGTCACTAACAAAAACGAAATTTTATGAGACCTGCAGTTCCACTAAATAATAAATATACACCAAACTGCGGGTAGGTATGCCATTTCTAGTGGCTATTTATTCTGAATTCCATGTGGTTGTATGGTTGTACTGCACTTATACCTAACTACTGGGCTGCCAAGTAACAGGGATGGGGGGGAGTGCGCATGCACGTTGCATCGCTTAACTTATTTAACCCTCAACACGCAAAAACAAAAGAAAAATTTAAAGAGTTGACACATTAAGTAAAGCTGAACGTATAGGATTTTCGTAATTAGGAGGGATTAACTGGTTTTTAGCAATCCAACTAAAGTCGTAATACTTGATCAGGGTTTTTGCCTTTAAAGACTCTATTTTGATACTTGATCAGGGTTTTTGCCTTCAAAGACTATTTTGATTCATTTTAATGATCGCAGGATTCATTTGATATATCCTACCAGCAGTTTTTAATATACAGTTTAGTTCAAAATCAAAAGTTAATTGTGGCATTTTTTGACGTTTTCTAATATTTTATAAGTAACCAAGTATTCAGTGAAAATCTTATAGTATGTTATAACATACTATATAACATACTATAACATTTTCAAAATTGTAATTTGAAGACTTTTAAATCTGCATCCCTACTATTAAACAGCACAGTAGACGGAAATATACCGTCGCGTGCCTCGCGTCTCGCCTGACCAGTTGATAAAGGCAACAATGTTTCATTTTTGTCTCATTATGACTTTGTATCGTATAGTCTGCCAGGCGCCCAAGTCGTGTATTAGAGATATTGACGCTGTGGCTACGTGGAATATGATTAATAATATTTAGATTATTGTTGAAGGTTTGTACATCACAACCAAAAATGATATTTTCTCAAAAATTGTGCTACCATTTGTTTGAAACATCGCATGTGGTTTTTTACTTTACTATGCTCAAATGGCATCCTATTAGAATAGAATAGAATATTTATTATTGCACCATGTACTGTAATAGGATCTATTTTGGCCTTTATTTCATAAAGCACATAAAGTAAGTATTGTACGTAGGGACTACGTAGGTACCTACTAGCTGTCGTTTCTCTTGACTTTCTTTGATAATAATGATTAAAGTTGTAGTTCCAGCGCTCGAATCACTCATTCAACTCTTTAACCTCGTATAGCGCCTAACTTATGGCCCATCATTCTATTCCTGAATAGTAAATGACGTACTCGTAAAAGTATGACGTCAATTGTCATTAAATATGTGAAAATGTATACAAAACAGATAAGAATTAAACGATCATTGTGGATTACAAAACGTTGTAACAAGTGAATTTAATTTTGTCTACAATTACTCATCAATCAATTAAGAAGCCGGTCACCGAATCGATTATGATGTCGATTAGGGCAGGCATAGGTGGTGCGCGGGCGTCGTCTTCGGGCCCTGCTGGCTGTCACGTACGCTGTCCGCAGGTGAGCTGGCGCGTGCCGCCCACTAATGACCGACAAGCTGTATGTAACACAGCACCAATCATCACCGTCATATTCATCATCGTAGTAACGAAGGGAACAGTTGAGAAGTGGACGTTAGTATGTACTAGGGATCGTATTTCGTGCACTTTTTTGTGAAACTGTAATAAAAGTAGAGTTGTAAATATCTGTCACAAGTAAATCCGGCCGGACAACTTCCGGAACATATAGCGTTACTCGATATTTATATCCCGTATACTGATACGTTTCTGTTTATATGTAGGTAATGAATGAATGACAGTTGCGTATACATGACGAATGTTTTAAATGGAGCCGCAACTTATGCAATCCGTTCTAGTTGACAGTTCGTTATATTAATTATCAATGACAAAGAAAAAATGTAAATATCGTTACATAATACATACCAAATTCTTCGTCATTTGGATACTTACACAAAAATAACTCTGCGGATTCTTGTAGCACATGATTTCAATATACTAAAAAATCGCTCGCTACAAAGACAAACCTATACAGCAATCCGAAGTATCGTTACGCTACTAACTCTGATATCTTCTGTGGTATCATTTTCATATTGGGAACATTTTCACTTACCGAGGTTGCGGACGGCATGTCTCCTCCCGAATAGGGCTTATACAGCCACGAACGCCGGTGTCGTCGCCAGGATGCTGGCTAAAACATCTGTCCAAGATGAATCGTGGCCTATGATGAATTATATTTTAAATAAACCGTGAAACAGTCTAGACAAATATTGAAGCGACTGTACTTTTAAAAATAGAAAGGTGAATTTTTTGAGTGATTTATGGTAGACGAGTTGGGAATTTTTCGTAGGTATAAACTCTTGGGGGCCGAGATGGGAAGAGTGCGAGATGGGAAGAGTGCGAGATGGGATTCAACCGGCATTCAAATCCATTCTAACACAGTCATCAGTGGCGAGCGACTCAAGTATATAGCGACGCGACGACTCACTTGTGTCCTTTGGGCAGCAGGTTTGACAGTGGACTGTACGTTGCCACTTCAGACCACAGATTAATGATATAATGTCTTCAGACCGTAAAAATGCATTTCGCTGCGGTGTTGACTGTATAGGTTAGGCCGTTTCCCGAGGAAAATGTCTATATAATGTGTCGTAGGATAATTGAAAACATAGGATTTTTGCGAAAATCCTAGGAAGGTTGCAAAAAGCCGAATAATTTTAATCTAAGAATCATCAACAGCCTATTAATGTCCCCACTGCTGGGGCTCAGGCCTACCCTCTCCACGAGGGCGTTCGGGCTATAGTCCACCACGCTAGCCCAGTGCGGGTTGGTCGATTTCATATACGCCTAAGAATTTCTTCTTCGGCGTATGCAGGTTTCCTCACGATGTTTTCCGTCACCGTTTGAGAGCAGTCAGTAAATGTACTTAAGTTTCGAGAAAAAACCCATTGGTACATGGCCCAGCTGGGTATCGAACTCCCGATCTTTCGATATGATAGGCCGCGTCTTATCCCCTATGCCACTGACGCTCTTAATCTAAGAATGAATTTCATTAAAATCCGAGTTTGTTTAGGATTGGGAAATGATTTGAACGCTGATTGGCTAATCAATGAGTCGATTTATAAAATCGCGCATCTGTCGATGCGTAACGTTCAAAGCAGCCAATCAGCGCTCATAATTTACGAAACATGAGCCGTTTTTCGCTGATATCCTAAAAGACAATACACCAACCTAAAATCCAAATCCGGCGATGCAAAGTTCCTGAAAATAGGTCGGATGATTACGAAATTAATTTTTACATTCTAATTATCCGGCTTTTTGCAAACGTCCTAGGATTTTCTCAAAGATCCGAATTTTTCGATTATCCTTCGACATATACAATACGTTAAAGACGAGCCGGACAGACAATTCACCATCAGGCGGACTGTCTGTCCGTTTGCAACTTTATACCGTAAAGAGGAAGACTTATCTTTTAAACCGTCATCTTGATTTACATACATATTTCGCGCTATGTCCCTGACGGGTGGGTAGATAGAACCACAGAGGACTATAATAGTTACTATGATAGAACATCAGCATCTTGGTCTATAGCGAAATATTGCATAAAACTGTTCAAATTTAAACATACGTCAATCACTAATGATAAATAACTAAATGATGATGACACGAATTTTGTTGCAGTTATGATTACAAGTATTGCAGAACATTAACATTAGGGGCAGTGTGAGTTATTTATGATTGGTGTTCTCATTAGGCGGTGATATTTTGGAACTCCGAGTGTACGTGACAAAACGCAAGTGTGTCAAACTATGAAATTATAACGCAAATACAGTTATTGGTATTTAATTGATTCTGAATAAGTAATGTGGGAAAATAATTTTATTTTTCCTCATCTTCTCTCGCACTATACGATGTAGCACGAAAGGTGCGAGGGAGACGATACATGTACCTTGGGTACCGATCTGTTTCCTGTACTAATTTGTCGTCTTGCCCTTTGGCATAGTTAGGTCGTGCCAGTGATTTTGACTAAATAAAGAAAGGTTTGGAAATTTTAACCTTTCAAACCCCGAGGCACAGACCGCAATAACCTTTAAAACTCTGTCATATTTCGCGTCAGTCACACTTGACCCTATTAATCAAGAAACTCATTTTGAGCGGTGAACGGAAAACGTTCACCGATTTTGAGACATTTTTCTAACATATAAGCGCTAAGTTCAAAATACCAGTTTTTTGAGTGAGGTCAGGTGTCTGACTTACCCGAAATTAGTAATACATTGAGTATTATTAACACTCAAAGGAGTAATATGACATTACTCCGCGGGTAACATAGGATTACCTTGCTGGCACGATATCGAGCCAGCGAGATTAGGTTAAGCACCTTTACCTTTTTTCCAACCAATTTCTCTTTTACGGAAGATAGGTATCCCCGCTCGCGGTCGATTCCAGTCACAACTGTAGGGCAAAGGGCAATGCTCAGTCGATCAAGATCAAGTTAAAATACAGACGTTTCAGGGTAAATGCACTCTGGGCAGGGGAGACTATGCATTTATGTAGAAGGTGCATCAATTACCTCTGCCGACGTTTGCTTCCATCAAAGTTGACATCGGTCTCTTGCAAATCTCTCAGAAATTCCATATTGGAATTATTAACTGCACGAGGATAAAAGTTTTAATAAGGAAAAAAGTAACTTGAATTTTTTTTCAAACTTTATCCTTTAACCTGGGTAAATCTTATGGTAATGCTGGTAGGTAATTCCTAAGATTTACCGTTCGGGATTTTACACTTATTTTTATACCTATAGCTATGGTTTTCAACCTTTAGCACTAGAACCTCGCACAATTCCGGCTCCTCCGGGTAGAATACGTTTACAACCGGGCAGGAACCGAAGCCGAACCGGGCACGTTTGGTAGAAAATGATTGATATAAACACTAAATCGGACAAGTTTATCGCTTAACATTATGTTATATAGGCATAGGCACACGACGATCAAAGGGATATTTATTTGTCCTAAGCTTAGGAGCAATTTTTGATTGATTAGATTGGTTTTTTTTTAATGACTACGGAATATCAATGTCGATGACCTTCAACGCGGCGCTATATCTTGTGTTACACATTTGATATGTTTGATCATTGTTGGCTATTTTTACTACAGTGTTATCAAAATTTTTACTGCGTAGTAAAGGTCACTGTGTTTTCGTCATATCTACAGGAAGGAAGTTGACATATTATCGTGGAATTTCCCATCGCAATATCCTAACATAAATACACTATTTTTGAGCAGTCTTCGTTAGTAGGTACTAAATAATGAAATTGTTTTCTTTTCAGTACAAAATTGCTTTAGTGTTAGTAATATTTTTCACATCGGAAAAACCAAATGCAAATTTATTGTATTCTTGGTTTTAAACGTTGTTTGTGAATGTCTAGTCAGTTACTTTTCATAATTGACCACTTATACTTATAAACGTTACGTTACTTATTATTATATTAGCAATATTTTTTTAAGATTAGGTATTTTACACCGGTGAACAAAATAATTATAAAAGAAATAAATTGACATCAACAACCTATCTGACGGTCAGCCGCTATATCGTTAACATCCATCAAACCAGAATCGGGGCTTAACCGATTTTTGCGATTTCGAGATGGGCTCTGTATAATAGCACATAATTGTAAAAAAGCTGAACAAAATATGCGCACACTTAGTAACTATATGGCACTAACTGCAAAATATACATATACTTAGTTTTGAGTACCTAATCAACTTTTTAAGTTTTTACGTTTCATTTTATTTTGAGATTCGCAACATAGTTGCTGCCTAGTATGAGCTAACTAGCACATTGCCTTATAGTTACTCTGCCTCATACATAACTCAGATAAGGTTTTATTGCAGTTAGTGCCGTATAGCTCCACAAATGTGCGCATGTCCTTTCCTAAACCAGATTTGTGCGAAAGTGAGCTCATCTAAAAATTGCAAAAATTGGTTACGCCCCATTCAATGATGATTTGTTATCTTAGGATTGCTTGGTGCAACAACCAAACGTACTAGGTGGAAATAATCGTGTGCCTTTAGTTATTGCTTGATTGATGATTGAGATGAACAATAATGCTTACAGAGATCCATGAATCACTAAACAACGTTGTGTATGCACTATTACTTATTCTTTATTCTCTTGGTAACTCTGTTATTCCAGGAGTATCTGATGTTTTATGTAGTTAGGTCTAATAATACATTTTGATTTTTTACTAAAGTTTTCCTGTAGAAATTTCTTAAGAAGCAATGAAATATACATGGCTGGCTGATTTGAAAACAACGAAACATAGTTTGACCCCGGATCTAACATTACATTTTGAAGTCCTTAACACATAAAAAGTTAATATATACTCGTACACCGACATACCTACCTATAACTAGTTTTACCAAGCAACATAGGAAACGATTACAAATAATGATCCTCTGTTGCAATTGTGGCGACGTACGTGTAGAATGTTTGGAAATTTATGAAAAAAATTCATCAAACATGACGTCAATTTGCTGTATGTAGAACAATCTAGCTAAATTGTGACCCCGCCCTGCCCGTCCGTCGTGCGAAAATGAATGATCATTAAGTGAACAGGGTTAAACACGGGTTAAAATTATTATTGGGCATGACAAACAGACAGTAGTCAATTCAATAAAGTGATGTGCGTCCGCCCAACACGCCCGCAGCGCGTGCTGTACTCGCGGGCGGCGGCGGCTTGCCGAGCTCGTAACGTTTCTCGTTAGATGAGATTTAAGACACCCTATGACCCATTTAGAACGTACTATTTAAATAGCTTTATGTCTTCTAACTGGCAGGCAGGCGTGGCACTAATATCACGATATTTTAAAGTAACATCTGGTGTCTGTGCCAGGCACAAGTGTTATATTACTGAATATTGCTAACATCAACAGCGAGGGTTAATTTGCTTTACAAAATTATATTCTGTCATTAGGACTTCACTTCGAATATATTCGAATAACTTCCTTTCTTTCTTAATAGCGTTATTATCTATTCTGTGATAGCGTCGAGAGGACTTTCTAACCAATCGTAATCACCTGTTTATTGATCAATTTCTTCCGTTTTTCAGCGTTTTTCAAACATTTTCTCGCAAAGTTTATTGCCAAAATTGCACAATGTCAAAAACTCAGGACGAATTCCAAAAATTGGCGTTTTGCATACCTGTTAATCGATCAACCTGCATGTTATTTTATTTATCTACCTAATGTAATCCAAAATTTTCATTTATAACTACGTTATTTGTTATTATTATCAATACCTGTCCTATAAACATGATACTTACCAGTACACATACATATTGAAACAACTATTATTAACTAGTGGTTCTGTGAGAACAGTAGACCTCGCCAGCCCATATAAACCAAACCTAAAAGAAACGAACAGAAGTCAACTTTGCAGTTGGAGATTAAGTTACTAAAGTGACAAAAATTAGCACTATAAAGCTTAATATTTCGCAAACGGATCCCTGAATCGAAAAATGTTTTTCACACACCTGCGATATTTTTGACCTATCCAACGATACCTCACAATGGAATTCACGCGGGAAAAATATTATTTCCTATTTTTCGTATGCAGTTCTATGAACATAATTTAATTTTTCGACTTTCTTAAGTTAATCGACTATTACTGAAAAACTAATAGAACCTACTTAGCTGTCATAGTTTTCCTTTTAACTACGTTATATATGCTACTGCCGTGAATTTTTTCACATTTCCAGAAGCAACCGTTTAGCTGGCCGGGGGGGGGGGGGGGGGGGCACACACGTGACTAACAATTCATTGCCCATTGTGCCAAGTGTAAGCAGGTGTTCTATGGACGCTTCAATATCGATTTTTTCTGGATCGTTTGTTTCCGTGAATCGTGTTTACAGCTTGGCACTGCACATTTTACCATGATGAATAAGTCGTGGTTTTCGTGGGCGTCTTGCGGATGCTAACCATGATTCAAACATGACAGAATAAAATTATATGAGCCCCCCCCCCCCCCCCCCCCCCGCCCCGGTTCAATCAGCCGGCGTGATTACTGATTACGTTTGCTCATGCCACATATTTACCACTTAACTATTACAGATCTGTCTATCTTAATTTTTAATATATATGCGCAGATTGTAATTATCACGCTCCCGCTCCGTGACCATCGTTCTCGAAACATAGATAAAAAAATCTTGTCTATCTTATTTCAAGATGATAGATTGCTAAAGGCACTATCGTGCGTTTATTCCTGTTGATAAGATAAGCTAGCGTATTGATTTTCTATATAGATTCTTCGTTGGAATAACATACAATGTGACTGTGATCTTTTAGAGATTAAATTATTTTGGGTTTAATTCAAAACGTAGGTTGTAATTTGGACTAAATTCACTTTGGACTGTATATACTAGTCTGTTTACAAAAGGACATTATTCCAATTTTAATTTAGACTTTAAGTCACTAAACTAAACGGTCCATTATAAATAAGAGTACCAACGTCCCACCCCCGACCGTTCGTTGTATACGGGGTGGGACAGATTTTATAATAATTAAATTTCATTTGTAATTAAAAAAAAAAAATCCTTTAGTTTTTAGTCGTTTTATAATTGTTAAGGTACGGTATTTTATTGTGTCATCAACCCCGATCAGCTAATTATAGTTGAAAATTTACATTAAATATCTTAAACTTTGACGGGTTGTAACTTGAAAACGCTTAAAAATATGAACCTTTGGGAGAAAATTAGTGCAGAGGTAAGACCATCTGACATTTTCTGGAAAGTGGGTCGTTGTGTCCCACCCCACGTTATATATCATCACTGGTAAGTACCGGCAGGTCAACCGCCCCGCGACCGTCTGCATGTCATTACCGTGATTGTCTCCCCCGGGGAGTAAATATTCTAAGGAGCTTCCTATTAATATTAAAGAAGCCGGTGTTGCATATTCAGCGCGGCCTCGGACATGGACCGGTCGTTCCACGAGACGTCACACCACACGATACGATCTGTCGACGGATTCAAATCTGGTGTCGAAACGACAGGCGCTTTAGATGGTGGTTGACAGTTGATTGTTGACTAGCTGTAGGTAGGATTTGTGACGTGTAGTTGTTTAATAAATCTTTAAAAAATTTGAATCTAGATAGGAAACACTGCTTTAAAAATATACATAGGTATAGTAAAACTATCGCCGGGGCAAGACTAACAACATCTAATATCTCATTAAGTACAGTCTTCTTGTCTAGTTTGCTGTGGTGGTAAAACAGTACTCGGCTCAAAACGCAGCACTACATAAAAAGGAAATATTTTTAAATAAAAACAGTACTGTCAATCTTACCCCGGTGAAACTTTTCTTTAGTATATCCATTTTGAAAACAACTATGGATTTTTTTTACAATTAAGTAAAAGCTTATTTATATCTTAGACCAGGTGTTAACACAACCTCAAAGGTAGGACAAACAACTACTTCACAAGAACCGATTTTTGCTTTCTGACAATAAAGTATGTTAGTCTTACCCCACCTTACCTTACTATATTTTACATACTTATCTTTAAATATATTTACTAAATGTAATTTCTCTAAATTATGTGCTATATTACGTCGACTATGAAGCGGTCCCTAAACGATCATGCTTGCATGACATGCGTTACGTTTACGTGATTGTCATGCTGCATGATAGACCATCAATCAGTACAGTGAAGCAACGGCCAGCACGTAGTTTCCATGTCATGCACGTAGTTTGCATGTCATGCACGTCAATCACTACGGTCATGCATGAGTGACAGCACGTAATTGCATGTCATGCAGATTGATGGTGTAGGGACCACTTGAGACGATCGGTCGTTTACTTTTTGCTTCCATTCACCGAACTATCTGGCAGTGTGTAGGCAGACTTCTTGTGAGCGCCGGTGCCGGGGGCGCGTGACTACTACGGGTTCATTGTTCCAGCGACACTACCATCTACTCGCCGGCCGCCCCACGTCGCTCATTATATTATTATTCATTCATTATTCTAATATAAAATACATATATAAATGTTAACATTTCTACGATCCGACATTGACCTATCACTTTGATGACGTTGCACTCCACATGCGTTGGGAAACTACTATTTCCGATCCGCCCGTTCCGATGGAATTGCAAATTGGCAATAAATATTTTACAAGTTGATGAAACACTTTATAGAATGATACTGGGATATATAATTATGTACATTAAAATAATTTAAAGGATTCCACTTTTCAACCGACTTCAAAGAAAGGAGGAGGTTCTCAATTCGACAGAATATTTTTTGTGTATGTTACGCAATATCTTTGCCAATTGTAAGATTTTTTTAAATTGAATTGAATTCGAAGGGTGGTCCCATTTCAATTTGAAAACAATACTTCACCTTAAGGATGGATAAAAAAATGAGATCAACAAGTCATAGTCGACGACTTATCAGATTTTTTTAAAGAAGTCTGTTTTACTTTTTGTAACAAGTGAGAATATATAAAACTAAGTTTTAAAATTAAAACTTTTTCCTGAAAAATAATATTGCTGGTGACAGAAAATGACTTACAGTTGGGTGGGGTTAAAATTTTGGTGGTAATATTAAAACTTTTTATTATTATATTTTTCTCTGCAGTTCGCTGGTGAATTGTTGGTATTTGGCATTAAAATTCATGTGCAGAATGATAGTTTAACTCATACTCCCAGGCATGGAGATGAATAAACTCACACGTATCCAGACTGAACCGGCTGCACTATAAATAGATGTGACGTGACCTCATAGGAATTGTTAAGAACTGTAACAACACCTTAATCGCCTTAATTGCGAGATTGTTACTAAATAAGTGAGGTCGAGAACGTCTGTGGGTGTGAAGTAGACTTTAGCTATTTTTAGGGTTAGGTACCTTAAAAGGAAAAAGGAACCCTTGTTCGTTGTCCGTCTGTCTATCTGTCAAGACCCTTTTCCTCAGGAACGCGTGGAGGTATCAAGTTAAAATTAGTACCAATTACTCAGGTCAGTAGTCTCTTAGAGCTGTGAAAAAATCTAACTTCTAAGTCAACGCAGTCAAAAGATATTATGACCGTTTTTGCCGCATTTTTGAGTATTTTGGTAATCATAACCTATGGGGTACTTCCCGTTGACCTAGAATCATGAAATTTGGGAATATAAAGCACATATAAAGGAAAACCTGAAAACCGAAAATTTGTAGTTACATCACATAAATTACTTTTTTTTTCGATTTTCTAATTATTTCTTAATTAAGTTTATACGGAACACTCAGGGCGCGAGTCCTACTCGCACTTATCCGGATTTTTAAATAAATAAAAGACGAATTATCCAGTTGGTTCGTGTTATGAATGATGTCGCCGAAAGGTAATCTTTTTCTGTTTTTAGGGCAGGTAGAAGCAATCCTAGAAGTTAATAGTAGTCCTGTTGTTGTCATTTATGTGATAGAGCCATGAAGGAAAATATTTAGCTTCATGGGTAGAACTATGTGTACTCATCCATCACGATCCATAATATTTATAGCAGGAACTGTTGTAATTAAGTACTTGATACCTATGTTTTTATGATTTCTTAGTAGTAGGTAGATACCTACATACGGTGACTTATTCTAGTGAATAGGGCAGTTAGTTTTCGCTTTAACCTCATTAGGAGTTCTTGCCTAAAAGAGATTATGGTTTCTATTACCTACCATAAAGAGTTTTAAGAATTCATTATGAGTTCAGTGTTGAAAGATTAGTGTGATGTATTTTCCGTGTATAAATTTCTCTGAAAAGTGAAAATTTGAATCTGCTGCCTATGATGGCCTGTCCGGGGCCCACTGTTAGATGTTCCCTGACCTATACATGCATTATAAATAATTATAATATATAAAACATATACATGGCGATGTCATGTCTAAGGCGATGAAATGTATATAAAACAATATACATTTAATCGCCTTAGACCGGCGATCGTCAATGATCGCAGCCTTAGACATAAGAAGCGGATGAGTAAGATATATATAGATAGTTTATGAGTAATAAAATAACTTTGTACTATCATTGCAGTGTAGTGTGTATATATCTGCATACTGATTACCTACTTCATTAGTATACCATCATTGTCTTATTTTAGTTCTAGACACTCGGACCACCCAGACAGACCGCTTTGAATTAATATTTGCGACCAAGAACATATTTTAAAACCATTTCCTGTGCCATAATGGGCTCAAAGACACATCGCGAACACAATATAATATACCACGGAGTAATATACACACCAGACCACGTTCAATTTGTAAATTTCAAAAATGGAGTTTAAATAATTTATGTTTTATCACTTTCGGTATGACATAATGCTCAGCTCATAGCATTGAAACAAGAAATATTGTCTCAATCAGTGATGGATGATATTTAATTGTACGTGATAATACATACTTATTTTGATTTTGCTAGCATTGGATGAATAAATAAAGCATTCATTTATTTATAACTATTTATTGCTGAAACAATACATAAACTTTAAAATATAACATGTACGAAAGGTAATACCCATTATTCCTCTATGAGACTATAATGTAAGTACTTTATATACGGAAGATAAAAAATTATCATTACGTATGCTATCCTTACAATAACATTTGCGAATTCTTATCAACTACGAGTATTTCGGAGATTTTTAAAGCGATATAAGACCGCCTACGTTGTAAATGAAAAACATCAAAAATTGTAACTCTGTACATTTTCGTGCAATACAATGTTGTATTTTTATCACCTCTTCTTCTATTTTATGTGGTATTTAATATGATCGCATGCACGTGGCCTACCGCAGACTCACGCTACCTAACGATGAGCTTATTATATTGGTACTTAGCTCTCGCCTATTGTTTTCAAATATACATAATAATTTATAGCTCAATAAAGTTAATGGCACTCATTCTATCTATAAAAAGAATAAATAAATATTTCTTTCATAGTTACTTGCCTTTTGCCTTGTAATAAGTGGTTCTTAATTAACTCGTAATCGTTGTTTTGTTTTAGTAGTATCTACCCATAATTTTAGTCCTAGGGTACAAAGCGCTGGCTGACACCCTGCACCCAATACCAGCTATGATATGAATTTCAGAGGTCACATTTGAGTCTCTCTTCATGTTACTACATTTCCGATTGAACCACATTGTGAGGTCTTATTATAACCTTTCATATAAGAAAGGTACATGCCGATTATTGCCGATGATGATCTGCACTAACTTTAGCCAAAAATCAGGAACTAATCTCGTTTAAACTTTTTCATACACAAACATCCGACTGATATTAGGCTCTCCATGTTCCCATCAATTTTATTTGCAGACGCGTGCTGTTTTGTTTGTAATACCTATATCCAAGTATCTTCTTCGTATACTGACACATTCCTACTGTACTTTAATAATGCGAAATTAAGATTGCGTAAATAGCGCGAGGATGCCTTCGAGTAAAAACAAAAAGGCACCTACCATTCAAGTCCAGATTTTAGTACATTGACGTCATAACGAATGAAGTCGCAATTAAAATGTGAAACATACTACCTTAAGAGGCTTGTTTCCAGCAGTCGCGATAATTGTAAACATTGTCGTAAGACTCCAATTACAGTTATTCGTCGTGATTACGCAGTGCCAGTTACTTAAATAATTTTACTAAATTACATAACTTTGTTTCTTGACTTTTAAATACGGTGATGATTCAAGAAACACATTTACAACGTCGCTAACGACAACAGAGAATTGTACTAAAACAACAAGTAACTATAATTATAAATGTATGTTACAGACCAATAGCTGGATAGCCCTCCAGAATATTCTAAAAGTCGTCTTTATAAATGAATTCTGGTTTTAGTTGCTTTTCAAATACATTTACATAGAGATTTCTTATATCATAATACGACTTTTGAAATGTCGGGTATTTTAGCGTCGTTTAGGCCCTTCAAAAGTTTGTAAGTTGCCTCAACATTTTCATAAAGTTAAATTTCCCGTACTACTATTTACCTACATATTCTTTCACGGTAGTCTACAATTTTTAGGCTATGATTTTTATAAAAATTTGCTGAAAAAGTGCTGCACCGTACTCGTATTAACGTAAGTATAATAAGAGCTTTCTCACATTCCTCATGCAGATCCGTTAAATTGTAGACAGGCGTGAAAGAATCACAAACTCTACTGCGTTTTACTACGAATTATTAGAGTTATTGTAAAGTTTTACATTAAGTGCTTATTGATAGTATTTCCATAAACAGTATTTAAGCAAAATCAACAGATTTATGGCGTCTTTCTGTATGTCGTATAACATACTTATATGTGCATGACTGTAATTATCTTGTACTATACTTAGCCATAGATTCTACACTTTTCCCACGTCGCGTTGTCGTCGAATCGTATAAACAGCTCACTCGGTTTCGCGGAGAAAGTGCATAATGGCGGTCGGTATTGACGTCACGTCACCGGTGTGCTGCGTTTCATAATCCCAGGCCGCGCTGCGCTTGCGCATGCCCCACAGAAATCGCCGATGACACCACGATAAGTAGCACCGTACTGGTGATGGTGTCACGTTATTCGATATCATTGTTTTAATTTTATGTAATTTGAATTGACGTCAGAAGAAGCACAGTCGCCATTATTGTTATTAAATTAACTGCCTTATTTAGACTTGTAGGAGTATCAATGTTTTTATATTTGTTCAGGGTTTGTGGTCTATGTGGGAACTGTTAATTTTAGCTGAATACTTTTTTTATTGTAAGTACCTTTATGCTATAATCCCGGAAATCCAACAGCAAAACAAATCTAATATTGAGATACAGTCATTCAGAAAAAAACTCATTTTTAAAGAAGTCTCTTTGTCCGTATGACGGACGGTTCAAAACTCAAAAACTACTATGATTACAATACCCGTAGGTGTATACTTAGACTATTCACATTACATCCTTATTTAATATATTGATAAATCAGTCAGTATAATTGTAAACAATGACTACCGATACACAAGGCGTTGTTTTTCCGTCTTGGCTATACACCAGGCAGTAAATCAAATGCAACGTTACGTAATATAATAAGCCTACGCAAAAAGCTCGCAAGCAGCACGCCGCATGCCGGTCACGTTGGACACTCTGGACAATGCGCGGCCGTTCTTGAACTTCCAATAGTCGCATGCGCAGGCCCGCGAGACGCTCTAGCAGCTAATGACGTTATGCATCCAAACGCACGACGCATCTTAATTGCCTGCCCGTTTCCCTGAGATAACTAGTTTCGTTATTCATTGACGTATAATACGTACGCACGCAGCTAATGTAGGATCATAAGCGAAACAATAGTACACTTTTCAATCTCAAAATAAATAAATATAGAATACAGATTTCGTGTCAGAAATATTGCCGTGTATAAAATACAGACCATATATCAAAGATTTATAGAAAATTGCTACTTTGTTGGTTACATACTCGTACATGTCATGGTTACGAGTACAACCTTCAGCATAAATGGTCAAAAATAAAATAGTTCAAGCGAAACTTGTGATGTACACTATAGAATACAAGGTTCAATAAAAAAAATCGTGTCTGTATGATGTATGGATCATCAAAAATGCTAACGGAAAATTCTCTACAATGAAAAATCGCTTGCTAAATATATACCTACTAACAAATCATTTTGTACTCTCCTAAAATCTTTTCTGTTCTGACTAAAGGCTTGCTTTATATTTATCAATGCAATCAACTCTAAGTCTATCTCTTAAAAATTATTTTAGGTGAAAATAGTGAAATAACGTAGCTATTACATTTTGTAAGTAGGTATACATAAATTTTGTCTATAGACGTACTCAATAATATCTAGTCTGTATTTAGCAGATCTCCGTATAAAACATGACGAATATAAGATTTTGTAATATATTTTTATCCTTCATGCGGAATTCTATGAATTTCATATTTATAGGATATTAATTTGAAATTCTGTTCTCCCCCATCGCGGCGTCGTCGTACGCCGTAGTATTGGGAAATACATGTTTGTGACGTACTTGCCTTAAGTTCGACGAACCGAGATATTAGGCTATACTTATCCTGAAACTTATAACCCTGAAAATATTTATAGGCCTTCTATAAAATCTGTCTGAAATAATAAAGTTGTAGGTCCTGTATCGAATATATATTTTTGTGTCCTATTCTAAGCCACAAGACTGATTATGTCAAATCACTTGTCTCTAAGTATGTATGTAAGAAGACAGGCATGGGAAATGATTTGCGCAGCCACGCATTACGCGTTTGATGTGTCATTTCCATATTCGATACATTACAAAAGGAGAGTGCTGCGCTGCATTCGGTTTTACCAGCCCTTTATACCTTAGAGCGCTGCCGTCTCCATAGTAGGTATGAGAAACATGCGTTGCAAAGGCCGTTGACGTCAATCCGACACCTCACATTAATATTTATCGAAACGCATTTAATTATTCATTTGGAGTTGCTAAATAAATGTAGTGGAGCCGGTGACAGGTATGTTAGCATATCACTAGTGTTCAATACATTTAACTAATGCTTGGATACGCGGAAAGGCGCCTTTGATACATTTGTTATAAGCACTGAACATATTTTACTAAATTGTAAGACAATCGTACTATTCTAACATTTATAAGGTGAGGTGGGGTTGTAAAAAAAGTTTTTAAATGTCATAGAACGAAAATTATTTATTCATTTCGTGCTTTTCCTATTCGCTCTCTTATCTTTTCCTGATACTATTTTTGTTGCAACTTGTATGCTAATTTTAACTATAACACCAAATTGATTGATTTTGGTGAGAATGAAATTAGAAGGTTATGTATGACGTAGCCATTACCCAGATCCGTGTGATTAGTCACGTATCCAAACATTCCTTTACCGGATTCCGCTTACAGCGCATTTGGCAAGTGTTGATGAGACGAATGGAGATATCGACACTCATATGGGTGTTGCAAGTTATATTTGTCTGCAGAGACTTTTACGGAGGAAATCGTCAGTGGCGGAAGTATGTAAATATCAAGTGGTTAATGTCATATTAGAGGTCTTTTTATCATTTACAGACTAAAATTCGAAGACCAGAAGAAATCCACAGAGCAACACTTTACTAAATACCTCATAGACTTTCGTGCTTTGCGTACACATATTATGGTAGGTACACACTATTATAGATTTTGGCGGCCGTTCGATTTCCCGAAGTAGGTTTTTTGGGGACCGGGCGGGCAGCGAGGACCGCGCCTTACTATCTATCTAGATAATTTTAAAAGACATTATAATTATGTGTCTTGACGTATACGTTGATGTACCTAATGAAAGCAGCGAATACGAGAAAAGTGGAGATAATTTAATTTTTTTCGAAGACTACACTATAAACAGTCTCAAAATCAACTTCAATTTTAATAGTGTTGTAGGCTGGTTGTAGGGCACGTTGGACCCACGCAATAGAGTAAATATAGACCGGGCTAACTGTTTCAGTTGAATGATTTGACTTATGTACATGTAATTAATAAATTACAGGTGCGTATTAGTACGTTGTGGGCATCAGGAGTTCAACCATTGTTTACAAATTTCACAATTTTGAATTGTGACTCATGCGCATCGGTCGATTGACGCAAAGAAATGTATTAGGGCATACAAACGTATTTATATATTGTTAACAACAGGAATAGATACTGCGCACTAAGGACTTTGGATACAAATAGTTTGTAAGTTGTTTGTGTTATTGATGAATATCGCGTAAAATGTATGTAATTTATATATGTGTACCAGTATAAAGTGCACACCGATAACAAATATAGGACAAAAAAGAAGACGCTAGAACTAATGGAAAAAATATCTCTATTACAGTTTTATTGTAATTCAAATCAGTTTCAAAATAAAACAAATAATTCCCATATCGAAACTGACTTCAAACCGCAACAAATATAATACTAGTAGTACGAATATTATGTATATTAGCGTCCTAAATCAAATGGGACCTTGTGGCGGAAATAATTTATCTACAGGGCTGAAAAAATCTCCTAGCCCTTATGATTATTTTTGTCAATTCTACAATTTTTTTCTATTCTATCGACCTAATTAGTTTTCGAAACTGGGGATTCAGCAATTGAAATGCGACTAAATTTATTAGTGTCATGGTCGACAAGGCGGCGGCGCGGCGGCCGCGGCGGCGGCGGCGCGGGCGCACCCCGGCGCTAGTAGATAAGGGGTCGCGCCCTGTCTACGGACCCGTCTGAACCAGACGTCTTACGTAATATTTGACCCCGTTACATTTAAAATTACACGCACCAATATTGTGATAATGCTTTTTGGGGTTCCGTTCCTGAAACAGGCTAAACCGAACCCTATCGGATCACCTTGTTGTGAATCCGTCTGTCAAGACATTTTTCTTAAGAAGGGGGGAGGTAAATTAATATCAAATACTAAGGTCTATGTTCCCTTGGAGGCATGAAAAAGTCAAGCTTCTAAGTCAAGTCAAAAAACACGGCTATTTGTTATTTGATACTACTTTTATTTACAAACAAACCAAAAGCTATACTAATGTACTTCTCGTTGACTGCAAAGTTAAGGTTATCCTTAAATCCGTCTTACCTTAACTAACTTTTTATATATTTACACGCAAAAACCGAAGACCGACGTACCGCATTTGGTCGAATTTTTTCGTTCCGTGGTACGGAACCCTAAAACTGTATGATGCCTATACAATGAATGGTGTGACCGGTGTGACATTGTCCGTCCATTCGGTGTGTAAGCGCTCATTATCGCAGCGGACGTTTCCCACGACATCGCGACCGAGAGCATTGTTTGCGATATAATGTGTACACGCGGCATGCAAACGGGATGGCGTTCTACTTGTCGTGTGAATGTTTATTGTTGATCGTAACGCGTTCCACTTCACAAAGAAAGATGCCCTGGATGGTGGATGCTGTAAACTAACAAGACGGATACCTAAGTAAATAACTTGTAATGCAACCTGCATTTTCTCGGCGAACTCGCAGAATTATTTTCGGAGCGGATTTTTTAGCACAAGCATTTCTGATTCCATTCTGCTTAGTCGAATAGAAATTTTATCGAGCGACGACCGTCGCAGCTTCAAGATTGTTTTTATAGATACTTATAGAGAAGTAAAATAAACGAGGAAGGATCGGCGCAGCTCAGCGGATTTTACGCTGACAATAAGTTGTCCTTTCCTGCGGGCATGGCTAGACTTACAAAATTGACAAAATTATAACAGGCAGCTGACGCAGGCAGGTAGCTACGTCTTCTAGTACGACTCATAAATAAATGCCATTACTATTGTAATTAAAAACCTCTAGTACACATGGCGCTTTTTGTCGGTGTTTCCTTAGAAGGTACATATCCTAGGCAATTAAATTTTATGTAACGATAGAATCAATGGTGGTAGAATAATTATTAATTGATAATTGCTTATTGTCTAGTCTTAAATGTCTACACCTAACGTCTTTTCTAAAGAGGTAGAGTTTGTGAATTTCCTTGGTTGATTGATTTGGTCTGCTATTTTTATAGAAAAGTCTACTAACCTTGCATGACTAAATCTATAGCGCTAAGAGTGATATATGATGCGCCCTAGCGAATATGTTGCATGCAAACTCTTCCCCATACACTCTTCATTGAAATTAGTGTGGTGAAGATTTATTACGGTAATTCATTTAATGGCTCATAACGTTTAAGCCACTAGCATGCATTAACACGTGACACAGTGTACTACACAGTATCTTGGCTAATAGAGTAATGTAGCAAATGATATACTCTACTCGATCTCTACCATACACTTACTGGTACCTTGCACTTCCAACCAACAACATCTGATTATCGATCACGTGCAACAGATGCGTGTTTTTTTACTTAGTTTTTATGAGCCTTGTAATTATAATTTCCACTACTATTATGCCTCGTTAGGTGGAGGTTTTGCTATGGGAATGGAAACAGGTTTGTTATGAAATAGGTTTACGAGCGACTTAAAAATTTTTTTATGTTAAAAATACAATTAGGCTAATAAGGAGCACATACAAGTATGTACCGATTTTTCCAATTGAACATATTCAGGTCCGGGAAAGTTTTTAAAAGTTTACTTTAAAATAGAGTTTATTTCATTACCTCGTAGCGTAGTCATTGTTGATCCTCCATGATTAAGGAAAAACGATTATTTTCGTAGAACGTAGAGCATCTACGAACTGCTACGAATCCCGCAGTCAGTGTTTTGTTTGCTTTATTTTAATTGAACCGGTATTGATAGTATTGAACATGACAGCACCTGGCAATGATTTTTACGACACCCAAATGTGAGGTCAAGATATGATAGTACCGACAATCATTACTTAACCTAACCTACTTAACCGCGTGACAATAATATCTGCGGAAATATTTTTCTGAATAAAAATAAACAATCCGTTTGTTATGGATGGATCATGTTTTGCTGTACTGATGATCATGCTTCGAGGAACAAAAAAAATAATCATGAACAATAAGTATCACCCCGACAACGGTGACAGGTTAATTACATTAATTTCATGATGATAAGCAACAACATTATTAGGCATTTATTATTAGCTCTACAGCTGTTTGCAATAAGTAACTTGCATGCTTAAAAAAGACTCCATAGGGATATTGTTTAAGCTCTGAAGCTTTATTTCATAGATATAAATTTTTAACCGACTTCTTAAGTGTTTTAAACGCCCGGCGTCAAATTGATTATTTTGATTATGCCCACAGAGCACAGAATGCGCGGTTGCCGCCGCGGCGGTCGGTGACATAAATTTCCAACCTTCTTGATTATCCCTAAATAAATGCTCTAGTGTATTTTCAAAACGTACCACAAATTATACTTCGTTAAATTACCTCTTCGTTCTTTGAGTCAGTCTCTACTTATACCTTCCAGCGCTAGCGCTAGCTTAGGGCCGTTTTCCTCTCGCGCGTGTTTGCGCTCGCGTCCTGGCCGCGCGCGCATGCGTGCCGCCAATTTCATACAAACGCCGCCCACTCGCCGCCCGCGCGCCACTTGTATGAATTTTCCGACACGCATGCGCGCCGGGCCAGGACGCGGGCGCAAACACGCGTGACAGGAAAACGGCCCTTAAACAGTGTTCCAATTTTAGTTGGCCTGCGCTAGCTATAACAAGTTTTCCACTTTTCTCGTGAGCATTGCGGACGGAAACTTTTCCTCCACATAAACCGGCCTTTGACCTATTTATTTTTCTTATCATTATTAGGTAGTTACTTGGGTACATTTAAATTTTCAATCACATATGTAAGTACATACCTAGCAAAAAAAAACTCTAAAGTACTTTATCGCTGGTATTGCGCGCTCGAAAAACCCAGAATCTGGGAAGAACAAGTTTTCTTAATTCGATATGAGCAATTTAGTTATTTATCGATTAAAAAAAGTTAAATTTCATTACATTTAATTCTTAATCCTGACAGTATTTTACAGTGTCTATACACGGATCAGCTGGTTAGGGTTGAAATTTTACATTAAACATCTTAAACTTTGACAAGCCGTAGTTTGAAAATTACCTACTATGAACTAGATCCTTTGGGAAAAATTAAATAATCTGCCTTTTTAGGGAAGTGGGTCGTTGTGTGTATCCTCCTGTCAGTCGATAGAGTCGTGCGCGGTTCGGTCGGTCGCGGGCGCGGGGGCGGGCGGTGGGCGACGCGGGCGCAGACGCTAGCGGGTTATCGGCGCCCTCCCGGCTCTTTCCACTGCCCTGCGGTCTGCGCCGGCGGCGGCGCATCGTGCTGCTGCTCTTATCTATCTTGCCGCTCTAGGGTCTTGCCATGTTGTTGCTAGTTATTCTACTAATATTATAAACGCGAAAGTTTGTCAGGATGTTTGTTACTCTTTCACGCAGAAACCACGGAACAAATTTAAAATAAGTCATATTCCCAACTTAGGCGCCACCACAGAACAAGTAATAGTACAATGAACCACATAAACGGTCATGACAGGTTTCGGCAAAACGCTACCTACTGAATTAATATTAATATTTTACAGCTCTCATTTAAACTTGTTTGTCGTTGCAGATATACATAAATTAACCATATTTTCATAGGAATATGTTCAACAAAAGGGTGATCTATATTTAACTGCCGTATACATTCACGATAATTTATTTTATTTTATAATTTACTTTATTCACACCTGGGCCTTTTGTTAAATACATAGGTACGTCAATTGTAAAGTGACGATGATTAGCTGTATTGTATTAATTACTACCTACTTAAGTAGGTTTACCTATATGTATAATTTCTTCAACAAACCTACGTCATTGCGTGGGTGGTGTGTATCGTTTAAAAAAAATTTTTAGAAGTCAATAAAAATCTATATTCATTAATTATCTACCTATCCAATATCGTACCTACTTACTTAATTAATTTAACCATAGATCGAAATAGGTAGGTATGTATGTATCGGTCATTTAGACAGTATTATGAGAAATTCATTTTTAATAAATGCGTAGACGAATTTTCGAGTGGAGTGCAGACTCCGACTGGGCGAGCGTAGTGTGGGACGCCCCCCGGCTAGATGGAGCGACGATCTGCGTAAGGCGGCTAATAATGACTGGAGCGGAGAACCGAGAATCGGTTCAGTGGCGCGTCTTTGGAGAGGCCCTATGTCCAGCAGTGGACAACTGCAAGCTGATGATGATGAGATAATCTCGAGAAAAGAATAAATAATTAAGAAGAAGAAATAATTCATAAGAAAATATAGGTATTCCTACTCACAATTTTGATCAAAAGGATATAAATAGATTTTGTCATGTGGTCAACGGTCGTATAATTAACAAATCACACCCATCTATAAATATGTGTCAATAAGTGTTAATTTAATTATCACGCATGTCCTTTTCAACAACGATAATAAACGGAAAATTTTCCATTTTTACCTTTAGTATTGGAACGCTATTTTTAGTTACTAACTTAGATTTAGTTAAAAATAAATTATTGATCTTTGAAAATATTTTAGAAAACAGTTTAAGATTCAATTTTAATTTACTTTATCTGCATGCGAATGAGAAATTTAAAACTACCGTCATTATGATTTACACGAGTAAGTCCAATATTGGAAAAATGTCCAACATGTCTGACTTAATTATTATGTGAATTCTGAAGTGTATTAACAGATATTATTCCAATACTTAATGACTTATAATATATCTAACTTAATAATTAAATAATGTCTAACATTTAAGCCCACCACCAAAACTAAAATTCCCGTAGAATGCAGATAAATAATACGGACACTGATAGACAATTCCAATTACCTAAATACATTTATTTTTATTGCATTATCAAGTTTACACAAATATTTGCCAGACGGTATTTGAACCCGGAATCGGTATGTAGTACTCAGACTTCGACCGAATGGACTTGGTCGGGGTTAGATCTGTGTTTGCCTGGTAAGATCTGTCCTATATAATTTGATCGAAGTCATTGGTGTAATGTCATGCACAAACTATAGCTATAAGTTTATACTATAAGTTAGAATGCTTAGTTTTATTTCACTCTGGTTTTATGGCTTGGTCACGAGGTCAGACGAGGTCGAGTGTTGTTCTATAATTTGTTATTGATTAAAGAACATAAGGGAACCGTGGATCACCGAACCGGTTCCAACCGCTCTACCCCTGATAACGAAGTGGACCTACTGCATCCGATATTAACTGGAGGGATTTATCGCTCCAAAGGTTAATTTAATTTTTGCATTAATTAGCCTGATTTATTCATTTTATTTAGTTATGGTTAATAGTAAACGAGTACCAGATAAGTCGAGCGTGATGCTTCGTTCGTCGGAAAAGACGTCATTTTTAGCCTTTGTATGTGTGAGACGATTCTAGTGCGTGGTCCATTTGGCTGGATTGTCACATACTTTTGCCTATTTCTCCCTCCAAATAGCGTGTGGGAATCAAACCGTCACTAGGCCAACGAGGCGGTCATTATGGCACCAATCGACATTAAAGCTAAAAAATGCGTTTCAGTTTCCACTAATCCATTATAGTTTCATACATTATATGTAATGTATATTTCGGCGGTTTAGAGCCAAAAAGTGACACTTAGTTTTATTTTATCATTATTCAGAGGAAAATAACTGCTGGATGACTTCAAGGCGCCGGATATAAGAGTGATATCAAAATACAGGCGCGGAACAAGGGCAGAGGAAAAGAATCATCGACGTCCCACTTTGGAGTTGTACACTGAATTGGTGTTGTCTATCGGTGAAACCAGTGGACAAGACAGTTGATCCACAGGAAACCCGTGCCAGTAATAAAAGCAGAAACTTGCTGAAATATTGTATTTTTCACGTTACCTACATAGTTTAAACAATTTCCGATGTATGTACCTACTCGTATCAATGACGTCGGTACAGTGAAGCAATATGAACAACAATATTGTGTTTCGCAAGTAGTTTTTGTGACTTTCCGCTTAAGGTTTCGGACGTGACTTTAGCTATTATCGTGGTCCTGTTGAAATCTTTCGTAGTGTTATCGTATCGCATGCAAGCAAACATCTACCAACAGCAAATGTATAATTGTGTATGACATATGAAATAGGCTGAGGTAGGTATGTATTTAAGCTACTTAGAACTATACTACTTATAATATAATATAATATAATATAATATAATATAATATAATATAATATAATATAATATAATATAATATAATATAATATAATATAATATAATATAATATAATATAATATAATATAATATAATATAATATAATATAATATAATATAATATAATATAATATAATATAATATAATATAATATAATATAATATAATATAATATACCAAACAGGAAGCATAAACAGTGATTGAAAACTTGTTGTCACAAAAGTTTGTGAAAACTAATAATAATAAACTTAACTTTTGGCTCCACCAAGGGGAAGGGTTCTATAAATAACAGGTCCGCGCCTATTTCGATAATAAAAGATGCACAAATACTTGGCGATAAATTATAATGGGTAGGTAGGTATAATGAATATGTCAAATTTGTTATTACTGAATAAATAAATTATTATTACTTAAATTACTATTATTAAACAATAAAATTTTCTAAAAAAAAATATATCAAAATATCGAATGAAAAGCGGATCAAATCCTTTTCAGCGGAATTACGGCGACGATATACCTAGATATACTCATTCATGTCCAAACGATACACATTGACACGTTCGAACGTGGGAATGCTCAATATCTCGTGAGTACGTTTCTTGTACGGTCGACCGCACGTTAGTGAAAAACATTCAAGTTTTAATTAATTCAGACTAGATAATGTCACAGTGTGTCTGGTAAAACTATTTGACGTTCACATGTGTTCAATATTACTGTAAACTTTGAGTAAAACATTAATCTTTGTTTATTTTCTCATAGTAATAAAAAATTTTAACAAAAAAATTAAACCGTCGAAAAAAAGAAACTGAAAAGCGAAAAATAATAACAAGTTACCTTGTTAGTCTATAACTACGCTCTTACACTAATGTAAACCTAAGTAATTTTGAGTCGGCGCCCAACACACATACAAATTAATTTCTTTTATTTTTATTACTTACTATTACGTTTTTCGTACTTTAATTTGATGATCTTCTCATTGATTGCTTGTATCATTCCACTTTACGTAAACTTGGCTGCCATCATTTCACTTTACGTATCAACTTTAATTAATTTGCTTGTTTGTTAGGCGCCGACTCAAAATTACTTAGGTTTACATTAGTGTAGGAGCGTAGTTATAGACTAACAAGGTAACTTGTTATTATTTTTCGCTTTTCAGTTTCTTTTTTTCGACGGTTTAATTTTTTTGTTAAAAAGTTTTTATTTTTTACTTTTTTGTGACTAAAGTATACTAATTCATTCCCTCGACAGCCTTCCGTCTCCATCTTCACCCATCGATGGTAGTCGTAATCGAATAAATCATAAGTTACGTTTAAAGTTCTCATTAAGATGAATGAATAAGCCCAAACACGAGTTAGCTGTTGTACACCGTTGAAGAGTTCCCTCAACTGTCTTCCGTCTCCGTCATCAGATCAAGTTCAGGTCTCCGTCATATTGTAGGGTCATTAGAACTACATATTTGTGCCTAGTTTCAACAGAATTGGTTCAAATATGAAAATTTAGTAGGAAATTAATCAGTCATCCCCTAATTTTCTACCCTTAGGGTAGAATTTTTTTCTTCAAATTTAAATGGGACCAACTTCGAAGTAGACCCTATCCAATGGAAAAATTATTATCAAAATCGGACTGCTCTGTAAAAAGTTATGCGTGGTCATACATAAAAAAATAAATATATACGGGTCGAATTGAGAAACCTCCTTTTTTTTCGTCGGTTGAAAAGCAGAATGAGGGAGAAAAATAGTATATTTCGTACCGAGTACAAAATGACGCTTTTTCTTACCCGAGAGAGGGAGCTAATATTCCACGTCAGCCGAACATTTACACTTAAAAAAATTGCTATCTACCTACTTACTCAGAATGAATATTCTAAAGAACCATTTTATGTGAGGATTGAATGGAAATAAAATGGCCTAGTCCCAACTCGTCCCCTTCCCATCTCGTCCCCCAAAAAATATCCAAAATTAATTAACATTCAGTATTATTTCTGTAGGTAGTCGATATACAAAATACTGTAGGGCTATTATTTTGCCTAGAACCTGTTTCCTAAACATCTGATCAACATTCCGTCTAAACATTGCTTTGCATGCAAAAAAAACCATATAATTTCACATATTCTTAATAGATACAGGTTTTATTCTACTCACGTGCGCACACGCTTATCTTACGATGGATCGCGGCAACTGATTGACGTCATCACCTGCAGGGTCGGTTCACGAAACAAATCGTCTACAAAACGTCGGATTTTTGTCCCAACTTTAAAACTTTAAAAAATCTTTGGACTATGGTGAATTTATAGATATTCGGTACAAGATCAAAGTATATCAATGTCACGGACATCCCCGGAAATTTGACATATTCATGGACTGAAAGAAACAGACGTCACATGCAATAAACAATGAAATTGCTTTTTACACGGTACGATCACAGGGGTGGTATTCCCTATTATTGTGAGGCGTGTGACGCCGACGACATAGAAATATCAAATAAAACAATACCACTAAAATGTTTGAACTCTCGGGTTTCATATTTTATTGCCTGGTATCAAGGTTCTTATAATTACGTAACGAGCGATTATATTTGGACTTTAAAAGCCTGCAGATCATGCAAGTAGGTAACTCAACTTGGAAGCGGTGGTAGATAAAAAAATTACGTTGTACAAATATACCCAGTGTATTAACATGCAATAAAATATATTTGATTTGTCAAAGCTTAAAGTATGCGTGTTAAACCTAAATCACCATATCATAAACCTAATATATAATGTAAACTAACTTTGTAAAGTCGCAGAAAAAGTTTAGCAAGCTCCAACAAACAACTAATGTTAAATTATTTATCCTGATAAGATAGTGGAATTTAATGTTTCGTATTTGATAAATTAGAGACAATTAGTATTTCCCATAACAATAGTTTCACTTTCTTGTATTTTCGCCCCCATAATAGCAAAGGATGCATTTGAACATAAACTTTATTATGTTTTAGTAGTTCTACTAGCTGTTTCCCACGGCTTCGCCCGCGTAGAAAAGTACCTAGTTAGGTATCTTTATGAATTACTAGGAGTTGTCCGCGGTTTCACCCGCGTTAAACTATAACAATAACAACTTTACAAATTTTCGCGTTTATAATATTAATAGGATTATAATACACCAGGAGTCATGTGTGAGCGCACTAGTAGACCTAATTTACAAAAAAATCATGAGTTCAATAACATACATTTTGACTGTTTATCGAGTTCGCACGCAGCACAATACGTGGTTAAAATCTTATACTGATTCTGAGTCAATACCACTGGCTAAATGCTAAAGTCGTGACTCAATATCGAACCAAACATCGATACAATCTGTATAGAGTACGCTTCAAATCGCCTTGCCTACTTATTCTTCGTGTTTTGTCATTTTTGTACACTATATTTTTTGCCTTAGTTTGATTGATGATTGCTGGTCTGAGTTTAATAACTTCAATTAAGTTAATATTTCTATCAGCATCCTGATTTGTTACAAATGGATTCTAGGCAATCTTCGAATACTAAAATATTTTAAATGTTTGCTCGACTGATAGGCAATAAATTTTATTTGCAGGTAGGTTAAAGGCCGGGGCTTTTTATTCAATGAAAAATTTAAACCCTAACCGCAGCGCTTAGCAAAATAATGCTAGTAAAATCTTTATTTGAGTCATGTTTGAAACGGTATCAAACATTTGGATTAAAAAAAACAGTGTTGTATGTAGGTATTTACTTACATACATAATTAATTACTCTTATAATTTTAACAGGCCTTTTTTGCTGTACATCCGCAGGTGTATTTTTTCATTCCATGTTGTTGGATGTCCGGGGCTTTTAACGCCAAACATGTTGTATTATGTGCTAAACGAACACTTATTTGTACAATTTCCGTTTTAATACGTTCTACGTTGTGCCGTGTGAGCGGTTACTATAGTAGATATAGTATTTGTCATCTCTAAATAGTAGGACGAGGGCGTGTCGGCCATAGTCCACCCGGCAAACTTGTTGCGGATTGGTGAATCCATATACGCCTTGGAATTCAAAATTTTATGCAAGTCGGTTGAATAGTCGTGATGTGAAAGCGTAACAAACGAACAAACCTACAAACTAATAGCCCAAATAGGATGTCAAATTGACGTCGAACTAAGAAACGTCTGCAGCTACAACTTTCATTCCCTCATGAAAATTTATCTTAATGGTTTTCTTGTCACTTTCTCCTAATGACCAAATACCATTAATTTGTCTGGAAGTCACTGGACATGACCTATCGCAACTGCGGTAACATAAAAGCGATTTTATGATGTCCTTTGCGTATTTTCATGCACTCTCATTTCGATAAGAATAATATATTTCACAGAATACACAAATTTTTATTTGTAGTTACCTATGTCGGAAATTAGTTTTAGCTACTTGGTTAGTTTTTAATTTTGTTAGGTAATTATTTTTTTATTTTATAAGTTGTTGCCAAGAAAAAAAAAATGAAAATGTCTGATAATTCCGAATTCATAGCGTTATAAGCGTCAAATTCATATTATTAGTCCCATACTATATGAAGTTCAACACAATTCAGTTCACAATCATTCTGATACCTATTGATATCTATTATGAAAATGTTCACGAGCATTTCTTATGAACAATATCAATTTTACTGCAATGGTCTGCATTCATCACACACAAGACAACACAATGGTTCCTACTAACTGCAAAACGTAGATCTGCATAGTAATATGACCCCTGTTCCAGTGCAGTAATGATAATTTTAGAATACAGAAACAGTCGGTTGTCTGCTTGTCTCCGGTCTCTACACCGTTTATAAGAATAACCGCTATGCCAACGGGACGCTCCCGAGGGGTAGGCAGAGGGGAAGGGGAGGACAGAGGCGCGGCCCTTTAGTGCAGTCGATTTGGTTAAATTAAACCCGCAGTTAATGTTGTTCATAATCTCTTTACGTATATCTTAATTCTTGTCAACTTCTTAATCAATTAGTGCTTTCTAAGTCATTTAGTTGCAGATAGGTCGTGTTTCAACACGACACAGCGCGCGTTAAGCTTTCATTCATGAATTTAAAACTGTGCGTGTATTGTGTAGTGAGAGGTTATGTTTGCAAAACAAGAGTTTTGGACACAAGTAAGTGGCAGTTTTAATAAAGTATTATCATTTGTGTATTACCTTTAGTTACATGTTGAAGATGCTCTATGAGATTAGCCAATGTTTTTGTTTATCTAATAAAAATGAGGATAAACATTTTTTTATTGGATTAAATCGTGCTTACCGTTACTAATTGTAAAAACTTGTTTAACATGATAAGCAAGGGCTTCTCATATCATTAAAAAGCGAGTAGAGTGTCTATAGTCACGTAGGCATATATTGTTGTTAAGTTGACCTTATGTTTTTTTATGAGATTGATTTATAAAATAATACCATAAAGGGTGGGACACAAATACCCTCCCTCCTTTAAATGTCAGATAGATTGCCTTTGCACAAATTTTTCTCAAAGGAACAGGTATCCGTACCTACACCTATGTTAATATTCAACTTACAGCTCGTCAAAGTTTAAAATGTTGTAAATTGCCAACCCTAACCAGCTGACTGTGGACAACGAAGAAGTAAAAATCGGAGATTACGGTTAATCTATCTAATCGTAATCGTTGCACCACTAATTCTAGCCAGCGAGTGCAGGACTCGTAATGCTGGATTTTATATCACAACCCTCCTTCACTTATAGTGGACTTAAATCGTGTTAAAACAAAGTATCGCTCACATACAAAGTACCTACATGATAAAACTCATTAGGTATTATAGTAAAAAAAATTAACATAAAGCGACCATTAGTTTTAATTAATGGTATAGGTACTTCACTGGCAAATAATCCCAATTGACAGTACGAATTATGTCGATACCCTAACTGTAGGCGGAGAAGTTTTGCTTAGTTACTACTTCTAATGTGATGTAAAAGTGATCGAGGCCAATAAATAATAATTAATAATCGATGGTCGAAATCAAGTTTTTCGACGATAATAATGCATGAAGTCGTTATGCAAAGTAAACATATGACGTCAAGAATTCATAATGAGCCTTCCAATATCGAAATGTAGCGCCAGTCTTACTGTATCGGTCTGCGGTATTATATTATAAGTTTCATATAAAACGTGAGGTGATTTCACTTAAACGATAAGTGACCTTATAATACAAAAGAATTTTAATAAATTATAACTTATAATTGGAAATACGAAGATTAATTTGATTATAAAACTTTTAAATGGAAATTTAACTCGCTCGAAACGTGACATATGAATCAATAATCTTACGATTGCGCGATTTGGGTTGAAATTGGGTTCAGACGTCAATTGATACCTTTGTGGGGCATACTTGACCGAAATCCATTTACAGTGCGAGGATATTTTAAATACATTATAAGAGATCTCTTGGACAAAAAAAGCGGCATTACAATGAAAGAAATCTATTTGCAGCCTGTTTCGTACGAAATATAATGCGTTATTCACAATAATTATTTTGATATAGACCAAATAAAGTACAAAGTAAATAAATAATAATCGAATATTTTATATTTAGGTGCATACTTATATTTTTCTGAACTACGAGAAAAAATAAACCTATGTACGTAGGTATGCCAAAGTCTTACACAAAGGCGAGGTATAAACCAAGTTATCCCGTTATAGATTTGTAAAGTGTGCATTATATACAGTCTATACAGGGTACTGATTGTCAGTGTGGTTTTTTTCCCGAGATAGGATGGATGACCACTGATAAGCATTAATGTTATGTTTTATTTTGTTTATGTTCCAGTTTAATTTATATCTTAGACGGACCATAAACAGTTTCGCTAACAGGGTTTCTGTTTCGACCGGACCCCCGAATCATATTGAAACTTTTAAAGTGTAACCGGTGGTTACCGGTACAACAGCACCTGGCTGCGACTGTGAGACTGTGACGCACGTAGAATACCTGTTCAGTATCTAGAGATATTCGTTGTTGATACCAATGCTCTCTAAATTACAATGCCACATGAATTATTTACGACCTCATTGATGTAGGCGATTGATGCAGTGGTTGAGGAGGTTTTAAATAAAAATAGTTTGGAGTGTCGCAAGTGATGGTTATCCATAAATCCATATCGCATTGCAATTTGTTAGTTGAATTGACCGATCAAACACCTTGACGTGTCCATGAACTCATCTTCCTTTGTAGCTCTGTCTAGCCATCTCCTTATTTGAAAATCAACTCGTTCATTTCTAACAACATACATACTCTAGTTATTTTTGTTATCAGTACATATTAAGTTTATAGCTTACATGTACAGTTAGAAAAGTTACTATAATATATCATACTTATTTCCTAATTAACACCAAAGTCTAACTCATAATTTCGCAGAAGACTGTGACATTTTAAAATGTACAAGTATAGTAGAAAATAACATATAAAAACTGCGATCTTAAAATTATAACAATCAAGGAAATGGCAGAAACACAATTTGTGACTGATACGGTTGAATTATTCATAGGCTAATAGGTCAAAGAAACGAAGTAGTATTCAAAATTCACGGTATTTACTTTTTATATAACTATAATGTGATTGGGCAAACGGGCAACACATCTACTAAATTCTGTGATAGCAGACTAAATTGAACGAAAGTGGTTAGATTGTCGCCATTAACAAGAGCAATTACATTTAAGTCAAGAACTCTTTAGATGGACCCTGTAGATGGACGACACCTGGGCAAAATTGCTCAGAACCTTCCGTACTTAATTGTGCAAAATAATCTGCTCACTTTGATCATTGCTGAGGTTAGTTTCGTTCCGTGCGTAGTAGGTTCTGCTTATAATCACAGAGCAATGCTTAGTCAATTGTATTACTATTGCACTGTGTATCACCGCAATGTAGCAATAGCAACCGAGAATATGTCCTTAAAATGAGGACTCCTTGTGTTTTATTTTTATTTTATTTATTTTTGTTAATAAACTAGGTGTACGTTTCATTCTCTCACGATTATATGACTAACGCTATATAATTTATATTAACCATTAATTTATTATTTGTCTGTCTATAGATGTAAAGTTAATCATTAATGAAAATTTTGTTAAGTATTTCAGAAATGAATGTACTTCTTAAGTGACAAATCGATAATTCGATTATTTCAAGGACTGGGGCCACAAAATAAGTCTTTAATAATGATCTGTGTTGTACTACCGACTGGATACAGTAATCAGCTGGTCCAATTACATCACCAAGTTATTCTCTATGATTATGATTCTCTAACACGTGCCCATATGAACCGTATCGTAGTCTTTCATTATCTCCACCACAGATTAGTTAATAGTTACTACGATTTCTAGTAATGTTAAATATATGTATTATATTATCCCTACCTAATCTTTTAATACAGTCGATCGTACTCATTAAATCCAGCATTAAAATGTAACGTTGTTCGGTCTTCTAATGACACGATGTTTGCTTTGCTTGAAGGATTTATGTAACTATTTAACATTATAATGGCAAAACTAACATTCTATCATATACATGCGAAGTATAATACCTAGCTACTTGTTGACTGATAGATCAACTGCCTACGCATGAACTACTGCTGTTTCTGGCACCTACATGTATTCTTAATACTAAATGAACCATACATCAGGGGTTATACACCAACCTGGACACGAGGAACTGTACATGAGTGTGTCCAGGTTGGTGAAACTTGAAATAGGTACAATTAGAAGAGGAATCCATCGACTTATTCTAACGTGTCTATCTCGCCTGATAGTGGACACACGACTGAGCGCAGCAAATGAGTGAGTTACCATATACAGAGTATGTAGAACTCATTTGCGTTGCTTTTTTCACTGCCGTAGTTCCTTAAATGCCAAAAGTTAAATTAAAACTTTAAGGTTTGCTGGGTGCTATACTTGCACTCTTCAATCCTGGTTTATAAATAGTACTTGCACTTGAGTGTAAGGTAAAAGCGGGTCAGGTCAGCGGCCTGCCTCCGGCCGCGTCGGTTGCATGGCATGATACAGGGAAAGTCACTCGAGCGTGGTCCGCGGCTAACTCGTAGTTTCTTTTTTGCAAACGCGGCATGGCGGGTGCGCATGCGCGGGGCGCAACGTACGTCACTCGTCAGTGTTGCGTGGAGCCGACGTTCACTTCGGACGCGCGATTGGCGCTCGTTTCTATGAGCGGCCTGACTGCGGCGCGAACGAACACCAGACACCAGGGTGTCTACGGGACGCGTTGTGAGGCGAGGAGGCGACCGGCACGGCGATGAGCGGCGCCGGGGTCGCGTCCCGGGCGTCGGAGGCCGTTCCCCTGCCCACCGAGCTACCAGTCAGGCTCTACCTACGGGCGCTCAGACAATACCAAAAACTCCTCGATCTGAGACGGCTCACTTCCAAGGAAAAAGTAAGAAAACAAATGTTGCATTTAATCGATTTCACGAATAACTTTTTAAATTAGTATTTAATTTCGGTCGTCACTTACTCGCTAATCATTTTCGCTAATGAAGTATTGATTCTTCCATTTATAACTTAGTGTAGCTTTGCGACTACACGTTGCCATGACTACGTACCTACTCCTAGGTATTTCCTGTTGGTCCGTGTGACGTCGCCTGGTTGCAGCTCCACATTACACATCGTTCTGTGGCAATGTTTCTAACCTTGATAAAATGTGGCAGATCAACTAAATCTATAAATAGGAGTGCTATTTTTACAGTAATAAAGTCAATTATCGACGGATTAGCATGATAATTATTTATCCAAATCCAGCGTTATTATGGTACCCATTTGTGTAATCGACTTCTCCGATCTCAGCATCCTAATTTAATCGCTTCTTTTTACGCACTGATTAAATAAATCTAAACATGTACATATCATGCAATATACAGGTGTTACTAACGTTTTTGTGGTCCTCTCTTTATGACTGTGTCAAAGCCGTAGTATGGAAAAATATAAACTATCAGCTATTCTCAGTAAAATTAACAGATACTACTGACATTTTTGAGCATATATCAGTAGTTCAATGAATAGGCATTTTAAGAGAGTGTCATGACTTGTGTACATATATAGGTACATGACCTACCTGCCCTGTTCTGTTTTTATTAGCACTCAGCTGCACAAGGTCTATTTTGTTATGCGCTTTTCTTTTAAATGTACCAAAAGTTTGAATCACTGTTCTGTACTTTTTGACTGGTGTGCCGCCCCGCGGACGATCGAGCCAAAGAGCTTTTATTTCGTTTAATATCGAAACTCTGAAAACTTGCGTCACTTGTCAACCAGTTTTGTTACATTTATCGCTTACGAGCTCTTACGAGTATAAGCTTAATTTCAAAATTTGTTCTTTTTATATTTAAACTAGCGGCCCGTCCCGGCTTCGCACGGGTGGACATATTTTTGCAATAAATATAGCCTATGTCACTCAGGGTGAATGTAGCTTTCCAATGGTGAAAGAATGTTTGAAAACGGCACAGTAGTTTTTGAGTTTATTCATTACAAACATACAAAAATACAAATCTTTCCTCTTTATCTCGTGTAGTAGATTGATACATGCCGTATCACCATTCGGTATAGCTCACGCTATTTTCATCTTACATTGAAGGTAAGGTATAATCGCGTGCTCGGTTAGCACGGCTGATATCACTCTACGGTTGGCGTGTGCTTGGTGGGACCAAGGTTGCGCCGGCGCAGCCTCCCACGGTAACCAAGCTCTCATAAGCGCACTCGCCGCGAATCGTTACTTCAAGAGATCTCTACAGAAAACGGCATTACTAGAAAATTACTGTCTTATACCCGGCTGCGTGACAGCAAAGGTTTAGGTTTTTCGCGCGTATCTATGTAGGTACGTATGTACCTATCTGAAAACCCCTGACATCTGACGTACACTTTGATAACTTTTTTCTATTTAAAAAATAAAGATATATAAAAAGTAACTACAGTAATTTTTTAAATAAAGCAAAACACTGATCCGTCTTCGAGGCTGTAGCGTCTAGCGACGTGACCCTATAATGTTTTGCAACCTGCAATCAGCTGTAACTGTGACTAACAGTAGTGTGTCAAGTTCGCAGAATATGATCAAGTGAAACGCAAAACCTTAATACGTGTTCTGACCATCCGGGTTCAAGGCGGTGTACGAGTTTTTATAACGCATCACGATCATGATTTGAGCTTTATGTCCTTAGAAAGACAATTTTGCAACGAATTACGGAATGCAATGAATTGTGGCGTCAATACTTATTTCTTGGCCGTTTTACTTTGAGGATGCGAACTGTGTTTTATTTTACCGCTGGACCTACTGACGAGACTAGTGACGAGTGTCCATGGGACTAAACATTTTGAACTATTTTTGCGCTAACTTCCTTGAAACGTCAAAATAAGTTCTCGGGACACTCGCCGGTGGCGCTTCAAATTGACACACAAAATTTGCTGCCATTTGTATCCTTTTATTTTTCGAATTTCTGAAAGTTGTCCACTAGAAATTACTGTATGTATCCGATAGTGTGTGCCACAGTAGCCGGTTGCTACAGCTGTTTTAATACAGCCTGTATAGTGAAGCATCGGCCATCGACGGCTCAGACTACTGCGAATGTTGTTCGTGGCTCACACACGCGGTCGTTCCGCGTTCGGCCAGCGCCGGCCACTTCCCGCCGCATGCGCGGGCGCACGCAGCAGGGGCCGTTCATTGATTGCGTAAGGCTTCCGAGATCAGAGAAAAAATCTCTAAGTTACCTTACCTGAGGGGGAAAAATACATTCTTACTCTACTTTATTCTTTCCTATTTTACTACCTACTACTAGTCGAAATTTTCGAATTTTCCATAGAATAAATTTGGTCGTCTTTATTTTATTTATTAACGTGTTTCAGTATAAAACTGAACCATTTCTAACGAAATTTTAGTATTTAAATGTCGATATTTAACGCTTTTCAGGGCAACTCTGGTAAAATCTTTGTAGGAAAAGGATAGGGGAATGTCGGAGAAATCCTATGTGTCCTGACATTGGGGGGTCAAGATCAAAAGTCAGAACCCATAAACTCCTTACGTAATTAATGAACGGCGCCCCACGATTGCTGATTGGACACTTCCGCACACATGCCCTGACAAACGCATTATTAGAACGCTTTTTAAATGCCACAACATGAATTAAATGCGGTTTTTGTTGACGTTTTTATCTGATCAATAAAACTTGATTGAAGCAACTTTAATGAGGAAAATAATGTACCACGATTATGAATACGAATACCTTTTTCCATCCATTAATAACGATTTGTGACTCTTCATATAATTATGGCAATTGTAGTGGCAAATGACAGTGTCCTTTTATACTTTTGAGAACGCACTTTAGTTCTCTCATACGTATCTGAATCTTTATATTTTATCAGACGAGGTCGACCAGATCTCTTCGCAAGGGAACTGGTTAATGTCTCACTGATTGCCAAGGCCAGCCGGTGAAAAGTGTATAAATCGTCAATAATTTCATTAAGTGTTCATTTTGTTCAACTTTACCCAATTGTTACGTTAATTGCCAAACATTAAAATTCGTCCTTAGCCGATAGTTTAGCTTCCGACTCTACAATACCTGCGTCACATGAAATAATGTAACGTATAATCAAGTTGTTTTGTGTGTTTAAGCACATTGATGTGATTTCTGCATTGTTAGATATTTATTCCTTAATGTAAACAACACAAAAATTAATTACACATAATCCAGAGTCTATAATGTAGGTATTTTAGACATAGTAGAATATGTAATTTATTGATTATTTACAGATAAAATTGAAAAATATTACATATATTCAATTAAAGAATAAAAACAAATTAAATTTAAATAATTAAAATAGAAATGTAAGTACCTAACCTAGTCAAAATAAATTAAAAATAATGAATGCCAATAAAAGAAAATTAAAATAATGTCAATTGAAAATGTTATCAAAGGATACCGTATACCTATAGACTGCTTTAGACTTTCGTGTTTTTTACATAATTATTAAGGACAATAGTACTACACGGGAATATATTCTTTACCTGTGCCCGACGACGTTCTGAGCAGATATTAGTACACTGACAGTGGTCACGAACTATCTGGAGAGACGAGCTGTCAATGTTGAACATTGCGACTAGTTTCTCTAACTACCCACTCTTGGTCTTGTATTGGTCCAGAGTTTTCTAGTAAGATGAAAGAGAGCGATTTAAATAGAAAAACAGGAATACAGGTGCACATTACTAAGACAAACAAAAAATCTGTTACTCTTGATTCTTGTTATGTTTCTGGATGTGCCACAAATAACATTTGATTCGATCAATGACTAACTGACACTGAAAGAGCGCTTGAAAACTTAAAATCTCTATACACATAAATGTAGGTACCTACTAGTTATATCTAATTATTCGTGGGGACCAGATGCTCGCAGCCGCTGTCCAAACTACTCTATCACGTCACGTACGTCACTGGTCCAATGCTAATTCCTTTATGCAAAGGGAATTAGCATTCGTTCCACTTTCGCTGGCGGCGGACCATCGCCCGCCAGCAGCGGGCTGCTCATGAATACGTTTCTTTGTTCTCACGCTACCATTATACATGCAGGAGTTACTATTTTTAGCAATTTAATGCAAGGCTTGCCATTGTATTTATCGAAACTCCGAGACTTTTGACTTCATATGGTACGGGCGACCTCGTTAACCACATTTAAAAGTTGTATATTTAGAAACATGAGCAAACAGCAGCTAAGCATCATTAGAGTGAAATATGGACGTAATAATAATGTGCTGTTTGTTTAGTACGTAGTCGCCATACTGTGACTATGACAAGCATCATGACTTTAACTTATTGGTTTTGAGTTGACTCAGACACTCAGTTTGCTGTTGCTTTTTGTTCTTACAACTATAATACTGGTGTCAGTTATGTCCCATTCGTTTTAATGATAGAAGCAGTGCTGTCCGAGTACATACTCACGAAATCTTGATTTACTACACTCAGTTCCATGAAACTATTTTAAAATCGGTAACAGATAACGTTGCAATTCAAATAACATGTCGTTACATAGTGTGTTGAATGTGTCTATTCCATAGATAGGGTCCTAATCCATTTTGATACTTCTAGAGAAATAAGTACGTAGGAACCTTTAGGACAACTATCCTATGCCTTTATGTCGTCATGTTTATTATTTTGATGGGATGATCATCATACACAACACGAAATATGTTTTATATTGTTTCATCATCTGTAATGTCATGCGATTGTTTGACCACGCGTGGAGATAATGTCTTATCCGACCAAAATAGAATGAATGTTTCTTATTCAATGTGTTAAACATTTGATAACCTCAGACATTGTGTACGTAGGTTAGGTACTTAGGTGGAGTTGCAGCCATTGTTTTAGTACCAAACAAAAATCGACGTCACATCGATTGTTATCTCGAATGAAAATTAGATTTAGATGTTCTGTCTGATAGCTAACAAGATAATACATTAAGGGCTTCTTTCACCACTTGCTGATAAAGTCCCAGACACCCTATCTCCAGGTTATCTGACAGATAGCCTTTTATTTTGCTTTCACAGTTATCTGATTGTGTTATCTGTCAGACAAACCGCCACAGATAACAGCAAGATTCATCTGAGACTTGAGGTGTGAAACAAAAACATATTATCCGACAGATTTATCTGATAGATTAGTTTATCTGTCAGATTACTATCTGTAACAATATCAGCAAGTGGTGAAAGAAGCCCTAAGTTTTGTCTTTGCAAAAACTATCTATCTTAAAACTTTTCTCTTTTAGTTTAGTGTCTGTAGGTATTTGATTTGATTATTAAAATCACTTTTCTGTTTACATCGAAATGAGGCTATCTTCAATATGGCAGAGTCCAAGTTGGTTGTTATGATGCGTATTCATGACGCAGATTGATATCAGTTAAAATACGAAAACTTCTGCGGATAGATTATGCAGTAGTTTCATAATACATTTGTTTTAAAGAAGATGACAAAAACATTGACGACCCAACAAAGACTTCAGTGTGTGATGACGACGTTGGTTAACATATTTTATTTGTAAAATATTTTTTTACTGTCAAATTTTTTTTATTGTTTAAACAGCAGGCTTCAATATAGGACAGGATATGAGCAGCTGAATAAACCTGGGACTGGACGGAACATGATTTTAATGACGCCGGGAAAAAAAAATACAATAGAATGAGTAATTGTAAATTATAAGGCCAAGAAACATAAGTAGTGTGTGAAACTTAGATGAAACGTAAGGAAGAAGATACGGTACTCTCTAACGAACGAAAACGGTGCAACAACGACTAGTTACACTCTACAGAATCACAGCTGGAGCTAAGATGCATTCGTACAAACACCAGTATTATTTAAACGTACTATTTTCTAAAAAACAGTTTTAACGAGCGAAAGTAAATGACACGCAAAACCAAGTTTGTGATATTATGATCAGTTAGTGAGTAAAGTAACGTATCTTTCTCTGTCTGTCTAATCTATCAAACGTCATGGGTTCGCATGGTGGACTATAATCCGCTTAGGCATGGATCCAAACGTGGACTTAAAATGGAATAATGAAATAAATGGAATACTAGGTATTCAGTCGAATGAATGATGACACTTCTTTCTGCCTACCCCGTCAGCTTGAAACTTGAAGATATGTATGAATATAGTAATCGGTTACAACATTAATATAAAACTTGATATGGCTTTACCAAGTAGTAGGTACCTTGTATTTATCTTAGTCGTGGGCTACGTGGGACCACGGCGCCCCCATCGCGATGGCAACTGTTTTGATAGGTATGTAAAAGGTTATCGCCTAACCCAGTAATAAAATTGAATACTGGGTTATCGTTATAAATATTACCGACGGTTAAACAGGTAAAAATAAAATATTTAGAAGACAACCATAAAAAGAAGGGTGTTTTATTTGTGTCTTTTAGGATTAGGTTCATTGGCTCACCTTCGGAGAGGCCTATGACCAGCAAAGGACTGACGGGCTAATGATGATGATGATTACACCCTTCGAGAAACCATTATGCATTAATAATTTACAATAAACAGTTTGATGCAAAGTATGAACTGCAAAATGACGTGATGAAACGAAACTATGACCAATCGTCACGAAATCCCATAAATTGTATTTCTAATGTAAATTAGTATAATGTACCTAATTTTTTTGGGGAATTTAGAAATAAATTTGAACTTTATGTCAATTGTCTAGAAATTAAGATCTCACTTAGGGATTGAAATAAAAAACTAGTTGCACTTTTTACATAGGTAGGTACACCAAAAGCTGCATTACTCGTAGTAGGTCAAAGGTCTGTGTTTGAACAAAAAATACCTTGTTGTTTGATTTGATTGATTGTCTCTAGAGTAAATAAGTTAATACCAGTATATAATGAAGTATGTAGTCAACTTTACGCGACAAGTACCTTTTACATCACAGTTGATAATACCGGAAGTCATGTTCTGTCACTTCCGTATTGGCACTTTAACCCGAACGTTGTAACTTATAAGTTATAACAACAACTCTCCGTATGCGAGTGTTTTGTTGATGTGTTTGCATTATGCAGTAATTGCATCGTAGATCCTCTTAGAACTGTTTTCCTGTCTACTTAATTTCATTATCTAATGCCTATAACTATGGTGAATACGAGAAGTTGAAAACGAAGAAGAAATCGAAAAAGAAGTCAGGAAACAGAAATGTGTCAGATATTCATTGTAAAGTGTACAAATAAATACTACACCAAAGTCAAGATCAACAAACACAACGTGACAACTTTGTTGATCTATTAATTCAGACATTTGTCTCGAACTTCAGAGGTCGAACTTCATGGGTTCGATTCTCACGGGACTTGGAAGACAGACATCTTTGTACATTTAATTTGTGTAATAAATATCCTAAGTTGAGATTAGATAAATTTACGTGCTGTTGTATGTAGTTGCGGCCGTTTTTTAAATTCTAATTTTAGACCTTGTTTACTCTGATTTTATATAATATCATCATCATCATATCAGCCGGAAGACGTCCACTGTTCTACCAAGGCCTCCCCCAAAACTCTACACAATGAGCGGTCGGTCTTGCTTACTCCGTGGGTCTTGCGCTATCCGCTCCCAGTTAGTTCTCTCGACTTTGACCAGATAGTCGGTCCATCTAGTGATAAATAGATATAGCTAAGTATAATAAGTACTTAGTAGTTCATTCATACCATTATTCAATCCACGTGAGGTGATACGATAATCTCTATAATTAGCTATGCACTGCCCTACATTCATAAATGACAGGTTGTCCTTGTATTTCAAGCTGTATTTTATCTTAAAGTATGAAGTGTCGTTAATTCCTAATTTACACATGAGAGATGAGACTAGTGACAATGGAGTGTGACCGAATGACGCTTGTTTACATTGTTTCCCAGATTTTATGGACCATCTATACCTACATATATATTATTACACATTGCATGTAAATACTTTTCACTATTTTACCGCGGTTATACAAGTTCACCGACTGAAAACTCTGTACTCCTGAGATATAGTATTGTCGTATTGTCTTTTCTTTGTGGTCAGGCATTCATGTATGAGGGTTGTGATCACATACAGGAAGAGGCGAATCGCCTTCCAACGGTTTCTATGCATCGGCGTCGGCTATCTCTGTTGAAGTCTGAAGACGTGGTCTCCTTCAGCAGACCTGTCCACCTTCTGCCTTCTGGCCCCGAAACTTAATTGTTATCGCACAGTTGTTTATTAACATTTGTCTCATCCTTATATACTTTACTCATTAGTATACCTACTCTTATGCTTTATCCTTGCATTATGCTTTCCGCGTCTGTACACTTAGATCTTTTAAACTACGCAACGGATTTTGATGCGGTTTTTACTATCATTCAGATAATTTCTTCCGGATGGTTTACAGGTATATATCCCATGCAGGCGAAGCCGCGGGCAACAGCTAGTATGTATATAATAGGATGCAGCAGTGACATATCTTGTGTCTACAAGTAATGTAAGTTGATACAAGCACTTTTGTTCGCCTAGTATCAGTGGTTTGATTATTCAGTCATGGCTCGTTCTAGGGGCTATATTTTGTTTAATTGTGATGTTCTTGTCTTACTTTTGGGAATAGACAAGGTCATTTACACCTGTAAGTAATTAGTTATTAATTACTGATACTCTTAAGTCCTCATACGTTATTACTACAGCTGTTTTTTACCAGTACAAGCCGTTGTAGATTGTATGCTAATATTATATTTGGGTGCCTTGGGCACAAATGCCGTAGCTATGGTTCGGCAGAGGTACCGGATGGATTAATTTGGGTGGTTAGACGCACCCGTCACCTGCGTGACGTCACCACGAAGACTCGCTGACGACGGCTTCCGCCCTGAAACGAGATATAACATACCACCCACGCCCAATTGACCTGCTAATGCTAAATATCCGTTCCCTTCCGGTGTCGCACCAGCCAGCAATTCTGCTGCAAGGACCCAAGGCCCAGGCTTACAGTAGGATGACATGGGGTAGGTGAGCATATGAGGCGGTCACATCTTTGGGTCGGTGTATTGAATTGCAAGCAACAAGGCTGTAGGTTAGCGAGGTATTCACTCCTCCGATCTTTTAGTTGATTACATTAGACCGACGCGAATAAGTGGCCTGCATCATTCTACCTTCAGTCTCCCGGCTGTATGCTCCGGGACTTCTATCCGAGCTACCGGTGCGCCACGTAGATGAGATGGAGTGTGGAGTATGGAGAGTAATTAATTGCACAAAAAATGCGAAATATTAAGTGATCGGTGATGGGCAGCACGTCGACCCATCTCGTGACCATCCAACCAATTAGCTAACAATGGACGGTGACAGGCAGAAGATGGCATGATGCATAAAAACAGTGTTCTTATAATCACGCTGATTATTATATTGACGGATGTTCGCACACTTGCAAGTTACTACACTATACCTACATATTGTAATTGTAAGCAAGTAATGAATATCTTCCCCTGTGTGACATCGACGGATTAGGACATCGGACGGACAAGCGCTCGGACCTGCCCATAATATTCGGATGCCTAATAGATTTTATATGAGAACAGGACAAAAGGAAAGCCGTTTTGTAATAGGTTTCAAATGGCGATCGTCAATACTAGTATAGTATATAGTATTAATGATCGCAGGTTTCAAAAATATAATCAGACATTCGAAGATGAACTTCCTATCTAGATAAAACTTGAACTTCTTTGAAACTTTCGCTACCCTCGTCAAATACTTACAATAAATAAATGATTGGTTGATGAAACGAAAATGATCCGCATATTATTTGGACAGGAGTTTCGTAATATCTAATGGCCATATTATTTACTCCGTACGTGGCGGAATGATATAATATAACTCAAAAGTGAAGGACATGGCAAGTGCACGTGTTATATAATCAGTAAAGTCATTTATACACCAGCCAACACATTTCCTCTAATGTTTTTGGGGAATAACAAACATGGTGTAAGATGTTACATCTCAAGTAGGTTTTTACATAATAATACCATAATGGAATGATAATATTAGTACGAACAAATATTTGCAAAGGCCAGGAGATACTTAGAGAATTTGGTAAAGAAATTTATGAAAAAAAAAAACTTTCTGGCATAAATCTAAGTAATTCTAATTATAATTGCACATTGTAAAACCTCTACATGTGCTAATTTCTGTTCCAAATCAATTAGCATACGATAACAAACGTACCTATTTGCGTCTCGAAAACAACATTTCATGTTGCCGAGACGCAGTTGTTGCAGGCATATCCAGTGCCGCATGCCGTAGCGTCAATGAGTGCCTCTTGTCTGTTTGTTGCTTTATGTCTGCTATACGATTGTTTTATTGCAATTTGTAGATCGATTTGATTTAATAAAGCAAACAGTTTATCCAAAATGAAATGTCATAGGTCATTTCACCTTAATAATCTTATCTTTTCTAATAGGAGGGGGCCACTTTTACCCTCGGCGACACCGTGACCCTATGGGAACTATTGTGTCAGCCCCTGTGTTTATCTGTTACTCTCCTCCCCAAGTATTCGCTGCACAAAAGCCAATTCAGCTAATGGGTAGGCTTGGCTACAAGCCCCGGGTTCAGGATGTTTTCACCTTATATTACTAACACAGTATAATCATATTATTATGCGTTACATACAACCAAACTCTACACAAAGATTAGTTATGATTCGAAAATACGTTTTTGAATGATTATCTCCCGTGTGAAGTGGCAAAAAAATGTGAATAAATATTAATGGTTTCAGGAGTAAATAAATTTTCAATCGAATGTTGAAGCATTTTTTTGAATAACGTGGCATGTGACGCAAGTTGTAGCCTTGCCGGGACGCGCTCTATTTCATAACACTTTTGGGCACACGAGGAAATTCAGGTAAATTAGTGTTCGTCATCAATTGAAGGATAATCACCAGTCTTAAGGTTTACCTGCTCACTAAACCAGTCTCAGGAACATGAAGTTAATCATCTTATATATGTTTCAACCTAACTCTACAGTCAAGTCGTATAAGTATAGGTAGACTTTTTGAAACTATAAAAGTATAAGCTCCCCAAATTTTGTCTCTCGATAATGACTATTTTTATTTATTTACTGTCAATGTCATACAACAGATGGAATAGAGAAGGAAATGACATTTCATTTACAGTCGGACGACGGTCTCTCTCTTACACCAATTGTATGACTCTAGCAATTCAAAAATGCGGCAAAAACGGCGATCTTTTTTGACTGCGATGACTTAGAAGTCTGATTTTTCACGGCTCCGAGAGACTGCCGACCTGAATATTTGATATTAATTTCAACTTGATACCTCCACGCGTTCTTGAGAAAAATGGTATTGACAGACGGACAACGAAGTGATCTTATAAGGGTTCCTTTTTTCCTCATTTTCAGGTACCTGACCCTAAAAACAGACTTAGATAACGATAACATTGAAGTAAGTAATGTTGACATTAGTGCACGTCAATAAGAGAATGGACGGAGAGTCAAAATGAGGCGGTAGGTTAAATTCGCGCGTTTTATAGCCAGCGAATCAACAGGATGCTACAAGCAAGAATCATACTTCCCTCTTCCGATATGTATCCTGAATTTTGATAGAGCCTTTAAAATGCACTCAATTGTATATTAAACTAGCTGATGTGGTTTTTGTTAAAACGTCCACAAGACACGTCAAAATGATGGAATATAGCCGTGGCGGTTAGAAAGTTACGTGTATTGTCCAGATTGTTATTATACGTTCTAGAAATACGATTACGTAAAGGTTTTATGCCAATTCTTATTAATTAAGTTTAGTAGATGACTGTACATTTCCTGGAATTAAATTGTGTGAGACGCGATGAGTAACGTCTAACGGCCAGTTATTACGTTTTCATAAAAAAACTTGTAAAAAAGAAATAAAAACGTATGAGTTAGTTACGCAACGCTATTCTGTAGAACATCAACAGCAGGATAGTAAAAAATGTGACTTGGGCCAATTTTTACCTGTATCTAGTGGGCTGTACCGACGACGTCGTATTATATATACTCGCTCTTGTTACGCCAAATCGTTGATTTTTGTTCAATCAGACCTTATAAACCACTTTTACCCACTTTGATCGATTTTTGAACACTCGATTTTTGCGTTAACTTGTAAAATATCCTTGCACATAAGATAATATGCGTTCAACCAGCACGCTAGACATATGTGCCCAAGGCGCGCCATTGAACCGATCTTCGGTTTTCCGCATCCAGTCACTGCCAGCCGCCGTTGCTTCTTCTATTAGCTGGGGAGAGTTTCACACTACACTTGCCGATTCGTGGTCTCCATTCGAGAACTCGTCCACCCCAGCGGTTATCGGTTCTCCGACAGATATGTCCAGCCCACTTCAAGGTACTAACTCCTTGAACTCGAAGACGTTAGTTCTATCTTGTATTAAGTTATACCGATGAGGTTAGTTATTGTATCGTCATAACGAGCACAGCAGTCCACCTCTCACAATCCACCCTGAACTCGGCATCAGTGCCTCCGCCGCATCTATAATAGTGTCACAATCACAACCCACTAGCATTGAATAGAATTATGGCCCATTCACAATCTTTTCGCAATTTCGTGTATGTACATAATAATATGTTGTATTTAAGAGATATAGTAACAAAACTTTTTGTGCATGACACTACCCGTCGCTAATCACAGTGCTATGTCTTTATTGTAGTGCCTTGACCCTGTTCATCAGTCTTTATCCTTAAGCCGTGGTGGATTTTAGTTCCGCTTCGAACCTCACTTCGTTGTTCGTTTGTTACTTTGTATTCGCCGGTGCAGGTTTCCGCTTGCCGATATTATTAACATCTGACCCCGAATTAACCACGCCGACTCTCAAAACCACGTTTCACATCGCTAATATGACGCTAACAATGATTTATCCGTCGAGTCACATACCAAACGTCTTATTTGTCAACTGTACACGTAGGATGTCCTTAAAGTGTTCCGGTCCGAAATAAGTAAACGGACAATTATATGGATCATCATATTGTTGTTTGTATTGTAATGTTGTTTCTTTGACTGGAGTTTTCTTTAAACATGCCTACTTAAGTTTTTATCAAGATTTGCAATTTTCGCAACTAACTTTGTATTGCCTGATGATGATTTTCAATTTTAGTGATGGTTTGCTGAACAATAGCGTCACTGTAGAATGTCACTTTAAAGTGACGGCATGTCAGATATGTTCGTAGCATTAATATCATCGGAGCCAATCTCTGGCAACTTGGCCACCGAATGTTGTGCGCAGTGTCGTGCATGTATGGTGGGCGGGCTGGCGTGCCTGCACGCCGGCAGTTCCCTCCAGCTAACTGCCTATTGTACCACTTTTTGTCCTTTGTTATCTTTGATTTGCTTCATAAACTATGCTAATTAGTATTTAATACCTACCTACTCACAGAATCGTGAATACTGATCAGTTTTTTTCTCTAATGCGCGACGCTATTCGGCCTATGTGTAAATTAATACACTATGCGTACTTCTATTACAATTATAAACTCTTCGTAGGCTATAATTACTAGGTACCTACATAGACTACACAAACAAGTCGGCAATAAAAATTGCTGATAGCACTTATATACTTACTTGAGAAACTATTGATTGCTGTTTAAAAATGTATCAAGTCGACATCAAAAATAAACGAGATGAGTAAATACCTAATGTTATTGCACCTTTACCGGCATTCTAAACGTATTGGTTCCTGTCGCGACATGAGTCATCCAGAGGTTGAAATGTTCGGTAGTTAACGTGAAGCGTTCAGAGCAGCGGCGGCGCCGCCGGCTGTGCCAACAGCGCCACCTGCGCCTGCGCAAACACCACCCTGCGTCATGTGGCTTATTTCGACACACCACAACATCAGCTATTGAATAACACTCGCTGTCATTAAGCAAAAAGTATTATTTATCGACATATTCACACAAAGCCCTGCTGACGTTAACGCACCTGTTTTAACGGATGAATGAAAATTAGTCGATCGGGATTGCTTCATTAGTACCTACCACTGTAAATAAGTAGGTAGTGAAGTGGACCATGTCGAGTAAAGGTTCGATTCCGCAATGGACTGCAGACCGCAACGGCAGGCGACACTGCGGCTAGCGTCTGCGGCTGGCTGCAATGCCGCCTGCAGTCGCGGCAGTTTGTATTCCGAGCGCGGCCGCATGCCGCGGCTGCACAATGCATAGAACCATGCCTCAGCCACTCCAATACCTTCGTGCGAGACAGAATGTCGGACAACAATACCGATAATTTACTAATGTGTCTTTTGTTAGAAGAGGAAGATGATGACGACTTGTTATAAAAAAAAAAGGAAAGCACCTGATATTTTATTTAAAAGTCGAACCGAAGAAGGAATTTATTCTAATCTGATTAAAAAACATTTAATTGGTGCAGTTTCGTATTGCTCTCCACACATTATCTTTCACCAAATTATTGCGGTAATTTGGATCGGATGTGTAGGTGGACAAACCCGTCGTAAAGGACTGGATGACCAGAAACAAAGTTAATTAACTTCTTTATCATCATCCGAAAAAGTCGTAATTTTTTAAAATACGTGTGACATCTCTGCGGTTGGCGACACCACTTGAAGTGCAGTTTGCAATCGCCGCGCGCCGCGACCGCAGACTGCACGCCGCGACTGCAGGCTGCAATGTCGCCGCGCTCGGAATCACTTTCATAGAGATTCATAGAAACAAGTAGTGTCGCCTGCAGTCTGCAGCTGCGGTCTGCGGTTCAGTTTGGACTTGTACCTTAATAGGGAATACAAATAATACATTTTTTACTTTCGCGCTTTGTATAATTACGTACATTATTATACTTTTTACCCGCGCAAACGTATATTAATGTGATTCACTGATTTTTGATTTCCTGATCTGAGGAAATCAGATCCGTAACGGGGCTGACAATAGATCCCGACCTCTCGGCACCGAGCAACCTGCAACAATGCTGCCGTCAGCCAGAAGCCCTACTCCAGTACTTCAAGGAGTTGGGATGGCTGGAGTGACAGCACGGGGGGAATTGCACAAAACTTCCGTTTCTTGGAGTCGGTGCAGGGACCGTCACCCCCGTTTAAGAATAATAATGTGATTCACTATGCTTTCATATAGGTATTCTGCTTAACATTATTATATCTGTTTTTTATTTATTTAAAGTCATCATTAAACTAATATGAACTTAGATGCGCGCGTTATTGCTGTTTCAACCTAATTAAATAACTTGCATACCTACACATTAAAATTAAAGCGAAAGCAGATAGAGACTTTAAACTTATTATTCGTTTCCTTACTTATGTACCTGCTAATAATTAGATGTATAATGCCTGTATTATAAGGTTGGACGATAAATATCGACAAATAATTGTAGTTAGTCTACATTTTTTCTTGTGATGACTTGGCGGACGGTGCTTGGTAAAATTCCATCATAGAGTTTTAATGAAATTCTGGTACTAGTTCTACATACATTTATATATTAAAACATAACCTGTTTTGGCTCTAACAATAAGTCAAAATCAGTTCTAAACACTCATACGTACTATCTACACATATCGACCCTTCGGGGAACAATTTCGGGGAACCCTCTCAACGGGGGCGTATGGGATAGTAGAAATTGTAGTGTAGAGCGACTTTTCAAATTCTAATTGTAGGTGTTTTTGCACAATAACATTGTTATACAAATTATTGACTTTGTAACGTTGTTGTGTTTCACGACTTGAGGCTGACTGGACTACGCAATGTACTCATCCCATCGCTCGCACGCGCATCTCCGTGGCTAGCGGTAAGCAAACTTAGTGTAATCTAATTAGGAGGCTGTTAAACATATTTGATTTGCCCACTAGTTGGAGTGCAAATACACCGGCGTTCTTCGCAAACACTGGAAAAGTACGGGATACCGTCTCAATACAATAACAATGCATATTGCATAGCCACTACACACTTTTGTTCCCAATCTTTGTTTACAACATCCACGACAATTGACGACTGTCACATTCCTGCATATAGCTATTCTAATACAAGTTACAATAAGTACCTATATAACGTACAATAAAAGAGTAAATATGTTTGTCCAGATTTGTGTGAACGTGTAGTTCGGTGGAGTATAACTTATGGAATTCAGGTATTTTTTGCCTTCTATCTCGTCCTTCAGGGACCTCGTGTAAGGTAGCTGTGCTCCTGAATTTCACACAAAAGTTCACTCAAATGAGAGTTATATTTTTTACATTGTGGATTTTATTCCTCGTATAGATGCCCAACATTGACCACGAGAGCGTTTTTTCTTCTTATATGTGGTGTAATAAATCCCTTCATGTACGTAATATGTGTAAGTACCTTATATGTTTCTATTATTTGTGTTTAATATGTATATTTTAGTGTAAAATTGAAAGTGGAACCTACAACAATATAGACGTTAGTAATCCATTTAATTTATTTGTTTGACTACTGGTAATGAACTACGCGCCATAAAGAGTTCCTTGTAGACTACCAGTGATAAACAAGGAGTTTCTTTTCCCTACTACACCTATGTTGGTGATGTACGAGGAACAAACCTCCTAAGGACTAGGTTGGAAAGGCTCGCGTCTCACATATAAAATCACAAAAAGCGTTACTATTTTCGGACTACGTGACACAGTAACCGAGTGACATAAATATGTAAGCGTATGCAGATTCAGTGCAGTTGATCTATGCACCTGCGGCCTCGAGACGCGCATTAAAGCCACGCGCCGTCTGCGCATAATGCACGGGACAATGGATGCTGCAGCCGGCGCTGCACCCGCAGCCTCCTGCCGGCTGACGCCACTCTACCTACTCGTACCGCGACCTTGACCCGACTTAAGCGCCTACGCAGACTTTTTGCGGCGGCACAGTCGCGCGTTTCGTGAACGCGCCGCTGCATCGCATTTACAACGCGCCTCAGTAGCGACTAAATATCGATAGACAGTCGAATCGCCGGCCCGCGGTACGCTTTCTTTAAAAGCAGAGACTGTTGGTTGCGCTGTAAAAGTCGCAGTGGGCGATGACGCTATGAGTACATGCATATACTTAACAATAGATAGAGAACGTTTTAAAAACAATACCTCGATCTTTCAGATTTTAGATAGTAATAATTTTATGATGACACAAAGACGCTATCCACCCTATTAATGTTACAATTTTTTTTTTCAATTATAAACAATTTATTGATAACAGTCCTGTACAATGTGAGAGCCGTTTCAATATTATACGTGACTACCAAATGTAAGAACCCACATAAAATTTCTTTTTTTGTTATGAAAATCCTATAACAGTAAATTGACGAAATACCACATAACTTGCGATGAGTCGTAAACAGACATACAAGGTGTATCCAGGTTTAATACACTTTACACAATTATTTCACTGATATTAAATGACTTCTAGGTACGTACTTTTATTCCGCATGTTTAAGAAATTCCAGATATATTTTCGATATTACCATGGAAAGATACGTGTATCGCGACGAAATGAAATTTCTTTGAAAACAATTAAAGTTAATAGTATGGGTATCGATATTTGTCTTCCCTCTATGTGTGTGTTCTGTTACAATGTGCGAACAGTAGATTGTTAAATAACTAAATAAGGTAAAGTATAATCTCGGTAAACCTCAGGCTTTGAAACGTTTTTAAAATTTCACCCTAATTAGTAGAAAAGCCCAGATAGGTATTATGAAACTTAAAAACTAGACCTCAAAAACAAATTTTTGACATTTCCTTCGATAAGAACCTACTTTCGCGTTACATCAATACCGCCATACATACGGGAGAAAATGCACAATTTTATAATATCATCGTTCTTACAATACAAAAGACATCAACGCGTGAGGTTTTATATCCTTGTAGGTAATTATTTAGAAAAATATTGGATTCCATCATAACGGAAGCCCTGTGAGGGGAACTTTTTGTCTGTCTGTCAGGAGGATATCTTTAAACCGAAAAATTTTTGAAGTATGACTTGCATTGAACATTATTTGCTTTCTATTTCGACATAATTTTTACGATAAGAAAATAATTAGGTACAAAAACTGTTGACCATACTCGTATATAGTCATGAACGTAAGTCCATGAACACATCCAAATTTTCAAAAACCAGCACACTGTAAATATTTATATTATCGAGATATGTGACATTAAAAAAAAAAACTTGAAAATGAAAATGTTTCCAAAAGAAAGTTAGGGTTCCGCTCACATATTTACCACTTAGCTACTTTTGCTAAAGTTTGATGTAGATAGGTACTTATAATTGTACATAAGTACCTACATTACACAATCTTCACAACGTTAAGCGACACCTTCGGTTCGGTTTTTTTACGAGCCAGTAGCTCTTTTACTACCTAAAAATTCTTATCGTAGAAGCAAGATAAATTGTTTTCGAAAATGGTTCTCTCTTTGTTTTACTAAATCTTAGTTCAACATTATGTGCGTGCTTACTATCCAATGTTTACACATTATGAGCAGCCGAGGCCTAATAGCCAATATTGATTCCCACATTCCTCTCTTTACGATTCGGGATTAACGGCAACTAGAGCACAGTCCAGTTATGTATTAAAAGTTATAGAATAACGGACTTATAGAATAAGGTTAAAAGTTATAGAATAAGGACGGATTAGAAAGTGTGGCAGGTACTTTTAAATTCAGGTGCTTTTTGCTGACTTGTATGATTTGAAATATATTTTACTACAAAAGACCGTCAAGTATTTTGTGCATAATATCTGAAAACGGCACGGCAGCGGCGGCGCCTAGAATCTAAATTGCCCACTGTTGCTTACATAAACAAGGTTGAAGACCGTCCCTGAAATATACTTTTAGGTATAATCTGCTTGTCATTCATTACCATTGAGTCGAGAAAATAGTATTATGTATCGACTCACTTGCCACCATAAACATTGTAAGTAGAAAATATCCTATCGTTTAAATTTGTAATATTTGCCATTTGTTGTTTAGGTACTCGCAATCGATGATGTAGATTATTGTAGATTAAAAAAAAACATACATACAGACGAACATAGAACCTCCTCCTTTTTGGAAGTCGGTAAAAAGTACAGTGTGACGACAAAGAAAAAATATTACTCGTAGTAACACCAGTGTTACAAGCTGGTGTGACGACGAGTCCGCCCTCTTTGTTATTCCTGAAAAACTGTAATTATTATGTAGGTGATGTTTCTACTTTATTAAACTGAAGACGCGTAAACGAAATAGACTGGCAAGTCTACGCTTCTAAGCGTTTTATTTAGAACTTTCAGATTTTAAAAGCTATTTCAATTCTGGATTATGACCAGTTGGTAACAGTCTTTGTTTAACTGAAAAATTCGTGTTACCATGTCCTAATTAATAGGCGGCAGAACTAATCAAGGTACAGCTTGTGTTTGACTGCTTCTTGTTCTGCTCCTTTTGTTTCCCAACACATGTCTCAATTTTCACGCTGCTAAGTATAGTATTTCACAATGGAAATGTGTTGAAATAGTTTTAACACCCGTTTCCTTCGTGAGCCTCTACTGGTTTCATACTACCTACCTCTTCGCTGAGATATCAGAATAACGTGTAGGTATTAAATTGTGAGTTAATACGCGAATTTTGTATATCATTATTTAACAATTCCTGTTATTTTAGAGATGAACCTTATTTGGCCTTGTACATCAACAGCTTGCAACTCTACTTTTTGGACACGGCAGGCGTTCCCTAATAGATACTCTCTCCTGCGTGCGAATAAAGTCATCATTCAGATCATTCGAAGTTACATAGTAGGTGTGGTACCTAACTATCCCAATACTCAATGACACTAATAACTTAATAACCATTTTTAAATGGCTAACTAAAAGTACTTATAATTAAGTAACAATTCAGATACACTTGCTGTAATATAATATATAGTTTCCAAATGCCGTAAAGCTTGACCATATAGAATTACGTCAGCGGACAACCCTGAAATTAACGTCATATTTGGATATGGAGTGTGCCTTCCCCTTACGTCATTCGCAGGCACATGGATAATGCTTACGCTCGCTGCGCCGTTCATCGCCGTCGTCGTATTATCCTTGAACGTCAGTGATTCTTGAACTAGGAGGGACTTCACATCACTTTTGGACATGGAGCGTCATCTTCTTCTACGTCACGATTTTCTACTCGGTATATTAATATATTCGATAGTTAGTTGTATATTCACGGCTATTGTCTGTTGTTTAATTTGTAGTTTCTAATAAAATCTTACTAATGTAAACTACAATGTTATTTTTGTATTAAAACACAAACAAAAAGCCAATGTCAGGTCCATTTTTATTAACTAATTGTATAATAATTATAAGTACCTATACAATCATTAAATTATACTTATGTAGGTTTTTATTCAGTTTTAGGTACTCGTCTAAATGTGTGTCACGAAATGTTTAAAAGAGCTTTAGGCCGATTTACTCATTAACAGAATAAACTCTGTATTCTGAGACTTACACATCACTATTACAATATCGCCTTTTTCGCTAGATATTACTGTAGTTATATGGATGTATAAATAGGGCTTTAGGGCTCATCGGATCTGGTTCGGTCCGTTTCTATCTATTCCCTGAATGTTTAGTTGGTCCAGCAGGTCCAATTCTAGTAGGTAGCTTCTGATGATAGTTTGACAAGGGCAATAGGCATTATGGAATCAGTTCATTGTCCGTTTGTCTAATTTGTCATGGTTATACTCCAAGTTCAGTCTATTGAATGAATGAATCAAAAAATTTTGCCACTCCCAATTTAGCGCGCGCGCCACCAAAGAGATTTAAACCTTCTTGATTTTCAATAACTGGTATGTAATGGTATGTACCTACACTTTAAAGTTTTAGGGTGTCGATTTAGTTCTTGGAAAAATGTAGAGAGAATTACTGTCTGTACATTTAACTGCCTTACAACATAAAACGTTTTATAAAAACCCGCACAATTTTAGCTGTAAAAGAAAAATAGAGTGAGAGTGTTCACAGAAGATAGGTTTTATCTTATCTCACTATTTGCTGCGCCGGTCGTGGACTTGATTTTTGTTTACTATTGTTAAATAAGATAATTAAGTGACCACACAGCGACTAAAGGAAAAAAATGAGAGTGGATTTGATGGCAACGAATCAATCAATGCACCAACAAGTACATACATAGGTTACGTTTTGTGAAAAACAGAGGCGCTAATAGGAAAACTCGTCTGCGGCTGCGCGGGGAGGCGGCGGGCGGCGGGACTTGCGCCTACGTCACGTCGCGCGAGGTCTCTATATAACCGCTGGTGTCCCTCCCATTGGCATACTCGCAGGCCAGCACTCGCTCGCGCACGCACGCACGCACGCACGCACGTCGCTCGCTGCCCCGCTCAGTAAATCGTTATCGCTCACTCGTGTTCGCGCTTCCGTCGCACTCACCCGTTAGCATCATGACCGTCACCAGCAAGATGAACAGTGTCTCTCGCCAATCGGTGCTGAGCCGCCTCGGCCCCGGCGGGCTGCTCTATGCGGCAAATAAAATATTAGCGGTACGTGTCATCGTATTGTGAATTGCAAACAAGTGTTCGAATATGGAAGTTGCATCAACAGTGTATATTGTGATAGACTCGGTGCTCATGTGTGATTTCCATTGTCCTCAGGTCGCTGTGCCTGGCAAGGAGGCGGAGCGCTGGCGCGGCAAGGACGAGGGCGCGCTGTTCAAGCGCTGGCGGCGCACGCCCGCGCCCGCCGAGCCCGCCGCCGCGCCCCTCGCGCACTCCCCTGCGCCCGCGCACCAGCCCCCGCAGCCTTCAGAGCTACTCAAGTTCCTAGCTATTGTAAGTACCTACTAAACAATATTTTAATAGGTAGGTATTTATTTTTCGGATATTAATTTTTCAGTAGGAACTGTTGTTTTAAAAATGTTACATAGAAGTTCCTTTACTTAATAAATATACCTATTTAAAAACAGTATCGCTTATTTTTCTAGGTATAGGTATTCGTACCTACTCGTATGACTAAAATCTTGACATAAATTCTTATGAACATTTTAAGATTTAGAAGACCTCGATTAACTTCGGTACTATTTAGGATTAAAGAGTAGCATGTTATATTATTCTGTACTTTCCATTCCATTTATGGGTGCCTACTCTCTTTCTTATTATATCGTATAGTAATCATATATGTTTATTGTTTCAGAATGCATTAGAATTATCAGCGCCTGCATCGGACGCTCTCCTGAAGTCCCGCTCGTCGGAGTGGTTCCAGCTGGCGGGTCACCCCGGCTCGCTGGCGCCGGCCGGGCCCGGCACCGTGTGGAAGCGGCGCGCGGCCGGCGACCATGCCGCCCACAGCCCCGAGCGCGACGCGTACGAGGCGCTCGCGGCTTGCCCGCACATGCGCGCCGCCATCCCGCGCTACTACCGCGAGCTCGAGTACGCCGGCGAGCGCTTCATCGAGCTGCAGGACCTGCTGCACGGCTTCCGCGACCCTCACGTCATGGACATCAAGATGGGCACGCGCACCTTCCTCGAGGACGAAGTCAGCAACGCGCGCGCGCGCGCCGACCTGTATGACAAGATGGTGCGGCTGGACCCCACCGCGCCCACGGCCGGCGAGCACGCGGCGCGCGCCGTCACCAAGCTGCGCTACATGCAGTTCCGCGAGCAGCGCTCCTCCTCCGCGGAGCAGGGCTTCCGCATCGAGGCGGTGAAGCTGCCGGGCCAGCCGCCGCTCACCGACCTGCAGCAGGTGCGCGAGCCGCACCAACTCGCCGCCACCGTGGCGCGCTTCCTCGGCGCCGACGAGCGCGCGCGCCGCGCCATCGCCGCGCGCCTGCGGGAGATCAGGGACCTATTCGAGCACTCCGACTTCTTCAAGACGCACGAAATCGTCGGCAGCAGCATCTTCATCATTTACGACGACGAGCGAGTTGGAGCGTGGTTGATCGACTTTGCCAAAACGCGGTGCGTGCCGGAGGGCGCCGAGGTGGACCACCGCTCGGCCTGGCAGCAGGGCAACCACGAGGAGGGCTTCCTGTACGGGTTGGACAGACTGATAGACACGATAGAGAGCGCGCGAGCGCCGCGGGCGGGCGGCGAGGCGGCGACGGAGCCCGACGTGTCGCGCTGAGCGCTCGGCGAGAAGACCCTGGACTCGCCACCGTTCGCTTGGCCCACGTGCCCCAGTGCTGCTCCCTGCGCCACACTCCACGCATACGGAGATGTACACGAAACTACTTTTGTGCATATGAGAGAGAATTGCGATTGATCGCTAGTTTTGATAATGATCTAGTCCGTAAATATTAAATACACGTTTTTTTTATATTTACTCGTTTTATTCAATCCATTTTAGGGCCGTTGTTATCGAATCGATTATCTCTACCTATACATAGATATATAATAATAATTTAAGTATGACGAGCCTACATGGGGGGCCATAATTCAAAAATACATTCGTCAGCCATATTCGACCAAGTGGAGCCTATGTCCCGAAGTCGAAATTAGATGCTTGTAGTATTCAAATATTAGCACAATATTTGATACCAAAATCCTGTTCCACTGATAGGTAGGTATGCTACATATACTTACTACTACATATACTATGAAAGCCACATCTCGACACATTATCACGAGATTCTGATCTACTCGTACGCAAGGGGCACCTCAGATGACCCTTTGCAAACAAGAAATTAAATATTGTAATGGGATCCTTCCCTGCTAAAACCATCTTAAACAATCTGCTGTCTGACGGCTACTGTACGATCAGAAAAAGGCTTAGCGGGGATGGGTGAGGACCGTGTATGATAAGGGGCAATCGGTGTTAGGAAAGACCTACGACCAACAGTGAACGATGACAGGCTATTGCAGTATCAGTGGCATGGAGTTTGAAGCCTGCGAAGTTGGACGCGGAACGCAGACAGAGAAGCGGAAAGTGAAGAGAAACTAGGTGGTAATTTCGCAAGTTATAAATAGTACATTGTTAACCTAGGTGTGAAAGTAACTTATTTAAGTCCCGAGACGGGGTTTGGCGCCCGACGCGTAGCGAGGGCGCCAATAGTTCGAGGGACCTCTAAATAAGTCTTGAACCCGAGGGAAACACTGTGCTTTTCATTAAGAATACACTGAAAGTAAAAACAAATACATAAAATGAGTGTTAATACAAATCTCTGCTATACGGAAGTATAAACGAAACTCTACAACTCGAAAAAACAAATGAAGATCGGATTGCCGCCTTTCCCGTTAGCTATTCTGCCATTTTTTTTCATTTCCATCATTGAAAAAATTGTAAATATTTTGCCCAAATCTATGTTATTTTAAAGAAATAGTTGACAGTAATAATTATAATAAAGTCATTTAAAAAAATATATTCTTTAATTATTACTTAACTTTATGTTATTTCAATTTTACATCGCGCTGTAATTGAGTGGCTGTATAGACAGTTGGAACATGGTCCAATAGAAATGTCAAAATAGTACTAGTTTTTTTAAATATAATTTGACAGCTGTCAGTTAAAAGCGATTCTCCCTAGGGCTGAGATGTATTACTTTCAACCCTCTCCTCAGGCAACTTCAGACCTACTTTCAGAGTATGAGTAATATAATAATATATAATTTGAATACTCCGTTTCACTGAATAGGCATCTCTACGCAGAATCCGCCAGCCTCGTCGGCCTATATTGAATATTATATTGGCTTGGTCGTTAGACTCGACTTGAGACTATAGACGGTGGGTTAGATTCCTACACTTTGTCCTCTAGACGGGGATTATTACAGAAGTGCTTTAGTATAGTGTTATATTTATTTTGTGTATTGGTCCTGCCAGTCCTTGTCTGATTTCCGGAGTACTGGAGAAAATCTTAAATTGGGATTAGACTGCACGTACGCACCGACTTTTGTATGTATACATCACAGCTTTTTCCGGTGTTCTGTGGTATACATATTTGTATGTACCCATACGTATACGCCGCCTCCGCACCTTCCCCTGCTGCCGTACAATACTAGCTAGGGTTGAAATTTAATAAAGTAAACAATAATACAAAGGTATTATTTTTATTATTGATACGTTGCAGGTGACTAAATCTACACCTGGCTATTGTACTCAGCTGACGTTTCACGACTTCGCAAAAAAGTACACTTTTCCAGAATCACTGTGCCAAGAGTGAGATATTAATTAAATATCAACACTGAAGCATCTTTGAGACAGGTAGCGCCATCTAGTTCTTAGATCAAGAACCTTACAACGGTGGACGTTATATTTATAAACTTTTGACAAACTGTTTACAGCATGCATGAGCATCGTAGAAAGATTGCTTTCTCTGTCTACGATAAGCACGGTGTACACAAATCTCCCCAGTTTATTTCTTACACTATGCCATAGTTCAAGCACTGGACTAAGACTAATCCACGGAGCAGATTGCTCTAATCTTAGTTTCTAAACTAAGGACAGCACCATACAGGACTAAGCAGGGTGAGCGGTCACTGACGCCCCTAAACCTGCAGCCTTTTAAACTGAAACAACTTTAAGGGGATCCCAGACACGCAGTCTGCGGTGGTGGTGGCGGTGGCGGCCTGTTGTATTTCCCTATGAAATATATGTGAGACTTAAGACGAGAGAGAGGCGTTTGCATATTGAGTCTGCGGCCTGCGGTGGCACGCTACGCTTAACTGTTCGGCGCCAGATATCGGAGAGGGATGGATTGTCCTTTCACGGATTCAAAACGTCTTTAATGACTAAACAAATCCATTTGTCATGATTTGTCCTCTCTGTCAGAGTACCTACACATCTTCACGTAATGTCCCTGACGGGGGAAGCAGAAGTATTATTTGTATAATCGAAAGAAAATGAAACTCGTATTATACAAATACCTATTTATAATTGTATCATAATTCAATACTTGATTCACACATAATAATATTATGTAGTTGAACATTAAAATATATAATAAAACTAAAGAACATATAAGGCATTACTAACCATCCCACAAAACTTCTGTAGTTCTATTATAAACCCAATCAATCGACAATCGAAAAATAAAAAGGGATGTATATCAGATGAGAGACATGCTATATCAGACGATTGTAATAAGCTTGCTAGCATAGTCCGTCTGTATACATTCTAATATCATGATAATTATGCATTCCAGGTCAATAAATGTCTTCGAGAATTAAATGTTTTGTGAATTGGACTTTTAAGCCTGCACATAAAAAATAAACAAATACTAACATTATTCTAATTACTAGTACAAATGATAAAGAATCTTTTAAAATATATGGGATTGTAACATCCAAGTTAGTTGATAAACAACCAAAAATGTCAATTTAATCCCACATGTAAAATGTTAAAATAATTATAATTAAGTATATAAGTATTAAATTAGTTATGAGTCAACCATTGTTAGATTTTTCTTAGCTTTAACTATTCTACAGCTGTTAACTTTAGTTGCAAATCTCAGGGAGTTCAGAGTCTCACTGAAGCATTCATCGAACTGGTTGATATTGACCAACATGAGGGTTTTGGAGTTGCCGCCGAGACTAGGCATCAATAAGTGAGTCAATTTTGAATTCCTGTATGGTATGTGGGCTTGGTTGGTTTGCAGTGACAAAATGACTTTTGACAGTTCTGATAATGATCTGTTGATATGCTTGGTTTCATCCATTCTCTGTGTAGTCTTGCCACTCTCAGAACCAGCCAAGTCTACCAAATTCAAGTGACTGGTGAACTTCTCCTTGCGCTTCTCGTGAATAGCTGATATCTTGATTTGCGCCACAGAGTGAGACCTAGAGCTTCTTTCATTGTTGAGGGTTGCAGCAGTTTGTCTGTTACGTTGGGCAAATATCATCAATTTGATGAAGTCATGAGAATTCTTTACTAACTCTTCTTTTAGATTGGAAACATATACATCTGTGCCTTTGGAATTAACCATTTTAATGTCATGGCTCTCTTGATCCTTGTTAGAATTCAGTAAGTCGTAGATGACTTCATTGTATATTTCTAAAAAGGAGGCTCTAATAGTCAACTCCCACCCCATCTTCTTCAAATCTTCCATATATGTGAAAATCATATTGAAAGCACGAGGTATGATGCCATACTGCTCTTTTCCACACCCGCCTTCCATGGTGTATGTTTTGCCAGATCCTGTCTGACCATATGCAAATATACATACATTGTAACCATCTAGTGCTGACTGGACCATAGGTGAAACTTCAGCAAAGACATCTTCCTGAGATGCTAGTGGTGTAAATATACCATCAAAAGAAAATGAATGTTTTCCCTTTCTGGCAGACTGAAATAATTCAACCTTTTCAACCTCTATAGAGCAGGCATCAAGAACATGGAGATTGAAAAGTGGTTTTGATGTCTCGGAGTCCAGTGGTGGTCTTACTCTGCAGTAAACACGAATATTACCTTTCAAGTCCTGTATGGTATTTCTCAGGTCTCTTTGCTCTTTATACATTGTTGCTAAAATGTTTTGTAAGCCTTCTGTGTCAGTAATATTTTTTGATAGTGTCATCTGAGTATCTTTGAAGTCAAGTTGAAGTTTGTCATGTTCCACAGACACTTTTTTTAGTTGGTCAGTAAGCACTCTGAGCGCTTCTGCCTCTTCTTTGAGGCTATTGTGTCGTCTGGTCAAGTCATCAAGTTCAGATTGAACTCTATCTAGTTCGGTTGATTTTTTCTTTAGGCTGCTTGTAACTTCCTCCAAGAGTCTCGTCTTACGATGAAGTTCTTCGACTTCATGTTTCTGTATCTCATAGTCAAGCTTAATTCTATCATATTCTGCAGATTTTTCTCTTAGATCACTGAGAGATTTCAATAATTTCTCTTTTAACATATCTCGATCATTGGAACAAGTCTGTGCAGTCTCTTTGACCTTCTCATACTCATCAGAGACTTCATCATGCCTTTCTTTCAAGCCATCCAATTCAGATTTCATTACTTTATGTTTTTCTAACAAGTTGTTGAATTTGGCTTTAAAATCATATGGTGCGATTCTTGGAGCAACAGTTACAGTTTTCTTCTCAATTTTGGCCACTTTCGCTGGCATGGTCGAAGTTGATGGAACTGTCATTGCTCTCTTGAGCCGCGGAGCCGGCACTACACTAGTTGGAGCATTCGACATTCCAGTTGTTGGACCATTCCTTAATGGTCTCGTGTGATTAATGAGCAAATTCTTTTTGTCAGCATCACTTAAGCCGTTACCTAGAGTTCTCGGTAATTGACGACTATTTGTGAAGCCCGGTCTGTTTTCCTTGGCTGCCATTGTCGGCAATTTTGATATCCTGGACATCTGAAAAATAATAGATGGTTAAACAAACTATGAAAGTAGATACGTAAGTACTAGCAAGTATCGACCAAAATATTTACGTACTGTTGATTATTCCAAAGAGGAACTTCGTTGTACCTACTTGTATTGCTAGTTCCTGAAAATGAATTACAAAATATGTAAGTACAGTTTTACACTGCTAGTGTGTAATGTAATTCACTCTATACAATAAATGAAATACACAGAAACAATATTGAAATAGGTTTATAAAACAATACTAACTTGACTGATGTTACAAACTGTTCTAAATAAACATCAATTCACAAATCCACTGTAATCCATTTACACACAATACAGTCAATCAAATTAACAACACAAACGGACATTTTCAATTCAAATTTTCAAAATAGAACGCTATACAATATTTTTAAAAAAGTATCTATAAATTACGGCTCTGGATACCAGTTAAGTTGAGACGCAAGGATGGTGCGTTCACATACATCATGCCGGCCCGGCACGTCCGCCCGCGTGTGAACAGGCATGCAAGCAGTACGGTTTTCCTTGCGATTCTTGAGTTAACGTAATTTTTCATACCTACTTATTATTTTCTTTAAAAAATATTATTCGTCCGTATACATAAAAAAAACCACACTTTAAATAGTTCTATGCTTTAAATATTCAATTCTTATTTAAAGTAAATCCTAATTCTCGCTTATCAACGTGGGGCGCCGGGCGGTGCGTCGCGGTGGCAACTGTGCGTAGCGCGAGCGGCTGTGCGGTGCGTGCCGCGACTGTGGCCAACTCCCTTGGATGTTTGACCACTAAAATAATCTAAAAAAGCACCAGATTTACAGGATTTTCAATAAACAAGCACTAGATGTTTAAAACTAAAAAAACGCAACAAAAAGAATTAAGGAATTAAATATCAATTTAATAACAAAATAAATTCAAACACTCACAGACTTTCACAGTCAGTAGGTAAACTTTTTTTCATCACACTTGCTCATTAAGGGTCTTATTAAATGCGTGCTTAAAGAAACCCAATGGCCTATATACATATACCCGCGGGAGAATAATGACAAACAGTACCTAAATTACACCCCTAGGGGCTGTAATGTATAGTTTTAAAAAATGGCGTTCACTCGAAGGCAAAGAACGTTATAGCAAACAGGTATGAAGGAGATTTTAAATCAAACATGGTTTTTTTAAGTCTTCGAAACTTCTACAAATAGTAATTTAAACATTTACGGTTTAATTAACTGCATTATTTTTTGTTTTAAAAATGTTTCAGTTTACTTTGCAATTATTTCAGTGAAATTTATTTTGAAAATCGATAAAAACTGGCTGTATGGGCTTTCGCCTTTGGAGTTTCTAAATTCATTTTTTATCATTATCTGTGGAAGTAGGTACTGGGAGCTCTATACTTTTTGACGGGAGTTTGACAGAGATGGGTGTCTCCTGTATAGGTACCAAGTTTATTTTAGTCTTAGTACTCGTTCATAGGTCCCCACGAAATTTCTTGACGGCTGAATGAATGAATATAGTCACAAATTGTTTGCACATCACTGACAGTGTTTATAGTCTATGTGTGCTACATAGAGATGTCCAAAAACTTGAAAGTTTGATTCGGTTCATCGCATTAATGAACCATTTCTTGAAATTGAATGAGCGTCTAAATATAGTCCCCGCGGAGGCTGTGAGAAGTTGCATAATTACTGCGCAATGACTAATTTTAGGTGTCAAAGGGGAAGCTGTGGGTTCACTCCCGCAGAGCTCCCCCTGATTACTGCGCTATGACTAATTTTAGGTGTCAAAGGGGGAGCTGTGCGGTGGTTCACTCTCTAGTGAATCCCCACACAGCTCCCCCTAATTACTGCGCAATGACTAAATTTAGGTGTCAAAAGGGGAGCTGTGCGGGGGTTTATTACTGCCTGACTACTGCGCAATGACTAATTTTAGTTGTCGAAGGGGGAGGGATGGCTCCCCTGATTACTGTGCAATGACTAATTTTAGGTGTCACAACCTAAAATTAGTCATTGCGCAGTAATCAGCCAACTTCTCACAGCCGCCATTAAAATTCACGATGACGATATTTACTTTTCCTAAAAAATTTATGTTGTAGGTTTTGGTGAATAACTATGATAGTTTTTTATGAAACAAGTGCCTACTTTTCGGATAGTTAATTAAAAACCTTACTACCCGTGATGCACACAATGTTTTTCATCACATTTGCGAGAAAACACAAAACTCCACACTGCAGTTCACATCCCCACTAAACTCATAGTAGGTTTAATAAAGATTTAACAAGGAACAGTTTGGAAAAATCCGATAATAACGACTTTATCGGATTTTTCCAAACTGTTCCTTGTTAAATCTTTATTAAACCTACTATGAGTTTAGTGGGGATGTGAACTGCAGTGTGGACTTTTGTGTTTTCTCGCAAATGTGATGAAAAACATTGTATGCATCAGGGTAGTAAGGGTATTACAAACTCGAGTCATTAAAAGCCCTCCGCCTTCGGCGTCGGACTTCTAACAGACTCTCATTAGTAATAATATTACGTAATGGGTATTATGTAGAATATTATCCTACTTACTACCCTTAATGCACAATGTACTAATTCTTCGCTCGACAGAAAACAAAACAATATTGCCTGCCTCGATCGATTTGAAATTGAAGCTACGATTTCATAAAATGTGAATGATGAATGAAATTTTCTACAGAAGCAGTGATTCCTCGAGATTTCATAGGACAATAAAACTAATGGTTCTGTGAGAACAGTAGACCTCGCCAGCCCTTATAAACCAAACCTAAAACGAAACGAACAGAAGTCAACTTTGCAGTTGGAGATATATATATATGGTACTAAAGTGACAAAAATTAGCACTAAAAGCTTAATATTTCGCAAACGGATCCCTAAATCGAAAAATGTTTTCCACACACCCGCGATATTTTTGAAAGACCTATCCTACGATACCCAACACCATAACACCATGGAATTCACGCGAAAAAAATCATTCCCATTTTACGTATGCAGTTCTATGAACTTAATTAAATTTTTCGACTTTCTTAAGTTAATCGACTATTACTCAAAAACTAATAGAACCTACTTAGCTGTCATAGTTTTCCTTTTAACTACGTTAAATATGCTACTGCCGTGAATTTTTCCACATTTCCAGAAGCAACCGTTTAGCTGGCCGGGGCGGGGGGGGGGACACGTGACTCTAACAAAAATTACCGCTTTAAAGCTAAATATTTCGCCAACGGATCCCTAAATTGAAAAAATGGTTTTCACACACCAGCAATATTCTTGAAAGACCTATCCAACGATATCCCACACTATGGGATTCACAAGAAAAAAAAGTTCACTCCCACTTTGCGATTATGGTAGGTACTCTAAAAAAATGTTTTTCAAAATTTTATTCTACTCATTATGTTGGCGTGATTAATTTATACCCATGCCAAATTTTCGTTAAAATCGGCTCAAAAATGCGACCTGTAGAGAATTACAGACAGACAGCAAGACAGACGGACAAGAGCATTTTTGGCCAATCTCGAAACGGAGACGCTTCGCTCGCTAGGTCAATAACATGAATTCAGATTTAGGATACACGCCTGCTCGGTACTATTTACTATATTTACTAGTGATCTATTTTCACAAAGATTTAATGTGGTGACTGAAAATGCGCTAAAAAGCGCACTAGGCACAAGAATTAAATTTTGAGCGCTGACATCTGTAAAAGTGCAGAACTGAATGGCAATAAGAGTTCATAGTAGGCCTTCATGTGCTTTCATTTCTATGAGATTGAGCCTAAAAAAATAAGCTAAATATAACATGTATCCAAAGTCGTCCATCAAACTTAAAAAAATAAATGTCAGTTTATTTTTTCTGCTTTCATTTCTCATTTTCCAGTATAATCCTGTTCTCATTGCATGCAACTTCAAAGCACGTGTAACTCAATTGGCTATATGAAATGCACGCTCATGTCTGATTGGTGATATCCATAGATCTATCGGTAAACGGACCAATGCCGTTTTACCTGCTTCCCATTTCAATATGCGTGCCGTTGCCGTGCCATGAAGTAAGTAAGTACAAGTATGTAGTGACAAGCAACGAAACGAACGAGCATGCAAGAGGGAGGGAAGGAAAGGAAGTGTGTGTGTTTAGTGCAGAGCAGTGGATAGTGAGAAAATTATTTGTTTCGACTGCAAATAGGGCGTGAAATGGATTACTAGAAGTATGTTCCATAAGATTTTTGTTAGTAAAGTAAATATATCCTAAATTTAATGTTTCAATATAAAAACAAATAGCATTGTTAACCTGTTTATCACAGTTGACGGATGTCCTTGTACAATTTTGCAAGTATCAGTGTGGCGGCAAATTTGGATTCCAAAATGTTGCGGTTTTATCAGTAAGTCCATCATTTTTATTTTCATGAGTGATGGGTAGTGCCGAAGAAAATGTGCTCGTCTGTGCGAGCAACAATGAAGTTGATACTGCAGAAAATGAACTAGTCGGAGATGTATCAGAGAGCGAGGTGGCCGATGTCGCCGAATCGTCTCTGAACGTGTCCGCTGGACAGTCCGCGAATGACGCGAATAGCTCCAAGGAAGGCGACACTGCTGGCGCTGGAGGTTCCAAGAAAGCGAAAAAGAAATTTCGCCATGGCAAGAAGGGCCATGCGCCACCCAAAGAAAACACTGATAGGAGTACGGTGCGCCGCGTTCACTACCCGACCACAAAATTTAAACAAGCCAGAAAACGAGCTCAAAGCTTTCCTTCTATTTCCAAGTTCTTTCTTCCTCACAAAAGGCCTCGCAAGGATGCTTTCATTCCACCCACAAAATTTCTACTGGGCGGAAATATATCTGATCCACTGAATCTAAACAGCCTTCAAGATGAGGATATCAACAGGGCCATGAATGCAGTGACCCCTGAATCCTCACCTTTGCCAACACCACCACGGCACAAGGCAAAAATTGATGTTATAATTCCCCCAAATATCAGAGATCCTCTGAACTTAATGGAGCCATTAGATAATGAAGAATATGAGAAAAGGCTTGAAATGCAGCAACGCAGGCCTCGCAAGAAGGCAAGGTTAAGGCGTCGTACCACAGACAACTCTACGCCTGCAGTAGAGATAACAGTTAAGAAAGAAGAAGGTACTAAAGAGCCCCTGCCTCCAGAGCCATCCACTTGTAAGTCAAGGAAAAGATCCTGCAGCGACAGTGATAATGCTTCGCAGAAAGGAAAGGATTGCAAGAAGTTGCGTCGAATGGATTCCTTGGATAAAATAGTAAGTCCAGTGGTGCCTCAGCCTGGTGCGTGGATGCGCGCGCGGCCGCAGCCCCGCGCCGCGCCACCAGAGCGTCCTGTGTCCCCGCACAAACCCAAGACAGAGGGAGAACAAAAGCTGCCAACATTTCACCCCAAAAATTCAAGATATCAATTTGGAAATTATGATAGGTAAGTTAACTTTCATTTAGCTGTTATTTGTCATCTGCATTGAAATCAAAGTTAAAGGAATTTTTATTATTTTATTTACTACCATCCGTTGTGGCTTTGCCTGTGGGGAATAAATTTCTGTTTTCCGTGGAAAAAATTGGTCTATGTTTATCTCCATGGCACAGGCTGTGTATGCAAAATTTTATTAGTCGAATATTCAAGTCATGTAAAAGTGTAACAAACGAATCCTGAAAATAGGACTGAGAGAGATTAGGTATGATAGGAGTATTTGATTTATAAACCAGGGTACATTTCTCCACAGATGATGTCAGTGACTGACTGGTGGTAGATTCTGACTCAATCACAGGTGGACTCCTAGGGACTGTCCTGTTAATAGCCAATAGATTTTATTCTTAACCTTCAGAAAGATGCACTTTATCCTATTTTTAAATAAATATAAAGATTTTTTACTTTGACTTTCAGCATATTGTTTTAGTAAATAAAATCAAGCATTAGCTACATAATATTCAATGAATCAATGTATTACAATTTCCAGGTACTACGGCTACCGCAACTTGAACGCTATGATGGACGTGCGCCTGCAGGTGTTCGAGATGCATCGTCATCTGTTTCACAACAAAGACGTGTTGGACATCGGCTGCAACGTGGGCCATATCTCCATCGCAGTGGCGCGCACACTTGGCGCTCGGTCCGCCGTCGGCATCGATATAGACCCACTGCTAATAGGTATGCTCGCTCATTCGCCAAATACTGGGGTTTTGTTAGTGATGCAACAATAACGGTTAAAATTAATCGTAATTGGCGATTATCAACGATTAATCGTAAGCGGCGATTGTCAAAACGATTATTGACGATTATCCATTTTATTTTTTATTCCTTTTTTTTCACACGAAGATTTTTCTCACTAAAACCACTTCATCCGAAACACTATTTTCGACAGATGGTTTGTTACAGACTTGTAAAAGAAATAGACAATATTTGATGGTTGTTTGAACCACTAAATGTTGTGTTTGCTTCATAAATAAATTTACCAAAAATTTCGATTAATTATTGATTTTTTATTTATTTATTGAAATTGAAAATTTGTAAATCAATAAAAATTCTTAGCTAAATAAGTGTTTTCCATATGAATAAATGCCTGATTTTGACGTTAATTATATTGTTTTTCAACAATCGTAGTCGAAATCGGCGATTATTAAAATTAATAATCATAATCGCAAAACAAAAGTATCATTGCATCACTAGTTTTTGTTCGTGATTTGCCCACTTACCAGCCCAAACTAGAAACATGCTTCTTGGAAACATAAAATACTGTGATAGGTGGATTCTGAGTGGATAAATGATCTGTTTGCATATGGAACAAGTATTGTCCTTGAAATTGATGACACCGTGTTTCTGAGTTATACATAATGGAAAAAAAATAACACAACACATCAACAATCCTACATTCTTTTTATTGTGAAAATGGGAATGTAGACAGAACCAATACCATACCAGTTGATGTTACATAAAATTGTGTAATTGTCACTGTGAACCACTAAGCATAAACTTAAGTTAGTTCAAAAGTAAAATTACTGTTTGTCATACTTAATTTAAATCTAAATTCGTTCAAATGAACAGTCAGTTGTGTAGCCTAGAGGACTATGAAAGTTTCAAAATATTATTTTATACTTTAGTATGAATGCACAACTGCACCACACAGTTTTACCTACCTATTCCATTATTTTTCAGGACGGGCAAGAAAAAATCTTCGCTCTTTCATACCAGTTCCAGCAGAAGCAACGAAGGTAGAGGACGAAAAGAAAATAGAGCTTGAAGATGATAAAAAAGCAGATTGCAACAAATGTAAAGAGGAGAAATGCGAAGATTGTCTTGTAGCTGACCATAAAGAAGATGATCACAAACAGGACAAGAATGAGGATTCCAAGAAGACTATTCCGGGCAGGAAGTTGAGGAGGCCAAGGAAGAACAGGAAGGCGGTAAACAAACAGGAGCAAGGGCAGTGCTTCTTTCCTATGTCCATGTCGATGCTGTATGGCCCGCTCGGCGACCGGGCGGCGGAGGCCTCGCCCCCTGCCTTCCCCTATAATGTCACTTTCAAACAGGTAATTTATGATTGTATTATTAAAACGGTCTCTCAGTTGTCTTTTAGGAATATGAAAGGACGAACGAAGCCACCTTTTAACCCCTTGAAACCCACCAGCTCGATATTGAGCGAGCAAGGTATACCTTTGTTATCTGCCGCATACTGATAATAGTATTCAATTTCATACGTATTCTTAAAGATCCTTAAAACTCTTAATTTCGTATTTCATGTTTGTTGCCTGAACACTAAGAACAAAGATCCCATAGAACAGCTGATAAAATAACAATAATAATCAGAGAGGGACACACTTATTACAAAAGTGGTAAGAGTAAGCAAGACAGGTATAATATCTTCTATCTCTGTCTACGTATGTGAATTTTTTAAATAAATAACTAAAACGACTAAAATAGATAGTGTTTGTTCAGTTTGACCCCGCCATGTAAGAAGCGTCTTCTCAAATTATTGGGGTAAAAGACTTGCTATTTCATGCTATACGCTGATTACGGTTCTATGGTTCATTCTTTTTCTAAGCCTGAACAGGATCGGTATGTCATTACTCATTTCGCGTCAATCAGACAACTGACAATGTCACTCAACAAATGCCCGATTTTTATTGGTCAAAAAGTCAGTTTTTAAGTGACAATGTCAGGTTTGACTGACACGAAAGACGCCCGAAGTCTGGGTGAGTAGCGAGCTTTTTCCGTGTTCTGTGCCCGAAGTTTATACGCTCTGGGCCTTGGGTTTCGAAAGGTTAAAATATCCAGGATAAGGGGAGATACGCGAAATGTCGTGTTTGTTGTGTTTACATTGTTCATGTTTAATTTGAGGATAGCATCTTTAGTTCTTTATACCCCAGTAGAAGGCTAACGGAATGTATAATTTTTGTTTTCTATAGGACAGTGCTGATATCTTTCAGCGTGACGTACTCAGCCGTGTTTACATGTGGACTAAAAGGGTTAGGCTAATCTATTTCGTTGCGCGAATTTTAACAGTCAACATGTTATTACTTTCCTTACAGAGGCGATCAAAGACATAAAATTAGACAATTTTTTAGTTACATATTGAAACTATTAATACTGTACTTGCAATGCAATGTTCTTTGAAGTTGCAGTGACGCTTTTGATTTTCGTTACCTGCTGTTTAGTACTTTTAAATATTAAAACTAAAAATACCTGTACCTGCCATTAGGGAGGTGGCGTTTTGCTTAATTCTAAATCTTATCTTTCAATTGCGAAACTTTGTGTCAACAATTGGATTACATAAAAATTAATATAAGTAGATAGTTGTATGATAGATAACGTAATTTATTTATAATGTAAACACGCTGGCCACTCGCGTAACGTGTTTGAGCACGCTCGTTTCTTTGCGAAAAGATGTAAAAGGGGCATCTATTTGAATACAACATGGCTGCGGCAGATGTGCAGTACGTGTCGGGCGGGGTGGCCAATCTATTATTATTTGTTTATTTATATCGCTCACATTAAAAATGACCTCCGTGGCCTAGTGGTCGTTGGACTCGAGGTCGTGGGTTCGACTACCATTTTGTACAATTAGTTTCAAGTTGGTTATGTTCTGGGTGTTATGTTAGAGTCATCAGCAATAATTAAAAAATGCCTAGAATTTTGAGTGCTAAGACCACACCGCGGGTTGTCCTATTATCTATTCTGTGCCGCGGGTTAGCTTTATCAGCTGGATGGGATTTCATTGAAATAAGCTTAAACTAAAAGTATTGTCTGTCTTGCTGCTGTCTTGCTGCGTGCTGTTTATTTATGTTTTTGTGTGTACAATAAATGCTCATTTGTAACTTAATGTTTAAATCAAAACTTTTTCTAATGATTAACAAACTGCGGTATTGATAATAACCCAGTCAATTATTGCAGGTGACTGCTAAATCTACACCTATGTATGTGAATGTAAAAAATACGATCTTACAAGTTTGGTATTTGTTTAGGGATGTACACTCAATCTGGTTTCTTGTAGACAACATTCCAGTGATGTGAGTAACACCAGTGTGACTGTGTTGCAGGGCAACTACGTGCCGCGCGAGGAGGTGGCGGTGGGCTCGGCGGAGAGTCCGCAGTTCGACCTCATCCTGTGCCTCTCCACCACCAAGTGGCTGCACCTCAACTGGGGCGACGCGGGCCTGAAGCGCGCCTTCCGCCGCATGTTCGCCGACCTGCGCCCCGGCGGAAAGCTCGTGCTCGAGGCGCAGAACTGGGCCAGCTACAAGAAGAAGAAGCGGTTGACGGTAAGTCTTAGCATACTCCATGAGCAAACTAGTTATATCCTAACGCCATGGGTCTGGAACTTTGTGTGAATGATCTGCTTGAAATGGGAATCGAAACTAGAATTACCACACAGACCACCAGTTAAACAGTGTATCAGTTGGGTTTTATCGGATATCTTTTAATAATTGGTTGGTGATACTTTTCTGTTCCATAGAATACTCGTTCATAATAATAATAATGCCTGTACTGAACTACTGCCAGACGTTTATTGCTTGGTATCAGTAGCCACAATTATTGGTGAGTTTACTAACACGTAGGGCAACAATATTTATCATTGTAATCCTGAGGATGTAGGTACACTTACATTACCTAGAATTTGTGTAGTAGTATCGCAATAAACAAGGCTGTTTCTAATTACTTTGCTTGCTTAATTTCAGCCAACCATATACGAGAACTTCAACTCGATCGAGCTGTTCCCGAACAAGTTCCGCGAGTACCTGCTGTCCGCCGAGGTGGGGTTCAGCAAGTGCTGCATCCTGGGCGTGCCGCAGCACGCCAGCAAGGGCTTCCGGCGGCCCATCCAGCTGTACATCAAGGGCGACTTCACGCCGAGCAAGGCGCGCTGGTCGGACGCGTACGCGCCGTCGTCGCACCACCGGCCCGAGGCGGAGCCCCCGCGGCGCACGGTGTACGCGCCCGTCGCGCCCGCCTACCGGCCCAGCGACGACGCGCCCTCCTGCGGCGCCGCCACGCCCTACTCGCCCAACCTCGACTGCTGCGCCGACGACTCGCCCTTCTACAACCCGCGCAGCGACTCGTACGCGCCCTCCTACCAGCCGCCGCGGCCCACCGTCTACGCGACGCTGCCCTCGCCGCTCGGCGGCCGCGGCGCCTCCCCGGCCGCCTCGCCGCACGCCTCCCCCGCGCGCGACCCGCGCTCCGCCAGGGGCTTCCTCGAGCCGCGCCTGCACGACGACTGAGCGGCGCACGCGCCGCCAAGCGGCACTTCCGCCTTTATACTTTTTACCCGTGTAAATATTATGTCGGTTTAGAACCCGTAGCATTAAGGTCTAATATGTTATAAGCTGAAAGTATTTTATATTATACTCGTAACATATTAATCTGAAGTTATGTTTTCTTTTAATGTTATTTAATCGAAAGGAATTCGATGGTCCAAAGTTCGAATTGCACGCAAACGCCAGTCAATCCCCGAAGAACTGCAGTAGTGTTTTTCTAGTTGAGCGATTAGACGGGGTTAGCTTGCTTACCAATAATGTAAACGAGCTTTAAACATTTTATAAAAGTTACTGTTACAGACCCTTATACCTACAGTGAACAAAGCAAGGTGCTAAATTAAATAGCGCACAGCGAATTTTAGTAATTCAGAAAAGGTTTAGTAATATTAGTTTCTTCGAACTGATAATAACCCTACTATGTACCTATCTAATTTAATTATAAATTAATTGTTAATTGTTTGTTGCTCAATCTCGCTACGGCTGAACAGGTTTTAATGAAACTACAGTGACAGGCTTGTATCCTGGAAACTTTTTAACGCGGACGAAGTCGCGGGTCATCCGCTAGTTTGTAATAAATTACCGTTTAGCATGCAAGGCTAGGAGTAAATTGCTTCGATACATTGTGGGCTCAAGGAGGCTTATCGCTAATGGGCCTCTTTTCAAATGTGTCCTCGCTCCACTCGCCGCTCTCGGGTGAACTGAAATCGTGCTTACACGTCTATAAAGAATGTCGTAAGCTTCCATAAATAATTTTGTATGCAGCGCGATCTTACTGAAGTACGCTAGAATCTTTGGAGTTTAATGTTTGGAGAAATGTTTGGTCAAATTTACACGAGGCTGTTTAGTCCCAAACTAAGCCAAAGCTTGTGGGTAAGATAAACATTCAATAAAAACTTTTTATATTTAATAAATACTTAAATACATACAAACACCCAGAATCCGAAAACCAACAGTTAAGCTCATCACAGAAATGTTGGCCCTGGTGGGAATCGAACCCACGACCTCTCGCTCAGTAGGCAGGGTCACTACCAACTAAGCCAACAGGCCAGTCGAAATTGAAACCGGTAAACGCATCGTTAACTGCTGCCCTGCCAGATGGACCGACGATATGAAAAAGGTGGCCAGATGAAGAAAGAAAAGGACCGGGTGTAGTGACGCGCATTGGAGAAGACCTATGTCCGCCAGTGAACATCGAGAGGCTGTTAACGGACCTAAGAGATTGGTTTACCCAAAATCCATTACAATAGTAATGAACGTTATGGGAATGGACGTTCGGGGAATAAAAGGTAACGGACAGACTGGAAGTTAAGGTAATTTATTGTACCTGATTTAAAAACCATGCTTCACACAAAACTAAATTATGCCTAGGTCTTCTTGTTAATGTCTATACCTACCTTCCTACACGAAAATATTAAGCGAGAATCGTATTCCCGCCACTATTCCTAATACCCATTGTCTTCTAATCATCATCGGGAGCACCTGGTATCGTACTTCAAGGTCAAGAAAGTTTCGCTGAAGTATACCTAAGTAAATAATTAATGGAGAGCACAACTTACAAGTACAACTTAACCAGCAATCATCTTGAAAATTATAAATATAACACTACGGGTTGGGTTGGTTAAAATAATTATAGCTTCGGTAACCTCCCACGCACAAATTACAGGAATACTCGATTTGAGTAATCGGCGGGGGAGGTTTGATGTGCTTTGGTACATACCTACTCAATTAGATCAGGAATGTATACGCTTGGACTGAATTTTGGAACTAGGCTATTGTATAATAAAATATACACGTTGACGAAAAATTCCACACGAACTATTCAAGAGGTAATACAGCTACTTACACTATAGGTACAGAGGTAGGATAACTCATGCATGGCTCATTGGAACCTAATTGAACCCATACTATTTATTAAATGACCTCAGTAAAAAGTAGTTTGTTTTAGAATATTCGCACTTTTATGAATTTCGAAGACTGCAGAGTAAATTGTAACAAAGAGCATTCCGATAATTTTGTTCTATTCTATGTTTCGCAGCCAAAAGTTGCCAAGTCGAACAGAAGGTCCCATTACGAAAACCGGAACACGGAAATCAGCCGGAAGGTCTACACCGGAAGTTCCGGAAGTGCTACCTATAGCCGTGAACACCACCAAGTCTATATTGTGGAAGGTTACCTTCCGAAATGCGGCAAAATTTATTGAGAATGCGGCAAAATTTATTGAGAACTAGCTGTTGCCCGCGACTTCGTCCGCGTGGATTTTGGAAGTAGGTACCTATCTCTGCTATGTACAAACATCGTCTAGTTATAATTTTACAATGATAAAAACTATCATTCTAAGTATATATTATTCATCATACTTTAAGGTATACCATACCTTCAGGAACTAACTCTGAACACCGTATACAATTTGGTGAAGACAGATAAAAATTTTAAAAAATGTTGTTTTCACTTCTATTGCTCATAAGACTTCTCATATCAATTTTTTATAAACATGTGTTTTTTTTTAACTGATACAGTATGGGCAAAAACAAAACCATAGGAGATACAGGGAAACTGTCTTAGTAACCTTTAGGTATTTTTTCGTGATAACAATTTTAACATAGTAATCGGAGCAGCTGGAGTTGGCGTTGTATGAGAAAACATTTTATTGAATTTGACTAACTTCTGTTGCTCAGATTTTTTTCTTCCGATATAATGAAGTGATCCTTACATGAAACCGAGTCGAACCGCATTAAAAAATTTTTTGTGCAAATTGTCTTATTTTTATGGACAACACACGCTTGACCAAAAAATTTCTATGTCATAAGACACTTTCCCTGCTTCTCCTATGGTTTCGGACTTGCCTATACTGTCCCAGTTAAAAAAACACTGTATATCTCCTATGTCTATGACATCGTCTTGTTACGTTAAATGATTTATCTGTAAATGACGATAACTTTTTTCGCTTTCATCCGATTTCAATGAAACAATGCCTATAAGTTGCTCCAGGCTGTGCTTAATCTACATGTGAAAACCGCAAGAAAATCCGTTCAGTGGTTTCGGAGATTAGCGATTACAGACAGACAGAAAGACAGAAAGACAGACAGACAGACAGACAGAAAGACAAAAAAATTTAAAAAATCTTTTTTGTGTTCTGTTACTCTTTTTTTATCGCCCACACTCATTTTTTAATAAATTTGTTCAAAGTACAGACACAAAATTTCTACTCCTTTATTATAAGTATAGATAAAAATAGATGTGACGTGATTAATTGAAATCTAAAACGTAATTAAGATATTTATAGACGAATGATGCATAAAGAACGCAACGGATTTTCAATTCAATTCAATACACTTTATTGCACATTTAAAAATTACAGACAAAAAAAATAGAAAAACAGATACAGTAATGTACATCTAGGCGGTCTTATCGCTAAGAGCGATTTCATCCAGACAACCTTTTGGATTTTGATGCGGTTTTCACTATCATTTAGATACTTCCGGATGGTTTACAGATACAAATTTCACCGCTTGCTGATATTGTTACAGACAGTAAACTGACAGATAAACTAATCTATCAGATAAATCTGTCTGATAATATTTTTGTGTTTCCTCAAATCTCTGATAAAATATCTGACAGACAAAAATAAATAACAGCCACTTGAGCTTGCTGTTAGGTTATCTGACAGATAAGGTACCTGTGAAACAAATAAAATCCGCTATCTGTCAGATAATCTGCAGATAGAGTATTTGGAACTTTATCAGCAAGCTGTGAAAGAAGCCCTTATTAAATAGGATCACAGAAACAATGTCGCCCGAGAACTTGCAAAAACGCTGCGTCTTCCGATACTACGATACACTGAACAGATCATAATTATATAATGTCTTATTTATAGAGTGATCCTTAAAAATTATGATTGCGTAACTTTCGTGTAGTATTCACTATGCCATATTATGGAAACCATTTTTATGAGATTAAATAAGTCATGTGGTGTGGCGGACGCCATGTCTGTGCCATGTGTTATTAATCTTAAAAGGTTATGGTATACCTACTCAGTACCTATAGGTGTAGTTACGTAATCTAAGTGTTAATCGATTTTGTATTTGGATGGAAAACGTAGCAGATATATAACTTAGCTAACGAGTAAAGTTATTCCCTTAGTCTGAGGTCTTTAGTCGCATATTTTCAAACAAATTCATCCCACCAGAGATGTTCATTATGTTCTTTTTACCTCTCTGGAGGATAGGTCCCTATTTTATCTTTGCCCGCACCTACCCCGACACAGTACCTATTCGCTCGCGGAATATTTTGGAATCTCATTTTGTATAAAATTGATACAAAGCCGAATGAGAAATCATAGATTAGAATACTCTATCTGGTGATGGAACGCTTATGTTCAACAGTGAATAATGACACGTTATTGGTGAAGATGATTGTCACATTAGCTGTTTTAGACTGCTCTAAAGAAAACTATTGAATAAGTAGAACTAATTATACTACAGGAACCTGTACCTACCTAAGGTAAAGAGGCATTCAGTAGGTACTTATCGAATACATTTTTACAATCATTTTGTACGGGAAGTTAATTTTCTTTTCGAATTTCTATAGGTTATCCATCAGAAGTAGTTCTGTATTCGAAGTAGAGTGCTTAGAGTGTGTGTTTTGTTATAGCTGTTGCCCGCGTGGAATAAGTTTCTTTCCCGCGGGAACAGTTTACCGCGGTAAAAAGTAGCCTATTTGTTATTCCAGAATATAAGCTATCACTGTACCAAGTTTCATCAAAATCCGTTTAGCCGTTACAGCGTGAGAGTAACAGACATCCTCACAAACTTACAAACTATCGCTTTCATAATATTAGTAGGAAGGATAATAGGATTACCACACATAACCGCGTAGTGTCAGTTGTACCATTCAGTAGTACCATTGATGGTACTAGTACCACGAAATATGAAGTATGGATCACTAGTACCATGAAAGAATTAATAGATTAGTTTACATCAGTCCTGAAGAATTTAATGTTTCTGTTTAAATGTATTTTTATCCCAAGTTTTTTGCTGTATTTAAATCACTCTGTCAGCGAGTTGCTGCATAATCTTACTATGATTAATTACGGTTTGAAACGACTTTTTCCTCGTATTAACTTTGATTTATAAGCGGTGGTTCATTTAAAATGTCGAAAAGCGAGCCGGTTGGTCTATAAATTGGACCTTTATTATTATGAAGAAAAATGACTCAATTTGAAAGAACCATTTTAATTTGAAAAACTTTTTCAGTGTCGATCTAATGGCATTCTACGAGTATTGGACATGTAGTTATCAGGTGAGTACTGAGTACTTACTTAATTATAAATAGGTAATGTCTTATAAAATTTTAAAAATGTTTAATAAGACAATAAGTAGGTACCTACTTCCAACTCTGTGTTTAAGTGGGGTACATCTCCTCAACATTTAATTAAGAAGTTTAAAGCGCTGTTACTTTGTTACGTCAAATATAAAGTTAGGGGCAAAGTTACTGACTGATTGACGCCCACCGACGTGGAAAATTCACCATTGACCTACGTAAGTGATAGAACCTGAGTTAGTGATGATTTCTATGAAATTATACTTAGTTTAGAAAATCCTAAATGTATATAATTCCATAATGACGGCTGTTTACTCCAGTAATTTAGGTATAAGTACCTTACTTACCTACGAAGTACTTATATGTGGGATACATACAACATAACATTTAGCTTGAAAAGTTCATTCTGAATTTCTGAGAACAATTCCATTAAATGAAATGCGAATACAAAGCGAGAGTCACAAAAGGAACTCAAGAAGTTATCTATCTGTGCTAAGAAAAATCACATTTTGTTTTTCAAGAATGAAGGTGTGGCGGTGGAAAAAGGAAAACTCAGTGCCTACTGAGGTGGGAAGCAATTATTGTGTGATGGACCGTAAAGCGGGATCCCATCATCCTTTTAGACAGGTATTTAGTAAGCATTTGACTGATAAATAGTGACTTGTTATGAAAAATCTGTTGTTCCTGGTATGGTAGCTTTTTATGGTAGCGATAAACCGATATTTTAATACAAAAGTAAAATACAAGTTGAAAATTCAAAATATTTCTTGCAGAAAATATAGGCCACTTTATAGTTTGGTAGGTACATCATTCACGTTATTTAGAGATAAGTAAGTGATCAGATTTAAGTGTAGGTATATACCTATGCATGTACCTTTGGACAATGTAACAAAGACGAAGAGAAAGGGAACGACTTTTACGAAGATAAGAAAATGTGTTTTTTCAACAGACCCGAGAAAGTGATTAATTTAAAAAGAAAGACTTGGGATGGGATAACTTTTTCTGTGAATTTTTTTTACCTACCTACCTACCGCAGTTTGTTAAAAACCTTGCAAGACTGCGACAGAGGGAAAGTTTGTGGATGTTGGTCTTGGGAAAATCAGGAAAGCTCAAAAACAAAGGCCGGCAACTTCCTGCTTTGTTGTTTGGGAAAGATGCTCAGACGAGGGTCGTTTATGGGGCTCTACCTACGAGTATTTGAGCCTCCTGGAACATTTTAACCACTGGTATTGCTTGTCTCACAATTCTTTTACACTATATTGACTCACATGAGTGAGTTAGCTTGATTTTGGATTGTATTTGGAACATAAATAAATTTAAAAAATATATATGTACCTACATAAAGCATCAAAAATTTTACTGAATTTGAGATTCAATTGATAATATAATTGATAAATAATAAATTATATAATTAATTAATAAATTGTTCAGTAAAAAGATATACAAATATTGAATCGAGAGCTAATAGGCGCAAAATGAAAAAAACATTACGTATTTCATAAAACAAATAAATAAATTATGCACTAAACAAAATAACAAAAAATATCTCCATAGCAACCAAAATGTACGCAAATCAAAAAATTGAACTTGACGCAAATCGGCAAGCAAATCGGCAACTGGCTTTCCATATTAAGAAAAAAGATTTCAAGTAAAAAGACTTTATTAACAAAGAGTTAGCAAAGAGTATAACACAAGAAGATTCAATACATTCAGTTTCCAAAAGTAAACATCTCATTATATTTGTAAAAAAAAATTATTTTATGTTTAAAAAACCTATTCAAGGAGTTTTTACTCCCTACTAAGTTTACATTCAATACTGGCCATATAAGCAGAAAAAACTTGCATGGCCATTATTAGATAAAAGAACAAAATATTATTTCATTTTTTAACTATGACAGGCTTTCAAAAATTTTCTTTAACAAAATGCCAGTATCTGAAAGGAATAAAATCTTATTGGTAACAATAACTGTAGGTATAAGTTTAGGTATTAGGTTTTAGTACTGAACTGACCATTTAATGCAGAAAAAAAAGATTTGCAATGTCAAATAATAAAACGAACAAAACATTTCTTTTTAACACACAACATCGCGCGTGGCTTTCACAACATTTTTCTATAAAGGAAAGTGCCAGTGGGTGAGGAATAACATCTTTTTGGTTAAATTACATCCTAATATTAAATAAAAAACGCGAAAGTTTTAAGCATGTTTGTTACTCTTTTACTCAAAAACTACGAAACAGATTTTGATGAGACTATACAGCAATAGAACATCAGAATAAAACATAGGCTATAGGTACCCTGGGAAAACTGTTCCAGCGGGAAAAACTTTCTATGCGGGCGAAGCTGCGGGAAACAGCTAGAGAATTATAAAAAGGTTTTATTCCTTGGAAAAATTGAAGTAGGTAAGTACATTTTATTTCGATACTGGATTTTATTTCGAAATTGGATTAAATAGCGACCACTACACTTGTCAAGGTATCATTCTTAAATTTCAACCTAAATTAGTATTTTGGTTTCTAGATTTATAAAAACTTTTTAACAAAAAAATTAAACCGCCGAAAAAATGCAACTGAAAAGCGAAAAATAATAAAAAAGAACCTTTTTAGTCTAACGAAACTCCTACACTAATTAATGTAAATCTAATAAATTTTGAGTCGGCGCCAAACACACATGCAAATTAATTATTTGATTTCTAGTAATTTAATGATCTTCTCATTAATTGCTTGTTAGTTGGCTGTCATCATTTCGCCTTACGTAATATCTTTAATTAATTTGCTTGTTTGTTTGGCGCCGACTCTAAATTTATTAGATTTACATTAATTAGTGTAGGAGTTTCGTTAGACTAAAAAGGTTCTTTTTTATTATTTTTCGCTTTTCAGTTGCATTTTTTCGGCGGTTTAATTTTTTTGTTAAAAAGTTTTTATTTTTTACTTTTTTGTGACTAAATATACTATTTGTTACACACGACCGCCTTTCGTCTCCATCATTAACCATCGATGGTAGTCATAATCCATAAATCATAAGTTAAGTATAAAGTTCTCATTCACCATCATCAGACTGGACAAGTCCACTGCTGGACATAGGCCTCCCCTAAGGCGTGCCACTGAACCCGATCTTCGGTTCTCCGCATCCAGTCACTACCAGCCGCCTTCCGAAAGCCGTCGCTTCATCTAGCCGGGGGGCGTCCCACACTACGCTTACACAGTCGTGATCTCCACTCGAGAACTCGTCTGCCCCAGCGGTTATCGGTTCTCCGGCAGATGTGACCAGCTCACTGTCACTTCAACGTGCTAACTCTTTGAGCTATGTCGAAGGCTTTGGTTCTCTGGCGGATCACCTATCGTTTCGGATCCTATCTCTCAGAGAAAGAGAAGTTCTCATTAAGATGAATGAATAGCCCAAACACGAGGTAGCTGCTGTACACCGTTGAAGAGTTCCCTCGACTGTCTTCCGTCTCCATCATCAGATCAACTTCACCGTCATGGTCTCTGTCATGTTGTAGTGTCATTAGAACTACCTAAGTGTGCCTAGTTTCAACAGAATCGGTTCAAAGATGAAAATTTAGTAGGTGAACGATCAGTCATCCCCTAATTTTCTACCCTTAGGGTTGAATTTTTTTCTTCAAATTTAAATGGGACCAACTTCGAAGTATACCCTATCCAATAGAAAAAGAATTATCAAAATCGGACTGCTCTGTAAAAAGTTATGCGTGGTCATACATAAAAAAAAAACAAATATACGGGTCGAATTGAGAACCTCCTTTTTTTTCGTCGGTTGAAAATTGCAAAATGCTGACATGGAATCACATAAGAATTCATAGAAATCTGATTGTCGCATTGTGTCACATATTTTTCCTAACTAAACAAACATGCCATCTTATTTTCATATTTTTTAAAATCTGTGTATACTTTATTTGCAGAATTTGTTTCTCGCAAAATTCTATATTTTCATTACCTACTGATTTTTCGTTTCGATAATAAAGCCGGTCTTTCGTCAGACAACCTACGAAGGTAAACTGTCGTGATATTTACATTTCGTGTTACCTACCCACCGAATTGAATACTGAGTATTACCACAGGTATTACGTCGCTTGTCCCGCATCAAAAGGTAAATAAGAGGCACTTGTCAAAATGAAATTTAATAAAAAGCGGCATTTAAATACCGCGTGCCATTAAGAGAAAGGTATGGTTGATGCTTGAAAATTATATCTTTTCTTAATAAATTTTAGACTTTCGCGCTTTGTATTCATAATTATATAATACCTTTTCGTATGCCTACGAGTTGACATTTTATTTTAAGGGTGATAGTGCCAATGTATTCTCTCCGTAAGCCATATTGAGTCTGTAAAGAGATTTTATGAATCCCACACAAAATGACGTACATTTTGTAAGGGGGATTAATGTCGACATAAAAAGGGACAACACACATTTTATTTTATCATCCAAATATATCGTCCTATAAATTATATTCAAACAATAATTATTATGTTACGTGGGCATTACTTCGCAAACAAATCTCGATACTAAGTAATTCTAATTGTTATAAGACAGAAATTCTCAAGAGCAATAAGAACTTCGCTTCTCTGCTCTGTACAAATAATTTGACAAGGAAGGAATAAATGTTATATGTATGAACTAAAATTGTTTTTGTAAGACGCCGCAAGTGAAAACTAAGTAAGTACCTACATACATACATTTTCTTTACGTTACATTTAAATATAATAAGATCGCCTGTAATTGTACAGAGTACCTACTAATGTTTGTGCAATAAATTATATTTGAGTTTAATTGCTCGGAGTTTCAGAAATGAGGAGATCCGCAAGAGAACCAAGGTCACCGACATAGCTCAAAGAATTGCGAAGCTGAAGTGGCAGTGGGCTGGGCACATCGCTCGTAGAACTGACGGGCGTTGGGGCAGAAAGGTTCTCGAGTGGCGACCACGTATCGGAAGACGCAGTGTAGGCAGGCCTCCCACAAGGTGGACCGACGACCTGGTGAAGGTCGCGGGACCCAGCTGGATGAGGTTAGCGCAGGACCGGTCGTCGTGGAGATCCTTGGGGGAGGCCTTTGTCCAGCAGTGGACGTCTACAGGCTGATATGATGATAATGATGAGTTTAATTGAATTTGAGAACTCTGTTTTACTTAGTTGTATTGTGTGTCCTATCAGTTTTACGCAAAAGTTTTAATTTTGGAAACCAATATCATGTTTTATCTATAAGCTGGTTGTCGAGCATCTCGCATCTCGAATGTAGGGTATTCTTGTATAATAATATACCTACTTACGAACACTTTTGATTTAAGTACATACGTAGCGGAAGACAAGATTACAATTCATATTCTATCAATGTATAGACAAATACCTATACACTCAAGCTTATTAACCCCCGACGAAAAAAAATAGGGATGTTATTATAATGTATAGAGCCATATAATAGCTGTGGATAGATGAATGACTTTAGGTCTGTAATCTTTGACTAAGTATGACATGTCTGTTTTTGCATTTAATCTGTTTTGTCGCCATGTAAATTAATTAGCCAGCTCCAATCTGTTCAAAATGGTCGAGGACGTTCTTGGCCTGAGAAATATGGACCTAATTTATCTTTGGAACATTTATTTTACGAAATAAATTTACTTGGCGTTTTAATTGGCATATTCAAAAGCGGCCTAGCCACATTTCCTCTATATTAAATACACAACATCACAAAATCTGAAGTTTTATAAACAATATTCTTCTAGCAATCTCTCGGTTTCCTATTGACAGCTTCCGCCCACAGACATAATTCCTCTGTGCCACAGATGCACGAAGATGTACCTACTTAGGTAGAAACCCACTTAAAAGATGCTATTCTTTATCCCTGTATTTACCCTGTATAGGTATTTTATTGCGCTTCTCAAATTGAGTTTCCCAACTTTGCTGTATTCCGTTTTTTGTAACAAGACTTGATTCACAAAGCATAGATAGAATAACAAGGAGAAGCACTGACTATATTCCGTGCCAACAATGTTTCAGTAAAGTGGTTGCAAAAAGGAAAATATGTTTCGTAAGAATACAGTAAAAATACCTTGCAGGAAACTTGCTTACAAAAGCAGAGCTCAGCTTCTCACAAGTGAGTGGCTCCACATGCTCGAGACGCTAGTTATGGCAACACATCATCCCTTTTTCTCCAATCTGGGTAATCTAAACACCGACAGTGCACTTGTTGGCAAAATAAAAGATCAAATTCTAAACTCGTTTGCCCTCCAAGCATTTTCAATCAAAGGCGACGCTGAACTTAGGATCAATTTTGTCCAAAAATACTGGAACCAAGCTACCTATGATATATCCCGATCCGGTCTAACAAGTTTCAAGTAAAAGGATTTCAGTAATATTAGTCAGACACCTATTATAGATCGATTATATTACTAGTAGTTCCGTGAGAACAGTAGACCTCGCCAGCCCTTATAAACCAAACCTAACGAAACAAACAGAAGACAACTTTGCAGTTGGAGATTAAGTACTAAAGTGACAAAAATTAGCACTATAAAGCTTAATATTTCGCCAACGGATCCCTAAATCGAAAAAATGATTTTCACACACCAGCAATATTTTTGAAAGACCTATCCAATGATACCCCACACTATGGGATTCACAAGAAAAAAAAAGTTCACTCCCACTTTGCGAGTATGGTACTCTAAAAAAAATGTTTTTCAAGATTTTATTCTACTCATTTTGTCGGCTTGATTAATTTATACCCATGCCAAATTTTCGTCAAAATCGGTTGAAAAATGCGACCTGTAGAGAATTACAGACAGAAAGACAGACGGACAATAGCATTTTTGGCCAATCTCGAAACTTAGACGCTTCGCTCGCTCGGTCAATTATTACTCCTGCATCACGCTTACACTGCAACAGCCTATTAATGTCCCCACTGCTGGGGTTCAGGCCTACCCTCTCAACGAGGGCGTTCGGGCTATACACCACGCTAGCCCAGTGCGGGTTGGTGGACTTCACATGCGCCTAAGAATTTCTTCTTCAGCGTATGCAGGTTTCCTCACGATGTTTTCCTTCACCGTTTGAGAGCAGTCAGTAAATGTACTTAAGTTTCGAGAAAAAACCCATTGGTATATATGGCCCAGCCGGGGATCGAACTCCGGACCTTTCGATATGATAGGCCGCGTCTTATCCCCTACGCCACTGACGCTCATGCTTATTTATTAATCACGAGTAATTAGTGGGCAGTTTTTGAAGTTAGATCTAATTAAGTTATAGTATGCTCGCCACTGCTACAAATATTCAGATACAATTAACTGACACAAGTCCCAAACTTTGTTATTAATTTAAACATGACTTATCTAGTAGACGGCAAAATTAATTGAAACTACTAACTGCGCCTGCAAAAAAACAGATTGTCTTCAGGCTACCTTTGTATTTCGTATATCAATTGCCATTCATTCAATCATTCTTAATTGCACATTTCACGCATCGTACACGGATGCCCACCATAACTTCACAAATGTGTCTCATGTCATTTAATTAAAGAGAGAGCTTCAATTTAAACGCCATAACCCTACAAACTTCCGCAAATAGAAGTAATGCAGAATTACATGTCTTGTAGCTTTTGTTTTAAAATTTTGTTTCAGTTTGGTTTTGAAAAGAGTTGATCGTATCTGGTTTCCAGTGCTTCTGTTGTTAGAGGATTTACGAAAACTTTCGCATACCTTCATTCCAGCGTGGCAAAATGTTTGCTTGCTCCTGACGCTAAAGAATTTTCAATCTGGATAAAATGAGCGGATTGGAACTTTTGTAAAGAGCGAAATATAAAGTGATCAAAAGACTGAAAATGGCATAAAATATTTCTTGATTCAACAAAAACAGAACCCTACGCTAGAACCGTCATATTCCTTAAAAGTATTTATATAAGTACATATTATTTTTAGACTTTTTTGAAATCTATTTCGAAAACATTTAAATTACAATATTGAGAAACTTCCATTTAAATTTTTCGTTTTTGTATTCTTACATCTTTCATCGATTACATATTATTATTATTATATATTATACTTACAATAATACAACTCGGTACCTATACAAGATGTTTAAGTACTCGAAGTGATGGTCAAAGACGCCTCTAATTTGCATGAAGAGCTCTCATCTTTTCAACAGCGCCTACGTAATTGGATCTATTTGGACGTATCCTCAATTCCAAATTTATAATTGGGAACTATGTAGGCTAGTCGGATAGTCACCATTTCTAATCTAATGAAGAGTAGGCGTTGCGCTCGGGGTGTTATATAATGTTATAGGTTGAATAATTATGTCCCATGTGTTTATTTTATTGGAGTTCAGTCAAAACGGACAATACAGCAAGGCATTTTGGTTCGTCTGCCTGTCTGTCAGTCAGTGATGATGGTAAAATTACAGGAAAAATAAATCTTTTCCGGGGTATTCCAGGAAAAGTAGAAAACTACGACGGAAATCGCATACTTCTTGCGTATGTATGTACCTAACCTACACTTTCCAGACCTGTTTTGTATTTGATATTTTTCGCTCAAGTATATTTTTGCATAGGTACCTAATGAAAATATCTATTAAGATTTACAAGCAATCCTTCCCGTTTCGAAGTCATCAAATTTCGCCAAACTAATTAATTTGAATAAAGAGCTTCATTTCGTCTTACACCATAGTCACGTTCCAGAGAGATTTTGCTCTATTCAAGTAAAAAGTCTATTGAAAGAGGGAAATTGAAAATGTACTCTTTAATATTACAACGTAAATATAGCCCAGTTTGCTCCGTGCGTATTTTGTGCGACATTGCTACAACTTCCCAGCAAGATACAGGCTGTCGTACAATTAAATAGTAACGTCATACTACTAGTAGTTAGTATTTCAAAGGTGCTAATGCTAATTCTTACCAAAGTTCAAGTGTCAGGTTTTACTGGAGTCGTTTCTTTCACGTGTTGAATATTTCTTCATTGAATTCACCTCGGTAGCGCTGCCTGTTTTTAAAAGATTTTATTTAACTTCACCGTCTAATTAATAATTAAATACAGTGGATTAAACTCTAAACTTAATGAACCACCTTAAGTTAAAAGGGCCGTCGAGACATTGTGCCCTAATACGTTGTCTGAGGTACAGCCGGGCTGGCTGTACCTCTGTACCTCTGATCACCGGAGGCTTCTATGAGGCGCGATGAGAGCTCGTTGAACTTTGTATGTCAGTTAGGTTAGTTAAACTTAGGTATTTATATTAGGTCAAAATGTAGCAAAAAATATCACTATAGCAACTAAAATGTCGACGCAAATTGGCAATTAAGCTTTTTAAGAAGAGAGATTTAATGTGGCGTGTAATTTTTTCCGTTTACCTAAATAAAAGCATGTTTTTAAAAGTGAAAATTACAAAAGGCTAATAATATAAATTATTGTAGGCACCTTCAGGCAAGTTAATGTGAATAAGTAAGTAAGCAAGCACATCAAGAAGAAAGATGAAATAAAATTTCAATTTAAAGTTTAATAATCAGATAATTTTAAGTTAGTTAATTCACAATAAATGTTCAAACTTAGTTTGTTAGTGATTTTACAAACATTTTGTAGGGTCCAAGTTTTGATATTCTTGTAGATCAGGACATGAACCAGTCTACCATCCCCTTATATGCGAAAGCTATATAATGAGACACCTGTATAATAAATAGGTATTTCAACAAGTCGTCATAATTCGTTAAATCCTTATAGAGTTCCACAGCTCAGGTGCTTTCTATAGAGATAGTCAGTTATATGACAATTGTACCAGCGGAATAAAACCAGTGTTAACATTTCAGATACCTTCATAATATATTTTTTGCTGCGAGCAGTTCAAAGTTTTTATATTTTTTGATCGTTTTGTGACTTAGGCAGGAATGTTGAGTTGACATGTAAAAGAACCTGAAACACCTCACGTTAGCGTGATCCTATAATTAATATGCAAATCTGGTGTTAGCGATTTAGGCCCGGGACCCGAAATAGGCAAGTATAGGTACCTACCTGCAACACAAATTGCTTGTTTTCCGCGTCCTGAATTTTTATGGTCTACATCAATCCAAATTTAAATAAAATTGTTGACCACAACATTTTTATCGAATCCCTAAAAGTGAAACAACGATTAGTTCTTTATGCTATTATCGACGTGCGCTACCTTATGGTAGCTGTATATAGTCGCTATGAGTATCAATAAATTATTACCATTTAAGTTTGACCAAGACGAAAAGCGTTAGTGCTTCACTCCCAATTTGTACATAAATTTTCAAACTTTTGACCTAATTTGGTATTGGCAAAGACATCCTCGAATAAATTTAATCTATTTTGGGGAATTTACAGTTGTTCAGACGAACACAATAGATGTCAGAGTTTATGAAGCTTAATTACCCGCAAGAATACGCCGTACTGAAAACACAACCTACTTACATACAATTATTACATTATTAAAGTTACATGCTGTTTATGAGAAGTTAACATGCCTAGACATACCTATTTAACATATCTATCTTGTTTTTAAATCGTTTTGCTTAACTTATCATATAAAAGGCTTTAATTAAATGCTGTGTCCATTCTCGATATGGTTAACAATAACAGTTTCATCGTAGAGCCTAACTACTTCTCTCTGTTATGTAGGTATTATAGTAAGGAGAACAGAGGGGGCAAAATATAATTACGATTACTTTCTTAATTGCTTTCATAATTCTAAGAGAGAAAGTATTTTAATTTTTTTACAGAAAACCAAACAGCTAATTAATCAATATCTTAGCCGCACAAAACTCTGCGAAAGGATTGCATTTTGCCCTGCTCCGAAACTGTTCCCTCTCCCCCTCTCCGCCACTCTTCTTACATCCAATATTTAGATACCTACTCTACATAAAAATGTATACTTACTTACATTCTAATAAACAATATCCTTGCTCAGTAATGTGATAAATATTGTGATGGAACATTTTTGTCCTCATCTTCCAATCCGCCTGCCAATTTTTCAATGGAAGGGAACAAAACGGAACTGGAGGATAAAATAAATTACTAGCATGTCGCCTCACGGCTTTGCTTGTGGCAATTTCATAATTCCCTCGGTACAACACACAGCATTTAAGTAGTTTATGCTGTTTATAAACTACCATTCAACTATATTTTAGTTCAGAACTTAATATTTATTCTTATTAGGTATATCAAAAGTACAATACAAGTTGTTATACCTATCCAAAATATTTCATTAAAACTAAAACCACCCAAAAGAAATATGAGAATTCAGTCGTAAGTATTTGCATTTTGTCATGCATATAAAATGTTTTCAGAATTTTAAACTTTAACACAGATTATGTAATAGTACAAGCTATTATTCAAATAGGGGTGTATGAATAAATGCCTAATAATTTGATATGATTTGTCCGTAAGTCCGAGGTAAGTATAGCCATGTATAGCGCCAAACTACAACACATAATTATTTTATTTAATTATTCAAACTTTATTGCACTTTAAATATTGCACAAATGGCGAAGGCATTCTTAACGGTTAACCTAACCTAACGTATCGTTTCACATTACACATTTTATCGGCTCCCAATGGAATCCGAATACTAGGTTCTCTTTCTTACATTCCTGGCGTATGCTACAGACCACTATACACCCGAGCTGACTATAGGCTTAAATAAATAAAATTTCCCGTCACGTTTTCTACAGGGCCGGACGGTCATCCGGCAGCGGTTTTAGAAGACAACTCACTGTCCGGAAAAATGTAGAGCTTTCTTCTTCAATTCAGTTATATGGGGCGTGATCTCACGTTTCATCGAGCACTCAATTGCTTTCGTAAAAACCCACTAAATTGCTTACTTCTTATTTCTCAGACATTCTTTCCATCCTTTACGTAATATAAATATTGAATTAAACCCTCTCTTCCTTTCAAAAGTATTTTGTATTTACCTTTTAAATGCTCCGTCATTCTCGGAATTATTCGCTAAAAAGGAACGAAACTTACGGCGATCTTTGTTTTAAATGGACGCTAAATATAGCTTTCTTGATAGTACTAGCTTCTCGGTATTAAAAGAGTATGGCTATATGCATGTTATCACATACTATGTAATACATAATATGATAACTTTGGGGTCGCTGCTTGCAGGAGAGAAATGAAACGACTGATGATCTGTAGATGGATGATCTATTCACAATTTGTCCCTATTAATATTTACTAACCTATACTCGCAACAGGCGACAGTTGAGAGGAGTGCTTATCCCTAGACAGTGATAGCAATATCCTGTGTCCCCACAATAACTTTGTATCTATTCAGGGTGACTTCAAATTGGTAATACAAAATCAATGCTTTACTAAACTAAGCCCTGTAAAAGTTATACACTTTTAGCTTAAACATGAAGATCGGCAAGATCCTGTAGTGATCCGGTAGCCATAACACAAGTCCTAATACTTCGATTTACATTCTGTTTTATTTCCTGCACTCTTCACTAGTCTAGCCGCAGGTTCGTTCTGATCCAGTGAGTTTTGTATTGAGTAATAGGTGGTTCTTGTAATATACTTACCTAACTAATACCTACATAAACACTTCCACAAGATCTTTTCTTACCGAATCAATGATGGACGGTTCAGCCTTTGCTGTGTTCCCAGAAAATTGATGGTTAGTGCAAAGTGCAGTTCACCACAGTAGCTGTCGGTTAAAGAGCTCTTGAATTATTGTCTCTTTTATTGAAGGCCAACGTCCGGTAAACAGCTTTTCTTGACACGCGCGTCGTAAAAGAACACCTTAATAAAAGTAGGCTGTTTTTCATCCCCTTAACGGGTATAATTTAAAAGTCAGTAATTTGAGACACAGTGTTGTAATCCCTAGTTACTCACTCAGTTATTAAGTTGTAATGCCTAATTAACGTTTTCTAATGGGCAATCGATGGTGGATTTGGTGTTGTCGTGCCCTCTTACAACAGCATTTATTTATACTATGTAGAGTATATCAATTGATTTTTTTAAAGTAAGTTTTGGCTTGGTTGCGAGACCTATAAGCCATATCTTATTTAAATATGAAGTCTTATTTCTTATTATTAAACCGGCGGTTACAGCACTGCCTCCACAATATATCAATTGCCTATAAGTACGTAACTGTTAATCTGAGCAAGTTTGCTGATATGTGAAGAAAGTTGTGCCCTCACGTTCGCGGCGTAACCCCCTGGTAATTTGTAACTCTTCGCCAAATCGTACATACTTCGCTCCTCGCACCGACACCAAACTTTTACTACTCGTAAGCAAATTATAATTAGCGCCTGCAAGTTTGTGTAAATGTTTTTCAGTTGTTTTCGTCCTATTTGCAAGTTGAAGAAATGAGATCGCAACAAAGCATACGGACTCTTTTGTTTTAGATAGGGTTACGTGACTTTTTCATCTATCTAAACATGTATAATTTATGCTCCATATTACGCAATTAAGCCTCAACCTCTGGACTGATTTGAAAATGCCATATCACGTTCTGGTCAATTCTACGATCAGCCCATGACATAAGTAATAAAATGTTAAGTTTATTAAAAAACAGGTTGGAAACCTGCGAACTTTAATATATAAAAATCCATATCCATATTAAAGTTCGCTGTTGAAAACAAAATAAACTAAGGAACTGTAACATGTATCTACCTAATAGAATTTTGAGACTAATTTTGCAGTGAGTACTTATTTATTTTTATTAGTTCTTAGAATCTCACATATACCTAGTCTTGCTCCACTCTCATTTGAAGGCTTATTCTTTATTTCTTACTTAATTAGTAATTACCTACAACCATGAATTCTGGCTTATCCCAGGGAGCCATAAAAGTGTGTAATTTCGTTCTCTTCTGTAGTACCTATACCCTATTTAGTGTCTTGAGACATAGAGACAGAACGAGTCTTATTTATGTGTCACTATTTCGCCATTAAAATGTAATACTATTTAATTTAAATGAAATGGTGGGGTATCATTCTATGTAGCTTCGTAATATGTAGCATATACTTCTGTATACAAATACCCACAAAATTTATTAAAATTTAGTAAGTAGGTACCTATGTGAAAATCGTTGCGAAGAAAGGCGAAACTTTTGTCCATAAATTATAAAAAGGGTTATGTACTGTCAGCAAAAAGGTTGATAAATAAAAGAAAAGTTTTAAAAGCCACATTTTAGGTCTTTTTGTATCATCTGTTTCTTAAAAGTAACTTGAAACTTAAAGTTTGTTACAGAATTAATACAACATTTAGAGTAGAGTTTAGACTCGAATTTTTCGTAATAAAATGTTTTTGAACTTTAGAAGAACAAATTTCTGTGAGTTTTCTCGAGTACCTAATATTTGTCGCGCCTGATGTGTTGTGTAGTATACTTATTTTATGCAATGTTTTTGTTACTTACCTATATATAGCTTTTTTCCTGACCATACGTCATCGAAACAGATGATTTTTCATTATCAGGGACAATATTCAACGAGTTTTACAAATAAGTAGATTAGAGTTTGAAAACGGCAATAAACGCTTTATCGATCGGAAATCGGTATGAGAAAATTTTGAAATGAAACGAGAACTAATATTCACAAAGTAGTAAGCAATACGAATTATACGCAGAAATAACCTTTCAGAAATATTATTGCTCAATGGTCGAAACAAAGACTTTCATATTAAGTCTCTGTGTTTATTTTTAACGTGACCCTCTGTCACTGTAAAACCCAAAAAAATCTTTCGAGCTCATTTCGAAACATCGAAAATAACTATTAAGCTTCTAAAAGGATATTGTTTACACAGGGAAAAAAATAACTAATATATATGAAATTCAGACACCTAAATTGATTTTTATTAGGGCACTCGTAATTTGTAAGAAAAAGAATCTTTAAGATTTACAAATTCACGGTGGGCTATTTTCTAATTCTAAGAGGTAGAGTTATTCAGACATACCTATTTAGCTAATATACCTAGTACTTACATACTTAAATTAATTATGTTGCTTCTAATACTTATTTTAAATGCTTAGTTTACGCCGACAACTCCGGTTTGCAAAAGTTCTGAATAATCACAGAGCACAGAATGCGCATGCGCGGGCATCGCCGCGCCGGGGCGCCGCGGTCGTTGACATAAATTTCCAACCTCCTTGTGTATAACGCTTGGGCGCCGCTAGATGGACCCCCTTCGGTTCGGACCGTTTCCGAGACGACGGAGATTTTCGAAGAAGGCATACCAGCAGTGGACGTCGAAAGCAAGTTTTTTTGATGACACATTTTGCGTAAGAATGAATAAGTACGTAATGCCAGTGATTACAAAATAATCATAACTACGACGCCTCAACACACAGTTGTATCTTCTCCCAAATTAGAAGCTAAAGTTGTTACAATGCCGAGTTTGTGGTTGTCACAAAGCAGCTTCTAAACATTATGTGGAAGAGCTGTGTACTCTCATTCATTACATTACAGAGAGTGCGAAACAATGTAGAGCCTACTCTGCCTATAGCATACCTACGCGAGTACCTACAGCTTTAGTTCAAGTGAATTTCACTGTCCCATTTAGTTTTAGTAATTTATTATCCTCCTTCATTCTTATAAGTGAAAGTAAGCCTACGCTTAGCTGAACTTTCAGATCATTAAAGTAAATTGCTTCAAACTACTCCGCATCGAACTATTGAGCAAGATGACTCTCCAGACAAAAATTGAAATAAATTGATTCCGATACGAATTACATTTATCTCTGATAGTTTTGGAGTAGAGCGGGGATTAGAAAACATTGTGAAAAGTGAGTATCGCAAAGTAAGAGTAACTTCTTTAAACCACGTAAAAGTTTGAATAGATCTCTTTTCAAATGGAACGTCTTGCTATAATTGATTGTCGCTTAACAAAAAGCGAAGCTTTGTACCAAGTTTAGCAATTCCTGGCTGGTCCGACACCGCCGGAATTCTTAAAATCTTTGTCTTCACTAATTTGCGGAGGATTCTCAGAAGAGGATGTAATGAGATTACAATTTCAAACCGCTTTTAGGGTGCTTCCTCGGTGTCCTACAGTGGGACAACGCAGCACCTAACAAGCGGTACGACCACGATAGTAAACGGTACGGCCACTCCGCAAAACTTTCTTACTCAAACTTTCTAACTCACTCACTAATCGACATTAGAGTGTTGGCAAAATGCTACGGAATGAAAAAAGTGACGTTTGTAAGTAAAAAGAGTCAGGTACGTTACTCTTAGAATCACTACTGAGAACAGATGTATACCTACATCACGCTAGTAAAATCATAATAATAACCTTCACTTATCCTTAGTCGGGTAAAAATGTAGCTTAGACAGAATATCGTCGCAAGGTGGAAAGCTCATAAGATGATAATATCATTTTATACGCGTATGCGTATGCCTATAATATAGACCGTATTAGAGGAAATCTTCATGTCAAATTCAGGCGTGTTGGCGGCTTATTTTTTTATTGATAATATATACCATCATCATATCAGCCTGTAGACGTCCACTGCTGGACTAAGGCCTCCCCCAAGGATCTCCACGACGACCGGTCCTGCGCTAACCTCATCCAGCTGGGTCCCGCGACCTTTACCAGATCGTCGGTCAACCTTGTATATACCATGAGGTAAAAATCTGGCTTTGCATGCACAGTTACGTAACAACATGCATAAAGGTATAGCTCGTATACCTATATCGGTATTTACAAAATTGTTATTGTCAATTTTGAATTTATTTTATTCTTTTGCTACTATAAAAACATTCCCTTTTATAACCTTACCAGTGTTCTCCTAATACCGTCACGTTTGTATCTTTATACGAATCTAAAGCCGAAAAAATAAAAAATACGTTTCACGTCGGGAAAAGGTTTCTCGCGGGGAACGTGTTCTCATAATACTTCTGTTAAGCCGCTGAGGCGTTACACTCATTCAAAATATCCCATTAACCAACGCCAGTTCAAAGAGCAAGAAAATGAAAATTTCTAAGGAACATTCCGGGACTAATTCAGTAGATAATAATAGCAATAAATATGATTAATTATCGCCTGCGTCTCCAGTTATGGCTGCGTCTCGAAGGAAATCTTCAGTGGAACATAATGTCGTTTGCGTGATAGAGTGAGACGGGACACGCCCAGCGGGACACGAGCGACCCCTCGCAACTATATTTTCCCTTACATACATATGATTTTTTAAAAGTGTGACAGCAGGATGAATGATCTCTAACTTACCAGGCTACTTGTAGAAAATATCGGTCTGAACAGAAATGTATTTTGTTTTTTGTTGAAGCTGTTACTTGAAAACGGTTATAGGTAATATAAATATAGTTATTTTGGGAAAAAATATATAAAGGCAATAGAATCTGACATTTTCAGGAAAGTGGGTCGTTGTGTCTCTCCCTATATTAAGCTGATACTGAAATCGTTCAGATAGGCGTAAAAAATACTTGAATTCTTACAGATAAGTCCCGTAAAATAAGCTTACCTATCTAATCTAAGCAGATTTTGGATTTGTATACAAATGACCTAAGGATTAGTACAGAATCCTGAAAATCCGATTACAATGACACCTTTACAAAATGGAAGACAAAATAAACCTTAAAAGATTGAATGAAATGACGACCGCCTAGAAAAGTAAGTATTAGGCTACGAGTATTTAAGAATTCGTTCGTCGTGTCGTTACACTTACAAGAGCTATCGGGGAGGCAGGTATTTATGGATATTTTTTTTCATTAACTCCAAACTGCTTCCATAGTAAATTATGCGTCTCTTACAAGAATGTATAGAGTTATCATTCGATTTCCCGACTGTCGTAATAATTCGTCCTAATGGTTATTAAAATATAGTTAAAATAAAATTAAAATAAATAATAGTTAATAATTATCATTTCATATAGCATGTATTAAAATTATAATTATCTGTTACGCTATAAGAGGTAAGTATATCTAATCTGTCAATCAAATTCAAAGTTAATAGCAGCGGGGATTTTACCCATACCCACCCAATGTTATCTGTTTGTATGTCACGGAAAATGAGAAACCGGGATCCTACCGGTATATGTTACACTAGTAAATGGCTTGGTATATAAACTTTATATAAAAAACCCTCTTTGACCTTTTAAAAAAAATATCTTAATTTTAATACAACGTGCGTGTTGAAAACGTACCTCTAGTGTTGCAAAAGACTCGAGTACCGTCGAGTTTTAATTTTGTAGACACGATCCGATTACGACTTGCAGCTCTCAAAACTCGAAGTCTATAGAATCGAGTAGCGCGACTCTTTCTAACGACGATTCGAGTCCTGAAAAAAAAAAGGCCGCAGAAAAAACTCAAGCAATAGGGTTGGACTCGAACCTCGTTGTTCTAAATAAAAAAATATTTGTTCTGAAGAACTTTATTAGGGGCATGTGAAGCTTAGAAGTGAGACAATGAGACCAAGAGCAAGAATTTAACGACTCGTGGTAAAAAAGGACTCGAACGAGCGCACAAAACGGAGTCCTTAGCCGCTTACGTTCGAGTAATTTTGTTCAATAATTTTAGTCTAGAAATCCAGTCTGGTTTTTAATTATGAGCGAGTCTCGGAAATACGGACGAGCTCGTGTTTCATAAAATTGACCCGCGGTTCTTCGATCACCATATAGTATTCCCGATCGCCGCCGCGGTTATTTGAATCTTCGAACTACAGAAGACGGTACCTACCTACTTTCTATTCGTTTACTATGAAATCACAATTGGTGTTACTAAAGTATTGACATACATAAACTAATGTTTTTTTTGGAATGTGTCGTAGGTGTATTTTCGAAAACCTGTGCAAATGAAATAAAAGTAAATGTTCATAAAGATAATAGAGTTTGTTGTAATTGGATTCGTTAGCGGCGGCTCCGACAAGTAAAGGCGGGGTATCAAAATAACGCTGAGAGTATACTAACTAACATAACTTATAAATAATATTATAGGTTACAAAAGAAAGTACTTTCATTCTTACGTAAGGTAATGTCTATTACCTAGTAGGTACCTAGTAAATGATTAAATTGCCTTCCCGAAAGACTTTTTATGAGTTCATTTACTCTCCTCTGTAGTATTTTTATTAGACATGTATTTTTGACTAGTAATGCGGTTACTCAATGGTTTTGAATTTTTATTATTAATCACTGTTAAATTTCTTTAACGAAATTATTATACCTTTATAATATTATGTGTTTTCTCTTCTCCTGGTCCGCCTACTTTAATCCACTATGATATAAATGTTTTGATCTTGTGTACATACTCTGTTATGGAGGCTTATTCCAATCAGGTTTTCACGTTGCTGGGGTTTATTTTTAAATGTGTTAATGACATGACGTCATGGCGCGTACCCTCCCGCCTCTACGTCAAGTTCTATCACACTTGTTTGATCTCCTTCCCCTATTTACGTATGACGTAATGAACAACCATTTAATTATAACTTACAAAATTCAACTGATAAATGAAGGAAAAGGCCAAATTCATTTTTCTGTCATATTATTATCTGTTTATTCACTCACACATAATAAGAACATTATGTTAGGATTATTTGTGAATGCGTGTGTCTTACCTTTTCTTGAACATGTAGGTAAATATGTAATATATAGATCGCATACTCGGTACTTATAATTTTCAGAAAATAAGTATTTTTTATACGATACGGTTATAAGAACAGCTTTTTAGCCTTGTAACGCTAGGAAGTCAAAGCCAGCCTATTGAGGAAACACTATTTGTCATGTACAACATTCTGTATCAGTTGGATCATCATCAACAACATACTCGTTTTATGTCCAATGCTGGACAAAACTCTCTAAAAATATGTCGGGTTTAAGCCAAATCACCACGCTCTGGATAGAAAGGTGATCTATTTCTGTGTAGACAATAGTGCTTTTGATCATCTGGGTTCATCAATTTGGATGTCTAAATACATTTCAAACATCTATAATTTTACTTTCAGGAAACATTCCTTTATTTTTAAAAAGAAGTAAAACTGTGTTAGGAAAAAAGGTGCCTTTTTAGTAAATTTTGCTTTTTTCGATATTAAAAGTACTTTCCCTCCATTGACGGCTTTTAATTTTCACCCTGTATAATAAATAAGAAAATGAAGAGATTACATGAGTAAATGAGCTGGATGAGATTAGCGCAGGACCGGTCGTCGTGGAGATCCTTGGGGGAGGCCTTTGTCCAGCAGTGGACGTCTACAGGCTGATATGATGATGATGACATGAGTACCTACATAGAATGAACGTCATCGGGCTTTCACTCGAATCGATTAAAAATTTTCAATACTAACCATTTTATTCCCACTAAGGTTTAGTCTAAGTGTGTAGCTTCGATCACCATATACTACGATCGCCGGTGTGTAGTCACTAAAAAGTACCAGTCTTTTTTTACTTTTAAACAAAACAGAAATGAAAATATTCCACTACAATATTATTATTTTCATGATTGATGATGGTGGCTAATTATGTATATTTAAACAGTTAAATCATGAATATGAATTTGGAATATTTATTTATGTTACGTTCTAAAAATGCACCTTGCTACGTGCGCTACGCCGCGCCGTAGCACTTCCAAGTTGTAAAATAACAGAAAATATATTACAATTAACTACGAGTACACAAAGGTGTGATTGAAGTATTTGATTCTGATATCTTTTAACCAGTCACAAAAATACAAAGGCTTAGTTTCCATTCGTCAATAATAGGTCCCACTATAAACTGGGCGGAGGCCTCTTTCACCTAAAGACATCTTAAATTAAGTTAAATAAACAGAATACAAAGTAATAAGATCCCAGAAACTACTGCTCGCTTAACCTCGACCTCGTAAACTGGGGTACCACGACCAGGGGCCAATCGCGCTAATTCTGAACGATTACCCAAATCCAAACCATAACCAAAAACGTTATCATGTACATGCAGCATAACGTTTTTGGTTATGGTTTGGATTTGGTAATATCGTTCAGAATTAGCGCGATTGGCCCCCAGGTACTGTCTAATTTTAAAGTAAACATGTTTTTAACGTCTTAATACGCGTATGATATTATTTTTGAACTGCATTAGAGATGAAAATGTTAGCAGCGTGGGTGTAGTTCAAAGTGCTGTTGTCATGACGCGGCGCGGGCGTGGGATTGAGCTCAAGTTTCAGCTCACAGAGAAAATAATAGTACATACAAGTGAGCTAAGAATCCTGGTATCTTTTGTGACGTAATTTTTTTTTTCAAAATGGCGTCGTTTTCAAGATGGCGGAGCGCCGTTTTTTCGAGAAACTTTATGTTGGTCATTACACTCGAGGCTGGATGTACACTCGAGGCGTAGCCGAGTACTTTATGAACCTAAAAGCGGAGTAAGTGTATTGAAAAAATGATTACATTTCTGTGAATTTCAATATTATTTTTTAGTAGAGTCTTCGACTCCCGTAAGGTACAGTATATTATAAAACCCAAGCAATACGCAATAGGTTTCACAGAAGGCGTTGGGTAATGGATTATTATCACGCGGGTTTTCTGGAGTAAACATACAAACTGAAATCTAGACAGACGGAATATTTGAAGTTCAAGCGAATGAAAACAAAAATTACAGACAGACGGTCCGTTCTATAATCTTAGTGATTAATATTCCAGTTTTATCGTATCCGATAGAGACTTGTTTATACAAATTCGACATCTATTTAAAATTTCTTTATGTGAGTGTTAGCACCAAGTAAACATAATCTAAAAATATAAAAGTGCTTATTTATTTTTAATACGAATCTCCATCATTTATGTGTTGAGTGCAACATTCGATTATTTAAAGTTTTACCTGTTGACTGAAAAGAGATTTCCCACTTTATTCTTTCTTTCATGAAATCATTTTTAAGTAAGCAATCTTACTCATTGAAAGGTATGTTCAAACAAATATACGGGATGTCTAAGTGTCATGCACGCCCACAAAACTGAAACTACACTTAAAATATAAATAAGTATTTTCTATCATCAATCACGTCATCAGCCAGTATTCTGGCCATTCATTCAAACAAAAATTGCTTTAGTCTATTTTCGTTTCAGCTTTTGATGAAATTAAAATTTCACTCATTCCCTTTCCCCAATCAAAACACCATAATTTACTATGTTTACGAAGTTGATTTTTGGGATTATTCCCTATTAGCTTAGGGTATTAAAAGAAACAATTTTTATACCTTACCTACGTGAACTAAAATGTGTACACTCATTCATAGAAATTGCATAAAATGAAATAAGTTGTGCATATGAATGAATTAGCTGATTCACACAACTGAACAGAACTGGCGGCCAATCGCTCTAATTCTGAACGATTTTACCAAATAAAAAACCAATACCAAAAACGTTATGCTGCATGTACATGTTTGGCAAACCTTTACAAACGCAAGCCAAACCCCTGCTCCACACGTTTGCGTTTGTAAAGGTTTGCCGAACGTGTACATGCAGCATAACGTTTTTACCGACTTCCAAAAAGGAGGAGGTACTATGTTCGGCTGTATGTATTTTTTTTTTCCTTTTATGTATGTTCACCGATTTCTCCGTCAACTGTGGACCGATTTCAAAATTTTTTGTTTGTTTGAGAGGGTCCGATCCCGAGGTGGTCCCATTGTCACCAAGTTAGGATCTGATGAAGGGATCCGATGGAAATCGAGAAAAACCCTCAAATTTACATACATAGTTCGAGTTACGGCACAGTAGGTGGAGGGCATAGGAGGGGAAGGGGAGGGGGAGGGGTGGGGGAGGGTAGGGGGAGAATTGGGGAGGGGAGGGGAGGGTGTGGGAGGGGTTAGGGAGGGAGAAGGGGTCAAGGAGAGGGGGGAAATGGAGGACATGGAGAGGAGATAGGGGGAGGGGGGGGGGGGGGGGTGAAGGGCAGGGAGAGGAGATAGGGGCGAGGGGCGGGGGGAGGGGGGAAGAAGTCTGTGTAGTATTTTACCGCGAATGAAGTGGTAATGATGATGAAATGCTTTACAACGCTAAAGCGCAATAGAGATAGGGCGGCGGTGTTGCGAAAGCGTTGCGGCGGCGAATCTGCGGAAAGCGAATATAAAGCGGACCCCTTCAGACAGGAATTGTATGAAGCGGTTTGTATGAAGAACGCTCTGTACCGCGCCGCGCCGCCGCCGCCGCTCTGTGTGGCAGTTCTCATATCATCAACAGCTTATTAAGATGTCCCCACTGCTGGGGCTCAGGCCTACCCTCTCAACGAGGGTGTTCGGGCTATAGTCCACCACGCTAGCCCAGTGCGGGTTGGTGGACTTCACATGCGCCTAAGAATTTCTTCTTCGGCGTATGCAGGTCTCCTGACGATGTTTTCCTTCACCGTTTAAGAGCAGTCAGTAAAATGTACTTAAGTTTCGAGAAAAAAACCATTGGTACATGGCCCAGCTGGGGATCGAACTCCGGACCTTTCGATATGATGGGCCGTGTCTTATCCCCGACGCCACTGACGCTATCAGTTCTCATATACTGCAAAGGAATACAACGCACCGCCGCCACTCCGCACCGCAGCCGCGCCGCGTGGGGCGTATCCATCTGTGAGCGCGGTTTTGTCGCTTTCGCCTTCGCACCGCCGCCGCTGTACCTACCTACCTAGTTCTTTTTACGGGGATTATTAGGGATGCAACGAATACTATTATAAATACATTAACACTAAAAATGGAAAAATAAAAAACTTTTTAACACAAAATAAAACCGACTTCAAAACCACAAAAAGGCACTAAAAAGCGTAAAATAACTTTTTTATTTTAATCCAAAAGACAGAACCCTGTTACGTATTATTTTAACTAAAATATTATTATAATATGTGCTATGTACTGATCTGTTTGAAGTCGGTGCCAAGACCGACGCACAATAAAACTTAGCAATACGAACAGCTTAATTAACATATACCGGTCGTCGTGGAGATCCTTGATCCCTCAAGGATCTCCACGACGACTCTCCGATCGATCTCCTCCCGGCCTTTGTCCAGCAGTGGACGTCTATAGGCTGATATAATGATGATGAATTAACATATTATGGAATGGTGCACGGGAGACTTAGCCTACTACCGGCTTGGCACCGACTACAAACAGATCAGTACATAGCACATATTATAATAATATTTTAGTTAAAATAATACGTAACAGGGTTCTGTCTTTTGGATTAAAATAAAAAAGTTATTTTACGCTTTATATTTTAGTGCCTTTTTGTGGTTTTGAAGTCGGTTTAATTTTTTGTTAAAAAGTTTTTTTTGGTTATGGTTTGGATTTGGTAATATTGTTCAGAATTAGCGCCATTGGCCCCCAGAACGCATCACAAATAAACAGGGCAACATTATATTCCAAACTGACAGTGCCTGTTAGTTTATACTCAATCAAATTAGAATCCGATTTTAGCACCGGGCGGTGCGGTGACAGCGATCTGTAAAATTTGTTTTCTATCTATAGGCAAACCACATAACTCGCGGGACGCCCGCGGGGCAAGAGGTAGGTGGGGGTGGGTATCGATACACACGTAATTACTTGTTCCGAGATAAATCCAGAGATATATTACTCGAATGCAAAAGAAGGTAATGAACTTTGTCATTTCATTTCATACTAGCAGAGCCCCGCGACCTCATTCGCTTTAAAAAAAGGCTACTCATGACATACTATTGAGCTGTGCATGCAATACTTCAAACCAACCAACCAAACCCGCAAACAAACCCGCAAAAAAACCCGCAAACAAACCGGCAAACCGGCAAACAAACAAACAAACAATTAGGAACACAACAAAAAATAAACTGAGATTCAGCACCCCCGAGAACCTAGAAAATGGTATAACATTAATGCGTTGCCCGTGATAGTACCACCAGATCAAATGGCATCGGATCTTTTTGTGTTATACTCTTTGCTAAATAATAAATAAAGTCTTCTACTTTTTACATGAAATCTTTTTCTTCATATGGAAAGTCAGTTGCCGATTTCCGTGCATTTTGGTTGCCATGGAGATATTTCTTGTTGAAAGAAAGAATAAGGGCTTCTTACACCAGTTGCTGATAAAGCCCCAGATACCCTATATGCAGGTTATCTACCAGATACCCGTTTTTTTCGGTTTCACAGGTATCTGATTGCCTTATCTGTCCGATAAACCGCCTTATAAACTTACAGCCAGATCAAGGGGCTGTTATTTCTTTATCTGTCGGATATGGATTGTTTTTTTTCGAATTTAACGCGGTAATACTTCAGTTTTGTGTTAACTTTTTATGTTATATGGATTTATCACTGTTTCATTTATAAATAGTACATTACTGCCGCGGCCTGCAACAGAGGCATTGATGGATGAGCGTGTGAATGTAGGCCGAGGCGAAGCCGAGGCACATATACGTGAGTCCATCAATGCCTGGTTGGGACCAAGGCTTGTATAATGCTATTCTCAAATAATGCGCGGAAATCCAAAAAATATCAAGTTTTATTAAAATTGTGAACCGTCTGAACTGAATGATCACGAGTTAGGGTTGTCACAATACTATCGGCATATCAAAATACTTTTGGCCATATCTCCGGAACGGCTAGTGCTAGAACCATGTTCATGTACTCAAATGAAAGGGCTCGACGAGATCTATCTGAATATAATATAAAAAAACACCCTGTATATTCATATAAAATTGTATATACAGGTTGTTTTTATTTTATATTATATTCAACTAGATCTCGTCGAGACCTTTCTTTTGAGTACAAACACGAGGGGTCTAGCACTAGCCGTTCCAGAGATATGGCCAAATGGAAAAAAAAACACTCTTTTGGCCATATCTCCGGAACAGCTGGTGCTAGACCTTTGTTCATGGTACTCAAATGAAAGGACTCGACGAGATCTATCTGAAAATAATATTTTAAAAAATCACCCTGTATATTCATATAAAATTGTATATACAGGGTGTTTTTATTTTATATTATATTCAACTAGATCTCGTCGAGACCTTTCATTTGAGTACAAACACGAGGGGTCTAGAGTATTTTGATTTGCCGACAGTATTGTGACAACCCTAACTAGTGATCGTTCAGTTCAGACGGTTCACAATTTTAATAAAACTTGATATTTTTTGGATTACCGCGCATTATTTGAGAATAGCATTATACAAGCCTTGGCCCCAACCAGGCATTGATGTACTCACGTATGTGTGCCTCGGCTTCGCCTCGGCCTACATTCACACGCTCATCCATCAATGCCTCTGTTGCGGGCCGCGGCAGTAATGTACTATTTATAAATGAAACAGTGATAAATCCATATATAATAAAAAGTTAACACAAAACTGAAGTATTCCCGCGTTAAATTCGAAAAAAAAACAATCCATATCCGACAGATAAAGAAATAACAGCCCCTTGATCTGGCTGTAAGTTTATAAGGCGGTTTATCGGACAGATAAGGCAATCAGATACCTGTGAAACCGAAAAAAACGAATATCTGGTAGATAACCTTCATATAAGGTATCTGGGACTTTATCAGCATCTGTAAGAAGCCCTAAACGTTGTATATTAATTGTTTGGCTGGCTTGTTAATTTTCTTAGAAAAAATTTTGGACCGTCCATCTTCAGCGTTCATCTTGGGAAATATCTCTGGAAAATTAATCTCGTGTAGATTTGGTTCCGAGCGTCCGTAATCAAAAAGCCGACTTCACGCCGCGGGAGCCGCTAGCGTACTGAGGAACGTCACTTGTGCTCCCTGCCGCGCGCGCGCGCCTTCACCTCCGAAACGCCTGAGAGTTCCTCCGCCTCCACCTACTTCTTGCCCCGCGGGCGTCCCGCCAGTTAAATGGTTTGCCTATAGTTCATTGTTAGAACCTTGTCTGTTAATACTGGCTGCTGGTGATTTGGCATTTAGAGGACTTTGTGTTGTTTTATTTCAATTTATTTATTCAAACAAACAAATTCAATTACATTTCGTTAAACACAATAATATGTATACTGATATATGTTATAATACTAGACAGACACTGTAATAAATAAGATGTTTTATGAGACGCAGCAAGCTAAGGTTGTGTGGGTGGTCCTCACTAGGCAGGCCCGTTTCGAGGTCCACCGAAACACATCGCGACCACCGCGGCCGAGGGACAAGGCCGGGGTACACTCGTTACATGCTATGTTTGATTTAGAAAAGAAAAATAAAGTATCAAGTTAATTATGTTGTGCTCACTTTTACCTAAATGCTGGGTAGTATTTCGGCTTTGGGTGAGCGCATCATTCGTCAGCCCGTAATTTGTTTCGCCCTGTCGGTTGTCGGGGCGGATCACACGCTTGGCTACCCCTCGTAATGGCGACTCCAGCGCGCCCTCTCTACCACACTTGTGTTACATACAACATACGTACCTTACCTTTATAGGTCTACTTTACTTATTTATTTAAAAAAACAAAGAATATGATGCTAGGTTAACCGACGTTCTATTAATGTACCTATATTCCTAAGATCATTTTTAAGAGACTTTCTTACTTAGCTGTCTCAGAATTTTGGTTTTAGACGTGCTGATCGCTTTGTTGTCAAGGATTTAAACTCGGATATCATTCTCAGTAGTTCCATGGGATTTCGAAATGGAACTACTGCAATCATACCAAAAGTATTCGTTTGTACCCTTAATTATAATTATTATTTATTATCAGCAGATTTTTCGGATGCTTTTGGTTCCTCCAAGAAATACTTAGTCAAGCTATGCCGAGAACCACAGGTATATCTAGGTCTGTGCCGAGAACCAACATATATTAAAACACAACCAAAGAACGATTTACACAGAAACATCATTGTTGACTTTGACATAGCCATTGTTTTAAAATCAGAAAATCCGATATCCAGATATAACCCAGATTCCAGATGGAAATTTGTAACTACTCGACAATTCCACATTCACTCGGGTAAATGGCTAGTAAATCATACGTAGAACCTCACTCAAAGCTTTTGACAAAAGACAAACAAAATTTCTAGTTCCCTGTAACTGTTATCAAATCATCATCCCTACTATTAACTGGATCTCAAGGAAAAAGGAGTTGTAGTTTTATTCGAAACAAGTAAATAACAGTTATATGAAAAGGGACAGGCCGTAGAAAGAAGTTATTACATTACGTTAGTCCCCGAATTATTACCATATGTCTCTTGCAGACGATGTAGGGACCCTTTTAAATATCGTTATTTTATTGAACGTCGTGAAAATGAATTTCTGTATAAGTGATAATTTATGCGGTACAGAAATAGAAATGTGAGATGAAACATAACAAACACCAGTGCACTAACGAGAAACAATTCACAAAAATATGAACATAATTTACGTACCGTTAGTTTCGCAAATGCCTTCTTTTTAATCATCATGAATTATTCGAATTATGCCAAAATTAAAATTATCTTAATTTATTTTTATTAGTGAATTATCTCAGATTCACTTATTGAAACTTATGCCTCTTTTCTATTTTTTTATATTTCTCAAACTGGCTATATCTCTCACAAACGTTAACAAAAGAGAACATCTACTATAAAGCTAGTTTTAGAATTGTACGTGTACTTTCAGTACTTGTAGGTATAGGGTCGACTATTGATATACTCAACTCAGTATAACTAAACACAATAAGGGACGATGAGATTAACTGCGTTACTACACAATGAAAAGTCCTTTAATGTACTCGTGGTACCAATTACCTCAATGGTAAAAGCCCCGTTACGATCGAACCTTTGTTAAATGGTAAATGTACTTATTTTAACATTTTCTTTTAAGGAGATTAATGTGAAGGTAATTAAGATTTAATTACAGGTCGGTTGGTGCAATTAACTCTCTAAGGTAGACTTAGAGAGACAGATTAACGTACCTACTGCATATATAAAATGACTAGCTTTTCCCGCGGCCTCGCCCGCGTTTTATAATTTATTTCTGACTTTTTCCTTTTCTGGCTCCAAAGTGTCGTAGCCAGATGTTAAATAACTTTTCTTAAACATGCGCGGAAATATTGTCATTACTTTTGAATAAAGACCACGCGAAGTATCATAATTACGTAGACTGAAAAACCAAAATCACTTCCCGGCGCGTTCTTTGAATTTGGAACGAAGAGCGCGCCGGCAATGTTGTATGAAACGGTGTGCTGTTTGAATTTAGAACTCTTTCATCTATCGTACACATTGCGTTCTCGTGGCTGTATAGCCACAGATGCGTTTTTATTTAAACTTGACAAATCCTGAATGTTACACTGGACATTGTTTCCGCAGATCTTCAGCCACTCTTCTTGCTGATTCGGGAGCGAATTTAACTACTCTAAAAAGACACGGAGGTTGGAAGTCCAATAAAGTGGCTGAAGGCTACATCGAAGACTCTGTTGAAAATAAAACTGAGATAACCAATAAAATTAACCAAAACATCAAATTGCGACCTGTTAATGATTCGGAAACAACATCTTACCCACTCACCTCTTGCCAATTATCAAGTCCACAGCCATCCACTTCTAAACACCAATTAAGTTTCCAGCCACCTACCACTGACCAAGTATCAAATTCCCAGCCGCAAACGTCAGAAATACAACAAACGAACATAAATGTGCCTGGAAAAACAATAACATTTTCGTTCAATAATTGTCCTAACATGAGCAATATAACTTTTAATATTAATTAAATTTATTATGTAAAAGGCCCTTTTTTATTTCCTTGCATTTTTTAAAGAAAAGCACTATATATGCCTCGGCCGAAATGGCAATTGCCTATTTCGCTGCCTTTGCAATAATGTACTATTCCTCAAGAATTGGGATATCAAATACTAAAAGACAGTTTAAATCCGAATGCTACCAGTTCCAGAGAGCGCGTTGAAACAAACAAACAAACATCTCTTCAGCTTTATTATATTAGTATAGAATACAGGCTAAAACTTTACAAATACAGAATGGATGGATTTGGATGGCGGGAATTCAATTTATGAATTCAAATGATTTCTCACGAGCAATTTTATATGAATGCAGTTTATTTATGGTAACTAGAATTAAAATAGATACTTAATTTCGGAAAATTTTGTTATTCTAAAATTAATGTATTTTTCGTCTTAGTGTTTTCCTTTTGGTAAATATATTCCATAGTGGTTCGCAAAATAGGATTAAGCAGATACGTGGTATTGCGCAGTAACGCACTAAGTGTGGCAAAGAAAATGTAGAACTACGATATTAAACGCATCACTAAATATATAATGTACCTACCTACGGATTTAATTAACGTGTACAGTTAGTCGCTAATCACTTTACAATATTTTTGTATACTATTGAATAATGCACAAAAAACGTAGATATGCCAAAATTTATTTATTTTGATTTTTACAGAAAGATCAAAGAAAGGAAATTTAAAAACATTGTGGAACCTATTGTAATTTTAGTTTGCTTTGGTACTAGAAGAACTATTTATTCAGGTCACCATAGGGTGTCCTTGACCCCCGCCGGGACGTAGCATCCCTAAGTTCCGCCCTGCATACTGCATGTTAATTTGGTCACGTTCGTGGCGCGAACGCGTCAACATGTCGATGCTGGGGATAAACGCACTCGTTCATACTCGTACAGTCGACCGAACGTCAGTGGAACTTTGACCTTGAGCTGGCCTAACCTATAGGGAAGTTTCAATACTATGAGAGACCAGTTTATACTGGTCATGTTTCCACTGACGTGCGGTCGACTGTACCATACACGGTTACACACGCTCTCACCACTCTCACGCTCTCCCACGCTTGCCATTTATTTTAGTAAACCACCTGCTACTCGTCACCGCCGCTCTTCCAAAGCTATTTTAGAAGTCAAATTAGATTTGATTAGTTTATCACATTAGAAGACCTTTTATTTCCGTTCATGCATGACACGTTGTTCGACTGAAAATATTTCTTTTTAACATTCATATGACATGGGTACTTACCTTAGCAGTGATCAATTTGTTAACATTTGAAGAGTCCACAGGAAGAACAATAGAGTTAAGATCTCTTTGGTGCGTGCTCGCGTAGGGGAGCACGCGCGCCACCAAAGAAATTCGAACCTTCCTGGGAAGAACGATCACAATCACAGAATAAGTTCCTTACCTATATAAATTGCGATTGTTACTATTACACCATTTTTTGCGTGTATGTAATATAAACTCTATGGATTTTGTAACTTTGATCGTTTTAGCCGTGGATTCTTTATTTAGTAAGTAGCAGTAGTAACCTTAATTATATAATTATTTACGGGTCTTACACACGAATAATTATATAATTATGAATACAAAGCGCGAAAGTCTAAAAGGTAGTAACCTTCTACGTAACATAAATCAAAAAAAAACTACAGCCTATTACCATATCCCCACTGCTGGGGCTGAGGCCTACCATCTCAACGAGGGCGTTCGGGCTATAGTCCACCACGCTAGCCCAGTGCGGGTTGGTGGACTTCACATGCGCCTAAGAATTACTTTTTCGACGTATGCAGGTTTCCTCACAATGTTTTCATTCACCGTTTGAGAGCAGTCAGTAAATGTAAGTACTTTAGTTTCGAAAAAAATCCCATTGGTACATTGCCCAGCCGATCGAACTTCGGACCTTTCGAAATGATAGGCCGCGTCTTATCACCGACGCCACTGTAGCTCTAACGTAAACGTCTCTTATGTTTTTGTTACTTTTCCATTGCATTTGAATAAACTTGACCGCTTCTAGCACTGTGATAAAGTTTCATTTAAAGGTTATGTGTAGAGACAGTGTCACACCTGCATCCGGCAAGATACGAATAATGTTTGAATTTTGAAGGGAATTGCCAGCTTCCACAGATTAACATAATTCAGGTCAGTTGTAGTATAAAACTCATAATTCATACAAAATCCCAAGTCCGCTTCGCAGACCACTAAAGCGTAATGCCACTAATGATAATAACCAAACTTTAAGTACGATCAGTAGTACAATAAACTACGTACGGGATGACATAATTACTGATAGTGGGAATCGTTAAAGAGTAATCAAAGCCAGGAGTTATAGGATTGCGGGCCAGCCTGAGGTTGCGACCCTTTTCCAACTGAAAGGGTTTAAACTGGAGTACATTTTGCGGAATACAAACCGACTCTCGGATTTATCTACGGTCATGCTTATTTCAAATGCAGATGTTTATTTATGCATGTTCCTGATTAATGTTTGCGGCAGAAATAACGAATCATTTTATACTTTTCGGACTCTATTCGAGCTCATTTCAGATGCTGGAGTTCTCTGTTTGTGAAAATAAAATGGAATGTACCTACCTACTTATTTAATATTTAACTGATTTCAGTTTTCTTTGAAGGACATGATCCGTAACGAGGAGATCCGACGGAGAACTTAGGTTAATGATATATCCGAAAGGATTAGCAAGCTTAAGTGGCAGTGGGCAGGTCACATTTGATTATATACTCTGTGCATCTGTCGTAGAACCGACAGCCGTTGGGGCAGACGTGTGAGACGAACCGGTGCGCGCAGCGTGGGACGCCCGCACCTCCGCCAGTAGACTAACGACCTAAAGAAGGCGGTCGGAAGCGGGTGGATGCGGAGTGTGGAGAGCGGGGAACGGATGTGGTGACATTCATTGTTTCAGCAGGGGACGTTAAATGGCTTATATGATGATGATGAGTTAAAATAATAAAAAAGGAATGGATTATTAAAGTTTCGTTCTCCTAGTTGGTTTTCGGAGAATCTATGCGACATAGAACAATTTGAGTGAGATCTGATTTTAGATTAGTTTAGTTTTTATTTGTAACATAAACATTTGTAACTTCTGGTACAATGTTGAGAGGCATTGTTAGGTATATAGAAGAAAAGCTTTAAGTACCAATAAAAAAGGTGACCTTGACTGGAAACTTTTTACATTTAATAGAAGCACTCCGTACAATATAAATGAACAAAACGAAAAAATTTGAACGCTAATAAACGTTATACATCTTGAAAGTTATATTATATTATACCATCATAATCATCATCAGCCTATTAACACGTCCCCACTGCTGGGGCTCAGGCCTACCCTATCAACGAGGGCGTTCGGGCTATAGTCCACCACGCTAGCCCAGTGCTGGTTGGTGGACTTCACATGCGCCTAAGAATTTCTTCTTCGGCGTGTGCAGGTTTCCTCACGATGTTTCCTTCACCACTCGAGAGTAGTCAGTAAATGTACTTAAGTTTCGAGAAAAAACCCATTGGTACATGGCACAGCCGGGGATCGAACTTCGGTCCTTTCGATATGATAGGCCGCCTCTTATTCCCGAGGCCACAGACGATTTATATTATAAGTACCTACGTCTCCATAGTTACGAGCATTTTACATTCAGGTCAGCAGTGTTGATATAATTGCGTCGGCTCAAAGTTACTCAGATGTTTGTAGTTTCTTCGACGTGAAAGGCTCAAAGGATTGTACATGCTCGGGACAACATAAGGCTAAGGATGAAATTGATATGTTAGTTCAAATTAATAGCAATAACAGTGTACATTCCCTTGTCAATACCAAGTTAGGTAAGTACTATTTTATGTAGTTACAACTGATATACCTAGATATCGTTATTTACCAACGGTTTTTTATATATATGGTGCCGAGCTGGCGTGCAGTTGCAACCATATCTTCACCATCGGCGAGTCCCACCGCTAAGAAATTATCATGTTTTGATTTGCTTATATTTACTTTTATCTTAACTTCACATCTACTAGATATTGTAATCTAGTTATTATTTAAATAGGCTATTAGATGTTGGCTTGACAGACCTGAAGAGGGTGACCGGAAGCGGCTGAATGAGGAAGGGCGAGGACCGGATTTAAAGGCGATCAAGGGATATCCAGAATTGACTGTCGAAAATAATGTCATATACAGAATGGGACAGAACGGCCTACTCTCGCAAAAGAGTCGATATATTTAAAAAAAATCAATTTTTAATAGTTTTTAATTTTTAGTAGATTTTTAATCGTTACATTATATTACTGTGCCATTGACCCCAATCAGCTGGTTAGGGTTGAAATTTTACATTAAATATTTATCTCATAATGGACGGGGAAATTATAAAATATACTTACCTATATATACAGAATCATAAACTTGAGTATTCAAAATCTATATTTTAATTTTAGATTTTGACGATCTGTGACGGAAATGGTTGAAAATATTGACATACCTAGCTCCTTGTTCCCAATGTGGTACAAACCGTACAAAAGCAAATCCCAATATGACATTTTATGGAATCTGGGTTGGGTCGTCGTGTACCAAATTATAAATGAACAATGAATTTAAAATACTTAATGTACCTTTAACGTATTTTCACGTAATTTCGGTACCTTCTTTACGCTAAAACCAGAAGTTGTAATAATTAGTGAAATAATCAGTGAAAATGATTGTAAAGGGAGAGTGCCACGATGATAAGAACTTAGGTAAAGTACTTGGTAAATCACTGCGATAGGTAAGAGATACACAACGAGAATAATACACATACTAACACATCAAGGCTGGCTGTGGCTGTACCTGGATCAACGGTTATCTAGACCTTGCAGACAAAGCTCAAACATAATTCTGTTTTATTATTATTGTTCCCAAAACCATCACACGGATAATGACACAGTTATACATACCTGTTTCTCATAATATAGTACGTGATTAAGTACGTGACAATTTCTAACCTATACCTAGTTGCTGTGGCCAAAATACCACCGTTAATAATAAGACTAATAATTATCACTTAATGGACCGGGAAATTATAAATTATACTTAAATACAGAATCATAAACTTGAGTACCTATTGTAATATTACATCATACATATTACAATTTATGTTGAAAGATGGGTCTAACTTTGGTAATCTTTTACTTTTAGGGATCTTGAAGCCCACTTATCAGCTTAAAGAGGGTTCAACAATCCCTGCTGAGAGTTCTTTGCAAATAAGATATAAGTTTAATTTTATGAAGGTTCTCACTAAAGTTCTTATCAAATAAGTTTTAAATCCCATATTGACGTCGTCACTTACTGGCACTAATCTTTTTTTATATAGAAGTTAAATCTATGGATTTGGATGAATGTGAAAGTGTGGGTTTGAGTATTCCCGATCGCCGGTTTGAAATCAGAAACTAACTTCATTAGAGTTCTTTAGAATCAGTTCACATCAAGTTATTTTGGCTTTTTTGGGATTCCGTAAAGTGAGTGACAGTAAGAAAACCACAGACCTAAAAATTTTTCGCTACGCTGTAAATCTATGAAGAAAACTGTACTTTGTAGACGGCTTGTTAGGCAGCCAAGAATACCTGGCGACACTTCGACCCACTACCTGAAGCGCGTGCATAAGCAACTAGGCTACTAGTATCACGGTTCTATGCACTGACTTAATTTAATAAACATAATTTATGACAGGTTCAGATGGGCTAATTAAACGAACTTGGTAGCTAACTCATCTAAGGCGCAACCTGTGAGTTTAACGACCTTTCGAATCTTTCTTTCATTTTGTAAGGAATACCGTGCCTGAGGTAAGCGGTCACTGTCATTTATCAACCTACATCATTTGGACTACTGACCGCTGTGGGCAAAGGCAACAATTATGGCAACATATGCTGCCCTGAGGACTAATGCCTAATTGTGCCGGCAATAATATTGATATCCTATCCTTCAAATACGTAACGGAAAATACTACAACGCTATAGCATTGCTGTTTGGCGGCAGAAATACCTATTTCTGCCGCCAAACAGCAATATGTATATAATATTACTAGTAGTTCCGTGAGAACAGTAGACCTCGCCAGCCCTTATAAACCAAACCTAAAAGAAACCAACAAAAGTCAACTTTGGAAACAGAAAAAGTACCTACTAAAGTGACAAAAATTAGCACTTTAAAGCTTAATATTTCGCAAACGGATCCCTGAATCGAAAAATGTTTATCACACACCCGCGATATTTTTGAAAGACCCATCCAACGATACCCCACACCATGGATATCACGCGGAAAAAAATAATTTTCCATTTTAAGTATGCAGTTCTATGAACATAATTTATTTTTTCAACTTTCTTAAGTCGATCCACTATTACTCAAAAACTAATAGAACCTACTTAGCCGTAATAGTTTTCCTTGTAACTACGTTATATATGCTACTGCCATGAATTTTTTCACATTTCCAGAAGCAACCGTTTAGCTGGCAGGGGGGGGGGACACGTGACTCTAACAAAAATTACCGCTTTAAAGCTTAATATTTCGCCAACGGATCCCTAAATCGAAAAAATGGTATTCACACACCAGCAATATTTTTGAAAGACCTATCCAACGATATCCCACACTATGGGATTCACAAGAAAAAAAAAGTTCACTCCCACTTTGCGAGTATGGTAGGTACTCTAAAAAAAATGTTTTTCAAAATTTTATTCTACTCATTTTGTAGGTTTAATTAATTTATACATATGCCAAATTTTCGTCAAAATCGGTTGAAAAATGCGACCTGTAGAGAATTACAGACAGACAGACAGACAGACAGACAGACAGCCGGACAAGAGCATTTTTGGCCAGTCTCGAAACGTAGACGCTTCGCTCGCTTCGCTCGCTCGGTCAATTAAGGCTGATCATCAAGAGGATGCTGATCATCCAGACCGATCCTGTCACCTCTCACCTACACTCGGTAGGTATATCAAGTCTCAAGATCATTAAAAGTTATGAAGAAATCTTCTATGCTTAAATCTTAGTAAGTACAAGTAACTTGAACCACTTGAAAATTGAATATAAAATAGTCATGATCCCCAGGTAAAACGTAGTTAAGCTATGCAGCAGATGTACATAGCTATTATAAACTTACTGGAAAGCTCTTAGTAATATACAATATTAATAAGCTTAGAATAGAGATTTTGTTACATAGTTGAGTTTCGGTTTTTGCTGAATATAATCTTTGCTTTGAATCTTTGTGTTTACCTTTTTATATTTAACATTTTTATTCGCTTATGAAAATAGAGTGCAAAGAATTCCCGTAGTCGAAAAGAGCTTTTACGCTCTAAGGTTAAGATGACTTTGAAGTTTCATTGAAAGATTAGTTACAATTAAAATTGAATACAAGCCTGTACACATTTGAGTGGGAGCTGCAATTACAAAAAATATAGATTAAAAAATAGACGAAACCACAAATTATAGACGAACGGAGATGTTACAATGAATATTTAGAGATATCTGTTTGTAATAAACTAGCTATTTTTTAAGCTGTGCTAATATACAAAGGTATAAAGTAAAGATGTCGATAAGGGTGTACCCATCTAAAGAAATAAAATGGAACTGTGTATATTTTCAGCTAAGGTCAGTTAATGAAAGAAAAACTTTTCATTACCTACCTGGAAAACTGAATGAATTTGACTATTGAAATCAGGTATTCTTAAAACATTTTCTAAGAAAACATCCCACGGAGAAAAAAAACTGCAAAGTTTTCTTCTTTTATTATATTTCCTGGAAGTTTTTTGTAACAATGGTTTGGTGATTACATTCCAATGTAGTCTTTGTGGACAGTTACCATATATTTTTGTCTTATAGTTACACATTGGATGCGGTGGTAGATAAAAAATTGACGTTGTATAAATGTACCCAGTGTACTTACATGAAATAAAATATTTTTAAATTTTGAATTTGGTGGCGAAATAAAGAAACTATTTGGGTACCTATTTACGTTTTCCCTGTACCCTGGTAACTATTCAAAACAAAATACTTTTCACCAGATACCTGTGTATCGGCCAGTTTGTTCTTCTAATGAAATGTTTGTGAGTGCGAAGATTTTAATTTTATTGTAGACTTTTACGATTTCTGTCATTTCTAGTACTGAACGAAACCTTATTTGCTCCATTTACCCCAGATTTGCCCCTAGTGTCTCTTGAACCTCATACAGGATGGAAAATAAAGACGGTAGTTGGAGGGAAAGTAGAAGGTATCCTAAATATTGATGATGTCAAATTACAAGGAAATATTCCTTTATTTTCAAGAATAAGTAGAACTGCATTTAAATATTTTTAGGAAATCACCTGTCTGAACCGGGAATAACTGGACAAATTTGTAAAATAACATCTGTATTTTTATAATATCGCCAATATTTTTGTTTATTCCGTGCATAATAATATAAAATAATGTGTAAGTAGTTACAACAAAAATGTAAGACTATGTTTTGACTAAACTAGATTTGACCTGTATGTAATTAAAATAAATAGGTAGGTACAATTATACTTAAATGTTTTGACTTTTACTTTACAATCAACGCATTGAGTCCACTAACAGTCTTTTTCATTAATTTAGATTGCACGTTTATTTTAAACCAATTACAGCGGATAGGGACTCTGGTGTGCTAATAGAAGATAGATTAACGCAACTTGTCAATAGGATTTCCGTTGGCGGAGTCCTATTAATAGCCGAGGTATCCAGACATTTCCAATTCCGTTTTGGCTGTGTTGGCTGTGCCCGATATGTCGTCGCGCCGCTTCGTGCCCATCAGTCGGCTGCTGTGGACACATACGCGTTTATTTATTCATGAAAATGTAATTGGATTGATATAGAGCAGTCATATAAAAGTACGGACTGCCTATATAAAACAGCGATTTCATGGCAGACTATTAAATGGATATATACGTAAAAACTTTAGAAAGAGGCTCGCGTAAATTATGTAGTGGTATTATCACTAAAAATGTAAACATCGACGGTACCATTCGCACCTATAGGCATTTGATGTTTACATTGTTTCGATTTTTTTTTTTTCGTCCGTCTGTCAACGTCCAATTACTGCATGCAGGCAGATACGACAGGCCATAAGATGGGCAGCAAGTTTTATTACTCAGTAAAATTTTAAGTCGATAACGTGTGCTGCTGAGAAAAGTGACGTACATAAAGACAAACAAACACTAAAGTTTAACCATGGGATCTTTAGCTGTAGGATTATCATGCAATTAAACTGGAATTGGTTCAACTTATCTTGTATTGCGCTAAGCTGGGAGACTGCTGAGAGCGTTTATCTAGTAGATAGATGCTATCTAGCGTTTCGTCTGAACGATCTATCTTCATTGTATTTATCCGGTCCGGTGTTCTCTGCACAGAATGGCCTCAGAATATTACAGCTGCCTGCAGCTCTCTCTGTGTTCTAATCAACATCCTAATGTGCGCCTTACACGTATGTGCGCCTATCTAATATGATTGAGTGCTTTGCGTTGTTTAGTATACTCATTATAGTGTGAAGTGGGAATCTATATAGTAAATTGATCTGTTTTAATGTACACACAAAAATAATAACAATTCAAATTTTACAAAGGGTTAAACTTATTTCTACGAAATCGCTTCCAGCTAAATTAAATAATCTTCCGCTTTAATGATCTTCGACTAACAGTACATTGTAAAATTTGTATTATCAGAATAAAGATTGTCTGAAAGAAATAAAGCATTAAGCTAGCCGCTTAGCTTGTTAATATGAAACTTCAAATTTGCAACAAGTCCTACGTCCCTATATTTTTTGTGCAATAAAATACATTGTATTATAACGTCCGCGACTGGACAAAAAGTCTTTCACAAAGGCTGCGCTACTTGTAACTAAGTAGTTGCCTACACTACAAGCGAATTTATCAGGATCCGTTTGCGATATCAGATACTCGTACGTGTTTGGATTATTTTTCTTACTGGAAATCCGCAGATTCAGTATAGAATATATTTATCGTCACAGAATATAGTGGAAATTGTTATTACTCGTATGCTTTTTCTGTGTTCTCACTATTATTGTTGCTCTAGCTTAGCTTAGGTAGTTATGACATATTTTTTTAAAGAATTATGACAAAAGAGATCAGTTTCAAGAAAAATAAATAATACATAAATGGACGAATATAAACGAAAGAGTAGAATTTAAATATTTTGCAGGTATACGAGGAGGAATATATTGCAGGTAATTAGTGTCAGTATAGTACCTCAATGGATAGTTCAATGATATAACGGGAAGTCGAGATCGGTTAGGCACGGTTAGGTAAAGTAGCAAGGTCACTTCTGCTGGGCTAAGAATATGACTGCCCAACATTCTTTTCCTTCTTTTGCGGAATAAAACGGCAAGCCTTAATAGGTAGTAAGCGGCGACTGATAAATGAATTTAATATAACGCAGCCTATGTAAAGCCACAACGGCAAACCAAACCCATACAATACAATTCAATAGAATTTAATAAACTAAAACGTCCATAATGAAGCATTGTGGTTCTACTAATGAACAGGGTGTGCCACGGAAACTTTGTGGTCCATTACTAAGCAAATTAGCAAGTGAATGCTGGGTGTGGCCGCATGAGGCCCTTACAAGATAGCCCTTTTATTTTCATGTAAGTAAATGTATGCATAGTTGTAATTAACTTTCACCCTTGGCGTAGGTGTGTTTAGTACATAATAGTGTTTCTAAGCTAAAGCTTTGTTAGTAAACGTAACTAACCCAAATACCCTAGTAGTCCAACCTTGTCCTAATTATGATGGACCCATCAAATCACGTACCTATAATTTAGTTTAATACTAGGCTACTTGTTTTTGCAAATTTTAATTAATAACTCGTTTATTCTAAATTGTAATTATAAATTGTATTATAAGTAATTATAAATGGTCTTATATGGTAATTATGGTAATTATAAATATATCTTTGGTCAAAGGCTGAGCCTCGCCATTCAGCGGGGCAATGTGGCGAGTCTCCTCGGGACTCTTCCGAGCGATGGTGGCGATTTAGCTCAAATTTTTTATCTCTGTTAGGTAGTTGGTAATTTAGTCTAGGTCTTATTTCTTTAGCTTTATATTTATATTAATTTTATGCTTTTATTGTTACAATAGTTTTTTGATATTTATGTTTAGTTATTAATATAAGTACTTAATTATATTTTATTTTGTATATAATTTGTATATAATTAGTTAATTACATTATAAATAATTATATATAGTATGTATATTTAAACTTTTTTTTTCTAATCCAATTTTTTCCAATTGGACACTAGTCGCGTTTATTTGTAAGATATGATTTTTAAAAATTGGATGATTTCACTAAAGCATCGTTAAAAAAGGTTTTCATTGTTCAAAAATTAACAGCTTCTAAATATGCAAAGGTCGGTGAAAATTGAATAGCCATTGAAAGTTTCAAGTGACATGCCACGCCGCTATAGTTGTGTAAAAAATTTTCTTTTGTAGGGAAAAAAGGAATTTCGAAATAAAACTTCTTAGTTAAGAATAAAGAATTTGGCTTTTAATGTAAAGAAATTGTGCAAATAGTCAAGTGAACACTTACATTTGGTACATTTGGTTTGGTAAAGTTAAACATAATATAGGTATTTAAGTAAGTTTAATTATAAACGATATTGAATGAGATGGTACATTACATCACATGTAATTTTATTAGCGTGTCCATAAAAAATAAAAGTATAGATATATGGTATGTCTTTACTTTTGATTGCCTACTTCACCCAGTTAATTCTGTGGATCTTTGATAACTCAGTAATAAACTGATTTTCAGTAAGTACTATCGACGGTTACACTGACGATTAGGTTACAATTTATTCCATTCCTATATACATATCTAACTATTTTCTTTCGTTTTGAGAGTGGTGTCTACTTGACAGAGATTCTGGACGTGATTCAGAAGATATTAGACGAAAGATTTCAAAAAAGAAAAATACGCTTTCTTTTTTTATATCAAATTATGCAGAAATATATACGGCCACTTATTGTATTTTTAATATAACAGATCAATATCAATAAAAGATTGTAAATATAAAAAGCAAGAATCGTTCATTGTACAATTACTTTAAATATAAAACATTAAAATAACGATATAAATTCGTCTAATAATAAGTATTCTCTGATTTACACTCTTTGGACCCTAGAAGTAAAATAACAATAGGTACTAAGCCTAATAAAACAAATCAGTTATTACAAAATTTATAATAATATATCTATCTACCTAATAAAATTCACATAGGTAGGTACATAATATTATTAGTAATAATTTATTACTGAACATGAAATTCTACAAACGATTATTGTAGTTTTTGCGTCATGGCTCATTAGACGCAAAAACTATATACGTAGCGCAAAAACATAATTATACAAATACATCTACCTAATCACTTACTACATGTGTTAGGTAAGCAACATTATTATACGACTATTTACACTATAACTGATTATTAACAAATACTACTTATTTATAACTTAGCCAATAATAATTGCTTAAAATGCGATGTTGAGTTCGGTTTTTAGAGAGCTTGAGTTAACTGTAAAAAAAAAAACATATAAGTAAGAACAATTATAGTGCGGTCAAATAAATTAGGTACGTCAATACATATATTATTTACTAGATAACATAAAAAGATATATATAGCTACCTTTATTTAAGTAATTCTAACTATCTAAAGATGTGAATGTGAATAAAAATCGTCTATTACCAAGAATATGGGAATGATGGTTTCTTCTTTGATCTGTGATCATCTCCAGTCAAAGCAGATTAATGTTCAAACCGTATATCCTAGTTAACATAAAAGCACAACCATTGACTTGAATAATTACAAGTTTATTACGTAATAGGTTACTTTGCGAAATTAAAACCCGCATATAGGTATAAAATATAAATAAAATAAAAAACCTTTCAAAATGTCACTGATGTTGTCTGAAGTACCCTGTGCTGTAGGTTTTGAATGTCGCTTGCATCAGGCACATTCATTATTTGAAATCCACTGTCACATTTCAAATAGTCTTGTAATGTTCAATAGTGATAGTGATCAAGTAAGTATTTGCCTAAATTATGCCTTTACCCCTATTGTTACGTACCTACATATGTACACGATGTGAACTCTATATGCACGAATCGAGTAACAAGGTTGAAAACCGGTAACAACTCGACGATCAATTATATAACTCCTATTTATTTTTAGATTGATATTTTTGAAGATTATACAATCACCTATATATTTGACCGAATTACGTTACTATAGTTAAGTATATAAAATGGGGAAGTACTTACCTACCTGCAGGTATATATCATACATTTTAACGCAGATGAAGTCGCGGGGCGTCCGCTAGTTTTTAAGAAATATCAAACAAAAACAAACTAGGTACAATAAAGCAAACAACAACGAAACCTATAATACCGAACTTACGTTATATATTATTTACAATAATATTTAATTGGTTATTGCAACTTTCTAATCAACGTCCAAGTTTATGACATCACGTAAGCTTCTATTGGTCCCGAAACATGTCTAGAACTCGATCTGTCTTTAGAAACGTGACACTGAATGTCGCTAATTTGTACGTGACTTACACTTAATTACCTATCTGGGTAATAAAAGAAGCACGTTAAGTATCTTGTTACTAAGGAAAATGTAACCGAACGCTTTGTAATAAATTTTATTTTTACGTAGACTAGAATTAATATACCTACCTCAGATATTTACAGCTGAGACTTTAACACGAGTACGTATAAAGTTTGTGTTATTTGAGCTTTTCACTGCGTTCATATTCATGATCGCAGGCTTTTCATGATAAATGAAGTTATTACGGGCGGTTTAGATTACCAAAAGTTCTAGGGAGATAATCACGATTGATTTTAAGTAGGTGCACCTACTGCTGCTGTGTAGATATTGAAACTTTGTTGTTTATTTGTATGGCCTAACAAAGTACAACTTTACAAAGGACGAATTCATTTTCCTCGGCGGGTTTGCCTGTATGAACTAGCAGATTTTTTTTTTCGACAGTTTAAAGATTATTTGCTGAAAATATCATAATGTTTCATAGCGCAATCACGAGATTTGAGATTATCTCTATCAGGCAGAGAATATTTCAGTTAATAATATAATATTTCTCTTCGTGGGATTCCAATTTTGAGAAAATAGTGATAGGTGGGTAATTGAATGATTAAACGTTGTTTAGTGAACATGTGTAATGTTTGATCAGGAATAATTAATGTTCTTTCTTACCTGCTTAAATCTAAAAGATACTCTCTTCGGGCACCCTGATCAGGGCGGGAAGCGGTCGCTATAGAGGTCCGGTGGTGACCTGCGGGCGACACCAACAATTAGTGACACCAAGTAAATATGACATAATATTATGTTTGTTGGACGTGGACACCGGCCATCATCCGTCTAAGCCTATCTACTCGTACCTATATGTATAATTGATTCCGGAACTCAGTGGCCCACATGTCAAAATGTACGTAGGGGTGAATGGCCTATAAGTGCCAATTCATACATACGTGAGGAAAACCGGGTGGCAATTGAGTATTATGTTGTCCGTTAGACCAGGATTTAGGTCAAGTGTAAACCCAAGTAGTTTTTAAAAGTTACTTTATTGTTTGTGTTCCTATATTTAGTGTAACTACGTGTTCAGTAAACTTAAAACTTTAAAAAATCGAGACTACTTAAAAACAACAAATAAGTAATTTGCATTTGTTGGTTCTCCCTTGAAGTCATAACATACAATTATTACAAACTATTATATAGCTATACAGCCTCTACTCAAAAAGTAAACACCCATAGGCCTGTATTAAAAATCCGATTGTATACCTATATTTCGTTTTATTCAAGTTCAGTGTACATAACTAAACATTATATTTTTCAGAAGGTACTGACGAAAAGTATGTAATAATCTGTCATGTGGGCTGAAATTATCGTGTCTCGCTCTCCCGGGTCTCAAATCTCGTAAAAGGATTTGTTGAGTGTATTGTTTGCGCAGCTACGACAGGCTCTCGATCGTGGCTGCGAGCATACCTACCCTCGGCAGCAACATTTGAACCGCTTTATATCGAGTAGGTCGTCAAAAGGCTTACAGCGTCAAGGGCGCAGTCAGAGCGAGATTACTGAGGGTAGTACCTAATCCGGTGACCCAGATATCAAATACCTACATAGGTACCTTACACTAAGTATAGTGACTAAAAACAGTATGAGTCGGATAAACAGTGTAATCATTGTCCACGATATCGGAAAATATATTTTCTATTGATCGATTTTTTATCGTTTACGAAGACCAGAATGGTATAATACACATATGCCATTATATTAAATCACATATTATACACCTTTGCCCATTTGATGCTCGGTTTTAGGGACGAGTTCTAATTTCTGTAAAGTATACTACTCTATGGTTCTAATACCTTCAGCGCCAAAATGTTTAGTTCCATCCATGGACACTCGTCACTAATAGACCACGCCCTGCGACGTTACAGGGGCGCGGGGCGGACTGGGGGGAATCTAGCCGGGAGTGGGAGGACAGACCCTACCGCGCACTCCCCGCGAGATTCCCCAGTCGCCTCGCCCCGCGCCCCTGTAATGCGTGGGCGTAGTCTGAGTTAAACAGTCAGCCTAAGTCGCCATAGCTTGAAAGTAGCGTTAATCAAATAGGCACAAAAATAATTTTACAGCAGCCAGTGGTATATTATACCAGTGGTATTTATATATTAGGCGTTACTTTTGATTTAACCCTTCAAGTATACTTGTAAATGCGACAAATACTAAATACTAAAACAAACAAGTATTTTCGCAGTCTGCAACATTCCCGTGTACCTGACACTGCTTTTCACAAAAATAACCATTCCTTTAATGTAACTACATCATTTCCGATCCGGATGCGATGGCACTCGATTACAAAAGCGGTTCCGTACAATTTCCCCACAATTTGCTCTTGTATACCAACAAAGAAAAAAAACTGTGCCATGCCGTGCCAGTGGCTCAGTAGCAAAATGCCTAAAACTATATCGTACATAATAATAATGTTCAAAATACATACATTTGTCTCATGTGTACAGGATTATAAAACTACCCTTACAAATCTGAAGGTTCTTGCGATATGCGGAATGAACATACCGAATAATTTTGATAGTCGTGGTCGACTGTTGCATGTAATTAAATATTCATTAAGTATACCCGACTTACACTACTCAGCTCGCTTAAATCCAATAAATAATTCAACAATGTAAGTATAGTAATACATAATATTATGAAATGTAGGATTACTGCGAAAGGCATGATGATATAAGTAATGAGAAAACGGCAAATAAAACTATTCAATAATCACTTAACAAGTACTTATGTAGTTTTCGAGATTGTGGCACACACGAACTAATAATTGTTTATTACCTATCGTGGACCCCTTGTTACAGCATACTTTATGCTTATGAATTGATATGAATATACAGATGAATTGGTGATAGCTCGGACACTTAGGAGGCATTTAACAGTTTGAATTTTTTTAACGATTTGTCCCGCCGCAACGGGTTCTTAGTTCGACTACGCTTCCTCGGCAATTATTAAGTACTTTAGTAGATGCTGGTATACTCGTTAGTGTCCCTATTAATCGTCACATGATTTATAAAGCATATTAACCTGTTGTATCGACAATAAATCAACAGCTATTCATGGCAACATATTTATGACAATATTTAGAACAATTATTAAGATAGCAACACTAAATCGACAACAAAATTATGCTTTTTATATCATGTGATGACTATAGGGGCGGGGGGGGGGCACGTGAGGTACACTGAGGAGTATACCGACGTCTACCTTATACGAATATGATCGTTGATAATGCGATGTGGACATGCAGTGATGGAAGATCCGAAGATCTACGTTCTCTCAGCAGTCATGTTCTGATAGACTTTATTTTGATTATTTAAAGATACCTGCGTGGTAGGTTCCAGCTTGGTGCCGAACTTGATAGGCTCCTCGGCTGCGGAGAGCATCCTCCGCGCCAGGCGAGCGAACGTGCAGCGGAACTGGCGGCTCATGCTGCAGTACAACACGAAGTTCACCGAGGAAGTGAAGAGTGCCAGCACATCCATCAGGTCACCTGGTAACAATTGATTCCAGTCAAGTAGTGCGGACCCCTATCCAATAAAGTTTGGTTTTAGGTATTCCCCTATGCCAACGGTACATGACCACCAGGTCATAAATGCTGTATATAAATGTATCGCTGTGTACGAGAGATTATGAATGTGTTGTTCGTTTATTACGTGTGTGTGTTCTGTAGCGACCGACAGCGTACAATTTGTATATGTGTGCCTTAATTACTGCGAAAATGGCCGAATGTTAAGGCCACTCGGTTTACCAAGCAAAATGTCAGTATACTTATAGTAAAATGCGCATAATGTCAAATATTGTGGAAAACCAGCACGCTATAACGAGACTGAAACGCAAAATACCAAAATAAATAACATGACCAAAAGTATTATAAAGATAACGTACCTAGTACATAGATACTCAAACTACTAGGTATTTTATATTTATGACAGAAAACAATATCACTGAATAGAACTCTTACACACAAATGTTTTTTTTATTATAACAAATACGATCAATTAAGATGAATGAAATGTATCCAGCAGGCGGATTTTTAAACACGATAGCGAACAGATTCAGCTCTACTAAAAGTAGATTATTATAAGCGATTGAGTCAGAGAAACTAAATACGAAACTATAAGAACTCCAAGAAATATTCAATATTTATTTCTAGTTTTATTCAGTGTATACATGTGTTTATGTTAGATCATTTTCAAGTATCAAATGTAAAGTTTCATTGTAGATCACGGTACAAGAAATTTTTTGTAAGCAGGTTCTCTAAGTTAGTCCAATTCTATTTGGTGTCCCCGTAACTTTGTTACTTTATCGTTGTTTTCAGAATCATATTTTGTGGAACCAGATGTACACCGCATGCCGTAAATTTAGACAATTTACGTACCAACATTACGCAAGGAAAATGGTTCATGGGATTATGTTGATAATACAAACAGATATATTTTGAATAAGTACCAAAATAAACACTGGCCGTGGGAATTTTCATGAAGGACGTCCAATGCATCATCAAATCCATCTAACTACTTGTGGCTTTTGGAAGCATATGGGTATGTGGGTTAAGGTAAGCTATCGTTCTTTAAAAATGGGTCGCATAATCACGTAAGTATATCTCATTGAACAAAAGGTAAAAAATACCAAAGGTTTATTTAAATATCCATCAAGATAGGATTTAAGGCAACTGAAGTCAGGGTTAGTGAAGCAATAAATGTTCCCACGTTGGATTAAGGAGCTTGGATTAGAGACAATGCCTCAAGCGCCAATACTGCCTTTTGTTGTCTCATTTCGTTCTTAATTCACATACAAAACCCAACCAAAATTACTCATATCACGTCTCTAATAACATTTAGCACAAAATATACTTATTTATCTTTCCATAAATCCATTACAGGCGACAAACAAAGTATGATTGATCACCAGCAAAATTTATTGATTGAAATTTCTTTCTGTGTCGAATATATTGATTATTTATATACTAATTGAGTTTTAGGTTCATGAACTCATCTAATATAGGGTGTAGTGTCATAGAAGTGTTACCTTGAGGTTTAACTAAGTTAGAACCCTTGCGGTAACTCCACAAGCCTCATACGACCGACAAAGTGCAGAAGGAATGATAGGCTCAATTAAATATGTTAGATGAACTCATAGAGATAAAATCTCTTTGGCGGGTGCTCGCGGCCCCCTCGAACATTCCTGGATGAACTGATGATGCATAAATTGATACTTATTATCCTATAGAAGAGAGGAAAATCCATCTTCACAAAGTAAAAACCATAGAAGTACAAGGTAAAAGAATCCACATCATGATTTAAACTAGTAATCTTCAAAATCCTAGCATCTTTGTAGGTGATGAAAAAGTACTTGAACCTTTTTCATTCTAAAGTTTTTCAGAAATCCTTTTCAAATCCTAGCTAAATTACTAAGCCTAATAAATAAAAAATCATTCTAATTTGTTTATGAGTAATTAAATAACTGCTAAAGGGGCAAAAGGTTGTTTATTGCGTTTAAAATGTTACACCCACATAATTCTGGTTAACTAATGTTTATCGTTCATTCACTCACCTTGCCAAACCCTATCATGGTCATTAGTTTCATTCGCTAATTAGGTCGAGCGGTTTTGGTATGTTATGGTTATGTATGACTTTTGTAGTAATGTTTTTTGTGTCAGTATTGTGCTCAATTATTTTTACTTTCCCTTTTATAATTTTGTCAAACCATATTTACGTTTCAAGAAATAATAAATCACAATAACGATTCATCATCAACAGCCTATTAATGTCCCCACTGCTGGGGCTCAGGCCTACCCTCTCCACGAGGGCGTTCGGGCTATAGTCCACTACGCTAGCCCAGTGCGGGTTGGTGGACTTCACATACGCCTAAGAATTTCTTCTTCGGAGTATGCAGGTTTCCTCACGATGTTTTCTTTCACCGTTTTAGAGCAGTCAGTAAATGTACTTAAGTTTCGAGAAATAACCCATTGGTACATGGCCCAGCTGGGGATCGAACTCCGGACCTTTCGATATGATAGGCCGCGTCTTCCCCTACGCCACTGACGCTCTTTAAGAATAAATTAAAAATAAATAAAGATTATATTGAATGAAATAAAAAGTCATACGCAAGCTGAATTTAAACCTGCAACCGACAGTGCAGGTCAGGTCTCTATACTTACATAGGCTTGATAGACGGACGGACAAATAAAGGGTTCCGTTTTTACTTTTTCACACCCCGTACCGTAGGTTAAGTACTAAGGGTAAGAGGAAGTATTGTAATGGCAAAAAAAAAGGTTTTTTTAATTTTAGCGAAAATGTGTTCTAAATCGATAACATAGGTGCCGAAAAACAAATATCTCAATTCCGTCTGTCCGTCCGTCCGTGCGTGCGTCCGACACGCTTGGCTATGGACGCTAAACCTTTGGTCCGGCTGAGACCAACTTTTAGAGTTTTAAATTATTTTATCGAAGGATTATCAAACAGTTTCTTCGTACCTTAAACCCAAAGAGTATAGCTGCAAGCTGTCATACAACAAAAAGTGTTTTTTTTTCTCTAAAACGGCTCTAACAATTGAGATGAAACTTTATACGTTTGTCTATGACATAGTAATTACCCATTGACCTGGGAAAAATTTAGTTTATTAAAGTTTAGTATTTAAAATGGTTGAATCTATTGAATTCTCATGTATTACGAATAAGTAGTTAATTATAGGTCATACAACATGATTTCATCAGTTTATGTAAAAAAAATCCATACAAAAAAATTTAAATATGTTAGGAAAATGATGAAGCTATCAGCATATTTATAAGCATATCATTTTTTGTTTACTCCGTCTTTCTTTAAAAAATAAAAATAAAATGTCGAGAAAGTTTAGTGAGGTCCGCCGTACAATTTATTCCTTTTGAGGTACGGAACGGAACCAGAAACACACGGCTACGCGGCCAATCAACTCGTATAGCGTAGCAGGCCTAGCCTTGTCATACGCCTTGTGTTCTTGAATCCTGACAAACTCTCAGATCGACAAAGGGGCTGACATGTAGAAGTGTTTACAAAGGCGTCTGTAAACCACCCGACACCTTTTGCGCAAAGTATAATGTTTTCACATAATCTCTGAACTTATTTCTTGTGGCGAAGTACGTACGTACCCACTTAAATGTCAACGACAAGTAGCTATAAGTAGCTAACAAATGTCGTAAACAAATGAGATTTAGGCGTGGGCGAGAACCGTACATACAACCGTAGGCGCTATGATCAAATACAACATTTCATAAAAATCGTTTCAGGTGACGTAAGTATAATATGCCCATCACCGATTGTCGGGGTATATAGGGTGAAAATTTTATTAATCATGTTTGACGATATCAAATAGGTTTATTTGCGATCAAATAAGGCAATTAATTAATAAATAACGCGTAGGTGAATGATAAAAGACCAAAGAGTTGACAAAAGTAGTAATAAGTTTATATTTTTGTATCTACCAATATTAAGTTGCTAGCAAATGTAATTTTTAGGGATCCGATAAAACCGATACCCCCTATTACAGCGAGTACCCGTCCGTCTGTCCCCCGAATAACTTCAGAACTACTGAAATCTACAATGGAACTAAGTAATGATGGAAAAGCTACGGAAATTTCAGTTATTTAATTTTTATTTTCAGGAAAACTACTTTGTTTTATAATCGGCTGTTTAAAGAGATACCAAATAAACCAGTAAGGCGCTGGAGGAGGTGGCACTATGGGCACTGAATGACTGTGTACTTAAACCTCAAATATTCAGGTCCAGCCATCCTTGGACACGGATCCCGTATTTTGTATATGAGGCGACGTAGGCTTTACATAATTGCTGCGTTTTTTCTTTAGTTTGGTTTGGTTCTTTGGTTTGTTCTTTAGTTTTGGTTTTGGTTGGTTCTTTAGTTTGGTGACAAATTTGGCCTAAGAAATGTTTACTAGAAAAAAAAAACTTAGTGCACTCACCTAAATAACAATGGTAGAGACATATTGTGTAGGTACGGCGCAGCGGCTGTGTTTAACGAGTTCTCGTTGTAGTTTATAGGGTCGTAAACAAAAGAAAATTACCAAACATGCCGTAACAGCTCTTGAAGAAGTCCGGTGCGATGGCGCTGGCGAGTCCCAGGAGGCCCTGTGGGACCTCCGTGGAGAGGAACAGGCCCAGGACAGCGAGCAGCATCCGCGTCGTGCGGTCGGTGCGGCTCGCTCGGCGAGTGCACACCTCCTCCGTCAAACATTGCTTCTCCGGCTGCAATAGATCGTGGAGTTATCGACACAAAAATAGACACAATATATAGAAAGTTATAATAAATTTGATGTATTTATTCTGCCGAAGCTTATCGACTATTCTCTCCAAATGATATGATCTCTCCAAAAGATGAATGATATCTCCAAACATGTTTGTGAAAAAATTGGTACTAGTACAACAGAAATAGGGCATTTACAAAAAGAATAAGTAAAGCTACAAAATATTTGTGTCAATTATTTTTCAGTAGGTACTCTACATAAGAATGAATCCAATCCGAGCCTGACACTTGGGTACTGTAAGATAGGTTTCAAATTACCAAGCAAACTGACATTTGTCGTTAAACGCTACGCCCTTCGTTATCTTTTTACTAAAGTTTATCCTTGTTGTAAGAGATTCCTTATCTGGAAGTTATGGTTGATGTAAGAAATGCTCGTTCTCATTTGGCTTATCTGAAAACGTGGAAGTTTGTGGTTCTTGCTTAGGAAAACTGAGATAGATTGTTATTTTATAAGTTTATATGTTTACTAGCTGTTTCCCGCGGCTTCGCCCGCAACCATCCGGAAGATGTTAACTGGATGATAGTGAAAACGGCATCATAATCCGTTGCATAGTAGATCTAAGCGTACAGACGCGGGAAGCAACTGTGTTTTATAAGGAACGATAGTAAGGTGGAAGGATAAAACACCAACAATAAGTTACGCATCTATCTATAATTATAGGTACATATTTTATTAAACGTCATATTTTGTGTTCTTGTTTGATAAAAAAATTTTAACAAAAAAATAAAACCGACTTCAAAAACACAAAAAGGCTCTAAAAAGAGTAAAAAAACCTTTTTATTTTAATCCAAAAGACAGAAGCCTGTTACCTATTCTTTTAACTAAAATATTATTATAATTATGTGCTATGTACTGATCTGTTTGAAGTCGGTGCCAAGTCGGTAGTAGGCTAAGTCTCGCGCGCACCATTTCATTGTTAATTTAGCTGTTCATGTTGCTAAGTTTTATTGTGTGTCGGGCTTGTGTGTGTTTTGTTGTGTGTCCTCCTCCTTTTTGGAAGTCGGTAAAAAGTAAGAGAGCCAGTGTTTAAACTAAAGGCACACGCCTCATTCTAACTTAACATTTAATTATTTATTTATTTTATTTTAACTTATCATTTCGCAAAAATCAGTTCTATAATACCGGAACTAAAATTATATATGTATTAATTATGTATGTATTATATATGTACTTACTGTATATGTAAATAAATAATCTGTGTAATAGTATGATCTATGTAATTGTAATGTATCATTTTGGTTTATGTATTTTTAGGGTAAGTTTACAGACAGGTAGTTCTTTATCCTACTTTACTACGAAATTGTGGTACTTAACGCAAAAGCTAATCCCCTCAGTAACTCTAAGGTTGACTGGGAGAGATCCCTTAGTGGGATAAGTCCGCCTTTGTACTTAGTTTCACTGGTTTAACTATCTGTTATTGTAATGTTTTTAGTACAATAAAGTGTTTACATACATACATAAAATGCTACAAGATATTTAGGTGTCTGGATATTCCCAAGCGATTTCAGTAAGATAGTACAACGTTCATGATACTTACAACTAAGTGACAAGTTTCTAAATAAGGACTCATTTTAATGTAACTAGCAATAATGCACATTTTAAAGCAACGTTCGTGGTTCTCGAACGTGGTATGTACTTTCTAGGATGGGTTGTTTGTTGGGTGAACAGTAAGTGCTAAATGCCCTGGACCAGAGTTCATTTATCAATTGTGTACGTACCGTGACCATGAATAGGCAAGACTGATTGAAACTGATTTGTTGGTTTAGGCTCCTTTGTTTACATCCTTACAACTTGTTTAACCTAACTAATAAAGATCTAATCTTGACAGTATTCATCTGTCTACTTACAGACTGTTATACCTACTTCTGTTACAAATGTTCAACTTATTATATTCAGTCCGATGTTTTTGTACGATCCTTGAATATTAGGAAAAAAATAATTTAACCCTCTCCCACAGAAAGTGAACGCAGACTAATTTTATATGGAGATTTTCTTACACTGTCGAATACTAGGCTCAGTGTACGAATGCGTACACTCAATCAGCTGAGTACAGTCACCATTATTATGATATGATCTTTTTGGTGGGCGCCCGAGTCTACTAGCTAATTTTTTCCTTCATGGTGATACGTATAAAATATACCATTACCATGGTATGTACTATATTTGCAGGTTGTGGTAGGATCTCGTCGTGTATACGACATGTAACCAACTAATCCCAGTGTAGACGATCGATTCTTTTATAAGTTCGATTAGTCCCAGTAGTTCCTTTGACAGTTCCTAAAAGTTAAGGGTTAAAGGGTCAAAATGACAGTTAGAGTTAAGAAGAATGAAGAAGTAATGTAGTTAATGAAGAATTATTTTATATTTAGGATTACATAAATAGTTGGTTAATTTAATTTAATTCAATTTAATTTAATTCAATTTAATTTAATTTAATGTTTTTGACTTTCTTTGTTAATGTTATTTGCAATAAAATAAATGACAGTTTAAGTCCCAGTAGTTCCTTCAGAATATGTAAAGGAACTGTCAAAGGAATTACAGGGAATAAGTATCTTGTAATATATTGTATTTCCTCTTTTCTGTTTCTTCTACTTAAGTAAACGCATGATCACCACGGCTATAGCATAAGAATTCTAATAAAAATATTTTATCTCTTACACGCAACAATAACCTGGAATAAACGGCAAGAAACGTTAGGCTGTGATCAGATTTCATTCAGCCATTAACGTTGTGTCGCACGAATAGTCCCTTTCTACCTTTCTAATTCCCGACTAATGACACCGACCCAGCGTCGTCGGAACGAGCTGCTAACTTTCTGATTTCATTTAATTCTGACTTTGTGAACAATTTGTACCATCCAAAGCCGACGTGTTGCAGAGCGTTCCTCTATAAATGCCTTTATAATAGCAGGTTTAATGAAGTTTATTGGAGCCTTTCAGAAAATAAGCCATTCAGGTCCAACCTGAATTATGATTCATGAAATCATGACCTATTAAGTTAAATGCGAATTTCAAATTGCTTTTCAATTGCTAACGATTAGTTTTTATCGTATTACTTAATCGTTTAACATTCCGGTCGATTGGCTTAAATTATTCAAAAGGAAAAAATATTTTTTGCAAATAAAAATTGATGACGTACCTATGTTCTTTACCTACTTAGGTTCGTAGGTTGGAACCTTGGCCGGTATCAATGTGTGTTTTCTGAACATAAGTACGGTTTGTTATAATACCACAAGCTTTTCAGAAAAAAAAAGTGAGAAAACCTGCGTATACATCATAGGAATTTCTAGTCTAAGATGTACTTTTGTGAAGTCCACAAAAAAATTTAAGTCTCACGAAATTGTAGTGTCGTGCAGCGCAGTGTTGTGTGGGCTGCTTCCACTGCAACCGCTACCTATGTGAAGTTATAACTAGATAAAAAATAATTATAAACTTAAAAACTCCTTACCTCGTTAGGTCCGACTGTAGACCTCTTGAGCAGTTTCTGCCTCCGTTTCTCAGTCGTTGTTAACTTTGTTATTAAACACGTGCTTAGTATTGACAAAGCTATACTTGGAACTAACTTTAATATTACACTGTAAATCCACATTATCGCCGTAACTAATTCCACGTTTTTAGACATTTCTAAAACGTAAACGGTCCGGTTATGAGGCAACGACAGGTCCTCCGCGAACTCGGAATTGTTCTGTGGCGTCACTTCACTCGGCACTATATTCATTGCAAAATATATGGGAAGACACAGGAAGGGGCATATCACATAGGCGCTAACAATAGCGAGGGTCGTATTCTTTTTATTACACCAAGACCTATTTTTCTGCGGGTATGCGATCGCGACGTATCGCCATACGGCCAGCGTGACAGCCAGCCAGATGGAGATCGTGTGGAATGTCTGGCTGAATATGGAATGGAAGTAAACGAAAACCGCCCACGTGTAGGTATTCTTGTTGACTTGGGGGCCTATTTTGATGTTCATATGAAGCGCGTAGGGTATGTACTCCAGCATGACGAGCAGGTCGGCGACGGCGAGCCCGGTGAGTATGGAGTTAGTGGAGGAGATCATCTCGCGGCGGCTGAGGACGGCGATGTTGATGGAGTTGGTAGCGGAGCCGACGATGCAGATGGCGATGGCGATGTAGCCGTGCAGGCGGCTGTAGGCCTTGTTGAAGTCGGAGGCGCCGGGCACGCAGTACGCGTCGGTCGCGTTGGCCATGGTGGCGCGCGCGCTGCACCCCCGCGCGCCCTCGGCTGGTCATCGGCGCGTCGGCGGCGGCAGGAGCAGGCCAGCGGCGGCGGCGCTGCGCTCGCGCCCTCAAGCTGGTTCACTCATAATCACCTGCGGCAAACAAAATAATCATTTTATTACATGTAGATTGATAATGTTTAATATAAATTTTCGTTGAATTGATTGATTTTTCGTATTCGCCATCACAACGGAGTTTTGTTTTATTATCTTTTCCCTATCCACCAGTTGCCAACTAAGAATACTTTTGCTTCTTTCGAAACTTGCGATCAGAACATTATGTTCAGGCGGGGATTCTTCTTGAAAAAAAAATCCTCTACTGTAGCTAAAGCTTTTTCTAAAGCTTCGGAGAAGAAAAATTACATTCTTATATCGCAGCTGGTTAAGAAACTCAGTTGTGATGGCAGCCCGGAAGGGCTAATGGATGAATCGAGGTGATGGGCTGCAGCATCGTCTGTGCATTAAAGTCCATTGACTAGTGCTTATTTTGTGAGAGATCTGATCCAGCATTAAGCTATCCAGCTGGGCGTTGTTGTTGAAATTCTTAAGTGAATTGTTTTCACTATTAATTAGTGTTCTTTTATATTATTTTTCTGTTCAAACACAGTACAAAGACGACTTATTGTCGCCGTGTCGGTAATTTCTTATAATAGTGCCAAGGTTGTGCGCTCGGACTATTGTACGCCTAATGTTGATACATGGCAGTCATGTGCGTGTGCGTCACACGTGTGTAAATCCATCTAGATCAGAAAAATATTTATCCACTCGACTTGCTGCAGAAAATCGTAAATTATAATTTGATTGGAGCTCAAAGTGTTACTTTTGAAATGTTGTGAAAATAAATCATAAAAAATTGTTTACTAAGTAACGCACAAAGTAGGTATACCTATAAAATACTTACATATGAAAAAAAAATACTTTCGTTTATGACGTAAGTTGGGGAGGCACAGTAGGCAATGAGAACAAATTAAAAGTAGGAACTAAGTAAAAAACTGTGTGTAAACAATGTTTAAAAAGAGGAAGTAAGAAAAATACCTAATTTAATCCCACAATGTTAAATTAAAGACGATTACACTTATTAATGTCAATTATAGAGTATAAACAAATTTTTTCTGGGGTCAGAGGTACGTACCTTAGTATTTATTATTATATATTATTTATATAAGGTACTTAAATCACTTAAAGTGATATATGACATGAGTTTTCTAATAAGGTCATGTCGTAAGGTCAGGATAGAGATCTATTGAGCTCTTAGACGTTCAGACTACTGAACTCTGGTCTACTCTAGTCCTCGTTCCACTTTCCCCGATGTTTCACTTACCCTACCTGACCTTGTAGAAATCTTTCTCACAAAAAGGTTATATTTCATCCAAAGGCTATTGAACTAATTATCATAAGTTTGAAAGCTTCATCAATCATACATCAATACTCCATCAATAGTTTTGTTGTATTAGACACAAAGGCTTTGCGATTAAAATTAAAATTATTCAGAAAGTTATTATATTACTTACAAGTCTTAAAAGGTTTTACCTCCAGTTGTAATTACATTTTGAAAAGATCCGTAGAGTGTCAAAGAAGGTCGTATCTTTAATACCGACATCTATCTATGCCTTAGGGCCTGTCTGGGGGTAGAATTAAAGGAGACCCATGGGAAATTTAAATAGCCATGGGAAACTGTTAGGGTCGAACATTTAATTAATACTTTAATAGGTACCAAAACGTAGCCATACAATTTAATTAGTGTGAAATATGGTGACATTTAGTGTATTGTTTTGTTCTCATAATCGATAAGAGAACAATATCCGTAGATATTTACATGCCTGTGGTATTCACCTATTTCCGCCGACAACTAACTCAAAGTTGAATAAGCCAAGATGTTAATAGCTGACAGACAATACTGGTGTGGCGGGCTGTCTGGACCTTAAGAAAAGCTCAGTACACTAACTTAGATCTTGCGACAAATTTTACACATTACCGAAAACATTAGATAACTTGAATACATTATTTAGTCCCGGGTGGGCAGCTCAGTGCGGCTTTCCCCCGTAATCACCCCAGCGAGCGATGTTACAGCTCTAAGCGCATCATGTATGTAGGTACTCCGTTTTTCCTTAGATGTCTTAAGAAAACAAACGCAAAATAAAGTAAAATAAACGTTAGGTGATGTTCCCAGGCGTACCGCAAAGTTTATATGGTAATACAAACTTAAATTGCTGCTACAGTGCCTGCTCGACATGTGGCCGAGACGCAAATAAAGTTTGTTTTCATATGACAGCCAAGGGAAAACGGAATATAGAAGGAAGGGTCGACAACACGTCCGTGGAAACAAAACCAGTATAAACTGGTCTTTCATAGTATTGAAACTCCCTAATAATCTAGGCCAGCTCAAGGTCAATGTGTATCCATTGAAAATTTAGAAACGCTGTCGCAGAGAGATACAAAGAAATCATCACTACAAACAGACAGTCCCTTCTACTCACGATCGATTTTCGATGAACACAAGGAATACAAACAAGAAGTGACAGCGAGTGGGTATAGCCATTATCGATATGGATGTGAAACTGGCTATAATATACGTCAAACAGAGTGATTAATGGACTGAGTGAACAATTAAAATTGAAATTTGTCTTGTACATATAAGTGCAATATTTTTTTTTACTTTACTACAGAAGTACTAGTTTATGAAAGCAAGTCGACTGCTGATATGGAAGCATCAGCTTTAGCTGCCTTTCCATTTAAATAAAATAATAATAAAATAAATAAATAAAGTAGCTGATCGGTTAAAACTAGTGTTTGCTGTACTGATATGATATATTATGCTCTTGTGGTCTCTTGACCAAAAGCAGCCTTATAAATCTATTTGATATTTTTTTTTAAATTTACCCAGGTGGTTTGCTGGTGTTCAGGTGAACAAAGTCTTTGCAAAACTTTTTGTTATACCTACAGATTTTGTTTTCACCATAAAAGTGTCGTATTTTGTTTAATTTTATGTCTAATTAAAAATCCGACTTTAAATTGGCTTAGATTAATTAATTAGAATTGAGAAGACGCGTAATTTGTCTTAGCGTAGAGATAAAATAAAATTTAAAACGTAGGATTTAACCGGGTATATAATTAATGCCTCGAAAGCAGTTTTAACAACGCGTTAACTCCAAATTAATGGAAAGTATCAAATTAACACAGAGGAGTGGTAACGATCGAGGAAAGCGCTCGTAACCAATATCGGAGATACTGCAAATTTGTAGGCAGATGTAAATCTAATCACAAGCGGTGGATAATTAATTGAGTTTCTTTCGGGCACGACTCTACCTTTGTCAATAAAGCCCTTTGATGTTGACATATTCAAGCGCCATCGATGGGTGCCATCCATCATGGACATCCCTCTCCTCTCTGATATTTATAAAGGTACCAATTGTTATAAAGGTGTGTTGGATTTTTGACTACCTATATATTAAACAGTTTCACTAAAAGTTTGCCGCATTAAAAAATAATAACTCCAAGTAACAGTATCGATTTTTATATGTTTGGATACCGTAAAATATAAAACCTAAACCGTGAAATGCTCACTCATCCGCTCGCGCGTGCTCGAACGGCTTTCCGCTATGAACTTTAATACAAATCAAATATATTTTTTGTAGGTTAGCAAAAGCTCGAGCAGATCTCAACTAGATCTTCTCTAGTTCCAACTAGATCTTCTCTAGTTCTTCTCTTCGTTCGATACCTACCTATTCTTGTTTCTAGTGACATTTCATTCCAAATTGAAACATTGTAAACCATTTTTGCCCTTTTCTCAAATTTTTAGTAACCTACAAGTGAAATTACACCCCAAGGCTACAGACACTTAAATCTTTTATTAAATCTTTCTTCTATTAATAAAAATAATCAGCTTTACAGCGTTCCTTGAAAACCAAGTAGTTATATTCTAATATTGTGTTGCTAACTAGATTGTTTTAATGCAACATATTTATTTTTCGTTGAAGTATTCACGTTTACGTCGTAAAGTAAGTCCTGTAGAGGAAGACTGTGAAAATTAGAAGGGGTAGGTACCTTGTTAGAAGGGTATAAAAAGGCACATGGCAACGTGTTCACAAAATATATGAAACACAGGCGGGTCCTCATTTCGCCCGAGGCAGTTGCTCATTCTTGCCTGCGATTCGCATCGTTACGCCTTGCCTGTTTACCTGCCAACCGTCAAACAACCCTCGAAGTTAACTTCATATTCGCAAAATTGACTTCTTTTAAGGCTAACTATATGTACTTATATAAGGCCAAGTACCAAGGTCAAGAACTTAGTATAATACCTATTAAAAGTACTTCTAAGTACCTCTAAAATGAGTATTCAAAGTGTTCTTTCTTTCTGAACACTGTGTGTAAAGCAGGTGATTAAATTATTGATAGGGCCGGAGTCCACCACTTATCGATAAGAGTCCTACAACTAGCCTAATAAAGGCGAATTAATTTCTATAATAATGTCGTACTAAGCCTATTTCATACTTCAGATCATACACGTGTAAGCTCATAAATAGATACTTGTTTACAAGCTTTGTTCATTGTTTTGTAGTCAAAGAGTTCTTCAAACACTTATTCCGCTTCTTACTTAGTAATCTCATCATTTTCTTCATAGGTCTGCACTCTTAAGCGACTTCAACTTGTTTTTACTTTCGAACTTATGGTAAGGTGAGTAAGAAGCGAACATTGTGATCGTGCGAAAGTCGCAATTTTGATGAAAATCGATTGTGTTATTATGAAAAAAAGGCGATATAGGTAATGTGTTTGTGAGTGTGTCCGTCATCGTGTCTAGCGCCTAAATCAGTGTGAGTGAAGTTAATTGAATTACACTTGGATGTGTTTGTGTTGTGAGTCGTACCAACCGTACCTACCTAAAATATGTAACTCTAATTGAATTTTATGTACCTATTATACCACTTGGTAAGAGTAAGTAGCTACCTATATAATCGTCAGCTAGTAGTTCTTGAATTATTCCAAAATCTGGGTTTCCTCCGAGCGCCGAATGTCTAAATGTATTACGCTTATTAGAGCCTAACAGATTTTTTGCTTTATATGCCCACCCTACAGACATTTGTACGCCCAAAGAGCACATAAAGTAAGTAATGATGTGCTTATTTTTTTTCGAACGCGTGCCGTCTCGTCGTATTTGACAGTAAAAGTATTCAATAGTGTTTCCCGCGGCCTCGCCCGCGTTTTTTATGTCATTGCAGATTTTTTTACTTTTTGCTTGGCTCCAAAGGGTCGTAGCGTGATGTTTAATCAAATGCTTTATTAAAGTAGAGTAGATAGATTAATCGGTAGTCTATAGGTGAACGGAGCCAGAGAGAGTTTTCAATTGTGTTTATACGCTCTCAATTGTATAGGTATACCTAGGTATCTACTTATTTACTTAAAATAATTTTATGTGGGTAGACTCTCTTGGCACCGTAGCCAACAGAGATAAAAAGTGAACTTTATGTGGTTACAAGGAAAGAAAAGACTGCTATGCAATGATTCTTGTTTTGCAACTCGGTTACAAAGCAAGAAGAAAGTTTCTTAGTCCATAACTGGTTACAAAAATCAATTACAAACACGGCCGGAACCGCAATTTGAAATCAAAAACAAATGACTACTACCTACTGCGCGAGAGACAAAACAGAAAGAACATGGTAAGTACAAATTATAATAGCTCTATCCTATATAGTTCCATATGATAAATGATAATGTACCTACCTATACTGGTACAGTTTTAGGCATAAAATATTTGTAAAACGCCTTAGCTTTGTTTGAAAACTAATTTTATTCTGTATTTTTGACATAAAAATTACCTCATTGTTATTATAGGTAGGTTAAAAAACCACAAACTTACCGATATAAACGTAGGAAATATAAACAGTAACAATCATGCGCTATTTCCTTTAAAAATATAATGAACAAATATTTCAATCTGTGTTGGGGTCAATTTGTTAGAGTATAAGAGGGACGAATGAATCTTCCGATCAAGGATGAATAAGATGATTGTAAGCAATAAGTCATAATATAGAGGTGAAAGACCTTCGGCTCGCAAAATGAGCCCATTGTTGGACAGATTGTATGACAGACAATACGGACTGCACTGATGGCATATCCTGCTCAAAATTGTAAGACAAATATTTCTAAGTAGAGACATTTTACGTAGGTACATTCATGGTACATTACCTTACAATATACAGTGATTTTGAAATAATCAAAATGTATATTCGATAGTAGCTACCTAGTCAGGCCCCTCAAAAATGTAATAGTGATTCATAGCGATTTAACTGAAGGTACCTGATACATACTTATTTCAGCTCTGTAGAATTCATAAGTTCTATTACTTCCTCGTGTTCGAAGTGAAAAGCAGAGTGTCAAACTTGAGAGAAAACTAATTTCACCCTTTCCATAGTCGCCCTCGCAACGTGAAATTACTGTCGGTGGCGTCGGGGATAAGACGCGGCCGATCATATCGGAAGGTCCGAAGATCGTTCCCCGGCTGGGCCATGTACTAATTGGTTTTTCCTCGAAACTTAAATACATTTACTTACTGCTCTCAAACCGTGAAAGAAAACATCGTGAGGAAAAGCCGAAGAAGAAATCCTTAGGCGCATGTGAAGTCCACCAACCCGAAATGGGCTAGCGTGGTGGACTATAGTCTGAACGCCCTCGATGAGAGGATAAGCCTGAGGGTAGCTCCATGGTATAACCAATTTATGACATGCTAGCAGATATGATTGCTTTACAGACAGACGTATATAGACAGAATATGACATTATTGATGTTACGTTAAGTATGTTAGGTTTGTATGTATTTAAGTATTTATTTAAAAGTATTTACGTATGTTTATCAGTTGTTAAGTACCCATTTACAAGCTTCGGCTTAGTTTGGGACTAAACAGCCATGTGTAAATTCGTCCAAACATTATTATTATTATTATAATAACGTAATGCCATTTTCGAGATTTTATAATTACATATTTGTTTTTTCTAGGAAATACAAATTGTTTGTTACGATACGACATCCAGACAAAGACTAGGATTGGTAGGTAGTTCCAGTATTATTTATCCGGATTTGTAATTTTGTATTTTGCAATATGTAATTTTAATCAACCTTTTCTTTTCTACAGTTTTATGACTGTTTGTATATTTTAAACAAAACTGAGTTTGTAATGTTAAATGTGGTTATACATGTATATGAGCACATGTAATAGGTACACATTTGAGAACACGGTGATGTGTAAATTATTCGATAACGTTATCTCTGCAAACCTGATTCCGTATTCGTGACGTATTTAATTAATGTTTAAATAAATATTTATTATAATTCCTAATTGTGTTTGTTTTACTAACAAGTTTGTCAAGTTCTAAATACTTGTATAATAAAATAAATTAAGGACTATTAAATTAATAATTATTATGTATAAGCATGAGTCTTATTTCTAAGGTAAGTATTTATTCCATCCAGTCTATACGTCTATAGTAAGGTATCTATATTACTATGTAATACACCAAATAGGTACTTTGTAATTTCCTGAAAGCCTATATGTGACTACAATTCCTTTTCAAAGATATTGTACGTACGAGAAATACTTTATAAAAAATATGCTCTCCCAGGAACTTCCATTTTGAGTAGACCCAATATTTGAGTAGCTCAATAGACAAATAGAAGCTATATAAACCTTTCTTTCTACAATTACCTTTTATAATTAAATTATCGATTACTGGAAGTATTTGGAGTATATACATATTGGAAATTATGAAAATTGGAGTCTATACATAAGCTGAAGCTTTACTTTTGATTTGAATTTTGCAGTTTTCCAATAACATGGGACTCAGAAAATACCATTTTCAATAACTTGTAATAGGGTAAGTACCTAGATCACTCATATATCGACTCCCTATCACGGACACTCACTCCAGAGCCCTTGCTAACCGTAACTTATCATTTCTCAATGTCATTTACAACCACCGTAGTGCACATTTTTTTGTTCCCTCCTATCTTATCACACTACCCTACTATCTCGACGGAAAGAATTACCACTGCAATTTGTCTTCCTTGAAAGCAAATAAAATCGCGCCGTCGTCATCGCACCACCGCCGCCGCCAACTGTTTAATACACGTTTTTATTAGTTCGCTTTCTTGTTTGTCTGTTTGTTTTTCTGGTCGGTACAAATTTTGCAATTTTAACCAATTTCTCGTTGATCTAGAAACTGAAAGATAGAACTTAAAACTTTGAACATAGCTCAGAACATTCTATGGAATGACTGATCGCCTCGCCTTATTGGGTGAAATGTTAATTTTGAAAATACAAGAATAATAAAAAACAAAGATATATCAGAAATACCACTTTGCACAAAGGTTCCGCTTTCGCGGAGTAAGTGCAGTAACTGCGATCGCCAGACACGTCTAAGAATAAGAAAAAAATCTGAAAAAAGAAACGTGACGAAGGGAAGTAAATACAGGATCAGAAATGTAGGAACTTGGACATTGAGTAAGGTAGGCATTGAAAACTTTGTACTAACTAGACGGCAGTGAACACCAAAGAAAAATAACAGTCAATCGAGTGAAAATATAACTTTGTCCAGGAAGTTTGTAGAATATTCAAATCGAAATATGGAAATAAGATAGATTCGAAGTGACAAATAGAAATTGGATTATATAATTATTTTAAACTAGAGGATGCCCTGCGACTTTGACTTTTTACTTCGGAAATTCCGTAAGATTCCGTCTTTTTAGGTACGTTTATTTGACTACATTTGAGAAACATCTCAAAATTTATAGACCAGGCTAGATATAGGCAAGTTTATAGACCCAGAAGTTAGAGTTGTGCGTTCATAGATTACACAGATCAGTCAATCAGCCAGTTAGTCCGTCATGCAATCATGACTATCAAATTGGGGAAAAGTTACGCACTTCAAAATAATCTAATTTGTACCCCATCAGGTTATCACAAAGTAATTAATAATGTTATGTTATCGTGGGACGTTCCTCGTGCTCCACCTGAGGTTCTCCATCTGGGTGGAGCATGATAAAAATCGTGTTATAATGAATTGAATGCCAATAAACTAATTCAAAATTAATTTCATCAACCATACCTAATAATAAAAATTGATTTGAACTTTCAAAGAGCTGTTAGAGTGTGCATTTTACAATTATCAAACCATTCAAGCATAAGTAATAAGTAAGTAGGTAGTATGACGTTGAACTGCAAAAAACGCCAAGAATTGATTATACTAGTTTCTTTTTACAGCTCTACAGTTTTTAGATGTACGTTTTCTAAATGTTTTTACGTGTATAGTTACGGTTCTTTTTTGTGTTTTGTTTTGAGTTGGTTTGACAGACAAAATAAATATTAGAGTTATTTATATTTATTTTATAAGCTATAAAATTTATTAAAGCTTTAGTTTTAAATGTTTATATGTAATACATTAAAAATATTATCGTTGTTTGTAACTGGATGTTTTCTGTTTACTTTGTTTAAGTATGGCCTATCTAAATCACTTATTTTTATTTATTATTATCTGTTTACCGCGGTCTCACCCACGTTTTGTAAGTTATTTCTGACTTCGTCTTTTTCCTCGACTCCTAAAGGTCGTAGCGTGATGTTTTTTAAATAGCCTATACCTTCCTCAAGAATTAGGCTATCAAGCACAAAAATGTTTTTTTCACATCCGACCAAATATCACACACAAAAAAGAGAATCGAATTCAAAATTCAAAATATTCGAGTTATATCCAGGTACGAGATGAAATTTAAAAAGTCTTACCAATTACTGAGGACCTAGTTGAAGATGCCATTGCTGTTAAGTCAAACGATGACGACGGTTGGAGAGCTGATCACAAGTTAGGAGGGTTAGAAGCACAAGCGCGGCACTTTTAGTGGAAGGTGCGGCGGGCGGGGGCGGCGGGAGGAACGTCTGACGCTACCGACGGCTACGCTCACACTGGTTGCTATTTGCTCACTCAAATTCGCGAGCCGATACGCCTTGCTCACCATACCAACAAAGATCCGCCTCTTTGCTGCTTCGAGCATGCGAGACCCAAAAACCAACGTGTACCTCTACTTCTACGAAGAGAATTTATACCAAATCCCAGGCATTCCCTTTTGGTGTTGTGATTTTAGACAGGTTTGAGTATATACCTACAGCCAAACGTAACATGTCTGTAGTATAACTAAACTAAACACTCCAATAATTATTACGCCGCGAGTGTTAATTTAAGGGCAGACAGAATTCCATGACGAAAAAGGTTATAAGGTCAAAATGTTAATTCTAGTTGTGATCTTACGTGTTTATGTACCTAAACAATTATTTCATGAACGAAACAACACCTGGTGTCAACGACCAGTTGTGCCACCAACGGTGCTCAAATCCGTTTTGTGGTGGACTTCACATAGGTATGTCTATAGATTCTAATTTCTTCTTTGGCGTATGTAAGTTTCCTCGCGATGTTTTCCTTCACCCAAGCCTGTAGTATGTTAATAAACTATAAGTTCCGAAAAAGTCATTGGTACGGGCCATGGTTCGAACCTACGACCGAGTGAGGCGAGTGCAAAGAACAGGCTACCACCTATTCTTTGCACTCGCTCTCGCTCGGCTCTTGCACTGAAAAGTAAATGTACGATCAAAATGAATCGCGTCCAACCAATCTTCAATTATTGCACATATTGAAAATCTGGGTCTATGCAGGGAGTCAACTTTAGATAAAGATATTCAGATCTTTTGATTTATCTGGATTTAAATTATTAGATTTCAATAGGATGACGATAACACGAGTGAACGCAGAGATATAAGAGGAACTAATTCTTGAGTAGTTTGAAGTGTAGAAAATGTGTATATATTACTATATATTATAACTATGTCTGAATATATTTTAACAGCGGCTTTTAATTTATAAACAGTTAAAAATAACTTCTTATTCAATTTGTTGATACTGTGCCAAAAGTCAAGCTAAAAGTTTTTCATAGAGTTTTCCCAACCTTGGTCAAACTTGCCTAACTGAAACCGCAACTGTATGTGAGGTGACAGCTACTGGTTTTATGAAAGATGTACACTTAACTTAATGATTTAGTTTTCTTCTTTAGGATTTAGTATAAATCTCTAAATATTCAACATTGAGATGGCAAAAATAAATACAATAATAGGCTATAGCAACTAAATACATCTGTTTTAATGACTGTTTAAAAAATTGTCACGGTGCCAAAACTTTGTTGATTATAACATTTTTACATGAGAAATGGCGCTAAATTCGTTCAGCACTATATTACGACGTTAGTAAATATATTCTATATATAGATAATAATGATCTTGCTCAGCAATACTTTATTGGTCATAATAATATGTAGGTATAATTAAATTGACTGCCTCGTTCACTTGTAGCTTGGGCGAGCGCCAAAGGTCGTGAGTTCGATTCAAACAGATTCGAATTTCCCATAGTACAGGAAAAAATATCCTAATTGATAAAAGTATAATGTAATAAGTGTACACATAGTTTTATTAAAACATTTATTACTTTATATACTTACTTACGTAAGGAAACATTTTTAAAAGGAATATTCAGACCTAACCTACGTAAATAAGATTAAAGGACTAATCCAATCCAGCCTGCCTACGTTTATTGTGCTATCGGTTCTGCTGTATAATTTATAATTTTTATTTATTTAGAAAACCAACAGCTTATTTAATGTTTATAAACTTGTATAAACATAAGTCTGTCTACCAACTTTATGCTTAGCTTTATAAATATTTTGTTTTACAAAACCAGGACCAATTATATGAAGAACCTCTCACAAACGAAGATATACCTAGGCACCTACCTAATTGTTTAATCTACGTAAGTGTTTGTAAATGTTTTCATATTCAGTTTCAGTATGTAGATTTCCCGAGTTTATTAAAAAATACTCAACAAGGACGGAGCTTTGGTATGCAAAAAGCCGGATCTGGGAAAAGGATTCCCTTGTAGTTTTGTTGTGCTTGTTCTGTTCTGCTTAAATAATAAACATACAATGTTCCTCGAAAATGGTAATCCTATACAGAGTGCCCTGTGGCTTGTATAATTTACTTTGTAAACGTTACTACATAATAAAATACTAGCTACATAAAAAATACAGTATTTTCTTACATTTATTATAATATGGTGATTGTACAATTTGATTTCAGCTGTGTGGTGAGTATGTCATTGTGTGCACCGAGCTTAGTTTTCGTTTAGGAAATGTAGAAGAGTAGATACCGTATCTTCCTTCTTTGGTTTCATTTAAGTAATAACCCACATTTGTATCTTCGAAACGTGCAATATCAATAATATACTAACAGCGTTGTAGATCTTTCAGTTAACTGCGTTTACCATTCACCGAAAATATTTTCTTTGAGACAAACCTTCAAATCGTCGGACATTTCTCATTCCTGAGAATCACCCCTTATGTGCTTATGTAATAATAATGGAGCTTTTCGAGTGTTTATTGAGTTCTCGACATTCGTCACATTCGGTAAATTGCGGGTGGATCTAAGTGGAGACAAATTTGTCAACTTAACAGCCGCCCGCCCGGTTATTCCTTTACCTCATAAAATTCTTTTTCCGTCGTACTGATACTAACTATAGCTTCTCTCATAATCAAGAGATCATGCAAAATATTGAGGTACTAATAATAATAATGTAAAACACGTCCAGACTTGCTCGCAAACGCGTATTATTGGACCAACTGCTCTAAATCTATTAGATTGGGTCAACCTCGAAAGTTTAAAACAGTTTAACAACTTTTAGGGATTGCTAGTTTCTGGTTGACCCGAGAATTCTCTCTGTATACGTCCAATCTCGAGATAGGTGCTATTGCTATATCGTGTGGGAAATAAAAGTGAGCAATTAGTTGTGTGAGCGATTAATAGGTAAATGAGTGTAGGTAAAAGTGATCATGGTTGTGTGGCATGAACATCGTAGAAGTGGCAACTACATACATACATATCTTCACGCTATGTTCCTGGCGGTGTAGGCAGTAAGAACGGAGCGCCAAGTATCGCGATTCTGACACACCTATTTCGCTTAGCTCAGTATCAGCATTCTCTTCATACACGCTCGCCGGGACGCGAGTGCTCTTTACTAAGTGGCAACTAGAGGCCAATTAATTGAAAGGCTCCACAAAAAGTACCTAATTGTTATCTACCGTGGAGGCTTTAGGAAGGTGAGTAGGTATTCTACTTATATTATAAATAGCAACCAAAAGGCTCACGAAGCTTAAATATACAAACCAACACAAACAATAGTACGCATGAAGAGTTAGAAGCTCATTTCTAGAATAAACAATTATTATTTGCTGATATTAAATTGTTTTCGATGTTATTAGTACATTGTGCAATAAGGGAAGTAAGTAGGATATTACTAACGAGAGTCTGTTAGAAGCCCGACGCCGAAGGCGGAGGGATTTTAATGACTCGAGTTTGTAATACCCTTACTTCCCGTGATGCCCATAATGTTTTTTAACACATTTGCGAGGAAACTAATACCTACGACACAAGGGAACAAATCTATTTTCTTTAAACTTTGCTGGTAACAAATTTTCACTAAGCAACTGAGCCGCATTCACTCTATCCGGAGGTGATAATATTGTTGTTGCTCTTTCAGACTCGGATTCTTCACATGACATAGACATATTTTAAGTTTGTTTCTCTCTTTATTTATACTAATAGGTCACAACTACAGGTAGTTAATAAAATAGTTTTATTGTCAACTTTGTCAATAGAGCTTCAAGTTTTTTTCATATGTAGTTTTACGGCCAATTGGAAACAAGTTCTTAAGCCCAAATCTTAGATCGTAGTTTATAATCACGAACACATAAAACCGCAACACGGCCTCCAAGGCACAATCAGTGCCATTCGGTGGTCCACACTGCCACAGATAATGATAAAAAATGTATTTAGAAACTCCCAAAGGCGAAAGCCCATACAGCCAGTTTTTATCGAATTTCAAAATAAAATTCACTAAAATAATTGCAAAGTAAACTAAAACATTTTTAAAACACAAAAAATAATGCATTTAATTAAAGCGTAAATGTTTAAATTACGATTTGTAGAAGTTTCGAAGACATAAAAAAACATGTTTGATTTAAAATCTCCTTAGTGTGGAATGTCATACCTGTTTGCTATAAAGTTCTTTGCCTTCGAGTGAACGCCATTTTTTAAAACTACACATTATAGTCCCTAGGGGTATAATATTGTACTGATTTTCATTACTCCCGCGGGTGTGTATAGGCCATTGTGTTTCTGTATACATGCATATAATGATCCACATAACGAGCAAGTGTGATGAAAAATAATATATCCTACATTCCTAGAGCTGAAACTACGTAAGAAATACAAGAACAAATACCTACCTGTAGGTATGTCAATGAAAATAATTGCAGGTCAATAAATTAACAGTTAAGTTTAAAAATAATAGATAAATAGGTCGTGAAAGTCAGAAATGAGGAGATCCGCAGGAGAACCAAGGTCACCGACATAGCTAAAAGAATTGCGAAGCTGAAGTGGCAGTGGGCTAGGCACATCGCTCGTAGAACTGACGGCCGTCGGGGCAGAAAGGTTCTCGAGTGGCGACCACGTATCGGAAGACGCAGTGTAGGCAGGCCTCCCATAAGGTGCACCGACGATCTGGTGAAGGTCGCGGGACCCAGCTGGATGAGATTAGAGCAGGACCGGTCGTCGTGGAGATCCTTGGGAGAGGCCTTTGTCCAGCAGTGGACGTCTACAGGCTGATTTGATGATGACGATGAGGTGGTGAATATTGATAAAGTTTTATCATTTAACTATAGATGTAACGTCAAATTACCAAACATTTAATATTTCAAGGTAAGTCACGCTAAGTAAGAAGAAGTAAGAAGTTGAAAATATTATATTCTCAGATACGCAAATCAAAGCTGCGCTCGAACTATCCGGCGCTGAAGCTTTTCACGCATAGTATGCCAAAGAGAAGCTAACCCACTTTTATCTTGCAACTTATTCTCATGATAGATTAACTATTTTTTAACTCGAACAACAACGCATCTCTCAAAATAAATCCGGGTACCTATGAAATCAAAGTGTTTCATACATAAGAGTATTATAGTTGATTGAACATTCGCTCTAATGGATTTGAGGGAATAGATGAAGTGTTTACAGACTCTGTAAGTAGTCCGTAAATCGAAAAGTCGGATAAATGAAGAAGGTATGTGCGATGGTTGCCGACAGGACTGCACGACAGCAATTGGCTGTACATTTTAGACTTCCACATAAATATATATATATTTATATTTAGGTATACACAGGTTTAACACATTATTATTTTTTATGTTTGCTCGACATTTAGGCCAGGTTACACTGGCCGTGATCCTTGTAAACAGACGGCCAGTGTAACTTGGTCGAGAATTCGGGGAATAACGTTGGTAAGACATATGTTTAGGTAGGTAAGGTAGGTATAGGGAATAATCACAGAACACGGAAAAATCTCGCTATTCTATGGGAATAATAATTGACTATATATGTCTAATCAAATTTAAAAAAAATATATTTTAATACCTAGGTATCTGTTATATAAACAAACTTACGAAATCTTGATTTATTAAAGTCATCAAAAGTTATTTACAACCAAACTTACCATATAAAGGTAGGTAATTGTTTATCGTGAATATTTTATCGACAAAACCTCAACCCCAATTCCAATTTAACACACAACATTATACCACAGTAAGAAAAGTATCCCTATGCTATATAGTAAAACAAATAATAAGGTGCTGTAATACAAGCATTCTATAGAATAGATTTAAGATAAAGTTTAAGTAAATAAGATAGATATACAAAAAAAAGGCGACCAACAAAAAAATATAATGCAAGAGCATGTCAGTTATATTTCTATTGCTGTGAAAGCTTTTAGCTGTTATGATAACCTACATCTTACTCGTATATTTTTACATTTAAATTTGAATTTTACATACCTACATCTAAAATAGGTCAATTGTTCAAAAGTTTTCATGCCCATCGTAGTACGGTCACGGTGTGTTACATAGCTCCAATTCTACATAACCATATCGCATAAGCATATTATGAAATATCCAAACGTTATTTGGCCATATTATTATCATAAAATAACCATCAATTAATTGCCTAGGCACTGTCGCTCGCTTCGCCTTCTCCATTGTCACCTAGTAATCACCTTTTCATGAAATGGCCGCAAAATTCATTTGCATTTCACGATGTGGCCACTTCTACGATCGGGCCACGACATAGCTACTATTACAACGCAAGGTGTGTATTGTATACTCGGATTTGTGTTGTGACCCACTGTACGAAACCTTGACCTCATATTAAAGATCATTTGTGTGTACAAACACGTGGATCCGTTGCGCCCGTGGGTAAACAAAGGGTAGTGGTAATCCCACAGATTTTCTTTGATTCCGTGGATAATCCTAATAGACCCGTAACTTTATCAATTTTACATAAAATATTTCTTCGCAAGTTTATGATTTTTTGCCGTGCGAAGATTATTTGTGTACTTACAAGTATTTTACTTTTTTGAATGAATACACCTAATAACCTACCTCATGTAAACAAGAGTGTTATTTCTCAAGTTATCAGCAAATAGTTTAATATTATAAAATCACAAAGAACTAAGAAAATATTCAATTGTCACGACGGTAAACGGGGAACGGAAAGCAAACCGAAATTGTGGCTTGTAGCTGTCTAGTACCTGCGAGTGCTATAATAATTGTTGGAGTTGATGTTCCAGAGACTCTTCATAGAATTACATTTTCTAACTAGGGAGGTATAACTTAGTTAGTTAATTTTGTAATTTTGAAATAATTTGAAGTCTTTGGATACTCGTGTCTCAGAATACAGTATTACCTAATAACCAGAAGGCGCTACCTACTAAGTACGCATAGATTTTGCGAAATAACGCGTGTGAGCGTTGTAGGCATGTATGGCGCGTTGGTTTGTTCTGTATTCTGAGGTTTAAATATAGTGGTATCTGCAATATATTTGGATATTATTACGACTTTATTTTATCTTCAAAATATTTTAATAACAGTACGACTTATTCCTATTAGGTAAACTCTTCATTCAAGTACTTATTACTATATCATGTAAGTCTTCAAAATGTTACGACTGTTATGTATACTAACCTACGTGGGTAGTATACTTTACTTACGCTACAAAACTATTAACGCATTCCATTTCCCTGATCATATGTATAGGGGCTGTCAAGACCTCGTAAACTTGGCTAGTTCATAGAGTATTTTTATACCCTTTTTGGGTCCGAACTAAGGGCGGAAATTACTTTCGCTCTTCTGACAGATCGATAAGCCATAGAATTTGTCGATAGGTATCAAGGGGCCGTTTCCAATGGTTTTAATGGGCTTTTGCACTTTACATGGCTTGCTTTACTTAGTACATTTACATATGACCACAGTGACATAGAAGTTGATAGTGCACATGAAAAAGATCCTAAACATGATAAGTATAAACATCATAAGTATGATACATTGTGATTGTGTTAGACCGTTTTCGTCTACTAATAATACTCAAGTAAATAGTAGGCGAGTCACCCTCTTAGATGCTATCTATACTGTCTCTTACAGTATCCTATCGAATAGAACGTTTACTTACCTACTGGCTCTACTATTACATGTAAATGTACTTACACTTGATTGAATGAAAAACATTTAAGCGTGACACACACTGGGCGGCGGCGTTGCGAAAGCGTTGCGGCGGCGAAGGTATGTTGTATGAAGAACGCGCCGCGCCGCCGCCGCTTTGATGTAAAGGGCTTCATACTATTCCGAACATTACAAAAAAAACTGCAACGCTTTCGCAACGCCGCCGCTCAGTGTGTGTCACGCTTTAGTTAGGTGTATCAAAATAATACTGAACAACTTCTGTAGGGCCACATTTGGAAATTCCGATTGATATTTGGACAGTAACTAAAAATGGGTACACGAGTATAATTATGGTCTTTTTTTCTGTGTACTAAAATAATTGACGGAACCCGCACTGTAGCATGCGGTTACTGACATATCCACATCCGCATGCACCCGCACTTTGCAGTTATATTAAATATTTTCAGTTTCCATTATCAAGTTCACATACAATAGGGTTCAGGTAAGTAATAGCGTAATGGTTAGTTTTCCCAGAGTGGACACCTGACTGATCCCCAAAGACCATATAAGTAGCAAGTTACGGTTCAATTATTCTAAGCGACACGTGAACGAACATTATGTATGGCGGCATGAGACGTCGCTCCCACACCCTGTTGCTTTAAATAACACGTTTCGTTCCGGTTTCGTTGAATTTACCTTACCTAAGTAAATGACGCTTGTTGTTTTTTATTCAGCAAAACCAACATTTTGATCTTTTCACAAAAGGAATATCTGAATAGCACTGATTAATATGTACAAACCTAGACACTGTCATTGGGTCTAGTCAGAAAAAGCAAAGTCGCTCAGCTCAACAGGCTACAGAGAGAGCTGATAGTTTCTCGAAGACAAAAACCGTCGGAGAACCAAAGTCTTCGACATACCTAGCTCTAAAAGCTAGTACGTTGAAGTGGCATTTGGGTCCATCAGCGGACTGGTGCAGGCTAATGATAATGATAGCGAATTAATCACCTATTCCATCTAGTTCTTAGGGTGGCAACGCACTTGTAAGATCCAGATAAAGGTTGGTTTTTAGTTCCTACAATAGTGACACAACGAACTTTTTAGTCCCTACAATAGTGACACAACAAACTTTTTAGTTCCTACAATAGTGACACAACGCGTTACCGCACAGTCACCTACTAGTTTAATTTGCAACCTTCAACTGGAGCTTACAAGAGAGAAAATATATACCTCACCCATATAAGAATGTCTCAAAAAACCTTCAAACCTTCCTATCTTGTTATTGTAGTATCTTCTATTTCACAATAATATAAATGTTGTATTTTTACTAAAAACACAACATTTATATTATTGTGAAATATAGAAGAGACAACTAACTATAATACTACAATAACAAGATAGGAAGGTTTGAAGGTTTCTTTGAGACATTCTTATATGGGTGAGGTACCTATATATTTTCTCTCTGATGTAAAAAACATGTCAAAGGCAAATTGTAATCTAAAAGAATGACAAAAATTATAAGCATAGGTCCTGTAGCTTTTACCGTTCGTTCCTACAGAAAATAACACAAAACCCATCAAGAAATTTACCTAAAACCTGAAAATATCTCTGCAAGGATAATATTTCCCAATTATACAAAAAATGTAGCAAAGGCAAGCTTTTTAAAAAGGGTTTTTGTGTTCACAGGTCACCGGCGTTGGAGTGTTATTAATGAATGACTGATGACCCGTGTGAGTGATATAGGTATGGCGAATTGGAAACATATTTTTGAAAAAAGTTTTGCGAGGTACATTATTACTTTCAAAATCGCATAGGTACCTCGGCTGGTATACCTACCCAAAATAATAAAATAAAGCGGTATAACTACCCAATATCGTAGTTGTGCAACTAAAATTCTATCATTGCATTTTGATAATTTGGCAATGTAGGTATGGTAAGTAAGGGTACAAGATCTTTCAAATATTCATTAAAAATATTTAGTCTTTAAATAAATGTCTACAACAAACTACCAGATGACAATTTGAATAAAAAAATAATTTAAAAAATTTAGTCGAAAATGCCCCCGCGAATCGTACCCGGCTCAAAGGTACCCATGACGCCGGCTGCATTGCCATTAAAAATTGTTTATGTAATCATCCAGTTTTCGAGAAAAACGATAAAACAGTAGGTAAGATGTTAAATTAGAAACTCTACATTATTCAACGTAAATGCAAAATAAATAAAAGAGAACTAAAATGTAATGATAACGTAGACGTAACTTAGTAAAAAGTGTATTGAAATTATAATTACAAATACATAATAGAAAAAAATGTGTTGGATGTAACAGGTTACAACCTATTCCTCCATAAATCTCCTAAAACTTGTGTAGATTTTATATTGGGTAATAGTAATGAATACTCAGCCACCGCCTGCCTCTACCACTTCCGGGTGCTAAAGGGTAATTTCAGGTTCATCCAAACTAGCACCCTTCGTCTTCCGTCGTCCTATTTGTGGCTGAAATATTGACAAAATTTCTAACATGGCGCCTTACCCTCCTCAAATTATGGCTTATATACTGACACGTTATATTCTGCACAATTGCCGACGAAATCATATACAGATACCGTTCACTATCTACAAGTAATATTCTCTGAGGCATTGCAACTAAAAATAAATTCAAACGGATTATTGAATTATGACCCGCGTGGAGGAAAGGACCCATTACCTATTATATGTAAACTATTATGAAAATCTGTACATTTATATAGTGTACATAGTTATTAATATAGTCGAAAAAAAACTACTGGTTCTGGTATTTAATTGTATCAGGCGTTACTTTGCGGAAATCCATTATATAACAATATTGTAGTTACTAATTTGCTTTTCCCGCGAATAAACTTTATGTTGTTATACATAAAGTAAAAAAGTAAAAAGTAGTAAAGTAAAAAGTGTTATTGTTGTAAGTAATACAGAAATTAAATTACAATTCAAATAATAAGTAAAAATAAATTTTACAAGTCTAAATTTATAAATAGTAATTTGCATGATATTTTTTATAAAATACGTACGTGATACCCGAAATAAAAAGACTCAAATAGTCCAGAACCAGTATAACAATATTGTGGTTATTAATTTTCTTTTCCCGCGAATAAACTTTATGTTGTTATGTATAGTAAGTAATACAGAAATTAAATTACAATTCAAATAATAAGTAAAAATAAATTTTACAAGTCTAAATTTATAAATAGTAATTTGCATGATATTTTTTATAAATTTAGACTTGTAAAATTTATTTTTACTTATTATTTGAATTGTAATTTAATTTCTGTATTACTTACTATACATAACAACATAAAGTTTATTCGCGGGAAAAGAAAATTAATAACCACAATATTGTTATACTGGTTCTGGACTTTTTGAGTCTTTTTATTTCGGGTATCACGTACGTAGAGACGACATGACGGATTTTCGTTATTAGTATATTGAGTATCACCCCAAATAGATTATTATTTTATTAGTTAACGAATTTAGTGTATATTTTATATCGACACGACATCAAGGACCTGAGAAATCTGCCAATTGGTGAAGTCACGCGAGCAAAGCAACAGGCAAACGCTAGTGTAAATAATAATAATTTATGTAGAGCTTCATCAGAGGCAAGTGTCCAACCCCTGCATAATGGTTAATACCACACACTGTTGCGGTTGCAATAATTACGCGTATTTCAATAAACAGGGTGTAGGTATAATGATTTCATCCGTAATAATTAACTGGGAGTATGACTCTATTACGGCTATTTGACGTATAATTAATATTATGAATTTTTATTTTGATGTATTGACTACAGGGTATGACTCTATGACCAATGTATACATTACAATAATATTAATAAGAAAAAAATCTTAATTTTGAAGTACATTTTTGTTTATTTTTATTAAATTCCAACGCTGGTTAATGTTGTACGATGGCGGGGAGCGCGGACGAAAGCAGGGGCGACGAATCTTATAGGGATGAATCGCAATTTGTTAATTTATACTAATAATAAAGAGGTAAAAAAACTGGTGGCACGCTTATCTTATATTTGTTGCGAAGGCGGGGTGTAAAATACACGTAACGCCATCTATTGACAAACTTTAAAACTAAGAAACTGGCATGACTAGAACATGTTAAAAAGCGTTTAAATAGTATGCGGATGAAGTCGCGGGGCATCGGCTAGTCGTAACATAAAAGTAGACGAGATTTAAACACAAAGTATCAACATATGTTAGTGGTCTTAGCACTCGAAATTATTCGAATTGTTTAATTATTGCAGGTAACTAAATGTACACCGGTCCACCGGTATGTTATAACTATTATAAACAAAATATTCACATGTAAAACCTTTTTGATCCATGAATAATATTATATAATAATTAGGTATAATAGGTATTTAAATGTAAATGGTGGGTTGTAAATGGAACGACATTGCATCACAAGAACGAATACAGGATAATGGCAAAAAATATATACGCCTACGATAAACAATCCAAAATTCGATCCGTCTCCGGAAATGGAATGAATACATCAAACCTAAGAGGATAAACGCTTCAACACATCCTCTATTTCATTCACTAAATAACCTTTAAAAAATACTTAACGAAACTCTCATAATTTTTTATTTTATTTTACTAAACTGGAAAAAAAACTAGCAACTTGCCGATATGTCTCTGATTTTTTGGTTACTAGATATTTTTTGTTATTTGTTTGATGCTTGAGCTATAATATAACATACAAACAGGTGAAAAGCATAAAAGCCTGTTATATAATAACAATAATACCGACGTACAACCCATAGCAGTAACAGCAAAGATACTGCGGAAATCCCTTTATTGACAGACTGGGTAGGAATATTGCAAATCCGCAACTGCTGAACTGTGCCAATTTAACTTCCTCGGTTAGACTATATGTAAATGTTCCATCCGGATAGTAACCTAGCTACCCCTTTCAACCGGGGGAAACTCAATAAATCATTCCTTGAGTGGAGCTGACAGAGAGCAACCAAACCGTAATATGTGCGCAAGGCTTCTAACCTGTATGACCGCTCTGCAGTCAAGAGGAACCTGTAAACGTATCTAAACCCCTTTTTCCCGTACATCAAAACATAACCGTAATATATTTCTTTATTTAGTTACGATCATAATGCAGTTAATTTAAGTTTAAGATGTGTGGAGCGATGTTGTTTTGAGCCAGAGATATTATGGGTCCCGCTCGCTCGATTGTCAGTAATAAGGAAGAGCAGGAGAGGTGTATTACACCTACAAGACCGGTAGAAGTAAATTAGATTCTGCGCGTGTCCAAATCAAATTAATTTTATCTAATATTTGTGTAAAAGATGTTAGACGGTCCGTTATGTTTTATTTAACCATTTCAGCTTATTCCATAAATAATATTTCTTTGTTCGGAAGCTCCTAACGTTTACGAAGTAACAGGATTGTTTTGGAAAAGAAATATTATATATGTACCTACCTACGTTTTCTTTTCGAGAGCTTGGCAAAACATTTGCTTTGAATTGCATGAATACTGAACATCCCAGCAGGAGATTAACGGATAAATTTAATGTTTAGTTGATATAAAATATACTTACCACAAAAAAGAACCGAAATAAATACAATCTAGAACAATTTACCTTTGTGTCATTGTAACTTGGAACCATTTATTTCGAAAACGGTAGGTATACTGTTTTAAATACTGCTTTTAAACGGGGGAAACAATTTCGCTTGCCCGGGGCAAAGACCACCCCGGAATTTCAGTTGAAGTAACGGCGACAGTGCACTCGATTGAACTTTAAAGTAGGTATTTCGTATAATTACTTGCTGCTTAATAGCCCCATTAAATTGCAAAATTTCCCTCTCTAGGATTTCATTGTGCTGTGAAGTCCATGCTGTAGGTAGGTACTTAAATAGGTATTTCTTTCTAAGGTTGTTTGAAAAATATTTTTACAGCATAATGTACACAATGACTATATCGGAAATAAAAGGTGTTTTAATTTATAACAAACTATAAACTCAAACTCATTCATTTAATTTTATATTTTATCTAAAACAGCATACAATACGGAGGAGGAGTTCAGAATACGTCACACTAACTGTTATAGGGCAGAGGACTCCTACCCTTATTGCGAGAGCGTATAGGTAGTGTTCCAAATATATCTATAGCGATAACAAAGTATATCTAGTTACTTTATTTTAAAAGGTATATATCCTACGCTTCTGTAAAATTTTGTCTTGTTTAGTGGAAGTTAATAAATCTGATATTATTAGACGAGGCGGGGTCGACACGCTCTGACAACCGTTTGTCGTATCTTTACGCCCAATTAGAACGACTGTCCATAGCAATTTTACGCTAAATTTGACCGTTTTGAAGGATCCATTACGATGGAATCTAGTTTTCAAGTAGTCGTTAGTCACGGTCTTACTTCAGCCTCGCATTTTAACAAGAATGACAGCCCCTGCCGAATAACACATTGTTTTTAATGCGAATGGAACTTTTGTTTGTGTAAGTTTTGTTGCCCGCTGGAAAAACACTAAAATTGAAATGTCAAACTAATGCCACATAAATTATGTAACTTCTAATAGTTAGCAGCAGTTTTAATTTAATTAGAACACTACTTAACCAAATACAACTCCGGGTAAAAGTCGACACTTCTTATTAAGTAGGTACTCGTGTAAATAGGTAGGCAGTCGATTTTTACCCCAAATTTTATTTGGTACCTTTGTACTTAAAACAGCATTGTAAAATAAGTATAAGAGTAACTTATTATTGACCAAGCGAGCGAAGCGTCTAAGTTTCGAGATTGGGCGAAAATGCTATTGTCCGTCTGTCCTTCCTTCTGTCTTTCTGTCTGTAATTCTCTACAGGCCGCATTTTTCAACCGATTTTGACGAAAATTTGGCATGGGTATAAATTAATCAAGCCGACAAAATGAGTAGAATAAAACCTTGAAAAACACGCAAATATTAAGCGATTATTAGATTATATTAGAAATATTAATTGGCGAAATATTATGCTTTAAAGTGGTAATTTTTGTTAGAGTTACGTGTCCCCACCCCCTGCCAGCCAAACGGTTGCTTCTGGATATGTGAATAAAATTCATGGCAGTAGCATATATAACGTAGTTAAAAGGAAAACTATGACAGCTAAATAGGTTTTATTATTTTTTGAGTTATAGTCGACCAGCTTAAAAAAGTCGAAAAAATAAATTATATTCATAGAACTTTTTTCCTCGTGAATTGCATGGTATGGGGTATCGTTGGATAGGTCTTTCATAAATATTGCGGGTGTGTTGAAAACATTTTTCAATTAGGGATCCGTTTGCGAAATATTAAGCTTTATAGTATAAATTCTTGTCACTTTAGTACTTAGTCTGTCTCCAACTGCAAAGTTGACTTCTGTTCGTTTCTTTTAGGTTTGGTTTATAAGGGCTGGCGAGGTCTACTGTTCTCACGGAACCACTAGTTATAAATACTTAGTAACTTTTAAGTTACTAAGTATTTATAACTAGTTTACCTTGAGCTGATGTTTGCTTGCAAGCAGAGTTTATTAAGTGTCAATAGCAGCAAAATAATCTGTTACAAATTAATTTACTTAGCACGCAGACATGTTAACTTATAATTAACAGTCAAGAATAAATCGAGTTGAAATATAGATAGGTACTTAATAATTTTATGCGTCAGTGGCCTCGGGGATAAGACGCGGCCTATCATATCGAAAGGCCCGAGGTTCGATCCCCAGCTGGGCCATGTACCAATGGGTTTTTTCTCGAAACTTAAGTACATTTACTGACTGCTCTCAAACGGTGAAGGAAAACATCGTGAGGAAACCTGCATACGCTGAAGAAGAAATTCTTAGGCGCATGTGAAGTCCACCAACCCGCACTGGGCTAGCGTGGTGGACTATAGCCCGAACGTCCTCGTTGAGAGGGTAGGCCTGAGCCCCAGCAGTGGGGACATTAATAGGCTGTGATGATGATGATGAATAATTTTATACAATACTGTTAAAAATGGGTAGGTATGCAAATTCAAGTCTGATATTATGTGTTTTATTAGGTTTTATTGGACAATTCGGTCTGATAACGTCAAAGGATTTTATTTTATTCTTGTTCAGCCGGTTCTATAAATGTTTATTTATAAGTTGTAGAACTTGGCGGACAACTTAAAATAACATAGGTCAGGAGAAGGTTAGTTCAAATAAAACAACGTCAATAAATATTAAGTTAGGGCTTTCAAAAAAGCTGTAAAAATGTAATGTAGTGACAAAAACTTGTAACAGTTCAAAGAACAAGGTGGCAGTAAATACAGTGGCTAACATATCTGCATCTTAAAGAAAAACCTATATTAGACCTACAGGATTCACATACTGATTGTTGTGCAGCCAAAAAAACATTACCTAGTCTAAAAACATTAAGCATGTGTATTATTGATATTAATAATTAATATGATAATTGATATAAGCACATTACACACACACATACTCGTACAGACTGTCCGTAATAGCTATGCCTATGTAGAGTTTGTGAAAATTAATATAATATATCTGTATATCACGGTACAACTTTTCCAGTCGTTTTGTCTTCTGTCGGAGCTCTTTCTGCATCCGTCTGTCTTTCTAATTCAAATCAGTCAGACAATATGAACTGGATGCCACAACAAAAACATAAAGCCTACCCATTAAGTACGCTTTTCTAATTAGCACAAAATCTAAAACCTTAGATTAAAATAAAGGAAATCCTTTCAATAAAATTAATTATCATGGAGTCAAGTCGGAGTACCAGGAAAATCACTAGTTTAGTCTCAACCCAACTCACTGTGCCTTTTGTTACAGTTTAGCGCAAATCCTGCCTTACGCATCACATACAAGCATTTATCTATATATATAAAAGAAAGTCGTGTTTGTTACAACACTTATAACTCGAGAACGGCTGCACGAATTTTGATGAAACTTGGTACAGGGATAGCTTATAGCCCGGAATAACATATAGGCTACTTTTTACCGCGGTAAACGGTTCCCACGGAAAACTCAATTCATTTCAAGTACAAAGTGGCGCCATCTCTTTCGCCGTGGCGTCAACTATTCGATAACATGGGAAACTCAGTTTATTTGTCATAGCTTCAATTCAAGTACAAAGTGGCGCCATCTCTTTCACCGTGGCGTCAACTACTCGACCCAAGTTGTAGACAAGTCAAACTGTACCTGTCCTTTGGGGAATGGATGGGGTGAAAATTTTCTCGGGAGTATCGGTTTCTTTATAGGCTTTCTTTTAAGTAACTTGAAAATTGGAATTGTATTGTGACAATGAGTGGTTGCCCACTACCTACAATTCCATGCTAATCTCCAACTACCCACTTTTCCCGTACTCCGGCGAGCGCGGCCTCGACGCCGCAGTGCACTCCGAACCGCGAGCGAACACGACACGATTTTGTGCTGTGAAAAACCATTATGTGAATTTGTCCTAGCCACGGGTTACACTGGTTAGGCCACCTATAGAAGAAATCAACGGGCCCGTACGTCGAGAAAATCCCAACAATCCGTAAGTAACCTTGATTCCCCTTTGTGGCCCTACGACGTCCACTCATTCTCACGATATCATAAAAAAATGATGATAGATTTTTGGATATTCCCGCTGGGAAAAAACTTAATTTTGATGAAACTTTGTATAGTGATAAAAAAAATTTGTATAAAAAAATAACCCATACTTATTCCCGGATATAAACATATAATGACGGGATTTTGTATTGGGGGCGGGAGTGAGGGGTGGGGGGGAGTGGAGATGGGGGGGGGGTGAAAATTTGCACGGGAGTACAGGTTTCTTTAAAGGCATTAACTTGAAAATGAAAATGTATCATAAATAAACTAGTAGTTCCGTGAGAACAGTAGACCTCGCCAGCCCTTATAAACCAAACCTAAAAGAAACCAACAAAAGTCAACTTTGGAAACAGAAAAAGTACCTACTAAAGTGACAAAAATTAGTGTTCGCGATGTGAACATAAAGAAAAATGCTTGATAACTTGATTATTGAGATTTAATTCCTTTTTAACAAAATTGTGCAAGTACATAAAAACGGTTGGACAGCGAAAATGGAATGAATGAATTGTTGACAGGTGAGCGAGTGAGTGAGCGGGCCAAACTAGTGTTGCTAGGGAGGCGCCGACATACTCCCCCCCTTGAAAGCCTTTGCTGCTTTCAAGACTCCGTCCCATCGTGGGTTGGCAGCAGGCACAAGCGGTTTATTGCCCTGCGTATGATGCCTCGAGCAGTGGTGATGTCAGCTACCCTTGGTACGCCGTCTGGTCCAGGAAACAATTGTTGAACTCTACCGAGTCTCCAGTATAGGGGTGGGGTGTTGTCCTCCTTGATCAGCACCAAATCATTAGGTTGTAGATGTCGACACGTGTCGCGCCATTTTGTGCGTTGTTGTAGCTCTCCGATGTACTCGTTGGACCAGCGCTTCCAGAAGTGCTGTTTGATTTGTTCTAGAAGTTGAAATCTATTCAACCGATGAGGCTTGTGGTCCAGTAGACACGGCGAAGGCAGCGATCTGAGCGGTCTCCCAATGAGGAAGTGGCCCGGAGTGAGTGGATAGTAATCATCAGGGGACGGGCTCAGAGGACAGAGGGGTCTGCTATTAAGGATGGCTTCAATTTGTGAAAATAGGGAAGAAAGCTCCTCGTACGTTAAATGAGTATTTCCTAGTATCCGTGCAATATGGAATTTAGATGATTTTACACCGGCCTCCATTAAGCCATTGAAGTGAGGAGCGTATGCAGGCGAAAAGCGAAATTCAATGCCTTCTCCGGTTGCAAAATCAGTAATTGAATCGGCGTTTGTTTTTAAAAAAGCTTTGATTTCTTTGGCGGCAGCAACGAAGTTGCGACCGTTATCACAAAAAATTTGTTTTGGAACTCCTCTGCGCGATATGAATCGTTTTAGAGTTAAAATAAACGCGTCTTTAGAGAGTTCGCTAACTGCCTCTAGGTGAATGCACTTATATCTGAAGCAAATAAAAATACATAAGTAACACTTGGTAATTTTGCACCCACGGCCTTTGCGATCTGTAATCATAAATGGTCCAGCAAAATCAGTACCGACGGTGAGAAACGGAAAATCTGGCATAAGACGTTCTGCTGGCAGATTCCCCATGATATTTTTCATAGTTTTACCCCTAAATCTGCGGCAAGTCGGGCAGTCGCTGGCGGTGCGTCGAGCGAGGTTTCTGCCACCCATGGGCCAGACGCGAGATCTAACTGAGGTAAGTAATTGTTGTGGGCCTGCATGTAAGAGACGTTCATGCTCTTGACGAAAAATAAGTTTAGTCAGCTGATGATCAGCTTTTAGTAAAATTGGATGCTTTGTGTCGTAGCTATATTCTGACGCTTCGATTCGGCCACCAACTCGGAGGACTTCTTTGGAGTCTAGGAAGGGGCTAAGCGAGGCTATGTTTGACTTTGGAGGAATGTTCTTGCCGTTGCGCAAGAGAGAAATTTCCCTTTCAAACGATGAATTTTGCGATATTTTTACAAGCGATGTAAAGGCATTGTCTAGTTCGGTAAGTTGCAAAGGACCTGTGCTTTTAGACGTTGGATTTTTACAATTGTGTATGAATCTGTGTATGTATGAGAAAATGCGTTGAAGTGTTTTTAATTTTGAATATTTTTGCAGGTCAATGCTAGGTAGAGTTTCCGAGACGACAGCAGGATGAACCTTTACTTCCGGTAAGTCGGTTTGTTTTGGATAGTCATTAGCATGCTGGGAGGGCCATGAAGACTGTGGCTCCTGTAGAAAGTCGGGCCCATGCCACCACAAGTTATTATTGGGTACTAACATTGGATCTACCCCACGAGACAATAAATCAGCTGGATTCTGTGACGTAGGCACGTGACGCCAGGCAGCCGTATCTGTGAGCTCTTGTATAGCAGCGACTCTGTTAGCTACAAACGTTTTGAGTTTGTTAGAGCTCGTTCGCAACCAACCCAGCACGACGCTAGAGTCAGTCCAGAAGACATGACTGGATGGTTGGCACCGTAAGGCCTCGGTCACGGCGGAGCTTAGCTGAGCAGCAAGTAACGCCCCACAAAGTTCGAGACGAGGGATAGTTGTGGCTTTTATTGGGGCCACTCGAGATTTGGCACATAGTAAGTGCGTTTGTACGCTTCCATCTGATTGGGTAGAGCGGACATAGATGCAGGCTCCGAAAGCTCGTTGGGACGCGTCGCAGAAGCAATGCAATTCGATGGAGACAGGGCTTTGAACTAAAATCCACCTGGGAACAGTAAAAAAAGAGATAGAAGTTAGGCTGTCAAGGAATTTTTTCCATTTTGCCTGAAGTGCTTCCGGAGCTGGTTCATCCCAGTCTTTGTTTAGAGACCACAATTCTTGAATCATTATTTTTGGTGTGATGGTGCACAGCGAGAGAAGGCCCAGAGGATCGAATATCTTAAATGTTGTAGATAATATGCTGCGCTTGGAAATGACTTTGTTTGGAGCGATTTCAATGGGGAAATGCAGTACATCTGTGGAAGGATTCCAGCCAAGTCCTAGGACATTAGTGGCCTGGCTCAACATGAGATTGTCGTCAGCATTGATTACCTTTGAAGAGAGCAGTGCAGGGGAATTAGAGCGATACTTCCTCAAGGGGAAACATCCCTTGAGAAGAGCTTGGGATACTGCCTGCTGAATGTAGAGCAGCTGCTGCTCGTCATCGTGCCCAGTAAGCAGGTCGTCGATATAGTAGTCTTTTTGGATTATTTGTTTGATAAAATCATCTTCGCATTCTTCTCCGAGCTGCCAGAGACACCGAGTGGCGAGGAAGCTCGCGCTGGAAAAACCATAGGTAACTGTATTTAGTCTTAATGTTTTTATAGGTTGATTTTCCTCATCACGCCACAAAATTAATTGTAGATTTCGATCAGAATCATCCGCTATTAGACATTGCCTATACATTTTAGCAATGTCTGCGGAGAGCACATAACGGTACTGCCTGAACCGTATAAGAATGTTGAAAAGCGAGTCTTGAATGGTAGGTCCTATCATTTGAATGTCATTTACTGACAAGCCAGAGGACGTGGGAGCCGACGCATTGAATACAACGCGTAAGCGAGTTGACTCACTCTTTTCACGAATAACTGGGTGATGAGGAAGAAAGTAGGAGTTCTCTGGACGTTTTTCGGTAGACTCGGAGAGATGCCCTAGATCAGCGTATTCATGTATGAAGTCTGTATATAATTTTTTAACATCGGGCTGCTTTTTGAAACGACGCTCCAAACTGATTAATCGTTTTTTGGCTGTTAGGTAGGAATCGCCTAAACAGTCTGGTTCCTCAATGAGAGGGAGCTTTAGAATAAATCGACCATCCTCACCGCGGCGGGTATTGGATAAGAAGTGCTGTTCACACAGCTTCTGTTCTTCGCTTAATGGTGCTGAGGACCTTTGTGGAACACTCTCCAGTTCGAAAAACTTTGACAAATCATCATGCAAATCACGAGTAGACTCTGAAGATAATGTGTGTACGAAATTACACTGAACTGACTTGGTGGGTGTTTGACGGCATGATATGGAACCTGCTATGATCCATCCTAATTTAGAGTCACGTAAAATAGGGTTACCCTTACCTAAAGAGTGCTGTCTAGAACCAATGATGTCCCAAAAGACGTCAGCACCGATGAGCATTCCTATTTCTGACGGATGGTAAAAGCTGGGGTCTGCCAGTTGAAATGAAGATAATTTTAAATGTTTGGTGTCAATAAATGACTTAGGTAATTTGCCTGAAATTTGCGGCAATACTAGGCAAGATAGAGTAACATTGAAAGTGGTATTCTTGGATTGAAGATTCACTGTACAACGCTCAGTTAGTTTGCAGTGAGTGTTCCCTATGCCAATCACGGTATGTATATTTGAGACCTGACTAGTTAGATTTAATTTGTGTTTCAGATCCTCTGTTATGAAGGAAGATTGGCTGCCAGAATCCAGCAACGCCCTGGTGGTTACGACTTCGTTCGTAAAGGGGTTTATGACGTCTACTAATGCAGTAGAAAGAAGAGTTTCAGAGGCTGACGTAGAAGACATGGTGACAGACTCCGAGACCTTAGTATTTTCATCCTCAGATTCAGAGGGCTTGTGCAAAAGTGTGTTATGACGCTTACGGCAGACTCTGCAGGCGCCTGACAGGCGGCATTTTCGCAGCTCGTGCCCGACTCTCAGGCAATTTAAGCAGAGATGTAGACTGGAGGCTAGAGAAGTCCTTTCATCTGGGGATTTAGATTTAAAAACATCACAATCATAAATTCGATGCGCGCCCTTGCATACGACGCATTCAGAACGTTTGTTATAAGATTCAGAATCTTTAGATTTGTATTCAGCAACGAAAGACTTCGATTGGGACTTTGGCTGAACTTGGCGGTTCGTATTGTTATTAGCAGGAAAGATTTTCGTGTTTTTGTCTTGCTTATTTCGGTACACGGTCTCTAAGACGTCCGCGCGACTTTTTAGAAAATTAAAAAACTCCTCAAGAGTAGGCATGTTAGTTAGAGAGTTTCTATGCTCTTCCCATTTCACGCAGGTGTTGGTATCTAATTTTGCTGAGACCATGTATATAATTAGGGTGTCCCAGTGGTCCGTGGGTTCACCCAGAGTGTGCAGTGCTCGCAAGTTTTTTGTGACATTATCGACGATAAATCTAAGTGATTTATCGGACTCGCGAACCGACTGTATATTGAGAAGTGACTTTAAGTGATTATTTACCAGTTGACGAGTATTGTTATAACGATTACAGAGCAGTTTCCACGCCTCAGGATAATTGTTATCGGTAACTTCTAAATTTTTGATGACACGCGCGGCCTCACCCTCAAGATAAGAATTTAAATAATGAAATTTGTGAATATTTTTTATTTTATCATTATTATGAATCAAAGATTGGTAAGTGTCTCTAAATTCCAACCATTTGTAATAGGTTCCATCAAAATTATTGATTTTTATGATAGGAAGGCGAAATCCCAGCACGTCCCGCTCAGCACGGCAGGGACTATGATGATCGCACGAGGAAGCACTACTACGGTCAGACTCATCCTTAGTATGGGAGGTTGACGAGGCTAAAATATCCTGGGCCGTGGCAATGCAATGATAAAACTCGTTTTCAATTAAATCTCTTTCGTTTAGTTCAGAACTTAAATTTTCTTCATTTAAGAATTCAATCTGTTCCTGCACCCCATCGAATTCACTGAATAGCGCTTCGAATTTTGTCAATTTACTGGTTAGCATGCTAGTTTCAAGTGCTTCTAACTTGGTGTCTTGGAGACTGATTAAATGATTTTTAAATTTTGTAATACGCCCCTTTATGGAGCTGCGTTTAACGATCAATTCCTTTAGGTCAGCCATGGCCGCTTGATGCTAGCACACAACCAAACAAATGAGTGAGTTGATCGATAAATAAATTAAATTGCATACGACACCCTCCTCCCTCACTCCACGGTGGCACGAAGGGAAGGCCGGTGGAAGCTCAGCCGCTGCTGAAGCAGACGCCGGCAGGTAGGCAGCCTAGAGTGTGCTCGGAGCGCAGGAAGCACGCGACAAGCGGTTGCACGCAGATGCACGAGCAATTGAATGTTTGAGCAAGCGATCGCTGGAATAGAGGGTGCAAGAGAGGTGTATATGCAAGCAAGGAAATATGTAGGTGCTTGGGTGCAAAATAGATTATCTGTATAAGGTGTGTATAATTTCAAATAGTTTATGTAGGCAAAGTATATTGTCCAGCAGCAGATAGCAATGGGCTGGTAGGTTTGAAAATCGTTCAGTGGATTGGTAACAAGACAGCTTAGATTGATTTAGGCTTATTGGGGCACAGTATCAATTTAGGCGTGCCGACAATTGAAGATTGGGTAGCTAAGTAGAAGTATTTAATGTACTTGTAGGCTAATTATTGTATATAGAATTTGAAAATTGATGATTGACAGAAACGGATATATTTGCAAGTTATTAGGCGCGTATAGCTAAAGCACTATAAATTTGGAAAATAGGCCTACAATTTAAGTAGGAATGTAGATAGGCCAGCTATACACTGATTTAGGCTTGCGAAAATAAGCAGGCGACTGAAGGCATGTAAAACTTAGGCATGCACATTTGAAAGTCGTAGAAAGTAGGTAGGTTACACGTGCTTTTAACCGTACGAGCAACTTAATTTCCCCGATTTACACAAATCGAAGGGGATAGGTAGGCATAAATGGGTGAGAAAAGGAACGGGCTCACTTTTGGGCTGGCAGATTGTGGCGCTGTGTTGTCTGGCGACTGCTTCTTGATTCTTGAGCGCGTGGTTCGGCAATGGCGGGCCGGCCGGCGTGTCAGCAAAAGTGCTTGAAGCGTTTCTCCTTCGAAGATTGTTGAGAAGGCCAATCCTTTCTTGTTATTTGTGATGCGTATTGCTTGCACGTCGAAAAATGGGCAGGACTTGCTTGTATTTCGGCGATTTTTCTTAGACGCAGTTGTGGTAGGCGTGGCGTCTGAGTTTGTAGATCCGAAGATTGCAATTGAAGCTTATTTTTGAGTCCTGTCACGGTCGCCACTTTTATGTTCGCGATGTGAACATAAAGAAAAATGCTTGATAACTTGATTATTGAGATTTAATTCCTTTTTAACAAAATTGTGCAAGTACATAAAAACGGTTGGACAGCGAAAATGGAATGAATGAATTGTTGACAGGTGAGCGAGTGAGTGAGCGGGCCAAACTAGTGTTGCTAGGGAGGCGCCGACAATTAGCACTTTAAAGCTTAATATTTCGCAAACGGATCCCTGAATCGAAAAATGTTTATCACACACCCGCGATATTTTTGAAAGACCCATCCAACGATACCCCACACCATGGATATCACGCGGAAAAAAATAATTTTCCATTTTACGTATGCAGTTCTATGAACATAATTTATTTTTTCAACTTTCTTGAGTCGATCCACTATTACTCAAAAACTAATAAAACCTACTTAGCCGTAATAGTTTTCCTTTTATCTACATTATTTAAGCTACTGCCGTGAATTTTTTCACATTTCCAGAAGCAACCGTTTAGCTGGCAGGGGGGGGGACACGTGACTCTAACAAAAATTACCGCTTTAAAGCTTAATATTTCGCCAACGGATCCCTAAATCGAAAAAATGGTATTCACACACCGGCAATATTTTTGAAAGACCTATCCAACGATATCCCACACTATGGGATTCACAAGAAAAAAAAAGTTCACTCCCACTTTGCGAGTATGGTATGTACTCTAAAAAAAATGTTTTTCAAAATTTTATTTTACTCATTTTGTAGGTTTAATTAATTTATACATATGCCAAATTTTCGTCAAAATCGGTTGAAAAATGCGACCTGTAGAGCATTACAGACAGACAGACAGACAGACAGACAGCCGGACAAGAGCATTTTTGGCCAGTCTCGAAACGTAGACGCTTCGCTCGCTCGGTCAATAATGACGGGTTTTTGGATTTTACATTTTAAGGGTGAGGGGGAGGGTGGGACGGGGTTAACACTTATAACTCAAGAACGGCTGAACGAAGACGGAAGAACGCGGACGAAGCCACGGGCTACAGCTATCTTATATAAATAGTGACGGGTTTTATATTTTCACATTTTTAAGAAAAGGGAGGGGGGGGGGGGGGGGAGAAAACGGGGGTGAAAAATTGGAATTGTAGTTACTTGCTTTTGACCGAACGAAGTCTGTCGGGTCAGCTAGTAAAATAATATAGTAACTCAATAACGAAATGAGCTTCGAAACATTAATTACATTGGGTAATTACTATAGCAAGATACGACAGTAAGTTCTACACCCTTTGTTAGTATTATTTCAATTTCATGACTGATAATTTATGAAAGGCTAGAATTTCTTTATCACAATGCAGTCAAACTGATTGACGTCGTCATACCCTTTCACTCTAGCAACAAAGCCTATTCATTTCACGAAAATGTAGTCTGTATAACCCAGATAATTTATATTTGGCTGTTCGAGTTTATCTTGATAATTCCTGGTCGGATCGATTTGTTTCAATTTAATCATTTTCAATGTTGGAACGTGTACCTATATTTACAGAAACGATAGATATTTCAAAATTGGCACTATGTGAGCTTTGGAACTGAGTTGATAAACAAAGTGTGCACGAAATGATAAGGTTAAGTTTACATTTGAGTAACAAACATGTGAAACGGGTGTTACTCTCTCTACGTATAAGCAAACAGACATACAGCCATAGGCAAAGTAGAGCCGTTATACAGTGATTGAATTGATTGAAAACAAACCATGTGGCGTTTTTATTAAACCCTTATTAGACAAGTTTAATATAGTTTCCCATTTCGAGCCTGGTTACGAATATCAGTTACGGACAGAAAAAGCCTGGTTCGTTTAAGCATGACACACACTGGGCGGCAACGTTGCGAAAGCGTTGCGGCGGCGAAGGTTTGTATGAAGAACGCGGCGCGCCGCCGCTTTGATGTAAAGGGCTCTGCGAAAGGGCTTCATACTATTTCGAACATTACAGAAAAAAACTGCAACGCTTTCGCAACGCCGCCGCTCAGTGCGTGTCACGCTTTGAAGCCAGTTAAAGTCGAATTTCCCGTTTTTAAGTTGATTTACGTACCTACCAATGCCGGATACGAATTGGGGCCGAAAGACTTGTACTATTATATATTCTGTGACAAAAGGGATAAAAGTCATGGGCGAAAACTATAGGGCAAGATAAGACCAAACAAATTCCTCTGGCGACTCCCCACTAATTTGATAATAAGTATTGCGTAGTGTTGTTACGGAAAGTAGTAGGTATAATTTATTCCATTAATGCAGTCCCTTGGGGCCGTAATATTGCTTACAGTAATTAACTTACCGTTATTAATTACTAAGAGTTTGTTGGGAATGCGTCAACTCCTCAACCGTCTTTAGCTCAACTTTAGGCGAACAAATTTGCATTTTACTTGCGAGTTATAATTATAAGCACTTACCTACCTCCTGACAGTGTAATCGTTCCACAAACAATGTTACCTCTAAGTAGGTTACATTGTACTGTTTGTTAGATTTAAATAGGGTTTTTATTACCCACTAGTTAGGTGCAGGGTTATAATAAATTTACTGGAATTTATTATTGTTTGAATATTACATTCACTACAGTATTAAATAATAATTATTTCTTTAGTCACATATCACTTCTAATGAATTAATTTATAATTCTTTTACAAAACATAAACGAGAATAGCAAAAGAATTAAGAACACTGAAATCATATTATGGAACAAAGGAAATATTACGAGAGTCCTGAGATCCTTGAATCAATATCTCTCTAACACACAATTCTTTGATATTATGTTGTGCTGCTAAGGCTGCTTCCGAGTTTTGAACACATCAAAGGCACCAACAAAAGGACCTTCGATATATAATGTGACCTTTCGCATCGTTACAATATAGTTATAGAATATGAATAGATTCACCATAAGGAAAACTCTACAGGCTTATCGGATTCAAACTTTGTTGCTAGGCAAATAATAACTAAACGGTACGGCCACACCACACAACTTTCTCACTCACTCCTAATCGACTTATCTATTTTTTAGAAAACTGTCTACCTATTGTTATTACCTATAACAAAGAATAGGTATCCTAAGTACCTACCCGATTATTTTATTTTAAGACACGGTGTCCCAAGTTACATACGTGTGGGGATAACTTGAGACACATTTTGTTTTTACCGCTAAACCTTAAAGTTGACCATCAAAGACCTATGAAACGCGCGAGCATTGGTCATTTTCATTACACTCTCGGCTCCATCGTCAATGCAACCGAGTGTCATAATGAGTAGTAATGACCAACTTAGCTAGCTTATACTTAATGTGGAAGATGCTGACACGTGAAATTAAGTTTACGTCTTAATCGACGAGAGCTATCACATAAATTTCACTATTATCTAAGTACATTAAAGCAATAAAAGGAATAAGATTGGATACCTGCACATAGTACCGTTAGTAAATGAACATGTGACGTGACCAAATTCAGAATTTGCATTAAAATGTGGCACGAACCTGCCTCTATATCGAGTACGTGACCTAACATACCCTATTTTGTGCACATACAGGCTGTAAGGCAACTCTTATAGCTAGCTAAAGTATTCATGAATACAAATGGGAGAAAATTACAAAAATGTAAAATCGATTTACCACGAAGCACCTTGTAACCTTGAACTATCAATTTGTTTGGGAAATGTAGGAGAATTTCTTTTATTGTTTTGCGCCTATTCAAAGTTTTGTGTTAGGCAGTTTTTTTATATGATCTATTCTCTGTCTAGAAAAAGTTTCACATCCTTTGATCGGACTTCCTGTGCCCAACTTCGTTTCTCAACTTGGCACTAATTAACTTTGCTTTTGTAAAGATTTCCATACAAATGAATCAAATCGATTTCTTTCAAAAAATAATTTTGAGAAAGTTGTGCGGTGTGGCCGCACCTTTCATTATTTATTCAGCTATTTATCCTTTTATTTCCTATACAGAGTATATATTTGCTTTTTATAACGACTTAGTACTACGTAATGCTACGCTCTCTACGTAGAAATCTCTATAGGTATAGGTTCTATAGGTATTCAAATGTAAACTGTCGAAGCGATCTTATTTTGTTTTTTTCATTTTTTAAATTTGTTTGGAATACTTACCAGCAGATTACTTTGTAATATTTACATAGTTTAAGTAAGTAAGTATAGTATACCTTAGGGCGGCTTTTCTGTCACGCGTGTAGCGCCTGCGTCCTGGCCTGGCGCGCATGCGTGTGTTCGCACACTGTGCGCCACACGCAAGACAATTAATGTGCACGCAGCTTGTGCGAGTAGCAAGCTCGTGTCGAGAAATGTTAAGAAAGTAATGATCGCTTCCCATTACATCTGTGGGTATCTCGCAAACGGGCATAACTCGTAAACTATTGATCCTAGACTACTTTAGTTTGTGAATTATTATTATTATTTACAAACTAGTAGTCTAAGATCAATAGTTTCCGAGTTGCAGCGGTTTTAAGTTTGACAGCTGTCATGTAAAATATAGATCTCGACGAGGTCTATCATTTCTGTTTACAAACTAGTAGTCTAGGATCAATAGTTTCCGAGTTACAGCGGTTTTAAGTTTGACAGCTGTCAACCGAAATAAATAACTAGACGAGTATCATTTCGCTTTAAAAACTAATAGTCTAGGATCAATTATTTCCGAGTTACAGCGGTTTTAAGTTATATCTCTGCCGTTGACTGTACCTCCGCACGCATGCTGGCAGCGCGCATGCATGCGTGTCGGATCCCGCGGCGGGGGGCGCGTGTGATAGGAATACCTTGACTGAAACGACTGAACTGCGGGCGGCGCGCATGCAGGACGCGGGCGCAAACACGCTTGACAGGAAAGTCGCCCTAACTTAATATTAAATAATTGAAGACTGTAATAATAAGAGTATGGCTAATAAATAATTAAAGAAGAACATTTTTTTTTCAGAAAAATAGATTACAATACAACCTTATCCAACCTTTAGTAGTTAAGGTTTGAAGTTTAACATGTGTGTGTGTGTGCATCTATGAGGGGATGGGGAAGTGATGTTGAAGAGTGGGGTTTGGGGCTGTGTTTAGTACGCTAAATTGTAAATAGATAGGTATAATAAGGGTGTCCATTATTACAAGTGTATAATGGCGCAAGTAGCAAATAGTTTTCCTCATTAAGCTGCCTACTGACTGACGAACGGATCAAGGTCACATAATTCTTATTGTGCAAAATAGAATGTATATGTATGTTCTATTGACACGGTTTATTTATAGAGTTTTGAAAATGATTTGTCCTATAGGTATAGGTACTGGGTACATTCAGCATAAGCATAAAGGTGTGAGGAGTGCATTATTTCAAGTAGATCGCGACAAATTTGGGCGACGTAACTACATACCTAATGATAAATAATACCTATTAACTAACTTTTCATTTAATTATAAGCTAATTAATCTTTATCCTGTAGGTACATGTTTATGACAGGATTATTAAGCATTCAGTTTCATAAAAATGTACAGAATAAGAACATAGAAAGAACTTTTGTCTCTTCAATAAATAATTCATATTTTTGCTTTCCAGAAATACGTACCATGAATAATTTGAAATCGTACTGTATTTCATGCTCATTTAATACTTTTGCAATTTTTTGCACGAACATAAAATACGTCTCTCAGGCTTTATACGGGTGGAGATTTTAATTTAACAATCCGCAAGTAAAATAAGTATCTATTTCGGCCATATTTCGGCATAGAATTCTTATTAAAAATACCAATTACTGACTACACAAATTACGAGTGTGTCCCTTGATACATTCATAAGCCCCAAGGATTTATACTTAATTAATTCTGGAGGCAAATACGGGACTCCCCCAGGTACTACTTAAGGAAATTGAAATAGATTCAAGAGCAATATCTATATCTGACTTTGATACGTACCAAAAATGTTGTTACCTTTTCATACCAAGGTTTTTAATCTATTACTTTTTACCAAATCCACTTTGTTATTATACTGTTATTGTACCTACCAATAACAAACAAGTGGCAGGTGTGTGAGACACGCTGCCTGTAAAATCAATCTAACATGTTTGGGATCTTTCCAGTTATGGTAATGCTGTCCCTCCTGAGAGAGGGTTCTTCAGAGGACCCTTGAAACGACCTTCGCAACACTTGCGGTGCTTGCTGAACAAAGCCATAGCACTGTAGACGTGTAAAGGAGAATTTATTTAGGAACATCAAAAAGCCGTGAGAGGGTCAAACAAAATACTTGTGAAATAAAAGTATCTAGTACTTACTCGTATTCAAAAACCATTCAATGTTTTTATTTTTTACTTTAATACGATGTCAGAGTCAAAAATCCTGAATTTGTTCCCGAAAAGCTTTACTACTACGATGATGAACGAGAAGATTGGGTCTCTTTTTTATTATTTATTTAATTGAGACTTCAATTGAGACAAAACTTTGAGACAAAAGTTTAAATATCAATTATAATTTGTTTAACATTCAAAATATTAATCGTTTTACTTAAAATATTGTTTAGGTACTTCTGGAGAACACTATTACCACCGATCCTACCCATTAAACTACAAAGCTACATTGCATTGAAATATTTTATGAAGAAGTGTGTTTTTCAATTTTAATTTAAAAAATCGTTTGTAGCAATTTATATAAGAAATAGGAAAGGGAAAATGATTCCGACGGCCACGATGAAAATGTCTCTAAGCTTCTTTATTTCGATTGTTTGTGGTTGAAAGAAGAATTTGATAAAGTGAAATGTTTATGAAAACTTTTGAATTTTTACCGCTCCTATTCTCAGCACGTGCGAAAACAATTTAAAAAGGAATGTGGGTCCACGTAAGAATGTTCGAAGGACGTGCCGAATGACTGGCTAAATAGGTACAAAATATTTTAATGGTCTTAGTAATAAGAGTAATGGTATAGACTCATTACTTTGGTCGAGGTCTGGATGTTCTATGTAAGTAGGTATTTGTGAAATTGTCTTATCCTTGTTTTATTCCCATAGTACTAGATAAAAGTTTGGCTCTATTATGTATTAGTACATGTACCTTTATAAGTGTTATGTTGGTACTGGTAGCCATAAAACGCTCCAACTATTGCTACTAAATCTTTACTCCTTCTTCAGAAAAGAAAAGAAATCGAGTGTACACGAAATACACTTGTTTCCAATAAATAAATATAATAATTTTCCTATACGAGTAAATCTCAATGATCTTCTGTTGAAGCGCCTCAATTTATTTAAATTCCGAATTTAAGTTGAAGTCAGTAAAGTTTCGTTGTAAGGCTTGACGAGCTGACATAACCGTTTATCAAAGTAACGCCCCCATCATTCTGGGAGCCATTTTGCATTAAACGCTATTGTGATGGTGTTTATTCCTGCTATTCACCTTTATATTTACTTTATAGCCTGAAATAAAAGACAGCTAACTCAGCGGCTACTCGAACAATGTTCCAAAATATCATATACATCTACCTTAGATTATATAAAAAGCACGTACTCAGATGATGTACTAGAGAGAATAGAACTCATGTTCTCCGAAATATAACGTAACTCCATCTAACGTTTATTATGATACGTCTAACAATTTGTGCGATGACAACCTGATGATAAAGATATATGTGTAGGTAAAGCTTCGAGCGCACTGTAATCATAGTATCTTATTCTTATACGGGGGTGGCAGTCCCTGCACCGACTCCACGAAGACGGGAGTTTTGTGCAATTCCAATCATAGTATCAATCGACAATATGATTCATGTGATATGAATTCATAACTTTGGCTTCGGGTCCGTAGCTGGTGTCCGAAGGAAAGAGAAACAAAAGACGTAAAGAGAAACAATTCCGTATCAGTGCTCATTTGAAGGTTTCAGGGAAAGAACGCTGAAGTCCGTTTCTGTTTCAAATTTTGGTTTTTCTTTACTCTACACTTTCAATTAAGAAAATCTGACAATATCTCTTAGTTACAATGTTCACTACTTAACCCCATAAATGACAATTTCCTGACTAGATCGATTCCTGTAGTAAGATACTGGAGACACAACTTCAATTGTTTTCTGTTGAATAGCCCTCTAATAAAGTAGAGACTTGCTGTAGTACCACGACTCTGAACCGTTTTTGCCAATTATATAAATGTGCTGCGTTAGGAGAAACTCCGAAAGTGTCACGTTATTGTATAAAAAGTCGAAGTAAAAAGGCGGGGAATCAAACCAAACAAATGTGGAAAAAACACCTGTATGTTTATAACTAGTAGTTCCGTGAGAACAGTAGACCTCGCCAGCCCTTATAAACCAAACCTAAAAGAAACGAACAAAAGTCAACTTTGAAGTTGGAGACAGATTAAGTACTAAAGTGACAAAAATTAGCACTTTAAAGTTTAATATTTCGCAAACGGATCCCTAAATCAAAAAATGGTTTTCACACACCCGCAATATTTTTGAAAGACTATCCAACAATACCCCACACCTATTACTTACTCTGTGCCCACACTATGGGATTTACAAAAAAAAATTCACTTCCACTTTGCGAGTATGGTACGTACTCTAAAAAAAATGTTTTTCAAGATTTTATTCTACTCATTTTGTCGGCTTAATTAATTTATACCCATGCCAAATTTTCATCAAAATCGGTTGAAAATGCGACCAGTAGAGAATTACAGACAGAAAGACAGCCGGACAGACGGACATTAGGATTTCAGGCCAATCTCGAAACTTAGACGCTTCGCTCGCTCGGTCAATTATAATAAAAATGGTCCATGATAAGAAAGAATCTCTTACTTCTAAGTAAAATTTTGTTAAAAAATAAATGTAGGTTAGGTGTATACGGTGTTTTTTTATTAAAATTAAGCTGTCTTGAAAATTTTTTCGTTTTGTTGATGAACTGATGATAAAATGATGTTGATTTACCGGTTACGCGGTTGTCAGTAGCGTGGCAGGGACTCTACATAAAATTAATCAATATTTGATAGGTACCTTTTATTTCAAGATGTGAAAATGTTGGGCCGATTTTTCAAACAAACAATAGCTGATGTGTGGAAATCAATCTATATTAACTAATTTGATAACGTGAAACGTATTTGTAACTCGATTTGATGTAGGTATGGCACGTGATTTTGTTTGATGTCTTATGGCGTTCACCAATGATACGCCAATCAAATATACCTACAGAAAAGCTTTAAAATAAATAAATATTTTAATAAACAGAATACCTTTGTTTCGTATTTGTTTCGTTTGTCTGTTGGATCAAATGGATTACTGCCTTAAAATTGCCCGGCAACGGTGGTAAAGTTATGGAGTGAATTTAGTAAGTTTATACATTTAAAAGATTTTCTAAAGCCAGTAAAATAAAAGTTAGATCGATATTCAACTTTTGTGAAAATTCTTTGTTCTCTGTACCGATTATATGATACAACTAATACCCTCTATTGGTAACTACCAGTTTCTTCCTCACTAGCCAATGCCATCTGCCGGAAGCACTCACAAACAAGTCGCTGCCTACGTGAGAAGCGCTTGCGAGACGAGTGTATCGGGAACCCCTCGAAACAGAAAACTTCCTGAAAACATATGTAGGTTGCGTATTATAGCCTTCATGATTTGATATTTTTTTACTATATAGGTTGGATAAAACTAAACTAACGTCCCTTGAAACGAAAGAAGTAACGTAAATACTAAAGATAGCCAATTTACATAAAGAAACATTTATTTTTGAAGTAAAGGAAAACTGTCTTTTCTAAGCCGGGAATGAAACCGGACAAATGTATAAAAAATCCTGTATTTTTATATTATTTGAAACAAATCTTCCCTCATCATTTCAGTCTTTTAGCGTCCACTGCTGGACATAGGCCTTCCCCAACGAACGCCTCCACACCCGGTCCTCCGCTCTCCGAATCCAGCCGCTTCCGGCCACCTTCCTTAGGTCGTCGGTCCACCTGGCGGAGGGGCGTCCCACGCTGCGCGTCCGGTCCGTCTCCACTCCAGAACTCGTCTGCCCCAACGGCCGTCGGTTCTGCGACAGAAGTGAATCCTCCCTACTAATTTATAGCTGCGAAATTAGTGTGGATATTTATTTGTAAGTTGCTGAATCACTCCATACTTTTCAAAGCGGGGCGCTTGATTATAAAAATAAAAAATTAATAAATAAACTATTTAAGAGGCCTACAAAATACTAGTAAATTCAAAATTATGTGATAAAATCTTTATCAAATAATTAAATTTAATAAAAAAGGGAAATAATGTCAAGATCCAATAACTTACGCAACGCAAAAAACGTGAAAAAGTTACAATTTCTATGTCTGTGTCTATAATGTACTCGAATTTAAAGCTTCGTTTGTGGGTGTATTTGACATCGGAAAGTCGGTCGCAAAGGCTGCCTTAATGAGTCCCTTCAGTGGAACCCATTACAAAGTCACATCAGCACAAACAACTGTTAATTGAAAACTGGCGGAACTATTATTTAACCGGGACCCTGTGGCGAACGATTCAAGCACTCGCTAATAACTTCTGTAAGTATAATGTAGGTACATAATAAACTAATGAAAGATAAAAATATAGAAGCGGGATGCTAAGTAAGCAAACTACGGCCATGAAGTCGCTAAACTAATAAAACAAGTATCTGAGGACTAGATAAGCATCTTTGAAGTGTTGCCATGCCAGACATTTTTGTTTTAATATAAAAATTGCGATTTTTGCAAAGTGATCTGAAGTTAAATATTTAATCATCTCAAGGTACTAAAGAGGTAAAATTTGTTTTTGGATATGTGTTTGTGAAGTAATCCAACTAAAGTACTGAACCCATTTCAAAAACTTTTTACTATTGGATAGGTGGAGTTCTGTTCCGATATTAGGCTAATTTCCCAGGGGAAAATTTGCTCCTACAGCAAACCTTAGTAAATGCGGGCAAAGAAGCGGGGCCGATGGTAGTATTTAATAAATGTGTAGGTAGTTTTATTACAACACTCAACAATAAATTGCTACGCCGTAGCACAGATCTACGCACAGAGGATATATTGCTACGACCTCAGAGCAACAGAATACTAGAGGACAAACCGCCGCGTCACGGTTGACCGGTGGGAATACAGTCCCGTGCGCTAGTTGGAGTTGGAGATAATGTTTTGTTTGCTTCCATAGTGGCGTTCTGTGCAATTGTTACTGCAAACATGGCAGTGAATCCATTTATTTCCGCCCCGGTGGGATCGCTTTTCACAGATAAATACTGAAAATTCTGTTTATTGGTGAGTTGTGTGAACTTGTGTGCGTTAGTTGAGGTTGCGACCATCTAGACTTAAAAATTGTTCGCTACGCTAAATCTATGGTTGCGACTCAGACTCCATAGAAACATAGAGGCGGCTTGTCCAATCTCTGTTTCTGTTATCTGAGGGTACGACAGTGTCTATGTTTATATTAGTTCTAGATCAGAATTTATTTGATCCAAAACTTTTTAGTGGGTAGTTGGAAAGCATTTTTTACCTTATTCCAGAAATAAAAGCGATAGAGAAGCAAAAATATACTGGGCAAAATTGAAATAAGATGGAGAATTATGACATCAGGCAACACAGGTTCATTCATTTAATTAATAATACCAAGGGAAAAGTTTTCCAGTTTATGTTCGGTGTAAATGTTTATGTACGGCCTTTAACGAGTACATCGCGTGTACGTCATACCATTATGGTGTCTTGGTGTAGTTGACCGAGCGAGCGAAGCGAGCGAAGCGTCTACGTTTCGAGACTGGCCAAAAATGCTCTTGTCCGGCTGTCTGTCTGTCTGTCTGTCTGTCTGTCTGTCTGTCTGTAATTCTCTACAGGTCGCATTTTTCAACCGATTTTGACGAAAATTTGGCATATGTATAAATTAATTAAACCTACAAAATGAGTAGAATAAAATTTTGAAAAACATTTTTTTTAGAGTACCTACCATACTCGCAAAGTGGGAGTGAACTTTTTTTTTCTTGTGAATCCCATAGTGTGGGATATCGTTGGATAGGTCTTTCAAAAATATTGCTGGTGTGTGAATACCATTTTTTCGATTTAGGGATCCGTTGGCGAAATATTAAGCTTTAAAGCGGTAATTTTTGTTAGAGTCACGTGTCCCCCCCCCCTGCCAGCTAAACGGTTGCTTCTGGAAATGTGAAAAAATTCATGGCAGTAGCATATATAACGTAGTTACAAGGAAAACTCTTACGGCTAAGTAGGTTCTATTAGTTTTTGAGTAATAGTGAATCGACTTAAGAAAGTTGAAAAAATAAATTATGTTCATAGAACTGCATACGTAAAATGGAAAATTATTTTTTTCCGCGTGATATCCATGGTGTGGGGTATCGTTGGATGGGTCTTTCAAAAATATCGCGGGTGTGTGATAAACATTTTTCGATTCAGGGATCCGTTTGCGAAATATTAAGCTTTAAAGTGCTAATTTTTGTCACTTTAGTAGGTACTTTTTCTGTTTCCAAAGTTGACTTTTGTTGGTTTCTTTTAGGTTTGGCTTATAAGGGCTGGCGAGGTCTACTGTTCTCACGGAACTACTAGTTTATGTTACCGAACTGCACTAAAAATAAGTAGGTACAATAACGTTTAACGTAGACTAGGTATTTGAGTATTAATTGACCGAGCGAGCGAAGCGAGCGAAGCGTCTACGTTTCGAGACTGGCCAAAAATGCTCTTGTCCGGCTGTCTGTCTGTCTGTCTGTCTGTCTGTAATTCTCTACAGGTCGCATTTTTCAACCGATTTTGACGAAAATTTGGCATATGTATAAATTAATTAAACCTACAAAATGAGTAGAATAAAATTTTGAAAAACATTTTTTTTAGAGTACCTACCATACTCGCAAAGTGGGAGTGAACTTTTTTTTTCTTGTAAATCCCATAGTGTGGGATATCGTTGGATAGGTCTTTCAAAAATATTGCTGGTGTGTGAATACCATTTTTTCGATTTAGGGATCCGTTGGCGAAATATTAAGCTTTAAAGCGGTAATTTTTGTTAGAGTCACGTGTCCCCCCCGCCCCTGCCAGCTAAACGGTTGCTTCTGGAAATGTGAAAAAATTCATGGCAGTAGCATATATAACGTAGTTACAAGGAAAACTATTACGGCTAAGTAGGTTCTATTAGTTTTTGCGTAATAGTGGATCGACTTAAGAAAGTTGAAAAAATAAATTATGTTCATAGAACTGCATACGTAAAATGGAAAATTATTTTTTTCCGCGTGATATCCATGGTGTGGGGTATCGTTGGATGGGTCTTTCAAAAATATCGCGGGTGTGTGATAAACATTTTTCGATTCAGGGATCCGTTTGCGAAATATTAAGCTTTAAAGTGCTAATTTTTGACACTTTAGTAGGTACTTTTTCTGTTTCCAAAGTTGACTTTTGTTGGTTTCTTTTAGGTTTGGTTTATAAGGGCTGGCGAGGTCTACTGTTCTCACGGAACTACTAGTATCTATCATGGTCCAAGACATGGACAACCATGACATACAATTCTGGATTTTTTGTAGGAGACCTTTAATACCAAAACAGGATCACTCGAACCTAATTTTAATTTAGTGTAAACAATACTTAATGATTTTACGTGAAATAGTTATTTGTTATGCAAGGCTGCAAAGTTGATGTCATTGTGCGAGTACTTGTATTGAAACCTGAGCGTAGAGAGAGTTTTAAAATGCCTAGCCTAGCCCTGCCCAGCGAAACACAATTTTTCACCTCACTACAGCGAGGAAAATGCTAGGTGAATTGAATCCTTTCGGCGAGTTAGGACCACAAATATAAAAATGACCACAATTAGAATTGACCACTTCTATAATTAATGTCAACTTCTACAAATTAGAAGAATAAAAATTAAGTTTTTTTCCGGGTGCCTTTTGAAATTTCACCCACCATACCATACATTTAAAATTCTTACAAAAAAAAATATATTCCAAAGTTTTATATTAGTATGATTTGAGGAAGGAACTATAATAATATAAGTAATAAAACCAAAACGGATAATATTGTTAATTTAAAGTTATTTATGTAACAAAGGGATCATTGTTACTTTCAGGTTCTAATTTTGAAAACCTTCTCTACAGAAGTGGAGTTTTGAAAAGGGTTAGAAAGCATTTTTCTACACAGTAAACTTTCTCATTCGAAATCTTAGTTAAAATTCCGAACTTGTGAGGTGAAAAATAATTTAATCTAATTTTAAGAAATACTCTTACCTCGATGTAATTACTTCGATTATTAATTACACAAGATACCTTTTGATCACGAGTCCGACAAGTAATTAACAAGTAGGTCGACTCCACACTGTGATAGATTTCCAAAGTGTAATTTTGCACCGGATCGGATGGAGTACGATTGACAAAAGACTGAATTTCTTCAGCCGTGAAACAGAAGTTTGTGGCAATTTGTCATGCCCGCGACTTGACGGATTAAAATAAAAGTTTTACAACATTTGCTTTAGCATATACATATATATAAATATATCAAGTTAGTTCATAAAGAACCCGTTCATCTCATGAAAACTTTGAAAAAAGAACAAAGAATACTTGCTTATAAAAAGTTGAGACAAATGGCAGTTTTGTGTTTTAAATAAAAACACAGATGTCTCATAAATGAGTTAGAATTTTCTTTTCTGTAATGCTTGTACTTAATATGGAGGTATAAATAGATTGGTACAACTTGTTTGTTAGTTGATTAACAGATTTTATAAATCCTTTCACTTTTGGATTTTTTTATTCCAGATGCACATTATTACCGTACATTATTGCACTTTTTTTTAAAATATTTGATTTTTAAATTCAGCATAATAACGAATAACAAAATAATCTTGTGTGTAATAACAAATCCAAATATTCATCAAGCAATACAGCTAACAGACGCGCTGTCATCATCACCCACCATCGGCCAGCATACAAATAATCTTTATTTACTCCACAACTGACTTAAAGGTAGTTTGTGGAGTCTGGAGCCTGTGACTAGGCTACTCAGAGTAGCCTGTAGATACAGGACACCAGGCCCCACCGTCGGACCAGTGACATTGGACATAGTGGCTAACAATATAGGTATAAAAAACAAAACAGATTATCTAATAAAAATTACCTTGAAATATAATTGTGTGTGTGTGTACGCCTTATACCTTGGGTTATCCGCCCGCATCCAGTGACTGCCAGCGCCTTGTGCCTGTGTCACACATGTAACAAATCGATCCGCACAAATATACCTCGAATAGCCAGTGGCAGAACTTCGGGAGAGGGAATCGCGCTCATATCAGGCATACTATATCAGGCATACGATAAGGCAACTCCCCTCCATGTTGCTTTATAAATAACTAATAATTAAATAATAATGTTTCGACAAATTTACACACGGCTGTTTAGTCTTAAACTAAGCCGAAGCTTGTAAATGGGGACTCAACAACTGATAAACATACATAAATACTTTTAAAATAAATACTTAAATACATACAAACACCCAGAATCCGAAAACCAACAGTATGGTAATAAAATATATATGGAAATAGTTTAAAAATCTGCTAGGGTAAAGCCAACCAAATATATACTCATATCTTCAAAACTAACAATTTATTTTACCTGAATTAACAAACCTATAGGAATATTATTCATACATCCGAGGAACCCAAATTACAATACAGTAATATGTTAATGCGTCTCACCCATTAGGCCGGGTTCGCTCTTTATCATAACAGGTTTAATTTCCTTTTGCAAGACAAATACATTCCAAAAACCTCCGAACAATGTTACCTGAGTCAGAAATTTAATTTTACTGAGTGCTATTATGACAATTTTGCCAAATAACTAAATAACCTGAAGGTGTTAAGACATATATGTTCTAATGAGACATTAGCAAACTCTTCACAAAGTCCGATTATAAATTGTCACAAACCTACTGTAGCTGTAGTGTATACGTATCATCCTTATTTTTTTATTAGGTAGGTACCTACCTATTCATGCGGCAATCAGGATATTTTTATTTACCAGCGATGAACAAAAATTATCTAATTCTTGATGCAATATCTTTAATATCAAAGGCGACAATCTAACTTTCATTCAAAAGTCCAGTTTGGAACGGCAGATTGCCGCCTTTGATATTACGTATATGTATATATTATGACTCTTCATAAGCCGGGCTTTATAAATAAGCTAGGCTAAAGGTATCACTTGCGTGCGGTCCTTTATTATAAGCTAAAACGTAAATTTCCTTTTGATACCCAGAAGCTATAAAGGAGCTCTATTTTTGAATCGCTCTACTCGCTTTGAGCGATAGATTCTACTGATTTTCCTTCGACATCCGATACAAAAATCAGTAGAATCGACCGCTCGAAGCGCGTAGAGCGATTCAAAAATAGAGCTTCAGGTTAGTAATAGATCGTTATGGGTAGGTATTAGTTACGTCAATAAAAACCGTTAAACTATACAGGACTTATGTGGTAGGTACGTATAGTATTAGCCAGGGTGGGGAGGAACAATAAAGAACATTTTATGGTACACAAGTGACTTTACTATCTACTCGTAGTTGCAAGGAGAATTTATTTGTCCCCTCGCAAAGTACTTTCAAGTTTTAAACTTTATTTATAGCAACTCAGAGGCTGGCATTGACTTCCTTGAGTCATAAGCCTCATTAAAAAAAATAGATAAAAAAAAGCAAATCCGTTATCAAGTTTTAATTTTCACATGATCTCACCAGCATTGGGTCCAAGTACTCGTTTTCTGTGACAAGTGGACAAATAGACGCTGTTTTATCGTCCTGACGAAATTAATAACCTTTTTTGAAGTTCAAAGCTCCGCCCTATGTACACAGCCTGCCCTACAGTCAGTTAATATACCTACTTTACCTATTACGTTACCTATACTTATAGATTTTAAAAAATTAAGTAGGCGCTGTGTTTGGGTCATTAAACTGTACTCATGAGCTAATTTAGAATAGTTTTATGATGATTATGAAAAGTGATGAAGAAAATTTAATTTACAATGAGTGAATATAAAGTTTCTATATTCTATCAACTCTCTTCAGAACAATGGCAATTATGAAATATCTTAACTACCACAGACATAATTTAAAACAATGTCTGTGACTCAAAGCTATTCACAGTTTTTTCAATGTACCCCCAAAATGCTGGAGGTGACAATGAAATTCATATTAAAATTGTACTCGCACGTTGGAAATGTATAAATCATGGGAATTGTGTGGATTTATAAGGCCCTATCGAGGCAGCATGATGGATTATGTCCATATTTCATTGTAGGGTGAATTGATAACAACCCAGGTTCTTATCCACTGTTATTGTCGAGGGTATCGAGCGAGTGTACGTTAGGTATAAAACCTAATATGAAAAGACAAAAGAAAATTAAATAAAAGAATGAAATAAGTAGAAAATCATACAGCTATAACATTTCCCAACATAGACTTTCAGCGTTGTAGGTAATGGCCGCAATAAAAGAATATAATAGTGTACCTATAGGTACTTGAGATAAGCTTTGCTTACAAAACTAAATAAAGTAGTTTAGGATAAACGTATAACCTTTTAGAAACGTTTTTTTGTTCGTCTTCATGTCTTACGGATATCTTAAAGGTTACCTACAATATTAAACTGAGATTTGATATTAAATTTCCAGGCTATAAAGGTAAAATTATAATAATTACTTATATAGGTAGGTACATGAAAATTACCTTAATAAATAAATATATAATAGGTTCATAATATTGCTTTTACTACACTTGTCTTATATTAATTCATATCTATAACATGTTTTCCAATATAATCGTGAATTATTACCGCACGCATCGCATCAATAATTCGTTTTATTGGCAAACATTTTCATATTTTGCGTAGGTATCTGGTGTTACGTATTGTTATCTTGACCAAACATTTCAAAGGGGCTTTAAAATAATTAATGGAGGGGACGTAACTTTTTTATATCGCCATTAGTCAGTTGAAATTGGATACCTATACCCTTATCTGTCTAAAAGGGACACCCTATAAAATATAACAGCATACTTTTCAATTCATATCTGCAGTCTCTAACATTTTTCATAAAAGCTACATCGTTTTATGTAGTTTTTCAAGAAAGTAATTAAGTACCTTATATTTATCTTTGGACAAGAAATGATCGCAAATGTAAATATGTGATAAGATAAACGACCTCGTAATCTCAACCCTCGATCCAAAGATTTTTTTTCTAAAATCTTGATAAAAACAAAAAAATTAATAAAACAGTTACTTATGTCTAAAAGTACACACCTAACGTACCATCACGATAATTAAATAGTATACAAATGTTTGCTAATACCTAGTGTTTTAATCACAATTAAGTGGTGTTTGTATTCATTTCGTAGAATTGTGTCAAAAAAATAAATCTCCAGTTTGCACGCAAATGTGTTTTCTATGCAAAATCTAATTATTCGGGCGGAACCATTAACTGTGATGAGATTATAATAAAATGTAATTACTCACTTATTTACTTTCATTCAGTAAAACGTTATGCTTTAATTCTCACACGAGTGTTTGTTGAATCGAAAATGTGGGAAACGAGAAAATACCTTTGACTGACTTATTTAGTTGTGTTCCAAGTTTCAGTGCTATCCCTTGAGCCGTCTTGACGTGCGTGATTGAGTTACTGACATGCAAACAGACATAAAATACGCCATTTTCATTTTGTCTATATGACGCAGCGAAATTGCGTGATCCGTGTTTTCACCAAACTCCTAATGATTTCGGAAACGCCCTAGGGTATTCGCGACAACTAGAGATACGGCATAGAGAGAGGCTCGCCTGTCTATGCTGTCCTACTGGGGAATTCGCAAAATCATTGGATTTGTGTGGTATTTGGATGAAAACAGAAGATTGGTCTAGGGAGATGGTGAAATGGATATTTATTAATTGGAATGTTATGTAAAACAATCTCAAACTCCTACTCACAAATAATCTTTTCGTCATCGCCCTAGAAATCAAGTTATGAGTTCATTTTCATGATACCTTTAAAAAAAACGTAATATTTATTCGCGGGTCTTACACGCGCATATTTTTATTGACCGAGCGAGCGAAGGGTCTCAGTTTCGAGATTGGCCAAAAATGCTCTTGTCCGTCTGTCAGTCTTTCTGTCCGTCTCTACAGGTCGCATTTTTCAACCGATTTTGACGAAAATTTGGCATGAGTATAAATTAATCAAGCCGACAAAATGAGTAGAATAAAATTTTGAAAAACATTTTTTTTAGATTACGTACCATACTCGCAAAGTGGGAGTGAACTTTTTTTTTCTTGTGAATCCTATAGTGTCGGGTATCGTTGGATAGGTCTTTCAAAAATATTCCGGGTGTGTGAAAACCATTTTTCGATTTAGGGATCCGTTTGCTTTAAAGCGGTAATTTTTGTTAGAGTCACGTCTCCCCCCCCCCCCCTGCCAGCTAAACGGTTGCTTCTGGATATGTAATAAATTCACGGCAGTAGCATATATAACGTAGTTAAAAGGAAAACTATGACAGCTAACTAGGTTCTATTAGTTTTTGAGTAATAGTCGATCAACTTATGAAAGTCGAGAAAATAAATTATGTTCATGAACTGCATACGTAAAATGGGAATGATTTTTTTTCTCGTGAATTCCTTGATGTGGGGTATTGTTGGATACCTAGGTCTTTCAAAAATATCGCGGGTGTGTGGAAAACATTTTTTGATTTAGGGATCCGTTTGCGAAATATTAACCTTTATTAGTACTAATTTTTGTCACTTTAGTACATAATCTCCAACTGCAAAGTTGACTTCTGTTCGTTTCGTTTAGGTTTGGTTTCTAAGGGCTGGCGAGGTCTACTGTTCTCACAGACCCACTAGTTTACCTTTGCCTGACGTTTAGAGAAGCTTACACTTGTCGTGGTCGTGGACTGAAAACATGAAGACTTCTAAACAAATCTAGTGATTCTGCAAAATTCCTAATGGGCTGCGTAACAGGCGAGCCTCTACGCACTGTCCTGAGTTTCGCTTAACGCTATAGTTGAAACAGGGGTTTACGCCATTTATTTGTGACAACAGGAAGTTGTTTTGTAGATTATTATACTTATCTACTTTATTATTTACAATACTTATTTCAAATTTCATTTTAGTTAGCCTTCTTTTTTATTTATGTATTTTTTTTATCAAAATTGCGTAATATGTGTTCTTAGTGTATATAGTGGCATACCAACAAAGTATGGATCAATGTTTTCCGAAATAAAATAGAATAGGTATTTTATTTCAAATGCGGGTGATTTGCTCCTTCTCAAAAGGGTCCATGTAGTTACATTACATTCCTCATGTTGCGTTATCAATGATATACCTACCTTACTAATACACGATCAATCAATGTCCTTACCTTAGTCATACTGTCATCTATAGAAAAAAGCGTTCATAGAAATCCCAAATATCCAACGACCTCGGCCAAGTAGCGACACGTAACACTGAACATGATACCACAATATTATTATATTAGGGTAACATTATTATTGTATAGCCAGGATAATTAATGTGCAAGTCTTGGTGATGAATACATAGTGGGTCCAGTGATTGATAGGTTGTTATGTAGTTAAGGGCTATCTTGTAACCCAAGGAGATTAAATACTCCTGACCTGACCCTTCAGAGGTAAGTACGATGACTTACTTGCGATATAGTTACACCTATACCTACCCATAAAGCCACAAGGCGTTCTCAGGTGTTCCATCTATCAAAGGTACAAGCCTCAGAAAAAGGACTAAAAGCAATTGTTCTGAGGTACAAGCCCTTGTGGTCATATAATGTCAATGTCAGGTCAATGTATTGTTAGATTTGACATAGCGTATTGTCGTAGTATCGCAGCGTACGAGTGTGCCATTACATTACTCGTGGTTAATCTGAGGCCATTACCTATAAATGACATAGGACGTTTCACACCCGAAGAAACGTATTTATTTAGGAGCTTCGCCCGCGAAGGCCTAGGATTTGGAGCTTCTTAATTTTCTTGGATGAAAAGCGACGTGGACTATTCATTCGAGTTTCTTCAGCCGTAACGCAAATATGATCCAAAAATGTTTGGTTGAAGTCTACTGTTTATTTAAAGGTATATTGAAATACCGCGGCACCGTAGATATAGTGATCATTTAGTAGGTACTTTATTTATTTTGTAAGCGTATAGGTATATAGATTTTACTATCGTTTCCCTGCAACTAGAATTTCCTTTGTCAAATTATCATGCCTACCTGAAAAGCACACCCCGCTCGAAGATCGATCGCCTTTTCGTTCCTGTCGACCTATCGCATCCCTAACAAATTGCCGTACAAATACATCCTTCGACCCGTCCACTTAAAAATAGTTCTGTGTTTATAAATTTCCTGTGATGTATAATAACATAGAGTAACATAGTAGAGCGTCAGTGGCCTCGGGGATAAGACGCGACCTATCATATCGAAATGTCCGAGGTTCGGTCCCCGGTTGGGCCATGTACAGTCGACAACAAGTCAGTGGACACACTATGACCTTGAGCTGGCCTAGCCTATTAGGGAATTTCGATACTATGAGGGACCAGTTTATACTGGTTTTGTTTCTACTGACGTGCGGTCGACCGTACCAATGGGGTTTTTCTCGAAACTTAAGTACATGTACTGACTGCTCTCAAACGGTGAAGGAAAACATCGTGAGGAAACCTGCATACGCCGAAGAAGAAATTCTTAGGCGCCTGTGAAGTCCACCAACCCGCACTGGGCTAGCGTGGTGGACTATTGCCCGCACGCCCTCGTTGAGAGGGTAGGCCTGAGCCCCAGCAGTGGGGAGATTAATAGGCTGTTGATGATGATGATAGTAACAGATACGACTTTGACAGTAATCAATCTGTGTTTTCTCGTGGACTTAGTCAAGCTACTCCGACCATCGAGCGTTGGTTTTTTTAAAGTACAACATAATATAAACAAAAACGTCTGAGCGTCAAATCCTCGTATCATGCTGCAAAGATGCAGATTGATTATTTCCTCTATGTGTATTCCAACTTTGAATTCATGTCGTTTTGATTTCTTTTGCTCGTTCAAGTTAGTCGCATAAATCAAACCACACGGTAGAAAAAGTATAGCATATTTTATTCATGTAAACGACCAAAGCATAATAATGTACCTATGTAAGTAAGTACATCTGAACTGAACACAATTTGAAAAGCGCCTGATTTCGAATAGCATCTGACGAGCTTCATTGATGATCGACTTTATCGAATTACAAGTGGATTGAACCCTTCTACTATAAATCTTTCCCGTTATAATAAGCAATTTCCAACGTGAAAATCCAATTTAAAACTCTATATTGAACCATTAACTTGTACAATATACGCCGATATTTAGATTTACCTTCTAATTTTGACATTGAAAATCTACTAAGTAGGTATAACTTATTCTTTAGCTACGGAATGCAATTGAATTGAATCACATTTTAATACAATTATTTAAACTGACTTCTAATTAATTCTCATTCTCTATTCGATTTAAATAAATAGATAATCTGATACGTTATCACCACAAATCTATAACAATAATAAGCCATTTATGCTTTATTTAAAATGCAAATATAAAACGCGTCGAATTAATCATTTATACGCTCTAAATGCTTGTAATTTTATAGTAGGTACCGTACCTACCTACCAAAGTTATTTCCAAAATTAAGTAAGTACCTATTTTATTTAAGATTTGTTAGTTAAAAAATAGTACATACCTAGTTATGTGTAAATAGTTAATCATCTATTGTAGGTAATTGTATTATGTTAAAATAAAATTATTAAAGGTATAGTAGCTGTTTTTGTGTCGGTAATTTTAGAAACCAACTTCGAAAACACATTCTACAAACAAAATCTTAAAAACGTTCTAATATAAAATACGTTTTCTGTTCAATTTCATTCCGCGGACTTAATATAGATAGTTTGATAATAATAAGTAGGTACCGTCGGTGGCGTCGGGGATAAGTCGTGGCCTTTCATATCGAAAGGTCCGGAGTTCGATCCCCGGCTGGGCCATGTACCAATGGGTTTTTTCTCAAATACTGACTCTTCTCAAACGGTGAAGGAAAACAGCGTGAGGAAACCTGCATACGCCGAAGAAGAAATTCTAAGGCGCAGTGAAGTCCACCAACCCGCACTGGCCTAGCGTGGTGGACTATAGCCCGAACGCCCTCTTAATTTTACTCTGTTGCATCCAAGCAAGCGGAACAGAGAAGCATATTTTTCATCTCCTGTTTCTGTGTCTATTCATTAAAAACATCTGCATGAGTAACTTGAAACTGTAGGCATACTAACGAACCATGTACCATAAATGGAGTGGTCGTATTCTCGTTTTTATAAAGTAAAGTAATTAAATTACCCATGTTGCCACTTTCTTGTAGATTAAAGGAAAACCTGCTAAATACAACAACTTCGTATCAAGCCACACGTTGAGCCTCCAAAGTTGTCGAGACAAAGCCGTCGTTCAAAACAATGCGCTACTACGAGTAGGTACAGACGCCTGTTGTTCAATTCCAGACTACTGACTAACATGTTAAATCAAAGTCTAAGTTTACTAGACGGTGGCCGAAAAAATGCACTCGATTTACTTGGGCTAGATCATTTTTAGGGTTTCGTACCTTAAAACGAAAAAATAGGATCACTTCGGTGCCCTTCTCTCCGTCGGTCTGTCTGTCAAGACCCTTTTTCTCAGGAACCCGTGGAGGTATCAAGTTGAAATCAATATCAAATACTTAGCTCTGAAATCCTTTGAAGCTGTGAAAAAATCAAAAGTCAACGCAGTCAGAATATATTGCCGATTTTGCCGCATTTTTTAGTATTTCGGTAATCAAAAATATATGGGGTACTTCCCGTTGACCTAGAATCATGAAATTTGGGAAGAAACAAGGTCTTATAGCACAATATAGAAAATCGTCCGAAAATCGTAAATTTATGGTTACCAAAAATTCTTTTTTTTATTTTATTATGATTTTCTAATCTCGAAGGCGCGAGTCCTAACTCGCACTTGTTCGGATTTTCTAAGTCGATTTAATTTCTAGACGGTGAAGTATTCTATACATGTTTTACACATGCGCTGTTACAAAGGTTTCTAAATTCACACGGCACTTCAAGCTTCAGACACGTAATACTAAAATGTATTTTCTGTATGATTATATTTAGTTTAGTACTTATCTCATATTTTCAGAAATAAGTAACGAATCTAATTATAAAAACGTGATTGAGAGCAATTAAAGTTAATAATGGCGCTGTACTGTTAACGAGTTCTCATTTGGATTGTTAAATTCGAGCGTTCAATGTACGACAAGGATAAAATAGAATCTATAATCGAGCAGGTAAGTATCAGGTACAGGTAAAATATATAGAAATATACCCGGTACTACGTAGCTTGGTACTAAGTTCTGGTTGCAATTTGAAAGTATGATGTACCTATTGATACAAAATATCATTGACATGATTCGAAAATGCCGAAATCGCAAACAGACTAACCCAAGCACCGGGGGAAAAACCAAGAAAAAAATACTAAGGAAAATCGAATATAAACATAATGTATTTACGTTGAGTAGTTTTTGATTATCCGTGATAGAGCTTACAAACTCATGACAATTCACGATAGGGGTTCCTTGTTTCTATTATACGCAAGAGTGCTCTCTTTGCCAGTTCAAAAGACAGTTTATTGTCTTCAAGTCATTGTCTTGTTTTGCGGTTATCAGTGCTCCGTCGTTCATTACGAGAATTATCGCTTCATTTACTTTCATGCCTATAACAATAAGATTTAGTATACGACAAAAGATTTTATTATACAATGCCAATCCTTAACGAAAGCTTCAAAGTAATTTTAAACCAAATAGTATCTGGCAGTCATTCAGTGTTTGCGATCACTGGGTAGGTACCTTGACTTGATACGGAAAAACAACTTTGAAATTTGCACGAAAATTTTGACTTCTCGGGCAAATTGAACGCTCGACGCATAATTTAGAAAAATGTTTTCTGTGAATCTAAATCTTTCAAGAGAAAGTTATTCAATCTTTACAGACACCTTATTAATTTCAACAATGAAAACCGTTATTTGTATAACAACAGATAACAGATAATAATAAACAAATAGAAACAACCGCCAACAAACGCTACAGAATAATCAGTGAATTAAACATGAAAAGAAGTTAACGGATCTGTTTTGGAATTTTACGGGCAGTTGAATATCCAGATACATTGTTGTCTGAAATCAGTAACAGCTTTGCAAACAAACTTCGATGAAAGTTTGTTCGCGTATTCAATAGAAATTGTTGTATTAAGTTTTTCAATTATCGATCTGAATTAAATTGGTACTAAGTAATTATCATGTCTCATGTTATTTTGTTAATAATTTCGGTTAATTACCAGAAAAAGATCTCTAACATCGTCTACGAGGACAGAAATGGCAAATTGTTCTAACTGGTGGAATTATAAATACGATAGAATATTTCTGTCTATACATTTGTCTTGAGGGCGAGTTGATTGATACGCTTTGGCTGACTTTTTAATTTCTCGCCCCGTACCACAGAATACATAACGTATGTAGGTCCCGTAAGTATAATCGGGGGAAGCAAAGTTTTCCACCTTTCGCAAAAATGTGTTCCTTAACGATAACACATACCGAAAAACGAAATATCTCAATTCCGTCCGTCCGCCCGTCACGCTTGGCTCTGGAGGCTAAACCTTTGGTCTGATTAGGACCAAAATTTGAAACTGAAGTGTTTTAAATATTTATATTATCGAAGGATAATCAACAGTTTCTTCGTACCGTCAAACCAAACAGTAGGTACCTAAGCTGTCATGTCATACAATAAAAACAAAAAATCTCAAAAGTAGCTACTTATAACGATTTTGATGAAACTTCAATTTTCACGTCGTAGTGGTATGGGAAATTATTTTTTTTCGTTTTTGTATAGTTCCTCTACATACTGAAATTGAATCTTGCTTACAAGTGGTTGGAGCTATTGAATTGTCATCTATTGCGATTAAGTAGGTATGTATAATTTGATCATACAACATGAATTCAGTAGTTTAATGAAAGATAATCTTATTTTTTCCAATTAAAAAAAATATTGTATGAAAAAAAGTCTTGTTAGAAAAATGACAAAGCTGTATGAGTTTATTCTTTCTTATATAATAAAAACGAAATGGCGAGAAAGTTTAGTGCGGGTCGCCGTACAATTGATTATTTTTAGAAATATGACAAGACAAACAGTTTTATTCGTGGTGGAAATTGTGCGAAGGAAGATGTAATTTTCATAAAAGGAGCTACATCCCGTTGTACCTATTCTCCCTAACGAACCGTTTTCCTCTAGTTCCGGAGACCACTGAGCACCGAATAGATTCCCCAACATCGCCACTTGTTCCGCTCCACGAAGAATTATTTCCGAATCATATTTTTGTACTAAATCACAAATCGGAAAAACGTTTGAAGCAAACACGAAGGAAATTGTGTTAGCATAATACAGGAAGTAGAATTTAATATTCTTATATAAAATAAAGGTTTACGTAATGTTCGTAACTGTGAGAAGCATAATTATTATAGCTACCTGAAGTTTGAATATAACAAAATAAATTAAACCAAGAAACGATAATGACCTATAGTAATTATTACAATGATTTACTGTGCTCAATTTAAGGCGTATAAAATTATCTGAAAATCTAATATTTAAGAATTTCTTGAATAAAATTTGTAAATCATATTTGGTCCTACTTATCATATAAAAATATTATTCAATCAAAAATGAAAATAAATTTGTTAAATACTTTCCATTTGAGCGACCAATATCTTGAATTCTTTCACACCTTATTATAGTAAACTTTTATGAGTTAATTACTTTAGTAGTACTTAATCTTAAGACAAATGCAACTTTCAGCGTAGTTTTCAGATGTTTTAAGACTAGAAAAAGTTTCACCCATCTTGGTGACCTCGAATACGACGTCAAATCTATGTACCTATGTCTAATGTACTTACCTCACATTGTGCAGATTTGACATGTATATATTTTCACTGTTAGACTGCAAGTTTCCTGATGCAATATCTGGATAAAATATGTTAGAAGTTTAACGCTCTAAAATATGGTCCAATAAGTATCTACCATCTAAGTGATCTATACCATCCTCAACAACCTTAAATCATGGATATTGAAACCATGTTTTTGTGTAGTAGCGTCAAAGTTTTAGTCTTGATAGTGTCTGTCGGTATAAAGGCTGCATACAAAGTAGTGAAGTGGACAAAATCTACTACTATAAGGGGCCTGATAAAAAGGGACGGGTATACTGACCCAAATCAATCGGACCATTGACTCAACGTCGAGTTTTAGAAGGTCAGAATGCTCTTCAGAATATTAACATGAGCTGGAAAATAATGAATAAATTTTCCGTAGCCCAAGTAAAGGGTGAAACAATGTACGGAATTGATCTGATCTCAGAAGCGTAAACTCATGACATGTCAACAATATTATAATATACCTACATATTTAGTGATGGATTATATCGTGAGTAGGTACCTAATAAGTTTTTACTATAAAAAAATTAGCAAGGTGTAACCAATACCGGTACGACTAGGCGTAGCACACGCCTGGTTAAAATGGTCAGAAGGTGAGAGTAGTAGGGTTACTACTACAGGCACAGAATAACAGTCTAGTCTATAGTGCAATGATCATTGGTGGTACCTTTTCCGGCCGCTATGGCAACCTGAATACTTAGTTGCCTCGGTCTCTGTATGGTCCATGTAGCTATTTCATCTTTTTTCCGTTGAACCGAAAGTTGGGACCCGTTACCCGTGGACAAACTGCAATGTCTTATAGTTGAGTAGTGTAATGACAGTCACAGTAAGAGGTTTTATGATATGTGAGGTGATATGTTTTTTATGCCTAGATTTTCATGAGGGGGAAAACCGGCCCCCTGTCGCCCACCAAAAAGGTTTTTTTGCTTCTTGATCTCAGCGTGTGACAACGCACTTACAGCCTTTATAAACACGAGTATTACATGCTATACTTTAATTTACCATTGCTCGACCAGGTTACCATGGTTCGATCTGGCTGGGGGAAACGCGTCAGTGTGGAACGTTGCGAGTATATATATGTATTTAAAGATACTGTATATACGCTAATATACCTATTTATAGGTTAATTTTGAAGAGATTTTCACTCGAACAATTCGGCAAGAGGCACAGATTTTTTTCTTTAAGTTAAACGATTGTCTCCACCGGAAGTTCCTGTTCTCTCCCATTGTAACCCCGAAAACAATGGCAACTTTTAGCAATTAGCCCCAGGAACTAACTTTGGGCATAATTCGACCTAAAATTGTTTGCATTGAAACTTTAAACTTTTGTGTCACTGCGGGACACGTACCTACATTTTGAATTAGTTCTTAAATAGTTACCCTGATAGAATTTGAATAGCACATGAATTTGAATTCTTTTGACCATGACAGTTGAGATCAATGCCATGCCATCTATTGCCAACTTTAGTAACAAAAATTTTGTATCTTAGTAGTTAATGGGTCATTCTAGTTCGTAGCTGCTGGTATAGGTACTCAAGAATGGTAGGTATTAAGGGATATGGCATCCCTGCCTCAGACAGAACGGAAAAATGCTCACGCACTTTCTGACGTCATAGACAAATGAACTATATCACCATAATCTAAAGTACAAAATCGTATGCGCGAGGCGAGAAGCGTCTGTGTTGGTATTTATACGATTTTGCACTTTAGGCTATGGTGATATGTTTCATTTGTCAATGACGTCAAAAAGTGCGCGAGCATTTTTCCACTCGTTCTGCCCCGACGCTTACAAACCAAAAAATTATCTTTATCATTATCTACCTACTTGATGAAATATAATACAATGCTGTAAATTGAAATTTATATAAATGCCAGATCTAGGGTGACTTCTCACCGTTTAAATAAATGAGCCAGACTCTCCATATTGGCACAGTAGATTTTCTGTCTACAGTATTGGTGTGGATTGTTACGTTCAGTGAACCCCCACCTACCCCACCACGCTTTTCTGCTAAATAGGTACTAAAGTGTATGACAGAATTGGTCCCCAATAGGAAGTATTGTCTGTAAGTGCCTCTTGAACATCCTTGAATGCTGTATTGAAATGGAACGTGCTTATCTAATGCCTTATTCAAGATTCATTAAGCAAAAAGGTAAAATTGAAAAAAGTCCATAACTAGTTTATAGAGTACTTTGCGACGATTGTGATTTAATAGGTAGGTAGGTAGATAATAGAGTATCATATCGGACTAGTCACTATATTTAAAGGGACCTAATTAAAATATACTTAAGATTTTACAGTTTTAGTCAATGTTCCTGTCTGTATGGAAACTGTAAAATAATATCCTATACTTTAGCGGGTACGAATATTATTCTTCATGCTTCCATCCATATTAGCACTACACTGGGACTTGGAATTTGGATGTCTTCTTTAGAAGAGTAGACATTATATATAGAACACATCCGATACCGGACCGTCCTACCTCTGCAATATACAAGTGCCCTAAGCTAAAATTCTCTAAAGTCCTCGTCAGTCAGTGATGCGTGATTTCGTAAACTATATTAAATGCCAAAATGAGTGACAGAACAATATGGGTGAATAACTTTAATCTACTAACTACACTGCGCCGCACACAAATGAAAAACAAAATAGAATATTAATTTTGATAAGTTTAATTATCTTTATGATACTTACTAATTAAATCACTTGAATCAAAGACCTAAAAGTAGAATCACTTAATTATTAATTACGTGACCACATTATCTAGCCAGTAACCTCGCGTGACGAAGTTAGATGTGCAGAATGACAAGTTCAGACGACATGGGACCAATCATGGGACAGAATTAATTGTTAATTATTCAAGCCCATACAAATTAAATGTCAGTTGACGTAATAGACAGAGGACAAAGGCGATAATGGGTGGCATGTTAGTCGACGAGAACGTGCATAAATTATTCATTCAAAGATCAATCAAATTATATAACGTCTATGTACGAACTTGTTCATATCTGCTAGCAGAAAATACTTCTTGTGTGGTTATCATCGCACTCATTCTATTAAAGACTAGCTGATTCCCGCGGCTTCGCCCTCGAAGAAAAGTTTTCCCCGCGGGGATAAAACCCATTCTTAGTGGACGTCAGAGCTTCTTGCAAATTTTCAAGTCTCTATGCTCAGTGGTTTGGGCTGTGCGTTGATGAGTCAGTGAGGGAGTCAGTCAGTTCCTTCTTTTACATGAACATGAACCGATCCGGTTCATCATTCGGTGCTGGCGCTCGTTGTCGAAGATCGTGACTCAGACAACGAAACTTTTCCATCCGCCGTTTCCTCCGGTTGCGACCGTCCCCCCGGTGCAGTGTCGCGAGTGAAAATCTATTTGTGGAATGAAGACATGAATAAATTTTCAAATAATGCAATTTGAATTACTTCCAGTGAATTATTTTCAATTCGTATGAGTACCAATTTCACACTTACGAAGATGTCGATTGGTAGTGAGTGCCTTCTTCTTGACATGACTGCAAATGATGTAGAAATAAAACCAATTCTGAGAATAATGGAGCAGATTTCACATTTTTGCTCTTACATAAATGAATTTATTTATCTTGTTTGGTATTTTCAATCGTTTCAGCTGCATTTTGATTGTCTTGTTATTATGTATGATGCAGAGAGGAGATAATACCTACGGAGATGTCGACATAGTGAGCAACAAAAAAAACAATCTATAGGTAATACTATAGACAGAAGATAAAATTTTTGAAAAAAACTTGCACATTTGACCCGTTTTGGTAATAATCTTGAACATTTTGGATTTTTTGAAATGAATTATGGAGGATATTTTTGTCTGTGTGGACAAACCAAGAAGATTCATGGGACAAACAATGTAAGTAATGCGATTTTGCACATTTTTGACCAATATTAAATAAAATCTCGAACTTTTTTTAATGATTTATTTAAAGATATTTTAAAAGTATTAGGGACATGGTTGGACCTATAGCAGTTTGTTAATTACCGAACCGACACATGAAGAATTTTAATAAACCAAAACTATGTAGGTAGGTACAGTACAATACTAGCTATTTTGTTGAGCTTGTAAAGATATTCACAAAACCGGAGGTATAATAATAAAGTTGATCTTCTGACGAGGGTTTCGAACAATATAAGTATGTGTTTCACAATATCTACAGTCTCATAAATATTGTATCATACACGGACCTACATAATCGGAATAAGAATTATGGAGCTGAGATTGTTAGCAAGTCAACACACAATGTTGAAATTAAATCTGTATAACTGTTGATTTTGTACAATACCAGATTATCTATACTTATAATAAAGGAGTAGAAATTGTGTGTCTGTACTTTGAACAAATTTAAAAAAAAATGAGTGTGGGCGATAAAAAAAGAGTAACAGAACACAAAAAAGTTTTTTTTAATTTTTTTGTCTTTCTGCAGACAGATCTGTCTTTCTGTCTGTCTGTCTTTCTGTCTGTCTGTAATCGCTAATCTCCGAAACCACTGAACGGATTTTCTTGCGGTTTTCACAGGTAGATTAAGCACAGCCTGGAGCAACTTATAGGCTTTGTTTCATTGTTTGACGACATAGGAGATATCAGTGTTTTTTTTAACTGGGACAGTATAGGCAAGTCCGAAACCATAGGAGATGCAGGGAAAGTGTCTTATGACATAGAAATTTTTTGGTCAAGCGTGTGATGTCCATAAAAATGAGACAATTTGCACAATTTTTTTTAAATGCGGTTCGACTCAGTTTCATGTAAGGATCACTTCATTATATCGGAAGAAAAAGATCTGAGCAGCAGAAGTTAGTCAAATTCAATAAAATGTTTTCTCGTAGAACGCCAGTGAAAAATAATTTTTATTATGTAGCCTGTAACTTATTTGAAACCTTATGTTGAGATATGACGAGTCAGTTTCTGACTTCACACAGCGTAACAAGCATAGCTCTCCCTTTCGCACCTCGTCGCACCTATTGTGATGTCACCCGCTCGGTCGGGCCGCCCGGTGGGGAAACGCTTTATAAGCGCGTGCGCGGCCGATTGTCCACAGTTGGCGTTTAGTTTCGGACCGAAACACAGCAAGCAAACGGTTTGTACCGTTCGGTGAGAATTTTCACATATATTTTATTTTTTTTGCTATCTACCAACGATAGCTTCTAGTAATTTATATTTTCAGCCTATAATAACTATATTTTCCCAGTTATAGCTCAGGCTATTATATCGGCCTTTACACGAATTTTTTTCAGATATTGTTTCAGTGTGGTATAATGGATGAAAATGACTGTAACAATGAGGTCGAAGTTCAGGAATTACGTAGCTCTCCCACGGGTGAAGCAGAACAGCAGCAACAGGGGCGCCGTATCAATTATAAACGTCCGCGACGGCTATACAGTGAGTGGGATGATCACAGTGATTCCGATGACTCTGTACCATCTCCAAAACGGGTTAAGCGTGGTGATAACAATCGCTTCGACTTCCTTCAGAAACAGATCGAAGGATTAAAATTTTTAATAACACGTAATTACGGTAATCCAGGCCCTAGTACGGCTTATCAGACTGAGTGTAGAAAGGAAGCGGATACCTATTCCTTTCTTTCAGAAACCTTTCAGAAAGCGACTAATAATGACGAACCAGAGATTTATTCATTCGAATTCCAGGATTATGATACTACCTTAATTGGAAATACGCTACCTAAAACCGCCGACAGCCGGCTCAAAGAATTTGAAAAGTTACAACATTTCAACTCGGGAAATTGGGTTGAGGTTCACTATGCTGAGGTGCAGAAAAAGTATGTGACAACCCCTGCTGGAACGAATCTGGAGGTAAATGATGAACTTATTGCTTTTGATGATAAACAGCACGTTATGCTGAAAACATTGGATCAAACGTTTGCTGCCCTGACAAATATGTTGCTCATTCAGCGTGAGTCGATACAATCTTCTTTAAGAGATATACTGTCTTGGTGTAACGACAGAAATACAAACATTACCCCGGCTTCCGTATCGTCAAAACTCCGGGAGGTATTTGCCGATGATTCCAAGTTAAAATCTGTATCCAAAGACCTGATACAGGTTGTCTGTGGCCGTCGTGCGGACATCATACAACAAAGACGTGATAGGCTACTGGCAAACGTCAGGGATAAGTTTAATAAAACTGTCCTCCGTAAGGTTCCACCTAGCTGTGAACACCTTTTTCAGCCTGGCCCTCTCTCAGATGCTGTCACCAAAATGGGCGGATGCTCAAAAGTATTCTTTCGCAAACCTTTTGTGCCTGCAGAAGGCAATCAATCAACACGAGGTCGTCACTATGACCCTGTTGTGAACAAACCATTTCATGGATCAGGCCCATCGCACTCCCAACAGCAGCGGCAAGATCCCTCAAAAGGTAAATCAATTGCCGGAAAACGCCCTCAGACTGGCGCAAAGAATAAGTCATACAGATCGAAACGGGACGGGTACTCTGACCGCCGTAGAAAACAATGACTACCCGATGCGTTTTCAAGCCGGCCGCTTATCCAATTACCTTCATCACTGGCAATCCCATTCCGCTCCTCTACATATTCAGAAAATAATAACAGGTTATCGAATACCATTCATAAAACAACCGCCTCTGACCCTAAACTGTCACGAGGGCTTGGTTACTACAGAATCAGAACAGATGACACAACAGATTCAGAAAATGATACTAGAGGGTGTCCTAGAGAACCCAAGCAGAGGGGGCGGCTTTGTGTCTCACGTGTTCCTCGTTCAGAAGCCAGACCACTCTTACAGGCCAATCTTCAACTTAAAGAACCTGAATGCTTTCGTCGAGGACAAGCCTTTTCGCCTTATAAACGTTCAGAAAGTACCTCAATTTCTTCAGCAAAACGACTGGATGATGAAAACAGATATTTCACAGGCGTACTTTCACGTACCAATCGCAAAATCACATCGGAGGTTTCTTCGGCTCATTTACAGCGGAAAATCTTACGACATGACATGCCTTCCGTTTGGCCTAGCCAGTGCCCCCAGAACATTTGCAACTTTAACAAACTGGGTTGCCTCCAGGCTCCGATCTCAAGGCATGAGGATATTGGTGTACCTGGACGACTTCCTTTTGGTAAATCAAAACCACCACGCCCTAGTAATACAAGGACAAGTGGCTGTCCAGTTCCTAACATCTCTGGGGTGGATAATAAACAGAGAGAAGTCGTCCAGGCTTCCAACACAGCACCTAGAATTTTTAGGAATAGACTGGCACACCGTAAAGAACCTAAAAGCATTACCTACCAGGAGAGTAACCAAGATAATGTCCTTGATAGAATTGGTACTAAAGAAACAGAGGTGGAATTTACTCGAAATACAGAAGCTAGTAGGAATGCTGAATTTCGCCAGTTTCGCAGTTCCTCTGGGTCGCTTGAATTTCAGGGGCATACAGAAGTTACTACAAGCTCTACTGAAAGGTCAAGATTCACACCCTTTCATCCCACAAGCTTGGAAAGACATGCTCTGGTGGAAAGAACATCTCTTGGATTCCACAAAAATTTGGCAGAGCCCAGCAACCCACTTCATGGTAACCGATGCTTCCGGAACGGGTTGGGGCGCGTACATAGACGGCATTCAATTGGCGGATTCTTGGAAGGGCGAAGAGAAGAATTTTCACTCCAACGTAAAGGAATTAACTGCTGTACTTTATGCCCTTCAGGAATCTGCACACACAATGGAGAATTCCACATTGCTAATTCAGTGCGACAACAAAACCGCCGTAGCCTACCTACGAAAGGAAGGAGGCACTCGCTCTCCTCAATTATTGAGAATAACTCGGGACATATACCATCTGCTCGTACAACACAACATTCACATAACAGCGAGTTATATCCCAGGCCCACTGAACTCAATAGCCGACAGCTTATCGAGGAAAAAGTTGCAGCCCGAATGGCATTTGCTTCCGGAAGCTACCTCAATAATATTTCAGAAATGGGGCAGACCGATGATCGACGTGATGGCCTCCGCAAACGCACATGTAGTCCCCAATTACGTGTCATGGGACATCAGGGACCAACGTGCCAAGTTTCACGATGCCTTCAGCAGGCCTTGGAGGTACCAATTAGCGTGGATCTTCCCTCCACCATGCCTCATACCCACAGTCCTGTCGAAAATGAATCAAGCTCAGGGCAATTACATATTAATTTGTCCGAGATGGGAGAACGTGTTCTGGAGATCGGATCTCAGGAAAAGAGCAACCGCACCACCACTTGTCATCAAGAAGCTGCACAGGGTTCTAGTGGACACTCGGACAAACCTTCCGCCTCCTCAAGTAGACATTTTTTTTTCACATTGACACATTGGAGGCCTGGAGATGTCGGGGTGGAATGATATGATAGCGGGATGGACAAGTACACAGAAGTCCGTAGTGGAAGCTGGATGGCGGCAATCTACCCTAAAGACCTATAAAAACGCTTGGAATCGATGGCTTGCTTGGTGTACAAAACATAATATCAGTCCTAAAGATCCTAATGTAAGTTCAGTAGCGCAATACTTGGTTCATCTCTTTATTGATGTTGGTTTAGCTTACAAAACTATCCTTGTTCATAAATCCGTCATAGCTAACTTCTGTTGCCCAGAATCTGAACCGAACCTTAGTTCTCACGTATTAATAAAACAGGTGCTCAAAGGTATCGCAAATAAGTCAATAAAACCTACTAAACCACCTATCTGGAATCCACAAACAGTGGTAAATTTTTTACTGAATAAAACTGCCTCGGATACAAATATTTTCGAGGTTTCGCGTAGATGTGCTACTTTATTACTGTTGGCATCAGGCCGTAGGATCCACGACCTAACACTTCTGTCAATCGCCAAAGATATGTGTATTATAGAATCGGACAAAATTACTTTCTGGCCATGTTTTGGTTCTAAGACTGATACCCCAAATCATCAACAGTCTGGTTGGCAGATTCTTTCTGGTCTCGATAGAAATATTGATCCAGTGTACTGGACAAAGAAGTTGATTGAGCTAACTCGATCAAGTAGAAACGAAATATGTAATCTTTTTCTGACTACGATTGGCCCTGTAAAAGCAGCCAGCAGAACTGTTATAGCCGGATGGGTACGAACTGTACTAAAAGATTCAGGAATAGAAAATTCCCCCGGCTCTATCCGCTCTGCCGTTGCTTCCCTAAATTGGGTAGAAAATTATAAATTAGAAGATATTCTAGCAAGAGGTAACTGGCAAAGTAGTAATACTCTCTTTAAATTCTATCGCAAACCCTTGCTTCAACCAGCAGTGTATGGTACACCTTCGGTGTCTGCACATTTCAGACCGGTTGATTAATTATCTGAGAAATAACAATTGATTTCATTATATACTATATTTTCTAAATATGTGAAATTATAATAATAAATTTGATTAAATTTATATTCTTATCTTGTCTTTACCTGTCACAGTTGGCTTTCTGGTCACCATGCGATATTAAACATCTCTCAACATAAGGTTTCAAATAAGTTACAGGCTACATAATATACGAATTTTTCCTGAAATAAAAATATCTTATTATGTACCTAAACTTATTTGAAACCTGAATAAAAACTGCATGTTGAGTTCAACTGAGGACAATCGGCCGCGCACGCGCTTATAAAGCGTTTCCCCACCGGGCGGCCCGACCGAGCGGGTGACATCACAATAGGTGCGACGAGGTGCGAAAGGGAGAGCTATGCTTGTTACGCTGTGTGAAGTCAGAAACTGACTCGTCATATCTCAACATAAGGTTTCAAATAAGTTTAGGTACATAATAAGATATTTTTATTTCAGGAAAAATTCGTATATTATTTTTAAAAAATGCGTATCGACTTAGTTTCATTTTAGAATCATTTTGCTGTATCGGAAGAAAAAAATCCAAGCAGCAGAAGTTAGTCAAATTTAATAAAATGTTTTCTTATAAAACAGCCTGTGCAAAGTACTTAGGTACTTACTACTTATTCATTCATGCCACCTGAACTCCAGCTCCTCCGATTACTATGTCAAAATTGTTATCACGAAAAAATACCTAAAGGTTCCTAAGACAGTTTCCCTGTATCTCCTATGGTTTTGGTTTTGCCCATACTGTATTAGTTAAAAAATACACACGTTTAATAAAAATTGATATGAGAAGTCTTATGAGCAATAAAAGTGAAAACAACAATTTTTAAAATTTTTATCTGTCTTCACCAAATTGGATACGGTGTTCATAGTTTGTTCCTGAAGGTATGGTATACCTTAAATTATGGTGAATAATATATACTTAGAATGATCCATTTTACGATTGGAAAATTATAACTAGACGATGTATGTCTGTACATAGCAGAGATAGGTACCTACTTCCAAAATCCACGCGGACGAAGTCGCGGGCAACAGCTAGTCTTATAATAAATGTAGCAAAACCATAAATATTTCTTATTATTACATATTTCCCTGATGATAGATTTCTGTACTAACGTAGGTGCTAATAATCAACTAACTCAGGGACCTACGTGTTCATTGTGCTGTTTTCAATTTTTATTACTTTCTCGCACCCTTGTTAAATAGATAGTACATACAATCCTGACACATCCCTCTAGTGGGTAGTAATCTGTTAGTTATCAGGGTATGGCATTGTAGGTACTATTTTATATTATTAGTTGAAATCTGAGAAGGATAATTAATTTTTTATCATTATTTTTTGAGGGTCACAACCACAGATTTATAAATAGCGAACGGGAGCGTAGCGAGCTTTTTCCGATGTTCTGTGGTCACAACCCTAGAAGGCCAATGTCAGTCTCACTTTGTCATGTTCAATCACACCTCAGTCTGAGAGTCTGTTATCTTAAGTCAAGAAGTTTCGAACCTCTTTTGTCACGCGCGCGCTCTCTGTGGAGATCGCATCTTGCAAATTTAGTATGGGAAACGACGAAAAATTCTGTGTCAAAATCAGGGGGGGTGCGGACAAATGAAGCGGATTAGCGGGAGGAAGTTGCTCATACAAATTTATATGGAGTTTGAAAATGAGAATGTGTGAGTGAGTATCAATTTCGATATACATTTGGCACGATTTTGGCACCCCCTATAATGCTTTTGTTACTCATCCATATGGGAGTAGCTTTTTTTTTAAATTCATGTCTTACATATTTCAAGGGCGGTCTAAAATTGAATAGGTTTTAAAATAAATAAAAAACCAACATAAACCTCGGATTCCTTCAGGAACATCAGTTCACTTCCTATCGGTCTACTTGTCCAAACGGTTTACTTTCGCCAACAAATTCAATTTTTCAATATTCAATCCATCGGAAGAACCTCTTTTGTTTATTCTTTACATTATTCTATCGATATTTGTATTTGTCTCTGATGGATTTTGCCAATGCCATAATATTTTTTTTTAATAGCTCATTTTCATTTATCCTGTCACCAGATTGTCATAAACGGATCACATCCATCACATCACAAATTATTATATTGATATAGTGTGAATGACATTGGGATCACATTTCATCATATTTTTCCAAGTTACTACTTTTGGATCACGTTTTACTTGCATTTTATGTGACGTTACATATTCCAGTGGTTTGCTTATGTTTTTCTAATGTCTAAATATCTTTGGGGAATAGGGCAACTCGTCAACGATCCCACAACTGAACTTGTAAACACTCTGCAACGATACTTTCGGTAGAAATCTCCTGAGGATGAGTCTGAAAACAACTCAAACGAGCAGTTACCTGAAGCAGAAGTTAGTACAAGCTACAGTATACCAAATAGTGCTTCACCAAAAAGTTCACGTGTCAATAGAAAACTTGAGGAGCTAATACTGAGATCGAAGCACACCCAAGCTGGAACTGGTTTGTCGAAGCGTCGACAAGTAGGCATTCAGTGCCCGGCGTCCTTTTATAAAAAAGCACACAAATCTACTAGCGTTGAGCATGTGGATCAATCAGATCATAGTACCAGTCCTCACAATGCTATGTGTAGACAAGATGCACAAACTAAGCCACCGAAAATTAAATTCTGTGATCAGCATTTACAAGTTTATACTGCTCTAAAACATTGGCCTAAAAGACAAGAAACCAAATCTAAAGTGAGCGGTGGCATAAAACGAAAATTAATAAATGTTTTAAAGTTATTTGATATGCCAAAAATTGAAACTTTACCGCACTACTATCCTACGGATAGGCAACTATTTAAACTGTATAGAAGTGCCAGCTTGGAGAAAGTGAAGCTGAAGTCAGGAAATAAGAAAGTTAATTTAAAAATTCCAATGTCTAATCAAATTCATATTCAAAATAAACCTTTCGACTCTTGACTACATCCTTAAAGAGTGTATCATTTACATCAAAATTTTTAAGTTAAGTTTTGCAATATGCAATTATGTAAATTATAACTGTAATAAACAACCCATTGAGATAATAAGTATATAATATGAAACCCTAAAAACGGGTAATAATCTGTATACCAGTGCACATTACCTACATGAACTGAAACATGGACGCTCACATTACCAGAAACTTAAAGGGTTATTCCCAACGGATCATATGATCAGTTCATAATTGCATCTGATCACGCTAAAAGTTCCCATCGGATCACATTATCCGATGCAAGTACCGCAGCGAGCTATTGGAGTATAATCTATATCTATCTATACTTATAATAAATCTGTAGAAACCGTGTGTCTGTACTTTGAATAAATTTATAAAAAAATGAGTGTGGACGATAAAAAAAGAGTAACAGAACACAAAAAAGCATTTTTAAATTTTTTTGTCTTTCTGTCTGTCTGTAATCGCTAATCTCCGAAACTACTGAACGGATTTTCTTACGGTTTTCACAGGTAGATTAAGCACAGCCTGGCGCAACTTATAGGCTTTGTTTCATTGAAATCGGATGACAGCGAAAAAAGTTATCGTCATTTACAGATAAATCATTTAACGTAACAAGACGATGTCATAGACATAGGAGATATCAGTGTTTTTTTTAACTGGGACAGTATAGGCAAGTCCGAAACCATAGGAGATGCAGGGAAAGTGTCTTATGACATAGAAATTTTTTGGTCAAGCGTGTGTTGTCCATAAAAATGAGACAATTTGCACATATTTTTTTTAATGCGGTTCGACTCAGTTTCATGTAGGGATCACTTCATTATATCGGAAGAAAAAAATCTGAGCAGCAGAAGTTAGTCAAATTTAATAAAATGTATTCTTATAAAACAGACTGTGCAATGTACTTAGGAACTTACTACTTATTCATGCATGCCACCTGAACTCCAGCTGCTCCGATTACTATGTCAAAATTGTTATCACGAAAAAATACCTAATGGTTCCTAAGACAGTTTCCCTGTATCTCCTATGGTTTTGGTTTTGCCCATACTATATTAGTTAAAAAATACACACGTATAATAAAAATTGATATGAGAAGTCTTATGAGCAATAGAAGTGAAAACAACAATTTTTTAAATTTTTATCTGTCTTCACCAAATTGGATACGGTGTTCATAGTTTGTTCCTGAAGGTATGGTATACCTTAAATTATGGTGAAGGTACTTAGAATGATCCATTTTACCATTGGAAAATTATAACTAGACGAATATCTATAACTATACATATACGTTACCACTTCAGGGAAAATGAAATCATACGAAAAAATCCACAGTTGCCGATATCGATCAGAGAGTTGTTCAACTCAAATGGCAGTGGGCGGCACTCCTGGCAGCACATTTTGATGTGCTGCCAGGACAACAGCTGGAGCCTCAGACAGACCGCCAGCTAGACTATCAGATGATGTTGAGAAGATCGGCTGAAAGAAGCGGAGACGTCCTAGAGAAAGATAGGAGAGCAGACCAGTATTGAACCAATAAATGTTGAAGGAGGCATATTTATTCATTTATAACAAGAGCAAATCTTTTGAGCACAAAATAAAAGAACTTACATGGCTTCTTTAATAAATGCCGCCCGACCCGATTGTATAGGAAATTTTATTTGTATAGAACAGGGAATTCTCTCGCAAACTTATCAAATAGATTTTAATTATTGTAAGGAAATCTTACACCGTCCTAGCTGGTTATAATTTTCATAAATAAGTTCTCACGATGGAAATTGATTACAATCCCAACTGATAGTCACCATTCCCAGTTGATTGCGGATATGTATCTACAGTCAGTGAAGCGGCTGGACCAGAGAAATCAAAATTTACTCAAGGCTCAGCTTTAATACGCCATTAACATGAGGCCGAACACGATTCAATAGGTGAACGTATTGAATGAGGTGATGCAGCCATGCATGTGATCAGTTGTATAAAATATGCTGAAAACCTATACGTTGTGGTTGAGCATGATGATAAAACTAAGCATATTGATTTAGGTACCTAAGAAGTGTGAAGTCTATAGTTGTACAAACAAAGTACTGTTGTGGGTTACTTAGCAGAGAAAAATTCTGGTTGAATTTGCCTCTAAAAACCTACAGAATTCCATGGAACTAAAGGAATTCCATGACAGGTCCTATATTTACAATTGCGTAAATTCCTTTCGTGTTCCATGTCCATCCTTGCGACAATGGGGAAAAGGGAAAATGGTCAGTCTTGCACGGAACGACGTCTTGATTGCATGTCATTTACACTCGCTTGTTATTAGTTTATTACTGTATTTAGTGGAAAATACTCTGACATGCAGAAATGCAGGGGACCGGGTGTAGTGGCGTTTATTGGGTAATGCCCATGTCCAGCAGTGCACGTTGAAATGCTGATTTATGATGATGACTCCATAATACTGGTGATTCGAACGCAACTTTGATTTCAGCGGTGTGAATGAGTCGTGCACCGGGCCTAGTTTTTAGAGAGAGAACTCTTATCTTCATCTAAGGTATTTTTCAACGATTTGCTGTGGTTACTCTAAGCACAGCAGATTTATCACTTGTATGTCACGTATACCACTGCACCCCCTCACCCCTCACCCATCTCCTCCTATCCCCCTCGCATCAAAGTGACCCCCGTCGAAAGCTTGAATCCCAGGCAAATGTCCCCACAGAATAAATTAAAGTATTTAATCCTATAACTTTTTACATTTGAGCTTAATAAGTTTCCAAATGAAACTTTTCTGTTTTCCCTCTATTTTTTAAGATTGGATAAACTCTGTGGAATGTAAATAATATGTACGAACTCTAACTAGAACCTATTGTTGCGTCCATTTATTAGGTTGGTAAGGGCTTCCTTTCAACCATCTAAGACATATCTAAGCTAAGTGACCTCTTAACATCAGGAGGCCCGCCTGCTTGTTGCCCCCGTAGCAAAAAAAAAGAAAAAAAAGTTGCCTTATGAGCATCAGTTAGGTAGTAAAATTAAGTATACCTACTTGCTTCATACGTAAGTCAATACAAGTATACAAGCAAGTAGGTATACTTAATTTTACTAACAGATGCTCCGTAGTATAATTGCCTTGGAATCCAATATCTCGTTGCAATGTCAACACAGAGATATTAATATTTTTTGCTTCCGAAAAGGCTGTTATTAAAATGTATTCTGAAGAAATGTAGCGAAGTTGCCACTTCGCTTTGCGTATGTGCGTGATGCAGCGTGTTTAGTGAAATTTATTACTGCTACTACTGCTTATCAGTAAAGCTGAACAACAAATAACTTTATCAGAAAGTTATAGGTAAATACTTACACGTAATATGATTACTTAATTACTTAGTCCGCGGCCTCGCCACAAAGAACACACGAAAAGTGTTAACGACCGTTTTTTTCTATTCTGTTCGGCTCTTTTCATTCATAGCTTGATGATATATATGCACTAACCCTTCATTGAGAAATTTTACTAGCGGAGTAGAAACTTTTTTACTTATAAAGTCTATAAAAATATACAAAATGAAAGAATGAAATCTACAAACAATTTTACATATTCCTATTACTTTATTGTGTTACACTTCGATCACCATATATTCCCGATCGCCGTAGGTACACAATAAAGTTGTGGGTGATGAAGACAATGAAAACGTCTATATAGGTCGTCATGTCATGTTTTTCTAAAAACATAAAGCCTCGGTTTGACTTCCTATAAGTCATATTAGTACGGCTCTGCACATCAAACGGCAATAAAACGGAATCCCTATAGGAGTTAGTAGACTAACAGATCAGATCAGGAGTCAATTACTTTCGCACGAAAACTGTTACACAAGCGTCGTACTTCACACAGGCATAGAGTTAGTAGATAGCTGATATCAACAAGCCAGTAAGTAGTTTAATTTAGTGAGGGTTATTTGGTAGTAAGTTATTATCAAATAATTGTTAAGTATCATAGTAAGGCCACGTTCTTAATGTATCTACATTTTTAGCGTTTATTTATAAGTATTGAAAAACAATCAAATTAGTACCAAATCTCACTATTAATAATATTTCTTCTATTTATTGTAATAATTGTTTTAAGTCTCTATGGAAGGTCAGTTGCAGTATCTTTATTAGATTACTCTTGTATAGCCAGACACGTAGTCATTATTAAGAGTGCTTCGTCATTAGACCCCACTACCGAATGTCCCAAATGAACTACATGAATATTACAAACTCAGAAATTTTACATATAACATTGTAAGGCAGCTTTACTCCTGGGACAGCCACAGTAGTACTGGCAAATATAGGCAGACTTATGCATAATTACTCTCACTCACTGACTTGATTTGTGCTGACCAGGTCCTACCTCTGCGTAATCTACCCCCAGAAGTTCCCACCGAAACAAAATTCCATCTGTGTGTAGGAGCTTAAGAATGTACTGGGTAAAATAAAGGATTACCGACCTATCCGAAAAACGTATCGAAAAATAGTTTCCGGAAAGATTAACGACTTTTGTCCTAAGAATTTGGGAACCCACCTAATAAAAGTTTTAGACACATTGACGTGGCTAACCCTGAAGACGGTTAGAGATGATAGAGATAATTAAAAGTATCTCAACTTGTCGACGGTGACAGGTAATTCATTACCTACTATATTCTGTGACGTTAAAGTTGATCGAAATGACGTACGGTGACAACTCAAATTGAGATAGATGCGATGGTTTGACATGGAAAAAATAATCCTTTCGCCAAAGGTCATGCGTTGCTAGATACCTGCTGAACAAATTTTTGATGCGTGTTGGACGAAATGTGTATTGGACGAAATAATTATTGAACTAAGATCGTGGGTTCGATTCCCACCCGGGACCAACATTTGTGTGATGAGCATTCTTTTTTTTTATTGAGCATTATTGGATTTGGATCCTTGGTGTTAGTGTATTTGAGTATATAATTAAAAGTATTTATGTATGTATCAGTTGTTGAGTACCCATTTACAAGCTTCGGGTTAGTTTAGGACTAAACAACCGTGTGTCAATTTGTCCAAACATTATTATTTTTATTAGAGACAAAGTATTGGACCTAATTTAGGTATGTTAAATTTCTCAATTTCACTTGATTACTTTTTCAACGAGTGTAATTACGAAGATATGATCTTCTATGAATTTTAAAGTTTTCATACTGAAAATCGATTATCTTAGTGAGTATAAATGTATATTCTAGTGAGTCTTATTTTGTTATAGGTACCCCTGCACATTTTTACTGGCTTATACCTACGCAACTTTCATGATGGAAAATGTTTCCACCGATCACTCCAATTTTGCGATATTCGTCCGAGTTGTGAAAATACTCGTGTAGAAATGTTTTGATTAAAGCAAAGCCCCCGAGAATTAGCCGGAAGCGCGATAAAGTTTGTGGGGATTTAATCGAAAATTTTCACGATTTTTCCAGACTTGTTATACAAAATATAATGAGCACTTTGTTTTGTCGACATATATATAATATCTATAATATTAAACTATTTAAAACAATCTTTACAGCACGAATATTCAGTATCTCAACAAATTTGCGCATATCTGAGCAAAAGTGTGTAATTCTGCGCAAAAGTGTATATCTGAGTAAGAGTGGATTCGTAGGTACTTATTACGGCATTGAGCCCAGTTTATACTTTTAGACCCTAACCTTGACTGTGTGGAGTGTAGGGTTACAAACATCGTTTAGGCGCGGAATTTTCAAGTCGACAGAACCTTTTCACTTGAGTAATGTGTTCAAAATGTAAACTGAACTATCCTTTTAGAAACAAACCTGGTACTGATCCATTTTAGTGGTTTTCTCAATTTGCGTGATTTATATCTGATATCCTCGCTCATATAATTTTAATGGTCTCCATGGTGGACATTATGTAGAAATATCAGTGGAGAGTTTGCCTTTATGGTCTCTTTATGGAGACGCGTTCGTGTGTACATTAATATTGCGCGTAGGGAATTAATCAATATACCTATCGCAAGTGTTTAACTTTAAGATGTATTATAGAAACAGAAGATAATGACGATTAAAACTATTAAAAGGATCACATATAAATTTTATATTTTTAGTAATATGTAATCACAGCCTAATTTTATGAATCATTTATTTTATTTAATCTTCTATTGTACACACAAAAACGAAAAAAGGCAAAAATTATACACAAGGTTTAATCTTCGTCTCTAAGATTATACTTGTCCTTTATTCACGATGGAGAACTTTATACTGCAGAGGTTTCCCGTCAGATCTCCTGATCAATGTCTGAAGGCATCACATTCAGTTTACTGGAGGAAAGAAAACATCAGGATTTTATTCTGGCGCATCAAACATTTTAAGATCACATGAAAGAAAAATTGAGCGATCCCGATCAGTTCCATTTCATTACACATTACAGGATCATGTGTTCATGGGTGCCACATAAATTGACTTTACTTTTTCGATGGGCGTAAAAAGTATTAGATTCGGCGTGTTCTATAAATAATAAATATTATTTGACGAGTTGATCCGATAATGTGTTTATGTTCTTGTACGTAAACAGCCAAGAGTGTATGTCTTAGATGAAACCAAATTGAGGAAGATACGTTACTTACTTTACTGCAAATGGTCCAGCAGAACCAAGTGGGTAGGTATATATACGGAATTCTTAACAATGCAGAATGAGAATAAGTAAAAATTTACAAACTCACTTTTTCTTGGACGCAAATTTTCCGTTCGAATTTTTCCCAAACGTTTTCCTCGGGCATAATTTTTCTTTACTTCTTGATAGCGAATTTTCCGTTATACGCGTGAAACTTATTCAACGCAGGCGAAGTCACGGGCAACAGCTAGTAAATATAATTATTAACAGTAAAACCTTATCAATATTAGGTATTATTCTATTCACATTATATTGTAACTAGACGGAAAACAAAATATTAAAGTAGACAGCATAAAATAATAACAAAGAAAATTCTTTTCTGTTCGCAAACATGTTTTTCACATAGCCGTTGTCGTCCTATTGTACTTTAGAACAATGACATAAAAGAATGGGCATTGAATATGTATCAAGGACCGTGAAAGCTAATATGTTAGAACATGTTTTTAAAGCCACATGGGCGACACAAAGGGTGAAATAGATGCGCAAGGACCCGGCAAATCCGGCAAATAAACCGAGACATAATAGCCGGAATAAATTATGAGGAGCGTCCCTTCTGCTCTGTCAACTTGCGACCGGCGATAATTTAGTGCGACATTACAATAAGCAGCCGGCTATACTTACGGAGATGGTTATACACAGTGATAAAAGTCACATGGATTTAGCATGTTTCTCCAATTTCTTAATTGTTTGGGTACGGGAAAATTCTGATTTTTCAACAAAATGATCTCTATTTCGAAGCGGAGCTTTGAAGAGACATTTCTCAACCCAAAAGTTCTGAAAAATCTGAAACTTTTGACTTGCTGAAACAAAACTCTTGAAATTCCCCAATAGGCTAGGCCAGCTTAATGTCAGTGTTTCCACGACGTCTGTACTATTTTTAGGGTTTCGTACCAAAATGATAAAATGGAACCCTTATGGTCCGACTTCGTCCGACTTTCTGTCTGGGTAACCTATGTTATAGATATTAGCTCCTATAAAACACCGACGATATATAGAAATATATCTGCTTCGTCAACTTTGCAAATATCCTGTAATTTTCAGCAGGGGGGTCCACGCACACATGCACATCTGTACGCTGTCGCTATACGAAACACACAAATAATAAATAGAACATCGCATTCACAACGTCTCGTGTTGTTTTTTTTGCTTTGTTTTGTGCATGACCATGTGGTCTTGTATATTTGGCAGAGCGGAATGAATGCCTAGTATGGTACTGTCCTCCATGCGTTGCCTTATTGAGGTAGCAAACACCAGAATTTACTTTTTCCTCGGGGGAGGCAGAAAATCCACAGGCAGCGCCGCAGGGCCGAAAGCTTGTTAATTATAGAAGGAAACCCGACCCATTCCTCGAGTTACTAACTCAAAGAAAATAATGTTGTTTTGCGAGACTTTTACAAATGCTTTCATACAAAATCTTTGTTTGAGGTTGTTAACCTATTCCCTTACTCATTCTCTACAACGTCTACTCTCCCCCCCCCCCCCCCCCCGGAATTTTAAAGTAAAAATATTCCGCTATTTTTAAAAAGCTATCTATCGATCAGCATTCTCCGAATCTTGTATTCTGCATGTCTGGCATTCTGTGAATCTGTCATTAGTAATGACAGATTTAATGAGTAATGACTCATTACTCATTAAGCGTCGAGTCGTCACAAAGTTAGTTTTGTAAAAAGCTTAGTTTTCTCAAGTTTTTCCGTGACCTTTTTCCTATAGAGAGATAAACGTGAATTTGTAGAAACAAGTATCCTTTCAATATGTATAAAATCCAAGAATAATATATAGGATAAGTACTTTTTAACGTGGACGACGTCGCTGGTAAAACAAATAAAACAAAATTATTTGTAAAATTGCTTTTATTATCAGATACATTTTCACTTTTCCATCGAAGTGCCTGACTTTACAAAACGCCATATTATGTTAGTATAATAAAAATTAGCCACAAATATAGCTTATTATAAACCTATTTATTTACATTCTAATACATTTCACTTTACGTCTCATATTTTGCAGATTATATACAACTATAAATATTTAAACGTACAAAATATGGTATCAATCAGTGCTGTTATGAAAGAATTTATGATTTTTATAACAAAAACATAAATTGGTCCGACAAAGCAGTCGGCTATTACCAAGTGGGTAATTTTTCCGGGAGAGAAGCTCAAAATGACCACGCCTAAGAAACAACTGCATGATTTTCCAAAGAAAATTCTTTGACCTGAAAGATGTCCGCCCCATTTCTATGTCTTACAATATAATTTATCTACTCAATTACCATATCCTGATTCATATCGTTCGTCAGGTGACCAAATCCTGTTATGAATATTAATTTCTAAAGGGTCTCCCGTCCGAAATCTGACAATATAAAACTCGTTTCATTTTTATATTTAATTGAAGACGGGAAAGGAAAAAGCTCGGGAAAAGATTTTTTTTTTTCAGAAAAGACAGAAAATCGTTACCCGCGTTACCTATATACAAATTGATTGAATTGCCTGTCATTCATCAAAATCGCAAAATCCGTGTGCGGATTGTATTACAAAGTTCGAGTTTCTCGTAAACATCAATGTAGACTGTCATAATTCCTTTGGGTAAATAAACGAAGGCAATCCCAAAGATTATGTTTCAATGCTTGATTGATTTCTAGGTCTATTTCTATACTTCTAATTAATAAATCAGAAAAACAGTCCATGTACTTACTACCTGATGATAATATAAAAGGTAAATCAATCAGCGGAACTAAGTGCGTGAACAATGTTAATACTTTAACTAAAGCCAAAGGTAAGTGAGATTAGTTTCCAATATCGCTATACAATACGTTACTAGTTTAGAAATACATGTAACAGTAATTAGTTATTCCCATATTTAATCCTAGGAATATTTACTATACGTATTACATAACAGTTAAAACATTTAAATATATAGTACTTATAGTTATAATTCTAATTAAGAACTGTCTTTGGGCGATTGTTCCTTTATAAGTACTTCAAGTTTATTATTTTACTTCGTAGCACCGTTAATTGGCTTCAATTTTACAAAAAATATTAACTTTGTCAGGAGCATCATTTAAAAACCATTGCAGATAGTTTTAAACTGATTTTCAACGAGTAGGTATTATAGAGCAATAAAATTGTATCAGAAAGTCGCTCCCGGGAATGACTAATTGGGTTGTATATACTACTCATGGTAAACAAAATTAAGTAAATAGAAATATCACTAGAATTCCATTCTTGATATACAAGTATGTACGGAACCATGACGGTCGCAATTCTTGATTAACTTAATTAGCTTTGGTTTCAATCTCTTCCTTTATTATCAGCTCGCTATTTAAATCCAAATTAAATAAATAAGCAATTTAGTAACTAACATTTTAACACAAATTAAAGAAACCATCAGAAAATTTAAACTAAATTTATGAATCAAAATAGGTAAATCTTATTTCTTTCTATCGAAGTATTGAAAACACGTGAAATGAATGGTAAACAAATAACCGGGTACTCATCGGATTTTAAATTTTTTTGTATTACATTTAAAAGGTGCGCCCTTTTTGGAATTTAATTATTTTACACTGTGATGACTATTGATGACCAATTGCTGTATAATAATTGGAAACTTCTAGTGAAGCAACATTCTACTTACCATAGACCTATGGTAGTATAGTACCTGTACTATTACAAAATTAGGATAGGTGGATACCTATCATCACCTATCAGCATCACTAACGTTTAGGAAATTACCTGCCTGCTCTTCTGATGCATGTTTAATTTAATGACAATATTAATTAGTGCCTACCTACTGTTCCTTTTCACAAACAATTTCCACATACGTATTGTATACATACGAGTACCAAGTTATTGAGGAAATTAGGACGTTTTGCTCAAAGTTAGTGGTGCGAATTGAGATTCTCTTTGAACCAAATTCTAGAGAGTTGCATGAAATTGTTTGCAAAGCTTTTAACGACTCATACACTAACTTTGAGTGCAGTTTCAGTGACGCCAAAACTGTCCCACAGACTTCGCGTAGCGTGAAATTTACATTTTTCAAGTTCCAAAAAGATATTTACCGAGCTTGTCTCTAAAAAAACAGAAGTGGAGTCACTGTGATCACCTGACAGACAGACCGATGAACTGCTAAAATCTTGCGAAACTTTAAATGACTTCTGGAAACTCACGTACCCCGTTACTGTTTTGCTCATAGTACGTAATTCACATTAAATCCATAGATTCCAATAACTTATTAGTTAGAAACTTATTGTTAAAAATGTAGTAAAGTCATAGTGTCATGCTAATAGGTAATTAGGTAATTTTGCCCCGTGTGTTACATTTCATGTAAGTGGGTCCAGCAGTTCAGCCCAATGTGCTGGATATGAAGTTACACAGTCATCCGAACACGTACACTCCGATTACTAACTTGACTAATTGGATTGGATCATCCAGCTCGTGCACGCTCACGTTATTCAGACCATGTTCCCACTAGTTTCTTACCTAATATTAATATATCTACCTATTAAATCTTATCTGCTTAATGTTGTCTAGACTCTAGACGTTTGAGATTTCGTTACTACAATCAAAACTATTAGATACCTACTTACTTCAGAATAGTAATTGTGCCTCGATCATGTGAGTTTTGTATCTACTTATACGCACTCTTAGTAAAAATATATTTTGAAAGACGACATATTTTTAGGGTTTGTTTTATATATTTTCATAAATAAATAGGTATCTAAGTAGTTATCTGTTTAGAGGTATACTAGTCCGGAGCGGCGCTCGCTAAACACACAACACGTTTCATACTAATTACTATGTGATATGGTTGGTTAACCGAAGTTTTCCATTGCTATCTATTATTACAGATACTTAGCTATATTATGTAGCTACGAATAGCAATAGAATTTCGGGTATCTGAATACATAATGCATAAGTTAATTAATTCAATCTTAAAATTATACAAAATTTCAGTAAGTAATGAATGAATTGATAACATTTCTCGATTTCGTTTCAACATCAAGAGAGTATACATAATATTAACCTATAGGTACACTGTTTAATTCCTATCTAAGTATAATTTTCTAAATTAGCGATGCTAAAATACGTCAATGTAGGTTAATAGGCTCAGATAATGTGTAATTAATTAGGTCTATACATATCTTATATTTGGTTGCCTTTTCATCCTCGACATATCGATGCGAAATGTATGAAATTGTCGGATCCGGAAGGAAGGAAGACTGAACCAAGTAGGTACCTAAAGTAGTTGAAAAAGTGCGACATCGAGATTAATCGAGATCCCTGATAATTGTGCTGCTAGCTAGAAAGTCAAAAAGTAGTCAAAGATCCGAGTTGATAGGATAGTCGCGGGTGACGTGGATCTGTAAATTTTATCAAAATAAAAGTTTTGTAGAACTGCATTCCTAGGGGTAAGTAAGTTACACGTCTTAGCATCAAACCCTTACACCAAAAGTCTATGGCTTTATTTTCAGAGGTCCGCGACCGATGTGGCCGCGGCTCTCGACTACGCCTTGGCCGCGGCGGCGGCGGCTCGGGGCTCGGCGGCGAGCAGCTCGGCGGGCGCGGCGTCGCGCGGCGCCGGCAGCACCTTGCGCGCGAGCCGAGTAAACGTGCTGCGGAACTGCCGGCTCATGCTGCAGTACAGCACGAAGTTCACCGCTGAGCCCACCAGCGCCATCAGGTCCATCACCTCGCCTGACAACATTTAGGGTTGAAAAACGGAACAGACGAAATTACCACTGGGAAAGTGTAGTACGTACCGCGCGGTATAAGCGTATTATGCGTAACATATACGGAATACAGACAGAACATACCTAAAATCTTATACGAATTGTATACCTAGAAACAACCCTTTACCTGTTTTTTTTTTCTAAAATTAGTTCCGCCGTTTAAAGAAAACAATAAGGTACTGACTAAGGAGGAGGAAAAAACTAATACTTTAGTAAACCCGAATATTTTCTGCAACGCAATATCCATTTTAAACTAACTTTAGTGTAGTGAGAGGGTTTTATTTACAGATTGGATTGAAGGTATAGCCACAGAATAGATTTAAATTATTACGTTTACGTAGGTAGGTCTGTTAGGTATATAGGTCTCTTCTCCTTGAAATTTTGCATACACATAGCTTATAATTTCCTGGAAATGAACAAAGGTAGGTAAATTTTTACGTTGGCAAAGTTTCTTAGATCTGTTAATGTGTTTATACATTATTGGCTACCCAATGCTTAGCAAATTTTTAAAGATTTTAGCACAGAAAAGGAAAATATTGTAATGTTTATTTCTTTTCCGATGTTCATGTGTGCAGAGAGGCACGTAATATTAACTCTATTATGGTTTCCCCCAGACACACCGAGACATGCCATTTTGCTAGTAATATTGTTAGAACAAAAATCACTAATATTCTTGAGTACACCTGCCTAGGGTGCTTTTATTAACTAAGTACTGTAGTGAACTTCAATCAAACTTGTTTAAGACTTAGTTACCTTCATTACAGTTAGGTATAACACAGATACTTATATAGGTACATAATATTTATTCGACCACAACACTAATATAAAAAATACAGACTCATAATTGAACTAGGGACAAGAAAATTGTTCAATTTGTGAGTTGCTCCTGGTGATATAATTATTAAATTAAAATTTGTTACAATATTTTTTACTAAACAGTAAATCTATCAGCTAATATCCCGTGATTTATTTACAGCACGAACTTTACAACATCAGTAAACAACTTTAATTTTAAATACATTATATATTATAAAAAAATTAATAGTATATAGGTTAGGTAGGATATTTAGTTGAGATGAAATATCATTCAGTAAACAACTATTAATTGCTTTAAGGTCACCCAGACATTTGATAAATGTTTACGACCTAATAGTCTAGTCACTTAATGCGAGGAAATAATAATAATTTAATGTTTGTTTTTTGTTTAGAGCATACAATTGTAGGTAAGTATTCCAGTTTACCCCGATTTTTTGGGTGAGCTAAAAAAACTCAAAAACAAAAAATACACGAAATTAAAATTGGTACCGGAAATATTTTATTTTGTTGTAGAATGAGTATCTACAGTTTTCAATTCAAGCACGGCGTTTCAATTGATATTCCAGCACTGTGTTTTTTCTCCCATTGTCGTAGGTAATTCAACGAAATCACAGCTTCAATAAAGTTATCGTGTCAAACTCCATATCGATTTCACATTAATTAGAACTCTGCTGTCTACATCGCTTCATGAAATTATATGTAATTAATTACCTACAATATTATTACATTTAGGAACTACACACAGTTGATTGAACCAAATTAACAAGTTTGTTTCACAGTTTGTTAAAACATAAAAGTATGTAATAATGTTAAGGCATTAAGAACGTTAATAAGCACGTGTGAAGCATATGCCGAAAAACACAAGCTTACCTACAATGTAAGAAAAACCGAAGTCATGATATTTAAGTACGACAAAGGACCGCAGACTATACCGGAAATATGTTTATGTGGTTCACAACTAAAAGTTGTTTCTAGCTTTAAGTATTTAGGCCATATCATAACAGACACATTAAAAGATGACGATGACCTTGAGCGCCAGCGTCGTGCACTGGCGGCGAAAAGTAATATGCTCGCTCGGCGCTTCTCGCAATGTACGAACCAAGTAAAGATCACCCTGTTCAAAGCGTACTGCCAGGCGCTGTACACGTGCCACCTGTGGAGCAAGTACACGCAGCGTGCGTACAGCGCGCTGCGTGTGCAGTACAACAACGCGTTCCGCTGCATGCTGGGCCTGCCGTGGCGGTGTAGCGCGTCGGGCATGTTCGCAGAGAACAGGGTGGACGACTTCTACGCTGTTATGCGAAAAAGGCGCGCCTCCTTCATGAGCCGTATTAGACTTACCGACAATGGGACACTAAAGGCCGTATATGAAAGTTGTAAATTTTCAATATGCGGTCTTTAGTGACCCAGCAGAATGAATTTTGTGTCTGACTTATAATGTATTGTTTTCTGATTATTTTTGTGTATGTATGTTATTTTATTTTATTTTTTAATGATTGTATTTGTATTTGTATTATGGGTGTATACCTGAAAATAAAATTGATTTAATTTTAATTTTAATTTAATTTAATAATACCATGAAACAATTATTATTAAGTAGGTACCTACTCCATCAAATCATACTAATTAAATATTATAGTCTTTTCCATATTTGACCGAGCGAGCGAAGCGTCTAAGTTTCGAGATTGACCAAAAATGCTAATGTCCGTCTGTCCTTCTGTCTTTCTGTCTGTAATTCTCTACAGGTCGCATTTTTCAACCGATTTTGACGAAAATTTGGCATAGGTATAAATTAATGAAACCTACAAAATGAGTAGAATAAAATTTTGAAAAACATTTTTTTTAGAGTACCTACCATACTCGCAAAGTGGGAGTGAACTTTTTTTTTCTTGTGAATCCCATAGTGTGGGATATCGTTGGATAGGTCTTTCAAAAATATTGCTGGTGTGTGAATACCATTTTTTCGATTTAGGGATCCGTTGGCGAAATATTAAGCTTTAAAGCGGTAATTTTTGTTAGAGTCACGTGTCCCCCCCTCCCTGCCAGCTAAACGGTTGCTTCTGGAAATGTGAAAAAATTCATGGCAGTAGCATATATAACGTAGTTACAAGGAAAACTATTACGGCTAAGTAGGTTTTATTAGTTTTTGAGTAATAGTGGATCAACTTATGAAAGTTGAAAAAATAAATTATGTTCATAGAACTGCATACGTAAAATGGAAAATTATTTTTTTCCGCGTGATATCCATGTTGTGGGGTATCGTTGGATGGGTCTTTCAAAAATATCGCGGGTGTGTGAAAAACATTTTTCGATTCAGAGATCCGTTTGCGAAATATTAAGCTTTAAAGTGCTAATTTTTGTCACTTTAGTAGGTACTTTTTCTGTCTCCAACTACAAAGTTGACTTCTGTTCGTTTCTTTTAGGTTTGGTTTATAAGGGCTGGCGAGGTCTACTGTTCTCACGGAACTACTAGTATTAGTAGGTAACCTACTTATATGTACAAGTGCGAGGGAGACGCTTGTGTAGTTAAAGTTACCTTCTAGCACCTAATAATATTTACCTATCTAAATGTACATATTTTAAAATCATTTTAAATTTTTTGTCGTTTCTAATCGTTACAGTGGAAGAGTTTCCGCAATAAGGTTTATGCCGCAACACACACAATTTTAGATACTACTTCACTTATATTGCTTACTGTGTTATTTAATCAACTGGTGTCTTATACGTCACCTGTGCGGCGACTAATTCACCGCGGGTGTGGGATTTCTAGTGCCTATTTATTCTAAGTGATGTGGTAACATAACACCTATAGGTTATAGGAACATATACTCATCTACCTATATTGTGGCAGCAATATTTATATTATTATTTAAGTAGCTCAACGAAGTGACTACAGTGCAAGTGCTCATAAAAATGTACAAATTCAATCAAGACCGCAGGTTTCACGAGGATACTTTTACGATGAGCTCGTAAGACGTTGTTGAAAAGTGGATAAACGTATACGGAAGAAGCCTTTATGGCGCCGCGTCCCTGAAGTTCCTATTAAAATCACATTGCCGTACATAATTATTTGATCGAGTTATTTTAATAGGTTGATGTCGTTATTTAACGCTTGAGTGATTAACAAAACTGGAACGCTGTCAAATGATCAAAGCAATGCTTTTGCCTACAAGTCACAACATATCGTGGTAATGGTGAATATCAATAATAGAATTTGTGGTTTATGGTGAAATTTTCACAAAGGTGAGCTTATCTCTATGAACAGATATATATCCCATTTATAAACTTTGGAATACATTCATTTTATTTCATATTTATTTTCGAACAGTCCTCATGAATAATACGAAACTTTTATGACAACTTTTAAGACAGTCTGATTGAACCGAAATGTATGCTCGGTGAACTGTTTTATTCGTTCACCGAGTATGCTGCACCTGCGTAAGTTTCAACTATGCGGATCGTTTCAAATATCCAATTCCAATAGCTATGCAGAACATGTTGGGATGTATCAGAAAGGTTCGAATTTATTTGGTGGCGCGCGCGCTCCCTGTAATATAATAATAAATAAATTTTATTCACAAAAAGCCTAATACATTAGGAGCTAATATAATAAAACTAATTTTTGTAAGGCTGAGTAATACAAGAATTGTACTCCTGACCTCAAGAGAGAATTATCTGTGTGATGAGGTCAGGGTTCCTCCGTGCCGTTATTCAATAGCCTAAGTAAAATTATGTAAAACAAAACAAATTAATTATCTACTAGTGTTTGTGTATAAGTGTGATGTGAGTGTTTATGTGTGTATTATTGTTATATTATCTATATTTATTTATTTGGTTGGTATATTGTGTATGTGTGTATTGCTATTTAATTTAGTCAGTATATTCACTCTTTAATAGTCCTTCCGACTCTGGTGCCACTTACAGGGGGGGTGCGGACAAAGAAAACGGAGTAGCGGGAGGACGTTGCTAATACAAATTTATATGGAGTTTGAAAATGAGAATGTGTGAGTGAGTCACAGTATTGTCATACATTTGACACGATTTTGACACCCATAGAATATGCTTCTTTTACGCCTCTTTAAGGGGCCGCGAGCACGCACCAAAGAGATCTTAACTCTATAGGATGTATAGACCTAGTGGACATTTGGAGGGCGCAATCTTTTTAATTACAATATAGGGATTCTACTAAAGTCCTCACGATGCGATGTCACGACCATTAGGTCGAACCTAAGACCACATTAAGCTACGGTCTTAATAGAAATACCATCTAACATACGAGACCGAGATTAGAGCAAGTTATAAAAGAAGTACTTATACAACATTGAGATAATTAAGATCGCGTGCAAGGCGGTAACAAATGAACACGGTACTCGTATCAGGAAAACGGCGGTACTTAAACGAGAATGTAGGTACAGTCGACCGCACGTCAGTGGAAACACTTTGACCTTGAGTTGGCCTATACTATGAGATACCAGTTTATACTGGCTTTATTTCTACTGATGTGCGGTCGACCGTACGATTGAAACATACTTAACACAATGCATATATCTGTAGAGATTGTAAGTGTAAGAACATTTAATGGTAATAAGTTATTTACCATGGAAATATTTTACATATAGGTACATCTTTATATAGGATGGAAAAAGAAGCCGTGTTCGATAGAAAAGTAGTACTTACCCTAAATATTACAATAAACTTGACCATGCTACTTAGAAGGAAGTGATTGTTATGATCATGAAAGTCAGTAATTTCATTTTCTTTAAAATTTAAACTCATAGGATTGAACGTTGTATTCTATCGACTTTCGACGGTATCGATGTTGTGGACAACTAGGTATACAAAACACATACCTAAAACGTTATTACGTTTTACTAAAACATGTCTAAATCCAGAATTATTGATGAAAAGCTGTAAATATTTACATTTTCAAACAATACGATCCCATTTTATTGCTTACATATTTTAGCCTGCTAAAACATTTCCAGCCGCAGTGTACATTTTGTATTACAACTTCGGACAAATAATTAACCCGTAACTTTTTAACCTGGTCAAAACGTCTGTCAAAGGTAAATAAAAATATAGTCGCGTGTGAGACCCGTACCCATAATCCAATTCCCCCACCCCCTACTAATATAAAAGTTTGGATGTTTGTTGCTCAATTACGGCTGTACTGATTTTGATGAAACTTGGTACTGTGATAGTTTGTATATTTGATTAACATTGCGGGTGAAGTCGCGTAGCGTCCGCTAGTACTATATATATTATTCTTCTTTACACTTGTACCTACTATTATTTCTTCTGTGGTTACGGTGAAACGTTAAAGTCCCGACCGCGACGAGGAGCAGGAAGAATTTCGTACAACTACCCCTCATCACTTGTCTTTGTCACTCGCGAATAAACATATTGTAGTAGTGTAGTGCATTACACAGGTGTAATATAATGCACTACACCTGTGAAACGCCTCCGCGTCGGGACTTTACACGCGTTGGCATAATTTTTATACGTGGAAATGTTTCCGCATATAAGTTGATAAGCTGCAGTTTTTAGACAAACTTTTAGACAGACATAAATGTACCCAGTGTATTAACTGGTGGTTTATGCGTCACAAGTCTACCACGGGTAAGAGATTTCTAGTGCCTACCTATTTATTCTAGTTCTGTGAACCACCTTACAAGAATAATGATAACAAGATTCTAGGCTAAGGTACGTGTTTATGGGCCACTAGAAAATAAAATGAAAAAAGTACACTACCGAACGAGTAGTAGCAGACTTGGAAGAGATGCGGCGCGATGGCTGCGAGGAGACCGAACAGCGCCTGCGGGAGCTCAGTGGCCAGGAACAGTCCCAGGAGTGCGACCAGCATCCTAGTGGTGCGGTCGGTGCGCCCGCCTCCCCCTCCGCGCTTCCCTCCGTTCTCGTTCAGTCGTGCCTTCTCTCCCTGTACGAGACACGTTAATTAACTGGACGATTCTGATAAATGTATACATTAGATATCAATAATAAAAAATAACCGTAGCTAGTGGCGGCGCGCCGCGAATAGGGTTGAATGAAAAACACTAAAAATACTTTGCATTGTTTTAGTACTGTAATTCAGCAGCTGATAATTATTGCAACAAAATGTTTAGATTCCTGCGTAATATTATCAGCCTGCACCGTCCACTGCTAAACATAGGCCTCCCCGAAGCGCTATACGCTTGCCCACTCGTGACCTCCACTCGCGAACTCGTCTAACCGTTCACGATCACATTTTACAGTTAATATTAATGCCTGTCTCCAAGGCATCTCAAGGGATGTTTTCCTTCACTAAAAATCACTATCAATTGTTTTCAAACAAATTTTAGATTGTTGTCAAGTTCTTTATACATGACTGTTTCAAAGAAAACATTATAATAAACCTGCACCTGACATTATTATCTGTAAATATGATTGTAAATGGTTTATTTATTGGGTACATAATTTAATTAAGTCCAAATAATAAATTCAACTGTGTTTTATAGAACGAGGGAATAACTCGAATGATCACCATCCTTAGCAGTGACCGTAGGTATACCTACAACTAGATAAACATCATCTACATATTCCATGAATTCACAAAGCCCGGAACGTAAATGTTTTTGCAAGCTCAAAGCCTCGAGCGAACATTTTCAAAAGGTTGCAAATAGGTTTTAAAACATTCTAGAGCGACACGTTGACTAAATTCTATTTACCTTTCTTCTTTCCCCCGTCGTCGGCACCTATTGCTCATAACACGTTGATAGGTAGGTGGATATAGCATGTCTAGACACAAAGCTACCTGTCTGGGCTCTTCTCTAGCTAGTTAAAACTATTTCATTCCATGTACCTATACCCACTTAAACTAAAGAATCAACAAACTAAGGAGTTCTCAAACTTCCTAATGAAATGCAACTAAACTTAATTTTGAACAAAGACAAATAAATAGAAAGAAACGACGTTTTTTTTCTTAATAAAAATATATACCTATTGGTACCTACTCAAGGTACCTTGGCAGACATGATAAAATATCACGAACATAAACTCGCTTTCATTTATTAGAAGAATTAGGTAAACCACGGAACAAAGAACTCAGTGAAATAAACCCACATTGACAACCGGCAACCACAAGTGCAAATTGAAAATATGTTTCTAATAATAATAATAAATTTGTACCGAATAATGCACATCCTTCGATCTTAGATCGAAAGTCATTGTTTAATTTTAAAAATCACACTGTTGGACAAACTGTTGGAAACTTGTAACGAAAGCGACATTATTTTAACGTTTATATTATTCGAACATTACCTCATTCACCATGATAGCCGACTTTTTCAATAGATTCTGTCTTCTCCTGTCGCTTGATTTCATTTTCAATATCAATAGAACACTTAAAATAGACAATACTATACATGGTATAAGTTTTATAAATACACTGTAAATCCAAAATATAGCAGTCAACAATTGTTTATTGTCGGTCATCGAGAGCGCGTACATCGGCTCTCTGTTCACACTCAGAGTGGCATTCGCAGGGTCCGTGTCGTTCACAGTCACATTCACTTGTTCACTTCTCGGCATCACCATCTGTATGTTCATAGCGAAATAAATAGGAAGACACAATATTGGACACACGGCATACGCCGCAGCTATAGCTATATTAGTGTTTCGCTTATTGCACAACGTCCTATTTTTTTGAGGAAACTTTATGGCTATGAACCTCCAAACGGCAAGCGTAATAGTCAGCCAAATGGAGATCGTGTGAAAGGTCTGACTGAATATAGAGTGGAAGTACACGAATACCGCCCAGCCGTAAGAGTTTTTGTTGAGGTTTGAGCCTATCTGTATGTAAATGTGGAGGGCGAAGGGGATGTAGTCGAGCATGACCAGGAGATCGGCGACGGCGAGACCGGTGAGAATGGAGTTGGTGGAGGAGGTCATCTCCTTGCGGCTGAGGACGGCGATGTTGACGGAGTTGGCGGCGGAGCCCAGCAGGCAGATGAGCAGCGCGATGTAGCCGTGCACCTGCACGTACATGCGCTGGAAGTCGCGCCCGCCGGGCACGCAGTACGCGCCCGCGCCCGCGCCGCCCTCAGACATCCTGTAGCTCTCTCACTTATCTTGTGCGTCTGCCAGGAGTGAAGATCGATCACGACTTGTTCGCCGAGAACTTTAGCGATGACATGATAAGCGGATACTCTGAAACAAATGAAAATAAACCCTAAAATCCTGTCACAATAATAAACACCTAATGATGATGGTAGAGAACCCTTGGAGGTTTTTATAATTGTTATGCAAACATGGCCCAAGTCATAAGACTAATAACCTCGACCCACGTTAATATTCAACGAAAAAGTGGTATTTTATGTTTCTTTCATTACCGGAATGTTTCATACGCCGTTGCTTGCAGTGGGACTCTAATACAATAAACATAAATAAAAGAAGAAAAATAAAATCCCTCTGGCTGCCACGTGGCTGTGGTGTGACAATGTAGGGCTCGTATTTTTCCTGGCATTGGATAAGAGGTCGGGTGATCCCTCCGGGTCTCGTAGCACCTCTACGAACTACGCTTTCAAATAACGTGTTGCGTGCGAGTAGCACTCTCTGTACCACTTACATTATCTATTCAAAGTGGTAAAAATGTCGAGCGAGCTAGCAAAGTATATGGCCAAGGTCTGTAGGTATGTAGGTTTTGTGTAACATCTTTATTAAACAAAACCAGATCAACAAAACGATATCAAAGTTTCATAATGACGTAATACGCAAATAAACGTGTGATATCTAATTTGAGATAAGAGTCACGCACGCGATTGCAAATTTGTACTTCCAAAATTATCTATAGGTAAAGTTCTACGCTTCCACAGTAACTATGTACCAGCAAGCCTTGAACTCATTAAACTAAAGAACCAACATCGCTATAGATTGGATATGGAATTGACAAAGTTTGTCTCTTTTATCTTAACTTTCACTTGACTTGACCAAGTTACAAACTCCATCGATCTTAAAACAATATTAAATATCACAGGCATCTCAAATTGATCAGTAGCGTACAACCCACCCAATACCTAATGAAAGTTTTCCTGCTACATAATCTTGGTCGAGTACATAAACTAGGTAGTTTTGGGTGTGCTTTTAGATAATAAGTAGGTACGAAGCTAAGAATGGGGCAAGTTAGGACTTATTAAACTTGTACTAAATAGAATGTTATTTTTAACCTTTTTTTCAGTTTTTTTTTCATTTAACCCTGCCCTTTTCATAATAAATTACGTTACGGTATTTGTTGAGACACCATCGCTCGAGACCAAAATTTATTCATTCAGATAATCGGAGCGATCTATTTATTTTCAACCGACGAAAAAAACGGAGGAGGTTCTCAAGTCGACCCGTATATTTTTTTATTATACCATTTCCCTTTTTTACGTCATGTCCTATGATTACCTCCGATTCACCCTATATTTTCATCTCTATTTTTTTATTTGCGCTACAGTTTACTTATTACAGTAACTTCTGTATCTAGATGTTTAACGCCACTATGGTGATTTAAATGAGAGGTACCCAAATTCAACTTAGATGGTAAATCTAAGCCAAGCACGTATTTCAAGCTGTATCCCTTTGAGAATCGGAACAATTAAGGGCCGCCGGATGCTCTCGCTAATCGCATTGCTTAACAATTAATGTCTTAACACAGCTATACATACTGTTTTGAATTCGCTAAACTTCTTAACGTTAATGGAGCTCTATAGGCCGACAGTAAAGCTTATTGTGTATTCATGAAGTCTTTAATATGATCGAAACTTTTATATCAAACAATAGCATCTCCATAAGTAGTTAATATAATTAACGAATTTTCTCAACGATAAAAATAGACCAAAATCTGCCACTAGGTTGAACAGAACCGATAAGCAATTTTCGGAATATAATACATACTTACTCCCTTTTTTTATTCAAAGATATTAATTATAACTAATGCTATTATTTAATTTAGTAGGTACCTACCATAAGTACCGAGGTCACTGTTTCTGACTATATTAATCCAAAAATTTTATGAAAACAATGAATTGAGTGATCAATGCTTCTACCAAAGCTAAGTGATTCGCCATCGAATGTCCACTTATGTATTTTCTGTTTGTCAAAATAAACGTGAAAAATAAATAAAATTTTACTCAGGGATAAGTGGCTGACCGTTCGTAAAAACAACCGTTTCGATACCAATATTCAAATGAGTTTCACCACTTATTTGAGATTTTGGGATAAGCCGAATACATCAATATCGGTGAGAATCGAGCGATGAAATTACGTAAAATTGGAATATTATACTTGGTCTTGTTATTTCAGCTTTCTGTTTGCTTTCGAATAATGCACGATGCCAATTCTTAAAACTAAAATTGTAATCACAAACAACACTTGGATACCATCTAGACTGAACTTTCATCACAACGTGAATACAATACACAAATAGACACATGGTAACAAAGAGCACGAGAAAAGTAAAAAAAGAAAGAAAATTAATTAAGTAAGAACTGATTATTTTAGTTCGACTTGAACGGGTCTGTAGTTTTATTGTCGTAGATCACGAGTAGGTAATAATAATGTTCCCTTCATCACAACACAATCAGTCAGTAATTTTTAAATTACACTCGGAGGGACGAATGGGCGGACATAAAGGCTTCGCTAATAGGATTTTTTGATTTTGTGGAACCATGAACATTTATTTAACAATTTCATTTGCCAACATAGTATGAACGACACTTCACAAACCCACCTAGAGGCGAGATGGGCTTTTCCATATTTACAAAATCATCTGAAAACGCACAGAGTTATTGGTAGTTTTTACTTTACTCGCCTAAAAAAACTCGCTATATTACTATGTCTCAATTTGTATGTCTAAAGCAATAATCAAATTATTTAAGTTGGTATCATTAATTCAACTAATCAGTTAATCCCGGGCATCAATTAATCTCCATTTTCCAATTATTTTAAATCTTTGCTAACTAATCCCGTAAATTACTGGGTCGTTGCGGACTTATTGAAAAGGAAACTGATGTTTTCATTTAAAAATTCGAAACTCGCTCTTAGGTAGGTATATTTATATTATATTTTATTATTATTTTAAACATTTTACAAAACACTGGTTTTAATAATAAAACCAGGGATTTGGTACCAGCCTTCCCAGTAGTGGTCAGATAGATGAGGGGCAAAGTTTAACTAATCCATAACCTTAACCCTCGTTTGTAACAGGATACGGTATCTACGAGTATCTGTCGATGACGTTCAGCCAACAACAACCCTTGAAAGCACGTCTGGCAAAGTTGTTACACGTATAGATTGTATACACCGCGTGTTACAAAATACCCCGTAAAAAATTAATTAAGCATTTTGATGCTTAATTAACTTTTGCCAATTGCCAATCCTAGTAACCTGTCATGTCAGGGACCCAAATAGTTTTTCTAAATAGGGTTTGTCCACATCAGTGAAAATAAAAATATTTTTTATTTTTAGTTTTTCTAAATAGGGTATGCACAACAGTGAAAATAAAAAAAATTATTTTTATTTTTAGGGTATGTGAATGGACTCTTTATAAGGCCCCATTCAACCTCCTTTTGGCTTTACTACTTGTTTTGTATCACCCTGTATAATAATAAAATAAAAGCACACTTTTGTTTATAAATCAGCGATTTTTTGGTTTAAGTTTCACAGGTCACAACAGGTGATGTGCTTATCTCTAATGAAATCTACAACATTACCTACGCTAATGTATCTATGAGGTAAAGTTTGTGACTCTGTTAGAATTAATCTAAGGAATTTCACTTATATTTTCGAATTTTCATAACTAATAGAATGTAATAGAACTTTCAGAGTTGAAATGCTGATTTCTTTTAATGGTCACGATTTACTTCTGTTCCGGGGAAATTTTGATTTCCCACTGGGTAACGCCACGGAGCTAGGGCTAGCTAGTTTCAAGTAGGCGGGGTGAGGCAGGACGACCCCCACTTTCCCAAAAAAGTCGTATAATTTATTTTTATTCCGTTTTAGTCGTTTAATTTTTAATAGTTTTTACTTTTTGTCGTTTTATAATCATTACAGTATATTTTACATTGTCAATTAAACCGATCAGGTCGTTAGGGTTACAATAAATATCTTAAACTTTGACGAGCTGTAACTTGAGAACGGTTAGAAATATTAACATAGTTCCTTTGGGAAAAAAATGTATAAAGGTAACATCATCTGACATTTTCAGGCAAGTGTCTCATCAGCCGCACTATAGTTACTAAGTTCTCGTTCGGATCAGAGAAATTCCTTGACACTGAAGAGTATAAAATGTTACAGTCTCGTCAGTGGTTCCGGGACTCACCAAAAACTTAGGTTTCCCACTTTACTATACGTTTTGTCGGGGCAATAAATGTCTTCATTGGACCCAAATCGATTTACATTTTTTGCGTCATCCGGATAAGAAGCGTAGGTACTTCGTCTATATGGAGACATTTTCACATTGACCGATACCTGGGAGCGTAGCGAGCTTTTGCTGTGTTCTCTGGCCGATACCGATATCGGGGGTGGTAGGGGGAAGGGGGTTCAATCGTGCTTATTCTGAACTATATTACCAAATCCAAACCACCATGTGCTTGTGTATGTCGTGAGTCAATCGGGACGACACATGTCGGTATCGGGACTAATTGGGATCGGGGCGGGGTTTTATAATTTCGGCCCCTATTTCGTACAAAAATAAAAACTTCTTTTTCATTTTTGATTGAGTTGTGCAAGCGTTATTAAAAAACCAAGCTATGACAGACAGACAGACGGACGGAAATGGTTTCTTTTTACCATAATCATGCGGAAATCTAAAAAGCTATAGTAGGACTTGTTGCCAAATGCTGGTTCATTAAAATCGTGTGAAGCAGGTGGAAGGCTTTCAACATATAAATTGGTTCGGTAGGTAAGTCTACTTGAAAACGAATCTTTTCTGCTGACTCATATTATAATACTTTTTACTTTTATATTTATTTTATTAATTCCATTACCCATGACGTAAAAAATCTTCCACTTATTTTGAACTAGTTTATACCCGCGACTCTGCCTGCGATAAAAAGTATCGTACCTATATGTTATTCTAGAATATTAAGCTGTCATTACAGCAGTAGTATAGACTATCACTGTACCAAGTTTCATCAAAATCAGTTCAATTCAAGGTAGTAGTGGAATTGTATTGGGATATTGGAGCTTTCTATCAAACGTCACCGAGTTTACTAAATGAATTACTCATCAAGACGTGCTAAGGAAAATGAGAAGAAAATTTTAAATATTTTTTTATACGCTAAGCTTTCGCAAACTCCATTTGACTGACTTCTTGGAAAACTTTGGTGGCTTTGTAAGTAAGTTATTATTTCACAGAGGGTAGTCATAATAAAAACATTACGAAATAATATGGCCCTTGTGTAATAACGGGACAATTTCTGAAATAGCGTTATTACTGCTTTTGAGAAAAGGGCCTTCAGGAAATATACCTTTTATTTACTTAGACGGATTGGACATTTTAGCAGTAAATAGCTATGTGGACATAATCTAAGAAAATTACAATTTATTTGTTGTTTAACCTGTCCGGTACTAGGTTATTGATTGCATCCCGCTTTATAGTGAGCTAAAAAACTTACTATTAAAAATTTTTAAAAACCTTTATTTTGTTGTAGTTTTATAAGTGACTTATTTTTCCATAATATTTCACTGAAATCTCATTTAAAAAGTTCACGAAAAAAACTGTGGAAAACTAATTATAATTAATAATACTAATCAATATATACCTACACACATCCTTCATTTATTTTCCTGGACTAACATACCCTAGTCGCTTGCGCTGCCTATTGTCTTTTCCTCGTGGACAAAGTGGATTGCTTCGGTTATTATGAGTGATTGTTACCTGAAGTATCCCTTATGAATACTTGTATCTGATCTATGTCCACTTCTGGAAAGGACTGAATATGTTACCTATCTGAAAATTCTATCTACAACAGATAAGTGCCGGACCGCTCAAGGCCAAACTAAAATAACCCAACTTGTACTTAATTATAAACGCGAAAGTTTGCATTGCCAAAAGTGAACATTTGTTTACTTATTTTTTAATTAGTTTGTTGTTCAGTCACGCCATAACGTCTGAACGCGGAAACTTATTATAGAGACTTGGAAAGAGGATAGCCTGGGGTAATTGATATCCCGGAAACTTAATTAGTTTCTCAGGAAAGCTTTATTGCAAAATGGTCAATTAATAAGACACTATGTCTAAATACATACATTGATACATTTCCGCGCTACTTTACCCAAATTACGAGACGCTACCACAGAATAATAATAGTACAAGACGCTACTCGTTTTGTATGAGTAATTAATTGAAAACTATTTTTAAGTAAGTACGTTATACGGTTACATACGTTTTACGTCGTTTTATACGTGTAAGCGTTAGTGGCGTCGGGGATAAGACGCGGCCTATCATATCGAAATCGAAAGGTCCGAAGTCCGATCCATGTACCAATGGGTTCTTCTCGAAACTTAAGTATATTTACTGACTGCTCTCAACCGGTGAACGAAAACATCGTGAGGAAACCTGCATACGCCAAAGTAGAAATTCTAAGGCGCATGTGAAGTCCACCAACCTGCACTGGACTATCGTGGTGGACTAAAGCCCGAACGGCCTCGTTGAGAGTGTAGGCCTGAGCCACAGCAGTGGGGACATATTAAAAGGCTGTTGATGATGACGTTATACGTACGTAAGTTAAGTTGAGTCGAAGAATTTGTTCAGTATTCGACCCATTTATTGCCTCCGTGAAGGGTCACTACAGGTGTTTTGTTACATCCTGTATAAGAACCAAATCTATTAATCTTAAAATAATCTTTCTTACTACCCGTTTTAAGCTACTAATCTCAATTCTAAGATCCACGGTTTATATTGGATGCCAAATATTTACTTAAAACTTTTACCCAAAATACACAAAACTTATCCACAGTAAACACAAACCTTGTAGGCGGTTACTTTGAAACTTATAATATAACTGGCGGATGCCCCGCCGTGTCTTCGTTATAGAATTCATTATTTAATAGATTTTTCATCACACCTGCTCGTTCAGGGTCTGATTATATGCGTACTTATAGAAACACAATGGCCTATGTACACCCGCGGGAGAATAATGAAAATCAGTACAATATTATACATCTAGGGCTGTAATGTGTAGCTGGCTGTACTGAACTGGTTTATTAAATTAATTAAGTTAAAAATTAAGTTAAATTGAGTAGGTAACTTGACTTATCTCGACTAAAATCTACTAAACTAGACTGTACTCGACTGTGCACGACTGTGCACGACTGTGCTCGACTGTGCTCGACTGTGCTCGCCTGTGCTCGCCTGTGCTCGCCTGTGCTCGCCTGTGCTCGACTGTGCTCGACTGTGCTCGCCTGTGCTCGCCTGTGCTCGACTGTGCTCGACTGTGCTCGACTGTGCTCGACTGTGCACGACTGTGCACGACTGTGCACGACTGTGCACGACTGTGCTCGACTGTGCTCGAATGTGCTCGACTGTGTTCGCCTGTGCTCGACTGTGCTCGACTGTGCTCGACTGTACTCGCCTGTACTCGACTGTACTCGACTGTACTCGCCTGTACTCGCCTGTACTCGACTGTAATCGACTGTACTCGATTTGACTCGACTTGAGTTAAACTGAGTTAACTTGAGTTATATTAAGGTAATTAAATTTAACTCAATTTAACTAAATTAATTGAATGAACTTAAATAATATCAGCACAGTCAAAGAAAATAAATTTCTTCCCTTGTGTCGTAGGTATTTATTTCCTCGCAAATGTGATGAAAAACATTGTGTGCATCACGGGCAGTAAGGGTATTACAAACTCGAGTCATTAAAATCCCTCCGCCTTCGGCGTCGGGCTTCTAACAGACTCTCGTTAGTAATATCCTACTTACTGCCCTTATTGCACAATGTACTATTATTTGAGGCACACAATTGACAATACACATATTATATCAGTGAGAAAATTCACAAAGTAGAAAAAAGCCGGCAAGTGCGAGTCGGACTCGCCCACGTAGGTTTCCGTTCCGCCAGTCAGACTAATATAAACTATCACTGGTACTACCAAGTTTCATCAAACAATGTCAAAATCCAATAATAAAATGTCAATTTGATATAAAAACTATGTCAAAGTAATATTAAAATAATGTCATTAATAGATCATTCTCAGTAGCTCCATGGTGCTGTTGTATACCATGGAACTAGTGCAACTATTTCTTCTCAGTAGTTTAGCGAAGTTTGTCTAATAAATGGGAAACACTTATGTCTCCAACTAGTAACAACTAGGACAACTTGTACTCATCTACGAAATTAGGCCATTGAAAATGAACTCTCAATGAAAGTTATTTCAGGTATTTAATGAAGGTTATTTCGAGTAACACAAGAAGGAAAACTGTTTCAAGAAAATACTACGGAACCATACAGTATTATTAATATACGTGGTTCGACACGCACTCGTTTTTTACTACTCTTATTATGATTACTATTTACATACAAGAAGTGAGAAAGTAATAAAATGCCTAATGTGTGGCGGGCGTAGTATTTTATTTGTTTCAATTCACACCTCGGTTCACACTAATTTTCACAATTAAATCTGAATGAGGCGTGTAAAAGAAATCTACCGTAAAATTAACCATTTGCTTCTTCAGGCTAAAGAGGTGTAAAAATACCGTTTCCCTACCTGTATTCTCCTCTCTGCTCTGCGTTATTACTTACGTGACAAGAATACTATGCTAATTTGTTGTTATTTCCTGTAAGAATAATTTAGGGCTGCTGTTTATAAATGAGGATGAAAAGCTCTTTGACTATAATAAATAGAACGTGTAAGATGACTTAAATGTTACCAAGGCTAAAGTTCCTCTAACGTATGAGACTCAAAATTAATATTATATAGGTACCTACTAATATAATATTATTTCTGTAACTAGGTACTTGTGCTTCACCTGTAACTCTAGAATTACTCAACCAAAAATCATATTTTATTTTATCTTCTATCATCAAGCTCAAAAGAATTGTTACAAATCCATCTATTTTGTAAAATTTTGCGTAAAGACGAACAAAGATCTAATTATACATATAAGTGTGTGACGATTTTTGTTGTCAAGGTCAAACAATACTGCGAAATTCGTTACATACCTACCGTGTGTAAAGTTGTCCAAACATTATTATTATTATTTTACCACTCGGGGCAACGTGACCCACCTGTCATGCTACAATGATCTTGCATGAGTTAGTTTTCTATTTATTTTTTTGTGATACTGCTAATATAATATTATTTCTCCCTCGCACTCATTGAAAGTCTATCCATCCTAAGTTTTTAAAATAAACACTTATTATTTTCAAGTGGAAAATCACTTTGAGACAAAATCCCAAACCGCAAGTCGTAATGGTAGCCGCGGCCGCGGACACCGGCTAGTATACAGTATTGTATACAACTTATTGTTCTTTTGTGTCCAATAAGTTAACACTGAGATGGGTAAGAGGAGTGGTTTCTTCCTCTAAGTAAGACTAAGTTTAAAACGAAATGTCCGCGATTGATTATTGGAGAGTTCTGTGAAGTTTTATTGGTCCAGACCTACAGACCTACGGCGGCACTTTAGTTAATTAGCTAAGTAGCAAGTAGTTGGCTAAGTTAGTGGATCGGTCGGTAGTGGTCTAATTCCGTCTTACATGACTCTACAATCATTAAAAATAGACGATATTTTGAGTAAGTAGAGTCATACTTGACTCTACTTACTGCACAGCATGTGGAACCGCCAAGACCAGTTTATTATTTCAACTTGTCAAGTATGGATCTCATGGGATGTGATATAAGGTTTATACTTGGTGATCGAAGGGTTTATACCATAAATATGACATAAATGGATATGGATAACTCACAACCTTAGAGTATACATATAGCTAGCTTATGTATATACTCTAAGCTCACAACAGCTGCAACATGTACAGCTAATCATTGCAAATTTTATAAATACGCACGTAACTTTTAGTCCCGTTGCGATTAGCTTGTACGGTCGATCGCACGTCAGTGGAAAAAAAACAGTATAAACTGGTCTCTCATGGTATTACAACTCCCTAATATGCTAGACCAGCTCAAGGTCAATGTGTTTCCACTGACGTGCGGTCGACGTACATACCTACATATTTCTACCGCCAAAGGTTTGGTATCTATTGCCTGTGAGACATAACTTTGTACAATTGGTGATTATTTGTGTTTCTTTATTTTTGTATTTTTATGTCAATCATGTTTACACATAATTCGGAACCCGATCACTGTTGTGAAATGAGCCAGTTGGTAGAGGACTCCTACTCCTTACAATTATGTAAGTAGCTTTTTTTTCTAAAATTATGTCGACTCCTACAAGGTATATGTACTTAATAGTCTTTTTTCTTATATTCGTATCGCACTCACATTTCTTCATTTTAAATACCTAAATTCACCTCACTGACAGTAATATCTCGTGATGTCTCTCAACCTTTCATATCTCCCTACTTGTCGGTATTGTTGGCTTGACAAATTCCAGTCCCCGGTTGGCAGATTTCAGAATATTTTGCGGAATGCACGTTTCGTAAGCCAAGCACGTCTTTTAGATATTAAATAATATCTTCAGTTTCAGCAATATGTTGACTTTCTTACCGTATGCGGTGTAGCTACTGTACCCTACCATATTTCTTCCCGAAGTATTATTAAATGTTACAAAAGACATAAATCATATATGTTGCCATGCCAGCCCTTATTTGTCTAACCAAAAATCTCTACCGATTCTATCCCACAAAGCCTTTACTTTCGGGTACTTTAGATTCAAGACGGTGGTTGTTTACCGACTCACTAACAGGCTAACCACGACTATTCTAAAGACCAATAGAAAAAAGTCTCCAAACAAGCACTAACTATACGTAATTTTTTTTGTTTTCCTAAACCATCTCTGAAAACAATTTTTTTCCATAATATATTCATAATTTTTCCAGCATTCCCAGATCCATTTCCAATAAAGGTAGATAGACAGACAGACAGACAAACAAACAAACAAAAAAGCTTTGCTATATTTTTTGTTTTGTTTAATATTGACGCAAATGCCTGAATGAAATTTCGAAACTTTTTAAAAAGTAAAGTTTTCAAACATCATAATTTTTTTAAACATATTTTCTCTCCATATATAGCTAAGTACTTAGATTTCATCAAGCGAAATTTTTGACACCTTTTTTAACTTTCTAGCCGTCAGGGGTTCTCGAGTAATTTCGAAGTCGCACTTTATTTTTCTGTTGGTTCATCCCTTTTGGTATAGGGTACCAAAAGGGATGAACCAACAGAAATTTACAATTCCAAAAAGATTTAATTATTTTTAAGACAAAAATTTTGATTCCAACATTGCATTGCAACAATCACAAACATAGGTAAACAATAATAATTGTTAATTCAACGCGACCTAGACACATTAACTAACCTTAATCTCAACCTAGCCAGGCAGTCCCGCAGCTTGCCAAACTGTTTATGCCCGCCCGCCAAGCCCACACGCCAACCTCAATAATTAACTAATTTCCCATAAGACCCGCCACAAACTCCGTATACTTGGTTAAAACTGTTTTAAAATTCATTTTAACTATTTTAGAAGTATTTAGTAAAGCTAACCCAACTGGTAAATGAATTTTGTTTACACGAGAGGGTTATAGTTTTGACGTTTTTAATTGACAAACTCAGATTACATGAAAACATACAGGTAAGTAATTTTATAATAATTTTATCTAAAAAGGTAACATTTTTGTATACTGAGTTGACAAGATTCTCGTCTAATCGACTTTCCTGCGGGAATCCATTTCAAAACCCTTTTTACTATGTTGAAATAAAATGAAATATTGTACAAAAATAAATGCCTAAATACATAATTATGAACGGCATACCTAATGCCAACGTTAGTTTTGGAATTTGGGATTGAATTGATTGATTGATGATATTGATTGAAGACTTGTATAATTTGTACTGGACCATAACAGCGAAAGCAACTCGCCTCGGAGGAGCAGTTAAAAGTGTCCGTGTTTGCGTTCGCCAGGTAGAAGGATCAATCGTATACGGACGTCAACGGTGCAACAATCAAACCTTGAATGAAAAAAATTTGTTACTCCTATAGGGGGCCGCGAGAACCCACCAAAGAGATCATATCTCTATGAATCAAACATACAGACCTTATGACATTTATAATTTTAACGTATACTGTGCTGATGGCCTCAGCTGATGGCACTTATTTCCAATACATTTTACCAAAACAAATAAATAAAAACGACACATTATTTCTCAAAACGCCATTATTTAGTTTACTGAGACAAGGATCTTCTGAAATTGCTCTGTGAATAGGCAATTAAGATATCGCAGGCACAAATCGTTGAGCGAAAGCCAATTTGTGAATCATCACATCACACATGTGTCTGGCTGGGTAATCGTATAGATTACGTGAAACGTGATGTGCTTGAAGGCTTTGTGCTCTGCGTTCAGTTACACTTTAGAGTGTTCTCGGACAAGAGCTTTAATGTATTCCAATCACGAGTAGCACGCTACAAACACGTAACTATTCTAGCCAGCGGCTTACTCCTTTCAGTTGTCTAAATTGCCTACTGCGAGGAAAGTGTGTATGAAATATTTTAATTCCTAAACTGTCGGTAGAGTTGTATGAATCTTGTGCCTGCCTATGCGAGACTTCTATTCAGCCTCGGGGGGATGGTTCTAAATAATAATGACATCCATTGTAATGAGTCCCATAGGTATAGCGACAACTTGGTAAGATATGCGACTACATTATTATATCCTACCACAATACATCTTACTTACACAATAGTGCACCGCAAGGAAATCATAGGACAGGGAGTGATGGGTGGAAATCCTCGTGGTTCAACATCTTGACCGGATGGAAATTAAAGGCCGCTGAACGGAAAGTACCATAAATACAGAATTTTATTCAAACTTGTAACATTTGTTGTAATAAAGAAATGTTAACTGTAACAAACCAAGTCAAACTGTATTCAAAGATTTTTGAAAAGTCTGTTCCAACAGACTGAGTGTTTCCATACAGATCAACCTATTATACGATGGAGTGAAAAGGCACCTTTAAATGGATCTAGTGAATGGGTAGGACTCTTTTGGCGGGAGCGAAGTGGCGACCATGGCGGTCGTCTCTTTATTTTATTTTGCGGGTTTTAATGTGTAATGGTGATAGTATTTTACACATTAAGTGCTTGTGGTTGTGCATATTGTGCGGTAAATTAAAATAAAAGCGTGTAACAACTCTCAGCTCGTACCAAAATTGTCCATTGGAAATCTTCATTAAAGTTGAACTAACCAACCAACCAACTCGCGAACAAACGCGCGAAACGCGCGAACAAACGCGCGTGGCGCTCGAACAAACGCGCGAACAAACCAACCAACCAACCTGCGAATGAACGCGCGAACAAACGCGCGAAACGCGCGAACAAATCAACCAACCAACCTGCGAACGAACGCGCGAACAAACGCACAAAACGCGCGAACATACCAACCAACCAACCAACCTGCAAAAGAACGCGCGAACAAACGCGCATAACGCGCGAACAAACCAACCAATTAATCAACCAACCAACCCGGGAACAAACGCGCGAACAAACCAACCAAATAACCAACCAACCCGCGAACAAACGCGCGAACGAACGCGCGAACAAACACGCAAACAAACCCGCAATTAAACCCGCAAACAAACAATTACGAACATAACAAAATATTAAGTGATATTCAGCACCCCCGAGAACCTAGAAAATCGTAATAACATCGCGCATCAGTGCGTTGCCCGTGATAGTACCACTACCACCAGATCAAATGGTATCGAATCTTCTTGTGTTAGTCATCATCAACAGCCTATTAATGTCCCCACTGCTGGGGCTCAAGCCTACCCTCTTAACGAGGGCGTTCGGGCTATAGTCCACCACGCTAGCCCACTGCGGGTTGGTGGACTTCACATGCGCCTAAGAATTTCTTCTTCGGCGTATGCAGGTTTCCTCACGATGTTTTCCTTCACCGTTTAAGAGCAGTCAGTAAATGTACTTAAGTTTCGAGAAAAAACCCATTGGTACATGGCCCAGCTGGGAATCGAACTCCGGACCTTTCGATATGATAGACCGCGTCTTATCCCCTACGCCACTGACGCTCTTACTTTTTTTACTTGTGTTAGTACTCTTTGCTAAATAATAAATAAAGTCTTCTACTTTTTACATGAAATCTTTTTTCTTCATATGGAAAATCAGTTGCCGATTTGCGTGATTTTGGTTGCCATAGAGATATTTCTTGTTATTTTTCCTAGTGCATAATTAATTTATTTGTATTTAAGAAATACGTGTGATTTCTAATTTTGCGCCTTTTAGTTCTCGATTCAATATTTGTATATTTTTTTACTGAACAATTTGGTATAAAGCACATTCAAAGTTACGATTTCAAATGTCAACTTACTAACGCCTAACGTCCTGAAGAATTCCTGAAATATTCGCCGACTTACTACACTTTAATACATTTTGTGGCCTTTTTATAAAACCCAATACCAAATAGCCTATGATAACACTGAGATAGCTATCCAACAGCGTAAGAATTATTGAGATCGGTTCTGTAGTTACAAAGATTAGGTCTAACATACATCCAAACATCCAAACAAACTTTACCTCTTTATTATTAGTATAGATAAGAACCTTAGTGAAAATCGCCGACTAACTCTGGTCGTGCTCTGTTTTTGTGGAGGCCGTGCTGTAACCGCCGGTATGAATAGGTATAAGAAATAAGACTTTAAATTCAAAATAAGATATGGCATAAAGGATTAACTAATAGTCACACTTAGGATGATGTGCGATTGAGGTTATCAAAATATTTTTTTTGTCTCACAGAAGGTGAAGTGCTAAAAAAATCTTGAGGAAGTAAAAAGTACTTTTTACTCATGAAAATAAACTACATTAGCAGAAAGAACATTCAAGCCCCTAAAGAGGTTTTCAGTTTCGCAGTAACGACATCGAGTATATAGGTTATTTAGCAATTTTTAACCCTTCATACCTATCTCTGCTATGTACAGACATACATCGTCTAGTTATAATTTTCCAATGGTAAAATGGATCATTCTAAGTACCTTCACCATAATTTAAGGTATACCATACCTTCAGGAACAAACTATGAACACCGTATCCAATTTGGTGAAGACAGATAAAAATTTTAAAAATTGTTGTTTTCACTTCTATTGCTCATAAGACTTCTCATATCAATTTTTATTATACGTGTGTATTTTTTAACTAATACAGTATGGGCAAAACCAAAACCATAGGAGATACAGGGAAACTGTCTTAGGAACCTTTAGGTATTTTTTCGTGATAACAATTTTGACATAGTAATCGGAGCAGCTGGAGTTCGGGTGGCATGCATGAATAAGTAGTAAGTTCCTAAGTACATTGCACAGTCTGTTTTATAAGAAAACATTTTATTAAATTTGACTAACTTCTGCTGCTTGGATTTTTTTCTTCCGATACAATAAAATGATTCTAACATGAAACTAAGTCGATACGCATTTTTTAAAAATAATAAAAATTATTTTTCACTGGCGTTCTATGAGAAAACATTTTATTGAATTTGACTAACTTCTGCTGCTCAGATTTTTTTCTTCCGATATAATTAAGTGATCCCTACATGAAACTGAGTCGAACCGCATTAAAAAAAAATGTGCAAATTGTCTCATTTTTATGGACAACACACGCTTGACCAAAAAATTTCTATGTCATAAGACACTTTCCCTGCATCTCCTATGGTTTCGGACTTGCCTATACTGTCCCAGTTAAAAAAACACTGATATCTCCTATGTCTATGACATCGTCTTGTTACGTTAAATGATTTATCTGTAAATGACGATAACTTTTTTCGCTGTCATCCGATTTCAATGAAACAAAGCCTATAAGTTGCGCCAGGCTGTGCTTAATCTACCTGTGAAAACCGCAAGAAAATCCGTTCAGTAGTTTCGGAGATTAGCGATTACAGACAAGACAGAAAGACAGACAGACAGAAAGACAAAAAAATTTAAAAACGCTTTTTTGTGTTCTGTTACTCTTTTTTTATCGTCCACACTCATTTTTTTATAAATTTATTCAAAGTACAGACACACGGTTTCTACAGATTTATTATAAGTATAGATACTTACCTCTACCGGGAATAGTTACCCCCTATTATAGTTATCACATATCTATAATACTACTGAAATTGGTCTTGAATTATCGGGTCTTCTTGGAAATGGTAGCAAATATAAAATCGTTAGGAAATTCTTGTGAAAATAAATATCAAAATAGGTTAAGAAATAGACGAGTTAAAATCAAAATTATAAAATGGAATGTACCCTAATTCTTTCGTAACAAGGTATAAAAGGAACAATAATTAGGTAAATGCTCTCGAGAAGACGTAATGTTATTAAAGCGAGACGTAAATCACCGGCACTTGAGCTTGAGATTTATAATTTATTTAATTTCCTGAAACAGAGAAGGAAATTTGACACCCTGTCTAAACTCGGTACTAAATGAACCGGTGACTTACAAAAGACCTAAGCGATGTAATATTTAATTTCCTCGGTCTTTAGTGTTACACCTTTCCGTCTTGTTCTTTGTTGTTTTAACAACTTTGTCAACAATAATATTAGTGCTACATTCGGCAATATAAAAGTTAAGTAGTTGATAAATGTCCCACAAATTTGAACCACTGGCACTGATATGTTTTATCAATTTATCATCATCATCAGCATGTGGAATTCCACTGCCAGACATAGGTCTTCTCGTAGATGTTTTGGTCTTATTAAATGAAATGCATGCGGTGATTTAGTTTATTCTACAATCCATCACTTTCCGTAAAAAAACTATTAGTAACTATTTTTATTTAGGTACCTAATTAAAAACTAAAATATAATTGTTATAATACGACTTAACTCTGTGTCAGATAAAGTTTGTAGGTACTTAAGTTTCTCTTTATTGTATTGCAAAATTTTGATTGTGTGTGCGTAATAATAATAAAGTTTAAATAAACTATAAATACATAAGACGCATCTATATGTAGGTAGCTATACTAGTGGTCCTGTGAGAACAGTAGACCTCGCCATCCCAACAGAAGGCAACTTTGCAGTTGGAAATTAAGTACTAAAGTGACAAAAATTTGCATAAAAAACAATAAAGCTTAACATTTCGCAAACGAATCCCTAAATCGAAAAATGTTTTCCACACACCCGCGATATTTTTGAAAGACCTATCCAACGATACCCAACACCATGGAATTCACGCGAAAAAAAAACATTTCCATTTTACGTATGCAGTTATTGAACACAATTTAATTTTTCGACTTTCTTAAGTTAATCGACTATTACCTACTCAGAAACTAATAGAACCTACTTAGATGTCATAGTTTTCCTTTTAACTACGTTATAAAAAATTACCGCTTTAAACCTTAATATTTCGCCAACGGATCCCTAAATCGAAAAAATGGTTTTCTCACACCAGCAATATTTTTGAAAGACCTATCCAACGATACCCCACACTATGGGATTCACAAAAAAAAATGTATGGTACGTACTCTAAAAAAATGTTTTTCAAGATTTTATTCTACTCATTTTGTTGGCGTGATTAATTTAAACCCATGCCAAATTTTCGTCAAAATCTAATTAGTAGAGAATTACAGACAGAAAGACAGAAGGACAGACGGACAATAGCATTTTCGGCCAATCTCGAAACATAGACGCTTCGCTCGCTTTGCTCGCTCGGTCAAAAAAGACCCAAAAGAAAATCAATGCCCTAATTTTAGTAGCATCAAATATGGTTTACTTTTAAATATTTTTCCCCACTGCACTGTAAGCCAATTACAGAGGACGCATTTGAAATGTTTAAAGTAATGAAACTATTAGGCTATATTACTGCTGATGTTAACGTTATATCTGTCTGTATTCCCAAAGCTAAAACTTAAACCTCCTGATGCCTGCTGCTTAATTCATCAAAAACTTGCATGTGCATTTCAGGTAGGTAGTTATACGTAGTTCGACACATGCATTTAATACATACCTAGTACTCTCATGTAATACATTAGGATCATACATAACATATCATGTCTACAACGTACAAAAGAATCTGGAATCTGGATCTAATTTTGTTCGAGCTGAATGCGTTTGAACAAATACCTCATTCATTATACTGTCTCGGAATGACTACGACACAGAAATATTCCTTTAGCGAATCTTGAGTTCTTTACTTTTCATGCATTAAAAAGTATAAGTATCTACCTAACTATAATAGTAATGTATGTGTTTCTCGACAGAAAATTTGGTAATTGAATGACCTATTTAGTTAAAAATACCCACTAGAGCTAACTTTGATCTAGGTAAATAAGTTAATTTTACATGACTCTAGAAAGGATCCGTCAAAACGGATAATAGCGAATCTATTAGCGAATTTTGGTTCCTATACCCAAGATATTTTGTCCGTCCTTTCAGTCTCCGCGACAACTCGATAACTACAGGACCGATTGAGCTGAAACTTGGAACATTCTTACGTGTACCTAATGTATAATTCTGGCTGCTGGCAATTAAGTCAAAATATAAAATTATCAGGAAAATAAATATTTTTCGTATTTTAAGGAAACTAAATCCCGTACATTGTGTAAACTTTATTTTACGCCGTTTTGCTGACTATTCATAAAATACTTCTATGTTATATTTACTGTAACTGATCCGAGGACCTAGGTACCTAAGTTTTTAGAAAGTGGGGGAATGGATACTCACAAATCCTTTACTTAATGAGAATTCCAAACGAACTCCATAATAACTTTGGCTTTCGCTTTTCTTCAATCTGTGTACAACAACAACACGTTTCACCATATTTTATCCTCTGTGTTGTAACTCTGATAATAAAAGCGAATGAGCAAATTTAAGAAAAATAATGCCGAGGCAAGTTCAATTTCAAAACTTTAAAAGTAAAATGTAAGTATATTTATTGGCAAAAATAGGAAATTATTCAAATATGAAAAACACTAGGTGGATTGTATGGAGTTGTTATTGAGATATAGTTTACAGGTAAGTACCTACTTAATAAAATACAATAAGCAAAAAAAAATACAAACTGGATATTCTGAAAAATATTGAAACAATTAGCAGGCAGTATAGGACTTGTCTTGGTTTCATTATTTTTGAAGAAACATATAGAGATACGTCTACCGTTGTATGTACGAGTAAGTACCTACCTATGATAATTCAATGTAACTTTTATAATGTGTGTGTGTGTGTACTAAGATCTCATGTCTCTACGAAGATAGCTGTCCTAGATATGTAGGTATGTAGCCTTAGTATGCTATTGTGAACATGAACAATAATAACGCAAAGATAATAATGACAAATACCAAACATTCTCGTGGGTCAAGCGCGAAACTGGCAGAGAAATAAAATAAATGGATGGGCCTACACCGAGCCACGTATAGGTATGTATGTATACATACATAATCGTGGACATTTTTCACAGTCATGCATCAAACGGCGTTAACATGAAAATAATATAAACTAAAACCATGATAAATTATCTGTTAGCAGGCACGAGTGGTCAACGTTTCCGGGCAGTTCTATACATAAATAAATTAATAGTGCAAATGTATTTGTAAATTAAAATTATAGATGGGCATATAGTAAATGTATGCAAATGTAGTTATTCCGATGGTTCAGCTGTCCTTGGATTTATTTACCTTATATTTTCTCAATATTTAGACTGTATGTGGTATGGGACGGTAAGGGATATGTACGCAGGACATATTTCAAGTTGAATTTAAAACATCGAAATGAAACATGCGTGTAGTGTAACAAATGAAAATTTCAGACGAGAAAGATAGTTTTACTTTCAATTGTTTCCGTATAAACAATAACATTAATTGCAAATGCTAGATAGGGGACAGCTACTTAAAATCGATTTACTTAGCACGTTATAAGATCCAAATTGGAACTCAGGGTGGGCATTTCATGAATTGAGCGTTAAACAGCCATGGAAGGAAAGACGTAGCATAATATCATACCTATATGTTAAGTTACCTTCCTTAGTGCTGTTTAACGATCAATTCAGGAAATGTCAACCCTAAGTTTCAAATATCTGTCCCCTGCCGATGAAAGATGACTTCGTCAAAGTGACGGGAGGAGGATGGCTGGGAGTACTTAGCTCATGTCGACGTGAAGTCTTGAATGAAATGACGTGCACACAAAATGGGTTACGGGCTCAAGCTTCAGATGAGTTGACGCTGACACATTTTCTGTTGCTTATCATATTTAAATTCATTTATAATTACAAAATTAATAACATAATTTGATTGAAAAGTTATATGTGGTAGAGATTTACGAGTAAGTTCATTCAAAAAGTTTAAAACAAAATATTATGCAAACAGTATTTAAAATTTGTAACAGAAAAGAAAATCTCTAAGAGTATAGGTATTTTTTTTTTCTCTTGGCTTCCTGAAACATGACTTCTAATTTTAGGATCAGGCGCTGCATTGTTTTCCTATGTACGTAAGTGGGCAAGTAATATAAAAAGAACTGCAGTGCTATTCTGTAAGCGTATTTATACAACTCGATCCTGAATCCGCAGTGAGATTACAAATTGGCATTCTATAAAATTCAACAATAATCGAGTTCTACGTCAGCGCTACAGTTGCGTGCGTGGCGGCGAGTTGAACTACAGCCAGGTGAGATTTTGACGTTTGTTAGTATGGTATGACGTTTAAAGTGGAATTCTGTAAGGGAATCCCGCGTTCAGTTCGACCAACACTACGCACTTCATATTCGAATTAATCTGTCAAAAGTGCTATTCTGTAAGCGTATTTGTACATCGATTTCGACCTCGACCTCGATTTCTACAACAGCGCCGCCGTTGCGCGCGTGGCGGCGAGTTGAACTACAGCAGGTGAGATTTTGACGTTTGTTAGTATGGTATGACGTTTATAGTGGCATTCTGTAGTGGAATTCCGCGCTCACTTCGACCAACACTACGCACTTCTATCTCGAATGTATCTGTCAAATTAAAAGTTAGTGTTTTGTAAGCGAGATCATTGTCGAGACGTGAAAATTTTTTTAAAATGCAAGTTTTGTGGCTTTGTAAGCTTTTAGCAAACCTAAAGTAAGTATTATACGTGTTTTTAAAATTGTTCTATTACCATTTTACCTACGGTTAGGTACAGGGTACAGTGTACCAGAGCCTAATAAAATCCTCTGTGCAAATAACCTTTTTACTCCTTTGGGTGGGTTTGCTATACTATCAAGAAGTTTCAAATCTCTTTGGTCGCGCGCGTGGGAGTGGCAAAATTTTTTGATTCATGACTAGCATCTTAAAGGACAATAAATTTAAGTAATGGTATTTTAAACTTCTTGTAGGTTGTTTTAAAATGTACTTATAATTTCAGGAACCAGAGCAGCTTGATGACCTAATATCACGGAAGACGCCTATATATAGCCAGGAGAGTGAATTAAAATTAAATAAAATTTGTAAATTTAAACTAGAATAGAATTAAAATAACAATATAGCCTATTAAAATAACAATATAGCAGATTAAGTTTTTGACATGTTTTATGTACCTACCTACTTAGCTTAGTTTTTTATATGACAGATTATTTTGTTTAACTGATTAATATACCTATTACTCAAAGTAATACTCCTGATTTTTTGTTGTTGCATTGATTTTTAGGGTTTCGTACCTCAAAAGAGAAAAAAGGTACCCTTACAGGATCACTTCGTTGTCCGTCTGTCAAGACCATTTTTCTCAGGAACGCTTGGAGGTATCAAGTTGAAATTAATATCAAATACTCAGGTCTGCAGTCCCTTAAAGCTGTGAAAAAATCAAACTTCTAAGTCAACGCATATGTCAGAAGATATGGCCGATTTTGCCGTATTCTTTAGAATTTTGGTCATCAAAACCTATGGGGTATTCCGGTTGACCTAGATTCTTGAAATTTAGCAACAAGCAAGGTCTTATAGCACAAGTAAAGGAAAAATTCGAAAACCATAAATTTGTCTAAAATCTTTTTTTCTTGTACCAACAAACTTAACTTTGCGTAGGTATGAAATTAACGATTTTCTAATTATTTCTTTAATTAAGTTTGTAGGGAACCCTCAGGGCGCGAGTCCTACTCGCGCGCGTCGGGTTTTTTAATTAGATTTCTACTAGGTAATAAATGCAAAACTCAAAATTGTTTGTTACTCAGCTCAGTCGACACTCAGTTACAATAAATTATAATAAATAAATGTATCAGACTATTGGCTAAACACTCTGTTTTTATTCTACTGAATGAGTGTGCAGTGCAGTCCAGTCAGTGGAGGCATCCACGGACTGCACTGCACACTCCTCGATACTGGTTTTCTATTATACTTATTCATAATACCTTACTGTACCTACCTTACTGTTGGTGAATCAAATAAATAAAAAAAACAAATTATAAGTATGTGATCAATTGCAAAATATTAACTTATAATAAACTTTATTATAAAATTTTAACAAAAACATTATTTTTTACAAAATATTTCAATGTTTATTATACACACGCCATCATAATAGGTTAGGTACACAATCACCACTTTTTATATTTCTTTATCCCAATACTCTATGTACTATGCATCTAAAACGACCTTTTGAAACACCAATTGTACCTTCCACCGGGTCGAGTGTCTCTGATTATGAGATGCTTCTGGAGTGCAGTCTGCAGTATTTTCTTGGACATTTAGTTATTATAGGCGTCATGAGGAACACGCTCGCTGTGCATAGACCGAGGTAAAATGCCAAGAGTCACCTGAAAAATACATTGAACAGTTATAGTTAGGTGTAGTGCACAAAATATGTATTGTTTAACAGTGGTCACATACCTAGGTTATTGCAAGGAACTTTACCTTTATTCGAGTCGAAATTCCTTTGCTTCGACGTTTCATAGGTTTCAATAGAGGACTTATCATCTTTATATAGTGAATTAATCCTTGACATGATAATTTTTGCATTCCATCAGCTTGTCGGACGCATTTGGTAATTAACTAAAGCACGCTCCTTTTCTAATACAGATTTAATTAAAAACAACTGAGCATTAATTACACCAAAATCAAAGAATTAAAAGGAAAACTGATCAAAAAAACAAATGAAATCAAATTGGACTAGGTATGTTTGTTTATATTGTTTTTTTTTATTATTTTTAGGAGGCACAAGCTCTATGCTTGACATTACAATGATCACATTATTTACTGTTTAAAGTTAATTTGCACTATCATTTATGTAGACTAATAAATTTTAAACAAAATAAAACATTTATTTTGAAGATCTATGCATTAATTTTTCGAAATTAAGCAGGAAAATAAAAGTATAATAAAATCGATTCATCGATAACATAAATTCTGTAATGTGTCAGTCCCTACCGCAACGATTCACAATTCTACACCCACTTCACTTCGCAGTTGGCTTGTTTTGTTTACAGAATTCGGAATCAAGGTCTTTCATGATCGGATGCGAAGTGTAGTGACCAGTGACTTGCAGTGTTGCCATATCTGTAACCCGTAATTCTGTATTGGATAGTCTAAAAATCTGTATAAAATCCACTGAAATCTTCTAAAATCTGTATATTGATTTTTAAAAATCCAATGAATTAGTAGTAGTCTTTTGAAACGAACTTTTTTCGAACGAAGGCTTTTCATAGAAAAAAACGCCACCGGTTAGGATTGCCATAATAAAACAATTTAGTACCTACCCAAACAAATAATAAAAAAAACACCCCAAAACTAAAACGAATCCTTATTTCCAAATGTAAATCACCGTGTAATCCATGTATTCTATTCTTTACTTCTATTTTAACCATATTTAACATAGATTACGTTAAATTACAAAAATCTGTATAAAAGTAGGGCAAAATCTGGTATCTGTATCGGTAGTCGAAAATCTGTATAGATATAGATAAATCTGTATATATGGCAACACTGAATTGCAGATTTTCATCAATAACTGCATTAGACGATCATTCATCCGTCACTCACCGCCTAACCTTGATATAACTGACAGCATAACCTAGCGTGTACGGGGTGCCTACGCCGCCATCTTGACAAACAAAATGACAATGACAGCTGACAGACAGAAGTCAGCCATCTTGTCATTCGTTTTTTTTTAATGGTTTAACGGCCAGTTGGAAACAAGTCACTAAAGGCCATCGTAGTTTTAAACCACGAATACATTACACCGCAGTACGGCCTCCGGCAACTAGGGCCATTTGGTGATCCACACTGCAGCTAACGCCGCACTAAACTGATAGTAGGTGTTGTATCGATTTAACAAGGGACTATTTGGAACAATTCGGTAGAGTCGTTACACGCTTTTATTTAACTAACCCGCACAATATACACTTTCAATATACATTTTTTTGGAAAACTAAACAAAAATGACAACCGTCTCCGACAAAATCCCGCCAAAAAGCCGCTAGGAAAATCTATGTTTTTTTTGCTTTTAGGCGGGATTTTGTCGGAGACGGTTGTCATTTTTGTTTAGTTTTCCGAAAAAATGTATATTGTAGGTTTTGGTGTATATCTGTGATAGTTTTATATGCAACAAGTGCCTATTAAAATGTATATTGTGCGGGATAGTTAAATAAAAGCGTGTAAACGACTCTACCGGATCGTTTCAAAATGTCACTTGATAGACTTCATTAAACCTACTATCGGTTTAATGCGGACATGAACCTGCAGTGTGGATCACCGAATGGCATGCACTAGTTGTGCCCTCGTGGAGGCCGTGCTGCGGTTTTATTGAAAATCGCCGACTAACACTAGTCGTGCTCTGTTTTGTGGAGGCCGTGCTGTAACCGCCGCTGGTTTAAATAAATATAAGAAATAATACTTTAAATAAGACAGGGCTGTATGGACGAAGCTTCCCTTGCCCGTCCTCAATAGAGGACAAATCAATGACAATATCTATGATTTTTGTTTTGTTTTTTTTAAATTGGGAGGCAAGAGCTCTGCATTGCATTACATTCATGCTCATTTATCACATTATTTATTATTTGAAGTTGATTAAACACTATTTTATCTAGACTAAGAAATTTTAATCAAAATGAAACATATATTTTGAAGTTTCACTCCATTATTTTACCAAATTATGCTGAAAAGATAAAATCGATTCATCGATAACATAAATTCTCTAATGTGTCACTCACTATTCTTCTCTTCACAATTTGATACTCACTTCACTTCGCTAGTGGCTTGTACTTGTTTACAGAATACGAAATCAAGGTCTTTCATGATCGGATGCGAAGTGTAGGGACTTGGCGATGTGATTATCGAGTTTTAACTTTTACTTTACAGAATTGCACTGCTGGTTGAAGATTATTAATTTTTAAATTTTTTATCTCATAAAAGACCCAGTAAGCTTTACCGCATATTTTTAATAAATTACTCGACTATTAAATTACTCCCTGAAATTGACTAAACTTGGCAGCTAAAATGTGTCAGCCGAATACCAATAATAAATTTATGTACATAAGTACGTGAATAATATCAAAGAAATACTTACTGAAAAAAGTTATTAACTTCAATCTTATGTTATTACTATCACTAAAATGCTCCTCTATATCACAGCGATTACAAAAACAGTAATCTAATCATTACGAAAAGTTCATTTCATGTTTTTGTTTATTCGGAGATCTCGCCGAGAATACCAACGAGGTCACAAAGCTCAAGTTGGGTGCATGAGAATAATAATTCATCCTAAATTTCCTCGGGACAACAATATCGTGTCTAGAATTTATTTACGCGTTTGTAGCGAGCGCGCGCAAGGCGGCGTGGCGCGCTGCGGCCGCTCTCATCGAGACTGATGTCGTGGTACCACCGCACCGGACAGTTGATTGTGCGAGTTTGGGTGTAAACTCTGAATACTGCCATTGGGCGGGCGGCGTTCCCTTTCGCAGCAGTAAGCCGCGTTTTCCGGCATGTTCCTAGGCATTCAGCGGCGGAACTAGTGAGAAAAAAATATCATTAGTCCTTACAACGGAACATATAAAAATCACAGTAGGTAACTCCGTGATTTAGGGGAATTACCTAGTAGCGAGACTTGCCAATAGGTAGGTTCTCATCACGTACCACTTAAGTTATTAAGTGATCTAAGGGGAATTCGCTTGATAAACGTAAAGTGACCGCCTGAACAGCGTATAATGGACTAAAGTGGAATCCATGCCTGAAGAGAACGGAACTATTGGGATTTTCTTTCACAATGGGGCGTTGTGTCAGGGGCTAAACTGGAAAACTGGCTAGAGTGGACCAAACTTAACTGTGATAAATTTGGACCAAACTATAAACTGGACCAAAGCCTTACGTGAATTGTATCAGTGGGTCTACGAGAATAATTTAGATGTGTTGATGGTTTGGTCCACTTTAACCCAATTTGGTCCAAACTATATGAACTAGACCAAACCAGTATAAACGGCGCTAAAGTGGACCAAACTATCAACTGGGATAAATTTGGACCAAATTGGACCAAACTATCAACTGGGATAAATTTGGACCAAATTGGACCAAACTATAAACTGGACAAAACTGTAGATAGTAGTAAATACTGAACAAAACTGGACCAAACTATATTATACATCGATCTCGGAACTGAATTTAAGTTATTAAGTAATGCTATATTGTTCTCAATAAACCAAAAAAATAAACAGTTTTATTGATTTTATAAAATCTTGTTTTTATTTTCCTCCCAGTAGAATTACCCAACCCAAAAAAATATAAAACGAATAGGTAAGTATAATAGAAACCCCGGAAATGAATAGGTATTTTCTTTATTTGATTGATGTTTTGGTTTATTTTCAGATTTCAATGAAATTTTGTAGGCTTTTGATGATATAAAAGAAATATTAAAAAGAAATTTGTGCATATATCTTGCTGACAGACATTTTATAATAGGCAAGTACGTATAAATTCACGTTTAATATTTTGGCTAGTTGCTTATTTATATAATTACTGAGTTTATCATTAAACTAGCTGTTGCCCACGGCTTTGCCCGCGTGGAATAAGTTTATCGCGGTAATAAGTAACCTATATGTTATTTCAGGACGTAAGTTATCACTGTACCCAGTTTCATCAAAATCCGTTTAACCGTTACAGCGTGAAAAAATCCGGCAAGTGCGAGTCGGACTCGCCCACGGAGGTTTCCGTTACGTCAGCCACACTAATATGCTACCACTGTACCAAGTTTCATCAAAATTAAATATTTGCATTGTTTATCTCAAAGAATCGCTGCAGACGTGTAAACATAATTTTTTCAAAAACCTTTGAAAAAATCGGAATCAGCGTAACCCCAGATTTTTTTAGTGCTTCTGGAAAGACCCCTTGAGACAGTGACAGATTTATGATGTGGGTTAATGGATATGCAATTACATCAATGCTCTTCTTAATTACCTTGGTACAGACCTCGTCATAACCTACCGCTTTCGAGTTAGTCAAAGATTTAACAATTTTTTTTAGTTCGTTGATTTTTATAGGGTTAACAAAAACACTTTTTTCAATTGGTAGTACATGGTCCATATAAGATAAGTCCAAGTCCGGTAATTTATTATTCTTTACAATATTTACAAAATAGTTGTTAAATGATTCAGCTATGACCTTTGGGTCATATATTTCAGTATTATTCACCGTAATTTTTGCGATCGATTTGCCAAACATATTCGACGTAGTGTATTGTTTTACAATATTCCACGCAGCTTTACATTTATTGTTACTTCTATTTATATATTGTAAATTACATGTTTTTTGAGCAGAAATCATGCATTGTTTAAGCAGTGTCTAATACTTATTATATACATCTTTATTAGCTTTACTCTGAGTGTGTCTAAAATTAAAATATAATTGCCTTTTTTTATAACAGCATTTCCTAAGACCCTTTGTTAACCATTTTAATCTACTGATCCTAATAAGATATCCTTCTGTAACGTATACTTCCAATAACGACCATGCTTGTTGCATTTAAATAGTCCGAGGTGTTATAATTAACGAATTCACTAATTAGGAGTTGTGGCGTGAACAAAGGCGGGGGCGACTGTGACAATTATTAATGTTGTCGTTCGGTAAGTTGAGGTCGGTGGTCGAGGTTGCCCCATTGTCGACATAACATACAGGCGCGAGTTTACACTATTTTAATTCTTTATTAAAGTGAAACTAAAAGTTGTAAAACTGTGGTTTCCCGCTGCTCAAATAAGTAAGGAAATGAAAGTTTTATAGACTCTAGCTATCATAAATACCCTCTTTTCTGACAACTGGTTGCGAAACTTTGTTGCCAAAGAGGGTATAAATACAATGGTAAGATATTTTTGTAGGTAACCAAAAAGTAAAATTAACCGCCCATAAAAAAACGACGAAGAGTGTTAAAACATTGTAATTATGAAGCAAAGGATATTATTCCCACAACGTTTTAAGGACCTTCTTATCGCCCTAATTTCATATTCATACAACAATCTCAGAGAGAGAACAATTATTCAACTAAGAGTAGAGACCCACTCAAAAGTTAGCGGTAGAATGAAATAACTTTTGGGAATTGTTAAAGAGCTTCTATGGTGCTAATGGCACTCAACTCAACTCAAGAGTAATAAAATTGTGCTGTTTTCACTTGCTCGTATGCTAGCTAGGTACCATAAAGTAACACTGAGGTGAGACGCCGTATGCAGACGCTCCTCTACTGAACCATATAGAAAATGTATCGATGTCGATATGTCTTGATCGATTAATACAGTGTGCGACACCCATCACACAGGGATTCTGGATTTTCGGAAAAGTTTATATAACGCTCTCAAAACTCCATCTGCTTCAGGTAACAGATTTTTTTAGAAATCCATAGTTGTTACATATTTCTATCCCTGGGGTTTGTGGCACACTGCGCCTGCCCACTCGTAGTCTCCACTCAAGAACTCATCTACCCCAGCGTTTATCGGGTCTCCGACAGATGTGACCAGACCGATTCCACTTCAACGAACATTAACTTTTTGAGCTATGTCGAAGACTTTAGTTCTTTGGCGGATCACCTCGTTTCGGATCCCGTCTCTCAGAGAAACTCATTAAATGTCAAAAGAAAACCTAAACTAAATACTCACTAAGAAAGCCTGAAGTGTATAAACAGTCTTGGTACGGTCGACCGCACGTCAGTGGAAACAAAGCCAATATAAACTGGTCTCTCATAGTATTGAAACTCCGTAATAGGCTAGGCCAGTTCAAGGTCAAAGTGTTTCCACTGACGTGCGGTCGACTGTACCTACACGTAAAGCTATAATATATTATGCCTCCCGGGTGAGAAAATATCCATTTACCGACACCGAGCTTACAGGCCGATTCCACAGGACCTCACGCAGAAGTAAACTGATGATGTCGTTGTTGGAATTGAACCAAAACACGTATAAACGATTTATTTTTAAAACTAGCCTGCGGAAATATTTGGGACTTTAGGTACAAACATAAAAAAAACTATATTCGAACGTAGGTATAATCGGTGCAGTTAAAATACGAATTTATGTCTAATGTATGAATAGTATTCAAATAAGTAGGTACTGTAACCACAGAGTAAGTAATTGCTGTAACGTCCCTATTTTAGGACCTTGGTGGACGTAGCTGTATTAAACGCAATATATAATTTATCTTGTATTATTTATTTTTCACACAGAAAATACATCCACTTTTTTGACGAAGCGTATTATTATAGCTACGTACAGATTTAGTCACCTGCAACAATTAAACAATGCCAAGAATTTTTAGTGATAAACCCACAAAAAAATTTTTTTTATATTTTATTACTGTACTTACTAAAATGGGTCGTTGTGTCCCACCCTAATATAGCTCGACCAAAGCAGAGCAACTAATTTCAACTGTGAGAGGTATTCAAGTTACGCTTGCATGGCCGGCCGTAGTGCTGTCTGGGAATTACCATTTCCTGCCGTTAGAGAAGCCTCAGCTTAGAGCTTAGACGTACCTATTTGCGGTTTCTGAGGACCCCAGTCAAAGGCACTATACGATTAACAACAGAAGTTTAGGTATCTAGGTTAGACAAAATAGTATGTTTCGTACCGAGTACAAAATGACGCTTTTTCATACCCGAGAGAGGAAGCTAGTTAATTTTTCGCCTTCAGCTCACGTCGAAACTAGATTCATCTGTCAGGTAAGAAAAAGCGTCATTTTGTTTGTACTCGCTACGAAATATACTATTATCTAAACTTGTTGCGTGTGTCGAAAACAACAAAATAACTTTTAGCAACTGCCATTAGCAAATTGATCGACTCTTCAAACAAAATGATGTATTGAAAAATTAATCTATAGGAGTTTGTTTTAATTTCCAAAATTCGTAATGCAAAAATTTATTCACCTCATTCAGAAAGGTGCTCGAGTGGCGACCACGTATCGGAAGACGCAGTGTAGGCAGGCCTCCCACGAGGTGGACCGACGATCTGGTGAAGGTCGCGGGACCCAGCTGGATGAGGTTAGCGCAGGACCGGTCGTCGTGGAGATCCTTGGGGGAGGACTTTGTCCAGCAGTGGACGTCTACAGGCTGATATGATGATGATGATGTAATGCAAAAATTTATACTTTACCGAATCAGGTAGGCGTCAAGTGTTGTCAGTAACAAATAACGTAAGTAGTTATTGTCTTGTTTCTGCAATCCTTAATATGTATGTATCATGTGCCACCTCTACCTACAGCCTGACTATGACGGATGACAAAGATCTAATTGCTATACGTTTAGACTTATTTATTACTAGCTGTTTCCCGCGGCTTCGCCCTCATCGAAGAGTTTTACCAGAGGGAACATCTTTTCCCGAGGTATCTATAGCCTGTGTTATTCTGATGTATAATCCATATTACTGTATAATTCCATCAAAATCTGTTTGGTAGTTTTTGTGTGAAAGAGTAACAAACATCCAAACATCCTTACAAACTTTCACGTTTATAATATTAGTAGGAGATGTATGATGTGACGTGAGTAGTGAACGCTGTTACGCGAATTAGCTGTTCAAAGCAAATGAAATGACGAATGAGGAACAAATAATAATATAATAATTAATTATGTTATTACCTCGCTATCTAACGCTCAAGTTGGTGATACACGTCAAAAATAGTAATGTAAAATGTTGTTATAAAAAAATATTAAAATACAGTACGTTACTACTCTGCCGTGCAATTTATAAACGCAGTAAGACACTTTACTGCGTTTATAATTTTATTACATATTTGACATCGTTGTGATGAGATCTTTCAGAAACAAAGACCCGTTTTTCGCTACGTGTAATAGAAGTGAGAGAAACAAAAACTATAAACACCAAATCACCATACAACACAACGTACAATCAAATTTTCAAACGCGTTTTACTCAAAACTGTCAAATTGTCCTTACTGCGTTTATAAATTGCACGGCAGTACTGCGGCCCGCAAGTGAAGCATAACCAGACGATCGTGAGTATACTGGCCGAGGCGGAGCCGAGAATTTGAGATGCAGAATTTCTGGCGAACTTCCACAGACTTTCCGCTTTATTAAGTAAAAAATTTTGATCCTAGAACGCTGAAACTCGAAACCGTGTGTAAGGGGTCCATAGACCATAGTGGTGGCGCCTACAGTACAGGTCCAAAGTTGAAAGTGACCAGTAAAATTTTAAAATACTGGTCACTTTTGTTCGTTCCATCGATCGTGACCACGACGTAAAGTAGGCAGTGGCCTTTTATATAAGTACCTAGATTCTTTCTCTCATTGTACTAATACCAAATGTTAAAGCTTTTTCAAAACCGACAGATTGCCGCCTTTGATATTTTACAATTTAGTTCCATGCAACAGAGGACATTATTCTCTTACCTGCCTGAACTAAACCGCGTCTCTATTTGGTGCGGGCTCGGGGTACGGGTGATCGATACTGATTACAAAACAGTCGCCATGCCTTCCGAATGCTAATAGAGTCTATGATATTGAATAGCTAATACCTACACTAACAAAGCCTCCCCGACCAAGCCAATAATAGAATTGGGTCCGTCACACCTGTCTGTCTAACTAATTCGGCAGACTACAGCAATCAGCCAAATTGTGTAGCCAAATGGCGTTACGTTTCACAATGACTTAATTCAAGCCAAATAAAAATTAGGTTTCTCCAGTTTTTCATATTTATCCTCGCAAAAAGGAAACTAATCTAATTATCAAAACATGTTATTTTGCTTTTTGTGTTTGTTAGGCGATTTCGGCTATGGGTTAAGCAATGTAGGTACAGGTATACCTAATACCTAGTTCTTAACTTGATCTAACTTAATGGATAGCTTTTGCTATCATGATTGCCAAAACGACGATGAAGAAATTATTAAGCGTAAAGAAGTCCACCAACCCGCACTGGACTAGCGTGGTGGATGGACTATAGCCCATAAAGTCCTCGATGAGAGGGTAGGCGGATGAAAGTTTTATTAATAATCGCTATTTATGAGGAGCATAATGATTTTGTGACTTAGACCGATTTTCCCTGTACTCTTGAAAATGTATTCGAGGATTTAATTTACATTATGATGGTAGTACTCGACCACAAACAGTTAAAGCTGATTAATGTAACCAGTAGGCAAATGTATTAGGTACGACAAATTCCAAGAATTCTAACAAAACATAACTCAGCCTCAGGCCTTTCGAAACCAATTTTAATTTGTACCTGCCAAGAAAAAAATAGATTATTTATCGCAAAATTAACTTTAGTGCGTACCATTGGGCCGTTTATAGTGATTCAGTAGTCACTAAATTTTAAGTGATCGATCGTTTACACAAGCACTCGTAATCTAGAAAGCTACGATTTTCGGGGAATGCAGAAGCCGCGGTTACATATTTAAAAAATACCGGACAAGTGCGAATAGGACTCGCGCCCTGAGGGTTCCGTACAAACTTAATTTTTTTTTAATTCGAAAATTATTATTCTTCAAATAAACTTCTACAAAGTGTTTTTACGAGGGTCGCGTAGTTTAATAAAATTAAAAATCCCTAGTCACCCAATTGATGGCTAACTTTAAATCGACTAATATATCAAGGGTGAGTTTCAATAAGCCGGAGTAAGATCGAGCACGCAATTCCCCGTGAAAGATCTTTCCGTAGAGGTACCTACCTACCTAATAAACGGTCGACGACCGACGACGTTGCGGTACTTACCTATGCATACATACCTAACTACCCCCTAACTACTGATTTTACATTTTTTTTAATACCTCGAATAGGTAATTAGGTTTATAGGATTTCCAAGGAGTTATGTTTAAATAATGTCAAGGTGTTGAGTCAGACAGTCTGACTGACGCAATGACAGTAAAAACTCCTTACTAGTTTCTTTCCTCGTCTGACGAAAAATCATTGCGGTATACTAACCTTAGAAGGACTAAATTCTAAGATATTACCTTGATGCGAGAAATACGTCGGAGTTTCAAAGGTATTACGCTCCTAGATACCATGAGTTGACAACGTGACTGGGATACGCTTGAATGAAAAAAATTTGGGGCCGCGCGCGCCACCAAAGAGATTCGAACCTTCCTGGGGATAAGCAATCCCAAACACATGCGGCCTGCGGTGGCGGTGGTGGTGACGGCCTGTTGAATTCCTTATGCAATGTAGGAGAGACTTCAAACACGCGCGGCCTTAACTTGCGTATGGAGGCTGCGGCTGGCCTGCAGTCGCAAAGAGAATATAATACTCCTAGCAGGCCGCGTGTGTTTGGGATACGCATAAAACTCGATAGTCTAAACGTCACAGATTTGTTTTATTTATCTGTGGTATACGTAAATACTTAATAGTGCTATCTCTTTTCGACTAATGGCGAAAGACAGAGAGGCATAGATAGTTTATTACGTACTCGCTAGCGAATGGCTAACGAGTGTTGATGTTGTCAACTCATGGTAGGCGTAGGTACGCTCCTACTCCTCCTCCTCCTCCTGCACGCTCAAAAGGGTAAATTTATTCAATACGCTTTTTGATTTGATGTGGTGTTGTTACAGACTTCCGAATAGGCTGTACGATCTTGATTCCTTTGCCTTCTTGCACTAGAAAAAAAAATCAATTTTATATTAAAAAAAAGAGGCTTTTTGGCGGGATTTTGTCAGAGATGGTTGTCGTTTTTGTTTAGTTTTCCAAAAAATGTATATTCTAGGTTTTGGTGTATATTTGTGATAGTTTTATATGCAACAAGTGCCTAATAAAGTGTAAATTGTGCGGGATAGTTAAATAAAAGCGTGTAACGACTCTACCGGGTCGTTCCAAAATGTCCCTTGTTATTCTTCATTAAACCTACTATCGGTTTAATGCGGACATGAACCTGCAGTGTGGATCACCGAATGGCACTAGTTGTGCCCTCGTGGAGGCCATGCTGCGGTTTTATTGAAAATCGCAGCAAAATGATTAATAAGACAGGGCTGTATGGACAAAGCTCCCTTGCCCGTTCTTAATAGAGGACAAATAAAAAATATATATTTAAAAAAAATAAAGTGGGGTGCAGGCAGTGTGCCGGCTGTTCATTAAAATTAGATTTCTAGAAGTAGAAATCCATGTAAATGACCATTGTGTATATTTAATAATAGTTCACGTGTGCCATGACTAGTTGCACAACTGAAATACTATAATTCAGTCATTCAACACGATCCACTGAATTGGACAACTGACTCGTCATCAACCATGTCTCGGTTCCTTTTTACTGTTTTAACCATATTTTCTGTGTTGAACAATGCTACCGGTTTAGGGGAGATAATATATGCGATAAACGCTGGTGGACCAGCGCATACGGACATATACGGCATTCATTATGAGAAGGATCCCTTGCAGGGAAGAATTGGCACCGCCTCAGACTACGGAAAACAGTTACTTATGATAGGACGCGTGAATACAGAGGATGAAATACTGTACCAGACCGAGAGGTACTACCACAGCACGTTCGGCTACGACATTCCAGCTAGCAAAGATGGTGACTATGTGTTAGTTTTAAAATTTAGTGAAGTGTACTTCAATGCTCCAAACATGAAAGTATTTGACGTTGTACTAAATGGAGATCATACTATAGTAGCCGACTTAGACATCTTTGACAAAGTTGGCCGCGGAGTAGCGCATGATGAATACATACCATACTCTATAAAAAATGGAAAACTGTACTACAATGAAGAAGAATCTGACATACGGGGAGGTAAAATAAAAGTTGAGTTTATTAAAGGTTACCGGGACAACCCAAAAATTAATGCTTTATATGTCATGCGCGGCACGATAGATGAGGTACCTAAGCTTCCTGAACTAGTGTGGCCTGAAAGTGAAACTGAGGAGTTGAAAGATGACATTGAAGATAAAAACACAAAGTCGCGGCGAGCCAGCGGCCCAAAACAGCCTGACCCATACACCATGGATGAAAGTTCTGTTCTCATCCCTGTGTTCATAACCATTGGTGCTTTTGTTCCACTCTTGTTTTGTCTCTGTAAGCTTTAACCTTCTAATTTATGTTTAATTCTTGTGTGGTTTGTATGCTGTATAGTTTTAATTTATTGTGGATTGTTGAAAATATATTGTGAATTAAATTAAAAAATTTAAATATTGCAATCAGCCTCCAAGCTCAATGTTAGAGTACAAAACAGAAATATATATAGAACTCAACAAAAGGATGAAGCAAAGTGGCATTAATGTCAAACGAATGTTTGTACATTTCAAATTATAGAAACAAGTTAGATAATATCTATCAACTAAGAGCCATGGTAGCCTAGTTGATTGTGCACTCGCCTCACATTCATAAGGTTGAGGGTTCGATCCTGGTACGGGCCAATGAGTTTTTCGAAAACTTAAGTACAGTTTATTATAATTCCACAGGTTTTTCGGTGAAGGAAAACATCATGAGGAAACCTACATACGCCAAGGACTGGTATTTATTATTCTAATGTGTATGTGAAGTCCACCAAAAAAACCGATTGGCAGACAGGGGTTTGGTACAACAGCTCGCATAGGGTCGAAGTGTAGCCAGGTATTCCTATTAACTTTAAATTCAACAGGTTATGAACACTACAACTAGTTTCCAAACCATAGTTACTGATATGATATAACTTACTAATCAGTTTTTATCTTTATGTAGCCAGGTTTATTACATACCACTGCAACATAATAAAAAACTTCACGAACAAGACAGATAAACCTGGGTGAAGAAAATGATGGAAATGAATGAAATTGAAACTAGGGTATTTAGTTAGTAAAATAGGTATTTAGTTACTAAATACCTAGTTTCAATTTTATTTTTTTTACTAGCTTATGCCCCGCGACTTCGTTCGGATTGAAAAGTAAGGTACCTACCTAAATAAGTAACTTAGAGTCCGCACTGAATTTCTCGACGGCTGAATGAATATAGTCACAAATTGTTTGCACACAGTGTTTATAGTCTATGTGTGCATGCGAGATAGTGTACATGGAGATGTCCAAAAACTTGAAATTCGGTTGATCGAATCAATGAACCATTTCGTGAAATTAAATGTTACATAAGTTGCGAATGGTTGCGAAGAACCAAATGATAGCGGGGTGAAAAATACCTACACCTAACGCCATCTATTGACAAACTTTAAAACTAAGAAACTGGCATGATTAGAACTGGTAAAAAAATTTTGAATAACATAGTATACTTACTAGGTATACAATAGTATACTTTATAACGCGGATGAAGTCGCGGGGCATCGGCTAGTGTTAATACAAACTTGTTTTTGCTGCTAGTGTCCCTTGAATTTACAAATAAAATAAGATTTATTTTGCTCCATCAGCAGAGTACAAACATTTTATAGGACATCTTTATTTAAGATCCCATCTATAGAAGCGATCGTCAAAAAAAAATACAGTCTTCTGTAATGTCCAGTAATGTCAAAGAAAAATAAATGTAAATTTAAATACCTAAGTATGTTGCTTCCGTCAGACACAAATAGCGTTTGTTTTCATATGCCATTTCATTTGGAATGGAATATAAGCAACTACCTACCTATATAACTGCAAGTGGCAACAAATTTTTAACACTAAAATATAAGTGGGTCAGTAGGCACATGAAAACAGTATCTACAATAAGTATTCCTTTACCAAATGTTTTTTTATTTACTAAGTAGGTACTCGTGATTAGAAACACATTTTTTTTCTAAAAAAATATACCTACCTAACCACATTTGAAGACGTGAATCGCGGGGCCCATATTCAGGCAGCACAAAACGCGAAAATCTTAATTAGTTTTACCTCTTATCTGACTAAGTTTCAATAGTCAATACAAGTCAAATAGTAATCAATACATAGCAGTCTTGCGTTATTGCCTATGGGTAGGTAGATCAACTAAATTAATTTATACAAAATCATCAACGATTCACGCAGCGACTGACCCGTCGGGATTTCTCCTGTTTTCTCGTCTTAGCTTCAATTTTTGAGACAGTTTAACAAGTTTCAATAATCTGTAATAAAAAAGGACATTCATTACAGCCACTGTGGTAAGAATTCCATACAGCACCACATCCCCCCCCCCCCCACACACACACACTCTTGCCTAATCTTATCTGAACCCCTCGAATGTAGAGCCGGCATGGTTATCCCTTGGATACACCTGACTTTAAACGACTACGGCTGAACTAATTTTCGCAAAAGCACAGATTTCCGCCTCTGATAACGACTCATTTACCTACGAAGCTGTATGGTTTTGTTCTACTTTATTTCCGAATATAAATTGCACATGCATTAATAGTAGTTTGTGAATTTTTTAGGTAGTCGGTAAATGTTTCCACAGTTCCCAGTAAACATTATTCTAATTTGTAGATACTTACGCGTTGCCCGTGCCGTGCAGTTTCAGCTCGCAATCTCCTTTGTGATTCAAAACGAAACCCTTTTTACAATTCGAGCTGTTCGATGGTATCGGAGTTGAAGTATCATTTCTAATAGTTGAGGAGTCCGATGTTACTGATGCTTCTGTCGTAACGTCTAAGCTTTTAATTGTGGTTGTAGAGTCGTTTAGTGGGTACAACGTGACTTCGGTCCCCAGTGAACTGTTATTTTTTGTGACTGAAGTTGTCTGTTCTGTAACCAATGTGGTCGCCTCTGTAGTGTTACCTATCAAAGTACTGCTAGTAGCAGCATTTGTACCGTTTTCCGGTTTCGGTGTTGTACCGTTCTGTGGTTTTATTGTCATTTCCGAGTAATCATAGGCATAATCGTAATCCTGTAAAAATCAATTTGCGATTTACTCCGATTTACATTAACTACTAACTCTACTAAGACGCTTGTGGGCACAAACCACGAGCTCATAACAATGAGTTTCTCATAATCCGAAATCGTTCGCGTAATTAAATTATATGTCTAGGCACTTTAGTAAAATATTTACAACGTTGACAATATCAATAAATAAAGTCAGCGATAAACATTTTAGGAAGTAAACAAAAGCAAAAGTCAGGAATCCAGTGATTAGGTACTAGATGGTACAATAATGTTTTTTTTACCCAGGGACATAAAAATATACAGCATCACCTGCATAAGTATATGTTTCTGATCAATGTCATCACATAACATATCATTAAAAAAAACTACAATAACTGTATAGATTGATTAACCGTCGGTCAGTAACATTGTGCGGCGGCACGCGCGACTATGAGTTGAAAAAAAATTATTAACACTAAGTAACAAATGAGCGTAGAGTGGTCTTAGCACTCAAAATTCTTTGCATTGTTTAATTATTGCAGGTGACTAAATGTGCAGCTGTATATATACCTACCTACCTACTTCATTTTTGAGTCGGCTAACTGCTAACCAGCGAACTTCTGCTAACAAACCCTATAACAGGTAGGTAATCATGCCTGTACATAACTATTAGTAGGTAATCAATTAATTAGGTATTTCTGCAATGCACTCAATGTCATGGTTCGATGTCATGACTAGTTACCATATCGTAAGACGATTGGAATACAATTAAAGGTAATATTAAATAAATCTCACCACATATTCTTCTTTACCGCCTTTCATCAGAGCGATAATGTGCAGGTCCTTTAAATCGACTTGAACGTTTAAATCCCCCGTTTGCCGTTGGTCAAATGTCGACGCTGAATTCGCATATCCCGTTAGCAGACAGCAAGTGACAAAAAATATTTTTCGCAACATGTTTCACTATTGTTTGTGCTCGAGTGATGTCTGGAATTGCGATCGGGTCCCGCAAACAGGTGCGACTGGTGCGGCGGCCGCCCTGCGCAACTTGATGTCAAGTTATTTCCAACTTAACAGTTACTTCGAGTAACCGTGAGAAGGTCGATAGCCTCAGCTAGTGCACTGCGCCCTCGGATTACGAAAGGACCGCGGATAATTCGCCTGATGAACCGTTACGTCATGGTTACGTCTCTTCCATCACCGACCGAACATATCGACTAGAGAAAAATCACGTCCAGGCACGCAACAACCGAAAAATTAACTGTCATTTGGTAGCGGTTCCTACACGATGTCAGCATTGATATAGGTACCTGAAGTGTAAATGAATGTGTAAATAAATAAATAGACAAGCTTTAATGTATTAGAGTTTTGTTCTATACAAACCTACTACCAAATCAAATATATATTTCATTGTATGTAAGTAAACTGGGTACATTTATACAATAAATTATTTTTTTTCTACCACCATTACACTGAGAGCCTCCGCATACGTGTTTATGTAGGTGCTAACAGTAGCGAAGCCAATAAAGCTTTAAATGACCGGTGGCCGTTTGACAAAGCAAGTAGGTTGGACGGGCACATACTTTAACTTAGGAGGTGACTACAAACACTACTTGTCTGTCCTGTGATTTTCTCCTGCTATGCACTACGGGAGTTTAGCAGGGATAGAATAATTGACCGAGCGAGCGAAGCGTCTAAGTTTCGAGATTGGCCAAAAATGCTTATTGTCCTTTTGTCTTTCTGTCTGTAATTCTCTACAGGTCGCATTTTTCAACCGATTTTGACGATAATTTGGCATGGGTATAAATTAATTAAGCCGACAAAATGAGTAGAATAAAATCTTGAAAAACATTTTTTTTAGAGTACGTACCATACTCGCAAAGTGGGAGTGAATTTTTTTTTTTGTGAATCCCATAGTGTGGGGTATCGTTGGATAGGTCTTTCAAGAAAATTCATGGCAGTAGCAAATGGGAAATTATTATTTTTCCGCGTGAATTCCATGGTGTGGGGTATCGTTGGATAGGTCTTTCAAAAATATCGCGGGTGTGTGAAGAACATTTTTCGATTCAGGGAACCGTTTGCGAAATATTAAGCTTTAAAAGTGCTAATTTTTGACACTTTAGTACGTATGTACTTATTTTGTCTCCAACTGCAAAGTTGACTTTTGTTCGTTTATTTTAGGTATGGTTTATATGGGCTGGCGAGGTCTACTGTTCTCACGCAACTACTAGTTTACAATTTTCCAGATCGGGTCCACTTGGTAAGGTGTGGTCGAAAAACCTTGTAGCCACCGTCTCGCAGGAAATTAATCAAAATTTGTTTTGAGAGGATTAGGTGTGTGAGGTGACGCCTTTGTCCAGCAGTGGACGTCTTCCGGCTGATATTATGAGATTTTCATTTCTTACACACCTTGAAATGAAACCATACTACAGACTAAAAATCGTAAGGAATACTATGGCGATTGTAAAGTCCACTAACCCCTACCTATTATTATTACTATTGCCCGGAGAGACATTTATTACAAAATATAATAAAATTACCTATTAAGGATTCAGACAAGAACATGAATAATCACAATAACCAGATGAGATCGGGTCTAACTTTTAACAAAGCTGCCTATCCCTCTACGCTATCCCCAGTGGGAATCGAGAACCCAATTCGCGGGAAAATTTAAATTTGAACACATTGGCAAACTCGCGTTCGGATACACGAGAAATAAGTAGATTTATCTAGAATCTAGTTAATAGCGCTCCCCGCGGCCGCCAACCAATGAGATCCTAACTCTATGATGCTGGCAATGTGTAATTGTTTGGTGGCTGGCACTTCACTTGGCCGTATTTTGTGTAGGGGCGGTATCGCTGTATTTGGATGATACCTGGCCAAATATTCGTTCAAAAATTAAAATACACAATGGACCCAAACTGCAATTAACTTCAATGTTTGTCTTGAGTCCTTTGATGTGTGACCAAAAACTGGCAAGCGGGCGGAAACGAGTATTTGCTAATTCGCCATGATTTCTATAATTGCACAAATATTAATAATATAATAATATTTGTCCTCTACCATATGTGGAGGCGTTCTCGGGCGACTAAGGCAAATATACAAATACGCTACACTAAGTGATGTACCAATATCAATGTCGCTTTTTAGCGCGATCTCGTCGATTGATCGATCTCGTGTACAAATCGTTCCAAATTGTCCAATGTAAATCTAACAGATCCTATACAGTGTTTTGTACATTTTGACAATAGTGTTAATCTGATGTAGACATGTCAGCTTTACCAGCCACGGGTATAAATTATAATTTAATTTTATACAATGAATGGTCTAGAAATCTGTTTCCAAGGCCGTAGAACCCATTTATAAAAATAACTCTCAGGCTTTTTGGCGGGATTTTGTCGGAGACTGTCTTTATTTAGTTTTCCTAAAAAATGTATATTGTAGGTGTATATCTGTGATAGTTTCATAAGCAACAAGTGCCATAATAAAGTGTATCTATATATTGTGCGGGATAGCTAAATAAAAGCGTGTAAACGACTCTACCAGATCGTTCAAAAATGTCCTTTGTTAAATCTTGATTATATCTACTATCCGTTTAATGCGGACGTGAACTGCAGTGTGGATCACCAAATGGCACTAGTTATGCTTTAGTGGAGGCCGTGCTGCGGTTTTATTGAAAATTGCCGACTATTAAAACAGTCGTGCCGTTTTTGTGGAGGCCGTGCTGTAACCGCCGGTTTTTGAACAAAAACAAACAAAATATGACTTGGCTGTATGGTCTATGACTTTTGCCTGTCCATCATTGGCCGAATCCGAATTCAACAAAAAAACAGGCTTTTTGGCGGGATTTTGTCAGAGATGGTTGTCGTTTTTGTTTAGTTTTCCAAAAAATGTATATTGTAGGTTTTGGTGTATATTTGTGATAGTTTTATATGCAACAAGTGCCTATTAAAGTGTATATTGTGCGGGATAGTTAAATAAAAGCATGTAGCGACTCTACCGGATCGTTCCAAAATGACCCTTGTTATTCTTCATTATGCCTACTATCGGTTTAATGCGGACATGAACCTGCAGTGTGGATCACCGACTAACTCTAGTCGTGCTCTGTTTTTGTAGAGGCCGTGCTGCAACCGTCGGTTTAAATAAATATAAGAAATAATACTTTAAATGAGACAGGGACAAATCAACAATCAATCAATCAAAAAAAAACAACTGTCAATGTCAATTCGACTCCACAAATTACACAATCCAACCAATCGGACGTCGCGGACATGGACCGGATGGGTCCAGTGTGACCAACTTTAGCAGGATCCTGCGATCTTAGCATGAATCTGAAATCCTGTACGTCAAAGAGTCTGCGATCATTAGATCGCCGAAAAGAGTAATAATATCACAGACACACGCAGTCTGCGGTGGCGGGGGCGCGCCACCGCCCGGGTGGTCTGTTGTCTTCCCTATGCAATGTATGACTTCAAACACGCGCGGCCTGCGTTTTCATATTGAAGCCGCGGTCTGCGGCAGACCGCCACCGCAGAACGCGTGTGTCTGTGATACGTCTATTAAGCGGAATGGGTGCTGTTTTACGCCTGCAAAAATATGTTCAGTTCAAGATTAGGCCTAAATTAATTTATATTGTTATGTACTACCGACGACAAAATAGGTACTACATATTAAAAATGATTTATGGATTATTAAATAAATACAGTTAAGAGAGTTATTATATTTCCATACAAAGTAATACTTTAATTTTCAAAGATAATCAGATTTTAGCCGAGCTTAGTAGCTAGCAGTTCTTCAATTTAAATCTGGTCACACTAGACAAGACCGATCGACCAACCAGCAACCACCAACTTCGTAACAATAGTATTTGCTTGGGAAAATTGTTTTCATTTCGGTATTATTGTTTACCTTTACGGTTTTTACTCTTACATATTATGAAGAATTTTTGTGCCGCTTACGTTTTGGATTATTTATAGCTCTCTTCCACACGTAAACCGTGTTAGCTAAAAGGAAATGATCAAATTCTGGAAGAGTGCAGGTAATTTTCAGTTTGGTTCTAGGTCTTAACGTAATTGCTTACATTGATGTCGATACGTAATTGTTACACATCTATATGCATGATCAATTTTCAGCAAAAGGTAAAACTGGTTGTCCGGTGCGACCTCCAGAACTAGATCTAAGTTCTACAACTGGATATGATCCTCACGTCAAGGGCCTCACAGACGCACAAGTAGGAGACGCACATGAAGGTAAAATACCTATAGTGGTTTATTCATACCTATTACCTGTTTAATTCAACCTTCATAAAAAATAAATGGTATCTACCTACATTAATATATTTCATTGCAGATTACTCGCACATTTTCAAAAAGAAGTCAAAGTTATCTCTAAATTTACATGACATATTAGTTGAAAAGAAATCTCTCAAGTACTTTGTACAATTTATGGAAACAATTGGTAAAGACACACTTGTAAAGTGTTGGTTAGAGCTGAACAATTTCAAGACTTTGATGTCAAACTGCGAGTTGGAGAATCATTCAAGGATAAGTAGAGCTAAAAGTTTCGACCTCCATTGTAAGTGTGACCCTCACACATCACCATCCCACATATTTAGCTGGAAACAAAACAGTGACAAAATCTCCAGTGATTCAAAACTAAATAAGAAAGAAGGTTCATCAAGTTCGTGCAGGAACTTAGCTGAACATGCCAACTCTATACGTAACTGTGAAACCTTTGAAAATGTAAAAATCTGTAACCCAACAGAGGAGGCCATAAATTTATTTAAAAAATATGTGGCACTAGAAGCTCCATATCAATTAGATTTACGTGATAGTCTTAGAAAATCTGTTATATCAAGTATATGCCAACCTGAGGGGCATATAAATGAAGATTGCTTTAAGCCAGTACAGGATATTGTTTTCAATCAAATTGAAAGTAATTATTTTAATGATTTCCTTAACAGTCCTTTTTATATGAAAGCACAAATAGAAATATTGACAAGTGGCTCTCTCAACCTGGAAGACATTTTGAACCATGATACAATATTGTTTTACTTCACTGAGTATTTGGAACAAGAAAGTTGCAGCAATTTATTGGAATTTTTAATGGCGGTGATGCATTTTAGAGACAATATTATCAATGGTAACACTGTTAAGCCTGATCAAACCCAAGCGGATGCCATTGTACTTTATGATAAATACTTCTCTCTTCAGGCAACAAGTCCAGTTGGCTTCCCCACGGATATAAGATTACAAATAGAAAGTGAAATATGTACCCCTGGAGGACCCCTGTCAACATGTTTTGATGTACCATACCGAATTGTGTTTAACACACTGACTAGATATGTTAAGACATTTTCAGGATCAGAATTATATTATAAGTATTTAACAGAAATGATTCATTCTGTTGAACAGACTTCTATACATAAATCCCATTCGGATTGTAGCAGTGAATTCAGTATAAGCACTCAGAATACTCTGCTTGCAATGGGAGACCCAGTCTTCCGCAAAAAGAAACGCAACCATTCCGTACCTGACATGACAATAGACTCTAATCAACTTTATAACGCAGATTCTTTGTGGCAGAGAAAAAAGCATGATGGCCTGAGTTTAGGAAGAGTCAACAGCCTGGGTAGATTTGAATCAAAATTTGAACCTGATCCAGACAAGAAAGGCAGGTCTGTTTTGAAGAAAATGGTTAGCCGCTTTGTGCCAACGACGACGTCAAAAGTTGAGGAGGAAATGGCATGGCAGATTGCCCACATGATTGTTAAAGATATAACCGACTTAACTATGGCCCCACCTGATAACGAAAATGATGTAGATTAATAAGTATGTGATAGTTATTGTTTAAAGTATATTTTGTGAATGCTCTAATATTATGTAATATATTAAAAATTATTAATAAAAGTAAATACTTAATAGGTATATCATATTAGCATAATTATTTTTTAATCACATTTTTTTAGATTAAATAAGTATTATAAAGAGCGTCAGTGGCGTCGGGGATAAGACACGGCCTATCATATCGAAAGGTCCGGAGTTCGATCCCCAGCTGGGCCATGTACCAATGGGTTTTTTCTACTTATGTACTGACTGCTCTTAAACGGTGAAGGAAAACATCGTGAGGAAACGTGCATACGCCGAAGAAGAAATTCTTACGCGCATGTGAAGTCCACCAACCCGCACTGGGCTAGCGTGGTGGACTATAGCCCGAACACCCTCGTTGAGAGGGTAGGCCTGAGCCCCAGCAGTGGGGACATCTTAATAGGCTGTTGATGAAGCATTAAAATATTCTTAAAAAAAACAAATTTGTTCAAAATCAATATTCATAAAAAACAAATAATCAATCATTATAGTATAATTGCCATGAAGTATTACAACTACAATGTTGCATAATTGTTTATGCTAGGCGGTGTAACCGGCGACAGCTGGAATCGAGGTGGTTCTGACCCCAACAATGGTGACTGTTCATCATAAAAATTAAATTCTCTTTCAGTACTTCTAAACGGATTGAATCTCCTTTTGTTTGCGTTCCACTTCTGGTACACCAGGGCGTTTAATAAAGCTTGAATAGGGTTCATAAGAGCCTGTAATAATAAAAATATGTTTTGCATATTCTTATGGGCATCTAACGTAATACACAGAAACCTGTGCCCCACAGTGGACGTCAACAGGCTTCCTGTGGATGCCATGTAAGTGTCTGATCTAGTAGTGATCATGATAACCAAATTTTTGACATTAAACTAATATGTAATAATCGAAAATGTAGATGTGATTTACGCACGCCATAATGACCTATACAAGTTGGGATATAACGATCCAATTATCCGAAAGAGTTGTATTATATTAGTGAAGAGCAATCGTATAATAGTTAATTTTTTGTCACATTATGTTACATACAAGACTTTGGTGTCATTGACCGCAATCAGGTTAGGGTTGAAATTTTACATTAAATTATTTATTAACTTAAATTTTGACCAGCTGTAACTTGAAAATGGTTAAAAATATTAATATAGTTCCTTTGAGATAAAATTAGGACAAAGGCAACACAATCTCACATTTTCAGGAAAGTGGGTCGTTGTGTCCCACTTTATATACTAGCGTAGTAGGTATGTATCTGTTTAAGGAGTAAACTTACATACTACTCAGCAACTATAATGAGTCACTGCGCGTCTCCCGCTTCCCCCTACGTCGCCCCGCCGTGATAGGTACAGAGTGCAAAAACGATTGACAAAGTATTGAGCGAAAGTATGGGAATAAATTATTATTTATTTATATTTTTGTTAAAAAATAAAACATTGTGTAAGAAGCAGTTAGATACTTAAAGAAATCTTCATCTTTATCATCATTTGTTAATGGCACGACGTCACTTAAGCCCGACCTCTCACATTTATGCGAACGGTACCGTCGCGCTAGGACGAGAGCGGGCGGGCGAGGTAGGGAAGCGGGAGGCGGAGGGAGGCCAAGGCCAAGTGACTCGTTTCAGTTGTCGGGTAGTAGGATAGGTACCTTGAACACGGAATATAGTATATCATCTGCTACATCACCGCCATCTCTACTAAAGGGCCTTTAGGGCTGTATTATAATGAGCGGCGGCCGCTCTGTACGAGATTACATGAGATTGTATGACACGAGATTTTTAGGCAGCGGCGACGCCCGCCGCCGCAACGCCACTCGTAGATTCCATACAAAATTCGCCGCCAGTACAATGTTGTGTTATATCGTATAACTAATAGTATAACTAGGTGGATAAACCCGTGTACAGCACTTACTAACATAACCAGCTACCGGTAAATTAAATTAGCCAACTTATGATACTAACCATTATGTACCATATAACAATAATTACTTTTACAGGCATATTGAACCACATTGTCCACAACAGGACTCCATTGATCAGGTTTGGTAGCCAGCACACATAAAACACCACATTTATGAGTAAAAATTTCAGTCTTAAAGTGTCTACTACTCGCCTCTCTTTGCTTGTGAACTGAAAGAAAATATAATTATTTTATAGAAAACAGACTAAGAGCCGGCTCAGACCAAGCGGAAAAAAATTTTAGTGATATGGTTCATTTGACAATGACGTCAAAAAGTATGCGGGCAAATTTCCGCTTGGTCTGAACCGATGTAAATGAATGAAAAGTAACAGGAAAGTAAAAGTACGATCAGCGTAAGGCGGCTGGCACTGACTGGATGCGGAGAACCGAAGATCGGGTTCAGTGGCGCCTTGGGGGAGACCTATGTCCAGCAGTGGTCTAGTACAGGCTAAGTTTGTAACATTGAATGCTTGTTACTTTTTAATTTTCACGCAAAAACTACGGAACTAATTTTGATGACATTTTACAGTAATATAGATTAAACATCAGAATAACACTGCTATTGATACCTCAGGAAAAGCTGTTCTCGCGGGAAAAACTTCTACGCGTGCGAAGCCGTGGGAAACAGCTAGTATGTTTAATGTAAGTAATACAATGAGACTGAATCTTTACCTGAGCTAGAGGTAGAGCAATTGCCATTTCAATGTTTTTACTTGCCAATACATACATTATTGGGTTGACCACCATTACAATAGCTATAGGCAAATATGTTGCACAATAGTTGGGCAAGATTTTTATCAAGGCACTGCTAACTGATGTCAAATTATGGCAGCTGAAACAATTATGATAGTTTTTATATTAAGGACTGGAACCAAACTGGCACAGTATGCGGGATATCTATATCCATAGCAAATACAGGGAAAGTCTTATTTTAAGCATTACCATTAGGTATTTTTTAATGGAAAACATTTTGTCTTAGTAAATTTTTTGGTTCAGCATGAGTTTCCATAAAAACGAATAAAATTAGAAAAAAAAATTCATGCGATCAACTGAGTCCCAGAAAAAATATCTAATACCTATTATCAACTTTAGTGTATTTTAGATTTTAGTGTCATTGACATATCAGCTGGATAAGGTTGAAATTACATTAAATATTTATGAACTGTAACTTGAAAACACTTAAAAATATTAACACAGTTCCTTTGGAAAAATATTAGTACAAAGGACAATCTGACATAGGAAAGTGGGTTGTTGTGTCCCACCTGGTATAGATAGCAACAAATTGTTTTCAAAATATGTCTTACGTTGCATTTGGTATGTAGAGTATAGACAACCCCATGCTTGTAGTGACTGCTGGCACTCCCCAAGCCAGCGAGTGGTAAAGCAATGCATGAGAATCTCGCCCCTTAATAGTCAGCCATGTGTCTATTGCATAGAACAATGTCCAAAACCAGGTGACGGTATAGAAATACTGTGTCCAAGCCTAAAACAATTTTTACATTTAATTTATAAATTATCTGGCACCTTACTTTAAAGTAAGAAATAAGAGTAAGGAAAAGTAAACATACAGAAGTTATGCAGCAAAATAAGACGCTCACTTCGTCATTAGGCAATGGCATAATATTTTTGTACCTTATCCACAGAGAAGAACGGACCAGAACACCTAAAACAGATCAGCCGACTATTGAAAAAGCAAATTAAAACATGGCTAAGTTGCTATCATTTAAATAAAGCATCACAAAACTACTGATACTACTAGAGATTAGAGGACTACTTACTTAATTATGCATTAAGGTTCGAAGTTTTCTTCTAGTTAGATAAAAGATAAATTACCAAAGGATGCTAATAAATCGGCGACCGCCAACCACATAATAATGCGTCGTCCACGCGTGGAAGTTTTATGCAAACTTTGTGGCCCAAATAAAATGAGCCATGGGTAAACCTATAAACAAATTTTACTTGTAAACCAATGCTGGGAAAGCACCAATTTTAATATATGACTAAGATGGATTTGTGTATACTATTTCAATCGTTCACTTACCTGATAAATAGAACCTAAAATACCAACAGTAGACGATACTAAACATACGATGTTGTAAGAATCCGTATTAAATTCGCTCATAATTTTGACTGCCATATCTTCTTTATTACCTGTATGGTGGCAGCAAAATGTTTGGATTGTTGGATCCGACATTTCGTATTATATTTTATTTTACCACATTGAACTTAGATTTTGCATTAAGAAAATAAACTTGAAAATATGGAAATTAAACTTTGATTTTTGTAAACTTTTGTTTGCTTTTGTTCGGATTGGTTGATTTTGTGTTGTTGTTGAATACCGTCCATGACGGAAAGGCAAAAGTCTATAACTATACAGCCAAGTCATACTTTGTATAACTCTTCGACTATCAGACAGGAAGATTTTTATGGCGGTGCTATACGTTTGGCGAACCTCGGCAAACCTATGCAAACGCAAATGTGTAAGTGCCTGCGTTTGCGTAGGTTTGCCGCCGCGCCGCTCCAATCGTTGTCGGTTTTTGGATTTTTTGGGCACAAATCAAAATATGTTTGCGCACGTTTGTCAGTGTGGCCAACCTATGGCCGTTTGTGCGTTTCTGATTCACATTCAATACGTGAAAAAGACGGAAACGTTATAAGTCCGTCTTGGCCGTAGTAGTAAATGTATGTACGCTTGTGCACTCATCCGTTTCCGATTCATATTCAATTCGTGTTTGATCCGTTTTTTCACGGATGAGGTTTTTTGTTTTTAAATAGTTATACGGCTTTGGTCCTCAACAAGTCCTTTCTAGCCAATCTTTCACTTCACTTTTTATTGGTTTTATTAAATTACTTCATTGTAGTATAATTACGTATTGTATCTGATAAGTGGGTAAATGATAATAAATCAGTCTTGGTTTAACCTTGGTTTCATTGACAACATTAGGTTACAGCAAAAATATTTCTAAAATATTAAAAAAACAACAAAAAACAGTATTCTTAAATTTTTTGAAAATAGGGAAAATAGTGTTTTTTGGTTTATTTTCTATTCCCATGTACACACTACGATGTATGCGGCATGTCTATAGCTTTCTCAAAGCAGATTTTGGCAACATTCTCTATTTTCCCAATGGTAACACCGAAGGAAATCCCGTCCGTCTTTTTCACGTATTGAATATGAATGGAGTGTAGTGCACAAGCGGTAGGACGTGAATTTCACGTCCCGTCTTTTTCATGTACCTATTGAATGTGAATCGGAAACATAAAGAGCACAAACGGCCTTTACGTTTGCGGAGTTTTGCGGCACTTTTTAAAAATTCAACCAATGATAGTCAGGCCAAAGTCGACGGACTATACACCCAGGTCATAATTGTGTAAGGCTCTGGAGGCTAAACCTTTGTTCCGATTGGAACCAAGTCCGGAATTTAAGAGTTTTAATTTATTTTATCGAAGGATTATCAACAATTGTTCTGAGTTATCAACAGTATTTTCGTACCTTCAAACCAAAAAAGAGTAGATGTCATACAACAAATTGCGTTAAAAAAAACTTGCGATTTACTATACTCACAAATGGCTGGGCTATTGAATTGTCATGTATTACGAATCAGTATAGGTATTATAATTATGGTCATACAACATGAACTCATCAGTATAAGTAAAAGACTTCCATACAAAATTGTATGTTTTTTTTTGTTAGGAATAATGATTAACGAAGCTGTTTTGAAAACAATTTTGAATTTTGTATGAGTAGGTATACTCTTTCTTTCTTTAAAAAATTAAATAAAACGAAATGGCGAGAAATCTCACAAATTATTTTATTTTATTTCTTAGTAACTACCTACCTATATATTTTCTTTCACTGTATATTGCGTTTTTCCTTTGTTCTAGTAAAACAAACGATATCCATGGATATGGCCCTTGGTTATAGCAGTTATGAGGTATCACCACAGAGTACATTATATAAATGGGTATCACATCTAGACCGACGACGACGGTTTGTAATAAATTATGATACTGGAAAAAACGCAAATATAACTAGATACATTGCTTTAAAATATTTGGTATAGTTCCTGTGATAGAGTCTTAGGTAAATGTCAGAGAAACTTACAGGTAGTTATATATTTAACTCTAATTAATGTTACGGTGAGCGTCTGTGGCGTCGGGGATAAGACGCGGCCTACTATATCGAAAGGTCCGAAGTTCGATCCCCGGCTGGGCCATGTACCTATACCAATGTGTTTTTTCTCGAAACTTCGAAACTCGAGTAGGTACATTTACTGACTGCTCTCAAACGGTGAAGGAAAACATCGCGAGGAAACCTGCATACGCCGAAGAAGAAATTCTTAGGCGCATGTGAAGTCCACCAACCGCTCTGGGCTAGCGTGGTGGACTTTATAGCCCGAACGCCCTTCTTGAGAGGGTTAGGCCTGAGCCCCGGCGGCATCGGCAGTGGGGACATGTTAATAGGGTGTTGATTTTTTGATTTGAATATTACGGTGTAGCCTCATATTATGAACATTATCGTTACAGATAATGGAGTAGGTAGGTATCTACTTACCTATTTTTATATTATACCTAGCTAAATAATAATGTAGTCTATTTCACTTAAACTCAATATTGGATAAGCTCAGCTCGTAAATAATTTATGGTGGTATCTGACTGTCATAGAAATATAAGCGTAGCGAGCGGGAGCGTAGCGAGCTTTTTCCGTGTTCTGTGTTGAGTGTAATATGGTAACAAAAGAATGCACCATTTGATGGTAGTATCCATGGCAACTGGCACCACAATCTAACGCAATAAATTGGGAATGACCCGTACAAACGAGGTCACGCCACGTGTCGTATACCTTTAAACAGAAAATATTACTGCTACAGTTTTTTATTGCATTCATAGCGTAATTTCTTTTCACGGCAATGGTCAGATTACACTTTCAAATTCCCTTGGAGATAAATAGAAAAATGCCGAAGTTCAACGGTTTTTTAGTACAGCGGAAATTTAACCGAAATTATTAGTTCTCGACATATACAATCACAAATCTAAATGAAATGACTGGGGCGTCCGGTAATCATTGTATTCAATTCATGCTGGTTGACCCATAGGTGCTTTTATAAATGCTACTTTTATGGTGCGATTATAATCTGATACAAACAAATTTTCGGAACACATTTTATTCAAATCTCGTCATGCACGCTAGCGCTTATTTGCACAAATGCTCTGCGTTATATGGAAAGAAATATATACCTACCACGTAAAATTAAAGGCTTTATAGCAAAATAACCAATATTAAGCGCTAGCTGGAGTAGTAATTAGTAGTAATTCAGATGTACTGCTTTCATTCGGTTCTAGAGGAATTACAGTTAGGTTCTGTGTTACAGCAAAACATGGGTTAATCGGGTCTCTATTGTCACCAGGTTCAAGTGTACAGTTAAGGGTTGTATTATTCACCGCATGGGGAAGCGATAGTGATGACGGTTGATTAGAATTAAATTTATCACCGTCGGCAGTAACGGTAGTTCCATTCACGTTGTCGTTTGTATTATTGAGCAATGGCGGCTCCGTGACGTTGTTTTCAGCAGCGCTATTAAGAAGAATGGAACAAGGAATTGTCGTCATAAATTCTTGACCGGCCTTCGTAACCACGGTGACCGTACATTTAGTATTATCACTTCCATTATTGCCGTTGTCTGCCTTTTTAACATCTGCTTCAGGTGTGAAAGAAGTAGCAATCGAACATGGAATCGCCAGTACTTCTGTCGCATTATCACTGCTTATAGTAAGTGTGCAATTAACTAAGTCTCCCAAAATAGGGTCAACAACGGGTTCCGTGTTGTTATCGGGTGCTACCGCCACAGGTTGACCTCTATTGTCGTATATGACAGTGTGATGATTACGGCCAGTCGAGCGAGCTAAGTTCCAGAGGGCCAGACCAGTTAACAGCGTCCCTACGCCAGCGCCTGCAATGCCGACTCCAGTAAGAGCGCTGCCTGAACGACCAACACCTCCAAATCCTCTATTACCATTATTGCCGTAACCTCCAAAATATCCTGGCATTTGTGGGCTTGGGTTATTATACGAGCCGTGATGGCCTCCGTAACCGCCATAATTATTTGAATATGGGGGTGGCGCGCCTTGTGGGTGATGGTAATTGTTTCCGTAATTATTCGCTGGATAATTGCCAGCGTTGTATGGCGGAGGGGCTTGCTGTTTCGGATAGGCGTTCGAGTTTGAATACGACGGTGGTGGCTGATGGTAATTTCCACCGCCACTATATGGTGGAGCTGCTGCTCCAGACCCAGACAGTCCGCTGCCCTGCTGTGGATATCCAGCTCCAGACCCAGACAGTCCGCTGCCCTGCTGTGGATATCCAGCTCCAGACCCGGATAGTCCGCTTCCTTGCTGCGGGTGTGCTGATCCAGACCCAGAAAGTCCACTTCCTTGTTGCGGATACCCTGCTCCAGACCCAGAGTTCCCTGATAAGCCATGAGAGCTTGGATAGGAGTGGCCCGGCTGATTGTTTGTATGTGTCTGCTGCCCGGCCAAATTCTGTGGTGCGTTACTTCGTTGAATGCTTTCTTGATTTGATGGCTGTTTGGGTGGACTGTTGCCCGACATTCCCGTCTGACTTGAAGGATATGAGTGGCTATTCGACGGTTTTGATTGCGTTTGGGTGCGTTGCGCGGGTTTCTCTTGCCACCCAAACAGAGAAGGTTTCGGAGCAGACGCTTGTTGCGTATGACTTATCGATGTAGGCTGAGGATTGGAATTAGTTTTTCTGCTAGAACCTCGACTCGAACTGGAACTGCGACCCTTAGAAATCTTCTTTCCTTCGATTGAGACAACCGCAAATAGTACCAGCAACGTTATTATGTATTTTTTCTTCATTTTAACACTTCACAATGACCCTGTATTTGAATTATTTTATTGTTGTTAGTTAAAGTTTATGTTAGCACTACTTTAAAGTACGAAGTCTCAAGTGCACGTGAACACCGAGCGCTTGTCGTAGTATGAGTGTGCTCGCTCTGAAACTTTTAAGTGGTTATTTGTGAGGTCGATCGCGCGACGCGGGACGCCCACCCCCTCGCCACGGCCCAGGTTACAAGTCCACAACACGCTATTCTCACGTAGTCTTAGTACGGTCGACCGCACGTCAGTGGAAAAAAAAACAGTATAAACTGGTCTCTCGTAGTATTGAAACTCCCTAATAAGCTAGGCCAGCTCAAGGTCACAGTGTTACCACTGACGTGCGGTCGACTGTACGTGTACGTAGGTATAAAACTGACGTTGGTTGGTGTATACATAGATATACATATATGTATATATACCTATGTCTATGACCTACACGGGTGTTGTAAGGAAATTGTGACCCACGCAATGGCAAACAAAGTGGACGCTCGCTTTCGTAGAATCAATAACAGCTACCATTAGACCGACACAATAGCGCAAGGTAGCGTATACGTACTCCCCACAGATTTATAAACTACCTAACTGCCTAACTGGCAACTAACTGCTTTGAAAATAGTCATCACAGTTATAATAAATGAGTATAAAAATTGTTTGCTAGCGGAGTTTAGACCATAAACTTATTACAATACTAGCTGTTGCCCGCGACTTCGTCCGCGTGGATTTTGGAAGTAGGTACCTATCTCTGCTATGTACAGACATACATCGTCTAGTTATAATTTTCCAATGGTAAAATGGATCATTCTAAGTACCTTCACCATAATTTAAGGTATACCATACCTTCAGGAACAAACTATGAACACCGTATCCAATTTGGTGAAGACAGATAAAAATTTAAAAATTGTTGTTTTCACTTCTATTGCTCATAAGACTTCTCATATCAATTTTTATTATACGTGTGTATTTTTTAACTAATACAGTATGGGCAAAACCAAAACCATAGGAGATACAGGGAAACTGTCTTAGGAACCTTTAGGTATTTTTTCGTGATAACAATTTTGACATAGTAATCGGAGCAGCTGGAGTTCGGGTGGCATGAATGAATAAGTAGTAAGTACCTAAGTACTTTGCACAGTCTGTTTTATAAGAAAACATTTTATTAAATTTGACTAACTTCTGCTGCTTGGATTTTTTTCTTCCGATACAATAAAATGATTCTAACATGAAACTAAGTCGATACGCATTTTTTAAAAATAATAAAAATTATTTTTCACTGGCGTTCTATGAGAAAACATTTTATTGAATTTGACTAACTTCTGCTGCTCAGATTTTTTTCTTCCGATATAATGAAGTGATCCCTACATGAAACTGAGTCGAACCGCATTAAAAAATATATGTGCAAATTGTCTCATTTTTATGGACAACACACGCTTGACCAAAAAATTTCTATGTCATAAGACACTTTCCCTGCATCTCCTATGGTTTCGGACTTGCCTATACTGTCCCAGTTAAAAAAAACACTGATATCTCTATGTCTATGACATCGTCTTGTTACGTTAAATGATTTATCTGTAAATGACGATAACTTTTTTCGCTGTCATCCGATTTCAATGAAACAAAGCCTATAAGTTGCGCCAGACTGTGCTTAATCTACCTGTGAAAACCGCAAGAAAATCCGTTCAGTAGTTTCGGAGATTAGCGATTACAGACAGACAGAAAGACAGAAAGACAGAAAGACAAAAAAATTTAAAAACGCTTTTTTGTGTTCTGTTACTCTTTTTTTATCGTCCACACTCATTTTTTTATAAATTTATTCAAAGTACAGACACACGGTTTCTACAGATTTATTATAAGTATAGAAGAAGATATAGAAGAAGATATAGATAGGGTGATGGTAGGGTATTTATGTCATATCGTTCTAAATATTTATCACAACTCATGGTTTTAGAGTTATTGTAACATCATTCCTTTACATGTTCATCTTATAACGTGGTCACACTGCACCAATTCAAACCGTCACAGAAACTTCCAAAATCGCTTACGATCTAGTTCTCCAGTCTCCAGCAATCTCATACTCACAGAGAATAGTACATTACTGCCGCGGCCCGCAACAGAGGCATTGATGGATGAACGTGTGCATGTGGGCCGAGGCGGTAGCCGAGGCACACATACATGAGTATATCATTGCCTGGTTGTGGCCAAGACTTGTATACTTAGTAGTTTTCTCAAACAAATGCGCGGAAATTCAAACTATTACCTATGTACACTATTTTAATTCATACATATACATTCCAAAATCAATGACGAACAACAATAAATTTCCACGCGCCTATATGTTCATTTGTTTTTTTACACTAAACTGCTTGCAATTTGCAAAGCAATTCGAAATTTAAAAAAAACTGTTGTTATTTTACCTCCGTGGTTGCCATCATGGTCACATGACATGTTAAGAATTAATATGGTCATTATTTGACCGCTAGGCACTACATATATGGATTTTCATTCAAATTATTTGCCCGTCTGCTCTCATTTATTTGACCAGTACAGCAATGACGATTTAACTCGAAGAAGGTTGTCAAAATAATGTTCACATTTCCAAGCATGTTTGAGAAAAATAAATACCTACAAGATACAGGTGGTAACAGAGTAAGTACCTAGTTTTAGTTATAGACAGAATTGACGTCAAAAAGAGAATATTGTATTCCGATTTTGAATAAACGAATTTTGAATTTGAATTTGGAATGTTTTTTTTGTATCGCCTGCATCATCAACAATGTAACAGTTGAAGCTTTATTTAATTAATTTTTATCTGAACCTACTCTTTGAGCACAAAATAGTACATTGTGCATTATGGGAAGTAAGTAGGTATATATTACTAACGAGAGTGTTAGAAGCCCGACGCCGAAGGCGGAGGGATTTTTATAACTCGAGTTTGTAATAACCTTACTTCCCGTGATGCACACAATGTTTTTCATCACATTTGCGAGGAAATTAATACCTACGACACAAGGGAACAAATCTATTTTCTTTAGACTTTGCTGGTAACAAATTTTCACCAAGCAGCTGAGCCGCAATCACTCTATCCGGAGGTGTTAATATTGTTGTTGCACTTTCAAACTCGGATTCTTCACATGACATAGACATATTTTAAGTTTGTTTCTCTCTTTAAATAAACTAATAGGTCATAACTACAGGTAGTTATTAAAATAGTTTTATTGTCAACTTTTTTAATGGAGCTTCAAGTTTTTTTCATATGTAGTTTTACTGCCAATTGGAAACAAGTTCAGCCCAAATCGTAGATCGTAGTTTATAATCACGAACACATAGAACCACAGCACGGCCTCCAAGGCACAATCAGTGCCATTCGGTGGTCCACACTGCCACAGACAATGATAAAAAATGCATTTAGAAACTCCCAAAGGCGAAAGCCCATACAGCCAGTTTTTATCGAATTTCAAAATAAAATTCACTGAAATAATTGCAAAGAAAAATAAAACATTTTTAAAACACAAAAAATAATGCATTTAATTAAAGCGTAAATGTTTAAATTACCATTTGTAGAAATTTCGTAGACATAAAAAACCATGTTTGATTTAAAATCTCCTTAGTGTGGAATGTCATACCTGTTTGCTATAAAGTTCTTTGCCTTCGAGTGAACGCAAATTTTTTAAAACTACACATTATAGTCCCTAGGGGTATAATATTGTACTGATTTTCATTACTCCCGCGGGTGTATATAGGCCAGGCCATTGTGTTTCTGTATGCATGCATATAATAATCCACATAACGAGCAAGTGTGATGAAAAAGAAATTTTGCAAATATCTCGAAACCCATGATTTTTTGCAAAGACATAATAATTATAGCATTATGTATGTACATAAGCAGTCATAAATATTCAGAATAATATCGTAATTCGAACTATATCGAACCCGGAACAATTTACACGAAAATTAGTTCCACAGTCTGGAAATTGGGATTTCTTAAGATAGGTACTTAGGTAGGTATCTTCTAGGGGGCGAAGTTCATAATGAGAACGAAGTAATGGGGCTCGTTGTACTCAATTCAGTTCAATCCAGGGCAGGGGCAGGCAGACAATTTACAAACTATACTCAAACACTTGTATAGTACACTGAATTACAACCGCAGAAGGCTTAAAATCTCACAACGTGTAGGTAGGTAGGTACATACTTACCTAACAGCTCAGGACAGAGAACTATATGTCAGTTTATATACCTTAGCCAGTCAATTGATAAATTGATTCTTAACGTGTACCTACTTACATCATACGCCGTAAAGGTAAAGCACTTTTTCTCAAACATGCTACGTTAAACGACCTATTTTGCACAACCTTCTTTGGGATAAATCGTACCTAAGTACTTGCAGTACCCATGAATCAAAAAATTTTGCCACTCCCATATGGATACAACAAAAGCATTCTATGGGTGTCAAAATCGTGTCAAACTAATCACAAAATTATAACTCACTCACACATTCTCATTTTCAAACTCCATATAAATTTGTACTAGCAACCTCCTCCCGCTACTCCGTTTCTTTTGTCCGCACCCCCCCCGGTAATTGGCACGATAGGTTCCGGTACTATGGGCTTCTTCCACCGCTTGCTGATAAAGTCCCAGTTACCATATGTGCAGGTTATCAGACAGATAGCCAATTTTTTTTGTTTCACATGTATCCGATTGCCTTATCTATCAGATGAACTAACAGCAAGTTATAGTGGCTGTTGGTTGTCAGATATTTTATCAGAGACTTAAGGTGTGAAACACGAAAATATTATCAGACAGATTTATCTGATAGATAAGATATCTGTCAGCTTACTATCTGTAATAATATCAGCAAGTGGTGAAAGAGGCCCTAAGTATGCAAGATGCGATCTCCACAGGGAGCGCGCGCGCGACCAGAGATTTAAAACTTCTTGGCAGTACCTATGACCAGCAAATTCTTTTATGGTGTGCTCGAGCGGTCAAATATGAATTGAAGGTTGAAAATGGAACAAACTTTTTATAACACGAACATTGTAGAGATCACTCAAAGTTCGCTGGATCACTCATTAAGTTTTATTTAAATTTCGAACTGGCCCGACAAAAAGAATGCGCCATTAAATGAATGAATAAAAATAAATAAATAAAAGAATACGACATTAAATTTGAGCGCGACAAATTGGCGGCAAAATTACTAAACTACCTATATATTTTTTTTATTGTTGTCAATACAGTTGTCAATATTGAGTTTTAGGCGTATTAATACTTAGGCATTCTACAATTTATACATTGATTTTAGGCATTTTGCGTTTTAGACCAATTGCTTTTCAGACGAAATGATCAATAATGGTGAATATTATTAGTTTATGTTAACTTTAATGTTCATTCAAAATAAGTTTTACGAGTGATGAAGATATTATAACACCACCTGTAATACAAGAAGCTGCAAAAGCTTATTGACAAGTGTTTACCACCAAAATCGAAGGACAGATACCTACTTAACATGAAAACGTATGACAATTTTATTTAATGGAAAAACGAAAAAAATCTATCTGAAAACGATTTTTTAGCTTATTTTGGTGAAATGGCTACAAAAGTAAAACCAACTACACTTTGGGTATTAGGTATATTCAATGTTAAAATTTACTATAACGTAAATAAACATTTACGTTATTATGTTATTGTTTTAATTTTCACGCATGTTGAGAAAAGTACTATCACAGAGTAATTAATAGTCTGTACTATACAAGCCTAGAGCGTCAGTGGCCTCGGGGATAAGACGCGACCTATCATATCGAAAGGTCCGAGGTTTGATCCCCGGCTGGGCCATGTACCAATGGGTTTTTTCTCGAAACTTAAGTACATGTACTGACTGCTCTCAAACGGTGAAGGAAAACATCGTGAAGAAACCTGCATACGCCGAAGAAGAAATTCTTAGGCGCATGTGAAGTCCACCAACCCGCACTGGGCTAGCGTGGTGGACTATAGCCCGCACGCCCTCGTTGAGAGGGTAGGCCTGAGCCCCAGCAGTGGGGAGATTAATAGGCTGTTGATGATGACTATACAAGCCTTGGTCACAACCGGGCATTGATGGACTCACGTATGTGTGCCTCGGCTTCACCTCGGCCCACATTTACACGTTCGTCCATCAATGTCTCTGTTGCGGGCCGCGACAGTAATGTACATACTATAACTACTTACTATAATTCACATACCTAGATATAAGGTAACAATTTTTATCATAATATTGCCTGTCACAAAGACTTCTACATCTACTTTACAGGTCAATGAGGTCTTATTAATAAATAATATAAATAATAATGTTTTGGACAAATTCAGACACGGCTGCTAAGTCCCAAAATAAGTCGAGGCTTATGAACGGGTAGGTACTCAACAACGGATAAACATACTTAATATACTTTTTAAATAAATACTTAGTTATTTAAGTAGGTGCCGACATATACAAACACCCAGAATCCGAAAACCTATACGCTCATCACAGAAATGTTAATCCCGGGTGGGATTTGAACCTACGACCTCTGTCGCAGTAGACGGGTCACTAACAATAAGGCCAATTTTGAAAATCATCGTACGACGTACGATTCTCGTTTCATTGAGTTGTCTCTTAATGGGACAACCCGGATACATTGCTCTAAGATACGCTTGTAGCGTTATTAAGTTACAATTCCGCAATGGACTGCAGACCGCGACGGCAGGCGACACTGCGGCTAGCGGCTGCGGCTGGCCGCAATGCTGCCTGCAGTCGCGGCAGTTTGTATTCCGAGCGCGGCGGCACGCCGCGGCTGCACAATAAATAGAACCATGCCTCTGCCATTCCAATACCTTCGTGCGAGACAGAATGTCGGACAACAATACCGATAATTTACTAATGTGACTTTTGTTAGAAGACGAAGATGATGACGACTTGTTGTTATCAAAAAAAAAAGGAAAGCACCTGTTCTTTTATTTAAAAGTCGAACCGAAGAAGGAACTTATTCTAATCTGATTAAAAAACATTTAATTGGTGCAGTTTCCTATTGCTCTCCACACATTATCTTTCACCAAATTATTGCGGTAATTTGGATCGGATGTGTAGGTGGACAAACCCGTCGTAAAGGACTGGATGACCAGAAACAAAGTTAATTAACTTCTTCATCATCATCCGAAAAAGTCGTAATTTTTTAAAATACGTGTGACCTCTCTGCAGTTAGCGACACCACTTGAACTGCAGTTTGCGGTCGCTGCGCGCCGCGGCCGCAGGCAGCGCGCCGCGGCTGCAGGCCGCAATGTCGCCGCGCTCGGAATCAATTTCATAGAGATTCATAGAAACAAGTAGGTAGTGTCGCCTGCAGTCTGCAGCTGCGGTCTGCGGTTCAGTTTGGACTTGTACCTAAGGCTTCTAGCTTCTACTCCTCAAATGGAACATCTCGTCCTTAAGCAGGCAGAACCAATTAACTCATTCTATTGTTTTTAGAGTTAAATTACATGTATCGACGCAGCTTTTTAAGCTCTATCGGCAGGGGTAACCATTAACTGTAGAGACGCTCCGTTACAGAGATCTAAGTACTAATCGGATAATTAGAATCACTTGGGTGAGCGCCTACTGCGCTCCCACTCCTTCCCGATGACCAACTGAACACCAAACTGGGGTAGACAGAAGCAAGAAGGTAGGTCTGTAGGTCAACGAGGGGTTTTCCGTAATAGGCCTCGGTGGAGTCAGACAGAACTATACCTACTATTGTATTTATTATGTGACACATCCATCGTTCATTCTCGCGGAGCGATAGTAAATGAAGATTGATTTATTTTGTTTTATAATCATTCATTCATATCATAGTCATTTAGTCTGCAAATTAAGAAAGCACGGTACAAGCTCCTCATTCTTGATTCGATCACACAGAGAAACTCCAGGCATAGTTTTTTTTTTATGAAATCAATGTAATTAGGTAATCTAAGCTTAGGTAGGTACCTAGTGAAATCAAATCTACAATAATTATTCTCCAATTACATGCAATTACCGAATTTATAGGCCCGACAAGCTCTTATTATGTAAGTATAAGCTCCTATTCTGTATTCTGTGGTATAGGAAGGTGAGGTTTAGCTTTGATACTTATAGGTAGGTAAGTAAGTAGGTACCTATTTTAGTTTTGGTAGGTACCTACCATGGACAAACTCTACCTAAATACTATGTAGTAAGAATTTGATTATGTAGACAACTGGGTACTCATGTCCGTTCGCTTAGATACGATAGTTGTTAGATTAAAATATATAAACTAGTTTTCAGATCTAATACTAGGTACCTACCTATTACTTATCTTATGTATGTTTGAAGTGTCATTTATCACAATAGTAGATTAATAGTACCCAACTGGTCTGGTACCTAGTTAAATATTCAGATGAATTATTTTTCTCAAGAAGGCAACCCTTACTGCGTCAGTGACGCGTTAGAAAGTGAGGGAAGTTGTAGGTGAATATCTTGGTAGGCATTTAGCGCCCGTGAGCGCTGAATTGCACTTTATGCGTCGTAGCTAGAGTCGCTATTTGTTTAAATGTCTTGCAAAGATACCTTTCTGCTCCTATTCTGTATTCTGTGGTATATGTACCTATTTCCGATTTTTTTTGTTAATAATTAGGTAAGTAAGTTGTCCGTTATTCTATTTAGGCACACTTCTACTATTTGTTTGATCTAAGTACTATAAATAAATGAATAGATATGTACCTACCTACCTATAATTTTATGAAGGTAAATAACAATACCAAGGTATAGAAACTTGAAATCTATAGATCTTTTGAACAATCTATATTGAAATAAACATTGTTGTAGATAGCTAATCACTCGCGTCATTGTTTATCTGTCAAGTAAGTAACTACTTAGCTAAGAGTGGTTGATAAATCACATCAAAAATCAATTACATGCTTATTCCTGTGTACATACTCAACCAGTGTAACATCTACTTTGAAACTTTGGAATCGGTGCAAAATGTTAATAACAATTTTGCTTTCTGCACTTGGAACTATTTGTGTTGCGCTACCAAACGAAAATATTAATACGCAAAATATAGTGACGGTGCCGCCTAATTGTCCCCCTGGTCAGGCTTGGATAAATGGACAATGTCGCGACATTTGGAGATCAGAAGACGTGTTTGACTCCAAAAATACAATCACTGTTCGGCCAAACTGTCCGACTGGCCAGCAGTGGGTGAATGGGCAATGTCGCGATATATGGAGATCATTACACGTATTCGACTCCAAAAATACAATCACTGTTCGACCAAATTGTCCATCTGGTCAGGAATGGGTTAATGGACAATGTCGCGACATATGGAGATCCGGAGACATATTCGACCCCAAAAATACAATCACTGTTCGACCAAACTGTCCCTCTGGTCAGGAATGGGTTAATGGACAATGTCGCGACATATGGAGATCCGGAGACATATTCGACCCCAAAAATACAATCACTGTTCGACCAAACTGTCCCTCTGGTCAGGAATGGGTTAATGGACAATGTCGCGACATATGGAGATCCGGAGACATATTCGACCCCAAAAATACAATCACTGTTCGACCAAACTGTCCCTCTGGCCAGGAATGGATTAATGGACAATGCCGCGACATATGGAAATCAGAAGACGTCTTCAACCCTGCTGATTTAGTCATTGTTCGACCCGACATTTTGTCGAGAGCACAAGAAGAGTTTGACCCCGCCAACATAGTCACAGTCCCACCAAACTGCCCCCCTGGGCAGGAATGGATTAACGGACAATGTCGCGATATATGGAGATCAGAAGGCGACTTTAACCCCGCGAATGTGATTACGGTCCCACCGAACTGCCCGGAGGGTCAAGAATATATTAACGGACAATGCCGTGACGTGTGGACGAAGATACAAAACGAGGAACTATATTCGTAAGTGAATGTTTTCAAATAAGTACATCCATCTAATGATACAGACACATGAAAAGTACTTATTCTCAGATTATTTCGCCTACTTCTTTTCGACATTGAATATTGACCTATATACGTACTAGGTAAGGTAGTTATATACAGAGCCTACGAATTGAACTTATAATTAAGAATTAAATTAGCATTTATATCCACGTTTAGTTGTTTAATAGAAACGAAAAAACAGCCTTATCTTATCTTGTTTAGAATAGATTAGACTAAATGTTTTACTTTTTGCGCTCTCTACGCACTAATTTCGCTATTGCACAATTACGCTAAATACTAATTAATACTAACTTATTATGATAGCTAAATTAAAATAAAATAGTACATTACTGCCGCGGCCCGCAACAGAGGCATTGAGGGATGAACGTGTAAATGTTCGTGAGTCCATCAATGTCCGGTTGTGGCCAAGGCTTGTATAGTACTTTTCTCAAACATATTATGCGTGAAAATTAAAACAATTAGGTACATAATAACGTAAATGTTTATTTTAAATGTAAGTAAGTAAATTTTAACATTGAATATAATACCCAAAGTGTAGTTGGTTTTACTTTTGTAGCCATTTCACCAAAATAAGCTAAAAAATCGTTTTCAGACAACGATTTAGATTTCTTTCGTTTTTCCATTGAATAAAATTGTCATACGTTTTCATGTAGGTTTCTGTCCTTCGATTTAGGTGGTAAACACTTTTCAATAAGCTTTTGCAGTTTCTTGTATTTCAGGTGGTAAATATCTTCATCACTCGTAAAACTCATTTTGAATGAACATTAAAGTTAACATAAACTAATAATATTGACCGATTATGATCATTTCGTCTGAAAGGCAATTGGTCCAAAACGCAAAATGCCTAAAATCAATGTCTAAATTGTAGAATGCCTAAGTACCTATTAAAATATGCCTAAAACTCAATATTGACAACTGTATTGACAACAATAAAAAAATATATAGTTTAGTAATTTTGCCGCCAATTTGCCGCGCTCAAATGTCGTATTCTTTTATTTAATTATTTTTAATTCATTTATTGGCGCATTATTTTTGTCGTGCCAGTTCGAAATTTAAATAATACTTATACTTAAGAGTGATCTCTACAATGTTCGTGTTTTAAGAAGTTTGTTCCATTTTCAACTTTCAATTCATATTTGACCCACGCTCGAGCACGCCTTATAAAAAATTGCTGGTCAGGTAGGTACTGCAAGTACGATTTATCCCAAAGTAGGTAGTGCAAAATATGGTCGTATATCGTAGCATGTTTGAGAAAAATACCATTAATTTCTCCAGTACTATTTGGCTATTGCCGCAGTAACGAACAAAAGTACTCAAAAGTTTTTCTAAAAGACGTCAAGGAAAATAATGAAAACCATATCTTTCCAGGAACTCGAAGATTATAACCGCCATTTTAAATATGATAGAGCCCAATGAACTTGAGAGAAAAGTGAGGCAAGCGGATGATGAAGAGCCCTTTACCCTGAATGGTGATCCTGCCAACAGAAACATAATAAGTGTACCTAACCAGTGCCCCGCTGGCACCAGACCTGATGCTCTCGGTGTGTGTCGTGAAATTTTCGGTTAGGCAAATAATTAGGGGAAAGTAATGTGATTTTTACTGTGTAGTCGTAATAGTTCTGCGGTAAACTGCTAACTTAACTACATAAATGAAGTACAATCTCCTAAGTGAGTGTATTTACAAACAAATAGACTAATATTATAAGCTTTTAAAAAACAATCAAGACTTTTAATTTATAACGTTCTTATCTAAGGTCCTAGTGGGTCCGAGCGAGTCCGACCGACTGATACTGAAGTAAGTAGGTACCACGGAGGAGAATACAGTAGAATACCTTCTTACCTTCATAAAATAGTTTTTAGAATAGAGAATTTGTGAATAATTAGTTAGATTACTGGCAATCTCATACACTACTCTAACTAAACCCGTGGTCGCTATTGACAGTGAAAACCGTGTACCGAACTTTATTTATTACTAGCCATTTCCTGCGGCTTCGCGCGCATAGAATAGTTTTCCCGCGGGCAAAGCTTTTCCCGAGGTATTTATAGGTATAGCAATATCTTTTACTACCTATGCCTAATGTTAGGCGGCTCAAGAACTTTGCTTCCAGAGCCGTAAAGTCCAGTTAATAAAAAAGGCGGTTCATCGAACAAAACGAAAATCAGTGAGTAGCGTTTCGCTATCACAAAACAAATTGATTGTTCTTGTAACTTTGTAGTGCCTTCCTTGTCTTTTATTAATAGTTCGGTATTGCTATCCTGTTGTCAAATCAAATGCAAGTGCCACTGCCACTTCCTTCACTTGCCACCTAACCAAAATTTTCACAACAAGCAGTACTAACATGTAATTCGCACTAAAAGTAGTTATTTTATAGTAAATCTACGTAATCAATAACTGAAAACCATGAAGTCATATTATGCCGATCTATAACAAAAGTGAAACAATTCATTTAGTGCAAGCTGTGCCCTAACACTTTAGTTGGAAAAGTTTCATTGTATGACTCATTGAACTCACGATGCTAATTGTTTAAGTTCTTAATTGTTTAAAAATGTCTGAAAGAAAAGGGACTAGAGCTTTAGAGCTATGGTGTAAGCGTTTGGTGAGAGATTGTCCTGATGTGCAAATAGACAACATGACGACATCCTGGAGGAATGGTATAGCTTTTTGTGCTTTGGTTCACCACTTCAGACCAGATCTTATGTAAGTTAACGTATTTGCTGTTACTCATCTGTTACTATTCTTCATGTAATTATCAAACTAAAGTACCTGCTTATTATTGTTGATTTGATTGTTACTTTTTCAGTGACATGTCTGCATTGAAACCAGAAAACATATATGAAAACAATCAACTAGCGTTTAGTATTGCTGAAAAACATCTCGGTATCCCTGCACTTTTGGATCCAGAGGATATGGTTGCAAACGAGATCCCTGATAGATTGTCAGTACTGACTTATTTATCTCAGTTTTATCAACGTTTAGGTCATACAGGTAGGTACTATAGACATTTTTTTTTCTAAGAGAATCTCTTTTTTCTCTACACATATGCACACAAACACTTGTTTTTATTGGGTTTTTTAATATTGATTTTGTTATTTATTATGGTAAGGGCGGGTTGGAGTTGAAGAGGTACCAAAAAAAGAAAATTTTAAAAATTACAGTTTTTTTATTATATCTTTTGCTTCACTCTGACCCCTTTCCTAAACATTTTTAAGGACAAGATTCATAGGCTTTTCTATGAAGAAAATTATGGAAACTGCTTCGTCGCTGCTTGGTGGAATCTGCCAATTTGCTACTTCATTCTGTGATATAAAAAAACCTTCATATGCTGCAGAATAATTATAAAAGATGTATTTGATGCCCACATACCCCTGTGGGGCCCACATAATGATCTATGATTCACACGGTCTTGTAGAAGTCCCTGTAGGCCATTTAGGTGCAATTAGATTCTATTAAGATGTTATTGTTTGTTAGCAATTAGTCCAAAATTTTCTCCATTTGAGAACTTTTGTGTGACATTAATAGATACAGAGGAAACCAGCCTAATAATCATGGTTCAGAGTGATAATTATCGTTATAGTTAAATATATAAAAAAAAACCTAATTATATCTTCATAGTTATACATAATTATAAAATTGGTAAAACAAAACACTAGTGCTTAATTTTCTCAAAATTAATGAAACTTATAGTAGGAATCAGCTTTAATAATTAGTATCTTGATAAATTTGCAACTATAATTATCATGGTGAATCGTAAACTAGGTCACTACTGTACTATTATTTATTCTGTGATACTACTCATGGTCGACTGATACCTATTGTACACAAGTAGACAAGCCACACCATTACAATAAAGCGCGACACAGACAGAGCAGTGCGGAAGCGTGGCGGCAGGGTTTTTGCTGCTGCTGCCACGCTTCCTCACTGCTCTGTCTGTGTCGCGTTTAAAAGTTGCAATTTTTTAGATGTAAGCTAATTGTAGTAGTGGTTTACGTTAGTATGGTGTTACGTACGTAACCAACCAGTTTTTGTTTAGATATATGAAAAATATTTATTTGTTACCAAGTACAATTTTATTCAATTATTATTTTAATGCGAAGTTACTTAACAAAATCTGATCATTATTGCGCTGTTGTATGCTTGTAGGCAGAGTGTTTATTGTTATTTGTATTCACAGTGAACACAAAGGCTTCTGAAACCGAATCCAAGGTATCACCATCATCAACTATGCAGCTAACCGTAAGTCTCAATATATTTTACTTTATTGTATGAATACCAACACAATCTGCCGTTATGTGTGCGACACTTGTCACTGTTTATTCTAGCATGTTCTTTTATTTTCTCTTTCTCGCATTTCTAAACCTGTCCTTTTTTACCACTATAGGCACCAATCAAGTTTGGAAAAACTGGTCTAGACAAATGTGCTGCATGTGGTTTGCCTGTGTACCTAGCGCAACGACTTATTGTATCGCACAAACTATATCACAGAAGATGTTTCCGCTGCTCAAAGTGCTCAGGCCACTTGAATCCCAAGAATTTCGAATTTATTGAAGGATCTGATTTTTTTTGTGATAGTTGTAAAAATGAAAAGACTTTATCGAAATTTATTAACAATAATGATCAAATGGGAATGCTAGCATTTAATGATGACATATCTGAAACACCAGATGGACCATATGAAGATCTGATTAGTCCGAAACTCAGATCAAAACCACTGTCGATTTTAGGTAAGTACCTTACTTTCAATGTATGTTTTTTTATCTTGGTCTGTTATATCTTTCATTTCAGATATTCTATTTAGCTTTATGTTTGTGCCTTTTATTTGTAGTAAAGGTAGGTATTTAATAATGTAAGACATTAATTCATTTATATCTGAAATTATTGGTATACTCCACTAGGATAATGCAGCCATGACTATAAATTGCAACAATTAATTAGTATAACCATATTCCTATTACAGAAAAAATAACCATGTTTGAAGGTAACATAGAAAAAGACACAATTATTGAAAATAAATTAAGTACTATTTCATTAAAAGACAATATACATAGTAAAAGTAATGAAGTAAGTGTTGTGAATACAAATGAGACACAGAGTGAAGCTGATATAAAAAGTCATTCGGATGTAGAAGTAAAAGGAACTGAGAATAGTGATCTAACCTTAATAGAACATGAAAGTTCCCTGCACAAGAACATTCCAGAAATAGTATACAAAAGCAATATTAACAAATTCACTTTCTTGCAAACACAATTATCAGGTGAATCTGTAGCTACTAGTAACACATTAGATGATAATATGGATGTAGTTATACCTAAGCATAATAAAGACAACTGTATCAATATAGAAGACATATGTGAAGCAGATAAGGATGATCCTAGTTCTAGTATTGTAATTAAGGAAGAAAATAATATCACAGATGATATCAGAATTTCTAAAAGCTATAGTGCATCCTCAAATATAGACTGCTCCCCTTTAAAAAATTGTGAACTAAATAAAAATGAACAAGAAGTAAACATAAGTGTACCACCAAGAAGGAAAAAACATCTCAATTCCGTAGAAAAGGTACCAGACACAGTCGTCAAACAAGATTTAGTATATAAATCTGATAAAGAATATCCTGATGATTTAAACCCATTTTCGGACGACGATGAAGAGGTATGGATGCTCACATTCATTTCAACATTAGTAAAACTTATACTTAAAAATAATAAAACGAAAATAAAACATAAAATTACTTAGGCAATGTAATAAATAAAAGGTACGGCCACATCACACAACTTTCTCACTTTCATAATTTTCTACCGAAAAAAAAGAGATATATTACGGTAACAAAATCGAAATCGATTTAATACTTCAGTGCTGCTGGCCAAATTGTAAACATATACTATCGCTATGCTAGATTAGGTGATGGATACACATACACAAAAAAAAATTGTAGGTACCGCCTTTTTACTATATTTTCTGATGCCAGAGTATAATCAATCACAATGTTATCATTAAGCCTTGAAGGCTGCTTTCAAGTAACTTCAAATTTATTTTTAGGTTGATAAGGCTCAAGAGGAGAGGAGAGTTAGTACCAATCCTTTTGGAAGCAGTGATGAAGAAGACGATGACGTTCCACCAATTAAACCACCATCAAAAGTCCCAACTGCTCAAACTGCAAGTACTGCGTATGTAAAATTTTAAATAAGTAGGTAGGTATATTTTAAAATATTTTTACTATTGTAAAAAAATTGGGTTGCAGAAAACGACTAATAGCAGCTCAAAATCCTTTTTGGTCTGATGGCGAAGAGCCGTCTTCGGATGAAGAAACACATGATGGAAAAAGTGGAAGGTAAAAGACTATATTCTTTAATTCAATTCAGTTACCCTATTGATGGCCATTCTTGTCACAGATTATTTGGTTGGTGAATGATTATGTCAATTACTAATTTATAAAACTATAACTACTAGACATGTAGATAGTCTAAAATTCATTCTACAACCCTCTATCACTAATAATGATGTGATGACAGTTTATTAAATATTTTTGCACTATGACGATATGATATTACGAATTTAGTAACTTAAATTAGTATTCAATTTTCAAACAAAACGTAAAATATGTTAGAAAACGTAAATTAAGGTTGCCTGGAAGAAATCGCTGAAAACGATAAGGCCGCCATTTGATTGTACACTAATTTATTAAACTGTCGTAAATTTTGCTATGCAAATTTTTCGAATTAATATTGGTGCTCAATAAAGTATATTTGATTTGATTGAAAATATATAAATTGATTATCCAGAATCAAGTACGTAAATGTCCTAACTCACAACCTACCCTTAAGATAACATGACATTTAAATATTGGCCTATCTTCATTGAATATACTCTCTCGTCAGGTCAATGTACAGTTCGATGGCAACCAGCACCCCGAACCTGCTGCCCAGCGACACGCCGCGCCGCCCCAAGAAAACGAAGGCGCCGCCTCCGCCCGTCATCACCGTCCAGCAGCACCTGGAGCACCCTTCCACCTCCATGGACGACGTCGCGAGCATCTCCTCGCTTAGCTCCTACAACTCCACCGTACACTCGGATCAGGTAAAGCTGGGTCCACATTTGCAGCATTTTCGTGTATCGCGAATAATCGCTATCGTAACATGTATTCATATCGTAAATACTTTGGCCCATTTTGGCCTTATGGTGGCAGAAACGTGTCATACTTAGCCAACATCGTATCGTGTCACTGTATCGATATAGCGTTCTGTATTGTCGACGCTACATATAATTTTCCTCCGGCCGTGTCGTATCCACTTTGATGATCGGGGAAAAACAGGCTCGAGATGGGATGCAGTATACCTACTGTTTCGCAACGTTTAATCGTAATCTTAGTTGTGACCTTATCAAAACGTGTTGTGTCAAATACGGTGCCATCGCCAGGGAGCAACGTATCTCATGATGGCGTATCATTTGGCGTCCCGACCAGTGATGAATCATGATCAAAGAGCGGATTCTTTAAGACACTGCCGTATTCAAGAGTTTTGTCACTGACATTTAAATAGATTCTAATATAATATACGTGAACTCAATTAGTTGCATTTTTAATGAGGCCCAGGTACAAAATTGTCATAAATGTTCTAAATAATCCGCTCTTTGTTAATGATAGACGTCGTGATACACAATTGAAATACGATACACCAACATGCTTCAAATGTAGACCCAGCCTTACCAAGCCTCATGTTTGAATATTTATTTGTTCTGTGAATGCTTTTGAAGGTCAGCAATCAATAAAGTGATAAGATGCTTTCGGCGTACCACTAGCGAAGATTTTAAGCCAAGATTTTCGTTTCGTTTCTTTCCATTTTATTTATCTTTTCCTTATTCGTTATCGATGCAAACGTTTTTTCATACTGATTAAACGATTGCATAATTACAGCACTTGGTGCATGCTTTCTGTTTGTGAAAGAGTCATCTCTCTTACCACGCTTTGTGGTATCGCAATTTATTTTATTTATTTATTTACAAGTCGAAATAATGACACCATTGAGATAATATTAGGTAATATAATAATATGTTATATTGGTTATTTATATAATATTGTTCGAGAACGAGCAACATAATCCAGAAATAAGCCCCTTTTTTCTGCAATGCAGAGTTACCGCCTCTTTGGACTAGTGGCTTGCTCGTTAGACTACAGCGCCAGAGGCCTTGGGTTCTATTCCCACTAAGGACAGACAACTTTGTACAATTTATACGAGTTGATCTTAATTTGGATGTCATATATGTGAAATTGTCCTATCCTTGTCTAATTTCTGTAGTACAGGAGAAAATCCTAATTTGGCCCGAAATAGCGGCGCGCGGCAAGTACGGTTGAAACGTTGTTTTTTTAATAACTTAGATTTACACTCAATTTTTTGTAATCTTATTACCACTCAAAATTCTTTGCATTGTTTAATTATTGCAGGTGATAAAATTTACATCCCTGTTTAGTATTAAACGTATAAGTGTAGTATGCATGTTACAATGAGCGTAATAATAAATAATGAAAAGTGTATGTCTATAAGAAAATGTTTATTTATAGTTGTTTTTGTTTTAGAAATCATTCGGTAAGTCGACGCCTCGGCTGAGCAAGAAGCGTCTGGCGCCCACACCCCCGGACAGCCTGTCCACGTTGTCGGGCGCCGCGGGCTCGCTGGAGCCCGACGCCGAGTCGGCGGACCTCCGCGGGAACACCTACGACGGTCAGCATCCATAATCATATTAATTTATTTTGTATTATACATACAACGTCAATAGTATTATACATGTACTTATAAAGACTTACCTAGCTAATAATGCCAAGTACTTAATCCTACTAAGATTATAAACGCGAAAAGTTGTAAGGATGTTTGTGAGTTTGGATGTTTGTTACTCTTTCACGCAAAAACTACTGTTCCGTTTGATGAAACTATTTATTACAGTAATGTTAGTTCTGACGGTAGACTATCCATAAGATAAGAATAAACATTGGCTATAGATACCTCGGGAAAAGCTGTTCCCGCGGACACTTTTCTACGCGGGCGGAGCCGCGGGAAACAGCTAGTATCTGTTTATCTGCATCATGATGGCGTAGGCGGGGAATAGAAGTAACGAAAGATGTATCTCATAGTATTGAAACTCCCTAATAGGCTAGGCCAGGTCAAGGCCAATGTGTTGGACTGACGTGCGCTCTACTGTACCGGCGTCAAAAATGAATTAAATCTTTTTCTTTGTTAGGTATAATAATAAATAAAGCCTTTTTTTCGGGAAAAAATGTGTTAAGTCGATTGTGGGTGAGTGTAAAGTTGTGCGGCGTGGCCGTACCTTTAAAATAAACTTATTTTTGTATCCTAATGTTGTGTATTGTGCGGTGAGGTCAGGTGGTCGACGAACAAAGGGGCCGGCGCCGGGGCTGCCGCTGCCCGAGCGTCGCGAGGTGAAGCTCCAGATGTCCCGCGAGGAGCTGCAGGTGCAGCTGGACCTGCTGGAGACGCAGCAGCTGGGCCTGGAGCGGCAGGGCGTGCTCATCGAACAGATGATACGCGACAAGTGTGAGGGTAAATGTATCACCGTGCACCTACTTTCATAGTCTTAGCACCGATCTCGACCTTTACACTGCGCGTTCAGAACAGTAACTATACCATACCTACCTCAGAACGAAAAATAAATAGAATAGGTAATAGTGTTAATATAGGAAGTAAGTAATAGTGCTAATATAGGAAGATAGAATAAGAAACGAAAGAATAATAGTGTTGGCGCGAGACCTAAAAAATTCTAATTAAACTTTACTTACACACGTAAGCAGGACATTGTTCAACTCTTTTTCGTCATACATTATTTTTTTAAAGATATTTAATTAAAGATATTTTTTTAGAGATGAAGGTAATAGAGATGAATCGGCCTTTCCATCTTAAAGATTTAGAATTCAAAATGTTAGGTTTACAGTAATTTTCTTGTCCATTTTGGCAGTAATTGTATCACTGTAACGAGCCGTATTCGCCAGGTTTGTCAAGTTGACAAGAACTTCTTATATCTTATCGATGGTGATATTTTATCCGAGTCACTTCCGCTCTCTTTAATTATGTAGGTAAATGATTAGCTTTTTTTGTTGTTCTGTTCATAACGCGCAGTGTATAGTTGTCCTAATCACCTTTCAATATAATAGTTTGACCAGAAAGTAAACGTGCTTGCATTATGAAGCATAATTGTTATTTTTATTTACCTCATTGTACTATACGAATTGATGAACAATGGCTCGCCATTAAAATAATGCACGTTATTTCTTGTGAAGCATTAAGGTAAAAATCTAACTTCTTCCTATACACCACTTTTATGTAAAATCAACTCGCAATTTACTGATTACATTTTGCTCACCGACGATATTCCTGTCTGAATTCTTTATTGTGTATAAATACTAAAATGGAAATTCTGCTTCAAGCATAAAGATGTTTCCAAATCGGCGATCGGGAATACTATTCCAAATACATATATCATGTCGGAAAAATAAGTTTCTATTGAAAGTCAGAAAACAACAAAACATAACAAACAAACAAACAAACAAACAAACAAACAAACAACGAAACATAAGATTTGTATTTTGGTTTGTTTGTCGGTCTCAACTCACCGGATCTGCGGTCGATATTGTATCTTAAATCCATAAAAAATAATTCTACTATAGACATAGATAGGTACAACCTTACAGGACATATCGTTTACTATGCTATCATCCTTGTTACATTTATACAGCGTGACGTGAAGAATGAGTGTTAAGAGGACTATTGCACACTCGTCTGCCATACCAACTTGGAATTCCAAGTTTATAGGTAGCAATGAGCAGGACAAGAAATTGTTGAATCTTTCACATAATTATTACTTTTTCAAAAATTGTGTTGGCACTAAATTAAAGTGATTTTTTTTTGTTTTCCATTCTTTCCATTACTATACTATTTATTTCATAAAAAAATCTTGTCTAGGGTTCCGTAACTCAAAAGGAATAAACGGAATCCTTAGAGGATTACTTTTTTGTCCGTCCGTCTGTCAAGACTAGACCCGTTTAATCGGGAAATGGTAGAGAATGAAATTAATACCAATAAGGTCTATGGTCCCTCAGATGCATAAAAAATTCGAAGTCAACGCGTGTCCATATTTTGATTTTAATTTTTTTGCAATTACAAACGTATATGGATGATGTGATGAAACTATCTACATACAGTAACTAAGTTGGTGCGAAACCCTCACGGCGCGAGTCCCGACTCCTCTTCGGCACCCTTAACAGATTTTTTAAATAAAATAAATGATCTACTCAAAAAGTAGTTTGAAGTTTAATTAGAATCGCCTTTCCATTTTAGAGATCCATATTTGAATTCATAATGCATGGGAGACCTGAGACGAGTAGGCAATAACCCTCTTAAAAGTAAAATTGGTCTGTTTACTACAGGCGACGAGGCGTCGGCGTCGTCAGTACCGCAAGAGGAAGTGGAAGATTTAGTAATACAACTGTGTGAACTGGTCAATGAGAAAAATGACCTCTTCAGGAAGCAGACTGAATTGATGTACATGTAAGTAATTTGATTGAATAACTAAACGTCTACCTACCACTTACTGTTTACTTACAGCGTTTGTGCACTATACGTATTCGGTTTGTGTTCGTTTGTAATGCGGTTTGGCCGTCCTAGTAGTTGTATGGACGTTTGTGCACTCAATTCACGAATCAAACACGAATACGAACCGTATACGCATGCCATACAATTACTAGGATGGTCAAACCGCATCAGTAACGAACACGAACCGAATACGTATAGTATACAAACGCACTTCTGTGGGTGATCGACCTGACAGGGAATGAGGTGATATTAGAAGGGAAAGTCAAACTTCCAATAAGGAGTTTTCCAGGTAGGTATCATTCATTGCATTGATAATTTTGGATTATACCAGATTCATTAAAGCGATTCTTGGAACCCACTAAATAAAAACATGTGTTTGGGACGTGGTTGAAACTTAAGGCAGTTTGATATTTACCGACGCAATAATAACCTTGTAGCAAGTTAGCAACATGTCGTTCAGACTAATTTGCTAAATTTCTTAGAATATGATCTAATCATTATTATGCAAGATATGAATATAAAGATATGCGGTACTTAGTTTGAAATAGAGATTATACTTAAATATATCACCGCAATCAATATTTTATAGTTCTCGTGCTTTTCTAACGCGATAAGAACGATACTACCCTGTTAGGAATAAATCGATTACGGGTATTACCCAGTTACCTTATCTTATTGAGATCATCACAATTTAAGTAGGTACTACGTGCAATACTAATGTTGTATTACCTGGTTTGGAATGGCTCGCCTGGCGTTTATATGGTCGTTTTTGATCGTTATGGTCGTTCTTACTTATAAAACGTGGGCGAGGCCGCCGGAAACAACCAGTCTGTAATATATGCATGATGTGTTGGATTTGAGAACCATGTCGTAGGTTCGATTCCCAATGAGGACAACCGAGTACAACAAATTGCAATAGTACAGGTGAAAATCTAGTTTGGGGTTAGACAAGCGTATAAATATGTATGTTAAATATTATATATATCCTACTACTATTTTTATGTGAAGATTTGGATGTGGACGCTAACGGTTTTTGATGAAATTTGGTACAGTGCTTGAAATCACATCCTGGAATAATAGGATACTTTTTAACTTTAACTATATTTATTTGGAGAGCGTCTGTGGCGTGGTGGGGAAGAAGCGACCTATCATGTCGACAGGTCCGAGATCGATCCCCGGTTGGGCTATGTACCAATGAGTTTTTCTCGAAACTTATGTATATTTACTGACTGCTTTCAAAACGGTGAAGGAAACCTGCATACGCCGATGAAGAAATTCTTAGGCGCATGTGAAGTCCACCAACCCGCACTGCGCTAGGGTGGATCTATAGCCCACCTCGCTGTGAGGGAAGGTCTGAGCCCCAATATGGGGACATAATAATAAATAGGCTGTTTATTTGTTAAGATATTTATTTATTTCCAGACGGAGGCAGCAGAGATTGGAACAGGAACAAGCTGACATAGAACACGAAATCAGGGTAATACAATCGCGTCCCGCCGTCAATCGCATCGACGCCGATAAGGTAATCCATCGAAATGTCTACAACCTTATTCATACGTATTGGCATCTTTATTTTGTGATAAATAAAGATAAATGCCTTAGATACAAATAACGCTGTATGAAGTGTATTACTTATTGTATCTTAATGTATGTACGTATATGTAATGCGATCATACATGTTTAATCTTGTTTTATCATTCGTGAATCATGCGACCGACAATAACAAATGAAAGAATGCAAGACTTGTAGAAATATACTTACTGAACATTGATGAGACTGAGCGAAGCGAGAGTAGAGCCAATCGCGCTAATTCTGAACGATATTACCAAATGCAAACCATAAGATTGCTACATCTGCAAATGCTACATTGTATTGCATTCGGAAAACATTCCAGTGTCTCACTCCTACACTATTTCTCAAGATCTACAAGACTTACATAAGTCCAATTCTGGAGTATGGGTATCAAGTGTGGAGCCCCTACTTCGAGAAAGATATCACCCTCCTAGAGAATGTGCAGAGGCGAGCTACAAAACTACCGCATGCACTCAAAAGACTCGAATATGATGCTAGATTGTCGCGCTTGAACCTTACTACACTTAAAGAACGTAGAGATAGAGGTGATCTAATTGAGACCTTCAAGATTCTGAGCAACCATTACAACTCATCTGTCATAAGGAACATATTTAACCCTAACCCCATAGAGAGACTGAGAGGGCACAACATGAGAATACAAAGAGCCACTGCACAGCTGAACCCCTACAGAAATTTTCTAAGCAACAGGGTTGCATCCAAATGGAATAATCTGCCAGAATCTGTTGTATCTGCCACTTCTGTAAACATGTTCAAGAACAGACTAGACAACTTTCTCAAATCTAAAAAGACGCAATAAATTAATATAAATTATGAAAGCAAGTCGACTGCCGATATGGAAGCATCAGCTTTAGCTGCCTTTCCATTTAAATAAAATAATAATAAATAAAAAAAACAAAAACGGTATGCTGCATCCACACGTTTGGCAAACCTTCACAAACACAAATGCGTGGAGCAGGGGTTTGGCTTGCGTTTGTAAAGGTTTGCCAAACGTGTAGATGCATGATGCAGCAACGTTTTTGGTCATGGTTTGGATTTGGTAATATCGTTCAGAATTAGCGCGATTGGCCCCCAGGATCGCAATACTTGGCGCTCCGTTCTTTCTGCCATTATCATATATCAGCCCTTCAATGTCCACTGTTGGACATAGGCCTTCCCCCAATGAACACCACCGCATACCCGGTCCTCCGCTCTCAGTATCCAGCCGCTTCCGGCCACCTTCTTCAGGTCGTCGGTCCACCTGGCGGCGAGGCGCCCCACGCTGCGCGTACTGGTCCGCGGTCTCCACTCCAGAACTCGTCTGCCCCAACGGCCGTCAATTCTGCAACAGATGTGACCCCACATTGACATAGCGTGAAGACATGTGTGCATAACGTTGTAGGCACGCGAGGAGCAGCTGGTGTCGCGGCTGGTGCGCATCGTGCGCATGCGCGACGAGCTGGTGCAGCAGATCGACGCGGAGCGCCGCCGCGAGCGGCAGGAGGACATCGCCATCGCCGCCTCCATCGCCTCCAAGAGAGGTACAACGCGCTATCCAAATTAACTGCACACACTTTTGGCAATGAGCTTGGGAACGTTTTTTTTTAATAATAAATAATGTTTGGACAAATTTACACACGACTGTTTAGTCCTAAACTAAGCCGAATCTTGTAAATTGGGTACTCAACAACTGATAAACATACATAAATACTTTTAAATAAATACTTAAATACATACAAACACCCAGAATTCGTAATCCAACAGTTATGCTCATCACACAAAGTTGGCCCCGGGTGGGAATCGAACCCACGACCTTTCAACAGGCCAGTCAAATTTAAGTGTAAAGTTTTAAATATAAAGTATAAATTTCAACTTAAAATATGACATATAATTTTTGCCCTCAAATTGCTTCAGATTAATATTTTTAACATTTGTGCTATTTTTTTCGTTTACGACCGGTACGACGTCATACTCAATCTCTCGTAAAATGTGGTTGACGGTGACGGCGCGCCGCGCGCCGGGTGGAGCGGGGGCGCCGGACACGACGACGCTCGGTAGCCGGTAAACGATGCCGACCGCCATCGCCAGCGAATTCTCAAAAAGAAACCAAGTTCCATGATTGTACAAATTAATAAGTCTTAATTCATCATCATCATATCAGACTGTAGACGTCCACTGCTGGACAAAGGCCTCCCCCAAGGATCTCCACGACGACCGGTCCTGCGCTAGTCTCATCCAGCTGGGTCCCGCGACCTTCACCAGATCGTCGGTCCACCTTGTGGGAGGCCTGCCTACGCTGCGTCTTCCGATTCGTGGTCGCCACTCGAGAACCTTTCTGCCCCAACAGCCGTCAGTTCTACGAGCGATGTACCCAGCCCACTGCCACTTTAGCTTCGCAATTCTTTGAGCCATGTCGGTGACCTTGGTTAAGTCTTAATTATAACTTTGTAAATAGGTACGTATATCGAATTGAAATAAAAACTGTTGCCTTCATAGTAAAGAGATTGTCATTTAATTTTTCTTGTTCATGTAATTTTTTGACTTTTCCCACGCTCGGTACTAAGAGTCAGGGCAGAAGCCGAAATTTGCCCGCGCACTTTTTGACGTTAGTGTCAAATGAACCATATATCGCTTACAAAAGAAATAAAATACATACTTAATTATTACAATGTTCCAGCTGTAAGAATAGGACTGACATGACGCAATGCTTAAAAGAAGAAGCATTGACCGAATAGATCGGTCGCAGGTTAAAGTCCTGCTCGTGTGTGAATTTTTCCATATTAATTCTGACTTTATAACCTTAGTTCGGGTTTAGAAGTGTGTTGCAAATCCAGTTGCGACTTTACTAATATTATTTCGCATTTTATTTTCAGCTCAGAGGAACAGTGAATCAAATAGTTCTTCATTGAAATCAGTCGAAGTTGTGGCAACCCCCAAAAAGAGTAAAGTGAGGGATAAAGTTAAGAAACAATTGAAGAAAGCTAAACACACATTAATATCCAAGAAGAAAGATGATTTGGGCGATCGTAAAGAAGATAAAACTGAAAAAGAGAAGAAGCATAAATGAAAGCCTTTCGTGTACGTACATTAAAGTATTATTACGTCTAGTAACATTTACAAATATTAATTGTAAAATTAAAGCTAAATGTAAACTCATATTATTTATAACATTTGTCCTTTTATTTATTAAAAGGCTCATTTACATCATTTGATAAGTCGGTTGATAGTTTTAGCCCGACTATGGCGAAGCCATGTTATGATTCTAGTAGTCTATAAATAAATAATTATATTTACAATTTCCATTATTATTAATGTCAAACTATAAAATGTTCAATAATAAATCCATTAACAAAACTATGACATTATTCGAGTGAAGGGTATTTTTAAATAAAAATCTAATTAATCTAGTAAGGCATTGTAATGCATTCCAATATGGTTACTTATCAACTAATCTAAATGAGCCCTTATTTTTCAAACAATGTATAGAGTACTTAACAAGACTGAGACATTCCACTTAAATACTATTTTTGTGACAAAAAAATTGATGATATTTAAAATGTGTCATAATTACTATAACAAATAAATAAAATAAATCAAGGGTGTAAAATGACTCACGCGAGGAGAAACGATTTGATTGATATTGAGTTATTGTATATAATTAAAACCATAATTTGGAAGTAAATTATTAAGTGCCAGAAATCAGAATCAAATGTGTTTAAAAATTAAAATACTTGTGCCATGAAAATTAAATTTCAATTGAATAATTTATTCATAACTACGGCTCCGGCTTTTAACCAAGTTTTGTAACCTGCTACAAACTAAGTTTTTTTGTTTGTTTGTAACCAAGTTACGAAACAAGAATAATTTGATCTGTATTTTCTTTCCTTGTAATTAGTTACGGTTGAAGCTCTCCGTTTGTAGCTGGTTACAAAACTCCGTTACAAACACGGCCGGAGCCGTAGGCGTGCCATAACTACGAAATAAGAAAAATTGAAAATCCGAAAATTATTTGTTTGTGACTCTGTTACAAACGAAGACATTATAAATTCTTCAATCGTAACTAAATTACAAGGAAAGAAAATACAGCGATCAAATTATTCCTGTTTCGTAACTTGGTTACAAAGAAAAAAATCTTCGTTTGTAGCTGGTTACAAAACTCGGTTATAAACATGGCCGGAGGCTTAAACTATGGTGTATAACTACTGCAAAAATACCCAGTAAAGTTAAAGGCAGGTATGATATGACAATTAGCTTCTTTCCGCGGTAGTACTGGCGGTTATCAAGAGCATTGGACATCCTCTAGTTCTTTTAGAGATAAATTACAAATGCGGGGTTAGTAATTACAAAAAGACCTTAATAAATACAATTATATTGATTCTATAAGTTAGGACTATTTAGTTTAGTTTAATATATCGTTTCAGTCGCACATTTCTGGTAGTCTTTAAATTTTCTTTTATTACTAACTTTAACATCCACATCTAATGTCGCTCTCATTAAAAATTTCCAATTATGTAATAATCAAAAAAAGCACTTTGTCATCACAGTGTACAATTATTCCACAATCATTTACAATCGAAGATGGTGGCATTAGCATTATATCAACTTTGTTTTTATAACATTCAGTCAGACATGAAAAATTCATTGGTTATTTTCATTAACATATTTTTAATTTGTACTTGTGGTTATCGGTTGTCAATGTCAGTCAGACATATTTGTTTATGTAATTAGAAACTTGTAATGACAGCGAGTTAGCATACAGCATGAGCACACGCAATTGCAAAGTTCTTAACAGTGCAGTAGTTTTAAGTTACCCCCTTACCTAATGGGTTTGCTGTCTAATAAAATGCAAGTGATAGGCTCATTCTATCACTTGCATTTTATTAGACAGCAAACCCATTAGGTAAGGGGGTAAGGCAGGCCTATGGTAGCAGTTTGTCTACTGTTATGGTAGCCTTACCTATAATGAAATCCTAGCAAGATAGCTAAGTAATATTTATTTGTCCTTGACCCCGCTGTGCACGCCATTTTGTACATTTATTGATCTTTCTATAGTTTTGGACAATTTTTCGATGCAAGCTCGGCCTTTAGATACGTCATTATTTCATAGTTTATGAACAACATTGTAATTTGTCACTATTTGAATATTGGTTTGTACTAACTCCTTATTCGAGAATTAAACTGTAAAAGAAAATTTTAATAGGTGAATTCTGCTTGGTGGTTTTGAGTAGTTAGTCATGAAGGCACGTCAGTGGAAACACTGAACTTGAACTGGCCTATTAGGAAGTTTCAATACTATGAGATACCAGCTTAAACTGGTTTTGTTTCTACAGACGTGCAGTCGACCGGACAAACCAATATTCAAGCAACGATGTAATAATAATACTTTTGTATGAAATGTTCAGTGTGTTTAGCCAGAACATAGTTATGGCTGAGCCGAAGAAGTAACGGGTAATGTTTATTCTAACTGTGACGTATAAAGAAGACCAATTTGTTCCATGGAACTACCCAAAGTAACCTAACAGCTTAACGTAATTATATATTTTTATATCCAAAAATTAACTATTTTATCTAGAATTAAGTTATTAATTGTTATTCCGTCAAATTGTTTTAAAATTAACTTATAAAATGCAAATTTTATAAGTCTATTCTATTGGAATATAAAAAACCAAGTGCGAGTAGTAGGACTCGCACCCTGAGGGTTCCGTACAAACTTAATTGAATTTTTTTTCGAAAATCGTTAATAGTACTTTATATTACATATTATGTACTAACCATACATGGATGATTTGGTTATACGCAAAATTAAGATTGTTGGTAATGAGAAAAATTATTTACTTTTTTTGTTTTAGTTTTCTGATTTTTACCATTACTTGTTGTAAGACATTGCTTCTTGCCAAAGGGGTATGAACATTTTACTATGGGAGCTGGCATAGCCCGATCCGCACCATTTTTTTTTTCGAAATTTTGCCAGCATGATGAAACTTTTATATATCGATATAGCTTATGACTAAATAAACAAAAAATGTCATATGACATAGTGTCCTAAAATGTCACGTTTCTGGGTAATTTAGGTATAAATGTCAGCTGTAATTATATACGTTTATTTTAAAGTTAGTATTACTGACATAACTGTCACAGTAACCAATATTTAATTCATTAAAATCATTTTCTTTATGCAAAGTATTCATTAATACCTACCGACATTTATACCTAAATTACTCAGACACTTTAAGACATTGTCATATGATATTTTATATTCATTTAGTCATAAGCCATCGAAATATAAAGGTTTCATCGTGCTCGCAAAAATTCGAAAAAAAAAACAACAAAATGGCGCGGATCGGGCTATGCCAGAAAGGTTCCTACCCCTTTCAAGATTGTAGGTCAACCGGAAGTACCCCATAGGTTTTGATTACCAAATCACTCAAAAATGCGGCAAAAACGGCCATATCTTTTCACTCCGTTGACTTTTTTAAAGCTCCAAGGGATTGTAGACCTGAGTATTTGATATTAATTTCAACTCGATACCTCCACGCGTTCCTAAGAAAAAGGGTCTTGACAGACGGACAACGAAGTGATCCTATAAGGATTCCTTTTTAGGTACGGAACCCTAAAAATGGAGATGTGTTTTATACCACAATAAATCATAATAAATGTATGATTTTATGATGAAATGAGACATATTGCAAAAATTATAATTATTTGTCGTAATTCATTTATATTCTAGGCATATTTTCTACATAAGTTGTAGGCGTTAAAACAATTTCATTATGGTCACTTTTAAATATAAGGTACTTACATTGTAAATTCATTTCACAACTATATTTAGATATAAAAACAAATGTATCTGTTTGACAAGGACTAAAAAAACATAAATACTCTTCTTCCGAATTGTTTTCTTAAATGTATATTTTATTATATGTTATTTTATTACTTGTGTTGCTTTGTTATACATTTAAGTATAGTATTATCGTTTGTTGACTTGTTAATGGACAGGGTTTATAAATCAGACTTATATGTATTGCTTACAACACCATAACATTGCTTTAGAAGTTTAGTTTGTAATACACGTTTCTGATTTTAGTATTAACATTATGAGCACTTTAAAAAAATACAATAGCACAAACATTTTATAGTTGATTACAAAATTATTCAATAGCACAAAGTATTTTATTTTAATATGTCATTTAGAAAAGTTGTAATCATAGAGTTAGTATACTAGCTAGTATACTTGCTCTGAGGTTGTAATTTATTTAACCAGATATAATGAAAATACTACATAAAACTTTATAATCATGGAGATAACTAAATCAGTGATTTCATGAATCCGCAAATTTGAAAAAATAAAAGAATCAAAAAATCCTTCATTTCCAAGAAATTTCTCAAATTCACTAATTTGGTAATTTACCTGCAATTTTTTTTTATTGCTACGGGGGCAACAAGCAGGCGGGCCTCCTGATGTTAAGAAAGAGGTCACCGCCGCCTAGACACCTCATCATCAACAGCCTATTAATCTCCCCACTGCTGGGGCTCAGGCCTAGACACCTGCAACACCCAATTTGTTTTATTAAACAATTAAATTAATTGAATTAATATTCAATTTGCATAATTATTGTCTATTTCAATCCTTAAATTTGTTTTCTTCGATTTACTAATTCTACCTCTTAAATCTAAAGTATCGTTTTTCTTATCAACAGGATTCTTTTGCTTTGATTTCAAGATTTGTCTTAAATCACTTTGGGAACTATCTTTACTTGGTTGGGTTGCCAGTCTAGACCATACGCTTGTACTTTTTGTTGTGCTACTTACTTTTTGCACTCTGCTCATAATATTATGCTCTGAATCATCAGATGAACAATCACTATATACTTCTTCTGCCGGCACCACTTTTGCACCCAACCGAGAATGAACTCTGTCCTTACTTAGGTTGGTGTCACTTCTATTTATCTTTTTAAATTTATCCGATAATTTTGTTGTTTCTTTTGGTGTATAATTAATCTGTGAATTCACCACTTCGATACATAAAGGTGCATATGCATCGTTTTCCGCATCCCTGCATATTTCCACTTGTTGTTTGTTTTGATGTTTTGATTCTACATCATCAGCATGCATTCTCATTCTCGGTGTTTTGGACTTCTTTTTCCACTCAGAGTCTGAGCTACTTTCTCCGGAGTCTTCCGTTTTGTGAGTTCTCTTGCCTAAACGCATCGCTAAATGCCTATTTTTTATTTTTACAGTTTTATTTAACTCCTCATCTACATCATCTTCATAATCATTTTTTGGCAATATTCGTTGTAAGGTTTCTTGATGGTCATACACACCCCAAGATCTACATAGATCACCCCAAGGATTTTTACTTACTGAATCCATACTCTGATCATAGTATTCATCTGAATGTTTCCTCCCAGGAATCTTCTTAGAAACTTTTTTGTCTCCATTTGTTGCAAAGCGCATTAATATTAAATCTTTCCTTGGGTGTGGCATTCCCTCTCTCCAATGGTGATTTGACTTTTCTGCTAGCATTTTTTGTAACTCATCATTTTTTATTTCACGCGAATGTACCAGCAATGCCAATGCAACAGAAATGTGATCCTGGCAGACAACATTACCTAAAAATACTTTACATTATAGTTAAGCAATATACTTGGTTCAATCCCAACTCGTCTCCTTCCCATCTCGTCCCCCAAGAAATTATACCTACGAAAAATTCCCAACTGGGCCCCGTGCCATAAATCACTCAAAAATGTCACATTTTTATTTTTAAAAGTACAGTCGCTTCGATATTTGTTAGACCGTTTTACGGTAAGCATTTATATTATACATCAGATTACCTTATATGTAAAGATTTACTTATAAATTGTAATAATATTAAGCATATTACTAACTAAAACTTATTAAAAAATACATTGAGAAAAGTATTTCTTTTCATGGCCCTGAGCTTAATTGAGCTTATCGATTCACCCACACAAAGATGTAACAAAAAGATAGGGCAAATATGCTTAATCGTTCTAGGCAGGTAGGTATGCACTGAGGAAATTCAAATTTTTTAGAACTTATTAGAGTATAAAATTAAAACTCAGTCGATTTCTGTGATATTTTAATTATGGTAACGTTTTTTTTTATAGTGTTCCTTTTTTAATTTCAATTATATTAAACAAATTGTTTTAAAGACTGTTTGACTTTTTTTTCGTCCGTGACTGTACCATGTAGTGATTTGTGACTGTACCATGTAGTGATTTATGGCATGGGGCCGAGTTGGGAATTTTTTTTCGTAGGTATAAGCTCTTGGGGGCCGAGATGGGAAGGGGACTAAACCTACATTATATTATTATATGAATGAAAAAAAAACTTATGAAAAAAATATATAGGTACAACACAAAATTATTTGAGAAATAGTACAGTAGAAAAATGGAGGAGGCTGAGAAATGGACTAAAAGCATACTAGAGTGGATTCCACGATTTGAAACCAAAAGAAAAAGGATGCCAACGTAAAAGATGGACAGATGACTTGTCCAGTCTAATTGACCAATGAAATGTTGCTGGCAGAAAATTCGCCGGAACATGAGGTAAACTTGCACATAAACGATGATTTGTAATATGGGTGAATAAGCCATGATTTTATATGTTAAAACACCAAAGATATTAGACCCATGTACCTACATAAATTTGGCTTCAGGAGTATATAGTAGCAGGACACCCTCAAGGTACTTACTCTGAGTAAGGACTGAGCCTAATCTTTAGGGTCTCAGCATCATCTTATCTTCTTAGGGGGCCAGGAATACCTGGCGACACTTCGACCCTATGGGATCTGTTGTGCCAAACCCCTGTCCGCCAAACGGTGCCCCAATCCGTTATTTTGGTGGACTTGACATACGCCTTAGAATAGTAAATACCAGTCTTTGGCGTATGCAGGTTTCCTCACGATGTTTTCCTTCACCGAAAAACCTGTGGTATTTTAATAAACCGTACTTAAGTTTCGAAAAACTCATTGGTATGGGCCAGGATCGAACCCACGACCTCATGAACGTGAGGCGAGTGCACAACCAACTAGGCTACCACGGCTCTATAGCATCATTGTCAAGGGAGAAACGTGAGTGATGTTAAAAAATATATTACTTACATGACACATCATCAACCTTTTCCAAGGACACTGGCTTGTAATCTTCCAAATACTCAAATATGTCTTTGGTTGTAAGACCATCAACACCATTCAAGTGTAAGGCATCGAAGCGAAAATGCCTTTCGTTCCCACTTTCTACGCCAGAATTGGTATACAGCTCATCTATTTGGGTTTGTGTGACCAAGCGATTCCCATACAAATTCAAACCAAATCGCTTTGCTCTTTCTTCGAGCTTGGATGCATCAATCTTTTCTAATTGTTCTACAACTATACAATTTTTTTCTGCTTTGTACAACTGTAAAAATAATTAATTGTGTCAGAAATAAATTACCTCAATATTCCTCACCACGTACGTACCCTTGAAATGTTTTACTCACCACAGTGCGATTCGTTTCAAGTTTAATGGGTTCCTCCAAATCATCAACCAGCATAGCGTTATCATCACTCATTTCACCTTCTTCTTTCTCCATTATTTATTTTCTCACCTCACGAGACTATTTAACTATCACACACAAAACGTTTTTTTTTTTTTTTTTTTTTTTTTTTAATGGCAATTGCGTTGCATTTCTGCCAGCGTCACGTCCAGAGAAAAAAAGTAAATAAATTTCGAAAAAAGAAAGAAAAATCAAAGAAGCCAATGAAATAAAAGTAGGTAATGAATGATTATAGTTTAATGTTATTTTTATGAATGAATGAGGATAATGTGTTAAAATACAATGGATCTGATAGTAATGAGTCGATATGAACCGGGAATGAATGTAATGAATCATATATACACGAATGATCATATAATGGACATGAAAAGAAGATGTGATTAAGGTTTCCTTCCTCTAACCCGCACTCACAAAGAGAAGAATCCTTGACCCTAATCTTTGCGAGGAACACGGGAGAGCAACAAAACCCTAATCGCATGCGACAAATAATGGAAGTGCTAACTTTATCTAATTTGAACTTAAAAAACCAAGGCTTAATCGGGATACAATTTTGAATTTTGTTGGAATAAAAATCATTTTCGTTAACTCTTTTCTCTTCCCAACAGGACTGCCACTCCAGCATCATGGTCCGTTTAGGAACATTAATCAAGTCCTGGGTGCTAACTTTGAAAGTATCCATATCTCCACAAATAATGGCCTCCTTAGCAGCCCGGTCAGCTCTTTCATTGCCCGTTATTCCAGTGTGGCTGGGAATCCAGGCCAGAGTAATTAAATAGTTATGTAAAAAACAATACAAAAGAAGTTCTTTAATCTGAAAAACCAACGGATTGGGATTTTTAGCATAGAAAAGATTTGATCTTATAGCTTGAAGACTACTGCGGGAGTCCGAGAGGATAAGAGCCCTTTTCAGACGAAACATTTTTACATATTTAAGCGCCTCTAAAATCCCCAGGCACTCACCAGAGAAAACTGAAGCTTCAGGAGGACATTTCTTTTTAACGACTATGTCTTCGTTAGAATGGTATATACCTATCCCAACGCATCCATTCTGATCCATCTTCGACGCATCCGTAAAAAGCAGCGAATAACCTGAATAACTCAAATCTCTAATTCGAAGAAACTTCTTATTAGCAAAAGGATCATCTTTATAAATATCAAAATCTAATACAATGTCAGGAACAAATACTATCGCCTCATAAGAGGTCATATACAGCGGAAGAACTGGAAGATGCGAAATAGGAGCTTTAAAAGATTTATACGTATTAAAACTGTTCACTAAGAGAGGAGCATGTTTCCTAGACCAATAAGAGCCATTCTGAACATAAAAAGCAAGTCTAAGCAATATTGGGATAAGAGCATGATAAGAAAATTGAAGAGAACGGAAAAGAAATCGATCAGAAATAAATTGACGCCGAAATTTGTAAGGCGGATCAACACATTCCACTTGCAGAGACTTGTTGGGACTATTTTTCATTGCCCCTACAATGACTCTTAGCGCTTTAGATTGGATTCTATCTAGACTACTTTCTGCATCCTTGTTAATAGGGAACAATAAAAAGGTCCCATAATCAACAACACTTCTAATAATGGCGTTATATAATAGTTTCATCGAATAAGGGTGGGAACCCCACCAGCAACCTGCCAAACACCGTAATATATTTAAGTTTTTGTCGCATTTCGAAGCAACATGTTCACAATGGACTTTACCAGATAACTTCTTATCTAAGACCACCCCAAGAAATTTAATATGATCACTAACAGGAATTACAGTTGAATCAATTGAAATAATTGGTTTAGAAAACTTTCTCCTTCTACTGAATACAACAACAGAGCTTTTTGATGGTGATAAATCTAACCCGTTATTAGCCAACCATTTGTTCAAAGAACTGAGAGATTCATTGATACAATTTGATGACTCAGAAATATCATCTGAAACAGAATATAAAAGAATATCATCCGCATACTGCAAAATTTTACAATTACCCGGAATAGACTTATGTAAATCATAGGTATAAATATTATAGAGGAGAGGGCTAAGTACAGACCCCTGTGGTAACCCTTTGTAGACAAACCTGGCTGCCTGAACATTTGAGGAACCTGATCTTAAGTGAATAGAGCGTTCACACAATAAATTGTTAATAAATTGATAGATTTTATAAGGAACACCAATAGCTTTCAGTTTTTGAAGAAGGATTGGAATTCGAACATTATCATAAGCGCTAGACACATCCAAAAAAGATGCAACCACCGAATTGTTTTCACTGAAAGCTACACGAATATCAGATGTAAAAAATTGCTAAGCTGTCCATAGTACTCCTTCCCTTTCGAAAGCCAAACTGATTATCAGATAATACACGCTTGCTTTCTATAAACCACTCCAAACGATTTTTAATAAGGTGCTCACCAACTTTAGCCAATACAGAAGATAGAGCAATAGGTCGGAAAGATCCTACATCATTACGATCCTTATTTGGTTTTAAAATTGGCATAATCAACTGTGCTTTCCATGGTAAAGGAACAATACCATACTGGAAAATGGCATTAAAGAGATCTAAATAATACTTTTGAATTGAAATGCTAGCATTGGATAAAAATAAGTACGGAATTCCATCAATACCAGGAGCTGAGTTTCTAACAGAAGATAAAACACATTTCAGGTCATACAACGAAAAAGGACGAAGAAGGATGTTATCTTCAGAAGGGACTTTAAAAAAATGCGGGATTTCTTCATTAGTAGGACAAGTTGGTGGAGCAAGTCTATTCATAAAATTATCAGCCCATTCCTGGCTGGGAACAATAAATGTAGTGTTTTCAACTTGAGAAGAGCGAAATTGTCGTATTTTTCCCCACACCATTGACGACGGGGTATGAGGTGAAATAACCGAGCAGAAAGATTTCCACCCTTGGGACTTTTTATCTCTCAACAGAGATTTAGTTTCCTTACAAACCTTCATTAAATTATGAAAACTATCGTCAGACATGTCAGATGCATACAGCAACTCTGCCTCCTTTCTACGTTTCACCGCACTAGTGCATTCATGATCCCACCAAGGAGGAGAAGAAATTTTACCAGACGCTGCATTTTTCAAAGGGAAGCATCGCTCCGCGCAATTGATTAAAACTTTAACCAAAGCGCTATGACATTCAGATATATTATCTGCAACCACCACAGGAAGAGAAGGAACCAAGATTTCAAGATAATCTTGGAACTTCGACCAATCTGCATTAGAAAGATTAAATTTTAGCAGAGGAGAAGGTTTGTTTACAAGGTTTTTAATGACAATAGGAATATCTATTACAATAGGAAAATGCCTACTACCAAAAGAGCTAGGAAGGACTTTCCATCTAAATTTACTAGCTAAATGAGGAGAACAGAAAGAAAGGTCAATGCAACTACGATTTTCAGAAGGTAATGTTCTATATGTAGGGGATCCATCGTTTAAAAGGCAGAGATTATGAGCATCAATAATATTAAGAATTCGAATGCCAATATTGTCTGAAGAGTTAGAACCCCAGATACAATTGTGGCAATTGAAATCACCTAAGATGAAGCATGGTTTTGGAAGAGAGGACAAAAGAATGTCTATATCATCACAGATAGCAAGAGAGGGAGAGGAAACATAAATTGAACAAAACGTAATATTACAAACTTTAGCAGCAACAGCTTGAAAGTCGCTGCAATGAGCTGGTAAAGGAACAGTAACATAAGGAATAGAATCCTTAATTAAAAGGGCCGCACCAGCGTACCCATCAGATCTGTCAGATCTGATACACGAATATGACGCAAATGAAAAAGGGCGACCTGGACGAAGCCAGGTCTCCACAACAGAGATAACATTTGGAGAAAATTTATTAACAAGAAAAATTAAATCCGATTTCTTAGAGTTAATGCTCTGGGCATTCCATTGGATTATTTTGAAATTCTGATCCATTATGAAGGAGGGAAGTAAAAGTAGACAAAGCTGTGGCAACGTTGGGCGGTATATGATGAAACGAAGAGGAAATAGAAGAAATGAAATTTGATAAAAGCAAAGAAATAATATTATTCTCTTCCGCAGAAGCATGGCCAATGGGACGAGGAGAGAGGGCAACACCATTACCATAAGACGATTTTTCGCCTTTGACCAGAGCAACATGAGCTGCTCGACCATAACCAACCCTAGGAGGAGGAGGAGCCCGAGGACTTTTAGGGGCAGCCTTTTTATAAGATTTAGGAGCAGATGACAAAGCCGCAGCATATGACTTTTGAGGGACTGCGGGATGCAATTTAGAGGCCTCAATGTACGAGACTGCAGATTCAGACATAGTTTTTTTAATATTTTTTTGTCTCATGTATTCTAAGCAACTTTTAGATGTAGCATAATGGTTACCCTTGCAGCTAAGACAAACACTGTTTTCAGCCACTACGTTACAGGAATCACCGGTGTGTTCTTTACCACATTTGAAGCAACGCGGCTTAGAGCGGCAATTGGCTTTAGTATGACCAAAGCGGCAACATGCGTAGCATTGGATTGTTGGGTAAGTATATGCTTCAACGCTAAACGCATTGAAGCAGGCAAAAACCTTTGAGGGCAACCGCTGCCCATCAAACGAGAGGACCACCGACTGGGACTTCTTGTATTCAGCAACACCGTTTGTGAGCACCTTATAGCTAATCCTTCGAGCTTTTATGATGGGGCCAGAATCCTGGGGAACTTCGAATAGTTCCATGATCTCCTCAGGAGTCCAATCTACTGGTACCCCCCTAATTATACCCATTCTGGTGACTGAGAAGGAGGGAATGAATGCCGTATACTTTTGTTCTTTTAAAAATTGATTTGAAAGGAAGTTGTTTGCACTTGAAAAGCTGTCAAAGGACAGCGAGACCCTGTTTCTGCCTACACTGCTGATACTTCCGTTAACGACATTTTTCATGTTAATTTTCTGCAGGAGGCGACCAAAAGACACTGGATGCAAAGTAGTCCCAGTAGTCATTTCGTCATTCTTTTTCACATGGACAATATATGGGCCAATGTCTGTTCTAATATATGTTGCCCTAGATCCTGCAGAAGACACAGCATCTTGAGCCGTTTGAGGCAGAGTCAAGGTGGGATCCAGTGATGAATCCAACAACGTTTTTCCACTCATCTGAGTCTGGGATGGCATAATATTGTTAACTGGAATTGATGACACCTGTGACAGTTGACCTAGGTTAATGACAGAGCTGGCCGAACTGGAAGACATTGAGTCGTCAAGCTCACCAGTTGGAGGACCAATAGAGGCAAGGGAGAGAGTCCTGGTCAGTTTATTTTTGTGAAGTCGACGACGCTTGTGTTTTCTTGATTTGCCTGGGGCCAGGCTAAAATCGACAGTAGGCAGGATGAATTTACCATCAGCTGATCCACCATCGGAACATACCACAAAGGCTGCAGGAGATGGAGGGTCAGGAGGATCTGGAGGACGAGGAGGGTCTGGCGATTCATTCATTGTTTACAATGAATGAATCGCCAAATGGATGAAAATGAAACAACAAAAAAAAATTAATAAAAATTTACAAGATGTTCTATGTAATTACCTACAATGAAAGATCGAAGTATCTACTTAACTACATATAAATATAAAGATTAAACCAGTATTCAATTCAAATCAGCTCCTTTGATCAACCGAAAATTCAGGCACAGAAAAAATTTAATTCCAACACGCCTAGACGCTCAGCTCACCGGACGCCATTTTTTTTCCCAAAACGTTTAATTAACGTAGTATAGTATCTTCTTATAGTCTGTGGATCACATCAAAAAACAAAAAGACGCAGTGTTGCCATATCTATATCTGTATTGGATAGTCTAAAAATCTGTATAAAATCTGTATGAGACCAATTAAGCCAAAATCTGTATAAAATCCACTGAAATCTGTATATAGATTTTTTTAATCCAATGAATTAGTAGTAGTTTATTGAAACGAACCGAGGATTTTAATAGAAAAAAACGCCACCGGTTAGGATTTCCATATTAAAACAATCTAGTACCCAATAAACCCACCCAATAGTAATAAAAAATACCCACGAATAGTAAAAAAACGCACCAAAACTAAAACGAATTCATAATTCCAAATGTCATCGTGGAATCCATGTTTTCTATTCTTTTCTTCTATTTTAACATAGATTAAGTTAAATTTCAAAAATCTATATAAAAGTAGGGCACAATCTGTTAACTGTATCGGTGGTCGAAAATCTGTATAGATACAGATAAATCTGTTTATATGGCAACACTGAAAAGACGCTTGCTTGGCACCAGCCATAGAAAATGATTGAACTCTAGAACCGTAATCAGCGTATAGCATGAAATAGCAATAGTCTTTTACCCCAATAATTTGAGAAGACGCTTCTTATATGGCGGGGTCAAACTGAACAAACACTATCTATTTTAGTCGGGCTGTTGTTTCAAATTTCACATACGTAGATAGAGATAGAAGATTTCATACCTGTCTTGCTTACTCTTACAACTTTTGTAATAAGTGTGTCCCTCTCTGATTATTATTGTTATTTTAGCAGCTGTTCTATGGTATGGCATCCTTGTTCAATGTAGGTGGTAGAAATATCGATCATTTCCACAGATTAGTGTTATAGTAGAGTGCCTGGCTGGTGTGTCTGGTTCATTTTAATTCAAATACCCATCCATCGTTCATTTTCGCCCGACGCCGATTTTGTTGGTGTGAATTTATTCGATTTAACCTAATTCGTGACAAACTAAAATAAACGTGTGCAGAAGTCTAAAGAAACAAAAAAGATTAAGCCAGCCATGGCGGCTTCGTTTTTAGACATGAGCTTGGAAGACATCATTCGAAAAAATAAAAGAGAAAATCTAAGGTATTTATAATAGTGCTGAAGTTACACCTAAATGTAAAATGTTTCTGACTTCCATGGGAAAAAAAATCAGATTCCATCTTATGTTGAGATCCTGCATCATGAAAATGGAGAATTGAAGGCCCTTACGCTGCGCGGCGCAGCAAAGAAAGATGTTTTTATATTTAAACGAATTTGTATACCGCGCCGCGCAGCGTAAGTTCGTTTGGGCCACTGTTGCAGTAAGTTTCTGAACACACACCTGGTACTCCGCCCTCCATTCCTACTCTCTCACCGCTTTCGGTCACCTTTACGCATCGTCGCAGGCAGGCCGTCTCACGTAGCGCGCCGGTTTGCGGTTTCTACTCTAGAATTTGTCTGCTCAACAGCTACTGGATAAGCGACAAACCTTTGCTACCGAAACCTTTGAAACCTTCTTTACCGAATATTTGTATTTGGCGAAACCCACATTTGGCCTGTTTCTAGTAATTATTCAAAACCAAGTACCTATTCTCCATGATACTTGAAAAGAAAACCAGTTTTGAATTGATTTATGTATTTGCTTTAAAACTAGCCTATCAAAATACATACCTATGAAGTACAAAGGTGCCAATAATTATACCTATCTTAATAAATTAATATAACATAATTTTTTGTATTTAATTATAAAATATATTTGGATTGAATTAAACCAAGTAACTCTTACTTCTTCTGTGATTGAACAAACCATTTCTCGCAGGTCGAAAGGTGCTGCACAAAAAGTAAATAAAACAACAAAAAATAAGGGTGTACCCACACCAAAAGCCCAAGTATTTGATGCCAGGAATAAAATCATATCAAAAAAGAGGACTCAAATAAGTGACGCTAGAGACAAATTGGCTGAACTCGCAAAACATAAAGATGCTCGACTGAAGTTAGAGCAGCTGCGTAAAAAAAGGGTAAACTTAAGGATTTTGGTATATTTATTATCTTAGACCATCTGTTTCTATCTTACCTACTGGGTGCCGCAAATGGAGATGGGTTTTCTTATCTTCAATGTATTACTCTTTTTTTCTGGTCAAAAATCACAATCAGCCTAAGTTACATTTGCGTTGTCCAAATCCCTGTAAAAAGGATACAATGCCTTTTGTGTCTAATTACTACTAAATTGACTCTTATCATTAAAAGAGCGTCAGTGGTGTCGGGAATAAGACTGAAGAATTGGTAAACGTACCAATAGGTTTTTCTCAAAATGTACATTTACTGACTGCTCTCATCGCTCTGAAGGAAAACATCGTCAGGAAACTTGCATACACCAAAGAAGATTTTTTTTGGCGCATGTGAAGTCCACCAACCCGCACGGCTAGTGTGGTGGACAATAGCCAGAACGCCCTCGCCGAGAGGGTTGGCCTGAGCCCCAGCAGTGCGGACATGTTAATAGGCTGTTGATTTGATTATTTAATTAAACATAGCCATTTGGCAGCCAAACATGTTTAAGGACAATTAGGCAGTGCTCGTTTATTTTTTGTACCTTCTATCAAATTTTCTAAGTAATATTATGTACTTAAATTGTTCATTAAATTTCAGCATGCAATGATAGCTTCGCAAGAACGAAATATTTTTCAAAATTTTCCCAAATATATGAGACCAGTACCCAAAAATGAGAGAGGTAAGATGAAATGGTTGAACTTGGTACACCATACAGTGCTAGCTTAGGTAATATAATGTTGGATAAAATCATACAGGATACTTTAGCCACAAGCTGAGGGTGGAGGCCAGTTGTGATATATGGGATTGCGTGGAAGACCAACGCAGGCAAGGCTTGGTGGCCTGCGATACAATTTTGTATGGAGCCTGCCTCACCTCGTCTTTCCCGCAGTTGCCACCACATCAGTCTGTGGGTGGATTTATTCGTCGAAGAATAGTGTCTCTATTACATCAGCGCCATATCTTGACTACATATTCAAAATTGCCGTGGTACCCTAGCTAGTCTGTTGTGCACTCACCTTATGTTTATGAGGTCAGATTCGAACCTTTGCTTGTACCAATTATTTTTTCGGAACTTGAGTATAATTTATTATATTAGCACATTCTTTTCGGTGAAGGAAAACATATTGTGAGTATACAGTACTTTTAGAATTTCCACTCTAAGGCGTATGTGAAATCCAGAAAAAAACGTATTAGCACTTGGTGGGCAGGGGTGATACACAAAAGATCCCAAAAGGGTTGAAGTGTTGCCTTCCTGACCCCATAAAAATTGGAAATCAACTATTTGTTATTTTACTATTAATATACTATTTGCTATATAATAATCAACTAATTGTTATATAATAGTTGATTTCCAATTTTTTATGTTTAAAGAACCACCAGCTGACCTGTCCACTGCTCACGTACCTATTATCGTTGAGTCACTGGATACCTTATATCCATAGATATTGATTGATGAAGATGTTTAATTTTTATTGTTTACAGTTTTCATAGACCATTCCAGACAAGTGGTTTCTCAGCCCTTCACGCACCGTAACAATTACGTAGGGCAACAAATAAACACAAAAAGATTCTTAGAAAACAGGGCAGTAGAAGTTAGATCCATGGGTAATTTAATTCATTTTGATTTTACCTTTTTATACAATTATTTACTTATTTAATGTATCGTTTTTAAGTTGTACTGCGTTCATGTCAGTTTCTCATTTATAAATATGTAAACTATAATTTTTTGATTTTCTTCCAGGAAAAAGGCCAAAACTGAAACCTATTTTCAGAACAGTCGAAAATGATCTTGATAGAATTGATGATTCCATGGGGGAAGAATATGTGCCTCCAATAACCTCGTCAAATAACCCTGAACTGAATATAAAACTCAGGATTATTACTCCTAACAATGACGTACATGACAGAGACAGGGCAAGCAGAAATTTGATTAATAACCACAGGTAAATAAATTGCGTCTATAAAAGCGTATAGCTTCTAAAATGCGAATCTATTTAGTTCCAATGGATGTATGTCGTGCAATAAGCTAAAATCCTTAAATCTTGCTATTATTCAGACCGTTTTTTTTAAAGCAAACTTTCATTAGCTTTTTTATTGTCCACTGTCCACATAATAAACCTGTCCATATTTTGCGTACCACATTTTTTATGTTTACAGACTCTCCACGCCAGAGAGAGAGAGTCCACCTAGGCCACCATCAATTTTGAAGAAGCGACCAATGGCGGCCATGAGAACCGAAAAGAAAACTGAGAAAAAGGATAAGCCCACTTTGGAATATAGGATAATAGTAAGCAACCTTGGTAGCACTGTCACTGGTGGAGACATTGAGGTGAGTCTTAAAAATGTTCTAGATTATACATGAAAGAAACAGTGGCAGTGGGCTGGGCACATCGCTCGTAGAACTGACGGCCGTTGGAGCAGAAAGGTTCTCGAGTGGCGACCACGTATCGGAAGACGCAGTGTAGGCAGGCCTCTCACAAGGTGGACCGACGATCTGGTGAAGGTCGCGGGACCCAGCTGGATGAGATTAACGCAGGACCGGTCGTCGTGGAGATCCTTGGGGGAAGCCTTTGTCCAGCAGTGGACGTCTACAGGCTGATATGATGATGATGACATGAAACAGACCAGGATTTCTCATATTATCTTGTATTTTAGTTTTTATATCTACTTTTCCAAATTAAGCAGAGACAATATAGGTATATATTTTTTAAATGAAACTAATATAAACATTTTGTTTGATTAACAACTTTGAATAAAAATAAATTCTCTAATTATTACATGAATATATTGTGTAAAAAATATTTTGCTGCTACATTTTGTAACAACATAATTTTATCATTAGTAAGAATTCATTCAATAATTTATGATTGCGTGTCTTGTATTGTTGTGTACAATGTGTGCTTTTTACACTGTATGTAATTATTATTTTCGTGATATGTTACCTGATATAAATAAATAATAATATTAATCATAAATAAACATGTATTTCATAACTTTATGTGTGGCTTTAGAATGTGAAAAATAAATTTGTGTTAATTTCAGGAACTTTTTGGCGACGTGGGCGGTATGATGGAGTCTCGCCTAGTTAGACCGGGTACAGCAGAAGTTATCTATAATAGTTTAGAAAACGCCCAGAATGCCGTAGATTTATATCACAACAGGCAATTGGATGGACAACCGATGAACTGCCTGCTTGTGGCTCCACGCCCCACTGCTACACCTTCGAGGTAAGACTTTTTAAAATTATGTTGATCAAAACTAAACTACAATTAATCAGAGAACCTCAGTTTCTAATGAATAAGTTTCTCTTTACAGGACGAGTGGTAGCAAACCGGCATTAATCAGTACCAACTCTACTGTCGAACCGGATTTGTCTACTTTCCATAAAGTAATGTTTAACTAATAAGTTCTTAAACTATCGGAGTAGTCTTTTAGCACAAGTCAAATGAATGTTAGATGAAGTAAGGCGATATTCTCACTTGCCGACTCTTCACTCTCGCGGAGACGACGCGAGGCATCTCGCGTGAGTGAACAGCCGGCATTGCAATTAATCTAATATGTAAGTAAGTGTATGGAATTTGGCATAGCCCACGCCGTTTAGTGTATTTCCATCCAACCATTGGACTTACTTAAAAAAGGCATTTTGAAAATGCGCCAAAGTCCAAAGTGAATTAAGTCCAACTTGCATTGGGTCCGGAATGATTTATTTATTTCCAATTTGATTTCTTTCCGAAAGAATTATATTTTTAAAATAACACAGTCATGCAGATTGTATAGACTAGATGCTAATTGTTGCACAACTTTTCCTTTTGGACGTTTTTCAGATTGTGCACAATTCAATTTTGACATTATTTGTATTTGTGGATGTAACTAAATAAAATTGTACTTGCGTTTTGCTTGGACATATTAGGCATATTTTTCACTTTGGACCAAATTCAATTTTGGACGTAATGGCACGTTTAGTGCCATTACACCCACACTAAAGGACTTAATAGGCTATATGTTACAACTTATAATATAAGGTAGGTACCTTAGCTAACTGGTGACTCCGCTACTCCCACCAGAGTCCAGACCCCCACTCCTCAGGGATGTAGGGGAACCATGCGGCGTGTTCCACGCCACCGTATAATTAATACCAAAAGAAATTGCATACGAAAACAAACCGTGGCGTATAGTTACATAATTCACCTGAGTTTGATCACACGGGTGCATTATGTATACTAAAAAAGTGTATAGGTATTGTATTGTAGTGTATTTTAGAATCTACTTCCTATAAAGTGCTCACGGGCCTAATGGGGAATCCCTGTAGAAAGAAAGGGAAGTGTAATTCACATTTATCGTGTTTAATAATATGTCTTTCAGTAATGAAATCTACGACAATTTTATTCAAAAATGTAACTATATCACGTAAGTTTCAATACCTAATAAATGGATTTAAAAATTGGCTGATGGTATAGATTTTCATCTCCCGACCCGATTAATTATATTGTCACAAGGCCCACCGCCAGTGTCCACGTTTCTACGCCGTCGTAAGTCATGACTGGCAAGCAGGAAGAATCGTTATCGCGAATTGTTTACCCATTACGATATTATCTATGGTAAATTACCTATTTGAGTATTTGATTTATTATGCTATGCTTGGATTTGGATATTTTATATGACTAAATTTATACAAAACTAAATTTCTGTTTCCGAACTTAAACCGAAAGTTCTTCCACAAATTAGAATGCGCACATGAGCGCCGCCTCCGCTGTGGGTTGTGAATGTGACAGCCCTCGGCCATCAAACACCTCGTGGTAGGTATAGAGTTTCGTCAAAATCTGTTCGGTAGTTATTGCGTGAAAGAGTTACAAACATCCAAAGTATCGCAGCAGCTTTAATATTATTAGGATGTAATCCCATGCACAGGGAACATCTAAAAATGATAATTGAAAAATTCAATCGCGAGCATGATTTGAACCTGCGACAGGTCGCAGGCCAGGGCCTGGCTTGTCGCTAATATAGCTCGGTTGGCAAGAGCAGGCCCCGGAATGGTCAAGTCGCAGGTTCAAGTCCTGCTTGCGAAAGATTTTTCAATTTGGATTACTCCGAGTAGGTATAGTCCCTCAAAGTCAAAACTATTTTGCATGTAAGTACACTGGGTACATTTATACAACGTCAATTTTTTATCTTTTCCCTCTCCCTTTTTTCTGTCCCTTTTTTCTTATTTAATCCTATTTCAATTTGGATTATTCCGAGTTCATAGTCCCTTTCATCCTAGCCATTGCTTAGAGGTATGGTAACTAATCTTTTTGTCCGTCTGTGTTTCTTTATGTCGATAACTTTAGGTAAATAGATTGATATGTAAAATTACCCGACAATGGGGAAAGTTGCATGAAAAAAGCATTTTTACTCAAAATCTGGACCGATTGAGCTTTGTAGCTTGTATGTACAAAGATAGAAAAATATGAAACCTGTTTTTACTAAAAACCCGGCCTCCGCAGAACCGATAACGCGTATGTCCTGGATGACGCAGCAGTCCTGCGCTATCCGCAACGGAAGCGAAGTTGCCTTTATTATTAATTTGAGTGACGTTAATCGGGGAGCAAAATATCTGTGACAGGTAATAACGTAGTCACGAAATTGATCAGTTCGAACCATTCGATGTTCATTATAGAATTGGCTGTATGGTCTTAGAAACCTATGCCTAACCGCCGGTTTTTGAAGAAAAACAAACAAAATATAACTTGGCTGTATGGTTTATGACTTTTGCCTGTTCATCATTGGACGAATTCAACAAAAAAAAATGGCTTTTTGGCGGAATTTTGTCAGAGATGGTTGTCGTTTGGGTTTAGTTTTCCAAAAAATGTATATTGTGGGTTTTGGTGTATATTTGTGATAGTTTTTTGCAACAAGTGCCTAAAGTGTATACTGTGCGGGATAGATAAATAAAAGCGTGTAACGACTCTTATCTACCGGATCGTTCCAACATGTCCCTTGTTATTCTTCATTCATTCTACTATCGGTTTAATACGGACATTAACCTGCATTGTGGATCACCCAATGGCACTGTTGTGCCCTCGTGGAGGCCGTTCTGCAGTTTTATTGAAAATCGCCGACTAACTCTTATCATGCTCTGTTTTTGTGGAGGCCGTGCTGTAACCGCCAGTTTGAATAAATATACCTAAGAAATAATACTTAAAATAAGACAGGGCTGTATGGACAAAGCTTCCCTTGCCCGTCCTTAATAGAGGACAAATCAACAACAACAACAAAAAAATGTGTACGGGCGGAAACCGGCCGGCACGTCGTAAAATTTGCGCGTCATCCATTCATTTCATTCATTCTTTTCCGCCATTTTGTCTTCCTTTCATTGCATCAACGACGACGCTGTTGGTTGCTGTTGCGGGTGAGGCACGCTTTGTTGCTTTCTTTCGTGTAGTGTCAGTGTGATTTAGTGAAAAATGGGGGACCGTAAGTATTTCCTGTTATAAAATTTGCAGATAATTTATGTGCCACGAGTCCTATAATTATATTTATGTTACGTTTTTAGCCTACGCTTCGAGCGATTATAGCGGCGGCGGTGGTGGTGGTGGTGGTGGTTCATATTCGGCTCAATACACCATGCCGCCACCTGCGTTGGCTTCCGGTGACAATAGTTACGGTGCTGGCCAACAAAGTAGTTTTACTCCGAGCAGTTACGGTGGCGCCCAGAACACGGGTCAGGAATGGAGTCAACCAAGTACAGGTAAGGTTATAATTGTAATCTACGTTGTTGCCGTCCCAGTTCTTTAAGGACAGCTCGGTTTTTAACTGCTATGCTTTAAAAACAGGTGGAAACTCTTACGGAAGCGCCCAGACAGGAAATAGTTATGGCCAAGGGTACAATTCCAACTATGGCAGCAGTGGTGGCTATGACCGCAACAATGGTAGTGGCTACAACGTGAGCGGCGGTGAGCGTGGTGGCAGCAGCTACGGTGGTAGCGACCGTGGAAGCTCGGGAGGTGGCTACGGCGGCGGTGACAGGGGGGGCAATGGCGGCGGGTACACAGGTGGCGACCGCGGGGGATATGGCGGAGGCGACCGCCCAAGCTTCAATAGAGATGGGGGGAATAGAGATGGTGGATATGGGTGAGTACTTTTATTTCCTCAGGTTTATAGAGATTACCTACCTCACAATTACAATCTTCAGTCGCATACCTATTTCAATGTGTTAATGTATGAAAAACAGCAAGAATTAAGTGTAAACATCAATTGGGTATAACTTTTTGTACACAATCTTTTTCTATGGTAATACCTATAAGGTAGTGTGGGTCTGATTAATTTCTTAATTAGGATGCCTGAGGTGATTAATAACATTGAATACTGGTTGGATTTAAAAGGAAAGAACTGATGCAATGTTAGAGTAAGGTATAATTATTGCAGACTTGCATTTACCTACTTACAGGCACAGTATTCAAAAAGTGCCATAGTTTTGCAATTTAAACATAAAATAGTGGTTATAACAAAATACATGTACTGACCAAATACAGAGGCACTTGGTATTGCAGATACAAACAGCTAGTTAAAAACAAAAATATTTTTAAAACTTACCTTACTAAATGACATGTTGTTTCTTTTTCTCAAAAAATCTATGATTCAAATCGAATACCTATATGGTATTAAATTAGTAAAAGGCGTAAGTAAGCTAACTGCTATAAGGTTGATGACCGATTGCATGTTGGCAAAATATTATGGGAAAAAAACTTGAGTAAGCTTATTTATACAATGCTGGTCACATAAGTATAAAAGTACAAAAAGACATGTTTTATTATTTTTCAAAATGATTTTTTTTACTTTCGTACAAAGTGGTGTGGTTTGTATAAAAGTTTTTTTTTTCGAAATTTCAACAACTGAATACAGACTGCCCCTGTAAACGGTCACTACAGGTATTTTGTTATACTTTGTATATACAAGAAGATTAAAAGATGGAAGGCTAGAAACTGGTGTCATTAGACTCGTCCTATGCTTCTGCATTGCAGACCCACCATTGACCACCACTGACCGTACCCCTGCAATGGGTATTGTTAAAATTAACTATACCATCAACTCCTGCACTGTTAGCCAAAAATTTTGTAGATATCTTTGTTACAACTCTTTGCACTTTTGTAGACGAATGAAAATTCTTTTTTCTTATAATACCTAGGTACAATACGTCATGATAAAATAATTAATATGCAAATAAATAACTATATTGCAAATTTTTGGTTAATTGTGTAATAATTCTTGAAAAAGTGTAATTATGTGTTTATAATATTTATTAGCGAACTGACTTTGAGCTGACTTATTGGAATTATGTGTTTATGTTGGAAAAAAAAACAATTAAAAAAAATTATAACAACTGACGCCTTCGTCATACACCTTCATCGACAGGCGACTTCAGTTAAGGATTTTATTGATTTAATGATTTTATGGTTTCTCCTGGAATTACAATAATAAGAAAGAGGGTGGGACAAATTTGATACAAGTATTGACCAAAATATGAATGGTTTCAGAAAGCATTCGAATGAAAACATTTGAGAGATGATAAAGAATTTATCCATTATACTAACTGCAGATAGTTTGAAGCTAAGGATTTCGATTTGATTGTGTGATAATTTGTTTAACACTCTTTGTAGTATAAATATAAGAAGTTCGCCAATGAGTATGTATATACTCACCTACATAATTTAAATGGGCATGGATTTTTTTTACCCACTTCCATATATTTTAAAGTACCGTATTTACTATTTATGTTGTGATTATGTATCACTTTTTCAAGAATTACTGTTACAATAATTATAAAATGTCTTCAGTTATTTTAAAGACTGACTTTAACTGCAAGCATGCATTTTGACGAAAAAAAAATTGTTAACATAATTGTCACCATACATTGTTCTAAGATTTTCAAGGTATCAAGGTTTAAACATAATGGTAAAGAAAAGGATTCAACACTCGGACTAAGGTCACTGGTAGAAGTGAACCTAGGTGCTACGTGCTGCGTTCAGTGTGACCCCAGCCCGCCCAATGTACTAAATGCAGTTCTTATTGTTTTAGTGGCGGCGGCAGGGGGGGTGGTTTTAATAAAGGTAAAGCTCCTCGCGATGAGCGAATGGTGCTGTTGTCATATTATTATTTGTACTTCAAGGGCTGCCAAAGTAATTCTGATTATTACAGGTATTTACGTAAATCTTTACTTGGCTGTTGACAAAATGTTTAGGGTGTTTAAATTTCATGGTTTCACAGCTATAGGTACATACACAAATTATTTAATATAATATAGACATAAAATCTTTTATTATTTTTAATATTTATTTCTCCATTAAGTATTGTCATCACATCACCATCGAGTACAGGAATCAGGAGCCCGCTATGGGGACTGCATTACACTTGCACCTCTCGCCATCACCCTGCGACACTCGGCAGATACCTACGATTGGTTTTTATTATTATTTTGACTTACCTACGTGCGCAAGTCCTGTGTTAGGGGAGCCTTGTCACTCCCAATGGTCCATATTAGTAATATCGTCATCGTGATTTCACGCTTAAATTAGCTTACAATACAACAACGGGGATGAACAAGAGAAAGAGTCACGGATTATATATAAAACTAGCGTAAGCCGGCGTGTGGCTTTATTTGCGTGTCAATTTGAAAAGTGTAGATCCATTAAAGTTTTATTCTGTCACTGCCTAAAGGTATTTATATAAAATCTGGATACTGAATTTGTTAGGCCAGGTTTTTTAATATTGTTACGTACATAAATATTTTTGTTTAAACAACATAGTATACTTACTAGTTGTTTGTCAATAGGTGTTTGTTTTTCATAAACTAAAAATAATTATTAAAAGAGTAACTTTTTAATTAAGAAGAGTCATCATCAACAGCCTATTAATTTCCCCACTGCTGGGGCTCAGGCCACCCTCTCAACGAGGGCGTGCGGGCTATTAAGAAGAGTACTATAGCCTTTAAGCAGACAATAGGATTTACCATAAGTATGTATAGGTATTATACAGATGGGTAATTGGATAGTAATTTGATAGACCTTATTACTTTGTGGAACTACTGGACAGGTTTTAGACAATTACCAGTTTTATTTATTCATCTTGTACTGTGCATTGAGGCTGGATCACTTTTATGGTTTTATGTGTAAATTATACATAAGATACTTGTTGTCAGCAGTCTCGTTGAGTGTTAGCAGGTCAGAATTGTCAGATTGTACATGACAATGTGTAGAATATATAGTGCGACTGGTATATATATATATTCCATTCCAAGTCAATTTATCATACGAATTTAAACGATGTTTGCGTGTCGGAAACTTACATGGAATATACACTAGCAGAAAATAATGTGTAACAACTGGTCAACTTTGCGGTCCATTTCGGTACACCACCATTGTTTATTTTGTTGTCGAAACGCAAATGCGTTCGTTTTCTTTTCGTATGCCGATTGATCTAGAATGTATGTCAGAGTTCGTGGTATCAGGTTGGTTGTACTCATGATAATTGATTTATTTACCAACCAATCAGCAAAAATAAGCGTAAATATAATCTATCTTACTACTTACTGTATGACTACAATTTGTTTACCAAACAAATATTGCGTCTTCATCATCATGAATAAAACTGCTTGACTCTTATGACTCGTTATGGTACCAGAAACACTATATTGATTTGGCAGCCCTGTGGTTTGATTATAAGTGCGACGGATTATTGTATCACCAATCGCGGTTCAAAGTATATATTTAAAGGGATTTTTTCTACACTGTAACGGTAAATAAAAACTCTTCGAATTGTACGGGATTCTGGAAGGTTGACGTCACGGTATTGAAGCTCAGTCTCGCCCATGACACTCAACATAAAGTATGGTTGGCTTATGCGAGATACCTAGATTCTCGGTGAGCTAATTTCGGCGCGCGCGCCATATAAATCTATTACAGAGTCCTAGATTATTTGTGTGAAATATATGTTATGCTAGAATAAAACCAATGGTCCGCCTCACAATGGCAAAAAAGAGACAGGATTTTATTGCGCTAAGAAATGATAAACCGACTGTAGTATTTGACTTTTTTGTGACTTGGTAAATGGAATTTATTATAGCTTTAAACATACCAAAATAGATGTTTCACACATCGTTGTTCAGAATCTGATCTACCTCTTAAGAATATTTTACACTTGCAATGTAGTGCTCTGTATTTATAGGTAACCCACAAAATATCTTCAGTTTAATTGGTACATTTATTGTAAATGCGAAACGACGACGGCCACCCAGCATTTATTGGATTCTAAGTTTAAATAAGTAGCGGTTTATAAGGTGAGGGTACTTCGTGGTTCGGACGTTTTGCCTCGAACGCATAAGATACCTAGTGGGTTCGATTCCCGTTGTAGACACAAGTTTGTGGATTTTGTACAAGAGTTGGTCCTGGAGCCCTATTTTTGAATCGCTCGTTCGCTTCGAGCGGTCGATTCTACTAATTTGCCATTGACATACGATACGAAATTAGTAGAATCGACTGCTCGAAGCGATTCGAAAATAGGGCTCCTGGTCTAGTTCTTATACACATGCATAACACAAGGAATAGTCGCCGTCGATGAATTACTTGAAGATATTTTCGGGGATTGCAACAATTTTCGACAAGTGGTGTCGTAGCGTAGCTTTGCGTGTTTCAGAGTATAGTGTAGGTAACAAGAATGCGATAACGACCCGGTGAACGAAAAAAAACTCGTTCACTGATTATACCTATACCTAGTTGGTTGCTAAGTTCTGTTACTATGATTATTTTAATTATAAGTCACATTGTCAGTTGTGTGACAAACGCGAAATGAGTAATATGGCAACCCTGTTCCTATATAGCCCTGTTCAGGCAAAACATTGCAAGCAACCAATATGAAATATGATAGCGGGGGCGGCGGGTTTCGTGGGGTTAATATGATATGGGATATGTATGCTATAGAACTGGCAATAATGTGACAATTTATTGTTTAATTTCATCTGTATAAAAATTAAGGAATCAACAGAACAAACAGTAACAAACCTTTAATCCAAATAGGTATAGGCGTAAATACATATATTTTAAAGGGTTTAAAACATAGACTCCACTGTTTATTTAAAAATGTTTGTAACTGAAGTATAGTGTCCACCTGGGTTTATATCCGTAATAATAATGCATTTTCTTAAACCAAGTGTTGAAAGTGATTACGCATGAAAATTGGTAATATCAAGAGTTTTGGGTTTCAAGTTGCTACATGATGGTTAAAACATGGTATAAAGTTGAAAAACGTGTATCCGCTGTTCAGTAGGTAGGGAAAAATACATTTGATTATTTTCAACGTGATGAAGATTTCACATTAATAAGAGGTACATTTACCACCCATCACAAGGGTAAATTATGGAAAATGGTCTACTATGGGACGAAAATATCGTGATAATGAACGACGTTAGACTAGAACACTGTTAGAGTAAAATTAAATTTTAATTATGAGAACCGTCAATAGGTACTTTAGCGTAATATTTATCTAGAAAATTTTCGTCATAAATAAATAAAAATATGTTCGTAGGTGGCGGCAGCGGGTTCGGCGGGGACCGGGGTGGGGGTGGAGGGGGTGGTGATATGGTAACGCAGGAAGATACCATCTTCATTCAAGGCATGGATCCATCCACCAGCGAAGATGAAATGTGCCAACACTTTGGTGCTATTGGCATTATCAAGGTATGTAAAAAACACGTCTTAAACATAACATTTAACACTTAACTTAAATCCTAAACAAATTGCATAAAAATTTGTAAGACTTGCAATCGAATCTGGAACATCTTGAAGTCGGTTCAGTTTTCAAACGTTCTTCTCGTTCTTTGCACATTTTTATTTAATGATATACTCTATATTCAATATAATATATTCATTAATTATTACTAATAAATTATAATAAATGTCAATCTTACAAATAAAATATTTTTTCCAAAGCGTCACAACGAGGCAGTGTGCCTAAAATGCTGGCGGCGTTACCTCGTTGGATCGCCAGGTTTATTCGCTGGCCGAGGTAACTGCCCGCCGGTCACCTGATGCCTCGTTGAGACGCTTTGATAGGTCCATGAATAACTGTAGGGCTTCAGGGCCCCACGGTCCCATTGTTTCCACCCCAAACGGCACAAACTGATAAAATGATATACTTATTTATTTTCAGACTGACAAGAAGACACAAAGACCAAAAGTGTGGATGTACAAAGACAAAGCCACTGGCCAACCGAAAGGCGAAGCAACCGTCACTTACGAGGACGCGAATGCGGCGACCTCAGCCATCCAATGGTTCGACGGAAAAGATTTCAACGGTTGCACTATCAAAGTGTCCCTTGCTCAAAGACAAAATACGTGGGCTGGCGGCAATAAAGGAGGCGGCGGAGGTGGATTCCGGGGAGGGCGGGGAGGAGGCGGCGGAGGGGGACGCGGGGGCGGCGGCGGAGGACGCGGGGGCGGAGGCGGCGGAGGAGGCGGGCCGCCCTCCGGCAACAGAGAGGGCGACTGGAGATGTGCGAACCCTAGCTGTGGAAACACCAACTTTTCATGGAGGAAAGCATGCAACAGATGTAATGAAGAAAGACCAGAAGGCGCCGGAGGTGGCGCTCCTTCAGGCGGTGGCGGCCGTGGCGGTCCGCCTGGACGCGGCGGCCGTGGCGGGCGGGGCGGCGACCGCGGCGGGTGGGGAGGTCGCGGCGGCGGCGGGGGAGACCGCGGTGGGGACCGCGGCGGCGACCGGCGCGGCTACGGCGGCGGCGACCGCGGCAACAGCGGCGGCGCCATGCGAGGAGATGGAGGGTAAATATTGGTTATAGTAATTTTTGTCGTCCGCATACGTAAGCCTTACAAACGAAAAATAATCTACATTATCTATTCTGTGCTACAGCCTAGACTAGAACAAAATTAGACGGACATTAATTTTATTTAATGTTATTTAACTATGTTAAAGCACTTAATAAAAAGAGGAATTTCCTACGTTCGTTCGTTTCGTTCCTAGCAAGAAAATAAATTCCTCGGTCGTAGATAATTGCGAACCGTAGTTCTTTACGTACGCGGACGAAGGGATTTAGTAGCTATCACTAATGTCGACCTTTGTTATGAAAGGAGTCTCTGATTATTATACGGCTCGATATCAAGCCCGGCGGGTTTCGAGGGGTTAATTAAACATCTTATCCAAAATGCCTCTGGTGTATTAAATATGAAAGCTCTTACTAAATATATTCTTTGTTTTGTTTCAGCAGCAGGGACCGGCAGAGACCATACTAGAATACTTAAGATTATTATACTTTAACTTTTATCAATAATTGGTGTATTTAATTTTTACAGACTGATTTTTGTGAACTCCCAGAATATTTTTTGTCGATATTTTTGTATGATTTATTGCTGTACTAACAAAAACAAAACAATAATTCTTGACTATAGTGCACAATAGAAACGACATAAGTATTGTATTATCTCGTTTGGATTCTGCATTACCACCTACCTATTGAATAAGTTGTATCAATCAATCGGCCTACGATCATGTATTACCCAGATTAAGTGTGCCTTGACTTTAAAATGCGGCCGTAACCCAACGTGTTTAGTTCTAACATCTACATAGCTCAGATTTGTCCTATATTGCATGCAATGTAGCAAGACACGCACGACGCATGCAACGCGACGCAAACAACACAACGTATACAAAACAATGCTTAGAATACTTTTATCATGCCACTATTTGAGCACACGGTATCAGGGTAATATATGATCGAAGCAATCTCCACTAGTTTTTTGTGACAATTGAACGAGTAAAATATGTAATTGGACAAAGAGTTATAGTAAATAAAATATAAATGTAATGTTTAGGTATTAATGATTTAGGATACAAAATAAGGTTTTCTCGCTAATGAACATTAAGTACCTAATGCTGACAAATCCTTTATAAAACCAGGTAGAGATTCTTAATAAAATACCGTCATCAAATATGTTTTGTTTTGTTCTGGTGATGCGTTATCTTCTGTCCCGCTACTGTGCCTCGGAAAAGCACCGAAATCCGAATAGATCGAACGGCCGCCCGGGGTATAAAACAAAATGCCATAGATTATGTGGTAACAGCTCGGCCGCCCGGGGTATGGTATAAAGGTGAACGCACACCTGGCCGCACCGCAGTCTGTCTCCGGTGAATACGTCCAGTGTTGCCAGCCACAAATTTTGACACATGACGTGAATACTTCGAGAGTTCGTAATTCTACATTCAAAAACATTACTCCTATAATTAGTAACGTACCTAATTAGGTACATTTTAATACTAAAAATTAATCTAGTTACTAATTTTTATTAATCTCGTTTTTGATTTTATAAAACATGATTGTCATTATTTACCATTTTAATGTTAGCTACCTATTATGTATCATTTTTAGCTACTGCTAGTCTAGCATCTTCTAGCACCTTTTTTGGGTAGAAAAATCTGCCATTCTAGCAACTTTTTGCAAAAGACTAGCTCAAAAGGACTTTGCTTCCAGAGCCGTAAAGCCCAGTTTTAAGAAAAAAATAAATTGGGTTGGCAGTGTGCGAAGGTTCATACAACTTCATACAAAGAATTAAAATGCGGAGACTGCGGTGCGGCCAGGTGTGCGTTCACCTTAAAACAACTCTGCCATAGACAAAGGTGGTAATCTGGTAACGGCCGCCTGGGGTATAAAACAACTCTGTCATAGTATAAGGCGGTAACGGCCTCCCAGGGTAGGTATATAAAAAAATCATCACATTCAAAAATTTTTAATAATTGTGGTGTAGGAAAACCCTTTTTCTTTCTACTAATAAATCATTCATCTTTCATCAGCCTGCACCAGTCCATTGCCATCTCAGGTGCGCCAGTGATCCCTATATTCCTGCTCTGCATGCAAAATCGTCTGCCCACTCGGACTGTGACCAGCCCACTGCAACTTCAGCGTACTAACTTTTTTTCGGCTCTGGCGGATCATCTGGTTTCAGATCCTGTCGCTTCAAAATACTTCGCTTCCTTAACCCGTTGAGCGATTGAAGGTTTCAGAGCTTTCCCCTGTCAGTGTTTCAAAGTACATAGTTATAATGTATTATTCTGACTTATTTTATGGTTCTAAATAAAAGAGCAGAATAAATTGAAAGTAGGTTCATATAATTTTATTTACAACTAATAACAATATTTGCTATGTCTTCAATACTTTCTTTGGTTTAAATTAATAGATTTGTTTATTAAGTTATCAGGTTTCATTAAATTATATTGCGATAGAACACATTTTATGTACATAAGTACTACAGAATCCGCTACACCCACAGATTACCTATACTTAGTTCATTTCAAGAAGTCCCGGAATAAAAACGTCGTAACATAATCTCAGCAGCAGCGAAATTATCTTACAACATATTCTTGCCAAATATATTCTAGGGCATACTTAAACAAAAGCAAGTATGTAGATACTAGAGGATTCATAAAATGAACGAAATATTTAACGATAGCAACACCGGTCGACGCCTATCGTCTGTGGAAGCTGAGTATCTTGATGAGAACGAGTCCCATGACGGTGGCGGCGGCGACGCCGATGCCGGCCTTCCACCACGACGAGTTGTCCCCCGCCAAACCAGCGAAGTGCTTCAAGTGCCTGCGAACCATTATAGTCCAATAAATGTAAAAGTAGCAGGTACCGGAGTGTCATAATAAATAACTGAACATTATACAAGTGTGGGCTATCTGGTCCATGGAAAGACTTGAACAATTGGTCACACCACACTACAGATCAGGTAGCAAAAACATCTACAGATGGCAAGGTCTAACTAAAGAATAATAATATGTTGATTTTATATTTTTTCAAATAAATAAATAGTAGAAAATTCATGACCATTCATTCAGAATTTGTGACTTGCTTACGAAACTAACGATACTCGAGTACAACAGATTATGGGTTCGATTCCCACTAGGGACACAAGTTTGTGTAAGTTGGATGTTATATTTGTGAATTGTCTAACAATACCTTAAATTACAGACTATGCCTGCAACTAACCTGTGTTTGCTGAATAAAATCCAAGCAGCTTGAAATTGACTGACAAATACAAATTAAAATAACAAACTAATTAATATATTCTTGATATGAATTATAATAAGTATTGCAATACAACAAAGGAATGCACCACAATGTTTACTATGTGTAAGAGTCATTCAGACTAGGCGGAAGGAAAAATACTCGAGCACTTTCATGCCGCTAAAGTAAAAAACATTCCACTTGTATTAATTAAAGCTTAATTGACCTTAAAGGTACATTATTCAAATTCAACTGTCTCTGACCACCCTTTTGGTAGGAGTTTTATTTTAATTGTGTTTTTAAAATTAAATTTTGACATAAATGGGACCTGACAAAAAATATGATTACTATGTAACTTACGGAAACGCGGCCATGGTGGCGAGTTTGAGGAACACGTCGTGTTTGTTGTCGCCGAGGTGGAAGGGCTGCGGCGCGAGCAGCTGGTACTTGGCGCAGAACACGTCCGGCTGCAGGATGTACTCCTGGCGCGCGGGCGGGCCGCCCGCGCCGCGCGTGCCCACCACCAGCACCGGGATGTGGCTTTCCGCGAAGTATTTCTAACAACCACAATAACAGGCCTAAGTACTAAGTGAGAAATAACAGTTTATGGGAACTACTGGCTGCGACTGTGTTTGTAACTGGTTATTTTCTTGGATTGTAACCGAGAAACAAGAATGATTTCATAGCGCGGTCTTTTCTTTTCTTATAACTAGTTAAGATGGAAGATCACGATTGTAAGCTATTGCAACTCTTAGTCATCATATCAGCCTGTAGACGTCCACTGCTGGACAAAGGCTTCCCCCAAGGATCACAATTCTTAGTATGTGAGTTAAATACTTAGAATCGTGATTTTACAAACGAAGATATTGTAAAGGCTTCCATCGTAACTACACTCACGGACACAAGTTTTTTTTTCATTTGAGATCAGGGCTTCGATTTCCGCCTGAATGTGATTTGGGATACGACTGTCCAGAATGCCATACACACCAATAACTGATCAGGCTAGCTGTTTTCACTGTAGACTAAAATAGAATTGAAAAGATCAAAGGCATCAAAATGTACGAAAAACATACGCAGGATTCTGACAACCCTATGGTGAAGTGATCCTTCATCCGTACTCCAGACAGCCACCATCAGACAGATCTCACCCTAATCATATACAGGCGGAAATCCGAGGGCTCAAAATGATCTCGAATGAAATAAAAAGGCCTAGTTCGTTAATTGCGTCCGTAAGTGTAGTTACAAGGAAAGAAAAGACCGCTGTGAAATATTTACTATTTCGCAACTCGGTCACAAAAAAGGAGAAAATTTTCACTACAGATTAGATATGAAGTTACTAGAACTGTAGAGGGGGCTGTTGCACTCCGCTTACAATGTAAATCCTGGCGATGTACTCGAAGGAGCGGCTGGCGGTGGCGTCGTACACGAGGCAGGCGACGTCGCAGTTGACCTCGTGCGGCTGCAGCGGGTCGGACACGCGCGAGATGGGCACCTCGCGCAGCACCAGGTACTTCTCCTGGCCGTACACCGCCGCCGCGTTGATGCAGCAGCTGTCCGCCGCGGTCCCGTCGCCGCGCTCCTGCGCGTGCGCCTTCACTCTCTGTGTAAACAGCAAACAGTGGACTGTTTATGACAAAATCAAATCAACAGTACCCTCTCAATGAAAGTACAGATGAAGAAAGAAAAACAAGAAAAACCGTCGTAAAAAAAATATTTTTTTCATGCCATTCCAGTACTGTCAAGTCAAAAACCGAAACTTCTAGTCAGCGGCTCGGCTGACTCATGTCTTCATCAATGAGACTGGAGGCCACAACAGAGGGAGTTAGGGCTATAATAGTCCACCACGCTAGCCCAGTGCGGGTTGGTGTACTTCACATGCGCCGAAGAAGGAATTCTTAGGCTTTATACAGGTTTCCTCTTTTCCTTCACCGTTTAAGAGCAGTCGTAAATATACTTAAGTTTCGAGAAAACCCATGTACATGGCGCGGCCGGGGATCGAACTCGGACCTCGACGTGACTCGAGGTTGTCTTCTGTTATTTAATATCCGACGAGCTCTGACCCTATGAATGCCAATTCTATGAACACAGGCAACTTTTGCTATTAGGTGGGCAAAGTAGGCGGATGGTACTGACTGACCTTATGTGCGATTCCAAGGAAGCTCCTGCAGATGGACGTTTTACCGCACGACCTGGGGCCAATGACGTGGCACTGGTACACGTTGCGGCTCGACTGCTTCTTGGCAATGTCCACCTTCTTCTCGCGAGTAACTGCAACATGCGCATAAACTAGTAAAGTAACTTTATCCAACTGACTTGATAGTAAAGTAACTTTAACTTTTTTTAACTTCAAAAAACTAGCTCCAATTTCCTAGGTGTAATAAAACAGAAAATAATTTCCAATAACCTACTACTTACTGTGTATAGCAGATTTTTGTGACTCATTTTCATAGAAATTATATCCCAGATACGCTAAGTAGGCGCTCGTGTTCGGCAAGTCCACTAATGTCATCAAAGTCCACCGGCACATCCAGCCCTGCAGTGTTAAATAGCCCTGGAAATGCAAATATTAATAATAATTAATACTAGTGTTCATTCCGAGACGATATGCAAGCTGAAGTGGCAGGGCGCCCATGTGAATAATTAGAAATAAATTAGGCAAGAAAACTTTTTAAGAAATAGGGTAGCCTATACTCAACACAGCCGCATCGTTTTACGTGTAACGTCTTTGTAGCCGCTTGTGTCAATATTAGCTTTCAACCTTAATTTATATATTAATGAGCGCTGCTATAGAAAAAGAATCGAGACAAAGTCTCCGGTCGCATTGTTAAGTAACACTTTTCTTGTATAAAAAGACTGGTCTGTTAGCGTAGTGGTAGTGTCCCTGTCATAGAGATATGATCTCTTTGGTGGATCCCCTAGTAGCTATTTTTTTTCATTCACGGTCCCTGAGTACTGCGCGAAAGGTCGTGGGTTCGATTCCCACCCGGGACCAACATTTGTGTGATGAGCATAACTGTTGGTTTTCGGATTCTGAGTGTTTGTATGTATATAAGTATTTATAATTGTTTATCAGTTATTGAGTACCCATTTACAAGCTTCGGCTTCGTTTGGGACTAAACAGCTGTGTGTAAAATTTGTCCAAACATTATTATTATTATACATTGTAAAAGCTTCTTAACATGTAGCTAAATCACAGATGTTTAAAATCTAAATTAAATCTAAGCTGGGATATGTCTCTTTACCTTTTCATTGGTCGGTACGGTGTAGCGTAAATTGTGCCATGGTATTCTGGGGCAGCAGGAGAAAACGTTTTTCAATTCTGTGGGATTCAGCATTCCATCCTTATCTTTGTCGTATTTCTCAAACTGCTGCGTCAGGAACTGCTGTCCCTTGTATGATAACTCGGATGTGCAGCCGACCGGTACCTTTATGCTGCAACAATCAAGTGTTCTGTGGTATACAGGTGTACATTTAATCACCTGCAATAAGAAAACAGGAGAACCAAGGTCACCGACAGGTCAAAGAATTGCGAAACTGAAGTGGCAGTGGGCTGGGCACATCGCCCGCAGAACTGACGGCCGTTGGGGCAGAAAGGTTCTCGAGTGGCGACCACGTATCGGAAGACGCAGTGTAGGCAGGCCTCCCACAAGGTGGACCGACAATCTGGTGAAGGTCGCGGGACCCGGCTGGATGAGGTTAGCGCAGGACCCGTCGTCGTGGAGATCCTTGGGGGAGGCCTTTGTCCAGCAGTGGACGTCGACAGGCTGATATGATGATGATGATGAATAACGAAACAATGCAAAGAATTTTGAAGAGCACAAAAAGCCTTTTAGCGTCCACTGATGGACACAGGCCTTCCCCAATGAACGCCACTACACCCGGTCCTTCGCTCTCCGCATCCGGCCAACTTCTTTAGGTCGTCGGTCCACCTGGCGGAGGGGCGTCCCACGCTGCGCGTACCGGTCCGCGGTCCCCACTCTAGAACACGTCTGCCCCAACGGCCGTCGGTTCTGTGACAGATGTGACCTGCCCATTGTATTTTTATGATTGAGATAATGAATTAAAACCTGGCATATAAGTAGCTGTGTGTCAACTCCAGGCTCTCGTCGTAGCCGAACTTGCGCAGGACGGTCCACGTGGTCTCGTTGCGCCCTCTTTGGATGAATAAACAGTGCAGGAAAATGAAACCCTTCATTGTTATACATTCATTTTCTATTCCCCCAGGGATATTTTGAGCAATCACTGATTTTACTTCATCTAAAACCTAAAACAAATAAATTTAAACTCTTAAGTTCCAAATTAAGAAATATGATGGACTTCAATAAGCGACGACACCATGCATGCCTGCTAGGGAAATTATTTCCATGCGACGTTACTACTTACCTGCAATTGCAGTGGTGTGTCAAAACATTTCTTTTGAAATATTGTTATTTCATAATCATCCAGAACGCCATCGCCATCCAAATCACAAATTTTGAATATTCTTGAAAGGGCTCTCTTACATTTCTCTGTCAACTGAGAACCAATAGGTCTTATAATTTGTAACACATACTACGTAATAAATATATCATTGTTTCTTTATTATTATGATGGGTTGAATTGAGACTCTTTGAAAAAAAAAAGTTGAAAAAAGGAAAAAAAATGATTTAACAGGGTAAAAAGTGATAGTTAACAAATTATAACGATAATCTATACATATAATAAAATCGTAAAGGCCAAAAAGTCTGTACATTGAATATATTCGAAAAAAAACCAACCAGGGTGACTTAAAATGAGTAACTGAACATGTTAGAACAGTTTTTAAAATTTTTGTCTGTCTGTCTGTTTGTTTGAACGCGCATCACGCCTAAACCACTGAACGGATTTTGACGAAACTTTGTATAGTGACAGTGTACATCCCGGAATAACATAATAAATCACAAAAATCTCGAAAATTTGCCGAGAAATAACGACCAGCAATAAAAAACTCTCATTTGCTAAAATTTGTATGAACTTATAGGTCAGAGTAGCCTGGTTATTTTTGAAAGTGTTACAAGTGAGCCCAATTCAAAGGATAGGGCTACTCTGCAAACTACCATAGGTTTTTTATTATAAACCTTGACTGACTGACATACACTGACAGACACTGACAACAAAATCCCTATATTGACCGGTTACAGGGGCTCTCGGTATCGAATACCTACTGATTTGTTTTCTACAGTGACTGGCCGTTGGCGTAGTTGATGGTGAGTGGTAACCACGAGTGGTGACCCTGCCTACTGAGCTAAAGGTTTTGGGTTCATTCGCACCCGGGGCAAACATTTGTGTTCGCGCGTTTGTACGCGCGTTTGGTTGGTTGGTTCGCGCGTTTTGCGCGTTGGTTGCGGGTTGTTCGCGCGTTTGGTTGGTTGGTTATTTGGTTGGTTTGTTCGCGCATTGGTTTGCGCGTTTGGTTGGTTTTGATTATTTGGTTGGTTTGTTCGCGCGTTTTGTTGGTTGGTTGGTTATTTGGTTGGTTTGCAAGCGCGTTTCGCGCGTTTGGTTGGTTGGTTATTTGGTTGGTTCGCGCGTTTGTACGCGCGTTTGTTCGCGCGTTTCGTGCGTTTATTGGTTGCGGGTTTGTTTGCGTGTTTGGTTGGTTATTTGGTTGCTTTGTTCGCGCGTTTCGCGCGTTTGTACGCGAGTTTCGCGCGAATGTTCGCGCGTTTGTATGCGCCTTTGGTTTGTTGGTTGGTTATTTGGTTGGTATGTTCGCGCGTTTCGCGTTTGTTCGCGCGTTTCGCGCGTTTGTTCGCGCGTTTTGCGCGTTTGATCGCTTGGTAGGTTAGTTGGTTTGTTCACGAGTTTCGCGCGAATGTTCGCGCGTTTGTGTGCGCGTTTGGTTTGTTGGTTGGTTATTTGGTCGGTTTGTTCGCGCGTTTCGCGCGTTTGTTCGCATAATTTTATTGTAACTAGACGCTGTCTGAGTATAGGAGAGATAGCTATACCTACTTCCAAAATCCACGCATACGAAGTTGCGGGCAACAGCTAGTTATATATAAAACAATTTTCATAATTACAAAATTACCAGGAAAACAAAACGCTAGCGATGTTGCACTTTTAGTCAAAACTAGCTGTTGCCCGCAACTTCGTATGCGTGGATTTTGGAAGTAGGTATAGGTATCTCTCCTATACTCAGAACGCGCGACAAACCAACAAAATAACCAACCAACAAACCAAAGGCGCAAACAAACGCGCGAAACGCGCGAACAAACCAACTAACCTAACTAACGCGCAAAAAGCGCGAACAAACGCGCGAAACGCGCGAACAAACGCGATCCGCGCGAACAAACCAACCAAATAACCAACCAACAAACCAAAGGCGCACACAAACGCGCGAACAAACGCGCGATACGCGTGAACAAATCAACTAACCTACCAAGCGATCAAACGCGCAAAAAGCGCGAACAAACGCGCGAAACGCGCGAACAAATGCGCGAAACGCGCGAACAAACGCGCGAAAAGCGCGAACAAACGCGAAACGCGCGAACAAACCAACCAAATAACCAACCAACAAACTAAAGGCGCACACAAACGCGCGAACATTCGCGCGAAACTCGCGTACAAACGCGCGAAACGCGCGAACAAAGCAACCAAATAACCAACCAAACACGCAAACAAACCCGCAACCAATAAACGCACGAAACGCGCGAACAAACGCGCAAACCAACCAAATAACCAACCAACCAACAAAACGCGCGAACAAACCAACCAAATAACCAAAACCAACCAAACGCGCAAACAAATGCGCGAACAAACGCGCGAAACGCGCGAACAAACCAACCAAATAACCGACCAACCAAACGCGCGAACAACCCGCAACCAACAAACGCGCGAAACGCGCGAACAAACCAACTAACCTAACTAACGCGCAAAAAGCGCGAACAAACGCGCGAAACGCGCGAACAAACGCGCGAACAAACGCGATCCGCGCGAACAAACCAACCAAATAACCAACCAACAAACCAAAGGCGCACACAAACGCGCGAACAAACGCGCGATACGCGTGAACAAATCAACTAACCTACCAAGCGATCAAACGCGCAAAAAGCGCGAACAAACGCGCGAAACGCGCGAACAAATGCGCGAAACGCGCGAACAAACGCGCGAAAAGCGCGAACAAACGCGCGAAACGCGCGAACAAACGCGAAACGCGCGAACAAAGCAACCAAATAACCAACCAACAAACCAAAGGCGCACACAAACGCGCGAACATTCGCGCGAAACTCGCGTACAAACGCGCGAAACGCGCGAACAAAGCAACCAAATAACCAACCAAACACGCAAACAAACCCGCAACCAATAAACGCACGAAACGCGCGAACAAACGCGCGAACCAACCAAATAACCAACCAACCAACAAAACGCGCGAACAAACCAACCAAATAACCAAAACCAACCAAACGCGCAAACAAATGCGCGAACAAACGCGCGAAACGCGCGAACAAACCAACCAAATAACCCACCAACCAAACGCGCGAACAACCCGCAACCAACAAACGCGCGAAACGCGCGAACAAACCAACTAACCTAACTAACGCGCAAAAAGCGCGAACAAACGCGCGAAACGCGCGAACAAACGCGCGAACAAACGCGATCCGCGCGAACAAACCAACCAAATAACCAACCAACAAACCAAAGGCGCACACAAACGCGCGAACAAACGCGCGATACGCGTGAACAAATCAACTAACCTACCAAGCGATCAAACGCGCAAAAAGCGCGAACAAACGCGCGAAACGCGCGAACAAATGCGCGAAACGCGCGAACAAACGCGCGAAAAGCGCGAACAAACGCGCGAAACGCGCGAACAAACGCGAAACGCGCGAACAAAGCCAAATAACCAACCAACAAACCAAAGGCGCACACAAACGCGCGAACATTCGCGCGAAACTCGCGTACAAACGCGCGAAACGCGCGAACAAAGCAACCAAATAACCAACCAAACACGCAAACAAACCCGCAACCAATAAACGCACGAAACGCGCGAACAAACGCGCGAACCAACCAAATAACCAACCAACCAACAAAACGCGCGAACAAACCAACCAAATAACCAAAACCAACCAAACGCGCAAACAAATGCGCGAACAAACGCGCGAAACGCGCGAACAAACCAACCAAATAACCAACCAACCAAACGCGCGAACAACCCGCAACCAACAAACGCGCAAAACGCGCGAACAAACGCGCGAACCAACCAACCAAACGCGCGTACAAACGCACGAACAAACGCGCGAACACAAATGTTGGCCCCGGGTGGGAATGAACCCAAAACCTTTAGCTCAGTAGGCAGGGTCACCACCCGTGGCTACCACTCACCATCAACTAAGCCAACGGCCAGTCACTGTAGAAAACAAATTAGTAGGTATTCGATACCGAGAGCCCCTGTAACCGGTCAATATAGGGATTTTGTTACATCCTGTATGTCAGTCAGTCAGGGTTTATAATAAAAAACCTATGGTAGTTTGCAGAGTAGCCCTATCCTTTGAACTGGGCTCACTTGTAACACTTTCTATAATAACCAGGCTACTCTGACCTGTAAGTTCATACAAATTTTAGCAAATGAGAGTTTTTTATTGCTAGTTGTTATTCCTCGGCAAATTTTCGAGATTTTTGTGGTTTATTATGTTATTCCGGGATATACACTGTCACTATACAAAGTTTCGTCAAAATCCGTTCAGCGGTTTAGGCGTGATGCGCGTTCAAACAAACAGACAGACAAAAATTTTAAAAACTGTTCTAACATGTTCAGTTACTCATTTTAAGTCGCCCTGGTTGGTTTTTTTTCGAATATATTCAATGTACAGACTTTTTGGCCTTTACGATTTTATTATATGTATAGATAATAGAGACAAGAATCGGAGCATCAATAATTATAAAAAGTAGTTGTGATAATTTTGCACCCTGTCATTATTCTAGATTACCACATATATTTTTATAAAATAACTTAATATACTTATACTTCATTAGTATGTAATGTTTACCTCTTGTTCATCGATTGAGTAAATTGGACAGATGGGATGCAAGACCGCCTTTTGTGCATTGTAAAACATTTCGGAAACATTTGTGAGAGTTTTTGCAGAACATTCTATACATCTATCCACTTCGGGATACTCTTCTGCTATATCCCAAATATTCTAAAAGTAATTAATAATTGAGTTTTATATTAATATAAAATAAAAAAATATACATATATTGTGTTCTTAGTTGCATTTGGTACAAAAAGCTTCATCATACTTAGTACATGTAGGTATGTATGTGTTATGTGTATGTGTTGACACAATTGTTAACTTACGTCGATGACGGAGTAATCAATCAAATCTATCTTGTTTCCAACTAAGATAACAGGCTTTCTAAACTCAGGCGGACAGTTGTCTCTAATAAACGGCAACCAGTAAGATGATATCTTATTCAGTGTTTCTTGTTTGTCGACTGAGAAAACAATGCATATCACATGGGCCTTCTCAATTTCTTCCCCTACTTGCTCTAATGATTGCTCGGCAACTGAAAGTCGATGAAATAAAAATTATTAAGAATAATCAAAGTGGTCATGTAGTACGCATTCAAGTATTGATACTTATGAAATAAACTCCAAAGAGTTCACATTTACACAAATGAAACAATTACAACAACAATTTACAAAAACAAAAATATATATTAATTATTATTATATTTTATTATTTAACAAGGGTTTCACCAAAAAGAATAAGAATGTCCCCACCGCTGGGGCTCAGGCCTACCCTCTCAACAAGGGCGTTCGGGCTATTATAGTCCACCACGCTAGCCCAATGCGGGTTGGTGGACTTCACAATACAAGGGTCCAATTTAAAGTCTAGCACTTGTATTGCTGCATGATGTTAATCCATACACCGAAATGATCAAGTCGCCTTCTTTGACTACATACCTACCTACTTTTGTGGGCACAGTAAAATACATACGTAATTATTTCATATGGTTGGGGTGCTCTCTTTTGTATTCCTACCACCAATTCCTAAGTGACCAAAAATCAAGTCTTTTATAGTGCCCCGTTTTGTACAGTGACCCATGTTGCTGTCTGCTAGGGATCATGATTTCTCGAGCTTTTCAATTTCTCGGGTCTCGAGAATTCTCGAGGCTTCTCGGGTTGCCGAGAAATTTACATTTACGTACGTTTTCTCATATTATTTGGTTCTAATAACGTCAACAAATTCAATGGTTTTCCTCTCAAATAAAAGTATCAAATCACTTTAAAACTTCACAAAGTATCAAAACTTTTATTGATTATATTCAAAAACATTAATCTTATGAATAAGCTAATTACCTTTTTTTTTTTTTAAATATACAGAAATAATATTATTCAGACTCATAATTAGGTCAGTGTGGACAAAAGGGGGCGCAATGAAAAAAACTTGAAAAAATTCACTTTTTTGGAATCCGACGCTGCCCTGGCGTTGTTGGCGTCAGAGTGGACCAAACAGCACCATTTTTGGCTGGTTATTTAGAACTTATTTATAAACAAAAGTAGCTTCTATTAAACTAAAGGTCAAGCGCTGGTTTGGCCCGCGCCGCCACGCAACACAACAAACGGCGATTTAATTTCTATATAGGTACATGATTTCTCGAGTTCTCGACTTTTCTCGAGCTTGATTTCCTGAGAACAAAGCCCGACGATTTCCCTTGAATGAACCCTACTGTCTGCAGAAATAGGAAACCTGCAAAATGGCTCTTCATTCAGTCATGCAAGACTTGGCTTAGCTCAAAACGATTCCTTTTACCGCCTATCACATTCTGATCCTAAACATCCAACCGCAGGAATTGTGTGATGTGAACGTCTTAGTAGAACAGGGTTTTCCCTCTGCTTCTCACGTTTTTAATTAGAATAGAAAGTATGTTTTACCACAAATGTCAACAATGTTAGTTGGTACTTGCTCCGGCGTGACGTCGGCAGGTATTGTTATTTCTTCAGCTTTAGGTGGTACATGTTCCGTGAACTCTTCAGTCACCAATGAAAGGATTAGAGACGTTTTTCCTACTCCAGGCTCCCCTAGCAGAAGGATCCGAACTGTGCGTGGCACGGATTCAAAAACCATTGTATCTAATAACCAAAACAAACGGGCTGACCGAAATTATATGAATATTTCTATTCAATCCATTTTGATTACATTATTTATTCGAAATCCTTCGAAACTTTATTTTCTAAATTGTTAGCACAGCAACCAGCAAGGATACACTACACACGCAACCATAGATAATAAAAGTGTCTCCGACCGATCGACCGGATTCGATCGACCGACACGCATGACAGACAGTTAAAAAAAAAGATAAAGCTGAGGTTTGCGGCAAACGTGTAGCGCCTCAGTTCTAATCTGAGTGTGGCGCCAACATAGAGAACGACAACGAACGATTAGTAATCAATCATTCAATCGAATGATTGTAATTCCTTTTTTAAGTATGTTTATGGCTTTGGGAACAAGTCTATCCGATTGAACAATCGGTAAACGGCCAAAATGTTTGCTAAATTTACGTGTTCGCCAAATTTTTTAATCGCCTTCGAGCTTGTTTGATGTATTTTTCAAACAATCTACGTATTCGAAGTGTATAAGAGAAAATTTGATTGATACCCAAAACGTCTCCGTCACTGTCAGTTGGACGTATACCTATCCCTATATAATTTGTGACTATCTGACTATACTATTTAATTTGTGATACTATCTAATTTGTGTTTGTGACTGTCAGTGTGTCATTTTATACTCAGTAGTTTCAGTAGTCAGATTTTAGGTTATGTACGTAGTAAATACAAACATGGACGTATAATAGTACAAATAACTATTGTTTTGATATTCTCTTTGAGTTAGATCACTGAGCATATACCTACCTAATCTTTACGTTTTGGTGTAGGTACTTAACCTAATACCATACATACATACCTCCATAACCTATGTACCTACTTCTATTGTATTCTCTCTCTCCCAGCTCTTTGCTCACACAGGTGACACAGCCAACATGTACTGTACCTAGTAGCCAACTAACTTGTAAGTAGAAAGAAAGAATGGCAAGCAAGAGCAATGAAGCAAGCGTGTCTCTAATACTTACGAAGTTGTAAGAACATACTAGATAATATAATGTCTCACGACTGGTTTAAATCTATGGGTCAACCTCGTTTTGTGGTTGCCCCGATGGTCGACGCCAGTGAACTTGCTTGGAGGTTGCTTTGTAGAAGACACGGTGCTAAATTATGCTACACCCCGATGCTTCACAGCAATGTTTTCACTAAAGACCCTAAATATAGGAGGGATAGCTTAGCAACTTGTGAAGAAGACCGCCCTCTGATTGTACAGGTAAACTTCCAGAAATATTTATTTATATCTCTGCTCTTACCTTGCAGCTGTTTTAAAGGCTTATTTACCTCCCTGCTTCATATAAATTATATACAAATTCAACTATATATTTACCTGTTAGCTATCAAGTTGATAGTATATTTCTGTTTGTAGTTTTGTGGCAACAGTCCTGAAGTTATGGCTAAAGCTGCTAAACTTGCCGAGGAGTATTGTGATGCTATTGATGTAAACCTTGGATGTCCACAATCTATTGCCAAGCGAGGCAAATATGGATCATTTCTTCAAGATGACTGGGAATTGTTACAAAAACTAGGCAAGTATTGCAAATTATTAATTTATAATTAGTCTTTCATTAGACATAATATTATCTGCTGACATGCAGGAAAATTGAAAAGGACACTTCACGGGAAGTATAAAAAAGATCTGTTTTTCATACTTATTTTAAGTCTCAGTGTAGGAGTATTTTAAAAAATATCCAAAGATCATAAACATTGTAGTTTTTAAGAAAAAAATCTTCAATTGAATTTGTGAAAATTCTCCATAACCAAAATCATTCTTGGTTAATTATAAAAATACGGCATCACTGGTTTTAAATTTATTATTTCAGTACAGAATAACACCTGCTACCCGTAAGGATCTTTTATTATGTTAAACATACAGAAATCATCATCATTTTGCCTATTATTGGTAGACCAATTCAATATTTCATTCCCAAACTGTTTTCTATGTTCTGTATGTTCCTGAAGTGGGATTTTACAATCATGCATTCAAATATTCTTTCTCCAACAATTTTAGTGGGTGCTATGTCAGACGCTGTATCGATCCCAATAACTTGCAAAGTGAGAATCTTTGAAAGTATTGAGAAGTCTGTGGAGTATGCATTGATGTTGCAAGAGGCTGGATGCCAGTTGCTCACAGTTCATGGCAGAACAAGAGAGCAACGGGGACCACTCACTGGCATTGCTAGTTGGGAGCACATTAGAGCTGTCAGGTTTGTATATTTTTTTCCTTAATTTCAGATCCTACTAAATATTCTAAAGGTGAAAGTTTGAAAGGATATTTGTGAGGATGGATGTTTGTTACCTTTTGATGAAACTTTCCAGTTATATAGATTATACATCTGAATAACACATAGGCTATAGGTAGATACCTCCGGAAAAGCTGTACCCACGAAAAATCTTCTACGCGGGCGAAGCCGCAAGAAACAACTAGTTATTGATAAGGGGGACACGAAGTCTAAATTTTGTATTACCTAGAACCACTGCCTGTCTTCATAACATGGCATAAAACACCTTGGTTTTTGTTTTCAGGAAAGCTGTATCTATACCAATGTTTGCAAATGGTAATATCCAATGTTTAGAAGATGTATACAGATGTATGGAGGATACAAAAGTGGATGGTGTAATGAGTGCTGAAGGCACTCTCACAAATCCAGCTCTTTTTGAGGGAATCAATCCAGTTTCATGGGAGATGGTCCAAGAATACCTTGATTTAGTTGAGATTTATCCATGTCCATCGTCCTATGTCAGGGGCCATTTGTTTAAAATGTTTCATAAAATGTGAGTACTCCTACATTAATGTGTTATTAATAACCACAAATTATGTAAATTAAATCAATGTAATTAATATGAGATTGACAATTTATAGATTCACATTTGAAGACAACAATGAAGTAAGGGAAATTCTGGCTACTGCTCAGAATCTTGATGACTTTAGAAAAGTTTGTACAAAAATAAGACATAAATATCTACCATTCCATGAAGGCCTAATACACTTTGACGATGGTGAGAATGTATTAAGACAAGGATACAATTTAATTTTACCTCCATGGATATGTCAACCATATGTTAGAATGTCACCTGAGGAGCATACAGAAAAAATGGAGAACCTATTTAAAAATCAGGTAAACAGTGGAACACAATTTCCTTCCTTTGTTAGAATTTTCATGGTTCTTATTATTTCATGGGATCTTTGGTGTTACTGTTGGTAAAATAATAGATAGACAATCAGATTCAACCAATTATAATATTACTAGTTGATTAAATTCTACCAAGTAATTTGTAGACTGTCTGGAAGAAATCACTTACAGCATTAAACCCACCTATTGTCTCTTACTCTTATTTTTATTTATGTATGTCTTTTTATGTTTTATGGTATGCCAATATAGATAGTATATTTGAATTAAATTGTTTTAGGACAACAATAATCAGTGTAAGAGAATTCATGAAGATCCTGAACGGAATTCAATTTCTAGAAAGAAAATGAAAAAATTGCGACGAATCATGAGAAGGCCAGCCAGGGCAGACAATCAAGAACAGAATGGAAGGGGTGGAGTAATTTGTTTTAATGACAAATGTCCAAACCCTCTGGTTAGTAACAATATGAATATGAACAGGAAAATATGATATTGGAATTATCTTTTTTGTTTTATGTGTACGTACACAAAGTTGACCTTTTTTGATTTCAGGGGGGAAAGTGCATCTATCGACTTTGTAAAAAATGTTGTAGAAATAAATGTTACACAGAAGATTTAGATTGTAAAGGACATGGAATACTTGTACACACAAGACGTGAGATGGCCAAGAAATTTGCATTAGAAAACTTAGTTGAAAATAAGACTTGAAATTAATGTAAGTACTTAAAATATAAATAATGTACAGACTAATGTTTCAATATTTTCAAGATTAATGTAAGTACACTGAAATAAGAGCATACTTTACAAGAATTCTGTACTTGTATTATTTTCTCTTGCATTACTTTTAAGCGTGACACACACTGAGCGGCGGCGTTGCGAAAGCGTTGCGGTTTTTTTCTGTAATGTTCGAAATAGTATGAAGCCCTTTACATCAAAGCGGCGGCGGCGCGGCGCGTTCTTCATACAAACCTTCGCCGCCGCAACGCTTTCGCAACGCCGCCGCCCAGTGTGAGTCACGCTTTATTCTGTGCTCTTAGGGACAAAACACTTCTGCAGTAAGTAATGAATAAACGATAGTGAAATCCCCAATTGACAGACCCCACAGGGATTATTAGATTTTCTAGTTATTCTCGTTGCTCAAAACAAACTAATTCAATGGGTAAACCCATGAAGCTAAGATTTCTTTGGTGGGCGCTCGCGTGGGAGTAGCTAAATTCGAACCTTCCTGCGTAAACCATTGGACTAGAAAACTGTTGAAAGTAAAACGAGAACAAATTACTATCCCGTGGGGACATTGGAAGGGGGCCGAAAGCGTATTGGGGAGGGCGGAGAACTGGGTGTGGTGGCTTTCATTGAAGGTCTATGTCTTTCAGTGTATGATAATAGGCTGATGTAACAAGTAAGAATTGAGATCTTTCGCTTGAAAACGTCTTGCGTGCGATGCCATAATGCGCATATCCGGACCCGTCTGTGGCGTGCTGAATATTACATAACATTATGTTGATTGATGGATGGATGATACTGCTGATAGTATATCCAATATCAATAATCTTGTACGAGTGGGCATAATTTAAAGGTTAGGGTAGAGTGAGGTTGGAATTCTATAGGTAGCCAATCTATAGCATTGCGGTTTGTATGTTGCAATTGGTAGTCATAGTAACTAGATTCAGACCTTCATTGATATAGATAGGTGTAGATTGCGCACTGGGGTGGTTTGTCTAATTACGATCCAATCAATATCTATAGGTATCACGTTAGCAATACCTTCACGTAGGTAGCATATTTATACTCTAAGGTAGGTACCTACCTGATGTTCAACCAAATCAATTACTAACTAGCTGCGCGCGCAATTTTCCAGGGACTTACCCATCCCACAATCTTTGTGTTTATTGTGTTAGATTTTTAGTTTCACGAAATAATTTCAAAAAGTTCTAGTAAATAAAAATGGAAAAATGCTGCACATTCCATCAAGCTCCGAGGTCGCAGCGAAGAATTAATGGATTTCAATTGCCCCTAAATTATCAGCAAGTCATCTGTTGGGTTGTTTTTTTAGTTACAGCTCTGTTAAATTTTATAATTCTTATAGAGATCCAGTTTCATGAACTGAAGATTGCGTCTATAATAACGTATGTTCTTTTGTACGTGTCCCATATCGGATCACACATGACTGCCTTGATGACAGACCCCAGTGAAAAGGAACTGCGGAAGCTGAAAGTAAACAACTTGCCAGAATTCGATCGCAATGTTCACGCCCACGTCATAGAAAATGGAAGGTGTCACTTGTGCAACATTCACACGAGCAGCAGAAACACTAAACACTGCAGTATATGCAACAAATGCGTAGATCACTTCGACCACCACTGCAAATGGCTCAATAATTGCGTTGGACAAAGAAATTATGCAGCATTCATCACCTGTGTTACTACAGCGTTACTTATATCGATTTTTACCACTTCCCTATGTATGACTGATATTATATTATTCATAGCATATCCACAACAGTTAAGTTCGGAAGCGCAAAACTATTTCAGTTGTAACACAGTGGACAAATCCAATCCTAACAAATATTGTCAAAACTCAATATCATTCCTTACATTTCTGATAATATTTTGTGTGTGTGCCTTAGCAATTGCATGTGCCTTGTTACATTTGTGTTGTTTTCATATTTACATATCGGTTTTGGGAGTCACAACGTATGAATATATTGTAAAGAGTGGCACACTAAAAACTTCACAGTCAATATGTTTTAAGAAACGTTCAATGTCTTGTACCACTAGTAATACGACAAATAGCAGACATAAAAAGAAATGCTCCAGAGATCGTGCAGGTAGCCTTGAAAGTGACGACAATACTACTCAAATTGAGAAAACAGTACAGACACATGGTGAAACTAATGCTGCTAATTTAATAAATATTTTACTCTCCAATGAACTGGACAGAGCTAAAAAGATTTTCTTTTATAATAAAAACAAAATACACCCACAAAATGAAACTAATAGCAGCTAACGCTGAATTAATTTAAGTAATTGGAAGTCTGTTATTTATTAAACCAATTGGTGCCTTTAAAACTTTTACATTGTATATCGACCGAGTAGGTATGTCAGATTTATAGTATGTGTTAGCTTTAGTTATATATTTATAAAGATTACGTGTTGTATATTAAATGTACGTACTGTATTTTTATTTATTTACTAAAACAATTACCGAGTCATTCCAAATCTACATTACAATCTACTCGTATAGGTGTCGTATACGCGACGAATATTTTATAACAACGTTAAAACAATGTAAGTAAGTTATAATCTACCTACCTGTATACATACGCCCAGAACGCCAGTGTAATCAGACCATTGGTTGATTCGAAAAGTGAAATGAGGTATTTTTTATCATACAACAATGTTAGTTGAATCAGTAGATAAGTTTTTATCGTGTTATAAGCCAAACGAGCGTAACTTTGTGAGAATGCGTAATTAGTTTCATATAAAAGTCATTTTGCGTCGTCTTATGGCACAAACCGGACTTTCATATGAAACCGAATGCACCGTAAATTACGCCATTCACACAACTCAAACTACGCTCGTTTGCCCTCACCCTAAAAGCTATAACGACCTATGTCCAGCAGTGGGCTCGACCAGACAGCTCATCTGCATTTGTTTCTGCGACATACCTAATAATATGTGGCCTGCCCATTGCCACAGCTTGCTAAAGGAAATGCAGTGCGACGCCAGTGCTTATAACAAAGACCCAAATCCGTTTAGATATTTATTTATTACATTTATGAAACTTAAAAATTTCTCCAACACATAGAAAATAAAGTGAATAATAAAATATTTAACTTGAAGTACACACCACCCTCAAACAGTGCGACGGCGGCGTCTACACACATGCCGACGACGAACGAGCCTCTACAAATCCATATTTTTAAAAATTTTAATCAAAAAAGTATAGTGTGAACGCGGAGTATTTTCACTTGTATGTGCAAATACACCCATAAACCTGAACAATAAAGGTCCCGACAGAATGTGTGTATGCGATGCGCTATTTATCGCTATGCAGTAGAAGTCATATGCACTAGAAGTTTATTCACGTTTGCGGCGACGGTTATTTTCCTCCTGAAACAAAGATTTATTTTAGTAATTCATTCATAATCCGATACTACTAAATACCGAATAATTAGACAAGATCGGAAGAAAAGAAAGGGTGGTGGAGTGTTAGTGTATGTGGCAAATACTACATCAGGCATCCCCATCATTGTGAGACCCAACACCAGGTACAACACTGGGGATTCTGAAGCACTGTGGCTGGATATACAGGTATGTGACCATCATTACTTGCTCGTCGCTGTATATAGACCCGATGATTCCCCACTACAATCAGATAAGCAATTGTATCTAAATATAAAAAATGCTGCTGAAAAAAACTTGGTGGTTGTGGTAGGGGATTTCAACTACAGACATATGCGATGGCCGCACCTGACTGGCCCCCGCATAGGAGACTCAGAGGAAGCTTTCATGGAAATGTACAAAGACAGTAACCTATCACAACTAGTAGAACGCCCAACTAGATATCGGAACAATGATACTCCATCGCTACTAGATTTAATTATGACCAACGATCCGAATTTAATTACAAACATCACTTATGGCCTTCCGATTGGTAAAAGTGATCACATCACTATCCTTTTTGCTATTCAACTTGTACTAATGAAGAGGAACCTTGCTAATGTTGTCACGACAAGACACCTATACCACCTTGCTGATTACTCTATGATCAATAGTAAATTGCATGAATATAATTGTAACAGTGATGGGGTTAACACGTACAGCACTAATGTTGATGGAGTGTGGGAGAATATGCTTAGTGCAATACAGGATCTTGTAGATAGTCATGTCCCTAAAGGGAGAATACGTAAGAAAATAAACAACAAACCTTGGATCAATAGAGATATAAAAAATATGCTAAAAAATAAAAAAGGTGCCTGGGATAAGTACATGCACACAAAATTGATGCAGGATTATGATGTATACAAGAAAGTTAGAAATAATTGTATTGATGCTCTGCGTAGATCTCGCGCCCAGTATGAAGCCGGTATAGTTGGAAAGGGTGACAAGGTGTTTTATGCCTATATGCGCCAGAACACCTCTTCAGCTGTAGAGAAGCCTCCTGCCATTCGGGATGGAAGTGGTAACCTTGCAACCACTGAAGACAAAATAGCCAATGTATTTGCAGAACAGTTTGAACATACCTATGTGGTTGAGCCTCCATTCAATGATACGAGTATATTGAATCCGAAACTAAGAGTGGAAAACTCTTTAACAGACATTGACTTCACTGCTGAAATTGTTTGCAAGTCACTATCCAAGCTTGGCTGCAACTCTGCGCCGGGCTTGGATGGTCTCCCATCTCTTGTATACAAGGAACTGGCTCCAACTCTATCTGTTACACTTAGTCATTTGATGCAACTAAGCTTTAATGAGGGCTGTCTCCCTAAGCAGTGGAAACAGAGCATTGTGATCCCGATCTACAAAAAAGGAGATAAGCTTGATCCAGCCAATTATCGACCAATATCTCTCTCATGTATTGCATGTAAATGTATGGAGCGTATCATTGTTGACAAATTAAGATATTTTATAGCTACAGAAAAAATTATTGTGGAGGAACAACATGGATTTACACCAGGTAAATCCACAATTACCAACCTGCTGACCAGTCTTGATGCTTGGACGAAAAGTTTTGATGAGCATGCTCCCGTGGATGTCATTTATCTTGATTTTCAAAAAGCCTTTGATAGAGTACCTATTGAACGTCTCATTGCCAAGCTGGAGCTCCTAGGAATTCGAGGAAGACTGCTCCAATGGATAAAAGCGTACCTAAGCAATAGAAGTTTTCAAGTCAGAGTTGGAGACCAGCTATCAGCACCCAGATTTGTGCTTAGTGGAGTGCCTCAGGGGGGAGTATTATCGCCATTACTTTTTAACATCTATGTAAGAGACCTCAGAGAAGCTATTGTGTTGTCCGTGGCGTTCTTCGCAGATGATGTCAAATTTTTTGCCGATCCAACTATATCATCTGGCCAACTTCAGGATGACCTTGACAGAATAGTGGATTGGACCAAGAATTGGCTTATCACTCTTAATCCGGATAAATGCACCGTCTTGCATATTGGGAACAGTAATAGGACACCATGTACCTACTTTGTGGAGGGCAGGCCGGTGTCTTCTGTTAGTCAGCAGAGAGACCTAGGTGTCACAGTCTCGGACGACTTAAAGTGGGAGCGTCACATTAATAAGATTGCTACATCTGCAAATGCTACAGTGTATTGCATTCGGAAAACATTCCAGTGTCTCACTCCTACACTATTTCTCAAGATCTACAAGACTTACATAAGACCAATTCTGGAGTATGGGTATCAAGTGTGGAGCCCCTACTTCGAGAAAGATATCACCCTTCTAGAGAATGTGCAGAGGCGAGCTACAAAACTACCGCATGCACTCAAAAGACTCGAATATGATGCTAGATTGTTGCGCTTGAACCTTACTACACTTAAAGAACGTAGAGATAGAGGTGATCTAATTGAGACCTTCAAGATTCTGAGCAACCATTACAACTCATCTGTCATAAGGAACATATTTAACCCTAACCCCATAGAGAGACTGAGAGGGCACAACTTGAGAATACAAAGAGCCAATGCACAGCTGAACCCCTACAGAAATTTTCTAAGCAACAGGGTTGCATCCAAATGGAATAATCTGCCAGAATCTGTTGTATCTGCCACTTCCGTAAACATGTTCAAGAACAGACTAGACAACTTTCTCAAATCTAAAAAGACGCAATAAATTAATATAAATTATGAAAGCAAGTCGACTGCTGATATGGAAGCATCAGCTTTAGCTGCCTTTCCATTTAAATAAAATAAATAAAATAAATAAATAATCATTTATTTGCTCGATCGGCCGCCGACGAAACCCGTGTTACGTAAGGCCTGTCCTATAGAAGTATGGAGTCGATGAATCACCAACATAAATTTACAATTTCCACATTCACGACATTTTAAATACAATAAAATGATTTGTTCACCTTAGCAAAATAGTAAAATTAAGAGTAATAGGAAAGTGAGACAATCTCGTATTTCCTTCTTACCTTTTGTGTTAAGATAATGAGGAGTCTTCTAAATATTCCAATGAAGTCAATGAACAGCTCCATAGCATGTTGCACAAAGTCCTTGTTGCCCATTCTGCGCTTTTCTATTATCAGTTGAGTATCAAACAGTACAAAGCCGCACATGAGCACCAGTCCAAGATAGATGTGAACCTGAAACAAAAAATTATTCAACTTTAGGGTTATAGTCCATAGTTCCACTAGGATGCCGTAACAGGGAGACAGCCGTAGTTGCAACGATCCACAGGCTCCATGATGCATTGCTGCTGGAATGCCTCATTTACGTGTTACCATTAAACTGATACACAATCCTTGCCGACATTCCTGTTTCGGAAATCTTTTTTTTTTTTTTCGTCATAAATAGTTAAGATAGTTGTTACCCAAGCTGAGACGACACTGAGTCTTACCAAATAAGTGAAATTTTTCAATATACAGTGTAAACTCCATTTATCGCTAATGGATTTAACGAGAAAACAGCGGAAAAATCCCTAAAACCACAGAATAAATAATAGTATGCTAAAACGTCGACATTACTTGACTTAAGTCTGTTTTCCTTGTCCATACAATGATACACTCTATGTAGCATCACACCCATTCTAAATGATGACAACAATACGTCATTATTAAGCAAAAATAGTACTTAGATGTCGAAATTAATAAGAACGTTACGATTTTTTTGTTGTTTTGTTGCTTGATTGTCTATTAGGCGAACCGCTTAACTCAGACTACGCCCGCGCGGTACAGGGGCGCGGGGCGAGGCGACTGGCGGATCCCGCGGGGAGTGCGCGGCAGGGCCTGCCCGTCCACTCCCCGCGGGATCCCCAGTCGCCTCGCCCCGGTGACGCCGCGGGCGTAGTCAGAGTTAAACAGTCCGCCTATAGCACATACTGTCGGTCGGCATCATACGCACCGAAGATTATTAAAAAATCGTTCTTTTGTTTGTTGTGATTACCTTGCACGTGTTTACCTCGGCTGGCTAGACCGTGATAAGGTTTTTTTCTCTTCTCTATTGAACGCCAATTCTCAATTACGCCGTAAAATGCGCAGTCAGGTAAGTGTCGCTATATAGAGTTTACAATATATTTGTACAGCTATTCTTACATGTGAATATGCAGCCAGAATAACATTTGAGAATATTATTTATTGTTACAATTATTTGATAAATTATGATTTAATTGTTACATACCTGGTAAAGAATATTCGACTGCATGAAGAGGTTGGCCAAGGTCATGAGTGACATAGATGTGAGCAGGGTCATCAGAGTGCCGCCAAGGAATAACCAGCTACCTCGCTCAGCCAGCATGGCCGCAATGGAGAAGCAAACAAAGACAACTGTGGTGCCCAAGAGGGCAGTCACAATTATAGATGGATCAACAGCACTGACATACTCCAGCAGTGAACCCATGCCCATACCTGAAACGTACACATCCAAAATAAATTGTTATATATAAAATAAAAATTAAGACATGTTGACGCAGTATTCTCTAACCATAGAAATTGTTATCCAGAAAGTTCTTGTCATATTGCATCTAGATAGATATACCAAGTCATGCTTGTCTGATACAGGCATTGCTAATGGGATATTTAATTTGTTTAATCGGCACTACTGATTGTAATAATGATAATCAGTAGCTCAGATATTGACACAAATAAAAAGGAAAATATTTTAGAGTAAGCCTAACCATATATGAATGTACATAACTGAGTAAAATAATGAGAAAACACTTTTATTCATGCCTACCTGATGTGAGGCCAAATCCCAGCAGGTATCCTAAACGCAAACTGGTGTTTTTCCCATTATCAGGAGTAGCAACCAGCATCAGCATAAGACCGGCTCCAACAATAGCAGAGAGGAGTCCGGCCTGGAACCTGGTGTACATGTCCACGTACACGCCGGCCGACGCCGACGCGCACGTCATCATCAGTGTACCGTACACATTCTTGAGGTGCTGGCGCACTGGTGGTTCCCTGTAACATCATTCATTTATTGCAATCAGTATAATTTAAACATTGTCATGTAGGTTGCACAAATCATGTAGGTGAAGGCAAAAAATATGAACAGTGGGCACTCCATTGAACATACAAACAAAACTTCTAAGCTGGTATCATTTTTGAATGCAATAAATTCATCAAACTCTGCCAGTAATTTAATTAAAATGTTTGACGATTTAATAAAATTATAAGCTATGCCAGGCGGGCCACTTAGAATGACTAGGAGGAGCGCAGGTTAAGTATCACTGATTTAGGTGATTCCCCTAACTAAATCATATAATGACAATATGTGTACAAGTAAACTGATTCACAAGATCAGGGGTTTCTCTTCACTTTAAATATGATTAATCAATATTTCCTATAAAGGAAATGTTGAGAACAAAATGATATTGAATGCAAACATATGCCCAGTGTGTGATGAGGGCATAATTATTAACAACATGGTACTTGTATTGGTTGTAAAGATTGTGTCAAACAAAAATAGTAGTACCTAGGTACGGTCGACCGCACGTCAGTGGAAACAAAACCACTATAAACTGGTCTCTCATAGTATTGAAACTTCCTAATAGGCTAGGCCAGCTCAAGGTCACTGTTTCCACTCACGTGCGGTCGACTGTACCTACTACTGCAGCTAGGTATTTAACGGATTATGCATTCATAATTTGTTGTTGGTCAATTTACTTTTAAGATGATGAATGACTCACAATTACAAAGTAGTCATGTCACAATTTAATGCTAATGAATGTTCTAGAATGGTACAGAAAACATCCAAGGCCTCGTATCATAAATGTGAGACACGAAAAATCGTGAAGGATGTTCCAAGTCTTTTCTTTCCCCTTACGTATTTTACCGTTTTACGGTAAAGATTGTACGTATGGTTGTTGATTATCCCACAAAACGTTTCAGCAAACAGTGGATAGGATACGACGTAGGTATTTTAACATGGTTGAAATACTTACAGGCGATTTTGAAACCCGTTGATAAATGTTTGAATATTTGAAGCCATGTTGTTAATAACAATGTTTTTTTTTTGTAACGAGCACGCACACAATTTTAACAGACCTGGTTCTTTGAAAATAGAAAGAAAATGCGATTTGATTTCTGATGCAACGAACAAACAACGAACGAATCGAACGATGATCAACGAACGAACACGTCAGTCAGAGTCAGACAGATCAGAGTTCATTTTTCATTCGTTCATTCATTCAGTCAGTCAAATATCTGTGCCCTCTCTGTGCCCTAGTCAGCAGTCAGCTGATCTCCGATTGATAGTCAGCTGAGGCTGAGGCCATGGAAATATGGCTGAGTGAAGCAGTCAGCATACTTTTTTTATAGAATACGGCCCTGGAAAGACATCTCTTTTAAGCCCATTATTGATTTTTTAAAAAATACTGTGGTTATTCTATCTAGCTGCAGAAACAAAAAGATTTGTTTTGGTATTTTAAAATGTTAAAAATGCCATTCCATAGAAAATAAGAACAAAAAGAGCAATTATTTCTCCATGTTCTGACTGACAGCCTGTGATTTATAAAATCTATCGGTCCTCTGATTGAACTGAACATAGTGCTAAGGTCCAAGACCAGAGGGAAGTTAATACCTCCAAGACATAAGGCTGAAGGGCGATTATGAACTGATCTAGATTTTAAAATTAAAATCCTATTCTAAAGTTTGAAGATAACTTCCTAGTTGTAGTTAAGTTACTACGGATGCAAAATAAGAAAATAGGAAAAACTGTAATCCATTTTTATACAGAGGAAAACCAAACAGTTTATAAACAATTGTGTATTGTTTATACACAACACATGTGAAACTTCATGACTTTCAATACGTGAGACTAGTATGTATAGTCATAAATAACTTTGCCTATTCTTGCTCAAGACGTAAACTTAAACCTAACCTAAAAATTAAACACTAATTTGATTGACATGTGATGTGAATTTTCTAATAGTACCTACTGAAAATAGGTTTCAACGCTACGATTTATAATGGGGAAGAAGACGAAAGTAGGAAAACAGCGAAAAGATAAATATTATCAATTAGCTAAAGAAACAGGTGAGTTAAAATCTAAACAAGCCACAAGATGGTGGAATTAGGCTGATATACGAGTCTTTTTTTAACCGAATCTAAATATTTTACAGGTTATCGCTCCAGAGCTGCATTTAAATTGATTCAGTTGAATAGGAAATTCGGTTTTTTACAAAAATCCCGAGTATGTATAGATCTGTGCGCCGCCCCCGGCGGGTGGATGCAGGTGGCCCACCAGAACATGCCGGTGTCCAGCGTGGTCATCGGGGTCGACCTGTTCCCCATCAAACCGGTGCCGGGCTGCATTGGGCTCACTGAAGATATCACAACGGAGAAATGTAAAACTGCTATCAAGAAAGAAATCAAAACATGGAAAGCAGATGTTGTGCTAAATGATGGTGCGCCAAATGTCGGTCTGAATTGGATTCACGACGCGTACCAACAAGCCTGCCTTACCCTGAGTGCCATGAAACTGGCCACAAATTTCTTAAGGGCAGGTGGTTGGTTTGTAACTAAAGTGTTCCGGTCTAAAGACTATCACGCACTCCTGTGGGTATTGAAACAATTTTTTAAGAAAGTCCATGCTACTAAGCCGCAGGCATCTCGTAATGAGTCATCTGAAATTTTCGTTGTTTGCCAAGGCTACATTGCACCAGATACAATTGATCCCAAATTTCTCGACCCTAAATATGTATTTGAAGATTTGGAAATAGTGAAGAAACAAAATACACATTTGTTACACCCTGAGAAACAGAAACGGGCTAAAGCTGAGGGTTATAAAGAAAATGATTACACAACTCATCACCCAGTGATGGTATCAGAGTTTATGGGCAAAACTGATCCATTGGATCTGCTTCAAGAATGTTCCGAGGTAGGTTTTGAAAGAAAAGTTTAGTCTAATTCGATTAAACTTTGCTTTATCTAATGACCACAAGGGAAAACCATGGTGCATCTATAATTTACATCCAAGTGTCAAAATTTTCTATAATTTTGACAAAATAAGCATATTATTAAAATATTAGGTATGTCAATTTATTCCAGATTGTGTTCAATGACAAAGCTATCGAGGAGCATCCTAACACTTCTATGGAAATAAAGGAATGCTGTAAGGACATCAAAGTGCTGGGAAGAAAAGACTTGAAATCCTTGTTGAGCTGGTTGAAGCAGATGAAGGAGTGGAAAGCTCCACAGGTGAGATTACATTAGGACGAGTTAAACACATAATTGGCTGCCAAAACCAGTCTGGCTGACAGACATAGAACATAGAAAACATGTATGGTAAATATTATGGTGATACATAAAATGATAGTATGCAACCTATGCTGTGGCCACAAGATTTTAGTAAAAAATTGCAATATATTAAGAGGTTTTTCTCTCTTAATTTAACTAAATGCACTGACCCTAAGCTAAGAAAACTGTGTGTCAGGAGCTAGCTAGTCTCATTTTATATTTGTATTATGCTCAACATAGTTTCCCAATGCAATTTTCAGGAGAAAAAAGTTGAAGAGCAGAAAGAAGAAGAGAAAGCTGACAAGGACAGTGATGATGAAGACAAAGAAGGTGATGATGTTGACACACAAATAGCTGAACTTCAAGTAAGTGCAGGCAGAAAAATAGGCTTATGGACAAATATTTCTTTCAATTATATTACCTGCAATACAGTGAAAACGTATGGAGAGTCTACGGGAACAATGAATAGAGTCACAATATCAATAAGCTCCGTATACAAATTTTGATTGTTAATATACACCATTTTTTGTACTTAAAACTATCACAATGTAACTCTATGAATTATGTGACTCTGTGCGTTCTTCAGGCCACACGCAGCCTCCTAATACAGTATTTTTGTTTAGTGCTGAGAAATTGTAAGGATTCTTTAGTTCAGTGAGTAGGTACTCTTAAATTTTTATTATTATTGGAAAGGCTTGCTTTCTATAATAAAGCTATCCATTTTAATTTTACTAGACATAGTAGGATTGCTGAATTTTAAGTGAATGTACTTTTAATTAGGATTTGTCTTTGAATGTCATTGCTAGGCTAAAATAAACCTTCAATAATCTTTGTTTTTAAATACTTTGAATAGAATGAGGAAAAGCGCCAGTCGAAACGCAAAAGAAAACAACTAAACAAGCAGAGACAAAAGTTAGCTGAGAAAATGAATTTGAAGATGGTGCTGAAAGGAGACGATGGGCCCATCATGGAGAGCAATGACATGTTCCGGCTGTCTGATATCAAAAATGCTGGGGTATGCAATTATAATTATGTTCCTTACTGCCTGAATTGCTTTAGCAAATTTTTAATAATGAAGAAAGGTTCATACATATCTTTCAATGTTAAATTTTTTTTATGTAATATTTGTTTCAAATAAACATTACGCCTTAAGTTTCTGCGATTTCATTTAAGTATACATACTTACATTGCAAGCATAGTAGGTAAGTTAATATAAAACTAATTAGTCTGAGAATCTCATTGCTAAAAGCGATATTCTCCAGACAACCTTTTTTAACATCTTAGTTTAAATTTTTTCAGGAATTAAAGAAGTTTGTTGATCAGCAACCTGACATAGTAGCGAATGAGAGTGATGATTCAGATGATGAGCTGAAAGTTAAACAAAAATATGCCAAGTATGATGTAGAGTCATCCAAACTGGACTCGTCTGGACTTTATTACAAAGACTCAGACAGTGAACTGGAATTGGAATCTGAGTCAGAAGGCGAGAACGATAAAGAGTCTCTAGGTACCTATAACTTGCGTATTAAATTGACGTCTACTATTAGGCACAGACCTTACCATTACTCCTCATATCATGATGTCATTCATCTTCCACCAATTTCTGAATTCTCCTGACCTCTTCACTGTGAATATGCAATACAATATTAATAATTATTGCTTAGCAATAGAGAACCAAACCTCATTTCAAGTCACATCAAATCAACAGCCTATTAATATGTCGCCACTCCTGGGGATCATTCAGGCATACCGCTTAAGTAGGGCATTCGGACTATAGTCCACTACGCTAGCACAGTGCGGGTTGGTAGACTTCACATGCGCCTATGAGTTTCTTCTTCAGCGTTTGCAAGTTTCCCCACGATGTTTTCCATCACCGTTTGAGAGCAGTCAGTAAATGTACTTCAGTTTCGAGAAAAACCCCATTGGTACATGGCCCAGCCGGGGATCGAACTTCGGACCTTTCAATATGATAGGCCGCGCCTTATTCCCGACGCCACTGATGCTCTCATATAACATTATTTATTTCTGTTTTAAAAAAAATCACAACTACAATATTCATGTGTATGTAATGTAAGACTGCAATCTAGGCGGTCTTATCGATATAAACGATTTCTTACAAACAACCTCTGACAACAACCACTTCTATTTCAGCCTTCTCAGATTCAGACAATGACGCCAAAAAGATAGACAAAATGACAAAATTTAACACTATGAAGAACAGTAAGAGGGAGAAAACTCCATCTATTCCTAAAAACAATCCTTTGCTAACGGACCTGGATAACACAGACCCGGTATCAAAGAGGTCCATGAAAGCAGAAATGTGGTTCCAGAAGGATTCCTTCAAGGATATTGATGAAGATGATGATGAAGGAGTGGACCTGGACAAATTGGCTGAAACATACAAGGAAAAAGGTAGACAAATTTTTCACTACTCTCAAGTGGTGTGCGAATCACTCAATAGTATTTATGAAAACTCTATTTTCTAACTTGACTGCAATCAGTGCATAACATTTTTACAAATACTGTGCCTCTTGCTTTCTGATCTAGATGTGCTGTAACGTTGAGTAAACTATAAAAATAGGTATAAATGTTAATATAAATGTTGACATGAACAAAGAACTGGTAATGTTTATAAAAATCTTAATTAAAATGAAATCCTTAAATTTTAGGAAAGAAAATTAGAGAAGATACTGTTGACACATCTCAGACTAAAAATGGTCCAATAAAAAGGAAACTGTCACGCGCTGATAGCACAGATGAAGATTCATCAGACAGTGATTACGATGTTGAGGATACTATAGCCCCTCGAGCTGCCAAAGCAGGCGCTAAAGTTAACAAGAAGGATGGGTTCGAAGTTGTTTCTCAAGATCCAGGTATAAATTAAGAATATTTGTGTTCTCATATCTTTCTCCGGAAATAATTATTAAATCACTTATTCTGCAAATTTCCAGATTTGAAAAGGTTAAAGAAAACTCTAAAAATGGACGCAGAGACTCTCGCACTAGGAACAATGATAGCCACATCAAAAAAGTTCAAACGCGATCTGATCGATGACGCGTGGAACCGATACGCTTTTAACGATAAGAACCTTCCGGATTGGTTCGTGGAAGATGAGAAGAAGCACATGGCGAAACAAGCGGTCATACCAGAGGTGAGGTCTTTTATTAGTTACTACCTAATGTTAGTTTATTTGCAAAAGGTGACATTCAATTTTGTCAAAGTGATAATCTTCTTAGACAGGGGTGGCGGTCCCTGCACCGACTCCACGAAAACGGGAGTTTTGTGCATCTCACTAGATCACCTAAAGTTAGCCGTGTGGTTTTAAACTTTTACCTTAAACATTGTCGTATTGTAAATTTTCAGAAATATACAGAAGAATACAAGAACAAGCTACAGGACATAAACGCGAGACCGATAAAGAAAGTGATAGAAGCTAAGGCTAGGAAGAAGAAGCGCATGATTAAGAAAATGGAACGCGCGAAGAAGAAGGTGGAAGCCGTCATGGAGAACGAAGATATGACCGAGCGCGAGAAGGCGCAGCAAGTTCGGCAACTGTACAAAAAGGCACAGACCGACGGCAAAAAGAAAGTCACTTATGTAGTCGCCAAGAAGCACACCACGGCCAAGCGAATGAAGCGACCGACAGGAGTCAAGGGACACTACAAGGTGGTCGACCCTCGCATGAAGAAGGACCTCCGCGCGCAAAAGTCTAAAGAGAAAACTAAAGGCCGAGGAAAAAAAGTGCAGAAAACTAAGCCCGCTAAGGTGCCGAAGAAGAAAGGAAAGAAAGCAAAATAGGTGAGGTAAGTGGAACTGTGTGTAAATACTTTTAATAGTAAAAATACTTTTTATTTCATTTTTGATTTGTAGTATGTTTATGAATGTATAATTTAGCAACATATTCGTACATTGGAATATAATAAGGTAATAATGAGGATTTATGACCTGGAAAGTTATTATAAAAAACAGTACACACTTTGTAGTATTATTGCACTTCAGTAGTTTTGGGGTACTTACTATAAAGAAACTAAACTCACTCATCAAACTCAACATTATAATGTTGTAGCCTTTCCATGTATACAGCCCGAAGCCCAACTCGGCTGTCTGCTTTATAAGTATTTTTAGATTTTTTTAAAAATGGCGCATAATATTTTGATATCAATAAATTATTTCATTTTCCTGTGTCGATACGACTATTTTCAATAAGTTACTTCGATATCTACTCATTTGCAATATCAGTTGAACAGAGTATAGGTACTTCAAGTCACGGTCATGAAGTAATTACCAATTTACGAGTCGATAAGTAAAATATCGATGTAGCCGCATTAGGTACTTAACGAAGATTAAAAGGAAGGTCATGGCCGGCGGTATTTGCGGGCTCGTGCGTCACTAGCGCCCAACAGCCAGAGTTCAGGGACAGGCAGCAGGCACGCCACGGCACATAAGTGATATCACTCCGCTACGTCGTGCCGCGACCTTGGTGTCTAATTCTGATTCGCTCCAACTACGCCGCGCCGTCCGCTTACTAAGTGCTATCGAACGCTTTTTGTCCACAAAAGTCCGAAAACACAGGTTTTTATGTTATTGCGTAGGTATCTTGTATTGTCAAGCTCATGAGTCCAATATCTACTTCAGCGAAATAACATTTTTTAATTTAAAACAGAATAAACCCCACTCCTATCGCCAAAAAAAGGTAATTAGATAAATAAATACGTGTAAGGCAGTTAATGGTTTATTATTTATATTTATTATATTATTAGAAAATACTTAACAATTTTACGAATTGCGTGGTTAGACGTTTTTTTTATAACAATTTTGACAGCTACGCTAGTGCTGTCCCTACGCGGCGGCTAAGCGGCGCGGTGAGTGCGTAGGGTTGGGACACGGAGCGAAAACGTGATGTTATATCCTCCCCCTCTAGCCTAAACGGCGCTCGCGGGGTTTGGGCTAGCAAAATTTTTGCGGGGTCGGCCCCGTTTACGTTTATCCTGCACCGGCGTGCATGGTGTGTGGCCAACGAAAGGAGTAAGGCTGGAAGCATGGTACCTACCCAGCACCTCCTTGTTGCCCACCCTCTCTAAGATGTAGGAGGTGGGGCTGCACGCCTCCTTTACGCGGTAGGGTCCGTCGCGGCGAGGTATGAACTTCGGAGTCTGCCCTCTATTGGTGTCGTTCTGGCCTTGAGTCTTGAGCAACACCAAATCACCTTCTTTATAAAGTGGAGCGGGGCGCCGACCTTCATCTGCATACTTCTTCGCTTCCGCCTGGGCGCGCTCGTGCACGTCTCGAGCCTCTGTTAGAACATCAGCCATCTTCCTTAGATACGGAGTAATGCCCACGACGAAGTTATCTTTCTCTAGGACATCGCGCATGTCAGAAGCGGCGTCGACCGGGGCTCTGAGCTCGCGACCAAAGGTGAGGAATGCGGGAGTGAATCCTGTGCTCGACGTTACCGCTGAATTCATAGCAAATCTGACGGCTGCGAGATGTTTGTCCCACGTAGAGTGGTCGTTGCCGACCAGTATGGCTAGCTGCGGTTTTAGGTCTCTGTTCTTCCTCTCTATAGGATTACCTTCCGGATGGTACAGCGGAGTGAGTGTCTGGGTCACGCCCATGGCATGGCAGGCCTGCTGCATCACTTCCGCAACAAACTGCACACCGTTGTCAGAAATCATCCGGCGCGGCACTCCGTATCTGAGGAATATCTCATTAACTAATATCTTAGCGCATTCAGCACTTGTCGCAACTTGTAAAGCGAACACCTCCACCCAACGTGTGCACACATCCTCGATAATAAGTATCCATCTGTTTTTCTCTGCGGTCTCTGGTAACGGACCGAACAGGTCTACAGAAATGACTTCAAACCTCCTTGCGGTTGCTGGAGTTTGTAACAATCCAGCGGGTTTGCGGGTGTCTGCCTTGTACCTCTGGCATGGTACACATTGCTTAATGTAGTTAGATATATATGCTCTCATACCTGGCCAATAATAGCGAGAACTAATCCGGTGCAGTGTACGCTCGACGCCGAAATGTCCGGCAGTCGGCGCATCGTGGAGTTCAGTGAGGATCTTCGGACGTTCATGTTCGGGTACGACCAGGCACGGCTCTTCGACATCATAACCTTCAGGTGCGTATCTGTATAAAATGCCATCAGACATTATATAACCGCGGTCGGCCCACGCTTTGCCTTTGAATGGGTCGTCGGATTCCATGTCGCTGATGATCCTCTCCACCTCTGGGTCCTTCAGCTGATTCTCTCGGACTTCGCTAGGGCCTCTCCTCGGCATGTCTATGGTCGTCAGGCACAAATCACAGCCGGCATCATCGACGCAGGCTGGACGGGAGAGCGTGTCGGCGATAACGTTCGCCTTTCCTGGCGTATATTCAATACGCAGATTATATTCTTGTAGAGTCAGAGCCCACCGGGCTAAACGGCCACTCGGTGACTTGATACTCATCAACCATTTCAGTGGTTGGTGATCGGACTTCACAATTACCTCTGAGCCTTCAATGTAACCACGGAATTTGGTCACGGCCCACACGACGGCGAGGGCTTCGCGCTCCGTCGTTGTATAATTCTTCTCGGCGCTGGTGAGGAGGCGACTGGCGTATTCTATTGGGCGCTCGTCTGCTCCCTCCCCCTGCAGTATCACTGCTCCAAGGGCGTATCCGCTGCTGTCAGTACGTAATACGTACGGCTTCGTCTCATCAGCCTGTCTTAGGATTGGAGCCGATACTAACTTTGATTTTAGTTGTTCGAAAGCGTCCTGCTGTGGCTGGTCCCAGCGCCAGGTGCTGGACTTCTTCAAACAGTCGGTCAGCGGTCTAGCTATATCAGCATAGTTCGGGATGAAACGTCGAAACCAGCTCGTAGTCTGTATAAAACTCTTCAGGTGTTTCAGGTTCTGTGGTGGGGTCATGGCTGCTATGGCGGCAATTTTCTGACAGTCCGCGGACAGTCCGCCTGGCATTATCACATGCCCCAAGAACCGAACTGAATCCCGTGCGAAGACACTCTTCTGACGGTGCACCCGTAGCTTGAACATCCTCAGTCGCTGGAAGACAGCTTCCAGGTCTTCCAGGTGTCCACGAAAATCATCTGAAAGAACGACCAGGTCATCTAAATAGGCAAGGATGCGTACATCTTTGAGGTTAGATTTGAATCGGTCCATCAGTCGTTGAAAAGTTGCACCCGAGTTGCGCAGACCCATCGGCATTCGTTTGAATCTGAATGTCCCTATCGGTGTAGTGAAGGCTGTCTTGTCCTGGTCCTCAGGCTTTACCATGGCCTGGAAGTACCCAGAACGGAGGTCGAGGGTGCTCATGTAGTTGCTGGACTTGGCCGCATGTAACACATCTTCGATGCGAGGCAGTGGATAGCGGTCGGGCTCAGTGACTGCGTTGAGTCTCCGGTAGTCGACGCATAGGCGCACCCCTCCATCTTTTTTGTTCACCAGGACTACGTTAGCAGCCCAAGGTGACTCACACTCCTCGATTATATCAGCCTCCAGTAGCTTCTGCAACTCTTTTTCTAAAATATCACGTTTACCCTGAGAGAGCCTATAGGGGGGGGAAGCTATTGGTTGCTGGTCATCTTTTACCTTTATGCAATGCATAGCGTACTCCGTTGGTGGACCCTCTGTGGCAAACACATCAGAATACTCGGTCAGTAGCCGGTCCATCGAGGTCCTCTGCTCCTTGGATAGTTTAACTCCTTCGTCGTCCCTAAGTATGAGAGGGGCGCTATCATTTGATGACTGTAGCTCCCCGTCTCCTGATGAAAGGTGACAGGCGTAGGAGAACAAGTGTCGGACGTCTGGGACATCAACAAAGCTCCAGGTTCCTTGGGGAACATTAAGCACAATGCCCGCATCAATCAGGAAATCCCGTCCAAGCAACGTTCTGGGGTTGCCAGTAGGTAAGGTCATAAATGATACAGGTATATCACGTCCTTCCAGTTGTAAGCTTGTAGTGCAAGTTGAGACTTTACTTACTAATCGAGTTCCGTCTGCAAGTCCGATGGTAGCTTCAGTCTCCTTGAAACTTACGCCTGCCTCAAGAAGTATCTTGTGTAGCGATGGGCTAGCGATGCAGTTGGTTGCCCCGGAATCCAGCACAGCAACTCCCTCTCGGCCCGCAATGTTTATGTGTACTGTAGGCAGCACCATGTCAGTGTTCCCGACGCTGGCACTGTGAAAATCAACGGGTTTAGCTTCCGCCCTACCTGTTTTCCTACACACCTCGCATTTAGACCTAACTACCCCTGGTTGGCCACATCCATAACAACGCAAAGCAGGTTTACTATCAGTGCTAGCCTCTGGCTCAACTTTGTCCGGTTTAGTAAGAGTTTTCTTAAGTTTATTACGGCATTCATCTTCATTATGCCCGAAGGCTCTACAGAACTTACATTTGGGACGCGCATGCTTGAGAGGCTCGTTTGTACTAGAGGAGGAGGGTGGACGGACACTAGTGTTCGTCTGCAGCTCCTGTATGCTCTCCTCTGTATCCCTGGCTTTAGATACTAAAATTTCAATACTTACACACTCATCGCGGCTTAAGCGCTTCCTAACACGCCTATGTAACAAACCATATACAATGTCTACTTGCATCGTATCACTTAAAGTATAAGGAATTTTCGCAAACAGTGCGCGAATACGCGTAACAAATACGTCGGCGCGCTCGGTGTCTCGCTGTTCGGCCGCAAAAATGTCTCTAAACACTTTGTAGGCAGGGCGCGGGGCTCCATACATTCCCCGTAGTCTCGCGATGGCATCCTTCCAGGTGTCCGTCGTTGACTTTACTCCCTGCCACCAGACGGCGGTTTCTCCAGTGAGCAGCATCGGTAGGCCACGCAGCGCGTGTTCATCTGTGATGTTCGTACATTCCTTGTATACTTCTATCGCGTCCACAAACGCTTCTAACACGTCGGGGTTACGAGGTTCGTCGCCGCTAAAGCGCGTAGTGCATTTGGCGAAGCTTCCCTGGGAAGCTGCAGGTGACGCGGAGTTCGACGTCGTCTCGCCGGGCGCGGCCGTGTGCGTAGTAGCTTGGCCACTCGACGATAAAAGGCGTTCGACGAGCAGGCGATTGGATTCCGCCTGAGAACGCGTAATGCCCTCGACGAGTGCAGCGAGACGGGCTTCCGTCATCACGAATTTCGCCGGTGGTCTTGCCGGTAATTTCGCCGGTAATTTCGCCGGCGCCGGTTCCTTTTCGTCGGTGCTGTCATCGGTCACGTCGTCTCCTTCCGCTTCTGCTGGCATCTTCTCTTTCTTCGGTGGCATCGTGGACGTTGTGCGGTCCACGGAACGGAAAATAGCACGAAGAAAAGGTTGCAGCTCGAAGGTAAGTAGTTAGGTTAGGAGAAATCACACCACGTGTCGCAGAAAGTCTTTTCTTGTTCGTGCCGCTAGTTGGGCGTCATTTGTAAGGCAGTTAATGGTTTATTATTTATATTTATTATATTATTAGAAAATACTTAACAATTTTACGAATTGCGTGGTTAGACGTTTTTTTTATAACAATTTTGACAGCTACGCTAGTGCTGTCCCTACGCGGCGGCTAAGCGGCGCGGTGAGTGCGTAGGGTTGGGACACGGAGCGAAAACGTGATGTTATATACGTTATATAATTTTTAATAAACATTCCTATAAGGATCCTAGAGCCGTGGTAGCCTAGTTGGTTGTGCACTCGCCTCACGTTCATGAGGTCGTGGGTTCGATCCTGGCCCGTACCAATAAGTTTTTCGAAACTTAAGTACGGTTTATTATATTACCACAGATTTTTCGTTGAAGGGAAACATCGTGAGGAAACCTGCATACGCCAAAGACTGGTATTTACTCTTCTAAGGCGCATGTAAAGTCCACCAAATAAACGGATTGGGGCACCGTTTGGCGGACAGGGTTTGGCACAACAGATCCCATAGAGTCGAAGTGTCGCCAGGTATTCCTGGCCCCCTCAGAAGATAAGATAAGGATCCTATCGTCGTCGAGATGTTTCATTGAAGACTGTGTAAACTGCCTGACGGATGGGACTGCGTGTTTTATTTCACGGCTCATGCTATGATCATCCGGTCAACGTCTACAATTAAGTTCTGTCACGACACGATTGATAAATGTTGATATTTTAGTTGGAGACTGTTAAAATCCTCTGTGTTTCAGGTGAGTTTTGTGTTTTAAATTCCAATTTATTTTATTTCACTGAAAGTTTAGCCATATAAACGTATAGTTGTACGTTTTTACGCTGATTTTACAAATTATTTCGAAAGCATACATAATAGTTATTTAACACACAAACTAAAATTCAAACCAATTGTATGTAATGCAAAAATTGTACTGCCTTTATTAATTATTTCTTTACTCATTTATACGTGAAACGCAATTCAAATCTGCTTATGCGATGACGTTTATAAAAATGGTTCAGTATAAAATAGTCTGAGGAGAGTATCAAAAATAAGAGTGGTGTGTGGGAGTGGGTGTTGGGCATAGGTAGTGGCGGTAGCTGGGTGTGAGTGTGGGGTAGGAGGCTGGGGGGTTGGGTGGTAGGAGGTAGGCAGGCAGCGCGGCCGGGCTATATCGAGCGCGCGATCACGGCCAAGGCCGCGCACGGTCGTCATCGGACACCTACTAACATGTTTTTAAAGTAGGATTTGGCTAGGGTAGTAGGCTTTTAAGCCATATCTTATTTAGAGTATAAAGTCTATTTCTTGTATCCATTATACAGGCGGTTACAACACGATGCGACAGTCCACAGAATTACGGCACAACTTGAATTTAAGTGTTGTTGTTATTCGATAAAAGTATTTTTAAGTTCATATTTTCCTTCTTTCTGTCTATCTATCACTGTCAGGTTAGTAAGTAATTAAATACGGTATAGGTTGTGTTAACAGTATGTGTACCTAACACATACTGTTATTAACACAACACAGAATCCCTCCTTCCTCGTTTATTGCGCCTTGGAGGAGGCTTCGTCTTAGATTTTCCTGGAGGGTGTACCTCCTAGCTAGTAGGGGGAAGGAGGATACGGACAATGGGTATAACTTTTGTGACATTTCATTATTCTCGATTCTATCGCAGTTATAGAAGTCCTACACATATATTTCGTTTTAACTCGACCATTTTTGTGTTTTAAAATTATACTTAATATGAGTACCTATAGTTCTTTGTTTTGGTGCCCTTGTCGCTAGCCCAATTTTTTTATGTCCAGGTTTATTGTACAATGGACATTATGTAGAAAATTCTCTCTCTCAAAAGATCTCGGAAGTATATATAATTGCGCGAGTTCCGTAATTTTTTTATTGTTTTCGTAAAATATCTGGGAAAAGAAAATAAATGTTTCCTGGAATTTACAGAATTTTTCCGACATTGCTCAAAGAAGTAAAGCAAGAAAATCGCTTTGACTTATCGATCGATTAATTGTATAGGTATACACAGTATATGCCAACAAATTATCTTTACTTACTCCACAACTGACTTAAAAGCTAGCTATAGGTAATATACCTACTTGAGTGAAACAATAATTTTCTTTATGGTGTACTTGAACAGTGACCTTGTAGTGCAAATTAAGGTTGGCGGCGTACTTTATATGGGAGGTATGTATATGGTGCGAGGGTTCGGAGTGACGTCCGTGGAGGCGCAGGTAGAAGCTGTGGGCCGCGGGGCGGGGGCGCCGTCGGGGCAGGGGGGGGGGGGGGATGGCCTCGCCCTCGCAAGGTCGTGGGTTCCATTCCACTCGGCCACACCACACGTCCCACCCTACTCAGTAATCTTCCATAATGGACCTCCCGATACAATGTACTCGTGTACAAACCTATCTTCACTGTCAAGGTCTATAGTTCTATCTAGAGCCGTGGTAGCCTAGTTGGTTGTGCACTCGCCTAGCTTTCATGAGGTCATGGGTTCGAACCTTGGCCCATACCAAGGGTTTTTCCGAACTTGAGTAGGTACAGGTACCGTTTAATACTTACAGGCTTATCGGTGAAGGAAGACATCGTGAGGAAACCTGCATACGCAAAAGAAGAAATTAAAATCTCTAAGGCGTATGTGAAGTCCACAAAAAAAAACGGATTGGTGCACCGTTGGTAACAGTGTCGCCGGTATTAGGTAGTTCTATCTAAAACATGAAATTCGGCTATCCAGTAGATTGCTCTTATGAAGTAGCACGCATCCTTTTTTCTGGGTAATTATTGTTATTGGAATAAGTAATATCTGACAAATGTTTTAAAAATTCCTTCGGGGGCAGATGTGGGGGTTGACTTCTAAAAACGTACGCCACGACAACGTGACGTGGGCGAAACCGTGTTTTTATGTGTTGTCAATCTACGCATTGCACAACAACAAAAGTCGAATGATTCATTCATTTCCCGTAGGTATTATAGAACATAAACGTGCGTCAAATATATTTATTAAATTTTTCAATTGAATTGATAATATCTTATAGATTTATTTATTGCGCAGATACAGCATAAAACAATATAGGTACAACATTATTATAAAGTGTTATCTGTAAAAGAGATCGTCAAGTACAAAATTTTAAATAAGTCCAACTAAATTACAAATTTACAAAATGTCAATATATCAGATTATACAATAAATGACACAATGTCAATATGTATTTGCTACATTCTCCTAAAGCATAGTCATTTATTGCATATAAATAAAGTTCCCAGTACGCGTAGTTCCGGAACCTCTCATAATTAATTAGTTCTTTATGTTTTACCACAGGATACTTAATAGTACAGGCAGTTTTACTGCTAAATACATGTTTGTCGGCCCTTCGCAAATTTTAGGGTTAGCTTCGCTTTTACGGTTTATAATTTCGTGTAATTTCAGGAAGACACCTAGTCTTTGTGTTGTTCTTTTTTTAGCAAGTTTCGAACCTATTTTTTAAGCGCAATATCGTCGGCTAAGTAAGAGTGTGAAACTGCTAACTCCATTTATGTCAATTTTATCCGACTTTATAGTATAAAACTTCTATTAGAAGATTCATAGAGTAAAGTTGACATCAATGTACTTAGCCAGTTACTCTCTTAGCCGAAGATACACTACTTTCATGGTACTAATTTTGTTTCTATTATTTACCTTCATACATTCAACAATATTCTACTTGCGTATTTGTTGTTGGCTGACTCAACGAGGGATCGTTCAGTACCTTTATTTCAGTTGAAGCGACATTCTGACGGGTGCTGTGAAGAGACTCATCGAGTTGTGGATGAATTGGCCGTTTGGGGGCACGTGACACAAATCTTGTGGACAGTTTGCCGCCCCCGCCCAATAAAGTTGGCAAGTTGCGATCGGCGCGGTGCCGATGCCGGTGGGGTGAGCGACCAAGCTCACGGCCGCGGTAACAGCTAGCAAACAACGGCGAACAAAGCCGCGCCTCGACACACCGACAGTTACCCGCAGGTGAACGACGATTAACCTCTCGCGAACGGTCGTTAGCCGAAATGGATTCCGAAATAGGCCCGCCGAAGGCGACGCTGCTCTTGATGCGAATACCTCCGCGACATTTTACGGTCAAAGCTTAGCAATAAAATCTGTGACGGACTGACGACGTGTTCCTGTATTGTGCTTTCTTCACTTTGTTTCATCGCAGGAGCGTCGTCGTGAGGTTTATTTAATTCGTCATTATTCACGTAGAGTCGAATGAACTCCCATTCAAGAGTTTTGTTTCACACGAAACATTACCGTTTGTTTCTTATTTGGTATGGAAATGTTAACATATCACAATAAATACGAGAAACTAAATGAACGGTAAGGTCACACACACCCCACAATTTTCGCACTAACTCAGAGACCAAAATCTTTATTGGTTTATGCGCTAGACTCGGTGAGGGACATACATACCTACATTCATTTTTACTATAGATATTTTTCGAGTATGTATCTTACCTGATCTAGATGTATCAGACGTGTAGATAAGGACCAACTTTTCCATTATCTTCGTAATAAGGTCCCTAAAAGCGTTGACTGCTGTCTGTCTACCTATTATGTTTCGCCTTATTTGTGTAAATTGCATAGACTTAGCTATGTGAGATATACCTACCTAATACGGAATACCATAGAATACATATAAATAACAACTACCTTAATTTTTAAGGTTCCGTACCTCAAAAGGAAAAAAGGAACCTTTATGGTCATTTTGTTGTACCTAAAGATATACGTACGTATACGTAAAATCATGAAATTTGGCAAGAAGCAGGTCTCACAGGAAAAATCCGAAAATTGTTGATTTGTACTAAACACATAAAATATATAATATAAAATAATTTTTTGCGATTACGAACTTGCGTGGATGAGGGATGATTAGAACATAAATCACTAAGTTGGTACGGAACCCTCAGGGGCGCGAGTCTTACTCGCACTTGTCCGAAAAGTTAAATGGTTTAGTTTATGTAGTTTTATTTTGGAACTTAATTATAAAAGTTTTAAAGGTTTTGGAAATTTCCTTTGAGCAAATAATTCCTTGTGTGTTAGTAATGTTTCTTTTGTTGTACCATCATCACGCATGTACGTCATCTGCTGCGACGATCAACTGCATTCTATCTATGAAATGTGTATATTTTGAATGACGTGTTAGTTGGACTAGTTGGAGTGTGCGTGTATCGTAGCGCAGGTTCGACGACCGGCCGAGGTAACGCGGGCCGGGCTTGCATGCACGCCACGCTCCATATTCGACCGATTATTTACAACCGTACAACATACAGGCCGGCCCAACCTACCTACCTATCTCAATGGAATAGTTGCAATTCATGCCAACATTACACAACAACACTATTCGTGCTTCTCCACTTTAGCCGGTCGACGACCTAAACATTGTTTTTTGGATACAAATATTTATGAAATGTTCTTGTGAAACCCTTACTTTGGATCAAATCGTAGGATATAATAAGTATCTAAGATGAGCTTACTCAAAACTTTAATTTAGCCGACAAACTCCATGAAGGTTCGTGCAAAAGTTTATTTTAAAAGCTTGATTTGCTCTATTACGATTTAGATGTATTGTAGGTAGGTACGTGCTGTAGAGTTGAATGGTATACAAACACGCATGTGTTTGTTGATTGTTTGCCTGCTTGCTTGCTTGCACACCATTGGCTATCGTAACTATTATGCACCACCTACTAACCATACTAACTTCATGTATTATTTTGCTTACGTGGCCAACCCCCCGATCCGTCTACAAACGGTAGTGATAACATTATGCATTGAGTTGGGACCATTACTATATTCAGGAATACTGCATTATTTGACTGTAGACTAAATGTCTAATTTACTACAAATACAACAACGTATGTCCTTATAAAACCGTCAACTTTGTTAGTTTTGTGCTAGGTAGTCTACTAATATCACCATGCATTTATAAACTCACAAATTCTGAAACATTTCAATCGAATTCGATAGTATTGGTATGGTATCTGTTTACAGATTGAAGGCACGAATTCGAGGTATAACTCCAATTGATGTTAGTTGTAAAATAAATATAAATATTCTGATGTAATACCTTCCAGTGTAATTAATACCTATACAGGATCAGGATGGGGCAGAACGAACCACTTTCCAGAAAGATTCCCATCACTCTATATTACCTATATTAGATTATTATTATGAGCAATCGTTTTTAAAAGGTGAGATTTTTTTAAATTTAATTAAATTTTTAGTCGTTTTAGTAACATTTCGGTATATTTTACAGGGTCATTGACCCGATCAGCTTTTTAGAGTTGAAATTTAATGTCTAGCTATGATGAGCTGTAACTAGAAAACGGTTAAAAATAATATAAATACCTAATTCCTTTGGGAAAAATTTTGAACACCTCTAACATTTTTAGGAATGTGATCGTGTGTGTCCCGCCCGCAATACCCTCATATAGACAATGGGTTCGAATCTGAAGGTACAAAGTTTAAATTTGACAGCACTAAAATTGTCTCTATCTAGAATCGAGCCCAATATCAAAGTAACAGGCCATAGGCGTCACTGTAAAGCGGGCAGCTATCTGGCTGAGCGTGCGTATAGTGCGGGCCAAGCTCCGCGGCGCGCGCGGTCGTCGACCCGGCCCTTGACTCGCGCGGGTTCAGCGACACCGGCTGACACGGCACGCGGCCCGCAAAACGCTCACGCTAAAACGCTCCAATTTATAATTCTCTTAGAGGGTTAACCGACCTTTCTATATCGAGTTTACAAAATTTAATCCGTTAGTGATTTCAGGACTGCATATGTATGTATGTATATAGTATATAGGGTGGCACATGGAGATGGATCTGTATGGGAGCGTCCGAAACTTTAGAGATAAAAAAATATGTTCTAAGGAACCATATCGTCGATTTTAAAGACAAGAAAACTGCATTCATAGGAATAAATAAATAAAACATACTTACAGCCGAACATAGAACCTCCTGTTTTTTTCGAAGTCGGTTAAAAATTCATCACTACGGGAATTTATCCCAGATATATTGAAAAAAGCACAGAACACGGAAAAAGCTCGCTACGCTCCCGCTCACACTGCACTGCAAGACCTGTCACGCAACTACGAGGTAACATTACAGTGGACCAAAGCACATGACACAAGCGCGGGAAACACGATGGCCGACAAACTGGCCAAACAAGCAGCAAAGTCGTCCGCGCCAATCCAAGAGACACCACTGTGCCTGCCATCAGCAGACACGGTTAGGAAACTCCTTATAAACTTAATAAAAAACACAGACATGGAACATGAAAAATTGTGGGAAACCCGAGTGGACTGTGAGCAAGCTCGCTCCATGCTCCCTCACAGCGATGGTAAACTCACAAATTTTCTAATGAAACGCAATAGAGGCGACCTCAGACTCCTGGTCGGCATCATAACAGGTCACTGTAACCTGAACAAACACATGCACAATTTGGGCATCACAGACAGCCCCCTGTGTAGGGGCTGTCTGCAGGAGAGCGAGACGGTGGAGCACGCAGTGCTTCACTGTCCTGCAACACAGGAATTCAGATCCGGAACGGGCCTGGCAATAGATCCCGACCTCTCGGCAACGAGCAACCTGCAACAGTGCTGCCGTCAGCCAGAAGCCCTACTCCAATATTTTAAGGAGCTGGGATGGCTGGACTGACGGCCCGGGGGGAATTGCACAAAACTCCCGTCTTCGTGGAGTCGGTGCAGGGACTGCCACCCCCGTCTAAGAATAAGAATAAGCTCCCGCTCGCTACGCTCATATTTCTATAAAAAATAAAACTATGCCTACCTCAGCGAACTTTCCTACCTATGTTATTTTGTTATAATAATATTTGACTGTGTAGGTTGTATGTAAGTAAGCTAGGAGTTAATGTTGCTATGAAACCTTGTATGTATGTACAGCATTTGTGTATAACTTAATGTGTACTGTTTATAATATTTTAAACCTAACACCTAACTTCTAAAACAACCCACCTTTTTCTCATATAACATCTTCTAGCCAAAGGCTGTCTGGAAGATATTGCTTAAAGCGATAAGGCCGCCTAAATTGCAATATCTGTAAATTTTATTGTACCAGTTCTTAATTTATTTACAATTTATTTTATTCAGAAAGTATAGGTTTTAGTAGTACCTTAATAAATTAAAAGACAAGTTGGAAATCAGATGTTTTAAATCATACTTTACGCTCCTGCATGTGCGCCGACACCAGGGGCCCAATCGCGCTAATTCTGAACGATATCACCAAATCCAAACCACAACCACACCACACACGTTTGCATTTGCCGAGGCTTGCCAAACGTGTGGATGCAGCATTACGATTTTGGTTATGGTTATTTAGTAATATCGTTCAGAATTATCGAGAAAAATAAATGAATAAAAGGGGTTGATCCCAGAGTCGTAAAATAATAATAAAAAACCGGCCAAATGCGAGTAGGACTCGCGCCCTCGTTCCGTTCAAACCTAATATAAGAAATAATACGAAAATCGTTAATAAAAATGACATAGGAAAGTATACTAACTTATATTGATGATTTGTTCATACGCAAAGTTAAGTTTGTTGGTAATAGAAAAATCATTTTGTTGTGATTTTTTCCTTTTCTGATTTTTCCTTTACTTGTGCTATAAGACATTGCTTCTTGCGAAATTTCATGATTCTAGATCAACGGGTAGTACCTCGCCAAAATACTACAAACTAGATTTTTCCTAGACCAATGGGTAATACTATGTCATAGACAAACATAAGCAACTACGATGTGCAAAGTTTCATCAAAATCGTAAGCGCCGTTTTTGAGAAAAAGAAATCACTTTTTGTTATAAATATGACAGCTACTCTTCGGTTGGAACATATGAAGAAACTGAAACTGTCCTTCGATAAAATAAATATAAACGTTTAAGTTCCAAATTTGGTCCCAATCGCACCAAAGGTTTAAGCCAAGCGTGACGGACCGACCGACGGACGGACGAACGGACAAAATTGAGCTACTTGGTTTTTCGGTATGTGTTAACGATATAAGACAAATTTTCGCGAAAATTGGAAAAACTTTTTTTCGCGATTACAATACTTTATCTACCCTTAGTACCTATGGTGCTAGTAAAAACGTAAAAATTATATTCAGACAACAAATCAGGCTTCATTTTAAAAAAAAATGTCCCGGAAGTGACATACAATTTCTGAACAGACCGCTCATATAAGGTGCGAACAAAGAAGTATCTACCTCAAGAAACTCACTTAGTTGACGCGATAGCTCAGTTGGTTAGAGGCAGAGAAAGACTTCAGTTGTTTTAGTTAAATCGGTCGCTGGTACTGTCGGTCGTAGACAGACAATATTATTATCACTAATCTGTGGCTGGTTAATTCATTTTTCAATTTGCATATTTAAAGTTGTGCTAAAACTACATCTTACTACAACGCGCTATTCTCTGGAACTACCAGGCGGATTTGAAAAATTCTTTTTGCATTCGATAGCCCGATTCTTGAGGGAGGTTATAGGGTTATTTAACATCACGCTACGACCCTTAGGAGCCGAGCAAAAAGAAAAAAGTCAGAAAAACTTATTTAAAACGCCTAAAGGCCGCGGGAAACAGCTAGTTTGGTAGAAAGTAGCAAGCACCAACGCCATGTGGTGCGCGGAGTCGTATGCACCGATGGTGGTGTCAGCTGGACGGCTGCGCCTGCGCAGCAGAGCAGTGAAAGTGGGTTGAATGCGGCGCCATTACTTTCAGTTTCTCTTGCGCGCACGCCGCCGCCCGCCGCCGCCCGCCGCCGCCCGCCGCCGCCCGATCGCGGCTCGTTACAATAAACATCGCATCCCGTCGATTTCTCGCTCCGCTAAGTTTCACCTTTTCCACAGTGTGCAGCTTAACCCGCCAGCGGAGGGCCTTAGAAAGTAGTCCATTGGTTTTGCGATAAATTGGAGTATACAAGGTTGCATGGCTTTCCTTTGGAAAATAGATAGCTTTTACTTTTGCCTTTGGAAAGGTACTCCTACCTATTCATTGTATTCAAGTTGTCCTATTATCTATTCTGCGATTCTAATCAAGTATAATTTTATTCGATTAGCTCGTAGTAGTGATGAAAATTATAGTTACTATTTTTAAGCAATTTATTTATTTAAGAAAATGTGGATCTTTGGTTGCATTTGTTGGTCAATCGTGCCACTTTGAACGGATTTTGATGGAACCAATTTTTATCGATTTTCGCCCCTTCTACAAAACACCGACGATATCCTGGTAATATTATGGTACTTGGGATACTTTTTAACGTGAACAAAGTCACGGGCAGATAGTACTTAAATTATGTTTCATGTTAATTGGCTATACTGATTGAAATAGCATAGGTCATTGCATGTGTGGAATATGGAACCCAGTGATTCGTCTTGTCCTCTGTTTTTTCTCTTTGCAATGCTATAGTTATGTATATACACCTACGTAAGTGCATCTCAGATAGTTTAGAATTAGAAACTCCCGTGTTATAAAAGTGCGTGATTAGCGTGACTGTGCAGAGTGGCCTAGAAAGTTGTTACTTTCGACGGCAGCGCCCGCGCATATCCGTCCACTGTTCGTATGCCTAAAATCCGGTTCATATTTTTTTGAGAACGCCGCGCGGCGGCGCCTTGACTTTTTAAACACTACGCTCATAACGATATATCAATGTTGATTGTTGTAATTAAATAATCCATCACACACAGTATAGTACCATCCGTCTTTGTAAAATTGTTTCATCGAATAATAATTAAATACCTGGCGTTTATACTTAACCTAACTTTCTAATTGGTAGAATTTACATATCAAAACTTTTATGAAATTCACGCAAACAGTTTTTTTAAGTCTGATTTGTTGAAATACTTTTGCCTTAAAAGTGGTGTGAAATCAATTGTTTAAAGCTATTTATTTCGAATTTATAGTAATAAAATCCGAAACTGAGGTTTTTTGTATGTATGAACCTGAGTAGCTACTTTTAGGTCACAGAGCTGAATGCCAAATACAGATTTGTAAAATATTTTCCAAAAATAATACGAAATTGTATTACAAAACTACTTGATGAAAATCACCCACCGCACAAGTTTTACAAATTGTTGAGAAATTCGAGTATAGGTACAGAAAACACACACACATAGCCTGTGCCATGGTGAACTGATGAACATAGGCAAAATTTTACCTTAGGAAAATTTCTTCCCGCGAAAAATATATAGTGTTAAATAAACGCGGCGTCAGATTATCTCTTTATGACGAAAGTAGTGCGAGCTTGACAAGTCATATTCATGCATAAACAATGATCATCAATCATACTCTTTATTATTATGTGATCTGTCCGATGGATAAAAGATAGAAGAGGTTCAAATATGTACATAAAAGTAGAGTTAATTCATCATTCTTCAGCCAATTAAACAATAAAATTGCTACCGTGTTAAACATAACAATTAACAAGGTGAAGAAACCAAGTTCTACTAATAAGTGTATAAAGAAAGGAGGTAATGGATACGCGCTAAGCAGCACGGCAAATGTCCGCGCGCTGCATCCGAAAAGAAATGAACGAAAATGAAAGTGACCCAGTTGTGCCCCAACCCCCCCCCCCCCCCCCCCCGCGCTCCGCCCCGCACGCTTTCTCGTCGGTGAAAAAATATAATCTATTGGTTTAGTAAAAGCTTTGAAAATAAAGATTCGATTTGAGATGGTACATTTTTGTTAAAGAGTTAACCCTCATTGTCTCACGCTTTTCTTAATTTATTATTTGACGAGATTATAAATTAGACGGAAAAGTATCCTATAAGTCATTCCAGGATTTTAGACTATCTCTGTACCAAGTTACATCATAATCCGTTCAGCCGTGATGGCGTGATTGAGCAGCAAATAAATATCCACACTCAATGTTAGTAGCAATAACCGTTTCTTTAGAACAGGGGTTTAAATAATGATTGCGTGGACTACCTTGTCTTGCAACCTGGCTGCTTGCGGCTGCGACCCCATGGGATCTTTTGTGTCATCCCCTGGGCTTAGTTCTTGCTCCTATCCAACCCCCAAGTGTTCTGCATAAAAGCTTTATGCAGGAGCTTGTAGTCCTCGCGTTTAGGGTGAGATGTACCCAGGACACTCGCATTCGCCTTACCAGCTGGTGCACTGCATTTTTAAAAATAAAATAATGTTTATTGATCCACAATTACATTTGTAAATGTAACAATGCTACCCTGGCTCCTAAAATAGGAAGTCATGTCAGGAGCCAGAAATCGCCTCGCCAGCCAGAAGCAAGTGCTTCATCTGGTTCTACAGTTGACGGTCTTCGATAGTCCTATTTTATGTAGAAAATTCCTCACACCGAAGTGCTCTGTAAACGCGCCTACGTTAAGACGGACGGTTCTATTGCCGTGTCTTAGGATTTTGTTAGTACCTCCTGGTTAGTACCTACCCCTACAGCCTATGTCTGTAATGCTCATACTTTTAGAATAGCAGACGAACAATTTGTTCAAGTGAGAAGAAATATGGCAGAGTCACAAGTAAGAAAGAGAAAACGAACTCAATATCAATGTAACCTGTTTCTGAATGACAGGTCGTCACGCGTGGTACGTATTATGTGCGCGGTAAGGTTGTATTTTATGTGTTATCTTGTCACCTTGCCCACAAAAGTCGTAACGTCAATCAGCTCTGTTCGTCTGTACGCTAATAATATTCTAAGTTTATGATTGCCACTGAACCCTTCCGAGTGTTTTAGCTCCCGAAGTGCTCTCCTTTTCGCCAGGATCCCTCGGCAGTTTTAATGGTACCGTGGAGAGTCCCACTCACTCGAGTAGAAAGCAGCCTGCGGCCGTACTGTGTCGCCGCCGGCCCACGAGAAAGTCACTTCTTTTATTTTCCAAATAGCATGATTAATAGCCCCCAAGAGGTAATGGTTCTGCAACTTCACTATAATACAGAAGAAAGTTCACTTCTAAAATAGAACTCTCGTAGATATGTATTTATTTATTATGGATTTAGGACGAAGGTATTGTTAAGTTTCTATTGTCGCTGGCAACACTATAAATTATTAAGTGTCGGAACTCAGAATGGGCTCGCTGTTAAAAACATTTCTCTCTTTAACCAGCAATAAAAAGTCTGCAAAGCTTTGTTACACACAATGTGCAGGCAATTTTACAAGTTCAATCGGTCCAGTAGTTTTCGAGTTATTCGGGGGACAGACAGACTGACAAAATATCTTCGCTGTAGGGGTAATCCGACTTGATAAGATCCTTATAAAAGAAAGATGTGTTAGGCCGGTCAAACATGTTTGTTTGACTACGTAGTAGCTTATAGGTATCTATATTTGATCGAAAGTGCTGATCTTGTTTTTAATGACATGACAAATTATTCTGTAAAGATTGCGTAGCCGGAACCACTAGTTTCATCCAAATCGGATCAGTGATTCCGGTGATAATCACGACACGGATTTGCCGGATTTTTCCAAGTTATTTTTTTGTTTAATTTATGTCAAAAATTATTAAGTTGACATTCGGGAAAGTTGACATTGCGGATAGTGGACGTTCGTTCGTTGAAAGACGTTCCGGGAAATAGACCTAACGGACCGAGTGCACATTCCGGCAATAACACCAAACGGGCCTGAGGGGACAAGTCCAGCCACGTTTTTGAATATCAACAATATCACGCACTCGGCACGTAGTAATTATTATAATCCTCTGTGACTCGGCCGTGGACTAAACGTCTCGAAAAAAGCAGGAATGATGACGTCACGAGTCCTGCAGTGAGCCTGCCTGCATCTGTTTGACGAAACATTTTGCGGAAGGCCGCACGCAGAAAACGTAATTATGATAGGTCATAACTTTGTCCAGACCTAGACGTATTACAGCCTCGATTACGAATTACTCGTATTATTAGTAGAGTGCATTTATAGTCGAAATGAAAAGATTTCCAGACAATCTGTTGTACAGTACTTAGCAGCAAAACATAAACTGGTCGAAGTTGCGTCTTCAAATGGAATGAACCGTATTATTTCCCGTTTCGGTTGGACAATGTAGGCAGCGAGCATGTGCCTTCAGCGCAGGCGTGGAGATCCAGAACGGGGCCAACGACCTCCGGCACGGCTCGTCACGACTTTTAACCTGAACAGAACAACACGAACCGTTTATATTTCAAAACAAAGACATCCAGCCTCGATTTATGCAGGTGTTTACAAAACTTTATATGACTCTGCTGAATTCATCAGTTGACGAGAGCAAAATACTCATTCACCTCTAAGTACAGTATCAACATACGGTTCATTTTGTATTTATACTCAAAAGTATCTAGATTAATTTGCTTTAAAAAGTGCGTTGCCAATTGCCAAGTGTTTTATTTATTATTATGAAAATTAAATTGCCATCTCTACATAGCCGCCATACCTTAATAGCAATAGAGCTCACTGTACGCCCGTGACCCAAAAAAGGGTCATTCTGATAGAGTTCATTATGAATAGTGAGATTTTATTCATTTTTACTTACTTCGTTGAATTGCAATGCAGAAAATTGGAGCTACCTACCTTACTGGAAATCAAATGTAGGTAACTCACTGCTATTACGTCTTGCTAACCAGTTAGAGTTTATTATATAAGCTTCAATCTCTACTTTCTCTAGCTTCAATAGATATTTATTTATTTTTAACTATTTATTTCACTTTACTTGGAACACTTGTATACAGCTATTCTTGACAATCAGTTTTGGGAACCAAAATTATAACTTCTTTGACCGAGTTTAATATTTATATTTTATTGTTAAATGGATCTGTAAACAAGAATGTTTTGTGAGTAACAAATGAAATTTAATAAATACGGGAGCAATGTGGGATCAATGCGTATAATTATACAAATACATCTGTACTTACTCACCTGCAATAATTAACTCCGTGATTCTGACCAATGTATGTATGACTATAATTTTTTTACTAAATTTTGAAGTTTATTTTTGTTCATTTTATCAAAGTACCCTAGCTAGATGTGTGTACGGTGGCGGGCGAGTATGCACAGACGGGGGCAGGGCGTGCTTGCGGCGACATGCGGCACGCGGCTAATAGGATTGATAATCGTAAGATTAGATAATAATATTGAGTATTGAACAGTTTTAGTGGTTTTAGCCAACATCCTTTGCATTGTTTAGTTATTGCAGGTGACAAAATCTACACCTGTATAATATGAAGTGTACCCGCAGTAGACATTGTGACAAGCTGACAGTAGAGCCAAGACATGCGGCGGCGAGTGGATAGATGTGCGTAATGCGCGTGCGACTCGCGGCCGCACTACTAGAGATAGCTGCGGGTCAGCGACCGGCGCGAGGCCGACGCCCGCTGACGTAACGTTACGCGAATTCCGACTCCCCCCACACCCCGCCCGCCGTCCCGCGCCCCACGCACCGACCTAATTCCTTCGAAGCCACTCCGTTTATGCACTGCTAATTATAACGCAGTTGCACTGCACTGCCAAACTCATTCTATTTCTAATTAATTCAACAGTTACCTACTTGTGGAGTAATGACATCGGAGTAAATGGGCACTCCGTTTCCGTTACTTGGATTGATTCGATGATAGATGTAGGATTAGAGAAAAAGAAAACCTTTGTTGTGCCAAGTTGCCAACCAACATCCACCTGATCGGACATAACATTATGAAGAGTCCTCGGGAAGATCTGTCACACGCAGTCACTTTAGGTAAATTTCGACTGTCAAAAGTAGGTATGTTGTGACGTGTAGGTATACCGCCGCCCTATATACCTACTGCCGGAGAAAGGGTGGCGCAAGCACCATTCATCATGGTCGGAGTAGAGGCAATGACCGCCTAAAGAGTCATGCGCCGTTACCACCGTTACGATTTTTCCGTCCCTTTCATTCAGCCGTCCCTTTGATTGTTTTGTGTCGCTTAGAAATGAGGCCCTTTACACGTGTATTTTGCTGCGAGACTAAATTACACAAAATTTAGCGAAAATAGAAACTTATAAACTATACTAGTTTAGTTTATTATATATAGTTTATGTTTACGTAGGTACGGTAGGTATACAAATTCTGTGCTGGATATATATTTGTACTGGGAAAGATTTTAAAATTGTGACTACTCAATTCGTAAATATACCCATCGAGAATTTCAGTACTTTGTGTAGGCTAATCTTTACTAAACTCTAGAAAAAGCGGACTTTATTGCTGACCACTTTTAGCATAAGCCATAGGCCATTAATGTTTTGGCCGTTATGTTCTTCAACAAATGTGAGATTTTTTATCCACATACGGAACGCTCTTGGTCTTCGGTGACGAATTTGATAGGAGGAAAAATGTTTCTAATTTAGTTATATTGAGTCAGATTGTGTAATGTCAGTAAATAAATAAATGACTAATATCTATTATTGCCATTCGATTACGTACTAGATAATTTGATCATTTCGATAACCATCAACATACCTAATCTACGTACGTACTGGGCGCTGGCTGTCTTTGTAATATGCACATGAATATAATATAATACATATTGTGAAGATTTTAGCATATTGTTATTTAACATAGTGATAGCTCTATTTTAGGAATAATTAGAATGACACTTCCTCGTCACCACATCGTGCCATTGTTCGTTCCCGGTTGACGCAAACGACGACTGGCCACTGGCAAGTGTTCACCGATGAGTGCATGAAATGGGTGCTGTTTGCATCATTGACTGATGCATAGCCACAATACGGCCTTGTAGGTTACATTGCCTTTTTGAATCAATCGTTATTTATTTACTGACAAAGTGATACTCTACGTACTGTATCCAGCGGTACCTACAACCTTATTACGAAAAAGGGATACTTACCGCTATTCTTAAAAAATGGTTTTATAATTTGTTATTTTTATTAGACATATTAAGTAAGTGAAACCTGCCGAAACCACAGAAGAAATAATAATACCGAAACCTAGCTTATAAAAGCGAAAAGTAGCTTAGACAAAAAAATATTTGTTACCGATAATTAAATGGACTATCCTTTACTTATAACGTTTACTAGCCGATGCCTCGCGATTCGACTTCATCCACGAAAGTATCCTAAATATTGTTCTAAATTTATTCACACTTTTTTAAACATTTTTGTGCCATACTTTTTACAACTTGCTACTTGTTACAATAGTATTGATGATCGCAGTACAATAGCGAAAAAGCAAAAGAAAGACGACTTACAATGACCGAACACGATTTTAAGACCACTTCTAAAAGTATGATTCTAGTGGTCTTGAGGTATTCGACCACTTTAGGTCGTCTATTCGTCGGTTACCTTTCCACTATTAATTTAAAACAGTACACAATCGTCGTAGAGAAAGTAATTGTTTTGTTACCTGTTTTAATATTTTTACATTTTACTACTTGGGTACAATAACAAAACGCAAATGAAAGACGACTTAAAGTGGCCGAATACGATTTTAAGACCATTTCAAAAACTATAACTCAACTGGTCTTAAAATTGTGTTCGGCCACTTTAAGTCGTCGGTTACTTTTCCACCTTTTCCACTATTAATTTAAAACAGTAGTCGTAAGTGAGACTTGTTAAACGAGTTCGTAATAACAACCTTACAACTTCTCATTATTTCTACGCGCGTGCACGTGTAGCCGTAATACGGTGACGTCGTAGGTGTGATACTGAACACAGTAAATATTGCGCAATTTGAGAAGAACTAATTTTGAACAATATTTACTTCTTACTCTGTATAAAATATCTTCCAACCTAGCCATCCATCCACCCCGGGTTCAATATTGGTAATGCCACCTACCAACCTACCTCAGGTTGGACGATATAAAATTTTTTGAATATTTTTATGAATTTTAATAACAACACTGATCACTGAAACAAATGTTTCAGATTATGGTGTTTTTCAGATCGGACATTTTTCAGATTAGACGTTTTTCACATTGGACATTATTATCGTAAATCGTTTATTCGTAGGTTCATGCAAAATCGGATTGATCTTCGGTGCCTAGATACAATCAAGTTCGACCTTGAAGCCATCGCGTATCAGACAGACGCTACGTCAGTATATCATCAAGCAGGTGTACAAAAACGCAGCGGTCGCGCAATGTCACCCTCTTCCCTGCAGGTCGCGCGCGCGCCGGTCATATTGTCACCTCGACAACAGCAACCGAACATCAATTGAAACGTCGACCCGTCCAGACAACCCCGCGTCTCGGAGGTCGCGCGCGCAGCCACCGGGACGGAATAATAGACTGTCTTGTCTGCTGCGTATACAGGATGAAATCGATAACTGATCCCACTCTATTTTTCCTAAACTATACAAGATATACTGTAGTAGTTTTTGCTGATATCGAAACAAGGTGCGTCACTATCCTATTATATTGATTGAACTTAGGTACATATTATATGAAACCCGACATTAATGAACCATACACATTTCATTAATGACCTGTTTTATACACTCTTCAGAAAAGTGAAACTTTGAATCCTTAATAATTAGAATAATAACACATTTAACAGCAATAACATATTGCAATGGCGTAAAAGTCGTGGTACCTACTCATATTTCCAAGTAACCTTTAAACAGCACACGTGCAAGTTTATTGCGAGCGTTGTATTATGTACAGCGGAGGGTGCACGCGTGACCTTGCAGCGGCGGCTGCGGCGCGGGGTGGGGCGCGGGGCTGCAGGAGGAGAGTGCGCGGGCGCAGTGACGCGACCTCTTATCAGCGGATGCCGCTTATCGCAAGGTTGCAGCGTCCACGTGCCGCGACCATTTACCACGCACGGCGGTCACTGATGTGGCCTGGTTGCATTTTTAAAATGAAGACTGTGTACTCTACTACTAGTGTCGCGACATAGTAAAATAAGGAGAACTATGAAAACTTGTGTATGGACATGTCGCAGCCTTTTCCTTTTTATTAGCCATGTATAAACTAGTTAATTAAATGCCGGCACTCAATTAAAGGAGAGCGTTAGGCCTCGGGGATAAGACGCGACCTATGATAACGAAAGGTCCGAGGTTCGATCCCCGGTTGGGCCATGTACCAATGGGTTTTTTCTCGAAACTTAAGTAAGTACATGTACTGACTGCTCTCAAACGGTGAAGGAAAACATCGTGAGGAAACCTGCATACGCCGAAGAAGAAATTCTTAGGCGCATGTGAAGTCCACCAACCCGAACTGGGCTAGCGCGGTGGACTATAGCCCGAACGCCCTCGTTGAGAGGGTAGGCCTGAGCCCCAGCAGTGGGGAGATTAATAGGCTGTTGATGACTCAATTAAATGCTTATGCTAAATCGTTGCAACTTGAAAGGTCAGTTAAACATGAAGAACAAAAAAACAATGACCCTTGGAGCGTGCGAAGCGAGCGACCAGTCCTGTAAATTCCCCCCTCTCCCCCTACCTACAATCACGTCAGTCGTCTACTAAACTCTAGCTTCCAATAAGCCAACTCGTTAAACGTCAAGTGCAATTAGTTAAATGCCGGTATTAAAGGAACGGGCTAGGTGTTCAATTAAATAACTGATTTAACCATTTGGCTGCGACAGACATACCAAACCAATCAGAGCCTCAAAAGTTGGAATTCCTCGTCGTACTCTGATGAATCGAAAACCAACAGGGAAAAGAGTTCGCGTCGTCCGGTCGGTCGGACCCGGACGAAGAGGACGAAGCAGTCGGTCCTCGCGGTCTTTCTACAAGGTCTGTCTGTCCGATCAAAGGACCTACCTACTGATATAATAAACGGGTCGGACAGAACATTTATTTATAAAATGGTATAATGAATGTGTTATTGTGTGTATGTTCCGATGTCAATTCAATTAGTCGAGAATCGCTACTCGGGTCACTGTTCCTTTACAAAATTAACACTTGTTTGGTTTGGAAGTTGAGTTTTTTTCCCATGAAGCATGGGTATCTAACCCATGTTTTTATTAACCTAAGCTACTATTATGTTTCTGTGACCTAAGTATTAACTTGATGAGTCAAACCATGTTCTGTCATTTGATATTTCACAGGTGTTCTCTACTTTTACTTGTGTTACAGTTTGTGCTACAGTTGAGCCCAGTACAGGCACAATAATTTATGTACCTACTTATGTTTTTACTGGAAGTTAGTATATTTAAGTCAGAAGTAACCGAAAACCTTGTAATGTTCAAAGTCGAGAAATATTAATAAACTAGTGGTTCGGGCAGAAGCCGATAAATGTTATTCTGCTCTGGTATGAATTAGTGTCCATTGAATGCATTATGTTGTAGCCAATGTACCTACTCCACATTAGCCGTCTGTTATGAATTTATGATGGACCATTGAAATCGGTGGGTGATTCAGTAAGTAGGTAGCCGGAGCGATAGGTGTCGTATTCAGAATGTCACGGCGGGCGGCGGGGGCGGCCGCATGTCACAGCCTACTGAAGATAAAATCAGCGGGTTGTGTCAGAGATACAACTTTAAATTATTTAAGTTTCACTCAAGGAATGCGCAGACCAAGCGGAAAAATTCCCGCGCACACTTGACGTCATTGTCAAATGAACCATATTAAATGAACATGGAAGTCATTCATACGATTTTGTTCTTTAAGCTATTATTAGTGATATTCAAAAAGTGCACGGGCATTTTTCGCTTGGTTTGCGCATTCCCTTAAGCCGCCTCTACAGTCCTGCATGTGCCCCGGCACGGCACCAGCACGCTCCATCCACACCACGGCCGAATATAGGTTATACTGAACACGAATATTCGGCCGAAAGTTCGGTAAGGTACCTATTTAATTTACAAGCTGATTCGCAAGGCTTGATACTGGTTGGTAGCCCGCTTGAAGAAGCATCTCCCAACGACTTGGCTGCAGTTGAGTTACTGGTTCACATGTGGCTGCTCGTGTCGTTGCGGTCGTCTCAAGATCAAGGTCGCTCGGCAGACGCGCCGCAAGGTCACCTGCTCCCGCCCGCCGCCGCAGCCCCGCCCCGCCTCGCGCGCGCAAATATTTGCGACCGTCTACTGTCCTCGGCGACCGATACGCCGAGGTCAGCCCGTCAAACAGACCTTGAAGTAATAATGGTCCAACCTCTCCGACTTGAAAGACGAACCTGTACCTATTGTGCGAACATGAAATTCATGTCGGTTTACTTGGAATTTTGGAATCGATTTTAATAACGTATACATGGTAACGTAAGGTCACAACCACAGACCTAAAAATTTTTCGCTACGCGTTACAACTGACAAATACAGGGTGATATAGAACCACTCGCTTTTCCGAAAGAGTCGTATTACATTAGATATCGTTAGATATTTTTTGTTATTTCATTTAATTTTCAAAAGTTTTTAATTTTTAGGTAGGTACCTACTCGTTTTTTAATCGTTACAGTATTTTACAGTGTCTTGACCTGATCAGCAGGGGTTGACATTTTACATCAAATATCTTATAGATTGACAACAATGTAACTAGAAGACGATTAAAAATATTAACATAGTTCTTTTGGAAAAATATATAAGTACCTACCTAACAATAAGGCGCCACAATCTGACATTTTCAGGAAGTGAGTCGTGTCTCGCCTGTATAAAAATGGGCATCTTAAGAGCACACTCTACTACTGACTCAATAATAAAGTGATGGCTCATGCATTGACTCCCACTGATGATAACTGGGATGAATACAAGCAAAATAAAAGGAATACCTACTAAAATTACTTACATTTTATTTAATGTTTATATTGTCGTCAGTAAAAAAATGTCAAAGGTTAATTTGTGATTGATCTGTCTGTTTGTATGGCCGCCATTATAAATCAAAAAATACCTTTTGACCAATTAAAAATATGGAACAAATAATGACTATGTAGACCCGCCAATGATACGGGATATTTTTGGAAAAAAAATTTATATCTCATTGCAGAAAAATATGTAGTAAGGTGTAGTTTGTATGGCCGCCAATATAAATCGAAAAATACTTTATGACCAATTAAAAATGTGGAACAATTAATGACTATGTATATACCAATGATACGGGATATTTTTGGAAAAAATATATATCTCATTGCAAAAAATATGTAGGTAGGTAACAAACAAAATATTGTAGGAACTCGCACAATCGCACATCGCGTCGCTGACTTTTATGGCGTGATTTTTGTTTATCTCATAGAAACAACGCAATAGTGATGTGCAATAATTCCTGGTGAAACGCCAAAACACGTCATATTTGCTGTTTATGTCATTAGCAAATAGCGTTAATACTGCTGAACGAACTGTTGCTTTAGCCGGTCCGAGTGTGAAGTAAACATAATGCGTATTATCAACTCTATTTAATTCAGTGGAGAAACTGAACAACAAATTTGTAACGACGTAATTTCGCCATAACGTAATTAATGGATTGCTCTGTGACCTGTGACTTGGTAATATGCGTGATTTATACGAGACGTGTTTTTATTAGCCACCTACCAACAAAAGCCATCACCAGACCGGAAATACTTATAAACGCTCAACGACTTCCTATACTCGTATTTATAACTAATCTGATCTAATCTGCAACTATAGATACCTTGAATATACCTACATACTCGTAATATACATTATTTCACTGAAGGGCATGTATATATAGTATGTATTATACCTAGAATCAAATCAACTTAGCCTTTTTGGTTCCGGCAAAACCGCAACGAAAATCCTTCTTAAAGCGAACCTTTTTTGTCCGTCTGTCTGACTGTATGTCGTCTGTCTGCTTTAACTGTTTGGCCGCGAAAATGTAAAATTGCCCGGCAGCAAAGGAAACATTTAGAAAAAAACACCTTGGTATATGGGATACTAAAAAAGCTACATACAAGTGTATTACGCAATTTTAAATATAAAAATAAATAAATAAAAACGGACTTCGTCCTAAAACACCAGCTACTGACATCTTTGCTAATATTTATTTTAAAGGTTTTAAATTTAAAATTATTTTATTTAAAAGAAGTTAGAAATGGTTAGCAGAGCATTCGCAATACCATTTTATTTGAATGTTTAATTAGTCTTACAAATTATTCGTTAATTGTCAATTTATACAACGATAGAAACTGACAAAGTATAACATTTATTGCTGTTAGTAATGAAGTAAGTATTCTGAGAAAAAACATCTTCAGGATTAAAACTATTTGATTCCTACATAAGTACCCTACATTACCTACATATACCCTTTTATTTTATGGTCTCAAAAAAAATTATACCTACAGAACAATGAAATTACCTTGAATACAATCTACATAATCCTGCTTCACTCATCCGACGCAACAGTATTTTCGATTCAGTTCTTTGTTTAAACAAATGTTCTTGTGTAAGGACACCGTTGTTCATTATTCACAAGGATTTTGTATGAAAAAAACAATGAGTGCCCATTCCATAGGCAAAGGTCACGTAATAGTACATTATAATTGAACGCATTCACTAATACCTAAAGTATTTACCTTGATCTACGTCAAATGTTATTCGCTGACTTAATTTGAAAGCTACTCGTGTAATTGTAACGATATCTAAGTATACTACTAATATATCTCAAGATTCTCAAGGGTAACATATCGAAATATGTAAACAAATATCGATAGGTAAGGTATTGAATCGTTCGAGTGAAACACTAGGTACCTACTACATAATTCCCTATTGTAAAGTTTGCTACAAGTAATTTAACAGTCAATACATTTTGTATGGAGATTGGAGAGTTGAACGAAAATGGACGAGTTTTTTTTGTTCTGTTCAAAATGCAAATCCTTAGGCGAAAGTTTATAAGGATGTTAGGATGTTTGTGAGGATGTTTGTTACTCTTTTACTCTATAACGGCTGAACGGATTTTGATAAAATTTGGTACAGTGAGCTTACATATATAGGCTACTTTTTACCGCGGTAAAATCTTATTCCACGCGGACAAAGCCGCGGGCAAAAGCTAGTAACTAATATGTTTGACAAAATTGATTAAAAATGTGACTAAACACATTTTTGCAGTACTTACTTCATCAACAGCCTATTACCATGTACCATGCCTATTACTCCTCAATTAATAAAGATATCCGAAAAACTCAAACTGATAATATTACCTTTATTATTTGAAGGAAGAATCGGCTGGCGACACATTTTTTGTTCCACCCTGTATGGATGAGATCGGGTAGAGTCCCCGGGTTGAGCTGGTGGGCTTCACATCGGGGCCAAGGTTCCTATGAATTATGGAGCGTATGGTATTATTCGAGCGCGATGTATGTCAGTGCTCCGATTTCGCGGCCAAAACGTTAATAATAGCAGTTGAAGGTTCCATTCGACACAGGAGGTCACCTCTCCAACCACGCGTTTCCGGATATTTAATTGTAACTAATTTATTTTGAGTCCGTAGCATTAGACGTATATGCCATATTATGACGCATACGTATAAAGTTGGTTCGCCATGTCCGGTCCTTTACTCCTAAAGTATGGTTATTGCTAAGTACTTTCGGGACTTTCACAGAAAAAACATAGAATTAATGCCTATATTTTTGAGAATTTCTTTTCTCGAAACAAATGGTCACAAACTAAAATTGTAACAAAAAGTGCGAGTAAGACTCGCGCCCTGAGGGTTCCGTACAAACTTAATTAAAGAAATAATTAGAAAATCGTTATTAAAATTTGTGATAAGTTAGTATGTAAATTTGATTTACATCAAATGGTACTAACTTATATGGATAACTTGCTCATACGCAAAGTTAAGTTTGTTGGTACAAAAAAAACAGATTTTTTCTCGTGATGTGACTACCAATTTAAGATTTTCTGACTTTTTCCTTTACTTGTGCTATAAGACCTTGCTTCTTGCCAAATTTCAAGATTCTAGGTCAACCGGAAGTACCCCATAGGTTTTGATTACCAAGATACTCAAAAATGCGACAAAATCAGCCATATCTTCTGAATGTGATGACTTAGAAGTCTGATTTTTTCACGACTCCAAGGGACTGCAGACCTGAGTATTTATATTAATTTCGACTTGATACCTCCACGCGTTCCTGAGCAAATGGTCTTGACAGACGGACAACGAAGTGATCCTATAGGGGTTCCTTTTTTTCCTCTTTTGAGGTACAGAACCCTAAAATACCTAGAGTTCCACTAATTAATAACAAAAATTAATAATTTGGAAAGGACATTAGAAATAGAGTACATAAAATACGTATTGTATCTATAGAAAATAAATCAAAGAGAAGAAAGTAAAACCATCTAGGTAACTAAATAAAGTAGGTATGTGTACTTACACTTAAACTAGTGGTTCTGTGAGAACAGTAGACCTCGCCAGCCCTTATAAACCAAACCTAAAAGGAAACTAACAGAAGTCAACTTTGCAGTTGGAGATATGGTACTAAAGTGACAAAAATTAGCACTATAAAGCTTAATATTTCGCAAACGGATCCCTAAATCGAAAAATGTTTTCCACACACCTATTATTTTATTTAATATTGATATTTTTGAAAGATCTATTCAACGATACCCCACACCATGGAATTCACGCGAAAAAAAATCATTCACATTTCATACGTATGCAGTTCTATGAACATAATTTAATTTTTCGACTTTCTTAAGTTAATCGACTATTACTCAAAAACTAATAGAACCTACTTAGGTGTCATAGTTTTCCTTTTAACTACGTTATTTAAGCTACTGCCGTGAATTTTTCCACATTTCCAGAAGCAACCGTTTAGCTGGCAGGGGGGGGGGGGGGGGGGGGGGACACGTGACTCTAACAAAAATTACCGCTTTAAAGCTTAATATTTCGCCAACGGATCCCTAAATTGAAAAAATGGATTTCACACACCAGAAATATTTTTGAAACTCCTATCCAACGATATCCCACACTATGGGATTCACAAAAAAAAAGTTCACTCCCACTTTGCGAGTATGGTAGGTACTCTAAAAAAAATGTTTTTCAAAATTTTATTCTACTCATTTTGTTGGCTTGATTTATTTATACCCATGCCAAATTTTCGTCAAAATCGGTTAAAAATGCGACCTGTAGATAATTACAGACAGACAGACAGAAAGACAGACGGACAAGAACATTTTTGGCCAATCTCGAAACGGAGACGCTTCGCTCGCTCAGTCAATAATATATGATAATTTAATATGTTATCAATTACGTATCATCCACTATCATTGATAACTTAAAAATACATGGACTTCGACATAAATGATTTAAATTGTTTAGGACTTTGAATTCTACATGAAAACATTTATCTTTCTGCTTTTAAGTCATATTTTGCCTTAGACTTTGGATTTATTTTATACTGAGAAATAGGTAAATTTATTTTGTGGGAGGCTTAACTTAACTATCTATTGTGTGAACAACAAGCACGGTTTTTGGATGATTGTCTGAGTCTTTTCAGTTTGAAGTGATTGTTTAAGATACAGTTGCAAACTAGGACATATTCGTACGAAAGGCGGGCGAGTGTGCCGCGGCAAACGACCGGCAGTCGGCTACCGAATGAGGTTAGTGGAACGCGAGGCATTACACTTGACCTCTTTCCGCCGAGTCCTTACCTCCGCCAGACCTTCACACTTTTTACAATGCTTTTACGAGCTAGGTCGTGCCAATTAAGCTTCGACGACCGGCCGTAGTAACGCTGACGCCCCCGTTCCGACGGCAGATGCATGCGCCGCCGAGCGCGGCCCTACCACTTACTCGTGTACGATACAACGCTTCGCGCTCGCGCACTCACTTGACACACATTTTTTCAATGCCTTTCGACATTCGGTTGTGATGTGATGACAAACCACTAACTGATTATTACAGTTTGTCTAATGAAATATTTGATTTTTGTAAGGGAAAATTATTCAGAATGAGGGGAGAGTATGGCTGAGCCCGCTTGTCCCCTCGTCATTGAATATATTCTGTATAGATAGAATCAGGATGGAAGTCAGTTAAGAACATAAATTCAATTAAAATTTGAATTAACATTCATGTTTACGTGTTTGTTTTGGGTTATTACAAGACGTGTTTTTGGGATAGCTGTCACATCACAACAATAGGTACGTACATATTGTTGTGATGTGACCGAAAGTTCAAATAGACACTAAGTGTAGCTATCTTATACATATCGAAATACTTATAATTTATTCAATACTGTCACTGCCATAAACGCTCCACAGTGTGGGCAAGTGTAGGTATGGTTTCAGCCGCTAAATGTAGGTATAATGTACGAATATCAATGGACACAAATACACATACTGACTGACACACCGGTTCCTAGTAAACAAGGTCAGGGTGACCTTGTGTTAAATTGTATTTTATTATTATTTTCGCAACAATAAGAGCACAAAGACAAACAAGGAAGTCGTCGGGTGTTCTGTCTGCGCGATTACTTCAACTATGTAGATTGTGGAGTGTTTACTCAGGCTCTTTGCTCAGGGTCAATATCTATGGCTACATGCGTATGATCGTATGAATGCGCAAACGCAGTTAACTCTATTCTCTCGTGTAGGCACCTACCGCTGACTGTTTAACAATGTGACGTTAGAATATCATGATTCAGCGCATGGTAGCAGATGTGTTGTTAACTTCCGATAACGTAACACATGGACGTTGTATGACGGGTGACTAATATTTGTCTTTAAAAAAGGTGACCCATTTTCCACAAATATTTCCCAGAACAAGTAATGTTACCGAAGCAATATGTTTGCTGAGCACTCTAGATATATAAAAATTGTGTCAAAATATGTTTTGACGCCGAATAAAGTTCAAAAGGGTCTTTGTCAATTTCACACAATGCTATCTATTTATAAGGTGCATTCAACAAGAGAATCATACAGCCGTAAGTAGGTCAATTGATAAGGTGAACATATTATATATATTTAGAATGGCCATAGCAACTTTGCAACTCAACAAAGACCTCAAAGAACTTTTTCCTGGTATAGCACTTTATTTGTTAAACTTACAATCGGCTGTTTTTGTCATAGTTCTTCCAGTAAATAACAGTTTTCTGAAGTTCTTTGAAAATGTAACGGGGTAGTGTGCTTTTAGCTCTTAGTGGAATATAAATAACAAACAAGTATGATAGGTGTTTATATTTATAAATTTGCGCACCAAACCTCTAGTATACCAAAATGATTAGGTATCAAACGAATAATTTTGTAATTCTGCAATGTTTCGCATTTTTTATATTATACCTGCGACCAAGGCGGGTTTTTTACTTCATCATACTTTGGAAGAATGATTGTAGAGGATTTTCAGACAAACAGAAAACATAATTGGTAATTTTGCAAAAGAGAGAGATAGAGCGTCTAGGAATTAATACTTATTACTTTGAAATATTATTACTACTTATTACTTTTAAATATATAAAAAATCGTAGCGCAAAAATGGTAAATGGTTTAATCTTCTCAGCTGTGTGTGACGCAAGTGATGCGTATTAGAATCGGAGTTAGACCTTTTAATTTTTGCTATATGGCTTGTTGAAGTCTGAAAAGTGCTCAAAGTACTACCATTTTAGCAAAAAAAAAACTATTTTCTAGAAATGCTCTACAACTTTGTTCCAAAGTATTATGAGGCAAGAAAACCCGTCTTAACCGCCGGTCCATATACCTTTACGACGTTATCTAAAGTCAAATTAAACAACACTTCTTTACTTACCTAAAATTGAGAGGGAAAAAGATTATTTAGTTTCCCTTTTCCATATCACAGATGGTGTAATACTTTACATTTGTACGAAATAAGACAATTTCACGGCATTCTCTAATCTGATAAATGCACGTGGGCAATGATAAGTATTGTAGATAATGCATAGCTAATAAATACGTGTGCGCTTTACGTGTAGGAAAGAAGTAAACAAGGCGAAAGGAAAGGCAGCAAGTGTCTGATAAGGCAGGGCGCTGATCCGACTAGGTACTCTATCGTTCAAGATTAAGGTCGTTCGCTATAGAGCGGGCCGTGTCCTTACTCGTGTATCGTATCATGTTTACGCTATAATACCGACCAGAGGCGGTCAAGTATGCTTGATTAATTAACCTTCAAGTAGGTATCTACTTCCTTGAGAAAACCTACTAAGTAATTAGTTTTTGAAAATTACGATACTGTACGACTTGCTAAAGGTAAAAATATATCGATTTTCCAGTCAAGCTTTAAATTCTCGTTCTGTACCTACTAAGTAGTATTTTGTGTGTCATTTCATCACCCAATACGCTCGTTTATAAGTAGACGTTTTTATTATTCAGCTAAGGAAGTGAAAAAATATTGGATTCATTGTTCAGCAATAAAGCAACACGGGCGGTGAGACGACATGCTCAGGCGTACCTAATTCAAAAAAAGGTAAAAGCCCACTGGGCTATGCGCGATGTCTATGTGTACGATATAATAGGTTATGAATGTATTGTTCGATTATTATGTATGTATTTTGCAGCGATAGCGTACTACGTACTAGTGTGCATGTATGGTACCCTAGCAAAAAATGTCAGGATGTCTAGGTTCAAAAGAAATTGCTATGCTGTTTTACTCTCCGGGTCGAGCCGGTGGCCGTGTTGCTCTAATGTTCAGTGTCTGAATATCTAGAGATGTTCATTCATAATGTTATATAAACTAGTAATATTACTTAAATTATGTTTACTAAGTGCGTTTAATTAGATCTAACTTGTAACCTTTGAGTAACTGTGGTTATTATTTTTATTTGCGGTAATTATATTTTTCCTGTCGCCAAAGTTACTCCTTCAGTGATTCTTAAAAGATCGGCTTAGGAACTAACTCTATACGAAGTTTCATGCAGCTACGTTAGTTGTAGTAAGTTCAAACCAATAAAACAAGCCTACTACTTTATAGGGGCATGTTATTTTTTAGTTTAAATCAGTTAGAGATGTGTTTCACGTAGAGAAAAGATTTTAAAATACGTCGGCCTTGACAATTCATAGGATTAATAATTAATTGGATCGATGCTAATGACCGCTTTATGCAGCAGTAGGTAGCATAAGACAATACTTACATAATGACATCGAAATTTTTCGAAAATATTTATTTAAGTCCTGGTGATCAAAAATTTCAGAGATGATTTTTTTTCTTCTTCTCAGTGCCTCCTTTTCTGTACCTCAACCATCCACTCCAACCCATTTTTCAGATTATAATATTAGTTGTTAGACATTTTTCAGATTGGACATTTTTCAGATTGGACGTTATTCAGATTGGACATTTTTCAGATTGGACGTTTTTCCGATTGGTCATTTTTCAGATTGGACATTTTTCAGATTGGACGTTTTTCAGATGGACATTTTTCAGATTGGACGTTTTTCAGATTGGACATTATTCAGTTTGGACGTTTTTCAGATTGGACGTTTTTCAGATTGGACATTTTTCAACGGTTGGACATTTTTCAGATTGGACATTATTATCGTAAATCGTTTTTATATAGATTTTTATTTTAGTTATTTAAATTCTAGATATGGGGAGATTTTAGACCTATGTACCTATCTATTTGCGAGCAAGTACTTTGGTCTCGGGTCTTAATTAAACTTATACTTGTGTTGGGCAAATCACTGGGGTCATCAACCCAACTCAATAAAGTTTAGGAAGGCTTCCAGTTGACGGCAAAATTATTGTTGTAGGTAGTTTGTGGTGGGAGGTCATGGACTGTCGCAATCTCGGTCAGCCACCGCGTAGTTCAATATTTTGTTTTGCTAAGCAAAGGGCTATGAATACTGAAATATTACTCATCAATATAAACATGAAATAAAAATTACTACAGATTAACAGCCAGTGTGAATACAGACACACTAGGGATTCTAACAGTAATCGGATATAGGCTTTTGCGTATGTTTTTGTTTCAAAATTTTCAGCTGGTCGTACTAACTTGTTTATAAAAGAAGTTTCATTTTTATGATTTGTCGTAACTCCCATATTGTGTCAACGTCATACACGTTTCCGACTTTTCCGTTAATGTTTTTCGTTTTGTCCTGTGGGAAATGTGGTTGGCAAACTATAACGACATTATACTCAGAGGAACGTAAGCATTTTCTGTTTACACGAGGAGTGGAAACAATTGTAGCACCAGGTACGTAGCTGTTTGGAAAACAGTTGCGCAACAAAACCAGAACAATACTCTTAGCGGCGGTCGGTGGAGAAATGTTGCCATAACACGGGGCGACAATCGCCTCGTGTTCCGGCGGCGGCCTTGCTGCGTAGGGTTGCATCCACAGTACCACTCACTCATATTACACATAGCTTCATAGACCAGAAAAATAAAAACCCTGTAAAATTCGAGATATATAGGTGTATAATGTATAACCTGGTAGATTGTGGACGATTTTACATAAGAAACACCTCATGCTCTTTTAGGAAGCGTAAAAAGTATCGACCTCATTGTATTATTTATTATATTCTCGGCCTCATTACTGTTTCAGGATTCCGTACTTTTGCGTACTTTACACAAAATACCTAAAAGTGGAGTTACATTGGGCTTAAAAATTATGTGTGAGTTACCATTAAAGATAGTGAGTAGAGTAAGTACTCTCGAGTAGAGTAGATATACGAGTAAGTAGGTACCTACTCGGGACACACACATGACTATGCCACAGCCTAACAATCCGATGCCCCATGTAACTCTACTCTTATCTTAGGTCTTCCTGGAACTAAGAACGTTTTTAGTCATTGTATCGTCTCCATCATGCAACGTTTGTCCGACCTGATGACTCTGGCATATAAATAAAAGAGAAACCTTTTATTTATGCCCCATGACTAATTATATTAATCTCTTAATACGTATAGGTACTTAACGTCCGCGTTCGAGAGATGTTTGTTCCTTACACTTGTAATATTTTCCGCAAATATCTATATTTGACCTCGAATCTTTTCCGTGGTGTGTAATCTTATTGTAAAGGAAGACGACAATGTTTCCCATGTGTAACTTTTCCGTTGTAAACACAATAATCTGTGCAAAATCAATGAGATACGCATCTGTTCACAGTGTATTGACAACTGTTAGTCGAATTAAATTTGGGATATAATAGCTTCTATTCTATGTGCGGCGCGTTACAGCGGCTTGTGGATGAGGAGGGTGGGCAGGAGGGGAGCGTGGGAGGAGGGGGACGGAGGTTCTCGCATCGCTACCGAATATTTTTTCGCACATACAAGGTCGAGGTCGAATCGTTTGACTTCCTAGATGGAGCACGACCTCGTGTCGAGTCGCCCGCGCCCGCCCGTCCGACGACACTGAGCTATTAGCGTGAGCATGTATTCTGTGACACCCAATTTTACCACCTTATTAATAAAATATCTATACAGGTGCACATTTAATCAATTGCAATAATTAACTAGGTTATTCTGACCAATGTAGCTATACATTACATATCAATAAAAAAAACTTAATTTTGAAGTTTAATTTTGTTTATCTCTCGCTAGTATTGTGCGGCGGCGGGGTGGGCGGACGGACGGGACGGGGTGGGCGGACGGACGGGGCGGGCGGGGCGGCTTTTATGGTTAAAACGCTGCCTAGGTGAGCTTGAATAATTTTTGTGGTCTTAGCTTAGCACTCAAAATTCGTTGCATTGTTTAATTAATGCAGGTGACTAAATGTGTTAGTAGATATTGTTACAAAAAGTAAACTTTATGTCGATAAGTAAACGTGATTATATCAATATAGATTATAGGCAAGTGTTGTAGGTAAAATACGCGAATTTAGCAGTTCGCAATGCTCGGTATCTACGCGCTAACATTTCGCGAAATATCCGGATAAAAATACCCAGGGTCAGGCTCAAGGTCCCGCCGCTTTTCTGATTAGAGCTTGACGATAAGAAAATGAAACGAACAAAGCAATACGTTAGGTATTGTCTTAGTAATAAAGATCAGTTTCAATTGCGAAATGTTTGTACTTGAATAAAAAATAACAATAACTGTAATTCTGCTGATTTGTTGCTTCTACAAGGTTACCGTTTACATGCTTGAAATAAAATGTACCTATACCTAATGTAGACACGAAGTTAATTACACGATTGGTTGCTATGAACACGAATTTATCATAAACTAACAACCTCAGTCGGGTCGTCGGCAGTGTTTCAGTTTAAGGTTGACGATATCTACTCCAGCAGCCACACCCGAGGAAAGCATTCTATTTTACTTTAATTAAAATGTATATTTTCGTTTTAATGTATAATTGTGATAGATGTGGTTTAATAAAGGTTTAGTAACCAAGCTGTACCTACTTTTTTTAATAGAGGAAGAGGGTGAAACGAACGAACGGTAGCGCGGGGTGTGCGGGGCGAACGACCTTGCCGTACGACATTGCTTGGTGCGCACTGCGCATGGACGCTTCCTGTTATCTCGTTTACGTTTACGATACTCTTCGACACTCGCGACCGGCATTAATCATTATTCGAACAAAGAATGTCCACTCACGGTAATTGTAATTAGCACGCGTCGCCCTTGGCGCCGCTAGGGTTGCCACGTGACTTCCGATTAGAGCATCCGGAATAACGCCAATACTTAGGATCACATAAAGTATCTTAGCGAGAAAACCTGCGACCGACGTATCCAGGACCACGAGGGTATCTGTCCCGGCCGAAAATCACCGGTGTAAATTTTTTGAAAAAAAAAAATGGAAGATGCCGCCGCCGCAAATTTTATTAAAAATATAGGTATAATAATGAGAATGACTCCTATTTTGTCGTTTTATTAAAAAATAAATATAATATTATTTAGACATTTAAAGGTACTTCCGCATGAGGAAAGGATCATTGACAGACTGATTATATAAGATGACTAAATAAATAATTGACAGCCTTCTATGTTTATGCATGTAAAATACGTAAACGAATCAAAGTATAAACCGGAATAATCTGACCATGTTTTCCATATTATACTGGAAGCCGATTTATTCCAGTATAGTCCTCCAGACGAGTGACAGCCCTAACCTTGATTCAATCATTATCTCGGTCACCTCGTCTGTAACCATAGCGTGATACGTCACAAAGGACTTTATTAACTCTATATACACAGGAATGTTTTCCTCGATCATTGTTTTTGCTATTTAATGCCTAGTTACTTATTTATGATGAAGTTGGAAAACCAGGAAGCTAGTCTATTATGATACAGAATAATTAGTGTAATATCCTTCGATGTGTCATTTTACTGCGCATTTACAAAATAAAATAAAACTTTACACCAGAAAAATTTCAACGTCCGACCGGGCCGTTTCGATGACCGTTTAAATTAATCCAACTGAGCCAACGCATGACATCCAAACTGCGTAACGTCAATAATGCATTAATTTTCCTAAGCATAGGGTAATTTATTGTAATTATAACTTAGTTATTTAAAATTAATTGAAGTTTACGACACACCTACAATTACACGACAAACAAAAAGCACTTGATTGAAATTCTGCGATCATGTATTAGATGGTCCGGTTAAAATTGGTATTAAATCATAACTTGTTAAAAATCTTTTCTTAAATCCGATTCACTTCGGATACACTTTTTTTTTTGATAAAACACACGGCTGTTTAATCCCAAATTAGCCGAGAGAACTAAATATACATAATGTATAGGTATGTTAATTATTCCATATTGACATTATTGAAGTTACTAAATGTATGTTATATTTGATTTTGTTCAACCTTCTGAGGTGTAATACGTTTTGCCCATTCCGGAAATATACGTGTAACCTTAGGCTTCGAATATATTAGTACTATCTCTTCTAAAATGAAAGTTACTTTTCGCGTTGTTACCTACTGTTCTCCGCCAAAAACACTCAATTGATCGGATTTTTATCGTTTGGATAGCTTGTAAGGTTTTGGGCTACGTGGAAACTGATTCAATACAAGCGAAGCCGCGGTCAACAGCTGGTAATAATACAATGTTGGATCGAGTTCATATTCTAGTCTAGCATACTTGTTAGAATCAGTATAGTTGTGGTATTCTTGAATCCGTGGTATTGAATCCACAAGCTCGCACATGGTGTGGAATAAACCGGAAAATAAAATTAATACCAAGTATACAGGGCAACCGTGGTGCGGCGACGGACGTCATAATCGTATAAAGCGTAGGCTAGTCCCGTTTAGTGTCTTTACGTCCACATTGAACTTGGTTCAACCAAAAACGTCGTTTTGAATATAAGCCAAAATTATTACAGTCCAAAGTGATTTAGTCCAAATTGCACTGGAGATTTGAATTTTGTACAAAATAATTTTATTTCAAAAACGATCATCATCGATATTGTATAGATTATATACGTAGGTACTAATTGTTGCACATCTTTTGCGTTTTGTTTTTCAATATTGGTAAATAACAATTTGCGCAAGTTTTTCCAATTGGGAAAAATTCAAATTGAACATATTTCGTTATGGACGTATTTTTACTTTGGGCTAATTTCCATTTGGACGTAAAGCCACTAAACGGCCAGTGCGCAGTATTGGCACCGCCGCCCCGCACAAACATGTTTACCGGAGGTGGAGCGCTCTCAGCTCAAAGTTCAAGGTTCTGAGAACAGCACCCGAGTAACAATGTACTTTCATGTGGAGGTCCCGTCGAGGACACAGTTCATACCAGATGCCACGCCGACAGCCCGTGAAAGCAAGGTCAAAACGATACACGATCATAAATCTGGCAGAATGTTACACATTTTTCAGTTTGATTGAGGGAAAAATTAAAATCAGTTAGGTAGGTGCTTGTGAAATAGATAGATACGCTGTATTTTTCATAGTAAACAGTATGTGTGAGCATCAAGTTCTCTGGTTTTTCCTGAAAAGTTAAGAAAACTTTGATTCTCACACAGGTTTTGTTTGCAAGTTGCACGTAACTGCGCCCGCGTGACCGAAGAAGATACAGAAATTAGTGCTTGGTTGTTGACTTGTTTCATTAAAATTATTACTGCTATTTTTTTAATCCTTCGTATAATAAAACTCACCCGTGAGACCGAAGATATATAGTGCAAAGATTTATCTAACTAAATTAGAGTTAATTGTTGGGAAATAACCAGCATATCCCTGCAGGTTTTCCCCCAACAATTTTCTGAAGTGGTATAATATTCTTCCGTAGCGACACGTAGCGAATTCACTATTTATATTTATTTAATTTACTGAATTAAAAAAATTCATTAACCTTTCATCTGTGGAAAAGCACATATTTTTGGAAAACAAAAAAACTGACAGCCACACTCGCCGGGGGTGGGAGCATTTTTGACAGCCACATTCTAAAAGTTAATAAAGCTAGTTTTAAGTCTGATTTTATTGCTGGGTTACCTTGCTGTGCCATGTCAAATATCATCGATTTGAACTAAATATCTAGTAATCGCGAATATTTCAAGGCGCGAGCAATATCCAGCCTTACATAAACAATCATTACACAATGTGTATGTAAGTTTGCTTTACAGGTAATAACGTAACTGTAGCACCTACAGTACGTACTTTTTTTGGTACTACGTTTGGTACTACGTAACCAAAGTGCACAAGAACCTACTGTAAGGCCGCCAGGTGCATTAAAGCAACATCTGCTGATGCAGCCCACTTTCAAGTTTCAACTCTGAATGGTGTTACTGACAGTATGCTGTGCTGGCGATAAATAACTTTCAGGTGTTTTCGAATCAAACCAATACAAGTTCATTCCGTTTTACCCGGTTTCGATATGGATGTTAGATTATCCAAATTTAGTTAAAAAGGTAATGTGATGTATGTAAATAATGTGTAGGTATTCAACACTCTGTCCTAAGTATTATTTCTCAATTGTACAAATGTTGCGTTTGCGCATCTTAACTTAGGCGGACAACGATTATCCATAGCGGAACCAAATACAACTTTGTATAAATGTGAAATATGGTTAGTACTCGTGTCCTGACATTGGGTATGCTTCCTGTCTATTCACATCACTATAGACAACCTTCACACAAGCGAAGCGGGTTGAGGTCACTGGAGGCAACAGAACAGCGTCCTCATTGACGTCTATTGTGTAAATAAATTATTTATAAATGGTTTACTTATTGTTTGTTCTATTTCCTATTTTCCTCGACTAGATTTTCGATTTTTTAACACTTTTTTCCATGAATCAAAAATTTTTGCCACTCCCATATGGATGAATAATAAAAACATTCTATGGGTGTGAAAATCGTGTCAAAGTAATCACAAAATTATGACTCACTCACACATTCTCATTTTCAAACTCCATATAAATTTGTATTAGCAACCTCCTCCCGCTACTCCGCTCCGCACCCCCCCGGTAAATGGCACGATAGGTTGCGATACTAAATATGCAAGATGCAATCTCCACAGGGAGCGCGCGCGCGATTAAATAGATTTGAAACTTCTTGCTTTTTTCACATATTTATTCACTAATACATTACCACTAACATTGCGTACAGGCCATGAATGAGGTGTATCAATTTTGACAAGTTTTCAGTTGTCAAATAATTCGCAATAAAGATTGCTATCTTTATTGCGAATTATTTGTATTATTTTATTTATATTATTATTGTAATTATTCGAATTATTTAGTATTGTTTTGGCAGTGAAAATAGACGATATTGTTTTAGGATATGTAAACGAATGGCAGTCTTAGGGTGGTATACGACTTTTTTGGTAGACTGTGCCGGCAGGCGCAGCGTGGTCCTGCCTGAACGACCATCTTAAAAAGTTAGCCGGAAGCGGATAGGTGGGGGTCGGCGGAGAGCATATTGGGGATGACCTATGTCCAACTATTTAGACGGGAATAGCCGGATGATGATGAAACTTTAAGCTAAAAGATAATACTTCAAGACAAAGATCAAAACAGGTTAAGATGTTATCGTGGTCAAAGTTCAGCATTGGGTTTAATTAAGCTTTTTACCATCGAGTGTTGTTAACATCGTAGTTTACTTTTTTTTTTTGTTATTTAAAACCTTTATTTTTTATAGAACCAAAAACTTCCTAATAAAGAAAAATAAGTGCATATTATATGTAATAGTGAACCTATAAAAGTTCTGTAACAATAGTAATAGCGAATCTATATTATACATTTTGTAGTGTTTACTGATAGTTGTTGGTGGCTTGGGAGCGCCATTTCGGTGCGGTCCCAACTAGAGTATGGCGCCTTCACTAGGCACTAACAAGACAATGATTCAGTAGTCCAGTTAGCCGGCAACAATTAGGGTTGAACAGGCGTCACCTTACGGAAACCCGACACCAGCGCTGACGCGCGCGCGGGCGCGGGTGACGGGCGGCGGCGGCCCTGACTCTTGAAATAGTCTTCCGCATTAGCGCCGGCAAAAATATCGCATGATGCTGCCACAAGGCCGCCTCCCTTCCCCCCTCCACCTTTTGCGCCCGCGAGCCTTTTACGGCCTTAAAATAACAATTTCCCATTAAATACGTCATATTTTCGTACGTCATAGTTTAGGGCTAAAAATGTTTTTGGACTTAAAAATATAATCTCTTAACATGCAATCAATTTTTTAAAACGGTTATGTTTAATTTATAAATTAAACAGGAAATCTTTTTGCTCCAGGATTTCCTCCAGCAAACTCGCAAACCAAAGTTTCAAAAGTAGGTATGATCCATTATGTGAGTGGGACGAAGTGACATGAAGTGACTTTACAATTTTGGTAGTTTAACACTTTACACTGCTTTTAGCTTTTTAAATTCGAATAACTATCAAAGAAACACCTTGGATGGTGAGAGACCAGACATCTGATTGTAAAGGAAAAGTCATTTCCTCTCTCTTTTCGACCAGTGTGAGAGTTATACGTTATCAGATTTTAATAACATTAAATGAGCTAATTTATTCAGCAATAGCAATCATATCATGATTATCGGTATAAATTAGTCCTAGGTACAGATACGTTTGAATACCTACTCGTATTTCCTGGTAGCCCGAACAGTTAAAGGTCTCGTTGAAGGTGAATGTCAACGTCAAACAAACAACTAGTTGTGAGCTGTATGCCTAAACTAAGCCAGCCGTCCGTCCGTCCGTCCGTCACACAGTCATCGAGCAAATCGGATTACATTCCACGAACCATATCTTATCTCTTTGAGGGCCAGGGCTACTTGGCAACACTTCGACCCTATGAGATCATTTGTGCAAAACCCCTGGCCACCAACGGTGCCGCAATCCGTGTTTTATGGACTTCACATAGTAGAATAGAAATTGTAATCTTTGGCGTATGCAGACTTCGTCATGATGTTCTTTCTCCTTCACCGAAAAGCATGTGGAAAGTATTATAATAAACCGTATTCAAGTCCCCCTTGATTTTCTAAAACTATTTGACCTAAGAGAGTTGTAATCACCACGTGGAGTAAGTAGGTAGCTATAGGCCATGCCAGAGATGGGAACTGTCAATGAAAATTATTTCGGGTAGTGATGAATAGAGAGGGGCAACTGTAAAATTAAAATGATGACCGAACACTATAAGGTTCGAGGTTCGTTCGACACGCACTTGGCTTGGATTTTTTTTACTACTGGGCCAGTTCTAAACCTTAAACCTCAGAGTCTCTCCAGAAATAGTTTACTCGTCACGTGGCGTTCATGTTTGTTATAAATAAAAATAAATTAAGACTACAGTCTTAGCCTAATATAGGCTTAACATTGGGTAATGGTCATTTGTTATCTTTTATAGAGTACAAAATTGTAGGGTGGTAGAGTGTATAAGACAAATAATCTTATTATTTATAAGACAAATAATAAGATTATTTGTCTTATACACTCTACCACTCTACAGACCTTGACATTCTTTTCTAAACTTTGCTGTCACATGACTATTATTTTCAGCCAGCCTAATGCTGTGTATTTCGAATCGTTCCGCCCCCCTTTTCACGTGTTCTATGAAGGTTGATTAAAGATTCCACAGGTTTTAGTATTCCTATGCCCTGAAGCTCCATAAAACGTACATTGATAACGTTTTATGGAGCTTCAGGGCATAGGAAAACGAATATTGCAGAAATGTTTCTTTTAAATATATTGTGAGTACATAAGTCCTCTGAAACACGTCATGACCTTGCGATCGATATAGACACAGTACATATATTCGTTGCGTATGTAAAGTAGTAAATCACACGAGGATCGCAGCTGTAAACAAACTGCCCACACTTTGCAAAAAAACGGGCGTTTAAATAATGTACCTTGAAAAAATTAACAACCTCGTTGAAAATAAAGACACCGCATGTTTCAGTGCCAATGCCAAGTTTTAGAACGCAAACATTTTTCTTGTACATTTCTTCTCGAAAACCAGTAAATAAATCTATCTGTGTGTATAAAACGATACCCTGAATGACTGATACAGCCTCAAAACTTCTGGGTCTAGAATTTTGCATAGAATTCCCTCTGTCTAAATGACGTAGAAAACTAAGACGAGATTTTTCGAAATACCTGCGAGACCATGAAGAAACAGGCTATTCAACTTCAGGAACAAAGCCTCTAGGCATCCGCTTGTATTGTAATAAATAAATACCTAGTTCTTCCTCATACGTAAAAATGAAAATTAATGGAAACATAGACCTATGTCATTTGAGTATATGACACCGAAACCGCCTAGTGTACGCGATTTACCAGGGTAGGCTGGGCTGTTGTCTAACTTTTGCGCCTTTACCTTGAATAAATTGCAGGATTTTGGTGGAATGTTAAACACACAGTTGGAATTGAAAATGTTGTTTTCATAGATGCAGTAAATGCATTTCTGTTGGTCACGTTGGGACGACGTGTCGCGCGCACGCATCGCGCCACGTGTGCGCGCGATAACAGATCGCTTCTGCGTCGCAATCAACACCCCGCGCTCGGCGCCCCGAGCTCACCATGTCTTGCACTCTACGTACGGTCGACCGCACGTCAGGGGAATCAAAACCAGTATAAACTGGTCTCTCATAGTCTCTCAAACTCTCTAATAGGCGAGGCCAGCTCAAGCTTTCCACTGGCGTGCGGCTGGCTGTACGAGTCACACATATACTTACATAGTCGAAGTTACTGCATTATCTCCGACGTTATGTTATTCTTCATTTCTGTTCTAATGGGCTCTCAAAAACAATTGGCAACAAAAAATAAAAGTGGATTATAAATTTTAAAACAAAACTGTTTAAATTTGTTAACTGAGACAGCGTATAAATTTGCTGTTGATATATTGTCCTGGTTGTTAATCGTTTGTTTAAAGAAAGGTTTTAATTTTGTATAATCCAATGTAGAGACGGTCATTGAGCCCGCTGTCTGCGTCCCATTTGTCAGTCGTTGACAAACAAAAAGAAGCAATGCCCACCGAGGATTAAGCGAAAGAAAATCAGAAAGAGTCGCAGAACCAGCGCGAAATGCAGGTCAGCGACCGACGAAAAAAAGAAAACCTCACCGAGTTTCACATTGCGCTGAAACACGAGAAATTGGGCACTTTGTTACTCGATAACTCTGTAAATACTTAAGGCCAGGGAAGTGTGTCGCAAGCGCAGCACCGCTCGCTGAAACTGTCCTTGTTTCATTTAAGCATAAATCAATTTCTATTAGAAACGATTACTTAGTGCTTAAAAACTTCGCGTATTGTTTTCAGTCAAGTACGATCACACTGGCAGGTATGTAAGCTGCTATTTCCGTTTACTTACGCCTTTAAATAGAAATTTTAATCTGTGGCGTATGCAGGTTTTCTCAAGATGATTTGACCTCATGTATATTTAGGTTCCAAATAAATTGGTAGGTATACGGACCTCATAACGTGACGCGGCTCGAGTGCACAAACAACTAGGCTACCACGGCTAAGCGTTCGTTTAAACTTGAGTTTTGTATAGATCTAGAAAATAGAGCTCGGCACTGCAGAAATGTATTAATTTACTTTCCTTTACAATTAAACACAAAGCGTTTTCCAGTGCGGCGCGGGCGGCGGCGCGTGTCTGCGCGGCCCACTGCCCTGACCCACATCGCAGATGTGATGATTGTATGTAGATTTTGTAAGTCATAAGTCAACCGAGAGTACGATGACAGCATCCGTCGGTTTCACCGCCCATTTTACGAACATGTCTGCACTCGGCGACGGCATCCGACGATCCTCGCCCGCCACGCCACGCGCCGCCTCAGAGAAATTGAGGTGATATCACTTTAACACGACCACAGTACTTTCTGCCCTACTGGCCAACAAACTGTTACGAGGACTTGTTTCCAATAGTATACTTACTGGGCTATACCTTTATATGAAGGAAAATACTATCAGCAGAATACACTTATCTAAGTCGCATTTTAAAAAATTATGGTAATTAAATGAGAACTTTTATAGATGCTGCGTATTATTTCCCTTGTGGTCCCACCGCAGACAACATTTAAAAATGCTTCTTATATTAGATTTAGATTTCTTTATTTCACTAATACATCACAAAATAGTATACAATATTATATACAACATTATTATAGCATCTTATGTGCTTCGTTCTCGTTCTTATCTCTTTTTCACCTACCATAAGGACATACTGGGGTTTGATATTTATCGACACATTTCAACCAAGATTCAGAACCCAACAATATAAATTGTTTATAAGCAAAGCATCATTAAACACAATTAATATTATACTCTCATTTCCATGTTTTTAAAATGAAAATACGTTGGATCACATCAAGCATCGTATTTCAGCCTGTGATCATCTACCAGATCAATTATATTGTAAAGATAACTAAATGTTGTTTAATGTGCAAAGTCGAAAGTCCACAATGCAATCTTATCATTATGCATCTACACCCATGTACATTAAGTGTAGGAACAATGTACGGGCGTGAAGGACGAGGTCCTTTCTCCTCTCATTGCTTCGCCCACATCTGGTCCCCGCGAAGCAGCTGCGAGCGCAGCCTAAGATTTCTCTCGCGTGCCCGTATTCAGGTCATGTTCGCCGCGTGCCCAAACTCACTCTGGTTTACTTAATTCAATGCGTATTATACCTGTAGGGAAAAGTTATCTACAGTTATAAATAGTCATACATTTAAATTGCTGACATTGTTACAATATTAATAATTGCGTTTATTTTCTATTTGCTATCCTGTAAAATGTACTTTTTTAGCCTTTCGCACCCTCGTTAGCGGTTAATCTAGATTCCTACGTACGTTACTTATACTGATTTTTTTCTTACTTTATCTGCATGCAGAATTTTAATCTGAGTGAAAGAAAATCAAACAAACATAAATGTAGAATTTCACTTTAATAATATTATTAATTAATTAGGCAAATTAAAAGAAAGTTAATTAAAATGTTCATACTTGATATTATGGTAAATAAGTTGCAAATTAAACTGGTATTTATCTGGTAAGTAATGATTGAATTTCAAATAGGTAGTAAACTTTAGTCATCTTCATGCCATCAGCTCGGCATCTAAGTTGAGGATAGGTAGTTACAAGTTGGTTCCGTAACTAGGGTATTGAATACGGTTAAACTAAGTTTAGATGTATAGGTAACACAGTACACCATGCTAGCTATCCCAAAATAATGCCGTCCAGTCCAGTTCACAATAATTATTTATTTTTTTGGTAAAATTATCTAAACTATTGCTATATTTGTAAAATACATAAAATGAGTACACATACCATTTTATAACATTTATTGCTTCGATACGAATTATGTATTAGGTACTTGTATTACATTTTCTAGCACGCAAGCGCTTTATTATTATGTTCGTACGTTTCTTATCAATCAATACATAAAAATATGAGAGGATATAAAATATGTAAGTATATTACCATTTTTGATGTTATATTTGTCCTTCGCAAAATTTTGCGATAAGGCGATACACGTGTGTACCTACTGTGTAGTCAAGAGTAGGTATGTTTATCACAACAGCGCAAACAATACGTCAGCGGTATAGTATGTACGGCACGACACCAATCAATAAACATAAACGTATATTACGAATTTTATTTTTGAATTAGAAAGAAACATAAATGGTGACTACATTGTTAAGATAAACTATGCGCAGCACAGATTTTACGAAAACAATTAACAGTAGGTATATAAAATATCAGTAAATCAATATAAAATATCAACAACCAGACAACTACTTCGATGGATGAATATTAGCTGAAACAGATCTGAAACAATCCAATAGCGCTTTAGAAACGGTTCCGGTCCAAACAAATCCCAAACAAACATACTAAATAATTTACAGTGCCTACTGTTCAAGGTATTACAATAAACCAACTTGCTAAAAGGTTCCGTTTATATCCGTAAATGCTCTGGAAACCTAGATAATTGAAACTCCAAAATACAAGGAAAGAGGAATAAATCAAACATCATAATTCATACGTTTAAATGATATTCAAGGAAGTATTTCTCAAGTTTATATTTTCAATGCGATTCCCGTTCCGCCTCTGATTGTGAACATTTTACTTCCCCGAACGATACCATGTAGGTCTTTACTTAGGTACATTCGGTATCTAAAATTTGAGTTTGGCCTCGCAGGCCCGAGGCGTGGTCAATGCTATCCGCAGCTTCCTGGTTAGCAACTAAAAGATCGGGAAATCTTTTAGAATGTCAAGTAGGTATTTTTGCACGGCCATGAACACACAAGGTCGCCGCAATATTTTTGCGGCCGGTAACGATAAGCATGTAGAAGTAGAAAGTGATTTCGATCGACGGACGTTTTATTTCTGGCTGTGTTCCAGATGCTAAAATAGTTGAGACAGAGTAAATTACTATTGTTATTTATCACAAGAATCTCGTATTAGATACTGTTAGCAAAAACATTTATTTCTCGACGAATATCGAATACCATAATACATACAAACGAAACCGAATGAAACAGTTCGTCATATTCACAATCACAACAGTAGGTAAAACATAGTAAGTATAATATCGTCAGCGGCGTCGTGGTGGGGACGAACCTGCCTATCATGTCGAGAGGTCCGAGTTCGATCCCCGGTAGGGCCATGTACCAATGGATTTTTCTTGAAACTTGTACTCCATTTACTGACTGCTCTCAAACGGTGAACATCGTGAGGAAACCTGCATCCGCCGAAGAATAAATTAAGACGCATGGTGTAGTCCACCAACCCGCACTGGGCTATCGTGGTGAACTAAAGCCCATACGCCCTCGTTGAGAGAGTAGGGTGAAGACATAATTAAATTAATAAGCTCTTGATGATGATGATTGATAAAGTATAAATATGCATATGCAACTATTGAACATCGCAAGTTATAAATGACGAAGATTATTGATAATAAGTATATTATATAGTCACTCCGTCCGAACTATAAAATAATCATCTACTTGTATAAAATATAGAGAGATAACACTAACAATATCCTAGGCAAATATTAGATGAGTAGTTAACTGATGGCAGTAGTTAAGTTGGAACAAAAACTTGTTTAAGCTTGAACATGTAGATATAGATAGTCGAATTTGCGTGTATGTTTAGTCGAACTGTTTAAATTAGAACCGCGCTGCGTGATCAGTCGCAGATCTGTGTACGCGGAAGCATCGCGGCGGGCGGGGCGGGCGGCGCGGCGCGCGAGTCGCGCTATCGGTCGCCATCAGTATCTGGCCGCGTTATCACGCCGCGAGCACCTCGGCGAAGGTCTCGCGGAGGTCACGCGCTGACGTCACACTGATAACGATTTGCGCGGTGACCTTGTCGCGCGCCGAATCTCAAGGTTGCCGCTATTTGTATAGTCAGATAGGCGTCCGCCGCCCGCGCCGCCGCCCGCCGCCGCCGCCGCCCGACATCTGCGTCACCCGGACTTGCCACTTTATTGACTATTATTTGTGGAGGCCACCCGGTTAACTCTTCGCTGTTTACGTACCTACCTTGTAACTTCTGTCAATTTCGTGAGCTTCGTGTGTATGTAACTTCGTCCATGGGTATCTATTCGGTAGGTACTACACCTACCTACCGACTTATTGTATAAAAATAACGATTAACAACCCACCTACAGTAAAATATAAGTTTTCCTTGTTTTTCATAATTTTAAATTTTTACCTATACATCGTAGGTTTTGGTTTTTCTACATATGGAAATGGATGGTTTCTACATAAACTAGAAGGAATACACTTAGTTTAAAACAAAAAGCAGAAAATTATTTATTTGCTGTGAAATAATGTAAAAAATCAGTTAACAAAGGTACAAGACCAAGATACAAGACCACGCCTATCCAGCTACTTACCTATATAAACAAAAGCATGCAAATATAAAGGCACGGTATTTATTCTTACTTGCTATCAGCTCTGGCTTCAATACGCAAAAGAGCCCATCAAAATGGTAGTTCAAATCTTCATTTGCGGAAACAAAATGAGACCCGATGGGTCGAGCCGGCCGGTCATAAATATAGTTATTACAGGATGGTGACCTCGCGACGTGTCGCGGAAGCGCTGGTTTTGCAAATTAGTGCTCATTCAAGGACAAACCACTATGCTAAGATGACAATGACTTATTTTTTACAAACAAACAAAGGACCTCTGTTTCAAATATCATTCTAATTATGATGACGATACAGCGTAATAGATAGATGCACATTAGCATAAAATATGCTTAAAATTCGAACTGTATTCTACAATTTCATTTTGTGGAAAAAGTAGATTTCACGTCACCTTTGCATTGGAAGGAAAAGTTTTCTCATGGAAAAGTGAAACTACCTCACGACAACATGTTTAGCGATAAGTGGGTAAATGAGGAAACAACATAACGCGGTCATCTTGAACATCAATCTATGCGAGCGCACGCCCCCGAGAGACATTCTCCGGGTGGAGTACTGTCAGCGTCAAAAGTAGCTAGACAAAAACTAACTTCCAAAATTACTGGCTGCCCTAAATTTGGGAGGATAACCGGACATCTTTATTTTTCAAAAGTCACTAAGACTTATATTAATTCTCAAAAAAGTCTGACGCATTCGTAATCATTTCATTTAAATAACAAATAAAACAATTAGGTTATTTGACGCTTTAAATGATAGGATCTTGTTAGGATAGTTTACTACATGTCAACGCAATGTCAGCACAACTCCATCGATACGTTCAAAATTTCAAAAGCTTACGTAGGTATGTTAGACAAAATGCATTTTTCTATATTTTGATATTCGTTAATTTTACAACTTTGTGTAACCTTAGATAATTTTTGATGTTGGACTATCAATCAAGACATGTTTTTCATTGCAATTCTTATGGAAATTTCAAATACTAAGCTACTTTTGACACTGGCTGTACCTACGTCCGACGACCGACGCCACTGTCAATGTCATTGTCAAATCCACACGTGAGTGCGACATGTTTTATCGCACCGATTGGAGAAACGTGTATGGTTCATTGCATCAAATCTAATTAAAATTTGTTAATATTCTTAGAGTATCTACTACTATCTACATAAATCGCCTGGCTTTTGTAATCCTAACTATGAATAGACTGGGAAGGAAACGATATACCCTACTTCTCGGTGTAGGAAAACTGGGAACTTCGTTTACCTCTTCGCACTTGGCTCTCGTAATGATAAATAATGGTTCTCTCTGGTTTTAGAATGAATAGCGGTGACAAAGAATAGAGCCCTAGGTACTCTAATAATTACGACACAACTAAAGCTGGGTTTTCAAATATAGAATACATTAGGTACTTTGTAAGAATATGTGCGTGTTGCGCAAGTTTATCTCAGTGAAGTCATAAAGGGGATTCATTGCTCACGCGCTGGTTGGTGTGAACTCGGCGCGCCGACGTCGCGGAGTTACGCAACTCGTGCGCCGCCGCGTGAAGTGTGAAGTTCAATGTCACATACACATGCGCGCGCACGCTGGCGCCTGTACACACACGCGCGCCGGTGTGCGTGCGCACATGATATCTGAATAATCGCAGCCAACCCGTTACTCGCCTCTATCAGCACTTCCCGGAATATATCGCGAAAACATTAGCTCCTTTGTACTGACGTTGGCAGTTTTAGGCAAGGTCAGGGTGAAGTCAAGGTGCTATTTTCAGTAAAGTCATCTATTTGTTTGGCGTTTTCCTTGTACACCAATACAATACAAAAACACTTAGAGATCTGAAACGATTGGGCAGGCATTTCTATATTTACCTATTTATAAAAAATCAACATTGATAACACGAGCCTGATCGCTAGCGTCGAACTATTAAAATAAATAAAATAGACAGACGGACAACGGAGTGATCCTATAAAATGGTTCCTTTTTTCCTCTTTTGAGGTGAACCCTAAAAACAATAAAAAATCGCATCGAGTTTGAAATGGGAAGATTGTGGACTTATTTACTTCGCATGGGCCTACTTAATTGGGTCTTAGAATTTCCTCTCTAGCTTCATGATATTTGTACGGCGATCGTCTATACTACGATCGAAGTATTTGTACCAGTATAACTTTACTAACTTCAGGCATGCGAGGCATTCTAAGATAGGGTGATAGACTTGTCTTCCGTTTGCCACTTCAGACCGTAAAATAATACAGGATGCAACAGAAAGCCGATTATGCCTTGAATAATAAAGATAGCCAAATATTCAAACTGATTCAACTAGCTGTAACTTTAAGCCATATCAATCAAACGATTTGGAACCAATGGGAATCTTACCACGTGTAACTATTGCTTCCGACTTACGACGTGGTTTATTCCTAAAACATTTTGGCTATAACTGCTTTATTAAACATAAGTTTATAGGTGGTTTATAGTTTGTTATTGTGTAGCGGCGGCTGTCGCTGGAGTCGGGGGTACGTCGGGGGTACGCCCTCGGTCAAGGGCGGCTCGCCTCACTGACCCACATCGCTAATGTGCCAGCGCAAGGCCGTCGCCGTCGCCAGCGACAGCCCCATATGCTTAATCAACTGTTTACTTAACCGCCTTCCTCAGGTCGCTAAACACACCAGAATACTTAATCTACAGGTGGGACGGAACGACCCACTCTCCCGAAAGAGTCTATTATTATATTCTATTATATATATAGAGTATATTATTATTATTATATTATAGTCTATTATAAACGAATTTTCATTTTCAATATAGCCTAATGGCTATATTGAAAATGAAAATTCGTTTATTCAAAATTAGAATACAATATCACAGATTAGATATTAGTTCCTACGACAATATTCTCTTTTTGACGTCAATTCTGTATAGAACTACTCTGTTTCCACCTGTATAGCCGAGGGAAAGAAACAGCAACAAACCCCTACAGCACAGGCAGGGCCGTGACAGGGCCCTTTTGTTTATTACAAATTTTTAGGTATCTATGATTGTTAATAGATATTGAACTAACATTTGTTATTGGTTAGACTTTTCTTTAAATGAAATTTCAATAAATTTAATTTTTAATAGGAATTTTTGAATTTTTTTTGTCGTCTTGTAATCATTATAGTATTTTACAGTGTCATTAACCCCGATCAGATTGGGGTTGAAATTGTACATTCTTAAACTTAAGCTGCAACATGAAAACGCTCAAAAATAATAAGAAGAATTCCTTTGGGGAGAAATAGTACAAAGGCAATACAATCTGAAGTTATCAAGAAAGTGGGTCGTTTTGTCCCACTCCCCTCTATAAGGCAGTGAGAGCAAAACTGTACTGAGTCACAAATTTTCTATAAATAATTGAGATAATGATACCAAATCACATTTTTTCAATAAATTGATTTGACATCATTAAAATTTGATTATTGAAAAAGTTGTGGCATTGTACTACTCTTGCTTTCACTGCCTCATAAATTATGAGTCATAATACATGTTCATCAAAATTTCATATTTTGTGAACTTGCACCCTCGTTTTTCTTTGGGCAACAAGGAATAAGAATTGGTGAAACAAACGACGATTTCAAACTTTTGTCACACTCTTTGAAATCGTCGGTTTTTACACGATTCCGATTCAAATAGTAAAGCTCGTACTGTTCGTATAAAAAATACTGAAATACCTAATTATTTAAAAAGTGCAGGTTATTTTGTGATTTCCATAAGTCGTAAATAGATGTTTTTCAGAATTCGATACCTTCATTGTTTTTTTCTCAGCAAGTAAATATTGTAAAATGTTCTTATGAGAAATAAAATTTCTTAAACCCAAAAATACTTACTGATTTTGTCGCACCTGTGCTGTTTGACATAAGCCCATATAAAATTTTTACTTACTCCCTTAGATGACGTTCGATCCCTTGATTTACAATTATCTGCCAATGTTCGTATCAAAATTATTTTCCCCCTATAAACGCTTCTAAAAAAGTTCCTAAAAATGAGGTAGCTCTAGGATCTATCTATATTGGCAGGAAATCGTACAAGTCTTTCTGTAAATTAGATTTTAATGCAAATCTGTAATAATATAAATGTCTAGGGTAAAGCAGAGCAAGTAATATATTATGTCAATGGGGTAAAGTAACCGTTTCTCCCCCACACACGTCAATCAGTGCCGGATGACGTTTGTACTCGTACGTAAGTTGTAAGTAACATACATAACATAAGTTGGTTTATTTCGCATTTTTCTCGAAAAAAAGTTAGGTTGCTGACTACATTATTAAACTTGTTGATAATATAGTGAAAGATGGTAGACGCTATATCAGTTTCTAAACGTAGGTATGAACCCCCAACGAAAGGAAAACCTACAAACTACCAAGGTACTTCTGAAAATTCTTTCTGTACCGATTACAATTTGTGTGAGTTTGGTGCAATGCCAAAAAAAACTGTCACTTCGAGAGGTCCGAGTTCTATCAGGTCGTGTCATGTTTTTCTCGGCTCTCAAACGTCAAAGAAATTCCGAGGAAGCCTGCATACACCTAAAAAGGCATTCTACATTCATGTGACGTCCATCAACCCGCACTGGGCTACCGTGGTGGACTATAGCCCGTACACCCACGAAGAGTGTAGGCCGGTGACTAAGTATAGTACGAAGAATAATGTAGTGAATCACAGTCCGCATTTAGTTGTCCTATTCCAGAATATCCACCTACCTACATGTGCCTACTACGTCGTGGGTCGACCGACCGGGGCGGCGGGCGCACGACCCGCGGCGACCTTGCTGCGACCTTAACCGCCCACCCGCGCCCGCCGCCGCCTCCCAGTCTTCACTCCCAGGCAGGGCTGAATATCGGCACCGAAAAGTACCGGTACGCTACCGGTGACCGGTAATAGCGGTGTTTGCTCCCTAGTCACGACTTTGACTCCTTGTGGTTGTCTAATTGTGCGGGAAATTAAAATACAAGCATATCTTTCAGTCCGTACTAAAGTTGTCCGATTTAAGTCTCCATTAAAGTTGGTAGGTATGTTTCGGTAAGATATCGCTTTAGTAAGCATGTAAACCTTATTGAAAATTGCCTACGAACTCTAGTCATGCCCTGTTTTGTGCAGAACGCGCTGTAACAGTCTTCGGTTTAATAGATAAAAGAAATATGACTTTATTATTCATATCATATGTCTTAAAGGTCTATTAAGTCTAGCAAGCCAAAATCTATACAAAAAGCGCTTTGACTTGTTTTTATGTTTTTCCTAATAATATACCTACTCGTAATATTTAATTTAAATTAAAATTGTAAACAGAATTACGTGTAACAAAAGGTATTAATAAAAATATATCTATATATTTATGTCTTGTACCGGTTCCTAAGCAAGAACCGGTGTATCTGGAAACGTTACTAGTATCAAAATATTTTTATACAATAGAAATCACAATTATGTTATTAGAAATGTAGGGAAACTACAACAAAATACCGGTATCGAACCCGGTGCTACTTATAAATTATACCGGTATTTCCAGGCGATAAAGTACCGATACTTTGTTTCGTATCAGTACTTGAGAAACGTGTATCGGTAAACAAAAGTACCGGTATTTCAAGCCCTGTTTCCAGAACACCGTGTAAGCCGCGCAACCTTGGAACAATGAGGGAAGCCTCTTGAATAGATTTAAACTCGCAATACACACTGTCGCCGCCAATCTGCAATTTAAAGATATCGACATTCAATTTTAAGAGCTGCGGTGGTTTGTCTTTTGTTTGGTTTGGGTTAATTCACACCGTGAATAAATCACATTTCATGTTATTTTGTTCGAAAACAACGATGGTGTTGAATTTCACTCATTTAAACAGGACGGTTCGAATCTCTTTGGTGGCGCGCGCGCACCCCGCGAGCACGCACCAAAGAGATCTTAACTATGCATTTAAAAATTAAATATAATTACTTTACCTTTTGTAAGAAACTTTACTTTGTAAGAAATCTTATTATAAAACAGTCGATTATTTAAATGACAAAGATGCCTGGTGTTAATGTTCAGCCTCGCACAACCTTTACAAAAATAATGTTATGTATAAACTCGATTTTAAAAGATGTGTTACGGATGTTTGTTGCGCCGCTTCTTCTTCCCAGCTCTATATAACACCTTGGAAGCGGTGGTAGATAAAAAATTTACGTTGTATAAATGTACCCAGTGTACTTACATGCAATAAAATAGTTTTGACTTTTTTGACTTTAACTTTTTGCATTGTTACCTTTTGTACCTTCGGAATAATCTAATAATTGCACCATAAAAACAGTCATCACAAATTCGCGTAAATTAATCACGCATTAGTGGTGACATATTACCTATGTTTATCATCAAATTTAATATAGTGGGCGGATTATTCAAACAGACCACTCCGCTAATAGTCTTGTAGTAAGTCTGATCCCTTTCACAAGACTCGATTTAATCCATCGATCTTTTTCAGTGGAACGAAGACTTACTAAAGTCAGTAGGTTAATCGTTCACGGAGCAATGTAGATGTAGGTATACGCTTCTACAACATCACCAGCGCCGCTTCCTCTTCTCAGCGCTTACACCTCAGAAGCGGTGGTAGATAAAAAGAAATTACCTACGTGTAATAATTATTGTATGTACTAAGAGCAATAAATACGTTGAATATGACTATGTAATCAAAATTCAGGAGGCATAATGGTATTAGGCCGTTGCTCATAATCTCATAATTCACCTACGTATATCTGGGCCACGCTGCCCGAAACACTTTGTTATGTGTAGTTCGTCCTCACTTCCTCTATCTCTTCGCCCCCGTCCTCTCGACCTAGTTACCAACTCCAAGGGCATCAAGGGCACCGAGGAGGGCATAGCGACACAATTATTTGGTTTATATCCATTGGAGTCAAGGGCGTTAAGTTATTCGCATCTTACAACCTAGCCCATTCACCGCAGGTTGGATATCGGGAATTTTATGTGCCACCTTCCAACCTACCTACCTCAGGTGGGAATGTTTTTTCCTATCTTCCAACTTATCTAGCACTCAGGTCACTACCAAAAAAGAGATTGTTTATAATTGTACCTCTCAGGTATAAAAAAGTTAATATTCCATACTTTTACAACGTCATAAGCCGTGCTGCGCTGTGCTGTGCTGCGCCGTGCTGCATTCGGTTTGACTCGGTCTTTAAGCGCGACACAGACAGAGCGGTGCGGAAGCGTGGCGGTGGATGGCGTTGCGGTCACGGTGGCGCTTTTTTTTGTAATGTTCTAAATAGTATGAAGCTCGTCACATAAAAACCGCAGTACAGTACCGCCGCGGCACAGATTAGTTAATAGTTCCTGGCCGCGGTACGCGGTTTTGATGCAGGGCTTCATAATATGTCGAACATTACAATAAAAACGCCACCGCCCCGCTTCCGCACCGCTCTGTCTGTGTCGCGCTTTAAGTTTGCATACGGCACGATACGCAATACCTGTTGCTCCAATCAACAAACCCCCCCTAGGCCAGTTGCCACGTCATTGAATGACTCACATAATATAATGCGTATCAGAGTAAACGGGCAGGTTCTATAAATACGGATATTTATATTCCAGTAACCCGGAAATCTGTTGGGAGCGCACTGAGCAGCGCGTGTAATTGTTACGAAGGTTGGGAGGTGGTGACGTCAGCGGGATCCAAGCAGGTGGCCGCCCATCCATCCTGGAAAAGTAGCTTATCATCGCCCACGCCGAGTAACGCGCCATTCAAGCTTTATTTTTTTTTTATAGATGTGGAAGACAGGGTTTTTTAGATAATTTAATAAGTATGTAGGTTATCTGTTGATTTCATTGTCAATCTATTTATTTCATGGGTAATAACAGTTTTGAAATAATATATAGGTGTTACCTCGATGTTTGAAATGTAGTAAATTCTCATCTCCCACCGTCACTATTGCTAGGTAACTGACAGTATCTTACGTAAGCTTGAAAAAACCCCATTAAATATTTATACAATTATTCCTCGGGAGTACGGATAAAGGTCACGTCCCACGCAGAAATAGGGTGTCATCGGGGGTGAAGGGCGGCGCGGCGGGCGGGCGGGCACGCGCGGGCACGGTGACCTTGCCCGGCGGTGACTCTGCGACCTTGGAGCCGCCCCCGCCTCGCCCCGCGCGCCCCAGCGGCCCCGCCACCCCCGCCCACGCCCGCCCCACGCCTCCCGCCGCCCACGGCCCGCACCCCCGGCTCGTGCAAAATTTAATATCCCTGTAAGTACCAATGTAGTACCTGCGCAAGAGAGCACGGAACTGAGATAGGTACCAATTCGTTGAACGGGTGTCATCGTCCGTGAACTTTTAACGGGTGTAACCTACACACAATAATTAGAGTGTGTAATATTTATTTTTTATATATTTAATAGATTTCAAAGCATAAAAAATACATTAACATCAATTAACGACATAGAAATTCAAATATAAATTATGGATAGAATCTAAATAAATACAAGGAATGTACCATGCTGCTAACATTCCTAAAGCAGACTTATGAAATCATAATAGGTGCATTATTAATTAGTGAAGTACTTAGATTACCTACTACAGGTACCTACTTACCTATATAAATATTTTGGTATTTGGTGTTAAGAGAGGAAAGGTAAGGTAGGTAAGGTACGTATTCGTATTTTTCCTGTTCGCTCTGTATTTGATGAGCTTCACATTCTTGTCTCACAATCACAACCGCCCACACCTCCATGTGAGAGCGACACGTCATATCAGCAAAATAAAAATATGTCGCTCTCACATTATCGATATAGTTAAATATTTAGTCTAACCTTAGCCAGTGTAAATATTTTGTCTAGTCTACTGTGTTTGTTATTATTATTCGACCTATCGAGTACCTACCCATACCCCACAACCACCTAATCGGATCTCTATCTACTTCAGCAATTAAGAAAGGTTCTAACTGCGCATTAATAAACTGTTATACGCATTAAATATTGGAAAGTATAGGTATCCTGTTTTTGTGCTAAGTCCCGGGCATGACCTCGCTATCAACAAAGGTCACTTTCGGGGCTGTCCGCGTACCGCTCAAGGTCTATGACATTGACTATATTTACTTACAGCCACAATTAACAATGTGGTAGTTTATTGTATGGTGCCATTCAAACGGGTGACATAATGAATGTGCTCAAGGACTTTGAAGTACCAATACAAGAATAAATAATAATTGTTAACTTGTACGTGCGCAGAATAGCTATGCGTTTATTGATTTACTTGCATAAAATATATAAATGATGTTTCATTTACTTTGGACTGGTCTGTTGGTGTAGCGGTAGTGACCCTGCCTACTGCGCCAAAGGTCGTGGATTCGATTCCCACCTGGGACCAACATTTGTGTGGTGAGCATAACTGTTGGTTTTCGGATTCTGGGTGTTTGTATGTATTTAAGTATTTATTTAAACGTATTTATGTATGTTTATCAGTTGTCGAGTAACCATGTACGAGCTTCGGCTTAGTTTGGGACTAAACAGCCGTGTGTAAAATTTGTCCAAACATTATTATTATTATTTATCTTCTGTTTTTTGGGGTTCCGTACCTCAAAAGGATTAAGGAATCGCTGTCTTGTCATGTCTTAGAAAAGGGTAGAGGGTATCTCAAGTTGAAATTAATATCTTACATGGATGATGTGATATACTATCTGAGTACATAATTATACATAATTAAGTTGTTACGGAACCCTAAGGGCGCCGAGCCCTGGAAATTATTTGCCACACAACATACCTACTTAGCATTTTCGAACGAAATGCAGAATAAATATTATTTTGACACAATAAACCAGGACTTTCTTACTATCGGGTTTGATAGATCATTGAAGATAGTAAGAGTATAGTAAGAGTCCCTATGTCTAGCAGTGGACGTTGAAGGGCTGATGATGATGATGAGGAGTATACGAGTATACGGCCTGCAGGGTACGCATTCATTGCATTGAGCGTGGGCGGGCGGTTGCGAGAGAAAGGTTATTCGGTCATTGGTCATGACATTTAGCCCGACCGACCCCTCACAGGTTCAGAGCGCATGTAAATGTTTATGAATTTGAAACACAGACCTCATTATCAGGTCTGTGATTTGGAGTATGACTTTCTTTGTACAAAATTTTTTTCTAGTACCTACCTAAGGATGCCCCGCGACTTCGTCCGAAAAACGCTCCAGTGAAAGCGCTCTGACCCTCAGAACACATACACGCAACTAGGCCGCCGTTGCACGTATCAGCTGCCATGCGTGGCGTGCACGCAGCCGTGATGTGACAGTGCTGCCACGCACACGCCACGCAACGCGCTGCACGCACGGCACGCGCACGCATTTGGTGCGTTCTGACTGATCTTATGCCGTTCATGACATTAATGTTAAAGTATTACTTATTGCGCAATATTGCAATTTTATGCATTTCACAGAACAAGATGGCGATGTCGTATAAAATGGATTACGTGGGTGGTTTTAGTAGGTTCTAGATTGGTCGGAGGCTGCACGGGTAACAGGAGGTGGCAGGGGGTAGGTAGGGTTGGCAGCGGGGTGGGGTGGCGTGGGGTGGCACGGGCGGGCGATGCACCGGCCGCGCGGGTGAAGTGCACGGCCGCGCACTGCGCCGACATGCGCCCGGCGACCGGTGCCACCACCGAACCGGTCAATAACCGATCCCCACCCAACCTATACTTCCTATATTACAGGATTGCACAATAAATAATAATATTTCGTAATCGCACTAGCTTGTGAAATCTTTTCAGTTCATATAAGTATTGCTAGTAAATGCAGGTGCAGATTTAGGTGCCTTTAATATCGAAGAATTTTGAGTGCTAAATCACTAAAAATTAAATTGTAATAAAATAAATGTAGAATGGTGATTTGTTACTTGCTGTTTTTAAATACCTACTTAAAAGCTTTTTTTTTTCTTAAAGTTAACGAATGCTGTTTCAATCAACAATTTTCAACCCCATTCGCCGCGCTCTGGCCGAAATCCTTCTGCTCCACTGTCGCCGTACAACACTAGCTAGGGTTGAAAATTAATAGAATTAAACAAAAATAAAGTTCAAAATTAAGCTACATATTGCATTACAGGTGGTTAAATTCTTACTGGCTCCTGACACGCGGGACTTCTTTTTTTAGGAGCCAGAGCCGCAGTGCTCTATTTACAAATGTAATTGTGGATCAATAAAGATTTTTTTTATATAGATTGGTTGGCAATTGGAATATTGGCTGTATACCTATCTTTAAAAACATATTTTAGGAAAAAATCTTTCTATTTTATTAAGATAAAAAAAGGTTGTTTGCATGCTGGTGGGTAAGTAATGAATCTTGAGATTCTCAAGTTTGTTGTTCGTTCTTTTTGAAGTTTTAGCACAGAGGAAATAATAATCTCCGTTTTAGCTTACGCGCGTTGAAATCTTTTTTAAGAATAACAGATAATGCGAATAAAAAACTTCAACGCCTAACTTAAAAAATGGTCTTGACAGACGGACGCGCAGGTCGACAGACGGACAACGAAGTGATCCTATAAGGGTTCCTTTTTTCCTCTTTTGAGGTATGGAACATTAAAAAAAGGCAAAATATTGTCTATTCCTATTCCATCCCCGTTCTTCAAGTTAATCTGAACAATTTGTATATTTTAAGGCTAAATACATTCAAACCAAACGACGCGCGACGTCTCAAGAAAATGTTGGTTCATAAAATTTTGTCGATAAAAAAAAACTTGTCTAAAAGTAAAATATGATCGAAATACATCGGTAAGAATTACATAATTATTTGATACAGCAGTAGTGTAACACTGCCCACACTAACATCAACATGTAATTGTAATATTTAAACGCATTTGCACAAGACCTTCCTTTCTTCTTCCGTGCTTCAGTATTACAGGTAATAAGACACCTTGTGCCTGGCAAGAACCTTGTCCAATGATCTTCACCGAAAGGTTACCCGGAAGATACTGAACTTAGCTATAAAGCTGCTACTTTGTAACTTCTTTTTGTATTTTTTCTTAGTGTATTTTTGTGAAATAATATTGTCCTATTTTTATTAGGTTTCCGTTCCGCAGTAAAACTAGCAACCCTTATAGTTTCGCAGTAAAATCTATTTATTTTGAAGAAAATTTGTGAAAGTTCAAATTTATTTATTTATTTGTAAATTGCAGAAGCAACCGGTATGCCGCTCTTTTCTAACTGTTCCTGTCCCATTATTAACTAGTAGTTCCGTGAGAACAGTAGACCTCGCCAGCCCATATAAACCAAACCTAAAAGAAACGAACAGAAGTCAATTTTGCAGTTGGAGACAGATTAAGTACTAATGTGACAAAAATTAGCACTTTAAAGCTTAATATTTCGCAAACGGATCCCTGAATCGAAAAATGTTTTTTACACACCCGCGATATTTTTGAAAGATCTATCCAACGATCCCCACACCATGGAATTGACGCGAAAAAAAATTATTTCTCATTTTTCGTATGCAGTTTTATGAACATAATTAAAATTTTCGACTTTCTTAAGTTAATTGACTATTACTCAAAAACTAATTGAACCTACTTAGCCGTCATAGTTTTCCTTTTAACTACGTTATATATGCTACTGCCGTGAATTTTTTCACATTTCCAGAAGCAACCGTTTAGCTGGCAGGGGAGGGGGACACGTGAGTATAACAAAAATTACCGCTTTAAAGCTTAATATTTCGCCAACGAATCCCTAAATCGAAAAAATGGTTTTCACACACCAGCAATATTTTTGAAAGACCTATCCAACGATATCCCACACTATGGGATTCACAAGAAAAAAAAAGTTCACTCCCACTTTGCGAGTATGGTAGGTACTCTAAAAAAAATTTTTTTCAAAATTTCATTCTACTCATTTGGTCGGCTTAATTAATTTATACCTATGCCAAATTTTTGTCAAAATCGGTTGAAAAATGCGACCTGTAGAGAATTACAGACGGACAGAAAGACAGAAAGACTGACAGACGGACAATAGCATTTTTGGCCAATCTCGAAACTGAGACGCTTCGCTCGCTCGGTCAATGAAATTTTTCAAAGAATTGTTCTTTACTGACCTGAACACCTCTTCGGAAAGCTAATGAACCGAGGTAGTTTTTTTTACACTTACAATTAGTGTTTTAATTTTAGTCATAGTCTTAGTCGTACGTACATAATATAACGCACATTGACGCAATAACCTATTTTTATCAGTTTATTCACTGTTCTGTGTGTCTATCATAAATTTAATCTTCTTTATTTACTTCCTAGAACACAACGTCACTAAACGCTGTCATTTGTACCTAATCTAAATAATTAATAAAAACCTATATGTCATTAATGTATTCTCATTTATGTATCGCTTGGTATTTTCCTGTGAGTGAGTACCTACCTAAATCAGTTCACTTGTATCTTGACATGAAAATTTAGTTGATCATTATCTGATAATCCTACCACCAGTGGTAGTTGCTGCTGGTAAGTAAAATAAAGTACCTATCTACTAGGTACTCACATGAGAGTTCTTAGTTTGCAAAAACTGTTTGTTACTGATGTACATTTGGTTACAGTTACCGTTTACCATCAGACTTAGCTATTTTAATTCGACACATGCCTTTAGGACATCCTATTTATAAGTTATTATATTCGTTCTTGATACCTACTATTGTCTCAAATATCAAAACAAATCAACCTATTGAAATTATTGCTTACTTTTATACTTACTAAGGTAGTCGCAAGTCATAGCTGTGTAGACCTATTTATGACTGTAAAGTTGATCCATTCATTCACACCGGCAGACGTTGGATGAGTGATGGATGGAAGGCGTTGCCTTCGGAAAGCGGAACTCCATAGGGCAAGCTGGAAGCCGCAGCGGTCGACGGGCGGAAGCGTCGGGTCAACGACCGCACGCCCTTCAAAACGGCCGCAGATTTTTTTATAATCTTTATATAGGCATCAAGTTTTTTGTTGATTTATACCATCTTGTTCTTTTTGTTACTGTGCATTATTCGAGGTTAGATGCCTGACCGCACCTGCTGTGCCTTTAGTCAGTTTAAGCAGATAGGCATGTAGATACTTAGGTGTATAGACATAGAATTCACTATTAGTAGTATGATTCTCTTTCACTGAATCATTTAGCCTAAGCTGTACTCTCTTCTCAAAGCAGATGTGATGTCTGATTGATAGTATACCTATTTAATTAGTATTTATTTCACTATGTTATAGCAACTCAAGAATGTAATGAATTCATAATCTTAATTCTTATCTATGTCAACGATAGTTAACATATTAGCATTATATTCATTAGGGTAGGTAAGTATTACTGAATACTAATCAGTAGTGAATTTATCTCAATATGATGTGTAATTAATTATGTATCTACCTTATTAAGGTTTATTAGGGTGTTTAGGAATGAAAAAGAGTCGTAAATTTTACAATTCTGTTTTATTTTAATTCGACAACCTGTCATTATTTATTAACAAACAAATGACTGAGCACGCTCACATACGTACATAATTACAATACACACACAAACACACCGCGACCGGCGCTGCATTGCATATAAATTATACTTATATAGTCTTAAATAATATTTCAGTCTATTGCGCTCTCCTCGTCCGGCACCGGCCACGCACGCACGCACGCACGCGTCCTAAACGAATTATCACATATAATATATTAAAACGATCTGCGAACGGTTATTAACTAGTTTCTTTAATTTAAAGTAGGTCGGGGTGGGAGGGCGGAGGCATGGAGCTCCGCGGGCCGGCCTCACGCCTCCAGCATCTGCGGCATGTAGGCGCGCTGGGGCGAGGGGGACTTCTTGGAGAGGTTGAGCGGCTGCGGCGCGTCCGCCTCGGCGACGTCCACCTGCAGCGCCAGCGCGGGCGGTGCCGGCGACGCGCCGCGGTAGCACGCCAGTAACGCGCCCGCGCGCGCCGGGCAGCCCTCCGCCGAGCCCTCGCCGCGCCGCATGTACTGCTGGATGATGTCCGTGCGCTTCAGCTGCTCGGGTGTCATGCGCGGGCCCTCCATCAGGCTCTTGGCGAGCACCGAGTGCGTCGACGAGAGCGGCGCGCGCAGCGGCCGCGGCGAGTGTGCCGGGTGCGCCGGGCTGCCGGGGTGCGGGTGCTGCGGGGGCTGCGGCGACGGCGTCGGCCGCATCACGCGCGCCTCCGCCTCGCCAGTGTCACGCCGCATCGCGCGGAACTTCTTGTGCGGCTTGTACGCCGCATCCATCAGCAGGGTGGCGTCATACAGCGGGGGCGCTTGCAGGACGCGCTTGAGCACGGGCATGTCGTCGGCGGGGGCCGGCTGCCGCCGGTCCTCGGCGTGCTCCTCGAGGGAGGAGCGCGGGCTCGAGCAGCCGGAGCCGGGGCCGACGATCCGCTCGTGCTTCTCGTTGCCGGACTCGATGCCGGAGTCGGTGGGCGAGTCGAGCTTGCGGTAGCGCGGCGGCGGGCGCACCGGCGTGACGGTGAGGCCGTTGTGAGCGAGGTGCGCCACGCCTAGCGCCTCCTCGTCGACGGAGCCGCGCGAGTCCAGGCGCCGCCGGCCGGCTAGCGTGGCGGCCAGCAGTGGGGTGCCGCAGTCGCCGGCCGCCTCGCCAGACTCGCTGCTCGACACCGAGCCGATGGGGCTGCGTGCAGATTCGTCTGCGCCGGAGTCTGCCCACGCGCTCATAGCTTCTTCCTCGCCCCACATTTGCTGTCGTAGCAGCTCCTTGTGTTCTGTGCGGAATACAACCAGCTTCTCGGTGTGAAGCGTGCTGAGGGTCCGCAAGTCGGGGAGCGTGTCCATCAGCTCCCGCAGGAAGCCTGGTCTGTCTGGTCTGTTCTGGGCGACCACAGTCTGCAGGCACGCCTTGAGTCGCGCGTGCATACGTTCCACCAGCTCGATGTTCCTCAGGCCCGGTCGGTCCGGTGTGATCAGAACTATGGCGCAGAAGAGGCCGATCTCGGCGTCCGTAAGGTTCATGGAGTTCATGCGCTCAGCGAACTTGAAGGTGGAGTCGACAAGGAACCGCGCGTTGGCGCCACTTTGTATAGAGTCACGTTTCATTAGCTGTCCATTGAGGCAGATTATGCTATTGAGCGGCGCATCAAACATGCAGATCAGCCGCACAAACAAGGCGTCGAAGAGACCGCTCTTGAGCAGTGTAAACTTGTCATCTTGCGTGAGCAGCTGGAAGCCGGGAATGAGGCCGGCGAAGTCGATCACGCCACGGATCACGTGAGCGAATCTTTGAGAGAACTCTTTCTCTGATTGCAACTCTGGCGCCGGGTTCAAGGGACAAGCCTAAAACAATAGAAAGCGTTCGTTAATATCGCTTTAATATTTAACAATAAAACTATTGTAATGTTCATAATAAGTCGACGTGAAGAATATTGGTGTGATGCTTACACATACCAGAGTTGGTTGTGAGTAGGTGGGAGAGTCTCTGGCGCGCGCGCGCATGGCGGCGACGCGGTCCCTCGTGAACTCGCAGGTGTCGAGGTGCGCGCGCACCACGCGGGCCAGCAGCCGCGGCGCGTCGTCCAGCTCGGCGGCCGCGGCCTGCTCGTGCGCGCGCGACGACGACGACTGCTGCATCGCCGCCAGGATGCGCGCTTTCTCGCGCTTTGGCACGCGCCCGAATCGCACGGCTGTAACAAAACAGAACAAAGTTCAACATATGCACCACACAATATAAAATATCACACCATTATGTCGTTAAACTTAAAAGTAGTGTCAGCGAGCAATAGCAACTAACAAGGGGAATGTTGTGCAAGGTCGCGGCTACCGCGGGTTGCAGCTGCCGTGGGGTGCGCGTGCGCGCGGCCATGTGCACGCGCAGCTGACGGCGCGAGGGCACAGTTCATCGCCCGTCGCCGTCGACCCCTGTTTCGTTGTCCTTTACTAAATCCGGGCGGACAGAATGCGCGTGAACTAGTTTGAATGACGAGCGACAAAGCGCGAACCGCGAGGTCACGTTGAAAGTGTTACGACTTTCTCGCGCTAGGCAGTGCGCGGACGACCGAAAGGCAGTATGCGCCGGGGGCGGGCGCGCCGCTTGCGCCGTTCGTGCGCGCGCGCCGGTGAAAGTGTTTGCGCGCGCGCTCACGATTGAAAACGAAAGCGGTGAGCGCCCTCTCGCCATTTCTCCCGACTTTCGCCGCGCGATGTGGGCCGCACCAGATGCACGATCCCATTGTTCGCAGCCGTACAAACTGTTTCTCTTTTATTTATTTATTTTACGAACGGGTGCTGCACTAAGTGCTCATTTATTTATTTCGTTTTGGAAGACCAACGGATTTAAAAATAATTTAACGTACGTAATTCAATCTAACATTAATTTATTATAGGTCTCAACAAATATAGTAACAACTAACAGTTTATAGTGTATATTTTACTTTTTGAATTTATTTTTAACCGTCATAAAATCGCGAAAGATACCTACCTACCTACCTGATTGCCTTAAACTTTTACAAGTATTGCGTTTATTTATTTACGTTTAAGTAATAGGTATTTATTAGGTATTATTTTTAAAATTCCATCATAACAATTATTTGGTGAACTCCGGATTTTTCATTTCAATTGTTATTATTAACATGTTAATGTTTTAATAATCAATGTTTTATTAAAACCATCCAAGAATATACATATTAATATTAGAAAGTTATTTTACCAAAAAAAGATAACGTAAATGTATAAACATTTACCTATATTTTATTATTTTAGTATATTTTAGCTTCGGTTGTTTTGCATTTCCTTAAATTTTTGTTTTCCAAAGTTAATTAGTGTATTTTAAAAAATGTTATTATAAAACAAACAATAAAAGACCAAAAAGCACTAGCTACGCGAATCGTAGCGCTCGTAGCGGCCGCGCGACGAGATTTAAAGTTTGTTATTCAAGAGCGAACTTTCTAAATATTTTTTTATAAACTATTTTTATTTTTATTTAAAGATTTAAAATAAAATACATACGAGCATTGTGATATTTGACGACACCGTTGAGGATGCCTTTCAGGATCGGCAAGTCTTCTCCCATTTCTGAGACCATTACAGTTTTTCACTAACAACTAATTCACAGCCAACGGCCACAGATAACTATAAACTGGTAACTTTCAAGTTAGTTTATGACTAATGAATATTCAAATCACTAATTGTAATGTCACATAATTCGCACAGACACTGTAATCCGAATGTGTGAGTAATCCAATAAGTGTGAGGTGAGAGCAGCGAACAATCAGCAGCGTACGACGGAGCGATCACTGTGCGCGGGGCTCGTGGAGTGCGGAGCGACGAACTGGTATCATATCGATGGCGACGGGCTGACGACCGGTGCGCGGGCCGGACTCCCTCGCACTGCGCCGCGCCGCGCGCCGCGCCAACCTTGAACTTGACGCGGCCCGGAGGGGGGCGCCGCCGTCAATAAACTCCGCGCAGGCCTGTGCCCCCTCGCCGCCGTCACCCTCCCCCCTAACACCCGCGCGCGCGCTCTCAGTCGTCCCCCCCCCGCCCCCCGCCCCGCCGCCGCTTGAACCTTGCTGATATGACGCGCGAATATGGCTAACAGCTTTCCAAATCAGAGCTCATGATTCCCTATTTGGGGTTTTCCTACGAGGAAAATCTGTAGCGGATTGAACTATTCGTAATCACAGAAAATAGCTTTTATTATGATGATGACCTTAATTTATACCTTAATTATTTTGTTTATATGAAATCTTATTAGGTACAGACTAGGTAGGTTTCTTTGTTTTTTATTTACGTTAAAATATTTTTAAACCTTTCATATATATTTATTAGGATGACCGTTATATTAAAAAAATATATTTTCTTTTAAGGTATTTTCAGTCAAAATTTTAAAATTCTTATTGTTCCTAGTCTAAATAAGACTTTAAAAAATTTGACTCGACTTAGCTTTATTTTATAAAAGTACCTATACCTATCTCAACAGTTCACACTATTTTAACTCTTTGTGCTCGTGTTTATCGGTATTATAAATTACGCCACAAAAAAGGTCGGTACCTATCTTGCGCTGCTGTAACCTACACACATGTAAATAACATGACCGTTTCGACAGTATGTATATACCTAATAATAATAAAATTGAGTAAAGTTCCTTGACAACTACGTATTATTAATTAAAATATGGCATTAATTAATAGTAAAAGAATTATTTCTTTAATTCAACTAAGAGTGTTGTTAACCCAGATATGAACCAACTGAAGTTCCACGTAAGTCCATTTGACGTCGCGCGCTAGTGTCGCACAATGGTGCGCCATCTGTTGTCGAGTAGCGGAACTAAACAAAATTTAGATCTATTTTAAATTTAAGTTTTGTGCTTATTTCGCGTTTATTTATAAATAAAAATCAATCATAATTATTAGTACATCTTTATCTTTTTCAGATTTGGAATTAAAATTAAAAGAATTTTGACAATTTCTCGATTAAGTATATGGATGACGGTACAAGATTTATAAAGCAAATTTTTCCAAAGGTTGTTGATAAATTTTAACTATGCTACCTACCTATATACATTTTAATTGCTGATCCTATTTCCTAAAGTTAGTAATATTAGTGTATTATGAATGTAGGTATTAATAATTTGTGGCACTCTATTTTATTAGGAGTTTCCAATAAACTTGATTCAGAACTGCAGAGCTCATGAAACGGGAGATCTACTGCATATCTCACACTATTACGCATCCGTAGAAATTACGCGGGGCAACGAACTGCGTTACGAAAGTGAAAATACAAATTTCACTCTCACGCTTACGAAATGCGCCTTTCTCCGCTTTCACCGCTTGAGGTTTAGCGGGTGGTGGCAGGACTGGCGAGCGAGTGTCGCAACGCGGCGCGGGCGTCGACCCGGTTAGCGAGCGCTCACCCGCGCTTGCATAACCGCGCGCTCCCCCCCCCCCCACACAGCGCACCCCCGCGCACGCCCGCCGCGCGCGCGGGGCGGCGCCGCGCGAAATAGGATCTGCGCACAGAGCAGCACGCGCGCGCAGCGCGGCGCGGCCCAGTTGGCGCACCGCGCGAGGTGGCGCGCCGACCTTCCCGTGCTAATTGCACGTGCACACCGCGACGCACGGTGTGTGCATGCATACACTCACACACATCCGACGGCGTGCAACCAGGGTTGGATTTTGTACTATGATTACCTATAGTGTTTGTTCTATATTTTCATGTGTGTTTTTTCCCTATCGCAATGACAGAATTCTACACCAAAATACGATTATAATTTTCAATTTTTGAAAATGAAAAAATTGGATGGGATTTTGTAAAAAGATTTTTATGTCTGATTAGATTAATATTAAAATAAATATTTGAATATTAAAACAAAATGGGTGCGTCGAAAATCGAAATGCACTATAATTTTTAGAAAATTCTATCTTTTTAAATTCCATAGTCAATTTTTATGAGAGCCTGATTCCAACCCTGCGCGCAACCAATTATCACCACATTACTCGTGCCATTGCGTAACTGACGTTTGCCTCAAAATGTAGGTACTATGCGCGACCTATTTTAATAATCAACATGCTCAATTGTGATGATGTAAAAATTTCAGCAATAAATGTATAGTAAATTATGATTATAATAGTTTTAATTTTATCATTATTTTATTTTCTTAGCCTACAGAATATTTTCTTATTTTCAAAATCTTTGTAGGTAATATGTTTTTGATTTAAATTTAAATAATTACTTAAAATAAAACAAGTACCTTACTAAAACAAAAACATCAATCACAACATGTCGTTGGAAAAGCAAATACAGAAAAAAAATTACAAAAATGCAACCCAACAAATATTTTTACAGATTTGTTTGTAATTTTTTTTCCGCAGCAAAAAAAAAAAATATTGTGGAAACTCACCATCTCTGCTCATGCCGACAGCTATGCATTTTTTCAACCGGCAGTATTGGCACCGGTTTCTGTTGATCCTGAGGATGGAGCACTGCTGGTTCTTGGTGCAGGGCCTGTACTGGATCTTCTGTTGTATGGAGCGGCGGAAGAAGCCCTGGGGATCACAGCGGCAGTTAGAGTCTCGCTCGGCGTCCGAGCTGTCGTCGCTGGAGCAGCCCGAGTCGCTGGACTCGCGGCGGCCCTCGAGCATGCTCACGAGCACCGCGTGCCGCTCGCGAAGTTCCGCGCACGACATCACACACTAACACCAACCACCAACCGACCACCACCGACGAGTATTAGGTATGCGCTGCACCGACACGGGTGGCGGCTGCCAGCGGACTGTGCGCCCGAGGGCCGCTGCGCCGCGGCGCACAGTTACCCGCGCGAGCGACCTACTTGCCGGCCGCCGACCCAACCGAGAAAGTGAGAGTGCCCCCCGCCCGCGCCCGCCCGCGCCTGCCCGCGCGCGCTCCTAACGGTCCCCGCCGCTCTAGAATGCGCCGCCGCCGCTGCACCGGTGCGCCGGATATAGGCCGGGCGCATCCCGGCGCGGCGGCGGGCGGGTCGTTCACCCCGGGTCGACGACCGCTCGGTTGCACAACCGCCGCCCGCGCGCCCCGCCCGCGCACCCCTGCGCCCGGGAGCTCGCGCGGGCCCGCTGGTGCCCGGTGACGTCGGGCACGCGTCACGGCCTACCTCAATGCGCGCGCGCTACTAGGGGATGCAATGATCCAATTTAATTATGTTGCTACTAGTTAGATCACAAACGCGAATGCCCCGTCCCTGTCTCTATGATTTACTATGCGAGAGTATTCACTCGCTATAATAGTAAGCCCAACTAAGTCATTAAAAAAACGATTAAACACATTATTTATTATGTCCAATGTATTGCGTAAATAATGTAAGGATATAATATAATGTAAGTACATAAAGACTGACATACTAATTAGAGATCAGGATAAGCGTATTTCCTTAGAATTGGAAATTAGATCAAACTACAAATAGGTACTTATTAATATTTATTTATTATGTAATTGTATTAGCTAATTCGATCAGTGACCTACATTCTTTATTTACCATTTTACTTCTAGTATCATTTAATAAGATAGGATGAGTTATTTCTTATTTATTACGTTAAGGCAGGATGAGCTTTCTATGTAGTAAGTAGAGCTGTTGGTGTTTTTCCTATTTATTTGTTTAACGTTAGTTTAACTAAACAATTATTTCTTGGGATAAATTGATGTGGATTCAGAAGCTTTACATTGTGCAGTATAACGAGGGCAGTACGGAGGCTGCGCGGCTCCGGTGGGAGGGGAGCACGCGGGCGGGGGCGGGGGGTCGGGTCGGTGGCCCAATTTCGCGCTGCCATCGATCCATTGTGCGCTGTGCGAGTGGCCCATAATTGGTCGCAGCGCGGGCAGTGACCGGCCGCGCGGTCGTTGACCCGCTGCCGCGAAAACAAAACCTTTCCCGCCCGCCCCGCCCGCTCCTGCCACACCTCTCACCATACATGACTATGATAAGTATCCAACGAAATATAGATCGCACGTGCTGCCAGGGGAATCGGTAAGCATTGGTTGGAAGCTCATTTTTGTAAGTTAAGCTTCAAAGATAAACAACATGTAAGGCATGTTGAATCTGTATAAAATGCATCGCAGTGTTCACGTGTTAATTAGCATCCATCAATGAAATAATATCGGTGTGCCGACGACCGCAAAGTAGGTAAATAACACGGTGACTTCGTTGTGAGTTCTAAAAAACGTTTGTTCTATTTGATTCCGGTACACTCACCGAGTGGCATTCCGCTAAATCTGTGCAATGTAGCTCTTTTATATTTAGGACGCTTCGATAAACTCATGAGTCAGTATATGCCTACGAGTATAATTAATTTGTAAATATTATTATGAATAAATAACCTACATAACAACAACGTAGTGTTGCATGTAGGCACTGTTTCAGTAAAGAACAATATGCATAACTTGTATTGTGCATTACTAAAACTTGTCTGTGTGACGTATTAAATTATTTATTTAAGTTGTGGAGGTTTGTTGCTTCGCTTCTTTTTAGCGCTAACACCTATAAGAAGCAGTAGTTAAAATTTACGTGTATAAATGTACCCAGAGTACTCATAAATGCAATTTCGATATTGCCTTTTGACCTTGTTTTACAAGTAGAAAATATATGAGTGGAAAATAATAATAATATAATTTTTATAATACTAGTATTGCAGCCAGCGTCCTCGGCACTATGGGTCCATCGCCCAGCCTCACGATTTTAGGATATGTTAGTTTTATATAGGTTTTAGTTTAGTTTTTAGGATACTTTAGTTTTATGTTTTAGATTTTTATATTACCTAAGCTAATTTATGTATTAACCTTAATTTACGTATTAACCTTCTGAAATCCATGCTAGTATTTATATATCAAATTATTTCAGCAAGATAGACCTAACAGTAAGTAAATAAGTAAGAGGAACATAGATACATATAGTAACGTTACAGCGAGGGTGTCGTCAGCGCGATGTGGGTCACTTCTAGACTTTTCGACGCAACTCCGTTGCTTAGCCGATATTTGCCGCGACGATAAGCAAGCGTAAGGCCCGGCCGACACTTTTTGTCGTTAACGTTACATTGACACACTTAGCTTTCATTATAGACGACTTTTGTATGTCAGTAATAAATACAAATAACAAAAATTGTGTGCCTGTTAGATATGTCTATTACGCAGAGAAATCTTCCACACTGTTTGTGCAATGGTATCTGAATTTTCTTTTCTTAATAGTATTTTAAAATAAAAAAAATCTTGTGTGGATATAAGGACTGGATTTTGGTTAAGATTTAAAAAAAAAATTCTATAAATGTATTTTTTTCTAGGTTGGAGGTGCTATACTTTTAGAGATACGCGGCTAAGAACGCAAGGCGACGATATGTGTCTGGTACCGTTACAGATTAGGCAATTTGATGTTTCATTTAGCTGGCATAAAGCTTCAATTACTCGTACGTATAGTGTTATACTGTTATAATGAACTGTCACATATCAAAAGCGTAAGCCACGATTGTCACAGGAGAGAACGGCGGGCTATCGGCGTCGCCGGGCGGCTAACGGTGCAGCGGACAACGACTCCGCTAGCGCCGGCGCAGCCGAAAACACGCTGACGCATCGGTGATGGCACAACACTCGTTTCCAAGGAAGCGGCCGCGGCTACGGACCTCACCAGGGTTATGCCTTCTTGAAAGGAAACACGAGAAGGGACAAAAGGACAGACTTTCCCATATGGTAGAGCAGCTACTGTCGCTTACACATTTTAGTGAAAGATAAAGAACAGAGAAATTGTGTGTTTCTACATTTTTATAATAAAATATTATTCATCTACATGTATACTCAATATTTGCAATTACGTTGTTATTTACCGATATAAATGTGGTTGAAATGTATGTTTACAGCACAACACGCAACGTTTGTATAATCCATGACAGCATTTGACACGTTCAATTAAAAAACTGTATGTAGGATTGTTTTAAAATCGTAATTGTTTACCAACATTTATATCAATAGTATTTCTTCTACTTAGATTCACTTACATCTATCTGTAGTTAATATTATATGAATTTTGATTACGTAAATTCATGGCAACTAAGTATTTATGATTGCCTTTAATAATTTCTGCCTTATGTGTGGATTGTTACCAAATACTAGGTAGGTCCTCAAAACTAAACAACTACCAGATAGTTTACACATTAGGAAAAAAATAGTACTTTAGTGTTTTGTATAGATTTATCCACGAATGTTTTTTTTAAAATAGGCATGAAACTAGCATTATTGATTTTGAAAATATTTTTATATTATTAGTTGTCAGCCCTAGGGGCTAACAGTCCGCTGCCGGTGTATGCACGTATACCAGATGTTCGCTCGATACCACCTAGCTAGGCTGACTCACGCGACTCGTGATTCATTTCATTTCCCGTTCACGTATTTATCGCGACTATATTTTTAGTACGGACGTAATATCTACCGGTAATCCGTGACAAATATTTACTCGGTTCGGATTACACCTTACAATAGTACCAGCATAATGTCGTTGAAGTTTTCCTGTACTTCCTCATGCTCGCTTAGGATTGGGTGGACCGGGTGTGGTGGCGTTCACCGGAGAAGGCCTATGTCCAGCAGTAGACGTTGAGGGCTGATACGATGAGGAGTGACATTCTTACAACACTGTCATAAGGAAAGCTGCTCGAATTTGACTAAAAGAAAAACTACTTACTTGAATTCAAACATTTGAAGGCTTGCTATAAACCTAGTCTTAATATAGAGAAATATTCTTTGATTTGACCCAAAACTACTAAGAATATTTTTTATTAAGGTGCCTGAAATATATTATACTACGTTTATATAGTTAAAAAAAGTAATCAAACAAGAAACTACAAACATTTTATATAACGAGATGAAAAGAAACTTGATGAATGACCCATAAAAATTAATAATCTATAATAAAATAACATAAACGCATATTGGTTCCAATAAGCCAAGTTCGATAAACATCTGCCGAACAGGAAACCATGAACGCAAGCGCAGCGGCGCGGCGCGCGATGCTCCCAATAAATATGACCGCTCGGGGATCGTTGAACTTTTAAGCTGACAGTTCAAAAATAATGTAGGTTACGTTCACGTTGCGCGTACATTCGTTGCCCGTAAAAGTTGTTTACGGCGAGGTGAGGCGCGGGGGAGGGGGGCGGACCAGGCGCGGGGTCGACGCCCGCGACCGCGGATCGGTGCCGAAAAAATAAGCGACCCACAATACGCGGAAATAATGTCGGCCAGCCAGCCAGAGCGGAGAACAAAGAACTTTTGGAGCCGAGTCGCTGTGGGAACTGTACATTCCACAAATTATTTTCACCTCGCCTACCCTGGATAATACCTAGTTGCAATCAATCTGCCAATTAGGTAGGTGCAAATACCTACTCCTACTTATAGTATTCAACAAATAATTTAGCTTACTATTTATTGGATAATTAACTGGTACCTAGTAAACTTTTTCTGATTAAGCAACATTAAAATTAACTCGGCCATAGCTACTGTGAAACGGTTTCTACATAAGGAATCATTTTAATATAACTCCTATAACCTCAGTATTTTTTTGAGATATTGGCAATCAAATTTTTATTAAAGTAAATTACGCTCCATTAGCTGCAGAATACCTGATGCTTACCAATAAAAATATTCAACGTAATCTAAATACCTACTAGAGAAGCCAACGATGACTCATAAATCTAACTAAACCAATTAACCTCGTTTCAAACGTACGTAAGTAAATCAAGTTGATATGTTGTGAAAACCGCAAATAGCTACTCACTATTAAAAAACTATAAAATCAAAAACGTGTAATAAATAATCATCACTGTTCGGGTTCGTTGACATCGGTGTTGTGTGTACGCTACGGGCTACGAGCTCTACGTAAAGTTACGCGCCCGCCCGCCATTCATCCGTAGCCCGTAAGCTCACGGGCGCGACACGTAAAACGTGTGGCAGCACTGTCGCGTGCCACGCACGGTCCAACTACGAACTCGTCGCGCCATCTAGAAGCGAGTAGCTGAACTTTTGTCTGTGTTTCAAATTTAAGCCTCTAGGTGGCGCTGGTAGTTACAAACCGAAATGTAAGAGTGAAATGTGTATGAAATGTTCAACAATTTTTTTTTATTTCAGCCCGTTTCGTAGCAGGTTAATTAGTTTTTTATTCTAATAAATTGATCAAATGATTGTTTTCTTGATTCACTTGGTGGACGTATTCGTATTTGTATCTATTAATTCTTTTATTAATATATTTTAATAAATAACAAAACATTCTCACATAATAACGATTAACGAGGAAGGAGAGTCATTTCTTTGGTAGAGTAATCTAAAGGTATTTATTTATTTTTATACAGTCAAGTTGAGAGTCCTAACGAAACCGGCCTGAAGTCAACAAGAAAGGAAAAAAACCGGCCTGGAAATTAATAATCGGGCCGGTCAAGTTAGGGGTCACTCTCTCAATCTGAGTGCTATTATCGTCTGAAAGTCGACTCAATACCGGCGCTGCACAATGCACCAGACGGCCGAAGGACACGCTTTGTCCCGCCGACTGCGACCCAACTTGTATCTTGTAAACCAGTTTAAATACACTTGCACTCCTATTCCCGTCGGCTTCGCTTTCACGCACATGAATATACGACCTTTATTCCACTGGGACGGTAAATGACTTGATTGTAGGTAGCTATTTCAATGCAAATAAAGTTTTTTTGTTGGAGATTCAAGGGAGATAAGAATTTATTTATAAATAAATTACGTAAACAGTTTAAAAAGGAAATAGTTGGCAAGCAATTAGTTGTGAATTAGATGTAGGTAGGTAGGTAGGTAGGTATATGAACAAGGAAGTAATTAGCGTCAACTGCATTACTCTTGAAGAACGTTCACCGAACACGTAATTTGCTGCTTTCGCTACCTATCTCTTGCAACGGACGTGAGACCAACCAGTTTCTCTAATGTTTATTAATATTATTGACATATATTATATGAATCGACACTTCCGTTCAACAGTATTTAATCCCATCTTAATGACTAATATTTTATTTATAGAAGAATTTGGCATGATTTTACAGTACTCTTTGTGTTTATTGACATTTGTTGGCAACATGTTGGCAACAAAATTAAAACGTACGCACGTCGTAAGGAGACTCCCGCCTGACCTTGGCTCTTCATTTTTTACTTCAAGCCGCGATGGACGACCTGTTTTCGGTTTTGTTATTTTTGTATTCGACTTACGCTTTCGTATCTCTAGACGGTTTTATTTTGAACGCTCGGAGCACATTCGAGTGCTTCCTGTCTCAGACAAATTAAGGACAAAAAGCCGTCGCGTCGAGTAGAATAGGACACGTATGCGGGCGACGTTTGTCCAGCTTATTTGTAAGGACGAGAATGCGTCTCGAGTGCTTCCAAGTGTCCTAATAACAGGCTCGTGATCCGGTGATACCGGGAACCGATGCCGCGGGCCGCATACCTAAATACATCGGCAGTCAGGCACGAACAGAGGAAATAAAACGTTTACTGTTACGGCCCTAGAGAATGTTTAACCTTAGCGCATTTGAATTGACCTCGATCGATGCACAATGCAGTATCTAATGTCGAATTTCAAAAAAGTGACGGCTCGTTCCGGGACAGGTATCTGTAATAAGATTAAATTGTGGCGCGAGGGTCTGACCGGCCGCAGGGGCAGGCAGGCAGGTACGTACCTTTAGTCATCGCCCCAAAAACCGCTATTGATCTTTCGATATCGAGTTCACACGGTTTTTTTAATCCTTGATGTACAGGATGAAAACTTTCGTACTCTCATAGATGACATTGAGATACTCATTTATATCACCTATTTATATCTGCTAGAGGAGGTACTTAAGAGGATTTTATGCACTAGTTAATTAGCGAGAAAAAGAAAATAAAAAAAGTAATGAATTTTTTTTTGTTTCAATATCATCAATAAGTTATACAATATCTTGTATACTTTTAGAATAATCGAGTGAGATTACTTAACGCTTTCCGATTTGACTCTATTATGTCGCACATTATTTATACAGGATGAATGTGTGCGATATAATAGAGTCAAATCAGATTCACATTAAAAGCGGCATTATGTAAATAAGGTCGTCGGGCTTTGTTCGCTGAATGCACAGAGATTGTCTTCCGCGCGCGCGGCCTTGGGCCAGTGCTGGCATCCAGCGCTGGGCTGGCGGGAGAGAGGGGGGAAGGGGGGTCGGTCACCCGCAGGACATTTCCTGTTTCATACCGACACTACCCGCATGCGTGTCTCAATTTAACGACTTAACGGCTAGTCGGCTACTTTAATTCTATCTATTCGTATACCTTGGGCGTAATTTTTGGTGGTGGTGCTAGACGTGTCGTAATCATAAGGAATAATTACAGCGCTGGTGAGCATGTGGATGTAACGACAGCTCTGGAGATTCTTATAAGTATAAGTACGGTCGACCGCACATCAGTGGTAACAAAACCAGTACAAACTGGTCTCGCGTAGTATTGAAACTCGCTAATAGGCTAGGCCAGCTCAAGGTCATAGTGTTTCCATTGATGTGCGGTAGACTGTACACAATAATCATCTAAGTTGCAAGATGTAATTTTCTCAAAATGTCCAATTCGCTGTTTACAGCAAAAGTTGTTCCTAATAATTAGGTATGATATTCTATAAAACTGGCGCAGATGTACGCTGTGTCCATGGTTATGTAGTTTGTAACATAGCGAATGGGAATTTTGGAGAAAAGGACTTCCGACAGGACGATACAAATTAATCTATGAATGAACTGTTGATCTAGATAAAAATGTACTATATTCACCTTGCAGCCCTCGCAGGAATGCACGCCGTAGTGGAACCCGCTGGCTTTGTCGCCGCACACGCGACACAACACCGTCGTACCGTCGAACTCTGCAACAAGCGATAAAGCCGTGGTATAGAAACAATCCGCGTTCAATTAGTCCGCAGTAATCGTGTTTATGGACGCTAAAGATTACGGCGTTAGTGTGCGCCAAACATCCTGACTGGGGCAGGTATGTAAGTATAACAAACAGTCGCGCGCGCACGTGATTCCGCGATAACTCGCCGACCTTGCGCCTGCCGACCGACCGTTCAACTGAGATTACATACACTTTGTTACTGCTATTCTCAGCCGTTACTCATTAAAAGATTCACCTCGACTTTTCTCTTTCTTTAATAGGTAAATCAAAAGTTAATGCTGTACTACGTTGTCTACCAATAACAGATCAATAAAGACAATGGAGATGAAGTAGTGAAGTCTACGTAATTCCATAATGACATTATGTAGCTGATACTTATACTTAGCAACTAATAACTATATTAGATTTCTTGAATCCAGTTTTTCTGTGAAAAGGGTCACAACTCAGCGCTGGTTTCATGTTGAGCCGGGGTTGACTTAACGTACCATGAACTAGTAAATAAATTAATAACGGCGTAAAGTATTTTTTCGCACGTTTTGCCACGGTCATGACGTGAGTGAGTGAAACCAATGAGCGTGTGTATGGCAGTACACAATCGTTATCGAGGTGTTACACGTGAAGGCAGCGTCGCGTGAGTCGCAATGTTTTAACACTTTCATACACAAACCCACTGAGATTTTTCCTAATTGCTCAATTCTAGATTCGAAATACCAAACACATAAAATTCATAGGTGCGAAAATTACTGGCGTGTACGCAGAAATCGGTCCAGTAATGAAACGAATGACGCAACTTCTGCGCTACGTCAAGGTGAATAGTTTATTTTAGAAAGCGTCGAGTCTCTCCATTCTAGTTGGATAAAGTCAATGACCTCTTCAAGCACACGTATGAAGATCAGTGATAAAAGCTGCTACAGCCGCAAAGATAGGTCAAAGAAGCTATTATTACAGACTTGATGATTAAAAAGCGAATTAGTGTAATATCATCACCGTTAATCACCTTAAAAATTGGAGAAACGCTAACGATCTAAGTAATTATTTGGTTTATATAGGTGAGTTATTGATAATTTAATTAAGTGCAAATCGCAAACTAGCTCTGGTTGTGCTGTATTTTCGAGGACTGTCGTGCTGTATAACCTCCGGTTTAATAAATAAGAAATACGACATTATATTTATAAAATGAGATATGGCTAAAAAAAGGCTTTGTAACCAAAGCCAGAACCTCCTTTAAAAATGGTTATCTAATGCTCCCGTAACAACAGGTGTGTTGAACACGCAGCAGACAGGACTCGGTGCGGGAACTGGTTCGGGCAGCTCTCACTTTCCTCTCCCAGCCGTTTGTTTATTTGTTAAGGGAGCGCGCTCCGCGGGCCTTTTGGAAGGAACTTTCTATTTCTGGCGAGCACCACTCGCCGCGGGTCGACGCTCGCTTTCTATGGTGTTACTTTCTTTTTCCTCAAGGCAGCGCGACGGCTTGGACGCAACAATTCGGCCTCATCTCTAATCTCGGGCTGTACTTCGATAGTGGGGGATCACACAATAGAACAGGGAAAGCGCTGTGAGACGTAACTAGTGCAGTTGCAACAGAGTCAGTAGCGTGCAGCCATTTCTCCTCGTGTGATGCAATCCGCGCGTTTTTCTGAGCGTGCGAGAGTCGCTCGTTCGTTACGTCAATTAAAAGCGAGGAAAGTGCGCGAGAAAGTCTCCGCCCGACCGTGCAAGCGAACGACTGACGCGGCCATTTCTGACCGTTTCGCGATCTGTGTCACGGCGATGTTTGTTTGTAAATAATTAGCTCACGATTACGTTTCAATCACGTTTCATAGTTCGTTTCCTTGTTAGTTAACACGTCTCGTGTACCTGTTTGATTTTTCATTTTATATTGCCTTAGAAAGTCAGCAGTCGTTACAGTAAGGTACGTGCGGACTTGAGTATCTGTGACATTTTGCTGACTTCAACCACCAGCACAGAATACTATAGTCTACTTCAAGTTGAATCTGTAATTCTCACGACTCGTCTGTTACGAACTGGCACGAGCGTCGTCGAGAGAAAAGTAAAAGTGGTGGGACCAGCTGCTGTCGCCGAGTCGAACCTGCTCGATAGAACCATTATACCATTTCTTTTCTTACGTAATTCCCAACTAATGTGAAGCGATCATTAGGAGAAATGTTTTCTAAATTCAATGGTCAGACAGAAGGGTGCAACGGTTAGCTCTTTGTTGGTTTCATGAGAGAAATCGTGTTAAAGCAATCAATACAGTCGATAAAGATCATTAGGAATCGAACGCAAATCTATAGTAATAGGCTCCCCTGCCGTGAAACCCCATCACTTGGTATAACATATCGGGGGAGCCATATAAGGTTTGTGCTTCACAAAGTTTTGCACAATGCTAATTGTTTTTGGCGAGCCCTCCGAGCGGAAATGTTCAGCAGTCAATCAATCTTTGCGGAATTCGTTCTGCAAACGGTGTGACATTCGAGTAGAATTATTTGTACCCTTTCATATTTTGGAATGTGCAAATCATTAATCAAGAATTGTTTAAGAAAATATATAATTGTTGCTTGATTCAGCATGAAATTTTCATTGTTGATTTTGTACGGTACACTGAACAATTTTTAACGATTCTTTCTTTTCTTCTTTTCTAAAATGTAGTCTGGTAGGTAGGTATCTGTTGTGATTGATCTACCAATTTACTTTCTAAGCTCTGCTCTTTCAAAAGAATTTTCGTAAAAATAAAAACTGGCTGAGTTTTAGGTAGGTAGGTACATTAAAAGGTAATTATATAATACTTTATTATTAGAATATAAAATCTAGAATTATAAATTTAATTTAATATTTAATTTTGTTGTACGTGGTCTTTCGAAAAATAAAATAAAAAGGTAAGTTGGTGCATAGGTAGTAAATATTCGTTTCAAGTAGGTAGAGTACCAGTGAATTAAGTTAAATTCCACTTCGATATAAAAATTAGAGAACATTGAATTTTAATAAATTTCCTAAACACAGGTTCAAATTATAAATACTAGACAGTAGGTAGCTTAGAGGCGATACCTCCGCGTCTACAATTTCAGACTCATGGTGACGGGAGATGAAACTTCAGTGATCCAGAGGCAGAGCGGCTGAAGTTGTTCCTTTAGAATATAAACCATTATATACCTACTCTGTGACAATATGCTGGTTATCATGTTGTTTTAAAATTATAATAATATCCTCGTTCACTTTTTAAAACTAAATTATATTTCTCCTGTCCTGTGACTATTATTTACCTATTACCTACCTAGTTTGTCAACAATTAATGACAACTTATGTCACAGACTTATTGCGTAAGTTTGTTTACTTACATAATACAAGAATAGGAAAAAACCAATGTACCTATATGCAGTTCTGGTTCTCGCTCCTTATGCACCGGGACTGCAGCCATCATAAAGTTATGATGATTGTCCACCGGCGTAGGCGCATCGTAGCGCCCGTAGCTGCTGTCGGGCGACATCACTAGAGTCATATGTTGATTGTTGTCAAACTATTTGGTAGTCCTCGCTGCCACTGCACTACACGCACACCACATGGAGCCCGCGGGCAGGCGGTCACGGGGCACGGCCCTACGGCGCGGTCACTGGGCACGGGCAGGAGGGCACCGGCACTCGCGGGGGATGAAGGTCGCTACTTGCCGCTGCACGTGCCGCGTGCGATTCACTCGAGCTCGATCGACGAACTGAGCGGAGCCCGCGCGCGCTCCTACCGGCCGCCCGCCGCGCGAGTCTCCCCTTAAGAGTGAAAGTCTGCAAAAAGATCGGCGTTCCACGCGATACAATCGGTTCGACGAGCTCGCCTCGCCGCCGAGCGAAATTCGCCTTTATCGCCCGGCGAAGCCTGTCGGTCTGCGCCTCGGAGCGAGGCTCGGCGCGCTTCGAACTCCGGTCTCCGAGGTCATTGCCGCGCTGACGGCGGACCAATCGCGAGCGCGTTCAGACGCGCGCGGCCAGCGATTGGAGGGCTGGCGACTCCGCGGCCCGCGCCCCGCGCCGCACCGCGCGAGTTCGAAGACCCGAACCTTGCGGCGCACCGCGGCCAAGGTCGCGCGAGAGCGGCGCCGACCGAGCGCCTGCCTGAGCGTCGGAGCGGGACAGCGCCGCTGCTGGTTGCGTCACACTACAAAAATATTTTTGGTGATGGAACGCGAGTGAACTTGAACACGAAATCGAGCTAATGGATGGATGGATAGCGCCGCCGGCGTGTAGGTCGGCGCGTGACGGACTGACCCGCTGCGCCGCCGGCCCGCTTGCCCGCTTCCCTCCTGGCACACACTTCCGGGGTGCTCGTCGCACAAATAGGATCACCTACCTACCTACTTACTTTATTGCACAATAAACAAACACGTTTGACAGAGGCTATAGTTGTAGTCTCTACATAATAATATAGGTATACCACTAGGTTATATAGGTATTATACCCCACCATTGACAAGAAATCAATCAAACATTTTTGTAATAAGTAACGTACCGACCGACCTACAAAGCGCTACGACCCATAGAACCCCTGAAAACCAAAATATCGCTAGGTATTAAAGAAACATAGAAGGTAGGTTACAAACTTACAAAACACGAACTGATAAACAAGTTTCTAATTCTATCAACAATCTGTACATAAACGCTTTATATAACAACACCGTTGACGTAAGTACGAATTTGAGTCTTGTGTATACGACGTAAAGTGTACATTGCGTTGGTGAGCGGTTATTATGCGAGATAAGCGCGAGGCGGCGGTGGGCGGCGCGGGGGTGAACGACCTGGAAATTTTGGCGCAGGCCGGTCAAGGCCAGGCCCGCGCAGGCGCTCTCGGCCGCTACAGCCAACTCACACGGGGACAGCGTGAGGTGTGATGACACCTTTATAATTATTGTTTGGTCCAACCAAACATTATGAATGAATGATGTAAACAAAAAAGATCCAAAGAATTTCTAAGCTTTTTTACCCAAAACCTTTATGATGTTGGCAATAGAGAACAAATTGACAAGAACTACATACCTAATAGGTCTAAAAATAAAATGAATGGTTATATTGAACTACCTACCTTGCCTTTTGTTTGACAGATAATTTCATCCTTTTGACAGATCGACAGATTTTTAGCCTCTGATTGAATAGAAATCCCCTAATGCACATAAATCTTGTTACAGGGTTTAGTTATGCATGTTACAGTAGTCTTTGAATGAGCATATATTGCAAACTTCAAGAAAATGTAAGGCAATATGAAAATAGTAATTTAAAAACTTCAAAAAATAATGATAAAACACAGATGTAAGGGGTCAATTACACGATAGGTTTTGCTGTCAGTTTTACCACAGTCAGGCGGTGACTGACGGTTGAACGATCGTTTAATGCAGTGACTGATGAAAATCTGCATACTTTATTTTTTTCCTCATGCAACCATCAGTCATGAATGATGGAATTGAATGACGTTTGCATGACCGTCTAGGGTACGTCTAACGACTGGGTACTTAAAAAAAAGTAAATATGCAACTAAAAAGCTATTCTCCGAAAAAAGGGTTCACCCGCGCTGACATGCAATGTGACCAAAAGGTGTTCTGCATTTTTTGTTGCAATTATTTCGCTCCAATACTTTCCCTTTTGCGCAAAAGGAAACCCTTTAAAGGGCTTTGCAAATATCCTCCCACGTGCATTTGGATCCATTTTTTGTCTCTGCAAAAAAGTGTATCCGCGGTACCTATATTCTATTTTACCCGACTATGTAGGTAAAAGGCCAGATTTTAATGAAATATTTTTAATAGGTACGTCCATTTTTTTATCATACGCTTCGATCAAGACGATCGCCGAACATACGTTAAATTTTCAAAATTTAATTTTAGCTTCATAAAATCATAGAATATAGAGATACTTAGAGCTGACTATGCTCGGCGATGCGGCCACATTTTAACATTTACTTACATAATAAACGAACCTTTCATTAAAATATAATAATTGATTTTGTAACATTTAAGCCGACATTTGACCGTACACTGAACACTCATACAATGAAATGATAGCCCCCGCGGAATTTCTTGACGGCTGAATGAATATAATCACAGATTGTTAGCATATCGCTGACAGTGTTTATGTGTGCGTAAGCGAGATAGTGTGATACACAGAGATGTCCAAAAACTTGATTTCTTGAAATTGAATGAGCATCTCTAGTCTCCCTTTGACACCTAATATTGGTCATTGCGCAGAAATCAGCCAACTTCACACAGCCGCCCAAAAAACTCTGCGGGGACTATATCAGATAGCATAATGAAGTAATGAGCATTTATATATTTTATTACCTACCTCATTAGGATAAATACAAATAGTAATGCAAAAACATTGGCAACATGTGTAGTCGTTGAATATAATTCGTGAAAGTGAGTAGAAGCAGAGTTTTTTACTTCCTTCCGCTGCCCTCACTTTTTATTTAATGTCAGGGTGCGAATATCAAATATCATAGCCGGCACACCATTTAGTTTCGAATCAAATGGAAGTGGGCTCTACCGCTTCGCAACAAAGTTCAAAATTGTTTGTAAAATAGTTGCGGCGGGTGTCGTCAGTCGGTAGCCACATGTGTAGCCGCATTGTTCGCTGTGACCACAGACGGGACCAACTCACTTTTAACGATCTCGATTGATCGGACGCATTTTTTATCTAATAATAAAAAGCGAATGCCATATTGTTTGCAATTCATGGCTTCCTTTTTTTGCGCTTCCGGATTACCGATCTATCCCCTGGCCTTTTCCTTCCATCTTTAGTTTGTTTAGATTAGTTATTATTATGCATCGTCATTATTGAGATTAAAGATAACTGCTTTAGTTTAACTACAGCCTTAAAAGTGACAGATCGTGAAATATTAATGTCAGAAATTAAGTGCGGCTATCATCAACGGCTTTTCAAAAGCTGTTTAACTTATAATACCAATAATAATGGAGGGTCTGGCCGGCCTTCCTGCGAAGGACACGGGACAATAGGCGAGCGTGCCCAGGGCCCAGCGCACAAACGGGACTTAACATTTTATTTACTGCCCGTCCATTATCCCGCTCATAAATTAGTTTAACAACTATTCTGTTCAAAGAATGTGGTCAAGGATCCTTTTTACGACCGGCAACCGCAAGGGCCAGTGTGATGTAAAAAGTTGTCTATAAAAACATACAATAAAAATTTGTCAGGTGAATAAAGTTTCAAATTGGTATATGGGTCAGTAAAGAAATACAATATTTCTACAGTTAGGTGTCAAATCTCAGTAAGGTATTTAAATACGACGCCTTCATTTTCGCAAACGGGGTCGAGGTCGCTCGCATAAGACTCAAATTACGAGTTTGTGAAATACTTAATCGCTGGAAGCCACGTGTTCATTAAACAAACAGAAGTGCGATGCAATAACATTGTAATCGGAGGCTGACAGTGACCATGTCCGTGTTGGGAAAATTCTGAGAAGTCGCGAGGAGAGCCTGGTCAGCCTGGCCGTCAGGGTGCGGCGGGGTGCGGCGGGGGCGCGAGTGTTGGCGGGCGGGCGCGGTCAAGGCCTCGCTGACCGGCGGCGGCGGCGGCGGCGCGGGCGCCCGTCACCCGATGCGCAGTTCGGGTAACATGAGCCATGTTATTGTCACCATGTTTGAGCACATATTAACATCACTTGATGACTTGACACCTACTCTTGACACCCTTTTGTATTCTGCCTATACATATACATACATACTTTCTAAGTAATCTGCTTTTAATTTGAAAGTAAGGTGATCTTATTAGGTTTTGTGACATGCTTTAAATGCGAATTCAGAATGTAAATTTCCGGTGTTATTTGTTATACGAACCGTAATACAATATAATTTATAGGTATTTTGTATATAAAATGTCTGCAATTTGCAAAAATATCTAGCTGAAATTGTTCTTTTGGATCTCCCAAAAATATTTATGGATACTATTTAAAATATGTAATTGATGATTTAAAAAGTGCGCAAGAGTCGGGAGCGGCGAAGAATGCCGAGCTCAAGCGAGTTTTCCCGAAGCACTGCGAGGTCAGCTTGAGTCGTTACCCCGGGTGGGCTGCGGCGGCGGCGATCGCAATATTAGGCGAATTTAAAAATGGAATGAGCAATAAAATAACTCAATGTTTATGTGTATATCTGGTAGACTTTCTAGTCTACTATATTTAATACCAATATGATAAAACAGATGGATATATAGAGGAGGAAGGTGGATGAAGGTTGGGATTTCAGCAGATAAGTGCAAGTAACTGTATGTTACGTAGTAAATAATGTTGTATAGTAGAGGTACCAAACAATGTTGTAGTAGATCAACTAAAACACAAAACGCACCATTAAACAGTATTTCAGTATTTACATGTAAAAAGTGATTGGAGATTAATCGATCCACTGCGATGTGAGTATGTAACAATTGCACAGGACGACATTATGGAAATAAACGAAATATTATGTTCAACTGGGCATACAACGGTCAGCCGTATGTCCTGTCTAGTATTCTGTTGTTCTGAGAGCATGACATACTGGTATAGTACCGTGGTCGTTGTGTGATCCGGACGCGCTCAATCGTGGCCGACCTCGGCTGATTCGGCAACCCGGGCCAAGGCCAAGGTCGGTTCGTCGGGTGCGCTCAATTAATAGCTCGCTCGTGGTGGTTAGGGTTACCAGATGTACAACTGAAAAGTCCTGAGAAAATGCCTGATTTGTACAAAAAATGTCCTCACATTTTACTGCGAGCGCGCGCCCTTAAATCATTTATTAGCAACTTGCTGAACATTTGGCGAAAACCTGCTAAAAGCTTGGCTGAATACCTGGCGAACACTGACAAATATGTGATGTACAATCTCTTACTTGAACATTTATTCTGAACTACAATTGATCTACCTACCTACACTATATATTGTGTTGAATGAACTTAATTGTGATGATTTTTCGTTTAGTGCTATATAAGTTGATTAATTGTGATGTTACTAAAGAAGAGAAAACAGTTGCTATTAATAAATAGAACATTTTAAAGATTAGTTTCAATAGCACCCAAATATTCCTTTAAATCCACCAAAATCTAAAGATTTTAGGTTTTATAGGAAATAATTTAATAGGATAACATTTAAAACATAATTAAGTAGGTAGGTAGTTTAATTAAAAATAATTATATAGGTATAGGTAAGTACCTACTTGAAGTTGGTAAGTACTTATAAAGAAGTCAATGGTCATCGAACAAATGGTGTTGACGCAATCGACCTTCGAATCTTGGCTAAAACATAATATTAGACATGCAAACGACAAAGCGGCGATGACCCCAAGCCTCAACGTGATTCTGTATTTAGACCTACCATATAAAAAATTTCCTACTTCTGTCATATACCCAACCAACTATATACATATACCTACCTGTTTATGATGTGATGAGAATGATGAGTTACCTATGTTATGTTATGACGTGACATAAGATGACGCATCGGGCTCAATTCGTAAATGAGTAGGTATCATCACAGAATAAAGTCTTATAATATAGGTATTAGTGGGTATTGATGTACTGTACTGTACCTAGATACATAGTAATCGTTATGTAAAAACTTTTCAGTTTTGCTTTGTATGTGAGTCCGTGTGGTGATTTGCTGATTGATGCTTTAAGGAATGTGTTACAATAGGCTCTTGATGTGTACTAACGTAATAAGAAACCGTAACGTTTGTATGGATGGTGTATGTATGTTTGAAGTAATCTCCGTAACTACTGAACTGATTTCGAATAGTCTTTCACTGTTGGATAGGTGGTACTATCCCTTCGGACATAGGCAAAGTTTCCCACGGGAACAACTGCGGGAAACTTTGTGTGGCAGATGCTAGATATATAATAGGAAGTATATGAAACCTCAAAATAGTTTATTTCTAAGGTTAAACTCACTGATATTGTAACATATATCGCAAACCTCGCGCGTGGCCCCGTCGGCGTCGCAGAATAAACTAGTGGCACTTCCTCGTTCGAATATCGGAACATGTCAATGTCGGAGTACCGAATTAACCGCAATGTCAGCTTCAAGGCAACACTAATATGTACTAGGAAACAACTGTATTACTTATACTTTGAAACTGTGAGATCACGTTGCAATGACGTTTACACCTTGCCCGACATTTATATTTTTTTAGACACGTAAACATTTTTACAGAAAAATGTGGTAAGTATATTATTACGTATTCCACTGTAGCTGTACTTAACATCACAACGTTGGTAAATATAAGTACATACCAAAATTGGCATATTAATAAAATATGCTATTTTACATCTACTCTACCGTTTTCCTCTTAAAACATACAACAATAAGGAAATATCAGTATAGCTCGTCGCAAGTGGTATAAGACGGTGCCAAAATCTCTAGTCTTTTTATAACAAGCGAAACGTAAGCACTGGCTCTGAGCATATGAAATATGATAAAACAATGATTAACGCCGTCTGTCCGTAGATATTAGTTAGAGCTTATCATTCTCTTCTCACATACATGTCGGTCCAGCTTTAAAAAAATTGCTAGACTGAAAATTTTAAGGTTCAAAGTTCGGACTGTTTAAGTAGATCATGTTATCACATGATCTATCGGTTTTTACAACAGTACGAGTACCAGTCAGTAGGTAAGTACGTGATAAAGTGACGCCTTTCTCCTTCTGGTGAGCACGTATCGTCGTCGCACTTACCTTGATATTTACTTCAACAATTTAAACTTCCTGCACCCGTCAGAGGACGACTGCGATCTACTGAGCTCAGTATCCAACGGCTAGCCATGAGATAATTGAAATGTGGCAAAAACATTGCAAATTACAGAATTCCACGGCAAAATGGAACGCAAGTCTACTCCAGTCTACAGACCGAAACAAAACCGAACGCGAACGCGCCAAGTGGAGCATTGAATCGGGCTGTCGGTCCAATATTCTCGAACGTACAGGCTGTTTAATTATACGTTAAACTAATGTATTTATACTGGGATAATATATCAGCGAATTGTTGCACAGCAGGTTCTCGGGTAATCAGAGCATCGCGGGCGGGGGCGTCCCGCGCTGCGATGATGCACCGCGGTTGTATAATGTGTGCCGACTGCCGAGTGCAGTGCCGACGCAGCGTGCGCCTGCGCTGCGTTACGTGCGTTACGTTGCATTAGGTACTCATCTACACAACACCACCGACAAGAATGAGGAAGCGCATTTAGAACACTTCCTAGTGTTACATTTTACTCGTCCTCATTAGCGGCAGCCAGATAACGATCGACAGTGACAACATTTTCCATAGCGTCAATTTAAAAGTACCTACTCATGTTTTATAATATGTTTTTCTTCCTAGACGTTTGACGTATAAAAGTGATTTTGGTGTTGAATAAATGGTTCTAAAAAGAGGGAGAGAGATTCCGTGTCCCCATTCGAGTTGAATACCTACTGAAAACATCAAAACATTATGCATGTTGGACCCGAATTGGCGATAAGCGGCGCTGCTATCCATATGCGATCAACACCGGTCTGCTTGAACTCGAACTAAATACATTTTGATGAGTGGCCACCTCAAAAGAAACGAAAATGAAAGATACTATACAAATAAGTTCGTAAACATCGCACGATAGCCGGCGATCGTCAATACTATAATGATCGCAGTCGTCAGCTTAATAGACCTGTTGCTGTAGATTTTCATTTTCAGTCATATGGGTACTCGTGAAATGAGTCACATCCGCATGTAGAAAGTCTAAATATTCCGCAATGGCCCTGTGTGTGTTGGCAAATTTAATGTCCTTATAAACTCCTTAGTTGTAATGGTACAAAGCCTAGAAGTAAATTGATATCTGTCCTAAAGCTGTCCGGTGTCGACGACGGTGATATAAATAGAGTTTTACTTCGAGTGTTATCAGGTATCCACCATCACGAACACGTAATGATTACATTAGGAGGCGCGCGGGGCGCGAGGCTGGCGAGGGGCCCCTGGCCCAGCTAAACGGCGATATTGCGCAGCATTCGCTCCTGAAAACGTGTCCGAAGAAAGTTCACGGCCGCGCGTTGACGCCACCACCTGCCGCGCCCCGCGCCCCCCCGCGCCCGCCCGCGCTCGCCCGCGCGCCGCGCTTCCGCCACCCGCCCAACCTTCGCCGCCCGCGCCGCTTCCACCGCTCTCACCCAGCCCACTCAATATGACCAACTCAATTAAACAACAATTTTTGCAAAAAATAAATAACTTCTATCATAGGTCCAGTTACGTTTATGGACTGCTATTTGTGAGGTGGGTATATGTACTGTATCTTCAGGCTCATGAAAACATAATTATGGAATTAGTGTTCCACCACCTGTTGTAAGTACCTACCTATAATAGCAAACACGTTTATCATATAGGTAGGTGTTTGTCTAAAAAATTGACCAAATCTAACTTTTTTCGTAACAAAATGGAAATTTTTGGGACAAAATCTAGAAAAGGTAGGTATGAAAAACCCATAAAGTAGGATGTTATGAAATTAATTAGATGGGTTAATTTCTTTTTAAATGCTGCGGTAGGTACGCTAATACCTATTTTAGAGTGCGAAGCGATCGATGGGCGGAAAATATTATTTATAGGTACCTACTATGAAGTTGTGAATTTTGAGAAGGATTGGATTTGTCATAGATGGGTGGTGAGGTGGAGGTTGGGGCGGCGCGGGCGGGCGCGGGCTCCCGTCCCGGCCTTGGCTCGTTCGTTGGCCGCGCGGGCCGCGGCGGCGCGTGTAGCGCGCGATAATTTCGGCAGTTGCGCGCTGAGTCTACTGACCCCGTCGTCGTTGTTTGCGACGCAAATGATCCCCTTGACTTTATTTAAATCGCCTACCTACTCCGACACGACATCCGCCCTCCTAGCTACACACGAGTCTGTCTTTTTTCTTAGTTTGCGGCTTGGTTACAACACCTATAAGCCATAGAATGTGTCTTTTGTTTTGTCATTTTTCAAAAAAGATTTACTAATTAAAAGGAGTACCTATACCACAGAGGAATTAAAAGTCTCCAACTATACAATATAAGTATTAGCGGCTTTGCATAATAAGTATATTATTTTGAAAACTACTTTTATTTTTTTGAGGCTATTAACGATACATTATGCGGTAATCGTATCGTCATTAATCGTAAAAAATATTTTGTAAATATTAGTAATCGTTGCATCCGTATTTAAAACAAATTAGGTAGTAGTAAAATAAAACTCATGCATCATACTCACATAATAAGTATGTCCTATACATTGTTATTTATTATAAGTATTAATGAAGGTAGGCATCTACTTGAGCTTTTTATTTACCTTTACTACCTACCTACTTTTTTTAGATTTCAGTTCCTAAAGAAAATTATCACTATATAATAGTAAGTACCTAGCTATATGTTTGCAAACTTTACACGTCATAAATGTATAATCGAGTCTTCAAAATAGTGTGCGGTATGACGTAATGGAAAAAGCGCTCTTCATTTTGTGTACAAACAAAGTGGACCAACCAACCCTATAATCGATATACGTATCACTGAAGGAAGGGTTCCGCGGTCGAGTGAGCGTATAGTTCGCGGTGAAAGTGCCGTGAGTTACCTATACATAATATATAACTTTCATTTTATCACACACCGGTTTTTCAATCACTTTTTTCTACCGCCTGGCGCCCACGTGCCACTGTCACGTAACATGTGCTTGTTTATTCATTGTTGAGTAATCATAATGGGTCTCAAATAGCATTTACATATTGTATGTACAATGACAAAATAATTCTGAATGTTACTGCTCACTACACCTACTTACCTTGTTGATCTGAATGCGCAGGTACAGTTTCTCTGATGATATAGGTTCATTAAACTGAATGACATTTTGTGTGGGATGAAAATGATTATTGCGACTACCATTTTGGGAATTGACGTAATTACAACAGAGAAAATGAGATAACTATCATACGATCTAATTTAGCCTTTGCTGGCGGGATCCAAGGTAGATTATCGTCCACATTAACCTCTGTCAATGATAAAAAATTAACAATAAAGCAGTCGTTCAACTTCGAATATGTATTATTAAAGGCAGTTTGGAGAGCTGCGAAAGTTTTTCTTTACTTTTTGAAGATAATAATATTACTTTGGTTTTTTGCGGGTGGTAACGATTTTTGGCAATCGGTAATTTGTGTCCCAGCAGGCTTTGTGAACACGCTTCCTCGTCTCCCAGCTGCCGGTGAAACGCGGCACCAGAAGGTGCAGTTGTTATGAATAAAAAGTGGATAGGCACAAAAATCGTCATTTACATAGTTTACCTTTGTGTGGTTTTATTTTTTTATGAGGAAGAGGGCGGGAATGGCGGGTGCGCTCTCGTGTCGTGGCATACACCCACTGAACACGCGCGTGCTGCCACGTCACGTCCGTCATGCGTCATGAACTCATTGTGATGCCCGAATGTGTCGGCAATTGCGGAATCTTACGTCGACTTCAGTTTTTACAACTTATTGTTATACCCGTAAAATACATAGCAAAAGAAAGAATTCCATAAAATCTCGATCAGAAAAGTGTGACCTATGTTCTGTCTGAAATAACGAGTGCATTTTAATCGTGCGTCATACCTACTTAATCAGAGGCTATTATAATCTTCTGTGTCAGAAGTTCATAACTATAAATTATATAGAAAAAATTTAGAAGTTAAATTTTGCAGTTGTTTGTTTATGCTAAGTTTCTTTTGCATGGATCGGGGCGTGGGTCATAAATGGTGGTGTCGGCGGCCGCGCGCGCGTGCACTCAACTCTGCGAGTGCGTGTAACGGTGCATTACGCTCTTGCTACACCATTCTACCGTCACACTGATAAATGAGAGAACATTCTGGAACTAACTTAAATCAGTATCACTCATCTTCCTACATGACTTTTACCCGACTGCACTCGCGAAAGAGGGGCAATACCACCATGCAAGTTACGTTGCGATTATGTGGACTTTCTTCCGACCGAATAGGGTGGGTGGTATTGGAAAGTTCTCTTTCTCGTATAGTTATTCATTAAAACTTTGAAATGCATTTGTTATTTTTTTATCCGGGCGTAGGTTCTCAAAACGCAAGCATAGAACTATAATTGTTACATTGTTTAGTTATGTCTTTCAACGTCACGGTGTTTAAAAGATTTATTGGAAAAATTATTGACAATAATGACTTCATAGAAGGGTCTTGGAAGGTACAGCAGTTTTGTTTTTTTAGTTTATTTTTTGTGCCCTTTCTTGTGCAGCTTTACTACCTATTATTGCTTTGCCACAGTGACCAATAAACAGTAAACAAATACTATATAGGTACATATACTGTGTGTCATTAATTAGCATTGCGGCGACATACCTAGTTAAAGGATTTAAATGGTCTGACCGCTTGATAATGACCCATATTGTCGTCGGATCAGAGAGCAACGGGCGAATTGAATACCATCTGCTGCATGCTAACAATAGTCCAAAAGAAATCCAGTAACCCTTAAGCTGACTTCCTTTTAATTTCGATTTTAAAGATTCCAATTTTTACCTTTATTGCAAAAAACAGGTATACAATAAAATTGTGTTCGCCTAACTAATGTAAAAAATCACGATGCGTTTCGACCTACCCTTTCTTTTGATCTCGGATTTCACGAACAGGTAAAGTCCAACTTTTTGCCGAATGTATAGGTATACCTTTGTGCAAGTTTCGCGATATCCAACTCTTCTGTGATCTCGAGAAAAAAGCTCGAAATTATTGTTTAATCGAAACCTTTCTGGCGACAAAAAATGTGTGGATTGAATTTTTATATGAAATAGTTTTTTAACTTCCTTTTGTTGCCGGGATCTAACCGACATTCCCAGATAGTCGGCGCATTGTGCGCTCGCTAAACGATATCACGACACGATCGAGGGATGAGGCCCTTTCAAATCTGCGTCTTAATGATAAAATATCAGCGGGACGCCGCGCAATATTTTCACAACATTGTATCTCACAATTTAGGTATTTTAGAATTTGACATAAAATGTGAAATTTACACGTATGATCAATAGTTAATAATAAATCAGCTGATTTCTTTCTTATTAATTTGTCAAAAAATCTTTGAGAGTTCTAGCTGGGTGTGAAATATAATTCTAAAGCTATTCAATCCCAGTCAATTGTTGAACAAGAAAAAATAACTCCCAAAATGTTTCTGCAATGTGTGACCATTTAGTAGTTACGGTTACAACGTAATTTTAATGTAAATGCGGTCACTTGTATTGTATTACTCTAACAATTGGGAGTCGTATTGATTTTCTGTGCGGTCCAAAAAGCCCAGCAGGTCTCTCGGACATCATTACCGTGGTTAATTGACGTTTAGTGAGTCATTTGAAGTGTGAAAAGGTTTTTTCACTCGGTGTAGACGTAGGGCGTGGCTGAGGCAGGGTGTTTTGTATGCATTAGAGTGCAGTTGCATTAGTGAGGCCGATTGGACGACAATTGCGACGCGATGACGGCAGCGCCCGCGCCGGGCCGCGAGCTGGCATAGGGCGAGCCCCGTTAGGACGGCGGGGTGACTGACTCCACCACTGCAGCCTGGTGCATTGTGCTCTAACGAGAACACACCATTACGTGCTATCATAACGAACGAGCCAACTTTACCGATGCGCCGGCGCCGGCCGCGCCCGCACTGTCGTCGCCGACCCGCGGGCCGTTGTCGAAGATGTCGCCATCACTTACCTGCAACAATACAAGGAAAACATTATTTTATGGTCTCAATCATAAAACTAAACTCTAATTATAATTATATATGGGAACTTTCAACATATTTTGGACACAGAAAACTTCTATGAGAATCGAGGTCGTTGACAGGAACCTCATATAATTATTTTATTTATATGCTAATGAGGGTATTGTTTCTAAGTCAAAGTCGACCACAACGCCACATAATAATTTAAACCGATATCTGACAAACCGTGTGTTCTTTGGCGGCGCAGGAAATGTTTAAGTTCAACGTTCGAGATGGTGTTGTTCGCAGCTGAAGGTGGCTACTGAACTCAAGCTGGTCGTCCTTGAAGCCTCCAAAATTGCCATTCACCAACACCGGTGTAAAAGTTAATATCTGACGATGGTATACGAGCACACACGCGTACTAACTCGTATGCTCAAGAAAGATAACCCACACCAGCAAATGTGCAATGAAGAAACAGAATTCGTTTACCAACACATGCGAACGCGGAGTCAACGGACGGCTTGCCGTGAAAACTGAACCGAATGTGAAACACGTCACGACTCACAGTACCTAGCTATTTATACCTGAGTATGTACCAACCAATGTACATTCGTGAGGATATGTAAGTACATACACGTACAATCTGACAAAAGTTGCTACCGTTGTTGTTGTCATTAAAGTCTAACTCTACCCATGCTCAATGTTGAATATATTGTGGCATAAGTTGCTTATTAAAGTTCCTAAAAGTAGCTAAAATGCCTGTTAAATAAACTAATTTCCAGAAAGAATCCTATGAAATTCTCAAAATCTGTACAGTAGGTTATTCCGCGTGATTGACAAACAAAAAGAGAAATTCCAAAAACTATCTTCTTGATTTCTGCTCACAATAACTAGATAGGTTTTGTTTGTATTTCTGATATAGAATTGTAAAAAATTAACTAAACAATCTAATATTTTAAATGCGTAAAGTGTGGATGATTTTTTAAATTATTGTATTATTAAAAACTGCACCTACTTACTATAATGACGATTTATTTGTCTGTTTGATACAATTAAAACAAAGTATGTGATAGAGTATATACGTATCTACACATGGTAGATATATTAATATAGCAATATGTTGAATATTTTAACAGTTTATCTATTCAACAACTGTTGTGGTAAAACACATTAAAAACACGTGCAGTTACACGTGTTTACTCTATAATCAATCGTACCTTGATAAAGGTTAAGGATAAATCCAATATCTTGACGCGCTACCCTACCATTCAAACAACATCTTGAACACAGGCTATTTTTGATTATAAATGAATTTCGGGAAAATTAACAATCCATCAGTTTTTCGAATTATAAATAATAATTATTATTATTTATTAATTTTACAAATTACCATATTTTAGATTCTAAATACCTAACCAAAACATTTTATTAGTTCTTCTCTGCCTATCTTAAACAGTGTTTCGTGAAGCGAATCTTCTCTACAGACTTTATTTATAGGTAAGTCTGCGATCATCAATAATGATCCCAGACCAGCAAATAATATGTTTAATTATCTTTTGTTTTTAAAATTAATGTACCTATTAGATACTAATATAATAAAGCTGAATAGTTTTTTTTTGTTGTACTTAAACTACTTTAAACGCGCTAATATCTGAAACTATTAGTCGGATTGGATTTGAAAAACTCTTTTTGAATTTAATAGACCAATTCTTGGGGTAAATTATAGGCTACTTAACATCACGCTAGAGCGGAGCAAAAAGAAAAAAATGTCATAAATAACTTATAAAACGCGGGTGAAGCCGCGGGAAACGTCTAGCACAACATAAAATTATATACCGGCCCGCCGTGGCCAGTGTAAAACGAATGAGTTAGAATATTTCCTGTTAATGTTTTTCGATTCGCAGTAGAGCAGACATCGAGGTCGGTAATAATAAAATGTGTTGTGTTTGCGGGGCCTCGGGCCAGTGACCGCCGCCGAATCTCAAGGTCTGCGCACATCATCGCGGTAAACAAGTAGCGTCGCAGATACACTATATACCGACCTATCTACATATTATGTCGTAGGATTATCGGAAAATCGGGTCTTTGCGAATATTCTAACACGTTTGTAAATAGCTGGACAATTAAAATATAACTCCGAAGTATTTTCAGAAAGACTTTTAAATCTACAAGTATTAAAATTAAAGTGCAACCCATTAATTTTAAAGCTAAGCTTTTTAAAGAGGGATTCATTAAAGTTCTTTCAATTTCCGTTACCCTTTTGTCGTAACTTATGGCTTATATATTAAAACAATCCTCAAAAGAACCTCTAATTAAGAAATTCCATCAAAAATTTGGTTTACTTTTTGGTAGACTTTCCTTTCATACATCGGTAAAATCATGTATACAGGAAATATGTAATATATGTATATCTCCGTTGCCCAAAAATAATGGATGGATAACATGACAGATTTGGTGATAAACACGCAATAAATGGAAACCACTATCCTTGAATTGAAAATAGGCACAGCCAACCGAAAGTTCGATGTCGTATGTAAATCGCGTGGCAAACACTGGAGCCATGTAATTTTATTAAAAATTTACATGGAAGTGTTATTTGGTAACCAGCTAACCGCGAGGTAAGCCAGGATGTATTACAATTCACTTCCTGAATTACTGGGTTTGTTTTCCACTGATTTTATTTTATCCTATACCTACTTATACAGACTGTAGATTTGGTCACCTGTAACGATAACTAGGGGATTTTGACTGATCTATTCACCGCTGTTGTACTTTTTGTTGAACCTAAACATTACACATACAGTAAAAAATTAATACCTTAATTTTGAAGTATGTAGGTATATTCGACTGGCCCTGGGTTCGATTCCCATCCGGGGCTAATATTTGTGTTATGAGCATATCTGTTGGTTTTCGGATTCTGGGTGTTTGTAAGTATTTAAGTATTTATTTAAAAGTATACATGTATGTTTATCAGTTGTTGAGTACCCATTTACAAGCTTCGGCTTAGTTTGGGACTAAACAGCCATGTGTATAGGTCCAAACATTATTATTTATTTATATTTTTTATTTATATTTGTTTGTTATATTAGGGGAGGACGGAAGCGCGCGGTTAATAGGGTTGAGCGCTAATTTATTAATTAAAAGAAAAAAAATCTTATAGATTTAAACAGCACGTAACAAGTGCCATGGTCTCAGCACTCGAAACTCTTTGCATCACTTTGCAGATGTGTTTTTTGTGTCCGTAGAAGAGTGCTACGCGGTGCTACGGCGTAGCTACGAGCGGGGGCAGTAGGGCGGCGGGGCGGTGAGCCAGTGTAGCAGGCCAGGCGTAGCGTGCAGCCTCGAGGTCTGTGGGAAAGGCGATCACGGTGATTTGGGGGAAATGGTCACGGGGCCGCACGGCGCGGCCGCTCCTATAGCGATAGCATAACTGGATCAGGCGAAATGAAGTCCCTGTTCATAATGTCACTTGACGGGTTGAAGATGCATATCAAACTATCATGGAATGCGTCCAGAAAGGGGCTGAAAGGGTTTATGTTCTATCAACTTTTGTTATGAAGTCCGCGTATAATTATAATTGTGTCCTGGCTTTCCACCTAGCAGTTGGCCATCAGGTCATTTTGGTACGAAAATGCATATAATTTGGCGCAGATAGTAAGTTCTAGTAAATTATTTATTATTTGTATGTAGTTATGTATTTGTAAATACTGTGATGGTGACATTTTCATAATAGATAAGACAGCCGCACTAAATAATCATTAAAAATTTCCAATGAAACTTTATATCCTAATCACTGTGCAGGTATTACCTTTGTTCTATTGTGTTTTGTAATGATAGCCTACGTGCGATTTGAATTTCTTTTTATCAAGGTTAATGACACTTTATCATTTCGCCTTGGAATTATCAATGTTGTCTGCAAAACAATTGACGTGCACAGTATTTTTGATAGCTGACCAACTTTATGGAATGTCATTACTGATAAGGTTTTAAGTGCGCTTAATTAAATTAGTACCTACCCGATGCCAACGTTAAACGTATATGGCGTCTGCATACTTGCAGACGCCTTTGTAAAGAAAATTGAATCACACCAGATGCAGCGGCATCTTTTCTGAAACATTATCTCGGGCTGTGATTCTTCCTGGTGCCATCGCGTGGTCAGGGCTCAGCGATCAAGTGTCCTGCGATCCGATGCCATTTTCCGGCGACTGCGCAGCGCCAAAGCTCCACGACGTGGCGCGATGTCGACGCCCTCTCTCAACTTTCCACTTGTTAAACTTGATTATTGACACATGGCGGCTGCTGGTTAGAATGCTATTACGTAACAGTGGATTGAGTTTCTAGAAGAATTCCAATTGGAATTCAGTTACGATCGCTCAGACATCGTTTTCCATTTCAAGTTTTGAGTTTAATATTTTGGGTTCATTCATAAGTTGGGTTTAATAACATAGTTCGGTTTACCGTATTGTTTTTCTGATATAAATATATACCTACCGAGTTGGACAAAACGACCCACTATCCTAAAAATTGTACAAATTTTTTCCCAAAGGAACTATGTTATTGTTTTAACCGTTCAAGTTATAGATAGTCAAAGTTTAAGATATTTAGGGCTTCTTTCACCACTTCCTGATATTGTTACAGATAGTAATCTTAGTGATAAACTAATCTATCAGATAAATCTGTGCGATAGACTATATCTATATCTGTCACATAACCTGCAGATAGGTTATCTGGGACTTTATCAGCTAGCGGTGTAAGAGGCCCTTAATGTAAAATTTCAACCCTAACCAGCTGATCGATAACACTGTAATATACGATTTGAAAACGACTATTTAAACATGAAAAACTATTAAAAAATTAAGTTAAATATAACGAATTGATTTATAATTTTAATTATTAAATGAACGATTGCTCATATCTAATATTACTTATGATACGACTCTTTCGGGAAAGTGGGTCGTTCTGTCCCATCTTGTAAAGTAAAACTTGTTTTCGCAGAAATAACGGAATCCATAAACATTGTTGGCACGTGTGATATTTTCCTTATTCTACGTAAATTTTCCCTCCTACAATTTAAATTTTATTTTGCGTTATTAGTAAGCAACAGGCCGCCCTGAGTTCTAGGCTTTCTAGAGTCATAGATAATGTCAATACGAATGCGTTGCGCGTAATCAGGCAGGATTCGCACGATACGGAGTGCATTCGTCGCATCGCTCGGTGCAGCGAGCGAGCGGGACGGCGCGAGTTCAATGGTATTTGATATAGTGCACCGGAGTTCTTTAACCCCTTAGCCTACCTGCGATTCCTGCGAATGAGGCAGCACGGCCGTTGTCCCTGGCTGTACCACTAGCCACGTCTCTTTATAGGTCGCTGCTAGCCTATCTACCGACAGCAAAGAAGGCTCTGCGAGCGTTAGCATATCGCCAAGTATAAGCAGTTTTATAATTTTACTTAGTTTAATGTTGCAACAGATTGGTAAGAAGAATGCGAGATACCTAAATTGTAATTACGCGATTGGTGCTTGCAAGAGACAACTCATTTTAGTACAGCTGTCAAATTTTAAATGCCGTGTCTATTCAGAATTGGGTTGATTATTTAAATATGGAAGCAAGCCTGAAGCCTGCAAATAGCAAGCCTATTCTGCAGACTACGTAGCATAGTGATGTAACTTAGTGTCGATATGGATATGCCAATCACGTCAATTGTGAACTAGCCGCATGTCAACTATGATCAAGCTAGGATTTAAAAATTCGCAGCAGGTGTAGCGGTGGGGAGGCGGGCGGGGCCGGGGGGGCGCTGGACTGGTTTCCGTTGTTTCGCAATAACGCGGGTTCAGTGACGCCTCGTACTTATAATTGCTGGCGTGTCAAGACTCCTAGAGTGCTCTCGACCCTTTCACTTCGGTGTCGTGTACACCGAAGCTATTCTTAGATTCAAGAATTTTGATTAAAAAACTAAAACTCTTGTATGGAAGGGAGGGGTGATTTGAAATTTAATTTTAAATATCAAAATTGTTATAGTATACAAGATTAGGTAATTAAGTTGGATTATTATTATTGTTAATAGCATCAATTTGTTGTTTGCGTACGTTAAATACATAATTGACCCTAATTACTTTAGTCCGATTGTCTCAACCCAAGATAATAAACAATAGTTAAGAAAGACCAAACAAAAAGTCAAATATTTGGCTCGTCCACTGACCTACAAAACAGATAAGGAAGAAAGTAAATAGGATAGAGTCAATAAATAATTCATCTACCAAACAGATACAATATTTTGTTTTGATATTGACCTGTTTACAATATGTATCTGACAAAGATTGTAACCAAATTAAATACAATAGGATGTACTTAATATAGAACCAGTAATAATTAGTAAGGTATGGTGCTAACCTAGTCACTTGAAGATTTTTATCGACAAAGGGGTTTTTATGAGTCTGGCTAGCTAGAACTTTATGCAAAAGTATTGCAAGTGTTGTAGACGATTCCTCATGTCACGTTGCTGTGCATCACTGCCGTTATAGCAACCGCCTAAACGAGCCAACCTGCCAGCTAACACTCAAGCTCTGGCGACCTACCCATGACGATAATCATTGGATTGAGTCTGGGGATAGATCCGTGTAACAAGCCATGATAGCTAAGCGCCTGTCGATGGCGGGCGGTGGCGTCGCGGCGTTGACCTCCGCATGCGAACGACGACCCACTCGCTCCGTGCCAACTAGAGAAGTTAGCTCGATAAATATATGATGATAGGTACATACAACACACCTACCTATTTCTTATTAGAAATAGAATTGACTACCATTGTACCTGGCTCAGTGATATCATTAGACTCAGTGATATCATTAGATTTACTATAAGCATAGATATACTTTAGTTAGGACAACCAGTCGTCAAACTGTTCTCTACATGAAGTAAGGGGTTAATATAGTTAACAAGTGGACGAATGCGAACGCAAGGAAATATCGCCTATCAAACAAAATGGATAAATAAGTGAATCCTATCCTACTAATCCTACTAATATTATAAAGGCGAAAGTTTGTAATGATGTGAGTGAAGATGTTTGTTACTCTTTCACGCAAAAACTACCGAACAGATATTGATGAAACTTGGTACAGTGATAGCTTATATCCTGGAATAACATATAGGCTACTTTTTAACGCGGAAAAAGTCGCGGGGCGTCCGCTAATACCCCCTAAGTAACAAAACACCTACATAGAGGGCGCTGTTTCACAATGTACACGGAAAAACTTTTCTTCGCGGGCGAAGCCGCGGGAAAAAGCTAGTTCGTTATATAAAATTAGTGACAGTCATAATGGGAGTGCGCTCAGTTTTTTGGGTTCAAATTAGTTTAGTGTAATCCGCGGTAAAAATGATTTTTCTGGTCATATGTATATCGTTCGATCGACACTAAAACGTGTAAGTACTGGAGAGAAAATTCTAAAGCATTGGTAAAGTTCCCTTACGTGTAGTATCATCGTGTTCCCAATAGTGGGACAATAATATTAATAACAGAAATTTAAGCCCTTAATAGTAGAAATTAAGAAAACATTTCTGAGCCTATTGGCTTGGTGTCAGAAGTTAACAAAATGTCGATATGCGGAAGCAAAAAAGTTCTTTATGTATCAAAAATATTTAACAACTTGAAACATTCGAATTCTTAGTCGTGTGTCCGTTTGCATTCGAATGTGTTTCGTAACAGGCGGCCGTGGTCGATGACTCCGAACGTTCTAGTACATCTCTCCGCGAGACTTACGTAACCCCGAGAAAGTTGACATCCGCCGTAACGTTCCGGACAACATTTCAGCTCTCAGCGAGTCAACGCACTGTGGTGCAACCCAATTACCATAGCCCTAGCACCAGTGCCCTACCAAATCCAGCAACACAACAAAATGATGAGTAGACTATCACCACACTACATGTTCAATGACGTGGTTGTATCTCTAAAACCTTCTTACTCTCCGAGAAATTGATGTAAACTAATAAGTCTTATTAGGTCTTAGGTACAAAAAATCTTCATGACACAGGCTTGTAGTGTTAAAATTTATTTCATGAAAATTGATTGTGTAGTCGAGCCCTAAAAGCGTAACATCTTTTCACTTTATAATATTTCTTACGATATTATTAGAAACAACTTATTTATTTGGTTTTGCAATGATAGTGGTTCTACCTTTTCTATATACTATTTTCATGTCATACATAAGTTACGGGTGTTAGGTACCTACATTCCAACCTACTCTATAATATTGTGTTCGTAAGGGATTTTTTTAAAGGGAATTAGAATAAATTGCTTCATATCGAGGAGAAAACTTGATCGTAAATTAATGATTAAATATTTTGTACCTACCTATATAATATATGTATGTTATACTTTCTCCATTTCGTATACTTAGTAACCGTTCACGCGTGGGTTGCATGATCCATTCGCTGATTACAGGCTACATTTATTATAATAATAATATCGCGTGATTATCGTGAAATGTCATTGTCACAACGTTATCCAAATGGAGGACATTTTTATATAATTCTGGGTCATTGTACCGAGGCGATGATGTTTTGTTCGGCTTATCGCGCCAGCTATCGAGCGGGCTATATGTATGTCACTGATAGCGCTGCCTGTTCCTCTGTTTGCTAGCACTGAACAAAGAAATGTACAATTTCGTGCACGAACATGTTATATCTAGCTGGCAACAAAGGTGAAGGTTAAAACCCTAGTCATATCCCATAATAAATGGTATTACGATTATTGTTATTAAGTTGAACAACGATTACCAACTTACAATGATATTACACGCGTTACAATATTTACCCAACAATTTATGTTATTATGTCTGTCTGTCCGCAGGATAATGTGACAACTATTACCAGATTGCCAGTTGATGCTTACAGGATTAAGTTCAGCCACGTGTCGCCAGCCAGCGGGCGTTGTGGATCAAAAGCTTCGAGTCAACGTCCCCACTGAATACCTCAGCGTGAGTCAATGACGTGTAGGGTACAGTCAGCATGAAAATTAGCTTGTATTTGAATTTTACAAGGGACTCGCATTGCTAGATCTCATAATAGTCTGACACCAGAACATCTCAAAAGTATACTTATGTCATAGACCGTGGAACAATATTTCATAATAATAATAAAAAAACCTTTCAAAAATAGAGCGGTATTTGAATTTTTCAAAAGTATCATTATTATGTTTGTTTTATGTATTCCCTGTAAGATTTTATCCATAATTTTTAATTTTTTTTATTTAATTTCATAATTGGCATATTGTTTTTTTTTGTAGTGAAATGTATGTAATGCAAGTGTTCTTTGCTGTAAAATTAAATAAATATATAAAACAAATAAATAAAATTATATAGAACGTTTCAAAAGTATCTGGAATAAGATTATAATGTCTTTTGTCTAACGTAAATCTTTTTGGAATGACGATGAATATTTTAATCTCTACTGTAACTGATAGTTTTTAGGGCTTTCTTTTGTCCTGCTTTTGTCAGACTGTTTTCAATTTTGATTATTTTGATAACAATTTATTTTGTTACTTTTGAAAAATTTGAATATTCCGTACTTTTGCAAGCTAGTTTTGAATCGGCTACTTTTGACGCTGACTGTACCTACCTGTGAGTGCCGACTGTACTGTCATGTCACACACAAACAAACAGAGGTACGAATACGTCTGATACGAATAAAAAGTCGTTATAGATCACTATAATATTTTGCTTATCTATTAAATAGGGTAGATAGGTATCTCTACCATACGGCGTTAAATAAACATTACATTATTATTAACGTAACGTTACATTGTTGTAATTATGGCAGAGTTGTAACGTTTGTTTTTATTGGTTCGTTAGGTCATTAATTGGCACCTACGCTGATAAACAATAAAGAGTTTTTTTTAACTGGATAGGTTTTACTCTTGACCTTAATGTAACCATCTATAACTACGAACGCGTATAGCAAAGCGTAGCTCGGCTGGGGTGAGTGACCCACTCACAGTAGATGTTTGTACAATTGTGTTTGTAGTTGCGAGCCAAGGACGCTATTTACGTCAACCGAGGGTGATCGACTAGCGAATAATGTCGATCGAACGCGTCTCACCGAAATTTATCCTTATTCCCACCGCCTACAGCCATGCGAATCGAAGCACCGAAAACTCTTTACAGAATTGTTAGATTGTAGATAGATTAGTTAGATATTTCAGGTCACTGATACCGATTGTTCCCGGAATTGGACTCTTGTACAAAAAATACAAAAATAAAAATCATGCTTAGAGTCGTCATAGTTAGTACTTAATAGATTCTTAGCGCGTGTCAGCGTGTGATGTAAACGCGACTCTCGCTCGACAAGGCGACGCGACGTCGCGCGGTCGTTTACCCCGCCTCACCCCACCCCTGCCTGGCCCGGCACACACCCTCACTACTTTCCAAACACCACTTCAGTAAACAAACATTTCACTTATGAAGCCACCAACTGCGGCCGCCCTCGTTTTCGTAGTAGCGCTGTGTAACCACGTAACCTCACCTGCTCTATGGAGCTTACCCTAAAATAGAGCTTGAATATTTATGATATATCTCGTACCAGGGTTCGAATGAAGTCAGCGATGGGATCCAAGTTAGCGGTATTCAACATTCGTTGATAATTACAAATGAATCGCATATACATACGCTAATGTCAATCTCTATAAAAAAGAGAGTCACCGAGAAATACTTTTTCCTGTTGATTAAATAAGTTTTCTCACTGCTACAAGGACCTTTGCTGTTGGAAATATGATAATTATCAGATATCATGATAATCGGTAAAGAATCATTATTGTAATCATAACACTATCAACGAATTCGTACTGTCATAATGCTAGATTTTCTGAGTAGCCAAGTCATGGACAATGACTATTAGGTATTTGGACGTGGCTGCTTGGCCGCGCTGTGCCGATGCTCATCTATTCAGGACGTGTCGCCAGATCCTATCGCCGGCCGCACAGGATTGTTCTAGACCAGACCCGTACAGTTACCTAACGGCACTCGCCTATTTCCTCATTCACGCATTCGTATCGGAATTATTTATTGCTTATTAATATTTCAAAAAGTTCATTGTCATACGATGACAAGTCCAAAATTGTTTATACATAATAAAAATAAGATTTAGAACGAAATCAGGGTCATAAGAACCGTCAATTTACAACTTGATTCACTGAATCGATTGACGTATACAATAACATATGTTTCAGGTTTGTGCTTGGACCTAGGGGCCTCATTGTGATGCGTGCGATGTGGTAAGGGGCCGTTTTTAACTACGTAAGGACGATTTTGACCATTTTTGACTCCCAAAAATACATACGATTTCTCAGACAAACCCTATTCCTACATAAGATTTTACCTATAGTTATATAGGTTAGAAAAACTTCAGTTTTAATACTTAATCATTATGTAATTAAAGATTTTTATTTTTGCCCCCTCTCGAGACCCTTACGTAATTAATGAATGGCCTATAATGGGTTTGAGGGTCGGGCGGGCGGCGGGCGGCGCGGGGCGGGCGGGCGGGACAGTGCGAGCGAGTTATAGTTTCCGCGCCACAGTTAGCCGATATAGGGGAGTCGCGCACGCATCAGCCGGGCAACGACCGCGGGAACTTGTAACTACATCCGCCACACCAACTCCGCATAGACGTAACCACACACTTGAACCGAGTCGTTACGTCGTTCTCGACCCGAGCGCGCTGTCACCGAGCGCTTTGAACCCGCACTCCACAGGGCACACGCGTTCTTAGCTATACTTACTGGCAGATCTTCCGCATTTTAAACGTTCTAAATTCGAAATGGTATCAGTATCAGTGACGTAAAATCCAAAGGCAATAGACTATCACAACTTAACTCGTATATACTCGTACTATATCGAAAATTTTCGTAATTAGTCTGCTTTTAAATAATTAATTCATCAAGTTTTCGAGAAAACTGATAAAACAGTTGTCTAAATTATATAAAAGTCATACAGGATTGATCAAATCAGTAAAAATAAAATAAAAAGATGGCTGAATTACTGTAAGCGTGAACAAAATAACAATAACGTAACAAAATAACAATAAGGTAGTTTATAGTGTTTTAAAATGATACTACAAAATTGAAAAGGACTACCTATTCCAAACAGTTCTACGAGTAGAACAAAAACTTACTGAAAAATAATGTTTATTGTATTAGGTACCGCAATAAATAACTAAAATACCAGTCATTTATTACAATATCCAGCATTCAATTCAAGTTAAAGTTCAATCACGTTGATCACGTGGTACGTGTTACGACGCCGGAAGACGTCAAAACAGCTCACGTTTGGAGAAAGGCCTGAGAAATTTCTCTGCATTACGACATCGCGTCGCGCGTCGCCCGCTGGATGTAGCGAGCGCGGCCCGCGGACCGCGCCGATGTAAATGGGAAATCGCGAGGTGCAGCGGGGGGTGCGCGGCGCGCGGGGGGCCGGGCATTCGCGTGCACTGGCCTATATGCAGTGCGACGACTCGGCGGCCGGGAGCGATGCACTCTAAGTACCATAGACTATAGAGCAGCGTACTCTACAAGCTACTCTATGACTCTACGCTACGCACACTCCCGCACACACCTATTATTTGTAGCAGCTGTGCAGGGCGACTCGGTGACGGGTATTAATACAAAAAGCTCGCTTGAAAAGAGAACTTTCAGAGCTGAAGTAGCTTGAATGAAAGCCAGCATGGCATACTCGTGCTGTATAATGAATACGTGCGGCTTTCATTCAGTAATGTACATTATTAATTACAGTGACTTGACTTTAATAGGTAATTAGTAAAATTGGTAGGTACACGCAGAATTAAAACTGCTTTGTATACATACTTAATTATCTAAATATGACTTTCGTACACCTTTGATACACTATGATATGCAAATGAATGAATTATGAATTCGTGACATATGCACATACAAAAAACGTTATTCGTGATTTTCCATACTGAGTAGTTTTAGGCAGAATTGACGTCAAAAAGAGTATTCTGTATGTATAACTATAGACTCATCTCTTCAATGGGGGCCCCACATAGCTTCACTAGCTGGCAGACTAAGCTCGGCCGCCTACGACGTTAGGAAAATTAGACAATTAACAGATATTGCTACTGCGAGATTAGTCTATTTCAGCTACTTCCACAGCATCATGTCATACGGCATCCTACTGTGGGGTCAAGCGGCAGATATAGAAACCATCTTTATTTTGCAAAAGAGAGCTGTTAGGGCGATCTATAATCTACGTTGTAGAGAATCATTAAGAGAAAAGTTTAAAGAAATTAATATATTAACCGTTGCCAGTCAATACATTTTTGAGAATATTTTGTATGTCCGCAAAAATATATCTCTCTTTTTGAGGCACTGTGATATGAACACAGCTTATGTTACAAGAAACAAAAACAAACTTGTACCACCACAGTTAAGGCTTAGTAAGGTCAGTAAATCATTCACGGGGCAATGTATACGCTTCTACAACAAACTACCAGAAGAAATCTTAAATATGAATGACAGAAAATTTAAGACTCACATTAAACAACAACTTTGTAAGAAAGCTTATTATAAAACAGTCGATTATCTAAATGACAAAGATGCCTGGTGTTAATGTTACTTCAGCCTCGTACAATCTTTACAAAATAATGTTATGTACAAACTTGATTTTAAAAGATGTGTTGCGGAAGTTTGTTGCGCCGCTTCTTCTTCCCAGCTCTATATAACACCTTGGAGGCGGTGGTAGATAAAAAAATTGACGTTGTATAAATGTACCTAGTGTACTTACATGCAATAAAATACTTTTGAATTTGAATTTGAATTTGTATTCCAATTTTGATTAAAAGAATTTTCATTTTCATTGAGTAGGTACATTTTATCGAAAGCCTTCTTTCGCAAACACTTTATCGCCATCGTTTGTCGTTTTAACACAGTCCACAGCATAAGTATAGCATAGGATTAGTATAAGGATTAGTATAATTACAACAAAGTTATTTCAATTCATTCATCGATTACAAAACATAATGTTACGAAGCTGTGACCTTACATGCATGCGTTTAGTGGATGTACGCGTATTATTATGCGTGTAAAAGTGGAACGGATATCAATACATACAAGCCACGGAATATGCTGGAGTGCAATGGAGCGCGATTTACGCTCATAGGACACGGGTCTAGAAAAATACTGGACCCAGTACAATGCATTTCATTTTTTCTCACCTAATTTTCAATTCAATTCAATACACTTTATTGCACATTTAAAAATTACAGAGAAAAACAGATACAGTAATGTACATCTAGGCGGTCTTATCGCTAAGAGCGATTTCTTCCAGACAACCTAATTTACAGTCACAAACAAAGAAAAAAAACTTCGTTTGTGTCTGGTTACAAAACACGGCTACAAACACGGCTGGAGACCTAGTTATGGATAAACGACGTTTATCAAGGAAGAAGGAAGGTTAGTTTCATTTACATTGTATACGAGTAGCCACCTATAAAACTGTTACACATATTATATTAATTATATTATATTATATCCCGAAATATATGGACACTTTCTCCTGTAACGTGGTCGTAGGTTTAGCGCGGTCACGTCACGTGTGACTGGACGGGTGCAGTGAAGTGAGGGGCGCTGTTCCGCCCTGGATGCGTGTGCGCAGCCGATGAGTCAGCGCGCAGCGTTTACGCGTATTTTAACGGCCGATAACGTATAAAAAATCAGCAAAGCTCCTTGACCACAGCGGGATTATTTAAACGTAACAGTCCTACTAAACTAATGTAATTTAATTTCATCAAAAACTTGTGTACTGAGTGAGTGCGAATGAGTTTTTTTTATTGCTACGAGGGCAACAAGCAGGCGGGCCTGATGTTAAGAGGTCACCGCCGCCTATAGACACCTAAAAGACAAAATACTTCATGAATGAACACGAAATAGTAAGTATTGGTTAAAGTAAAAAAATAGAAACACATCGGCAAACAAACAATTCCTTCTCATCTTTCTTGAAACGTGTGAAGCACCATGTCAAAGTTTAGTTTTACCCACAGAGCACAGAATGCACATGCGCGGGGCGGTCGGTGATTTTTCCAACCTCCTTGAGTTTTACCCAAGTTTTACCATTACCACTTCGCGCTAATTAATCGAGCTTAACGTAATTATTAACTAAGTACCTATGAAGGTATCTCAAAGTTGTACTAAAACTTAATACAACATTAGTTATTGAAGAGTGAACTAAAGGACAGAGTTCAACGACCGCTAACTCCAACACCGTCCAAGACCTCTTTATAATAAAAGGTCATAACTTTCTGACAGAACAAAAACTATAACTCACCTGCCAGTTGATTTCGCGCCAAGATTACTTCAGATTTGGTCTCCATGACGAAGTTGTTATGATGTTTTAGTATTTCGCAAGTGGATACGTAAAGTTAGGTTATAACCGGCGCGCGGCCGACAGCGGTTTGGCGCGAACGTGCGACAGGACGCGCGCGGAGGACGCGGCGCGGCGTCGTGGGCGAGCGAGGGCGAGCGGACGCGCATGCGCCCCGGCCAGCCCGCACGTCACACAAATACCCCCATAAAACACCCCCGACATTTTATAATTGCCAGCTTTTTCTAGTAATTAATACCTTACTACCTAATTGTGCAAACAAATACTAATACTAATTAGTAACAGGTATACAAGTTACTGAAATAACTACTATGGTAACAATTTTTTAAGGTGTATTATTTTAAAAAGTGAATTCTATATAGCCCTTAATTTTAAAGTGTATTTTACAGCCCATTTAATACAAATAAATAAATACATTTTTTTTGCTCACAATATGTTACATGCTTACTACATGATTTTGTTTGTGTTTAAAGAAGGAAGATGTGTCTTTACATCAAGGCAATGACCGGCGTAACCTTGTAAAAAACTGCTATGTATCTCGAAATGTACGAATACATCTCAGGAGAGATCCTTTGGGTCTGTAATATTAAGGAGGCAGGAAAATGGTAGTTATTGGAGGGCAGATTGTGGGGGCGTGGGGTCGCGGGAGTTCACGGCCACTCGCCCGCCCCCACAATCACCCCACTAACCCCAGCGTCCTCTATTTTTAGTATCTAGCTTAGCCTGGATATCCCCATCTCCAATCTCACATATTAAGAAAGATAAATGTTACGGACGAGCTTAATATTCCAAGAGGTATTCAGAGTAGCCACACGCCCGCAACTCAAATTATAATTTTAATAAACATGGCTTACAAAAGAAAATTTAAAAAAAATTACCAACGAATGGACAAATTAATAGGTACAGCTTTTATTTTACAATGGCTTTACTACCTAGCTACATTTTATGTAATCTACAAACGAAGTGTGCAAACGAAGAGTGAACATAATGTGTTTTATTCTTTTATTCCTTGTCGTTTTGTGTTGTGTATTTTATTTTGTATGGGCCTATTTTTTGCCTGAAATAAAGAATTTTATTATTATTATTATTTTATTATTATTATAATCCTGATACACCTCATATCATACATTTTGAAGTCGCGAGACATCACCACAAAAAAAAACTTAATTCGGAAGTAGTTTTAATTTAATTATTTATTTATTATTTTATTTTATTTAATCTAATATACATTGTGAATTACATTGACAATTGGTATTGAGGTGTTGATAAACCAGTGTATTGGTTTGTCCCAACACCACCATTCGTGCTGTCCATCGGTTATTTAAAGCAAACAAGACATTAGTTTATCATACGATAAAATTTAAATTCGTTTTAATATAAATGTGAATTCATAACTGTATGTGAACTACCTAATCGTTGATGTGATAGAAGCACTACAATACGGCTATTTTGTGGAAGCTAGCGACATCTATCGGAGATTCGACTAACAATCTACTCGACGCCAGATGGCGCCACAACTGTTACTTTTCGTACAGAGCAGTTTACGTTTTAAAGTGAAATGTGGTTATAGTTATTTGTATGAATGTTTTCATAGCAACACATTCATATCATGTATCCGAAATTCTAAAACAATAATTATAAAATATTATATTTTTCAGTCCGTTAAATTACGAAAATGTATATTTTGAGAATTAGTGTTTACTCTGATTTTCTTAGTCTAAAAAGACACCGCACGCGAAGTGGAAAAAAGACCGATGATTTTTAAAACATTACATTTTAATTCGCCGACCTTTTCCGTCCCATACTGTTACATGTCCCCATGGAACTAATATGTACTACGTACAACAGTACATATTAGTTCCAAACTGTCAAAAACACTATATCATTAATCTGTGGTGTTCAACATTAGATTAAAAATAACTTGAAGGAAAAAATTTTGCTAGCGCGAGAACCCACCAAAGAGATCATATCTCTATGAAAAATAAGTTCCATCAGTAACATAATCGTATAAAAAGTATTGTTTTATTAGGTCACAAAATATACAAGAACAAAGGCGATCATCCCACCTGGAAGTGATGTCAGGTGGCTAAGTGTGAAGTGGCCTGGAAAGTTCGGCGGGGTAGGCAGCAGGGGCTGAGTTCGTTGACCTCGCTCCCTAACCTACTCGCAGTATTTGGAGCACGCAGGCCGCGCTCCCGCTCCTGCCTGCGTAGCCTACTGCCTCCAACATCTAGGTCACCGGCTCAGCACTCACGGCCCACTGTACTTAATCATCCAACTGATGCCTAAAGCTAGCGTAACCGTTACGTCCGTGTAGTAAGAAGTTTGGCCCATTTTGAGCGGACCAATAAATCTTCGCACCAAATTCCCGCTAAGGCCTATAAACGCCTAGTGTCCCATAAGACCCAATGTTCCAAAATTAATTATTTAGGAATGGTTTACGTCGCGAGGAAAGATATAATGAGCTGCCAGACGTTATTGGTTCAGTTAAATCCATAAGTAACTAGTAAGATTTTTATTTTATTTTAATTTTAATGCAGTATATTTGTGGAATATAAACAACCTGTGCTGCATTATCATTATGAGCAAGATATTCAAAACGTGAATTAGTTCTTCATTCACGTTTACGTTCTGTATGCAAGACTTTTTTCATCTAAATATTTCTAAACATAGCTCATCATCATTAAAATATTTTTAATTTTAATTGGATTAAATTCCGTCACAAAGTCGGTCATATTAGACAAATATTCAGCACTGAGAGAATTTTTCTGGTAATGGCTGTACTAAATGGTCTTGCAATTAAAGCAATTCGTTTATCGCAGAAACTTTAATTGGCATGACGTGACGGTGGAATGCAATTTATGTGCACACGCGCGCGTTGCGCTTATATAACTGCATCAACAATGATGACGTGTAGTTACGCTTTTTGTACACTGTACAATATGTATGTACACACTAGAGGTGTAATTATGGTTGTTTTTACTGATATGAAAAAAAATGGTGTAATGGTGGTGTAATGCTGTTGTGACGACGCGTCCGCCCTCAATTTTTTTTTTTGATAAATTTTGTATTAGGTTCCATTTTTTCTTTGTTGAATAGTGGGTACGGTAAATGGCTCAAAATAGTTGGCAAGACTCTGATGTTTACATTTATCATAATTATTATTTATTCTGTGCATTTACGGACATTTGATTTGATCATAACTTAATTTAAATAAGTATTGATTGTGATAAAAACATTTAGTTTTTTATGTATATTATAATAAAATATAGACAACGTCTGTCGGTCTCTGATCATAGCCCGCAAACTAATAAAACCCAACATTCCTTTTTCTACTTCTGCAACTAATTAAAATTTCGATAAATAGGTTTTCCTACCACGATGAAAAAAAATGCTTTGTTTGTTGACTTAAACTGCGCTAATCTTTATCAATACGTGGAATTCCTTGTTATTTCTAAACATCCATTGCTGAAAATGTCGGCTAGACGCACCTGTTCCACTTAATTAACCGGGTAATCCTAAAAGATATTGACTTTACTCATGACATACTTGCTCATCATTCTGGCGAATCTTTTAAAAGAAAAACATGCTTAGCCGTTCATCAGTCCGTAAAAAATTGAGGTAATGATGGCAGCGCTCGGTGGTCTTAGGAAAGAATGTAGGCGTTTGAAGGAGCGTGGCAGAAGTGGCAGAAGAGACCAGGTCAGCGGGTTGCCGAACATGACTCCACATTTCCTGTTAATTTCATCTGTACCGGCCGTCAGCATACTTATCGCATCTTTAAGTCATTTTTAAGTGGTCGATTGACGGTTTTCTAATGCCGAGATGCCCGCGGTCTTTAAACAATTTTGGTAACATCTAAATTTTAAAGTCATAGAAGACAAAGTAGGTATATGTATTTTGTTATATATTGATAAAGAAATTAATTCGAAAACTTCAGGAAAGCATCGTTTATACTCGCCATATAACAGCTTTACACTATATTAGTTAATCGTGGCTAACGGATTGTTCTTGGCAGAAATAGTATTACAATTTCAAGTAAAACACAGAAATATTTTTAAAATCTCAAAAGTAGGTTAGGTATGTTGAAACAATCGATGGGTATTTTCCGCTGAGTGTGCCTGGACCGCGAGGTCTGTGCATGACGCGAGCGCAGATCGAATTGGGGTCAGGGCGGCGCGGGCGTCGACCCGCCGCCTCTCGCGGCGCCCTCCCGCCCGCCCGCCCGCCTCCTCACTCACCCACCCACCACCCTGACCCACCCCCATCCACTTTGCAACTTTTACATACTTTCGCTGGATCGGCGACGACCGCTTTACGAGGGTATTTTAAAGAATTGAATTGATGATAGATTTGAGCGCCGCGCAACGTAAGTTCACATTTTAATTTATTTGTTCTACGTATTTTATTTATAAAGTTTTTTTATAAGAAAACTTGACATTTTTCCAGAAGCGTAAATAATATAATTTAAGTTTGTTTGAGTAGGTACTTAGTCTTATGTAATGTAAAGATTTTACCTAACTTGTCACTAAAATAATATTTTTGTTATTTGTTTAGTCGTTTCAATGGAACATAATTGTTGGTTATTAATTTCATGTTTTATGGATACAAAATTAAAAACCTACGTATAAGAATTCAGAGCAATTAACTAGCTATATTATGCGAAATGGGTGCACAAAGAGTCGCTGCATGTGGCTACAGTACAGGGACGGATTTAGTGAGATTCATGACGGTTGCGTGTAGGGTGCGGGCGGGGTGGGGTGGGGTGAGCGGCGGGCGTGACCCAATTGCAGCGGGTGAACGAACTGGGGGCCTTGATCGCAATACTCGGAGTGCGCGCCGCGCGCCCCGCGCCCCGCGCCCCGAGCGGCCCGCGCGCCGCGAGTGACGTGTGACGTGCGTCGAGCGCGCAACACTTTGTTACGTACGCTGCACATTTTTGGAAAACACACAGTAGTAGTAGATTTTTTTTAAAAAAAATTAGAGCGTATTAATGGTTACAGTTAAGCTACATTATCAATAGAGTCGGTTGGTACCTACTATATAGATTTTAGCGGGCCGTTTGTTTACAATTTTCGTACTTATATAAATGTGACAGGTTGTAGGTAGTCCTTGGAATTTTTTTTTGTACCTTTACCTTACCTTACCTACCTAGTTATATAAAATTCCGCTATTATTTTACAATTAAACCTACCCGTTTTCTTTAAATTCTAGCTATTTTTTAGTTACTTGACTTCTGTTAGGTAATATGTATATATTTTTCGCACTTTAATAAAACTATAAAATGTAGAAAAATTAAGTTACAAAATAAACATTTATTTTTAAATTTGCCCTAAAATTAATGTCGTAATTGTATTCATTAATTATGATCATTAGCTTAGTAGGTCTTTAGACAAAGACGTGTGTGTATCTTTGTGTACTGAAAATTTGGCAGAGACTCAATACTCATTTTGGAACAAGTGGCAAAGAAACAGGTATTTTCGTATGAAACCTAGAAGCTTCTATCTTACTTCTTCAGTCAAATGAGACTTGCTTTCAAGATATATAGGAGGAAGGGAGACAGAAAACTCTAGTTAGCGGCTGCGTATAGAAATACAGTGAGTGTTGCGAAAGGAATGTTGTCTCTATTCACTATCGCTGTGATGTCGTGTGTTAGAGTGGGACAACAGGGCGTTCCAAGGCTTAATGTGGATTATTATTAGAGTATCGGCGGCGCTAGGTTATTCTGAGGCGACCTAGATAGCGCGCGGGGCCGTTGACCGCGGGCCCTCCGGCTGCGCGCGCGGCCTCCAAAATAAAATGGCATTCAGCGACGATGGGCTCCACTTGCGAAACGAAACGCGAGTCGTTGAGTGCAGAGACTCACTCGACTCAATCTTCTTTAAAAGTCATGCAATCACTAAGATTGGTTAACAGCGACCACCACCTTACATGTCTGTTACCTAAATACCAACCTAAGTCTATAAAACCTAAAAGTCGCCGCTAAGCAGCTACACGTTTCAATTTGACAAACTTTCATTTTTCATGAAAATTTTTTCAATGTCCCTTTACAATTTTAGTTCGTTTGAGTTTCAGAGGTTGTTATTTTTTCCCCATAAATCCTGAATCCTGATCAATTGTAATTTTTCTGCAAATGTGAAACTGCGTTTGTTAGTTACCACGCATGGCTTGACAAAATTTAACCATTATATTTTCAAAAATAATAAATAAATATCTAGTCTCATCTATGAACTAGAGAAATAAATACTGCTAATGTGTAACGAGTCCGTCTCTGGTGCTTACGGCGCTAGCGGGCGGCGGCGGGCGGGCGCGGGGCGGGGGCGGTGATTAGCGACGTCGAATATAGCCGGGAAGGCCGAGGGCAACGAACTCTGCTTGACCCAGATCTGCGGCCGCACCGCGCCCGCGCGCCTCACCCCCGCGCTCGCCATGTACTACGCGCCGCGGGAAAGTGAAAATTTTATATCCCAATTTACGTATATTAGTATTAATTACGTACTTAGCTATTAGTAACGCAAATTGAAGCAAAAGATGACAATGATTAGATTAACTTTTTCTGTATTGAATTTGACACATACATAACGTAACAGCACAAGCACGACGACGACATGTTAACGTTAATTAATAAATTGCAATCAAAGCAATCGATGACAAACATGATAAACAAACAATATGAAAAATGTATACGAGGCACTTAAGAAAGTACGCTAAACTCATGAATGGGCAGTGGCTGTAAACAATGGGCCATGCTGGCTGGCTGAGTGCGCTGCATCACGATCAGCTGATGGTCTCACCTGCTAGCACCCTGCCGAGGAGCACGTCCGCGTCGTCGGGCGGCGGTCTCGGCGGGCCCGCGTCCTCGTCCTGCTGGCGGAGGCACTCGGTCACAGTCATGTTCGGCGGCGGCGGGAGGCGCATGAGCCGGCGCGAGGGGGCGCGTGCGACCGGCGGCGGCGTCAGCGCGAATGGCGCGCGGCGCTCCTCCGCTACGCCGCCGCCGCCGGCCGCACGCGGCGCGTAGCCGAGCTACGGGCCGCCCGCCCCTACAACCACCCCTTACTACGTGGCAGCTTGCTAGTCCTGTTGTTGGCTGGCCACCAAGAAATGGGAACTTTTCATACACCTTCAATAAGGTCCACATACAGTGAAAGGTCAAAGTATTAGCAAACGTTTGGATATAGCGGCAAAAATGTTTAGAAAATGTATACAGGCTGGAATTTTGTAATGCCACCTGGAGGGAATGTACTCTTATTTATTTATTTATAGAAAAAATTACTCAAAAGAAACATTCCTTTATTTTTGAAAGGAAAGAAAACTGCATTCAAAGATTTTCGAAAAATTGCTTGCCACACGAATCATCGAAACGACTAAAATCTGTAAAAATTACGATTTAAGATTAATTTAACATTTCATGGTTTTCCTTTCATTTAATTTACCAAGTTTGTTAGAGAGATTTCACCCTTATAATTGACACTAACGATCGATGCAATAAAAGTACAGGGTGTAATTTTTACAGATTTTAGTCGGTTCGATTCCTGGGTGTGGCAAGCGAATTTTTGAAAATCTTTGAATGCAGTTTTTTGCTTGTTTGTTTGGCGCCGACTCAAAATTTATTAGATTTTCATTAATTAGTGTAGGAGTTTCGTTAGACTAAAAGGTTCTTTTTTATTATTTTTCGCTTTTCAGTTTCTTTTTTTCGGCGGTTTAATTTTTTTGTTAAAAAGTTTTTATTTTTTACTTTTTGTGACTAAAATATACTATTTATTACACTCGACAGCCTTTCGTTTCCATCATTAACCATCGATGGTAGTCATAATCCATAAATCATAAGTTAGGAATAAAGTTCTCATTCACCATCATCTGCCTGTACTAGTCCACTGCTGGACATAGGCCTCCCCTAAGGCGTGCCACTGAACCCTATCCTCGGTTCTCCGCATCCAGTCACTACCAGCTGCCTTTCGCAGGTCGTCGCTCCATCTAGCCGGGGGGCATCCCACACTACGATTACCCAGTCGTGATCTCCACTCGAGAACTCGTCTGCCCCAGCGGTTATCGGTTCTCCGGCAGATGTGACCAGCTCACTGTCACTTCAACGTGCTAACTCTTTGAGCTATGTCGAAGGCTTTGATTCTCTGGCGGATCACCTATCGTTTCGGATCCTATCTCTCAGAGAAACAGAAGTTCTCATTATGATGAATGAATAGCCCAAACACGAGATAGCTGCTGTACACCGTTGAAGAGTTCCCTCGACTGTCTTCCGTCTCCTTCATCAGATCAACTTCACCGTCATGGTCTCCGTCATGTTGTAATGTCATTAGAACTACCTAAGTGTGCCTAGTTTCAACATAATCGGTTCAAAGATGAAAATTTAGTAGGTGAACGATCAGTTATCCCCTAATTTTCAACCCTTAGGGTTGAATTTTTTTCTTCAAATTTAAATGGGACCAACTTCGAAGTATACCCTATCCAATAGAAAAAGAATTATCAAAATCGGACTGCTCTGTAAAAAGTTATGCGTGGTCATACATAAAATATATATATATATACGGGTCGAATTAAGAACCTCCTCCTTTTTTTTTCGTCGGTTGAAAATTGTATAACATACTTAAAAACTATTTAGTTTTATAAGTATGTTAAAGAATTTTGATTTCTAAGTTTAAACGCAGTTTACTAAGCGTAACGAATGAAGAGACGGACGGCCTTACAAAAGTTGTTTTATATGGTTGAACACACCTCGCGAAAAATTGTTACCGCAAAGTTGTTGGCGTTTATAAGATTTCTTGCTTGCTCGCAATTCGAAAGTAAAATAAACTGCGAACAAATAAAGTGTGGTCGTGAGGTTGCCGAAACATCGCTCGTCAGATCGGAAGCGTTCAGGCAACCCACTGATCTGAAAACCTAAATCTAGAATTGGCGATACAAACCGCGAGCGCAGAGGCGTATATAGGCCAAGGCGACCAATTATGTGCGACCAACGGGGAGCCGCCGCCGTCAACGTCACGTTTTTACGACCACCAGCAATTACTGTATGAACACATAGCAATTATTATTTTTTAGACTTGAAAGTCATTGAGGCGATCAGATTAATGTAAGAATGTTCATAATCGCAGGCGAAATTCCATACATTTTTATTTCCAAGCAGGTTTACGCAGGTGAATTAAATGATGACTTGAATTAAGTTACACACCCCCTCTTTACAGCCCTTAGAATTTTGGTACTGTCAAACGTTGAGTGCGTCCTTCATAATAATTAGTGAAAATAACCGTATTGCACGGTATAGTAGTACAATACATACCTATCTAATACTCAAAACAAAATAAAGACCACCAGATTGTTTGCCGTTCTGGAAAAATTACAACTTTTCTTTTAAAAAATTCATAAATTTAAAATTGTTTCTTTAATGTTTATTTTGGTCAACAATAACAGTAATACTATTCAGAACAAAATAAGGGCCAATTTGTAATCTATCAAATATTTTTTGTTGCGTGTAACTTGTTTACTTTACTTTCATCATCATCAACAGCCTATTACTGTCCCCACTGCTGGGGCTCAGGCCTACCCTCTCCACGAGGGCGTTCGGGCTATAGTCCACCACGCTAGCCCAGAGCGGGTTGGTGGACTTCACATACGCCTAAGAATTTCTTCTTCGGCCTTACTACGACTTCGACCCTACTTTACATTACTTTACTTTAATGTTGACCAAATGTAAAACTAAACTAAAAATAAAACTTTTATCTTAGTTTTGTTCGAGTGTGTGACTATAAAAAATACAAAAATTCAAAAATGTTTATCACTCATCAAGAGGTAAGTACTCTCATACTCGTACACTTGTGAATATGTATAATATTTATTTTCCACCCTAGCGTAGAGGTTACGTAAATATGCAGCATTTTCAAGCCGTGTTACCTATTTGTGCCTACGTGTCGTATGTTGAATATTCAAACATCTGTATGAGGTCACAGTTCGGGTTATGCTAAAACCGGGCAGCATCAGGTCGCGATGACGTCAGAGGCGGTCGTTGACCCGCCACTACCCCCATCCCCGCAGCAACCCTCGCTCTACATACAGTTTGCACTGGTATCAGATGCGATCTACTCTTGCAATGTGAACTGAATTTCAAATTATTGCAGTTCTATGTATGTACCATCTAGTTCGAATACATGTGTTAGATAATCAGACTTGGGTATTATTCAGGGTAAAATAACTTCTGCGCGGATGATGATACAAAAAGTATATTTTAGCCTTCGCGCTCCGTACACATTGTTATAATATTGTGTATGATTACAATATATAATAATAAATAAATATCTATAGGCACCATTTCTATGTGAATTTATTTCTAAAAGACATAAATTGAGCATTACTTAAGCCAAATCGTTCTTCTCTTCGCCAATCTACAATCTTACTCGCTTCGACTTTCTCCTTCGTTAAGCATTAGCTACTATAAATCTATATTACGTATAAAACTGTACATTTTGAGTTATTTTTAACTAAGAATATAATTAAAATACATTTTTCATTTTGGTAACGTTAGTTAGAAGCCTGCGTTATCAAAAATTAAAGAGATTCCACTACCCTGCATTCAATGTTACGTATTCAAACATTAATATTTATACGTGAATCCATGCATTTAAATATCTAATAACAAGACTGGTTAACATAACATCAACAAGTTCCGGTGGCTGATATAATTAACAGAGAACGGGCTTAGAACAGGGCTCCAGGTTCTTGACCCCAGTGTGGAAAGTGGACCATAATGGCACACCACTTTCATTTTCGTGCAACTCTCACCGACAACGCGAGTCGAGATCGAAAGTGTACTACTTTTGTCGCTGCGTACGCGCACCTCCCCCCACTGCACCGGGCCCCCTCCACGCTAACTCCTCGGCACAACTTTCTTGGACGCGCTTTCCTCTGATAGCACAGCGCAGCCACTTGTGCAATTCACTTTCTAATTGCATTGTGATCATACTGTGACTGATGGCTGCTAAACATCATCTCACTGCCCCACTTTCTTGCATGATCGTAACAATAGTGGGTTTCACAAAAAGAAACTGTAACTCGGCGGAGGGTATTCATTAATATTAACAGGTTTTAAATACCTATGGGAAATTCATTTTTAAATGCGTACTTAATTTTTAAGACACTTCACATGTTTTCATAAACGAACATTTTTTAAAATTTCTATTAACATAGAATATTGTAAAACAAAAACAACAGCTTTATCTGTTTTTACTTGTGTGTCGTGAATAAAGTGATAACCACAGGGCGAATTTTGATTGGAATTCCATTCAACTGGTACAAAAAGCGAGTCCATCTAACCACTGGCTACATTGTCTTCTTCATACTATTTTGAACCAGATATGAGGCGGGTTCAAAACGTAAAAAATAGTTAATTTTACTGTTTTGTTCGGTAAGGTAGAAAATATTCTACCTTCTACGCAGGTGAGTGGGTATGTAATTCAATCACCTAGTTTCGTGTCATTTAGCAAGAAAATTTCGACACATTTAAACAAAAATGTAACATGACTCTAGGCACCAATTTTATCTTAATGTCAAATGTAATCAAGCATTGCGTGAATTAGATTAGTAGACTTTGATACGATGTCGTATATAATTTCTGGTAATTCAAATAGAGACCTAGGTATTTACTGTAATATTCTTGTCATTAGTTATTTGATGTTACTATGTCGTAATTAAACGATAAGTAAATAAAGGTCGGTAACCCCGCAGTAAGCTGTTATAAAACAATTAAGGCAACGGGGAAACGGATACGGATTTTGAATAAAGAAAACATTTGACGTAATTTACACGTGCGAAAACTCGTTGGTTATACAATTATTAAGTTAGCGACAAGCAAACGCGTGTGAGTACTTCTGTATTCGTTAAAGTTTTATATTAATTCTATGAACTTAATGAGTGAAATGACACATATTTATTATGGTGCCTTTGTTTTCTCACTTTAATGTGGGATAATTTACTTTTATATTGTTGCTTTCCTTTTTTGTAGGGTCGCCAATTTGATAAAGAATATGAACTTGACAGTAAGCAAATAGAAATGATTCGCGTAGTCCTCGCGACTTCGGCAGAATTGAATAGTATATTATCTATCCAGGATATAAGCTATCACTGTACCAAGTTTCATCAAAATTAGTTCAGCCTTTAAATAGGCAATTGGACGTAGCTGTTTGACAACACATATCTATATATTAAAAACTATTTGAGTCAAACTGTACTTAAAAAATCTAATCTAATTAATGATTCTAATTACCTAAATTACCGTGCAAGTACCGAGCTTAGAATTTAACTGTGTCACATAGGATTTATTTATAAGTATGTATTTATAAGTAAAAGCGGGGCGGTGGTGTTTCCCAACGTCAGCCGTAAACAGGTCACAAAGGGCCGTATTCAATGCAAATGTACTACTTATTCTCTTCCGGGCGTCACAATCACAATACTGTTGCATATGCAAACATTGTGTACGTGTCACAGGAAATGACTTGAAAAACTGGACTAAATACTCGTGCACAGTTCGCTTTTGTCTCGGATAACGGGATTTAGTAGATTTGTTGAGCATTCAGGGTCGGACGAACAATTTTCTTGGTATCGTTAAATTTTATTGATGTCAGCTCGAAGGTTCAGCTTTACGTAATTTATCTATCACTGTGTTTTAGTACGTCGGTACTTATATATAGTTTTGTACGTACGTATACGTAGTCAAATAAAATATGTACTTGACACATTTCGTAATAAGTACCTAATTTAAAGGCATTCTATATAGGTAACGACATAGGCAAACAAGATTTAAAGTTTTTTAGTCCACAGCTTTGTATGAGTTGACAACAGTTTGGATATTGCTGGTAGAGACTTAGTTCGATTTGTGTGCCAACCCTAGAACATCAGGTTGATGACCGAATCGTTGAATTCAATTGTTTTACGAATGTATTTTAATTTCAGTTACTACAAACAATCGTTACACTACCGCATACTTTTGGTCATTCATGAAACTTTTTTCAATGTAGGTACCTATTGAAATCGTTTCATGTACGCTCCAATCCGATTGTGTCAGATAGGCTAGCTAACCGTGTCGCTGGTTAGGATCTATCTGGGTTTTGGGAGCATAACTTTGTGGGTTTGCGTGAGTGTAGTTAGTTGGTTACTATGTCAAAATGTAACGAGGGCACCCCGGCGCAACCGACTCTTTGTTTTTATCTTCATACTTCCCAGGTTAAACCCTTTGACAACATGTTTGTTTTATGATCGCCTTCGCCGTTCATAGTTTCATGGTTCTTTCATGAAAATGATGGTGTAGTATAACTATTTATAACTCGACTATCGACAAGGCCGCTCTTATGTGTAACGACAAGATTTATGGCCAACGGTAAACATTCATGGTCATTCAGAGCCTTGTAAATCATGTTGCATGAAAGGTTACTGAATTCCATGGAGACTAATAATTTTTCTACCGACTTTTATTTTTACAATTATGCTTAGTCTAAATGAGAGATAAGTGTACACCAGCCACCTTATCTCATAGAGTTAAAGTCTGAATTAGAATCAACTTGTATACTTACTTAAAAAGAATTATACTTTAGAAAGATAATCTGCTAAGACCAAGTTCTTATTCAAAAAACATTTTCTTTATAGGCTATCTACTTATAACTTTTTTGAACGTAATAAAACAAATGTAACATTCGAGCAATTTTTTAAAGCTAGGCAAGTAGAACAGTTTTTTTGTAAAGCGTTACTTACATATACGCAAAGATTAACAAAAAGTTGTAAATCTCTTACGATCGGACGGACATAGGCAATGTCTATGATGATGACTTAAGTCCGGATTTGACTTTAAATGCCTCTACATTTTTATACATTTCTTATATGACCTTATTTATAGGTACGCGTCATAATAATTTACTATTAAACTTGGCAGAGATAGAAAGAGCTGATGTGAGAGCTCTGAAATATCAATTTGTGTAAAATACACACAATGGTCAGTGTAAATAAGACATGGACGCGTTTTCCTCGCAATGGAAACGAAAAGTAAGAGGCCCTGCCGACCTGGACGGCAGCCTTGATCGCATTGAATTGGCAATATCCTGGAGGCACGAGAAGCCCGATTGGCGAAACCTTGCGACCTGCAAAAGTCGGTCGATGAACTCCGCAAGGCCGGCCCGCCGCCGCCGCTGCCGCTTTCTTTGTTCGCTGTCGCAACTCGGACTGCAGCCTCGAATCACTTTATTAAGCCTTCACTCATCTGAATTATAATTCTCTCTACGAACGCAAACATCTAACAGTTATAATTCCATGTAAATCTACGCTGTTATACGAATCCTTTGCGTATAATGTAATAGGATAATGAGTTTCTTCATCGACCTAACAATTTGCAAAAAAGTCAACAAAGCAGTCGTAGGTAGGTACGTAATGTGTAGGATCCATCAATTTTAGTTATAAAATATCGCAAAAAATCCCTGAAATTTAAACAAATTTCTTATCATTGCTAGGCTACGTGTATTTTCCAAATATGTCACTAGATAAGTACCTGTTTAATTAGGAACAATAGTCAGGTTTATATCTTTAAGGCAGTCACCTGCGTTAGTAATTTACATAAAAATTGACAAGAAATAATATTTCCACCTAATACAAATAAGTATACAGCTCGAAGTCAAGACTTAGTTAATATTTAATTCTAGACAAGGTGCGAACAGCCTTGTTCCATATCTAAAATAGGATCCGTGTGATCGTTGCTGTGCTGTTTTCCCAATATATTAACACCTAGTATTATGTGATGTAACAATAAGTATATTAATATTAGTAGGTACCTACTTATAATGAAGATTAAACTAAGCCTCATCGAATAGATGTCAGTAAATGAAAACATTCTTAAAACTTATGTAAACCACAAGTACGTTCGATTTACGTAAGATATAAGGTTTATTCAATCACTAGTTCAGCTACTACCGTCTGCCGGTTACATAAACTGTTTCACGTATCTCTATTCTTTTCATAGCATTGCGCGGTACCTACTTGCGCGTGCGTCACTCGCACCCTCGCACCAAACTACATGACTACGTGATGTCACTTCAAGGAAAAACTAGTGTTTGCTTATGGTCGATTTTAATTTTAAAGGTATTTTTAATGACACCGAGGAAGGTTACCTGTTAGAAATTATTGAACCTATAGGCTTCTATCATATGTTCAGTTGAAACCCTAGTAGTATGTTCGTAAACGATCAATGATAATAATTTTGTTGGAAAAAAGATACTGTGGATTATCATTCTGTTTTATTTTTGAGCCAAGGTTATTATCCCAAAGAGATAGGTATACAGATTGTTTTCTGCTAAGCCGAGAATTCGCAACTACTTCGCAACATTTACTCACAGACAATATGTACACAATTATACGGCATGTTGGTAGGTATGTCAAGTGATTGAGTACAAATAAAGGCCATGCATTTACATTTGCTGCTGGAGCGTTGTTTCACAGTTATCGTAATAGGTTCCATGGCCAAGTTGCAAAAAGCAGGCGCGTGCGCAGGCAAGCGCCGACCGACGCGCCTCGCCGCCATTGGAGGAGCGGGAGAGGGCGCGGGGAGGGCCACTTTCACCTGACGAGGCTGCGCGGGCGTCGACCCCTGATGCCCTACTCCGCTGACCCACTATGAACTAACCGAAACACTTCACTTTCATTTCTGCCGAGGCTGTCATTAGGTCCGAGGATGCGTCTTGCGATTGTCGTTGCACCATTCTCTTGCAAGATTAACGTTCCATCCTAGCGTTCGATAATCCGTGTGGAGCGGCGTGTGACACGCTCGCGGTGACGCGGAGATAGCAGACGAGAGCAACTAGAGAGTTGCTCGCCGAGGCTTGCGTAACACTTGTTATCGTCGACAGTGAAAGTGGTGAGGCGCTGTCTCCATACTAATGAGCGCGAGGCGGCCGCGTTGGGCTACCTGCCTCCGGACGCAGCGGGCAGCACTGGGTTAAAGTGTCACCCACCACACAACACTACTTCCTGACGTATTATGCAACCAAGCAAATACTTTTTAAAAGTGAAATTGCAAACATTCACGTTGATTCACGTGTAAATTTGTTACGTCCGTTGATGCGAGCTTGGTGAATAGAGTACTTATAATAGAATAGGTACCTATTCTTATCTCATTGTTATTGTAGCCAGAAATTTTTTATTTCGATTTTAAATGAATCATACATTTATCTCGTTTTATTTCGTTTATCTTGATCTATTTTATTAGTGTCACTATAAATATGAATCTGAATGATATGAAACTGAAATTTTGAACCTATAAATGAACCTTCAACCAGTTTGAAACCAAGTTTCGAAAAAAATTTAAAATCTAGATAATATTTTAATGTCAAAGGCATATGAAAAACCCTAAATTCATAACACGAAGAGGGTTTTTTAATTGCCTATAATTTCGCTGCATATAATATCGTTTTAATGCAGCAAACTTTAAGTTTTAACGATCAAACCGCGACCAGACAACGTCACGTCACATTGACAAAAGCCGTTAAAAATAGTTGGTGGTCCCGCTCTACGCACGAATACTACGTCAAGTAAAAGACATCAACGGCACCCTACACGTTTGATAAAGTTTATAAAACTATAAACGAGGGTTCTTTTATTTGACATAAACTATTTTTTCCCTCATGTTCTAGATAGATACTTCTTTGCATTAATAAAATTGCACAAAACACAAAATCCGGTTAGATTTTCGTTCAATTTCAAAATTGTAGTTTCGCGCCGAGTCATCAATCGGTAATTTCCGCCGCCATTCGGTTGCAGTCGGCTCCATAGCGCTCCACGGCGACCTCGAGCGCTGCGGGGCAACGAACGCTGACTAGGCCGAATGTATTACAAAGTCCGAGCCGGCCGCGGCCGCTCCCTGCCACTCTGCCGCGAGATCCAGCCTAGCTCGCCTCTTACTACACCGATACCTACAGCCTGGCTCCAACTCATTATACCAAGGTGAAATAAATCTATTGGATTTGCAACTACGAGCCCAGTTAGCCCTAGTTTCAGACGGAGATATAATGGACCCCGGATTATATTACAAACTGCCTACTTTAATATACCACAGCGTATGGCCGTCGTAATAAATTCATTCTTTAATCTGAAATCTACAACTTTTTGGAGGATACAAAATGCAATTTTCGTCATTGATAATTATCTTTAGACACATATTGAGATGAACATCAACATATTTGAGTTAAAATAAAACATCTTGCTTGATGTCTATCTTGGGTATGAAATTATGTGTGATTACAGTAGGTACGAAAACTCTTTCCCAATCGTGAAAATTGAGATGTAGAGGTCTTTCTACTTGTTATTCTCTTTGTATGTAAATCCGACAAAGCTTCGCCCACCGCCCACCGCCCAAACAATCCTATAACGAATTCTGTAAAAAGTATGAAACAAAATTAAATGCATTTTGAACTCTAAGTACTACCGCAAAAAAAGTTTTCTATTAATTTTTTAATTTTAATTTAATTTTATTTATTTAATTACAACGGTTTAATTAAGAGTTTATCCAAGAGAATCGCAGCTTCAGTCTCAAGTTCCGAGCTTGTATGAGCTTCTATTTGAGTTAAGTAACTACTTTGTTTTAAGTAAAACTTATGCTTTATTATCAATCATACTAATAAAAAATCTGTCGCAATAGTAATTTACCTTTTAAAATCGTCTCAACCAGGTTCTATGTAGCTACTTATATCTTTCACGTATCTATGTTGCGACTGTGAAGGGCCCGACTGGTTTTACTTTCAATTTGACAAGTAGGTATAAATGTCCTCGTGTGCCTACTGTTAATACCTCTGTCCAAGGAATGCCAACTAGGGCCTTGCAAACTTAGCAGATATGATAGGTTGTCTAACAACACGACTGTTTCATTTTCCTACAATATTCATTTTTATATTCTTGCTACGGCTAGCTTCATGCCATACGCTGTTATTATAGTGTAGCGATGACTCCATAACGTACAGATGTGATTGAAAATTGAAATTACTGCAAAGTTTGAGTGCAAACTTCTAAATTCCAACCGTCTTCTTCGCCGCATTTATAACTTTCAATTACTAGTAATAAAATTTTACATGATTTTAAATGAAAACGAGAAATTTTGAAAATACTATCAATGCTATTCCAAACAGATTTTTCCTGTAGATATTAATTTTTAGTTCCACGTGTACTCCTATCACCTACAAGGGTTAAATTTATAAATCATAGAGACAATACTCAATCTGAGAGCACAGTACATTTTACAAAGGCAATATACGCAACAGCAAATAATCCACGAGTTGTTAAATTCGCCAGCATTAGAATGCGAATTTGCGCGCGGCGCGCTCGTCGCAAGTCAGTCAGGGTCGGCGCGGTGCCGACGGCCGGCCGTGCACCCGGCCAGGCTCGCTGCTCGCTTGCGACACCCGCCCCGCGCCACCCCGCACCGCCCCGCACCGAGCCCGCCAGCCCGCCACCAACCATCATGGGGGAAAACAACAACACCCACGCTACGAGTAGCATGACGTGTCCCCATGACAGATCTCTTTCTAAATCCCGAGGACAATGTAGCTTGTCTGTTTGTTGCCCCATCTTGGTTTTAACTTGGGTACAAAAATTAAACCACGGCTTTTAATTTCCACCCTCTGTCGGTATTTAAGCAGTGCTTAATTGGCTTTCTGTTTTCATGTATGAGCGACGTTGTCAAACACTTAAGCTGTTGGTCGGTTTCCCAATCTCCTATGAAATAAATGACAAGACCCCACAAAATCACTTTACTCTAGAAGTAGATGGATAGAGCCCGTAAAATGCAACATGCACCGTTCATGCGCCGAGGGTGGTGGATGGTGGTAGCGCGACCCACTTGCGGTGCGACGACCGCACTATATTTAGCACCAACTCCCGGAGCGCGCGGTGCATCCTACCTACATAGCAATACATAGTTACTCTATGATCCTACCTACACTTTTATTTATAGCGCACTCTCTAGCGCGTACTATACGGGATGTACATTAAGTCACCTGCAATAATTAGCTGGCTATTCGGACCAACGTTTACTTGTACATTACATATTAATAAGAAAAATAGTATCTCTTTGCGTTGTTTAATTATTGCAGGCGAGTGCCGCTATATACACCTGTTTATAGCCGCACACGTATGTAATACAGATAACACCTTCCCAACGTAATTCCCTGGTATCCTCGCTTTGGCAAACAAAGGCTTTTAAGGGATTAAGCCCATGCTTACATGTTGGTAATGTACTGTTCAGTAATTATGCCACAGATTCGAATGTGATGTCGATGAGTGTCAAGTTAATTAGGTATGAAATAAATTGCAAGTTCAAGCATTAACCACCTTCCGCTTCATTTAGTTTATGAACTTTTTCTCAAACATGCTTGGAAATATGAGCATTATTTTGACAACCTTCTTCGATATAAATCGAAAATGCTGTACTGGTCAAATACATGAGAACAGGCGGCCGGCAATGTTGTATGAAAATTCATATCTTTCGTGGTTAGCGGCCGAATAAATTACTATGAAAACTCTTATCTATCGTGTAATTTAAAAATGGAACGATCTTTTTACTCTGAAACATGGTAACCACGAAGGTAACTTGTCAAAAGCACAGAATATATAATCTCAAAAGTATAATTTACTCGGCTTCGTCTCGGCCCACATTCACACGTTCATCCATCAATGCCTTTGTTGCGGGCCGCTGCAGCTATGTACTATATATGTATATCTCGATTTTTGAAAAATTTTACTTAAATAATTACAGAAAGTATTCATTTTTGGTCCGTTCGTACGTATAAGATAACGAGGCTTGTACTTACTTTCCTGCGGTTATCGAGACATGGTTGACCGATACAGTAACAATGGCCGTACATACCTGAAACAAAGAAAGTTCTCTTTCAGACACTGTCACATCAAGATATTGTGGCACACTTCAAATTGCATAGTACAAAACTATGCTTTTGTTTTGTTATAAGAAAAGTATGACAATCAGTGCATTGTGTACATCATCAGCTTGACAAAGCCTACTGTTGAACATCATGACTTATATTAGTCATCAGTGATGATAGAGTGATGTGATGATTCATCACACAGTACTAGGTGTCCGCGATATTTGTGGCTCATCTGTAACAACAGCACTGCTATTTTTATAGTTATTGGTTCAGTTAGTACTTACTTTATTATATTTAATTGAGGTACGTAGGTACGAAAAAATGCTGGATTTTCTTGAATTCAAGGCAGGTTATTGTATAATTTTGTAAATAGAATGTAAATTGAAATACATGGCTGACATTACTTATGTACATACATATTATTGGATACAATTCAATTGTACAGAATGTCATCAGAATTCCTAGAATAAGCCCGGTCCTAGTACTATTATCGCAGAGTGAAACACTTCAAGCTTACTGCTGTCGGAGTAAGCGTATTTGCCTAATTGATCAAATATATGTAGTTCAGTGGCTTGCGGTAGAATAACACATCGTACGGCAGTACACATAGAGTTGAGAGCGGTTTGCGGCGAGCGGGCGCTCGGGTCGTTACGTTGTCATCGGCCTAATTTCGCAGTGTCCTCGTTTTTGAGGTCAGCCTGTATCGGGGCAACGAACTCGTGCCCTTATCGCGCAGGGCGAGGAGGGGCGCCGGGCGCGCGGGGAGGGGGCGGCGCGGCCAGCTAAGCGCCCGGCCGCCGCTTGCTCATGCTCTTTGTTCTACTACTCTGCGATAGATGGCATTCTATTTTATGACATTTGTAGCGAGGTAAATAGGCCAACATTCATACACAAACTATGCATGCACCTAAATAGTAGTCAAACTGTTTTGTTTTTGCTAGCGCTTATTACGACGTGTCTTTATCGCATGTTTTACCTACTGGTACAAACCTATTTAATTTGTCCAATAAGAAACAACTCCAGTATTATTTACCTACGTCTAATAGGAAATAATATGTCCAAATTGAATTGATTGTGTACAATTTGAAAATCTTTAAAAAATATATGTCAACGGAAAAGATGTGCAACAATTCTATTCTAATCAACACGTTCGTCTCTGATCTTTTTAAAAATTAAAATTTTTTGGACAAAATTCTAATCGGACATAAATAATTTCAGACCCACTGCAAGGACTAAATTCACTTTGCACTGTAATAATTTTGGCCCATATTCAATACGTCTTTTTTGTTTGGACACTAAACGGATATAAATGTCATTACCGAGAGCTTTAATAGATAAATGCAATTCCACGACCTAACGCAAATTACCCCGATGCATCCCTATCGCCGAGCTTACGTCAGAGTGCAGCTCGCACGCGGGCACGCGGCCCGTAGTCACGTAGCGTGCAGCGCGCGCGCGGCGGGCGGACGACGGGCACACGCGGCGGCGGGCGCGGCGCGCGGGTCGACGCCCGGCATCGGGGGCAGCCTTGCTCCGTCCTCTGCGCCCTATTTCTGTCGCCACAGCTCTCCCCACTCCCCCCCATCCCCCCTTAGTCCCCCTCCACCCTCCATGAAAATTACCAACTCCAGAACATTTTCAAATTACACGAGAATCAGGTCTGCTTTAGTAGGGCAGTGAATATTGAACGAAATGTGAATGAGGAAAATGATGAAATAATGTTCTTATCAAATTATTACGGTCACAGAATTGGATTATCTGTGCACGAATATTCCTAAATTAAAAATGTTTTTAAACTTAATAACATTACTTAGGTACCTACCTTACCTACCTAGTACAATTCTAAATGAAACTATTCTACAAAGACCATAGATAATACAGTAGCTTACATAGTACATTTAGGCGGTCTTGTCGCTAAAAGCGATTTCTTCCAGACAACCTTTTAAGATTTAATTTTATAAAATGTTTTTTTAATTTGGGTTTTGAGAAGGCCAATGTTCAACAGTGAACAGTCTATGATGAATAGGTATGGTGCGTTATTTATGAAAACAAATAATTTTGTTGAAAACTTTGGTAGGTAACACATTTAAATAAATTATTTTAATGTTAGACCAAATATAGACTTTACGTGTACCTATTAATTGAGAGCTATTTAAATCGATTTTAAAGTAAATAAATTATAGCCAGTGTTTGTAAATTATAAGCTTATTAGTATCTCTGAAGTATGACCGGCCGCAGCCGCAAAGATTTGCAAGTAACCAATTAACTCAATAAAGGCAATGAAAACGTGTCCTTAATGTATTCTAAATGCCGTAACGTCTTCGTAACAAACTTTATTAGACACACATTGTATAACACGTTTGATTGTAACCGAGTGCTCCCCGTGTACGTACACAAGCGTCATATTGTATTGTCACAAGCTACGTGTGTGCGTGCCGCGGCGAGTGACGCGCGTTGCGTCAACTTTTACTCGCACTTTCTCGGGCGCTTGCGCAAGCGACTCCCGCGCAGCGCGATACCGGCTCACTCACCCAGCTACGGTGACTCGGTGACAGCATTTCATTTCCCTTGTGCTGTACCCATGATTTCAACAGGCATACTAGCTGTGTCCCGCGGCCTCGCTCACGTTTTATAAGCTATTGCTGATTTTTTTTCATTTCGCTCGGCTTCTAATGGTGTAAACCTATAACCTTCCTCAAGAATTGGGCTGTCAAATGCAAAAAGAATTTTTCAAATCCGACAGGTAGTTCCAGAGATTAGCGCGCTCAAACAAACAAAAAAAATTTCAGCTTTAGTTATTAGAATGCGAGTAGTTATAAAACAAGAATAGTTATTAACCTAGATTTACTGCAAATATAACAACAACAATTATTTACGTACGTACCAACTGTACTGCGTAAGCCGTGATTTAACATGACAAGCATTTATTAAAGTATCCGACAGTAACTATTCAGCTTTGTGGCTCAGCGAAACAATAATAAATAAATAATATTAGATGATCAGATTACTTTGTTAAAATAGTGCTACGAATACATGAAATGGTACGGGTAAGAGTACCATATGAGTACAAGATTCTCTTTGCATTTGTTATAACAGCGAGATTACATTTCTAAAGCAATGGAAACAATTTCAATGAAAAGCTAGTGGTAACGGGAAGGCGGCGGCGGGCGGCGGCGGGCGACGGGCGGAGGGGCACGAGGTACGTGCCCCAGTTTCGCGCGGGTGCATGAACTCTAACGAGGTAAGGCCACCGACCGCTGCGGCCGCTGCCACTCTAAACTGCACCTTATCCGCACCCGGTAACAATCAGTTTGGTGTGACATGGTGTTGGACGGTATATCGTCACGAAACACCTAACTATTGATATCACATAGAGGAGCCGGGCGTGTGACGCTGAATCCAACTGCGGTACGACCTTCGCAATTATCGCCCTCGCAAGATCCAGCTCTGTCGACACCGCCTCGCGCGAGTGACAATCACATGAACTCACAATAATTCAGTCGAGAGATTGCTTATGCAGTTGCATTCATAGTTAGTCTGCCTAGCTCAACAAAAAGAAGTACAAGGGGCCTGTAACGAGGCGCTTACGCCTCTGAGTACTGGGCCTTTAGACATTTAAAAATATAATTTCAATATGGGTAGTTGTGGAACCTTTGATTTGGACTGATTCGGATTTTAGACATCAGAGTACGTTTCATAATACGTATAATAATACTTAGAGAAAGCTCTATTTATATTGTTGGTGTTTTAATTTTTATTATTGTTAACAAACAGGGCCGTCGCCGCCGTTCGACACTGGGCTATGGTTGAAATAACTTCAAAATTAAGGTATTATTCTTACTGCCCTAAATAAACAGTCACACATAGCAATAAGTCACATTGAGACGGATTATCCATGACACGCTGGAAACACGTACTGAATAGCTCGCAGGGACCTGTGTGGAAAATTCCTAAATCGTTCCTTTAACGGAAAATGTATTCCGAAACGTGCCAGAAGGGTTTCAGGATTTGCCGAATTTAGGTCACCGCGTGACTTCTACTTACAGTCGAGTGCTTATTTGTCAAAATGCTCATTTAAAAATAATGAAGTAAGTAGGTAATCCTAATATTATGCTGCGTCCTATTAATTATTTCTCGTTTACTATATTGAGTCGGTAATTGATACCAAATCGCACTCCAAGTAATGAAATTGATGGGAAGACTTCATATTAGATTAGAATGTCTTTTAGAATTTCGTAAAAAAAAACACATTTCCCAGCGAATTTTCCTATTTTATGCGAATCTTGAACTCTTTAATTTGAAAAAAATAATTTTAAAGATATTTTGAAACCAACTCCACGTCCCTGAAATTAAATGGATACCTATCGGTATAGTTATACAAACTCATGCACCGCAGGTGTATAACAGAACTAATGTACCATTCAATTCGCGAAAATTAATATTTAATAGATCTGCCATTTGTGCTAATGTTCAAGGTAACTTGTCCGTTACTAAAGTTTAGTGTTAAACAGAATTCGAAAAAAAATATTGATAGCATTTTTTATTGATAATTTTTCGAAGGTTTTTCATAGTACACTCAGAGATAACATAGCGGTAGCGATGTTTATTTGGGTCAATTTTTTCAATATCAGATTATTTTTTACTGTATTATTACATTAGGGACAAATATTACTTCAATGGAGGACAATTGACGGGCTCATGAATAATTCTATTGTATTTGTGCGAGAATATAGGTCACGTCGACGTCGGATGAGTAAACAGCTTCACAGAGGGAATGGAATAATCTACAGTGTATGGTGAAGCTATGACGGTCGCTGTAACCATTTGGTTTAAAAACTAGGACACAGTGTGTAAAGTCAACCAACAGTATAGTTTTGTGTCCATCATCTATGCTTTGTGCTATTTAGTAAATATATTGTGTAAAGTAATAATATGTTTATTGTATAAAGATATAGATGTATATATAATATTATTTACATAAGTAGACATTTTTTGTATTATTATATTATTTGAGTAATTTGTGTTGGGTCTATTGGTATTGTATTTATGTTTATGTAACTTATATATTCTTTAGTGTCATTTTCTTGCACCTGCTACTTATTATAAACGCCATAAACTAATCCTTTCAGTTGCTCCAAAGTCGATTGGCAGATATCACTAAGTGGGATAAGTCCGCCTTTGTATGTAGTTTTATTCCTATTCTATAATATATACTAGTGGTTCTGTGAGAACAGGTAGACCTCGCCATCTCTTATAAACCAAACCTAAAAGAAACGAACAGATGTCAACATTGCAGTTGGAGATAGGTTTATATTTCGCTAACGGATCCCTGAATAGAAAAATGTTTTCCCCACACCCGAAATATTTTTAAAAGACCTATCTAACGATACCCCACACCATGGGATTCACGAGACAAAAAAACACTCCCACTTTACGTGTATGCACGTACTCAAAAAAAAAAGTTTTTCAAGATTTTATTTTACTCTCTTTGTCGGTTTGATTAATATATACCCATGCCAAATTTTCGTCAAGATGGGTTGAAAAATGCGACCTGTAGAGGATTACAGACAGACTGAAAGACAGACGGACAAAAGCATTTTTGGCCAATCTCGAAACTGAGACGCTTCGCTCGCTCGGTCAATAAAGCCTTTACATACGTATATACATACATTAATATAAACAAAGGAGTCAAATCAGTAAATAAGGCAGATAATAACACTAATGATTGTTAAGTAATAAAAGGGAAAACGCATACAAGTAAACGGCCACGCACAAGCAAACGACCTACAAATAGGACAATAAACTTCATCAAGAACACACGATAATTTGTTTGATAGTTAAGCAATTATCTCATTATGTTTTAGAGTCGATAGGTTTTATCTGTGAATTTGCATATCAGTGCACGCATTTACATCAGAGCTGTGCCATTAGTCTCTTTGTGAACCTAGCTGGTATCTACCTAACTACTTATAACTCTAACCAGCATAGCAACTAGTTGTTATAATGTAAATATAATGCACTATGCAAATTTGCATCGCTGCCTTATTCACGGAGGTAAATATACTGCTAATACTGAACACAAATAAATAAACAACCACGTCATGTCCGAAAGATTCACTAATTTTAGTTTGTTTTTTTTGCAATATAAAAAAATACACATTTAACCATACTTTCTCAAGTTTTTCGCGATTCCCGAGGTCAAGGAAATTCCCTTTGGTCTATTCCCACTGCGCATTAGATTTATCTAGATTAATCTGTAACGTTCCTTACTATTGTCTCTGAAAATATAGCAAGCATACAGATTTACATCCTGTATATTAACCGTGTATTTTAAATTCTAGGTTCTGGGGTTCCGTAGTCCGACAAGGAACCCATATAAGATCGTCCAATTCGTCTGTCACAGAAGGCAGTGTCAAAGTACTATTCTTCTCAATAATAATAAAAACCGGACAAGTGCGAGTAGAACTCGCGCCCTGAGGGTTCGAAGCTTAATTAAACAAATAATTCGAAAATCGTTATTATAAGAACAAATTGGCGAGCTCCCATATCAATTTTCATAACCTCTGACTTGGCTGTATGGACTAAGATTCCTTTGTCTTTCCCGTAAGGGATAATCAAAGTGAACGAAAAAAAAATTATTCAAGTCCTGTCATTCATGTCAAATGCTAAATCCCGTGTTTATGATATTGATCAAATGCTATTCATTTTTAAGAGATTTAGATAGACCTTTAGTATAATTTGTAAAACCTCGCGAAATTACTTAATATAGATTAGTAATGATGAAGTTTCTAGACGCTAGGGAATTCTTTCAAACATTATTTACGTTATTGTACAAATTTTTTAAAAGGGTGGCTTGCTCATACGCAAAGTTAAGTTTGTTGGTACTTTTGTACAAAGAAATTTTTGTGATGTAAATACAAATTTACGGTTTTCGGAATTTTCCCTTTACTTGTGCTATAAGACCTTGGTTCTTGCCAAATTTCAAGATTCTAGGTCAACGGGAAGTACCCCATAGGTTTTGGTTACCAAGATACTCAAAAATGCGGCGAAATCGGCAATATCTTTTAATTGCGATGACTCACAAGTCTGATTTTTTCACGACAGCAAGAGACTGCAGACCTGATTAATTGATATTAATTTCAACTTGATACCTCCACGCGTTCCTGAGAAAAATGGTCTTGACAGACGGACAGACAAACCGAGTGATCCTATAAGGGTTCCTTTTTTCCTCTTTTGAGGTTCGGAACCCTAATAAAAATGAAGTAATTTCAAGCGTCTTTACGCGAGTATCTACTGTTATTTTTATTGTATTAAAGATATAATAAATATTTTAAAACATGTAAATAAGTGTGAAATTGGAATCGTAGTTTTGCATAGGATCGTAAATAAACTGAACAAAAAACATTGAACTAACCATAGTAACCAAACTATAATAATTACCATTTTGCCTCTATTCCAAAAGGTTTCTTCTATTCTGTTAATGAACGGGTAATACTGAAGATAGCAGTATATGCTCGTAACGTTAGAAATCAAGACTTGAAGGATTTTTCAGAGATTTATGAGGTCATGGGTTGTTGTGTTAGCGTAGGTATACGTTATGTGTTCATAATGTAAATATAGTGACAGAGGATGTCAGTGCTAAGCTCTACTAGCGAACATAGTGTACGAACAATCAGTGTATTAACTTCATATTAAATTTAAATTTAGATAAGAGTTTGCTACTACATCCTCGCTTAAATGTCTGCATCCAACACCTACACTCCTCGAAGATTTCAACATCACCCTAAGGTTGCCTGGAAAGCGATAAGGCCGCCATTTGATTGTACACTAGTTTATTAAATTATCGTAGTGTAAATTTTTTGATTTAATATTGGTGCTCAATAAAGTTTATTTGATTTGAGTTTTTTAACAACATTATAATTTCATACTTTATTTTATTTAAGTATTATTAATAAAGATATTAAGGTATCGCACGTCACGTATAATGTGTGTCTAATTTAGGTCAACCAAATTTTTTAAAATTATACTTTTTTTACTCGCCATTGCAGTAATACAGATATTAAAATTTATTGTACTGTTTTTTTTAATACCCATATCTTTGAAAGACGATAAACGCGAAATCTCTACGACCGTAAATTATTGCCATGAAAAATCTTACCCCTGACCATTGACTTATCCTGACCGTCACATCGCACATCGGCAAAGTCAAACTGCCCGATCTGACGGTACTGATTGTATGTTACGCTGTGGCTCCCTTGTTGTGCAGTTAGACCGTGTCACTGGAGGTTACCGTGCCCCTCCCTCCCTCCTCGCGCCCGACCCTCCGTCTCCTCGCCCCCCTCCTCGCCCCCCTCTCGCGGAGCAACAAACTCTGCAAGGTTGCGCACCGACCGGCCGCGCTATCGTGGCTACAGTTACGATACGATATGCCCTTCTCCAAACAACCATTTTACTTCATACTTTATTATATTGCTGTCATAGCGATATCGATACTGGATACTAGCCGAAGGTCTCGTCGTTTCTGATTTTGTAAGTTGGTAGGTACTAGTCGAGTATCGCGGTTTTGATCCAAAATGTGAGCTTTAATTTACTAACAGAATAAAACAATATGATACACACTATAAATCTAAATGGTAAAATTGAGATTAGGTACTATAATAATAATAATGTTTGGACAATTTTACACACGGCTGTTTAGTCCCAACTAAGCCGAAGCTTGTACATGGGTACTCGACAACTGATAAACATACTTAAATACATACTTTTAAATAAATACAAAAATACATACAAACACTCAGAATCCGAAAACCAACAGTTATGCTCATCACACAAATGTTGGTCCCGGGTGGGAATCGAACCCACGACCTTTGGCGCAGTAGGCAGTCCAATAACTATGATCAAATGTATGATCCAATGTTGTTAGTAGCAAAATCGAACAGTAAATCTTAGACTCATTGTCAGTATACTCCGAACTTTACTACGACAATTACTTCACGTCAATGACTAACATTATATAAATCTACAAGTGAAACCGTTAAACCCGGGACTTTATTGCCTATCCTGAAACCAAAAATGGGTCAAGCTTTGGGCACGAGTTCAGTTTGCGACGAGAGTGTAGGTAGGAGGTAGAAAATACGCTGGTTTTATTACCACCAATCCACATAAGTACTTACATAAAAGTAATATTTTATTTGTTTCTATATTCTATTGTTTCTAAAAATATTAATAACAACAAAAATATTGTTTCTACGAATCGGTTTTGTTTCTTCTACGTTCTACGACAATTGTTTTAAATGTGGACAATCAACGTTGATTGAGCCTATTTATAAATATACTTTAAATAAATTCAAAAAAATAGCAATGAGTAGGATAATAGGTGAATAGATTTATGTGAGTGAGTAAAGAAAAGCATAGTTTGTGCTTTTGCGACTTACGAAGATTTTACTTTAGTGGCGCCATCTCGTGTCGAGTAGCGGAACTAATATTAAATTACTGTATTAAATAATGATAATAGGTAGAACTAAAAAATGGTAAAAAAAATTAAACTTAAACCACAAAATTAAAACACGAAAATTAAATTAATCCAAGAAAAATAACAGGGGTACCAACAGGAAATATAACAGGGGAAAATTGAGAGGATTTCAACAATATAAATAGATACCATCCAGTTTTTTTATTATTATAGGTTAATGCACAGAACACGGAAAAAGCTCGCTACGCATGGGTTAATGTCATAATCCCAACCCGTATAATAAAATGAAATTCTGGTCTAATGTCAATTCGGTTGTTTTGTCCGGAACACCAAACTACGGAGCCTTCTTTAGTGTCACAAGGAAATCTTTCGGACCCGAACTCTCCGAAATAGACCAGTTGCCAGTCGGTCGATCCTTATAAACAACCGAACTACTGAGACCAAGAAAGGCTCGGTAGTTCGATTAGAGATCAATATCTATAAGACACCGATCATCCCTACTAGTACTGATACTAGAAATCATCATTCACGGAAACATTGACTAGATAGGTATTCGAATTTATTTTGCTGAAAAAAGATTATTCGTAAGACTCAATTTTATTTATACCGTACGTCATTATGTTTGTTTCAAAAGGGGAGCGACCGACGTCCGCGTGACGCATGCTGTCGTCGTCACACCGTGTTTGCCAACTTAAGAATACCGTTGGAAAATAACTTTAGGGCTACCAAGTTTAACGTTTAAAAGTCATAACAACCGCATTGAAATATTGTTGAGGCGATACATGCAACCCGTGGCACGGTGACGTAGAGCCTTGTCGAAATATCGCAGTTTATAATTTTTTTTCGTGCTCCAGTTTCTTGGCCTACCTACATGAATTCAGAGTTGTAGAGCTGATTGCTTCATTTTATATTTATGATAATAGGAGCGTTGAACTGAACTTTATTTAGCTTGTTTTCGTTGACACGATTTTATAATAATAACTAGTGTTTCGGGTGTGTATGACGCGGCCTGAGGTTGGCTGTGTTGAGCTTTTCTTTTGACAGGAATCCCCTTAGTCCTTATTCTAAGGAAATCCCAAAAAAAAAAAATTTTTTTAAGGTTCGACCAATTTTTGCCCGGTAACCAAATCTGGAGGGGGGGGGGGGGCGCCTTAAACCATAATGTGACCATGGAACTAATATGTACTGTTGTTATATTAGTTTCATGAATGTGACATAGAAAAAAAAAGTCAATAGGGTGTTTCTGAAATGCAATGTCTCCGTAAATGTATGAATTTAGATTTATTTTTTAATTCTATATAAATTTAACACTTTTAAATTATTTGTATCAATTTGTGTAATTCCAAATTTCTTCTAAATAAACCTATGAATAACAAAGTTTTAATTTTAAGTGCCTACCTAACTAATTAATTAGTAAAGTAACGAAATGACAGTTTGGATGGGAGCAAGAAGTGGTATAAAAACGTCCTTTAACATTTTTATTTTATCTCGCTGTTTAGTATTGCTACTTGCAGCGCCATCCCATCAAAGTTACTCGAAGCTTTCAAGTGGGCTTCCTTCAGCATGCGCCGCCATCTAGCGGAATTTTCCGAAACTATGGAGGCTCTACGGGGGAACCTTTCATCGAGAAACTTGAAAACGCTACTAGATATCGCTTTTCTTGTTTTGGTCACCGGCGATTTTTTCAAACACCTCGAAATTGCAAGAAAATATTTTTTACGTAGGTAGACCATTAATTACTTACCTACCGATATGTTTAACATCTTCTTAAATTACAGGAAATGATGCTAACTTAATCGTTCTGTAGTGTGCGTACCTAACTATAATAATATTAGACAACATCAAGAATAATCATTAGAACCAGCCGGACATAGCTACTCGAAGTCTCGAAACAATGCTACCTAGCTTAGTGCTACATAAGTCAATCAATCATAGCTTCATTCAAGCTAATTATTGCACAATCAGATGAAGGATAATTTGTAAAACATTTAAGGTACCTACTTAGTTCATAAAAGAGCCAATATGAACTTCATTGACACAACATGTTATTAAGTAGGTAAGTAATCAAATCGGTGCATTTTGGCAGAATTGATTTATTTTGGCGATGCTCAAATTTATGCTGAGTTCAAACGTAAATATGAACCACGTCATCTAACCTCCAGCTGACTTTCCGACTATCGTCCGGAATAAACACGACTGACCTACAAACGATCGCGAACACAGAAAGATTACGTTATCTGTCTTTTTCGCACCTGAACATGATCGAGTGGTGTGGTGGAGACGGAGAACCTTGTTGCGATGACGAGCCTCCGCTCTCAATGTCAAGTTCAGCTATTATTGTGCTCAATGCCACCAAACACACGCGAGCCTGCTGGCGCGAGCGCGCGGGCGGACCGCGCGCCGCCGGCCGCCCACAAAAACATGAGATCAATTTTCTCGGAACATACATCCATCAACGAATAAATTATATAAGTAAATAAGCGATTTATCAAGCTTAACAGCTGTCTCAGTCATATGTGTAAGTCATATACTTGTTGAATATGCAACTTGCGTTGAATGAGCGTGAATAGCACCCGAAAAAAGCTCTAATATTTTATTTTATAATAAGGTCTAGTTCCGATGACAATTATCATTACTAATGGAAAGTCTCATATTCATTGATTGTTTATAATAATGTAAGGGTGCTTACTTCTAACTTGGTAATCTCCTTTGTTTTTAATGAATTATAAATATTTATATCAAGGCTCTTTCTGTCCAACTCGTGTAGTAGGCATAGGTACATATTTAAAAAATAAACATACAGAGTGTAATAAAGTTGTCCACAAAAAAAATTCAGTATCGAATACTGAATACCTACCCCTATATAACCGGTTACTACTCGTATTGTGTTTTTGAATATGAGTAAAGACAAAAGGCAGTTATTAAGTGTGAGTCGTACACTATTTTTTGTATCAATAACCTTATTTTGTTATTGACATAATTAATACTTACACACAGGCTTGTCGTAAATATACATAGTGTCCGAGGTGACCTTGTTGAAGTACCCAATGTTAATCAGTCGCCAATTGTCGCATGTCACTTGCCGAGTACATACGCGAACCGACACGGTCGGCGATCCTTATTTTTATGAAGTAGGTAGGTAGTACCACTAGTTACCTCAGAAGGTACCTGTGTATTTTGTGAGGCAGCTTTAATTTAGTAAGGATATGAACTTGAAATGCCGACTTGTTCTGGTCGTGCCCTGTTTTTGAGGATGCCGATATAAGAAATGACTATATTCTAAGCGCGTCAGTGGCCCTGGGGATAAGACGCGGCCTATCATATCGAAAGGTCCGGAGTTCGATCCCCGGTTGGGTCATGTACCAATGGGTTTTTCTCGAAACTTAAGTACATTTACTGACTGCTCTCAAACGGTGAAGGAAAACATCGTGAGGAAACCTGCATACGCCGAAGAAGAAATTCTTAGGCGCATGTGAAGTCTACCAACCCGCACTGGGCTAGCGTGGTGGACTATAGCCCGAACACCCTCGTTGAGAGGGTAGGCCTGAGCCCCAGCAGTGGGGAGATTAATAGGCTGTTGATGATGATGATGATATTCTAAATAAGATATGGCTTAAAGGTCTACTAACCAAGCCAAAACCAAGAAAGCCAAAATAAAGATAGGACCCAGAAAATAACTTAGAGTTGGAGGTGGGGGATTTTTTGTATTGTGTTTATCATAGAGAAATAAACTCTTTGGTCGGTTCTCGCGGCCCCCTCATTTCGAACCTTCCTGGTGTTTATACTCTGGCTAACTCTGGTGGTAATCTTTGTCAGATGCATAATTGTTTATAAGTTGGATTGCACTTAGATGCAAACCTTTATTTGTAGGCTGTTCGCCGCGGCTTTGAACGTGTTCAAAATGTTTTTGTTTCTCGCGAGAAGGGTAATAATTTTAACTCCTGACATGCCACAGATGTGTATGTAATACATGATGAAACTTTACAACACGAGTAATGCTTGAAACTTGAAATATTTAATGCGTCGTTAACAGTAGATAACATTGACTTTCCTTGACCGTAGATTCGAAATGCCCTTCAACTAAAATAATTTCGATATCTGGCATATACCGTCGGATATTTACTATGATTTCATGTGTACAACACTACATTCTAATGATGGTAAGGCCAAATGGCAAGCTTCCAGGGTAGACGAGCTCCAAGATACGACTCATTCTCTACGTTTCCTCTATCCTCATTGGGAAATTCAATATTAGCTAATTATTTAGGGATTATTCGAAACCATACATTTGAAGCGATTTTACTGATACTAAAATATATTCTGTGGCGACGGTTTCTTTTCAGACTCGAAACCTACTAGACCGATGCAGCTGAAACTAGGCACTAACTGCAAAATACACATTTTAACTGAGTAAGTTTGAGGCAGAGAGGAATAAAAAGTCATTTGTCCAACAGTGGACGTCTACAGGCTGATATGATGAGGATAAAAAGGCACTTTTTAACCACAGAGATATTGTGATAAGTGTTATGAAACAACTTAATGTGCTACATCAAACAAATCGGCAAAGATGAAGTTGTCCATGAAAATTCTATAAAACGTCAAAATCTTAAACTTTAATTAGGTCAAACTAAACTAAACTCAAACTAAAAACTATATAATTTTAAATTTTGTGTCTGGGAAGTTACTACTTACTATATTGCGAGGAAGGGGCTTCAAACGAAGTACCTTAATAGTGACTATAGTATATAGACTAGACTATAGTACTATAGTATAAATGTACCCAGTGTACTTACATGCAAAAATAGTTTTTGACTCTTTATAAAATCAAAACTAAAAGTTTCCTGAAACGGTTTTCAACATGATGGATGACGTGTAAAGCTGTGCGTTCACTTGGCCGCACCGCCCGCACCGACCTCCACCATACAATCCGTGGCGTGCGGCGCGTGCGGTTGGGACAAGTGGACGCGTAGCTTAAGTACCTAATTAACCAATAACTGGCAGAAACTTCACGAAAACATTGGTCATCAACCAATCTCAGACCCAAAATTCTCGTAACATTTTGTAACAATGCAAATGTTACCTGCATGAATGTACAAACTTTTAGTTGGGCGCCGTCGTGCATTATTTTTGTTTCCTTCGTGTTTACCTTCGTATCAATTTCTTGTTTAACGTTCGATGTTGAACTCAGAAGCAATTTATTGGAAATGCAATCTCTCACGGCCTTCACGATAAAGTCAGTAGCAACCGTTCGAGTGGCCGAGCGGAGTGCAGCGACGCATTTCCTAGTGCGGTATTGATCGGGCGGGCGGCGCGGCCGTGAGCTCGTGACTCACGCCGCCCTTGCCCGACATTCAACCTCCCGGCATCTCCCGACATCCCCCGGCATACCCCGGCATCACCCGGCACCTCCCGACATCTCACACCCTCACAACCCCTGCCCTGCACGCGTTATCACATCACATAGTACGTCTTTCATTTTAGGGTTATATCGCGTTTTTTCGAGACTTACCCGTGGTGCTATTTAAAAATTTCATTTTGATTGCCTACCTAATTAAAATTGAAAATTAAAAGTATACTATAAATTTTATAATTTAAAACTTTTCATAATTAAATAAAATAAAATAAATTCAGCTAGATTTCCTCGAGACCTTTCATTTGAGTACCATGAACATGGGTCTGGCACCAGCCTTTCCGAAGATATCCGCAAATCAAAATAATTCAAACTTTTGCCCATATCTCCGGAACCCGCTTCGCCTCGGCCCACATTTATACGTTCGTCCATCAATGCTTCTGTTGCGGGCCGCTGCAGTAATGTACTATAAGTATTGCATAAATAACTAGTCAGAAACATTGTGACGATCAAATTATATTTTACATTATTTATATGTAGGTACTTGTTTATAAGAAATGTATAATCTAATATGCACATTTATTTTTATCACGTAGCAAGGGTGTTCCCCTATTCCCTCCTGAATTCCAGCTCTTTAAATATAACTATAGATACACACAGTGCGCCCACTACTGCCGGTCTACCCTCCTGAGCTTGTGACCGAGGCACCCTACTAACTTTTATTCCGATATTAGATCGAAGGGAGGGCACGGAGGGTTCCAAGGGAGTCCCCTTAATATTTTATCATTAGGATAAGATTTTATTCTTCGAATTGTTATGAAAGTTGAGTTCTGGAATTCTCCAAATCGACCCTCTGTGCGGAATAAAAATAAAATTGGTATCAACGTTTCTAAGTCTTCTCTGTTGTGGTCACTTGGATGAATTTATTTTGATTGGGTTCATAATTTCAGTTCCTCAAGACGATGAACTTAAATTCACTCAAATAACATTGTATCTTAGGTTATAAAAGACTTAAGGTATGTTTAGCTAGGTATTTAGTTAGCTTCAAAATATGTAGATCTCAGACATTGGCTCACTTTTCATATCACCGCTTAAACAGGGACAGAAGTACCTAACGTCATAAGCTCAGAAGGGTATGAAGAACTCCCTTGCAAAACGAACAAAACTATATATTTATAGGACTACCCTAAAATTACGCCATGAAATGAAGTGCTGTTGATTCAATATTGCGAAGCCTTTGTGAAAAAGAAAATGCATTTTTGTCTCTCGATCTCTTCAAAGTGAAATAGTCAGGGCAGTTTTGTGTGTGATATTTGTTTCTATAGATTTCTCTTCATATTTAGCTAATAAGACTAATATTGTATCAGTCTCCAAGAAAATTACAATAGAGCTCTTTTTAAATCATCCAAGTCTAACAACTTTATAGACAAATTAAAGTAGATTTTATATTTCCACTCTTCACTTAGGTACCTGCCATTATTTTTCAAAACAGACGTAGATCTAATTAGTTAAACATAATGTGTGGTTAAATAACTTATTAAGTAATTTAGGGTTTCGTTACGTAGATACGCAATACACTAAGTAACCATGTGTGCGAACGGATTGAGTTAATGGACGAGGTTTATTCAAGCGTCGCGACGGAGACCGTGAGTAAGTAACCTTAACATTTGCCTGTTTCTGGTAATAACATGGGTTTTTTACAATAAAATATTTCCGATTTTCGAGATATCAATTGTCTTGCTCACACGGCTCGTACATGTGGGTTGGTACACTATAGTCATTAAGAAAAAGTATAAATCCTAGCCTAGAATGTTTGTGCTACAAGATCTTTGTGATTAGTTAGGTAACCAAACTCAATTTTTGACGTCTTGTAGGTTATTAGTGCATAAATATTATGTTAGATTATTTGGTCCAATTTCAGCCGAATCTGTTCCATTACATATTTAAAGTGTAAGATAACGATAAGGGCGGCATAGCGACGGCATTTGGACGGCATACACTTTCCCGTTGCGCGAGGGTATGGCCGCCCGATCGATGCCGCCCGTTCACGGTCAACGCCCTCCGCCCGCCCTACGCTTCCGCGTCACCGGCGCCGGCGCCCCCGCCGCCCCGCGCCGCCACCCCCACACCCCCGGACTATATATAACCACCTCGCTTCAGCTCCCTTCAGCCCGCGGTTATGAAACACAATTAGCTTAACTATTTAAAGACAAGTATTTCGTATGTACACGACACGCCGAGACTAAGCAGATTTGGTTGTTCTATAATAAGAAAAGTTCATTACGATAGGTTTGCTGTCTTTATTACAGGGCGTGCGGAAAGATTTCGTCATGTTTATTTATCTTATCAAACCAACGAAGTTTAATTCGGGGCCATGAATATTACGGCAAAGAGGTGTGTTTTTCATGTGATTCTTATTGTTTATAATATTTAAGAATTTATGTACAATTAAGTGCACAGTTAGTTGTATTAAGGCAACTGTTTCGCAAAGAAGGGTATTTCGACACGAGTTATAGTGCATAAAATAACTTACCTACGACAAAAATGGGAAATGAAATAATATGTCATTCGTAATTGAAATGACTATATTCGATACCGAAACTCTCAAGGAGATTGGAAATTTATGTCACCGACCGCCGCGGCGCCCATCGGCGACGCCCGTGTCCGCATTCTGTGCTTTGTGGAAAATCTACCTATATGTAGCCACAGAATAAATAACATTACAGAATCATCGAGGTATATGTACCTACTACGTACTAGAGAAGACACCCCAACTCGACTGTTTGCAACACGAGTTGGTGTTCATGGCACCAACTCACGTGGCGGGGCGGCCATATTTCGGTGAAATTCATTCATATTCAGACAAAGTCGCATCTGTGCGCATTGAATGTGAACATGAGAAATTGAATGAATGATTGAAAATAAAATTGATTTGACACCCCGCATGCCCCGCCCGCCGTCTTCTAGTTATACCATAACATAGGTCTGTGTATAATTATATACCATAACTTTTGTTTGAAGTAGCTAATATTACCTCAATGTACAGAATGCACTAACTTATGATAAAGCCTTTCAATACCTATCGTCTATGATTTCATATCAAGAAAATTTCAATACAGGAGTATATAAATAATTAACGAGTACCTGTTCATCACCATCATAGGAAAGTTAGGAAGTGGACGAGTTAGGAAAGTGGACAAATTCGTCCGGAAGGTGTTGGACATAGGCTTTCTCTAATAATCCGCGTCACTTTGTCCCGTCTTGCTTCCTCATCCATTACGAATATTGCGAAACGATAATAAATAATTGATTCAATTTGTTATTTCTTCACAACTAATGATGATTGATTTGATTGTTTTTAGCACTATAACAAAAAACTAAACGTAAATATATAACTAATTTAACCTAAAACCTATATAAAACTAAAATTACCTAAATACTATTCGAAAAATTAATGTAAGTATAAAATACCTGAAATAAATTAAAAACCTACAAACAAGAAACTAAAAATATAAACTAAATATACCTAAATTAATTCTATAAAAATATAACAGCATACCTAAGAAAAATATTTAAATTATAATAGTAAATAATAAAATCAATCAAAAAGTCCGCCCGAACCCGGTGCAAAGGTGCCCATCGCGCTCACTTTTAGCACTTACCTCTATTTATCATTCTTTTTTTAAAACTATTTAGAAATGTAAGACTTTATAATATATGGATATAAATAAATAGGTTTATACTTTTAGAAAAAGTATCGTTCGTACCGAGTACAAAATGGCTTTTCATTGCCCTCGGAATAAGCTTTCGAAGTTCGCCTTCACCTTCTTTCCACGGGCATGAAAAAGCCTCATTCTGTACTCGGTACGAAATATATTATTTACTTACTTAAAATTGTATTAAATAGTTGTATTAAGCATCCGTCATTAGTATTTATTTTTACTAGATAAAATATAGGTAACGACTAATTGCTTTTCATCACAGTCTAGAATAATAGATCGGTATTACAAAGGCTTGTTAGAAGGAAACTGTCTATTGTTAGTAGTTCATAGACATGCTTATTTGTGAACTTTGAATGAACTGTTATGCTTGCAACCAGAGACTTACACCTCCCAGGAATCGAACCGGATGGAGTCCGATAGAATTGATACTTAATACACTGTAAGGGGCTTCATGGAAACAGCTAGGTCTATCGAGTTATAAGGTTAGTGTTATTCATTAGTAAGTAACGAACCTATAAGAAAAATAGCTTTGTTATTAGGAACTCTATGTATAATAGGGTCTAATTTTCTAATATCGTACTTAGCAATGTCTACTGTAGTATTGTTTGATTTGTATTGACATTTTATTTTTGGACGTGTAACTGATTAAATAATGATTATGATTAGCTATGTATACATAATGAAAGGCTAGAACGATGAATGGATGTAAAAAAATATATCTATGGAGTACTACAATATCATTCTTAAATTTCCCCAGGACTCAGGATAAGTAGGTATACAAACATAAACAAACATCAAATTTTCCTGCTCAAGACAAAGTCCGTCTGAAAAGATCGATTTGTGACACCGCATCGCCCCAGCTCTGCCCGCGGCTTTGCCCACGTGGAATGAGTTTTTCCCGCGGGACCAATTTACCGCGGTAAAAAGTAGCCTATATGTTATTCCAGGATATAAGCTATCACTGTACCAAGTTTCATCAAAATCCGATCAGCCGTTACAGCGTGAAAGGGTAACAAACATCCATCGTCACAAACATCCTTACAAACTTTCGCTTTTATTTTTGTTAAGTATAATTATGAAATGACGACATAATGTTAAATTATCTATATATGATAGACACTGAAACAATAATATAGTAGGATAATAAAATAATAATAACATTGATATTTGACGTATAAAAATTGAATTAAAATCGGTGTATTGAAATTGAAATATAAGTCGGTATGTACGCCATAAAACGCTGATTTAATTAAATTAAATAGACACTATAAGTATTTCACAATCTATTACACATAATTGTATCGATGCTATCACCGTGTAACCCTGACTTTGTTTCCACGCAACACAAATAAACCTTACTGTTTTTCAGTGGGCACATAGGTATCTACTATTATTGATCCGGTACACCCCAATGCTTCCCTACTGCGACATAAGCTTACATTCCTCCACCCTAGCACCACACACGTACACCTATACACAGAGGAATAAAAGAAAAACTGCGTCCGATGCGACGAGGGTCCTCAGACAGGTCGTACACGGGTACTTATAGCTATACAATGCAGTGAGTGGGTGAGCACACTGCAGGCAAAGCCGGCTGAATCCCGGAAAACTACCGACCCAGTCTAGACATGGGGGCAGGTTCCCCTCTGGAGCGCCCCGCCGACACCCCCGCTACCCGGACGGTTTCACCAACTTGCAGACATTATAAAAAGAAAAGCAGCGACGCTTTTGAGTGATGCGGTATGGGAGGTGAGAACAAATAAAAGGTACGGTACGCCGCACAGCCTACTCACTGATCGACTTAACTATTTTTCCGTAAAACGAGTTAATATTACCTAAGATAAATAAACAGAATCGATTTTATTCATTTGACGCTTCGATCGCAGTACCAGCAACCTACCGAACCTAACCTGAATAATCAAAATAAATAAAGTGTTTCTAAGTATAATGCACTGAAATTACATGAGATAGAGGTGTGGTGACCTGTACTACAGGTTCATCCTAATAATTAATACCTAGGTACCGCAGCCTCACACAAAACAATGTATACCTTTACCTACTTAACCGCACAAAATTTGTTGTTACCTTTTAATTTTAAATTATGTATTTGTGTGTCATTGTTAGGGTTCACCAGCGATATTATTTTTCAGGACGACAATTTAGACATATTTTAAAGTTAAAAGTATTACAATTAAAGTGAGAGCGTGGGGCGTAGGGGATAAGACGCGGCCTCTCATATCGAAAGGTCCGGAGTTCGATCCCCAGCTGGGCCATGTACCAATGGGTTTTTTCTCGAAACTTAAGTACATTTACTGACTGCTCTCAAACGGTGAAGGAAAACATCGTGACGAAACCTGCATACGCCGATGAAAAAATTCTTAGGCGCATGTGAAGTCCACCAATCCGCACTGGGCTAGCGTGGTGGACTATAGCCCGAACGCCCTCGTGGAGAGGGTAGGCCTGAGCCCCAGCAGTGGGGACATTAATAGGCTGTTGATGATGCAATTAAAGTGCGAACAATTAATTTCAAAGCTAAATTTGTAAGAGCTGTTTAAAGTTAAAGTGGGAACCTTAACTTTTAAAGCTTATTTATACAATACCTATATACATATATTGTTTTATCGAAACCGTTGCACCGACCGACAGTTAGGGGTGGGGTCCATTATGCATGCATGTACCATGCATAACCATCACCTTGAATAAGATAGACAGTACGATATGCATGATTGACTGTGCTGCAGTGGGTTAGTGAGAGTGAACTACATGGTGGGCTGCGGGAAGGGTGCAGTGCGGACGGGGGGCTGCAGACAGGGTGGGCCCGGGGTGTGGGGCCAGACGGGAGAAACCCGACGCACCTCGTTTCCGCACCGTGTAACGGAACATTCACACAGACATACATACATGCACTTGACGGAGGGTGTGATTAACTGTGTACAATACCGTCTGTCGCAGCGTTGGTACAAGACGGCGTCATTTTCATGCAAGCACAAAGCGCTTCAAAGGAGCTACATTCAGTCTCAGCAAATAAAAAGGAGTATATACTCGTAAGTACATGAATAAATATTCTGGTTATTTATCATGTGGTTTAAGTATTAGCGTGGTATTACCCGACATGAGAATCAGAATAGGCCCTATTGGAAATGAGAACAATTTCCTTAGTAACTTATAAAGTTCCCTCAGAAAGTTTATTCTTAACTAGCTTTTCCCGCGGCTTTGCCCTCGTAGAAAAGTTTTTCCATGTACATTGTGAAACAGCACCCTCTATATAGGCGTTTTGTTACTTAGGGGTATTAGCGGACGCCCAGCGATTTTTTCGCGTTAAACAGTGCCCTATATGTTATTCCAGGATATAAGCTAGCACTGTACCAAGTTTCATCAAAATCTGTTCGGAAATTTTTGCGTGAAAGAGTAACAAACATCCATCTTCACATCATTACAAACTTTCGCCTTTATAATATTAGTAGGATAGGATAGGAAGTAGGATTCTAAAAGGTAGTATCTCATTCTGATCTTGTAGTTCAAAAAATTTCCTGGTCTTCCTTTACTTTAAGATACTATGTTACTTACATACAAGGAATTGATTCTGTTATTTGACCTCGACTGGTAAAAATACAGAACTATGAAAACTTGTCAAAAAGGATACACCACTTTTTTGGCGGACTGTACAGTCGGATGTCTCTTGTATGTCACTGGCCCAAAATACAATAGAACATCCACAGTACTCCCACGAAAAACTTGGTTGACCAAGATACACCCGACGACCAAATCGTGTGCGGTATGGTTTTCACCGCACGTCAGTGGAAACACTTGACCTTGAGCTGGCCTAGCCTATTAGGCAGTGTCAATACTATGAGAGACCAGTTTACACTGGTTTTGTATCCACTGACGTGCGGTCGACCGTACCAGTAGGTAGGGGTACAATCGCGCTAAGATAGCGCGTCCCTGACCGCGCGGGCATGCGCGGGCCTTGGCCGCGGGCGACGACTCGCGCCTCCCGCGTCACGTTTATAAACCGCCACGATACCATTGATACGGCGCGTTCCTTCCCGCCTGCTGTGCACAACACCAACTCAGTCAGACCCTCAGACTCGATGCAAACGATATCAGTCCAGTGTGTAATACTGGCGTAATAAGAAAACATTTTATTGAATTTGACTAACATCTGTTGCTTGGATATTTTTCTTCCGATAAATGAAATGATCCTTACGTGAAACTGAGTCGATCCGCATCAAAAATTTTTTTGATTAAAATGTCTAATTTTTTATGTACAACACACGCTTGACCAAAAAAATTTCTACGCTAAAATTGTTTTCACAAAAAAAAGACCAAATGGTTCCTAAGATAGTTTCGCTGTATCTCCTATAGTTTCGGTTTTACTCTAAGTGTCCTAGTTAAAAAAACACTCTGTATAGATACTTCGAGAAAAGCTGTTCCCGCGGGAACAACTTTTCTATGCGGGCGAAGCCGCGGGAAACAGCTAGTGGAATATAAGTTCTTGTATACTACTTATACAGAGTGTATATTTAGTCACCTGCAATAACTTAAGAAGCACGAAACTGTAAGTGCCGTGGTATATATTTACTAAATCAGTAGGTATACGCCACGGGTACTTACAGTTTCGTGCTTCTCAGATACAGATTATTAATGCTCAACTTGTTGTTAAAATGTTTGTAATCTAAGCTTGCGATTAATAAACCTAAGCCGAACGCATGTCGCCCGCCACCCGCCCGCGCTCACCGCCCATTTAATTAATTATTTAACATTTTATTGTACACAGAACATATAAAAACAATACAAAAAGCAGAAAATTATACAAAAGGTTAAAAGCTTATTTCTATGAAAGCTCTTCCGACGGTGGAGATAAGTGATTAAAGACGTCCAAGAAAGTTAATTAATGATTAAATGTTTTATGACATCTAACTCATAAAATCAAACAACAAAATGTACATGTAACTAACTAACTAACACCTTGCATTTGACTAGAGCTGGATATAGCTAAGGGTCAAGCGCCGAGAGCGGGTCGTCGGCCGCGGCGCGGGTCGCCGCCGCCGCATCGCATGCACCCGCCGCATCTGTATGCGGGGCCGCCAACTGACGGCAAAAAACCGACCGCGCCCGCTCTCGCTGAATCTGAATTAATACCGCGACATAACTCCATTATCATCCTGATGGACTGCCATCGTATACGTGCTCGACGTTCGTAAGACGGCAATCCGAGAGTACCTACCAGTAAAGTATATCTAATCTAGTTGGATATGGGTTATACAGGGCTATATAAAAATGGTCAGCCGAACGAAACACGTGTCAAACGATTTTTTCATCACACTTGCTCGTTATGGGTCTTATTATATGCGTTCCTAAAGAAACACAATGGCCTATATACACCCGCGGGAGAATATTGAAAATCAGTACAATATTATTACCCCTAGGGGCTGTAATGTTTATCAGGCTATACTGAACTGGTTTATTAAATTAACTAAGTTAAATTGAGTAGTTAACATGACTAAATTGACTAAATCGACTAAGTCGACTAAACTTGACTAATAATAATAATGTTTGGACAAATTTACACACGGCTGTTTAGTCCCAACTAAGCCGAAGCTTGTACATGGGTACTCGACAACTGATAAACATACTTAATTACTTTTAAATAAATACTTAATTACATACAAACACCCATAATCCGAAAACCAACAGTTATGCCCATCACACAAATGTTGGTCCCGGGTGAGAATCGAACCCACGACCATTGGCGCAGTAGGCAGGGTTACTACCACTACGCCAACAGGCCAGTCAACTAAACTTGACTAAATTGACTAAAATTGACAAAACTTGACTTGACCTTGAGTTATATTAAGGTAATTAAATTTAACTTAATTAACTTAAATAAATTCAGCAAAGTCAAAGAAAATAAATTTGTTCCCTTGTGTCGTAGGTATTTATTTCCTCGCAAATGTGATGAAAAACATTGTGTGCATCACGGGCAGTATCCTACTCACTGCCCTTATTGCACAATGTACTATTAAAAACCACAACGTTTTGTTGTATGTACACATGTTAAATTTATAACATCCCTCTTTTTCGTAGGGTTTAAAACAATGAATAACGGTTACATGAAAATATTATGAAGAAACTTTTATTAAACTTGATCGACAATCCTGAAACTGCGGAGTGAATTTTGTTACATTTGGTACGGAAAGATTATGTTACTTGCGAATTCTTGTAAATACTTACCCGCGGCTTCACACGCGTGAAATAAGTTAGGATTACAAGTAGAATTCGTGTAGCTCGTTACATATTCAACTGTAGTAATTAATAAACCTATAAAACCGAGTCAGTAGACATACATATATTTACATCTATAAATGCTAACAACAATGTCACAGCAATGACGAATAACTAAGGTCACCCACCCATATACCCGAAAGTAAGACTGACTGCAAATATTAGAAGTAGTATAGTAGCTAAGTATACGCGCTGGGAAAGATAAAATAGTGGCTGGAAGTGGATGAATGAGGACGACGGCAGACGGGCTTATTTATGTCCAACAGTGGACGTTGACAGGATTAGCGAGACGGTTATGATCATATCAACTGAAAAGCAATTTACCTAAAAAGCAAAATGCCTAAAACCAACGTCTAAATTGAAGAATGCCTAAGTAGATTTGACTAATAACGTGTACTTTACAGCTTTACTAAAACGAGTCTATAGCCACAATACTCGACTTTACAGTATTACTAAAACGAGTCTATAGCCACAATACTCGACTTTACAGCATTACTAAAACGAGTCTATACCCACAATACTCGACTTTACAGTATTACTAAAACGAGTCTATATCCACAATACTCGACTTTACTGCTTTACTAAGACGAGTCTATTAGCCACTAATCGACTGTGAATTATGATTCTAGTCAGGAAGTAAGAGATCAATTAAAAACTTTGCCGTTTCATAGCACCGAACCCTCAATTAATGGAGAGCTGAGACACATACCAAGAATACGTTTTCCGGAAAGGTAGGGTCACTTATTAGCCGTTAATTCTACGTCATGGCCTATACCAAGTGCGGAACGCAGTTACAGCTGCATAATTTCACTCACACTTTCTAACATGCGGTCAAGCATAGAGAACATAAGGAACGTATAAGTTAAACGTAGGTCTTGTGACCTAAGAACATATGTATATGTGTGGATGAGTATGTAGCGGCGATATCTATGTGTATAATATAAAGGTTGTACCAAAATTCAAACATAATCCCAGAGCAGTGGGTTAGGCCAGCTTATTGTGGTTGTAGAAATCCCTATTAAATCAAAATATAAACTCGAAAGTGTTTTATCTTTAGTGCTCAATCACGGCTGAACAGATTTTTATGAAAATCGGTATACATATAGTGATAGCAATATCCATAGCCCAGAATAACTAAAAGAATAATTTTATTAGGGCGCCCACAATTAAAAATAAACTGGAATTATTCTTTTCAGATAAGTATATAGGTTAGGTATTTTTTATCAAGTCGAGTTCAGTGAACTAACTAGTCTATAACAATCGTTGCCGTCGAAAATCAGTAACAAATTTATGAAATACTATAACAATATTGTTATTAATATTTTAAAAACTTAGCAAATAAATTAAACTATATATCAATGATGTCAATCTTGGCTAATAGGTAGACTGTGTCGAAAGGCAAGGCGTCAACAGTCGTCCAGTTCGTTATAAATATCATAAATAATGATTGTTCTCTCCCCTCTCAATTAACATTTTAAAATAATAACTTTATGTCTTTTCTTTTATAACGGATCTAGTAACCCTCTCCGCTACGCCTTACATGTAAATAGTAATTTGTATATAAAGTCAGTTAGATCCTAAATTACTACAAATAGTTTATTATTATATTTACGATTGTTTATTTATTAAAACCTTTTAACAATTTCGGAGTCATTACCACACACGCACACCCATATAACAGCAATCGTAAGTGTATTTAGACTAAAATAATAATCTGCAATGACTCATCGTTGTTTCAGAAGGGAATCCCTATATTGATTTCTGGGACACGTCATGGGTTCTCCCGAGAGGGTGGCAGCATGATGTAGCTTTTCTGAAATATATTATTCAGGATTGAGTGGCTTTCTGGTTGGCTTTGTTTAAGTACTTATCTACTGAGAAATTAATAGAAGTCGGTTAAAACACGTGTCACGATGCGTAACGTAGCATTTGCGTTCCCAGGAGGTTTCAGTGGCTGGCTACCCGAGCTAGACAAGTGCAGGACAACACATATATTATGTACTAAATAAATAATCTAAACGCATTTTAATGATAATAACAATACTCCAAACAAAACCACGTGTCTGCAATGCCTCTCGTAGCGCTCTCGTAGCAGCGCGCTACGAGCGGCGCAGGCGCAGGCCCTCGCTTGCGGGTCACTGGCACTACCCAGCCCGGCCACTGCACCCAACTAGCTTAGATATTTCTAACATTGCAGCTTTTTTTTTCTATTGCCAACATTCCCAGGGCGCGTTCATGCCCCTACTATGTACTTATATGAGTAAGTACATACACACGACGCGAACTGATAAAACCGACGGTGTATCTGCTTTTATAATGAGTGCAATTTCAATCTTTATTTATTTATTTGAAACTTTATTGCACTAATTTGTACAAAAGGCGAACTTAATGCCAATGGCAATCTCTACCAGCTGACCTTTGGGCCATGCAGATAAATTAGTGGTAGGCGCTTTAAATGATTATAAAATATAATACTATCGTTGTATTGATAATCTTAGCTAAAGTTTGTGGAAATCCTAACTGCCTAACGAATGTGCATGAAATAGTTATTTAACTTGAAAGAAAATATAGGTTACTAACAAGTATTAACTAGATCTGCGATCAATGTCGCAGGATATCATGCTGATTTGTGGATAAGTAGTAAAATATCTGCCAAAGTTTCACTTTTAGCACAGTCCTGGGGAGCACGTTTTCAACCGACGAAAAAAGGGGCGCTTCTCAAGTCATCCCGTATATATTTTTTAAGTATGACCACGCATAACTTTTTGATGTTATAATAACTAGGTAAGGGACCTGAAATTGTAGACGATGATTATTTTATGGTAGATACCAACCGTAATAAGTTGAGTAAAATAATAATAAATAAATAAAATAATAAAAAAATATCAATCAATTCTACAGTATTTTCGTTTGATTAACATACAAGCACATGCATTCACTCTATCACATATTATAGGTACATTCATGTCACCTACCTTTTCTCCCTAAAGTCAAAATGCATCGCCATAATATATAGAAAATACTACCACGAAGTCCTTACATACGTGATAGACTACATTTCAAGCAATATAATCAAAACTAAGTGAATGGATGAAGTAGCTACTAGCAATAGATCTCATTACATGAATCACTTTCACGCGGGTGCGCGCGCGCAGTCGATTCGCATCGAAAGTGCAACGCCCCGGTGAACTTCGCGCACTAACTGGGCCGAGCGACGCAAGCGCGTCGGTGCAGTAATCGTGCATTACATTATGTACATGGCAATGGGAAATCTTTTTATTACCTACCAATATCAAATTAATTATATAATGTAAAAATTCTCATTACTTACTTACGTGAAACAACTTCTAAATATTATTACAGAATACATAAATGATATTAGCGTGACAACATCCTGCAATATTTCATAGCAAATGAAAACGCCGTGCGTGGTAGCATAGTTCGTTGTGCACTCGCCTCATTTTCACGAGATCGTGGGTTCAAAGCTTGGCCCGTACCAATAAGTTTTTCGAAACTTAAGTACCTACGGTTTATTTATCACAGGCTTTTCGGTGATGGACAACATCGTGAGAAAACCTGCATACGCCGAAGATTAGAATTTTTATTGTAATTCGTTTGGTAAGTCCTCAATACACGGATTGGGGCAACGTTGGTATACAAGGGTTTGGAACAAAAGATTCCATAGGCTTTCAGTGTCGCCAGGTATTGAAGATAAACGAAAATGCCGAAAACCTGCATATTATTTTCTGGAGTATGTAGTTGTTAGTGAACTACCTCCCACGACAATGAAAAGCACGAAACCTATATAAAGTTTTGTATATTTACTGCCGGCTGTGTTTATTCTGTTCCCTTTTTAACTTACAGGTAAATCGTACACACAGGAGCGGCTGGTGTGTAAGCGGGCGTGCTCTGAAATAGTGGAGACGGGATCTATTTCCCGGGCAGCTGCTCGCGTACGTTGCCCCTGCGCAGGGCGTTAGAAGTGCAACGATCTCTGCAATTATCGGTGCACCCGCGGTCGCCAGCGCCGCTCTAAACTTGAACTGCGAGCAATGCACCCCGCTGCTCCTCACCTTCACTGCTTAGAAAGCATCACCTATTGCGTCTAACGCTCGCTGCGTCGCGTAATAACACACAAACTCGTATGCACCGAGTAAAAGCGAATGCAGTATGGTTCACTGAATGACTGATTGAGCGTTTCTCAAAAACTTTGAACCTGGCACTTCTTCAGTGTCCTACGTTTTTGCAGAAGAATTTATTATACCTTATAGTGGTTCTGGTGATTTCACAATCAAATTACTAATTAAATATATATATATATATATATTTCTCTATGTTCCTATATGAAAAATTGTTTTTTCCAAAAAATATCAAAAGTACTGTGCTACAGTACTTTTAACTCAATTTCTGCAGTTATTTTCAAAGAACCCGGAGCTAAGGGATAGTCTTTCAGTGAAACTATCTATTTATCAGCGTTTTCTAAAGGATTCTGTGTCGATAATATTGAATTAGTGCCAAAACTATAATAGTGCCGTGAAAAGTTCCATACGTAATCGTAATTTCTTTTCTGTTACTTTCGCGCAGGTAGCAGTTAGTAGGAAAGATTTGAGAAACGTTCGAATGTATCAGTATCCCAGAAGGACCACATGGTCGTGCTATATATGTATATATAGGAATATAATATTACCTGCATTGTTTCAATTTATTCCCACGCTTTCCACTGCAATCAACCTCATCTCAATAACCATTATGTTAAGACGTTCAATGACAATAAAGAAAAATATTTGCACAAGTGACAGTGTTATTATTTCTCTATCAAATTGGGTTTGTATGCATCTGCGATCGCTGACATTTCGATGCACCGTGTGTTTTTAAAAACATTTATCGTGTATGGAACACGATCTTTGTCTCAGGTGATTAACACAAGAACTTAACTACGCATCGGATTTTAATTTGCAAATGAATAAATAAGTAAAATTGAAGTACAGTGTTACTATAAAAGCGCGAACTACTGTAAATCTTAGATTTGGTAAAAGTTAGAATTGTTCTAATAAAAAGTTAAGTTTAGGTAAGGTGAGGTTTATCATGACTATCCGAAATTAACAATCAATTCCAACTTTTACCATCGTCACTTGGTAAATCTTCTGTTTCACCGGTAAATTCTAGGAATTACCTAGTTAGCGCTTTCACAATAACATATTATAATTCGGCAAACGTTTTATAAAACCTGATATAATATAAGCAAGTAAAAAATACAAGCACCTAGGTATTTAGTTCTTTTATGAATCTAATAATAATTTTTATGTGAATTTGAAGTGAAACTGCACCCACCACGTGTACCTATTTCTGCACATTGAATAAAAGTGCATTAGCAACTCCTGAGCCGTTCTACTACCCTGGTAGTCGGTTGCACCGGACTGCATTCTCGGCCGAGCGCCCGCGCCGTCACCGTGCGGAGGCGTAATAATAGTATGTATGTATGTACGTGTTTCGTTTCACTTTTCCAGCGCATGTAAAGCTTATAGGACGTGAAAATTGTAGTAATATTGGAATTTTCAAATTAGGTATGTATTGCGCACCCAGTGTAAAGTTCTACTATCGAGCCACCTGTGTATCGAGCAATACGAGGATGGGGATGACAAATAGTTCTATGTTGTAGGATGTATCTACCGCTCTCTTTGTTAAACAAAGTTAGATTCCTAGTGAAATAGAAGTATCAATAAGATTCCATTCGTGGACGTTAAATTAGTTTCAAATCGAATTTCAACTAAATTACAAAAATAACCACAAAAATAACGATAGAAAATCAAACACCACTGATTTTATGTGCGTATATGGCCTGAGTAGGTCGCAAGATAAACACGATACAGGATTAGTATTGATTTAAATCTCTTCCTACATTAACTATCAGAATAGATTGCTAAGTGATACTTCGATGATGAATAATTATTTATAAGCAATTTTGTAAAAGAAATACAGGTCGAGGCCTATGGAAACTTTAAATAAATGTTTTTGAATATTTTTTACTTATTTTTAAATATTTAATACTTAATTTAAGGTTTAATATTTAATTGAGATACATTTGTATGTACATGCAAACGTCTAAGTATATTTTTGTGCACTAATTTTTGTGTCCGATTTCCATTTTGTCCTAAGTAAATTTAGTTAGTTCCGAATTGCTTTCTGTCAGAAATTATTTATTTGTCTGGTTTGAATTTTGTACAAAATATATTTTTTAACGAAGATCACAGTCGTAGAGGTTACTTAGATTTTATTTAGACTAATTATTGCACATCTTTTTCGTTTAGTTTTGGATATGTTTTTTAGATTGTACTCAATTCAATTTAGACGTTTTCAAATAAACAATTCTAATTGAACGTATTTCCGGGATGTATTTTTAACTTTGGACTAATTTCAATTTGGACGTAGACACTAAAGGATCTATTTTTAATAGTGATCTAGAAAAGATAAATTTGGACTTAAGCTTACCAACCCTCAATACATTTTACTCCAACCTCCAACAATTTTAATAAGATTAAAAGTTTAATATTTTTAATTTAATTAATAGATACTGTTTTAAACAAAATAAATAATTTCAATCACTACGTTAAATCGTGCAATTGCGCATGGCAATTGCATGACCGGTTAGTTTCAGTACAGTCTACCAGGATAGCTGAGCTGGCGAGGAGTTTGCACGTGCCAAGAAAATGGCGCGATGCATGAATTCGCATGCAGTTCGATAGCACGAGTGTACAGATGTAAGTGGAAAAGGGACGGCTACATAATGTGCATGTGTTTGTGTCGATGTGACAGTGACGTGCGAATCGCGGTTTGTAAGTAATCTTGGTTGGTGGGCATATTCTATTGAATGTTCACGATGTAGAAGCCAGTGCGTTTCAATACTGCTTGCTTGTGGCAAAATGTAAGTATTTCAATAGTAAGCTTTAGTTAGTCAACTGTAATACATTTTATCGAAGGGTAGCGTATGTTTCTTGTGTCAGCATTTGGTGATATAGAGTATTGTTTAATTGAATGTGATCAGGATATCGTCTTTTGTTTTACTTTACTTCCTGTTTACGGCATACTTCCTATCCGTTACCATACCACTAAGTGCTAAGGATTCGTTAACGAGATCCACCTATTTATCCACATACTCTGAATTGTACGTTCAGTTCAGCTAATCTTTAATATACACATATTTATATGTATAAACAACATGCATTGTGCAATGACCTGACGTACACAGCGGGCGCGTACTGTGACGCGGCAAGGGCATCGGTCCAGCGACCTGTCGGCGCGTTCTGCTCTCCTGGTAGCAAAGGTTCGTTTACCACACAACCCTTTTCTGGTCCTAAAACTATCACACTCTGAAAAGGACCAGGATCAGAGCATTGTTTGCAAATCGCACGCCGGTGCCGCCGCCCGCCACGGTCGGTCGACGTGCATATACAATGCATCCTCAGCTCGTCAAACGACCAGGCATTGCATTTTCGATACGTGACTTTATTTTTTGGTGCGTGAGATTCACTGGCTTGTTAATATGTTCTTGGGCCAAGGTCGTGCAATGTGATCGACATCATCAAAATAAATTATGAATGCTAATTTATGTCGCGCGTTGTGTTTATTTCATCGTCTTTTTAGATAACAGGTACTGTTATGCATGCGTTTTTGAGACGTGATTTAAAATCCAAGTAAATTAAAAATAATGAAGAGTCGAATAATAGGCGCGGTAGCTCAGTTGTTAGTAGTGATTTATGTTCGTGAGGTCGAGGTATCAGGCCCGTGCCGTTACGTATCATTGATGAAAGAAAGCTTTGGCGACTTATGAACCTTATTAATTTCACTATAATTAATAAGACCGCGGTTGTAGTTATTTATTTCATTTTTTTATATAGGTATTTAATTTTTCGTCAATAAACAATTTCTCTTATATTTTATTTCAGTTGAAAACAATCTTTCGTTTGATTCGCACTGATAAAATTTTGATGGCCTGTTTGTTTAAATCCAGAGGTACTAATTCTAGGGTTTATAAAAAAATGTTTCCAGGTAAATACTATGTTAGTTTCTTTGACCATCTAGACATCACATTAGTTTTCAATTAGAAACTATCAAATCCGCGCTTAAAACCTTGTTATAAATAGTCTATTTTTAAAAATAGACTATTGCAATTAGCACTTACCTTTGGAATTTCCACTCTTCTTTATCCTCTAAGATTCTCAAAGTTTGGCATAAACAAAAGAACAAAACATTGTCTCTGGTCTAAGTGACTCCTGCCGCTGCCACATCTCCATGTTTGTGATTGTAGCCCTGCGTGGGCTTGAAGCTCGCTCCCTAGAGCATTTTATTTTTACACGCGCGTCCGTTGACCCCCTAACAAACTGCGTAATATCATTAAGTACTTTTATTACGATTAAAACATATTATCTCAGATTACTCAGATACATTTTTTTTGCTTTATTTAAATTGATAAAGTTAATATATGTTCGTAATCTTTATCAATGTGTTTATATAGGTAGGTAATATTTAAAATTGACGCTTCTGAATTTTTTTTAACTTTAAATCTAATAGGTACAAAATGTAAAATTATATCGAAATACTCATTTTCTTTTACAAAAATCTAACGAGGTTGCTTGTTTACCAATCCAATTTTAGTACCTATATATCTATAATATTTTTTTGCTCTATCATTATTAGCAGTGTAGGAAAGTGTCAATGTAGGAAAAACAAAAAAAAACAGATACAAACAACATTAATTGTAAGGTGGGGAACAGACACATAATACCTATCACTAATCTGTGGGACAAAATGAACCACTTTCCCAGAAAAGTCGTAACTATTAGAAAATGAGTATGAGCAATCTTTTTTTAATTTCATAAAATTTTAGTTTATTAAATTTTTAATAGTTTTAAATTTTACCCCTTTTATAATCGTTACCATATTTTAAAGTGTCATTGACCCCGGTCAGCTGGATAGGGTTCAAATTTTACAATAAATACCTTACACATTGAGGAGCTGTAACTTGAAAACGGTTAAAAATTTCAACAAAGTAGTTCCTTTGGGGAAAAAATAGTACAAAGTCAACTCAATCTGGTATTTTCAGGAAAGGGCGTCGTTGTGTCTCACTCACCCTAAATAACTTCGTGTTCTCCGTGTTCCCGCCTGTTACAAAAATGACTTTTGATCGTCACTTAACTTAATTAGTTAGTGTAATATCTACGGAGCACCTACAGTGTGTGACCGCAAACATCATAATGAAACCATGGACAATGGGTGTAGCTGCAGGTAATAATATAAGAAACCAATCAAGAATTCACCTGAAGGTTGGAATAAACAACAAATCCTTGAACAAGGAAACGGGATCTGGTTCCGGATGCAGTGGGGTGGCGCATCGATCGGCCGTGACCATGGCAACGCGCAGCCAAGTGCGTGGGTCAGGGCCGCGCTGCCTGCCGCCACCTCCCCTCCCCCCGTGCCCCGCCGCCGCCGCCGCTCAATAACTACTACAAAATTGCATCACGAATGCAAACATCTTACTGTCACGGTCGAGGGGCTTTACGTCCAAATTGAAATTGGTCCAACCAAAAAAGGCGTTTCGAAAACGGGCCAAAATTATTGAAGTCCAATGTGAATTTAGTACAAATCACAGTGGATCTGAAACAAGTAGGTATCCAATCTGAATTATGTTCAAAGTGAATTAAGTCCAAATTGATTTCTGTCCTAAATTATTTAGGGCCGATTTGATTGTGAATTAGTATTGGACGTAAGTATTTCCTATTTGACGTAAGTTACTCAAATCCCTTTTTCATAATGGACGTATTTTTCACTTTGGAGCAAGTTCAATTGGGACGCGTCGGTCAACACGGTCGCTATCTGTATCGGGTTACATATTAAGACAAATATAATTTAGGCTTTCTTATTGATAAACGATTTCCTCCCGAAAACCTTTATTAAAACAATATGCCTTTAAAAACTTAATAAATCCGAATCGAACGGCTTGAAACTTCCTGACCTCGGAGGATTCTGCTACATTGAACAAAATTTCATGCAATTTCATATATCGTCTGTTAAAAGTGTTATGTATGACTTATGTTAACCTCCTTAATCTGGTTGATCTTTTGGAAGGATTGTGTTCCATATGAAATTCTATGTCCACCAGTTAGTACGGAGTTAGAGGTTAATAACCGACGAAATGTAAAAGTAATGACACTGTGACGGACTGGGACGGACGAACGGACTGCACGATCTTAGGGTTCCATGTCGGACTACGGAATCCTAAAATGATCTGGTTTTGTCGCAGACAATGTCATATTTATCGGAGAAATAACAGCAGCTTTGTATTTACTGTCCTCGTGTATAAACAAGTATAAAGAAGTACAAACTGCACTTTATTTTTATAGCTCTGACTCAGGCGCAGCGAGCGACTGTAACATTGGTGATTTCTTATCAACGACCTTCAGTGCACACAAGACGACACTTCGACTTGCATAATCGCATAAATGCAAAAAATACGTAAAATATTGTTTGTGTGATAGATAAAACCGGTGCGCTACAAGTGAATTTGGTGCAGCGGGTGGCGTTCTTATTACAATGGCATATAGCACAACGAATGTTACACCTGAGCTGTGGGTTACTGTACAGGTACAGACGGCCAAAAAAGTAGTGTCTTACAGTTATAACGTTGACATTCGTTTGCACGTCATAATAAGTCTATTTTCACAGTTAAAACCATCTCACTGATTCGGTCTTTGCAAATTATTTGACTATTTTAAATTTGGCAAAACTGATGCACCACTTCTTGGCTGATTGTACTTTAAGATTATCAACCACTTTTTGCAAAAAGAGCACATGTATTGTGTCAGGAAGGTTCGAATCTCTTTGGTGGCGCGCGCGCTCCCTATGGAGACTGTATCTTGGATATTTAGTATGGGAACCAAGAGTGCCACTTACAGGGGGGGTGCGGACAAAGGAAGCGGAGTAGCGAGAGGAGGTTGCTAATACAAATTTATATGGAGTTTGAAAATGAGAATGTGTGAGTGAGTCACAGTATTGTCATATATTTGACACGATTTTGACACCCATAGAATGCTTCTTTTACGCCTCTTTAAGGGGCCGCGAGCACGCACCAAAGAGATCTTAACTCTATGTATTGTGTCCATCATCATTTTTATAATATTACCTGCTATAATATTAACTATTGACTATACAGAGCATAGGTCTCATGTTTGATCATGCAACTTATTTCCTGCGTCATTTATTTTATAGACATAATACAGAATACATAAATTCTTAAGCATCTTTGTTGGTTAGTTTATTAGGTTCATTAACAATGTCCATATAGAACAAAATAATCTTGCATGCCATCAATCCCTTTTATAGATTTCTACTCTATGGTATGTTTCAGTACCTACATTATATATTTTCCTACCTTATTACTTTTTAATAGGGGCTTAGGTGGGTGTCAAACGATTTCTTTAATCTTTAACAGAAACTGTGACACGTGTTTCAAAAATACTGTTGGCCGTGACCCCTGCTCGGTCACGCCGGTTAAGGGCGGAGAGGGGTGCGGGAGGGCGGCAGGGGAGCGCGGGGGTGCCCCACCGAAGGACGCCCGAAGGCGGCCGGGGGGGCGGCAATGAATAGACCTTTCAGAATTTCACTTGTTTCCATACCAACTACCTACTAAAAGGCTTTTACCACCTTTTGCAAAACAGCAATTAGTTGGATTTGCAAACTGTTGTTGGCGTTATGAAATAATTTACTATAAGTGTTGCGAGCGACGCGACCTCCGGCAAGGTTGTCGGCCAGCGCCACTTCCCTGTGTACTCATCGCTTGTTCTATCTATACATACCTATGTATATACCTACCTACCTACTAGTAGTCTTAGCTCGTTACACTTAAAATGTTGCGCTGTATTTAAACAGTGGGTAGTACTTATAAACAATAGCGAAAACCAGACTGCGAACTACACTCTACACAACTTGAAACTTTTGGAAATTTATATTAAAAAATAGTTGTTGCCCGCGGCTTTGCCCGCGTGGTATACATTTTTCCCGCGGGAGCGGTTTACCGCGGTAAAAAGTAGCCTATATATGTTATTCCAGGGTGTAAGCTATCACTGTACCAAGTTCATCAAGATCCGTTCAGCCGTTCTTGAGTTATAAATGGTGTAACCAATGTACAACAGTGGATGAACGTGTGCACGTGGGCCGAGGCGGTAGCCGAGGCACACATACATGAGTCCATCAATGCCTGATTGTGGCCAACACTTGTATAGGTAGTAGTTTTCTCAAAAAATGCGCGGAAATTTAAACTATTACCTATGTACACTATTTTATTTCATACATATACATTCCAAAATCAATGACGAACAACAATAAATTTCCACGCGCCAAAATGTTCATTTGTTTTTTTACACTAAACTGCTTGCAATTTGCAAGGCAATTCGAAATTAAAAAAAAAACTGTTGTTATTTTACCTCCGTGGTTGCCATGGTCACATGACATGTTAAGAATTAATATGGTCATTATTTGACCGCTAGGCACTACATGGATTTTCATTCAAATTATTTGCCCGTCTGCTCTCATTTATTTGACCAGTACAGCAATGACGATTTAACTCGAAGAAGGTTGTCAAAATAATGTTCACATTTCCAAGCATAAAAAGAAAAAGAAATGTAAATAACCCGGCTTTGTTTTATTTATTTAGTTTTCTGACTTTTCTTTTTGCTCGGCTCCTAAGAGTCGTAGCGTGATGTTATATAGCCTATTATCCTTCCTTATGAATGGGCAATCAAATGAAAAAAAAATGTTTCAAATCCGACTGGCGAGAAAGTTATTCAATGCGGGCGAAGCCGCTACAGCTAGTAAAAAATAAAAAGTTTTCTTGTAATAGGCATACCTACTAGTAATTCACATCTGAAGTTACTTTAGAAATGTAGGGGTTATTTAAGGATGTAATGAACTAGTTTCATTTAATTGACCGAGCGAGCGAAGCGAGCGAAGCGTCTACGTTTCGAGACTGGCCAAAAATGCTCTTGTCCGGCTGTCTGTCTGTCTGTCTGTCTGTCTGTCTGTAATTCTCTACAGGTCGCATTTTTCAACCGATTTTGACGAAAATTTGGCATGGGTATAAATTAATTAAACCTACAAAATGAGTAGAATAAAATTTTGAAAAACATTTTTTTTAGAGTACCTACCATACTCGCAAAGTGGGAGTGAACTTTTTTTTTCTTGTGAATCCCATAGTGTGGGATATCGTTGGATAGGTCTTTCAAAAATATTGCTGGTGTGTGAATACCATTTTTTCGATTTAGGGATCCGTTGGCGAAATATTAAGCTTTAAAGCGGTAATTTTTGTTAGAGTCACGTGTCCCCCCCCCCCTGCCAGCTAAACGGTTGCTTCTGGAAATGTGAAAAAATTCATGGCAGTAGCATATATAACGTAGTTACAAGGAAAACTATTACGGCTAAGTAGGTTCTATTAGTTTTTGAGTAATAGTGGATCGACTTAAGAAAGTTGAAAAAATAAATTATGTTCATAGAACTGCATACGTAAAATGGAAAATTATTTTTTTCCGCGTGATATCCATGGTGTGGGGTATCGTTGGATGGGTCTTTCAAAAATATCGCGGGTGTGTGATAAACATTTTTCGATTCAGGGATCCGTTTGCGAAATATTAAGCTTTAAAGTGCTAATTTTTGTCACTTTAGTAGGTACTTTTTCTGTTTCCAAAGTTGACTTTTGTTGGTTTCTTTTAGGTTTGGTTTATAAGGGCTGGCGAGGTCTACTGTTCTCACGGAACTACTAGTTATTAGAATACCTGTACGTCACTAAACTAAATACAAATAGCTATTACGTAACTTCAAAGACATACTAGATGCTCGTGCATGTATTTGTATCATAGCTGGCTTGACCCTGAAAACTAATTAACAAAATGTCCTTGCCAGATATACATATCTACCGTTAGAGCATCGCGCAAATTAGCGAACACCTATCAGGGAAGGCCTAGATACGCTAAATAGATATCACTAGGAAGTAATTTGCTCTGGCAGAAGGTTATGGTGATAGATAACTGATGATAACACATGACCACAAGCACAGTTGACTGTATGCATAAATGGATTGGTATAGATTGAAGAACACATTAGATTGTAGTCGAAATGATTTAAATCAAAACACTAAGTTTGGATTATTATTACGATGATATTGGATTTAGTCCTTTTTTACTGTCACTTTTTTGTGGATATGATGTGTTTGAATGTCAAGTCATTTGATGATATAATAGCTGCATAGCATCCTACCGGTATTGTATATCTTTCCAGTGTAAAAAATGACTTAAATATCTATCAAAACCACCAAGTCCTAAAGATAAAAAAACAGCGTTGTAAAAACTGTCTTCTTGTACGTATACCAGTAATAAAATCGGTAATTTTATGAAGTAGGTAGGCAGAAATAGCTGGTCAACTTTAACCTTACGTAGAAAAATATGTTTTTAAAAGCAAGGACAGGACCGAAATCTATTCGATCGACTGTCATTACCACATTATCTATAGGTATGTGTAATTAAATGAGTTAATGACTATATACAATGTGACTCAGACTTTTTTTCAGATATAGTAAAGTTCTCTTTATTTAGTTTTCCTAAAAATATAAACTACTCAACTCAAAATAAAAATAGTATAAAAACTAAAACCCGACTACAAAAAAAATAAAATCATTTTTTTTCTTTTGTCGTCGTATATTTTAATACTTGTTAGCTATTTTAATGCTTGATAATATCAAAATAATAATAATGTTTGGGCAAATTCACACACAGCTGTTTAGTCCCAAACTAAGCCGAAGCTTGTGGTGCAACAAATTTTTATTTTAAACTTTTTTACTGTAAACTTTTTTAATATTATTAACTTCTGCCAAGTGGATACGTGACAGCGACATCTAGTCTTCACTCTGATCTAGTTCTGTAGTGAATTTCACGGAAGGCGTGCGTAACCGCCGATATTTTTGTAGCAAGAATATTAAAAACTACGACGGTCCTAAAATGATTTGTATCCAGGGCGTAAAACCTATTTAAAAATGAGACCCACTGAGGAATACTGAAATAGCTGAGATCGCGAGGGTTCGCAACTCAGGTTCACAATCAAGCAGGGTGCAGGGGTCGCGCGCGCGCACCTGCGCATCGCATTGTGCATAGATAAGATACGGCTATTATTTTGACACAGCTATCGGTCCAATGTCACAGTGACCTTAATGACACCGATGACGCGACGTCACCACACGTCGCTCTGACCTTGCGATATTTATCTAATCTTCCGTTCGCGAAAATATTGTTAGCAGGATTATATTCAAAATGGTTTTATGTAGGTACATACCTATACTGTCGCAGCACGTGTAACATCGCCATCGCTATTTGTTAAATGATTGCCTTTCTTCTAAACTACGACTAGGTTCACGATTCTATTCTTAATTATGAACTTCTACATAACATTTGTTAAGTAGGTAATGGGATTTATTTATTTAGATAAGTAATCGAGATCTTTTAGGAGATTTTTGATACCACCTACTTAATTAAAGTATAGGTAAGTACTGTACTCTACTTTTCCAAAATGTATAATTAAATAGATAGGTACTTACCTAAGTAAATAGATGCCTTTACGTGTAACTCTTTGTCTCTTAGCCTAGACCATGTATTCTGTGCCTAGACACTAGATCACTAATCTGAGCTCTCAGCCTACTACATAGCCTAGGCGACACCTAGCTAGTTATTCCGCCGGGTAATGTCATATTATCCTTACATTGTCATACAATGTCAGGGTGTCTGACTGACGCGAAATACGTCCGAGTTTCAAAGGTATATTGCGCTCTGAATCTCGCGGTTCTTTTTTGAAAAATGCGAATAACTGTACATGTCACACAATGGGTGGAAAAGAGAATTGACATTTCCTTTACTATAGGCATGGAACTAATATCGTAGTACATATTAGTTCTATGCATTTTGTATACACTCGACATCTTTTTTATTTTCATTGTACGTAGTACATATTAGTTTCATGACTATAGGATAACTCTCTCTCACACCTACGACGGTGTAACGTTGACAGGTTATTCCCATGGAGCTAGGATCTCTTTGGTGAGCACCCGCGTATTCGCATTTAAAATTTAAATAACGAGAAAGTAAAAAACAGACTAGCATTAACACTTGACTTGTGCATAAAGTATGTGAGTTTCAGTGCACTATAGTCTAGTACTAATAAATATTCTGTCTGTGTACAAAGTGCCATGTTTACATCAGTAATACATTAATAATATAATTATGTGTGTCGTTTAATAAACACGACCTTCATCGGCGGCCGTCATCACCCGGAAATTGTTATATGTATAGCTGTAAACGCGTTGTTACAATTTTCCGAAGCAGGAAGTATAAATCCACAACCAAGGCGAAGTAATGTAGGTATTCTACTATAGCCTACATTTGATTAAGCCTTAGATATTTTTAGGGATCCGAACCAAAATGGTGAAAAGGAACCCTTATGGTCCGACCGACTTCGTCTGTCTGTCTGTTTGCGTATTGTCGGAGGTTATCTGCGTATTCATGAGTTTGAATGTGACCGGTGTGATGTGACACAAGGGTGACCCCATTTATTTTAGTATAGTACCTACTGATATAACTATGCAAAAATCACGGAGAAAAGCCTTATGCGCAGACATACTTTAAACCTACATATTGAGCTAATTTTCGTATATATTATGGAGAAACACACTACGTATACGACCACATTTTTAAAAAAATATTTCAATACCGATCGATCTGCGGATCACTTAAAAACACACCTAAGGCTTGATATAGATTAAGCGTCTCGAGCGAGAGGGCGTTGTATGCAAACGCTGCGCTTCGGACGCTACGGGGCGGTCAGTGCTACACTTGTGGGACTGTAAGAAAGTCGTAGGCATAGCAGCCTATCGACGTCCACTATTAGACATAGTTTTTTTTAAAGAAATGCTCGTGTAAATAATATTTAAGTAGCTATACCAAGAATGAGGCGGAATAACAATATAGGTACCACTCAGATGGCAAGCAGCAGTGATAGCAAGCAGTATAGGTATGTGCGCGCCGATAGCACACGCGCCGCCTTTTCAACTTGTTATGTTTCGTCCCTTAGAAATAAATTTGGCAAAAGGTAACTAATGTTAGTTAGCTTACTGTTTATCATTTCGTTTCTGTCTGTCACACCGACTTACTGATTATATGGCAATATTGATGCTCGTGCATAGCACCACCTCTGTAAGGTAGGTAGGTATATTTATAAAACTTTTTCATTTATTATTATTCGCTTTTCCTTCCAACTCTTTGTTCCATCATCATAAAAGTAACCATAAAATAAAATATTGCTGCAAACTCACCCAAGTCAGGAATGGAGCTGGAGGGCTCTTCAAAGGTTGGCGGCTTGTGGAGGCGCGGCGGCGGCGGCGGCGGCGGCGGGCGCATGCACTGGATCACCGAGTGCGTCGGCGGCGGCGGGCCCAGCAGCGCCGGCGCGCGGAACTCCTTGCCCGGCGGCGCCGGCAGCTCCAGCCGCCTCACGCCGGGCAGCATCTCGGGCTCGTAGCCGCTGTCCAGTGGCTCCAGCTTCGGCGACAGCTTCGGATAGCACTGCATCGTTCCTTATAATACTGACCGGTCCCTGCTCAGACCGAAACTGCAAGAGTCTCAGAGGACGCTTCAAATTATATTGACAAACAACTGTTTACAAAGTGTTCACACATTGGTAGATGGTGCACATGGTCGCAAAAATCTTCCTTTAATTTACGAGGACATTTCAACTGTCTTCTGAATGTCGAGAGCAGCGTGTGAAGTCCAAGGGCGGCGATGCCGGGCGCGTATCGTGCGTGCCGCGGGGCCGCTCCACTCGCGACTCGTCCGCTCGCCGCGACCAACTTTCTCTCACTGGCGTGGCGGCGGTGGCGGCCGGACGAAAGTGAATCTGCAGCGGCCGCCCCGCGCCGCCGCCGCCCCCGCCGCCGCCCTCGGCGCCTCAGGTGTCCCTGCACCACCCGCCGCCCGTACGCCCGCCCGCCCAGCCAGCCAGCCAGCGTCCTCGGCTGCAACATCCATCGCCCAAACCGACATCAACTTTAACCTTAACTCTGACCTTTGCTCGAGTGCACTGCACTCTCTGGTCTCCATTTCTCTTTGTATTAAAGGAACCACATTCAAAGTATACAATGGGTACCTATGCCTATGCCCCATGGTAACAGAGCACAAACGAAAAAATACTACCCGTATAAAATACAAAAAAAAGAGGAAATTAAGGCCTCTGCGAATGCCGTAGTAATTGTATGGGAGTGTTTAAAGGCCAAATTTTGGATATTTTTCACTTTCAAAATTTATTGAAGACATTTGGTAACGATACTTTCGATATTAGTTTAAAGTTTTTTTCTTCTCTTTTATTTACGGAATAATCACCTGGCCACACTTAACGATTTCACCCTGTACCTATCACAGAGGATATAAATAATATGTCTGTACATTCTAATAAATTCCTACCTATCTGCGTTAAATCACAAAGTTAAAAGACGTCGGTCGTTAGCTGAAAAGTGAAAATGTTTGAAGACAAGTGATAAAAGTTTTACTTAAATTTGAATTTAAAAAAAACTTAAATGTTTTCAAATAAATTATAGTTAATGTAATGAAATGTATTAGGTACTTAGATATACAGCTTCTAGATTTATATAACAACCTTGAATTTTGAACGTACATTGTATGCATGATTTATTTTTTACATTATTCAAATAATTACATACGGCATTTTAATTTCAGACAACCTTCATCCAATTTATGACCTGTTAGCCTGTAACTTTTATGTCAGACTCAGAAGTTATGTTTGAATAGTTAGGTAGGTATATACTTAAATTATAAACAAATATTTTTTGTTTTAATCTATCGGAGCACCTACTGTATATAATATTAGACATACTATATAATGAACCTCTACGCTACAAATAAAACGCTGTGCTGTTGGATTTGTTGTTGTTTCTTCCTGTCGGCTATACAGGTGGAAACAGAGTAGTTTAGACAGAAATTAACGTCAAAAAGAGAATATTGAATTCAAATTTTGAATAAACATATTTTAATTTTTTTCTTTTCATTTTTACCACACAATAGACCAGGTACAGAGGTTTCTCCCCGCAAAAACACATAAACAAATAGCGGCTCTTGCTACGACGCAATAAAGTGCAATTCATCTTGCACAGCGCTAAGTGCCTTTAGTGATAGATAATTTATGAAAATAATATTTAAAATGTTTAAATATAACTACATTTTGATAACATGCTGATATCTACGCTTTATAGACAACCACTCTCTTATACCTACCAACATCGTATGTAAATCAATTGGATAATTGGATGGAGTGCCTGGGGATGTCAACCGGGCGATGATTATATTGATCATGATGATAAGAATAGAGATAAATAAATATAAAAACCGACAAAACAAGTGCGAGTCGGGCATTGGAATTAAATATATAAAACAAAAACAATAAGACCGATTACGGGCCTCTAGTTACTATTATTCAGAGTTAAAAAAATTTTCATAGGCATTTTTTTTACCTAAGCCCCATATCCAGCAGCGGTCTTTAAAGACGATGACGTTCCTGCCTGCATCAATTCTGTCTGCATGAAGTGCGACCTGAATTCGGTCAGTGTTTGACAATAGATACCAAGTAACGGCGTTATCGCTTCCGTGACGGCCAAGTACTGATTACGGCCACACGATCGATCCTCAGTGGCTCTTACGGCACGCTCGCTGATTGACGATGATAATGACTGATAACCATCTGATAGATAGCACAGCAACTGGACGCGCATCTAATAAGTGCATAAATGAGAAGTCAGTTTTCATTTATCCAGATAACTCACGTTTCTTATCAGTAATTGACGTGCCATTTGTATTTTAAAGATGATCGTCCTGGGTATTGGGAAAAATTACGTTACATATCTGTGGGACTACGAGATATACCTACAATTATTATTTTAATAATTTATCTATGTAAGTACCTACGTTATGTGAATCATTTGTATGACTAATACTAAGGCACAGATAATAGATATATTTATTTTTCTTCCGGCCGCTTCGTTGAAGTCTAATTTCCAGATTTTAAAAAAGTAGGTTTTGATTTGCTTACTAGACCTTTAAGCCATATCTTATTTAAAATATGAATGAAGTCATATTTCTTATTTAATATTACGGCGGTTACAGCACGGCTGTCCACAAAAATACGGCACGCGATTTGCACTAAGGTTTACAACCTCGCAAAAGTGATAGCAGCCATAATGGAGATTTACAACGAAGAACTTTGGAACGAACTGGAAGAGTTGTTCATTTCCGTTTATTTTAGTTCTTAATTTTTACGCGCTTTAACTTTTATGTATATTTAAACTGATTATTTAAAATACTAATCATAATGTCGTCCAAAATATATCTTCTACATGTATCTTCTTATGTATCTTCTTCTTATGGATCTTCTACAGAAGATCATAATAATTATCGTTCGAAACTCATACAATCATATCATTATCATAATTTCAAGACCCATACCTACCTAAATTTAGAAGATTTACTGTAATAATATCCACATTCTCGAACTGAAAAATGTCCAAACTGAATAACTTCAAATGTATAATTAGGTATTCAATTGATTTAAAATCAATAAGTTTAATAAGCCTAACGGTAAATATCATTATAAGATAGAGATGTTGGCACTGCAGATCTACAATTCATTAATATTAACACCTAGGTACATTAATATTAAACCATCAAGCGGTATATAGGGGGTGTAATAGCGGTGTTAGGTGTGGGAGGCGATTTCAGTGGCGAAGAGGGGGAGGTGCAGGCTGGGAGGGGCGGTGCAGTCGCAGGGTGCGCCGCCGGGGTCACTGCCATCCACCGCTCACGGCCGAGATCAGCGTCTATTTTGGCTGGCGACAGGTTCCAGTGAACCGCGGCTAGCTAGACTAAGACAGACAGACGAGACTAAGACGAGAGACTTTTTGTAGGCCCGATAGTCCCTGTCCTACTTTCTTACAGACTTTTTGAGCGACTCAACGCACACCGCACACGGTCGTCAGATTTTCGGTGAATTATAAGGGAGATTTCAATCGGTCGGAACCGACTCAAAATCGGCTCGGTTGAAAATCGGTCGGGCGGTCACAGTTTTTTTGTAAGACCGACTATTTGTTGGACGTGTGCGTTGGTACGTATAAATGAACTCATAATTATGTTCTGTTCTCTCCGACAAAAAGTCGGCCACGGTTTGTTTGCCGTTTGCGAGCACCCTAAACTGTAGGGTAGAGGGCAAAGAAAACTGCGCAACATTTGATAACCCGTATGTAGATAGGACTCGGAAACTTTTACTTAACATTTAAGCGTGTGTGCTGAAAGTCAATATGACGTTAGCCAAGCATTTACAACCAGTACAAGAAATATAAAATTAAATTACCATCGCATCTCTAGCTAAAAGTTACTGAAGAAGTAAACCAGTAAGTAAACTGCGTTGTATCCTGCATGCCATTATGCCAATATAAGGCTGTCAAACACATTTTTCGCGATTGTACCTAGTAATTTTCTCTTCTGAAAACTCATACTATACTAGTTAGAACCAATACCTAGTATCTTTGCCTGAACGGTTTCCGAGAAGGCCAAGATAAGACGACCAAGATGACATATTTCAAAAAGAACAATTTAATAAATAAAAATACAAATTAGCTAGGTACTTTATTTACGTTGATTAAATGAACTTTCCAAACAAGACAGGGTTCATATTTTAGTCAGTGCGAAGTGTGACGTCTTCCTATTCGCTTTTCTGCACAATTCTATTTCTAGTCATTCGCATTTTATTGCATTAAACTACTACAACCGAGAAATGAAGTGTCGTTGGATCCTTTTGAACTTATTTTTACCGTTGAGTCCAAAAACGTTACGCTGCATGTACACGTTTGGCAAACCTTTACAAACGCAAACTTGTGGAGCAGGGGTTTGGCTTGCGTTTGTAAAGGTTTGACAAATGTGTACATGCAGCATAACGTTTTTGGTTATGATTTGGATTTGGTAATATCGTTTAGAATTAGCGCGATTGGTTACGAAACTGGATGAGAAAATGCGATTGTGCAGAAAAGCAAATAGGAAGAAATGCGATTGTGAAGGGCATCGCACAGTCCTTAATTTAATAGCAATGTTGTAGTCGGGAGTGAAAGTGGTATGGCATGGGGCACCGGGGCACAGCGGCGGCGCGCGGCGCGCGATGGGGCGCAGACAGCGAGGGTGCCAGCCAATACACCACGCGCCCCGTCCCCCACGGCTACTCACACCGAATTATCTCAGGCTTTTACAAATTAACAAAAACATTTACGTAGGTGGACAGATAATAAGAAACAGAGCTAGATTTTCATGCAATCGAGGTCACTTTGAAGCCTATTTCTCCGTGAAGGATTGATCGGGGCATGATCTGATGACGGTCGTCGAGAGAGTAGATGGAGGACTTGTAGATCGTTATAGATATCCAATCCAACTGATCATACGAGCCGTTTGGAAGCAGCATCGTCATGATTCCTTAACTTTAAGATTTTCATGCATTTTGATGCCATTATGCGGGTTTTTATCTTCATGGCGATGCTGCTTCCAAACGGCTTATCTAATCAGTTGGATATCTACAGCGATCTAAAAGTCCTCCATCTGCTCTCTCGATGACTGCCATCAGATCATGCCCCGGTCAATCCTTCACGGAGAACCATGGCTTCAAAGTGACCTCGATTGTATGAAAATCTTGCCGTTTCTAATTATCCGTCCACCTATGTATGTCTGTTTACCACCACCTATGTATTTTGAAGGTCTGACAGTTTGAAGCCATTGGAAGCTTCATCGTGAGGCTGATTGGTTCAACTTGGTGTAACATTATGAGTCGTATAGTATCAAAGGCAATCTGACGTTTTGCCAAAAATGAGTTTGGAGTCTTGGTGCAATGAATAAATTGAAAGGAAAGTCAGATTGAACGCGCGATGAACTGTACAAAAATCATATTTTTTACAAAGAAGTCGGTATTATTTTTTGTAAAAATTTAGATTATGGAGGGCACTATTGCACTGCTGCATCAATTTTGTGTGGTCGGTGTGAATGCATCCTCGGGTGGCATCAGCCGCCGCCGCCGCCGTCGCGGTCCGCGATCAATAATATGCAGTGTCGGGACATGTACCTACCTTTCCTTCCCCTGGACACAATAAGGGGCCGTTCATTAATAAGGTAAGGACGATTCTGACTATTTTCAACCCCCTCCCCTCACAACCCTCATGAAGGTATAATAATTCCTGGAACTCCCCACTCGTTCTTAAATAAGATTTTATCTTGAGTTTCCCTAAAAAGCATAAGGTAGTTAATGTCGTTACTAAAATTTCAGTTTAATCACTCTTTTGCCATTTTTTTTATATCTTCAATATTTTTAATGCCCGCCATTATTTGACACACACATTTTTATTTTTAAAAATTGTTTTCTTTGGAAATATTTAAAATTTCGAGTCGTAGTAAATTTACGTTGGCTTACAAAACCCCTTCCTCTCTAAGGACCCTTACGTAATGGATGAACGGCCCCTAAGGCGTGTACTGGCGCGACGAGACACTTTGCTCCAATTTACTTGTCTGGGGATTTGAAGCTAGATGCAGTCTAGGTAAGTCTATTTTTTCTCTGCTTATGTATATCGAAGACAATAAATATCCATAATTTATAGATCCGTCAAAAATATTTTGAACGTCAGTATGTCCCCCGGATAACTCAAAAACTACTGGACCAATTGAGATGAAACTTGGCACGTATTACATGTAAAATTATGAAATTTTGAAAAAGAAGTTAACTAAACCATTAAATTAAATCAGGTTTTTTTTCATACGAAACAATTACCACAGAGGAATTAATAGTCTCCAACAATTACCTAAGGCATTCGTTTCAAGTTATAATTTTTTACGTTCAGTTTTTAAACACCTCGCTCTAAGAAATTTAATTGTAACTATAATCTACAACCAATTTAATTATTACTCAATGCTCTTTCTTTTAGTTTGAAATAGAATGCATGTAAGTACGTATACACTTGCGGTGAATGTTTCGCCCCTGCGGGTCTCTAAGACTGCAGCAGTGGAATGCCCTTGCAAGGGTATCTCAATGTCGGCCTTTGGGTGCCAGTCGTCGCCCTTTGTCCTCCCCCTGCCACCCGCGCATCTCACCCTGCCCCGCGAATAAACTATTACACGCAATTACACGAAGGGTTACTATTTTTACATCACCCGCCGGTTATTTTCAATAATGCACATGTCCAAAAGGTCACTTTTACAGGACGCACAAAATAATGCATAATAGTACTGTATCTCTGAGCTTATTCATGGAGTTGTACTTAGAATATTAATTAGATACAATATACAGTCTATCTCGCAGAATGATAGATATAGAACTGGCTATAGTCCACCACGCTAGCCCATGGTGGACATGCCTTTGTTGTAAAAATCAACAACCTATTATGTCCCCATATACTTATAATAAACATGCAACATTGATCGCTTTCCGCTGTGTCGGTCCGTTTGTCGCTTCTAACCATACAATGACCGATAAAACGTGCTTTGGTCATTCGTTTGCGCTTATAATAATAACTAGCTGGTGGCATAAGTTTTCCCGTGGGAATAGTTTACCCCGGTAAAAAATAGCCTGTAAGTTTCATCAATATCCGTTCAGCCGTTCTTAAGTTATAGGTGGTGTAACTAACCCGACTTTGTTTTAATTATTTAGGGAAAGAAGAAGAAATCTGTCAACCTCTTGTATTTTCTTTTTGCTTTTTCTGAATAGGCAAAAGTTTCAATGCAATGTTTAGATAGATTATGATTATACGTTTTTTTTTAGTTTTGTGCCCTGTGCTTCTTTCTTGTCCTTAATCCTGGCGTAGCGCACGTACAAATGTCTTCACAGCTGATTATTCTTTTAATACGAAGTACTAATTAAAAAAAACGTTTTTGAAAGTCAATAATAATAATACCATTAAATTTCTGGAATCGGGCTCGGGCTCCGGCTGGGGGCGGCGAGCTCCAGGGTGGAGTGGGAGGAGGCGGGGGCGGGTAGTGGGAGGAGGACCCAGCACGCGCCGAGGCCAAAGCCGCTGTCGTTGACACGGCCCGAGGACGCTCTCCCAAGGTCACCCGGCCCAACATCACTTCTTGTATACCTTTATCATGCCAAAGTATAAAGTTTTGGGCTTCGGGCGGGACTCACTGTTCGTTCAGTCAAAACAAGCTTGCGTCTTATAGAGCGCTGTTTTTGTACAGTCAGCATCAAGTAACTTGGTATTGCTATGTAAGTCAGCAGACTTAAAATTTCTAAAGTGGGTAGATGATTACAGAAAGCTAATTTCAAAAATATATTATCGAACACAATCTTTTTGAAGTGTCGTCATTGAAGTATCGATTGAGTTTTATGTACAGTCACGAACCGGGATTGTCCAGCCACTAGCTTATCATATTAACTTGCTTGTGTTACACGAATGCCGCCGTTTTTCGTTAATGAAATGTGACCATAGCAACTAATTTTATATCGCGCTGTAATTGAGTGGCTGTATAGACAGTTGGAACATGGTCCAATAGAAATGTCAAAATAGTACTAGTTTTTTTTAAAATAATTTGACAGCTGTCAGTTGAAAGCGATCCTCCCTAGGGCTGAGATGTATTACTTTCAACCCGCTACTCAGGCAACTTCAGACCTACTTTCAGAGAATGAGTAATGAAAATATATATAATAATGAACTCGACTGTACATTGCGACATTGATATATGTAAAGATATCATTTCTTTAATTAAAAAAAAATAAAGAAAATATACACTCAAGCAAGACTTGAACACACAACCGACCTATTTGGGGTCATTCTCTACCAACTGAGTTATCGCGTCAATGTCACGAAAGGTGAATATGAATATACTATAATAGTAAAATATATATTTAAACAATGTCAACTATACCAAGAGTAAAAAGTAATACCTAGCTTAAATGGACAGTCAGCGTCAAAAGTAGTTAAACAAAAACTAACTTTCAAAATTACTGACTGTTCTCACAATAACCTGAATTCTTTACTTTTCATGACCTAATATTATGTCTTGCTACGCTCGGGAATTAACTCTCTCTACAATTCTTCGTTACGCTCGGGATTCAATATGACCGTGACATAAGACACTGACTGATTTATCCCCTTCTTGTATAATCTCTGTAAAACTCGAAAACTAACGCGAACATATAAGATGGACGTGATCGGATATAAATAAGTCATTAACTCAATAACGACGGGCGCGGCACGAGCGGCAGTTGATGGCAGGTCCTTACACTTCAGGTTCAAGGCTGGCCGGCCACAGCTTATATGTTATCGATATCGCACATCCTCGGAGGAAAACAACCCATTGCACCTCATTGTTATGTAGGTATAGATAAGTGGGAACACTCACTCACACACTACTAACACATCTAATAAAATAACTTAGGAATAAGTAGTTATATAAGCACAAGTGATGAAAGTTAAGTCAGTGGCGTCGTGGGGAAGACGCGGACTGTCATGTCGAGAGGTCCGAGTTCGATCCCTGGCTGGGCCATGTAACAATGGGTTTTTCTCGAAACTTAAGTACATTTACAATGCTCTCAAACGGTGAAGGAAAACATCGTGAGGAAACCTGCATAGAATCTGCGAAGAAGAAATTCTTAGGCGCATGTGAAGTCCACCAACCCGCAATGGGCTACCGTGGTGGACTATAGCCCGAACGGCCTCGTTGAGAGGGTAGGCCTGAGTCACAACAGCGGGGACATATTAAATAAATACTAGGCTGTTGATTTGATCAAAATTGATTTTTGCTGCAAGTGTTGATTTTGAATCCCGAGCAAGCGATGGATTCTACAATTGAATAACGAACATAACGCAGAATCCTGGAGCCTGATGAGAGAAAAACTTTGGTCTCGTGTGACTCATACCACTTTATACATTAGCAACAGAGTTAAAAAATACATAATAATATAAAGAAACAAAATTTACTAAGCGTAATAAAAAATGGAAATAATTTAGGGTATATACCTACTATGCGTTTCCGAACATTTTACTGTTTAGTTATATTTTTGATTGGAGGTCTACTATGCAATTAAAATGTTCCTATATTAAACTATGTATTAATTAGGTATGTAGTTGTGCTCAGAATCACCAGCTCTACATTCCTACCAAGTTTCGCCCATTTCGGAGAGTTCTGGTCCGAAAGCTTCCCTTGTAAGTGCAAAAGAGACAGAGCAAAATGAACTTCAAATATTTCGAATTGTGTCAGACCCGGCGTGAGAAATGACATTTGCAACATTCGAAATTCCAATCAATCAAAGACCAAATGCGATTTTGCTCACAGTTTTCTCGCAGCAAAAGCGTTATAGATTCGGGCTGAAAATTTAATTTGATTCAAATTTAGAATGTCGCACCGATGTCGCAAGACAATTGAGATTTATATTCCCATGTTATCTTTCCTGTAGCTATATTATATCGACGTCTTAATTTGAAACCAAAGCATAACTTTTAATTTGTTTTCATTATGAATTTTCACGCCATTTTAAAAAATAATAACGACTCCAATAATATCTTTAAAACTTATAGCGATTAAATGTCGGTCTGAACCATGAAGCAGAAACAAAGATCCGAACCTTCCTTAAATCCTGCGTAGTCTAATTTTCTGCGCCCAACCAAATCCACTTACTGTTAGTTCGATGAACCGACCAAATACATGTTTACTGATTTATTTCAGGTCAACAGCAAAGTATATAATATAGGTGGTGGAGGGGGCTGCAGTAGTCTGGTAGGTACCCCCACGTCGCCGGGGGTGGAAGGAGGGTAGGAGGGTTACAGTGCAACGTACGAAAGGGCAACTGCAGATAACGCAGGCAGGGCCCAGACAGTCAACGTCCCGATGCACTCCCGCACCCCCGCACCCCCTCGGACACCCGCGCCACTTGGAACCCGTATCCGCCACGGTTTTTACTTCGCTTCGCTCCCATCAGCGGTCCAGTCTCGTCGATTCGTTGAATTAATGAAACCGATTAGGTACCCTACCCAGTCGCATACTTGAGACAATGATACCGCTCATTCATTCATTTTTTTGTTAATCGGCTTTGCCCGCGTCTTCGTACACGTGGACTTTAGAAAAGTGTTTTGCATTAGAAATGGTTTCTTTTGGTGTAGTTAGTTTTTTTCACAACTAGCCGATGCTTCCCCGCGACTTCCTTTTTACAAATAATATTTTCCTACCTTTGAAAGACCAATAGGTACTTCCATTCACCCTCCCCCCCCCCCCCCGTTACCCCCTTTGAAATGTGAAAACCCAAAAACCCGTCATTATTTATTTATGATGAAAGCTAGATCCTGCCTTAAAAAAAAATTGATATTGACATACAAACTTTCATCACCTAGACCACAGATTAGATAATAGTTCCTACGGAACTAGACGTCGTCAGTAGGTTGGAAAAACTATACCAACCGAGTATCATACGACGTTTTTCAATACATTTGCGAGGAAACAAATATTTAAAACAAAAATCGTAGATAGCCTAGTTTAGGTTACTTACCCATACCTTGCGGCAGAAGTCCCTACTATTATGTATTCTGTGGCAGAAGTTCATTTAGGCAATTTGCGCCTCACCCACAATATCGGCTGGAGTTATCTCCATACTATCTTCATTATTTTCTGCACCTACTCCTTGTTAAAAAGTATTTTCATAGCAAAATATCTAACAATAAAGTTTTTTTTATATTCAATTGCCTTTTGTACTGTATAGGAAAATGGCGCGTTTCTATATTTTTTCAGTGTAGCAAAATTGACAGGGAAAGACATAATTATCAACCTTAAAGTTTAAAAAAAATGGTCAGAAAATCTTTCATAACTTATTGACATTTAAACAATTCATTGCTTATTTTTATTTATTCACAATTTGCATAAACTGGACATATTTTTATATTCATTACAAAAACTCTTTGGTAGTAATCTTAAGCTCTATGTACATTCCACTAAAAAATAAGAGTTGATAATACGATCCGTTCGGGGTTGCATCTGATCACACAAAAAGTTCCCATCGGATCACATGATTCGATGCAACTAAACGCACGGCGGCGGCGGCGGCGGCGTGCGTAATAATAGTACATTGTGCAATAAGGGCAGTAAGTAGGATATTACTAACGAGAGTCTGTTAGAAGCCCGACGCCGAAGGCGGAGGGATTTTAATGACTCGAGTTTGTAATACCCTTACTGCCCGTGCTGCACACAATGTTTTTCATCACATTTGCGAGGAAATAAATACCTACGACACAAGGGAACAAATTTATTTTCTTTGACTTTGCTGATATTATTTAAGTTTATTAAATTAATTTAGTTAAATTGAGTTAAATTTAATAACCTTAATATAACTTAGTTTAACAAGTTAACTCAGTTTAACTCAAGTCGAGTAAAATCGAGTGAAGTCGAGTACAGTCGAGTACAGGCGAGTACAGTCGAGTACAATCGAGTACAGTTGAGTACAGGCGAGTACAGTCGAGTACAGTCGGTTTTAGTCGTGATAAGTCAAGTTAACTACTCAATTTAACTTAATTTTTAACTTAATTAATTTAATAAATCAATTCAGTACAGCCAGCTACACATTAGTCCCTAGGGGTAATAATATTGTACTGATTTTCATTATTCTCCCGCGGGTGTATATAGGCCATTGTGTTTCTTTAGGAACGCATATAATAAGACCCTTATCGAGCAACTGTGATGAAAAATAATTTTCGAGGCATGTGTGCTTGCTTGCAAAGCACAGAAAATTGTAGCTATAGTAGTTTTCTGAAATAAATGCGTGGAAATTATTACCTATGTACAACATTTTATTACATTATAATACATTTTGGCTGCAACAAGTTTTATGTTATGTGGCTCTTGCCGCCTCTTAAATTTCAGGTGGCGTCAATGTAGGAACATACTTTGACGCTTTATCAGTCATCACATCACACTCACTTTCTTCACTTGAACTATGATCGCAGCTTGAACTCATTTTGTCAATTATACCAACAATTATTATTATTATCTCAAACATGCTACGATCCATATCTTGCACAACCTTCTTTGGGATAAATCGTACTTGCAGTACCAGACCGTCAATTTCTTATCAGGCGTGCTCGAGCGGTCGAACATGTAATTTGAAAATGGAACCAACTTTTTAAAACCCGAACATTCATGAAAGAGATCAGTCTTATAAGTTTTATTTAAATTTCGAACTGACACGATAAAATGAATGCGCCATTGAATGAAATTAAAAAAAAAAAACATTTGAACGCGGCGATTTGGCGGCAAAGTTATCTAAACTATTTTTATTCATGTCAATACAGGTTGTCAATATAATTAATTAGTGTTACTAACTTTAACTACTAACGTTCAAAATGAGTTCTACGAATGATGAAAACAAGTACCTAGCTGTAAAAGCTAGCTATTATTGAAAAATGTTTACCACCAAAATCGAAGGACCTACATGAAAGTATGACAATATTATTCAATGTAAAAACGAAAGAAATCTAAATCGTTGTCTGAAAACGTTTTTTTGGGCTATTTTGGTGAAATGGCTACAAAGTAAAATCAAGTAGACTTTAGGTATTATATTCCATGTTAAAATTTACTTATATTTTAAATAAACAATTACGTTAAGTTATTTTTTAAATTTACACGCATGTTTGAAAAAAGCACTATGCAAGCCTTGGCCACAACTGAGCTTAACTGGACTCTGTGATGCGTGCCTCCGCTCCGCCTCGGCCCGCATACTCACGATCGTCCAGTTATGCTTCACTTGCGGGCCGCGGCAGTAAAGTACTATTACACAATGTATTAATACCTATGTACCCACGACGACGAAGTGGGCTTTGATAATGTAATCGAGGGCGGGGTGCGGAGCGCGCGGGAGGGGGCGGAAGCTCGCGGAGGCTGCGCGGCTCGTGTCAAGGCCGCGTCCTCGGCCGTGACCGCCCCCCCCCCCCTCCCCATCCCCAACCTTCCAACTCCAATTACCTTTACATTTAATAACTTGACATAAGCCCCATATTCGCGCAAGCGATGACAGCCTAATGGACCATTTCTAAAATTACCTGTGTACCAGACTTCTCCCGATACTAAATAGGCGATTATTAACTATTCAAGGACTACATGTAGCGCAGGCGGCTACTACTCGACTATTTATTATTATATTGTAGGTATTCCATGACTATATAATTTAATGTACATATAATAAAGTGCTCAGTGTTGTGGCATAGAATACATAATAACCAGCCCGAGTCGGCGGGGCGGCCGGCGTGCGGCGAATAGGGTCGAAATGTTTGTTAGTTTTAAGAAAATAGTAGATTAGATCAGCATTGAACAATAATTGTCCGCGTAGTGTCAGTTGTACCATTGACTGTACCATCAATGGTACCATTGATGGTACAAGTGACACAACTTTGTATCACTAGTACCATGAAAGAATTAATATTGTCAAGGTAAGTATTATGAGCCTGTTTTTTACATAATATGGAGATTTAAACCAATATCGGACACTGCCAAATCCTTTATTTAACCTCTACAAAGGATAAGATTTTATTGACCTTTTTAGTGGCATAAAGAGCAAATTTTTAATATTAGTATTATAGATTTTTCTGTTCTTTTTACTCAGATTTTAAAGGGATTGCAAAGACTTTGCTTTGCATTGTTTTGACCCTTGGTTCTGGTACTGCTTAAATAGTTCGTTCGCAGGATACAGGTTACGCCTATAACAGTCCCAAGTTATTGTATAGTCGACCGCACGTCAGTGGAAACACTTTGATCTTGAGCTGGCCTAGCTTATTATGGAGTTTCAATACTATTAAGACCAGTTTATACTGGGTTTGTTTCGAATGAGGAGCGGTCGACCGTACCTAGGTAGACATCTACTACCTCTTTGTCAATCAAAGTAGCAATCGAAGCCATTGGAATAGTTGGTCGTACAATGACTTCCCTTCTGGAATAAGTTAACAAAAGGTACGCCTAGCAATTATGTAGCAGTAAGAGGAAGCAACGCGAGCTTTTCATTTTCAGTGATGTGAACGCCTACTGAGGCTACCGCCTACGCGCTACGCGGCGATACACGTGCCGGTTTGCGCGGTCATAACGCGGTGAAGGTCGCCCGGAGCGAGCGGAGCCCACCCTGAATTTCGGGCCCCGGTCGACGACCTCGGAGCAAATCTTCCAGGGATCCTGACCTTGACCTTTACACGCGCAAGCGCCGTACCTCTTACCCAGTACCCTGACCCTGTTACTAAAGGATCCGCTCGCTATTTACTACCTAACTGTTATGTATTAGAGTACACAGGCTTTCCGGGTGATTTGTGTTTCGAACAAAAATAAAATTCATTCAACTTCATTCGAACATTTTAAATCAGAATAAGGTACAATTTATGAACAGGCTTGGTATGTATTGTTCTTGTTTACGAGGTGAGTGTGTTAGCCAGAAAGTAGAGTATATAGGTACTTACCTACTTATATGGATAAACCCTACGGCTAACGATATTCTATCCATAAAGTTAGTATACTACCTACCTTACAGAATATAATAACTTTATATGTTTCGCACTTTTCCCCGATTTTTATAGTGACCTAAAACAACTAAACAAAAAAAATGCATTCAAATAGTGGTAACAAATTGAATTGGCGAAATAGGTAATTAAGTAAGTATATACCTGTTTACTTTCTCGCATTCTAGTACCGTAACTCATAAGTCTAAGGGTGGAGGAAGTATGTAATCACGAAAAAGATGTTTTTCCAATTTTCGCGAAAATGTGTTCTTTATCGATATGATAAGACATACCTACCGAATAAACTGTACGCCGGCCGCACACTAAACTTTCTCGACATTTAAAAATAAACAGTAAACTCAAAAACCTCGTCATTTTCCTAACATTTTTTTATACAACAATTACACTAATTACATAGGTACCGAGCATACTTCTAAGCCGGATAACATCACGGAGTTTCGTATTTATAACCTCATTGACGTACTTGTACTCAAACACGGCTTTTTGGAGGAATTTTGTCAGAGACGGTTGTCTTAGTTTTCCTAAAAATGTTTATTGTAGGTTTTGGTGTATATCTGTGATAGTTTTATATGCAACTAGTGCCTAATAGTGTATATTGTGCGGGATAGTTAAATAAAAGCGTATAAACGACTCTACCATGCAGATCGTTCCATAATGTCCCTTGTTAAATCTTTATTAAACCTACTATCAGTTTAATGCGGACGTGAACTGCAGTGTGGATCACCGAATGGCACTAGTTGTGCTTTCGTGGAAGCCGTGCTGCGGTTTTATTGATAATCGCCGACTATTAATTATAGTCGTGCCCTGTTTTTGTGGAGGCCGTGCTGTAACCGCCGGTTTTTGAAGAAAAATAAACAAAGTATGACTTGGCTGTATGGTCTATAACTTTTGCCTGTCCATCATTGGACTAATTCAACAATAACAACAACAAAAAATCCACAGATTTTACGCAGTACGCAAGAATCTTAGTACATTGAAAATGTACCATAGTAGCTAGAGGGTTATGAGCGACTGTACGTTATTTTGCGTCTCGTACCTTGAAACCCTCGGTACGCTCAGGATCCTAGCACCCTTCGCTTGCTCAGTTTTCGGCGAACTATAACGTCAGCACAGCGATATTGACAAAATGCCCCAAATTTGGGGTCACGTATCTCTGAACCTACGAGAGATAAAATTTCAAAAAATATAAATTTTGATAGTCCATCTAAGCGTAGAGGTGCCTTTTTCTCATTTTTTCGATATTCCAAATAGATTCGTTAAAAAAATCTTTTCAAATTTTCGTCCCAAAAAATCGCCAGATTTTTCCAAACTTTTTCGATTTTCAAAAAAATTGCCAACCGAATTTCAAACTTTCAACGCTATAATGTGTCTCGATAAATTCTGCGGCTTTTGAGCCCTCGTCTGAGCCCTAAATTTCTAGAAGTTATCGCAGATTTTGTTTATTTCGTGAAATCGATCCAATAAACATTTATTGGACATTATCTATCTATCAATGTTAAAATGACGTAAAACACTGTCTTGAAATCTGAGCAGTGACAGTACTGAGTGTGTGGCTGTCTGGCCGCCGCGCCCCGCCCGCCCAAACGCCGCGCCGCGCCCCGCCCGCCCGCCCGCCCGCCGCGCCGCGCCGCGCTGCTCTTAAAGGTAGTTAGTAGAAAAAAAAATTTGGGGGCGCGAGCGCCCACCAAAGAGATCCTAGCACTATGGTTAGTATATACAACTCCCTTTGGCCCGCTAATCATACTGGCCAATTGACTTTAAGAATGTTTTCTTTTTATTTATTCAAATTTGAAAACAATGCTTTGTTCCAATTTGTTCAATTGTTTCTTTTGGTCAATTTACTTCTTTGGTATTTCTAGAGTTTTTTTAACATCAAAGGCGGCAATCTTTTTACAACTTTCTCCTAATTCTATCAAGATTAAGAACTCGATTATCAATTAACTGATGAATCCATGTTGTAGGACCATATAATACTAGTAGTTCTGTGAGAACAGTAGATCTCGCCCGCCTTTATAACCAAACCTGAAAGAAACGAACAGAAGTCAACTTTGCAGTTGGAGATTGTGTACAAGGGCGACAAAAATTAGCACTATAAAGCTTAATATTTCGCAAACGGATCCCTAAATCGAAAATGTTTTCCACACACCCGCGATATTTTTGAAAGACCTAATCCAACGATACCCGACACTATGGGATTCACAAGAAAAAAAATCACTTCCACTTTGCGGTTATGGTATGGTACGCACTCTAAAAAATATGTTATTCAAGATTTTATTCTACTCATTTTGTCGGCGTGGTTAATTTTCCCAGTTCCAACCATTTGTGAGTAAATCGTTTCAATTTTATTTGTAGGGGACCACACAAACTAGATTTTTCCCAGGCCAATGGGTATTACTATGTCATAAACAAACTTAGGCAACTACGACGTGCAAAGTTTCATCAAAATCGTAAGCGCCATTCTTAAGAAAAAAAAAAATTATGTTGTATGACAGCTATACTCTTCGGTTTGAAGATATGGTCGACCGCACGTCAGTGAAAACAAAACCAGTGTAAACTGGTCTCTCATAGTAATTGAAACTTCCTAATAGACTAGGCTAGGCCAGCTCAAGGTCAAAGTGTTTCCACTGCCGTGTGGTCGACTGTATGAAGAAACCGTTGATAATCCTTCGATAAAATAAATTTAAACTCTTACGTTCCAAATTTGATCCCAATCGGACCAAAGCTTTAACCTCCAGAGCCAAGCGGGGCGGACGGACGAAATAAAGGTAGTAAAAAAACTGGGAAATATGCTATTTTACTAAACTAACAAACGAATTAATTGCCTTTGGCTTAAAACGATTTCTACGAACAACTATTTATTTTCACTCTTGATTACGTAGTATGTAATAATTCTCTCTATGTTTCACTAGACTATAATCGGCGATCGTAGTATTAATGATCGCAGACTATAATATATGTAATTGCATGACATTGACAAGTATCCCAGACAGTGTGTGCATAGGTAGCTAGCAGTAGGTAGCGCGGTGCGTGGGCGGGCGCAGTCGGCTGCAGGGGAAGCGAACGTTAACCCTTTGTGCAGTTCATTCGCCGTCTGGCCTCATCCCCATAGCCGCCCTCCCTCGCCCCTAGCTGCCCCTACTCACCGAACGACCCGACTGCACGCCTGCCATACTGCAAGCCAACACTTTTTAAAGTCTACCCACCACAACAGACTAACGTAAGTATACCTCCATTAGACACGTCCAGCTACCCTTATTTTTTTTACACAATTGTGTAGACTATTTAATGATTTTGTATGACATTGCACAAAACTCCCGTTTCGTGGAGTGGGTGCAGGGACCGTCACCCCCATCTAAGAATAAGAATTAGATTTTGTATGACCGATGGTATTTCAAAGAAATAAACAACTAAAATATGATTTGAAATAAAAGGGTTAAAAAATTATTCCGGGTCTCAGTGGCCCACATGTCACAATATCTAATTCATAAATTGATCTAATTGTCAAAACGTGTGCGTGTCGTACTGTACAATTGTCATGACGTACCTACGATTGTCGTTACGTACAATTGTCATGACTTACGAAAACGTAAGATTGTCACGTCGTTCCATCTCAAACAATGTGAGGAACTAAAAAACGTTTTCAAAAGACCAAGTAAAAAAATGTAAAACGTAAATGACCAATGGGAAAAAGCCGGCAAGTGCGAGTCGGACTCGCCCACGGAGGTTTCCGTTCCGCCAGCCACACTGTACCATCATCATCATAATTCGAAACTTTATTCCTATTCTAAGTAGTCACAGAATGTATTTAACATGAAACAAAACACAAAGAATTTACAGCTTACTGCGGTAAAAAGTAGCCTATATTATGTTATTCCAGGTAAAGTAAGATATCACAGTAGGTACAAAATTTTATCAAAATTAAATATTTTTCCCGCGGGAATAGTTTACTGCGGTAAAACGTAGCCTATATGTTATTCCAGGATATAAGCTATCACTGTACATACCAAGGTTCATCAATTTTTCCCTCGGGAAAAGTTTACCGCGGTAAAAGTATCATAGGTAGATATATATATGATAATCCAGGATATAAGCTAGCACTGTAGCACGTTTCATCAAAATTAAATATTTTTCCCGCGGTTTACCCACGGAGCAGATATGGTTTACCGCCGCGGTACCTACAAAAAATATGATTTACGTTAATAATGGCCAATCAGAAAAATGTCCAAGTCAAACCCATGAAAGAAGTCTGGTAAGCGCCATCTAGGATGATAAGTTATACGCTAAAATCCCGTCAAGCTTCATCCATTCTATTCGCCCGCCACAGTACGAAGCAGGTGTACATAATGATGGTGACTGGGGGAAGAGGGAGCCACTACAACAGCACCATGGTGTAAAATAGCACTTTCATGCAAATAAATTGATGCAGCTTTGTCATATTCCTAAAAACATAAACAAAAAACTTAAAACTAATTTTGTTTGAAATTTTTTTTAACATAAATTATACTGTAATAGTCAAGTTGTATTGTAAGTAGGACACGTGACTCCTACAAAAATTAGCACTTCAAAGCTTAATATTTCGCAAACGGATCCCTGAATCGCAAAATTACCCAGTACCAAGTGTAAAAACTTACACACCCGCAATATTTTTGAAAGACCTATTGAACGATACTACACGTCATGTAATTCACGGAAAAAAAATCATTTCTACTCTAAAAACAATTTTTTTCAAGATTTTATTTTAGGAAAGGAAAAAAGAAAGAAAAAGCATTTTTGGTCAATCTGGAGACGGAGAAGCGTCTCCATTTCCAGATTGGCCACAAACTCACTTTCGAGAAAAAAGGGAAATACCAGGAAATAAAAAAAAATTAAAAAATGAAAAATGTTTAGAAATAAGAAAATACCTAATAGCATCCATAATCTTTCGCATCCAGGAAGATTCGAATTTAGTTACGGCGCGGGCGCCCATTAAAGTAGAATAGCTCCATGTTCGCATCGATCGAAACAACGAAGAAGTTTGTGATGGTGCGTCCGCACGTTTGCCGCAAACGCAAATTAGTCATAGGCGTTATGAAAAAAAACTGCATTTTGTGATGGGAACATGCCGTTTTGCATAGTGATAGGGAGGATAAAAATAAACAATTGTGCCCGCAGCAGCGGTAGTTTCATCCCTTAGAAACAGAGATGGCGCCACTTCTCAAAAAAATTTCAAAAAATTCTGGAAGCATAACGGGTGCACCGATTTCAATAATTTAGATGTCAATTAAAAGAAAACAAGTTACTTAATCATCAAAAAAATTAATAAAAAGTATTCTACCTACAGATATTCTCGCTTTTTGTAATTTTTTTCGTTATTTGTGTTTTTACTAAATAAAACTACTACCGCTGCTGCGGGCAAAATTGTTTATATTTATCCTCTCTATCTCTATGCAAAACGGCATGTTCCCATACAGCATTTTTCAGCAGTTACAGAATTTTTTTAATAATCACTTAGCGAAATAAATCCCAAAAATTAGTGATGGCCATTAAAATTCATACCTATACAAGATCCGTGCCGCTTCCGCGCCATAGGTTTCTTTGTAATAATTACCTATTTTTTAAACTGTGATGGGCCTAAAAAAAACTGTTTCTAGGGCCGTAAAATCTATTAAAAGTGCGTCCATTAGAGTCTGTACTGTCAACTGTCAATTTCAAATTGTGTTGTCAAGCAGCAACGGCACAGAGCCTGACAGTAGTAGTGACAGTGACTAGTCTGTGACAGTGACAGACAAAGCGAGCAAGTCAAGCAAGCAAGTCAATCAACACAAACAGCAAATTTAGATTTTCGTAGTATAATTGTATATGTTTGTACTCAAGATTATATAAATTATGCCGAAGAATAAAGGAAAAGGTGGTAAAAACAGAAGGAGGGGAAAGAATGAAAACGAAACAGAAAAACGTGAGTTGGTCTTCAAAGAAGACGGACAGGAATACGCCCAAGTCACAAAAATGCTCGGTAATGGCCGCTTGGAGGCCATGTGCTTTGATGGCATAAAACGTTTATGTCACATTCGAGGGAAACTGAGGAAAAAGGTTTGGATAAATCAAGGGGACATTATACTAATCGGATTGCGTGATTACCAAGACGCTAAAGCTGATGTCATATTGAAGTACACACCCGACGAGGCAAGGAATCTGAAGACTTACGGCGAGTTCCCGGAGACGGTGCGCATCAATGAGACCGTGGTGTATTCCGTGGACGGTCTCGACGAAGACATTGAGTTCGGAGACGAGGTCAGCTCAGAGGACGAGGCAGATGCAGTTGATGCTATATAGAACACTTAGGTCTATTTATGTCTTACAGTAAGTCTGTGAAGAAATTATTTTGCTGTTATTTAAAAATAAACATTACTTTGTGATTTCTTAAGTTTAGTTAACAAAACCTTTTCTCATAATACCTTTATTGTAATCTAAATCATCCAGATGGAAACATTATTCCACAAAATCAATTGTAATTGTAAATGATTTAACAGGATAGATTTTTCATTAGCTCACCATTACCATCATTACAGAATCAATAACCATTACTCATACATAACATTCCTTGAATTAATCATCTATCTACATTGAAAATATGTTATAAATTTTTAAGGAATGTATATAAATTAAAAAGAACCCAAACCAATTGCTTTTTTTTTGTTATTAATAGATTCATAATGTCGAGAATACAAGGTTGTAGAAGAAATTGCAAGAGTAATAATACCACATAGATAGATGTACAAACTGAAATTCCAGTATTGTAACCATGTATTTTTATTGGCCGATAAAGAATATTGAGTTTTAACATTTACAGACCGTGTGCTCACCTTTTTGATTACCTGCAAGTCAAACATCTAGAATGACCTTTTGTGATACAGATCAGCAAATATTGGTCTATTTTAATGGATGTGTAGAAAATTTGATGAAATTTGTACCTGCTAGTATAGATTGTGCTGGCAATTTTTATTTAAAAAGCATATAAAATTGTCAGCATTCTCTACATTTGTTGCCAAATTTATATGAAGGCCATAAATCTGATATAAATCATAGTACATACATTGGTAGATGGTACAAATCGGAGCTCTGGACTAGACTCATCTTTACAATATTTCAATTCTATTGGGCTGGAATGAAACGTAGAACCTAATTACAGCACTAATACAAAAAGGTGACCGACCAGAATATTCCGTGATGGGCCTAAAGCGCGACACAGAGAGGTGCGGAAGCGTGGCGGTCTTCGATCACCAATATGGTGATCGAAGGTGGCGGTGGCATTTTTTTTTGTAATGTTCGAAATAGTATGAAGGCCTTCACATCAAAACATCATACTATTTCGAACATTACAAAAAAAAATACGCCACCGCCACGCTTCCGCACCGTTCTATCTGTGTCGCGCTGTGGTCGCACATAGCTGATCTTTATCTTATTACTTTAGTTGGTCATGATATAATAACCTTTAATTAGGAGATCTGAGGAAAAAGTTAACGCGGGAGGGGGGGGCACGTTTGAGAAGATAACCAACTGTCGAAAGAATTACTAGCAAGCTGAAGTGGCAGTAGGCAGGCCACAATTGCAGACGGCGCGGCGGGCTGGCAGACGAGTTATGAAATCGCGACTGCGTAGTGTGGGACGCCCAAAGGAGACGCCTCACTTGGACCGATGACTTTAAACCATAGCAGGAAGTCTGCCACCACGAATTAGTGCTCAATTTGTGTGCCAATTAGTGCCCAAGAATCAGAATTTGGTGTCCGTTCACCTAGCGTACACAAGAGATTCTGGGCTAGTTTTAGTGCCAATAAATAGTACCCAAATAGTACCTAAATAGTACCTAGGTCAAATAAATAGTACCCCTGTGGTTTAAGAAATATACGCCAGTCTTAGTGTGTACGCTGGCGGAACGTTCCGCTGGCGTACACATGGCCGATCTCGAAAACGGCTTTGATTACAGCAACGAAATTACACAAAAAAATAGTACCCTAATAGTACCCTCGGTACCGGAAATCTCTTAACGATTGCTCTTATAGGAACGGAGATATTGAACATAACTTTCAGAGCAAGCGTTCAGCCAGCGTACACATTAAAGTCATGTTGTTTTCATAAAGAAAGCGGACGTATCTAAATTTAAATGATATATCAATAAATAGTACTTCAAATAGTACCTCCGCTAGTACAAACATTTCATGTGAATTCACACGGGAACCATATCAAAAATCGATGTAAAGTTCTATTCATACTAGAGGTACAGTCATGTTCAAAAGTGACTTATCTTTGCTAACAGTATTAGGTATGTTTATTTTTTAATTCTAAACAAACCCAGAAATTCAGTCAAACAGGCAGAAAAAGAAATTCGGTATTTGTGGTTAGAGTGACTTCAGTAAAAATCACAATTAGAAGGCGGTGGTAGGTAAAAAACCGACCAAGTGGAGTCGGACTCGCACACAGAAGGTTGCGTTCAATACTTGTATGTAAGGGTAGAGGAAGCTGTACTAAGTATAATATTGTAATCGCGAAAAAAAAAGTTTTTCAAAGGAATAGGAACCTTTCTGGCATAATTTCCGCCGCCATTTTGTTTTTTTTTTCGATTTTTTCCGCACACGATGAAACCTTTATATATCGATAGCTTATGACTAAATAAACAAAAAATGTCATATTTTTTATTTATTTATTTATTCATTACATATTCCAAGACCAAAACCGGTTCATCACATTGGGCGTTTCTTAATTCCCAACCGCCTATTACATACATGGCTCCTCGTTTTATGGTGGATACCCACTTACAGTACCAAAACCACTCCACCCCTTAGGGGGCTGTTCTACATTACGAATACTGTCACTAGTTACCACCTATGACACACATCGCTCCTCCTTGTTACCTCCTTCCAGGTACGTACTGTTGCTCAGTTGCTCGTTTCGCTCGCTCCAAGGGTCACCAGTAACCTAACGAACCTAACTTTCGGGGTGCTCCAACTGCTACGAGTGACCGGAGTTACCTCACCTTATAGGTTTCAAAGGCTGCTTTTTCAACCAATCAGCAAAACTTAATACGATTTCCATCGGAGTGGCTCGTTTTAGATCCAATGAAACCTCACTTACATCAGATTGGTTGGTTTTCGAACCAATGAAACCTTACTTACATCGGATTGGTTGATTTTAGAACCAATCAATATCTCTTATTACGATTGGCTGCTTTACTCGCGTTGGGCGTTGCTGAATGTTCTGTAGCTGTTGTCATCATGTCCGAACCAAGCCAATCCTATTTAGTCATTGGTTCGAAAACCAACCAATCTGATGTAAGTGAGGTTTCATTGGATCTAAAACGAGCCACTCCGATGGAAATCGTATTAAGTTTTGCTAATTGGTTGGAAAAGCAGCCTTTGAATTGAAACCTATAAGGTTAGGTAACTCCGGCCACTCGTAGCAGTTGGAGCACCCCGAAAGTTAGGTTCGTTAGGTTACTGGTGACCCTTGGAGCGAGCGAAACGAGCAACTGAGCAACAGTACGTACCCGGAAGGAGGTAACAAGGAGGAGCGATGTGTGTCATAGGTGGTAACTAGTGACAGTATTCGTAATGTAGAACAGCCCCCTAAGGGGGTGGAGCGGTTTTGGTACTGTAAGTGGGTATCCACCATAAAATGAGGAGCCATGTCTGTAATAGGCGGTTGGGAATTAAGAAACGCCCAATGTGATGAACCGGTTTTGGTCTTGGAATAGGCGGAAATGGTAGGTATTAGTTATCAACAAAAACTAAAATAACTATATTTCTGAATAGTAAGGTTGTTAGAAAGGGCGTACGCCCAAGGGCCCTTAACATATTCAAAACTCACGAACGATCACAGAACGAAATGACCGAATCAATGATCGCACCGATCCGTCCGTAACAATTCTGCGAAGAGCGAAAAGAGCAGTAATGTCAGTCAACCGGTCCAAAAAATCTATTTTAAAAACATTTTTTCTTTAAACCGGTTTTATTAAAAAAATTCTTTTTCTTTGCTTATTTACAAAAAAAAAAGATATTTGTATCCGAATATAGTCTGAATTATAATTAATCGATGCGTATCTGAACACGATTGACTATAATACTTGGGAAATCCCCGCACTATTCAATTTCATTTAACACATCTAACATCTAGGTAGGTACTTATTTTCATGCTTTCTTCGTAACTTTCGTTTCGTTTCGAAGATTTTATTTTTATTATGCGTCCAAAAATAAATAAATAAAGGGTGAAGTGTCACGCAAACAAGTGAGAACAAAACTCACAATTCTGATAATTTTATTACTTTCTGAGCTGAGTGTTTCCATATAATAATAAAAACTAAGAAAACCGTTTTTTTTAACTAATCGGTAAATACCGGTGCTAAAACTGGTAATTGGTTGACATCTCTAAGTGCGAGGTGCGAGTCAAAACAAGACAAAGGGTTGTAAAAAATAAGGGTGGATGAAAGGTATGAAAGGGTTCATATCATACATACGAATATAGACTCTATTACCTACTATTTACTGATCAGCTAACTCTAGACTCGCTTGGAAGCAATAAAACGGCGATCACTTGTTGTTCATTTTTATTCACTTTTGTGTGTGACTGTTCGTCAATACATTTGTTCCTAGAACTTTACATCGATTTTTGATATGGTTCCCGTGTGAATTTACATGAAATGTTTGTACTAGCGGAGGTACTATTTGAAGTACTATTTATTGATATATCATTTAAATTTAGATACGTCCGCTTTCTTTATGAAAACAACATGACTTTAATGTGTACGCTGGCTGAACGCTTGCTCTGAAAGTTATGTTCAATATCTCCGTTCCTATAAGAGCAATCGTTATGAGATTTCCGGTACCGAGGGTACTATTAGGGTACTATTTTTTTGTGTAATTTCGTTGCTGTAATCAAAGCCGTTTTCGAGATCGGCCATGTGTACGCCAGCGGAACGTTCCGCCAGCGTACACACTAAGACTGGCGTATATTTCTTAAACCACAGGGGTACTATTTATTTGATCTAGGTACTATTTAGGTACTATTTGGGTACTATTTATTGGCACTAAAACTAGCCCAGAATCTCTTATGTGTACGCTAGGTGAACGGACACAGAATTTGTGCCTCAGTAGTTTCAAAGATTTATCGACTCATCCACCATTGTCACCTTGTCTTTATTGAGTGAAGAGTTAGGACTTAAGATAAGGCTGGATCGCCGATTGGCACTAGTAGCAGTAGTGCCCATTAGAAAAGAATTACATATCCAGTTGATGTGCCACGGAGTACAGAATGAATACGCCACTATATAGTTTGTGGAATGCGCATGCGTGGACATTGCCGCGCGGTCGGTGACAAAGTTGTGGTGCCACAGAATATATAATAGTACGAGGTTTTGCCTCAAATTTGCGGAAGCTGTGCTGTTAACCACCGGTTTTATGTTTTGGAATACCTAGGTATGAGATGATGAATGTTCGTCTGGAAGAGTTAAAATTCTACGATCACGACTTTGTTTCCAGGGCCGTAAAACCCATTAAAAGTTTATGGTAACTGTTGTTGTTTTTTTATTGTTGATTTGTTCTTGTCCTCTATTGAGAACGGGCAAGGGAGCTTTGTCCATACAGCCCTGTCTCATTTAAAGTATTTCATATATTTATTTATTTAAACCGGCGGTTACAGCACGGCCTCCACAAAAACAGAGCACGACTAGAGTTAGTCGGCGATTTTCAATTAAACCGCAGCACGGCCTCCACGAGGGCACAACTAGTGCCATTCGGTGATCCACACTGCAGGTTCAAGTCCGCATTAAACCGATAGTAGGTATAATGAAGAATAATAAGGGACATTTTGGAACGATCCGGTAGAGTCGTCACACGCTTTTATTTAACTATCCCGCACAATATACACTTTAATAGGCACTTGTTGCATATAAATAAAACTATCACAAATATACACCAAAACCTACAATATACATTTTTTGGAAAACTACACAAAAAACGACAACCATCTCTGACAAAATCCCGCTCATGGAAATAGTTTCCATGATCCCGCTAAAAAGCCTGTGGTTTTTTATTGGGTTTGATCACAGCACTGGAAACAAAGTATTTTAGGCCTGTGTCGTAGTTCTCGGCCGTTTTTTGATCCGTTTTTTCACGGATGAAGTCTTTTCTCATGAATATGAATTAATATGTAATGGTAAAGAGTAAGGTAAATATTCCCAAATCCTGCCATTTTTGTAATTTGTCAACAAAATCTGCAAAGAAAATTCGATAGCCAAATCTGCCGAAATGGCAGGAATCTGTCACAAATGGCCACACTCGTTCCCTCTCCTTCCAACTTCATCCAACAAGAAACGGATCAAACACGGATGAGTGCAATAGGAATCGGGAACGTAAAGTGCAAAAATGCCCTTAGCCGGCGATTTGCATTATAGTTCAATTTTACATAATTTGACATCAAAACCCAACAATACACATTTTTTATCGAATACAATATCCTAGGTCCCAGCAAAGAGGCATTATAAACTTATGTCCCAGGTTTGTCTCACCCAGGCGATAACTAGGTAGGTACTAAAGAGAATACAATAACTATGTAAGTACTAGTTCCATCCAATGACTCTAGTGCTCGTTCGTCTCGTGCTCATCGTCGTCGTTGCCCGCCGCGCCTTCGATTCGATCGTTCGTTCTTGCATTGCATGTTCGTTTCCAAAGGTTCGTTTCGTTCGTTCGTTCGACGCCATGTTGAATTTTGTTGTGCTACGTGAAGAAAACAGTGAGCACGTGGATCGTTTGATTCTAATTTACTGAGCGAAATTTGATAGTAATATCGGCAAACATAGTATTTCGGCCTGTTTTAATTTGTTTTCGTGTACGTGTGGCATTATATATTGGATATCAAAGTAAGTATGCACTTGGGATATGCCGGCGACAAATTCCACATTTGGGATCATGGAGTTCAGTCAGATGGTGACTTGTAGATCGCAATGGTATTTAGAACTACTTACTCCAAGAATTATACCTAATCTAATCAATAAACATACAATCCCAACCTTATATTCAATTCAATTTTGACATACAAAATTGCGTAACCTTTCTTTTTTTAATTCCTCGTTTGCTTACGTGTTGCCCATGAAGGTTTTCACAAATCGCTCGTGACCCCCGGCGGACAACGTCGCATTAAATGTACTTTCTTGAAATAAGCGAAACGCTTAGTTTCCTATTGTGCACAATTTAGTATTGTAAAAGTTGCGTATCTAAAGCTATCGGATGAAAATTTAACAAAGTTATGGCAACGATTGTGGATTCGTGGCCCATGTTTGCCTCGAGCGGTTTGCGCTATCTCGGCCGGCGCGTGGCCGAATGTGCTCTTTAATATTTCAAATAATTCATAAAAACTATAAGTGATTAATTGTGTTGCATTTCTTTTTAATACCTACCTACTTGTATTTGTTTTGTTGTATATACCTACTGTGAATGCTATTCAACTAACCTAATTTATGCATCCATGTGGTGATAGTTTTACCTAATGCTATTGTAAAATGGAACTATCAATAGTAAGTAGGTCAATTTTTTATTTTATAACATATATATGTTTTCATTTCAATATCCTTGGAAGTAATTAACTGTTTTATTTATCACTTGTTTTTATCCGTTAATTTACAAACTAGAATTGCCTACCTATTGTAAAAAATTGCCAATGAAATCAAACTTAAGTAGATCGATTTGGCAAAATTGATTATGATGTAGGCCATTGTATGATATCACTACTGATCTAAAAAAAACACTTTACTATCTGAATGGCTTACGGTGAAAACCCAAAACTTATTTGTGTTCAATTAGTTTATTCCTTAGTGGTGGCTATCATTTTAAGAATTGTGACTACCCATGTCAAGCCAATCATGGTAGTGACACAAAATTATTTAGTTTGTGTTTGTTAGTCTGAGGTTATTTTTCTGATTTGTCATTTTACTTTCTAGTCCCTGGATGAGAGGTTACTAGTTTATATTTCATAGGTATATCATTGTGCAATAAGCTTACCAAACAATAATGTACAAACGGTAATGAATGATGTTCCATAATATTATTAAACTGAATAAAAAATAATAAATAGTGTCAATACTTTTGTAACCTACAATTGCAGAAACTTAATTAGGTACCTATGTTTAACAGGGATGTAGACTTTTAAAGACATGCCTAATTTGTTTTAGTAGTCTCATATATTTATTTATTTTTGTAAACATAATGGGAAAGTTCCAACTTGCTTTCATTTGTTCTTTTATCTTACCAGGTATATTTTTGTTTCAGATTTTTGGTAAAAGTGGCTTATTACAATGGCACCCTGTCGTCAATTACTTATGTGGTCAGTACCATCCATAGCAATTATACTGGGTATATATTGGTTCAGAAAAAAGAGGGAATTTGCCAAGTCTCACCCGGGAGGAAGAGAAAAAATAAAAAGTTTGAAAGAGGAACTGGCTGAAGCATTGAATGCCGAAGCTGAAGTAAGGAGAATTTCCCCATTGGGTAAATCAGAGCATTCCATTGTAAAATCAGCTCCTATTGACATCGTCCCCAATGGTATCTGCTCACAGCGATCATCGCCTCTAGAACTGACTGATGAAGAACTTGATTTGGAAATTGAGAAGATCATTCGAAAAAAATCAATTGAAAAAGAAAAGAGAATAACTTCCAGCATTGAAAATCAAAATTCAGTTATAAATGTGAGCATAAAACAATCTTATGTGGGAAAAGATTCGCCGCCTAAAATGTTTTCTGCGCTTCAAACTGAAACACTGACGTGCAACAAAAATGGGGCTGAGGCTGGTTCATTCAGTGATGTCAATGGTGTATCAAAAGAAATAATTTCTGAAGAGGCTGAAACAGAACATTCACAACAAGATAATTCTAAATTAGAAAGTGTGATGTCTGGAAACACCAATGAAGAGAGCACAGGTACTGAAGAGTTAACAAATGAGAATAATGTTGAAGAATCCAGTAGCGATAATAATGACAGTAGTAATGATAGATACTCTACAACACAAAACAGACGTATTTCAGAGCGAGACTCTGCGAACCACAGTCCAGTGGACCCCCTGCTGGCTAGTCCATCTATGTGCCACTTTTCAGACAACCACAGTGAGGTGAGTTTGTATTTAAGTATTAGCAGTAGTTTATATTATATGTAAAATTTACAATATCTAAACAACTATTGGTACATTGTAAAACCATACCAAATTCTAAAAAAACTTATTGGTACTGGCCTGGATTTCAACCCTCGACCTCATAAAAGTGCGACGAACGTATTACTAACTAGGCTATCACTAGTATACGAAGTTCGTTGCAAGATTAAGTTTTACAATTTGATCAAGTGCTTTATTTTGCAGGGTTCAAGTGACAGTGGGAAAGGGTGTTCTGAGGCAGCGAGCCCTCCACCAGCTAATCTAAATATGGTTCCTTCTGAAACAGCACTTAGAATACACCAGTTCATAATACCACAAACTCTGGTTGGTCTTTTAATAGGAAAGCATGGGTCGTTTGTAACCCAAATTAAAGCCAGAACTGGTGCAAGTGTATATGTTAGGCGACATCCTGATTCTGTGAAGCAAAAAATTTGTGCAGTTGAAGGTAAGTTAAAAATTTTTTTACATTATCCAAAAATGATCAATATCAATCAGTAATTTAAAGTTTTCTAACTCTAATGGTTGTTTTTGCAGGAACTCAGAGTGAGATTGAAGCAGCTTTAGAATTGATAAAAGACAAATTCCCAGAGAAGAGGTTCCCAAACTTCACTTTACAAGAAATAAGTGCAGAATTATATCAAAAACTGGCGCCTCTTGTTCCAGAGTTTCTTCAAGTAACTATTTCACTGAGTTGTTTTATTGTGTGAATGATAATTGGTAAATATTATATTTGCCTTGTGTCAATTTGATTTCGATTACAACATATACATCTAATAATGTTGAATAATAGTATTATACCGATAACCGCCGGGGGTAGACGAGTTCTCGAGGGCGCGCCGTGGGGGAGGCCTATGTCCAGCAGTGGACTAGTGCAGGCTGATGATGAATGGTATTATGGCATAACCGAGACATGACGTAGTTGGAAAGACGTTGCTCATGCCATTCATAATTTGCACTAAACGCTGTTTAATATGTCAGTTGCAGCTTGTGGAGTCTGTGAACAATGACACAATAATGACGTGCCTGGTGAGCGCCGGCCACTTCTTCCTGCAGCAGCCGCTGCACCCCACGTTCCCCTCCCTGCACGCGCTGCACCGCCTCATGGCCGCGACCTACCAGAATCCGGATGTGCCGTCTTTGCCGCGCCCCGTGAAAGGTAACCGTGACTTTTTAAAACCTGTCCCAATTAGGTCACTTATTGGTCGACTTACATTATTACAACACGGCCAAATATTTGTAAGTCCTTTTACATTGTTGATTAATTATTCCAAATGAAATGGCATACGAAAACAAACGTTTGCGTCTCGGACACAAAATATGCACTGTTGTGCACTAAAATTACAATAACTGCAGAAACAAGTTTGTATTGCCACATTAACTTTTCAGTCCCCTTTGGAACACCACTTAATGTTTATTTTGATTCCAAAACGCATATGCGTTGTTTTGTATGTCATTTGTGTTGAAACAAATAGGTGTTATATATATTATGTACGTTTGTTCCCATCGAATCACATTAGCTTGTGTCACACTTGTTACCTAGGCCCTTACATTTTCGTCATCAGGTACAGTGGCGGCGAGTCTTTCTCTCTCGGCCTATGTCCAGCAGTGGACTTATGGAGGCTAATGATTTACGATTTTAGTAAATAAAACAAATTGAATAGAACCGGCACGACATACAACAAATTTACACAGACGATGCCATAGGCCACATTCACTATCACAATTCACATTTGAGTACAATTTGTCGAAAACAATCTACCTGACAGGATTGTATTATAGACAAAGGCAGATAAATAATGTACATGAAGCAGACAAGTAAAGAACGGGCACCTTATGCGCCCTGATCCATTGTTTACATTTTTACAGAGGGATCCATATGCGCCGCACCAACTGAAAACAACTGGTACCGCGCCCAGGTTGTGTCCACTTCGGAGGAGAATGACACGTCTGTTGTGAAGCTGGTAGACTTCGGCGGGTATCTCACCGTCGACAACGATCAGCTCAAGCAGATCCGCTCAGACTTCATGACCCTGCCCTTCCAGGCGACAGAGGCCCTTCTGGCATTCGTGAAACCAGCAAACAATGGTTATTGTTTTTGACATTATTTTATTCTATGCTTCATTCTTCATCATTTCTCGCTTATTTCGATCATTCCCCATGGTGACAAATTACACCACCGGATTCTGAGTATTCTGAGTGGTTTGCTGACGGGAATTCCCGTTTCGTATCATAAGTACAGAGAAAGTACGCCGAATTATGGATTCTAGTTTAGTTCTCTCTACGAAACCAACCAAAGCAGTGTTACAGGAATATCAATCGACCTACGACTGGTGTCATTTGGTAGTTCCACGGGGAATAAACGGCTTATTTCTATCTGCAAACGTAAGTTTAGATTTCCTTTAATTTATAAAATGGCACGTAGTCGAGTTTTGTTTTTATAACAAATCATGTTCACATGGGAATTATCAAAGTGCCTTGCTTATCTGTAAATACTGATATTCTATTTATTTGGCTCACTAGTTATTTTATCTTATCTGTCGTAAATCTGTCTTCAAATCTTTATTATTGACAATACGGAATATATATCTTCATTTTAATGTGTGCATTTAACCATCATTTCATTATGTTTGCAAGGCATTGACTGCTTTCTGCCACTAACAATCATCTCGTCGATTTAATGAAATAGTTCCGATATTTCAATTGTTATTTTCATATGCAGATCAAAGTTTCCACTGCTGAAAAAGCCAAATCATTTTAATGGTATAATAGGCACGATTCTGAAGGCACAAAGTTAAAATTTTACATCAGGAAACATGTTTCTTTCACAATCACACAGTATTATAAAGATAGGATGAAGCTAATTTTAGTGCTGTCAAGTTTTTAATGTGTGCCTTCACAATCGGGTTTATAATTTGCTACGCTGAATTAAAATGTTATTTGCGAAATTACTGCCTATTAACAAATCAACAGAAGAAACTTATTTTGACATTGATTCTTTCATTATAATATTTATTTAGGTTTTGGTATTTTAATTATTTATCAGCCCTTCAACATCCACTGCTGGAAATAGGCCTTCCCTAGTGAACGTCACCACATCCCGTTCTCCGCCAGCCGCTTTCGGCCACCTTCTTAGGTCGTCAGTCCACCCAGCGGGGAGCTTCCCACCACGCTGCACGTACCGGTCCGCGATCTACACTCCAGAACTCGTCTACCCCAATGGCTGTCGGTTCTGCAAAAGATGTGACCTGCCCACTCACTACCACTTCAGCTTGCTAATCCTTTCGGCTGTGTCGGTATCGGTAACCTTAGTTCTCCATCGGGTCTGCTCATTGAGGACCATACCCTTCAAGAAACTCCGATCATGGCCCTCACCATAGCTCTCTGAGTGACCTTCAATTTGTGAATTAGGTCCACCGTCAATGTCCACGTTTCTGCGCCGTAGGTCATGATTGGCAGGACGCACTAATTAAAGACTCGTCTAAAGATTGTGGAATACGGGACGTGAAGACTTGACGCAGTTTTCCAAACGCTGCCCAGCCCAACTGGATTCTTCTGTCAGTGTCAACTGTATTGTTTTCATCCCAACTGTATTTTAATAATCTACCTGTATTGTGACGATATTTTTCTTTGTAAGTAATTGAACAAAAGTTATCAATATGTTATCATTATGAACTATTTATTGAGATAAATTTTACTTCATCGTCTGGGTTTTTTCGGGGATATTACAATTTGTTGATAAATATGTTTTACTTGTATATTAATTTCGTTGTTATGATTTATATGCTCCATAAAATTTATCAAAGTCACGGAATAATCCCAACGAATACGATATCAATTAAAAAGTGCTAAATGTTGAGCTTTGTACTATGCTAAAAGCAAGGAATAATACTTTCTTGGTTTTTTTGCGTCTTGTCAGCTATACTCGCTTTCATTGGATGTTTCCAAATATGTTAACAAAATATGTCTCACAGACATTCACACCCAATAGTTGTTGATTGAACTTAATAATATGTTTTTATATTTCCACAATTGTTTAGTATCTTACTACTGAATTTAAAAAACAATGGTATAAAATGAACAAAGCTCCTGATCATGGAATAATTTTACACTGATTATTATATTATTTGTGGGGGGAGGGGGGCACTTTCAGCCTTGTATCAGACTATTGCTGAACTATTGAGTTCGCCGCCTTACTATAAGTTCAGTGCTAAGCTTTGCATTCCATTAGGAACTTCAGCACGCTTTTGGCACTGATTTGTTTTACTTCGTCAGGTTTTGTTGAGCAGTTGCCCAGATGGGCCCTTTTACGCACCAGTGGGCGAGTGTGTCGCACAGAAGGTGACATGGTGTTTCCTCCGTCTCTTGGCGGAGTCTGCACACTTTAGTGTCCCTTGTGATACCAAGTGCTTTGTTTACGTAATTGGAAACTTGTAATGAAAACTTCATTGTATGAATAATCGTATCGCCACTGGATGACACCAATTCTGATGACGGACATTGCAGAGACGGAGTGGAGCAGCGAGGCTCTCCGCATCATGGCGGGCCTGACCGCCGGGCAGCTGCTGCACGCGCAGGTCGCCGGCTACGACGAGGCGGGCCTGCCGCTCGTACACCTTTACCTTACATTAAGCCCACAGGTGAGTTTACAATCTTTTTTTTCTAAAACTTTAAATCTATCCGTCTGCCCCGGCTCCGGCCGCGTTTGTGCCGATTGCGGTAACCAATTGAAGATTATTTTTTCTTGCTTTTTAACCGAATTACATACAAACAATTACAAAAAGGTTACTAGTTAATTAGTTTATGCTCAACTATTTTAAGGTCTTTTTGCGTTAATTATGGTTTTAGGTCATTACTCGATTAGACCACGATAATAATGTACAATCTAAAAAATGTCCAAGGACCATGCTCGAACTGAGTAAAGTAATGTTTATTTATTACTAGCTGTTGCCCGCGTGGAATAAGTTTTTTCTTCCAGCGGGAACACTTTACCGCGGTAAAAAGTAGCCTATATGTTATTCCAGGATATAAGCTATCACTGTACCAAGTTTAATCAAAATCCGTTCAGCCGTTACAGCGTGAAAGAGTAACAAACATCCTCACAAAGTCACAAACATCCTTAGGATGTTTGGAATGGTAGTAAATCATGTGCATATTTGAAATGCGTACTAATAATTTAGTACGCATGTTATTTACGCTATTTAGTAATAGGAAAACATCATGTATTTAAATTGGACATCTTACAAATATTCATGTACAAATTACAATGTACAAATTTTCAATCAACCAGACCTTTGTAATTCATGAGTGACAGTTTGATGCGCTTGTAATGTGCGTTTTCCGTACTTTCAGCAAGTGATATTCCTGAATAGAGAGCTAGTGGACCGCGGCCTGGCGGAGTGGGACGTGCCCGAGGACTCGTGAGCGGTCCCCGCCAGCGCCGGCCCCACTGCTCGCGACGCTTAACTTAATGACGCTCACTTGTAATACGGGGTTGCATTTCAATTGACACTATTGTATACACATAGTCCTCGAGACTTCACGTCACGACCCGCGCCTGGTGTAGTGAGAACACCGGAGTTTCGCTTTATGCGTTAAAATTGTAGCAAGGTTATGGTTACTATCAATATCCCGACGAAAAGTGCATGATGTTGACTTGGCTGTAATGTAACCATAGTCTTGATTAAAACTCCATGCAATTGGCGTGATTTGCATAAATGTATTTCTCACTTATCGTTACTTTATTACCTATGTATGAGTTCCTCAAAAAAATTCATAACAGATTACCTTTCGATTTAGTATCGAGGTTTGCAGTGTTCTACAATAACATAAAAATAAAGATTTTATTTTTAGACTGGTATCTGTTATTGACTCATTTATGTGTAAGTAGCTAATTAAAACTAGAATACTAATAACGCAACTTAAGGGAAACTTTAAAGTTTGTTGGCCGACGTACATTTATTTTTAATTGATTGAGGTTATTTTGTTTAAGCTCCAACAAGAACATAAAATACGGTACGCTTATGAACGAACTATCTATATAATGTAATGCGTAAAGTATACAATGAATTAAGTTTGTAGTGAATATAAGGTTATTATAAAGATCATCATGCGGTACCAATACGCGGTTCCCTTCTTAATTTTACTTGTTAAGGCGATAACTTGTGACGATAATTTGGTTAAGGGTTTCAGGTTGCTCATTATAATATAATGGCACTGCCATCTGCATTTTCGGTTAATTTCTCATTCACAATTTTATATATGTATTTCTATTATAATTTTAACAAAAAAAAATTGAACGTGCCAAAAATGATTACAGCTTTTCCTATTGTCAGTTCGGCGACATCAAGCCGCTCTAACATTGTGAAGATAGCATTGTGATCTTTTGGTGACAATATGCCTTGTAAGATGTGCCTTTGAAACAGATTAGTTCTGTTATAACTTTCAAAATCTACACCGCTAAGATCCAGCCATAATGTATTTAAAATATTATTTGTCACTGTTTACAAGCTTCATATCCTGTAGATTTCATTCAAATGGAACGGTTTATTTAATATTTTATTGTATGTCATTACAATGTATAGGTACCTATTACCTACTGCTATTTAGTATCCACCACTGGAACACAGACGTGAGACAGGAGAATTGATTGTGACAAGGAGTATTTTATTTATGTTACCACGAATGGCAAAAAAAATTGATGATGAACTTATTCTTTGAGTGATACTAATGAATGACTGAGAATGTATAGTAGAACTGTAAAATTATTGTGTGTTGTAAAATAGGTGTAAAAAAGAAGTACAATTTTGTGTGGTTGTTTCCAGTGAAGGTCTGTATATTGGTATGAACTACAAATATGATTTCCATAGAGTGGCCAGAATTGTTGTAAAGGTATTTAATTCAATTATAAAATGCTTTTGGCGCTCCCAGTCTGTCTCCCAGCAATGAGACGATGTCAATTAACTTTCTCATTCAAAAATGATTCGACTTTTTTTGTTTGGATCGATATTGGCAAACGGACATTCTTACCTTAATAGAAATGTGTTTATCCACTGTGTTGAATATTCTGCAAATTTTCTGGCCATGGTATTTTGAAATCATTACATAGAAGACTTTGAAGACCTTGATAAACGTTTTCTTTCAGATGGCAATGTATATTCAGCATTATTGACACTTTCAATGTTGTGAAACGGGGTAAATATTTGAGTTATATATAATGAGCACGTTGATAAATATTTCTGATTTTGTAGTTTATTAGTGTAAATAATAGAGTTGAAGTAGTTATTAAGTAATTGGATATTTGAGTTTTTGAAGTGAATACAGTATTTTTAATATGTTGAGAACTGTTCTTAGTCGAGTTGTTTTCTTGTATGTGTATTTTGTAGTAATTTTGGGAACCTCACCATGGTACCATCGCCAAGTCTTTGCTGACTATTTTCAAAGTAGTAAAATACTATTGCTTTTATTTTGAACTTAATTTCACATGTTTAATTGTAGTAGCGTTGATAAGTCCGCATTGTAATACTACGAATCGGTTAGTGTATTGATTACAGTGTTTACATTATTAGCTGGCTCTCCGTTTGCATTTTGTGTTGACGCCCCTATTGTATATAGACTAATATATTTGCGGTTAAATAAATAAATTATCGTTTCAAAAACTATAACTTGTTTTACTAGTAGCAAATTTTTTTCATTCACGGAAATCCTAATGAGAAAAACCATAAGTTATTAATACTTATTTCGGGTTTGTCCACCTAGTTATACTATTAGTTATACGATGTAACAATCCCGGTTCAGGCAGGTGATTTTTTTGAAAATCTAAGAATGCAGTTACATACATACATACATATCTTCACGCTATGTCCCTGACGGGGTAGGCAGAAAGAACGGAGCGCCAAGTATCGCGATCCTGACACACCTCTTTCGCTTCGCTCATTCTCTTCATACACGCTCGCCGTGGGACGCGGTTAGAATGCAGTTCTACTTTGGAAAAAAGGAATAAACTTGGAAGTATTTTTTAAGTAAAATTTGGAGCTGGTAGAGTACCTACAATGCTAGTAGTTACTGTACCGTTTATATTCCGCTTGGTTTGCGCAGTCCACAAGAGGATCTCGCGGGGAGTGGGCTTACCGCGCACTCCCCGGGAAATCCCCTTAGTCGTCCCGCCCCGCGCCCCTGTAATACCGCGGGCGTGGTCTCAGACCACGCCCGCGGTATTACAGCTTTAAGCGGTCGGCCTATAATTCCTAGGTCAGATCACCTGGGCTATTTGTGCACATACATAATCGATCGTAGACTTAATACTTGCCAAGTCTGTGTGCCCTTGAAGGACGAACAAAAACAAGAGTAATGAATACTGGGCACTTTAATTATGTAGATGTGATAATAATAAAGTGTCGACCGGGGATCGAACCAACTCGACATGATGGGCATGTTATTCCAACAGCGCCACTGAGGACACTTTTCTCAAAACCTACGTTTGCCTGCCACCGCATCACAAAAAAATCGCATCTTACATTGGTTTGTCCATGAGGAAGCGACGCCATTCGTCAAATTTCAAAAATAAAATTCAGCGTGTAAAATATAAAACTTTTAATGACGTTATATAAAATAACATTGTACATAACTAATTTCTTAAAACTATTGCCCAGTCCACTTATATAAAAAACACTTTCCAACAATTACAATATACTAGTGTAATTCTCACAACAGTAACAACAATCACAAAAACAAATTCTTTTACGACGGTATACGTACTTACTTTAAAATGTACTTAATTGTTCTAAAATAATTCAATTTTCGTAATCATATAATAGGTAGGTAGGTACACGTAGGCCCGTTCGTTCATTATGCGATGCAACAGCGATGCGATATGGATGGGACAAAAATCAACCAATGAAAATCATGTATGCGATACGTACAGTACAGCATGCTGGCGATCTATCGTATGTTCTGTTAGGGTCGTTCAACAAATAAAATGATTTAGGGGACCTACAGTATACAGGGGTAGGCAAATGACGCGAGTAACCCCTAGTGAATCTACTGGATAGGACAAAAAATTAAATCCACGACTGCGATCATTAATACTAATCATTAATGATCGCAGGTCCACGTGTTAAAAACATACGTAGACTGTTAAATAAAATCATCTCTTGGCGTCACAGTAGTTATACTCTTAGCATTTAAAACAGGTGTCGTTTTGATTGGTTCATTTTTGTCACATCAATATCGCGTCGCTGTTGCATCGTTTAATGAACGAACGGGCCATACTTGCAATATCGAAAACAGATTGTAAGCGTTCAGTTACACATACATAAGGGCGCATTCGCAATTTGGTGGTTGATCCAGACTGTCCGCTCGGGACGCCGCGACCAAACGGACGATGCAGGCGCTATTACAACGGCGCGGTACAACCCCTATTACCTACACGGCCCCGGCCGTGTTTGTAACTGTTGAATGTTTTTCCTTTGTAACCGAGTTGCGAAACAAGATGATTTCATAGCGGTCTTTTCATTCCTTTTCAGATAGAAGCGGTGTTGGCACCACAGAAGCTCAGCGATCAGGCGAGATACGACCTAGTGGTGAGCAAACTAAATAAGGACGCCATATGTCAGATTACAAGCATACTCATTGCACCGCCAGCGACAGGGAAATATGAAGCGCTCAAGACTAACCTCTTAAACGTTATTACAGAACTTGTTAAGTGAAATGGAGCTGGGTGACCAGAAACCATCCCAACTCCTCAGACGCATGCGTGATCTAGCGAGAGAGAAGATTCCAGACCATACACTACGTCTCCTGTGGCAAAGCCATTTACCACAGGCGACCAGGGCAGTGTTGGCAGTGGCTGATAATAAAGACCTAGACTCGCTATCAACGACAGCGGATACTGTAAGTGAAAACATGAGACCAATGCAGGTCGCAGAGAAGGGTTTGTCCAACTAGTTATACTATTAGTTATACCGTATAACAAAATGGACAAAAAAAGTCCAAATAGTTATACTGCTCAGTATAACTAAATGGTTCCGAGCAGCGGCAACAACATAGCACTCATTTTAGCGGAAATAGCTAAATTAAACATGAGGATAACGGCTTTGGAGAGTGTAAGATCTAATGCTAATAGCTATCAACATAGAGGCTGTTCACAGACTAGACACGGCAGCTATCAACGCCGCAATGATCGTTCCGCTGGCCGAGGACGCAGCAGGACCAGAGACGACAACCCAGACTGGTTGTGTACTTACCACTACAGGTATAGAGAGAAAGCACAGAAATGCACTGCTCCATATGCCTGGAAAGGAGCGACCAACAGCACCAACCAGGGAAACTAGGAAAGCTGCAACCCGCGGCGGACGGCGTACGTGGAACGACTAGCGTGGCCCTGCGTGGCATGCATTTTGTTAACTCCGCAGTTCTGCTAGGAACTTTCCATACGCCACGGTTCCACCACATATGTAACGATGAAATACTTCTTTGTAACCGAGTTATATACAAATTACAAATAGGTTACAAACAAATACATTATAAATATTCCATCGTAACTAGTTACAGGAAAGAAAACACCGCTATGAAATGATTCTTGTTTCCCAATTCTGTTATGACGCAGGTATTTTTCTTGTTTGTATGTGGTTACGAAACTCCGTTACACAATACGACAGGAGACACCTAAGTACATTGTTGTAGAATACAATTTGAAGTTTTCTTTGAATTCATCTCGTTGCATATAATTCGTTTCAATGTTTCTACACAATCCGAATAGAGTTTTTATGGTATTTCAGGATCTAATTCAAAGGCCCCTGTAAAATTCCAAATAATTGGACAGTCTGTACGTGTACGTACATACATATCTTCACGCTATGTCCCAGACGGGACAGGATAATGATTAGACTGTATTGCCTACTCTTAAATACTTTACATACTGTACCTATATTTAATTTTGTATAGGTCTTCATTAAACTTAATGGCTTTCTCAAACATCTTGTAATTACTGTATAACAAATAATATAGTCAATAACGCAGTTTTGAAAACCTTAATTGTGCCCGATATTTATATACTTAAGTTATCTTATCACAAACATTATGTATATTTATTTATGTTATAAATATAAGGTCAACATACGGTTAACTTGGGTAAATGCGTCCGTGGGGCAAATGCGACAAAATGAAATTGCTCATTAAGAAACAACACAGTTAAAAATCTATAAACCAAAAATAAAAAGGATTTGTAAAAGATACCAGAGTTTTCGACTCTTTGTTCTCTTCACTAATTTCATTTTGTCGCATTTGCCCCACGGACGCATTCACACAAGTTGACGTTGCATAATTATTATTTATTTTTCTTTCCAATAAATAACAATTAATTGTCTAACGTTGGACAAATTCAACTATCGTTAGCATAACGCAAGGAGGTCTTAACTCCATACGTCTGCTGAATATTTCTTCATGGACTCGAGTTTCTTGAGGAACTGCACCGCATCCGCTTCCGAGCGGCCGCCCTTCTCCTGTACGGCCTTCAGCACTATGTTCCTTACGTCCACGGCCATGTTCTTTGCGTCACTGTTCAAACAACAATCATCGTTACACTGACAACACTAGTGAATGCCAGTTAGTGGCGGCAACATCAGGGGATTGGTGTTCTTGCCGTTTAGATATTACATCCAAATTGAAATTGGGCCAACCAAAGTGACAAATACGTCCATAAGGAAATACCGTCAGTTTGAATTAAGACCAATAGGAAAACAGAATTTTATTTACGTCTAATTTTAATTACTTTACTACTATTAAAGTTCGCTGTCTAATTAATCTACACAATCTACGACTGTAATCTTTTTTGAAATAAAATTATTATGGACAAAATTCAAAGGCATAAATAAATTTGGACAGAAACACGACAGAAAGCAGTTTCACTTTGGACTAATAATTTTGGCCCATTTCAGAAACGACTATTATTTTAATTTGCGGTTCTTGACACTTCTATATGTTGCCTGGAGTAGGAAAAATTACCCAGAAGGTGCGCTCTACCTATAGAAAGCTTGCTTGTTTATTAATAGTTCTTGATAATAATAAAAAGACTTGATATAGGTACTTACCCACAAATATAAATATGTCCATTTCTTTTGCCGATGATATCCCATATCTGGTCCATGTTCTTCTCGAGGAGGTGCGTCACATATATCTTATGCGCTTGGTCTCGCGAGAAGGCGAGGTTCAGTTTAACGTTACCATTCTTTTCGTACTCTTCAAGTTCCTATAAACATGGAATGTTGTGAATAAAAAAAAACTATGACTGACTGTAATCTTTGATTTTTGACAGAATGATTATTTGGGTTAAAGCTAAAGGCAGGCAGCGCAATCAGAGCTGGTTCCCCTGTACCTATATAATATTTCATTGGCAGCCATATAATGTTTTTAAAGAATCTCGACACTTATAAATGTTATCTGCGAACTCTGTTAGTGCAGCTACTAAACCGTGATAGAGTTTTGGCTGCATTAATTTTATTTTAAACTAGCTGTTTCCCGCGGCTTTGCCGAGTTTTCCCAATGTATCTTTATGACTTAAAGTCTGATGTATAATCTATTTTACTGTAAAGTTTCATCAAAACCTGTTACGTAGTTTTTGCGTGAAAGAGTAACAAACATCTTTACAAACTTTCGCTGTTATAATAATACTAAGCAAATACAGACATTAGAAACAAAATTTATAATATTTAAAAAGGTATAATGTACCTCCTGATAGATGAAATCCTCTGCGCGATATCGGCATCCGAAGTATAGGATGTTGTCGCCGACGACCTTGCCGTTGGCGCGCGCGAACGCCCGCTCCTGCAGGAACCCGCGGAACGGGGCCAGTCCCGTGCCCGGCCCCACCATCAAGATCGGCGTCTGACTCTGCAGCGGTAACCTGACAAACGATCAACACATCCCACTTGTATCTTAACTAATGACTAAAATTTTAGAAACCATTAGGATGGACACAACGGCTCACTTTCCTGAAAATGTCAGACTGTGTTGCCTTCGTATCACATTTTTCCCAAAGGAACTATGTTAATATTTTACCCGTTTTCAAGTTACAGCTAGTCAACGTTTAAGATATTTATTAATGTAAAATTTCAACCGTAACCAATTGATCGGGGGCAGTGATACTGTTAAATACTTTAACAATTAAAAAACTACTAAAAATTAAAAACTATTAAAGATTAAACGTTTAAATAGTATAAATATAAGTGAGTTTAGTTGATCATTTTATCGTTTTACTGTTTCTCTTGTACAATCTTTTATATCTGTTATTTTCAACATTATGTATTTTGTATCAATTGTACTTTCTTTAAATAAATTATTATAAATAAAAATGATTAAAAAATCATTCATTACTCTCGAGGCTGGATAGCAGGCCGAGCTGAAGGCGAGGAGGCGTAAGGAGCCGAGAGTGTAACAACTAATAACCAATGTTCACGCTTTTCATACGACATTTTTCAACACGCTTAATTGCGAGAAAAAAAATAATTACTTGCATTACGTGCCTCAATAGGTGCGTCCAGACCGGCTGAGCCGCCGCGGCCGCGGCCCGCCTCGCGAGGCAGCGCGGTCGGTTTGGACGTGACAGGCGCATGCCTCGCCCGCATGCTCGTCCGCGGCATGCGCCTGTCACGTACACACCGACCACGCTGCCTCGCGAGGCGTGCCGCGGCCGCGGCGGCTCAGCCGCATGCTCGTCCGCGGCATGCGCCTGTCACGTACACACCGACCACGCTGCCTCGCGAGGCGTGCCGCGGCCGCGGCGGCTCAGCCGGTCTGGACACGCCTAATAAGTATTTCTGGCAGGTTGAATCTATAGTGAAGTCGACATTTTTGATAATAATCACAAAATGTGTACCTGAACTGCGATTTCCTGATGTAGACGGGCACCCGCGGCAGGGGCTTGCCCACCTCCGGCTTGTGCTGCGCCAGCCACGTGGTGGTGACGCCCTTGTTGACGCGGCCCGTCGGCGTCGCGTACTGCACCACCACCGCCGTCACGTGCACCGTCTCGGGGTGCAGCTGCAGCCAACACAATAGTACATTACTCTCCGGCCCTCAAATAACATACATTATATTGACGGCCGAGTAATATTGGAAGGACGAGGCAAACGAGGCCGGTAATTGCTGATAAACACATTTCTCTAATTTACGCGGAAATTCATATCCCACTAACTGAGATGCATATAATCGTTTCTCGTCTCGAGCATCTGTCAAGTAAATAACAAGTGTTCGTACAAACAAATGAATGCGGAAATTTGATAAACACAAGGACACTAACGCACGGCATTTGGTATTGTATACTAAACTAGGCAAACAGAATAGATAGATACAGTATACAGTAAATATATAGATATAGTATCTATACGTGCGCCTGCCTATTACGTTAGACACGTGCATGTCTACTATGGCAACACCTAATTCAAATTTTCTCTTTCGCTTCGCTCAGTCACATCATTCTCTTGATACAAGAAACATGAAATTACATAATTATATTTGATAGGTAGACTAATGTAGGAGTTTAAAAAATGTACAACCTTGGCTTCTTAAGAACCATTTGACGGATAATACCGCTTTTGTTGGGGATATTGTGGTAACTAATAATTTGCAACTATTTTACCACCAGGGCTGATATTATGGTAACGAATTAAATCTATTGTTTGTTTAATGATACGACAGAACCAACAGGTAACCTAATGCCATCTTGCGGTACATTGAGTATTGTGTACACACTGGTACAAAGTCGAAATTGCACTGGATCCGAAATTATTTAAGTCGGATTTGAATTTTGTCCATGGTGAATAAGTTCAAACTGTTTCTGTCCAAAATAATTAATGGCCGATTTATATTTTGTCCAAAATAATTTTATTTCAAATAAGATAACAGTCATAGAGACTTATAAGATTAAATACTAATTGTTGCATGCATATCTTTTCCGTTTAGATATATTTCCTTTTGGATTAAACAAGTACTTTTTTTATTTAAATATTTGTTAATGGATTTAGAAATATTGCTATTTGGATATTTGCTACTGGATTTTATTTATAAAATAATTAATTTAGAAATTAGATTGTACACAATTCAATTAGGATTTGGACGTATTTCCTATTAGACGTAATTAAAATTGGACGTATTTTGTATTAGACGTAAATAAAATTGTGCGTTTTTCCTATTGGACGTAAATCAATAGAACTACGTTCTTTTGCATGTTTTACATTGGACCAATTTCAAGACGTATAAAAACAATAAACAGCTGAGAGGACGGAAGAAACTTGATTAGGTTGTTTCATGACCTTTAAAAATGACCATGAAAAATATTGAAAACCTGTATTTAAAATAATTTTCATGTTAATAAAATCTACTAAAGATTTTTAGCTCCAGGCAACGCTGGCCGGAAGAGCCACTTATAAAGATAAAGTCTACATTAATTGTACACTTTTTTCATGTACTTAATCCGTTTCTTGATTTTTAAGTGCAATAAAGAACAATAATATGCTTAGGTCCTGAACAAGTTATACAAATATTATATTTTCCAACTTTAGAACGTTTTTATAAGTTGTAAACACCGTTAGGTTACCATATCGGTGGTTGGTTGCGACGCTGCCATTATCATAGTGTTATTTATATTATATATTTACCTTGGGACTCGACGAGATAGAGTAGTATCTTGGTTGCAGACGAGGTAGCAGTTCACACAGATGGTCCAGAGTCGGCTTACACGACTTGATGTCTTCCAGAATGTGCACAACATTCCTACACGCGTCCACTATGAATGACTGGTATAACGCCTTGCCTTCTTGCGAATTGGTCGCCATGAGCAGAAGTTTTTTTTTGTCCTGTAAAGATTATTAAATAAAGGCTTCAGTATGTATATTAAAGAGTGAGTAAACAACCGTGATGTGATGTATAGAGTTTGGTTGGTCCCATTGCATCATTCATGATGAGATAATATTAAACAAAGTGTAGGTACGTACGGACAAAGAAAAGTACGTACCTACCTACTTATTCTACGGCGGTTACGAAACGTGGTTGCGAAAACGGCCGGAAGGGTACAAGTCCCCTGCAATAATTAACGAGGGGATTCTGACCAATGTATCATATCAATAAAAATACCTTAATTTTGAAGTTTATTTTATTAAATACTTCGTACGCGTGGACTTGGGATAAAGTACGTGGTCAGTCTACTCTGAACTGCAATTTCATACTAGGAAATTTCATGTTAGGAAATGAGAGATTTATATTGCTGGTCACTATTTTTCGGCTAATTTTCGAGATGTTTTACTTATATGTTGGACCGGGATATAGAGATATACCATTCGTTTGCAATTTGCCGAAAAACACCAAGAAAGAAAAAAAATAATTGCTCAAGTCAAGCTGCCAAGGAAAGGTACAAGTTCAAGAAGGTAAATATTGTAGAGAAAGATATGAATCTGGGCAATGACCCACAATGGTGAAGCGACCTTCAAACCTTTAAGAAAAATGTCAAGCAACGTCTATATCCATCGATGACCATAAAAAAAAGTGGAACAAAGTATCTGAACACCTGACAAACGAGGTCGTCCAAAACCTTGTGATGTGAAGAACAAACAGGAAAGTAAGATTGCAGGCAAAATAAGATGAATTTCTTTAAACGAAAACATATGTAGACTAAGTAGATAGATACATACATAGATATTTTCACTGTCTCTCTCTTTACTGTCCCTGCATGGCGGGGAAAGCAAAAAAAACGGAGCGCCAAGTAATTGCGATCCTGACACACCTATAACCCAAATTTCAGTTTACTATTTAAAACTTATAAAAATATCACATAATATTGAAACTACAAAACCTCAAAGTTGTTTACTTTCTTTTTGATACGGTCCTTATTATTCAACCTTTGATGTCAATCAATCGCTGCGTATATTGCATCAATTAAACGGACATAAATAAAACGGTGCGATTGTTGCCCTGTTGATAAGAGCATTTATTGTTGTAAGGCCAGCTGCAATCGTTACATTTACCTCCTTAGAGGCGAGTTCACGGCGAGTTGACTTTAAAACGATATTGCGTAATTATCATTGCACATAATGACAACACACCCATCTATATCCGTTAACTAATTGTGCTTAAAACAATAAATACAGCTTATCTATATACATCCCAAAATTAGGATGAGGCCTCATGTTGAGATAGCACACCTGGCGTCCACTACGCAGACCTATTGCGGATTATGCGTATCCTTCAAGAATTCATTCTCCGACGTATGCAGATGTGTGGTAAATAACAATTGAAACTTAAATTTCAAATAACTTATCGTTATGGGCCTTGCGAACCGGTACGCCCATAGTGGGACGCGCTATCGCCAGATGGACCGACGTCCTTAAAGCGGCTGGACTATGGACAACTAGCTATACATTTACAATTAGATGGAGGAAAAAATGCTAGTCACATCACATAATAACAAAAAGGACTTCGTCGACATTATCGCACATTAGTAACTTTAAAAACTCTCATAGCAAACAAGTTTGCCATGCAAATTGCTAGCTACCCAGTAGTTATTAAATGTTACCTTGGTTATACTTATTTACGAGGAAGGGACAAGGGATATTTATTAAATATAATTTACCTACTTTAAGATAATTAATTCGCTCATTTTAATGTCATGGGTTAGTTGCCTAATCATGTTATAAACGGTTCTATAAAATGTATGATCACACATGACAAGTGTGCTTAATATTATTAGGTCCATTATTATTGTCGTCACATAGTGAACAATTATAAGCCAAATAGCTCACAAATCAAACATACTCGTAGTACATATTAAAATGTTTTCCCACTTTGATTCTTTTTTTACTGTGCTTTATGTACATAAATACTACATAATTATAACTACTAAAACTACATTTATAAATGCCTAAAACAATCCCAAGAAAATGTAGGTACCTACTCTTGACAAAAAGTGATTAAAAGAATTTTATGGAAGTAAATGTACGAGAATAGAATTATGAGCAAAAGGACAATATGCAATGACATATGAAAATCGTCTAGTAGGTACCTATATAATTGTTCTTTCAATATAGAAATAATGATTTAAGCAGAGAAGAGAATAGATGTGTCAAAAAAATTATCTGCCTGCATAGTCACCTCAATCATACCTGTCGAAAGTGTTTAATGGATGGTGATTACAAAGAACCATACGATAATAACAAGGCCAAGCTGGGTCAACTAAATGTTAGCTTCACACAAAACAATTAATTCAACATAATTTAGAGTAGTGTAACAAACTATCGCCTCTTCACATTACAACCTAATGCCAGGTTAAATGCCATGTATTTTGTTAGTTTACGACATTAGTGATATTAGGTCCTTATCTATGAAGTTGTCGTTTTTTTATAACATTTAATTTTGCATGTAATTTCAATAAAACAATAGCCATAATTTTTTTTTTTCATTTAAGTATTTGTGTTTCATGGTTATAAATAAAAATTTAGAATTTAAATGCATTGTTTCAATTTTTATAACACTAACCTAGAAGTTAAGTATTGCCTGTCTTAATTTCTCAAAAACAGAAACCATCGTGATAATACGATGAAATTTCAAAAATGAAATGAAGCAATCAATCTCTCCAAATTGATAGCTTCATTTCATCTTAATGCTAATGCTAAATAACAAAAAATTAAGGGGTCGGATTCGTAAAAAAATATATGCAAAATAATTGTATAAAAATGCAATCTTCTAAATTTTCTTCATACGAATGAATCGGTAACTTTATAGGTAATGACCTAATACTATCATCACTTTTTTCATTATCTAGTTGGCCCACTGCTGGGCAAACCTCCCCATTATCTATTGAAAATAATGTAATTATGAATTAGTAGTAGTAATAGTTAAATTGTAATTACCTCTTCTTCTGTGCAATATTCAACTAATTCTCTCAGGATATGAGTACGAGGTAGAGCAGTGATTTCTACATAGTGTTGAAGAGCAGTCCGGTAAGATGTGGGGCAAGGGAATGGATGCTTTTTACTGCTCTCTTGGTCAGTGTTGATGAGCGAGAACACCTCATCCAGATCTCCACCAGTCAGTTCACCAAGACGATCAACAAGTGTTGTGTCATTAATTGGATACACAGCCACATGGTCACCTGAAGTAACAGAAAACAAAAACAGTTAAAATATTTTGTCAAACATGCTTGAGAACTTTGACAACCTTCTTCGAGATAATCGATAATGCTATACTGGTCAAAATATATGTGAGCAGCGGCCGGCAAAGTTGTATGAAAATCCATTTCTGTCCAATTATATTACTATGTATGTAATATCATAACTGTCATGTAATTTGAAAATGGAACAATCATTTTACTCCAAAATATGGCATCCACGGAGGTAACATTAAAAGTTACAGTTTAAGTGTCACAAAGGTACATTGATATGGAAGGATTTTGTATTAAATCACCAATACATCAATCTCACATTTTGGAAAGTACAGTTGGCAACAAATTATGGCAACTAGCACAACAGTAATAGAGTTGCAGCAAAACCTAAGCTGTGTTTGGCTGTGCAATATAATATAATTATAATGCATGTTATGTAATGTTTATAGGCCATTGAAGAAAACCACCAAAAAAAAAATGATATGGTAATACTGTTTACTCGGAGTAATCAATATGTGCTGTCTCAGCCTGTTACAAGAATGATTCGAAATTAAAATGTCATATAATAGATAACAAGACTATATAGCAGAAAAACTGAACTCACCAGCTTCATATCGCATCTTCGAGTCTGAAATATCTAATTCTACATGAAGACAAGATCTATCACCGCCTTTGTGCAATTCCTTGTTAACAGTGATTTGAGCTAGGAAAGGATTTTTGGCATCATATGGTCTGAAATGGAAACATTAATAAAATAAAATGAATATGATTATATAAACTTTTGGATTCTATCACAGCATTCTGATTTTCAGGTTTAACATTCAACTAGCCTAAAAAAGTATTTACTGTGATATAAATAAATACAACTGAAAATCAAATAATGGTATAATTTTATAATACTTTACTTCACAAATTGAAATATCTACTGTGTATAACACAGCAAACACTTACGGTCTTTGTACTTGCAGAGAGTGAAGCCTGGCAATTTCACCAGTGTACACATTGTTAGCTGGTATTTCTCCAGGTGCATGCTGCACCAGGCGGAACTGTCGTGACAGCTCCTCCTCGCCAGTGCTCTCAATCTGGAACTTCTCACAGACTGCCGGCCAAAATTTGTCTTTCCATGTGATAAAATCATCTTCAATACTGAAATTTATTAAAACATATTATCTAATAATTATATTACATTATTAATTAATATACACCAACAGCCTAGAATGATGTTTCTTGCCTCTTATCACATCCACAGTGGTACTATTCTAATCCATATACCTACAAATTGATACAATATAAATGTAATGAGTCATTGAGTAAGATCATTATGCCGGATGGCAACCATGCGTCAGTAAGCAACCATTTTAGGCTCCTGCTGCAGAAATATAATAATAAGAATACTATCTCCCTCTTCCCAACGTATCATACGGCGTCATAAGGTACTGTCTAATAAACTCACTTGGCATCATCGTCACCGAGTCCGAGATCAAATACACGAGTGGCTCCTAGCTCTTCAAGACGCTTATCCAAGTAGATTGCCACTGAATTATAGTGTTCATATGTTTTATTTCCTAAACCAAACACCTGCAAAATACAATAAAAATATATAATGAAATATTAAACCGCCTTGCTCCAACGCCACTGCATTAATAGACTTGGAGGGCAATTATATATACATTTACTGTTTATCGCTGGCAAGTCTAACAACAAGAGGTTATGTATAACCCCAATGATCAATGATTGCGAAGGGAGTGTTTCGTACCATATATTTTAACTTTAGTAAAGGTGGTAAAATACGCTTTCTGTTTCGAAATTCTGTTAAATAACGGGGTAGCATCCTTAAAAAAACACTCATTTTCATTTACGAACAGTATAGTTCACATTAATACATCACTCATACTCATCACAGTAAATTACACTAGACAAGCACTTATTATTAATTAAACACATTAATAACTAACTTCTAATAAGTTTTCTAGGCATAATTATACTGCAAAACATTATTTTGAACTATTTAATAACGGCATAACCTCAATCAGCTGAGAATGGAATGACAATTGTCCGTCATTTTTTTAAAAGGTTTTACGGCCAATTGGTAACAAGTCCTTAGGCCAAATCAGTTTTTAATACACTAATTAAATATTTAAAACCGCATCACAACTAGTGCCATTGGGTTATCCACATTGCAGTTCACATGCACATTAAACTGATATTAGGTTTAATGAAGATTTAACAAGGGACAATTAGGAACGATCCGGTAGTCGTTACACGGTTATTATCCCGCACAACTATACTAGGCATAAAAAACTATCACAGATTTATACACCAAAACCTACATTAAACAATTTTTAGGAAAACTAACTAAAAGAGCCCGCGAACTTTATCATTAATATTAAAGTTCGCTGAAAAGAGCCCACATATCTTTTGAGTATTATTAATATTGACAGACAAGATTGCACAGAACACAGAAAAAGCTCGCTACGCTACCGCTCGCTACGCTCCCAACTTATACTGGACTTATATTTCTATGCAAGATTGTATGATTATTTGCACGATTCGGCAATGTTATTAAACAGTATACAGCCTAGTCTGATGCCAAAAAATATTTTTCACAAGAGGTTTGTTTAATATCATTATCATTGAGTTCAAATATTTATTGCTGGTTATTCATAATAGATTACGAAAACAAACGTGCCGATAAACAAGTCTATTTTATGCATTATTATTTAAATCTACTGGTAGAACAGTCAGAACCTGTTTGGAATAGGCCATTGATCAAATATTTATTAGATGAGGACTGTTACTACTCAACGCTAGATGTCGCTAGTATAGTGCGACTTTAAGACGGAGAAGGTAAGTTACTTACAGCATAATTTAATCCAGTTAGGTCCGGTTCTCCATTTTTCAACCATTCATAGAACTCCATGGCATTGTCTGTGGGATCTCCCTCACCGTACGTAGCCATACAAAACACGGCTAATGAATTTGGTATTTCGTGTAGTTTCGTGAGCTCTTCCTATAAATTAAATGCATGTATGTGGGTAAGTCTATGAAAAGTGTGATCAAAGGAAGGTGGTGACTGCCTGTTAATTAACAAAGGGGACAAAAAGTCGCCTTTAAGGCATTTATTGATGCGTAACTGCAACTTCTGTGATTCTCTAAAAGTCTTGGAGTGCATATTATGAAATTTTCTCAACAAAAATCTTTTATTTGAATCTCCACCCAAAACGGAGCTACGATCTCTTTGGTGGGCGCCCGCGCCCGTAAAATGTATTTATATGTAGGTATTATCAAATTGTACTATGTATTTAGAGCAACAATCACAAGTAATGAAGGTTTTTTTAATAATTTGTGGATGACAGTGGATGTGTCAAAAGAATGAAGTTATTTGTAAGTGCCATTAATTGCTTTCTCTGTCTACGGTCCAAGTATAAATCATTCAATTGCATGACTATACGTACGGTCGACCGCACGTCAGTGGTAACAAAACCAGTATAAACTGGTCTCACATAGTATTGAAGCTCCCTAATAGGCTAGGCCAGCTCAAGGTCAAAGTGTTTCCACTGACGTGCGGTCGACTGTACTAGGATGACAGTACACTGCCCCAGATTAATAAATGCACCTCATTGGTAAATAGTAATTAGCAGCAACAAACCATTTCGCATTCCTCGGGGTCAGCGACCATCCCTTTCATTTTATATCTCATACCCTCTTTGGCGAGGCGCCCAGCGAATTCTTCGGCTGTCCCTGTCTGAGAACCGTAAAATACCACCAAACTCCTGCCCGAAGTCTGTAACTTCTTTATGAATGAATTTTCTGTGACTTGTATCGTACCCGCCGGCCTGCAAGCAAAACAATTTTATTACATTGGCTGCTATTTTATGTAGGTACCTACCTACACGTAACGATCTACCTACGGCATGCACGGAGGCACATACTAAAATATTTAGGTACCTAGGTTACCTACATACTTTATTGTTAGATATGTACCTAAAAATAAATTTTAATAGATGAGGATTAACCAAAGATAAGCATGTCATGTAGGTTGGTACCTAACTACCTACCTACATGTATGTAATACACTACCGCATTTCTTGTCACGAGAAAAGTTGTAATTACCTACCTACCTACTTAATTAATTCACATTTTTTGTAAGAGGAAGATAATTTTAATGTTCGTGTTTGGTGGGCGCCCGCGAGCAGCTAAATTCGATCCTTCCTGATTTTAACGGTACCTACTTAAATCTGTTCTTTTTTCGCTTGACACTGCGATTATGATAATTGAGGTTAAAAAACAGTCATTTAGTAGGTACCTACCTATTTGGTGCCTATCGCATAACTGATTTATTTGGTACCTCTTTACAAACAGAGAAAAAAAGATACAAAATGATCAGCCCTTCTGACGTCAGGATGGCTGGACCATTTTCAGGCTGACTAGATACACAGTAGTAGATAGTACACAGTCATTTTGTACCTATTTTGGGTTTAAGTGGTACCTCAATAAGCGTATCCCACCCAGACACGCGACCTGCGGTGGCGGCGGCCGGCCAGCCATCCTGACGTCAGAATGGCTGATCACTTTGTTTTTGATTTGGCTGTTTTTATAAAGAGGTACCAAATAAACCACATAAGGTAACCAAAGGTACCTACTAAATGACTGTACTTTAACCGCAAAAATCTCGTTTAGCCATCCTGCTGGTCACGAATTTGGCCTTCTGCTCCAAAACGGGTAGGGAGTTCTCCACGAGTTATCAAAAATATCTAGGTACCTACTTACTAAACTAACCAATTTAAAACTGAAAAAAGGAAAGTAGGTACTTTTAGGTTACCTATAATATTTATCCTACTTAATGGTCCCATAGTAACGTGTTGTCAACGTTGCGATTTTGATGATGAAATATGAGTGAAACGAGTGAGTCCTATCTGAAAGAATCTGCATGAGTAATTTGATATCTATGTAAGTTTTATCCTTATCTTCTTTTATTTATACTTACTTAATCACCACGGTTACTATTTACCTCTCGAAGCGAAAGAGGTGTGAGTCAGGAATCAGAAGGATCGCAATATTGGCGCTCTGTTCGCGTTCTTCCTGCCTATCCGATTGGCACTAAAACTAGCCCAGAATCTCTTATGTGTACGCTAGGTGAACGGACACCCCGTCAGCCCGTAACTGTTAGTTAATCTGTGACATAGCGTAAAGACTATTTGGCTTGATGGTTCATTGCCATAAATAGTATATGGACTTACCAAGAACGTCTCTAAGTATCACCTATTTGGGGTAGGTATGACCTATATAGCGCCAAAAGTACCTAGGTACTTAACAGTTTCCTTCTTTTTCCGACTTTCCCAAAACCCGAGTTTCTACACAATAGCTAAAGATGAGTGTTCGGTCTCAGCACTGTACTAAAGCGCAATCAACTTTCGTATTATTTAAAATAACGGTAGTTTTCTTGGTTTGGATTTACCTATTCGGGAAACCAAACTGTTACAGAAGAGATAGAAACTCACCTGAACTCGGCAAGATATCTGAATCTGCCTCGTAAGCAACGCAAGACAACGCAGTCCATTCCTTTATCTGCCAATAGCTTCGATGATTCATTTCATTCGCGACATTTAAGTACATTTTCCTTCTAAGATCAACACGCAACGTTGGATTTCTTCTGTGACGCAATAACGCAAATGACTTGGTTACAACTTGGTGTAGATTCGGATCTTAGATACCTATTCGGCTTATGCATGCAAAATGTTGGTCTCTTGTGCTCTTTTTTGACTTTAAATGAAACAGGTGGCATGAACAGGTGGTCTAAAGAACTGTCAAAATTAGATAAGCCCAAGGATAAGCCCTATCTTGACACAAGAAAATTACCATAAACGGTCAATCAGTTTTCTACGCCGAGGTACGTTTCGCCTTTTCAGTTTTTCCTTATTGTAGACTGGTAGTTATAAATAGGTACCTAGGTATTATGTTTAGCTTAAACTTACGCTATCATGGCGAGGATTTTAACAAGGATGCGTTTATCAGGGTCAGTAGATAAATTGAACAGTTCCGCGGTCTCAATATATGAAGGCTAAAAAACAAGCCAAATAACTAGGTAAGTACCTAACAAGTAGTAACTTAGTAGGTACCTACCTACTTATGAGCGGTGGTGTTTTGTAATTTTCCAGGAATTATGTTCAGTAGGTAATTTGTAAACAGTATTCTGCAATTTCACACAATTAAGAAATTATTTTAGAAGGAACCTACGCAATAATGTAACAGAGAAAAATAGCAAAACTAATTAGTTAACCACGTCTTGTACTTACATATATGTGTATACCTATATGTTACTGTAAAAGCCCTAACTACGTAGGGAAGGTACGGTAACACGGTACAGACGTCCGAGGAAAGGAGGTAAATACCTAGTTAAACCATAGTGTAAGTAAATAATAATACACTATGGTGTCATCATTATATGACTCTCTATACTATTCCAGGGAACAAAATTTAAATGTAAATTTTATTAGACCTAATGGCCTTGTAGGATTCTGTCGAGGGCAAAAAGCGACCCAGAGACCGTGGACTTAAGCGCAACTTATGAACCAATCTGGCGTCGTAGGCTGTAAGTTCAAATGTTTTTTCGCAGTTTTATTTGTCCAACATATGTCCAACCTACGCAATATACCCTATTTAGCTTCCTCACGTTATGTCAGCGGCGTGTGAAGTTATTAAGTAGGCACCTACCTACTTAAGTATTTTAAGTAGGTATCTAGGTACGTAAGTAAGTCTGCTTGCCTTCCCTACAACATTAACACTGCTGTTACCTAGGTGTAACGTGTACCTAAGTAAATAGCTACTTTTGAAATATCTTAACTAATCTTTGGTTAATCTTCTTTCAAGTAAATGTAATGTTAATATTATTAAAATGCCTTATTTCCTTTACTTATTCTGGCGAAGTTAGGCAATAAGCCAATAACTATTTAGGTATAGGTAGGTACCTAGTATAAGTACGTAGGTAGGTACGTATATACCTACCAGTGATACCAATTCATTTAATGATACACGACACCAGTACGTACCTAGGTACCACATACTTAAGGTACCTAGGTAAGTACCTACCTACCTAAGGGTAGTCTACGAAATCATTTACACCGAGACAGGAAAACTTCATGAAACAATATACTTACTGAATAGAATATTTACTAAGTAATATTTCGTCTTTCTTGTTTTCTTTTCTAGAATTATAAAGCCACCAAAGTGCGGCGCCCAGTAATGCGACGAGCATGATTATATCAAATGTGCTAAATAACGATCCATCAGCGGCGGCGGCCGCAGCAGCCGCGTCCTTCAGCGCCTCCTGTGTGTTCTCTGGCATTTTGGAGGTTATGTGGTAGCACTAAAGTACGTGGTAATCACTCGGGTGTGGGGGTACAAGGTCACCAATCAGCGTCAGCACTTTACACGAAGGCTGCGCGGCACGTCACGCGACGGCGCGTCTCACTACCAACACAACTAAAACTACACTAAATAATCAGAGTGAGTGAGTGCGAACGATGGCCGACTGACACGGTCTGTCGACTCGAGCAAGCAGGACACTTGCACGGGCGGCGATCATAGCCGAGCCTGACGGGGCGTACGTGAGCGAACTCGACGCTCTCGGCGGGCACCTATGGCGGGCACGAACGAGTACGCTCCACGTGCCGACTGCCGCGCGAACCGGCGGCGGGGCTAACTGTTCGACCGGTTGCGCCATTCGCTTAGCAATTCAATTCAACGCATGCAAACTTGCTTCTCGCTTATCTGGACTGAGTATGGAGACTGACACTCGACCCTCGATCAAAGTACCTACCTACCTGCAAAATATAATTTTGTCTGTACTGACCAGGGTCATAAAGTGCACAAACTAAATTCACGTAAATGACGACGGTCATGGTCGATGACGAGCGAGCTGTTTGGTGCCAGGATGTTTTTTTCCCGTGCCTTACCTTACCTAACCGGATGGATGGACCCCACTCATAGACCCCAATAGAGTTTAAAACATTTGTAGTACAACAAGAGGAACACATTTGACTAACCTTTTAGAAAATAACTCAAATAATCCAGATTTCCTTCTAAATCGAATAGCTTCCGGGTAGACAGCGAAGAAACTAACTTCAGTCAGACTCGGACGCTGTGTAACGTATCGTATGAGTACCTCCTACCTACTGTACTTATTGTTAGGTACCTACTTACAAAGCGCAGACAAGACAGATAACTTGTCTACTCGGTAGTATGTAGGTACCTTGTATGACACAATATTCCGGAATGAATGGTTGACCTTTGACACAATGGGCTCGACAAACGAACCACGCACCTATCTTTGGAAGCTGCTGCCTGTCTTTATTAATGCAATTTATTCTACACTGACTCGCGGTGGTGTTGTTATTGTTCTCGATAAACTATGTAGCCACTCAAAGTCCTCAAACATCCTTACAAACTTTCGCGTTTATAATATTAGTATAGAACTATAGGTACCTACTTAAAGTACCTAACTAGGACATGCGAATTAAGTTAACTGATTATGTATAAGGAAATGATAATATAAATAGGTAACGTGAATAGATCAGATCACGTTTTTCCAATCGATTGTGTCAATAATAGCAAAAGATTATAAAATTCATCATCGGTCAAAGAATTAGCTGATAAGCGTTCGTTGTAGATTTCGTTCGTCCTTATGAGGACAACTCGTCCTCGATTCGACCGATTCGAGCTTGGGCACAGAATACATAAATACTACACCGCCAGTGATCGTAATGGGTTCGCTTCTACGCTTCCACTGTGGAAAAACGACTTCGTATGGTCGACGGCACGTCAATGGAAACAAAACCAGTATAAACTGGTCTCTCTTAATAAAACTCTAATAGACTAGGCCAGCTCAAACAACGATACCCCACACCATGGGATTGACGAGAAAAAAATTGTTTCCACTTTACGTGTATGATAATATGGTACACGTACCTACTCTAAAAATGTTTTTCAAGATTTTATTTTACCCACTTTGTAGGCGTGATTAATATAATTATACCCATGCCAAATTTTCGTCAAAACCGGTTGAAAAATGCGACCTGTAGGGGATTGACAGACAGACCGACCGGCAAAAGCATTTTTGGCCAATGTCGAAACTGAGACGCTTCGCTCGCTCATATATAGGGACTTAAAGTCATCTATTGTATAGCATAATCACTGCTTATCACTTGGCATTGTCCGGTATGAAGCAGCAATACTAATGTTAACTATCAAGTAGGTACCTACGCATATTATGGAATTTATCTTATCTTACCCGGAATAACAAAGATAATTTCTGTGATTAGAGTATCATAACCATGCAGGTTGTTAAGTATACCTGGGTACTTATAGATGACATAACTCTGGACGATTTGCTATACTTCCGGGAGCAGTAGAAGTAGAATTGTCCGTTCGCAACATTTTTATAGCCAATTCAATACAATACAATATCATCATACCTACATAATCATTAAATTATAATAAGTAACCTGTAACTTGAAAATAGGGTCAAATACGACGCGAAAATCATGAAGGAAAAATCTCTTCCTTAAGGAAGTTTCGAATCTCTTTGGTGGCGCGCGTGCTCCCGCGGCCGCGGAGTTGTGCGACCGCTGCGCTGCTAGTTTTCGACCACTCTACATATTTTTCCTAATAGTAAGTAGTGTATCCAAAACCCGCTCCATTCAATTCGGGCGAACTTCGTGCACGATATTTGACAGATCGAAACCTATATAGCTATAATTTGATTGTTCTCTCTGTCACCTTCCAAAAATTTGCTGAATGGATGCATCCCAAAATTTCCAAAAAAAAATGGTGAGACGTAGTGTATTTGACGGTAAGTTTAGACGTGATATTTTATGTGTAATAATGTAGCATGTTATTTTGAATAAGAACCTTATTTAAATATTTTGAAGTAGAATAACGAGTGAAATTGCTTATATTTGCTTAAAATCGAGTGGTCTGCAAACTGGGAAGTCAATTTTTCAGTAAGCTAGTTTTCGTACAGGTGGGCTTTACATTTTTACTTTACATTTTAGTGGGGACAATGGGCTTTAATTTTAATTAAAATAATCACTTCGCTTTTATTTATGGGATCCTTTAGGCTGCATAATTCTATGTAGTGAGTAGAATAAAATGTTTATGATTTTATTCATATTACTAATTTCAAAAATACTATAAAAATTCTGGAAATATACGTTTAAAACTTTATGGGAAATTTCAATGCTAAACTTCGAAATTCGGATAACTGGTCGAAATGAGGGTCGGTGACCCTCTTTGGCGCCAGGACGAGTATCAATGCTGATGGAATCCAAGCCACACGGCTGCAACTTGTACGACGTATTCACTTTTTAATGTAAAGTACATTAAAAAGTGAATACGTCACCTATAACTTTTGACTTACTTTTAACTTACCTACTTACAGTTAATATAAGAACAAAATAACTGTAACAATTATTTTTGTAACATAACTACCTAATTAGGTATTAATCCTACTATCCTACTAATATAATATTTTAAAGTCGATTGTTTGAGAGGATGTATGTTTGTTACTTTTCATTACTCATACTCTGAAAGTAGGTCTGAAGTTGCCTGAGGAGCGGGTTGAAAGTAATACATCTCAGCCCTAGGGAGAATCGCTTTCAACTGACAGCTGTAAAATATATTAAAAAAAACTAGTACTATTTTGACATTTCTATTGGACCACGTTCCAACTGTCTATACAGCCACTCAATTACAGCGCGATGTAAAATTGAAATAATATAAAGTTATGTAATAATTAAATAAATAATAATTAAATAAATAATAATTATAGATTTTTGGTTTAACTTTTTTTATCTGTACTCTTCTGTACTTAATTGTTTTTGGGCCTATTTTTGGTTCCAAGGGGAGGAGCTCTGTAGCTGAATAACAGGCTGGCGCCTAGTTCAGCAATAGATGCTCAATCACTTGGCGATATTTATAAGTAGGTATAAGAATTCATGTATCATACTTATTTGTTATACTTCTGGAATAAATTATTAATAATATATTTTTATAAATGACTTTATTATAATTATTACTGTCAACTATTTCTTTAAAATAACATAGATTTGGGCAAAATATTTACCATTTTTTCAATAATGGAAATGAAAAATAATGGCAGAATAGCTGGTCGGCCACGGGAAAAAAAAACAAAGTAGACGGGAAAGCGGCAATCCGATCTTCATTTGTTTTTTCGAGTTGTAGAGTTTTGTTTATACTTCCGTATAGCAGAGATTTGTATTAACACTCATTTTATGTATTTGTTTTTACTTTCAGGGTATTCTTAATGAAAAGCACAGTGTTTCCCTCGGGTTCAAGACTTATTTAGAGATCCCTCGAACTATTGGCGCCCTCGCTACGCGTCGGGCGCGGGCGCCAAACCCCGTCTCGGGACTTAAATAAGTTACTTTCACACCTAGGTTAACAATGTACTAATTCATTACTCATACTCTGAAAGTAGGTCTGAAGTTGCCTGAGTAGCGGGTTGAAAGTAATACATCTCAGCCCTAGGGAGAATCGTTTTAAACGGACAGCTGTCAAATTATATAAAAAAAACTAGTACTATTTTGACTATACAGCCACTCAATTACATCGCGATGTGAAATTGAATTAACATAAAGATTAGTAATAAATAAAAAATATATTTTTCATTACTCATACTCTGAAAGTAGGTCTGAAGTTGCCTGAGGAGCGGGTTGAAAGTAATACATCTCAGCCCTAGGGAGAATCGCTTTTCAACCGACAGCTGTCAAATTATATATAAAAAAACTAGTACTATTTTGACATTTCTATTGGACCATGTTCCAACTGTCTATACAGCCACTCAACTCAATTACAGCGCGATGTAAAATTGAAATAACATAAAGTTATGTAATAATTAAAGAATATTTTTTTTTAAATGACTTTATTATAATTATTACTGTCAACTATTTCTTAAAATAACATAGATTTGGGCAAAATATTTACCATTTTTTCAATGATGGAAATGAAAAATAATGGCAGAATAGCTGGTCTGCCTCAGAAAAAAAACAAAATAGACGGGAAAGCGGCCCCCGACGGATTTTCTTGGGTTTGTAATTATAGGCAAACAGACCAATGACAGACCATAAGAGACTAATGATCGACCTCGCGACAAATTAAATTTTTCTTAAAATGTTTTTTTGTCATTCGTCACTTACTTCCATTTAGTTTTTCAAAAGTTTTATTTCATCCTTTTTCAATTACCGTCGTGGGTTTTTTCAAAATTTTTAATTTTGCTTTTTATATTTACAATCATTATCATTACAGTACGTAGTTATACATCAGGATAACACAGTCATCCTATTAATATTACAAATGACCATGTACCTACCACTTCCGTGTCTGTTTGCTACACATTATGGAAAAACTAGCAAAGCCAGCAATGCAAGTTGTTTTTATATGACACTCACTAGAGGATATAATAGTCTCTAATGATACTAAGGAGCGAACGAAAGCTGGGGTTAAATGCTTTATTTGATAATATTTATTTGATAAAATGCTTTATTTAGTTAGAAACTAAATCATCATCTACACATCGACTTATACCTACCTACCTATATTACTAGCGTAAACTTACAGCATTCGGAGTGAGTAAATGTATCTCATCTTGCGTTCGCTCGCTTATCTTCTAGGGGGGCAGGGATCCTGGTGACACGTACTTCGACCCCTTTGGGATCTTTTGTGCCAAATCTCGGTCCACCAACGGTGGTCCGTTTTTTGGTGGACCACACTTCACATACGCCTTAGAATAGAAATTTTCATCTGTGTCGTACCTATGCAGGTTTCCTCACGGTGTTTTTCTTCACAGAAAAGCCATAGGTGTGGTAGGTATTATATAAACTGTCCTATACTTAAGTTGCAAAAAACTCATTGGTACGGGTCAAGATTCGAACCCACGACCTCATGAACGTGAGGCGAGTGCACAACCAACTAGGCTACCATTCACAGCTCGTTCATTCGCTTACGGTAGGTACAAATCAAAACAACATGTTGCTTTGCTTGTTTTTCCTAACTTCACGTAATTTTACGGCATTTGATATTTTAACTATTATATTATATTATATTATATTATATTATATTATATTATATTATATTATATTTGATATTATAACATCTGTCCCAAATAGAATTAAGCCCAGCCTCCTGTTGACATACCGATTCACAAACTATTGCTATCAATTATCATAATGACATGGCTATAGATTACCGAATACGCGCATTCATCATGACATAACAAAGTAAAATGAATGAAAGTCATGTAAAACCTCTCTGCTATAGTACGTGTGTGTATAATTACATAATTACGCACTTAATTGTTGAATCAAACGTCCTTCTGCAAACCGGCTAGGTACGTATCTACTTAAAATGCGATAGGTTAGTTAATGGATGGAAGATTTACCTAGCTAGAGTTGCTAGCCCATACAAAGGTGGTGCTCCTTACACCAGTGATGTTTACAGTAAACATTATTCCTTCCGGCTATTAACTATTCTGTGCTTCCGGTCGTTTTCGTAACCACGTTTCGTAACCAGCTGCCGTAGACGAAGTACTTTTCTGAAGAATTTTACTTCTTTATCGCATCTTGTTACAGAAATTTCGTAACCATAGGATACTATAATTTGTTTTAGGCATTAATCATGTATGGAACTATATTATATGGATACTTGTTTATGAACAATCGACTGTGGTACATACTTGTCCTATTAACTATTCTGTGACGTAGGTACCTACCTATTGTCTGTTAACACAGTGTGAGAGATAAGATAATAATTATTTATTATAACAGTGGTATAAGAGGCTTTCCATCGGGGTTATTTCTGTGGATTGAGCTTCATTTCGAAACGAAAAGTTTTAATACAAGTACTAAGTATATAGTAGGTAGGTACCTACCTATATACAGTCCTACATAGTACATGATAGTACCAAGTAACCAAGTGCAAGCCCATTGACAATGTCTTAAAAAAAATACAAGTGACAGAAATATGACAAGGTTCGCCTCTTTAGAAGTACTGTTATGATAACATTAAAATAAAATATAGCGAGGCTGACTGGTCCATGATTGTTGCCTGTCCAGTTGATTGTTTGTTTGTTGAGTTGAAAAACAACAACAAAGTAGGTACATAGTCCTTAGAGCATCATGAGTTATAGCCACCATCTTTCTATTCATGAAAGTAAGGATTGGACGAACAACAAATGTAAGAAAAGCAACGATTTCATTTCAAAAGAACTGATACCTATAGCGGAAAAAACACAACACATCGCCCTCCATTTTAATAATGTATTAAGATGTGACGCAATAGGGGTCAGCCACTCAAGGTGACGGTCAGAGCCCGCCGCGTCGCCACCACCGCCGCGTATTTCCGTTCTATACAACAAGGCCAGTACGCAGCCTATTAACTGTCGTCAGGAAGGTTCGAATCTCTTTGGTGTCGCGCGCGCTCCCTATAGCAAATTTTTTTCATTCAAGTCTGTCGTAGACAATTATTCACTAATCTGTTCTGTGGCCATCCATAGGCATAGGAAATTGCTCGTGTATATTTTGGAATGGTAATGTTGTACTGTCAATAGAACTACCTGTAGTGTGCCTATAGTTTCAACAGAATCGGTTCAAAGATGAAAATTAGTAGGTGAACAATCAGTCATCCCCTAATTTACTACCCTACGGGTTAATTTTTTTTCTTCAAATTTAAATGGGACCAACTTCGAAGTATACCCTATCCAATAAAAAAAGAATTATCAAAATCGGACTGCTATGTAAAAAGTTATGCGTGGTCATAATAAAAAACAAATATACGGGTCGACTTGAGAACCTCCTCCTCTTTTATTTTTTTCGTCGGTTGAAAATCTGTAGAATCGACCGCTCTACTCGAAGCGAGAAGAGCGATTCAAAAATAAAGCTCTAGGTCGCGTTTGAACTTGAATGAATGCGAAAACAAATCCAAGCTCCAAACTGTACTACACCACAGAGGAATTAACTTAAGAAAAAAAGGACAATACCCATGGAACTATAATATAGATAGGCTCTCGTATCAATTGTGTCATAGTGATAGCCTTTATTTTAATGAATAGGTACAAGGGATGTGCAGGGTGGCACATTGAGATGGGTCAGTATGGGGAACTACGAAACTATATGCGATAGAAAAATATGCTCTAAGGAACCATGTCGTCGACTTTAAAGATATGAAAAACTACATTCATAGATTTTAAGAAATCTCATACACCGTTCGGGAATCGAACTCAAACATTTTGAAAAAAAAAACTTTTCTTGTTTTAAGGATATTGATTGTGTAGGTTGTAAGGAGTAAATGTTGCTATGAAACCTTGTTTATGATAAAAAAAATAAGGTAAAATACCGACAAGTGGTAATGTTGGAACCAGAGCAGCGTAGTCACTGATTGTCAATATGCATGTTGTCGCTTTCTTAGTGGAATGACGTGAATTTATGGCATTCTGGTCCAAATCCAATACCTACCTAGGATGAAAGATTTTGAATCTAACCAAGTGAGTACTACCACTCCTTTACCTAAAGTTCTAACGAATGAGCTAGAGACCACCGATTTCCAACGTTTTCTGCAATACAAATGCAATCAACTCAACAGATAAATAAATGCCCAGATAACAATACTAGTTCGATATAGGGGACAGTACCTATTTAAAGGCATTATTATTATCCTTTGGCATGTCTTTTTGCCTCATCTAATTAATTGCAAGCTGCACCATAAAATATGCTGTATAAACTTCGCCTAAATGTGACGCAAGAAAGAAACAGGAATTCGGCATATGTGTGCGACAACTAACGACTTTCGAGGCATTTGTTGTTATTGTTTGTTAGCCAGTATTTTTGACGCAAGAGGAAAATAACAGGACGGACCGCAGCGCAGGAGAAACCGACTGAACATCGTACTCGTTTAAATACTCATACTAACTCACGTTAAACTAATCAGCTCATAAGAACGTGTGCGTTCCGTACGTCATAGCATCGAAGGCTGTGTTTGAATGGATTTCACACATTTAAATAGAGATTTGTATACAGGGTTACTTGAACTCGCCGCCGCCCGCCGTATTCCTTATAATGTAAGTACAGCTTGTTCTACAGGGTATCAAAGTTCACCGTAGTAAAATGTCGTCTATTCTCAGTACCTAAAAGTTTTAGTTCAATTTAGCCTATCTAAATGCAGATAAATTTGAAAACCGGTCCGGTTAGGGTAGGTAGTTTCTGACTACTTAACTCAAATAGAACTAATTATCTCTTACACTCAAATTATGATATTCGACACTTTTCCGCTGTCTCGCTGGAGTAACGCACACTTCTTTTACCGCCCGCGACTGCGATTATTGGGAATGCGCAGACTAAGCGGAAAAATGCCCATGCCACTTTTTGACATCATTGTCAAATGAACCGCACTAGTCTAAAGCGTATCCCAGTATGCAAACGCAGGCTGCGCGTCTCATACATTGCATAGGGAATACAACAGGCCGCCACCTCTCTACGATAGCGTATGGACTTATAGTCTAGCACGCTAGCCCGTGCGGGTTGGTGGACTTCACATGCGCCTAAAAAACGTAAATCAAATCAAAAATATTTTATTGCATGTTTACGTTTCCTCACGATGTACCGTTCGAGAGCAGTCAGTAAATGTACGTTTCGAGAATAACTACATGGCCAAGGGATCCAACTCGGACCCCTCGACATGATAGGCCGCTTCTTCCCCACGACGCCACTGAAGTTCTACCGGTCATTCAATGCTATAATAATAACATAAGTGTATGTACTTTTTTTGCATTTTTATTTTTATCAAGTACAAGTAAGTATAGCATTTATATGATGCCGATCTTGTTCGCCACATCTAAGGCGTCGTAGTCCCTGGCAAGCCGAACGTATGCCTTCTTCTTACCGTCGGGCCTGAAAAGAAGCAAACATATTAATAAAAACATATTTATTATACGCATTCTGAGGTGCTCTTGTGATAACTACATCAGAGGTGTGTAAGTTTATTTCATTCTCTATCAAAGAGATTCCCACTAAAATGTCATCATATATTTAGATTTTGCTGTAAAACGGCGAATGGGCAGACAGACCCGGGCAGCCTGTTATTTTATTATTATTAATCGTATGGCTTGATGTCCGTCCACTCGCTCATATATAATTATCCATTTATAACCCCATTTGGTTGCGTCTTCGGGAAGGATGGACAACTGAGCGGGATCTCCGCTATATCAGGTCAGGTTAGGTAAGGAGGTACCTAAGCACTAAGCACCCACTGTCACCAGTTGCCTTTGGATTGCTGAAAGCGACCCACCCTGTGCGTAAATAATCACATTTACTTTCTTGCCCTTGAAACCAGAATACAGTTAGGGTTTCACTACATTTACCGACGCGGAACCGGTTGTAACCGGTCCAAAACAGCAGAAACAACTTTGCCAACGAAATAAGGAAATATCATGCTGGCTGATGTTGCGCGAGCTGTATATCGACAAATCCCTTATTCCGTTGAGATCCGTTGAGATCATGCAGTTTGACTGGCCTTAGCTGATTTTGCCACAGAGTATATAATACTATGCGTCGATAGATATAAGAGCGGGAAGTCAGTTCAGACCAAGCGGAAATTTGCCCAGCACTTTTTGACGTCATTTCAAATGAACCATATCACTATACCATAAAGAACAAAATCGCATGAATGACTTCGATTGCGAGGCTCGAGGCCATTCATACGATGTTGTTCTTTAGGATATAGTGATATGGTTCATTTGACAATGACGTCAAAAAGTTCTCGGGAAATTTTCCACTTGGTCTGAACTGACCCTAGTGCATGCATTGCTGAATGAAGTAAGAGAAGCAAGTTGCATATGATAAAGATCCTACACTAAATAGGGTCATCCTAAGCTGGTAATAAACTAGTAAGGTACCAGACACTACATACCTGATCAAGGTATTCACTTTAGCAACATTGATGTCATACAGCTTTTTGACTGCAGCCTTAATGTGGTGCTTGTTGGAGCTGGTGTGGACAATGAATACCAACGTATTATTGTCCTCAATCTTCTTCATTGCCGCTTCAGAGGTCAGCGGGTACTTTATGATGTTGTAAGCATCCATGCTGAAATGTAATAAACAATTTTACAGAACATTGCACAGAAAGTGAACTGGTAATAGTTATCTACCATGCATGTGTATTTTTTTCTACATAATTTTAGGGGTATTTGTAGTACAATAAAATGCATTACTATTACTACATATTACTACAAGACTATGATCCTTCAGGGGTGAAGTCCTACTTTACTAAAAATAATAAATATACTACAACTACTAAAGTTATCATAAAATGATTGTATTTAGTAAGTATGTAATATTGTGTGATCGATGAATAAATTATCTTTTTTATTATTATTTTATTATTTACAATATTTGTGTTATTTATGGTGGGGTAAGACTATCACCTGTGCACGATTAACAACATTTAATATCTCATTAAGTACAGCCTTCTTGTCTAGTTTGCTGTGGCTGTAAAACAGTACAGATGTTATAGTTCTCTACCCAAAACACAGAACTACATAAAGAGAATATATTATAGAAAAAACCAGTACTGTTAACTTTTTTGTTTATGCTATTTTAAAAACACCTGTTTTTTTTCTTAGTTTTTGTAAACCAATGTTAACATTACCTCAAATCTGTTTATCCTACACAAACTTCTTCACAAAAACAATTTTTTGCTTTCTGACAATAAACTATGTTAGGCTTACTTACCCCACCATGGTGCAAATAGAAATACTATTGCTGACATTTGCATGTCGCCAACTCATTGATCATCTGATCAATGAGTTGGATATGTGAATCTTCACATATAAAGTTATAAGTATTTCGCGTCGCACCTATATATTACTATTGGAGGTCAGAACCACCTGGGGTCGTTGACAAATATCATAGTAAGTAGGTATATCGCATTGTAATCATGTGGATGTAGCAATATGGACTGGATACTCAAAATCAATTTTGCCAATCTCATGTTACGTTTACATGAGTAGTAAGTTCTTTACACTTGGGTTTATGATGCTTCACTCAAAACTACAAATGAGTCCAAAAACTTGTATCCAACACAGCAACTGTGTAACAACTTTAGCAAAATTATGGTAGTCTGCTAGCTTACCGATTTCTCTTCGGCAGTGATTTCCTTGGGTATTTTGGGTGCCTTGGAGGTTCAAAGGTCTTGGGTCGGCGGAAATGCACCGAGGTGCGTATTTTACGCACACGACTGCCATGTTCTCCCTTAACAACCTGAAAAATGAAATAATAGTAAAGAAAGTAATAATTACAGGAAGTATGACCCCATATAAAATTGTTAAAAAAAATTAGCAAAATAAGCTTTATCAAATAAATTAGTTGCTGGACTCCACATGCGCCTTATAATTTCTTCTTGGTGTATGTAGGTTTCCTTGTGTCTTCCGATAAGCCAGTGCTATGTTTGTTATTAATAATAATATTTAAACTGTACATAGTTCGATTAAACTTTCAACCTCATGAATGTGAAGCAAGTGCACTACCATAGACTAATTCAAGGTTTTATCAGAAAAATAGTCATAATTATTGGTTGATAAGATAGGTAGGTACCTCAAATGCAATGCATAGTAAAAGCATACACGTTTACATACCTTCCTTTGAGCTTTAAGAGCTTTAACAACGGGCTTCGCAGCCTGTTTCTTCTGTCCCTTGATGCCAGTCTTTTTAGGTTTTGGTGCAATCTTCAACTTGGTAGCAGCAGGTTTAGGCTTAGAAGGCTTGGTGGCAGCTGCGGCTTTCTTCACTGAAGGCTTTGCACTGGATTTAACCTTAAGAGCAGCAGCTTTAGCGGAGCCAGGCTTGGCTGTGGGCGCTTGCGCTGGCGCTGACGCTGGTTTCTTCTCGGCAGGCTTGGCTGCAGGTGCCGCTGCGGGTTTTGCTGCCGCTGGCTTGGGGGCTGGGGTAGACTTGGGCGCTGCCGCTTTAGGCGCGGGTGCAGGAGTCTTTGCAGATGCCGGTTTAGGCGCACTGGTGGTAGAAGCAGCTTTAGGGGCTGCCGCTGGCGTCTTGGCAGTAGCAGGTTTCTTCTCCGCGGGCTTGGACCCGGAGGATGCTGGAAACAGCACAATATCAATACATAACCTCAATAGTATTTAATATATGTCAATAAACAGGAATGTACTGCTATAAAAGATTTACGGGGAATATATTAATGATTCACGTGCGTTTAAATTAATATTAATAAATCAAACCATAAATTAAATATTCCAGAATACCGCGTGGCCAATCGAAATGGCACACAGATCTTTTACAAAAAAAAGTTATTTTATCAAAAACTTTAGTGTATTACACTTGGATTACTAATCACACTTATTTCTGTTACTGGATCAGATTTTAAATTAAAAATCAGACCTGAGCGGTTAACATACCAGATTTCTCGGGCTGCTTCTTGGGAGGCATCGTGACAAAAAGATGGAGGCGAATATAGAGATGAGGTGTGTGTGAGTAAGATTTATGTCATTCATTCAATAACGAATAACGAGTACTGACTGAACTGTTACATTAGTAGCTTACTTGTTACCACCAGTGAAACGTGATGCCAGCCAACATGGTTTGTTTGCGTAGGTTTTTACGCACAAATTATATCAAACGCAGGTTTACCACACGCTTGCGTTTGTATAGGTTTGCCAAACGTTTAGCGCCGGTACGGCATAAGAACTTCATGGCATAAAGGAAAGGTCTAATATCCAAGCCAGAACCTCCTTTAAAAAACTACAACAGAGGCTTTTTGGCGGGATTTTGTCAGAGATGGTTGTCGTTTTTGTTCAGTTTTCCAAAAAATGTATATTGTAGGTTTTGGTGTATATTTTTGATAGTTTTATATGCAACAAGTGCCTATTATAGTGTATATTGTGCGGGATAGTTAAATAAAAGCGTGTAACGACTCTACCGGATCGTGCCAAAATGTCCCTTGTTATTCTTAAACTTAAACCGATAGGTTTAATGCGGACATGAACCTGAAGTGTGGATCACCGAATGGCACGAGGCCGTGCTGCGGTTTTATTGAAAATCTCCGACTAACTCTAGTAGTGCTCTGTTTTTGTGGAGGCCGTGCTGTAACCGCCGGTTTAAATAAATATAAGAAATATACCTTTAAATAAAATAGAGCTGTATGGATAAAGCTTCCCATGCCCGTCCTCAGTAGAGGACAAATCAACAACAACAACAAAAAAAGGGCTGTATGGACAAAGCTTCCCTTGCCCGTCCTCAATAGAGGACAAATCAACAATACAAAAAAAAATTGTGCTGGCCCAACTCCCAAGTGTATTCAAAAAGCAAAAAAATTATTGAAAGAGATAATAGATGGATGAATTCTAGTACGTATAGATCAGGAGGAAATGTAAAAAAATGCGTAGTGATTCTAAACTTGCTATGACATCTTTGCAACTGTTTAAATATTTATTACGACAGTGTGAGAGGTTACCGCCGGATGCATGTAAACATTATAAATTTGCTGTAAAACAGGTATGACTCAAGTCACAACAAATTACAATCACAACATTAACAATAGGTACCTATGTAAGTTGTAAGCTTTTTAGGTTAGAGGTAGAACCTCAAAACTAAGGAGGTGCCACGGAGGTACTGTAATCGGTAAAAGTGTTTAGTACATACGCTTATGTTCCACAAACTATAAAGGGATACTACGTATGTTCTAACTGGTGCATCAAAACTATTTATAATACCTACTCTTTGAGTTAATTCACCTACTATAATTCCATCAACATTATTTTCAGAGCTACAAGCAACACAAAATTGAGCCAGATCCAGAAAGAGTTAAAGAAATAATAGCAAAAAGTATTGAGGATGCCAAGTGGATTTTGGACAAGGTACATTTACCTTACCTACCTATACAATGATATAAAAATCAATTTAAGAAATAATCAGACAGATGAACCTATCTAGGTTTCCGCTAGAGGACTGTATGTACAATTCTGAAGAGTCACAACATTATGTAACCAAAATGATATTCTTCATTTAACTCTAAGCACTTATATGAGAATAAGCTAAGGGCAAGGAGATTTCTAGTTTCCAAATGTAAAAGTAATATCAGTTCTCTAGAATCAATAGAGCAATTTTTCTATTCTCCATCATACTTTTATTTATGTTTTTTTTTAATGTGTACTATGGGTTTTTATTTTACTTTTATTTAATGCCAATGTGCAATTTTTTTCTAGAAACTCACTACCTACATTTATTTTTAAAAACTTTTTCAGTACAATAAAAAATAATGGACTTACTGGCCAGGAATGTTACATCTGCAGAAATAGAAAGTGTAAGTTTATTTATGACATCAGAATAAATTAAGAGAAGCATGTTTGGTGAGAAAATAGAAGATTATGAAATACTTGAACATCTAGGCAAAGGAGGTTTTGCTCATGTATACAGAGCAAGATGTCGAAGAACAGGATCATTTGTTGCCATCAAAATGATAGACAAGGCTTTAATGGCAAGTGCAGGCATGATAGGACGCGTTCGACAAGAGGTTACCATACATTCTCGCCTTAAACATCATGCCATCCTGGAATTGTACACTTTTTTTGAAGATGCACACTATGTTTATTTAGTTTTAGAATTAGCACATAATGGAGAATTAGCTAAGCACTTTAAATTAGGTACCCGCGGGCTTTCTGAGAAAGCTGCTGCTGATATTTTTAGACAAGTTGTCAGTGGAGTATTGTATCTTCACACCCATAACATCATACATAGGGATCTGTCTCTGAACAACTTACTTTTGACAAGAGATATGAATGTCAAAATAGCAGATTTTGGATTAGCCACACAGCTAAATGGACCAGATGAGAAGCATGTTACCATGTGTGGTACCCCTAATTATATATCTCCAGAGGTGGCTTCCAGAGAACTACATGGATTACCAGCTGATGTCTGGGGATTAGGCTGTATGCTATATACTTTGTTGGTCGGTAGCCCCCCTTTTCATACGCAACATGTCAAAACCACTCTTAATAAAGTAATCAATGCTGATTACAAAATACCTTCAGAGTTATCTATACCAGCCCAAGATTTACTGCAGAAACTCTTGTGCAAGGATCCATCTAAAAGAATAACAATGAAAGGAATCATGGGACACACTTTTTTGAATACTATGAATAATGTGCCAAGCATTGTCAAGCAAGATTTATCAGACTCTGGTTTCCTTACAACACTGCACAGCACTCAACATAGTAACAAGATGAGGAATGAAGACAAAACAAATTCAAATTTCCTGGGCATGAGCAGGGAACAAGACATGGGTAACTTTACGACTAAAGAAGAAGTCAAAGTAACATCATTCAATGTCTTTAGTGGACTGCAAGAAAGCAACTCTGTACCTACTCACAGTACTGGCTATAATCTATATGGAATGTCAAACAACAGCGAAAAAGGGTTTATAGGTTTAAGTGATATTAGAAATCAAAACCAGCTCAGCAACCACAGTCCTATACAAAAATGTGAAAGTCCTTGTAGTAATACGTTACTAGAGAGTATAAAACAATTAGATATTAAATCTAGAAATGGACAGTATACTGATGGAGTTGATGAGAATAAAGAAAATATTCCCAAACCATGTAACATAAATAGTAACACATTAGGTGTTCCACCACTTTGTGCTGATAGGCTTCCAGTTATATCCCATAGAACTCGAAATGCTATTCTGAAAATAGAACCTTCAGGTGTAATTGTGGAATTCATCAAAAAAAAAGGTAAAAACAGAGAAGAAAAAGTTGTTGAAATCTGTAAAATATCCAAAGATGGCATGAAAGTCATTATTTATTTGGTCGATAATTGTAAAGATAAAGGCACTACACTCAATGAACATAGTCCCAGCCCTGATGAAGTTTTCTCCTATCATAATTTACCACAAAAACACTGGAAAAAATATTTATATGCATCACGATTTGTAGATCTTGTTAAAGCTAAAACGCCAAAAATAACACTTTATTCAACACTGGCAAAGTGTCAATTGATGGAAAATGGTACAGACATTGACTTATTTTTTTATAGTGGTGAAAAAGTTACTTTCTCTTCGTCAGAAGGGTTGAAAGTAATAGATAAAAACTTAAAAACTCACAATAATCTTCATACAGATCCAGAATTAAAGTATTTAACTGATCATTTTGAAGAATGTTCTAATAGAATGAATAGAATTCAGAGTGCACTGTCTTGCATTCCTGATGAATGCTTCCCTTTGATAATTGGAAAGAGACCAGTACCACCAATAAATAATGCTGCATCGTTGCCACATCAAGGGGCAGTTAAAGTTAACTACAATACTCCACTATTACAAATTGGATCATTTAATCGCACCACAGCTAGTTCTAGTCAAGCCCAGAGTGATTATCACTTATAGACCAATATTAATTCATAGGTATTGAATAGACAACTTCATTATGAAGGCTTTCATGTTTTTCGGTTTTCTTACAAATTGTTTACAAAATATTGTATGTAGGTGTAACTTAACCTATGTATTTTATAGTTGTGTCGTTTTTGGTTTACCTTTAGTTTTGTAAAATGGTGTAGACCATTGATAAAGATAATATTTAATTATAATGTAGCATATAATTATTCAACTTAATAATAAAAATATTTCTCTTCTAGTATTTTTAATAACTATTTTATTGTATTGGCGACGCAAAGATTACGCCCACAAATTAGATAGTATACGTCCAAATTACACCCGCTCAGTAAAGGGGTACAATTTGTGAGTTGTGACGTTCGTTTGCCTGGGGTTATTTCCAACGGATCATATGATCATTTCGTGGTTGCATCTGATCACGCTAAAAGTTCCCATCTGATCACGTTATCCGATGCATGCGAAGAAATTTATACAAATTCTCACTTTTATTAGAGGAAAATTTCCTGAACTAAATTTTAAATAAAATGTTAAATTTCATGATCTTCCTTTCCTAAGATGCTATGATATGAACAAGTAATGGGCCGAGGCTATTTTCACTCAAGATTTGTTTTTAAAATAATTTGAAGGCAAAGGAAAGGGATGTTCATACATCCTTCAAAAACATTCCGAATCAAGCAAAACGTCTTGCTCTGATTAGATTTTTTCCAGTAGTTTGTCCCAGAGGTTGTGAAACGCTACGGAATCAAATTTAATTGATGTAGTTTTTCATGTTCCGTTCCCTAATATTAATAATGATGGCATCCGTATCGTGTAATTTCTTTTTTTCATTAAACTAATTAAAAATTCCTCGAATTTAGGGAAAAATACAGGCAGGCAACACCAAAATCTTGAGTGTAAAATTTTGTTTTTTTTTTGGTAATTTTCCCATACGTTTTAGGTTATAATTTAATTTGTTATTGCTATTTACACTCTATGGTAAACTACCTGATCACTTTATTTCCATGGCAACGTGGGGAAATTGTCGGGGTGGCCCGTCATAGCCAGCAATGATTTCCCAAAAAATATTGCATGGTTTAATGGTGACATTTTTATCACAAAAGTGGCTATATTTTCAGTTTCCTTGTGATTTTGAGGTTTTACTTAAAGAGTATGCTTGGACTTGGACTGAGTCGACCGACCTGTGGAACTCACCTCGCTAATTCGCCATAACTTGTTCAATTCTGAGGTTATTATTTAATTTGTGGGCTCCATCAAGTTGACGATGATGCCAATGTCACGGTGATCGACGAGACCTCATCCATGTGTGGGATTAGAAGGTGTAGGTAGATACCTCCTTTGTTCAACTTTCAACCTACTGCAGAAGTGTTTCCCAGTTGTAACGGGCCCACTAGTCACTGGACCTTGGGTCTCCTTGCTGCTGATACCACACACTGGTTCTAACATTCTTGACAATTGTTCCAGGATTCACCTACCATCTTGAATCCTACGCTACCGCCTTGGATGGCTATCATACTTTTACTAAACCTGCATGTATTATGGGGAAGCTGCCTTACATTGGATGGAAGCAGAACCTTTAACCTTTGACTTTTCTTCTGCAACCTTTTTAAGCTTAAGGCCTGTGAAATATTTTAATTAGGTATTTGACTTAGGGGAGGTGCAATTTTTATAAATAAAACATAATTAGATAAAGGTAGGTACTTAATTATTTATTAGTTTTCTTTATTGAACCTAGATACCCTACCTACCTGCCGGCTAAAGGCCAACAACAAAAGCCCAACCGCCCCACAGTGTCACAAGTTGGTGTAGAGGCTTGCATGTCCACTAGAAGGGAAATAGCATCTATGTACCACACTGCTGCTGACTATATATCAAACCTACAACATCCACCTGCATACCTATCTACCTTCGGAATTATGTTATGAGCCTAGCCCCGGAGGATGCGGTTAATGCCAGATGCTCAGAAAAGCAGATATTTGTCATGGTATTAATATTTCATTTTATTTTATGGCAATTAGTGGCCCATAAACATATAAGTAAGTACATTAGCCTACTTAATATTTGAGAATTCTTACACTTAAAAATTCATTTCAAATTAATTAGCTAATGGCCCAGCTGGGATTTCGGACCTTTTGATATGATAGGCCCCGTAATTGTATTAGTCTGTCTCACTACCCTAAGCAGCGGGACATTACTCCTACTGGCCAAAAGTCTTCAGGAACACATCATTGTGTTGGGTTGAGACTCGGGAGTATAAAGAACCTAGAGTATCCACTTTCTTCCATAGGTGTTATATCCAGGCCGGGATTTCCGCCTAGGCCCACAAGGCCCGAGCCTAGGGCCCCAGCCATCCAACGGGTCCGAGCCGTGCCCTGCGAAGGTCCCTGGGTCTCTAAGTCCAGGCCTGGTTATAGGTATCCAGTTCCTCCATAGGTGGATGTCGCTCCCGATGTTATGCCTATTGTCAGGATCAGTGGGACATCTGGGAATAAATAATCTAATTAATTACCTATTTAACAAGTTTAAATAAGTATGTTAAGTATCTACCGGTCAGTGTGGACAAAAGAAGGCGCAATGAAAAAAACTTAGAAAAAATTCTCTTTTTTGGAATCCGACGCTGCCCTGGCGTTGTTGGCGTCAGGGTGGACCAAAGGGGACGCAAAAAAACCTTAGAAATTTTTGAATTGGACTTAAAAAAATTTTCGAAAAATTTCGATGTCATTATGGCACACCCTACTTTTTTGATGCCATTCGACAGGGGACATCGAGACAAGCAACTTTTGTTATATACTTTATTTTTCCTGCGCCCCTCCTCCGGCCGCTAGAGGGGGGTCAATTGGGGCGCCCTAATCAAGGCGAAAAGGACTTAGAAAAATTTTCAACTAGTTTCGATGTTAGTATAACACCCCACTTTTTTGATGCCATTCGACAGGGGACATCGAGACAAGCAACTTTTGTCATATACTTTTTTTTCCTACGCCCCTTCCCCTGGGCGCTAGAGGCGGGGGGTCATCGTCGATGTCATAGTGACCCCCCCCCCCTTTTGGGGGGGGGGGGGCATTCGACAAGTCGCGTCATGGCCAATGACTTTTGTCTGAACCGTTTTGTTGTGCGCCCCTTATTTGGCCTTCTAAAGCGGCACAAAGTGCCTACACGGTGCATATGTAGCAGAGGACGGCCTTATATCTAGGCAAAAAGGACTTAGAAAAGTATTCGAAAAATTTCGATGTCAGTATAACACGGAACACCCTACTTTTTTGATGCCATTCGACAGAGGATATCGAGACAAGCAACTTTTGTCATATACTTTTTTTTCCTACGCCCCTCCCCCTGGCTGCTAGAGGGGGGTCCACAATGACATCGACCATGACCCCCGCCTGTAGCGCCCAGGGGTAAAAAAGTATATGACAAAGGTTGCTTGTCTCGATGTCCCCTTTCGAATGGCATCAAAAAAGTAAGGTGTTATACTGACATCGAAATTAGTTGAAAATTTTTCTAAGTCCTTTTCGCCTTGATAAGGGCGCCCCAATTGACCCCCTTTCTAGCGGCCAGGGGGAGGGGCGCAGGAAAAAAAAAAAATGACAAAAGTTGCTTGTCTCGATGTCCCCTGTCGAATGGCATCAAAAAAGTAAGGTGTTATACTGACATCGAAATTAGTTGAAAATTTTTCTAAGTCCTTTTCGCCTTGATAAGGGCGCCCCAATTGACCCCCACTCTAGCGGCCAGGGGGAGGGGCGCAGGAAAAAAAAAAGTATATAACAAAAGTTGCTTGTCTCGATGTCACCTGTCGAATGGCATCAAAAAAGTAGGGTGTTATACTGACATCGAATTTTTTCGAATTTTTTCAGATACGAAAAATTTTTTTTTGTCCCCTTTTCTTTTTGTACCTCAACCAGGTCGCGTGGTTCTGGTGATTTCTGAATATTTTCAAAAAAAATTTCCTTGGCGCCCCCTTTTGTCCACTCCAACCGTTATTTGGTTGGTTTGTTCGCGCGTTTGTTTGCGCAATTGTTCGCGGGTTGGTTGGTAATTGGTTGGTTTGTTCGTGCGTTTCGCGCGTTTGCTCGCGCGTTTCGCGCATTTGTTCGCGGATTGGTTGGTTGATCAGTCGGTCGGTCGGTCGGTCGGTGGGATGGTCGGTTGGTTGGTTGAATGGTTGGTTTGTTGGTTGGTTGGTTGGTTAGTTGGCTGGTTGGTTGGTTTTGGTTTGTTTGAAGTGTTGCATGCACAGCTCAATTAGTATGTCAAGTAGCTTTCTTTTTAAACGCGAATGAGGTCGCGGGCATAAGCTAGTGGCATATAAAACTATCACAGATATACACCAAAACCTACAATATACATTTTTAGGAAAACTAAATAAAAAAGACAACCTTCTCCGACAAAATCCCGCCAAAAAGCCTCCATCATAGTCACAAACGTGAATTTTCATAAAGGCCAAAAAATATTAAAAAAAAAACAGACTCTGGTCTATGATTAATAATTCATAGACAAAGTAGACCAACGTCGTCTTTTTTTTCCATGTCCAATGCCTAGACGTGGAAGGAACCATTTTAAGCCAGATCTTTTATAGTCATGGAAAGCTGATTTCAAGTACCTCTAGTCAAGCATGTTCGGATACGCATCGATTAATTATAATTCATAAAACCGGTAATTGGTTCACATCACTAGTGACGCGTGACTGATGAACGCAGTCAGACCATCAATCGGACGTCAAAAGATTTATGAAATAAGTCTAAATTCAAAATAATATATGGCTTAAAGGTCCCGTTACCAAGCCAAAATCTAATTTAAAAACAAATGTCATCTGTCACCACTGTGACACTGACGTGCGAGCTGTCAATGTCACTTATGACATTGACAGTTCGTACGTCTGTGTGCGTATGTGTGCGTGTGTGTGTGTGTCTTGACCTTGAGTACATATAGCCCTTTCGCAAGTAATGGCGGTTAAAAGGTTAAGATTAACCCTTTCGACCGTAACCTTTTAACCGTTATCAATATCATAAAATACATGTAGCTTTTTTTTTCAAATTTGGCGGGTTTGGTTCCCCGTTGAGACAGGCGATTTTTTAAAAATCTGTGAATGCCGTTCTTCATAATACTAAAACGAAATGATGCCTTCTTTCAGTAAAATATCCTGTCTTCAATAATTACTGTTCTTTCCTCAGAGGTTTGGTTCTTTCCCTATATGTGGCATGGTCGTGGGACGCCCTGTAGTTAATATCCCTCTGTAGTCTGTGGATTTAAATAGTCTGAACCCGTAAAGAGAGAAACTATAAAGGACGCACTAAAATAACAGTAATAATCAGAGAGGGACACACTTATTATAAAAGTGGTAAGAGTAAGCTAGACAGAAATAATATCTTCTATCTATTTCTACGTATCTGAATTTTTTCAGTCTGTATGTACCAACTGCCCCCCAACAAACAGCCCGACTAAAATAAATAGTGTTTGTTCAGTTTGACCCCGCCTTATAAGAAGCGACTTCTCAAATTATTGGGGTAAAAGACTATTGCTATTTCATGCTATACGCTGATTACGGTTCTATGGTTCATTCATTTTCTATGTCTGAACCAAAGAAATTGAACCTTCATGTATTCAGTGAATGTAGAATAGAAATCATCCGTAGCCGCGCAAGCGCAGGCAAGAAGTTCATTTTCTATTTCAGAACGAAGAATGGGTTGTAGTGCGATAGATTGATATTTTTTTATAGTTTTACGGCCAGTTGGAAACAAGTCCTTATAGGCTGAATCGTAGTTTTTAATCACGAATACCTAAAGAACCGTAGCACGGCCTCCGGGCACAACTAGTGCCATTCGGTGATCCACACTGCAGCTAACACCACACTAAATAGATAGTAGGTTTAATGATGTCGATTTAACAAGGGACAATTTGGAACAATACGGTAGTCGTTCACGCTTTTATTTAACTATTCCGCACAATACACACTTTACTAAGCACTCGTTGCATATAAAATATACACCACTATCACAGATATACACCATAACTTAACCAACAATAAACATTTTTTTGGAAAACTCATCGTATTCTAGTACATACTAGTTCCATGGGAAAACTAAACATTAACGACAACCATCTTTGACAAAATCCCGCCAAAAAGCCCTGCGATCTCACCCTGCGATTGATTGACTGGCTGAGCCACAGACTACAGAGTAGGGAGAGTACAGAGTATAATAGAGAACTGAGCTGACCTGACGATTGACGAATGACGACGAGTCGAGTCGACTGATTTGATTTGTCTTCAGCTGCCTTGCTTTGCTTGACTTGCAGAGCTGTTGTTCGATTCGATGTTCAGTTCACTGACTGATGATTTCAAGTAGAAATTAAAAATTGAGCAAGCAGAATTATAGTTATTCTTGTTGTAATGTTACGATTACGAGTGTTACTCTTACTTAGTGTCATACAATTTTACTTTGTGTTTGGTGATTCATAAAGATTACAAAGAATTATGTTGATAAGTCAATATTTCCCTTTATGTTTGTGATTGTGCATTACTTTGATAATGATTCGTTAACGCTAATGTGGTATGGCACTTGTTACAATTCGACGTTCTCCGAGTGTGCAAACACCAAGGAAAACGGTAAGTAACAAAGGCGGATGTGTAAAAGTGGTCGGGTGTTATTTTTGCATCAATACTGCTATCCTGCCTCTATCCTGAAGATTGGCATATGGATCTTTCTTACATCCATATGCGTTGATTTATCAAAAAATAGGGTTGGAGTGCAGAAAAGGGGGCGCTCAGGAAAAAAATTATAGGTGATAATGTGTGACAGCAGTCGGAGTACCCCTAAGGTTAGGTTCGTTAGGTTACTGGTGACCCTTGGAGCGAGCGACAGAATTCCAAAAAAGTGAAATTTTTTAAAGTTTTTTTTCCATTGCGCCCCCTTTTGTCCACACTGACCCCTCTACCATTCTCCATCCTGTCTACCTCAATCCCACCAAGATATTGACAATGATGTCTGAAATTCATGATCCACAAGTGTGCAACGTAGGTGTACTTGGATTATTCATTTGTCAAGTATAACATAATGTTACACTACCAGAACAATAGATAAACCTAAATCCACAGCTGAATGTTTTCTTAATACATTAGTTTAATTAGTATTCGCAAACCAATTCTTGTGCTTCCATTAGGAACCAACAGATTATGTGGTGACGTCTTAAACTATTTCAGTTACATACTAAAAATCTAAAATACTTTTATGGCTAGACAGTACAGCAAGAACAGACAAAATAATTTTATAATAATTAGGTTAATTAATGCCGAAATTAATATTAAATTTAATAAAATAAACAATGTTTATAAAAATAACATAAAATTTATGCTAATGTAGAGGCGTTGTCCAAACATGAAAAATTTGTCAATAATGATAGCAGCTGTAATTTCTGGTTAGTTAAAGCTATGGCAAGAGCCATGGTAGCCTAGTTTGGTTTTGCACTCGCCTCGCGTTCATGAGGCCGTGGGTTCGATCCTGGCCCATACCAATGAGTTTTTTGAAAACTTAAGTACGCCTTATTATAAAACCACAGGTTTTTCGGTGAAGGAAAACATCATGAGGAAACCTGCATACGCCAAAGACTGGTATTTACTATTCTAAGGCGTATGTGAAGTCAACCAAAAAAAAGGGATTGGGGCACCATTTGGCGGACAGGGGTTTGGCACAACAGATCCCATAGGGTCGAAGTGTCGCCAGGTATTCCTGGCCTCCTAAGAAGATAAGATAAGATCCCCTAATTTTTCACCCTGGAATAAAATATTTCAATTTCAAATTTAAAAATGACCCAACTTCGAAGTATAATAATTAATACCATCTAATAAAAAAAGAATTATCAAAATCGGACTACCTACTTTGTAACAAGTTATGCGTGCGTGAGTCATAGAAATAAAAAATATAGGTTGACTTGAATTGAGCCTCGCACAATCTTTACAAAAATAATGGTATGTACAAAACTTGATTTTAAAAGATGTGTTGCGGAAGTTTGTTGCGCTGCTTCTTCTTCCCAGCGCTAACACCTTGTAAGCGGTGGTAGATAAAAAATTGACGTTGTATAAATGTACTTACGATGTCGTGGTGGAGATCCTTGGGGGAGGCCTTTGTCCAGCAGTGGACGTCTACAGGCTGATATGATGATGTACTTACATGCAATAAAATAGTTTGGACTTTGAATTTGAGAACCTCCTAAAATTTTTTCGTTGGTTAAAAATATGAGCACAATACATGCATTAGGATAATGTATTTTGATTTTTATATAACTTTTTCCGAGCGGTTCAGGTTACAGGATGTAACATAAACACCGATTTCACGTAAGTATACATACAAGCAATTTGGATTATTATCTAGAACATAACCCAAAAAAATAACTTCGATTTCGGTGAGTTACCTACTTCGGGTCTGGAGGTAACGGTTCTACCATCAGACGTGTGGTCCGATCGTCATGTGGCTCCTCCCAAATCGCTTGGCAAATAATTCGATCCCTTATTTTTCTCGATCGCTTCCTTAATGGAGAGAATATCGGAGGTCGCGTTTCGATTTGCCTTTTAACGCGCTTGTTTAAATAGAGTAAGCCAATCTAGCGAGGCCCTCGACGTCTCCCGTCTCTGCCTCATATAACTCGACTCACGCGCCGCGCCGTAGACCCGAAGCCTGCGGGTAAAGAAATACACGAGCGATATTCGCGCACCCCTGATCCGCCACTACATCTAACATATTCCGAACATTGACGTGGGCGAGATTAGAATAAGTACCTAGCCCTCAAACAGCTAAAAAAACCAAGGCGCCAGGTTAAGACGGTATCGTAGCATAGCTTCGGAAGCTCTTCAATACCGTCATTCACAGGGATCAACGTCAGAGGCGTAGAGTAGGAGTGTAGTGGTAGGTACTATTATTTTAAAAAGGGGATATCACAGTCCTTAAGAATTACAGGTCGATCTCACTCCTAAGCCTAAAACTGTTCTCAAGGTTTATTACGAACCATATCGCCCGAAGTCATAAACTTTCAGCCTCCAGAACGTCTACAGGCTGATATGATGATGATAATTACTTTTTAACTAATTAGCTAGCTAACTATTTTGATATTGCAGTGCTCCCACAGGGTTTAGTAGCGTACTATTATAAATTGACACCTTTTGTGACCACATGAAACAGTAAATGATATGAATGAATATCTTGCCAAGAAAGATATTTCATAACTAGCCGATGCCCCGCGACTTCGTTTGCGTTATAAAGTATCCTAAAGGCTATTCTAAATTTTTAAAATCACTTTTTGCATTTAATATTTTCCTACCTTTCAAAAAACTGATACTCCCACGGAATTTTTAAGTTACTGCCTCTTTAAAAAGCGATATTGCCTGAACTTTCATCCCCCTTCCCTTAAAATGTGAAAGTCCAAAAGCCCTGTAAACACGTCATTATTTATTCATGCTCATAAACTGTTATTAAAGTTTTCATGTTTCTAACTTTAAAGAATAAAGACTTTCATTCGGGTACTATCCTCTAGCGAATGGACCTTATAAATTGTTCTATTTGACTCACTTCGTCTTGCTCTCGCGCCACCTGTTTGCTTCATTTTATCTGTCTCTGTAATGTAAGAACGTCACGCATCTACGGGGTTTTATCAAATAGACACGTTTTTGACTTTTTGCTCGGCACCTATGGGTCGTGTTAATAGCCTATAGCCTTTTTCAAGAATTGGGCTATTAAATGCAAAAAGAATTTTTCGAATCCGACTGGTGGTTTCATCAAACCGCAACGTTTCTGATTTTTTAGTTTTTGCTCGGCTCCTATGGGTCGTAGCGTGATGTTAAATAGACTATAGCCTTCCTCAAGAGTTGGGCTATCAAATGCAAAAAGAATTTTTCGAATCCGACTGGTAGTTCCTGAGATTACCCGCTACAACCTCACAAATTTTACCTCTTTATAATATTAAAGTATGTAGTATTTATAGTAGGTATAGAAGATGATATAATTTGAACAGGTTTTTGCTTTACCTTAACTTTTTTATTTCAGGATGAGCCAGAAAAATCAAAGGAAAACATTGAAGATGATGTTGGAAATCGCATCAGTAAAAGGTAGGCGTACTTTATATTTATACATCTGTGCTTGTACCTACGGTCGGTACAGCATACCTACTTGGGGTTTTCTGCTATTTTGTATAACTTTGGCGCTTTTAAAGCTTTCTAATAGCGAGAATCGTTTTAATCAGAAAATATTATTAAGCAGCAAGGCGTGTTCCTGGGCGCATCGCGTTCCTGTTTTGCGTTGAGTTTCTATATTTACGCGGCGCGGCAAATTGTGCTCCGTTCGTTCAGGGGAAGCCATGACGTCGATCGCCATCGGGCGCGACGGACGGCTGCGTTGCGGCGGCGCGCACGCATTTGTTGTATCACTATACTCGCTCGGGACCCGCGCTCCGCCATCACGTACATACGGGCGCCTCGTGCGTGTGTGCCCTACGTCTACGCATCCGTCGGAAAAGTCGCGACCGAGCGTTCGCAATGTTTTTGTGCCAGTGCCGTATTCTGTGACAGTACATTATTGTGTGCCATTTATTGCTTGGATTACACCCCTTTGTTTCCGACATGGTTGCGTTCAGGTAACTTGTAATAGTGCATTGTTGTTAAATTGTCTCCTAACTCACAAGTGAGTTTGCCTGAAGTTCACTGTATGTTCAAAGAAAATGACGTATTGCTAAGTGATGGATTGTAATTGTTAGAATCAATTATTAAAGAATCACAGGGATTCCTTAATACTTGAAGAAAACTTATCAGCATGCATGGTTATACGAGCCACATGTAGAGTATTAAACCGTTTAAACTATTCAATGCAGTTTAACGGCGTACTTATCTGTTAAAGAAAGCCATATAATTTTTCAAATCTGGCTGGTAGTTGCAGAGATTAGCGCGTTCAAACAAAAAATCAAACTCTTCACCTTATTGTGTTAGTATAAAATTTATAAACCCGAAAATGTTTGTTGTATGTTACATGACGAGAGTGTAAGGAAGGTGTGGGCGGTTCACGCTTATCACTAATTCCGTAAACATGTGACGCTGTATCAGCACTTTAAAAGTAGATTAATTTTTTTATATCTAAGTACATTGATTGATATAGGCACTATTTGTATTTTGTAGCTGCTTACAGATAAATCAAAATGTGGTGGTGCTTTATTGGCTAATATACTGAACAAGTTTGTTAAATTTAATGAAGTTAGTTCACTGTTTTTTTTGTATAAAACTTGAAAAATTTCACTTAACAATAAAGATTCAAGTAAAAAAATATCTAGTCTGCATTGTATATATCAATCTATACCAATAATGAAGAAGTAAAGTTTGTGTGGATCACCCAAATATGTTGTATTGTACATTACAGTACAATCAATAGATGAGATTAAACCGCGACTACAAAAAACAGGCTATGTCGATGCTTTGAATCTGAAAATATCATCGCCTTACTATCTCAATCACGTATCACAAATTAATAATATAAACTTTATTATGGTCTTCAGAAAGTTTATATTAGAACTTGTGATGTTGTGACACGTGTACATACATACGTGGTTGAGATAGTAAGGCGACGATATTAGTGCTAACTGTGGGTATACGGATACGACTGCAATAAGTCTAGAAAACGAGGAAATGGCAGGACTTTTTTCTAGGAAATATTATTGTTTAACTCTGTTTGCACCGAAACCGGAATGACGGTAATTATCTTGTATATGGTCAAACTCCCAACACGTTCGCAAGAGCAGTGGAACAAGGCACTGGCTCCACGACTACAATGGAATGGCATAGGTAACTAGAAAAAAGTCATGATCATCTTTCAAACCTAAGATTTTAAGATAGTGATAATGATGATGATTAAAATATAAACTATTAAAACATTATACAATATGTCGTAGGATAATTGAACTAATAAAAAACAAAACCGGATCTCTGCGAAAATCCGAGGAAGTTTGCAAAAAGCCGGATATTTGGAATCTAAGAAGGAATTTCATTAGCATCCTAGCTATTTTCAGGACCTATGCAAAAGTCTATCAATCCAAATCAATTAGTAATTGACACATTCGCTCTTTACATTAGAGTGACACGGAACTAAAGTGTAAAGCTACCTTTGACGCTGACTGTACGTCATTGTAATTTCGGCGAACGAACCTACTACGTACGATAGAAAACGTTGTGACAGACGTGTATGTGATGTACGCATGTGTACCTACTCGGTAGCATGCATGCGGCAAGTGAGCGATTTAGTTGGGCTGCTGGTGCGCCAAATTTGGTAAAGCAGTGCGCTGCTGGTCCGCTGAAAGCATCCGAGGCGGTCGGTGGGGCGGTCGCTCGCGTCGCGCTGAGTATGGGCGGGCTATAGCGCTTTGGCAACACGCCGCACGTCGCTATTTATAATGAACCTTGAGAGCACCGCCCTTGCTGCTGAAAGCAAGTCGACATTTGGAAATTCGTGCTAATTTCCACATTATCATTTAATTCTATTTTTCCATTCTATTATTAGCCACCACATCATCTTCCCTTGTATGTTTATGTGCGTATGTATCATACTATCTGGCTGCATGCTTCCTGTAGCGCTATTTTCGGATGACCTCATCATGTATTTTACGTTCAAATACCTCTTTTGAAAGGCGCTCGAGCCGTATAAAGGTAAATGTCACAGTGCGGTCGTAATCGCACCTTTGTGTTGTGGCTCTATTTTCGACGCAAAGGGATCACCAGCATCCCTTGCCACGCATTATTTTTAAGTAAGTACCTATAAACGTTGGTACTCTCCACATTCGAGAATTGCTATTCATCTGCGAAACAGTAAACACGGTAAATATATCGTGTCGTGTAACATGTAATAGATCTCGTAACAAAATATATAAAGAAACTATATAATAGTGGGTACGATAAATAGTAGATGCAATATATCGGCTGACACTACCTAGTCGGTGAAATGAATGACTAATCGGAGTTATTGTCCGTACGGAGGTAAGCCCGCTGTGCGAAGTGGCTAGCCAGCGCGTCGCGCGCGCCCGCGACGGTGTCGAGTCGAGCTCCGGCGGCCTGCGCCCGCGCTGGTGAAAGGGAGGTTAAATGCTGCAGCAAGACGGATTGCCGCAACTTTACTAAAAATGGCGTCACTCATACATTTTGCGGTTGCATTATGAAAAAAAAATACTACAGAGTAGTTTATGCGAATCTTGTTGTACCTACTCTGTTGAAGGACGGCATGTTGTTGCGTGTTCTGTAGCTGCTTTCAATGCCGCTTAATAATTTGTATTATGAAAATGTGTTGTGTTTCCGTGCGTAATATATTGTGCATGGCTTGTTCCAGCCTCAATGAATGCTACTTCGCGAACAAGGGCGCGGCGCTGGTGCTGGGCGGGTGGGAGCGCGGCTGCGCGGCGCGGCGGCGCTCGCCGGCGCGCGCGCACCCCCAGCCCGACATACAGCACCACCTGCAGTCCATGTTCTACTTACTGCGCCCGCAGGAAACACTCAAAATGGTGAACAACAATCCTTCTCGTTACACGTGCACGCACTTCCGTAGCGGTGCCGTGCATAAGTGCCGTACGTAATGGGCATTAATGACTTGAATTACGATTTTTCTGATAAGGAGTACTAAAAAGTAAAACAAATCACAAAGAAAATGACAGAAACACGTCCTTTTTAAATAAGGATTGTTAATACTCACTTCCGGATGGGTTTTGATATGACGCGTGGGCTTCCAAGTTAGGCGCTCGGACGTAGAACCGGTCGCGAGAAAGTGGGGACAGCTGGGTTTCTTGGCTGATTATAGCTTCAACTCAACATTGCGGGAACGCTAAACGCCGAGTGAAATGGTGTGCTTATTAGTTGGCCTTCATTTAGCAATTAGTGAGAGATAACTAATTGCCTACATGCTATGTTTACTCTTATTTAGCTATCAATAGCATGGCGTACCTACTCGAATATCGACAAACTCGTGTTTCGTTAAATAAAAACGTTGCCATTAAACTCTAATTATTGGCATTCGAAAGCAGATGAGTAAAGGTTGATTCTCAGAATTGCTGGCAATATTTTATGAAATGTACAGGTACCGGCAAACAACTAGAATGCTGTTATATTAGCACAAGTCGCTGCGCAGTAGCAAATAATAAGACGCCACTGGACGTGCGGAATGAACAGGGAGAGCTAGCTTTTTGTAATATTATAATATGGCGACAAGCTTTCTTTTAGCTACGGCCGCCCGCCATGCCATGACAGTTACAGTGACAGGGTGTAGCGAGAGAGAAAGAGAAACAAAATGTATATCCAGTATTATACTTACTTACTATTTAAACTATTCAACGAGTTCCAGACATATTAAGAAATTGTGATATTTTTGTCTTCACTTTCAAGCGCGAACGTATAAGTAATTTCTTACTTTTTTATATTTGCTCAGATCTTAAGGGTCGTAGCGTGATTTTAAATAGCCTTCCTGAAGAATTGGACTATCAAATGCAAAAAGAATTTTTCAAATCCGACCGGTAGTTCCAGAGATTAGCGCGTTCGAACAAACAGACAATAAAACAAACTCTTCAGCTTTATTATATTAGTATAGATTTAATGTCTGACTGTCTGTAAGTAACACACATCACCCTAGTTGATTGGCGGTACCTATCGATAAGTTTAGAAATAAATACGTGTCATGTAAATGCGCACAAATCGCGAAAGTTTGGAACGTTCTATTTATTAGTAAAGTTTGTGTGTGCCGGATGCATGGGCAGGCGGTGAAGTTGGAGAGCGCGCACGCGGGCCGCACGCGGTACCTGGTGGTGGTGTGCCGCGGCCAGGAGGCGGCGCTGCTCGGCATCGACTGCAACGAGCGCACCACCGTCGGCCTCGTGCTGCGGGTGCTCGCTGACACCTCCATCAAGCTCGACGGCGACGGGTAAGCGGCTTATTTATTTGAAGTTTGTGGCTAAAAGCAGGTAAGAGGCTTACCTCAACGCATATTAAACAAGCGGTAGATGGGTGACGTTCTTACATTACATACAATGCAATGGATCCGATTTATTATTTATATGGATACCAACAGAGAGAGAAAGATGATGACGCAAACAGGTGGCGCGTGAGCTCTTGCTCTTATCAAGCGAGTCAATTACGACAAAGTGGCCTAATTTATGAGGTCCGTGCATACTAGCCTCTAGTAATCCATCTACCACTTGTTAACTTAAATAGATGCTTCTGTGATTAACATTTCGCAACCACGCCCAGAGCGTATAACCTTTGCAACTCAGTCGTATTTCGAGTCAGTCACACCTGACATTGTCAATAATCTTTTTACAAAAAATAAAACCTGACTTTGTAAAAATTATGATTTTTGTAGTTACACCGACGGCTTAAAAAACCACAATTTTTTTTCTAATTGAAATGGGACCTCTCTCTAAATATAGCGTGTTAAATAAAATAGAATCATTCGGCGAAGATATCGCGTAACACACAACAAAAATACAGTCGATTTGAGAACCTCCTTTTTGAAGCCACAAAAAAAAAACACATTAATAATCAATTAAATAATAATAAATAATTAATTTATTTATTTATCAATTACTATCATTTTGAGATGTTTTTTTTGTAATGTTAAGCTTGAAGTAAAAAATGACAGTTTTTTTGAGTGACGACGTCAATGTCTGACTGACGCGAAATGAGTAAACATTATCTATGGCCGGCGGGTTTCCAAAGGTTAAGTTGCCACCCCAATTACTTATACAAAAACCTGACTACAGCACAGCGACACCCCCTAGCCCCCGACGACGCTGTAAGTACGTACCCTAAATATTGACGATAGAAAATTATACTGAAAGGAAACCTTTATTTTCAAAAATTAGTAGAACTGCATTCAAAGATTCTGAGCCGGGAATCGAACCGGAGAAGATTTTTCCCATGCAAGTATGGACCACTACCTGTATACTACCATTTAATGTTTAGTTTCACTGAATTCTATTTGATCCAAATTTTCCTCACCATACCGACCGGTATCTTTTTCAAAAGATTTCACGATGTATCGTAACACGTAACTTAACGTACAAGGTGCTACGTACTACGCATTGAATACAAACGTACCTTGTACTTATTTATAAAAAATCTTTTGTCAATAGATACGGCTACACATATCCAGGGACATGGAGTTGCATTTACATGTAACAGGGACACTACCATACATGACAGTCAGTGACTATAATAACAAGAAGCCATTTTACTTTTTAAGTAAGCTAAGAACAATAAGAGCTAATTAAGGATTCATTGTCCACAGAGGGTTTAGCGTGTGTGTGTGCCATCAACAGCACATATTCAAACCGGTGTCTGTACAAGCCATGTGGTAAGTGAGCCACGATTAACGTCGTATATTAACTGTAGCTTGTTACTCAAAATAGTTCTGTTTTCAAGGAAAAGGAAAACAAATTCTATATTTGGTAATTTCAATATGTACGGTCGACAGCAAGTAAACTGGACTCTCATAGTATTGAAACTCCCTAACAGGCTATATGCCAGCTCAAGGTCTGTGTTTTCACTAGCTTATATTAGTACAATCTACCGCACGTCAGTCAGCGTGCGGTAGATTGTACTAATATAAGCTAGGTACTGTATTTTGTATCTGTATTTGCGATAAAGAGTAGGCAATGAAATGAAATAACATCCAGATCGGGAGGCCGTAAAGAACTATTCATTAATCTGTGCCTAAAGAAGGTGGCCGGAAGCAGCTGGATGAGGAGCGCAGAGCATCGGGTGTGGTGGCGTTCATTAGGGAACGCTTATGTCCAGCAGTGGACGTTAAAAGGCTTATATGATGTATACAGTTTTGGGTATAGAATGGAACCTACGACTGGCTCTCGAGTCCAAGTACCAATGTTTGTGGCACTAAACTGTTCTCTTGTAGTATTATAACTAATGTAGGCTAGGCCAGGTCAAGGTCAAAGTGTTACCACTGACGTGCGGTCGACTGTTCAATAGATGTGTTGATGGTGTGTCAGGTCGGCGCTGCAGACGCTGCACCGCGCGAGCGGGCGCGCGCGCGAGCTGAACCACTTCGCGGGCGGCGCGTCGCACGCGTGGTGCGCGCACTATGACGCGCACGTGGACTCGGACCGCTCCTGCCTCAACGAGTGGCACGCCATGGACTGCATCGAGTCGCGCCGACCGCCCTCGCCCGACTCGCTCAGACTCAAGTCAGTGATAAGATCAACAGCTCTCTTTAAAAAAAAGAGGTTATGGCTCGGTTACTAGACCTTTGAGCCATATCTTATCTATCCTATCCAGTAGGATAATAATAATGAAACATTAACAAACATCCAAACTCACAAACAAACGACTGTTGTGACAAACGACGTTTGTGAGTTTCAACAAACAAACAACAGAAAAACAAACTTTCGCGTTTATAATATTGGTAAGAAGTATCCTACCAATATTATAAACGCGAAAGTTTGTTTTGGAATGTTTGTGAGTTTGGATGTTTGTTACTCTTTCATGCGAAAACTACGGAACAGATTTTGATGAAACTTTACAGTGATATAGATTATACATCAGAATAAAGTACAAAAGCTAAATACCTCGGGGAAAGCTGTTCCCGCGGAGAATGACTTTTCGAAACAGCTAGTAAAACTACGAAGTTGTGTGTCAAACAAGAGTCGTCCTTAGCTGCTGCTCACGTTCAGTTCACTCTACATTATCACTAGTTAGTACATTCGCGCCTAGCCCAATCTATCACCACGACCCAAAGGTATACGGTAGAGAATGCCTTTCGGCATAAGTTCGCTTGTTGTGCAATATTTAACGTGCAATAAAGTTAAATATAAATGAATAAAATTAATTCACCGAAATCAAGTATACGGCGCTGGGCTACTTTGTTTCGGGTGTATAATCGACTAGTAAATATGTACATAATATTTACATCAATTCGTTACGTATTGTAGAGTTACGTATTGTAACAATCCGCAGGAACCGATTAGAACTAGCATGTAATAGATCACGCATGCAACCGCCTAGACCTAGTTTCTTGGCCTCGAAAAGGATCGGACGTCGGCCAATACGTTAATTAAAACGTGTTAGAGGCGTGCGAAACTCAGGTCGAAAATGATTATCACGATGTTTGCAATACACATTAAGAGTTCCACATCACCTCATTACAGTTTCGCTACATTTAATTCTGGCATTATCACACTGGCCGCCGTAGGCAACAATACTATTAATTCATAATAACCCAAATATTTGTTATGTTATTCAATAATGTATAACGTAATTTGTTGTTACGTGTTGAACAGGCCACGGCAGAGAGATGAGACGGAGCGTGTGCTGCGATGCACTCTGAAGGAGATAATGATGAGCGTGGACCTCGACGAGGTGACGAGCAAGGCCATCCGCGGGCGGCTGGAGGACGACCTGGACATGGACCTCGCGGAGTACAAGTCCTTCATCGACCAGGAGATGCTCACCATCCTGGGGCAGATGGACGCGCCCACAGAGATATTCGACCACGTCTACCTCGGCTCCGAGTGGAACGCTAGCAATCTAGAAGAGTTACAACGAAATGGGTACGTATTTTTGCTATTTGATGAATTTGGTATGCATTTTGTTTTTAAATATAAATAAACAACAACTAAGCGATATGTTTGTTTGTTTCAGCGTCAGACACATATTGAACGTGACGAGAGAAATAGACAATTTTTTCCCCGGTATGTTCGACTATCTAAACATAAGAGTATATGACGACGAGAAGACTGACCTACTGAAACATTGGGACAATACATTTAAGTACATAAATAAGGCCAGGAATGAGGGCTCCAAAGTGCTGGTACACTGCAAAATGGGCATAAGCAGATCGGCCTCCGTCGTAATCGCGTACGCCATGAAGGCGTACAATTGGAATTTTGACAAAGCTCTGAAGCACGTGAAAGTCAAAAGAAGCTGTATTAAACCTAACACAAATTTCTTAAACCAACTCGAGACTTACCAAGGTATACTCGACGCTATGAAGAACAAAGAAAAATTGCAAAGGTCCAAATCAGAAACTAACCTGAAATCACCTAAAACTGTGTCGAAATGTGAAAGTAAGGTGACGGATCCGACGCCTCTAGTCCTGGCGCTGACGGGCTCGTACACGGGCCGGCCGCGCTCGTGGTCGCCGGACACCAAGCTCGCGTCCGAGCTGCTGCCGCCCACCTCCGTGTCGCTCGAGAACCTCGCCTCCGAGACGCGGCACATGCTCATGCCGTGCGCCAACGGCAGCTACAGCGTCTCGCCCAATCAAATCATCAGGCTCAAGGAGGAGGGAGCGCCCTCCGTCAAACACATCGTCAATGAAATAGAGAATGCCGCATCGAGCGACCGGCGAGATTTCAGCAGAAGGTACCAGAGATTAAATTTTGGCACTCAAAATGACTCGTCCAGCAACAGATCGTCGGACGCATCCGTGGGCTCGATCGGTCTCACCGAGGCGGTCGGCAAACCCCCGCAGGCGTCGCCGTCGCGGAACTTGAGTCACAAATATCCCCATTCAAACTTCGAGGCTGACAAAATTCACACCTGGGATCCCGGGGAGGTAAACTGGTCCAAAAGTGACGAAAACAGGAATGCTAGTGATAGTGACAATATAGTGAAAAGTGACAGTGGTATAATAGACGTGAAGACTAAAACGAGTGACGCTTTTTCTAATTTTGTAGACCGTAATGTAGAGTATGAGGACAGGCGGACTGTGGAGGAGGAGGCGCCCCCGCCGAGCCGACAGAGCTCGTGGAGCTCCTTCGACAGCGCCGTAGTGCCGGACCTCTCGCGGCACTCCTCCTGGGGCTCGTACGAGACGCGCGTCGGCCGCGCGCCGCCCGCCGCCCGCGACGAGCCCGCCAAGAAGACCAAGGAGCGACCCGACGACCGCGCCCTCAGAAAAGAGGAGGACAAGGGTGAACCCGTTGCGAACCCGCAGCGGCCGACCTCCGACCTGGGCATCATCAGCGAGCATACGGAGCCCAGGGGCGGCAGACGCGCGACCGACCGATCGCCCGCTGACATATCGGATAACGAGCGGAAGTTCAACGAAACGTGTGCCATATTGAAGGAGCTAGCGAGCGCGGCGGCGCGCATGGAGCGCGCCCGGGACCGCGGCGCGTCCACGTGGAGCGGGCGGCTGTCGGCCTCCGCGCCGGCGGACACGTGGCTGCGCGCCTGCCTGCGCCGGCGCCGCCTCGCCGCCGCGTCGCACGGCGACTTGCGCCGCGCGACGCCGCCTGCGCCCTCCTCCTCGCTCGCTTCTCCCGCCTCTGTCGTGTCCGCCGCCGGCCTTGTCAGCAATCTCAAAAAGGAGTTCGAAGCTCGGTCCGAGGGCGACTTCCTGCAGCGCTCCAAGTGTCGGAGCCGCGCTGTGACCGCAGACGGGCGCCCGCACCCGGGCACGCCCGCGTCGCCGCCCTCCGGCGAGGATCTGTCCGTCAGAGTGCTGGTGGACCGGTACGACCAGCCGGGGCGCGCGCGGTGCGAGTCGAGCTGCGAGCCCCGGGCGAGGGCGCCGGCGGCGGTGGCGGCGGTGGCGGCGCCCGAGTCCCTCTCCAAGAAGTGCAAGGTGGCGGAGGGCGAGGCGCGGCGCGGGGCGGCGGCGCTGCGCAACTCGTTCTGCGGCGCGGTGCGCGGCGGGGAGCGGCCGCCCCTCGTGCCCACCGTCGTCTCGATCGCGCCGATCGACTATCCCAATGTAGTGGTATCAACTGTGATGTCGAAAGCTCAAAACAAAAAACAATTGCAACACGGGAAGACCCATCCGTTGACGAGGCTCAACATGAATAGGTCGAATAATAGATGTTCAAATCCTGTATATAACACTATGTAGAAGTATTTATGTTTTTTATTTATTATGAATTCTTGCCAAACTCGATATTTTATCTTTGTAGAGTTTTATATACTATTTACAAAGTGAAATCACAGTGTATTTGTCTATCACGTAAAATTGTATTAAGCGGCTGTTTGTGCGTAGAAAAAAGAGAATAAATTCAATACAACTAATGTACAACATTTATGTGACTGTTTATTTATACATAACCAACATTATGTCACTCGCAGACATTACTCAGAAGCTTGCCTTCACATCTGGGCCGTATTTTATGTTTAAATATTTAATTAAATTAAAACATCATTCTCAGCAAAATCATGTATCATCATCATATCAATCAATTATTCTATTAGCAGTATTGTCACCCGAAGTCGACGGTTTGCAGCCGCTTTCCAGTGACGAAAGCGACGCGGGGCACGCTGTGTATTTCACTAAGCCTTTTATATGTTTCTGGTACTTTGGTGATTTTCCGTCTAACTTGCCCAAAGTCAAACGCATATACTGCACCTGGATTGTTTCGAATCATACACTCCGTCTGAAAAGGACATGTTCGAGTTTTGTATAGTAGCCATCGATCTGGTGGAAAACAAGCGTGGTAGATGGGTGACGTTCTTCGTTCGCTGGTTTCAAAAAAAATCTTGTCTGTTTGTCTGTCCGTTTGTCTGTGTGAACCCGCATCACGCTAAAACTACTGTCCGATTTGAACCGTTTTTTTCTATGAAAGCTTGTGGTCTGTCTGACTTAAAATCTGGTGTACTTGGATTATTTAAATTCCATCACCCCTAAAGGGTGAAAAGGGATGTTAAAGTTTGTATGGGGAATCAAAATTTATAAATCAAATTAACATTTAGTAAATTTGACCATTAAACATTTAGTAAATATAGGTACGATACTTTTTAATGCGGACAAAGTCGCGTGCTAGTTATCTATACCAACTGAGAGAGATAGAATGACGCAAACAGGCGGCGCGCGAGCAAGACGAAGTGAGTCAAATAAGACAAAGTGGCCAAAGTTACAAAGTGGACAAAGTTATGAGGTCCTTGCGCTAGAGGATTAATAAGCTACTATAGTAACGCATCTACCGCTTGTTTTTCTTTGTCGATGATGGAGGCTGAGAACACCTATATTATAGAAAACATACTATTTTGAGGTTGACGTCCACCACGCGCAGTATGTTGTGATCAGAGCCGCCGCACACCATCAGATTGGTGTGAGGCACCAACTTGCCACAGTAGAGTTTGGACGCATGGTTATCCGGCACTACTGTTTCTATCAATTTACATGAACCATAGTCCCAAATTTGAATATTATCCTTATCTTGCCAGGAGCACGTCAATATCTAAATAGATAAGCTTAAGTTAGTTCAAATTCCATGCATCATACCTAAGCCTAGGCACCTGGAAAGAAACTCCAAAACTTGTACCGTAACGAAAAATCGATGACTGAAATGATTTATCTAATTTATGGCGGTGCTTGTGGGGCTTAAAATACGTTTAAAATATTGTTACGATTAATTATATCCGCACAAGAGAACTTGTCTTTAACATAGCTCAAAAGGTTAATTACGTTAAAGTGACAGTAGGCTAGTCACATGATGGAGATACGATAGCCGTTGGAGTATACCAGTGATAATATTACAAATATTTTGCTAGAGTTACAAATGTTATCAAAAATGCATAGTTGTGCGAATGTGTAAGATGTAGATATGAAGGTACTTGTCTTCCGGGTTTATCGAAATCGAGTCCTTCGCCACAAATGTGAACTCCAAATAAATATCTCGTCGCGAAAGGCTGCCTGTCGTCCCAGCACATGACCGTATCGTCCCAGCCGCCTGATATCAACTCGTGGTGCGATTTAGGGTTGAACGCGCACGCGAATATGCGTGACGTGTGTCCGTCTGTTACATTTTTCTTCCCGCTGATAAAATAAATAAAATAAACTAAGACCAGTCTTAGTTTAAAGGACAATAAGCATGCCCACGAGTAAAATACCCAAAAATCCCCTTCCCAGCACTGCCATTAACTTCTTTAAAGGAATAGCAATGTTCAGCAGTGGACGTTAATAAGCTGATGTAAGGAAAGGGAATATTCTTCAGAAAACAACTAACCTCTCGTAAAAAGTTCTTTCCTGCGTCTGTGCTTCTTCGTCATACATATTTATTTTAGCGTCGTCTCCGTATGTAATGAATTTGCTATACCGCGGATGGTAACTCAAACCTAACGTCTGCCGTTTCTCCCGTATAGTGTACAAGCACTGGTCATACTTGTATTTCCAACATTTTATGCATCCGTTTACATCTGAAATAATATAGGTGGTAGGTAATGTAATCGACCAACCCATAATAGATAATAAAATTATGAAATCTGCATCCCTTCCCATGAATTTCCTCATGTGCTTCACTTCATCATTCACTTCCTGTGTGCCGCTACAAGCTTACAGCGTCGACACTCGCTAGCCTGTACTAGTCCATTACTGGACATAGGGGTACCAAGGCGCGCCACTAAAGCCGATCTTCGATTCTCCGCATCCCGCCACGGTCATCTGCCTTGGGCACATCGTCGACCCATGTAGCCGCGAGGCGTCCCACACTACGCTGTCCCACACCACAATCGTGGTCTTCACTCGAAAACTCGTCTACCCCAGCGGTTATCGGATCTCCGACAGATGTGACAGAACCCACTGGCATTTTAATTTTTACTAACTTTTTGAGCTATGTCGAAAACTCTCTGGCGAGAGGACGAGGGGCGTTTGTGATCCTGTCTGAATCGAGTATCGAAACTCATAGTTTGTTAGGTGTGTTGATCCACCTATCTCTTCACGTACTTACAAGTTGACAGAAGCATGTTGGTAATGGGATGAGCTTTGCTGACGGGGCGGTGTTTGATGGCCGTCACTGGTCCCGGGTATGAGCGACACTCGTCGTCGACCAGCGTGTGTGAACAGCTGCCCTTGCTGCAGTCAAACAGTCTTATTATGCCATCAGTGAACCCCGCAGCTACTTCTTTCTCGTCTTCCGTATACTTACAACACATTATTTCTTTGTTTGTATCTCTGGAATGATTCGATACGTATATATAGGTACGAGTATACATAGGCGATTCTGGCCAAAGTATTTAATAATTAAAAACTTAATTTTGAAGTTTATTTTTTGTTTTTTTAATATACTGTAGGTATAGAACAACAGACATAAAACAGAATTCTTGTAGTTGTAGGTACCAACTTAGCTAAACTTAGATCGTGAATGTGTTATAAAGTACAGGTGCATGGGTTCTAGGATACTTACATTATAGAGAGTACGTTCACATCTCCATGAAATATTTGGCTCTGTTCGCTACGAAGAGTGCGACGTTCGATGTTGGGAGTACTCGTGTGCACGTGGACGGTTTCCTTGGCGTGCTGCTGCTCGGGTTTACTAATGTACGTGTCAGTGACGGCAAAACTTTTTCGCGCACTTTTCGAGCTGGATTGGGCCATGGGACCTGCTCGGGTTGTTCTTTGTGGATCCATGATTTCCGTTTGTTATCCAAGTAAAATTAGCACAAAAAGTATAAAAATAAAATATCATATTTATTTTATTAAACCACCAAACGATTTTCTGTCATTTTACACGCTGACAATAAAAAGCCCTTTCAAAGAGTACCTTAGCGCTATATTCTCTTTGGAGTACCTTCGTCGTCCTATTTATTGTTCTACCTGTGTTACTGTATTTATAATTTTTTACGTTCTGTATAATACGAAGGGGAATCCACGTAAAGTGGCCAAAAGGGGAATATCCGCCCAAAATGTTGTAAGTATCGTATATATTTAAAGGTAAGTCTCGATCCAGTTTACTAGTATTGTAATTAATAATACCGAACAATAATGTTTGGACAAATTTACACACGGCGCTGTTTATTCTCAAACTAAGCCGAAGCTTGTAAATGGATACTCAAAAACTGATAAACATACATAAATACTTTTATATAAATACATAGTAAACACCCAGAACCCGAAAACCATGCAGTTAAGCTCATCACACAAATGTTGGTCCCGGGTGGGAATCGAAACCACGACCCGCAGTAGGCGGGGTCACTGTGGTAGTGACGTACGCCAGTAATTGATTTTGGGGAATCACCTCTTGTAGATTAAAGGAGTGGGCAAAAAGTTTGTAGGATAGTAGTAGGATGACGAGAATATTATACCCTCGTGGGGACCTATGCTAGGTCAAACCAAATAAGTATATCAAGAGAAAATAGCCTTTATACCATTGTCACTCTAAAAATAGCATTTTGTTTCTCGAAAACAGTGAATAAAACTCTCTTCTAGTTAACAGGGAATAAAAACATTTCGAAATTTGGAACAACACGAATTGTGTACAAAAAACTTCGACAAAAAATGAATAAAACGTGCCGAACCATAATAATTTTCTAGCCAGCCAGTATTATGTTCTAATTTCACCATATAACTAAAATCTCATTGGTTTACCCGCGAATTCGAACCTTCCTGAATTTCACTATACATTCCTAATGTAATGTTGTCGTATAATCTACTATTTACTTACTAAGGCGAGTTCTTCAAAACTACATCTATGGCTTCATTCGAGTAATTGATCCCAACTTCAATAGCTAGAAAAAAATATTTTAATCTAGGTATAGGTAGGTACCTACTAGACAACATAAATCTGACTATAGTAGTATAGGTACCTACATGTAGCTCAAAACTATTTGTTCAAGACACTAAAAGTTCACACGCAACGTGGAATCGAATCTGCGACCTTGCTTCAGTTAACCTAGTTCTACTCGCATTGGAGTTATTACATGGAGTATTACCTGTGGACCATTGACCTTTTTAACTTTTATCCTACTATTTAAAAAAATGTTTTGTTTATTATATTTCAAGGATTAATGTTTTAAATGAAACAAAAGTGTAACGCTAAATAAATTTTATTTCATGAATTCATGTCAATAGATAGATATTTCAATATTCACACTCAAATTACAATGTACATTATTTTTTAATAAATAAGTTATGTCCAATCTGCCTATACCAATATTTAGTATAATTTTAGTATCACGGAGTAGCAATGACGAATAGGTGCGTGACCATTGATTACTGATCAATAATCATCAATTGCATGTGTATATTATTTTATTCAATGTAAAGTCAAATCAAACCACAAACAGGTACCAACCTATGTAGCGTCATGGCAGATTTCAGGCTAGCTAATTGTGTGTAAGCGTACAATTGGGCATCGGAAAAAACTGTAATATTATTTACTTACCTACTGGATAAAAGAAATTATATCTTAATATAGGCAGTAATCCATATATTTCGCATAAGTTTTATTGCATCTCTCAGTGGTTGGTAGCAAGCATTTCCAAGAACATTGACTTTCACACAAACTAGCCAAATTATGTACTTACACATCTAACTTACTCAGGACTTCAGGAGCCAAGCCTAACACACTCTACGTTGTTCACACTTTAAGATTTTGTCACAGTTTTACAAAATACCCTTGGACGGTTCCAACTTTGAACTAGCCATGGACTTGAAAATAATATTAGAGAAAAAAAATTAAGAATAAATACATAAGACCGTAAAGGGTATTTTATGCACACACAATCAATTGTAAAACACACATTAGCTCCTTCTCTTCACTGCACTTAACCAGATCCTCCTGTACAATAAATAGACATTCAAATTTACAAGATATTTTTATCGTCGCATCTAAACATTCTCGGAGCATTCAAAATCTTGTAAGCGCTTGCCATGACGCAGACCACCCTAAAGTATTTAGTAAGTTGACTATTATTAAAGGTACACAAAACTAGCGTTTTATTTAATGTAAGTATAGTTTTACACAAGATATTGAAATATTATTGCACGTAAAACAAGACTATTTTCAGTATTGTTACGACATTATTAACCATGCGCGTGTTATAAAGTTAGAGGTCTGTATCATAGTTGTAGGTATATTAAATTATGGTAAGTACATACTTTTGGTTAACAAAATGATTCATTATTCAATTCAATAACCGAGTTGTCCTTTCCTTATAATGTCGGCAAACAAAAGGGGGTCGGGATAGGTATAGCTCTCAGAATACAGTTCATATTTAATCTAAGGTATAGCTAAACTAAACCCAGGTATCGCCAGATTTTTTCAAAATCTTCATCTTAACTTTAGGAGCCAGAAAAGTACACATGCTATTTTTTTTTGTAAAATGGGGTAAAATAAAAACATTGCTTAATTAACATTTTAGAGGTAAGTAGTTACTAATTTATTAGCATTTAATTTTTTTACATTTTTAATTGAAATATTTTTTATTTTTGTTGTACAGTGGCCGTCAGATATATTATAGCAGACAAGGTGAGGGTGACCAAATACTTCTGAACATTCTAAATGTCAATAAGCTCCAAACACTGCAAGTTACCATTATTAACTGAACATTCACATTACCTACTTCATTATTATCTGAGCAGATGCTTGTCAATCATTTCTATACACACTACTAACCAAAATCATTTCGGATGACAGTTTTTAAAACTGTTTATGTACCTACCTGTATTACGTAGTGTGTACTTAAAGAAATTATTAACAAGCATCCGCTCAGATATTAATGAAGTAGGTAATGCATGTTTAGTTAATAATGGTAACTTCAGTGATGGAACTTATTGACATTTCAAATTGTTCAGAAGTATTTCGTCTCCTTGCCTGCTACAATATATCTGACGGCGACTGTACCTAGGTACTCATCATTGTTTATTTCGACACAATAGGTCACTAGACCAATTCAAAAGTAATAATTTTATTATTAATTTATTTTACTGTTTAGGGTCCTCAAATGCGGAATAAAATAAAATAACCTACCTACATACATAACTCATTTTTCAGTTTTTTTAACATTTGTAATTTATTAGATCGATAAGATTGAGTCTAGCTAGGTGTCATCACTTGTTTGCCGATATAAGTTACATAAAACCAGGAACACACTGTATGTGTACACAATGTACTTGGTAAAAATAAGACGTTGGAAAATTTACATTACTCGTAAATCTTATTGTCTTATTTTGTACAATCAAACTTAATTCCGTTAAAACATAAGGCAAGTAGATAGGTGCCGGTAATTTTTCAATAGTAGGTAGGTATCTAAAGAACCGGCGGCGGCTGGTGTGGTAAACTATAAGTATAGCAAGTAAATAATATTGTTACTTATTGTATTGTACCTACATTAAACTTTGAATTTGGTGTTGTTCGAGGGAACCTGGATCAATAATAGCTCGAGCATGTTCAAATACAAAATTATTTTATTTGTCAGAAAGGACAAAATTATCTACTGTACTTAGAGTATACATAAGCTAACTTATTATACTCTAAGCTACTGTATGACATACACAAGGACGGGATTCTTCTACGGATCACTTATACCTTTGATAAATTGTGTCTATTCTATTGACAAATAAATGAGACGTAAAAAGGCACAAAGCATTGTATGTAATTTGTGATTAAATACAGCGCACAATATATTTCTTTAAAAAATTGCACAATCACTTAGGTAAGTATATAACTTTTTAAATAAAGATAACTTATTCAGGTAAAAATTGGCAGGCTGAATTTCTATAAAATGATAGTTAACATTCTATATATTTAGATAGCACATCCACAAGCTCCATCATAGAAGTAAATATTTTATTATTTCATTACCTACATAAATAATTCATTTTGATTTTGACGAATTTAGTTGGCAAGTTAGCAGAGTATTCACGAGTGCGGCTGTATTTTGGCTGCTGAATAAAAATTACCATAAATTATCTTGCAGAATGTATTCAAATTAATTTGGTTAGTACCTACCTAATAAAATTAATAAATCCAAAAATGATTCTGTAGGACCTCAAAGTATGTGCTCCTAGCGACACTCGATATTTGAAGCAAAAAATCGCAAACAGGATTACGGTACGACGTATGTACTTATAGACCGATGGCCGAGACGGATTTTCCTAACTGTAGTCAAGCTACAGTAGCAAATACACATTTGTGGCAATGTCAAATTTATTTTGATCGCGCTAAGGCAACCACTGTATAGCTTGACGAGTTCTTGACTGTACTAGAAAAGAAAACTTATTTAGGGTTATAAGGGATTTTAGGAGCATGCCAAATATATCTTGCGCCAGCACGTGGAAGCTTTTACAAGTTACAGCTTTTCGAAAATTCGCAAACTCCTGTATCTTAAAATGTGTCATTGTCAAACACGTATAGGTAGGTATTTACTAGGTATAGTTACTCATTTACGCGTAAATAATTATGGAATCTTAAACTTTTCAATACCTATATTGAGTGAGACATTACCTAGTAATAAAGGTTGTCCAGAGAAATCGCTTATAGCTATAAGACCCCCTAAATTGTAATATTGTTCACGGATTGTACATAACTCTATTTATTTTATTTAAACTTATTGCTTAGGTATTGTATACACTATTGAAAAATCGAGATTTGTGTGATGCCTCAATATTAAAAAAAAATGCAGACTTAAATTTTTACAAATTTTCAAATAATTTCGCAAAAAAGACATGTTTTGCGTCTGTTCAAAAATCCTCTACAAGGCTGTACCGATTTTGTTCCAAAGTAAGGTGAGGTAAAAAACACGTTTCGGCCATCGGTTCATTGGCTACTATTATGTAATGTGCAGTTACGATTAAGTAACTATAACCACGCGTCGATCTCTATATAATAGTCGCCGCGCAAACTGAATTAATCGTCCTGTTAGAACATAAGATAGTATCTAAGCTACTTACTTCCATTTTATTGCAATTGACTTTTGATTTAAGAACTTTAAAATTATACACAATATTGTTAAGCGCTATATTATGTACTAAACACACAAAATTCTTACATTTAGGTAACCGACATGCATAAATTAGAACCAAAACAACAATTGCCATAATAAGTTAAAAAAACAAAATAAAGCGAAAAACATACCTACACAAGAAAAAACAATTCCAATATTTTCCCTCAAGTTACCGTGTAACCAAAACAGTATCTAGATCAAGCTTAAAATGTAAAACTGGAGTATGTGGCTTTTTGTTTTGAGTAATTTAATTAATTATAAAAAATTATATACGGAAGTATTAGTACATAGGTATCTGTAACTTCATAAGTTATTTCTAGACAAGACACATGTTTACAAGACTTGTTATAAATTTGAAATGCTTCATATCTAACTAGAAATTGAGGTCTTCTTTGTTGTACTTTATAATTACAAGTTATGATAAGGCTATTTTAGGCAAGCGTATAATTATATTTTTAGGTACTGAAATTTGTGTTCTTTACACCTACATAAATATATCCACTTTCTTGACAACCAATTTACATGAGTAGAATACATAAACGTCGTTGATTCTCAATCATTAACAGAATTGTTACCGAAGTATCAATAGGCAGTTTCACTAATTTACAATGTTAAGGTGTCATTGTTTGAATACTATGTACAGTCTTGAAATTTGTACAGTTATATTTCAGCATTGCTCTACATATAAATACAGTAGCTTTGATCCAGTGATCTAGTGTTACATTTACAAAAATTAATTCATGCTGTCTCACAAAAATATTCGTACCATTTATTTTGTCAAAAATAGACATCTGTTCTCATTTCTTATATCATCCACCTGAGGAAACATACATAGGTAATAAATTTATAATAATCAACATCATTTGGTAAAAATGATAACAATTATATATACTTCTATTTTGTTTACTATAAAATACAAGTACGACTTTCAACAGTATGTGCATGTTAGAGGGTTATTGCCAACTCGTCTCATCATAGAGTTAGCACCTCTTTGGTTGGCGGCCGCGGCTCCTTCGCGCGCCACCAAAGAGATTCGAAACTTATTGCGTCTCATAAACAAACTTGAATTTAAATATCGTTATAATGAAAAGGCAGATTCTTAAGAAACACAGCAATTGTTGAACCATAACAGATCACTTTCAAAAATAGTGTTTTCACTATATTTAAGTCCATAATTTTAATAAAAATACGTTTATATAAATTTTTTAATAAAGCATTTCGATAAGTAATCTGTTATGAGTCCAACAATTTCATGTTCTGCTTTCGTGTAAGTACATAAACAGTTTTAATATAGTCAGCCTTTCTAATTTACAGATATTTGAATTCAATGTATATAGGAGATAAGTTGGCAATAGTCCCCCTAAAACATACGTTTCATATTATTGTACAAAAGCACAGTGTACCTTATTCTATTACACTCATAATATGTATGTACCTACCTCCTATTGAAGACTGGTTTGCATGACTCACTGACACACAAAATAAGCAGTTTTGATGGAATCTTTGGGGTTATTCCCAATGGATCATATGATCCATTCGGGGTTGCATCTGATCACGCAAAAAGTTCCTATCGAATCACGTTATCCGATGCAACTCAGAAATTGTGATTATTTGTTCCCAACCGATCACATGATCCGTTGTAACTGTTTTTTGAATTGAATATTTTCCCAACGGATCACGGTTTTACCCGCAATGGTTACCACATTATTAAATATGATTTTTAAATACCTATTGTTATTCTACTGTCAATTAGGAGCTGGGAAATAAAACATGAATTTATTTGAATGAAAAAATAAATAAACGAAAACTCTATGGAGTTTAAAACACAAACGTTGTTTAAAATTTGTGTTAATAAAAAAAATACTGTGATTTTAAATAAGTCATCCTGGATAATCCTGGAAAAAAGTTATCCTAATTAGTATTTAGTCATATTCTTCAAGATCTTGAACGTTATTTTTTTATATTACCTGAATATTGTTGATGTATTAAATAATTTTTAAATTAAGTATTGTTGATTTGTTTATTGAAAGTTTTAACTAAGTATACTATTTGACTAATAATTAATATTGAAAATAAAGGACTGACTTTTATTTTAAAATAACTTCATGTTTTATTTCCCAGCCTGATTCACAGTAGAATAATAATAGGTATTTAAAAAGCTTACGGCAAAAGCAATATTTATTAATGTGGTATACATCCTTGGGAAAAATAATCACAATTTCTTAGTTGCATCGGATAACGTGATCCGATGGGAACTTTTTGCGTGATCAGATGCAACCCTGAACGGATCATATGATCCATTAGGAATAACCGAATCGTTGGACTTAAGGACATCTTAACCCTTCACAAGATTACCCCTCTCTTATTCAGGGTTATCCAAATTATTAAGTACCCATATGTACAAATAACATAGTCCTCTAGTCAGTTCATGAATTTGCATTTGTCATTCCTGTTTTGTAAAAAAATCAATATGCAAATTAGAGAATTTTTTTATGTTGAAGTTTCTCACTTCACCAAGGAAATTGTACATTCGGCAAACGTCTACACCGAGATGACGCAAAACATGCGTAACAAATAGGGCGAGCGCGGATGGCGGCAATATATGCAGGCATTCCATTCTGCAAATTCCCGATAATTACATGAAATACAACTCACTGACTCCAGCTCACCACACACACAAATTCAGTCCTTGAACGTCCACTGCTGGATATAGGCCTTCCCCAGTGAACTCCACCACACCCGGTTCTCCGCCCCCGCCGCACACCGCAACACCGCATCCACTACAATTAATTTCAAATCTGATACCCTTGCGATTAAATATATATAATCATGATGCTAAAAATTGATAGTTGACTATTTTACTACATAGGTATGTACTGAAATTTTATTTCGTTAGTCAGAAAAACTGGTGAGATTTGAAAAGCTAATGAAATCTGAATTATTACTGTTAATGGAAGTTTTAGGTAAAACTAAATTATTTGAATTAACAAACAAAAGCACAACAACAAATTATTTTATAACTTTACAAATACAAACATACATAATTTAGCTATTATTTGAAATGTATGTGTACTAAACTATTCCATTATATGATGTGTAATATAGGTTTTAAGAAAATCAACAAAACACAAGCAATTTGATAATAAATAAATAACATCAGTAGCAAACTAGGTAAACCACTCTTCACCAAACAGAACAACCCATTTGTATTATTCATATAGATAAAAACAAATAATTATCTAATTGTCGCTACAATCACAGAGATTATCGTGAGCTTGTTGAATCAAATATCGGATCACACAGAGTGGCCTTGGGACTGGTGCCTTTGTCCCCATTGACTAGAGGGTCCCTGTGCAGAGTTACCTTGTTGCATCCATGAGAGGAAGTTGGGCGGAGCTGGAGGTGCTGAAGATGCCGGACCTGCAAAGGCACCTTGCTCGGAGCCACCAGACGGTATGTTGTTGATGAGGCCCCAACCGGCAGCCTGGTTCAGTGCAGCAGCCACTAGAGCCTGGTTCACTGGTAGACCTCCCATGCCCAGCGGCATGCTGCCACCCTGAGCTTGTCCTGCCCCGCCTGCTGCAGTCTGCCCGTGTTGCCCAGACATACCCATGGCCTGCATATTCACCATGTCCATATTACGGCTGTTCCATGAATTGTTGTTAGATGCATTGTGTGGGTGGCCATCATCATAGCTTCTGCTTGGTAAATTGCGCTGGTTGGAACCACTCTTGTTCTGCTTAGGTGATGCATTGGATACATTGACAGAGACACCCTTTATTATATGGTCTTGACCGCACAGACTTTGTGCTACTTCTGGATCCAAAAATGTTATGAAACTAAAAGCTCTAAATGGCTTCGGAATAAACACATCTGTCACTTCTCCAAATTGAGAGAAATATTCTCTTAAATCATTGGCTGACAACTCTTCAGTGCAGCGTCCAACAAACACTTTACAGGGCATGGATGCAACAGAGCCCTCTTTGGAGTTTGGTATTCGCACATCACACCACCGGCCATCAATCATGTGCCTCTGAGCCAGCACCCTCATCTGGGATGTATAGGATGCAAATCTAATGAATGCAAAACCTTTGGACATACCAGTTTTAGGATCCCTTTTTAGCTGAGCCATGAGAACTTCACCAAATTTCTCAAAGTATTCACGTACAGTCTGCTCTGTTGCTTTCCATGGAAGACCCAGGACTATCAGGTCTGAGCAGAGGTTATCGTTTCTCTTGTTTCTACTTGAAGAGGACTCGGAATTCTCACCTGATTTTCGTTTTGTTTCTTTAGGAAAGCTGCATATGTACAAATGATTGCCCCATCCCTCCGGGGGAGGGTACAATCTGCCGTCTCTTAATCTGATGCCCCTGATGTTTTTCGTATCTGGATGTCGATACTTAAGTCCGCAGCAGCCCGGGAACTGTGCAGACACTGTTGTTAACATCAAGGTTCCATCTTCTTCGATTGGCAATTCTATAGGTTCTTCATTTTCATCTTCGGCAACGGGCAAGTACTCGAAGGACATTATTTCTTACACATGAACAATTGTTAGATTAAAATAAACACAGTTAATATACTTAACACTATAGAACTTTATCATAAATAAATAAAATTAAACGTCAGCCACGGGTTACGAACCCATTGCAATTTTGCAGATTGAAAACATCATAGTGCGATAAAACAGCTTTGATCAATTTTCAAGGTGGAAAGAGGAGATTTTTGAGATTTTCAAGTATCAAATATACGTAATCGCTATATAACCATAGACTAACCATTTGTTATTTTCATATTACATGGCAAAGGTAATAAAGTTCTACAGCACAATTCTTAAGTTTGTTGTTTTCACTCAGGACTATTCTTTATTTAAAGTTTCTGATCATTATATTTCTTGCCATTTTATTTTAAATCCAAACGGCCGCTTTAAAAATCCACGCTACCGCTGCGGCCGCCCCGACAGAATCTTCATTCCTATTTTTTAGTTTGTGGAATCTTCGCCCCTGGAGCACAAGAGGAAGTTTCCTGGAGTTTCATCATTTTCCTCAAGTTGATTGACAATGACAATTCGGACAATGCAGCGCCATCTATTGTCAATTTTAGTCCCGATTAATTAGCGCGAGCAAACTGGCTGGCCTGTTATGTCCATGCTGTAATGCCCAGCCCGTATTAAGCGATTTTGTGGTACCTTCGTAAAAATACTATGGCAGTTGAGATCTATTTGCAACGCAATTTATTTTATTGCCAACATTAGCAACTTAAACCTACAGAAAAATGAACATTACATTTCCTACCGACACTTGATAAAATCAAACAAACGGATCGTTGTGACTGGAAGTAGCGGGTTACAATTACGGGCCGGACATCGCATGTTTTTAATATTGTGGGTGGCAATTATTTGACCAACCATTACGACCACTAATTGTTTTCAGTAAGATTTTGTAGTACAATTTGGTATTATATGAGTAAGGTGAAGCATTTTTTAGCATTAATTTTAGTACTAACAATTTGCATCCAGTCCAAAAAGTCTTTGATTAAAGTGGTAATTTGAACATAACCTTATCGTGTTTATTCAGTTTGAAATTCTCATACTCAAGCATTTTTTATGAACCTGTTCGTAACAATCGTTTATAATATGTAATTATTTTGAATATTTCATGTTTATATCGTGACATTGCTATGGATGATGACTGTAAAGAGTACAGGAAGAATAAACCACAACAAAAGCTTTATAAACCTGGTAGTGGGCCGTTACGACGTTCAAGGTATGGTTTGGATTCCAAAATGGACAAATACGGCGTAGATAATGATCTTCGAGGGCAGGATCAGAACCATTATGGATCTCACAATTCTGTTAACAACATAGAATCGACTGCCACTTACAGAGATCCATCAAGACCCAACAGCCGCCAGAAGAAGCCTGAACGCCTACTATATGTGCCTAGATCAGAGGACGCATGTTCCGATATTGATAGACAGTCCAAGGGATCTATGAGGTGTGATAATTCTAGTCAGTACATGAGTAGAAGAATGTCAAATAAACAAGACAAAAACAGCTTCAATAGTGGTACAGGGTCATATACTAGAGAATCTTCAAGAGAATTTCGTTACAAAGATGGTGCAAATAATGATATTAATTATAATAGACATTATAGGCAAGTGTCTGAAACAAGGTCCATATCACCAACACATGTCCAAGAGCAGAATAATGTAGATCGAAATAGAGACAGTAGAAGCATGGAGACATCTGCTGGACGGCACATGTCAGGATCAGGTGGAAAACCACCTTCAGGTCGAAGAAATTCAGCAGGATATCCATCTGAATCAGGCAGACCTAAATATATGTTAAATTTAGATAATATACCTCCAAGATTTAGAAAGAAATATTTAGAACAATCTGGTCATCACAGTTTTGATAGCGTTGATCAAATAAACAATGACAGACATTTTTCAAATCTTTCTGTACAAACTGTTCAAAATCAACTATACAACACCAATGCATCTTGGTCGCAGACACTGCCTTCACGAGGCCGTGGTCGGCTTAGAGAGCATGAGAACTTCGACAGAGAAAAATTCATCAACTCTTATTTGAAAAGTTATGAGGGACACAATTCTAGGGGATCTACTCCTAGTAATTCATACATGAACTTGTACGAACCTAATGTAGACAGCAAAAATATGAATGAGAAAGCTCATGTGTCCAATAGACATGTGAGTGAGATGCATAACAATTTTGAGAGGGAATATGGTAAGTTATAAAAAATTATATGGCATTCAAACCCCTAATGGTGGAAAACTTTCTTCCCTTACATTGATACATTCCACCCAGTCTTACTAATATTATAAAGGCGAAAGTTTGTAAGTATTTTTGGATGTTTGTTTACTCTTTCACGCAAAAACTATTGAACAGATTTTTATGAAACTACAGTAATATATTTTATTTTATTTTATTTTATTTTATTTTTATTTTATTTACAGTAATATAGTATTATACATCAGAATAACACAGGCTACAGATACCTCGGGAAAAGCTGATCTGGCAGATAAAACTTTTGTATGCGGGTGAAGCAAGGGGAAACAGCTACTACTATATAATTACAAAAGTTTAGATATCTGTGGCTAGATCCCGCTATAATTGCTGAACAGATTTGGATGAAACTTGTTTTGTGATAACTTATTCTACAACAATATACATACATATGTATAGGATACTTTTTAACGTGGACGAAGTTTCGAGGCATCTGCAGGTTAAAAAAAAAATGTCATTGCATACATATTTTTTATTTAATGTTTTACTGGCTGTTGCCCGCGGCTTCGCTCGCATGGGATAAGTACCTATAAACCATCCGGAAGAAATGATCTAAATGATAGTGAAAACCGCATCAAAATTCGTTGCGTAGTATAAAAGATCTAAGAGTACAGATGCAGTGATCAACTTTGTATACTATGTAAGGATTAATGGGGGTAGGTAATGTGGTGGGTAAAATAATTTTTACTTGTTATTGTGGTTATGTTTCAGTGACCAAGAATGGTATTAGCAATACGTCCAGTGATGTATCCTTTAATGACAATAAAGAGCATCAGAAACATGAGACAGATAATGAACAGGACAGTGAAGACATTTCACACATCTCAAATAGTCTTATAGATATGACCTTAGTAAGTTGATTGTTACAAAATAATGTATATTAAATAGTATCTAAAAAGTTGTTACTCCAATTTTCTAAAATATATTTTCTCCAGGATTGGACTGAAGAAGTTGAAAAGAACATAAAACTGGATGATATGTGTGACTCTTCCACAAGTTTCTCCCAAAATCCTAAATTGTCTACATCACAAGAAGTTAAATCAGTTGAGCCTAGGGAGTCTAAAAGAAGTGGGAGATCAAAGCGTAGGGATAAGAGGTAAGTAAAACCTTTATTTGGTCAACTCTGCTGTTAGAGAGAGAAAGAACAATCATTTATTTATGACGAACTGAACGAGTTTATTTATTCTGAATTTATTTTGTATTCGGATCTTGTATGTAATTGTAATTATTGTATTATTTAACGACTTTCACGCTTGGCTCGACTGTAAGTGTTAGTTTAAATAAATAAATGAAATTGAAATGAGTGTTGACGCCTTGCCAGTCTACCTATTAGCTAAGATTGACTTCATGAGTTTATCTTATTTGCTAAGTTTTTATTATTATTGTAATTCTTTGATGGATTTAAATAAACTAGAACTTCAATCTCTATTGTAAACCAGAAAACACGTGTACTCGAGATCCTATATATATACCTACCTACTTTGCCATTATGTTTTTAAAAATATGTTCATTTTATTTGTATATTTGTAGAAGTACAAGCAGAGGCCAGAGGAATTCTGAGAAGAAATCGGAAAAAAGTAATGTGAATGTTCAACATGAAACTGAGCGTAATCGAAAGGACAGTAATGTTAGCATTCAACAGGAAGTAATATCTGCAAGTCTAAAGCAAAGAGACAGGGAGAGGAGGGACAGCCATAGAAGCAACCGATCATCCACTATTGGAAACAGTAGAGACGACCTAGACCGCTGGAGGTCTCTAAGATCATACAGCAGAGAACAGAGCACTGAAGGGTATAGTATTAATGCAAAATCTAAATAGTGTTAGATTATAGTGATTTGTTCAACAAGTGAGCAAAGTTATTTTTTGCTGCAAGTGCCGATTTTAAATCACGAGCTAGCGAAGTATTCTAGAATTGAATCACTAGCGTAGTGAGTCAATAACTCGAAAAAAAACTCAAAACTACTAGACCGACAGAGCTGGTAAAATTCCACAGCAATGATGACTAAGTTTCAGGTTTTTCATAATATAATTTACAAATAAATTTAGATATTAAATATTTTTGGTGACTATTGTTATTTCTAAATGAATTAAAGATGGCCCAATATGGAGACGAGAAGCAAAAAAGAGAGAGAGAGAGAGAGAGAGAGAGAAGTGGAAATCCAGGGAAGAGACCTATGTCCAAGGACAAGCTGAAGAGAATGTAAAATAATAATAAAACAAAATGTTTTGTAATAATTTATTCAGCAATAAAGGCTATCTGATCTTATTATTTCTACCAGGAGAATAGTGTCCCAGTGCAACAGCAGGGACACGTCTACCAATCGCGCTATGAGTCCCAGAGATAACGACGGGTTCCGAGTGCCATCTGCTGTGCCCAAATCTGGCCCATGGCCGTCTACAAATCAGGTATAGTTCGTGCTTAGAAATTTATAATATCTCATTATTTATACATAAATTGCACTACTTTTAAACACTAGCCTAGATCTCTATTGATCTCCACCCTGCGATCAGTCTCCACCAAAACAGTTATATTTACTGATGCGCCAATAACTTCTAGTCATTCCTTATTCTTATTGAAAACAACCGCTCAGGCTACAAATATTCTTATGTAATATCTTGTGTTGCAGAAAAAGAACAATGGTTCGTGGGCGAGCGGTCGCACTCCGAGCATAGATCGGGGGCGGCAGTCCCCGGCGCCGAGCAACGTGAGCGCGGGGTGCGACGCGGGCGGGGAGGCGGGCGGCGGGGGCGGCGGCGGTCGGCGCTCGCGCAAGAAGCAGTCGCGGCGGCGCGGCCGTCACGCGGAGCCCGCGCCCCCCGCGCCGCACGCGCCCCACGCGCCGCACGCGCCCCACGCGCCGCACGCGCCCGGCGCCGCGCCCGCGTCCCTCTCCACCAACTGGCGGGTGGAAATATTGGAGTCCAAGAAACATACCCATGACAAGTATGTTCACTTATCTTTAACAAGAAGAGTACAGAATGTGAACCTCTATAACAAGGAAATATAGCTGTGAGCATGGATCTTGAGCTCTGATTTGTACTCACTACTATGATGGTCAGCAATTATATACGGAGTACGGACTGACCGGTCGACTTGATGGTAGATGTCACCGTCGCCTATACATGGGAGCTGCTAGTGTTTTGTTGATATTAAAGAAACTTCATCATGAGCTGCTCTTAAAGATACCCATATAGTAGCATCGTTAAAAAACCTCAGAGGAAGGTCATTCCACTTTTTTTTAGATGCATAGTATTTTATCTGCTGTTAACATGTTGTTTTACAGACACCCAGACAACACCCAACAAAGGAACAGACTGAACAGTGCTATGTCAGAGAAATCAATGTCTGAGTCAACCAATGCACACCCCGGCATACTTATATTGCCCCAAAGTTCTGTTTCACATTTACAAAAAGATCAAGGGTATGTTTTCTCGTTCATTCCCCTTGGAACTACCCCAAATGACATCACTGACTGATGTCCTGAGTCATAAAATACCTCATTATAAGCACATTTGGTTTATTTGTGCTAAGGGGAGTTCCCTTGTCATTTCGTATTTGTATTATGGATTCTAGTTTATTTCTCTGTACGAAACCAACGAAAGCAAAGTAGTGGTTGAGGAATACCAATCGACCGACTATCATACTCCTATGAGTCAATAAGCTATAATCGGAACTGTTATTATAAATCATAATAACACGACAGTTTATGTACAATACAAGAACAACTGTAAGTTGGTGTCATTTGGTAGTATGTACCACCGGGAATAAACCAGTTTTTTCACCTGCATACAAGTCTTAATAATTCTGTAAACTGTAAAATCTTATCTCAGAAAAAGCTCATTTGTCATCATCATTATACAAAATAATAATATTATAATTAGAAAGAAAGGTACCGACGAATCAGACAACCCACAAAGGCGGACTTTATACCACTTAGTTATCTATTCCAGTCAACCCCGTAAGCATATCATACCCCCTAAAATAATTTGTCCATTATTTATTGTAACATTAACATGCTTTACCGTTTTGCAGGCGCGGCGGCTCCATTGAAACTCAGAAAACTTTATTTGACCATCATAATCCATCCAAACCAATTATTGTACAAACTAGTCCATCAAAAGTAGACATGAGAATGGAACGAGGTGAGTGCATTTGATGAAAATTAGTTCAATTAATAAGTAGTTTAAATTATCAACAATATTTCGATATGTTTTAAACAAACCAACTCTCACTTGTAGTATAAAAACTTGGCTGATCAGAACAAAAATTATATGCTTCCTACTTGCTTTCCTTTCCTATACCTATCTTATAAAATATAACATCCATCTTTTCACTAAATATAGCCATAGACTAACTATTAAATTCGAGAAAAACCCATTTATACACGGCACGGCCACGGTCAAACTCGGACCTCTCGACCTGATAGGACACGTCTTCCCCAACACGCCACCTATGCGTAAACATTATTATAGTTTACAGAAACAAAAATAAGAAGAAATATACAATGTGGGCTGGGCACATCGCTCGTAGAACTGACGGCCGTTGGGGCAGAAAGGTTCTCGAGTGGCGACCACGTATCGGAAGACGCGGCGTAGGCAGGCCTCCCACAAGGTAGATCTGGTGAAGGTCGCGGGACCCAGCTGGATGAGGTTAGCGCAGGACCGGTCGTCGTGGAGATCCCTTGGGGACGCCTTTGTCCAGCAGTGGACGTCTACAGGCTGATATGATGATGGTGATACAATGTTAGAGTACACAGCGGCTAAACAGATATGACGTGTATGTAACTTGTGGCTGGGAATGTTGTGTCAGGTGTGCGCGAGGCGTCGTCTCGCAGCGGGGCGGGCCACGAGGCGGGCGACGCGGCGCGCGCGGCCCGCCACCGCGCGCTGCTGCAGGAGGTGGACCGCGCCGACGCCGTGCTGCAGACGCACGCGCTGCGCGGCCCGCTCGCGCTCGCCGCGCACTGGCACGACGTCATCGACACCAGGTCAGATATACGCTTCACATACCGCGTGGGACACAACCACACACTTTCCTAAATAACACATGTCAGATTGTGTTGTACTCAATTTTCCCCAAAGGAACTAGGTATGGTAATATTCTTATGCTTTTTCAAGTCACAGCTCATCGACCACTCAACCCTAACCAGCTGGTCTGGGTCAATGACACTGTAAAATACTGAAATGAAAAAAAATACACATTGTCTTAAAACTAAACTTAAAACTAAGTTATTCAAAAACCGCCCCCTTAGGTATCGATTGATTTGGTATAAATTTATAATAATAAATAATCTAACCATTTTAATACGATTGCTCATATATAATTTATTAACGATAATTTATTAACCTCGACGCATAAAACCTGTTGATTTGTAGTCGGTAAGTATTTTATGAATCTTATTTTTTCAGGAAAGTTCTACAAAACGCACTCCAGAAGCTGTTAATGTCAGATCTCAAGTATTGCCAGGCCGACAACATCGAACATCAATTTTGGAAAATGTTATATTATAATTTCATAGAAGTTTTAAGAAAAAGTTTTTCTCAATTCTCGCCAGATGATAAGCCACAAATAGTGAAACTGATAAATGTAATCATTGAGGAGGGCAACATTTTTTTTGAGAATCTCGTGCTGATGTTAGAGAAAGCATACAAGTTCAATACAGACGATTATATAAATGATAATCATACGCTGCCGCCCAAAGGTCTCGGTTACGTGGGACTTGCCTTGATCTCAGTTCAGAAACTATATGTGTTCCTCGGAGACTTAGCCAGGTATAAGGAGCAAGTGAATGAAACTAACAACTACGCCAAGAGTAAATTTTGGTATACGAAAGCTCAACAGATCAATCCAAAAAATGGGAGACCATATAATCAGTTAGCTATATTAGCAATTTACGCCGTAAGTATCTCGTATATATATACATATTTATTTTTTTAGTCAATATTTAAATAATTTGTGTAATGAATGAGCAAATGTTTTTGTCGTTTCAGAGAAGAAAATTGGATGCAGTGTACTATTATATGAGAAGTCTAATGTCATCCAATCCTTTTTATTCAGCAAGGGAAAGTTTATTATCTCTATTTGACGAAAACAGGAAAAAGGTATGTAATTTAACTTTAATTTAATAATTATACACTACCTCTCGCAATAAAATACTTCAAATACCAGTTTTGCTTTCCTATTGTAGCAAATATTAGATACAATACCTGTATTGATTGATCTTTATTGTGTTTATTGTACTGAACGCTATCCTGGCCTAATAAAATATCTTAACTACGAAACCTAGTGCACGCCATGAAATATTTATATCCTGAACCTTAGTTGCTTATAGGGAATTAGATCTTATATTGGCCTTGTGATCGTCTAGTGAACCCTTTAGTTGTGTATAGTAACCCATTTTCTTTTAGAATAGAAGTTCGACACCTAAAATCTGTAATTACTCTAACTTGAGATTAATTTCCTTAGTTTCCAAAAGAAGATACAAGTAATATGTAACCTCCAAGAGTTCCCTTTTATTTGTTGCAAACGCCTCCTTCCCCACCTTTGCACCTGTCCACCCTTTAGACTATTGGAACTTAGTCTTGGGAGTTTTAAATATATACTTGTGTCTTCCCTTTTGAATGAGGAGCCACTCGTCTAAACGAGGTACAGACGTAAGTAATGGAGAGATGCCATGACAGGCTGAAGCTATAAAACTTCATATTAGTATTTGTATATTTTAATAAGCTTTGGGATTTCATCTCTAAGGGTATTGCAGTAGTAGTAAAATGCAGAACAGCCTTGGCTCTGTCTCCTTGTAAGAAACTATTCATTCAGCTAGCTTACTTTCACAGAAGAGTGCTAAGTCTTTGGATCATAGACTCGCCTAGCCTTCGGGTTCGGCAGTTAAGAAGAGCAAGAAACTATATTCAGCTGGCTTGCTTTGAAGATGGGAGCATAATCCTTCGGACCAGTGGCTCGCCTAGCCCTTAGGTTCGGCAGTTGTTGAAGAGCAAGAAACTATATTCAGCTGGCTTGCTTTGGAGATGGGAGCGTAATCCTCAGATCATAGGCTCTTTATGATTGTAAGATAAATATCGAATGAAATATCGGCCTTCGGCCTTAGCGTAGTTAATGTTGACTAGCAAGCCTAGGCAATGCTGCATCTTCTATGAAGAAGGATAATTTAATAAAGTTATTAATCAAAATCCCAAAAGTTATTTGGATAAATAGATAGCCTTAAAACTAAGACTTAACTTAGGTTCTTTAAAACCAACATTCATCTGCATCCATTCTTTTACTCTAGCTTCTCAACAAGATTTCCTAATTTATCTTCCTAAAACTCCTAGCTATTTTTCCTAGGATCCCTAGCTAATCCTCCCTCTATTCTACCTCATTTAGATATAAACTCAATGTCTCGATTTTCTCAGCTTTTATTCAACACGGACAAATTTATAGCTTTTCCCGAACCTAGCTATGTCTATTTTGAATTTCTATGTTTCCCTTACAATACCTAACATCCTGCATCCCCTTTTAAATATGTAGTTTTAAATATTTCCCTTGCGTCCCTATCACTAACATTTGTCTAAATAATATTCCTATTCGAACTATATGTGCTGGTCAAAACTAGAGGCGCTGGAACCTCACATTTACTGTTAATAGTGGGATGTGTGGTGTAGGAAATCGAGGTGCAATGATTTCCTTCTAACTAAGCGACAGAAAAGATGGAGTAGGTCAAGCTCAAAGTGTTCCTAGTCCTAAGACCTGTGTAATGTCCAAGAAGGCCAGGATGGCAGAGGCGGCCGAGCATGGACGGTTCCCTATTGTGTGGGACCATGACAGAAGGCTCTGCAAAAGGTTGGTCATGAAGGCCTGCTTGATCCAAAAGATTGGGGCCTCTTGGTCAACTCGTTTTACAGTTTCCTCTGACATGTGTGGCTGCTAGATCGTTATGTTGGTAAAGAACAATCTTCCAGTCCGCCACAGACTGGATACAGCCCGAAAGCCGTTTGAAGCTAAGAGTCTTCGGCGTCTCCGTTAGGTATCCAACTCTTAGCCCACCGAACCATGTCGATGTACAGTCCCTAGACTCATGACACAACCCCCCGAACTTGAATCTAAAGAATAACTTGAATTTAGCACGATCACTTCCAGAACTTCACTTCTGCTGCCTATGTCCAGCTGTGGACTTCACAGGCTATTTTGCTCGCGAACAAATCCAAATATAGAAATAAACTGGAACCAGCACAGATCCTTGATAGGCCAGGCTGATTCCTCAAGATCTGACAGAGATAAATTACCGAGTGTCAATATACAATCGCCAAGCGTAGTGACAGCTTGACGTCCCAAAATAGAATCCCGATCCGTGTCAATTACACGGCTTATATACTAGCATTTCTCGACCTTTCCTCGACCTGTCCTCGATCTGTCCTCGACCTTTCCTCGATCTGTCCTCGATCTGTCCTCAACCCTTCCTCGATCTGTCCTCGACCCTTCCTCGACCTTTCCTCGACCTTTCCTCGACCTTTCCTCGACCTTTCCTCGACCTTTCCTCGACCTTTCCTCGACCTTTCCTCGACCTTTCCTCGACCTTTCCTCGATCTGTCCTCGATCTTTCCTCGACCTTTCCTCGCAAGTCTTTTGTTATTATTTTTGATTAACTAAGTCTATACATAACCTCGACGCGATAACTTTTAATATGAAAACCTAGTTTCCTAAGGATCAAGAAAATAAGCTCTCAGTAAGCTAATTGAGCTTCCTGTTGAAGATCATTATATCAACCATTCCTCCGTCTTCTCAACTTCATTCAAGCTAAACCTACACCTGGATTTCCCCTCTCAATCTATGTTTCTGGCTTACATTAGTTAAATTATCCCTCCATCTTACTGCTTTCATCTAACAAATCATGAATACAAGGTGCTGGAACTTGGTTCCAGTACATTATGCCCCACTGTAGATACAATACAAGTCAGAGGCATCTGCATCGAGGTAACTCGGGCCATAGTTAGCGTCATATGCAAATTCTTCGCCATACAGGTTTTCTCACAATAATTTCTTTCACTTTCAATTCAAAATCAAAATAATATAAAAATCAGTATAAAAATTACAGCAATGTGCGGCCGTTCATTAATTACGTAAGATCATTATTGAAACAAACATTATTGGTCAAACTGAACAAAGACTATCTATTTTAGTCGGGCTGTTGTTTGGGGGCAGTTGGTACATACCATCTGCCCCCCAACAAAAAATTCACATACGTAGATAGAGATAGAGGATTTTATATCTGTCTTGCTTACTCTTACCACTTTCGTAATAAGTGTGTCCCTCTCTGATTATTATTGTTATTTTAGCAGCTGTTCTATGGGATCCTTGTTCTTAGATACCAGGCGTAAAAAATGTTTGATTAAATATTTTGTCGACAGTACGAAGCAGCAGAGCGCAAGCGTCGCACGGCTCTGGAGAGCGCGCGCGCCGGCGAGAGCGGCGGCGGCGGCGAGGGGGTGGGCGGCGGGCGGGGCGCGGCGGGGCAGGGGCTGCGCAGCGAGGTGTGGGTGCGCCCCAGCGGGCACCGCACCACCACGCTGCGCCACGACACCGGGGACGACCGCCTCGCCACCATGACACCCGTCGAGGTACCTCAAATCAACAGCCTAATAATATATCGCCACTATTGGAGGTCAGGTCCACCCTCTCAACGAGGGCGTACGGGCTATAGCCCACCACGCTAGCCCAGTGCGGGGTCGGTGGACTTAATATGCGCCTGAGAAGTTCTATCTTTTTCGGCGTATGCAGGTACCCTCACGATGTGTTCCTTCGCCGTTTGAGAGCAGTCAGTAAATGTACTTAAGTTTCGAGAAAAACCCATTGGTGATTTGGCATATGGCCCGGCCGGGATCGAACTCTTACCTCTCGACATGACAGTCCACGTCTTCCCCATCGCTACTGACACTCGTCCATACGTCCAACTATGCAGCATGTATTTTTATACAGTTTCTTTATTTAGCTAAACCCCTTGCGACCAGTATATCCCTGATGTGGCAGGGAATCTTAGCGGATTTAATTTTGGTGTCATCACTTTTGTTTTGTTACAGTTGAACAAAAATTTCATTACAAGTTACTTGCACGTCCATGGAAAGCTCATCACTAAAATTGGGTAAGTGTAAATATGATTATGACTGTGACTTTGGGAACTATTCCACAGATATTTATAATTACAAATTATATAGATACGTATCAGTTCGGTACTAAAGAGTTATTGAAAACCCTAACCTACAACTATTTCTTGAACCACTATTGCTTCTTACAAAATGTGAACTGACACTCCTTAGCCAATTGCCATTACAATATGGTGATTCGAACCTTAGAGCTTTCTATAAGGGTTCCGTCGGATGTTCCGTTCGCCGGATAACTCTTGACCGATTGACCTGTTTACAACATATTTGCCTGGCATTGAGGGGAAAAATAATAATATTTTTCTCTTATCCGACAAAAATCTTTTTACTATTGCTAGCCTAATTCTTGAGGAAGGATTTAACATCACGCTACGACCCTTAAAAACGAGCAAAGCGGGAAAAACATCTTATAACGCGGGCGAGGCCGCGGGAAACGCTTAGTATATAAGAAAGTGTACTATATAGTGTAAGTAAGTGTATCATCATATCAGCCTGTAGATGTCCACTGCTGGACAAAGGCCTCCCCCAAGGATCTCCACGACGACCGGTCACCGACATAGGTCAAAGAACTGCGAAGCTTAAGTGGTAGTGGGCTGGGCACATCGCTCGTGGAACTGACGGCCGTTGGGGCAGAAAGGTTCTCGAGTGGCGGCCACATATCGGAAGACGCAGTGTAGGCAGGCCTCCCACGAGGTGGACCGACGATCTGGTGAAGGTCGCGGGATCGGTCGTCGTGGAGTAAGTGTATGTTATGAAAAAATGATTGATGTATGTAATTAAATATTTATTGATGTGTCAGTATGGAGACGTTCCACGAGAGCGCGGGGATGATGCTGCGACAGTTCCGCGCGCTGCTGCATCGGCAGCCGCTGCCCACGCCGGCCGCGCGCCTCCTGCAGCTCACGGCGCTCAACATGTTCGCCGTGGAGACCACCGCCGCCGCCGCGACCAAAGGTAACCGTACAGATACAATACATAGGTGGACGGATAATTAGAAACAGGGCAAGATTTTCATACAATCGAGGGCACTTTGGAGCCATGGATCTCCTTAAAGGATCTAATGACGGTCATCGAGAGCGTTGATGGATAGTCCTTCTTTCCGTTTCCCGTTTGGAAGCAGCATCGTCATGAAGAAAAAAAACCCGCAAAATGGCATCAAAATGTATGAAAATCATAAAGTTAAGGAATCATGACGATGCTGCTTCCAAACGGCCCATCTGATCAGTTGGATATCTATAGCGATCTAAAAGTCCTCCATCTACTCTCTCGATGACAGTCATAACATCATGCCCCGATCAATCCTTCACGGAGAACCATAGCTTCAAAGTGACCTCGATTGTATGAAAATGTTTCCCTGTTTCTAATTAGCCAACTATACAGTATACAGTGTGGAAAGATAAGTCGGGCCCTGGAGGGAAACTACCATAAATCTGGCTCATTTTACTTAAAGGAGACATTCCTTTATTTTTGAAAGGAAAGAAAACTGCATTCAAAGATTTTCGAAAATTCGCTTGCCTCACCCGGGAATCGAACCGACTAAAATCTGTAAAAATTACACCCTGTACTTTTATTGCATCGATCGTTAGGGTCAATTATAAGGATGAAATCTCTCTAACAAAATTGATAAATTAAATGAAAGGAAAACCATAAAATCTTAAATTATTTTCAAAAAATGGTAAACTAACTAACCTTACCTAAACAAACTGGGATTTTTGCAATGATCCTAATAGTAGCTAGGAAGATTACAAAAATATGTCTAAGTTACAACAAATCAAAGATAAATTTACACACGGCTGTTTATTCCCAAACTAAGCCGAAGCTTGTGAATGGGTACTCAACAACTGATAAACATACATATATACTTTTAAATAAATACATACAAACACCCAGAATCCGAAAACCAACAGATATGCTCATCACATAAATGTGGGTCCCGGGTGGGAATCGAACCCACGACCCTCTGGCGCAGAAGGCAGGGTCGCTACCAACTACGCCAACAGGTAAGTCTAATAATATATTGTGATAGTATTTACGCATTATGTAATTATGAATGTGTGTAACAACATGGTAACAACAACTCTTCCAAAATGTATATCTCCTTTAAAGTTGATGAGGATACAAATAAACCTTAGTGCAAATATTAGACTATGGAAACTCACAAAGGGAGCATGGAAAACGAAACAAATCATTAATTCTAGTATATTTTTAAACTCTTTACACATATAATACGCGTAATAAGTATAAAAAGGGATGCATATATTGTTTACTACTCACCGTGCTGAAAGGTTTTACATTCACGGTGCGTTTTTCTAATTAAAAACTGGTAATAACAGTATAGTTTCTAGTATGAGCGAAGCGAGTTGCATACTCTAAGGTGTAAATCGCCAACTAGCTCTAGTTGTGCCGTATTTTAGTGGACTGCCGTGCTGTAACCGCCGGTTTAATAAACTAAGAAATATAAGAATACATATTTTAAAAATAAGATATGGCTAAAGGTCTAGTAACCAAACCAAAACCTCCTTATAGAGACAGTTCAATGGGCGACAGTAGCTGAGTAACAGAGTAGCTTTTTAGAGTATTATATATATTTTTTTCTGAGTATTTACGGGCAGACAGCCTGCCCGTAAATAAATAAATGAAAGGTACGGCCACGCCGCACAACTTTCTCACTCACTAATCGACCATCGATATTAATATTTTTTTTGTGTGGGTTGTATGCTTAGCAATTTTTCCCGGAACAAAGTTACTAGCATGAATGAAAAAATTTGTAATGGGGTGCGCGCGCGCCACCAAAAAGATTCGAACCTGGTTACTAGGTACTAAAGACATGTTGCGGAAGTTTCTTGCGCCGCTTATTCCCAGCGCTAACACCTTTGAAGCGGTGGTAGATAAAAAATTTACGTATAAATGTACCCATGCAATAAAATATTTTTGATTTGATTTGACTCTATTATAGATTTTTACTACATGCAAATTTCCAAGCAAATCGTCGCCCTTAATTTTAAAGTTAGACTAAAAGAAAAATAAAATCCCTGGGGATATTTACGAAATACTGAGAAATACAAAATTTCATTCAAATCGCTTCACTAGTTTAGGCGCTAGACGAAGTGACGGACACATAGACACACCAATCGCACCATACATAACACGTAATTTTTTTAGTTTCGATTTTTTTCGACTCTATACGTGTATAATCGGTTTTCATTAAAAGTGCGAATTTTTTTTCCACGAATACAAAATTTCCTTCACTCTATAGTCGTTCGAAAGTAAAACTACTAGCATTTATGTGGGACATCTCTATTCATTATAGTCGGCTGGATCAATTGGAATGCTGTACGAGCGAGACTACGTAGACTTTGAAACAACTTAATTGATTATCCACGCTCATAAAAATACTGAATAGAATTTTAAAAAAGAAATAGAGTCAGTATCCGTTGTAATTATTACGTTAATTATAGAACGGTTCAGATATTGCAGCGTCATATTGTGAGAATTTATTACATACTATTTTCGTTCTTGATTCCTCAGTCGATTCAAATGCCAATATTAGTTTACTGTTATAAAACACCTATTAAATTTTTTACGTTGCTACTTTATGTTGATTTTAATAGCTGCACCTATAATAAAAGTTTAATTGTTCATATAAAAAGGCGATAAAGTGCTGCACATTTACCTATGGGAGTCGAATCTGTAGATAGAATTTACTTATTACGTCTTATAAAGTATCTAATTTATCTTGTGGCATCATATTTTAATTGTTGATACCGGTTATGATCATTTCGTCTGAAAAGCACGAAACGAGGAAAGAACGAAAGCTAATTATCAAAAGGTCTATAAATCATAATTGACTACTAATAACATCAAATCGCAAACTTACATACACACATACTATATTCTCTATAGTTATAGATTAATCTGCAGGCAAAGCCACGCAAGTGTTATATTAATAAGCTATTTCACAAATATGCGTATTTCCACTTGAGTGGTAGTTTGTGAAACGTGGTTAGCGAGTCAGCCATGAAAGCTTCAGAAAATCGATATCGAAAAGTGAAAAATGACTTTTTGATTTAGAAAATATGACCTTTTTGATACAGTCAGTCATTACAGCACAGTTTGATCAAACCATGAATACAGACACAGAATACATAACATAACATCGCGATGCATTGTTCATAATTTCATATCACGGAAATTTCGATAGGTACAGGTTTAGATAAAAATGATTATAGTTATCATACATATGCGTCGAATTGAGATCCTCCTGTTTTAAAGTCGGAAATTCCCAAGGGATGTACTTAGAAGAGAACAATAGAGCTAAGTGGCAGTGGACTACATTTGTCGCAGAACCGATAGCTGTTGAGTCAGACGTTATATTATTATTATGTATACAATTATGTGGTAACATTTTGGTGAGCACAAAGACCCCGTGCGTGACACAAAAACCACAACCATTTCCATTTTTCTTGCGAAGGAATTTGTAGTCTACAAATTCTTTTAACCAAAAACATGCGGCTCCTTAAAAGAGAACTAATAGAATAATAAGTTCTAAATAACTGTGTAATTATTTGTGATCAATGAATAAATTCTGTTTATTTTTAAATACGATAAACGTGAGATTCCTATGACATTTATAAGCTGTGGTAGATAAAAAAATTACGTGTGTAAATGTACCCAGTGTACTCATAAGCAATAGAATATTTTGATTTTGACTTTACCTTGAATAATCCGTACCCTGTTTATTTACTACCCTCTCATTTGTGAGAGAAAATTTAAATTTTCTAACCGAATTATAGTGGCACGCACTTGTAATGTACACCATTCATTAATATTAAAATGCGTCTCGTTGTGATTTGAGCAGATTTATGGGAGCCGCTCGACGTGCTGGAACCAGTCTCCAGTCAGGACATAATATTAATAATATTATAAGGCATCACGTAACTCGTTTTGAACTTAATTAACATGATGGATTTTCTGAATTTAAATTGACTTGCGCGTCGTAGAACACTAATAGCACCTGGCGTTCAACACTTACCGTTAATAAAACTAAAATGTTCATGAAAATGAAATATGTATTAAGTGGACTGGCGTATTAGATTTAAGAAATTAATATAGGTGTAACATTTGCTTGTAAATGTGGCTATTTCCTGCGGCTCCGTCCGGGCGCAGTAAAGGTTGGTAATTACAAATTACAAGTTATCGGAGGTTGATGCACTGCGCCGGCGTCGCCGCCCGCCGCCTGCGCCCGCGCGCCCTTGCGCCCGCGCGCCCGCGCCGCGCGCATCGCACAAATGCACACATTTGACGGAGACAGGTTCAACAAACTGACTCCGCGACGGCACGGTGACGACCGCTCTTTTACGCCATTACACGTAATGATGTTTTGAATTATTATAGAAAAATTATGGCCTGCAAGCCAAGCCCCTTCAATTAGACTGTTCAGCCGGACGTTGCCCTTTCTTGTTTACGTTCAGTATTCCGGGAATGATTCGGTGGTAACTGTGATTTTGCATGACTTAAAATTACTTTTGGAATATGTTGCCGTAGCTGACGCGTTTTATCCCTGCATATTTCAAAGTTATCATTGTATTAACTATATGTATCTAGCTAACAGCTTTTCTATGATTATAATTGGATGAGCTCGATGAAAGTAAAAAATAAACAAAATCAAGAGACTATTAACATGTCCCCACTGCTGGCGCTCAGGCCTACCCTCTCAACGAGGGCGTCCGGGCTATAGTCCACCATGATAGTCCAGGTTGGTGGGCTTCACATGCGCCTAAGAATTTCTTTTTCGGCGTATGCTGGTTTCCTCACGATGTTTTCGTTCACCGTTTGAGAGCAGTCAATAAGTGTACTTAAGTTTCGAGAAAAAAAACCATTGGTACATGGCCGAGCCGGGGATCGAACTTCGGACCTTTCGATATGATAGGCCGCGTCTTCGATAAACGTAAAGTCAGTTAAAATAATCCCTGTACCGTACTTAAGTTACATGTTAACAGCATACTATGTATTATTATACTTCCTCTGCTACAAAGGAGCTCCTAGCGACGCTTGTGATCCTTAAATTGATACAACAATGTAACTTTTGAAAAGTGGACGTCACTTTTTTACGACTATTTATGCATAAACCTTGCGGCTTGGCTGTTGAAACGAAGTGTCAGATATAAAAATAGAGTTTCAATTTTCAACAATCAAGTGTATAGTTTGATGTAAAACAATGGTTATTATCTGTCATGGTGTAAGAGGTATAATAACAGTTTACCTGTACGGGAGAGATACCCGTACCAGCTACGATAGAGGGCGTATTACATTAGCAAGTGGAATCCGTGCTGATTATTTTTAGCTCACTCTATTTATACGGAACCGGATCGCAACGAGCCTGAACTGTCGGTCACCTTCCACCGAGATGACCGTATCACTGTTAGCATATTCTATGCACCTCGTAAATACTCATCTTAGATAAACCTTGAATGCTTTAGCCGACCACAACGCCTTGCGTCGACGAGTAGTTTTTTTCTATTTCAGATCTGATTACATGAAACGGGTGCTTACGATTCAGAAAAAAGAGAACAAATTGTATCTTTTTGCTAGTAATGCTTTATTGATTTCCTAAGTATCACGTGTGATTGGAAAAACATTGAATTTTTGAAAAGAATTGATTAGACACTAAGTTATAATAATAGGAACCTAGACCCGAAATACGAGGATTAGATAGAGTGGGTGCTCACCGACGGACACGTAAAGAGAGCTTGCGACTTGTCCTATTAACTATTCTTTGTATTCCGATTTAAGGGCTGAAAGTGATCTCGAATTTAAAAAAAATCTCTCTGGCCCTTATTTTCTTTTGAGTAGTCTATTGAGCTGACCTATCTAGAAGTACATAGATGTTTGCAAGTGCTACTTGTTGTGTGTCAGAGGGCGGCGGCGAGCGGTCCGCGTGGCTGGAGGGCGCGCTGGGCGTGTCGCTGCTCATGTTCGGCGCGATGCTGGAGCGGTGCTGCGCGCTGCTGCCGGAGCCGGCGCACTCGCAGCAGCACGCCGACGCGCTTCTGCTGCTGCCCGCCATCAAGGTGACGCTCACATCACCACGCTCACACCACCACGCTTGCAACTACGGCAACCTCGGGGAATAACACTAGAACTGCTGTATGCGCTGTTACGAGTGCGCTCATTATTTCATAGAACGTGGCAGAGGGGTAACGCCCACAAAGTCGACTCCTGTTTTTTTTCTCCGAGACGGCAAATATAAGTGCGAAGGGCAGACGTCAAAAATATGTTCACTGACCTTTTAGACCCACTAGAAGATTGTTGAAAAATATAAATAACATTCTATTTATTCCAGGTGTGGTCCGACTGGATGCTATGTCACAGTAGTGTTTGGAATCCACCACCGACGCTCAGCAATTTCGAAATGGAGTAAGATGTTATTTATTTACTTTACACAAATCAAACAAATACATACCGGGTAACTTTGAAAGTTCAATGTAAATCTGTATAGGTAAAATGCCTATAGAAAATTATTTATTTTTCTATTATTCTTTAATTTTATTTAATATTGCTTTTTTATTTGTTTAGAAGCGATACCGACCCGTGGGATTGGCTGGCGAGACTAATGAACATCCTGGAAGCACTCGACGACAAGTCTCTTGAATTCGAAAATGAAACGAGAGAAGGTAAGTAATACAAATTCGAAAAACATGCCAGGTTCCCGCGGCCTTGTCCGCGTTTCATAACTTATTTCTGTCTTTTCTATGAGATTAGCGCGTCCAAAAACAAAAAAAACCGGACAAGTGCGAGTCTGACTCGCGCACCGAGGGTTCCGTACAAACTTGTAGGTACGGTCGACCGCACGTCAGTGGAAACAAAACCAGTATAAACTGGTCTCTCCTAGTATTGAAACTCACTAATAGGCTAGGCCAGCTCAATGTCAATGTGTTACCACTGACGTGCGGTCGACTGTACCCATGTAAATTAGTTCGTCGTTCACGGGAATCGAGTCAATGTCAAAATATTTTATTGCATTATGAGTAATTTATACACGTTATATTGTATCTACCACTGCTTTCAATATACAGGTGGAAATTTCAGACGCCACCTGGAGGCAAAGTAGGTAGGTACCCTAAATATAACAGATTCCAAATTTTACTAAAAGGAAACATTCTTTTATTTTCAAAATTAAGTAAAACTGAAGGTTAGCGCAGGACCGGTCGTCGTGGAGATCCTTGGGGGAGGCCTTTGTCCAGCAGTGGACGTCTACAGGCTGATATGATGATAATAATGATGTAAAACTGCATTCAAACATTTTAAAGAAACCTCGAGTCTGAGTCGGGAATCGAATCTGACAATAATGTGGAAAAAATACATGCTATGTATCTTTATGATACCGATCGAAAAGGTTAATCATCAGAATAACTTTCCCTCCATGTGGCGTCTGAAATTTCCACTACCTACCTATGTACGGTCGACTGCATGTCAGTGGAAACAAAACCAGTATAAACTGGTCTTGCATAGTACTGAAACTTCCCAATAGGCAAGGCCAGCTCAAGGTCAAAGTGTATCCACAGACGTGCGGTTGACTGTACATAGGTGTTAGCTCTCGGGAAGTCTCGAAGATTTTTCTTGAAAATCAAAGTTCTCTAAGTATACCTATTTATTAAATTTGATCCAGATTTGTAAATGGTGACTAAAAAAATGAATAGCACCGAATTGTATATTAAAATTGGAAAAAACATTATCTATAATTGTGTCAGTTCTTGTAGTGTCAGTACTATTATTATTGGTAACTAACATGCCATGCATTCTATAGCAGTATTGGTTAGACATCGTGGCGACCTTTTTAGATTCAAAACCTTACTTTTTAAATTTCGAACTGGCACGACAAAAAGAATGCGCCAATAAATGAATTTAAAAAATAAGCAGAATTAAATTGACCAATAACAAGTCAAACAAGTCCTGTCATGTCAAATGCTAAATCACGTGTTTACGATAATGGTCAAATGTTATTCATTTTTAAGTGATTTTATTTCCAGACTTAGCTAAACCTTTAGTATAATTTGTAAAACCTTACGAAATTATTTAATATAGATCTGTAATGAAGAAATTTCTAGACAATAGAGAATTCTTTCAACAATTATTTACGTCATTGTACTAATTTATAACGGTAGCTTGCTCATACGCAAAGTTAAGTTTGTTTGTACTTTTGTACAAATAAATTGTTGTGATGTAAATACAAATTTACAGTTTTCGGATTTTTTCCTTTACTTGTGCTATAATATCTTGCTTCTTGCCAAATTTTAAGATTCTAGGTGAACGGGAAGTACCCCATAGGTTTTGGTTACCAAGATACTCAAAAATGCGGCGAAATCGGCAATATCTTTTAACTGTGATGACTTAGAAGTCTGATTTTTTCACGACACCAAGGGACTGCAGACCTGAGTATTTGATATTAATTTCAACTTGATAACTCCACGCGTTCCTGAGAAAAATGGTCTTGACAGACGGACAGACGGACAGACGGACAACCGAGTGATCCTATAAGGGTTCCTTTTTTCCTCTTTGAGGTTCAAGGGACTGCAGACCTGAGTATTTGATATTAATTTCAACTTGATAACTCCACGCGTTCCTGAGAAAAATGGTCTTGACAGACGGACAGACGGACAGACGGACAACCGAGTGATCCTATAAGGGTTCCTTTTTTCCTCTTTGAGGTTCGGAACCCTAAAAACAAACACTTAAGCTTTATTATACCCGAGGCCTTGTTAGAGTGTAGTGTAACGTACGTACGTGTGTCGTCAGGCTTGGTGCCGGTGCGGCTGGCGGAGGACGCGTCGCTGGCGGGGTTCACGCCGCTCATGTACATGGAGCCGGCGGCGGCGTGGGTGCGCGCCGAGCCCGCCGTGCCGCACCACGCGGCCGAGCACGCGCTCCGGACGCGCAAGCTGCTCTTCTTCGGCACAGAGTGAGTACACGCAGGGGCTGACTCAATAGATCCCAAAGGGTCGCAGTGTCGCCGGGCGAACCCGGCCCTACTCTGTAAGATGACAGTACACATAGGCAGGCTCCCCACAATATGAATAGCGGGTACTGGATGGTGGCATCGCAGGACCGGTCATTGTTGATATCTTTGTGGCATGGGTTTATCCATCAGTGGACGTTGTCTTCTGGCTGATGTGATGATGATGATGAGTAGGTACACATAGTGACCTTGTGTCCGTCGCACAACCGTACATACCCAGCTGCAATACACTGATTCATTTGTGTACATTGATTGATGTAAGCTTTGATGACTTTTTTTGTATTATGAGTACATTATAATGATGTGTATTGTGATAGATACCTAGTGGGCGTGGAGCCGCCGGTGCTGGGACTGGAGTACCCCGCGGGAGCTCCGCCGCGGTACATCAGCGCCGTGCAGGGCGCGCCCGTCACACACCCGCCGTTGCAGCACTTGGTACCTTATATACTTTTCTTGTCTTTTATTTTTTCACTATAAAGGACATTGGACCTTTTCGAATGAAACACCAAAACTTTTTCTCTTAAATACAAACGGAAGTTGTTTTCATAACTATCATCTAATTTAGATGCCTGAACAATAGTGCTCTCAAGTTCTATTCGTAACTTGTTTAGACCTTTGTTGTACTGGTTTGGTTTCTTGTATAGCTTACGACGTCTGCTATTGTCATGAATTAGCTCAGTAGTTTGTGCCCAGTTAGTAGAGACACGCGACTGAGTTTTAAGACTATAGACTATAACGCGTCTATTGCAGTCGGAAGACTCTGAAGACGATGACAGCGCCAGTGGGCCGACCAGTGGCCCCACCAGTCTCAGCGAGGGGGCGGACGGGGGTCCCGACGGAGCGGACGAGGCCACGCGGAGACTACTAAAGCGTAAGGAACAGCTGGAGTCCAGAAAGGCAACGTTAGAGCGACGGCGACAACGTATGCAGGTCAGTGTTGAATCATCGATCATATTATTAAAAATAAAACGTGATTAGTGGTGTGATTATAGCAGTAAGAAAAATCAAAATCGAAACGGAAGTCGCGTAACTGTAGGCAGGGCGAAAAGCTAAAAAACTTCCCCTTTTTGGACTACGCTGCAGTAGTGTGGGTATGAATAACTTTTGTTAGTGCAGGTCAGTTGTAACATTTGTTTTGTTGTAGGAAATCCTGCGGGGCGGGTGGGTGAGCGTGGAGGTGGAGGTGCGCCCGCGCTGGCTGGTGCCCGACACCAACTGCTTCATCGACCACCTGCCGCTGCTGCAGGCGGTGGACGCCGCGCCGGCGCAGCCCTACCTGCTGGCCGTGCCACTAGTCGGTGAGTAACATTATGTTATACTCGCAATGTTGCTCGTGTCCAGTGGGCCGCACTATAATGACAAGGATTAGAATATTTCTCTCTCGGTAGCGTTGCGATAGTAACGGGATTTTGGCAGATGAATTACATTTTATAGAGCACCTTGGAAGCGGTGGTAGATAAAAAATTTACGTATAAATGTACCCAGGCACTTACATGCAATAAAATAGTTTTGACTTTGACTCATTCGTGCAACCTGGTCGAGATATAGGACAATGATGAATTCAAAATTTAGCACCGTTACCTTTATTTTAATTCTAAATGTGTGTATTATTTTGCTAGTGATGACGGAACTGGAGGGTCTGCGCCGGTGCGCCCGCGTGGGGCAGAGCGCCGCGGCGGCGCTCGCGTGGGTGTCGGCCGGCGGGAGCGGCTCGGGCGTGCGGCTGGCCACGTCGCGCGGCTCGCTGCTCGCGTCGCGCGCGTTCACCGCCGAGCGCGACGTGGCCCGCGGCACCAATGACGACCGCGTGCTCGCCACCGCGCTCAATCTGCACGCGAACCTCGCCAGCGAGCCCGGTCAGTAGCACCAGCATTCACTAAACCGGCTATGTACATACTGCATTGGATATAGATGAAGATTGGGAGGTCAACAAGAGTACATGACATGGATGGATTTTTCTATATTTTAAAACTATTTTTCTTATGGCAATGTCATTGCTGCTCTTATTTTTCTGCCTTTGATCGCCTTGATCATCATTTGACTTGTGCGCCAGGGGTTATGTATGACAGACAACTTTGTACAAGTTGGTCCCGGTCTGGATGTATATTTGTGAATTTTCCTATCCTTGTTTAATACCCATAATACGAGAGACAATGCTTGTTTGGGATTAGAAGATTGATATGTAATGTGAAATATTTATTAATTAACAATAAAAAGAGTGTCATAAAATGCAATGCAGTATATTCGCTTTAGAGTAGTACTTACAAGATCTTAAATAATATTAGAAGCCCTTAAACTCAACCAGATGACTGGCCTGTTGGCGTAGTGGTAGTAACCCTGCCTACTGCGCTAAAGGTCGTGGGTTCGATTCCCACCCGGGACCAACATTTGTGTGATGAGCATAACTGTTGGTTTTCGGATTCTGGGTGTTTGTATGTATTTAAGTATTTATTTAAAAGTATTTAAGTATGTTTATCAGTTGTTGAGTACCCATTTACAAGCTTCGGCTTAGTTGGGACTAAACAGCCGTGTGTTAATTTGTCCAAAACATTATTATTATTATTATTAATTGGTATACAAATATTGTTACAGTTTATGGGGTTAGTAACAGTTAACTTATTATAAAATTATTTAAAAAATTGCTAAGTTGGTAAAACTGTATTAACTACTATTCCATCAGACACGCGCGGAGAGGACGGTGGGGAGTCGAAGTGCGTGCGGCGCGTGCGCGAAGTGGTCCTGCTGACGGACGACCGCAACCTGCGCGTGAAGGCGCTGGCGGCCGAGCTGCCCGCGCGGGACCTGCCCTCCTTCGTGCGGTGGGCGGGCTTAGACGCCGCCACCACGGTAAGTGCGGCCGCGCTATTAAAAAAATGTATAATTATAGGAGTTTAGTCACTAAGTGACAATACCACTCCATTGTATCATAGCTTATAGACCTTATAAATAAATAAAAAACTCTATTTAAGGTTTTTTTGTACTCTCGACCGTACGTCATTGGAAACACTGACCTTGAGCTGGCCTAGCCTATTAGGGAGTATCAATACTATGAGAGACCAGTTTATACTGGTTTTGTTCCACTGACGTGCGGTCGACCGTACAAGCCCCACCGGTGATGCGCTGTACCGATGTGTACGAGAAGTTATGAATGGTACGGATCCCCGCGATGAATCACATCGAAAGAAAACACTATGGCGTGTCTGCGAATCCGTACAAAAAGTGTTAACACAAATTATTTAGGGATTATTACAGAAGTGCGACCACTAATGTGCGATGTACGATAGTGCATGTCGTTTGTGCGAAGTATCGTTAGTGCGAAAGACGAGTGTGCGATGTACGATAGTGCGACATGTCGTTTGTGCGAAGTATCGTTAGTGCGAAAGACGAGTGCGCGATGTACGATAGTGCGACGTGTAATTTGTGCGAAGTATCGTTAGTGCGAAATACGAGTGTGCGATGTACGATAGTGCGACATGTCATTTGTGCAATATATCGTTCGTGCGAAATACGATTGTGCGAAATATCATTTTATGGTGGATGTTAACTGTTATGTTTCAGAACAAGCAAGCGACTGGCACTGTTGACACGAGCAGCGCACACAAGTGACCGGTAGCCAGTCGAATGTTTAGCTCGTACTATGATCCATATTATTTTTAAAGATAATCAAGGTGACTTAATGCTGCGGGAATGATAGTGCTTAATAAATTATAAATAACATCAATTGAGCAGAGTTGTGCCGAAATGATCCAACCAACACTTACCCGTTTTCGAGATATCAAGTGTCAATGTCTGACCTGCTCACAATGGCTCATACATGTGGGTTGGATTATTATAATTATTTATTTTGTTAATTTATAGTGTAAAAAATATATAAAAACCCATCCTTGAATGTCTCTACTAGAAGATTTTTGGAATTGATAGAAAACAGTTTATTTATTGAAACATTATGACAGTATTTTAGCTCATCTAGATAAATCTGTTTAATAATAATTGATAATCCACGAGTTTTACTTTATTTATCACCAATGGGGGGCGCCCCGCGACTTCGTCCGCGTTAAAAAGTATAACAAACCTTCGATCGGTCGAGCAGAGTGAAGTGATGCTCCGTGGCAACAGATATTTATATATAGGTATCAAGATTGTATATAACAATATTATTATAACAATATTTTAAATTTAAAAGTGAAAAATAAATTAGATGATGATGCAGAATTTTATGGAATTTATATTAATTTTGAATAAATTAAAAGTGGATTGAAATGTAAAAAAAATTATAGAAAATTATGATTAATACCAAACTCAATTTTTGATTTGTTGTGGGTTGGATCAATTCTGCTAAACTGGGTCCAATTGAGTGCGGGCGCGTGCGTGCGTGGCGCGTGCGGCCCGCCCGGCCGGCGGCGGCGGCGGTACATCAAACGCGTGTCATTCTAGTATAGGAATTGAGTAGTTTAAGTAAAAATAATACACCAATAGATGAATATACTTTTTAATACATTTTGTTAGGAGCTTTAGGATTCCACCTCTGTGTTCCTGAGCTACATATACTTTTGTTATTTTTACGTATTTTCAGTTTTATTTTTAAGGTATTATATAAAACGTAATTTTAATGTTGCTGAGCTATTATTTTTATTTACTTTTTTGTAATATACATATTAAGTATATTTTTTATTATTTTGTAGTTAGGTAATTAGTAATGAAATATACGGTGTCACCAACATTACATCAAGTACGGCATGGCTACTATACCTGTTTACTATATTATCTTATTAATTGACTACTATGATGATTTCTCATCAAATAAATCACTTCTCTATATGTCAAACCCTTTTTATTATTATTTTGACTAAGTGTGCCCGCACTGTTTTATCGAAGTGTCTTGTGCCATTCGTTACAATTTAGACTTGCTTGGAGTGATACTTTTAAAATTTTAATGTTTTTTTAATTTCTGCGAAAAATATAAGCAATCAATAAATTATGTGTACAAAATGTTGCCTGTAATCAACTACTAATACTTACGTCCATCTCGGTATAAACTGACTGTTGTTTTAGTGTTTGAGAATTTTAATAATATATCGAGTAAAGATAATACCTTTCGGCCCAAAATGTTTATTTCCAAAAAGGTTGAATTCTCAAAATGTAGAATTAACAAACGAATGTTTTTGTTTTGGGATTCGACTTAAAGGAATTCAATATCTTGGCGCGGGAGGTGATATATCATGCATGAGTATACTTTGATATTTTGAATCAACTATAATCCATTTTTATTACACAATACTTGCGTACGTGCACTCTGACATTTATGTTATATATACAATCGAATTTAATAAGTATGGCAGAACTTTTCAACACTGTTGCAACATGTTTTAGAATTATAATATTGTTAAAACTTTTCAGAGTATAGACCCAAAGTCAACATGTCTTTTTGTCAATACAATTACGAAATGCTTTTCATATTTTATAGAAGGACGCGGCGTGTTTACTAAGTTCACAAAAGAACCAAGTGAACACCGATACATACAATAGATGATATTTCATCAACACGCATTATAAGTAAGTTTATAATGAAAGCAATTCTTAATAATTAATATGTTCACTAGAGAATTATACATATAGATAAGAATTTTGTTGTACGATTGAAATTACGCAGGCCTTAATAAAATAGACGTTGTTACAATATGAACATTTCTAATTTGTTATGAACATGGATCGAGATGAGTGGATGTGCCTTCTAATGTTACGTGGTAAGCGGTTTTGCCAACGCGAGCGCATGGCGGGTGAATTGTATGTGATTAGGCCCTCCTGACGTGGCAGTACCAGCGATCATGTACTACCTAGATTCCTCACAAGTTCTCCAATAGTGGCACTACCAACTAATGCTTAAATATACTCAAAGCACTATTTTGTAAGCAGGTGTATTGGGCGCGTCTCGCGGTGCGGTCGCGTGCGAGCCGCTTGTTTTGTTTTATTACAATAACCTTTCGAAACTCAGTCGTATTTTGCGTCAGTCACATCCGACATTGTCACTCGAAAAACTGACTTGGCTAATCAGTTCACGAATAAAATTGGGTTTGATGCACAGTTTTATGTCAGAAAAACGTTTTTTGTGACATTGTCGGTATCTGACGAGAAATGAGTTAGGTAATATGAGACAGGGTCTGGTCAATCCCAAGCGATAAAATTAAATATGAAATACGCAATTCAGAGTCTTATGCATCATTACATTAGATACTACAATAAACCACCTCGCTGGCGTGACATCCAGTCGGCGGGTTTCGATAGGTTAAAGTGTAATCTTATAAAAAATTCAAGTCACATTTTTAGTTGAATTTGCGTGAAGTGCTTTATCTAGGTAAATATATACTCGTATGATCGCAGGGCATAACTAAATGCGACTACGGTGCCGCCTGTGACATGTCCGCTTAGTTTTAGGCCCATGTATTCAAAAATAGTACATTTTATTATACCAGGTTACATTTTACTTTGTAGATAAAATGTATTGTCACAGATGATATAATTGGTATTGTGTAAAAATCAAAATATATATATAATGACTACATACTACATATAATTATTAATAGTCTAACGACATATTTCATTTGGAATATTTGACGCTGTTACTTCTTTTATCATAAACAATCATGTTTTAATAAACATTGTATTACTTCATTGGGCATTTTGATTCTCCTTTATCATTAACGCAGTTCCGACAGCGACCGAATGGTTTTCACACGCTCACAATTTACAATTTTAATTTTTCTGTCTACTCGAGTAAGAGTAATGAATTCTCAATATTTTATGCATTTGCGCATCGAAGGTCGAGATTTATAAGCTCGGCGTATACAAAAAGCGTACCTACATTATGATTGCGAATTATTGAAATGGACACCAATGTCGAGATGATGATCAACTCATGGCAATGAGGTAAAGGTTGTTCTGTTCAATTATGACTTATTTTCAAAGGAATAAACTTAAAACATTAAATAAGTCGTAATGTGTTGAATATAAATGTATTTATGGTGTTTCAAGTGAGAAATTCCGATGTTAAAGTCTGGGCGATGGGAATTGGCAATGCTCGAAGGTGAGGCGAGGCGCGGAGGTTGTAAAACCACCGTTATACTTATTTACCGTGCGCATCTCGCGTTAGGTGCGGTGTGTTAGCTTATTTACAATACAGGGTGGGGCATACTAATAAGTTCGGGTAAATTAACTTATGGAAAGTCTAGAAAAATCCAGGCCACGATATCAATACTAAGAATTATGTTAAAATAATGTTCAAACGTTTCAAAAGCATACATTTGACATATAATTATGTATTAATATAATTATATACTATTTATAATATTATACAACAGTCAACCAAATATAATACACAAGGCCTCCCCCAAAACGTTTATGCCCTAATCGGCACGCTGGGCAGTAGGATTGGCTGGAGTTTATTGCACAGACGATGCTGCTGCCCATCACCTGGATTTAACCTTTAGTCGCCTTGGGATCAGCGTAGACCTGTGACTGGGAGGAAAATAGCGCGGCGAATTTCATGCGGACATTTAAATATGTTACAAAATAGCGGACTAGCTACTCTTGTACGATATCCACAGAAATTAAATACTGAGATTGCTGAGAGGAATTACCTGTGATTTTTTTTCCAACGCTTCAACTTCCAAAAAGAATGAGTTTGCGACGTAGCCTGTATAACACCCTGTATGTAGAAGACGGATGCACGTGTGCTAAGACTGCATATTTTTAATTTATTTATGAATTTTACAGCCACTAAACGCTAAGTTTGTTTATGTAATTAGAAGTTTATTACCCTACATATCAACCCTGAATATACTACACGGAAAGAATATAACTAAAAAGTTATCTGAAAGATACAGCCGCGATAAGGTTTAGTTACAAAGACTTTTTTAAATTTATTATGAAAGATTTTTTTAATTTAATGTCGACGTCTTTACAACCCTTTAGAACTCGTTATTAGCGGCTGCTGAGTTACCATTAATCCAAAATATCAAGTTTTTAGACTCAGCGGTTCGAGCGGTTCATTCAAGCCGTTGCCTGTAAACCACAGGGGTACTATTTATTTTATCTAGGTACTATTTGGGTACTATTTATTGGCACTAAAACTAGCCCAGAATCTCTTTATGTGTACGCTAGGTGAACGGACACTTGCCTGTCACATCGATTTAACCCCTAGTAGGTCCCTCGTAGTTACGACATTTACAGGAAAACTTGGAGAGGTGCTATTTGGCTCCGGATAGTGTTGTGAGCAGAGGTCGGCGGGGGTGTGCTGTTTTTACGTCATTAATGTCATGTAGTTGTGTCTTGTAGATATTAATATGGATAAGATCCTTAAAGAAATATTAAAAGAAGACATAACTGAATTTTTTTTATTGTAAATTTTCTGTGCTATTGTAGTAATTAACTATATTTTTTTCTATATTTTCAATTTTTATTGAGTTTCGCCTTGAGTTTAATATCATTAATTTTTTAATTTTATTTTTAATAACTATGGGATTTTTTATAGCCTGAAATAAAGATATATTTAATTTAATTTAATTTAATTTAATTAATCACATTCCGTAGGTTCTAATAAAATTCATTTGTTTTGATGGCGACGTAAAGCTCGTAGCAGAAAGGCAGCCTAAATAAAATCATTTCTTTAGTTTATTAAAATTGCACATGGGGCATTTATCATTGAATGATAAGGTATGTCCATGTTATGCAAAAACTGAAAACAGCACACCCCCGTCGACCTCTGGTTGTGAGCGTCGATACTTTCTTGATTTCGAAAACTAGTCACAATAATACTATCAATCCCCAGTGTCAAGTAAATAATTATGGCTAATGCACAGGTTAAAAAACATGGTTAGGTCTCTCGGCAGGTGTACCCGGCATACTTCAAGTGCTCGATCCTGAGGTCATCATGTCCTGAAGACTTAACTCTCACCATCCCTTTGATGATGGCGGCCACATACTTGGCTCTAAATCTGACGTTGACAATGTATCGACATCTAGTATCTATCTATAGTATCGACACATAGAAATTAAATCGATATCGGAAGATGGGTAATAGTAGTTGGTAACGGCGATGCTATCGACAGTATTATGTGTAACATACATACCTACCAGATAGGTACATACATACATGTAGGTACTATCGCAAATATCTCATCAGTTAATTATTTAAAGCAAGTATTGCTCATTTAGTGCTATCTATACCTATACTATTTATATTACTATATTAAAACGTTTTCTCTAAACTACGTTATTTGAGTATAACCAAGGACATACAGGAGTGGACGTGGTCAGATCGGTCTAACAATGATGTGATCTGATTGCAGTTTGTGATGACGCTTACCGCGGATACCGGTCGGCTCGTCCATGTCATCAAGGTTTGCACTGAAAATAAGGCTGATAAGTGTTGAGAAAGGACACTGTGTGTGGTTGTTGTCATGGAAACTACGGATGCTGGTTGCTTATGCGCAGCTCAAAGCAGAGCTACGAAAACGTACCGCCATACTCACTGAAGAAAAGCCAGTTCTCGTGCAAAAATACCAACATTTTTGGATGCCATCTCGTGACGCATAAAAAAACAAAATTGGATAAGTCCTCATTCACCACCGCACAGGCAGTGTATTTAAAATATTATATCAGATAGTGCCCGTGGGCGCGGAATCCGCCCATAAACTTCGTTCAAAACATTAAATCACCCCATAAACCTCCAATCAATTAGGCATCGTCACATTTCTGACGTCGCGCATAACACATATAAACATAAATCTATTGACGTCCAATAAGGAACCTGAATGTTTATGTTTTAGATAATTCATACCTTAATGTGTTCGCTCCGTGCTATCGGCGTTGGTATCCGATGTGCTCGTTACGATTCTTGGAGTGTTGGTTTATGAGGAGTAAAGGTTATAATACAACCTGGGAATATGTAAGTATACCTAAATAGGAAGTACCTGCCTACCCCGCCCGCCAGGGACATAGCGTACATGTATGTACCTATAGGTACATACATGTACATATCTTACATACTACTAAGAAGAGTGTCAGTGGCGTAGTGGCTCCAGGTTCGATCTCCGGTTGTGCCATGTATACCAATGGGTTTTCTCAATACTGAAGTAGCTACTTTTCTCAATAGGACTTAAGTTCATGTTTCTCAAACATACTTGGAAATTTGAGCATTATTTGGCCAAGCTTCTAACTGCGAGGTAAATCAAAAATGCTGTAATTAGGAAGGTAGGGACCCGGCTGGGTGAGGTTAGCGCCGGACCGGTCGTCGTGGAGATCCCTGGGGGAGGACTATGTTTAGCAGTGGAAGTCTACAGGCTGATATGATATGATGAGCTAGGTACTACTGGTCATACATGCGAGCAACGGCCGACAATGTTGTATGAAAACTACTATGAAAAGTCATATTCTGTCGTGTAATTTGAAAATGGAATGATCTTTTTACGCCGAAACATGGCAAACCATGGATGCAACTTAACAAGTTTTATTTAAACTTCGAACGGGTTTGCAAATAGAAAGCTGTTTCATGAAAAAGAAAAAGTCTTACTAAGAAACTCCGTGATTTCGGCGCGTGAAAAATTATGATGTTATTTTATTGATTTTGGACTTTACTGTTGATTTAATTTGACAAAATTAGCTCTAGCTAAGAAAGTGAGTGTGATCTGCCTACATACCTACATTGACGCCACCTGAAATTCAAGAGGCGACAAAAACCGTAAATAATATACTGCCTGTAAGACTGGGTGTCTCGCGAAAAACTTAACATTTTAAATTTAAATATTTCTGCTTCCAAGCAAGCGAGGGCGAGAAATCGGGTATTATTCAAATGCGCGGGAGCGCGGATTTTTTATACGCCATGCCGCGTTGTTCAGGTGTGTGGAGCGCGTTTGCGGTGTGGAAGCGTATGCGAGGCGCGCGTTTTGTCAGCGGATTCAATTCGTCGTATAATCGGATCTTTGCGAAAATCCATGATAATATGTCTATTGGAAGTAAAATTAGCATTAAACCCTTATTGGCAGTAATAGCAATGTAGTCTTTAACAATATTATTTTCCTAAGTGGATTTTGTGAAATAAAATAGAAAACTTGTTGCCGGTAACTATTTATTGCACACATCACTTATCACACACTATCATTAACAAGAATTATTATTATTTAATTTATATTAGTTACACAATAGAATGAGTAATATAAATTACTTACAGTATGCTAATAACGAAATTAAAATTATATTAAACCTAAATTTAAATTAAAGAATTAATGGGAACCGAAAAACATGGACGCAATAAATAAGTAATTAAAAAGAAAGATGAGGATAATAAAGTCTTTGGAAATTTCGGCTCGAAGCAAAAATAATAGCTGCAAATATACAAATAAAACCAAACTAAACTTGTGTGCGATATTATTGTGTAGCTACTTTTTTTATTTTCTACATCACTTTCTGCGCCTCTGCAATACTGTAGGTACCTACTATATTTATATTACACAGGAAGGTTCGAAATTCCCCCTCCCCTTAGGGGGCCGTCATTTCATTTCTCTATGATATTACACTTCACCTCGGTGTTGCGTTGAACTCTTTTATATGAACATCAGTTGAACACTACAATAGCGACTCCTAATATCAAAGACTACAACGCAAGTGTTTCACTCATGTAGCTCAATAAAGCTGTAGTTCAATAAAAGTTTACTTTTTTGCTGAAATCATTATTTTCACCAAGTATTAATCCAGTCAGAGAGTTAGTTATTCATTGACGAATATATAAAAAGGAATAAACTCATGATTTTTTACTCTTATCTACGAGATGAAGTAGGTATTATGGATGGTAGCAAAAACATTTATTAGTAATGAATGAATGACCACTAACTGTATGTAAGTTGTGAACAATTCAATAAATAAAACCAGTAAACATAAATAATATAGGTATTATTTCCGTTCATTGATTAAAACTATGATAAACGTACCCATTTACATAAAACAATCAAATAAACATATAAATAGTTTAATACGAAATTGTCCGTAGTTGGGGTAATCCTCAGAATAGGTTCTATATTCTGAGCTATTCAACCTGAAGGTATGTTATAAAAGTCTTAGGTACCTCAGTGTTTTCAATTTTGTTTGTGCAATAAAGTAAGTAGGTATATTGTATTGTACTTACTTAAACCATCCAGGTAAACCCATTCTACTAGTTTTACCTATTACTGAAGTATGACTATAAAATGTTAGATTTTCAATGTGTGCCGAATGATATTGCCCATCTATCATACCTACATGCTAAGCCATCAAAACCCCGTAATTTGTAATTGAATTCATAGAAGTATTTGCTTTACGTATGTGTTGTTGGGCCACAAATAACGGATTATACCTAAATTAAATTTCAACCTCATTACAGCAATTAGAGGTTTTGCTAATGAACGATGATAAGACAGGAACTTAGCCTATTGCACGGTCGACCGCACGTAAATGGAAAGAAAACAGTATAAACTGGTCTCTCATAGTATCGAAACTGCCTAAGGTCAAACTCCTAAGGCCAGATCAAGGTCAAATTGTTTCCATTGACGTGCGGTCCACTGTACCTACATACTTTTGTCAAAGAATGTCACGGACCATTTTAAAGTTTCAAACCGAAAACTAAGTAGGTATATAAGTTTTAATGATGTAGGTACCTATTTCTATTATTGCTTACGTCCTCATGTCGTGATATGAGGACGATACAATTGGTAACACCAATTGATAATTCTTTCGGAACAATGCTTGTTTCAACACCCCTAAAAGTATAGATGCAGAAGTCAATGGAACCCGATTTTAAGCTGCAACGTAACTAACTCTACCTATATAGTTTATAATTTCTACTTTTTTTGCGAAGCTTATGGAATGGCTTTTATTATTCTGTATATTATAATACCGACTGAGCGACGTCATCGTTGACATCAGCTCCATCGTACGCTCATCGTTAGTTGTATCCGGTTTGATGCCTCGCTTTGATCTCGCAGTAGAATTGTATTAAATTGGCTGAATATTGGTACGATTCTGTCTGTTGTCAAGCCAAAAGTGCTCTATCTGGTAATTACCATTAAATTACCTGAAAAAACCTAGTGAATTTCCTTTAGAGACTTTCTATTTCTCACATAATTAATGTATATTTATTTTCGCAAAATCCGGATCACTTCACTAGTAACTAATAATAATATGGCAGATCATTGGAAGGTTGCAAAATATTGAATTCTCATTTCATGAAAGTTTTATTTTCTATGCGATTGGTTACATAAGCTAAGTGCAAAATAGTTATAATTGTCTTCCTCAAAAATAATATTGTGATGGGTGACCCAGAAAATTACTACTTACTTATAACATTTTTTTAAAGGTGTACATTTATTTTTAAACGGTGGGATCTTTTAAAGTTTAATTTTTAAAGAGCAAACCATTACTTACTTAATTTAAAAATGCATCTAAATATACAAAGTAAATGAATCGTCTATTTATGTCTGCTACTAAATAGGTATGTAGGTAATCATCATAACATCTCACTGCACTCATGGTAAGCAATGAATGTGTGTCTAACATAAAAACACTGGAATTGAAAATGGCGCATTAATTTGTGGTCTTTAACTCCGTGTAGTGGAAGCAGCATAGTGCGCCTAACTCTTCAAACATTAAAATTTTATAATTCCAGTGGAAATATTAATTTTAGCGAATGATTGAGTTTTTTACAAGGTAATCAATGAGTCGTGCGCTGGAACGGGGCGGGTTAGCTCATCCGGCAAGCATTTTGGTGGTTTTTGTGATCGCAGCCGCGCGAGGAAGGCCTCAGCGAACACGACTCGACCAATGACGACATTCGCTTACTGCAATAAGTTAGCTTTTCCCTTCAGGTGTGGTTTCTGAAGAGTTTGTAGGTACCTATTTATTATTATATTCTACAATAGCAAAAAGTGTACAAACTATCCACTTTGCAGATTAAGACCAAAAATTAGTGTTTGAAAATTATTTACGTAGCTCAACTTGCGACGTTACAACTCTTGGTCCCACCGCTTGTAACAACAAGTATTATGATAAAAGCATAAAAAACTATTAGTAAAAAAATTTACACAATTATAAAATAAAAATACATTATAATTAAAACTTTGTCATCATAAAATTTTTAATGTTTTAATATGGCCCATATAGAGTAAGTATATTATCTAGGTACCTTCCCTCAAACTTACAAAACTTTCTTATTTATGCCCTATGTTCTCGTGATCCCTTCCTATCTCTCTCTTACTTTATCCCTCGCTAACTCCCGCCTCCTTCTCCTTCTCTCTTCTTCTCCCAAACAGCTTATTTTTATACAGAGATCACTTACCCAAAAGCGAAATAATGTTAAAAAATCGGGTCAGAACTTACCTAATTACAAAGATTACTTCAAACACACATATCTACATGCCTTCATCTAATTCATACATACTTTACGTCTTTTACATTAATTCTCTATAATGCCTACTTATAGATAATTATGGTAATTCATAAACGATAGTTGACAGCTTCTTATTGCAAAAGACATTCTTTTTATTTTGGGGATTATCATTGGCCATCCTTGGTCGAAGATTGTCTTTTTTGCCGCAGTTAATATTCATTTACAACGCTGAATGGCGCATGGCGGTCACGCGCACGCATTACGTGCTTTATATTAGACATCAACGCCCGCGCCTGAGCCATTCTTTGAGCAGAAAATTTGAATTTAATTTGAGATTCAACCGCGACATAAGTACGAGTAGGACGTATTTAACCTTATACTTAATTTTTTAATCAAATTAAAATATTACAGCATTATGCCGATGATAGCTTGTAATAAAATTAGTGTTTTACTATGAAGTGAGTCCTTAACTTTAAACGAAACAGCATGCTCGATTATATAATTAAGTAATAATTATACAAAGTTGCGAACGGGGCGGGCGGGGACAACGGGAGCACCGCGCCAACAAACAACGGACTCTTTGTCAAGGGGGCACGATGTATTTTCGCAGCATCACCTCGTGGCTCATTAATGAGCTTCGTTATAAAATAGGCTGAGGGCTCTTAACTGCCATCCGGCGAGATTGCTTCTCGTGGCCAGCATCTATTAATAGTTATTTATAGGCGAAACTGAAAGAATGGCAAAGCACGAGTACAGTTCGTGATGGACGTCTGCAAACAAGCAATGCGTCATAGTCGTGCATCATCACCCGTACAAGAATTACCAGCAAGGTTCTGTCCGATAAACGAGAAGGGTTTAACAAAAATACTATACGAATGATGCAATTGACTGATTTACGACGAGACTGTGTTCGAAGAGATAAAACACAGGAATTATTTCATTCGATTAGTTGTCCTCGCCGTTGACTTACTATAGGTATATAGTCTATAGGTAAACAGACGAGTTCCAAGCAGTGTTTGTTTGTTTGTTTGTTTGTTTGTTTGTTTGTTTGTTTGTTTGTTTGTTTGTTTGTATGTTTAATTATTGAGGTGATTATGGAAGGATACTTTGGCACTGTGAAGGTGACAGTGGTCTTCAGTCCCGACAGAGCTTAAATGGGCTCACACCTCTAGTCATGGAACTAGGATCTCCTTGGTGGGCGCCCGCGCCCTAGTAGTGTTGTGAGAGTATTTGGAGTACGTTTTACTTTTGTTTAATCATTTTGCTACACCATTGCGGATTGCAATTGGTCGTCAAATAATATTTAACCTAATAACTGTAATGTAAAAGTACATGTAATTTATTAATAAATGAAATAATTATAATAAAAACTCATTTTCATTAAAACATTGTAACATCATTGATCCTCGAAAAATTATTAAATTTAACATCACTATAACTCGTTATCCGCCGTAATCCAAAGGAAATTCAAGTGACACGATATTAAGCAATTCCATATTTTAATTTAATTCTATCAAAACTTCAGTACTTACTATTGTAGGTAGGTTAGTATATCTATAATAATATTGTTTTGGTCACAAAATCAAAAATATGTTATTTCACATAAATTAATTTAATTATGTTGTTTGTTTATTACTTTCCTACTTATTATAACACCTTACTATTACTTATTATACCTTAGTGGCTCCGTTCTTGGTCAACTCTAAAAATTAAATCAAAAAGTCAAATTACTCAGAATTAGCTAACATGCATCACGTAGGGCGTTCTCACATTCACAGTGTCGAGTATGTATGATACGAGTAGGTAGGTATGCGAACGAAGTCGCGGGTATCTAATAGTGCTTGTAAAATTGTGGCTAAATGGTAAAAATTCCTTGACAAAGTCTGTTGAATCGCTTGTTGTGTTAAATGTATTCTGGATAGTGTCAATAAAATCTAACGGATAGATTCGATCATAGTATTTCTATTCGTTTTTATTGCGGTTAATTATCACGGCCCGTAGATATCAGAATTGGACCTGCGGAAAACGTTCCGATTTGCATAATGTTACCGTTTATGTAATTTTCAATTTTATGGACCATCAAACAAGAGTGAGCTGTTTAAGTAGGCAGAAATTAATATTTCTGATAAATAAAAGCGGATGAATGAATGAGTATAAAGGTACTATCATTAGTTTCTATAAATTGCTTGAGGCAATTTGGTTTTACTATAGGCTTAAAAGGAACAGTATTTCTTTAAATACTATGTGTAAATCTACTTGTAAGAAAGACATAATCCGCCGGTATAAATTTTCTATCAATATGTGTTTTAAAACTACTTGCTAAGATACGAGTATATGTTCAAAGGCACGTATAGATCGTCTGATGTTGCCTTAAGGAGTTATTTACTGCCATTCATCCATACCAACATACCTAAGAGCACTAATCACTTGATTTGTGGGAGAACTTTTCTATCGTTGTCGGGTGAGTGCGTAGTAAAATATTTCCTATTACTGAAAACTTTAATGAAATTCTCCGATCAGCCAACTATTGAGGTAACTAAGTAAGTTAGTAAGGAGATTTCGTTGGTTCTCGCGTACTTATCAATACTTACAAAGTGTTTATTACACTTTTTGTTATTTATTCAGCATTCATTATAATTCATTGTTTTGCATAGTTGACCATGTAAACGGGTTTGCTGGACATGCTAGGGCGCGTGCCACAGAATGACGGGGTCGCCGATTTTAATTTTGTTATGATTATTTAGTGAATCATGATAATACCAGTTACATTATTTATTTATTTTATAACTAGCCGGTTACGCCCGCGTTTTATGACACTTCTTAGGGTTCGGTACCTCAAATCCGAAAATCGTAAATTTATAGTTACATAACAAAAAATCTTTTTTCATCACACTTGCTCGTTAAGGGTCTGATTATATGAGTACCTGAAGAAACACAATGGCCTATATATACCCGCGGGAGAATAATGAAAATCTGTACAATATTATACCCCTAGGGCTGTAATGTGTAGCTGGCTGTACTGAACTGGTTTATTAAATAAATTAAGTTAAAAATTAAGTTAAATTTAGTAGTTAACTTGACTTATCTCCACTAAACTCGACAGTACTCGTCTTTACTCGACTGAACTCGACTGTATTCGCCTGTACTCGACTGTACTCGACTGTACTCGCCCGTACTCGACTGTACTCGCCTGTACTCGACTGTACTCGCCTGTACTCGACTGTACTCGACTGTACTCGACTGTACCTGCCTGTACTCGACTTTACTCGATTTGACTCGACTTGAGTTAAACTGAGTTAACTTGAGTTATATTAAGGTAATTAAATTTAACTAAATTTAACTCTTAACTTATCTTAATTTAACTAAATTAATTTAATAAACTTAAATAATATCAGCAATGTCAAAGAAAATAAATATGTTCCCTTGTGTCGTAGGTATTTATTTCCTCGCAAATGTGATGAAAAACATTGTGTGCATCACGGGCAGTAAGGGTATTACAAACTCGAGTCAATAAAATCCCTCCGTCTTCGGCGTCGGGCTTCTAACAGACTCTCGTTAGTAATATCCTACTTACTGCACAATGTACTATTTCTTTCTTGTATGTACATACCAACAATCTTAACTTTACGTATGAGCAAGTTATCCATATAAGTTTATCCATATTATAAATGTGATATAACTACAAATTTTATTAACGATAAACTAATTATTTCTTTAATTAAGTTTGTACGGAACCCTCAGGGCGCGAGTCCTACTCGCACTTATCCTTTTTTTTTAAATCGCTTCACTGGTCTATGTTCGCGAAATTTTTATTTTACTATATGGAGAAATTGATGAAGTTACTCATCTCATCACCATCAGATCGACTAAAAAAGGGTATTAGATGCGTTGAACCAAACCAATCTGTCTCAATCATCCAAATAGGATAGATACAGTACAGCCGTTAATACAAAGACAAACCTTAAAGAAGGACTACGACTACATATTAGTATAAGATATTAAAAAGTGTTGAACATTGCAAGATGCTATTAAAAGAAGAATGTTTTAGCAGAGTCGAGTGTCATGAGTTTGTGATACACAATACGAAATCGATTAGCTGGTGCACGCGCGGCGAGGTGCCTGCCTGCCTGACTGATGCCTGATGATACCTGCCGGTGATGACAAATTAGCTAATGCACTAGACGTGAGAACACGCTAATGACAAAACACAGCGAGGCGTCGCGGTCGGTTTACATGCGGCTGCTTTTAAATTAAATAAATTTTAAAGCTCTGCGTCATTATGTATTTTTAAATGAAAATTAGAAAAGTTAAAACTCGATCTGCTATATACGTCAAACAACAAGCAAATTAAATTAAACTAAGTAAAACCAAAGATGATATACTCATACATAATCAATCCTTAAGTTACGAGTATATACCTACTCTGCACTTAAAAACTGTGAAACAGCCCTCATAAAGCAACACGTAGGGAAGTCGCCATACCTTAGTCGTTCTCTTTGCTAAATGCCAACAAATGTACAAGCCTAGATAGTTGTACTATTACCTACTCAGTGCCTAGATCACCGACTATAATGCGCGCTATAGCGCGACAGCTTATGAATGTTGTAACATAAAGTATTCAGCACTAAAATAGTTTAATTATACGTCTCTTCAAAGAAAATATCGTTTGAAGTTGCCTAAAAGTTGGAACAGCATGCGCGTGGTCGCAGCGTGCGTTCCAGGTATGATGGCATGCCTTTAAGCCAGCCTACTTAACTGAATGTTGTGTCCAGCTACAAAAGTCACGGTTACAAAATCAGTTAGGTACATAGTGGGCCCAAACCGTGGCATGTAGACCCGTCCAGATACCCTTGAACCTAAGTGGCAGCTCGCGCCGCCTTGCCAATGACCCCGCGCAGGCGCCCGCCGCGCACCACTCGAGCGCACCGTTCGCTAATTGTTATGTAACAGAGATGTTACGTGCAACAACGCCGCGCACCCAAATTATTCAACTGCATGCGAATTTTGCGTCGTTTAACCTACAAAACAAAACTGCACCTAATTGGCCACAAAATTCCCGGTCGGCGATATTGGGAAGCGCAAACAGGTTCGGCGAACGCGAACGCAGCTTCTTGCCAACTCCCAGTCCGGAGGGAAGCTAAAGGGAGTCACTGAACTTGCTCGTCGCATGCTATATCTCGTTCCTTACTTCATAGTTCTTGTGATTGTAAAGTAAGTCTTTGTCAGTTGTAGTTATTACGTACCGAACAGGTCGGTGGTGTTTTTGTTTCGTAGATAGAGCTTTTATTGCGCGTGCTGAAGTAAGCGTACGTATCTGACATGGAAAAACATTACTATACCTATAATCTTTATTTATTTACTTTATTTTGAAGGAAAAGGCAGCTACTACTTTTCCGAGCTATCTAAATATAGCCTTTATATGTGTTATTCTGATGCTTATAATTTATATTACTGTAAAATTTCATTAACATCAGTTCCGTAGTTTTTGCGTGAAAGAGTAACATACACCCAAACACCCTTACAAACTTTCGCGTTTATAATAATTTTACCAAAAAGATTTTTCATTACTCATACTCTGAAAGTAGGTCTGAAGTTGCCTGAGGAGCGGGTTGAAAGTAATACATCTCAGCCCTAGGGAGAATCGCTTTCAACTGACAGCTGTCAAATTATATTAAAAAAAACTAGTACTATTTTGACATTTCTATTGGACCATGTTCCAACTGTCTATACAGCCACTCAATTACAGCGCGATGTAAAATTGAAATAACATAAAGATAAGTAATAATTAAAGAATATATTTTTTTAAATGACTTTATTATAATTATTACTGTCAACTATTTCTTTAAAATAACATAGATATGGGCAAAATATTTACCATTTTTTCAATGATGGAAGTGAAAAATAATGGCAGAATAGCTGGCCGGTCACAGAAAAAAAAACAAAGTAGACGGGAAAGCGGCAATCCGATCTTCATTTGTTTTTTCGAGTTGTAGAGTTTTGTTTATACTTCCGTATAGCAGAGATTTGTATTAACACTCATTTTATATAGGTATTTGTTTTTACTTTCAGTGTATTCTTAATGAAAAGCACAGTGTTTCCCTCGGGTTCAAGACTTATTTAGAGGTCCCTCGAACTATTGGCGCCCTCGCTACGCGTCGGGCGCCAAACCCCGTCTCGGGACTTAAATAAGTTACTTTCACACCTAGGTTAACAATGTACTATTATTCCTTCTCACACACTGGCATTTCTTTCATAGAAAAATCTTGTGAAAGCCACACGCGATGTTAAAAAGAAATGTTTTGTTCGTTTTATTATTTGGCATTGCAAATCTTTTTTTCTTATTGGTCTGGTAATTTAACCAATAAGATTTTATTCCTTACTAACACTGACACTTTGTAAAAAAAATTGTTTTGAAAGCCACCTGTCAATTTAAAAAGAAACAATATTTTGTTCTTTTTGCTTTATATGGCATTGCAAGTCTTTTTATTTGCATAAATGGCCAGTATTGAATGTGAACTTAGTAGGGAATAAAAACTCTTTGAATACGTTTATTAATTATCTGTTTTCCGAGAAAACCTTCATGTGCCCGCGGCTTATAACCTTCTTGCTTTGACCGCGTGGAATAAGATTTTCCCGCGGGAACAGTTTACAGCGGTAAAAAGTAGCCTATATGTTATTCCAAGATATAAGCTATCACTGTAGGTACCAAGTTTCAACAAAATACGTTTAGTCGTTACAGCGTGAAAGAGTAACAAACATCCTTACAAACTTTCGCCTTTAAAATATTAATAATAGGATAGGATATTTAGGTATTTATAAATTAAAACGCTTTAGCTTAAATACAAATGCTACTGATGATGGTATAAGATAAATGATTAGAAATGATTGGTACATTTGGAACGTCATGTCAGGAGCTAAAACGCGTGTAACCCAAATCCAAATAAAGTACTCAATACATTTGAAGCGATCGCGGCTAGTCTACGACGACGTAGCCATTCGTATAGCGATGTAGTTAAAATATTTTCCTTCTCGTTTAGCTGACTTGTTGAGCAAGAGGCAGCACGAGTGCCGCGGGCTCTTGTGCTAGAATTTTGATTGATATTTTTTGTCAGTTAACTCGGCCACAATAAGATGACAGCGGCAACAAGAGGAGTGCGAAATAAACGTCGTAACTGAAAGTATCAAGGTTAACCGCTGGCGGGGCACTCGAAACTCGGCTAACAGTAACAGTACACCCACGATCGCCGCAAAAACTGCGCACCCAGCGCTGGCACCGACGCGGCCACCTTTGTGCTTCACACACACACTCAAATTAATGGGATCAACTTGTGAATGGAGGGCCTAACTGGTGTTACGTTCTACATAAACTCAATGATTAGGATTTCATTAGCTGTTTTATTTGCAAAACGAGTTCAGTCTCATTGAAACTGTTGTCAATTTAGCGGAGAGAGCGGTGGAGTGGAGAGCAATCGAAATCGAAGCACTACTTAATAATTATTAGGGCGATTTCGTTCTGATATTTTTGTCATAGGTAATATTCAATTAGTAACGTGGTGCAGTCCAAACAATTTAGAAGGAGATAGTCGTATTCTGCGGCGCGCGGCCAGCCGGCCGGAGAGGCGTCGGCGGGCGGGCGGCGGCGGAGTGTCGGCGGCGACGGATGCTTGAGCTGCAGCCGCTTTCTCGGCCTCAATCTTGACCGTGAGTCGGAAGGCGCCCGCGCCGCGTTCTCGTAGCGACAAACGATGTATCTATGTCGATTGCTTGTAGGCGGCCTTGAGCAGCGACCATTAATTTGTGTGCAGAACCGCCAGTGGCGTCCCGTTATGGCAGCGTCTGAATCTAGTGCCCACTCACCGATATCAGCAGACTGTCTAGTGGGTTCGAGTGTGGAATAATCGTTACTATCTACCCACTTAATAGCATATTATATTATTATTGTATTAAAACTGCCCCACTTCTGTTCACGGCGCAGAGTCGACGGCGCAACGTACACAACGTACCTACCTACTAATCGACCTAACAATTTTTGTTAGGGTGGCAGTCTTGATTTCAAAATTAGAAAAATGAGGAAAAAAACCTAGATACGAAATACTCACAAATACAAAATTACATTCAAATTGGGTTTAGGCGCTGGACGAGGTGACGGACGAAAACATTTTTTAGTATCGACTTCATTTGACGCATAATTATAACAATTATACTTACAACGATTTTCATCAAAAACGCGTTTTGGCACAAATTCAAAACGTTAGTATAGTCACAGAGGATTTTAATGATATAGTAATACTCGTTAATGTAAAAAGGCAATGTAAGTAATTGTATAAGTATACGAGACTATAGTAGGTACTTACTGTCATGATGCCCGTAATCACTTTTGGTTGTAAGACTTGGAACTTACAAAAAAGAACGATAGAAAACTCGAAATGTGCCAAAATACTACGGAAATATTATATAGATAATAAAAAATAAGTCAAAAATGATATCAAAGATGGTCAAACAGCAGAAGTGGAGATGGACAGGACAGGACACACGTTTAACAAAAGACAGAAAATGGACTAGGATTATAATAGTAGAATAGTATCCAAGAGATGGAAAGAAAGGAGCGCTGATGCTAAAGCAAAGGACAGAGCAATCTGGAAATCTCTGTATGATGTTGCATGACAAGCGGAGGAAAGAATGTTTATGGTATGTTTAAAAAATATAAGTATTCTAACTATTTGATTTTGATGCATGCCTTGTATGATAGATAATTTATTGAATATAAAATGTCTGGCTTCACATAATAGGTAGGTACCTTATTAATATTAATTAAATACTAATTAACGAGATAAAACTACCTACATCGCAAAAAAGACAATGACTGCGGAATTTTAATAGCTCGTTTTATTAGTACTTATATTTTTGGGCATCTAAGTAACCTGCTGTACCAAATTGATTCCGCAATTCTTATTTTATTTGACTGCTAAGATCACAAAAAAATTTCAAAGCTCATTTGTTACTTGGTGTTTCTAAGTAGGTATATTTATACGATATGCGCCGCGTGTCGCGTCACCCGTCCGTCCGCTCTCCCCTGCCGCCGAACAATACTACCGAGGGTTGGTTTTGGTGTTTTTCATCATCATCATTTCAGCCTGTAGACGTCCACTGCTGGACAAAGGCCTCCCCCAGGGATCTCCTCGACAGGACCGGTCGGCGAATGTTTTTTTATTGTTAAGTAATGTAGGTATACATTGGTCTCAATAACCCAGTTAATTTTTGCAGGTGACTAATGTACACCCTGTATAGTATACATGGCTACTTGGGTAGGCGGCGCAGGCGCTATCCAGGCGTCAGATAAGTTACGAGTAGCTCGCTCTAACTGAACTAGTAGCGCACCGGTCTGTGCCGCCTCAGCGCCTGCCGCCTGTGATCAGAATTTGTTTATGTCGCCTGGGAATAGCGTACCTAACATATGTTTCAATACAAATGGCAACGAAAACACACACTTTCTTCAAACTCTATTGGAATAAAATAACATGCAACAAACCTCTAGAGCAAAAAACCATGTAAATGCGCATGTGTGTATTTGAGCGCTAGATTTTTCAATAGAAACCTTTGACATAATGTCTGTAGCGGCAGCAGATTGTGTCATCGATTTATAACCTTTTGCAATCAAATCCAGGGATCAAATTAATATTAAAAAGTTTATGAGTTTTACGACATGGAAAATCTAAAAAGTTGTTTACTTACATTTTTAATCGCAGTAGTTAAAAGAAAGCAGACATTGAAAAATAATTATTATTGCCCTCGTGCTTCTTAGACACTAAACTACACTCTATGCAATACAAAGTTGGTTAAAAATAGGTAGTTAGGTATTTTTTGCTTGGTTCAACAATCTACTATTGGTTTCTAGGCGCAAATAGCGTTTGTTTTCGTATGCCATTTTATTTGGAATGGAGGATACCAACCATAGATTAGTAGTGCTCTCATTTTGATCAGGGAAAACCTAGAATTTTTCCGCGGAATCCTTTGAAATTGCAAAGAAAGTTCGTGGAAGTCATTTTATTGGCAAACGTTTAAATGCATATAACCATAATTACTTTCAAACATTAAAATACACTCGATTGTATTTATTAGTTGCTATGAAACGCATCGAATTGAATCTGAAATCGATCGATCTTGAATTTGAAATTATGAAACGGTTCTGACATAAACGTCACATGCTGCGTAAGCACAGTAGCTATATTATAATGTACGCAGCAAGTTATTCTGAAGACTTTTTTTTAAATGTTAGAAGAGAATGATGAGACTGACCGAAGCGAAAGAGGTGTGATATTAAGATGACGACACTTATTGACGTTCCTTTCTTTCTAGCTACCCCGTCAGGGACATAGCGTGAAGATATGTACGTATGTATCAGTAACAGTAACATGCGGCACGAAAGAAATATATACAAAGTGTCGTTCATTTCGGAGAGTTCAAATTCAAAAGTTGGTAGTTTACAAACATTTTTTGTCAGATATAATTTTTGTGGTTGCGTTCAAAATAACCAACCCACAAAATGTCATCCATTTTGGTGAGTTCGGGTGGAGAAATTCCCATTATACCTATGTGATCTGTCACTTACGAGGGAAGTTGGTTCGGCTGATTGAACTGCAGTGACGACAAAGGTCCGCGGCGGTGCGGCGAGCGACCGGTGATGCGACAACTCGGCACGAGAGACCGAGCGCGCGCGCCGGCCGCCGACGTGTCACGTGCGACCATTGTTGCTTTAATAGTTAATTAGTTAGGTGCCGTTACTTAACACGATCCGATCGCCACCGCCGCCCCACTAACTGCATTCATTGTACTCTGCCACAGACGATTTATAAAGCGATGCCGAAAATGTGGAACACACAACGTATTCAAAGTAGCATAGTACAACATTTTCAATTGCCGGATATGATCTGTCTTAGTCAGGGGAATTAATAACACGAAGCATAACAACTCTGAATAATTGTGAGTGGGAATTTAAAGAGTCTTCGTTATTGTAATACTTTATAACTCTTGGTCTCTTCTAATGTACCTATATAGGTATTACCAGATTTACTGATCGACTCTTCTTTTTTATTGGTTTAGATCGTCGATCTGAGCTAGGATTTTTACTTGTTTTTAAATTAATGGCTGCAATTGCATGTACACACTACAATAATAATGATAGGTAATATCAAGTGATTACATCAATTTATTACTTTTATTTGTGAAAAGCCCACTGACAATATTATCCCGATTCGTCATAGAGCAGAGGTCACCAAAAGAAATGTTGCGTTAATTATTTTATTTACTTATTTTTTTTACTATTTTCTTACACTAACAGCTAAAGGTAAAAAGATAAATATACATACTTAAGTAAAAAATAAATGGAGTTAAACTGTTCAACAATGTAAGTAGGTATGAAATAAAAGCACGACGCGGAATCGTATACTTTAGAAATTAAGTCTATAAATAGTGATGATCATCCACTTAGATTAAATTACGTAGTTATGATTGTTGATAAATACATTATAACAATATACAAGGTAATATACATACACACGTGTTTATAAAAGAAGGTCGTAGGGGATAGACAATTGCAAAAGTATTCCTACGATGCAATGACAGCTCTCCTTACAACAATATTATACTTAAAAGGAAGTAATAAATAGAAGTTAAGCCCATGTCGACGCAAGCGCAACACAGTAGGTGGGTATAGAAGTATAGAACAGGTATTATCATAAGATGTTCTCAGCCGGATGTTGGCTTATTTGCGTCTTACTCCCTGAGCGCAAAGTGTAAAGCTCTAAGCAGTGGGAATAAAATAGTAACTGAATAAGGATAGCAGAAAAAATATAAGTATAAATTGTAATAGGTAATTTGTGTGGCAATTTGCTACCGCAGACAAATCCGTAATACATAAAACTAAAAACTTTTTTGTTTTGTTTTTTACTTTGAACTGAAATTTCTGCTGAAGTGTAAATCAATCAATTTAGTTCGAGTTAAGTACCTACCAGTACGGACCTACTTTTCTAACGTGAAGGTTTTTCTAGGCATAGTATAATCTCTCAATATTTTTACCTACTTAATATACCTATGTAAATGGGTAAATTCACTGTCAGCAGGATAAATAAAGTAAAAAGCAAATTTCTAAGTAAAAATCATCACTAAATAAATAATGATTAATGAGTCATTTTGAAGGTAGACCAGTAAACAAAATACATGTTCGGGTCACGAATACATCGAGGATGAGTCAGAGTACAAGGAAGATCTAGGCAGCAATGGCGTCACCAAGCCAGCGCCCGCGCAGCCGCGCTGCCCGGCGCGGCGGGCGACCTATCTCATGCCTCGCTCTCATCCAACCAACCAACCAACCGCCCGCCGGGGCGCCGCATTAAATAACCTTTATTATCAACAGTTAATTAAGTATCAATCGCAACTAGTCACCGATATCGCCCTGCCTACGTTTTCACTTTCAATTGATTTATCATAAAGTTTAATAGCTATTTTCGCTTTTACGATTAAGTTGTCAATACATGCGTCAATCGCATATTTTACTGTGGAAATTCTATCTGGATAAAAAATGGTGGCATAGGTAGCTTGTGAATCATCAAATCCGGTTGGAGTACTAAGACTCTGCTTTTTGTGAAAGAAAATTAAGTGTATCCATTTGTTGTTTAAGAATGATGAGTTTTTTATTGGGTTCAAAGCGTTGAGGACCTTTCATTCATCAGAATGAAGTTATGATATCATCTGTAGCATCACATCATAATAGGAAGGAAATCGGAGACTAGTTTTCAACCTTAACTAATATTTTATACGTAACTGTGTGCACTTTGAATATAATGGCAGGAGCAGTAGACTGTGTTTATACAAAACATTTCCGCAGTCGAGTTGCGCAATTAGTATTTTTTTCCTAGTTAGATCAAGTTTTCTCACTGCTAGCGCCTCACGAAGAGGTTTTACGTGATAATTTAAGAAATAGGTATACGTATTACCGGTTCTGTCTACGAGGAGCGGTAATGAGGCAACGTCCCAACAATTCTCGCCGTTATTAGTCGGAACGTACTCCGATTCACTGTGGTCTCGATAATTTACACTTGTTGGCGTTGCTCGCCTAACGTTCATTTCGTGCGTCCACATTTGGTGAAAAGCCGTTGTTTGTTACTACTCACTCACAATGTTAAGTCAACTACACACAGCAAGCAAGCGAGCGGGCACTCAAAGCATTAGAACAATGGTACTTTGCTTTATTCCACATAATTGAATGTGTTCGAATTGTATTTGGATAAAATCATAACTTGAAGTACCTAAGATTTCTAATGAGATCGCCTAGTTGGCAAGTATATAAGTTAGGTATAAATTTTAAATAAAATCATTTCTCTAATTAATAAAAAAATAGATAAAATTCTTCTTTCTCAACTAGTTGCGAACAAAGAAAAGTACTTCTTCTACGACACTGGTTACGAAACGTAGTTGCGAATATGGCCGGATAAGGTTAGTTATTTATGCAAATGTTTCACAAAGGGTGGACAGGGGATGGTAGTTTGTGAAGCGAGCGTAACGTAGGATTACTGATTTAATTTTTTTCAGTAATGCTATAGAAACTTGTATTAGGGTTTGTGTAAAATAAATAAAAAACTACATTTTCTTGGTGTATTGTAATACTTTATTAATTGTTATGGGGCATCGTGTATCACTTCCGTGATGGTCCCGCATCAACGTACTCGACCTAGACATTGATTCCGAAATATATTATCATCTTACATTATTCTGTCCATTATAAACTCATTAGCGTAGCGGGCAACGGCACACGGCACTCAGGCCGCCGCCAAATTACCAACATTATCAATTTATACCAGGCCGTGCACAAACAAAAAAGTCGAATGTAGATGACCGGTTCCCGTTAACAAATTCGTATTGTGCAATGCAGGAGAAAAATTGTAACGCGTGTTTTGGGTACGTACACTGTTTTTGTGGTAGGGTTTGATACCGCTACGGCTCAAGATGTGTATCCACTTAAAAGCTTTCACTGCGCCTCTGCGCCCAACAGCTAACATCAATCATTTGTCGTGCACCGACGATGGAGCTCGGCCCGCCCGCCCGCACCTCCGCCCGCGCCGCCGCACCTCGCAGAGCGCTCTCCGGGGCACCCCGGACCGCGGCAGTCGTCGTGAGCGACATTTTCATTACAGCTAATTGAATCGCTTATTTTGAAAACAATCAAAGTGCCGAGTTTTCTATTCTACATGAAACGAAATAAACTTCCTAATTATTTGTGAAACAAGAGAGAGAAGTTGACTTTTGTGGCTGATGAGCAATTTCCCGCGGGAAAAGATTACTGCGGTAAAAAGTAGCCTATATATGTTATTCCAGGATATAAGCTATCACTGTACCAAGTTTCATCAAAATTAAATATTTTTCCCGCGTTAAAATTTACCACGGTAAAATAGCCTTTATGTTATTCCAGGATATAAGCTATATAAATACGTTATATATTAATAAAATTAAACGTTGGATGCGCCGCAAGTACGCGTTTTTTCTGAAAATTTCAGCTCGCTACGTATCACCGTTACAGAGATACAGCTCTTTGAACATCGGACAGACAGACGGACGGACAGACGGCGTAGCGAAAGCAATAGGTTTTCAAAACCCTATGATTGCTAAGTTGACACGATGTTTTCAACCAGAAAGGTTTGAATTTAGGTATTGCACCACCAAAGATATCCTACCTCCATGTTTTCAACCGACGAAAAACGGTTCTCAAGTCAACCCGTAATTTTTTTAATGCGATGAATAAAATACAATCAAAAAGTGAAATTTGCGAAAAAAACAGTTTAATTTTATTATCGATTCAGTTGCCGACGTTTTCCGTGTTCTCTTTTTGCAGAGATTCTAAAATTATGCTTAGTCATTGTGAGCTTGAATAAACAATTAGACGCTGATTTATTTATATAAATTATTCGGTAAATTATAGATTTTGTGATTATTGTGTCATAAAGTTTTTAAGCTTAAACATTCCTTTTTAACGTAATATTTGTTAGTTTACTATAATAATTTACTAAATCGTGCATACCTAATAATGTAATACTAATATTTGTTTGGACAGTGTCAGATGTTAAAGGTTACTTCCTTATTCTTCGTGATATCAGTTTGCGTAATAGTGAGACTCGTCACGTCTATCTATGATTTAGCTTGGATTTATACACGGTGATCAGTATTTTAATAGGCGAACTATCGGCCTTCACAAGGTCGCTGTAATAAAAGGTCGTTAACAACGTTTACAATACGGCGGAACTAATCCGTGAACACAGAATTATACCGAGATAACTTTATTAATTTATAATTGGATTCATTTTGCAAAATCAACTCTTTGTTGAACAAGCGAATGCCGGTACGTGTTATAATATTTGGTTATAGTATATTCGTTACCCTCCAGTTTTACGAGTTCCCCTTTCCAGTGTGCCGACATTTATTCAAAGTTCCCATCCCCCATCTGGATCTCATTTCCCTTAAGTGCTCGTTTGGTGCCTTGATCACGGCTCTGTGATCATTTTTGAAGTTTACGTGGATTACTTGTATTTACGAGGACTTTTTTACGGAATACGCTTTTCCTTTTTAAGCGAGTTTGCTCTTTATTTATATAATTCATAGTTCATGTATTTATATGGGTAGCCCATAGTCGAAAATCTAAAATATTTCTTCGTTTGGCCGAGTACTTAATTCTTACCGTTATAATGCAAGGGTAATTGATCTTGTTTTCTCATATCTGCCTGTCATGACATCGAGAAAATTAGTTCACGGCGTTTTCTTTGTTCTTTCTTTCCTTATTTCTGTGAATTTTGTGTTGATACACCCGTGTTGTTACACATTTTGTGTTGATACTCATTACCAGAGAAATGGTTGAGCATCCCATCATTGTTATAAATAGCGTACAGCAATAGCACAATGACCTTGGCCATTAAAAAATCAATGTATCTCTGGCGATCGGCCTCCAGATACAAAACCATTATTTTATTACCAATACACAAATTATTCGGGTGTGTACCTACTTCTGGATGTGTGTTCGATTGTACTTAATTGGGTATTGGGATGCTCGTATTATTTACTGTTATAATTTTTATATTCAGAAAGAGAGAGCGTCAGTGGCGTCGGAGATAAGACGCGACCTATCATATCGAAAGGTCCGAAGTTCGATCCCCGGCTGGGCCATGTACCAATGGGGTTTTTCTCGAAACCTTTAAGTACATTTACTGACTGCTCTCATACGGTGAAGGAAAACGTCGCGAGGAAACCTGCATACGTCGAAAAAGAAATTCTTAGGCGCAGTGAAGTCGCACTGGGCTAGCGTGGTGGACTATAGCCCGAACTCCCCCGTTGAGAGGGTAGGCCGGAGACTTGCAGTGGGGACATGTTAATAGGCTTTTTTAATTAATATAACAAATTTTTTGATTTTCTCATAATATCGGTAACCTAATCAAGAACACTCATTTCGTATGTTGTGGTTAAAAAGCGTGAGATGCTTATTCGATTTCACGTAATCATGAATAGAATATCATGATCTCTGTCTACTAAGTGTGAGATATTACTTCTGTGAAGTTAGGTACTTCCTCCTCTCGCAAGGATTTTGTTATAAGTAAATGATTCGTGATTTATCATCGTCAAGTACCACAGGCTAAGGTCTTTCGATATCGAAGCGTAAATTGCTTATAAGAATTGTATTTATAGGCAGAGAGCTATGTAAACAGGCAGTTACTGCAAAAATCATTAGTGCTTTTTGATTTAGGATATGTTGACCTTCCTTTGTACACAAAAGAAATATTTAAATACAATAAATATTTCGTGTAGACATCTACGAAAATCCTAATCCATGGGATTTTTACAGATGCCAGGATTTTCGACTATTTGAATAATAATAAGATTTGTATTTTAAGGGACAATTTTATTATAGCTGGATAATTCATAATTTTATCAGACTGAAAGCGTGGATGTAGTTTTTGTTTGCTTTTTAACGGCGAATCACGACATGCTGAACGGATTGTTATACATATAATAAATTGCTACAATGATAGCTGTATCCTGGAATAACACATACGATAACTTTTAACGCGGATAAATCGCGTCTCTAAACAAGTTAGTTTAATACGGCAATATTTTTATTTACCTTTGCCCGGCGATCGGAAATAGTATATGGTGATCGAAGCCTTTGTCCGAGACGTTTTACTGGCCGTGTGGTCACTAGCTGACCGAGGCTCTTCAAGAGCTATCATTGCTGAACGTAACGAGTTGTAAAGAGAGAAAGCAATAGAGGACGCACTAAAATAACAATAATAATCAGAGAGGGACACACTTATTACAAAAGTGGTAAGTAAGTAAGCTAGACAGATATAATATCTTCTATCTCGTTCTACGTACGCGAATTTTTTGTTGGGGTGCAACAACAAACCATAACTGTCAACGAACGACAGACCGACTAAAATAGATAGTGTTAGTTCAGTTTGACCCCGCCATGTAAGAAGCGTCTTCTCAAATTATTGGGGTAAAAGACTATTGTTATTTCATGCTATACGCTGAGTGCGGTTCTATGGGATACTAGTTCTATGTAACGAGTAGATTTGTCAACTACCCACGCGACCCGTACGCGAGGTACTCGTACTAAATGTCTCCTTTATGTTGTAACAATTATTGTTGAAAACAGTCGCAGATACTGTTCCTGGACGTCCTGTATACAAATTAAGTTACTAACTTATATCGAGTCCACTCTTGTAGCACTCTATCGGCACAATAAAAATGCTAAATAGGCTGTAATGAAACCGTTTTATATATGCATTTGACATGCAGCACTTCGCAGCCGTATCAAATCTATACATCGCCTAGTTATACGCCTTAATCTAATCTGTATCTTAATGTGTACGGACAGAAACAAATACAAAGTTGATAAATGACCTCGTTATTATAACGGTTAGGAGTGCTGCATGATTTTCATTTCGAGGTCAGTATATTTCTCTGTGAAGCATGTTACATGCTTTTTATGAGTGGATCAGGCATATCATGATACCAATTATTTTTTGCATTCGTAACGTAAGTATTTAAAAAGAAAAAGTGGGTGCATGTAGAGCAGATGGAGATTGTACCTGATGCTGAGCTACATTTGACACTCTTCCGAATAATTTCAATGTTCAATTAGGTTAATTAAATTGATGACGAGTAATGACCATTGAGCATTGATTATCATTAATGATAATTTCTTTCATTTCATAGTTGATTACAATGTGGGCTAGGAAGTTCATACTCATACCTGTTAATCAAGGTTCGATTGACCCTTCGCCAGTATCAATGGCATACGGTATCTTACGGTGGGGTCAAGCAGCCGATATACTTAAATTAGATACCATTTTTATATAACGGGTGTTCATATTTGGATGGTATTTTTAAAATTTGAATTGAAAATTAAAAAATCGAGATAATGCTAATTTATTTTTAATATAAACGAAATACGTTGTTTCCGGGTATCGATGAAAAATAATGTCTGATAAATTACATCCTTGGGAATCGCGGTAACTCACTATTCTTTTTTGTATGACGTTTCGGAATAGGTACTTACATTAGAATAGAATATGTCCAATTTCACGGATAATGTTTTCCTTGAGGTGCAGAATTGTTTGAGGATTAATCAGAACCAACGTATATTCGTTTACTTTAAAAATATTTCAATTACCACGATTTTTTTTCGGTTCAAAATTTTAAAAAGACCAACCAAATTTGAACAGCCATTATATTTGCAAACGACAGCTATTATAATCTATAATCTGCGTTGTGGAGAGAGAGTCAAAGTAAACGTAAACATAAAGTAAAATTAAACATAAGATAAGATAAGATAAACGTAGGTAGGTACTCAAAAATAATTACTCGTATGTCAGCTTTTGAGTTGGTATTATTATCAAACTTCATCTTTTGACTTTGACATCCAATTTTTTTCTAATTACCTGTACCATGTCTACAAAAACAACGTATATACAAATTTATATATATAAATTTCTAGATGTACTCTGTAACAATCCTTCGACCTAAAAGGTTCGCGTTTATAGGAGTAATTATGTGCGATGTGACGTGAGTCACAAAGTCACAATCCCTGACGTTCCCACAAAGGTATTCGCGCAGGAAAGAGTTATTAAGCCATTATGATAATGTCACCGTGAGATCGGCACCAGACTACGTATATAGCTGATAGATACGTTTTTGGCACGCTTACATTCGTGAGATTGAATTTCTTCTCAGCCATCACTGTGAGTACATTTAGTGTTTCATTTAATAACCAGAATTCATGCCGACACAGAAACTTAACCTACATTATGCGCATGCGAGAGTACGCATAACTGTTAGTGTATCGAAATAAACACAGGGTTTCGGGCGCAGTACATTAAGCGATGATGGTCGGGCGAAAGAAGGCCGCGCGGCGACCTTCCAAAGTGGTGGGCGCCGATCGTTGACCGCTGCCCACCGCGCCGCGCCGCGCCGGTGCCGAGGATCTAATCATAGTAATTAAACTGGCTCGGTTCAACGGTGATTGCAGAATTTTTAATACTGGCTCTTTAAGCCCCCAAATCACCATACAAAAGGCCATATTTGAGCCTCCGACACGGCTCTTAGTTTAATTGCTCATTTAATGATTATTTGCGATCGTTTTAATTAACATCTTTATTGAGGTACCTACCTACCAAGTTCAGGTTTGTACGTATTTTTAAAATCTAAAATGTATATTCTGAAAACCTCTAATTAAAATTGTTTTCTTGTTAAAATATTAAAATCTGATATTAGAGACTGAATGCTTCTGCAACTAGACCTGCATGGTGTTTTTAATTTTGTATGTTAAAAAACACCCGGTCCGAACCATTACAATTAAATTTCCCCGTATGTTGGAAACTCACAGTGACTCGTCTCACTTTTCGCTAACAGTACTGTAAATTGACCTCTTTTAGTTTTGGTTGGTTTTTCCTTACGATTAGGTGGGTAAACACGGAGGAATTTGATCTGAGTGCTCATGGTCATAGACCCCGTTTATTTGAAGCGTACTATGAATTTACAGTTGTAACGTCATAATTTCGACCCATGGTAAACATCTATAAATGTTTATCTAAATATGTATACTAATTATTCGATAAGTACCTATGGTATGGTAAGTATCATCACGATGGATGATTGATGACCGACCACCTCGTTGCCCTAGTAGCTGGGAGTCAGTTTATTAATGCCTCGAACATCACACGTCGTAGAGGTTACCACACTTAGGACAGACAGCTTCGCATGAGTTGTTCCTGGTCGTCAAATAAACTTTATAACGCACATTTATTAAACATTAAAAGTACCTATACCTTATCCCTTATGACTAACATAAGCATTTTCAATTAATTTAACATTCTTATACTCACATCATACTTTATTCTTAAATGGGTAAAGTATGTAGGTACCTACCATTAAAAGCCGCAAAGAGAGGATGTTTGCATTCTAATGATACCACTTAAATTAGGATCGTTCATTTTATTGCACAAAACGACGACTATTTTATTTCATTAAAATGAACACACCTTGTGGGGCAAAATTAAAGAACAGTTGTAAAATATTTCTTCCCAGGCAGCTTTAAATTACAGATAAAATAAAGCGCAATACCTATTTTTCTCAAACATGCTTGGAAATGTGAACATTATTTTGAGAACCTTCTTCGAGTTAAATCGACAATGCTGTACTGGTCAAATAGGGTGTCAAATAAATGAGAGCACGCCGGCAATTAGCAATATCTATAACTGTGACCATGGCAACCACGGAGGTAAAATAACAAAAGTTTTATTTAAATTTCGAATGATGCATGAAATTACATTGATTGCAGGCCTGAATAGCATTTTTCTCAAATAATGCGCGGAAATTGTTTAAAAAAAAAATTATATATACAGAGTGTTTTATTATATATTATATTCAGATAGATCTCATCGAGCCCTTTCATTTGAGTACCCTGGACAAGGGTCTAGCACCAGCCGTTCCGGAGATATGGCTAAAAGAGTGTTTTTTTTTTTCATTTGCCAATATCTCCGGAACGGCTAGTGCTAGACCCCTCGTGTTCGTACTCAAATGAAAGGGCTCGACGAGATCTATCTGAATATAATATAAAATAAAAACACCCTGTATATACAATTTTATAGAATATACAGGGTGTTTTTTTATATATTATATTCAGATAGATCTCGTCGAGCCCTTTCATTTGAGTACATGGACATGGTTCTAGCACTAGCCGTTCCGGAGATATGGCCAAAAGTATTTTGATTTGCCCAAAGTGTTGTGACAACCTTAAGTCGTGATCGTTCAGTTCAGACGGTTCACAATTTTAATAAAACTTTTGATATTTTTTTGGATTTCCGCGCATTATTTGAGAAAAGCACTATACAAGCCTTGGCCCCAACCAGGCATTGATGGACTCACGTATGTAACATATGGTAAGCGGTACAATAAAAGTTACCGCGGAAACCTAAAAAAACTGTAGCACTCCTGTATATGAACTACAAGGTTGTTGGAAATGTCACCGACAGCACCGCGGCGCGGGCGCCCCGCCCCACGCGGCAATACCCGCGCGTGCGCATTCTGTGCTCTGTGAAGTACTCAACGTTTGCTAGTGGTCCGAATTGCTCGACATTGAGGAAATTACTCGTATCTGCCCAGAGGCGAAATAAGCTTTAGGTAAGTATACTCATAATCACATTCGTGCTCGATTAGGAAATAGAAAATTATAAAGAGGCCAGCGAGGTCTTCACCTATTAAGTACATGTGAAAATTTTGTTTCCTTACGCAGTAAATACCGTTACATTAGTTGTTTACATATGTATATACGCTTTCATTAGTACCTATCATTATCGGCACAAGCGCGTTAAGTTTGTTCAGCACTCAAAGCTCTGACTTACTTACTCGTACACCATTGAGTCAGAAATTCGCATTGATCTGGAAAGAGTTCTCAAATCTGAATGATCAGTCAATTTACCTAATAGTGTTTAGATAATCTTTTAGCGATATTAGCGAGTTTCTTGTATTCTTTTGTGTGGGTGAAATGTGATAATTTGATGATCGACTTGTTCGGGGCGTCACACGTGTCTTTTTCGTGCTTGTTAGTCAGTGTGTGTGACCACCTACATATCTAATTTCAACTAGATTTGGTGATTTGATTAACTTAAAATTTTACCGCTTGTATCCCCATATACGAGTAGGTATAACCTATAAGTACCTATTTATTATCGTTTAATTAACCCATGTAAAAATATAAAGTACTTAAAAACCCGGACAAGTGCGAGTATAGAAGTCGCACCCTGAGGGCTCCGACGCGGCGGCCGTATCTTTCGACTGCGTTGACTTAGAAGTTTGATTCACAGTTTGGAAGGGATTGCAGACCTGAGTATTTGATATTAATTTCAACTTGATACGCGTTCCTGTGAAAAAGGGTCTTGATATACAGACAGACAACGAATTAGATATTAGGGTTTCTTTTTTCTTGCTTCTATACTATGCTTCTATACTTGTCAACTATGGATAAAGTACACCAAAGGCTCGTACTACAGGCTGAGAGTACAGTATAATAAATTTCGCATTATTCTGAGAAAGCCTCCTTTCTGCAGCGCAAAGGGCATGTTCACTGATGCGGGGGTTCCCGACTTCTTCGCCATCCTGCGAGCTCGGACTGCATCCTGCTGGGAGCGACTACGCGGCTCTAAGAATGACATCCTGAGTATTGTGAATGACGATTTTGGTAACTGCTTCTCAAGGCACTGGTTGGCCGTCCACCGGTCCGAGAATGGTAAATGGTAAATTTTAATTTAATGTGTACCTATTCTGACTTGGGATATTATTCCTACAATTCTGGTATTGTTATAAGTATTGTTTTTATGTGCTGTTTTATGTTTTGTTTTTCTATGGGTTTTTACCTGACAATAAATAATTTTATTTTTATATTATTATTTTTTCCCTTTGAGGCTTACCAACAGATACTGAAGAAGTTTGTGAATTTTGGAAACATTTCTAGTAAAATTTATGAGATTGTTCTTAAAATTATTTTAAAAATCGTGAACCAGAAAACATAACGTGGCCACACTGCTTATCGGTTTCTATGTTTGAACTAAGAGTGTAACGCCCTTTGTTCCTTGTTTTGTTACAAAATATTGAACACCGTTTTATTTAACACCAACTTACAAATTGTATTGACATGTGGCGACACTGAGCAGTTTCAGATGTACGTAGTGTTTGAAAGGTGTTACGAAATTGTAAAATAGATATCGAACATGTAAATAAGTTTAAAATATGCAAGGAGGATAATTATGTAAGAATTAATTAACAGGCAGAAATAAATTCAATTTAAGTCTGAACATTACTACAGTTTGGCTAAAGTTTTTATTCTACTTCCATAGATTCCACTTTGTTAGACGTGTTTATTATCTGCGTGTTATGGCTTTACAAAAAGCTATCTTGAGAAGGTTCATTCGCATTTCGAATTAACCCAGCATGACGGATTTATTGCTGAACTTTTCACAATATTCCAACTTTATAAAACTTCGTAAAGTAGGGAATTACCAGAAGACAACATAAAAATGAAGCTGGTTTAAAAATAATCTTTCATATTTTGACAAATTTTCAAAGGATTCAACAAATATCGGAGCTAATTACCTTTAATTTTAAATGAATTTTAGTAGCCACAAAGAAATTGTGAGGTACTCTTTGAGCATAATCATTATTAAGTACCTATTTAGTGTGTCAACAATGGCTAATAGCATACCCGCTGGTGCACGATCATGTTGCGCGCTAGGACCTGGGTATGGGTACCAGTTTGGTGGGTGCCTGTGCAGGCCTGCACACTAAACAAATCTACGCGATGGATGCGCCAAAGCGGGAATGCCAATGAACTTAGGACGGCTATTGACAGGTATTGCGTAAAGACAAATAGTCGTGCAGCTGAGACAGACCTCCGTTCACTTGACCTGCCTACCATATACATGCACCCATACATCGAGACGCCTCCTGAGAACTTCTATGTAAATAGTGGGTGAGGGTAAATAAGGAATTCTTGTAAGCAAAAAGTACCTGATTCATAACTGTAGTCGCGTATGTGCTCGCATGTTGAAACAAAGCCGAAGGAAGCGAAACAAGTCGCGGTACATTGTGATTCAATATTAACATCTTAGCTTTGCATATTTAGTTTATAATTGATGGACGAGTCTCGCAATTACTCGCAAATAAGTGATAATTGACATATACGTGGACGTACGTACGTATATTACTTTGATGTATCTTGGGCCCGCTAACTTATTAATAAGCAGCGCTCTCGAAATACTTTAAGAAAATCTTTGAGGTTGAATAGACAATATGTAGTTGACAGTGTACCGTTGCTGGTGAAGGACTGGTCACCGTCATCGTCGACGTCTCGCCTACTTTATTTACTCTCCACGAGGACATATCTCTGGAAAAAGTATTTGCACGTTATTAGCATATTTTTTGCTCTGAAATGAGTATCAGTGGGCGAATAAATATTCTGTGGTGTGATTATAGATGACTGACCGCATAAGAAGTAAACATGATAATATCACTACGTACAAAAACTTCTCTAACTACTTACTTGGTAAAAAGAAGAAACAAATAACCGCTGTCATGTCCGACCTCCTTATTCTGAGTCGTTGAATTTAGTAAATGGTGTTCATAAGACAAATAATACGTACGTATCGAGTCTAGTCTTCCTATTATTTATTCTAAATAGATAGCATTCATTTTTCTCATTCCATCGTAATAACTTACACTTAAGGCCTATTTAGTATGATCAATTATGATGATGATCAATGTCTATCTATCTCTCGTCATCATCTTTATCTCTTCTATAACAATTACGAACAGTTTGTGTACTTCGCACTTATATTGGACACACAACACGCTTTGTTCATGTTACGATTTTGATAAACGACACGCCAACTGATCATTAATTTAATAATAATTTGGATATAAATAAATAAATGTAATATACATATACATATATTATGTACTCACAGGTTTAATTTTTGAAACAAAAACTTAAAACAAAAACGATGGTGATAATGTAAGTAGAGTGATCAATGTCGATAAAGTAACTCAACAGAATCGTTATTAAAAGCTGAAATGTAAAGAGAAGTGCAGAATACGTCCATTCTAGCTTGACTGAGCATGGCGCCATGTTTTAAAAGTACTTAGTCATTAGATTAGATGTGACTTTGCCAATTATCTGCATAACCAATCATAATTTGGATACGTTTGAACACCGCAAGATTGAATGTTCATAATTTGGAAAATAACAAGAAAACAAAATCAGTAGGTGTACGCTGAGATCCACAATAGATTAAAGCAATCTATTTTTCTGTTGACGATATCTCTCTCTCACGATAGCTTTCTGTTCCATGTTTCTACTAACTATAAAAGTTTATTTTGTATGGGTGTATGGTCTACCGATTTTTCCCGGAACAATGGGTATGGTACTGCTTAATAGATATGTATGGGTTTCTACAACATGCGAACTTTTAAGTAAATCGTACTCGATCTTAGGGGCTATGATATCTCACAGCGGGTCGGATGATCCGTCGCTATTTCAACAATACTGTATCATTCATTTTGTAATAAATATGCAGTAAAGTAGAAGACTTTTACTAGTTATTCACGATTTCGAAAACACAGTTCGTTAAAATTTTCTCAATTAAAAAAAATTCCAAAGTTAACCATTTTAAGAATTTATTTTCGCTACTTTTATGTAATAAAGCTACGTACAATCACCATATTTTGAGTACTAACTGTACTTACTAATATGCAGATCACATAACATTTGAATTTACAAAATACACATAACTTTCGGCAAAAAAAGGAAAAACCTAAATCTAAGCGTTTTTGAGCCAGCCCAACTTGAGCCGCATGGCATCTCCCTACCCCGCGTCAGTCCCGCTCTGCCAGTGGCACGGGGAACACGTGTCGCTCGCCGCCATCCAGCTGTCACTCCCGTCACACGTCATTTATTCAAATTATATTTTGAAATAGGGTAGCATCTTTGTTGCTATCCTAGTGTTTTTTGGAGTACAGTCTCCTTGACTGAAAAATGACTGGATGTTTGTTTGTAATTTGTTTCGATACTTGGTTTTTTGACTTGACAGAACAAAAATAGACGACGACGTGTAGACAGAAGACTACAAAAGAAATTTTCTGAAGATAATATTTATTTTCCAATATCTTTCTTAATAATTTCCCGACCGTTTAGTTGCCTTAGAGCAGTTATCATCACAACTTAAAATCAAAATAGAGCCTTGCGGTCTATTCATTGATAAAGATTTGCCTTTTCTGGGTGCGTCTCCAGATGGAGTTGTCGGAGACGACACCATAGTAGAAATTAAATGTCCGATTACGGCTTATAAAACGTCTTTGGACCAAGCAATTACAAATAAAAAAGTTAATTTTTGGAAAAAGAAAAAAGAACAACTTTATATTAATAAAAAACATCCTTGGTTTATACAAATCCAGGGACAATTACACATCACCGGCAGGCGGCAATGTATATTCGCGGTATGGTCTGGACGGGACACAGACATAACATTTGAAAAAATCCAACGCGATGACAAGTTCTGGAAACAGATTATGGAAGATAAATTAAAAGATTTTTATTTATCATGCATGTTGCCAGAGTTATGCGATCCTAGACATGTTCGAAATATGCCAATTCGAGAGTTAGGCGAGGTGTGACGACAAGTCCGCCCTCAATCTACTGAATAAAAAAATTAAACCGCCGAAAAAAGAAAGGAACTGAAAAGTAAAAATAAAAAGCCGGCAAGTGCGAGTCGGACTCGCCCACGGAGGTTTCCGTTCCGTCAGCCACACTAATATAAGCTATCACTGTACCAAGTTTCATCAAAATTAAATATTTTTCCAGCGGGAAAAGTTGCGGACCAGGACGCGGGCGCAAACACGCGTGACAGGAAAACCGGCCTAAATGTATTAAATTTTGCTTACCAAATGTAAGACATGTAGAAAATAATATGACTTTAGGTACATATAGACTAGAATTTATTAAAAGTATCGTGTTCCTTGGTATAACTATAGATTCATCTTTTCAATGGGGGCCCCACATAGCTTCACTAGCTGGCATACTAAGTTCGGCCGCCTATGCCGTTAGAAAAATTTGACAATTACTGATATTGCTATCGCAAAATTAGTATATTTCAGCTACTGCCACAGTAACATGGCATAAGGCATCTTACTGTGGGGTCGAGCAGCAGATATAGTGACCATTTTTATTTTGCGAAAGAGAGCTAGGTATTAGCTCGATCTATAATCTGCGTTGTAGTCATTAAGAGAAAAGTTTAAAGAAATAAATATACTAACCGTATCCAGTCAATATAGATTTGAGAATATTTTGTTTAAGTAAACCCGCTGTAAAACCACAGCCGCCTGCTGGTGATGTCCGGATGGATGATGAGGGTTTCACTATCGTACAAACTACCAGGAGATATATATATCTATCTTGAATATGAAGCACACAAAGTTTAAAAATCACATTATGTAACAATTTGTTATTATAAAATAGACGATTCTTTGAATGACAAAGACGCCTGATATTAATGTTACTTGGTGATGTGGTACTCCTATGCTATAAAGTATGTTGACATTGACTGTAAATAAATTATTAATACATAGTGTTTTTTTTATTAAGAACCATCTTGGACGGTCAATATTGTGTAGCTTACCCTACATAAATAGTGCGAGTGAGATAGGTGCGCTGACGGCGGCGGTGGGAGAGGCATGCGGGGGGGAAATTTGAATTTGAGCTGACATACCATCGACTCTTAAATTCAATGTTTAAAAAAACGAGATATTGACGAATTACCTACTTACTAGTATAAAAATTCATTCAAATCGGTTCACTGGTTTAGTAGCTAAACTGGGTGACGTCACAACACAAATACACACAATATATTTCTAGTAGGCACGTACCTAATATGTAACCTACTTAGCGACAATCGATATCGATATTAATCAAAAACGAGATTTTATTTCTTTTTTAACTCTCAATATAGCCATTACTAGTAATAAGATTATCTCTAATAAGAATAAAGGGTATGTGAAAAAGTGCTAAGAAATAGATTAACTTGGGCAAATAGACAGAACTTAATAAAGAGTACAGTACAGTAGTACCGCGCAGAGGCGCAGGACAATTACCTAATTAAATATTACTGTGCACAAGTCTTCGGTAGCAGGAATAGAAGGGGCGAATTTTCAAACATACTCTAATTGAATATTCGCCTCTTCTACAAAACACCGGCGAAGTACAGTCATATTATAATGTGACGCAGGTAACGAAGCAGCTCGTGCGCAGCGATTAATCACTGGTGAAGGAAACGATTAGCGGATTCCAGGATACCATCGCTGCGTCCGCAGAGAAATCCGTGCTTCTAACGCACGTCGTCGGTCTTTGACTCCTTGTGCATTCAAAATAATTAAAGAGGCAATAAATATTTAATGATAATTGCACAGGGGCAGTACTAACTGAAATATTCGTTTATTAATTCTCCAAAACGGGTTAGCGAGAATAATCCTTATAGGTACCTGCTTGAGAACGGCTGCGGACAATTAATTGCAACATTTATTGGTGAGGTTGGACGTTTTGCGGCGAACGCAGCAGTAGGACCAATGCAATGTAAGATTTAGCCGTTGGAAACTCTGTACTTACTTCTCTTCTTTCTTCTAATCATTAGGAAATTAACTTATTATTGTTATAGAACTTGCGTCCAGCGTACAAGCTTTTATTTAAAACTTCATTACGTAACTATAATCTATGAAACGCACTACTTAGTTAATCATTAAGGTACGATAAATATGTTAAAACAATCGACTTTTAAATTTTGAATATTATCATGGTTGTTGTAGTAGTGATGATACAAATATTTATGAAATATTAGTAACACTACTCGTCAAATTTTCAATTTTAGTGTTCATCCCCCCGTGATTTATATATTTTTCCTATACCTAGTAGTAATAGTCATTAAATTAATTTACGTTTTTATTAATATTAATTAAAAATACAACACTATGTTATTTAGTTATATAGTAGGTAAGTACATGGAAATTTTCAACGGCTAAACCTGACATCGGAACCACTGTCGGTCGGTTTGGTACACTCGTCCGTCGCGACCGCTTGCGGTACTTGTGCATTGTCTGCGCCCAGTTGGCGGCTCCTCGCGAAATCTTTCGTATGCAATGCGAAGCCTGGCCTGGGACTGGGACTCGGCTAGGAATGTGAGCGCTGCGCGAGATTAATCACTGTATTTGGCTCGTGGCTCGTATATACACTGTTTTGTTAATTTTAATGATTTTGGCGTTTCGATAAAGTAAATTTTATTGCTTTCCCGACGTCTTCACGTGCCGATGACCCATTGCCACTTACGGTACATCCCAGGCTATGTCCCAGGTAAGTGTGTGTACACTATGTATACAGTCAGCATGAAAAGTAGCTTAGGATTTGAAATTTTTAAATCGACACCGGTTCGACTTCTCAAAATTTCTTAGGTACCTTAGTACCTACGACCTACATGTTTACACAGTTTCAATATTAACTAACTTCGAAAAATAAAATAAATGTCTTATATCAAATCACACCGATAATTCTATTTTGAGGTCAAGAGCACCATTTTGAGTAAGCCCCAGCCTTATCAGATCCTACTAGTTTTATAATTAATTTAATTATTATGTACCACTTTTTGTCAATAAAATTTATTAATACTTATTTATTTTATTAATTACAATCTTCTTGAAAAGCGGAGTGTGAGATGTCGATTGAGTTACGCTGAGATTACGTTATTTAATTTACATAACATTTGAAGTACAAAACATGTAGGTACTTACATCAAATTGTTTTCCTTTTTTAAATGGAAATGTGTCAAATTTCTTTCAGTCAGACTATATTGATAATATTAAGAACTTGGTACCCGCCTTTTGAAAAATGAAGAGCTTAAGTTATCGTGAAATTTAGAACTCAGAAATTATAGAAGTTTTTTTTATTATCTACTATTGACGCTGACTGTACGTTCTTAGCAAGCTATTTGTACTTGGTACTATATTATGGATAATAGGTAATATGAGCAACTACTGAATCTCCAATCACGGACACCGTGTGAAATTACTTGTGGAGTTTTTGTTCTTTATTTGCCGAAGAACACAATTTGTCTTCGGGTGTGATCAGGCATGTCCACAGCCATTACCGTATTAAAGCGCTTACACCTTAAAGTAAACCAAATTAGGAAACCAGCACTCTACGAGGAAAGTGATTCCTACTAGATAACCAGCAGGAATTAATATTTTATATACTAATAATATATGCCTGGCGTTGCCTCAACATATCAACAAATTACGAGGCATGTATGTACTTAAAATAATTAGCACTAATAGACTAATAGATAACTGGTTATCTAGTAGGAATTATTTTTCCCGTAGAGTGCTGGTTATCTAATTTGATTTTCTACAAGGAATACTGTAGGTATTTAAGAATGGCATAACAGGCTCTGTACGGTACGACTTGTATGTAGCAGTAAGTCGGCGTACGATCTATAAATACACCATAATATAAATAGGCGATTAAATTCGTCGTATTTTATTTTCGCACGCTTCGAGTCAGGTATCTATTCAGTGGATTTAAATCCAAAAGCGAGTTACGTCTGGCTTAAACAATTTACATAAATCGGTTTTAAATTCCTAAGAACAATAAAAATGGCGAAGTGTGAGTTGTGTTATCTAAAATTTGAGTACCGTACCATATATAATTTAACTTCTTCTCAGCGCTAACATTACTGGAAGCGGAGAAAAAAAATGAAGTTTTAATGTGCCAGTGTACTCTACTCTTAAGCAATAAGATATTTTGACTTTGACTTTATCAGTATCACCACTTAGTCTTCCAACCTGTTTAAAAATATGAACTTTTAATGCATGTAATTTCATTGGCGTACATGTGAAGGGAGTAGACAGCCCCCACTTCGCTTGAAACGTTAAGTGTTTACACCTGATATTTTTGTAACTATTACCTTGATTACCCTTATTACTTAGCTCTCAAGAAAAATCCCTACTAATATATGTATATGTCGCAGGGAAATGAGGATATCAGGGATTTCACGAAGTCCCTAGGGATATCACGAAATCCCGGTAGATGTCAAATATTCTTGTTTATTACGTCTTGTTACTAAAAATATCTAGTGATATGTAGTTTCACTAAACTAAATCTAATAAAATACTGCCGAATAAAAATCGAGCCATGCATTTCTCTCGCTCGCTCTAGTACCTACCCACACGGCAATGGTAGACATGAATATTCGACATCTACCGGGATTTCGTGATATCCCTAGGGATTTCGTAAAATCCCTGATATCCTCATTTGCCTGCGATATGTATAATATCACCAAAGTCTGTCTGAAACAAATAAGTTTAAGTACATAATAAACTTATTTATTAGATATGAATTAAATCACATAATCTAATCAATCATATCTAATTTGCCTGTCCAATTAGGAATGGAAGAGTGAAAATTCTAAATGGGTAAGTGCCAATTGCAATAGTCTATTTTAAATTATACTAGTCTGACTTATTATAAGGCTCGGGGGTAAGTACATATTACTAGCTTGTGTGTCGCTTTCTCCGCTTGATGTAAATTTTTACTTAGGTAATTAAAGTTAGCTCGCTAGACTGAAGCAAATAATGAAGCTCAGAAAGCGGCTGGCGCGCTGAGTGATAAATTGGATATTCTTGTGTAATTAATTCGGCTGTGTTTGAGTCCTTAATGAGACACGGCCGCCTATGGGCATCCATATACTACGTGACCCGTTTAAATGAGAAGCTTTTGTTTTTAGTAAACGCCTTGGTTGGACTGCATGGTGGGAGAAAGACTGGCGAATCTAGGTACGAAGTTTTATTTCAGAAAAAATATATAAATATGCGTGAGTGCAGCCCAAAACTCTACTGTGGTACACTTATTAAGCAAATGCACTACAATTTGAAGTATTTTAAGAGCATAATATTATATTCACGGCATCTAGGCTATATGCATGTGAAAATGCAATACGGGCGAGTTCGAATAATTAATTTAATGAAACACCGGCGGCGGCATGAGAGCTTCTAGATAAACTACGTAGGTAGCTTGTTTTTGGAAACATTTTGACCCATTCCCATTTGTGCCTTGTCTTTATCTAAAACCGAAATATAGTGTTTCGTTTGGACCCATTCCCATTTGTGGCTTTTGTCTTTATCTAAAACCGAAAAATAGTGTTTCGGTTTTGGAACGTAGTTTATGGAAGGTCCCATGCGGCTGGTGGTGTTTTCGTTAAATTAATTCGTCGAACTCGCCCGTCGCGACCAGCCTGAGTAAGAAGCGTTATGCTGACGGCGGAAGTCCAAACCATTACCAAATGTGTGGTGTGCTCCGCTGGGTCGCATAAATGAGCTTTGTCCGTCGGTTTAGCGTTGTTAAGAGTTGCAATTATATTTTATTTCACATTACCTACTCTACCTACACTCACTAAATAAATAAACAAGTAGTATATACTACTTTAAACATTTTTTGGAAAACACTCTCAAATAAAAGGTCCAACTGAAACAAATTTAAATCATTCTATACATTATGTACCATAAAGATTAAAGAAGTGGGCCACAGATTAATGTCATCAATCAATGTATGTATGTAGTATTTAACTAGATACCTACAGTTTCAAGAAATAGTCAACCCTCCATTTTCACTTATTCTGTAAAAGTACATACCAAGTATTTTTTTTCAGGATAAGATATTTTTAATTTAAAGAAAATCCATGTCGATTGCACCCTCGGAACTCAACATCACAGATTTTACCTACAAAATATTTTAATATTAATTCTCGCTGTTTTTTCTTAACAGTTACAGTAATTAGAGCTATTATTACAAAAGACGGTCGCAAAGCTCTGAAAATTTAAATTAGTATTAATGAAAAATAGTCAGAAACACGGTCCTTGACAGACGAAACGCAATACAGTTGCACCGCACTTCTCTTTGATTTATTTGTCTTAACTCAGAACAATTTCTGGTATTAAAGCATGTATCATGTAATAAAGTGCTCAACTTTGTAATATCTGGCGCGCTACGTTGAGCTTATGGGAGCTTTCCTTAAAGGTTGGATTAAAAAAGTTCAGTGAAGCAGCTGTATTCATGGAGCCCACCTGGATTGGAGGTGCTTATAAAGTTGTGAATGTAGCCCGTAATTCACCCACTTCACAAACAAACGTGGGACGCAAATACAGAGCTTTGGGCGCACCGCCAGCTCCGCACATTAGGCACTAAATAACAGAATCCGACTGATTTCCAGCTACCGTCTAGACGGAGATTATGCAAAGCGGAATAAACTTATTCGTTTTTTATAAGACCAATAAACCTCTTTCTATGGTGTTTGTGGTCCTTTTATTGCGATGGCAAATTTGCGTTGCGCGCTTTGATATGAAAGCTCTCGTTTTATTTTATTACGTGATTTCCGGCGAGATGCGCTCACTCGCTATCTCGTTGCGCCCGCTTTGTTTGTTCACCATATTTGAGTTTGAACGACCAACGAAAACAGAGTTACTTTATCCTTATTGCTAAAATTAAACTGTCGCGCTTGACGGCCTGAGTCGTAACTGTAAACGAGTCGAACTGAGAGTCGAACGACCGCTTCGCTAGTCATTGCAACGAATATTGACAAGGAATTAATGTAATAAATATTTGCAAATGAGTCGCCAGTGCAACAGATGGCACATCCAATCGATTGATAGAATGGCTAATATTACGCATTGTCATTATTAATGACGGTCGTTGTGTGACGTGCCCCGCCCTCCGAAAATATTTACAAAAGAAGCGCCATATCTGCAGAGCGAATGCTCCGCCACCGCATTCGAATCCCTCCGAAGGGAAATTGCGGAAACTTAATATAAATCGAATAATCCATTCTTATGTAGGGGACGTTTTGGGAGGATAAATCTCAATCGGGGGTGAGGAGGGGCGCGGTGCAGCGCGGGGGGGTCGCAGACGGCGGACATCGGGCTCCGGAGGCGGCCATCTGGCGCACCGTAAAATCGATATTATTTAGCAACCGAACGATATCACTCACATGGGCTAGTGTTGTTGTGTTTAGTTTGTGCGCTACTTCACCGCATCATCTCGTACACTCGTAGACCCGGCAGTCAGCGCGCGCGCGCCTCGGGTCTGTCCTTCTGACTCCATCCGATAACCACGTGTCCACTACTGAGAAGTCAATCTGCGTAATGGCAGATTTTAGTGTTCCAGAGTAATTGATTGCAACGTTTTTTCCCCAATGAAGGTTACAGCAATTTGAATAAATTAAATTACTTATTTGGTGGCTAATTATATTATATTGGCAGGTACCTATATTGCCCCTGCGATTCATGGAGGACGTATCTATTTAGTTGTATGCCTATTACCCTAATCGGTTTTTATAACATTTTGTGGAAGGAAACACTAAAAGAAAACAATGAAAAACAAACAATCAACTTTTTCACGCAGCAAGCTGAGCGAGTACCAGTATACGCGTACCTCATGACTCGAGCTAATGAAATTCGGCAGGCGTTCCGTGCAGTAACATTGTTATGAATCACTGCTCCTAAATAATTCCGATCACTTTACCCGGCCTTCCAGAGCTGCCGTAAACTTCTCTGATTAACTTTCGGGAGTGAGTCGGCTTCACGCGTGACATGTTAGCGAAGCGAACCCATCCGCTCTTCTCTTACATACGATACGTGGAGGAGAGTCAAGAAAGTACTCCTTCTATATGCTTCTAAACCATTACAGAAAACATTCAGTAATTTGACAAATAAGTAGCAGAACAAAAACTATATTATATTTTTAGGTTTCTTGAATTTAAATCTACTTGTTGTCTTGAAAAGGGTCTCAACTCAGCTTAGTGCTACCAAGGTGTCAGCAGCAGCGCTGGTTTAATATTGAGCCTGGGATGACTTAACCTGGCATGAATTATAAAACACGATATTCTTAAAGCTTGAGGTAATTAAATACATCTGTAAATAAACAATTAGAGGAAGAATGAAGACGAAAGAGGAGTGAACTGAGAAGTAACTGAAAAAATAATAGATTAATTACAGAATAATAAGATAGATATATAGTTTAGTTTAGGCACGTTATCAGACTAAAAGTCGATTATAGGCCTGAATGCGAAAAAAGGTCGCAAAATATGTCCTTATTTCTGATTCATTAGGATTTCCCTTTGCAGTCATTGAAATTTAAATTCCATTATGACGTCAGTAATATTAGCGGTCAACGACAGTGTTGCAAGAAATGATCGGGACTTGCAATTTGAGACGTGCTTCCCCAATCTGTGCGTGAGCGCAGTGAGTCACGGGCGCCGGCTGGCGTGCGCACCCGCAGGTGCTTTTGGGTGCAGCGAGATATAGATAGCAGTGGATCTTCTATCGAAAATCAGTTTTTTCATGTCTAAGACATAATTCTTCAAAGAACAGCGCCGAAAATTTAAAAATAAAATAAAACTGACTGCATTGTAAATTTTTTATTGTTTATTTTCTAGCCTAGGTGAAATTCTATTTTTCCAATTGAAGGGACAACCCTCGAAATAAGTAAGAATCAATTCAATAAAGAAAGAATCATTCAAATTGGTTCACTATCGGCGAGTAGGTATAACGCGTAAAGAAAACCAGTCAAATTGAGACCAAAAGACATTTTAATAATGTTAGGTATGTACTTAAGTATGATAAACAATGTAGGTATAAAGGTTCCGATTATTTAGATGCATATTTTCTTTGCAACCAATAGTAATGCAGTCGAGTGAAGTGTGTAGGTAGGTACCCTACTCGTCATGTGGTTTACTAAAGTGTATCCTGCCTGCCTGGCTGAGTGCGGCGTGTTAGCGCCCTGCCCGCGCCACTGCGCCCCGGGGCGGCGCGGCGGCGGCGCGCGGCGGCGCGGGCGCAGCCTGCAGCACAGCCGCCGCGCGCCGACATTCCACGCGATCGTTGCCTCCCCGTGTTCTCCCTCTGATGCAATATTCAACTTTACTGCGTCCTTGCAATGCCGTAATTCATTATAACAAGTTTAATCGCTGTGAAGTCATTTTTATCATTTTCTTCGCTACAAGTTCTATCTTACATTCAAGGCCATTTTGGCGTCCTTAACTATGATAGGGCTGGAACAAATGACAGACGATACGATTAAGTAGGTTGAGACTATGAAGACAAGACGCCAGTCGTAATTAATTTTTTTAACCAGGTGGTATACATAATTATGTGTCATACCATAATCGTAAAGAGTCCATCGTTATCTGTTAACCATCTACCGTAGAATAAAGTGTATATTTTTAGGACTGTTAGTCTTAGCATACCTACTTTAAAGAGTAAAACAGTTATTAGCACGGTCAATTACCCTACATTGTTATTTTTCACAGGAAACTGCTTCATTTTAATTAGTCCCAAAAGTTTTGAACCAAGAACGTAAGAAATTATTTTATATTTTTAAAAATTGCTGTAATGTGTTTTGCGTAACATTTTGTTTGTTAAAACTTTCCTATCTCATCAGATATCGTTTAGTTCCATCCACTTGCAAACGTTGATGCACATGCATTCTCCTGCCTTCCCATATCGCAACTTCTTTGGGTAATTGGGAAGTCCCCTAAATCATCAATATCATGCTGTCAAAGAGGTTTAAACTTCCTTCCCTATGACGGCTTAGAACTACTCGTATAGACAGTGCAATGAATCAGCAACTGAGAGTGGCCAATTGTGTTCGACTATTTGTTCGCAGTTCCACGCCGCCGCCGGCCCACCGGCCGGTGTCGGCCTGTCGCTGTCCGCTCCGGCCTCCTCGCGCAAAATTCGGCCTTGTCAGTCCCACAATGTCTATGTCACGGCCTTTTGATTCGCCGTGTTCTTTGATACTTTGGAATATTAAAGGAGATGTCCAGAAACGATTACATTTTTTTTTCTATCTACTACAGATATATATACCACAGATATGTATAGTTAATATGTATTAATCGAAAGCTAATGTTATGAGATGTTTATAAAAATAATAATTTTTGGTAGGAACCACCAGTTTTTATTAAATGATTTTAAAGGTAAGTATATATTTTTGTCAAAAAAGTAGCTTTAAGTATACAGTTAAGAACTAGGTACATTAGTCCTCAGATCTCTACAATTTAACACCATATTACTTATTACTTATACACCATATATTGGCTAATGCGTTTCAGACCCTGAAGGACTTTTAAAAATCCCGTAACGTAGATCTGTGGAAAAGCCTCAAAGATTCCAAATTTTGCTCGTATGCTGCTTGCAAAAAAGATCGGCGCAGTGCCACAGAATAGATAATAGGACAAGTCGCAGTGCCTATTACACCGCCAGGGGTTTAAGAAATTTTATTTCCCGAAAGTATTAGTCAACATTTAGGACACCTCAAGAATTTCTAAGTGAATATCAGATTCATGAACGTTAGAGAGCTTAGGCATGTGAAGGGCCCGATATAGCCGATAACCCCGATCGTAGGTACCCTCTCGATAGCTTCAGTTAGCATTACCGTTACCTGTGAAATCACACGCATAATCTTTCTCACTTTGTTCTGTCGAGTGCATGGGAATTTGTACCTCATACTTTTAAAACATTTTCTAAGTAATTAATCATATTTAGGTATGCTAAAGTAACCTGATTTTAATCAAAACTCCAGTGTAAGAAGTAACAATAAAACGCAGATGCTCGGTGCACAGGATAAATAAAATAAAATGTTTGATAGGTATGATGAAATAATTTATAATTTTGCTTACAAAGATTTCTTTGTGTGGCTAATTTTGCAAAAAACGGCAGGATGCGGAATGGAAGGCGTGTCGAGTAGCGCGCGGGGCGCAGGCCGCGCGCTGAGGCGCCGAGGGCCGGGGCGCCGCCGCGCCGGGGCGCTCGGCGGCGAGCGGCGAGCGGCGAGGCTGCTGCGAGTGTCCGCGGCTGTCAGGCCGGACTAACCCGTCGTCCAGGTCAGCGCTCCAGCCGGCTATTTATAGAGGTGCCCCTTAAACAGAGTAATTATTCATTGATTAGCACTGCGAGGAATAGGGGATTGCGCTTCTGATAGCCATCGCGCAAACGAGAATCGTCCCTGGCGCCGCGGCTGGTCCCGCCCTCGCACTTATACTTCACTCTATATACCACTAGAGGCGTACTTACGCACTTTTTAGTCAGAAATAGTCAGAATACTGTACATAATAATAATAGTACATTGTGCAATAAGGGCAGTAAGTAGGATATTACTAACGAGAGTCTGTTAGAAGCCCGACGCCGAAGACAGAGGGATTTTAATGACTCGAGTTTGTAATACCCTTACTGCCCGTGATGCACACAATGATTTTCATCACATTTGCGAGGAAATAAATACCTACGACACAAGGGAACAAATTTATTTTCTTTGACTTTGCTGATATTATTTAAGTTTATTAAATTAATTTAGTTAAATTAAGTTAAATTTAGTTAAATTTAATTACCTTAATATAACTCAAGTTAACTCAGTTTAACTCAAGTCGAGTCAAATCGAGTAAAGTCGAGTACAGTCGAGTACAGGCGAGTACAGTCGAGTTTAGTCGAGATAAGTCAAGTTGACTACTCAATTTAACATAATTAATTTAATAAACCAGTTCAGTACAGCCAGCTACACATTACAGCCCTAGGAGTATAATATTGTACTGATTTTCATTATTCTCCCGCGGGTATATATAGGCCATTGTGTTTCTTTAGGTACGCATATAATCAGACCCATAACGAGCAAGTGTGATGAAAAAGTATTTAGTTATTTATTCTAGGTTTTCAGGAAAATTAAAAATTCACACGCGAACAGATTTTTCTTCTTTCTTTCTTTTTTACGGTTTATCCTATTGTTGTGTTATTAAAAGTAGTGGAGACCTCGCAAAGTTTCATTCTTCAACACAGTTCTTTTCACAATTAGAAAATCAATGAAGGAAATAATAATACTACTTATTCAGAATTAGGCTACAGAAATTAAATTTGATCGTATGCGTAACTTATTTCTTAATATTGATGTAAACGAAACTTACCTCTATACAAAATAATTAAATGCTCTTAATTGCTATTTTTGTCTAAAACGAAAGTTTCAAGAATTTCAGTCTCCTATATGAATTACCTAGGTAGGTATCTAATTAGATTTAGAAATGAAGAGGGCATTCGTGTTGGAGTCTGCAAAAATGACAGGTATTTTATGCGAGAGAATCGGATTGGGAAACGTGGAAGCGCTCACGTATATCCAAAATTAATCCCAAAAATTAAAAACCTTTTAATATTTTTAGAGTTCGTTATATCCAAAATTAAGCACCTAAGTAGGTGTAGCAATGTTCAGTACATCATTTACAGTACTTCTCTTGCTGAAAAAATGGGAAAGGTGAGTGCAGCCGCAGTGTTTTATGTGAAACGTGTTTGTTGCCGTCTAAGTCCGTATTGGCTTTACTTCTTCGTGTGTAGCTATGTAAAAAAGTTGGTGACCGGTCTTTTCACAAGATGTAGGTACTAAAGCTGAAGTTATAGTCGTTCCTGAGTTTATGTAATAAATTATATATTATGTATTATTATAACTCCGCTACAGATACCTATACCAGACTGGTAATTGTACAACTTAATCACAGATAATTAATTTCCCAGTGTAGGTAGGTTATGTGACAAAGTGATGCATATTAATTCACTTCACTATACTATGGGACAGTGGACTCGAAGCATGAGTCATACAAAAAATAATCCAGTCGTACTAGGTAGGTGCGTCTGGGTAAAAGGATGAAGCAAGTAGTAACAATTCAGAATTTAACTTTGAACATCAGCTGTTAAAATCCGTTTATTTATTTTTAAATTTCATACTTTTTAACACCTACGGAAGAAGGGAACCAAACATTACAGTAATATCGGTAAAAACTGTTTTCAATTTTATTTGTACAATAATAAGTAAACTGGTAAATTGTATAGGCACCCTTTAACATGGGAAACACCCTTTTAGGAATTTTGTTTGTTTTTAGGTTAATTTATTTCAGTTTGTAGGTAGTTGTACCCTTTAACATGTATCTGTCTTTAGATATATTAATAAATAATTCACTTACGACTTTCGCATTAATTTATTATGGCTATTAGTATAATGTAAGTATATCAATATGAGAAGATAGCTGGCTTCCAGTAACTAATACCAGTAGCTGCCTCTATCGACCTCCCGCGCAACTGTACTTATAAAGACATCAATGGATGGCCTCACGATTTGTATAGGTTGTTTATTGATTTATTTGGTTTATCTTTCGAAAAATGGTAGCCTAATGAAATGTTAGAAAAGACTGATGAAACATCGTTAAGAAATCTGCATGGAGAAGAAATTCTAAGGCGTATGTAAGTCCTCATTAGATTCCGTATAGTCAACTTCGATTCAGTTGTTCCACTGGGGGTTGGTTCTTGGATCTATGGTATATTTATGCATAACTAATTAAAAAAAACTAAATTATCCTAAAACTAAAACCTATATAAAAACTAAAATTACCTAAAATCATCGTGGTTGTTCCACTTATAAATATATCTTCTTCTATCGGATATTGGTTACCATATCGGTGACTATTGCCTATTTCAGTATCTATTTGAAACAGTCGATGTTAGAATAAAGAAAATCATACGGTATATTGCACGAAAAGTTGTTTACTCACTGGTTATTATGGTACTGAAAGTGGGTTGACCCACTCACAAGTAAAAACACGAAATGCTATATATACTTATAGTGGTTATTTTTTATACTTATATGCAGTGCCACAATATGAAATTAATATGGTAAAGATGCCTACACATAGCAATCGCTTTTTGGAATCGAAGTTCGAACACCTATCACGTTTTAACGCAGAGCGATTCCCAGGCTTGACCGGTTTTATAATCGGGAAATTCGTGGAAGGCCCAACCCTCGCTCGCCCGCCTGAGTGCTTATGATGCATACTCCTCATATAACACACATTCAATGCACTTTTTTATTTTGCAAACTTTAGGGAAACTTAACCAGAAAATAACTAGATGGGCCCAATTTTAGTAAATTAAATGGGTGGTTGGGATTAAAGAGACAATGCCTAACATAGTATTTTTATAACGGAAAATTAAAACAGCGGAAAATGGCGAGCAGCGCAGGCAGGACTGTATGTGTGTGTGTGGGGGTCTTAAAATTAAAACCTATGATTAGGCAGAATTTATATAAAAGTTATGCCTTATCTTCTGCGATCTGATCCCGGCCCCACTTGATTAAACATCCTGCTAATTTATGAAGGTAGCGCGATACTGTTCCATAAAGTCACACTCGCAATTTGGTAAAAGGTTAATTTGGAATTAGTATTCTCCACACTTGTATGGAATACAAATAACAATTTTAATTTTAAAACATCTTCTGTGACATTATCTTAAAATTACTAAACAGACCAAAATCGATTTTCCTGTGACCTCAAACCGAATTAGTATCCCAAATTGATATCGTATTTTAGGGGTAGTCGATAAATTGATAATAATAGATGGGTAATAAGGTAGCGGGACGATGCAGTTCGGCGGACGTGCGGTCTGGGGGTGGACAAAATCAATAGTCGCTACCCACGAATAGGACCAACCAACCAAGCACCACACAGCCACGGAACGTGCACACATCGCGAATCTTTATTCGGCTTATATCCGCGGTGTTATTCTCCGAGCAGGTGGCGCCTACACTGTGTACGTTATTGCAGGGTGAAAGAGACTCTTTTATAAGGTGCCCTGGAAAAGTAGTTCAATAGGGGAGCAATACACTATAAGATGAGAATAGAGGTGGGTGTTATTGTTTATTTATTATACATAAAAGCAGGTAGGTTGTAATAAGAACAGAATAACGCGGTAAGGAAGGAAATCTCTACACTAAAGGTATTAGTAAAGAAATGTTACTGGGAATTTTCATTTTGAGTCAATTACTGCGTAAAATAGTACTTATGTAAGTACTTACTTGTTACTCAACGGATCTGCGTGATATTTTGCGGCAGGTGAACCTGGGACACTTAGACCGGGAAATTAAAAGTTACTAAGAAAAACCGACACCGTCTCTTTCGAGAGATCTCCAAGCGCCTGGTCGAGGCTACCAACGACCAGAGTGCTGGGCATTACCTCGCTCAGAGGATAAGCCTTACCAATCAGCGGGGTAACGTCGCCAGCCTTTTGAGCACGCTCCCAGCGGTGGGGAGCCTCGATTCATTCATTTGTAGTTTAGTTTTAGATTTAGTAATTATTATTTTTTATAAAGTTTTAATATATTCCTCCGAATTAAATTTTATATAAAAATATATTTAAAACAACACTGATAGATGGTTTTTAAATAAGTTTGATTCTATGGCCATCACGTGAGCTATTCTGATGTGGTTTGTAAAGCTAAATGTACCATTTTTTTTGGCTGAGCGAGCATTGACCACACCTAACAAGTGACAAAAGCTGGTCTAGGCATATTACTGTCATTGAAACAATGCAATGCAATCAATAATCATATTATTATATACTTTTTATCTCATTTGTAATTACGGGCCTATTTTATGTATTTAAATGAACGTAAAATGAAGGTTTGCACTGTAAAAGTAATATAATAGATCCCACCTTAAAAATATATTCCTTTAAAATATTGTTACCATAGTCACGAAGTCATTTTCTGGGTACTGTCGCTCGCTTCATGGTCACCAACAATATATAACAACAATATATATTTTCAGGGAAACAATGAGACAAATTTTAAGACTATAAAAGTATTAAAATTAAAATGCAAACCATTAATTGGAAAGCATTAAGCATTTTGAGCGGGGTCCATTATTTTTTAAGGTTCATTTAAATATATCCCTTAATGTATTTCATAGATCCGTTATTTATGCGTTGGTTAGTCTAAGAATCGAATCCGAACCAGTATAAAGTATAGGTAAGTACATACTTAAAAGTGTAAATACAGTTGTCGTGGCGGTTTCCTTTGGCCAACAACTGAAGCATGCTTAAACGGTCAACTATCAATCATATTTCTGCTACAGTTAAGTCTTAAAAAAATGTGTGTCACATTGCGGATGCCAAGAAAATACCCTAATAATAAATTAGCATAGTAATGTTTGCGGCCGTTATGTTAGGATTGAGTCCGCCTTAATTAATATAAAAAGCGGCGCTTGCCAGTGTCACTGGCCTTTGGCTGGCTACATGTCATAAATAAACTGGAATCCTGATTAAAAAAGAATCCTGATTTGAACTAATTTAAATTCTTAATTAAAATTAATGCATAAACCTCTATTTATAATGAGTCCTATTAGTAGATAATAATGTTAGATCAATCATCAGATGTTAGAAATGATGACTATTTTACAACTCCTGATGTAGGTAGGTACCGTAATTTAAATTTGACATGAACAAAAAAATGTAAATTTTAAAGTTTAATCTGTTGGATCTGTCCAAAAAAATCATAAATATAATATAATAATAAAATAATAATAAAATCTGTCCATTAAATATTTTATTCTAGATTCGACAGCTATTATAATTATCCTAATTCAAATATATTAAAAAAGAACTAATAATAGTAGTTTCAAGGACTCAGTTTAGGAGTCAGAAGGGCACTGTTACTTTATCAATGTATTTTTTCAATAAAATTTATTAATTTACTATCAACTTACATATTCAATCAAACTTTCTAATTAGTCTCGGAATTCAAGAGCAAGTCTCAAGAAACTAAAGGAAAACAATTTATTAATGCGCCCTCCGGGTGCTGTAAGTGACACGAGGAGTGACAGGGTGGAGAGCGGAGACTCTACGCGTCGCCGGCAGCTCTACGGACGACGGTTTATTGTGAGGTTGTGACAACTCGTCTGTCACACCGAGTCACACGGCACGTCTGAAATGAAAATTATGAAATCTGTCCTCAGGAGGTTCTCAAGGCAATTACTCGTAAAGTTTTATTTTGAAAATAATAATTTATTTACCAGCATGGAAACTGCCTTTAGGAAAAGGGTGTAAAGAAGCATAAAACCAACCATCACTTCAAATGCTTCTCAGTCACCGCATGCTGTGCGTGCTATCAAATATTACTTCACTAACTTTAACTATTTTACTTCAATTAGAGTCGGATTAGAGCTTGTTTTTACGTCTCGAAAACAAAAGATACATGTAGGTATGGCAAACCATTTAACTCGCGGGACGCCCGCGGGGCAAGAAGTAGGTGGGCGCGGGTATCGATACACACGTCATTACTTGTTCCGAAATAAATCCAGAGATATATTACTCGAATGTAAAAGAAGATAATGAACTTTGTCATTTCATTTCATACTAGCAGAGCCCCGCGACCTCATTCGCGTTTTAAAACACATGACTTACTATTGAGCTGTGCATGCAATACTTCAAACAAACAAAACCGCAAACAAACCGACAAAACAAACAAACAATTACGAACACAACAAAAAATAAACTGAGATTCAGCACCCCCGGAGAACCTAGAAAATGGTATAACATCGGTGCGTTGTCTCTACAAGTTTACGAGTTTATCAAAAACCCCGCAGATTGATTACGAATACGGAACCCTAGAAATAACATTGTAACAGATCCTGACGAGTTTCCATCTTGTTTCTAAATGATACATAAACAAGTTATTCAAATAAGATAATGATGTTTAAACCTTTTAATCGGACATTCGTGGTTAATTAATTATTACAACGTGCTTCCGGAAAATCTAAATAGCGATATCGCAGAAACACATTTTTAATAGTATAACGGTCCTGGCCTGGATGCTTTAAATGTAAGCGCAAAAGTTTTTAAAAAGGTAATTTAGTTAAAGTTAATAAAAATTAATGGCAAAAGATTTTGTTTTCGAAGTTACGTAAGATTTTTCGGGTAATACGAAAAGTACTCTGATAAGTTCTAAATCACAGTTATCTGTTATTCTGTATCAATATTTTTTTGTAAATATATGTATTTGCATGGAAAAAAATGTATTTTTTTATACTGATGAATTCATGTTGTATGTCTCAAACCATTTGTGAGTAAATCGGAAGTTTCAATTTCCGTTTTAAAGGAACCATACATACAAACTAGATTTTTCCCAGATCAATGGATATTACTATGTCATACTATGATGTTTGATATAAGTATGTTTCATTATAATGGTTGTAGCCGTTTTTGAGAAAAAAAAAACAGTTTTGTTATATGACAGCTACTCTTCGGTTTGACTGTACGAAGAAACTGTTGATAATCCTTCGATAAAATAACTTAAAACTCATAAGTTCCTGGTCCCAATCAATCCGACCAAATAAAAAGTTTTGCCTCCAGAACAAGTAGAGACGGACGGACGGAAATAAGATATTGTGTTATCGATATAGGACACATTTTCGCGAAAATTGGATAAAAAAAAATTCGCGATTACTGTATTATGTACTTCCTCTACTTTAAGTACCGGGGCTAAAAAGTAAATATTGACGCTCTACAAGAATTTGAAGCTAAACGTACCTTAACTGGACCTTTGCCACTGCGATTATTGCAGTGTGGTGGAAGAAAAGGCTTGGGCTTATGTTCAGCAGTGGATTGTGTTGAGAGGCTGTTACTCTTTACCAGCTACAGATATTTTGGGGTTTTCCGCTCGGACACTTTTTTGAATGACCAGGTAACACGAGGCGATTGGTTAGGTATAAAGAATTTCATCGCTTTGTTGCACAGGAATTTCGCATGCATCCGGACCGCTCGCCGCGACTTCAAGCCTGTTTGCAAACAACTTTGAAGTTTGGATTTCCTCGACGACACGAGGTTAGAAACGCGGCAGTGCTCGCAGGAGAAAGGTCCACAAAATAAAAGGATAGAAGATAAAGGTTAAATATAGAGTGCTGATATACTAATTTTTATAATAAAAACTATAAACAGTAGAGCGATTAAAACGTGAAAATACATATGTTATTGTATTATTCGTACCAAAAGTTTGTTGAAAGAAATGCATAAAGTGGTACTACCTACTTTATGTTTCTTAAATATTTTTTAAAAATAAACACACAAAAGCAATTCTGTTTATGAGTATACATACTATGTTGTCCTTTTGCTTATCACACAAGGTCTTGCTTCAGATATTCGGCGTGTCGTTGACCTACCTGCCGGACAACTTTATTACTGTTTGTTACATTGACCTTAACTCTACATTTGGCCATTCGATACGTATAAACATAATTTGACATTTGTTTCTTTCTTGCCTGGTACTAATGAGTACCAGGCAACCCTGGTACTTTTTTTGTATAGACCGGAGTTTTTCGACCGGGACGCTCTCTACGGAGCGTCGGATCTCCGCGTGTAACTTTAGAATACTGGCATCAGTAAGTATTTATGAGATTATTGCAAAAATCAGGGTATGAAATTGAAAGTATGTTGTTGAAAGCCTAAGCTGTTACTTTATTGTTTACTCCACAGTTTATAGTACAGTAACCCAAACAAAGCTGAAGGAGGTTGGTAGCCGACTCTTCTCGCATTGGTTTCTGATGACAGTGTGATCGCCTCGTTGACTCCTTGCCAGCTGTGGTCAGGTTCACAACATTTTGTTGTATTAATGTTAAGACCGGAACATCATTGACAACGGGACAATCACAAATATATAGAAGTATGTTCTGCAGTCCGAAATTCAAAAGTACACTGTTAGGCTAACAAAATAGTAGGACTTTTGAAAGACAAAGAATTAAACGTTAGCGTGGAAAGAACAGAAGTTAGTTTTATTCAGCTAATTTTGCCGCTGACTGTACGCTGGAAGGACATTTACCACTAGCGAGCACCCACCAAAGAGATCCTATCTCTATGCATTTACCCCATCGTCGCTACCAATATGTTATCAGTTTCCTTTCCGTCAGTGAGCCATAACAATACGAGTAGAGTTGTGCGATAGGATTTCCGGAAAACACAGGGTAATACGTCATCTATTCATAATACTGCGGTGGCGATGTGATGACGGAGCGGGTCCTGGGTTCCGCCATACACAAATAAACTATCTACGTATTTGTATATTATACCTATTTGTCAGATGAAACTCTGAAGTATTCTGTAATAATCCCCAAAATGATATATAGAGAAAAAGTTATTTGATGTCGTCTTAGAGGCCAAATTATCCATTTTGTCGGCAAGCAACATGACAAATGATAAATGTCACATCGCGTATGTTGTGGGGTGTAGTAGGTATATATAAGGGTTTGGGGTATTTCGACAGACGTTCCCTACTGTACCAAAGAACCATTATTAATCAATCACCATTTACTAATCGTTATCCCCTGTAAAAGCTTCGCATACCAATTTGCAAGTGCATCCTTTAAATCAATAATTAAATATGCAAAGCTAACGAACGCTCGTTACCTATACCTAATGACATAACGAACGGTAATGCAGTACCTGCACACATCGTGTGCACGGTCGTGACATCGTTCAGGAGGTGAGCATTTTGCTAATTGGCTGTAACTGACAGATTAGCAATAAAATCAATGGGGAGGACACCGGCTGCATCTTCAATTTATGCCGATGTGGGTTCGTGATGCGTCGTTGTCCGGCGCCGGCCCCCGCCACCGGCCCTCATATTTATACGCTAAGGCAGGCTCTGCGAAGAGTTCAAACGTGCGACGGGCGTTCGGAACAGTAGACGATCGAGAGAATCGCAACGCGTGGGTAGACGAGGTAGCGAGCGAGCGAGGGCGAGTGCAGTGTGCAGTGCGTGCGGAACTGCGGGCCGCGACCGCGACCGTGAGCCGAGCCGAGTGTCGCTGAAAGCTCGCGCCCGCCGCGAAGCCTCCGAGAGCGGCGGCATCGCGCGAGCGCCCGCCTCGCGTCAGTGCCGGCCCGGCCGCGCCATAGACACCACGCACCGGCTAACCAACCAACCACACCAACTAACTGTTGACTGCTGGACAGTGACACTAACTACTTTGCATACCACAGCGCCGGCCAACCCAGTGGACGCGGCCGTTTACACTCTCAAACAGAGGTAAGCTGATTTATTTTGAAACATCTTCAGATAATTTGCAAATTATTTTCAATTTTTGCGCTATTGTTTGTTTTTATTAACAACAAATTAATTATAAAAGAGAAAGTTGCAAGTTTTAATAAAAGTGTAGGTACGTAAGCTGCTTAGTGTCTGTCGTATCTATCGAAGCGCATCCGAATGAAGCGTCTGAAAAAGCCGGTCGGCGAGCTTTTCCACAGCTGCAAGTTCACAAGGACTTACTCGCATTATTTAAGATGCTTTATCATATATTATCATATCTGCTTTTTACTTTAAAAATCGATAGATGTGTAGGTATCAAGAAAGTGAAAGTTTATTATTAATCTATCTTTTGTTTTGTGTATATTTTACAGCCTTTTGTTAGTTCTATATATTATGTACGATAGGACAATAGGAAAATTGGGATTTTTCACTTTTTTTAGACAACATTTCTTTGTATTTTGAATTTATTTTTCAAGTATAATTTGGTACAAACTAAAAATTCAAAAATAAAAGAAGTACAGAGATAAATTATTATTATCTGATCTATTCAAGAATATTCCTTAATGGATTACACTCACGTTTACATTTTTTGCAAAAAAATACCTTTACTTTCCAAATAGATAAGTAATTACTAAGCCAATGCGTAAAATATTTATAACAATAAAAAAAATAAAAGTGGCATCACTAATAATTTAATAATATTTACTAGTTCGTTATTAATTGAGTTGCATATCGGAATAGGCATAAAGTACACGTAATAGTCGGCAGGTTGGTGAGTGCGCGTGATGGAGTTAATCCGGCCGCGTGCTGCGACCACCGAGACGGATCCAATATTTCACACTCACCACCAATAATCATTCGATTGTACTTACTAAGTAGATTGAAATCGAAGCGTGCACTTACACAGCACACTCCAAAAAAATCTATCATCTTTACGATTTTTTCATAGCCAACAATTTCCTATTCGTTGGTTTAACCCTGTAACTTATTTGTGGTATTAAGCGATTTAGTTTATGCAAAAGCGATTTCAGAAGAAATTAGCTAAACTTAGATAAATGAGAATTAAATAATGAAATAAAATATTTTTTGTTAACTTTGCATTTTTTTTTTTGGCAATTAAGAAATATCAATATTAAAATGACAGCAGGAAAATAGTTAAATTTAATGCCTAATTAGTTACTTAGTTGGCCAAAAGTTTCTTATTATTTTACACAATGATTGGTCAGTGTAACTGAAAAAATATATTATATTAGAAATGTATTTTTTTAAGTTTTTAATTATTTGTTTAAAAAATAGTGCAACAAAAAAGTAGCCTTCATATAAATAACAAAACAATGGCGATAACGTTTGCAATTTTCCACTATGGCGCGCATCGAATGCCATCCTGCCAAAAGTGTTTTTCCTTGTTTATTTTGAGAGGTAGTCGTTTTTCATACTTTGCAAATAGGTAATCTCTATTTGCAAAGTATGAAAAACGACATATGAATGTATATGTATGTAATGTAATAATAACGTATGAATGTTTCAAACATGTAACTCAAGTGCTCTAAAATATATTATATGCTGCTATATTACATACATCATATAAATACCTACAATAAAAAAATAAAACACAAACAGTTATAGTCCTTGAACTTTAAATTAAAACACAAAAGAGAGCTATTTATTTTTTATAAATAAATCAAACAAATACATTCTATTATTCAATAAAATATCTAAAATATCTAGTTTCAACTTCACATTGATTAATAACGGTTAAACATTATCAGTTGATAATTAATCTTGATGTCCATTTATCTCCAAATATTATTTATTTATATAAAATTTATTAAATATGTATTTACCTAAAGAACTACTAAACAGATTCGATGCTATTTCCTTGTTCATTATTCATCAGAGAGTTTATACAAAAAAAATAAGAAAAATCAATAAGTTGTACCCTAAATATCAAAGTAAAAAGTATAAAGTGTAATAAATAGGTACCTACTTAAATACTACTTACACGTACAAGACTTTACTGTGGTAACATTTTATAAATAAGGTAAAACGCATGTTAAATTAATCAATCTCTTCCAGGTATTTATTTTATTTGCACAAAATTATTCTTTCAATACTGAAATTCTATACAGATTAAGCATCATAAGATTAAGCAATGAAGATTTTACATTGTTCTAGCACTTCTTATTTTAACTAGGTACCTACTTATTTAATGTTGAATTTGAATACTGTTTTTATTTCTATTTCTGTATCGTGGTACCGATTTACAAATAGTTGTTAAAACACACTCTTCATTTAAAATTAACTATACAAAGTTTGAGGGTTTATATTACAGGTTGTATATACCTACCTGTTATGTAAAACACAAAATTGTAGCATTTTTAACGAACCAACAATGTTGGACACAAATCTTTTTTTGCAACACACACTTTTTCCAAGGTAATGAATGTTACGTCAATTATGTGCTCTCAGATCTGAGGAACTACTACAGTTTAGCTTTTATTATTAATTAGCTTTAAATATGCTGAAGCATCAAACTTTATCAGACAGTCATCCCATTTAAAATAAAATAAAAAAATAAAAAACTGGTTTTTTTTTTCTTGAAATTTCGATAGTTTTTGTCAGGCTATTTTACAGTCGGTGACGTAGTTTTTAAGTTATTCGGGGGATAGCCAGGAGTGTCTATATTTACTGAAAATTGATTTTGTCCGTCTGTCTGTCCTCCACATAACTCGAGAACGACTATTTTCAAAGATATCGTTTATTTGTCGCAAGCGTCGTGTTTTATTAAATAAACCTTGATTGATAACGCTGCCGGGGAGCGGGAGACAATGCGCGTTTGAGTGCGAATCTTCGCTTTCGGCTCGGGTGATTGCGTAAAGCTCCGCGTGCCCGCTGACTGCTGCCCCGCCCGCCGCCAGCCACCGCGCTCCGCCGCGCGCCGCCGCCCGCCGCCGTGAGTTCAAGTGCAGGGTGAAGGTTCCGCAGCACCAGCGCCACATCCGCGCTCGCTCATGGCTCGATGTTTCGCCATTGTTACGTAAAAAAATCGATGATATTAAAATTATCTCTTTTGACAGAAAGAGTCGTATTAAGTATATTAGCAATAGTTTTTATTGGGTAGAATTTTATTGTTTAAAATTAAATTTTTAATTGTTTTTAAAATGTTGTTTAATAGTTTATATAATTAAGTTATTTTACATGGGTAATAAAACTGTAGGTATCTAACATAAATAAATAAAAATAAATTAAAAACTAACTAACTACAAATAGTTTTAAATTTTTTATCATTTTATAATCGTTACAGTATTTTACAGTGCCATTGACCCCGATCAGCCGGTTAGGAAGGGTTGAAATTCAAATTAAATATCCTTAAACCTCATGACGAGCTGGTACTTGAAACCGCTTAAAAATAACATAGTTAATTTGGAAATAAATCGTACAAATAAAAGCAACATAATCTAACATTTTCAGGTAAGTTGGTCGTTGTGTCTCAACCTCCCTATAAGTTATATAAAATTTATTAAATACTTAAGATAAACAATAGTACATTTTAGACTTTCGCGCTTTGTATTCATAATTATATAATTATATACGCAAAGAAAAATAAAACTTGTTCGTGTGTAAGACCCGTACATATAATTATTTAATTATGATAAACAAATAAGGTTTTTGTTTTTATATATAGTTGGTAAAATTTTTATAATTCAATAGGTATTTATAGGTAACTTCCAACATTAGTATTTTGATACTTTACAGCCGCGGCGCGATATTCGGTTAGGTAATTTAAATAAAGTACCTAACCACGTAATGAAACACCTTTTGTTATCAAATTCATTTTCGATTATAGCATTCGGAGGCAAAATAATAAGATAAGCGTTTAAAAGCACCGCATTAAAAATAAAGGTTTTGTATATTATACTTAAGCATTCATTATCATAATACCTTAAAGTTACCAAAAAGCTTTTTATCTTAAATTTGAAAATCACGATACTTATATGAAAAATTAAAGATGGCATTTAAATATAAATTTTAAGAATCATACTAATACTATAAACGCGAAACTTTTTGTAAGGATGATTGTTACTCTTTCACGCAAAAGTTACGGAACAGATTTTCATGAAACTTTACAGTATTAAAGATCATCACCAGAATGTCAAATATTCAAGAAGATTAATATGTAAATTGATCAATCCAAATTTAACGCGGGTGAAACGCGGACAACAGCTATATTAGTAGGAAGAAAATAAAATAATGTCAACTAAAATAAAATTGTTCGTTCTAGGTATAGTGGGTATAATTCTAAAACTTGCGAGTTAAGAGATTCCAAACAATCATTGATGGTTTCCACTGGCAAGGCCACTCAGCTTCCGATTCCTTTGTGTTAGGTTTCGCACTTAGGCCGCGGAAACACGGCTAGTTGACGGGAGCTAAATAGTTGGATTGAGCTCTTCCTCCAAGCATTACTCAGCGGCCCTGATGTAGCACCTAACGTTTTTGGTGCAAAAAAAGACAATGCTAACATCAACGCTTCTCGTTCACTGGTTTTAAATAAGATTCTATTTTTAACTGATTTGTTCAACATGTATATACATAGCGGACAAGCGGCATATGGCTATTAATAAGTGTTAAAATATTAATATTATTTATTATGACTTTGCAATGCTCTAAGACAAGTTACAGTAATGTCCAACTCCGTTACAATTTAAAAGTGAGTCAATAATGTAATGAACGTACAGTAATTCAACTTATCGATGCCAAGACATAGCCAACATAAAATAGCAGCTATTAAATGTAGTGTCCTTAAAACTTAGGAACCTCTCAACTGACTCCGCATTAATGAAAGCCCGCGTCAATATGCGCGCGCGCAGTCCCGCCGTGACAGAATGCGCTGCGTGCCTCGCTTCCTCAGAATATGCCAACTTATGGGGAACTGAATCTGGGCCTTGCAGGTTCCGTTGACCTGCACAACCTGCATAGTCCACACACATGTGTTGCCATTCACATATGATATTTGCCCACATACCTGTCCCTATATAGGTTTATAGACTCGTACCGATTGAAACCACAATGGGGTAGAATGGGAAGCGGTTATAATGTCGATTGCGGTGGATCGATGCGATGAATTACTAGCGAATTTGTTATCACAACTAACGTGTCTTGTAATAAACGACAATTCTGTTAGACCTAAGTACAGCGATGGTTTTGCAATTGTTAGACATTTTCATACAGGTGTAGGTACATTTAGTCACCTGCAATAATTAAACAAAAAGAGTTTGAGAACTACAAAAAAATATTTTGTGCTCATTTGTTTTGGAACCCTCCTGCCGCCGCACGACACTAGCTAGGATTGGAATTTAATAAGTAAACAAAAATATACTTAAAATTAACCTATATATTTTATTGATATTTGTATTGTATACATAGGTCAGAATCGCCCCCTTAATTATTACAGGTGACTAACTCATCCTGTATAAAGGCACGTGACGACAAGCCGCGGCTCTAGGAGCTGAAACCGTTACAAAATGCCGAAAAAAGCTCGCAAACCGTTTCTGTTTCACTTAATAGTAATTCATGACGTGACTTTGATTTCATGGTATATTCAATGAGATTTATCAACAATAGACAGTTTTCGCGTACAATTATGTAACTATCAAAGCGTGCAGTTCGTGATAACGTAATCAAAGTATCGTGACTGTCATTATAGATTCGTCAGAATCTGACAAAATTAACGGTTCTATATGCTATTTCGGATGTAAATATTTCTTTCACATGCAGTTCTTTAAAACCAGATAGTTACGTTTTATTTGGAGGTACAATCGGCCAAAAAAGGGGTCGCACTTTAAATTATATTTATGTTCGCGAAACAGTGAAAATGTATTGTTTTAGGGCAGGATGGCTATTGATCTGCAATGTGTAGAACACTGGTCGTCAGCGTATAGGTAAAAGACCTCGGACGGGTCGCCGCTTGAATATCAATATCAGAGTATAGCAAGCTGCGATGCCGGCCACAATGACCGATAAAGAGAAACACACAAATATGGCCCTACGTGAAGTCCGTTTAAAATTCACATTCAATAGCACCAAGCGCTCTTGGCGTTCGGTGCCACCAATCGTTATGTAGGTTATGATGTTATTTAGCTCAAGTTTTTTTGCCGGTCTAAGTTTTTTATGACAATACTTATCTCCTTTCATGTCAATCAGTTTCGTATAAGGCGTGAAAGTACTGACGTCACTGTGCCAAATCTCGCCTTCTTAACGCTATAATGACTCGTTGGTATTAGATCGCGAGTTAACGAGAATACAACTGACCTACACGTGGGAACGACGTCACCTACTTGTGAATTTGATATGACTGTTTAAACTTCCATTTTCTAGTTGATATAGATAAGGTATATAATGAGTAAATAATGACAATAATTTAGAATTTTGTACAGATTTCTACTATCGAGGTGTAAATGCATTTGAAACATTAATGTACAGCTACTAGCATCTATACTAAAATACATAGATATAGAATAAATGCTTTTTCATGAAAAGAAAAAGAAAAAAAATGTATGCAAACAGACAATATATAATTTACAAATTATTTAAAATTAATAAGTAGTGTGGGATGGATACGGGACGGGATACCTTCGGAATGGAATCCTCCTTTATTCTATTTTTAAATTTCCACTTGAATTACAATACTAACTTGTAACTTGGCATAATGGCTAAAGATTATTTACAGTGACATGAAGCAGTACTCACGTAGTGTTATGCGGTAAGCAAAGCCACGCGTGTAACAATGAGCTTGATATACCAATACCAGCCTCGTTTTACTATATCCTGTTTACGACACGTCACGCGATCCTAACGTACGGAACCTATAAACGTTTCAATAGGCAGGAAAATACCAGAATTTACGACAGAAAGCTCAACATTTATCGCTCCAAACGCCGGGCTGAAACTGGACTGTAGCGTTGCCCCGGCAGCCTAAAGAGCCTGACGACTCCGTACTCGGTCGGTACCCACGCCCATGGCACCCACACTCTAAATAACAAGACAAATAGACATGTCCACTTTTCCATTTACTGAGTAAAAATTCTCATGTCTTGTTTGAATAGGTCTTTTACCAATTAGTATTTGTACCGATATATGACGTTTGCGTTGGTTAAGGTTTGTCTGTTGCACTCACTACAAGCTTTGTGTAGCGCCCGCCCGACACCTCCCGCGTGTGAGAGAGCGCCTTTCATTAAGAGTCCTCACTCCACCTTGTTTGTGTTTGGATTGTTTCGAGTTTGAATGAAGCGAGCCTTCCGAGACGTTGTAACCTACGTGACATTGATTCGGTGTACGCATTATTTCGCAAAACAAAGAAAAGTCGGGGCACGCGTCAAGGATCGCTTCTAAATACAAATCTTCATTCATCACAACAATAACCTCTTTTTGTGATCCACAAATTAAATTCTGTTATGGTAGTTACAAAATCGTTCCAAGTGTGTGTGAGCTGTTATTGTAATGTACCGGTACCGTAATTCAGGCGATTCCACAAGCTGCGCAAATATCACCGGCGCGGCCGGTGGGTGAACGTTCCGAAACAGTTCAGTGTTCGCGAAACAAGCACGAAGCTCTTAATGACGCAATTAACAAAGTCTAACAGTTTTTACGTTAATAAAAAGGCTCGGGCAACACTTCATAATGTCCAGGTTGTTTTATCGTGCGGAACGTGCGATGTCATTGTCCTACGAGTGGCAAGCTAGGCGCATGCACCTCCGCCGCGGTCCGGCGACGACGCTGCTGCCGACAAACACCTTCTACACAAATTATAGGATATTTTATTACTATTAGGGGAGGAAGCTGCGTTTGAAGCCGCGAGTTTACTCTGCTATCCTTACAGAATTACTTTCTCTAAGTAATACTTTCTAAATAAAGTAATATAGAAGCGGAATAAATAGTAAAATCTAATATAATAATAAACTAAGCAAATAGCAAAAGTAATTTTCTTCAAACTTCCTATATTTTATGATTCCAGTTCCAAAGAGCGAAAACTCACCCTTCTATAAATAACGCCTTTAACATACTTAATACCTAAATTTTCAGTTCCCTTTAATCTTGTGAGGGTCTCGCTCGATGAAAGTAATATGTCAACAGACGAGTCCCCACATGAATTATTCACACTCGAAGAATACCCAAAGGAAATTGAGATAGAAAATCAATAGATGTAATAAAAGCTCCGAAGACTGTTAGAGATGCAAAAGCTTGAATATGGTCTTCTTAAAAATAAACGGTTTTATTCGAAATAGAATGGAAACGTTAGACTTAAGTACGTAGACATAGATTTTGTAATACCTTACAAATTATAGGAAATTTCATTAACTATAATGTTTCATTTTATTTTTATTCTCTAGTACAGTAATTTGAAAACGAAATTCAATATAATAATGTCAATAAGGAAGAGAAATTCCCATGAACAGTAGGTATATTAGATGTGCATATATTTTCTAGGTGTGACGTCTCTCATTAGAAGTGATTGATTATAAATGATTATAATTGACGAGATGGGAACTTTAAATCATTGATCAAACTACAAGGGCAGGGCGCAGTAGGTATGTTATTTTGTGATGACTCAGAAACGTTTAATTTTATTTTTTAAGTTTTACTAGTTTTTATTAGTGGTAGTCTAGGTAGGCAGTTTTTGTTGAATTTAGTGTGACGACGCCGTGTTTAGGGAGCCTTGAGTTTAAGATGGTGGTGGAGGGGAACCCCAGGAAACTTCTTTAGAATAATCACAGATTTCGGTTACGAGAATAAATAACTAAAGGATCCTGTTTGATCTAGTTTTGGCCTGGAGGGCTTGAATAAAATACATTCACATGTAGTGTTGAGGCACATTTTATCATCATCATCATCTTTATCAAATCCAAAAGTGGATAGGTTTTCATCGAGTATTAATTCCCGCGAATTTTGGTATTTTGATAATCTCCCTGCCCTAGTCAGGACGTGAGCGCTACGAATGTTCCCTGCAGCAACGCATAGTTCTCCATCGTCGATAAGTTCACATTTAATAAGTAAAACGTATGAACGATGATTAGTTTATAAGTATTAATTTGTACTAGACTAGGTACTTCCTGATTCGTGGCGCTTCCCTGAATTTGCTTTTAAACATTCGTGCGCCGACATCTTCACCTTGAAAAAGAACATAGGCATTTTTTATGTCTGTTTTTGCCATGCCAATAATGATAATTTTTAGTAGTATTCATTCAATATCTTGATGCTCGAGCTAATCACGACTGTTGCTGTTCTTATAAGACTAAGAAAAAAAGTCTTGCTTGACGGCGGCTATGGAACTTTGGTAAAATAGGACTGACGTAATCTTTTTATATGTTTCCTTACTACGAGTCTGTTTACGACTTATATGGTTTTTTTAAAAGATTTTTAATAGATAACTATAGCTATTTTCGTAACTGTGATTGTAGCACAACTCGCAAGTTTAAATTTTAAAAAATCAGAAAATATATCAGTTAACTAAAATTGTTAACAAGACCAACTAGCTAACGGACAGAGCTGTCTTTGCTTGAAAATGTTGCGATTGATCTAACTTTTTACAGTTGGTTGTATTTATCAAGTAGGAACTAGAGATAAGTAAGTCAAGCAATACTGCCATAACTGCTTTTGTTAAAGAGATGGACAGTCGGAGCGATAAGCAATCACATTTATCTTGCTCATGGATCGAAATCAAATCCATTTAGAGTGTCCAACTAATATGTACATTTAGATCGTCTAACTTGCTGTTACTCGTATTTTTAATGAGCTTATTTTTCTGTTATTTAAAGGGATTGAGGGATAGGTAATTGAGGCTATTGCAATTGATAATTCACGTGCGAGACTGAAATGATATTATTGCATGTAGATATGTAGGTAAATACATGTGTCGGACGACGGTAAGTGGCTGCGTGGATGGCTGCTTAAAAATTGCGGCATCGGGCATAACGGTACAAAACCACCATTTATATTGCATGTTGCATAACGTATAAGTAAAACAAGCTAATTTCCTGCGTCGGACCCTCTTTTCACGATAATTGGATATTAAAATGAACCTGACTTTCGAGTTGAAATCTTTGTTTCGATGCCAAAGAACTGTTATATTTTGCGCTGTGGATAATGGCGGACTTTATGGGCGCTTATTCGTTATTCGTTAATGCGCCGTACATTTTAATGTCTAATCAACTTGAATACGAACCTAATCACGGGAGGCGCCAATATTTTATGTTATTTTATGTTTTGATGGATCGATTATAGCTTTTTAAACTTTTTATTTTATATCAATTAACACTTTGTAACCGTTAGAGTTGACTTTTGACTTGAGAACACAATGCGCGTGCAACGTGTCGGTCGGGCAATAGAACGCCTGCAGCTATAATCGGCGAGCAAACACCATACTTGCCGGTGGTCCCGGGGCGCGGTCACTGTACCAATTTTATATTCTCATTCTTTTGTTTCTTTCTCTTTTGTCAACTCGTTGTAATGGTGAAAACGTTTACAGTGAGAGTTTGCTCAGCACCCACCTACATACATTAATCAGACCTACATTTAATTTGTTAAAACCAGCAATAGGTATCACTTTGAATCTGATGTACACTGTACATATTTGATTCTCAGCAAGTCGGACCACGGGGACGCCTCAATAAATATAAAGCGTGAGAAATTGTGTGAAGATTATTGGTAACATTGTTTACGTATTTGATGTGCGTTCATGTCAGTGGCAGTGAATGCGCGGCCAGCACGGCGATGTTGCCGCGAGCCCGCTGCGTCCCTGGCCGCGCTCACCACTATATAGGCTGGCCCGGCCGCCATTGTGGCTCCGACTTACTAAATCAATATTTGCGCAGATGTCGGCACAAGAGCATGCTATGCTTGTAGCGACCTAAAATTCATACAGCTTATATGGCAATGTTAGCGGTAAATTTTCTCTGCAGCTACTTGTAATCCTTCAAATGTGGGTCGATGCTGCACGCACAAGTTGACCCCGGCGGGGCCGCGCAGTGCTGAAGGGTAATTCATTCCAATCGATGGGGAATCTCGACGACGGTAATGTCGCGCTGCGGGCTCAGCACTGACATGCATCCACTCCCATCTCACAGGATCTGCATTATACATACATACTTATTTGTTTACATCATTAATTCATTACACAAGAGGTGATCTACAACTCCATTTCCTCTTATTTACCTATATGCTGTAAGCGTATAAATAAATTTTATACAGGATGGAAATTCAAAACCCAGGTTGAAGAGATACCCTATATTTTGGTGACAGCAAATTTTATTGAAGCCAAATTTTAAGTGTTTGTGTATGGAACCAGACAAATGTGGAATACGAAACATCCTATATTTTAATGATACCGATCGAAAGGTCCATTATAAAAATTAATTCTAAGTAACATAGTGATGTTTGCTTTTTACTAAAATCATTTTACTATTATCAATAGGGTACTTTCCCTACAACCAACGCGGCTTTTAATTTCTAGACGCTACTTAATCAACATGACAAAAACACAACGACTATAAAATCATGAAGGGAAGATAGGTTAGGTCAGATTTAAAAAGTTATGTTACTTGACCGCTAAATTCACTTTCATCTTAGAGTATATTAGGGCTGGAGCTGTAACTCTTGGCATTCAGATAGCAAGCTAAATAAACAATTTTAATAGTAGGTAAGTATGATTTTATAATGTAAAGTTGACAGTTGATTAGAGACTCAGTGTTATGGCTTTTACTTTATACCCATAAATAATTATAAAGCTAGTGCTTGTCTAGATAATGATAATTTCAAAGTGCGTCATTAAACCATCACGCTATAATGACTGCCCTCGATCGCCAACTCAGAGGTAGAATAGGTAGTTGAAAAGCAGATACCGAAGCGAGGATTGAGTTCCCCTTCGAATGTAATATAGGTTTTTCAACTCATTTTTTCTCTCTCTGTGGTTTCCAAGTGAAAACGAATCGCATAATTTTCTAAGCGATGACCACGATTCCCGTGTAATATGATAATGCGATGTATAAATATTTCATGTCTAGGGCCCTTTATTATCGTTTTTTGCGCTACAACCAGTCTCTACAATGCAGTTCCACAGCGAAAGCAGTAATAGCTATGTCTATTATTGTTATTTTTTGCTTAGCTCGATGCGCCTTGTTTTTTTAAAGGCTTCACGAGTCCACATATTGAATATTTTGAAACATTTTCTCACAATAATGAAATAATTGTTTATCTATTAATCAGGTAATTTTGTCGCTTTGTATGCGAACTCGATTGTATGTCAATGCCTGTTGAGATTTCAGATTGTAATATTTAGTCAAGCAGGAACCGCGTTTAGAGCAGTAAAATAGTTAACGGAAAACGAACGAAGAGTTTAACCCTACGACGCGACGTGCCTGTGCTCGCTCGTTTAAAGCTCGCTCTGACGTTCGTTTGTAAGTAGTTGCCATTCATTCCTTACATAGAGATATGGCCGGTAATGACTGGCCGGCCGGTTGGCTATCGCCCAGCCGCTCGTAAACACTGTTCGACACGAACATTCGAACATGGCTGCGAATGCAAGTCAATAGACATCATGCCGAGCCGAGGGCACTCACTTCCTGGTAAAGCTAACTGTCGAACACGACTAAATAAAACCCACACATCCACTGGGCCATTACTAAAGTTTTACAGCTCAGCATAATTAGATTTCACACGGAAATGGCAAAGGAGATGAGATTGAAAGGTCGTTGATTTAGTACCCAATGAAATACACATGGTTTCTCTTGTGTACGAGGGGTGCCTAAGTGGCACGGGTCAGCGGTCGCCCTAATAGCTGGTGTCAGAGAGCGGCGCGGCGCGGAGGGCGGGCGGCGGCCCGGGCCAGCCAGCGGCGCGACGGAGAGCCGCATCAAATAGAATACATCACTCATACGACACACATTTTGCGGCTTCCCAAACGCATTTGGTATTTGATTAGCCGTAGGTCGACGAGCTTACAAAGTCATGCAGGAAGCTTTAGTAGTTAAGTGACATTGCGATAAAATGCTTTTAAACTTACCATTACGTAATTAAAAGAGCTTACTGTCGTAATGATAGCGTGCTTATGGGAACAATGTATCGCATATCGTGAGAGGTGTCAGTAAACGGCACCCGGGACGTTGGGTTGCTTGAGTGCAGGCGGGCGCGCGAGGGCAACGCTCATCGTGTGAGCCCGCGGACCAACAATCGCGAGCTCCACGCGGCCTGCCATGCCTAGCAACAAACAGCACACCCACTCACACTAACGGTGGCTTGCTTTCTTGGAGCACACACTCACACACATTAATATTGCACTTGCGAGCTTTGATGAACTTTGTGACATAATAATAATATTTTTTAACATATAAAGCTGTAATTGAAGAGTAGAAATTTCAACGGGTGTATATGTGCCAAAAACAAAGAATCTATTATTATTCGTCTTCCTTTTCATTTGTCTAATTTTTGACACTTGGATATATTTTTTGGACTGATTTGATTGATTGATTTACAAAGGCGTGAGATTCGCGTCAAATAAATGAAAATTCAAAACCTTCACAACTTAAATGTCGAATTTTATAAAAATGCAAACATTTTTTTTTATAATTAAAGTTAACCATTTCTTTTCGCAAATCTTGTGCCATACAGACGTATTGGAATCACGAAAAGCGTGGAAATAAGATAACGCGTACGAATGTCCGAGCGGAATGCTAAAACAAGCAAGGTAACGGTGCCGTCTTGCGATGCGGCGATGAGACGTCTAGAGCGGATTTACCTAAATTATTCGGAGTACATCGGCCGGAGGCACGTACGTGCTCGTTGCTGGGTGCAAACGATCCCATATCGCGGGTCGCTCGCGGTTTTCCACATACTGCCTCTGCTATGCATTTTGCAAACCTCTGCCAGTACCTTCGCCGATGACATCATTTCAATACACAACACCTTTGCAATGGTGTCACAAACGTGTTTTATAATCCCTTCATTTGTGTGTGGTACCCTACACATTTAAGTTTGAAATACACTGGGTAGATACGTCAGCATTAAAAGCAACTTAGTAAGTATTTGAATTTTCCAAAAGAATTGCATTTTCCTGCACCCTTCTGAAAATAACTGAAGTAGGATGATTACATAAAGTTTCAAAATTAAAAGTGTCAAACAAGCAAACCCAAATTATTTGTTGTAGAAAATGGAAATGCTTACAATTTCTTTCTGCCAGACTATTTTGTTAAAATATAAGCTTTAGTGACTTTTGAAATATAAAAAAATCCGGTTATTTTGAATTTTTTTGTGCTACTTGTAGGTTTTGATAAACTATTTTTGAAGCAGACTGTACACGAAGAGAGATTTTGAAAAGAAATAACAGTGTTTACAACCAAAAAATAATGTAGGTATAGATTTTTCGATTTTTATATATTTTTTTTATATATTTTTTTTTGATTCTCTTTTCTTTTGTATTGTTTTCATTTTCTGTGTGTACAATAAAGTATTAAATAAATAAATTTATGAACAGTGCCAAAGCTATATTAAATTCCAACAGAATATTAAATATCTGACTACTTATTATTAATAGGTATACTTATAAGGTACATTTCAAGTAAAGTTCATACTCATGTTAATTTCAGAATCTATACCTACTGTTAAATATTTTATACTCGATTCAGATTACCCGTGATGTTATTCCTACGAGTACCAAGCAGATGATCTAAGCGATAAGGTATGCATGCTCCTAATAAAAAAAACAGGCACTGTTATGTGTTGGAGACAGTCTAGATAGCTTTCGCATGTTCTGACATAAAATTTGCTCGGGTCAGCGAACCGTGAGTACCTCGTGAAGGAAACTAATATTTGCTATCTTCCCACCCGTCTCCCTGAGGGACTCCAGCTCCGCCACGGCGAGTTATTTCCACGTGACTGTCTCACCTCATGTCGCTACTTCTTGTAACTAAGGGTGGATATTAAAAGCCGTGGTTGGTGGGAGATTATAGCAAGTTATTATGAAAGAAAATTTATTTTCAAAAACAAATTGGACCGCATACGAAGATATTAAGTATGCCGAATATTAAAGAGGAAGAAACTAAATTAATGTCGTATGATTTTAATATATATTTTTTCACCAAATGTTAAAGTAAACGGTAATAATTGCAACTAAGTAACTATGCAAAAAAGTGAAATATAACAATTAAAGAAAAATCAATAATTTATTAAGAAATGCATTCACTTTATTGCCATAAATGAGGTGTTCTACTTCCACGGACCGACCGGAATGTGACTTGTGTTGCGCCTGCGCCGCCACTTAGTATGTAGCTGTCCCCGCACGGGTCTGCCGTTAATCGACCGCTACACTTCAATGACAATTATCGCCTAATAACGATGCAGTGTTGCCGTACAGCCGAATCTAATAACGACTCGCCGTCGCCATGTCCACGACTTCTATGCTAATCACCGGTAATTTACGACGGTCGATAATCGCGACACGCGTACGTGAGCGCATTGTGCGAACGGCGCGGCGGCGGCGGCGGCGCGCGCGCACCGGACGGATGGCTGAGCGTAGCGTGCGTCTGGAGCTTTCACGTCACGTGCAAATTCTTTAATCGGTCGCATATGCCTATTTGGGTTTTTATGTTGCACAAATGTATGCTGTTACTAAGGCCCTGCGGCACCAGACGTGAACACATAAAAGTGGCACGCGTCTCGCGTAGCGGAGTGGGCGTGTGGCGCGACCGTGCCCTCCTGCCGAGTGACCTGCGGTTCATCACGTCTCGATCTGCTTCCTAGGCAGATGAATCTATACAGGGCGTCCCACGCCTATGCAATTTACCTACAGCATGTACTTACTGATATTTAGTCACCTGCAATAATAAACAATGCAAAGAATTTTCAGCGCTAAGACCAATAATATTGTTCAATGCTCATTTGTTGTGTTACCTAAGCAGCGATTCAACTGCCGCACGCACGCCTAGCCCCCGTACGTCTGCCCTCCGCGCCGCCGCACAATACTAGCTAGGATTGGTGTTTAATCAAATAAACAAGTAACCTAAATACTACGTATACTTGAATAATCGCGACCAAGACTTCAATTATAAATACCGATACATAACTATACTGTGTGTTGCTTATGTGCTACGAGTGCCTACGAAAAAGCTTAATAAATCCAATAATGTGTTTTTTTCGTTCACCGATTGTGTGGGATTGATAAAATATGAAAATTTTTATATTCTGAATAAACACAACTCATAAAATATATAAATTACCATTGACAACACATAAAATCACCATAACATGTAGAGAAATAAACAACACAAGCGGTCAAAATATGGCAATAAAAATAATAAAGATATCACCCGACGCGTGAGCTCTAACAAAAGATAATGGATAATGAGGTTTCCCGAACTCGGCGGTTGTCCAACGTTCAAGAATCGGTGTCAATGCTCGCTGCGGTTGCAATGTTCCGAAATTATGTGTTGGGCAAGCGGCGGGCGGGCACGTCACCCGGGCAGCGACCGCGCGGCGGCGGCGGCCGGCAGCGCCCGGCCCAGCACGCCCTTCCGATCCCCTCCAATCACTCCGTAATATAATTTAGCACAACAATAACGGCGCAACACAGAGAACTGGTCCATTGACATGTGCCGCCGCGCCGTCATCACATCTCAGTGCAGTGGCATGCGTAGCGCGTCGTAGCTCTTGTCATCATCGCTACGTAGGGGAAGCTCCTTCGGTCAATGGTAGCGAGCAGCGAGCCAAATCGAACACGAGTCACAAACGCTACACATATTTTGTGGTTTTCCATCTGCATGGGTTTCAAATTTATGTTTATTTTAATCGGATTAACTGTTACTGTCTGACGCCACACCGCTGGAACAAACGGTATGCCAAATTATGCTTGGGAACTGGGCTCCCATTGTGTATATTATAAGAATTTGAATGTCTCGCCCAGAGGTCGAGTAATTTAAACATAGGTATTATAAAGACATTAAATACGCAATTTACATAATTTGTATGTGATCGTCAAGAGACGCTTCCATATTATTGTCAACACGGAAATGTTTTTCGGGAAAGTTATCGTATCCGGAAAATTGATGATATGAGAACATTTTGTCCACACGTCAATGTAATAGCACTCAACGTCCAGAGCACGTGGCATTTTTAGTAAAGCAAATAAATAGATAGTGGTGAACTCTCCGCACCCTCACCCTCTCAACTGACTTGCGGAGAGCGTCTAGACGGAGAGGGACCCCTGCTGGTTTGATATATCTATTCACAGATATTTGCACACCTTCTTACTGCAATGTGATTTAGAGTATTACGCATTTATTTTTATTTCCTACAACGATTTCCTCCCTAGTGCCCGTACTTTATTGGTGTCCTTCCACAATTAAAGGGTGAGCGCTTCGAGGATATAAGCAAGGCTAAAAAGCGGGCTCCCGATTCTGGGAGGCGGGTGAGTCGTTAAACAGTGCGGGTATAATACGTTGGTTATAAGAGCGTCGTGGTAACTGTACAGCGCATGTAATAACAGGAAGGAACAATCTGAGTCGGCTTATGTACAGGGTGATTCATCAAGACCGATCATTAAGGAGAAGTCTGAAACTATTAAGAGATAGAGTTTGTTCTATTGAACTATAAGAAAAAATGCACTCGCAGATATTGAGAAATATTCTAAGTAGGTAAGTCTTATACTAAATGGGCCCTTTAATCTATTGTTTATGTATGATTTATTAAATATGAACTTAAATAATGTACAGAATAATACAGATATAATTAAACTGCCGGAATTGTAATGCCATGGATTTCTGTAATGTTACAAATATTGAATTGAATAAATTGAATTGAAATTGAATTGAATGCAACATTTTATTCCAATTATAGGCCACACGGTTCCATAGCATTCCCGAGTCGCGTAGAGTTTTCCTGAAAATCTATGAATGCAGTTTTTATTGTCTCAAAAATCGACATCAGGGACAAAGCAAACTCTATCTCTAATAGTTTTGACCGGTCTTGATGAATCACCCTGTATATGTCAGTGGGTGGAGGAAACGCAACGGCAGAACAAGGAACGCGGACGGTTGGTTCCCACAGTAACGCGACTGCAGTACCTCCCTAAGAGCTCTTTGGTCACAATAATTTGCTCTGTCGGTTGATTGACTGTTTCGCGTAGTGTCAGTTGTACCATTGAGTCGTTCGTCATTAGACCCCACTACCCAATGTCCCACAAGGGACGTAACGGGAAATTCAATTTTAATATTATTTCTATTCTTCATTAGACCCCACTCCGTTTTTTTCGCCAATTATTGATGGTACAAATGACCCAACTTTGTATCACTAGTACCATTGATGGTACTAGTGACACTAATTTTGGGTCTGTAGTAAGTACCATTATGAATAGTTGTTATTCAGTATACGCCACAAATAAAAGCTCTCGATCGATGTGTGAATAACTGTACATAAACACAGATATTGCACTTTTACTGCACATTATAAGCCATAACGTTATTTTAATTCCTCAAGTTATATTTCGTTGAGTCTGCACGAGCATAAATCAGACTTTAATTGGATTGTTTATCTTAAATGCTATAAAATGAATACTGAGTGGCGGATATTGTGCATATATTTCTTAATAAATACGAGATGTTTAACATAAATATGTACAGTATTAGCGTAAGATAGCTATCACATAATGCGGTTAGTTTATATCACGTTTAGGTGGTTACTGTCACTTTGCCATAAGTTGTGTCGAAATTAAGCAAAACCAGTTGAAATAAAAATAAAATAACAAACGGAGACGTTGTTAAGTCGAAAACATGACAGAAGCATTTTTCCGGTTATTCATAAACAAAGCATGGCGAATCCCTGAGCTAAGAACGCTAAGAACGTACATTAATTAATCATTCATCGTCCGTCATCGATGATTTAATGTGCGTGACATAACATATAACAAAACGAACGAATATTGAAATCACGTGCCACCATAATTATATAATTATTTACGGGTCTTACACACGAAAGGGTTAATAAAAATATAGATAATTAAAAATAAAAAAATATAAATAGTTATATCAATTATGAATACAAAGCTCGAAAGTCTAAAATGTATACACGTGCCACCAGTTATGAAGTTACCTGTTACTTAGTAACGTAGCTAATATAATATCTGCGACCCGGCCGGATCGTCGGCCATGCCCATGCCATGCCCGCGCGAAGCTACGCTGCCAGACAAATCTGCGCGCTTTTAACATTCGCAGCGGTTTGTACAAGTATTCGTTTTAAGTCATATTTCATTGAAAACCCTTTAGAAATGGCTACATTGTTTTGAATAGCGGCCAGCAAGCAACCGCTGAATGGACAGTTAAACTCCCTATTCACTCAGAGCTAAATGGGTGGATTTTTGCGAGAACCTCACGTTTCCGCGTTCCGTACCCTCAACAGTGTTGCGGTGGCCACCACCTTATCACCTCATTGTTACCTACATCCTACAGTCAATAGGAACTAGCACAACTCTCAAAACAACCATGTAAACTGGTACAGTCAGCTTCAAAAGTAGCTTATAGTTCGACACCAGAAATTTTGGAATGATTAAACAAAATTAACAAATTTTAAAATATTGAATGAATGTCCTCGGACACAATCTTTTTGAAACATCGAGCGTAAATGTCGATTGAGCTGACATTGCCTTGGTATTGACGTATAGCTAAAGATATCATTTTGAAATGTGAAATATGATCCAATTATTTTATTTGTCACTATAAATATTTAATTCTGTCAAAATTTAATAAAATTGAAGGATTTGTGACTTTTGAAAAAGTCAAGAAAAGTCAAAATATTTTAGGTAACTGGTACATGTCAATTTTTTAACTAGCACCAAAAATAATAAAACGGGTAATAGTAAAATTTAGAATAGTCAGACTTGTTCGACAGCACATTCTCGGAAATTTTGAATCAATTCAACACAGGAATTCATAAAAAAATGAATACTAGTCATTTACTCAGTTACACAACTACTATACACAATTACACCAAACTGTCGGTTACTCAGATATCATGCTAAATAAATCAAGACTTCATACCGCAGACTAAAAAGGGAACTGTACCAAAACATAAACTCTGTAACCAGGTTAACAAAACGTATAATTTGATGTGGAGTATATCCGGTATTCATAAAACCATCTCATTTGTGGGTATGTGTGATGTGTGCACAAATTGTGGCAATACAGGAGGGTGCACACATGTGAGGACCCTCCGGCCCTCCGGCTGCACTCCCACTTGGGCACGCGTCCTCGATGCTGTCGCGACACGACTGTCACCCCAGCGCTCTCGTACAAATATTTTTATAGCTGTTTACGTGGCAGAATCCCTCTAATAAAGGCATAAAATGTAGCATGTGTTACTTCTAAAGTCGGATAGCTTGCAGCCTGTTTGCTGTTTTAATATTTTAGTCACTCCAACAGTATTTGGCGATCTCTACATAAATTATACTTGAACATTTGTGTTCTTTTATTTGAATTTGTTCTACTTAAATGAGAAATATGTATGTAAAAAAAAATATCTGAAATATACAGGTGGGACGAAAGATATTAGATTTTTTATTAAATTAAATTTAATTCAATTTTTAAATTGTTTTTAATTTTTTGACATTTATTATTTGTTTAGTATTTTACAGTGTCATTGACCACAATCAGCTGTTGTCAGGGTTGAAATTTTACGTTAAACTTTGAGGATGTGTTATAACGCTTAAAATATTAACATCGTTCCTTTGGCAAACAATACATTTAGGAAATAAAACCCAAACATAGGGTGGGACACAATGACCCATCTCTTTCCTAAAAATGTCAGACTGTGTTGCCTTTGTGCAAAATTTTGTGAAAAGCTATTAGTAATGATGTCTCACTGCTGTGATGAGACGCGTTGAGATGCGCGGTAGCTGATAAGATGATTGTGATTGTTTCAGACGGGAGGCGGCAGATGGATCGGCGGCGCGCGGCGGCGGCGCTGCTCGCGCTGGCCGCGTGCATCGCGTGCTCGGCTGCAGGTCAGTGTTACCATGTTCACTCCCTTTTTGACTCCGGCCTTGATATTAAATGTTAAAATATATAAAATTATATATAAGTATAAATTTATATATATGATATACCTTAACTAAATGTAAGATCGGGGTTTTTTAGAGGTAAATAAAAAATATAATCTTAATCATCGATATCCTAGGATTATAGCGTAGGATAAACTTCTGCTATCTCTCAGATTTTAGTAAAATTATATAGGACTGCAAAAACCTTGCAACATGTTACCATGTATTTTGTAAAAACTAGACTTTAGGAAAACTAAAAATCCTCTTAATATTAATTACTTATATCAAATAACATTTATCGTCATATCGGCTTTTAATTTGCCATAGCTAATCTGTTGAATTGCAATACAATATTTGAAATAAAATAATGAATGAACAACCCACACCGGTTGCCTAAAAGCCGTCATTAAGGTTAATTATATACGAGTAGCGATAATGGCATAACGTTATGTCAGCGTTACTGCAGTGATTCTTATTTATTTGCGTATTAAGTAAATAATTATAATATTTACCCAATGTCAGCGCGGAACAGGTATCTACCGTTGTGTCGTCTCGTGACCCGGAATACGTATAGTGCTCGTGAGAAGATGTACGTGGGCGATACTATATACAGGGTGTCCCGGCAAGTAAAGGATAACCTGTTTTCTGGAGGTGATGATAATTTTCATGACCTATCAGATTATGATAAATTACCTTGCTTACCGTTTTCGAAATTTTGACATTGTTTATTTTTTCAAAATTGGAATACAATATTCTCTTTTTGACGTCAACTCTGTAAACTACCATGTCTCTACATGTATAGCCGGTGGGAAGAAACAGCGACAAACCCAACAGCACGCCATTTTATTAATTATTCTGTTAGGTAATGAAAATACCTATTGCCAGTTAACAGGTAATCCATTACTTATCAGACACTATTTACGCGACCAGGCCGCTTTGAGACTGGAGAATCTAAAAACGCAGGCAATAAGTATCACACATTTCTGAATAATTCATTTTAAGTGTTATGACGGTTAATGGAAAGTAAAATATCAATAATTCGGGCATAAATAGTAAAAGTCAGCAAAGCAAACGTCTGTCCGGTCGTACACAATACACAATGTGCATGCAGTGCAGGTTTCGTCGTTAAAATTTTGACCAAAAACTTTTTTTTAAAGCGTGATGTAGATACTACCGAGACTCTATGCTCTGATTAAGTGTGACTTTACCTACCTACTTTTGCAGATTTATTGGGACTGTTTAAAATGGCGATACAAATTCATTAATAAACTGGTTCTTGAGGGTATTGATCTCTTGTATTATTTTGATTTAATTATAAATGTACCGTAAATATTTATTTATGTAAAAATTTAGCATATCTTTATCATAATTTTCTGAAAAGTTTCAAAATCTAGAAATTAAATTAGATTATTTCCTCTATGGATACAATACGTATTGGTTAATCACGACTACTTAGTTCACGGAGGTTCTAACTGTGGTTGCAGGTGATGCTATTTTTGTCCGCGTGACTTGGTATCCGCAGCACGGTGCATTCAAAGAATTCGAATTTAATTTATAGTATCCATAGGAAGTATATTTAAATGCGGCCTACAATGTTAAGGTCTACCCGTGTGAACTTCATCACGCATGGCGACCACGCCTACATTCATTCATTGAACCAACAATCCATATTAATGTAGTGCAAATTTTGAATTCATGTTGCCTCCTCATTTCGATTGCCTTGGGCCCTGTTCCTAAGCGCACGATTTCGCATTAAGTAGTTTTTTGTTCGTGCAAAGCCACTTACCACGTCACATTGCGACTCATTAGGGACCATGGGAATCTGCATCAGTACCGCGATGATAATTTTTACTAAGTCATCTCGGTTTTTCACGGTTCTGTAATCACGGACGCCCACTATCAATATATTCTGCAAAATAGCTTAGAATTTCTTAGCAAATCGAGTTTTTGGTCATTATTATTCTACGACTTTTTATTATTACCATCAAAGCAGAGCTAGAAGTTTCGCACTGCCGTTATAGCTATAATTTTAGTTTTATGATCGATTCCAATCGTGAGAATGTAGATAATATAATTGAAATTACTGTCGGCAAAAACTGGATGGTAACGACATTCCTTGCAACCGTTAGGTGGACGATTTGGTGGAGTGCGCCCGCGCTGGTGGCACCGCCACCACGCGCGTCCCGCCTAGCTTAGGCCAAGGCTGGAGCGGAGAGGAGAGATGCGTCGTAAACAACCAATGGGATTTCCTTATTGACACTTTCCTCCGCTTAGCTTCAATGAACACGGTTTATGTCTCATATTTGTTGTTTGGCGGGATCAAAGCGGAGATGTGAGCTTATGTCTCGCAACCAAGCGAATAGCGGATCGCTCAGCTTCGGTGGATACACCCCAACTGTGAAGCCGCTCTTACCCTCTCCTCTCCGCCCATCTCCTCTTTGGGAATATCGGGCCTTATACATCGAGACAAGAGGTGCGCGGCGCCGGCGCCCTAACGGTGCCACCACTCCTTTGATAAGCCCAAACACACCGCAATGCCAAGCGCTAGCTGTTAGCAAACACATAAGTACCTATCTATTCGCACGCACTTCGAATCCTGATTGCAGGATTAAATATACGGGATGGGGTTCTCAACTCAATGTGAGGTAGATGGATGATAAGCAGAGACCGGAATTTTCGGGGCACTTTTGAATTGTCAGTGAGTTCTCATTTATCGACTTCCGATTCCGATATACATAATATATCAATACAATATAGAACACAACGTTTTAAAGAAGATTAAAAGTAGAGGTAAACAACAGGCGGTCTTATCGCTAAAGAGCGATCTCTTCCAGATAAATTAATGTCACAAACAGATCAGTATATCACAGAATCTTGTTCTGTATAAATCAGTTCCGGGTACTTTATTAACTATTTACCAATGGTGGATTTCTTATTTCGAGGTATTTAGAGGTTGTACTCGAAGGAAATTGCAACAAGAATTGTCAACGACGTGCCACGAAAATTCCGGTCTCTGATGATAAGGTACAAATATTTATAACATCACGTCATTAAATTATTGCAAAGCAAGAAAAAAGTTTCTTTGTAGTCGTTCTGTTTCTGTCACGTGCATGTAACTAAATTGATGTTCGTATAGAATTCCGTCAATGTCGACACCACTACACTTTCGCGTATAGACAATAATCTTATCCAAAGACGTAGTAACCGCAGAGCAAACAGTATCTTTATGCGTCTAGTGGCTTAATATCCTTCAATCGATTACACACACGCTGTTTCCTCCGGCGCTATGACTTTTGCCCTGAGTATCAAATCCACAGTAAAGTTGCGGCTTAGATGTTAACGACGCTCTCCGTTAGTTTAATTACAGCTTTGTTGGCTCTCTCGGCTCCAGTAATTATACGGAGTAAAACGGATATGTGAAACGACTTTAACACGATTTAAGACGGTGACCGATCGCAAGCCTCAACGATTTGCAGCTAATATCCTGTCCAGCTGTGACGCGCTGAGTTCAACAGCTCGTAAAACAGCAGCATAATAGTTTGCGAACACTCGCTGCTTAATGCCCCAAATCGATATTTTACCATAAAATAGATTTAAACTTTTTTGTACAATAGTAAGTAGTTAGGTAAATGCAATAAATTAAATAATTTCTTATACCATATACCGTTTATCAAAATTAACATCAAAAATAAATGCAAAGGTAAAAAAAAATTGATGTAGGTACTAAATAATTACTTTAAGCAAAGTGTGACGTACCTATATTAAAATGTTGAAATAATAATACAACATTTTTTGAAAGAAAAATTAAACTGAACTAGTCTGGAGTGAAAATAATAATTCGCAAAAAGAAAATTGGTAATAGAGGTACTTAAACCTTAGAATGTGGCTGTCAGATTTTGGTTTTTGAAAAAAGAACTCTATCTAGACTTCACATAAGTCTAGTATTTGATCTTGTTTTTTGTGTTTCAAAACACGTTTTAAGACTCTAAGGGATAATAGCCGCTGCCCCCCGACTTCATCCGGGTTATAAAGTATACTATGTAATGTGGAAATTTTTTTTACACCCGTTCTAATCATGCCAGTTTCTTAGTTTCAAAGTTTGATAATAGATGACGTTAGGCGTATTTTACAACCCGCTATCATTTGGTTCTTCGCAAGATATATATGTTAAGCGTGTAAATTATCCACCAGTTTTCTCCGTTGACGCTGTTAAGGCCTTCCCGGCCAACAGCAGATCCAAAGGTGGGGGTTTTGGTCCGTTAGGTCAACGAGGGCTTTTCCGGAAAAGGCCTCGGTGGAGTCGAACATAACCATTGCTCATTCTCGCGGAGCAATGGTATCCATGAGGGTTCCCCTTCCTACGCAAAAAAAAACCACCAGTTTTTACCTCTTTATTATTAGTATAGATAACGAATCCCTCAAAGTTGATATCACTGTCTGCCAAATTATGTTACGTAACGAATTGGATCATGAAAAGTTCAATAATTTCAAATGCTTCTGGTTGTTTATCGTGCTGCATAAATAACTAATATTCAATTGTTTACGGATTTCACACGTTCAGAAAGCTATCAATGTTATTATAGTTTAGCATTATCGAAAATCACTTAACGGATCAGTTCACTTCAACGCTACTTTACTGATTTAAATCGACCAACTGTGAATATGCAGTGCACACGAAATGTGTTGCAAACGACCCGAGTCTTCGATTTGTAATTTTGAGACTCGACTGGATTCTGAGCGCTCGTATGCTCGAAAGTTTCGAGACCCTTGAAAGGAATTCTATTCGTCGAAACCACCCAATTACTCGATGACCCGTTTTAGATAAAGACTATTTAGTCCTGAAGTTAAAACTTTATTACAGTTTGGTTGTTTGTGTAAAGTCCCATTTATGTTAAGGAATTGTCAATATACTCCATGGAGCAAATGGGTATTACCCAATTGCAAGACGAGGTGACCTCGAGCAAGAATTTAACGACTCGTCGCGCGTCGTAATAGAAACTCGAGCGTAGAAAGATGACACGCACTCTAATCAAAATCGAGCTGCTCCATGATTGTAGAAAACAAGTCCCGTCCTCGTTTAAACGGTGGAGCCTCGTAAATGACATCGAGCCTTAATAAAATAGGACTCGAGGGTTCGAGTCTTTTGCAACACTATACACGATTCGTGTTCATTGCTCGTCAGCTGATGAACTCTACTCAAGCGTAACTCATTCAATGCACGCGCCGCTTCTTAGTTCACGGCGACGAAAATAATTATGGCTTTACAAAATGAATTCGAATATTATCTGATCAAAGAGGTTTCAAATTTATGACACCGACCGCGGCGGCGGGGCGCCCCTCGCGCGGCGATGCCAGTGCATGCACATTCTGTGCTCTGTGGATCTGATGAAAGCATTCTGTCATTCTGTCTGATCCAAAATTCTTTAACAACTGTTTCGCTGTATAATTACTTACAGGGTCTTTCAAGTAGGTACTTATACTCAAACTTTGGCAACAAGCCGCATCTGGATCTAATATCGTCAGATTTTACCTTAAGTGAAAAAAATTTGCCACTCCCATAAGGATATGTAATAAAAGCATTCTATGGGTGTCAAAATCGTGTCAAATGTATCAAAAAATTGTGACTCACTCACACATTCTCATTTTCAAACTCTATATAAATTTGTATTAGCAACCTCCTCCCTCTACTCCGCTTCCTTTGTCCGCACCCCCTCCCCCCACCCTGTAAATAGCACCATAGGATTTTTTTCTTTAGACAAAACACATTAAATAAAATAAATAAAAACAAAAAAAGCCTTTAATGACGTCATCTTAAAATAAATAAATCAATAAGAAATAATAATAATAATAATAATAATAATGTTTGGACAAATTTACACACGGCTGTTTAGTCCCAACTAAGCCAAAGCTTGTAAATGGGTACTCAACAACTGATAAACATACTTAAATACTTTTTAAATAAATACATAAATACATACAAACACCCAGAATCCGAAAACCAACAGTTATGGCCATCACACAAATGTTGGTCCCGGGCGGGAATCGAACCCACGACCTTTGGCGCAGTAGGCAGTGTTACTACCACTACGCCAACAGGTCAGTCAATTTTATTTAACTATTAATAATACTTGTACTGACTGCTCTCAAACGGTGAAGGAAAACATCGTGAGGAAACCTGCATACGCCGAAAGAAGAAATTCTTAGGCGTATGTGAAGTCCACCAACCCGCACTGGGCTAGCGTGGTGGACTATAGCCCGCACGCCCTCGTTGAGAGGGTAGGCCTGAGCCCCAGCAGTGGGGAGATTAATAGGCTGTTGATGATGATGATGAATACTTGTAAAAAATCTTTTGAAGAGTGTAATTCTTTTCTGTTTCATTCTATGTTACTTACTCTATTTATTCATTTTAATTTAATATAATTATTTACATTTTTAATTTTATATAAGTATTATACATTTATAGAATTATTTATTGATATTCATTAATGTATGTCACTGGAATAATTAGAAGTCCCCGATTGTCGGGTGTAGGCCTCCTCCAGGCGTAGACATTCGTCTCTACTTCTCCACTACTACACCACACATTGAAAGCATTTAACTTTATGCAATCAAACGCAAAATAATTAAAGAGAGGATGTAATTACAGCAAGCATTCATTATATTAGGGTAATGTGACGTAATTGGAGTCTTACAAAAAGTTTAAGAAACTTTAAAAAAATCGTATCGCTTACATTGTGTACGACGTGGAATCAATTAACACATGTTTATTTATATTTTTCAGCACCTACGTCAAGTGACAACACAGATTTAGACTTATATGAAGGTAAGACAATAATATCTACTACCTACCATAACTTATTATATACTTTAAGGTCTACGGGTCACACACACGTTTCTAAAATGTATTCTAAGGTGTCTACGAGGGTTAGGCTTCTAGAGCAGAGATCGGCTTCTACTCCACAAATGGATCAACTTTTGTTCTACAAACTTAAAAAATATAGTTTAATAATAATAATAGTTTAATTGCTTCAAATAAGCTAAATAGTATTTTCAGTTGTCTAATTAGACAACAAATTTGTCGTTTTCGGTCTGTCAAGAAAAAGTCTAGAATCACGACACGAATTCACGGTGCACTGATTTTACCAATAAAGTTTGAGCATTAATATAGTGTCAAGAAAATATGTTATTTTCGAAGTCGTATATAAGTAGAACAAAAGTCGTCCGTTTTAGGAGCAGAATCCTGCTCCGAAACCCGACACCCGCAGACACGCTGTATTGTATATTCTACAAATTCTACAGTACTATAATGTGTCATTTATCTAAAAGTCTCAGTAGGCAAGTCCGATTGTCTAAGCTTGGACAAAAAACTCTCATCAGTCCGATCACCGGACTAAATAATCGGACTACTAATACTAGTAGTTCCGTGAGAACAGTAGACCTCGCCAGCCCTTATAAACCAAACCTAAAAGAAACCAACAAAAGTCAACTTTGTAGTTGGAGACAGAAAAAGTACCTACTAAAGTGACAAAAATTAGCACTTTAAAGCATAATATTTCGGAAACGGATCCCTGAATCGAAAAATGTTTTTCACACACCAGCGATATTTTTGAAAGACCTATCCAACGATACCCCACACCATGGATATCACGCGGAAAAAAATAATTTTCCATTTTACGTAAGTATGCAGTTCTATGAACATAATTTATTTTTTCAACTTTCATAAGTCGATCCACTATTACTCAAAAACTAATAAAACCTACTTAGCCGTAATAGTTTTTAAGCTAGTTTTTAAGTAGTTAGTTAAGCAACCGTTTAGCTGGCAGGGGGGGGGGGGGGGGGGACACGTGACTCTAACTAAAATTACCGTTTTAAAGTTTAATATTTCGCCAACGGATCCCTAAATCGAAAAAATGGTATTCACACACCAGCAATATTTTTGAAAGACCTATCCAACGATATCCCACACTATGGATTCTACTATTAAAAAAAAAGTTCACTCCCACTTTGCGAGTATGGTAGGTACTCTAAAAAAAATGTTTTTCAAAATTTTATTCTACTCATTTTGTAGGTTTAATCAATTTATACCTATGAGAAATTTTCGTCAAAATCGGTTGAAAAATGCGACCTGCTGTGTGATTCTGTAAAGTACGAATTAAAACTCGACCATCACATCGCAAGTCACTTACTTCACTCCGCATCCGATCATGAAAGACCTTGATGTCGCATTGTGCAAACAAATACAAGCTACACAATAAACACTTCACTTGCGAAGTAAAGTTAGTATTGAACTGTAAATCATTGAGTTAGAGACCGATCTCACTGCGGATTCAGGATCGAGTTGCACAAATACGCTTACAGAATAGCAGGGCTGTAGAGAATTACAGACAGAAAGACAGAAAGACAGAAGGACAGAAAGACAGAAGGACAGACGGACATTAGCATTTTTGGTCAATCTCGAAACTTATACGCTTCGCTCGCTTCGCTCGCTCGGTCAACTAGACGCAAATAAACGCATAAAAACACGTTGCGTTAATGTTACAGGCACGACAGCGACAGAGGGCTGTTACTACAATTTCCAGCACTACGGGGAGGGTGACCGGATCATGACCAACGAGCCATGCCTCAACTGCACGTGCCACAACCGGATGCTCATGTGCTACCTGCGGGTCTGCCCGTTCACCAAGGCCATCGGACAAGACTGTACTGTGGAGAAGCGAGCAGATCAGTGCTGTCCAATCGTTACATGTCCAGACGGTAAGTTGAAAGGTCCCTGGGGGATTTTGTATGAACCCCGTCCCCAGTTTCCCAGACCTGGGATGCGTGTTAATAATATGTTTATTAGAAGCCTACACAACAACCTGTTTCAACTGCAAAATCCAAAGGTTCAAAAACTTTTTGACAAAAAAATTATCTCAGTGTATTTTTTATAGAAAAGCATATTCTGCGGTTAGTAATAATGATTCTATACCTACAAACAAAATTGCTTGCAAAGTAAAAAAAAATTAAGCGCGTATACATGAAGTAAGCGTACGAACACTTTTGCTCTCAGTCTCGGGACAAACCTACTATTCAAAGTGGAACAGACGATTCACAAAAAATATTTAAAATTCCAAATTCTATGTGTATCACACATTGAAGAATGTCACCGTAGAAAAAAAACAGTCTAAATTATTTGCGGAAATTTTAATTAAATTCATTTTCAAAATGAAATGAAATCGACGACGCTGTTGTATTTCTGATTACCTGCCGTTATTTATTATGCATATTTATGTATAATTTGTTTTGGTTTAAATAAATATTTGCATAATTTCACTAAAGCCCAAACAATAATACTTGTTAAAAATTAATTGAACGGTATTACAGTTCCAGTTGATCTACTCACATCAACGTCGACTACGTCTCCAGCTGAATATGGCGCTACTGGACTTGGAAAAGTGGACAACTATGGTTGTACAATCAATGGAAAATACTTCGCGGAAGGTGCAAAGGTGCCACCGACTCCGAATAAGCCATGCGAACATTGCTACTGTATTAGAAACATGACGACTTGCGTGATGCAAGAATGCACCCTCCATGTGGATGGCTGCACACCAATTTACCATAAAGATGTCTGCTGTCCCGTGCGATACTTCTGTGGTAAGTTTTAATTCATGATATTACGTGAAAACGTGGACACTGAAGGTGGGACTAGTCGGAAACCTCAAAGTCGGCTAGGAAAAGAGCTATAATATGTTCGGAGCATCTCTGAGATGGAGCTGAAGTGAAAACTAGCTTTGATCATCTAATTATTATGAAATTATAAGCAGACTCATTATTTTATTGAGCATTCCATTTTTAAATGTAACTTATATTACTTTCAGATCACCCAGAGGATGAAATGCCACTTTTGGATGATATGACCACAACAGTACGACCGACACCTGGATTCCTACTAACAACGACAACTGAGGAAGCAGTTACTCAGACACAAAAGAGAGAATGTATTGAAAATGATCAACTTTATCCAGATGGTGCTTTGATAAAGACAGAAAAGCCTTGTGTTCATTGTTACTGTATGAAGGGTGATATCGTATGCGTTGTTCAAGAGTGTGGTACACCTATGGAAAACGAAGGCAAGAATTGCACCTCACTACCTCCCCGAGAAGGACAATGCTGCCCAGATACATACATTTGTGAGGGTGACGAGTTAACGACTGAACTTGCGACCGAAACGCCCTATGAACCGTTGACGACACTTCAGCCTCCACGACGATCAGGTGTCGAAGGCAGTGGGTATAGAAATGAACCAGATGAAATAGCTTACACCGAAATTCCGTCATTTGTATCTGAAATTGAAGGAAGTGGTGACGAACCAGGAACAGAAACACCATTAGACTCAAATGCATTATACACCCCAGAGAAAGAAGCAACTGAAGAAACCACCGATGATAGATTTGCACCAACAGAGGTTGTAGATCAATATAGTTCAATTGTCACAACTGCCCCATTATCAGAAGATTCTGAAAAGCCTACAACTGAACCTGATAGAGGATTAAACACAGTTGAAGAGGAAATATCAGAGCCTTCTATAACTGAAAACACTACGCCTAAAGAAGAAACGAAGGTGACAAAGCCTGCAACTGTCATAGAACAAGACATGGTAACTAGTGAAATAACGACAGAAGAAAGTTCTAAGCCGACACTATTAGAAGAAACTACAACTAAAGATGAAACAAAGGCTTCAGACAGACCACTAATCTCTGAGCCATCTATACAAGATATAACTACACAAATGGATGAATCAGAACCTACAGAACCTACGAATATAAGTGAACAAGAAACTACGTTTAGTGATACAGCCGAAGGCACCAGTACCGAACCTAGTATATTGAAATTGACTACGCTGTCAGAGGACATTCAAGCTACAGTACAACCAACTACGGAAAAAAATACTGTTTCCGACGAAAAAGAACAAGAAAGCTCTGACCTTTCCGTGATAGATAAAATAACACAAAGATATGAACTGACAACTGATAGTAAACAAGAAAGTGTTCCTAGCACAACCGAAAGTTTCACTTTTGAGTCTACGAAAATTCCACCAAGAGATGAAGCAGAAGTCACGGTGCCAACAGCTACTAGCGAACAACAAACTGCTTTTAGCCAAATGACAGAAGATGAAAGTTCAAAGCCAGAAAAAACTACGGCTAGTGAAGCAATAGCTAGTACAGAACCAGCTATAATTAGTGGGGAAAATACTATTCCTATAGAATTAGAGAAAGAAAGTTCTGCACCTTCTGAAGACAAAACAACACCGAAATATGACATGAGGCCAACGATTATCAGCGAACATATCACTGCCCCTGGTGAAATCGTAGAAGATGGCACTGAACCTTCCGTGGACATGAGTACAATTAAAGATGAAACAAAACTTACAGAGTCGACTGTTTCTCATGATAAACAACCCACTACTGTTAAAGAAGACGAAACTATTACTACTGAACCGACATACAGAAAAGAAGATGAAGACAAAGTACTTACTGATACTACCTCAGAAAGCGAAGTCGAAAAATTAACCACGGCAGCACCTGATTTCTCAAAAGAAACTGCCGTAACGTCTGAATATTCTGAAGTTTCAAGTGTAGAGACTATTGCCCCACCAACAGACTATGAACATAAACTAACTACTACACAATCACCTGGCCAACAACAAGGCATTGAAGAAACATCTCAGTCTATATTGGAAGTATCGGATGTCACTAAACCTACTGAAGAATCAGCTACAACTGCTACAACTTCTAGTGTAACAAGTGAAGTTGTATTTACCTCGCCTTCTGATGAAAAACAAGAGTTACCTGTTGGCACCACCATTAATCCGGAAGATAATGAAATAGGTGAAGATATTTCACCACCTGGCAGAATTCCAGGTGAAGGTGATTGTCTCCTCAATGGTATAACATATAGAAATGATAGTTCAATACCCAGCAATAATAAATGCCACTCCGGTTGTAAATGTGTTAGCAGTATTGTCAAATGTGATCCAATTATCTGTAGTCCGCAACCGGAATATATGGACAATTGTCAACCTATTTATGATACACCAGAATCGTGCTGTCCTACATATGTCTGTGATGATTCAAGAGAAACCATTCCACCTCAGTCACATAGTCAAATGTCTGGAACAGAAAGCCCACAACCTTCCCCCTCAATCGAGTGTGATGGTGATCAGTGTAAAGTGGGTCAAGATAAACAATCTCCTTCGATACCTACCCAACTGTGCAATTCCGGAGATTGTGATGATGTTGCTCAAAAACCGATAAAACCATATCCTTCCACAGAATATTCTGAAGGATGCACAGATGGTGAATGTAAGCCAACCAAAGATGTACCTGAACTGACACCTGTTGAACCAGTTGGAGTACCCCAGGCTTGTGATAATCCAGAAAATTGCAAGGAAACTCACATTCCCGATATTGTCACATCCCCTTGTGAAGGTGAATCATGCATAAATGTAAAAGACGAACGTTGTGATAAAAATAGTGACTGTGAGGTTGCTCATGATAAGCCATGTGAAGGACAAAATTGTGAAAGTAAGCCTGATACCACAGCGGATAAGGATACACCTGAAATTTGTAAAAATCAAGATGACTGCAAAGAGACTAAGATGCCAGAAATAGTCGTATCTCCTTGCGAGGGTGAATCATGTATAGGAATCACAAATGAATCCTGTGATAGTAGTGATTGCAAAGAACCTGCCCCTAAGCCATGCGTTGGTCAAAATTGTGAAATTCAACCTGGAACTACCTCTCAAATTTGTAAGAATCAAGATGATTGCAAGGAAACAGAGATTCCAGAAGGAGCTGTTACTCCTTGCGAAGGTGAATCTTGTACAGAAGGTATTAAAAAACCATCCCAGCCCAGTGACAATGACGAATTATGTTCAGAAGAAAAGGGATGCAAAAAACCAGAAGATAAATTTGTTCAAGAATGTGCAGATGAATTATGTAGAAGAAAACAAACTTCAGATGTGGAACACAAATTACCATCTGAATGCAATGATCCCGAATGTTTGCAAAAACCAATTCACCCCAGTCAAGAAACAACGATCAATGTACAGTTAGGTACTGAGTTGCCAATAACAAGTGAACCAATATCAGAAGCCGGTGAAAGTGTAACAGAACACGATGATCAAGAAATCAAATTACCAGAATCACCTGTAACCCAAGGTCAAGAAACATATACAGAAATTCCTCTTGCGCCCATGACTGCAGAAAGTGTGACGATTCAACCGGAACAAACAGGAACTGTTAAACCATACAAGTTTAGTGAATTGCCCGAATCTACTGTTGGTGAGACTGAGGAAGCAAGTACAAGAATTCCGGAAGAAATGACAACTAAGGCGTTAGAAATCGCCACAGAACATCATGAACACATTGATACTGAACATAAATTGCCAGAGACATCTACTCAAGAATCAAAACTTGTAACACAACCTAAAACAGAAGAAGAAAATACAGAATTTTCTGAAATAGGTGTAACTGAAAAAGAAGACCAGGCCACAGAATATCCATCTGTATCTGTTACAGAGATTTCTTTAGAAATGGAATCGTCATCTAAACCAGCAGAACAGGGCACCATCAGTACAGAAAGTTCAAAAATTACGGAATCAGAAGCGATATACACAATAAAGACAGATGAACCTGTGACTGAAATTAAAGAAACATCCACTATGCCTTCTCCACATGCGACGGAACGAAATGAAATACCCGAACCTCATGTTACAGAATCAGCAGAAATAACACATGCAATAGAAGTATCAGATGTTGAACCTGAAAAAACCACAGGGACACCTGAGCATGTAACTGAACATATTACATCACAATTTTCAGAAATAACTACAAAGTCACCGTTAATTATAACAGACCAGGAAGTCAAAACAGAGGTACAAACTATGGCTACAGAGCTTCCTGAGTCTCCAGTAGTTTCATCCGAGCCCGAAATTGAACCAACAGGCATAGAACCACATGAAATCGATAGTAGTACCGATAGACCACACATTTCAGATACACCAGACGATATCGCAACTAAAATTCAAGAAACTAGTACCGAATCTTTGGAAGAACATGAGTTAAGTACTCCAGCGCCCTTGGCTGAAACCGTATCTTATGAACACCACACGGAGTTACCTAAAACTACCGCTTTTGAAAATGAAATGCAGACCAAGTTACCAACTCGCCGCGTTACAGCTCCAGAAGAATATCTTACTAATGTTCCGTATGAAGATATCGATACACAAAAATCTACTGTAATGCCTGGATCAATTGGTACAGAAGAAGATATTGAGACATCGACACCATCAGCTTCGACTTCTATTGATGATGAGAGTAAAACAAAACCATATGAAACCGATGAGAAAGGGGTTACTACTGTAGAAGAAAGTTTGCCTCAGGCACATGTCACACCACCGCAGGAGGTTATTCCCAGTTTAACTGAAAAAACGGTTCAACAGCAAGAATCCTACACTGAGTTGCCAGTATCACTTACAACAGGATCAGAGGCATACGAATCAAAGACTCCAGTAGTTTCAATGGATGAGGAAAATAAAATTCAAACAGATTCTCCAATTTTAAAACAGACTACATTATCTCCTACTTCAGAACAAAATGAAACACAAACTGACTTGCCTACTAAAGAGTCAGAACCATCTGTTTTGGAAGAAGAAACCAAAACGGAAATACCAGAACCTTACACCACTGAACCAGAAAAGAAGATAACAGAAACCCCAGATCAACATATGACTATACAGGAAGAAGGATCTACAATTTCAGACCAACCTGAATCTGATGAAAAGGAACATCTCTCTGTAGTCTCCACGGAAAGTCCTCAATCTATTGTAACTGACCAAGACATGGGTATTGGCACATTAGTTACAGAACAACAAGCAACAGACGAATCAGAAGTAACTGAAAAGGAAGAAATAAGAACTGAGGTACCAATGCCTTCTTTTGCTGAGGATGAAAAGGTAACTGAGGTATCACCTCTTGTTACGGAAAAAGACGAAATTGATGAAAATAAAATAATGGGCACAGACAGAATCACCCCATCAGAAACAGATTCTTCCTACAAGCCTTCTCATGAAGAAGCGAGCTCTGAAATACCAGTATCATTGTTTTCAGAAAAGGAATACACTGATAAAATGACGGAGGTCGGAGAATCATCTGTCACAGAAAGTACTCTGACACCAAAGCAACCAGAAGAACATGAAATTCATACTGATTTACCAATTTACGTTTCTACGGAACAACATGAATTAGATACTAATGGTCCAGAAAATATTAAAACGGAACAACCTGAACTCTGGACAGAAACACCAGCAACGGTATCCACTGACTCCCATGAGAAGAGCACAAAAATACCGTCACAAACAGAAATACAGGAAACAGTTACTAAACTTCCAGAATTCTCCTTGACAGAAGAAATACCATCTTCTCCTGATATAGAACCTCTGACATTTACCACGCAAGAACCAAGTGACATTGTTCATATGAAGGAAACAACTGAAAGAGTAGAAACAATTACTTCTGATCGAGCACTAACCACCGAATCACCTGCAGTATTCGTACCACAACAGGAACCAGTTACAGAGTCGGTATCACATGAAACCGTGCAGGAAGTCATAATGAAAGAAATTACAAAATCACCTGAAGCAATTATTACTGAACACGAAGAATTGGCTACAACAAAATCACCTGTACCAAATGTAACAGAACTCGAAGAAATTATCACACAAGCACCGTATGCACCAGAATCACATACATCAGAAACAGACTTTACAGTATCTCCTGTCACTCAACAAGAAATCGAAACTAAAGCACCAGAAAAGCAATATACTGAGCCACAAGAGTTTGAAATTAAATCAGAAGAACCATCAGTCACCCAGAGTTCTGATTTGCCACCTGCAAAGGAGACAGAGTTACCTGAAACTGGTACAGTGCCACAAAAGTCTCACACTGAATACCATGAAACACCTACAACAGATCAGAGTATGATTGCTACGAAACCATCTCATAAACACGAAGAAAGTCATACAGAGGTACCTGTCTTTTCAGTAACGGAAACTGAGGAAGTAGGTACTAAACAACCAGCAGCTACTGAACAACAGGAACTAGACCAAAATGAACCAAAGCCAACTGAAATCCTTCATACAGAATCACCAGAGTTTACAGAAATATCTATAGACATTACCACAAAGTCACCTATTTCTGAACTTACACAAGAATTCACAAAATTGACTGTAGAACCAGAACAAACCACAAAGTTCAGTCATGAGTATTCTGAAACAACGCCATATTTGGTTGAATTAGAAGAGCATCCTCACAAAGTAGACGAAGAAATATCGACAACTCTTCCTTCAGAAGAACCAACTACTGCACACTCTGAAGTACATGAAACAGAACAAGTACAACAAGTAACAGACGCGTCTACAGAAAAGCTTCCAAGTGAGGAAATCCTTACAGAATCGCCAATTAAGGATACACAAAGACCTTATGATGAAAAAGAGGAAATTTCACCACCCATCCAAGAGACATCTAGGCCAGACCTTTACCCGACCACATCAGAAGAAACACCTGAAAAATCCACCGAATCATTACCGATCGAAGAGCCATCCGGCCCAGAGGGTCACCTTTCTACTGTAGCTGCAGAAGAAACGCCTGATAAATCTAGTGAATCTACCCCTGTTGAAGAGGCCAGGCCCGAATTACACCAGACCACATTAGCAACAGAAGAGACACCCGAAATGCCTACCGAACCTACCTCTGTGGAGGAACCATCTAAGCCTGAGGTGTACCAGACTACATCAGTATCAGAAGACACAACTGATAAATCTAGTGAACCTACTTCAGTTGAAGAGCCATCAAAGCAAGAGGTTGACCAGAGTTCATTAGCACCTGAAATACCTGAAAAGTCCAGCGAATCTTCGATTTTAGCTGAAGAAAGTACTTCTTCTAGACCAGCACTATCAGATTCCGAAGAACCAGATAGAAGGTTTAGTAACGAAACTCAAACAGATAGAGATAGTGCCACTTCCACGTCTGTACAGTCCTTTGAAGAAGATAAACAGACCACACCTACCATTTCTCCTGATATTGAAAAAACATCCATCCCCGGTGAAGATTATGGAGCACAGACTGAAAAAGACATTGTTCCGAGTACATCTAAGCCTCTGGAAACCGATGTAGTTCTTGAAACTACTGCCCCAGAGGATGAATTTATTCCGGCAAAGACGACAACTGCTAAAATAGAAGAAAAGGATTCAACTCAATCACCTGAAATACTCGATAAATTTAACAAACCTGAAGAAAAGCCTAGTGAACCATCAACTCCAACACCAGAAACACCGAAACCTGGCTTCAACGAATTACAACCCACTGACGAAGTACCTTCACCTGAAGATGAAAGTCATTTCCCTCCCAGTGGAGGCTATGGTCAAGAGCCAGATTACGTGGAGGAAGATCAGGCATTTGGTCCTGGTACTTGCCGCTATGGAGGAAAAGTATATGTATCTGCGCAACAAATACCAAGAGACGATCCATGTGACTTCTGCTTCTGTTTCAGAAGTGATATTATTTGTTTACAACAAAGTTGTCCTCCTCCTATACACGGATGCCACGAAGAACCAATTCAAGGTTTTTGTTGTCCACGATACGAATGCCCCGTATCTATGGCGACCACGCTCAATGTCACCACGACTACGACGACGACGACAACTACATTGCCGCCACACTTCTTGCCTCACGCCTACAAAGGCGCAGCGCAACGAAGAGGCTGCCAAATAAAAGGACACACATACAAAGTTGGAGAAGTAGTCCGCGCGTCATCGGGACCATGTCTACATTGCACGTAAGTTATAGTTTTATTTGTGCAAATTTTAGGGTGGATTCCGAACGAACATATTTATAATAATAGTACCTACATTACTGCAGCGGCCTGCAACTGAGGCGTTGATGGACGAACGTGTGGATGTGGGCCGAGGCGCAGCCGAGGCAGGCATACGCGAGTCCACTGGACTGTAACAAACTTTGATTTCAACTGTATACATGCCTACTCGTATATATCTGTAAAAAAAAATTACACTATTTTGTATTTCCATTTGGTAATTTAATTGCACTCCATTTCAGATGTGGAGGAGACGGTCAAATGAAGTGTGATCCTAAAGTGTGTACACCGGAGCCAATGCTGCGACAAATGATAGCAGCTGCCGTGTCTTCGAAGAGACGAAGGTGAAATACCTCCGTGAATATACCATCCTATTTGAACACACCGTCACATGGATAGAAAAGAACCTATGTGATAATCATTTCCATCTACCTACTCTTCTATGCACAAGAATAATGCTCAAATTATCCCGATGGAGTAGTTTAAGATTTCGTGTCATATGTGGTAGACGTTATTAATGTTTTACTTTTCATAAAGTGTCGTGGCACGCACAACTCAATGTATCAATCATGACTGTGATTCAAATATTAATAATTTTCTTAAATCTGAATTTTTGACGATTTTTGAGTCTTCAATTAAGGCTAATTTATTATTAATATATTTATCTTTTTAACAAAAGTCAGTGCCAAACGATAGTGCTAAGTTGTAAACGACTATGCCTTTATGATAAAGATGTTCAAAATTTTGTGAATGTCACTAAAATAACTTTTACTGACCAAAGCGAAGCTATAATATACTCTCAAATATAAAGTAAATATTTTCATGCACAAATCAAGCTTCGTAGGTCATTAGATCGCCGGAATCTTGACCATTTTACATGTAAACTTAATTGTTTTACCGATATAAGTTTAGTCAATTTCTTTGTGTTTACACGATGTTACATTTAACGATATCTAGTATCGTGTAAATATGAAGTAACTTTTAAGGATCCCTGATGTTGTAAATGCCTTACTTAATTTGTAATAATTTATATATTTTAGGTGTATAGTACTTAAGCCATGTTTTGAGACCAGTGACTATTATAATTTAGAAGTATAACGAAGGCCCTACTGATGGAGAAACAAGAAAAGTGCCGGTCGACGCAGCGTATACCTACGACGTCACCTTGGCCGGCACTTTTCCTAGTCCATGTCTTACAGAAAACGACTAGCTGATCCACTTGTTTTCTCTAATTCCTGGACGCGTAAAATATTTTCTAGCACATGTGTAGTACTAATAGCTAGTGGCCGATACTTTTAATCTTTTGTAAAGAACTTTTACAATATGATAAAATGTTAAAACATATTGTAGGATCTTTTGTAACTTTTGATATTGAAGTGCTGGTAGACTAGAAAATGAAACAGATTGAGATGGGTACGGAAGTTGAGAAGACTGTTGCGATCGCTCATTGGTTAGGTCTAGTTGCATAATATAAACGAACGATCGCATTCATTCGTACCAACCTCTTTCTGTATTTGCAGGTTGTAGTTATATTTTCCTTATTTATTTAAAGTTCTAGAAATACGAATAAATTTTATGGTTTAAAAAAGTGATGTTACATTTCACTGTTTAAAAAATTCAAACACAGATTAATACAAAAAAAATCATCAAAATCTAATTTTATCCGTTTAATTGTATTTTACCGAGTCGAGCTATTATCTAGCTGTCTGTGCAACTGTGCAAATGAGTTTTAAATAAAATATCAGAAATGAACTGTGTGTGGTTATTTATTAATCGAAATACATGGTCCAAACAAAACCAGCTGCCTGTCACCGGTAGGAATCAAACCCACGTCTTCTGGCGTCCAAGACAAACGCCCAATCTACTTGGCCAATGATGATAGCAGCATGATTCTACCTAGATAATATTTTCGAGTGAACATTTAATGAAGTAGGTACATAAGGACTTATTCATCATTATCGTATCAGCCGGAACAAAAAGGCTTTCCCAAAAGATCTCACAAGGGCCGGTCCTGCGCTGTCCGCATCCAGTCATTTCTCGCGACTTTGACCAGATCGTCGGTCCATCTTGTGGGAGGCCGTCTACGTACGTTCGGTGCGTGGTCGCCGAACTTCATTAATCCTTACAAAATAAATTTGAAGGTATTTGGAAATTTTTTACAATACTAATTTTTTCGGTCGCCTATTTACGCAGGCGTGGTGCAAACCTGCGATCATCAATACTATGATCTTGATGATCGCAGGTGAAAACGCGGGGAAATGCCTATAAACATATCCGATCTTCCTGAGGAGAAGGCCAGGTGATACTCGCACCCAAACCTGCTATACGAACATTTCACATCTTTACCTACATCAATTTGATATTATTGATAATTCTCGGGAGCCGTGCTTTCGTGTTGTCTGTCAATCTTGAAGAACATCAGTACTTGTCTATGTGCCGTGCCACGTCCAGCTGCTTCCCGCCATACATGATCTTGGAGCTGCAGTCTGCCATTCAGGGTGAAGGTGTTCATACCTTTTTACCTAAACAATTCATAGTCCAACTAAACCCTTTTGCTGTTTTGTACAATCTACTATGTATTTCTGCCACTAGTCCACTAGCAAGCCCCACACTTTGTGACGTTCGTAGTAGAACTTTTAAGGAAAACACCAAGCAAGATTTCATGATGTAATTTATACCCTACGCAAACAACATGTGGCGCCCTCACTCAAAAGTCGGTACTACTAGTTGGTTGGGTGCAAGAAGAGCGACTCTACGACGCCTCTATACTGTCGTCGCTGTTGCATTACACGGGATTGTCGGTAGAGGTCGTCTTTTGACGCAAACTATCTATACCATAGAGTTAGCTAACTTATGATCTTACCTAACATCCAATGCAATGCATGCAACCAATGATTTCAAAAGGAGTATAATATATGTCAACGAATGCAACTAAATTCCAACTTTCAAACCAACGAACCGACATGAAAATGAAAACGTCTGTATCCTCTATTTATTTTATCTTCAAGTTTAGCAAGTGCGGAAGGTGTGATAATCATCTTAACATCTTTAAAACAATGGTTGTTTATGTTTATAAATATATGTCGTATAGGTATTAATAAACTTAGTATTGTCATAATAGAATTGTGTCTCCTCGTGAAATTGGTGTCGTAAAAATATATAGGTAATTAGATGATTCAATATATAATAAATAATAATCACGTCAAAAATGAGTATCCATAAAAATTACACGAAATAATCTCAAACTACCTGTGGTACAACCTACATATTCGAACAGTGTAAATACCTGTTCTTGAAGTTGCTCCTGCAACTCTCTTCAACTTTTCTACTTTTTGTTCAATAATCATAACATGGGAACGCCATTCCTCGTTCATCGTTGTCTTAGTACACTTTAAATTTACAATAGTTTTTAGTTTCCTTTTAATTGAAGTGATTCTCACGATTTCCGAACAGGTAAAAAATAATTGAATTTTAATTTTAAATAGTTTAAAAGTTCAGAAACTCTACACATTTACTGCGATAAATTTACAGATACCTAGCCTTATATGGTACCTAGCTGTTATATGGTAGGTATCTGTAAAATACATGTAAGTTTATTGAAAAGGTATAATGTTCTGTGAGCGGTAAGATATATTTATATGTTTATCATTCATTCCTATTGTTATAACAAGCTAATCTCAAACAGAATTTCCAGATTGGAATGTCCATAATATTCTCAACCAGCTATTTGTTACCTATGTAGAAATATGTACCCTCAATTTGAATAACTCCATCTCTCTCACACCAACGTCCGCCCATTCAGCCGTTTCACTCTATCCCATTACTTTTATATTGTTCGCTAACTTTCTTGTTTGTATAAGCAAATACACGTATTTGAAAGTTTGTATATTTGTAGGTTGTATTATACAATAATAAGTACGTGCTTATACTTTTGTTCAGTTTTAAAATGTATTATAGATTAGTTTGGACTTTCCCTTGTAATAATATACTTCGAATTAAATTTAGGTACTTATTAAATTTAGCCATACAACCCATCAGATGTTAGTCCGTTTTTATACTATAAAAATTTGCGGGTTATTCCCAACGGATCATATGATCCGTTCGGGGTTGCATCTGATCACACAAAAAGTTCCCATCGGATCACATTATCCGATGCAACTAAGAAATTGTGATTAGCTATCAGAATGCGATTAGAATTTGTGAATTAATTTTCTTCCTCACTCTGCTGCTTATTGATTTGATTGCTGCCTATCCCACAGAGGATTTTATTAGCTATAGGTACCTGCGACTTTGTCCGTTTGGTATATTGTCGGAAGAGGGCGCGTATATATGTATATGCCGCAGGGAAATGAGGATATCAGGGATTTCACGAAATCCCGGAAGATGTCGAACGGTCTTGTTTATTACGTCTTCTTACTAAAAAATATCTAGTGATATGTCGTTTCACTAAACTAAATCTAGTAAAATGCCAGAAAATCTGCTACCCGCAGCGTAATAATTTAACGACTAAAATTGATTTCGGCTCGATTTTTATTCGGCAGTATCCGCTTTTCTGACATTTTACTAGATTTAGTTTAGTGAAACGACATATCACTTGATATTTTTAGTAAGAAGACGTAATAAACAAGAATATTCGACATCTTCCGGGATTTCGTGATATCCCTAGGGATTTCGTGAAATCCCTGATATCCTCATTTCCCTGCGACATATATACCCAATGACTACTGAATAGTCCCTATACGTTTATAGGGATTTTACTCTTCATACATTGATCACCTGCAATAATTAAATAATCAAAATATGTGAATGCTAAGACCACTAAAAAGTTCAGTAGGTAGGTAAGTACACATTTGTTAGGTACTTCGAATTTAAATCTATACTAATAATAAAGAGGTAAAGTTTGTTTAGATGAATGTTAGAACTAATCTTTGTAACTACAGAACCGATCTCAATAATTCTTTCGCTGTTGGATAGTTATTACTCTGTGTATGAACATAGGCTATTATATTATAGGTATTGGGTTTTATAAAAAGGAGCGGCCACAAAATGTATTAAAGTCACAGAGGAATTAATTGATAAAGTGTAGTAAGTCGGCGAATATTTCAGGAATTCATCAGGACGTTAGGCGTTAGTAAGTTCACATTTGAAATCGTAACTTTGAATGTTCTGTATATGAAATTGTTGAGTAAAAAAATATACAAATAAATAAATATACAAAGGACTAATAGGCGCTAAATTAAAAAACACACGTATTTCTACAAATAAATTAACTATGCACTAAACAAAATAAGAAAAAATATCTCCATAGCAACCAAAATGTACGCAAATGAAAGAAATTGAACTTGACGCAAATCGGCTTTCCATATCCCAGAGTGTTAAAACGGGTTTTGCGACCCAAAAAACAAGATCAAATACTAGACTTATGTGAAGTCTAGATAGAGTTCGTTTTTCAAAAACCAAAATTTGACAGCCACATTCTCATGGATATTAAGAAAAAAGATTTCATGTAAAAAGTAGAAGACTTTATTTAACAAAGAGTTAGTTAGCAAAGAGTACTAACACAAGAAGATTCGATACATTCAGTTTCCAAAAGTTTAATAACATCTCAGTAAATTTGTAAGAAAAGATTGATTACCTATTATATTTAAAAAACCTATTCAAAGAGTTTTTACTACCTACTAAGTTTACATTCAATACTGGCCATTTATGCAGAAAAAAAACTTGCATGGCTATTGTTAGAATAAAGAACAAAATATTATTTCATTTTAATTATGACAGGCTTTTAAAAATTTTCTTTAACAAAATGCCAGTGTCTGAAAGGAATAAAATCTTATTGGTAACAATAACTTCAGTAGTACTGACGATTTATGCAGAAAAAAAGATTTGCAATGCCAAATTAAAAAACGAACAAAACATTTCTTTTTAACATCGCGCGTGGCTTTCACAACATTTTTCTATGATCGAAAGTGCCAGTGTGTGAGGAATAAAATCTTTTTGGTAAAATTACATCCTACTAATAAAAAACGGGAAAGTTTTAAGGATGTTTGTTACTCTAAAACTAAGAAACACGTTGTGATGAGAATAAACACAGCGAACTTTAATATGTAATATTAAATTGTTAAAGTTCGCTGACTATACAGCAATATAGAACATCAGAATAACACATATAGATACCCCGGGAAAACTGTTCCCGCGGGAAAAACTTTTCTATGCGGGCGAAGCCGCGGGAAACAGCTAGTGTAAGGTAATTTTATCTACTATATGTACATAAAAACAAACCGCCCTAGTCACCGCAAAAAAAACTCCAGTCCCTCCGCCACTACCCGCTTCACAGCATCAAGATCAACAGCCTATTAATATGTCCCCACTGCTGGGGCTCAGGCCTACCCTCTCAACGAGGCCGTTCGGGCTATAGTCCACCACGCTAGCTCAGTGCGGGTTGGTTGACATCTCATGCGCCTAAAAATTTCTTCTTCGGCGTATGCAGGTTTCCTCACGATGTTTTCCTTCACCGTTTGAGAGCAGTCATTAAAATTTACTCAAGTTTCGAGAAAAAACCTGTTGGTACATGGCCCAGCCGGGGATCGAACTTCGGACCTTTCGATATGATAGGCCGCGTCTTATCCCCGAGGCCACTTGCTGAAGAGCGTCAGTGGCCTCGGGGATAAGACGCTTGATAGCTAGGGTTGGAATTTAATAACAAACAAACAAACAAACGAACGAACAAACAAACAAACAAACAAACAAACAAACAAACAAATAAATAAACAAAACGAATAAATTATTTAGGTTCAACAGTTGCGAGTCTCTATCTCAAGTCGGATTTGTTGGTCTTGTTTTCTTATTCACTTTGTGATAACCTAAAAAGCTTTTTAGAATCAACCAAAGAGATACAAAATATAGATTGGCAGCAGCTTGCTGTCAATAAATAATTCACAAAAATGTTTAAACCAAACAACTTTGGAGCCTCGAGGGGTTTTTTTTATTTATAATTTATTTGTAAGTTTAGTTTTGTTTTATAATAAGTTTTTTATTGTTATTCTATTAATATAATACATTTTCTTTTTTTATTGTAAATTGTAAAAAAGAACCAACTAGGTATTTATGGTTTTTTAATGTAACTGGATTTTGGGCATATAATATAATTTATACAGCTACGAGCATTGACATATACATTTTTATGTATAAACTACAACTATTTATACGACAGTTCTACAAATAGACGAATAAGTCTGTAGGATTTTTGGTTCCAAGCATTTTCTTACGATATTTGGCTTGGAAAATGGCCTGGGGTAAAGGTAGGGTATACCGTATAAGCTATTCGACTTGACCGTAATTTTATCGTATTTTAGCTGCCAGGTAAGTGGCACTCAATATTGAATGATAAATATTTTTAGCATGTATAGTACCTACATGCTCATGAATGATCATATTAATAAAATCCGAAAAAATAAATAATTTTAAATGTATATGTAGGTATATACGATCCGATCACAATCAGAAAAGTCTGGAACTTTAATAAGTATTTGAAATTGGAATCGTAAGTTTGCCCTCTCTCTCCACTCTGACCCTACGGTCGTAAAAAACTGTTCTTTTAAATAATGAACCACCCAACCAAGGGCTTTTTGCCAAAGTTCCTATTGGAATAACTATTAGTATTTAGCCCATTGTGAGTTAACTTGCCAATGTTACATTGTATTTGAAAAGAATCAGGCAGGATCCTCTTTTTATTATAGATCGTTTTGTCCCAAATAAGGCTGTATGTATTTTTTCATTTGGCGTCGTCGGGCCGCGGTTCGCGGAGTCGCGGGCTCCGCCGCGGAGTCCCGTGCACCCGCCATCCCGCGGCGGGCGCCTCCCCGCACCGCTCGCGGTCTCCATGGCGACCGGCTCAAATGACGTATCGATCCCGCGTGGGGGCGGGGGCGCCGCGGGGTGGCGCCGCTCCACCCGCCGCGCCGACCCCCTTGCACCCCCTTGCACCCCTGCCACTGCCACTCGCTCGACCGTTGGCCCATGCAAAATGACGGATGTAAAGTTTGGATGTACCTCCTTGGAAGGAAATGATATTTTCATTAAAATGAAAATGAGGTTATGTTTTTGATTTATTTCTTTCTCCAATTTTACTTTTGGAGAAACTTGAGACTCGATCCGACTCGTATCTTGACGAAGCTGTTACAACTGTACTTTATCTTTATATTTATAAGGCAATTTAGAAACCCATTCTCCTCTTTTTATTGAGGCATAAACCGTATTTATTGTGAGTATAGACACCACCTAATAACATAATATCTATCTTGCCGCTTACAATTTTAATATTAGGTACTCATATTATCAAATACTCATTGACGTGATTGCACAATCGCTCTTTCATTATTTCTTGATGTTATTGTCCAGAATAAAATATGAAATCTTTAAAACTTTCAAATTTTTTGAGACGCATTAAGTGATTAACTCATCTATGTAATACTACTAGGTAAGTACCTCCTTACGTACATAAGTAATTCTGCAGTTTCCATTCATGAATAGGGAGATTCAGAAACACTAACGAAACTTTGATTAGTTCACGTTATTAATTTGCCCAGTGATACTTTCTACTAAAGTTTCCAATTGCAAACTACCATATACCATTTTATACATGAACGTTTTAATAATATGACAAAGTAAATTAGGTTTATACTTAAAATTATCATAAATAAAACCGTGATTTTCGCAATCAGTTAAAATTTCGTCAGTTTTTAATGTACTGTAATGTAAAACATGTTAATTTTATAATCTTACTTTTACAAATCTAAAATTACTTACCTACACATCTGAAAATCTGTTTAATTGTTTGTCGGTGATCCTTGTACGAAAAAGAAACCGGACAAGCGCGAGTAGGACTCGCGTTGTGAGGGTTCCGTACAAACTAATATTTTTTATATTTCGAAAATCTTTAATTTAGTAGGTACACATAATTAAGTTTGTTGGTAATAGCACAGAATGGTCATAGAAAAATTCCTTTTTTTTGTGGTGTAACTACAAATAAACTGTTTCCGGATTTTTCCCATACTTGTGCTATAAGACATTGCTTCTTGCCAAATTTCAAGATTCTAGGTCAACCTAGTTAACTTAAATAATTATTATTAAAATTAAATTGTTCTGTTTCAGTTTCGCCTGCATCCTTAGAGGAAAAAGTAGGTAAATATGTAAAATAAAGATACCTACATATTCAGGTACCTACTTAAGCTGGCTAGGCTTAATGATAACTTAATTAAACATGCAAACAAATAGATGGCCAAACAAGCTTATCCATTTTGAGGGAACCCTAAAAATACCGAGAAACGCAAGCAATAACAACACAAACATCAATTCGCGTTAAAAAATGTTTTTAAATTAAATCATTGCCGTGTTTAAACGTCTTTTCTAAAATTTTGTTTCAAACATTAACATAATTAAGTGGTTCTCAAAGTTTTCCCATTATAAACTTAGCGAGAAATTTTATTTTTCCCTCAAGTCACGCGTCGCTGTGTGCGTCTGTGTGTGAACGCTCCAGCGAATTGGATTTTTCGTAGTGTGAGTGAACCTACTTTTGCCGAGGGAACAGGAAAACCTTGGAGATTCATGAAATATTAATATAAAACGTCTGAAAAAGTTATTTCTCAGCGTAATATAAACTTATATTGTAAGTATGTTCAGAGTGGTTTCTAAAAAATAAACAACAAGAGTAATTCAGTGTTTAAGTTTGTTTCAACCAATAATCTTACGATTAATGTTGTACTGCTATATAGGTATGACGATTTATTGTTTTACTTAAAAGTTTTGAAATTAATAATTTATTATTTTAAGACACTTTTTTCCTAGTCAAGATACTTATTTATTTAAACTTAATTGCACGTTGTAATGTAAAACAGATGAACCTAATGGTGAAGGCATTCTCTACCAGTTAACCTTCGGGTCGTTCTGATAGATTGTGGTAGGTGCAAAGATAAAATAAAACTTATGTACATACAAATAACATTTTCTAAATGTAAAAGGTACTGTCCAGGTAACCATTTTTCCAATTCCTATTTATTCTAAAGTGTTTTTTAATGAACTTTTTAATGAATGAACTTTATGATATCAAAAATTTACCTAAACAATTTAACTAAAACAAATAAACCTAAAAATTTCGTTATGATTTAAAATTGAATTAAGTAGATACACTTTATAATAGACTATTAAGCAGTAGAAATACAAAACAAGTCAACTTCCACAAGTTTTTATTGTTGATTCAAAAGGAGTCATACAAGAGACTTCAACGCATACCTACCTACGATACTTATTGAGTCATACAAAAGACTTCAACGAGCTTATATCATAAAGAGTCATACAAAACTTTTTTTTTGCGCTTATTTATTATGATATCACAACATTCACAAAAACAATTTTAAACGTAGATACTCTAATGCATTTTAGGGTTCCGTAGTAAAAACAAGGAACCCTTATAGTTTTGCCATGTCCGTCCGTCTGTTTGTCCGTCCGTCCGCGGCTTGGCTCAGAGACTATTAGTACCTACTAGAACGCTGTAATTTGGCATGGGTGTATATATTAATCACACGATTAAGTAATATAATAAAATCTTGAAATAAAAAAAATATATACAGTACGTCCCATTATTAAAGTGGACCAGATTTTTTATCTCGTATACCCCATGTATATTGGTATCGTTGGATAGGTCTTTCAAAAATATTATGGGTATGTGGAAACATTACATTATTTGATAGGGAAACGATTCTAAGGATTTGAGTTTCAGTCATAACGTCTTTGCTCGATGTGAACTAAGAAATATAGATCCACGCGAGCAAAACCTGTACTAAATCACTAGTCTGCATTATTACGTAGGTATAAGTCTACAATCACCATCATTGTCCTATTGAATTCGTACTGAAATGAAGTTGGCAGAATTGCTGGAGAAATTTAATTTCGCTACAAAAACAAAGTTGTGCTTCTATGATTTCAATGTCGGTTTATCGCCCTAACCTAACCCCACGTTTCACATTAGAAGTAGCTATGTAGGTACTTATAAAAAAAATTAAACTTTTATATGTGTGTACTTTGTCTGGTACAGTCAACGTCAAAAGTAGCTGAACAAAAACTATAACATCCAAAAATTGTGACCGTTCTAAAAATTACAATAACCTGATTTCTTTAATTATCAAGAGCCACTAAGCCAATTTTGTTAAAATTGTCCGACAGAAAGAAATCGTTTCCATTTCTATTTGTAAACTTCAAGATATCTTTAATTTATGTCAATGTCAATTCTCAACACAATGTCAGCATAACATAATCGACATTTCAAAAAGATTGCGTTCGACATTTTGAAATTAGTTAATTTTGAAAGTGTCGGCCTATAGGTAAAGACCATGTTTCATTGCAGTTCATTTGCAAAATTCAAATAATACTTGTCATACTGACTACTGCGAAACGTTAAACCGCGCTACTTATATAAAATAGATCTCTGTTATTTTTAAAGGTAGATTCCATTCGCCTATTTCCTTTTAAAACCAGGGACACATTTAAAATTTTTTAAAACGTTGAAATCATATCTACCTAACTAATTTCAGTAAAAAATCTGATATAGGTGCATTTTTTTGGAAATCTTTATTTTTTGCGATGTGCCAAACACAACCACAGGTTAAATTAAAAAAGTATGGTGTAAGTAGGACTTTACATCAATCAAAATCTTGTAGATCGACTAGTATTTAATACTGTAAAATGACTAAAAATTAAAAACTATTTAAAAATTAAACGATTAAAAAATGAATTAATGAAATTTTATGAAATTTTATAAATTAAATTTCTAAGCATTAAAGAATAATCACATCTAATAATAATATTATGACTATTTTGGTAAAGCGGGTTGTTCAGTCTCACAATGTATAAGACATTACCTACCTATACTTAGCCAACCTTGAATTAAATAAGATCTGTAATAATTCTGGTTCATACTACAATATTTTGTATACGTACTTACCTAAGTATTTGTCTTTAGTACGAAGTCATTAGGTACAGTTAACAATTTCTCTACTAACCGGTTCTTTGGTTTGTTGAAACTTAGGTACTACTTACATACGTTTTATTACTTTTTACTCGTTACTACATAAATAACTTATGGATATAGTAATTATTAAAACATTTTAAATTACGAATGAACAATCAGAGTAACATTAGTTCAAGTATTCAATAATTACGATTAAAAAATTTTATGCCATATATTTTTAAAAGTTTGTATTTAATCTATATTATCATGATAGGTAAGAGAGACATTTTTATATATGGGAAATCTTTTAAAGTGAGATATTTTTATGAACTAGAAACAACAGCCCATTGTGGGTGTATAGGTATCCATCGCCCATCCGAACCCTAAATAATAATATTAATAAGTATATCAATTTGCTTGCATTCATAATATGACGCAACAAAAGTTTAACTCTACGCCATATGTTAATAGAAAAAGAAACAATAGCCTGGCGAGATAACATTATTTATGTTCAATAAACTATCTACATCCATAGTGATAGATATATCTTCCTATTATAAAAAGCAATTTGTTTTTTTATTGAAACGCCCGGCGCCCGCATACAATCGTGTTAAATAGTGTAACTTACATATCCGCGGAGATAAGAGATAATGTTAAATAATAAATTCAGTTCAAGCTTCAAATTAAAGCCGACATATCATTGAATTGATTTAGTCAATCATAAACGTTAGCTAAGTACAGTAAGGTTCATAAGCGCAGTAGCACGCTAAGAGTCATTTTTCTGTACAACGGTGCACACGACAACACGAAAACCAGTTAGATATAACTGACTCCCAATTCAATAGCGTGTTTTAAACCTTATTTTCATAGGAATAAGTCATCAATTCATAGTAATATCAAAGAATATATTAGTGGATATGTGCGTGTGTAAGTACAGATATAAAAGAAAATCGTAAGTGAAACTGGGAGCCAATCGCACAAATTCTGAACGATATTACCAAATCCAAACCATAACCAAAAACGTTAAGCTGCATGTAAGTACACGTTTGGCCAACCTTTACAAACTCAAACATGTGGCAGGGGTTTGGCTTGCATATCGTTCAGAATTAGTGCAATTGGACCCCAGGTGTCTCAATCTATTGAGTTGCGAAACTGCTACTGCACTTATGAACCTTGACTCTGAAAGTAGGTCTGAAGTTGCCTGAGAAGCGGGTTGAAAGTAATACATCTCAGCCCTAGGGAGAATCGCTTTCAACTGACAGCTGTCAAATTATATAAAAAAAAACTAGTACTATATTGACATTTCTATTGGACCATGTTCCAACTGTCTATACAGCCACTCAATTACAGCGCGATGTAAAATTGAAATAACATAAAGTTATGTAATAATTATAGAATATATATTTTTAAATACTTTATTATAAATAAATATTACTGTCAACTATTTCTTTAAAATAACATAGATTTGGGCAAAATATTTACCATATTTTCAATGATGGAAATGAAAAATAATGGCAGAATAGCTGGCCGGTCACAGAAAAAAAACAAAATAGACGGGAAAGCGGCAATCCGATCTTCATTTGTTTTTTAGAGTCGTAGGGTTTTGTTTATACTTCCGTATAGCAGAGATTTGTATTAACACTCATTTTATGTATTTTTTATGCTTTCAGTGTATTCTTAATGAAAAGCACAGTGTTTTCCTCCGGTTCAAGACTTATTTAGAGGTCCCTCGAACTATTGGCGCCCTCGCTACGGGTCGGGCGCCAAACCCCGTCTCGGGACTTAAATAAGTTACTTTTACACCTAGGTTAACAATGTACTATTGCTCGGTGTTTTCTCGCAGCAAAAGTTGAAAGTTCGAGCTGTGAGGAGGAAAGGTTTTTTTTATCTTATATCATTCATTATTTAATTGTATTTAGTGTATCTTTTTACTTTCTCTCTCCTCCGTATCGTAGGTACTGATTTGTAATCGCGAAAAAATAGTATTTTCCAATTTTCGAGAAAATGTGTTCTATATCAATAACGCATACCGAAAAAGCACATCTCTCAATTCCGTCCATCCGTCCGTCCGTGCAGTCCGTCAGTCATGCTTGGCTCTGGAGGCTAAACCTTTAGTCCGTTTAAGACCAAATTTGGAACAAGAGTTTAAATTTATGATTATTGTATCTACTTTTGACTTGTAAGTAACAAAATGATTATGTACCAATAAAAAATTATTATGATATATTTCACAGCAATAAAATCTAGACACGCCATGTGACCAATCAAAAATCAATTGAATCGAGGTAGACATTTGATAATAAAAAAGCAATAACTTCACTGTGTCGTAATTAATAAATCTATGTCCGGAAACGTATAGCACAATAGGACATCGGACGAGACATGTGGATCCCCGCACCCTCCGCCCTCCGCATCCCCTGCTCGCGCCCTCCGCCCGCCCGTACTGGAATGCCCATTGTATTGTGCCGATATGATATTATGGCAAGCCACTTAAGTCAATATATAGGTTTTTGCAAGAACATTGAATAAATTGATTTGAAATAAAAATATATAAATTGAACTGCCATTCTTTAGAATCCCTGAAGTGCTGAAAGTGTATCTAAAATAGGACAGCCGCCAAACGAGTACTTAAGTATAATAATTAATCAGACATTTTTAATCAAATTAAATTCCTCAAACTACTAACTGGCAAACTGTAAATTAGAAATATTGAGACCTGAACATCAAAAACTACTATAGGTAATAAAAATTAGTACCTAAACATATTAGTACCTAAACGATTGGAGTGGATATTGACTTCGACTTCATTTCTGAGGATCCTGCAGCCTACAGGTAGAGGCGAGCTCTCTCCATCTGCTTCCGTCTTCGACGACAACAGGGATATAGCCCTGTGCAGGACGTTGCAAGCTTCTATAATTTGGTCACACCATCTAGCCGCTGAGGTCTGCCGCGAGCTGTGATGCCATCAACCTTACCCGTCATTATTGCCTTTTCAAGACTAACATCTCCTCAGCGTGCGATATAAGAGGAAACGTTGGAGACACATGGTTGATGTGAAATATAAATGCCAAAACAAAATTATTCATTGGAGTATGAAGCATCACTAATTTGTCACTGTCACTGGTAAAGTTAAGGTAAGCTTACGGAGTGCCATGTAGAGATCTTTCTTCTAAAGACAAATGTCCATCGACAAATCATGTTTTTGACGGCGATGTCGTCGCTATGAGAACGCGAGCGCAGTGTAATATAATGTAACGCATAGTTGCATGAGGGCATTATAACGTTGTAGTGAAGTTATTAGTGGTTGATTCAGGCGAGAGGCTCACGCGGCCGGAGTGCTGTCAAGGCCAAGTGAGGTCAGTCCTCCGGCGACGCTCTGCGCGCCACGATACCAGCGACCGGTTCTACAATTTTTAGTCTCTTTTTATTTTCATTTTTGTATACACGACGCTCAGACTAAACATTGTTTATACGAGTCAAGATCGGATTAAATTTTGTTGGGTTGTGTAGTTAATTTTATAATTTTTAAAACTACATCAAGAAATAAGAAGAATACCTTAATATTTTTACATACTTGTACCTATAAAATAGCTAAAATAATGTTTTTGACACCAAATAACTTTACGAGAAGACTAAACGTAAAGTTTTCAAAAAGTTCTATAAAATTTTGAGATTTTGACACATTCACAGACTTGAAACCATCTGAGAGACTTATTTAAACATTTTTCCTGTTACTCTCGTCAATTCGCTTGGTATAATCTCTATACTTAAAGTAACTGTAATAGTTGAAAGGTTATCCGCAATAGGTATATGTAGCCCTACTTTCAATTTGCTATGTTATTAAACAGAACTGTCTATTTATGATACGCAACCAGGGTTTGTTTATTTTCCCAGAAAGTTTATTTTTCCTTGATTGCTTGATGGCCACCAGATGGCGCGTATAGCGTTCACACTGTGTATGGTTTCATTTCGTAACAGACATAAACATGGCACCCTCGTCCTCGTCGCTGGCTGTGGAATTTTTACACTCACTTCAACTTTAAATAGCAACGTGCATGCAGTAGTTAGGATTATTGAGGGGTTTCCCCATGAAGCGAACCAGTATTATCATAGGGTTAACAGAAACGGCAAATTTAGTTTTGTACCTTTTCCTCTCCATAACAATATAGCTTTATGTACAGTCAGCTTCAAAAGTAGCTGGTCACTTTAGTACCTTGTCACTCTAATGTCAAGAGCGAATAGGTCAATTACTAATTGATAAATCGCTCTTGACATTAGAGTGACAAGGTACTAAAGTGACCAGCTACTACTGTACAATTCTCTATAAGTTATTTAACTAACCGTAAAAAATGGGATTATTTATAGGAGTGTGCGAAATAGGTTAATGGATTTTTATCCTACCACTGTAGTTAAATACATATCCTTTCTAAAAATCATATTAATATTGTTATATTAATAGTTTAAGGGCTTCTTACACCAGTTGCTGATAAAGCCCCAGATACCCTATATGCAGGTTATCTACCAGATACCCGTTTTTTTCGTTTTCACAGGTATCTGATTGCCTTATCCGTCCGATATACCGTCTTATAAACTTACAGCCAGATCAAGGGGCTGTTATTTCTTTATCTGTCGGATATGGATTGTTTTTTTTCGAATTTAACGCGGTAATACTTCAGTTTTGTGTTAACTTTTTATGATATATGGATTTATCACTGTTTCATTTATAAATAGTACATTACTGCCGCGGCCCGCAACAGAGGCATTGATGGATGAGCGTGTGAATGTAGGCCGAGGCGAAGCCGAGGCACACATACGTGAGTCCATCAATGCCTGGTTGAGGCCAAGGCTTGTATAATGCTATTCTCAAATAATGCGCGGAAATCCAAAAAATATCAAGTTTTATTAAAATTGTGAACCGTCTGCACTGAACGATCACGACATAGGGTTGTCACAATACTATCGGCAAATCAAAATACTTTTGGCCATATCTCCGGAACGGCTAGTGCTAGAACCATGTTCATGTACTCAAATGAAAGGGCTCGACGAGATCTAGTTGAATATAATATAAAATAAAATCACCCTGTATATACAATTTTATATGAATATACAGGATATTTTTTTTAATATTATATTCAGATAGATCTCGTCGAGCCTTTTCATTTGAGTACAAACACGAGGGGTCTAGTACTAGCCGTTCCGGAGATATGGCCAAAAGAGTGTTTTTTTTTCATTTGGCCATATCTCCGGAACGGCTAGTGCTAGACCCCTCGTGTTTGTACTCAAATGAAAGGGCTCGACGAGATCTATCTGAATATAATATAAAAAAAACACCCTGTATATTCATATAAAATTGTATATACAGGGTGTTTTTATATTATATTCAACTAGATCTCGTCGAGACCTTTCATTTGAGTACAAACACGAGGGGTCTAGTATTAGCCGTTCCGGAGATATGGCCAAATGAAAAAAAAAACACTCTTTTGGCCATATCTCCGGAACAGCTGGTGCTAGACCCTTGTTCATGGTACTCAAATGAAAGGGCTCGATGAGATCTATCTGAATATAATATAAAAAAAACACCCTGTATATATAATTTTTTATTCAACAATTTCCGCGCATTATTTGAGAAAAGTGCTATACAAGCCTGCAATCAATGTAATTTCATGCATCATTCGAAATTTAAATAAAACTTTTGCTATGTTACCTCCGTGGTTGCCATGGTTACACGACAGATATGAATTAATATGGTCATTATTTGACCGCTAGGCACGACAGATATGGATTAAATAGAAACGCAACAATGAATTGAACTGAAGAACTGAATTGAATGAACGGAATGTTCCAACTCCCCGGTAAATCGATGACAGTTTAGCTGCCCGATATTTTAACAGAGACTTGAGTGGTGAAAACGGAAAATATTATCCGACAGCTTTATCCGATAGATTACGTTATCTGTCCGTTTTCTATCTGTAACAATATCAGCAACTGGTGTAAGAAGCCCTTAATGTTATTACACGCACGATACTTACATCAGGCTACATCTTAATAACATTCCAACAACAAGATAGCATTAGTTTGTAAAAAAACGGCCAAGTGCGAGTCTTAAGTTGCGAGTTCCGTAGCGTAGCGAGCTTTTTCTGTGTTCCGTGGTTCCGTACCTTGAAAGGACTTCTTCATAGTTTCAATTTCTCTGTCTATAGCTATTATAAAACTATTCCAAAAGTCGACAGCATTATAAGTTGCAGAGATAAGCGGCTGTGACAGGACAGACAGACGAAGTCGGTCCATAGGGGTTCCTTTTTAGTATTTTAGTACGGATCTCTAAACATAGTGATCAAAGTATTTAATTGCAAATTGTAACATTCTTTAGGTATTCATGCTTCGACAGGTATTTGTACCAGTGAGGCAGCGTCCAAGAGCGTTGGAAATGCTGGAGAAATATCAACGAGCTGCAGAACAATGGTGTATTATGTGGTAATAGTGGAAATATATTCGTTTGCTTATGCGTGGAAAAAAGCATCTAAACAAATCGAGGCATTGTTATATTTCCAATGCAGGACTTTAAAACAAGTTGGTTTATAATAAACGTTCACAATAATTTTATTTGTTTTTAGATGGGTTTGCGATGGTGGGTTTTGGTCTTATAAATTTTATATTTAATGGATTTTATGATAGAAATACACTTGCCTTACAATTAGTGAGGTTTACCAATTTAGTCTCAATGAGAGTCAAGAACTTAGTATTTGGTTATCTGCATTTTGGTGCTATGCGTTTCGGGTACAATGCGTTTATTGGCCATTTGCATTTTTTTCATATGCGTCGAAACCAATATATTACACAAACCACACTTTTGAGTCAAAAAGAATTTGGCGAGGAAACCCGCATTCGGTTCGACGGGCTCGAGAAGAATTCGAGGCATGGGAAGTCTTCTAATCCGTACTAGCTCCAGCTGCGTGGAGGACCGATTCGAGGCGCAAGCCTCGAAATAAGGGCTTTACACAGCGCTGTGGGAGGTATAAATAGGCCCTTCATAAATTTTTTTTAAACCTGATATACAAACTTAGTACATTTTGCAAAGGCGCGGAAAGTAAGTAGGTAGACGATTGCCTAACGAGCCTTAGCGAGGTTTGCTATAAAACACGAGTCCAAATACCCGTTTTTGCCGAGGATTATATAGTGCTATTCTCAAACAATATGTCACATTGCTATGCATAGACCCATAAGTATTACACAATCACCGTATTATGACATTTTAAGCAGAAATCTATTAATCTGAGGACGAAAACGAGGCTCTTCCCGACTTCGATCGTTTCTGAAATGAAAATCGATCGATCCATGTATTCAATTATGTACTTTCTATGAAAAGACATATTTTCTATTTATAAAATATGTCGTACAAAAAAATAGTTTACTTATTATTAAGAATTTGATGTCACTAAAAACGCGGTCATTAGCCTATTTGTGTTAAAGTTACCTTCTTGTAATAAATTACATAATTAGTCCTTTATTCGAAGTCACGTGCGACTTAAGTCACACTTAACGTCAAGATATTTTTTATCTTATCCTGGTTCGGGACAGAGGACCGAGTCAGTATACCTACAACCATTATATAGAGATCCTTCCCGTCTCCCACTGCCATATAAAATACAAGCGGCTTTAGGGGAAGGTTATCAATCTAGCAAAGGGCTTTCAAACTGGTTCTATTTGAGGCTTCGGGCAACTTGTCGGGGTCATAACCTGTTTGCGACCCCTCCCTGCGGGCCGGCGGGACGGGATGTACTCGAATGACCCGGGCCAGACATACGAACAATCGAAAAATAATTTCTTGTCGTGAAACATGTTGCGTTATATTTCCTTGTGACTTGAAAGAAAACACCAGTAAGTATATGTGAATAAAATAAACTATGATTCATGGAGTAAGTATGACTACGCTGCTGGTGAATATTAGAATAATACGGATAAAATTCTTTCTAAAATAGTCAAGAACACATTACATAATAGTTAGCTGCACTCCTGCGGTTTTTCCAAAGAACTATGAATAGTTAATGGTATTTAAGTAAGTATACTTAGGTAGTATTTTACTACAAATGTTACAGTCAAGCTCAGCTCATGCCTTTGTGTCAGTGTCAACTTTATTTCGATCGGGGTAAGGTTATTTCTGTTTGACTGTATGGAGAAGTCAGAAACTATAAAATTGAATGAAATGAAGAATGTCCGGGTTCGATTCCCCAGTAGTGCAAGATTTTTTTTATATCCTTGAATGCAGTTTTCCGTATAACTAAAATCCACGACATGGTTCCCTAAAGCATACTTTTCTATTTCTTATAGTTTCGGACTTCCCATACTGATCCATCCCATTGTGCCACCCTGTATAGTAGTTAGAATTAAATTGAAAATCATTAGAAATGTTAAGGATTGAAAGAATCACTTTACGACAGATACTCATACCTATACAAAGTGAATAATTAAAATCGGAAACATCATTCACGTTACAAGTAGGTAATGAAACCTTTTATAAAGGTTGTTCCATCTAGCCGAAGTCAGCACACTGGGAGAGGGAATAAAATTTAAATTGGCTGGAATAGTCAATTCGATTTTGTTTGCGTATAGCATTTGATTTGTTGAAATGACGGCGGAGTCTTGTTGTATTTATTGTTGTGTAGTGTTCTGTGGATATTGTTAAGGCACACAATGAGAGTGCAGCGGGCCGTTGTGCCTTGTGAAATGTTGCACGACTACTTTTTTCGTCTGGATTCTACGCTCACGATACTCGTTTTTTAAGCCGCGAGCTCAAGATGTACAGGTTTATCTGTTTAAAATTTATTAACATCGAGAAACAATTTAAAACCTTTTCTTTAGATGGCCCATGAGCGATTCTTGATGAATACCATTATAACTTATTGCTCATGTAGCTTTAAGAGATGCTTTTATTATTTCTAATTTTGTCTGTCTGTGCTTTTATGGTCGAGTAAAGTGGATTTAGAAAGCCATTTTAATCTTTGTATCTATGAAAGTTTTATGGTCATCTTGGACTAAACTTAAGTGTAATTGGGTTGCATTGCGAGGTTAAATAAATCTATATTTAAACATTATCATTTTCGTTTATAGTTTATAAGGTCGATTACACAGCACATAATTACTGGCGTACATATTTAATTATCACCTATACCTACACTGTGTTACAAGGTAGTATCGCTATCTAGAAATTCACTATAATTAAATGTTTAATATCTTGGTGAGGCCAAAAGCAATACAAGTAAACTAGTCGAGAACCTGATTTCAAAATTATTATTTTTAACACAGGTTTATATTAACCACTGCTAGAGTTCAAAGATAATAACTTGAAAGCTCTGAAATAACAAACTACAGGTTTTTTATGCTGGTAATTAGTAATGTGTATAAATATACCTACAATATTTATAACAACGATCCCATCTCACAATTCTTTCGCTTTTTTGATAAAAAAAAAATTACAAGATATATCTGAACAATAACAAACTACAATATCTAGTACCTATATTTACAAGGATTTTTTTCTTAGGAATTGGAACATATAAACTATGTTAATAGGTATAAAATATAATTTCGAAAAAATATAATTAATACCTTTACGGGGTAAACAGAAAGAACCGCCAAGTACCTACCTACCGCAATTTTGACACATCTCTTTCACTTTGACCAATGTAGGAATTTGTTATCATAGAATAAGAATACGAAGCATAATGGTCTTAAAATGACATAATTATAGTCGCAAAAGAATGTAAATAAAACATAATTAATTACAAAACAAAAAGCTCTTAAAAGCTTTCCTTTCAAATTGAGTTGAGGGGTGGGGTGGCGCCCCTCGGTTATTATACCGAACTAATTTAATTCTATATATACAGGAATGTGTAAGAGTGTATACGAATATAATACGAGTTATACTTACCTTAATTTAGTCGAATAATCACATTCTTTTGGTTTGCATGTAATTATAAGTAGAGCCCGCTATCAATAGGTATTACGATTAGGTGGCTTCTAATCGGGGCTATCAAACGTGCACTAAATCATAACTTATGTTTTAAATTTTCCCTACACGGAAAAAATATGAGATAGGACGCGAAGTAAAATGTACAAAATATAAAATTCTATTAATACATACTGTTGGGGCTTGATCTCGATGGCGAATTTATTATAAATGAAAATAAACGTTTTTCTTGTTACGGTGTTTTAATTAAATATAGAAAGTATCTTTACAAAATTTTAAATGCTTGCTTTTGTCGAAAAATTTTTGTGTTGCCAATCTTAAAACCATAGGTTAAAACTGAAGTAAAAACGATAGATGTGATTTGAGGCGTTAACACATACCCACGTGAATTTTGTCATTTTTAACACATTTTTATAACCTTTAGGTAGTAACATAAATAAGTAAGTTTACGTGATTAAAAAAGTATTCTAAATAAATAAAAATATTTGTGTTACCAATATGAATAAATGCATTTAGTGTTCGAATAGAAATTCATATAAAACACTGTTTTGACTGAGGAAAACAAAAAGTAAATAGCTCCCTTTGGTGTAAGCGACGGTGGGTAGAAACGAGCGGTGAAAATCTAGTCATTAATTTAAGTTTGGCGCACCTAGTGAAAACTAGGTCGTATCTCAAACATTAGCATAACAACCCTTGGCGCTATACATATAATATTTAAGCTTATAGAGTAGGTATGTATCGTGTTGGACATTGTGCCTATTTTGGCGGGAACCGAAGTACAACATGTTTGTCTCTCCTACTTTATTTTTCGTAAAATATATGTTGCTGGTATTAATATTTATTACTGATAGATAGAATAGAATAAGAGCATAAATGTGTTTATATTTTGCGAAAAACTAATATAACTTTTCTAGTTGGTTCCAAAATTGTCTGTTGTAAATCCCTATTAAAGCTGCTATAAGTTTGGGTAAACCTTTCAAATCAAAAAAATAGCGCTTGTTATGCCATTCTTGCAAAATAAACTGCCTTTTAAATGCCTTGATCGTTTACTTATTGCAAAATTATAAACATTTTATTTTGCAAGATAGTGGCGACCGTGACAGGACACGAACATGCAATGTTCAAGAGAGTGCAGCATCGAAAATAATTGAAAATGGCGAGTATGGAAAGCTGCTACTCTAAAACCTAAAAATGAACGAAGCGGATCGGATATAACAGGTTTCATTTCCGGAAGTCAAGGCAAGGAGCAGTGGCGAAAATAATTATCAACGGCGACTATATAAGCTGCGACTTGAAGAATCGGGAATCAATGATGTCGGCCCAATTATAATGAAGATTTTGGCGGAAATGAAAATATTGAGGTGCTGTTCGCTTCGGTTATATTAAATGTGGCTACAAGTATGCCACAAGTTGTAATACAAGGAACCAGGGCCAGTCAAGTGTTTTAGAACAATAATTTTATAGTGATTGGTTTTTGGGTTTTATATTGGACTTTATGACTTTATTACAGTAAGATTCTTTTATAAGTAATATTGTTTTGATGATATGTGTTAAAGTTGATGGCATTGTAACTCTTATATTTTGGCCTCCGGAGGGTATGTTATGAAATGGAACGCTTTCGAATATTGTTTGTTGGTTGCCATGGGGCCTCTTGGGAAAATGGAAAATTAGTGAAAAGTCGGCCCAAATTTATGTTTATAATTTTGCAATAAGTAAACGATCAAGGCATTTAAAAGGCAGTTTATTTTGCAAGACCATATTTTTGTGGACGGCCGGTGCTGTAACTGCCGGCCGGTTTATTAGATAAGAAATTTATATGACTTTATATTTTAAATGTCTTATATGAAATATAAATAAAAATGGCTTAAAGGTCAAGTAACCAAGCCAAAATCTACTTTAAAAATACACATATTCGAGGTAAATATGTTACCACACCCAATCCTCCTCATTTCTCACGCAAGCCGATAAAATATATCGAAAACATGAAATCAAATTTACAAGAAATCTACGTAACTTAATATTACATTTAATTTGGAGTGTGTAGGTGGATGTGTGTGTGTTTGAATTTTTTTCAGTTGTAAATTGGAGTAAAATGAAGGAGCGTCCCGGCTCGGGACGGAGGAGAATAACACATGGGGTGCAGCGAAGGGTGCGGCGGGGGCGCGGCGGCGGCGGCGGCGGCGGCGGGAGGGGGGGTGGCCCACTGAAAAGTGCGCGGGTGGGGCTGAACAAACTCGCGGGGACACCCAACTCGACCCACCACCTTTTCTCATTATAAATATTCCAATTCAATTCATTTTATGACACATAAAATTACAATTGTTTAGAATGCGGGACAGTAGGTACCTATAGTCTTTCCGAAATATGTCGTAACATAACTTCAATTCACCAAAGTAGTTTTTTTACTAAGTATAATAATGATAACCATTAATCCTACTAATTAATATTTATAACCGATATTATTCGAATAACTATAGCAAATTCAATACCACGGCACTTTCAAGTCAATCAAAATAATGTAAAACAGGTGAACTCGTAAATAGAATGAAATAAAAATGAAATATTCAATTGAGAACACCAAACTAGACAAAACTCACAATGAAGAGTGAGTTAAAATTATCTACTAGTCGAAATAAAACATGAATAACTGCCACTAAACTAGCTGTTAAAGACACAATGCATCACAGATAAGAACGAACGATAGAAAGTGTGTCACATTCACGTTCGAATGAAGACGCATCCGGTCGTAAATCTTACGTAAACTATTCACGATAAGTGAAAAAGTAAAGTAATAAGGTGAGGAAAATGTATTTTCAACTTATTGCAAGTGTAGCAATTTCAATCACTAGTTTGATATCTATAGGATATATTCAAAATAAAGTACCTACTCTATAGCCTAATCTTTCAAAACGTCAGGAGTAACCTAATGAGTAGATTTTAATATTGCGAATTTATTTTTCATTTATTTTTCCGCGTCCTCGTTTGAGCGTCCCCCCAGCATGTACTCTCAAATAGGGGAACAAGCATTTTAGCATTACCCCCGTGCACAACTCTTCCCGCGGCGGGGAGGGGGAGGGCCCACGGCGACGTAAAAATCAATATGCTGGAGTTGTTAAATCACGCTTATAAACGAGCACTCGTCTTCGTTTCATTGCTGAAATTGCTCAAGTATATGACTAGATTTCATTAAGATTTTAGGCCAGGAAAAATGAAGACTTCCGAAGACTCTTTATAATTTGACACAGGCTGTATGCGTTATATCCCATAATGATTTCGTTCTGCATAACGCATGGCGTAACAATTTTTTTCCGAAAATGACTTGTTACATAACAATAGGTTACGTAACAAGCTTTTTCAGATTTTTTAACGTAAGGACTTTAGGTAGCATCGTAAAGTAAGCAGTAACTTGATCTGATAAAACATTAGTACAGTCAACCGCATGTCAGTAGAAACACTTTGACCTTGAGCTAGCCTAGCCTATTAGGGAGTTGCTATACTATCAGAGACCAGCTTATACTGGTTTTGTTTCCACTGACGTGCGGTCGCCCGTACCTACTCCTATATATTATTATGTAACGGATAACTATTCAATCGGTTCCACTGTAAAGTTTTACTTTTGTTAGATACGCCCATGCTTTTTACAGGGGAAGATTTAGCAGCCAAAAATCTGCTAAACACTTTCTTTATACAGATTATATAGATTGTCGATAAGTCATTGCAATTAATTTTTACCTACGTACTCGTATTGTTTTGTTCAATTTTTAAATACAAAATGACGACGGATCTGATCCAACGTGTGTTACACAGTTTCCTTGAATAAAAATTACAAAATCACGAATTTAATTGCCTTTTAAAATCGCACATTGCATTTATGGCAATAAAAAACAAGATATCTTTTATTCTATTACCGAGTTCATACTTTCCCGTGATCTGATAGCACAACCCTTTTGATCTCATTAATCGAGCCGGGCGGAATTAATTTAAAAAGGTCAACGACGACAGAAACAATGGCTTTCACAACTCTCCGCACGCCGCGACCGCCGCGCCGCCGGCCGCCAGAGAGTAGGTACCTACATTATCTACTTACTTGATCTAATATCAAAATACATTTTACATTATTGACTCATGTAATGTTCTTGAGCACAACTTTTGAAAGCAAACGCAAAGCTAATGGAAGCTCTTTTATACATAAAAACACTGAGTTTGAGATAACAAAAATTATGATTTTAATGTGAATATTTAATTAAATAAATAAGAAATTAACGTCGAATCAAAAACAAACAAAAAATTAATTACAATAATTTCACTGAAGTTGACACTTAGAATTAATTTTATTTTGACGTAGGGGTACATGTCAGTGCCCTTGATGTGATATGTTCTTCACAATCCAATTTTTTTCCTATTTGTTTTTCTGCGCAACCATTTCTACACAATTAAATTTTCTCAATCAGTTCTCAAAAAATGAAGCTTTCTTGCTACTCAACCCTAAAAAGTTGCAAAAGAATACAATTACACATCATTCTGTAATAAAATCGGTTCTGTAGTTTAGTACAAAAAGGTGTACAGAATTGCAAAAAAGCTAAATAGGAAAAGATACGATTGTGAGGAACATAGCACGGACAAAATATTAAAAACAAGGTCTGCGTTCCTCCACTAGATTTGTTAAAAATATTCTCGGTATATGGTTTCTTTACTACTACGTACATTTTTGTTTAAAATTATCTGAAACTTTAAGATACGTGCTCTCAACTTTTATGAGAAAGGTATAGGTATCGGCCGCATCTCCCCTCCCCCTATTTAATTAAAGGCACCTAATTTTCGATCGAAGACGAGACAAGGTTACTGAAAAGTGTTTGGTAGCATTTTCAATGGTAGGTACCTACCTGTTTCCTAAAACGAACCACCATCCTCACGATTCGTGTCACGTCAACATTGTACTCTACTTTATCCAGAAGCGGCCAGTTCCTTCGATAGAACAAATTTTAAAAGTCATTTATTGAACTCTTTTCGCATACCTACCTGATATATGGTGTTTGATTTCTAGTGAATTCTCTATAAAACTGAAAATCTGTGTAATGACAAGGTTTCTAAATATTAAAAGATAAAGATATACTTAAACCACTTTTTAATACCAACCAGTTCAGTTCAGCTTTAATCAAAAATATAAGTATGAAGATTGAAACATAATTAATTCAGTTCGGATGTACCCTGCTACACGAAACATTCAATGTGTGAGAGAGTGAATATACGTATAGGTACTTACATATACTATACTCTACGATGTGTGTGTGTAAACAAGCTACGTCAATAACATAACAGCCGTACATTCCTTGTGGAGGGTTAGACTAGTCTTGCGACTGTATTTCTGTTTTTAAAACCTACTAAATGTAGATTTCTAAGACTAGATTTCTGATTTTATATTCACAAAGAGAAAGAAAGATTATCAAGGCGTTATAAGAGTTTCAAGATTATAATCCGTGATTATACTTACCGTTAAATATAGTATAAGCAAGAAGTACCTACCATTATTATGTAATACTAATCCGAAATAAATAGTTTGAATTAAAATGAAAAATATTAAAATGTATTGTCAATGCCACCAGTACTTTGAGTGCCTATCAAATTCAGTTCAGTACTTTATTAGGCTTATTTCTATCAAATATTAGACGGTAGGTATTAGTAACAGTACCTACCTAATCTAGTTTTATTCAGCTTCCAATTTATACTTTTATAACTTTTAAACTGTTTCTGTTAGTCATCCGATATCTAACAACATGGAAGTTAATTTTGATTTATGAAAGTGTAATTTAATTTCAACCCAAAAGGGGAAAGTTTATACAATATTATTATCATCGCGATAAAACGTAAAATAGTTACCTAAAAGTAAAAAGTAATATTACTTGTCCCGTTAAAGTGGGTCACCCCCCGGCCCCCGCCCGCGCCCCCACCGCGGCGCCTCCTCGCCTCCTCGCGACTGTCCCCACTCTCCCTACACTACCCCCCAACATTCATTGTGCCGCAATATATTTCTTTTTATGTGCAAACAGAAAAGTCATTTATTTAAATTTTCTCACGAATTCGCATCGCAATTTTATTTTATTATATTATCTGTATCGCATTTAGGGGTGAATGTTGTTTTATTAACGGTATGTGCTCGTAAAGAAGCTCTCAAATCGAGGCTTTTATAAAAAATAGTCATTATTAGGGAAAAAAATACAAATTGAGAAGACTACATAAATAAATCCTTTCGAGATAGTATTATTATATACTTCATCTATCATACTTCACTTTATATGTACCTATGTTAATGTGTATATGTACATAATTATACTTATCAGCGTTATTATGTCCCTAAATAATTGAATTTTAGCTCTCGACGTAGCCAAGAATATTAAACTCAATTGCATTGCAAAGATCACAGTGTCTTGATAGCCTTGGGGATGGAATAATAAGGTGAGTCAGCACAATTTACCTGAATAAAATTCTATTCTCATTTTCGCATCCAATTATGAAAATGGTGGTAGTGTTTATCCCACTACCACAGTGGTTCGAAGCATTTACTTGCACTTCAAATCACTGTCAAATGCTCCTACAACATATGAAAAATAAAATAAGTATGACGAAGTAAAACATAGACGTACCTATAGCAGCCTCTTATTTATGCAGAAACAAACTTCAATTTAGTCAAATTCATGTTGATGAAATTTAATATTGAATGATCGTGAGTACCTACCTACTTGTGATTAATGTATTGCTAATTTCATCTCATCAGCACGCAGTCTGCGAAGTATAGCTACGGCCAGCGTAGCGCGCGTAGCATCGTTTCTCTCATAGAGATCTTTTTTTGGTGCGTGCTCGCGGCCGTAAAAAGCATTCTATGGGTGTCAAAATCATGTCAAATGTACATGACAATATTCTGACTCACATTCTCATTTTCAAACTCCATATAAATTTGTATTAGCAACCTCCTCCCGCTACACCGCTTCTTTTGTCCGCAGCCCCTGTAAGTGGCACCATTGGTTCCCATACTAAATATGCAAGATGCAGTCTCCATAAGGAGCGCGCGCGCCACCAAAGAGATTCGAACCTTCCTGGTTTCTCTATTCTATCGTTTCTATAAGGGCGGGCAACAGCTAGTAAAGAATAAAAATCCACGCACTATACAAAAATTAATAAAACAATATTCAAACGGATGCAATTAATATTTCGATAAAGAATTCCAACGTCCGGAATAATTTCTCGATGGCGCGTAACAAATTCCATTGCACAGCGCCCGTACTAAACAGGATAGTGATTGCACTGAGTAATAATAAAACATGTTCTCTTACTATATATTTATATTGAATTGCTCTATTGCCTTATTTTCATAATTTAGTTACTAGATATAGGTACCTACATAACATACTTCAGGCTTAGGCCGAGCGATGCTAAAATATCAACTTAAGAAAAGTAGCTAAAATTGTATAAAATAGTAAAGAACTGTAAAATGTTATTTCTTGTGGTCAATTTCTAGGAAGCAGGGGCTATACGCGTTGAAGCAATACCAAAGATGTCAACGAGCCATATCTGCGGAGTGAGCGTGTTGATGTAGTGCTAATAGTACCTACATAAAGTACATTCGTCACGATTTATGGAGAAATAGAATATATACTATAAATAAAACTAGTGGTTCTGTGAGAACAGTAGACCTCGCGAGCCCTTACCATGCAATAACCGACCGAACACAGAACTTGTTTTATTTTTTGGACTTTTATAAGTTGGTCAACTATTACTCGAAAACTAATAGAACCCACATAGCTGTCAGGGTTTTCCTTTTAACTTCGTTTATATGCCACTGCCGTGAATTTTTTCACTTATCCAGAACCAACGCATTTTTTTTCCAAGATTTTATTTCACCTATTAAACTTTGTCGGCGTGATTAATGTATACCCATGCCAAATTTTCGTCAAAATCGGGTGAAAAATGCGACCTGTAGGCGATTACAGGCAGACGGACAAAATCATTTTTCGCCCAATCTGGAAACTAAGACGCTTCGCTCGCTCGGTCAATAAATGTTTATTTATATCTTCCAGGGGTGTCACCGAGGCATGGTTCCCAAGACACGGGCAGCATTTTTCCTGCGATAAATAAAATAATAGAAGTCATCATCTTCTTTTACATCCACTGTTAGACGAAATTTAAAATAGATGCAGGGACTTGATTTTATTTCCTTAGGTGTAATATCTTGTTTGATGATAATACTACCTCAATGAGTCGCGGTTTACCAAAATAAACCAGGTGGGCCGAATTTCGACGGAGCCTAATGTTTTACTTAGGACTATGTATTGTAACATCATTATTGCATATCTTAAGACGCATCGTAAGCTCCGGAGGTGTTGTGTGACAAGTCACAGACAGCAGCTTTGTCGTTTTTATTGAACAGCTCGACGGTCAAAGTGATTGACAATCATAAACAAACAAATTGCAGGTGTTCGCAACTAAACCGTCGCTTTCGACAAAGTGAGTGGTGATAAAAAGCGAGTTGGCGCATTCATTCATGCCGCTCCACGCCGCGCCGAGCGCGTGGACCGGGAGGTGGTCGTGGGCGGCCTTACCTCAACGAATACAAAGAAAAGTCCACCATATTACTGATGCCACGAATGTTAACGTAGTACCTGTTCTACTTTTTTAAATCTAGAAGTATTCAGTTTTACCAGTTTCGTAAGGAAGTGATCGAGTATAGAAAGACCAACTAGCAAAGTAGTTTGTAGTAGGTAGTTTCGTCTCTCAATAAAGAGAGACCGACTGAAGGAGGAGGAGGACCGACTGGCGTTAACGAGGAAAGGTTTTGAGTTCGATACATTCATAATCTCCAATTAAATACACTCAAGACACTGCTATATTAAACGTTGTTAACCAACATGTCAGAGCATATACCTTGATACTCAGTGAGGTGTGTTACCGAGAGTCGGCTCCCGGTGTAGAGGCCGACCGGGCCGACCGCTGCAAGCCATGGTGGCGCGCCACACGCCACACGCTACGCATTCTTTGACAGCTCAGTCGCCGCCAGTGCCCGCTCACCTTCGTATTACTGACTTACTTGATCGGCTCGAACTGCTACGTAACTAGGGCTGGACCGCGTTATTTTTCTTTTTCCTGTTTTAGGCGTATGAGTCCTTCATTTCATCAAGAGAAAGAAGATCTGGAAGAATTTAATTTCGATATGCCAATTTTTGTCATCTTGTTTCAACATTCCGTCGAAACGAATTAAGATCATGTCACTAAATCAATAATTTTCAATGATTTTTTTTTCAAAATGTGTTCTATAGCCGGTTCTTATCCTTATTAAAAATTATCGTTTGTACTAATGGGACACCTCTCTCTGGACCGCCCAAGGGCACCGCCCCCGCCGCATGACATAAGATAAGCCAAAACTATAAAAAGTTTTACATACTGAAAACGTACACATACCTACTGGTTGGGGGTTTGTCGGTGATTTTTAAATAAAGTTTTCTAACTGTAACTAGGCTGTGAAATTCACAAAACACGTAAGTTCACTTACTTACGTGTTTTTGAAAAGTAATTGAAAAGGTTTTAAGTTAGAGATGAGAAATTGATACAGCCAGGCGTACAGAAGGGAGCAACGGGTGGAAACATAATCATGCATCACTGATAGATCCTTGGTAGAGCGGAGCAGAATATTGTCTCAAAGTGTTAGACAACACCATGACGTAACCTATATCTTATAGTTGAATCTCGGGTAGTGGCGTGTATGTTAAGATGTAGACCAGAAGGAACCAGTCGGTCAGCCTCAGCCTTGTACGGAAAGTGTTCGCGTGCGGGGAAAGTTACGGAAATACCGTAGCTTTTATTTTCATTGAGATGGGATATAAACAAGGCTGTGGCGCACGAGTGCGGGGTCACTTAAAGTTAGTGTCGGCTCGTAAACGTATCGGGCTCGGGCGGCGCGGCGGCGGGCGTGGGGCTACCGCTCGCCGGCGACGAGCGAGCGTAGGTACGTCGACGGCCGCCGGCGCGCCGCCACCGCCGCCCGCCCCGCGGCGACCGCACTCGACACGCTGCCGCACGTCGCCGGCGCTCTGAATCGCACCCATTCACACAATATCTTATACTGGATACACCCGTGCCATTTTATTTAGTTTGTTTACACTTTTTTTATCTAATTAAGAAATTGATTACAGGTACTGTTACCTACGAATGTTAATGTAGATGCAGATCGTAGACCCGTCTACGAATCATGATTTTCTTTTTGGTATGATAACGAAAAGCAAAGTATGATATATTATACAAAACATGCAATGTTTAAGTACTTTTTGACTTATATTGCTCTTGCTCTCTCATTCTTATTTAAATATGAAGTGTTTGTAGAAACATAAACTTAAAACAAAAATCTAACAAAAAAGAACACTTTTTATTTACCTATTTACCTATCTAACATAACCATACTCGTAATAAGCAATTAAGTAGGTAACTATCGAATTTTTACCTTTTCTTATATACCTATGTAGTAAGTATTTATACACAATCAAACTTTTTCTACAGTAGCTCACTTTACTGGAAATATTGGAGTTAGTGACGGGCATGTCCACAGTAGCCTCCCTTGGGAAAGGCGGCGGCGGCGTTCCGACAACAGACAGCGGGTGTCAGCCGCCACGTGCTACCCAAGGCCACTCGCTTAGTGTCAAGGTCATTGCCACTCCAGCTCGGCACACGCGGCACCCACGCCTCTCCTGTCACCACAAATAGAACGACCTACTCACTCACCATTGCGATCTACTAACTCCACGTGAGCCCGCCGACCGCGCTGGCACTACACACGCTCGGATGAGTGTCTTGGACGTGGGAGACACATTATTGGTCATGGTAGCCCTCAGTAGACACAATAACCCACTTTCCTGACAATGATGATACCTGGGACAGACAAAGACGCTCTCGCCTATCTAAGATTATGTATGACCAGGGGAGGTTAACAGTAGATGCAACTTACTGGGAAATAACCATATAACTGCAACATTTTGTAGCCAAACATGAGCATTGTACAGTCAGCATCAAAAGTACCTTAGTATTTGAACACACGTCGCTCGTACTAGTCTGTCACCAGAACGTCTCAAAAGCACATGATAGATAACACAGTCTCAAAATTTACCAATTTCAAGACATACAATAAAATTGTATTTTTTAGCTAACGAATCTTTTTGAAATGTAGGTAGATTGAGTTGTGCTGACATGACATTGACTCATGGTAAAGATATTTATTTGAAGTGCCAAACATCTATAACCCTTGTTTTATTTGTTATAAATGGAAATGCTGACTATTTCTTTCTGTCAGACTTTTTGTTCAGCTACTATTGACGCTGATTGTACTAGTTATTATGTCCTTTAAGTACAGTCAACAAAATACCTTTTTTGTTGATTGTACGTCACTTTGACTGTCAGAAAATTAGAAGCTCCTAAAAAAAAAATTTGGAAGCGGCAAACGGATAGTGATCCTATGTGGCTTGATACAAGCAATCGGTCACTGTTTTTGAAGATCTTTGTAGTGCTGCATATATAATCGATTAACAAAGTAGTGTATCATTTTTGACAAGTTTTCAGTTGTCAAATAATTTGCAATATGGACATTCATTAGTGGTAATCAGATTTTGACAGTGAAAACAGATCTTATTATTTTATAACTTGTAAACGAACGTCAACCTTTGGGTGACTTTTTTGGCCGACAAAATCGATTCAATATAAGGTTGGCACGACAGGCGAATGACAAAGCTTTGAGACTAAGGTTGCCGTTTCGATAGAAACAAATTTTCCGGTTTAATAATTATATAAGTCGATTATAATGTGAGTACCTACTGCTGAATAACGATAACCGTACCCCGCTATTATCAACCATATTCTCTACAAAACATCATATGCATTGAAAAAACCGGACAAGTGCGAGCAGGACTCGCGCCCTGAGGGAACTTTGTACGGAACAAACTTAATTAAAGAAATAATTAGATAATCGTTAATAAAATTTGTAGTTATATCACATATGGTAACTAACTTATATGGATGACTTGCTTACGCAATGCTATACGCAAAGTTAAGTTTGTTGGTACAAAAAAAGAAATTTTTTTGATGTAACTACAAATTTACGGTTTTTACATTTTTTCTTTACTTGTCCTATAAGACCTTGCTTCTTCCAAAATTTCATACTTCTAGGTCAACGGAATGAACCCCATAGGTTTTGATTACCAAAATACTAAAAAATGCGGCAAAATCGGCCATATCTTCTGACTGCGTTGACTTAGAAGTTTTATTTTTTCACAGCTCTAAGGGATTGCAGACTCGAGGATTTGATATTAATTTTAACTTGATACCTCCACGCGTTCCTGAGAAAAAGGGTCTTGACAGACAGACAGACAGACGGGCGGACGGACAACGAAGTGGTCCTATAAGGGTTCCTTTTTTTCTTTTGAGATACGGAACCCTAAAAAAGGTACGTAATCGTAACTACCTATCTTGTAATACTTGGAGGTCTTCTAAATAAATTAGTATTTAATACCCTATTTGCCAGCCCGCCCGTGGGAAATCAGCTTTCTTTCGATTCATTATTATTATAGATGCTCCTTTCAAGTGTTTTTGCTGTAGTATAGGAAGATAACTTTTTAATCAGTAACAGAAAGCAGTGTTTATAGTTGCATGCTACGATAGCTACATTATTACGAGTTAAAGTAAATGCCCACCTCTCCATTCTACACGAACTTGTATTTGTGTAAAATAAGAAAGGGCAAGGCCATGACCACCGACAGAAAATCACATGAATATGAAATTGTACCTAAATATCAAAGAACGACTATTGTAAAACGGTTTTGGAATACCACAAGTTTGGTAATGGAATTTATAAGTGTTAACTAATGTAACAAGGAGCCTTTAAGGGAAGCAGTACTATGCTCTTACAACTAATTACAAGATTAACAAGTACACAATTTACAGAAGAAAAGAATTTAGTAAAATTTTAACCCAAACCACTTTGCTCTTCTTCCGAATTATAATTTTCAATGAATATCTCACGTAGTACAGAAATAAGACCAACGAACGGCTACAGGTAGGCGAGGCCACTGTTTTTAATGATCTGAAAAATTAATTAAATGATCTGGATTAGTATTTAATGATCTGATAGTATTTAATTATCTGAAAAACCGGATATCAATAAACAAAGCTTTTTGACTGTGCGTATATTCGTCGACTAACTCGAAAACGACTAGACCGATCGAGCTGAAACTTGGAGATTAAAGCTTTAGGATGAAAATCTATTTGTGAGCTAGTCGTATTTTAGGAAAACTAAAAAAGAGTAGGTCATTAACGGCGCCCGCATGTTGTGTACGAATTACACTTTGCTGCCTTTTTTACCCGACTGCGGCGAAGCCCAAAAGGAGGGTTATGTCAAAATTCAAAATTCAAAATTCAAAAGTATTTTATTGCATGTAAGTACACTAGGTACATTTATACAACGTCAATTTTTTATCTACCACCGCCTCCAAGGTGTTATATAGAGCTGGGAAGAAGAAGCGGCGCAACAAACTTCCGCAACACATCTTTTAAAATCAAGTTTGTACATAACATTATTTTGTAAAGATTGTGCGAGGCTGAAGTAACATTAACACCAGGCATCTTTGTCATTTAGATAATCGACTGTTTTATAATAAGCTTTCTTACAAAGTTGTTGTTTAATGTGAGTCTTAAATTTTCTGTCATTCATATTTAAGATTTCTTCTGGTAGTTTATTGTAGAAGCGTATACATTGCCCCGTGAATGATTTACAGACCTTACTAAGCCTTAACTGTGGTGGTACAAGTTTGTTTTTGTTTCTTGTAACATAAGCTGTGTTCATATCACAGTGCCTCAAAAAGAGAGATATATTTTTGCGGACATACAAAATATTCTCAAAAATGTATTGACTGGCAACGGTTAATATATTAATTTCTTTAAACTTTTCTCTTAATGATTCTCTACAACGTAGATTATAGATCGCCCTAACAGCTCTCTTTTGCAAAATAAAGATGGTTTCTATATCTGCCGCTTGACCCCACAGTAGGATGCCGTATGACATGATGCTGTGGAAGTAGCTGAAATAGACTAATCTCGCAGTAGCAATATCTGTTAATTGTCTAATTTTCCTAACGGCGTAGGCGGCCGAGCTTAGTCTGCCAGCTAGTGAAGCTATGTGGGGCCCCCATTGAAGAGATGAGTCTATAGTTATACCTAGGAACACCGTGCTTTTGATAAATTCTAATCTTTCTGTACCTAAAGTTACATTATTAACTACATGTCTTACATTTGGTAGGCAAAATTTAATACATTTAGTTTTTGTGGTATTTAATGCTAGATTATTAATGCTGAACCAGTTAAGTACTTGTGTGAGAGTATTGTTTACCTCAGGAAGATCACAAGCTCTTCTGCTAATTTTAAAAATCAGAGAAGTGTCATCGGCAAATAATACTATGTTGGACATGTTTTGTATTACAAATGGCAAGTCATTTATATATACAAGAAAAAGAAAAGGACCCAGAACTGAGCCCTGGGGCACCCCCATTTTTACAACTGAACCAGATGATTTAACTCCATTTATATCAACTTTTTGTACTCTATTTTCAAGGTAAGATTTAAGTAATTCGAATGCTCTGTCTTTCACGCCATAATGTTTTAATTTGAGTAGCAAGGTTTCGTGATTAACGCAATCAAATGCTTTGGAGAGATCGCAGAAGATGCCTATTGCATCATGTGAAGCTTCCCAAGCATCAAAAATATGCTTAACAAGCATGACTCCTGCGTCGGTGGTTGATCGTCCCTTAGTAAATCCGAACTGACGATCGTGAAGAAGTTGTTTGAGATTGAAATGACAAAGCAGTTGATTCAGTATGATCTTTTCGAAAATCTTGCTAAGCACGGGGAGAACTGACACTGGTCTAAAATTACTGGGATCTAGTTTGTCACCAGATTTAAACAGTGGTATGATTTTACTTTGCTTCATTAGGTCAGGGAAAATACCTTGATTAATACTCATGTTAAATATAAAAGCTAAGTAAGGCGCAATAATCGTTATAACTGAGTTAACTACTTTAACAGACATTCCCCATAGATCTTCAGAAGATTTTAGTTTTAATGATTAAAAAGCCTTAATAATATCTAGAGAGTTTATGTGTCTAAAATTAAAAACTGTTTCACATAATGTAACGTTATTTACAAGCAAATTTTCGGCAAGAATAGGCGATGAATGCAGAGCTTCGGTGGTTTTAATAGGGATGTTAGTGAAAAAAGTTTCAAAGGACTCTGCTACTTCTGTTTTAGAATTAATTATTTTACCATTATTTCTGATTGCATATTCATTTTCACGTGGTTTAGTTTTGGCAGTTTCATTATTTATGATTTTCCATACTGCTTTAACTTTATTATCCGAATTTTTAATTTTATTACTTAAATAATATGACTTGGCTATTTTACAAACTTTCCTAAAAATTTTAGAGTAATTTTTGACATATTCATGGAATCTGTCGTCAACTCTGTAGGACCTTTCGTTGTACAAATCAAATAACTTGGTCCTGCTTTTCCGGATACCAGTGGTTGCCCAGTCACTAAATTTAAACTTGTTATTAATATTAATTTTCCTAGTTTTAAAAATATTACCGAATTCCCGAGACAGTGTTTTTAATATAATTTTTTTATCCCTAAAAGTAAAACCACCCTCCGAACGACAAAAGCTTCACAATGGGATGAAACGCTGGAATCGCTGTCTGGAATTGACTTTTCGTCCCTCGTCTCTTACAGTAGTCATTTAATCTAATTATGGATAGATTTGTTAGGTACCTACTTACTTCAATAATTTCTGTGTAAGTATACCGGTTACCGGTACTGCCCTCCTAAGAAATTAATTGCTGTTGTGATTGTATAGTGACGTTACGTAGTTACGTGCTTAATTAATTCTAGAAGTTAAGAGTTTTACTATCCTCGTCGAGTGCTGAGTTACGTAGCTTTTAATCCTGTTTAATCAATAGCCTCAGCAATTTCCTAAACTTGGCGTTGAGAAATAGGGGCAGTAATGAATGACGTCAAATTAAACTCCAAGCTTAACAGAAAACATTACTGGGACCTTAATTCGCGATTAAGGCAAACATAGTATGCGGGGTGAGTGGTGGTGTGGAGACGAAGGCTGCGGAGTGAGTGCATGTGCGGGTGTGTGAGGGCGCGGCGGATGGCGGCCGGGCGGCGGCGGGGGGTGGCGGCGGGCGCGAGGGGGCGCAGGCCGGCGCGCCGCGGCCGCCACTTCGCTGTACTCGAGGAGCCCCGGTACACCTCGGTTTCCGGCGGGTGCTCCCTCGCGGATTCGCATCGCCCGCCGCCGGCGCGTCGTCGGGCCCGCGCGCGGCATCACGCCGCCGTGCCATCGCCCGCCACGTGGCCCTCGTCGGCCTCGGCCGGCGACACCCGCTTTTTTCACGCGCTCACCATTGATAAATCTGCCCTAATTAGGAACAGCTGTTTTACTGTGTTTGTTAAGTAAACAACACCTTTCAATTTTTAGCAGTGTTGGTAGCAAATTTATTCACGTGACTTTATCACGCAATAGAATAAAATGTTGTGCAACACGAGTAACTATGTATACTTAAGTTACTCAAATTTCAAATTATAAACTGATCATATTTCAATATTTATGATGATTGCCCTTCTATTTAAGTTCAATTTGAGTAAATGAGTCCGTGGGTAAATAAATGCGACAAAATTAAATTACCTAATAAAGAGACATCTAATTAAAAATTCACAAACGAAAAACACTAGTCGATTTTTAAAGATTTTTATAGGTACCCACCTACCAAGATTTTCGACCGTTTTCTTTTCAATGAGTAACTTTATTTTTCTTTTGCCCCGCTGTGTTTTACTTTAAAATAGTCAAAGATTACATTACGAAAGATTGTTTACTTGCCTTTATACCCTAAAGAACGTTAATAACGGGTGTTATAGACGTTCGTTATGTAGTCGCCGTCGGCAATGTTCCGTGAACTCTACATTGCCATATGACCGTTCAGACGCTTTAAAAATAGACGTCTTAAGTATTTTGATGCGCATTATCATTTAAAACGTTTTAATTATTATTAATAAACACGCCATATTCATTTCATTTACTTTAATCAGAGCTATAAATAGAAAATATAATAATAATGTAGATCTATGTCTTCTTAATTATTTTTTTCAACCAAGTTATGTCTGGCCGAGACATTTAGATTGTGTTATTTTGCGTGTAATTAAGTAACACAACTTTAAAAACAATCGCCTTGAATTACATTATTGACGGTGCAGTTCTTATCGTTATCAATCGTAGTTGGCACCCTTTCACTAAGTACATATTCTCACGGCTAAGAAACTCTTAAATTTTTAAAGCCAGTAAATGGACCGTATTATTTGGAAGAGAGTGTTCAATTGTAAATTTAATGTACCGGAATGGAGTATCAAGCTTCATCGGACGACCAGGGTAGAGCCTACAAAATCTACAACATGTATAAGGTAAGTCGCAAGACACTTTGGGCGCTCTTGAACTTAACCACCACTTAACTTGAGAGCGTCTTAAGGATAAGTTGTCCTCAACTTCATTATTTTGGCCGGTTTACAATTTGCTGAAGATATTGGAATGCGTCATTAGATTAGTAATAAAATAATTCATTACTAAAGTCTAACTCAAAGCTGATACTTTAGGCCACTGTGTTTAATGACTCTGGCTACATCGTTGACATAAAATAGTACATTATTCACCAAGGGGAAAAGTGACCTATTACTTCCGAGTGTGCATTTGCGGCCCGAATCAAAGATGAGGAGTGTAAATCGTAGCGAGGTTTTTCTGTGTTCTGTGTGTAGAAGTAATATGTACTTTCCCCCAACTGATATATAGCGCTTTATGCCACACCTAGAAGAAAAATAAAGACCGATAATAAAATTTCGTCACTATAGCTTGTATAGTACTTTTCTCAAATAATGCGCGGAAATTCAAACAAGAATAATAACAATAATATATTATAGTGTTGTGTAGTATGTAGCTTATACATAGGAACATGTCTGCCTATCCTAAGACTGCTCTACTTTTGATATAGCATATAGAAATTCACTAGTATTAGTTTTTGGTTATTGGTTTTACTTAAATTTATGTGTATCTGCCTATTCACTATCTTCATTTTCTTAAACTAAAATTATTATTATTGTAATTTTTCTTTTAATAAAAAAATGTAGGTAGGGAAGAATATTTTTTTTTACATAACAGTTAAAGTAAAACCTGTATCAAAGTCTTTTCAGCAGCTCTCGAGTTCCAAGTGGAACAGACATTATACACGGTCAGTGCAACGTGCTACACAATTTTTCCTTTTAATCAATTCTACACAATCCTATTTCAAACAGTGCCATTTTTTTTATGAAGACAATTTGTTAATGGAGAATATCATCCACCTTGAATGCTTTATGGGATTACAGGCTGTACGGAATGAAAGCTCCCTGGCAAATCCATTTAGAGATTTTTGTGTTTGTGTGATAAAACAACAATTTCAAAAACGGTTTCGTATTTTAGGTTTTCGAACGTACGGTGCGTCCAAAAATTTGCCAAAGTACACGCACAGTTCTTAACAATCACTACTACCTTACCTACTGCATATAAAACGAGAGCTGCTTCGCGTTGTTACCCCTCTCTTCAAACTACCCAATGGATTCGAATTGGATTTTCATTTTTGAATAGCTTATTTCTTTGACAAGATTTAAGCCTGTCCTGTACGGGAACTTATTCAATGGCACCGGAAACAGCTGGTTAACTAAAATTATGAATTTTTGCAATACAAGTATATTGTATAGTAGTTTTTTATATATTTTTTTTTCTATTTAGGTACCTACCTATTTGCCCACTGTTTCAAGGTTGCTGAATCGATGTTTGAAATCAGATCCTAGTTACCTTGAACCGTTTTAATCTTGGCACGATTGTTTTCAATGATAGATTATTATGTATGCCTATATGGCAAAAAATTTTGTCTTATATAGCGAACCTCACAGTCCAAAAAAGTGTTTAAAGTACCTTATTTGGACACTTGAGGTTGGTATTATAGTTTAGTCAGAGAGCCAATTATTTGATAACATTTAGATTTCACTAATTTAATTCTGATTAATTTAAACACGGCGGCATGCATTGGAAAAGAGCTAAGTATATCCAACAGTGAACGTCTACATGGTGATAATGAATTTGAAGGTGATAATAAATACGTGAAAGGAAATAATAAACAAAGTATTAGTTGGTATGGTAAGCAATCTATAATATATAGTCCCATAAAATGTCTAATCTGTGTTGAGATCGGCAGAGTTCATGGTGAGGATATGAGTTGTAAAATCTTTGATTAAATTATTCAAGGATTTTAAACTTTCTATTTTGGATACTAAGGGCTTCTTACACCAGTTGCTGATAAAGCCCCAGATACCCTATATGCAGGTTATCTACCAGATATCCGTTTTTTTCGGTTTCACAGGTATCTGATTGCCTTATCTGTCCGATAAACTGCCTTATAAACTTACAGCCAGATCTAGGGGCTGTTATTTCTTTATCTGTCGGATATGGATTGTTTTTTTCGAATTTAACGCGGTAATACTTCAGTTTTGTGTTAACTTTTTATGATATATGGATTTATCACTGTTTCATTTATAAATAGTACATTACTGCCGCGGCCCGCAACAGAGGCATTGATGGATGAGCGTGTGAATTTAGGCCGAGGCAAAGCCGAGGCACACATACGTGAGTCCATCAATGCCTGGTTGGGGCCAAGGCTTGTATAATGCTATTCTCAAATAATGCGCGGAAATCCAAAAAATATCAAGTTTTATTAAAATTGTGAACCGTCTGAACTGAACGATCACGAGTTAGGGTTGTCACAATACTATCGGCAAATCAAAATACTTTTGGCCATATCTCCGGAACGGCTAGTGCTAGAACCATGTTCATGTACTCAAATGAAAGGGCTCGACGAGATCTATCTGAATATAATATATAAAAAAAACACCCTGTATATTCATATAAAACTGTATATACAGGGTGTTTTTATTTTATATTATATTCAACTAGATCTCGTTGAGACCTTTCATTTGAGTACAAACACGAGGGGTCTAGCACTAGCCGTTCTGGAGATATGGCAAAATGAAAAAAAAACACTATTTTGGCCATATCTCCGGAATAGCTGGTGCTAGACCTTTGTTCATGGTACTCAAATGAAAGGGCTCGACGAGATCTATCTGAATATAATATTTAAAAAAAACACCCTGTATATTCATATAAAATTGTATATACAGGGTGTTTTTATTTTATATTATATTCAACTAGATCTCGTCGAGACCTTTCATTTGAGTACAAACACGAGGGGTCTAGCACTAGCCGTTCCGGAGATATGGCCAAATGAAAAAAAAAACACTCTTTTGGCCATATCTCCGGAACGGCTGGTGCTAGACTCTTGTTCATGGTACTCAAATGAAAGGGCTCGATGAGATCTATCAGAATATAATATAAAAATAAACACCATGTATATATAATTTTTTATTAAACATTTTCCGCGCATTATTTGAGAAAAGTGCTATACAAGCCTGCAATCAATGTAATTTCATGCATCATTCGAAATAGAAATAAAACTTTTGATATGTTACCTCCGTGGTTGCCATGGTTACACGACAGATATGAATTAATATGGTCATTATTTGACCGCTAGGCACGACAGATATGGATTTTCGTTCAAATTATTTGCCCGCCTGCTCTCATTTATTTGACCAGTACAGCATTGACAATTTAACTCGAAGAAGGTTGTCAAAATAATGTTCACATTTCCAAGAATGTTTGAGAAAAAACAATAAACGTTGAACCACAGACGATGAGAACAGAAGTCTGCTTCGCTTCGTTATACGCAATAACCGTGGTTACATTTTATTTTATTTTAAAGGATAAATTACAAAAAACGGACTCATAAATGTGTTTTCTGTATTTTATACATAAATGCATAATTTATTGGTATTTATGAATACTTTTTTTAAATAAAATTTAAGTTATTAATTTATAAATATGATACTTTTCGATGCTCAAAAATGCTTAAATAGAAACGCAACAATGAATTGAACTGAAGAACTGAACTGAATGAACGGAATGTTCCAACTCCCCGGTGAATCGCTGACAGTTTAGCTGCCCGATATTTTAACAGAGACTTGCGTGGTGAAAACGGAAAATATTATCCGACAGCTTTATCCGATAGATTACGTTATCTGTCCGTTTTCTATCTGTAACAATATCAGCAACCGGTGTAAGAAGCCCTAATTCCAATAATTGTTCTACACATTTAAAGCATGTAGATAACACGTATGCACAAATACTGGTCAACATGGCACGCCGTTTAATATGCATGGAGATTGAAATACACAGCTAGATATTCCAGAGCGCTGTCGGTCGTCTGGAATCTGAAGCCAAAGCTTGTTGGTTCAAAGAGTACATGTACATTTTGAATTGTTCAGCGGCTAAACAAGCAATGCCATGGAGGGTACAGTAGCGCCATCGGCGTCGCGCGGCGGGCCCCGGCACTAGCGCGGCGCGCGGGCGGCGGGCGGCGCGCGGGCGGGCGGGCGCGCGGCACGCCACGAACCGCCACGCAGTCTTCCCGCGCGGTCGGCACGTGCGTCTTGCGTGCCTTTACATAGCACCCCAACTATATTTTCGAACGAACTTCAAATAAACCTGGATTGAAACAAATATCAAGTCGGTTGTGTCACCGTTCAGTGCCCCGCGACGTGACGTCACGCCCGCTGTTACTAACTAAAACTGTGCAATGACATCAGTGCTCTATCAATTAAAGTTGTAATTGTATTATTTTTTACTTCCTTGAAAGATTAATTAGATCTCACATGGGACCGGAACGCACTCAATTAATGTATGGAATTTATTAAGACTACTTCATACTTCGATGGAGTACATGGAGCTCAATAATTAAATGTTAAATGGTAGGTATAACTTTATATCTAAAAGGTATAATTTAATTTAACTTATTTTAAATTTCGTTTTCTAACTAGACACTGACACCTGTAAGTATTTACCTTCTTTACATAATAGAAATTATTCATCCAAAAAGTATCCGAAGTGTTTCTAAGTAAGTAATTGTTTATGAGATGCCTAATTAATTATATGTTGTGTGGGTTAATTGTTAACTTACTTATATGGTTAATTATCTTTCTAAATGGTACATACTACAATACACGTATTTGGATCAACATTGAAAATATTCAAATTACCTATTTAGAATTTAATGTTATGTATCGTACAGGTAAACAGTAGTCATCCTTTTATTTCATATAAATAGGTAGATATATATTACAGTACATACATAATTAGACTATTAGAATGGCGAAACTGCAGTTGGTTTGAACATTGAGGAGGTATATTACTTAAGATAATTTTGTGTGTTGATAAATATCACTATATCACTTTACAAATAATGATAAAATACCGTTATCTGTTGTAAATTGGAACTCGTAAGATTACCTACTCATTGATGTCATGCCAAGTTGTTTTTAATTATTTTACGTAGGTAATAAATACAAAACGAATTCAAGAACGTACCTAGTATGCAAATTACATCGAATACATTATTAGCCTACTTACTATCGAAAATAGAATCATTAACTGTCCACTTTCACCTCATCTATTGTTGCCAAGGTATACCTACCTATCAAAAATATACAAAGCTAAAATGAAAAACAACGAAATATATAATCACTTACGCTCTACTTTTGTCGAGTAGCTGTGCCTTCACATATGGAAAAGAATATAATTAAAAAGCTATGTAGTACCGCCAGAAGCAAACGTTTATACGAGACAGCGTTATCAAAGTATCTTCTTCTCATACTATGTTTATCGTGAACATAAAATACTTCCTATTTTCTTGGCAAAAAACTTGAAAAGAGTTTCTAGAAAATTGAACAGGGGTTATAGATTAGAGGTAACTGGAGGTAACACATTCTTATTAGAACGTCTACCCTCTGTTGTCATTCTATAAAATTTCTCATCTATAGCTCATTTCAACTGAAAAAAAAACTTACTTATAGATGGATATAATTATTTATTTAAGTAAGGCCAAAAACCAAAAACTAATACTACTTATGACTAATATATAGGGATAGATAGATATATAGATAGTACATAGATAGATGACATCTAATTTGTAAGAAGGTGACTAGTCTTTATTGCACACGACGAATAGTTATCCGGCCAAATCCCGAAGAAGGAAGGAAGAAAAGAACCAAGATTCAGAAAGATCACCAAAAACATGGCCACATAAGGCATCGGTATCATTTCCTATCACAAAAGTACATGCATACGACTACATACTACAATTTAAAGTTATTTCATATATCTATAAATTCCTATTTCTGATAAGCATATTTTAAATGAACAAAACATAAAATGTCTCAGCACCCGGAGCCTCAACTAGTTTTTATGAGTTTCGTCAAAAAAATCAAATCCACCTGCTCCTTTATTGAATTGAATACAAATAGTTCCCCTCCCTCACGAACAGTAAGCCCAAGTTCGTAGTTACGACGCTGCGTTCCAATTGTAATAACATCAATTGATTTAAAGTTATTTTAGTGGGAGAGGAACGGAACGAGGTCACTGACCAGCAATTACGTCCTAGAGACTCTACAACAGTAATAATGGAGCATGGAGGCTGCTTCCTTGATATTACAATCTTCAATAAGCGATTATACCACTTACTAACTAGTACTCAATTTAATTTCTTAAAGTATATACAGTTAATAAAATATTCCGGTTTATTGGACAAGCAGGCTACAGTCAAAAGATTAATAAGTTGCCTTATCACGGTTTATTTACTTGCGATATTGGATGCGTGCGATTATGAATAGGATGGTCAATATTACCCACTAACTTGCTAAGAGGGGTCAAATCAGAGAGAAAGAAGCATACATTTAACAAAATAATTATGACTAGAAAAACTTCAAGATTTTCATTTGGTAATTCTAAAACAATTTACGCAAGCATAGATACTATTCTAAGTGTATTAAAGTTACCTACCTACTTTAAAAACTTTCTACTTTCCACGCTCTAAAAACGTGTTTATAGACATCGTATCGTGAATGGAGCATTATAATTGAGAATTATCAGAATTTGTTAGCATTTAATCAGTTTTTGTTATCAATATTATCAGTCAACATAGAACTAATTGATGTAAAAATTAGATTATATATATTATATTTGAATATAGGTACAAAAATTGTGGTACAAGCCAGTCGAGAGTTACGACCTATCAAGGAAATAAATGAGTACCGACAGCATTTGGTCCTTTAAATATCATATTTTATTAACGCTAACGGCATACAAGTTACAAAATCGAATAGCACCAGAAAGCAATTATCGTCGTGTCCTTTCACTTACCAGCACTGTTGATGGTGTGTGTTAGTGTAAATCTAAAGGTCCATTGGGACTGCAGTCGCAGCCGGTGTGCCACAAACCGGTCCGAGAGGAATGAGACCGACTTGTGTGTGGCTCAAGGTACTATTACAATGTTGATCAATCGGATTTTGGAACAAAGATTATTATAACTTCTCAAACTGAAGCCAGCCAAAGACGCAGAACGAGCGGGAGGGGGTTTCTTTTTATTATATAACTGTGGCATTCAGAAATTGTTCCATGAGTAATATTGTCAATTCTGTGTTTCTGTTCGTAAATTTTTTTTACTTATCTAATATGATTTCCTGCAGACAAAACCTCTTATTGTAACTATACAGTGTAATTTTGTAAATTGTAATTTTATATATTATTATCGTTATGATCAAACTTACGATCAGAAGAGTATGTTTTTGCAAGGGTGACTATGAAAAACAGGAGATAATTAAATGTCATTAAAATTAGGTATATCGCTGCATAAATATTGCTTGTATTTGTATACTAACTTGTCAAAGAATGCAACTATAAAAGAAAATCTTTATAGACAGTTAGTTGAATTCTACTACGACTTTGAGGAGCAAAATAGATTCAAGGAGTGGACAATTCTAACTATTTAGTCTTGTCTTTGTGTAACAGCAAACTTAGAATGTTTCATCATAAAGTTTAGCTTCTCTGTCTCAATCTCGTCTCACTCAATATTATTATTTGTCAGTTCAGTTGCTTAATTGACCGAGCGAGCGAAGCGAGCGAAGCGTCTACGTTTCGAGACTGGCCAAAAATGCTCTTGTCCGGCTGTCTGTCTGTCTGTCTGTCTGTCTGTCTGTCTGTAATTCTCTACAGGTCGCATTTTTTAACCGATTTTGACGAAAATTTGGCATATGTATAAATTAATTAAACCTACAAAATGAGTAGAATAAAATTTTGAAAAATATTTTTTTTAGAGTACCTACCATACTCGCAAAGTGGGAGTGAACTTTTTTTTTCTTGTGAATCCCATAGTGTGGGATATCGTTGGATAGGTCTTTCAAAAATATTGCTGGTGTGTGAATACCATTTTTTCGATTTAGGGATCCGTTGGCGAAATATTAAGCTTTAAAGCGGTAATTTTTGTTAGAGTCACGTGTCCCCCCCCCCTGCCAGCTAAACGGTTGCTTCTGGAAATGTGAAAAAATTCATGGCAGTAGCATATATAACGTAGTTACAAGGAAAACTATTACGGCTAAGTAGGTTCTATTAGTTTTTGAGTAATAGTGGATCGACTTAAGAAAGTTGAAAAAATAAATTATGTTCATAGAACTGCATACGTAAAATGGAAAATTATTTTTTTCCGCGTGATATCCATGGTGTGGGGTATCGTTGGATGGGTCTTTCAAAAATATCGCGGGTGTGTGATAAACATTTTTCGATTCAGGGATCCGTTTGCGAAATATTAAGCTTTAAAGTGCTAATTTTTGTCACTTTAGTAGGTACTTTTTCTGTTTCCAAAGTTGACTTTTGTTGGTTTCTTTTAGGTTTGGTTTATAAGGGCTGGCGAGGTCTACTGTTCTCACGGAACTACTAGTTGTAATTATTTAACTGTTGTTCATACTTCATTTACACTTATTTGGTCATGCATGTCTTTACATAGAATATTATTTCGAAACTCTGTACTACGGGAGTTGTTATGATTGTTAAAAAATTATAGAATTTTAATAGGAACTTAGTACCTACATAATTATAAAAGATTCTATATGATCGCTACACTTTCCCACGCAAGCGAAGTAGCTTAAACCTATCTACGATCGAGTATTTTAACATTCCAATGAATATGAATAAAACGTATAAAAATTTAAGCTATTTATTTCATGAGGATTTTTATGAGTGAAATAAATAGTAACAGACAATAAAATCTCAATGGTGGAATATTGGATCGGAGCGGTTCACGTTGGAAATAAACTATGAATAGTAATAAATAATGGCACAGTTCAAAACCAAATGCTGTGAGATAGAGAATGCCATTTGAACGCGCAACTCTCTACGCTATTCAATATCGCAATCTTAAGAAATACTAACTGGATCGAGTATTGGCGCACCAATCTGCAATAACCTGAAATAAATATTATTTTTATTACTTTTCTCTGACACCATTATTTATAACGTTGATTTAAAAAAATGTACTATACTAGCTAGGGATTTCGCAATTGAAACACGATTTCTGTAAGCTGTCTGAATTCATTTCATATTTTTGATAATTAAGAAATTTATCTATAACACACCTTTAATCGGTGATTTGATTATACTATGAGTACATCTCACTTTTTCGCAATTAACTTGTAGAACCTGTGGTCTTATGTTAAACGTTTTAATTTAACATCATTATTTTTATATAAAAACAATAGTTCCTAGGTACCTTAGTGAGTAAAGTCCACACCACACACAAAATAAAGAGTACGTTTAATAAATAATCGTCACTAACAACTTTAACACAGGAAATCCTAATTGTATGAAAAAGGCACGCCATGACGCCAAGCATATTTTCAATACAAATAGCTGGTACAAAGTTTGGTATTTTGTTTTAAAACTTAAAACTACTTATTACGTTTAAATTTATTATACTGTAAAAACTCATCGAATCAACATTCATGCAAATAGTTAAAGAGCCGGGGAATAACATAGTCTACATAAAAAATGGGAAAAATGTTACCACGGGAATCTACGGCATTCCAGAGCAAACCCGCAGGGCTGAAGCTAGTTACAGTAGAATTGGCTAGATTAAATTTCTGAACAGATAAATTGAGTTACCATCCAATGAGGTTAAGCTTAGAATAATTTACTATCCCCGAGTCTAAGTAAGATGTACTTAATCAACAATTTACTCAGCCAAGCCGGAGGGGAAATTTATATTATAAAATAAAAAGTATAATGAAATTGATGTTAACCATCATGTCGGGAAGTTAACGATGCGGTTGTGTGCCCATCGATCGCAGGATAAAGTATAAAGGGATTGCTTATAAGATTGCTGAAATTGTTCCCGCCCGGCACATCGCCAGAAAAAATATCTCGTGCAGCAACGTTGTAAAATCAATATCAGATAAATAACATTCAGGACTTGAAAGTGATCTTATAACATACTATCAGCTAATTTTTTAACAGAAGATATATTGACCACCCGTAGTGGCGACATTCATTGAGGAAGTCATGCTGAGTCCAAGTAGTGGGACCACGGCACGGGGAAACACTTCTGTGAGAAATAACGAAGCGAACATTAAACGAAATAATAGATTAAGTTACATTTCAATCTATGGAAAAAAAATAGGTTTAACGGTGTTAGAGATAACAGGAAGTTATATTCATATTTTATATCAATTTATTCTGCATAAGCTCGGAAACCTGAATATATATAAGTAGGGATTGGGATCAAAAGTTGACCGTCTGCAATGGGGGTAACCTGTTGGGGTAACATTCGGGACAGACATTCGAATATTCATTTCGAATTATATCTGCATTGAGTCATTTTATTTTCTTCACTTAATACGAGTATAGACGGCACTGAAATTGAGAGTTCAAAGTATGTAGGTACGTAGGTATTTCTGGGTTGATCCTATGTTCATAATTTTATCGTTAGGGGTACGACCACACCGACCGAAACAACTGCACAAATTTTACCGTAAAAACGAGTTAAGTAGGTAGGTACATTATTTATATTTGAGTATCATCAAGATCAGACATTGGGGAAGTCAAAAACAATATGAGATTGGCACACATTTTTCTATAGGTAATATTTTTATTCCTATATATATGTAAAATTTGCTATCTTTAAAATATAAGCTACTCTCTCTCTCTCTCTTCTCAGCCATTGGTTTGATCCACACTGTATCTTACCCACTGGCAACAGTTCTGCATCCCTCGATATTTCCATGCACCTTTTCCATAATAATAATTTCAATTCTAGCTAGAAGTCAAATTTTTCTTTAAAAATTTCAATTTGTATACTTATTGTTTCAGCGACCAGAAAATCTCGAGTCGCCGCTGTCAGCTGCTCGCGACACCAAGTCTAGTGTGTACGCTATGAATGATCAGGTACGCATATAACAGTATCTGTTCATCATCTCACCTTATCAGCCGGACCGAAAGACGTCCACTGTTGGACAAAGGCCTCTCCCAAAGATCCCCTTAATGACCGGTCCTGCATTGTTTTGAGGAGGTAGTACAAACCAATATTCAAGCACCGACATAGGTACTTACATAAGCCCAATTTACTATTTACACATTGACTGGTATTTGTAAGCAATTTTGGTTTACAGATATTCAAAGGCAATATCGAAAAATCCAATTATCCGCCGAAAAAGAAACTAATTCGGGTTATATCTTCATGTTATCTATGTTTATTCGCACAAAATTATCTAGCAAGTGTTACTTAACCTACTTTTCAACAAAAACATATACTGTGGGGCAAATACTGAGTGTAACTTAATAAATATAGTCTAGTTAGGTAAGCTAAGTTAATCGTATTAGCAAAGGGAAAGTTCCGATATCGGTGACATACGATATGACATTTTGTACAGGCAGGTCCACTTTACGTTGTTCAGGGGGGATTCCCTTTAACTCTCTCATCAGGGGTTCAAGAGGAACGGCAAAGTATATTGTGGAAAGACTCCTACCCAGAGGGACACAGCACTAGTCCTCCCACCGACCGGTAATTGAACCAGCTATATATATAGAGCGTCAGTGGCGCCGGGGTTAAGACGCGGCCTGACATATAAAAAGGTCCGAAGGCCATGTGTCAATGGGTTTTTTCTTGAAACTTAAGTACCTAAATACATTTACTGACTGCTCTCAAACGGTGAAGGAAAACATCGTGAGGAAACCTGCAATCGCCAAAGAAGAAATTCTTAGGCGCATGTGAAGTCCATCAACCCGCACTGGGCTCTTAACGCGTTCTTTGAGAGGGTAGGCCTGAGCCCCAGCAGTGGGGACATGTTATTAGGCTTTTGATTTCACCTATACAGTGTTTTTTTTTAACTGGGACACTTAGGCTAAAACCGAAACCATAGGAGATACAGGGAACCTGTCTTAGGAACCATTTGGTATTTTTTGTGAAAACAATTTTAGCATAAAAAATTTTTTGGTTAAGCGTGTGTTGTCCATAATAATTAGACATTTTGATAAAAAAAAATTTTTTTGATGCGGATCGACTCTCTTTCATGTAAGGATTATTTCATTATATCGGAAGAAAAAAATCTGAGCAGCACAAGTTAGACAAATTTAATAAAATGTTTTCTCGATTCTCATACAATCCCAGTACAAAGTAATTTTAATGAATTTTTTTTTATGCATGTCGACTTAGTTTCATGTAAGAATCATTTCATTGTATGAGAAGAAAAAAATGTGAGCAGCAGCAGTTACTCAAATTTAATGAAATGTTTTCTTAAGAATCGACCCAGTGCAGCACAGGTCGGTTCTTAAGAAAACATTTTTATTTGTCTGTATATTATTATTTTTGATACGCCCCCGTACAAAGAATTAAATTTTTGCGTATTACTAACATTACCAGCCCATCGGCTGGGCTCCTAGGTCCACTAGACTGAATAACGACCCTCCTCATCGGTATCCGTCCGCCTCCAATTACCTTTCCAGGTTGACGGTCCATCTGCAAGCATATCCTATTTAGTATGTTACGAAATTTCTTATAATTTTCAACTGTAATAAAAACCTACATAACGAACGTGTGCGTACTTAGTAAACACGTTACATTGATATCAAAGTTATAAAACTTATGAGCATAAACTTAATGAAGTGTCATTCGCTTAAATAAATAATAATAAATAATATACCTACCTACTATATATACCTACCTACAATCAAAACAAGTCGTTTCAACAACCAATAAATATTATCTGCGTTCTCTATCACTTGGTGTTTATAAATAAATTAAGTGTTCCTCCAAAGCGATACAATAGAACTAAATGACAATGGCATAATTACATGAAGAGCTTTTTATTGTTATTAACATTGTATAGCAATTTCTTGTGCTATGTTACTCTCCCATACAACTTTCTTGTAGGCTTAACTTTTATTTAGAAATGAATGCTAAGAATTCTGAGGATTCATTTATTAATGTCTACGTTACCTTTTGGTATTCCATTTATAGTATACCTGTAAACACAAACGAAAAGGAGAGATACAAAAAGAGATACATTTTATACAATTTTTTTAATTAGGTATGCCCGCGCATGCGCATTAAATTCTCTGTGATCTGTCCTGTAACTGTATCTTATCAGCACTATGACGTAGTCAGGTCGCTTACCGCCTCGAAACTTACTATATTGTAAGGTTTGAGCAGACATTTTCATGTAAATGAATCAATGAATAGTTAAGTTAAAAGTACTTGAGTACGATATTTTATAACTACATAGCTGATACAGAGTAATATAACAGTAAAGAAAATCTTATATAAGGTACTTATCGTTATTTTGAGAATTTTTATATCTACAAACTTATTCATTCATTCATTCACATCAAGAATGTCTACTCAAACCTTACAAACCAAACAATATCGTAAGTTTCGAGGCGGTAAGCGACCTGACCACGTCATAGTGCTGATAAGATACAGTTACAGGACAGATCATGGAGCATTTAATGCGCATGCGCGGGCATCGCCGCGCGACCTCGCCACGGGCGGCGGCGGCGGCGCCGGCGGTGGCGGTCGGTGTCATAAAATTCCAACCTCCTTGGGACAGATAAACATAGGTACGAGGGGTTGTAAAAACTGATTATATTTCATTTGTTGCATCTTGTTAGATTTAACAAAATTGTTACGAACACCTACGTACACTTATTGGGAAGAAACTGGCTACACGCAATTATATCCTGTGTGCTACGCGGGACTTTATTTTAGGATCTTGGCCGCATTGTTATATTTAAAAATACATAAAAGTTCAATAAAGTTTTTTTTATTTAGGAGTAAAGTAAGTACCTTGTAAGTACCTACTTACCAATGGGCGGACCACTTTACCTATTAAATTGTTTATGGTCCGATGTCATAGCTGCATCCATACCATAAATTTAGCTTCATACTGAAGGTGAAACGCTGGCTTATCAAACGAGCTATCCAAATTGATAAATTTACGATGTTAGAGGGCGTTAATAATTACGTGAGCTTAAAATGGGGGTGGTCCAGTAGAATCTCACCAAATCTCATTTAGGGGGAAGACAGGATCAACGAATATCTCACGTCAACTTTGTAATTCAGAAAATATGAGTTTCTATACTGTTGTAAATATTTTCTAATATTGTCTTTAGTTGATGGAAAACTATTCTGTAACTCCCTTTTTGTGGTATGAAACAAAATATACATATATGAATATATTATAGAACGTTATTTATTAATCTAGGAGCGGGGTTCCTTTCCACATCTGACCAAACATCACCATTGAAAAAACACCTCACACGTCATGAATGGACGCTCTATAGACCACATGAGACATGACTAATCTTTTATTTTGTTTTGTTTAATTGAATTGATTGAAAAAAATAACGCGATAATTTGTATTTTTTTAAATCTCAAAATAAAGGAGAATTCAATTAAGTACATTATGTAAAGTGTTTATTAAATTAGTATGTGGCTCTCATGTTGTTACAGACCTTTCATACACCCTCATTTGGCGACGAAGAATTCGACATCCCAATGATTCACGGACAGCATGCAGCGAGCGGAGCGGTGCACGGCTCACACATTCAGTACGCGCAGTTGCATCATCAAGCACCCCAGGTAACAATCTCTCCTATTACTATTATTAGCCTTCCTGTAGTAGGTAAGTACAGTCGAATTAATTATACTGATTGTAAAACTAAAACAGACACAGAACGTTTCACAATGTGCTCACAATATCTGGCCTACTTTTATAAATTGCTTTTATTGAAATCAAATTGCCTATCAATCAAGAGATTCCATTCTACCCTTGCATTAAATTAATGGATGCCAATGTTATTCACAATATTCAGTTACTTTAAGGTCGACAGGATGATGTCCTTAAGTGGGATAAGTCCGCCTTTGTACATAGTTTTATTCGACATACATACATAAATTGTACATTTGTCCGGTTTGATTCCCGACTCAGCCAGGCGGTTTATTTAAAAATCTTTGTTTTTCATTGTTTTTGAAAATAAATGTTTCTTAGTAAAATTCGATATCTACATATATTAGGGTACCTACTATGTAAGTACTTTTCCGGTCGTCGTGGAATGGTATAGATCGTTGAGGAGGCCTTTAACCAGCAGTGGACGTCTTTCGGCTGATATGATGATGATCCCCACTTTTCCTCCAGGTGGCGCCTGAACTTTCCATCTTTGTATACCTTTAGACTACATTGAATAATACCTGAAGAATTTTGCATGAACAGCTAAAGTGCACACACACATACACAGTTAAAAAACAATACTTATATCGAATGTGGTAAATATTTTTAGACTCTAAACAAGGGCGTATGGGCCAGCATGTAGGCCGCTTCTTCCATACGACGCCACTGACCAAAGAGTATAGTGTACATAGGGGAGACGCTCTCCGTCACACTAGCGGAAAAGAAAAAAATAGCGATAAATAATTTTCATTTTCATAATTCCCAAGTTCATTAGCGTGAGTTAGTGCTGAATGATCGTGAAACCTTTGCCTTACCATTTTGACCGAAAGGCCTGAACGAAATGAATGCACGAAACAAACGAATGAAAAACATGTCTGTGCTGCCAGCTCTTTTTGAACTAGAAAGAATGAATGAACCTCATCACAGGAATGAAATGAATGAATTTCAACGAAAGAACGTTTGTTTTCATTCACGTCATCACGTGGGTTTCTCTTTCTTTTTTTTCTTTGTTTATTTTTTGGTTAGAAAACAACGGTAGGCCTAACCTACCTGTAACATTTATTTCTTTCGGTACCCGATATGTCTGTCAAGTAATTACAAGATCAACAATTCTCATTTAAAGAACGCCGTCCGTCATGCTGATTTGATAGGTGGTATTCTCGTGGCACATTGTTTACATTAATATTTAACAAATTAAACAAATAGCTACACATCAGTGAATCTTCTTAGCTTGCCTATAGTAAGTACCCACCACTAACTGAATGAATTTGTCGTTAGGTGGGTATGATGAACCCGGCGCAGGACGGCCTGGCGCCCCCGGGCGGAGCACCCTCCTACCAGCAACCTCTCTACTTGCAAGAGCCACACGCCCCAGTCACCGCACACAGGTGTGTTTTGCTACTTTTATATATGTACTGCTCGTATTTATTTACATGGTAGTGTTTAATGTTACAAACAGTTCCATAGATTTCAATAGTTTAATTTTTATAATTAAATTAAGTACATTCGGCCACAGCTGAATAAATAATACCATTCTGTCATTTATAAGTACACAATCTATTTAATAAAATATTCGATTTTAAAATTTTCATGGCATAATACGTAACTTACCTAGAGGCTCACTAGGTACAAAAAGTAATTCAAACGTACATAATTTGGAATAGAAAACACTCCAGTAACTGGAATGAACCTTATACTAACAGGAAACAATAAAATTGTTTATTTCCAGTGGCTCAGGAGCCCCGGCTGGTAACTATATTATTCAACAGCAGCCTGGTGGACAACAGAGGCTACTGATGATGCAACCGGCGCAAGTGATGAGTGGCCCACCGACACCCGGCACCCCCACGGGCCCCGCGCCGCCGTCAGGACCAGTGTACGGATCACCACAGAGGGCCTCACCTCCAGGCACAACCAGTGACGACTCTGACGACAGTGTACCCTCACAACATTCACAGGTACATTTTCATTTCACTTAGAAAAGATCCCATTAAGATATGCTCACCTCAATTTGCTTTTTTATACCATTTCTATCTTATTATTTTAATTATTAAGTTAACTGTAAATTACTTTAAAGTATGGGTTGTTCCTGCTATGCCACAGTCCTATGACAGGAATTCTCGGAGCCTATACAAAACAAAGGAAAGTATTGTTAGGAAAGTGTTTCGAATTTAAAATCCATGACGTCAGAAGTCTTCACACTAGACCTTTTTGTAGTTATACTTCTGTTGGTCTGTGCAGTAGTATCATATCCTGTTGAATGATATGAATATAATACAACACATCAAGTAACACATTGAATTCGCATTAGCATTTAATATTAAAATTACAATATAATATATTGTAATTATTAAATCTATTTATAATATTCACTATTCATGCTGATTGTAAAGAAAAAGAATTGTGAATAGAGAGACACTTTTCTGTAGGTAATGGTTTGATTAATTCTAGTGTGAATGGGATCCTAGCATACAGGGAATAACCCAAATGCTCTAACATATTTATAGTAGAAAATAAATCTGATTTATTAATTTTGAATATCAATATAAAAACTAACAGTAACTGATAAACTAGACAAAGAAGTTTTAGATTTTATAATTTTGATTTTTGATGCAACAGTAAATGCTATCTTACATACTTTTTTTTCTATCTTTCGAATTTGTTTTTTATCTGGAGTTTAAAATGTAACTAACAACATTAATTTTGTACTTGACAATACATATTTACAAGCAAATAAAGTGTGGGAATAAATAACTAAAAAATACTATTAACAAGAACAGAAATATATTTGATCTGCAGTTTTTTCTGCTTCATAGCTTTTGAATATATCCTCTATTCTAGTGATTCAGCCTAAACTTTGTAACACCGATACAAGATTTTTTTTTCTCTTTTTCTGCTCATTGTCATCTCACTATTGAACGAAATATAGTTCATTGGCATTTCAATTTCTTCATTGACTACTAATGACAACATATTTCATTAAATCCATATAACATAGAAAATTCTAATGAATTGGTTGTTTGTTGGTAGTTGCCTGGTGATGCGGAAAGCCTTCTGCCTATCCATTATTGCTCAGCGAGCCGGCAGCAACAAACTACGCTTCATCAGGTATAGGCAAATTTTATAGCTTTACATACATATTATTAGAAGCTTGCTCATCTACATTAGTTTGCCAATGAACTATATTTTCATATGACAATCATATTTTTTATTTTACTCTATTCAAATAAACAACCTTTAAAAATGACTGGTCTGGCACAAGCCAGTTTTCTCTGGCAAAGATAAGGTTTGAATTAAAGTCGGATATCAAGTTCACTAACTGAATTGTTATTTATATGATTTTCTTCGTTTAAACAGATAGGTGTTGCTAACATGGCTGTAAAACGGTCATCACCTGAGCCAATAGACAATGGAATGAACCGTGGACAAATGCAGAAAAAGCCTAAGGTCCAGAAAAAGAAGAAGAAAAGAGATCCCAATGAACCACAGAAGTAAGTTATTTATTACCTACTTATTTATGAATACAACACAACTCACAGTTTTAGATCCTGAGGCGAGATGATTTTTTTAAAGCTAAAGCCAATTATATGGTCTCCACTGATAGCTATAATTAAGTAATAGGTAAGTTCAGTAAGAAGCTAGTGGTATGATGTCAATATAGTTACAAAAACATAGCTTTCATTCAAGTCTAATTTAGAGTACTTAATTAAATCAATATAAACTCTAGATCTGACTCTCTACTTGTAATTCTTGTCACTCAATAACTTACTCCTCATTATTGTGATTGATTATACTAATGTTTTAAAATTATCGAATTGATCTCTAGGTACTGGTAATCAATAATATAATAATTTCAGGCCAGTATCAGCGTATGCTCTGTTCTTCCGAGATACACAAGCAGCAATCAAAGGTCAAAACCCCAATGCAAGTTTTGGCGAGGTATCTAAGATTGTCGCTTCTATGTGGGACGGGCTGGACTCTGAACATAAAAGCGTGAGTATGCATTATGTAATTGTTAAAAATAAACTGTATGCATTGATGGAGCAGGTGCATGGACCGCCGCCCCCATATAAGATCAACACATTGTAGTACCCATTGGTCTGGGAAAAATCTAGTTTGTATCGTTCCCCTTTATCTGAAATTCAGTTTACTCTTTCTTTATGGCGAGAAAGTTTAGTGCAGGCCGCCGTACAGTTTATTTTTATTAAGTTTATCCGATACTTTATCTCGCTCCCTGGGCCCGCGAGCGGGTAGCGGGCGGGATAGCGCGTGTCTATATTGTTGTGGAAACTTTTTGCTAATTATTTCTGGTATATTTTTTGGGTAAAAATCGTAAGGCTATTTTTAAAATTAAATTATTTATGTAGGGTGTTTACAATTTCTAGTTTCTTTTTTCAGGTATACAAACAAAAAACGGAAGTAGCCAAGAAAGAATACCTCAAAGCTCTTGCAGCCTATAGAGCGAGCCTTGTATCAAAGGTAATGAATTAATAAATATAAACGGTGTTAGGTAGACGGATGGCCATACAGAAGAGCTAGATAAGTGGGGCCATTTAATCTTCTAAGAAGTTTTGTTCTAGACATTTACTAGAAAAGTCATTTTAAACATTTGAACATTGCTTTGAATTTTTTTTAAAGGTTCCGTAGTCCTACAATGTAAGATAGAGATAATAAAATCGTCCAGTGTGTCTCTCTGTCATAGTCTGACATGATTGGGGAACCACAGTGGAACGTCTGTCTCGTCATTAAATATTTTAAATGCAATGAAAACTTAAAAACTTAATTTTTTCTATCTAACCTCACCTCAACTTCGTTGGCTCATATTATATAATTATTAAGTACTAGCGTCAATTATCAGTCTTTTAGAACAGACAAGAATATAAAAATATTTTGGACTGTTAAAAAATCTATTTAAAAAAAAATTTAATAGCTAAAAACAAATTTTTAGAATATTTACTAAGTAAATAATTTTAAAATTTATTTCTGAAACCATGACACCAAGGATAAAAAGTCAAGAGGACCAAATATTTTCCAAATGAACACCTGTCTGTCCGAATGCCGACCGTCTGCCTAACACCTGTATTATTATTATTTATTGCCGTAGTTTCAAGCTAAGTGTGTATTAAAAAAATATTATACACCTCATAGGTATATTTTTCTTTCATTAGCCTAAAACCATTATTTTCGAGGGCGGGCACGTCGTCACACCAGCTTGTCACACCACTGGTGTTACTATTTTCCTTGCATAAGTTTTTTAAAATCTAATTTAAGTATGTGCCTCAGTTTCTGTGGCCATCTATCTAGCCCTGGGGTAAACTAATTTCATGTACGAACACTACCAGCGACATGTGGGCAACTGGGCAGTAACAAGCTTCCATGTAACCACTACAGAGGGCGCTGTGCTGTGCGCACGGCAGCTACCATACCAGCGGTAGAAACAGACAGATTATTAATTCGTGAACCGAATTGCTTTGTTTGTGTTGTCTCTCATTTTGTTCGTTTCTTTAGTCCTTTTAGTAATAAATATGAGCTTGTTTGTTCGTAAGTAACAATGTTTCATTAGTTTCATCGAAAACAAGCATTAATAAGGGTAAGCTTTTAAAAGCATCACGGAGCTTTTGAGGTTATATATTAACGATATTGTAATATATTGGTATAGTAGGGAGGCCGAGCGGTTTATCAAAAACATAGTTGTATTTTAAAGATTTTTAAACGGGTTTTATTATATAAACTAAGTATGTTTAATTTTACACATTTATGCCTTACTGATATAGAGTTATTATTTTAAGGGTGGAGAACAAGAAAACCAAGCAATGTATAATCATACCAATAGTGCCAATCCAACATACGGGAATTACTACCAAGGACAGACCTACGGTAACGGACATTCGCCTCAAGGATATGTACCAAGTCCAGCACCACAAGGATACACACCGCAAAACTACACGGGTGGCCAGCCCCAGGGCACGTACCCCGGACAACCTCAAGGGTATCCCTCAAACCCTCAGCAGTCTCCACAGAACTACCAGGGAGGCATGCCTCACAATCCTCAAACATACCAAGTAGGTTTATATTGTAAAAGCCATTTTACCATCAATGTACAGTCGACCGCACGTCCGTGGAAACACTTTGATGAGCTGGCCTCGTCTATTATGGAGTTTTAATACTATGAGAGACCAGTTTATACTGGTTTTGTTTCCACTGACGTGTGGTCGACTGTACATCTATAAAATATCTCGTTTTATTGCATATTTTGTAATACAGCTCTAGCAATAACATTCACAGCACTTATTAGAATTCTTTTAAAATTGCCAAAGCCATGTTACTCTATAAGCCACATGTATTTTGCTTTGATTTATAAGTTGACATTGACCAGGCAGCACGGCCAAAAGTTGATCTCCGGTGGGGGGCGATGGAGTGATGACGCGTGCTACCGCGCGCTATAGCACACCCGCTATGTTTCTCACACTAGCAAAATATAATTTTCTGTCATCACAGAAACGCGACAGCACGCGATAGCATGCTATAACATGCCCCAGCACTGATGGCAAAAGTGTGATTCCATGCTGACAGATATGGTCCAACCCTAAAGCTTGATTCCTAAGAGAACTAATGTATGAAATAAAATGTATGAAACAAGTGACTGATTTCAATTAAGCAATCTGACTTTTTTTATCGTGATTTTTATGAACCCTGCAAATGACTATGCCACTAATTATATACTCTTATAATAGGGTTTACCAGGACAGACTCCCCAGGGCTACCAAGTAAGCTCAGCCGCTTCACCTCAAGGGTGTCAACCTGGACTGGCGCAATCACCAAGGAGTTACCAGGCCACTCAAGCTTCACCCAACTTCCCCCCTAACTCTGGAATCTCACCTGCAGGCTACAGACAAGTCCAGTCACAGTCACCCCCCATGGGGGCGGTTCATGCCATGCAATACCATCATCCCCAACAGGTAATATTCTGTTATAGTTATTTACTCGCTTTTAAAACTTTTATTTTATTTTACACAAACTCTAGTTACAATGGATACTTAAATAAGTTGGTTTTATTATTTCATGAAAATTTATTCATTTAAACTTCTTTAATTTTTAATCTTTATCCACAGAGGAGATATATCTTTTTTTTTATGAACTGTCTAGGATTTCAATTGTGAATAAAATAAAAACTTGTTTGTGACGGGACTTATGACAGTTTGTATTTAATTACCAGCTCAACTTAATTTAACTATGTGTGTTACCTACCACTGCACTAATCATTTAGACATGTGAATCAGACAGGAACGTCGTACATTTTTCAATTATCGTACATTTAAAATAAAGAATAACTACAAGAAATTGAATTTATTAATTGCGAAAAATATGCATAACTACATAAATATTTAAATTGCTGAATACATACATATCTTCACGCTATGTCCCTGGCGGGGTAGGCAGTAAGAAATCGTTGAAATTGCTCTAAACATATTTCAAATATTAAATTCAAATTCAAAAGTATTTATTATTGCATGTAAGTACACTGGGTACATTTATACAACGTCAATTTTTTAACTACCACCGCCTCCAATGTGTTATATAGAGCTGGGAAGAAGGAAAATTATTTATAATAAAAGGAAATTATTTATATGATACCTATTTTTACAGCAAATGCAACAGACACACCAGCAGCAGTTGCAACAAGCGCACCAAGTGCAGCAGTATCAACAACAGCATCAGCAGCAGCAACAACAGCAGCAGCAGCAGCAACAACAACAGCAGCAGCAACAACAACAACAACAGCAGCAGCAGCAACAACAGCAGCAGCAGCAGCAACAAAATCAACAACTTCAGCAACAGAATTCACAACACCAGCAGAATCAGCAACAACAACAGCAGAATCAGGCAGTAAAACCTGAACAACACTCCCCTAACAGCAATGGTAGCTCTGGGATGCCACAGCAGTCTCCAGATGTAAGTATTTATTTGAAGCCCGTGTCACAACTCACGCGAGCGAACTGAGTCTATACAAATAAGAGGTAGTTTGTTTGAATGTTTGTTTGTGTATTAGAATCTATAACAACTGAACCAATTTAAAAAAAATTCACAGTTTATAATACGCTCTGTTTAAATCAGTTACAGCCGCAGCCAAGGCAAAAGCATCATTCAATTCATCTCATATAAAGCTAAGACAGATCCAAATGGTTCTTAGGATTGATCGTTGATAAAATGTTATTTTTACTTTCTCTACCAGAAAAGTCAAATTTTCGCTAAAACGTGTTCTATATCTCTATACCGACAAGCCAAGTAGCTAATTCCGTCCGTCCGTCGGTCCGTCACGCTACTCGCTAGGCTCTGGGTCTGGAGGCTAACTAAACCTTTGGTCCGAATGGGTCCAAATTTGGAAGTCTTAAGTTCGATAGATAGATATAGAACACGTTTTCGCGAAAATTTGACTTTTTTATGGTTTTTTATATTTGTCTATGAATACCCATTGGTCTGGGAAAAATCTAGTTTGTATGGTTTCCCTACAAATGTAATTGAAACTTGCGATTTACTCACAAATGGTTGGAGCTATTGAATTGTCATGTATTACGAATAAGTAGGTGTTATATGGTCCTACAACATGACTTTATCAGTATATGTATAATTAAAGAAAATGACGAAGCTGCATCAGTTTACTCTTCTTTTCAAATGGCGAGAAAGTTTAGTGCGGGCCGCCGTACAGTTTATTTAAGTTGCGGTTTATATTTACTCGTTTTTGAAGAAAGGTTGATTTCATATATCTTTACAGCAAAATGAAAACCGGAGCACACCATCGTGTATCCGCCAGGGCTGCACGAATCCTGCCATAGCTAATAGTGAATGGGAGGATGAATACTGCTCCAACGAGTGTGTTGTCAGCCACTGCAGGTGATACCACATTATTACCCTATTAATTGGATTTTAACATAACATGAAATAAGGAGATCCGCAAAAGAACCAAGATTACCAACATAGCTCATAGAATTGCAAAGCCTGAGTGGCAGTGGGCGGGGCACATCGCTCGTAGAACTGACGGCCGTTGGGGCAGAAAGGTTCTCGAGTGGCGACCGCGTACGGGATGACGCAGCGTAGGCAGGCCTCCCACAAGGTGGACCGGCGATCTAGTGAAGGTCGCGGGACGCGGCTGGATAAGGTTTGCGCGTGACCGGTCATCGTGGAAATTCTTAGGGAAGGCCTTTGTCCAGCAGTAGACGTATTTCGGCTATATGTATAATGATGATTACGAAACATAACACAACTTATAAAATGAATTTTCCTTATGCCACATGCAAGGCCGATTGTGGCTTCTTAGGTGTCGTGTCGGTTTCATTTTAATTCTTATATCTTTAGGAGTTTTGTACATCTCAGTCATTCATCAGCTTCTACTATTAAAATAAATGTAAGACCGTTTACTAGCTTCATCATAACAACAATATTATAGAAGTAGACTTTTGTAACTATTTCAATAGACAATTTATTATTATTTGGGAGGTAATATGGTCATGTAGCCTGATCCAGGTGCCTAAGGGCCCTTTTCCTGTCACGCGTATATCCGCCCGCGTCCTGGCGCGGCGCGCATGCGTGCGCCCGCAATCCAGTCCTTTCATACAAGCCTTTCCTGTCATGCGCGCTACTTAAAGCCAATCAGCTTAAAAGCCAATCAGATACATTCAGAGCAGTGAATCAAACTTAGTATTATTATGTAATAGAAAGTTCCACGCCTTAACGGCTAAACGGACTTCGATGAATATGGTATTGTTGGCTTATATCTTGGAATAACATATAGGGTACTTTTTGACACACTCATTGCTTTTCTTAAATATGATAGGGTTTATAGTAAAATACATTTAAAATTTTCATTTCAGAGATGTCTTCAGTTCTTGGGTGGCCTCCAATAGCAGCAACCAAATTCAAAACTTCTCTGCAGTGAAATAAAGGCAAATGTACATATCGGGTGGAATAAACTTGTATGGCAAGTTCATATTGAATCTTTAAAGTGCATTATTGTTACTACATTATTTTACATTGGTTTCGTAATTTATTGTTACTCTTATATGATTAACAGAAACAACCAATCAATTTTTGAGATCATAGTCCATAGGAAATTAATTACATGCCGTGATAGTATTATTTAAGTACCTAAGTCTACTGTTTAATACATCCAAAACAAATTATGATTGCGAGTGGTTCGAATCGCAAGCATTTCTCAATCATGGTTGAACTATGTTTGTTGTCATTTTTAAATGGAATATGATTTATTTATTTTTAAAAATCATATTTATGTCAATCAAGTAAATCACATTATGTTTTTGTTGTCAGGTCACATGGTCACAGTGTTTTGGTTCCTTATTAATAATTAGTTGTCTTGAAGCTAAGAAGAACAGCCTTAGTTATAAGAGTTAATGACGTCAAATAATTATTGAATTAGTTTGGCAATGTAGAATTTAGTAACTTCTATTCATTAACTCCTTCGATATAAACAACTATCAAGGAATGACTTAAATGCTGCTCATAAGAAAATATCGACCAGTCACCTCGTGTTTTTATAAATATGGAAAAAGATTTGTATAATAATTTAATGTATTAAAATAACACGGATCACATAGTTATGCTAATAGTATCGAGACATGGATCGAATTTATAAATTGTCAATCCTCTTGGATCTTTTCATAAAACTTTTTATAATTAAATGATTTTAAAAAAATCTTGATAATTTGATCCCTGATATTGAAGAAGCCTTTACTAGTTAACACTTGTGATTATTGAAAAAAAACATTACACTTTGCGAAAAAGTATCCCTATGAATAATTTAATAATTATGAGATAAAAGTTATTTAAAAATACTAGTCGAGTGGTCTATTTCCTTCTGGGTAAGTATATTATCTGTTAAAACAGAATAGGTATTCATTTTTAGAGAAAATTTCGCCTTAATTGAATATTGAAAGTAGTGATGTATAGGTAAATCTAAGCTAAATTAATTTAATTAGCTTGAAAATTGCATGTTTATTACATGTAAGTATGTACTTTATTGTTTAAATAAAATATAAAGTACATTTCAGTATTGTTGATTTTAAATCCCTAGAGAACTTATTGTTACTTTCGATCGTCGCAGGTCCTACGTGAGTAATGTCGACGCAGTTACTCGGAGACCACTAGGAGCATCTAGTGTAAATCAGAGTTTGTATTAAAAATAACATGCTTATTGGTGATAAATAATACATTTAAATATCATATTTTCATAAATTAATAAATATGATAATATTAGTCTTTTACATATAAATAATTCATTGTAAATTTCAACTGAGTATACATAATAGCAATACTTAGTTTATTTCCTAGGAGTTGTGTTTAGAATAGGATTTAGCTGGACCAAAATTTTTTTTATATATTCAAAGCAATGGTAATATTATAGACGAAATGTGTTTATTGTAATATTCAAAACAATTTGTAAATAAACACACGCAATAAATAGACGTAGTACTAAATAGGGACTACCTGTAGCATAATAATATTGATTTTATGTTATTTATTTAGTAGTCTCGTTAGATCTATTAAATTATAAGACATGATGAGCAAATTATCTTTACAAAATGTAAAATAACAAGTGTATAAAATGTAATTAGAACAATAATTTCATTAAATTTCTTAAACAGTAGCAGCTGTATATTCCTCACTGTAAACTTAGGACTGTATATTAATAGGCGGCGGCGCCGCGCGGATTTTGTTCGGGATCTGCAAGCGGCGATCGTATCATACAAACTCATGTTATCTCATACAAAGCGGCGGCGCCGCCTATTATAATACAGGCCTTAAACGTCCATCCATAGACTTTGATTTACAAGCCTCGGGAGTTCCCAACTAAATTTATTAGGTACCTATTTTAGGGATTCCCTAATAAATGTACATAAGGAAGGTTAATTTTGGATAAAAGTTACGTTGGGTTGAGTTTAATATCGCCCTACCTCAATAGATGGGTAGATGAGGGTTGTAGGGGATGGGGTGATTCCCCTTTCTATACCTTTTTGAACGTCAAAAATAGGTGCGAGATAGAGGCGACACAGGCTGTTAGATAGCAGGTGACTCTTAGAGGAAACGAAGCGAGTAACAGGACTCGGGCAATAACTACCCAGCAGAAACAAGTCCCATGTATTATGGCCAGACTTGATTGCCAAACTAGTTTGGCAATCACCAATCCATAACAACTCGTCCGAAACGTTCAACTTCCGTAAGTACCTCATGAAACTATTCACACTCAACTAAACCTCTAAAACTCAACTAAAACTATTCATGGCAGATTTAGATCGAGACTATTTTCAGGCGCGTACGGCGCCAGTAATTAGCAAGCCGGCACCGGTCATACCTACACGGTGCTTTTTTCAGCGCCTGGCGAGCGAGAAATTATCTCACGAATACGTACAAACAAGTCGTGGGATGCGAGGGACGTGGGCCACAACACAAATTATATAGTATATTTACGTCCAAACATGGGCTGAGGCACAGAATACAGGCTGAGGTCACTGGCGCCAAAAAATAGGCGCGAAAACTGTTTACCTACACGGGGCTTTTTTATTTAGGCGCGTTTTATGCGGTTGAAAAGTGAAAATTAGTCTTCGTCTACACATCGCTTTCAGCTAATAAATACGGGTCCCATTGTTGGACTACGGGCGGGTGGGCCTTTCATCACGCACGCGCTGGCCAGGTTATATATAAATTAGAACCTATCTTTCTACTTGTTGTATGTATGGACTTCGGCAGAGTATTGGTAGGCTGGTAGTTTTGAACAAGGAGATTCGAACCTCTTTTGTCGCGCGCGCGCTCCCTGTGGAGATCGCATCTTGCAAATTTAGTATGGGAAACGATGAAAAATTCTGTGTCAAAATCAGGGGGGGTGCGGACAAATGAAGCGGATTAGCGGGAGGAAGTTGCTCATACAAATTTTATTAAAGATGTTAGTTAGCAGAGCGGCTACCAATTTGTTGAAAGACGAAAGACCGACGAAATATTACGTGACAATTGATTCTGAGATAGTCCTAAGATAGTCAAAGTCCACTTTAAGTTCACCACAACACTATTAGTCTTTTATAAAGGAAAAAGTTAATATGATCTCTAAAAACACATCTAGTCCACAAATTTGAATGTTTACGAGTGACATCAACTTGACAGTCAATAGCGGTTGTGTAGCAACCCAGTAAAGAAGATAAAATACTATTATACAAACTCTTCACTAATTTGCCACCATCCAACCTTAACACTTTCCCTAATTAGTTGAAGAGGGTCTGCAATCCTAATTCTGCTCTAATTCTTGAGAGCCTTGGTCTCGGGATTGCCTTTGTCAAAAGGTCAGCAAGTTGATTCTCAGAACTGGTTTTTAGTACATCTACCAGTCCCTCTTGTACAGTTTCTCTTACAAAGAAATGTCTCACCCGGATATGTTTAGTACGTTTATGAAATTCCGGGTTGTGTGCAAGTCGTATGGCTGCTTCATTATCTACTTTCAAAGTAGGAATCCCTTCTAGACTCGTTAGCTGGGTAAAGATTCTCTGTAGCCATACAAGCTCACGTGCACCTTCGCTCGCTGCCACAATCTCCGCTTCAGTTGTTGAAATGGCTACAGAAGCTTGGCGTTGACTAAGCCATGAGATAGTTCCTCCGGCAAACATACATACAACTCCTGTTGTAGAGCGTCCCGTTTGCTCATCTCCACCGTGATCTGCGTCACTGTATCCTTCAACGATAGCTCTAGCAGAGTCAGAACTATATCGGATCCCAAAAGAAGACGTGCCTTTTAGGTATCTGAATATTCTTTTGACTTTGAGCCAATCAGACTTAGTTGGATTCTCCAATTTTCTAGAAACTACCCCAACAGCATACGCAATGTCGGGTCGTGTCCCTGTCATCAAGTAAGCTAGGGCTCCTACTGCCTCACGATAAGGAAACTTTTCTTCACTGTCTTCAGCTTTCCCTGCTTCAATAGTCTGATCTTTCTCGATAGGCGTGGAAACTGCATTACAATCTGACATGCGAAAACGTTCCAGGATCCTTTTTATGTACGATTCTTGGGTGATCATTAAAGATCCATCTTTGGATCGATCAATCTCAAGACCCAAGTAGTAGGAGGCTGGCTTTGTTGTGATCTTTAGCGATTCGCCTAATTCTGTTAGAAATTTTTCCGCTAGATCTTCATCTGTAGTGGCTACAAGACCATCATCCACATACAGCGTTATTAGAATTTTCTTGTTGCCCACCTTCTTAGTGAAAAGGCAACAGTCAGCTTCACATTGTTTGAAGCCTTTACTCAGTAGGATCTCTTCAAAGCACGAGTTCCAACACCTTGGAGCTTGCTTAAGTCCATACAGGCTCCTCAAAAGGCGACAAACATTCGATGATCCATCGCTGAATCCATCAGGTTGTTTCATATATATCTCCTCTTTGAGCTTGCCATTCAAAAAAGCGGTCGAAACATCGAATTGTGTCAGATGCAGCTTTTCTTTGGCGCTGACACTTAATAAGGCTCTTATCGTGGCCATTCGAGCAACTGGGCTGTAAGTTTGCTCATAATCAACCCCTTTACGTTGCTTAAATCCTTTGACAACCAATCGCGCCTTATATTTATCAATTGTGCCATCTGGGTTATGTTTAATGGTGAAAACCCACTTGCATGGCAGTGCCTTTCGGCCAGGAGGCAACTTGCTAAGTGCCCAGACCTTATTATCATGCATGGCTTTAATTTCACTTGCCATAGCTTTTTCCCATTCAGGACTGTCCTTTCTTTTTATTGCTTCCTTAAAAGTTTCAGGAAAGCTGTCAGTACCGACGAAGCATACGTAATCATCAAACTTTTTAGGGCGTGCGATGGTAGATCTATCTCTAAGGTTGTATCTAGACTCCGCTTCTCTCAGGGGCTCAATCACTTCACATTGATCTCCCTCTGCATCAACGAAGTACTCATCTCCTTCGTCTCCCTCGTTTACTGTGTCACAAGCTTCTTCTTCATGAACTTGGTCTATGTCTCTATCTCCCTCTAGGACATGTTCATGTTCGGTTTCCAAACTTGTAGGCTCTAGCTCTTGCTCAAAAACACGATCGGTATTGCTTTCCATATTTACAGGCTCTAGCTCTTGCTCGAAAACACGATTGTTATTGCCATCACTTTCGACTCCCTCTAAATGAGTAGGGTTTCCAGTTAGCATCCTAAACTCAACATTAGTTTCGAAAGTAATGTCTCTAGACCTTATTGTCTTATTACCGCTCCATATGCGATAACCGTCGTCGTTATCGTAGCCTATCAGCTTGCCTTTAATTGCCTTTTTATCTAATTTCTTCCGGCATTGCTTCGGAACATGCGCGTAGCATTCGCTTCCAATTATTCTAAGGTGACTTATCTTTGGTTTCTTTCCATGCCACAGCTCATAAGGTACCTTGTCATCTACTCTAGTAGGACCTGTCCTATTGAGCACGTATGCAGCAGTGTTAATTAGTTCGGCCCAGAGAACTTGTGGTAACTCGTCTTTCGCAAACATCATCGATCTCGCGGCTTCCACTAAAGTTCTGTTTTCTCTCTCACTAACACCATTCTGCTCTGGAGTGTAGGGCATTGTTAATCTTGGTTGAATCCCATGTCTTTCAAGTATCTTTTGAACAGCTACATTGTCGAATTCTCCGCCATTATCACTAAGTAGTGTCTTGACAGTGTGTCCAGCATTCTTTGCTTCTTGTAGCATCTGTAGAAGCTTATCTTTCACTTCAGACTTCTGCTTAATAAAGTAGACTAAGCGGTAGCTTGAGAAATCGTCTTTAAATAGTACAAAGTACTTGAACTTCGAAATACTATTTATAAACGGACCGCAGACATCGGTGTGTATTAGTTCACCAACCGTTGATGCTCTCTGTCTATTTCCAAATGGTTTTCGATGTGACTTCCCAAATATGCAGCCCTCACATTTACTCTCATCTAGATTCAACTGAACTCCTAGCTCTCGCTTAACCACACGGATGACGTGTTTCTTGTTCTGATGTGCGAAACGCTCATGGTACAGCTGTAGCATATTAGAACCAGTTGTAGTATTCACCTCTATAATTCTTTGCTTTATTGGCATTGGCATAACTGTTTTCATCGCCAACTTGTATAGTCCTCCTCCAGGAACTCTACTGCCAATAACTCTAATAGTGCCTGCTACTTCTAGTTTGCACTCTTTAGTCGTCGACATGAAGATGCTTTCTGTCAGCAAATCTTGTGTCGCTAGCGTCGAAAAAAGATTCTTTGTTAACGAAGGTACTAACCACACATTTCTAAGGTTAAATTGACTCTTCTTGCCACTGACGTCAGTTTCTACCACTACGGTACCATGTCCCAGAGCAGGGATGACAGTCCCGTCTGCCGTCGACACGGCATGGTCAGAATCAAACTCGTGAAACTCTGTGAAGATGTCACTCCTTACTGCTATGTGAGTAGTTGCTCCATTATCAACGTACCAATTCTCCCTGTCTTGAATCTGTCCATCAGAACAGACACTTACTAACAGTGAGTTCATCAGGGTCATCTGTTGCACTTGCTTGGATTTTGAGGCTGATGATGACGTGCTAGAGTTTGGCTTAGGTGGTCTTCCATCCCTAATCCACTTTTTGCACTTGCGAACTCTATGTCCTTTACCAGAACAATAATTGCAAATCAGTTGCTCATCCTTGCTTTGCTTTCCCTGATTCGCTGTCGGTGCAGTCGCTAGTGCTTCCTGCTTGAAGCTCTCTTGACTACCCAAATCTCTTTCGAACGCGCACAGGTGACTTGTTAAACTATCTATTGTCTTCTCATTCTGTTTTAGTAGAAGCCAGCTTGATTTAAAATTAAAGAACCTCTCGTCTAATGTGTCCAAGGCCTTACATACCAGGAGAACTTCAGGTAGCTTAGCTGTGTTATCAATTTTCGAAACTTCTACACACATTTCGTTCCAAACGTTCTTTAGTTTTGATATATGAGTGGGAATATCATCTTCCTTAATATGTTTCATTCCGAAAAATTTTAAGCATAAGTTGTAAACCTTTCCTTCTGTTTCTCCATCGAAGAGCCTGTGTAGCTCCTGCCAGACTTCTCTTGCAGATCTAAATCTCATTACCTTTAATAAAGTCTCTTCAGTCATGTTCGTGGTTAACATGAGCAGTGCACCAGATTCAGTCCTCTTATAATTGGCCAACGCCTTATTATAAGCGCTTTCAGCGGCATCTCCTGCACCAGTAGCGGGAGGAGAAGGTCTCTGGAGTTTGCCTTCTACAGCTTCTAAGGCGCCTTCCGCACCATCTAGCAAGGCAGTAACTTTATACTTCCAAGTACTCCAGTTTTCCTTTCCTTTCAATTTTCCTATCTCTATTTTCGCAGAATAATCCATTGCCATGATGAATAATTCCTCCTTTATCCTTGGCTGGCACAAAACCTATTAAAGATGTTAGTTAGCAGAGCGGCTACCAATTTGTTGAAAGACGAAAGACCGACGAAATATTACGTGACAATTGATTCTGAGATAGTCCTAAGATAGTCAAAGTCCACTTTAAGTTCACCACAACACTATTAGTCTTTTATAAAGGAAAAAGTTAATATGATCTCTAAAAACACATCTAGTCCACAAATTTGAATGTTTACGAGTGACATCAACTTGACAGTCAATAGCGGTTGTGTAGCAACCCAGTAAAGAAGATAAAATACTATTATACAAACTCTTCACTAATTTGCCACCATCCAACCTTAACAAATTTATATGGAGTTTGAAAATGAGAATGTGTGAGTGAGTATCAATTTCGATATACATTTGGCACAATTTTGGAACCCCTAAAATGATTTTGTTGCTCATCCAAATGGGAGTAGCTTTTCTTTTTAATTCATGGTTTTGAAGCACAGTCGTTTTTTAAAGCTGGAAACACAGGATTGCTACACGTCACGTCGCGCACACGTCATTCGACGTCCAAAATCTGTCACTGCCTAGCGCTTATTGGTCGAAATCGCTATTCTATCCAATCAATCACTAATTCAATCGTAACTGATTGGTCAATTTTATAGAATGAAACGCCGGACGGAAACGAAAATGAATGAATGAATTGGTTTGATGATGGATGGCTGGACGTTTCGGACTTTCGGTACCCGACAAAAGTGTAAATTATATATTTGTAAGATTATATTGAGCTAGTTAATCTTTGTGTCGTATATATTATATTATTATTCACTTCCTGTAAGTCAGTAATGTACTTTAAATAGAACATTAAAAGTTTTACGATACGTAATATCAATTATGATGGACGGAAATGATTTAACGTCTGAAACCACCAGAAGAGGTATTATTTCCCAAGCATGGACACGTATTTCTCAGGTATTTTGGAGTTTTGTACTTTATACGATTGTTCTCCAGTGCTAATAGCAGGGATAAGCCTTCTCACGCATCAAAATTTGTTGTAATTTATAGGTCAGAAATGTATAATACCACCTATGGTTTTATTCAAACACTGATTCCACTTTCATTCATAACCAACTCTGGAACTACAAATTAATTAGATAGAATCAGTTTGTCGTGACTGGTAACTATCGGCTGACCTACAACAAACAAGCCCACACAATTCTAAATTGTTAATTATTATACACAATAGGATTGATTGCTACTTAATTTCAAACATTTACCAACCAACCATAGAACCTTTGAACAATAATATAAGTATCCACTTTCTATAATCTCTTCTTGATAAATAAACTGATGTATAGTTTAATAGGAACCAAGTGCAATAATCCCTAGGGTTTGAACATTTTGCCAAATTGGTTTAAGTTTGAAGTGGAAGTGACAGAGGATGAGGACCGGGAGTGGTGATATGCATAATGGCACCTTGTCCAACAGTAGACATAGACTGATGATAATGGTTCAAACAATAAATTTTATAATGTTCCAGAAGGACTAGACAGAAGGAAAAGAACTTTGCTGGTAGGATTCCTGGTGACTTGCAATGCATACAGTGCACAATTAATTATTTATCATACACTCATAGATGATTGTTATCCCCAGGTGTACCAAGGCACACTAGACCGGTGGACCCCACACGGAAGAGGCCGGTGGGTTGGAAGTGTGGTACTTCTATTGGCATTTATACTTCGAGTAATCACAAAACAAGTAAGTAATATGTTTTAGTTTAAAGATTATTTTCTATTAATGTATTAAATACATAAAATAATAAATGTAAGTAACACACTAAGCTGACTTTTTATGCTCTTATTCAGAAAAGGCAGGAGTGAGGTCATTGTACATCAATATTAATTATGTGACTGGTGGAACTATGTCTTAACTCATGATTTCCGTACCTGACTTAATTTCCTACTTGTATAATTGGTATAGAGCTACCTTTAGCGCCTTCTTAATATGAATGAAATGTTGGAAATTGTTGGTACCTATACTTTAAAAAGTTTAATTTGATTTATGTGGTTACATTTCAGGGCTGGTACATAGTCACATATGCTCTTGGCATATATCACTTGAACTTGTTCATTGCATTCCTGACACCGAAGATTGATCCTGCCATGGATTTTGATGGTGAGATATTACAATTTATGCAAAAACAGAGAGACCAACTGACAATGAAGTGATCCTCTTGCCTCAGATGTTCAGGTTTCCTCACCATGTTTTTCTTTCTCTGTTTGAGAGCAGTCGGTAAATGTACCTATGTACTTAAATTTGGAAAAAATCCATTGATACATGGCATGACTAGGGATCGATCGGTACCAAGTCGCGGCTCTCGCCTACGCCCATAGAAACTAAGACACATGACATTAGTGTAGGTACTTTAGCTAGCCAGCCTTTTGGGCTCACAAATTTTTTTATTTTGGTAAGATTAAAACCTAATACTAATTTTCTTAGTAAATAGTAATAGTAAATTTATATATTTCCAATAAAAATAACACATATTAGTAATAATCCCAACTTAGATTATGAAGTGTTCTGTAGCAAAGTAAATGTAGGTAAAAATCACATGTACATAATGACTTTGTTAAATCCAAGTTTGGATAATTTCAGGCGAAGATGATAATGGTCCTGCTCTGCCCACCAGGGCCAGTGAAGAGTTCAGACCATTTATCAGAAGACTGCCAGAGTTCAAGTTTTGGCTGTCGGTTACCAAGAGTACAATATTTGCTTTCTTTTGCACCTTCATTGATGCTTTCAATATACCAGTATTCTGGCCTATATTAGTAATGTATTTTATAACACTATTTTGTATTACAATGAAGAGACAAATCAAGGTAAGATTTGGCTGTATTTACAAATTACAAAAACATACTTACACACAGCCTCTTACCAATAGTATTTTATGCTTACACTGGGCACTGTACTGATGCCCATGCTCAAACAAAACACACACTATAATAGAGAGCGCCTACGGACAATCCACATTTCGGGGTGGCTGGAAACCAAATTATATCAACAGCATGAGATCGAGATAAATCAGCCCACACACTGGGACGGACACGGTGGCGATGGCGATCAGTTGACATTATTGGGACGGTATAGAGGACCCCACAATGATAGTGGGGGTAAGCCTGCGTTGCATATTTGTATTGAGCCTAGGCTGCTCCATGCATCGGCACCGCTCCCGCTACCGCCACCACCCCAATGTGGCTTTTTAAAGAACTTTGAAAATGAAATGATTCAAAACTAATAGATGATTCATAGCTTATAGGTCGCTTGTCTCTCTCACGAGCATGAGAAGGAAGTGGAGGTGCTGCAAGGAGACGGAGCCATGATTGGGAGGGGAGACTATCAGTTTATGGGCGGGGCAACAACACCTTGGTTAAAACTGGGGACAAATCCCAACACATCTCATTTTTATATGTGTTTAACTATGAATGAGTGTAAAAACTATACACGGCTTAACAACACAAATAATGCGATAAGTAACTATGACGATAGCCGTTTAGTTTCAGATGTCTATTTTATCTTATCTCTTTCCGTTTTTGCTCTCTAGCGACATCTAGCGCTTACGTAATTATATAGTATTCAGTATATAGTAAAGGGTCTCTGACCGTTTAGTTTAGTGTTTTCACGTCCAAATTAATCCAAAGTTAAATACGTCCTTAGGGAAATATGTTCAGTTTGAATATAACAACGACAGGAACACTAACATGCAATAGGAAAAATGTACAATTTTATTTACGTCCAATATGAAACATGTCCAATTTTAATTACGTCTTATGGGAAATACGTCCAAATTGATTATTAAATAATCAATTTCTAATCTGAAATGAAACATCCAAAAGGAAATGTGTCTAAGACGAAAAAGATGTGCAATAATTAGTACCTATCTAATGTATACAGTATTTACGATCTCTTTGATCTTCCGATCTTTTTGAAACAAAATTATTTTGGACAAAATTTAAACAATTTCGGTCAAAAAGCAATATGCACTAAATTTACTTTGGATAAAAAAAATCAAATCGACTAAATAATTTGAATTCGAAATGAGGATGTGTTGTAGTCAGTAGACTACTGAGAAATGATTTCTAACCCAAAGAAAGCAAGGACAATAATTTTGACCCATCTTCGAAACGACCTTTTTCATTGGACCGATTTCAATTTGAACGTAAAGAACCGTACAATGGCGCTATTACCATTCAAACTAGCAAGCAAGACATGGCAGCAACGCCACCAATGCGAGGACTAGTACTGCGATGATCTGAATAATATAATTTTCCTTGTCCCCATGGAATGTAGTAAAAACGGTAGTGCACATTTTAATTCGCAATCCCTTTGTTTTTCAGCATATGATCAAGTATCGGTATCTACCGTTTACTCACAGCAAGCCAAAGTACAAAACCGTAGATGCCACAGTGACTGTAAACTGACGTATGTACCATTCTACCTATGGAATAAGCTCTGGGGACTTCAAGTCTTATAGTTTAATTTATTTAAAAAACTGTTGTATGCAAATGTTTCTAGAAATACAGTTTTTATTATAACGTTTTTATTTTTAATTATTTTTATTGTTCCTATAGTTATTTACATTACACCCCCTTTTTTAAATCTCCAATTATAGTAATTTCGTCTATCTATATCGTTCGACATCGCTTTTATTTCAATTTGTGACTTAGCAATTATATAGCTCAGATATCGATTTGTTGCACAATATTTAAGTACCTATTTGTCGTAACTAAATCTTTTGTCCGCTGACTGCAAAGTTCCATTTTAATTGTTTAAGCTGCATGCAGCCTAGAAATGACGCAGTAGTAGCAGAGTGAACGAAAGTGCGGCAACTTCATACAAGCGCTCTGAAACGCACGCACACAAGCGCAGTGTTCACCTAACTAGCACACAGAGATAAGCGCGCGGAAGGAGTACTTGGCCATAGCTTGGCGACGCGCTTTTGTCTGTGTACTAATGTAGGTGAACACTGCACTTGTGTGCGTGCATTTCACAGCGCTTGTATGATGTTGCCGCACTCTCGTTCACTCGTACTAAGACTAGTATTAATCATTTAGGCGGACAATGTCCCGTTCGCAAAATGTCCCTTCATCATTTCGAAAGTTCCCTCACTAGCGAGATGATGGCAAGTGGCCACTGCCCCATTTTCAACACCTTCCAGCTTTGGATTGCTGCAACACAAGCGCTTGGTGTGGTGTGCCTGTATAATGGAGCACAGAAATGCATCCATTTTTTTACTCTTACCGAAGGGTGTCTGTAGACGTAAAACATAGTATAATCTTTGACTGTCCTGTTGGTCACCCTGCCTACTGAGTCAGAGGTCGTGGGTTCGATTCCCACCCGGGACCAACATTTGTGTGATGATTATAGTTTAGCAACCTAGCAACTTTTTACTAAAAACTTGTTGAAAAGCTATCCACCCACCACTGTTCATTAAAATTGTTTCGGTCACTGGTGTTTGTTACATCTGACCTATATTACATTCATGTTATTTATCCAGAAACAAATGGTTTATCGGTGTACCTACAACATTAATCCAATGCTGTTAGTTTGTTACTCCCCTTGCTCGCCACCGCTTAAATGACAAAATTCAAGGCAAGAGTAGAGATTTGGGTCACATTTTCTGTTACAATGCATAGAGCGGTGAAATCATTGTACACGTAACTATAATATCTAAATATAGCATATTATCATGTTACCTATACTGTGGCGAAAATAGCTAGATAGGTATTTACGAAAATAATAGGTGTAAAGCAATTATTGCCCCAGGAATAAAATCTAAAAATAGTTGCGAGGTTAACGATAAAAATAATAGCTACGTTGAGCTGCAATCGGTCGATCGGATATCAGGGTGATAACACAATGTCGCCTGTTAGCCTGTTATTACCATTACGCATGGCAAGTGATGATTATGTGGGCCCAGTTGACATAGGCCTGGATCTGGCTGGGACGCAACTATTTTCATTAGCGCCGCCGTTTTAGGCCTTGGTCTTTTAATTAGTAATACTTTCATATTACCTACTTTGAAGCTATAGATAACTCCATCCCCTCTGATTTCTTATGTTTTGACCGACCAACTGTTATATTCCAAATTAAATATTATTATTCTTATATATTAAACTACATCAAACTCTTTCCATCTACCCTCTAAACTACAATACATGTAAAAAGACTGCTGCTGCATGGCTCCAGTCTCAAAATTACAATGTTACCGAAAACTTACTTCTCCCTAAAGCATAGTCCAACACACACACACTCACTTAATTAGAAGTATTCCTCTTTAAAAATATATACATATATATAAAATAATACACCCCTTGTTACCTTTTATTATATTTATGTAACTGCACACTCATGCGTCTATTTAATTACCTATGATATTATTACTCTATATGTGCACAATGTAGGTAAGTTATAAATTTAAACAATTCCTCAAATAGGACATATGTAAAGTACAAAGTGGCGGAGAACTGGTGACTTGACCCACAAATCGCTCGCGATTTAGTTCGGGCACCAGTCTCCTGCAATCTCTTACGTAATCTAAAATTGTACCTTTGTTTGTACACTGTTACTGTAAGTTTGTGGGAGATAATAAATGACTATTTGATTTGATTGATTTGATTATGGCACACGAAAACACGCTTTGCGTGCTCGTCTAGATTGCTCTTAGGTATACCACGTTCGAGATCTAATCAGAAAGGAGGAGATCCGCAGGAGAACGAAGGTCACCGTGAGCTATGTCACAGAATTGAGAAGCTGAAGTGACAGTGGGCGGGGCACATCGCTCGTAGAACTGACAGCCGTTGCAGGTAGGCAGGCCTCCCACAAGGTGGACCGACGATCTGGTGAAGGTCGCGGGACCCGGCTGGATGAGGTTAGAGCAAGACCGGTCGTTGTGGAGATCCCTGGGGGAGTCCTTTGTCCAGCAGTAGACGTCTACAGGCTGCATCGGCACTTCAGTACTACATCTATTGTTTATTTTGTTTCCGAGACGCAAATTACGACACTTGACTTCGTACACACGAAAATCTGGCGAATTTCTAATTTCGAGCAACTTTTTTTTACCTAACTACCCCACTAGCACAGAGGCGCGTTGGAGCTTGAAAGCTGAAAGTGAAGCCAATAAAATACTACACTTAAAAACAAGCTTGCAAAGAGTGCAGGTTCATACAACATTTAATTTTCATGGGGTGGACGGTGCGCGCGCCAAGTAGGTAGTAGGTACCTAATACGGGGCGTTTTCGTTTTGTAGGAAATCGGCCTGGTCCAGCAGTGGGTTAAATACACGCTGGTTGTCTGTTCTACTTGCCTACAAATTCAATCTACACATGTTTGGTCTGCCAAGTGTGCTGGCCTATCATCATCAAACTTCCAAATAACTCAAACTGGTGAAGATTTAAGTGTCCCAGTAAGTACCTAATAGTGTTCAGACAGTTTCTTTAACTGCTTTACCCCCGTCGCCTATTTTATTTATTGGAACGTTCATCCATTTTCTTTAGCGCAATAGCCTACCTACATCCTCGGCCATATCAGTCCATTGTCCATGGCGCTCTCAATGAATAAGAAGTCGGGCATTGCTGCTCGTCAACTATAATGCCCGTGGTGCATTGCTTGCTACGCTTTGCTAAACAAACTTTGTGTGAGCATTATTATGCATGGATAAGATTAGAATATGCAAAACAGATGGTGTATGCTGGGTTCATTAGTGACTGTAGTTGGAATCTAACACCTAGAAAGCGGCGGCAGATAAAAAAAATACGTGTATAAAAATGTACCCAGTGTACATACCTACTCATACATTTAGGCAATAAAATAATCTTGAGTTTGATTTTTATTTTTGCGGGTAGAAGCTATTTAACAGTACCACGCGGATAAATTCGATGATTATCTACTTACTTATTTTTATTTAATGTAGGTACTTATAAATATGTACCATAGTTACCTACTTGTAGCCGACCGCACTCAGTGGAAGTACTGACCTTGAGCTGGCCTAGCATATTAGGGAGCGTCAATACTATGAGAGACCAGTTTATACTGGTTTTGTTTCCACTGACTTTCGGTCGACCGTAAAAATGGTAAATTAAGGAGGAAAGGCAGTTTCTTTGGAAGCCAGAGAATTACGCCCTATTTTAGCCGCAGTTACTCACGGGAACCATAAGAAGTAAGTTGGGATTGTATACCTACCTATTTTTAACCGACTTCGAAAAAAGGAGGTTCCTTCTATGTTCGTCTGTATGTATATTTTTTCTTTATATATATCTTTCTATGTAACTTTCGCGGTATAATATTAGTAAGTAGGATTTATAAAGTTATTGAGTAATGTAAGTAGGTAAGTACTTTACTTTTACATGAATTCCACCATACGTTACTCTCGATCTCGTACTGATTTTTAACTAAGGTAAAGGCTAAAGTTGATATCGCGCTATTTACTGAGGAAAGCGCTTTATTCTTGAAAATGTGCCATATATAGAGCGAGAAGCGGTAACTGGCAACACAGAATGGCCTCTTTTCAGTGGCGTTTTGTTCGCTTCCTTTTCGTTGCTTTACATTACAGCATAGACGGCGAAAAGAATTTTATCCCAAAAGTTTCGACAATGGTTGTTTAAAAATTGTTTTACCATACCAGAGTTTATACTAAGCAGTTAAGCACATAGTAGTATTTGCTCAACTTATCAATTAAGCTCCTGGGTGTAGTTTTTATTATTTTTTAACGGAAAGTGTGCGTCACATAGAATCAATACTTATTGTTATCCTTTCCGACTTTCAAAAATAGCAAATAAATTATATTTTCACTTAAAACGAGTTGCACTTTTATTTTTAGGGAACCTATTTTGTAACGAACAATACTGGCAACTATATGTTATTTCACCAGTGTTGCTATTTAATGACATTTTCAAAAGTAATAAAACGCGCTCGATATCCCTGTTTATTTTATTGACCACCCGCCAGATGTTTGCGCATTGTTATACAGTGCGCAGTAGCTTGTCAGTTGTGCATAGACTGTAGTGTGTGACGACGGGACTCTTTTTAGTAAAAATCTATTCTGCCATTTTGAAAAATAGTGGCGTGTATGGATTTCAATTAGTGATATATGTGTTATTAACTATGTCTGGAAGCAATGAAAAGGTTTCAACTACGCAGCGTATGATCCAGAGTGTCGCCTTCCCTCCAAGCCATAAGCTTACAGTATCGGAGGTATTTGATGAAAAAAGTAGCAAACCTCAACCAGAGGTACTGAAGCAACATTTTATCTTGGAGGGCCGGATCGAGGAAAATGCGGCTTTGCGAATCATCCAAGATGGTGCCACTCTGTTGCGGTCAGAGAAAACGATGATCGAGATTGATTCACCGGTGACAGTTTGCGGAGACGTCCATGGGCAGTTCTATGACTTGATGAAACTGTTCGAGGTGGGAGGGTCCCCCTCGTGCACCAAGTATTTGTTCTTAGGTGATTATGTGGATCGAGGTTATTTCAGTATAGAATGTGTTCTCTACCTGTGGGCTTTAAAGCTTTGCTATCCGAAGACCTTATTCTTATTACGCGGCAATCACGAGTGCCGACATTTGACGGAGTATTTCACCTTCAAACAAGAATGCAAAATCAAGTATTCTGAGAAAGTGTATGATGCATGCATGGATGCATTCGATTGCTTACCACTTGCTGCTCTTATGAACCAGCAGTTCCTATGTGTGCACGGAGGACTTTCACCTGAAATAAACACCCTAGATGATATTCGTAAACTAGATAGATTCAAAGAGCCTCCCGCATTTGGAGCCATGTGCGACCTGCTGTGGTCCGATCCCCTGGAGGACTTTGGAAATGAAAAGAATGCTGAACATTTCTCGCACAACTCGGTCCGAGGTTGCTCATACTTCTACAGCTATGCAGCTTGCTGTGATTTTCTTCAGCGCAACAATTTACTATCCATTATTCGTGCCCATGAAGCTCAAGATGCTGGTTACCGAATGTACCGCAAAAGCCAAACTACAGGTTTTCCAAGTCTTATTACCATCTTCTCTGCACCGAACTACTTGGATGTGTACAATAACAAAGCAGCTGTTCTGAAATACGAGAACAATGTAATGAACATAAGACAATTCAACTGCTCCCCCCACCCATACTGGCTGCCCAATTTCATGGATGTCTTCACCTGGTCTCTTCCATTTGTTGGCGAGAAAGTGACTGAGATGTTGGTGAATGTGCTTAACATTTGTTCTGATGACGAACTGATGACTGAAGGAGATGATGCATTGGAGGAAGCCAATCTCAGGAAAGAAGTAATCCGCAATAAAATCCGTGCTATTGGAAAAATGGCTCATGTGTTCTCTGTATTACGTGAGGAAAGCGAATCTGTGCTGCAGCTGAAGGGGTTGACCCCCACTGGTGCATTGCCACTAGGTGCACTCTCAGGAGGCAAAACATCCCTCAAGAATGCTCTGCAGGGCTTCTCACCAAATCACAAAATAACGTCATTCGCTGAAGCCAAAGGGTTGGATGCCATCAACGAGCGCATGCCTCCACGGCGCGACGGGCAGCGCACGCCCGATCCACAGGACAAGAAGCCGCACGTAAACAGTAATGCACACTCGTGAAGTGTTACCTACTTCTTACCTTCAATCCTTTCTTTTTGGTCCACGATTACAGTGGTAGTGAAATATGTGTGATGGAGACTCAGCTTTTGGATTGATATTTCACATTTATAATAACTAGGTGGATTTGAAGGGAATTGTCATAATACATAGATACAAAATGTTTTTGAATTAAGATTTAACTTTTTTTCAATAGTTGAAATTAAAATTTCTCTTAAGATATTACCTCTCGATATTTAAATATGTCAGATCTGCAGGCAACAAATTTATTTAGTCAATTAAATATTAAGGTATGCACATTTATTTATAATGCGCTGCACTGTTTAATTTTTGGTAATGTAATTTTAAATTTTTCATATGAAAAGACATGATATTGTAATGTAAATTTATTCAGATTGTCTACTTATACTCTACATTGTTATCTACATTAGTGAAAATTAGACATGTCTATAATTTTCAAAGCATAATTAGCTGTGATATTAATGGAAGATCAATGTATTATTTAATAGCAATTTGCTAGTGAAGTACAGGCATGTTCATTGGCTAGTGAAGTACCGGCATGTTCATTGGCTAGTGAAGTACGAGCATGTTCATTGGCTAATCATGCATTGAAATATGTAAAATAAGTGGAGAAGTTCTCAGCTTGGGCGTGTCTTTATATTCTATTAAGTAATAAAATTAATTATGTACTATAATAGTGTGCAGCACATGTGTTGTTGCCGTGCGGGCGTGTGTGCTGTGTAAATATGCCTCGTGCGTACACACACGTTATTGCAGCTTTAACACTGAGATAAATATTACTCTCTTTAATATCTTTGCTACAAGTTGTACTTAATTGTATTTTATTGTACAAAATATAATTAAATTACTATCTATGAACTATTTCTTAATAAAATAATTTATATTTGGGTGTATGCTGGCCCCTTGTTGCCTGCATGCAGCTGAACTTGTATGCTGGAACATCACATATTAAAGTTTCTTATTCCCAATGTTTCAGTGTATGAGGTAGTAGTGGCTAGTCTAATTGCAGATTTTCTTACAGCTTCTATTCCAAATTTCACTTATATAAATTAGGTTTAATGACCTATGCACTGTTGGAAAATCTCTTTTGGTCTGCCAAATAATCATTAATCAATGCAATAAGATCATATGTGAATACTAAAAGTGGCTTACATCATTTTTCAAAGTCAGTATAAGTATTTTATCTCAATTCAGTGTGTAGTCCTTCATATGTTCTGTACTTTTAAAATTTTACCCTACCTATGTAAAAACTAACAATATATAACGTTTAATTTTTATTTTGTACTAATCATGGGAAGTGTTGTTTTATCATTATAAAATATATTAACATTGAACTCCATACATTATCGTTTTAATAACTCCTACCTCCCAGCAGTAGGGTAGCTTTATAAAACTATGTGTTTACTTTACATCTGCTAGATTTGTATGCATGTTTGTAATCTTCTGGAGACAACAGATTTTGTATGTAATTTTTTTACACATGATTAGGCTGAATGTGACTGGCTTCAATTATCTTTTTAAAATCTAAATCACAAGCAAACATTAGGGCTTATTCTGGCGTGGCCACTAGTTGAATGTCTCGTTGCAATTCATTCTTGAAAGGTTACGAGTATGTATGGTTATTTATGGCAAGAGGTAGGTAACAAAAGAAATTATTCTAGTGAAACTTTAGATGAAACCAAAGCTTACATACCTATATTGCATTATTTGCATTGCAAACAAAAGCTGGCTTTGTGGCTTGGCCATAGAGTAATATAATATAGGGAAGGCATAAGGCTTGGTCATTGGACTCGAGCGCCAGATAAAGGTCGTGGGTTCGATTCCCATCAGGCAAAAACAAGTGCTATGAATCTTTATAAGCTGGCTTTACGAGCGACGCGTGTCATCCATCACTCACTAATAATAATAATGTTGGGTTTGTTTTTAATCACGCCAAAGCGGCTGAACGGATTTTGATGAAACTTTGTAGTTACAGTTTATACCGTGGAATAACATGTGAATAGGTAGATTACTTTTTAATACGGAAACCTGACTGACATGGTTTAAAGCTACTACTTATACCGAATTATTTATTATATACCACACGGACTAAGTAGTTACCGAAGACATCGTTTACACTGATGCGGGGCTGTAGCGCATGCCATACATTTCCTCGGACGCACGGGAGAAAAATGTACGCACTGCTGACGTTCATAGCTCTGTGAAATTCTGTAAGGGTATGTACGGGTAAGGGTATTTAGGGCCTCCCATAGGTGGACCGACGATCTGGTGAAGGTCGCGGGACCCAGCTGGATGAGGTTAGCTCAGGACCGGTCGTCGTGGAGATCCTTGGGGGAGGCATTTGTCCAGCAGTGGACGTCTACAGTCTGATGTGATGAAGGGTATTTACATTTGTCCCGCGGCGCTTGCCATATAATATAGGTCAATCATCATCAGTCTAGGCCTCCTAAAGTGCGCCACCGCCCTAGGCCCTCCGTACTGCCAGACGCTTTCCAACCCATCAAGAACAAAAGTGGTACTCGTAATTGATACATTTTACACGAGTACCTAATTTAATTAATACTTACCTACCTATACCTAATTCATTTAAATACTAGCCGCTGCCCCGCGACTTCATCCGTGTTATTAAAGATACCGTCACAATACCAGTATTGTGGCCCCGTTCCCTCCCCTTAAAATGTGAAAAGTTAAGTTAGATAGTTATTCTTTCACGCTATTACGGTTGAACGGATTTTGATGAAACTTGGTACGGTGATAGCTTATATCCTGGAATAACATATAGGCTACTTTTTATCGCGGTAAACTGTTCCCGCGGGAAAACAACTTAATTTTGATGAAATTTGGTTGTTATAGCATTATCTTAAAGGCTACTTTTTACCGCAGTAAAATGCTCTCGCGTGTAAAACTTACTTACTCCATGCGGGCGAAGCCGCGGGCAACAGCTGGTAAAATATATTTTAATAGGTAGTTTTTAGAGTACTTCTACTATAAAATGTAGGTAGGCATAAAAAACAAAATTTATATAGAAAAGTATGTATATTCCGAAAATCCTCACCATCTCTGCTAAGGTGGAGACTAAAGGATTTTTCGAATAAACATTCTTTATTTTAGCATGTAAATGACTATCTACAAACATATTTAAATTAGAACATAACATTAACATAATCTTATACTAAACGGTACAATAAAATGTAATACATAATAGGGGACTCATAACTGCTTATGTCTATTCAAATATAACTTCTTGCATACAAAACGAATATTCAAATCATGTAACTGAGGCACAGTATTTTCATTATAATCCTTAGAAGTTGCACAGTAGCTATGCTTCATACACTTGCTGTCGTCAGTGCAAATACATGTACCTGGGCTTTTAGAACAATGCTCATCAAATATAACAGAGTAATGCGACATGGAATCTGATATAGTGTTTAAGCTATCAATTTCAGGCAATAATATCAAGTTCAAACTAGGATATATCAAAAATGCAAACAAAGTCAAAGCTACTAGACATTGTATTGGCACAGCTGACGACCAATATTTTTGAGGGTAATAATAAATATTAAAGTAATGTAAATAGGAATCTGGAACAAACGCCCAGCAGCAGTATATTCCTAACATGGTTTTACTAAACAAATACATAAAAAATCCATACAGGGACCGAGCTGGTGTTGGCGCCGGAGTATGCTCTGGCATGATGAGATATTATAGACGATTTTCAAATTGATCTATGGTTTTAACAACTAGTATGACATTCTTGAGGAAAACATTAACAGCCACTCTTAGTCTCTTCAACTCCGTTCCTTGAAAGTTTCTGAAATAAGAAGAAATTTATAGTAAATAACCTGTACGGCGGCCCGCACTTAACGTTCTCGCCATTTAAAAAGAAAGAGTATTGTCATTTCAACACAAATTTTCAATAACATTTTTTTTTCATACAATTTTGTATGGAAAAATAAGTAAGTATATATTTTAAAATTATACATAATACTGTTAGTCACGTTGTAGGATCATATAATACCTACTTATTCGTAAGATGTGACAATTCAATAGCTCCATTTGAGAATAAATGGTAGTTTCAATTTCAGTTGTAGGGGAACCATACAAACTAAATTTTTCCCAGACCCATGGGTATTACTATGTCATAGAAAAACATACAGCAGCTTCCAGCCACCTTTTGGGGTCGTTGGCCAACCTGGCAACGAGGGGGACGTCACACCATAGAAAAAGAATGAACCATAGAACCGTAATCAGCGTATAGCATGAAATAGCAAGTCTTTTTCCCCAACCAACAATTTGAGAAGACGTTTCTTATATGGCGGGGTCAAACTGAACAAACACTATCTATATTAGTCGGGCTGTTATTTGTTGGGGGGCAGTTGGTATGCAGTTACACTGCCCCCCAACAAAAAATTCACATACCTAGACAGAGATAGATTATATCTGTCTTGCTTACTCTTTATCATATCAGCCTGTAGACGTCCACTGCTGGACAAAGGCCTCCCCCAAGGATCTCCATGACGACCGGTCCTGCGCTAACCTCATCCAGCCTTGCTTACTCTTACCACTTTTGTAATAAGTGTCCCTCTCTGATTATTATTGTTATTTTAGCAGCTGTTCTATGGGATCCTTGTTCAATGCGTCACACACTGCGCGTACCCCTATGCCCGAACAGCCGTCAGATTTGCGAAATATGTGCCCCGCCCACTGTCACACTCTCGGCTATGTCGGTAACCTTAGTTCTTCGCCGGATCTCATTGCGGAAGCCTTTAAAGAAAGTATCTTGAACATTAATAGGTAGGTACTAACATTTGAAGTGTTAAACCATCAGTAGTAACCTGCCTCCGCACACCGCTCCCTTTCAGCTCCGTGTCAACGTTGAGAACTTCACATGCCAAAGCAGCACACCCAGGTGATGAAAACGGAATACTCAAACTTCTAAAAAACAAAAATAACTTTTGAAACGGTACAATCGTAAATCATACAACAATTTGTAATAGGTTAATTTGGAGCAAAACACTTACATGTTCTTTTCAGACAATTCTGCCATTATTTTGGGCTTGCGAGATTAAGAAGGTTAGGTTACATACATTGTTTTTGGTTTTTAAATAATCCGAAAATTTGCCCCGTGCCCGGACGAAACAAAAATATTGTAGGTTGTTTTTTTTTGTTGTGGTTGATGATTTTGCCTCTATTGAGGACGGGCAAGGGAAGCTTTGTCCATACATCCCTGTCTTATTTAAAGTATTATTTCTTATATTTATTTAAACCGGCGGTTACAGCACGGCCTCCACAAAAACAGAGCACGACTAGAGTTAGTACTCAGCGATTTAAATTAAACCGCAGCCCGACCTCCACAAGGGCACAACTAATGCCATTCGGTGATCCACACTGCAGGTTCTTGTCCGCATTAAACCGATAGTAGGTATAATGAAGATTATCAAGGGACATTTTGGAACGATCCGGTAGAGTCGTTACACGCTTTTATTTAATTATCCCGCACAATATACACTTTAATAGGCACTTGTTGCTTAACTATCACAAATGTACACCAAAACCTACAAAATACATTTTTTGGAAAACTAAACAAAAACGACAACCATCTCTGATATAATCCCGCCAATCCCTTATTTTTTGTTGAATTCGTCCAATGATGGACAGGCAAAAGTCATAGACCATACAGCCAAGTCATATTTTGTTTGTTTTTCTTCAAAAAACCGGCCGTTATAGCGCGGCCTTCACAAAAACAGGGCACGACTTTAAATAGTCGGCGATTTTTAATAAAACCGCAGCACGGCCTCCAAGAAAGCACAACTAGTGCCATTTGGTGGTCCACACTGCAGTTCACGTCCGCACTAAACTGATAGTAGATTTAATGTCTATTTAACAAGGGACAATTTGGAACAATTCGATAGAATCGTTACACGCTTTTATTTAACTATCCCGCACAATATACGCTTTAACACTTGTTGCATATAAAAACTATCACAGATATAATCCAATAAACCCACACTAAGTATACAATTTAAAGGAAAACTAATTAAAAGAGAACCAACTCTGTCAAAAACCCGCCAAAAAGCCTCACTTCGTGTTTTTCTTGCAACATTCATGCAATCTTGAAATACAATTTTTAAGGGGTAAGTACGGCACTGGAAATCTTATTTTCAAGCCCAATAAATATTTAGGCGGTTTTTTTTGGGCCAAGTAGCCATTACCGAAATTACCCCATCTAAAATCCTAAATTTATAAATGTAGGTTTATCAATAAAAAATAACATACCAACCTTGAACGATTTAAGTTACGCCCACATAGTCTTATTCTAAATAATGTGTTATGATGAATCTTGAATCCAACTCTTGCGAAATTATGTTAAATGCCTTTTCCGAATGGGGAATTCACACTTTACTTACACAATTTGATGACGGCATGACGCTGACATTCACTCGTAACCGTAAGATGACTGTACCTGGCTCTTTGTGGGTCTAAGAATCACGGCTTCACGAGCACCACCAACCGGCTCGCATTTAAAAAAAAATCCCCACTTTCTAGGGTCAGACTTTTTTAGAGCTGGAAAATGATTCCACACGAAACATGTAGGTAATAAATTTGCTATTTCTGATAAAAGTTCACTCTTGACAAAATTTTCCTCTCAAGTTTACTAATTTAGGGAATCTCCTCGCAAACACGAAATTGCTTTAAGTATATAAAATAATGATCCTGTGCCTAAGGTTGTCGTTCAGAATTAGCGCGATTGGCATCCACACCCACTTTCCCGAGAGTCGAGCAACCGTTTATCGTTGTTTTTTTTTACTTTATATAACATTTATATTAAAATTTTGACGGGATGTAACTTAAAAACGGTAAAAAAAGTATTAACTTATGTAAGTACCTACCTACTTAATTATTTGAACAACCTGATATTTTCAGTCGTTGTGTCCCACCATAGAACACGAAAAAAGCTCGCTACGCTCCCGCTGTATACCTACCATTAGGTTCCTACCTTGGTAGGTATAGGTATTGCGTTTACTGACTCAACAGCACTGGCCTATTTTGTTTAGAAATTTGTGGTCGTAGATACAAATGCCCATTTGATGCAAATGTTGTCGTGCATTTTATTTTAAGTTGCTAGATTAGTTTTGGTCATTTACTATTGGTCGGTCATTGCCCAAGGACTTGTGTTCATTTCACGCGCGTGGGAGCCCCCGCCCGAGGAGTGGTAATAAGTATATTCTAGTTTTACATTCAGATAAAAGTTGGACCTCTTAGCGGAAAGTTGAAGTTTATTTATTTTAAAGTAAGATTCAGTGTAATATTATGAAAACAATGAGGCACAAATATTTGTTTAGCATAATGGTACGTACCTACCTATTTTATGAGATTCTTATTTCTTTCGTATTTAATTAATTAACTAGCTTTTGTCCGTGAAAAGTAATATTTTTTCTAAATAATATTTATTTTACGTAGGTACATAACAGGACACAACTTTTTTACACTTACCCTGGCAGGACACCCACACTAGAGAAGTTATTAGAATTTATGTATAACTAGCTGACCCGACAGGACATCGTTCTGTCAAAATATAATTTGTAATTTGATTAAGTTATTCCCGCGGGAACAGTTTACCGCGGTAAAAAGTAACCTACCTATACAGGATGTAACATTTAGATGGGTCAGTACGGGGAAGTCCGAAACTATAAGAGATACGAAGATCTGTTCTCAGGAACCATGTCATCAATTTTAGTAAAAAGAAAAACTGCATTCATAGATTTAAAAAAACTCATACACTACTCGGGAATCGAACCAGGTGACCTGGACACTGTAAAAAAAACTTATGTACATTTTTTTTTGTTTATGGCTATTGATTGTATAGGTTGTAAGGAGTAAATGTTGCTAAGAACTTTGTATCTAAAATTAATAGAATGTCTTGTATTTAATATTCTTTTAATTATTTACGTAGCTAAATGTTCGAATTAATCAACTCGTATAAGTAACGATTTTGTTATTGCGTTTTGTGTGTAATTGTGTTAGAATGGCTGCTATTAGATGTTCAGCGGTGTCAAAGCTTGTGTTGTGGACTTCATATTTAACGTAACCCCACATGAAATAATCTAGTGGAGTTAAATCGGGTGATTTCGCGGACCATTTGATGGGGCCGTTTGTACAAATACATTTTTTCCGGAATTGCATAAAATAAATATTTACATCACATTCTATTAATTTTAGGTACAAGGTTTCTTTGCAACATTTACTGCTTACAACCTACACAACCAATATCCATAATAAAATAATAGAAGTTTTTTTTTTCAAAATGTCCAGGTTCGATTCCCGAGTACTGTATGAGATTTTTTTTAAATCTATGAATGCAGTTTTTCATATCTTTAAAATCGACGATATGGTTCCTCTAGCATATTTTTCTATGTCTTATATTTCGGTCTTCCCCATACTGACCCATCTAAATGTTACATCCTGTATATTGTTATTCCAGGATATGCTATCACTGTACCAAGTTCATCAAAATTAAGTTTTTTTCCCGTAGGACACTGTAGTAAACTGTTCCTGTTCCAGAAAAAATCTTAATTTTGATGAACTTGGTACAGTGATAAGCATATCCTGGAATAATGTTATTATTACCGCGGTAGTAGCCTATATAATATATACGCTACAATAATATCACATTATGTTATTCCAGGGTAATAAGCTATCACTGTACCTAGTACCTACCAAGTTTCATCAAAATCAGTCCAGCCGTTCTTGAATTATAAATGGTGTAACTAACACGACTTTCTTTTATAGGTACAGTGTTTTTTTTAATTGGGACACTTAGGGCAAAACCGAAACCATAGAAGATACAGGGAAACTGTCTTAGGAACTATTTGGTCTTTTTTGTGATAACAATTTTAGCATAGACATTTTTTTTTGGTCAAGCGTGTGTTGTCCATAAAAATTTGTCATTTCGATCAAAAAATTTTTTGATGCGTATCAACTCAGTTTTATAAAAGGATCATTTCATTATATCGGAAGAAAAAAATCTGAGCAGCAGAAGTTAGTCAAATCACAGGTCAAATTCAATAAAATATTTTCTCATACAACACCAGCACAAAGTACCTAATTTTGATGAATTTTTTTTAATGTTATGGTTTCGGTTTTCCCAGTTAAAAAAATCACTCTGTATATAAAAAAAATGAAAAAATTAATAATAAAAAAAAGGTAATAGAAGAAGATAAAAGAAAGAAAGAAGAAGATATTACATAATAAGTAGTTGCAGATTTGTATGAAGAAAGTTAAGATAAAGAAGGATGCATTTTCCATACAAATTATTTTGCATACATTTTTACTGGGAACGCCCAGCGACTTTATTCGCGTTAAAAAAGACTACACAGGCAATGAGCTGTGCATGCAGTATAGGTACCTACTTCAAGACAAATAAACTTACAAAACCCCATAGTTTCTTGCGCTCCTCCCTCATTACTTTTATACCATATAATTAATTAAAAACAAAACCCTACTAATCCTATCCTAACTAGTATTATAAAGGCGAAGGCTTGTAAGAATGTGAAGATGTGAGGATGAGTGTTTGTTAGTCTTTCACGCAAAAACTATCGAACAGATTTTGATGAAACTTGGTAGGTACCTACAGTGATAGCTTATATCCTGGAATAACATTATAAGCTACTTTTTAACGCGGACAAAGTCGCGGGGCGTCCGCTAATACCGCCTAAGTAACTTTAGAGGACGCTGTTTCACAATGTACACGGGAAAAAGTTTTCTACGCGGGCGAAGCCGCGGGAAAAAGCTAGTTACTAAATAAGCCACCATTCGGCGGATTAGTAGTCGGTCATTTAAGTTTTCAGTCACAAAAAAAATTGTGCATCATTTTGTTAAACTTATTTAGGTGGCAGTTTTCGCCGTGCCGTTGCAATTGCAAGCAGTGACCGTGAAGCCATGTCCGACCAACAAGATAGCGCCTCACAGGAGGATCAGCTGGGACCGGAATCAAGCACGTACTTTTGGGGCGTTCTACAACTTGCTCGGCCCCAACAACCAGCAGCAAAGTCCACCGAACAGTTTGCAAGAGCCACAGATTGATGATCCCGATGATTGTGGCGATATTGAAGATTACGACGAAAATGACATTGGTTCACGTGAGTAGCCATAGCCGCTTAATTCAGACCACGCCTGCGACGTTACAAGGACGCGGGGAGAGGCGACCGGGGTGAATTCGCGAAGAGTACGCGGCAGGACCTACCCGCCCACTCCCCGCGAGATCCACTCAGTCGCCTCGCCCCGCACCCCTGTACCGCGCGGGCGTGAGTTAAGCGTATCCCAATACATTGCGGAATACAACAGAAATTGTACCTATAAAAATAAAAACTTTTGATAGGAAAATGACGAAGCTGCATCAGTTTACTATTTATTTTTAAATGGCAAGAAAGTTTAGTGCGGTGCTGCCACAGAACACGGAAAAAGCTCGCTACGCTCCCGCTCGCTACGCTCCCAATTTCTATGGGTGCTGCCGTACAGTTTATTTCGTAATGTGAGAGAGACAAAGCAAAATGAAGTTCAGTATTTCGAATTTTGTGGTCAGAGCCGGCATGAGAAATATCAATTTGCGGCGTTCGAAATTCAAATCCCTTTGCCTCAATTTTGTTCACTGTGTTTTTTTTAACAATGAGATTCATCACATTATATGTCCTGTAGTGGTTAAAATTCTGTTTTATTTATTTTCCCAGTGACCTCACCGCAAAGGAGGCAAGGCGCCTACAGCCGGTTGTTTTTCAGTGGTGGGCAACAATCACGTCCAACGACCAGCACACGACCGCCCCCTTCCATCAGACCGCCCTATTGGTCCGGGGGGTACTTTGGCTCTAACCCCTATCGACCGCCATCACAACAATATCCATCAAGTATGTTACGGTGTTGTTAAGATTTTTTAAAGTGGATACTTCTTTGTGAACAAAGAGAGATGTGAACATCTCGTAAAGGGAGAACTTGTAGGTACATACATCATTTCCGGAACTATAGGTACTTTTAATAACTAAGGATAATTTGTTTTTGATTAAATAGATCATTAAGGTACGTTTTTTAAACGTTCATTAATTATTCTTAATTTATTATTCTTATTTAAGTTAATGCTTAGGTTGGTACCTAGTTTATGCGAATATTAATAACTTTGAAATGACATCGTAGTTCTACACGAACGAATGCGCCGCCATTGTTTTTTTGCTGCGGGATCAAGCTATTTGAGCCAGTCTTAAATAATTTATCTCTAAATATTATTGAATTCTTTGCATGAAGTTCTATGAACCCTCGCACACTCATTCGATTCGCAGCAAAACGGAAGAATACCCGCTGCTTTTTTATTTGAAAGTCTAATTGATTTTTTTTTCATTATGCCCAGATACATGTAGTTTTTAGAATGACGACCTGATTCTGTACTTCTCTGAAGCTACTCTTTTATGCATATCGATGATTAACATCGTCGGTACAGCATAAAAACACATTTTATACTCATAGATGACAATTTTAAGACAATAGTTTAAAAAAAGATTCTGGTAAACTATGAATTTATTTCCAGATAACGTGAAACCTGTACACGAAGGCGATTTTGAGACTCAGATGACTTACCGCCCCGATGTGGTGGGAGGACCCATAGGACACGTTGTCGGAGTGACCCAAATGCGCCCAACGAGGCGACCACTGTTTGATGATTCTACCCAGAGACCACCAAATAATTTTAACTACCCTGCGAGACCTCCACAAAATCAATTTAATTACCCTACGAGACCACCAAATTATGACAACTACCCAACGAGACCTCCACAAAATCAAAATAACTATTCTACGAGACCTCCACAAAATCAAGTTAACTATCCTACGAGACCTCCACAAAATCAAAATAACTACCCTACGAGACCTCCACCAAATTATGACAACTACCCCACGAGAACTCCGCAAAATCGAGATAACTACACTACGAGACCTACCCAAGCCTCCGCATACGCAACAAGACGCCCAAAGCCAAGGAATTTAAATTACAGTACCAGTGTCCTTGGGTCGTTTGTAGATCTACTGTTTAAATAAATTCGTTATTTCGTTAATGTTTTTAGATTTCAATTGAAAGTCTAATGATGCAAAACCATTGCAAACACCTTTATTACAATTTAGATTGTTAGATACATTATGACCTTTCGTTGTCTTTCCGTCGTCATGATGCATTCCATTCCAACCCACCGTAACCTCCCTTTAGGTAAAATACCGCGCTGCAACCTTTAGTCGGAGACGTGTTGTCATTGTTCCGATGCCACTAAGAGCAGCGTTAGTCGGCTGGATATAATTGAACACACTCGGACGGAAACCAAATGATAATCCAGACGGGAGTAGCTGTTAAGACCTTAATGGATAGGATTCCACCTACGTAGAGCTGTTCTCTAATAGGCAGCGCGTGACAGGCATCATTCCACTACATAAGTCTGGACATGTGGTCATAATGTAGATAGTTATATTACTTGTTCATTTATACCTCATTAGTTGATTAAAACACGGGAATTTGAGGATGATATCACCGCGTGTATGGTTCACATGTTCGACACGAAACGTACAGCTATTTTAAATGCGCACAAGTTATATTTGAAGCGTTATATTAGTGTTATAAAAGTTATTTGTTGAAGTGGTGCTTTGAAGACCTAATAAATTCAAGAAAATGAAGACTGTTATAATTTGGATCACGGTGTTTTGTTTTGTGGCAGAGGTGGCGCACGGAGGTATGTACTGTTTCTTTTTTACATTATTTTATTCCTGGTTACCTGAGTCTGTAGCTACTGCTGTATTTTTCGTAAGTATTATATTCAATTACTCAACATAGTGAGTTCTGCGGCGGCGGCGGCGAGCAACGTTTTTCTGCATCATATTTACAGCATGGAAAAAACGAAAGCTACATGGAGAGAAAGTAGGCACAGCTATCGAAAATGTATACTCAAAGGAGACTTTATTTTACTTTTGAAAATATAAGATACCTTCGGCATTCTATTCAAAACTCTTTAAAAAAAAAACTTTATTGCACTTAATTTAAAAACAGAACACAATAATACAGTCGGCGATCGGGAATACAGTAGACTTAGAAGGTACATCCAGGCGGTCTTATCGCTAAAAGCGATTTCTTCCAGACAACCTTTGGCATTCTTAGGTTTTTAAAAATAAAGTTTGCTATGTTCAATGGATAGGGGGTTAAGGTCTTTTTCATTGCCTTTTGAATTGATTTGTACGTTAATGTCGCGGTCTTCCGTTAATTTAAGCCACACGGTTCATTAAAGTGATTTGATCCTTATTAATGACCCCAATTTAAACCCCATCGATTGGGACCATAAAAATATAGGGTAATATTTCATACATTTGTGTTAAGTGATTTGCTGCTGATATATGCTACACTAATAGACAGCCGTGTGTGAATTTTTCAAACATTATTATTAGTCTCCTTTAGAGTAAAATTTTCTTTATGTATTCAATATGGTAGGTAAGTGCTTTCCCTCCAGGTAGCGTTCGTTTTACACATCGAGATAGGATCTCTTTGGCAGGTGCTATTTCGATGGTTTTACAGGTTAAGAAATGTATTCGCATGAAAGCAGGAAAGTAGAATGCTTCAAAAAATAAACCAACTCCGAGTAGGTACCCACACGTAGGTCCTTTGATTAAAAATTAGACTTGACACAGAAAATGTAAATAGGTACACTTAGTATGCATAACATTAACATTAAATTCATTTGCGTAGTAAAATACGTAGTATAGACTCATTTGTAAGCCAAAACAACGTGTTACAGAGTCAGAACCAAATCCTTACGTGGCAGCGTTACGCGCCCGGCCATGGAAAAGCGTCCAGAGATACGTGGAAGTGCGCCCTGGCGCGTTCCTCTTCTACTGGTTGTACTACGCGGATGGCACTGCCGTCGGGGCAGATCGCAAGCCTCTTGTAATATGGATACAGGGTGGGCCAGGCTTTGCCGCCAGCGGATTGGCTAACTTCGCCGAAATAGGTCCTCTTAACATGAATATGGAGCCACGAAATCATACTTGGGTAAGTATGCAGGGACAGAACGTAAACACACACACAGAATCACAATTTTTAGGAATCCGCCATAACGAATACGCATTTAAACAGGGTGGAATTTTGTAATGCCACCTGGAGGAAAAGTACTCATAATAATGTAGATAGAAAATTTTATTCAAAGGAAACTTTCCTTTATTTTAGAAAGGAAAGAAAACTGCATTCAAAGATTTTCGAAAATTCGCTTGCCACACCCGGGAACCGAACCGACTAAAATCTTTAAAAATTACACCTGTACTTTATTGCATCAATCGTTAGGGTCAATTAAAAGGATGAAATCTCTCTAACACACTTGATAAATAAAAGGAAAACCATGAAAACTTAAATTATTTTCATAAAATCTTTGAATGCAGTTTTCTTTCCTTTCAAAAATAAAGGAATGTGTTCTTTGACTATAATTTTCTATCTACAGTATTAAGAGTACTTTCCCTCCAGGTGGCATTACAAAATTCCACCCTGTATATAGCAACGATATTTTGTCCGTCTGTCTGGCTGTCCCCCAATAACTCGAAAACTACTTAGCGGTAGAGCTGAAACTTGGAACACACATGTGAATTGGTCGACAGTGACATATTGCGACTAACGAACACATTATTTTCCTATTCTTTGCACAATAAGGTAAATATACATTCATTGAGAAAAACTTCGAATACTCCTTAAGTGGTCCCTACACTCTGCATGACATGCAATTACGTGCTGTCACTCATGCATGCCCGTCTAGCTGTAGTGATTGACGTGCATGAAATGCAAACTACGTGCTGGCCGTTGCTTCACTGTACTGATTGATAGCAAGCATGATGGTCCATCATGCAGCATGACAATCACGTCATGCAAGCATGATCGTTTAGGGACCGCTTTAGAGTATACATAAGCTAAGGAATACTCATTGTAAACAAACTCAACACGGGTTGGTTACATTTCGGGTAAATTAGAGAATAGATATCAACTGAACCTAACCTACACGTTTAGTGTGACGACATAAACTTTGATTTACCCACTGACTGCGATTTTTATTTATTTTTATTATTCATAAAAACTTTACTAAGTATCATAATTTTTAAAAACTTATTGTTTTAGGTAAAAGGAAGAAACGTGTTATTAATTGACCACCCCGTAGGCACGGGTTTTAGTTACGCTATTGATAAATCATTGCTTGTAAAGACTGATAGAGATGTGGGTAAGATTTATAATTATTACTCATTTGCATCGTTGTATTCAGTAACGTCTCTTCAATTATTTTGTTTCCTTCCTTTTGTTTTTAGCTTTGTAGCATTTATTTATAGTGTATAGAGAGGTTACTGATATAGCCGAAAGGATTAGCAAGCTGAAGTGGCAGGTCACATTATGATCCGACGACGACGGCCGGATGGGCAAACGAGGTCTGGAGTGGAGACGCGGACTGATACCGCGCGTGCTGCAGTAGCTGCGAATATTGTTTTTGGATTCCATAGCCATATTATAACCATGGGCTGTATTATAATGTGCGGTGGCCGCGCGGCCATCTAAGAACAGTACTTCGCCTCGTAGATTCCATTTTTGTTACGCATCAAATCAATTAAAGTTTTACTGTCACTTTTGAGATTTTTGAATCAACAGAAAATTATGCAAGCAATCCACTTATGCAATGATCGTTTTCCAGCAATTGACCTGTCGAGGGTAATAAAAGTGTTCTTTAGAAGGCACAAGCAGTTTCGCAAAACGCCTACTTACATTTTCGGACAAAGCTACGGAGGTAAAATATGTCCCAGATTGGCATTTTATTTGCACACGGTATGTAAATTTCAAACGAGAAAGAATGACTGGCTTAATATTATCTGCAGTTGTAATGTATGTACCTAAAGCAAATTTAATTTCAGGCCATTGAAAAGAAACGCCTCAAAATTAATTTCAAAGGAATCGGCATTGGCAGTGGATGGGTGGATCCCAAAGAGAGTACTTTCGTTTATCCTGGATACTTATATAATATGGTGAGATAACTATATCTATTCGTCGTCGGTGCTGAGAGCATATGGAGAGAGCTCGTTTCTACCTCCTGTAGGCTGCACGACGGCGACAATTTTTTTTTTCGGCATCGTAAAAAATAGGAAACAAATCTGAAAAGCAGGTCGATACTACTAGAAGTGAATAAACAGTCCACACACAAACAAATAGTTATTCCCGCGGTTACTCAAGTATAGCCTGTTTTCCAAACTACCCACAGACAAGATTTTTGCGGAAATCGAATGACATTGGAGGCGTGATTTAATAACACTGGTAATGGTAACCGTAGACTGGTAACAAAATTAAACGTACATTCATCTATGCAAAACTCCCGCGACTATCACTTTTAGTCAAGGAAGTTTAAATTTATCCTTTCTTGCTTTTAGTTTTTAGTACCTACATAAATTACAAAAAAAAATTAAAGTGAAATATCAGCTTGTTATATAGGCAAGTTATTTATTTTTAGGGTGTTAAATTACAAAAAAAAAATTAAAGTGAAATAACAGCTTATTATATATTTTTAGGGTGTTATCGACCGAAACACGTATCTAAGGACCATAGGATTGGCAAAAACAATGGGTAATTATATGGACAAAAAGGAGTACGTGGCAGCAGGAAAAATACACTTTGATTTATTTAAAGCGCTGTACATGGAAGCGGGCATGGAGATTAACTTCAATAATATCAATCAAATCAGTCCGTATCCAGCGCTGGGGAAATTAGCAATCAAAATGAATAAATACGTGAAGCCCACAATCTCACATATAGTTAACCAAAGTTTAGATTGGAACTTTTTGTCGGATGATGTTTGGACCAACTTGCAGCCGACTTTTATGGTGCCGTCAAATAAATTCTGTAAGTTTTACTATCTATACACTTGACATTAAAAAAATTGCGAATTGTATACAGAAGTGTCAGTTATACGAAAAATTCAAGCTGGCCATAAAATAAAAATCGTAAAAAAAATCCAGAACAAAATGTGTTTTTTTCTTTATGGATTTTTAATCTAATCACCCGTAGTGGGAGAAAGTAATCACCTAAATACTACTTAATACTACTACTACTATACTATATAATACATACTACTACTATACTTTATACTCAATCAACGTAATCACCAATCGAAAGCTCTATTTATCATCTACCTACTGATTGGTGCACTTCAATCTCGAAATTCTAATAGTTATCATAGTGAGTGGATTGATCATCCATCAATATCAGTGTTCAAGATCAGTTCATCTTTCTACAGATCTTGGGGAACTTTGTAGGTGGCCTAAAGAGAGAACACCATTTTGTCTAAAAAAAATCACAACAAAAACCGTATGCACTGTTTTAGGCATCCTACTAAGTACAATATCTAATAGAAAGATGCATTCAGATTTTTTGAAAAATAGTTGACATGATAAAAAAATTCCTATCACTTTCTCTTTTCAGTAGAAATGCTATTAAACGTGACAAAACTAAAGGTCGCCGTCTACAATGGCAACTTGGATGTCGTTACTCCTTTAGCTGGTAAGTAGTTTCAAATTATCATAATCTTTTTTTAATCCAATCCCTAGTCAAAAAAATTAAATAGATTACTGCTAGGAACCGTTGTCTGTCTGATTTAACAGCAAGTTATAGTTTCATCAAACAAAATGAATGGATCATCCATCACGAAGGTCGCGGGACCCAGCTGGAACTAAAACTAGCCCTGACTCTTATGTAAGCTAGGTGAATAGTGCTAGAACGGACACGATGAAGTTAGGGCAGGACCGGTCGTCGTGGAGATCCTTGGGGGAGGCCGTTGTCCAGCAATGGACGTCTACAGGCTAATATGATGATGATGATCCATCACGACGACTATTGGCAAGTTACTGTATTGCAATAACCATTTTCGACAAAACGCCAATCGCCGTGGATTGATAGGTGTGTCTCGACCTTTACTCTCAAATACCACAATTACATGTTCGTTCTATGATCCGAAAATACTCTGAAACCAGTGGTTTTGTTTAGAACTGACGTTCAATTATAATATAACACATTATTTTTAAGGGGCTGTAAATTGGATTCACAAACTGAAATGGCCAGGAGCCCAGGAGTTTAAGTTCGCAAAAAAAATCCAAATACGCGGATACAGTAATGGGTTTTACAAAAAGACGAGACTGCTCAGCTTTTGGTGGGTTTTTGGATCTGGACATTGGGTAAGTTGAAGTTATCGCTGTATGTAAGCCTCTGATACAAAATCTTTCGAGAGTATTGCGCTCGCTGGCACTACAGTCGCTGCTACTTCAATAGTCTAAAGTGCCATCTGGCCAAAATCAGTCGCCGCAATTTTTTAATTTCAAAGCAAATAATTCGCCATTAACAATGGTCAGGTTATGAGACCTCCAAATGCGAAACGAAAATCAAGGTTAGGCAAATTGCAGGAAAATTCTGAAACGTGGAAACCTTTTGTTAGATGTACTCAAAACTGGAAATTTACGATTTTAATATAACAAAGTGTATTTTGCCTGCTGCCACGTATGCTTTTTGCCTAGTCTTTAAGTGTTCGGTTTAATTTGGTCATACAGATTTCATTGTCATTGATCTGTGACGGAACTACTGAGCTTTTCTTGGTCTCAGTAGTTGGAAACCTGTTTACCGCTCACTCATTACAAACACGATATAGCACGATGTACAATACAAATATATACGTATAGCAGTTTGGGCTCACTTCGTGAACCGAATAAGCGTGACGCTCAGTATTTATCGTGTTTGGATCTCTTATCACGATGCAGGGCGTTGTTGAATATCTACTGTGTGATAATTTAGCTGAGTACTGCGAATTATCATATTATCAAGTACGAATACTATTGATTTTTATGGAAATTTCAGGTGCCCGAAGATAATCCAGTGGCGATGGAACAAATATTAGAACACATTATGTCGGAACAAGTTTAACAATATTTAAATGTTTACGATGTTGTCGTCCAGTAAGTTTTTTTACAAAAACAATCAATTTGTTATTCTTGTAAAAGATTTTATTAATATTTCAAACACAATTTACTATGTACAAATTACATTGTAAAAATATTCATTCTTGTCTTATTATTTACTGATTCATTTATTGTTATAGGCAACACTTAAAAAACATAGTATAGAAAAAATCATAATTCATAATGAAAAATTATTATGAAAAAAATAGACAATTCATTACAATTTCATTTTAAACAATAAGTACATTGTAATTATGCACTCAATACGGATGCACGATATTTAAATCCAGCTACAAATATCAAAGTAATTAACAACTTAGTCAAATGGCATTCTCCACAGTATAATATATAAATATTATATTACGATTCATAACGGCCCGGCGTTAATTAAATATATTTTTAATTTTATCGATCAGCCTAATTTCATTGCATAATTATATCCGAATGCAGCACTATTTCACTGGAGATAAAACCTATCTACACAACTAACGTTATCAACATATATATAAATAACGAGACAAAATTTACTAATTCATTGCATTATATTCATTCATTTAGGTAGGTACCTACTATACGGTCCGGAAATAAAAATGTCTATTATACCGTAAAACTGCAAAGTAGTTCAGTACCATCGAGCTGCGCATTAAAAATAGGCCGAACGATCCCGCACAGTACGAAGTGCGTATTAACGAAACAATAATTATTATAGCGAACCCCGTTCTATACTACGAACAGACTTAAAATATGTATATGTATGCATATAATCACACGCCCTCGGAACGAATATCATAAACCCTACGAGAGGCACGACAGGGCGACGACAGGGAAGACTGGAGCATAATACTAAATAATATTTACGCAGACATTTAGTAAAGTAAAAACGTGCACAGTTATCATCGCACGCTCAAGCAGATCCAACAGGGATACCATGTAAAAATAAATAAAAGTGTTATCGTGTATAGAACTGCGATAAACGGATTATGATACGGCACTCGCGACTCTAGCGACGTCAGGCATCGAGTGAGTATTATGTGAGTATATCTACGTAGTTATTATTTGGTGTTACGTGCGTGTCGCGGCGGGGCCGGGGGGGCGCGGCTAGCGGCGCGGGCCCCAGGCGGCGGAGGGCGCTGCGGGCGGCGAGGGGGGCGGCGCGCGCGGCCCGCCCGGCATGGTGGGGAACTCGTGCGTGGACGCCGTGTCGGGCGCGCGCTGCTCCCACGGCCCGCCCTTCACCACGAACCCGGCGGCGGGAGGCTGCGCGCCCGACGCCGCCACCGACGCGGCCGCCGCCGCCGCCGACTCGCCGCTCAGGTCGCCGAAGTCGCCCAGCGACGGCGCTGCCGGCCTCTGGTACCGGTCCGCTACGTCTTGCAACTGTTGGTAATACAAATAAAAATAAATAAAGAAAACTATTTTTAATTACTACTGCTACTTCCGAAAATACAGTATCATGTCATAACGAGTCTGCTATAATTGAATACATTGTTATTATCTTCAGTGTAGATATACCGTTCGCATTATACAAGGTTCCTCCATCATAGAGTGCACAAACAAAAAGGTGGGATTTTTTTCAGTTAATTTGCATCTAACAACAGAGCATCTTACAAAAAATTTGCAACCATAGGGGTATTCTCTGTGTGTACGGTCAACCGCACGTCAGTGGAAACAAAACCAGTATAAACTGGTCTCTCATAATAGTATTGAAACTCCCTAATGGGCTAGGTTAGCTCAAGGTCACAGTGTTCCACTGACGTGCGGTCGGTCGGCAGTACGAGAGTTTTTTGTGCTTACGTATTCCTCAGCCAAGTTGAGCAGGTGGTCCTTAGCGTCGAGGACATTGTCCTCGTCGCCGGTGATGACGACCAGGCTGTCGTCGCTGGTCTTGGGGAAGCGGATGTCCACCTTGAACTCGTCCATGATGCGCCGGATGTTCTTGCCGCGCAGGCCGATGAGCCGCCGGTGCACGCGCGGGTCGATGTCCACCTCCTCGCGGAACTGGTTGTCCTGCACAATTTAATTATGTCAACAACCTACAAAGTTTCACGTTTTTCATTTTCGTGGCCAACTATAGAGATTTTTTACTTGTGTAGACCCACCCCCGTAGAGTTTTTTTTGGCGGCTGTGTGAAATTGGCTGATTTCTGCGCACTGACTAATTTTAGGTGTCAACGGGGAGCTGTGCACGGGGGTTCAGTAGAGACGCTCAATTTCAAGAAATAGTTCATTGATTCGATCAACCGAATCAAACTTTCAAGTGTTTGGACATATCTATGTATCTCACTATCTCGCTTACGCACACATAGACTATAAATACTGTCAGCGATGTGCAAACAATCTGTGACTATATTGATTCAGCCGCCAAAAAATTCTACGGGGTCTATACAACCTCGTTGAGCAAGATGTAAAAGTGGGAGTATAAAAATAGACTGTTGATGAAACTAGAATATACTTACAAGTTGATGGACAATGGACATGATGGCCTCCTTGGCCTGCAGCGCCTTGTCCTCGTACCCCTGGATGGTGATGATGTCGTCATCGGGCTCCCCGCGCTTCGGCAGGTTGATTTGTACTCCGAAGTCGGTGCGGATCTTTGTAATGACGGAGCCTCCCTTGCCGATCACCAGCGGGTGATACTCGGGGTCCACTTTGAACTTCAGTTCAAATGACCTGTACATGTAGTTACCTTTAGTATACAATTCTGTACATTAATCAACTGTAGTCAAATTAGTGTCTGAAATTATCACAGCAGGGCGGGTAATCATTTCTTACAAAGCACTTCTCAATAATAATAAAATTCTAAGTTAATGACAGGCTGCATTTATATGATCTTAATGAAAAATTATAAAGAGTATGTTTCATGCAATAAATTTAATGAAAAATATTATACTATACCTGAGAAGTCTATCTTCTTTCTCTTTCTCCATATCGCCTATCCTCTCCACAAGTGCTTGCTTGGCTTTTTCTACATTTGTCGGAGTACCCGTGACCTACACAACAATAAAAAAATTGTACGAATTTATAGCTAAAATAAATAAATAAATTTGCACAAAATGGGATTACGCTTGCAACTGATTCCAAGTGTAAATGAGGCCGAAGACGAAACGCACTCACTGAGGGATAGCAACTCACTAACGTGTCTATAGTGGGAATAGGTGAGTTGAAGGTTTATTAAATACTGCTCACGAGTGAACATCACAATATCATTTCTCATCACTTCTATTATTTTACCGTTTGGCCTAGACCCGACACGATTTATTCCACATTCAACAGATTTCAACTAGGTTCGATTCCCACTTTAGACAGATAACTTTGTATAAGCCAACCTGGTCTGGGAAGGTTATCAAATATTTCCGAGATATCAGGTAAGTTGTATGTATCACGTTTGGTAGCGGACTTAAGTTTACGCCTGTCTAAAAAAAACGAGGTTGACCGTTCTTTTGCTGACAATCAGCACAGGTGACGACCACGCACTTTCACAGGGCTCGACGACGTTACGTTACGGCAAACAGTCCTATACATGTCCAAGTCCCAAACGTCCGGAGATAATCTTAGTTTGGTATTAGTTGAGTATGTGTGAAGAAATATATATTTAATTGTAAAACTGCAATTACCTTGACCAAGTCGCTGGTGTCGTCGTTGGGCGGCAGCAGGATGTGCACGTCGTAGGTCTGCATCAGCTCGCGGCGCTTCTGTCCGGCGAGTAGTCTGTGCAGCTCGTTCGGCACTTCCACCTCGATCGTGATCGGCACCTGACGTTATACAGGGTGTTACAAAACAAGTAGTAAAGCCGAAAGGAGGTTAAATGGGGCCTTATAACGAGTCCATTCACATACTCCAAAAATTAAAAAAAAAAAAAACGCGGGAAACAGCTAATCATACATTTATCGGAGGTTTTAATTAGCTGGAGAAAATTGACGTTTACTGAGCGCACCATGAACTAGTCAGAAAGAATAAAAAAAGATCTAAAATTGCATCAAAATGTATGGAAACCCGCATACACAGGATTCTGACTAGTGCATGGTGAAAACGACTGCCCTGATCAGTTATGTGTACGGCACTCTGGACTTTCTCCATCTGTACTGCGGATAGCTGCTATAGTCAGATCTCCAAATCTTTCCCTGGCGGAGATCTAACGGCTCAACTTGAATGTATGAAAATGAATGTCAGCCCATAAATTGTTTTGAGTAGTATATCAATCGTGCTGTCTAATCCCGAGCACTGCAGTAAGGTATCGGACTGTACCTGCTCGAGCAACGCCTTCTTGGCCGCCTCGCAGTTCTCCGGGCGGCCGGTGATCCTGATGGTGTCGTTGGCGGCGGGCTCGGCGGGGGCGGGGGCGGCGGCGGGGTCGTCGTGCCCGCGGCCGGGCACGTCGGCTGCGTCCGCCGTGTCGCGCTCGGGGAACTTGATCTGCACGTCGCATTCCGCCGTGATGTCCTTCACCTTGCTGCCGCGCGCGCCCATCACGGTGCGGTGGTGCCGCTGGGGTATCACGCACTCGATCGTCACCTGCAAGCAAACATTACTCGCATTTAGTTGTGCTACATTCTATTTTTAATGGAAACTCAACAGATTTTACAAAAAAATTGTTTAACAGAGACATTAAGTTTTTAGAACATTTCAAAGTCGGGGTATTAATAAAAATAAAATCAATTCAAAACTATAAATTTTACAAAAAATAATACCGATTTCTTTGTAAAAAATTATGATTTTATTCACCCGTTTTTTTACGCTGAAGTAAAATATTTTATTCCAGTTAAAATGCACCGCCCCCCGAAATATATCAACAAAAAATCATTCAAATCGGTATTAGGTTCACAGTCGGTTGAAAACTAAATTTAATAAGGAAATAGTATTTATTCTAAAGATGATAACATTCTTTGTAGCTAAACATATGTATTTATAGTAGAATAGATTGAACTTGACCGACCGACTTGATTCGACCTATTCGAGATGTGAAAGTCACCTTGGCCTCGAGATCCTCAATAATCTCCGTGATGCGTATCTTGGCGGCCTCGATGCAGTCCTTGGGCCCCTTGAGCACGACGCGGTCGCTGTTGACGCCCTGCCGCGGGAACGAGATCTGCACGCCGCCGCAGTCGTCGGCGATGCGGCGCAGCACCTCCCCGCGGCGCGCCACGAAGTGCCGGTGGTGCCGCGGCGGCACCGCCATCTCTCCCTCCGACACGTTGCTTATCTCTGACACGGCCGCCTCTAGCTGGTTGCGCGCCGCCTCCACTTGCCCCTCGCGACCTAGTACACACGGTACAACACATTAAACCACACTTCCTCCAACCCGACTGGGAATTTTATGTGCCACCTTCCAACCTACCTCACTCAGGTTAGATAATGGGAATATCATGGGGAATCTATATTACTGTAAAGTTTCATCAAAATCTGATCCGTAGTTTTCGCGTGAAAGAGTAACAAATATCCAAACATTATTACAAACTTTATAATATTAGTAGAATTGTTTTTAAACAAGACACTTGGATGGGGTACTCACCCATAATGAAAATGGCTTCCTTATCCTCGTCCTTTTCAGTGGGGAAGATAATGCGCGCGCCGGTCTGCTCACGAATCTTCCTAATGTTAGCCCCATTTTTTCCTATCAGGAACTTGTGATGCTCGGGTTTTGCGCGCACCTGCGCCGTGTGTGAAGTCAGCTCGCGTTCCGAAGCGTGCGCCAGCAGTTGCTGCCTCGCTTTCTCCACATCCTCCACCGGTCCCTTGATGACTACTTTGTCGCTATCGCTGTCCGCCGACGGGAACTTGATCAGGACACCCCCGCACTCCTCCATTATGGAATGAATCAGTTTGCCGCCCGCGCCGATCAAAGAGTTGTAATATTTGGGGGCAATCGTCACCTCCTCAGTTACTACGTTAGCCTTTTCATTGTGTATCTGTTGTATTCTCTTCACAGCCTCCTCCACGTGCTCCCGCTTGCCTCGAACAGTGATGACGTCACTGTCGTCACCCTCGGCTGGCAGATCGATCACCGTCTGAGTTTCGTCCCGAATCTTCCTCAGGTTCACACCACCCTTCCCAATGATAAACTTGTGGAATTGTTTGAAGATCGGCACCTCCTGCACGTATGACGACTCGGTTATATCTTTTATTAGCTTGTGGAGGTACTTTTCACATTTCTCAATATCCTCCTGGGGACCTCTTAGTTTGATTGGACTCCTCTTCTGCCCCTGGTCGGGCAGCGTTATAAGAACTCGATCGAACTTTTCGCGTATCTCTTTTATTTTGTCCCCTCTGACTCCAATAAGTGATTTAATGTATCTATGATCAACAAAAACTTCTTTCGTCCTTTCGTTTTCTAGTTTCAAGACCATCTCCTTCAATTCCCTCTCAGCGTCGGCGACACCCTGGTGGCTGCCCTCGATGCGAATAATATTGTTTCCATCGCTCTCTATAATGTTAATAACTACACCAGTCTCATCCTTCAGTCTGTTAACTAGAAAAAAAAACAACAAAAGTATTAATATAATTAATTACGTACCTACCTATGTGATATAAGAATCATTATGACAAATGTTGTTAGACTTACTGTTAGATCCACTTTTGCCAATAATGTGTTTGAAGAATTTAGGGTCGACGGCGAGTTCCACATAAGTGATAGTTGCGAGCAGATTCTTCACGAAATCGTCGAGTTCCACTTGCGCGCGCTCAACCTCTTCCGGGGGGCCATCGATTTTCACCTTGTCTTCGGAATGCGTAATGTCAACATGTACCTGCAAAATGAACGTCAGATTAATGTTTTTGAAACAGAAAATGTGGCACATCATAAGTGACATTCAGTTCATTTGGTTACCTTTGAGAAGTCCTGAGTAATCTTTTTAATGTTAGATCCGTTTTTTCCGATAATGTACTTGTGTATCCATGTTGGTGCGTCAACCGTTGCTGTTTTCACCGAATTCGCCTTTTCGCATACTTTTGATAGAGCTGCAAGAAGATTAAATGAATGAAACATAAGAATAAAACCGACTAAAAAGGTAGTCACAGATTTTTTATATATATTTCTGTACAAAAATTTATATGTTTGTGGCGTCCTACATGTTTAGTGTTTATCATCTGTTCCAGTGCCTACTCACCCAACAGAACATTGTCGTCTGATACCGTACAAGGACTAATAAGCAGCACTGTATATCCTTCAACCCTGGACATTGGCAGAATCATCGTGGACTCGATGAAACGCCACAATACAAAAAGAATATTGAATTGAACATATGTAGTTCCTTGGGGAAAAAAATAGTACAAAGTAAAAACAGTACACAGTCTGTCATTTTCAAAAAGTGGGCCGTTGTGTCCCACCGGGTACATATACAGTAATACGAACCCAAGCCAATTTTATTGTGGGGTCCATGGAGAGTGATGGTGCCAGTGGGAGAGTCCGGGGGCGGCATCTCCACCGACACGCCGGTCTCCTTCAATATCTCCTGGATCGTGGTGCCGCGAGCGCCGATCACGTACTTATGCTGGGACTTGGGCACTTCCACGCGCACAGTTGAACATTTCTTTACCTAGAACACAATACATTCGTGTCGATTCAGATGGTGCACGCTGCAACTAAAACTAAACCCCTGGCTCTTTTTTTTACTTTAAAAATCAGAAAGAGATGGCATGTATTGTAGAACTGTCAAATTAATTTGGTACTGTCCGACAGAGGGAATTTTAATCGCAGTGTTTTAAATTGCAATAGAAACCCAGCACATTTCCTTGTGTTTCATCATCATCATATCAGCCTGTAGACGTCCACTGCTGGACAAAGGCCTCCCCCAAGGATCTCCACGACGACCACTCCTGCGCTAACCTCATCCAGCTGGGTCCCGCGACCTTCACCAGATCGTCGGTCCACCTTGTGGGAGGCCTGCCTACACTTCCGATACGTGGTCGCCACTCGAGAACCTTTCTGCCCCAACGGCCGCAAGTTCTACGAGCGATGTGCCCAGCCCACTGCCACTTCAGCTTCGCAATTCTTTGATCTATGTCGGTGACCTTGGTTCTCCTGCGGATCTCTAAAATTCATGCCATCCTTTTTAACCGACTTCGAAAAAAGAAGGAGGTTCTATGTTCGGCTGTATGTATGTTGTTTTCTTATTTTTAAAGTAAAACAAGTAGCACAGGATACTAAAATTTAGTTCAAGCGTGCACCATCAGACTCGACATCATTATTGTACCTATAATGTTATATTCCACTGAAACCTTAATCATTTGATGAAGACGAATTTCGAGATCAGAAACCAATTTACTACTTGTTAGATAGCGGTGTTCTCAGCTTACGCCTATCAATATTACTTCAAAACTTAGCGAGTCTTATCAAACGATAACTTTCTTATCTACCGACAGTGAATTAGGATTCTTTTGTTTATATATCTGTTCCGGAAAATAAAGAAGCGAATGAGCCTGTTACGTAATAAAGAAAAAATGTGAGAAACATACAACGTACGGCGGGAAACAGCAGTAAGTTATTTCGCGTCAGTCAGACCTACTCTGTTACTCAAAAAAACTTACATTTTGAACTTCGGGCTTAAGCCCATTAATGTCAGAATTTTTGGTGACCTTAGGCCTTAGGTGTGCTTGGGTTTCGAAAGGATAAATGGCCCAAAAAGTTAGTACGTTGAAGTGGCAGTGGACTGGTCACATTTGTCGAAGAAACGATAATCGCGAAAACTAAACGAAATCGACGAAACCACGACTGGGCAAGCATAGTGTGGGACGCACCCCGTCTAGATGGAGCGACGATCTGCGTAAGGCTGACAGCGACTGGATGCGGAGAACCGAAGATCGGGTTGTGGCGCGCCTTGGGGAAGGCCTATGTGACAGTGGACTAGTACACGCTGATGATGAAATGACTTACCATATCCTCGTAGATTTGTTCGATCTGCGCCTTGGCGGCCAGCACTCCGTTCTTCTCGCCCGCGATGACGATCTCGTCGCTCTGCGTGGACGCGGGCGGGATGTGTATGCGCGCGCCGGTCTCCGCGGCCAGCGCGGCCGCGCGCTCGCCGTACGGGCCCTGGATGAACGGGTGGTAGATCTTCGGCACGCTGATGCGCTCCAGGGCTTTGCGCGACTGTAATTACATTTATTTGCAAACATTACAAAGTTTTACATTGTCTAGTTCACTCATGGTGTCGATTCGAATGTACGGTCGATAGCACGTCAGTGAAAAAGAAACCGGTATAATCTGTTCTCTCATACTATTAAAATTCCCCAGTTCAAGGTCAGTGTTTCCAGGTGCGATCGGCTCTACACAAATACGACAACCAAAATAAGGTGTGTGTGATGTGTCAAATTACGTTTGCTAATTCGTAAATACCTAAATTCTGACAGGACGATAAGACTAAATTTATTTTTAACTAAGTGCAATTAAATTAAGTTCAAATATAATTTTGGTATTCTGAACAACTGACAAACTGTAAAATTTTAGAAATGTCAAACCTATTTCGTGTCGACTATTATTAATTTGTTGGTTTTTGGAGGAATATGGTGCAGCGGCTGTAGTAGATAAAAAAGAAAGGTCTTGGCCGCTCTTCATTCTTACAAAGATGGTCAGCCATGAGAGCCGGCGGGTTTCAAAGGATAACATATAAATTATATGATTTGAAATAAATATGTTGAAAGAAATATACTAACTTGTTCTTCAGAGCAGACCCTGATCTCGTGTTCGGCCTTCTCGATGCCCTCCTTGGTGCCGGTGATGGTGATGGTCTCATTGTTGTCCGCGATGCCGGGCACGCTGATCTTGGTCGCAGTCACTTTCTCGAGGTCCTTCAGCTTCTGCCCTTGTTTGCCGAGTATCCAACGGTGGTGCTCCTTCGGGATCGCGACTTGCTTGCTAGCCTGCGGGTAATATCAAATGTTTGTTTGTTGACAAGTTACTAATACGCAGGCCTTGAAATACCGGTATTTTGGTTTATTTAGATCAGACACAATACCAGTATTAGAGATATTGGTAATATTAAAGATATCGGTATAATATCCTCCTAATACTGGTAGAATTTAAAGAAAACGGATATTTTTTACGTTTCATAATATTAATCCGTGAAGGAAAGTGTGACAATCTGATCTGATCTTAATTGATTAGACTCGCGTCGACAATATTCCAACGTACTCAATTCATTCATACTATCCAGAATTGGTTATTTACCTGTTGCTGGAAATGGATCAAAATTTGGCGCCTCGCTTCGAGAACAGCGCTATGCTTTCCTGTAATAAGGAAAGTAAGACTGCCATCCTTGCTGGTAGATATCTCGATGTGGGCGCTGGTATCCTTGGTGATCGCCTGGCAGGTCCTCAGTGATTCGCCCTCACCAAACGTATTGGCATTGTCCAATTTCCTTTCTTCGTATGGCACATGGAAAACCTACAATATTAATTAACTTTAGAAATATCACAGTTTATTTTAAACAACATAGATAACAAACAATTGGTATGTACCTATGTGGGTTGCTGATAATATAATGATAGCTATATTATTCTGCCTGTTGCGAACATTATTCCAGCAATCGTATTGTTTGAAAAATGCTGTTGTTTTTTGCATAGACTAGCTTTTAGAAAATTCCTTAGCGTAATGGTTTCATTTTGACATACATTTCAATCCCTAAGGGAGGATGGGAGGCCTATGTCCAGCAGTGGACTAGTACAGGCTGGTGATGATGACCTTTGCAAAAAAATGTTACTGCTTGGTACAATAATACATACACAATACTAAGTTAGAACAACGAAATTGTGTAAGTGAACACTCTCAGAGTTTAATCACTGATATAATTAAAGGTTAACAATTTCACGGCGCAGCCTTGATTTCGATATCAAAGCTTAAATCTTTGTATGCATATTGTACTATCGAAATGATTACGTAACATAATGAAACACGTGTATTACTGTGCCATGTAGTCGGCCATATGGTATTTTTCCAATGTGGCGCGGCAAATTGAAGAAGTTGTCAAGTTGATAAGTGAGTGCACCTTGCTAGCTATTTATCTAGTGATTAAACAATGGAGACGGTATAATAATTCTAACTAGTTATCCATAAATGCGAGAGCGTGGGGAGTTATGACCAATAGTGGACATTGAAGAGACGGTGACGGTGATGATGATATACATCGAAAGTGTTATATGGTGACACTTAATTTTAAATCAGGTATCTAAGTTTGTTTCTAGACTTTATTAAACATGGGACGAGTTTTCATATAACTGCCGCGCCGTGTATTACTGCACAGTGTGTATGTAAGTAAAGATTGATATACAGGTGACTTCAAATTTGTAATATAAAATCAATGTTTTACACACATCTTCCATAAACTAAGCCCCCCACTAAGTCTCATGCTTTTAAAATAATCAAAAGTATCTTTTTTAAAGTTTCAAATTACCCCCTTTTTTTCGGCTTAAGATGGTGTCTCTTTTATTGATATATTTATTGACATTGATAACATCGAGTGACAGGTATTGAATATGGGGTCTGGACTTTAATTATTTGTTTAATTAGAAAATTAACGATAGTTTAAACTAAATAAAACCTAATTTTAACAACTGAATCAATGTAATTGTACCTGGGTATGCAGAGAGGAGCCGACACGCAGTTTGTTGGTAACTTGTTGGATGTTGCGCTGCACTGGCGGCGCCGAGTGAGGCAGCGCCGGAAACAGGTCGTCGTAAGCATAAGAGCCGCTGTTGTCGTATCCCACGTTGTTCATCTCCTCGCCATGCCCGGGTATCTCAGAATGTACGGGTATCATATCGCCAACCATCATGGATTGCTGATGCATCATTTTCGTCCCCTCCAGCAGTCCTTTTTCGCGCCGAGTCGTTACAGTACTAAGAAATGATTGAAAATTACTTTTTGAACAATGTCAAATTAATTTACTTTTAAATGTTTAGTGTTTGCGAAATGTATTTGAACAGTTGGGCGATGGCTATTGTTAACATATTTCATAAAACCCATCTTGTGGGGCTCATAGAAACTAAGTAATGTGAAGGACACTGATGGAAAAGTTATGTAGATATGCCTACATTACTAAATATATACGGACAGAAAACTGCACATTGTTAAGCCAGTCTCATTTACAATTGGTTTTAATTAATAATCCATTAAAGATCTCACATTGATAATGATTTTACTATTTGTATACCCACACTTGCAGTGACTAAACAGAAAGTGTTACCTGAGTACAATAGATTACAGCTTTTTAATCAAAACTTTATTATTAAGTATTAATTTGGAGTCAAATTAAATAATTCCACCAGTAAAGTTTTCATCTAATAAACTAATTTTAATTATCTGTACTGGACAACTGCTTCAGACCAAATCAGTAAAACATACTATAAAATGTTAACCTAAATAATTAACAATCATATTAACGACATGAAATAGAAAGCAGGGAAGTCATAATCACTAATCACTTTCAAAGATTCCTAAAAGTGTTGTTCTATATGTTAATTAGGTGGCCAGGAATGTATAAATAGCTATATTTAAATGTAAGTAATTACTTAATATCCCGAGGTTCAATTCTCTATTAGGCAAGTCACCTCATCAAACATGGTTTCTGGATTTAAACTTAAAAGAAATAGTATAGGATAGAAATATAATAATATAGGAATGATTAGTGCAGTACAAAATTAATCATTTTTCATTATGAATAAAATTTAACGATTTTCCCAGGTTTTCATTACTTTTAACAGTAAATTTATTATTAGCCTATATAATAGTCCACTGCTGGATCAGGCAAAAAAAGAATCATATATGGTTCTGATGTCAAAGCTGCACAAAGGCCAAAAACGCAAAAGGCATACATTCTTGGTCATTCATGTATGGTCGAATGCATGTCAGTGGAAACAAGACCAGTACAAACTGCAATGGTCTCTCATATTATTGCAACTCCCTAATAGCCTGTACCAGCTCAAGATGAGTGTTTCCACTGACATGCGGTTGATTGTACCTATCGATATTATTATTTACGGGAATTACCAAATCAGAAAAGTAATTTTTTTCCTATTAGCAAATAGCAATCTATAAAATTGGATTTTGCTTCTTACTGGAATGACACTTTGATAATATTAAAATCGAGGAAGTTAGCACTTATTTCAGGTTCGCCATCTGCATTTCTGTGTAATATTTTTTGGTCATCTGTGTTTCTGGCAATTTGTGTGAACAAGGTGTTTGGCAAATCACGTATTTCGTTTTTTGGTGTTATGTGTATCTGGTACAATGCATTTATTGGCCTTTTGCGTTTTTGGAACTAACCATCTGAACCTCTGATGTGTTCTTCAGTAAAACATTATTGTCATTCAGCTCTTTCCACATATATATACTAGTAATAAGAAAAGAAGTACTTAGGTAAGGTAAAGTATAACATTAATTGTATAAGTGCAGATTTTTAGCAATAAATAATTTTGAATGTTTGTCCCGAACTTTCTAAAATATTCTACCACAGTAGGTACACTTGCAAATTTATATTATTGATAATAATAATTTATGTGTACAATAGGTACACAATGTATAATATTTTTTCATAATTGCAATCTACACTGTTCTTTACAAGAATTACTAACAGGGTAGGTACATACTGTATATTTCCACAGAGCACTACTGAAGTTAATTATTCCCCTGTAACCTCCAGTGGTGGGGAAACTTATGTCACTAGGCATATAAGCATGATAGATAATTACAAAACTTCGCTATTTTATAGGTAATAATTAGGCGATATCTCAATTTATAATCACTAAGGCGAATCCAAAATCAGCCATAATACCTTTAACTAGAACACTAGAACAACGAAACCATACCTAAACCATAGTTACTGAAAATGAAAGCTCCGAGAGCAGTATTACCTAGTTCAATTACCGTCAATATTAAAACATCAGCTGAAAAACTCTATTTAAAAATAGTTCAGGGTACTGCATCAATTAGTGACCACAATCGTGGTAGGTATAGAGACGGCATATTATGCATACTTGATTAATTAGTGGTTTCTCAATAACATTAAAACGCCAGTCACACACCCATCAAAATTAAAGGTGAAAGGACATACACGGTAAAGTTTATGAAAATCGGCATTCTGAATTTTGATAATACGTGTCACCTTCCTCCAACACATTTGACGTGGAACTCGCCACTACAAAATACAAGAGTACTTACCGTATGTACTGTAGCCAATCAATCTGAATGTCTACCTTTTAGACGCCAGGATCAGTGATTCCCTCTCCTGTATGGAATTAATAAGTTATTACAATTTTATTACGTACAAACAATTTAATATTTCCATGTACAATACACTACACGTACCCAATGCAGCCGCGAGGAGAAAGATGTTTTTCTTTATTATTTTACGGCCAGTTGGAAACAAGTTCATAAGCACGCCGTACACGCTAGGTTTTGCTGTCGGTTTACGGTGACAGTGACGAGAATCCCTACTTTATTTTTTTCATGACTGATGGAATTGAATGACGCTTGCGTGACCGTCTACGGCACGCCTACAGAGCAACCAAAATGCGGCGCGTGCGGTGCCGGCAAGTGGATACGCAATGAATGGCCAATGATTCGAAGAGACATGCAAGCCGAAGACTAAAACCTATACGTTCATTATTGCGATCCATCAAAGCCTTTTGCGCACTATCTAGTATCTATCCTGCTGGCGGTCCGTGCACGATGCACGCAAGATGCAAAACGATAGTGCGTAGGCTTGAAATGAAAGTATCGTGAATTTTCTTTTCTTGCTGTCCGTCCAGCATCAAAGCGGCTCACCTTAAAGATTAGTGGCAGTCGCCTACAAGCTCTAGTTGTGCCGTATTTTTGTGGACTGCTGGTTTATTAAATAAGAAATATGCATATAAAAGTCGATATATAAATAAATAAGATATGGCTTAAAGGTCTAGTAACCAAGCCAAAACGTTCTCTAAAAAATGTAATTTTATTGAGTGAGTTGTGCGTGCATTGCAACAAAATATTTTATTGTTTAGAATCTTGTTCAGTTGTATCTTGTGCAATTCTGTGCTCATGATACCGAAATAATGGATAAAATACCTAGGACCCATGAAGGTAATATGAATTTCATTTCAATTACACCACAGCCATTTTTCATAATGTTTCACTTGCAGTGTACTAATTTTTAAAATGCTACCTATTTATGCCTCTTGTAAAGTTTCAAACATGAACAATCATGATAACGTGTGAAAATTTCAAAGATCTTATAATTAGCACATCCTAATCCAACCTCAATTATATTGCCCCCTGGGGCCCTAGGTTACTGTGGTCTGCAATGCAATTTGCCAACGTAATCTTTTTCTTTCCATTGTAATCATTTTTCAATTTATTACTAACATAGTCACACAATGTTAATTGCAGCTATTGAAGCTCAGATAAGAGAAATTCAAGCAAAGAAGAATGAACTACCAGAAAATGGTTCTAATAAAGGAGCTTCTGTTGGGGATTCATATTATGACAGTGACATTTATGATAATGCGGGGCAGGGAGGCAAGTCCCGATATGATGGCTATGTAACTTCAATTGCTGCTAATGATGAAGTTGAAGATGAAGACATTGAGAATGTACCAATTTCACAAAAACGACCCGGTTACACTGCACCTGCATCATTATTAAATGATATTGCACAGGTATGTGTGTGTACTCAGCTTTTGTGAAAATATACAGGTGTAGATTTAGTCACTTGCAATAATTAAGTATGTCTTACATGTTTAAATTATAGATTTATTTTATTATTTTTTTCAGAGTGACAAAGATTATGACCCATTTGCTGATAAAAGAAGACCAACCATTGCTGACAGGGAGGATGACTATCGTCAAAAGCGGCGAAGGTTGATTATATCACCTCCACGAATGGATCCATTTGCTGAAGGTAAACTTGACTTCTGGTTTACTATCCTACATTTTATTTTTAAAAGTTTGAATGATTTAATTATTTCTGCTAATGTTATTTCTGTTTCGGTATGTCAGATTATAAATTTCATTGCGTTCTCTATTTCTAGGTGGTAAAACTCCTGATGTTGGATCCAGGACATTTACAGAGATTATGAAAGAACAGTACCTGCGTGCTGAAGAAACTGAAGTAAGTAGCAAAGGCAAATGAAAAATATCTTAATTAAATTACAATTTCCTTAATAATTTATTTACTGTATTTTTATTTTACAGCTAAGGAAGAAACTGATTGAGAGAGCTAGAGAGGGCACTCTCAAGCCAGTTGCACAATCAAATGGTGAAAGTGCTAAATCAATGGTGGTGAAGCGCAGAGGACGTTGGGATCAAAGTTCAGAAGAAACACCAGTTGCCAAGAAGCCTGTTTCTGCCACACCAAACTCGCAGTCTACGCCATCATGGGACACAGAAGTAAGGATATGGCTATCATGCAATAGGGTCTTTATTAAATCCACTGTTATTATCCAAGTATTGTCCAACTTTGTTTTACCAGATTTTTTGTATGTAACTTCGTGTTTTTATTTTAATATTTTGAATGGCTCTATAGCGAGGAGCTTGGGAGGAGACACCAGGCGGAGGCGCACGTGGCGGTGAGACGCCGGGCGCTACGCCGTCAGCGCGCGTGTGGGACGCCACTCCCGGGCACGCGACGCCCGGCCACGCGACGCCCGGCCGCGAGACACCGGCCCAACACGCGTCCAGGCGCAACCGTTGGGACGAGACGCCAAAAACTGACCGAGGTAAGTCGTAAGGTATTTATTACTCTTAAATATTATTTTAATATAACTATTTTCAGTCATAAACTTGGTGCTTGGTAAACTAGCGTCATACGGAAATACTAACCTTGGTGACACAATATTATCTCCTAAGAAATATTTAAAAAAACATTATTTTGCAGCTTCCACAATGTTATTTGTATTTCACAGAGACACCCGGCCACAACAGCGGTTGGGCTGAAACTCCGCGCACAGATCGCGGTTCAGGCGTCGACACCATCCAGGAAACCCCTACACCTGGCACCAAGCGGCGCTCACGCTGGGATGAGACGCCGGGAGCCACGCCGGCCGCTGCCACGCCCACGCCGTCGCACGCCACGCCCTCGCACGCCACGCCGTCACACGCTACGCCGTCGCACGCTACTCCCACGCCACACACCCCAGTCTTCACGCCGGGAGGAGTGAGTATTTATAATGAGTAATCATTAGTTATATAAAATTATTATTTTAATTATTATTAGTTTTTGTCATAATTTTCATTGATTATACTAGGTTTTAATATACTAGGTTTTGCCCGCGTGAAATTAGCTTTTTCCCGCGGGAACAGTTTACCGCAGTAATAAGTAGGCTATATGTTATTCCAAGATAAGCTATCACTGTACCAAGTTCCACCACATTCCGTTCAGTCGTTACAGCGTGAAAGAGTAACAAACATCCTTACAAACTTTCGCCTTTATCACAGAATAGATAATAGTAGGGACAGAAAGGTATCTTCGCAAGACATTTAAACAAATAGCGACTCTAGCTACGACACATAAAGTGCAATTCAGCGCTCACGCGCGCTAAATGCCTACAAAGATATTCACCTACGACTTCCCTCTCTTTCTAACGCGTCACTGACTCAGTAAGGGTTGCCTTCTTGAGAAAAAGAATTAATCTGAATATTTAATTACCAGTTGTGTACTATTAATCTACTATTGTGATAAATAACAATTTAAACATACATAAGTAATAGGTAGGTACCTAGTATTAGATCTGAAAACTAGTTTAAATATTTTAATCTAACAAGATACTACGTAGGTACACTTTATGTGTTTATTTGTCTACGAATCTGAATTATCTCTTATGAATCTACCTAAATACTATCTTACTACATAGTATGATAGTATTTAGGTAGGTAGATATAGTTTGTCCATGGTACGTACCTACCAAAACTAAAATTGGTACCTACTTACTTACCTACCAATAAGTATCAAAGCTAAATCTTACATTGTAAACAAAACGTGTCCTTTATAATATTAGTAGGAAGTAGGATATTAGTAGGGCAGTATTTTACACATACGCTAATACAACTAGTTACAGTCTGTAAACTGAAGAATAAATAAATCATTAAACTAGTCTACATTGCTTATTTAATTAACTACATTGTTATAATTCAATTATAACGATTAAAAGAGGGTTTATCAGTGTATTTGTTTCTAAACTGACTGTTTGTTGTTTGTAGTCGACGCCAGTAGGCGTTAAAGCCATGGCTATGGCTACGCCTACGCCTGGCCACGTGGCTGCCATGACGCCGGAGCAACTGCAAGCTTACCGCTGGGAGAAGGAGATAGATGAACGCAACAGACCCTACACTGACGAAGAGCTGGATGCCATGTTCCCAACTGGGTACAAGGTTTTGCCGCCACCAGCCGGTATGTACCCTTTCTGCTCTACATTATATACTGTGCTATTTTATTATTTTTTCTTAAGTATGAATATTTAAGAAACAATATAGAAGTAAGAACACCATAGTTATTAATCCCAACTTTAGTTTCAGGACACATGTATTAAACAAAGCCAACACCATATGGAAACTACCGTCGTAATGAAATGTTACATGATACATGTGTTGTTGAATATGAATACCCTTTTTAATACTCAATTTTTCTTTCAGATGAATGATGACAATAAGGCTTTACAGTCTCATGCCGTTGGATAGACTTCCAGATTATGCTTTAATTTCTCAGTTGCTGAATTGTGTATTAAATATCATACGAAGCATGCATATATATATGTTCTTTTCAGTGGCGTCTGACTGCATCGCCTGTGTTAACTGATTGCGTTGTTGCCCAGGTTATGTTCCGATTCGGACGCCGGCTCGTAAGCTGACCGCAACGCCAACACCCTTGGGTGGTACCCCAATCGGCTTTTTCATGCAGACGGAGGAAATGGGAGGGTCCGCGGCCGCCGCGGCGCGTCTGCTCGACCCGCAGCCCAAGGGTAGCCAGCAACTGCCCTTCATGAAGCCGGAAGATGCTCAGTACTTTGACAAACTGCTCATTGACGTCGACGAGGACACGCTATCTCCCGAAGAGCTAAAGGAAAGGAAGATCATGAAGCTGTTGCTAAAAATTAAGGTAGTATTTGTCTAGTTAATTGGTCTTTGTTTATTTACTTACTCTTCATGAAGTCACGTGATGAATATATTTTTTATTATTTTAGAATGGTACTCCACCTATGTGCAAGGCGGCACTACGTCAGATCACCGATAAGGCGCGCGAGTTCGGCGCCGGCCCGCTGTTCAACCAGATCTTGCCGCTGCTGATGAGTCCCACTCTAGAGGACCAGGAGCGACATTTGCTCGTCAAAGTCATCGACAGAATTCTTTATAAGTTAGACGACTTGGTCCGTCCGTATGTGCACAAAGTAAGCATTTGTTTTTATTTTTTTCATATTTGTTATTTACCAAGAGCGGTGGCGTGGCGGGACAGAAGCGGCCTATCATGTCGAGAGGTCTGGGTTCGATGCCCAGTCGGGACATGTAACAATGGGTTTTTCCCAAAACTTAAGTACATTTACCGACTGCTCTCAAACGGTGAAGGAATTTTCGTGAGGAAACCTGCATACGCCGATGAAGAAATTCTTAGGTGCATGTGAAGTCTACCAAGCCGCACTGGGCTAGCGTGGTGGACTATAGTCTATACGCCCTTGTCGAGACGGTAGGCCTGAGTCCCAATAGTGTGGATATATAAATAGGCTATTAATGATGAATCTACCAACATAAAAGCTGCGCCCGTTTGGACTTCGAATAATATGATTATGAAACAATGAACCCATTCGAATCTATTCAGTGGTTTTGGAGGTTCTCCAACAGCAACTAATTCGAGTAGCACTGTGAAAAGCAACTCTCAATTTATAAATAACAGTTATAATCAGTGAAACGTAGCAAAGTAGTAGTAAAAATTACACTTAAGTGATCTAAATATATATTTGTATGTGCAGATCTTGGTGGTTATCGAGCCGCTGTTGATCGACGAAGACTACTACGCGCGCGTGGAGGGTCGCGAGATCATTTCGAACCTGGCCAAGGCGGCCGGCCTCGCCACTATGATCTCCACCATGAGACCGGACATCGACAACATTGATGAATACGTCAGAAATACAACCGCCAGAGCTTTCGCTGTTGTTGCATCAGCTCTAGGTAAGTATTAAATATAGATCTTAACCCCACTATCACCACAGTAAAATAATGAGTACTAAGTACAGTATGGCCACTCCTTACCCCCGCAGATTTTTTCCGCTTACCCCGCATCTCAATTACCGGCGCAGTGACGGTCGCGCGCACACACACACACACACACACACACACACACACACACACACACACACACACACACACACACACACACACACACACATAAATAAATATAATACACATAATAAGCAGGTGCTAGTTTGTGTAGGTAATAAAAAAGCTGTTAGACTTTACTCGGGCATACATTTTGACATGACATTTTAAATGATTTCATATTACAGGTATCCCATCACTCCTGCCTTTCTTGAAAGCCGTGTGCAGGTCAAAGAAATCGTGGCAAGCGAGACACACTGGCATCAAGATTGTGCAACAGATTGCTATTCTGATGGGCTGCGCTATACTGCCCCACCTCAAATCTCTTGTAGAGATCATTGAGCATGGTAAGACACATTCAATGTTTCGCTGTAAGGTAAAATTGTTATTCAAACTTGATTTTAAAAGATGTGTTACGTAAGTTTTTGCGCCTAGCTAACACCTAGGAAGCGGTGGTAGATAAAAAATTTACGTGTATAAACATACATTTTTTTCTTTTATTTCAATGATATCATACATGCATAGTTAGCTGCTTTTTAATTATCAATTTACGTTTTATTATTTTATTAAAAATATACAATACTCTATGTGTCAGGTAACAGTTTAATATTGTAATTTTTTATCGATATTTCTCAGGATTGGTTGACGAACAACAAAAAGTTCGTACAATCACAGCCTTGGCGAGCGCGGCCCTAGCCGAAGCCGCCACGCCGTACGGCATCGAGTCCTTCGACTCCGTCCTGAAGCCCCTCTGGAAGGGTATCCGTACGCACCGCGGCAAGGGCCTAGCCGCCTTCCTGAAAGCCATCGGCTATCTCATACCACTCATGGACGCAGAGTACGCCAACTATTACACACGTGAAGTGATGCTCATTCTTATCCGCGAGTTCCAGTCTCCAGATGAGGAAATGAAGAAGATTGTATTGAAGGTAAGTATCTAGTTTTCTGTAATAAATGAGGACTTATGATTTTGATCACATAAAATGTTCTTAAATTTCGTCTGTTTTTGCTTTTTGCCACGTCTTGTATACTACTACTATTCATTTATGTAAACAAAAAAATATATAACATTTAAAAATAATGTTTTAAGAGTTTACTGAACTTTCATAGTTTCTGCATCATGCCAAAACCCATTTTACCGCTTCGACCGATATTTCCAAGTGGACTTTAGCTTTTTCAACTGCAACTGTAAAATGCATTCGAAAAAAAGGAATTCCATTAAAATCTATATTTTCAGAAAAGTGTGACCTCTCTCTCTCTTTCTGAAATAACAAGTTAGTTTTGTGTTGTAGGTGGTGAAGCAGTGCTGCGGTACTGATGGCGTGGAGCCACAGTACATCATGGACGAGATCCTTCCGCATTTCTTCAAACATTTCTGGAACCACCGCATGGCGCTGGACAGGCGCAATTACCGCCAGCTCGTTGACACCACCGTGGAAATCGCCAACAAAGTCAGTATAAAACATCGTACTTAGTAAAAAACAACTGTTTCCCGCAGCTTCACCCGCGTAGAAATTTTTTCCCGCGGGGAAACCCCTTACCGGACGTAAGAGCTACACGAGAAACCTTTGTGAAAAATTTCACGTCTAGGTTTGAGCTGAGCGTTGCTCAATCAGTCTTTTATATAATTGTGTTGTTCTTGCATACAACAACAACAACCTATAATTAGTTCACTGCTGGACTAAGTCCTCCTCCAATATAATGGAAGGTTTATGCCCTAATCATGGAGCTAATAGGCAGGTTGGTGATTGCAGTATAAGGAGTTCAAAGCTGCTGCCTGTCACATAGATTCGTTTTTAGCCTTGTACGATATCTACAGAAATACTGGGATAGTGGACAAGGTCACCACACATTAACATTCTTGCATATTGTCATTGACTATAATACCCAGATAAAGAATTTTATACAAATTCAACTCAAACCTGTGTCTTGCACTTCAAATACGATCGTAATACAAAGCGTTACGAATTATTTCGAACATCTAGATACATAGTACAGATTTGACCAGTATTACTGCAATGACACAAAACACGCACGCTGCAAGTGACAACTGATTACAAAACAATGCTTAGAGTATATTCAAGCACTGTTTTGTCGTGCCACTATAAACAGATGCGGTATCTGTAGGTAATACATATGATCGAAACATGTTATATACAAATTTAATATCGTATTGAAAACTTTCAGGTTGGCGCGTCAGAAATAATAAACAGGATTGTAGATGATCTGAAGGATGACAATGAACTGTACAGAAAGATGGTGATGGAGTCCATAGAGAAGATTCTAGCTAATTTGGGCGCAGCGGATATCGACTCTAAACTAGAAGAGGCTCTCATTGACGGCATACTGTATGCATTCCAGGAACAGACCACAGAGGTAAATTGAGAACCATTTAGAATTATAACAAGTTCAGTCGTTCGTTTGTAAGCCAGCAATAATAGCTAATTTAATATTTTATTGCGGTCTGTGTCTAACGGACCGACAGCCCACGGACAGACAAGTGGGTTGCCACCCTGAGGACTTGTGAATGTCTTCTGTGCCCATAATTACACGGGTACGATCCCCCCCACTTCACGACGACCGGTCCCGCGCACCAGATCGTCGGTCCACCTTGTGGGCCTTTAATATATACGGCTCAAATAGAAGGCCACATTCAAAAACCTATCAACAACACAATGCAATTTTTAAAGGCTATTAATTTAAATTATTTTGTTTCCAGGACGTGGTGATGTTGAACGGTTTCGGCACTATAGTGAACCAGCTGGGCAAGCGCGTGAAACCGTACCTGCCGCAGATCTGCGGCATCATCCTGTGGCGCATGAACAACAAGTCCGCCAAGGTGCGCCAGCAGGCCGCCGACCTCATCTCGCGGATCGCTGTCGTCATGAAGACCTGCCAGGAGGTCAGTACTCACCACGTATCTACATTGGGGGACCGACCGAACCGGCTTGGTTACTGGAACTTTCAAGCCATATCTTATTTGAATGGATGGAACAAAGAATTCCATAATGACCACGCGTGGCGCTGCGCCGTGTTTTATCTGTTCCGCGTTACAGAATCTAATAAACACTATTTGGGGATGTAAAGTGATCCCTACTCGATCATGCTGCATGACATGCATTACGTGCTGTCACTCATGCATGACCGTCTAGTTGTAGTGATTGACGCGAATGACATACAAACTACGTGCATGACATGCAAACTACGTGCTGGCCGTTGCTTCACTGTACTAAGTGATTGATGAGAGTACATAACTCCCGTCTTGCACAAAACTCCCGTCTTCGTGGAGTCAGTGCAGGGGCTGCCACCCCCGTCTAAGAATAAGAATAAGAGAGTACATCATGCAGCATGACAATTCACGTAAACGTAATGCATGTCATACCGCATGATCGTTTACGAGCGAACTCTTGGGGAGGAAAGTGGGGACACAATAGTACCCCATAGGGTCGCAGTGTCGCCGGGTGAACCTGGCCCCATTTTTAAGTTATATAGCCTAAAACGGTTACTTACTGAATGTATGTAATGTATGTATGTATGTATGTAAACGATTTATCGTATCAAAATTTACAGAAACTAATTATTTAAATTAAATATTGTCTTATTGTTTCAGGAAAAACTGATGGGCCATCTTGGGGTCGTCCTTTATGAATACCTAGGCGAAGAATACCCCGAAGTACTGGGATCTATACTCGGGGCATTGAAGGCTATCGTTAATGTGATCGGTATGACTAAGATGACACCGCCTATCAAAGATCTCCTACCCAGATTGACACCTATCTTGAAAAACCGGTATGTATTTAAATATTGTATAATAACTCTTTATTGCACAACAAAGTAACATAAGAGATACAATAATACAGTAGATTAAGAAGTTATTTATTGCTATAGTACGTCTAGGCGGTCTTATCGCGAAAAGCAATTTCTTCCAGAGGCTCATAGTTTCGCGGGGAATGCTTGGTTTGTATTACGAGTACACCTTGTTAGCAATTTGGCCCTTCTTTCCTCTGCCATGTCTTACATTACTGCTTTTAAAGTTTAACTTGAACACTTGTTACAGACACGAAAAAGTGCAAGAAAACTGCATTGATTTGGTCGGCCGTATCGCTGATAGAGGCCCAGAGTTCGTGTCGGCGAGGGAATGGATGCGGATATGCTTCGAGCTGCTGGAGCTTCTGAAAGCCCACAAGAAAGCTATCAGGAGAGCCACCGTAAACACGTTCGGTTACATCGCCAAGGCCATTGGTCCGCACGATGTTTTGGCGACGTTACTCAACAACTTGAAAGTGCAAGAGCGACAGAACAGGTAAAGCTATTGTAATAGTACTTAATAATGTAAATAGTAATTAACTTAAGAACGGTACGCGCGGTTGTAAGCTTTCCCGTGGTAAAAAATTGTTCTATGGGCTAATTCAATATACCCCTCCGGCCATACTCTAGCTGGACTGATTCAATTATTTAAATGAAACTTGATTTAATTCGGCCTTTGTTGCCTAATCAAATAACAATAATCACAGCTTTTCCATTTGTAATATTAGTTATGATTCTGCAGCAAGCCTGCGTAAACTTGATTATAAGCCACAGTGATCGTTTTCCATCAGACATAACTTTCATGACCATCGCGGTATAATAAGCGGAGTGTATTAGGTTTGTGTGCGAGCGATATTTACCTGTGAGTATCGACATCATTTAAAACAAAATATTGTTTAAACTAAATTCATTTAACTTCCCAATAGGCATCTTTAACATCACACAAATGATTTTAATACAGAACTGTCCCACCGTAACGTACCTGGCAAGCGGCAATGAAACGCAACTGATTCGGGAACCAAACTGAACGTACGTGCAATGATAGCATCCAAATAGCGGCGCTCGCACACAGACGTGATTTAAATGAATGAAAGAAATTTCTCGTTTTCCAATATCCACTTTGATTACTTTGCAGAGTGTGCACCACAGTCGCTATTGCCATCGTCGCCGAGACTTGTTCGCCGTTCACAGTGTTGCCAGCTCTAATGAACGAATACCGAGTGCCTGAGCTCAATGTTCAGAATGGAGTCCTCAAATCATTGTCGTTCTTGTTTGAGTATATTGGAGAGATGGGCAAGGACTACATCTATGCCGTGTGCCCTTTACTCGAAGACGCTCTGATGGACAGGTATGTATTTTCATTACGTATATTTCATGAGCAGAAAAAGGATAGCCTGAGATGACTGAACGCATCTATCACTGCCTACCGCAAAGCGCTAAATTTAATTTTTTTTAAGTCACTAAAAGATTTTAATTCCACGACGTGTACGAACTCGTAAAATAATAAATAGCGAGCACCAGAATTGAATGGCCCACAGGTTCAAATTATACTGATGAATGAAATTATAAATATTAAAAATTTTTGTCTGTCACAAACACATATATTAATTTAACAATGAACTCGCCACTTCATCGTGACTTGATATTATTAATGCGATGTTTATATTTCTCAGATTTAAGAAACAAGACTTTATATTTAAAATAAGATATGGCTTAAAAGTCGCGTTACCAAGCCAAAACCGACTTTAAAAAAACTGCGATGTTTGTAATGTTGCAGAGATCTGGTTCACCGGCAAACAGCTTGCGCGGCCATCAAGCACATGGCCCTGGGCGTGTTCGGGTTCGGGTGCGAGGACGCGCTCGTGCACCTGCTGAACCACGTGTGGCCCAACATCTTCGAGACCTCGCCGCATCTCGTGCAGGCCTTCATGGACGCCGTGGAGGGCATGCGGGTCGCGCTCGGCCCAGTCAAGATTCTACAGTACGCCTTGCAGGTAAATTGTGTATACATACCCTTTTTACAAATACCAAAACAATAGTTCGGATATGTGTACGCTAGCAGAACGTTACGCCAGCGTACACACTAAAACTGGTGTATATTTCTGGAACCACAGGGGTACTATTTATTTGATCTAGGTACTATTTAATGGCATTAAAACAAACCTTGACATCCATATGTGTACGCTAGCCGAACGGACACAAATTAGCTATTTGCATTTATTGTGATGAATTGATAAACAAAAACGTTTTTTGCAGGGTCTATTCCACCCCGCAAGGAAAGTGCGCGATGTGTATTGGAAGATCTACAACACGCTGTACATCGGCGGGCAGGACGCGTTGGTCGCCGGCTACCCGCGGATATACAACGATCCAAACAACCACTACATCAGATACGAGCTAGATTATATATTGTAACGTATTTTAACACTATAGTGCGTGTTGTGCGGCACACTTGTTTCATTGGTGTCGTCCTAGTGTTAGTTAAATAATTTTGGACAACATTTACGCATACGCACGGGTATTGGACAATAGAAATTGCCCTTCTCCTCTTAAGAAGACTATAGGGAACAAAACGAGTTGTTCTCAATGGTTTAAGTAACCACCCAATGGGCAGTTGCGGTCCGTTGCCCACGTGTGGGATTGTTTGCCCGTCAGAATCTGAAAGCTGAAATACAAATGTCCGCGGACAGGTTAACAAATTCTCTCTGGGCCCGCTTGTGATTCTTTCCTGTGCTTGCATTAACTGTCAAAAACGCTATCAGAAAATGGACAACCATGTTTTTTTCTAAGTAGTCTTCATGACATGATAAGAGTTACTAATGTAATGTAAATGATGAATTGTATGACTGTACGTCCTATTATAAGATACATTTAAACCAAATCTTGGGTATACAGCTGCTAGTTTCTGGCTACCCAACCTGGCAGGCTGGCTGCTGCATTATAAAATTATAGCGGCATAAATCTCAGCGCATCGGTCGCAGTTGATTGCGCAGCACATTCCCTTCCGGCTCAGTATACTTTCGATTTTTTTCCAATTCGTTGAAGTGGTTATCAAACCTGTGTCACAGGCATTCAATGGCGCATACTTCATTAATTGTGGGGTATATATTAACCATTGGACTCGCAGATTAGTAGTTGTTCATTATTCGATACTGAATGATTCCTCTGTATTGTAATGGGTCACTGCATTGCTGAATGTACCGGTAATTAGCTGCTGTTTTCCCCTAAATTTTAAATAATTGTGAGCGGTACCCTAGCACAACAATGTTTAGAATGCAATATAAGAAATGAACCGTTTTGTCAAAATGATGCTTTTAAACACAGCCCTGATTCGAGATATAAATCTACTTCTTTATTTTACCTCTTGCGTTTGAGAGAAACAACTTGCGCATGTAATTAATAATTACAGGAACTTTTCGGGACTGAATACATGATGCATTTTTTGTTTTAAAATTATCCAATTAAACTAAATTACAGATACTAATAAAAATATGAAAACAATGTATGTAATATCATTTATTTCATCAAGCACAAGCTTATTGTATTTTTTGGTATATGATAAATTCGCTATATTGTACTAAAAGCAAATTTAGGTAAAGGACTGAAATAGAATGACTAGAAAATAATTACATCCACTTTATTAAAATAAATAAATGACGTAGCAAAAAGGGAATGATCGAGTCCATTAAAAATTATAATAATACCTACCTACCTATGAATAGTTTTCATTTGTCTTTACAACTATTATAAAATCGGAAGATTACAGTAGCTCTGTTTACACACGTTAAGCCAACAAACGAACGACAAGATCAATATTGGATTAAATTAATAACTATCTCTAACCGTTCGTTAGCAAAAAAAAATCATAATAATTAAACCCCATGAATTTTTTTTGTACAGGTGGAGCTAATTGGAAAGAAGAAATTGTTCTTATTATTACTTATATATCCCTCTTCTTCAACAACATGTGCTTAAAACGCGAACAAACATTAAATACATTACAAATTAAAGTTACACACATTCAAGAGTATTATTGTTAGACATTGTTAAGGAATGTGGTAAGGATTCAAAAAAAATTTGTCGTTTTTGTAAGCATGAGCCACCCATGAGCACAGAATAAGTATATGCCATGAGAAGAAAGTGACATACTAGTGTGTTGTATAGGTCCAGGTATCCACCAAAGCTAAGCAGGGAGATGTATTGACCAATAGGTGCGTCCAGACCGGGCGAGCCGCCGCGGCCGCGGCCAGCCTGGCGAGGCAGCGCGCTCGGTGTGGATGTAACAGGCGCATGCCTCGCCCGCATGCTCGGCCGCGGCATGCGCCTGTCACGTCCACACCGAGCGCGCCGCCCCGCGCGAGGCGGGCCGCGGCCGCGGCGGCTCGCCCGGTCTGGACACGCCTATTAGGATTTCCTTATTTTACTAGCTTCGCTCCAATAACGAAAGCCTATTGGTTGGTTGGTTCGTTATGAAATTTGTGATAATCGAAAGTGAAACCTATTTATACTTACTCAAATCAAAATAAGATATGGCTTAAAGGTCTCGTACCGAGCCAAAACCTACGTAAAAGAAACGACGAAGCGAAGGTGGGTAATGTTTTTTTAAGTATTCAATTAATCACGCCACACTAGTCGCCTGGTAGTTACGCCGTTACATTACAACACTGTTACGCATTGGTATTACATATACATATATATGACAGTTGTAAATTGCTATCGCTAATATGAACAGGTTGAAATTAATTTCATGATAATATTTAGCTAGATATACAGGGTGATTGGTAGATGGGTGCATAGCCTTGAGGTGAAGCTAGTACAGACCGTTAGGAACCATTTGAGCCATGGTTGTCTTAGACAAAGTCTCGCTATTTTTTTTTTACTCGACTTTTAAGGTTTTTGGCTGAAAAACCCAAAATTTTACTGTTAACTGCTTATAACGACCAAATTGAATGATAAGCAAATTCTTTTTTATTTTATTTAATTAAAGTAATGTGTAACCAATCAGACAAAACATGTTCTAAACATCTGTGTCATCAGACATTTTTTTAACAGACATTTGAAGTTCATAAAAAATTTCAAAAATTTTAGAATACAGTTTTTTGACCTCATTAAAAAAATAACCGAAGATGCTTTTTTTGTTCAAACCTTTTTAAAAACATGCTTGATTATCGCTCTTTCTTTTGAGGTATCATTTACCTGGATATCTTACAAATTATTGAAATTAGGATCTGCAAACCATGTTGAGGGAGAAAATTTGAATTTTTAGGCAGACTAATTAAATCAACATTTTAATTGAAATAAATTATTATTTATGTTCAAAATGACTGCCGCCGTTCCTAACACAAGCACGGGCCCGTCTTCTTACTTCTGTGTTTTTTATTTATTTTAAACAACATCTCTAGCTTCATGATATTAAACGCTGAATTAATCCTGTCTATCAACTCTTCCTTTGAATTCATTTCTAAACTCGTATACACAAGTCCCTTGGCCCGACCCCACACGAAAAAGTCCACCAGGGTCAGATCGGGTGACGCTCTCTCGGGTGAAGTCATCTTTCAGCAAGACGGCTGTCCAGCGCATTGGACATTAAATGTAAGGGAACATTTAAACCAATGCTTCCCTGACAGTTGGATCGGCAGAGATGGACCCATCCCTTGGCCGACTCGGTCACCCGATCTGACCCCGGTGGACTTTTTCGTGTGGGGTCGGGTCAAGGAACTTGTGTATGTATACGAGATTAGAAATGAATTCAAAGGAAGAGTTGATAGACAGGATTAATTCTGCGTTTAATATCATGAAGCTAGAGATGTTGTTTAAAAAAATAAAAAATCCACAGAAGTAAGAAGACGGGCCCGTGCTTGTGTTAGGAACGGCGGCAGTCATTTTGAACATAAATAATAATTTATTTCAATTAAAATGTTGATTTAATTAGTCTGCCCAAAAATTCAAAATTTCTCCCTCAACATGGTTTGCAGATCCTAATTTCAATAATTTGTAAGATATCCAGGTAAATGATACCTCAAAAGAAAGAGCGATAATCAAGCATGTTTTTAAAAAGGTTTGAACAAAAAAAGCATCTTCGGTTATTTTTTAATGAGGTCAAAAAACTGTATTCTAAAATTTTTGAAATTTTTTATGAACTTCAAATGTCTGTTAAAAAAATGTCTGATAACACAGATGCTTAGAACATGTTTTATCTGATTGGTTACACATTACTTTAATGAAATAAAATAAAAAAGAATTTGCTTATCATTCAATTTGGTCGTTATAAGCAGTTAATAGTAAAATTTTGGGTTTTTCAGTCAAAAACCTTAAAAGTCGGGTAAAAAAAAAATAGCGAGACTTTGTCCAAGACAACCATGGCTCAAATGGTTCCTAACGGTCTGTACTAGCTTCACCTTAAGGCTATGCACCCATCTACCAATCACCCTGTATATATATACACCACTATCTTGGTTGACTAATGATTGCGACTGTTGTCAGTTATCACGTCTATCATGCACGCCATATATCGTTATTAGAACGATGACGTTGCGATCGGCGGCCGCGGCGACAGTAATTTACAATATCCAAAAACGATGATTGTAAACTTGAGAATGTACGAGTAGGTATTTGGCCTTCCAGTTTGAGATCATTGACTTGATACCAGTGTTGGTTGTGGTGTCACTGTAAAGGTTTCCCTCTGGCCGACACGTGGAGCAGGGCTCCTGACAGCGCGTGCTGCCACGCGATGCCCGTGGGGTTGTCGGCTGTCACGCCCAGCCGCCGCTGCAGGGCTCCGTCGGTGTCCACCGCCCATACTTCCTGCGCGTTGCTCGACACATCCTTCAATGTCATTTCGCACTCTGTCAAAATATATAGGTCAAATAAAGATAATATACAATGCATGTCACTCTATAGTTTACTTATTAGGTGTACAATATCATTGAAGTTAGAAAAATAGTTTGATCCGACTAGAAGAAGAGAACGTCACACGGTGAGCTGTGGTAACGTATTTGGTGGTGCACTCACCTCACGTTAATGAGATCGTGGGTTCGAAACTTCTTGCGTACCAATACCGAGTTTTAAGTACGGTTTATTTTAATACCACAGGCTTTTCGATGAAGGAAAACATGGTGAGGAAACCTGCGTAAGGCGAAGACTACAATTTTTATTCTAAGGCGTATGTCAAGTCCACCAAAAAAACGGATTTTGGCACCATTTTGTTGAGGGTTTGGCACAAAAGTTCCCATAGGCTCGAATTGTCACCAGGTATTCCTGATCACCTAGCAAGAACATCCTATTCTGATTCTTGTCAGATAATATGTTGTATTGTATGACTAATACATAGAGATAACTTGAACTTTATCTTGATTCTGCAATTTTGTCACATCATTATGTATACACAATTCAATAAATATAAACTTTATACAACACTGTATTTATAATGATAATTTATCTATATACATTTAAATTAATCAAAAAAAAAGTTTCAACTTACCAGTCAAATATTTCCATTGCTTGCCATTAGGTTGATCTTCAGAAATATCAGTCTTTACGGCAACACCGCCATTGGAGAGCACTACCCAGGCCGCACATTTCGTCAACGACACGGATTTGGCACCAATATGGGCCTTATGGCTGAATGGGAAACTGCACTTTGGTGCCTCTATCAACATCCAATTGGATCCCGCCGGATTTTCATTAGTAACACCTGCTCTGTAATACAGTTCGCCTTTTCGTCCCACTGCCCAAATTACGTTATTGCATGTACTTATTGATATTAATGATTGGGGACTGTTCACGTGTTCCCAGTGCGCTCCCTGAAACAAATTCATGACATTTACAAAATTTGAGCGAGTGCAGCTTTTTTTATTGCGGCGTTGTGATATAAATGTTTGAATATTAATAAGGACTAGCTGTTGCCCGCGTGGAATAAGTTTTTTCCCGCGGGAACAGTTTACCAAAAGTAGCCTATATGTTATTCCAGGATATAAGCTATCACTGTACGAAGTTTCATCAAGATCCCTACAGCCGTTACAGCGTGAAAGAGTAACAAACATCCTAATAAACTTTCGCCTTTATAATATTAGTAGGATATGATCAGAAATGAGATCCGACCAGGAACTAAGTTCACCTACATAGACGAAGAATAAAGAACTGAGTATTAAAATAATCGTACTCATACCGTAGGTGTTGTAGTTGTCACTCCAGTTCGATAAATTGCTTCACCACCCAATGTGATCGCCCAAACTGATACTTCGTCACCGTCAGCCTAGTAAAAGTGAAATAGACATCAGACAATATCTTGCTTTGGCCAAATAACAAAGATTGTGATTTAACTTTATTTAATTAGAATACTCACCTCTTTTGTACATAAGCTTAGATGGGTAATGAATTATTGACGTATCCTCTATGAGATTAAACAACATGCTTTTTAGTTGGGTGTGTGAGTTCAGTCAGTTTTACGTAATTTCACCCAAGCTATAACCCATCTCATCTCTCGGAAAAGAGTATAAGATCTCTGGTTTTTAGCACCACTGCCACCGTGCACAGTGGCAGGCTAAAGCTCCACAACGAAACATTACAATGTGCTTCAATGAATGTTCTTACCCACAGAGATATATCCAACAAGGCTGTGCTACCGGCACGCGTCCATGGTCCTTCGGTAATGATTTGAGCCTTCCTGTACCAGCGCCTTCGGCGGACGCAGTCTGTGAACACTTTTTTGCTGTGATATGGGGCTGGAAAATCTGTGGCATACTGCCAACCATCACTGTCAACACCGCCAGGTGTATTGTAGTCAACCATCCATTCTGATATCTAAAATGAAATTGTTTTATTAAGTACATTGCCACAATTATACTAGGTAAAGATTCAAATTGCTGACGTAGCTCAGAAAGCAACAAGACTGAAATGGGAGTGGGCCGGCTATCGTACGTATGTCTAGTCTACCGACTTATTGGGCAGAATTACCACAGAGAGTGGATACCAGCCTGTGAGACAGTACGAGGAAGGCCGTGAAGAGGGCGAGACGAACTGGACGCATATACATGATGAGTGGCCAGAATAGGCGGTGGTAATTCGGGATGCGTGGGGGGAGGCCTCTGTACAGCAGTGGGAAAATATGAAGGATAGATTTAATCTATATTACACTACAATGAATTTGCATTTTTATTATTATTACAATATCTTAAATCTTACCCAGTGCCAATGATGATTAAGTAATTTTGTATGTTCCCGTGTCCTCTTGTGTTTTCCAGTCACATCACTCCACATATACCGGTCTGTGGGAAGGCCAGTAGAAGTGTAACCAGAGATGGGATTCCATCTCTGGTTTTCGTACACACAGTATGTTTGGGTGTCTGTCATTGGATGAAGGCCATCGTTTCTACCAATGGCTTTCAATACCCCGCCTCCCCAGCCTCCTGTGTAAACCCAAACACGGTGGTCATGTGATATTCCCCAAACAACTCCATTTTGGCAACATTCAACCCTTCGCAAGTACCCTCCCATAAGCCGCCAAAACATTTCATCTGGCCCTATAATTACACTTGTTGTACTGTATTCCATGCTGTAAAGTTTAACAGGTCCCTTAACTAATACTGATGTAATACTTTCTGGGCTTAGTCTGTGCTCAAACATGCAATAGCTCTTGCCATTTATGTCTATTTTAAAGCCTTGTACTTCACATAGTATCTCAATAGAGAATTCTTGACCACGAGCTAATGGCAGTTGGTGCCGCTCCTCTACTCCCCAACCCCCAATTATTTTTGAATTGCAAACAACAATACTCTCATCAAATCTAACATTAAAATGTAATGGTATCTCGGTCACTTCCTTCTCAATTTTATGTCTTTGTTTTTTAACTTCAGGACCTTGTAGATTTATGTGAAATCTGATTATTTCATCAAACAGACATCCAGTTAGTTTGAGTGAGCTACCTGGTGGAAAGTTGTTGTCCAAAGTTGTCAAAAAACCAGACACAGTGTCTTTTCCAAGCACTTGAAATTCTTTTGTGTGCATGCTATTTTTGTCAGAGATCATTTGGGTTGGCATGGGATCCCAATTAAGTATATCCCCAGTTCCACTAACTGCCCAAACAGAATTAAGAGAAGGCCTAATGGAAAGTCCATTAATTTGTGATGTAATATCAACTAAAACACTAAGCCATTCTTCTTGTTCTATCTCTGAAATAAATTGTATTTTAATAGAATCCTTACTATGGCGTGGAACTATCAGTGTGATTCTAGGACTTCCAGGCTCTGATGATGTTGTTACACAGGTCACTTCACCTAGGTTTAGGATAAATTTGATGGTACCATCAGGCTGAAAAACTGACAATGTCCCTGTATTCTCTAGTGCATGCCAATATAGAGATAGTATACATTCTTCACTCAAATTATTTGCAGTCACTAATCTTGCTTCACAACTTCGGGTCCATCCTTTTTGTTCAATAGCTATCCCATAATTTGATAAGTCTAAATTAAGATTAGTATTTTTGATTTTTAGGCAATCTAGTATCTGAATTCGCCATTTTGCAGTAAGATCTGTGTTGCATACATTTTGTGAATCTGTGAACCAATGGGGTACTTGCATCAGATCTATCAAACAAGCTCCGGCTTCAGCAAATGACCATGTAGTGTCACAGGTGCCCCAAGCAGTTTGGCTGACCTCTTCATCAAAATACATGCCAGAGTCAACATCAAAGACACTGCTATCACTGTCGGGTTGTGCTTCCATGCCTACTACAGAGCCTACACTTCTCACTGGACTCCAAGCACGAGGATTCTTCAAAGTTGTTTCATAACTTTTTCCTGTTAAATCTATATTTTCTACATTAGCATTTCCTTTTGGACGAGGCTCCTTTTGAAGTTTCACAGGTAGTGTGTGCTCTATAGGCGCAGAATGTGATTCTTCCCATGAATTACGTATTTTAATATTAGATTTTAGCTCTGTTGTTGTTGTTGTTTCATTTAGCATGTTAAGACTATGGTGTTTTGCATTAGATGTAGAAGAAACCACACTTGCTGAACTAGATGTACGGCTAAGTTGCATATTGGCCTGAATCATTCGCCATCTTTTGCCTGTCAATTCTGTTGGAGTTATTCCACTTCGCCAATAAATACATTTATCTGATCCACCAATAGCAAACACTTGGTCATTTATTCCAACTGAAATGTGCACCATGTTGCCTGTGATCTCCAGCCACCCGCTTCCCATTGCAGCAGCTTCAGATGTTCCTGCAATGTTTCCATCTATACCTTTTCTAAACCACACTCTAGTGTCAGAACTCAGAGCCCAAACAGCATTTAACCCCACTGAAATAACAGAGAGCTTTGCTTCATCAGGAGGCTTTACTTCCAGCCAGGCTTCACCCGAAGGACAACTTTTTGTGACACCTTTTCTAATAATTACTCTTCCAGTCCAAAGCAAGGCCCAAACTAAACCTGTTGGGCCAACAGAAATTTGTTTTATATCACAATTTGGTGGGATGCTAACAGTGATCCATTTTAAACCTTCAGGTGACGTTACACTAACACCATTTCTGTACATAACTCGTCCATGAGCAGTGATTGCCCACACTGATAAAGTGCCTGGTGATGCGTAAGGTATCTGATAACCGCCTATACTCACATCTATAAAAGGCTCTTGAGTAGGGTCTTTATGGAGTGGAGCTATGGCACACCAGGAGTTCATAGCGCTGAATTTTCTGTACCTGATCCATTTTCTTCTTCTTACACAGGATTTCCACTGTTTTACAGGACCAAACTGTGCAGGAAAATCAACGGCGTAGCTCCATCCATCATGGTCTAGAGGTTGCCCATCTAAAGTAAGTTCTAGCTGCCAGTCTCCCTCCCATTGCCAGGCCATAGATGGCAAGCGAATACGATCAATTGATCTATCTGTTGTGCCATCTTGAGAAGAGAAGTGATATCTGTCAGTAGGCAAGAGCCTGCCGCTGAATCCATCCAGGGGCAGCCACCTCTCGTTCTCATAGGACTCTTCTTTCACTCGTATGGGTATTTCTAGCCCATGAACATGAAGGTAAATCTGCCGGTCCCCTCCCACTGCCCATAGGAAATGTGGAATAGCTGATAATGTTTTGAACTCTAAGCCAAGATACATAAACTCCCTCCAGCAGGATCCACTAGTTGATAGAGCGTATACTTTACCCTCATTGTTAATTGAAAACAACAATGAGTTACTAGACATTGTCCTAATACTCTATGGACATTGTGTGAAATATAATCTCGACTCACAAACTTGCAAGTACATTGATGCCAATTTGTTTTGGTTATTGTTGTGAGTTCTGCCGCCTGGCTGCCTCATTCATGGCACAAAAAAGAATACGTATTCATAGAAGAAATGATGGAAAAACTAAATTACACATTTTGTTTTTTTTTTAATTTAGTAGGGAGGGTAGGGCATTGGAGAATTCCAACAGCACAAGACATAATAAACGTTCTTTCATACCAAGGCGTACCCTAGACGGTCATGCCAGCGTCATTCAATTCCATCAGTCATGATTGATGGTTGAATGATGAAAAAAATAAATCTACAGCAGGGGTAGCCAACAGGTCGATCGCGACTATTAGTCCAGTCGATCATGGCAATGCAAAAAATATAAACTACTACTGATAACTTAATATAAACTAATACTGGCTACTAAGAGACTAAACACAAAACATGTGATGGATATTTCTTTCAAGATTGTAAATTCCATAAAAAGAAAATATCTTAAAAGGCGGCTTTTTAAACAGCAAGTAGATGAGAAGGAACCAGATTTGGCATTGCACACTGACGTAAGGTGGTTGAGTCGAAGCAAGTTTTTGCAAAGATTTCGAATTTCAAGAAGTATGTAATTGGTAGATCGCACAGGGTGTCGTCAGTGAATACTAGATCTTGGGTCTAACCAAGTTGGCCACCCCTGATCTACAGTGTAATTGGGCCCTAGAGAGTACGTATCCCCAATTAGGCGTGTCGTAGACGGACATGCAAGCTTCAGTTAATTCCATCAGTCATGACTGATGGTTGCATGATGCAAAAAATAAAGTATGAAAATTTTCGTCATTCACAGCATGATCATTCCTCCGTTAGTCACCGCCTGACTGTGATAAAACCATTGTAAAACTGACAGCAAAACAGGGTGCCTTAGGCCTACTGTTGAGGATAAAACGTTGAGGACTTTGCAGACGAGCAGGGAAAAGGCAGTTTCACAGAACACAAATATATTAGGTAGCACATTAGAACATATAGTGTTAGCAAAAGCCGAAATCTGACAGTAAAAACGTATAAAAACAAAACTATAAATTCTATATTTAAAAAGCGTATAAAAAGTAAATAGTTCCAAAAAGTCGCCAACATGGCATCCCCCGTGTTGAAAAACACTAAATTGGAAAGCGACGTACCTAGCCCTGGTCTCTTTATGGTGTCTACTTTCTTTGCTACTTCGATTATCTGCACAATGCCATCTTGTCCTGGCCAGGTCTGCGCTACTCTTCCCCGAGGCCAAGTGTTTCGAGGCAACGATCCATCCGCAATGAGTACCGTGTCGCCAACATTTCAGTACGTACATAAAAATGGAATGGGGTCAATGCCTCGTCGGAGTTGGGGGCCACGACACGTACGTCAGGGACCACGAGTTGTTTGTGGCCTCTGCCTCGAGCAGCAACGTAGTTTGAAGGTGCAGCCCAGTGCCGCCTGGCGATAAATCGCCGTATACACATAATGGCCGCATCCATGGACAGCTCGGCTGGCTACGACTTCCAAATAAATGGCTCTTCTTGTTAAGCAGGTGAACCAGGGGAGAAGACAGGTGAACAAAGCGACCCAACGCTTCTCATGGCTACGACCGATGGTTACATTTACAGGTCCAAGATAATCGAGCCCAATCGAGTCGATCTTTTCAGGAAGGTTGCCGAATGGTGGAGAGGGCGGAGTGGCTTTTCCAATTTTACACTGCTGACACTGCTTCGCTACTGACTTAACACTTGGCCTGAGGCGTGTCACATGGTATTTCATCCGTCGTTAACAACTGTCTCCGTGTTCCCATGCGAGCTCTTGACGTGATAGTGCAAGATAATTAGGCGTACAATCGGATGTTTGACATCCAGCACGATTGGATTCAGATCTTGAGTGGAAATATCACGCACGGCACCGATTCTTCCTTTTCCAAAGCCAGAGACCAGTTCTTCAAATAACAATAAATATAAGAAAATAAAATAAAATGCTTACAGGGGGTAGAAAAACATGGAGGCGAGTCACTTCTTCTAAAAAAGAATCTAATTGTGACTGCTGTAGCAGGTGTTGTTCCGCTAGTACCAAATTTTCCGCCAAAAGTACAGGAAACCACATTTTGGAATTTTGAATAGAGCTAAGTGAATTTAATTTGGAATTTGGACTTCTTTGTTGCAAAGCGGACCGAAAGGTTTTCGCGCAACGGTGCGCTCGAGCAGTAGCCCGAACCAAACGAAGCCATTCGCTAAAATGCGACTGATCCGCAACTACCGGTGAAGGAAGTTTAGGCGGTTGTTGAACGTTAAGTGCCACCAATTCTTGATCCGGCCTCATCTCTTCAAGAATCAGTGGGACATCAACCGTCGGCTCAAGGGGCCAATCCTCCAGTTTCAAAAGCAGAAATGAGGGCCCAGTGAACCAACGAGAAGACGAGTTGAAGTTAACTTGAACGCGCGTGACATCGTCGGCGACATTTACATTTAAAAGTGATGGGACATATCTCCAACTGTTTAGATAGAGATAGCAAATATATAATAGATAGCAAAGTAAAGATAGAGATAGCAAAACGGGCGGCGATAAGAGCCGCCTGAAGCTCCAGCCTCGGAATCGCAGGCTTTAAAGGAGACAGGCGTGCCTTACCGCCTATAGGGGCAAGTTTGACGTTTCCGTTGGAATTTATATAAACGGCAGAACGCCACACAAGCGTACGCGTGTTCACTAAGATCAGCGAATATGTGAAGCCAAATTTCGAATTCGTCAGTCCTGTCCTTTTCTTTTTTTTTCTCTTCCTATACCAATGAAATCCTCTTTTGAGACATTTGCGGCGGTCTAATGACAGCTGTAAGGATTCGCGGCAACAAGTAATGTCATATTGGTTTAAAAATATATCCTTTAATTAACAATCTAATTAAATAATCTAACTTAAAAACAAACTTACTTAAATATAGTACAAATATATACTTATTTAAATAAATAAAAATTAAAACAAAAAATCTAATTATAAAAATCTTACAAATAAAAAATTCCGTCCAGCTCGCTGCCTCGCGGTAGGGCGCCCAGAACGCTGGCAGCGTTCCCCCTTTGTATGGCCAGGCTGATGCGCTGGCCGAGGTACGCGCCAGCCCTCCGGTCGCCCGACAGCTCGACGAGGCGCTTCGACAAGTCTTTGACTAGTCGTAGCGCCTCCGGCCCCCACGGTCCCATCGTTTCTACTGCGAACGGCACAAATATGCAGCCATCGCCGATAGCTGCATATTTGCGCCGTTTTAGGTTCTCAGCGCCGACAGCCGCCGCACCTGCCGCTCTCTCCGTGTGCGCTACGTGGGACGGCGCCAGCGTGTCGACACAGGTTGCGTCCCACACAAGGGGCCGTCCCTGTTTCCAGGGGATTAAGGTCATCCCGTCTGGCCTCTTTCCATCATCGCGAGCGATTCCATTCGGCTCGAGTTGAGCCGGAACGTTAGCGGTGGAAAGGGCCCTACGGATGATGTCATTGAGAGCGGCATGACGCGACAGTCGTCCGGCGCTGCGTTGGCACGCGAGGCCGTGGTGGCCGAAGCGGTCGACGTTGTCTCCACAGAGGCAGCGATGTGGCACGTTCGTGGTGGAGCCCACGCGCAGGCTGATAGCTACGCGAAAAGAGGCGTTGTCCATCAGAGTGCCGATGTTGGCTGATGGTAAGGCCTGCAACCAATAGCCTGACTCGCGTTCAGATACAGCTAGAAGACGAGCGCGCTCTGCAGGGCTACTGCTTGTTTCCAGCAGGGTCCTCTGGGTTAGCTTGCATAACGGCTCATCCCACTGTCTCTGGGCAGACAAATTTTGGGGGGGATCCTCGTTCTGGCAGGCCGCCACCCACGCCCGCCTGGCTTCAGCACAGCACGACACTTCGACATCCCCCAAAGATGGGCAGATGATTTTAGCGTACAAAGATGACGTGCTGTGGGCCGAAGACAAGAAGGCTGGTAGCGACACACTGGTTGCTTTGCGTATTCCTAAACCACCAAATCTGATAGGTAAAGAGGCCTGACACCATGAACGATCACTTAAAGGGCAATTAAGAATTTTGATTAAAGATGTGTGTATAATTCGATCTACCCTGGCCAAAATATCATGGAATTTCTAAAGCGGACTACATCTTAATATGTAGGTTAATTTAGGGACAAAAAGGCAGTATCTGATTATGTGATATGCGACATGAAGTTTTATTTGAGAAATATGTTCAAAAGTTTCTTCAAATTTTGAAATAATTTCCTCAACGCAATCCGAAAATGATTATTGGTTTTGACTTCGACAAGTAAGATAGGAACCTTTTTTGGAACCTTTTGACAATGTAGAAACTTTATCGTCAGAGGTAAGGTGAACTCTTTCGAACCTACATGGTTTTGACATGTCACGTTGAAATACGGATTCTGACAGAATGCCAAAATGAATATTCGCTTCATGCGTAAGAGAGTCAGGTAAAAGTTCAAGCTTGAACTTGGACTGCTGATGATGATAATTGGTCACGTTTGGGGATGCTAGGTACTCCACATGTCTGAGCAACTGAGCAGTGTCGACACAATTATGATTACGTAATACGTTGGGCAGACCTGCTACCTCCCGCGCCAAAGGGGCGCCGCACTGGCCCACCATGGGCGGCGGCGTCTTCAGGCGAGGAGAGCAGGAGAGGCCAGACCACTCCGATGGCGCATTTGAGGCGCCGCACTGAGGCATCACAGGCGGCGGCGTCCACGGGCGCGGAGGGGCAGACAAAACATTGGGCAGACCTGCTATCTCCTGCGCCAAAGGGGCGCCGAGCCGGCCCACCATGGGCGGCGGCGCTATCCGGCTCGAAGGACCAAATGTTGAGGATAAAACGTTGAGGACTTTGCAGACGGGCAGGGAAAAGGCAGTTTCACAGAACACAAATATATTAGGTAGCACATTAGAACATATAGTGTTAGCAAAAGCCGAAATCTGACAGTAAAAACGTATAAAAACAAAACTATAAATTCTATATTTAAAAAGCGTATAAAAATTAAATAGTTCCAAAAAGTCGCCAACATGACTGATGGAATTGAATGACGCTACATGACCGTCTAGGGTATCAGATTTTTATTGGCTGCATTGAATGTTCATTTTGGTTTGTTGGCTGCATTGAACGTCATTTTGGTTTGTTGGCTGCATTGAATGTCGGCTAGGCTTTTAGCAAAGAAATCGGAATAGCTATTCCGATTTCTTTGGCTTTTAGCGGGATTTTGTTGGATACGGTTGTCTTTTTATTTAGTTTTCTTAAAAAATATAAATTGTAGGTTTTGGTGTATAACTGTGATAGTTTTCAAGTGCCTATTAAATATTGTGCGGGATAGTTAAATAAAACAGAGGGTTATGGAAGTGAGAGACCTGGGCGTCCTGCTGGACTCCAAGTTTCTCTTCACGGCTCATTATGAGAACATTGTTTCCAAAGCAATAAGAATGTTAGGCTTTATACACCGAACGACCAAACTGCTGCGATCTGTATATACCTGCTCTCAAAACTCTGTACTGTGCCTATGTTAGAAGCGTTTTGGAGTACGCATCGCCCGTATGGTCACCCAGCTATGTGTGCCATTCAGATAGGATCGAGGCTATTCAGAGATCGTTTATGCGACATGTCAACTATCCGGGAAAATACAGGACCGATAGCTACTCTGAAAGTCTATCCTTACATAAATGTCAACCGCTCAAGGATCGTAGAGTTGTCGCGGACTTAAAGATGCTATACGACATTATAAACAACAGGGTGGACAACAGCAGTCTGGTGGAGCGCGTGTGGATTCTTGCCGCGAAGCCGCGCGCGCGCCGGCATCTGCCGCGCCTGCTGGGCCACGCGCCCGCGCGCACCAACTACGCCTCGCACTCTCCGCTCAACCGGAGCATCGACCTGCACGAGCTACATATCCCGACAGCAGATATATTTTTCCTCAAATGCACTCAATATATTAGAGAAGTCAATAAGGCATTAAAAAATCGCTAACCACAACTTTATTTATCTTTCACCATATTCTTCCACTCACACATCACACCTCGCAGTCAACACAAACAGTCACACCACATCTATCATCCGCAGACGGCGATCGGGAATACTATCGTCCGCAGAGTGCATACATAGTAATAAGTAATAATAATTTGTGTTGTAATTTTTCATTATTTTCAATTAATTTAATTTTCGTATTTCCCTGTTTTTTATCAATAATTTTTATTTGTATTTTAATTTCGTAATTGGCATATTATTATTTCTAATGAAATGAATGTAAATAATGTTTTTTTTTATGCTGTGAAATTAAATTAATATATAAAATAAAATAAAAGCGTTCCAAAATGTCCCCTGTTAAATCTTCATTAAACCTACTATCAGTTTAATGCGGACGTGAACTGCAGTGTGGATCACCGAATGGCACTAGTTGTGCTTTCATTGAGGCCGTGCTGCGGTTTTATTGAAAATCGCCGACTATTATAGTCGTGCTGTGCCCTGTTTTTTGTGGAGGCGGTGCTGTAACCGCCGGTTTTTTAAGAAAAACAAACAAAATATGACTTGGCTGTATGGTTTATGACTTTTGCCTGTCCATCATTGGGCGGATTCAACAAAAAATAAGGCTTTTTGGCGGGATTTTGTCGGAGACGGTTGTCTATTTAATTAGTTTTCCAAAAAATGTATATTGTAGGTTTTGGTGTATATTTGAGATAGTTTTTTAAGCAACAAGTGCCTATTAAAGTGTATATTGTGCGGGGTAGATAAATAAAAGCGTGTAACAACTCTACCGGATCGTTCCAAAATGTCCCTTGTTATTGTTCATTAAACCTACTATCGGTTTAATGCGGACATGAACCTGCAGTGTGGATCACCGAATGGCACTAGTTGTGCCCTCGTGGATGCCGTGCTGTGGTTTTATTGAAAATCGCCGACTAATTCTAGTCGTGCTCTGTTTTTGTGGAGGCCGTGCTTATGAACTATTATCTAATCTGTGGTGCTGTAACCACCGGTATAAATAAATATAAGAAATAATACTTTATATAAGACAGGGCTGTATGGACGAAGCTTGCCTTGCCCGTCCTCAATAGAGGACAAATCAACAACAAACAAAAACATCAACAAAACAATAAATGAATGTTTTGTTGTAAAAAATTGGAAATAAATAATTTGTACTCCGACGCTTGCGAGTCAGTAGAAAGAAGGTATAAAATAATCTAGTCATGGAACATGGTGACGGCAGCGCGGGGCGAGTATGCGGGTTGCAAATAAAACAGGAGCCTGAGCCCGACTGCAGCGACGAGCTCGAACAGGAGACCGCTGTCAAGCAGGAAGCAAGAGTGAAGTCAGAGGATCCGCACTCACTGTACGAGGGGCATGAGGTGAAGTGGGAGATATTCATCGCACCTGAAGTGCTGCATCAGCCCCTTCTACCAGGTAATTTTTACTGTACTTTCAAGTTGGCTTTGGAGGGAAGTCACTATGAAAAGAGAGACAGGGATAAAATTAATAATTGTAGTAGAGTAGACTGCCAAATTTAAAATTTTAAAAATGTTGAAACAAGTAGTTAGGTAGCTTTAATTTCAGTATACTTTAAGTGCGTGGGGGTTCAAGGGACTTCACTGAGACCTCATATATGATCAATTCGTTCAGCTGCCAGAGAAGCATAGTAAATTATAGTTTATTGGATAAGGGGTACTGGATTCCAAATCCAACCCTTTTAAATGTTTGCATTTTTCTCAGTTCTTGGTTCTATTGTTAGTCAGCCTATCTGATGGTAACTGGCATCCTGTCGACTCTGTTGCTTTACTTTTTTTTTTTCAGAGGATACTATAGCAGTGAAGCCTACAATACCTCAGAGTTGCACTCATAGCGGTCAATCATTGTCGTGTGACAATTGCAAGAAGTGTAGTTCCAAGTTATCTTTGTTACCTCACGAACAGATTCCCACCGGCAACACATTATTTACATGTGATGTATGTAATAAGATGTTTAAACGGAGGTATAATCTAACAACTCACCAACGTGTACACAGTGGTGAGAAAGCATTCGCATGTGACATTTGTAATAAGAACTTTACACGGAGTAATGACCTAACACGTCACCAACTTGTGCACAGTGGTAAGAAACAATTAGCATGTGATGTTTGTAATAAGAAGTTTACATGGAGATATGACCTAACATGTCACCAACTTGTGCACAGTGGTAAACTATTCACATGTGACATTTGTAATAAGGAGTTTACACGGAGATATGAACTAACATGTCACCAACTTATACACAGTGGTAAGAAACTATTCGCATGTGACATTTGTAATAAGGAGTTTGCACGAAGGACTACACTAAAGTATCACCTAAGTGTACACAGTTGTGGGAAACTATTTGCATGTGACTTTTGTAATAAGAAGTTTACACACAGGTCTTCACTGATATCTCACCAGAGGGTACACAGTGGAAAGAAACTATTGTCATGTGACATTTGTAATAAGAAGTTCACAGATGGAATGGCTCTAACATGTCACCAACGTGTGCACAGTGGTGAGAAACCATTCACATGTGACATTTGTAATAAGAACTTTACACAGAAGTTTACACTAATAACTCACTTACGTGTACACAGTGGAAAGAAACCATTTGCTTGCAATGTTTGTAGTAAGAAGTTTACAGACAGATCGAATCTAACACGTCACCAACGTGTGCACAGTGGTGCGAAACCTTTTGCATGCAATGTTTGCAAGGAGAAGTTCACACGAAGATCGCATCTAACACGTCACCAATGTGTGCACAACTTCAATGATCAAGTGCCAAACACAAACTTAACAAAACACTAAATAAAGAGCATCTGGTAGCCGAGCGTACTGCAACCCATACGGATATATCAGCGTATCTCTCTATCGCGTCTTTCTCCGATATATGATGGTGCCTACTATACAACATCAACTATCGAGGAGGCCAGGACCCAAAGGCTCTCCAAGCCAATTAATAATTGACCGAGCGAGCGAAGCGTCTTAAGTTTCGAGATTGGCCAAAAATCCTATTGTCCGTCTGTAATTCTCTACAGGTCGCATTTTTCAACCGATTTTGACGAAAATTTGCCATGGGTATAAATTAATCACGCCGACAAATGAGTAGAATAAAATTTTGAAAAACATTTTTTTTAGAGTACATACCATACTCGCAGTGGGAGTGATTTTTTTTTCTTGTGAATCCCATAGTATGGGGGTATCGTTGGATAGGTCTTTCAAAAATATTGCGGGTGTGTGAAAACCATTTTTCGATAGGGATCCGTTGGCGAAATATTAAGCTTTAAAGCGGCAATTTTTGTTAGTCACGTGTCGTCCCCCCCCTGCCAGCTAAACGGTTGCTTCTGGATATGTGAAAAAATTCATGACAGTAGCATAAATAACGTAGTTAAAAGGAAAACTATGACAGCTAAGTAGGTTCTATTAGTTTTTGAGTAATAGTCTATTAACTTAAGAAATTCGGAAAAGTAAATTAGGTATGTTCATAGAACTGCATAGGTACGTAAAATGGGAATGATTTTTTTCCCGCGTGAATTCCACGGTGTGGGGTATCGTTGGATAGGTCTTTCAAAAATATCGCTGGTGGTGTGGAAAACATATTCAGGGATCCGTTTGCAAAATATTAAGCTTCAAATTTTTGTTACTTTACTACTTAATCTGTCTCCAACTGCAAACTTGACTTCTGTTCGTTTCTTTTAGGTTTGGTTTATAAGGGCTGGTGAGGTATACTGTTCTCACGGAACTACTAGTAATAAAAATTATTCATAATGAAACATATTAAGAATTTCTAATTAATATTATTTGCATGTTGGCTTGAAAATATAAAGGCTATTTTTATTTTGGTCAGTGTGCACAAAAGGGGGCGCAATGAAAAAAACTTAGAAAAAAATCACTTTTTTGGAATCCGACGCTGCCCTGGCGTTGTAGGCGTCAGAGTGGACTCCAACCTTTATTTTATTTATTATTTTACTTTTACTACATCAACAACAGGATCACGGTTAGTTTCGGAAAATATCAATGTAGGTATCACTTTCTTGTGTACTGTGATTCTGCTGTAAAGTACTTTAAACAAATAGAAAGACAAAAGTGAACTCCATAAAAGTTATTTATTTTTTCTCCTCTCCATTCCACATTCATCGAAGTCTTGGGACTTCTCTGCCTGACACTATTTTGATTTAATTTTTGTTATTGTTTTCAATTCTATTCATATAACTTCGATTTTAATTATGTTTTTGTATATGTATCGGCGAGAGTGGTGGCCATTTCGCTCCAGTCTGTATTGCATCCACACTACTAATACACAAAACGCTGCGGCCGCATCGGCTGCATCGGACGATGCGGCTAGGTGCGACGGGATTCGTCTGTTTTGAGAACTGCGGTGAGTGTGGGTCGGATGACTTTGAGAACTTCATACACAGAATTAAAATGCGGAGACTGCAGGGATTGCGGTACGGGCAGGTGTGCCCACCACATTTATAGATGTGAACAAAACATATAGGTACTAATCTATGGATGTGAATGTGAGTGAACAGCAGTGTGGATGCACCTACATACATAAGTTGATATCTATCACTCGGTATCGGTAACATGACTTGGACGAAGATTTAACAAAGGCTCATTTTGGAAGGAAATGGACTAGAGTCACATGTCTTATGTTTATTTCACTTGTTGCATAAAATATTATCACAACAAAACCACCAAACAATTTTTATGGAAATTAATTACAGATGAACGAAATCCCGCCAAAAAATGTCCGTGACTCCACCACGTCAGATCGGGTCCTACTGTACGCCAATAATTATTTATTTTATTTTAAATGGAAAGGCAGCATATAGCTGATGCTTCCATATCAGCAGTCGACTTGCTTTCATAATTTATATTAATTTATTGCATCTTTTTAGATTTGAGTAAGTTGTCTAGTCTGTTCTTGAAGATGAAGTGGCAGACACAACAGTTTCTGACAGATTATTCCATTTGGATGCAACCCTGTTACAAGGTACCTAGAAAATTTCTGTAGGGGTTCAGCTGTGCAGTGGCTCTTTGTATTCTCATGTTGTGCCCTCTGAGTCTCTCTATGGGGTTAGGGTTAATTAGTGCTCAATTTGGGCCTAAAAATCAGAATTTGTACCCCAGTAATTTCGGAGATATAACGGTTAGAAGGTGATACTGCGGGCTGGGGTCATGCTCTCCGTCAAGGTCATTTTCTGTCGAGCGATAATGGTACATGCTATGCATCTGCTTTCGGGAAAAAATTGTGCTCCAATTGGTGCCTCCAGTGGTAAAAGATCCAGAGTTCCAGTTCGAGAAAAAAAGATTCATAGATTTTGCCACAGGGGCGCCAGCGGGACCACCTGGATCTCGCGAACGGAGTGACTTGACAAAATCTAATTTTAGCGACGAAAGGATAATTATCGATTTGAGTATTTCTTCTATTACTATATAATTTGTGAGTATTCCATGCTTAGAACCTTTAGGGGCCTGTTGGCGTAAGTGGTAGTGACCCTGCCTACTGCGCCAGAGGTCGTGGGTTCGATTGATGCCAGGATGACGCTCACCTTAGGTCGCCACCGCGATGTTGCAGCGGCCGCAGCTGCGGCCTGCGGTAGGCCCTCTGGGATACGCCCCTATTTAAACCTATCAGTTTACTGCGGATGTGAGCTGCAGTGTGGATCTCCGAATGACACTAGTTGTGCCCTGGCGGTGGTGATGTGGTTTTATTCGGAACATTATATAGTATACGATGTCTCTTATTTTGTTTCCAATTGGCCGTAAAACCTTTAAAAATAATAATTGGCTATTTGGCGGAATTTTGTCCGAGACGGTTGTCTTTTTATTTATTTTTCCTAAAAAATATATATTGTAGGTTTTGGTGTATATCTGTGATTCTGTGATAGTTTTATATGCAACAAGTGCCTTTAGTTTATTATTTATTATTAATATTCTATTAAAGTGTATATTGTGCGGGATAGTTAATTAGAAGCGTGTAAACGACTACCAGATCATTCCAAAATGTAAGGGACATTTTATATATTTATTTAAACCTACTATCAGTTTAATGCGGACGTGAACTGCAGTGTGGATCACCGAATGACAGTGGTTGTGCTTTCGTGGGGGCCGTGCTGTGGTTCACAAACTATATAGGGATACTACTGCGGTTTTATTGAAAATCACCGACTAATTGAAGTCGTGCCGTTTTTATGGAGGCCGTGATGTAACCGCCGGTTTTTGAAGAAAAACAAACAAAATATGACTTGACTGTATGGTCTATGACTTTTGCCTTGTTGGTTCCCCACTGGTGCATGTCACTCTATGTCACTGCACAATGTTTTGCGCATTTGGCAAGGCGTTTTTTGGTATTTTGCCATTGTATGTACCTACATCTACGTCATGGACTCTTGACATTTCCTGTTATAAAATTGTAAAGGTCGCATATTTTGGAAATGAAGTGAGATTATTAATTAATATATATTTATCCCTTCAAGAAGAGAAGAAAATGAATGTCTACAGCAAAATTGTAGTGGCGTTCAAAAAATATCCTTTATTACGGGGTATGGCTTCATATGGTGTTATTTGGCCGATTTCCAGTTTAATACAACAAACATTTGAGGGAAAAGATTTAGGTAAGTTACCATAGCCAAAAACATGCAGACTGCGAAGAGGCAGAGGAAACACCATGGCACCTTCTGTGCGAGTGAATGTGACCCATTGATGCGTAAAAGAAGTGCCCATTTGGGCAACCACCTACTTCAACGTGATGAAGTAAAAGAAATCAGTGCCAAAAGCGTGCTGAAGTTCCTTACGAATGCTATAGTAATGGCGGCGATCACAATAGATCAGTAATGGTCGCAGTGATACAAGGCTGGATAAACCTTTGAAAGAGCCCCACCACAAATATAAATAATACTCCAACCTCATAACCTGACTGATGTAATGTTTCAGATAGTTATGACTGGTTGAGATGTGCGCGATATGGAGTATACGGATCATGTTACGTCGCTCCTACTTTGTATAGCTGGTTAACTGTTGCTAATGTAATATGGCCTGGAAGTACAATACGCGCAGGTGTAATAAAGGTAATGTCTGAGATCCCTTTAACTAGTGCATAAACCATACCATTTGGGATGAATTGCATGGTAAGCTTACACCATATGCAATGCAGTACACTGCCTACATCTATCTGCCCATAGATCCCTCACCACACCTATGAAAAGTGCTACGAAACAGACAACTTAAAAACTGGTTTTTAAATTTATTTAGCAATAGTTTTATAACATTTTTTCATGTTGTTAGATCAACCCTAGACTTTAGCTCAATCAGTGTTTGAGCTATCCAGTGGACAAAATATAACTTAGCCTGTGAGGTAATCAGCCCCAAGCCCCCATGGTTGAGAATTTTCTAATTTATTAGTAGAATTTTAAAAACATAAAAATATTGTACTGCTGGAACTTTGTTTTACTTTGATACCTAGTGATTTATGACAATATGTTGGACTGCTTTATTGGCTTATGTCTTGGGTGTAAGACTTGAGCGGTTGAGAGGTTGTACTTTCAATTTGCAATGGTGACAGACAATTTTGTAACTTTATTTGATTGCACTTCAATATCTTATTTTATGTTTTAGACCTTTGTGGAAACCATCACTTACACACCATTTGCCATGTGCAGTTTTTACTTCGGTATGAGCATATTAGAAATGAAGCCCTTTTATGAAGCTGTGGCAGAGGTGGAGGCGAAATTTTGGCCTACATACAAGGTAGTTTGAATATTCTAAAAGATAGAATATGTATATTAAATCCTAAAAATGTTAATTACCTATATTTTAACTTATTGAGTATCAGATAAGTTGTAAATGGTTAAATAAATAATAGTTACATTATTAAATGTTTTTTCAGGTTGGTGCATCTATATGGCCAGCCGTAGCGATGGTTAATTTCTGTCTCATACCTCCAAGAAACAGAGTTCCTTTCATTAGCATGTGTAGTCTGGTATGGACATGTTTTCTGGCTTACATGAAACATTTAGATAAGGAGAAGGTAGCTGCGAAAGCTGGACAAAGTCCAGTTCAACTAATGAAGATGAATATATGAATTTACATAGGTTGATTATTGTTGTAGCTAGATCAATTCTAATTTGTTAGGTACATGAAAAAATATGTTTATTTCTATTTATAGTTGAGCTGACTTCCCTGCATTCATTCTTAAATTAATGCATAAAGAAGTCATGATATCATGTTTAATTTGATAGCTCCATATTAAATAAATCAAAACTTCAAAAGTAACTGTAGTTAAACTTCAAAAGTAACTGTAGATATTTCAATAATATATCACGATTTTTCTGTAAAAACTTGATGTCAATGTAGATTAACTACTCAAATGATCTGACTATCTATTTTATTTATTTTAATCTTTTAAATTGATTATTTTTTCTAACAGTATTTGTATAGGATCTGAGCAATTGTATTAAATCTCGAAAGATTTGAAAATGTAAATAGGTGCTAAGTGCACAATGCAGTATTTTTGTAATTATACAATTCTATACTTACAGTATTTAACAAAACAACATATATTTAACAAACAGTATTTAATTTAAAATTAAATAGCAAGTAGATGTAGTTAAGATTGACAATAAAACTGTGATATCTATATTAAATTGTAACCATTTTAAATGGCTTAGGTATTAAATAAACGCATATTATTCGTTATAAACGCAATTTTTAAAATTTAAATACAAGCTCATGTAATTGTAGGAATTATTGACATTGTATTTCTATATCGTAGGTAACAACTAACAATTATCTGCTCAGATGCAGTTTTTAGATACCTACACATCTTTTTAGGTACCTAAGTAGATGCCTCTGAATGTATTTTCATTTAAATTGTGATTCTTACCTTGTTTACCATATCTCACTAATGTACCTACCTAAATACCTAACTATAACCGACTATAAATAGTTTATTAAGAAAATAATTAATGTACCTCACATGATCACATTCTATAGATATGTATTTACACACAGGATGTAACAAATCACCTGCAGTGGCCCGCACATCGCATACTCAACTTTTTTCTATAACTTTAAAAACATTTGAAGAAATTTAATGCAATACTGAATCCCCTGAAACAGGCCACTTCGATAAAGACATTGTTACAACAACACAACCTGTCCTAGTCTAAAAACTTCTTAGCAGGCATTTCTTTGAAGTGATCTCAAGAACCGTACTAAATTAATTTAAATGCGGTTTTCGCTATTGCATTAATTATTTCCCAATGATATTACTTGTATAAAAATAGGTAATAAAATAATAGGTATTACTTAATTCTCATGTAGGTATGTTGAATGCATTGTGCGTACATTACCCAGGTGATCATTACATTCAGTAACATCTAAATATTTTTAACAAGTGTGATATTATCTTAAAGTAGGATTCCATCTTGTGGCTGTTATCATCTTAACTGAGATTGATTAGACCACAGAATAATGTTCTTGTGCTGTTTTTGTTTCGATTATTATTAGTTACTCTGATAAGCCATTTACAGTTTCTATTTCGATGTAACAACTAGGCATTGTAAGAGTAATTGGTACCTAGTACAAGTGTCGCAACGGTTAATGAGCGCTCGGCAAAAGTGGTGGGGGCGTTTGCGCAGGTGTACAGTCGCGCACAAAAATCTTAATACCAAGACTTTTTCAATAAGTACTATAGGCCTACTTCAGCTCGTTTCTTAATCAATTTTTGAGATTTGACTGTCATAAATATACATCAGAAAAATAGAAACACCACCCGTCCGGGCAGTTCTGCTTTTTTCTCTTTTAAACTGCCGACTATTTCTTGCGATTCATTTTTTATGTGATTGTTTACATCATTAACCACAAATAAATCAACAAAATAAACAACAAAACAAACAGAAAACAACCAACAGTTAATAGTCGAATAGTATGTGTGCGCAACTGTACTTCAGGGATGCGAGACGTGGGAACGGGACGCGGGAGCGGGAAGCGACTGAACGAACCAATCAACGCGTTGGCGCCGCGTGGCGGGCTACCTCTCCGCATCGCGCCTCAGTCCCCCCGCCAAAAAGACCCATAAAATGAATTCTGCGCATTCAAGGTCATCGCTCATAAACCCCTGCGATACTTGTACTAGGTAGGTACCTATTATACCAATGTAAAAAATTTTTTTCAGTACCTACCGTCAATCGTGGCAACTTGACCTTCCATGGTCAACTTGCCCTTAGGTTATCTTTAGTGACAAACTATTAAAATTATTAGTATTGAAAACAGGTAGACATTTCAAATTAATTGTAGTAGGTAGGTAGGTTCTTTAAAATAACGTTTCCAAATATATATATTTTTTGCTCCTGTAATACTTGGTAAACCAATGAACTGATGACTGAAACTGGGGTTTAAGACTTAGGTAGAAATGGTTGCTTGCTTTGTAATGGTCAATGTAAAATATTATCAAATCATAACATGTTATACAAATCTATCTCTTAAAAAGTTACTTGGTAAATTATAAAAAAAAATGTGGTCAGGTTGCCACTTTTCGACGGTATCTATCCAGTTTCAGAAATGCAAAGCGAGTGTTACATAAATAATATTTACATATTTATAACAGACAAAGTAAGTAGGTAGTACATGTTTTGTGTTGTAAATTCAGTAGGGTGTTTTCAAATAAAGGTTTATTTATATTATTACATTTTTAAACTTATTATAAGAGATTCGTCATTTGAGAAAGCTAACAGCGAGTTTGGCAAACTTACGACTAAAGTTGAAATGTCCGTGACCATGTAACATCGGGTCCTACTGTACGCCATAAATTAGTGCTTAATTTGTGCCAATTAGTGCTCGAAAATCAATTTGTACGGTCGACCGCACGTCAGTGGAAACAAAACCAGTATAAACTGGTCTCGCATAGCATTGAAATTCCATAATAGGCGAGGCATGGTCAAAGTGTTTCTACTGACGTGCGGTCGACCGTACAAATTCTGATTTTCGAGCACTAATTGGCAGATTTCAGAAATGTTGGAAGGTGGTCCCGCTGGCTGGGTCAGAAATACTACTCAGCAACTCTAATGGGTCACTCCGCGTCTCCCGCTTCCCCCTGCTTCGCCCCGCCGTCATAGGTACAGAGTGCAAAAACGATTGAGAAAATATTGGGCGAAAGTATAGGAATAAATTATTATTTATTTATATTTTCAATAAAAAACAAAACATTGTGTAAAAAGCAGTTAGATACATAAAGAAATCTACATCTATAACATCATTTTGTTAATGGCACGACGTCACTATGCCCGACCTCGCATATTTATGCGAACGGTACTGCCGCGCCATGACGAGAGCGGGCGGGCGAGGTAGGGAAGCGAGAGGCGGAGGGAGGCCAAGGCCAAGTGACTCGTTTCAGTTGTCGGGTAGTACTTTATGTACGGCACATGAATTAGCCGAATACCTATCCTTTTTAAAATTTGTGATAGTTTTATATGCAACAAGTGGAGGCCGTGCTGTAACCGCCGGTTTAAATAAATATAAGAAATAATACTTTAAATAAGATAGGGCTGTATGGACGAAGCTTCCCTTGCCCGTCCTCAATAGAGGACAAATCAACAAAAAAAAAAGAAAAATCAACATGCCAATGAAATGCTGAGATGACGAAAGAGCTATTTTCACTAAGGTCAAATTCAAAGGTCAAAGGTCATTGGCTGGGTTGGGTTCGTTTTGTTGGCTGCATTGAATGTCATTTTGGTTTGTTGGCTGCATTGTGTGTCATTTTGGTTTGTTGGCTGCATTGAATGTCATTTTGGCTTGTTGGCTGCATTGTGTGTCATTTTGGTTTGTTGGCTGCATTGAATGTTATTTTGGTCTGTTGCCTGCATTGTCATAGAATGAGTGTCATAAAAGCATTTTTTAGGTAAAGGTATTTAGGACCATACAGCCAAATCCAGTCCGTTCCATAATCCTGGTTCTTTCCTCGTTCTTTCATTGACGCCGGTTACGCGGTCAATTTTGTATTAGTCCGATCCATCAAGGCCGTCACAGACGTAATATAAACATATTTCCGTATATTTTCTATACAAATCTCCAAGTGACCGTACACGTAGCTATAATATAAATTATAGCTGGACATATTTCGATATATTTCCATATATTTCTATATATTTCCATATATTTCCATATATTTCGATATGTTTTCGTATATTTTTGACATACATGATGTTCAAAAAACGATGGGCTAAGCGCGATGTCGTGTCACAGATGTACTGACTAGGTATATGTTTAGGTTTAGGTATAGGTTTAGGTATAAGTTTAGGTTTAGGTATAGGTATAGGTTTAGGTATAGGTTTAGGTATAGGTTTAGGTTTAGGTATAGGTTTAGGTATAGGTTTAGGTATAGGTATAGGTATAGGTTTAGGTATAGGTATAGGTTTAGGTATAGGTTTAGGTATAGGTTTAGGTATAGGTTTAGGTATAGGTTTAGGTATAGGTATAGGTTTAGGTATAGGTTTAGGTATAGGTTTAGGTATAGGTATAGGTTTAGGTATAGGTATAGGTATAGCGTAGCATAGCATTGCATAGCATAGCATAGTGTGCTACGCTACGCTACACTATACCTATACCTACCTATACATATACCTATACGTATACCTATATTGAATTATAGTTACTGAGCGTATCAGTTTTAGCATTTTACTTGTTGGACCCATAATTTACTGTACCTACTTAAAAATGGAACACATGATAAAGATAAAGTCATAAAATTGTAAAGAAAACGTGCGTGCACCTCCTACGCCGACCGTCAAAGAAATGAAGGCAAAATATATGAAAATATATCAAAATATATGAAAATGTATCCAAATATAAATTATATTTAACGCTACGTGTGCGGACCCTTGCTATAATATATATTATAGCTACTTCTGTGACGGCCTTAACCCACGGATTGTTGGATTGGACTAATGGATTTCTGAGTATTTTGATATTTTTCGTCAGTCTTAGTGCGATTGACGCCTGATTGATAGTGTGACTGAAATCAGCTTTCCATAAATAGGAAAGATGACTTAGAAGCGTTTCTTCCACGTCTAGGCATTGGAAAAAAAAAGACAACGTTGGTCTACTTTGTCTATGAATTATTACCATCGATCGATCGTCTGTTTTTTTTTTAAATTATTTTTTGCACTATTGTAAAAAAAAATCTTTTTAGAAGCGGTGGACGGACAGTATTGAGCACAAATTAGATAGTATACGTCCAAGGATATTGAGCACTGTCTCGCAGTGGGACGCGATGTTACTCGTACGTCGGGTGCGGGCGGGGCCCGTGGAGCCGGCGGCGCCGTGGTGCGGTGCGGCGGGCGGCCCGCGCGCGTCACAGGTGCTGGTGGTCTCGCACCGCACTGCGGGACGTGCAGAGAGGATGACAGCGAGGCGTCGTGGGAGCGGGCGAGCCCGCGGGCCCGACGACCCTGGTGCGGTTGGAGACCGGGTCACATGCGGTGGCGCAGAGCGAGAGAAGCGACCGGGGCACGCGCTGTGGCGCTGGACGAGGACGGCGGTTACAGGAGGCATGTGAGACTTTTGCTGGGGGCGGCCGGGTGAGACCCGTGGGCGGTCAGTGTGGACAAAAGGGGGCTCAATGAAAATTACCCTATGACACACATCGCTCTTCCTTGTTACCTCCTTCCAGGTACTGTCGCTCCAAGGGGCACCAGTAACCTAACGAACCTAACCTTTGGGGTGGTCCGCTGGAATATTTTCGATTTTTTTTTTCTTCAGCGCCCCCTTTTCTCCACTCCAACCCCGTGGGCCCCATGACGTCGGTGTGCGGCTGACAGCGCTGGACGAGGATAGTGGACATCGGAGTCGATGACGGGCACAGTGAAATTCCATGGCATCTGCCAATCTTGTTGCAATCGATTAAGCAGTGCTAGCTATGCTGACGTAGTTTACATTACGCAGATAATTTGTATAATAAAATCACAGAAATTAGTGCTTTCTAATCAATCAAGATCTGTATGTACTATGTCTAGGGCTAAGCCTATAATTATACAATTACTAGGTAATTTACATTGTGTATGGGAAGTGAGAACTAAGTGTTGCATAATCAATTAGTAAAATGTGAGTTTATAATACAAACTAGTATTTCGGTGGGTGCCGCGGCCCGCAAGCGGACCGCGGAGGTCGGCTGTGTTGAGCTTTTCTTTTGACAGGAATCCAAAATAAAAAATAACCAACCAACCAACCCGCGAACAAACGCGCGAAACGCGCGAACAAACCAACCAACCAACTCGCGAACAAACGCGCGAACAAACCGCGAACAAACGCGCGAAACGCGCAAACAACGCGCGAAACGCGCGAACAAACCAACCAACCAACCAACTCGCGAACAAACGCGCGAAACGCTCGAACAAACCAACCAACTAACCAACCCGCGAACAAACGCGCGAAACGCGCGAACAAACGCGCGAAACGCGCGAACAAACGCACGAACCGCGCGAATAAACCAACCAACCCGCGAACAAACGCGCGAAACGCGCGAACAAACCAACCAACCAACCCGCGAACAAGCGCGCAAAACGCGCGAACAAACGCGCGAAGCGCGCGAACAAACCAACCAAATAACCAACCCGCGAACAAAGGCGCGAAACGCGCAAACAAACGCGCGAAGCGCGCGAACAAACCAACCAAATAACCAACCCGCGAATAAACGCGCAAACAAACGCGCGAAACGCGCGAACAAACCAACTAACCAACCCGCGAATAAACGCGCGAAGCGCGCGAACATACCAACCAAATAACCAACCAACCAATCCGAGAACAAACGCGCGAAACGCGCGAACAAACCAACCAACCAACCCGCGAACAAACGCGCGAAGCGCGAGCAAACCAACCAAATAACCAACCCGCGAACAAACGCGCGAAACGCGCAAACAAACGCGCGAAGCGCGTGAACAAACCAACCAAATAACCAACCCGCGAATAAACGCGCAAACAAACGCGCGAAACGCGCTAACAAACCAACTAACCAACCCGCGAATAAACGCGCGAAGTGCGCGAACATACCAACCAAATAACCAACCAACCAATCCGCGAACAAACGCGCGAAACGCGCGAAGAAACCAACCAACCAACCCGCGAATAAACGCGCGAAGCGCGAACAAACCAACCAAATAACCAACCCGCGAACAAACGCGCGAAACGCGCAAACAAACGCGCGAAGCGCGTGAACATACCAACCAAATAACCAACCCGCGAATAAACGCGCGAAACGCGCAAATAAACGCTCGAAACGCGCAAACAAACCAACCAACCAACCCGCGAACAAACGCGCGAAGCGCGCGAACAAACCAACCAAATAACCAACCAAAAAACCCGCGAACAAACGTGGTATAATTTATTTTTGGCCATAAAAAAAGCCGTTAAATTTTGAAAAAGTCGCCATTTTGAAAAAAACAAATGATATCACCAAATTGCCTAAGATTCTGAAAAATATTAGTTCCAGTTCGGTCCAGCTATCTGGCACCGTTTCTGCGGGCCGTTGACCCAACAGCTGAAGATGACCATAATCTCCACGTTTCAGAGTTTTAATCTAATCGCCAGAAAAGACTGCGCACATTATAAAAATTTTAGCGCAATCGGAGAGTAAAATTTATTTTTGGCTATTAAAAAAAGCCGTATAATTTTTAAAAAGTCGCCATTTTAAAAAAAAAATGACATCACCAAATTGCCCAAGATTCTGAAAAATATTAGTTTGAGCTCGGCCCAGCTATCTGTCACAGTTTCTGCGGGCCGTTGACCCAAGAGCTGAAGATGACCATAATCTCCAGGTTTCAGAGTTTTAATCTGCTCACCAGAAAAGACTGCGTACATTATAAAAAAATCTGCGCAATCGGAGAGTAAAATTTATTTTTAGCCATAAATAAAAAGCCGTAAAATTTTGAAAAAAACACCATTTTGAAAAAAAAATAAGACGTCACCAAATTGCCTAAGATTCTGAAAAATATTAGTTCCAGCTCGGTCCAGCTATCTGGCACCGTTTGTGCGGGCAGTTGACCCATCAGCTGAAGATGACCATAATTTCCAAGTTTCAGAGTTTTAATCTGCTCACCAGAAGAGACTGCAAATATTATAAAAAATTCAGCGCAATCGGAGAGTAAAATTTATTTTCGGCCGTATAAAAAAGCCGCATATTATCAAATTATTCAATCATAATGCATCTCTTTGGATGTATCAGGCCACTTTGTACAAAAAAATCTAAAGTAAAAGCCATTTAAAAAATAAGCTATGTGAACCTTTTTTTTCTATTTAAAGTGGCCAGTGCGTTGTAAAGCAGGCATTCACTACAATATTAACTACGTATAATTTGTGGTAGTGTATTTTAAAAAAGTCGCCTTTTTGAAAAAAAAAAAAAAGACATCATGAATTTACCAGGATTCTGAACAACATTAGTTCCAGCTCGGTCCATCTATCTGGCACCTTTTCTGCGGGCCGTTGACCCAACAGCTGAAGATGACCAGAATCTCCAAGTTTCATATTTTTACTCTGCTCACCAGAAGAGACTGTGCACATTTTAAAATATATGACGTCACCAAAGGTCCTAGGGTTCTGTACAACTTTAGTTCGAAGTCAGTCAAAATATCGGTTTCCGACTCCACGGACTGTGGACCTGAAGGGTGAAGATGACCAAAATCTCCAAGTTTCAGACTTTTCCCATATACTACGGGGTATGAGCCACGCTCCCTCCCTAGACCACTTTGGTCCATGACCACTCCTTCCGGGAGATCAATTCGGGTAAAGTTTCTCAAAAAAACGGCGCTCCGCCATCTTGAAAACGCCGCCATTTTGAAAAAAAAATGTGACGTCATCAATGATCCCAGGATTCTGGACAACTTTAGTTCAAGGTCATCCCAGCTATCTGGCACCGTTTCCGCGGGCCGTTGACCTTGAGGGTGAAGAAGACCAGAATCTCCAAGTATCAGACTTTTCCCATACACTACAAGGTATGAGCTACACTTCATCCCTGAACCACTTTGGTCCATGACCGCTCCTTCCGGGAGATCAATTCGGGTGAAGTTTTTCGAAAAAACGGCGCTCCGCCATCTTGAAAACGCCGCCATTTTGAAAAAAAAAAGTGACGTCATCGATGATACCAGGATTCTGGACAACTTTAGTTCAAGGTCACCCCAGCTATCTGGCACCGTTTCCGCAGGCCGATGACACGATAGCTGAAGATGGACAGAATCTTCAAGTTTCGGACTTTTCCTCTACTCATCAGAGTGGACTGCGTACTTCATTCCTACACCATTTTGGTCCGCGATCACTCCTTCTGGGAGAACTACTATGTCAGTCAGTGAGTGGTAGTCGAGCTTTATAGTATATACTAGTGTTTCGGTGGGTGCCGCGGCCCGCAAGCGGACCGCGGAGGTCGGCTGTGTTGATCTTTTCTTTTGCTAGGAACCCTAAAAAAATTTTTTTTTTATGAGTTTCGACGTTTTTGTTTTTGGCCGGAAACCAAATCTTCAGTGGGGGCACCTAAAAGCCGCAAAACAAACTTTCATGACTTTCGTGATTGCAGTGTTGTGAGCTGTTTTTTGACGGTAACCGGAATCTGATTTGGAGCACCTCAAACCCGTGAATACAAATTTACTATCAGACCCCCGCGACCTCATTCGCGTTAAAAGACTACTACTTGAGCTGTTCTTTATTTCTTTCAATACTTCAGACCAAACAACCAACAATAAGGCGAACGAACGCGCGAACAAACGCGCGAAGCGCGCTAATAAACCAACCAACTAACCAACCCGGGAACAAACGCGCGAAACGCGAGAACAACGCGCGAAACGCGCGAACAAACCAACCAACAAACCAACCCGCGAACAAACGCGCGAAACGCGCGAACGAACCAACCAACCCGCGAACAAACGCGCGAAACGCGCGAACAAACAAACCAACCAACCCGCGAACAAACGCGCGAAGCGCGCGAACTAACCAACCAACCATCCCGCGAACAAACGCGCAAACAAACGCGCGAAACGCGCGAACAAACGCGCAAACAAACCAACCAACCAACCCGCAAACAAACGCGCGAAGCGCGCGAACAAACCAACCAAATAACCAACCAACCAACCCGCGAACAAACGCGCGAAACGCGCTAACAAACCAAATAACCAACCCGCGAACAAACGCGCGAAACGCGCGAACAAACCCGCGAAGCGCGCGAACAAACCAACCAAATAACCAACCCGCGAACAAACGCGCGAAACGCTTAAACAAACGCGCGAAGCGCGCGAACAAACCAACTAAATAACCAACCAACCAACCCGCGAACAAAGGCGCGAAACGCGCTAACAAACCAAATAACCAACCCGCGAACAAACGCGCGAAACGCGCGAACATACCCGCGAAGCGCGCGAACAAACCAACCAAATAACCAACCAACCAACCCGCGAACAAACGCGCGAAACGCGCTAACAAAACAAATAACCAACCCGCGAACAAACGCGCGAAACGCGCGAACAAACCCGCGAAGCGCGCGAACAAACCAACCAAATAACCAACCCGCGAACAAACGCGCGAAACGCGCAAATAAACGCGCGAATCGCGCGAACAAACCAACTCGCGAATAAACGCGCGAAACGCGCAAACAAACGCACGAAACGCGCGAACAAACCAACCAACCAACCCGCTAACAAACGCGCGAAGCGCGCGAACATACCCACCAAATAACCAACCCGCGAACAAACGCGCGAAACGCGCGAACAAACCAACCAACCAACCCGCGAACAATCGCGCGAAACGCGCGAACAAACGCGCGAAACGCGCGAACAAACGCGCGAACAAACGCGCGAAACGCGCAAACAAACGCGCAAAGCGCGCGATCAAACCAACCAAATAACCAATCCGCAAACAAACGCGCGAAACGCGCGAACAAACCAACCAACTAACCCACGAACAAACGCGCGAAGCGCGCGAACAAACCAACGAACCAACCCGCGAACAAACATTATTTTTGGCCATAAAAAAAAGCCGTAAAATTTTAAAAATGTCGCCATTTTGAAAAAAAATATGACATCACCAAATTGCTTAAGATTTGGAAAAATATTAGTTCCAGCTCGGTCCAGCTATCAGGCACCGTTTCTGCGGGCCGTTGACCCAACAGCTGAAGATGACCATAACCTCCACGTTTCAGAGTTTTAATCTAATCGCCAGAAAAGACTGCGCACATTATAAAAATTTCAGCGCAATCGGAGAGTAAAATTTAGTTTTGGCTAATAAGGAAAAGCCGTATAATTTTCTAAAAGTCGCCATTTTGAAAAAAAAAATGACATCACCAAATTGCCCAAGATTCTGAAAAATATTAGTTTGAGCTCGGCCCAGCTATCTGTCACCGTTTCTGCGGGCCGTTGACCCAAGAGCTGAAGATGACCATAATCTCCAGGTTTCAGAGTTTTAATCTGCTCACCAGAAAAGACTGCGCACATTATAAAAAAATCAGCGCAATCGGAGAGTAAAATTTATTTTTAGCCATAAAAAAGAAAGCCGTAAAATTTTGAAAAAAAAAAAATGACGTCACCAAATTGCCTAAGATTCTGAAAAATATTAGTTCCAGCTCGGTCCAGCTATCTGGCACCGTTTCTGCGGGCCGTTGACCCAACAGCTGAAGATGATCATAATATCCAGGTTTCAGAGTTTTAATCTGCTCACCAGAAAAGACTGCGCACATTATAAAAAATTCAGCGCCATCAGAGAGTAAAATTTATTTTTGGCCATAAAAAAAGCCGTAAAATTTTGAAAAAGTCGCCATTTTGTAAAAAAAATATGACATCACCAAATTGCCTAAGATTCTGAAAAATATTAGTTCCAGCTCGATCCAGCTATCTGGCACCGTTTCTGCGGGCCGTTGACCCAACAGCCGAAGATGACCATAGTTTCCAAGTTTCAGAGTTTTAATCTGCTCACTAGAAAAGACTGCAAACATTATAAAAAATTCAGCGCAATCGGAGAGTAAAATTTATTTTCGGCAATAAAAAAGCCGCAAAATTTTGAAAAACTCGCCATTTTGAAAAAAGATAGTATGTATGGAGATCGAAAATCAAAAGAAAAAAAAGTTCGCTCGTTTCGCTTTGCTCGCGGTGCTCGCTTCGCTCGTAAATAATTGTATTCAGGAGCACTTAGAACCCCTACATACAAATTTTCAGCGAAATCGGAGAGTAAAATTTATTTTCAGCCATATAAAAAAGCCGCATAATTATCAAATTAATCTAAAAAAAACACAACAGCAAACTGTAATTTGAATTTGTATAGAATGATGGCCTGTGCGATGTAAAGCAGCCACACACGTAACTACAACAAATTATAAGTTATTTTGGCTGGTGTATGTATGCTTTACATATTTTCTTTTCTTTTTGAAGTGGCCAGTGCGTTGCAAAGCAGGCATTCACTACAATATTAACTACTTATAATTTATGGTAGTGTATTTTGAAAAAGTCGCCTTTTTGAAAAAAAAAAAAGGCATCATGAATTTACCAAGATTCTGAACAATATTAGTTCCAGCTCGGTCCAGCTATCTGGCACCGTTTCTGCGGGCCGTTGACCCAACAGCTGAAGATGACCAGAATCTCCAAGTTTCATATTTTTACTCTACTCACCAGAAGAAGTTGTGCACATTTTAAAATATATGACGTCACAAAAGGTCCTAGGGTTCTGTACAACTTTAGTTCGAAGTCAGTCAAAATATCGGTTTCCGACTCCACGGGCCGTGGACCTGAAGGGTGAAGATGACCAAAATCTCCAAATGTCAGAATTTTCCCATATACTACGGGGTATGGGCTACACTCATCCCTATACCACTTTGGTCCATGACCACTCCTTCCGGGAGATCAATTCGGGTAAAGTTTCTCGAAAAAACGGCGCTCCGCCATCTTGAAATCGCCGCCATTTTGAAAAAAAAAAGTGACGTCATCAACGATCCCAGGATTCTGGACAACTTTAGTTCAAGGTCACCCCAGCTATCTGGCACCGTTTCCGCGGGCCGTTGACACGATAGCTGAAGATGGACAGAATCTCCAAGTTTCGGACTTTTCCTCTACTCATCAGAGTGGACTGCGTACTTCACCCCTACATCGTTTTGGTCCACAATCACTCCTTCTGGGAGAACTACTATGTCAGTCAGTGAGTGAGTGAGTGAGTGGTAGTCGAGCTTTATAGTATATAATAATAATAATTTGAAATGAAAATAGATAAAAAGGTATGTTATATTTAGAAAATTTTATTATGGTTTAATTAAAGTATTGTATCAAGGTGTGGGTAAAGTGACAGTAAATCAGCCTTAGTCCATCCAACCTTTGTTTCATTCACAACAAAACATATTTTTTATTTTACAAATTCTTTAAAATTGTTTTTTTGTTTTATTTTCTACTCCCATGGACACACTAAAATGTATGCGGCATATTTAGCTTTTTAGACTCCGAGTCCCCAACACAAAGATGTGTTCCTGAGTTCCGACTTTTGGCCAGTAGGAGTAATGTTCCGCTGCTTAGGGTAGCGAGACAGACTAATACAATTACGGGGCCTATCATATCAAAAGGTCCAAAGTCCCGAATCCCCGGCTGGGCCATTAGCAAATTAATTTTTAAGTGTAAGAATTATTTATCAATATTAAGTAGGCTAAGGTACTTGTATGTTTATGGGTCACTATAGTAATAATAATAATAATGTTTGGACAAATTCACACACGGTTGTTTAGTCCCAAATTAAGCCGAAGCTTGTGGATGGGTACTCAACAACTGATAAACATACTTTAAGATAAGCCTTTAATGCTGTATAAAATATTACAAAACATTATTTTTAATTATTTTATTTTCCTTCAGCTTGCCCTTGGACATAGGCCTCTTCCCAGGATTTCCACTTCTCTCTATCTTTTGCTTCTCTTCTCCATATTGGGCCAGCGGTTCTTTTTATTTCGTCCTCCCACCTCATCATTTGCCTTCCTCTGTTCCTTTTTCCTTGTCTTGGATACCATTCCGTTATATCTCTGGTCCATTTCTCAATATTTGATCTCATCATGTGCCCTGTCCACCTCCATTTAAGCTTTTTAATACAAGTCGTCATATCCTTTACTTTTGTTGTTTTTCTTATAGTTGTTAATTTTATTTTGTCTACCTTTTTTATTCCTAACATGCTTCTTTCCATGTTATGTTGACAGACCTAGAGTTTTTGTAAATTCTTTTTTGTAAGAGCCCATGTTTGACTTCCATATGTGATGCAGGGGAGAATGCAGGTATTGAATACTTTACTTTTTAATGTTTGTGGGAAATTATTACTTTTCATTACCTCTTTAATACATACAAACACCCAGAATCCGAAAACCGACAGATATGCTCATCACACAAATGTTGGCCCCGGGTGGGAATCGAACCCACGACCTTTGGCGCAGTAGGCAGGGTCACTACCAACTGAGCCAACAGGTCAGTCATATAGTATAGTATTATATAGTATAGTTGCCTCATAATAAAATGAAATATTAATACTACCCCCTGTCATCCTACTGTAAGACTGGGCCTTGGGTCCTTGCAGCAGAATTGCTGGCTGGTGTGACACCAGAATGGAACGACAATCCAGCATCTGGCATTAACCGCATGCTCCCGGGATAGGCTCATAACATAATCCTGAGGTAGATGTGCAGATGGATGTTGTAGGTTTGATATAGATTGAGGTAGGGTTGCATAGTGTGGTAAATAGATGCTCTTTCCCTTCTAGTGGACATGGAAGCCTCTACACCAACTTGTGACACTCTGTAGCGGTTGGCCTTTTGTTGGTGGCCTATAGCCAGCAGATTGGTAGGTATCTAGGTTCAATAAAGAAAACTAATAAAGAATTAAGTACTTTTATATATTTGTGTTTTATTTTTAAAAATTGCACCTCCCTTAAGTCAAATAGGTACTAATTAATATTTCACTGGCCTTATGGTTAAAAAGGTTGCAGAAAGGCAGCTTTCATCCATTGTAAGGCAGCTTCCCCACACTACATGCAATTTATTAAAAATATGATAGACATCCAAGGCGGTAGCTAGGAGAATCCAAGATGGTACGTGAATCCTGAAACAATTGTCAAGAATGTTACAACCAGTGGTAGGCACACACAGGTATTTAGGCATCTTGCATCCCGTGCCGGTGCCGCATTGTTGCTCCGCAACGAGTCCAAACACCAAGTGCAACTCTCTTGTAAAGTAACTGGTTCAAGTGTGGCATGAACCTCTGCGGTGGCGGAGCTGGAGTGCTTCCAAGTGTACACACCAACCGGTGGAATGAATGAGGTCTCTCGTCACAAATTAGATAGTATACGTCCAAGGATCTCGTCGATCACCGTGACATTGGCATCATCGTCAACTTGTTGGAGCCATAACCTCAGAATTGAACATTTTATGGCGATTTAGCCACAGGTCGACTCAGTTCGAGCAAACTCTCTAAGTAAAACCTCATTATAGTCATTATTCACAAGGAAGGAAACTGAAAATAGCCACTTTTGAGATAGAAATGTCACCAAAAAACCATGCAAATTTTTTTGGGAAATCATTGCTGGTTAAGACGGGCTACCCCAACAATTTCCCCACGTTACCATGGAAATATGTAGTTTACTATAGTATAAATAGCCATAACAAATGGAGATTTGTATGGCGAAATGTAAACAAAATAATTTTCACTAAAGATTTTGGTGTTGCCTGCTGTATTTTCCCCTAAAATCGAGGAATTTTTAATATAAATAATGAAACAAAGAAATTATATGATAAAAATGCCATCATTATAAATATTTTGGAACAAAACATGAAAAACTATATTAATTAAATTTTATTTCGTAGCGTTTCTTATCCTCTGGGACAAACTACTGGAAAAAAACTAATGCTTTTGAAGGATGTATGAACATCACTTTCCTTTGCCTTCAAATAAATTAAAAACAAATCTTTAGTGAAAATAGCCTCGGCCCTGAGATGAAATGAAACTAGCTAGTGTAATGAATGATAAAATTATTTACAACTGCAAGCGTTTAAAGTTTGTGACAACTGCAATCAATCAAAATAATTTTGTGCCTTTATGTCGATGATATTGATTGGATTAAAGTGTTTCCATTGATTACTAACCTAGTCACAATGCCAACGTACTATGAATGGTAAATATAAACTTATTATTTAGTGGCGGCGCATACATGGTCTACTTTTACTATCCACAATTATTTCCTAGCTTGATCATAGAGTTGTAATTAGTCGGAAGCTTGACGAAAAGCTCTCAAATTGATTATTTATTTATCAAATTACCATAACAGCTTACTTCCTGTAGCTTCCTTTACACAATTACAAAAGTTGCTTGTCTCTATGTCCCACCCCCTGTCGAATGACACTAAAAAACCAGGGTGTTATACTGACATCGAAATTTTTCTAAGTCCAGATCAAAAATTTCAAAAATTTTTTTTGCGTCCCCTTTGGTCCACTCTGACGCCAACAACGCCAGGGCAGCGTCGGATTCCAAAAAAGTGAAATTTTTCTAAGTTTTTTTCATTGCGCCCCCTTTTGTCCACACTGCACCGTTATACTTAGTGCCAAGTTTGGAGGAAATGATAAAGTTATGTATGTTGCAAGCATGTTATATGCTGTAGACCACAGGGAGCATGTCGCGTTAGCGTCGGGCAATGCCAGATCCTGTGTATTTTTTTGTAGCATTTTTATTTTTTTATTGGGGCACTATAAATTATTATGTTTAAGTACTTATCCTTTCTATAACATTTTCTCTTGTAGAGTTTCTTTTGTACACTCTGATATTGTAGTAATGTAGACGCATTTTTTGTAGGACATCTAGGAGGAAAGATAAACCCAATAGTAAAAAATATCCAAGATTTGAAGTAAATACGCATCCTTTGAAGTTAAATACAGTAACATTGGTAAGTAACAACTAGGTAGGTACTGTTTAGATTTATTTTATTTTAATTCAGAAGATCACAAATGGTAATGTATTTAGTTATCAATATTAGGTGCCTTTAAAAATAGGTCTATATCTTTCAACAACATGTTCTGCATATAAATAAATCAAAAATTAGTCTGCATCCTACTACAGAGTTGAATTTTGAATGTTGCATAAATAACTTGATGTGAAATTGATATTAAACAAGTATTGTCAGTAAAATGTTCATAGTACATATTGCACTTTAAAAAAAATGTGGTTACCAGTGTTTGTTGGATGAAATTTGACTTCTTAACAATATTTAGTTTTACTCTGTATTTTAGGGGCACAGCCCAAGTAAAAGCGTCATGGACTGTCTCAACAAATGGAGTTCAGCTTTTGAAGAAGTGGATCCACTGCTAAGATTTGAGAGGATGAATTTAGAAGAAGTTAGTATTTTATTTAAAGTACCTAATTATGTTATTATTTTTTAAAAATTACTTTTTATTGACCTACTGTGCCTATTCTTGCATAGGAAATCATCAGCCCTATACAATCAGATGAAGCTGTAAATTATTTAAAAGAATGGAATACAAGACGGGGCAGTATTCTTAGCAAATATACTACGGGTGAAAAATTAACCATCCTAAGTAGTTTTCTACCAGGCGGTGAAAAAAGTTAGTACTAAAACAAGTAAACAACCTTTATCCAATTCTAACTACTTGTATTAAATCACTAATTTTTCAATTTTTTTTTTGTTCTGTTCTATTTTAAGTTAGTTCTTTTTCAGCCCTCATTAGGCAAGTATCTAATCTTAATGAAAAAGTGAAACACAGACTTGAGCAGTTGGATGACTTCGAGGAGGGGTCCGTACGAAAAACAATTGGACTGAGCCAACAAGAATTTGTTACAAAGATCAATGTGCTCAATGACGAGATTAAAAAGGTAAAAAAAAACATTCAACAATCTTTATAAATAAATACATGCGCTTTTTACACATATACTAGCAGACACTCCTTAGTCCCTTAGTCTTATCACTGCACCAAGTTTTATCAAAATGGCAGGCAGTGGTCAATTCCAGCATTAATGACGTTTGTTGCAGTTGGATGTTTGTTGCTCAAACAGTCAATCATACTTTAAATTTTATCAGGTGTTTGAGCAACAAACATCCAACTTCACTGGATTAAACTCCACCAACCTAAAATCCTGTCCTGTGAGTGTTGTGTGCCGTGACTTTCCAATAATACAAGACCAACAGTGGGTAGCTGGAGAAACTGATCGCAAGTTCAACACCGATAGCCACGCCTTTTAGCCAGCTCGTGATCGCGGCCAGTGTAACCTATGTAACATGACCGTAACGTCGCGCAAAGGTAGACTATTATTTAAAGGTTGTCTGGTAGAAATAGCTTTTAGCGATAACATCGCCTCATCATATCAGCCTGTAGACGTTCACTGCTGGACAAAGGCCTCCCCCAGGGATCTCTCCACGACGACCGGTCCTGCGCTAACCTCATCCAGCTGGGTCCCGCGACCTTCACCAGATCGTCGGTCCACCTTGTGGGAGGCCTGCCTACACTGCGTCTTCCGATACGTGGTCGCCACTCGAGAACCTTTAAGACCGCCTAGATGTACTAAACTACTGTATTGTTGTATTTGTTATTCTAATGTGCAATAAAGAGTATTGAATGAATTTTCCATTAAAGAGTATTGATTTGAATTTTCGAGTGTAGGACTAGGACTACTAATACCTATTATAAACGTGAAAGTTTGTAAGGATGTGTGGATATTATTATGTTTGGATGATTGTTACTCTATCACGCAAAAACTACGGAACAGATTTTGGTGATACATAACAGTACCTAATATAGATGCATCAGACTAATATATAGGGAAAAGCTGTTGCGTCCGAAGCCGCTGGAAACAGCTAGTAGGTAATTACATAATGAAGACGCAGCGTAGGCAGGCCTCCCACAAGGTGGAATGAGGTTAGCGCAGGACCGGTCGTCGTGGAGGTCCCTGGGGAAGGCAGTCCAGCAGTGGATGTCCACAGGCTGATATGATGATGATGAATCACATAATATTTAAATGCTTTTCAGCAATTTTAAATTTTCCATTTGTTCCTTTTGCAGGCATGGGACTCTGAACAAAGGGTAAGAGCGTTCAAAATTGGAATACAATGTTCAAAGCTGCTGTCTGATGTGAATGTAATGCAGTTCTATCCCAGCAAGTTCGTGTTAATAACTGATATACTGGACACTTTCGGCAATCTGGTGTTTGATCGACTCAAAGGAAAGAGTTTTGGGTAAGTGGATATGATAAAAAAAATCATAATGTATGTATTCATTTAATATACATACCACTTGTCTAATCCTAATCAAAGATCCTAGGTATCTTATTCTATCTTCCCCACCATGGGCATTAGACAAGGATATGACAAATAATTAGTTAATTAAATATATATTTAAATTAGCCTAAATTTCTACTACAAACATTTACATTTCATATTCATTTAATAGGTATCGTATTTTCTTGCACTTTTTTACAATTTAGATTCATAAAAATCTCAGTCCATACTTATTTATTTCAGCACTGTAGGTAGGTAGGTAAATAAAATAAATACACCAAATAAATGGGAGTGAAGGAAAGAACAAATTGTAATAAAGTTGATATTTAATTACAGACAAAAAGAAGTAAAAACTATTCAAGATATTGATCCTGAATTGATCACAGAGTCTGCTAAAGAAACATGCCAGAACTGGATGTTCAAAATGGCGTCGATCCGCGAGCTACTGCCGCGACTCTATATGGAAATGGCTCTCCTCAAATGTTACGTATTCATCTCCAAAGATGAAATAAAACCTGCTATTGCAAGACTGACGACAATGATCCGAGGGATTGGTAACCCACTGGTGGCTGCCTACCTTCGACTGTATTTATGCCGTGTTGCTTCAAAGCTATTGGGCAAAGAGAGCGAACAATATTTCGGTGAAAATTTAAAGGAATTTCTTGAAGACTACCAACAGGTGAGTATCTTTTTTAGGTCGCTCAGCGAGCTACAGAGAGCTAGGCTCAGAGTTTCTTTAAAGAATATAATCCGCAATGAGAGATCCGTCGAAGAATATAACCAAACTCGTCTGTTCTTTTGATATGTTTCAGATTTTCAACCCCATGATGCGTAATAAATATGAGGGGCAGCTATTGACTCTGGACAAATACCTAAATCTTTATGTACCAGCAGCTGACTGGTTACTATTTGGTACACTCAACACGAACAAGTGTAAAATTACACTATTAGAAGATTTTTTACAAACGTGTGAACAAATGGAAAATAAGTATGGTATTTAAATGCTACAAAAAATGTGTCAATTAAGTAAACACATTAAGTACATGGCCTACTGACATTATGTTTCAGTGAAATGCTACTCTACAGTCTTGTGTCTGCTTTTGATTCAATAAGTGTAATCAATAAATCATCCGTCATATTGGATATGGTTCAGTCTTCTGCAGAAAATATGGGTAAATATTTTTATTTTGGTGGATTATATGTTTGCCTATGAGAATAAATAGCTACTCCATTGATGTACTGGCCAAGTTTCACGCAAAACTACTGTAAGAACTATATTTCTTTACATTCTGTAAGTTCTGGAACTTATGTAATAAATGTTTGGTTGGAGTGTGCATGCTCTTCAAATTGATACGGAACAAAAATGTATAAAGGCAGCGCATACCTGGCGGAGAGCATCGCGCCTTACTCAAATGTCTGAGTTTGACAGCCAGCTAACCCCTTGACCTTCCCCACTCCCAAGTGACAAATTTTCCAATAGGAGACAGTCCAGTTCCAATTAGAAAGGTGAGCCGTAAACTATTAGAAAAACTAACTCAACTATAAAAAATAAGACGCAGAAATACATAGCTAAAATGCCTAGAAACTATTGAAAATAACGTAAAAATAAGACGACAAAAGTCAAAGCTTTGAGCTACACCACAATCCCAGGACGTTTGAGTGGTTATCCTTTAAGTATGCTTTCGTATCATGTCGTGTATGGACGTACAATCTTTAACAAATATTGTTGATATTTTGTGACAGTATTGTTAAACGATGTGTTGGCCTCCCTCGGCGAGCACCTGTGCTCCGCGGACAACTACCGCCAGCTGTCCGCCGAGCCGCTCGTCCAGACGTGGTGGAAGATCGCGAGCAACATGAAGTCGACGTACCATTTCCTGCAAGTGTTGGAGCCGTGGCTGCAGTTTGCGTGCACACACTTATCGGTAATGTACATTTTGTAATCCTATCCTACTTCCTACTAATATTATAAAGGCGAAAGTTTGTAACGATGTTTGGATGTGAGGATGTTTGTTACTCTTTCACGCAAAAACTACCGAACAGATTTTGATGAAACTTTGTACAGGGATAGCTTATATCCTGGAATAACATATATGCTACTTTTTAACGCGGACAAAGTCGCGGGGCGTCCGCTAATACCCCCTAAGAACAAAACCCCTACATAGAGGGCGCTGTTTCACAATGTACACGGGAAAAACTTCTACGCGGGCGAAGCCGCGGGAAATGCTAGTTGGTAATATTTAAGACTTACTGAGCTATCTTATACTTAATATTTAAAGCTGAAGCACTGCGTTATATACGTTATTTTTCTCTTTTTGGTCGTAGCGTGACGTTATGTAGTTAGACTTTCTCGAGAATTGGGCTATTAAATGCAAAAAGAAATTTTCAAATCCGACTGGTAGTTCCGTTTAGCGTGTTCAAACAAACAAAAAACGATTTCCTCAGCTTTATTATATTAGTATAGTTAGATATCTTGTCTCGCCTAATCAGCAGAACACAAACCTATTTATTTTGAAGTAGGTACCGAACGCCCTTGTTGATGATGTCACCCAACAGTAGGGACATATTAATAGGCTGATGATGATGATGATGAGATAGTACTACAGCGTCATTTTGTGTTATTGTAGACACAACACGTAAACATTATACTGCGAGGTACGATCCGGTACATGGTGAAGTGCGGCAAGCCGGCGGACGAGTTCTCCGGCAATTTCAATTTCGTAATCAAGAGGATGTTGAAATCCATTCCAGAAGTCGAGGAATTGTTTTTAATGGTGAGTTTACTTTTGCTTATCCGAAGCGTCAGCGGCGTAGTGGGGAAGACGCGGCATGTCATGTCGAGAGGTCCGAGTTCCTTCCCCGGTCGGGCCATGTACCGACGGGGTTTGCTAGAAACTCAAGTACATTTCCTGACTGCTCTCACACGGTGAAGGAAAACAGTGTGAAAAACCTGCATACGCCGAAGAAATCCTTAGGCGCATGTGAAATTCACCAACCCGCACTGGGCTAGCGTGGTGGACTATAGCCCTAACGCCCTCGTTGAGAGGGTAGGCCTGGGCCTCAACAGTGGGGACATATAAATAGGCTGTTGTTTTGATTTTTATCCCAAACTATACTTTCTATGGGAATTAGATTAAGACAAGAATGCTACTAATATCCTATCCTTCCTACTAATATTATAAAGGCGAAAGTTTGTAAGGATGTGAGGATGTTAGGATGTCTGTTACTCTTTCACGCAAAAACTAACAAACAGATGTTGATGAAATTTGGTACAGTGATAGCTTATATCCTGGAATAACATATAGGCTACTTTTTAACGCGGACAAATTCGCGGGGCGTCCGCTAATACCCCCTAAGTAACAAAACGCCTACATAGAGGGCGCTGTTTCACAATGTACACGGGAAAAAACTTTTTTACGCGGGCGAAGCCGCGGGAAAAAGCTAGTGAAAAATAATCCGGACTAGTACATTGAACAAAATTGTTATCTCCATTGGGAATCGAACCCAAGACCTTTGGCGCTCGAAACCGACCGATGCGACCAATCCAACGAGACGATCAATGGAAGCGGTACTATGAGTTCCTTGAGAATATTTGATGTTTTTTTTTTCAACAGGATGCGTTTATGCCGTTGGTGGAATTGGTGCAAACACCAAACGCTCGTACGATGATGGCTAAAACGGTTCTGTCTATATTCTTCTCGAGATACAACTCGGTACACATAGAGGACCACGTCGTCATCTCCAGCTTGATGAGGCTGTGCTGTATACTGCACGATTCTATCAAGTAAGATCTGTTTATAAGTTAGTAGCGAACGCCCCGCGGGTTCGCCCGCATGGGATAAGTACCTATAAACCATCCGGAAGATATTATCTGAATGATAGTGAAATCCGCATCAAAATCCGTTGCGTAGTTTAAAAGATCCAAGCGTACAGACGCGGGAAGCGACTTTGTTTATATTATGTAAGGATGGGTAAACTAAAAGAACCATCAGCATATCGCTGTCCTCTGCAGTACTTTCTTTGCTCTATGGCAGTACACTAGCTATAGTTGAAATAAGCCATTTAAACCCGGCCCGTGAGAATCCTAAATAATTACCTACTACATACCAACAAGTGTTAAGAAAATTAAGTACGGTCCACAGCCGTCGGTGAAGAAACACGGATAAGGAAACTGGCATACCAAACAAGAGATTCTGAGGCGTATGTGAAATCCATCAAGTCAGCATTGAACAAGCGTGGTGGACTATTATTTAATGCTCACTTGGTGTTCAAATCTAAGCGTATCTAAGCTTACGGTTAATAGAACAACCAGCGTTTTAGCCGTCCACCCTCGCCCACTGCCACTTCAACGTGCTAACTCTTTGAGCTGTGTCGCAAAGACTTTTCGGGTTTCTTGAACTTCAAAATTAAGTTTTTTTTTATTGATATTAAGTAATGTTAATTGGTTAAGTAGATGACTAAATATACATCATTTGTAGCGCCGTAACAGTGGAAGACGAGAGTAAAGTGTGCGCCGAGTTGATCAACAAGTACATCCAGGCGGTCACGTACCAGGACGACTTGGAGACACAGTTGAACTTCTACGTGGAGTGCCGCTCTGCGTTCATCAAGCTCGACGCCGTGCTTGTGGCATTGGTGCACGTAAGTTGAAAAAAAGCATTGCGATCATCGATATAAGTAAACAAGCGGTAGATGGGTGACCCGTTCTGACATTACTCGAGCAATTGATCCTATTTATTATCTATAAATATACCAGCAGAGAGAGATAGAATGATACAAACAGGCGGCGCGCGAGCAAGACGAAGTGAGTCAATTAGGACAAAGTGGCCTAATTTATGAGGCCCATGCGCTAGGGACTAGTAACCCATCTACCGCTTATTTACTTCTATCGATGATGTTAATGTAAGTATTCATCAGCGTCTCCACGTCCGATGTTGGACAAAAATCTACTCTAATGCGCGTCACTGTCATGGGCCTACCTCCTCATCTAGCTTTGATTGGACAGAGGTGGACATTGTGTGGTAATTGTTTATTTACTTACAAACATAACTTGTTTTATAATATATAAATTGTTATTTGTACAACTCATTGAAGTGCTTATTGGTTTGTGCTAACTCCTCAAAACCTCCAAGGAGAATTCAACCGTGGAACAAAACGTTTATAGTTGAATTTAATCTCCTTGGAGCTTTTGAGGAGTTATTACTGTCAACCGCACGTCAGTAGAAACACTTTGCCCTTGAGCTGGCCTAGTCTGGGAGTTCCTAGTCCTAGTAGGGAGTTCAATACTATGAGAGACCAGTTTGTACTGGTTTCGTTTCCATTGACATGCGGTCGACCGTACAAACCAATATTCAAGCAGCGACATGTGGTGTCCGCAGGCGGTCAACAGCCTATCGGCGCGCGTGGGCGCTGCGCCCGCGCAGGGCCGGTGGCTGCAGCGCGCGTGCGCCGCGTACTGCTTCGTGACGGTGCCGTCGCTGCGCTGCGCGCTCGCCAAGGCGCAGCTGTACCTGCTCAGCGGACAGACGGCGCTGCTCAACAACTGCGTCGGACAGGGTACAGTTCGATTGCTTACCATATTACATAAAAATCAGATACAATCGTATTTGAACTTTCCTTATGCATTCGCTCTTCGTACTCGTATGCAACTTTCTAACAGGAATTGTCAGTTTTTAAAATATTTAACCCTGGTCTTTTAATTTTCATATTATTCAAAAATGTGAGTAGACCCCAAGCGGGTTAGGGACGCAATATATTTAAGGCATATCTTATTTAAAATATTATATCATACCACATCAAACTTCTTATTTAAATAATATTTTAAAAATCAAAGATTTTTAGGGTTCCGTACCTCAAAAGAGGAAATTACTTCGTTGTCCGTCTCTCTGTCTGTCAATACCCTTTTTCTCAAGAATGCGTGGAGGTATCAAGTTGAAATTAGTATCAATTAACATTGAGTGAACCCTCAGGGCGCGAGGCCTACTCGCACTTGTCCGGTTTTTTTCTAGTCAATTAGTAAAAAAAATTAGGTACCACTTTAGTTTGACTATTTGACGGCTATTTTTTGTAGCTAGACGTCACTCACTAGGTATCATATCTTTCAAATCAAACATTGTAAATTCTGTGAATATCTACAACAATATGAACAAGTATCTCCTAAACATATTAATATGTTTTGTGTTCATTATTGTTCTCTTTGTGGTATATTGTTTAATTACAGAATTGTATAGCTATCGGAAATGCCAACTGCGAAATTGTTATCTTTTTACATTACAACAAACAAATTCGGATGGAAAATAATCTTTGTGTTTTGTTGCAGCTGAGGCCAACTTCAAGGCTCTAGTGAGCTTGATACCAGACATACCCGAATTTATAATGGAAGATGGACAAAAGAAAGCAACAAACATAAAAGTTGAAGCGCTACTTAGTGACTTTTTATCAACGGTTTTAGTATTACCTGTAAGTAAAAAATTCTTACATACTCAGTTACCAAAGTAAGGTGACCTGTATGGTTTATCTATACTAATAATAAAGAGGTAAAGTATGGATGATTTGAAGTAATCTTTGTAACTACTGAACCGATTTCAATAATTCTTTCGCTGTTGGATAGTTAATACTCTGTGTATGAACATAAGCTATTGGTTTTGGGTTTTATAAAAAGGGGAAGGGAGAGGAAGGAGAAGGGAGGGAAGGGGGGACGGAGAGGGGAAGGGGAGGTGAACGGAAAGGGGAAGGGCGGGGAATGGGAGGGAAAATAGAGAAAGTAGATGTAAAGGGGAGGAGAAAAAGACGATAAGGGGAGAGGAGGGGTCGGGGGATTGGCAAAGTTGGGGTAGTATTTTAACACGAATGAAGTCGCGGGGCGTTTGCTAGTAAATAATATAATGATATGTTAATAATTTTGAGATACATATTTGCATTATTTATTAACTTTTAATGTAAAGACAATAGAAGAGAATGCTTCCTGTGTAGATTACAAAAATGGAATTAATTACATGTAGAATGACTTATTTCAGGATAACATGGAGAGTAACTGTAAGGCGTACATACTGAGCGGGTTTATAAAGACAATAGAGAGAATACACTGGAAGAAGACTGAACGACTCTACTACATGACACTCGTGCGCATTCTGGATCTCCTGTGCGAAATGACACAGGACACCTACGCCTATCATATAGACGCACGTGAGTGTTTGTGTTTCTAACTTTCAAACAAATCTATTCGTAATATAGAGACAAGTCTTATGTCATGGTTTGAAATACCGGTATTTTTGTATACATATTTTCTTCAGTTCGCGCAATAATAAATAACTATCGAACAATTTTCAGTGATATCAAACGACAAGTTGTACGGATCTGATCCCGAGTTCATAGCTACTATAGACAAGTACGCTTCCAACATATGCCAGGAGCTGCTGGTGGTTCTGAAGACGCTGGGCGACGCCAAGGAGACCAGGAAACAATATGAATTGGCACTGGAACTGTTCTGGCGTGTGGTGAGACGGGGTCGACTGCAAGAAAGCCCCATGTTGAGCTTAGCGGTTAACTTGTGGATGCTGTCCCGGAAACTACAGGACTCTAATAGCAAAGTCGCTGTAAGTAACATAGGTACTGTAGTGTCTCTTTGGACTACTGGCCTTCAATAGAATTCAAATCTAGGTTGTATAGGAAATTTATTAAAACATTACCAAAAGTTCGCGCGGCGCTTCCGCTCTTACCAGATGACATGAGTTTGTATGAGACGAATTATGTAAGCAGCGGCGGCGTCGCTTGTCAAATCTCACAGCAGCGGCGTCGTCGCCCGCCGCAGCGGCGGTGCCACCCTTACCACCTTAACTCCATTAATACCTACCATTGTTATTTCAATTTCATACGTAATCTAAAGAACCACTATTGCGTATTTCCGCTGTCCGACGTTTAAATTGTGTCGCAAACTTAAGAGAAATTATAGGTTGTATAACATGAAACAATGTTATTTGAGTTAATAGATAAGTGTGCAGATTCAGATTAATGGAGAATTGTGTAGATCTTAGGAAGTTTGTGCTTTTCTAAGGACAATATAAAGAGAAAACTTACTTTACCCCCTAGGGACTAAAGCGTATCATTATGCTCATATTGTCGCTACTAATATAGGAAAAGCTTTAGACACTCTATAAAGCATGACAAGTGAAAAGTGTACTATGTAAGCAATTAAACTTAATCTACATATATTATGTTAATTTGAATAAAATGTTAAATCTATTTTGTTACAGAAGGCGATATTATCAGTGGTAGAAAATGATAAAAATCCCGCTAGTCAAGAGTTGCTCAAAAAATTGAATGAAATATAAGAACAGTATTAATAATTTAAAAGTATGTAAATAATTGTTTTTGTTTGTAAGTTATTACATTTAATTTAATTTGGTGTAGTATTTAAGATAGGTATTTAATGTTTTTTTAAATTGTACGTTTATACCTACTTAGTTATTTAAGACTGCTATTAACAATAAATATGATTAATATTTAGTAACAATGGTTTAAAAACAATAGGTACTTTATTTACTCATCATATAAGAGGTATGCCGTAACAAATAGTTTTCATATGTCAACGAAATTTTGGTGATTTCGTGAAATCGACTGACAGGAAAAAAGTTTATTGTGATTTCTAAAGACAAACTGACAAATATATATTTTGTCAGGAAGGTTCGAATCTCTTTGGTGGCGCGGTAGTAAATTTTTTTGATTCGTGTATTTTGTTGTGACCAGTTCAAAGCGCATTAGGGAGGATATATGTCCAATAGAGGTCGACACGCTTATGATGATTAATTGATATCATGCATGGCGCATATGTATTTGGCCTGTAAAGAAACTTGGATCCAAAATTTGGATTTAAAAGTGTAAATACGAACTTCGAAAGTTTTGGATAGTTAAAAACATTTTCCTAATAATTTTGCATACAACGCTTACTTTAACGTTTTCACGAGTAGGTAGGTATAATCCACAGACTACTGAGAAGATACTACGGTGTAATAATCATCAGCATATAATAGTCCACCGCTAGACCAGGCCTCTCCTCTACCAATGGTTTAACTGAACTGCACAGGAGGCGGTTTGGAGATAGCAGTAGGCACATGAAATTGAAGGCACAGCGATGCTGCGGCCCAACACGTTACCTTGTACGACATTATCGTACTAACTCTGTTCTACTATGAATAGTACACTGACAGTATAGTTATGTGCTACGATTGAAACTAGCAAGCATTTAAAATTTTAACGCAACTTGTTTTATTGTACGAAGTTCACTTGTGCAGCGAATGCCGGCGTCGCGGCGACGGCGGGGGTGGAAATTACAAAGGCGGGTGAGCTGTGACCACCTTTTTAGATTATATCTAAGCGCGTATTGGAGCAATGGTGAGATGTTGACCCCAACAGTTGGTCGCCGGATGGAGTAAGCGGACATTGTCGCGCAAGACACGCTCGAGTGGTGCGCGCGCTCGGTTGCGCCGATCTTTCACCTTCGCAATATTGACGCCTATAAAACCTTGTCATTGCAATATTGTGACGTTACTTTCATCCCGACCCAAACGAGAAATACAACGCGCCATAGTGAGGAGAAGTGGACTTCAAACATTTTATTTGGGTTTATACCCATTATACAACATGACTAGACTCGGATGTCTGGTACGAAGTTGTGAACATTGTAACTTTTGAAATATTTTTATTTAAATTAACAATTTGAATTTAAAATCAAATTCCTGTTACAGTTAATAGTTTCGGCGATATGTGAAGGAGTGTTTGCCAGAGAAGCAAAACCAAATGGATTTGTCCAACCCTTGGATTTTTCGCCTATTTTCGACGCGGATGATTCTGGTCAGTACCTACCTTAATTTTGTTTATAATTATGATTAAAACACTCGATGCTTATTGCTTGCACGCTATTCGATTTACTATATTTATACTATATCATGGTTATGGTTTTTCAGGAATCACTTCGCTGGCTTCGAGTCCTGTTGCCGCTGCAATGCTTAAAGTAGATAAGAGCCAGTATCCTCAGTTGTTCGACACTGTTGTCAGTAGTTCTATCGATTCCTTGCAAAGTCGCATAGCGCCTCAAGAAGCTGTATTTTCTGCTGAACACTTTGGTTTCAATTATCCAATTGCAAGTCAAAGCTTTCACTCTCCTGGGGCATCAGCTAAACTAGTTGCACACCCAAATCAAAGACAGCAGCTACCTCCCTCCCACTTGCCTATTCGCCAGGAGTTCAGCCCTTTGCGGTACGATATCCGAACTGTGCACGATGCCGACTACAAAGTTTACAAGCCGGAGGAAGACGAGCAGGGAGAGGAAATTTTGGCAGCTTTGAAAAAAAATCCTAATGTATCAGCTTATTTCCAACCCGCATTGACAAATGTTGAAGTAGCGCATCCCATAAATTATCGCAAAGAAGAATCAAATGAGAGCCCTGAGATTGAACAGAACTACAAGCCAAATGCTTATATTGCAGGACCATCCCGTATCCGGCGATACACAAGTGGAAGGAAAAGTGAAAATTTGAGGAAAAGCAGCGAGGAAGACGAAGACCCGTATGAATATAAAGCCGATTATGTTTCCAGGCCTAAGGCCTTCGACAGCGGACCCTACAGCAGCGCCTACAAGGAAGAGAAGGACCCCAACAAAGACTATGAATACCCCTACGGCTACGATTCAGGATATGATCATAAAGAATATGATAGAATAAAGGAACTATCTGAAAGACAAGCTGCGGAGATTAAACAAAACCCTGGCAACTGTAAAGAGGTTAAGAGAGACGGTATGTCGTGTAACGTATGCAAAGATCCTAAAACAGGTGGGAACTACGAATCTTGTTCGTATGTTGCGGAACCCAAAAATAATAAATATGCTTACTCCAAAGAAAAGAAGTTCGACAGCAATGATGAACCCGACGAACCTGAAAGCGAACAGAAGGGTGAACCGAAGAAATCATCCAAATACGAAGACGCCAAAGACGATGATAAATCTTCACACGAATATGCATCCGAGCCAGAGAAGACACATAGCAATTACAGGAAGGAAGACGACGATTCCGACGATAAATACAAAGCCTTCTACATTCACTCCTCGCAGCCCAAACCGAGTGAAGCTTTAAGAGCAGCGACTGAGAGCGATAGCTCTGAGGAAAAAACAGATACTTTAGCTAAACCTTACAACTACAAGCAGGCTTTGCCCGGTTTCTACTCTGACAATGAACCTAAAAAAGACGTGGAACACGTTTTAGCTGAATTTAAAAAGAAAGATAGGTCTACATGCAAAAAAGTACAGAAAAATGGTATGACCTGTTTCCAGTGTACAGATAAATCTGGCCTGAAAAATGAAGAATGTATGTTTGTATCGGAATCTGCACCAAAACGTAGCCATCTAGCTTACCAGGAGCTTAAAGAGTTCACATCCAAGCCGACGACGCTCAATGAAGGGAACGTGGGCGCCGAAAGTCAAACTGTGACCACGAGCGCTCCTGCTTTACAAAAGTCAGCTTCCTATGTCGTTGCCAATTCAGGTTACGGCAAAAAGTTGAAACGAAAAAAGGCTCCTCATGCTAGGGCCGCGTTAGGCATCGCTGCCACCAATCCAGTGGCCAGTGTTTTACTACCGAGAGTAGCACTCCCGGTTGCCCCCGCAACACCTCTAGCGTTTGCTCCGAGAAAAGTTAATAAAAGGAGCGCGGAATCAGAAGCGGAATCTCAAGCGGAAATTGTTGACGAAACTAACATAGCGCCTCCGGAAGAATTTGCAGGTGTCAATTCGCAGGGCGCGTTTTGGGCGGAAACCGTGCCTCGGTATAGCGCAGCGCTAGGCGTTACTCTGCCCGAGTTCATGCTGGCCCGGTCCGAGCACGAGGCGTCGTTCGACGAGGCGGTGGCGGGCGCGTAGACTTAGTCAATCAACCGACATTAGTAGAGCGTGTCCGTTGTACAACACCTTTTAAGTAAAGCCTGAACAGAAGGCAACGGGTAGTATTTGTTGCGTAACAAAATACGATTTCACAGATTGACGTGCTCTAATCAAACACGAAAAGTTTCATAATAAGTCAATAGGACCATGTCGAATCGGATAAAAAGAGACTTTAGTGTCGCAACTAAAAGAATAAATTGTTTTATGTTTAAGGCTTATGTTAATGTTCGCGGAATTTTACACTCCTCTACGGAAATTTGAATAGGTATGTTTTATAATTAATGGACTATGAACGTGAATGTGGACTGTTCATATACATTATTCTGATTTTTGTTAACTAGTTGTATAGATAAAATTGAAAATAATAAAATTGATGTTATTGTTTTGTTAATGGCGTTTATTCTTATATCCCACCACCCTGGTTATTCAAAGTACATAATGTGATTAAGTTTTGAATTATGTTTATTAAAAAGGCACTCTAACTAGATAAGAAATATTAGTATTATTTTAACTTCAGACTGTTTTTTATTTATTTTCCATGACGGTTTATCACAGTAGATACGTTGGTAAGACGGAATCACGGATACCGACAGCCCAATTACCAGTTTAGTGAGCTGAAGTGGCAGTGGGTAACTCAACAATTAATCTGGCTCAATAAACGATGTCCATTTTATGGGGCTTTCAAATTGAACTTCTGGAATGTAAATTTCAATATTTCTATATTAAATATATTATAATATATCATACTGGCCATTAATTGTATAGAAAATGGTTTATTGGAAAGAAAAGCCATGCGCTTAGACTAGTGTGTAGTTCAATATTGATGTGATATCTGTCCCAATAGTTCCATGTGGAATTGAAAGTAAGTACTGGGAACACCCCTGTTGATGTGATTCGCTGAGCGACATACGTCCGCTGTCGCTTCATGTTGTTCATCCTTTTTTTATTATTATTTATTTATTGCTACGGGGGCAACAAGCAGGCGGGCCTCCTGATGTTAAGAGGTCACCGCCGCCTATAGACACCTGCAACACCCGGGGGGTACTGGTGTGTTGCAGGCCTTGGTTGAAGAGCTCTTTTGACTCTCTTCTTGAAGGACCCCATATCGTAGCGCTGTGGAAAAACGTCAGAGGGAAGGTCATTCCACATTTTGCACGTGCGCAGCAGAAAAGAACACGAGAAGCGCACAGTGCTGGTCCGCCAGGGATCTATGAAATGTGGGTGAACCGTATTCTGACGGCGCGCGGTGCGATGGCGAAAACTGGTGGCTGGCACCAGATCGAACAATCCTAAACCTCTTCATTACCACTTATGCAGATTAAGCCTGGTCCTGGACTTACGGTGGTATTGATGACGAAGACATGATTTGGCTAACCCAAAATACAGTCTACACTATAGTTTTTCTATTGTGTTGTCAGTACACCGTATCTCGATTGTTGGCATGCATTTCGGTCAGCGTCCTAGATGTCAATACTGTTTCAGATGTTCTTATTTTTGGCTGGTAATTGTCCAAGATACTACGTCATCAGGAACCATCTCGTGCAGAGAAAGTAACTATTCAATCAATTTCAGTCGTGTTCAGCCCATGCATCGGTTCGCTATTCTGCGTGTATAAATAAATTCGTAAGCGGCCAATAATAAAGTAGATTTAGGCGCATGTGTTATGTGATGTGTAGTGAACACGCCAGAACGATTTAGTAAAAGCCGGTGTATTGTTCTTTCTGTGGCCCGATTTCTTGGATTGTTTTTATAAAAAGTAAGTGTTTTTCTAATTACGGAAAAGTTTATTACGAAAAATTTATTTTAGTATCGAGTAATATGCGTAGTTCACGATATATTAGACATGGTCAGCTCGTATCAATAAAATTGCGAAATTATCATTAGGAATGTGATTTTTTCTTAAGATAGAAGGCAGAGAAAGTTGAAGGTAAAAATCAATTAAAAAAATTAAATTAAATCAATGAATTTTAATCACTATTCACGACGCTAATTTCATGGCTCCAAATATTTGTTTACCGGAAGCCGATTTCGAATCTATAAATGAACAATCTGCAAACTGACGTCGTAAAAATGATTTCTTGTCTCTTTGCCAAGTAACCGATTGAATAAAATGAAAACTATTATTGCGCAGTCTTTTTTACAGACTCGCATTGATCTGGTTGTTTATTTTCGTACCCAATAAAGTATTTGGCAGCAGCTTGCTTCTGAAACACTGTTCATTCCATCTCCAAATACCTACATTAAGTTTCTACAGTATAGGTGGGTCGCAGGTTCAAGTCCCTGCTTGCGTGCGATTTGAAGATTATTTTTTACTATTTAGTTTTCTATATGCCACCGTATCGCCGCCGAAAAGCGCTCGAACGAGATACCTATCATCCATCCATCGTTCGTGAGCCATATTTGATGGCGTACTATTATTTGTTCTGTGATGGCGTAAACAGTTCATTGGCCTGGTATACGTACTTATAAGCTCCAGTATTAACCAAGGATAGGAGATTTCACAAATATAACATCCAGACCAGGAACACTTGTACAAGTTGTCTGTCCCCAGTGGGAATCCAACCCACAACCCCTGACGCTCGAGTCACTAGGGCTCGAGTCATCAATGACCTCACTGGGTATTTTGTGCAGAGCGAGGTATATAAAATTCCAGTCAATAAATTAGTAACCCGAAACAGTAACCAGTCGATATATTAAACTGGATGACCAATTGTCAAACGGTCAAATTTTGATTTTTTAAATAAAATTTAATAATAAAAAAAACATTAAAGATTTTTTTATAAATTAAAGGGCTTTATGTCAAAATAATTATAATAGTATTACAGTTTGTAGATAAGTAAGAATGAGCAATCAAGTTGTCGAGCTGGAGGAGGAGGAGTACGTGGACGTGCGCTCGCTGCCGCTGCGGCCGCCGCAGCGGCAGCTGCCCGCGGAGCGCGCGGCGCGCCGCCCCTGGCACCCAGTCATGTGGGACGACACCATCGTGGGCCTGCCCGCCCCTGACCAATTGCAAACGGAAGAAAAGGTACACACACATCTTCGATCACGTATATGGTGATCGAAGACACACATTCATACTTCTCACAACAGGCACAGGCGCAAAATTATTTTGTGTTATAGGTTTTCTTTGCACTAGTTCTTCTGCGTCACAACAGATGGCTCTCTATCGCGGCCGAGCTCAGTTCATCTGAGCGGCCGAGGCTAATCATGTGTCGTGCATGATTCTATCATTTTTTTTAATTCTGGGAGGTTTGACTTGATAACTTAGATCTTTAAGCAAAATCGTGAGCGAGTTGTCTTACGATTGCAGTTTAGTTACCAACGGTTTATGTAATGTATTCCAGGTAGAACCTTCTCACGAATACCCACACAAGCAGCGCATCCGCAACCTGAGGCGCCTCATCGCCGACGGCAAGGTGAAGCCAACATCGGAAGACCTTATCTTCTTCCTGTGCAACAAGTTCGCTGTCTCCGACGAGCGACAAGATAAGGTTTCATTGTAAATGTAACCCATTAAAGCACTGCATATTCATTTCAATAATATCTGTGTGTGACGCTGTTCGCATTTATCATTTTGCTGATTTCAAGTTTTGCGAAGAATCTTTATTTAAATTTTGTAACCATATTTCACGATAGCAAATTCATAGCAATGGAGTACGCCATTTGGATTCCAGACACTTTTTATTAGGTGGAAATCGTACCATAGCTAAGGTCGTCGCACAAGACCCAAAGGCCACATTCATTAAGCAAGTGTATAAGCTTATTCTTAAAATTTATAACTTCCATTATAATTGTTTGATTGTTTGTTATTCAACTTATATTTTTTAGGGTTGTAAATATTAAAATAATATTTGTAAAAAGTTGCCTTGTAAATTTAATGCTTTCTCAATCATAAGTACCCTCCAATCATGTATCGTGCCTATAAGCAGACTTCTAACTTGATGCTACAAATAAATTAACTAAACGCAGGTATAATGTAAGATTATGTATTCTGTGTAATAATTAAAATGTTTTAGCGACTGTATTACAGTCGCTCGAGATTGGAATAACAGAAAATATTTTGAAAAACTCAAGTCGTTGTAGTTACATATACTTTATATTCTTCATAAAAATTATCTACACACGAGACTTTTTAATATAAAAACAAATCGAGTTTCTCAAATTTAACATAAGTATTTAAGATTTTCATTCACACATGGGCGCAGCGTTACACCGGCAAGGCGACGAGACGGTCGGTATAATGTACAACAATGGTCTTAACGGCCCCGTCGCCCCGCCCGCGCCGCGCGCTCTGCTACCTTACGTCACTAGCGAACACCGCGTACCCTCGTTAAATAAATTAAAAATATAAATCAAATATTTCTCAAAACGAAAAATAGCCGGTCGACGAGCCTAACCGTATCTAATTTTTTATAAAATAATCGTTCACTCCGGCGCGACGCGTGAATCTCAGAGGGGCGGCCCGCGGCGCAGCGCGTCACTCGCGGCGGCACCGCGCGTGCCGGAATCGTTCGGCGTCCACTATACACTGTACTGTACAAACATTGTTCTATCGTTCAGTCCGCCGGACGGCGCGGTCCGGTTCGCTGCGCTGGCTCCCCGCGGGCGCGGGCGGCGGCTAGGTGGCGGGCGGCGGCGCGCCCGGCGCAGGGTCCGCGCCCCCCGCCGCCGTCGCCCCCGCCGCCGCCGCCCCCGCCACGCCCGCCGCCGCCGCAGCGCCAGCCGGCACTTCCTCATCCTCCTCCTCTTCAGGGTCGAATTTCAGCATGAGTTGTTTGAACTGTGGAAGACAGAGTCAATTAGATTTAGTACAAAAATATACTTTAGGCCCAACATGTTGATTGAGCAATAATAATCTCAATATGTAATGAATAATACCTATTAACAACATGCTGTTGGTCGCGGCTTCGCTCGCGTGGAATAAGTTTTTGCCGCGGGAACAGTTAACCGCGTACAGTTAGCCTATATGTTATTTCAGGATATAAGTTATCACTGTACCAAGTTTCAACAAAATTCGTTTAGCCGTTACAGCGTGAAAGAATAACATCCAAACGTCCTTACGAAAGCCTTATTAATATTCGAAGGATATTATCTCTATCACCATTCTTGTCCACTTCCAGATTTGGACATAAAAATTACTCAAAATACGCCACATTTAGCTTTCTACAGTCGAGGCTGGGCGGTTCAAGTGGCCAACCCGCACCACCCGCATAATGCACCGACCTCGAGGTAGTCGTCGACGAGCCGCCGCCGGCCGCGCTCGTCGAGCTCGGCGTCGCGGCGCGCCTCGCTGCGCAGCTGCGCGATGGTCGCCTTGGGCTCGAACACGGGCGCCGCGCGACGCGCCACAGCCTTCTCGTACACCTTCGCCGCCTCCGCCGGCGAGTACTGGCTGATTTTACTGAAATAAATACAAAATCATTAATATAATTTATTGCACAGATTGAAGCAAAACAAGAAACATTGACTCCGATGTAAATTATGATGGTTAGCGATTTCTTCCAAGTAACCCCGTGAGGTAACCTTTAATCATCTTACAAAAGCACAAACTTGTTGATGAACTCAAAAGGTCGAATTATTCGTGTTGGTTGGGATGGTGCACGCCCTAACTAAACTGCTTTTTTATTTAAACTTTAAAACTAAGAAAGAGATGGCATGAATAAAATTGTTAAGTCCTGTCCGTCAGACAGAAGAAAATTTTAAGGTGAAAAAAAAAATTAGGTTTGTATGAGTGAGATAGATGTATACTGACGCGTCAGTGAAGCCGTACTGCTGCTTGAGGTGCTGCTTGAGCACGAGCAGCAGCAGACAGCCGCGCGCCTGGCGCATGGCGTCGCGCAGCGGCCGCGTGTCCTCCGGCAGCCGCGCCAGCAACGTCTCCGCCTCCTCGTCGTCCTCCTCCTCGTCCAGGGGCTCCTTCTCCTCGGCGGTCGGTTTGTTCAGACCCTGAGTAATCAATCAATCACCGTCACGGTCATATCATTGCAGTACGCTATAGTCCCCGCGGAGTTTAATGGCGGCTGTGTGAAGTTGGCTGATTTCTGCGCAATGACTAATTTTAGGTGTCAAAGGGGGAGCTGTGCGTTCACTAGAGACGCTCATTCAATTTCAAGAAATGGTTCATTGATTCGATCAACCGAATCAAAGTTTCAAGTTTTTGGACACCTCTATGTAGCACACTATCTCGCTTACGCACACATCAATTTATGCCTATATTCATTCAGATGTCAAGAAATTCCGTGGGGACGGAATTTACGTTGTCAACTTATGGTAGGCGTACAGGTCGACCTTTCTAAACAGTTAATTTACACGAGATTGTTGTGAGATTACAAATCTAATCGCCCGCCGAAACGAAATTACAGCAACTCCTTCGTTAGAATAGAATGTTGGTTTTGTTTTATCTAAGTAAAGTAAATAAAGGGTTGCCCATAGAAAATTCAGTTTTTTTTAATGAAAAATCAACTTGGGCAAAGATCACGATTCCAAATAGATTATGGACATCAATCGCGCGCCGCGCCTAAGGATGGGCAAAAAACCCATCCAAAACGGGAATTTTTTTGTCAAATATTCTGTAAATATTCTCTAAACAGGAAAGTTAAGATATTATAATACATACTTATTATAGACATTATAATGACGTACATACAAAAACAAATAAGTTAATTAATACAAATAAAATTACCTCCCGAAAAAGCTGCAATAGATTTGAGCCTGACGTCGAGATGATGATATCAATGTGATGTATTATAAAAAGTGGTTCGTCTTGAACTTGATATGGGAAGTATCCTAAATTATCTGCCAGGTACAGCAATTGATCTAGAGGGGCAGTCTGAAAAAAAAAAGGATTAGTTTATAATTAACAAAGTTTGAATATTTTTAATGCCTATTGCGTATCACAAAGCAATACATACGGAAACATCATCATATTGCTTAAGTAGTGACAAGACCAAAGCTCTCCGTTGAGGCCGTGTGTTGCGTAGCAACGAATATAAGAAGCCGTTGAGAGCGGTAGGCAAGTCATCCAGTTCCTTTTTCCTAAAAACAAAAATACAACATGAATGTTTAGGATACTCTTCTATAGATTTGCAATAAATACTATTTTAACAGAAAAATAGTTTTAATAGCAGAATGTAGTTGCTGTTTGTTTGTAAATATCCATTAATTTAATTTTAATATTAACACTATGTCTAACCTGAATCACCCACACCCTAACTATGAGAACCGTATATAGCATATTTTAATTTATTCACATTTTTAATCGAATTTTAACTTAGAGTAATACATAAGCTAGCTATTATGTATACTCTAAGAATTTTAATTAATAATAATAATGTTTGGACAAATTTACACACGGCTGTTCAGTCCCAACTAAACCGAAGCTTGTAAATGGGTACTCAACAACTGATGAACATACTTAAATACTTTTAAATAAATACTTAAATACATACAAACACCCAGAATCCGAAAACAAACAGTTATGCTCATCACACAAATGTTGGTCCCGGGTGGGAATCGAACCCACGACCTTTGGCGCAGTAGGCAGGGTCACTACCACTACGCCAACAGGCCAGACCTTAAATTAAAGACACCTATCATTTATGATACACTAGCTTATGTCCCGCGACTTCATCCGCTTTAAAAAAGTAGCGTATATGTAACTGTTTGCCCGAGGCATCTAAATTTGATCTGTAAATTTTTGTTCTCCATACAAACTTTAACATCCCTTTTCAACCCTTTAGGTATGGAATTTAAATAATACAAGTATACCCGATTTTAAGTCAGACAAATTATTTTAAACAAAAAACCCGGTTCAAATCGGACCAGAAGTTTTAGCGTGATGCGGGTTCAAACAGATAGACAGCAAGAAATTTATTGAAAAGTGTTTAGGTGTCAGTTAAGCCTAAATAACATATAACAATTGTTTTTTTTTGAAAATCCTTTCAGTGTACAGAAATATTCCCGTTACAGTTTTATAATAGTGTAGATGTAGTTAACAACTTACCTAAACCCTCGTATGACTTCGCCTTTCGAGCGCTTCTGTATAATCTTTTGTAACTGGTAAGACAGCTTGATGCCGAACTGCGCCTTCATGTGAATGAACCCAGGGTATTTCTTATCTATCTCCTGCAGGTTCTTGTCGGCCGTATGAGACACAGTAACCTCTATGTCTGTGCTCATACATATCAAATATGGGACAATCTGTAACAAACATTAAAGTCTGGAAAAGGATTTTTTGATAGAATTCGACTACTCGGAATCTATTGCTACATTAGTAGACAAGTTATTGTCTTGCTTGAATTGTCCTCAAATCAAAGGGGATGTTACCAAATAGTAATTTTAATAGTTTTAATTTTCTATAGTAATTTTTTTCATTGGCTGCAAAGTCGGTCATAAATCATCGGAGCGGTACAGCGATATTGCGCTCCTCTCCCACTTACTTGGTACGTGCCATTTCTGCAAGCGCAGGGCGGTGCATTACTGCAGCCGATAAATGCTATTGATATAGATAGTGTTCGATTGCGTCCAATACTAAGTCGCCGTACCGCTCAAATGATTTGACAGACTATAGCGAAAGAAAAAAATACCTATACTTAATAATATTATAGAGACATACCTGTACAGGGTGCACCAAGCCTTGCGCCAACACAAGTTGGACGACCTTTATTGCACTGGATCGCACGACCGTGCTGTGGTGCAGGAACGAGTCGAGGATCTCCTTCAGGTACAGCTGGATCACCGTCGAGGCCATGCCCGACGACACGTCCCCCATCTCCTTCAGATTCTCGTGCTTTGACCGTTTGGACCCTGTAACAGAGGCACATACATAATATGAAAACTGGCAACCTATTCTAATTAGTACAAGAACGTGCAGGTACCGGCCTACAACTAGATTGCAAGTCGGTCCGCGGTAGCAAAAATTATAATATGGTGGCCAGCTTTTATTGGCTGTGGCCGCCAGGACATGACAGTGACAGGGTATTTGTGTTGACACGTACACTCTTTATCTTGTCTGATCATCCTCTGTTCCTCCTCCTGCAGGTACATCTCAATGTTCCTGAGCACGTCCGCCTTCATGTCGACGGGCGCCAAATCGGACGTGAGCAGCTGGTGGTAGAACTCCTTGAGCTCTGGCCGCAGCATGAACTCGTAGTGGCGCACGCCCACCGAGCCCAGCGCCTTGAGCGTGTGCGACACGAAGTCCTCGTCCTCCAGACCCACGAAGAACATCAGAGTGTTGTACACTTGCTCCTTTATGTCGCCCTGTGGGACACAATACAAATATGGGCCATTACTATTATGAAAAACTATCTGTTTCCCGCCTCGCCCGCGTGGAATAAGATGTTTCTGACTGTTTTCTTTTTGCTCGGCTCCTAAGGGTCGAAGCGTGATATTAAATAGCCAAATGGGTAATTCTCTCAAAATGGTGAAGAAAAATATCGTGAGGAAACCTGCATACGCCGAAGAAGGAATTGTTAGGCGCACGTGAAGTCCACCAACGCCATCGTTGAGAGGGTGGGTAGGCCTGTGGCCCAACAGTAGGGACATATTATAAGGCTGTTTTTTATGTGACTAACCGGTAGGCCTTCAATGACTTTAGCATCTGTAAAGTCGAAGTACCGCAGCAGGAGCCCTACGATGAACAGCGCGCGCCGGAAGTGCGGCCGCGTGTGCAGCGCCCGCGTCACGTCCGCGTTGCGCTGCCAACTGTGCTTCCACTGCAGGAGGACGCCTGAAATACGCACTTTTGTCAAAATATGCTGCAGACTTCAACTGGAGGCCTCGGGTTATTCATTATAGTCCGGATTAAATGCTGGGATGCAAAAAAGGCGTGCATGAGCGAAGTGTGCGGCGCGTGGTTTGGCAGCCCCGTTGTAATAAGTTCAACTCGGAACGGCAACGTCGCGCTCGCGCCAGCTGCAGTGACGTTGTTGTATTCACGCACTCACGCACGCAGCAGAACGGCAACACGATGTTGTTTTCTTAAGTCATTTAGCAGTGTGGTCAGCCAATCAAGAGCAAAGAAACCTGCATACGCCGAAGAAGAAATTCTTAGGCGCATGTGAATCTCACCAACCGGCACTGGGCTAGTGTGGTGGACTATAGTCCGAACGCCCTCGTTGAGAGGGTAGGCAAGGCCCAAGTAGTGTGGACATGTTAATAGGCTGTTGATTTGATTAATAATCTGTGACCATTTGCATGCAACATGGCCGCCGTTGCACGCATCAGCTGATGCTTTTATAGTGAGCTAGGAAATTAAATAGCTGTTGCCCGCGTGGAATAATGTTACCGCGGTAAAAAGTAGCCTATATGTTATTCCAGGATATAAGCTATCATTGTACAAAGTTTCATCAAAATCCGTTCAGCCGTTGCAGCGTGAAAGAGTAACCAACATCCAAACATCCATCCTCGCAAACTTTAGCCTTTATAATATTAGTGGGATAGTAGGATTGACGAGATTCATGTACTATTATGAGGTGTAGTAAATAAAAGAGCTGAGCTGAGCGCACTCACCGTGGTACTTGTTGAACACGTCCCTGATGAGCTTGTAGTTGCGCGTGAGCTGGTTGACGATGGCGGCGAGGCACGCGATGCACGACGCGATCACCAGCTGCCCGCGCTGCAGGATCAGCTTCACGGCGTCCTCCTCCAGCTGCGCCAGGAACACCTCGCTCGGGTGCTCCATCAACGGCACCACCAGCTCCAGGGTCGACGCCACAGTCGACATTATTTGCTGCTCGTATTGGTTCTGTTTTAGACAGTTAAATTACTAAAGTAAGTAAAGTCTAATTTATGAGCTTGTAACATATGAATCACACGCAGTATTAAAGAGAGAGATCGTATAGTTGCTCTCCAAACAACGACCCCCTGACACCACCTTATTACACTTACATCAAAAAAGGTAATGTACGAAGGCGAAGGATATCTATCAATATTGACTGTAAATATAGACACATACATACTTATCAAAAAGCACTTGCTACATTATTTACATATCTCGAACATAAACTGGATATCGTAAACATATTCGAGATATGTAAATAATGTAGCAAGTGCTTTTAGGCTATCTGCACCAAGTAAACTAGAAAGGCTATTAATTTTCAACGCAATGTGTAATGTAATGTTTCACTTACCTGGCATTTTAAACACAGGTACGGTTGCAACGTTAACGCGTGGTTAACTAACAGTTGTGGCCTAATCTTTGCAAACAAATGCAGAGTTGAAAGGCACGCCAAGATGCGCTGAGATGAGCCAGTACCTAAAATGTATTTATTTATTTTTATTCGTATTAATGTGAGACATAATAAATAAGTGGAGTATAATGAGAATAAATAACATGCAGGTGATCACGTTAAATATTTAATGTTATTTTAATATAGTAATTGTAATGTAGTAATTTTTAGTCAAAGTTAACTTATCACAATTTTTATTTATTATTTTAGTGTAAATAACAATAATAATTTGTAATCTGTGGAAACTGTCTCTGACATCATAATTATAGTATTTTCTTTAAGTTTACTGAATAAAATAAAAAAATAAAATAATTACCTTCTGCACTGTTTTCTTCTAGCTGGAGTAGATTCTCAATGAGACAGTCTACAATTTGTTGACAAGCTACTAAAAGCGATTTAGGCGGTTGATAGATAATTTTTGTCGAGTCATCCTTGTCTTCTTTAGGCTTGAATAACTGGAAGAAAACACACAAATTAGTAAAGACATTCTAATGTATACATTAAAAACGAAATAACTGGATGTCAGGCAAACAGGGGAGAACATTTAGAGACCATTAAGCCAATCATTCCTTAGTACAAAACCAAAACAAATCATGGCGAATGTAATTTGATACTTTCAATTTCAAATGTATTTACAATTTCATAACTCACGCTCAAAAGCAACTGCTGAAACCACTCGAGGCCCATATCCCTGGAGGATATGACCACGTCCGTGATGTTGAGGACTTTCCTGGTGAGCGGGTCGGCCGTCGCCGCGGTCATGTCGAACGCGCCGGGCCGCACCGCGCTCGCGCACGGGCTGAACCACATGTTCTGGAAAACCTCCATCACCAGTTTCCGGATGCCCTCCTCGTCGTTCACCCGCCTGATCATCTTCACACAAATTTCTGGGATTTTGGGGAACTCGGGGCATTCTATGCAGATGTCCTTCAGGATTTTTATTACACGTTTCCGAACTGATACGCCGGTGTCCTGTAATAGAAACATACAGAATTATGTAGCGATTAATGAAATGAAAGAAACTTGTTTCCCGGTAGGTACTCGTTGTACTGGACCAAGTGGGATATCTGAGCGTCGGTCGTGCAGTGGTGAAGATGCGGCCTATCATGTCAAAAGGTCCCAGACCGATCCCCGGCCGTGCTATGTACTAAGGTTTTTTACTTAAGTACATATTAACTGCTCACGAACGGTGAAGGAAAACAACGTGAGGAACCTGTATACGACCAAGCGGGAATTCTTAGGCGCTTGTGATGTCCACCAACTCGCACTGGGTCGAGATAACGCCAGGTCGAGTGGGTAGGTCTGAGCCCCAATAGCGGGGACATATTAATAGGCTGTTGATTTGATTTGAAATGGGCGATGTAGATAGTAAAATAGAATATGACATGAAAAAAAAGTGTAGTAATTACCAATATTCTATTGGAGAGCATTCCGTAGTATTTGTCGATGAGATCCGGCCGACTGAGGACGAACTTCCCGACGAGGTCGACGGCGGCCTCGCGCACCGCCGTGCTCTGGTCCAGGAACGAGCGGTTGACGCCGATCTGCATGTCGGGCCGCGCCAGCACCGCCGGGTCCGCCTCCACGATCATCGCCAGGCACTTCATCGCCTTTGTGCGGATAGCGATCGTGTTCTCGCAAAGTATCACCAGTATCTTGCGTAGATATCTGTACAATTGTACAAATACACTTGAAACTAATCTTTACAGCCAAGAGATTATAAAAGGTTAAGATTTCTTAACGAATACCGGTTAAAAATTAAAAAAATGCCAAAACTAGTATTTAATCTCGTAATATGGGAATTAAACAAAGGCAGTTATAAGTATAACATGCAGAGCAGGACCAACTGAGCAGAACCCACGACCTCAGGTACTAGATTTCTTTAAACTGACTATGCTGTTGGCCTCGACGGCCATCACAGCTCCACCGGAGAGGTAGAGTCCAACAAGCGTGCTACTAGACTAACGAAACGTGTAGTCGACCGACTCTACACGTAAACGACGTAACCTGAGTAATAATGGTGAAGCCGTAAGACATTAAAATAGATTCGTGTGTTCACCTGTCGAAACTCTGCGAGAACGACCGCTTCGACGCCAAGTACTGTGAGATCAGCTCCGCGCCGCCGTAGTCGATGTACGACTGCATCACTTGCACCTGAGTACCTCTCTGGTACCTGAACGGTCGTATCTTTTCTAAGAAAAAGTGTTTCCGCCGCTCTATGGTTTTGAACTTCTCCGCGGACAGTATCGCGCTGGAGATGTGCTTCTTGTCCGGCCTCGCCTCCCTGATGCCGCCGTCGCTGTCCTCGTCGGCCTCGGATTCCTCCTCGCTGCTCTCGTCTTTGTGCCGCTTCTTGGATTTGTGTTTGGCCTTCTTACTGGGCGAGGAGCTCTTGGGCTGGATCACCATGTCCCTGTACCACTGCGTGATGTAGAAGTGCCGCGCGCAGTTCCACGCCTGGTCCTTCTGCCCGTTGATGGCGAGGTAGTCGAGCAGCACCCGCTGTAAGAACTCCGTCCGCTCCTCGTCCTCGTCGAGTCCAGATGTAACACTCTGTAAAAATACCATTTATATTAAAAACTAGCTGTTTCCCGCAGCCACGCCCGCGATTTACAAGTTGTTACTGACTTCTTTCTTTTTGTTCAGCACCTAAGGTACGACTACAAGTTAAATAGCCTCAAGTATTGGATTGGGCTATTAAATGCAAATCCGATTGGTAGTTCCAGAGGTTAGAGTGGTAGAACAAACACTCTTCAGCTTTATTATATTAGTATAGATAATGTCAGTCAGGTGTTTGTAGTTGCAGCCTAGTTGCTAGTGCACTTGCCTCACTTTATGAGGGTTTAAACCAGGGTCCGCAGCCGCTGCCACCAGCCCAGGGTACTCCAGCGACCCCACGCGCACCGACATGTATACTGTTCTATATAAAGGCAGGTAGGTACTCGTGCGGTACGAGACGCACCTGCGCGTGGTTGCCGTCCTTCTCCTCCTCGGCGCGGATGTCCCGCACAACGGCGTGCATGGTGGACAGCTTGGCGCGCGAGTGGACGCTGTCGCGCCGCAGCCGCGCCGCCACCAGCCCCAGGTACTCCAGCGACGCCACGCGCACAGACATCTCCATCGACTTGTCCGACATGTATTTCACCTGGACAACGGTAACAGGTCGTTGAATTATAATAAACACGCAAACTTCATCCTTGTTCGAGAGAAATTACTAAACGAATTTATAATAAAGATAATGCAGATTTGTTTTATATAGTTATGTTATCGACGGAAGAAAAACTGAACTGAAATAATGCATATTTGTTTGTTGTACCATTTCTTGTGTTTAATAATTATATATCCGAACATACAAGTATATCCGAATGCTATATTTTTTACAATATTCGAGCTGGCAACACTTCTTTTTGGACTCATCCAAGGCGGATGGTCACTATGTTACTTTGAAACTTATTATGTAAACGTATTATGAATTGTCGTAGAAGTGCTTGCTACCTCCCCAGGGAACCGGCGGGTTTCGAGAAGTTAAACCCCGCAGTGTGTAGAGGTGCAGTGTGACCAACTGACCAGCATGGTTCCGAGTAGGCTGAGCAGCAGCTCCGTGGCGGGCCACTCGGGCTTGTTGACGGTGGTGAGCAGGTCGTGCACGAAGTTCTCGAACAGGGGCCGGAAGTCCACCTCCTCCGAGCGGCTGCGGCACTTGTTCAGGAACGACGTGAGGAACGTGCCGCCCACGCTGATCGCCGCCTCGTACTTAGATATTATCAGCAGATCTTTGTCCACGTGCTAGAACAAAATATGCCAATGATATAGTAAACAAAACGCGGAGAGCGCGAGCACCTCCAATCTACCAAGACCTAGAGAGAATGCTGTCTGAGTAAACCCGCTACTTACTTTTTTACTCTCAGTTTCCACATGTTGGTTGTCTTGCGACTTGCACATTGTCTCCGGCAAGGTGACGACGCACTGGACCAGCTGTAGCACCAATGCCGTCAGCATCTGTATCTGCTGGCCCGAGTTGAGCTGGAACGACCGCAGGTTGTGCTTGGAGCTGGGGATGCGCGCTATCGACGCCAGGATATCCTCCAGCAACAGTCGCCGGTGCTGATCGTACTTCGTGAATATCTGTAATCAAATTATTATATTGATAAACATCGCTCATATACATTTACAAATTATTATCTTCAGAATGTACTCACCAACCATATTGTGGTATAGATATATATACAGGTGGAAACAGAGTAGTTTTAGACAGAATTTACGTCAAAAAGAGAACATTGTATTCCAATTTCAGAATTGGAATAAACAAATTTTGGATTTTTTTGGATTTTTAGAGGGTGACTGCAAATTCAACCTATTCCTTGCAAGAGCTTTTCATCATCATATCAGCCGGAAGACGTTGTTGGACTGCCTCATCTATCCCTTTCGTCATCCGTCCATCTGGTAGGGTGATGGGACCTCAGGCTGTGCAGTCTCATGCCAGAACTTGTCTGTCCCAATAGCCCTCGGATACCGCAAGGCATATGTGTTTAGATGGATGTTTGTGCGTATGTTTGTGAGTATGTATGTTGTGTATGGGATACTGACCGTGGTGACGAGCTTCAACGCCGAGAGCTGCAGCTCGCTGACGTTCTCCACGAAGAAGGGCGAGACGCCGACGGTGGAGGCGTGCAGCACGGTGGTGTCCGTGAGGTGGTGCGCGGCGAGCAGCTCGGCGAGCAGCGTGACGCTCTCGTGCGCGTGCGTGTACAACTCGCGCACCGCCTTCGTCGACCCGCCGGAGCCGCCGCACCGCCGCGTCGCGTTGCCCGCGCCCCCGCCGCGACGCTTGCGACCGTCCACTGAAAGTAACATAATAGCTTGAATAGAATATAGTTTATTGCCATTTATATTTACAGATGTTTCCTTCGGGAAAAAACTGATGAGAAACTGAAATATTACTCTTAAAATTATTATTCTCTTAGGTAAATCAGAACAGAAATAATATTTTACCTTTCTTTTTAGACGTAGATTGGATGCTGTATACAGGGTCATAGACGCAATAAATAGTGTTGTTGAGTTGGAATTTTATAAACATAATGATTCTATCTATGACATCCTCTAGAAATATGCGTTTGGGCATGCTAGGGGAAGTCATTATGTACAAAGCTGTCAAACAAGCGTCCGACGCGCACATGACCCTCTCTAATGCAGACTCGATCCATATCTGTCGCATTTCTTCACTGTCCTCCTGTAGAGAAAGAAACCAACAATATTAACATTAAGTTTCAGAGATAATACAGGATACATTCAAAAAAACTTATTTTATGGAATCGGCACATTGCATACGACGTACACTTTTCAATTTTTCTGTTATCGGGGTTAATACTTACAGGGTCTCCCACAAGTGACATTTTCTCGGCAGCTCTGATGTTTTTCTCCAACAAGTTGAGCAACCGAACTAATCTGTCGGATGGAATAGCTTCCATAGCACCAAGATTCTTCAGTTTAGCTGCTTCAGAGCATAACTCCTGAAGTTGATAGCGCGGTAATAATAATTCTTCCGGAATATCAGTTCCCTCTGGAAAATGAAATAAATTTAGTAAAAAATATATCCTCAAGAGGACTGAAATAACTATATTTGCAGGTGGAATAGTAAGAAATGGTTTAAAGCGTAAAAACTAATACATTTCTTTGGTAATGTGTAATAAATGATCTAGTAATACTCACCCATTTCGTCAGTTATAATAATGTCGTCATCAATAGTCTCAAATACTGATTCGATCAATTTATTAAAACGTTGATACGTATTTGTCTCCATAAGTTCATCTACTGAGAGCATTTCCAGGACAGGCACTAATCTGCGTTCAACTTTCCGCAACTTAGGACGTACTGTAAAATAAAAAAATAGTAGTATTGCAATGCTATTAAGTACACAATATATATAATAATAGAACTGTTGACATTGGGTTAAAATTAAATACCGATTGTGGCTTCAGCTTCTTCCTTTTTACTGGCTTCTTCATGCTTCCTCTTCACTGCTTCCCAGTTCTTCTCTCTAGCTATGTCTATTGCTTCTCTCTCTTTGTCCACTGTTGGCGCAGATTTACTAGATTTGGGCTTGAGTGGTACATTGTCGTCGGAGTCTGATTCTACCGTACTATTTTTCCTTGATCTCTCATCATTAGGAAATTCATGTTTTTTCAGTATCCCATCCTGTAAAAATAAAGCACAGAATGAAGTGCAGAATATTTACATTGTACTAAATGGGATAACATAGCTTCTGAAAGTTAAAAATATACTCACTGATAATCGTCCAAGTTTTACAAGAGGAAATCTGTCTATGTTTGTGCTTTTTGTTGGTTCTTGCTTGTCTTGAGCAATAGGCGGCGCAAGTTGCTGTAGTGCATAGGGCGCACCCATCGACGGTTGAGGCACCTGTGGCTCCTGGCGCAGCGGGGACGGCGCCACGCTGGCCTGAGCTGGCGACTGACCCGTTACAGCGTTGCCTTCTACAAAGAGAATACAAAATTATAAAATACCACAAAATTTTAATTCAAAAATTACATCAGTCATCCACACATACCTTGTCCAAATGCCTTTTCCTGAGATTGCATGAGTAGTCTTTGTTGTTCTGGTATATCCCTTGGCGACATAGAAAGTGGATCTTTGTCTTCAACTAAATTAGTCTCAAAATTTCTGTCTTGTACTAGGCTATTATAGAAACCACCATTTTGTGGTGTGGAACAGGATGTGTTTGATATTGAACTCGCATAAACATTAGAAGAATTACCAGTGTTCCAAATTGGTGAAACATTATTTTGGGCAGTGATGTTAACTTGACTCCCTGGACGGGCTTGTGATGGTGGGGAGCCCATATTGACGTGGGGTGATGATTGAGAAGGTGGAGCTAGTAGTTGTTGATTTGGAATGGGCGCTGAATGGACCGCAGTTCCAAGTGCTGATGGACTTGAATGTACAGAATTGTGTGATGGGTAATTAAATGATGCTGAAGGTGACATCCCATTGAATTTAGAGGTATTCACATGATTATCCCAATGATTTGACTGTTGATCGAACACATTAGGGTTTGCATGTAAGATAGCTTTCAATAGTTCTGGTGTAGCTTGCTGAGGCGCCGGGCTTACTGCGTTTGGTATGCTTTCATCCTTTAGGTCTCTGAAAATAGAATAAGAGTCCATCTTAAGCAATTTGCTTCCTGAGGATTATTGAAATAAATTTATATATTTAAAAAACAAAATCTTTACATGTGCTGAACAGATGTCTGCATAAGGGACTGCAAAAGCAAAGTAACCAAATTATCGTCACGAGTTGCGAGCAGTATCGCCGCTTCTTCGGCAACACGAGGATGAAACAGCTGCGACTTGTTATTCAGTGTAGACGGTAAGGGAGTTGGTAATGGTAACACTGGTAATACTGAAATCAAACATTATCTAAGTCATCAAAAGCCTCTTAGTATGTCGTGGGACATACTGATGACGTAGTATGTTGAGGCACAAGCTTACCCTATCAAGGGGGCGTATAGTCTATGTCGCTAGCCAAGTGCAGGTTGGTGGACTTCGTATGTAGGTTCTTCACGATGATTTCCTTCACCATTAAGAGCAGTCAGTAAATGTACTTAAGTTTAAGATTGTACGACCAGGGATCAACCCCCGACCCCTCGTAGCGAAAGGTCTGCCTAAGTCAATTATATATAAAGTACAAATATAATAAATTGTACACAAATATGGACAGAACCATTTTTAAAAGCTCATTAAGCATTATCTTGGTTTTAGGTGTAAATAATCGAATTGGTTGTAAAAATAGACCACCAAGAACTCAAGTGTAGTTTTATATTAAAATTCCTTTAAATAAAAGTATATAGGTAGTCTAAAGTTTCAAATGTACTATAATGTTGTCCATTGCTTCCCCACACGCCACATGGAATAAGTTTTCTTTTCTCGCTATTAGACTTCTTCACACACTAAAAAATAGCCAATGATCATCTCCACTAAACAGGTTAAATGCATGCAAAATTTTATGTAGATCTGTTGAATACTGCCATGAAAGCATAACCATTTCATATCTTCTATACTATTATAAAATCGTAATGGGAGTATTTCTGTACCTTAAAGGGTTTAAAAAAAAACTATTGGAATACATTATTTAGGCTTATCTGACCCCAAAACACAGGATTTTTAAAATTCCAACCCTAAAAGGGCGAAAAGGGATGTAAAAGTTTGTACGTAAACAAAAATTTACAATGCCATGGGAAACAGTAACATAAACAATACTTTTTAATGCGAACGTAGTCGCTAGGCACAAGCTAGTTTATATTATTAGTGTTCCCCATGCTGATGTCTGTTGATTCTTCAACGTCTACAACTGCATAACTTTCTTTTGCAATAGATTCATGGTAGCTGTTGGTGTTACTTATACCTATCTAATTACTGACATACTTATCCTAAACTACATTACCATCAATATATGCCTTATTTACTTTTATAAATTGTGCTCTACTTGAATTAAAGATTTATTATTAAACAGATTCATGTAACATAATTTAAAAATAATGTCAAATAAAAATAATATTGGGAGTGAAAGTACATTTTTCCTTACAGCATAATTTTCTTGGTGAATCTATGTAAAACACAGTGTTTGTTATGATGCATGTTTGTCATATTATGCATAAACTTAGACATATTAAAGTACATGGACAGAAGCATCACTATACTACTTTATTGGGTGATTGAATTAAATGTTATGATCTAAGTAAATTAAAGATATTGCCTAGCCCATAATACTACTCATTGAATAAACATAACTCAGTTCACTTTAAACATGAAATACTTACAATCTGTTAAGCTTGCTACACCTGCTAATGTCGTGATAGGGACACTAGGAATATCCCTCTCATTCATCTTGATCGTTGGCCTGTTGTTAACTTTAATTTGTTTTCCCCGGTCCGCTAAAAATTAAAAAGAAAGTCTTCTCCTGAACTGTAACACACTGATATGGTCGTTTGCGTCGTCGTCAATTCCATGATCATTCTACTTTCCACAGAAGTAATCATTAACACATTACACTAAAACGTCGAATAGGCGAAGATTCATCACACTAAACATATTTTACGTTAAAATATGTAACAACAAATCCAACAAAGATTGTTGTGAAAATGGGGCAGCCGTCAATTTGATGCTTTGTTGTGCGTTGTGCATCAAAGCGAAGGTCAGCGCATCTGAACGACACTCCCAATGATGGAAAGGTAGCTTGGGTGAGCGTAAAGTGTTTTCACTTGGGTTATATGACAAATACTCACTAAAACATTATGATAACCATTTTAGTAAAATAATCAGGACAATCCAAATAATTTCTCACATCGTAATCAAGGAAATAGTTGTAAATTTTTTTTTGGTTCAGTGTGACCACATAATTTTCAGAGATATAACTAATTATAATGAAAAGTTCGTTTATGTTGAAACTGCAGATTGCCGTTTTAACTCTTTCTATACAAAAGAAATAGTTCTAAATACTTCGATAGGTATCATCAACAGCCTATTAACATGCTCAGGGGCTCAGGCCTACCCTCTCAACGAGGGCGTTCGGGCTATAGTCCACCACGCCCATGCCCCGATTGGTAGGGACCTACCAATCGGGACCTGGATCGTGTCGTAAGTAGAGGCCTTGACTTATTTTTGTGGAGGCCGTGCTGTAACGCCGGTTTTTTATTATTATTTTAAAACTATCTTCCATACATAAGCTTACTAACATAAGCCTAAAATGACTGTCTCCAAAAGCGTAAAACCCATAAAAAAAACTAAAGCTAGCAGTTGGCAACACTGGCGCCCAAAACCTTTTCTTTTAAAAATATAAAAGCAAAGGTTGTTATACCATACAGTCTATTTGAAGTTGGTATCATTCTCGTCTTGCACATTATAGTGTCTAGCGCGCACACTGCGATTTCTTGTTGTCAAAGTTTACAAAATGCCGACCTATGTCATTTCATATCTTAACATCCTTATCTTTTCCATATCATTCATTTCATTACAAAGGTAACCATTCCAAGACACTTTATTAGCAATTCTGTGATCATTTCGTCAGTCAAGTCACGCAAGACAAACCGGTTTGTTTCCTTCGTAAATAGCGCCAGTCCAGACTTCGCTATGAGGCCGTATTCCAGTTTAAGTTCTTTTACGTGGTATGTTAAATATTTCGGAGTGCCGTTAACTCTGAGTGTGATCATGTATAAATTATATAAATGTTCTCGACGAAACCGAAGGGCGGCACTGCAAGGAAAAGTAAGTAAGTACTGCCTTGTGTTTTGATTAACGTTCTGGTGTCTTTACATATTCATTTATTTACAGGTAGTTGTTATAACTGGTGCAAGTTCTGGCATAGGAGAGGCGTTGGCACACGCATTCTACGAACAAGGGAGCAAAGTGGTGCTGGCAGCTCGCAGAGAAGCAGAATTAAATAGAGTGAAAAATGAACTTCTGTCTAAGAAAATGGTATAAGATTTATTTTACAATACATGGGGGTGGATTTTTTGGGGTGAATTTCTGGAATAATTCATTAATAATGCATAGCTTGTTTATTGTTTTGAAATTGTACTGACGAAGCTTTACTAGTAATTGCTTAATTCTCAATGCATTACACTGTTGGGTCATATTCTGTGACACTAGTGGACTTGAATCAGTCATCAGCACCCTAAAGTTCACTCAAGATCTAGTGTTTTCCAATGCTTTCTTATTTTTACCTTTTAGTTTTAAGACATTTGCTTTGTTAATTTAAAGGCACACCCAACTGAAGAGCCAGTGGTTTTGCAACTAGATCTTGCAGTTTTAGAAGACATTGAGCCGTTTGTACAAAAAGTGTATGAGATTTGTGATCACATTGATTTGCTGATTAACAATGGAGGTGTATCGCACCGTGCATCTGTACTGGATACAAAGATTGAAATTGATAAGCAGATTATGAACATAAATTATTTTGGCTCTGTTGCTCTGACCAAAGGTATCTTATCTTGTGCTCTAAACATAAACCTCTACCTACTATAGATTAGTATTACAAAATCTGAAATTATACATTAGTACTTATGTATTCTGTGACATAAGCAATGTTATTACACAAAAAGTACTACTAATTGGAGGAAGATATCTATGAATTTAATATTAGAGTAGGTCACAGAGTATAAAGTAGGTATAACTACAATAATTATAAGATATTCTTCGTTATATTTTCAGCCACATTACCAAAAATGGTGGAAAGGAAGAGTGGTCATATTGTATTTGTAAGTTCAGTGCAAGGGCTTATAGCTATACCAGATCGTTCAGCGTATGCTGCAGCTAAGCATGCAATGCAAGCATTTGGGGACTCCTTGAGAGCAGAAATGCATAAATACAATATTAATGTATCTGTTATCAGTCCTGGATATGTGAAAACTGCTGTGTCATTGAATGCTTTCACAGGCGATGGATCACCTCATGGAGGTTGGTAATACAGTTTTATCTAAACTAAGCGTCTCAGTAGCGTCAAAGTCAAATTTTTTCAAAGGCTATTTTATTGCATGTAAGTACAGTGGGTACATTTATACAACGTCGTCGTAGGGAAGAAGCGGCCTATCATGTCGAGAGGTCCGAGTTCGATCCCGAGTCGGGCCATGTACCAATGAATTTATCTCGAAACTTAAGTACATTTACCGACAGATCTCAAACAATGAAGGAAAACATCCTGCATATCTACCTAGGGAAACCTGCATACGCCAATGAAGAAATTCGTAGGTGCATGTGAAGTCCACGCTAGCGTGGTGGATTACAGTCCATACGCTCTTGCTGAGAGGGTAGACCTGTGCAGTGGGGAGATATTAATAGTCTGTTAATAATGATAATCTAAACTGAAATGTTTGTATGTCATCAGAAATTTAACTTTCTCATAGCAGGGGTACCCTGATGATTTACGCGACTAATGTACAAGTGGATAAAGTACCAACCAGATGGCATTAGGTTAACTTGTTCATGATTTTTATTTAAAAAACTTGTAACCTGTGTGTTGCAGTAATAAAATCACAATGTATTTCTTCAGCAACTTTACTTTCTTTTTCAGTTATGGATAAAAGCACAGCAGCTGGGTTTACACCAGAATACATGGCAAGCAAAATACTGGACGCAGTCTATTACAAACAGAAAGAACTGGTAGTCAGCCAGTTTGTACCAAAGATTGCAATTTTTATGAGGCACTCTATTCCTTCATTATATTTTAGGGCCATGGTAAGGAGGGCAGACCAAAAAAGCTGGTAGTGAGGCAATGCAATTATCCAGATTTATTATAAAGCAGTGTTATTTTTCAGTCATAATTTGCGAGTGTGAATGTTTGTTGCTCAATGACGCTATACTGGATTTTGATGAAACTTGAATATACTGATACGATATATTTCTATCTATCTGGCTACTTATTTTCCTTAAAACTAGTTTCTGTTGGAAATCGTATTGAGATATTAAAAATGGTTAATAGATGGCGCTGTCTACGCTGTGTAGCGTCGTCCGTCGTGTAATATCACGTAGCTAGCTAGGATCTCTGGTGGGCGCCCGCGACTCGAGTAGCTAAATTCCATCCTTCCTGTGTAATATCTCAGATAGGTATTTAATATTGAGTGTAATATAGACAGTGAATAGAATAGTGAATAGAGCGTCAGTGGCGTAGGGCATAAGACGCGGCCTATCATATCGAAAGGTCCGGAGTTCGATCCCCAGCTGGGCCATGTACCAATGGGTCTTTTCTCGAAACTTAAGTACATTTACTGACTGCTCTCAAACGGTGAAGGAAAACATCGTGAGGAAATCTGCATACGCCGAAGAAGCAATTCTTAGGCGCATGTGAAGCCCACCATCCCGCACTAGGCTAGCGTGGTGGACTATAGCCCGAACACCCTCGTTGATAGGGTAGTCCTGAGCCCCAGCAGTGGGGACATTAATAGGCTGTTGATGATGAATATAGACAATGATAATGTACATTCAGAATAAGCGCCCTTAAACGAAATTAATTAAGGCGTTTCTATTTCTACCGGAAGTCTTAACCTCACTTTTCAACCGACGAAAAAACAAAATCAGGAGGTTCTTAAGTGGACCCGTATATTTGTTTTATATTTTTTATGTATACCACGCATAACATTTTACAGAGAGGTTAATACTATTTATGAGCTTGTGGATGTACATATTGTGCGGGAAACCTAAATAAAAGCGTGGTACAACTCTCTTTCAGTCGGTTCTAAAATTGTACATTGCTATAAAACTTTAGTGAGGATATGAACCTTTTTCATTTTCATTTGACATTTTCATCAAAGTAAGAACCACCAGATTTACACTTCTGGAAATTTACAAGTCTTCATAAAAATCATAAAAAATAAAATTGAACATTCTCTACCAGTTGTTTACCTATGTCTCCCCCTTAATTTATTCTTGAATTTTATTGTAAGTAATGTTGTTTTTTTTATAATTAAACCATTATATATACACACAAACACACACTTCTAAAAAGCTTTATTAGACTCATATTCCTGTTATAATATTGTAATCTGTAAAATTTGTAAATTATCTGTTGTAGCTATAAATAAATGGGGAAGACACTGACTCCTGAAATACAGCTTGACTAGTTTGCGAGTCAGGGTTTCGATATAAAATGTATGCATCTATTAAGTGAATAAAGTTTATGTTTAAAGTTTTTTCATATTACGGTACTACTATGGCTATTGAAGAAGAAATATATACTCTAAATGTATCTATTAATTTTATTTATTGCATGATAAGACAACAGTATTATGTATATTCAAATAATCACTGCCACCCATCGTGGCAGAATCTATCAACAAATTGCTATCACACTTGATTAAACTAAAAAGCATCCTTATAATATAAATAAAATATATTTTGTACAGGCTTGCCTATCTAATTAAACTACCTACCAATATTCATTAATTATAACAATTTTTACAGAGGCTGGCTGTATGTGTGCTAGGAAAAATAATCTACAGTAACATTGTATGTAATGTATTAAAGCATTGAATTAACTGTTACTGTTCACAGTTGAAAATCTAGGCATCTGTTCCTACTTTTAGCAGAATTTATACTTCACCATGAATAATTACACTATTTGAATGTTTGATAAAGTCTCCATAAACATATAGCAGCTGCAGCTACAGACACTGTGTTATGTAATATTACTTTTCTTCTATTATCTTTGTGTATGAGTACAACGGGTGATGCAGAGGTGAGATCACATAGTACAGGCAGTGTTGCTAGGTGTCGGCGGTCTTTTTCCTCTTGATATTTGCAGCATGGATCCCATTGCCATGACAATGTGTAACATCCAGCACATAGGACCGAGACAACCCCAAATGGTGTGCACACCAGTGATCTCCATGCTAAACCTGAAACACAACTTATCTGTAATTTTGACAATTGGATGTGGTTTGTAGGGCAACAAGGAGGTTACATTCAAGTTTTGATTCAAATTGGATTTAATATAAAAAAAAAGCGTCAGTGGCGTAGGGGATAAGACGCGGCCTATCATATCGAAAGGTCCGGAGTTCGATCCCCAGCTATGCCATGTACCAATGGGTTTTTTCTCGAAACTTAAGTACATTTACTGACTGCTCTCAAACGGTGAAGGAAAACATCGTGAGGAAACCTGCATACGCCGAAGAAGAAATTCTTAGGCGCATGTGAAGTCCACCAACCCGCACTGGGCTAGCGTGGTGGACTATAGCCCGAACGCCCTCGATAAGAGGGTAGGCCTGAGCCCCAGCAGTGGGGACATTAATAGGCTGTTGATGATAAAAAAAAATAGTATTGATTCTCTGGAACAGAATATTTACTAAATAAATTCGATTATTTTACAGTATGAGTTACATAGCCGATAATACACAAATAAAAATGTAATCAAATGTATGCAATTCTATAAAAAACAAAGTAGGTACCTGACGCAATGCTGCAAATTCCACTGTAAACAGATACTTTATGCAAGAGGTTTCCAATGTAAATCCATCGGGCTGTCTCTTCGCCTAGTGGTTCTGGTTCTATAACGATGACACTCACGCCGGCCTCCAGTGCTCTTTCCAATTCCATCTCAAATTTGATATGAGCATTTTCACTATCATAAACTTCTCGTATGATCGCAACACTCGACGGTTTTAGATCCCTGTAATACAAAGTTCAGTTTTACGGTATAAATTGAATAAGATCCAGGCTCGTAATTGCAGTTTGGCATCGTTCTGTTTATATTTAGATTGAGGAATTTACAATACAAGAAATAATATAATGTAAAATCTAAAACTATTTACTAGTATTTACAAACCTGTCACTTTCATCACCCGCCATTTTAACTATAGACAATACAATAATATAGAGTAATTGCTAAACTCCAGTAACCGGTAAATAACGAAATTGTTTATGCTAGAGGCAAAGGTTTTCAAAACTATACAGCCAAGTCTAAAATAGCTTTGTCTAATTAAAAATACGCTGTGGATACGGTGAAGCTGGAAACTTGTGATGAATAGGGTGTCCGTTCACCTAGCGTACACATAAGAGATTCTGGGCTAGTTTTAGTGCCAATAAATAGTACCCAAATAGTACCTAAATAGTACCTAGTTCAAATAAATAGTACCCCTGTGGTTTGATAGGTACTAGTTGTATGTATCGTATAGGTTGCGAGTAGGTTCACGAATTTAATACTTTGCCGGATTGAGCTTATCCAATCTCAGATTTTTATCGGCTAAGATAGTAAAGCTCAAAATTCGTGCCGGCTATATACCTTTATAAATAAAGAGAATTCAATGTTTGCGTTCCCGTTAGAAAGTCTAACACAAACGTTCAAAATCAGCGCGGCATCATCAGCAATACCTAGCCAACTAAACCCTTAATAGGTACGAAAGTTGAAATTATATTTCACCGATCTTATTGTTTCAATCTAAGGTTTCATTAAATTTCTCGTTAACATGTTGGTCGTTAACAATGGTTAACATTTTCGCTGGCAGACGTTACTTAATGTTAACGGAACACAGACAATACAAGCATCCGTATCTTCTAAGATGCTTTTCAGCGATAGGACCTAAGTAGATTGTGCTCAAAGAACTTCGATAGAGGCATTGTTTCCATTGTGCAACAAAGATTATTGAAATTGATGACCACAATATACCCCTGTAAGCATTATTTCGAAAAAATATTTTCCTCCACTCACATCTGTCGCTTGTCGCCCACTAGTGCCGTTCTAAAATCCGGCTGCCTGATTAGGTAAAGGTGAATGTTGCAAACCAAACTCACACGGTCAATTAACAACAAATCTACGTGGTCCACTATACAATTCTCTTTTCTATCGCGAAAGCAATACAATTGGATATTAACTGACATAGCCACGTCGTATAAGCTTATTTTAATTTGTGTGCAACATCAGGTTTAGTGCTAAGCTGATACATAAAAGGCGTGTGTGGGTGCAAGGCTGACCTTATAGGCGCTACCCACAGGCGTGCTAAACATTAGTATGATTTCCCGGCATCCCACGCCCAACACCTATTATCACCATAAATAAATGACAGGATAAAAAATTATATAACCAAATGAAGGTTTCATTGATTAATTAATTCTCTCCAATATGGTAGACAATTTGTTATTTATAATACCTACTCATCTCTCTGTGGTGAAGTTTACAAGAAGTGAGAAATAATTAGATAGCCTGCCTGTCCAAACTCTAGGAAAATTTTGTGCGGGGGTGGTCCAACGGAAAGATGACCTCACTCGTTGATGTCTTTTGTATGGAGGGACCGTGACTAGTGCACAAAAGATTTCTATACATGCTATTTTATCTATTGTAATTTAGTTATTGTGTAAATAATTCAGCTAACAGCTTCGTAATGTTTTAGAAACATGCAAGAGAAACATTTGGAAATTCACGATATTTTTATCATTGACTCATATTTATAAGAATAATTTGTTTTTAAAACATTACACAGCATTACGTATACGAACGCGTTCGAACGGTCCACTGCCGAAACTTCCAATGGGATTCTTTTCTCACTAAGTTGCTACGGAATGTTTTAGTTACCTATTTTGCATAGCTACTTATTTAAATTCGTGTAATCCACAACAGCCTAGTTATTAAACAAAGGCATGACCAACTGTGAAATAAGTAACACATACTGTTTGTAGAGTTTTATATTACGTACGTTCGCTCCCAATAAAACACCTGTCAGGAAATTTGTTAGTTCACTTGAACCAATATTATTTGAAAGGAATTTGGTTAAATAGAGAATTAATCGTTCTAATTTCCTATGATCCATATACATATATTATTTTTGTTTCCGCACCAATGACGGTAGAACAAAGAAATTTCAGTGTGATGGCAATCTACGGTTAAACGGTTGTCATTTTCCCAATACGGGCAAGGACCAAGAAAACAAATAAAAATTAAAGGTTTAACATCATAATATGTCGGAGCCCATTGGTTAAATCCACAGAACACGGAAAAAGCTCGCTACGCTCCCGCTCGCTACGCTCAAATCAGCCAGTTGAACAGGTAGTCCGGGTTGAAATTTTACAATATCGCAAATTTTGACGAGCTGCAACTAGAAAACTGTTATAAAAGTTCCTTTGGAAAAAATTAGTACAGTTGAGCTCACGTCAATTTATATACATGTTAGATTTTGCACCGTCTTTATGTATTACGCAATAGGAGTTAAAATGGCGCTGCAAGTGTACAGGTGGACCTGAATTCCACCGTACAAAGGCAAGACCTTCTAATAAATTTTTGAACGAGCGAACGTAATATCGCCTAGTTGCATGTTTATATAGTTTCAGAGACAGCCGGTGCGTGGTATACTGTAGTCGAACACGGCATGGCCCCCATTGTGGATAGTCTGCGATCGAACGAGCGCGGGTAATGAACTCGAGCATCCGCGGGATTCACGACACGCCGCCGCGCCGCCCGCCGCCGTGCGCCCGCGCCCGCGCCGCCGCGCCGCGCCGTGCGCCCACCGCCCCGCGCTGTGCTCACGACCATATATTTACGATCCAATGTCTTAAATGTGTACTTTAATAGAGCAAATAGAAATATATAACGAAAAGCGATCGCCCTTCATGATGTCCTGCAGTCGTGGTTTTATTTTTCAGGGATATCAGAGCCAAAACGGAGAGCGATAGAGAGAGGAGAGTCTGTCTATTTCTCGAAAACTGCGGACCGTGAAAATTATGGAAATATCAGGGAAAAATATATTTTTCGAAATGTTTCAGGAGATTTAGTAGTAGGAGATCTCTCTTGACGGTTCCCGCACTCGTGTAAGAACGTACGCTTTGCTGACTTTTTATAATATCGGAAGCAGACTCGCTTTATAGTTATTATGCAACAGTTTCATAAAGTTGGGTATTTCAATACGAGCAATAGACAGCACGAGTGTTAAAATACCAGTGCATACGATAATTTATCTACGACTTACAAAAGTTGCAATAAAATACAAAAATAGGAAATGAAAAATGTCATTCAAAATTCAAATGACTATTTATCTACATACATTCATACATAGTTTTAGCATTGAAGTTTGGATATTTCAAAAATTTTACTTTAGAGGATATTATTCAGTGCATTTACCCATAATGGAGATAATGGATGTAGTTTTTTATGCTGAATAAGTTACAGCTTAATCTCGCCTAAAATAATTAAACTGCCACACGGTCATACTCCAAACATCTAAACATGTAGGGAGTAATTTTATCTATACTGAACTCAATTTAGCATTCCTAAAATGATTAAGAATTCGATATTGAGCATTAGAGCAGTAGTAAACAATTATTAGAGTCACCTGTAACGACAAATTGTATTAAGTATAAGAGACGAGAAGCGTTAGTTTTACTTTGCCGTTACTTCATACAATAAATTTTGGATATTACGTGATATAATAAAACCGGTAAACATAATTCTGTTCTTGTCTATGGAGCAGGTGATAACGGTATATAAATTCACATTACCATAAAACTGAGCCGTTTATTTACCCTGAGTTTATCCGTACTCCGGCTCTTATTAATTGTTCCTTTTCGGTTTGTTGAGCGAGCAATTGGAGATCACTTTTAATTATCAGCCTGTCTACGTGTGACGGGCTTCTAGAGAGGTGCATATTGATTCTGCTCCTGTAACGGACCAAGTTTTCAAAAGTTGGTCCGTTGAAAGGAAAACAAGAAGGAACATATAAATATTATATTGTATATTCTTGACATTTTACTTGAATTTATTAATGCTCAAACTTTATTGATGGATGGTGGAATCAGTGTATCCTAAATTAGTGACTTTAGCGAAATTTTCTTGACAGGCAGACGGCGACAAAAGATGACTGGATAGCATACTATATATTGAACTAGTATTAGCTTGAAACAACTATTTTCAAGAGTTGTAGAACAAAATATGTTCAATTAAATGAGTAGAACGTGGTAGAGCGATATCTGCTCTAGAAGCCCAACGGTCGTAGACGCCCTGTTTTAATGAGAATGTTATTATTAATTAATATAATTCTCCTCATTAAAATACGAATTACCTAATGTACTTTGTGGTCTTAAGTACCTACTCTATTCAACCTTTGACCATCACCTCGTTGGGCTAGTAGTGACGGCGCAGCGGGGCGGGGCGCTTGCCTCTAATGCCAAGACAATGGGTTCATTCCCACTGGAGACAGATATTTTGCAATTTGTATATTATGTTTTTATTTATTTTAATATATTTAATTTGTATATTAAGTAGGTATATAGGTATATGTATAATAATGTTAATGTATGTAGCAGCGCTATATGACGTTATTCAAATTGCAAATACCATATGAAAAAATTCGTAGTCTTTAATTCTCACTGAGTTTCCTTAAAATAACCTACCTACTTATTTCCTGATTTTGTCGAAAAAGTGTAAAAAAATTAAACAATGTCTTCTCAAGAGGTTACACGATTCAAGTTTATTTAAGTTCTTCAATAGTATAGGCAAGATACTTTTCATTTTATTGTAACTTGTTATTGTATTTTATAAAAGCAAATCCAACAAAATTACACACCAAAACGAATGCGAAATTGCTATAAACAATGTTCACAGCTCAGTACGTAGTCGTATTACGTATTACGACGCGCGACGAGCGGCAATAAAGCGAGCGGGAACATGGTTCCATTCGGCGTTAGATTTATTATTCTCCGAAGAAAATTGCGGCTCATTGAGGAGAGCGACCTTAGATGAGATCAAAGGAGGAAGATACAGTACTCTCTTACCTTGAATCAAGAACATTCGAATTTCTTTGGTGGCGCGCGTGCGGGAGCGGGGGACCGCGGCCGCCAACCAAAGAGATCCTAACTCTATGTCTTAAATAAACGAAAACTAAGCACGGTACACGACTGCACGCACGTAGACTCACAAAGTTGCGTTCGTATAGTCACAAGTATACAGTACGTATACAGTATTTTCCACTAAAAACAGTAAGAACGAGTTTAAAGATTCAAAAAAATAAGGCCAGGCTGAACGGTCAATTTTTCCATATATTATTATAGGTATATCTACTCAGACTAACGGGTAGGGCAGGCTGAAAATTTTCCAGGAAAAACTTATTCGGCATTGGCTTGGCTACGGCCCTGGAGCAAATGTGAATGACATGCGCTAACGCCAGTGTTTTGTGTTGGACTGATCAAACAAAACCAAACTTGGACCTACTTTGTTTTGTAGGACCATTTTAAGTAAGTAACGTATCTTCCTCTTTTTGGTTATATCTATGACAGCGACCGTTATAGCAGTCGCCTCGTGGCTCGATCGGGCGGCGGAAGCAGCCATATCCTGGCAATGCCATGGGCGGCATGCGGCATGCCCGCCTGCATATAATCAGCGAGGTAATAGATCCCTAGCGGCCGACTTGTGGTAGATTCGCCTTGCTAATCACTAGTTTGCAATACATATATAACTAAAATTATAAATGCGTTTCATTTGTTTGTTTCGATGGAATGCAAAATAAAATTTACCATAGGCAAAGTGATACGCGGCTAGCGGCTACCAAGTGAGTATTATCTAAATAAAGAGTAGACATAGTTTGGGCTCCCTGTTTCCTCCTACAAAATAATATATTTGAAGTTTTTTTACATACACAATAATTATTTATATAGAAACCATGTAGATCGTTTTTAAATCCACTAGGTGGCATTCAAATATTAAATTCATTGGAATTCACAAGTGTTGTTTTTGTAAAACGCCCTTCAAATATCTAAGAATTGTGTTGAAAAATATTATAATTTTTAATTTTTACTACTTTAATTAAAACTCTATCAATGAATTCCCGTCTCATAATTAAGGATTTACAAACCATAAAATTTTGATTTAGCTAACACTATTATAAGGACGAGTATGTAAGTCTTAGTGCTTGTCATGTATGACTTCCTACAAAGACAACACATTAAGGTGCTTTTGTCGTGGTGTGAGTCAGTGACAGAACACGTCTCCTCCCCTCCGCGCGTCCCGCACCCACCCGCGGTGCCCTCAGCTCGCCACGGTCACCGAACACAGTGACCTTTCGCCGTATCCCACTGCTAAGTCAACATTACGTAACTCTATGTGAGCCATCATTCGTCACCACAGGCGCCTTACTAGATACCATAATTTGTAGCTAACAATAGCCGATGGATGCAAGGTCGGCGTCTATTGCTTTTCATAAAAAACACGAGAGATAATTAACCATTAATTACAAACGTCTGAACGACCCATTTTAATTTTAACCCTGAGCTGAATAGTTCATGGACAGGCCCCCTAAAGTACCAAAAGATACATATTTAAAAAAGAAATAAGACATCATCATTCATCAACGTGTCGGCAAAAACAGGGCACTGATGCAACTGCCGTAAAAAACCCTGGGTCATGCATGTGTAATAAAAATCAAATGCATTCTACTGATGTGCATCTTAATACATTTGGAAATATTAGCAGAAAAGTAATTGACAATCTTACATATTTCTTCTAGCCTTCAGAAGTCGTTCTTTATAGATTCGTATCTGAGCAAAAAATAGTTTTCAATGACGAGAAAGATTTGTATCTGCGCTTTCTTTCGAAACATGGCTGCGTAGGTACTCAGCTATAAATTGTACTTGTTGATTAAAGCACACCGTGAGATATCTCGCCAGTAATCAGGCTCGGTCGTTTCCTAATAATGCTTCATTGTTGTGTGACGGATTTGGTATTTTATTATTTCGGAGCGGCCGGGCGCGCCGTGCGGCGGCCGAGGAAGCCAATCGAGCGCTCATACAAAAGAGTTCAACGGGAACACTAAAATAAGGTAAAATTATTGAGGACTGGGAGTTAATGAGGTTATAATCTTCAGCGGCAAAAAATGTTTAAAACGTCGTCTTTTCGAACACGAGATATTTCTTATGAGCGTAGAAAAAAATCAACAACTGACCCTTTTCCCAAAGATTGTATCCATAATATGTAAAAAAATGTTTTTTTAGACCAATTGATTTATTTAATTTCACGGCGAGTCGTGAGTTGCATTTGGATTAAAATCTATTTTTAAAACGAACTAGATGCCCAGAGGGCTTTAACTTATAAATAAGTCGGGATTATAGTTTCAGATTGATAAAATATGATCTCTTTCAAAAGGATGCTATTCAATGCTATCGACATTTAGAGTTCCGCACTCGATTTAATATAAAACGAGGGTAAGTATAGGCATCTTGTATTAAATTTTAAGTTACCTTATTTATTAGGTACCTATGTAATGTTTTAATGGTTGACAAAAAAGGTAATAAAACAGAAAGCCCTTGATTAAAGGTCTGGAAAATTGTTCTATCCACGAATTATCGAAACCTATTTTAAAATTATTAATAACTATCTGTTGCCCGCGACTTCGTCTGCGTGGATTTTGGAAGTAGGTACCTATCGCTGCTATGTACAGACATCGTCTAGTTACAATTTTCCAATGATAAAATGGATCATTCTAAGTATATATTATTCACCATATTTTAAGGTATACCATACCTTCAGGAACAAACTATGAACACCGTATCCAATTTGGTGAAGACAGATAAAAATTTAAAAAAATGTTGTTTTCACTTCTATTGCTCATAAAAGACTTCTCATATGAATTTTTAATAAACGTGTGTTTTTTAACTGATACAGGGCAAAACCAAAACCATAGAAGATACAGGGAAACTATCTTAGGAACCTTTAGGTATTTTTTCGTGATAACAATTTTGACATAGTAATCAGAGCAGCTGGAGTTCAGGTGGCATGAATGAATAAGTAGTAAGTAGGTACTTTGCACGGTCTGTTATATAAGAAAACATTTTATTAAATTTGACTAACTTCTGCTGCTTGGATTTTTTTCTTCCGATACAATAAAATGATTCTAACATGAAACTAAGTCGATACGCATTTTAAAAAGTCATCAAAATTATTTTGCACTGGCGTTGTATAAGAAAACATTTTATTGAATTTGACTAACTTCTGCTGCTCAGATTTTTTTCTTCCGGTATAATGAAGTGATCCTTACATGAAACTGAGTCGAACCGCATTAAAATTTTTTTTTGTGCAAATTGTCTCATTTTTATGGACAACACACGCTTGACCAAAAAATTTCTATGTCATAAGACACTTTCCCTGCATCTCCTATGGTTTCGGACTTGCCCATACTGTCCCAGTTAAAAGAAACACTGTATATCTCCTATGTCTATGACATCGTCTTGTTACGTTAAATGATTTATCTGTAAATGACGATAACTTTTTTCGCTGTCATCCGATTTCAATGAAACAAAGCCTATAAGTTGCTCCAGGCTGTGCTTAATCTACCTGTGAAAACCGCAAGAAAATCCGTCCAGTGGTTTCGGAGATTAGCGATTACAGACAGACAGAAAGACAGAAAGACAGACAGACAGAAAGACAGACAGACAGAAAAACAAAAAAATAAAAAAAAACTTTTTTGTGTTCTGTTACTCTTTTTTTATCGCCCACACTCATTTTTTTATAAATTTGTTCAAAGTACAGACACACGATTTCTACTCCTTTATTATAAGTATAGATACGTAGGTACTTACTAAGAAGGTGAAATTGTTTAGTGGCGACTGATCCTAGATGGCGGCTGTAACTTGAGCTTTGATTTGTACCGGCCCTCATACAAATCAAAGGTCAAGTTTCAAACTTTCAAATCCAGAGCATACTAAGTATTTAGTAGTAACTACTAGTAATAACTTAATATTTATATTATCATTAGATCAGTCAGGTGATTCACCATGACCGGATAAATGTCGTAATCGTGTAAAAGTTAGAAGATTGCAATTTCTTTAAAAATGTTATTCCATTTTCAGAAATCCTTTTTTACCAACTTTTTTATTCTGTAATCTATTTATAAGAACCTGGAAGAGGAAAGTATCTTCTTGGTAAACGAGTATCGTCTTCGAATTCTTTGTCACTTCAGGAGCGATTGAGGTCAAGCGTACCTACAGGTGTAGATTGAGTCACCTGCAATAATCAACTGGACGATTCTGTTCCATGTTAAAAAATAATACCTTCAGTTTAAAGTATATTTTTTATTAAATTTCAACCCTAGCTAGTGTTGTACGGCAGCCGGAGGGGGGCGGACGGACGCGCGTTGGGGGGCAGGTCAGCCCGAGACGGCGCGGGCGGAGGCAGCACAAGGTGAATAGTGCATAAATTGAAACACCAAGGAACAAATGAGCATTTCTTAGCACTCAAAATTCTTTGCATAATTTAATTTATTGCAGGTGACTAAATCTACACCTGTATATCTATACTTATAATAAATCTGTAGAAACCGTGTGTCTGTACTTTGAATAAATTTATAAAAAAATTGAGTGTGGACGATAAAAAAAGAGTAACAGAACACAAAAAAGCGTTTTTAATTTTTTTTGTCTTTCTGTCTTTCTGTCTGTCTGTCTTTCTGTCTTTCTGTCTTTCTGTCTGTCTGTAATCGCTAATCTCCGAAACTACTGAACGGATTTTCTTGCGGTTTTCACAGGTAGATTAAGCACAGCCTGGCGCAACTTATAGGCTTTGTTTCATTGAAATCGGATGACAGCGAAAAAAGTTATCGTCATTTACAGATAAATCATTTAACGTAACAAGACGATGTCATAGACATAGGAAATATCAGTGGTTTTTTTAACTGGGACAGTATAGGCAAGTCCGAAACCATAGGAGATGCAGGGAAAGTGTCTTATGACATAGAAATTTTTTGGTCAAGCGTGTGTTGTCCATAAAAATGAGACAATTTGCACATATTTTTTTTAATGCGGTTCGACTCAGTTTCATGTAGGGATCACTTCATTATATCGGAAGAAAAAAATCTGAGCAGCAGAAGTTAGTCAAATTCAATAAAATGTTTTCTCATAGAACGCCAGTGAAAAATTATTTTTATTATTTTTAAAAAATGCGTATCGACTTAGTTTCATGTTAGAATCATTTTATTGTATCGGAAGAAAAAAATCCAAGCAGCAGAAGTTAGTCAAATTTAATAAAATGTTTTCTTATAAAACAGACTGTGCAATGTACTTAGGAACTTACTACTTATTCATGCATGCCACCCGAACTCCAGCTGCTCCGATTACTATGTCAAAATTGTTATCACGAAATAATACCTAATGGTTCCTAAGACAGTTTCCCTGTATCTCTTATGGTTTTGGTTTTGCCCATTTTTTAGTTAAAAAATACACACGTATAATAAAAATTGATATGAGAAGTCTTATGAGCAATAGAAGTGAAAACAACAATTTTTTTAATTTTTATCTGTCTTCACCAAATTGGATACGGTGTTCATAGTTTGTTCCTGAAGGTATGGTATACCTTAAATTATGGTGAAGGTACTTAGAATGATCCATTTTACCATTGGAAAATTATAACTAGACGATGTATGTCTGTACATAGCAGAGATAGGTACCTACTTCCAAAATCCACGCGGACGAAGTCGCGGGCAACAGCTAGTCTATAATAAAAGTATACGGTGTCAAGTATGTAAACATGTAGACAAAGCCGGCAAGTAGCACGGTCAGCGCGGCGTGGTGCCGACCTGTGCCGACAGCCCGACACTCGGCTTGGCATCTGCTCAAACAAATACGCGAGCGTTGAACCCCCGTGATATCCACATTGACGGAAACTGGTCTCGGCCGGGAGGCGGCGGCGGCGGGCACAGCGCTTGCTTAATTACGATTTACACGAAGACATCCATAAAACCATCAATTTCATATTTGTGTACCTGAGAGCCAGATCGTCCCAAGTCCATATTTGACACCAAACTGACTATATAACCTCATAAATTATATAAAATTTTCAAGCTTAACATGAGCGCGATGATTTACAAGTCCTATCCGGCTTTATTGTGGAATAAAACTGGGTTATGCTGACATATACTTACATTTACCATTTCGTTCGAGCCACATTGTTTTATAACATTACAGATAATTGAAAGTAGCACATGAAAAATTTTAATGTATTGCATCTTCTAGCCCTTTCCGAATAAATACCTATATTTCACCAAATTAAAAAAAAACGATTCAAAAAAATTATAATGATAAGATCACAATGTTTTGTACAAGTTAGACCTGGGTTGAGTAATAAGTTTTAAGCAATTACCATGGTATAGAAGAAAAAGAAAATCGTAGTTGGGATTAGACAAGTGTTACATACACTTACTTACGTGTACGTATTTATAAAGGGGGAAAGAATGATAATCATTAAAATGTGGCTGTCAGATTTTGGTTTTTAAAAAACGAACTCTATCTAGACTTCACATAAGTCTAGTATTTGAACTTGTTTTTTGGGTCGCAAAACCCGTTTTAACACTTTGAGGGATAAAGAATGTTTTATTTATTCATTCATCCTATTTACTGTACTGTTATTTTATAATAATTCAATTATTAAACTACCATTATGAAGATCTTTCTGTGAGGCCTTGGTCCAACATTGGAGGTCTTTCGGCTGATTTGATGACGGAATTACCATCAAAATCAGTTCAGTGATTGTAGCATAATATTAGGCATACTTCACGATCTCTTAAACTCTTCTAGGTATTTGCGTTTCAATTAGGTACAGTGGTGTTAATGATTTCTATAAGTAAAAATGTCGTACGTTGTTTAAAACCACAAGCGGATGTGGAATAGGTAGGTAGCTAGCTAAAATTCTTAAGAATATGAGCAAGTGCTTAGCATTAACTAGGAGAAAATCTGTGTCGGCAAACAAGTTAACATTGTGCCATTTTATGAAGTGTTTGTATAGTTACAAAATATTAGTTGGTTCTCGTTTCGAAGTCTTATCTATGTACTAATCCTATAGCAGTTAGTTATCCTAGTTTGAGATGACATAGGTGTGAGACAGTTGTGACGTTATATTTAATTGTACTTAAACCAGATGTGCACCTTATGTTTATGACTTAATGTTCACTTTAGCTTTATGATTAATATCATATTTACGCAGGTAGGTTAATAATTGATATTAATTATGTTTGAATGTAAAAAACAGTTACGTACAATAACAAAACCAAACCGGTCCCACATTAAACCTTAACAAGGACAGCGATCACAGTTTATTTGCAAGTTAATTAGTAGGCGGCTCGTATGTGGTGGGAAATGCATATTGTTCCAGTTTGCTTTATGTATTGGACCAGCGCAGTGACAGCGAGCGACCAGCCCACGGAATAGCGGTCGAGGCCTTTACCTATTCACACGACCACAGCCGACAATGAACATACGTAACCAAATAACTAAACTTGATTTTAAAGTCATACCTACTCGTACTAATTTACAAACCAATGACCAATACTCGAAAACTGTGTTACTTTGGGAAATGTCCTTCATCAACGGAATCAGTCTTTTAACAAACAGGGGTAATATCAACAGTTGCTGTTGTCTCCCTCACCATTGGGTTTCATGCCTTTTGGTACGAAAAACTAAAACCGGGATAGAACTTAGATGTTTCGGGAGTCATTTCGTACTCTTCTACTTCACCTTGTCCGATTCTGTCACTTAAACTGACACCATCAAACAAAACAAATAATCGTGTGGCACGCACGACCAGTTACTTCTTAGATCGTGATTTTATTGTCTAATATAGTCTAATGCACATTAGGTGTATACCTCTATATAGCTGTCATTAGAGAAAGCTTGAGTCATAATTCAGTTCGATAAAAAAGGAACATTAGATTGTTATTGCGCTTTTAGAAGTAGGTAATAAAGTTTAAATTATGATAGCGCATATAACTTGAAGTGTGATAAAATATGATGTAGGTTCTAGCAAAAGCTGCGGTGGAATCCACGCTATTGCTATGTGAAGTGTTGTTACTGGAATGTTGACGACTCCTACTTGTGTATGCAGATCTAAGACGCGCTACAGTAGCTTCGAGCCTGCATAGTTGCCCATTAAAATATTGCAAGTCAAATAGCCATAGTACCATTGAGATATCCAATAATTGTAATAAGATTGTGTATCGAATCGCCTAAGAAATCTTTTAGTACTCAAATATAGGATGTAGATTTAATTACCAGCAAAGCAAAGATTTTTGAGTGCTAATTGTAAGACCACTAAAAGTTGTTCAATGCTCACTATAGTTATTTGGTGCTTTTAAGGTAATTTTACCTACATTAAACACACTACGTTTCAACCCTACTATACGCCGGGCATATCGTCTCCGCTCACGTCCGTCCGTCCTCCCCCCGCCGCGCCGCCGCACAAAAATAAGCTAGGGTTGGAATTTAAATTATTTTATTGACCGAGCGAGCGAAGCGTCTAAGTTTCGAGATTGACCAAAAATGCTAATGTCCGTCTGTCCTTCTGTCTTTCTGTCCTTCTGTCTTTCTGTCTGTAATTCTCTACAGGTCGCATTTTTCAACCGATTTTGACGAAAATTTGGCATAGGTATAAATTAATTAAACCTACAAAATGAGTAGAATAAAATTTTGAAAAACATTTTTTTAGAGTACCTACCATACTCGCAAAGTGGGAGTGAACTTTTTTTTTCTTGTGAATCCCATAGTGTGGGATATCGTTGGATAGGTCTTTCAAAAATATTGCTGGTGTGTGTATACCATCTTTTCGATTTAGGGATCCGTTGGCGAAATATTAAGCTTTAAAGCGGTAATTTTTGTTAGAGTCACGTGCCCCCCCCCCCCCTGCCAGCTAAACGGTTGCTTCTGGAAATGTGAAAAAATTCATGGCAGTAGCTTATATAACGTAGTTACAAGGAAAACTATTACGGCTAAGTAGGTTCTATTAGTTTTTGAGTAATAGTGGATCGACTTATGAAAGTTGAAAAAATAAATTATGTTCATAGAACTGCATACGTAAAATGGAAAATTATTTTTTTCCGCGTGATATCCATGGTGTGGGGTATCGTTGGATGGGTCTTTCAAAAATATCGCGGGTGTGTGAAAAACATTTTTCGATTCAGGGATCCGTTTGCGAAATATTAAGCTTTAAAGTGCTAATTTTTGTCACTTTAGTAGGTACTTTTTCTGTCTCCAACTACAAAGTTGACTTTTTAGTTGGTTTCTTTTAGGTTTGGTTTATAAGGGCTGGCGAGGTCTACTGTTCTCACGGAACTACTAGTTTATTTATGTATTGATATGTATTAGCCAAATTATTATTAGAGGCGAGTAAATCTACATTCGGTAGAGGTAAACAATTAAGCAAGATTCCTATTTAGCCTTGGTATAGCAAAGCAACAGATTCACATGTTGATGCCGAGGCGAGTGACATGACATCAGCTATAACTATATACTTACATGTCTATGTAGTTGTTTAGTGTAAACTGAAGGGTAACAAGGTTCTTCGTCATGTACATACCGACTTACACAATATCCTACTAATTGACCGAGCGAGCGAAGCGAGCGAAGCGTCTAAGTTTCGAGATTGGCCAAAAATGCTAATGTCCGTCTGTCCTTTTGTCTGTAATTCTCTACAGGTCGCATTTTTTAACCGAATTTGACGAAAATTTGGCATGGGTATAAATTAATTAAGCCGACAAAATGAGTAGAATAAAATCATGAAAAACATTTTTTTTAGAGTACGTACCATACTCGCAAAGTGGGAGTGATTTTTTTTTTCTTGTGAATTTCATAGTGTGGGGTATCGTTGGATAGGTCTTTCAAAAATATTGCGGGTGTGTGAAAACCATTTTTTGATTTAGGGATCCGTTTGCGAAATATTAAGCTTTAAAGCGGTAACTTTGTTATGGTCACGTGTCCCCCCCCCTCCCTGCCTGCTAAACGGTTGCTTCTGGATATGTGAACAAATTCATGGCAGTAGCATGTATAACGTAGTTAAAAGGAAAACTATTACGGCTAAGTAGGTTCTATTAGTTTTTGAGTAATAGTGGATCAACTTATAAAAGTTGAAAAAATAAATTAAACGCGAAAGTTTGTAAGGATGTTTGTCAGTCGGCTCATGGGTCATGTTTGTCAGAGGCTATTTGTTACTCTTTCACGCTGTAACGGCTGCACGGATTTTGATGAAACTTGGTACAGTGATAGCTTATTTCCTGGAATAACATATATGCTACTTTTCACCGCGGCGAACTGTTCCCGCGGAAAAAACTTATTCGAAGCGGGCGAAGCCGCGGGACATAGCCAGAAGCCCATATTTAAATGAATTGGTTTCTGGTCATTAGAAAAACACCTTGATTTGAAAATATGCACATTATCAAGTTTCCATAACAGATAGATGATGCATATAAATCACAAAGGTTATATAACTTTTTGTAAGTTTTTAGTTTCCTGATCAATGACCTGATTTTTTGTGGATATTATCTTTAAAAATCTTTAGAGATATTTCATACGTATCTATTTAAGTGATATGGCTTCGTTCGCGTACTTGTTATCCCCGGGGGACGTTTCTCCATGGAAAAAATAACCTATGTTCACCGTGTTCGCCCGTGAGACCGGCTATGTGTTTATAGACAATATTATCATGAAGATCGGTTAATAAATAACAGGGCCAATAATAATCTATGAAAGCGCGAACACGATAACGAACGGTTTTTGATGAATGTTGCTACAATAATAGCTTAAATGCTGGAATAACATATAGGATACTTTTAAGGCGGAGGAAGTCGCAGGGCGTCCGCTACTGATTTAATATATAAGGTTTTTGCGTAGGTATGTATAGAGCTACTGTGTATAACTTTTCAGTTTCACACAACTATTGTACCTACTTTATAATTGAGAGCACAATATTGTCTATGAGTAATTGAATAAGGGATTAATTGGGTTAAAAACTATAAAAGTTTGTAGAAACTATTTGATTTGGATGCACACTGAAGTACCTATGTATAAGAACTGGCCGGATGCGCAAGCGCAAATCTAGATTATTATTCTTGTTAACCCAATGGAACAATGTCGAGGCTGTCCGGTTAGTGGCTGCGTGTTGCATAACATCGAGGGCGTTTAGTGTCTTTACGTCCAAATTGAAATTGGTCCAAAGTGAAAAATACGTCCTTATGGAAATACGTTCAATTGAATTAGTCCAATAGGAAAAATGTACAATTATTCACGTCCAATATGAAATACCTACGTCCAATTTTAATGACATCTATTGTGTTCAACGATTACCATCTAATCTACTTACAATTTCTACGACTGTGATCTTTTTGAAAAAAAAAAACATATTTTGGACTAAATTCAATCGGACATAAGCAATTTGGACTAAATTCATATTTTACTGTGGTCTTTTTTCAAAACGACATTTATGCTTAGATCAAATTCAATTTGGACGTAAGACACTAAACGTTTCATGCGTTAAAATCGAACGTTTCAAGGTTTTTTTGTATTCGAAATAAATTGGCAACGTTGAGTTCTTCGCTCGCTTCCTCGGCACTTTTCTATTACGTCATATAACATAATAGCAATCATTCTTATTATGTTGGATGACTTAATTTCCGTACGAATCGCTTCATAACTACATCCTTGTTGTTTTCAAGGATGCTGATGTTATCCTATGAATACAGGTGGCAGTAGCATCAAATCAACTCGATTAATTAATTATTTTAACTTTAAAACTTTCTCAGGCTACTTACATACCCGCAATTATTTGTGAATTGCCGTCATAAATGTGTTTCCTGTTGTTAGGGCATGGAGGCCTCTGTAACGCTCGGTAATGGGCCGAGGGGCGAGGGAGGCACCATTCCTCCCAGGCCACCTAGCGACCAGATGTCGCCTGGGAAACCTGCCACGGAGGGACCTTGTTCGCCGGCCGGCCGCGCCGCCGCGACTACAGTTTGATACTCTATAGCCAAGTAAAAGTACAGTCGCTGATATGTTTATATGCTTCTAAATTATCAAGATAATTACATATTTTCTTTGATAATTATCCATGAGGATTTTTCGTATGGTCTCTTTAAATTTTAAACTAAAAATAAACATACTTAACTGTTAGTTATGTAAAAAAGATATAATTGTTGTTTGCTTTGAAAACTACAAAATAATCAACTTTTAAAGTTTTTTCAAAGTAATAAACGCAAGAAAAAATGATTTCGTGTTTGTCACTATTATTTTAGCGGCCATTCGAGTTCAGATTACTTTGCATACACCTGGCAATACTGAATGAATACACATAGCGCGACATTGCGTTCTTTAAAAGTTATTTATTTATTTTAGAACTAAATTTATAATCATCAAGATATTTATCACTTCAAAACCGCATGTTTTAATTTACTAGCATGACCCTTCCAAAGCCTTTCTTATAGAACAACTATTTATACAAAATTGAAAATAATACGGGCTGGTGACTGTACTTACACATCTAGTGTATACAGGACTAATTACGAGCAGAATGCGGGGGCCGTTGCACCGAGACTTATGCATTATGCAGGCCTCTTACTTACTTGAACCTTCCTATCCTATCCCTTCGCTATAGCCATTATAGTTCTGATTTCCCTACCAGCTCGTAGTTTTTTTTTGCCGTCTCGCATGAGATGAACATTGAAGAGACGTCTGATGACTTTTATAGCTTAATAATTTATTACCTTCGTCTGGCAGAGCTTAACTCTTTCACAAACAAAAGTATAGGTAAGTTTGATGGAATCGATTCCAATGTGACCTTTGTTCGTTTTCGCAGTAACGACTCGGTAATGAGTTTTAGTTTGAGTGACAACCTTGAGTTTTTAATACCTAAGCCTTATGCTAATTGATGCTTACAGAATGATTGCAGTTTCGACAAAATTCAAGATTTTTAAAAGGTTTAAAAATTGTATTTGTTCTAGTAGAACAGTGTACGAGTAAACTAGAAATGTCTCGTTCAATAGAGACGTCCGCGGTAAGTATGTTACCGGTTCGACCAAAGATGTGAGAGTTACGCAAGCAGCGGGCGATTTCGACAGAGAGCGGTCTGCGGATATAGCACGGGGCCGCTCTTTCGTAGCCCACACCTACGCTGATGTTTGAACAACACTGCCTGCATAGCCACATGCTAAACGCTTGAGCAAACGGACCGCAAACACCAAATAATACCTAACTCACGATCTCACTTGACACCAGCCTTAGACTCGGGATGGATCTTAGCGCCTTCATTTTTTGTCTTGTTATTGTCTTAGGTTCATCGGCCAAGGTCTGTGGCGTCGCCTTTGAAGTCAAGATAATCATAATTATTAGGACAAATAAAAAACTGAGATGGGTTAGATTATAGACGCGATATTATCAGATTGAAGTTAACAACGATTTACAGCTCTAAGTACACTAGGTATTCCCTGTAGAACCGAATTTCGATTCAAACTTGTTGTAGTAATAAAATAATTAGGTAGGTAACTAAGTTGTTAGAGTATCGGTACCATGTGTAACCAATTAACTCTTATGTATGTTTTTACTAATGCCTCTTAATAGTTTTTGTGTGCTTACTTATTACGGCTTAGTGTATTATTGAGTGCCAGTCACCGTACAAAACCGCAAATTAAAGTTTTTTCCAACAACGTTGTATGGACCGTTGCCTACCGCATCCGAGAATTATTTTCCGTTTCAAGAGATCATCTATTATTGAATCATGTCTTGTGTCATCGTCGAGGTCTTCCGATGATATCATTCTTTTGCAGACCTTCTGATATTATAGATTTTCAATTATATGTGTAAAAAATTCCTCGTTAGCGAAATTAAATTAACATGAAGTGTAAACGCCCTGAACGTCGAGGTGCAGTGCATAATTGTATAGCTATTGTATAAATATTTAATAGCCTACAAGGTATGAAATTACACAAGTTGCATACGATTCGCTCGAGGTCAAGTTAAGTGACTATGACATTGTAGCTGGGAAAAATCTAATTCTTAAGCAGATGTTCCAGGAAACAAATATTGCAAATTATATACGTACTGTTTATAGACTCCATAATTTCATAACTTAACGACAAATAGGTAAGAAAACGAAAGAAGGTGAACTAAGTACCTACTACTTCTCTATATTTAGTTAGTGTATTTCAAGATAAGGCAGATGTTGGTTATACACGTCTAAAGATTAAAGTATATTTAAGCAAAAAGGAAAAAAATAAAAGGTAGGTAAGCTCCAAGCTGAGGAATGAACTTAATGTAGTCGAGGGCAGACGTTGGAATTAAAGTTCCAGGAATGCTGGTAGAGCGTAGCCGCGTCCCTCCAATACGACGGCGGATGGCGGCGGGTGGCGGCGGGCGGCGGCGGCGGCGGCGGGCGGCGCGGGCGCACGGTGTTTACTGCCCGCCTCCTCTGACAATGGAATGAAATTGAATGAGAAATGGACCTATACCTAAATGTACCCGGAGGGTATATTTGCATACGTATTATATTACATTTATTGCTCTGCACTCAACGCTAAATTCTTCTCGAAATAAAATTAATAACTGTACTCTTTTTTATTCGTTTATTATAGCAATAAACGGGTTATATTTTAGGCAAACATTGCAATCGGCGGGTCGACCACCTAATATATTCAACTCTCCGCTAAACACCCATCGAATATTAAACAAAACCAGTCGAAGCAGTGACATCATCTTCCTGTGCGGCAAGAGGCCGGCCGCCGTGTCCTTTACCAATTATTTACCTACACTACACCTACATGTATTATTTTACTAATTCTTAAATTTGCATATTGCAGTAGCTCTCATGATTTGGTATAGAATTTCCGCGCCTCAACTCATTTGAATAGTATTCGTATTTATATCATAGTTAAGACGCAGATTCAAGCCGTAATTAATTTATAGACAAGGAAGGAGTGAACAAAATCACAAATATCACAATCTTTTGGAAAAATATCACTGCTAGTCATAGGTACTATTCAATACTTGCTGTTGTCCGGGGCTTCGCCCGCATGGGATAAGTACATATAAACCATATCAGGAAGAAATGATCTGAATGATAGTGAAAAGCGCATTAAAATCCGTTGCGTAGTTTAAAAGATCTAAGCGTACAGACAGACTGGAATAGACATTGTTTTATATTATTATGTAAGGATACGCCAGCGATATTCGAAGTAAAATGATTTGGTAAAAATATAGAAGACCTCCAGGGAGGAGACAAAATAATATAGAGCGTAGGTATTTCTCTGAAAGTTTAGTTATTACAAATAACCAGAATATAGAATGAAAATATAGTAACTATACTTGAGAATTAGATTATAGATCTAAAGGTGGATACAGATAAAAATCTTTATTAGACCAATCCATAACAAATAATTCCAACCTAATTGACAAATTGAGTGTTATTAAAATGCCGATATTAGTCGGGTCGCTTTAACGAAGAACCTTCAAAGCGCGTCGGACCCCAAATAAATTAACTCAAAACACTGAATGACCAACAATCTGAACGTATTTTTTTATTCTAATAAATATGACTCACGAAAGCCAAATAAACCAGTGAGCACAGTCACAGATGACAATATCTAACAAGTTTCTAAACAGCTATGGGGTATATACGAATTAGGTAGGTAGTAGTTTTAGGTTTAGAAGAAAACTTTTGCAACAATTCCTGCTATTGTTAGTTGTAAGCTCATGTAGAGTCCATTGTTCTATTTTTTAAGATCCAACAACAATGAACGCTACGCATGAACTCGCCCATCTACCCATCTGTCTCGACCTTGCAGGCTAAATTAAAATAACAATATAAAGTGGTAATATAAGATAGAAATACCAGCAATTTAAATAAGTGCGCTGCTAATTACATTGCTACAGAGTCATTAAACGTATTGCGACCATTATAATGCGGCTTTTCAAAGGTAAAGAGAGATGCGAATTATTCCTAAAGATGTTGCCGACTGCGACCACCTCCATTGCAACTTCTTTGATTGTAAAGAATTGCGTGTTCGATTTATATAGGTAATGTATTTGTATTTAAGTTGTAAGCCACTCAATACAACAAATACATCGTTATCGACATAATACATTTACGTTATGTAGTTTAGTAGATAATGGAACGTACAGGATCATTTTTGGAATGTCTGTCTGTTTGTTTGTGCACGCATCAAATACAAACTACTGACCCAATTCGGATTTCCGTAAAACATAGGGCTCGGCTTGTAGTAACTTTCACGACAACCGCCTCACTAATTATAATATACGATTTTAAAGTTTCAAAATATCATATACATCGTAGCTATTTGTACAGTCAAGAGCAAAAATATGAATATACTTCTTGGATTTTGAACTCATTTTGAACAAATGATTAGTACCTACCTACTTACTTCGTCTAAATATATGACAGAAACTAAAAGCTCCTAAATAAGGAATCTCAGAAGTAAGAATTTGACCTTTGAAAGGTTGTAAATATGTAACTCATCACAAGTATCGGAGTAAGCAGAAAAACCGGTACCACATGTTTTAGGGTTCCGTACCTCAAATGGAAAGTACCTCCTCCTTTTTGGAAGTCGGTAAAAAGGAACCCTTATAAGGATTCCTTATCCTATAAATATGATCACCTCGTTGAATTTAATATCAAATACTCAGGTCTGCTTCTAAGTCAACGCAGGCAAAAGATACCGCTGATTATGCCGCATATTTTGACACTCGCAAAGTAATCAAAACCTATAGGTTCCCGTTGACCTAGAATCATGAAATTAAAAGGGAAATTTAAAAAATAGTTAAGGGAAAAATTCGAAAATCGTAAATTTGTAGTTACTTACATCACTAAAAAAATAGTGAATATATTCTATTATTTCTTTTAATTAAGTTGGTACGGAACCCTCAAGGCGCGAGTTCTACTCGCACTTATCCGGTTTATTTTCTTTATTATGCAATGTGCTCTTTCCTGACATCTTAAAAAGGAAATGTGAGAGCGCATACTCAATCAACGGAGCGGATAATTTAATGTAATGAAAGAGATGTTGGGTAAAGCTTTCAAATCACTACCTCCATGTAATGGGTTTATTTCTTGCATCTGACATTTCGACCGAGTCCTTGTGGATCAACAAGATGGCGCTAAGGGATCATCGGGGACTCGTAGGCGCGGGACGACTCGCGGCGCCGGCGCACACAGCCCGGTCGTGAGCCCGACCTCTATTTTTAGCGCTGTGTCACCGTTCGCTTGCAGCAGGCAGAGCTTTGCTCAACATGCGAATATACGCCAGAGTGCGGTGGTAGCAACGAGCCCGCCCATGACATGCCACATTGTATGTATAAGTTCTCGAGTGACCAAGTAATACAGCCTGTAAATTCGATCACCTGCAATAATTGACGAGGTGACTGGACTAATGAAACATTATACCTACTTACATATCAATATAAAATAATTAATGAAATAATTTTGAAGTTTATTTTTATTAAATAGCAACCCTAACTAATATAGTGCGGCGACTGGGAAGGACGGACAGACGGGGGCAGGGTGTGCGTTTGGCGATATGCGGCTAACAAAGTTGAAACGCTACTTATTGTTAATCGTATAAGCTTAGAAAAGCTTATATTTGAACATAAAACAAATGAGCAGTGAACAATTTTCAGATTTTCAAACCATCAGCTAGCAAAACAGTTTTGTTCTTGACATCTGCCTTTGTCTTAACTAGTAAGCTGTGGTTGGTCGTTATTGAAAGCGTTCTCTGTTACGAATACCACAATACCTGTGCTAAGCAACTTTCATTTAAGGCAGTGTATTTTTTTTGCAAAAAGGATTCGAAAGTATTTGTATGCACATGTCTCCCTTTCTTTATGTAGAAAAAGAATCTTTCGTAATCAACAAAACAAACGAGAGTTTCAAACATTAAAAAAATGATTCACAGGTATATTTCGTTTATTGAGTGGTTCCAGAATTTTTCTTTACTTACAAAATTTCAAAGCGGACAAACGTACCTATGAGAAAGTAGGTGTGATGAAACCGTACAGTATTTTTAAATACCGGGCACGTATTGCGTCCAGCAACAGCAAATAACCTGTCATGATGTCATTGGCATTTGATGAGCTGTACCTTTATAGACGGCTATACAAATGTATTTGGTACCACGAATTATATATCAAGTTAGATTCGTGTCTCCCATTTATCAATTGGTTACGCACATCGTGGTACCTACCTACGCCCAATCATTTCAATTCTTGTTTTTTTGCTTGTTATTTTACTCAAATTGTAGGTTGTGGGTAAGGTGCGTATAAAAATAAAATATTAAAGACAAAAGTGCATTTTGCAATGGAATTTTTGATATGATTCTTAGTATAACTGACCCATTGAACGGGAAGTATAGTGGCTCTGCCTGTATGTTATAATTTTATGAATGAATGACTATTTTTTTGGCTGATTACTCATGAGATTGCGCAAGGCACTTGAAGTAACAGTACCATTCGTATAGACATTGAGTATGACGCTTGGATATTGTCAAGGAGCTTGGCGATTGTGGGTTTCGCTTTCCACCCACGCGGACGCAGTTTTTTATGCGTCAGCTAGCAGTGTAGTGTCTTTACGTCCAAGTTGAAATTAGTCCAAAGTGAAAAATACGCCCGGAAATACGTTAAATTTTAGTTAACTACGTCTAATAGGAATACGTCCAAATTTTGTACCTACTTGACAAACTGAAATACATACTTCCAAAAGAAAATTATGTCTAATCAGAAAAGATGTGCAATAATTATAGTATCTAATCTTAAGACTGATATTTTTGAAGTAAAATTATTTTTTGGACGAAATTCAAATCGTCCACAAATAATTTTGGACAAAAAGCATTATGGACTAAATTTTCCTTGGACTGTTATAATTTAGACCCATTTTCAAAATGACTTTTTAGTTAGACCAATTTCAATTTGGACGTAAAGACACTAAACAAGCTGGCGAATGGTGGCACTTTGAAGGCGCCGCAGCCCACGCGGGCGCCGCCGAGGCCTGGCAGCCCACTGCTACCTGTACGTACGTATATACATTACGCAATGCGTACGGCATGCGAATCACCATTTCATTTGCAATGTAGCTCTGTAAATAGGCATATGAGACGACATAAAGAAACACAAGTCTCTTACAAGATGCTAATGTGTAGATGTTCCAAACAGGTTAAACAGTTAACAGTTTACACTAACTATAGGTGTTAATAATGCGGGTGTGATAATGCTTGGTATTAATTGATCTTTAAACTTCACTAAGATCGTAAATGTTTATGCATTGCATCTAAAGGTGCTTTACAGAGTAAAAATCCTATAATTTCGGTACATTACTACGTAATACACCCCAGGTATTTGGTGACCTGTCGCTACTTATTATATTTATTTCCAAAAAAATTCTCTCAGTATGGACCGGCGACCGCAAGACGGATATAAAAACATTTAAAAATTCAATTAATTTTAGAACCATGTCCACAAACGACACTGCTGTCTGTGAACCCTCTAACATTCAAGGTTATTGACACCCGAGATGTCCTTATCTGAAAACACATATTAATGGCCATTAATTTGAAGTCAGTCCTCAAAAAGGTGTATAAAATAATTCCCCCATGATTCATTTATTTCCATATCGGGGAATCTATTTAGTTTGAGTGCTTTAAAATACAAAGTGAACATACAAGTTTCCAAATTTATATACACCCCCACATTTGTCCGTGAGTCATAGGCTATTCGCCATTTCTACAGTGGACAACATAGCCCGGTAACAAATAATAATTCCTCAAACATGGCTAATAAGTGAGAAGTCGATTGCCTTGATATTTGGTTGTTGATTCCAATTTAAAATGTCACAGAGCGCGGTTTGTGTGCGCCGGCGCAGATGACGGTCGTGTGACGTGTCGCGACTGTTGCGTTGCGCCACACGGAGAAAGTTGCACTCGCCTGGCGAAATCACACCCACCCACAGCCGCCGCTGTGCCAAAATCTTCGGCAAATACCCCTCACTGCTTATATGGAAGCTTAATTCGGTCACACAAGTAAAAGTTGTTTTCTGTTCGTGAATTATGTATCTGGGTACCTCTGAGTCTGCCTGCTCAGAAGGAGAGATTTACTCATCACAGTAATGATGCTAATAGGTGCATATTAATATAACGACCATTATTTTTAAAAATTTAGATGTGTTTTAGAGTAATTTCAATTTTTACCTACTTCTTATACATAACTGTGAATTGTATGCCATTCGTTACCTTTAATATCTACACTTGATGGTTCGGTATATTATAATAACTGTAAAATATTATTATACAGGGAGTAAATCTGCATGCTTGCCATATTCACGGAGGTAAAAATACTGCTAATACTAAACACAAATAAATAAAAATGGGGGCGTCCATTCCAGAACTCGCCTGCCCCAACGGCGATCAATCTGCGACAAATTTGATCTCCCCACTGCCACTTTAGCTCGCTAATCCTTTCGGCTACGTCGGTAATCTTAGTTCTCCGTCGGATCTCCTCATTGCGGATCAGATCCTTCAAAGAGACTCCGACATTTGAAACTGCATATTTTGTACTTTAATCAAACGAGGTGCCGGCTATGGCTACTATAATATTATAGGCATCGCGACATGGCATAATGCTATGTATGACGTGAACACTTATGCGAGTGCAACCTTGCCCGTTGGCGGTGGCAGCGACGGCGGCGATGTCAACCCGACCGTGAAGTTGCGATAATGACGACTCTTGTGCGAACCATTCTCGGGTTTCGGAGTAAGTGCGCCGCGGCTGGGAGCTAACGTCTGCCCTCCGAGTGTGAGTACCTCCGCGACCGTTATCCGGTCACCGCTACGCCGCACACCGCTGCCAAGCCGTGGAAAATGACTGCAACATTCAAACCGTTGTTGGGAATTAGAAATAAGAACGGTTCTATATAGGTACTCTTACTGTGGAAGCTAAGCATCCAGTTAGGTATGTCGTATTGTCATAAAATTCACGCAACTCGCGTTACTAGTGTTTTTACATAAACATAACGTTTTTATGGCAGGCCACAATCGAATACTTAAGCTTAGTTTACAGTCGGCGAATAGACAGTAGGCGCCAATTATGTTTCGAAACGATTCACTGAATAGCAGCGATTTTACAGGAAATACGCACATACGTAGGTATATACTTAGCGCGGCATTGAAATGATAAGGCCGTCAACGTAGACCCATTTAAAAATTTAAAAAATAGTTCTACTAAACATGTAGACTGAAAAACCAAAATCACTTCCCGGCGCGTTCTTTGAATTTGGAACGAAGAGCGCGCCGGCAATGTTTTATGAAACGGTGTGCTGTTTGAATTTAGAACTCTTTCATCTATCGTACACATTGCGTTCTCGTGCTGTATAGCCACAGATGCGTTTTTATTTAAACTTGACAAATCCTGAATGTTACACTGGACATTGTTTCCGCAGATCTTCAGCCACTCTTCTTGCTGATTCGGGAGCGAATTTAACTACTCTAAAAAGACACGGAGGTTGGAAGTCCAATAAAGTAGCTGAAGGCTACATCGAAGACTCTGTTGAAAATAAAACTGAGATAGATAACCAATAAAATTAACCAAAACATCAAATTGCGACCTGTTAATGATTCGGAAACAACATCTTACCCACTCACCTCTTGCCAATTATCAAGTCCACAGCCATCCACTTCTAAACAGCAATTAAGTTTTCAGCCACCTACCACTGACCAAGTATCAAATTCCCAGCCGCAAACGTCAGAAATACAACAAACGAACATAAATGTGCCTGGAAAAACAATAACATTTTCGTTCAATAATTGTCCTAACATGAGCAATATAACTTTTAGTATTAATTAAATTTATTATGTAAAAGGCCATTTTTTATTTCCTTGCATTTTTTTAAGAAAAGCACTTTATATGCCTCGGCCGAAATGGCAATTCCCTGTCTCGTATCATTGAAGTCCTCGCCTGCGGCTCGGCCTTCAAACTCATACTCAACCTGCAATTGCCTATTTCGCTGCCTTTGCAATAATGTACTATTATTTAGTAGCCATAGTTAGCCATTTTGCGTGTTTTTTTCATCATGACGATGCTGCTTCGAAACGGCTTATCTGATCAGTGGGATATCTATAGCGATCTTAAAGTTCTCCATCTACTCTCTCGATGACCGTCATCACACCATGCCCCAATCAATCCTTCACGGAGAACCATGGCTTCAAAGTGATCTCGATTGTATGAAAATCTTGCCCTGTTTCTAATTATCCGTTCACCTATGTATTTTGCGTTTACAATACTTCCTCTACCCTTAGTAACGGGTAGAGTAACCCGCATAGGTACTACGGTCAAGAAAGTAAAAATCATTATAGTATTAAAATTACGATTTTATATAATGTAGAATTCGCCATAAACAACTAATATTTGACAGTTATCATCCGACAGAGCGCCATATAAAAATAATAACGCGCGCGTTGATGTCTAAAATATGGGGCAATATAAAATGGCAGGGATAGCAAACAACAATTTACAATGCATTCTAGAGGAATCATGTTAGAAAAGAACTATTTTCAGGGACATTTTAGGCATTAAAATTTGAAATAAATGCAATAAAAATAATAATCGTAATCAAAGTAAATTGTACAGCTGATGGTTTATAATGTTCTTACTTAGTTTATTATTTTGTAGTTACTAGCTAAATCGTTGCGGTTTAGGCATCCATTTAGACAAAAGAAGCACAAAATTAAACCCTAATTTGAGGGGGTAAACATCAAACCAGGATATATTCTTTATCTCTGTGGTTGAAATAACCTCGATTTTATCTTTAGTAAAGTAGGTAACATAAATAAACATATCTCCAGGATCATTCACGAGTCCACGTGATGTACTTATTCATTTATTACTTTTATCGATGAGTTTTCAATTCAATATCTATTATAGAAGCGCGCTCTGGAGGCACAATCGAATTGTAGAGCCATTACTACGATTGTGTTTTCAATAGACCTATAAAAATAGATGTAATTGGTGGTGAGGAAAAAAAGACGTTTATTGAGCTCGGCTCCGCTTCGCTTCGTCTGCGGGCGAGGATGTTAATAGCCACACAGAAGCTACGCAGGGTTTTTTGTGTCCCATTAGGCGATACATATAGATACTACATTGATCATATAAATTATATACACACAGATACATAGAGCGTGATTCGTATAACATTATTATATACAACATTACAAACACTGTACAGTCTTAATCATTAGGTAAATACTATATTAACAAACAATTGTTAGTCCAATAATTTTAAAATAATATACTTAATTAACAAATAATTATAGATAACATAATACAAAGATATAAACTATGTCGACGACCCTAGCGTGATTGAAAACTAAATTCAATCATCACTAATAATGCACTATTTCGTTGGGAGTTACATTTAACATATTTGAAAAGGTTTTTCTTTCAGTAGTTGGATTTCATCTGTGACGAATAAATATGTCATATGAATATAATAGATACAGTCGATACCACAGGTATTATCCCTTAGAGTGTTAAAAAACCCGTTCGGGTCTCAAATGTAGTTCAAATACTAAACTTTATGTAGTCTAGATAGAGTTCTTTTTTCAAAAACCAAAATATGACGACAGCCACATTCTAATGATTATAGAAACTGAAAAAAACTCTTTTACTGTTACGTGAAAGCAATGCTAAAGGCTATCTATAGCAGCGTAAATGATAATTTCTTATTGTCAGAACACATAGAGGTAACTCTTTCTTAAAATTAGAGGACAGGTTCAATATGTTAACGTATCGCTTGCGCCCTTGCAATTTTTATGTTGTAGAGCAGGGTAAAAGCTCGGCCATTGGGCAATGTGGCGAGGCTGTAGCGCGGGCGCGAGCGGGTGGCGCGGCGCGGGAGGGGTCCGGCCAACCTGCGCGCGCGCCGCAGCCTGCGCCTAGCGCTCAGTCATTGTCCGACCAATATCCCGGTCGTACATGCGAAGCGATCGGCGTAGTCGCTACTATACGTTTGTCGTACGAGTGTCCGTTACCGAACGGTTCGCTCCGAACGCGGAGCGTAGGTGCAGTGTGAAGTGCTAGTGTGTTTTTAGCCATACAATAAGGAGTGTATCGCTACAAAGTATCACAGAGGGTGCGGTGCGGTGTTTCACGGAGTTGTCTAACGGCGTTCGCCTGCCGGCGAGGGAAGGCGGACCGCTTCTACCGGGAGGAATGATCCCCGCACACCACCGGTTCCACAGTCACCGATGATCTCAAGGTTGGCTCTCGCTCGACTTTTCGCCTCACCTATCTATGTACAACAGTGCAAGCCGTGTCGCAACTTCGCACGACACGACCCCGCGACCGCGCTCGCATTCTCCACTACGATACGAACAACACTCTATTCTGAACTCATTCCTATAACATTTATATCCGACAAGCCTTCTAACAGAATTCATAAAACATCCACTTTAGAACAGGTTCATCCAAATTCAAACGATTAACATAGTTCATTTGGATTCAAATAAGATCGTAAGTTTACCAATTGGAATTTTTGACATTTTAAACGATGATTTTAATGTAACTCTTAAGTATTCGAATTGGTCACTGAAAATAGGTTTTATACCGTACCTACTCGTAGGTTTTCCCGGTGAGTCACTCAAGCATCCCATTAGAGTTGGGTACCTAGTAAGTGGTTTGACTTACAAGTTAAACAACGTGATTCAAATACATATCGAAGTACCAAAGCCTAAACAGAAGTTTAATGAGGCAAACGGTGTAAATTAATATGCACTAACGGTAAAGTATACCACAGACAAGAATGTAATAAACGATCATGCTACTTCACTGATTAATAGTAACGCAAGTTAATGTGCAACACGAATTGACTTATCAAAAAGGAAACGTTACATAAGAAACTACTCCGAACTTATTGGTAGCGAACTTCTAGTGCAGGCATATTCAACTATTATATTGAGTGGGTCGTATGATAGAAACTTGTGATTTTCTGTAAATTAAGTGGTAAATGTAGTGCTGAGTTGAATTTAAATATTTATCGCTATATTTTATGATAACCTCGTTCTCAAAGTGAGAGTTCAGTAAAACACTTGCTTAATAAAAGGTGACTTTTAAACTATAACAACAAGAAGTGGGATTTAAATTTTTACACATTTATATAAGAGTAAATAGTTTTGGGGGCACGAGTAAACCAACTATCAGGCTTGCTGGGTCAAAGATTGAGTAGGTACCTCTCGTGTTAAAAGATTGGTAATGGTATTACGAAATGGTGACTAGTTTCACTAGATGGCGCCTCATGCACAGTGAGGTAAGCTGCAAGGCTGGGATGACCAAATCAGGAGAAGCTGATTTTCCTTAGCCGCATCCGGTAGTCAGGCATGCGCTATAAGTGATGTAATCGGCAACGTACTGCATAATCATGAGTATACACTATTTCTATTTACACAGATCGTATCTTCGTATTTACTGCAGAAAATAACCACCTATTCTTGTCGCACATACTTCATTAAATTAAAATTATACTCAGTCCTTTGGACGTTACAGAGATAGAGGCACCGTTTTTGTAAAATGATTTTAAAATTTTTTTTTCAATGTCTGGTCTAGGCGCTGGACTCGGTTACGGACACACACAAACAAAATAAAAAAGAAATATTTTGACTTCTTGATTTAGTTGTCAGATGTAATACAAACGATTTTTGTGAAAAAAACTATTCCTTGTATGATTAAAATACTTAATTGAATCCAATTATAGTCGCTCGAAAGTAAGAATTGAATAAATGTCAATTAAGTAGGTATTTCTGGTTTTATGCTAAAGCTCGTGTAAGAACCAGTTGTAAATTATTACCTATGGTTTTTCAGTTGGCCTAGTAACAAAAAGTAATACTATGACGCAGTAAAGCAATAAAGAAATACTTATTACTTACCCTAAGTAGGTACCGTACGTAATTACCTTAGGCTGCAAAATCACGACAAGACTAAAATGACGTCGCCAGCACACCATGGTCACATTTTACCATAAATGAATATTTAGTTACAATGTAGTCTAAACTATGTAAGTTTCTTCTTTTATTTTACTGTAAGGTAGTATTGTTTTACATCTTTGGAAATTAATGAGCTGTCTAGATGTTATTATATACTTTGTCCCTGTTTTGTACAAAGAAACAAGTATTTAGTTGCCACGGAAACAAATCCATTATGTGGATTATTAGCAGGGACTTGTAGGTAATTTCTGGTAGCGTAAAATGGGTTAAGTACCTATATAGATTCGAGGGGTGAAAAGAAAAATACACTGAAAGTACTGTGACGTTTGGTTTGCAAATCGTTGATTGGTGACGGTCGTGCTAGGAACTTTGCGATTGTTAAATATTTGAGCGTATTGTAGTTCGAGAAATAATTTTCTTTGGACTAACAAAAAAACATACGGTAGTAAGTCAATATACAAAGTGTTTTTGCCCAAAAATGTAGTAACAGAAAACGACTCCAAATCGAACTATTTTGGGGTGAAAAGAATACGCCTGAGTGGCAAATGGAATCTGGAAATGGGTCTCTTAATATGAGTCAGATCATAAGACTAAGGTTTACCCATTTGTTTGTGATCTATCAAAATGAGGCCTAGAGTAGAAGCAAGCCCATTCGCCCCTGAAGACTACATTCTTTTCACCCCATAATAGTTCAATTCGGAGTCGTTTTTCTGTTACTAAATTTTTGCCCAAAAATACTTTTATATACTGACTTATCGTATTATGACTGAGGTACTTAACTTAATGCTCACTCATGATTCCATCATCAGATAGATAGTATTGTATTTTCAACGAACCTATATTGAATTAATCTTGCGTATGTGGGCAAAGTTGCAAGTTGATATATAATTTAGCCATTATACATATAAGGTATATAATTTGTAACAAAGCTGCAAAACAATAAATAAGTATTAAAAAAAGATTAATCCAGATGTGTAGATTAGACGTAATTAACAGGTAGATATATATATTTTTACTATTACTAAAACTTACGTGAGATTGTACATTTTAATTATTAAATACGGCTGCAGAGAGAATTGAATATATTTAACTACAGACCCATATCCTTTGCAGGATAGGCCCTCTTTCACTTGTTTTAATCTCCTCATTATCTTCATATGAACAAAATAAAGGGGATTTGTGCAAATTGAAGATTACTTTGGCACTAAAAGAGGTAGCACCCGAGCGCGAACACGGCGAACTGCACGAAAGGAAAACAAACGCTGCCACGAGCATCAAGGTCTCTTTGTTTTAGAGCAATTTGTTCCCACCGAGCCGTTAATTGTAATCAGCGGATCAAGAAGACTTTTCTTCTAACATTTCGAAACAAACACTATTGCTGAGAGTATCGTTAATTCGCACGGCATTTTATGAGGTCTACGAATTAATTGTGCTTCTTTTAAAGAAACGTACAACTATAATCATGAACCATATAATTATTACATGATACTTCAGTGTCGTATAAATAATAAACCACAGAGTGTAGACAAGTAAACATACCTAGGTATATCGTAATAGTCATTTATGCAACTGTTGTATAATTAGGGGTATTAAAACTCGAATGTGGGTTTATAACATGAGTATTTTAATACCTAATTATGTACAGTTGCATACAAGAATCAGAAAATGATGTACTACTCTTTGATATTTTCCAATTCATAAAATCTTGATACGCCTTTTCATTTTGTTTTTCGACTTTTTTTTGGTAATAATTGGTTAGAAATGTCCTTTGCTGCATTAGAAACATCTGATGGTGTGTTATCAAAGCTTGTATCACTCATTTTTGTAAACAACAAAGTAATAAATTTTTTCATCACACTTGCTCGTTATGTGGATTATTATATGCATGCATACAGAAACACAATGGCCTATATACACCCGCGGGAGTAATGAAAATCAATACAATATTATACCCCTAGGGACTATAATGAGTAGTTTTAAAAAATGGCGTTCACTCGAAGGCAAGGAACTTTATAGCAAACAGGTATGACATTCCACACTAAGGAGATTTTAAATTAAACATGGTTTTTTATGTCTTCGAAACTTCTACAAATGGTAATTTAAACATTCACGCTTTAATTAAATGCATTATTTTTTGTGTTTTAAAAATGTTTTAGTTTACTTTGCAATTATTTCAGTGAATTTTATTTGAAAATTCGATAAAAACTGGCTGTATGGGCTTTCGCCTTTGGGAGTTTCTAAATGCATTTTTTATCATTATCTGTGGCAGTGTGGACCACCGAATGGCACTGATTGTGCCTTGGAGGCCGAGCTGCGGTTTTACGTGTTCGTGATTATAAACTACGATCTATGATTTGGGCTTAAGAACTTGTTTCCAATTGGCCGTAAAACTACATATGAAAAAAATTTGAAGCTCCATTGACAAAGTTGACAATAAAACTATTTTATTAACTACCTGTAGTTGTGACCTATTAGTATAAAAAAAGAGAGAAACAAACTTAAAATATGTCTATGTCATGTGAAGAATCCGAGTCTGAAAGTGCAACAACAATATTAACACCTCCGGATATAGTGAATGCGGCTCAGTTGCTTAGTGAAAATTTGTTACCAGCAAAGTCTAAAGAAAATAGATTTGTTCCCTTGTGTCGTAGGTATTAATTTCCTCGCAAATGTGATGAAAAACATTGTATGCATCACGGGAAGTAAGGGTATTACAAACTCTAGTCATTAAAATAACTCCGCCTTCGGCGTCGGGCTTCTAACACTCTCGTTAGTAATATCGTACTTACTTCCCTTATTGCACAAAGTACTATTTTGCATTACGAACAAAAATGGCGGGATACGACGTGAATTCGAATAACCTAGAACGTTTTTTTTTATTACGGGCGGCGCTGTGGTAGTGAAACGCGCGTGCATGAAAATGTTCTTTTTTTGAAATTCCTGAAGATACCACGAATTGAGTAGTGAGAGTTTGATGAGTAACGAGCGTAGGATTGCATGTGAAATTTAGTACAATTTAATAACACTCGCGATAAGATGCTATTATGGTTAATATGACACTGGTTGTTTTAATGTTGGCATAAGCTAACAGTTTCAGAAACTTTTATAGGGGATTTATACTACTGGCACAAAGATTTAGCTCTATAATCGGTGACATATCGTAAAACTTCCCTTTGGATCGATAATTTTTACGTCGTAATTTTATCACAACAAGACTACCTATTTGTTTTATTACCTACCTACCTATTTTATTTATCCGATTAAAAAAAAAACAATTGGATTACTTATTTGAATTAAAAGCAAAAAGCATGACATTGCTAGATTTTTTCCGCGGTTTCGCCCGCATAGAATATTTTTTCCCGAGGTATCTATTAACTATTTCCTTGTGTTATTCTGATGTATAATCAAAATTATAAAGTTAATATTGTAAAGTTTCATCAAAATCTGGTCCGTAGTTTTTGCGTGAAAGAGTAACATACACAGAACACGGAAAAAGCTCGCAGTAATCTGTAGTAACAAACATCTAACTAAACTCACAAACACCCTTACAAACTTTCGCATTTATAATATTAGTAGGATACAGTAGTTAGATAAACTGCTATAATACAATTATAAAATAACCTGGCATATTTTTTACTAACAACAGTATCGGATCGGTAGGTTTTATAAGAAACACGCGGTGGGGTTACCCGCAGATGGTTGTATAATGGGCGCACCTGTCGCGGCGCGGCCACACCATGGGCCCGTTATGTCATTCCATACCTTCGCCATGACATGCGACGCGGTGCCATCCCATACTCTCACGCACCAACGATCAATCTTGCAAGTGTTCTCAGAAATTCCACACTCTAAACAAGCTGTATTCTATATCAAGCTGTAGACTTTTGATTACTAAACCCATACTAGATAATTGTTTGAATTGAGGCGAGTTATGCAGAAATGATCCAGCCCGCACAACCCATTTTCTAGAAGTCTAACCAGGGTATTCTTCAATAGAACGTTACGGTCAAGTTGATGATCATATTCTATCATTATCAGTTGTTGTCTCTTTTCTTTTGACACATCGTTTATTTGACGTTTATTCTACTGCTCGTCTCAATCGACGTGTGGTTGATAACACTGGTTGCCGTAGAGTGATTCAAAAATGCGGAGACGATGGAAAATTAGTAGATCGAAATCAAATATACAGAGTGTAACATTTAGATGGGTCAGTACGGGGAAGTCTGAAACTATAAGAGATACGAAGATCTGTTCTCAGGAACCATGTCATCGATTTTAATAAAAAGAAAAACTGCATTCATTGATGTAAAAAAAACTCATACACTACTCGGGAATCGAACCCGGTGACCTTGTAAAAAAACTTAAGTACGTTATTTTATTATGGCTATTGATTGTGTAGGTTGTAAGGAGTAGATGTTGCTAAGAAACTTTGTATCTAAAATTAATAAAATGTCTTGTATTTAATATTCTTTTAATTATTTACGTAGCGAAATGTTCGAATTCATCAACTCGTGTAGGTAACGATTTTGCTATTGCGTTTTGTTAGAATGGCCTCTGGCTGCTATTAGATGTTGAGCGGTGTCCAAGCTTGTGTTATGGGCTTCATTTTAACGTAACCCCACATGAAATAATCTAGTGGAGTTAAATCGGGTGATTTCGCGGACCATTTGATGGGGCCGTTTGTACCAATACATTTTTCCGGAATTGCATAAAATAATTATTTACATCACACTCTATTAATTTTAGATACAAGGTTTCTTAGCAACATTTACTGCTTAAAACCTACACAACTAATATCCATAATAAAATAATAGAAGTATTTTTTCCAAAATATCCAGGTTCGATTCCCGAGTAGTGTATGAGCTTTCTTTAAATCTATGAATGCAGTTTTTCATATCTTTAAAATCGACGACATGGTTCCTCAGAGCATATTTTTCTATCACTTATCGTTTCGGACTTTCCCATACTGACCCATCTAAATGTTACACCCTGTAGACCCTTAAAAGCATTTAAAAACACATTTCTCAACTAAATATCTAAGTACTAAGAATACAAACATTTCCTTGTACGTATAATTAGGTAATCACAATAATTAATACCGACCGTGTTATTCGTCAATGTGTTCGTGTATATACGATGGTCTTATATGTACTTGCGACATAAAAAATTCCGCAAATTACATACATACATATCTTCACGCTATGCCCCTGGCGGGGTAGGCAGAAAAAAAAAGCCAATAGTTTACTTACAATAAAGAGACCACTAAATTTTATTTTGTTTAATTGTATTGTATCGACGTACAACAGATGGCTTTTTGCGTATTTTTAAAATCAGTTTTTTAAATAATTGCACCAACAATGTTGTAATTTCGATGTAATTTGTAAAATACTTTTTATTTTAAACATTGGAACAACAGTAAATTAAAAATAACTAAAACACTAAACTACAAATAAATTATAAATAAAATACCCCCTCGAGGTTCCCTACCGCTGGGAGCTTGCCCAGAAGGCTGGCGGCATTACCTCGCTGATGGTGAGGCTGATCCTCTGAGCGTGGTAATGCCCAGGCCTATGGTCGTTAATAGCCTCGTAGCCATTACCCCATACAAACCGGGAAATTATTATTTAGTATTATTTATGAAATTCAAAAATAGATTTTCAAATATCATTTATCAAAGTTACAAAACAATAATCATTATTGACCACAGGGTTGCCACGAAATTGACACAAAAGCTTTAATGGCATGAATATAATTAAGGTGTAATAATTATGTATAAGTATAAATTGCTTGCTATTCACAATGGCTATTCATCCAATGGATAACATATAATCCAACCGACCACAACACCGCATGCAAGCTAGTTTTAAAAAGCACTCAACAATTCACTATGAAAATAGTCCAGATAAACCAAATCACGTTGCAGGGTTAATACCCGCCGTATAATGTCAAGGATACTATTAAAAGTCTAATTATAAATCGTAAGTAAGCGAAAGCTTTTAAAAGATCGTTAAGTCTAAGCGGAAAGATGCATGTACTGATTACGCGAATCTACAAGATTACTGCCAGCGTTATCCATCATTCTGGAAACCTGCTGAATCGTATCTGTTACGGTTATTACACTTGCAGGAGATAGGATAGTTGCATTAATAATTACCTAAAGTAGTTGTTGCATCTCTCTTGCATCAATTAATGTGGTCGATGAAATAAGTTTCGCCACATGCAAGCAACATTTTAAACTGGTAAAGTTTGCTGATAGTACAAACTAACCTATATACTACAAAAAATAAGTGTGTAGGTAACATTAACATGTCCACCACATCTTAGCACCCATGAATCAAAAAATTTAGCCACTCCCATATGGATGAGGAATAAAAGCATACTATAGACAGCCATAGAGGGTGTCAAAATAATCACAAAATTATGACTCACTCACACATTCTCATTTTCAAACTGCATATAAATTTGTATTAGCAACCTCCTCCCGCTACTCCGCTTCCTTTGCCGCACCCCCCCTGTAAATGACATCATAGGTACCACAGGGAGCGCGCGCGCGACCAAAAAGATTTGAAACTTTTTGTTAGCACCCAACTATTTATTTAACAATATTTAATTTCCTAATCTTTACACTTCAATATCAGCTATCTATTTTGATTATTCGGCGTCTGCGATCATTAATATTATTGACGAAATAGTATTGACGATCGCCGTTCGGCGTCCAATCATTCAAAGGTTTCTAGATGCAATGCAGTTTTCGTCAGCCGATTTGCGTTTGTATCGTATAAATCGCATCGCCATCGTGGTCAAAAGAACAGTTTATGAAACGTAACGTGACGTAGTTGTATAAAAACCTAATGTATATTTATGTATGAGTTCATGACACCCCGATGTGAGTAGCGAGCTGGTCGAGCTAGGCTGTTTTAATATTCCTTCCGCGCAGCGCCATCGCCGCCGCCGCCGCCGGAACTTCGTCATGCACCAACCGCTTTTTCTCCTTATCGAATGGCACATGCGTGACGTGATGTTTCGTATTGAATTTAATTATCTATTGATCGACACTTGAATATATTAATTTGTCAATGTATAGACACTTACTTTAAAAGTAAATAGTAGCTTGAATTTTTACTTGATAATAAATATTTCATATAGGTATCCTACTAATATTACTAGTAGTTCCGTGAGAACAGTAGACCTCGCCAGCCCTTATAAACCAAACCTAAAAGAAACGAACAGAAGTCAACTTTGCAGTTGGAGACAGATGTAGGTACTAAAGTGACAAAAATTAGCACTTTAAAGCTTAATATTTCGCAAACGGATCCCTGAATCGAAAAATGTTTATCACACACCCGCGATATTTTTGAAAGACCCATCCAACGATACCCCACACCATGGATATCACGCGGAAAATAATAATTTTCCATTTTACGTATGCAGTTCTATGAACATAATTTATTTTTTCAACTTTCTTAAGTCGATCCACTATTACTCAAAAACTAATAGAACCTACTTAGCCGTAATAGTTTTCCTTGTAACTACGTTATATATGCTACTGCCATGAATTTTTTCACATTTCCAGAAGCAACCGTTTAGCTGGCAGGGGGGGGGGGACACGTGACTCTAACAAAAATTACCGCTTTAAAGCTTAATATTTCGCCAACGGATCCCTAAATCGAAAAAATGGTATTCACACACCAGCAATATTTTTGAAAGACCTATCCAACGATATCCCACACTATGGGATTCACAAGAAAAAAAAAGTTCACTCCCACTTTGCGAGTATGGTAGGTACTCTAAAAAAATGTTTTTAAAATTTTATTCTACTCATTTTGTAGGTTTAATTAATTTATACATATGCCAAATTTTCGTCAAAATCGGTTGAAAAATGCGACCTGTAGAGAATTACAGACAGACAGACAGACAGACAGCCGGACAAGAGCATTTTTGGCCAGTCTCGAAACGTAGACGCTTCGCTCGCTTCGCTCGCTTCGCTCGCTCGGTCAATAAACGCGAAAGTTTTTTTGAATGTTTACATACACCGTACCAAAATACTAAAATATGCGGCTTAAAGGGCCATATCTTTTGAATGAGTCAACTTAAAAGTTTTATTTTAACCAAAAACGTTACGCTGCACGTAGGTACAGGGTTTTGGCTTTTGGTTATGGTTTGGATTTGGTAATATCGTTCAGAATTAGCGCGATTGGCTCCCTGAGTATTTGAACTTAATACTTCCACGTGTTCCTGAGAAAAAGGGTCTTGACAGACGGATAACGAAGTTATTAAGGGGAGGGAGGTAGACAGAGTGAAAAAATGCTCGCGCATTTTTTGACTTAATTGTTAAATGAACCATATCACCATAACCTAAAGTACAAAATCGTATGAATCAACACAGACGTCAGCGTCGTCGCCTCGCGCTGGTGATATGGTTCATTTGACAATAACGCCAAAAAGTGCGCGGGCTTTTTTCCGCTCCTCCTCACCCATCTCTAAGGAATTATATCTTGGAATAACACGGGCTACTTTTTACCGCGGTGGTGCACTGTTCCTGCGGGAATATCTTATTCCACGCGGGCGAAGCCGCGGGCAACAGCTAGTCTCTTATATATATAAAAAATTGTTACCCCTATACTGCCTACTTTCACGGTTATTATTTTCTTACTCAGCTAAGGTTTTAATATTACGAGTAGGTAAATATTTATCGTTGTGGGAAAATAGACCTTTCGTTTTTCAATACAGTTGCTCGAAAAGGTGTACTTTCGAAGCAAGTTAAGTACACATGGCTCGAAAGTTGATTATTACGCACGCCGCCGTGCGATTTGTTTAGTTTTATATAAATTCCTATTACAATGTATTAATACCTACTGTCTAATACATAGAGTTAGGTAGGATCTCTTTGGTGGGCGGCCGGGCCCCCTAATTCAAACATTCCTGGTCTAGTAGGATTACTACCAAAAAGTTTTTGGATGTCGAGTTTATACTACAAAATTAGGTGAATAAATAAAAATTGTCAGTAAATGTAAATTAATGTAATAAGACGAAAGAGTTTTTACCATTTTGTTTTTTTTTCATCTATTTATGGCTGAATGATAATTAATTATAACTTTGCCTCTCAATTTTGTTACAAAAAAAACATTGAGCATACAGAAACACGCGACTTTTTGGCGGGATTTTGTCGGAGACGGTTGTTTTTTTTTGTTTTTATAAAATTTAGGAAAATCAAATAAATTTAATAAATTGTAGGTTTTGGTGTCTGTGATAGTTTTATATGCAACTGGTGCCTATTGAAGTGTATATTGTGCGGGATAGTTAAATAAAAGCGTGTAAACGACTCCAGCACCTACCATCAGTTTAATGCGGATGTGCATGTGAACTGCAGTGTGGATCACCGAATGGCACAAGTTGTGATTTCGTGGAGGCCGTGCTGTGGTTTTATTAAAAATCGCCGACTATTATAGTAATGCCCTGTTTTTGTGGAGGACGTGCTGTAACCGCCGGATTTTGAAGAAAAACAAACAAAATATGACTTGGCTTTATGGTCTATGACTTTTGCCTGTCCATCATTGGACGAATTCAACAAAAAAAAAGGCTTTTGGCGGGATTTTGTCAGAGATGGTTGTCGTTTTTGTTTAGTTTTCCAAAAAAATGTATATTGTAGGTTTTGGTGTATATTTGTGATAGTTTTATATGCAACAAGTGCCTATTAAACTGTACATTGTGCAGGATAGTTAAAACAAAGCGTGTAACGACTCTACCGTATCGTTCCAAAATGTCCCTTGTTATTCTTCATTTAACCTAATATCGGTTTAATGCGGACATGAACCTGCAGTTTGGATCACCGAATGGCACTAGTTGTGCCCTCGTGGAGGCCGTGCTGCGGTTTAATTGAAAATCGCCGACTTACTCTAGTCGTGCTCTGTTTTTGTGGAGGCCGTGCTGTAACCGCCGGTTTAAATAAATATAAGAAATAATACGATAAATAAGACAGGGCTGTATGGACAAAGCTCCCTTGCCCGTCCTCAATAGAGGACAAAAAAACAAAAAAAAAACAGAAACGCGCCATTGTCATAAAACTTTGTGGTTTTTTATATTTTGCTGTGAAAATACTTACCAATATAAGTAGCTACATAAAATAATGAAGATAATAGGGAGTTAACTCCAGCCGATCAAATTGCCCAAAATGAACTTCTGCCGTAAAATCCACAAGATAGGTAAGTACTACCTATATGGCTACCTACGATTTTTATTTTAAATATCTGTTTTCTCGCAAATGTATTGAAAAACGTCGTATGTCGTCGATAAAGTTTTCCAACCTAGCGTACCTTATAAAAACTTACTTACCAACTTCGTATCATAAACGACTATTAACTGCATTGCAAAAGTGTTGTAATTACTAAATTAATATATTTTTGGCATAGTGAACCGTAACGAAAATTTTATGAGATCAGATCACTGTCTGTGAGCACGAAACGAACGGTCACACAACGAGTACGAGTAGACAGATAAGCTATGTACTTGTGACGTAAATGGCGAGGCCATAACAATCGCAGCTTGCAAGTCCGCTACAGCTTTTAAAACAGTTTTATTGTACCGCTAAGCACCACTACTGGTACCGTTCACAGTAATACGACCACCAGCCGCTGGCCGTGGTCGGTTATTTTATTATCGAAAACATCGATGCTCTTGGATGGTCCATCGAGATGAGATGGTTTACCGTACGCAACGCTTGCAATCTGTTTGTTCTTGATCGTGCCTCGAGAGAAATATTTCAGTGTAGTCAGACTTGTCGTTGGAAAACAATGCATTTTATTGTGCCAATACAACCTCTTTCTGTTTTCCTCAACAAGACATTTTAGTACAATGAAATCAGCGAACTTTAATATAAATGGATACGACTATAAAGGTGGGCATAACTTCTCTTCGTTCGCGTAGTTTCGTAACTATACGATCGAGGAATATTTTTTTGTTTTATTCTCACGAGGCAGCGTGCGTTTTGTGTTGGACAAAGACATTTCCATTCCAAAATAATCCAAGAGTACAGCACTTAACGTCCAAGCTGCACATTCGTGTGGCCCATCGCAAGACCTAGTTAAATTAATCCATTACCTGTATGTACAACGTTAGTGAAGTTAATGTACATCTAATGTCCAATCTGAAAAATGTCCAACCGTTGAATAACGTCCAATCTGAAAATAGTGTGTTAATGAAATGAAAAGTAAGAGGCTCTTTATGTGTATTACTGTTGTGTTAAAGTGGTCATTGATAAACACTGGATCTTTTTTACTCACCGACAACGGCGGCGGCGCGCCGACGTTGTCGCCGCCGGCACTCTACCAAGGACACTTAACTTTCTAATAGGAAACGCCTTCCACAACAATAATAGAGTTGAATAATAGTTTTCTATGAAATTTTATATACAGGTGCTCATGAAAGAGCCAGGGTGTAAGATTGTATTACTTTTTCTCAGTGGGATTTTAAATTTAGTGCGAGAAAAAGATAGCGGGCATTAATTGCAATACTAATAATGAAGAGTACTTACAGGGGAAGAAAAATCTAAAGTTTCAAATTCGTAGAGTTTTAATTACATTGTCAGATAATATGGTACTTACGGCACTCGTAACAGAATAATCATATTGCTTTTGTGCCTAAGATCGTTTCCCCTGTACTTTTCTTAAGATATTTACCATATTTCTTAAGTGTTCACCATGTCTAAATTGCACTAGAGCGAATTCGATGTATTCGATGTGTAACCCTGTCCATATCTGTATCACTGTTATTAAATATAGTTACTTTTTGCGTTGTTTGGCGAGATCGGGGGCAACAGCTACGTATTGCATATTTGAGTTTAGAAACACTAAACAAATGGATAGTCACTCATTAAACCTTTCTAACAGCTGGTAAAAAGTATATACCTATTGAAATGTTTGAATAATTAATTAATCACAGCGTATATAATATTATGCTATTGTAATGTAGCCACTATTACAGCTGCGCAAGGTGCACTTATATATATGGCACCTTTTAGTTATGCGTTACTTACCTCTTATGAGTTATAAGTTTATTTCTCATGTAAATGAGTTATAAATATTTCTACAATACGAGAAGACATATCTTTTCTAGGCAATTTAATCATTTAAAAGTTATTTAAAAATCAATTAATATGTTTTCGTTCGGCCCATTGAAGATTTCTTCTCTGAAATTTATACTTGTATCTTGCTTGATCAGTGGAAACACTCTGCCTGAGTCGCAACTTATTTTTGTAATTTGTAAACTCCTGAAAACTCAAAGCCTACTCCTGGTAGGCTTCTCCATCTTCTTCTCATATATAAAAGGTAAAGTCTGATTCATTAACGCCCAGCCCAAATCCTTGGATCTACAAAGCTGAAACTTTTCATAAAGGTTCCTCTTAAAGCTCTGACGTCCACTAAAAAAGGGTTTTTCAAAAATCAACCCCTGAGTGGGTGAAATAGGGGGGTCCTTCATTTTTAAAGTTAGAAACGAGAAATTTTATATTTAGGCTATTAGGTAAATGACAATAATGGCGTATTTCGACAATTTTGAAAATTCCACCCCTAAGTATGTAAAATAGGGATGAAACGCACATCCCTAACCGCTAAGCCTAGAGACTTTTCACAAATGTTCCTCATATAGCTCTGACGTCCACTAAGACTACACCCTCACCTTCTACGCAAATTAAAGGTCCTATTGTTCGCTCGCAATCAACTTAGCGTGACGTTGGATCAAGTCAATGCGAAATTCACGCGGATGATGTCGCGGGCACAAGCTAGTCTAATATAATCATTTATTTTTATACATATCTTCACGCTATGTCCCTGGCGGGGTAGGCAGAAAGAAATTTATTTTTCATCAAACTTGCCTATATTATACACCCGCGAGAGTAATGAAAATTAGTACCTACAATATTATACCCCTAGGGGCTGTAATGTGTAGCTGGCTGTACTGAACTGGTTTATTAAATTAATTAAGTTAAATTGAGTAGTTAACTTGACTTATTTCCTCGCAAATGTGATGAAAAACATTGTGTGCATGACGGGTAGTAAGGGTATTACAAACTCGAGTCATGAAAATCCCGCCGCCGGCGGAGGAGTTTCAGAGTTCAGTTTAGGAGTTTCTAACAGACTCTCGTTGGTAATATCCTACTTACTACCCTTAATGCACAATGTACTATTTATATATTGGAAAAAACGTGCAATAATAGTACATTACTGCCGCGGTCTGTAATGAGTGCGTTGCTGGCTGCGCTGATGATGGCGTAGCGTAGCGCAGCTCCAGGCTAACACAGGGCGGTCAGCATTGCAGCCCTTGATGGACAAGCTGGAATGAAGGCCGAGGCGGACAGCAAGGGCTGATTGATGACCAAGCTTGAAGGCCGAGAGCGTTCATTACAGCTAATGTATAAGTTGTTGGACTATTACTCAAAAACTAATAGAACCTACTTAGCCGTCATAGTTTTCCTTTTAACTACGTTATATAAGCTACTGCCATGATTTTTTTCACATATCCAGAAGCAACCGTTTAGCTGGCAGGGGAGGGGAGGACACGTGACCCTAACAAAAATTACCGCTTTAAAGCTTAATATTTCGAAAACGGATCCCTAAATCAAAAAATGGTTTTCACACACCCGCAATATTTTTGAAAGACCTATCAAACGATACCCCACACTATGGGATTCACAAGAAAAAAAATTCACTCCCACTTTGCGAGTATGGTACGTACTCTAAAAAAAATGTTTTTCAAGATTTTATTCTACTCATTTTGTCGGCCTTATTAATTTATACCCATGCCAAATTTCCGTCAAAATCGGTTGCAAAATGCGACCAGTAGAGAATTACAGACAGAAAGACAGACGGACAATAGCATTTTTAGCCAATTTCGAAACTTTGACGCTTCGCTCGCTCGGTCAATTAAACTTTTTATATATAAATTTTTATTTATTTAAACTAAACTACAACAAGACCAAAACTTTTTGCACTTGGCTATTTCTGAATTATTATATTTGGCTAATTCCATACAAATTTGCTGGTGCCTATTCAAGTACCGCGGCAAGGTCGCCTTTACTCAAAGGTTGTCAAAATAATGACAATATTGCATTATCACAAGTATTTTTGAGTAAAATATCTCTATATGAGAGTCTACGAAGCCTTTATTTATATATCCTGCATGATTTATGGTTTCTTAAGACAGACGATAGTGACATTTGAGAAAGAATTCATCTAGAATAAACTCAATTTCATTCTTCGTGTTCACTTCTGTGAATCGCTGTCGAGGCTGCGTCACAATCTCCGGTATTATCTTCTCTCTGGTCACACTCTCGAATCATCGAAGTGAGGTAGAATGTACCAGTTACATCATAAATTATGTTCTATCAATAATGTGCGCTACAAATGTGTACACATTAAGTGTCAGACGTGCTGTTAGCCTTTGCCCTACTTTTGTAGACGAACAGAACGCAATTTTAGTACTTTTAACTGATAACTTACGTTTGAATAATAAAATTTAACAAGGACATAGGTGCAGGTGTATGCAACATTTTAACATTGTAATGAAAAACATAGTTTTTCTGCAAAACAGACGGGCAGCGGACATTGATAAGATGTACTATTTATGGGGAATCGTTTCTCAAGAGAGAAACTGGCGTAGAATGGAGGCATTGTTCGCAGCCTACTTTTGCGAGTGTGCCTGCCTTGCTATCCGCGCGCCGCCCGCCTCGCTCGGCGAGCGGGAGCGCCGTGAAAGTGAATGGCGCAACCAAGTTCGCTCCGGACGCGCGGACTACGAACGCGCGGACGCATGGATTGACGCATTTTACACCCGATTTGATACCTCATTCGAACACGCGAACCTGCATGTCCGCTTGCAACTTCGCTCGTGAGTCGTGCCGTAAGATTACTGTGCGCAGTTACTCGTATGGTGAGGTGAGTGCGCAGTTTTTTTGCGTTGCGGCGATATTTGTTATTGAACTTGTTCACTTTCTTTGTGGTTACTTTCTTTAATGATACGTACGTACGTAATGTTCGGCTTAAAAACTAAGACTAGATTAAGTATACCTTAATCTAGTCTTAGTTTTTAAGCCGAACATTACTTAAAAATGCTTCTTTTAATAACCGTATATAATGTAATCATCTGTCAATTAAACAAATAATAGTATTTAAAAAGGCGTGATATCTGTGGTTACAGTCGACCACACGTCAGTGGAAACACTTTGACCTTGAACTGGCCTAGCCCATTGGGGAGTTTGAATGCTATGAGAGACCAGTTTATACTGTACTAGCTGTTGCCCGCGACTTCTTCCGCGTGGATTTTGGAGTAGGTACCTATCTATGTACAGACATCGTCTAGTTATAATTTTCCTATGAAAAAATCACCAGATTTTAAGTTAGACCTTTAGGAACACAACTGTGAAAACCGTATCCAATTTGGTGAAGTAGTTTTTGCGTGATGCCGGAATAAACATAATATAGACAGACAGACAAAATTTCTAAAAATTATTTTTTTAGTTTTTATTGCTCTTTAATAAGACCTCTCATACCAATTTTTAAAATATATCCTAGTCTCTATGACACCGTCTTAATTAGTCTTAGTTATAATTTTCCTATGAAAAAATCACCAGATTTTAAGTTAGACCTTTAGGAACACAACTGTGAAAACCGTATCCAATTTGGTGAAGTAGTTTTTGCGTGATGCCGGAATAAACATAATATAGACAGACAGACAAAATTTCTAAAAATTATTGTTTTAGTTTTTATTGCTCTTTAATAAGACCTCTCATACCAATTTTTAAAATATATCCTAGTCTCTATGACACCGTCACCGGTTAGTTAAATGAAAATACTAAAACGAAAATCTATCGGGCAATAAAACAATCAATTATGTAACTTATCAGGCTTCTCAAATATGGTTGTTCGGGTAATTCTGAAAATCCAAAAAAACGTGAAATAGCACTCGTCTACTCCTCCCATATATGGCAATGTAATAATAATAAAGAATAAAGAAATTTCGGTTTTGGACACACATACTCGCGCGTAGCAACCTGAGGGAACAGAAGCGGGGGAGCGGAATAAGATGGCATCTAGGTGAATGTTACCAGAACAATAGAAATCGCCGCGTAGGAATAAGAATTATCGGAATAACCCGATTTGCGTAATTACCGAATGCACCTTACCTGTTTGTTTTAAACTTCTTTGCCTACGAACGCCATTTTTTCAACCGACGAAAAAAAAGGAGGTTCTCAATTCGACCCGTATATATATATATATTATTTTATGTATGACCACGCATAACTTTTTACAGAGCAGTCCGATTTTGATAATTCTTTTTCTATTGGATAGGGTATACTTCGAAGTTGGTCCCATTTAAATTTGAAAAAAAAAATTCAACCCTAAGGGTGGAAAATTAGGGGATGACTGATCGTTCACCTACTAAATTTTCATCTTTGAACCGATTCTGTTAAAACTAGGCACACTTAGGTAGTTCTAATGACACTACAACATGACAGAGACCATGACGGTGAAGTTGATCTGATGACGGAGACGGAAGACAGTCGAGGGAACTCTTCAACGGTGTACAGCAGCTACCTCGTGTTTGGGCTATTCATTCATATTAATGAGAACTTCTCTTTCTCTGAGAGATGGGATCCGATATGTGATGGGATCCGAATGGGAAACGATAGGTGATCCGCCAGAGAACCAAAGCCTTCGACATAGCTCAAAGAGTTAGCACGTTGAAGTGACAGTGAGCTGGTCACATCTGCCGGAAAACCGATAACCGCTGGGGCAGACGAGTTTTCGAGTGGAGATCACGACTGTGTAAGCGTAGTGTGGGACGCCCCCCGGCTAGATGGAGCGACGACCTGCGAAAGGCAGCTGGTAGTGACTGGATGCGGAGAACCGAGGATCGGGTTCAGTGGCACGCCTTAGGGGAGGCCTATGTCCAGCAGTGGACTAGTACAGGCTGATGATGGTGAATGAGAACTATATACCTAAGTTATGATTTATGGATTATGACTACCATCGATGGTTAATGATGGAGACGAAAGGCTGTCGAGTGTAATAAATAGTATATTTTAGTCACAAAAAAGCAAAAAATAAAAACTTTTTAACAAAAAAATTAAACCGCCGAAAAAAAGAAACTGAAAAGCGAAAAATAATAAAAAAGAACCTTTTAGTCCAATCTTCGTCGTCTTAATGAAAATCTAATTAATTTTGAGTCGGCGCCAAACAAACAAGCAAATTAGGTAATTAAAGTACGTAAGACGAAATGTTGGCAGCCAACTAACAATCAATTAATGATAAGATCATTAAATTACTAGAAATCAAATAATTAATTTGCATGTGTGTATGGCGCCGACTCAAAATTAATTAGATTTTCATTAATTAGTGTAGGAGTTTCGTTGGACTAAAAGGTTATTTTTTATTATTTTTCGCTTTTCAGTTTCTTTTTTTCGGCGGTTTAATTTTTTTGTTATTAAAACTAAAGATTACAGCCATACAGAAAAATTGTCATTAACTCCCGCGGGAATAATTTAGGCCATTGTGCTGCCTATAATAAGCTTATATGCCTGCATATAATATTACCCTTTACGAGCAAGTGTGATAAAAAAGTTTGTAGTGTTTGATGGATAATTGTTGAGAATAATAAAATACATACAATAGTCTGCCAGGAATAGATTCTATCGTGTCAAGGACCTGAAAACGATATTTACTTACGTCTTCGTTTGCGATTGCGCCTTACGTAATGAAGCTCTTTGTCACACGTCACACAAAGAAACCTTGTCATTTATCCTTTTTAGGGTTTTTCCAATTGTTCCCACATTGTATTTCTTTGTTACTTTATACTACCAACCAACCGACTTAGTACTCTTACATTTTAAAGTCTTAAGATTGAAACTCAAACTTCCGTGCGAATGCAATGCCAGTTGCAAGGAGGAGGGTTTCAAATCAACCTATTAAAATGTCCCCACTGTTGGGGCACAGGCCTACAGTCTCAACTAGGGCGTACGGGCTATAGTCACAGAATATATGTACAATAATTGCTAAAGTCCACCACGATAGCCCAGTGCGGGTTGGTGGACTTCACATCCGCACTGTCGCTGAGAAATGAAAAATTATGTATGTAATTATTCATTAGTAAACTTACTAATTAACAAATCGAGGACTAGCCCACGCAAGCTCGTATCTCATTTTAATATGAAACTGTTTTATATAATTTATTTTAATTACTGGCGACAATTATTTACTTAAATGGTGAATAATTAATTATCTCTAAATTATAATATCGAATAAAATAATAACTCAGTAACACATTAATAAATATATTTAATTATCTACATACTTACCTATTTTTCATTTTTTAACTTATATTTTTATATTTCTAAGGAATTATTATACATAATTTTATGCTCGCAAGTATTATTGCGACACAAATTTTTGGTGTAAAACGATAGAAAATCGGTAATTAGCCATATTTTAAGCTCCAAGCTTATATAAACTGACTTTTCTTAGCGTAACAGAGCATAATACCCTACATATTATGCAAGTATGTTTGATGATATTAGAGGCGAATGGGTACTAGTTACACTCCTATAAGTACAGTAGGCCGCACGTCAGTGGAAACCTTGGGCTTCCCCTAGCCTCATAGGCTATTAGAGAGTTTCAATACTGTGAGAGACCCAGTTTATACTGTGTTTTTCCAGTGACGTGCGGTCGACCGTAGGTACCTACAAAGTTGGAAATCTATTGACATAAGAATTTTCTCATTAGATTAGGTGCACATATTATAACTGGGTACGTATCGTAGACTAAAAGTAAACTACCAAAACACTACCTGTCACACAGTTATTTGACCTCGCGACGTAGCCTACGCCTTTGTCGCTGTGGTAATTATAAACGGAATCTTGCTGGCTATCTATACATAACCTGCGCCAATAAAGAATGGACTTGGACAAAACTAAGAAAACTGTACTGATCTCAATCGCACTACGCAAATAAATTGTACGGCGGCACTGCACTACATTTTAAAAGAGTAAACTCATAAAGCTTCGTCATTTTCCTAACATTTTGACATTGGAAACATTGGAAATGTCTTTTCGTTCGCTCCAGTATAGGTGAAATCGGATCACGAAAAAGTGCGATCCCCTCGGAGAGTTGTGAAGATATTATATTCAAAAAAAGGTTCAAAAGACGCGTATTGACGAGAGCTGTAAGATGCAATAAAAATTATTCGAGAAAGACAAAAACTAAAAAGTTATGGCCAAAATAGTAAAAAAGAAATTTCCAAATTTTTGATTTTGGCGCTTCATATTTTGGAAACGAAGAACGATATCAAAAATTTGAGAAAAATGGACAATTTAGTCAACTACAATTTTAGCCTAAAACAAAGACGATCGGGCTAAGGGTTAGCCCTGTAGCCCAACCTTGCGTTATGTCGAGGATCTAAGAATATAGTACATTACTGCAGCGGCCCGCAACAGAGGCATTGATGGATGAATATGTGAAGAAGGCCGAGGCGAAGCCGAGGCACACATAAGTGAGTCCATTTATCAATGTCTGGTTGGGGCCACGGCTTGTATAGTACCTTTCTCAAATAATTATCATTCAACGTGGTAGTTTTATTTTGTAACCTTTTCCTTATCCCGACTTTCTCGTCGCTCAGCGACAATATTTTTTCGAATTCTGTAGATTCATTTCCAATGTGCTCGATAGTCGTGTGAGGCATCGAAATCTGTGATTTTTTTTTCATACAACAACTACACTATTACATACTGATCAGCATACTTCTAAGCCGGAGTTACAACATCACGGAGTTTTATATAAAACCTCATTGACGTAAACTAATACACACTGTGCTGAAATCTGAGCGGTTACAGTACTGGGTGTGTGGCTGTGGCCGCCGCTCTTGAAGGTAGTTGGTAGTATATACAATTTCCTTGGGCCCGCTAATCATACTGGCCAGTTGAGTTTTTGAAATGTTTTCACTTTATTTATTGAAATTTGAAAACAATGTTTTGTTCCAATTCTTGTTCAATTGGTTCTATCGGTCAATTACTTCTTTAGTATTTCTCATAGAGTTAGGATCTCTTTGGTGGGCAGCCGGAACCCCTGTATTTCTAGTTATTTTAACATCAAAAACGACAATCTTTTTCTAACTTTTCAACTTTCTCCTCACTCTATCAAGAAGAACTCGATTATCAATATCAATAAACTGATGAATTCATGTTGTAGGACTATTTAATACCTACTTGTTCGTTATAATACATGGCAATTCAATAGCTCCAACCATTTGTGAGTAAATCGCAAGTTTCAATTTCATTTGTAGGAGAACCATACAAACTAGATTTTTCCCAGACCAATGGGTATTGATATGTAGACAAACACAAGCAACTACGACGTACAAAGTTTCATTAAAATAGTAAGGCCCATTTTTGAGAAAAATATTTTTTTCACTTTTTGTTGTATGACAGTTACTCTTCGGTTTGAAGGTACGACGAAACTATTGATAATCCTTCAATAAAATAAATATAAACTCTTAAGTTCCAAATTTGGTCCCAATCGGACCAAAGGTTTAGATTCCAGACAGAGCCAAGCGTGACGGACGGACGCAAAATGAGCTACTTGGTTTTCGGTATGTGTTATTGACACAGAACACATTTTCGCGATTAGGTACAATACTGTCTCTACTCTTAGTACGGTCGACCGCACGTCAGTGGTAACAAAACCAGTATAAACTGGTCTCACATAGTATTAAAACTCCCTGATAGACTAGGCCAGCTCAAAGTCAAGGTGTTTCTACTAACGTGCGGTCGACTATACATAAGGTACTACGCTCGAGAAAGTAAATGGAGCAAGTGGGAGTTATAAATTAATCTTAGTTTTAAAATATAATAATTCGACTAGGAAAACATCAACATTCTTCCTAGTATTATAGAATTTAAATATTTTGACTAATTTGTAGGCCCACGTATTATGGCGAAGGTTATGAAGAGGCCCATAGTTGTGGCCATTATCGACATACCATTGTCCACCAGTGGACGACGGCAAGCATTTATAACGTGTATCTGTATACACGCTGGCATCAAGTTATTAGTCTGTAAAATCTGTGTATTAATATATTGTTTGTCTTGTTCCAGAGACCATGTATATAGAAACCTTACCGCTTGTGGTTTGGACGCTCTTAGTCACAACGACACATGTAAGTAATAAAATAAGTTTTTAAGTTTACAATTTAACGAATATTACTTGATACAGTTAAGTTAATTTTATGTACATTATAGTCTAAGTAATTGTATCATAAAATAATAAGCTGCGTACTTACATGGATAACATCTGTACTTTTTAAATTCTTTTTATGTTATGATATTTTTGACCGAGCGAGCGAAGCGTCTAAGTTTCGAGATTGGCCAAAAATGCTATTGTCTGTCTGTCCTTCTGTCTTTCTGTCTTTCTGTCCTTCTGTCTTTCTGTCTGTAATTCTCTACAGGTCGCATTTTTCAACCGATTTTGAAGAAAATTTGGCATGGGTATAAATTAATCAAGCCGACAAAATGAGTAGAATAAAATCTTGAAAAACATTTTTTTAGAGTACGTACCATACTCGCAAAGTGGGAGTGAACTTTTTTTTCTTGTGAATCCCATAGTGTGAGGTATCGTTGGATAGGTCTTTCGAAAATATTGCTGGTATGTGAAACCCATTTTTTCGATTTAGGGATCCGTTGGCGAATAATTAAGCTTTAAAGCGGTAATTTTTGTTAGTCACGTGTCCCCCCCCCCCTACCAGCTAAACGGTTGCTTCTGGAAATGTGAAAAAATTTACGGCAGTAGCATATATAACGTAGTTAAAAGGAAAACTATGACGGCTAAGTAGGTTCTATTAGTTTTTGAGTAATAGTCGATTAACTTATGAAAGTCGAAAAATTAAATTATGTTCATAGAACTGAAAACATTTTTCGATTTAGGGATAATTTGAGAAATATTAAGCTTTATAGTGCTAATTTTTGTCACTTTAGTACTTAATCTGTCTCCAGCTGCAAACTTGACTTCTGTTTGTTTCTTTTAGGTTTGGTTTATAAGGGCTGGCGAGGTCTACACTGTTCTCACGGAACCACTAGTATATTGTGTTTTTAGCTTAATATGCGCCATGATTACAGATATACTTACATATATATTTTTAATATTTATTATTATTTTGTACACTATTGTACTGTACCTATACTTTTAGTGTGTAGTATGAAAATGTAAATATTTTTTCACAGGTAGCGACACAAGGACAATATGGAATAGGTTTAGGAATAAAACGAGAAGTATTTTTCTTAAATTTAGAAGACGGCTATTTTGGCTGTCAAGTAAACGAATCGACACAAATATTACAATTATATGAATTATCAAAATTATGTGATGGTGTGCCCGACTGTTATAAGGCATCCGATGAACTTAGGTCAGATTTAAAATGCACAGGTGAGTGTTATTGATATTTATAATATGTAATATAGTTTTAATCTAACAGAAATCATATTATTAACTAGCATTGCTACCACTATGTTGAAGGGAAATTGAGGGAATTTAATAGAACACAGCAATTAAATTGTTCATTATCATTTTAGATGATTGTACCAAAGAAGATGGCGCGCGTTGTATAAATGGTGCTTGTCTAAACGGTGTGTGCCATTGTAATGACGGTTTTGGCGGATGCAACTGCCAGGAACCTGGTGAGTAATTTACTTACAATACTCACTATCATGATAAAAACATATCATTCCATCAATACGGTCAAGATCTTGTTTAATTTCTGTAATTCGAAGGCAGCTTTAAAAAGGGTTCAAAGTGATAATTATCATGTTATTTATAAAATTTTATCATTTTCAAGTAAGTACTTATAAATATTAATATTTACAAATGTCTCTTTTTACATAAAATTTTTAGTGTTATCGTTGTAATCAAAAATTAAAGAGACAAAACCTTAGATTATGGACATTGTTTTGAGGATAAAACTAAGAATCAGCATGGATAATTGTTGGAAAAATATCATTATAATTATCGAAAATTGAAGTTTTGATTTAAGATAGATTTTTTATATGGTAATCAGAGCCTTGGTTTTAAAATTAAGATTTTCCAACGGTTTTATACATTCTCATTTTCTCATTACAGATATAAATGAATGCAAAGAAAGGCCATGCGATGTTTTTGCTCACTGTACGAACACGGTGGGTAGTTTCCAGTGTTCGTGTTTCCCAGGCTACGAAGGCGATGGTTTCTCTTGCAGAGGTATCAAACAATAAGTATTGTATTAATACACCGCTGCGATGTGTTCCTTTGGTTTAACATAATGTTGTTTTTCTTTTCATAGATATAAATGAATGCGAGGACCCAGCGGTAGCATCACGATGCGTTAAAAATGCTGAATGCTGTAACTTGCCGGCTCATTTTATCTGCAAATGTAATCGAGGCTTCGAAGGCGATGGTGAAGAGGAGTGCCGAGGTATCAACACAGAGCTTTTATTAATCATTATTATATATAACATCATTGATTTATAGTTTGTATCTGAGTGATCCGAAGTGGTCAACGATCGAAAATAATGGAAAGGTTAGCAGTTTCCCGCGGCTTCGCCCGCGTAGAAAAGTTTTCCCCGCGAGAACAGCATTTTCCGAGGTATCTATAGCCTATGTGTTATTCTGATGTATACCTAAATGTATATGTAAACCTTATTGTGAAGTTTCATAAAAATCTGTTCGGTAGTTTTTGCGTGAAAGAGTCCAAACATCCTTACAAACTTTCACGTTTATAATATTAGTAGGATGGTATAGAGTTAATGATCGAAACGTTTATTCATTAAAATCATTGCAGATATAGACGAATGTCGAAGGCCTGGCGCTTGCGGACTTAACGCTGTTTGTCAAAACTATCCTGGAAACTACACATGTGCATGTCAAGCTGGTTACACCGGAAATCCATTCGATGGCGTGAGTGAACACATTTTTTTTCTAGGTAGGTAACTGTATAGGTAAGTCAATCTGTATGTAATAATTGATTTGTCAGTGTGCGGATGTGGACGAGTGCGCTAACGGCGACGCGTGCGGCGCCGGAGCCGTGTGCCGCAACGTGGAGGGCGGCTACGAGTGCAGCTGCCCGCCCGGCTCCGAGGGGGACCCCCGCGTCGGCTGCCACGACCACGACGAGTGCGCCCGCGCCTCCTGCGGCCGCGACGCTCTTTGCGAAAATCTTCCCGGCGCCTATCGCTGCGTTTGCCCACCAGGTTTCGAAGGCGACCCTGATGTACAGTGCACCGGTAAGCCTCTACACCGATGCGGCAGTAGGTGTGACGAACGCTAACTCATCCTCATTCTCAGTGGTCTAACGCTTTGTGATACTGTAACTCGGTCATGTGTAACAAATCGCGCTGTACACTACCGTTAAAGGACGCTCGGTAGCTTCACGCTTTTACTAATTTAACGATCATAACATTTATAGACAAATGTTAGCAAATTTTCAGCAAGAGACTGCATCTATGACGCCGGCAACGGAAAAACTCCTTGACGAGCAGCCAATATTTTGTATCAGCAACAGGAGATCAAAGGATACTTCGTATTCACAAGTCTTCACATACTTTTTTAAAATGTGTATTTCATTACCTGTAGTTTTCTTTCTTTTCTTGTCTTCTTGTTTTCTCTAACACTTTGTTCAGACGTCTGCGTGTCTGTCTCTTCCTCTTCGTAGTTGCTGTCGGCGTACCTACTGCGTGCGTATGTGTCGGTGACCGCGAAGGCGGCAGATGTAATTACACGTGAGTTGTTTGTTACACCAGACGTGGATGAATGTAAGAGTAGCAAAGCGGTGTGCGGCGCGCACGCGGTGTGCGCCAACACTGTCGGCAGCTTCGTGTGCGCGTGCGAGCCCGAGTACACGGGCGACGCGCGCGCGCCGCACGGGTGCCGCGACGTCGACGAGTGCGACGCGCTCGACCGCCCTTGTGGCACGCACGCTATCTGCGAAAATGCAGCACCCGGCTACAACTGCGTCTGCCCCCAAGGATATAGAGCCAAACCTAATCCTCAAATTGCATGTGAACAGGTAGAGTATTATGTTACAGAAATCTGATAAGTATTAACTTATTTAAAGTACTGGTCACTTTGTTCCTACATAATAACATCTCATTATTTTCAGGTTGATGTTAATACATTATGTAAATCAAATTTCGATTGTACAAATAATGCTGAATGCATCGACAGACAATGTTTTTGTAAAGAAGGCTTTGATGCCAAGGGATCAGTGTGCCTTGACATTGACGAATGCGCATCAAAAACAACAATATGTGGAGATAATGCTATGTGCGTAAATACTTTAGGCGGTTACAAATGCCAATGTGCTGCTGGATTCATAGGGTCGCCACCGAGAGAAGAGTGCCGCGCTCCTTGCGAAGATGTCAAGTGCGGCGAGCACTCTTACTGTAAACCGGATGGCACTGAAGCATACTGCGTCTGCGAAGATGGCTGGACTTTTGACCCGTTAGATATAGCTGCAGGTTGTGTTGACGTTGATGAATGCGATACTTCGGTGGGGCCTGTAGGACGTTGCGGCTCAAACGCGAGGTGTTCCAACTCGCTAGGAAGTTTCGCTTGTCAGTGTCCAGAAGGCTACACCGGCGATGCACATAAACAGTGTTTGGATATCGATGAATGTCAAATGGACGGTGCATGTGGTGTGGGAGCGGATTGTATTAATCGTGACGGCTCGTACACCTGCGAGTGCCCTGACTCTACCATACCTGATCCAGACGCACGAGTGCGTTGCGTCGAAATTCTTACATGCAAAAGCGACAATGAATGTCCTGGAAATGCATTATGTGATCCTAATTCTAGATGTCTTTGTCCAGAACCAAACGTTGGGAATGAATGTCGTCGTAAGTTTGCTTTCACATTGTAATTATTTGTAGTTTAAAAAAATTATTATAATAAGTTTTACTTAACTTTATACACATTTACTTAGTTTTCTGATCTTTTTTTTTTGTTACAGATCCTTGTGAAAAGTTGCAATGTGGAAGTAATTCAGAATGTCTATTAAATGACCAGATAGCGCAATGCATTTGCCGAAGTGGTTTCACAGGAGACCCTTTATCGTCTGGCGGATGTCAAGATATTAATGAATGTGATGCTAATCCGTGTGGTGCAGGAGCAGTATGCAAAAACCTGTTGGGACACTTCCAATGCGAATGTCCTGGAAGCTTCAGCGGCGATCCATATGTCGATGGATGTGTTCCAGGAAGAATACCGAGTGAATGTAGTAATATTAATCCATGCCCCGACGGTGAACAATGCATTTTACACGATGGCGAAAATGTTTGCATTTGCTCTCAAGGTTTCACGCGCAGTAAAGAAACTGGGTTGTGTGAAGATGTTAACGAATGTATACAGCACGGACGTTCCCCCTGTGGATTAAACGCCATTTGTAAAAATTTGCCAGGAAGTTACGAATGCAAGTGTCCTTTAGAATACAGTGGAAATCCATACAATCTCTGTGAAATATGTAACGATATAAGTTGTCAATGCCAGCCTCCGTATAAAGTAGTAGATGGTAATTGCGTTTTGTCTGGGTGTATGAAGGATAATAAATGCGGCAAAGGTGCAGAGTGTATTGTCATCTCAGATGGAGTCAGTTATTGTGCTTGCCCCGCTGGATACTCGCAAACTGTTGAGGGCGCATGTGAAGACATGAATGAATGTACTTCTGGTCAACCAGTATGTGGTTTCGGTGCAGAATGTGTCAATACAGTCGGCTCTTTCTTATGTAAATGTCCTCCTGGTTATGGTAAAGACACTATGTCGGGACATTGTACTTTAAATCAAAAGCGCTGCATAAGCGATTCGGACTGCTTTCCCAATGAAAAATGTATACAGCCTGGCAAATGCGTTTGCCCCCCGCCATTCTATCTAGATGTATCTGATGGGCAAAAATGTAAAAGTCCTTGTGAGAGATTTACATGCGGCATTAATGCCAAGTGCACACCCAGTGACCCACCGAGATGTATGTGCATGACAGGATACGAGGGTGATCCATACACTGGTTGCACCAATAGAAATGAATGTCACAGTGCCCCTTGTGCGTATGGTGCTATTTGTCATGACCAGCAAGGCGGATATCAGTGCGATTGCCCTCCGAACATGGTGGGAGACCCGTATAAAACAGGATGTAAGTATACGCTACTTGCGTATACTAATAACAACAAATTTCTCTGAAACGTAGTCATGTGTCTAGATTGAAGTAACCTTTTTTTCAGGTTATGTTGAAGAAGGCCCTTCGCGATCGTTGTGTAGTTCCGATAATGAATGTCCCAACACTCTTGCTTGCTTAAATCGAACCTGTGTATCACCATGTACGAGTATTTCATGTGGATCTAATGCATTTTGTGAAGTCGATAATCATGCTGCTTGGTGTCGTTGCAGCCCTGGCTATACTAAACCTGAAGGTGGAAAGTGCATATCGGGTAAAAATATTTTCATAGATGTCTACCGTCAAATTTTCGGGTTGCTTAAGATGTACCTCTTTATACGTATATTGTTTTAGGTTGTGATACGTATTCATGCGCACCTGGGGCTCAATGTATCATATCAAAAACTGGTCCAACATGCGTTTGTCCGGAGGGAATGGTAGGTAACCCATTTCCGGGTGGTACATGCCGAAGAGACGTTTGTGGGCCAGGTATACCATGCGAGGAGCCTTTGACATGCGTAGCAGGTCGCTGTCGGCAACGATGTGACGGTGTTGTTTGCGGAGTAGGCGCCGCATGTAACGAGGAAAGTGGTAGATGCGTTTGCAATGCCTTCTTCGTAGGAAATCCTGATTTGTTGTGTATGCCCCGTAAGTGTTTGGTTTTTTTTATAAATACAATACGTTGTTAGTTTTAATAGTTGGATAATATCAGTTTTTCTTCACAGCAATTTCACCACCTGCATGTGAACCTGATTGCAGTCAAAATGCACACTGTGTTTACGGACGAACAAATGCATGCAAATGCAACAAGGGTTATACTGGAAATCCGTATATGAAATGTTTACCTCGTAATCAAATAACTTGTATTAAAACTTCATGCGGCACTAATGCAGTCTGCCAACAAACTAAATCACACGTCGAATGCTTATGTCCTCCTGGATATTTAGGAAATCCTAACATAAATTGTATCGATATAGATGAATGTAGTTCCAAACCTTGTGCTGAAAATGCTATTTGTATAAATACACCTGGAAGTTTCAGCTGTGTATGCAAAAGCAAATATTTTGGTAATCCTTATGAATTATGTTCACAAGTCGCAATTTCTAAATGTACTGAAGGCAGCATTTGTACATGTTCTCATAATGCTACATGCCCAGATGGCTATATTTGTGAAAAGTCAAGATGTGTCGATGTATGTCGAACAATGATGTGTGGTCCTAAGTCAATTTGTGAGGAAGGCAACTGCATTTGCCTACCCGGGTATACCGGAAACCCTAATGACCTGCAGCGAGGTTGCGTTGCTGACAACAAATGTACAATGGATGGCGAATGTAAAGACTCGGAAATATGTTTTCAAATAGCGAAAAACGTTCGTAAATGCGTAGATTCTTGTAGTAAGTTACAATGTGGACCAAATTCTCTATGTGTAAGCGCTAACCACCAAGCGCATTGCATATGTGCCGAAGGCTACGTGGGAAAGCCGAGTGACATCAAAAGTGGATGCCATCTACAACAAAGAGAACCTAACGAAGTTGAATGCAATGTAAATAGTGACTGTGATGAGCTTCAAGTTTGCGTACCAGTAGATGGGTCTATGAACAGATGTCTGGATTTATGCTCGACCATAGTCTGTAGTGCAAACGAAGACTGTAGTGTAGAGGATAATACTGCACGATGTGATTGCAAAGATGGGTTTCTATGGAATCCTGTTATGTCTACCTGCGAACAACCTTCTACTCCAAGCTGTCGAGAAAACAATGATTGTGACGAAAGTAAATCGTGTCAAAGAGATGTCCTGGGAGTAAAAAAATGTGTAGATAATTGTTTGGTATTTACATGTCCACAAAATTCAAAATGCATTACCAGAAACCACAAAAGTCAATGTGAGTGCTTAACTGGTTTCGTGGGAAACCCAAATGATAGAGATGGCTGTATTGCACTTAATAAAAATCAATGTACACACGACGCACAGTGTAGAGAAAGTGAAACATGTAAAAGCATTGGAAATTTAAAAAAATGCATACCAGCATGTCAACAGACAATATGCGGTCCTAATGCTTTTTGCGTTACCAACAATCATGTCGCTAAGTGCCAATGTCCATCAGGTCCATATACTGGCAATCCAAATGACCAAGAAAAAGGATGTCAGTCAGTTCCTTGTATTTATAATACGGATTGTTTATCACATGAATTATGCAATCGAATGACGCATACGTGTATGAGTGCTTGTGGTGAGGATTCCTGTGGTGACAATGCTGTATGCATAGCAGATAATCACAAAAGTAGTTGTCAATGCCCAAGTGGGTACAAAGCAGATCCATTACCTGAAGTAAATTGTAGAAAAATTGAAGCATGTAATCCTAACCCCTGCCACCCGACAGCTGTATGTGAACCACGTCTATCATCGTATATCTGTAGTTGTCCTTCAGGATTCGTTGGAGATCCGAGTGGAGAAGGATGCAGAAAACAAACTGATTGTTCAAATGGTGATCAAGATTGTCCAGTGGAAGCAACGTGTATAAATGGGCGTTGCATTAATCTTTGTGATGGCGCCTGTGGAATCAACTCTTTGTGTAAAATTGCTGATAGAAAACCTATTTGTATTTGCCCCGATGGTTATGAAAGCACACAAGGTGGTAACGCTTGCAAGAAAAAAATTCTGACTTGCAGCAATGAATTCGATTGCGATGGAGACGTTTGTTACAATGGCCAGTGTTTTACGGCTTGTATAAACTCCAGTCAGTGTGATTTAGGTGATTTGTGCACAAAGAATTTATGTATTGCGCAATGCAGCAAACATATACAGTGTGGTATTGGTCAAGCCTGTGTGGGAGGTCAATGTTTAATTGGATGTCGAACCAACGAGGATTGCCCCAACGATGAGACATGTGTCAATAATAAATGCGTTAATCCATGCCTTGCAACTAGAGTCTGCGGCCCTAATGCTATATGTTCAAGAATCAATCACAGTACACGATGTGAATGCCCTCTTGGGTTCGAAGGCACACCTATTGCACAACAAGGCTGTGTTCGAAAACCGAGTATATGTGGTAGAACATCAGATTGTCCACCAGATCACATGTGTATAGGACATTTATGCCAAGTGCCATGTCAAGATACCTCGGGGTGTGCCATTGGCGAAAAATGTAGCGACAACAAATGTCATAAAATTTGTCATTCTAGCAGCAATTGCTTACATGGAGAACATTGCAGTTTTGGGATATGCATACCTGGCTGTAAAACAGAATCGGATTGCCTTAGTAACCAAATTTGTAAATTAACCGAATGTCATTGCTTGCCTGGCTTTGAAATGGTTAGCGAAGAATGCACTGATATAAATGAATGCCTAAATAACCCATGTCATCCTTCAGCTCAATGTGTTGATACACCTGGGTCTTATAAATGTATTTGTCCTACTGGAGCGGTTGGGGATCCCTATAGGACAGGATGCTTGCTACCCAATCAATGCAGACGAGATAACCAGTGTGAAGATTCTCTGGCATGCATAACAGGAAAATGTTCAAATCCTTGTCAAACAAAAACATGTGGCCCAAACGCAGGCTGCTCAGTAATTAAACACAAAGTAACCTGTGTTTGTGAAAAAGGATATCTTGGAAATCCATTCGACAAAAACATTGGCTGTTTTAAAGTGGAGTGTGTTGATAATTCTGACTGTTCCAGTGATAAATTTTGTAATGCCAGAAACTACAAATGCTTTGGTAAGTTTATTAATTTCAACTAAGTATTTAACGCCAATTGTTTTCATTGTTGTCTATTTTTCAATGTCTAATTGTCTAATTTTATAATGATATATTTAATCTAAATACACAGATAAATGTGAAGCATCTGCTTGTCAAGGTGGAACATGTAAAATTGAAGATCATAAAGCTTCGTGCATATGTCCACCAGGATACGATTTACGAAACAATATTTGTGAAGATTTAGATGAGTGCTTCAAAAACCCATGCCCTCTGAATGCAATTTGTATCAATAACCTTGGTTCTTATACTTGCAATTGCATAAATGGAACGATATTGGATATCAGTAGCGGCATTTGCAGACTACCTGGAGATTGCTTTTCAGACGAAGACTGTTCAGATAAAACAAAGTGTTTTAAAAGCCAATGCATCGACCCATGTGAACCATCTCCTTGTGGTGAAAATGCAGAATGTGTAGTCTCAAAGCATAATATTATCTGTGAATGTTCATCAGACAGTCAAGGCGATCCCTATGAGAGATGTACGAAATTCGAATGTATTAAAGATAGTGATTGTCCTTCAGAAGAGGCGTGTGTTAATTATAAATGCAAAAACTTCTGTAGCATTCCACGTGCATGTGGTAGAAACGCTAACTGTCTCTCAAGAAACCATATTGGACATTGCTCTTGTTCACCTGGGTACACTGGGGATCCAGTCCTTGGTTGTGTCCCCATACAATACTGCACAGACGATAGTAGATGTTCATCGGGAACAAAATGCATTGATAACTTGTGCGCCGGTGAGAAATTATTTAGAAATGTTCAATAGATTTTTTATAAATCCTTTTGTATGTAACTAATAATAATATGTTATTTTGTAGGATTATGTAAAAATTCGAGGGATTGTTTAAATGATCAAGTATGTGTTCAAGGAACCTGTCGACTTACATGTAATTCAAACAGTACCTGTCCAGATTTCCAGTTTTGTTTAAATAGAATTTGCACTAAGGAAATACAATGCATGTCTAATGAAGACTGCGGTGAAGACGAGCACTGTTCTGTAGACAGAAAAGGAATACCACAGTGCATTAAAGTATGTGACAGACATCCGTGTGGAAGACAGTCACTTTGCACTGGCAAATCCCATCAACCTGTTTGCTCCTGTAAACACGGTTACTTCGGAGATCCTTTACAAAGTTGCATAAGAAAAGAGTGTGAGGCGGACTCTGATTGTTCTGATGACAAGTTGTGTGATAAGAATATGTGTAAGATCGCTTGTTTAGTAGGAAACAATTGTGGAGATAACACAATTTGTTCATCAGAAAAACACAACCACGTGTGTTATTGTCAACCCGGATACACCGGCGATCCAGTAAAAGGTTGTACTGAGATAAATTGGTGCGCATCAAATGCTTGCGGCGATGGGGCAGAATGTAAGAACACTAGAAATCGAGCACAATGTGCATGCCCGACGGGAACAGTTGGAGACCCCTACAAAGATGGATGCCGCAAATCTCAAGAATGCCGATTCAACAGAGACTGTCCTGCTGTTGCTCGATGTGCAGTAGTAGATGGTATCAGAAAATGTACAGGTTAGTGAAGTGTATTTTTTTTTGAAATAGAATCAAGGTATCGGTTTCAAAGGTTTATAAAATACTTTTTTACAGATGCGTGTGAAAATATGAAATGTGTCGCCAATGCGGAATGTATTGCTTCAAGGCACATTGGTCAATGTAAATGTAAAAGCGGTTATACAGGAAATGCTGTCGGTGACAAGGGATGTCGTCTTCGTGAAATATCATGCGGTAGCAAAGCTGATTGCCCTGGTGACCATTATTGCCACAAAGGAGTTTGCAAAGGTAGAAGTTTATGGATTACAACAAGAATGGAAAAAATAATCATAATATTACAATGTTATTAAATACATTACTATTTGTTTTAGATTTATGTATTTTAGATGAAGAATGCGAATCCGCTGAAAAGTGTAATAATGGTCAATGTGATAATCCTTGTAAATCTCAAAAAACGTGCGGCTTAAACGCTTTATGTCGTACTGAAAATCATGTGACGCAATGTAGCTGTCCTTATAGTTTCACGGGTAATCAGGACGTGGAATGTGTTAGAAGTGAGTAACCATACCATAACTAATTAACTATACTTATAATAAGTATTATTCTATAAATAATGATGAAAAAATGTCTGGTATTGAATTGTTTAATTTGTTAGATTTGAATAATGTTACAATTACTGATATTTCTTGTTGTATTATTTCAGTCCCAAGATTATGTGGCACAGCCGGTGAATGTGAAAATGACCATATGTGTCAAGACTCCATGTGTCTGCCTCAGTGTAAAGCAGATGATGAGTGTGCTTTAAATGAACGATGCTCTAAAGGACTTTGCCTATGTACGTATTGAAACTCTGCAAGTACTAGCCGTTTCCCGCAGCTTTGCCCGCGTAGAAGTTTTTCCGCGGGGACAGCTTTTCCCGAGGTATCTATCCTAATAATCCTACTTAGGATTTAGGATACAAAGGTGACATTGTGAAACAGCGCCATCTATGTATTATTTCTGTAACAGTACTGAATCTCTGTTATAACTATTTGGTTCGAAAGTTCCCAATCCGTAGAGCTATATGGTTTGGATGAAATTTGGCCAATTTACGAATTATAGTTTGTTTTAGTCTGTTGTATAATCTATATTACTGTGAAGTTTCATCAAAATCTGTTCCGTAGTTTCTTTATGAAAGAGTAACAAATATCCTCACAAACATCCAAACAAAATAACATACTTTCGCCTATTTAATATTAGTAGAAATTGTGATAATTATTCTATGACTCATGACCTGAGTAAGGGTCAGGGCAGACCGAGCGGAAATTTGCCCGCGCATGCTCGAGCCTCCTCTGTCGCGACGCGCGCGGCGTCGAGAGATTGCTCGAGGATGCGCGCGGCTACCGACGGATGCGCGCGGAAATCGCGGCGCGCGAGCGCCGCGCGCGGCATCGAGAGATTGCTCGAGCCCGCGCGAGGATGCGCGCGGAAATCGCGGCGCGCGAGCGGTGTTGTTTTGTTGCCAGTCGTCCGCAGAGCTTCATCGAAAATGATTGACTGGGATATGATTGTTATAGCTCTTTTGGCAGAAGAGGACATGTGAATACATTAAAATCAACCCGAAGGGTATTATATTTCAAAGCATTTGGTCAGAAAAAATATGGCAAGAAAGGTGGATGTACGGTGAATATCATACGTTGTGTGTAAAATTGAAAACAAGTGGAGCCCTTTTTTATGATTATTATAAAATGGATGTCGAAAAATTTGAAACGCTGCCATTAGAATGTGGCTGTCAGATTTTGGTTTTTGAAAAACGAACTCTATCTAGACTTCACATAAGTCTAGTATTTGATCTTGTTTTGTGGGTCGAAAACCCGTTTTAACACTCAGGGCAGTTTTTAATTACGTAGGTAATCAATTTCAAATTTCAGTTCAACATAAGTTCAAAACACAAGGTTCACAACATATGTTTTACAAATATAATTGACAAATCGATTCTTCAGACATGACACATGATATAATATAAATATCACAAAATTAATCCTCGCGAAGGCGCGGGCGGCGGGCGCGATTTCCGCGAGCATTCCGTCGGCTCCGGACGGCTGCCGCGGCGTCTGGCGGCATGCTCGCGAAGGCGCGGGCGGCGGGCGCGATTTCCGCGAGCATTCCGCCGGCTACCGACGGCTGCCGCGGCGTCTGGCGGCATCCTCGCGTAGGCGGGGGTGGCGGGCGCGGAGAAGTGCGCGAGCAATTTCCGCTCGGTCTGCCCTGACCCTTAAGAGATGACATAATACAAAATATAATTAGTCATTATTTCAAATTACAGTAACATGCCGAGTGGATAACGACTGCTTTCTCGGACACATTTGTTTATCAAATAGTTGTCAGTACGGGTGCAGACATGATGATGACTGTGGCCCTGACGAATTTTGCAAAAATAACTTTTGCCAAAATCCTTGTGCCAACGACATAAATCCTTGCGGTCCAAACGCTTTGTGTTCGGTAGTAGAAAGAAAAGCTTCATGTTCATGTGTAGAGGGCTTGATACCAAATCCGACGCCCAACATTGCTTGTGTTCGAACACCGCCACTATCGTGTCATATGCATACTGATTGTGCAAACGGATGGAGATGTGAAGATGACCGCTGTCGACCTGCGTGCACACTTGATGGATCAGAATGTTTACAAGGTGAAAGATGCGATTCGGGTGTCTGCCGTTACGCATGTACATCCGACGAACACTGTTCAGATGATGAAGTGTGTGACGGACGAATATGTGTCACGGGTTGTAGATCGCATTCTCACTGTTCAAACGATCTGGCTTGTATATCGGGACAGTGCGTAGATCCCTGTACGGAACCTGCAACGTGTGGTGCCAATGCTTTATGTTTAACCAAAGAACATAAACCTGTGTGCACCTGTCCGCCATCGCTGGTTGGTGATCCGAAAGCAGTATGCAGGAGGACACCAAGTCCTTGTGACTCAAACAAAAATTGTCCCGAGAGATTCAGTTGTTATGGAGACTCATGTCATCCATCTTGTAGAAGGTAATGTTATTGAGATAATATATTATATTATGTATTCTAAAGCGTTTATCTTTCTCTCTTGATAACTAAATAATATTATTTACTTACAGCGACATAGTATGTTTATCAAATGAAAAATGCATTCGAGGCATATGCAGAGTTGTATGCAATAATGACGACGCATGCAGTGAAGGTCATATTTGTGAAAACCGAATCTGTAAACAGGGCTGCCGAGATGATAACGCATGCGATGACAATCAAGCCTGCATCACTGGTCAATGCAAAGGTAAATATAATTAATATTATAGCACTACAATTTGTGTACCTACTAACACGAATTCGCATATTTTAGGTAATATTTTTTAACTAGTTAATCAAAACTTGAGTAAGAAATAAAGAAGGAAATTTTACAAAATTGAGTAACCTGCGTGTAGTTGTTTGTTATTGATTTAATTTATGATTTCCTCTTCGACTTGACTATGACTTCCTCGTCAGTGGCGTCGGGGATAAGACGCGGCCTATAATATCGAAAGGTCCTAAGTTCGATCCTCGGCTGGGCCATGTACCAATGAATTTTTTCTCGAAACTTAAGTACATTTACTGACTGCCCTCAAACGGTGAAGGAAAACATCGTGAGGAAACCTGCATACGCCGAAGAAGAAATTCTTATGCGCATGTGAAGTCCACCAACCCGCACTGGGCTAGTGTGGTGGACTATAGCCCGAACGCCCTCGTTGAGACGGTAGGCCTGAGCCCCAGCAGTGGGACATATTAATAGGCTGTTGATGATGGTGATGATTTCCTCTACAGAACCTTGCAAGGAGACTGGATTGTGTGGAATTTGCTCAGAATGTAAAGTTCTAAACCACCGTGCTCAGTGCAGTTGTTCCAGCAATTATACGGGCAATCCACTCGTGGAGTGTAAAAGGAAGCGCCTGCAATGTGACGGTTATTGCCCATGTGATGACAGTGGATACTGTGTATCGCTCTGTGAAGATAATCCAGACTGTGCCTGCGGCGAGAAGTGCTTCAATGGTGGCTGTAGATCCTTGTGCTCATCAAGAAATAAGTGTCCGGAGAGACAAATATGTGTCCACGGCGTATGCATGCCTGGTTGTAACAACGACAGAGATTGTGGAGATGACATGCTCTGTTCAGTAAAGCTTTGTGTAAAAGCTTGCCGAGAAAACTCTTGTGGAAAAAGCGCTGTGTGTTCGGCAACTCGGCACAGAGCTGTATGCAGTTGTCCTAGTGGGTTTTCAGGTGATCCTATTAAAGAGTGCAAATCATACGAATGCCTTAAAAACGATGATTGTGGTGCTGATGAGAAATGCGACATGGATGGAAAATGTAAGAACATGTGCACAGGTGCCTGTGGTGTCAACGCTATTTGTCGGTCTGTTAACAGAAGTCCACAATGTTCGTGTCCCCCAAGCTATCTTGGCAATCCTAAAATCGAATGTTCTAAACCTGCAGCGGGTAGTTGTCTGCGCAATCCTTGTGGAGTGAACGCTCGATGTCGTGACCTGGACGATGGTAGTTATGAGTGCACATGTCCACCTAAATGTGCTGGCAACCCACAAAGGCAATGTTTTTGCGGAACTATGGAACCATGTGCTTATAAACCTTGTGGCACCAATGCTCAATGTCGGATTAGTCAAAGCGGCGAAGCGCAATGCTATTGCCCACGCAACTATCCAAACGGCGATCCAAATATAGAATGTATGTATAAGCTTGAAGAAATTCCACTCCCTATAATTGCTATGATAGTTTGTAAGGGAAATCAAAGGTTTAAGGATTTTAAGATTTTGTAGAATTATCTAGTAATTTTGGTTCGAAATACTAGTAATTTTAGGATTCCGTAGAAACGGATTAAAGCGGAACTTCTTTGTTTATCTGTTTGATGGATAGCTATAGATCGAGCCATGTAAAATTTTCCGGCAATAACACAAAATTATTTCCCGCCTTCTAGAATTTTATATTATTACAGGTGCACACGAGCGTAGTATAGTTGACTGTAGAACAACAGGCTGCGGAGTAAATGGAGAATGTTTGAGAGAAGGTGCAGAATTTGTATGTCGATGCATTCCCGGCACCGAGGGACAAGCTGACATCGAGTGTCACACCAGTGAGTATAAAACACATGCATCCTGTCATTCACCCGGTCTTGACACATGTAAAAATGCACGATTAAGAATATACCTCACAAGTCTTCTGTTATATTAGTGTTAGGTATGTAGACGCAGAGTATACCACAGCAGTATACCAATGTACGTATTTACTGTATCGGTAAAGAACGCTGTCTATAGATATGTACCTATTTGTAAAATATAATTCAAGGACAACGACTACCTAACGATATTCAGGTTCTCACACACACACTCATGTATATATACAAAAGGTTTTATGTGCTAGGCGGTTTAGTGACAATTAGATATACCTACGGGTCCCAAAGGAAGTTTATATTGATAAATATTCGGAATTATTGTTGTCATAATTTCATTTAGTTCCATTAAACAGAATAAGAAATGTTATATATTAATTACATCCTTAGGGACCCCGGTTGTAAAGATAATTTATTTTAATTTACTTAACAGTTCGATAAATAATTTACGTACAAATATGTTTAACCGGCGAAATAATGTTTAACATATCTGTACCTAAAGATTGTTTTTTATACTAGTGGAAGCATTCTCACCGTTCGTGCTTGAGTTATCAAACAGTCAGTAACATTTTGTTCGGCTTCATGTACATATTGCTTGTATTATAATATACCGTTATATACATATCTCTGGTCATAAACTATCAGTTTCAAAAAGCATGCACTGTCTCGTGAGAAAGTTTCCTCTTCGCGGCTGAAGGTACCGCTCTTTCGACTCTGCTTTCTTCTTTCACATCTTCCTAGGTATCGAATGCACGAGCGACAAGGATTGTCCCATAGACAAAGCGTGTTTGAGTTTACATTGCGTGGACCCCTGTACGGTGAGGGGTGTATGTGGCGAAGATGCACTGTGCGTGCCGCTGATGCATCGCGCGCAATGCTCGTGCCCGCAGTGCTACGTGGGCCAGCCACGCCTCGCATGCCGTCTCGACCCGATTTGCAAACCCACTACAGAGCATAACGCCACCTTCACCTGCTCCGATACGAAACCGTGTCCCTCAAAATTAGCTTGCGATCACGACACTAATGAATGCCGCAACCCTTGCCTCAACTATCAAAACTGTCTCAGAAATCAAAAATGCGAAGTTCGCAACCATAAACCTGTGTGTGTATGTCGAAATGGATTTGCTCTTAGCGATAAAGGAGAGTTAACTTGTGCACCGGAGCACGCAGAATGTACACGAGACGAGCAATGTCCTTCAAATGCGGCCTGCCGTAATTCAAAGTGTGTGAATCCGTGTCTCACATCTAAAGAGCCTATGTGTCCCAAAGGAAAACAATGCGAAGTTGTAGAGCACCGCGCCACGTGCGTTTGTGTAGAAGACTGCCACCCGACAGTATCGATATGCTTGAGAGACAACGGGTGCCCGCATAACTTGGCATGCAGAGATTTCCAATGCAAAGATCCTTGTAAAGACGCATGCGGTGGTGCTCCATGCTCGGTAGAAGATCACCACCCCGTATGCAAGTTTTGTCCTAATGGATTCACACACGATGACAAACATGGCTGTATTAAAGGTAATTCCACCGTGAACAAAAAGTTCAAGCAATACCATTTAGTATTTAGTGTCTTGTAAGACTTTTATTAATATTTTTTCTTCATATTGCAGGAAGTGTTGATAGTTTTCTACTTTATGACTTCATGCGGATCTTTCACTATCTTTTCTTGTTTCTAGCATGTTTATGTTTTATATTTTCTTTCTCCACAGTTTGAGACTTGTGTATCAGGTAGTTATTGAAGCATGGTATCACATTATCTGTGTACATAATTATTATCCATTTTGTAATAACTTTCACTTCAACATTTGGCAAGGGGTGCGCTTACTTCCTAACGCTTCAAACGCTTTAATTATAATCTAATAATATGCAACAAAACTACCACGAGACAGAGTTTGCAGAAATGTAACTTGTCTTACTTTATAAAATATTAAGTATAATTATACATTATGTGTGACTATTTTTATTGAGTTTCCATAGAATTTAAATGAATTACTTGACATTTTACTCATAAATAAATGTATTTATGCAGCACGTATTAGAAACTGTTAATATAAGTATTTATTTTGCTTATAGTTCTTGGCTACTTCCACAGTTACTACGAAAACAAAAACCTGCATTTTAAGTGCTTGATTATTTATTTTCATTTAAATTTTATTAATTTGAATTTAATTATAGATGACCGTCTCAATTTACAGATTTGAATATCCAATTTCCAAAATTCATTATCGAAGGACTTATTAAAACTATTTTTTGGAATCATATGAAATTTCTTAACGAGAAACGCTGTTGGCATAGTGACACTCCATTAAAATGATTATTTAATGTACACAGCTCTAGAGTGTGGTGCACACGAGCACTGTGCGCCGGGATTGGCGTGCATGAGCGGCCGATGCGCGGACCCATGCGTGCGGGGCGGCCCGTGCACGCAAGGGCAACACTGCGCCGTCGTCGACCACCAGCCGGTCTGCTCTAAGGGTATGCATTCCTCACGTCTACCAATTAGTTTCATTTCTACAAATAAGTCAGCAATCACTTAGTTGGTTGGAAGAATGTCGTTAGGGCATAAAAATGGACTAAAGAGTTGGTCGTCGCGTTGATGCGTGGGTCAGCAATAGGCGTACTAAAACTATCATTCAGTCATTATGGATAGATCCATCCATGATCCACGATGTTTCACGTAAAATTTATCCAATATTACCTAATAAATTACATACATTGTCATCTGAAAATACTGATTTACACGTTCTATATTTTTGTCTACAGTGTGCCAATGTCAAACATCTTCGGACTGCGCGAGATATCCAAATACCTATTGTGATGGTTGCGCCTGTGTCCGAGGTTCGTATTTCAATTACAGTACATTTCTTTAATTAGTATCGTTACCATTTGTTCTACCAATGTTAAATACTTAAGTCTATTATTAACATTGGACGTCTACGCGTCGGAATGATATAAAAGCAGAACGACCTAAAAGCAAAACCTAAAAATGGTACCGAGAGTACTTATAAAGAGAGTACAATATATATGTATATGCATGCATCAGTTTAAAAATTATAAAAATAAAATATTGTAAGTATGAAAAAATATTTTAGTCAGGAAAATGACGAGAAAAGAAGTGGCGAGAAAGTTTAGTGCGGGTCGCCGGACAATATATTTATATTTACTAGGACGATCTCAGGGAGCAAATATACAGACGAACTGCTTTTCGGACATTTTACTTTTAGGACGGTCTGCTTTTAGATGATTCAGATTTTAGGGCCATAGTAGGACCATAACCTGATAATATTATTATATGTTTCTGTCCAGGGGATCAACCAACAACAAACTGTGCACATTGTCGGCCAGGAGTCCCTTGTGATCCATTCTCAGGTGCCTGCATGGAAAGTAAGTGCTATTAAATAACGTATGCAAATACTACAATGCTAACAGTTATAATAATGGTTTTAATTACGCTAATTTATGCCTTATGTGTTTTAGCTAACTTCAATAATATGTTGATAAAATAAAACCATGACGTTGATGAAACTTCTAGTTTATACTCATACAAACCATTTGCATATAATGGACGTATCTCGAACTTGTACTATATTACTATAGCAAGTTTGCGGCTATTATAGTCATGTGAATAGCAAAACTAACTCCAGATGAACTGGTTATTGCTATGACTTTAGGGTACCATTTGTCCGATAAAACGCCACAAAGTACTGGCCATGACACCGCGGCAGACCCGGCAGACAATTCAAGACAATTATGTATATATTTCTTAGCTAGAAATACTCTGACGTAGACTAGCTTCACAGGCTCTGGCTGATTTTTCTATCACCTTATTTGCCTTTAATTATATACAGCGTTTTAGGCTTAAATGACCGTGTCGAAAAATCATAATTTATAATACGAAAACCTGACGAAAACTTATGTTTATAAATGAAGAAATACCAGGGCAATTTTTGTTTGTTAATTTTCTGAGATTAGCAGCGATACCGCATTCTATTACAATACGGTCTTTTAAGCCTAAACTCGTAAGATATATTTCCTTTCATCATACCTTTATTCTATCATTGGTTTGGAATAAAACTCTTATCTTCGTAGCATGCATGTACATTATTTCTTTGCTCTCAACATTAATCCAAGGGCATGATCATTATATGGGTACTGTTTTATGTACCTAAGATAAGAATATTCAGTAATTTATTCAATTTTCATAATGAATGATAAAATGTTAATATTTCACTAACGATTTTATTATTACATTCTTATTAACAGATGATCGACCTAAAAATGTCCCATTAACCGAAATATACTCCGATATTACCGCTACCAGCGCTACGTTGGGAGAAGAAACTCTAACCACATCTGACCTTACTTTGACTTCTGACTTTACAACCGATCAAGTACTATATAACATAGTTACAGACGACAGTTCAACTTTGACCTCGATAGAACTTTCAACTACGTATTCTACTACTGAAACTACTGACAAGTATCTAGAAAGTGAAACTAGTGTCACATCTACAATACACATGAGGAATTCTACAAAGCAGGAGCCTATACCTACTGACAACATTACTACTACAGAATCCAGTGAAGATTCGACAACAGATTCAAAGGGTCTATTTACTAACGAATATCATTCAAAATTTACAGAGAGTGACAAGACTGTAACTGATAGATTTAACACTAGTACAGATATGCCTACCTATACTGCATCCCGTGAAGTTGAAAGTAGTTTACTAAGTAATCAAGTCACTACAAATACACCTATTGAAGTAACGACTACCCATATTATGCAAACTGTTAATAAGGCAACGACTGAGGAAATAAATACTTATAGTTCTACATATTCAACAACGCTAGAGGCTACAGATCTACAAATTTCAATAACTGATAAAAAATATACAAAAGATTCTACAATGACAACAATAAAAGCCATAAGTGATGATTCCATCATTGATAGTCATTATTATGATAGCGAGAGTACAACAGAAAGTATAACATTGTACACGAAGAACAGCAATAAAGACTATCCATCAACATTAGAATCCGATGAGCTAGTACAAAGCAGTAGTACAATTCATGTTGAAAGTACAGTCAAACCGTATGCAAGAGACAATGTAACAGTTGGCTCGTCTACACCATCTACTGAAAATAAAAATACTAAAAACCCCGAGAACCAACGACAGCTAAATAATAATTATACAGACATAGCTCAGATAGGTTCTAAGCACAAAAATATTAGTAAAATATTAGAAACTACATCTTCTACAGTTTTTACTGTTACTCTCGAAGACAATACAAATCCAAAATTTGAAACAACTTTTCCGACAAAGGAATCCACTGTTGAAGAGACACTTTCAAGAGAAACTGATGACTATTACATTTCAAAAAAACAAACACCGTTTTCATTATCGACCGATATAAATAATGATGTTACGACATATTCTAGCACTACTGAACAACTACTTACGGTTTCAAGCAATAACATTAGAGGCACTGAAGAGTCAGATAATTGGGGCAAAAATGAATATATTAGTACTATGTTTCCCCAAACCAAAAATATACAAGTTACTGTAGAAACTGAATTCGATTTGACAACAGAAAGACTAGAAACTATAATGGTAACAGATTGGCATTCAACACAATCTATTATGGAAGATATATCGACAAAATCTCAAAAGAAAGTGATAGATACAGAAAGCAAATCAAAAACAACAAAGTCTAAGACTGATCAAGAAAGTCTAATGGCAAGTACTGAAATAATATCAACTACAAGTATGGAACGTGGTTTCGTTGATACGGATACTTCCACAGAGTCATTTACCACTTTCAAGACGGATAATGAACCAAACTTATTCAAAACAAACACAGAAAGTACTTCCACAGAAGTTAATGTGGAATCACATAGTTCAACAACTGAATTTTCAACAATTATGTATACGACTACTGCTTTACCAAATACAAAAACACAATCAGATATGATTTTAAATATGTTGTCTGAAAAACCAAATTCAGCTACTACCGATATGGGATCAACTTTGACAAAGGCTACAACTGTATTCACCAATACAGAATCATCATTATTTAGTAAAGATATTGTTCTTAATCCCAAAGGGAAATCTGAATTTCTATCCACAACTATTGCTTCAATAGCTGATTCTACACAATCCGAATCATCGAAAATTGAAGATGAAAATACACGAAATTCAATAAAAGATTTAGTTGGTACTACAGAATTGGTAATAGAAACAAATTTTAGCACTGCTTATTCCGAAACCGAACAACCAATGAACTCAAAACCTATTTTCACAAATCCGTCTAAAGTTACAACGAAATCTTGGACAGATTCTCCTTCCAAAACGGATAATTTATTGACGACAATTTCATTACACGTCTCTACAGATTCTGCAACAGAACCAATAACAGATCCGACTTTCGATACTTCATTGATAGTAACTGAAAATAAACCACAACTAACTACTTTTGATCCAACAATTAATTTAGAGAAATCTACTACGTCATATACTGAAACAAAGCAATCATTTAACAATGATATTATTTCAACATTAAAAATAAACACTGTTACAGCGACAACTATAAAAGACGATGTTACATCACCAGACACAAAAAATCATAATGAAATTTTATTAACTACAAATTTAGTCAGCGTCTTGGAATCTACTACAACAGAATTAGCAATGGAGACGCCCTTTGAGAGCTCCTCAACATTAAATGAAAATGTAATGCATCCAACTATTATCGATTTGGCAACTACTGTAATAGAAACTACAACAAAATATATCAATACAGACAAATCATTCAACATTAATACTATTTCAAATCCCGAAGTAAAATCAACGCCTTCATACAATACAACTGCATTTACGACAGCCGATTCAATTGATCAGACTACACCACTCTCAAATAAATTAACTAAAGCAGAAACTGATGATCCTCGAACAACGAACATAATACATGACTCATTAGTCACTTTAACAGATTCGGTAACCAATACACCAATTTTACCAGAATTATCAACTCAAACGAATGACGAAGAAAACACTATTTCAGTAGATAATACCATTCAACAATCAACGAAAATATTTAACATTGAGAATGAAAACTTAGAAACTACGATAGGAACCTATGAAATAAATTTTTCTTTAACAGAACGCATTTTTACAACTGAACGTCCACATAGTAAACTTTTAACTAAAAATACCACTCCGTCCGTAGAACTAACCACGCCATCCACTAAAACTATGTTAACCACTAAGTCTTCCGGTAAAAAATACTCAGAATCCAGTGATTTCTTTTTAGAAACAACTACATCTCCTAGCAAGACTACAGACTCTGTATATTCATTTATTAAAACAACGACAGACAATTTCTTGTTGCATATTAATAATAAAACGGACAGTGAAATGAATGAACAGTTTTCTACCCAATCATTACAAATAGAAAACAATATGACTCTTTCAGAATTATTAACAAATTTACCAGAAACAACAACTACTTATATATTTACTAATGACAGTACTACATCTACCTTAGAAGATAAACCTTCAAAACTGGCAACCATTTTAGTAAATTTTGATGAAACGATTGATACGACTGGAAACTATGGTGAGGCACATACAAAAAGAACTATAATAATGCTGCAAAATGAATCAATTCCAATTCAACCATTAAAAACGACAATAAAATCAATAGAAAAAATTACAACTTCATCTTCTATTAGAGATATATTTACGATGACAACTTCAATAGATAGCACCATGCAACAAACAACCGGTAAATTAGAAACCTTAGACAAAGATTTAGTCTCAGAAACAGAGAATACGATAAAAGACAGTGCAACGAGTACACATTCCCAGTCGGATGAAATACTATTCACGACTACAACACACTCTTGGAATACTGAGAATATGAGTACAGGTACTATAATGGATAATGACGCACTACACAAAGCAACAGAAATAGTTCCAGAAACAACAGCAACTACGCTGGAAAACTCTGTTCATATTAATGTAGAAGAAGTAACTATTCCGTCAGTATCGACTACTATAAATATACTATCGATTCCTTCTTCGTCACAATCTTTATCCGCAAATAATATTACCCATACAACCGATACAACAACTGCAAAGGATCCAAACATAAGGTTCGTAACCCAGCCTACAGTATCAGAAATCGCAACATCGGTTATGAACTCGGGAAACACTATTAGTACATCATACGCAAACACTATTTATCAAGATATTACTGATAAAAGTAATGATCCGACCACCGATGACATAGAATCTACTGGACTCTACTCTGAATCCACTTTTGAACACATTATAACACTGGCATCTGAAAGTACTACTACAAATAGACAACATGATAATACTGATTTGTTAGATTTCACAAAAGCTAGCACGCAGAGTACGGTTACTGGTCTCTCGGGTAACGAAAACATTTTTACTGAGACCAACATAGTATCAACTAATCCCACTCCTACGACAGGTAACGAAAACATTTTTACTGAGACCAACATAGTATCAAGTAATCCCACTCCTACGACAGGTAACGAAAACATTTTTACTGAGACCAACATAGTATCAACTAATCCCACTCCTACGACAGGTAACGAAAACATTTTTACTGAGACCAACATAGTATCAACTAATCCCACTCCTACGACAGGTAACGAAAACATTTTTACTGAGACCAACATAGTATCAACTAATCCCACTCCTACGACAGGTAACGAAAACATTTTTACTGAGACCAACATAGTATCAACTAATCCCACTCCTACGACAGGTAACGAAAACATTTTTACTGAGACCAACATAGTATCAACTAATCCCACTCCTACGACAGGTAATGAAAATATTTTTACTGAGACCAACATAGTATCAACTAATCCCATTCCTACGACAGGTAGCGACAGGAACGACATTTTTACTGAGACCAACATAGTATCAACTAATCCCACTTTTACGACACACATCCATACCGATACGACAGAACAAACAGAGTTCAGTGACACTTTAAGTACCGAAAAACCACAAAAAAATCGAAAATCAACTATACTTCCGGACTTAAGTACATCTACTGACAACTTATCATCTCGAAGGAAAGACGTTGACATTCCCGCATGGACCGACTCAACACCCATTACTGACTTACCTTCAACAGAGACAATTATTCTAAGTACTGTGACTACCTCCCAATGTAAAGTGAATTCACACTGTTCGACGGATAAGGCCTGTTTAAACGGAGTATGCCAGAACCCGTGTGAAGTGATGCGGAGTCCATGTGCACACAATTCTCCTTGTAAAGTAGTCAACCACGATGCCGTGTGTGTATGTGATGACGCCGCTGGGAACTACTGCATAAGAGGTATGCATTTAAAGTACTTTGCATACCGGACGGACAGATTTTTGTTAATATTTTTACAAATTTTTAGTAATTCTATAATTTATTTTTTTAATACGGAAGTTTTATCGGACAAATGTGTACGAGAAAAGATTAATGATATGATTAAAAAATTATAAATAGATGTAAATATATACACCAAAATTTAACCCTATTTATTGTAACACACTAATTATTAATGTAACATGTAACATACTAGAATCACCTGGGACACCTAAAGCACCAGAACCCTGTCATTCCGACCGAGACTGTATAGAGACTGAAGCTTGTTTTATGGGATTGTGTCAAAACCCTTGCGAGTTTGACAATGTATGTGGTGTTGGAGCCAATTGCCACCCAATAAAACAGAGGCCAATGTGTTCATGTCCCACCGGACATGACGGAGATCCAGCTGTTAAATGTTCACCTAAAATATGTAAGCTATATGTCTACTAATTTCATTACTTACACAATACTCCAGTGATAAATAGTTGACGATATAATCAGTATTGCAATAAAGTGCATTAGACTATTTGTCACATTTGTACCAAAACATTAATTGAATGACCCAATTACAAATACTTGCATAATACAACTAAATATTGACTATAACGGTTGTGGTTCCATACAATGTACATATAAACCCGTTAGAGACTCGCTCTGACTGATATCTGAAGGAAGATGGCGTTGTCCCCGAATAATTAATTTCTGTCGTACTTAATTAGAAATTACTAGCATGATCAAATCACACGTTATGTTTGTATTTGAAATGTTTTGCACGGTTTTAATTTTAATTGTATAATACAATTGGTATTTTACATTTTGCTCAGTTGGTTGCACTCGAAATGAAGATTGTCATTTGACTGAATCTTGTATAAATAATGCATGCCAGCACCCATGTGCCATACACAATCCGTGCGCACCCAATGCGGTCTGTATAAATACGAACCATGGATCGGACTGCAGTTGTGCTGAAGGATATCAAGGGAACGGATACGTTGGATGTGTACCAGGTACGTACTTGAGCTTTGAAAAGGCTTGATCTTAATGTACATACTCGTATAAAATAAGTATTTATATGCTAATGAATGTTCTCCTTTTAGTAATGGATTCAAAATCAGTATGTCAATATAATGAAGATTGTCCACCAGAACTATTATGTGATAGATTAAATAGAGTATGTATTAATCCTTGTTCTGTCAACAAATGCGGAGATAACGCTGAGTGTTTCCCAGAAAATCATGACATCCAATGCAAATGCTACGCAGGTTTTACAGGCAATGCTTACTTGGAATGTTATCAAGGTAAATGTCGATGATATTAAATGCATATTATTTTTAAGGATTTGAGAAATTGATGATCTGTTTTTTTTTATTACAAATGTGTTCACTTTGCCAATTTTAGTGCAAGGCTGTAGATCAGACAATGAATGCGCTAATTCGGAAGCCTGTGTAAACGGAAAGTGTGGATCTCCGTGTAGGTGCGGTTTAAACGCTGTGTGCAATGTGTTAAACCACCGCGCAACGTGCAAGTGCTTGGCGGGCTACACGGGCAATGCACTACTTGGCTGCGAACCTCCATCAAATCCTTGTGCACCAAGTCCTTGCGGTGTTAACGCATTATGCGAGAACGATAACGGAAAGCCGATATGTTTCTGCCCGAAAGGATTAACTGGCGACCCTTTTAAGAATTGCAGTAAGTAAACACATTTAATGTTAATACTTTTGTTTGATTATTTATCTGCGATTAAATTAATCATAATTAATCTATTATTTTTTTCAGTACCGGAAGGTAATGAATGTGAACCAAATCCTTGTGGACTTTATTCTGGATGTCGATTGATTGATAATAAACCAGCTTGTTTCTGTCTACCAAATTACGAAGGAAATCCACCCCGGCAGCCTTGCAGATTACCAAATAATCCTTGTAGCCCTTCACCGTGTGGACCAAATACACAATGTACCGTCTTATCAAATGGCTTCTCGAAGTGCACGTGCTTACAAGGATACATTGAAAGTCCTAATACGGTTAGAGGTTGTATAGAAGCAAGGAACCTTTGTGAACCAAACACTTGTGGTATTGGAGCAAGGTGCGACCCCAATAGAAGCCCAGCTTGTTATTGCCCCGAAAATACGATAGGAAATCCGTATAAATCTTGCAATCATCAACCTTATTTGCCACCAGAGGTACTTTGCCAACCAGGACGCTGTGCACTAAATGCAGATTGCTATGTGAGTAGTAACACTGAAATGTGTTTCTGTAAAACTGGTTTTATTGGAGATCCTTATACTAGTTGTCAACCGCAAAGAAGTCCTTGTGTTCCAAACCCATGTGGTCCGCAAGCCGTTTGTAATGCTAACTATGACGGTCAATCGGTGTGCTCGTGTGCCGAAGGAAGCTCGGGTGATCCTAATGGCCTCGATGGATGTAGAACGAGGGAATGTGAAGTAGATGATGAATGCGCACCTAATAAAGCTTGCATGGGCTACACTTGTCGTGACCCTTGCCCTGGAGCCTGCGGTTTAAATGCCAGATGTCATGTACAGTCTCATCGTCCAGCGTGCATATGTGAAGACGGGTTTATAGGCAATCCTTTAATATGTTGTTTACCACCAGAAGAACAAAAATCTATTGGACCTTGTAACAAAATACAGTGTGGCATTAATGCAATATGTCAAGATGTAGGAAATAAAGCCTTATGCTCTTGTATTCCTGACTTTTTCGGAGATCCACTTGTTGAATGTAAACCGGAATGCCTCATGAATGCGGATTGTCCTGCGAACGAAGCTTGTATTAACAGGAAGTGCACAGATCCATGCTCACTTAATAATGTTTGCGGAATCAATGCTGAATGTTTATGTTCCGACCATACCGTGTCTTGTTTATGCCGAGATGGCTACATAGGAGATCCTCTAATTCAGTGTATTTACAGACGTAAGTACAAATAATTTAATTTTAAAAATTTAATAAGTAACGTGTTATTTAATAAATAAAAGAGTAAAATTAACCTTCGTTTCAAATTTCAGCAATAATTATTACACCGGACAACACAACAGTACAACCTTGTGCACCCAATCCGTGTGATCCAAATGCTCCGTGCGATACTTATGGAGATCAGTTTGCTATTTGTGATGCTTGCGTTGGTCCACACGCAGCAACTACTCCAGCTTGCAGGCCCGAATGTGTACTTAGCTCAGATTGTGCATTTAACAGAGCTTGTTTAAAGAATAGATGTGTTGACCCGTGTCCAGGATCTTGTGGCGTCAACGCTGAGTGCACTATTTACAATCACGATCCCATCTGTCGCTGCACACAAAATTATGAAGGAAATCCCTATGAACACTGCAAGCCTTCTATAAAACGTGAGTTAATATGATTCACTGTAAGAATGTCCAGTTTGAAAAATGTTCAACCTTTTATTTGTGTAGTGGCCATACCTTTTATTTGATTTTAAATTCATAAAATCATATTCTTTCAGCTCTGCAAGAGTCTTGCGACAACGTACAGTGCGGAGCTAATGCTGTATGTAAAGACTTAAACGGTGCTCTCACCTGCCTATGTTTACCTGAATTTCACGGCAACCCTTATCTTTCTTGCCGACCTGAGTGTGTTGTAAACAGCGACTGCTCTCCTAATTTGGCTTGTTTGAATAATAGATGCGAAAACCCTTGTATAGGCGTTTGTGGTCTTGGAGCCCAATGCGAAACAGTTAACCACCATGCTGTATGCTTTTGTGCGTCTGGTGAAACAGGCGATCCATATATAAGATGTCAACCTACTGTTGTAACACCACCGGCATTATCGATTTGTGATCCCTCACCTTGCGGGCCATACAGCCGATGTCTGGTATCACCATCCGGTTTCGCAGTATGCTCGTGCTTACCTGGCTATAGAGGAGTATCACCAATGTGCCAGCCTGAATGTGTTAGTAACTCTGACTGTCTACAAATGGAAACGTGTGTAAACCAAAGATGTGCCAACCCTTGTCTAGGTACTTGTGGAATTGGAGCAGATTGTATTGTTGTAAACCACAATCCAATATGTAACTGTGGTCCGGGAAAAACAGGAGATCCATTCGTAGTCTGTGCTGTGGCCATAGATAAAGAACCTATTGACAAAAACCCCTGTACACCTTCGCCGTGTGGACCCAATTCTCTTTGTGAAATAAAATCAAACCATCCAGTTTGTTCATGTCGTCTTAATTATTCGGGCACCCCACCGTATTGCAGACCAGAGTGCGTAATTAGTCAAGAATGTCCTCCAAATCAAGCGTGCATTAATGAAAAATGTATAGATCCATGCATTGGGGCATGTGGAAATAATGCGAAATGTGATGTTATAAACCACACGCCATTATGTAGCTGCCTGGAAAATCACAAAGGAGATGCGTTTATTGGTTGCGTTCAAATATCGAAGGACAATTCATATAGCCCGTGTAATCCATCTCCTTGTGGAGAGAATACGATATGTACGACCGTAAACAAAGTAGCACGTTGTTCCTGTATACCACCAAATATTGGTAATCCTTATGCCGGTGGTTGTCGACCAGAATGCACTATAAATTCGGACTGCCCCAACCATTTAGCTTGTTTGTCAAATCATTGTCGAGATCCGTGTCAAGGATTGTGTGGAGTAAACGCAGAATGTTCCGTCACTAACCATGCTCCAGCTTGTACTTGCTTCACAGGATATGAAGGAAATCCATTTTCATCATGTCGTCTAAAATCTAATCCATGTAAGTTAAAGAAATATGTTAATTTATAATTATCAAGATATTTATTGACTAGGTATGTCTCATGTAATCATTTTACTATTTCAGTAACACCGTTCACTCCATGCATACCATCACCATGTGGACCAAATAGTGAATGTAATGTAATAAGCGATCGAGCAGCATGTTCATGTCATGCCGGATATCTTGGTGCGCCACCCGCCTGTCGTCCAGAATGCGCTGTAAACTCAGACTGTCCAACAAACAGAGCTTGTATAAACCTTAAATGCAAGGACCCCTGTATTCAAAGTTGCGGGCTTGATGCTCGTTGCCATGTCATTGGACACAATCCTATTTGTACATGCCCTGAAAACCTATCAGAAGGTGACCCATTTATCAGATGTTATAGGAAGGGTAAGCACTCATTTTTGTTGCTTACAAACCACATCACGTACCTACTACATAAAAATAAGTAATTTGCTAACAACTTTGTGTTAGCAATTAGGTCTCTTACCTCTAGCAAAGAAAGCGCGGAAAAGCAATCACATCAACATATTTTTAGGGTTCCATACCTCAAAAGAGGAAAAAGGAACCCTTATAGGATCACTTCGTTGTCTGTATGTCCGTCCGTCTGTGATGACCATATTTCTCAGGAACGCGTGGGAGGTTTCAAGTTGAAATTATCAAATACTCAGGTCTGCATTCCCTTGGACCCGTGAAAAAATCAGACTTCTAAGTTATCGCAATCAGAAGATATGCCCGATTTGCCGCATTTTTTAGTATCTTGGTGATCAAAACCTATGGGGTACTTCCGGTTGACCTAGAATCTTGAAATTTGGCAAGAAGCAAGTTCTTAAAGCACAAGTAAAGGAAAAAATCCGAAAACCGTAAATTTGTATTTACATCACAAAAATGTCTTTTTTTCTTGTACTTGTAACAAACTTAACTTTGCGTACCTATAAAATTTTATTAACGATTTTCTAATTATTTCTTTAATTAAGTTTGCACGGAACCCTCAGGGCGCGAGCACTTATCCGGTTTATTTTATATGTATTTAATATCTTTTGTACAGTCATAGTTCCGCCGGCGCCTGACCCGTGCCTGCCATCTCCGTGCGGACCTCACTCCACATGTCGCAACGATGGAGTGCGTGCTATATGCGCCTGTGAACCAGGCACGCTAGGTGCTCCTCCTGCATGTCGCCCGCAGTGCGTCATCAATCAAGACTGTCCTCTCGCACTTGCATGTCTTGCCGGCACATGTGTCAACCCATGTGTTGGCGCCTGTGGATTCAACGCCCGTTGCATCGTGCAAAATCACCAACCGATATGCTCCTGTGATGAAGGATATTCTGGTGATCCATTCGCCGGGTGCAACCGCGTGGAGGGTAAGTTTTAATTATTTATGAGCATGAAACATCAAAGATTTTCTGCATGGTATTTTAGAATCTACCTCATTTCTTCTTAGTGATAGCACGTTTTCTATGTAAAATATTTCAGCTCCAAAGGAAGTACTACGTCATCCTTGTAATCCATCACCTTGTGGTCCTAATGCCATATGTCGGGAAAGGAATGGTGCTGGCTCTTGCACTTGCGTAAATGATTTTCATGGAGACCCATACCTGGGGTGCCGTCCGGAATGCGTTATGAACACTGATTGTGCTGTAGAAAGGTCCTGTTTTAATAATAAATGTGTGGACCCCTGTCCTGGTACCTGCGGACAGAATGCCGAATGTAGTGTCCAAAACCATGCGCCATCATGTTACTGCTTATCTGGATATATTGGAAACCCTCTTCATGCATGTACACCTATTATGAGTAAGATTCTCTTTCTTATATTTTCATTTTCTTTCTTTGTTTCTTACTTTATATTATATCTGTTTTCTTGTATATACTTTAAGTTCTACCGGAACCAGTGCACCCGTGTCACCCTTCACCTTGCGGACCGTACAGTAAATGTCGTACATTTAACGGACATGCTGTATGTACATGTCTCGATTTGTGTATTGGTTCTCCACCAAATTGCCGACCTGAGTGCATTATTAGTTCTGACTGTCGGCCAGACAAAGCTTGCATCCGCCAAAAATGTCAGGACCCATGTCCTGGTACGTGTGGGATCAATGCACAGTGTCAAGCTGTAAACCATAATCCTATATGCAGCTGTCTAAATAGATACACTGGCGATCCTTTCGTAAGATGTGTCATCGAAGAAAGTAAGTGTTCTCTTATTTGTAATGAGTTGCGTACCTTCAAAATAAAACATTAAAGATTATGTACTTAAAGAAAAATATTTTTAACAGGGCCAATGATACCAATAAATGTTTGTTTACCAAATCCCTGTGGTCCACACTCTCAATGCAAGGAAATTAATGGCGTGTCAGTATGTTCGTGTATAAGCAATTATGTGGGTCGCCCCCCAAATTGCAGACCTGAATGCGTAATGGACGTCGAATGTCCAGGAAACTTAGCATGTATATCTGAAAGATGCAGTAACCCTTGTCCGGGATCATGCGGATTTCATGCTACTTGTACTGTAGTCAAGCATGTACCGATATGCACTTGTGACCAAGGATTCACCGGAGATCCTTTCTCGGGATGTTCAATAAATCCACGTAAGTTTACTAATATTATTCAAGTGTAAATTCAATTGTAATTACGACATTTGAGAATATTAACTGAAATCGAGCATATTTTTATTTCTAGCCATTGAACCCCAGATTCAGAGTCCTTGTTCACGATCACCGTGTGGGACAAATGCGATATGCAAAGAGAGGCATGGTGTTGGTTCATGTTCATGTCTCCCCGACTATTACGGTGATCCATATATTGAATGCAGACCAGAGTGCGTGTTAAATTCAGATTGTCCCAAAGATAGGGCTTGTATCAATAACAAATGCAAGGATCCATGTCCAGGAGTTTGTGGCATGAATGCCGAATGTCGAGTACATAATCACGCTCCGTCTTGTGCATGTCTACCGGGATATGAAGGAAATCCATTTATGTCGTGCTATACAAGTATGAATTTAATTATTAAAGTTATTAATTGATATACATATTTCATGCAATTCATGTTTTTATAATCACAACCTGTTGTTTTAGGACCAATTGCTAATCCTGTCGATCCGTGCTTACCCTCGCCTTGTGGGCCATATAGTTTATGTCGTGTAAACAACGATCATGCAATATGCTCGTGCCAGGAACAATATTTCGGGTCACCACCTTTTTGCCGACCCGAATGTATGGTGAGCAGTGAATGTATGCCGAACAGAGCTTGCATCAATCTAAGATGCGTGGACCCATGTGTTGGAGCATGTGGTAATAATGCTAAATGCACTGTCGTTAATCACAATGCATTATGTAGCTGCCCACAAAATTATGTCGGTGATCCATTTTTGCATTGTGCCTACGAACAAAGTGAGTGTGCTATTATAAAAATATTAACGTTATTATTACAATAACTTATACCGTTCTAGTTTTAATGACACTAACGAATAATACCGTACCCGGTCATATACAACAAATACTATTAATGAATAATCTTGAGCTAATTAATAATTAACCTTCTTTTTAATAAATTCATCTTTAACGTTATTAAATTTAAATAAAAATTTCCGATATTCTAGGGCCAGAACCAAAGCCATCTGGAAATCCATGCATTCCTTCACCATGTGGACCAAACTCTCAATGTCGTGTAGTAGGGGAAACACCGGCATGTTCTTGTCAGCCAGGCTATGTAGGGCGTGCTCCTAACTGTCGTCCTGAATGTATATACGATGAAGAATGCCCAAGCAATCTTGCTTGTGTTCGTGAAAAATGTGTCAGTCCGTGTGAAGGATCTTGTGGCTCGAATGCTGAATGCGTCGTTATCAATCACAAAGCGGTTTGCCATTGCCGCGAAAGTTACACTGGCGATCCATTTAGAGGATGTTATTTCATTGGTAAGTGTCGATATCCCATAATCATTCATACAAAAAATATAAATATTACGTATTTTACATTAATAGACGTATTTCAATTGTCAAATTAGTCCAAGTACAAAACGAGGATGAAATCAACCCATGTAACCCTTCACCATGCGGGCCAAATTCTTTATGCACTGAAAGGAATTTTGCTGGAGCGTGCACTTGCCAACCCGGATATTTTGGAGATCCTTATCTTGGCTGTCGACCAGAATGTGTCACCAACAATGACTGCTCATCGGACAAGGCATGCTCCAATAACAAATGTATAAATCCTTGTCAAGGAGCATGTGGAATAAACGCTCAATGTACAGTAGCTCATCATACTCCAACATGCTTATGTATTGATGGCTACGAAGGAAATCCTGCGATATCGTGTCATCCTCAGCGAAGCCGTTAGTATTTACTCAATCGATTTTTTACGAATGCAACTTGATACCGTAAATGTCATTTAATGCATATTATAATTTTTTGTTGACAATTTTAGCAACCTTGGTGGAGACAAATCCATGTGCGCCATCTCCCTGCGGACCGTATAGTAACTGTAAGGAAGTAGACGGTCACGGAGTATGTTCTTGTCAAGAAGGATACGTTGGTTCACCGCCGATGTGCAGGCCGCAATGCGTAATTAGCACGGATTGTCCTCAACATCTAGCGTGTATACAACAAAAATGTAAAGATCCATGCCCAGGAACGTGCGGTGTTAATGCTCGGTGTCAAGTAATCAATCATAATCCGATTTGCACTTGTAAAGCAGGATTTACCGGTGATCCATTCGCAATTTGTCAATTAGAACAAAGTAAGGAAGTGTTAATCATTATAATAATAAAGAGAAAATCAAGTAAAAATTGTATTTCTTTGTAATTTTGTTTTTATATATACATACAGATTTCTTTATTTTGCATGATTTTCTATTTTCTTTATACTTAAGTCTATTATGTAATGTTCAATTTTCCTTTTTTATTTCTTGTATGATATTTTTTTATTCTTTACTCTATTATGTTTTCTTTTTCTTATTCTGTGATGTTTTCTTTCTTAGAACCTTTCTTTGAGGGACCTAAAGGAAATCCATGCATACCATCACCATGTGGTCCATACTCTCAATGTAAAGTAATTGGAGAAGCGCCTGCATGCTCATGCTTGCCGAATTATATCGGTGTTGCACCAAATTGTAGGCCAGAATGTTCTATTAATGCAGAATGTCCTGGTAATCTTGCATGTCAAAATGAAAAATGTGTAGATCCATGTCCGGGTTCTTGTGGCTTCAACGCGGAATGTTCTGTAGCGAATCATGTAGCACTGTGTAATTGTATATCAGAATACACAGGTGATCCATTTAGTGGATGTTCCAGAATTATATGTGAGTAATACAAAAGCAGAGAAAACGAATGAAAATAATTAGTTTTAAAAATTATTATAACATAATGTTATTGTGTTTTCAGATACACCAGAACCTCCTCCCAATCCTTGCAACCCTTCACCGTGCGGCGCAAATGCCATATGTAAAGAACGAAACGCAGTAGGATCTTGCTCTTGTCTACCAGAATACTTCGGAGACCCGTATACAGGCTGCCGGCCCGAATGTGTGTCCAATTCAGACTGCGATCGTAATAAGGCTTGCTCGAACAACCGGTGCAAGGACCCCTGCCCAGGAACGTGTGGCATCAACGCTGAATGTAGAACCATTAATCACTCTCCTACTTGTACATGTCTGTCTGGATACAATGGCAATCCTCTTGTTAGATGTGAAACTGAGAGTAAGTGTTCATTTTAATAAATTTAAAATAATTAAGACGATTTCTACTACTTTATTTTGAGTATATTTAAGCTTTTCTTTAGCTCCGCGCCAACTATAACAGCACGCTCCATCTCTCCATAATTATACATATTAGATTAGAAGCGAGACGTGAGATAAGTATTGTTTATTGCAGGTATTCCAGACAGAGGCGCACCTCCAACAGAACCTTGTTCTCCATCACCGTGCGGACCTAACAGTCTATGTCGCGCGGTGAACGGGCACAGCGTGTGTACTTGCGAGAGCGGTTACATTGGCACACCACCTTCCTGTCGCCCTGAATGTATCGTCAGTTCAGAATGTCCTCAGAACAAAGCTTGCATCAACAAAAAGTGCATTGATCCATGCCCCAACACGTGTGGTCTCAATGCACGTTGTCAAGTTGTCACTCACAATCCCATTTGTAGCTGCACTCCAGGATTCACTGGTGATCCGTTCACCAAGTGTATTGCAGAAGAAAGTAAGAATGAGTACCTATACATTTCAAAAGTCATAATAATAATCGTAATAATCTAAAACTAAGAAATATAAAATCGGCGTTCAATGTGTTTTGCGTTGTAAATCGAACTGAAAACGTAGTCGATACCACATAAATGTCGACACACTTCGTCGATTTACAATAGATAAATTAATGCTTAGTTTATTATTATTTGTGATTTTGAAAATACTTCTTCTAAATAATAATAATTTCTTTTAGAAATGATTCCCACAAACCCATGTGTGCCTTCACCGTGTGGACCAAATTCGGAATGTCGTGTGATTGGAGACCAAGCAGCTTGTTCTTGCTTAACCAATTATATTGGAAGAGTACCAAACTGCAGACCAGAATGCACTATCGATGCCGAATGTCCTAGCAATACAGCGTGCGTTAACGAACGTTGTAAAGACCCGTGCCAAGGGACTTGTGGTGTGAACGCTCTCTGCTTAACAGTCAACCATAGACCGATATGCAGTTGTCAACAAGGTTTTACTGGAGATGCTTCAAGGAATTGTATTCAGATCGTAATATCTTGTAAGTATATAGTATCGCTATACAAATTGATATGACGTATATCCACGCACGGCGGGTACATTATACAACTAATATAAATATATTTTACAAATCTTAAAGCCACTGAGATGACACCAACATCAAGTCCGTGCACTCCTTCGCCATGTGGACCGAATGCTGAGTGCAGAGAGCACAATGGCGCTGGTGCTTGTGCTTGCTCCCAGGGTTATGAAGGCGATCCTTACAGCCCTCAAGGATGTCGCAGGGAGTGTGAGAGCAACGACGACTGTTCACCAAACTTAGCGTGTACACGCTTCAAATGTATCGACCCATGCCCCAGGACATGTGGACAGTTGGCACAATGTACTGTCGAAAATCACGTACCAGTTTGCACTTGCCCCAGAGGATATACTGGAGATCCATTCTTCCAGTGTACAGAAATTCTTGTGAATCGTAAGTAACTGCTCACCTATGGAATATTAAATATAACCTATTTTGTACGTGCAATGGTCATAGTATAGCAGGTATACGACCTACTGAACGTTTAATTCCATACATTCTTGATATATCTCTGATTTTATTAAAAACACTACAGGTGAACATTTAAATTAATTCAAATATATTAAGAAGTGTGGTAACACTAAAAATGTTTCAGCTTTTCCTCTATTAAACCCATGTGAACCTACACCATGTGGACCCAACAGCCAATGCCGACAAGTCAACATGCAAGCAGTGTGCTCTTGTCTTCCAAATTACATAGGATCACCACCATCATGCAGACCCCAGTGCGTGGTAAACAGTGAATGTGACCCCTCAAGGGCGTGTGTAAACCAGAAATGTGATGATCCATGTCCTAACACGTGTGGTTTAAGAGCTCACTGTTTAGTCAAAAATCATAATCCCATATGCACATGCCCAGCAGGAATGACTGGTGATCCATTTACCCAATGTTATCGTAAGTACACATCTGTACTGTTTCGGCGAGTCCTAGTTAGTCCAAATTTTTTGTCGTTTTTCAGTTAAATACGTCAATACCCAGCAATAATCCCTGGTGATTAACTAAGACGAAATGGCTAATTTGGAAATAACAGGTCTCGCCAAAACATCACAGACTATTCTCGTTAAATGCGTCTTGAACTAACGATAAACAGAAAATATTCTGTGTTTCAGCAATTCCTGTAACTACTGAAAGGCCACCATCTTGTACCCCTTCGCCTTGTGGGCCGCACTCACGCTGTCAATTACTATCCAGCGGGCCAGCATGCTCCTGTTTGCCTGACTATGTGGGGTCACCACCGTCTTGTCGACCCGAATGTACCATTAACTCCGAATGTCCTGCTTCTTTGGCGTGCGTGAGACAAAAGTGTGACGACCCGTGCCCGGGTTCATGCGGTGTAGATGCCAACTGTCATGTAATGAACCATGTTGCTGTATGCGTTTGTAACGAAGGGTTTACAGGTGATCCGTTTTCAAGATGCACTCAAATCGTGGAAGGTACGATACGATTGTTCTTTATAAATCATATTTCTCCACCTAAGTGTTAAAATAAAATAAAATTTATTCATCGATCACACATTACATAATTACTTATTACAATCATTTAAAAACTTTTTGTACTGAGATGAAACGGTCGATGACTCAGCGAAGCGCTATTTTCAGTCATCGCCATCATTCGAACATCGCTAAATCATGATCATCGTTCCATTTCGATAATCTTTTATGTTATTATACTTTGTTCCAGCCTCAACAACTCCAGTTCCAACAGATCCATGCAATCCGTCCCCTTGCGGACCTAACGCTCAATGCGTTAATGGTTTCTGCACATGCCTTCGAGAATATAGTGGAAATCCATACGAGTCCTGTAGACCAGAATGTACCGGAAGTCAAGAATGTCCTAGGGATAAGGCCTGTTTCAGAAATAAATGCCAAGACCCATGTTCCGGCGTTTGTGGTCAAAATGCTAAGTGCGATGTTATTAACCACATCCCGTCATGCTCGTGCACATCGGATTACACTGGGAATCCATTTACACAATGTTATCGTATGGCAGATCAAAAATTAAAACCAAATGACCCGTGCCACCCATCACCATGTGGACCCAATAGCATTTGTCGAACTACCGACAACACAGCAGTGTGTGCGTGTATTGAGGGCTTCCAGGGTTCGCCGCCATCATGTAGACCAGAATGTATTGTCAGCTCGGAATGCCCCTCAACGAAAGCATGTGTCAATCAAAAGTGTATTAATCCTTGTATAAACGCATGTGGTGTGTCTGCTCGATGTGAAGTTATTAACCACAGTCCTATTTGTAGCTGTAATCCAGGGCAGACTGGTGACCCCTTTAAGAGTTGTTATGATATAGTAGCCATTCTACCTGATCCATTCGGCGATGCTTGTAATCCTTCACCATGTGGTCCTAACTCGTTATGTATCGACCGAAATGAAAAAGCAAACTGCAGATGTGTGGATAATTATGTGGGACAGCCACCAAATTGCAGGCCAGAATGTGTTATTAATCCAGATTGTCCCTCCAATCAAGCATGTGTCAGAAATAAATGTATAGATCCATGTCCCGGTTCCTGTGGAGTCAATGCTGAATGCATTGTTGTGAGTCATACTGTTTCTTGCAGTTGCCAAGAAAAATACACAGGAAATCCTTTCTTACAGTGTGTACCTCAGCAAGGTAATTTATAAATAATTATCTTTTTAGAGAATCGATTTACAGAATCAATTATACCTAGCATCGACCTGATAAAGTTCTAGATAGCTACATGATTGGGACCGATGTGCATATTTTTATATGTGATATTTTTTATACTCCCTCACTTCAATACGCTAATACAACATCAAAAACGGTTTTACAAAGACGTACTTACGTTTGTGTCAGTACCTACCACAAAGAGACGCAACAATTAACCCTTACGCTTATAGTGAGGCCTTATTTTTCGTCAGTCTGTCTACCGGTTAAAGGTTCAAAATGTGTATTTTGATTACAGAGCCTGATAAACGTACATCACCTTGTGACCCGTCACCATGTGGGGCTAACGCAATATGTAATCAACGTGACGGAGCTGGTTCTTGTTCATGCTTAGAGGGATATCAGGGCAATCCTTATGAAGGTTGTCGCCCAGAATGCGTTCTAAGTTCTGATTGTTCCGCTGACAAATCTTGTATTAGAAATAAATGTGCGGATCCTTGTCCGGGCATATGTGGCAATAACGCAGAGTGCACAGTTATTAATCATGTTCCATCTTGTGCCTGCGTGAAAGGTTACTCCGGCAATCCATTTGTACAATGCATTAGAGAAGAACCACCAAAAGAGATCAGACCGTGTCAGCCGTCACCATGTGGCCCTAACAGTGTATGTAGAGAAAATGGGGGACTAGCGTCTTGTGAATGCCTACCTGATTATAAAGGCGCTCCGCCTGATTGTCGACCGGAATGTACAGTAAGCAGTGAATGCCCACCCGATCGCGCTTGCCATAGACTAAAATGCGCCGACCCTTGTAGGGGCACGTGTGGTATAGGAGCGCACTGTCAGGTTATTAATCACAGTCCGTTATGCAGTTGCCCGGCAGGCACAAGTGGAGATCCGTTTTCAAGATGTCTTGAAATTGAGAAGACTGAATACGAACCAGATAGACCGATTCATCCATGTCAACCAAATCCATGTGGCCCGTACAGCGAATGTCGCCCGATAAATGGTAATCCTTCTTGTTCCTGTCTTCAAAGCTATATAGGTGCTCCGCCAAATTGTCACCCAGAATGTTTGGTTAATACTGACTGCCCATCACACCAAGCTTGTATAGCTGAAAGATGTACAAATCCATGTGAAGGATCTTGTGGATTTAGAGCGGAGTGCCGTGTGCACGACCATATACCAATCTGCAGCTGTCCTACGGGCTATAGTGGGGATCCATTTATTCAGTGCTCAGAAGCAATACGTAAGTAGATTAACAGTGTTATTTATAATAATCCTCTACAATTATTATTATTTAAGAGCTAGTTTCTAAACTTGACTTTATGTAGGTATAAATTCAGAATTTAAAAATCAACGATGTCGTAATTACATAAATACATATACTTTTCTATTATTATTTTTTATTATTGATCATTACATAATAGGTAATACATGAATTGTACATACAGTCCTCTAGCGGAAACCTAGATAGGTTTATCTGTAGAAGACCAGTTCGCGTTATTTACTTAATTTCGTTAATTACTTAATTGCGTTAATTACTTAATATTGCAGTTACACCCACGTCCTCACCAGACCCATGTAACCAGTCGCCATGTGGTAGCAATGCCATCTGCGATGCGGGCGCCTGTTCATGTGCACCTGGATATTTCGGCGATCCGTATTTTGGTTGCCGACTCGAGTGCAGCACTAATGGTGAATGTGCACCGACACGAGCATGCCAGGGAGGGAAGTGTATCGATCCGTGCCCAGGCGCATGCGGAACAAGCGCGACTTGTTCAGTCAACAACCACATCCCATCGTGTACTTGTCTTCCCAACACATCTGGAGATCCATTTTCATTTTGCACAGAGATAGTAAAAACTGGTAATAGTAACATTCATCAATCATCGCGTTTCTTGAAACATTGTGTATGTGTGCATTACACTTAACTCCAATTTTCTTGTAAACAGAAACACAACAATCGCCTTGTTCACCGTCACCATGTGGGCCATACAGTGAGTGCTCGGTTAGCGCGAACGGTGCCGCTGCGTGCTCTTGTCGGGCGGGCCATGTGGGTGCTCCGCCGTCCTGTCGGCCGGAGTGTCTAGTCAGCTCTGAGTGTAAATTGCAACTGGCATGTATCGAACGGAGGTGCCGCGACCCCTGTGAGGGTGCTTGCGGTCGCGGTGCTCGATGCCAAGTTATCGCACATTCTCCAATATGCACCTGTCACGATGGCTACACCGGCGATCCCTTCACTTATTGTTACCCTGCAATAGGTACTAACATATTTTTTTAGAATTAACATACTTCGCAATTTCGCATTATTCTTCGTAAACTGATAACATGTAATAATTTCTATTTTTATAGCTATTTCATCCCCACCGGTCGACCCTTGCCAGCCGTCACCATGTGGACCTAACTCGATATGCGTGAAATCAGGAGAGACGCCGGCATGCAGTTGTCAGCCCAGTTTTATAGGTGCACCTCCGAATTGTCGGCCCGAATGCACGATCAGTGCGGAATGCCCGGCCACGCTCGCATGCGTAGCACAAAAATGCAAAGATCCGTGCCTGCAAGCTTGTGGTCCACGCGCTGTATGCACGGCCGTTGACCATCGTGCTACCTGCGCTTGTGAACCCGGTCTAGAGGGCGACCCATTCCAGGGTTGCTCAATGCCAAAAGGTAAGAATACTATTTCTCAATGTAATCAATCAAAATGTTCTTTAGACTATTACATTCAAGTGTCAAGTTTATTTCAAAATTTTAAAGAATAAAAGTATAAATAACAACAAAAGGTAAAAAGAGATTACTCTTAACGCTGTAATAAAATATATGATTATACTGAAAATATATCGCATGTAACCCTCTGCTTTGCAAAGCGTGATAACTCATGCTAAATGATGTGCTTATTGTAAACGAAAACTATAGTATTATAGGTCACGCCTCACACGGTTTACTAATGTAACAATGGATGGGGCTGCATGGGAGGTTTTACTTTGGGACTGAGTGGTGACCATGCCCGCCGCTTGGTTTAAAGGTAATTTCGCCGGTGCAGTACCTATTCATAAGCTTTAAACATAAGCCTTCGGTACGGACGGTGAAATGATGATTTCAATAATTTAGATTTTGAAGTGCTTCCAGAAGGGACGTAACATCTTGATATAATTATTCATGTGAATTTAATGCCTTTGCTTGAGAACGGAGCACGCGGAGATAACCTAGCACTTACAGTAAGCTTGGGCCGTCCGCCGTAACGGTCGCTTTTGGACGGTGCGCTATTTGGATAGTGACGCTGTCGCCGGATTAAGGAAGTCACTAAACGTCGCCGAGCCCAGCAAGCTTCGACTAACGCTTCGGACCAAGAAAGTGCTGCTTCGGTGACAGTCAAATTCGTAGGTAAGTGAATTACATCATATCCGTAACATATTTCAGCTCCACCCAGAGTTGAGTACTTAAATCCTTGCGAACCCTCCCCTTGCGGCACGAACGCCGAGTGTAGAGTACAAGGAAACGCTGGGTCGTGCACGTGCTTGGCCGACTATTTCGGCGATCCTTATCAAGCTTGTAGACCAGAGTGCGTGGCTGATTCGGACTGCCCTTTGACTTTGGCATGCAACAGGAACAAATGTACAGATCCATGCCCCGGAGTATGTGGATACAACGCAGAATGTTACGTAACGAACCATAAACCTGCCTGTAACTGTAAATCTGGCTACTCTGGCAATGCCTTATCTATGTGTTCTGTAATACGCGGTAAGTTATTAAAAGTATGAACATAACAGTTTAAAGGTACTTATGACATATACCAATACTACATAAAATAAACATGACTTTAATTACTTGCATATTTTCAGAAAATGATGTTATAAATGTATGTAACCCATCGCCATGCGGTGGTAATGCGATTTGCAAAGAAGTAAATAAACAACCCGTATGTTCGTGTCTATCCCAATATATTGGTACACCACCAAACTGCAAACCTGAGTGTCTCGTAAATTCTGAATGTAAATCATATAGAGCGTGCATCAATCAGAGATGCATCAACCCTTGCCCTAAACCGTGCGGACAAAATACAGATTGCATAGTAATAAACCACAGTCCTGTGTGTTCCTGTAGACCTGGATATTCTGGGAATGCGTTTACTCTGTGCACCTTAGTTTTACGTAAGTAAATTTGATTCAAGAATAAGTTATATTTCTAGTAGGTAATTATTTATTATTATGTTTCTGTATCTCTTTACAGAAACATCCCCCAATGAATTAGCGCCTTCCGATCCATGTATGCCATCACCATGCGGCCTCTATGCAGAATGTCGAAATAACAATGGTTTGGCATCGTGCTCGTGTTTGCCGACTTATATTGGCTCCCCGCCATACTGTAAGCCTGAATGTGTGGTGCATTCTGATTGCCCGAGTGATCGTGCATGTGTAGTAGAAAAGTGTAGAGACCCTTGTGAGGGTTCATGTGGATTATACGCTAAATGCTTTGTGAACAATCATGTACCTGTATGCTTATGCCCTGATGGATTTAATGGGGACCCCTTCAGACAATGTGTACCAAAACCAATAGAACGTAAGTACAGCTATCTAGAATCAACAACGCATACCTGTTTAAACATTCGCACCAGTAAGAATTTAATCGCTGCTTATGTAGTTACAAATATTAAATATTTCAGAATCTCCCACTCCTAATGATCCATGCCAACCGAGCCCATGTGGTTCGAATTCTATATGCAACAATGGTATCTGCTCATGTACCGAGGGTTATCATGGTGATCCTGAACTTGGATGTAGACCAGAATGTGTGTACAACTCGGACTGCCCGTACGACAAAGGTTGCCAACGAAATAAATGCGTAAATCCTTGCATAAACACCTGTGGTCTAAACGCCATTTGTGATGTCATGAACCACGTACCAATGTGTTCATGTCCGAGAGGAATGAGCGGAAACGCATTTGTTGAATGCCGAACTTCACCAGGTAAATATTATATTAAATATTAATTATTGATTTAGATATAATTCGAACTTCTAAAATCAGAAGTTGCAAAACAATATAGGATTATAATGTTCTTTAAAATTGTTAATTTCAGTGACTATGACAAACCCCTGCAACCCTTCACCTTGTGGCTCAAACAGTCAGTGTCGGCAATCTAACGGGCAAGCAGTGTGTTCATGCGTTCCCGGTTACAGAGGCAGTCCCCCCACTTGCAGACCTGAATGTGTAGTTAGTCTCGAATGTCCTCTGAAGGAAGCTTGTAATAATCAAAAGTGCGTGAATCCATGTATAGGAGCTTGTGGATCCGCGGCTGTATGTGACGTTATCAATCATAACCCAATATGTACATGCCCGCCATCGTTTACTGGTGACCCATTTGTAAGATGCATCATCCAAGGTATGTACGATTTTATCATCACATCACTACCATTTTAATGCCATATTATAATAATACGGGAGAAAGTCCTTGTTTGGGATTTGAGAAGTGGTATTAAATATTTACATATTAGGCATCCGTTAGACTGGATACCCTAGCGTAGTTTTTTTTTGTCTGTCTGTCAACCTGACCGCCGCCGTGTCGGAGTACTTAAAAACTACTCGATCGATTAAGCAGAAACGTATATTGTGACGAATTAAGGAAATTTCAGGAAAATATTTATTTTTCGAGATATTTAAAACAAACTTCGTTCTTTAAATAATCTCTTGTATTTGCATCTGATCAAATCACTATGTCTCATGGCACAATTATAGTGCCATGTGGCACCTGATATTCTATTATAGCGTTTTGTGTTTTGTAGTGGTGGTAGGCAAGTACATTTTAAACTTTTCGATATTCTTTGAAATTAAATTCCTTCGCGCTAAAACACAATATAGGTGGTATTAGTCCTTCTTTATCTATGAAGTTGCCGTTTTTTACTTACATTTAATTTTGCATGTAATTTCCATTAAACATTTCCAACCAAATTTTATTTTCAAAAATACACTATTTACTATAATGATTTACTGTAGTAAATTTTTCACAATAATTGTGTTTCATGTTTATAAACAAAGGCTGGCAACAGTGCATTTAGAGTCTCACCGGATTGATTGATTCATGGCATCGTCATCACGGTGATTTCTGTTTTTAAGATATTAAGACATGTGATAGGTACTTACTTCTTAATGTCATTATGTCAATATCGCTTACCTAATTCGGTTTCGAATATAAAAAATATATGCAAAATAACTTGTATGAAAAATGCAACCTTTATAATTTACTCCCTACAAATCGGCAACTTCATAGGTAATAAGTAAGGACCCAATATTACTATTGTAATTATATTTTTAGATGCAATTGAACCTCCAGCACCAACTCAACCATGCGAACCGTCACCTTGTGGGCCACATTCGATATGTAGAACAAATGGCAACAGCCCATTATGTGCTTGCATACCGACATATAAGGGAACCCCTCCTAACTGCCGACCAGAGTGTATCAGCAACAGCGAATGTGATTACAATATGGCTTGTGTAAATAGAAAGTGTGTGGATCCATGTGTTGGAACCTGTGGATCAAATGCGGAATGTAGAGTTGTAAGCCATGCCCCTATGTGTATATGTCAAATGGGTTACACTGGAGATCCGTTTTCATACTGTAGCGCCCAACCGCCGTTGGAAGCATACGAAATTTTAACTCCATGCAGTCCCAGCCCTTGCGGATCAAATGCAGTATGCAGGGAACAAAAGGGTGTCGGATCATGTCAATGTCTAGATGGTTACTCTGGTAATCCTTATGAAGGGTGTCGACCAGAATGCGTCGTCAATTCTGATTGCCCCCTTAATAGAGCTTGTTCCAGGATGAAATGTGTTGATCCCTGCCCAGGCACATGTGGTTCAAACGCTTTATGTCAAGTAAACAATAATATGCCAACTTGTATATGTCAATCGGGATATACCGGAAATCCATTTAGTTATTGTACTATCATGCAAGAGCGTAAGTATTGTTCCCATTAAGAAAACTTATAAATTACGGTAATTTTTAAAGTTAGCTTGCTAATTTGTTTTTATTATTTTCAGCACAAGTCTTCGAAAATAACCCATGTAATCCTTCTCCGTGTGGAGCAAACAGTCAATGTAAAGAAACCAATAGACAGGCAGTATGTTCCTGCTTACCTAATTTCGAAGGCTCCCCTCCAAACTGTCGCCCTGAATGTGTAGTAAGCTCGGAGTGTCCAGCAAATTTGGCATGTCTAAATCAGAAGTGCTCAGACCCGTGCGCTGGTAACTGTGGCGAACAAGCCAATTGCAACGTCATCAACCATAGTCCTATCTGCGTATGTAAACAGGGTTTGACAGGAAATCCATTTACGAGATGTATCCCCATGAAATGTAAGTTACATAACATATTAGTTTATGTGCATTATAATTTGGTCAATGTTGTTTTTAAATTTTGAATAATAATTTACAGCGTCACTTCCACTTTCAAATCCACCTCAAGATCCTTGTCTGCCATCACCATGTGGCCTTTATGCGGAATGCCGAAATATAGGAAAAACGCCTTCGTGCGCTTGCCAGTCTGGATATGTCGGTAGTCCACCTAGCTGTAGACCAGAATGTACCATCAATTCTGAATGTCCAAGTAACGAGGCTTGCATAAATGAGAAATGTCGCGATCCATGTCCAGGAGCCTGCGGTTTAGTTGCACAGTGCAATGTATTCAATCACATTGCCCAATGTGGCTGCATAGAAGGATACACCGGAGATCCGTTTACGAGATGTATTCCAATTGTATATGATGAAGGTAAATTACAATATCAAATAAACTATATTTACAACACAATTACAAAAATATGAGTAAAACCGACTTCTTTGTAAAAAAATATGATTAATGTACATCGATGACTTATTGATCCCCTGATTTTTTAAAATTATCCACCTAAGAGTGGATAATTAAAAAAATATATATAGAGGTATTTAATAGAGGAGAAATATTGTATTAAAATTGAAATGGGTTCCCCCCTTAAAAATACAACCTACTAGCAAAGGCCCCGCGATTTCATTCGCGTTAAAATACTTTATAGACTCCCATCCTCCCACCCCCAAGAATTATTGAGATCGGTTCTGTAGTTACAAATATTACTTCCTACATACATCCATCCAAAAAAACTTTACCTCTTTATTATTAGTGTAGATAGATTCAATAAATAAAAAGAATCATTCAAATCGGTTCATAATCGGCGAAGGTATAGCGTAACACACACACAAATATAACATACAGTCGAATTGAGAACCTCCTCCCTTTTTGAAGTCGGTTAAAAAGACAATATAATGATGTGTAAATGTTATTTACAGCGTTAGAATTAACACCCGATCTCTGCAATCCATTGTCTTGCGGAGCAAATGCAATTTGCAAAAATGGCCGCTATTGCACATGTTTACCGGAATATCAAGGTGATCCATACTTTGGCTGTCGACCAGAATGTCTTATGAGCATAGATTGTCCACCAAACAAAGCATGTGTCAGAAATAAATGCATTGACCCTTGTTTAAATACTTGTGGTAGAGGAGCTGTTTGTAATGTTTTCAATCATGTACCTATGTGTACATGTCCACAAGGATTTTCTGGAAACGCATTCTTGGAATGTAGACCAATCACAATACACGAATTTATTAATATATGTAATCCATCACCCTGCGGGCCAAGCAGTCAGTGTCGAGAGATAAACGGTCAGGCTATTTGCTCCTGTTTGCCTGGATACATGGGAGCACCGCCAACTTGCAGACCCGAATGTGTCTCGAGTGCAGAATGTGCGTTGAACAAAGCTTGTTCCAACCAACGCTGCATCGATCCTTGTAAAGGAAATTGCGGGGCTAGTGCACAATGTCAAGTCATAAATCACAATCCAATTTGTTCGTGTCCATCTGGTTATACTGGTGATCCATTTACCAGATGTGTAATACAAGGTAACTATCATTTTAATTGTATTCATAGATATATAATCATGTCGCAAGAAGCTTTGAAGTCAGAGGTGTTTCTAATTCTTTCAGACGTACAACCACCACTTTACGTAAACCCATGTGAGCCATCTCCTTGTGGACCTAGATCTATATGCAAAGAAATAAATGGCTCTCCATCCTGCGCTTGTTTAAACGACTTGCTAGGAAGCCCACCAAATTGTCGCCCTGAATGTATAGCTAACTCCGAGTGTCCCAATGAGATGGCATGTATGAACAACAAATGTAAAAATCCTTGTCTCGGATTATGCAGTATTGGAGCAGAATGTAGAGTCGTAAGTCACGCTCCACAATGCTTGTGTGCACCAGGCTATACTGGAGACGCGTATAGAGGATGCAACATTTTGGACGTTCCTCTTACACCTTGCACACCTTCACCGTGTGGTGCCAATGCTATATGCAAAGAACAAAGAGGCGCCGGTGCATGTGTTTGTTTACCGGATTATATTGCGAACCCATATGAGGGTTGTCGTCCCGAATGTGTGGTAAATTCTGACTGTGCTACAAACTTAGCCTGCATTCAAAACAAATGTGAAAATCCTTGCATGAATATATGTGGACGTAACGCTGTTTGTAACGTCATAAATCATAACCCGAATTGTGAATGTCTGCCTGGGTTGACCGGAAGTCCTTATCAGAATTGTTATGAAGAAGTGCAAGGTTAGTAAATTTTCTTTCTAGTTTACACTAGGCCATTAAATGAGACTAAAACGCTATAGAGCAAAGGTCTGACCCATAGTTAAAATTTAATAACGTCCCCAATTTGGTTGTGCTATACTTATATATCTACTTAAAAGTAAATTATTTTCAGACGTTGCTGTGGTTAAACGAAATCCTTGTATGCCATCGCCATGTGGACCAAACAGCATTTGTAAAGTCTTAAACGATCAAGCAGTGTGCACTTGCCAGACCGAGTTTGTTGGCACACCGCCAGCATGCAGGCCCGAATGCGTAGTAAGCTCTGAATGCAGTCAGCAACAAGCTTGCATAGGCAGAAAATGCAAGAATCCTTGCGAAGGAGTTTGTGGTCAAAACACAGAGTGCAAAGTTATTAATCACAGTCCTGTTTGTTCTTGTCGACCTCAATTTACTGGTGATCCATTTAGTCGATGCTATAATTTACCAGGTAGGTAACGTTTTCATAAGTAAAAAGATTTTGTTATGTAGGTACTTATTATTACACTGGTCAACTATACAGTTCCAAAATTACAGTAAGCATCCTACTACATAGTACCGTTACAACGCAAAAATTAACTAATTTGTACATGCAAAAATATTATTTCCGTCACACAAACTCAAAAAGTATTTGATATATTTTTGTTAAAGTTCTATAGGTACGAAACCAGGTCAAGCATACCCTATACGTTACGTCTTGTATATTTATTGTTTTAAAAATTGTTACAGTTATTAATTTGTTGCCCACAAACCCTTGTGTGCCATCACCTTGCGGACCTCTTTCACAGTGCCGTGATGCTAACGGTTCGCCATCTTGCTCCTGTTTGCCAACATACAAGGGCAGTCCACCAAACTGTCGCCCAGAATGTACTATCAACACCGATTGCTCGAGTAACAAAGCATGCATGAATGAGAAATGTGCAGACCCTTGCCCTGGATCGTGTGGCGTAAATGCTAATTGCAGAGTACAGGCCCATGTAGCCATTTGCAGTTGTTTTGATGGCTACAGAGGCGATCCTTTCAATAGCTGTACTTTTAAACCTAACATTGGTAAGGCGATATATTAACATTGATTATAATTATAACTACTAAACTAATTCTTACTATTGGAATCAAACGATGCTTATTCTTATGTTAACAGAGCCACCGCCTACAGATGCATGTAATCCATCACCGTGTGGATCAAACGCCGCTTGTAACAGCGGCATCTGTACTTGCCTGCCCGAATACAACGGTGACCCGTATTTTGCGTGTCGTCCAGAATGCACCGTCAGTGCAGAATGTCCGTTGGACAAAGCTTGTGTCAGGAACCGTTGTATTAATCCATGCACCAACACGTGTGGGACTAACGCCAACTGTAATGTTGTAAATCATATGGCTGCTTGCACCTGTCCGATTAAAACTACTGGAAACGCTTTTATACAATGTAATCCGATGAGAGGCAAGTATTTTCAAATACAATATAATATAAGTACTTAGAAAAATTTAAAACACAACAATGTAACTAATAAATGAAACAACTTTACAGATGATATACCAACTAATCCTTGCCAACCCAGTCCATGTGGACCGAATAGTCAATGCAGGCAATTCAATGATCAAGCCGTATGTTCCTGCGTGTCGGGCTACCGTGGTGCACCGCCATCATGTCGTCCGGAATGTGTAGCAAGTTCAGACTGCCCTCTCAATAAAGCATGCAGTAATCAAAAATGTGTGAACCCATGCCTCGGAGCATGTGGAGTAGCAGCAAAATGTCAAGTAATTAGCCATAATCCTATCTGTACTTGCCCTTCAGGCTTGACAGGAGATCCATTCACAAGATGTATTTCAATTCGTAAGTATCATTTTTGTTCATATCATTTAAATTTCGTTATTCTAAAAATATGAGTAACTGTTCATTTTGTTTGTTAATTTTTTTTAGCTGCTGCCATTCCACAAACGCCACTTAATCCTTGCCAACCATCACCATGCGGTCCTAACTCTATTTGTCAACCAGCTGGTGCAGAAATTCCATCATGTCAGTGTATGCCGGAATTCAGTGGTGCGCCTCCGAATTGTCGCCCAGAATGTATAACAAACAGTGAATGTGCACCTCTAATGGCATGCATCAACAAGAAATGCCAAAATCCTTGTTTACAAGCATGTGGAACAAATGCAGAATGCCGCGTTGTCAGCCATACACCGATTTGTATCTGTCCTGAAGGTTACAATGGCGACGCGTCCGTGCAATGTACTCTTGCGTCCTTCGAATCTCTATCGCCATGTACACCATCACCTTGTGGTCAAAATGCTGAATGCAGAGAACAATCCGGGGCAGGCGCATGTATGTGTGTTAGTGGATACTTTGGAAACCCTTATGAAGGTTGTCATCCAGAATGCTTGGTGAATTCTGATTGCCCAAGTCATAGGGCTTGCAACAGAAATAAATGTATCGACCCATGTGCGGGAACCTGTGCTGTTAACGCAGATTGTCATGTAGTCAACCACTCGCCACTGTGCTCATGTCGATCAGGATATACTGGCGATCCTTTCAGACAATGTTTGATACAACGTAAGATCTCATAATTATGCAGATTTCATTAAAAAAAATAGTAGGTAGTGTTTTCCTACCTACACATTTATTAATAATTCAACTATTTCAGGACAAGAAGTGGTTTTTTCTAATCCATGTCAACCGACGCCGTGCGGTCCTAACAGCCAGTGTAGAGTTTCAAACGGTCAAAGTGTATGTTCGTGTTTACCTGAATATGGCGGTTCTCCTCCTAACTGCAGACCTGAATGCGTTGTTAGCACAGAATGTCCCGCAGACAAAACCTGTAAGAATCAAAAATGTATGTCGCCATGTCCTGGACCTTGTGGACAAAATGCCAACTGCAAGGTCATTAATCACAGTCCTATATGCACATGTCAAAATAGATATACAGGGGATCCATTTTCCAGATGCTACTTAAATCAACGTAAGTGATTTAATATTTGGCGTATTACAATATACGTTGGTTTTGATAACATACTAAATTAAGTTAATTAAAACGTATTATTTTTAGCTCCTGCATTACTACCACCCGAAAAAGATCCTTGTATGCCATCACCTTGTGGCCCTAATGCTCAGTGTCGAAACCTTCGCGGTTCACCGTCCTGTTCGTGTTTGCCGGACTTTGAAGGCAGCCCACCCAACTGCAGACCAGAGTGCACAATAAACGAAGACTGTTCTAGTAATTTTGCCTGTATCCGTCAAAAATGCAAAGATCCATGCCCTGGTTCTTGTGGACTTAACGCCAACTGCCAGGTCATCGCACATGTATCAGTTTGTACATGTAGTGAGGGTTTTACAGGAAATGCATTTACGCAATGTGTTGCTATTCCTCCAGGAGGTAAAGAAATTAAAAGAAAAACCAATAACTACGCAGATTTCATTCACACACAGCAGGGGTCTAATATTATCTATTTGTCTTTCTACAGAGATAGAGAACTTTCAAGATGATCCATGTAATCCATCATCATGCGGAGCAAATGCTGAGTGCTTTAAAGGACAATGTTCATGTCTTCCTGAGTTTCAAGGGGATCCGTATTCAGGGTGTAGACCTGAGTGTGTGCAGAGTTCTGAATGTGATCGCAGTAAAGCTTGTATCAATAACAAGTGCACTGATCCTTGTCCCGGTGCTTGTGCATCCTTAGCCATCTGCAGTGTGGTTAATCACATACCGATGTGTACTTGTCCCGAACGAATGACTGGTAATGCGTTTGTAGATTGCAGACCCTCATTAGGTAAGTTTCTCAGCGTGAAATGTAAAAAAATCATGGTCATAGTTTTGGAAACAAATAAAGAGATTTATATCTCTCCTTCTGGCCCCTCCAACCTTGCGGTTACGAGGGCCAAGTTACATGAGAGTGCACCGGTACTCGCCAGAGGCTCATTCCCGATGCACTCCATTCATTAATCATTAGACATAACATTTAGGTCACTTCTCCCTCTTCTGGGGCGTGACAATACACCACACTAGTATCAGCGTCGGGCAGCTCCATACATCTACGTTTTTTATGCCAACTATGGCAAAACTCCCTCAGCCTTGCGAAGTTCGCCTCCGTACGCACCAGGTCCCCGAAGTACACTGGGCCTTCCTCTGACCTTTCCAACCCATCTAGAAGCCTGTAACGCTCTGCCTCGTACAGCTGACACTCCCACAACACGTGATCTCTGTATTCCTCCGCGTCCCCGCAAAAGCACACACCCGTGTCAGACAAACACATATCCCTTAGGCGTCCCCGAAAGCAACCGTGACCGGTCAGGATCTGTGAGGTTTGATAGTCTGGTTCAATCCAGTGTGAGGCTAGCGGTGTCGTCACGTCCGGGAAGAAACGCCACAGATCCCGGCCTTTGTCTTTAAAGTCAAATAAAGAGATTGTTTATTTCTTCCAGAACCAATAATCGTTAACGCCTGTCAACCATCTCCATGTGGACCAAATAGTCAGTGCAGAGAAGTGAATGGCCAGGCTGCCTGCTCGTGTGCGCCTGACAATATTGGTACTCCGCCTGCTTGCCACCCTGAATGCACTATAAGCGCAGAGTGCCCTCTAAACCAAGCATGCAGCAATCAACGTTGTATTAATCCATGTATAGGCTCATGTGGAGTCAATGCGGAATGTAAAGTCGTCAACCACAATCCAATTTGTACTTGTCCGATATCTTATTCCGGAGATCCATTTTCGCGATGCTTTAGACTCCGTAAGTATAAATAGGTAATTAAAAAACTTGATTTGGTTATGTATGTTGTCCTACTTTAGACTCATGTTATTATATTTACGATTACAGCTGAACAATTACCAGCACCCATAAATCCATGCACACCTTCACCATGTGGACCCAATTCGTTATGCAGAGAAGTCAATGAAATACCAACATGCACTTGTGCGGAAGGTTACCACGGACAGCCACCATATTGTAGGCCAGAATGTAGCAGCAATGAAGAATGCTCAGTACATCTGTCATGTGTTAATATGAAGTGTAAGAACCCGTGCGAAGGTGTATGTGGCGCAAATGCAGAGTGCAAAGTAGTAAGCCACTCGCCTATTTGTCTGTGTCCATATGGATTTACTGGAGATCCTTTCTTCGGCTGCGTACAAGCCCCACTAGAATTAGAGCCCCTTACAACACCATGTTCACCTTCACCATGTGGTGTGAATGCTGTATGCAAAGAAAGAAATAATGCCGGATCATGCAGTTGTGTAGATGGATACATGGGTAACCCGTACGAAGGTTGTAGGCCAGAATGTGTAGTCAACACCGACTGTTCGCCAAATACAGCCTGTGTGAATAACAAATGCAGGGATCCCTGCCCTGGAACTTGTGGAACAAATACACAATGCCAAGTAGTAAATCATTCGCCATTGTGCACATGTATTATAGGCTATACTGGCGATCCATTTAGATATTGTGTATATCAAGGTCTGTACATAAATTTTCGTAATCTAACTCTTACTAGTTACATCATTGTAATTTTTATTATTTTGTCAATATACCTATCTTATCTTTTAGAATCATTGCCACCTTCAGCTGCTGCGCCGGTTGATGTATGTTATCCATCACCATGCGGCCCTAACAGTCAATGCAGAGCTATTAATGGTCAGGTTGTATGCTCTTGTCTAAAGGAATATGTGGGATCTCCACCAAATTGCCGTCCCGAATGTGTGGTGAGCTCTGAGTGTCCGCATGACAAGGCTTGTGTTAACAAGAAATGCTTAAACCCTTGCCCAAGACCTTGTGGAATGAATTCCAACTGCAAAATAATAAACCACAGTCCAATATGTTCCTGCGAAATACCACTCACCGGAGATCCATTTACCATATGCGGTCTTTTGCAGAGTAAGTTTTATAAAAATAGCAGTCATAGTACAGATTGATAACTAGTAAATAGTAGGTATTAATTATTAACGTTTGTTCTTTCCTTTTAGCTGGACCGCCGCTAGATATAATAAATCCATGTGTACCATCTCCTTGTGGTCCTAATGCAGAATGCAGAGACAATGACAATACTCCGTCTTGCTCATGTTTTCCCAATTTTATCGGAATCCCGCCTAATTGCCGACCGGAATGTACAATACATCCTGATTGTTCTAGTAATACAGCATGCATTAACTCAAAGTGCCAAGATCCGTGTCCAGGGTCATGTGGTGTATCTGCCTCATGTAGCGTGCAAAACCACATACCAATCTGCACTTGCATTGAAGGATATGTTGGCGATCCATTTACGAGCTGCAGACCGAAACCTTTGGAAGGTAAATATTTCTTAACTTCACATTCATGCAATATAATTGTGAATGTGTAGTACCCATATACATTACTTTACTTATTATTATTTGTTTTAGTGAAACCCAATGAAATGGATGAATGTACGAATATACGTTGTGGTCCAAATGCGGAATGTAATAATGGTCAGTGTCAGTGTTTGCCGGAATACCAGGGCGACCCATACTTTAATTGCCGACCAGAATGTGTGCTCAGTACTGATTGCGACCAAAACAAAGCTTGTATGCAAAAGAAATGCGTTGATCCTTGTATTGGTGCCTGTGGGCAAAATGCTGTCTGTCAGGTCGTCAATCACATTCCAATGTGCAGTTGTGTTGGTGGTTTTACTGGAAATTCTTTTGTTGTATGCAATCCGATCAGAGGTGGGTATATAACGTTTAATTATTTTATCTTTATTTACAACATCCATGATTTTACTTAACTTTAAATGTATTATAAACATTAATTGTCTCAACAGCACCACCAACTGAGAATCCGTGCAGTACAACAATCTGTGGTCCCAACAGTCAATGCCGAGAGATAAACAATCAAGCTGTATGTTCGTGTTTACCATCATACTTGGGCATTCCACCAGCCTGCAGGCCGCAATGTGTCGTCAATTCAGAGTGCCCACAGAACCAAGCCTGTATGCAACAGAAGTGCATTAATCCATGTATCGGGGTCTGCGGAGTGAGAGCTACATGCGAAGTGGTCAACCATAACCCGATTTGTGCTTGCCCACCACCTTACTCAGGCGATCCATTTGTAGAATGTTCGTTCATACCAAGTATGTATCTTCACCTGTTTGATAAAGTATTATTCGTTTATTTTACTACATACCACAATTTTTTTGTAAATTTTATTTTAGCTGGACCTCCATTAGAAATTAATCCCTGCCAACCTTCGCCTTGTGGACCGAATTCTGTCTGTAAAGAAATTGATGGAAATCCGTCGTGTACTTGCATGCCAGAATACAAAGGGCAACCTCCATATTGCAAACCGGAATGTATAAGCAATAGTGAATGCTCATCGGTACTTGCATGTATCAAAATGAAATGTAAAGATCCATGTTTTAATACCTGTGGTACAAATGCAGAATGTCGTGTTGTGAGTCATTCAGCCATGTGTGTATGCCCACAAGGGTATGCAGGTGATCCATTCTCGCAATGTGTGTTGCAAATTCACAATGAGATATTAACACCATGTTCCCCATCACCCTGTGGTCCCAACGCTGTCTGCAGAGAACAAAACAAAGTAGGGTCGTGCACTTGCAATGAGGGTTACTTTGGAAACCCATACGAAGGCTGTCGTCCAGAATGCGTAACTGATTCCGACTGTCCGGGAAATAGGGCTTGCATTGGAAACAAATGTCAAGATCCATGTCCGGGAACTTGCGGAGTGAATGCAGAGTGCACTACTGTGAATCACTCTCCCACTTGTAGTTGCATTATGGGTTACACAGGTGATGCATATCGACGATGCAATGTCATACCTCGTAAGTATTCTAGAATTCTGTGCTTTATTGGCTAAAATTACAATGCGAGAAAAAATTACAAATATAAGTGTATTTTCAGAACAAGAACCAATGAATGTCTGTTATCCTAGTCCCTGTGGACCATTCAGCCAATGCCGTGATATAAATAGCCAAGCAGTTTGTAGTTGTTTGCCAAATTACATGGGCCAACCCCCATCATGTAAGCCAGAATGTGTACTTAACTCAGACTGTGCTGCAGACAAGGCCTGTATTAATCAGAAATGCGTCAACCCCTGTCCGGGTCCTTGTGGCCAGAACGCGGACTGTCGATCATTCAATCACAATCCCATCTGCAGTTGTAAATCAGGATTTACAGGAGATTCGTTTACAAGATGTTATGCGAAACCAGGTACCTTCCTAATTAATATATATATTAATTAAAATCATATTGGATTTAGATTTACAATATATTAAATTCAATGTAATTAAACTTTATCAAATATTTTAGCAATTCAAACACAGTTAGCAGAAACGAGAGATCCATGTGTGCCATCTCCTTGTGGCATGAATGCTATGTGCAGAAATTTCGGAGGACAACATTCCTGCTCTTGTTCTCCGGGTTACTTTGGAAGTCCACCAAATTGTCGACCAGAGTGCGTGACAAATCAAGACTGTACCAGCTCACTCGCGTGTATAAACGAGAGGTGCAAAGACCCATGTTTAGGCTCTTGTGGGCAAAATGCTCGATGTTCTGTTATAAACCACGTTTCTATATGCTCTTGTCTTGAAGGCTACAGCGGTGATCCATTTACTGCTTGCGAATTCGAACCTTTTCAAGGTAAGATTAAACATTTATATTACTATAATCACTTATATATTGCGTGTACCTTAAGAGGTTCATGAAGGCTCTGACCTTCCACAATAAAGGTAACGGCTGTTTCAGTAGCGAACCTTTTCATTGTTGGAAACAATGCATTATTATATCCATGTTATCAAAACAAATCGTTTTGATGTTTAGCGACTTAAAGGAATGACTATTTCTGTATTTGACCACTTCTTGTTTTCCTTCTACATTAAAAATCTGTTGCTTTGCAGAATCTTCTCCTGTTGATTTGTGTAATCCATCACCGTGTGGCTCCAATGCTATATGTAAAGACGGGGAATGCTCCTGCTTACCAGAATATCATGGTGATCCTAACGTTGGCTGTCGACCGGAATGCACTATCAGTACAGACTGCCAAATAGATCAGATTTGTGTGAGAAAAAAATGTGTAAAGCCTTGCCCAGATACTTGCGGTAGCAACGCAATATGTGAGGTTCTCAATCACATACCCATGTGCAGCTGTCCTGCCGGTTACGCTGGCAATTCATTTGTGTCTTGCCATATTCTTCAAGGTAATATTTTTATAATCCTTGAAATTATTGATGATAATAGAATTATTTTCTACGGCTTTAGTGTGAATAAAATTATACGTGGTATTAAGTACTACCTAACCATAATATTTATATTAACAGCTCCTCTGCCATCAAACCCCTGTAATCCAAGTCCTTGTGGACCTAATAGCCAATGTCGGGAAATAAACAACGTCGCAGTATGTTCGTGTATACCAGGGTATTCTGGAAACCCACCCTCTTGCAGACCTGAATGTACAACTAGCTCAGAGTGTCCGCTAAATAAAGCATGCAACAACTACAAATGTATCAATCCATGCAAGGGTGCCTGTGGCGTTGGTGCACAATGTGAAGTTGTAAATCATAATCCAATTTGCTCATGCCCCAATCGCTACGCTGGAGATCCATTCACTAGATGCACTCCGAGACGTATGTATAAGTACTACTTATTTTGGATTGATTTATTAAAATGTTATCCAATTTTTTTTTATAATACCTACATTTTATATATCTTTTGCAGCACTAGAAATACCACAGCAAATAAATCCTTGTAAACCATCGCCTTGTGGGCCCAATTCGCTTTGTCAGTCAGTCAATGAATCACCTTCCTGCTCCTGTATGCCACAGTTTATAGGAACGCCACCGAACTGTAGACCAGAATGCACAAGCAACAGCGAGTGCTCAAACCACATGGCCTGTATAAACAACAAATGTGCCGACCCTTGTATAGGTGCCTGCGGTTCAATGGCACAATGTCGTGTGGTTAGTCACACACCTAATTGCGTATGTCCACCGAGTTACATTGGAGATCCATTCGTTTCCTGCACTTTGCAAGACTATATACCCCCGTCTGAGCGGCCAACACCATGCACGCCATCACCTTGTGGAAGCAATGCTATTTGCAAAGAACGCAACAATGTTGGTTCCTGCATGTGCTTCCCCGGATACTTAGGTAATCCGTATGAAGGATGTCGACCAGAATGCACTGTTAACACAGATTGTCCATCCAATAGGGTATGTCAACAAAATAAATGTCAAGATCCTTGCCCCGGAACTTGTTCCGATAATGCTATGTGCCAAACAGTTAACCATGCACCAATTTGCACATGCTTCCCAGGATACACCGGAAGTCCTTTCCAAAATTGTGTTGTTGTACAACGTAAGTAAAATATTACAATCTTCAAAACAAACATTTGATTTTGTTGTTTTGTATGATGACTTTTAAATATATGGTTTTCTATTTCAGAATTTGAACCACCAACAAACCCTTGCACTCCTTCACCTTGTGGTCCGAATAGTATTTGCAAAGTATTTAACGAGCAAGCGGTATGTAGCTGTATACAAGACTATAGAGGCACCCCTCCGAACTGCAGACCGGAGTGCGTCGTCAGTGCAGAATGTCCGATAAACAGAGCCTGCATAGCTCAGAAATGCAGTGATCCCTGTGTTGGTCAATGTGGACAGAATGCTATGTGTCATGTAATCAACCATAGTCCGATATGCTCTTGTATGGAAAGACACACCGGCGATCCTTTCAGCCACTGCTACTTGTTAACATTGCCGACACAATACGAACCACCACAGAACCCATGTCTACCATCACCATGCGGACCATTTAGTGAATGTAGAGATATCGGTGGGATTCCTTCTTGCACCTGTTCACTCAACTACATAGGTGCACCGCCCGGTTGTCGCCCTGAGTGCACAATAAACGCAGATTGTCCCAGTAATATGGCTTGCATTAACCAAAAATGTAAAGATCCTTGTCCAGGTTCTTGTGGTATAAATGCTCAGTGCATAATTAAAAATCATTCGCCTATTTGTACGTGTTTCGACAATCACATTGGAGATGCTTTCACTGAATGCAGGCTACAAGGTATAAAACTACAAAACATTACAAAATATAGACGAAAATTAAATGTGTATTTCGTCACAGACACGACTAACAGAACTCAAAAATTAAGTTATAAATAATTTTGTTACAGAACCTTCTCAGGTAGATATTGACCCTTGCAATCCATCGCCATGTGGAGCAAATGCAATGTGCAACAACGGTGAATGTTCATGTCTTCCTGAATATCAGGGAGACCCATATTTTGAATGTCGACCAGAGTGCGTGCTAAGTTCGGACTGTTCACAAAATAAAGCTTGTTTCCGTAACAAATGTGTAAATCCATGTAATAATAACGTTTGTGCTCCAAATGCAATTTGTGAAGTAATCACTCATGTTCCAATGTGTAGATGTCCGGAACGTATGACAGGAAATGCATTCACTCAGTGTTTGGTTCTTGAAGGTAATTTACCGATTAACAATAAGATTTAACGTTAACTGATATAGATTTGATACTGATATAAATTATTTAATGATTATTTTATTTACAGATGAGAGACCACGACCATGCCAACCCAGCCCATGTGGACCCAATAGTCAATGTCGTGATATAAATGGACAAGCAGTATGCTCTTGTATAATTGGATTCATTGGGACCCCGCCCTCATGTAGGCCAGAATGTATCATGAGCACAGACTGTGTACCTAACGAAGCTTGCAGCAATAGAAAATGTGTTGATCCCTGTAAAGGAGCTTGTGGCGTAGCAGCCAAGTGCCAAGTTATTAACCACAATCCTATTTGTTCTTGCCCTCTATCATATACTGGAAATCCGTTCACAAGATGTATTATTCAAGAATTTATACCTGAGCCTATAAATACTTGTATTCCCTCGCCATGTGGTTCAAATGCAGTTTGTAAGGAAACCTCAGGTGCTCCTTCGTGCTCCTGTCTTACTGGATATTTAGGATCTCCACCATACTGTAAGCCGGAATGTATAAGTAACTCCGAGTGTCCAAATCATCTCGCATGTAGTAACCAAAAATGTGTTGATCCTTGTGTAGGTTCATGTGGTATTAACACAAATTGTCATGTGATTAGCCACTCTCCTTCTTGTACTTGTATAGCCGAATATAGCGGTAATCCATTCATTGAATGCCGTAGAATACCAATACTACTGCCAGATATAACCACACCATGCCAACCATCCCCCTGTGGGGCCAATGCTATTTGTAAAGAATTTAATGGTGCTGGATCTTGCACATGCTCACCAGATTATTATGGTAATCCATATGATGGCTGTAGACCAGAATGTGTTATTAACACTGATTGTCCATCGAACAAAGCATGCCTACAAAATAAATGTCAAGATCCCTGTTCAGGAGCCTGTGCACGAAATGCTATTTGTCAAGTTGTAAGTCATGCTCCATCATGTTCATGTGAACGTGGTTACTCGGGCGATCCGTTTCGCTATTGTACTCCTGAAGGTAAGACCAATTTATGACTGATTCATTCACACTCAATTTAAGGTAAGAATGTTTTATGTGTATTTATAATTACAGAAATATTGAACACTCCAATGAACGTTTGTCAACCGTCTCCGTGTGGGCCAAATAGTCGATGCAAAGAAGTAAACAAGCAAGCTGTGTGCTCGTGTTTACCAAATTACATAGGAATACCTCCTGGATGTCACCCAGAGTGCGTTATAAGTACAGAATGTCCAAGGGATAAGGCTTGTATTAACCAGAAATGTGACAATCCTTGTATAGACGCATGTGGACTAAATACTGAGTGTAGAGTTATAAGTCACAGTCCAATTTGTCAGTGCAAGCTTCATTATACTGGCGACCCATTCACAAGATGTAATCCCATACCTCGTAAGTATACCACAACAGGATTTAAATTTGGAAACCTTGGATTTCATTTTAAATTCATTTCAAATTTTCATTTTGGATTCCATTGTATCAACAATTTTTGTGACTATCTTATTTCAAAATCTAATTAATGTTATGTTATGTCATCATCTTTCACATAAGCGTTTCACAGACATAGACACACGCGGTGTATTTTCTATATGTGAGACTTCAGACGCGCGGCTTGCGTTTGGTTATTGTGAGGTAGGGCCTGTTTCCTGTCACGCGTATTTGCGCCCGCGTGCGGGCGCAGCGCGCAGCGGACCGCCAATTTCATACGAGTGACACGCGGGCGGCGCGCGCGTGGGCGGCGCCCGCATGTCATCTGTATGAATTCCGGCCGCCCGCTGCGACAGGAAAGGCGGCTGTAGGCCTGCGGTAGGCCGCCACCACAGGCCGCGTGTGTCTGTGATAACCTTGTGCTCTTTTTATGTGAGCAAAGGTTTATAATGACTTCTATTTATTTTATTGTAGCACCTGTAGCGAACGTTGAATTAGAACCTTATAGAAATCCATGTGTGCCCTCACCTTGTGGGGCAAATTCGATCTGTCAAGAAATAAGAAACATGCCGTCATGCACATGTATGCCCAACTATATTGGAAGCCCACCAAACTGTAGACCAGAATGTACAATAAACGCAGAGTGTTCAACTTCCCTAGCATGTATTCAGGGGAAGTGTCGCGATCCATGCCCAGGTTCTTGCGGTATAAATGCCTTATGTGCAGTAACTGGCCACACGCCGATGTGCACATGTCCAGATGGTTATACTGGCGATGCATTCACTTTTTGTAATCTGAAACCACCTCGTAAGTAAAAATATTTATTTACTTAAGATTAATTTATTATTTTATTACGTACCTATAACTCATAGTTACTAAGATTTAATTTAATTATGTTTTCATAGAATCCGATGACATCGATAAATGTAATCCATCACCTTGTGGTTATAATGCCATCTGCAGAGATGGTACATGTTCTTGTATTGAGGAGCACCAAGGGGATCCATATGTCGGTTGTCGCCCTGAATGCGTATTGAGTACTGACTGTCCAAGAGATAAAGCTTGTGTGAAAAACAAATGCATTAATCCTTGTAGAGGAACATGTGCTTCGAATGCCGTTTGTGATGTAATCAATCACATTCCCATGTGCAGCTGTCCTCAAACAATGACTGGTAATGCTTTCTACCAGTGTGAAGTAATTCAAGGTATGAAATTATTTAAACTATGTGTTCTACATATTAGTTAACATATAATTAAATAATTAAATATAATAATATTTCCATTGTAACGATCCCGTTAGTAATTTTTTTATTTCTTACAGTACCCTTAGTAACAAATCCGTGCTTGCCATCTCCATGCGGACCAAATAGTCAATGTAGAGAAGTTAACGGGCAAGCGGTATGCACCTGCGTACCAGGTTACAGCGGCAGCCCTCCGCTTTGTCGACCAGAATGTGTCGTCAGCTCAGATTGTCCATCAAACAGAGCGTGCAGCAATCAAAAGTGTATCAATCCGTGTGCTGGATCGTGTGGCGTTGGAGCCAAATGCGATGTTGTAAAACATAATCCTATATGCTTCTGTCCACCCAAGTATACCGGAGATCCTTTTGCGAGATGTGTACCATACAGTAAGTACCTGAGAGTTATTACACATTTCTTGGAAGGGCAACCAGATCAATATCTATACATATAATAAAATCGTAAAGTCCAAAAAGTCTGTACATTGAATATATTCGGAAAAAAACCAACCAGGGCGACTCAAAATGAGTAACTGAACATGTTAAAACAGTTTTTAAAATTATTGTCTGTCTGTCTGTCTTTCTGTCTGTCTGTCTGTCTGAACGCGCATCACGCCTAAACCGCTGGACGGATTTTGACGAAACTTTGTATACTGACAGTGTATATCCCGGGATAACATAAATAATCACAAAAATCACAAAAAATTGTAGAGAAATATCAACCATCAATAAAAACCTCTCATTTCCTAACATTTGTATGAACTTACAGGTCAGAGTAGCCTGGTTAATTTGAAAATGTCTGCTCTGCAATCTACCATAGGTATTCTATTCTAATAATAAAAGGGGTAAAATTTGTTTGGATGGATGTTTGGATGTGTGACGGAGTTAATCTTTGTAATTACAGAACCGATCTCATTAATTCTTTCGCTGTAGGATAGGTAATAAATACTCTTAGAGAATGAACATAGGATATTTGGTATTGGGTTTTGTAAAAAGGAGCAGCCACAAAATGTAATAAAGTGTAGTAAGTCGGCGAATATTTCAGAAATTCATCAGGACGTTAGGCTTTAGTAAGTTGACATTTGAAATCGTAACTTTGAATGTTCTGTATACCAAATTGTTCAGTAAAAAAATATACAAATATTGAATCGAGAACTAATATGCGCAAAATTTGAAATCACACGTATTTCTTAATAAACAAATAAATTAATTATTTACTAGGCAAAATAACAAGAAATATCTCCATGACAACCAAAATGCACGCAAATCGGCAACTGGCTTTCCATATGAAGAAAAATGATTTCATGTAAAAAGTAGAAGACTTTATTTAATACTTAGCAAGGAGTACTAACACAAGAAGATTCGATACCATTTGATCTGGTGTCTATCACGGGCAACGCACCGATGCGATGCTTTTACCATTTTCTAGGTTGTCGGGGGTGCTGAATCTCAGTTTATTTTTTGTTTGTTTGTTTTTTTTCGGTTGGTTGGTTGCGGGTTTGTTTTTCGCGTTTGTTCGCGCGTTTGTACGCGCGTTTGTTCGCGGGTTGTTTGGTTGGTTGGAAGCATTGCATGTACAGCTTAATAGTGTGTCATGTATACAGCCTTCTTTTAAAACGCGAATGAGGTCGCGGGGGTCTGCCAGTTTTATTATAAACCCTGACTGACTGAAATACAGGTGTAACAAAATCCCTATAGTGACCGGTTCCAGGGGCTCTCGGTATCGAATACCTACTGATTTGTTTTCTACACTGGCCGTTGGCTTTGTTGGTGGTGAGTGGTGACTATGGGTGGTGACCCTGCCTACTGAGCTAAAGGTCGTGGGTTCGATTCCCAGATTCCCACCCGGGGCCAACATTTGTGCGACGAGCATATCTGTTGGTTTTCGGATTCTGGGTGATTGTATGTAGGTATTTGAGTATTCATCATCAGTAAGTAAGGTTGGAAATTATGGACCGTAGTTGAAGGGAAAGTATTCTAAATACTGAAGATAGCACATTTTACTCAAAGGATTCTTTTATTTCCAAATTAAATAAAACTGCATTCAAAGATTTATGAAACGTCACTTGCCTCAGCCGGAAATCGGACCTAATTTTTTTTAAAAAAAGCATCCTGTATTTTTATGACATCACTGGAAAGGGTCAATCATCAGAATCAATTCCTTCTAAGTAACATAGCATCTTAAATTAAAGTAAGACCACGAAAATTTACATTTAAATATATAATCGTTATTTTCAGATAAATCATATAACGTAACTAGACGATATTCATAGAAATAGGAGATATTTAAGAAAAATTGATATAAGAGGTTTTTTAAGAGCAATAGAAGCCAAAACAATAATTTTTAGAGTTTCTGTCTATCTATATTATGTTTATTCCGGCATCACGCAAAAACTACTTAACCAAATTGGATACGGTTTTCAAAGTTGCGTTCCTGAAGGTATAACTTAAAATCTGGTGATTTTACCAACGGAAAATTATAACTAGGCGATGTTTATACATAGCACAGATAGGTACCTACTTCCAAAATCCACGCGTACGAAGTAGCGGGCAACAGCTAGTTGGGAATATGTTAAGACATTCCGATCGAACAGCAACAAAAGTGGTATTTTTGGGAAATGGACGAACATGAGGTCCTGAGAGCTATCTTATGGTCCATTTTTGATTTGTTATCCATCATTGGTCATTGTTGTTTTATACAAACAGATAAGACATTGTTAAAATTTGCTGTCTTTCCATTACAGATATTCCGGTTGAAGATTTTACACCATGCACGCCCTCGCCATGTGGTGCGAACTCCATTTGCAAGGAAGTGTCAGAAACACCGTCGTGTACTTGCATGCCTAACTTCTTCGGTTCACCGCCACATTGCAGACCCGAATGTTCTAGCAATAGTGAATGTGCAACAAATCAGGCGTGTATTAACCAGAGATGTAAAGATCCGTGTGTTAATGCATGTGGTTTTAATGCTCAATGCAGAACAATCAGTCATTCTGCAATGTGCTTCTGTGAAATTTCTTATACTGGAGATCCATTCTCTAGTTGCCACTTGCAACAAGAACCCATTCTAGAAATACCTACACCCTGTCAACCATCGCCCTGCGGTCCAAATGCCGTTTGCAAAGAACAAAATGCAGCCGGCTCCTGTAGTTGCCTGACCGATTACATAGGCAATCCATATGAAGGATGTCGACCTGAATGCACTGTGAACACCGACTGCACACCAAACAAAGCTTGCATTCGTAATAAGTGTCAAGATCCATGCCCAGGCATGTGCGGACAGTTAGCTACATGTGCCGTTGTTAACCATTTGCCTACATGCACTTGTATTCCTGGTTACTCCGGTGATCCATACATAAGATGCGACATTCAAAACGGTATGCACGAATTCATATTAAAATCGTTGATAATACCAAAAGGGCGCACCTTGTAAAGAAAAAAGCCTGTAAAAGTATTTGAAAAAATATATAATTTTTTACTATGTTTCATTCATTATGGTTATTTTGTTCATGTTTACAGTACCTACCTAATCAAACAGTCATCCCTTTAATTTATTTTTCATTTGCGTTTAATAATGTAGGATTTAAAATTAAATTTAAACTAGTATTTCATCGTTTTTCTCAAAAACTAGACGACTAAACAACAACAAAAATATTGTTATGTACACTATGTTAACTGCCAAAGTTGTGTGTAGCTAATATAATATATGACCTTGTATAACTGGCTTTATTAGATTACTTTTATGTAGAGTAAAATGAAAGTAAACAACTAAACATTAACAACAATGATTTATTAATAATAGGTGTAGTATTATGATTATTTTCACATGTTTGTAAATCGATATCATTTTATTTCCAGAACCACCTATAGCTGTAACACCATGTACTCCAAATCCATGTGGACCTAATAGCGTTTGTCGACCAATAAATGGCCAGAGCGCATGCTCATGTATGCCAGATTATTCTGGATCTCCTCCTGGATGTCGACCCGAATGCACCGTTAGTTCCGAGTGTCCCATAGATAAAGCATGTGTCAACAGAAAATGTGTCGACCCATGTCCAGGACCCTGTGGATTAAACACGAATTGTAAAGTGATAAATCACAGCCCTATATGCTCCTGTACCTCAGGATTCGGTGGAGACCCATTCATTCGCTGTTTTGAAAAAGGTACATTTTAAGAAATCACTTTATAATTCTTTTTATTATTCGATCGTTATATTAAATATCGTTTTGTTTTCAGTGCCACCACAAAATCTTCTAGAGCCGTATAGAAATCCATGCTTACCGAACCCTTGCGGCAACAATGCAATTTGCCGTGACGTCGGTGAAGCCCCCTCTTGCACTTGCATGCCTAATTACCAAGGGCTGCCACCAAATTGCAGACCTGAATGTGCAATTAACCAAGATTGTCCTTCAAACAAGGCGTGTATCAATATGAAATGTCGGGACCCATGCCCTGGAAGTTGCGGACAAAACGCAATATGCACCGTATTCAATCATTTCCCCGCATGCTCTTGCTCGCAAGGTTATACAGGCGATCCCTTCACTCAATGCACTGTGATTCCGCCATTCAAGGGTAAGAAAGTATAAGGTTATAGACAAAGAATAATTAATCAGTATTTAATATTTCAGTAATGCACATTACTTTTTCCTTTCAGATGAAAATCCGATTGACCCCTGTAACCCATCACCATGTGGATTTAATGCTCAATGTAGAGACGGCTTATGCACTTGTTTAAATGAATATAAAGGAGATCCATACCTTGGCTGTAGACCAGAATGCGTATCGAATATGGACTGTTCTCTAGATAAGGTGTGCTCTAGGAATAAGTGCGAAAACCCATGCCCTGGAACATGTGCTTCGACAGCGCAGTGCAATGTTTATAATCATATACCTATGTGTACCTGTCCCGAAGGAACCACTGGAAATGCTTTCTTGGAATGTCATAGAGATGAAAGTGAGTATTCATTACTAATTAAGTACACAAACTAGTCGTATACCAATAGATAATTAATTGTATAGTTCCTAATATAAAAACTATTTTATTTATGTTTCACAGTTGTTCAAGTTCAGCCTTGTAACCCAAGTCCGTGCGGTCCGAACAGTCAATGCAGACCAATTAATAATCAAGCAGTTTGCTCATGTCTACCGACATTTATCGGTAGTCCACCTTCCTGCAGACCTGAATGTACCATTAGTGCTGAATGTCCTTTAAATGAGGCTTGTAACAATCATAAATGTATAAATCCGTGCATGGGCGCCTGTGGATATGGAGCAAAATGTGAAGTTGTAAATCATAATCCCATATGTTCATGTCCACCTCAATATACCGGAAATCCATTTAGGTATTGCAGTCCTATAGGTAAATATTGTTATGACAATTCCATCCACATTCTTATATATTATTTAATAAACAAGTCAAATAAAATCGAATTTCTGATGTTTCAGTTAGGGCCCCGCCGCCACCTGTCGAGCCTTGTACACCCTCACCGTGTGGTCCGTATTCGATATGCAAAGTGATCGGTGAAGCACCATCCTGTACATGCCAACCGGGCTACTCCGCTGCTCCACCTAATTGTCGGCCAGAGTGTGTCAGTAACTCGGAATGCTTAAGCAGCATGGCCTGCGTTAATCAAAAATGCAAGGACCCGTGTCCAGGCAGTTGTGGATATAACGCTAACTGTAAAGTTATAAGTCATGCTTTAGTTTGCTCTTGTCCTTTCGGCCAAACTGGAGACCCCATGGTATCTTGCAATCTCATAAAAGGTAAAGTTATTACATATGTAATAATATAATTTATATATCAACTGACGTGAGTAGGTATTAATTATTTTTTTTCTCAGATTCTATAATAGAGTACAATTCACCGTGCGAACCTTCACCTTGTGGCCTTAACGCAGAATGTGCAGAAAGTAATGGTGCCGGATCATGCAAGTGCACAGAGTCTTATGTCGGCAATCCGTATGAGGGATGTCGCCCAGAATGTGTCATAAACAGCGATTGTCCCCCTATGTCAGCTTGCATGCAAAACAAGTGCAAAGATCCCTGCCCAGGTGTATGTGCTCCAAATGCATTTTGTCAGGTTGTGAATCACCTGCCGTCGTGTTACTGTCCACCAGGGCTTTCTGGCAATGCATATTCATTTTGTGCTATACTCAATGACTTATCATCACCAACACCTTGTGTCCCATCTCCATGCGGTCACAACAGTCAGTGTAGAGAAGTAAACTCACAAGCAGTGTGCAGCTGTCAGCCCGACTTCATGGGAAATCCACCAAATTGCCGACCTGAATGCACTATCAATAGCGAATGTTCTAGCGACAAGGCATGTGTGAACCGCAAATGTGTCAATCCCTGTATAAACCAGTGTGCAAGAAATGCCAATTGTAGAGTCATTTCACACAATCCGATATGCTCATGCCAGGACCGGTTCACCGGTGATCCATTCACTAACTGTGTGCCAAGTAAGTGTTTACTGATTATAATTATGTCTACTACTATTTTTGTGATATTTCAAGTCCGGTTATATCCGGTGTTTTATTTATTTATTTATTTTATTTAATACTTTATTGTACACACAGAAAATAAAAACAATACAAAAGAACATAGAATTATACAAAGGGTTAAGCTTATTGTTTTCATATTCTTTGATCTCAATATACCTACTTTGGTATATAAAATATCATTGATTTCAGTTGGTTTTTAATGTATGGTTAGCATAAAATATACATTTTATTTTCCAGTGTCTGTAGCAATTCCACCACCCCAGCAAGACGAGAATCACTGTGTGCCTTCGCCGTGTGGACCAAACTCAATATGTCAAGAGTTTGGCGGCACTGCTCGTTGTACTTGTCTCACGAACTACATAGGCTCTCCACCTCGCTGCAGACCTGAGTGCAGCATCAATTCCGAATGCAGTGCTGTTCAAGCTTGCATGAACAACAAGTGCGCCGACCCTTGCCCGGGAGCCTGCGGTAACAATGCCCAGTGCAACGTCAACATTCATTTGCCAATATGTTCGTGCATGCCAGGTTACACTGGCGATCCATTCACCATATGCAATTACATAACTCCAGGTACGATTTAAAATATTTCGCTTCCATCTGGAATCACTCACTATCTCTAAATATATAAAACAAAGTCGTGTTAGTTAGACCACTTATAACTCAAGAACGGCTGAACGGATTTTAATGAAACTTGGTACATACAGTGATAGCTTATATCCTGGAATAACATATAGGCTACTTTCGGTAAACTATTTCCGCGGTAATAACTTATTCCACGCGGGCGAAGCCACGGCAACAGCTATCATAAAATAGTGACGGGTTTTTGTATTTGCACATTTTAAAAAAAATTGAGGGGGGGGGTGAAAATATTGCACGGGAGTACCGGTTTCTTTAATGGCAGTAACTTGAAAATTGGAATAGTAGGTACTTGCTTTTGACAGAACGACGTCTGTCGGGTCAGCTAGTGTAGCATAAAATAATGTTACCCGGCCGTTCTATCTGTATGTCAGGGCTAATTTCGACAACTATAAAATTAATTTCTAGCCTGTTTTACTATCTTTATTATTTAGGTTGGTCATTTAGTTCTATTTTCTAACAATACTTACATGATAATTTAAAGCCGAGCAATACGGAAATAAGTTTCAAATTAAAATCGATAAAAGATATTATGAAGTGCTATGTACTAAGTTAAAAATCTGCTATACAATAATTTAAAAGTTTTTATTGCTTTTGCAGACATTAGGCCAGTAAATCCTTGTTTACCCTCTCCGTGTGGAACCAACGCAATTTGCCGAGATGGTGCATGCTTTTGTATACCAGAATATCATGGTGATCCTTACTCTCTTGGATGCAAGCCGGAGTGCGTATTAAACTCAGACTGTCCGCGAAACAAAGCCTGTATGAGAAACAAATGTGGAGATCCCTGTGCTGGCACATGTGGCAATGATGCAATTTGCGAAGTTATTAATCACATACCTATGTGTTCCTGTCCACCAGGATCCACAGGATCTCCTTTCCTCTACTGTGCAAAAATAATGGGTATGTCAGCAAACATATTTAATTTGTATAGTGAATGTTTCCTTAATCGTTTACTAACTCATGGATTTTCACGTCCCTTTCAGAATTAACTGGTCCAGTTAATTTATGTGAACCTTCACCATGTGGACCATATAGTCAGTGCAGGGAAGTGAATGGCCACGCGGTGTGTGTCTGTGTGCGGGGTTATATTGGCAATCCTCCTAATTGTCGTCCAGAGTGCGCAGTCAGTACTGATTGTCGATTAAACGAAGCCTGCTCGAACCAGAAATGCAAAGACCCATGCCCGGGATCATGTGGGCGCAATACTCATTGTGTAGTTGTGAATCATAATCCTGTATGCACTTGTTTGTCCGGGTACTCCGGAGATCCATTTTCAGCATGTCAACTTATACGTAAGTATGATATCTATTTACGTTACAAACATTTTTTTATATCTTTTAGGGTTTAAAGACTAATATTTGTTAGGTACAATTCAATACTTACTTTATCATTCAATTTTATTTTGTGCATCTTGACTTACAAACAATTGTTACTCAAAGTTATTCTACACAATACCTAATATGTTCAATGTTTTTCAAGCAATCAGATATATATAAATATATATCAATATTTTGTTACAGCCGCTACACCACCAGTAAAAGTAAACCCATGTCTTCCTTCGCCTTGTGGACCTAACTCACAATGCACAGAAAATGGAGACAACGCTGATTGCAAATGCCTAACAGAATTCATTGGATTCCCACCAAATTGTCGACCTGAATGCACAAGTAACACAGAATGTGCATCGACTATGGCCTGTATTAACAGAAAATGCCGAGATCCTTGCCCTGGCTCATGTGGTATAAACGCAGATTGTAGAACTGTCAGCCACACGCCGATTTGTGTCTGTCCGAATGGTTACACAGGCGATCCATTCCTTTATTGTAACATTAAAGTAGAAAACATCGTAGAAGAACGTCCCACGCCATGCGTGCCATCTCCTTGCGGTACGAACGCTGAATGCAGGGAACAGAATAATGCTGGATCTTGTACCTGTCTACCAGGGTACTTTGGAAATCCTTACGAAGCCTGCAAACCTGAGTGCTTACTGAGTTCAGACTGCGCTTCCAACTTGGCCTGTTACCAAAACAAATGTCATGACCCTTGCCCTGGCACATGTGGCGTAAATGCATTATGTAACGTCATTAATCACATTCCAAATTGCTTCTGCCCCGATGAACATTACGGGGATCCATATAAAATCTGCACATTTAAAGCGCAATGTGAGTTACAGTTTTTCAGTTTTTATAATATAGTTTCGGAGAACATCAGCATTAGTCACATAGTTTGTAATACTTGTCTTTATTTCTTACAGCGGAAATATTGAACCCTTGCGACCCATCACCGTGTGGTCCCAACAGCCAATGCAAATCATTAAATGGTTTAGCCATATGTACATGTGTAAGTGGCTACCAAGGATCGCCACCTATGTGTCGACCAGAATGCATTACCAGTTCTGAGTGCCCGCTAGACAAAGTCTGCGAAAACCTCAAGTGCGTCTCTCCATGTCCAAGGGCATGTGGTGTAAATACGGATTGTAGAGCGATCAAACATAATCCTATTTGTACTTGTAAACAAGGATATACCGGTGACCCATTCTCGGTTTGTTATGTATTACATGAGTCGAAACCTCCTCTAATGGCGCCACTCAATCCGTGCATTCCCTCGCCTTGTGGATTAAATGCAGAGTGTCGAGATATTGGAGGAATACCCTCATGTTCGTGCAGGGTTGGTTTCTTCGGAAGTTCCCCTAATTGCAAACCAGAGTGCGTAGTAAATACCGATTGTAGCAACGACAAAGCATGCATGAATATGAAATGTCAAAATCCATGCCAGGGATCATGTGGTTCGAATGCTATGTGCAACGTTATAAATCACAGGCCTATCTGCTCGTGTCCCGTGGGATATCAAGGAGATCCATTTGCCATATGTGCCTATAAACCACCAGGTAATGATAATAACATACATAGTGACATATCTGCTGATATATTTCTACATTTTAGAACAAACCTTATTGTTATGTATGAATAAATAAAACTGATGATTTGGATACTGGGTTATTGAATATGAAGTAGTATTTACAACTTCTTTAAAAAACTGGATTATTCAACTTCTCTTTTCAGAGCCGCCTCAGAGGGCTGACCCATGTCATCCATCGCCATGCGGTGCCAACGCTCAATGTAACGAAGGCGTGTGCTCTTGCCTGTCGGAATATCACGGAGACCCCTACTTTGGTTGCCGACCTGAATGCGTACTAAGCACCGACTGTCCCTTAGACAAGGCTTGTTTCCGCTCTAAGTGCGTCGACCCTTGTCGTGACATGTGTGGGCTGAATGCAGATTGCAATGTATACAATCACGTGGCAATCTGTAGTTGTCCAAGTGGAATGACTGGCAGCGCGTTCACGCAGTGTGTTAAAATTGAAAGTACGTGATTATCCTTTGAGTTCGAGAGTAAAACTCAATAAAACTAAATTTCATATTATGTCTAATGAAACAAAGAATTAAGTGTTAAATAAGTGTTATTATTACAGAACCGGCATCCAGACCATGTGAGCCTTCGCCATGTGGACCTAGTAGCTTATGTAGAGATGTAAACGGACAGGCAATTTGCACATGCATAGAAAGTTTCATCGGAAATCCGCCCAACTGTCGACCTGAATGTATACAAAGCACGGATTGTTCGCCATCCCTGGCATGCATTAGTCGCAAGTGTCAAGATCCGTGCCCAGGATCTTGTGGCCATAATGCTTTATGTGTTGTTAGCAATCATAATCCAATATGCAGTTGTCCTCCTAGATACACAGGCTCTCCATTCTTAAATTGTTACGGTATTTATCGACTTTATGTATTTATTTGTAATTTTAAAAAGGAATTTTATTTAACAAATCCATAAAGTTTTAATTAGTGCCCTGTGCAAAGAAGACTAGAATTATTCAAAGAAAGACATTTAACACAACATATTCGAGATATTGTAAACAATTATGGCATTTATAATGAAATCACTTACCTATGTAATTATCTTAAATATTATTCACTTCTAGCCTCTAGTCTAACCTATTTGTGATTTCACAGTTCAACCGATCGAAGAAATCCTTTCAAATCCGTGTGTACCATCACCTTGTGGACCAAATAGTATATGTACACCAACGGCTGGTGGTAGTTCCCATATTTGCTCTTGCCAGCCGACATTTGAAGGTCAGCCACCACAATGTCGTCGTGAATGTACAACCAGTGATGATTGCTCATCAGACAAAGCCTGTATCAAATACAAATGTAAGGATCCCTGTCCTGGATCTTGTGGAACAAATACAGTCTGTGTGGTACGTCTGCATAGTCCCATGTGTTCTTGTCAAGAGGGATACACCGGTGATCCTTTTACATCTTGTCATCTTTTACCACAATCATTGGAACCAGTGGATCCATGCAATCCAACACCATGTGGAGCCAACGCCCGCTGCAAAGTTTCTAACAATGGTGCTGCTGCTTGTATCTGTGAACCTGACTACTTTGGTAACCCATACGAGTTTTGTAGACCTGAATGTGCTGTGGATACTGATTGTCCATACAATAAAGCATGTCTCAGAAACAAGTGTCAAGATCCATGCCCAGGGGTATGCGGTTCAACAGCGACGTGTCAAGTCATAAATCATATTCCGATGTGCAGTTGCGCTCATGGATACACTGGAAATCCGTACCAGTACTGCCACATAGTTATTTATGAGCCAGGTGAGTTTAACATTAAAAGTTGAATTTTGAAAAATGTAAGACTTAGATTGCTTTGGTCTAGGAACGTTTTTTATTAAACTCCTAAAATTAAAGCAGCGCAGAGAGTGAATCTCCGCACAGCTCCTCCTTTGACACCTAAAATTTGCCATTGCGCAATAATCAGCCAACTTCTCACAGCTGCCATTAAACTCCGCGGGGACTATATTTAGTTTTCCTAAAAAATGTATAATGTAGGTTTTGGTGTTTAACTGTGATAGTTTTTTATGCAACAAGTATTATCACCGCCGGATATTATTGAATGCGGCTCAGTTGCTTAATGAAAAATTGTTACCAGCAAAGTCTTATCTTATATAACTCCCGTCCTGTCCCGATCAGGCACGCCAAATCCTTAGTTGCTTTCAAGCAACAAGTCAAGGGACTTTTTCTCACCGACTGTGTCTGATCACTTCACTTCCCTCTTTCCTTCACCTGCTTAGAACTTTGTTGTTATCGATTACACTGTATGTATGTATGTATTTATGTATGTATGTATATTGTATGCATGTATGTGTGTATGTATATATATATTTTTTGTATACCTATGTATTTAGTGTATGTAGATTTTTAAAATATGCCTAAAATTGCACAACCTACCTTCTAATTTGCTGTAAATTCTCTACCCAAAGGTTGTCTGGAAGAAATCGCTCTTAGCGATAAGACCGCCTAGATGTACATTACTGTATCTGTTTTTGTTTTTGTCTGTAATTTTTAAACGTGCAATTGAATAGATCCAGAAAATGCTGTTGGTTTTTTTTCTAAATAAATTGTTTTATTGTTATAGTTTTAGGGGGTATTTATTTACGTAGTTCAAACCAAAATGCTGAGATAAAGCCGTACATAATAAAATACTTTTTCTTAACCGTGTTCTCTTTTATCTACAGAGCCTATGCCTCAAAATTCATGTATGCCAAACCCATGTGGAAGTAATTCGATTTGTAAGAACAACAATGGCCTGGCTATGTGCTCATGTATGCCCGACTTCTTCGGATTCCCTCCAAATTGTCGCCCGGAATGTACTGTCAACTCCGAATGCGATGCGGCGAAGAGTTGCGTGAGGCAAAAGTGTGTCAACACATGTCTGGATGTATGTGGTATAAATGCTGAATGTAGAGTGGTAAATCATGCACCGATTTGCTCTTGTCGACAAGGCTTTGAAGGAGATCCATTTTTAAGATGTACGACGATACAAAGTGAGTATCGATATGAAGGCGTTACAAGTCTCGAATAATATTCTTGACTTCACTGAAAATATGTGAGCGCATTTGATGAGTTAATTATGCAAATTGTTGTAATTTTTTTCAGAAGCACCAACTCCACAATTAAATCCATGTATTCCATCTCCCTGTGGGCCTAACGCGCTATGTCAAGCTATTAATAAAGTATCGTCATGTACTTGTATGGATAACTATTTTGGGTCGCCACCCAACTGCCGAGCCGAATGTACAGTAAACTCAGATTGCCCTAGCACAATGACCTGCATTAACCAGAAATGCCGTGATCCATGCCCAGGTTCATGTGGACTGCAGACAGATTGCCGCGTTTATCAGCATGCTGCTATATGCAGCTGCAAAGAAGGATACACCGGCAACCCATTCCAAAGTTGTTACATAAATGAAAATATAGGTAGGTATCATTCTACTATAAGTTTCAACACCAAAATGATCTGTGTTAGTTCTCTCTCTCAACATCGCAAAGTAATCTCACATTGCATAGTAAGTACAGAAAATCGTCTCGATATAGGAATATAACATTAATTCTTCTCCATTTCAGAGCCTGTTCCAGCTGTATACGATAAGTGCAATCCAAGTCCCTGCGGGGCAAACTCGGATTGCATTGATGGACAATGTACATGCAGACCTAACTATTTTGGTAATCCCTATTTAAGCTGTCGTCCTGAATGCACCCACAACTCTGAGTGTGCTCAAAATTTAGCTTGCGTGAACAACAAATGCATGAATCCCTGCATCAACGTATGCGGTCAGGGTGCTTTATGTGACGTCTATAACCATATTCCGATGTGCACGTGCCCGGCCAATACTACAGGAAGTGCATTCTTTTATTGCACACCAATAACAGGTACTTTTATTATTAATAATTATAATTGTAATAGTTGTTTGGGTCCTCTGGTTAATATCGTTATCTTAATCGAATTCAAAATGTTGTTGCAGCTACCCTAGAAAGGCGAAATCCTTGTGAACCTTCTCCGTGTGGACCATTTAGCCAGTGTCGTGTAATGAATCAGCAACCCGTTTGCTCATGTTTGATTGGCTTCTTTGGGGTACCGCCTTCGTGCAGGCCAGAGTGTTTAATTGATTCTGATTGCACAAGCCTAAAGGCATGCACCAATCAAAGGTGTAACGACCCATGTCTGGGCTCTTGTGGTATAAATACCGAGTGCAGAGTTCACAATCACAAGGCGATCTGTTACTGCCGCAGTGGTTTCACTGGAGACCCATTCACACAATGCTTCAGTATTCAAAGTGAGTACACAACAGTACATTTTTTTTCTCCTTGATACGTACGACTTCACCATTACCTGTATTTTATAATATAATATGTAATAAGCTTAAGACTGTGACTTCGCTCCCGTGGACTAGTTGGTTTCCTAACGTCGTAAGTTATTATTCTTGTTCTTATTCATCCATACAATAGTTAAATCTCTATGAAAATTTTGTCTAATAGTAGATTGTACAATAAGTGCATAAAACGCGCCATGTTACCAGAGCAAAGTCGAGGGTAAAATGGGTTTTATGAGAAGAGTTATACACTCTGTTTTACACTTCGATTGCGAGGAAATTAAACAGCAATATTGCAAATAAATGTGAAAAATTAATTTTAACATACAAAAATCTAAACGTGACACTTTTAACTAAGGTCGCAATATATAATGCTCAATTATATTTTACAGGCTTTTAAACATTTATTGTTTCTATAATAACTTATTAGTATTGCCTAGTTAGAATTGCCTAGTAGAGCGTCAGTGGCCTCGGGGATAAGACGCGACCTATCATATCGAAAGGTCCGAGGTTCGATCCCTGGTTGGGCCATGTACCAATGGGTTTTTTTCTTGAAACTTAAGTACATGTACTGACTGCTCTCAAACGGTGAAGGAAAACATCGTGAGGAAACCTGCATACGCCGAAGAAGAAATTCTTAGGCGCATGTGAAGTCCGCCAACCCGCACTGGGCTAGCGTGGTGGACTATAGCCCGCACGCCCTCGTTGAGAGGGTGGGCCTGAGCCCCAGCAGTGGGGAGATTAATAGGCTGTTGATGATTGCCTAGTTTTACTAATTTTGTAGCTAATATAGAACAATGTTTATAAAAAAAATTACGAACCAAGATGAAGATTTTACTTTACGCACTAGAGCATAAATAGTACATTGTTAACCTAGGGGTGAAAGTAACTTATTTAAGTCCCGAGACGGGGTTTGGCGCCCGACGCGTAGCGAGGGCGCCAATAGTTCGAGGGACCTCTAAATAAGTCTTGAACCCGAGGGAAACACTGTGCTTTTCATTAAGAATACACTGAAAGTAAAAACAAAACATAAAATGAGTGTTAATACAAATCTTTGCTATACGGAAGTATAAACAAAACTCTACAACTCGAAAAAACAAATGAAGATCGGATTGCCGCTTTTCCGTCGACTTTGTTTTTTTTTCTGTGACTATTCTGATATTATTGCTAGTGAATATTTCTGCTATTCTGCCATTATTTTTCATTTCCATCATTGAAAAAATTGAAAATATTTTGCCCAAATCTATGTAATTTTAAAGAAATAGTTGACAGTAATAATTATAATAAAGTCAGTCAAAAAAATTATTTAATTATTACATAACTTTATGTTATTTCAATTTTACTTCGCGCTGTAATTGAGTGGTTGTATAGACAGTTGGAACATGGTCCAATAGAAATGTCAAATAGTACTAGTTTTTTTAAATATAATTTGACAGCTGTCAGTTGAAAGCGATTCTCCCTAGGGCTGAGATGTATTACTTTCAACCCGCTCCTCTGGCAACTTCAGACCTACTTTCAGAGTACCGTAAGATGGGGCTATTTGAAACACTTTTCTGAATAAAAGTTACGTCACAACTTACAATGCAAACTATTTAATCAATTTTATGTAGAAAATGGATAGACCAGATATTGCTCTACACGTGACTAGTGTTCTGGTTTCGATAGCCTTTATAGTTAATTTTTAATAATTTTTTAAAACCGGTGTTCCAAATAATACCACGATGGGGCTATTTAGAATTTAAGATTTCTTGTATACAATTTCATTGTTTATTCAGTATATTTCAAATAAAACGCTACGGGCGATATTGGGAACGATTTATAGACTTTAAGGGAAAGTACTAGTGGTATTTTAACCTAAAAATCATTGTAATAAAAATTTAAAAATAAAATAAAAGTTTTTTAATGATTTTATTTGAAAGACAAATCTACCCACTACTATAAAACTACCCCTTTTCTTTAACATTATAGAGAACTTATTATTAAAATAGTGTTTTAAGGCGAAGAAAATCATTTTGAATACAAATTTGTAAATCTAAATGTATTAAAACAATATTTTCACGTTTTTTTTTTCAAATATTAGAAGTTACTGCAACTGCTTGAAAATTCGTTCATTTATTACGAACGCAAGCAGAGTTCCGAATAGAAAACGAAGGTTTAAAAAATACCAAATAAAGTGTAACTCGTGGGTAAATAAAACAGATCGGAGGACGTAAATTGGTTAAATTTCGAACTTGTAAATATGTAAAGAAGTAATTGTTTAGTTAGTATGATTTCTCTGATTAGTAAATCGGCAGATTAGAAACGAATGATCAGTAAATCAGTAACAACATAATAAATCCAATCATTATGGGACGTGGTCCAGGCACTTAACTTCTAATTTAGCTTAGATTATCAACATTTCTAATAAATTAACTCTTATCAAATAAAACTACAAATATTCGCACTCGATAGAAATAACTCTTAGCTATCAAGTAGGTACCAAAGTCTTAAAATCAATAATGGATGTCTAAAGAACTTTAATAAACTCCCTTATTTTTTAACTTTATATATTTTAAGTTTTGATTCATAACAGGTGAGTTTTCGGCTCCTACAGCCTTTTTATGGTGGCCTGTTTCGTCACCAAATAGACCCAGCTCCTTGTTCTTCTACTTTGATATATCTCTTGTTTCCTCTGGATCCCTGTTTCTCTCCTCTGTCCCTTGCATCCTCTGATGTGTCTCTTGCTCCCTCTAATTCCTTGTTACTCTCTAATATGCCCCTTGTTTCTTCTGATCGTACACTTGTTTCCTCTGGATCCTTATTAGTCATCTCTGATATGTCACTTGCTTTTTCTGGTCTGTCACTTGTTTTCACTGTGCCCTCGTTGCTCTCCTCTAATACGGCCATTGCTTCCTCTGTTACCCTCGTTTTCTCTGGATCCATGTCGAGTGTTTTTTCTAATCTGTCGCTTTCTTCCTCCAACTCATTGACTAAATATACCGTTAATAATCCTAAATCACGGTCCATATCAAAGTCTTAAAATATATTATGAAGGTCGAAGTCACTGTGCTCGGTCATGCAATCGGTCATGCTGGTAGAACATGAAAAAAAAATTCTGGTATTTTTCCCAGCTCTCGTATATACGCATTGTGTACTGTAACATAACAAATTATGCTACTTGTTATTACAAAACAAAGTGACTCGCCCTTAACGATAGTGTATTTATATGGCTATTTGGAACACGTGTTCCAAATATCGCCATCATTGGTGGTGTTCAAAATAGCCCCAAATGCTGTACCAAATAACCCCATCTAGAAAAACGCATGACAATGGCTGTTCAAGGACAGCTAGCGAAACGTCAAATAACTGCTTGAAATCATGAGAACATGGCGTTCCTTATGAATAAAACGTTAGATCTCTTACCCCGATAGCTTATTAGTTGCACCTGAAAGTAGGACGGGCACTTCAATTCAAGTTTTCAAAGGGTTTTTTCCAAAACGACCTGAGCCTATGCACGACGTGTTGAGATAACTCCGAAAGTCGGGTGATGTTTGTCATTATATGGTAGTGTAACCTGAAGTGACACTGCTTTTCTAGCACTGCCAGAAAAAAAAATATTTGCGTCGGAAACTTTTAATTGGGAAATTCCAAATAGCCCCTTAAGTTCCAAATTGCCTCATCTTACGGTATGAGTAATGAAAAAGTCATTTTTACATTCAGCATAAACAACAACTTTAGGCGCATGAGAATGAAAAATTCATATAATGTTTAGTTCTTTTCTTATGCATGCTTTATTTCTGAAAAATTAATTTTACGTAAGGTATTGCTCTATTTTACTATTTTACAATACTAATTTTCAGCTAACCCACCAGTCAAGCGGGCACCATGTGAACCTTCACCTTGCGGTCCCAATGCTATCTGCCGTGTTGTTGGTGACTCGGCATCTTGCTCGTGTACGAGCGGCTTCTTAGGGTATCCACCATATTGCCGTCCTGAATGTGTTTCAAACAGTGAATGCAGCTTTGACAAAGCGTGCATTAACACCAAATGTGCCGACCCATGCCTTGGAGCCTGCGGGTCAAACGCTGAATGTCGAGTCATCAGTCATTCACCGCAATGTATATGTCGAATTGGATATGAGGGAGACTCGTTCAATCAATGTGTCTTGGTCAAAGGTAAGGAGTATCATACAATATAATAACTGATTAGTACCTATTAGCAATTTTGAGACAATTCTTGAAATTTACTTATTTTAGTTCCAGCTCCAAAACCGCTGATTCCTCAGCAACCTTGTACTCCAAATCCTTGTGGTCCGAATGCTATATGCCAAGAACGGAATAATATTGGCAGTTGCATATGTGTTAGCGACTACTTTGGAAACCCATATGAAGGCTGCAGACCAGAATGTATTATTAACTCAGATTGTCCCGAAAATAGAGCCTGCATAAACAACAAATGTCAAGATCCCTGTCCAGGCTTTTGTGGTTCAAATGCACAATGTCAGACGGTTAATCATATACCAAAGTGTACGTGCATATTCAACTTTGTGGGCAACCCATATGATCACTGTATACTTCGGGAAGAAAAGCCATCTGATCCTTGCAACCCATCACCTTGTGGACCGTACAGTATATGTAAAACAGTGAACAATCAGGCGATGTGTACATGTTTGCAAGAATATATTGGCAATCCACCTAATTGTCGGCCAGAATGTGTAACCAGCCCAGAGTGCGCTTTGACTAAAGCTTGCGTCAGACAAAAATGTATCGATCCCTGCGTAGGAATATGCGGACAAAACGCTCAATGTCGTGTCCACTCTCATAGTCCGTATTGCACATGTCTGCCCGGTTTTGAAGGAGACGCATTTTTACGATGCACGCAAGAGAAAATAATGATTCCAGCAATAAAATCTCCATGCGAACCTAGTCCCTGTGGACAATTCGCTGTTTGTAGAGACGTTGGTGGTTCAGCTAGCTGCAGCTGCCAACCAGGTTACATCGGCACTCCTCCGCGGTGCGCACCCGAATGTACCATAAACGAAGACTGTCCTAATGATAAGGCATGTGTCCGTGAGAAATGCGCCAACCCTTGTCTTGGATCCTGCGGAACAAATACTGATTGTCGAGCCATGAATCACCTTGCCATTTGCACTTGCTTACCAGGCTACAGGGGTAATCCATTCGAGAGTTGCTATGTTTACGATGATTTGCCTGAACCATCACCAAACCCTTGTGCACGATCGCCATGCGGTATTAACGCTAAATGCGACAACGGCACCTGCTCTTGTATCCCAGGATATCATGGCAACCCTCATATTGAATGTCGACCTGAGTGCACGGTTGATAACGACTGTCAACCTAAATTGGCTTGTGTTAATTACAAGTGCGTGAACCCTTGCAACAATGCATGTGGTTTAGAAGCTGTATGCAATGTATATAATCATATCGCAATATGTGAATGTCCACGACCACTGCAAGGAGATCCTTTCATTGCTTGCCGTCTTAATGGTATGTATAAGTTTTAAAAAACTGATTTTGTAGTATTATTTTTATTCTTAGACGGGGGTGTCCCTGCACTGACTCCACGAAAGCGGGAGTTTTGTGCAATCCCCCACAGGTCAGTTCAGCCAACCTAACTACTTGAAGTAATAGAGTAGGGCTTCTGGCCGACGGAAGAACTGTTGCAGGTTTGTTCGTTGCCGAGAGCTCAGGATTTATTGTCAGTCCCGTTTCGGATCTGAATTGCAGTGTTGCGGGCTGTCTGTGATGTCCAATAAATAAGTTGTAATAAACGTCTGATATTTCTTTGGATAAAATAAATGAACACTTCTTTACTATCCTGTTAACAATATTATTTTATTTAACAGATTCGCCATCAGTAACTGATCCGTGCACTCCGAACCCATGTGGCACAAACAGCATTTGCCGTGCTGATGGAACCGTGGCACACTGCTCCTGTCGGTCTTCGATGATGGCAGAGCCGCCGTCCTGTAGGCCCGAATGCCGCGCCAACTCCGAGTGCCCGCCTGACCGTGCTTGCCGCAACAACAAGTGTCGTGATCCTTGCCCAGGAGCATGTGGCGCGCACGCAATATGTCATATTAGATTACACTCACCTACCTGCTCTTGTCCAATGAATTATATCGGAGATCCATTCATACGCTGTCTACCAGGTACACTCTTAAAATTAACACTTTCATTATCATTGATTATAAGATGTAAAGATCGATTTCCATTTGCTAATTAATAGATAATAAATTAATTATCGTTTTCAACAGTTCTCGATACTGAGCCCAAAAAGAAGCAGCCCTGCCCGGACTGCGGACTGAATGCGGATTGTATCGACAGTCAATGTCGTTGCAGACCAAATTACTTCGGAACGCCGCCGTATTGTCGTTACGAATGTCTCAGCTCTAGTGACTGTGACGGGCATCTTACGTGTATAAACACACACTGCGTAGACCCGTGTCCCGGCGCCTGCGGTCAGGGCGCGCAATGTGCACCAGTTGCACATGAACCACGCTGCGAATGTCCCCCAACAACTACAGGAAATCCATTCATTGCATGTCGACCCATCGAAAATATCCGTAAGATAGATAAACTGGAAGATTGCTTAAAATCACACTAGTATGATTCAAATCATATTGCTAGATGTTACAATGGTTAGGAATTACGAACGCGGCTAACTTATTTTTCGCTTTTAAAGCTTAGGCATGGGTTTTACTAGCGAATATAGGGGCGCCGCCGTTCTCCTTAGACGTCATGTTGTTAATCGCTTCGTGAAAAGCGCTTACTATATTTGCTTCGGTCTATTGGATTCATGGACTTCAACTTTTGACGGTCAATTTATATTACAGCTAAACCTCCAAATGATCCGTGCAATCCGTCTCCATGCGGACCGGGCGCTATATGTCGCTCGAGAGGAGCTGGTGCCTCATGCGAATGTGAGCCTGGTCTCCACGGCGACCCGTACTCTGGGTGTCGGCCGGAGTGTCTCGCGGATTCTGACTGCGCGCCGTCGCGCGCCTGCATTCGCTCGCACTGTCGTGACCCCTGCCGAGGCACCTGCGGGGTCGGAGCAGAGTGCGAAACGGTCAATCACATTCCACTGTGCTCGTGCCCACCAGGAACTAGAGGAAACGCTTTCGAGCGATGCGATGTCATTATGTCAGGTACGAAATTAGAAAGAGGAATTGCAAATACACGACACGATTTCTCATTACATTAATAAACAATAGTTTTATGATTTTACCATAATATTATTTACTACAATTAATAATGCAATTTACGTCATTAAAATATCAATGTCACAGGTACAAACACAAACTTTGCGGTTCGTCAAATACTGTATGCCTACAAACCGTAGTTGGCCAAATTGTTAACATATACATAAGTTTACAATTTGGCCAACTGTACTAGTAAGTTTGTTTTTGTAAATATTTCCATGCAAATGAATTAAATCAATTTCTTTGTTTGTTAATGAGTAATATAATTAACCTCTTTTTTCCAGCAAAAGTTGTTAAGTCGATTATTAGTGAGTTAATTATGCGGCGTGGCCGTAACTTTTATTTATTATATTATTGTTGATACAGCTCCCCCATGCACGCCATCACCTTGCGGTCCTGGTGCCCTTTGTGCCGTGTCAGGCAACAAAGCCGTATGCTCGTGTCCGAGCGGTACGAACGGCGATGCAGGCACTACGGGTTGTCGACCAGAGTGCATTGTCAGTTCCGAGTGTCCGCGTGACCGCACTTGCGTCCGCAACAAATGCGTCGACCCCTGCATTGGCGCCTGTGGAAATGGTGCCATGTGTCGCGTTTTTGATCATGCGCCAATTTGCTCCTGTTCACCATCCACTACCGGAGATCCATTCCTTGACTGTAGACCTCGAGGTTTGTATAAAACATAGGATTTTTTTGTCAGTTTATTCAATTCGATTAATCAATACAAAACAATATTATCATAATATGACGTAAACAAACCATTCAGTTACAGATACGTTGCCAAATGAATACGATCTCTGCGATCCTAACCCTTGTGGGCCGCATGGAACATGCCGTGACGGCTTCTGTTCTTACCCCGAATGTGTCGTCAACGACGATTGTCCTGGAGACCGCGCATGCATCAACAGAAAGTGTGCCGATCCATGTATCAACTCTTGCGGCATCAATGCGATATGCTCAGGAATTAGACATACGGCTGTATGCTCATGCCCCGCTGAATATACTGGCTCTCCGTTCGTCCGGTGTGAACGTATCATTATCCCGACCCCAACACCTCCAGTGCCCGAGTGTGTCAGGGACGAACAATGTCCAGATAATGACGCATGTATCAATTCACGTTGCTCGCCTATTTGCGGACCTGCTAACTGCGGCATCAACGCGCGCTGTCTAGCAAGACAGCATAGAGCTCGTTGCGCTTGCCTCCCTGGCTACGAAGGGGATGCCTACACTGGATGTTACTCAGGTAATGTTAAAATAATTCCGTTCTGATTGATGATGACTTCCATTTATAAATTACATTTAGCTGCTCAAATTCAAATTCAAAAATGGTGGTAAAATCCAATTTAGCAGTACTACGGGTAGTTGTTACTATATTTTTTTCATTAGGTATGTAATATTGATGTCGTTGTCGTTTAGAATTGAATTAACGTTGATTTTTTATATTACAGTTGAATGTCGCAGCAATAACGATTGCCCTGACGACGAAAGTTGCGAAGCCGGCTCTTGCATGAAAGTGTGCTTGCGCGTGCGTTGTGGAACAGTAGCTCACTGCGTTGCACGCGGACACAGAGGATCCTGCGAATGCGATTCGGGCGCCCGGGGCAATCCGTGGACCGGCTGCAACACAGACGAATGTACCGAGGACAACGACTGCGCCTCGTGGTTAGCCTGTAGAAGTGGTACCTGCCAAAACCCATGCCCTGGAGCCTGTGCACAAGGAGCACTTTGCACAGTTTTACGCCACGCCCCAACTTGTGAGTGCCCACGTGGCACTGAAGGCAACCCCAAGATTGAATGTCGACAAGGTAAAGATAACATTCATTTTGAAACTTCATTACAATTTACAAGAGCTTTATGTAAATAAAAAATCCTACACTTTTAGTGCAAGCCCGTTCAGAGTGTGAGAGGGATGCCGAGTGTGGCCCAGGATTAGCATGTCTGCAAGGTAGATGCAAGAATCCGTGTGATCTGACGTCGTGTGGAGTCCGCGCGGTGTGTCGTGTCGCGAACACATTGCCGTTCCGCACCATGGTTTGCGAATGCCCTAATCCTCTATCTGGCGACGCCTCTGTTCAATGTAATCCCAGTAAGTAAATATTTCAAGCATTTAAAACGTAAAAAAAAACCGTAAAACGGTATTTATGAGATTGTTTATTTCACATACAAAATTTTTGTTTGTCAAATAAACACGGCATAACCGGCATCGGTACCGGTGAATACCGCATAGCTTATGTCTACTTATTTGCATATACGTGAATCACTATCCAGAATAATCCGATGCAGGTAGCACCAAATTACATTTGTTTGATTACGAGGTGTTAACTAATATCGATTTTGTGTTTAAACAGCTATTTTATCTCACGTAAAAATACATTTTTTCAAGAACAGATCCACAGATTAAGCAACTTATCCACTTCAGATGGTATGGTATGTTACAACTGGACAATGGATGTAATGCATATTTTATGTAAATTAATTGGGTCTACATTTATTCACATTGCACTGTTGTATATACACCAACTTTGTGTAAATAATTTAACATTGCAACTAAATACAGTCCGGCGATGCGTCCATTAAGTACACCAGGGACGTTGTTCAAAAAAATTTTGATATTAAAAAATCTGAATGGGGATGATGTACTTATTGTAAATTTTTATTTTCTTTTATGCCTAAGAAACGGGCTGTTGTCAATAACGTTTTAAAGACAAAAACAATTATTGAAATCGTGCACTTACCTCAAATTAGGAGGAGAATGCAGAGAGAACACTGAATGTGGTGACGAGGAGCGTTGTCTGGAGGGTCGCTGCGTGGGAGCGTGCGGCGCGGGCGCATGCGGCGTCGGCGCCGAGTGCCGCGCCAGCGACCATCGCGCCGCCTGCTCTTGCGTGCCTCCGCTACAGGGCGACCCCAAGGTCGCATGCACTCCCGGTCAGTAACCTCATCATCGTATTGAAGTCCACTGTTCGACATAGGCCTCGCCTAATGCGCGTCACACAAGGTCTTCCGCCCTTCTCATTTAACCGCTTCTGTCTACCTTTATTTTACCGTTTTCGGTCCGCCTGGCAAGAGGACGTTCCACACAGCACTTACTGGTGCGCGGTCACTAGTCACTAGAACTCACTGCTGCCCACGACCATCGCTTACAACATTAAAATTTTTAATACTTACGAGAAATGATATTGGAGAACTAATGTTTTATGTACCTTCAATACCTGATTTAATTTCCTCTGCATATAGGAGCTCGTGGTCCAGAATGCACAGTGGACTCGCAGTGCAGCGCGGCGGAGGCGTGCATGTCGCGTCGCTGCGTGCCGGCGTGCGCAGGCGCATGCGGCACCGGCGCGCTCTGCGAGCCCAGCGACCATCGTGCGCTCTGCCGCTGCCCACCCGGCACTGCCGGCGACCCGGCGCGCGCCTGCTATACACGTAAGGAATATAACCATGCAGCACAGGCAAAATAGTTCAGGATTTATCAAGTTTCTCCTAAATACCACAGAATACTGATGTCAACTTATTATGTTCCATCTGTCGCCATCTTTATTTCCTACATCCTATCTACTAATATTAAAAACGTGAAAGTTAGTAAGGATGTTTGTAACTTTTTTTACACAAAAACTAGAGATCAGATTTTGATGAAACTTTACAGCAATATATATAATTGATTATACTATTTTTCCCGTGGGAAAAACTTTTCTACACAGGCGAAGCCGTGGGAAACAGCTAAGAAATATAATTTGTTGTATTTACAGCTGAGTGTACTTCTGATGACAACTGCCCGTTCGACAAGAGCTGCGTCAATCAATATTGTCAAGACCCATGCGCGCTTGGTTCGCCTTGCGGACGAGATGCGGTCTGCGAAGTGGTTGCACATAGTACCACGTGCCGGTGTCCACCCGGAACGCAGGGCGACCCACGCCGAGCTTGCATCTCCGCAGTGTGTCATTATAACGAGGACTGCGACGACACGCAGTTATGCAATCGACTTAACAGAGTCTGCCAACCGGCCTGTTCAGATAGCGCGTGTGCACCTGGTGCTCTGTGTACTGCAAAAGACCATCGATCTGTATGCACGTGTCCACCCGGGCGCTCCGGGGATGCGTACCTCCGCGGTTGTGCAGTGATGCAAGACCCCACCGAATGTAATACAGACGCAGATTGTTCAGCGCCTCTCGCCTGTGTCAACTCACGCTGTATCGACCTTTGTCTCGGCAATCCTTGCGACGTTGGTCTCATTTGTAAAACGGTTGATATTCTACCCCTGCGTGCGGTTGCCTGCGTATGTCCAGACGGCGGTCGTGCAGTAACAGACAAGGGATGCAAACCGCCACCGGAAGCAGAATGTTCCGCTGACTCGGATTGTGCTAACGCTGAAACGTGCAGGCGTGGAAGCTGCGTTGAAGCATGTAGATCTGATCCCTGTGGACACAACGCTCTGTGCGATTCTATCGACCATGTCTCACGCTGCACATGCCCGCCTGGTTATATTGGAAACCCGAGAGTCGAATGTAATACAGGTATGCACTGTATACAATACTACTCTAGGTATTGAAATTAATTCGCATCTTTTTCATTGGTAAATTCAATTATAAAATCAAACTCAAATTTATTGTGAAATAATTCACTTTTGTTTTGAACAGAATCGAGACAACCATCTATCTGGGAATGTTACAACGACGAGGATTGCGGTATAGAGCGCGCTTGCGAGGACCGCACTTGTATTAACCCTTGCACAGACGCATGCGGGCTCGGCGCGCTATGCCGTGTTATACGGCATAAGGCGCAATGCTCGTGCCCCATAAGCTACTCTGGAGATGCCGCTGTACGATGCATACCCCGTAAGTATACCTCACCCATGTCTATATTAGGTGTAATAAGCAGGATGATGGGTCTTGAGTTTCAGCAATGGCGGTTAAAAGATTAATAATAATGTCGACTAGTACAGCAGACTTGATTGTAATATATTCCAAAATAATAATCTTAAAAATAATTTGGAGTAGACGTCGACAACATGATATTCAAGGAACATCGGTTATAAGATTAATAATAACGTCGACTGGTACAACAGACTTGATTGTAATATATTCCAAAATAATAATCTTAAAAATAATTTGGAGTAGACGTCGACAACATGATATTCAAGGAACATTCTTTTCTCAAACATGCTTGGAAATGTGAACATTATTTTGACAACCTTCTCCGAGTTAAATCGTCATTGCTGTACTGGTCAAATAAATGAGAGCAGACGGGCAAATAATTTGAATGAAAATCCATATATGTAGTGCCTAGCTGTCAAATTATGACCATATTAATTCTTAACATGTCATGTGACCATGGCAACCACGGAGCTAAAATAACAACAGTTTTTTTTAAATTTCGAATTGCCTTGCAAATTGCAAGCAGTTTAGTGTAAAAAAACAAATGAACATTTTGGCGCGTGGAAATTTATTGTTGTTCGTCATTGATTTTGGAATGTATAATATGTATGAAATAAAATGGTGTACATAGGTAATAGTTTAAATTTCCGCGCATTTTTTTGAGAAAACTACTATACAAGTCTTGGCCACAACCAGGCATTGATGGACTCACGTGCGGTAGTAATGTACTATATACTCGCGTTATTTCAAACGAACTATACTATAAACACCCAGGAATCATTTTTATTTAAACAAAGGTAGCCTATGAGCCTATTTGAATTATCTAAGCAATTGTTACAATTAGGACCTTTGGGTTTGAACTCAATTGTTTTGGTTCATGGTGAGCTACCCTTCTACAACGTGAACGTTCAGCATCTCTCAAGAAGGCTGGACCTCTAGAGAGGCTGGGATCCCTCCCGTTAGGCAAAAAGGTAAGCGGTAGGAATGAGGCTGGTAGGGCGGGGAGGGAGTCGGGTAGGGAGATAAGGCGTGTTTATAAGGATGGCGAGAGATACAAAGTTTCGTCCACTTTGGAGAGTTCGGGTTCGAAAGTTTCCCTTGTTAGTGCACAGAAAAATCTAGTCTTCTACATCCTATTTTATTTACAGCATCTGATGGATCTATCATCGCGGCCGGCTGCAAAGCAAACTCGGATTGTCCTCTGTCACAAGCCTGCATTAACGCCGCATGTGCGAATCCGTGTGCCTGTGGTTCAAATGCGGAATGTACTGTAGTAAGACACCACCCAGTCTGCTTCTGCGAGCGAGGTTACTCGGGCAATCCTTACACTGGATGCGTTAAAGGTAGCTTTACAACCGAAACAATAGCTATTTACTAATTTACTATTTTAATATGATTTAATATGCTAATTTACTATGATGATTTTCATATCTGACCCACTATTAAACGCTTGTTTGCAGTTGGCTGTGCTTCGGATTCTGAATGCCCTGACAGCGACATGTGTTATAATAGCGCTTGCGTCAACCCTTGCATAGTGGAGGCTCCTTGCGCCATCAGTGCCGAATGTTACGGGAAATCTCATCGTCCCAACTGTCGCTGTCCTCCAGGAACTAATGGAAACCCATACACTAGATGTCAAGCCGCGGAATGCGAAATCGACACTGACTGCAATGACGACAGCGTATGTTTGAGTGGAGTATGTCGCAACGCATGTTCACCTGATGGACGCAGCTCCTGTGCAGTCAACGCTGACTGTTTCCCGCGAAATCATGCTGCTTCTTGCAAGTGTCCTCCTGCTCTTCCTCTCGGAGACCCTCTTACAAATTGCCAGAAAGCGATCGTCATTGGCGAACCAGAATGTCGAATGGACAGTGACTGCCCTAGCGGACGGGCTTGCCTTAGAGATGAATGTCGCGAAGCTTGCAGCGAATTGAGACCATGCAATGGCAATGCCCGATGCTCAGTTTCTGACAGTATACCATTCCGGACTTTAATATGTCGCTGTCCAGACGGCTTCTTACCTGATAAAGGGGGTTCATGCATTCCAGCTCAACTGCCACCACTCAGTTGCTCATCAGACCAGGATTGCAGTGATCAAGAATCTTGTGTCAACAGAATATGCCGAAATCCTTGTAATTGCGGAGAAAATGCAGAATGTTTCATCCGTAATCATCGCCCGGTATGTGCTTGTCGAGACGGCTTCGGTGGCGATCCATACCGTACGTGTCGTATTGTAGGCTGCCGTTCTGACTCTGAGTGTGAATCTTTTGAAGCTTGCGTAAATGGTAATTGTGTCAGCCCTTGTTTACTGAATAGTACATGCGGACCGAACGCAGAATGCTACGTAGAAAGAAACCATCCGCTTTGTCGTTGTCGTTCCGGATTCGAGGGCGATGCTTATGCAGGCTGTAACGCAATCGAATGCAGATCAAACGGTGACTGCCCTGAAAATAAACAATGTCGCGCTCATAGATGCATAAATCCCTGTTTATCTGAAATTACTTGTGGTACAAATGCTGTTTGTCTGGCGCGAAATCATATTGCAGTTTGCAAATGTGAACAAGGTTACACCGGAAGTCCGTATGTAGAATGTAGGCCGCAAATCACTGATGAATGTTATGTTGACGCTGACTGTCCCTCAAAATCGGCCTGCCTTTCATCTAAATGTGTCAATCCTTGTACGGCGTTGAGACCTTGTGCCACTCCTGCGCGTTGTGAGGTCTCACCAACACTGCCCGTGCGCACAATGCTCTGCACTTGCCCTCCTGGTTATGTGAGTAACGGTGGAGGAGTATGCCGTCCCGCTACACCATTCGCGGAAGTATCTTGTGAATTGGACAACGATTGTACTTCAAACCATGCCTGTATAACATCTGTTTGCAAAAATCCATGTGAATGCGGACCAAATACTGATTGCCATATAAGAGATCATAAACCAGTATGTGCCTGTCGACCAGGATTCTTAGGCGACGCGCGCACGGGATGCTACGAAACTTTGTGCCGATCAGACTCTCAATGTTCTGATGATGAGACTTGTACTAACAACCGATGCGTGCCAGCGTGTTCTACCGACCCTGATGTCTGTGGACAATCGGCTGAATGTTATGGAGTAGAACATCGTGCTTCATGTCGTTGTAAAATCGGTACGGTCGGTAATCCTTCCATCGCTTGTACACCGATCAGTTGTCGCGCCAGTTCTGATTGTCCACCAGAAAAATCATGCGTCAACTCAAAATGCATAGAACCTTGTACAGAAACAAGCTGTAACGAACCAGCAGAATGTCGTGTACATCTTCATGAACTTCATTGTATTTGTCCACCCGGTTACGACAGCACTGATAAAGGTTGCGTCAAAACTAAAGATCCACAATGTATATCTGATGTAGACTGCCCATCAAGAACCGCATGTTTGAACGCAAAGTGTGTCAATCCTTGTCTTGAGACTAAGCCGTGCGGCACTAACGCTGAGTGCAAGGTAGTTCATACCCTTCCTGTCAGAACAATGATATGCGAATGTATACCAGGATACAAAGGAAATGCTCTAATCGAATGTACACCAAACAGACGTAAGTAAAACAAAACTTATTTAAAAATTTTGATATATAGGTATAACCTAATTTATAATAATTGAGTTTATTACTTCTCTTTATAGCTCCAGTCGCAAGATGTATTGTGGGACAAGCTGCTGACATAAATGGAGAGTGTGTGCCCTGTTCTGAAGATGAAGGGCGCGTTGTGGACTCTCGTGGACGCTGCATCTGCGATACAGAGCGCGGATATACGCCGCGCGGCAACACTTGCGTGCTTGCGGGATGTCGCGCGGACAATGAGTGCGATGATCGCTCGCGGTGCCTAAACAGAACTTGCGTAGATGCTTGTGAAGCTGAACCGTGCGGTCTGTACGCAACCTGCGATGCCATAGGACACAGATCTCGATGTACTTGCATCACCGGTTACGTCGGCAATCCCAGAATACACTGCAATGCAACCCCACCTGACATCAACTATCGCACAGACTTCCCTCTACCGGACATGCAGGTAAACTGACTATTTAAATTCCCAAATATAAGAAATAATGCAAAGTGATCACAAATTGTTTGAATGCATATACGAGTACCACTATTTCGCCCAATTATCCATAAATGCGTCTATAAAGCTCTTGAAAGGACATGATCTAATATATCAATTTATTCTCCATAGGTGCACTGTCTGGCTGACGGCGTACGCGTTAGCCTGAAAATCAAGAACTTCACCGGAGTGCTTTACGTGAAGGGCTATAGTAAAGACGAGCGCTGTCGGCTCGTAGTACAAACACCTGAAAACCAAGAGAGCCCCGTTGATTTCACAGTGCACTTCGGTGACTGCGGCCTAGTGCATGTCAATGTAAGTGCAATAACATGTTATTTACATTTACAACGCTGAATATTAAAGTAAAATTAATTTGAAATATACCATTATGTATAAATTTATTTTCAGGGTTTGGCGAGCTTCGTACTCGTGATGCAGAAACATCGAAAACTGGTAACTTCAAACGCTAAAGCTTTCCACATCAAATGCATATATCAAACGGGCGAACAGAACGTGACACTGGCGTTCAACGTGTCCATGCTAACTACGGCTGGCACCATCGCAAACACCGGCCCGCCGCCCACTTGCTCCATGCGTATCGTGTCTCGTACCGGCGACGAAGTCAGCTCCGCCGAAATTGGAGAGAACCTCGTCCTACAAGTTGACGTCCAACCATCCAGTAAGTATCGATTTGATAACACATGGTGGATTTATTCGAATTCTAGTTCAAAATATAAGATCATCGTCATTTTCACAGGTATTTATGGCGGGTTCGCACGAAGCTGTATCGCAAAGACAAGCGAAGTATCAACAAATGTGGAGACCGAATATACAGTGACGGACGCGGATGGATGCGCTACTGACGCCGCTATCTTCGGCGAGTGGGAGCGCAGTGAAGATGGAAGCGCCCTGCGAGCCGCCTTCAATGCGTTTAAGTTTCCAAGCAGTGACAATATAAGATTCCAATGCAACATTCGTGTCTGTTTTGGAAAATGTCAACCGGTGAGATTTTCATAGTCTATATTATTACAAAATTGTAACGGAAGTATTTCTGTACATTGAAGGGATTTAAAAAAAACTATTGGAATACGTTATTTAGGCATGACTGACGGGAAACCACTTTTTAAAAAAATTCTTGTCTGTCTGTCTGTTTGTATCCGCATCACGCTAAAACTACTGGTCCCATTTGAACCGTTTTTTGTTTGTTTGAAAGCATGTGGTCTGACTTAAAATCTGGTGTACTTGGATTTTTTAAATTCCAACCCTAAAGGGGTGAAAAGGGATGTTAAGGTTTGTATAGGAACAAAAATTTACAATGCCGCGGGCGCTGTAGCTCTTGCTGCAGCCTAAAGCTGAGCTGGGGACCATTTTGACGTCACACTGCAACACGAGGCGAGGATGCGGTCGCCGGGGGTAAGTGCCGGCCAGTCTCACCCTATGTGGGGGCTGGTCGGGTATCACTTCACTTGGCGACCTCATCTAGTATTACTTAATATTTTCTTCTTGTTATGTTTTATTCCTCTGTGTCTTTCTAGCCTATTTTATTTTAATTTGTCATATTCTCTCGCTGTGTGTTGTCATTGTGTACGTTAAATTAATTCTATTCTATTCTAAATAGTAAGTAACCGAAACGATACTTTTTAATGCGAACGAAGTCGCGGGGCATAAGCTAGTATTATATAATAGTTAAGATGCAATAAATACTCTTGGTAATAGATAATTGTTTTCTAAAATTCTCATTGTTGTCATTAGGTAAACTGCCGTGGTTTCGACGCTTTTGGAAAGCGCAAAAAACGAGCAGCGTATGACGACGGCACTCTATCGGGAAGTGAGGGCCAACTTCGAGAGGAGGTGACTGTCGAATCCAACCAGATCTTGACGCTGGAGCGGCGCGATCCCTCTCGGGTCGCTCGTCAGCGCGACGGAACGTCGGACGGCGCCAACGGGCCGGCCGGCGGCGAGGTGTGCGTGTCAGCCGCCGGGTTGGCTGTAGCGCTGGCGCTGACGGCGCTGCTGGCGCTGGTGGCGGTGGCGGCCGCCGTGGCGTGCTGGCTGGTAGCGTGGCGCCGCGCACGCCCGCCCCCCGCGCCGCTTCCTCACCCGCCAGACTTCCCCAACCCGCTGTTCCAGCGCTGATCTACACTAGTCCTGCGCCCCGCTCCTCCGCCGGCGCCGGGCGGTGTCGGCTCTTTCTTCTCACTCACTTAGCTTTAATCTGTGCGTGCCGTCGGAGGACCGCTGGGCGAGGGCGCTGCGAGCGCCGCGTGGCCTGGAGGCTGCGCCCCTCGCTCGCGCTCGCTGCGCCCTGCTTAGTTTTATTTTTATATTTTTACATTGTATCTATATTAACGTGGAATCGTCGCCTCCTTCGAATTTGTGATATTCATAATATAAATATTCGAAAACACCATAATTTTATGTAAAATAAATATAAATATTGATTTATATTAGAATATAATAAAATAAATAATGAATAAATAAATTCCGCTGGTTTATTATAATACCTCCACCATCCATGGAATACATAAAACTTACATAACAAACAATAATTTTATGGTTCTCAAGGTTCATGTTCATGAAAACCAACAAGCATAATTAAATAAAACATTGTGCAATAAGGGCAGTAAGTAGGATATTACTAACGAGAGTCTGTTAGAAGCCCGACGCCGAAGGCGGAGGGATTTTAATGACTCGAGTTTGTAATACCCTTACTGCCCGTGATGCACACAATGTTTTTCATCACATTTGCGAGGAAATAAATACCTACGACACAAGGGAACAAATTTATTTTCTTTGACTTTGCTGATATTATTTAAGTCTATTAAATTAATTTAGTTAAATTAAGTTAAATTTAATTACCTTAATATAACTCAAGTTAACTCAGTTTAACTCAAGTCGAGTCAAATCGAGTAAAGTCGAGTACAGTCGAGTACAGTCGAGTTTAGTCGAGATAAGTCAAATTAACTACTCAATTTAACTTAATTCTTAACTTAATTAGATAAACCAGTTCAGTACAGCCAGCTACACAATACAGCCCTAGGGGTATAATATTGTACTGATTTTCATTATTCTCCCGCGGGTATATATAGGCCATTGTGCTTCTTTAGGTACGCATATAATCAGACCCTGAACGAGCAAGTGTGATGAAAATAAATTTTACGGCGGTCTGCACTAAACTTTCTACCCATTCCTTATTTAATTTTTATATTTTTAAGAAAAAAAGAGTAAACTCACTCATACAGCTTCGTCATTTTCCTAACAAAAATGTCCCCATGTAAACTAAGGAGTTTCACCTATACTTATAATAAAGCAGTAGAATACCGTGTGTCTGTACGTTGTACAAATTAAAAAAAAATGAGTGTGGGCGATAAAAAGAGTAACAGAACACAAAAAAGCATTTAAATTTTTTTTTGTCTTTCTGTCTGTCTGTCTCTAATCGCTAATCTCCGAAACTACTGAACGGATTTTCTTGCGGTTTTCACAGGTAGATTCAGCACAACTTGGAGCAACATAAGCTTTGTTTTATTGAAATCGGATGAGAGCGAAAAAGATTATCGTCATTTACAGATAAATCATATAACGTAACAAGACGATGTCATAGACATAGGAGATATTTAAACAAATTGATTTGAGAAGTCTTATGAGCAACAGAAGCCAAAACAACCATTTTTAAAATTTTTGTCTGTCTGTCTGTCTATATATTAAGTTTATTCCAGCATCACGCAAAAACTGCTTCACAAAATTGGATACGGTGTTCATAGTTTGTCCCTGAAGGTATAACTTAAAATCTGGTGATTTAGGAAAATTATAACTAGACGATATCTGTACATAGCAGAGATAGGTACTTACCTACTTCAAAAATCAACGCGGACGAAGTCGGGGGCAACAGCTAGTCTATACATATAATAAAATCGTAAAGGCCAAAAAGTCTGTACATTGAATATATTCGAAAAAAAACCAACCAGGGCGACTTAAAATGAGTAACTGAACATGTTAGAACAGTTTTTAAAATTTTTGTCTGTCTGTTTGTTTGTTTGAACGCGCATCACGCCTAAACCGCTGAACGGATTTTGACGAAACTTTGTATAGTGACAGTGTATATCCCGGAATAACATAATAAACCACAAAAATCTCGAAAATTTGCCGAGGAATAACAACTAGCAATAAAAAACTCTCATTTGCTAAAATTTGTATGAACTTACAGGTCAGAGTAGCCTGGTTATTATAGAAAGTGTTACAAGTGAGCCCAGTTCAAAGGATAGGGCTACTCTGCAAACTACCATAGGTTTTTCATTATAAACCCTGACTGACTGACATACAGGATGTAACAAAATCCCTATATTGACCGGTTACAGGGGCTCTCGGTATCGAATACCTACTAATTTGTTTTCTACAGTGACTGGCCGTTGGCTTAGTTGATGGTGAGTGGTAACCACGAGTGGTGACCCTGCCTACTGAGCTAAAGGTTTTGGGTTCATTCCCACCCGGGGCCAACATTTGTGTTCGCGCGTTTGTTCGTGCGTTTGTACGCGCGTTTGGTTGGTTGGTTCGCGCGTTTGTTCGCGCGTTTTGCGCGTTTGTTGGTTGCGGGTTGTTCGCGCGTTTGGTTGGTTTGTTCGCGCGTTTCGCGCGTTTGTTCGCGCATTTGTTTGCGCGTTTGGTTGGTTTTGGTTATTTGGTTGGTTTGTTCGCGGGTTTCGCGTTTGTTCGCGCGTTTCGCGCGTTTGTTCGCGCGTTTTGTTGGTTGGTTGGTTATTTGGTTGGTTCGCGCGTTTGTTCGCGCGTTTCGTGCGTTTATTGGTTGCGGGTTTGTTTGCGTGTTTGGTTGGTTATTTGGTTGCTTTGTTCGCGCGTTTCGCGCGTTTGTACGCGAGTTTCGCGCGAATGTTCGCGCGTTTGTGTGCGCCTTTGGTTTGTTGGTTGGTTATTTGGTAGGTTTGTTCGCGCGTTTCGCGTTTGTTCGCGCGTTTCGCGCGTTTGTTCGCGCTTTTCGCGCGTTTGTTCGCGCGTTTCGCGCATTTGTTCGCGCGTTTGTTCGCGCTTTTTGCGCGTTTGATCGCTTGGTAGGTTAGTTGATTTGTTCACGCGTATCGCGCGTTTGTTCGCGCGTTTGTGTGCGCCTTTGGTTTGTTGGTTGGTTGGTTTGTTCGCGCGGATCGCGTTTGTTCGCGCGTTTCGCGCGTTTGTTCGCGCTTTTTGCGCGTTAGTTAGGTTAGTTGGTTTGTTCGCGCGTTTCGCGCGTTTGTTTGCGCCTTTGGTTTGTTGGTTGGTTATTTTGTTGGTTTGTCGCGCGTTTCGCGTTTGTTCGCGCGTTTCACGCGTTTGTTCGCGCGTTTCGCGCGTTTGTTTACGCGTTTCGCGCGTTTGATCGCTTGGTAGGTTAGTTGGTTTGTTCGCGCGTTTCGCGCGTTTGTTCGGGTTTGTTGGTTGCGGGTTTGTTCGCGCGTTTGTTCGCATAATTTTATTGTAACTAGACGCTGTCTGAGTATAGGAGAGATAGCTATACCTACTTCCAAAATCCACGCATACGAAGTTGCGGGCAACAGCTAGTATAAAATAAAACCTCATTGGTGTAAACTAACACACACACCGTGTTGAAAACTGACAGTGCTTAATCATACTGGCCAGGTTGACTTTTCGAAATGTTTTTTTACTTTCTCAACCCAGTACCGTAGGTAAAAGAAAAAGTTTTTCCAATTTTCGCCAAAATGTGTTCTATTGATAACAAATGAACCATATCACTATAGCCTAAAAAACAAAATCGAAAGTATACGTTTGCACCCTACCCGTTATACATTTTCAGGTTACAACATCACCTTTTCTTGGATACTGATGATATCAGCCTGTAGACGTCCACTGCTGGACAAAGGCCTCCCACAGGGATCTCCACGACGACCGGTCCTGCGCTAATCTCATCTAGCCGGGTCCCGTGACCTTTACCAGATCGTCGGTTCACCTTGTTACTGAACATTACATTAGATCTCAGATATAAATTACGTAAGCAAGTAACATAAATTCACTGAGATTAAATCACTTCCTTGTCAAAAGGCTTGTTAATTGGAAGTTGGTGTAAGTGATCATTAGGCTCGTTCCACTGCGACGCGGATTCTGCACCTATCTATACTACTTAAAAAATCGTAACGGGAGTAAATCTGTACATTGAAGAGATAAAAATAACTTTTGGAATACGTTATTTAGGCTTATCTGACCCAAAAACACTTTTCAAAAAATTTCTTGTTTGTCTGTTTGTGCCCGCATCACGCTGAAACTACTGGTCCGATTTGAACCGGGGTCTAATCTTTGTAACTACAGATCCGATCTCAATAATTCTTTCACTGTTGGATAGTTAATACTCTGTGTGGTTATAGGCTACTTGGTATTGGGTTTTATAAAAAGGAGCGGCCACAAAATGTACTAAAGTGAAAGTTTGCTCGCGCGTTTGTTCGCGGGTTGGTTATTTGGTTGGTTTGTTCGCGCGTTTCGCGCGTTTATTCGCGCGATTGTTCGCGGGTTGGTTGGTTGGTTAATTGGTTGATTTGTTCGCGGGGTACGCGCGTTTTTTCGCGCGTTTCGCGCGTTTGTTCGCACGTTTGTTCGCGGGTTGGTTGGTTGGTTGGTCGGTTGGTTGGTTGGTTTTGGTTCGTTTGAAGTATTGCATGCACAGCTTAATAGTATATCATGTAGCCTTCTTTTTAAACGCGAATGAGGTCGCGGGCATAAGCTAGTATGGAACAAACACGTTAGCATGGTTGATGCTTACAAATAACATTAGATATGGTTTAAACAGGTTTACATGGATAACATGTCACTGTAAACTCAACCTATTTACTAACAATGGTGACACTATGTAATCTATGTATTATCAATGAATAAATTTGTAAATTACAAGTGATAATGAAGTAGCAGCGAATTGTCAATTAGCGAATTGAGAGGGGACAGATTTGAGGCCTCAAAGACTGCGTCAAATATTTTAATTCGACGGTTCAGTTCATGCCGAACTGACTTATAAGTGGGGCTGGGCCAGGGCAAACAGATGTCTCGAGCTCCAGCGACAACGAAATATAGGCAATGGTGAGTTTTCTGTTTGTAGATGTAGCATAGTGTTATATAGATTAGAATATACCTACTTACATATACATACATTTTATTATATTGCACAATATATAAGTATAGTAATTTTTAAAAATGTGGAAAATTAAATAATATGTATTTTGATTCTGCGAAAGTATATACATAAACGAGCATAATATAGGTAAGTGACAAATTATTATGATATAAAAATCTTAAGGATTTTTTTACTAAGTCAGGGAAAGGAAATTGAATCTTATAAACTTACGTAACACGAAAAGACATTTCGAAACTAATTACTTAGTTAAGTATCAGTCCGAAACAGTGGAATACGTTCAGAACTCACGTTCAGCGCAGATTGAAAAGCGCCGTTGTTCTGAGAAAATGTATGTAGCTATGTACCTAACCTACCTACTCGATATAATTAATATACGTTAGAATCAAATTAAAGTAGGTAAAGGAGTCGTTTTTGCTAAATACAATTAAATTTCCGCTTCATCAGCCGCTTGCTCGCTACTGACAGTAATGTATGACATAGGTTATGATGAGTGCTATGTGGCCCTGAGCCAAACGCAAGCGCAGCTCTACGTAACGCAGATAACACAGCGCATGCGCGGCCCTCCACCCTCCCCCTTCCTGTGCTCTCCCCCCTTCCGACTCCTATAGAATCGCACTATGTTTACCAATTGCTGCGATTGACGAACCAGTCGGTCGGCCAACAAAACCGACCTCGCTCGCCTCGCGGCTCGCGTTCGTTCATTCATTCAGTGCTCGTTAGTCGCGCGTCCGCATCGCCAGCGACGCACGCGACATCATTACTCGCGACATGACCCAGTGACGTGATAGTATGAGTAAGGACGAGCTCTCGACGGAAGCCGCCGCGCCCCACGTAGCGATCCACGTGGACCACTATGACGAGCCGGACCGGGAACATTCAAAGCTTCTTGACCTGCACACACCGACGACGACTGTAACGCCCTCTGGGCAAATGCGAAAAGTGAAGAGCTATACAGATACACACCGAATTCGTGATGTGAGTGCTGCTTCTGGTGCTGCATCTGCTCGATGTCTGCGCCCTTACGACCAAGTGACTTTGAACCCTGAAGGTTCCGAATGCGGAACTAACCATTATGGAGCTTCTTCCGTTCGATCCCTAGCTACGATCGGAATGGGCTGCACAGACGGCCGCAAAATGGTTATTAGACGAGTACCAACATCGCCCACCGAATTGTTTCATCTAGTACGTCCACCTACGTGAGTATTTCCAAGGGTGATACATCCTCTGAGTCGCCATTATCCAATTGACTTTATTTGTGCATCGTCCGCTGTGAATGCTACAGTGTCACTGCAATCTCCCCACAGATTTCAGTGTTTCTGAAATCTGTTTATCTCCCACTTATTTCTGAGCTTTATATAAGTTTCTTCTCAAAAAAAAATATGATCATTTATTTTGGGCTTTAGTAGACTACCTAGATACCGATTTACTAAGGAAAACTAAAAGTATCGTATTTTAAGGAAAATATCAGAAGATAGGTAGATATATAGGTAGGTATTTCGCCAATAAAACTTATACTCGTAACAGAACTTAATTTTATTTTACATAACTTATTTTTAGAATTGAACCTATAATTTAGTTGTAATAGACTAATGGATAGATAACCATATGAACCACAAAGTAAACACAGAATAGATAATATTACTAAGCTAATGATACCTATACTTATACTAGTTTTAAGTCATATTAAGTATGTCTTATTAGACTATTGCATAGCTACTTTAGTATCATACGAAACAGCTCGAAGTCAATATTTACCATTTATAATACGTCATATTATTATGTCCAACCACAGAAACATTAGTTTCGTTGAATCAGCCAGGTACAAAAATCACGCTGCTCACTATGTGTGCTGTGTATTGAATGTAATCTGGTGGTATCGCACAAAACTCTATAAATAAGACCTATATCTCCAAACGCGGCGACGATACCCGCCCGATTCATTTTACCGACCTTTTCCACCAGGAAAGAGTATATCTCCAAAAATATTGAATTTTGGCAATATGGGGGGGGCTTAAATTGTTGCATTTGGGCTGCCGCTTAACGGCCTGGAAGGAATACGTCGAATTACAAGTAACTCTGTATAAGTAAATCGAAATAACTAATCAAAACGATTTTGGAATCGGGAATTTCTTTTTCTGAGCTTCTTTGAAGGTATTAGAGATCCGCAAGTAGAAGATCCGACGAAGAACTAAAATCAGGGCAGGTCACATCTGTCGCAGCGACGGCGGTTGGGGCCGTGTTCTGGAGTGGACACCGCGGGTGGGTACGCACAGCGCCCCCCCCCCCTCCCCCTCCCCCGATCGACAACAATGCTGTGTTTTCTATTATTGGTGCTAGTTTTGTCTAAGCACGATTGCCACATCCACATAATAAATCACACTTATATAGATTTGATAAGATCTCGATAAACATTGCATTTAATACCCGCTGTTTCATAGTATCTCTGTGCGCCATCACGTAAGGGTATCAGAGAACCAATTTATAACAATTAATATTGATGAATAACATATTGTATTATATTTATTCATCAATTAAGCTGAAGATTCTTAATCCATAATCCGTACAAATGTGGGAAGTGGGAACACGTGTCGTAGGATTTAAACATAAACGTCTGCAGCGACAACCTCTCGTAATTAGTTATTTTAAGACCGCTCGAAAAACTATGAAAAAATGAAAAAATATATGTGTTCAAAAAAGCTTACAGTTATACAGATTAATTTTTTTTATAATTTGGCTCGCATGCTTGAACTTGATAAACAAATCTATTGATACATTATAGCACAAGGCAAATTATAACTCTGATATCGTACCTAAGTTTGCCAAATTAAAAATATATACTACTCAGCAACTATAATGGGTCACTCCGCGTCTCCCGCTTCCCCCTACGTCGCCCCGCCGTCATAGGTACAGAGCGCAAAAACGATTGAAAAAGTATTGGGCGAAAGTATAGGAATAAATTATTATTTATTTATATTTTCAATAAAAAACAAAACATTGTGTAAAAAGCAGTTAGATACTTATAGATGGCCAAGTGACTCGTTTCAGTTGTCGGGTAGTATACTTAATCTCTCTGTTCTCTCATAATCTTCACGCTAAGTCCCTGACGGGGTAGGCAGAAAAAACAAACACAAAATCATATCATGTTCCATAAAAATGTGTTTTTGCCAATTATTGAGAGTTATTCAAGCCCAGAAAACTGTAATCCAATTTTCTCTATGAAGGAAACGCGATCAATGCAAGCAAAGCAAATAATTAAGTAAAAAACATAACTTCCGCAGCGGCCATGAGGCTACCGGTTTGCTCCCGTCATCAGATTCTTGTGATCACGTCTCCAGTATCAGTGATAGATCACTTACTGAAATTGAAACGAAACCAATAAATCATGTTATCGGTCGTACTGTATGCATCAAGGGAGTACTGAGACTGAAGTATGGGGGAGGCCCTATTGGGTTGCCGACTCTATAAGAACAAAGAAGAGTGTTTTGTTTGATTAAATAACTATCAAAAATATTAATCTTGGAGGCTTATGGCTGGTTATTGATCGCATTAAATAGATCAATGCTTAGACGATGCTGCTGTCCATCACAAGAGTTCATATTTTGGCCGACTCGTACCACATCCACAGAAGGGATGGAGGGAAAGACTGGGAGTGGTAGATATTATTCTGTTCCGGAAACCATACGGACACACACGAATAGAAAGGATTTGAGCTTTGACTATATACCACTTAATCGATTCAGATAATCTGATCCGGGGCACTCCGGGGATAATAGATAGTCACACTCACAGTATTTCAAAGTCAAAAGTGAAATTCAAAGCAATTTTTTAGTACACTGGGTACATTTATACGCGTCAATTTTTAGCTACCAGCGCTTCCTAGGGCGCTGGGTGTCTATAGTGAGAGATATTTTGAAATAACTGATGAGGGCAGTAATTGGTGTGTGTAACACTGCGTCAAGTCTAAATCGGAGTAAAAAAAAAAGAGCTCGGCTTCCTTCATACCTACTAAATTACTATCTCTCTTGTTAGGTAACAACAACATCCCCTGCTGGCTATCCCCTACTGTATAAATGCTGTTGCCGTTTTCTATTATCACAATTACACTGCATTTATACTCGTTTCGGCCCCGCTAACAAGTTTATTACCTTTGTCAAAGACTGTATTGTTCCAGCGAAGCTTGACCTGCCAAATTATCATAGGTGACTACCGTACACTTTAACCGTAGGTTCTCCCTGCGATATGGTGCATTTGAGTTTATGTTACGAGTGGAAATTCCAAGAGGTGTAAGTGCCAATTGCAATAGAGGTTAATTTTGTTGTTATTTCTTTGATTTTTGTCTAATGAGTTGTTAGACTTGGATAATTTAAATAATACTCTATTGCAAATGGCGCTTAAGTGGAATTTCCATTATTCAAGCGCATTTATATTTTTTCTTTACTTATGTTTAAGCACAGGATAAAAGGTCACATTTTAAACGGCACATGGAGTGAATATAATTTATTACACCATATGTGTGTAGTACTTACACAGATTTACATAGATAATTGTATCCCTGAATATGAATTTAATACTTTAAACGTATCGGACAAAAGAAATATTTATGACCTTAAAACCTCTTGCTTATCAAAAATGCTATAATCTTTGCTATCACACAGCCACAGATAGTGTTCGTTACGTTAATTTCCTGCAGCCTATATTGCAACGAGAATGTCAGATGTGACAGGGAAATTCTGTATAGGGATTAGGATTTATCACCTTTGGTCGAAAAGTTAACCTTGCTGCAGATAAAGGCTGCAAGTCTATCTGGTTCCACATGCTACGCTGGTATCTCACACAACATGGATGGATAGTGGATACGATTGATCGTGCGACCGTCTTATCGCGCCGCCTACTTGATAATCATTTTAAAATACGTTTACGTACTTACGACTTGACAGCAAAGGATTAATGTTCTTAAAATTGACTTCAAATGTTTACGATGCGATAATGCTCATTCGTAATTTTAAAAGACACGAAAATTGAAGGAGTAAAAATATTTAATTAAATAAGCTAAAATCAAAATCGCACGGACAACATAAATTATAGAGTGGCTATTTACAAAGCAAGTGTCCGTGATGTAAAAATACATTTTTTTCTAGAGAACTCCGCTTTACTAAAAGAAATATATATTGAATGAATCACTAGATAAGATGATTTCCTGAATTGTGTATTAAAATCGACCTTATCTAATATCCTGTTAATCGACACCAGTTCTAATGAAAAGGGTCTTATTCGCAAGTCCGCTAGTATATGCAACTATTAGGTCACCCGCGTTGAATAAACTGAATATAGCCGTGCAATCTTTAGAAGAACCCTTGTGAAGAGCCAAGCTATCCAACAACGACAACCCCATTTGAATCTTTCCAGTGTTTTTTGGTTGGTTCTGTTTTCTGGTTTGGTTAAATAATTAATTGCAAAATTTTCCAAGTACGAAAATATGTAACCTTCCTGTTTATTTATGCAACATTGCTATACTTATTACGAGGGGCACACCGAAATGATTGATATTAGTTATTACTAGCTTATGCCCCGCGACTTCGTTCGTATTAAAAAGTAGCGTACCTATGTGTTACTAACTTGCCCGCGCGGCATGTAAATTTGATTTGTAAATTTTTGTACCCATACATACCTTAATATCGATTTTCACCCCTTTAGGGTTAGAATTTAAAAAATCAAAGTACACCAGATTTTAAGTCAGACCACCTGCCTTTTTACCGACTTCCAAAAAAGGAGGAGGTACTATGTTCGGCTGTATGTATTTTTTTTTTCCTTTTATGTATGTTCAACGATTTCTCCGTCAATTGTGGACCGATTTCAAAATTTTTTTGTTTGTTTGAGAGGGTCCGATCCCGAGGTTCACATATATAATATGCTCATAGCACATAATTATAATAATATTTTAGTTAAAAGAATAGTTAACAGGTTTCTGTCTTTTGGATTAAAAAAAAAGTTATTTTACGCTTTTTAGAGCCTTTTTGTGTTTTTGAAGTCGGTTTTATTTTTTTGATATTTTTTTATTATTACTAACTATTGCCCGCGGCATGTAAATTTGATTTGTTTAATTTTTTGTTACCATATATACATTAATATCCCTTTTCACCCTTTTAGGGTTGGAATATACAAAATCCATGTACACCAGATTTTAAGTTAGACCACCTGCTTTCAAACAAACAAAAAACCGGTTCAAATCGGACCAGTAGTTTCAGCGTGATGAGGGCACAAACAGACAGACAGACAAGAAATTTTTCGAAAAGTGTTTTGGGGTCAGATAAGCCTAAATAACGTATTCCAAGTTTTTTTTAACCCTTCAATGTACAGATTTACTCCCGTTACGATTTTAAAGTAGTATAGATTTAATATCATGTTGCGCCACAGTTAAAATTCTAAATTAAATATGATAAGTCGTAAGTAGCCTATGAAATATGTAATTGTAGTTGTAGGTATATTTACTTAAACATATTTGTTTGAAATAATGGGTCATCTTTTTTACCACCTTTTTTGTCACCTATCTTAGTGAAACGTACCAAATATTTGATGCAAAAATAAATCGGTTCACTAAAAAAAGATAAATGCCTTTTAATTTTTTTTCTTCAAATGTAAAATCTTAAAGTTGTGTTGAAGACCTATTCCTTAAGCTCCAGTTTTTTGCTATACGAGCATATGCCACTGAATAGTTAAGTCTTATGTTTAAATCCTACTAATATTATAAAGGCGAAAGTTTGTAAGGATGTTCGGATGCTTGTTCTTTTTTCGTGTTCGGATGTGAGGATGTTTGTTACTTTTTCATGCTTTATCGGCTGAATGGATTTTAATGAAACTTGGTACAGTGATAGCTTATATCCTGGCAAAACATAAAATACTACTTTTTACTGCGGTAAACTACTCCCGCGGGAAAAACTTAATTTTGTTGAAACTTTGTACAGTAATAGCATCATCATCATCATCATATCAGCCTGTAGACGTCCACTGCTGGAGAAAGGCCTCCCCCAAGGATCTCTACGACGTCCGATCCTGCGCTAACCTCATCCAGCTGGGTCCCGCGACCTTCATTTACTTACCTTTTATTTCACTGTCGATTTGAATAATCACAATACAATAATCATTTATATTATATATTTAGGTTTATATTATGCATAGTTAATATATTGTTTAATTAATTATACATGAAATGTTACTAATAGTTAATAGTCAGAATTACTGATTAAATTATATAATATAATAATCATTAATTATAATATAATTATCATAACAGACGTCCAAATCGACACTGTAAGCAATAATAGTTAATTATAAATTCAATTTAACAAACACTAAATTATCAGATTACATGAAAAACTACAAAATAGAAATTAAAGCATTTGTGACCGAAAATTTTTAAATAGGACTTTCTTCAATAGGGCCGTCATAAACCCGCCTTGTTCGAGTACTGTAAAGCCTTTGATCTCCGTGTCGTCACTTTTTAATCTACCGTCGTTGTAGGTCATCCGTCTTAATCCAAACAACTTGTGTTTGCCAAGGCTGCGCATGCATGGATGGAATTTTTTTCATTAGAACATTCACTAAGTAAAAGGTGGAAGTTTTAGGAGTGGTAAAGAAACTACTAAAATATAACTTATAAATGTTAAATGCAATATCTTGAGTGACCTTAACGTTGACTGTTAGATTACGTTATCAACACATAATGTATTTAAGTATTTTATTTGTTGTGTAAACATGTCACTTTGTTTAAAACTTCACACATCTGCATATTATCTCAGACATGTAAATCTCTTACATGCTACTTTTTACACATTATGAATTTGTATTAACCATTTGGACTACAAGTCTCATGATCAAATAAATAAATAAACAAAATAAGTAGTTTTCATGACATTAAAATATTTAAGTGTTATACATATACCCATCATCATCAAACCAAAATAAGCTTTAGAAAGAGCTTCGGCATGTCGTTCTATTCAATATTATTAAAACGAAAAATATCTCATGTTCTATAACAGATTCTCGATTTTGTTACCTATTTTATAGAAATAGCAGGTGAATATTTTTTACTTACATTAAATTTATATATGCGATGTGTACAAGAAGGGGAACCTCAGCAGCGTTATAGCTTTGGATTTGTAAACCCTTCAAATATATATTTTTAGTTTTCCTTTAAAATCTCGGAAAATTGATTTTTTTCATCGGATTTCAATCAATAAGTATAATTTTCCCATCGTAATCGGGCCTTTTACTTGTAACCGAAAATTAAAATTATTGCTAGGTGCATTAAAAGATGTATCGGTGGCTCTGCCAAGACTAAACAGGTACATCACAGCATGCAAAACTTTGAAACGGCTGAAACGTCTCGGCGTACCATACTAAAATACAAAATTGAGGCACAGAAAAGCTTTCAAACCTAGCGCCGTTACCTACCGGCAAAATGATATACAAAACACTCTAGCCACAACTACTCACTAAACTCCCCTCGAAAAGCGAACACGAAATTTATAGAGTGGACCGAGCCTAAAGGTGAAGAGTGGTGAGGGGGCTGTCATTCAATACAAATAAGCAGCACTACTGTCACATTCCTCACACTTTATCTCGGTGTATCACACTGTAGTAAGCTTAAACCTATTCAACATACGAGTATATCTACGACTAAGTTTACTTTTTGCATGATTCAGGCCACCCGATGAAGACACAGCGTCGCATGACAGCGACTGCGACGAGGAGGAGGAGGATGCCGAAACGGAACACCTCAAGCCCCGGAGACCCTTCTGGGCCAACAAGATCCAGTTCGTGTTGGCCTGCGTCGGATACTCAGTCGGCCTCGGCAACGTGTGGCGCTTCCCTTACCTTTGCTACAAAAGCGGCGGAGGTGAGATACTTTATTTCAATCTCAAACGAAACATCCATCATCTCCTAATTCTGCGTCACTTGAAAACCGCTATACATAAATATAATTCTTGATCTTCTTTAATGTGGTCTCAAAGAGGGTACTTAATTATACTTTTATGTAGGACTACCATGGAATAGTAAACTAGAATACAGTAAATTAAGGATAACTCACAGCTCTAGATTCGTAGAGCAGGAATCTAGCCCATAACTTTTTAACAAATTGCTCTACCATATACAAAATAGCATTGAAAAATGTTACCCAATCCTCCTGTTGGCGCAAAAAAAATCGTAAACCCATCGAAATAAAGCCACAGAGTAAGTAATAGTAAAGCTCACCGCCTATCGCCGAAACCGGGCTCATATTCATATTCTAAACAAAAGGTACTTCACATATACTATCCGAGAGGTTTCATGTATTATTATTATGTATAGTGTATTTAACATAGATTTAGTCATTTGAGATGATTTGTAATACTAGCTTAACAACCGGGTGCTGCATCTGCGGTTAAGGGTAATGTTTCTGTTCTTCAATTCTGTGGTGTAGAGCTGAAATGAAAACAGAGCTCTTAAATGACCAGAATTATTTTTTATTATTATCTACGAAGGTCCCTTCGTTGTATAAGATAAGTTAACTTTTAACAGACACACCCATCATATAAATAGATACAATCGTGACGAACCTATTTTTTAGTTCCTGGTACCTGACAAACCTATGTACATATTTGTGTTCAAGTAAAGTAATTTTTGCAATGTTAACATTCGCTTAACGCTAATAAGTTGACGTCTTGGTCAGTGTCAATTCACTCATTAAGGTGACAAAGAGATCGTGTACGTCGTGGCATTGCTCTGCGGAATGAGCCCGAGGCATTTGTCATCTATCACAAGTAGTAAAATTTTCCGAAGATCAAAAAATCACGATCAATGTCGAAGCACTTAAATTCACGTGCTTGATCACTTACATCAGTTCAGTTACAAAAGCGTAACTGAATTTAATGAGTTCGTTATTATTAGCTATACCCATTTGAATAGTAAATAAATGAAAAAGATAAAAAATTAGCCAAGTAATATATCTACTGTTGGGGTTAACTTACTACATTTTGATCATTAAATGTTAGCGTTGCTCAACCAGTTGTTGCTTAATTTAATTTTTGCTGTTAGGACTAGGCTGACGATAATTCCAATCACATTTCATTTTATTTACCTGAACTGATATAGAGCTTGATTCAGGCCGTTTTTCACACAAATATAAATAATGATTCTTAAATAAATTCCAGGATATGTGTCGACTATCAAACCTTGACTATGCATAGTTCTTCGATTTCAAATCGCTAAACAAATTAAAGATTATAATCATAAAATACATAGTGTGTATTGATACTAAATTGATATTGGTGAGAACTTTATCTTTTTTTAAACCGAAAAAGGAAAACGTCATTATTGTAATCAACATACGTGTAACGTAAACGTTATCGCATTGAAGATAGGATGTCAATACGATAAATGATTAATATACCTATGTTATGTCTACAATCGTGCGACATCGTGGCCGCGATGCTTGTGTCCCGCGTGCTAAGAGGCGGCGGTATTGGTTGTCACCGAGGTTCCAATACGAACCGACAACACTACAAAGCGGTGTGAATTACACCTGATGCCTTCGGTAAACCGACACTAACAATACTCACACGTCCGCTTAAGATATCAGATGATTTATTACTATTATATTATGTAAGTATAGTTTAATAATTACAATTTACATACAAAATATCCTAAAGTACATAATGCGTAATGCCGTGATATGGTTAATTATATCATATCAAATTAATTTATAAAGTACATATTTATCGATTTATAAATACCCACAAAACTGATATACATAGATGTGATTAAAATATTACTTATTGAAGTCACGTTTAGAAATAAATACTTCATAATATATCTTCGTCCGGTTTCACAATGCATTTTCAAGTTAATTTGAAGAATCATATTAATGAATTAAATAATTAATACTTTTATGGGTACCTATTAGAAACGCGGAGAGGCCTTTGCCCAATAGTGGTATACAACATTTAGGTAGGCTAGACATAATAATTAGCAAGGTCATACTTTATCATCTTTCCAATTATTTTTTCTTAGATCTTATTTGTTTAATATTTATGGTCCCACAGAGCACGTCTCGTGGGTTTAGGTAGGGAAACATAAAAAACTGGATTTCACACCTTTTTCTTAATAAAGATACTACCTTCTTTATCAAAACCAAATCCACGAATGTATAAGAATGGTTTATTTAACAACGCCACAAAACTTATTAAAATGCTTATTTTTGTAAGTATGTTTATTTTATTTAAATAAATAAATATTAGTCTAGTCACCTAATAAATTTACTGGTCTGGGAAATATTTCTACCCCGAAATAATAATCTAGCAGTAAAAGATGTCTGTCAATCATCCATGACTAATTTAAAGATAAAATATAGAGTAGCATTTCAAAGCTAGAGCTAATAATAGTATTCAGAAAACTGCTACAGAAATGGGTCAACACTTGTCTGCTCTTCTTTCGTGTATCTCGTAAAGATATGAATAGGTATTCGGTTCGGTATAAAGATAAACACCGACTAGACGTCGCCGATGACAAATGCCTAAATTATCCTTTTAGCGAACGACTAGGTTAATTGCGATGGTTCCTGGGTCAATTTATTGATATCACGGACTATTTTTTCCCGACAAACAACATGATTCGACTAGGTATCCAAAACTGATAGGTATATTTCTCTTTCAATTGCATATTGGAGTGTTTTTAACTTCAGATGCTTCTGTGAGACAGGAGTAGGTACTTACAACAATATCGTCGACTTATGCTACTTATCATTATAGTTATATTATTTTAACTTGAAAGTATAAGGACAAAGTTGAATATCTTTGGAGCTAAAATAGATTTATAAATAATGATTTCTGACTATTGAAGAGCTCAGCGCCGACTATACGCTGGGCTCTCAAATGCAGATGACTTCTTGCCGACATGTCAGTGTGTGTTTGACATGTTGTTTTTTGTTTCAGGTGCTTTTCTTATTCCTTACTTCATAATACTTATAGTATGCGGGGTGCCTATGCTCTTCATGGAATTGGCTATTGGTCAGTACACAGCACACGGTCCCATTGGTGCACTCTCGCAAATATGTCCACTCTTCAAAGGTAAGCAGCGTTAACATTTGTACGTTTTAACATATAAAGAAAGATCGCAGGTATCATAGAAATCGGATACGATCATAGAACCTAGATAGTACGTATCGCACACATATTGGGACTTGATCGGGGCAGAAGAAAAAAGGAGGCAAAGGTCTATAAGAAATCTCTGTAGTTTCCACTAAATATAGAAATGTAATATCAAAGTATCACGTAAACATTAGGGTGAATGAATACTACCACAGAATATATAATAGTATGTAAACATGTGGGTCGTTATTTTGTTTTAACATATTTTTGGGCATTAAAATCACGTAGGTAATAAATTTAAAAAAAAAGTTAATGGTGGAGAACCCAATAATTATATAATATGTAGAGTGTTTTTACACCACGATATCAATAGAGTTTCTCCTATACGTATACTATTTATAGACTATATAAATGATAACATCGTTCATCATTCGCATTACAGGTGCTGGCCTCGCAAGTGTGGTGATCTCGTTTGTAATGTCTACATATTACGCTGCTATAATAGCATGGGCGATATACTACTTCTTCACGTCCTTCAAGTCCGAGGTGCCGTGGGCAAACTGCGCCAACAGGTGGAACACGCCTCAGTGCTGGAACCCCAACCATAATGCCACCAAACCGAATGGCTCCCAAACGCCAACAGAACAATTCTTCGAGTAAGGTTTGACTTTGTTGATTGCTTTAACGAACGGCCGGAGCCAAACTTGCTGTCTATAAAAGCTTATTTATGAAAATCGTCATTTCCGGTTTGTGTTATTTACGTGGGTATATACGTATAAATGTCAACCGATGAGAATAAACCTGCACGCATTTGGAGAAGATGATCTAGAGATAATAAAACAGATAATACTGATAAGGTTTTCTATATACATATAATTTATAATAGTTTGGTATATTTCAAACAATATTATAAAATACTTGAAAACGAAAAGAGCAAGGGAAATCTCGAACTAATAACAAAGGCCACAATGTCTTCTACATGTCACTTTATCTATTACTAGCAACGCCCCACGACTTCATTCGCGTTAAAAATGACTACACAGACAATAAGCTGTGCATGCGTATTGCAAAAAATTCAAGACAAATAAACTTACAAAACTCCATAGTTCCTTGCGCTCCTCCCTGTCTCCTGCCTTACTTCCCCTCCCTGCTCTATTTCCCTCACCCCTCCCTCCTATCCTGTCCGTTTTTCAAACCCGACTGATAGTTCGTTTAATACTACGTCTATGACCTCATTTCCTAAGGGTCGTAGCGTCATAGCGTGGTGTTAAATATAGTGCATATAACCTTCTTCAAGAATTGGGCTATCAAATGCAAAAAGATTTTTTCGAATCAGACTGGTAAAAAAATTTACAAATCCGACTTGTAGTTCGTTTACTACGTCGACGATGACCTCATTACGGTTTTCTTACTTTTTTTTGCTCGGCTCCTATCGGATCGTAGCGTGATGTTAAATAGCCTTCATCGAGAATTAGGTTATCAAATGCAAAAAGAATGTTTCAAATCCGACTGGTAGTTCCTGATATTATCGCGTTCAAACAAACAAACAAACAGGCAAACTCTTCAGCTTTATTATATTAGTATAAATATTGAAATATGTTAGTTGAAACATTGTCTATAATTATTACTACGATATCGATGGCTATGACTCTGGCAAAAGACAAAAAAATTAGAATAAAATACTTAAATTAGAATAATACCTAATTAATTATACTATTCTGAACATGCTTGACAAAATCGATTGCTAAAATCTGCTAAAAGTAGTAATTACTTTACACGATTTGTGTGATTACAGGAAAAAAGTATTAAACATGAGCGCCGGCATTGAATACCCAGGTGGCATGCGGTGGGAGTTGGCAGCTTGCTTGGTCTGTGCTTGGGTCTTAGTCTACTTCGCCCTATGGAAAAGCATCAAATCTTCCGCCAAAGTCCGCTACATCACTACCACACTACCCTTTCTGCTGATTATAGTATTCCTTGGTCGATCATTAACACTCGAGGGTGCTGACGTTGGCCTAAGATTTTTCTTCAAACCAGAATGGGAACTTCTGAAGCAATCAAGGCCTTGGGTGAATGCGGCATCGCAAATTTTCAATTCGATCGGTATAGCGTTCGGGTCTATGATAATGTTCGCTTCGTACAACCGATTCGACAACAACTTGTTGCACGACACTTTGGCCGTCTCGCTGGTGAACGCTGTCACTAGTCTCATCGTAGGAATATTCACCTTCGCTACCATCGGAAATATTGCATTTGAACAGAATACTTCTGTAAAGGACGTCATCGCTGATAGTACGTATTGTTTTTTTATTGCACAGAGTTCATACGTTTTACCAGCTGTGTAACTTATTTTCATTTTTCATTTAATTTCAGGTCCTGGTTTACTTTTTGTGGTATATCCTCAAGCTATCGCCAAAATGCCTGCGTCACAGTTATGGGCCGTTCTATTCTTCTTCATGTTTCTATGTCTTGGACTTAACAGTCAGGTACAGTCTTGCGACTTTTCCTTCATTTACTTTTATTATTAGACAAAAGTTTTACACAATTTAATTACGCAGTGACTTTCTTTTTTTTCAGTTTGCCATAGTTGAAGTCGTAGTTACTTCAATACAAGACGGTTTTCCAGACATGATCCGCAAACGGTTGGTGTACCATGAACTGTTGGTACTCCTAGTTTGTGCTGTGTCAATGGTGTTTGGATTGCCACACATTATCCATTGCGGCATTTACGTCTTCCAGCTGATGGATTACTACGCCGCTTCTTTAAGCATCACATACCTCGCATTTTTCGAAGTGGTTGCCATTGCCTGGTTCTACGGCGTGGGCAAACTATCCAGGAATATTAAACAGATGACGGGTATGTAATATAATAAATAATGATATTTGATTTGCATAGCTTCACATTTTTATGGATCCGTCCAAAGTGTGGACTTCAAACGCCTTTATAGCGAAGCTTTTTTCACCGTCTGTCTGTGTGCTTTCTGTCCGCCGGATAACTTGAAAACTTCCGGTCCAATAAAGTTTTTAAGGTCCAATTCAGCTTTTGAAACATACATTTATAATTGTCAGGCAATGATGGGGAAAATTATGGTTTGAGGAAAATATTATTTTCCGATATTTTTTAAGAAAACAAAAAAACTAGTAATGATCGGAACCCGTATATTGTGTACGCTGATGCTGTATGTACCGCTTTGCTGACCTTTTAACCTTTAAAAAATTGCATTTGGAAATATCCAAATGACTACATAATAGAAAGTCCGGTAGCTTTAACCAATTTACAGCTACTTGATATCTCTGACAGTCAAATTCCGTTCCAACTTTTACAGTATTTATCTAGTCATTTGACAGTAAAGTCACAAATCGCAAAGCACTAGTTGTAAACAATCCGGTCCTTTTGTTATTTTTGAGGCTATTCCAATCCAATGGACTTCCGTTAATGATGTGATGATATGATTATAATAATTTACATCGTTCTATGAATGAACATCATGCTCTTTTATTTTGTTATGTGTACTATTTTGTGGTAAAATATAGCCCTTGACCTGATAAAAATGTGTGATCTGATAACAATAATTTATGCAAATGAATTGACAAAATGAGCATCGCCAGTTAAATTGGTATGTTAACAGTCAGTTATATTGCAGTAGTTTTATTAACATTTCAGGTCGTAAGCCGTCGCTGTACTTTCGATTTTGTTGGTTGGTGGCTACGCCTGCACTCTTGCTTGCGCTGTGGGTGGCCAGCATGGTGGACTATACGCCACCTAGTTACCGCCAGTACCAGTACCCTGCTTGGGCTCAAGCGATCGGTTGGACCATCGCATCTCTTTCCCTACTATGTATACCAGTGTATGCAGTCGTTGTAGTAATTAGATCCCCAGGGAAAAACATAAGAGAGGTTCGTATTTACAATACATAGGTACTTACGAGTATATGATTTAGTAAATTTAAATTTTTGGGTCTTTTCATATAGCTTTCATTATGTGAACCAAAACTGAGGTCACCACACCACAAATAGCCAGTGACATACCCACCACCCCCGCCACTCCTCTACTGCGAGGATCAACAGGCGCAGAGGTACCAACACAAAAACACCTACCGGTGAGGGTAGCCGACGTCTCTGGGACTGTCTCTACGCTACCTTGGGCCCCAGACAAATTGATGAAAGAAGTAGGAAAAAGTTTCCACTCCCCCTCTAGCAATTGGGAGTGTAGCAAAGATATGGAGTCCAAAATAGTCTAATGGGGGTTGGGAGGTTTGGTGTGACCAAGAGAAGCCTGGCCACCTGATTTTGAACACCACGGATGAAAAGCGCCAATGTGACGCAGTGAGCTGTCACGAATAGCAGAAGGCTACTTCGTGTAATAGTAGCCATAGTGGCAGTGGGAAAGTGACATCTGTCGCAGAAGTTTGTGGGTTGGCTACGCGCAGCGTGGGACGCCCCTCCGTCCGACAGGTGGGCCGATGATCTAAAGAAGGTAGCCGGTAGCACCTGGATGCGGAGGACGGAGGAACGGGTGTGGGTGGTGTTCATTGGGGAAGGCATATGTCCAGCATTGGACGTTTATTTAATTTCAGTTCTTTTCTTAAAACATGAACGAGATTCTTCTCACATCGATGTAGGATAAGATAAACAATAAAACCTATTTTGTTTCAGAAATTGCGTCATTCGATACGGCCGACATCTATGTGCGAGTGCGGCGCAAACGATTGTGATATATGCTGCTCCGACTCGGAACCTCCAGACGATAAATCGTTAATGGTCGGAGCGGTTCGTGAATAGTCATAGTTTAAGTTGGGTTACGTAGCAAAATGCAGAAAATCATATCTCACATGTTCAAAATACATTCCTACGTCCTAAATGTAGAAAATCATTAATTTATAACGTTCGAAACTCATATTGTTTGAAAGGCAGAGTTGGGAGACGTGAACATAATTATGAGATATGATTTTCTGCATTTGTTACGTGACCTTTACGAGTATTTATCGATTAAAAGACGTGTATAGCACAGCGACTACACATATCAAGGTGATATCAATATAAACAAGACAATAAGATAATATAACTTATATAGCAAGACGTCTTCCATTACATTATCATTAATTTACAATGGCAGAAACCGCACTCGACCTAAAACTACAATCATAATATAGCAGTGACACACTTTCAGAACTTAAGTAGGTAGGTACTTAAGTCAAACGTGCGTCAAACAGGCGTGAATCGGACTACATCACGCTGATCACTCATTCATTATGTAGATTACAAGATGATAACGAACACTTTTTAGGACTCCTGTGTTAAATAAGCCTTAATTAAGATACAAAAGCAGAGATATATCTTCACTGATATAGTCGGCCACATACTGCAGCAGCCATAACTAAAGCGTAACAGATAAAAAACTTATATTATACCCTAGGTGATTTGAGTTTTGATTTTTATACAAATAAAAGTTCATCTCATATAAATCTATTCCTTTTAACAATCTATAGCTGTGCCCACTGCTGAGTTTATGTTTGAATATTATTGTGTTTGTACATTCCATTAGAATAATCTTAATAGAAATTTCATAGTCTGAGTAATATCATACGCATTTATGCACTTTCGACATCTTCTAATTAGTTCCAACACTATGAGTAGTTATTTTTTTTGTATTTTGATAAACTTAATTTAAAGACGCGTTTTTTAAAATTATCAGTACCATTTTAATATGAGATAGGCTTTCTGAAGTGAAGATAAACTGTTATAGCATGCATGTTATTTTGCTAAGTCATATAATAGGATCGAAATTAATTCTTGTGATCTAAGACATTCCGAAAAACTCCTACTGTAGTAATAAGATAAGTCGAATAAGTATTTATTTTTAGAAATTAATATCATTGATATTGCCTATCTATAATGTTGCAAAGCTCTATAAACACCAAAAAAATAGAAAATTCAGATATGATGTAGGTATGTAAGTACCTATAAAAGGTTGTTAATCTTATGCTGAAATAAAAAAAATCGTACATCTATATGTAATCTGCAATATCTGCTAAAAGCAAACATATTCCTGAAATTAATAATGTTTAACTACCTACTTGTTTTGAACTAACTAAAGAAAAGCAATTAATGAAGAATAAGACAGAAAAGTAAGTAATAATTTTATAAAAATAATGAAGAAACTCAAAAGAAGGAAGGAAGTTAATAATATACCAATATACTACTTTAAAGTAGATCACCAAATGAAATTATGTAAATATTTGGTTTGTAAATACATAAGTCAATACTGTAATTTAAGAACAATAAATTTAAGAAAACAAATATCTATGTTTTATTTAATACTATTTTATTTATAAATTAATTATATTATAATACAAATAATCAACCAGTTATAAAGTAACTACATAATTATACTTATAGAAATTTACCTAATTACTTTTTTCTTTTCTTGGGGCTGATTATAAGATTCTCTTCATCATCACCCTCACTCTCTTCTTCATCTCCAACATCCATATCACCACCTGTCGAAGATAATTTGCATAGGTATATTTATTTATCAAAAATTTGTACACCAATAAAATAAATGTTAGAAAGTTGAGTCAAACTACCACTCACTCAGTTCCCAAAAGTTGAAATATAAAACTAGGTCTGGTTTTAGGACTCCGTCAAAACAGATACCCACCCTTCCTGCAAACACTTTTGTCCATGTGTCTGTTCGACAGATAGCTCATAAAATACTGAACTGCTGAGATGTTTGGAACAAGCATGTAAAATCGGCCAGCAACAAAATATTTTTTTTACAGAGATGTTAAATTAATGCTAACAATAAATTTAATCACCATCATATCACCCCTTTGACATTAACTGCTGGACAAAGGGCTTTCCCAATTAACACCACCACACCCATTCCTCCTACTCTCCATACCCATGGATTTTGGCTATTTTGTTTAGATGGTGTGACCACCTGGCAGGACATTGTGCATACTGATTCGCTGTCTGCACTACAGAACTTGTCTGTCCCAACAGCTGTTGGTTCTGCTACAGATGTGACTTGCCCTCTGTCACAAGAATAATTTTAATTAAGGATAACGCACACTCTGTAAGACTACTATGACATAAACTTTGCTGCATTTTTAAAATACCAAACTGAAAGATGAGTCTCATACTTGCAACCTTCAACATAACCATTGACAGATCTTAACAATGTACAGGTCAACTGCTGGGTCTAGTAACATGACATTTCTAAGGTTTGGCTAATTTAAACATCTTTTGAAAGTCAGGACAAGATATATGGGAGACTAAGGGTTTGAAATTCCTCGCGGTGGAAGTCGCGGGTGAAGTAAGTAGGTTAATTTAGCAATAACCTTATGGGAGACTAAGGGTTTGAAATTCCTCGCGGTCGAAGTCGCGGGTGAAGTAAGTAGGTTAATTTAGCAATAACCTATGTAAAATTCATCTTAGTCAGCAACTAACCTCAATTCTGAAAGGAGTACCTAACCTCATATCCAGTATCTTGCGGCAGTCAGAGAGGAGATAAAACCTACGCAGTGAACGTCGACAGGCTAATGACAATGATAGGATCATGAGAAAGAGTTTATACGAGCATGGCAAGGTACCTGAATCTCCGTGACTTTCAATAATCTTGGTTATAGTTGCATTTGCGGTGCGTTGAAATTCTTCTAAAGATTTCACTAAATAATATGACTGTGTAGTGGTTTCTTTTACAATTGTCTCAAGTATTTTATTGTTTTCAGAAACTACCAACTTAATTTCGGACAACATTCTATTGTTATCAAAGCATAGAACCAATCTAAAATTAAATTACACCGATTACACCCATGAAAAAACAATTAAACACCGACAAACCAACCGACCGTCCGACCTTGGTCCGACCTACAGAAGGAAACGTTTTTTTTTTGTTTTTTTCTTGTTGTTGTTGTTGTTGATTTGTCCTCTATTGAGGACGGGCAAGGGTAGCTTCGTCCATACAGCCCTGTCTTAATTAAAGTATTATTTCTTATATTTATTTAAACCGGCGGTTACAGCACGGCCTCCACAAAAACAAAGCACGATTTTCAATTAAACCGCAGCACAGCCTCCACTAGGGCACAACTAGTGCCATTCGGTGATCCACACTGCAGGTTCATGTCCGCATTAAACCGATAGTAGGTTTAATAAAGAATAACAAGGGATATTTTGGAACTATCCCGTAGAGTCGTTACACGCTTTTATTTAACTATCCCGCACAATAAACACTTTAATAGGCACTTGTTGCTTATAAAACTATCACAAATAAACATCAAAACCCACAATATACATTTTTTGGAAAACTAAACAAAATCGATTAGTTTTCCAAAAAATGTATGTTGTAGGTTTTGGTGTATATTTAGTATATGTAATATTATTCTAGTCGTGCTCTGGTTTTATGGAGGCCGTGCTGTAACCGCCGGTCTAAATAAATATAAGAAATAATACTTTAAATAAGACAGGGCTGTATGGACGAAGCACCCTTGCCCGTCCTCAATAGAGCACAAATCAATAACGAACGAAAAAAAAACTCTTTGGTCGTGATCAGCTGATTCTGACAACCTAAAAGATTTAGACTATTTATTTTGAATTGGTTAGTTTAATCAGGAGTACTTTATTCAATATGTAGATACAATATTAATATGCGTGAGTTTGGTAAATTCGGTCCATTAATAGGCGCTGTAGATGCAGGAACATCCAATGTGAAATTTTTGGTAAAATCATACCTACTAGAATTGTTCAGCATACTTTTTCTGTCGGGCACTATTGTGATTGTTGTCGTATATTTTAGGTATTTGCAACAAACACTTCAGAAGTATTAACATATCATCAATCTTCTTTGAAGAGATTCAGTCCTCAAGAAGGTTGGGTAGAACAAGACGCGTTAGAAATTTTAAATGCTGTTTTAGAATGTATAGAGGTAACAATACATCTTTTTATCACACACAGTACTCAGAACATTTTCATCAATGATATTATAGTATAGGTATTATGCATAAATGTCACCGCCAAATCTTCGCGTGCAAAAGGCGACGACCAGAAAAGGTGACCGCAGTAGCGACTGGATGGAAAAGCTGGATGTACAATGTGGTGGCCCGCATTGGGTATGGCCTATGTCTATCAGTGGACGCCAACCGGCCAATATGATGATGTTAGGTATTAATTTCTATGTTACCAAATGAGTATTCCCTGTCCAGATTAGAGAAGTGTAATTTATTTATAGCTATAATTTATAGTGTTTAACATTACAGATTACTACTGATAACTTGAGAAAGTTAGATATAAATCCTGAGGATGTTGTTGGCATCGGTATCACAAATCAAAGAGAAACCACCATAGTTTGGAACTCAGTTACTGGACAACCTCTTTATAGTGCCATTGGTAAGACAAATCATCTATCTTAGATATACCCCATGACTGACCTCCTATCTATCTTAACTGTGTGTCAGATAAGTAATGGATAACCTGTCAACTTGTGATGGGTCTATCAGAATATGATAAAATGACCTTAGCAAATATTTCAATGTTTTCGAGATACCTATTTTAATTTTTAAAAATATGGTATGGGATTTATATAGTTCCAAGTATTATATATGAAATCAAAATGCTCATACCTCAAAAACAGTTTTATCATATTCTGTTGTCATAAAAAGTTCCACAACCAGTTGCCAGGTTAGTCATTAGTTCGGGAAAAGTTCACCAAGTAATCTATTTGAGAATGTTTAAGTATCTATGTGTCCTACCAAATCTGAGCTATGACACAGAAATGTGGGTACTGACAGCGGGTCTGATCTACTAGTTTAAGGTTGCTCAGCGTACGCGCGGCGTGTGACGCCCCTCCCCGACAGATGGACGACGAAGTTGGCCGAAAGCAGCTGAATGCGGACGGCTGGATGTGGTGGCGGTCATTAGAAAGGCATATGTCTAATGAAGGCTACCAAACCTATTTACTTACCTTTTTTATGTTCCAGTGTGGTTAGATGTAAGAACGTCAAAAATTGTTGATGAACTTATAAAGAACAAGGGAGCCCAGTGTGTTAATGCTGTTGCTCAAACCAGTGGACTTCCATTGTCTACATATTTTTCCTCTGTGAAGCTCAAATGGCTTCTCCAAAATGTAACAGCCATCAAGGAGGCTGTTACTACAGGAGAATGCATGGCGGGTACTGTAGACTCCTGGCTGATATGGGTATGTGCACTACTTTAAATACTTTTATGAGAAGTAAAACTCCCCCCCAAAACTGTCAATTCCATTAAAACGACGATATTTCGTCCGTCTGTCCCCTGGATAACTCAAAAACTGATCGGGCTGAAACTTGGTATATACTTGTAAAATTAGTTTTTTTTTTTGGAAAATTACAGGTACCTACTTCAGGAAAACTAAATATCACGGATCCTGCACATTGTGTACGATGACGTTGGTTTTTTGGACTTTCTTCCTTCAAAGGAATCTACCAAAATGTTTTATACATACACTATTGGCGCCAGACTCGAGCGCTCTCATGAGAAAACTAGCTTTTGCCCGCATGGAATAAGTGTATCACTGTACCAAGTGTCATCAATATCCGTTCAGCCGTTACAGCGTAAAAGAGTAAAAAACATCCTCACGAAATCACTCACAAACATCCTTACAAACTTTCGCCTTTATAATATTAGTAGCAAGGAAGTAGTATAACCAATCTTTTTAAATAAAGTTTGTTTTATAAGATAAATTTTAAATTTACAGAACCTCACAGGTGGCGTCCGTGGCGGTGTTCATGCCACAGACGTGACCAACGCCTCTAGAACTCAACTTATGTCACTGAGAAGTTTACAATGGGAAAAGGCGTTATTGCGTTTTTTCGATATACCAATACAAATACTACCAAAGATAAAAAGTTCCGCAGAAATATTTGGCTACATTTCTACAGGACCTCTCCTTGGCGTGCCTATCGCTGGCGTAAGTTGTTCGTTTTTTACCATTCGATTTTTAGATTGTTAAATCTAGGTCTATTAAGTGCCCATTCATTTCCAGATTGAATGAATCGTGTAGCTGTTTAAATAAAAGGTGAACATATTTAATTTGTACACATTTGTGAGCAAATAGTCATGGCAGCACATACAATAAAATTGTACTCTTGTCTAATTTCAACCTAGGATTACCAGCATTAGGTAAATATTAGACAAGGACGGTACCTACATTGTACGGTCTACCGTACGTCAGTGGAAACAAAACCAGTACTTATATACTGGTCTGTCATAGTATTGGAACTCCCTAATAAGCTAGGTCAGCTCAATGTCAATGTGTTTCCACTGACATGCGGTCGACTGTACAAGCTGTCTCCCGTTGGAATAAACCCATTTGCGACGAAACCGCAAAGTCAATGAGGCGAAAATGTTGTCTGCTTGTACTCTTACTTTGCATTTTCATACCAGCCTCATTAGGTAGGTAGTCTAGCTAATCTGTGTTGTAACTGAAAATATATTAATTTATAATGATATTTGTTTCCTGTGTAATATCAACATTTGTCACCATTCTCAACAGTGTTTGGGGGATCAGCAAGCAGCGCTAGTCGGCCAAGGATGTATGAGATTTGGCCAAGTCAAGTGTACCTTTGGCACAGGTTGTTTCTTATTGTACAATACGGGTAAGTGAAAATAATATAATATTACCAAAGCAAGTAATATAAAATCACACTAAAATTAATCAACAGCCTATTATTAAGTGCCCATTGTCCAATAACGCTAGTCTTTGGTGTGATAATAATATTCCGAGAAACTCACTGGTACTGGCCCGGATTTAAAACCTCGACCTCGAAACCGTGAAGGCGAGCGCACTACCAACTAACCTAGGCTACCAAGTCAACGTAACGTAACGTTAAGACAAGCAAGTCATATAAAATCTTTTTATTTTGGATTTCCAGGTGATTCAATAGTACATTCACAGAATGGTCTTTTAACCACAGTAGCTTACAAGCTCGGGCCGGATGCCCCGCCGGTTTACGCATTAGAGGGGTCTGTGGCTATAGCAGGTAATTCGGTTTCCTTTTATTTTATTACTAACGTCTATTGCTTATGGTAAACGAGCAAACAGTCCTAAATGATATGGTACTTAATTTGATTGGAATACATCCTACCAATATTATTAGACACGAAAACGTAAGGATGTTTGGATGTATGTTTACAACTTTATGAGTTTGATGTTTGTATTTTTAGGTATTACTCTTACACGCAAAAACTACGTAACAGATTTTAATGAAACTTTACAGTAGGTGAAATATCACCTACTGTAAAGAATACATTAAATAACATTAGAATAACACAGACTATAGATACCTCGGGAGTAGCTGTTCCCGCGGGAAACACGTGCGAAGCCAGCCAGTACATACATAATTCATACTATATTACTCCCTGACGGCAGGCAGGATTGGCATCCGAAAGCAGTGCCTGAAATCGAACTCGCTCCTTTGCCTATCAAATCAAACACAGCAAGCCGACTGCTTATTGGCGAAGAGCTGTACCTATGTTCAGAATACAAAACACTAACAACTAGTTTAAAATGTGCCCAGGCGGGCCCTTCACCTTATAGATAAGTAGGTGCAAATGCGATATTTCAACAAATTTTTTGTTGCCTTTTAGGGGACACATTACAATGGTTGCAAAATGGGTTGGAGATATTAAGTGATGTGGCGGACAGCGAGTCGCAGGCCGCCGTGGTACATGACGATGACGAGGGTAGCGTATGTTTCGTGCCGGCGTTCAACGGGCTGTATGCACCGTACTGGAGAAGAGACGCTAGGGGGTATGTCAGGAAACAAGCGAGGAACAGTCAAACACAACAGAAACTGTCAAACAGTCTGGAGGAGGGTTTTATTGTGTGTAGCGACGATCTAGTGCTGATCAGGATACAGGAGTAGATTTAGGCACCTGCACCATTAACTGGGCGATTCTGACCAATATTATACGTTACATATCAAAAACAAATAATACCTTCATTTGAAGTTTATTTTCTTTATTAAATTTCAACCCTAGCTAGTGTTGTACGGTGGCTGGAGGGGGGGCGGGCGGATTAGTCGGAAAACTCAAAGTAGCTAACTCAACGGGCTATGGGAAGAGCCATGCTAGGAGTTTCCCTGAGAGACAAGATCTTTAACAAGGTGATCCGCGAGCGAACCAAAACTTTCGACATACCTCAAAAGTTAGAAGTTGAAGTGTCAGTGGGCTGGTCACATCTGTCAAAGAACCGATAACCGCTGGGGTAGACGAGTTCTCGAGTGGAGATAACGTGGAGATAACCGAAGAAAGATAGATAAACCACTATTTAGGTATTATTTGGGTACTATTTATTGGCACTAAAACTAGCCCAGAATCTCTTATGTGTACGCTAGGTGAACGGACACATTTATTCTCAAACACAGCACTCTTACACAATTACACATAGTTATTACAGTTGGTACAAAAGTACAATGAGGCAAACAAATAGGCAATAATCGGGTTCAGTGGCGCAGTGAGGGAGGGAGGTCTATGTCCAGCAGTGGACTAGTGCAGGCCGATGATGATTTGTTGTTATGCAGAGTGATGTGCGGCCTGAGCAGCAAGACTCGCCGCGAGCATGTGGTGCGCGCCGCGCTGGAGGCGGTGTGCCAGCAGACGCGCGCCGTGGCGGCGGCCATGGCGGCCGACTGCGCGCCGCCGCGCCGCCTGCTCGCCGACGGCGGGATGGCGCAGAACGCCGTGCTCATGCAGATGCAGGCCGATCTACTCGGCACGCCGGTGGTGAGACTACCTACTCGCCGAATGACATCGCCCAATCACGCCATTGGCCCCACCACTCAGAGGAACAGTCATTGGCTCCAACTCAACTGTTGACCAAATTATATAACAGCTGTAATGACTCCACGGACATCTTGTTCGATTCACTTGTTAAATTTAGGAAAAATCTGTTTTAAAAATAATATATCATCTGTGATTAATATAATATCTAACTGTAATGGCCTGAGGGCATATTTGTTCGATTTGATTTCTTTTTTCTGTTTGTATGCATGTTGTATTCACCAGTAATTGGCAGGCCTATTGGACATAGGCCTGCCACAATGGCTCCCAGAGATGATATATACTTACTTTTTTATTTTTGTATCAGGTTCGTCCCTTGATGATGGAGAGTACAGCGCTCGGGGTGGCAATAGTGGCAGGACGGGCACTTCGTGTGTGGCCCACGGCCATACCCAGCCCACCTGCCGATACCTTTCTACCCGCCATATCTAGTGAAGGTAAAGCTATACATACAGGTGTAGATACATTTAGTCACCTCCTATAACTAAACATAGCAAAGAATTTTGAGTGCTTTATGACCACTTGGTGTTTAAATATAAGCTTACGATTAACCGCCGTACCATAGTAGCTAGAGTTGGTATAAAATAAACGAATCTAAACTAAGGTATATATATTTTTGATATGTATGTATACATTGGTCAGAATCACTTAGTTAACCGGTAGGAACCATTATAAAGCCCTGTACATTTTTACTTTAGAAGCTTTAGAAAGGGCGACTTAACTTTTAGAATGGAGGGTGGGTGGTTTTTTTGGGGACCTGTCGCTCGCTGAACACGCTCGAAGGCCCAGTCAACGTAACGGTCTCCTCGCCACCTATATTATCTATGATTTTTGAGTGTCATTGAACTGATGAGACACAATAGTCTCAGTAGTGCAGTCAACTGATAATTGTCCAATTAATGAGAATAGACGGTTTTTTTGGTGGTCATTTATCTGTCGATACAAATTGTGGATAAGAGTGTATATTTGTTGCCATAAAAAATTTTTTTTACAGAACGCGAAATACGACGCGTAAGATGGGAAGCGGCGCTCGATCGGTGCATGGGCTGGGCGACAGACGGCAATGAACAATGTGAAGTGCAACCTTTAGTCGACGAGCCAGACCGCACCACGGCCGCCTTGCCGCCGGGACTCTTCTTTCTTGGTACCGCCCTACTAGTCATCATAGCAGATAAATTAAAATCTATTTAGTCATGTCACAAACTTCGTAGTCATTAGTTATAAAGGATCTTCCTACATTAAAGTACTTTAGACTGGAAAAAAGATTAATTTATTCATTTAACTTGTTGATTGTTGTCATAAAATTAAATGTTTTGGACATTTATTTTTTATTCATTTGAAAATATTTAGTGCGAATTATTTACTTCATACGCAAGTGGCGCCGCGAGCGGCGAGTAGTGGCAGTTTTGCCTGCCAGTATTCAAGAAAATAGGTTGGCACCTAGTGGTTGGCACTTTACGCGTCATCTTGGTAGAGCCACGGCCTCCACGTTAGCAATTTTGAATTTTCCAAAGGTTATCAAATTCAAAACCACTTAGCGTCCTTTGCGTAGAGGGAGAAAGTCAATCAACGGTCCTTTGGTATCGGGGCAGTATTTTTCACCTATACAACTACAATCAACTATATAAGTGCTTCTCTGCCTTAAGCTCTATGGCAGCAGAAGCCTAATTATGTAAAGGATGAATGTCTCCGTAGGTATTATATTCTCTCTGGATGACTGAATTCTAGCTATATTAATAGAGTGGAAAGGCAAAATAAGATATAAGATTTGGAATGTGAAGGTCTAGAAGTGGCACGGTATTTAGAATGTAAAGCCAGATTGCAGTAATAAAAGTTTATTTAATTATAAATATTTAAAAAAGGATATTGATAAATACGAAAAATAAAACCACACACACTTTAACCTTTAATAACTGCAATGGGTCGCAACTTCACACCCTTCTTACTTATGCCTGCAGCATGGCATGTGTTCACAACATCTGTAACATTCTTGTATGATTCAGGTGCTTCCTCCATAACTAATTTTGGTGATGCGACTCTGATAGAAATACCCATATCTTCTAACCTATGGAGAACTTCTTTGTAATCTATGTTCCGTCTAGATTTAGCGCGAGATAAAGCACGGCCCTGAAAAATATAAAACAATAAGTAAACAACGATGTGATATGCAATAAACATTATGAAAACAATATGAATATACCACTTAATTTTTAAAACAGTACTATACTAACAGCTCCATGACAGGTAGATCCAAACGTCTCGGTCATGCCCTGATGAGTGCCTGTGAGAACATAACTGCAAGTTCCCATAGTGCCTCCGATCAGTACGGGCTGTCCAGTCAGCTGATAATCTACAGGGATCAGGGGATGATGTGGGGGGAATGCTCTGGTTGATCCCTGAAATAAAGTTTGAATTCAAAAAAAATTAAATCAGATTCAGAGGGTGCCAGAAATGATTATCTCGTAAAAATATTTTTTACCTTCCTGTGTACTAAAAGTGTTTTAACTTTTCCATCCACAACATGTTCCTCAGCTTTAGCGATATTGTGGGAAACATCATAAATGACATGCATATCTAAGTCATCAGGTGCCATTTTAAATTGTTTTGCAAATGCCTGTCGAGTTAGAAACGTCATGGAACTGCGGTTTACCCAAGCAAAATTTGCTGCAGCTGCCATGGCCTTCAGGTAGTCCTGACCTTCAACAGAATTTATTCTAGAACATGCCAACTGTCGGTCATTTGTTTCAATCTGGTCTCTCTTCATGGCTTTCTCCATTTGCACTAAGGCATCTGTAGCCACCTGATGACCAAATCCTCTACTTCCAGAGTGTATCATAACACAAACTTGGCCAACTCTCTCAATACCCATTTTCCCAGCTGCATATTTATCGTAAATCTCGTCCACTACTTGTATTTCAGCATAGTGGTTACCAGCTCCTAGAGTACCAAGTTGAGGTAAGCCCCTTTTCTTTGCCCGTAGGCTAACTTTGGATGGATCAGCATTTAACATGCGCCCATATTCTTCACAATGCTCTTTGTCCTCTGCCCACACATAACCCTCTCTAAGAGACCAATCCATTCCCATTTCTAGGGCTTCCTCCAAGTCACGAGCATTCATAGGAATTATACCTTTTGAGCCAACCCCCACAGGTATGTGATCGAAGAGACTTTGGGCCAGTTGTTCCTGTAAAAGATACCATGGATAAAATACAAACTGTTAATTGATATCTTCAACTAGTCTGCCTAACACATACTTTGATTGGTAATACATCTTTTTCGTGCAAGTTGGTTCTCAGAAGACGCACACCACAATTGATGTCAAATCCTACCCCTCCGGGAGAGACAATTGATTTTGGATTCGACATATCAAATGCAGCCATGTTACCTGGAATATGATTATGAAAATAACTCACGTGGAAATATATTTATAATAATAATATAGCGATTGCACAATGTTTTTCCTCTTACCTATGGCAAATCCGTAACCTGAGTGTACATCTGGCAAGCCAACGGACCGGCCCACGATCCCCGGCAGCGCAGCGACGTTCGCTATCTGCTTCACGCCCGGAAGGAACCCGCCGGTCATTCCCGGCCGGCAAGCGTTCCTCAACTCATCTAACATGAGTTTCTCGAGAGTATTGTTCACGTAAAACACGCCTTCAACATTCATGTTAGGTTGGAACCCCTTTTTTATTCGCCAACAGTACGGGTTTATTTTCTCCAGATACTTCAGCTCTTCATTGTATTGTCTAACAACCATGTTGGACAAACTATATTGCAATAAATTGTGAATAGAATAGAAATTTGAAAATTGAAGTGCCTGCCTGAGCGGTACGCAAGTAACCACAAATAAAACAATCAATTAATTTTTTTTTTTTTTTTTTTTAATTTATTAGGGCATTGGAAAATTCCATCAGCCCAACCTTATATATCAATGTCACAAACATATTTATATACAATAAATGAACATACACAAACATCATTGTTACAATCAAAATAAACAGAAAGCGACCCATATTAAACCCCACCTACTGTATTTTTTACAAAATTAAAAATAACACCATACAACTCCTTACACCTAAGCAAACCTTGCACAGTGTGCGGAACGCTTCCAATCAAATCTTGACATTGACAGAATAATAAAAGTCTATCTAATACAAAATTATTACAATTATAGAAAATATGTTGAAGATCACAGAAATCATTTGTACAATATTTACACAAAGCATTATCTAAATTTAGCCTACTTAAATGAGACGGCACTCTGCAGTGGCCTATCCTCAATCGACACAACACAGTAACAAAGTGTCTACCTAAAAATTTGGAGTTTTTTTCAAACCAAGCTTTGGTGGATACGGTAGGTACAATTTCTTGTAACCATTTGCCTTTAGTTTGTCTGCTAGAGTTTAATGATAAACACCAACGTTCTAACATTTTAAGCTTTATAAATGGAATTAAATCTGTGTAAGGCACGAGGTAAGTACAATCAATATTATTATCTGATGACTTGGCCAATGAGTCTACTAGTTCGTTGCCAAGAATGCCAGAGTGGCTAGGAACCCAAGCTAATTCGACAGTAACATTTCTGCAATTTAACTTAAAAATATAATATCTTATTTTATAAATTAGATAGTTGGCTGATGCTGAAACAGTTTTACTTGTAAGAGCCATTAACACACTTAAAGAGTCAGTTAATATTAAATATGTTTTATTAATACAATTAACTTGCATTAGAATAAATTCAAGGGCATGTAAAATGGCAAGAGCTTCTGCAGAAAAAATTGAAAATAAATTGTGACATTTGTAAACTTTACCTAGATTAGTAGCAGAGACATAGAATGCAAAACTCGTTCTTTTATCAGTTTTTGAACCATCAGTATAGATTTTAATAGAATTCTTTTTAGAATCTAAGAACTGTAGAAAATCAAATTTAGTTTCATATTTGTTTAAAATTATAGGTATATCCATCATATTGATATCAAATTCATTATTAAAGCAAGGAAGTACACTAGACCAAGAAATTATGTCTTGAAATTCAAAGTTTAGGTATGAGATTGACTCGCTTAATGAAGTAATAATTCTCAAAGGGCAATTGTTATAGTTAGGAATATTATAGTTGTCTAGGTATCTAGAAACAATCACATTGTCACGACTTACAAGCTTTAGACAGTATTTGTCAGTAATGTAAGATCTTCTGATATTCAATGGAATAATTCCGGCTTCAACTTCAAGAGAATTTATAGGGGATGAAATCATAGCCCCAGTGATCACACGTAAGGCCTTGTTTTGAATTAGGTCTAGTTTTCTGAGCAAGTGTTTTGCAGCATCGAAATAAAACATACACCCATAATCAAAATAGCTACGTACTGTAGTTACATACAGTGTTTTTAAGATTTTTGGATCAGATCCCCACTTAAGCCCAGCCAAAGACTTCATAATATTTAATCCTAATTCTGCTCTTTTACATGTGTAGTTAATGTGTTCTTCCCAAGAAAGCTTATAGTCAAGAATGATACCTAAATATTTATACGAGTAACAAGTTGGTAGAGCTTGATTATTATAATATAGTGAAGGATTAATTTTACCATTTTTAGAAAATACAAGAGCTGCACTTTTAGATGTATTAACCTCTAGTTTCAAGTCTTTAGTCAAAATAGATTGTAAAATTTCCAAACTATAGTTCAAGATTGATTCACCTTCCTTAATGTTAGGGCATTGAAGATACACAACCAAATCGTCGGCAAAAAGTAAGAATTTAACTGAATTTGGGATCTTTTTCATTAGTATTACCAAACTTAGAATAAAAATTAATGGTGATATGACAGAACCTTGAGGGGTACCTTTGAAAGAGGATTTAGGGCCATAAATTTGATCTTTTATTTTAAGGAAGATACAACGCTTATTAAGAAAATTAAATATCCATTCTAAAAGAGATCCTGGAAATCCCAATATACTGAGACTTTTTATCAAATATTCATGATCAATATTATCAAAAGCACCTTTAATGTCAAAAAAGACAGCCATAGTATACATGTTATCTTTAAAACCATTGTTGATGTCACCAATTAAGCAACTAAGACTATCAATGGTACTTTTTCCTCTACGAAATCCGTATTGATTTTCAGGAATGAGGCAGTTATGTTCAATGAACCATTCTAGCCTAGCCTTTAACATTGTTTCAAAAACTTTAGAGAAACAAGATGTCAGAGAGATAGGTCTGTATGAGTCTAGGGACCTAGGATTTTTATTGGGTTTCGGAATAGGAATGACATTTTGTATCTTCCAACTTTGAGGAATACACTTAGAAAACCACAACTGATTAAAAATATCTAACAGGATCTTCATCCCATTATCAGGCAGACTTTTAATTAAAACATAAGGCATGTTATCTGGGCCTGGGGATGTGTTCTTTTTATTATGTAATGCAGCAATGAGTTCGCTAATTTTAAAAGGATCATTAAGCCATTGAGCTGAATTATGTCCAGTAGAAGAAAAATATCTATGACAATTTGTAGTAGTATTAGAACAGTCAGGCGAGATTTTGTCTAAAAATTCCAATGCTTTGTTATTATCTTGTAAAAAGTGACTGTTTTTAGAACTTTGACTTTTACTTGAAAATTTAAACCTACGAATGTGGTCCCAAATGATTTTAGACGGAGTGCAGCGATTAAATGTAGAGCAAAGATTCATCCAACTCGTACGTTTTTGGTCTAAAATAGTAGCCTTTTTTCTAGCCTCAAACTCTTTATAAATTAGATAATTTTCTAAGCTAGGGTATTTTTTATATGAATCAAGAGCTAGACGAGAGCGATTTACAGCTTGTTGACAGGCATCATTCCACCAAACCAAGGCTTTTCTACTCTTAGTTTGAGTTGAGTTCTTGTAAAGATTTTTCTTAGGAAACAACATCAGGACAGAATTAATACTGTCTAAGAAATTGTTGTAATCAACTATGGGATCTTTAGTTAAGTGATAAGATGAGAAAACTGTATCACACTCTTTTGTAAATTTTGACCAATCTACTTTATTAAAATTTGTTACAGATGTGCTTTGAGATGAGGTGCCAGAGGTATTATTGGTACTGAGTAATGGATCAATAAACTGAAAGCCAACATGAATCGGAAAGTGATTACTACTAAGTGGATCTTCAGAAACAAAAAAAGTACAGCTGGAACTCAGTGCAGATGATGCAAAAGCTAAATCTAACACATTACTATTTTGGCCATATGGAGCTAATGTAGTGACAGTGTGATCATTTAAACATACCATGTTATGATTATCCATAAAAGAGTTCAAATTCAAATTCAAATTCAAAAGTATTTTATTGCATGTAAGTACACTAGGTACATTTATACAACGTCAATTTTTTATCTACCACCGCCTCCAAGGTGTTATATAGAGCTGAATGAATCAGATTACCTCTTTTATCGTTTTTATTGGAACCCCAAGACGAATGATGGGCATTAAAGTCGCCTATTATTATACAATGACTGGATGAAACTTTACAGAATAGATCACTCAGAAGATTAATGTTGAATTTCCCATTTGGTGGCGGAGGACAATATGCAGAGATAATATCAAGAGAGAAGGTGGTGCTTAAATGTAATGTCACCAATATATTTTGAAAACAATGTAGTGATGAAGTGTTGATAATATCATAATTATATTTATTCATAATAGCTATTGCTACTCCCCCATGAGGGTGGTCAGAGTCAATTCTCACAATATTATAGCCTTGAATTTTGAATTTCTTTCTATGATCAAGCCAAGTCTCATTTAATAAAATAATATCAATGTCTATATCAATATCATGAATGTAACTAATTAATTGCCCTAGTTTCGGAGTTATACTACGTGCATTCCATTGTAATATGTTGATATTAGCTAATTTATTAATCATTGAGATAAGTTAGTAATAAGTAAATCCTTAATTACTTTAGAGGAAATTTTAACACCCTCCTCCCTTTTCTGAAGAATATCGATAATGGTTTTGGAAATAGTTTCCAATATGAGGTCCGAGTTAATTATATCTGTGAACATTGCTCTTCTTTGAGGAGTTATATTTTTTGATGACGCCGCATCAATGTTGGTTTTATTAATTGAATTGTCTAAGGGAGTTTTCAATGGAGGAAAGGAGGCTTTAGAATTTCCCCCAGTCGCTGCGGCATATGATAAGTTGCCTGATATCTTAGTTTTAATTTCATTAATTTTTGCTAATTTTACAGGACAAGCTGATGAGATAGCCAAATGGGGACCGCTGCAGTTAATGCATTTAATATTGTCCTTGTTGTCACAATCCTTGAAACTGTGGGAACCAGCACAGACAGAGCATACCTGCTGTTTGCTCTTGCAACTGCCGCTCCCGTGATTAAATTTGTAGCATGTATAGCACTGCAATACAGGACGCACATACTCACGAACGTCGAACCAAATGTGATCATATGTAGCATGGTCAGGTCTTGAAGATGATAAGAAAGTCACTAGGACTGTACGAAGAGGCTCAAATGAACCATCCGGAAGCTTTTTTTGGAATCTTCTCACACCTATTATATCGCATGGAGCAGCAAGATTGGTCAGCAATTCCTCTTCAGTAATTGAAACGGGTACAGAAATTATGCCCAGGGATTCCAATTGATCAAATGGAATTTTTGCAGTCCATTTATTTTCATCCAATAAAGTTTTGTTTAATATAAAAGCATTGGCTTCTTTTTTGGTGTTGAAAAATATTTTTAGGAAAAAGTTTCCAATCTGTTTAACAAATTTTACTCCAGGTACTTTATTTTTAAGTATGAAGTTCACTTGGAAAATATCAATTTTTTGTCTACCATTTTCTTCCATTGAAGAGTCTGAAGATAACAGAACTGGGTATTCATTTTTCTCTTCCACATAAATATGATTGTGATCTTTAAAGAGACCTCTACGACTTCGATTGAAATTTGCCGCCATTTTCGTTGGTGGGAATTCCTTTAGATCACCATCACCTCGTCTTTTTAAGGGATTTACACCGTCACTGCATTCATTCATATCACACTTCCAGCAATTAGTTAAAAAACAAGATAATTCGCAAAAAAGAACCAGCAAAGGGTTTTTAAATAATTATTTTAAATTAAATTCAATTAAAGCGCCCTTTCCCTGCAAAGTTCGCGCCCTTTTTTCACAATCAATTAAAGTTGCAGACAACCAAAACTCAAACCGAGACCGCCTGACAATGGCAATCAATCAATCTTTTTTTTTTGTTGTTGCTGTTGATTTGTCCTCTATTGAGGACGAGCAAGGGAAGCTTTGTCCATACAGCCCTGTCTTATTTAAAGTATTATTTCTTATATTTATTTAAACCGGACGATTACAGCACGGCCTCCACAAAAACAGAGCACGACTAGAGTTAGTCGGCGATTTTCAATTAAACAGCAGCACGGCCTCCACGAGGGCACAACACTAGTGCCATTCGGTGATCCACACTGCAGGTTCACGTTCGCATTAAACCGATAGTAGGTTTAATGAAGAATAACAAGGGACATTTTGAAACGATCCGGTAGAGTCGTTACACGCTTTTATTTAACTATCCCGCACAATATACACTTGAATAGGCACTTGTTGCATAAACTATCACAAATATACACCAAAACCTACAATATTCATTTTTTTTGGAAAACTAAACAAAAACAACAACCATCTCTGACAAAATCCCGCCAAAAAGCCTCAGTTTTTTTATAATGTTTATACGACCATGGAAACAAGTTATTTTAGATCCATCATTGCTTTAATTTATCAATAAATCTTTAATATATAAAACAAAGTCGTGTTAGTTACACCACTTATAACTCAAGAACGGCTGAACGAATTTTGTTGAAATTTGGTACTGGGATAGCTTATAGCCTGGAATAACAAAGGCTACTTTTTACCGCGTTAAACTATTCCCATGGGAAACTCAATATATAAGTGGCGCCATCTCTTTCTAGCGTCATCTAAGTTTTAGACTTAATAGTAGAATTTTTGTAGTGTAATAGTAGAATTGGCTAACTCTGTACAAGTCAAATTGATCACCTGTCTGCGGCAGTTTGGTACGGGCAAAGAAATTGAATTGCTATTCAATTTCTTTGGGTACGGGGGTGAAAATTTGCACGGCAGTATCGGTTTCAACGCAGTAACTTGGAAATTTAAAATTATTATAATTATAAAATAATAATGACGGGTGTTTGGAATTCATATTTTAAGGCGGGGTGGTACGGGGGTGAAAATTTGCATGATTTATTCTGTTCCCATTAATTATAATTTATTATTTTGTCTAGATAGACTACATTAAATTAATTAATAATTAATTTTCTGTAGGTACCTAGGTCTGTTAAATCTTCTGAATTACTTCCTTTGTGCGTAGACAAATACTTAGTCAAACACTTAGCACCACACACTTATAACCACAGTCAAATACTTATAGCTTTTGACAGAACGACGTATGACGGGTCAGCTATGATGCAAGTAGTTTTAAGATATAATCCAAAATAAAACTATGTTCAGTTTAAACCAGATGATCGCTCGTATTTGTAGTCATAGCAACCCTTCAGAAATTTGACAACATTTCTTCTTAAAAGTATATGGCCGTTACACTCCTCCTCGCTCGGAGAGCTCCTTAGGTGGAGACGGACATTTTCAGTTGCCCTCAGAAGCACAATGATCCTGCAGGTAGGCCGGCGCAGTGTGCCACCGTGTGTAGTCACGTCCATCATGCGCACGCGCCCGTCACGGTCCGGTATGATCACGGATACTCGGCCTCGCAACCACATGTTGTGCGGAGAGGCGTCATCTGCAATCAAAGTTAATTCCCCGAATCCTTCTTTGCGCCCATCATCCGTAGTCCAGTTCTTGCGAAACTGTAGTTGCGGTACGTATTCGCGCACCCAGCATGACCAGAAATGGTCAGCTAATCTCTGGCTGATTCTCCGCTGCTTCCATAAGTAGTCTTTATCCGAAATGTCTCCTGGACTAATCAATCTGTTTGAAGTCTGACTACGTATGTCGAAGCCGCCTTCAACTTGATGAATCATGATCACATCTTTTAGCTTCATCTCCTCCTCGTTATCCAAGCTGTCAAGATAGTCAATGACGTCATGTCTTTTCTTAATCGCCTTGACGGCTCGAGGATGCGAGAGAGCGTCAGTGACATAATTTTTCTCTAGGATGTTGTCGACCTGTTTCGTATAATCACAGGGAAATAATCTAGGACGTTCTTCTTGTCTAATTCCGATACTGTCGAGACGAAAATGATCATTTACAAAATCGTGGAGTTCATCTTCCTCTCTGATATGAAGAGTGAATTCGGGCATAACTCCTTTAGAGACAGAAGAGACAAAACCATGCAGAACCCATCCAAGTTTGGTCAATGATGCTACGGGTTCATTCTTCTTACCTTCTCTTATCTCACGGCTTATAATGAGCTGCCAGTTGTCTTGGCCAATCAATATGGTCGGGCGACCGACGACGGTGTGGATTGGAAGCCCTTGTAGGTGCGCGTACTGTGAGACGTCGCGTTCAGACACTGATCGTCCAGGCAGCGTCAAATCATTGACAGTCCGAACACGGTTTAGTCTGTGTGTAGCCTCAGGGGTACGAATTGTCAACGTCACGATCTGACTAACCATATTGCTACCTCTTCCGATAGCACCTTGAAGATTTAGTCCATCCTCAGGGCCTGTTGCTCCAATCTTATCAGCAATCTGGCTTTCCATGAGCGTGACGGTGGAACCCTCGTCCAATAGCGCATATGTGTCTACGCAACCTTCAGGGCCCTCCACGAATACAGGTAGAACCTTCAGGAAGACTTTCTTGTCGTTTTCCGTCCAAACATTAGCCGTGGTCTCCGTATTGTCTTTCTTGTCATCAGATTCCTGCTCCGACCAGTTCTTCCAGTCATCTCTATGTAACAGAGTGTGATGACCGCCTTTACAGGTGAGGCATTTGACCTTTGATCTGCATCTGTCACGCCGATGTGGAGACTTCAGACATTTAAAGCATAATCGTTTCTCACAAACCCACACCCAGCGTTGCTCAACATTCTCACTCTTGAATGCAGGGCAGGAGTTAATTGTATGGTCCAATTTATCACAGAAGACACATTTCTTATCGCGTTGATCTGACACCGCGTTAATCGAATGATCATAGGTGTCTTTCTCCTCTGCGTTAGTCAGCAGAAGAGGACGTTTGGATGCGAAAGTGCCTGGTCTGGTCATCTTAGCTGTGGATGGCTGTTCTACTGCACCTCTCTTGCAAATATCCTCAGCTTCTCTCATTAAGAACTTGGCCATTGTTGGCAATTGAGGTTCATGAAGAGACAAGCCTCTACTGAAATCCAACCACCGATAAAAGATAGCTTCTGTAAGTTTGCCGATAATCTCAGCTGTTAGGTCAGGACTGTATAGGTATCCGGTGTGGGCCGCAGATTCAATAGCAGCAACGCAGTTATCAACTTTGGTAGCGAGCACGACTACTTCAGAGCGCGCGCCAGATAGCTTTGGCACCTTTTTTATATCATTTATCAATAACGCTAGGATCAGGTCTGGTCTACCGAACCGCATCTCAAGTGTCTTCATCACCTCATTGGCAGAAGTCGTAGTAGCTATTAATCGAGCAGCTACTGCCTCCCAGGCCTCACCATGTAGACACCTTTCTAATCTAGACAGGTTTTCCTGATCAGTGTATTGACCAATCTGCGTTGTCCTCTCAAAAACGTTCTTAAAGCGCAGCCATTCTAGAGGATCTCCCGTGAAGGATGGTAGGTCTCTCGCCGATAACCTCCCCAGCAGCTTATCTGTCCCAACGATCATTCCAACAGTGGGCTTGGCTTTAATAGCATCTGTTATGGCACGTGTCAAGTTGTCTATGATCGCGCTTACATCTTGACGTTCAGGCTGCTTATGATGATGGACTTTCTGGCCACCATCAGGAAGAATCTGGTCATCTGCTACTATATTCTCCACCCAGTCTTTAGTTTTATGAGATTGAGTAGACACGGTATCCCCTTTCACTGATAAAAGAGCAATTTCTTCTCGAAGTTTCGCGTCTATCAATGACTTCTCGATCTCTAGCCTCTGCTGTTCGAGAAGCCTTCCACGCTCCTGCCTTTCTTGTTCGAGAAGTTCCTGACGCTCCTGTCTCTCTTGTTCGAGAAGTTCCTGACGGTCCTGTCTCTCTTGTTCGAGAAGATTTTCGCGTTCTAGTCGTTCGCGGTCCAGTTCGGCTTTTTCTCTCGCCGCGCGTGCCTCAAGTAATCGTCGTTGAGATGCAACGCTAACTTGCGATAGTTTGCTGCGAGCCGAACAAATAGACTGTACACTCGATCTACTGAGAGGTTTGTTTACGACCTTATCAGCGGCGACGGTAGCGGCGGCGGCGGGTACAGGTGGGGAATGCTCCTCCCCAGTAGTCGTAGTCGGCACCACACTCATAGTCGGTTGTTGCTGCGAGCCGTCGTCGTCACAACAAATGCACTTTTTCGATTTGGTCGCTCTCGTGCTACGTCTTAGAGGCATAGGTTTACTCCGTTCTAATCGTTGGATCGAAGGACCAGTTGATGCAAGTAGTTTTAAGATATAATCCAAAATAAAACTATGTTCAGTTTAAACCAGATGATCGCTCGTATTTGTAGTCATAGCAACCCTTCAGAAATTTGACAACATTTCTTCTTAAAAGTATATGGCCGTTACAAGCTAGTTAATACTAAATTGCTTTTTAGAAATAGTGTCGGCGATTTACACTAATGTTCACATCCCCTGTGATCCCCTCAAAAGTGACAGCAGCTTTAATGGAGATTTGTTTGTTCGAATCGCTGTTTCTAGTCCTTCGAACCCTGTTTTTGTAGAGGCCGTGCTGTAACCGCAGGTTTTGCGAAACTAAGAAAAACTAACACAAAATATGACTTGACTTTATAGTCTATCAACTTGTGCCTGTCCATCATTGAACGAATTCAACCAAAGAAATCGAAATAGCTATTTCGATTTCTTTGAATTCAACGAAAGAAACTCTATCTGTCCTGTCATTGTCAATGGTATTGATTGGTATTGATTGAATGGCTGTTTTGCTACATTGGTTGGTTTCGTAATCGAAAAGAAATTGCTACAATTTTACTATAATTTTTTTGCAGAATAGTTATTAAAATTATTATTTTCTGAATAGTAAGAATCAACACGTAAACAATGGCTGCATTAATAAAGCTACGCCATATGCCTATTATGCAAAGGTGTGCTTGGAACCATTTCAATAAATTAAGTAGAAGCATTTCCACTTCGAAAAAGAATAGCGACACAGCAACTACAACAAATACTTGTGGCGATACAACCCCACCTTGTGAGCCGGCTCCAGATAAGAACTGGGTGAGCTATGGATTTGATTACACTAGCCACACAGAGGACACAAATGTGCACAATGCATCATTCTTCTTTGGGGTTACGTTGTGCCTAGTTTTCGGTGGTTTCGCCTGGGCCTACGCTCCTGATGTTCACATGAGAGATTGGGCCCAACGTGAAGCTTTCTTGGAGTTACGACGTCGTGAAAAATCTGGATTAAAACCCATAGACCCCAACTATGTGAGCCCAAGCGTAATGAAGCTTCCAACTGAAGCAGAACTTAATGAGGTCGAAATCATTATTTAACTTTGTTTAGAAATGTATTTATCTAGTTATAGTAAATTGTACAATGTCAATATAAATTTTAATATCCTAAAATAAAGCATCATCAAAACCAAGATAGGACTTGCAATATTTATTTAAATTATCAAACTAGATGACCCCCTTACAACATTTTTTTTTCTATTTTAATGCTAGGGAAATAAAATAAAGAATGTTACAATCTAAAGTACCTAACTTCTGTCACCTTTAAAAATTTCGGTCCTAATAAATTTGATACCTACTAAGATAATTTTTATTATGATAATGTTAATCTACCAGTTTTATGTCCCAATTACATTATCCTCATATCTATGAGCCCCTCGATCAGTGCACTGAGAAGGCTACTGGAGATTTGTGACTCCTATGCCGGGGCCCATTGACTCGGAAACAATGCGAAGAAGAGTGAAGTGATGGTATTTAAAGCGGGCACCAAAAGCTACTCTACTATGCCCCCAGTTAAGCTCTGTGGCACTCCTCTTAATAGAGTCGCACAATTCAAGTATCTGGGTCACTGGGTTAGCGAGAATGCCAGTGATGAGACCGACATAGAGAGGGAGCGCAGGGCATTGGCTGACCGATGCAATATGTTGGCCCGCAGGTTTGCACGATGTGCTAAGCAGGTTAAGGTGACGCTCTTCAGAGCCTACTGCCAGTCCTCCTACACATGCAACATTTTTTTTTTTTTTAAAGAGGATCTGCCATCGGCTGTAAAAGCCATAATCAGATTTTAAATAGTGTAGATTGAATGGCAGATATTTCAGTAAATATCAAGGCCGGTTTAGGATATCACTTATTCAGTGTCTGGTCAAGGTTCATTATAGACCATCTCTTGAGGCGTTTGATCTCTGCATCTGGATTTAGTAAATTTCTAGCCAGGATGTTTGAGTGGCTTGCGAGCCTTTGCTTATACTTTTTACTATATGTTTTCAATCCTCCTTCACGGTTGGCATCTCGAGATATTCATGGATTTCTGTATTGCGTGTAAGCCATGGTGCATTGCATATGGTTCTAAGGACAATGTTTTGGTACCTTTGCAGGATCTCTAAGTTTGAATTAGAGGCTGAACCCCATAGCTCAATGCCATACGTCCAGATCGGTTTTAAAATACATTTATATATCAGCAATTTGTTATTCAGAGATAGTGGAGATTGTCTTCCTATTAGCCAGTACTGTTTCTTAAATTTTATATTTGCTTCATTTCTCTTTGCTTTAATATGGTTAGCCCATGTAAGCCTCCTATTCAGATGCATTCCAAGATATTTGACACTGCTTTGGCTTGGTAATACTGCTCCACCTAAGGTGACAGGCGTACAGTCTCCTTTGCGTAATGTAAATGTTATATGGGTTGATTTTGTGGCGCAACGTGCAACATGTGGACCAACTATACGCAGAGGACATACAATGCCCTGCGCGTGCAATATTCAGGGTGCTGTTGGGGTTGCCGCGTTTCTGTAGCGCATCGGGAATGTTTGCAGAGGCGCACACCGATAGCTTCCACGCCATCGTCAGGAAGAGATGCGCATCCCTGATGAGCCGGGTGTGCGGCAGTGCCAACGGCATCCTGAGAGCGATAGCTGACAGATGGGTACACTGGATATGGCTGCATTCAGTCAAGTAGCCATGTGCCCGGGCACTGGGGGGGTGGGGGGGGGGGGGGGTGGGGTGGGGTGGGGGTCTTCCTGTCTGGTCATTTTATAGTCCTGGATGTGTGTGTGTGAGTGTGTGTATGTGATTTATTTATTTTATTATTAAACTAACATTAGTGGATAAGAGTGTTTACTAACGCTATGGATGAATTTCTGAATAAAAAAAATATTTTATTTAATTATCTTTTGCATGCATTGTTTATAAATATTATTCCACAATAAACAGGATCTAAATGTGTTACAACTTACATTATTTTATACATATTGGAAAATTGGATATTAATTGATTCAAAAATTAAATTGTTTGTATGTACAATCTTAAACCTACAAATAACATGTTTTCTTAAGAGTAGGTATCAATTATATTTATCATTTATAAATTCTATAGAATTTTATATAAAAAAATAATTAGTGGGGGTGGGACAGCATTGAGCATACCAGCATTATAATATTAAACTTATTAAGTAGGTAATCAAATATTTATTAAACTTATCTTGAGTGATTTTAATGGAAAAGACACCGGGCCTGAGAGCAACATCCACAACCACGGTGTCATGCCCCTAGTAAGTGCATCAAACTGACTAGGTACTAAAAAACTGCAACTCCAATTCGGACTACTTTTCCACCTGTCGAAACTGCATAGGAACTGTCAGGTGCCGAGGCGACGAGTGCGTTTACACAGCTTCCAAGATTAATCTCTCCTGCCTCCTCCAGTTTGTCGCCAGCTATCTTCCACCTGCGCACGTGGCCATCCCAGCTTCCGGTCCAAACATGGTCCCCACTCACTGACATACTTGTGACTATCATGTCACTAACCTGTATTAAGCGATCATTGTTATGTTTACTTGCCATCCCAAATATGTACATGACTATACTATTCGTTGAGACAAAACTCGCAAACTGGTATAGAAAAGAACTAACCGACCAACGACACTCCGAATATTTGGCAGCTCCGCCGCGTTGTATGGAAGATGTTATTGCATGCGCAGCGCGTGATAGGATAGGCGTTTCCTTGTAGTCCTACTAATTTGTCCTACTAGTGGGACCACGAGGAAACCCTATTCCTCGTAGTCCTACTAGTAGGACAAACTAGGTGCTGCTACGCGCAAGCATTAGTGTGCTCCGGCGTGTGCCTACTAAGTACTAATCCGCACTAATAAGTTTCCTTAGAGGCGCTCTATCTATAATAATAATAATGTTTGGACAAATTTACACACGGCTGTTTAGTCCCAAACTAAGCCAAAGCTTGTAAATGGGTACTCAACAACTGATAAACCTACTTAAATACTTTTAAATAAATACTTAAATACATACAAACACCCAGAATCCGAAAACCAACAGTTATGCTCATCACACAAATGTTGGTCCCGGGTGGGAATCGAACCCACGACCTTTGGCGCAGTAGGCAGGGTCACTACCACTATGCCAACAGGCCAGTCTAATGATTCTAATGAGTCAGTGTTAATGATTCCGCCCGTAGTACGTACTAAACAGATTAGGTACCTTCACTTCGTGCAGTTTCTTGAATTGGGTATCAACCGACGCGTCATGAAGCTGCAAATTGTTTCCTCCTCTCGCCATCGCTAAAAGGCGATTGCCAGCTATCCTTACTGGAGCACGGCCTTCCAACGTATATCGTGTTGTAAATCGGGATTTTGATTCGTCTGTAAAGTTCGATTAGCTGAAATGTGTGCACTAGGTAGGTAATTGGCGGTTGAAAAAACCCTTCCGGCCATATTCGCAACCACGTTTCGTAACCAGTTGTCATAGAATAAAGAGGTTGTGTGCTCTGTGCCATAGAAGAAGTACCTACCGCCTATTACTAAAGTTAACCTGGCATCAAGTACGGGGTTCAACTTGTGACTATAACGTATTACGGTTTTTAAGTGTAGTTATTGCAAGAAGCCACGTTTTCTTTCTTCTTTAATATAATAGGTATTATCCACACTTTCACTGACAATAGATATTTAATGTAAGTACCTACCTATAGGTATTAATCATTTTAAAAAGTGTTGGAAAGGATCTGCTGCGAATACTGATGAATTTGAATTATTTGTTATCTGACAGAAATTGACTCACTCACCAGGTTTGATCTCAGTTACTGTGACATCGAGATCCCTTACAGTAAATAGAAACGGCGGACTTAACCATAAATCTTTTACTTCCTCCAATAGATGGTACTGGGCCTTTAGTTTATTATTTTCATATACTATTACCTGAAATAGAGAATTGTTCACTTCTTCATCTACCTATAGCCTTCGCGCACCGTGCACCGATGGACATACGACCGATGTGTGACCGGAAGGTCTGTGTCCAGCAGTAAAACTTTCATTAGGTATATAGGTGCCTACTTAGATGTGGCTGAGGATGAACTTTGACACTGATTTCAGCAATGCTTTAAGCTACAACATTGTCGCAACGAAGTTCTTTCCATTTACGTTCTGTCGCTGTAACGTCGGTTGCGATAATGATACGGACTCGATTCGCGCATTAGTTAAATAGATAGATAGGTACTTTCCAAATCCTTAAATGAGCAAAGACGTGGTACAGTTCTACTTAGTTATTTTTTTTTCATCATTTCATTTCATCATCAGTGTAACTTCCGCTGCTGGTTGACTTTCCCATAAGTGGTAGTAATGCCCCTGACCACCACGAGCTTCTACAGAACGCAATGGTTAACATTATGTATCCAAGTAGGTACCATTGCGTTTAGTAGAAGTCTCGCACCTGGTGTAGCTTAGCTGGTGCCCGTCACCGGTCTGTTGTAATAGACCAGGGAGCCAATCGCACTAATTCTGAATATCATCATCATATCAACCTTTTAGCGTCCACTGCTGGACATAGACCTTCCCCAACGAACGCCACCACACCCGGTCCTCCGCTCTCCGCATCCTGCCGCTTCCGGCCACCTTTTTTAGGTCGTCGGTCCAGATGACGGAGGGGCGCCTAACGCTACGCGTACCGGTCCGCGGTCTGCACTCCAGAATTCTGAACGATATTACCAAATGCCAACCATAACCAAAAACGTAATGCTGCATGTACACGTTTGGCCAACCTTTACAAACGCAAGCCAAACCCCTGCTCCATACGTTTGTGTTTGTAAAGGTTTGCCAAGCGATTGGCCTCCAGGGGTCTTAGAAACGTCTTTTAGGTAGCAGGGTTATCTATGATGCTACCTATGCCAAAAATATTTTGTCCCTCTGTTTGTCCGGCGGATATCTCAAAAACTATTGGACCGAATGAGCTGAAACTTGGATCATATAACGTAAAATAGGCTGGCACCGATGAGAAATATAAACTTCAGAAAAAAAAACGACAAATATCCGGAAAACTAAAAACAGATGCCGCACTTTGTGTACGAGGTACGCTTTGCAGATTTTTTTTATTTATTACCTGCCTATCTGATAGTTTTTAACGTACATTACCACCTTCGTCACCGGCGTAAACGTGTTTACCAAATACATGTAAAACCTCTACGTCATCTCCTGTAGACGGCATCTCTGCGATCTTCTCGCCCTTAGAGGACCAGACACGGACCCCTCCGTCATTGGAAGAAGAGTACACGCAGCCTCGGCTTGCGGCAAGGGCGAACAATTGCACTCCGTGGGCTGACCATGACGTGCCAGGAGACAGGTTCGCATCGAACGTCTGAAAACGATATTGTTGACGCAAACTGTAAATTATACCTATTCATAGGAAATATCCACAACCGAGTCCCGAATTCGATTTCCGGAAGACTAGGTAGGTACAATGAAATTACAGTTTTTTATTCTGTGATTTCAGCTGAATCCGGTTAGTAATACATATTATATTAGTACCTACTTAATACATTTAACTACTCCTAATATAAGTAGGTAAGTGCTTGAGATAGTAATTAGGGCCTTACCTTATCATCTGCTGCCCGAAACACACCAATAAATTTCGCTCAGGAACAAAATGTTGAATTCTCATAATGTTGAATTCTCAAATTTGCTTTTAACTAGAAATAAAATATTTTCAAAATAAAATATTTGTTTGGAGCAGATGATAAGGGAAGACGCTAATTACTATCTCAAGCAATTACTTAAACTGGGAGTAGGTAGGTGTTAAGTACTAATAATTAATTGGACCTTTAAAAAAATATTATTTTCACGCATCCGCATTTTTATTCCCAATGATTCTGTACAAGCCTATTAATTTGATTTATCCACTGATAAATCACAAATGAATAAGTTTGTGAGTTGTAAATTCTTGTGATTTAGTTTTTTTTTATGTAAGGTAAGTATTTACAGTATAAGTAGGTACCTAGATAATGTAATTAGGTAAGTATAAGTTGGTCTAGGGTTCCAATTTTCTAATAAAAAATTCAAGTTCCATTATGAAAATAAGTTTGTACCTATTAGCTTCTAATCAAACATAGGCAGTTTTATTTGCACTTACTTTTATCGACCCATCTTCTGTGCCCACAAACAATTCGTTATCCCAAGCGACCACGCAGGGGACCGAATCAAGTCTAGTCTCAACTTCAAGTTTAAGGGACATTGTTTAGACAATATTTCCAACACAAAAGAGAAATGCGTCTGTGAATGTTGTAATGCTTGCCGATACTACGAGTGCCGGTAGTACCGAAGCTCGAAGCTCTCCGTGACCAAAATAGATCACCAAGTCAGGCCACTGATCTTTTACCTTTTTTTAGAAATCAAACTTCTAGACTAATCTGGAATCTGTTGAAATCTACTGTCTCTTGTACATTTTCTAAACGGAGGAACATAGGAATTGGTACTCTAGCTAGTAGGTACCTACCTACATAATTATTATCGCTCAGGAACAAAATGTTGAATTCTCAGAATGTTAGATTCTCAAAATTTTGAATCTCAAAAAGGTAGGTCTAAAATTATAGGTAAAACAACTGACGGCAGATTATTGAAAGTATCGCTCAGAATATGGGAACGGGATCTCGGGACATAAACCTGCATTCTATTACTGAGACGATTACACACACTACTAATAAAACTTTGTGTTATACCTAGAACTAATTTAAATATAGTAAGTGTTCATGATAACATCCATTTAAAATAATTTAATGTTACGCAGGTATAATCTTGAGTTAAGATATTATAAAAACTCCATTAAGTGATACATAGTTAACTAGCTAAATAGCCAATAAAAGCAATAAAATTTAATTTCTTAATCCGTTAGTTTGGGAGTTACAAACACCTAGTCGTTGATAGTCGCAGTCGAATGCTTAGGTCAAACAGCTTCAAATTAAAATTGTTTATGTGCCTTATTTTTACCAAAAATCTGTTGCGATAAACCGCCGATCAGCCGGAAATATGAGCTTCGAATTCTAAGCACCTAAGAAGGTACCTACCTACCGACGACGCAATACTGCCACGAAATAATTTCATTGACGTTACACAAGACATCCACCTTAACCGAAACAATGGGGGTCGAAAGGAGCAGCGAGCCAAAATGTAAGTATTTCTTTTGGCAGGTCGACGTGAATCAATGACAATTGGCAACTGTTCACGGAAGCCTTCCCAACAGCATTCAATATCATACACCCGTGAAAGTGAAAATATGCTGAAACGCTGCATTATAATAGCACCGTGAGATGTTCTGTGACACCTATTGTATATTGAAGTGGAGTGTGTTAAATTCTCATTGCATCACTTCGGAATCCACTGTCATTCGAGTACCTAATGACAGTATGCTACTATTCTATAACAAAGGAAAGGGTGATGTGGAAAACGTATTGCATTGTATTGTATGTACTAAATAGATTTCAAACGGCTGCGCTGTGCCACACATCGTAATCTTAAATGAAGACAAATTCAAACTATAAATGCATTTCGTAAACAGGAAATGTGATCATAAAATGGAACCACTACCTGATTACGTCCGTGAAAACATAAGATACCTATTTGCTTGGACGTCCGAAAATCGCGTTCCCTGCGAATGGCCGATAAAAAGCACTTTTGCACGCAGATTTCGAATGATAAAGCTTGTGTGGTGAAAAAAAAATCAATTAGGTATGTAGTGTAGTATACTAATAATAAAAATTATACACAGTGTATATATATAATTGTTTAGTTATCGTCAAACTTTCGGCACTTGGTAGGTACTTACATTAAATATTTAATGGATCGATCATAATTATGCCGATCAAATGTTTATTTAATTTAACGTGCGTATTCAAACGGAGACACTTAAATGTTACTAAGCACTTACAGTACTTGGTACGAAAACATACATCCACCTCGCAATGCTAAACTTTTGACGACAGATTTTACCTCTCGACGATGCATAAATTTGCTTATTAATAACGTTAGGTAAATTTTGTAGCAGTTGAAGTGTCGAAGGTTCTTATTATGAAATAAGGTTTGCGATGTTATATTGCGTCACTAGAATTACTATTTTAAATATAATTTGCATGTTTTCCCCTTTTAGCGTCACACTAATCGAGGTCCTCCCCTCATGGACACTTGTTAACACCTTTCGCAACGCAACGTAAGAGAAAATTGTTTGTCTGGAAATATTTTCCTACTCTTTTTATCATCAGTGACATGACATGCCAAATTCTGCAGATTTTACTAAATTTTTCAAATAAAATATGTATTTTTCTAAAGTCTACGGTTCGGGTTCGGGAGTTCTGTATCTTCTGGTTATAAAAAAATATTGTAAGTAGGTACCTACTTACTCCTTGAATATAAAACTAAGGGAAAATAAATTAAATAAGTAGGTAAGACTTGCTACGCAAGAAATAATGAAGTACTCGTAAGTAATTATTTATAAAACATTTATTTTATTTATTATAAAAATAAGTAATATTTACAAACAGTCACATCAATTTGATGTAATTTAAAAAGAACAATCAGTTTGGCGTAGCGCCATCGCGTCGTCACGTTGTTGCCGCCCTCGTTCATACTCTACTAAACGTTTATTAGATTCTAAAAAACTGAATCTTCTAGAGCTATAAAACAATAATAATTTTCTAAACGACCTCCTAATTTTTTGAAAATTTCTAGTTACATAGGTTTATTAAATAATTTCGTTTGATCGTTTCTAAGCAGTATTGAACAGTAAATAATTTTTGTTCTATACCTACAACTTCACTTATTTAATAATTTTCATAAAAAACTGTACTTCAACAATAAATTTCTATGAAAAGTTTTGTACTTTGCGCAAAAGTCGTCGAACAAAATGTATTTATTGTTTAATCCTGAAATTACTTGTTAACGATCAATGTTATTGTGATCTAATCACAATTAAACATTATGACACATTAATGCAACTTTTGCATTCTTGTTAAATATGAGAGGGCAGGAGGACGGTATCACGTTTGGCTCATCATCATTGAATCGTGTAGGTAGTCCCGAGTTCAGTAAGAGCTACCGCCCGAGGGGGCGCCATATTCCGAAGAGGGCGCAGAAGCGGGGGCGCCGTACTCGGACGATGGGGGGGATGCGGCGGGGTAACCTTCTTGTTTCTGCGAAAAAAATACGAATGTTAAATAAACTTCTTACATAATATTTTATTTTATTATTCATTGATATTATAGTCGTACATAGCTAGTAAAACTTTACGGTTAGGCAACATTCTTTGATGTTCATTACCTACCTATAATCAATGTTAAAAATAAACACATTCGTTCAATCGAAATATACCTACTTACCTACTTAAAAACTGGTTAGATAAAATTTTGGAATCCATCACAATGGCTTTGTTTTAAAATAAATAGCGATTTCTTTGAATGTAAGGAGTGAGAAAATTTTGTGAAAAAAATTGGAATTGGAACTGGTTTTACGTGCAGTAAATTAAAGTACCTTTAATACAATATATGGTAACAAATTAGCGGGCACAGAGCACAGAATGTGCATGCGCGGGCATCGCTGCGCGGCGGTCGGTGACATAAATTTCCAACCTCCTTGGTAGCGGGCTTGTGCATATTGCTTGTCCTATTATTTATTCTGTGATATTGCGTGCTATTGCTGGCTTGCGTAGAATAGGTACGTATCTACTATCTACGTAGGTACATACTGACATTAGTATAATGATGCCACTTTCATCTGTGGCTTCAATCTTCATCGAGATTTCCGAATAGTGCAGCAATTATAATGCTATTTGCATGAGATACGAAATTTTCTTATATAAGTAATCAACTTTATTTTATTACTGTTTTGTAAGAAAATAAGAACACGGTACACGCCTTTGATCAATTGAAAGAAGAATAAATATATAGGTATCGTAGATTCAAATTTCTTGTGCAATTTCGGTATGTTTTATGTCACACTAGACGACACTAGCAGAAGTCCCGCGACTTCGTCCGCTTTAAAAGCCATCCTTTAGGTTATTCCAAGATTACTAATAGGTAGATTACTATAGGTTACTATCATTGTACAAAGTTTCATCAAAATCCTTTCGGCCCTTATAGCGTGATTGAGTAACAAACTCACAAACGTCTAAACTTTCGCATTTATATAGTAGTTGGATGTATACTAAAGTACGAGGTGGGTATACCTACGGATAGCAGATGGAATTTATAAAGACAAATGATCATGACAGTTAGATAACTCTAATTGATTTAAATGACCAAATTGCTTTATAGTTATCCACCTCCTGCTAAATTTTTAAATAATACACTCACTCGGTCTGACCTAAGTAAATTGGCACTTAAGTATGCTTTTAATGACATTTGGCCATAATCATTTTTTAATGATAAATATGAGGTTGCTTTCGACCCTTGACTTCTAATTAAGCGGCTCTCAAACTAATTCGAGATGGTTTACGCCATTTTGGCGCTGAAGACTATGGCGACTAGTGGCTGTCCATGGAACATATGGACATAGAAATGTCATGTTATAAAATATAGGTATTAGTTAAATAAAATACCAAATAAATTTAATAGATAACTACCGATTTTGGGGCTGACTGTCAAATAAACGTCAAAATTAGTTTTTGGGACAATCGAGGGTGGCGCTTCAATTTAGCACTCAAAATTGTAAGTAGGCGACCGGCGACAGCCAGTCAGTTACGTGACGTACTTTTATAAAACTTACGTCTCCCACAGCAGGAGTGAACAGGGGCGACAGTTGCGTCCTATGTGTAATGCTGATAGCAGGTATTGGCTAGGCTATGTCTATAATGCTTCCTAGACTGTTCCAGGAAGAGTTTACGCGCGCTTTCACGCGGCAAGGCGCGGGCGCATCTTCTCGGCCTTAATGATACATAATTAAAACTCGGCTTCGTGAAGTTGATTAAGATTACTAACGTTCACTTTGTTGGTGCTATTTCGTGTAGCGACTCAATATGAAAATACCTTCACTAAGTATATACTACTATCTACTATATAAGGCCTCTTTCAAAATTAACTACAATTTTCAGGGATTTATGTATAGGTTGTACTTATTTTTCAACCGATTTAAAAAAAAGAGAAGGTTCTCAATTCGACTTATGTTTTTTTTGTGTGTATTTTACGCGATATCTTCGCCAATTGTGAACCGATTTGAATAATTCTTTTATTTTTGAATAGGCATTCCAAGGGTACAGTCACAAGTCCCATTTCAATTTGAAAATAATATTTCACATAAATGGGTGTTATTACATGGGAGTATAATTTTTTATAAAATTGTTTTAAAAAATCTGATTATTTTATTTTCTATATTATTACACTACTTATACACTTTTTACTGCGATAAAACGTAGGTATAGTTTTATCGTTATTTTGTGCATGCTTACAGTAATTACGTCATAATGTAAGATTTTTAAACAATTTAGACAGGTACCCACTGTGTTATCGTTTTACTCGAAAACTATTGTAAAAAAACGTCTATCAGTCTTTGCTCCGCATTGTAGGCTTGTATATACGAGAAAATAAAAGTACCCCGTGAAAGGTTAAACTGTGTGACTCAGGACGGAATAACATAATTGAGATAAAAGTAATATGACGGGGAAAATATTATGATAACGACCTTTTTAGATTGGATATTATTACAGTACTTAAATCCTACGAGTAGGTAATGTACAATAAGTACCGATGTAACAAAAATAAATGTATCTCAGGCAGCATCACGGGTCAGAGTAGGAACATAACAAAACGAATGTAAGAAAGCAAATGCACTATACTTTTGCTGTCTATTAAGCATACGCACTATCGTTTTGCGTCGTGCATCGCGCACGGACGACTAGCTAGGATGGATAGTGCGTAAAGGGCAACAAAAACCTAAGGTTCCACAAAAAAGATAAGTTTGTATAGCTATCTAATTTATATTATCCATTAACTATCTATATCTATTAATAATCATAAAATATTGTCACGACTGCGATATATAAATACATATATCGTTAAGTAAGTGACACAATGAGGCGTGGCTCGGAAGCCTTTTATTACATCCGTTGAAACGGAAATAATCACGATGCTGTTATCCTCATACCCGCCTGTAACTATATGAAATAATAAAAAAAAGCTATACTTAATACTGAGGTTACCTACTTGCTACTAATATTATAAAGGCGAAAGTTTGTAAGGATGTTTGTGAGTGAGAATGTTTGTTGCTTTTTCACGCTGTAACGGCTGAACGGATTTTGATGAACTTGGTATTAGTACCTATCGCGGTAAACTGTTTCCGCGGGAATAGCCGCGGTCAACAGCTAGTATTAAATAAATCAAAATAATAAGTTTATTAGGTAAATGCGAAATTTGCTTTTTGAAAATAATTAAAGAAATGGCACTATCTCATTTCATTTAGCGGGCTAAGTAGGTACCTACATATTGTTCTTTATATAAAATGCAATATTAAAGTTTAAAGAATTTCAAAATATTGTTTTTGTTGTAAACGTCGACCTAGATTTTGTCAATTTACCAATACTTGTCACTGTATTCAATTAAGTATCTGAATAAGTACAATTTATTGAATCGTGGGTTCATTACCTACTATCCTTTTCAATTCACCTAATACCTATTTTTCATTTGAAATCCATCTCGAGTCTACGAATGAAGATGCTTACATAGGTAATTATAAAAATTAAAATACACTGTAAATTTAATCAAATCCTTACCTGTGTCTTGTATCTGATGAAGTAGACCTCCGGTTTGGCGGGCTGCGTGGGCGCCGGCGTCGGGATCACGATCTCGGGCTGCTCCTCGGGCTTCTTCACCAGCACGTACACGAGGGTCTTCTCCTCGTTCTGCGGCTGCAGCGGGATCACCGGCGCCGTGGGCGTCGGCGGCGTCGGCGCCTTGATGAACACTATCTTGTAGTGCTTCTGCGGGGGCGGCACGTAGATCTGCTTGCGGGGCGCCGGGTACTCGTTGTCCGGGGGCGGCACGTGCACGTACACATGCTTGTGCACTATGGGCTGCTGCTGGGGAGGCCCGTACTGCGGCGCCGGCGCCCCGTACGACGAGGAGGGCGCGCCGTACGAGCTGGACGGGGCGGAATACGACGACGGGGGCTCCGGCCGCGCGGCCGCCAGCGCCACCACCGCCGCCAACACCAGGGATCTCAGCACCTGCGCAAACCGACAACAATAATTACTTTGAGGTTCCCCTCAGCCTCACGAAGAAAAGGACACTTGATCCAGGCACTTCACTGATGACCGATTTGTCAAAAAGTTCACTAATGCATTCCAGTTTCGGTGTCACCAGATCACTAGGTCAAGAACTCCTGTCCAGTGCACTGCACCTACCGTTTTTTCACACATCCTGAACACACGTTTAGACGCAGCTGTGAGTTGTAGTGTCCAGCGACCAGGCGCCACCTGTGTTTATAACAGATGCACGCTCCATATCCGGGGAGGGGGCACTTTCGATGGTTCACACGCCTTGCGCAATGCGATGTGATGGGGCTCACGCGCCGCGCCGCCCTCCTACTGACGCACACTCTACGGCAATGCTCCACACCACATTATTCAACTTTCATCCAATCTACAGTTACACAAACAAACAAAAACATTATCTAGTACATTGACAACCCTCATTTAACAATTCCTAATTTTTGAACTATGTTGCAGCGATAGCAAAAATCCTAGGATTTTACCGAAAATTCGGCATTTGCTATTATCCTGCGTCCTGCCAATACAAACATACACACACGCACACACTTAACGAACCACTTTCCTGAAAATATATACTAATGTAAAACAATTTTTCGCCAAAGGAACTATTTGTAAGTACCTGTGTTAATATTTTTAACCGTTTTCAAGTCACATGATCGTCAAAGTTTATGATAAGTATATAATGTAAAATTTTAACCCTAACAAGAACATACACACACACGCACACTCAGTTTACACAGTTTAGTAAATTATCGTAGTGTAAACTTTTGATATAATTTGGTGCTCAATAAAGTATATTTGATTTGATTTGACCAGCTGATCAGTGTCAATGACACTGTAAAAAACTGTACTTGTACTAACGATTATAAAACGACAAAAAAATTTCAAAAATAAGAAAAATGTTTAAAAATCGAATTAAATAAAGTTTAATGAAATTTCAGGTACAAATATGTAAATATGTATAGGTAGCTAACTATTAAAAACGATCGTTTATAACTAACGAGTCTTTCAGGGAAGTGGGTCGTTCTTTTGCGTTTTTGCATAGAGAAATGAAATGATTTCGAACCTTCCTGCGTTTTTGGCATTACGCGTCTAAATGATTTTTTATTATTATTTAATTATCTGTAAACTGAGTGAATGTCCTGGGTTTGATGGCGTTCATTATTACCTATTTATTTAATTCATTACAATGTCACCATTTACTAACTTCAACGTGTTACAATTGATATTATTAGGGAACCCTTAATATATAGTTTACTTAAAGTATATTTAAAAATCTTTAAAATATAAAAAAATATCAGAATGACGAATTACAATCAGAAACAAAATTGACAAGTTGTAGCTAGTTATTGTTATATAAGTACTTAGTAGGTAGGTAATGTTCATATTTTCAAATACACTGCCCTAAATAAAATAGTACCGGAGAATTATAATAGCTAGTACTTTCGAGTTCAAAAGTTAATCTACCGACGACGCAACACTGTCTTATTTCTTTTAATCTGTGTGGTTGTGATGTTAAATTACCCGCTCTGCTTGCTTGACGACCACGAATGCAAAATACTAGGACTAGGTAAATCACTCCGAGAATGTGAGTGAAGTGAATGGAATTCATAAACTAAATATTACAAAATATATTTTTTGATCGTATTAACTGCTGTTAAGTATACCTTTTTATCGAAAACACCAACACGATAAAAAATTCCATCAATTACATTAAAAAAATGTTCCAGTGCTCGTGAAATAATGCATTATGAATGGAACGATATAGGTAGCCTATATGTTTTATGCAGGTGTGTGTGATAATACGTTTGAGCATTCATCTCTGTTTATCAGAGAAGTGAGTTTGTTGTTTAAAAATCAATCGGGTATATTAGCTTTTAATATGGAGGCTCAAGCTGTCATAAGCTTGGAAGATGAGGTATTAGCACAATGATGTAATAATAGCGGTGTGACGAGAAAGAAAAAAAAACGTAGCAGTGCGGTGTGACAAGCTGGTGTGACGACGAGTCGCATTAGATGGAATTTGTTATTGTGATCTTCAGTGCTGACTGGTTTGCTACACGTACGTTGAAGAAGGAAGATTGACCCTTGACACCACGTCTATGAGCACATGCCTAGGTAGGTGGGTCCGGCTTCCTCAAACCGGTATTTCACTTATACTGTTCGTGAAAGTTTTACCTAACTATTATAAATATTAAGGGCGCCGTAAGGGACTTGATTGGTTTTGATGAACGTCGTCGCTACGATAAAAAGTTTGTTATCATTTTGCTTTCTTTAAAATGAGCATAAGAAGACATTATGTATAGGTTGTCGTTAAGATAATTGTTGGGCTTTCAATGTAACTTAATTAGGTTCATTCCAAAATATATCGGAGCCACAATACGAGCAGTGTAGCAGTGTAACAACTGTTGTTTTTTTTCCAAAATACACTTGAATTACCAATACTCAGAAACGTGCATTTTTTGGTAAAGCGCGGTTCTTATCGGTGTTTAATAAACTGTAACTGTTAATTTCCAATCACCACGGTTTGTTGAACTAATGCCAACATAATTTTTGATTTGATGGCTTGATTCTGTCACGAGCACCACGTCTCAAAAATCTGCTGCCCATCAGCTCGATAATCACAAAACGTCCGTTTGCGTTTCCTGTTTCATTGCCGAAGGCGTTAAGGATTTGTTTGTGCCGCATCGGTTAACGAACTGACTCGTCTCCATATAGTCTTAATTGTCATTTATTGGTGTGCATGAGGACACATCTCGACGGTGTTTCAGACTTACAGTACGCTTCTAGCCGGTTGCACAGCATTGCAAGTGACTGTCCATCACTGGGACATGTAACCGAATACATGACCTAAAGTTTTATGCTATTATCAATACTTAATTGGAAGATAGAAAAAGAATTTAAGATGGCAAGCCAGCATCGCAGAGCAATCAGCTCGATATTTCACGATAAGTATAAGGTGAGTGTTTAATCGTAGCATTTTGGTGTTTCAGTGAAGTAAATTCATAATCACATAGTTAATAATATCTTTAGGTAAGGGTAAATGTTGCGTTGCAATGACTACTACTTTTAAACCATTTATTATTGGTTATAATACAATAAATACAATCCCCCACTATCATACTATAATATTTTTATCGCTTTTTGAAAGATTTCAATACATAAATTTTAACACACTATAATTTACTCACTATAGAATGTCTAAGGCCTTACACAATTGCCTACATTCTACATAGGTAAATGAAGTAACTTGTATAGCGTGAATAAAGTATTTAGGTACAAAGTAGGATTTTATAGTTTGTTACGAAATATACGTACCTACCTAAGTACCTAGTCATTTTTATTGATTGAATGATTTATAAGATATAATATAACCAAATACCAGTCATTACGTGTATCTAATACTGAACAAATTAAACAACCAAAATGGTTAAACAATTGTATTTCATTCATTTGTGCAAAAATTGCTCCGAGGCAATACCGAATTTCTGTTCAAGCACTACGATATTCACAAAAAAGTGCAATACCGACATCATTATATAATGTTGAACGGTTCAATTTTTTTGAGAATGGATAGGAAGTAAAAAGAGATGGTAGAAGAACAAAAAAATAGACAAGTCTCAGGCATCAGACAATAACTTTAAATCAGTTGTGGAGTACCCATAGGTGATAAAGGTACCTATCTAAGTATTTAAATATTTTTTTTGTTAAGTAGGTAGTTGTTATGGTATTGGTTACTAAACGCTTCAGTTACCGATCATTACGGGTGTTTTCTTCACAGGCTAACTAAACCGCGTCTATCTGCCCGTTGCCTGTCTGCAACTACTTCTACTTGCAAATCTTTCGCAAGAACTTGTGCCTACATTCCAAACGAGTGATGATATTCGAGGATTTTTTAAAATTGCCTTTAAGATAATTAGCTACATCACGAATAACCTTTGACATGTTGCTTTACTTCGGCTAGCTAACGAAAGTTGTGCAATTGAAATCAAGTTTAAACTACATTTGCTGATATGTGAACATGTTCGATTTTATTTCTTTTTATGAACTGTTTTCTGCTCGTCAGAATAACGAACACACTACACTTTACAAGTCATGATTAATAAAATAGGTAGGTATACGTCACATCACAATGCAATACTGTATATTAATTAGGTATACTTTCGATTTATTAGAAAAGATTAAAGCTATTCTATTTACAGAAATAAATAACTTCAAAAGAAAATAATACCTATAAGCAGAAAATTTTATGAAAAAAAGCGCGCCTGCTACATGCCCGTTTACTTTTTTTACCTTTTTGCTTCAAGACCAGAAAATTTGATTTTGCTTGAAAATTATTTAGTTTACATTAGTGTAGGTGCTTAGTTAGGCTAAAAAGGTTCTTTTTGATTATTTTTCGCTTTTCAGTTTCTTGTTTTCGACGGTTTAATTTTTGTGTTGAAAAGTTTTTTTTACCCTTTTGCTTCAAGACCAGAAAATTTGATTTTGCTTGAAAAATTAGCTTTGTGAGTAAATCTCAAGTTTAATTTCAGTTGCAGGGAAACCATGCAAACTAGTTTTTTCCCAGACCAATAGTAGACAAACATAAAGCAACTACGATGTGCAAAGTTTCATCAAAATAGAGCCGTTTTTGAGAAAACCCATTTTTCACTTTTTGTTTTACTCTTCTGTTTGAAGTACGAAGAAACTGTTGATAATTCCTTTTATAAAAAAAATTAAAACTCATGTTCCAAATTTAGTCCTAATCGGACCAAAGGTTTAGCCTCCAGAGCCAAGCGTGACGGACGGACGCACGGACGGAATTTTAAATATTTGGTATTTTGGTCACATTTTTGGGAAAATTGGGAAAACTTTTTTTCAGCGATTACAATATCTACCCTTAGTACCTACGTACGGTACTGGCGGCGAGAAAGTGAAAACGATCCGAGAAAATTCGTTGAAGATAGATCCCATACAATGAGAAAAATGACGGTACCTTATAAAAGTATTTTCACAACAAAATTGATTTGCAAAGCCATTGTGTGTGTCGGCGGCGCGGGATGCTCTATACGATTACGTTGGTAGTAGGATAATAGGCAGTATTTAGATGACTGACCCGAATATTAAATTACGAATGGAAATGGAACGTAAGTTTGCTAAAGGTCAGTCATGATGAAGTCAAATAAACTCAGTAACTTCCAGACCGACTAATTATATTAGGTACTGAATCCCCTGGGAACCTACAATTTTTCTTAGTTTCCTTAGAAAGCGGGCGTATAGAGCGAAACGAAATATTGTTGGCTGTTAACAGAATTTACTATACAGGGGGAATTTTGTAATGCCATCTGGAGGGAAAGTACTCTTAATACTGTAGATAGAAAATTTTACATAAAGAAAACATTTCTTTATTTTTGAAAGGAAAGAAAAGTAAACACCAACACCTACACTCCTTGAAGTTTTCAACATCACCCTAAGGTTGCCTGGAAGAAATCGCTGAAAGCGATAAGGCCGCCTTTTGATTGTACACAGTTTAGTAAATTATTATGTAAACTTTTGATATAATTTGATGCTCAATATAGTATATTTGATTTGATTTGAAAAGTGCACTCAATGATTTTCGAAAATTCGCTTGCCACACCCGGGAATCGAACCGACTAAAATCTGTAAAAATTACACCCTGTACTTTTATTGCATAGATCCTTAGAGTCAATTATAAGGATGAAATCTGTCTAACGAACTTGATAAATTAAATGAAAAGAAAACCATGTAATCTTAAATTATTTTCAAAAAATGGTAAATTAACTAATTAGTTGCTCAAAATTTGCTCCATTTTCTTGAATACACAAATTTATTCTTCTAACGAATTAATTAGTAACGTGTTGTGGTGAATTTTATAAATCGTATTCTGAACTTCAACTCAAAATTCGTTTACATTTGCATAAGATTTAATGTAAATTTGATTTTTTTTCATTTACCATTTTTTGAAAATAATTATAATAATTAAAGATTTTATGGTTTTCCTTTCATTTAATTTATCAAGTTTGTTAGAGAGATTTCATCCTTATAATTGACCCTAACGATCGATGCAATAAAAGTACAGGTGAAATTTTTACAGATTTTAGTCGGTTCGATTCCCGGGTGTGGCAAGCGAAATTTCGAAAATCTTTGAATGCAGTTTTCTTTCCTTTCAAAAATATAGGAATGTTTCCTTTGAGTAAAATTTTCTATCTACAGTATTAAGAGTGCTTTCCCTCCAGGTGGCATTACAAAATTCCACCCTGTATAGGCTCGTAATAGTTAAAAGCCAATTTTACCGTGACATATTGTGATGATTTGTTTGCTGCGGCCCTATTGGGGTTACATACGAACTAAATACTCAGACGAAATAATATCAATCAACGGGCACATTTAATTGCCTGGAATGTTAACCATATACGTTAGCCCATGATCGTGAGTGGCTTTAGCCATGAGTTGTTCAACGGAGCATATATCCGGAGCGATCCGGTTCGGGGTAGCATTAGTCAGAACTCAACTGGCCTACACCGCCCTTCGTCGGCTTCTGTTATCGCCTCAGAACGAGAAGTTAAATCAAAAAGCGTGCAATGTACATGTACACATTAGGTACGTTCTCGCATTAATTTTGACATTGCGTCGTATAGATGGCATATCATAATAACAAGAAATCGCAATATTAATTAAATTAATAAGATGTTAATCTGCGGTATTTTAATTTTTTATATTCGTAAAATGTAGTCACAATTTGACGATCTGGTCAAGTCGCGGGAACTAACTGCATGCGGACAGCTCAAGATCGGTCATTGTGGGGAGGCCTTTTTTCAGCAGTGGACAACATGCATTGAAGTCAACATTATCGCTTTGGATATATCTGTAATGATAATGTTTGCAAATAAAAATATACAATACGAAATATACAAATATACAACCCTAAAAAAAAAAAGTCGATCGATTTGGTGAAGAGACAACAGTAAGACAGATTTTTAATTATTATTACGACAATTTAAATCAGCCTGAAAAATGTCTGAAACGTAAAAAGGAAACTGTTTCTGTTGAAACAGGAATGAATCATTGCAATTATTGTTAATAATGCAATGATTCATTCCTGTTTCAATAGAATAGATAGATCAATGGAACGAATTAATTGGTCCGTAACAACTTTTCGTAATTGAAAAACCACTATCGGAGCCATCAAGTCAGGTCAGGCCGGCTAAAGTTATTTCTCATTGACCATCCCACTCACCGATTATGCAATTGCTCCACGTATAAGGTTTCCGAAGTGATTGGTATCAATTTGAGGCTAGTAATTAGAGGTTAATAAAAAGATGCGTCGAACACATATTTATCATACATATACGCAACACATAATAATATGCCCACATCGGAAATATATTGGAACGTAACGTAAGTCCCACTACTGACTAATCCAGAATGATTAAAATTATTTCAGATTTTGTTATGGAGTCTAGTAATAATTTGGACGCAAAGTTTATCTTTAGTGTCTGCATCGCCCAGCCTACCAAAACAAAACACGACCCACACGACGAGGGCAAACTTGGCCTGGAAGAATGAGAATCAAACAAGCGAGCTGTTCCACTGGGAAGATTACAGCGTTTTGGCGACCATGCTACTAGTATCCTGTGCGATTGGAGTCTTTTATGGATATTTCGGGGAAAAACAGACGACTGGCGACGATTTCCTTCTCGGCGGTTCGTCCATGGGAACATTTCCTATGGCTTTAAGTCTAGCCGCGAGGTAAAACAATTCACTCATTATTATAAAAGATTATAACAGTACAACCTATATTATTCGGTTAAAACTTTTTGCCATTGCCACTCGAACTAGAAATACAGAAATTTCAAAAACGGAGCAAAATAAAAAAAATACTAACAAGAGAACACAGAAGTTATGTGGGTGGAGTCGAGGAAAAAATATCTAGTTTAATCAAAATATTCTTACACTAGTTTAAAATTACAATAAAACTTAAGTAGGTACCTAATAAAATTAAAAACTAACTACAACTACCTAACTGCAAATAAAAAAGGACGTCGAGGTGGTCACACTGGGGCATTGTGTCCAGAAGGCTGGCGACGTCCCCTCGTTGGATGGCTAGACTGATACGTTGCCTGAAATACTGGCCAGCCCTCCGGAAATGTTGGTCATGAAATAACTGTCATGAATGAAATACTGGTCACCGGAGGCCTCTATGAGGCGCGACGAAAGCTCGTTGACGAGCTTTCTCGCCTCCGGGCCCCAGGGCCCCAGTGTCTCTACCCCGACAGATATAAAAAGGTAGCTGAAGCCGATAGGTTGACGTATATAGTTTAATTGAATACTACAATTTGACTACTGTTTAGGTATTTAGTTACTTATGTATAATGAAATGAATTTTGGTGTTTTCAGTTTTATCACAGCAATAGAGCTATTGGGAAACCCAGCGGAGATGTACATGGCGGGGGCACAGTTTTGGATGATTTGTATTGCCTTTGTGCTCGTGGTGCCAATTACCAGTCACCTGTATTTGCCTGTTTTCATGAGACTACGACTCACGTCATGCTACGAGTACTTGGTAATACTTAATGATGAATTTCAATTCGGATATAGCTTGTCTTTGGAAAGGTTAATCGCAGTTGACTCGCCGCTCATCATAAAAGAATCTATGATGGACTCTGGTAAAGTGGCGTGGCCTAGACAGAAATCAGTATGGGTAAATGTAGCTAGGGGGTAAGTGTAGCTGCTGGGAGTTGGGATTTTGAGAAGTTGGAAAATCAAGGTATAAACAACTTGATTTTTGAGTACAAGAAAACTTTGAGAAAAGTTTTTAACACTTAGCCATTACGTACGAGGCCTTTGTCCAACAGGGACGTTTTCCGGTTGATATAATGATGATGCATATTTTGCAGGAAGTGCGTTTCTGCAAGTCCATCCGAGTGTATGCAAGCGCACTCTACATGATGCAAATGATACTGTACACGGCAGTAGCGGTGTATGCTCCGGCGCTCGCGTTATCTAAAGGTACGAGTAACTAGCTGCAACCTTATCTTAATGACTGATCCAACTTAGAAACTATATTTCATATTAAGAACCTTGTATCACCAAATAATAAGTGTAATGTTCACGTAGGGCAATTCCGGTTTTGTCTATTTCTTAATGTAGCAGTAAAGTAACTTATTGCAGTACTTTACTATTTAACACAGACTTTAATGGTAACTAACAACAAATAGTGACTCCTAACTAAACAGAGCAGCAGTCTCTAATTTGAACTATTTCTAAGTTACACTATACTCGTGCCTACTTAAACAGTAAGTCTTACTTAATTAACTTAAAACGATTAGACTTACAGCCTTATCCATCCTAAATCTATATAAAGTTGGAAAAAACACGAATAAAGAACAATACCTACTCAAAACAAAATTCGCATTCAACTGGATCACTTATTGTTGTATATGTTGCTAATTCTCCAAATAATTACGTGTTATACACTCTTAATTACCTATTCAGATCATAGCCTTCTTAGCCTAACCTAGTGCTCATTGGGTGGCATTGTGAAACATGTATTACATCGTTATTGAAAAGTATTCAGTCTATTGCCGATGAATTGTAGAATGGTGACATAATATGCAAATACTCGTAATTTGGTAGTGAACGGCCGCAGTAATTATTTTATTAGCAATATACCCACTTACATACGTAATTATCAGTTAATTGGCTCAATTTTGAATAATAACGGCTAGGTCTAGGTATTCTTGTGGTATGTGACAAAAGTCGTAAGTATCTATTGTTGACAACAATAACTTTAAAATGCGCAGGTTACTGTTTCGAACTACAGTAACCTTTACCAAGTTACAGGATACCTATTATGAAACTGATGATGGTTCGTTCAACTGCCCATTTGCGTACTACATTGCAAATTGAAGTTTCACAATAGAAACCCCAACCGATTATGGGGTCAGTTTAGGTATGCCATACATATTCAATGACACAGCGAACGTTGGAACGACAACAGAATTTGCGATAAATCAAATGAGGCATATAAAATCAAACGCAGCTAAATACAATAATAATTAATATAATAATGCAGTCCGTGTGAGATTTAACTGCATTTGACATATGCCTCAACAAATGCCTGCCGAGCTACAATGTACTTACTACTTACGTGATGAGTGCCGGTCGATGAATGAACTTATGTTAATCACTATCAGACCTACGTACCTATCTATATTTATGTTGGAACTTCTCGAAGTTACTTACGCTACTTTATCGCGCAAGAACGGTACCGCATGCGAAGCAATATTATGCTGCCAAAAGTATGGCGTAAATAGACCCTAATTGTTACATTACATAACTCTCTAAAAACTTACGTGACTTGATTTTTAAAGGTTGCCCTTTAAACAAATTTCAAAATTACTTAAGTTAGTTCTTCTACTGTATCAGAAGCAACACGGTGAAGTTAATGTTTCATTTGAATATTTTTAGATTTCAGAAAAGTTTTTCAATTGTAAGAGTGGAAAATATTAATCTCATGGCAACATTGCGTGTGCTAGCTTAATCGCTCACTGTCAAAAGCCATGAAGACAAGTCTAATAAAACTATAAAAATCCCTGAACCTATGTAGGTACAGTAGGTATAACTAAACTAATGCCTCTTTTAGATTTCGTAATCCCTTAATAACCGTGTGTTAGTGAATAACGGTACCCAGCTTTGCAGTACTTTACAATTACAACACTTGCCAAAAATCTTCAACATAATTCAAAACACGTAGAGGCACAATGGTGCTATTATGTTGTTGCTCAATAATCCTACAGAATTTGCATAGGTACTTTGGTTTTCAACATTCATATTATTAAAAAAATAATACCATAATAGTGATTTGATTTTCACAAATATATTAGTTAATTCTGAAGACTCAGATTGACAAATTTTTCATAAGTACCTACTTAAATACCTACCTATATACTTTCAGAACAGAAGCCACATCGCGTATCTAAATACAATTATATTATTAACCGTCTTAGATTCCTTGAGTGAAAGTAGAGGCGACATTATTACTTACTCGTATAAAAACTAAACAGCCTAAGCGTAAAAACGTGCTCATCGTATAGGCAGCGAGTGTCCACCGCGCCGCATCGCACTGTGGACGCACTTACGCAATGGGATGACAATGCCGTCATTATAAATCAAATCATTTTATACTACGCCTACTCGTTATGTAACTTTAGCTGTAACTAATCTATAATCGGTCGTCTACTCCATCATTCTTTAGGTAGTTGAGCAGGTATGTACGAGACTACGAGTACAATACGTTGTCGTGGGTGTGAGGTTTTCTCGTTTCGATGTTGACTTTAAAAGCTATACATGAAAACAACTACACTCAAACTCCGACAAATTACGGAGAGTACCTAATAAAAATTCTAGTGAAAACCCATGTCTTGCTGCAATTTTATTGATAAATTGTGATTTGTAGTTATCTTGAGAAGTATAGGTATATAAATAAACGAAAAACTTGTGAAAGTCCAAAGTTATACGTGAACGGTATTTGGCTAAGAGTTATTTGATGTATTTACTGGCATGTTGGTGCCTACATACAGATGCGTCAATTTATTAGATATATCGTAATCACTCAGGTATTCAGCAGAGCCTACCGTTGCTAAAGACGATTTACAACTAAACAAGTCTTTCAATAATGTTTCATTCGTGCCACAAACGGCGCATTGCTGCACTTCTAGAGACGTGGTGCCAATGCAACGACTGCACTAACCATTCACGGCTGACATAGTAGTGATCATTATGATTTATGTTTCTTCATTATTTTAATGACTTTATTCACCTCATATATACACACTCCTATTTCGGTGTCAAATGCGTTATTGCAGAACCGCCGCCTTTTGAGATGAGAGTGGACAGAGAATGACTGAGAAGTATTTACTTAAGTATGCTGGTATGCTTTCAACAATGACCTATTTAACCGGCTGGTCCTTGCATAAAAGCCTACCGTTTGACCTCGAGTAAAACTAGCCCCTTTTTAGGTTACCTATACGACTTGTTAGCAATCAGTAACAACAACATTCAAAAACTCTTTCTGATATTGATTGCGTAATTTTGTGATTTTACAGTGACGGATTTAAACACTTATCTAGCAGTTTCATTGGTGTATGTGGTGTGCATCTTCTACGCTTCGCAGGTTAGTAAGTACCTACTTACATACAGGTGTAGATTTAGTCACCTGCAATAAATAAACAATACAAAGAATTTTAACTGCTAAGAGCTACTAAACTTTAAATGTAAGCAAATTTTTATTAAAATTAACAAACAGCGATTCAACGTCCCCCGCGTCCGTTCGTGTCCGTACAACCCTGCTGCCGTACAACCTAGCTAGATTTGAAATTTAATAAAATAAACAAAAATAAATTTTTCGGGCATTAAATCTACATATAGCATAATAAATATAGCTCGGATGTTAACTTATCATTCTTAGATTCCAATTATCCGGTATTTTTGCAATCTTCCTAGCTTTTTCGCAAAGATCCGATTTTTTCAATTATCCTACGACATAATTTATAAACCTACATTAGTCAGAATCGTCTAATTATTGCAGGTGACTAAAACTTCGCTTGTATTTCTAAACAAGCAATATTAGCAATCGATGTTGAAGCTGAGCAATGCAGTGAGTTTGTGTTGTAGGGGGGTATGAAGGCGGTGATAATGACGGACACGTTCCAAACGGCGGTGCTCCTGGGCTCGCTAGCCGTGGTGCTGGGGATCGGCGCAGCGCAGGAGGGCGGCCTCGACGCAGTGTGGGACCACTCCCTCCGCACGAGCAGGCTACGCTTTTTCGAGTAACTATTATATTTCCACCTGTAACCCTAACCGGCCATGATTTTCGAGTAACTATTATATTCGCACCTGTAACCCTAGCCAGCCATGGTTTTCGAGTAACTATTATATTTCCACCTGTAACCCTAACCGGCCATGATTTTCGAGTAACTATTATATTCGCACCTGTAACCCTAGCCAGCCATGGTTTTCGAGTAACTATTATATTCGCACCTGTAACCCTAACCGGCCATGATTTTCGAGTAACTATTATATTCACACCTGCAACCCTAATCGGCCATGGCAAATCTAGAACTCGAATTACGGGTTTACAAATGTTAACCGAAGATTGACCATTTATTTGGGCAATTGAACCACGCTAAGGTCACGTTGTTTTTCTGTTCTGTGGTCTCGCACGAATATAGCAAAACTTATAATATAAGCTTTCTATAAAGTGAAACCTTTCAATATACATCAAGATGTATGAGCAATCTGTTGCAGTGATTGTAACGGAATAATATTACTTAACAGTTTTATAAACACGCTCAAATTAAAAACTATTTGAAGCACACAGCTTACTTATGTAATTTGTATGACGACGCCCAATTAGCTGATAAATTGTTAAATGATTTGGTTTTGGTTCATTTTTATTGGACTCTAAGTTCTTACTGAATACCGCTATGGCGAACTACTGGAATAGAATGTAAGGGGACAAAAACAAAGCTAACAGATAAGACTGGCTACCGAAAATTGGCGGTATAACCACCAAATGCCATAAATTATAAATATATAAAATAAATAAATTATTAATAAATCATAAATAAATTATTTGACTTAAAAACTATCTTATATTAAGTATATAGTAGAAGATTCTTTGAAAATATTTACTACAAGTATACTGTGATATTTATTTATTGCAATATATATATATTTTACATTGAACTGTTTTTATATATTTATTTAGTTATTAATTAAATTAGTCACCAGAACTAAGTATTGACCTGTAAAGTTAAGGGCTAAAATATTCTTCTGCAAAAACGTGGAATACTGGCTGGGGTCAAAAATGTTGAGAAACGCTCATTGATGAACTAATTCGCTGACTAACTGTAGCATGAGCCCGGACCCGACGGTGCGGCACTCGTTCTGGTCGGTGGTGGTGGGCGGCACCATGTACTGGACCAGCATGTTCTGCGCCAACCAGGCCTCCGTGCAGAAGTACCTCTCGGTGGAGCGCATCGCGCAGGTGCGCGTCGCCCTCTGGGTCTCCGCTTTCGGCCTCATCGCTGTGTACTCCGTCAATTTCGTCACCGGCGCCGTGCTCGCCGCACATTATGCCGATTGCGATCCAATTCAGGTAAACGCGCATTGCATTTATATATCTTCAAAGTTAACACAAATTAAGGTGTTATGTCAATCGTGATATATGTACCTACTTTCTTACCTACGCGCTCTTCACTAAACAGTCGTTCTATGCATATGGAGCCACGTTTTACGTACCTACTTTACTTGCATAAACCTTTTACTAAACAACCTAATGTTATATTTATTTTTAACTAACTATTGCCCGCGGCTTTGCCCGCGTGGAATAAGTTTTTTTTTCAAGCGGGCACAGTTTACCGCGGTAAAAAGTAGTCATGTTACTCCAGAATATAAGTTATTACTGTACCATGTTTCATCAAAATCCGTTCCGCCGTTACAGCGTAACAAACATCCTTACGAACATTCGTCTTTATAATATTAGTAGGATACCACATAAAAATGTATGCAATTAAATAATATTTATATCATCATCATCATCTCAGCCTTTTAGCGTCCACTGCTGGACATAGGCCTTCCCTAACGAACGCCACCACACCCGGTCCTCCGCTCTCCGCATCCTGCCGCTTCCGGCCACCTTCTTTAGGTCGTCAGTCCACCTGGCGGAGGGGCGTCCCACGCTGCGCGTACCGGTCTGCGGTCTCCGCTCCAGAACCCGTCTGCCTGTATTATTTATATACTTAGGTTTTTTAATTAGGTATGTAAAACAGTTGGTACTTAAGGGTTAGCCCATTGAATTCCAAATACCCTCATATCATGGATCTGTCCAATGAACGGAAATTAACGTCCAATGGATCTACTGGGAAGCAATTGTTTGTTAAGTTATGTATGAATGAAACTATCATTCATTAGTTATTATTTACTTCTTCAACATTATAAAGCTCGCCTATTACTTATATGTACGTATATTGCTCAAATGATGCGCCGGCGTAACACATTGCTAATTTTGTCACTTTTGACACTACTCCTGCGGTTGGCAAAAACGCGGTATTTCACAGTTATTACGATAGTTAGCGTAAAACCAAAGATGGTATATTTCAGTATATTTATTCGTTACTAGCTGTTGCCCGCAACTTCGTATGCGTGGATTTTGGAAGTAGGTATAGCTATCTCTCCTATACTCAGACAGCGTCTAGTTACAATAAAATTATGCGAACAAACGCGCGAACAAACCCGCAACCAACAAACGCGAACAAACGCGCGAAACGCGCGAACAATCGCGCGAAACGCGCGAACAATCGCGCGAAACGCGCGACAAACGCGCGAAACGCGCGAACAAACCAACTAACCTACCAAGCGATCAAACGCGCGAACAAACGCGAAACGCGCGAACAAACCAACTAGATAACCAACCAACAAACCAAAGGCGCAAACAAACTCGTGAACAATCGCGCGAAACTCGCGTACAAACCCGCGAAGCGCGCGAACAAACCAACCAAATAACCAACCAATCACGCAAACAAACCCGCAACCAATAAACGCACGAAACGCGCGAACAAACGCGCGAATCGCGCGTACAAACGTGCGAACGAACCAAATAACCAACCAACCAAACGCGCGAACAAACCAACCAAATAACTAACCAACCAACCAAACGCGTGAACAAACGCGCGAAACTCGCAAACAAACCAACCAAAACCAACGAAACGCGCAAACAAACGCGCGAAACGCGCGAACAAACCAACCGAATAACCAACCAACCAACCAAAGGCGCAAACAAACGCGCGAACAATCGCGCGAAACTCGCGTACAAACGCGCGAACAAACCAACCAAGTAACCAACCAAATACGCGAACAAACCCGCAGCTAATAAACGCACGAAACGCGCGTACAAACGCGCGAAACGCGCTAACAAACCAACCAACCAACCAAAACCAACCAAACGCGCAAACAAACGCACGAACAAACGCGCGAACACAAATGTTGGCCCCGGGTGGGAATGAACCCAAAACCTTTAGCTCAGTAGGCAAGGTCACCACCCGTGGTCACCACTCACCATCAACTAAGCCAACGGCCAGTCACTGTAGAAAACAAATCAGTAGGTATTCGATACCGAGAGCCCCTGTAACCGGTCAATATAGGGATTTTGTTACATGATGTTGTTTGTATGTCAGCCAGTCAGGGTTTATAATAAAAAACCTATGGTAGTTTGCAGAGTAGCCCTATCCTTTGAATTGGGCTCACTTGTAACACTTTCAAAAATAACCAGGCTACTCTGACCTGTAAGTTCATACAAATTTTAGCAAATGAGAGTTTTTTATTGCTGGTTGATATTTCTCGGCAAATTTTCGAGATTTTTGTGATTTATTATGTCATTCCGGGATATATACACTGTCACTATACAAAGTTTCGTCAAAATCCGGTCAGTGGTTTAGACGTGATGCGCGGACAGACAGACAGACAAACATAAATTTTAAAAACTGTTCTAACATGTTCAGTTGCTCATTTTAAGTCGCCCTGGTTGGTTTTTTTCCGAATATATTCAATGTACAGACTTTTTGGACTTTACGATTTTATTATATGTATAGATAGATATAGATAGAAGATATGTATAGAAGATGTATAGATTTGCTGCCAAAAGCCAAAAGTATCCTTGTCTTCACATGTGTTATAATGTGCATACACGCGATTTACGCCTTAAGGTGGCCAGCTAATTTATCGGTAGCTTTTCCTATATAACAAGTATATTTTACGTTTTTAATTTGGCGTTTGTAACTCAATACCCACCCACGGACTAAATCAACCTTAAACTACAAGGGGAATGAACGGCTCAATCGCTTTCGTATTCAAATTATACAACAAAAAAAACATGAACCTTGTTCCGTTCGTGACCCACAAATTCCAATGTTTAAATTAAAAGCAGTACCTACAAGAGTCAATCTTGAAAGTGAAAGAGAGAAGTGTGAATATGTTCTCTAGGTTGGATTTTTGATAGTCGTAATCGGCACTCCTCAGCGTTAAATAACGGTGTTAATTTTGCGAACAAACAACATTATATGTTGTAACAATATTATTGTTTAGGTTTGTTATGAAAGACCATCAAAAGCCCAGAAAGTCATTCAATAGGTCATTAGGTAAAGAAATGAAAAAATGATGTGTGTTACCGCAGGCAGGTGCGATCAACGCGTCGGACCAACTTCTCCCGCTGTACGTGGTGCGGCAACTGGGGGCTGCAAGAGGAGTTCCTGGCTTCTTCGTGGCGGGAATCTTCGCGGCCAGTCTAGGGTAATGTAGCAACTCTGTGCAAAGGTACTTGCATCTAATCCATCGCCCATCATCATTTAGGGATGGCACTATATCCCTCCTGCTCTATATTTGGCGTTTACTCTCCAGTCCAGTTTCCGATTCTAGTCGCTTCTACGATAAGTATGATCGACTATTTTGCCACTTATGCTGAGCTTAGCTTTACCATGGGGAATGTATTGTAGTGTAGTCCCGAAAATACGTGAAATTTTTCGACACAAGTTATTTCAACAGGTATTTAGAAGAAACAATAAAATTACAGATCTATTGCTTTTGCATTATCCACGGTTCGGAGGTGACCCACTAAACCAACTTTTACTTGACCATTGAGCAATATTGTGTATAATATTTCGTGCCCTCTTTAGCATGTAGGTAATCCGTCTGAGACGTCTAATTATCACGCACAACAACACATCAACAAATGGGCAAAATAATTTTGCGAGACTATAATTTTGATGATCAATGAACCCGAAACGCTTGATGGCGTCCCCGAAACTGACTGTAATTCAGTCTTCGCTCCAGAATGAGGACCTAACCAGAAAAGTCCAGTTGAGATGCCACCGTACCGATTGTGACTTGTAGGAATCCACGAATTGAGAACTTTTAATTTAAATCTCATTTCGTAACGGATCAAATTTGGAACATAAGTTTTAATTTATTTTATCGAAGGATTATCAACAGTCTTCGTACCTTCAAACCGAAGAGTAGATGTCATACAACAAAAAGTGATTGATTTCAAAAACGTCTAACGATTTTGATAAAACTTTGCACGTCGTAGTTGCGTCTGTGACGTAGGTAGTATACCCATTGGTTTGGGAGAAATCTAGTTTATATGGTACCCATACAACTTAAATTAAAACTTGCGATTTACCTACTTATAAATGGTTGGAGCCCTTGGAGCTATTGAATGTAATGTAGGTACTTATTACGAATAAGTAGGTATATGTATATAGATAGGTCATACAAGATGATTTTAACAGTTTAAGTATAATTAAAAAATAAAACATACAAAACTGTATCAAAAAAAAATTTGTTAGGCAAATGACGAAGCTACATCAATTTGCTCTTGATTTTTAAATGGCAAGAGAGTTTAGTCCGGGCCGCCGTACAGTTTATTTAAACATTAAGTAATAGTTTGACTATGTTAGAAGAAAATTAGATGACGAATTTATCAGATGCAAAATAAGAAAACGAAACGAATAGACTAAGTATAATTCATAACGAATAGACTAAGTTAAATTTATTGAGTGGGAAAGTACCTACTTATCGCCTTTGGACCTTACCGATTCATGAGGCGGTCTGTCTGTCCGTTTGCCATTTCTACCGCATTTTATTTTTATTAAAGGAACGGAGAATTTAAGCCTAAGAAAAATAATAATTCTATGAGTACCATATACCTATAGGTAACTAAGTATTTCTCAAACGTGCTACCTACGTTAAACGACCATATTATTATCTTGCACAACTTTCTTTGGGAAAAATCGTACCTACTCGCAGTACACCGGACCAGCAATTTTTTAGCAGGCGTGCTCGAGCGGTCGAAGTAATTTGAAAATAGAACGAACTTTTTATACCCAAACCACAGAATATATCCCGATCATTGCTAAAGAGATAACTTAATGAAGTTTTATTTAAATTTCGAACTGGCACAACAAACAGAATGCACAAATTTAATTAAAAAAAAAAAGAAAAAAAAAGAAATTGGCATTTGAACGCAGCGAATTGGCGGCAAAATTACCTAAACGGTTTAAAGTACCTACCTACCTATTATTTATTGTCAATACAGTTGTCAATATAATTAGTTTATTGTTAACTTTAATGTTAATTATTCAAAATGAGTTCTAAGAGTGATGAAGACATTTTAACACCACTTGAAATACAAGAAAATGGACAGATACTAAATGGAAACGCACGACAACTTTATTCAATGGAAAAACGAAAGAAATCTAAATGGTTGTCTCAAAACGTTTTCTTAGCTTATATTGGTGAAATGGCTACAAAAGTTAAACCAAGTACACTTTGGGTATTAAATTCCATGTTAAAATGTACTTATACATTTTAAATAAACATTTACGTTATTATGTTATTGTTTTAATTTACACGCATGTTAGAGAAGCACTATACAAGCCTTGGCCACAACTGACTCTGTAATGTGTGCCTCGGCTCCGCCTCGGCCCGCATACTCACGATCGTCCGGTTATGCTGCACTTGCGGGCCGCGGCAGGAATGTACTATTTAGGTACCTAACTTACATAATAACCACTCACCTTAATTTTCTGTCGTGGCACAGAACCGTGGCGTCCGCATTGAACTCCTTGGCTGCTATTGCTTGTCAAGATCTGGCAACTGGACTTCTGGGGATAACGTTACCTGAAAATAAGGGAGCAACTGTGAGTTTACACATTTATACATTGTAAATAAAGTTACCGAATAAAAAAGACAAGCTTCCATTGTAGATTGTACTCGGATTCACAGTGATTCACTTTAATTTAGGTAAAGTAATTGCTTACTAAATATTTGATACATATATCATATACTACCCCACTTGTCCAATCCAAAGAAGGATTTTCTTTTTTAAACTTTTTAAACAAGGATAGGACAATTGACAAATATAACATCAAGATCGGGACCAACTTGTACAACTTTACTGTCCCAAGTGAGAATCGAACCCACAACTCCTGGCGCTCGAGTCCAATGACATTAAGCCAACAAAACGTAAACATTATATTTATTTTTTAAAGTGGCAGTTATAAGTTCGAGCGTTACTGGCGCAGTGGGGAAGGAAGACGCGACCTGTCATGTCGAGAGGTCCGATCCCGGTCGTGCCATGTATCAATGTATTTTACAAGTACATTTACTGACTGCACTCAAACGGTGAAGGATAAATCGTGAAACCTGCAAACGCCGAATGAATTTTTAAGCGGATGTGAAGCCTACTGCGGTAGTGTGGTAGATAATAGCCCAATACGCCCCTCGTTGAGAGGGTAGCCCTGAGCCGTGAGCCCCAATGGTGGGGACATAATATTATTAGGGTGTTGATCTGATTTTTGAGTTATAAGTTATTTATTTAGTTACTTGGTGACCTGTATCCAGATAGCTCGGTGGGTGTGCCTGGCCTGCGGAGCGGTGTCCTTCGGGCTGGTGTTCCTGGTGGAGCGGCTGGGGCCGGTGCTGCAGCTCGCCCTCTCCTTCAACGGCATGGCTGGCGGCGTCTCGCTCGGACTGTTCACGCTGGGCATGCTCTTCCCATGGGCTAATTCTAAGGTATCTACCACACATCAGCACTCATGTCCTGCAGGTTATTAAAATTAATCATTTCATTCTAGCCATATCCTACTTCATACTAATATTATAAAGGTAAAAATTTGTAAGGATGTTTGTGTTTCACGCAAAAACTACGGATGTTTGACTGGCCTGAGGCTTATAATAGTTGGTAGTGACCCTGCCTACTGAGCCAGAGGTCGTGGGTTCGATCCCACCTGGGGCCAACATTCGTGTGATGAGCATATCTGTTGGTTTTCAGATTCTGGCTGTTTGTATGTATTTATTTAAAAGTACCTACATATACATATCTGTATTTTTATTAGTTGTTAAGTACCCACCCACAAGCTTCGGCTTAGTTTGGGACTAAACAGCCGTTGTGAATTTGTCCAAACATTATTATTATCAGATTAATACATAAAACTACATAAGCTATAATCATAAAGATATTGTATAAAATGCGGGTGAAACCATATGGATACTGATTTCATGTAAACTTATGAACCAATTATGGTCTAAATACAGAAAATACATAAATTAAACTTCAAGATGGCGCTGTTTCACAATGTCACATATATATCCTACTAATAGGCTATTTCACGCTGCAGAGCAGCTTTTTCCCGAGGCATACCTGTACTTTACCTTTACTGTATAATTTTAAAAGTACCGCAAAAATAAATAAAAGCTCGTCCTTTTAATTCCGGTTTTTCTGTCTTGGGCCGTTTTTGCAAAACTGGGAAAAACGTGTGGGCCATCGCTGTAGGCCGCACATGCCCGAAGAATGTCTGTGTATTAATCAAGTTTTTCTTATTGTGTAGGGAGCTATGGCCGGCGGTGTGTTTGGCTTGGTGCTGGTTCTGGTGGCGGGAGGGGGCGCGCAGTTGGCGCAAGTGCCGCTGCACCACCTCCCGGGCTCCATCAAAGGCTGCCCAGCATCTTACAACTTAACTTCGCAAACAACTATTAATCCCAGGTAAGTCTAACTCAGATAACTTTTATTTAAATCTATATGACACGTACACATAATAAAACAGAAGTACATAAAAGAAAATCTACACTTTATAAGTACCTACATAATATAGATAGTTTGAAAAATAAGTCGGTGGACTGTGGACTACATAAAGCTTATTAATATATTAATTTAAGAAAAATAAATTAACTAAAGTTTTTTTTCCATATGTCCAAGTTCGATTCCCGAGTACCTAGTGTGTTTTATTAAATCCATGAATGCAGTTTTTCATATCTTTAAAATCGACGACTTATAGAGCATTTTTTTATTTCTTATAGTTTCGGACGTTCCCATACTGACTCATTTCTACATAATAATAATAAGTAGAGGAATAATATTATTATTTTATAACCTTTAACCTTAGTTTGTACGTAAATGCATGACATAAACGTTGATACATGTGAAACACTATTTAGTGTTTGTTTATGAACCTTTGAATAAATATACCTACCATGTTTTCGCAGTATTCAAACTTTACTTTTTAGCGAAAACCAGGACGAAGCAGTGTTTTGGTTATTCCGTGTATCGTACTTGTGGTATTCTGGTCTGGGCTGTGTGGCGACCCTGCTGGCAGGGCTCCTTGTGTCAGTGATCACTGGAGCCACAAACCCGTCCCAGGTGCCAATAGATCTGATATCGCCGCCTATTGTGACGCTACTCAACTCAATGCCAAATAAACTAAAGGTAAGACTTCTCCAATTACATTACCCATACCACCAGCCACTTTAGATTAATACAGTGCAATGTATAAAATGCGAAAACCAGGTATAATACATAATTATAGTCTTCTCGACATTCTCTGGTAACTTGTCAAAGTAATCTAAGCTATGACTTAAGTACTTCATTCGACATTCTCTCGCTAAACATTTTACATCAGATTTTTTTAACATTTCACATTAGATTTGTTCACTTTCCTCCAAAGTGTACAGTTTGATGATTATACATATAGCGTCCACTGTCTGCATAGGCCTTTCCCAATGCACGCCACCACACGGTCCTCCCATCCAGCCGCTTCCGGACACTTTTCAGGTCGTAGGGGCTTACTCCAGAACTCTGTCTGTTTAAACGGGTAGCATGATTATATGACTTAACTTATACTTGGATGCAACAGAAAGTGTTGCGGCTGCCGACGCGGCTGGGCTCGGAGCGGCGGCGCAGCTCGAGCGTGCGGCCGCCGGGCGTCGCCGACGACAAGGACACGCGCCGGCGCCGGCGGCTCTCCGAGATGGCCGGCGGCGTGTTCTACAGCGACACGCCCACACTCATCCGCGGCCATGACAACCTCGCCCTCGGTCTCGACTGCGAGAAGCCTCCTCCTGAACACATCAGCGAACATACCGCTTTCTAAAGTTTTGAGGTTCTGGTAGCCAAATACCTAATAAATACCAAAGATATTTTTTTGAGTGTTTAGGTGTGGGGTTATCATGGTGTTGCCACCACCACGGCTAACAATCTGGAATAGATATCCAAAGTGTGGTTAATTAGACGCAAAAATAGACTTAATAACGCGACTTAAGACATACTTACTCTGTCCGCCGTTTAAGTTAGTTAGTCATGGTGGCCACGCCGAAATAAAACTTATTCTGGCGTGGTCATCTAATATCTTCGGTACCACAATGCATAGCGAGCTACTGGTAGTATAGTCGATTGATCATCTTAGTCGAACTTAGTCCCGATAAATCAGTTTATCGTTAGGTACGAATTATTCCCCTTTTGGTTCTAGTACGAACAGTCCAAAAGCTGGGTAGTATAATTCTTTCATAAAATACTTGACAGGGCGTGGCCACATTCAAGCCCTAGAAATAAATAATTATTAAACGGAGGACCGACCAAAATTTATTTTTCAAAATTGCAATCCGCACGGGAAACGGCGGTGGCCATTACTTAAGCCCTACCTACCGTGTTTAGCCGAGGGATAGGTAGTTATAAAAACACGCAGCCCACAATGATGTAATAATTATGTAAATGGTAGACTAGAATATTCCTTGCACTGAACTTTTTCGTATGGGCTTTTTTTATTTATTCAACAATGAATTGTAATTAATTATAGGTCCATATCATTCCAATCTAATTTAGTACCTAATTAAAACATATTTTAAAAAATTGACAATAAAATATCTTTTCAAAGTATAAAACTACAAAATGTCTTTCTATTATTTATTTCGTGTTTAAGTATACTTAAATAAAATACTTGCAATAACTTAAGAAGGCAGAAGAAGGTCATACCAGATATTTTCACAATTACTCCAATTTTCTAATCGTCCTGCAGAATTGTCATGTTAACGCACCGCACATGACACAATTTATCTGCCTCCTACATCAATATAGCCTACTTAAAATTTGAACATATTTCAAAATAACATAAATGGGCAAATAATATAATTAAATGCCTAACAATAAAGGCGTAATTTAAAATGACATTAAATATCAATTTCACGATAACAAGTCCTGATGTTGTAGTGATTGTTGCTGGTGGATTTCCTGCATGGTTGAAACGGGCAACGTGGCGCTTACAGTTATTGATGGCATTCCTGGTAATGAGACAGGCGTTACTACAGGTAATCCTCCTGGTATTGGCGGCGGTTGTATAGGAGATTGAGAAAAACTACTCATATCAAAAGTGGGTACTAAATTTGCTGTGCTTTGAGGAAGCGCAGCGGGTGGCGAAGCTTGTGACTGACTATAATTAGGCATCAAAGGTATGTAAGGCTGGGGCTGATTCATTGGAATGCCAGGCAGATTCGGCAGCGGTGCTGGTGGCTGCATGTTGGACACAGAAGGTATACTGCCCAAGTTTGTTAATGTTGCATCTGCTAAATCTGTGAATAAAAATAGTTGCAATAAATAAATTTTCATACGATTAATTTAGATTAGATGTTGTTTTTACATTTAGTAAGGTACTTTTATAAATAATGATAAAAATACAGGTACTTACTACTAGAATAGGCAGCCATATTTGATACCATAGACTGTGCTTGAGACATGGGTTGCTGTGCCTGAGGAGATTGTGGTGCAACTTGTCCCTGGATTGGTTGCTGCACACTGTTGGTAGGACCAGTGTAATTGCCAGGGTTTACCATGGGGACACCTGACAGAAATGGGGGTGGAGGGCATTGTGGCTGCTTTGCTTGAACATTTGAGGTTTGAGAAGCAATCAATGGGGTCTTGTCATCGGCCATACTCAAATTTTGCACACCCGACACAAGGTTTTGTTGAATATTAGAATATTGTGATGGAATCTGAAAAAATTATAGAATGTAACTATGCACGTTATAATATTTAAACTTCTAAATATTTAACAAATTTTTGCTAAGAGTAATTTTATAGTAACTATGTAAAATGCCGTTCTTTAGGAAATCAGACCTTGTTAGATAATTAACGTATCTCCAAGGGGGCCAGGTATACTCGGCGACACTTCGACCCTATAGGATCTTTTGTATCAACACAAACCCCTATCCACCAATGGTACCATAATCCATTTTTTAATGGACTATTCACATACACATTAGAATAGAATTTCTAATCTTTGGCATATGCAGGTTTCCTTAGGATGCTTTCCTTCACTGAAAACCCAGTGACATTATAATAAACTGCAGTGAAAAAACTCATTGATATAAACAAATGTTAGAATCTACAACCTCATGAAAGTGAGGTGAGTGAACAGCCAACTAGTCTACAATGGCTCATGTAATGTTACGTACTTTACAATACAAAATATTGGTTACATTGGTCCAACGATTTATTGTTTCTATAATATTGTGTTATAATTTGTTTCCAGCACTAATGCATTTAATATGCAAACATACATGCACAAAACTCCCGCTTTGGTGGAATCAGTGCAGGGACTGCCACCCCCGTCTAAAAATAAGAATGCAAACATAGGCACTAATTCAAAGACATACCATTGGTGTAGCTCCAGTATAAGGTGTTTGGATAGGTGCTGTTGGATTGTTTCTAATAGGAATTCTGTGCAAGTATCCATAACCTATGCCGCATCCTAGACTACCTTCTCCCCCCCAACTGTGGTTTGGTGTTATATGAACTTCACGGCATGTATCATCATTTATATTGTAAACATATAGTTTCAGAGCCCTGCCCTCGTGGGCCTCAATGAGAGTAAACAGATCTTCACTCTCATGCATAATGGAATCAGCCCCTATTATATAATCAGAAAATGGCCGAAGCCCTGCCATTTCTGCTGGTGATGAAGGGTGAACTTCCTGTAACATTATATGCATGGTTAGGTATTTAAATTGTATTTTTATTATTATTACTAAACTTCAGATACTTACCAGTACATGCCAGACATTCTCGTTGGCTCCTTCAAAGGAACAGAACCTAATACTGACCCCAAGCAGCCCCTGGCCTCCCCAACTGCCACTGGGGACAATCATTACTTCCCGGACCGACTGTGTTTTACTACTGTACACGAGCATTTTTATGGTTTTATCAACATTTTTCTTTAGCAATTCTTTCAAAGTGTCGTTGTCTTGGTCCAACCTTATGTTTTCTATGGCCACTATGAAATCGAAAAATGCTTCCAGGTTGGCTACCTGCCCCGGAGAACCGTCTTGAACCTGAGTAACAAAACATTGACGTGTTACTTGGTGAGAGCAGTTTACAGCAAGTACTTACGGCATAATTAGCGAAACTTATACCCGCAAAACATGATATCCTTCAGAACCGCCTCCCGGCACTTCAGCACTATGGGAAGAACCCATTGAAAATTTGTAGAAATTTATAAAAAATACAATTTTATCTTTTGACAGGAATATTCCATCCAACCACCAATAACTTTCTGACTTTGACGTTTGTTATTTTCTATAGCGACGTGGCACTGACAGTTATTTAGCAGAAACTCTGGTAACAAAACAAGACATTTTACATTTCAAATAAATAACTACCTACCTCTACTAGGTAAATTAAACTGTACTATTGCAAAATTAAAAATACTACGCTATGGCTGAACCTGAGGGCTGAACACACTACAGACAGATCAGACACATATTTTTTTTATTTGCGGTTAATACCGGCTTACGTAGTGTCTTTATTTAGTTTGTGCGGCTTATATCACAAATTAGATAGTATACGTCCAAGGCTTATATACAACACTATGATAGGAACATCTCAGTAGTCTGTGGATAGGAAACATAAAGTGCACAAACGCCCATAGACGAACATCCGTGTATGGGGCCCGCGGAGGGCCCGGGACTGTGAAAGAGTCATGCGTGATTGTTTCATTCATTCATTCATTATCACAGTCACAGATAAAAGAAAGAACGAAAAATTGGCAAAATAAAAATATTGCATTATATTAAGAACAATAAATTACAAGCACCTGTGACTGTGAGAAAGCAAGCAGTTAAAGCGGACGTATACTATTTAAACTACTACTTAATTAATTTGTGGTGAAAGCTTAGTGATTGTGAGGAAGTACCTACCATTATATTTCTTTGCTTGCACTGTGTTCGTGAAAATTCGTGACATCAGCACTGTTAACTATCATCTTACCTGTAAAAAATGATGCTTTATTTTGTCGGTTCGATCAAGGCTGATTATGGAATTTGATTATTTTTTTATGTGAGTACTTTTTTCAGCATTATTAAATAGATAGGTTGTAATTACTCTGTAAGTAGGTATATACCCTTTGAAAATAAAAATAAATTATAGAGCTAAATATCATTAGTAAGTACCTACTAAGTTTATGGCTAATGCCATGTTATTCATGATGTTTTTCTTACTTCTGTGTACATTTCCGGTTTACTTAAGGTTTACGATGAGTACCTAGTAAGTATAACCCTATTTTTAATTTTAGTTTCAAACTTGGCTTATAAAAATGGCAGATGGGAAACATTTGGTAACTGAATGGCTGAATGAGTATGCCTCTCTACAAGACTACGAAGTAAAAAGCTTTGCTGCAGAGCACGAGCACAACCATGAGATTGCAACTGCCATATTCAACCTGTTCGACAATGAATATGAAAGTGATGCAAATTCCAGCAATGTGTCAGATAGCGAGGAAAAGTATGAGCAGGTAAGACCCATAGCATAATATGAATGACATGTTAGGTACATAATCAATTACTAATTAATGCTGCAATGGCCTTTTAACCAGTGTAAGAGAATAGGCCTCCCCTAAATAGTTTTGTCCAATATTATTATTTAACCTAACATGTAAATCATATGCACAAAACTCCCAACTTTTATACCGGTATATGTTAGTATGTAAGGTAGGCATATAAATAGCTCAAGGGGGCCACATTTGAGAGGTTATGTAATATATGGCCCTAGTGGCTGAAATAATGAAAATTAAGAATAGTTTTTAGGAGATGGTGGCATTGTGGTTGTAGACAAAAAAACTTGGGTTGAGTAGTTGAAATGAAATGTATTTACAAAGATCCCTAGCTATGTACAGAATGCAAGTTCTTAACTAGCGTACTATTGGCGCAGCGTCACAATACCGGCCCAAATCACAGCACAGTGGGCAATGGGTCCGCCCGCGCCTGTACATTAACTTAAGTCTGACCTGTGTGCATAGTTCTGACTGTGACAAGTTCATAAAATCATATACATATTGAAATATATAAAAATGACAACAATAATGTAATTATGATGTATTAGATATTAAATAAAAAATAATTAGGTATGTACCTTTTATTTACAGATGTTAGAAAATGTTTGCACACAATTGTTCAGTTTCTATAGATGCAAGGAGACAGAGTTGCAGAGATTCACACTGCAGTTCATTCCAACTCTTATTTACAACTATCTTAGTAGAGTTGCACAGAACAATAAGAAAACACATAGATGTATAGAGACACTACTTATTGGTAGGTACATATTGATCTATATAAACCTTTGTGATATTTACGAATCTAACTGGCAAGAAAGTACCTTCTTGATAATAAATTTTATATTATAACTGCACATTTTTTACTTACAGGCTTATACAACTTTGAAGTAGTTGATGAAAATGGCAAACCCAAAGTTGTTTCTTTTAGATTACCATCTTTAGCTCAAGCATCTATTTATCATGAGGTATATACTTTGTACATACTTAGAAGAAAGAATTTTAGTATGTAATTTTAATCTTTTAATTAGTTTTTGTTTGCAAACTTCCAATGTTTTTAATTATTCCAGCCATTGTCACTAGGTCCTCAGTTTCTGACAGAAAGCGCTCTGCGTAGATGGGAGGAGTGCAACACAAAACTAGTCAGCTGGGGCCCATTGTCACAAGTAGAGGTCATCAATGCACAGAACAGACTCAAAGTTATGGCGGCACTGCTATTCATTTACAATCGTCAACTGAGCTTGTTGCCTAAACTTGCGCTCAGACATTTCTGTATTGCCGCCTCCAGGTAGTGATGATTAGGTCGCCTTAGTCTGTTATTATTATTTTCGTGTGTAGAAAAACTCATGATTAATTACTTACAGGACAGTCACTCAGGGATTCCAAAAGAAAACTAGTGGATCTAAATCGATACCCAGGATACCAGTGTCACCAAACTTTTTATTAGAAATGATTGAAGGTGCATATTTTGCTATGTTCAATGAGTTTTACACACTGGCTCTGCAGGCAGTCAAGGATATAGACCAAAGGGCTCAGTATGAGCTGTTCCCAGATGTTATGCTTGTCACCAGTGCCGTGATGAATTCATTGAAAAATAATCCCTCAGGTAGGCATATTTTAACTTTAATTACAAAAAATTATAACTTTAGAAAATGCAGTGTGTTCAACAAAAACCTTGCAATTAAAATTTATTTTATTATTATTTCCAGGACAACCATGTGATGGACCTATGGGCATTAGTGTAGCACTGTCCCCAGCTACGACTACAGTCACTATGTCCAAGTCTATGATAACAAATGCATCATTCCGCACTAAGAAGTTGCCAGGTGAGAATGAACTTTATTGAGCTTTATTTTTTTTTGTTTAAAATGCTTATTATAATAATTACAAACATCTTAATTTAGACTAGAAAAATGTTAAGTAGTATTCAATATTATTTGTATTTATAACTAAGTTGTTGATATTTCAAACCAATTTTCTTTATTTATGTACAGATGAACATCATACATTTTGCATGCTGCCAAATGAATGCTCTTTGCCTCATAATTTGGAACATAGTTTTTCTTCTAAAGATATTTTTTTAAGCAAAGATGTTGATAATACCATATACCCCTGTCAATCACCTGAGAACTTATTTCATAAAATGGATAATATTCAAAACATGTTTGGTGGGAGCTACTGGAAAATGTCAATGAAAAAAACAAATAGTTCTGATTCAATATCAGATTGCTCGGTTACTTCTTGCATCAATACCAATGAGAACATGCCACAAATACTACATTAATACAAATTTCAAAAATTTACAACGATATCATTCTTCCGAATAATTACATCATTTACTTTAACTGTCTAAGGTAGGGGATGCAAAATAAACGTGATCATATTTTATGCTCATGCTAAAATAGTAAATTATGACACAAATCACAACACAATGCACATATTTATGCATCCACATTTACATCAAGCAATGTAATTACACTAATATTACATGCTTTATCCCAATAGCCTTTCCCATATGTAGAAGCCAACTTCGTTTTGTACTAGTATTTACACACATTTGTAACTATTTATTAGTCGTCTCTGTTTCACTTGCAGATCGAAAGAATATATTCAATTTTTGGGAATAAAATATGAAAACTTTTATGTTATGCACTTATGATCAGTTCTCATTTTTGTTTAAATTTCTGGCCCCAGGTATGCCCATGGTCTAATGAAAGTATTTGAGCAAATCCATTGGTCACATATTATAGGTACCTAATATATGTAGGCATAATTATAACAATAAATCACAATATAGAAATCATTCAACTCTAAAACAGTAGTACCTACCTAGTATAATTTGTATTACATTAGAACGTATACATACATATGGACACGATAAATTTATTTCCTCACCTTATTAGTTCACAAAATCATTTAAGGTATTACCAAAATTACATTTTTAGATTAGATAGAATTATGTATTGTTACATAGTTTTTGTTTTACGCATTTAAACTAGCATTTATTTATTAAATACATTAAGTAAACCTATTTTAGTTACTTATGATATTAAAGTAACGTAACTACTACATAAACTGCAGGTAAGTACTTTATCTGCTGATTATGATTATTTCCCTGCCCTTTTAAATTAAGTACCTACTACAACGTACCTAAAACGAAAAACTCAGCAATAAGTACGTGTTCGCACATAATGAGCGGATTTTACAGGGTTCTTTTTAGATTTTACTGAAATATGAAAAAAATATCCTGAAATTTCCATATAATTCCATTCAATTTTACACATACATATTATGTTCCAATTCTGATTAATTGGTCCAGTAGTTTGTGTTTTTTTTTCGGACGGACAGCATTGTTGTAAGGGTACCGTTAAATGGAATCGTGAAAAAAGTACATGGAAATTTAGAGTTGTACAAACTAAAATAGATAGCCTCAATGAGGTTGGAAATTTATGTCATCGACCGCATGCGCATTCTGTGCTCTGTGAGATGGCTATTCTTCCCTTATCTATTTTTTTCCTAAACCTTGAACCTACTTAACCCTACTCAACAGTCTAGTCCGTTTAGTTTTAATAGATCGATGGTTTTAAAGTTTTAAATCTATTTACTGTACTATCCAAAATAAATCGAACTTTAATCTTAAATCTAGAAATAAATCTAAATTGTTTTGATCTTATATTATTGTAATCTTTACTTATTGTTTAATTGTAGACGACATTCCGATACAAGCTGGACAAGTTGTGCCCACGGAATCACCAGATATGCTTACGTGCATCACGGAGGAGGGCGAGGCAGACAACGCACCCATGCAGCGTGGCGGAGCCGTTAGAAACTCAAAACCAAAACTTGCCTCTTTCCCCGTACTCGGGAAAAAGACTAAAGACGGCAAAGACAGAAATACTGCGAGCGACAAGAAGGTTACTCTTAAGGAATCCTCAAAAGGCATATGGAACGCACTAAGTGGTGGCAGTGGAGACATGGTAGACGCACAACACAAAATAGGTGCAACAGATGGCTCCGCGATTGATATAAACGGTAGTATGAAAGATGAAAAGATGTCCATGAACAGTGCCGACACGTCCGACAGCCGATCGCAGATGACAACCGACTCGTTAGACATGGAGACGACGCCACGCTTTGCTGCCATGCAAGTCAGTTCTGTCTGATTTATTTACTCTTCCAGTTCCGTGATGTTACTAGTGGGTAATCGTATTTTAGATAGATTATACTTACCTCTACCGGTGTTGGTCGGTTGTTCATCAATGTATACGCACTTACAGTATTTCGTCTGTATTTAAGCGACTCCAAGTGCACCAGATTGGTGTGTGCTATACGATTATATGAAATTTTTAGCAAAATTGAATGGTTTGAGCGAAGCAGCTACGAGTGATCATTGTTGTTATCATAAGTACCAATGTTTTATTGTTAGACTACAAAATGATCGGTGATGAAAATGTCTTGAAGTACGCTAAAAGACGGTGTCTCCGATTCCTTTTGGGACGCTTAATTAACCTGAGCCGGGAATCGAACCGACACAAATGCGAGAAATTATCACCTGTATTTCTTTTACGAAAACAATTACAGTTATTAATTTAATGGCACCTATGGAGAGGGAGGGTAATCGACTTGTTTAGTCTATGAATAAAAAACTTCAAAAAATAGTCTCCTCTGAATAAAATTGGTTATCTTCAATATTTGAGATACTTCCCTCCAAGTTGCGTTCGTTATTTCGAGCCTATAAGTATATCGCAAAAAACGAATTTTCTATTTTCACTGTCATGGTGTTCTTTAGCCGCAAAAGTTTCGCAAGTCCTGCCGTCCGTCAGTGCGTCCGGCCGTGTTGCTTATTCCTTATCTTCCAAATTATTTAATCAAACAATTTTTATTGTGTTATAGTCCAAATTGGCAGGAAGTTCATAAAAACACTGGCTATCAAAGTGGCCCCATTTGAAGTATAATGTTGATGGCGATTTTTTCCTTTATTTTTTTCCTCAAAAGTACCAGGCCAATAGTTTTTTTTTAAAGATTTTATATCTTTATGTAACTAGTCGTCCTTATGATATTTTTTGGAGATTTTTAACTCCTAAGCTCAATGAAACAAACGTTTGAATACAAAAATTAACAAGCGGTATATGTGTAGGTGTGTAAATTAATAACACAAAACATTGTAGTCCTATTCTTTATTGATTAATGAATGCCAAAGTGGAATGTAGAATAGTACCGTCAAAATATAACACCATTGTAACATGTTTATGCTTCTCTATTTGATAAAAACTTATGGTGTGTGTATTATTATTTAAAAGTAAAAGGTGTTGTTTTTAATGCTAGGCAAAATTTAATTCTACATAATAAAGATCTACTTATATTTTCTGTTCAGTCAGATTCGTTTCTATGTAAAAAAATCATGATACCTTTATCTATGTACAGGGTGCAGCAAAACACCCGTAGCAGGGTAGCGGATAAAGTTTTGGAAATACATACGCGCATAAACATTTTTTTAATACTCTTCATACTTTCCAAAAGTTATCCTTTTTTTACCACTATACGTGTTTTGTTACACTCTGTTATTAAATTCATAAGTAATGCAGTATATAGTCATGTGTGTACATAATGTTTGATCCATATAATTGAATGAAGTGGAATATATCTAAGACTTATCATCATGGGCTTATCAGTTTTGAACTCTAACGAACTCGGTAGGTATCTATCTACACAATATACGCACAAGTACAAAAGGACACACGTCCAGCTACACTCGCATAGGCGCATTGCGCGGCGGCAATAGTGGCTTTTTTGTTATGATTTTGAGCAACCCGAACTGCACTGTACAATCCTCTTCAACCAGAAACGAACTATCCTATTATATCAGAACGTTTACATACTTAGTACTTATTTTTCTTGTCATAAAATTAACACAACTACTTATACTTACCTACAACTAAAGTAGTTACATAAACAACTAGATAATAAACAAAAGTAAACTACCTTTAAAATTCAAATCTCATTACATTTATTATATTTTAATGAAAATGATACAATAGTGTTAACTAGTCTGAGATAAGCCGTTGTATTTAATAGTATCTTGTCTCGCTCCGTATACGTAGGCCGCACACTGGTTCAAAATGAGAAGTTTGTTAATTGTTAGTTTCCTGTGCCTGGTATGCGTATCGTCATGTTTAGCCAAGGATCTGATTGTGGGCACCAGCTACAATAACCGATTAGTTTGGCAAGAGAAAGCGCAATATAACTCCATTCCTTTCAAAAAACGAGTGAAGGAGGTATTTTATTCAGACCCGAACCAACAAATTATAAAGGTGAGTAGATGTTTTTTTTTCCTTTTTTCCATTTTTTTTCAGGAAACAATCGGTTACAAATTAAATTATAATACTAAAACACCTAGAGTTCGAAGTTAAATAATACGAGTAACAAACATTAAAGACATAGGTAAGTAACTTAGACGGATTCGAATTCCGCTTATTTGACCACTGGAAAGAAATAAATTTTTTACATAAAACTTATTTTTACCGACTTCCAAAAAAGGAGGAGGTATGTTCGGCTGTATGTACTTTTTTTTCTTTGCTCAACAACATCCCGAAAATGTCGAACACCAAGGTAATAGGCTCAGATTCTAATCTGAGGTAATAGGTAAGTTATGAAGGTAACTAGTTAAAAGAAAAACTTTTTCATATGTATACTTATTTATTTGATAAAGAACCTACCATGTTATATATAATCACTTAATTTGACTATTTTTTGGCAATATTTTTTCGCGGAATTCTTATTCACCCATATTTACGTAACAACACCAATAGGAATGAAAGTCAAAAAGACGCGGCAACACAATCTGACATCTTCGGAAAAGTTGGTCGTGTTGTGTCCCACCCATCCTTTAAAGATATAAGTTAGACTAAGATGTTTGGTGTTACTTACAGGGTATGATAGCAAGAGACGCGGACCACACTGAGGCCAGCGCTATCGTCACTGCTGGAGGCGTGGGCTTCTCTTACGCTAACATTCGACTCAAGAGCGAGCGTGGAAGTGGTCTTAACTACCAAATTGAATTCTATGCTTAGACTGACTGCCTGTTTGTATTCTGTCAACATAATGCGCTTAACCTTTCAGTTCGTTATTTGATATTGGAGATGTCGTTCAATATACCACGACCCTTAATAATTATCAATTGTGTATTCTGTTATTAATCCTGCCTAACAAATTATCCTACCATGATTTGAATTCAATAGGTAGGTATACAGGGTGGAAATTAAAGGCGGTAAGTACTTGGAGGAAGGAAAAGTACCCTAAATATTGATTATGGCAAAGGAGACGTTTCACGAATGTATGGAGCCCCGGCCTGGACCTTGTACACTTAAAATTATTAAATGTCAATATTATTTAAAAGTGTTTTAAAGATCATTTTGGTATATTTTGGCTTAGTTTTTGTGAACAAAAGCATTAAACGTTATATTATAGGCAACACTTAACCCAAAAATAAAGATGGCTGTCACTGTCAATGACATATCAATTGACGTTTTCCACGACGTTTCAACTTACAAATTACTGCAAATATTGCAATTTTAGTATTATTTTAATAACTTTCTGATTTTTCCTCGAATTTCCCAATAGTGTACATAGTGCAGGCCGGATCTGAAACGTCTCCTTTTACTAAAAGGAAACAGTCCTTTATTTTCAAAGTTAATACCTACTTAGAACTGCATTTAAAGATTCTTATGAAACCACCCGTCTGAGCCGGGAATCGAACAGGACAAATATGGAAAAACGCATTGCTTTATTTTTTTATGGTACCACTCGAAAATCATCTGAATCAATTTCTAAATAACAAAGTAGGTATATTAAATTAAACGAAAACCATGAAATTTAATTAACATTTAAATAACAAAACGATTAAAAGTATTCCTAAGTCAAGTTTACGTCTTAAGGAAAAATGCAGCTTAACGTTTTTGGATATGGTTTAGATTTGGTAGTAATCGTTCAGAATTAGCGCAATTCGCCCCCTGGTCTACCTACTTCCCAAAATATCAACTTTATGTTCATAACGGTCTGATCGAGCTGAACCCTATTAGGGTGAAATGCAGAATATATTATACTGTAACGAAACTGATAAATTTCGTTACGTTTTGTTACGAAACCGATTATCAGTTCGTAACACTATATCAGTTTCGTTGCAACATCTACTCTGCATTTCATCCATTACCGCCAGGAGCAGGAAGCAAGTGGTCTACCCCAAAATGTAATTACTGCAACAATACTAACCTTCCCACAGCCAAGTTTCCCAGGTAAAAAGTGGGCTCGGTGCGTATCAGGTGTGGTAATGAAGGTAAGCATCATCATCAACAGCCTATTAATGTCCCCACTGCTGGGGCTCAGGCCTACCCTCTTAACGAGGGCGTTCGGGCTATAGTCCACCACGCTAGCCCAGTGCGGGTTGGTGGACTTCACATGCGCCTAAGAATTTCTTCTTCGGCGTATGCAGTCAGTAAAATGTACTTAAGTTTCGAGAAAAAAGAAAGGTAACTAAAGAGAAAATTGTCTGATTAGAAACGATGAAAATTATTGATTAAGTAGGTATGCTGCTTAATACGGAAGTTAATTAGCGATTGAAATAAGGTACCGGTGCCCTAGTATCGGTTCCATATGGTTTTTCGACACCGTTTCTTGTGTTTTTTGATACCATAAATATGGTCCTGTATGGGTCCCCCGCCAGCGGTACGTCCAATTCATCTAAATTGTGTCCGTGCGGAGTGGCCTCGAGTAGTTTCCGTAATGTAGCGACGGTAGCCGCGTTCTCGTCCCGCTCCATCTCGTTGATCAGTACCGGCAAGTTGGCAGCGCATACCCATAAGTACAACATACCCACTGAAAAAAAAGGCTATTATATTGCTTTATAGGTAACTAAACTGGCATCTGTCACGCAGCTTTGACGAGGACGATCACATTATTCACAAAACTATGATAGGTACCAACTTCGGACAAGGATGTCGCCCACCGACCGGTACGTGGTCTCCACTCCAGAACTCCTCTGCTCCACCCGCCATCGGTTCTGCGAGTGTCCGTTCACCTAGCGTACGTTCTGCGACTAATGTCGTTTACCTACCGCCACTTCAGCTTAGTGCTTCGTTACGACCTTTGCGCCAAAAATGTCATCTCGTTGCCTCTAATGAAGCTCCACAAGTATACTTATAGATCCGAACTCTGAGAGTTGTGGATGAGCCTGTTTTTTGTCGTTTAGTTATTATATTTGAAGAAATAAAATGTTTTTCTAAACTTACAAAGGATGAAGCCACCAGCAACACTTGCCCCTATGAGCAGGCCGATGTCCATCGTGTTCTGTTTGAGGACTAGCAGCCAGACAACGATGAGGCCGGACAGCATGATGAGTCTCACCAGTTCCCCCAGTATGTATGCAATCATCAGGACGTTGTTACACTGACCAGAAAAACGAGATTATAAACATAAAGCGAGTATACCAAATATGATATAAAAAGAAAAATATGACCATAAATCTGCAACATTATAATGTAATAAGAATTTGCAAACAATACTGTCTCAAAATAAGAATATCCAATATTCATACATTAAGATGACACACACAAGTGGCTAAGTATAGGTACTCATTACACTCGAGGCTGGATGCACAGCCCGAGTCGAAGGCGAGTGCGTAATGGAACCGAGTGTGTAATAATGACTAATGCTCACTAGTAGTAGTAGTTTCATACGACGTTCTTTTACACGCGAGAAAAAATATACTTAAGTTTAGGCTATCTAGGGTCCTGCTTGCTTATTTGACACATGCAATTGGGTAAAGTATATGTGCTTACAGTGTAGGCTCCATATATGTACAATACGCTTATAAATAGATAGATACACGTTAAACATATACCAATGGCAATGCATTTTTCTGGATCTGTAACAAAACGAAATAGTTAACTACCTACCTAAGTAATGTAATCTAGTATAAACAATAATAATCAATACGATTTTATTAGGACGGACATTTGTTTCAGAACATAATCTAGTCAGTCAACATCTGCGGCAAGTTATTACGCTCAGAGCCGTGTCGCCTCACGTTCAGGAGGTCGTGGCCCGTACAAATGAGTTTTTCGAAACTTAAGTACGGTTTATTATAACACCACAGGTTTTTCGGAGAAGGAAAACATTGTGATTAAACCTGCATACGCCAAAGACTGGTATTTACTATTCTAAGGCGTATGTGAAGTCCACCAAAAAACGGATTGGGGCACCGTTTGGCGGACAGGGGTTTGGCACAACAGATCCCATAGGGTCGAAGTACCGCCAGGTATTCCTGGCCCTCCAAGAAGATATGTTAAGTTATTACGCTCAGAATATATCAGATTAGTTGACGGATCTTTAGCGCAAACCAATCACTGCGCACGCCGAATTTGAATTACATTATCACACGGAAAACTCGTGTGGTAATAATAATCCAATTTGATATGCAAGATCTGGTGTAAGCTAAGTATGTTATGCACAGATTTGGGTTTTGAAAAAATTAAATGCGAATTATATTACGGAAGCTTATGTAAGTAAGTTACTTGCCTGTTTTGATAATTTCCAAATACTCTTTAGTGAATATTAGATTCATGTTAGTCATCCAGTTGGCAATCTCGTCGCTTACGTCTTGCGGTCGAGTGTACGCGACACAAAGTGCAATCAATATCAATAGCTTTTGCAGCTGTAAGTCGTTAAAAGAGACTTAGTATACCAATATTTGATTTTTGTTAAACCCTGTCTAATTACAGTAGCAAACAAACCTGTATACCTACATTATTTAAGATGAAAGTACATACCAGTGAGAATATTCCAATTAATATTCCACCTAAGCGCAGTGAAAACCAGAAACAACAACTGTAAACGAATGCCATTACTGCTAGGTTTAGGTGAGTACCTAGGTACCTGCCTACAATGGTAGGCTTTCACTACAAACAAATCCTTTTTAGTTTCACCGCTCGCGTGTCGATAATGTAGCCCTATCTAACATCTAAACAATTAGTATAAATTGCTGTATTGTTATACAGGCTGGAAAAACCCAACGCCACGTATCAATGAATGTGATATTCATCCTTTCTTTATTCTTCGCTCGTTTATATAGATCTCTCCTACCAAGCGTAGGTATTCCATCTGAGAAGCGAGTGGTTCCAAGATAGAAACCTGAGCGTAGCGAGGGTTTCAAAAGTACGAGACGCAAAATAATTGATGCTGCCGAGCGTAACACAAACACACAATTTTTAATCTCATTTTACAATAGCGAGGAAAATGCTAGGTAGAAGAATAGCAGGTTTTACATAAATGAAATTTTTAAAAGGCTTTTTTCGGGAGTGTTCTGAAATCTCACCCACCATACAACTAAATTCTTACAACAAAAATATTCTAATTAATAAGTATTTATGTATTTAGTCTTGTTCTAATTATTTATGGAACTAAATACCTAATTAAATAAGACCAAAACGGAGTAATAACGTTATTTAAAATGTTAATAAAATGTACCTACCAAGGGATCTTAATAACATTATAGACTAATGATGAACCGAGATTCTAAACGTATCATTGTTTTCATTTTATATAATTTGGTTCAAAATTTTAAAAACTTTTTCTCCACGCGCAAACATTTTTTCCTGTGGTTGAACTTCGGGACATCTGTATAGATAGAGTATAGAGCCCCGCTTCCTAACAGCACCCACCTTCTCCACCTGGGTGGGCAGTTAGTAGGTTTCCGTTCCTATAGCGTCTGTTTTTCCCATTCTGTATACTAAGTACAATTTATACATAAATTGTGGGGTCAGTTTTTCTAATTTGTCATAAGCCGTTACGAGGCCGTTACATTACTAATTAGCGCTTTTTAGTCGTATCCCTACCCCAATCCTACGAATCGACAAACTGGGCGTCTTACTAGTTTTGAATTTTTGTTGCTTTTCGCTCGCTATTCTATTGTGTAGTGAGGACAATGGTCTGAGTCACTCAGCGCTTAGTAGCCGCACGCAATAATAAACCTTAGGGTGGTAAGGCGCGAAGTTTGTCCATGGTACAGACCCACCAAGTTATCTGTGAAGTGGCAGAATCAGGAACTACGCAGAATGTCATGCACAAATTATTAGTGTCCACGCTCGTACCACGGTACAGACTTGCCAAGTTATCTGTGAACTGAGTGGTGCCAACAAACGGGGATTACCTAGTATTGATTGGCCCATTCTTTAACAAAACAAACCAAGATGTATAAACACAACGATTATGGTGTTGCCTGTATGGTTTTCCCCAAATTAGCCAACTTAAATGAATGCAAGAAAGAAATTAAATGATAAAAATGTCACAAAGACTGCAACAAAAAATGAATAATCATTATTTTCGATTTCGTAGCATTTCATAACTATTCAAAAATAGGCTGTATGGGCACTACTTTCTATTGTCTTAAAAAAACTTTTGTGTAGTAGATAGAGTGGATTGATCAATCAATCAATATCAATTTTCTTTCATTCATTCATTTTCTTCCATCCATTTTCGGCTTGATTTTGTCGGAGATGGTTGTCTTTTTATTTATTTAGTTTTCCTAAAAAAATGTCTATTGTAGGTTTTGGTGTATATCTTTGATAGTTGTATAAGCAACAAGTGCCTAATAAAGTATATTGTGTGGGATAGATAAATAAAAGCGTGTAAACGACTCTACCAGATAGATTCCAAAATGTCCCTTGTTAAATCTTCATTAAATCTACTATCAATTTAATGCGGACGTGAACTGCAGTGTGGATCACCGAATGGCACTAGATGTGCTTTCGTGGAGGCCGTGCTGCGGTTTTATTGAAAATCGCCGACTATTATTAGTCGTGCCCTGTTTTTGTGGAGGCCGTGCCGTGCTGTAACCGCCGGTTTTTGAAGAAAAACAAACAAAATATGACTTGGCTGTATGGTCTATGACTTTTGCCTGTCCAACATTGGACGGATATAAATAAGACAGGGATGTATGGACAAAGCTTCCCTTGCCCGTCTTAAATAGAGGACAAATCAAATCAACAACATCAACAAAAAAACATCCATTTTCTTTGGACGTTTATATATTTCACAGACTACTAAGAAGATACTAAAATATTTAATCCATACTATATAGTTTGTGTATATATTTTGTGATTTTCTTTCCTTCCATCCGTGAGTTTATTGATTCTTTCCTGTTTTTCAGTAATTTAGCTAGATCAGTCAGTGCCAATTGAACGAGAAACTAAAACATGTCAACAATATATGATCTACCACATGAAATTATCTCTTTAATACTGCAAAGCAATGATTGCCGTGATATAGTTAATTTTGCTGCTACCTGTAAGGGATTTCACATGATGGTAAAAAATGATCGATGTTTGTGGAAATATAAATTCAAGAGCATGTAAGTGTCCAAGTCATTAGGTTCTTACCTTTTACTCACAATGCTTATTACTTCATGTTGTATTACGCCTTTAGACTATAGGTAAAATACTTAGAAAGGTGTGCCAATATTTATCTACCCGCTGGTGGAGATTACACAATTATGTATGAGACGGGGAGAAAATAAAATCCTAGTTTGGACAAGAGTGGTATAGTATGTACCTATTATGTAGTAGTAACTATCATCTTTCAGATTACCTGCACATTTATATCAGGATGTTGAAGAACACACCCAAGGTGACTGGTTTGCTGAATTGAAGTACTTTTATAGTGTGAAGCAGATCATGGGTGATGAATTACTTTCAATGTCATCACAGTGTTATTGGCAAGTACCTACCTATATGGCCTGGCGCAAACGTACATAGTCCTGTTTAGGTTTTCTCGTCAGGAACTCAGATTTGTAAACCTGAATTTATACAAACATTCTTTTTCCATTCGTGCGCCACATCTAACATTTGTACGAAATATGTTAGAAAACCTAATCAAGAAACCATGTTTGTGCCAGGCAGGCTTATTTATGGCATTTATCTACCAATCAATACCCTGTAAACACAGAGCTATCTAAAAACCTATACCTTCACACCCAAGGTCTACCATGACATGGACAGTTTTGTGAACTTTGGTTCACTTGTTGGAACAAGGGTTAGGTAAACCTGGCTTGGTTCATTGGAAGAATACCACAAAATACTTTTAACAAAAGAATAAATTCTTTAATAACTTTCCAAACAATAATATGATAAGACAATCTATGAAAGGACCACCATGCTGCACAAATTAGATAGAATATGTCTACCACCATCACAAGCCAACTGTATGTCACTGTGGCACATAACTTAATAGAAGTAGAACCTCCATGAAATTGCTCTGGCGTATTATGTGCAAGTTGCCATATTTTCCTTTAGGCTATATTCACACTGAAATCGTCAAAGCTAAGTTTGATCTAACTGCTGCCGGCCACTTCCATTTCAGTGTAAATTGATTGTTCATACAAAAAATATTCTTATTCTAAATTTTCCTTACAAAGAAACAAATCATAGTTTCTACTAGAACAAATTTTTACAGGCTACAGCTTTGTTCATACAGGATTCTATTTCATAGAATCTTCACATAATAATTCCTATAGCCTGTATGTGTTAAAAAGTATTTAGCTAATGTTTCTTTGTTTACAGTATGTTATTGTATGGGTATGAAAACTGGTAGAGGCATGATGCAAGAATGGGAGTTATAATAAATGAAAATAATTTTTATAGGCGCAATTCTGAGGTATCATTTCAAGATGTCAGAAACTTTTTTGCTGTTGCATTATCCACTAATTTGAGTTATTCTTACACAATTTACTTTTTACACAAAATGATTAAGAAAAGCAAGAAATTTATTGACGAACTAAAGTGCAAGAAGTAAGTAAAGTTCATTTTATATTGATCATATTTAGGTAATAATCATTGAAATGGTTCTTAAGATGGTGTATTTCTTTTCAGACCATACACATTGACGGAGACATATTATGCTAAGGTCGCGCTCCGTCATTTGATACACACTTATCTTGCTGTGAAGTGGGTGAAGGCACATGTGAAGCAACAATTGTTACCAGAAATTGTTATAAATTTCTTTATGCAGTGGGTTGATACTGACAATCTGCATTTAGATGAGGATATTCATAATAAAGTATGTATTGAATACTTTACCTTTGTAGGTATTTGCCTTTAAATCAAAACGAAAAAAAAAGTATGATACATGTGGAAAAATCACAATTGTTTCAAAAATAACAATACAGGAATAAAACTATATACAAAGGGGGGCTTATCGCACTTGGATCTCTTCCAGTATTTAAAAAAATCCGGTAACTTCTAAAAAGGTTTAATTTATTGGAGGAAAGGAAACAAGATAAGCGAAAAGGAAAATTATTACAATTAATATTAACCCTATGAATTCCAGATCACTGAGTTAGTTGAAAAAGTTGAGTTAGAATTGTTGGAAAATAAACCTGCAAAGAACTCTGCAAACTGCATGAGTATAGCAGAGAAATGTGCCCAAGGACTAATAAGTGAGAGGAAAGTACTTGCTGCAATCACTCAAGTATTGTATCATCAAAGACACATGGCTGTTACATCGTCGGCCAACTTAGACACACTAGACATTGTCAAAGTAAGAATTGAATGTTTTTCAGTCAACTTTATTTTTTTACTTTGTTTTCCACTTCCACCTTATAACTTTAGCTACCATTGACCCACCTTAGCTTGTTGCTACCCCACGAAGACTATAGCCGTAAATTAAAGCATTGTTATTTTTCTGTTCTTTGTATATCTACTTATAAAGAATCAAACAACTTGTGTAACAAAACAAGCAGGTATACTGATAAAATATTATTTATGTAATAAGAAACAGTCACTGAAGTGCTGAACACATTCTGTTCTAGGTGTTGGATAATAAATGCGGCAATGTGATTGCACTGGCCGCTATTTATCAAGCGGTAGCTAGAAGGTGTGGTGTAAAATGTGAGCTGATAGCATTTCCAAGTCATTTGTTCTTGGAGTGGAGAGATAATAGCCACTTTCAAACACCTCAAGTTTACGCCGTCCATCTCGCAACTGGTGAACTTCTCTCGAAGAAACGATGCCCGTTTTCACAAAACCACCAGCAAAACACCAATTATAAGTACGATCCAGACGCGTTACTGCAGTATATTTATTCATCATTTCATATGACTATGGGAGCTATTAAAAATTGGTATGTAATATTGATTTAGAACTTGCCTATTTAACAGAGAATGTTTGTAGATGCAATTCATGTTAATTTCGGAGAAAAATGAAATAAAATGTACCTAAGCACCGTTTGGTAATGAGGACTATACCTACTTGCATATAACCAGTTTTTTTTTCTTAAATACCTATGTTTTTTTTGTACTTGCTTCAATTGCACAGTCTGTTCGTGAGTATAAAATGCATGTAAACAAAACTAATTATTGTTAATTACTTATTTATCGAACGACTTTTCACACATTTGGTTCACTGTTATATCAATGAGTCATTGTTAATTTTCAGGAATACAAAAAATGCTCAACATCTGCTGGACTTCCTGGGCACATATGACCACGAGTACAACCCATATAGAAATTTTCTTCCGTTCTTACTTGACCACACCCATGTGCCTGCGATGAACACGCCGTTGAATATGAAATACGTAAGGAATGAAAATCTATACCTAGTACATAGATGTGAATCCCCATACAAAATTTTGTTTGGGATGGAAACGTTTCCTTTAAGTGCGAATAGACGATCGAACTTAGTGCTGCCGAACCACGAACGCGGTCCGCTCTCGGACCATATTCGATCGTGTAGCGTGCTTCGCGCGAACATTATTACTGGTTCGGTTGGTTCGATCGATGACTTGCCCATCGAACTCGGTGCGGTACTGAACAGATTCGATCGTGTGGACGACGAACCGCACCGTTTTTCAGTCCAGTCCTTCGATCAATGGTGATCGAAGATCCAGTCGCTAGCCCGCGCGTAGCCGTACACGCGACACGTTGAAAATAGAGCATCTCAGAGCTGCAAACACAATTGAGCGATAAAATAAATTAACTCATTTCATATTACCTTTGTATTTAAAAAAAATATTTTCTAAAATAATTAATTAGTTTCTTGTTGTTCTAGCTGAGTGATGCACAACTTCACATCATGACTCACTTGTCAAAATTAAACGCACCATATAAAACTGAAAACAGAAATGTAAGTTACGTTCGAACATCTACATAATTATCAGCCTGTCAATGTTCACTGTTGAACATAGTGTAAATCTGTTGCATTCGTAAACCGTTTGATAAATACTGATTCAATTTCGTCATGTGATGAATGGGCCAGTCTACTCTTGCTTTGTAAGGCCCAGGTTAAAATCCAAGTTAAATAAATATTTGTATTAAAATAATTTTCGAACTATCATTGATAATAATAAAGCCTATATTAATTCCAAGTTACCAATGTTCTGGAAATTGCTGGTTTAGATTTTTGTATCAAACTAATATTTTTCAATATTGCAAGGTTCACACATCAATTTGTATGAATTTCATAGTGCAGGTGTGGCATTTACTTGGTTACAGTTTTCGTTAATTCGAACTGCATCTTTTAATATTTCTTTATCTTTCTATTTTAGGTCATAGTAAAAACACGTGAAAGTCTTGTGAAATTCACCGTTGGCATGATTTGTTACCATAAAAATAATGACTATGTTTGCATTGTCTATGGTTGGGACGTAAATTGCGCTGTGAAGTGTCAAAACCGTGTGGAGATGGAGACACTGGAGTTTGGCAGTAAACAACCCTTCTACCATGTTATAGCGGCTGACCAGTCAAAGCGATATGTAGCCCAAGGTAAAAAGATATTGAAGATACAATCTCTGAGAGGTCCGTCAATTAGTTTTCCTGAAATGCTCGCAAAATAATAAAACCTGACAATTTTCGTTCACTGCCGGGTAATTTTAAATCTACATATTTTTCAAGTTTCAGCTCACGGTCCAGTAGTTTGGGGGACAGACGGACGGACAAAATATATTTGCCGTTTTGACGGATCAGACAGAAAAGTCCATAATAAGGTTTCTTATTCTTTTTCAATATATTTATTGAGGATTACAGGAGTAGTTTCTCCCGAAATCACCATTGATCGTTTCCAATAATGGCGAAATAGGAAAAAGTATTGATTGCTCACAGTCCTTTTGAGATTCCGATAATAATCCATTTAATTGAGATCTCAACTTAAAGCACAATTTATTCCAGAGAACCTCGGCCAGGTGGCGCGCCCGACTCGTTTGTTCCACCTGGAGGACCTGATCGCGCGGCATTTCACGCACTTCGACGGTTTCGCGTACGTGCCCAACGACCAAATGATAATGGAATACCCAGAAGACGCTGCTATAACCAACTTTTATCATAACCGTTTCAAACTGAATACTTCTACTAGTGGTGCTTTCAAATTTGGCGGTTCATAGGCGGTCCAGCAGTATTCTGCTGTCTGCCCTGGCCCTAAGACAGCTATAAAGTTATTCCAGCGTTAGCTGATAGACCAAGGCATCAGACCAATTTATGTTTATTTTATTGAATTCATTACCTACTTACTATAACCAGTGAGGTCAGGTGACTCTTCAGATGAGTTACTAGAATATGCAGTACTGTAATTAATGTACAGTCAATTCTTCAAAACTTTGTTTTTGTAAACATTTCCATACAAATGAATATAATTCGTTTTGTCTTTAACAAAATCGATTTATAAATCGATTAGTGAGAAAGTAAGTTATGCGGTAATTTAAGTAATTTAGGCAACATATCTCCCATTGTTTCAATAGTTGATTGAAACTTTACAAAACGATTAAAATATGTTTCTTTTGTCTTAATTTACTGCTTTGTTTTAAAATATATATAACAATATATTTTTATTGAAAGTTACAAAAAATAAACCTAAAGCAAAATTACTTTATTCTTTTGTTTATTCTATGTATTTAGGTCAGCATATAAAAATAAATAAACCACAGAAAGTATTAAGTTCAATTTATTCATTCCTTTCCGTGCAGCCGTGCATAATCCCTGACAATTTTATAAGAAACGAGATCTTTAGGCAAACAAATATTTACAATTAATATTTATGCTAAATTCCCCAACTTTTCTTTTAAAAACATGATTTCATCGCAATGGCACTATTATTGCTATGAGAGGCATATCTACCACAATACGCTATTCAGTATAACATGAAGTTTACACAGGGTGCACTGCGCCGACTGATCAACATTTGTATGTAACTAATACATAAAAATTGTAGGTATTTCATGATTGAATACCATTGAAGTTGAGCGATTCAGACCTCAAACGTCGAATTCCTGAATGTAATCAATTAAATTCCCGCATGTCCAATTCCCCGACCACGAGGAAACGGCGGAACATCCCAAGGCTAAGCTGAAATATCCCGGAATTTTATCGTAACCATCCGGAAGGCCGGTGTCCCTAAAAATGAGGGAAAAATTGCTATTTTCCTTAAAAAACCGCAGTGTTAATTTTTATGCACAATATCTGCTTTACTAGGGTGCTAATCGCGCTAATTCTGAACTATATTTGGCAATCCTTTACAAACGCCGCACCCTCCGTCCACCTGGCTCCCGTTGGCCCTCGTTTGGATTTTTTGTCCAAATAGGTCTTATTTAGGGAAATTTTTGGTTATAGTTTGGATTTGGTAATATCGTTCAGAATTAGCGCGATTGGCCCCCTGAATGTGACTCTTTCTATTTAAAAAGTGCATTTCCTCTACATGTGGGTGTCTAAGTTTGGGTACGATTCGATTCCGGATTTTTCCGTTTTTGTATTGGACGTACCTGATTAATGGACATTGGGAGGAATTAGACGTTCCGTGGCCTGAATCCGTTGAGCATCTTTCCGCTTATTGAATGTTGCATAGTCGTCTTAACTGTTTAAAGTACTAGATAAAGCATAGCGTAAGGGAAGGGGCAGACAGAGCGGAAAAATGCTCGCGCACTTTTTGACGGTGTTGTCAAATGAACCATATCAACATAGCGTAAAGTACAAAATCGTATGAATACTAACACAGAAGATATGCCTCATCTTGGCAGAGCCACGGCCTCGAAGAAATGTACCAAATAATATATGTACCTGAAAATTATTTTTAGTACCTCAGCCATTTAAATGACAGCGTCGACTCGTAAGCGTCATCCTAGCATGTCACCATCACAAACTGCGATTCTGGATATAATAGGTATGTCCAAATTGGCGTAAATTAGTCGAAATTTTAACGGTGAAGGAAAACATCGTGAGGAAACCTGCATACGCCGAAGAATAAATTCTTAGGCGCATGTGAAGTCCACCAACCCGCACTAGGCTAGCGTGGTGGGCTAGCTCGAACGCCCTCGTTAAGAGGGTAGGCCTGAGCCCCAGCAGTCGGGACATTAATTGGCTGTTGATGAGGAGTCGAATTTTGTAGCAAAAAACTAGATTTTGGTCGATACTCCGTTGAAAAGTTACAGGGGGTTGTTGTTGGTGGCCTCGATATCTCCGCCTCGGGAACCACGGCACTTAGGGAGCTGATATTTGTCGAAGTTAGACGTGAAAAATCTGAATTTGTCGGTTTGTAGTTTACGAGATATTATGCTTTGTTGTAGAGGGCGCGACATAACATTGTAACAGCGTCTTTCTTCGATTGCTAATTTCAAAGTCACTTATTTTTGTAACTTCAACCGTCCTTTATACCGAATTTTCGTAACAAAGTATGCCAAAATGAAAATACTTTCCAATAAAATTCAAATTATTGTATATTTTTATACGAAAAGAAAGCACTTTTAGTATTGCCAGACAATAATAATTTTCATATTATATTTTTGTTGCCAAGGCCAAAACTATTGTTATGCTATTTTTTGTAAATACCTAGGTATTCAAAATTTTACGAAAATCGTTTTAGCGGATTTTGAAACTAGACTCCTCACTTGGGCTATGGTGTTAAGGTTTATTTGATGACGTCAAAAAGCGCGCGGATATTTTTCCGCTCCGTCTACCCCTTCCCTAAAAGTACCTGTCGTATAACATTTAGTACTACTATTATTGTTGCATCCATGCAATGATATGGCTTGTTTTCGCATAAAATTACATTTGTAATCTAATCTATCGAGTCGGGTCTAAATTGCTAAATACCAACCGTCAAATGTTAATTTTTTTACGACACAAGTCAAAATAGTAGAACGCAAATGAATTTTAGAAATGGTGGTCCCTCAATTTAATTGTATTGCTGTTGTACATTGCGGAGGCCGATGTTGCGTTCTTAAATTATGTGTAAACTACTTATCCCTCGTAGACCAATGTTCTACCCAACTCAGTACATAAAATTTAACTAGGATAGGTCATTATTCATACAACTTAACTACTTTTTGTCGAACATTAAAACTTCTAGCTCGCGTAACAAAAAATCAGTGCCCTGGCCAGATTACTTACATTTGAAATTAAAATGCTTTATAATCGCAAACACACACTTGTATTTAAAATCTTTAAACACTAGGTACCAAGATACGACCTATAAAATAATAGTTTTAAGTAAATGTATGTTGCAATGCGTTGACGCAGGATTAAAATAAATGTGATTATATTACTAATAACAATAAAGCTATTTTATCTAGCTTGGCAGCAAAATAATCATCGTCGCAATAGGAGAGAAAATGTGAAAATGACTTAATTTTTTGAAATGAAAAATTGAAAGTATAAAGCATGTTCGCTGAGTTCGAGATCATCATAATGGTGTGTGCGACGACTTATTCATTAAGAACACAAAATCCGAGTCTGAGAGAGAAAGGTTTGAGCGAATAGTGTACTCTGAACTCTCTCAATAGCTAATATAATCGCGATAAGCAATACAAATAACTTACGATAACTAAAAATTAAGTATGTTTTAGATATTATTAACACTATAAATTTACAATGTGTTTGAATATACATATTTAAATTAAGCAAAACTAAGTTTTAATTATAATTAGATGGAACTTTTAACTCTAAAATGTTTTTGTTGACATTTGGATCATGTTTGGTTAAAATCTATTTTGTGTAATTAAATTAACTGTATGTTAGAGATTGAGGTACGCCGTTGACAGTCTTTGATTTCAGGACCCCATTTTCGTAGGACATTACGGTCTCTCTACCGTTCTCCGTTACTCTGTAAAAGAATAAACCTATTAGTTCCTAGTAACCATTACTTCCTAGTACTAAATTTTAGAAATAAATAACAAAATTTAAAAAGTCGGCGACGTACGAATTGGCAATTCGCATATATTTATAAAAGTCAGCTAAATCCGAAAATTAAAAAAATTAAAAAGTTGGAAAAGGACGAAAAAAGGCGACAAGTTCCGAAAGATCGTTATTAATGATTAAGTATCCCACATAATATGAACGTACTCGGGACGACTACGTGACAGTTTTTTTCCCGCGTGTAGCAGCTAGTAACAACATAAGAGGCACATTGAGAAGATAACCAACTTACTTCTTGGTGGTGACCTTCTTGCCGTTGACAACGCGCGTGGTGGTCGTGGTGCTCCTCATGTTGGCGCTGCCGGGGCCCGCCAGCGAGCTGTTGAACGTGGAGAAGGAGGTGAACGCGTTCCCGTTGGAGGCGGCGTGCGCGAAGATGTCGTCCAGCCCCTGCATGCCGAACCCGAACGGCGTGAAGATGGAGGAGGTGAGCGACGTGCTCGGGTGGTGGCTGCGGCGCCCGTGCCGGTGGTGCCCGTGCCCGTTCAGTTCTGAAAACACATGTCATTTGATACATATCAATTTGCTTTCCGCCGGCTCGGTACCGAGCTAGCAAAGTATGCCTTCGTTATCCACCGGATAATAATGATTTCCAATTTCGTAATTAATTAAGATTCATAAGACTTGCATATTTCTCTATCGTAAAGATAGAAAGGCCGGCCGGTATTCTAACGTCTAAGCTTCGGTATTCGATATCCGGCCAAAAGATGGGCAACTCTAAATTTGACATAGAAAGCTAGATACCCAATGCTCACCAGCAAATAGTTCGCCGAACGGAGAGCCACCAAAAAACTCTCTAAACACCTCCTCGGGGTCTCGGAATGTGAACGGGAAGCTGGCGTATCCGAAGTCGTAGTCCTCGTCGGCGGCGGAGCGCCGGCCCCTGCTACTGTTCAACCCCTCCTTGCCATACTGGTCATACACCCGCCGCTTGCGCTCTGTATTTAAAAAAGAATTATTTCAATTAAGTGAAACGAGTTCTTATGTTGTCAGTGGCTTAACAAACCTCCCGGGTTAAGTTTCAAAAATATGATGTTACAATAACTTCATTGTAATAGGCAAATCTTTTTTCTCGCTTGCGAATAAGAATCACAATTATCTTATCAGAGCTGTAACTGGGACAGAGCAAGCAACGATTATGTCAGGGGCGCTGCCACCTCCAAGGCTTGCGGTAGAAATAAAAACAGATACACACAGCGTCATTGACTCGAACGAGTTGACCAAATCTTGTTCAACGACTGTTAAAGTAGGTAGGTACAACAATCCTCCACACTAAACACCATGCGACACAAAAAATCATAACAGTTCAATCTTTCGTAACAGAACGGAAAAAAGAGGTACCTAACTAAGTAAATTTAACTGCAATTTACTATCAAATACATTAGTAGTTAGGAATTACCCTTCACAAAATTTATTGACAGCATATTTATTTTTTAAGCGCATAGAGGTGATTTTATAAAAACTTAGTTTAAATTTAGGTAGGTACACAAAACCGATTAAGGGTCATTGGTGAAGCGAGGTGTGTTTTGATAATCTAAGATAAGCAAACGAATACAAAAAAAAGGGTTAGTAATAAATGTTATATATAAGCTAAAAACTTTATACACGACCAACATTTAGTTGACACTGTTTAGTCGTTAACGAAACAGGTAGCCTACATTGAAAGGGGTTCTAACACGGGATCGACAGTCCCGATTTTCGGTCAAACTAAATCGGCATAGACTACCTGGAATTAGGACGACTTATCGTATCGTTGCGTGCATGCAGCCGCCGCCGTTTTGTTAAATCGGCACTAATCGACAGCTCACGACACTGTCCTACGTTCCAACCGTAAGATTAGCTAAATCATATTCTTTAATTCCAACCACAATGCTGCCGAGTTTCAGTAGTTCGGTTCCTTTGTACAATCGCACTGTTGAGACTAAGGTTACAGTGATATGGATAGATAAAATGATCCCTAACCGAACTACTGACAGTTTAGACGTCAGTTTAGTTATCATTTTTCCTTGTAATTTATATATTGGTACAATCGTGCACCTTGTTTAGGCTACATTATTCAGCTAATGCTCACAATGTTTGTTGCCACGAAGCGAAGAGCTACCCTAAAAAATATAAAAACAAAAACTACAAGACTAATAGGTACTTTACATTTCCGAAACAAAGCACATTAGACGAAATTTAATCATAAACTCATCCCGAAGTAGGTCGTCAGCCAAGATCATAGAAATATATTTCTCTAGCCAAGATTATGATGAGAAAAGATCTATCCTTTGTAAAATAATTGTTCAAGCATAGTCCAACAAACAGTACCTACACGGCTAGCAGTATGTAACGCAGTCCACTTTTTCAAACTAGAGATATATTTACTGTCTGGTTGAGTCAGCTGCCTACACGCAGTAATGCATCATCCACATCACAGTTCTGATGACTTAGTATGCAAATGTTTATGTCCCGAGAGATAACTGCGTCAGTGCCGCCGGCAGACGTAACGCTACTCACAATTAATACTCTGTCTGAATTTGCAAACACATTCATTGTAATAGTGTTAAAGTAATTAAAATTCCACACAGTCTTTTTTAAATTATTAGTAAATATAATATTATGTAGGTATGTAAAAGGCTTTATTAATAATTGTTAGGTGGCAAAAAAAATTAAGTTCTGAATATTATCACAAGTAGTATCATTAAAGCTACTTATTAGTTATTTTTATTGTATAATACAAGTGCCTAATAATATTTAATTTTATTAAAAGTACCTATTTTTAAAGACAATTTCTACAAATGATAATATTCGTAACTCAAATTAATCCTACTGAAATTTGACAGCTACCAAAAAAGCGGTGAAACGGTGTATCTCCAAAAAACCCTTTGAAGCTAAAGTGTCGATGCCCATTGACTCCATTCTTGCTTTGATATCTGTGACTGTGATGACTGGATCCCCTGGCGTCATACACTTTCCGCTTGTTTTCTACCCAACAACAAAGTCACATTATTGTACTGGTAGATAGGTACTTCTCCGGCACTACCTAGATACACGTTATACCTTTACGATTTTTATGGATGTACTAGTCTATACAATATTGTACCTATAAACGTATAATATGCAAGTGGACGTGTCTCTAAACGAAGTAGGTAGGTACCAAAAATTGATAGTTAAATAACTTTTAGCGTAGAAAAGTTTTTCCCTTATACATTTTGAAACAGCGCCATCTATGTATGCGTTTTATTACTTAGCGGATGCCCCGCGACTTCGTCCGCGTTAAAAAGTATCCTATGTTGATCCAGGATATAAGCTACCACTGTACCAAGTTTTAGGAAAATCTGTTCGGTAGTTTTTGCGTGAAAGAGTAACAAACATATATCCTCACATTCTTACAAACTTTCGCCTTTATAATATTAGTATGATATGATAGTAGGTATGATATAATTATAATTTAGATAACCATCAGGTTTGTTTTTAAGTTGTGTAGAATACAGGTTTTCTGTGTATTTTGGCAATAATATTTTAGTACCTAGGTAATAAATGAACCTATTAAATTGTTGTCTTACATAAATCTAGGTATAACCGAGCCTTACTTATACGCGTTAGGAATGCGTATAGAGAGCGTTAGGTAATGAATCCCTCCTCTCATACTATTTAAGAGTCAGTGCGATAGATAGGCTGCACAAGATGACGCTCGTTGCTAACCGCACAGCAATATTGTCGTCATTCTTAGTTTTTACAGCAATCAGTTTTTTAATACGTTTGAGAGTAGCGCGTATGAACATTGAACCAATACGGGTGGTGAATTCTCGTAGTGGTGATCCTATCAAAGAATAATTAAATAAGGTTCTGCTTCATTAAACTTACCATCTGAAAGGACTTCATAGGCTTCAGAAATTTCTTTAAATCTTCTATTAGCTTCATCGGCATTGTCGGGGTTTTTATCAGGATGCCATTTCAGGGCTAATTTTCTGTAACTGGAAACGAAAACATGATATTAGTCAATATTTTACAGAAACATGATAATTAAGTACTTAATTCATTTTGCTTGAATCCCATTCTCAGGGGCAATCTAAAAAGGATAAGGCTTGGTTGTACCAGCATTAGGACCTACATTTCTTTTAAGAACGGAGGTTGTAAACAGGCAGTTATCTCAACTGATTATAGATGTGAGGATGTTTGTTACTCTTTTACGCTGTAACCGGCTGAACGGATTTTGATGAAACTTAGCTGACAGCGATTACGCTGAAAAGAACAGATACTACACTTTGATCTTAGCCAAAAGGCCGAGAAGCTTGGCTGACAGCTTATATCCTGGTTACTTTTACCGCGGTAAACTGTTCCCGCGGGAAAAACAAATTCAACGCCGCGGAAACAGCTACCTAATCATATTTAAGTGATCTGCTATTCTATCAAATAAAATCAACAGCCTATTAATGTCCCCACTGCTGGGGCTCAGGCCTACCCTCTCAACGAGGGCGTTCGGGCTATAGTCCACCACGCTAGCCCAGTGCGGGTTGGTGGACTTCACATGCGCCGCACACAAGAATTTCTTCATCGGCGTATGCAGGTTTCCTCACGATGTTTTCCTTCACCGTTTGAGAGCATTCAGTAAATGTACTTAAGTTTCGAGAAAAAACCCATTGGTACATGGCCCAGCTGGGGATCGAACTCCAGACCTTTCGATATGATAGGCCGCGTCTTATCCCCTACGCCACTGACGCTCTATTTGATCGATCTGCTATGCTATGATGACTACTTTATGAGCAATAAATATTAAAAAAGAACAGAGCAAGCATTTGTTCAACTTTGATACTTACGCCTTTTTTATTTCCGCATCAGAAGCAGTGCGAGTAACTGCCAGTACTCTGTAGTAGTCCACCATCGCTGGCTTCCCTCCTCAATGGCCGAAATGATCTGATAATAAATGGAAACAAACATTATAGGACAAAAAATTCAGTGCACAGAATATTAACATTTCATAGGTATTTTTTTAGCCCGTAGGTACGACTATGCTTAATTCCTTCGAGTATGTATGTGAATTTATGTACCTGAGTAATAAAATAAAACACACTAGTAAATAATATGTCTTACATAACGTTATTTTATTTTGTACGTATTAGATTTTGAGAAAAAAAAAGATCACACTATTCATTATCAAAATAAAGTTTAATAAAGATCAAAGGCTGGCATTGACTTCCTTGAGTCATAAGCCTCATTAAAAAAATAGATAAAAAAAAAAGATCATACATAAATAAACAAACCATCACAAAATTTCGGTGAGAATAAACATTTGAGTTTGTATTAAAGGTACCTTGATAATTAAAAGTAAGTTAAGGCTATGTAACACCAGACTCTTGTAACACTGAATAGTTTTTGTAAAGTAAAGTAAGTATCTAAAAATACCAAAACCGTTCCTCCAATGCTACCAGGAAAGATTTGTATCAGATATTTTATCCCACATTGGTTTGAAATATGTATTTTATAGAATACATATGAAAATATGCTGACTCAATAAACATTCCCTGGTATAGTTTAAAGATGCACCAAAAGAACTTGTTTAATTATACAAACATTTTCATATATACACACACACACACACGGGTATTGCCTGTATGAAAACAAACAAACATCTGTTGAAACTGCAATGCAACCAGCAACTTGCCTACTACTATACTGGCTTGGCACCAACTTCTAACAGATCAGTACATATAGCACATTACTATAATATTTTATTTAAATTAATAGGTGAGTAACAGGCTTTTGTCTTTTGGATTAAAATAAAATTTTGTTTTTAGAACCTTTTTGTGTGTCAGTTTAATTATCTTTTTAAGTTTAATTTTCAAATTTTTTGTGTTAATATAGCTAGGTAGTGATTACAGTATTAGAAAACTACTACTTTTAATAGACTGTGGCTTCCATCACCAGCTCAGCAGCTTGTAATGATTAATTACCCCAGATGCAAACACCTAAATAAGCATCATGTTTGTCCAAGAACTACAGTCAAGGACAAAAATATATATACAAGTAATGTGAAACAATAAAAGTAATCATACAAAGTTCAAAAGATATGTACTCATCCAAATACTAATAAATATGTAAACTTCAATGGCCACATAAATATGTATAAGGCAAGTTCAAAAACTTGTATACAATCAAAATTAACATAATTAGTATCCTGCAAGTGATGCAAAATATTGTAGTCATGTTTATGTCATTAAATAAAGATTCAGTAGGTAACTGCTACGAAAATATTTATACAAAATATAAATCCGCGAAAATCTTAGACACTCGATATAAACACTTGAACCACTTGATTTAACTTGAAAACTATTAATCCTAGACCATTAGTTTCTAAAGAAAAATGATATAACTCGTCGAGATCTTCATATCCGATGACAGCTGTCAAACTTGAAACGGCTATAACTCGGAAACCATAGATCCTAGACTACTAGTTTGTAAAGAGAAAAGGTAGATCTCGTCGAGATCTTCATTTCGGATGACAGCTGTCAAATTTCCAACTCGAAAACTATTGATCCTAGACTACAAGTTTGTAAAGAGGAATCTTAGATCTCGTCGAGATCTTCATTTCAGATGACAGCTGTCAAACTTAAAACAGCTGTAACTCGAAAACTATTAATCCTAGACCATTAGTTTCTAAAGAAAAATGATATAACTCGTCGAGATCTTCATATCCAATGACAGCTATCAAACTTGAAACGGCTATAACTCGGAAACCATAGATCCTAGACTACTAGTTTGTAAAGAGAAAAGGTAGTTCTCATCGAGATCTTCATTTCGGATGACAGCTGTCAAATTTAAAACTGCTGTAATTCGGAAACAATTGATGCTAGACTACTAGTTTGTAAAGAGAAAAGATAGATCTCAATGATTTCTTCATTTCAGATGACAGCTGTCAAAATTAAAACTGGCATCCGAAATAAAGATCTCGACGAGATCTACCAATTCTCTGTACAAACTAGTAGTCTAGGATCAATGGTTTCCGAGTTACAGCGGTTATAAATTTGACAGCTGTCATCTGAAATGAAGACTTCGTCGAGATCTGTCATTTCTCTTTACAAACTAGTAGTCTAGCATCAATATATCCGTATATTAAAAAAATTGATCGAAATGTCTAATTATTATAGACAACACACGCTTGACCAAAATAATTTCTATGCTAAAATTGTTATCACAAAAAAAGATAAAATGGTTCCTAAGACAGTTTCCCTGTATCTCCTATAGTTTCGGTTTTAGCCTAAGTGTCCTAGTTAAAAAAAACACTGTTTATTTATGAAAGAAAGAAAAATCATTTATTCAACATCAAAGTTAATAATGTATATATTTTTTTGAACTTTGTGGTGTTTCTAAGATTATGGTTTAATAAATAAGGAAATATTATTGCAACTGTTGTATACATAGTTATCTCTAAAACTATGTATACTTATTTATGGCCTTTTATATGTTGCTAAATTTATGACCATTTAGATGACTACGCTTTTTGAAACTCTGTGGTGTATACATATCTTTGACCTTGACTGTACATAACTAAAGACTTAAATTGTTATAGGTAGTAACATTATACCTTTAGATATAGTTTCTTTGATGTTACAATGTAAGGTATGGGAGGAGTAAACAGGAAATACTAAACAGCCTAGGGGATCCAAGAAATGACACACCTTTTTAGCATATTTTTTGTACTTACCAGTCCAACAATCATGGAGGCATTAGAAAAAATCTCAGAAATGTTATTTGGCCTTATTTGGCAAAAGATGGAGATAAAATAACCTCCTTCTTTTTTGAAGTCGGTTGAAAAATACATATATTTTCCAGAAACTTCCTTGCCTGCCCGAGACGAAATGATCAGCCAGCACTGTTGTATTGTATACCGACCACAGTAAATACCGATTTAAAATCATGTTCTGCAAACTTGGGACACAAAGGGATGAAAATGGCTATTATATAGGTGTACTCACAAAGTAATTTCTAAATAATTTTGTTGTGGATGCGAGTCCGTTGTCGTTTTTTATGAACGATTTTAATGATTATTTTAGTGTCTCGAAAAACGCATCCAGTAAGCGCGCTGTCAAAATAAATAGCACCATTTTTGAGTTTTCTTTTCGAAACGAAACGTCTGACGGCCAATTGCTGGCCAGTGACAGTGAGTGACACTTGTGACTGACAGTGACACTGACTGACAGATACACTGCTTAATATGTACTATCCAGGTTTGATCCAGGTAATATACATAGACGTACTGCCTGTAGACCAACGTGTATTTGGGCACTATACGTTTCCAATTCTTTGCAATTCGTGAAAAAAGACGTATTGGCCGTAGTACATAAATATATGGACGATTGTGCACTCCCCGTTTCGTAATATTTCGTATTGGATTCGTTCGTCACCGGTTCGTGTCTTGATCGGTTTTTTGACGGATGAAGAGTGGGGGAAGGAGAGGGAACCAGTGTGACCATTTGTGGCAGATTCCTGCCATTTTGGTAGATTTAGGTATGAAATTTTATGTGCAGATTATGTTGATAAAATTACAAGAGGCAGGTATATGCGGCATGTTTAAAACATTTTTCATGCCGATTTTGGCGGACATTCAGCTAGTGTGTAGCAGATTCTCTATTTTCCTTATAGTCACACAGGAGGGAATTCCGTCCGTCTGTTTTATTTTCACATATTGAATACGAAAGGAGTGTAGTGCCCAAACAGTAGGATGTGAACTTCACGTCACGTCTTTTTCATGTATTTGTTATTGGCACTAAAACTAACCCTGAAATCTTTAAGTGTATACATTAAACAATCATGCAATTCCATCAGTCATGACTGATGGTTGAATGATGAAAAATTAAAGTATGCAGATTTTCATCAGTCACCGCATTAGACGATCATTCATCCGTCAGTCACCGTCTGACTGTGGTATGGTAAAACCATGGTAAAACTGAAAGCAAAACCTATCGTATACGGCACGCACGCCTTACCATTTTTTGTCTTCCGATTACTTAGAGGTATAGGTACCTACTTATGTTTAAGTTTTATTATTTCGTATTTTACGCCTACACGATTCTTCATTGAAATGCAAATGCGGCATATTGCCTGCGTCGAACAACTTCAGTATAGAACACCTGTTTCGTAATGAGTAAAATCGTCTAGTGTATTTATTAACTTCGTCGTCTTGTCACATTTCCTATGGTACGAACCTTAAAATAACATTGGCTCTTCCGGTGAATAAATTACTATGAAGGTGCCAACCACGGAAACCAAGTCCCCGTTTTTTCACCTCACGGTCTAGAATTTTCTCCACAACACGTTTCTTCGCAGAACCCAACCGTCTCAGTGGAGCAGGCAGAGGCACAGAATGACACTTCACGTTTATGTCGAATACACATGCACGATACGGATGACTGATCTGTTCAATGACACTTGTGTTTGATCTTTACCTTTCGTAACAATAACACCGAATCAATCACTTTGTTGTTATTAATATCGCTACAAACTGGAAAATTGTTGTACAAAAAATCAATAAAACACGCGTTCCACGATTGGTTACTGTCTGTAACCACGTTAAGTATGACAAGACAAAGCGTAGGTGGAGGCAACGTTTTCGATAACCACACCGAGAGTTACATACTCGTTTATTCGTTCCGTTCCGTGTGCTCGTTTTCAATCGACTGTCGCTCCACCGACCGACTGGCAACCAACCAACCAATACTGACCGAAATTTGTCGCAAGGGGGCGCTGCTGGAGGCGAGCTGAGCGCGCCGACGCGGCTACGGTTACCAGATGTAAAACTAAAAGTCCTGACACAAAAAGCCTGATTTGCACAAAAAAGTCCTGACATTTTACAGCGAGCGCGCGCGAGGCGACTTACCTACTACGTAACTAGTAATAGGGGTCAATTCAGACAGAACGGCAAAAATGAAAAGTACTAAAATTACTAGTTAAACAGCCAAAAGTTTTTTATTATAATGTAGGTAAAATTTTTAACGCCAAAAGTTTGATTTTATTTAATTTTTCCATACCTCCTGTTGGCCCATGCTGTTAATGGGTACTCAAATGAAAGGTCTCGACAGGATCTAGGTACAGTTGAATGCAAAAAAAGAACACATATAGGTACCTACTTATGTACATCTACTTTACATCTTACTTTTTCTACACCTACAGTACGGTCCTAAACTAGGATCGTACACAGAGATAAGATACAAATTACATAAACAAAACAGAAAATTATACAAAGGGTTAATGCGGCGATACATTAAATGCACACAACTAGCCGATATTTCACAAGGCTGAGGTGTATCGAGAACAGATACCTACGCGGCCGGCCTACTTTCAACGGTAGTTTTTTTATTTATAAATATTGTTTTACAACGCCTAAGATTCGTAAACGTCATACATTTATCATAGGCTTTGTTTGATCGAAGATTACAAGTATTGAATTCAACACTCCGCTGAGACATCCTATACATATTAATTTGCATCATTCGACCTTCGACGGACCGGTCGACGGTCGCGGTGCAGTCACTTACAACAGCTGATATGGTAATGGTGAACCTCACAACGACGACTACGTCATCGAATTCTTTTTATTGACCCGACTGCGGCGAAGCCCAAATCAGCGTCAAAAAAATTGATAACGTTTTAATGTTCTACACAGCCTGAAACATTAGGTAACCGTTGTATAATAACGGTACGGTGTTAAGGTTGTCTGGAAAAAATCGCTCTTAGCGACAGCAACGCCTGGATCTACTAAATAAGCTACTATAATATTGGGTCTGTTTTGTTATTTTATTGTGGACTAGCGGCCGGCCCTTCCCGGCTTCGCACGGGTGGATTTTTTTGCAATAAATATAGCCTATGTCACTCAGGGTGAATGTAGCTTTCCAATGGTGAAAGAATTTTTGAAATCGGCACAGTCGTTTTTGAGTTAATTCATTACAAACATACAAAAATACAAATCTTTCCTCTTTATAATATTCGTATGATTTTAGAGTATAATAATTATTGAATTTAATTTAATATACAAGGTGGGACAGAACGATCCACTGTCCCGAAAAAGTCGTAATTAAATTAGGTAGGTACACGGGGAAGGTACTTATCTTACCTACCTATATGAAATAAACAATCGTATAAATAATATAATTTTTATTTTATATAAATGTAACCTTTCGACCGTTATCTTAAATAAAATACATGGTGTTTTTTTTCACATTTGGTGGATTCGATTCCCGGTTGAGGCAGGCGATTTTCAAAAAATCTGTGAATGCAGTTCTACTTAATATTAAAAATAAAATGATGTCTTCTTTCAGTAAAATATCCTATCTTCAACATTTAATGTACTTTTCATTACTCAACCTCTGAAAGTAGGTGTGAAGTTGTCTGAGTAGCGGGTTGAAAGTAATACACTCAGAGCAATAATTGCTCTGAGGTAATACATCTCAGGCCTAGGGAGAATCGTTTTCAACTGACAGCTGTCAAATTATTTTAAAAAAACTTGTACTATTTTGACATTTCTATTGGACCATGTTCCAACTTTCTATACAGCCACTCAATTACGGCGCGATGTAAAATTGAAATAACATAGTAATAATTAAAGAAATATATGTTTTTAAATGACTTTATTGTAATTACTAGCTTATGCCCGCGACCTCATTCGCGTTTAAAAAGAAGGCTATATGACATACTATTGAGCTGTGCATGCAATACTTCAAACAAACCAAAAACCAACCAACCAACTAACCAATGAACCAACCAACCAACCCATGAACCAACCAACCAACCAACCGACCAACCAACCAACCGACCATCCCACCGACCGACCATCCCACCGACCGACCGACCGAACAACCAACCAACCCGCGAACAAACGCGCGAAACGCGCGAAAAAACGCGAGACACGCGCGAACAAACCAAACAATTAACCAACCAACCAACCCGCGAACAATCGCGCATACAAACGCGCGAACAAACGCGCGAAACGCGCGACCAAAGGCGCGAAACGCGCGAACAAACCAACCAGATAACCAGCCAACCAGCGAACAAACGCGCGAAGCGCGACCAAACGCGCGAAACGCGCGAACAAACGCCCGAAACGCGCGAACAAACCAACCAAATAACCAACCTACCCGCGAACAAACGCGGGAACAAACTTTCACTTTAATACATTTTGTGGCTGCTCGTTTTTTTATAACCCAATACCAAGTAGCCTATAACCACACAGAGTATTAGCTATCCAACGGTGAAAGAATTATTGAGATCGGATCTGTAGTTACAAAGATTAGCTCTTACATCCAAACATCCAAGCAAACTTTATCTCTTTATTAATAGTATAGATAGATATCCTACCATAAACCAAACGATACCGCGATGTAAAATACACCTAGCGCCATCTATTAACAAACTATAAAACTAATTTCCTTTGATGAAACAAATGAAAGCGCGGTGTAAAAATGGTGCGCGGAACAGTGAAGAAAATTTTGAAATCGGATAATTTTTGTTCCCATACAAACCTTAACATCCCTTTTCACCCCTTTAGGGGTGGAATTTTAAAAATCCAAGTACCACATCACATGCTTTTTTACTAACTGTTGCCCGCGGCCGGCATGTAAATTTGATTTGTTTAATTTTTTGTATCCATACATATTTTATTATCCCTTTTCACCCTTTTAGGGTTGGAATTTTAATAAAATCGAAGTACACCAGTTTTTAAGTCAGACCACCTGCTTTCAAACAAAAAAAACCCGGTTCAAATTGGACCAGTGGTTTCAGCGTGATGCGGGCAGACAAACAGACAGACAAGAAATTTTTTGAAAAGTGTTTTGGGATCAGATAAGCCTAAATAACATATTCCAAAAGTTTTTTTTTAAATCCCTTCAATTACAGATTTACTCCCGTTACGATTTTATAAGTAGTATAGATATAGATAGATTACTGTCAATTATTCCTTTAAAATAACATAGATTTGGGCAAAATATTTACCATTTTTTCAATGATGGAAAATGGCAGAATAGCTGGCCGTTCACAGGAAAAAAACAAAATAGACGGGAAAGCGGCAATTCGATCTTCATTTGTTTTTTCGAGTCGTAGAGTTTTGTTTATACTTCCGTATAGCAGAGATTTGTATTAACACTCATTTTATGTTTCTGTTTTTACTTTCATTGTATTCGTAATGAAAAGCACAGTGTATCCCTCGGGTTCAAGACTTATTTAGAGTCCCGTGGACCTACTTTCACCCCTGGGGTAACAATGTACTCTGTGTACATATATTCCCTCCGTGTGGCATGGCCGTAGTAGAAAATACGCCTATTATTATATTTTAATGTCGCAACTTTCCGGTTTCATTTTTTAAATATATTTCATTCGTTTTTTTTCATTCCTAATTATCAGTTATGTATGTACTTAGTTATCTAATATAGCTAGACATACTGTGTCGCACCTTCCGATCTCGTGCGAGTTGACGAGGTGGGCGGCTGACAATTTGTGTTGGATGAATCTTACGGTATATAGGTAATTGACCTTACCCGAATTAGTCACTTTAGAAAGTGGCTAATTTATCTACCCATAATTATTGGTAATGAACAATAACTCTTATTCATTCTTTGACAAAAAATTTAAACAAACATCTGTGCTGTAGATGCTATGCTACTCATGCGTGGGACGAGTATAGGTACTACGAATTACCAAGCAGAGATCCGATCTAGATGGTTTCGAATTACGCTATATACTTACTACTCGAAGATTGTATAAATTAACTATCGCTGTATTCTTAAAACTTTATCGCAACCACCCTAGTTACCTATACTTATTACTTGTAACTAACCATGACATCCTCTTCTTTAGCTCTATTTCATGTAGGTGAGTATTAAGTATAAGATAGGGTAAGTACCTTCTTAATATTTATTTTAAAAATTCAAAAATTGCACGAAACGAAATATGTTGCACTTACGTACCTATTTACACGGAAACAAATTGATATAAAACCTTTGTTATCTACTTACTGTAAATGTTTGGTTTCTGGATATGACTGAATAATTATGTTCAACGAGAAACAATTATAGCAGCACTGCTTTTCTGAATGGAGACCGGTCTAACTAGGTATTGTCTCACCATTCGCTTCCACATGCCGACCACTAGTAACAAAGGAGTGAACTCTTTCGAAAGACCCTGTGATTATTTGTAAATAGCCCACCCGTAGTCATTTGCACAATATATTAATTAAAAGACAATGAAAGGTAACCCGGGCTGCCGAGTGCACATGTAAATTCATCTTACTAGATATGAGGTACATGTTTGTCCCATATTTAATTTTGCAGAGGCAACAAAGGTAGGTACTAGAATCTGAAAATCTATATCAAATGTTGTAAGCACAACTTTATCTACGTCTTTGAAAATTCCAACATTCTTTATGTGGCATTTAGAATGTACCTAAATATTTAAAGTCTGGATTCGGACAAAATAGATACGTCGAATGACGTGATGTTAGGTTAGGTCGTCATCACAGAACACAGAAAAAGCTCGCTACGTTTATTTTTCTGTGGTCGTCATAGTCAATACGCAGCAGGCCCGTTGTGGACTTGTACAGGTTCTTTTATGGCATTTTTCTTCAACGACAAGCCTGTGTTATAAAAAACTCATCAGCATCACTCACTCAGCTCTTGCTGGTTTCCATTAAAACTCACCTCACTAGGCCAGGTGACTAGAGGATCAGATGGGTTTCTTAGATGAGGTTACTCGCCTGATTGCGGCTAGATCGAACTTGACAAGATTAGAATCGCGATCCTTATCTTATTAAAAACCTCTTTTTACCCGACTGCGCGACAACAAAGCAGGGTTTATTTTACAATGAGTCGCTATTTCCATGTATTCTGTGGCTATTTCTAGTCCTGTATTTGCAATAGGTACGCCTGTAGTTGGAAATAGTAAACTTCGTAACGTGTCTTGAAGTGTAAAACATTTCATATGGCTACATTACGTTAGTATCTTCTAAGAGTATCCAACGAAGCCAATGAAATTTAAACCAAGTCGCTGCAAGCCTTAAGTCACACACGACATGGTCAAATCGCCCCGCGACTTTTATAGTGTGTGATAATGATAATACTCAGATAAAGTAAGATTAGTAAGCTGAAGCGGCAGGCCACATCTGTTTGAAAAGATGGCCGGAAGCGGCTGAATGGGGCGGGTGGAGCACCGGATGTGGTGGTCGGATTTAGGCAAGGCCTGTGTCCAGAAGTGGAAGTCAACAACATGCTGTAGATTGTCAAGTCTAAACATTTCTATTGCCGTGCCGATAGATGAGTAATAGAAAGTTAAATTGTCAGTTCCGCCAGACGCATGTTCGCTCGAGTGAGTACCTCATCAAAACATATCATTACCTAATACGGGACGTTCACACGAGTTATCGTTGATTATTCACAGGTGCGCTTTCTAAATCGAATTTGCATAAATTAGACATTTCTGTCTGAGTGACTGGTGAAAGTCTGTGCATCGAAATATGTACCTAGTATTTAATTGAAACTAAATTGTTAAGCCCGCCTCGACGGCAGCGCTCGTGCGTTTGCCACGAACCCCAGAGGGCGTAGTTTCTTCAACAGACAACATTGCAGTTTTAGTTTGGTCCTGGTGGGGTAGAATATAGTACCTACAGTAACGAGCTGCATCAACCAGCTGCCAGGTGGCTGGCGAGGCGTTCAAGGAAAGTATGAAACGTCGCATACTTTAGGGCACATGTTTTAGAAATCAAGAAGTTACAAATTACAAACTTATAAATAAGTATGATTTAAGTATATACGTATAGGTACAAGTAGTAGGTATATTGTAAACCTTTATTGCACTATATAGATATTTAATATACGCTCATCAAGCTACGTAGCTGAGGATTTCAGCCAACATCTTCTGTTTAATTACTATCATGTTAGGTATGCAAGGGAGCCGAAATAATACCTAAATAATTTTTATTTGTAGTCGGTGAAAGTATAACACGTGACGGTTAGAACAAAACGAGGAAACTAGTTCGTTTTGTTCTAGGAAACATTAAAAAAATTGTAGTCGTAATGTAGGTTCGAGTTCCTAAAGTGAACATTAGCGAGGCAGATCACATCGCGCCTTTTGTACTTTAACCGCGAACAGAACGGTCGCTGGTTAACGAGGTCAACAAACTTGTTGAACACAAATGGGTTAGTAGGAGCTTGTTGTGTGAACCTGAAATAATTTTATCTACGCTAGCTATACATACCAACATCTGTGTGCCAGATTCACAGCCCCGTTACCTACTGAATACCTGTCCTATAGGTCAGCTGTAGTTATTTATGACACATCTAAATTAATCTGTCATACACCTAGGAACAAATAGATAATATTTTATACCTACTATTAATGCAGGACCAATAACAAATATTTTATTTCAAAACATTAAAAAAAGAGAAAAAATACACACGCGAGCGGATCTTTAACCTATATGTCCTGGTCACGCCGCTACTGAGCTATCGCGTCATAATCGAATCATTTCACACAATACTCCATACGTAGGAAGATGTCTATAAATAAAGTCCGTTCCTTTTTCTATATGTTCATCTTTATACAAATTATCTAAGAATTTTGCAGCCAATTCATACTATCAATTGCCTACTACCTACTACATAAGCATTGTAATTCCGACTGCTATAAACTGTAGCTCGGACCTTGCCTCTGGCCTCTGCTCCCGAGCAGAGCATACCTAATGTACTGCTTTCTTTGCCAATAATTTCAAATAAACATTGATTAAAACTGACTGCGTTGATGGAGGACACCTGCTGAAATTTTGAGTATAAAAATAATATTTCAGTGGAGATCTATTTAAATCATTGCGCAAAAATAGCTTCGCCGCTGTGGGCGATACGGGAGATCGCTCGTCCTATGATCCAACACGATATTACAATTACTTAACTAGATTATTTGATGGAAAAAAGTAACAAAACACGTTTATGTAAACACGTAAGCGCAATTTTCAGGAAAATAGATAAGATCGCTTGAAAATACAATTTTTCGGACGCAATAAAGAATTTAATTGAATTGAAATATAAGAGAAAAAATTGTAAACAAGTTAATTGTATTAGCAAGTAAGTCGCAGGTTTCCGTTCTATTTCCGATTTAGGCTTAGTCCACAAATATTAAGCAATTTTAAGTTTTAACAGATGCGTCGTTTTAAATGGGAAGTAGAACACTATTCATTTCATATTTAAATCAAAACGCCGTCGTAATGTAACTAGGTACCTAATTGCACCCTGTAAAGTATTACTGACGTATGTTCGAAGAAGGAAAATAATATTATGCGAAAGATTTCACTTCAAACGAGAGACATGTGAGCTATTTCTGCACGTCGCCGTCGCAAGAAAAGTTATAATTAGAGAGAAGTAGACAAATATACGTAAGTACATCCCTAAGCAGTATTAAATATAGCACGGTATGACGTCAGTAAGTTTTAATAATTTCAGATTGTTTTAAGAATTGAATGCGGCTGCTGGCTTATTTATTCACAATGGAGTAAGTACGGTTTTAACAGCGATATGTTATCTAGCTGTCGACGTCGAATCAGGATTGCACTCAGATAACTATACCTACTTGCGTACAAATATGTATGAGAAGTATGTATATTGCATGCAAATCATTTTACCTTATTTCTGAGGATTTTTGAAATCTAGAGTAGAGTAGAACCGAGATCAATAACCATGCCAAACATAGACCGGAAGCCAGACCGGTCAATTAACTCCTTTTATACGTAAAACACTCAGTTGGATTCAATTGAAAATAATTTGACAGTTATCTGATTTGTTGTAATTAAATTTTAAGGTGTGGGTGCGGTTTTTAAGAAAAGTACAGGTGTTTGTTACCTACATTTTGATAAAATGTATAGGTACCTTTTATTAAAACTCTTCCATGGTAAGGTATCAATCATATACAATAATCATCAGGTGGAAATTTTTACAACACCTTGTCACTTTAGACCAAAGTCAGTAAGGATGTTTGTGAAGAAGGATGTTTGTTACTCTTTCACGCTGTTTTGATGAACTTGGTACAGTGATAGCTTCTATCCTGGAATAACATATAGCTTATAAAATCAACATGTCGGATAGGATGATATCTTGAATAAAGTTAATTTACACTAGCTTCGTTTTCAGTTTAGAGCACAATGTGTCAGAACCGGGCAGGTAATTGAATTTGTCTAAATTGGCGTCAACACGCTCGATTCGTGCGTGATCGAGGCCACAGTGAAACGGTATTCAGTTAGGTATAGATTGATAAAATAAGTGAATCCATTTAAACACTCATCACATGGAAAGAAATGGCGTGTGCGACAATCTAACAAGTGGAAATTTTAGTAAGTAACAAAAAGCGTTTTTGAATTTTTTTTGTAATAGAGTCGTCTTTCCGCAGTGGTCCACACAATACAACAAATGGCTGTTAACAAATTGTTAAAACGTGACTACCTATAGCACGAGAGGCTACGCACTTTCTTCAAATCATCGCGGTAAATTAAAGCATCGTTAACGCTCAACAGCTCGTCTAATAGATGCCCATACAATTCAAGTGTTATTGACTCATACGAGATAGTACCGATCATTTAAAAATCTATTAGATGAGTTGTAGGTAGGTACCTACTTCTAAAGTATGAGAGATTTTGTTCAGTTGCTAAAAATTGAAAATTCGACCAAAAATCATTCAGCTGGTAGGTTTTGAGTGATGTTCAAAGATATATGGAGTAACAGAGAATCTCGTTTCCCATTCAATTATTTATAGCGACACTGCCCGCGGCTTGGCTCGCGTCAATGTTTTTATTTACTAACTGCCTGACGTCAGAACCGGATAAAACATAACAACCAATTAATTACAGAGTATTAAATAATTATCAATGTAATTCATTTCGAAACTCAAAAGATTATTAGAAATCAGTTTTAAAATTATTTAATACTAGCTGTTGCCCGCGACTTCGTCCGCGTGGATTTTGGAAGTAGGTACCTATCTCTGCTATGTACAGACATACATCGTCTAGTTATAATTTTCCAATGGTAAAATGGATCATTCTAAGTACCTTCACCATAATTTAAGGTATACCATACCTTCAGGAACAAACTATGAACACCGTATCCAATTTGGTGAAGACAGATAAAAATTAAAAAAATTGTTGTTTTCACTTCTATTGCTCATAAGACTTCTCAGATCAATTTTTATTATACGTGTGTATTTTTTAACTAATACAGTATGGGCAAAACCAAAACCATAGGAGATACAGGGAAACTGTCTTAGGAACCTTTAGATATTTTTTCGTGATAACAATTTTAACATAGTAATCGGAGCAGCTGGAGTTCAGGTGGCATGAATGAATAAGTAGTAAGTAGGTACCTAAGTACTTTGCACAGTTTTATAAGAAAACATTTTATTAAATTTGACTAACTTCTGCTGCTTGGATTTTTTTCTTCCGATACAATAAAATGATTCTAACATGAAACTAAGTCGATACGCATTTTTTAAAAATAATAAAAATTATTTTTCACTGGCGTTCTATGAGAAAACATTTTATTGAATTTGACTAACTTCTGCCGCTCAGATTTTTTTCTTCCGATATAATGAAGTGATCCCTACATGAAACTGAGTCGAACCGCATTAAAAAAAATATGTGCAAATTGTCTCATTTTTATGGACAACACACGCTTGACCAAAAAATTTCTATGTCATAAGACACTTTCCCTGCATCTCCTATGGTTTCGGACTTGCTTATACTGTCCCAGTTAAAAAAAACACTGATATCTCCTATGTCTATGACATCGTCTTGTTACGTTAAATGATTTATCTGTAAATGACGATAACTTTTTTCGCTGTCATCCGATTTCAATGAAACAAAGCCTATAAGTTGCGCCAGGCTGTGCTTAATCTACCTGTGAAAACCGCAAGAAAATCCGTTCAGTAGTTTCGGAGATTAGCGATTACAGACAGACAGAAAGACAGAAAGACAGAAAGACAGACAGACAGACAGACAGAAAGACAGAAAGACAAAAAAATTTAAAAACGCTTTTTTGTGTTCTGTTACTCTTTTTTTATCGTCCACACTCATTTTTTTATAAATTTATTCAAAGTACAGACACACGGTTTCTACAGATTTATTATTATAATAATAATAATTATTTAATATAAATTTATTTTTTTAAATATGCCTTGTCTTAATATTGTTCGGGAGCTCATAGGATTTGAACATGATTAAGTACATGATAATCAGGCCGAAAATGTGATAGTATGCAAGTAAATTGATGAGGGGTTACATCTGAAAAGTTTGAGATAGGATACGAGACGTAGTCCACTTAGGGCACCAGTCCGAATAGCACCTGCGCGAATAGCACCTTGACTAGACCACGAAGGGCACAGTCCCATGTTTCAGGTTCCCAAAAAGGACAAAAAAACGTGATGTTCAGCCAAATGATTCTCATTTCACGGGGGTTGATATTTATAGGCAAATCCGACGAACAAAGTGTGGGCCGTCGCTGAATCTGACAACTCCGAAAACGAAGATTTGGACCATTTTAAAGCGAATATTTAGGGCGAATAAAAGTTATCACGTATGTAGTTCAAACCCTTTGGGCTCGCTTAATATACCATTAGCCCAAAATAAATGACTAATAAAATAATGCCAACCTAATTTGAAGGAGGATTGGAGAAGGCGTTCGACCATATCCGTCTTATAGATATACCTACTATATTTTTAAAATATAATTGATTCAATCGTAAGTTTTTAGTGTGCAGCGTCATGCACGCCTTCCGTCCGACGACCACGCAGACGTTGCCATAATATTACTCACACCTCGCCCGCAACGGTATTATTTTATTATAGGTAGGTACCTATTATGTATCGCAAATTATACGGGCCACATTTTGTTACTTTCGGAGCATTTATTTGCCCGTTCATATTTATACTATCGGTAGCAATTAAATACCCACCTTACTATACTTTCGGCTGTTCTTATTCACATTGGTCGGGTACCGGACAAAATAAATATTATAAATACATATTTTCACAACTGGGCATAGTTACATTGAAAGAAACCGTTTTTTACCTGCAGTGTTGAAAAACTTTACTCAATTTCATGCTGCGTAGATGCATATATTCTGTTTTTCCTTAGCTGTCTTATGTAGCAGCAAAAACAAGTTTGTATTACCATATAAACTTTGCGGTCCACTTGGGAACATCGCCTATCGTTTATTTTGCATTCAGCCGCAAATGCGTTTGTTTTCTTAAGACACCCAAAGAAAACGGATTATACTTATTTTTTTGATGATGCGTACGCTATATCCATATGGAATGACCTTCCCCTGGCGTTTTCCCACAGCACAACGTTCTTCAAGAGGAGTCTATAGAATCTTCAGCGCACTGGCAATCCCCCTGGTGTTGCAAGTGTCTACTGGCGGCGGTGGCCACTACCATCAGGTGGACCCTCCAACCCTCTGCCCGTTTGACCCCCTATAGTATTTTACAAAAAATGTTCAGTGCTACGAATGCGAGAAACAGTTGGGAGGGTCAAGGTAGACCCGTGTTTAACATCGGTTTCGGTCATTGCATTCGATTAGATTAGGTCGAGAGATAATTGTTATAAAAACGATGTCATACAACATCCAAAAATCCTACCTAATATAGGTACATATTAACTACCTGCCTATGTATATTTCTGGCCCGACCACGCGCAGTTTGTTCTCAATTGACGTATTGTCTGACTCACCTTGCGCTAGTCGTAGCGCCGCGTCGTGTGTAAATGAAATGCAAATTACTGATCTTTTGAATAAGATTCCACATTATTGCCGACATCACAATATTTTGTCACTTGATGCATGGATTTGCTAACATTAAAACAGAAAAACTGAATCTAAAGCAATGTCAACATTTTAATGGTGCACAAAAACATCTCTAATAACAAAAACCAGACAGGTGTACCTTTAATAATCGAAGGTTGCTGCTTGCGACTGACAATGAGTAGTGAAAAGACGTGACGTCACGCGACTGCAAGGACATAAGTAAAATATTCAGTTGAGAGTAACTGACGGCCGTTGGGGCAGAAAGGTTCTCGAGTGGCGACCACGTATCGGAAGACGCAGCGTAGGCAGGCCTCCCACGAGGTGGACCGACGATCTGGTGAAGGTCGCGGGACCCAGCTGGGTGAGGTTAGCGCAGGACCGGTCGTCGTGGAGATCCTTGGGGGAGGCCTTTGTCCAGCAGTGGACAAAGACGACTACAGGCTGATATGATGATGATGAAAATATTCAGTCAGTAGTAATTCCGGAAATAGTCCCCGAGTTAACAACGCCATACACAAATAAATCTGAAAATGGTTGTTGATTTATGTACAGAAGCCGAGATGCAAGAGCTTCCTAATAGTCGAAATAAAAATGCTAGCTTATATTTGTAATACCTACATGGATTAGATCTAGATTTTCTGCCCGCAGTAATGACGTACCTATATTGTTCCTAGTTTACACAAAAGTAAGAAGATGCAGGTACTTTCCGAGCAGGTGTAGTATAAAAAAAATACTAATTGGTGTATAGACAGTTTGTAATAAATAAAATATATATATAATTCTGTAAATGTAATATATTTGGAAGACATGATTGAGGTTTACATGTACTGTATTCAGATAACAACTGGCACTCTAAAATAATAATAAAACTATTGTAGCAAGTAGAATACACCAAATTGTTACAATACATTAACAGACGAGTAAACAATAAAATTATAAACTTACCTCATTACTTCACAATTAAAAGCTTCATTCTTTGGTGATAAATAACCAAGTCCTTATTTGATAACATTCTTGCACTGAGAAACATTACAAAATTTCTTAGGAATGATTTCAGTAATACTTAGATTACAACTCCTTCAGGGATTGCCTCAAGCGGTCCAAATAGATATCAGCATGTTTCTGTTGGAAAATCAGCGCCGGTCGGAGGCGAATGGACGTCGGTCCGCAAACTCCTCCCATTATACCTGCAAGTACGTACTAATTACAGTTATTGCTAAAGAGAAATTTCTATTATACGTTTTTTGCAACTAAGTGACAAAATGAAATAGTATTTCCATTATTGTAATGAGAGGTTTTCATAATCAATGGATGAAATTTTTCTGTAAAAAGACAAGACGAGAATTGATATTGAATTGCGTTCTACTAGGTACATGGCCACAGATTAAAAACAAAACCCTTTATTATTATTACACGGCGAATAACAATGTTATAGTTTGCTGTCTCGATATCGAGCCGGCGGGATTTGGGAGGTTAATGTTTCTTCATATCAGCCTGTAGACGTCTACTGCTGGACAAAGGCCATATTGAAAATTTCATAGCATTTAAATAAGGTCAGGAGGGTAAAGAACATCGGTGAAACGACCAGACCAGAGTAAACTGGACGTAGAGTTAATCTTAATAGACGTCCAGTCTACTCTGGTCTGTACGCCTACCATGAGTTGTAAACGTCAATACTCAACGTCAATACAAAAAACTATCTATATCTCTTAGTCGAAAAGAGATAGCACTATTAAGTATTTAGTAGTCGCTAGCGAGTTTTACGTTGTCAACTCATGGTAGACGTACACGTCGTTTCTCTTTCACCAGTGTTCCTCTCATCCCACCTGACCTTACTACCCTTGCAGGAGGGTAAGAGGAACATCGGTGAAAGAGACATGACCAGACCAGAGTAGGCTGGACGTCTATGAAATTGAAGTCTACATTCAGTCTACTCTGGTCTGATCGATTCTCTTTTATTAGTGTTCCTCTTATCCCACCTAACCATACAGCATTTGTATTTTAAACAAATTGTATAAAGTTAGTGTGTTGCCTTACCGTGTTTCCTCAAGAGTACATTAAGCTTGTCCCGCTCGGGCGAGCAGTACGCCAGGAACGTGCCGCGGCCGCGCACGCTGTGCATCAGCTGAGGGAACTCGCCCTCCAGACCGTGGAGGCCGGTTTTAAGGTAACACCCGGTTTTATTCACCAAGTCAAGTAGCTTTTCACGTTTGATGACTTCCAACACTTTGGATAAAAGTGTCAACTTGCCCGGGTCACCCATCCACGTGTTGAAAATACGATACGGTTGCTTAACTCTGAAAATAAAATAACCCAAAATGAGTAAGTTTACATGGCAGTTCAGTTATTCACAGAAAATTAAGTTGGTGATTGTTTGTTTGTGTTGAATGCAACCTTGAGAATCCTAATAATCCTACAAATATTATAAACGCGAAAGTTCATAAGGATGTTTGTTACTCTTTTAAAGAGCCGTGGTAGCCTAGTTGGTTGTGCACTCGCCTCACGTTCATGAGGTCGTGGGTTCGATCCTGGCCCGTACCTATGAGTTTTTCGAAACTTAAGTACGGTTTATTAAAATACCACAGGTTTTTCGGTGAAGGAAAACATCGTGAGGAAACCTGCATACGCCAAAGACTGGTATTTACTATTCTAAGGCGTATGTGAAGTCCAACAAAAAAAAACGGATTGCGGCACTGTTTGGCGGACAGGGGTTTGGCACAACAGATCCCATAGGGTCGAAGTGTCGCCAGGTTTTCCTGGCCCCCTAAGAAGATAAGATACTCTTTCACGCAAAAACTATGGAACAGATTTTGATGAAACTTTAAAGTAATATAGATTACAGCTACTACTAGTAGATTATACATCAGAATAACACATAGGCTACAATTCATATTAAAATGTCTGCTACTAACTAGTAGCATTCCTAGAATCTTAGATAACTAGCTAGGCACCTTTTTGCATTTCTCTCAAAACACATGTGACACTAAGGGTCAGTTCAGACCAAGGGGAAATTTGCCCGAGCACTTTTTGACGTCATTGTCAAATGAACCATATCACCATAATCTAAGGAACAAAATCGAATGAATGACTTCGAGCGCGACGCTCGAGGCCATTCATACGATTTTGTTGTACCATATCACTATATCCTAATGAACAAAATCGAATGAATGAATGAAAACGCGAGGCTCGAGGCCAGTCATACGATTTTGTTCTTTAGGATAGTGATATGATTCATATGAAAATAACGTCAAAAAGTGCTCGGGCAAATTTCCGCTTGGTCTGAACTGACCCTTAGCGGCCATCTCAGGGCAGATGCATGGCACGTACAACGGACCAGTAGCTCAAAGAGAAAATAACGAGAGAGGTTGATCAATGATTTCTTTATTTCTTGAATTTGGATTCCAGAAAACCATTAAATGCCGTAATTTTGAAACAACACATGTCGTACGTTTTTCGAGGTCCTGTTTCTATTAGCTCATTCTCATTCTTTGGGCAACAAGGAATGAGAATTGATGAAGAAACGACAAATTCAAACAAAATGTATGAAGTTACTTTACTGAACCGAATTTGAAGACTTATACTATTTTGAGAGCGTCAGTGGCCTCGGGGATAAGACGCGACCTATCATATCGAAAGGTCCGAGGTTCGATCCCCGGTTGGGCCATGTACCAATGGGTTTTTTCTCGAAACTTAAGTACATGTACTGACTGCTCTCAAACGGTGAAGGAAAACATCGTGAGGAAACCTGCATACGCCGAAGAAGAAATTCTTAGGCGCATGTGAAGTCCACCAATCCGCACTGGGCTAGCGTGGTGGACTATAGCCCGCACGCCCTCGTTGAGAGGGTAGGCCTGAGCCCCAGTAGTGGGGAGATTAATAGGCTGTTGATGATACTATTTTGTCTTTCAAAATTATGCATGTACTCGCATGCATGGCATTAAAAAATACTTACTTAAACTGAGGCGTAAAGTAAAATCCGCCCGTCAACATTTTCTTGCTGAATGTCACCATATCCGGTGGGGACGGCAGGTTGAAATGTTCGTAGCACCACATTTTCCCGGTGGGTCCGCAGCCAGTCTGAACCTCGTCTATTATGAGGGCAACTCCTTTCTGGAAATCAATAATTTTAATTTATTTGGTATTTATTTACATACAACCTTATGTAAAAACATCACAAAAGCAGTATGAATAGAAGTTTAAGTAAACCCTTTATTGAGTAAACTGATGTATTAAGGGGCTCCCAGACTCACGCGGCCTGCGGTGGCGGCCTGTTGTCTTCCATAAGCAATGTATCAGTCTCACTTCAACACGCGCGGCCTGCGTTTGCATATTGAAGCTGCGGCCTGCGGTAGGCCGCCACTGGGATACGCTTTAATCCCAGACACACGCGGCTATATCTAAACATATCTAATGTTGTTACTTGCCTCTTTGCATATACATTGTAGTTGTTGGAAGAATTCTGGAGACGCTTGATAGTCTCCACCCTCCGACTGTATTGGCTCCACGATGACTCCGGCCACTGGTATGCCCTTTTTATTGTATTTTTCTATGAGATCGCTCACTTGCGCTAGACATCTGTAAAATAACAATAATAAACACTTTTGGATATTATTTACAATCAATATTAACGAAATGATTAAATTATGTGTAAAGCAACATGCGATATAAAATTATTAAACTAAAGTATACCGAAAAGAGGAGTTCCGACTTTTTATAACCCAGTACCTATTTATGTTATTCCTAATTATTACTCGGCAATTTCTTAATATCTTGTATTTTCTGAACGATCCTAATAAAAGATGTGGTCAAGCATATTTGTGATCAATACAATACAAACACGGGTCGACCCAAATAAGTTTAGTGGTAATCAATTAATCTTGATATTAATGTAGAATAGAGACATTTTGACTTCAGCATGGGTAATGAAATCGGAATGTAAGTATGATGATTTATGTTTAACATAAAACAACATGCATTATTTTAACATACATGTATGTATGTTATAAAATTGCATAGAAAATAAAATACTAATAATAAACAGCATGCTTCAAATGATTCAAAATGTTCGCATGAGTTGGCATAAAATAATTTTGAAAGTATCTGAATAAAAGAAAGATTGCAAAGAATAATAATAACTTTAAGTGAAAATCAATACTTGTCATCCTCGGCAGCGTTGTCACGTTTATATTCATTGAGTGGATATTTGTATCTCGGGAATTGTGCGACTGGCCAATCAAAGGCCGGGCAGTCTAATTTATGTATAGGTTTCGACCTCGTAGCGGACAAAGTGCCCAATGTACGGCCGTGGAAAGCACCCTGCGAGTTAAATATAGAAAATAATAAAACGAGCTCCACAAAACCTTGTTTCCGGCGACTGGAAAATTAAACGAGCGACTAATCCGCCGAATGGTCGCTTATTTAGTAAGTTTGCTGCTTAGGTTAAGTTAAGTGATGCTTATTTAAATAATAGATACCCGTTTAATGTCATCTACTGCATCTGACATTTCACAATTTGGGCGGGCCGAGCACACTGAACAATAAATAAACAATTTAAATTACCAAGACACACACAAGGATTTAGGATTTTCTCGTGCCATGGGAATTATACAACAGGACAATTCACAAATAAAACACTCAGACGTGGACCAGAATGTACATATATGTACATACTTAATACATTCCCCAGTGCAAAAGAGCCCGCGGGCGCTTGAATCTAAGCTCTCACGCACTACAACAACAGCGCGCCAACAACAGGCGGTGAGGAAATGATTATGTCAAATGACCTATGATTGGTGGTTATTTGAATTAGGTACCTCAAAAGACAAAATGGAAAGTTTCGGCGATCCAGGCGGCTGGTTTAACATGCACGACGCCTCTTCTTCCTGAGTGAAGTCCAGCTTGCCGGCGCGCTGGTTCGCGCTGTACCACATGAAGGCGCATTTTATTGCATTCTCAACGGAGCAGCCGCCGCACATCATGGTCATCACGTGACGCATGCCTTTGGGTGCCACCGACAATAACACATCGTTCAGTTTCTGAGGCCAGTCTACTGATGGAAATACGCCGAGTGCCGGTCGATTGATCATTGCCTTCTGGAAAATTCACAACAATCATTATATCGTTTGGTACATTTTCATGATCTGCTCTGCTTAATATGTATAAGCTCGAACAAGAGCTAGGGACAAATCTAAACGGAAAAACGCGGTATAATTTCGCTGCATCGTGGAATTTGATAGGCAGAAGCCTGCCATTCGCTCTTGGGCCGATTGGGGCACTAAATTACTACAATCTCTCAATCTCAGCTCGATTCAAGACCCACTTGAGTAGGTACTCAAATTATAGGCGGACATTGTGAGAGTGATTGAACATAACTTTTATAAATGTAATACTTACTAGGTCCTTTTGATTCTCAAATGCTATTAATAAATCTGGAGGATTGTACCCGATGGGTACCGATGATATCTGGGTAAAGGCATCCAAGAACGTGTTGCCGTCGGCGTCAACGAAATAGTTTCCAATGCTCTTATCATAGTCGCCAAACAGTTGAACAGACCCAGCTTGCTGGAAGCAGGAATGATATTTAATTATGTTATTGATTAACTACGAGTGTAATTTGACACTCGCCTCGCCCAATTCTATATTAGCCTTGCGGCGTTTTAATCGAATTTATGTTATTATTTTGGGTTACTTAGGATATATTATATGACCTTGATAACATAAAAATGAACAACTTGTAGATACCTAATAGCTAGGTAATCTTCGTATCTGTCATACATTTGTAATGAAACATTTTTTTATTATTTTGACCTTACTGTATGATCAATGTTAAATAATTTACTTCATGATAGTAGGTACAGTCAGCACCAAAAATTTGTCTCGGTCAAATATTTCTGATAGTGCTCATTTTAACAGTAAGTCATTTGCAAGATGATTATTTTCTTCTATATCCATGTTGATTCAAATATGAATCAGTGAAAAAACAACCCTTTCGTTACGTTTTACGCATGTATAATTTCCAGAATTTGACTCTTAATAGCAACAATATCAGATAGTGAAATAATACATCATGTGTATTTTTTTTCAAAATTAATAGTTTCGATTCCCGGCTAGGAGAATTATTTTTTCAAAAATGTAATGATGCAGTTTTTTAGTTTTTATTAAAATCTGCCCCGAGACTCCTTTGAGCATTTTTCGCTACTGCTTGTAGTTTAGGATTTGGTCATCCACGCGGATTTAAAAAATTCAACCTGTACATACCTAAATCATAATTATTAAGTATGTGTGATAGATATTATTATAATTATTGATACCTATTAATAATTATGATATGAAATAAAAACAACAGCAAACAGAACTTGGTCCTAGGCAAACAGTGATCAAGATTATTTTCAATTGCTATTGTGATTATTACCCTTTTAGATAGGGGCTTATTACAGTCAGTGGCAGTAGTACAAAACACAATACAATAGAATACCTACAGAGTTAGTTCAGTAATCAGAGCAATGATATAGTAATAAAACTTGTCACATTCAATCAAGCATGCTCACAGATTGGGTGGGGTGTGTGCCATCACATCAGTGTTTGTTACGAGACTTAGGTTACCTACCTACCTACCTGCTGAGCCGATTTTGATTGGTTCTGCCATTGAGGGAATAGTATTAAAATTATTATAAACTAGGTAGCTGTTTTCTGCGGCTTCGCCCGCATAGAGAAGATTTGTTCACAGGAACAGCTGTTTCGGAGGTATCTTTATGAATTATAGCCTAATGTGTTAATCTGATGTTTAATCTAGTTTACTGTAGAGTTTCATAAAAATCTGTTCTGTAGTTTTTGCGTGAAAGAGTAGCAAACATCCTTACAAACTTTCGCGTTTAAAATATAAGTAGGATAGGTTGATGTTATTGCATCAAGGTTGAGTACCTAAAACCAATTTGCATTGAAAAGAGACCTAATCTGAAATAAAAATAAGTAGTAGGGATACAGTACCTGAATATCGTTAAGTTGTTTCATCAGCTCAAGTGACTTGGGGCCAGGTATAGGTGTTTTAATGCATGGTTCCGTCGGTTCAAGGTGATTCCATGAAAAATACCTGGAAGCTATATTTATAAAAAATATCGTAGCCATTAATTAATACAAAGATGGTAATGGAAAAAAACAAGGTGCAACTTTTGTATTACCCAAAACAGGACCAACTTGTAAAAAAATTTGTCCACACAATTTTTTAAGTAAGTATATTAGTAAGTACCTTCCTTCTTTTTTGCAAATTTTTCTAAGTACACTATGGTATCTACTTATTTGGTTTTGGCGGTGGTCTGGCTATATCAAGCAAGGCTAGGCTATAACAAGCTCCTAGAAACTTAGCAAGACTGTTGGTGAACTTCATGAAACAAAAACAATGTAATACTTACATTTGAACGAAGGTAATATTATTTTTCTTGTAATAAATAATCCATTTATTCTTAGCATAATGTATGTATGCTTCTCGGCGTATTTATAATTTGTTGTGATGTGATTAACAAGGTAAAGAAATAGGATGTATTGTAAATAATCCCAGCCAGACAAAAAAACTTGTACAAAAAAGCAACCCGAAGACACTATAACATTAATTATGAAGCAACCCACCACAAACTATATAGGGATACTACGTATCAACCCACCCACCCAATAACCAATACAGAAAAAGACACCACAAACTATATAGGGTTACAGACAGACACGGACAGGACAATCTTCCCAGTGTAGTCAGTCTGTGGGTGGACACGGACGAGACGAACTGACGAACGAACAGGGTTGGAATCAGACCATCAGAAAATTATACTCTTTGGAAGTTAAAATTATACTACTCTGGCCTAAAATTATACTACGTTTCGTATCTTGTCGATTTTGTCTTGAATTGAAATAAATTAGCATTTGTAAGCGAATTTTTTTCTGAAAATATTCACATATCCTTCGATTAATGAACGAATTTATTCAAATTGAGGCTTGTATACTTAGCATCGTCTCACTCAACTAGGTAATACATAAAATCAAATAAAATACATCCATCCTACTCTGTCACAACAACCGGGACATAAATTATAGTGTTTTTTTTTAACTGGGACACATAAGGCTTTCCCTGTATCTCCTATGGTTTCGGTTTTAAGTGTCCCAGTTAAAAAAAACACTGTATAGGGATAGAACCGAGATAAAAACCTAGACCGATGTTGCCATGCATATTGAAATTCCCTAAGAATGAGGCATAATCTAAGGAAATTCCATATAATTGTAGGGTATAAAACGAGTCGGCTAAATTATGGTACTTTCGCGTAGTACTGGCATTACGATAGTACATACTACAGATCGTTAAATTATGGTACAAATAGTATATTTCGCATTCCAACCCTGCGAACGAAGTACGAAACGAACTGGTACGAACGAGACTGAACGAACGAATCGAATCAATCAGTGTTGCCAACTGCCAACTGCTAGCTTTCGCCAAATACATTTTGTAAAAAGTTGCTAGAATACTTTGCCTTTAAATTCAAATTAAAAACAAATTTTCCCTAAAAAAAGTAGACAGAAAATGGTATTTTCCGTAGACAGAGATAGCAATCTTTCTACGCTTGAAAATAGTCATAAAAAAGCAAAATTAAAAATTTTGAAAAAACCCACGACGGTAATTGAAAAAGGATGAAATAAAATTTTGAAAAACCCCCGACTAAATGGAAGTAAGTGACGAATGACAAATAACGTTTTATAAAGATTTTAATTTGTGGCGAGGTCTGTCATTAGTCTCTTAATGGTCTGTCATTGGTCTGTTTTGTCTGTAATAATATAATTACAAACCCAAGATCCGTCGGGGCTGCACTGAATTACCTAACTAAAATTTTGCAGTTTTATGAGTTTGTGAATAATTGACATTACGTTGAGTTTGTAATTATAAATAGGTAGTTGGTTAGGTATTTGAAAGGAGACGTTTCACGAATGTATGGAGCCCCGGCCTGGACCTTGTACACATATAATTATGAAATGTCAATATTATATAAAAGTGGTTTAATGATCATTTTGGTATATTTTGGCTTAGTTTTTGTGTAGAAATGCATTAAACGTTATATTATAGGCAACACTTACCCTAAAAATAAAGATGGCTGCCACTGTCAATGACATATCATTTGACGTTTTCCACGACGTTTCCATTTGTTTACCATTCCACATTTTTTGTCGTGATCTGCAAAATAACTTGTGCCGTGTTGTTCCCAGCTAGATATTTACATAGGTATAATTATTTTCATTACAGTGCAAAAAATAATTTAAAAAAAAGACGCTGGTCTACCCTGTCTATGATTAATAATTCATAGACAAAGTAGACCAACGTCGTCTTTTTTCCAAGGCTAACGCAATGCCTAGATGTGGAAGGAACGCTTTTAAGCCAGATCTTTTATAGTCATGGAAAGCTGATTTAAAGTACCTCTAGTCAAGTATGTTCGGATACGCATCAATTATTTATAATTCATAAAACCGATAATCGGTTCTCATCACTAGTGACGCGTGACTGATGAACGCAGTCACACCATTAATCTGACGTCAATCTCACTAAGACTGACGAAAAAATCAAAATATTCAGAAATCCATCCGTCCAATCTATCAATCCGTGGGTTAGATGGTCAGTTTCGCGTCAATATTACCAGACTGATGGTTTGGACTAATATAAAACGATTGCCTAACCGACGTCAATGAAAGAACGAGGAAAGAATCGGGATAAAGGGATTAGTCAAACGGACCGGATTTGGCTGTATGGCTAGATACCTTTACCTAAAAAAATGCTTTTATAACACTCAATGCAGCCATCAAACCAAAATGATATTCAATGCAGCCAACAAACCAAAATCACATTCAATGCAGCCAACAAACCAAAATGATACTCAATGCAGCCAACAAACCAAAATGACATTCAATGCAGCCAACAAACCAAAATGACACTCAATGAAGCCAACACACCAAAATGACATTCAATGCTGCCAACAAAATAAACCAAATTCGTGACATTACAAAGTAGGTACGTTCAGAAATCACAGCTCGAAACTTCGACACATTTTTATGCAATGAAAAATAGTTGGTGTATAGCTGTTTTATGGAAGTTAATAACCAACTGACGATCAGTTTTCCCATTTTTGTTTTTTTATATATTTGTTTCTTAGGAAGATAATTTAGTTCATGATTGACAGTTATCCCAATACTCCGGACTCAGTTTCGGAACGGACTCGTATTAAACGTACATGTTGCCAGCTTTGTCATCTATTTAATAAAATATTGCTTTTCTACCAGAAAAATACTGCAAATATTTCAATTTTAGTATTATTTTAATAACCTTCAGATTTTTCCTCGAATTTCCCAAAAGTGTACATAGTGCAGGCCGGATCTGAAACGTCTCCTTGGCAACAGAGATTGGCAGCCCCCGACGTGTTTTCTTAGGTTTGTAATTATACAGGGTGATTGGTAGATGGGTGCATAGCCTTAAGGTGAAGCTAGTACAGACCGTTAGGAACCATTTGAGCCATGGTTGTCTTAGACAAAGTCTCGCTTTTTTTTTTACTCGACTTTCAAGGTTTTTGGCTGAAAAACCCAAAATTTTACTGTTAACTGCTTATAACGACCAAATTGAATGATAAGCAAATTCTTTTTTATTTTATTTTATTAAAGTAATGTGTAACCAATCAGACAAAATATGTTCTAAGCATCTGTGTCATCAGACATTCTTTTAACAGACATTTGAAGTTCATAAAAAATTTCAAAAATTTTAGAATACAATTTTTTGACCTCATTAAAAAAATAACCGAAGATGCTTTTTTTGTTCAAACCTTTTTAAAAACATGCTTGATTATCGCTCTTTCTTTTGAGGTATCATTTACCTGGATATCTTACAAATTATTGAAATTAGGATCTGCAAACCATGTTGAGGGAGAAAATTTGAATTTTTAGGCAGACTAATTAAATCAACATTTTAATTGAAATAAATTATTATTTATGTTCAAAATGACTGCCGCCGTTCCTAACACAAGCACGGGCCCGTCTTCTTACTTCTGTGTTTTTTATTTATTTTAAACAACATCTCTAGCTTCATGATATTAAACGCTGAATTAATCCTGTCTATCAACTCTTCCTTTGAATTCATTTCTAAACCGTATACACAAGTTCCTTGACCCGACCCCACACGAAAAAGACCACCAGGGTCAGATCGGGTGACGCTCTCTCGGGTGAAGTCATCTTTCAGCAAAACGGCTGTCCAGCGCATTGGACATTAAATGTAAGGGAACATTTAAACCAATGCTTCCCTGACAGTTGGATCGGCAGAGATGGACCCATCCCTTGGCCGACTCGGTCACCCGATCTGACCCCGGTGGACTTTTTCGTGTGGGGTCGGGTCAAGGAACTTGTGTATATGAGTTTAGAAATGAATTCAAAGGAAGAGTTGATAGACAGGATTAATTCAGCGTTTAATATCATGAAGCTAGAGATGTTGTTTAAAATAATAAAAAAATCCACAGAAGTAAGAAGACGGGCCCGTGCTTGTGTTAGGAACGGCGGCAGTCATTTTGAACATAAATAATAATTTATTTCAATTAAAATGTTGATTTAATAAGTCTGCCTAAAAATTCAAATTTTCTCCCTCAACATGGTTTGCAGATCCTAATTTCAATAATTTGTAAGATATCCAGGTAAATGATACCTCAAAAGAAAGAACGATAATCAAGCATGTTTTTAAAAAGGTTTGAACAAAAAAAGCATCTTCAGTTATTTTTTTAATTAGGTTATAAAACTGTATTCTAAAATTTTTGAAATTTTTTATGAACTTCAAATGTCTGTTAAAAAAATGTCTGATAACACATATGCTTAGAACATGTTTTGTCTGATTGGTTACTCATTACTTTAATTAAATAAAATAAATAAAATTTTGCTTGTCATTCAATTAGGTCGTTATAAGCAGATAATAGTAAAATTTTGGGGTTTTCAGTAAAAACCTTAAAAGTCGGGTAAAAAAAATATAGCGAGACTTTGTCCAAGACAACCATGGCTCAAATGGTTCCTAACGGTCTGTACTAGCTCCACCTTAAGGCTATGCACCCATCTACCAATCACCCTGTATTATTACCTAGGCAAAACATACCAATGACAGACCAATAAGATACTAATGACAGACCTCGCGACAAATTAAATTCTTTATAAAACGTTATTTTGTTATTTGTCACTTACTTCCATTTAGTCCGAGGTTTTTCAAAATTTTATTTCTACCTTTTTCAATTACCGTCGTGGGTTTTTTAGAAATTTTTAATTTTGCTTTTTATTTTAAACTTTTTAGAGTTTTTATTTGTGTGTCTAAATTACTGCATCAAATTTTATTCCCATAGAAAATGTAATGTGAATTTTTTTTATATAAAGGCCCTTTACAGCTGCTATAATATTGTTCCAGGTACCTCTTACCTCGTACCTTTATATAAGACAGGGCTGTATGGACGAAGCTTCCCTTGCCCGTCTTCAATAGAGGACAAATCAACAAAAAAAATCAAAAAATACTATTTTATCAAATTCCACAAATTGCAAAAAGGGATAATTGAAAATAAAGTGATTGACTAGCTAGTAAAGAATCTAAGTAAATAATAATTAAAGTAATTAGGTAGGTACCTACCAGCGGTACCAGTATTTCCTTCCTTACGTCTGTCTTCGGTTTCTTAGTGGTGCTTGTTATGTTTCCTTGTGCTGAATACACAACAAACAATTCAAGATTTATTGTTCAGAGAGTAGGAGAAAAATCCGAAACTCAGTTTAAAGCAAGTTCTTCTTACGTAATATTGTTTTTTTTGCAAGTTCCTTTCAAAAATTTCCTGGAGTGATATCTGTTACCTGACCAGAATACATCTTCCATGTATGTTTTCCGGCAATACCGACCAATGTTATGTTATGGGAGTGTCACGGGCCTGGTTGGTCACATACCTAGTGTATAATTGATTTTAAATACCTACCTAACCTATCTTTAAGCTCTGTGAATATCATTTTGTGGATCCCAAGAACAAACAAAAAACGCCCCGACACAGATTAGTAATATTATTTAATATTATTCCAGTAGTGTCTACGACAGGACAGCCCCATAATAAAGAGCCAGCATGTTAGCTAAAGTTACTCTGTCTACAGATGTAGCATTAGTTTGCATACAACATGCCCTATCAACAGAAAAAGAAGAAATAATGGGTTTACTTATTGGAGAGGTAACAACCTTTAAATTATGAATAAGTGTTGCTAGATATAAAGCACAAAAGAGCTGTGTTTGTCTGATAAAAATTGCTAAAAATATTGTTAGTAAATTCTATTAATAATAAATGATAGTTTGAAATAATACCCAAATCTCAATAAGCAGACGCAGACAGACAATATTATGTTTAACGGCTGGGTGGGAATGTTAATGATTTGTCCTGGTATTATCTCAGGTACTTATGCAACTCAACTTAACCCATATTTGAACACAGGCATTCAGTAAGTCCAGCAGTGGACGTCTTTCCAGATTATATTGTCTGGTACATTCTGAGTAATTCATACTTTTTGTATTATTTGAATGTAGGTACATAATGATGGTACTCTAGTGTCCATTGTTTCATCTGTAATATTACGCCGTTTGGATAAAAAACCTGACCGTGTGGAAATATCAGAGGAACAATTGGTACAGGCCACTTTGAGAGCTGAGGAACTTGCAGCAGAAGTGGGTAGACCTTTAAGAGTAGTAGGCTGGTATCATTCACACCCACACATTACTGTGTGGCCTTCACATGTTGGTAAGTTATAGGAATCTATGCAGGTAAATTCTATCTTGAATTCATTGAAAACTGACAGAAACCTATACAGAGAAAATTTAACTGAATTTTTCTTCAGCCATCAAAACTGGCTCAGCTGCAGTATTCAGTCAGTAGAGATGTTTGCTAACCCACACTGGACCGAGTGCACTTGCCTACCTAAGAGGGTGAGGTGAGGGAGTTATAGGCTTCAGTCCTATTGATAAAATAGGAAAGAAAGAAATGAAAAAAAAAAAAGGATGAAGTTAATTTTTTATTAAATAAATTAAGTGACATTTATTAAAATAAACACAATTATGTTTTAATAATATTTATGAATTGGTATGGCATTTATTTAAGGAAGTTTATCTTTATTGCAGATTTAGCTACACAATCTATGTACCAACGAATGGATGCTAGTTTTGTTGGCATTATATTTGCCGTGTTTCTTACAGAACAAACATCAAAGGCTCCTTCTGTAAGTTTGGTTTACTAATAAAACATTCAGTGTACACACAGTGGACTTCTTAGTGATAACAAGAAGTGGTCAAATCCAGAAATGATCAAACCTAGAAGAGGGCCATTTAAGAAGTGTATGTTGTTCATCTGAACCCATAAATTGACTCATATTTGTCATAATTTAAATAAGCGACTACACTACAGATCTATATACAATACTTACATTACATTTTATTGCACAAAAAAAATTAAAAACAGTTAAGAATCAGCTCACACCGAGACGCGACGCGGCATTTTTATTATTATTAAAAATGTTCATCGCGTCGCGTCTCGGTATGAATTGACCCTTAGGTACAATTTGCAGATATTACAATTTAGGCGGTATTATGTGTAATCTAATCGCTTCTATAGAACAACAGGTACACGTATAATTTCCAACTATCAGTCAATGCCCAATGAATGACATATTGATCAGTCAGACTATCATCATAAATCATCTCTCTATGCAAAAAGTGCATAGGTAAAGATAAAATAAAATAAAAATTTTATTTTTACCTTAAAGTGCATAAACTATATTTTTATTCCACGCAAAAATAAAATCTTGTTTATTATTGTAGGTACAAATAACTTGTTTCCAATCTGTAAATGAGGGGTCAAGTCAGAGCCGACGAGAAATAGAAATGGAAATCATAAACAACAATGATTCCTTGCTAGTGAATAATTTTGAGGTAAGTACACTGCCCTTAATTACTCTTTTCAAATAATATTTTTTTATAATAATACTTTTTAAGATATAATACAGTAGTGTCAAAGCTGTGTCTGCGATTGATATCATATATTGTTGGACCACATGGCGGCCAATATTTATCTATTTTTAATAGAGACAGAAAAATATTTTTGCTTAACCTTACATTTTCTTTTTTATATAGATATTAACTCAACTGCCAACAATACTAAAGGAAGAAGAAGACGAAGCTTACAGCAATGAAGTGGGGCAAAACGAGACAGATGACATTATAAACAAACAACACAATGCAGCTGTTACAACTATAGCAATTGGGCATATTGTTGAAAAGGTACATTGTTGCCCTCTACTATTGTGATGCGTTTGCACTTGTTCTGGTTTTTCCACAATGTTAAACCTACAACTTTGCTTGAGAACGTTTCGGGTAAAGCAAAATTAAAATGGGTTTTGCGAGATTGTGTCGACCAAACTACCTACCCAATAGTCTCCCAGTGATAGTTCTATTTTTTATTTGAATAGTGGTGGTAGGTAATTTACAAACTTAATCAATGCACTTGCTTTCACGTTCACCCCACCCCCACACTAGCGCGTTGCGGACAAGTCGCGGCTTAGGCTCTATACAAATTTGTACCGCAACCGCCGACCGCGTCTTTTTTGCATCAGTCCCACTCCTCCATATTTAATCCTACTTCTTTCCTATTAATATTTTATAGGCGAAAGTTTGTAAGGACGTTTGTTATGAATGAAGGTGTTTGTTACTCTTTCACGCTGTAACGGTTGAACGGATTATGATAAAACTTGATATACTGATACTCTGGAATGACATATAGGCTACTAGGCTACTTTATACCGCGGTAAACTGTTCCCGCGGGAAAAACTTATTCCACGCGGACAAAGCCGAGGGCCACAGCCAGTCCCATATAAGACAACTGACCGCCCGCGCCCCAATGTAGGGGTGGCTTATATAATGCGTACAGTGCAAGCGTACTTAATTAAAAAGTAAAAATAAAATGTAACTGGGTATACAATTAGGGTATTTATTAGGTACTTCACAAAGCAGTTCAAAAATGAATTGCTTAGTTCAATTGCTTAAATCATTGGAGATCAATCAAGGTAAAGTTTCACTTTAAAAAAATGTTTACACGATTACAATATCTACCTATTAATATTTATTGTTGGGCATTTAGCAGATGAGGACCGGTAACTTGTAATTGTAAGGTTAGACGTGGTACAATATTGGCCCCGTGATTCCACGCTGATGATGTCAGATGTGTGGAAGTTTCATCACATTTTTTTCTTTCACGCACGATTGAGTCAGTGAAAATCCGTAGACTATCATCCCCATTAAACCAGGCTCGACGGCGACGTACAGTCTACCGCACATCAGTGGTAACACTTTGCCCTTGAGCTGGCCTAGCCTATTAGGGAGTTTCAATACTACGCGAGACCAGTTTATACTGGTTTTTTTACCACTGATGTGCGGTCGACACATACCAGTAACGCATACTTAATATTCTTTTCTTGCAATTTTTAACAAATAGTGAACGAAAATGCCCTAATTACCAGTTAAGTCAATTTTTAATTTAAGCCTACAATAATTATGGCATGGAGCAATAATTAAATATCTATTTTTATAGTTTCCCTGTAGATTTTAGTATTTAGGTATACTAGCCTTATGTGGCGATAAACCGCGCTTTCTTATTTAAAGTAATTTAAAGTTTGTAGATTATGCTGCAATAGTTCTATGACTTTTAGGAAATCTGTACTTTTTCATATTCCGAGAAGTTGCAAATTGTAAGTTGGTAAATTATCGAAAAGAAAGCCCATAAATTATAGGTCAATAGAGGTGTTTTGCTACACTCTGTTATTGTTAGTTGTTATATAACTTGTAGGTATTACTAAGAAAGAGCTGGAATACTGATCATTGTTTTTATTTCCAGATGTCGAGACCAATGCTAGAAGCGCTTGTTGCTCGAAATGCGCTAAATAGCATACGCTTAAAAGCCCTGAAAAAACAGCACCAAGAGCTAATGGCGCGGTTGGAAAAGGGAACTAACTAATGGCGACATTTTACTTAAGTTCAAAACAAACAATTTTGTTTACAAAGAAAAATGTTATGTGCGAAAGCCACAGAAAAATATTAAATTTAATTAGTGAATTTTTTTTAGAATATTCGAATATTTATTAGAATATTCGACGCGAAATAATCTTTTCAACCAGCAAATATTTTGATATTTACCTGAAATTATAATTTTTCACCACGAAATTATTCATGGGTTTGAAATTTAACATTGGTATAATTGACGTGGGTTATGTGTATCAATGATAATGAAAGGCAAAAAGAAAAATATCATTAAAACATTAATATTTAAACCCTTGTAAAATATTACAAATATGTACGTCTAATGTGACTGAAACTGTATTACTATTTCAATCTATATTTCTTATTTATATTAGGTACCGCTTTTTTGAATTCCAGCTTTGATATATTCCTAAAGTAAGTCATTTTTATCAATCATTTCAAACCCATCAGATGAATCAATACTTGATACGCGTTTCCTTTTGGTGTCTTCATGTGTTGAGTACATCATGTTTGCAACAGCACCAGTGATGTTTTGGAAAGCATTGTAAGCAGAGCTGCTCCATGTGCTAGCTGGTCCAACGACTGCCAATGTAGACTGTAACTGTTCTTTTTGTTGGTCTGGAACATGGAACACTAATTTAAAAACAAAACAATGTTAGTATGTTTCGAACATTGTATGGAGCTACCATAATACATAATCAAACGAATGCCCCCTGAAGGGAAAGTATCCTAAAAACAAAGAATGAAAAGGTAATATTTCTTTTATTTTCAACCTTGCTGCCTTAAGCCGTGAATCGAACTGGACAAATTTGTAAAAAAACACCTGTATTTTTATGATACTGATCGAAAGGCTCAATCATCAAAATCAATTACTTTTAAGAAACGGAAGCAAATTAAAGGAAGACCATAATATTTTAACATTATTTAGTGCATGAAAGAAAACTAGAAAAAGTATGACTGCAATTATTATATAGGGGCAGTACTCTATAGGTGGCTATGCCCGCGGCGTTACAGAGGCGCGGGGCGGGGCGACAACGGTGATTGTGAACGGCAGGGCGCCGCAAACTCCCCGATAGTCGCCGCGCCCCGCGCTCCTGTACCGCGCGGGCGTAGTCTGAGTAAACGGTACACCTATACTGCGTCTATTTTGACATGATATTACAGTGTATATTCTTCATACACACACCCACCTAAAGGTATGTATTCATCATCACTGGAGTCTGACGTCTCAACATCTTTTTCAAGTGTTCGCATTCTTGCCATGGATAGGTTTGTTGATAGAGAGCTACTGTTTTCAGAACTGTCACTGACTTCTTCAATTGGTATGTCATCTGGCTTCCAATAATCTGTAACATTAATTAAACAAATTCATACCTAGCACAATACAGATTGGACATCTTGAAAAAGGTCTCCAGGCGTGATGAACTAGGCAGAGAATTTTGTAATTTTACTTTGTAGACTTTTCTGTACTGGCAGATTACATTTTGTATGTTACAATAATTTTAACTGGTTAGAATGTGGAACTAGTTCCAAATACATACTGGTAACAAAGGACTTGATTAATTACTAACCTAAGCTTTGCCTGTCATCAATTATCTGCATCTCTGGTTCAATAGACAGCAGCTTTATGTCTACTTCTGATTCATCAGGAATAAGACCTTCCAGTTCACCATCCCATTCTGTAATTGTTGTACAGACATTAAAACCTTTATGTTCTTAAAAATCACTAGGTCTTATGAGTGCGTTCATTTTAGTACGTAATCTGATTTTTGGGTACAAAATAGTACATATTCCAAGGTCCAGCCTGGTGGAATTGCATGCCTTGTTCAAGCTTGACGTCATTCCAGTTCGGAATCACTTGAGCTATATAATACAAAATCTGATTTTCGGGTACAAAATATTACATTAATAAGTTATGTCATGGTTAGTCAGATGGCTAAAATGCGAAATGGAATGACGCACATGCCTCATGTTAAAGTAAATTTTATCAATATTTGTCTAAATCGACTTTACTTTTAAAAATTCAATGTAGAACTAGTATAGTGGCACTGAAAAATCGTAGGTACCTGCATTTTGCAGAATTTTCCAGACAAATCTCTGCATCGGGGGAGCTAATTTGTAGGAAACACATATAAACATGCTTAGTAAGTACATTAAGTAATATCCACTTATATATTTTCCCACAAAGAAGAGTATCATCAAAAATATGTTAGCCAGCAGAAAAGCCTGAAACAGAAGAAATTAACACTTTGTAAATTAATATACTAATGAAAGGACTGATGGTCAGTTGTCTTTCTTTTGTTTATAACTTACTTTAGAGTGATTAGTTTCTCTGAGGTAAACATATCCCACCCACTTCCTCCTTAACCAGCATTTTATTTGAGCAACAGCTGTTCTCAGTTCAGTTCCATTATGCATTACCAATCTCCTAAGACAACTGCTCCTGTGTTTATATTTTAACCAAGCTTCAAATGAATCCAACATTAAAATTGTGGCCCATGTACCACAAATAAACTGTACAAAATTTATTTGACAAACAAGACATAATCTGAAAAAAAAACCTTAATATTTTTATGAAATCTGCAGTGGCATGTAAATTGAAATGAAATATGAACCAAATTAGGCTAGTTATAACCCAGAAACACAATTTACAAAATTCATCCCAGTAGTAGCAACATTTAGTGACTGGTTAGTGTGCAGCAGTCTCTTGTGATTTTTCTAAGCTAGGTACTAACTTATTGATGGTGAAACCAACAGCAGTGTCCAGTCTCAGTGGAAGCATGGCAGAAATTGGACATTTCACTCACATTCAATATATCTATTAAAACTAGCGTACCTATATTTAAACTACGTAGCTAAATAGAGAAAATACATACAAAAATATAAGATTTATAGAGAAAATACATGACAAAGACAGCCACAGTTTCTTCCAAAACAAAAAATCTTCCAGTAATCCAATAAAAGCAACTAGCAAAAGAGATGTCTCTTTCTTTTTGTTTTCCATATTATGTGAGCCCCATTTCAGGTTCAGGAGTTTTCTCAATGTAATCATAATTTGTATCACATCACAATTAAAACGTAGTATCGTCTTAGTCTCAGTAGACTGTCGAAGACACTATCATATCAAATTCACAAATTAGATAGTATCACTATATCATCTGTGGACATATATCTCTCTAATCTGTGATCATCTATGAAATAAATACAGACTACAGAGAGCACAAACTTTAAAGGGATTGACGTTCTAATTTCTAATCTGAGGGATTGACAGCAATAATATTTTTTTTAAAAATAGCCCCTCAATCAAAATCAATCATGCATGCTTTTTTTGTTGAATTTGTCCCAACTATGATGGACAGGCAAAAATCGATAGACTATACAGGCAAGTCATATTTTGTTTGTTTTTCTTCAAATACTGACGGCACGGCCTGCTCAAAAACAGGAGCACACTATTATGTGCGTTCACAGTTTCACACGCGCGCAGTGCAGTAAGGCAACCAGCCCTGGGAAGGGAAAGGGCTATAGGGGAAGTGGTAGGGGCTCAGAACAATTAAAAGTTTTCAAGAAAACAGCACGACCTTAATGCCATGCGGTGATCCACGCTGCAGCTTACGCAGGTTTTGGTCAAACTAAGAAAAACTTACACAAATAAGACTTGGCTGTATAGTTTATCGATTTTTGTCTATCCATTGGACTAATTCAACAAAAAAAAATCACTATTCAGTCTGTGGTCTGTCCGATAGAATTTTGTTTGTGTACGACGACGGTCGGTCCGTAAGGTCTAGCATCTTCTCAGAGTTCTCAGTCAGTAGTCTGTGGTCAGGTCCTGTCTCCTGTCCGTGTCCTGCCCAAACTACAACCTGTCTGATTAGTGCTGCCCAAGGGTCCTGCCCAAGTCCTGCCTGCCTGTGGCATACTTTAAGTATCTCTATGGTCTGTGCCTGTGGCGCAAGTGGGTGGTGCGAGAAAAATGGAAATACATTAAAGATTCCGATTAGGTATTATTGTTCACGCTGAACCGACTAGAATTATGTCGTCGAACATCTATGAAAAATGTCCGAGCAAGGAAGGTGCTCGTCTTTACAAGTGTCGTGAATATACTAATAAAATTTCCCTAAACCTACATAATTTCAAAAATGATGGCAGGTTTTGTGACATAGATCTTATATCAGGGAAGACGAAAGTCAAGGTAAGACTTGGTGCAGTCGTAGCTTAAGTATATCCTGGATTGGCCACCTTAACCATTCTCCTCAATAACCCAGACCAATAATGTTTCAGGCGCACCGTGTAGTACTGGCAGCAAGCTGTGCATATTTTGACGCCATGTTCAGTGTGGGGCTAGAGGAGAGCCAGAAAGGACATGTGGCACTACCCAGCATACCTCCTGACATCCTTCCCATGATAATTGACTTCATTTACACAGGTACTATATCTGAAAAGCAGTTCACTAGCTCAATTTTCCTATTTTTGTATAATGGGCCACTTTTGAACTACACATTTTAAATATTTATCTGTATTTAGGTGTATGACATCTACATACTGGAAGTGGTGCTAAACAAACCTGTCTGTCCCGACAGGCCGTAATAATATAATTTTACATGTTAATATTCTCCTGTGGTAGTTATAGTTTAAAACAAAAGTGGTTAGCCTCTAGTATAATATAAATTTCAAGGAACGGTTTTAGTTTTATATAAGAAGATTAAATTAATGCTTGATTTGATGTTTACGTGTAAGTGCCAAAATAGTATATATTTAACAATAATAAAATATTTTAGGTGAAGTAATGATAGACAAAGCCACAGTACAACATTTGTTGATAGCGGCAGACATGTTGCAGCTTCGAGAGCTTGTTACCGGATGTGGTGAATATTTAAGGAGAGAGCTGCACCCTTCTAATGCTCTTGGTATTTTTAGGTACTGCCTATGAATTTGTATTTTTTTAAACTTAGATTTTAAATAAGAATATTATAAAGGTTCCTTCATTTATTATGACAATGTCATAGGTAAGTACAATTAAGTAACTTACGTAACAATGCACTGATTCAGTTGAAAATTATTAATAACATTAAACAGATGTAAATTTAGTCACCTTTATAGTGTAATAATTAAGATGATATTAACTTAAGATAACAAAATATTTTTTAAATTTGCTTTCAAAACCTAAAGATTAAACCTAGATTTTGTTATTCATATACTCCATTGACTAGATACATATTTTTGCTCGTCAGTGTATTTTACGTAGAATGGTTTCCATTGCCAATTTTAGTAGGAATTAAATAGAGGCCTTAGATCAGAAATTCATACAAGTTAAACATTTAACTAAAGCTTCTAGTATTTACAGAGTATTTTTAAAGAATCTCTAATTATCTGAGTAAAGCTAATTTAAAATAGATATATTTTTAAAATTCAGATTTGCAGAGGCACACAACTGCAGAGAATTAGCCGACGAGGCATTGGAGCACGCTCAAGCTAACTGGAACATAGTAGCTCGCGGTGACGAATTGCTTGAACTGCCTCTGACACAGTTAGTGACACTGCTGTCATCGGAACAACTAAAGGTCGACAGTGAGGCACAGGTGATACCATAAAACAACTTTAATTTAAAGTAATACCTACTGCTTTATTATGAAACTAATCTTGGTATTATTTAAGCAAACCAAAAATCTGAATATTCAAATCTTCACCTTACCATAGAATAGAACCTCGGAATGATTTATTGCTGGATAATTATTACTCTTTATTGCACAATAAAAACACAGATACAATAATACTGTAGCTTACATTAGTACATCTGGGCGGTCTTATCGCTAAAAGCAATTTCCTCCGGACAACCTTTGGTAAGAGGAAAAATTTGATGCCTATGGTAACTTTTGGTAAAAAGGGGATAGGTAATTATCGGGCATAATGATGATGACAAATTATATTACCTTGTGTATCTTATTTTACTTCAGGTTTTATATCCGGCCCTGCGGTGGTTGGAACATGACCCTGCGTGCCGCAGGCGCCATTGTTTCGAAGTGCTGAGCCACGTTCGACTGCCGCTGATTGCACCGCAAGTTTTAGATGACGCTATCAAAAATGTACAAGATATTTCAATAGCTGTGGCCTTGAAAACAGTTCGAGTAGATATGGTAAAAAATTGGGTAGGCTGTATTTGGTACAGTTGCAGTGTTTTACTGGAAACGTATTTGCCTCGTGTCAATATTAGCTTTCAACCATCGCCCTTCAAACTTCTTGGTTTTATTCATCATATGTTTAAAATAACGCGTTAAAGGTTTCGTGGCATGTCTCCCGTATAATTAGTAACGCATTACTATATTATGTTTCTCAACATGCTGAAGTTATAGACGTTTCACGCCCAAATTACTCGAATAAAATTATGCAATATCTCAGATAAATTAGTTTATTTCAATATGGTATCTTGTTTATGTAGATATAGATCTAAGCTTACTAAACCTATTTGGATGTAACTAAGTACAAGTCAGTCGCGGCGACCTATAAGATCTTACATTTGTATGAAAATACACTAATCATTTTAACGCCAACTTTCCAGACGTATACATAAACTTTTGTAAATTTCGTCTCAGAAACATTTGGTTAATATACATCCAACTAATATTATAAAGGCGAAAGTTTGTAAGGATGTTTGTAAATTGGGATGTTTCACGCAAAGAGTACAGAACAGAGTAAGATGAAACTTTACAGTAATATAGAGTACATCCGAATGACACATAGGCTATAAATAGAAATCTCGGGAAACGCCGTTTCCGCGAAAAAAACTTTACTACGGGCGAAGCCGCGAGAAATCGCTAGTGATATATAAAAATGTTAAGCCGATTAGTGAGAGTGAGAAAGTGGTGCGGCGTGGCCGGACTGAAAACCAGCGCTGCACAGTCAGCCCCACTGACTGTGGGAGCATTGCTGAGCCCTGTCCTTTTGCCAATCTGTAGGTAGGTACTTTATTTATTTATCTATTTTTTTCTTTTCATTACTGGTACACATGTTTTATAGTTGTAGTGTCAGTGTACCATTTTTTAATGATATTTTTTAATTATTTTTTGTTTTGTTTGTTTTATGTACCTACCTACTAGCTTTTTGTGGCAATAAATTTCTTTCTTTATTTAATTGCATACACATAAGTTGTTAATGCTCCGCGCAGAAGACCGGTCGCGGTGCGTTGGTGGCGTTGGCGGCGGAACCTCGCGCGCGCGCCCGCCGCATGCTGCTGTTGGCCGGCGGCTCCTGTCATGACAACATCCTGTCGTCAGTGCTTAAGTTCGATCTCTACAAAAGGTATACACCACTAATAATAATAATGCCGGCAAGTTCTTTAGGGAGGTAGTAGAGTAACCGATCCACATCTCATCTATCATCATCATATCAGGCTGTAGACGTCCACTGCTGGACAAAGGCCTCCCCCAAAGATCTCCACGACGACCGGTCCTGCGCTAACCTCATCCAGCTGGGTCCCGCGACCTTTACCAGATCGTAGGTCCATCTTGTGGGAGGCTTGCCTACACTGCGTCTTCCGATACGTGGTCGCCACTCGAAAAACTTTCTGCCCTAACGGCCGTCAGTTCTACGAGCGATGTGCCCAGCCCACTGCCACTTCAGCTTCGCAATTCTTTGAGCTATGTCGGTGACCTTGGTTCTCCTGCGGATCTCCTCATTTCTGATTCGATCTCGCAGGAAAACTCCGAGCATTGCTCTCTCCATTGCCCTCTGGGTGACCTTGAGCTTGAATTTCTATTGTTTTAACTAAAAAAAGTACAAAAGTTAAGTGTTTGTAACATATAAAATGGGTATCGGCCTCTTATTTCTCCCGTTGAACCAGTCACTCTGTAGTATTAGGAATACTGAACGATAAAACTGAAATTAAGATGAACACGTCCACCGAAAAGCAACATGATTTATAAATATATGTTCTATTGTTTAGAGAATGGGAGGAGCTCGCATCTATGGGCATAGCGCGGATCCAACCCGGTGTGGCAACGCTGGGAGGCCGCGTGTACGCAGTCGGTGGCGAGCAAGGCAGCCAAATACTCGCAAACGGGGAAGTGTATGACCCACAGGTAATTGACACCTCATCATCATCATATCAGCGGAAAGACATCCACTGTTGGACAAAGGCATTTTGTCCTCCCCCAAATATCTCCATAATGTCTGGTCCTGCGCTGTCCGCGTCCAATTCCCGCGACGTTGACCAGATCGCCGGTCCATCTTGTAGGTGGCCGGTACAGTAAGCGAAGTATTTTTCATATACATACCGCTTACAAACCAAAAATATTTAAATCAGTCGCTTCAAATTACATAATCTTTGGAATAAGAATATAAAAGAATGACCAAAAAAAAATTTACACACCGAATTATTCTTCCCTATCCATTTCACTTATTTACATTTCTTGTTACTAGAGGACTGTTTTAACTTTCCACTTATTAGTAACTAGCCGATGCCCCGCGACTTCGTCCGCGTTATAAAGTATCCTATATGTTTTTCTAATTTTTTTACACTTACATTTAGTATTTACTGCATATTCAATTCAATGTATTTTACCTACCTTTGAAAAAGCCCATACAAATACTACACAATACATTGATACTCCCATGCAAATTTTCACCCCACGTCGCCCCCTTAAAACTTGAAAATCCAAACACCCGTCATTATTTATTTATGATGAGTAGCTACAATTTCAATTTTCAAGTTCCTGCCTTTAAAAAAAACGATATTGCCATACAAACTTTCATTCCATATCGCTGATTTCCTTAAAAAGTTTTAGTTTTCTTTTTTCTCGGCTCCCAAGGGTCGTAGCGTGATGTTAAATAACCTTCCTGAACCATCCTCAAGAATTGGGTCATAAAATACAAAGATAAATTTTCAAATCCGACTGGTAGTTTCAGAGATTAGTGCGTTCAAACAAACAAGAAACAAACTCTTCAGCTTTAATATATTAGTATAGATTTACGGTACCCACGACGACTGAACGGGCGAGGTATATGATTTGTTACCATAAATATCCAAAACGTCTTATCCAATTTGAATGCGGTTTCTTTTATTTTATTCTCTAGAACAAATCCCCGAAATAAATAAGCCTTAAAGAGATAAAATCGCCTAAATTACAATGGTCTTAACGCATAATATTGTGACCGTATTTTTAATTTGTATGTGCAATTCTTTTTAGACTGACAAGTGGTCAAATATTGCATCGATGAAGGAGGCACGCTGCGAATTCGGTCTGACTGGTTGGAACAGAAACCTGTACGCGTTCGGAGGTTGGGTTGGATCAGACATGGGCTCGTCAGTCGAAACGTACGATCCCGTGACAGACGAATGGACCTTGACTGACTCCATGCCAGAGCCGAGATTTGGAATGGGCGTTGTTAATTTCGGAGGTATGTACCTACTTCTTGTTTCTGTTTACATTGAGCATTGCACAATACCATTTCGGTGGGTAATTGCTTAGGCGTTTTGTTTCGTTTTCATAAGGGTCAATTCAGACTAGGCGGAAAAATGCTCGAGCACTTTGATGCCGATAAAGTAAAAAGAAAGAACTATATTATATTACATTTGTGTTATATGTGTGCTCGGTCTTGAGCATTCGCAAGCAGTTTTCAGTTGTTTTTACTCTAGCGGCATTTTTCCGCCTAGTCTGAATTGACCCTTAGCCACCTGCAATAATTAAGTGAGCGATTCTGATCAATGTATACATTACATATCGACGAGGCGTAATTATTAATAGTGGTGCAATGTTTCCATGAGGTGTGATCTACGTGGTGGGCGGGTGCACGCACACGTGGCGGCACACGCGCGACCTGCTGTGCTACCAGCCCGCGGCGCGCAAGTGGCGCGCGCTGGTGCCGATGCGGCACGCGCGCAGTCAGGCCGCCGCCGTCGTGCTCGACAACTACCTGTACGTGATCGGCGGGAACGCGCCCCGCCGGACGGTGCTCACCTCCGTGGAGAGGTACAGCTTCAACGACGTAAGTACAACAGTTTAGCGTGGAAACTAGTAATCAGTGTTCGGTATTCCTTCAAATATTGTATTATATTAGGTAGCCATGTTCTTTCTGGACAACTAAAGCGCTCTCATTGGGACGGATCTCCTTGCACATCGTCGATAGGTCAGATACACACATGCTTCGAAAACGAGAAGTTCGGGTGGGACCATTTACCCGTAAATTCAAATTCAAATTATTTATTTCAGACATTGTCCATATAATTATGTTAGTAATACAAAAGACTTAAAACGATGTATGTACTAAAGATTGGACATTTTAGGAATTGGTATTTATGAAACCAGTGGACATTTTGAGAATTGAACCTAAACAAATTAAATCGTTTATGTTTGAAATACTCGTAAATAAAGCTGGTTTTTGTCCTTTAAAAATTGTTAAGTCGATTATGAGTAAGTTGTGCGGTGTGCCCGTACCGTTTATTATTTATTGTTGACTCGTTGGCAGGACGCGTGGGAGGAGGTCGCCAGCTTGAAGGAGGCGCGCGCCGGGTGCACCGCCGGCGCGGCGGAGGGCGTGCTGGTGGTGGCGGGCGGCGACAGCGAGAGCGCGGGCGAGCGCGCCTTCTACCGCGCGCGCACCACGCTCGCCACCGTGGAGCTGTACGACCCGCGCGACGGCGCGTGGCGCGCCGGCCCGCCGCTGCCGCACTCACGCGCAGAGGCCGGCGCCGCGCTGCTCTGACATCCAACTCTACCGCGCCCGTGGACCAGGCACGCCTTGCGATAAAGGTACACAACTTTGTTTGTATCAACGACCGGTACAGTGGCGACTGTTTACATTATTGTGAAACATGAGGTGTCAACTCATTTTTCTTCAGGGCCGGCAACACGCTCAATTTTGCTTGCAAAAATTGTACGTTTGCACCAGTTACGTTACGTTAAGATGGCAGTTACTGTACGTTAAGATGGCAAAACGGTACCTGCTTGCTTGTGCTAACCATTGCAGGAATTTGCGCAAGCAAGATTGAAAGTCGGGACTTTATTCACAAAAAAATATTAATTGATGAGCAAAGTGCAGATTGTTTAGGACATTTAAGTCAATGTTTTACCTGGGCGTCTTAACCTTTGGAATGAAATTAATGTCTATTTACGTAAATGTAAGCCATTATAATAGGGACATAACGACCCACTTTCCCGAAAGAGTCATATTGTATTAGATATTGTCGAAGTTAATGCAGTAGGACCTATTGCTGTTTTGAGTGAATAATGCTATTCAAACAAAAACGATATTTAGTATTTTGAATGGCATGCAGCGATTGATGGAAAACACTTGGTACTCAATCGTATAATTGGCAGTTACAAAATTTTGCAGTTTTTGCAGGTTAAACAAGTAAAGGTATACAGGGTGGAAAGTCCAAACGCTACGAGGGAAAGTACCGTAAATATTGAATTTGACTAATTTTTTAAATTAAATGTTAAATTTCATGGTCTTCCTCTAATTTAGGATAGTAGTGGAATAGTTACTCACAAGAAATTGATTCTGATGATTGACCCTTTCAATCGGGATCATAAAAATACAGAACGTGTTATTTGTCCGGTTTGATTCCCGACTCAGGTGGTTTCTTAGGCCCGTATTGGTAGTCTGCGATTTTCAATAACACCGCAGCACGGCCTCCATACCACACTAAACGATAGGTTTAATGTCGATTTAACAAGGGGCAATTTGGAACAATCCGGTAGTCTTTATACGCTTTTATTTAACTATCCCGCACAATATACACTTTAATAAGCACTTGTTGCATATAAAACTATCACAGATATACACTAAAACCTACAATATAAATTTTTTAGGAAAACAAATAAAAGTGACAACCATCTCTGTCTAAATCCCGCCAAAAAGCCTAATGTGCTTGAATGAGCGAGCTGGGGATGGGGTTGCCGCGCTATAACATTAAATATCTTACAACTTTGACGAGCTGGAACTTGAAAACGCTTAAAATAATATAGTTCCTTTGGGAAAAAAATAGTACAAAAGTTAAACAATCTGATCCGATTCAGGAAAGTGGTCCGTTGTCTCCTACCTAGTATGTTCTATTCGTTCGTGTGTTAATGCGAGAATTGTCGAACTGACTCACATTACTATAATTTACGAGCGCCAATCGAAGCTGTTCTGCCGGCCTGGGGTTAGTCTATGTTTTAAGTATAATGGGATGTTTGAATGAGTGGTGGCTTAAATTTCAAATGTGACCTATCAATTGTGAACCCTTCAAGCGTACGGTGCCTTTTCCCTTTACCTATTTCTGATTGCATAAATTGTTGCGTTTAAGTCTCAGGATAATTATAGGCACATGAGACATACAGCTGTATTCTTTGGGATAGCATATTGGATTGTAACAGCACGCAGTAAGCTGGTTCCTTAATTTATTGTGTTCAGTGAGTACTGTTGTAGTTAAGTGATGTTATCTCACTATAGTCTTCCGAGGCGAGTTCCGTTTTAAACGAATATACGCTAAACAATTTCCTTTACAAGTATAATAAATCCACTTCTTGGTCTCTTCAAATGTGTTCATAAATAAAATAAAAATACCTGTTTCTGACGTTCAGACGCATTATACCAGAAACGAAAATTACCCGAATTATACGCAAATTCCTTGATACCCATTTGACCATGATTCCATTTTGCAAATGACAATGACTCATTTTTCAAATTACCAAATACACAAAACATGTTATACAATACAAAAGACAAGAAAAACTTAGGAACTACAGTAAAAATGAAGTAATAAATACATACATACCTACAGAGATAGATAAATAAAATAAACCTTTCACCTTTGACTTTCGGCCTTTCTGGCACAACTTTCGTATTATCATTCTGGTAATCCGAGTATATGGTTTAAATGAAAAATAAATTTAACGCATTTACCAGGTTTCATACAAGTTTGTCAAAATATTCATTCTGGTAATTCGCGTATCCTACGTCCTACTAAATAAAGGTGACAGTTTGTAAGGATGTTTGCTACTCTTTCACGCAAAAACTACCCAACAGATTTTGATGAAACTTTACAATAATATAGATTATACATCAGAACACATAGGCTATAATTCTTAAAGATAGTAAATTGACCAATACTGCGTACTGGTAATATACGAAATATAATATGGAATTTTGAACCATTGGATAGCCCTTCCTGACGTTTCTGGTACTACGCGTCTCCGTGATGCGTCTGAATGGTTGCTGAATACATTTATTTGTTGTTTATTACGTAAATTAAGAGTATAACACTAACTCGTCACTGATGACTCATCACTGATGACTGATGACTTAAAATTATCACAAACTTAAAGTTTTTAAATACCTAGATCTTATTTCATTTTACTCAATGAAAGATATAAAACTCTATGATGTTCAAGTACATTGCGAAATAAATATGTTTTATTGATGTTATTTAATTACTAGTTCTATAATAATGTAAACAAATATTATTTAATTTATATATAAAACTATCCCACAATTCATTCATTAATTTTTATAAATTATATTAATTATTACTTGTACGTGAAGGTAATTATATGAAATGTATGCGAATTTAGCTATTTAAGTAACGTAGTTATAAATCATTAACTTCCAATACTTGTATTTTTTTGCATAATGCAATTTTTACAATTGACTGAATGTTTTGTAGTAAAAAAGATCAGTATGGTTGCATGTTATGATTTATATTGGGTGATATTAATGATTATAAATTAAATGTAAGCATAATAATTAATAAGTATTAAATATTTTTATAATCAGTTTTTTTTATATAATATCACAATTTCCAAAATATACTTAATTACATAATGTTGTCTCGTTCAAAAATCGAAAAAATATATATACGGTCGCCATAATTTTAATATTATGAAGCTCGTATCACAATGAACATTTAATTTCAATTGTAATATTTTTTAACAATTTACAAACACAGTGCTGGAAATTTTGCTTCTAAAGGGCGACTTATATCGTCAACCAAGTAAAGGCGTCCGATCAGGCCTTCGAAGAGCGATGCCGGCCTGTCCGGATGGTGCAGCTCCGTACCAGGGCGCTCCACCGCGCACCACTCCGTGAAGCAACAAGCGCGGTATAGGTGTATTGCTTTCTGTACAAGTAATTTTGGTCTTTGTACCAATTCGTTCAAGTATAAACCAAAAATATCATTTTGTCCAAGTCGCATTCTGCCCAGAACCTAACATTATGGGAAAGTGACATTTCGAGATTCAGACATTTTTGACGGAGACGATAACAATAATACATTTATAACATTTTATATTCCATACATTCCCCGTAAAGAATATTCAGAGAAATTTTTTCAAGAACTTTCCATAGGTGGTTAAATTTTCCCCATTTATAAAAGTTTCTAGCAGCCCATCACTTTAAGCTAATAAGTACCTAGTACCTACCCACCAATCATCAACAGCCTATTAATGTCTCCACTGCTGGGGCTCAGGCCTACCCTCTCCACGAGGGCGTTCGGGCTATAGTCCACCACGCTAGCCCAGTGCGGGTTGGCGGACTTCACATACGCCTAAGAATTTCTTCATCGGCGTATGCAGGTTTCCTCACGATGTTTTCCTTCACCGTTTGAGAGTAGTCAGTAAATGTACTTAAGTTTCGAGAAAAAACCCATTGGTACATGGCCCAGCTGGGGATTGAACTCCGGATCTTTCGATATGATAGGCCGCGTCTTATCCCCTACGCCACTGACGCTCTCTCTGACCCACCAATATTTCGATTTAAATGAAATGTCAATTGTAAAAAAATCATTGTTATTTTCCTTTTTTGCAAACTACCAAAAACAATGCTACCAAATCACTTATTTGATAACTGTTTTTGATAACTATTATTAGATAAGCTAATCGTTTTGCATGCCAAGGTACTTAAAAGCCAAAAAGGCTCAGGAGCAGATTATCTGGTTTTTATTCTGTACGGTGATAGGCGGGCAAAGTTTTGAAAAAGTTGCGGACGGATGCTCCTAAATAAACTAACCATTGACCTTATGAACTTCATTAACGATAAAGGGTACCTACCTACCTACTTTTGGATCCACTTAACTTATACATATGTGTTTATTTTCAATAGTTTATCAATTGTTTCCTTTGCACTTACCTTGGTGGCTTGGTACAACTGAAGGAATGCATAAGCATTTCCACTAACTCCATGGCAAATGCTGTAACCTTTCGCACTGAGTCCTCGTTGCCATATAACGTCTCCGCATTGTAGTGCTACTTTTAAATATTTGTCATCTTCTATAATCTGAAAGTAGGTGTACAGAGTGAACAATTAAAAGACTGCCATGACATAATTAACTTTGATTAGCGTCTAGGGATGCCATATTTTTTGGTCTTGTAAGGGACAAATGCTCAATTTGGCCAAAATAAGGGATTTAAAAATTTTCCCCGGGACTAATGAGAAACATTTTACGTGCTTATTTTTGTCTTATAATGCTAGTTTAGGTATATTTTATAGAAGATCGTGTAAGTTTTAACATACATGATGCAACATACGGGATGCTTTTGAATTACCATCCAAATTTTTCTAGGCATTAGGTATCATTCAATTTTTTTTTAAAAGATATCAGAGCGGCGGTCGGTGACATAAATTTAAAACCTCTTTGAATTTTCATGATACAGAAAATTCAAAGAGGTTTTAAATTTATGTCACCGACCGCCGCTCTCGGCATGCATATTCTGTGCTCTGTGTGAAAATTAAACAGTACTTTTCGTACCTGGTAAGCTAAAATCCATAAAGGTACAAATCCAGGTGCACCATGGCACCATTGTACCAATCTATCCCCAGAAGCACTACCCAGGGATGATGGAAAATTGCCACTGGGATAGCGATGACTCAACAACCAATCCAAAGCTGGCTTGATAAAACTGCGTATCTCAATGATATTGATGTAAATACGTGCCTGAAATAAAATAAAAACACTACTTGTACAGGTATTTTTGTCCCATGGCACTACGTATAAATTGTGCTATTGTGAAGTGAAGCTTTGCTTTTTTTTTTCAAGAAATTCATGTTGATAAATGTGGAGAACAACACAGAAAGGACGCCGGGCGGGGCGTTCGGCCACGCAGCGCCGCTTCCATGCTAGGACACCGACTGGCCCCATCGGGACGCCCGCCACTTCGCAGCCCCATCTGCAATATGCCGCGCGCCCAACGTCCCATCTATACGTCGTACGTTCAAAAGGTTGCATAAAAAACTACAATACATCACTCACCTGCAATAACATATACAAAATCCCAGCCATGCCATGAGCAGCACCCAGATATATCTTATCATGCCATTGCCATAAAAGGGGACTTTCAGATTTCATTTGTGTAGCATATTGTTTTCCAGACTTTATTATGGAGTTAATCACCTGAAGTATGTCATTTATATACAAGAATCTGAACTTAATATCTCATTTTGGAGAATATAAAAGCGATAAAATACAAAAGTAGATGCGAAGTACCTTTTCGATGTGGTTTGTAGGAATCACCTCTTTTCCGCTGACAAATTTATTTACAAAAAGTAATGCATAAAGATATCCAGCTTTCCCATACAATAACTCATCAGGTGAATCATTAATAAGTGAAATTAAACTTATCAGTCTGTAAATATTAGGGAATTCAAATATATAGGTAATTTTTCGGGTAATAAAATATCGACAATACCAACATATGTTAGGCTATTAAAAATTTTTTTTAGTCCGTTACATTTGTTAATGTAACAGACTAAAATTAAATTTTGAAATCAATAGAATTGGTTACAAATAGTTACGATTTAAATTTTGATGAGGTTTACTGAATTTTCTTGTCGCCTAAAACCCGCTAAAACGATTTTCATAAAATTTCAAGTATGTATTTGCAAAAAACAGCTTATCATATGGTTTTGGCCTTATGCAACAAAAATAAAGACATTATGAATTATTATTGTCATCTAGTGCTTTCTTTCTTTTTATTTAAAATTAAAGGTAGATTTGAATAGTATTTTCATTTTGGCGTACTTTCGGTTTAAATGGAATTTGAAACGGACATGTTGTATTTTAGCGGGATTTTACATGAACAAACTCCAAAGCTTGAAAAAATAAAAAAATGCCTAAGCACTGTTTTTGCTGTGACGTGACGTGGCCAGAATACCGTGCTATCATTGGTGAATTCCCTTTTAACGGATTTTGAAAGAAACGGACCCGTTTTGGTGGAGTTTGTAACACAAATTGGATTTTAAGTGGTAGTTTAAATAGTCTTATCATATTTTGATCGGAAATGATTAAACAGTCTGTTATGAAAAACGCATTAGCGTCATTTAGTTAGTAGAAATTTATTGCGGGAGTGTTTTAACGGGGTTTGATACTAGACGCCTCATGATAAGTTAGCGGTTAGGGCTCGATATATTCAGTTAATTATTTTGGTTTATCTATTTAATACTTTACCTTTGAGCTATAACTTTGTATTCAGGCAAAGCTTGTGGGCGTCTATTACCCAGGCGGTATGATATGACCGTTGCTAAAGCTAGAGGTCCTGCATCCCCGCACAGAAAGCTAATTCTGCGGCCTTTGAGGTTGTCCAAATCTATGTAATTTAATGCAATCTGGAAAGGAAAATAATGCATTTTCATAAGTATCAATACAAAAACTACTTAATTATTGTGGCCAATCTATTTATAAACTAGAAATTCACGAATTTTTATTTTACAATGTATGGAAAAATAAGGAGCAAAACTATGCATGATAATGTTGCGCACCTTTAAATATTCGTTGCTATCTTCCTTACCCAAAGAAGACATAAAATAATATAATGCTAATCCAGCTGAGCCTGTGTAAACTGTGTTATCATGGAAAATCTCATCTTTGTACTTCGTTGTTAAAATTTGTAACTTTACAGTTTTAAAATTTTGTAGTTTTGTTATAAACTTATCAGATATCTGTAATTTGTAAAAAAAAATTACTTTAATTACGTTAATTTGTTCACGGCATCCATTCGCACGGGCGTAATTTCATCGCGCGTTGAAGGGATTTTTTTTACACCTTCAAATAGGACTTTGCGTAGACCGTTCACACGGAAGCGATTTGTTTTCGTATATAGGCGTAAAAAAATCGCTTTAACGCTCGATGACATTACGCCCGTGCGAATGGGGCTTTGATTACAGTTTTCCAGCTACAACATATGAAGTTAAAAGTCTTTTCTCTAGGTATAACTTCCGTGTCGTGAGTACGATTCCCACCCGAGACCAACATTTGTGTGATAAGCATATCTGTTGGTTTTTGGATTCTGGTATTTATAAATGTAATGTAAGTATTTATGTATGTTTATCAGTTGTTGAGTACCCATCCACAAGCTTCGGTTTAATTAACAGCTGTGTGTGAATTTGTCTATAAGTTCCAAAACATTATTAATATATTCATCATTATTATTATTATTCAACATTATTAACTGTATCCCTTGCACGCATATCTAAAATAATATCCTAATATAAATTTCAGTCACACAAATCACCTGTTACTTCCTAACTTAAATGACCATGACTCAATTTCTCAAAATGCTACCAGATACATAAACATATTTCGCAAATTTCTTATATAATATGCAAATAAGCGGGCCCACCCAGAGTAAGCAGGCACATGAGGCAGCATTTACATATCACAATTTTTAGAAGCAGAAGACAATTTCACTTTCATTTGAGATTCATCTTAGCTTAATTTTTTTTCATGTAATTAAAATATTTTATAGTAAAAAGTTTTTGTTGTTGATTTACGTTGAAATTTATTAGGTATTGATTTTATTTTTTCTTTGTTTATAGCTCTTCCTGGTATTTCAAATAAAATATTTTGTATTACGCATTTACAAAATTCTCCTTTCGATAATTCGCATATGTATCGACTTTCAACATTAGAAAATAATACGGAATATAGGTATAGATGAAAATTTATTTATTTGTAAGTATTCTTTATTAGTTAATTATTTTAACTGAAAAACGATTCTCGGCCGACGACGACGGAAAATTGATATTTTAATACATTGATATCCCATCTAAAAGATTGATCACCAATATCATTAAAAATTTCCCATTGAAAATAAAAATACGATAAAAAAAATGGAAATTTATTGTACGAAAGGGGGCGCAACTTTGGAAACTATTTGGCTTTGGCGGCACTCGTCGGCCTCTGTCGCTAGCTCTTTTCGTGCAGTGGTCTCTACAACCTAACAAGCTCCTCGCAACCTAAATTAATAAAGCTTTGGTGAATTTTCTTTTTCAGTGACCTCCTTTTCTGCACTCCAAATTATTAAATATACAAACCCCATTCCTGGAGTCATTGAGAACGTGAGTTGCTATTTCTGGAGAATAATCCTCGAATTGATTTTGGAAAGAGCCATTTGGGGCCATGTAGTTAGTTTATTGAAAGGGTTCAGTTGAATATATTTTATGGAGAAACGTATTTGCACATGCAAGCACTGCTAATTTCCTTTTTAAATCTGGTTAAAAATAGTTAAAATCGTGGTATTTTTTTCAAATTTTGCAAACAAAAAAATCTGTCACTGTCATGTCAGACGTCCGTCAGTCAATGTTTTTTAATAGATTTTATGGCTCTAGAAAAATTTGAGGCCCATCATAGTTTTAAAATATTTAAAAACCGGGGCGGTTACATGGGCAAACTTCCTTTAATTTGTGCCTTAATAAAACCGACAAAGAGGAGCGGCGCAAACCTACGCAAACGCAGGCACCACACGTTTGGTTTGCCCGTGCCAAACGTGTGGACGCGGCATGAGACGGAAACTTTAATTTCATCGTAGGCACAGATTATTATGATTATACAGCCATGTCCATATTATTTGCTACAACTTTAAAATTGATTACTTAATTGTTTACCCATAACTCTAGTTTCTTTTTATTATTTTAAAAAATAATTATCGCTTTTAAATTCTGTAAAACCCATAAACTTATTAGTCAATACAAAAATGAATTTCGTTTTTGTCTGTTTTAATTTAGAGACTGTGTGAAAGGGGAAACAGGGCGAAACGGGCAAGCAAGAGAAGAGATGGGGAGTGTCCATCCATCGCGCATGCGTCTCTGACAAGTCGAGTCGGCCATATTGTTATGACGCACACAAGATCATAGGTCTCCGCCAGTGACGAGGGTTCTCGCAGTTGACGTGGCTACTACGTACCATCCCGTTCGCCCACTCCGGACACAGCATAGACGGTGACGAGGAATACGTAACTGGTGAGTGCTCGTACTGAAGACAAACCTTGCGACCTGTCACGGTGGTTCAATTTTTGGGTTCACAACTATGGATGTTCCACACGACATACAACTCTTACGACATTATATACGAGCCTTCGAGACAACGAAAAATATGTTCCTTATAGTATGCTAAGACGCAATAGGATAATTTCCCGAATATGACGCGATGATTCCGTTTTAGGATTTGACTATCAACATTGTGGTCGTAACAGATCTGGATTTGATTTAAAATTATTGAGTAAATTATATGAAGAGCAAGGGGATACACAGATGGTTGACCTTGAATATTTTAGGTGAACGAAGAAGAGGGCATGGACGGAATGGTGGAGGAGAACGGTACGTCCGGTGGGGCTGGCGGGGCGGACCCGCTGGGCTCCGGCGCGGGCGCATCGGGCGCGCAGCACGTCGTGGCCGTCACCAGTATGGTGCAGCTCACCCTGCCCACGCAGGCGCCATCCGCACAGGTATTTACCACTTATATACAAGCATTACCTACATGAGTGCAATCTGCATACTATGTAACAACTGCATGATAACTGTAATCAATAATAATCATAATAAATACATGCACAGATACCAAAGATTACACCTGCTGTGGTATTATAGATCATGGCATAGTTTGTTTGTGCTCTACTGTAAATATGAATGTAAAGAGTGACAAGATTATTTGAAATAAAACCACATAATAGTCCCTGTGGAATTTCTTGATGGCTGAATGAATATAATCTCAGATTGTTTGCACATCGCTGACAGTGTTTATAGTCTGTGTGTGTAAGCAAAATAGTGTGATTTGAAAGTTTGATTTGGTTTATCAATTCAATGAGTGTGATACATAGAGATGTCCAAAAACTTGAAAGTTTGATTTGGTTTATCAATTCAATGAACTATTTCTTGAAATTGATTGGGTGTCTCTAGCACAGCTCTCCTTTGACACCTAAAACTAAGCATTGCGCGTAAATCAGCCAACTTCACACAGCCGCCAAAAAAGTTCGCGGGGACTATACCAGTGTCATACATAAACCAATCAAGAAGTGTTGATTGTGTTGTTTTAGTTAAATTGACATAGAATAGTTTTCTATAGGTATGTTTGTTCATAACTACTATCTTTCTGTGAAATTGTAATGAAACTATAATGTGTCACATATGTATGTAATACTTGTTGCAGGTTCAGTCTGTGATACAACCAAACCAACAATCAGTTATACAGACAGCATCGAACATACAGTCGGTGCAGTTACCAAAAGGAAATGTTATTCTTGTTAGTAAACCAAGTTCTGTTATTCACACCACACAGGGAACTTTGCAGACATTGCAGGTACTTAATGTTTACCCAAGTGATATAAAAGTAATTTTTACCAAACAATCTTAATCGCAACATAACTTGATATTTTTGCAGATAAAGCCAGAACCTGCCACTCTACTGAGCTCACAAGGCCAATCATGCAGCGATGACAGCTGTAGTGATGATGACAGTCCAAAGCGGAAGTATCGGGAGATGCTGACCCGGCGTCCATCATATCGCAAAATTCTCAATGATCTTGGTGGAGCCGAGATTGCTGGTAAGTTATGTATGTCATATGAAAAATATACGAATTATTTTACAAGGTCTATTTAAAATAATGACCCAACAGGCTGGGGAAAGGCAACAAAAATATATAAAGATTGTGCTTTCGATGATTTCTGTTGATTCTGGTGGTGTTCGAGATGTTTACCTAAATACATTAATCAGCATGCTGTGTTTGCCTTGCTATTTAATATAGAACTATGAATATTTGGTTACAACACTAACAATATACATTAAAAGTTTGATGTATTTAATCATGTTTATTGTGGTTTTCACCTTTGCCAATTAATTAAAGAGACCAGAGTATAATGAACTAATGAATCAGGTTGGGATACATAACGAGAATGTTTTCAAGAGACAAAATGACATAGTATAAGAGCCTGCTAATATTACAGAAAATCGCATGGGATCTAAACCAGGGTGCGAGAATGAAGTGTCGCTGTCATCTCCTTTATCATTCGCGCCAGGTCAGTTAAATGTCCTGCCACTGACAATTTGTTTGTTTGTGTGCAACATGTCACTAACCTGTCCTAAACCATCATAGGTTCATAACTACATGGATGTGTTAACTACAGCTACTATTAAATCATACATCGGATTTCTTAGTCTTCGAAGTGGGTTATCATTTTCTGTAGCATTGGTGAAGTACTATTTCAATGTATATTTACAAGTTTTTGGTGTTACACCTTAAATGCTCTACTTGTAAGTATCATTGTTGTAACTTATTTAGTTTGCTAATATTTGTATACATTGTTGTAAAAGTGCAATGTTAAGCAATATTTTCATAACTAAAGAACCTATGTTATATTAGTTTTGATATACATGAACAGGTGTCACAAAACTCAAAACCAAAATTATCAAAAAACAATCATCTCCAATATGTTCAACTTATTATTCACCCCACAGATTTATAAATGTAGCGAGCGGGAGCGTAGCGAGCTTTTTCCGATGTTCTGTGATTCACCCAATTGGACAACTTTCATTCAATTTTTTCATCTTTCAGAATATCTTCATATCATCTTTAAAAAAACGATCTAGCAGTTCAATTAACTAGTCTAGTGTGGCTGTCAAAATCAAAAAACTCCATTACGTGTCGTCAGTTTTGGTTTATGAAAAATCACTCATATGAAATAAATAAATAAAGAAAACGCGCGTGACGTCGCTGTCCGCCAGGCGGACAACTACCTATAACAACTATTTTTCATACAGATCTCTTAAAACTAGTGTCGGGTCTAAAGTGTGACGATCAGTATTGACACCAAAATATTCGTTTGTTGTACGACTTGAAAAAAAAAAAGTGGCTGGCAGCACCTAAGCTGATTTGTAGGTACGCAGGCACAAATCAGAGGTCAAGTTACGTGCTGCTAACTATAACTCTTCTATAATAATAAATTACTTAATTATATACAAATTCCAAGGTAGGTACATACATAATTAAATGTCTTTTTTTTTCCATAATTCAAGTACCTAAGTAGAAGTAGGTAAAAATATTTTTACTGGATGAGTAATTTTGTTCTACAAAAAGTTGACGTCATCGCGGCACTGGCCCTGTTTGATATTCACCCGATGACGTAATGCGGCGGCGGCTGCCCGAGGTAGCTTCGATGACGTCATGCGCTGTTGATTGAATGCTATGGTACATGCATTCCATTAGATTGGTTTTACACTGTTATGTTTATTTATTTATGTACTTTTTATTGATTATTATTGGGAGTTTCTGTAATTAATATTAATAACTGTTAGTACCTGTAAAACACATTACTGAATTATCACCAGGACCAACTTTTAGTCCTCAATAAGAATCGAACCCACGAGCCCGTTTAGCGTTTGAAGCAAACCACTAGACCAACTAAGTAGGGGTACCTAGTAACCTACTAAGTATCATTTATTAAGACTTCACCATATTTTTATTGCATTTGTAGTTGCTATGCACAATAGTTCAGACTGTCTGACTAGAATAATTGTTATGTATTTTGATGTCTTATTTATACAACTGTGTAACACTCCTAACAATATTAACCTAAAGCTGAAAGCACACCTGGACACACCGCAGTCTCCGCATTTGAATTCTTTGTATGAAGCTGTGTGAAGCCTCGCACACCCATTCGACCCGCACGCACCGCAGTCGCGACGCTGAGGCGCGGGAGACGTTATCAGTACGGCGGTGAAGACGGTGGGTGCGGCGACTGCGGCGCGTGCGGACAGGTGTGCGAGGGTGTGCTACATAATGCGATGACTGTGGTAGGTTCAGGCGTTCACTTAACTAGTTATATTAGGTATTTAAATTTAAAATTGTAAATTGACCCGCCAATTTCTTTGGCGTTGGTGTAATTAAGTAATGGAGTAATTAAGGGCACAATCTTTATATAATTTTTCGTTGCGTCTTTTTTAAACTAAAGTTGTGTACTGGAAGTACAGTAAGACTTTAATTTTCCATACGCTGTGATTAAGTGCCGATGATGCAGTCGCGCTACCGAAACTCCAACAGAAGAACTCCAGAGAAAGTTATTCATTCCATACCAGTGTGTTATCACGAATAGATTTATCTACTGGATATTCAAATTTGCATTTCATCTTAGTTTAGGTTACAAAATAAATACATAAGCATATAGAACCAAAGTCAGACTATGGCATTTAGCTACCTTTGACTTATATGCCTTCACAATGTTCTATCTTCGGCGAATGCACTCGGCCAATGTGTACAGGGCCTATTTGTGTGTATTCCAGAGATCAATCGTTAACCATTTCTGTTAAATAATGTTTGACAGAGAACACAATTTTTTTACACGTTGGCCGAGCGCGCCTCTCGAGTGCATTCGGCCAACGGGCCTGGTTTAAATCTGATCAGTGGTATTGCAGTTGTTTTGTTGAAGTATCGTAGCCGACGAAATTTAAAAGCGGTAGCGCGACTCATCGATCAGAGCATGTAAGGAAAAGCTCATAAGTAAACAAAATAATTATTTTTATTTCAATTAGACTAACCATTCGGAATACGTGTGCGTAGTTATTCCAGCGGGCGCGCTGCAGACAGAGAGCGGGCTGCACACGCTGGCCGTGTCGGGCGCGGGCGGCGGCGGCGCACTCGTGCAGTACGCCACCAACCAGGACGGCCAGTTCTACGTGCCGGGTTAGTGTCCAACTCTCGCTTTCAACACTACGCTCTTGCACTTGCTTTTATAAGATACCTTGTCAAGAAAACGAACAAATCGTACTATCGTTTATAGGTCCCATGCTAGAAGACCAAACACGTAAGCGCGAACTTCGATTGCTCAAGAACCGCGAGGCCGCGAGGGAATGTCGTCGCAAAAAGAAAGAATACATCAAATGCCTCGAGAATAGGGTCGCAGTGCTCGAGAATCAAAACAAAGCTCTTATAGAGGAACTCAAAACCCTGAAGGAACTTTATTGCCAACAAAAAACGGAATGAGGCCCAGCCGGCTAATCAGGTGTGCCACTGCCCTGCCGGTGAGAGCTCTGAGGCACACGTTGTCACTTGCGTGCTCCGCCCGCGCGGAGCGGCGCCTCCGCCCGTCCGCACACGGCGCGACGCGGCGCGATGCGGCGCGGCGCGGCGAGACGCGTTTCTCCATCCTTGACTTGCGATTAAATCGTAGCGTCTTTGTTCATGAGAACGATCACAATATGAAATAAATGAATTTCTCATAGTAATTTTACGTTGATTGATATGTTGTTAAACGAGTATTTTCTAATGTTCCGTTATTGTTTTTAATATCCGTTATTTAGAATACTTTTTGATACCAGATGGAAGACATGGATTGATATAGATGTTATCGACATTCAAGACTTCCAGAAGGAAGTATTTTGTTTATGTTTTTACAGATCAATATAATTCTTGTAAACTTGATTCTTTGTTAGATTAATGCCCTGATTAGATAATTTACAGCAGATATGGCTTTCGCTACCATTCCAAGTGTATTTTTGCAATATTTTATGACATCTTACCCAAGTTAACATGTGTGCCATTTAAGTTGAAATGTTTTCTGTATTAGCTATGTATTTATGGTCTCTCATTATGTTTTAATATAAATTTCTGCTGTCGAGTGAAATGCCTATATTGTTAATTTTCATACATATTTTCCTTCTACACATTGTTTTGAAATACCTATGTATGTAATAAATGTTTTCTGACACGTCTGTGATGGAAGATGCTGGAGTGAAAGGAATTATCCTCTTTGATTAATATATTGACACGAAGTTAATAAGGTATTCTAAGCACCTGGCCAGGTGTTCGTTAATGGATAAGCCAAAGTTATATTTAGTTATTTGTGCAATAGCCATATTACAATGTACAGATTTAACTATCTTTTTCTACTTCTTACAAGTTCATTAAGATTAATGGAAATAAAAGTGTTGTACATTGTGTATAGATAATATAGAATTGTAAAGTTGTATATTATATGTTTTAATTGTAAATACATACATTGTGTATGTGGATGGAGGGGGGATGGTTGACGTAGCATATCATCATTACAAACTGACTACGAAAATAATCAATTGAAGAAAAACACGGTGTACAATAGAATAGACACCTTTCTTTCATCTTACATTCACAAAATAATAAAGTATAGTATAGGTACATACATATTTTTTGTGAAAGGGTAATTTTAGTTGAGTATCAGATTTACATTTTAAGATATTTAATTATTATTTGCCATGATTGATATGTAAAATATTTATTGTATCTCTGACATTGAAAGAATTAAATTGCACATAATATAATGTCAACCATGGCAAATCGTATATTATGAGGTTAGACATTGTGGAAAGTGCCTTTAAATTTAGAAAGAATAAAATTTATACGGACATAGCTTTTTATGTTAACTTAATGCTATTTATAAATAACTATTAATAATATTAACTGTTTGATGTATTACTAGTATTTTTATTTATTACATAAGTACATAATTATATAGGTATGTATAGTCCCCGCGGAATTTAATGGCGGCTGTGTGAAGTCGGCTGATTCCTAATTGTAGGTGTCAAAGGGGAGTTGTGCGGGGTGAAGGAAAAAGGACGGGAACGATTACGTAAAAGGGGTGAAGGAAGTAGGACAGGGAACGGGAACGATTACGAGGACGGGAACGGGAACTTAAATGAGGAAGGGGATGGGACAGGAAAGGGTTAGGGGGCGAGGGGAAAAGGGTGAGGAAGACGGGACAGGAGGGAGGAGCGGTGTGGGAAGTAGGACGGAGAGGAAGTAAGGCGGGAGAGAGGGAGAAGCGCAAGAAAATATGGCGCTTTGTAAGTTTGTCTTGAAGTATTGCGTGCACTGTTCATTGTCTGTGTAGACTTTTTTTTACGCGAATGAAGTCTCGAGGCGCTGCTAGTCCTTCGATAAAATAAATTAAAACTTAAGTTTTAGTCCCATTTTGTCCAAAGGTTTCGCCTTCAGAGCCAACCGTAACGGATACGACGGAATTAAGATATTAAATTTTTCTGTGTGCGATATCTACATTAAGAATACATTTTTGCGAAAAATGGAAAAACGATTACAATACTTCCTCTACCCTTAGTACACGGTACTGGGGTCGAGAAAGTAAAAATACACCAGAAACAGTATTTTGTGAAGATATTTTTTCAGTCTGTCCAGCGCAAGAAGGTTTAAATCTCTGGTGGCGAGCGCGCTAATGGAAAAATTTTTTGATTCAAGGTCCAGCGTATAACTCTAAAACTACTGGGCCAATTGAGCGTTTTTACGTCGTAGTCCTCAATACCGGAACAAATAAATAAAATTTGCTGTCTTATTTCTGATAATTTTAAACACTAAGTGAATAATTAGTTTCACCCAGTTGTGTGTGATTCTCCTGAAACACACTGTATAATTAGGTAGTATAACTAGTGGCAAAGGCAAGCAGGTAGGTGGGAATATACATCCAGAAGAACTCCGCATAGTCGTAGAAAGTATTGATCATGACAATCGTTTGGTACTTTTTAGACAAAAATATATAGGTACTCTAACGACCTCAGAGTGCAACAAAGAAATGGAGCGTACGCGAATCCTTTAATTGGAGCTTCATCACCAACAGTCTATTCTTAAGTCCCCACAGGCCGTATGAGGTATGCGCCTAAGAATTTCTTCTTCGGCGTAGGTAGGTATGCAGGTTTCCTCACGATATTTTCCTTCACCGTTTGAGAGCAGTCGGTAAACTTAAGTTTCGAGAAACAACCCATTGGTACATGGCCAGACCGGGGAACTCGGGACCTCTCGACATGGTTCTTCCCCAAAGTCACTAACGCTTGGAGCTTCAATAGTACTTCGTCGTCCATCTTTCTTTTCTTTCTGATTCCGCGTAAACACACGCAAGTGAATAGCTCTGGAATGACTGAGTTTAGAAAAAGTCTGACGCAATAATCTGACGTGTATGGAGTGTATAGTATATCAGCCTATTTCCATGATATCAGCACAGAGTACATTATATATATAACAGAAGGTAGCCACGACATTCGTCAAATTGTCTGTTGAGACAATCGGAAACAATATCTGACGTTTATTCCCGGCCGAGAATCGGTTTGATTCAGTTGCGCCTGAAACGCGCGTTCGCGCGTCGTCGTCGGCGCGTACAAAATACGCTGTGTGTATAGGCCCTTAATGAGGTCCAGAGGGTTCCTAATATCAAACCCAAGCCAGTACCTACCTAACTAGTAATAAATATTTTATTTTTAATGAGCAAACGCTTCTGTACCAAGCATGGTGTTATTGATACAGAAGCGTTTGTTCCATACACGACTGCTTGTTGCTCAAATTAATCATACTAAACGGATTTTGATAAAACTTGGTATGTACTGGTATATCCCAGAATAACTATAGGATACTTTTTAACGCTAACGTAGTTTATATAAAACTAAGTGTAGAAGGCATACTTGCCTTTGCGTTCGGTTTGAATACGCTCACAGTGTTTTTCAATTTACTCATCAGAAGAAATTACGTCGCGACCAAACTACGGCGGAACCTTCCGCAGGTGTGGTGCTACACTTAAACTTGGTATGCAAGAAGTTCTCACCCAGAACATTATCTCTTTTGTATCAAATTATCAGTATTTGATACAAAATAGATAATGTTCTGGGTAAGAACTTCTTGCAAGAGAAAATGAAATACAACTTGAACAATAAGAATTTTTATTAGACATTGAATCTGTGACAAATGGTGAAAGTTAAGTGTAAAAATACACAATGAAATATACAAGCATAAAACTATTAGGCTATTGAAGTATTGTCTTAAGGGCAACACATGAATTATACCTTCCCGTATGTTAGAATTTATAATTTTTGTCTCTTCACTGTAACAATACAAAGTTTATGAAATAATATTAATCATCAAAATTTTGTGACAGCAGGAAGTTTGCTGCAAGATTTTCATTTTTTTCACATGCAAAGTACGCCTGAATGACCATGTGTTCCGGGAAGCCTAGGGCTTTTAATCTTTCAATGGCTTCTTTGTCTTGAGGTGACACTTGTATTACATTGTGTGGTGGCTGAGGTTGGGGGTCCACAGTGCTCTCATCAATTGCGGCGGCGGCGGCGGCGGCGGCAGCTGCGGCCCCGCCCGCAGGTGGGTTCACAGGTTCATTGAGCATCCGAACAAATGCTTGTTGATGTTGACTAATTGCTTGCAGGAGTGCAGGGTTAGTTTGACCAATTTGTTGCAGAACTGCATTCAGCAAGTTAGGATTCTGCTGAATTACTGCCCGCATTTGTTGAAATTGAGGTTGGTCACGAAGGAATGCTAACGGATCTTCATCAGGACCTTCCTCAGTGTCTTGCTCCTGTAGCAATTCTTCTGGTATACCTGTTATTAAATATTCCACTGCTCTCTCCCTGTTGTTGAACGAAGCCCGCAGAGCTTGCTCAACTTGCTGTCGATTGTAGCCCATGTCCATGATGCTTTGTACCGTCGCCTCGAAGTCTGGCTCGTTGGCGACGGCGGCAGGTTCTGAAGCTCGTTCAGGTTCTGCGGCAGTCGGTGGTTTTGGCGCCTCCTCTGGTACATTTTTATCTTTGCCGTCGCCACTTTCAGTGGAAGCACTTTCACCACCTTCGGGCGCAGAGGTAGACGACGCTTGCGTTTCCGATGGCTTGGGTTTAGTCACCATGATAACAATAAATTTCTTTTCATCTATATTATAGTTACTTAGCTTATTATCGTCGAGCAATATCTTCCCCGCGTAAATAAGCCTCTGATGGTCAGCGGCATAGTCTTTACCTTTTTCAACTTCAATTTTGAGCTTGAGGGCTTTGACAGTTTCCTCAGGATCGATGTCTATTTGAAATGTTTGTTGTTGTAATGTTTTTAGAGTCACCAACATTTTGGAATTACCGCGTTATAAACTGTGCAGTGATACAGTAGGTTTTGAAGACCAAATTAGATATCTGACTCGACAAAAATTATGCAGTAAACATAACCTCAATCAACCAAAACCGTCCGTCAAACAATGTTCGAATACACACACTACTAAACAACCACAGTCGTAAAAGGGCCTACTCACGATACGATTTTATATACAATCTGCTATGAACCAGCAAATTGTATCGTGAGTAGGCGTGTTGTGTTGTGGCTCTCTTCCAACATGCTGCCAGTCGTATCGGCCGTCCTAGCAATCTGCAGATTATCACAGCAAATTGTAGCCGCGTTGTAACGTGAGTAGTGCGGTTGTAGCAATCTGGGCTCAGTCAGTCAGTCGCGGTCGTGCCGTCATCCGTGACCGTCGGCGTGTTGCTATTTTATGCTGCTGCTGCATATGGATGGACGCAAAAATGAATAGCTTAGAAAAAACTTTTATTGACGAAAAATCGTCGGGTTCTAAACGAAACGCAATATTTATATGTGAGTTTTTTTTTCTCAAAAGATAATTTACGTAGCAAGGGCAATTGCAAGACCCGCTTTTCAGGGTTTTCCCTTTTTCAAGGTATCAAGTTGAAATTAGCATTATATACTTAGGTCTAGTCTAGAACTGTGAAAAATCTGACTTAAGTCAACGCAGTCGGAAGATATGGCCATTTTTGCCGCATTTTTTAAATATTTTGGTAATCACAACTTAATGGGGTATTCCCGTTGACTTAGAATTATAAAATTTGACAAGACATTTCTTATAGCACAAATAAAGAGAAAAATCCGAAAACCGTTACCTACTTACATAAACTTATCCGTTACTTACTTATGTAAAAAAAAAATATCTGACCAACAAACTTAATTTTGTGTATGAAAAAATCATCCATCTAAGTTAGTATTTTACCATGTCATTGTGATATAGCTACCTACTTTTATGAACGATTTTAGATTTTAAAAAAAATTAAGAACCCTCAGGGCGCGAGTCCTAGTAGCACTTGTCCGGGTTTTTTGATATTTGGACAGCGTTGGAGCCATTAATATTACACGTGTAGCGATCAAACGTTGAATGAAATTGTGATCGCGGCCGCAACGTGAGTAGAGTACGGCCAACCGCGACTCCAGCATGTTACAACAGCAGATTGTATGTAAAGTTGTATCGTGAGTAGGCCCCTTAACACAGCAACAAAACGTCGTGTAACCTAGTATGTACCTACCAACTCTGTAGTCTGTGACAATAGCTAATGGTCGTAGAGAGAACTAATATCTGTGGTAGAGGGAATAATGGTGCATCCACACGTTGGCTGCAAACCTCCGCAAACGCCGCCGACACAAATGCAGGCCAACGCAAACCCCTAGTCCACACGTTGGCCGCAAACGCTCCAGTGTTGCCAACCCCTTTGGATTGCAAGTTCGTGCCCCGGTACCCATACCAGTCGCACTTTGTTTGAACTCCCTAGCTTATTTAGTGCTTGCACACAGTTCAAGACTAGTTTGGAGTCCACTCGACAGGACCTCAGGACTTTGAGTGCCCCCTGGCTGTCACTGAGTATATAGATGGTTTTATCTTTGATATTCCTATCCATAATCTCCTGTGCGCACGCAATTATTGCGTACGTCTCCGCCTGGAAGACTTGCATTTAGTCCCATACTCTGACTAATGCTAGTCTTTGTTGTATATCCTGGCTCCCGCTCCCATCTTGGATCCGTCTGTATACCATATTATATACCATATTAGACTGCCCTTTTCAGGAGGCTGCAGTCCTTCTTTCCATTCGTCGGTGGGGACGTATATTTTATGCCTTCACCGACATAGCTTAAAGAATTGCGAAGCTGAAGTCGCAGTGGGCTGGGCACATCGCTCGTAGAACTGACGGCCGTTGGGGCAGAAAGGTTCTCGAGTGCGACTACGTATCGGAAGACGCAGTGTAGGCAGGCCTTCCCAAAAGGTGGACAGACGATCTGGTGAAGGTCGCGGGAGCCGGCTGGATGAGGTTAGCGCAGGACCGGTCATAGTGGAGATCCTTGGGGGAGGCCTTTGTCCAGCAGTGGACGTCTAGAGGCTGATATGATGATGATGATTTAAAAATACCACACTAAAAAAGTGAAATCTCGATTTCGTCGAGACTCGCCAGATTGGGGTGTTGCAATGTTGTTTTTTAAAAAACACCTTAGCGACTTTACGTCATAATGACGCCACTCGCATGAAAGTTACGCTCCCTGTAAATGAGTTTGTATGAGACGAATTATTCAGGCACCGGCGCCGCTCAGTATAATACCACCCTTAGGCGCGGGACAGATACATGCGGCGTCGGGCGCGTGCGCGGCGCCGCCGGCGGCGTGGCGCGGGCGAGGCGCCCGCTCATTCGTTTTCATATGAATTGATAGAAGCGGCGGAGGGCGGGACATATACAAGCGGCGTGGCGCTAGCGGGTGCATGAGTGAGAGGGGTGCAATTCATTTGAAACACGAATGAGAGTGCGGGCGCCTCGCCCGCGCCACGCCGGCGCCGCGCCCGCGCCCGACGCCGCATGAGTGTGTCCCGCGCCTTAACTCAAATTGTGCATAATAATCAGAGTTAGGATCTCTCGTTGGCGGCAGCGGCTCCTCGCGCGCTACCAGATTCGAAACTTGATAATAATAGAGGTGAACGCACACCACCATGTTGTCCTCGCACACCTGTCCGCGCCGTCGCCTTCACCGCGCATTTTTTCAAATTAGACCTTTGCAATTTGCCGTAGATTCTGGATCGTAGATTTTTCTTGTTTTTAGTCTGAAGGAATTCTAAGTCGCATACTTACGCACTGGACTAGCGTGATTAACAAATACTGTACATCCTAATATAAGTAGGTATTTTTTATTCTTGTTCTTTTATTCTGTATTCGTTTTTAATAAATTATTAATTATATATGAAATTAATTGAAAGAAAGGACAGCATCATCAAGATGTATATTATTAAAAATTTATTTCTTACATACAAATAGGTTTACTTATTCTATGCACTAAGAAAATAACTAAACTTGCTAATTCATATCAGCTAACATAATATTTCACAAATTATAAGTAAATATGTATACCATAATATTCTTCTGTCAAGACTTAAAACTTAAAGAACGTCAGCTTGAATTGGGACAAAAATGTAAAGCTTGTAATAAATACAATAAATAGCTACAACGAACTGACATACATTCTCGTTAGATACTACCAGTAACATTTTAATTTATAACCTTATTACTCTTTGTAACATCATCACATTGTTTACAATTTACAGATGGTACAGATCTGAGCGAACAATTACATATTACATAATATGATTTGCATTTTTAATGTTTTCAAATTAGTTTTACACATTTCATTCAACCACATAATTCTTAATTTTAGACACTGTACACTGGCACTGTTATCATTGAGTAGTTTCAAATAATTTTTCACGAAAGTATTTAATTTTTTGTGCAAAAAAAGATTCTAAGCTTTCTGCACAACGATAAAATTCAGAGTCTTTTGGGTTAAAGTACCTACAGTTATCAAATATTTTAGTCATATCACCAATAAATTCACTCAATGTACTAAATGTTTGTTCATTCACTTTACGTTCCACTGTTTGTAGATCTGTAAGATAAATTGCATGATTACTAATAATAACAATCAGTGATATTTATTTATAATAATATTTATTTCGAATGCAGATAACTTGCGGCTCGGAGTTTTGATCAGTGGAAATAGGGTCACGCGATATACCCCAATAGATGCTGGTATCACGCTAATAAATAAAACAATTATCTAAGTACATACCCATTGGTTCCTTAATAACTTTGTAGTAGGTAGGAGCTTCTCTTGGGTCCACAGGTTCCATGAAAGGCCACGCGCTTTTATGCAATTGTATTTGTTTTACGAGCCTTCTTAGATTTTCGAAGTCTTTGGCTGTGAGTTCCTTCATATTTGCATAGTTGACGGAATTATTTTTTTGACAATTAGGGCAAACATACTCATCAATGTTGTCTGCCTCCGACTGCAGAATACCTACACACCGGCCATGGAACCAGTCCTGACACCGGTCACAACAAATATAAAATCTGCAACAAAGATATTTTAGATTACCGTCACCATTTTGTTCTTTTAACTTGTTTGCAATTCTGGCTGGCTACCATAAAGTACTTACTGTGAGTTATCGTAAGGTTGCCTACAGAGACAGAACAGTTCCTGCGTCTCGGCAGCGCGCCGGCAGTCTGGGCACACGTACTCCTCCATCGTCTTGCTCATCTCCTCTGTCACGCCCACACAATCACCGTGGAACCAATTGCTACAGTGCTCGCAGCCCACATAGAACCTAAGACATTTATATATATATATATATTTTGTAAATTAGAAGAGAATGATGAGACTGAGCGAAGCGAAAGAGGTGTGTCAGGATCGCGATACTTGGCGCTCCGTTCATTCTGTCTACCCCGCCAGGGACATAGCGTGAAGATATGTATGTATGTATATTGTAAATTATCAAATCCTACCTAATATTATTATAAACGAGAAAGTTTGTTTGGACGTATGTTTGTGAGTTTGGATGTTTGTTACTCTTTCATGCAAAAACTACGGAACAGATTTTGGTGAAACTTTACAGTAACATAGATTATAAGTACATACATCAGAATAACACATAGGCTATAGGTACATCGGGAAAAGCTGTTCTCGACGGAAAAACATTTCTACGCGGGCGAAGCGGCGGGTAACAGCTAGTAGTAAATGATACGGAAGCCGAGTCACCAAACAACTTCTAATTGTGAATTGAATTATTTTCTTACTTAGTGTTATCATAAGGCGTGCGACAAAGACAGAGGAGTTTCTCCTTCTTGCCGGCTTTTTTGTTAAGTCGCGGCGTGTTGTCGCGCGGGACGCCCGCCGTGGCGCGCCGCTTGACTCCGCCGCCGCCGCCGGCGCCGCCGCTAGCACCGCCCGTGCCGCCGCCGCTGACGCCACGCACCTCTTCCTGCTTGCTGCGTTCCGCACGTGTACGTAATGCTAACTCTGCAGATAGCTCCTTCTATAAATAAAAAAAAAACAATACGATAAAATTCCAGTACCGTCATAAGGATGTAGTACCTAGCCCATAAAATACTAATCAATTATTACTTAGGTATATCTATACTAATAATAAGGAGCGGCCACAAAATGTAATAAAGTGTAAAATAGATAAATAAAAGTAGTAAGTCGGCGAATATTTCAGGAATTCCTCAATGTTTCTCAGGGACGTTAGGCGTTAGTAAGTTGTCGTTTGAAATCGTAACTTTGAATGTTCTGTATACCAAATTGTTTAATAAAAAAATATGTTGAATGTGCTGAATCTAGACGTTTTTTTTGGTTGGTTGGTCAGTTGGTGGGTTTGTTTGAAGTATTGCATGTACAGCTAAATAGTATGTCATGTAGTCTTTTAACGCGAATGAGTTCGCGGGACGTCTGCTAGTATTTTTTTAAAGAAGTAGACAAGTAATTCCACCTGTATTTCGACCCCAAGTTCCTTTTCTAGCAATCCACGCTTCTTAATGATGTCTTTCTTGAGCATTTCCTTATGCTTGAAGAGCAGCATCTGCAGACGGGAGTGCGTGGAGGCAGCGCGGCGGCGCTCGTCGGCAGCGGAGGTGGGCGGGTGCGGGGCGTGTGCGGCGGCGGGCGCGGGCGGCGCGGCGGCGGGCGGCGGCGGCGGCGCGCGCGGCGGCGGCCGGGCCGGCGGCGGCGGCGGCGGGGAGGGCTGGCGCAGCGAGCGGGGCCGCTTGCGCGGGCTGATGTCCACCCACTCGTCGTCGTCGTCGTGGCGTGAGGTAACGCGGCGGCGCGGCGGCGGTGACGGCGAGTGTGTCACCACCGCCGCAGCGGCGCGCGCCTCTCGCTCCAGCACCTCGCGTGGCTCCGGCTTCATCTGTTTCTCCTGGTAACGCTGCAGCTGGAGCAGCTTCTCTTCTATCTCTGGATTGAGGTTCTCCTGCTTCAGGGCGCTCTTGATCGCTGAAACCATAAAATAGATGATTATTTGAATGAAAAAGATGCCTGGTATACCTAATGTTAATTCAGCCTCGCACATTACAAACATTTGTTGCATAAGTTTGTTGCTTTTTCTTCTCAGCGCTAACATCTAGGAAGCTGTGGTATAAAAAAATATAGATAAAAGTTAACGTGTATAAATGTACCCAGTATACTCATATGCAAAAAAAAATGTTTTGACTTTGAAGCGAAATACTCACGCCTATAGTCGGATATGGTAACAAACAAAATAAATATAACTCACTTTGTTGTATGTAATCGGGAGTGAGCACGAATTTATTAGTTTGAAACCCGGCCTGTGCCGCATTGACAATGTCCGTCTTGGTGCTGTTCTCCTGTATGTCCTCGGGCTTGGCGGGCGTCGCCTCCTTGTGGCTCGCCGCCTCAGCCACAGCATCCTCGCCGTTCACTAGAGACTGGCGATTTATTTGTTCCCCCTCATTACCTTCCTATAAGTAAAATATACAGAAACTGTAACAACCCCGTTCGTGTATACCCGTTTATGAAATCATTAAAGATACCTAGATTTTCAAAAATGAAAAAGGCTATTTGATAATTTTATAGAACAGAATATTATGGTGTTTTTGCCAAGTTATTTCTGAAGTCACCATGTAATCTGATATGAACTTACCACTTTTCAAGTAATATTCTATTGTAGTCCATTCGTGCATTGCAAACTACTGGTAAACAAACTGTTGTCTGCTATTCCGTGTTAGGAATAAGTTGAGGGAAAAAATAAAATAATAAACGAAAGCAAAAATGACTTGGCTGTTTGTGGGAATATATCAGTTCAAAAAGTAAATTGGATATCAATATTTTTTACAACTAAGTGCACTTGTTCGTATCTTTTAACGTCCTAATTTTATTACTACAATCATTAAAGCAATATAATTAGGTAGATAATTGCCCATACACCCCCACAAACCGTTAATAAAAAACGAATAAATGAGAAAATCAAAAAATAAAAAGGACTTGTCAAATAAAAGTCAATGTAAATTTTAATATTGGTTTATTCAAGTGTAATTATTGCACTAGCCGTTTATCCGTAATTATATGACTTGTAATAGCTACAAAGGTATACATATTAACAGGTGGTGTATGAGCAATTCCTGATACCATTCGTTATATTGCACTTACGGAACAAATAAAACTTATATACTTATATTTATTAGCATAGGGTAGACAGAATATTACAAGGTTAGTATTTCATAAAGTTGCAAAACTTTCTGATAATAGTGTTGACCGAAAATAATGTTACTCTTAGTTGGCCACCAAATGAATCTAGGCTAAATCTTAGTTAACATGGACTAATAAAAAAGAGAATTTGATAACACTTTCTTGTCTAGGGGTCACCAAGTAACTCTTAGTTAACATGAGAAACTCATGATAAGACTAAAAGAGAAACTAGAAATGAAGTGATAAGCAATACTCCGTTTCGTATGATTAAACATAAGACACGGCAAAAATAATCCACGTTGTATTAAAAGGTAAATAATATTTTATATTGATAATTGATATGCAAGATTATAAAAAAATTGCCAGTTATGCATACTGCAATAATAAAAATGCTACTACAGTTTCATTTTGCAGTATGGAAATAGATTCTTTAATCCAGAACCAGGAGCAAATGAGCAGGACATGAAGTCCTATTAAAATAGTTCCGGAATTCGGTAAAGTATGTACTTTGACTGGATAATAGAATTACTTTAAATGCTAATTTAATACTGGGTAAAATTTTGGTCAACTACTTCAGACCATCATTCGTATTTTAACTACTAATATCCACACTAGTAATTAATAAATTAAACATTAGTTATACATAAACGCTCTTTGGTGTACTTTGACAAATTATAAAAGGAATCATTGCTGACTAATCAATCATATTTGCAGACATTACTGTCTGCAGTCTTATAAAGTAGGTAGTTTACATCAACATACTAACAGTTATAACGCGCAAGACCGCAGTATCTTTGTACAAACACAGGGTTTGATCATAGCGAGTGCGCGAGCGAAGGATTCCTTCAGATCTTTGTTATTATCATGCTTTTGCAAATGCATTACGATTATGACACAATAATGCGCTCGGTGTGATCCTACCCTAAGTATATTATATTTATAAATCAACTATTCAGCTACATTATTTATTATGTATGGATAGATGATCACATTCCCTATATATACATTCCTAGCCCGTAAGTTGACACAATCAGTAAGTTGGTTTTTTACGTACACCATATAACTAAATAATAAGTACATACACATGCATGACAGTCATGTGCTATTTGCACAATAAAATAATATACTAATACAACAAAAGTGTTGCGCATAAATATTTCATTGTAAATATCCTCCGCGGCGCGGCGGGCGGCCCGTGTCAAAGTGGGTATTACGTCAATAATAAAAAACACCTCTCCGGCGCGGCGGAACCACTAAGTTATCCATCAAATGCGTAACTCGGATTCAAAAGTAGAACAGGTGTAAGAATTCATTATTTAGTTTTATGGCTAGTTTACAGGCGATAGTTGCGAAGCCTAATAGTAATAGATTACCTGGTGTGTGGGCATAGGGAGTGGTTGCAGCGCTTGTAGCGGCTGTAGCGTCGGCTGCGGCGCGACTGGCGTCAGCGGCGGTGGCGCCGTCGTTGCTGGCTGAACAGCCAAATACATTTTTCGAGGCCCCAACATACCCTGCTTCCCTGTAGATTCTTGAGCTGAAATGTAATTATTATTTAGAATTATAAATCCTAAAGTAGGCCACAAGGGCAATTGTTATAAACTGATATATAGTCATATATAAACCTGCATTCAGTCAGAACACTCACGAATGTAATGTATTAAATTTACAATATCTACCTTTTAGGAGTTGCTGCTTGACTTGATGTTGAACAAGTGCTAACTGCTGGGGCGTGAGTGAGTATCCGTGAAGACCCTGTAGAACTATGCTCGGGCCACTACTTGTTTGCATCACCTACAAAAAATATTCAGTGAAGATTTACATAAAGGCAGGTAGCAGGCAACACGCAGTAAATACCTAGTCGAGTAAAATATGTTAAGAAAGAATATCATATTTTATATACTTCGTGGAGAAATAAAATATTAGAATGTAGTTAAACAATGACTGCTAGCCTACCTGCGCTGTAACAGTCTTTATGACAGTTCCAGGGGGCTGTCCGGCCAGGAGTCGCTTCTCCATGAGTTGATCTTCTGTAAGTTGCGGTGTGGCGAGGGGCGCTGGCCGCACGGGGGTCACGGCAGGCACGGGCGCCGCAGCAGGGCTCTGGCCGATGTGCGCCACAATCTGGGCCTGGTTGTTCCCAGTAGGCCGGATAAGCACCTAAAACAAAATAATTTGTAGTCATATTTGTAACCTAAAACAAAATTATTATAGCACAAATAGGAGCAACGATAACTGTACCTGCTGCCCATTCACAGTAGCCAGTTGGATCTTGCCAGCGGCAATTTGCTGCACGAGCGCGGGGTTGTTGACAACGATCTGCTGCGCGGCGGGGCGGGAGCGCGGCGGCTGCGCCAGGAGCGCGCGGGGCGGCGCGGGCGCGGCGACCGGCACGGGAGCACGCCGCGCCACAAGCTGCGTCTGCACGCCCTGCACCATCACCGTCTGCACTCCCTGCACCGCTTGCATGCGCGGCTGTAGGTTTGCGCGGGTGCCCGCTTGCACTACCATCTGAGGGGTGTAAAAAAAGCAAAGTAGATTTTGTCCACAATTTGGATTTTTTTTATCCTGTGAATGCAGATTTACTCTTAACGTACGACCTAATCACCTGAGCAAGTAAACTTCACTCACTACCGCTATAAATTGAATTCCAAAATGCGCTTAAATGCAAAATCGTTTCCATCCTGAGTTTCCGAAAAGCAAAGTTGATTATGATTTTAATAATTCATTCACTTGGGTATCCATTTGGATATTGGGTATTTTATTCTTATCACGGGAAAATATGAGGTTCTCATGATAAACCATATTAATCGTGGGCGATGCTGCGGGGTGAACAACTAGTATCATATAATAAATATAACCAATCTAGTGCCGCTGTCAAAAAATCTAGAAATACCTAAGGACACCGACACTTTAAGCGTTTTTTCTACCGTCCCGATGCCGGGACACCGACACTTGACTAGATAAAAGAAATTTAACTGTAGAACTGAAAGATAAAGCGCTAGACCAGACATCTTGGAGGTAGACTGCGGCACTATGCTTCGTACGGAATTTAACGACACATCTCATCATAATGGCCATACATTTATTTAGAGCTGAAATGGAAAACAATTGTTTCATATTTCTTGAGCTCGAGCATGTTCTGCACTCGAACAAAACGAATAAACTGAGATATTTCAAGGCCCCAAATAAACAGCTTAAAAAAAAAAACCTCACCTGCTGCGAAGGCACTACAACTTGCTGTGTCGACTGCACGACCACCTGTTGCTGCGGCTGCACCACCAGCTGTCGGTTGCCTTGAAGCATGATCTGCGTCGGCTGCGGCGCTACACGCAGCGAGGGCGCTGCTGCCGGGCGATTTTCTTCCGCGCTCTTCTTCGGCGTCAGTACCCTGTCTCCATTCTCTGGCTGCACGGACTCCACCATTTTCGCCGGCGACGCAGATACTAATTGACCCAATCCTGATTGTCCGGCCATTACTACGTGCAATTTTCCGTCTGGCATTTGTATTAGCTGTTGGCCTTCTAACAGTCCCCGGACTGTAATTTTTCCGTCCGGAGCCCGAATTATTTGAACTTTCTGAGGACCTTCTTTTTGAGGTGTCGCAATAGCTTTTGGCGCCGCCCCTCCGTCAGCAGACTGTGCAGACTTTGCAGCAGCGGCAGCAATCGGTTGGCTAATCACTCTAGTGGTACCATCTGCACCTTTCGTCATGATAATTCTTCTGGTACCAATAACAGTTTTCGGACCAGTGGGTGTTGTAGTATTGGTTGTCAATAAAGAAGTAAGTGTACTCTTCCCGGAATACTGATTTGGCGTTGATTTCTTTTCTGGAAAGGAACAAATAATTGAATTATAATAATGTAATTTCTAATTTAACGTATTTTAGTTGACAATACAAAGATATTACAGAATTATCTATGTTAAGCTGTGCAAGATTAAATGAATAAATAATAATACAGGAGGGTATTGTGATTTGAGTAATATCAATGTGTACCTTGAGACATTTCAAGGGCTCTCTTCTGCTGATGCGCGGCTCTCTGCTCACGCAGCTGCTGCTCCATCTTGTCCTTGAGGTCGGCGGCGTGCGCGGGCGGTAGCGCGGTGCTGCGCGGCGGCAGCTTGCCGGTGGACGTGCGCGTCACTGGCGTCGCACGCTCCGCACGCTCGCCGTACTGACGGACTTCCCATAACTCCAGTTTATCCTCATCCACCCACTCTTCGGAAACCTTAATACAAATAGAGTTATTAGTTATTACAACTGCTAATTGAACACAAAAATCATTATGTATATTTTTGTAAGCAGAAATTCACCTGAGGCTCAGTATTTTGAGGAGATTCCGCACGCTTTCTCTTTCTTAATCCACTACGTATTGAAGTCACTTCACGTACTGTCTTGGGCAACTCCAAAGGTATCACGACCCGTCGTCGAAGATACTGCGTACGTTCAGAAAATTGACCAATGTGGCGGTGTTTCAATAGTTCGAGAGAAACTATCTCCGTGTCTGTCGTCAGTTGGTGCTTGCCGTCGGCGGTGGCGGGCTTGGCGGACATGTCATCCCATCGCAAACACGCCCACATTATACGAAGCTGTAGTGCTGCACTGGCTAGCCACTGGAGGTTTACAGTACGATATAACCAACACGTTTTAAAAAGAGGTCTTGCACATTGATAAGGCCACACAGCTTGATTAGGCTTTGCACTAAGACTAAATCCAGAAACAATACTGTGCCCAGATTGCCTACTAAGTTTTTTCAGTTCATGATGCGGCAACACCATCATAGTCTTTGCCTTACTTCTAGTATGGAATGAGGAACAGAGTGGGTATTTTACTGGAGTTCTTTTCTTTTTCTTCTCTACTGCAGATGTTTGGACTCTTTTAAGATATACTTTTCCTAGAGGATTCTCTGCAGAGTATACTCTTACCATGCCACAATCAGCTTTTTCTTCTTTTATTGTTTTGTCATCCCTTTTTATAGATCTAGTGAGACCAAATCGTCTGTTAACAGTTGCCCGATATATTGGTTTCTCATCATTCTTTGCTGGCGTTACTGAACACTTGTAGCCATCATTGCTATTTCCAGAAGTAGCTGTGGCAATGGCAGACATTTTAGCTGCTCTCCCTCTAGTTATTTTCAATTTTGGTATAGGCGGTCGCGATGTATCTGATTCAGTATCGGGGGCACCCTCTTCAGTTTGTTCCAGTTGATCACCATCTGTTAATTCTTTTAGAGGTCCTATTTCAACCTCATTTTCGTCATTGTTATTGCAGGATATATCAATATCCATCTCATTCCCCACAGCAGGCACAGCTGATTCCTCAAGTGTGCTTTCTGATTTCATGATATTTTCGTCATCTTTTTCTGTCTTTACATTAACATCGCAGTCACTACTGAACTTTCTTTTAACAAAACAATCGGTAGTTTTGCTGTCACACTCTTGTGCGCACGCAACTGCTGATAATAAGTCTGTTAAAATATTTTCATTTGAATTTACAGGTGGGGCAGAAATTTTCCCTAATAGATATTGTTCTAAAATTGATGTTTTGGAGTTATCTTTAGAATTAGTAAATAAACTTGAGTTGACTGCATTTCCTTTTAAAGCAGACAGCAATTCATTTAACAGTCTTGCCTTTTTGATGCATAATGGGGAATAGCAATTTATTTTAACATCTGAACCTTGGAGCAAAGTTGAAGGTTCTATTTTGGTGCATCCAGAAGAATAACATTTGTAATGTTTAGTCAACTGATGTAATGTCTGATATTGATCTCTGAGGGAATCAACATTCTTAGTAGCAGCATTAACAATGTTTGGTTTCAAATCGCTTGTTGGGTCACAAATTGAAGTATCATCAGGTTCATCATTTTCAACATCAATATTTTTATCATCCTCATTCTTTACATCAATTTCCTCTTTCTTCACATTAGCTAATAAATTAGCCAATTTCTTTTCCTCCATAAACTTTAAATAAGTTCGTCGAGCTAGAAAATCATCGAGTTTAGTTTTTTTTGCTATTTTGGGGTAATATCTTCTTGTTGAGGAACTCAATGCTTTTTCAACATCAATCTCCTCAAAATCTTCGTTGTCTCTTTCTAGCTTTAAGTTACGCATAGACGTAGGCACTGAAAACCAGACAGATTTTGTTAATAATAAAATAATGTGTTTAAAGTTAAATAAATTCAATAATCAACATACATTTATCAAGCACATCTTTGTCGGTTGTCTCATTTGACATTAAATATTCATATGTTTTGGGCTCAACAGCTAATACTTTGATGATCGTGCCTTCCCTAACCCTGACTGCAATTTTGGCTGGACCATTGACCAAATTCGGCTTTATGTTTGTATTGTGCTTTTTGAACTTCCTAGTGGAAGAGTTCCACAACCAGCCCCATTGTCCATGAATTCTGTATTCTTCTCCTTTCTGTTTCCAGACCTGAATAATTGAAAATAGATAATAATTTATTAATAGTTAAATCTCAGTATATGAAAACCATTTAGTATTATCGTACATTAAATGAGAAATTCAATTACGGTGTCGAGAATAATATAAAGCAATAAAAAATATATTACCTGATGCCGGAGACCCAGGGAATATTTTACAAAGTTGTAAGCAGTGCGATAGCGCTCTTCTTCCTCATCTCTTTCCTTCTTCTCTCTTTTATCGAGTTTTTTGCGCTCTTCACGCTCAACAGCAGTTGTACGTATAAGTTTAACATGGCCTAGTTGCTCATGCCATGCTGGGACCCAAACAACACTTTTTATACAAGCCTGCAAAGTATAAGATTGTATGTATACAGGAAGCACCAAGATGCACAGCAGGAAGCGCCAACCCTTCAAGACTAACAGAACAGCTCGGGATAAAATACGACCTCTGTAAAGTTAAGTCGTTAGTTTTCGGAGATATTCATACTTTCATGACTTTCAGGAAAATCCATATCATAGATCAGTTTTCGAATGCCACAACTAACAAACTTTCCTGTTTTACGATTGTGATTTCGGTCCCTCACGATATTCTGAATAAGCCTGTTACCACAGTCCAAAATATATTAGCAGTGCTTTAAGTTTGGGAAATTTTTTTTGTCCAAGTAAACAATAAAAAATTGCGATTGACTCGAAAACTAACAACTTTATACTGTTAGTCGTATTTTGACATCCAAATTAATTAGTATTGAGCTCTCCTTTAATCTCTTGTAGTGTGGCGTTGAATTTTTGACAGCCTTTATATTCCTGTTTTGAAAAGGTATCTTTAATACATTAGTAATAATAGTATTGATTACCTGTAGCACACAAAGAGCTCTTGCAAAGTCTCGAGGCGCTTGGCATAACTGCACTGCTTGTACCCATGGTTTTCTCAACAATGACCAATTAGGATGCATAAACTGTACAACTATATTGGATTCCAGTTGCAATAATGTTTGCCTAAGTGTTGCTACTAGCAGCGGTTTTGTTGCTGTAAAGATATATAAAAATTTAACAAATTTATTACTGTTAACAAATCTAGACCCTTTAGGTACATATAGTCTACTTCACAAAATGTCCACTTGCAAATGACTTCTTCCCATTTCTCAGAACGTCAATTTCCCAAAACGACCAAAATCTAAATAGAGAAAAAGGTATTCATAGTCCATATGTAGCAAGAGGCCTTATGTAGGTTCAATTTTAATTTCAAACCTTTATCTACTGAATCAGGTTACAAATTAAAATAAAACTAAAAATTCAATTATTTTATAGATCGGTCCCCTGAGTCAGTGTGTCTTTTGAGACATAGGCCTCCTCCAGCTGTTATAGGATTACAAAAAATCCATACCATTGAGCAATCCAATCCATTTAAAATCTTGTCCAGATGCCAGAGAAAACTTGTGCGACATGTATCGTTTTTTATCCCTTTCTTCATTTCGCTGAGGTTTGTTTAAGGCCAATGGATTTGTAGTGTACTGATTTATATAATTTTTAAAATTATTTTCATTGCCAAGTTTGAATAGGTAGGTTCCATTTGATATTTGATTAGATTTGAGTCTTGTCACCCTTTCTGAAACTGTAAAAAATATGATTTATTACACTGTAAATAAAAAAGCTTTAAAATATGAAAGAAGGCAGAAATACAGATTTCCCTAACCATTTTTCTTTGAATTTCAAACGATTATTATTAATCAATTATATTTTAAAAACACTGTAAATTGTTTAAAAAGTGGGCTAATATGATGACCTAAAAGAATAAAATAGACTCACTGTCTTCATTCTTCTTTATTTTAATTTTATTTGTCGTATTATTCTTGTTCCTTTTTATGTCACCATCAATAGCATCCTGTTGCTCATCAACATCATCATGTGCAGTATCATCACTGGTTATAGTTACTTCGTTCACAACATCTCCATCAGGATCAAGAGTGGTAGGATTATCAGTTTTTTCATCTGTCTTCATTATTAAATTTTGTCCTTGCTGTTTCAGCTCCACTTTTAGTTTTCTTTGCTTGATGGCATTACTATTTTCAACTTCTAAGTATGATTTCCGGTTTCCCTTGGCTTGATTTGTTAGTCGTTCTGTTATATCCATTTGCCTCAAAATTTCTTGTTTCATTTCTAAAAGCTCACGAACCAGTGGAGTTTCCATTTTTTCTGCATCCAGTACTTCAAGTAATTCTTCAAATTGTCGTGGAGTTGTGTAATACCAGACATGTCCATTTTCAGCCTCTCTAATGAAATAACATAATATAGGTGTTATTTGTTATGTAAAGCTGAAAAGTTGATTATTATTGTGCGATGCTCAGCGTCAGTGGCGTCGGGGATAAGACGCGGCCTATCATATCGGTCGTCTTGGAGATCCTTGGGGGAGGCCTTTGTCCAGCGACGTCTACAGGCTGATATGATGATGATGATCATATCGAAAGGTCCGAAGTTCGATACCCGGCCGGGCCATGTACCAATGGGTTTTTCTCGAAACTTAAGTACATTTACTGACTGCTGTCAAACGGTGAAGGAAAACATCGTGAGGAAACCTGCATACGCCGAAGAAGAAATTCTTGAAGTCCACCAACCCGCACTGAGCTAGCGTGGTGGACTATAGCCCGAACACGCTCGTTGAGAGGGTAGACCTGAGCCTACAACTGGCCGGTGTGACGTGCTACGCAACGCGTTGCGAACGCTCTGCGCTGCACCGCATACGCATTCGGTTTGACCCAGCCCTAAAGGTTCGAATTTTTAAAAACCTTTTCCACAGATTAGAGATATAAGTCCAAACCTTTTTACGCTAGCAGTTAAAAAGCATTTTCCACGCAGATTTCGAATGAGAAAGTATATTATTCGAGCTTGTGAGGTGAAAAATAAATTATTCTCAATATGAGCATAAAATCACAGAAAAATTTAGTTTTGAAACTTACACAAACAACCGACGTGCAATAAACCAGTATTTTCTACCATGTCTATCAAAACCCAAGTGCTCATGACGACACAGTAATCCTTGTTTCTCAGCATCAGGAAGACAATCAGTTACACCAATAGTTTTGTGATTTTTACAGAGAGCACACTGCCAATCTTCAGATGGGACGTCCACCAAGGGAGGATCAACACATTCCAAATGAAAAACAGCTGGACATGTCTCACAGCACAGTAGATCCCCCAAGCGGTGGCAAACTCGACAGTGATCGTCATAATGGATAGGAACTGCAAGGAAACATCAATTTATCCGAAAACCGAAGGCAACAGTGTCACACAATATTTATTGGTTGGTAGAATTATATGAGACAATAAAAATATATAAAAGAAAATAAATTGCTCAAACTTAGAATGTTTTGCTATGAAGCTAAGGACGGATCGACTTGGAACAATGACTGCATCTGATGAAATTTTATTAATATTACGATAAATCAGAAATATGGACACAGATTATTTTCGTCAATGTGGACGTGTTAGAATTAATATCATTGTGATCAGGGAGGGATTTAAGCAACTTTGAAAAAACTTACAGACTGATGAATTTTGAACTAATTTGAACATTTTTAGGGTTCTACATGCATTCTAAATACAACACATTCTATTAATTTTCGATACAAAGTTTCTTTGCAATTTACCACATTTACTCCTTACAACCTACACAATCAATATTCATAATAAAATAACGTACTAAGTACGTAAGTAGTAAGTTTTTATTACAAAATGTCCAGGTCACCGGTTCGATTCCTGAGTAGTGTATGAGTTTTTTAAATCTATGAATGCAGTTTATCTTTACTTTAAAATCGACGACATGGTTCCTTAGAACATATTTCTCTATCTCCTATACTTTTGGACTTCCCCACCTATCTCAATGTGTAACCCTGTATAACAAAGTTAAAAGGAAAACTATGACAGCTAAGTGGGTTCTATTAGTTTTCTAGTATTTAGTTGAAATAAGTTCATACAAGCTAAACTAGACTATGTTTGTTCTAGTAGTTATTCATTGTTGAACTAGACTATGGAACCCTACACTGCGCGTGGCCCGACGCGCATTTGGCCGTTTTTTTTATTTTAAAAATGAATTATCAAGAATTATTTTAAAAGTGAACTGACTAAAATTTTGTCTTTGGACTTATGGCAGTTTGTTAATTACTGACACATTTTTGTTGGTATTATTAACGAGATGGAGTCATGTGTGTAAAAATGTGTATTTGTGATATGAAAACTTTTACGTCTGTAAAATTAAACTTGTGCGTAAAAGCGAATTAAAAGTTAAATGAATACTTGAATGATAAAATTAAAAGGAGTAACCTGATTGCTCAACATCAATTTATAAATATTTATACAAAATAATTATATGTACTGTTGGGTTTGTTACTGTTTCTTCAAAGTCGTTTTAGGCAGAATTGACATCAAAATGAGAATATTGTATTCGAATGTTGAATAAACGAATTTTCATTTCATTAACCAATTATAGAATTTCAATATGAACCACTACATACACAAATACTCGTCTCGCTAAATTATCTAAGTCTCAAACCATCATTGGTGTAAGGACTTGGAAATTAATTGGAATTGATTTTTAAACCACCACTCACATTTTATCTATTTGGTTTTGTGCTCATAGGGAGTGTGACTGTCTAATTTCCTTTCACAATAGTATTTATTAACAGAATACATTACAACAAAATGTAGGCAGAAACTCACCTTCACTCAGAAGATCATCTCGTACTGGATTTGTAATCAAGAATTGATTGCACATGAATTGCAGCACCACAAGCCGATCTTCAACAGTTGTAAAAGGATATTCACAGGAGTTTAGAACTCTTACGACAGCCTGGTCAAAAGATTTGTCACTTTCTACATAAATTCTTAGAATTTCTGGCCAAGTCATAACATCCAACAAAAACAAAGTAATATTGACGCTGTCTTTATGGTCTAAGGGGCCAAAATGTGTTTGCTGAGCATCTTCTTCTCTAAGTAAAGACTTTAGTAACATTATATGTACTTCAATAAGCAAATTGCTTTGATCTTCACAGCTTATAGCTGCACATAAGTCTTCTATACGAAACGGGGACAATCTTACAAGGTGTCTGAAGTGGCGCAATACTTCATATATACCAACTATTTGCAACACTAAATTCTGGGGGATAATCAAATCATCTGATGATGGTGGGAGATCCAAAGGAGGTATCTGTCGTTCTTGTTGTAGCCATAGAGGATCTGGGCTTGGAGGGCGCACTAGATTAGTGCCAACCTTACGTGGAGTACCCCCTGTGGTGCTGTAGCTGCTAACAGAGAAGTCGCTGTCGCTGGCTGCGGCCTCTGCGACGCTGCCGTCAGAACTCTCGCTGCCACGCTCTTCTTCTGGTTCGGACCTATCGCTATATTCATCTCCGAAATCAGATCCATAATGATATTCAGATTCGTGATAATCGGCAGCATGTGGATTATATCCCCTTCGTGAATATGCACTTGACAAACCACCTCTCTTGGTTTTATGAGCTTTTCCTCCTCTTGGTTTTCGCGTACTTCGCCTACTCACATCGCTACCTTGAGGGGACGATGCTCGAGATACTGTTGGGGTACTTCCAAGAGAATTCGACCCAATGTTTTGAGCTTGTTGTAAATATTTTGGTTTTTTCAATAAATGATATTGAAATTTTCTATTTTTTTCAAAACTTCCCGATTTCGGGGGCCTCCCGCGTTTTTTTGCCCCCCTTCCTGACATTATTATAAACAACTGTCAATTAAGCCGATTCGCACGTGTATGGCAAAAACACAGTCTTGTTTACAAAAACAAAACGATGGAAATGCATTTTAGTTCATCCTAAATCCAACGCAGTCATGATCCCAGCCGTTTGAGATGCTTACTTCACATAAATTAGACGCCACAAGGTTTTTCTACACACTTTACGCAGTCTTTCCACAATGATGAAATAGTCGAATAATTCACTGATAACAGTATAGGGAATGCATTTTATTTATAGAAAGAAGGCACCAAAAACGTAATGACGCGAATAGTGAGCAGATACATGCAATTCTAAAACGCTAGATGCTGGCTTCTCATTGGTCGATTAACAGTCCGCCATGTCGTTTTTTATAACTTGTGATATTGAATTTTTGGGGGCCGATTGAATTAGTTTATAAAACAGGAAATGCACGAACAGATTATTAAAATGATTTTTTCAATGAACTAAAACCGAGGTACGTTAGTTATTTTTCTTGAATTGCAAGCAAAGTTGCGGTCGCACACCACTATAGCCAAGCCACCAAAAGAATCGGCAGCCATTTTCTCGATTTTCTTTTGAGCAAAGTGTCATATTAGTGATTTTTATAATATTGATTTATTGTTAATCCTTTTCATAACATGTTATTTAATAAAGAATATTCTAATATTAATTTAAAAAATTTCTTTAAATATTAGATATAAAAAATTTGTTTTGTTTACTCATTATTGACCAAATGCAGCGGCGGAAATCGGAAACAGTATGCAATACTCCGAATAAATGTCTATGGTTGGTCTATTTTTTTTAAAGTAGGTTTTGGTTTGGTAACGAGACTTTTAAGGCATAACTTATTTTGAATTAAAAGTCTAATTTGTTAATTTAAACCGGCCTCCACAAAAACAGAGCACGACTAGAGTTAGTCAGTGATTTTCAATAAGGTTCTTATCCTCACTAAATCGATAGTAACTTTAATGAAGATTTCTAATGGACAAATTTGGTACGAGCTGAAAGAGTTGATAATTTAACTTCCCTCACAATATACACAACCACAAGTATTTAATCGGATCCCTCAGTTCAAATTAGGCTTTTTGGCGGGATTTTATCGGAGAAACCACCGAATGGCACTAGTTGTGCTTTCGTGGAGGCCGTGCTGCGGTTTTATTGCAAATCGCCGACTAATTATAGTCGTGCTCTGTTTTTGTGTAGGCCGTGCTGTAACCGCCGGTTTTTGCAAAAAAAAAAACAAACCAAATATGACTTGGCTGTATGGTCAACGACTTTTGTCCTCAGGACCCGTCCAATAATGGTCAGGCAAAAGTCATAGACCATACAGCCAAGTTGGACGAATTATAAAAAAAACATCTAAATATTACTACTATCGCAAGTGAATCGGTGATTTTATTTTCTCAGTAAGTTTTAGCTTTTGGTCTAACTAGGTAAATTTTCCTAAATAAAGTAAATAATCAGTACATATATATTATCTCTTACCTTTGATTTGCAGCGATTTCGAACGAGGTCTTTGTGGAGCGTGTTAAAAATATAACCTATTGTGTAGGTAGTGACAGGATTTGGTAAAGGAGTAGCATTGGCTTTATTTGGAATATGATGTACTATATGAAGAATATCATCACACATGATAATGATGTTTTATTACCAACATGCATGTATCATTTAAAAAATCCGAACGAATCTTCGACAGCAGACAAAATCGATATCAATATCAGTAACCAGGTTAAGAAGTTTCTTCAGGTGTCTTTTGTACCTAATTCTATTTGAAAACTAACACTTTGTGCTGGGCGGGTCTCCATTTAGTAGTTGGGTAGCTTTGTCCGGTAGGTACCATACAACTAGTGTCAGTAGTTGCTTTGTTAACTGCTGGGACTAAGGAAGGCTTAGTTCAGTAGTTTGATTGAGTCTTTCTTGGTCTCAGCAGTTTGGTTGTACAAAGGAACCGAACAACTGAGACTAAAGATTACTTAGTAGTTCAGTACCGGACAAAACAACTGAACTACTGAGACTAGATGTTAGTGCTGCATCTGATTGATTTTTCAGATACAGGATAAATTAAAGAGCTTAGAGGTAGGATAATATGTACAATCTACTTATATGATAATTTAAATGCAATGTATGCTATTATTTTAATTGTCTCTAGAAGATCAATCTGATGCAGCCCAGCACTAGTAAATACTTCAGCAATATTTTACATACAATTTCTTTTCTATTTATAACACTCCCTGTAAATTTTAGACATCAAATAACAAAATGACTGAATTGGAACAAAGACAAGATCAACTACTAACAAAGTTGGATGTACTTTATGAGAGAATCAAAACAATTAGCTCTTTTTGTAATGTTAGCGCCCCACAGGGTATAAGAATGAAGGAAGTTAAACAAGCTGTGAGTATACTTGTGTTTATACTTTTTAAAATATAAGTTAATGTTTGTCAACATTAAATTATTAAATAATATTTAAAGACATAATCTGAGTTTGACAAAAATTAATTTTTTTACAGATATCAACTCCTGATGAAATCATCATGGTTTTCAGCCCTGATAATTTACCTTGGTTCCTGAATATCTTATTAAAACAGGCATCGCTCTCCATCAATATAACATGGCACATACATTCTTCTGTTCCTAATGAGAAAGTACCGAAAATTAAGGCTTTTGTAAAGAAACTGCAAAATATTTCTCAACAATCAATCATTAATTTGAGGCTGATATTCAAGTGTGGCGCTGGTTCGTATATATTCAATATAAGTACTGATCAATGATAGCACATGTTTTTAGACTATAACACTTTGTATATAATCTATAGTTTAAACATAATACAATGATCTACGAAACTTATTAAATCTTTTTTTTTAGAGAGCGTCAGTGGCGTCTCGGATAAGACGCGGCCTATCATATCGAAAGGTCCGGAGTTCGATCCCCGGCTGGGCCATGTACCAATGGGTTTTTTCTCGAAACTTAAGTACATTTTACTGACTGCTCTCAAACGGTGAAGGAAAACATCGTAAGGAAACCTGCATACGCCGAAGCGTGGTGGACTATAGCCCAAACACCCTCGTTGAGAGGGTAGGCCTGAGCCCCAGCAGTGGGGACATGTTAAGGCTGTTGATGATTTTATTTTTTAATTCTCAAATCTACAGCTAGCTATCGAATATTTTATTCTATTAAAATGTAAATTGTGCATTAGCCATTATCAGATTTCCTTTTTGTAAATTATGCAGTTTCTAAATTATAAATATAACTTATTTAATAAAGTTATAGTTCTGTTTTATTTCAGCTGATTCTGAACTAAGGTTGTCATCATTGGCTGTACCGATAGTAGGCAATGTGAACATATTGAGGTATCTGTCATCTGTTTATCCAGCTGTAATACCCTACGATGACGATGATTACTATGTGGACTCTTTACTAGATCTTTGTCATATAATGGAAAGAACACCAGAAAAGAATAAAGAAGCTATTATCAACAAATTATTTTCACAGAGTAATAACTGGATTTACAAAAATGAATATTCAATTGTGGACATAGCTGCTTACAATGTTGTAAAGCAATGGCAAATATGTCCCAAGTGTGTGCCGAAAACTTGGTTTGAGAGATGTGAAAATTTTTGTGTGTAATAAATAATGAAAACTATGGAATATGAATAAACTCATAATAGTTTTAAAATGTGTTTTTTTACCTAGTCATTTTACTTAATTAGATAAGGGGATATAAAAATAAAAACATTGATAAATCTTTATAATCAAAATGTATTGTGGTCTATGATAATATTGATAATTATAATACATACCTACTCATACAATGTGGTTTGCAATTTAAGTCTTCATTCTGGTAATGGTATAATGGCACCTGCAATTTTCTATTTAATTCTACATTTGTATATTGCTATAATTGTTTTAAATAAAGTTGTTTGTCTAAACGAGAAATTAAATCCAAAATAATATCCATTTGAAACCTATTTTGAAATTATGCATAAAATAGTAAATGTGCATTCTTATACGTATTTTTTCTCCTTCAATTAATGCTAAGTGTCTGTGTACTGCATAAAACCTTTAACAATAAGTATTATACTACTTACATAGGAAGGGGTAGGTATACTATAGAGTTACCTACCATCAAAGTTACATTACAGTAAATCACAGTTTTTTTAAATTGTGCCAAAATACTTGTTCATATAAATGCATGCATTGTCCTAAGATCAATATTTCATATTTAACGCTAATATTTACAACATTATAAGGAGTTTTATTCTAATACTATCAGTCAATTGCATGAATTATTCATAAAATATAAAACTTACAAAATTATGCAATAGCAATTTTATAGTCTCGTTACTTAAAATAATATGACTTATAAATTATTTAAATCAATACTGTTTATATACATAATTGAATTGATTGAACAAAACAAGATTAAGTATGTAAGTTACTACTAAATTATTGTAAAGCATAATAATAATAACCGACGCATTTTTAAACTTTCGATGGGCTATTAAAATATATAGGAGTGAAGGAAGTTTTGTATTTCTATAAATTTGAATGAAAGTCGATTGTATTTTAAAGTCTAAAAAAAGTCGATACAAAAAATCTGTTTGTCCGTTACTTTGTCTAGCGTCTAAACTTGTGAAGCGATTGGAATGAAATTTTGTATTTCACTAGGTTTTCTAACTTTGAAATTCCAGGGAAAAAATCTGTTTGATTTGCTTGTATACAGCAGCTGCAATACCCACTTTTCTCTGAATAATCGCTACACCATACAACCCACACAAAATAAACATTTATACGCGCTTCACTCATATAAGGTTGAAGTGATTTAAATAAACTACTTAAATTGTAATAAATTAATAGTATGTAAATTACAAGATAAAATGTAGTTAAAATACAAATTTTAATTTGCGGTTCATATGCCTAAAAACGTACATAATAAATACAATTTCGCCACTAGCACTGATTAATTTTGTTTTTCTAAACATTTCCATACAAATGATTTAGATCGATCTGTCTGCTTTAAAGTAATATAATTAGTTTTTTCCAGTAAAAAATGGTTAAGCCCATTAGTGAGTAAGTTGTGCAGAGTGGCCATGCCTTTTATTTATTAGATTTTGTTGTGTGGGTACTACTAGGTGAGAAAACAAAATACCTAAATATAGTCTATGTGAAAGCAATTGAAATTGCGTATTGATGTGGCTAGATTAAGATTATGACTAAAGCCGAACATGACACCCACCTAACAACCCTTATTTAAGCGTGCATTACTTTATAGATAAATTGACAGTGCTACTTTTTCGTGATCTAAATGTTTTACGGTACGTGAATTGTGCGTACTCGATAATTTATTATTATTTTGCTTAAGTATACCTATACAGGGTTGAAAAACGAAAGCTACATGTAGGCAAAATACATACCATAAATATAGCATTTTACTCAAAGGGGATTTTTTAAAAATATAATGAAATATTGTATTCATAAGTGGTCCCTCAACGATCATGCTTGCATGTCATGCAACATTTACGTGAATTATCATGCTGCATGATGGACCATCATGCTTGCTATCAATCAGTATAGTGAAGCAACGGCCAGCACGTAGTTCGCATGTCATGCCGCAGGATCGTTTAGGGAGCCTAATAGGAATTATTTAGAATGTACAAATGAAGCCCTTTCATATGATACTCCACTTGACATTGTAACCCCATTTAAAAATTTAGATTCCCCATTTCGGCCCCTTTTGCAATTAAATTGAAATACTTTTAAAATTATTTCATAAGCAATAAATATAGTGGTTAATCGTTATTTAATATTGTTCCAAATTTCAAGCCGATCGCATTAGTTGTTGTGACGGGACCGGTTCCTTTTTGCCATTTTGGTACGGAACCTAACAATAACTGCATTCCATTTTTCAAGCTCACTGCTGCTCATATATATTTTGTTTTAGTTGTAAAAAACATGGTATGATTATGGTACTTTCCCTTCATTTAACGTTCCCTTTTCACATTCTGCTCTGTATTCGTAGTAGATTCGTAGCTATCAAATCTATGACGCTCTTCGTTGGTTTCAGATTGAATGACAAATGCACTTTTATGCATTCATAAAATCAATAATCATGACTATTCATGACATGATGATTTGATTATTATTATGGCAAATAAACAAAGTGACAGTGGCGCACTTTATATATAATTGTTTGCATTTGCTCTTATAATAGTTAAAATTTGGCAATTTACAATCAAATGTCGAATTATATAATCCAATTAAATACAATATAACGAGATCCTAAACATTATAACGAACTGCCAATCATTCTAATAAAACTATAACAATCTCGATTTCATTCCATAAGCCTACACATTGGAAAAAATTCTAAAGTATCTTTTCATTTACTAGGCGAAACGAAATTTACATTTGCTTGCTGTTTTCCTAATCCTTATCGTGAAACTATTCTATGCTATGTAGTTGCCCAAGTTATCCTGCAAGGGTGCCAGTAGTACCTGGCGACACTTCAAATCAAATAATTTATTTCAACATTAGAATGTCATATTTTATAAAGTCACAAGAATAAGAATATAACGTCCAAGTGTCCACCAACGGTGCCCTTATGCATTTTTTGGTACACATACGCTTTAGAATAGAATTTCTAAGGCGTAAATTCAAAAAACTGGTGTATGCCGGTGTAAGTTTCCTTACGATGTTTTTCTTCACCGAAAAGCCTGTAGTACTATTAATAGACCGTATTTAAGTTCCGAAAAACTACTTGGTACAGGCCAAGGTTCGAAGACACTACCTCATGAACGTGAGGCGAGTGTACAACCAACTAGGCTACCACGGCCCAAGTTAACTAATATATCAGAGGATAAAGGCAACGTTAAAGTTTAACTACCAATTACTCCTAGAAGCGCATTTAATTTTGCCTAGTAATGTAATGAATAAAACTTACGCTTTTAGCTACCTATCGTAAAGCTTGATATGTATGTACACATTAAAAATAAGGCAGTCGATTAAATTGTGTAAGCCGATAACCCTATGTCGCTATTTACGATAATCATTGAATGGCAATTTACAAATGTAATCGACAAATCGTCTATTGAGAGGCAAACTCCCTAGGTAACAATTTTTTTTTACAAAATGAAATGCTGTCCATTTGATCGTGCTAGATGACCAAATTACGATACCGATCATAGGTAGCTAACTCGTATGATACCGATATACAATTATTTTGAGAAAACAACGATTTTATAGATTATTGTTGTTTTACTTTCTTAAATGCTATGCTAAATGTATGTAGTAATTAATTTTAGGACAAGTTTAGGAAGTTTTATTACATTTATGTCCTTAAAATAAAAAAAGGAACAGAAAGAGATACATAAAAGAGTTATGTCACGTTAATGGAACTGTCAGCTACCGATATTTACCACAAACGGAGTTCCGAAAATGGGCGTAGTGTAATTTCATTTGTCAAAAAAATATATAGTTCGTGAGTTTTGCCCAAGTTTTGCCTCTGAATAGATGAAATATAATAATAAGGGAATGGCTAGTGTTTGTTACATGTGCACGGCATCCGGCGGTGCTGCCGTGACCGGGGGCTCCTGTCATACGAACGATGAGAAGCCCGGCAGCGGCGCCCGGGAGCGCGCCATGTTGTTCATGACAATCTGGCCTCCGTTGAGGCTGACGACGGCGCTGCCCTCGGGCTCCGAGTCCGTGTAGCTCGAGTAGTTCCGCACCGGCCGCTGTCGCTTCCACGACTGGCGCAGCGTGTCGTTCACGTTCGCATAGTGGTTCACGAATGAATGCGGCTCGGATCTCACGCTCTCGTTCTCGCTCTCAGAATTCTGCAATCACATAGTTCATTATTAATTTTATATTGTACAAAAAATCGGACTTGATTTAATTTTGCAATCTTAAAATATTTTAATTTAAGTACCCTTCATCATTATTAGTACTTATTATTATTAATAATACAGAGTTCTACATACATTTACAATGAATGAATAAATGAAGTTTATGCGGAGCTGTGAGAGTTGTTTATAAACGATTTATCGCATTCAATGTATGAATTTGTAAACATACAACAATTAAAGAAGAGTAGAGACAGTTCGCATCTTCTTTGGTGCAAACTAATAGAAGAATAGAATATAGTTTTAAAACATTAACATCAAGAATTATTAGCGAGACCAGTCAGTCGTCTGTGCAAATAGTGGTTTAACCATAGAGTTAGTATACTAGACAACTCTCTGGGTTTAACCAACCAGTCGCCCAAAAATGCAGATTTTGTTTTGGTAAGAAAATATTCACGCATACCACGCCACTAGATACACAAACGATTCGTCTCGCTAATATTACTATAATAATGAAAAGAAACAAGAAATCTATATTGATTTGGTAACATTTACAGCGTTCATGACACGGCCAATTGTTTTATTGAGCTTCTTATTTAGAGTCTTAATTTTAGACGCGATGCGATGTGATTTAAACTGAACTTGAATATGATAATTTGAAGAGTTTGACCGTGATATGGATTCTGTAAATGAATGAATCTTTTGTAAAGAACGAGAAGTTACATGATGAGAGCATAATATTTACAACTATACACGAAGGAGCTGAAATATCTACCTATACATTTTTAACCAAATGCGAACCTACCATATGTGCTATTCGGGATGGAAGCGTGACGAAAATAATAATTGTAGCGGTAGCGATTTCAATATTCCATTTAATATTTACCGTCACGAAATCCGATCGGAGGTGATTAGGGAAAAAATAAGGTCCGAATTTAGTGACACGGAGCACGGGCAGCGAGATTAGACTACGCTTATTTTGATTGTGATCACCTGGGAGTCCGAGGAGCTCATCTCCGACGGTTTCTCTGTGAGGGAGGAGTCGTCGGGGTTCTCGTCGTAGGCGCGCAGGCTCTCCTCGTCGCTGTGGTAGGCGACGGAGGCGGGCGAGGGGCGCGGCGGGGACTTGCCGGGCGCGGGGGGTGCCTTGCCGCGGCGCAGCGTGCCCGCGCCCGCGCACCCGCCGCCGCCGCCCAGCGCGCCTGCGCTCGCCACAGAGTTCTGACGCGAACGGTACAGGTCCATCGCCAGGGACCCGCGCTCGTCCGTCTCTCCTGCCAGCGACTCCTCCAAAGTCTTTTGTGCTTCTTCTGTGGAATTTATTTATTTCACTTTTCCAATTCATACTCGTTTAGGACTGGAGTAGGTAGTTCCAGAAGATAAACGTTAATAATCAAAATTTTTACAAAAAATAAAACATTTATTAATATTATTTTTGCAAAAAATTATAACATTTGTACATTGACGGTTTATTGATCCCCTAATATTTTTAAAAGTTTTTCACCATTAGAGGTGATCAATCGGCGAAGATACCGCGTAAACATACACAAAAAAATTACAAGAAAACCTGATTTTTGAAGTCGATTGAAAATTAAATGGCACTATGAAGACTGAATGTAGGTAGGTATACGTAAAGTGTTACTCACTTTTATACTTGTAACTCTTGCTCTTGACGCAGAGTATGGCGATGACCATGATGATGATGATGATGGAGGCCGCAGCGAGCGCCACCATGAACCACGTGCGTCGGTAGAAGGGCCGGTACTGCAGGTATCCGTACTCGAGGTACAGTTTGGACGGCGTCACCACCACTTTGTCGCTGTACGTCGGATTGCTGATGCCGTATATGTTGTACGCTATCACTCTGAACGAGTACGCCGTTGACGGCAAGAGACTCTGGTACGATATTGTGAACTCTTCCAACATCCCGTTGCTTGTTCGTGTTATCGTTTCCCAGCGTGTGTCATCTGAATATAAATGGTTTGTGTTGAGATTTCGATTCCATTGAATCTTAACTATGTAATATAATTGTGGCCTAATAAAATGTATGGTTGTATGAGGGTAAAGTGCAAAGGCATGAAATGCAATTATACAGCTGTAGATGTAGATGTAATAGAAATTCTGATAACTTACAGGCTTGCCATGTTTCCTTGGCTGCGTCAAAAATTATAATTATTAATCATCAATTTATGTAATACTACCTTAACTAATAAATAAAACATTCTTTTATCATTAACTAGCTGTGTCCCTCGGCCTCGCCCTCGTTCTATAAGTTATTTCTGACTTTTTGATATTGCTCGGCTCCTAAGGGTCGTAGCGTGATCTTCCTCAATAGTTGGGTTATCAAATGCAAAAAGATTTTTTCTAATCCGACTCGTAGTTCCAGAGATTAGCACGTTCAAACAAAAAAAGCTTTAATTATATTTTTTATTATATAGAACATTTGTCAATTTTCAGCACAACATTTTGACACGTGACCTTTTCTCCTCTCAAGGATCCGAAATGAATTTCGAGATGTTGCATGCCATCAGTCATCATGCGCGCCATGCCGAGTATTTATGCGAGTGTATTGTTGCATACCTTTTTTCCTAGCCTCAATGTAGTAGCCCAACAGAGGGCCCTTCCCCGAGGCGGAGTTGGCCCACCGTAGATGCAGGGCCGCCGGGTCGGGCGTGAGCTGCAGGTCCCGCGGCGCGCTGGGCGAGCCGCCCTGGGGGCCGGTGCGCGCGCGCGCCTCCGCCGTGCCGCCCGCGCCGATCGTCACGCCGCGCACTGTGAACCGGTACTCCACTTCCTCCTCCAGCCCTCCCACTGCGAGCCGCCGCTCCGTTACCTTCTGTTTCACTTGTTTGCTGAAACCTGCAAGTTAAATTACCTCTATTTAAAAGGCCATGACCAACTGGGTTAATAGTCGCCTTACACGAACTAGAAGACCTTAGAAAGTAATTATTTATAATTCTGAGTCATTTAGATAGTCTGATATGAGTGAGCCCTTCTACCGACGCACGTGGTTTATGGTCGCGCTCGCCGGGACCTCCGAAACTTCCTGTGGAATAAAGGATAAATCCAGGTGATGTGCATCGTCTGAGCATTTAAATCCATATACCTTTCATTATTTTGGAAGAGGCTTAGTGCAGCAGTGGACTATTATAGGCTGTTATTTTGGTTATGCATTCCATTTCAAGTCATATCATCAGATCCAACGACGCAGGTTAGATTCGCCATTGCGGACATGTCGTACCCAGATTGCACTCGTTACAAAAGATCATAAGCACACCGTGCTAACTACTAACCAAACAAGATCCATGCGATTAGTTTTATCCATAAACTTAAATGTTTTCGCTTCGCTATTTCGAGTGAACTACTAATAACTTACGTTCATCCTGCTCTATGGTCTCGTAAGTGACGAGGTAGGACTGAATAAGACCGTTGCGCCGGTGCGGCGCCTCCCAAGCCACGACCAGACTGTTCATGGTTATCTCGGTGAAGGTTATGTTCCGCGGCGCCGACGGCAGGCCCTGGTGAGTGCGGACCAGGATCGCAGACGACCTGGGCCCGTCGCCGGCCGGGTTGAAAGCCAACACCTGTTCAAAACATGAGACACATAAAAACTACATTACAAAGGGTTCAAAACAGACGAATCCCGTCGCACCTAGGCACACCGCAGTGGCCGCACGATGCGTCCGCAGCGGATGCTGCGGTAGATGCGGCGCGAGACTCGTTAATCGGTACGGCGCGGCGGTGAAGGCGATTTCGCAAAGTCGTTTGCCTCAGCTGAGGCTCCATCCGTATATTCTTCCACTGTTGGGGCACAGTCGTATGCTTTCAACGAACGGCCAATAGCTTCCTACTATAGCCTAGTGCGGGTTGATGGATGGACTTTGAATGCGCCTTAGTATTCCATCTATTGTGTATGCAGCTAGGTTTCCTCACTATATTTTCCCTCCTACCTTCGAACCACGAAATAATAATTAGATATATAGTGTTACCACGAGTCCGTCATCAGGCGAACGCACAACCAATTAGGCTACCTACTTTAGAACCAATATTATAAAATGATAATAATTATACTATACTTAGTTGAACATTTAACATTTGTAAGCCAATAGCATTTCCAAGTATATATGTATAATTTAGACTAGGTAATATATAAATAAGTTATGTTATTTATGTAAATTTTTACAATTGACTAAATTAATACCTGAATGCGATACTGAGTAAATTTATCGAGAAAAACGAGAGAGTGCGAGGTAGCGGTGGCAGGCACCACTTCAATTTCTTCCTCGGCGCGTCGCCCTGGCTCGGGCTCTTCTGGCGACTCGGTCATAAGGTAGAAAATCTGATGGAAAAATGTATTCACTGGTTAGACATGCTTTTTCTACTTCCTCTCTACAATACGCTAATTACTATGTCCAGCAGTGGACGTAGACAAGCTGATAGAACGATGAGACAGTTTGACGTAACTTCAACTCACCTTGTACCCGAGCAAATCACCGTTCTGCTGCGCCAGCAAGGGCGGCTTCCACTTGAGCGCGACCTCCGTAGGCGAGAGCGGGTCGGCGGCGACGTCGCGCGGCGGCGCCGTCGGCACGGCCTCCCCCACCCACACGACGGCCGGCGTGCCGCTGGGGCCCGCGCCCTGCGAGTTCACTGCGCACACGCTGATCTCGTAGTTGCGGTCCAGCGCCAGGTCCGTCAGTACCACCTCCTCACTCTGACGATCCAATTAAGAATTCACCGTATAGTCCCTAAGGAATTTCTTGGCGGCTAATATAATCACAGATTGTTTGCACATCGCTGACAGTGTTAATAGTCTATGTGTGCGTAAGCGAGATAGTGTGATACATAGAGATGTCCAAAAACTTGAAAGTTTGTTTAGGTTGATCGAATCAATGAACTATTACATAGAATGAGTGTCTCTAGTGAACTGCACAGCTCCAGATTGCGCAGACATAAGCCAACTTCACACATCCGCTAAAAAACTGCACGGGGACTATACAGTTGTTGTAAGTATAGGAAGAACAGTACCTAGATATACATTTTTTCAAATATTAGTCATTAATCACAACTATGATAGGGGCGATCGTGTGTGAAGAATGATTAGACTGAGCGAAGCGACTTAACGATCCTTAGCACTCTGTTCTTTTTGTCTACCCCGTGAGGGACATTGCGTGAAGATATACATTTATGTATGTTCTCAGCAAAATATATAGTACTTATAGTAACTTCTCGATCGTACCGAACGCTGGTAGGTACTACGTACTCAACAATGACAACACAATACCTTAATGCCGGGCACCTCCTGCTTCATCGTGGCCTGCAGCGGCGTGGGGAAGTCCGCGAGCGGCTGGTAGAACACCCTGTAGCCGCCGGTGCGCGTGTCGCCGCTCCAGTACTGGTCGCCGAGCAGCGACCACTGCACGCGCACGCTGCTCGGCGTGATGGGCACCACGTGCAGCCCTTCCACCGCCTTGCTTGGCGCTGTACATATAAACAATGGGGACTTTATATTGTGTATTCAGAAATTAGGCGAAATTAGGTACTTACTGGCTAAAATAAAATAGAAATTTATGATACTTAAGTTGGCGTTATGTAGTCGCCTAAAATGAAAATAGAATTATATGCCCGCAGCACAGGAAGCCGATGCTCATCATCATCATCAATGTCCCCACTGCTGGGGCTCAGGTCTACCCTCCCAACGAGGGCGTTCGGGCTATAGTCCACCACGCTAGCCCAGTGCGGGTTGGTGGACTTCATATGCGCCTATTTTTTCCTTCACCGTTTAAGATCAATCAGTAAATGTACTTAAGTTTCGGGAAAAAACCCATTGGTACAAGGCCTAGCCGGGGATCGAACTTGGGACCTTCCGATATGTTACGCCACGTCTTATCCCCGACGCCACTGACGCTCTTTTTAGCCGATGCTCAACCGACTGAATCAAGTGGACGGTCATTAACTGCGTACTAAGTGAATTTAATTGACTTTAGTATTACTATTTTAGACGACCGAAAGAAGGAAAGCCATCAGTGTTACAAATATTTGGAAGTTAAAAGAATTGGAAGCAGCCTGTAGTGTAGTATGCCAATACTATACAGCTGTTGGGATGAGTTATGGCCGACAATTTCCCCCTCTGACATTTTAAAAGCGAATCTATGTCCGTGGCAACTCGTGCGTGAAGGCATTCGTAAAATCAATTCCAAACTTTCCGACTAACGTTTTCATTAACCTGAACTGAGTGGTCATTGTAAATCATTGATTCAAATTTTATTATCTTTTTAACAATCAAATGAATAATAAAGACGTGGAAATAAATCACGCAAGAGAAAAAGGTACAGTTTCTTCTTCAGTGTATGCAGCTTTCCTCACGATGTTTTTCTTCACCGTTTGAGAGCAGTCAGTAAATGTACTTAAGTTTCGAGAAAAAACCCATTGGTACATGGCCCAGCCGGGGATCGAACCTCGGACCTTTCGATATGATAGGTCGCGTCTTATCCCCGACGCCACTAACGCTCCCCGACGCCACTGACGCTCTCCGACGCCATTGACGCTTTGAGCTAGACGCTGCTTTTCATCTATGTATGTAATGCATATAGATACGCTTTCGTACCGGCTGGCAAAGTGCGGACGGTGTCGGTGGAGTTGCTGTAGCGACTGGGCCCGATGTCGTTGGTGGCCCGGATGCGGAACTGGTACGCCGTGTACGGTTTCAGGCCCTCCACCGTGTATGAAGTGGCGAACGGGTCCACTCGTTCGGGTATCGTGTGCCATGTACCACCATCCTCTTTTTGCTGAACCGTGTAGTACCTGTAGGTGTGAATGTACATGACTGTAAAGTATGCTTATGAATTTCATGTATTTAGAGGCCGATCTACTAGTTATTTTTTATTTAACAATGGCATTACAATCCAAAAGTTTTAACTATTTCGATATAAATTTGACTGTAATATTCAGTTTCATACCAATATATTTCGTTAAAAAAGAATACCAAAATACAAAGAAAAATTGATTTACTTTTTACCTATCGATTTTGATAGGTATGTAGCATCAGATAGCTAGAGGTAGCGGCTTGTCCTGAATCAGCGCATGAATATGTATACCTCAATGGGGCATATCCGTCGTCTCCGGGCGTCCACGAGAAGGTGATGTGATGCGGCTGCAGCAGCGAGCGCTGCACGTTGGGGCGCGCGGGGGGCGCGGGCGCGGCGCGGTTCACCGTGGTGAGGACGAGCGCGCGCGCAGTCGCGCCCCACCCCAGCCGCGTCTGCGCCGTCACAGAGAACAGGTAGTACCGCTCCTGCGCCAGCTCGGTAGCCCTGTTAATATATTAACATAAACATTAACCTTTAAATATTAGCATTACTCAATGTTGTTTTCAATTCATCCAAGCTAAGTATTATTTATTCTTGAAAATGATAGGTACTTGCCTGAAGGTCCTGTCGGAAGGCAAAAATTCCCTGGAGAACATATGTTGATTCGTATTGTTGAGATGATAGGTGACTTTGTACGCCAATATTTCGCCGTTAGGATCTTCCGGCATGTCCCAAATAATCCGCGCCGTTGTGAACGTGACATCCGGAAACGACACATTAGACGGAGGACCCGGGGCTGGAAGGAAATAAGGAAATCATTTATTTCTTTTTTAGGACATCGTGGGAAATATTGTGGTGTAATAAAACAGGTAGGCATTTAGTGTCCAGTACTGACTTTGTCTAGGACTTTTGCAATACCAGTAAATAAATAAAGATATTTTATCGGACAAATAATGATTGTTTTAATGTTGAGTTTCGAGCGTGCCGGCTTTCGGATAAACCACGCCCACGCTGTCAGCTTTATTATCGTAAATACGAAAATGACATAGTCAAACTCTAGCATAATTAATTCTACAATCGACCGCCCCAATGCAAATTTGACCCCATTGTGAGAATGTCCATGTTTGGTTTTTATTGCGTTTGGTGATGCAGGTTTCCTCAGGATGTTTCTCTTCACCGTTTGAGAGCAGTCAGTCAGTGGCCGCATGATCATCTCACCACTACGCTACCAACGCAATTAACCTAATCTCATATTTTTGGCAAATGGGTAAGCGTGTTACGTGTACGGTTCAAACTAAATACTCAAATAAGAATAAATGAGGTTGGTACGCACTGTCTTCGAATGTTCTCACGGTGACCGGGGGATCGCTCAGTTCGCCATCCCCCAACCTGGTATAGCCCAAGACTTGTATTTGGTACACGACATATTTTCTGAGCTCCGTCAAAGTAATAGTGTGCGTCTGGTTGGAGGGTATAGCTTGGCACTCCACTTTCTGGTGCTCTGGTCTTGGAGGCGGGACCACCGCTGCATAGCACACTTTGTAGCCTTCAATCAGGCCGTTTTGTTCTTGTACTGGGATGTCGCCCCAGAGAACGACGACTGTTGTAGAGGATGTCGCGTTGGCAGACACATTTGTGGGACCACGAGATGGTACTGAAAATTTAAATTTATTACAGAAACAAGATTTTTATTTTTATGCGAAATTTTGTAGTCAGCTTATTAAGTCCTATCTGGTGGAATTTGCGTATATTTTTATTTATTGCTACGGGGGCAACAAGCAGGCGGGCCTCCTGATGTTAAGAGGTAACCGCCGCCCAGACACCTGCAACACCCGGGGGGTGCTGTTGCGTTGCAGGCCTTGGTTGAAGGGCTCTTTTGACTCTCTTCTTGAAGGACCCCATATCGTAGCGCTGGAAAAGCGTCAGAGGGAAGGTCATTCCACATTTTGCACGTGTGCAGCAAAAAAGAACGCGAGAAGAAATATACGCAAGTTTCAACAAAAAAGTTATAGTAAGTAGGTACCAGCTTCTCTAGTCCTTTCAGTAGCCGTTGGACTTTCAGCAGAAGTGCCAACTTCGTTTATAGCAGTCATTCGGATTTCGTACACCGACCATTCCTCTAAATTTGACAGAACATGCGAGTTGGCCGTGTGGTCTTCAATTATGCTGTACAGCGTTTCGTTAGTGCCGAGTCTTTTGTACGTTATGTTGTATCCTTTCGGGTTGCCGTACCATTCGCTTTGTTGTAAAGGCTGTAATCGATTTTAATTGTTAGTCAATGTATTACTTACCTGCGGTACATGCACATTTATGTGCGATGCTCAACGAATGATTTTTACGATTTTTGAACTGATTGAAAAGTAACTTAAGATTAGGTACTAATTTTACTGTAATAAATTGTATTAAGTTAATAAATAAATTTTTAAAACAAAACAGTCGACGTACGGGACGTCGTACTTGGGAGCAGGGTTCACTTGAGGTAGAATTTCTTATAATTTATTAAAAACATTTCAGCCAAAAATGTTATGTATACTTACGATCCATCTCACTCTCAGGTTGGTAGCGCTTACAGCACGCACAGTGACGTTTCTAGGCGGATGCTGTGGGGGCGCTTGTATCGTCTGAAACTCTTTGCAGGGCTCCGACGGTTGCGAGGACCCCACCACATTGGTTGCTATCAGCCGCAGCCGATAGGTAGTAAAAGGAACTAGCCCAGTAACGTGTATTGACTGGGCATCGGGCGCGTTTATCTCGTATATAGTCACCCAAGATGAATTGCGAGCGTTTTGGGCCTGTTTGGTGAAAATAATAGATTATTATTTTAAAAACGAAATAATACGGCAATGACATTAACTTTGACCAAAGTTGTGCATGTGTCAATATATAAGTAAAGTTACCATACTCGCTCACACGGACAATGTGTGTGAGTGTTTAATTTCTAATTTCTGAGGTCATTTGGAAGGATTCCGACAGTGGTATCCTACCTGACGACAATAAGGTCGCCTCGCCTAGAAATCGAGTTATAGCACAATCACCATTCGAATGACAATCCCAACAATAGTCCGTCGCTAATTTCTATCTAAAACCAAATTGGGATATGGAAATGTGGTATTTATTTTGGTTTTATAAGTAAGCGAACGTAATGAATCATCATATTATTTTTCAAGATCACGTTTATTGTAAAAAATAACGATAACCTGTGGTGTACATACGAGTATCGAATAGTTATCGTTTTATCCCCCCTATTATATTTTCTAGGTTCTGCGTTAAGTAAATTATCCAAACTGCAGTCGAAGACCAGCTGAATCTGCAATTTGTACCTACCTGTTTTAATTTTATTTGCACAATAAAGTGTATTGTATTGTTTGTACCAACCTGTACGGTCCAAAGCGATATGGATGAGTTGCCGTCGAAGCCTGGCGTGAACTGCAGCAGTACGGAGAAGGCGTCGATGTTCGACAGCGCCAGGTTGCGCGGCGCGTCGGGCAGCACGGGCTCCACCCCCGACTGGAAGGTGGCCGCGCGCGCGGGCCCCTCGCCCACGGCTGTCAGAGCGCACAGCCAGAACTTGTAGTGGGTACTCGCCTACAAACAACCAAGGATTTAGTTAAAGCTCATCATTATCATAACTATTGGCGTCAGTATCTTATCTTCTTAGGGGGCCAGGAATGCCTGGCGACACTTCGACCCTATGGGATCTGTTGTGCCAAACCCCTGTCCGACAAACGGTGCCCCAGTCCGGTTTTTGGTGGAAATCAGCTAGCATTCTGTTTTCAGTGCAAATGTGCCGCTTCGACGTACCTGTAATTGCTCCACCCTAGCGCTAGTGACATTTGGTGGCAGTACTTCATCTTTGAGACTCTCAGGATTCTCCTTCACTTCATACGAGAGTTTGTAGCCGATTAATATGCCGTTAGATTTCTTGGGAGGCGACCACGATACTCTCACTGCGCGATCTGATATGTCATCAAATTGTAAATTCGTCACTTCATCGGGAACTGAAAACAAGATTTATCAGCACTTACGACAAAGACTAAAATTTTGATAGTGTTTTATTTACATCTACATTTTAAATTTACATCTGATAGCAACTGCAACGCACAGCTCAAACAACCGCCTAGACTAGACTGTAGAATGAAGTTTTGCAAAAACCTACTTCTAATGATGCGAGCAATCATTTTAAAGAAAATTAAACCTTATCAGCTTGAGCTAAGGTAAAAATTTTAATAGCAAATAGTTGACGGCACCTTAATTTATCATATTAAATTTTCAAACTGCCACTGCCGGCACTCTAGACACTTTCATTATTTTTATTTTAATCAATCTCTAAGCTAGTTTTGAAGACACTATCCAATAAGTGTTGGGTTTACTTGATATTGGACATTGTCTTAGTGAGGTGATAATCACATATTATGACGGTATTCATGATATATCTCTCTATTTGGAGTGCGAAAACTATTTTTATCTTCACGAAGCAGATAATGCTAAATCAAACAAACAATCAAGTCAAGTATAACTTACTGTCTTCTTTAGTCCTAACGAGGACAAAGTCACTCCGCGGTCCATCGCCAGGCTCCGTGAAACACAAGACCGATATGTTGTAATCAGAGAACTTGTCGAGACCGCCTATTACGGAGGTTTGTTCAGTTAACGGATCCAACAGGTTCGGCGGTACACTAACAAGTTTTTGCTCCACATCAAATGCATCGTTGTCGTCCCATCGCCACGCTTGTATTTTGTAACCCTGTAACGAATTTTTAAAAGTGAAATCACTTGTTTCGATTTCAATGAAATGAATGAGCAATGCCAATTGGAATTTATCTACGGTTTCGTTTTGCACTCACTTGATTGATTCCATTAATTTTCTGCGGGTTCGGCGGAGTCCACCAAACGCTGATGGAGGTTGAATTGAACGGTTCGCATCGGACACTGTCGGGTGGCGCTTCGGGCACACCCTCTTTTGTTTTTATCGTGTAACTTTCCGAAAAAACTCCCACTCCCTTGTCGTTGTAAGCTGCTATCTGAACGTTGTAGTCCTTCCAAGTGATCAGGTCCTGTATTAGGTAATTTCTTTGCGCTTCGTTAGTGATATTCTGTAAAGTCCACGGGCTATTGTCGTAGCCTCGCAGTCGGTATCTGATAACGTATCCAAGTATATGCCCGTTTCTGTGCTCCTCGAGAGGCGGTTGCCATTGAGTGATTATTTCAGAGGACGAGCGCGCTGATCCCATGAACCCTACAGGAGGACCCGATGGGGCTGGAACATTTTCAATAAATACGTTAAGAAAACCATTATATTATTATGTACCAAGTACGGTGAAATGTCTAAATGTATTTGCCTTCAGATAATGAAACACGTAATGTACAGTTATAGCTTAACTTGCAGAAAGTCATTGACATAACATCCAAAAAGAAATAAATAAATATAAAACTAGAAAATTTAAGTAACTTAAACAGGCAATTTATTACAATAAGACTTTGTAAAAAATATCCATAAACATTTAATGGGAAAATAACGAAACACGCAACGATTCATGCAACATGGTACAACAAAATCAATGCAGCCAACTTAACGGTAAAAACAAGAGACGCCATGGTATAAACAAAATAAAATATATTGTAAAACGTCACGATCACATGACCAAACAAAACAGTTTGAAGAAACCATCTAGTTTAGCAAGTATTTATGCGTACCTTGGCAGCATATTAGGTCGCTGGCTGCTTGATCACAAAGAGAACACACTTTATTGTAGTGAAACTTACGCTGAACTTTGCACAAAGCCTTTCAGATGAGAGCTTTAATCCACTACTGTACAGAAAATTCGAGTCGTATAAAATCAAAGGTTCCATACTGTGTTTTCCAAAAAGGAGTTTTGGGTTTGGTACAATGTACGAAATGAAAGTTCAACTGTTGTTGAAAGTCAGATTGCCGCCTTTGATATCATACGACTCATTTGTAAAGTGCAATGCCAATGGTTAATGTAGTGGTTATGAGCGAAGTTGATAGTTGTGGGCGGTATCTTTAGTCTTCAAATAAGTTTAACAAACATCAAGTGTACATAATTCAATTTACAAGTGTTAGGTACGTAATTTATGTGTGACCAAAACTGTTTGCCACCTCTCATACAAGGGCAGTAGCGCCAATTAAATTTGATTTAATAGTTACCTTCTTGAGGAAGGGTCAGGACGTCAGTAGGCTCCGACGGCGGGCCTTCACCGACAGTGTTCACAGCTGAAACGCGGAATTGATAGGACGTAGCTGCCTTCAAACTAGTCAGTAGCACCCAACGTTGATTCGCCGATACGTTCATTGGCTCAGTTACCCAATTCAGCAACGGATCTGGTGTTGGGCCTAAAACGTAAACATAAAATTTTAGATTAATAAATTAGTACTGAAATAAATTCATTATAGACTTGCCGACAACTTCGGAGGGTTTGACGTTTTCTATTAGAAGATGTTAAAATTGACCGTGTCACCAAGATAAATGTCTTAAATTGGACCAAGTTTTGCAGAAATGATCCAATCCAAAAGACGATAAAAATTTTGTTTACCAAACTTATTTTAATTTCAAAACTCTTTTAGCAGAAACATTCAAGGCTAGCTTTTATAATTTTTTTCACAATCAGTTTAATCACAATAGTTTACCAACCCACATGTAGAGCCGGTATGAGCAGGTGAGACTTTAACAATATATAGGGTAGGGTTTAATTCGGGTCACTAAAGTCACCTACCAAATTCAGGGACCACTCGTCTCTGGATAATGAATTTCTGGATGGGTGAGTTCCCATCGAAGCCTGGCGTCCACGACACATTGACGGCCCGCGTCGGCGTCGCTTCCAATCTGAGAGCTCGAACGTTGGTCGGCGCGAAGGGTAGCTCGATGACGGACAGCACCGCGTGCCGCGTGTGGTTCCCCCCCGGTGACGTCACCACGCACGTATACTCGCCCGCGTCACTCGCGCGCACAGCTTGCACTTGTAAAGCCCCGTCTGCAGCTACCCATACTCGGGAGCCAGCTGTCATCGCCCTAAAATTAACGGTTTTAGCATCATTTTACCCAAATAAACGGATAGTAATCCTAGTGATTGTATGATCCGATCGCAATCGAAGGGATTAAAACTTTGACGTAATTACTGAAAGGCCACTGCACGGCAAGTATGGAAAATAACCTTTTTTTTCGTTCAGTCAGAAGCCACTGTAATTTCTTCTTCACACATTTTTCTGGGGAACGGAACCAATATGAATTGGTCTAGATTTTTTTCTCAAAAACTAGTCATAGGATTTCATTGCCCTTCAAGTATTTTTTTATATTCATCAAACACATATTTTTACTTTCTCGTTTACTTAAATTCACTGAGCTTTGTTTCTATCCTTTTCGTGCGGTGTTCTTTGTAATTGAAATCGTTAAATGCTTAAATTTGTTATAGTTTCATAAGGTATTAGCCCATTCTGACGTTGAACGGGTTGTCATTACTATACAATTATTGTTGCTGATAATACATTTCGACTCACTGTTTGTTATGGAACCAGTCGATGTTGAATTTTACATTTGGGTCATTGGATACTTTGCACTGCAGTGTTGCGGTGTGACCCAATAATACACGCGTATCCACGGGCGGAGCAATTATTTGAGTTCTCACTGAAAACGGTTACAATGCAATTATCGTGAATATCCGTATATTATTATTACAACAATTTAACAGATTTTGATTTCAGATCTGAATGCGTACCAAGTACGGTAAGGTAAGCCTCTCCTGTGACATTCCCAGCATCATTCGAACGGACGCACGTGTATTTTCCGCTATCAGCTGTAGTTGTACTTGTAATAAGCAAGTCCCCTTCTTCGAGGGCTTGCAGTCTGCCCGATAGATTTATGATAAGAGAATCTGTAATATAGTTTAAATAGGTTTGTATATACTTTATAGGTATACTTCAAAAAAATATTACGAACATATTGCCTTATACAACTCGCTACTATACAGAGAGGGTGAAACTGAACGACCCACTTTCTCGAAAAAGCCGTTTAATGTGAGATATGAACAATCGTTTTATTATTGTTTTTATTTAATTAATTTGAATTAAGTTTTTAATCGATTAATTTTTAGTCGTTATTTAATCCTTACAGTATTTTACAGTGTCATTGGCCCCGATCAGCTGATTACGGTTTAAATTTTACATTAAATATTTTAATTTGGACGTGCTCTAACTTGAAAACGGTTCAAAATATTAACATACATACTTAGCTTAGTTTCCTTCAGTACAAAGGGTATAAAGTTTATTTAATTGTATCAGGAGTTACTTTGCGGAAATCCATTATATAACAATATTGTGGTTATTAATTTGCTTTTCCCGCGAATAAACTTTATGTTGTTATATATAGTAAGTAATACAGAAATTAATTACAATTCTAATATTAAGTAAAAATAAATTTTACAAGTCTAAATTTATAAATAATATCATGCAAATTACTATTCTAAACAAAATGTTTTGGTCTGAGGATGCCTCGTAGAGAGGTGAAACACGTGTCGATTTTATATTATTTTATGTTGTTTTATACAGTATATTTTTCGCTAGTATTATTATTATTTTGTAATTTATAAATTAGTAAATTTTGACCAAAACATTTTGTTTAGAATAGTAATTTGCATGATATTATTTATAAATTTAGACTTGTAAAATTTATTTTTACTTAATATTAGAATTGTAATTTAATTTCTGTATTACTTACTATATATAACAACATAAAGTTTATTCGCGGGAAAAGCAAATTAATAACCACAATATTGTTGTATAAAGTTTAGTTTAAAGGCAACACAATCTGACATTTTCAGGAAAGTGGGTCGTTGTGTCCCACCTGGACGGTATACTATGCTGGTAAAGTATAATCTCCAGATGGCGGAAAAATGTTTAGTTTTAGAGTCGTGAGACGTCAATTTTAATAAGTAGGCTAGTAAATCAACAGGTGATGTACAATATCTGGTGTTTGCAGAAGGTAAGGTATGTGAGAGATTTATACTGACCGTTGAAGAGCCAGGTGACGTTGGGTGTTGGGGCGCCGATAGCCCGGCACGTGATGGTGGCATCCTTGCCGTCGAGCACCGTGAGGTTGGCGGGCGCAGTTTGCATTACTGGCGGGGACGCTACAAGCCACGAGCTACCGTTAGTACACACGCTACACTAGCGGCATCAAATTATTACTAAACGGGGTTAGTATCACAAAACTGTGTGTATTGAATATTAACCTATGGTGTACGTAATAATAATAATAAATCAAACTCAGCATGCAACTTTATTAGACTATTTATTTACATTTCGATTTGCCTCGAATGTAATCGTATTTGATGGAGTTATTATTTTAATATGTATTTGATTGTGTGGTAGAGTTCTAAGAACAATTTATATGTGTTCATCTTAGTTATATGTATAGATATCTTCGTTTAGGTATCGCATCTCGCCAGCGCTTGGTATAGAGGCAGCTTCGCAAGTGACTTACAACAGTTTGGTAGCAGCAGACTGGTGAATTTTTTAGGAGGTGGGTGCTAAATTCGTGTGCTTTATAGGGGAACTTACTTTATAGTAGACGTGAATAATTTTGATCTTTGTCTATAAATGTTTAATACTGTCGACAAGGACTCGACTAGCAAGACTTCAAACTAAATTCAACACTTAATTTTAAATACTAATAGGTTAATTTACTTCATGCAGCTTCTAACTACTAAAACAACGAGAAAATAACTATCTTATATTACAAATAAATGACAAACTTAAACTCTCTTGAGAACTGAAGTCTCACTACAACCTAGGAATACAATGGAAAAGCAACATTTTGCAATCACACGGTGCTGTAAAAACATAATAACAGATAATGTAATGAAAAAGAATGTGCAAATTGACGATTGATTTTCTTACTGCCGGTATCGAATTTGAACGTTTTTGCCTTTTTATCTGTCGTCCTCATTCTTATTAACTTCATGTGACTGCGAGGTATGCGCCTAGTGTTCCTTGCTGTACGACAGTGACACGTTAATTATAGTCATGTTTTAACTATACTCAATAACAAGCTGAGTCAGGCCGAAATTTATTAGTCAGTGCACTTACTTTTGATCTTCAACCAGGTGTAAATGGAGGACTCCCCGGCTTCGTTACTCGCAATGCATTGGAATATCCCCATGTCTTCCATCTTGAGGTCATTGATGACGAGGGAGCGGTCCACTTCCACTCTGTACCTGCCCCCGCCGTCGTCCACGTCGACGCTGTCCGGCTCCCCGGCGTCAGCGCCGACGCTGGCGATCTTCCTCGCGTCTTTGTACCACGTGATACCAGGCAAAGGCACACCCTGTACATTGCACTCAAGAACTATCGTACTGCCGAATTCACCGAACGTTTCCGATTTCAAACTCGATACGAAAACGGGTTTCTCAAAAACTGTAACCGATGCCGAAGCTGTTACCGTTGCAAACCCTCCTGTCTTTAATCTCGCTTGGCATGTATATTGTCCAGTGTGCGTCAAATTAGCAGATATCAAACTGAGAGTTCTGTTCCACTGATCATTAAGGTCGTATGTGACACCAGCCAAGTCAATCATTATACCGTCTTTGAACCATAAAGTCTCCAGCTCATGGAGAGGCCTAGCGTTGGCGACGCAGTACAAGTTCGTATATTCTTGACCTTTTATTATTTTCGTGTCTTCTGGCTTAATTATTATTTCCGGTGGGATTTCTTTGTTATCATCACCATAAACATTAACTGTGATGTAAGGACTATTTTCAACTTTACCTAATTGAGTATTTATTGCTCGCACTCTGAAATATGTAACGAGACATTATTATAATACAAAACCGGCCATGTGAAGTGCGGGGTATTTTACCGTTTACCCTCGATAACCTGAAATGTGTTCATCACATCAGGATAAGTACCCCGAGATAATTTTCACAGAGAGTTCCCATGCACCATAGATAACATACCTACATGGGAGATTACAAGATTCTAGGTCCGCATAGATATACTATTATCCAAAGTATTTATATTTATGTAACATTGTACACACGCATTTCGATTCATAGGTGTTGAAGTAATGTAATAGGTAAGATGCTGTGACAGATTATGAAACGACGGGCGGGCGGACGGACTGGATGATCTCGGGTTCCTTGTCGGACTACGGAACCCTAAAAACAATCTAATCTACATTAGATAGGTGCCTACGTAGGGACTTAAATTTACGTAAAGATGCTAAAATATATAATAATATAATTAAAAACTAACCTGTAAGCCTTCTCATCCTCGTGTGACGCACTTAATATTACTAGTTGGTGTTTATCTGTGACAGCATATTTTTGATCGTATCTTAGGACACCATTTTCATCCTGCCATATGACTGACGGTATTGGTTCAGATTCTATGTGCGGAAACTCCAGAATTGCGGATCTACCTGATTCTGCTGTTACTACTTTTTCCACAACGTCTTCAAAAACACCCATGTCTGAAAAATATGATTTGTGTTAGGCTCAGGTCAAGCTATACACTTTTGTGGCAATGTCAACTTTATTTTGATCGCGGTAAGGCTAGCACTTTACAGCTTGTCTGTTCTTGATTGTACTTACTACACATCGACTGTATTTACACTACATCTATGCATTGGTATATTAAATATTATTTTGGCAAATCACGTACCTAATCTAGATATTATGTTATATGCCGTTTAAAAGCGTTTTATTTCCTAGAAATAATTCCGACAGGGATTGTCACTAATATTACTATGTATACACAATAACACAATAGCGCTACTACATACAACAATGCAAGTACCTAGTGATTGTAAACTTACTTGTATTCCTCAGGTATGTATGTATACTGTGAGAAGGTAAGACGTAAATGGAAAAGTCATGAAAAGAAAGTAAACTCACATGCAACAACAATGTTGTTCTTTTCACTGAAAATTGCACCGACGTCATTCTTGGCGATACACTGGTATGCCCCAGCATCTTGGCGCTGCGTATTGTGGATTTTGAAAAATAACTCAGATGAAAAATCACCAAGAGGCACTCCGTTTTTGAGCCACCTGTACATAGGCTGTGGGATACCTGTAAAATAAATAAATAAATAATAGGCCTGATTCTGAAGGCATAAAGCTACAAAACTGTGTAAACACTAAAATTGTTTCTATCCCTGTCACACATTATGAAGTTAAGGACGACCGACACTACGGCTGTCAATATTTAAATGTGTGTTTGCCTTAAGAATCGGGCCTAACGTCCTAAAAGAATACCTACATGGTCTCGTCCCAACGCTGCTTTTCCTATACTAAGGAAGTTAGACCAGGGGGCCAATCGCGATGATTCTGAAGATAGTACCAAATCCAAACCGTAATCAAAAACGTTATGCTGCATGTACACATTTGGCAAACCTTTACAAACGCAAGCCAAACCCCTGCTCCACACGTTTTCATTCTATGGTTATAGTTTGGATTTGGTAATATCGTTCAGAATTAGCGCGATTGGCCCCCAGGAGCCCAGGACCAATTGTAAAAGGTGCACAAAGTAGAGTACGAGTCAAACGTCCGAAAAACTATCGCAGTGTGATTGAGGATTGAGACAGCGAAAACAAGTCGTTGCAAAAAGTATTTACAAAGAAAAACAACATAGTGTATGTTAGTATTAAACTTTACCTATTGCCGAGCATTGTAATATCTTCGTTGTTCCTTCCCTAACTATGCTATTTGATGCCGACGGCTGCTGGCTGAACCTCGGTGGCTGCATTTGAGCTGAAACAATTATAAATGTTTACGTGTGATACTTGATTGTCATAGCTACTAGGTATTATGCAGCGAACTCGGGTATTATGTGTGGTACCAATGAGGTTTAATAGTGGTACCTACGAATAAGGGTACTTCTAAGAATCATTACAACCAAGAAGTTTCGAATCTCTATTGTGGCGCGCGCGCTACCGGCATTTTTTTTTAAATTCATGATTACAACCAATCTGTGATGCAAAGTTCGGTTGTTTTATTCAAATGGAGCGACGGAATTTCGTGCCACACAATTTCAAATTGTGACCTGTGTTCTATTTGATTAGAGTCTCATTATAAATTCATATGAACCAACAAAACTAGTAACTATATGAACCTACTTTTTCTAATCACGGATAATCCGTATCAATAACTTATTAAAAATCAATCTATTTTAGATTACTAAAGAGTGAGGGAAACTAAACAAATACCTATTAATGCACGAACGACACCGCGTGTTGACTATAACGGAATGCTGATAATTTCGTATAAGTAGGTACGTATTTGAAGCTACGAGCTATGTGTATAGGGAAAGAACGGTCTAAGTCACATCTTTCGGGGAAATAGGTCTCATTGTTGGCAAATTGAAAAAAAATCCCATTTCCAACACTGGGTACTGTCTCACCCTGTATGATTGACTTACAAAAAAGTAGGTATCATACATATGAATAGCTCGGTATAAAAGATAAATGGCCCGGGTTTTTATGGTAGGCTTGCGTGATTCTAGTAAGTACTTAATCTAATATATGTCTCATAGTACTAAACATAATCGTCTTACAAGCTGTGCACTTTACCATAATGACATCTTTTTCGAAAAACCTTAAATAACAACGTTACCTACTGTAAACCAGGGTTTGGTACATTTTCTGATCAAACAGAACATAAAATTATATGATCAATACTGGACCATTATGCATTCCAAATGATGCTGAGATGATTCAACGCAGCCGAAAGAAGCGAGGTAAAAAATGCGATCAATTAGGAGACACGTCATTCGATTCGGACCAGTAACATTAAGGCGTGCTCGTTGACCGAATTTATCTTCAGATCGGAATGGCGGCTGCGGTTCGGTCAAACTCGTTGCGATACAAATCATTGAATACTTACCTAAATATTTGTTATACCATTTTACGCAACGTGAACCGCTACAACTTTAATATTAACATCACTTAGTACCACGACCATGCTTCTAAAATTATACTACATCGATAAAAAACGGCATCATAATATATTACCTCAAAAGGCACCTATTAAACCAAATTTATCTAATGTGCATTAGTTCCTACCGTGAAAGCAAACGGGAAAGTTTAACCTTCATGAGTTTATACGGTTACAATCGGGAATGGTTATCTATCGTTTGTCTATGCCTCTATCACTATACTGATAAAATAAAAAATGCAAGGTCTATGTATATGTACACACAGGTTAAATATTGCAGTCCTAGTTGGCGAAATAAATCGTTTGTGGCGCTTCGTATCGTCGTATACAGACAACACAAATATAGTTTATTTCTTGCAAGCCAAATGTGTACTCTAAGGTAGGACTGCAATTTAGAACTCGACTGTACATTGAGCTGAGCCCTGCCTGGACGGATCTAGTTGCAGTCTGTTATTTTATTAGAGGGTCTCTCCAGGAAAGTTTAGAGTAAAATAAAGCCGAAGTGTAAATACTTTAGTAAAACAAGTCGTAGACTACGAACTGAACGATTACGCCAAGAGAGTTGCGGTAAAAGCTTCGATCACCATATACAGTAGTACCATATATAGTATATGGTGATCGAAGGGTAAAAGCTAGAAATATAAAAACAAAGAGCCAAATCCTTTTACTAATGATACTTTTGTGTTACAGCGACGTTTAACTAATGCTGGTATCACCTCCACACGTGATTGTAACATATAAAGGGTCTTAACTTGAAGAGTTGGCAGATCCAACCCTTCTCTGTGGAAACTGGCCCTTTGGGATCGTTAAGATTTCACATAAAGAACTGCAGATAAAATCGAATATATTTTACAATGTTTAAAGAAACTGCAAGTAAACGTTCCATAGTTCTTGTAGGTACTTTGTATTCACTTTGTAATTATTAATTAACGTGTTCCTTAGAGACATGACACGTAAGTTTTAGTAGCCATTAAATTCATAACCCAATAGATTCATGAAATTCAACGCATGTGTAACTAACGTTTATAGCCATAGTTTCGAATCATTTCAGCTGAATTCAGGCTATTTAAATAGATTTGAATAAGTCAAACATATCTAATGTAATAATAGGTATAATAATGTATATAGGTGAAAATAACTTTATTTTCAGACCATAGGTAGGTGACATAAAATTGAAAGAAAATGAGACTTGTGGTCAAACAGAAATCATCAGTTTACTTATAGATTTTGCAAAAGTGGTTTTCTAGCCCTAGAGCACGAAAGAAGTACGCACCTACCTATACATATATGTATAGGTATGTGTTCAGATTAGCTTACTCTACGCACCCACATAGTGTCATTCATTTTGTTGAGTTCAGATTCGTAGACTTCTCTTGTTAGGACAATTGCGAAAGATTAAACATTAAACTTTATATTTGTTGAGACACTAGATAATAAACATATATTTATCTTGATCCAGTGTCTCATTATCGGACAGTAAATCCTGTCAGCTACAGCTGCCAGAAAACTGGTGGAGCTGAAAAGTCGTTGAAAATTTTTATAGTGTAATATAGAATAACTTCTTATCGCGCGACTTTTCATGTAACCAAATACTACACCTTGAATATGATTCCGGGACAAAGAAAAGTAGGTAGCGTTCCATTAGTGGCTATTCTGGTAAATGAGATGTCCCGGTCCGCCGTACGGTTGTCTACAGGCAAGGTACATCGTATAATTTACCTCGCTGCTGTCGCATCATACTTGATGTCCACTTAGCGTTATATCCAAAATACGTTGAGCAATATTTACTATAGGTACTGTATGTTCATGTATATAGTGGTCGTGGTCTGTTTAATAACGTGCTAACCAACGACAATTTATTAGTATTGTATGTATGTATATTTTATACAAATTATTCTGTATGTGTACTGTTTATGTTGTATGTTTATTCAATTTAAAGTATACGCCACGAGTGCGTTGGTTAGCTGGAAAAAATCTTTAGAAATAAGCTCAATCTTTTGCATCATTTTCTTTTCTTTGTTGTTTCTTTGTACTTCAGTGTGTACGATAATTCCTATAGGTACTTACTACTAATATTATAAAAGCAATAGTTTGTAAGAATGTTTGTGGGGATGTTTGGACTATTCCACGCTGTAACGGCTGAACGGAGTTTGATGAAACTTGGTACAGTGATAGCTTATATATCCTGGAATAAAGTATATGCTACTTTTTAAACTGTTCCCACGGAAAAACTAATTCCACGCGGACAAAGCCGCGTGCAACAGCTAATTGTTTAACAAATGAACAATACATATAGCACAGAGGGTTGCTCCGATTTCAGTTACCTACTTCATCTACAAGCTTTAAGGTAAGTACCTAATTAATTATCTACTATATATTTATGTAACAAATTTCCTAACATATATTCAAAAATACTAAAATGAAAGTAGGTCTGGTAGGAGGAAGTGACGTCTAGGAAGCGTGTACCTAATTTGTTTATTTTTGACGCGCTATTGATTGACTGCAGTAACGCTGGCCCAGTTACCGCAGTTAACACGTGTTGATCGTTTGATAAACTGAGGGTTTATAAGATAAGAAATTTCAACGAGTTTGGGATAAAACACCGTTCCCGTATCCCATTTATATAAAGATATCCGACAGCTTTGGCTCGAATTAAAATTTTACGATTCCGTTGACCCGTGTCACTAGACGTTACGCGTTTGTTGTAGGTAAGTGTATTTTAGATCCGACCACATTTTTCGACTGAAATAACCTTAGCAAAAATCTTACAATTTTATAGATTGTACATAAAAGGGATTGCATTGAGAGCTGGAATCTACCTCGTTAGAACCAGCGTAATCAAGATGCAACATTCATTGTTTCTCATGGGATAACTAAAATAAAATGAGGTCTAACGTTTACAAAACTAGTGTGAGAGAGGTACACAATACGATTCATGCATTTAGGCCGCTGAGTTAACTAGTCCAAGGATAATTTTTGACCATACATCATGAACAGTAAATACAGACTAGTCACGTAACTAAACTACGTACCTACTGTGTGTAAAATGATGTCACGTGGGACTTGAGAGCGGGTTATATCTATTTGCAAGACTGATAGCGATAGATACTGATAAGATAAAACACTTTGTAGAGTGTAAACCGCCATAATGCGTCTTGTTTTTAATTACAGGTGGCAGGAACACGAATCCAGTTATCGATTTTCAGTAAACAATAATAGATGTTAACTTTACAAAAGGCATTCCCTAACAAGCTATATATACCTAGCTGACTAGTGAAATCGCTGTATTTTGGGTTTTAATGTGGTTGACCAATTTCTGGTATGTTACTATTACTGTATAACAGAAGTTTGTTTAGTAAACTTTCCAACTACACAACTAAATTGACGGGTTCATAATATGCTCTGTATTGTACGCAAGCCTTCAATGTCTAAAGCATTCAAACCCTTTATTCAATTAACTGTGTTTGTATTTACATCTACCAACTTTGGCGCTTCGCGAGTAACAAAATGTTAGAAAATGTCAGATTCTGTATAGTTTTTACTTTTGTTATATTTTAGCTAGTAATTGCTAAAACAAAACAAAATTTAATTAGAATCTATATATGCGATCTACAGGAAGAAGGTAATATAAAACGGATTCATTTCATATTTAAAGTCATACTAAAATGTATTAAAGGAAAGTATTCTCATTTAATGATGGCAGTTTTACTCGAGTTTTTGTAAAGAGAAATAGTCGTTTAACCAACTTTGTTCGCCAAGAGCGGGTACGCAGATGTTTGTGAATAAATGGTTTTATGCACAAGGTTCATTTGAGTCACACTCAGCCGAGTAAGAATATGTTGATAATATGAAATTGAATAAAATGTGAAGTAATTAAGTTATAGTGAGAACCAAGAGCTTGGGAATGCATCAAGGCAGACATCAATATCGAAGTAAGAAGCGTTTCCGTTACGTGACTCACACTTATGGCACGTTCAGTCGGCGCTAGCGACCACTAACATACTAAAGAGTGAGGTTCAGAAGGCAATTTTTATTTCTAAGAAGCCTTCAAGTGAGAGCAGCTATAGAATTATGATGAGAATTGTAAAGGTTTCTGTGATTTTGTTGTCTTTGTATGAGTTTTTATGGACAGAAAGGGTTTTTAATATTTTTATAATCATGATATTTTTAGTAACAACACTATGATTGATACAATAACTTTTAAGTTACTAAACTATTATATAGTTGGCTGCGGCTACCACGAGGAATCAAAATTCCACTTGGTTCGACTGTCGGACCACGTTGTCGAACCACGTGGCCGCACCCTAATAATATGGAATCAAAAAAATCTATATAAAGAGTCACTCCCTGACGTCATAGCTTCCGCTTGTATTGTCACCTAGTCTCGGCACAACAGTTGGGTAGCTGGTAACCTGAGCTACATACTACATACACTACGCTGCGAGTGTTCGCTGGCTTGCTAACACACACACATAATGAACGGGAAACCTTTCCTCTAGTGATGCAACGACTACGATTAAGATTAATCGTAATCAGCGATAATAGACGATTATCTGTTTTATTTTTTTAAATCTGCATTTGAAGGCACGAAGATACTCCTCACACTTTCGTCTGTTTCAATTCTGTAAATTTGTTGGTATAGGTAAACCAGTAAAAAAAGCTATACCCAATAACCTTCAAATGTCGTGGTTCATACCAATTATAAATTCGAATTTGATTTACATGTAAATTTTTGATTAAAATTGGGATTTGGTTTAAAAAAAAGTTTCTTAGTTAATAAAGTGTTTTGTGAGACTAAATGGCTGGTTATGGTATTATAACTGGTTAACTTATTTATTTTTCAATAATCGTAATCGGCGATTTTGAAAATTAATTAACGTAGGTAATCGCAAAACCCTAGAATCGTTGCATCACTACTTTCCTCCATAGGCTTTACTTTCAATATAAAGAAGCCTTACAAGAGCTACCGTTCGAGGATTACAATAAATAACAAATCAACCTACTGTAAGTTCTCTGTTCTTTATTCTTCTCATATTAAAAAAAAGCTCTAAATAAAGAATAAAAGCACATTCAGCTCGCTGAGCCTATAATTAATTGGGCAGCTTAGCTTTGCTTGCTACAGGCAGACATCGGTCTGAAAAGTAAATAAACTGTGGTGAGTAGTCATACATTTAGGTCAAAGTTAATGGCCACGTTCTCCACACAATACAACGATGCAACCAATTATATAGATATAACCGACAGCACACTAACATTTGTTAGTTATTCATTGCCTATTCATGGTATTTTGATACAGATATCATCTCGATCGTTGCCGTAAATTATATTAGGAGATAATTTATAGATATTTGTTACGTTTAAGATCACCGATGTATGAATGCAGTTCTAAGCTGTACCTCTCGTCTCTACGTGCGGCGACGGACATGGCATGACCGCACAACCGCCGGGAACTACCTACCTATCCATATATATATGCCTTTAATAAACATACATTTGATACTGAAATTCTGCAACTTTTATATTTGTTACACAAACAAACAAAAAATGTGATAAGATAAATAATACGTTACAACTATGTTTGTTAAAGTATCACTGTACAATATCAATATCTTGATAGGTAGGGTAACCGTCACACAATGCCCCTAACTGTGTCAAACTTTATAGCACAAGTATATGCAGGGTACAGTAGATTAACCAATAACATATCAATGTCACATAAAAATTAAAAAAACAATACTTAAATATATAGTGTGTCTAAAGCTAGTCAATATAAATTATGTTTTTTTACCTAATGTTTTTATTAAGTAGGTGTACTATTTAATTAAATCGTAGTAATATGGAGAATTAACTAGAATAGAACTAGGCGCTCTTAGTGCAGTAATATGGAGTAGATATCTTCTTACACAAATATAACTAGGATAATTATGGACCAAACTTGCACAAAGATATGTAGAGTTCCCAGTTCCCAGGTTTTAATATATTATGTCTGACATAATTTTGTGGGACTTTCTTGAACCGTGACGAAAGTTCTCCACAGCCCGATAGGCGCTTAAATGCCGTAGGGTTGAAGGTTGGAGGTAATTGTACTAATGTCGGGATAGAGGACACTGGTTCAATTATGGTAAAATGCAGATTCTCTTTTATACTTCATATTGATGTAAACTTGTAAGTAAGCTTGTCACGTTACTGTTTTTCGTTTGTAGGTATGAAGTATTTATTCCTCTGGGTTGGTAATCGGAATAAAAAAGGAAATTGTTTGCAAGCTACTAATGCGGTTTTTCATGGGGTGTAAACACAACTTTTATTGAGTTGCCAGGTAAAGTGATAGTTGACCACACCTCACCAATCTAATAGAAAAAAGTAACTAAATATAAAATATTTAGAAAATTTTCAAAAATATTTTTAAATTGTCAAGTTCATGACCTACTAATTATTATGATCGTTCGCGTGTAATTTTATCAGCTACCTACCGTGCCTATTTTATAAATAAGATATCAAAGCGTGTTTACACCTGAACAATAAAAGGGAGGATCTCATTCCCTCATATCCGTACTTCATATACTAATGTGTTGAGCTGTAAAAACAGCACCTAAATGTAAGGAAAAGGGATCAAAGGGTGTTATGTGAAAAATTTACTGCGGCGTACCGTTATTAGGTTTATTTATTGTTAAGCAACCTACCCAGTTCCCCATAGACTAAACCCGTTACGCTTCAAGTCGCTTTGACCACATTCGGAAAGGATACCCTCACACACAATGCTAGGCCGCGATGTACCAGTAAATTACATTGTCTGCCACTACAGAATTGTATTGTAATTAGAAGATAGCGTTTTAAATAGGCACTGATCTTAAATTTAGATTTTGAATAAGTTAACTTCACAGGCATGCTAAAGCAAACAATTCGTCACTTTAAAAACCAATATACAACGAATCCACAATAAGGCGAACATCACGGTTTGGTACTACGAGCCCTTGTCCAGAACCAAAAAAGATATCAATCTATTGGTTTCGTGCTAAATGGGCGGAAAATAAAGTAACGGCCGAGTTTTGCATTTTACACCAAGTTTAGATTCTAAGCTCATGCTCCCCACTCCACAATGAATTATATTGCGAGACTGCAAGTGAAATACTAAAGTGGTAGCATATTGATTTGTTACACAGTGTATGAAGTAGGTCACAGGCTTTTCTGCTTTAAAATGTATGAGTAGGGAGTCGTTGTCCTAGTCCATGCAAAAAATCAATGAATATTACTGTACAGTGTCCTGTAGAAAGCAATCGATCCTGGAAATACTCACAAATGGCAGGCGGGTCACACGACACGATGTACTCGCTTGCTTTGGGCCAATGACCGTCGACACGGACTTATTTCACAACTGAGCTACGTACCTCTGCTGATTGCTTATAAACTTTCTTCAGTTTAAAATAACAGAAGGTATTTAAAATGCGGAAAGTTCGGCCACAATGTGCTAAAGTTTTAAAGTAGGGAGGGTTTCTGAGACGATAAGACATTTCATTGCACTGACTGACACGCCTCTGGAGAGTAACATCATGCATATATATATACATCAACTCATATCTCGGAACTTACTCTGAAATAATATTTACCTAAGTATAAAAACTTAAAATGTAGTAGATATGTTTGTTACATTGAAGACACACAATATGTATGATAAGTAGGTATGATACGGGATCAATTCCTAAATGCCTACGGCCATTGTCGTGACCGCTACACACTGAAATACTGGTGAGTACAGAGTAAATTGTTATGTCCTTACAGATACAAAAAACTATGAAAAGGTCTTGGTAATGTACAACATGAAAAATGATTTTTCAGCGATCGATGATGAGTTTCAGCGAAACACAAAAAGGCTCTCAGGCTCCAGTGTCCACGATGTCCTTCCTTTGTTTATCGGATAGGCACATATTTCAGTCGACCGACGCTGAGCTGCAGGCCACGAGTAAAAATAGAAATTAATCGATCCTTTTATTCGTGTCAGCTGCTCGGAACCTCGTTAGGTCAGGACTCACTGGACAGGAACGCGTTGACTTTTAGAAATTAGGTGATATACATAAAACCTCACCTTTAATGATACCCTAACTGGAAAATTATGTACTCTAATTCTAAATTTATAAAGTTTTTACACGGCACCTATAAAAATAATTTTCTCTTTAGGTTCACTGAAATTTCTTGTTTCATAATGGAAATTAATTAATGACAGTTGTTTTGCAAGGTGCTTTCGAAGGGTAGAGAGAGCTGCGAGCGGGAGTTAATCGCGAAAATACAGGGAAAACTTAACTGTTATAGGGCGTTTATAATTTATCGTCGATTACTTAGTACGCTCTCGCGGCGTTTCGCGTGAAACGCCCAAACTGCTGTCGTAAAATCTTGAAAATACCCGCACCCGCGCCGCGGTTCGCTTTGTAACGTAATTTATCAGAGTCAAATTACAAATTCAGTAATGAACTTTAAGAAGTGCGGATTAATTTTAATTAACTAAAAATAAATTTAGTTAAAGATCATCATTTTAAAGGATGGTTTAAATTGAGACAATTGCTTCCTCATTCTTTTAACTTTTATTCGTTAACCATCGAGAAAAAAATATTGTTGTAATCAAATTTTGTGTGTTACAAGTTTCATGAACCGATTTAGTATATGACTATTTTAAAAGAATGTTTGTATGTACTTTAAACATTGCACTCATGTGAAAGAATTTATATTCATTGATACTTTATCAATAATTTTTTTAAAATTTGATATAAATTCAGAACGCAATTTTTTTTTGAAATGGTTATTACTATCAAAGCGATTGGAACTGGTCCTCGAATTCCAATTCATGTGTGGCCCTCTCAGGCCTAAAAACAATGATGGCCTTTTGAAGAATTCAGTTCCCCTGCTCTAGTAATCTATTCCGGTTTCGCTCTCCAGTCGAATCACCTGCTGACCTATTGGATCCAAAAGCAATGCATTATTAACCGAAAAGCAATGGATTATTAACAAACTGAAGTTTTTACTTGTTCTGTGATACAGCGGATTGTTTTCTTAGTCACAAATCTCGGCACGTGCGCAGGGATCAACACAATCACGAATTGGCTGGGAATGTTGAATAATTAAGAAGGGTCGCTAGGCATAGAGTCACCTCACTGTCACCTCTACTTCCTGGGTCTGACACCTGGGAAATCTAACGATATCCGCAGTAAACAAAATAAATTATATTTATAGCTAACCAACCTAATTTTATTGTAAAATATATGAAATCAGCATAACATTTCCATAACACGTAAGATTTATTATTCCCTTGTGTTATTGCAAGGTTAGCATTGTTTCTGTACTTAAGGAAATTGAAGCGTCGAGAAATGCTTAGACTTTATATCATTTTATATTATTTATTATACTTGTTTAGAAGTAGTTCGCTATTGTTGTGATGTGAGATCAAGGTTTATCGTACGCAGTCGTCTTTCATAACTTTTTATCAAATATTCACTTCCTTGTTTCGTAATAATAAAAAAGCTTTTGTTACTTATAAAATTATAAACATGATTGACAAGCTGTTGTTATTTACGGTCAGCGGTCAGGATTTTTATCGCGTCAAATCACTAAACTTACGAGTGAGAAGTACCTATTAGATATCGGAGAGTAAAAGCAAGACGTCATTGAGGCGTGGTGCCCCATCGTCGCCCGTATTTACTAGGCTCGCAAAACGCTTCAATATTAATAACCCCATACAAGAGCGCTCCTGTAGTTGCTTCCGAGGGCTCCGAGGCAGGGAGGCGCGGATCTTTAAGATGATGTTTACCGCCGCTTCATATAGCGTCGCCTGCTCGCAGAATGCAAAGTTCCTTGCCCACTCCTAACATGTGAATGTTTTGAAAATGCCACTTAATGTTAGAAAATCCTAACTAATAGTAATATAAAGTATATATATCACTTTGGGTAAACTATTGTCAAATTTATCTGGCATGCGATGCAATGAGAGTACCATAATCTGTATCGAGCGAGACTATTACACTATTTGTAGGTATAATAAAGGTAACTGCACTTTTGCGTGCGTGCTCGTGAATGCATTTCTATGAAAACAGCTTGTACTTAGTACGTCCTTGAAGCCACAGAAGAGTTATTCAGTCTCAAAGTGGACTCGTATCGCGCTCGATGAATACACCCTGCTGGGTGTATATATATATGCACCAATATGCAAACCCAACAATGTCATGGATGTGATTTTCTTATTTTCGGGTTTAATTGAAATTTTACCCTAAACTAATAAGACTATAATAATCCTACTTCATACTATCCTACTAATATCATAAAGGCGAAAGTTTGTAAGGATGTTAGGATGTTTGTGAGGATGTTTGTTACTCTTTCACGCTGTGAAGGCTGAACGATTTTAATGAATCTTGGTACAGTGATAGCTTATATAGCTATAATAACTTATAGGCAATTTTTTATGGCGGTAAACTGTTCCCGTGGTAAAAAAACTTAATTTTAATGAAACTAGGTAGAGTGATAGCTTATTTATATCATGCAATGACTTAAAGGCAACTTTTTACCGCGGTATTCCGTTCCCGCGGGAAAACTTTATTCCACGCGGGCGAACCGCGGGCAACAGCTAGTATTATAAACGCGAAAGATTCTATGCATCTTTGGATGTTTGTTACTCTTTCACGCATAAACTACCGAACAGATTGTCATGAAACTTTAAAGTAATATAGATTAGACATCAGAATAACACATATAGGCATACCTCGGGAAAAGCTGTTCCCGCGGGAAAAACTTTTCTATGCGGGCGAAGCCCCAGGTAACAGTTAGTAATATATTATAAATCCGATAGGACTATAATATGTTTAGCTTTCAGGGCTCGACTATCCAAACGGTCTCTATAAAAAAATTTAACGCACAACCTGCCTGTTGAATGAAAAAAATTTGCTACTCCCTGGGAGCATAGCGAGCGGGAAAGCGTAGCGAGGTTTTTCCGTGTTCTGTGCTCCCATCGATCGGGCATCCCATCGAACAAAGAGATCCTAACTCTATGCCTGTATATATCATGGCGATGAACATTTCTTACAATGGGAAGAACTGTTCCTGCACCAACCTCATTTCAACCGCGGGCAACTATGAAAATAACTCGAGAACGATTTTTATTATTAAAAGTGTATTTAGACGACGGCATCAATTGTTTGTTTTTGATGGTTCAAATCGTATTACTTACTATAGTATATTATGTAGTTAGCTTACTAAACTTTCGATTTCGATTCATTTCTTTGGATCGCGGGTTTAGTAAAAAAACTGTATAGTATACCACCACCACCACCTCATAAAAAAAGTTTCCGTTTCCGATAGCTGCATGGATATGGAGCAGTGTAACATCTGTCGGTGGTCATACTTGCTGAGTACCGCCGCCCATTTAGAAGAGACAGTAAAAAATTATATACATAGGTGGACGGATATTTAGAAACGGGGCACGATTTTCATACAATCGAGGTCACTTTGAAGCCATGGTTCTCCATGAAGGATTCATGGGGGCATGATCTGATGACGGCCATCGAGAGAGTAGATGGAGGACTTTAGATAGCTGTAGATATCCAACTGATCAGCTGAGCGGTCTGGAAGCAGCATCGTCATGCTTCCTTAACTTTAAGATTTTCATACATTTTGATGCCATTTTGCGAGGTTTTTTTTTCATGAAGATCCTGCTTCCAGACGGGTTATGTGATCAGTTGGACATCTATAGCGATCTAAAAGTCCTCCATCTACTTTCTCGATGACCGTCATCAGATAACGCCCCCATCAATCCTTCACGGAGAACCATGGCTTCAAAGTGACCTCGATTGTATGAAAATCTAGCCCTGTTTCTAATTATCCGGCCACCTATGTATATAGGTACCTAATAGAGTTCCAATAGGTATTCTCGCATAGTTCCATGTAGGTGTTAAAGAATTGATAAACGTTAACGAGCATCGTATGCATACGCAAGTTTTGTGGTCTGACGTTAATTCGCCATTGAATATTTAAGATCACTTTAAGTTAGCGAAGTTGGTAGATTGGGTTGTTTGTTTTCCGCCATGCCCCGCCCACCGCCGCGCCGCTCGGTACCTATCTCCGTCAATGTCTACCTGTACATTGCTTTATATGAATGGAGAATGACCGTCGCTATGGTCAGTCATATGGACCAGGTTACACTCGTGACCACGACCAGTGTAACCTGGTCAAAACGTCGGGCAAAGGTAACTTGTTCGTGTGTAAGACCCGTATATAATTATATAATTAATATTAGTGTTGTAGAATAATAATAAACTCATCAGGGTTTCGTAGGTATTGTCTTTACTAACAATATTTTAACATTTTATTTCTAGCCTCTCTGATCTACATCAACTTTCTACTGAAAACAGAAGAAATTGACACTGGCAATAATGTCCAAAATGGACAATTGCCAATAACTATGTAAACTCAACTCAACTTCCTTTAGTAAGGTATGTACCGTAGAAATCCAATCTATAAAATAAACGTCTGCACTTTTAGGGGTTTTACAGCCAATTGGAAACAAGTCCTTCTAGGCTAGTGGCAGTTTTAAATATTCAGAAGAGTAAATATACGCATATTTTTAGATGCTTGTCAATATTTCATAGCATTGACTGGCCTGTTGGCGTAGTTGGTAGTGGCCCTGTCTACTGCGCCAGAGGTCGTGGGTTTGATTCTCACCTGGGGCCAACATTTGTGTGATGAGCATATCTGTTGGTTTTCGGATTCTGGGTGTTTGTAAGTTTTTATGTATGTTTAACGGTTGTTGAGTGCCCACCCACCAGCTTTGGCTTAGTTTGGGACTGAACAGCTATGTGTCAATTTGTCCAAACATTATTGTTATTATTGCTGTTATTGCATTTTTCAATGGGCAGTTTTAAAAGACTACATTACTTTCTAGAGATAAATTTTAAAAATAAATAACTCGCGGTAAAAAGTTGCCCATATGTAATCCCAAGATATAAGCTGTCACTGTACCAAGTTTCATCCAAATCCGTTCAGCCGTTATCGAGTTTCCCGCGGGAACAATTTACCGCGGTAAAAAGTAGCCTATATGTTATTCCAGGATTTAAGCTATAACTGTACAAAGTTTCATCAAAATCCGTCGAGCCGTTCTTGAGTTATAAATGGTGGTTAGATTTGACATTTCTTCAAGTTTTTGGCTGTAGTAGTGAGTAGTGTAGGATCATTTTTGGGTTTTGACTTTTTGACATTTTTATTATTTGTTGTTATGAACGGTATGTGGGCGCGTATTGTGTGAAAATTTTAAACGTATATGTGCTACCGATAGGTAGATACAGCCCGAAATGTCGTATTTTTAGTTTTTGGGCCCCCACCCCCTTTAGATTTTGACTTTTTTAATTTTGAGTATTTGTCGTTGGATGCGCCGCAGGTACGCGTCTTTTGTGAAAATTTCAGCTCGCTACGTATCACCGTTGCGGAGATACAGCCCTTTGAACATCGGATAGACAGACGGACAGACGGCGTAGCCAAAGCATTAAATAGGTTTGCATTGCCAAGCTAGCGCTCGGGAACGGAAACCTAAAAAATGCCGAGAGATCAGGTAAAGAATAAATAAAAAGAAAACATGTAGAAGAGGGGCAAAAGTATTTTGATACACCTATTTAAATGTAGGTATACTAATTAAAAATAACGAAGGGTTTTGTGAAGCAATAAAAAATAATTTAATAAATTGAATGAAATTAAGTACCTGTAGTATCCACAGATGTTGCAACGTTACAGGTGGAGATAAAGAGAAATATCACGAAGATCCCACAAAGCTTGGACGCATACATCTTGAAGAATCGTTCCAATTCTTCCATGACACGTAAAAAGTCTTTTACCACCGTTTAACAAGCGTTAACCATTTACATGGTGATATAAGTATTATTTGTCACTGATTTACAACAATAAAGAAGCTTCTGTAATTCATTTTGAATTGGTTGCTAGGTTCTTGACTACCACAACATTCACAATTTAACACCTGTGGGAATCGCTCGACGCGAAACCATGAACAACAAACGTACATTACTCATAAGTTCACTCAACTTTGTGTGCTATATAACAGTATTATCCCTTTTAATTTCACTTACTATTAGTGGTTCATGCAAAACTAAAAGTATATTGGTACTTAAAACACGTGATATTGTATATTTGAGTGATATTCATAACTTTTTATCAACTTTGAAAGTTTCAATAACTTCATTTCACAATGTTTGAAGGACGCGTCGGAACGAACCGAATGAATACGTGCGAGCGAACTGCGAAGTGGTCGGACACAGTCGGGCACAAAAGCTGTGTGACCAGTTTTTTAAAGAATTTGTCCTACTACTAATCCTACTAATATTATAAGCGATGTTTGATTGTATGTTTGGATAATTGCTACTTTTACACGTAAAAACTACTAAACAGATTTTGATGAAACTTTACAGTACCTACCTAATATAGATTGTACATCAGAAACATAGGCTCTATTGTTAGGTACCTCGGGAAAAGCAGTCCCCACGGGAAAAACTTTTCTACGCGGGTGAAGCCGCGGAGTAGTCTGCAATAGAAATTGTTGAATTATTCTAACCTGTCGGATATACAGAATGTTTAGAAGGTCGATGCAAAGCCTTGCGGATGTGACGGGGAGATCATTAGGCCAAATTAACTTTTACCTTTGTAAAACCTTAAGATTTCGTGTTTTTCTATAATCGTTTTTGTAACATTTTTTACTTAGTAAAACATCTGTGAAACATTACTTACTAATCTTACTATAATAGGTACTATGGTTTTTTATTTATTTAAATACTGTAGTGTTTTCTGTTTTAAACAACAAGTAACCAATGTGACTAAACAAATAATGAATCACAATTAAAGTTAAAAAATATTTAATTACATTTCAATTTCGCGGATGGCATCACGACATGCATTAATTCTGCTAAATAAGCTTGTTTGGCACACAAGTGGTCACACCACCATCACTCGTTCTCGAAACCGAAACTTCAACGAAAACGTTCATTCTATCCGTAGAGGGAGAAAGCATCATCATTCTTTTTCATTAGTTATTTTGAACAGTTGGTAGCATTGATAAGGCCCCAATTACACGATCGGTTTTGCTGTCAGTTTTACTATGGTTTTAAGGCGTTGACTGACGGATGAATGATCGTTTAATGCGCTGATTGATGAAAATCTGCCTAAATACCATGGAACTATTAAGTACTACGGTACGTAGTATACATACTATGGTACGTAGTATAAATACTTTATTTTTTTCATCATTCAACCATCAGTCATGATGGAATTAAATGACGCTGACATGAACGTCTACGGTACACAACGGTACACAAAGAGTGTGCCTGCATGGTGCCGTGCCGAGATGGTGCCTGATGATGGCCACAGAGTACAACAAATATATACTGATGATGGCGGCGCTCCACGTTTGACAAACCTCGGCAAACCTATACAAACACAAACGTGTGCTGGTGCCTGCATTTGATTTGATTTGTGCAAACCGACAACGATCGGAGCAGCGCAGCGGCGGCAAACCTATGCAATCGCAGGCACCACGCGATTGCGTTTGTATAGGTTTACGGCAAACGTGTGGCGCCGCCATCATCAGTATATATTTATTGTACTCTGTGGCCATCATCAGGCACCATCTCGGCTCGGCATGGAGGTGCCTGAGCGATTTTCGACATTCCTTTTCCACTGATTTTCTACAATAAAAATCGAAAACTAAAACTATTGACTTTAACATCAAATGTTATATAAAGCAAAAAATTTGGCAAAAGCTTTTGAAGCAAGGCCATATAATTATTTCAAAAATTTACCACGACGAAAACCAAAGACAATAAATTTGGCCTATGTCCAGCAGTGGACATTAAAGAACTGATATGATGTATGATGATTTTTAAAAACGGTCAACAATCCTTTGATGTTCCTAAACTGAAGATCTTTGTTCGTCGAGTTTACCGCGAGTTTAACTGCGACGGACGTGTTCCATTTTTGTAAATAAATGCTCCATCCAATACACAGGATATGCTATCCTTGTCTGACTTACTGAATTTTTAGCTTGCTATCCTGCTGTCATGAGAAATGTCCATGAGCATTTTATTTCTCTGCACAATTTTTCGAAGTGGAACGCGCCCCTCTTCTTTCTTTCTTTTTGGTCAACTTGTCATTTTGGCCAGTTGAGGCGGGTTATAATCCTAGGTAATCGTTATTTTTACAGATTTTTTAGCGAAAAATAGTGTGGTTTTTGCAATAGTGATATATGTACACCATCCGTGATTTATTATTTCAGTCATTTATGAGAGTGCGGCGGATAACCTAATTGTTTCATGTTTTGTTTGACACTTGCCCGTGCTAACTTGGAAGTTTTGGATTTCAGAATTTTGTTTTAAATAATCAACATTTCGTTACAGCCATCATGGTGCGTATGAATGTATTGAGTGATGCGCTGAAATCAATTCACAATGCTGAAAAGCGCGGCAAGAGACAAGTTCTCATCCGCCCTTGCTCCAAAGTTATCGTGAAGTTCCTTACTGTGATGATGAAGCACGGTTACATTGGGGAGTTCGAGATAGTAGACGACCACAGAGCCGGCAAAATTGTAGTCAACCTCACAGGAAGACTGAACAAATGTGGAGTCATTTCACCACGATTCGACGTACCCATTAACGATATTGAGAGGTGGACTAACCTGCTGCCGTCTCGACAGTTCGGGTAAGTTATTAACCATGCATTGAGCAGGTACGGCTCTCTTTAATATTAACTAACAATTGTAAATAAGCCTTTATTTGTGAAAGTGAGGTTAAATAACCTCAATTCTCTCAATAAACTAGGTTATTTAGATATTTCCAATGATCTAAATTATAACCCTATTTTGTTTATATGCCTACTACATGAACATACCTAGGACACCTTATTTTAAAAACTAAGTGTATCCAAATAAAGTAGAAAATAAATAAATTATCATATACCCTGAATGTCCAGCAATGGACATCAACGGGCTAATGATGTTATTATAGTTTTAAACAATCTTTATTATAAGTCTAACAAACCCTAAAGAATTTTGAATTTACATAGTCATCTTGATGTAGGTCTAGATTCGCCAAATTGATTTTTTAGTTTGTCTTTTTAAAGTAATCAAAAACTTGTTTAGCAAACATTCTTATTTTTAAATGCACAACTACCGCGAATCACCAATAGTTCTTGTTGGTTGTCATTTGATATGTTGTGCAAAATTATATAAAAGGGCACCACTGATGTAGCTCTCACTTAGGGGTAAACATTGTGGGTGTTGTTTTAAACAATTTTTTGTTGTAATAAGAATTTAGACAACTTGAAAATAATTGTTTATGACTTCATATTATCATACCTGATTACCAGAACATACATTTTAAGAAAACACATTTAATATATATTTTTCTTCTTTACAGATATCTTGTCCTTACCACTAGCGGTGGAATTATGGACCACGAAGAGGCCAGAAGGAAACATCTCGGAGGAAAAATCCTGGGCTTCTTTTTCTAAGTTTACCTAATACATTAAAAAAATGTATGCTTTGTTTTATTTCGTATCAAATTTAATTGAAATAGTAACTTCCTGTAAAATCCTCTTACAGGAAGTTACTATGACAACTTTTAATTATACTAGCTATTTCGCGCGGTTTCGCCCACGTAGAAAAGTTTCTCCTGCCTATGTGTTATTTAATGAAATGTGTAGATGTTTAATCTATTACTGAACAACTTTGTAAGAAAGCTTATTTTAAAATAGTTGACTATTTGAGTGACAAAGATGGCTGGTGTTAAGGTTACTTCAGCCTCGCAAAATCTTTACAAAGATAATGTTATTTAAAAACTTGATTTTAAAAGATGTATTGGGGAAGTTTGTTTCGCTGTTTTTACCCAGCGTGGCAGCCTTGGAAGCGGTGGTAGTTAAAAATTGACGTATAAATGTACCCAGTGTACTTACATGCAATAAAATATTTTTGATTTGATGGACTGTAAAGTTTCAAAATCTTTTCCATAGTTTTGTATGAAAGAGTGACAAATATTCTTACAAACTCGCCTTTATAATATTAGTAGGAAGTGGTATTCTATCTTAAATCCTATCTGTGTTCCTATCCTTAATTCAAGAAAGGCCTCTATCTATAAATGAAATATTAAATAAAAACTTGAATATCCAGGAAAATTCACAAATACTTAGAACGCTGACAACGTGTTAGGCCAAGTCAGATTAGACATCGTTCACACATTAGAGCTCGTTTACTTACTATAAAAAGTATCACACCAACCACACCAACCACACCTGTGACGCTTACGGGTTGCATAGGTGTTTCAGAGTAACACATTTTTTTACTAGGATGATGGGATCCTGTCAGGATCGACATCAATTGATCTGCCGGACCACACACTTCGATAGTATAATTATGTTGATAGAATCTAAGGTTTTTTTAAAGACATTGTTAATATTACTAATAGGTGGCGCTTAGTCAGTGGTTCCATAAAGTTTTTTTATAACTAAACTAGATGGCTCTGCGCCCGTGAAATTTTAGTGTGAATCATGGTACAGTCACAGAGGAATGTACAGTCACCAAAAGAAGTAGGTAAGTACCTAAATTGACATTTGAATTAACCCTTCGCATGCAACCTATACTACCCAATGTTTGAGGCACGTAATTTGAGCTCTGATTTGTACTGGCTTATATAAATCCGCTCAGGAGCCATATTTTTGAATCGCTCGCCTCGCTCGAGCGTTCGGATTTTGTATCGGATGTCGATGGAAAATTAGAATGATTAGAAGAAACGCTTGAAGCGAGGCGAGCGAATCAATAACTCTTGCGCGCCTACTGAGAGTAAGAAGGTACCTACCCGTTGAATAATAAAAGCAGCAGCAGTGCTGGTACAATTATTATAACAATGAAAAGAGTCAGTCTATAAATGTGGAACGCTACGCCATCTTCATTACAATAGACCCTTTTTAGGGATCCGTTTAAACGGATATCTGTATAGGGGTTTGTCCGCTTAGTTATACTATTAGATAAACGATATAACAAAATTGACAAAAAAGTCTTAATAGTTATACTGCTCAGTATAACTAAATGGATCCGATTAGCGTCAATATTTTGTTAGGGATCTCTTCCAGTCCACTTGGATTAATTAACTGAAATGAGTAGTTTATTTAATGCGTTTAGTATCGAGTTTTGTTAATAAGTAGTTAGACGAGAAGAACTACCTGCAATAAACTAACACTAAAGTACCTACAAACTGCCTACAAATTAAATATTATTTAAAACATATTTGTACTACTTACTAATTAATAGTTACATACAACTTAACTAAGTAATAAATACATTGATACAATGCAATTACATATTATACCATACCAGACAAAAAAATAATTATATTTTCCGAGATAGTGCCTAAATAGGTATACTACTTAGGTACCTATTACAGATAAATTTAAATTAACGGATCCCGCACATACTCGTAATTGTGTACGAACGACGTAGTTAAACTTTGCAGTTTTTATTATTAAATTAATATGGCTTTGTCACAGGAGGAGAGACTTTATAGGGTAGACCGGTAGATAAGCTTAATATAAATAATAGAAGTTTGTCTGGTTTCAGCGGCACCCTTCGGTTAATTCCTCTGTGCTTTGGTGTATTATTCGAACGGCACGGTTAGCTGTTCTGAGCACGAGCAGCTGTTCGCTTCGCAGGGCACGGTGACGCTTGCTTGAGGCTACCATTCTCGGTCCCCGCCACCTCGCACGGGCCTGCCCGGCCCCGGCACCGGCACGCCAGCCAGCCAGTTGCGCGTCGCATCGACTCTACTACGCTCGTTGCTGTCGCACGAAAATGTGTACCGTTTCCACAGTGTGCTAGGTTTACAGTGTCAGTGGTTGGATCTCCTATTACATAAAACATTAATACTTCATTTACACATCAGCGATTGACTTGGACGATGATGGCTCCCGAGACAGTGGTAACCGTGGATCACAGCAAACCTGCGCCGCAACAGGCGCCTCCGCCACAGCAGCAGGGCGGAGCGCTAAGCTGGATAAAAGTCAACATAGATTATTTTAAAACTCCACCAGGATTACTCAAAGTCATCGAATTGGTAAGTTGTTATATTACAAGCAACAGTTTTATTAGTTGTAAAGATTCTTGGCTAGTTAGTTAGGACCTTTCGTTTGTTTTTCTTTGTAAATTATTTTCCCAATACAATTTGTGTATTGTTACGTTAGGTGGCAAGTTAGCTGAGAACTATATAATGCTGATTTCTTTAAGTATTTTTCTTATTAATACCTACTTACCTAACTAGGTAGGTACTTAGATAAATTATGTTCCTTAATTTATTACTTTTCATAAGTTTAAAATTGCACATAAAAACTTAGTAACTTACCTATCTAACCTACCTACGTAGCTCAACGTGAATTTATTGGTACATTAGCTGAGTAGGAAAAATATGTTCAAAGCATTAGGTATTGATGTGTGAGCGAGGCAACACGTACCTAATAAACTGTTGTTTGCTTGCATATATTATGAGGTATCGAGGTCATTTTACGTTGTATATTATATTGTCGTGGAGCCGCTTGAGAAAACGCGAGGAGTGGAGGTCACGAAACGATGACGATGGCGGGCGGCGGGCGACGTGCGGGGGCTCAAGCGGCAGGTAGTCGGTTGGGCCTGGAATGGGTACATGCGAAGGCGACAACCTACTCGCAGCCGATCACATACCACCTCCGACTCCTACTCTGACTGTAGATCACCTATCACGCGATTACATTTGGAGCAGAAACGTTATTACCTACCTGTTTTATGCCCACATGGATGTAAAATGATTTAGAAAAGCAACGGCTAAGGCAGTAGAAATATGAATCTTAATTTATTTATGACTATATGATGTGTGGATAGGGTCATGGGTGTCAGCAGTCAGCACTACATTCACTGTGGAGCACAGAGTACATTATATATACTGCTATGGAGTTCACTAAGTTGTGGGTTGACTTGAGCAAAGGTTCTAGTAGGTTACATTCTTCTGTAATAAGCCCAGCATATTTAGTAATAGGTAGGTTTTTACCTTTAACTATTATTTACTAACGCATTCTCTAGAGGGATGGGAATCATTTCACTGTAGCTTCCATTTCGTGATTAAGATTGGTAGGTAGTTCTTTTTGGGTTTATATGTATCAGTAAATAGGTTACCGACGTCACTTTAAAGTACTCACTTTATATAAATTAAGAAATATTAAAAACGATTGGTGCTTATTGGTGCGCCAAACATAGCATTGAATTAGACATGTTCGCATCATCGCCTACACGGCAGTCCAGTGCTGATGTCATCATTATACTCTTACGCCTCTCAGTTTATCGTAATTTAATCCTTTACGTAGGATGTCTTTGAGCAGTAACATTCTTGTTAAAATATTATGTTAGTAATAATGTAAGAAGTAAGTGCTTAAGTAAGCTTTGATTAGATTGGTTGTGAATATCTAACGAAATTAATTTTTGAAGCAATTAACACTTCGCGAAATAAATAATTACTACAGAAATGGTGTCCCACTGCTGGGAAAAGACCCGGTAGCTCTGCTTTTGGTCACTTTGGGTCTATCAGTTTTGCGGGAAGCCTTCCTTCAGTTCGCCCACGTCCTTCCTTATTCGTTCGTCCTTCCGTGTACTCCTAAGTACATAGTACTCCTAATAAATCTACTTAAAATTGTAAGAAAAGTGACGATGTTATTCCTGTCACATCAAGCCTCGTATTTTTAATTATTCTACTTTCACTCACAGCCGCCAGTTATACGTGTATAAGCTCATTAACCCCGTAGAGCTGTAGAGTGACTCCATTCGTTAACCCCTGAACTCTAGGTTTAGTGGACCTCTATCTACTCAATCAGACCGTTAATTGAGTGGAATTAGACCAAATGCGTCGCGGTTCAAAATTCATGGCTTTGTAGTTAAAGATATTGTATACCTACTTATGTAAACTTTGTAAACATTTTTGATTGTAATTATTGACGGTTATTATTTAATTTACGCGTAAAATATTCTGTGATTTCTTTGTACAATTGTAAGTGTAGGTCTGTACAGCTAACTTAGGGTATTTATTAATTACTAATTATACAAAACTGATTATGAGTACAATGAAACGAAAACGTAGGTAATGTAATTGCACAGGTTTGCATGCTTCTTGTTCTAAAATCTAAAATAAGTAAACAGCTCTAACTAGGTAGGTAGGTACTCATACTCATCTACAAACATATATTACGTTTTATGATTTCATGATAAATAGAGCATATGACTCATGCAAGGAATGAGTTGTATTGGAGACTTGGGAAACCTTATCATGATAATGCTGCTAGGTACGAATTTTTAGTATAAAAATATATAATTTCAAGAGCTCAGTGTATTTGGATTTGGACTATCTTTATGCATGCCATTTTAAATTTGAATAGTACAGAAACAGCGTAGTTTGGTTTAGACTTCTACTGAATCTAGAGACGTTAGTTGACTAATTAAAACAATCAACAAAGTGTTGTACGGTCAGTACCTATCCTATATACACACTCGCAGAGCAGTGACTACCTACGAGTATATTGTAAGGTATGTCCTGCAATGGCAGCAGTTATCTAATGTTACGGTTTGAAGCTAAATGTGTTATACAGATCTTTAGATAAAAGGAATTGTTTCATACCACATAGCGGAGAGATTATTATACAAAGCATAATGTGTACCTACATAAACTACTTAACAATGTAAAGTTTGTGACACATAAACAAGTACTTTTTCATAAAAAATTATCGTAAATAATTACAGAGGAATTAATAATAATGTCATAAACATACCTATATATGTAGGTACATTCATAACACATTCAGGTTGAACATTGAACTGGAGTTATGTATGGTTTTTAGTGAATTAGACCATGCATGCAAGATATAGACGTAGGTTAAAGACTCGAACAATATGAGTTACAAATTGGCGTCCACATTAACAACCGATTAAAATTTTGCATCCGTAGCTTTTATTTGAGAGCGTTGGGTGAAAGCTGGCGTCCGTCGAAATGAAAGTAGTTCTGTCGCCGACGACGTGTGGTCCGATGTTGGCTCGGCGGCCCCCGCGCCGGCCGGTGTGACAACCTGTCGTTTTCTCATCATTTCACCAGCTTCACAGGCGAAATCCATCTTCTACTGAGCATAATTTCAACATATTGCCATCCCATTGACTAGGTACTTTAAAATCAACATTGACAGACATGTTCCCTAATTACAATTATGTACATTTGTTGCCCTCGTCAATAATTATATATATGTACATTATTATGTAGGTACTTCATATTATGTACCTCATGAACGTGAGGCGTACACAACAATAGGCTACAATCGCTCTAGGAATGCCTTTACTTCGACTCTTAATATTAAGTAATCTTATTAGATTAAGAGTCGACACACGTGACTCTAACAAAAATTACCGCTTTAAAGCTTAATATTTCGCCAACGGATCCCTAAATCGAAAAAATGGTATTCACATAACAGCAATATTTTTGAAAGACCTATCCAACGATATCCCACACTATGGGATTCACAAGAAAAAAAAGTTCACTCCCACTTTGCGAGTATGGTAGGTACTCTAAAAAAAATGTTTTTCAAAATTTTATTCTACTCATTTTGTAGGTTTAATTAATTTATACCTATGCCAAATTTTCGTCAAAATCGGTTGAAAAATGCGACCTGTAGAGAATTACAAACAAAAAGACAGAAGGACACAAAGACAGAAGGACACACGAAGATTAGCATTTTTGGTCAATCTCGAAACTTAGACGCTTCGCTCGCTTCGCTCGCTCGGTCAATTATTTAATATTAAGAGTCGAAGTAAAGGCGTAGTCCTAGAGCCGTGGTAGCCCATTGTTGTGTACTCGCCTCACGTTCATGAGGTCGCAGGTTCGAACCTTGGCCCCGTACCAATGAGTTTTTGGAACTAAGGTACGGTTTATTATTAATACCTACCACAGGCTTTACTGTGAAGGATAACATCGTGAGGTAGCCTGCATATGCCAAAGATTAGAATTTCTGTTATTTAGGCGTACGTAAAGTTCACCAAAACGGATTGGGGCACCGTTGGTGGACAGAGTTTTTGGCATAAACAGTTCCAAAGGGTATTCCCGATGGCCAAATAAGAACATAAAGGCGGTGTTCGACAACGCCGGCTATTTGGCGGAGTAAAGTCGTTACATCACATGAAATTACTTGCCCAATAGGTACATTTGTTTCTTAACGCGAAGCGACCACATATTCGCATTGTGCTCTTCTCTACATAATTCGTAACGTTTTAAATACTTTAACCAGGTCAGTGAGCATATGGATAAGAAAGAAGTAAAAATTGCTCATTTGTTGCTTAGTTTTAGCTACTTATGTAGGTACCTATCTATTTTAAGTAGGTACCTATGTCTAACTCACATAATATTACTTGCACTTTACGGTACTTGCATTAACTCAAGAGTAATGTATTGTACCTACTTTCTTATGTTCCTATATTTAAATGGATCATACGCAGAAAACGAGAGTAGGTAACTAAATCTTTACAAGATAACTGTACGCGCGGTAATAATGTGCTATTGAATAACACATTATAAAATCGTGTTGTAAAGATACGTAATTTTAACGCACTGCTTTAGCAAATGGTTGGAACGAACGCAACTAAGTAAAGCACATATGTTGAAATTTTAGTATAGGTAGGTGTTTTAGAAATACTAGTGTATTGTTGAATGCATGCTTTAACTTTGCAAGTTGCGACACCTTAAACGGTTAAATACGTGAATGGCGCGAGGAGTCGCAGACTTGTAGTAATCATTTACGTACACAACATGACTGGCTGAAGGTCCTTTAGTTAGCGCATAGCGAATAGAGATCTAAGTAGTGATTGACTGCATGTTCCAAAGTAAATAAATTCTCATACACCTGCAAAAAGGAAGGACATGATTTTTTTACGGTCGGTTCTCATATTTAGGATTTTCTTGCGTATGATGTAGAGACGAAACCTATTGTAGGTAATTTTAAAATGAAACTAGCTATTGCCTGCGGCTTCGCCTAAGTGGTATAAGTATTATCCCGCCGCGGGAACAGTTTATCGCAGTAAAATGTAGCCTATGTTTTTGATGTATCTTCACACTAAATTTAATCAAAATCCGTTCAGCGGTATAGGCGTGAAAATATAACAGACAGCTAGAGTTAGGTACTATTTCGATTAGAAAAAGTACATTCGTGCTGATTATATCTAATGGTATAATATAAATTTTAATGATAAAGCGACAGTGGGATTGATAGAAGAGAATGAAGATAGCGGTCGTGTAACGGGAATATCGCGCAATATCCAACATTATGTCATGCACATGTCTTCATCGCGTTTACAACGGTTTATATTTGTCTATCGCCAAGCATGAAGCGGTTATTTTAGGAAGCGCCCTTCCTTCTCTTGTTCTCTTTTTCACCCAGTTAAAGGTCGCTGTGATGTAAAAACCGGGTATCTGACAATCTGAAAATAACGAGACATGCATTAGCGATGTAAATATTTTGCTTAAGATTTCTTTTGAAGATTAATAACTCGTGTGTTAGTCTCTGGATGGTGGCTCCAGACGGCACATTTTGTTAGTTTGCTTCATTTTATACCCTTCCGTCGACTAAACGTGGCAACTGGCAAGCGGAAATTGTTGAGAAAAATCGTAAAAGGTTAGAGTTTAACCGACCATTGGTGGATTAGAGCATGTAGTATATGTTTTAGATTTCATAAAGAAACTTATTATACAGTTATAGTTTTCGCAGTCGCACTAGAAATTGGTCGTCGTGTGCGGAGTTCATAACCTGTTACTTATAGATTTTTATTGGCCCGATACATTGTGATAAATAAAACCAATTTGGTTCGTCTGTATGCCAATTAAGTCGGTATATCCTTTACTATAGTTAGGTATAGGATATAGGTATTTCAGAACCATAATAATGTAAGTAGTATAGAACCGTAGAACAAGTAGTAGAGAACTTCAATGCATTCTCTGCCATACATTATTAATTTTAGGTTTGCAAGTTTATGACGGACTAGACTACTATTAGGTATGTAGGTATAAGATCGTATAATTGAGTAAGTAGGTAGTACGTAACGTGCTATAATTAAATAAGATGAGCTCTGTGAGCGCACTGAGGATATCGTCATGGTAAACGTTTGCTGTATGACCTTTAGTTGACCTCCACCCAACAGCTCTAAAATAGTCACCTTATTAACCTACCTATTTAATTCTATGAGTCTTTTTTAAAATCAAAATTTAATGCTTAACTACCTACATCTAAAATACACTGTTAAAGTTGAGAACTGCTATGATGTCACTAATTCAAAACAAGGGTTTGATTGACACGTGTACGTATCATAATCATATATATCTGATTGACTACTATAGTAGTCAATCAGATCGAACATACGAAAGTTGTATTATTATCTTTAATTTATGAGTCGATGTGCGTCTAGTTCGTCATGGACGCGATCCATACCACATATACGCTACTTAGAGCAACCCGGCCGCCCGCCCGGCTTCACCCGGCTCCCCATACGCTATGTCGCGTTTTCTTCCTGTTTACGCACACATCTGTCGCTACGAAACGTACACAATATCAAATCTATAACACATTCATAACTTATTGTGTGCGTCGATACATTTCGATACGGTGCATGACCAAGTGGTCTTGTGACTTTGGCGGAGAGGAACGCCCGAGTATCCCTTCGGTGTTGTTTAATTAAAAACGACTGTCAAAAACCGCGAGTGTGCAACTCACTCGCAAAAACTCGCTTTGAATGTCTTTGTGAATACCCGTATGATGACGTGACGTTGACTATGCAGCGATAAGAGTCGATGGTATGTCAGCTCAAATTCAAATTTCCCCCCCGCATGCCTCTCCCACCGCCGCCGTCAGCGCACCTATCTCACTCGCACTATTTATGTAGGGTAAGCTACACAATATTGACCGTCCAAAATGGTTCTTAATAAAAAAAACACTATGTATTAATAATTTATTTACAGTCAATGTCAACATACTTTATAGCATAGGAGTACCACATCACCAAGTAACATTAATATCAGGCGTCTTTGTCATTCAAAGAATCGTCTATTTTATAATAACAAATTGTTACATAATGTGATTTTTAAACTTTGTGTGCTTCATATTCAAGATAGATATATATATATCTCCTGGTAGTTTGTACGATAGTGAAACCCTCATCATCCATCCGGACATCACCAGCAGGCGGCTGTGGTTTTACAGCGGGTTTACTTAAACAAAATATTCTCAAATCTATATTGACTGGATACGGTTAGTATATTTATTTCTTTAAACTTTTCTCTTAATGACTACAACGCAGATTATAGATCGAGCTAATACCTAGCTCTCTTTCGCAAAATAATTTTTTTTTGTTACCTTGGTTTCCCATTTTAAAAAATTCGTTATTATACTAAACGGTCGGGAAATTATTAAGAAAGATATTGGAAAATAAATATTATCTTCAGAAATTTTCTTTTGTAGTCTTCTGTCTACACGTCGTCGTCTATTTTTGTTCTGTCAAGTCAAACAACCAAGTATCGAAACAAATTACAAACAAACATCCAGTCATTTTTCAGTCAAGGAGACTGTACTCCAAAAAACACTAGGATAGCAACAAAGATGCTACCCTATTTCAAAATATAATTTGAATAAATGACGTGTGACGGGAGTGACAGCTGGATGGCGGCGAGCGACACGTGTTCCCCGTGCCACTGGCAGAGCGGGACTGACGCGGGGTAGGGAGATGCCATGCGGCTCAAGTTGGGCTGGCTCAAAAACGCTTAGATTTAGGTTTTTCCTTTTTTTGCCGAAAGTTATGTGTATTTTGTAAATTCAAATGTTATGTGATCTGCATATTAGTAAGTACAGTTAGTACTCAAAATATGGTGATTGTACGTAGCTTTATTACATAAAAGTAGCGAAAATAAATTCTTAAAATGGTTAACTTTGGAATTTTTTTTAATTGAGAAAATTTTAACGAACTGTGTTTTCGAAATCGTGAATAACTAGTAAAAGTCTTCTACTTTACTGCATATTTATTACAAAATGAATGATACAGTATTGTTGAAATAGCGACGGATCATCCGACCCGCTGTGAGATATCATAGCCCCTCTTTAGCTCATAAACTTATGAATTCATCACCAGCGTTAGTCAAACTAATATTTCGCCAATAGGTACATAATAAACCATTTGGTCAAAAGGCAGAGGAAAGAAGAAAAACACATTTCCTATTATTTATTTGGTCGTGTGGTTCAATCTCGACATATCTTCCCGAGATTCTATTCAATAGGAAAACATCACGATTTGAATAGGTAGGTAGGTATTGATTACGTCATTATGACATCGAGGTGAGACATAAATGCAAAAACGCGTCGCTGATTATAAACTGTACGGCCACGTCGTCACCCAACTTCCTCACTCTGCATTAACAGACTGACCATATTTTTAACAGAAAACCTTTTATAAACAAACCAAATACAAAACAACCAACAAACCTAAATCAAACAAAGAAATCGATATAATTAATTTTTATATGAAACGTTTACAAAAACATACATAGTTAGTTAATTGGTATATAGCTGTTAAAATTGTGTGTAGTTACTTTCTATTTTTAGGGTTCCTTACCTCAAAAGAGGAAAAAAGGAATCCTTAAAGGATCACTCCGTTGTTTGTGTGTCTGTCCGTCTGTCAAAACCATTTTTAAAATTAATTGTATCTCTGGACTTAGGTAGGAGTAGGTACTTACCTACCTAATTAAATTAAGTACTTATGTCATGATTCTATGTTCTATACCTATCTACTTAAAAAAAGATTTTCTCCGGACTCCGGACCAACAAGTGTGTTGAAAAGTTTTATTATGATCTGTGCCATGAGCTGGATACATATAGATAGGTATAAGTAGAAGTACCATCGCTTTTAATTCTAATTATTTTTATATTAGACTTTGTTTGTAAACAAAGTAAGCTTTGTATGACGAAGTAGGTAGGCAGACAAAACAGCACGTCACGGTTGCGAAATCACGGCCGTTGAAATTGAAATACTTTCATTGAAATTGTATTTTCCTCGTGATGTTCGTTCGATCAGATAAAGTGGCATGTCTTGCACATCAAGGTCAACGGAGTGGACGGATTGTGTTGTGACTATAATCGATAGTAAATCGAGGTGAATGGAGGTCAAATACCATGGGCCCTCCTGAGGCAGCTAACCAGGGTAGATAGAGGTAGAGCGACTGCTAGACCGATTATAAATAATAACATGATTTAGAATTAAACGGATCCGTGTTGGTTGCCTTGCCTAGACCTAACTCAGCCAGACTAGATTTGGGGATTGCGTCATCCTTGCGAGTGTGCTCTAACATTAGCTGTGGATTTGATTTAAAATTCACATTTGGTAGCTAAAAATATTAGATCGTAGACGATTGCAACTTGTTTTACCTCATTACTTACCTATTTCACGTCACGTACAAATGATATTTGTTCCTTGAATAGGTATTCCATAGATATTTATATTCATTATCACGTTGAATTCTAGTTCACGATCCGGTTTCGAGAAATGCTTTATGAATAAAGATTTTTGTTGAATTTAACGGTTTTGTAGAATTTGATTTTGTTGTGAAGTTGTTTTGGCCTCAAACTCTACTTTGTTCTAATTTTGAAGAACAAATATATTATTAGTAATATTAATGTTGGACTTTATATACCTAAATGAAAATAAGAGTGGGTACCTACCTACTTAGGTATAGATGATTTAGAATAAGAAAATACCGCTTGTTCTTCGTACATTACCGAGTTACATTACCAGCAATGTACAAAGATAAAATATTCTTCCTACAACATAGGTACCTACCTACTTGGATTTGTAGTATAGTGTCATAGAAATTAGGTACGTATTGAAAACAAAAAAAAATCTCCTACCAATAAGTAGGTATTAACAGTAAGTACTACAAATTCAAGTATTTTCGCTGATTCATCTATGTTACCTATTACTTACTTAGGTATCTAACATTTTAAAAATTAATAATTATGTTCATTATTCACCCAGTAATAGCAATTGGCTTCACAGATTAGTTAGAAACCAAAGTCCTAAGAATAATGTATAATTGTAGTTACTATATAAATTAATTGACTAACTGTATAAATTAACTTACCTCGAATAGATATTTGAGCAATTGTTCGTAGTTTCGTAAGTACTTGTTAGTAGGAGTGGCATTTCAAACTGTGCGGTGGGTTGGGTGTTAGGTATGGTATGGTCCCCCTACTTGGCGAGGCAGCACGAAGAATGGAAGTCGTGAGGGGGAAGGGCAGGGACTAGCCGGTCAATAACCCAGCTGGCACGTGCCGCAATGTTACTGAAGTTGCTATTGAGGGCTAGCGGGTGTTGCTATTGCATCTGTGCCCATCACATTACAGTACTGCACTATCTAGATCTACGTAGGTAACGTAACACTGTGAAGCTCTAAAGAAACGAAGGTCTCAATCAGTACAGTAGTTTCCGAGTTAAGGACAGATAGACGGATAGACGACCAATTGTCTACACTATAAATCCGTTTTGACTAGCTAAAAAAACCTACAATAAGCTAACTGAGACGCGACTGGGAAATTTACGTTACATTAAATTTACATGGTAAATTTTGGCGTAAATCGTATCATATGCCATATCTCTCAACCAAGTCACTCCCCCAAAATAACTCGGAAATCTTCGAATGTACAGAAAATGTCACCATGACCCAGTTGAAAACAGCAGCAGCAAAGGTTTTGTTGTTTATACGCATGAGGTTGGGTATATACTTGTACATCCCGTCTTCCCCACTGTATCCGAGGGGCAGATGGCACGGCACTTTCGTCCTAACTTCCTAATCACAGCTGCCGGTAGGGCAGATGGCGCTCATGATTTCATCTGTTACTACACCGACACTAGTTCGATAACTGCTGAGAATTGGCTTGAATGTAACTCTATTTACTTGCCTACTACAATAGCGGTAGTTTCGAATAATTTAAAAACACAGACGGTAAATGTATTAGAAATTGTGTAACTGATATAATAGTTGCTGTTACAATTATTTCTCGTATAAAAAATAACTTAACATTTTGTGAATGAAATCAACTGCATATAGCGTACAGTTAAAATAAATCCATTCGAACCAAAGTTTCTTTTGTGATTTTACTCGTCAGTATACTCTCCTATCTTTTGTTGTAGGTACTCCCCATACAACAAATAAATTAGCATAGTGAAAATTGTCTTCAACTATTATCTAAAAATTATATCACTCAATACCGAACAAAACGTTTTCTTTTGCACATTATTTTAGTTTAAGTTAGCTTGTTTTTAAGAAATTATATGGACGTACTTACCTAATTATGTATACTGATGTTTGATTCCATCATATTAATATTGTTTTAATTATTTATAAACCGGGTCGGCATTTTTGTGCTTTACTCTCATTAAGATAAGCTCGATGTTTTTGTAACTTTATGGATAAAATATTTTTTTTACGTGGACAATTTTTTTTGCAATGTGAAAATGTACCTAAGTAATTAAAACCGGACTAGTGTGAGTAGGACTCGCGCCCTGAGGGCGCCCGTACAAGCATAAAGTAAAAACTCTTAAATCGTTAATTTGTAGAAAATCCCATAGGTATTAACTTACGTGGATGATTTGTTCATAGGCGAAATTAAGTTTGTTGGTAACAGTAAAATTTTTTTTTTACATCAACTACAAATTTACGGTTTTCGGATTTTTTTCCTTTACTTGTGCAATAAGACCTTGCTTCTTGCTTAATTTCATGTTTCTAGGTCAACGGAAAGTACCCCATAGGTTTTGATTACCAAAATACTAAAAAGTGCGGCAAAAACGGCCATATCTTTTGCCTATGTTGACTTAGAAGTTTGATTTCTTCACAGCTCTAAGGGATCGCAGACTTGAGTATTTGATATTAATTTCAACTTGAATTTCACCTTCACGCGTTTCTGAGAAACTGGTCTTGACAGACAGACATATGAACAACGAAGTGATGCTATAATTGATTTTTTTTCCTTTTGAGGTACCGAAACCTAAAAATTAAAAATAAACTAAATATGTACAAATGACTTATTTTATCACTATATAGGTTCTCTATGTGCCCAAAATGCTGAAGGCAGTAGGTACACTTACTTAAAGCCTCTCACTACGAGCGAGAGGTTACATCTATGGTGCTATGATGGTAAACAAAACTAGTGTTTTACACCAGGTTGGGGTAAAATTTTCCTTAAATGCACGTACTTGCATACATGTTTTGATATTGCGTTGGGCGCTACACGCGTAGGCAGGGCACTTAAATAAAACCCAGTGACCCGAAACTTGTAAGCGGTCCGCAATTTCACTTCGCAACCGTCGTCGATTAGCATTGCATTTAACTTGCATGTCTACTGTTCAGTTACCGGTTGTGTTGTATTTCTTATCAATCACTTGTCTTGCCCTGCCAGTAATTAACGTTAAAAATGTGTAACTTGCGTCACTTGTCAATAACAAAACTAAACCAGCAGCTATATCTATGTAGAGTCAGATAACTATAGAGTATACAATTTATACAGTAACACTTGCTGTTGGATTGTTTTACTAAAATTATTACTGATTAGCTCCTATCACGTATAGCTTGATTGCTTAAACACAAAAAAAGGCAGGTACTTACATGAAATTTTATTTTGCGGTCCTCTTTATAAGCCATGGACTGATAAGACGAACATTGCATTTTTTAAATACTATCCCCACATCAAAATACTAAAATTGCTCAGGTATTTTTCGAAATCTGCTTTTAAGTTAGTTTGCCAGTGTATTTAAGACTTTAAGGGCTTCTTTCACCACTTCCTGATATTGTTACAGATAGTAATCTTAGTGATAAACTAATCTATCAGATAAATCTGTGTGATAGACTATATAAAATGTATAAGATATAGGCAATCAGATACCTGTGAAACCAAAAAAATAGGCTATCTGTCAATTAACCTGCAGATAGGGTATCTGTGACTTTATCAGCAAGCGGTGTAAGAGGCCCTAACAGTTTTTACACAACACCTTAGTATCCCCACCTACTTTTAAATAAGTTTTCATACCTACTTGCTAGGTGGTAGAGTCTGGCCCTAATGCTACCTACTGAATATGTTAAAGAATGTGGCAGTTTGCGATTTATAATACGAAATCAGACCAATTGCGTTACCTATAGGCATTAGAGAACAAAGGTTGAAATACCAACATATTAAAAAGGAAACTATCAAATAAATACATATCTAGTAAATTTTATGGAATCATTTTGTCCTGATAACCACTCATACTAATATTAGGTATTTAGGTGGTAGTTATTGTACATTTCCATCATTTTTGATTTAGAGTTAATCAATATACGAACGTGTCTATTGCACTTAGCTTCCATCATTGTCTTCTGTCTGCTACAGTATCCTCAAGGCCATAATGTTCACATTATCTAGACGGGTGGGAGGCATAATTAGTATTATACCAGCCAATGACATAGCTAAAAGAACTTGTACGTAACTAAAATTACGCGTAAGTGATTTTAATTTTTCGTTCGCCTCTGATCGAAACAGAGTAGTTTTAGTTTAGTTGGTGGAAATAGAGTAGTTTTAGACAGAATTGACGTCAAAATGAGAATAATGTATATATGCCAATTTTGAATAAACGAATTTTCATTTTCGTTTTCGATTAAAACAAACAAGCTACATTATTATAATTAGCTATGCAAGCCTACTTTTATTATTCACTTTTTATTGTTAATAAAAACAAATGGAGTAGTTTATTATCTAATCCGTCCGTCAGACGTCCGAGCCGATGAATCATATTTATTTATAAACATGTTGAGGTTCTCCTTCTTATCAGAACATGTAAAACTAACACTGCGTTATCTGGCGGCTAACTTTTGAAAACTACAGTATACAGCTATGTTCGTACGTTTGTGAGGATCTGACTGGTTTCAGTTGACATACTTGTACAACGCTCGTACATGTATAGGTAGTATGCTATCTGACGAGTCGGAAATCCGGCCACGTTTTATTATTTGGAGCGAGACTGTAACGTGTAGAGTCTACAAAATGGTCTGTGAGCTGAGCCCATTGAGTGATAGGAGGCTCGGAATCGGGGTCGCGTCCCATACGCTCGTCGTCGACGCCACGGTGACGCACTTTCTCCATACGAGGTACGCAAGGCGCTTAATGTGTCACAATTTTTCCGTCGTATCCAATAAATGACAAAAGTTTGAAACTTAGTTCTCTACATACATTATTAGTTTCTCTACATACAAATAATGAAATTAAAAGAAATTGAACCTAATTAGACACCTGATCGATAATAAAACTAAGTTCTTGTAAACATTTAATTGTATTGTATATGTTGTATTGTATGTAATTGTATTGTAAACATATTCATCAAGAAAGTACTTAAATAAGTTGTATTAAGTTGTAGGTAGGTACATACTAAGAAGATGACGAAATGGGAACTTACAAATATGTTACTACTATTTTATTTGACAAAACCTTAAAACGGCATCAAATAATAAGGACCACCAAATCTTAGCTAGGTTTAGGTTCGTTAGGTTGCTGTTAGGCATGGTAAGCGACAGGACCCGGAAATGGCCTTAGAATAATTGGAATAATGTTTGGCTAAACAATGATTAATTTAGAGATGTAAAATATTCGGATAGTATTTTTGATTAAAATGGAGTTTAAATTTTGTTGGTCATTTAAAAACATAAGCCCTTTCAAATGAGTCACTGTACTCACATTAGTCGCATGACAATGAGCGGCAACTCTATACGAAGTCACAAGTATAACTAGTACAGTAGGTATTGGTAATAAGTACGGAATGTGCATTTATCGGCTTGAATTTCTACAAATAACACCTGTTAGCGGTGTTGCGACAGCCGACCGTTCCGGGGACCCGCAATGGCGGCGGTGCTGAACCGGTTGTGAGGTGGCGATGGCGGCTCAACCGACACACATTTACCTGACACCGTTGCCTGTAGTGGTACTAGACATTACAGCTACTTTTCTGTTTCCATTTTATTTAGATATACCTGCTTTATATGAGCTAGATTGTGACGAGCTTAGCTGAATCCCAAACATAGTATGCATAGCTATTATGTTTGGGTCCCACTTTCTATTTGTATCTACGGGTTTTATGTTAACATTTATGACTGCAATTATTTTAGCAACAATGTTTAAATCGATTATTAATTAATCACTGTCAAAAAACCCCAGTTGTAAATTATCATTGGGTTTGTAATTTATGTAGGTATGTAAGTTTATTATATTCCAAATAAATAAATATGGTTTAAGTCATCATTATTGATTTACGTGATAAGGTCCAGAAGTACAGGAGTCAATATTTTCCTTCAACGTTTGAGAACAGTCAGTGAAGGTATAGGTACTTACGTTTTGAAAAAACTTATTGATACATAATAATGATATGTAGATCGAACTCTTTCCAACCCCTCGACTTGCTAGACCGTGTCTTTCTTACTGCGCTTCCGACCAATGCTCTATTTTTTCCGCAGTGCCGATTACTTTCTCACTTTCTCATTTAATTCAGTAAAACGTCCACATTGTTATTTCTATTTTTTAACAATTAACCTTGTTATGTGTCTGGCGTCTGCCAGAATATTTTCAAACGCTATTTATATGTTGTAACTATCAATATGTAAACGCAAGATTCTTTGTGATCGAATAATGGTTAATAAAACTATATTTAATTTTTTTACTTCAGTGTCTATTCCTGATCGTTTTATTTATAGTTTCGTTTTAGTTATAGGTACGAGTAGTTAGCTAAGATAATGAATGTATTTTTGATCAGTTATTGATCTTTGATATTCAGATAATCTTGAATATTTTCTGAGCGTGCCGTCTTGTAGCTTATGAATAACATACACATTTCAATTAGGTTCACGCAATTTACGAGGCTGAATTAAGAATGAAGTGCCAAGTGTTCGATCTTAAATGAATACAAAAAGAGGAAGAGGTACTTACCTACACTAACTTGCTGAAAATGTTCCAACAAAACAAAGTCTTATATAAATAGTAACTGATTGTGCGAACGCACCTTTGATTTCAGTTGTATATGCTATTAAATGCATGCTAGTCGAACCTAGTTATCGTTCAGGCAATGTAGTAGTAAGTAGTAGAGTACCGTAACTTCCTCCTTTGGTTTCATCTTAGGTTGCAATTCTGAAGCACTCTCGCTGCGAGATAAGTCTTGCATCCCCAGTAGTCTGATTATTCAGTCCGATGATCGGACTGATGATACTTTTTCGTATCAGTAGTTCGGTGATGCAGAAAACATGACTACTGAGCCTTTTAGTTCGATAATTCTATGTATTATATTTACAAGTTTCATAAACGGATGTTTTTTTTATGTTTCAGGTGTTAGGTATCCTGTGCATGGCGCTGTCCTCGCCGTGGTACTCCGCGTGGTTCGTGTTCGTGGCGGTCACCTGCTTCATCACCACGCTCATTTGGAGCTTCGTCTACCTTCTCAGCATTAGGGAGGCACTTAAAATACCCATCAACTGGGTGTTGTCTGTAAGTATTCTATTCATTACAATAATTGAGCCAAGTCATGCAGAAATGATCCAGCACATACTTAACTTATTGTTGAGATTTCAAGTGATCTCTCGTAGAGATTTCGTATCCATCTTTCTTGTTTGTTTTTCATGCAGGTATGTGTGCAATAAAGATTACTAAAACTTAACTTCTGATTTCATAAAATAATATCTACCCCATTGTCTCCTATAGAGTTACTGTCTTTCATTAAAATGATACCTACTTCTATTTCAGACCAGTTTATACAGTACAATAGGTACTAGAGGAAAACGATCTGGGTATGGTGGAGTACTGTGTCAATTGAACTGGATAAATAAGATTGAAAATTGATAAGACCAAAAATAATTTTTAATCATTTAGGTTTACTAAACTAGGTGTACCTACTAATGGTGACTTTTATGTTGAATTACAGGAACTCATTTACATGGCTCTGGCGACGTTTCTGTATTTCATCGCGTTCATCGTGCTGTTTGCGGCGACCGCCGGCTACTACGCGCCCTCGTACGGCGCCAACGTCGCAGCCGCTGTAAGTTAACTTTACATAAATTGTTTACGGGCTTATGGGTTACAGTTTTCCCAATTTATTTGCAAGAGAAATTAAGCGAGTAATGTGAAAAATTGATAAAAATTTAATATCGATCTTATCATAGATATATTATGTAAAATGACACTTTGAAAATGAATTCATAAATACGTTTAAAATATAGAAAAGGGCTCTATACAGGTGTAGATTTAGTCACCTGCAATAATAAACTGGGCGATTCTGGCCAATGTATAGGTGTACATTACATAATATAAAAAATTATACCTTAATTTAGAAGTTTATTTTATTAAATTTCTCCCTAACTGGCCCAACGGTCGCGGGGCAGGAGTGGGAGGGGGGGAGACCACAGAATATATAATTGCCGAGACGGTGGAGCACAGCGAATTTTCATAATTAAAACTCTTAAAAATATTATATTTTCTTGTTGCAGGTGTTCGGTTTGTTCAACACCGTGGCGTACGCCGCCGGCTCATTCCTGTTGTACAAGGAGCACAAGAGCACCGTGAGCGTCCAGGCGTGAGGGCGGCGCCGGCGCGCGCGGCCCGCGGGGGGACACTTGCGCGAGCGCACACTCGCCCACCAATGTTCTCTTGTTATATCTAAACCCTTATGGTACATTTATATACTGTGGTAGCTTAGATGAAACGAAAAAGAGGAAGATCAAAAAAAGTAGGTACCGTGGTACAATCTAGCTCGGAGACGGCTTGATTGCATGTCTTTTTACATTCGCTCATTAGTACGTATAGGTACTGTTTTAATGGAAAATACTACAGATTTTGGTTTTCAGCTGTGTGTGTGCGTGCATATAGTCGTGCACAATTAATTTCAAAGTAGAAATATCACCTGGAGTTAATAAAACGAATAATAATAACGAAACTTATAATATTAACGAAATATCTTACAAAAACAAATTTTCATTCAAATCGCTTCACTAGTAGGCGCTTAACGAGGTGACGGACACACACACACACACACACGTCCATTTTTTTGTATCGACCTCTAGTTTTCGTTTTTAAGCAATCTAAACGAGTAGGTACCGAATCTTCCTCAATTGGTTTCGTCTAAGGTGTCCCAGCAATATTTGAACTAAAAATATTCACAGAAAATTAAGAAGATCAAAACACACTTTTACGATAAATCGCAAGCACTACTTTACACGTTTACTAATAATGGAGAAATGCTAGTGTTTGACTCAAGACATGAATTACAATATACGAACCTACCTTGGAACGAAAGGCCATAGATTTTATACTGTGTTGTATAAATTATTTATTAATCACTTTACATGGTACTGTCATTGTGTTCAATGTTTCAAAGGTCTATATGAATTTTATTATTAATTTAGTAGTTTTGTGGTAAGAATTCGGGGTTTTGTTTATGTTTATTATCAGGAGTATGTGACTGCTAATAAGACCCGCGTATTATTTCCATTCAGTCAAAGGGTTGCTAATCGAGATTGTTATTACCCACTTTCTTTAAATTCGTATAGGAATTTATATTTTAAAATCATATCAAAAAATAGAAAGACTTGTTTTAACAGTGCGTAAAATGTAATGTACACCCATATCATATCACTTTTGGCACTTATTTTTTATACCTACTTATTTAAGACGTATTATATAAATTAAAATTAATGGTAATTTACATGTGGTTGTTATTAATTTTGCTAGCCTAGTCTTTCAGAAGAACATTATAAAGACTTAGACACACGAAGTTGAATTAAAATGTATCTATCTTAAGTATTTTATACTATTGTACAAACACCTTAACACTTATACTTACATACTTATTATATAATACATATTATATTAAGTAGGTACATACTGTAGTATACATTTATCTGAAAACTTATAATTATGTATGTAGGTATACATTAATGATAAAGTATGAGTTTATAGGTAATTGGTATATCATCGATGCATTTTATAAAGTTAACAGAACTTTGTCTTATTATTAATTTCATATTAATTTATATTAATTTGGTTGTGAAAGTAATGGTGTCATGTAGAGCTGTAGAGTAGTAATTTACTCACTACCTATATACAAGTCAACTGTTGCGCCGTTTCTATGTCTTTCATACGGCGATCGTCAATACTATGATCGCAGCTTTCATATATTATTCATACAACTTTACTTAGAGTTGAATTTTACGCAAGTATTCTGAGAACGGTGCATAGTCTTTCACACCCCAGAGTATTATTAAAATGTTACTGCGACTTTTACATAAAATATTGTTAAAATACTGAAATGTTAGGACATATTGAAGAGTGGTATTCTTAAGATTATGAAGGAAATTTATATAGTACACGCAATAGATAATTTAACTAATTGTAAAAAGTGAATAAATATATTTTAACATAATATTAAATTATTTTATTTTTTAATATATTTACTAATGTACTTTACATCCTGAGAATCCTCGTCACAAAATTGAAACGAGGTAAATGCAGCGAACTTTAATATGTACATATTAAAGTTCGCTGGGTAAATGTAGTTATAATCTATAAAATTTACTTTGGTGGTATCGACAAGGTATAGATTTATACAGGTGTAGATTTAGTCACCTGCGTATAGTCATTAAACAATGCAAAGAATTTTGAGTGCACCACACACAAAAACAAAAAAAAAGTCTATGATAATTTTGTTATAAGGCGCCCATGCGCATGCGCCCGTCCTCGGCCGGAACAACCACGGAGGTAACTTAACAAAAGTTTTATATAAATTTCCTTGAATGAAAAAAATTAGCTACTGGCCGCGAGAACCCACCAAAGAGATCATATCTTTATGTAAATTTCGAACTGCCTTGCAAATAGAAAGCTGTTTAGTGAAAAAAAAACAAATGAACATTTTGGCGCGCGGAAAATTATTGTTGGTCGTCACAGATTTTGGAATATAATAATAATAGTAATTGTTTGTATAATTGACAAAATGTGTATAAGTGAAGAAAGCATGAATAAAAAAAATTTGCTACTCCCACGCGCCACCAAAGAGATTCGAACCTTCCTGGAAGAAAGTGAGTGCTGTGATGTGATGACTGTTAAAGCGTCAAATTTGTTCTTACATTGACGCCACCTGAAATTCAAGAGGCGGCAAGAGCCGTAATAGAAAACTTGTTGCTGCCAAAATGTATGTACCTATTTAACACTATATTGCACACACACAGAAAAACATTTACAAAAGAATACAGGGGAAAATAAGTACAAAGGGCGAACTTATCTCTCGAAGAGATTTCTTCCAGCAGACCCGTGAGAGAGATAATTTAAATATATATGAAGGCAGACACCTATGTGCCTATAATGTACCAAATAATTAAATTGTTGTACGTAATAATTTACGCACATTTATTTCAGAAAACTACTGTTCTACAAGCCTTAGACACAACCAGGCATTAATGGACTTGCGTATGTGTGTCTCGGCTACGCCTCGGCCTACATTTACACGTTCGTCCATCAACGACTCAGGTGCAAGCCGCTGCACTAAAATGTACTATTTCAAAATTGTCACCGCTAAATTGACAGATATCCATACAAAATAAACATGATACTAAGTCCGATTCTAAAAACACATTTAAAATTTGATAGCACTATAAATAGCAAGAAGTTTCAAACCCCTTTGGTCGCGCGCGCGCTCCCTGTGGCAAATTTTTTTGATTCAAGATAAATAGTGTCATTACGTTCATAATAATGTGGGACATGGAAACAAAAAATTTATGTACTATCAAATTTTAACTCCTATTACCTCCATATATAGGTGCGAGTGTTGTCTCGTTGTCACAGTGTTGTCTCAGTGTTGTCTCAGTGTTGTCTGAGTGTTGTCTCAGTGTTGTCTCAGTGTTGTCTCAGTGTTGTCTCGGTGTTGACTGAGTGTTGTCTGAGTGTTATATTAGGGTAATTAAATTTAACTAAATTTAATTTAACTTAACTAAATTAATTTAATAAACTTAAATAATTTCAGGCTCACTCAGCATAGTCAAAGAAAATATATTTGTTCCCTTGTGTCGTAGGTATTTATTTCCTCGCAAATGTGATGTAAAACATTGTGTGCATCACGGGTAGTAAGGGTATTACAAACTCGAGTCATTAAAATCCCCCCGCCTTCGGCGTCGGGCTTCTAACAGACTCTCGTTAGTAATATCCTACTTACTACCCTAAATGCACAATGTACTATTTACTTATTGTTTTTCTTTGTATGAATAGTTTCAATTAGGCAAATTTCCAACTATTCGTAAAGGGTAATTATCTACCCATCTGCCTATATCTCATATTTATTAAACAATTTAATCAGGTATAATAATTATAATATAGTTAGTACAGTACAGTCATAAAAAATATCAGGCGCTTTCTGTAGCGAGCTTTATCAGAATTTTCCACAAACAGCAGTGAATTTTCCAGACAGATACATAGGTTTTTTCTGGTTTATGATCCTTGTAGGTACCTAAGTTTAAATGATTGGTGAGTAAGTAATTTTATTGTAGTCTCAGTTTGAATATAGGTATGTACTTATATACTTACCCTACAATGAGACAGACGCGCATGCGTGGTATAAGCGCATGAGTGAGTCAGCCAATGTCAGCCTCAGCGTTGCAGTTGTTTTTACATCGGTCGCTCGTGCTAACGCGCGCTTAACGAGTTTAAATTAAACGCTGTTTTTCGCAGTTTAATTCGAAGTTTAACAGAGTGATACGGAGAAATAACGTAAGTACCTACAAATAAATAGGTACCTATAGACAATTTGAAAAAATAGAATTTCGACTGGTCTTAAAATCTTGTTTTGACACTTAATGTCGTCGTTTTTTCTCGTTTCGTTATTGTACAGAGTACCTACCTAGAGGTAAAACGTAAATTAGTAGTACTTACGCAAAGATTTTGAAAAAAGCGGAAACTGTAAATTTTTTAGGAAACTGAAACAACCAGGAAACTATTATGATAGGTTAAACAATACTTATAAATATTTTAGATATGGTATGTGTCACTCTTTCATCACAGTTTTTCATTCAATAAACACTTGTTGAGTGACGCTTACTCATTTTACCGATTTAACATTTAACAGCGTTAAAACGTGGGTGCTTCCTGAAGTTTATCTTTTTTATACATTATGCAGATAAGGAAGAGCCCATTTTAGATTTGTAAAATTTTAGATGAGTGCTACGCTCTGAAAATCGGACTCATTTTGATATTCATAGAGTTTCTTTTTATATATATAGGTATTTACATACCATGTACGTAATCCACAACGAGATTATATACTCGTAGGTAGGGATGGAGGCGTCTAGACTATAGACAGATAGGTACCTAGGTACTGCCGTCGCCGAATGTGCCATCGATTTGCGTAGGTATATGTCTTGTTCATTCTCTTATTTTACCATCCAAAGTGATCCCAGACTTTTCCCAAAAAATTGTTTACACCACAGCACTGCAGTGATTGAGATACTTTCTGTCTACTGTGGTGATACCTAGACTGCAGTCATTAATACTAATGATCGCAGTACCTAGACTAATTATCTAAGCTAATCTAAGTTATCTTCTACCTTAGATTTAATTCTTCTACCTTCTGTAAAATATTACAGAACTTCTACGATGGGTTGTAAAAAAATTATTTTCGTCGTTCGTTCGTCCTATGCTTAAATTTTAACTTGAAATACTTATATGTATAAAGTTAATAAAGTACAATGGCTGTTTGTTATTCGCTGGAGCCGGCGGCCTCGGCACACAAACCTCGACGCGTCATGGTCCGCCAACACGTTGACCTAAGAGCCCATTTTGAGAGATGACTCGTTTATGTCACAGCCAGGTGATATTCCACCATACCTTACACACAGGTACCTATTGTAAACACATTATAAAATATGTTGGTACGAAAATAGACGCTATTTGTCATGTCCTCTACGAAACTGAACTTTCCGCACTTTAAAAGCGGTACTCGTCAAATGTCCAGTTTTCAGTATACTAACGTATCCTATCCTACAAGTCGTACAACGTTCAAGTTTAAAATAACTATATTATCAAAAAAAACATAAAAAGAATATAATAGGTAGGTAAGTAATATAATTATTATAAAATTTTAACTAATTAACTCTGCGAAAATTACAATGATAAATGGCTAAATTCTAAAAACATTGAAACACACGGTTATTAAAATTGCTAGAGTCGCAAAAAAAACTTTTACATAAATAACGTATTTCAGTAAAGAAAAAAATCCGAATTCGTTAATATTACATAAAAAATATTTTAACGATTACGAACTACATGCATGGATGAATACTAATTAAATTTGTACGGAAACCTTCAGGGCGTGATTCCGTTTTTTTATGGAGTGGGGAAGTGTGACAGGAAGAATCGAATTTAACTACACGGTATAGAGGGCGCGGGCGCCCACCAAAAGCATACTAGCTTCATGTGTATATCAGACAGGCATGGGCCTGATGGTAAGTCAGTGACCAGTGTCAATATACTTTCTGATGATGTGTATTGTACTTATTCCAGTGAGCTAACATGTCGCACACGGTGACCATCACGCGGACCACCACCACCTCGTCCGGCCACGCCCTGTTCGTCAACACCGGCTACCTCGGCACTACAGCCGGCTTGCTGAAACTCGCACAGCTGGTAAAGATACATCATCAGTTTATCGACATATAGTTGGACATACATAATAGTCCCCACGGAATAGTCATGACGGTTGAATGAATATAGTCACAAATTGTTTGCATATCGCTGACAGTGTTTAAAGTCTATGTGTGCATAAGCAAGGTAGTGTGCTACATAGACATGTCCAAAAACTTGAAAGTTTGATTCGGTTGAGCGAATCAATGGACCTTGAATTTCTTGAAATTGAATTATCGTCGCGTTTGACCCCCCCCCCCCCCCCCCCGCACAGCTCCCCCTAAAATTCAGTACACGGAAAATTTGTCATTGCGCAGAAATCATCCAATGGCTATAGAGAGTAAGAAGAGCATTTTGTATCTTTTTTAGGAACTTAGGTATGTGTTTTTTTATACATAAATAGGTACTTAAATCTGTATTCTATTGGATTTCTTTTAATACCAACCTATTGTTTTTACGAATTCCGTAAGTAGTGCAAAGAAAGAATGTTGGGTAGTTTGATAGCGTCTCGTCTCGTCGTCGCCTTGTTTCCCTTTTCGATAAAACGTCGTTTATTCCAGTCCACACTGACCTACTTTTGGTTACGTAAATATCATGGTTGGGCAACGCTTATTAAACCAAGAGATTCTTTACATATAGCGTGCCTTAGCAATGAAGACATCGATAAAAAAAGTTTTAAAAAATCATCATTGTTTATTTGTTTATAACTTATATATATTTAATTATACTATACAGTTAAATAGAGCAGACAATGGATTATAATTTCGAAACAGCATTGTGAAACAGCGCCCTCTATGTAGGCGTTTTGTGACTTAGGGGGTATTAGCGGACGCCCCGCGACTTTGTCCGCGGTAAAAAGTAGCCTATATGTTATTCCAGGACATAAGCTATCACTGTACCAAGTTTCATCAAAATCTGTTCGGTAGTTTTTGCATGAAAGAGTAACAAACATCCTCACAAATTTCGCCTTTATATATTAGTAGGAAGTAGGATAGGAAGGATAGGATAGGAAGTAGGATTAGTAGGATAGGATAATCATCGATGGTCTATCGATAGTCGCCATCGAAAGCACAAATATATACTTCTATTGTGAAACCGCCCGTTGTAAGAGAACAAATGATTAAGGGCCTCTTTCACCGCTTGCTGATATTGTTACAGATAGTAAGCTGACAGATAACCTAATCTATCAGATAACTCTGACTGATAATATTGCCGTGTATCACACCTCATGTCTCTGATAAAATAATCTGGCAGCTAACTATCAGCGACATAAGTCACTAATAGTTAGCTGCCAGATGTTTTAGATCACAGAAAGTTCACACAATAAACACAGAAAAATATAATAACAGCAACTTCATTTTGCTGATAGTTTATCAGGCAGATAAACTATGCAGATAGGGTATCTGGGACTATATCAGCAAGTGGTGAAAGAAGCCCCTAATATATAGGTACATTAGAAATGTATAGTGAAATTCAGGAAGGTTCGGATTCGCGGGCCCACCAAAGAGATTTTAGCTCCATGGTGAAATTAGAACTTAATAATAGCTCTCTTGCCAGCCAGTAGGTACTTCCAGCAAGTTTTATTCATTTTTTTTTGTACACAATTCGTGTTCTTCCAAATTCAAAATGTTTTTATTCTCTGTTGCCTAAAAGAAAGTATTATTCACTGTTTTCGAGGAACAAAATGCTCTTTTTAGAGTGACAATGGTATAAAGATTGTTATACGTAGGTAATATGTTCCGCTGTTTTTTCCGTTTTTCCTTGAATCCGTTGATGGATGATGTCAGTGTTCTCGCGTCACCCTACATTCAGATTTTTATTACTACAGCTACCTCCCTACTGTGTAGTATAATAGTATGAAGTTCTTATATTTAGTATGTACTTACCTGCGCCGTTACATTACCAATACTTTTAAAAGTAGATGTGCCGTAAGCAGAGGTCGTAGATAGTGACGTAATACGATGATAGGGGTTTTCGAGATCCATGGAAATGTTGATAATAAAGTGATCAAATAAGGTAATTAAATCAAAAATATTGATTTCTATTAATATTTCGTGATTCATGCACAACTGTTTATTTATCAAGGTATGTACCACATGACTATTAAGGTTGTTTGCAAGTAAAGGTTATTTGTTAGATTAGCATAATTAATTTGAATCTAAGTATACATACCAAAATAGTTATGTCACTTGAGTTACAATATGGGTATCAATATTAAAAAATCGGTAACCCTGATTGGATTATATTACCAACCTTGATTTCCCCATTTTGCGATGTAGCCGTGAGTGACTTCATACCCGCAAGCTTATTTTAGAACGCTCTCTGCGAGTGAGTAAACATTAAACGCTTCATGTGAAGCTAAAATGCACTCAGATCAGACTCAGACGTACGGGTATATATATTATTGAATAGGTATAGGTATTTTCTTTCCTTTTGGTTTAAATATTAATTTGTGAAAAATCGATACTAACGATCATAATAATGCACGTCAGTGAAAATAAAACCAGTACATATACTGGTCTCTCATAGTATTGAAACTCACTAATAGGCTAATGTCAATGTTTTCACTGACGTGCGGTCGACTGTACTAATTCCCCTCTAACCACCTTTACCAGTCGATTTACATGGGGAAAAAAGTTCACGGAAATTATATTGCTTGACGTCTTATCTTTCTATTCTAATCATATAGACAAACGGATAAGCAAGATGAAGTGGCAGTGGGCAGGTCACATCTGTCGCAGAACCGTTGGGGCAGACGAGTTGTAGAGATACCGTTGGGGGGTAATAGGGTATAAATATTACGCACCGCCGCCACAACTTAAAGAAAGTGTCAGGAAGCGACTGGATGCAGAGGGCGGAGGACCGGGTGGGTGGTGGTGGCATTCAGGCCTAATGTTGTAACGGAACAGGCTTCAATGTGAAGGAGTTCGTCACTTTCCCAAATTAATTAATCTTTAAATCAAAACAAAGTATCGAAAAACCGTACAACTTTGGATTAATATGAGAGAAACTTAGGCTTAATGATGATTATGACCTTTGTCATAATTAAGAAAGGGAAAGAAAAAAAAGAAAGGGCCACAGGGCCGGATTTCGTAATATATTTAAACCATTTGTACAATAATTAATGATGTGTAGTAACATTGTCGAAATGCCAGTATATTACTCGGAAATACTATAATTTTATCGATGATAATGTAGACATAGTCTCAATTTCATTAATTTGTTCGAAAACAAAGGATTTGCGAATATTTTCTGGAAAAGTTAAAGAAACAAAATTTCACTTTCAAGTGCAATTTTGTTTCAACTAAAAACAATATCGACGAGAAACGAAGCGTGGTTTAATTCTAGACAGCAGTAGAGTTTTACTTTCCTTAAATAGATTTTCTGAAGGACTGATTACAACCCTGTAAATCGGTATTGATTTGCGTGTTTCTGATTGGCCGAAAACGAGTGGCACTGGTATGGCTCTGGTATTAAGACGCTTGATTGGTCGAACACCAGTCGTACTGGTATGGCGCTCGTTTTTGAAAAAATGTGATAAATAGGAGTGGTTGCGTACTTCAAAACGGAGTTAATTTTACGGTGTCGCGCTGAAAGGTTCTCGTACGAAAGTTCAATTTCGAGACACGTCGCGTTGCAAGTTGATCTTATTTTACCAAGTGCATTGTGTTATGCCAAAGTGTTAAATAATTATATTCGCCTACTAATGTCCACCGTTTGGACTTAGTCAAAATACAGAGCGCCAAAGAGGATTGCAGTGTGATATCGTCCAATTGTGGGCATAAAGTATTTCAGAAGTGAGAATACAAACCAAAACCAGTGCTAAACCGTATTGTTTCGATATTCAATAAGTGTTGTTGAAAATAAATTAAATTCAGTGTTGATATAAATTTGTGTTTGCTATGAAATTTAGTTTACTGAGGAGTCATGACATGTTACATGACTTCCCCTCAGATGAAAGGTTAAAGTAAATTAAAATCAGTGTTAAATTCAAATTGCACTTCTAAATTCATTTAGTAATAGCTCGAAAGCTAAGTCTATTTATTAAATTCAATGCAAGTGCGGTTAGCAAGCTGAATTGGCCGTGGACAGCTGTCCTCTGAAGCATCATCGAGACAGCGGGTTCTTGGAGCATCGAGACAACGGGTTCTTGGAGTTGGAGACAACGGGTTCTTGGAGTTGGAGACAACGGGTTCTTGGAGTCGGAGACTGCGGGTCGGCGTGTGCTGATGAGATATCTCCGCCCGTAGGATGCGGGTGTGAGAGGTGTCTCATCATGGTGGGAACCAGTGAGCAGCAGAAGATGCTGACAGGAGATTTCTGTGAGTCTGTTCCATGTTATAACTTTGAGTTAGATGACCGTGTTTTCAGGAGAGCTGATAATACTGCCATCGGAATTTACGTGTATAATTTGTGTGAATAACTATATCAAATTGTGTGTATTTCGTGTGTGTATTCTTGTGTGTTACCAATAACCGTGTGTATTTACATGTGATTTTCTGTGTTGTTTGTGTTATAATATAGACTGTGTTTTAGGAAAGTGAATAGCCAATAATATTTTAGCTAGTGTTTAATCATAAATGCGAAACTCCATTTTCAGTCAGTTATCTATAATAAACCATGCTAAAATAAACTAAATTCTGTACTAGATATTATGAACTAGCCCTTTAGGATGCTCTAGGGTTGACTGGGAGAAATCTTATGTGGGATAGGTCCGCCTTTCTGAATGCTTTTGCTCCTACTTGATAATAGGTCTGTGCGCTCTAAAGTCCATTATATTCAGATAGAAATTACTTTGCGTTAAGACATGACTAAAACTCAGTGGTAAGATTGCTTATGCCCACTGTTGGAATAGGATTTGCTCATGTATTAAGATAATGATTGATCAGTCCATTCCTAAATGTTAGTAAGAATAAATAGTATCAGAAATAGCTAGTCAAATAAACTAGGTTCTGTAGGAGACATGTACAATGATACCTAGTGAATAAAACAAAGTAAATAAACTTTTATTTAATATAAATTACCAAGTATATATGCGAGATGTATCATCTTAAGAATGCCATCTAAGTATTATATATTTATTATACCAAATAACCATTGGGATTACAGCTAAAATGTCTTATCAAGTTATACAATCATATTACTAGTCATATAAGGATTTACAGTATCGCCTAAAGTTGGCTAATTATTCAAATCTTCACATATTTACCTAAGCTCAAGGGCTGAAGTATTTTATTCTAAACTGCTTGACCTACAGTCATTAACTTGTGACAACTGAGAAAGTTCAGTGGTTGACGCTCAAGGGCTGAAGCTGAGTCGCTAGCAAAATGCTACTGTTTTATGAATGTAAGTTAACTGTGCGAATAATTAATCGTTATTTACAAGCTGACAACTGCCTGAGGCTTTTCTGTAACATCCTACTTATCAAACTATTAGGTAGAGCCTGTTATTTCATGTCATTTAACTATGAGATGGATCCCAAAGTTTATTAACATGTATGTAATATCGTGTAGTGTTTCAATCTTACAAACCTACGAAGGCAGTGGAATTTATCAATATATAAGTATTCATATGAAGGTTCTTCTTGTACCTTCAAGCTCGAAGAAGGTTCTTCTTGTACCTTCATGCCTAAAACGGCAAAGTTGCTTTACTTCTGTCTGTACTTTGCTGAGTCAAGTGGCCTCAAATTCAAATGACAGACATTAGTATTTATGTGAAAGTCCCCAAGACTTGGCGTTCCATTATCAAAAGGGTGGACAGGTGCAAGGGTGGGGAAGGAGGAGCTTGCATAAAATACGGAATAAAACTCTTGGAATTTCAATAAATACTTATGTCTTCCTTATTTATAAATATTGATTCTAAATTTTAACTCAAACTCACTCTAAAATACTAGAAATTATTTTAGGATTAGTTTCTGATCAATAACTATTATCTATCAACTAATTAAGTGCATATCTTTATCTAATATCATTTATACATTAAATCTTTAGCTTGCGTAAGGCGTCATATGCTTATAATACTTACTGAAAGGTTTGAGGAATAAAACTTCAATGTTTACACTAGATTTTATACTATTATTAGGATAACTAAGTAAGAAAATGAATGCAGGTCATAGGTATTTAATGTAGGTTTATTAAACTCAGAACATCTTCGTTAGGTCACTCATTTCGATAAAAAGAGTCAGGGTTACATCTATACGGTCACTGCGTAGAGTCCATTTCACTAGACTAAACGATCACTTGCCAATTCCAGATTAATAGATAACAATATCTAAGTAGAACGGTTTTCATGAGCGTAATGTAAAGTTAGATGTGTGATAGGGTCATATAGTAGTTTCAGAGAGTATATAGGATAGGAGGGGTTTATAAGGGGGGGTTCAGTACAATGTATAGCAGTGTATCGGCCACAACGGTCAGATAAATTGAGCAGCCCGTTTTCTGACAAGGCAAAAGATTTATATTATAAATAAAATTGTCTCTTAAACTGAAAACTACTTAAACTTAGAGCGTCAGTGGCGTCGGGGATAAGACGCGGCCTATCATATCGAAAGGTCCGAGGTTCGATCCCCGGCTGGGCCATGTACCAATACGTTTTTTCTGGAAACTTAAGTACATTTACTGACTGCTCTCAAACGGTGAAGGAAAACATCGTGAGGAAACCTGCATACGCCGAAGAAGAAATTCTCAGGCGCATGTGAAGTCCACCAACCCGCACTGGGCTAGCGTGGTGGACTATAGCCCGAACGCCCTCGTTGAGAGGGTAGGCCTGAGCCACAGCAGTGGGGACACGCTATGGCTGTTGATGAATCTGAAGGACTTTTTTGAGTCAGAAGCTTAAAAAAAAAGAAGAAAAAAACTATTAATGTATTTTCTCTTCGTTACAGCTCCTGGGTGCAGCGTGCGTGGGTCTAGTGGCTTACTATATGGACCGAGATTATGCGTACAACCGCTACGGTTACCAGAAACCCGAGTTCTTCTTCCTGCTGGTCGCGGTTGCATTCCTCATCGGCACCTTCTGTCTGCTGACCTCTTGTCTTGTGTCCTTGTCGACGGCATCTCTCATATCGAAGACTGTTTATGTATGTTTATGTTTACTATTACAATAGTTACAACCGGCAACGCACCAGCACCCCCCGGGTGTTGCAGGTGTCTATATAGGCGGTGGTGACCTCTGAACATCAGGAGGCCCGCCTGCTTGCTGCCCCTATAGCAATTTAAAAAATGTTATGAGGTTAAAAAGTCACCAGGGCTCCGGCCGTGTTTGTAACTGTGTTACCTACGTAAGCAGTTGCAAACGAAGAATCATTTTGTTGCTTCGTAACTGAGTTGCGAAACAAGATGACGGTCTTTTCATTCCTTGTTACGATGAACTAGTACGATAAAGTCTTCGTTTGTAACAGAATTACATCAAACATACAAACGAGGTGACGGACACACACACACACACACACAATAATTTTTAAGTAGGTACCTATCAACTTTTTCGACTCTTTAAAGTGTAAGTACACAACCGATTTTCATCAAAAAAGTGTATTTTTACACGAATACAAAACTTCCTTCACTGCTGGTGTATAAATAACGTAAATATATTATAAATATATAATAACAATATTTTCTGTTTCTTGATGCTTCCAGGAGGTGGTGTACCACGGGCTGGCCTTCATCCTTTACTTAGCCGCAGGCCTTACCCTCCTCATAGAAGTGAACCACCAAAAGGATCGTTACAGGAGAGACTTTGAGCCGTACTTAGCTGCATCGGTAAGTTATATTGCACACGTACGGGCGACCGACCGTACGTCATTGGAAACAAAACCAGTATAAACTGGTCTCTCTTAATGAAACTCCCCATCAATAGGCTAGGCCAGCTCAAGGTCAAAGTGTTTCCGCTGACATGCGATCGACTGTACATTGGACTGGACATTGGTCTACTGCAAAGCCGAGGCGTTCATGATAAGCGAACTCTAAAATTAATTTCCGTTTACTGCCATCCTATCACTGATTCGGAGTAACACTAGATGTCGCTAGAAGTCGAAAAAATAGTTTTTCCCCGAATTTATTTCACCACAATATTGGTATAGATAGACACAATGTCTCCCACCTCCTGAATATTTCAGATTATGTTGTCTAGTTGTACTATTTTTTCCCAAAGCAACTATGTTATTATATATTTTTAACCATTTTTAAGTTACATCTCTTCAAAATTTAAAATATTTAAATGTATAATTTCAACCCCTTAGCAGCGGATCATTGTCAATGACATCTAGTACATTAATTAACAGTTGTATTTTTCTGTAAAATAAAATTCGCTTCAGTCCCTCAACTACATACCAAATTACCTAAGAATTGGTAAGTAACGGACGTAATGAATGGTAATTATGCGTATTGGTCGTTTTACGTTACGACTTGGCATTCCGCGTATTTAAACAATTCAAAGTTTAAACTTCGTAGATAGGTAAGTATTGACTGGCCTGTTGGCGTAGTGGTAGTAACACTGCCTACTGCGCCAAAGGTCGTGGGTTCGATTCCCACCCGGGACCAACATTTTGTGTGATGAGCATAACTGTTGGTTTTCGGATTCTGGGTGTTTGTATGTTATTTATATATTTATTTAAAAGTATTTAAGTATGTTTATCAGTTGTCGAGTACCCATGTACAAGTATCGGCTTAGTTGGGACTAAACAGCCGTGTGTAAAATTGTCCAAACATTATTATTATTATTATTATTATTATTATTATTATTATTATTGCGTACCGGTCATTTTGCGGCGATAACGAGAAAACAAAACTTATTCACGCGAGTCATACGCGGGCAACAGCTAGCAGTTATAGTTATTCACTATTTTTATAATTATTTATTTACTCCATACATTTATAAATTGCAATTAAATGTGAAAGCGTTACGAGAGCGTCAGTGGCCTCGGGGATAAGACGCGACCTATCATATCGAAAGGTCCGAGGTTCGATCCCCGGCTGGGCCATGTAACAATGGGTTTTTTCTCGAAACTTAAGTACATGTACTGACTGCTCTCAAACTGCGAAGGAAAACATCGTAAGGAAACCTGCATACGCCGAAGAAGAAATTCTTAGGCGCATGTAAAGTCCACCAACCCGCACTGGGCTAGCGTGGTGGACTATAGCCCGCACGCCCTCGTTGAGAGGGCCTGAGCCCCTGCAGTGGGGAGATTAATAGGCTGTTGATGATGATGATGATGAAATGAGAAAGTTATATGTTTGTTGCTGAATCACTCTAATAACGGCTGAACCAATTTTGATAAAACTTGGTATGATACAGTGACAGCTTAGTGATACTTTACGTGTAAGTCGGCGTCCGTTATAAGTAAATTAAATACCTATTTGATATGGATAAACCGCAAGGCAGTTGACCGGTACCGTACCTATACTACTACTTAAAAACCTTTCTTACCTGTTTACAGATCATGGGGTTGGTGATGGCGGCTCTCTACCTGCTCAGTACCTTCTTTGCGAACCGCACCTACCGCGGCATTTAAACTACTTCTAAGGAAACAAAAAACTGTTTTGTGTTCAGCTTTACTGCGCTTTGTGTAATCTCAATAAGTAATATTTATTATGTTGAAGAAAATGAAAGGGGATAGGTATTTTTTTTTGTAATATTGCATGGAAGATACAAACGTTGTTCTTTCAAACTTCCTGTTTTAAATACCTACAAAAGCTGCATAATAAGCTTTTTGCTGAGATATTTTGCAATTATAGTTGTGTTATAAGGTCTTCCAAAATTCAATACACGACCTATTAGATTCTGTATTTTTTGTCAAAAATACGTAAAAAAATAAAAAGTTAAATTTGTGGTTCATCGAATACCTACATACAAAACGTTAAAATTTGTTTTTTGTAAACATTTCCATACAAATGCATTAAATAGATTTTATTGTTCGTTTTCAGTAGGTGATGTAAATCACTTTTTTCCGGTAAAAGTGAGAAAGTTGTGCGGCGTGGCTGTACTTTTAATTTACATTATACAAACGTAGAATTGATTCAAAACACTGTTTACTAAATTACATTTAAGTACCTAACTTAAACGTTTTTTTTCATGCCTACAGTAATTATGTCATTTCTTTAATTTATATTGCATTTACGTTGAAAAATGTAGGATTTTAAATTTAATTTAGAAAAGTATTTTATCGTTTTTCTTTAAAACTATTAAACGAAAGTTCAAATTTGATTGTTACATCTGTATGTGTAATTAAGAAAGACCTTTAAAATTGTATTGTGCAGTAGGTTTAAATAATAGGTATAAAAACACTAGGTTTATATAATCAAAAAAAAGCTAATGAACATAAAAACTTAAGTTGCATTTCTATAAAATAATGTTAAACCTTTCATATAAAACCATGACTTTTTTCATTGAGTTTTCTTTCTTTGTGAATTTATAATAAAATATTTATGTTAAAAAAGCATACAGGAATAAAATACGAAACTTGTTCACTATTAACAAAAAATACAAAAACAATGTGAAGATAATTGAATCTATATTATTTTTTAAGAAGGTATGTTGTTGATTTTATGTTTCACGAATTGTAAAGTCTGTTGAGTTGAGTGTCGTTTTAAACACGTTATGTACTATTTTTATTTCATTAATCCATAAGTAAAAACACAAAGTGCAAAATATATTTAATTCGAATGAAGTTAATTAATTCTTCAACTGTCAATAGTTTTAGCAAATCATAAAATTATTATTTTAAGTTACAGTTACGGTATTAATATGTCTGTGTAAAGTGTAAAACGTACGCCTAAATAAAATACCATAGGCTTAAGTATTTATATAACGTATTTTTTTGTACTTTTGGTAAGAAACTAAAAAAAGTTCTGAATTTTATAATAAAGTTTAGCAGTTTTTTTTAAATGTATTTATTTCAACCCATTTTTTTATATTATAGGAAAAATATTAATATCAAAATGCTAAATCCTAGAGTAGTGTAGTAACATAGTTTTAGTCAGATATATGTCTTGAATAGTTACGGAAATTGTGCAAGTTCAATAAATTTTTCTTTCTTTAAACATAAACAATTTCCATTGTGTTTAATGTCTAAATATTACAATAGTACAGTCTACCGCACATCACATACACTTTGACCTTGAGCTGGCCTAGCCTATTAGGAAGTTTCAATACTACGCGAGACTAGTTTATACTGGTTTTGTTACCACTGATGTGCGGTCGACCGTACGTACAGTCGACCGCACATCAGTGGTAACAAAACCAGTATAAACTGGTCTCGCGTAGTATTGAAACTCCCTAATAGCCTAGGCCAGCTCAAGGTCAAAGTGTATCCACTGATGTGCGGTAGACTGTACCAATTAATCTGATGAATATTTAAACACGGTTTTTTGGATCTTCGTCTAGTAAAATAGGGTCAGAAAGTGTAAACAGAATTCCAAAAATAGGAAATCACCCCTCGGAGCGTGCGTAGCCGTCAAGTTATTTATATATGCGCACACGCAGAGCGGCAAGCACGCGACACATTCAAATTAATTCCGGATTTTGTCCTGACAAGTCCTCAAAAATCATAGTAAACCACGGAAAGATACTTACCACGGTAAAGAACGGAGCGATATCAAATTTGAGAATAGTTACAAGTTTCCATAATAATCTTTCAAACATTTGGGTTATAGGGATAAGAGTTCGCTGAACTTTTACTGAAACACGCTCGCAAAACGTCTAAAAATATTGTGTTGTGACTAACACTGACCGTGTAATAAATGGTAGAGCGCTTCACTACCCTGGGTTTCCTGTCGGATGATACATCGCTGGTATTCCGCGTGTCTGTACTCAACTGTGCGCGTCTGGACATTTTGAACTGGGATTCTCTTTGATAAAGGTGCTAGTTTTGGATCGACGATGACCCGTGGCCCGACGATAGTGCGTATGGCTCCAGGAGGCGGAGGTGGTGGTAGAGGCATCAAGTGCTGCTGCTGTCGTTGTTGTGAATGCTTCAATTTTGGATATCTGACGTCGCAACATGGAGTAATAAAGCTAGCTGAAGCTGTAAGTACACTTGTCTCATATTTAGAAACATAAAGCTAGTAGTATTAACTGAATACATATTTCATGAAGTAAGTATTGTCATTCAAATAATGGTTTGGTTAACAACCATGCAGAATGTTGAAATAATGTAATAAGTTAATTTCGATATTACGTTCTTTTTTAAAAATATAGTTCCTATTATGCATTTTAAATTTCATGTTTAATTTAATCAAAGAAAGTTAAGTTTTAAAGGCGACAAATAAACTCCTATCAATCCGAAGCAAATGACTAAAAAATAGCGTAACTAAATAATTATGTACCTACTTTATATTAATGCAAGAAAAATCTCCTTGTTTCTGTGATCTGAGGTTTTATCTTTTTTACTATCTCGCTCCTCGCACCTAGGTGTTCGTCCCTCCATCCGTCCGTGCGTCCGTCCGTCCGTCTACCTTTGGTCCGATTGGGACCAAATTTGGAACTTATGAGTTTTAAATTACTACTTTATTAACAGTTGAAAAACGTAACATATTTGATCGTGTACCAGATGCTAGGCGGCCTCTGCCAGAGCATGCTGGTGAAGTATGGGATGTCGGAGGCGAGCAGCATGGGCTCCGCGTTCCACGGTTTCCTCACCACCGCGTCAGCGTGCCTCCTCACCACAGCCCTCCTCATCACCTGCTATGTACTCTCATCCACCACGCAGCAACTTATACGACAATCCATTTTTGTACGTACATATTATATCTTTTTTTCATTCCTAGGATCCGTCATAAGTCAAAACAAATAACCTTATCCGGTGGTAGGTATATCGAAAATTACTGGATTGATTGAGCTGAAACTTTGGAATTTACTTACTTACCCATATAAAAAATTGCCTGGCAATGGTGGAAAAATTATGGAAAAAAAAAATAATCTAAGATAAGTGTATAGATCGCGCACTTTGAGTATGGCGTACGTTTTGCTTTTAAAGTACCTACCTACTTTTGATCGAACCCTTCGGAAGCCGCGTGACTGTTCCCGGCCATTTTCGCTATTCGATAACTGTTTGTTACAGCAACTTGTGCAATAATAAGAGTCATTAGTACTCGTGTCCGCGTTTCTACTCGTACATCGGATATTCACTCCAGAAGGAGTGAAGGATAACAACATATGTTCATACATTGCGATATACCTTGGGATACTCATTCAGGACAAGGTAAAGGAAATATTGAACCGATTTCGATGAAACTTTTACCCTAGATTAATAGGTAGAGTATTATTAATCAATATTGTGTGTTCATATAGTAACACACTATATCTAATAGACTTTTTACCGTGGCTAGGTAAAATAATATTTATCTCGGAAAACCGATTAACTGTGTGTGGTAGACTGAGAACAAACTGTGTGTGGACTACATGAGGTTTGTAAATTTCAGGAGGTTCTATTCAACGCTGTGGCGTGTTTCCTGTACTTGTCGGCGTCCTCCTACATGGGCGTGGCTGTGCATTTGTACCTCTACCCTCGATACGCTCTCGTCAACATGTACGCCGCGTACCCGGCAATGACTGCTGTCTATGTAAGTTTCAAAGGCATGCATGGACTGTTTCCTTTGAATAGACATTAGTAATGCCCAACTATCTTCTTTTCTACTTTTCTGCTATTAACTGTAACTATTCTTCTTTTCTGCTGCGCACGTGCAAAATGTGGAATGACCTTCCCTCTGACGTTTTTCCACAGCGCTACGATATGGGGTCCTTCAAGAAGAGAGTCAAAAGAGCTCTTCAACCAAGGCCGGCAACGCACCAGTGCCCCCCGGGTGTTGCAGGTGTCTATAGGCGGCGGTGACCTCTTAACATCAGGAGGCCCGCCTGCTTGTTGCCCCCGTAGCAATAATAATAATAAAAAAAACTATGGGCCTCATAAAAATAGCTCAAGGCCACCCAAAGGGCAATTAAGCTCGGAGTTTTTCTGTGTGATCGAATCTGGAACGAGGAGATCCGCAGGAGAATTGAAATAGCCGACATAGCTCTAAGAAGCTGCCAAGCTTAAGTGGCACTGGGCAGGGCACATCGCTCGCAGGACTGACGGCCGCTGGGCAGAAAGGTTCTCGAGTAGCGACCACGCACCGGAGGACGTATACGACCGTCTATATGAATTCAGAGTTACCAGGATATTAAATTAGAACTTAGATATTATTGAAATAAGTATATGTATTTTAAGGGGTACACGGTTACAAGAGTTAGGTCATAAATAACTTTTCATTTTTGTTTCAGTACATTGGAGTGGTGGTTGGAATCCTCCATGGAATAGACGCGTATATTTCGTACAAATATCATAAAGGAATACGATGAATCTGACTACTATGAAGGTCAATTCAATAGATATTCAATATTTACCTATTCATTCCTATATTTCTTGCGTCTTTTATGATTTGTTACAATATCATTTAAATGTACTTATTGTAATAATTACTTACATTTCAATACCTATGTAATACGTATTTATTCCTTTGTATTTTGTAATATCTACATCAGCTTGGAAATTATAAGCCGCGGTTGGAGGGAAACTATTACTCTAAATATAATGAAATAAAACATTTATTTTCAAAACTATGTCAAGCTGAGTTCAAAGATTTTTAAGAAACCGCCTGTCTGACCTGGGAATCGAACTGACCGAACAAAGGTTTAAAAAAAACATCCTATAGACATATAAATTTGTATGGTACCGATCAAAACGGTCAATCATTTTAAGAATCAAATGCTCCTCAGTAACATAGTACCTATCTTAAACCATGAAATTTAACATTTGAGTTAAAATTTGGTTCTGGAAAATAAATAAGTAAGTTCTAGCTAGCTATAGGCTAGCATTTTGTATTCATATAGATAAACAAGTTAAAACAAAGTGAAATACAAGTTGGTGTGGTCGACCGTACCAACTGGTTTTCCGTTTGTTTAGCGAGTTTGTTTAGTTTTTCAGTACCTATATACGCTGCGCGTACGTCGCCGTGCCTGGCACGGAACGCGGTACCGGCGAGGGAGTTCGTAATTAAAACATACTGTGATGATAGTAATGCCATGCCATTTAAGTATATGTAATATAATATTATAATCAATATCAACATTATTGCAAAATCGAACGTTATGCTACAACACTCATTGTCTATTTAATATACGCATATGAACGCAAATAAATTTATTATTCGAACTTTTATCATTATATCGAATTTCGAATTACGTAGGTTCTTACCTACATAAACAGTACTATACTCGTGTTACGTACAGTGTAAAATTAGGTATGTCTTTAATTGCATTGATAATGGTCAAGGTCGTACGAAAAAACCTGAAGGAAATATAACAGATAATGAATAATACGTGCCTGAAGTAATATAATAATAGTGAAGTCTACTTATCAAACAATGTATACTGAAAGCGTGTTGGTATGCATATCGAATTCTTGTAGCATAAAGAGTACTTTACCATTTATCAGTGGATTAGCGACTGATTACTCAGAAAATAATTACCTATGTACCTATAGCTTTATTATGCAGGAAATAATTTCTTAGTGATAATTAAACTAGGTATAGGAATTTCCTACCTTTGTATCAAAAGTGAATAGAGCTTATGAAGGATGATTGTGCAACAAAGAGAAAACCGGAAAAAAGATACAATCTTTTTTTTTAACAAGCAAAAGCATATTTGGGTGATTCTACTGTAGTATTCTCGATCGCCGTTCTACTAGGAAAAAAATAAAAACAAAATTTTATAAAATCAACAAAACTGTTTATTTTTTGGTTAATTGAGATCAAAATAGCATTAATATAAAATTTAATTAGCATCATTATTATGTTTGATTATCTGTTACTTAATCATCTGTTCTAATATCTCCTTCAATATCATTTTCATTGTCTGTTTCCTTATCTGTACCAACATCTCTTTCATTAATTTCTTTTTCAAAAGAAATACTTTTGCACTATTTGTTCTAATAGTCATTTCTGTCTACGCTATGTCATTTCTGTCACTGCGTGCAGATAGAAATGACGTAGACAGAGATGACGATTTCACGTTAATTTGATCTTAACTAATTTTTAATTAATTGATTCTTGGTGTGGCTAGCTGATGCAGATAATATTGGTTTCTGTGCATAATTACAACCAGTTATTAAGTCACAAACCGCAAGAATTTCAAAGATATTTAACCTGAACAGAATTATGGTTTCGTAGTAGAATGACCGATTTGCTACTTTGTATAAATCCATAAGCTAGGATCTCAATGGTGGGCACCCGCCCCTTAAGGCAGTAGCTAAATTCCAACCATCCTGATTAAATCTATGATTTAAAATCTTTGTCTCTACATATTATGTTAAATCACTGTTTACGAAACCTAGTCAAAAGCTAAGCTAGTACTATTATAATATATTCTGTGTCAATAGGTAGAGATTGCTAAGTATAAGACTAAGGGCTTCTTTCACCACTTGCTGATAAAGTCCCGGATACCCTATCTGCAGGTTATCTAACAGATATCTAATCTAAACGCAAGATCAAGTGGCTGTTATTTTTTTATCTGTCAGTATACCTAGGGTAATATACTTAGGGCCTCTTTCACCACTTGCTGATATTGTTATAGATAGTAAGCGACAGATAACTTATCTATCAGACAATATTTTCGTGTTTCACATCTCAAGTATTGATAAACCAGATATTTTATCAATACTTGAGATGTGAAACAAGATAATATTATCTGATAGATAAGTTATCTGTCGCTTACTATCTATAACAATATCAGCAAGTGGTGAAAGAGGCCCTAAGTATATTACCCTAGGTATATTGTATGGACCCTTTAGATTTCTTACCCTTTACTTTCTTTTTTTGCATAAAATCTTCATTACTATTACAATATAACCCATTCACGGGGTGTATGGGTAGTGGGTTAAAATTTATAATACTTAATCGTAGATGCAGAATCTCAAAAGATGATTATGTAGAATAGGTATATGTACTACGAGAAGTCATGACTATACATATTATAGGCAAGTAAGGTTTGTATTTACAGTTATCAGGTTTGATTTTTTTTATTATTATAGATCGTTTGGTTAGATTAGAGGGCTGTACTTAAGGCGCCAGGCGTTAGCTTTCCATACGGCTTTCGACATAGTAGAGTATGTGAAAGTAGGGCGCTATGATCGCGGACTCGACTCGCCATGATACACTTTGATGTTTTTATAAGAAGGTAACTACTTTACCTATCTACCAAAAATTACCAATCTTTATATTAACTTTTCTTTAAAAAAAGTAGATTATGTACGTCATATTACTTACCTAGTAGTCTTTTCTGCAACACCTACCTACACACGCTAGATCGTCTTGAAATTATGGCTCAGTTTTAAAGCTTGTAAACACAAGTTAAAATCGTATTTTATTTTCTTTTTCAAGGGAAAATTAAAAAAAATTTATTATTAAAATATAAATATAAATATTATTAAAAATATCATATATAAATGATATATGAGTAATAATTACAAATATACCTACGTTCACTTATAATGGATAGGTATTTCAATGTACCTAAGGCAATCTACGATAGCATTTCGTAACACCTTAGAGTCTTCCGTTCTGGTGCAACAGATTACAGCAAATTGTTTATACGCTCGCTCGCTATTAGGTCGTTTACACACTAGATAACTAACCATTCATTTCGCAACTTTCTAAGATATAGCTACGACATTGTACATTAATTTTGTACGGTAGGCCACTACCATACCATTATAAAGTAGCCACTATTACCGCACTATTGCGCAAAGTGTAGATAGTTGCAAGCGTGGCTCACTGGTGCGTCATTAATTCTCGGCGTTTTGACTATTTCAGACCTTACACTGCGATATGTTTCCATATAACTATATTATTTTTCCGTGTAGATTTTCTGATGATAAATGCGAATGGTGTACAACTGATTCTGTCAATAATTTTTTATCTAGAAAAGACGTGCTTAAGCGGCTGTAAAATAATACAACGGCTGCGCAAATAGACTGCGGCAGTCATTTAATTACCGCGTGATCAACACGTACACTACTTTTTTTATCATAAGCAATTACAAAAATAAAATAATAGGTACCCTTCCTACTCAATATAAAATAACCTTACCTTGTCCCAAAAATATTCTAGTCTTATTTATTGGCAGGTAGGTACATTACTTACTCGTATTACAAAATAGTAGTCGTCGTACTCGTATTACATTTTTGATAAGTATTTTGATTTAAGTACCTACTTAATATATATTTTTCAGAGGTGGTAAATTCCTTGCAGTTAATCATGTAGGTATGCGTCTTTGTGTACCGTATTCGTTCACGATCAATCAATTTCAGGGAGTTTTTCATAGTTACCTATTTATTATCATCATCAATTCATCATCAACCTATGACGTCGACAAAGAGCGCCACCAGCGCCACATAAGTAATGATGTCTTCTGTTTGTTTTGTATGATGTGTGGTGGGTCCAGTATACTCGAAATACTTATTAACAGGTTCACGTAGTCGGTTCAAAAGTAAATGGGACCTTTAGCTTTTACCTATATTTCTTTCTTTCTTAATAAGTTGCGGAATTATAAGATTCTTTACTTTTAAATTCTTTCCTTTACATGCCGCGCAAATTGTTACATTTTCAAACTATATTATGTATTGCCATTATACAATTATTACAATTAAATATCACTATAGCTGTTTCCCGCGTATTCCCGCGAGAATAGCTTTTCCCAAGGTTTATGTAGATGGGTAATGTGATAATAATGTATAAATAATCTATATTACTGTAAAGTTTCATGAAAATCTATTCCGTAGTTTCTGCGTGAAAGAGTAACAAACATCCAAACATCCTCACAAACTTTCGCGTTTTTATAAAAACTATTAAAAACTCTTGTTTTTCCGTATTATTAGTAAGCAGTCCTGATCTCAGACGACTATAAAAAATTGATACAATAGAAACAAACAGATAAAGCTTATCGTATGCTGCGTGAGCGGATGGGACGATCGACCCTTTAAGGGGCGTATCGTAAATTCCATTTGTTACCAGCGTCACTGATTTTATGGTGACGTATTTCTGACTCGACGACTGTTTCCCATTATACGGTCGACCGCATGCCAGACATGTCAAACATTGGTTGGTTAGGCTCTATTTAGGTGGGTTCTATTAGGTATTGAAAACAGAATATCGAAACAAGTAGAAGAACATGTTAGTAATATACATAACAACAACAACAGCCTATAATTATTATAGGCCACTGCTGAACGAGGCCTTTCCCAAAACACCTACTGGGAGGGTTGTGCCCTAAATATCACTCTTCGGTGGTGGCGGGTTAGTAATTTCAGGATATGGAGGCATCACCTACAGGCGATGCTGCTTTTTATTCATCATCATGATCACCAGCCTGTACTAGTCCACTGCTGGCATAGGCCTCCCCCAAGGCGCGCCTTTTCTGCATCCAGTCACTGCCAGCCGCATTCCGCAGATCGTCGCTCCATCTAGCCGGGGGGCGTCCCACACTGCGCTTGCCAAGTCGTGGTCTCCACTCGAGAACTCGTCTACCCCAGCGGTTATCGGCTCACTGCCACTTCAACGTGCTAACCCTTAGAGCTATGTCGAAGGCTTTGGTTCTCTGGCGGATCACCTCATTTCGGATCCTATCTCTCTGAGAGCTGCTTTTATTACCTGGATGTATTCTTTAGTCATCTTTGTGAAGTGCGTCGGCTACCAACACGGGAACATAATATTTCATCCACTCAACATAACACACACCTACATTATATAAAAATATCTGCGAGTTGCGTAAATGTAATAAGTATGTTACGGTAAATGTGATAAAACTGCATCAAATTGTCAATGAGTACCTTTAAATACAAAAGATTATCAATTTCAGTTATAGACAAAAATATAGATCATTTGCTTATTTTTATTAATGAAATATGGGTAACAATTAGTTCGAGGTAATTAAGAAGAATAACCGGTCAATGTATTACACATTTATCATTTCAACCTTCTTTGCTAGTTAGTCATTGACCGAGCGAGCGAATCGTCTTAGTTTCGAGATTGGTCAAAAATGCTTTTGTCCGGGTGTCGTTCCTTCTGTCTTTCTGTATGTAATTCTCTACAGGTCGCATTTTTCAACCGATTTTGACGAAAATTTGGAAAGAGTATATATTAATCACTCCGACAAAGTGGGTACAATAAAATCTTGGAAAACATTTTTTTTAGAGTACGTATATACATATTATACCTACCATACACGTAAAGTGGGAGTAAACCTTTTTTTCTCGTGAATGTCATGGTGTGGAGTATCGTTGGATAGGTCTTTCAAAAATATCGCTGGTGTGTGGAAAACATTTTTCGATTCAGGGATCCGTTTGCGAAATATTAAGCTTTAAAGTGCTAATTTTTGTCACTTTAGTACATCTGTCTCCAACTGCAAACTTGACTTCTGTTCGTTTCTTTTAGGTTTGGTTTATAAGGGCTGGCGAGGTCTACTGTTCTCACAGAACTACTAGTTAATAGTCATTGGTCATTCATATATAAAATAAAAAGAATAATTTGGTACCGATTTACCACACTGTTACAAGGAAGGACCTACAAGGTGACATTGCAGACACAATTTCGTAACGTGGTAATTTCCGTTAAGTTTACTGTGTCGTGTAAAGAACAATTATCAACAAAACAACCGTTACACGGCTGACACTACGAGAATTACAAAGGGTTTTGCCAAACTAAACAGTGGTTGGGTGAGTCGAAGTGCCGCCGAGATCTCGCAGTGAACTGAGGTCGCCGCAGTGAGAGTCGCGCCGCGGAGCGCTGCGCGTGCGCCTGCAACCGTCGGCGCTAACCCTCGCCCGTTACTTTACAAACTATCCAACGTTTACAGTGCTTTATTACCTATATTCTGATTTGTTTTTGTGATATACAAACAGTGCCAAAGTACTTAGTGTTAGTGTGCAAATAAAGTTTTGTTACAAGTGAAAGGACCGGTCCATCTTCTTACTTGGGTTTATGCAAGTTCGTGGAAATCTACTTACAAACTTGTTCAATAGGTAATTGATTTTGTTGCACTCTTGAAAATAATTAGATTCTTAATTCCTCGTATCACCGACGTGGCCTAGTCGGTATACGAGGGGTGGGGTGTGTGTGTGTGTGTGTGTGTGTGGGGGGGGGGTTATTGTTTGATATTTTAAGTTTTAAATACATAGGTATAAAATGGTAATATTAGGTATGTATTATTAAGTAGGTACTTAATATACTACACAGCTGATAATCGAATGTTTATAATGGTTAATGATCAAAATATAGCAATTTTCCTGTTTTTTTTTATCAGAGTGCTGGCTGGGTCATTATTAAATCCTTTTAAACAAATTAACTAACTTTTGTAGATATGTATTTTATTTGGTATTGCTGATTATATTAATGATCATTTGGTATTGCTGATTATATTAATGATCGAGACTCATTAGGTAATACCGTTTTACAACCGAAGATATGTTTTGCCTACCTAAACGAAAATCGTGTTATCATTGGAGGTCGTTCGTCAATTGCAATTCGCGAACGTTCATTGCCACTTTCCGGACAACGCTGGCGCATGAGTCGCTCTTGACCCACTTTCATAACAATAAATCCGTTACTTGATCCTTAAAACATCCTTGCTCATGTTCGATACTTTAAAACGGGTATCAGACATTCGTCACATTCGTGACGAAAATGTTGATAAAACCATATGATATAGTCAAAAAGAGGAAGAGGTATGAAGAAGTGAATACAGGTACCAAAAATTGGTTTTGGTCAGTCCAGCTCGAAACCACGACGGACTGCGAGAATTTTTTTTGTGATCGTTTTTAGTGGAAACGGGTTAAGGCACAAAGTTAAAATTGGACAGCACTAAAATTGTTTCTATGTAACACATTATAAATCATAAATTTTTACAAATATAAAACCGACGTCTTTGTAAAAATTTGTGATTTTTGTACACCGACGTATTATTGGTGACTGACTTAATTTTTTTTATTTTTCATCCTTAGAGGTGTAATATTTTTTCCCAATTGAAATGGGACCCTCCTCGAAAGATAGCCTATTCAATAAACAAAGAATCATTCAAATCGGTTCACACCGACGACGATATCTCGCATAACATACACACAAAAAAAACTGTTTAAAGAGAACCTTGAGAACGCAGCAGAAATTAAATCGTGCCTTAGTGTACGTAGTTTATGTACTTACGTATAAACTGGAGATTGTACGAATACAACTTGACTCCAGCTGTGTGAGACTATGTGCATGTAGTCGTGCACCTAATCTAGTTTTCGATTTAGTGATGTATAAAGTGCCGTATCTCCTCCTTTGGCGACATCTAAGTTATAACGTAATACGTAGCCGGAAGCAGCTGATTAAGGAAATGAGGATGACGAAGGAACTGTTCTGGAGGCTTACGTCCAACAGCACTCATTGGTTGATGTCCTTATAGTTGATTCTAAGGCTGATGATGATGTTATAACAAAGTATATAATTATTATTGTTTGTTTTTGTTCCTAGCGGGGACCACTGACAGACAAGTCTTAGCATTATCACAGAATACCAATAACAAGAAGTAATTATTGTTACCTTAATCTAGTCATTGATTATACAAGTGTAACTATAACGGACGGACGGACGTAGATAGCTACGCGACAGAAAACAGTACAAAAAGAAACAAAATATTAGTGGGGTGGTTGCAAAGATGGCTGCATAGATTGGCCACTATATGGCGAATTGCGTCAAATTATCTATCATTGAGATTTGTTTATTTATTCTATTTATTTTTAATAGGTTAGGATATGACATGACTACGGGATGTCACAGACTGAAATTAAAATTTTGTAATTCTTAAAATTAATAAAGCATAATTTTGGTTACGGCATATCTATACTATTACCTATTTCTTCTGTGGTTTCTGATAACTCTAAGCTCGGATAACTTTAACTTTAAGCGGTCAATTAAGACTTTCATTATTAAACTATATTTTGGGCCAATATTTTGATTTTTGGGAATACCCACAAACATAAGTACCTACGCAGTTAATAAGTTGCGCTAGACCGAGGAAACTATTAAGTAAACAAGTCGCTAAAACATAGAATTTCAACTTGTTGTTTATATTAAATCTATTTTAATTGGATAGAGACTGGTTGAGTGTGAAGGACAATAAATAAGCATATGTATGTACCTACATAATACTTACCTAGACTAATTAAGATTTGTGGCTAAAATAATAATAATTATAGTTAGGTAAAGGTAGGATGGATTAACATTCGCATTTCCCGATAAGTGGATCTACCTAGAAGGTTGCTAAAACATTTCTATAGTTGTCAATAAGCGTGAGAAAAAAAACTTTGTTATCATTTTATGTATAGGTAGATTACAGATCTAATTACCTATGAAGACAATAGTTTTTTTTTCTCGGTCACGTTATATTTACAAAGTTGTAAGACTTAGGTAGGTATTAGTTTTTTCTATCACTGGTATACCTACCTCGCTTTATTTTTGAGAATTCGCTGATGGGCGGAATCGTTACCGAGCGAAGCACCCCGCGCACGCTTGTGTACTCGCGGATGTCAACAACAGAAAGATAGACGATGACGTCGGAATGGACCACAATGGACGAAACGAAAAAAAATCTCGTTAGGTATAATCGAAAAAATCGGCAAGAATCCTTTACACATGCGGTCTACGATTGGTTTTAAACTCACTTGGAATTGGAAAAAAATGTATTTTTGTTCAACCAAGTTTACATTTTCCTTGGCCTAATCATTCTAGGAGAAAGATTGTGAATAAACTGTTATTCATAATGTTTCTAGGTATACTTTAATATAAAATTATAATATAGATTAGGTACTTCCTTTCCTTACAGTCTATAAATTTTATATTCTAAAAACTGTCATAATTATATGTTTATCATAAGTTTATTAATTGATTGACGACGAACCGGTAGGTAGGTAATTAATACATTATTTTTCTAGAGTATGATATTTAGCTTTTTTCACAACTTATGTAACGTAGGTATGAAAAGTGAAAGGGTAGAGATTCGACCTTTTCGAGATATTCATTAACTAAAACGTAACTTCATAATATTGTATTGTAGATTTTTTAACAGAAAAAAAGGTTTTATACACTAGGGCATGTTCATATTGGGTCACGGAGAATGACTATATTATACTACTCTATACCTACTATTTTATTGACATTCATCGTTCAAGCCTGTTAATATACATAAATACATGTTCATTAACTAAAGTTGAATTTTATTATCTGTTGCATTTGCGATTATTGACCAGACTTCCGGCGATTTATCACGATATAGAGGATTTGTTATCGTTCGCCACGAACTCTATGAAACATACTTTGGAAATAAATGAAAAGCTGGAGATATTTCCATAAGTTGAAATTATGATCTCTATTTTAATTAGTTACTTATCTGCGGCTCAAGAAGACAATATGCAGATTATAATTTAGCCAATAAAGGACTAGCAGGTAACTATAGTTTTAAATATTTAATACTCAATATAGGTAATAAAGAATATACTGCAAGCGTTTATTAGAATCTATATTATATTTTACACAAAATAATGTTATCATAACACAAATGTTTGTTACAGTAATAGATTATTATGGGACAGATAATGGTAAAGCATTAGAATATTTTTATTAGACGACTTTGATTACTAACCAGTAGCGACCATTATAATAGATGATTACCATGTGACGCTACTGTATGTTTGGAAAACTTCTTAATCATGTTTGTGATCTGCGATACCTAAAGTCAAAGTCGGTTACAAAGAGCTATCGACAATCTTAATTGGTTTTTACGTCACAGAATTACTAAAATTACTGCAATCATGGAATTCGCGGAAAACGAGCCATCAAACAATAGCATCGGTAGATAAGGACCTATAACGGTACCATAATACAGCGAGCTATTCTCAATTAAGTAAGTAGGTATATGGGAAAAAATTTCGTGTGATTTATTTTATGCAGATTCCGGTATGCCTGAATGAATGCATAGAAAAATATAGACAGGTACATAGCTTTATCAGGTATATTGCATATAACACATTATAACACTATACCTACTCGTATGTAGGTACATTCTCAATGGATGATAAAAGAGGTAAACATAGGTTTAAAGTCGGTCCAAAGCCAAATCACGTTATTCAAAAATTTTTGTGTGAAAAACCATGATTGCACCTTAGAATTTTAAGGTATACGTGGGTACAATCATGGTACGGTCGCGAAAAGATAATGTATAACAGATAGCTGTCACTTGACCATAATATTATGTATGACAGAGGAATTAATCAATATTATAACGTCATAAGACCGTCTTGTTTCTCATCCGCTTTTCCATAGCCTATAATTCCATATTCTTTAAGAATTGGACTATCAAATGCAAAAAGAATTATTCAAAGTAGGTAAGTACCTACTTAGTTCCAGAGATTAAGAGATTAGCGTGTTCAAACAAATAAACTAACAAACAAACATGTGATTTTCTAACAAAACTCTGTTTATTCGCTAGGAACAAGTTCGAATATGATAATAATTATAGTAAGTTAAGTACCTGCTTATATATTTTTCATTACTCATACTCTGAAAGTAGGTCTGAAGTTGCCTGAGGAGCGGGTTGAAAGTCATACATCTCAGCCCTAGGGAGAATCGCTTTCAACTGACATGACAGCTGTCAAATTATATAAAAAAAACTAGTACTATTTTGACATTTCTATTGGACCATGTTCCAACTGTCTATACAGCCACTCAATTACACCGCGATGTAAAATTGAAATGACATAAAATAATTAAAGAATATATATTTTTAAATGACTTTATTATAATTATTACTGTCAACTATTTCTTTAAAATAACATAGATTTGGGCAAAATATTTACCATTTTTTCAATGATGTAAATGAAAAATAATGGCAGAATAGCTGGCCGGCCACAGAAAAAAAAACAAAATAGACGGGATAGCGGCAATCCGATCTTCATTTGTTTTTTCGAGTTGTAGAGTTTTGTTTATACTTCCGTATAGCAGAGATTTGTATTAACACTCGTTTTTGTTTTTACTTTCAGTGTATTCTTAATGAAAAGCACAGTGTTTCCCTCGGGTTCAAGACTTATTTAGAGGTCCCTCGAACTATTGGCGCCCTCGCGTCTCGGGACTTAAATAAGTTACTTTCACCCCTGGGGTAACAATGTACTATAGAGGTTCAGTCTTAAATTAATTTAAGTATCTACTTAATTACCTAGGTACCTACTTGATGAATTGTTACTCTATTGAGAAGTAAAGCATATAAACTCAACAATGTAATCTGGTCAATCTACAAATGTGCTCATTTTCAATGCAACAAATAAGAAACTTGTTTCTAACAATAAAATAGTTTGAAAGCTCTACTAAGTACTTACTTCTTACGTAAATGTTAGGAATTGAGTCAAGACTTGTTTTCTTCACAGGTCGTACAGACGAGGCGGATAGACGACGGCAAAGATGGCTCAAACTCGTGGAAAAAGTTCAAGTTGGCAGGATGGGGGTAAGAAATTTTGTGAAAAGCATTTACGTTTTGTAATAAACGGCATGTCCGATGATATAGCAAGGGAAAAATAGAGCTTAGTGTAGTCTTGCGAAGCGAATTGAATGAAATTTCGTGTTTGAGTTGGTATTTCGTAAATATCTCTATGGGAAGAAGGAAAAATGAAAAAGTCCGAGTCTGAAAAATGAATAATGCTTGTACATATGGAAAATACTCTTAAACCTACACCTGTCATTAAAACAGTAATGCCATGATTACCACATGATGTGTCATAGATGATTACCATGCAAAGTTGATCTTATTATTTGGATTGATTTTGTATATTGGCAAGAGCGTAGCGAGATTTTTCCGTGTTCTGTGGGCAAAACATAAACAGTAAAATTATTTCATGTTTCTTTTCAGAATTCTGGGAGTCTACATCTGGGCCGGATATTGCGATGATCGAAGACGAAGCACCGACACTGACGGTGGCGGCCATCGTGGGGGTGACATTAGTGGTGATCGTTGCCATCGCCGCAGTATTCGTTCTGGGAGTGTTAATCGACTGTCGACAACAGTAAGATTCTTGTCATAAAAAATTATATAAACTCATTCGACTCTCACAGACATGCACAGGAGCTCTATTTTTGAATTGCTCGCCTCGCTTCGAGCGGTCGTTTCTACTAATTTTCCTTCGACATCCGATACGAAAATCAGTAGAATCGACCGTTCGAAGCGGGGAGGGCGATTGAAAAATAGAGCTTCAGAACTGTGAGCAAGAGAAAATTGGGGAAATTGTCGGAGCATTTCGCAAAAGACTATAAATATATTGTTTCATCATTATTCGCAATTTGGCTGACCCACATTCTTCGAGCAATATCGGCTACTTTGGTTCTCCTGCGGATCTCATTCATTCAACTCTTTGTGATGTACCTATTTCAGGCGGATTCTGGAGAAGAAGATGGGAGCGGCGAAGCGACCAAAGAACCAGCGCAGAGTGTCCGCCCACCCGGAAGGTGACGGCGTCAACATCGTCGACAGCATGGAGGAACCCGAGCTCAGTGTCCCTCCGGCAGAAGCGCTAAGACATATACCTTAGCTCACAACAATGATGAAAACTTCTAATTTAAACTAAACTTAAACTAAAAAGACTTTAAAGTGCCTTAGCCAAAGACTTCTATATATCAGGGCGGAACAGAATGACCTATACTTTCTCGAGAGAGTCGTTATTGTAATTAAAATATTAGATATGAGCAATTGTTTCTATATTGATGTTTTTTTATGGATGTTTACAATCTGACATACGTATTCAGGAAAAGGGTCATTGTCCCACCCGGTCACCCGGTAAACATACTGAATGTGAGGTTAGGCGCGCCGCGCCCTGTATGCACCAACAACGTCACGTGGTCGTAAACACAAATGTACGTGCGAAGAAGTGTTAAATCAAACTATAATAAAAAGGCTCGCATAATTGTCCTAGGCCTAATTTACCTGCTCACTGCTGCTACTCACACATTTTTGTAAAAGTATACCTAAGGTTTTAAGGTTAGGGGATTCATTACCTACTTTTAGAACGTCATCATTTGTTAGAGTACCTACCTACTTAGACCTCAGATTATTTATATTATAGAAGTCTTTGGCCTTAGCCAGTAAGACTGTGTAACTCTCAATCCATTTTATTATTATTATAAACAATAAATATAAAATGTTTCTCGATAAATATCTCAATAGTTACTTAAATAATTTACATACCTACATCATGAAATTACATGTCGAATTGATTAAGAATCTCCGATAGTCTTTGAAGTCAGTCAAAACGCGTGTTAATTTTCTATTTCGATTACCTAGGTTATTTTAATAGGTTAAATAATTTACATACCTACAAAGTTCTTTCAATGTTATTCTCCAATGAATTTTAAATCGTTACAATATCTTGTAGTCAATAGATTCATAAAGTCAGTCCTATGAATTATTTTTCTTGTAATTTTACTATTTAAATGTAAGTAGACCAAAGTAAAATAAATAAATTGTATTGTATATAAGCACATCAATGATCTTAAGTAATCAGAAAATATACGTGCCTAATTGATTAATAGAATTCAATTACCCCATTTTATTTCATTGACGACTCCTTTAGTAGGTATCTGTGATTTTAGAGCTGATCATTTTCAAATAAAATATTGTATTGCAGAATAGTTTAGGTAGGTACCCAATAGGATTTCTTAGCACGTGGCACCATCCGCCCCCGCATAGATGGGACTTTTTGTTCTGACATTACGTATATAATCTTCCTAACTGCCCACCTGAGCTGTTGTTCAATCTTTCATTGCATGATTGTCTTGAACAAAAGACAGTGCCGACTTATTTTACATGGATTTGTTTTTATGTTAATCGGACTGGCTATACTATGAGTCATGCATGGCTAAAGAATTTGTTACATTCAATCTTAGGTACATTAATACAATACTTGCAAATGACGTCACATTACCGTGTATCAACCAAAGGTAATAAAATAATAATAGTACCTTTATTTTATTTATAGTAACTTGCATGCAATTATAGAAAAGAAGCCATGACATTTCGACAATTTCGCTTACTAGTTACTTACTCATTCATTCTGGCATTCTGGGATTCTGATGTTTCAACGGTTCAATTTCATTAGATTCGTATGACGTTTTGTCTTGAACAGTACAGAATAGCTGTAAGATTCAGACAGGTAGGCACCTCATCATTATGCTGGTGCAGCTTGCCGCCCGCCGCCCGGGGTGAGCCGTCGCGTCGTCGGTCGTCATGATTTCCGCGCTATAGAACTACGCAGGCTGCGCGAAATCGCAGTAATTTATCAATTTGCCACATCAACATAATCAATTTACATTCACCCTAATCATAAATCCTGATAACAATATAGCTATTAGTCTGAACAACAAGAAATTACCAGTACAGCTCGGAATCTTGAAACGATCGTACGTTGGCACTTTAAATTGTCGTGGATTTTTCTTGTGTTTGAAGTAAATATGTTAAAGCAAAGTTCAGAAAGAATTAACCAGGGACTATAAAAATTGTACTAATGGGTAATTCGAAGTCGAAGAAGGCTCAGTCGGGCAAATTTTTCGAAAGGCAAAAATGGAAAGAGCAAAAGGAGGAGGAGCGGAAGAAAAAAAAGGGGAATCCTATAAATAAGAGGAATGCGGTGAAGGACCCACCGCTGCCGCTGCTGCCGGGCGGGGCGCCGCCGCCCGTGCCGCCCGGGCCGGGCCCCTCGCCCGCGCCGCCGCCCGCGCACGCCCGCTCCTACGACGACGAAGCCCTGGTGCGCATGCGGTACCAACTCAATAACGATTCCGACGCCTTTTTGCTGAACAATATTCTACTTTCAGTGCAGTTCTTTGAAAATTATGAAAGGTAAGCATTCAGAATTAATTGATCGATTAATTTAATTATGAATAAGTATTAGGATTGACAAGCTGTTTTCCGAGACTTTGTTCGTGTGGACAAACTGGAGCAATTTCTATATCAATCAGTTTAGGTAAGTACGCTAAACTGCAAGTTCGCACCAATGTTAGATAATGAGACCAAGACACTGAAGCAAGCTCCCTGACATCCTGTCGAGATGAAAAGTTTACCAGATTGTATGTCAAACTCACAGCTATTAATCAGAGGACACTCCATCAAATTCTGTTCAGTAATTTCCAAGATTACCCCGTACAAATATAAACAGATAACAAAAAACATTGTATAACATTTTTCGGCCAATCTTAACTATATCTTAATATCTAACATCTATCACACTATCTCTATTACTATACAGAGTTTAGTTAAAATCCTTCCAAGGGTTCTTGCTTTGCTTGCACAGACAGTCAGACAGACAGACAAAACATCAAAAAATTGAATATTCGGCATCATCGATATCGTTCATAAGATACCTACTCCCATAATAAGTATACCCACCTAGAAGTAGATAATAATATAAAGATGACATGACTATATATTTTATTCTCTCTTCTTACTCGAAAGTTGTAGCCTTTAAATACCTAGTCAGAGAGTTAAATATAGTAATTTAGTAACTTATTATTGCGTCATGTAAAACATGTATGTAACTACTTACACATAGGTACGACCTCATAGGGGAGTCCCGTTTGCGTTTATCACCTTGTCAATCAAGGTAAAGCTGTACTTACTCGTACTTAAATATGTAACCGATTGTATTTAATTAAATTTGTAATCCATCGATATTATCTACTATGGATTATTATGTCCATATTATATCCCCAAAAATGCCAATAATCCGCAAGAGTAGGACGTTGGATTATGGAAGTAGGTTATGATAATATAGATAGATATACATGTATGCATAATTGCTGTATACACAAATAATAAAATTTGGTTCAGCTGCGGTTTAAGCCTTTTATCATATAAATAATAAAAGGCTTAACATGTTTGTGAACATTTCAAAACGTAAAAAAAACGTGGAACAGATGCATTTTTTTCTGGTTTGCTATCAATAATGTTTAAACAAGCAGTGTTCAGAAAGAATACAAGTACCTACCTATGATATTAGATTGTATTAGATTAGAGAGGAATAGAAAGGTATAAGATATACTGGGCTCTATCCCTGTTTGTCACTTCATAACAGTCGCGGTAATACAAGGTTAGTCATCTTAAAGTCTATACATACCTATTTCTTGTGATAGTGCATAAACAGTAGTATCAACATTTGAATATCTAAACGCAAAGAAATGAATGTATGAAGAATTTATTAATAATGACATGCATAATCTAGATAGTTTTGGACAGATTCTGGGATAACGCAGATTCGTTTAATGCCAGATTCGGTTTTAGAGCCAGTATTTATATAGTTGACCAGATTACTGATATAAACAGACAATCTTTAGTCACAAATTACCTATTAATTACAGTTAGGTAACTAACTAGACAATACGCGGATACAATAAAGGAAATAAGGATAAGTATTAAGTGATGCTCGAGAACTTATAGGTATAGTAGTAGTTGTTATCTATAGCAAGGCAACATCACCTGCCGTGATTTAATTTTGACTCATGAATAAAATAACTTATCGTATATAGATACCTATCTACTTACTTACCTAGTGTTCAGGAATGCTGACGTCACAGTTCTTATCGAGAATGTTTCTCGCTCGTCATTAAATAGATTGACAATTATTAAAGTAACAGAATATTTTTGTAGTACCTACCATCGACTAACAAAATTAGCTAGCAGTCAAATAGTCACAATTTTTAGAATATCTGTTAATTTGAAGTTACATAATTATAAGTAGGTACATGCATATCTAGGTACATCTCTTCACGCTATGTCTCTGAAGGGGTACGCACAAAGAACGGAGCGCCAAGATCGCGTCACACACGTCATGACACGTTTTTCTCCTCGCCCAATCTGATCATTCTCTTTACAATAAAGAGTAAATAAATAGGTAGGTACTTAATATATAATGTTAGGGATAATATAATACATTATTTTATTTCACAAAAATAGAAATACGTTTATAATTTTGAAGCAAAGCAAAAGATAAAATTTCAATATTCTCGTTTTCAGGGAGCTACTTCAAATCAAGAAGAATCCTATAGGCGAGCGCGAGCACGCGATCAATGAGGCTATGGTGCCGCATCACAAACACGTGTTCTTCGCGGACCAGCTGCAGGAGTGCGTGCACGAGCGCGTGTGCTACCAGCGCCAGCGCGGCCAAGCGGAGCCGCTGGCGCCGCCCAGGCTCTACGTCATCTATGACAACGTAGAGGCCAGTGAACCGGGCGACACTTCAGACTACAGCGCAGTCCTTGATGCACCCTTCTACAAACTGCTCATAGAGGGTTGCAAGGAGCAGGGTAAGAAAAATCACCATCATATCAGCCGGAAGACGTCCACTGTTGGATAAAGACGTATAAGACCTTGCTTCATCCCAATTTTCATGATGCTACGTAAACGGGAAGTACCTCATAGGTTTTGATTACCAAAATACTCAAAAATGCGTCAAAATCGCCCATAATATCTTCTGACTGCGTTGACTTAGAAGTTTGATTTTTTCACAGCTCTAAGGGATGCAGACTTGAATATTTATGAATTTTAACTTGATACCTCCACGTGTTCCTGAGAAAAAGGGTCTTGACAGACAGAGGGACAATGAAGTGATCCTATAACTGTTCCTTTTTCCTCTTTTAAGGTACGGAACCCTAAAAGTAATAAAAAAAGAATTATCCAGAAAGTTTAGTGCGGACCGCCGTACAATTTATTTATATGCTAACGTTAAGTTAAAATTGGTGTTTTAATAATACCTACTCTAATTTCTGAAACTATGTTGCGTTTAAAAATTAACTAGGTTATTACTTACCCATTTTGCAGGATATGTCAAATTAAAGAAGTTGGAAGTCCTTGAAAGTACTCTCAACAAAGAAAATGAAGTTAGTAAAGCATGCACAACACAATCAGATGACAGCATATATACTGAGTCAGAAAAAGAGTCAATTGATTCTGATGAATTTCCTCATATAAGTAAAGGAGAGGAATTACTACATGAACTTAAGACAAAATTTATTAAAGTTAATGGTCATGCATCTAACCACAAGTTTAAAGCAAATCCAAATTTAGTGGAGCTTTCAGGAAGAAATCGCAGCCTTACAAAACCAGTTACCTTACAAGTAGAAAAAAGTAATATTTCAAACATTAATAACTTTCAAAAGGTAACTTTGCCTATACCCGAAGAAGCAGAAAATGTATACCCATTTGAAGAAACTGAAGCTAAGCCCCGAAAATCTAATTTGAAAACTCCAAGAAGACCGAGTGGACCTTTTAAAGAAGTAAAAGGTAAACAATACGCCGATATTTCTAAGTCTGCATCAGAAAATACCATATTAGAAATAAAAGGAAGAAGACCAAGTGGACCTACAAAAGAAATAAAAAATAAACAATACGCCGATATTTACAAAACTGCATACGAGAATACCATACCAGAGGTAAAAAGTGGAAGGAGACCAAGTGGTCCTACTAAAGAAGTGAAACATAAACAATACATTGATATTTACAAATATGCATCTGAAAATATTATAGCAGAGGATACAGAAACTTCAGGCTACAGTACACGGAGCAGCCGTCAAAATGAATCCAGTGAAACTGAATCTGATTATGGTTACTCAACTATTACAATGTCTGCAACGCCTAAAAAATTAGAGGTCACCGAACCTTCGAATTATTCAGTGACCTCTGGTGTTTTGCCTGAAGAATGTTGGAGTCCAGTGCAAGCTCGAACAATCGATAGTTGGAGCGAAGACGAAGATGAGGAATTAGATGATTCTGCTTCGAAGTCATCACTATCTCGTGATTTATATGAGACTTTCTATTTCCTCAGTTCTGTGAACTTCATGAATAATTTTGTGGACAATTTTATAATTAACCTAGGGTCCGGTCTGGGTATCTCTCAAGAAACAATTAACAGTGCGCTAACGCAAGGAGCAAGTATTTACTGCGATACAACAAAAACTGGAACAAGAATGGGTTGCGAAATCTTCCCAGCGCTTATAGCGGCTTGGCCAAATGCTGCTAATCAATGGATTATACGAGAGAGGAGAGTAATTCAAAATCCCAGGACTAATCTCAGTTACCAATGGCCAACAAAGTATATGGTTAGCAAAGCTATAGGTTTTGGCTGCTTGTTAGTACCTACTGGATTTAGACCTAAACGCGGAGTAAATCCAGATCACACGATGCAGTGGAGAATCACTTTTCCTGCTGCGGAACGATATTTGGAAAGTTGTTTGGCGCATTCTCATATGCGATGCTATTTATTCGCGATGGCTCTGCATAAAACGTTCCTGGAGGTTGAATCGGCTAAAATTGGAATCGATGCCAGTCATATAAAAAATCATCTATTTTGGCAATGTGAAGACAACTACGCTAAATGGCCAGAAGATCGTTTGGGAGAAACTCTAAGATTGTTTTTGAGAACATTTTACGTTCACTTTGGGCAAGCTCGATTTCCCAATTACTTTATAGAATCTTGCAACGATTTCAAAAGCATCCCAAAACCACTACTGATGAAAATTCAAAGACGTTTGGCAGATATATTGGAGTCGCCAGTAATGCATGTACTTAGTGCTTTAGATAAACTGAAGTATAATAAAAAGGATTTCTATCCAAAATTCAATTGCTACCGATTGTACGAAATCCTAACTTGCAAAAATCCACTGCGTATATTGAATCCAAATTTGCCTTTAATAACTACAACCTACAACGAAAGTTCAGACAGTGACGATGAAAGACAAAAAATGTATTATGACAAAAATTATCAATGGAAAAAACGACAACAGAAGCAACGACAAATTCAAGAACGGAGAAATGCACAAATGCATATAAGGAAACAAAAGACAGTTGCGAAACAGGAGAGACTAATAAACACTAAAGTAAGTATAATTACATTATCGAATCATTACATTAAGAAAATGGAAAACTAGTTATGTTAGGTACCTACTGAGTTTAGTTAAAGTAGAGTATTTAATTATTTTTTTAATTTCAGTTCATACTACCAACAAGGATGGAGGCGGAGCGACGGCGTCTCGTTTTGGATTTTTTTATTCCTCACTTCATTGCGATGGCACGTTCCAGCGAGAAGTTTGAAGCTATAAAACAAGCCGTCATCTACCTGGAGCAGGCTCAACGGCTTTGTATCCTTCTAAAGGAAGAACCAGGCGGAGATAGTAATGCACACGAATACATGTATGTTATTCGAGATAAACTAGCCGACTGTCAGAGGAAGTTGGTTAATCAGGGAGGTTACAAATTGCCTCGAAGAGAAAGTCAATTAGAACGGTCTGCCCACCGACCGATCCGAAAGCAGCGGCCGCAGTATGAACACATCGTCGCACAAGACTCACCCACTGAAAACCACGGCATTTCTGCATTTACGTTTGTGGACGTACATAACGAGAATTCAAACAGAGAAACCGTAACTAGACTAAACGACGTAATTACCGAGGAATCTAAATTGTAAAATACTGTTAAATTGGTTCAATTAAAAGAAAGGCATGGCAAGTTATTGGAAACTCTGAAAAACTATTTTTAATTAAATAACCGATCTGTGAGAGTCCGAAAAGCTTTCACAGAAAATATCGTTTATTAATACCTACCATTTCATTTCTAATGAAAGTGAATATTGCAGAATTGCGGCTCCGAGCGTGCGATGTACGATTGTGTGCCAATATTGAAACGACATTGCAGTTTTGCGTAGTGATAGTGTGCGACGTCTCAATACAAATGTGCGACAGTATCAATGTGCGAAGTGATATTGTGCGACATAAATGACCAGGGGCCGGAATTTTCGTAGCAAACTGTCTGTTTTTGCCTTGGTTTTTTCCGCGAAAAACGTTGTCAAGCACTATACAAAATCTATACCTACCTAGTCGTATGTTTTGCTACCAAAATTCCGGTTCTTGCATATGAAATGACAAACACAGCTAATGCAAGACATTATACTACTAATGTGACTCTTAATTAGCTAGGGGTCGCGCGCGTCCACCAAAGAGATCCTAGCTCCATGTAATTAGCCATTCATTAGCAAGTGCCAGCTGTGATTTAGAGAAAAAGAACTAGAGTTCAAAATAAATATTTATAGTTTTGTTTTCATTGCGTATATTTTGTATTACAAAGAATAATCAAGTTTTTAATAATATAATTGCAGAGTTATATTAGTTCTAATGAATTAATCTAAGTAATAGTCAGTCAAGTATAATTATTATTTAATCAAAATTTTTAGAATCTCTTAAGCTAGAAAATAAGGCATCAATTTTATTTGTTAGTTTACTTACTCTGGCTTGTTCAGGAGGTAGATTTTTATTTATTTAATACACAATGCATATTTTAATTATCTAAGAGGTGATTTTGTAAATATTTTATACTTACTCAACCTAGTATATTTCGCTGCGGTTTTGAGGAGTTAGTACAAAAGTGCTTGAATTTCATTCAATCAGCGATTTGTAATCATTATGTCGGTGGTGTCCCACCTCTACACGACTTTAACTTTTCGTCGTTGAAGACATCGTCGCAGGGTTTTCGGATTTTCTTCTGTTGTTCTTGATGCTCAGATAAGTGGGTTGACGCCGGCGAGCATGGCGAGCAGAGCCATCCGCACGTACATGCCGTACTCCGCTTGGCGGAAGTAGGCGGCGCGCGGGTCCGAGTCGAAGTCCGGCGAGATCTCGTCGACGCGCGGCAGCGGGTGCATCACCACCATGCGCCGGCGCGCGCGCGTCATCAGCTCGGGCGTCACCACCAGCACTCCACGCATCTGCGATTACAGTTTCCATAGATGTATGAATACTAACTAGCTGTTACCCGCGGTTTCACCCGCGTTAAATTTGAATTGGCCAATTTACATAATATCTTTCTGAATAGCCTATGTAAAGTAAAAAGTAAATCTTCTCCGTAATTTTTGCGTCAAAGAGTAACAAACATCCAAACATAGTCACAAATTTTGGCGTTTATAATATTAGTAGGAAGTATGGATTTTAGTACCAAGTAAGAAGTTCGAAATTAAATTCCACGTCATCTGCTGTAAGACAATAAACAATTAATAGGTAATAGTTAATAAAAATATTTGCTAATAAATTTTAATTTTAAGCTTAATGTTAATATAGTAGCGAGGATAATAAAATCGACAGCTTAACAATCCATTGACAACCTATATTCCTTTATCATATTTTGTATGAAAAGTGCGGCTTGAATATATTTTTTTCTAAGTATTAAGACATATTATTTGTAAGCACATAGTCTCTATTGTGCTGATAATGTCTAACTACGCACGGACCTTTTTTCATAATAGGTCTACTCCTAAGATTTGAAAACCTTTTGTAAAATATAATATGCCTATGAATAAAAATATAAACTCCCTAACTCTGTTTTATTGAAGATAATTAAGAACAATCTTATGCATTTATCTACTCTTCATAAGTTACCTTTTCATATTGTTGTTGGTTTTCGAATCGCTCTCGTTGTATTCTAGTCATGTATAACACGTGAGTGTCAGCAAGCACATCCTCCAGCCGCTCGAATACTTTCTGTGGTATACCCCTACTCGCCACGTATTCCATGATATGTTTAGGCATGCCAAGGCCTGGCGGGCTAACGTATTGAAGTTGCACTTGGTACAAAGTCAGAAGTCGTGCAAGAGAGTGAACTGTTCGACCGTTCTTCAAATCTCCGACCATTGTTATCGTGAGGCCGTTAACCGTACCAATTTCTTCTCGAATAGTGAAGACGTCCAATAGTGCTTGGGTAGGGTGCTCCCCAACTCCATCGCCAGCATTAATGATTGGCTTGCGACAATGACGCGAGGCGCGCTGAAAATTGAATTTTATGTTAAGGTTATAACGGAAGTGTAAAGTGAAATATGCTAATAATAGTCACGATAAAAAACTTACCAGAACTGCACCAGGCTCCGGGTGGCGTAACACAACAATATCCGAATAGCTCGCCATTATTGCAACGCTATCTTCTAATGTTTCGCCTTTCTTGGCTGATGAGCTTGTAGCATCGGTATGTATCACAGAGCCTCCAAGCCTCTGCATAGCAGCTGCGAAGCTACAGCTTGTGCGGGTACTCACTTCGTAGAATATTGAAGACATAACTTTTCCTCGCAGTATGTCATCTAAAAATCGACCTTTGCTCACACTAGTCTTCATAAATTGAGCAAGATTAAATATATCGTTAAGCGTGTCCTTACTAAATGAATCAACTGTCAGAATACATTTTCCAAATAGATCACTGCGTTGACGATGGGAAGTTGGCACTTGAGGTGGATTATAATAAGACGAACTGTCGTGTCTCTGCCTCGTTACTGCATTTTGTGCAGGTAGCGGTGACATGCTTCGTAGTCCGGCTGCTTCATTAAAGTGGACATTCAATTTACTTTGACCTTCAGATTTATTGGCTTCAATTTGATCTAAATCAATGTCACTTAATCGATTTAGCTCTGCAGATGTGTGAAAATCTAATGCAGAATTCGGACGACTTAATTCTTTTTCCGTCTTTTCGACAGGATATACCGTGTGCATTTGCTTTTTAGGCATAGGCCAATCTCTAACGTTTTGTCCAAAGCCTGGAGGAACAAGAATTTGACCTTCTACGTAAGCGATTTCGCCGCGTAAAGTGACACGATGAATGGCTCCACAAACTTGCATGCCGGCGAAAGGGGTCCATTTTGACTTAGTAAATTCCATAGCAGAAGGTATCGTCCACTCGTAGTCCATGTCAACTTCCACATAAGTGTTTGGCTGGTCGGGTAAGTTGAATATTTTTCGAGGGTTGCGATGAAATTTATTAATGATATCATCAATCGTTAGGCGTCCTTGATGCACCGCATTTAGGAGAAGAGGTAGAATAGTTTCTAAACCTGGGAAACCTGGTAAAGGCTTCTCGGAATCCTTTTCTTCGACTGAATGTGGTGCATGGTCAGTGGCAAAAACATCGATAATATCCATGTTTTTCCATAACTCTGCTTGATCTTCAGGGCTACATAAAACTGGTCGTACTTCAGCACGACCTGCTCCAATTTTATCTGTTTCAGCTGTGCTCAAAAACAAATGATGTGGGCACACTTCGCAGGTAACTTTAAGTCCACGTTCCTTGGCGGTTTTAATAATCAAAATTTCTTCCCTTCGAGCAACATGACAAATATGTATAGGTCGATCTAATAACGATGCCATAAGAATGATAGCTCCTGTCTTTTCACGTTCGGCGTGGGCACAGACAGGTAATTTTTTCGGCCAGTTTTGAAGATGTCGCTGCCAAACGGTCATATCGTCTAGTTTTAATGTTGTGAATGTTTCATTAAGATACATTTTTAGGGCCGCTGCTTGAGGAGCGACTTCAGATGCAGTGTCGCAGTTATTGGTAGAAGCTCCCACAAAGAGGGCATAATCACAGCGAGCGCTTACACGGGCTAGCGTTGATACGTAATCGTAGGACACGCGATCTGTTACCGGGGGGTTAGTGTTGGGCATGGCACATATCATTGTGACCCCACCAGCGAGAGCAGCCGCCGTGCAGGACGCGAAGTCCTCTTTGTGTGTTGCGCCAGGCTCGCGGACATGGACATGCACATCAATGAAACCCGGCAGCTTTATGATGTTCCGTGAAGTCATGCAGTCCGTGTGAGTCTTCATGTGCGGGGCCCCACCGCATCGTAACATTGCCTAATAAATAATGGGTTATGTTAGTATCGTAATAAAACCAGTAAATAACGAAATAGCTTCTAACACGACCTGTTACAAGAAGTCATAAATAAACATGGTCAAGTTTTGGAATTTCAAAAAGAGAATTGCGAACTTTGTCTGATCATCAGTGAGTCATACACGAGTAGGTTTATAATAAATCGAATTTCACTTCAAAATATTGTGAACTAATTAACCTGCACTAAAAGCTTCGCGCACTTGACGTCCGTTACTAATGGTACGGCGTAATCAACTGCACATCGCCGCGTACGATATCCATGTGTACTAAATGAGGAAACACGACGGGCTCCTCCTCGCATCGGCAAATTGATCACCAGGTCCAGCTGACGCCGCGCCATGAAGTCTGCTAAGTGCATTAGTTCTCCGTCGGATCTTGCATCTTCTGGATCGCCAATGTGGTCGAAAGTCCATTGCACACTTTCAATCTGTGGGACATGAGTTTATAAGGATGATTTAATTAATAAGGCAATTTATATGGATTCCTATAATTTAAAATATTTACCTCGACACCGTGTTCAGTGTAAAAGTCTCCTGTGCCCATACTCGCATACAATTTGTACCCCATTTTGTGCAGTGTTCGTACACTCGGCAACAGTTCCATTTTGTGCTGAAATAAATCATTTAAAAAATAAGAACTCAGACATATTTTATTTTATAACGGATAGGTATACCATCGTCTTCTAAACAGTTGATAATCATTAATCTTACCTTAAAGGTTCCCACAGATAATAAAATTGCTTTTTTAGGTATCCTAAAGCCAGTGCTCATCAAAGACTTTAAATAAGCTTCATATCGGTTTTCACCGAAACATGCAACTTCTCCAGTGGATGCCATTTCCACTCCTAGAGTCACATCTGCACCAGCTAGTCTTGAGAACGAGAATTGTGGTACTTTTACACCAACTTTTCCGCAGCCGGCCATCACATCAACCGGTTCTACCGGTATACCTAATATTACTTTAGTTGCCATAGCAACAAAGTCATGGTCCAAAGTTTTGGACACAAACGGGAATGATCTGGACACTCTCACATTGCATTCTATAACCTTGAGTTCGTTATCTTTGGCTATAAGCTGCATATTGAAAGGACCGGTAACATCTAGTGTTTCAGCAATAATTCTAGAAATTTCTTTAATTTTATCTAATGTTTTGTCATTTATGTCTTGCGGAGGAGTTACTAAGGTTGCATCTCCGGAATGAACTCCAGCGTTTTCAACGTGTTCAGAAACAGCCATACACAGAACGACACCATCAGCAGCCACAACATCTACATCTATTTCTTTTGCATCCATAATGAATTTTGAAATTACCACCGGATGGTCTTTGCTTACGTCACTTGCCGATTTCAGGTATGCCTCTAAGTCTTGGTTTGAATATGCTACATTCATGGCAGCGCCACTTAATACATACGAAGGTCGTACCAAACATGGATATCCTACTTCGTCACAAAAACTTGTAGCTGATTCAAGATTGGTAAGTTCTTTCCATCTTGGTTGCAGAATACCTTTACGATCCAACATTCTTGAAAATTTAAATCTATTTTCAGCATTATCTATCATGTCGGGAGAAGTGCCAAGGATGGTGGCTTGTTGTCTGTGCAAATCCATTGCAATGTTATTTGGCAGCTGACCTCCCATACATAGTATAACACCATTTGGATGTTCAATGTTATAAATGTCCATAACCACTTCAAAAGAGATTTCTTCAAAATACAGTCTATCACTCATATCGTAATCAGTGCTCACGGTTTCAGGGTTATAGTTTACCATGATCGTCTTCTTGCCTTGATTTCTCAATTCTCTTAAACAACCCACTGCACACCAATCGAATTCTACTGAACTTCCTATTCTGTATACTCCAGACCCTAGAACCATGGTAAAATCTCCTGGAAAGGCTATATCATGTGTAATACCATTATAAGTCAAATACAGATAATTAGTTGATGCCGGCCATTCGGCTGCCACTGTGTCAATTTGCTTTACAAATGGTGTGATATTAAATTCTTCTCTCAGTTTTCTTACAGCTACTTCAGTACTTTTTATAGCAGCGGCAATTTGTTTATCAGAAAAACCAATTTGTTTTGCTTTCTTTAATATCTCAGATGTGATTGATCCAGAATTTACGGCTTCAAGATTTTTGTAGTAATCTATTATGTTTTTAAATTTCTCAAGAAACCATCGATCTATTTTTGTTAACTCGTAAAGTTTATCTACTGTAAATCCTTTTCGAAGTGCAGCAGCTAAAACAAACATACGTTTGTCGGTGGGTTCCATTAGTACGTTTTCATTTACCTCTTTGATATTCGGATCAAAGCCATTAACATTTTCATCCACCATTCTCAATGCTTTCTGAAAAGCTTCTTCAAAATTTCTCCCAATTGACATAACTTCGCCCACACTTTTCATGGAACTTCCAATCTTGGTGCTAACTCTGTTAAACTTAGCTAGGTCCCATCTAGGAATTTTAACGACACAGTAGTCCAAACTTGGTTCGAAACACGCTGTGGTGACACCAGTAACTGAGTTCTTAATTTCAGGCAATGGGATTCCAAGGGCCAATTTGGCTGCCACGTAAGCTAAAGGGTATCCTGTAGCTTTACTTGCTAGGGCGGAGCTTCTCGATAATCTAGCGTTTACTTCAATGATGTAGAATTCTTCAGAGTTAGGGTTCAGAGCGTATTGTATATTGCATTCACCTACAATGCCAAAATGTCTAATAACTTTGATGGCTGTATTTCGTAGCATGTAATACTCTCGGTTGGACAGAGTTTGGCTTGGTGCGACGACTATGGATTCCCCAGTATGTATTCCTAGAGGATCTACATTTTCCATATTACAGACAGTGATGCAGTTGTCATATGCGTCTCTTACAACTTCATATTCTACTTCTTTCCATCCTTTCAAAGATTTGTCGATTATGAGTTGATCAGAATGTGAAAGTGCTTGATGGGCAAGCGCTCGGAGTTCATCTTCATTATTTGCAAAGCCTGAACCTAACCCTCCTAAAGAAAAAGCAGACCGTGCCATTACTGGATAACCAATTTGAACGGCTGCCGCGAGTGCTTCTTCGACTGATGATACTGCTGCACTAGGTGCAACTTTCTCCCCGATAGAATATATCTTTTCTGCAAATATTTTTCTGTCCTCAGTATCGACGATAGATTGAATTGGAGTGCCCAGAACGTTTACGTTATATCTTTCGAATACTTTAGACTTCTGTAGCTCGACACCACAATTCAGTGCAGTTTGTCCTCCAAAGGTGAGTAACACTCCCGTCGGTCGTTCTGCCTTAATGACTTGCTCGACATATTCAGGCGTGATGGGCAAGAAATATACTTTATCTGCCAAGCCTTTAGAAGTCTGAACTGTAGCAATGTTGGGATTAATCAGTACAGTCTGGATTTTTTCTTCCTGCATAGCTTTTACCCCTTGTGATCCTGAGTAATCAAATTCACCTGCTTGACCAATTGACAGGCCACCTGACCCAAGAATCAAAACTTTCTTGGGTCTTTCTTGAAGTGTTGGGACGAACTTTAATTTTTTTGTTATCATTTCATCAATAACGTAATTTTTATTATCCTTATACGATTTCACTGCATCAACAAATATATCAAAAAGGCATTCCAGATCAGTGGGGCCAGCAGTATGTTCTGGATGAAATTGAACACTGAAAAATGGAAGAGATTCGTGTATGATGCCTTCGTTAGTCTTGTCGTTTTCGTTTGTGAATAAAATATTCCAGTTTGTTGGTAACGTATCAGCGTCAACTGCAAACCCATGGTTCTGTGATGTCATAAAACATCGCCCTGTGCTTCTGTGTGTACACGGTAAGTTGTGTCCCCGGTTACCGTAGCTAGAAGAAAAAGATTATATTAATCTTACACCTAAACACAAACAATAATATAATGACCAGAAAATTCTATAGGTAGGTACCTACCTTGTTTTATATGTTTTGCATCCAATTGCAGTTGACAGTAACTGATGACCGAGACAAATACCAAATACTGGTTTTATATTGCTGGTGTTGCTGACAACCTGTCGTATATTATCAACCACTTTTTTGCACATTTCCGGATCACCAGGCCCGTTACTAATGAACAAGCCATCAAATTTGTTTGGATCTAGTTTATGATCCCATGGCACTAATATGACTTTGGCGTTTCTTTTAACTAAACACCTAATTTGATTGAATTTCAGTCCACAGTCAACAGCCATAATTGTGACTTCACCGCTAGGATTGAAAATCCTTGATTCCTAAAAGAGTATAATTATAATATATCAAACAGATTGACATAAATCGATTCTGAGTTTCAGGATAGATACAGCCAGAGAGATAATTCAAAACTAACCTTAATAGATACTTCAGCAACCAAGTTTCTTAAATTTGGGTCTGATAGCGGGGGTTGGGGCACTAACGGCGGTACGTTCCCCTGGACTATGCGTCCCAAAGTGACCCCTTCTCGGAGACGGAACGTCAGAGCTCGAGTGTCGACGCCGCAGATCCCTGGGATACCGTGGGCAGCCAGCCAGGCGCCGAGGGAGCGACGCGCGCGCCAGTGGCAAGCGCGAGTGCTCACCTCGCCCACAACCAAACCAGCTGCCCAAATGCGGTTTGACTCGAACCATCTGTAAGCCGAGAAACCATTTGTAAACCTTTTATTGTTAGCCTATGCTCATCTACATGACAGTGTGTGTGCAACATTTCATATTGGATCTATTGATTAGTAGAACCGCGACAAACGTAACTCACTTTCGGATCACAATGTTAGTGGCCTGGGAAAGTCACCTTCGCTGTAGGGGTATCCGTTTTAAGGGTTTGGTTTTTAAGGAATTCAAGAAAAACTCACCTCGGTAGGCCATACTCATCACGCTCTTCGTCATCAGGCACGCCGTAATTGCCGACTAGAGGGTATGTGAGCACCAGCACTTGAGCGTGATATGAGGGGTCGGTGAGCGACTCGGGGTATCCCACCATGCCAGTCTGGAACACTGGAAAAAGTATACAAAATGTTGTGTGAAAAAAAATGTTGTGACTCTACATATACAATGACATGATCAACCACGTCCATACCACATCTAAGGCCGGTCCATTACGCGACGCAACGGCGACACGACATCTATGTGACAAAAATAAACGAATCAAAATCACATCACACATCACATCAGTAAGCATCATCATCACACAGAGCACAGAATGCGCATGCGCGGGCATCGCCGCGAGGGGTGTCGCGGTCAGTGATATAAATTTCCAACCTCCTTGATCGCATACATGATTTTGATTGGTTGATTTTTGTCAAATCGACGTCGCGTGGCTGCCTATAATATAGCTGTTGCGTCGCACAATCAACGAACCACGCACAGTATTTTTTTTATCCCAAAATCGCACACTTTATTTTAATAAACTGTACGGCGAACCGCTCGTAACTTTTTCGACATTTCTTTTTTATTTTATTTTTTAAGGAAAGCAAGAGTAAACTCCGTGAACATTAGAATAAAAAACATACAAAAATTATTGTATGTTACGAAATTTTTCATACAATAATTTTTGTATGTTATTTTTACATAAACTGATGAATTCATGTTATAGGTATGAACCTTATAATATACTTCATACTTCGTAATAGGTACATTCAATAGCTCGAACCTTTTGTGAGTAAATCGCAAGTTTTAATTTCAGTTGTAGAGGAACAAACTAGATTTTTCCCAGACCAACGAGATTTTCTATTAGACAAACGTAAACAGCCTACGATATGCAAAGTTTCATTAAAATCGTTAGAGCCGTTTTGAGATTTTAAAAAAACTTCTACTTCTTACCACACACTACCGATCGACATGCTTCAACAACATCACCATGTAAGTAGATAGACATCGAGGACACTATATTTATCATTATATGAGATGTAAACCAAGAAGTTTCATTTAAAACCTCATTGATGTAATTGAAGATAAGGTAACCTACATAATATAATTTCCCTAACGCTAAATACTACTGGCCAGTTTTTGAACTTTTCCAAATGTTTTCTTTACATGAGAGCAGAGGGCCAAATTATTTGAATGAAAATCCATATCTGTCGTGCTTAGTGGTCAACTAATTACTAAAAACTCATATCTTATCGTGTGATTTGAAAAATGGAACGATCTTTTTACTCCAAAACATGGCAACCACGGAGGTAACTTATCAAAAAATTTATATAAATTTCGAACTGCCTTGCAAATTGAAAGCTGTTTAGTGGAAAAAAAAACAAATGAACATTTTGGCGCGTGGAAAGTTATTGTTGTTCGTCGTTGATTTTGAGATTTAGGGCTTCTTTCACCACTTCCTGATATTGTTACAGATAGTAATCTTAGTGATAAACTACACTATCAGATAAATCTGTGTGATAGACTATATAAAATATATAAGATATAGGCAATCAGATACCTGTGAAATCAAAAAACAGGCTATCTGTCAGATGACCTGAGGATAGGGTATCTGGGACTTTATCAGCAAACGGTGTAAGAGGCCCTTAATATAATAATTGTTGGTATATTTGAAAAAATGAGTTCAAGTGAAGAAAGTGAGTGTGATGTGATGACTGATAAAGCGTCAAAGTATGTTCATGCACTGACGCCACTTCACTTCCAATTTAAGTGGAAATACAGTAATAGAAAATGGCGCGTTGTATGCACTTGTTGTAAGTACAATCTAACTATACCTTTAAACACACGCTTGACCAAAAAAATTACTATGTCAAAATTGTTATATCACGAAAAAAGACTTAAAGGTTCCTAAGATAGTTTCCCTGTATCTCCTATGGTATTGGTTTTGCCCATACTTTCTCAGTATTCCGGCATCACGCAAAAACTACTTCACTAAATTGGATACGGTGTTCATAGTTTGTTCCTGAAGGTATAACTTAAATTATGGTGATTTTATTATTTGTAAATTATAACTAGACGATGTCTGTACATTGCGGAGATAGGTAGGTACCTACTTCCAAAATCCACGCGGACGAAGTCGCGGGCAACAGCTAGTTTCTCATAATTTAACATAGGTACTTACTATAAATGCCAAGTGTTTATCTAATGCCTATAGTGGTCTACAAACCGCACACGTTTGAAATTTGATTAGATGCACTAATTAACTTTGTTTTTGTAACCACTTTCGTACAAATGAATTTAATGTTTGTTAATTTAATCTAGGTACTTAATTTAATATAATTTCCGGTAAAAAGTTGTCAAGTCGATTATTGAGTGACGAGAAAGTTGTACGGTTTTATTATTTTAAGTTTAGCAGTTAGTACTACCTTAGTACCTAGTTTCATTATTTTTAGTTTTATTAATTTACATTACATACCCACTTCGCCCTCAGTCGCTACCGGCGCTCCGAAGCTCCTGCCTCGGAATACGGAGCCATCAGCCAGCACGAGACAGCACGGTAGCCCCACTTCACATTTTAACTCTTCACTGGACATTATTCTGAAAAACCAGTATAAACTCATGGTATTGAACCTCCTTAAAGGCTAGGCCAGCCCAAGTTCAGTGTTCCACTTACGTGCGGTCGACTGTACAACGCGTGTCGCGATACTGGAATGTAATGTTATACTCGTACTTATACATTGGTCAGAATCGCCCAGTTAGATTTAGGGCCTCTTTCACCGCTTGCTGATATTGTTACAGATAGTCATCTGGGTATAAATCTATCAGATAAATCTATCTATCTGATAATATTTTCGTCTTTCACATCACAAGTCTCTCATAAAATATCTGTCAGAAAAATAACAGCCACTTGATCTTGCTGTTAGTTTATCTGACAGATAAGGCAATCAGATACCTGTGAAACAAAAAATAGGATATTTGTCAGATAACGTGCAGATAGGGTGTATGGGACTTTGTCAGCAAGCGGTGAAAGAGTTACATATACACTTAAGTGATGTTCACTTATTAATATACTTTTCATATGAAAATCACATAATATTTACGTGTGTGAGTAATTAATTGTGCCTGCAATAAAGATTTAAAAAATCTGGTGGGCGCGGGCGCACCGGTGCACCGCCCCTAAGGAGAAAGCATGAATACTATTGTTGGAGCCGGGCCCGGCCGGGCCCTGTGGTACCCAATCAACACACAATGGAACGACCTAAGTATCGTGTTATTTCCATAGCAAAGAATATAACCAAAACATTTTCTCAAAAATTGGCACCGCCGTATTGAAAGTCCCGATACCTTTAAGGTGCCTATAGTAAACCCAAGAATTATTAAGTATTATTAAATATAAAAGATAGTATTAAGTATTTTGTACTTAAAATATTTTAACTACACCAGATGTTTAATTGGTAAATACAGCAAACCAATTCAATCATTATAATTCTTAAATAGTACGATGAAATATGAAACAACTACGCTGTAACTTAAACCATTAGAAACATTCTCGTGTGTGGTCAAAGTCACACTGATCAATGACTTGTTGCTAAGCGCCAAATTGTATTAAACAATGACACTTAATATAAAGTAAGCTGTGTGTGATATGTTTCATTAAATTGGAAGTCGGGATTGTGTTAAAAGTAAAAACTTACTTTTTGTAGGTTTGTATCGCCACCACGTGGTGATTTGCGACACCGGCGCGAAATAGTCCGTCGCTGCCGCAGTCCGCACGACGACAGGCCGAGCCGAGCCGGCGCGGGCCTTATCAAGCAAGCGCGGATGTATACATCCACCAGAATACACTGGCCGGTGCCTACTAAGTGCCTTGCCCCTCAACGCTCCTTTCGAACCCAATACGAGGGAGGCAGGGAAGCTCTTCGCTGACGTCTTGTTAGCACAATTCGCGACAAACATCAGACCGAATACGGGAAAAAATGGCATTACCGATGAAGTATGAATAAATCAAGCGAAATTGAACTTTATTGACATAATGACATAGACGTGGACGCCACCATTGAAATCAGATTTATGTTTGTCGAAATGTACACCCTGCGGTGTATGTTACGGCTTTGGAATCCTTCGTGCTCCTTACACTCTTTCGTCATCCTATAAATTTGTCTCGTTTTGCTTTATGTAAATTCAACCTGTTAAAAATCACTTCTATCTCTATCTGTAGGTACCTCTTTTCACCCTGAAGTTTACCAAAGTACCTACGTCTCAGTCTCAGGTATTTAATTAAATCATGAAGGCAAGAGGTAAGAAAAATTACGCAGTGACATGGAACCATTAAAAATTTATATATCGTGATTTCTGTTATCATGATAAATATCTGTAGGTAGGTACCAAAGAAAAGGATTCGATGACAGTATCTAACAGTAGGTACATATAGCTACATCAAAATACTATAAAATTTACTATTGAAAGATTAAACCGTTGTTAGATTTTTATTATTAGGTAATAGATACCTACATTGGAAAAATTATCTCATCTCCCACTTCCTACTACTAGATACTTACTCCAAGGATAGTAAGACAGTAAGATAACTGGTATGAAGATTGTATGTAAGAAAAAGCTAGTCAAACCCCACCATAAATACTTTAGATTTAATTAGGGGGCGATATACCTCACCGCGGGTCGGATTATCCGTCGCTATCACAGAGTAAGTAATAGTCTTTCGCTATTCAATAATACAGGTAGCATTCATTTTGGAATAAATACGATCTTTACCTTTATCGGTATTTTCGAGGCACATACCTAAATATTATAGAGATATAAATATTGAGACAGCTAACACACACATTACTTGTGTTACAGTCTGCTTTATATACCTACAACTGAAATAATAACTCTGATGTGAAGTTTAGATTATTTATTTGTTTAGTTCAATTGATATCATTAGTCTTTTCGAACTTATATACAGTAGATTATACTTGTACTTACATTGTTACCTATGTTACTTAATTATTAATAATATTGTCTATGTGAAATACTATGTCAAGAAGTTATTACACATAATTACATTGATGTAATACGCCACTGGACATTGACATCGGATTGTAGGTACCTTACAAAATGATTAGAAAGAAGAAGTTGACGTTTAAGAAGCAGAAAAGACACACCCCACTGATGAGGAAGATTTGGATCCCAAGTCTACAATACATAGAAAGAATAGTTCGAAGTCTAGGAAGCAGAAAAGCTGTTGGTGAATGTTTGGTTTTCAAACCGACTCCGAGACCTCAAAAAAGGAGTAAGCTTTGGAAGAACAAAAATCTCTGAAATGCTCGAACTATTCGTGCTCTCAAAGAACACAATGCTAGACCAAGAATTTATTTTTAGTACTACCCAGTTAGTTTTGAGCGATGTTAATGTTTACGTGCTATATAATTATGGACATTATAATTCGTGGTCATTATTTTAACTCTCGCTTGCACGAGAATGAGTCTTACTCGAAATGAAATCAATTAAGAATTGGAGCAGTTAATTAAAGGGATATAGAACCAGTCCGGTTTAATATTGGATGATCGATAAACTCCACTGTCAGGGTGTCTGGAGCATTCTCCAGTTCCAGGATTTGGAGGAGGTTCTGCGCGGGCGCCGCTTTCAACCAAACGCCGGGCACGTAAAGCGTTACTTGAGGCCCTAATGTTGGCCAGTACCTTCCCAGGTTGTAGCCGTTGACCCAGATGTAGCCCTGTTGTATAGTAAGAAAAATATTGGTATTATTAGTAAACATAATAACTATGCATTTATTGACCGAGCGAACGAAGCGTCTCAGTTTCGAGATTTACAAAAATGCTTTTGTCCGTCTGTCTGTCTGTATTCGTCTACAGGTCGCATTTTTCAACTGATTTTGACGAAAATTTGGGATGGGTATATGTATATTAATCACACCGACAAAGTGGGTAAAATAAAGTCTTGAAAAACATTTTATTAGAGACCATACACGTAAAATTGGAAAGATTTTTTTTCTCGTGAATCCCACGGTGTGGGGTATCGTTAGGTAGGTTTTTCAAAAATATTGCGGGTGCGCGGAAAACATTTTTCGATTCAGGGATCCGTTTGCGAAATATTAAGTTTTAAAGTGCTAAGTTTTTGCGTTAACCCCAAAAAGTGCCAATTGAATCTAGGGAGGGAACGAGTTTTACAAGGAAGCCTATCCTATGGTCCAACGGTGAATGATAAAATGATTAAAATTAAATAAATAATAATTAACCTTTCCCCAGCCAGTAGGATCAATAAATGTGTCCAAAGGCTCCTGTCCCGCTGGTAACGTGAACTGTCCTTTGAATAACACCGGTCCATTCTTGAGGTGTGTTTGTGTCTGATGACCCGCTGGGACATCGTCAACGTCGACATCTTCTAGAGGATACCCAATTATAGTCCATGGTCCATTCAGCACCTTATTATTGTACTTTACTGGGCTAAGTATTCCCTGAAATTTAATAATTAACACTTAGGGCTTCTTTCACCACTTGCTGATATTGTTACAGATAGTAATCTGATAGATAAACTATACTAACCTATCAGATAAATCTACATTATAGATTTTAGATAAGATATAAGGCAATCAGATACCAGTGAAACAAAAGAAATAGGCTATCTGTCAGATAAGCAGATAGGGTATCTGGGACTTTATCAGAAAGTAGTGAAAGAGGCCCTAAGTCATTTATTAAATTATTTCCATCTATAGTATAAAAAAATTCAAAAACATTATCGCTTACAATTTTCAACTCGAAGGTAGGTCCTACTTTTAGGTAAACATATACCTACAGGATGGGACAGAATATAAATACATAACTCACTTTCCCGAATGAGCCGTATTGTATTGTATTAGATATTATGGCTATCGTATTTAAATTTTAAGAAATTATTCTAAACTAAAATCGTTTATTTTAGAGTTACCTAAAGCCTATGAAGCAAAAAGAACTTCATACAAATTTCCCAATAGTACATATGACATTTGAGATCAATGCAACGCCATCTATTGCAGACATTAGCAACAAAATTTAAATATCTAATCTTTAGGTAGGCTTGTTTCCTTTAGAAGGAAACCAGTTCATAAAATATGGCATGTTTACGAGTTACAAACCTTAAAGTTGTATTGAATGTTCCCAAAATTGATACGTCCATGACTTTCGACTAGCAACGAAAGAACGGAACCAGGTTTAGAGTTAAGTGGCAAGCTGTATTTCTTGTACATACGGCTTATAATTCCTTTTAATTCCTGTAATAGCAATAAATCGGATTATGACTTTAAAAATCGGACTTGTGAGTAGGACTCGCGCCCTGATGGTTCCGTACAAACTTAAAGAAAAAAATCGGAAATCGTTAATTTGTAGTTTATCACATACATAAATAGGTAGTAACTTACGTGGATGATTTTATCATACGCAAAATTAAGTTTGTTGGTCATAGAAAAAATACTTTTGTTTGGGATATACAAAAAAGTTTTCCGATTTTTTTCTATAGACACATTGCTTTTTGCCAAGTTTCATGATTCTAGGTCAACGGGAACCTTTCAGCCGTATTCACGATCACGTTTCGTAACCAGTTGCGGTAGAAGAAGCACTTTTCTTTGTTCGCAACTAGCGAGCACTCTTTCTCGCTCTATCTGATCCTCGTATGATCCTCTAGGTCGTCCCCGGCTCCTATTACCGAATTATAAATTAGTAACTAATTATCCACTGCGCAAAGGTCGTGGGTTCGATTTCCACCCGGAACCAACATTTGTGAGATGAGCATAACTGTTGGTTTTCGGATTCTGGGTGTTTATATGTATTTAAATGTTTATGTATTTACAAAAAAGTATTTATGTATGTTTATCAGTTGTTGAGTACCCATTTACAAGCTTCGGCTTAGTTTGGGACTAAACATCCGTGTGTGAACTTGTCCAAACATTACTTTTTTTTTAATGTAATGACTCACTTTATCAACGTACACGTAGATCCAGTCCCGCGGCCTCGCTATGTGAAGCACGCCGTCGGTGGCGTTGAGTGTGGTCTCGTACAGCATCAGCCCGGCTCGTTGCCGCACGTGCTCGAAGAAAGGCAACGACACGTCTTGCCATTCCAAACCAAACTTGCTATTATACTTCTTTCCTAAACTTGATCTACCTTCAGGGGATAACAGGTCTATTTGACTACTGACAGATACTTTCCCATAAGCTCCCTTTGGAGACGGCGTTGGCAGAGGAATATCCTTCAGTCCTGGATTAAACTGAAAAGCAAAAAAAACTAAGTAAATACCTAGTTACGCGGTATTAGATATTATATGGTACGGTCGCCCGCACGTCAGGGAAACAAAACCAGAATAAACTGGTCTCTCATAGTAGGCCAGCTCAAGATCAGTGTTTCCACTGACGTGCGGTCGACTGTACGTACGATCATTATTTTAACCATATACACGAAGATTTAATCGATGATATAAAAAAATGGCAATACGGAACTACAGGATTTTCGGTGCAGGAAAACATCGTGAAAAACCTGCAATCGGTAGAGATTAGAAAGTGTATGTGATAAGTCTACCAAAAAAAGGATTGGGGCACAGTTAGTAGACAGCTAGGGATTTGGCACAAAATATCCCAAAACGGTCGAAATGGTACTACACAATGGTACAACTGACACTACGCGGAAGTGTCGCGCCAGGTATTCCTCGAGGATAAGATAATGAAATTTAAGTCCGCTGAGAGGTTTTCAGCCATTGTTATAAACAGTTTTTATATAAGGGTTTTTAGTACTTATATTATTTGTTAGATTGACAAGGAAGTGTAGGGCGACAATGATTTTAGAAGACAAATCGTTACTATTTATTTCAAACATCCGCAAAAACAAAACACGCACGCCCCACGCGACGCATACAACACAACGGATTACAAAACAATGCAAAGTATATTTTAGCACTGTTTTTTCGTTCCAATATTTGAGCGGTTGATACGGTATCTAGGTAATTAAGATCGATGGTTACTGGCGTAATTACGAATATTTTTATACCTGTTCCATTACTTCACGTATCGCGTTATATTTCGCTGTCGGATCTCCTGCCTCACTTAGAGGAGCATCATAATCGTAGGACGTTATGTCTGGTACAAACTTATCATAGTAATTGGCACCTGCAAATTGTAAACATACTCATCAATTTTTATAAAATAAACGCTCCAAGTAGTGGGAAGACGATACCTCTACAATTTTATTTATCTATATGTAATTTATATAAGTACTTAGTTATTTGATGCCGAATGACACGATGACGCAAAGTTATAGCTGACAAAAGCTGTATCCAAGACAGACATATAAAATAACTCTTCACGCGTTGCTGTCAAAAGGTCAAAAAACTCCATTACGTGTGGCTGTCAGTTTTTGGTTTTTGAAAAATTAGTCGTATCAAAAAAATAATAAAGTTGTCAATAAAGTGACGTAAGTGTCCCTTTAAAGACCCACCGACACTTGAATAGAAGATCAGCACTTTACAAACAGAATTTCTGTTTTAGAAAAATAATAATTACAAAGATGATTAAAAAGTGTACAAACCGGCGCTAAACTCAAAATTAGTTCCTCCGAAGAACATGTAGAAATTGATATTAATTTTGTTGTGAAGCATGTCGCGCAGAGTGGTGACGACCGCGTCAGCTGACACCTGCTGTATAGTCTCGCCCCAGTGGGTCAGCCAGCCCGAGTAGAACTCAGAGTTCATGAGGGGCCCCTGCGGCATGTAGCGACGGAGAGGCTCGAATATCTTTGTCACGTTAGTGCCTGCAGTAATAACCTCATTTGAAGAAAACACTATAAGCACTCTAGGCACGATTCTGAATCTGATAGTGTTATGAAGTAATGCTGTCAAATTTGGTCTCTCATGTGCTATCAGAATTGGGCCTAGTGTTTTCATAAATTATTAAATGTATATATTAATAATGTACGTATTATTGCACAAATAAATTAAAACCCTTATGTGCCATTAGGCGGTCTTATCCCTTAAGTGATGTCTTCCAGACAACCTTTGGGTAGAAAATGTTTTGTCAGAAAAATGAAAGTTGCGCTGTTTTAGAAGTTACTGTTATAAACAGAACTATGTAGGTACTTACTGATTTTAAATTAAATGACAATTTAAAAAAACCCCGTCACAAAAAAGCAAACCATTGAAAAGCAGAAATTAAGTTTATTTATCAACACTGTCTCAATGTACCACCAAACGCTGCAAAAAGTTGCCGCTTTACGGCTCCATAGGCTCAAAAAACCTCAACAATTTGGGACACCGGACTAGGCCTCCACCTAAGGCACGTCACTGGACCCGATCTACGTTTTTCCGCTCCAGTCACGCCAGCCGCCGTACGCAGATCATCTCTCCATTTAGCTGGAAGCCGTTACCCAGCCGTGGACTTACGCGACTGGTGCGAGTAACCCACTGCCACTTTAAAGTACAAACTTTTTGTTGAGCGATTGATATTCGGACTCGTGTCCTAAATGTGGACATTTTTAAGGTAAGCCTTCAAAATTATTTGTAGTTCTAAAGTTACAATATACGACTATAGTGCATACCAGTGCCAAAGTCTATCGTAGTCAGCGTTCCGGAAACAGCGCCGTCATAAACCATATTAGTATAAGGGCCATCTGTGGTGTACAGAAGAGCATTAGTGCCGACGTGTTTCGCAATTATATCCCGGATTTGCTCTTTGTAAGCCTTGTCACCGCCAAAGCTGCCGTACTCGTTCTCTACCTGTGGAACAATAGGTACTTACAACATTTAAAAGAAAAAGTAAGGGTAACCCAAAGAGGTTGGAAATGTCACCGACCGCCGCGGGCACCCCCTAGGATGCCCGTGCATGCCGATTTTATGCTCTGTGGACTAACCTTAAAGTTCAGATAAGGCTTTCAAATTTTTTAAAATGCGTTCGTTCCTTTAACTTCAACTTTTGTATAGGTATGGTCAACTTTCCGTTGGGGCAGACGAGTTCTGGACTTTCGCGGTTTGTATTCATAATTATATAATTATTTACGGGTCTTACACACGAATAAGTTTTATTTACATTGCCCGACGTTTCGACCAGGTTACACTGGCCGTGGTCACGAGCTGACTGGAGATGCGAGCTGTCATTGTTGATCGCTGTGAGTAGTTTCTGAAACTACCCTCTGCTGATCTTGTATTATTGGAAAGTCCCGGCACACAACACTCGGTATCCGCGGGTGTATTCGACGATAAGTCACGATCGCCACTACTATCCGCGGATAGTGCGAGAAGCTATTGAAATCAAGAAATTCAAAAATTTTAATAGGGAAGATGGTTTTAAATTGTCACCGTCGTGGAATCCAGTGATCGATAAACTTAAATCTCGTGACTTATCGTCGAATACACCCGCGGATACCGTGAGTGTTGTGTGCCGGGACTTTCCAATAATACAAGATCAGCAGAGGGTAGTTTCAGAAACTACTCACAGCGATCAACAATGACAGCTCGCCTCTCCAGTCAGCTCGTGACCACGGCCAGTGTAACCTGGTCGAAACGTCGGGCAAGGTAAATAAAACTTATTCGTATGTAAGACCCGTAAATAATTATATAATTACAGACGAGTTCTGGTATGTGGTGGTGTCGTTAATTGGGGAAGGCCTATATTCAGGTTAAACGGCAGATTATGATGATGAATGAAAACAACTAACTAAATAAATGTGACATGATTTGAACCACATTTGATTTGATATACCTATGTTTAAGCGAATTACTTTCGTGAGTGCTTTTTTGTTTAGGAAATGAAGAAGTTTCAAACCTATTTGGTCGCTCTCGCGCTCCCTAATGGAGGTCGCGTCTTGCATATTTCGTATGGGAAAAGAAGAAAAATTCTGTGTCAAAATCAGCCCTTTAGCGGGAGGAGATTGCTAGTACAAAGTGTGAGTGGGCCACAATATTGTAGTCAATTTGACACGATTTTGGCACCCCCTAAATAGCTTTTGTTACTCACCCATATGGGAGTAGCTTTTTTTTTTAATTCATGCTCATAGGGTAGTAGGAATATGTACTTTACCAATTCGATTGTGTGACGGGATGCGGGCTGCGTGCATCGCGAAACGCGCGAGAGTAAAAATAAAAGTTTACAAACGCGAACATCCTGCATTATCGGTGTTAAGAATTTGAAGAGGCCTTTACGAGTAATTATGTAGTTTAAATATTATCGTACCTACCTGTACTAAAATTATGGGCCCACCATTCCCGAACAGTAGCGGGCTTAACTGTTCAAATAGTTTTGCCATCCATATCTTACTCTCGTCTATAAAATCTGCAACAAGTTAATTACGTCAACTAACTTTCCACTTAGTGATACTAGGTATGTCCTCAAAACCATGTCGATAAATACTAGAGTAAGTACCTCTATCAGTACTTCGTAACTTTATATAAGGATATTTGCCAATAAGCCAGTATGGAAAACCACCCTGAAAGAGAGAAAAAAAACAAGGTTAAAAGTGAAGTAACGTATCCTAAAGGCCAGTAATAGTTTTGTTCCAGAGCCCACACAAAGCGTAAAAGTCTAAAATGACCACAATCAGATGACCTCCAATAGATATTACAACACAAACTCCATCCCAACAGATGTCTGTCAATCATACACAACTAACGCTCACAACCTGCGCACAACATAATATGTATTCATTTTCACTATTTAAGTAAAGCTACGCTTTGCTAGGATTCACGGTCGGTGCTTCATCGGATGAGACCTGGAAATGTAACACACCACCAATCAACCTTCGTTCGTAAACACAAAATTTTCAACATGCGATTTCTATTGGGGGTTATCTAGGATCCCACCAGATCCCTTTCAGCACAGATGTATGGACCAGGCCGCAGCAGGACATGCAGGCCCTCCTCGGCAGCCATCCGCACAAACTTTGCGACGTCACGGCTACGGTTGAACGAATACTGCCGCCATTCTGGCTCGTGGAAGCTCCATTCAACATATCTGAAAACAATTAAAAAATACTAACTTTATAGCAGTCAAAGCTGTTTGTAACCGATTTCCTCATAGTAACTGAATAGTGACGATTGCATAAAATTCGTAAAATAAAAAAACAAACTGTACTTACTACTTATAAACTTATTTTCCTCTCACAAAAAAAATCAATTGACATAAGCATGAAGGAAAAAAGGGGGCGCGGGCGCCCACCAAAGAGATCCTAGCTCTATGGGCATAAGTTACGAAAAATACCATGGAGCTAAAATCTCTTTGGTGGGCGCCCGCGCCCCCTTGAAAATACTAAGCCCAAAACAAGTCTGTAGTATGCACCACCTTAGCTTTGCAGTGCAGTCAAGTTAGATTTAAGGATCATTATGTTTATTTATATTGTTTACAAGACGCAAACAGTGTTTGTTTTCATGGATTTAATTGGAAGGTACTTTACGTAGAGACGGAGTTTAGTCCGGCCGCCTTGAGCTTGCGCAGGCGGTCCCGCCAGTAGGCGGAGGGTAGCCGGAAGTAGTGCAGCGAGCCAGACAAGATGTGCAGGGGCTGCCCGTCCAACATGAACTGGTCACCTTCTATGCTGATGTTGTGACTTGGCTCTTGCTGAAAAATTGAGGAACGGTGACGATGTGGAACTACACCCCGATTTCAATAAGGTCAGATGGGGTAAGAGGGACTTGGAAAGAAGAAATATAGAAGACCAAATCTAAGAAACTATTGAGTTAAATCTTGGTTAAACCCCTATAGACATCCAGTCTGCTCCGGTCTGTTCGTTCCCTTTCCCCACATGACCTTACAGGTATTACAAAATAAAACCACATGCATGACCGGGTTTTGAACCTGCACGCGACCTATAAGAATCTGATCTAACCAACTGAGCTAAAATATCGTAGATAAAAATATAACTTAACTTAAAACTAAAAGAAAAACGAGAAAAAGCGGTAATAATTAATAGAAAAATTAATTACGAAATTACGAAATATTCAACCTAATATAAACAATTTCTTTATTAAAAATGAAGCCTATAACTTATTATTAGGAACTAAACTGGGTCATGCAGATGGTAGTTCTCGAGACTCGTTTTTCTGCAGCGACAATAATGCTTTTTGCCAACTTCTTATAGAATTAAAGACGCTTTCCGGTTATTTTGGACAAGAATTACCTGTACACCGATTCTCAAGACTGATTAAGGAACAGGTTTATGACCTATTGTATTTGAACAACATCTGTTAAGAAAAACATAGACTTCCAAAATTAAATGAGTTTAGCCTTGAAATTGCAGATAAACTAAGAATTAAGTACCCGTGGAAGTAGGTACCTAAATATTTCCTGATATATCATGAATTCACATTAGAATCTGGAGCTCTATATAACAATCGCTCTCATCGCATTGAGCGGTCGATTCTAATGATTTTTGTATCGGATGTCGAAGGAAAATTAGTAGAATCGAGTGCTTGAAGCGAGGCGACCGATTCTAAAATAGATCTCCTGAACACAGATGATTATAATTGTCCTGAATAGAGTCACAATACCTACACATAATTACCTCAATGAGTAGAGTTTGTATTCCTATTTGGACAAATTGCCTATTACGAATGTCTGACATTTTGCTAAATGGTCAATATTAATATGGACGTTTTGCATATAGGCCGTTTGATTTGAAGTCAAAGTCAAAATATGAGTATAGGTATACTGAGTACACACAAAGTAAACTTTTATATAAATTTAATTAGTAAAAGTGAAATAAATGAATGTTTGCCAATATATTACCTACAGTAATATTTGGATCGCCAATCGTTTTATTTGTCTCAAAATCAAAAAAAAATCTCGAGATGAAAATGAAAATTCGTTTATTCAAAATTGGAATACAATATTCTCTTTTTGACGTCAATTCTGTCTAAAAACTAAAACTACTCTGTTTCCACCTGTATGTTTTTATTTGTTTGATGATTTAGATGTTCTATTCGGTTTAACAAACTACATATTTAATTTCCCGAGGGCAGATATGTAAAAAAAATCTGAAATCTGCGATAGGCATGTACTAGCTATTATGCATGTAGCTGAAAATCATCACAGCCATGTGGCTTTTAAAATAATTCTGTGATACGATACGAGTCATTTATCTAATACTGTTGCTATACATCATACAAAGAACATAATGATACACAGGAATAAACAAAACTTTCCACCTTTAAGTTTTCTTCAGATGCTCTGCTTTGATGATCATTAGATGCCGGAATTTGGATCACAATTGGATCAGAGGTTCCTTGATTGCTCCCACCGCCTGCTTGGACATTTACTCGGTGAACTATCAGACATAATGTCCATAATATAAATGTTCGTCCTTGAAAATACATGGTGTATTCCTGGAAATATATTTTTTCTAAGTAAGCGTAATACAATATTAATTATAATAGGTAGCTACCTACCTAATTTTAATTTATTTTCATCAATATTAGACCTTTTTAGGTACCTAGTTCAGAAGTTCTTGTTTCTAGTTCTATTCTCTATTATGAAATATTTTTTGTGGAAATAAAAGGATCTATTATTTTCGCTCTTTCGTTAGTCGATATTATCCGCTGGGACACACTGTATCTTCTTTTATACTACTTATAAAATCGTAACGGGAGTAAATTTGTACATTGAAGGGATTTAAAAAAAAACTTTTGGAATACGTTATTCTTAGATAAGCCTATTATCTGACCCCAAAACACTTTTCAAAAAATTTCTTGTCTGTCTGTCTGTTTGTGCCCGCATCATGCTCAAACTACTGGTCCGATTTGAACCGTTTTTTTTTGTTTGAAAGCAGGTGGTCTGACTTAAAAACTGGTGTACTTGGATTTTTAAAATTCCAACCCTAAAAGGGTGAAAAGGTATATTAAGGTATGTATGGAAACAAAAAATTAAACAAATCAAATTTACATGCCGCAGGCAACAGTTAGTAAGAAAGCATGTGGTCTGACTTAAAATCTGGTGCACTTGGATTTTTAAAATTCTAACCCTAAAGGGGTGAAAAGGGATATTAAGTTATGTATGGAAACAAAAATTTACAAATCAAATTTACAGTAACATATAGGTACGATACTTTTTAATGCGAACGAAGTCACGGGGCATAAGCTGGTAGTACATAAATAGGTACGACGATATTTATTTTAGTTCCATAAAATTTTAAAAAAACATTACCTATCAACATTTTGTTTCTTTTCCAATTTTGTACCACCTAGGTATATACTGGCCTGTTGGCTCAGTTGGTAGTGACCCTGCCTACTGCGCCAGTGGTCGTGGGTTCGATTCCCACCGGGGGCCAACATTTGTGTGATGAGCATACTGATGGTTTTCGGATTCTGGGTGTTCGTTTGTATTTAAGTATAATATTTAAAAGTATTTAAGTATGTTTATCAGTTGTTATGTACCCATCCACAAGATTCGGCTTAATTTGGGACTAAACAGCCGTGTGTGAATTGGTCTAAAAACATTATTTATTTATTTATACAGCGCTCTCTAACTGATGTTATCGTCTCAGCATTTAGATATCGATTAACAAACTTAAGCGAGAATACCTTTATGCTTAAATGAAGATTTGAACGAGTTGTTAGTCGAGCATGCAAAATAGTCTGCACCTAACTCTATAGTAACGTCGCGGCAACTACGGCAATGACCGGCGGGCGGGCCGGGCGGGTTGGTTATACACACTGACCTGCCAGTGAACTCCCCGGCTCCGAGTTGACAGTCGCCAGGTTATCGCAGCGAGTGCGCACGTGGCATAGGCTAGTAGCTGCGCCTGCGACTATGGGCACACGACACGACTGCTCGCCTCGCGTCTCTCGCTGGAACTCGCAGGCTATTAGTTGAGTTGACCCTATGACTAAACGAGCATATGGTACCTGCTTCGTGTTATGTTACTTCATTAGTGATAATGAGTAGCACTGGTACATTGTTAGCATTGTATCTGTTTTTAGAAGTATTTTTGTTATCACTACCTATATATCTACCTACCTACACCAATAAACGATTTATTCCACTTTGATCATAGTAGATTTTGGTCACACCTACTCATATAGATTACAATTAGCAATCACGAAATGAATGTAAATGTCCTTAAGTTTTTCGAGAAAAACCTATTGATTCGTACTTTGCATGCACGACCGGGGATCGAACTCGACCTCTCGACATTACAGGCCGCGTCTTCTCCACTACGCCAGCGACGCTCCATACATACATAATATTATAGTGTAATTACCCTTGGGGATAACAAGTTATCAAACTTGGTTATCAAAATGGCATATAAACGGTCTTAATACGCTACTTATTTGTAACATAATGTAATCTAGAAAATTACATTGCACAACGTAAGCAGGTGCTAGCATTTTAGTAAATTTCTACAACGATCTGGAGCATAGTAGAAAGCTTATCATATAGAGGAAAGCCTTAGGTCATAATATAAATCATTTGATTGTGCGGTGGTGCGTTATTTAAGTGTCAAGGTGTGTTATTGTGGCACCGACATTACCCACATCGTCGGTACGGTGTGCGCCTCCCTTACCTTGGTAAGAAATGAACCGAACTGTACAGTTTAAATTACGCCCAAGTACATGGGTACATTTTTATACAGGTACATATATTGTACCATCTATACCACCGCCTTAAAAGCGGTGAACAACACCTGTCGCAACACATCTTTAAAAATTAAGTTACTATAACAATTTGTTTGTAGCAAATTGTGCCTAGCTGATGCAACATTAATTCAATCATCTTTGTCATTCAAATAATCGTCTATTTTATAATGAGCTTTTTTACAAAGTTGTATTTATTATCTCTCTTTAATTTGATGTAAATCGATAGGAACAAAAACTGAATTGAACAGCCTATTAATACTTCTCTCTACTATTGCGGCACCTTTTTATCGAGGGCGTACGGGTTATAGTCCATCACCCTACTATCCCATTGCGGGTTGGTGGACTTTACATACGCCTATGATCATTATTCAGCATACTCAGGTTTCCTCAAGAATCACGATGTTTTCCTTCACCGTCTGAGCGCAGTCGTTTGGTAGCAGAAAATGCCATGGCCCGACCGGGGATGGAACTATTACGACGTCACGACATGACATGCCGCATCTTCCCTACTACGCCACCGACGCTCTCTTCGATTGATAGTTAAATGATAGTTAACATAACCTAGAGTGTTAAAAAAAGCTGTGATGTTTGTGTTTGACCTGAGCTGAGTGACTGAAGCAAATGCAATGTCGTCGCTTCGTGTGCGACTTCGCGTTAAACAATAATAAGGCCACATATTCTGAGCAACGCGCTCCGGCGGCATTTAGTTTCAGATCCTGCTAGGTACTGAGTTAAACATAGCAGTCTCTAATCTTTTCAAACAGAAAGGTACCTACTATCTTTATGTTAAAAGCAAATAAATAAAAATGCAAAAACTTTGTAGTAAACAGTAAGTAGGTACAGAGTGTAGCTGAATGCTGATCTTCACTAGGTAACCCACCCACTGGTTACTCAGTAACTATTTGTGTCAGGTACTAACTAAATTATCTTCATTAATCTTTTAAAAGTTCATTTATTTAGACAAACATGTAAGTAGTAGTGACGTCACTTTCGAGAGCTATTTCCCGACAAATTTTTATATTGTCTGAGGGTATTTTGTTATTACATGCTCTACGCTACTGAACAACAATATTATCCACAAGAAACTACAAAACAGGTTATTATAGTCGTAGTAACCGTGTTTACGATACGCATATACAGTATAGTCATTAGTGGAGAGCTAGGTGTACAAGTCGAAAGGGTGGGCTGACCTAGTCGGCGGCGGCGGCGGCGCGGCGCAGTCGGAACCGACATCACAGCGCCATAATGACAGTGGCAGGGAAGGTGGCCGCGACCGGCGGCGGCGGCGCGGCGCGGACGTAGCGGCGGCGGCGGCGGGTCCGTACAGTGCGCGCGCACCTCGCCATGCGCACACGCCCGCTACATGGCGCGTCGCCTGGCGCTGCTTGCGCTGCTGCTGGCGTGCGCGGTGGCAGCACACCGCCCGCCGACACAACCCCCCGACCTCTCAGAGTCCGAATCACTCGACCCCTTTGTGTTGTTCGACGATTACGAATCTTTTGAAACCACCCGCCCTCCGCGACCCCGTACCACCAAATCTAGTGCCAAAGTGATTCTGAGGGGCAAAGCTCCTAAAGTGAATGTGACCATGAAAAACACTCAAAGTGCGAATAGAAAAGACGTTCTTAAATCTACTACAATTAATATAGAAAGTCATACGAACTTTATTATGACAAAGCGACCGTTAGTTGTCGAAAGACCCAAGCCGACCAGGGCTCCGCAGCGGCAGCCGACGACGAGTCGGCGCCCACGCACGACGCCGCGCCGCCGGCCGCCCTCCACGACGCGGCGGCCGGCCAGCCCTCGTACGCCTAAACCACCAAAAAAGACAAAGACTAAAAAAACACCGTGTCCATCAAAAAATTCCGGAATTATATCCTCTTATTTTCAGAACAATAAACTAAAGAAAATAAGCAAGAAGCCACCAAAATCAGGTTGGTTTATAGGTAGGTTCACTTTATCATTATTAGAAGACTATATACCTACCGGCCCTACCGATAGGAGTAACATTGCGAAGCGAATTGATCAAGTACCGTTTAATTACAAAAATAAAGCACGAGTAGGTACGTACCAATTTAGATATATATCAACATATTGAAAAATTCTTTGAAAAATTAGATTAATATTGAAAATATACAAATAAAAGTTAAGTTGAGTTATAGTTATGTGTATAAATATCAACTTTTAACACCTTATCTTACTGAACAGTTTTCAATTATGGAATGAACGTATACCTAATTATCGGTAACAAAAATTATTGCGATGGAGTTTTAATATAAATTTACATAGCTATTGTATTTTCGTAAATGTCGTAGTGATTGTTCACACTAGACATCCGAAACATTGGTATCAAAGTGCGTGTTCATGCAAAGGATATAGAAATCATGTGCCTTGTTTTCATTTTAAATGTAGTAGGTACTACTTACCTATTTAAAAACATTCTCTCCAAAAAATAATGGTATTACACATTAGGTACTTGCCTAATCCCAAATCATCAAATGCATCGATGGCCTATGTGTTATTCTGATATATTATCTATACTTATTACAGAAAAGTTTCATCATAATCTGTTCCGTAGTTTTTGCGTGGAGCAAACATCCTTATTTTTCGCGTTTATAATATTAGTAGCATAGGATAAAATTTATTGTATCGAGTTAATAACTTATCTAATAGGTATAGGTAACGACGATGTAGCGTAGGTACTTGTATATATTTTGTAGTAGGTGAACAAGATGATGCTCGTGATATACAACTATTACATACAGCGTCACTAACAGGTGTAACATTGGTAATGGTATCTGTCAAATTTACCTCCCAGTCAGGCCAAAATCATTTGCAGATTCGACAAATGCGAATTCATGGCACTTCGCATAAAAAATCTAATGTGAATTAATACAATTAAAGACTTTCATTGGTATTTTACTTTCTTCAATTACCAAATCGTAAATAACCTATATTAACCTAATTTCGTGAAATCATATTACTAGGCTTTCAAACTTTTTGAAGTTTTCAGTAGTTGAGTGAGCGCCATAGTAAATTATATTCCATAGACTGTAGCAGACGCCCCGCGACTTCGTCCGTATGATAAAAAGTATCCTTTAGATTAAGATTATTCCAGGATTTAAGCTATCACGCTGTATCAAGTTTCATCACAATCGATTCAGCCGTTAAAGCGTGATTGCTACAAACACCCAAACTCATAAACATATAAACTTTCAGACATTTTAATTATACATTTGTATAATAGTGGGATTTAGGGCATAAAAATAATTAACAGGGAAGTTAACCGTCTGAGCTAGCGAGAATCATTTCGAAAAATGTATTAATTATTTCATAGGTATGCATTTTTGTACCTAGATATGTTTATGTTCTCATGCCATTGCCAGTCCTGCATTAGCATTACGAATTATGTGCGTTTATAATTAAACCTAATTAAACTGGTCTATGCGTGAACAAATGTCGAGACAGTGAGCGTATGTCATGCGTGTTTAATACTGAACTCATTTTCAAATGAAAGCAAACAATGACACCATGACCATAACACGGAATTGACCTCAGTTTATACCGGCACATACCCACTTATACTATAGGTATATGTCTCAACTCAACTCAGAAGATAGACATGGATAGACAAGATAATATTTATGTAGGCACAACCTAGATGGTATAAGTGTAAATGTGCGCCCAATTTTAATACTATCGTAAGTTATAAAACCGTCGAGAAAATGGTTAATGTGTGAATTTTACTAAATATGAATGACAGATAAAAACTTTTTAACAAAAAAATTAAACCGTCGAAAAAAAGAAACTGAAAAGCGAAAAATAATAACAAGTTACCTTGTTAGTCTATAACTACGCTCCTACACTAATGTAAACCTAAGTAATTTTGAGTCGGCGCCCAACACACATATAAATTAATTTCTTTTATTTTTATTACTTACTATTACGTTTTTCGTACTTTAATTTGATGATCTTCTCATTGATTGCTTGTATCATTCCACTTTACGTAAACTTGGCTGCCATCATTTCACTTTAAGTATCAACTTTAATTAATTTGCTTGTTTGTTAGGCGCCGACTCAAAATTACTTAGGTTTACATTAGTGTAGGAGCGTAGTTATAGACTAACAAGGTAACTTGTTATTATTTTTCGCTTTTCAGTTTCTTTTTTTCGACGGTTTAATTTTTTTGTTAAAAAGTTTTTATTTTTTACTTTTTTGTGACTAAAATATACTAATTCATTCCCTCGACAGCCTTCCGTCTCCATCTTCACCCATAGATGGTAGTCGTAATCGAATAAATCATAAGTTAGGTTTAAAGTTCTCATTAAGATGAATGAATAAGCCCAAACACGAGTTAGCTGCTGTACACCGTTGAAGAGTTCCCTCAACTGTCTTCCGTCTCCGTCATCAGATCAAGTTCAGGTCTCCGTCATATTGTAGGGTCATTAGAACTACTTATTTGTGCCTAGTTTCAACAGAATTGGTTCAAATATGAAAATTTAGTAGGAATTTAATCAGTCATCCCCTAATTTTCTACCCTTAGGGTAGAATTTTTTTCTTCAAATTTAAATGGGACCAACTTCGAAGTAGACCCTATCCAATAGAAAAAGAATTATCAAAATCGGACTGCTCTGTAAAAAGTTATGCGTGGTCATACATAAAAAAAAAATACGGGTCGAATTGAGAACCTCCTTTTTTTTCGTCGGTTGAAAATTTAAGACCCACATTAAACAACAACTTTGTAAGAAAGCTTATTATAAAACAATCGATTATCTAAATGACAAAGATGCCTGGTGTTAATGTTACTTCAGCCTCGCACAATCTTTACAAAATAATGTTATGTACAAACTTGATTTTAAAAGATGTGTTGCGGAAGTTTGTTGCGCCGCTTCTTCTTCCCAGCTCTATATAACACCTTGGAGGCGGTGGTAGATAAAAAATTGACGTTGTATAAATGTACCCAGTGTACTTACATGCAATAAAATACTTTTGAATTTGAATTTGAATTTACTATTAAATTGCTAAACTAGTCAAAACATCTTAATTTTAAGCGCTACCTTTTTTGCGCAAGTTTTTTTGGGTCAAACTTTGAATTTAACCTTAAGACAATATCTTCAATCACTTCAGTCTACATTACTACTTAAATATCCCGATTGATAGAACTACTAAAACCACAGTTGCTTCAGAAATTATCATCGTTGAAAGAAAAAATAGTTCTCATCAAACCATCAGTTTCCAAAACCGGTAAAATAGGTAAGTACCTATCAGAATTCGTGGAGACCGCCGCCGCCGCAGTGCTCAACTAGGTATTGAATTGAAAGCTCCCGAATGAATGGATTGTTAATAATGAGACTGGCCGGGCGATGCAATAGAGGTGTGTTTAGAATTTAGGATCGTTATACCACTTGGCGGTCCGTCCTTTCTGCCTCCCGCCAGGGACATAGCAGTACCTATGTCAGTAAATGGATTGTTTGAAGATATTTTCTCGGATTACTTCAAAAGACTACATAAAAATCATGTCAGATTAACTTTCTTACTAGTGGACATGATTTGTGCAATCTAACTATCTAAATACCGGTAACGTTCATGTCGATTGAATGAATCGACGAACGGTGTAAAATTAATCATAACGTAACATTTTATTTTACAAAATAGGTACTATGAAATTGTAAGTTACATACAAATAACTAACAATCCTTAAATAATGCATAGACTCTTAGATTTACAATTGCCAGGCACAACTTTCCCTATCCGCTTTCCTTTTCACCCCAGAATCTACACGCGACACCAATAATAGCCTATAAAGCTCGATAAAATAATGAAGATCGCCAGATAGTTTCAACAATATACCTGGCTAGAAAGAACGTCGATTGTTCCAGGATTTCTCTCAAGGATATATAATTGGATATCAAGGTCTACATGGTTCGGAGGAGGAAGTTGGTTTCAAGAACGAGAACCTCAAAAGCCTACGACCACTACCACGACCCCTACACCGGTGACGATGGCCACCAGTAATTGGTTCGAGAATTTTCTCGATTCAGAAGAAAGCGACGATGGCGCATACGTACTGACTAATGCCAGTAAGATTTATTTATTTTTGCATTACAGAAATTATCTAACACCACAGACAATCATTACCCCTATCTCATTTGAAAGTGAAGATTAATATTACTTGAGATACAATCTCACTTTCATGCCATACAGCCATCAATAGCGTGATTACTGATCCTATTTGAATATCACATGGATTTATAATTTGCCATAGTATAACTTTCTCGTTAATCTCTTAGATAAAAAGCCAACGAAGAAACCGCTTAAGAAAAACTATAAAGGTTATCAGTTGTTGCGAGCATATCCAGACATTCAGTGGAAGGTGCGCGCGATGTTGGACTTGCAGGAAGAAGGACAAGGCTCTGGACTGATGTGGTGGACCTCCCCGTCTCTCAACGGCTCTACAGATCTTCTTGTACCACCTGACCTTCTGGTGGACGTGAAAGACACTCTAAAATCATCTAAGATAGACTTCGATGTCGTAATTTGGGATTTACAGGTAACAATTACCTTTAACTAGACAGTAAAGTTTAAAATGTAAACTCTCCTTTAGTTTACGAGCAAGAAAAGTAAATCTTTATTTTTTGTGAAACTTGTGTTAAAATTAAGATAGCTAACATGTTAGTTAATCAAACTGCCTACCTACTTACAGAAAGCTATAAGGTATGAGAACCCGCAACTTTCAAAGAAGCAACGGCTGGAGTTGGAGCAGCTGCGAGGTCACCCGATGACGTGGAGGAGGTACCATCGCTACGCCGACATTCTTCGATACTTGGAGTTTTTACAGCACTCATTCGCTGACTTGGTTGAGCTAGTGCCCCTGGGCCTCTCGTCCGAAGGATTACCAATGGTTGCTGTGAAGGTAACTTACGTCTGCGTGTAATTAGTCCCTTTGTAACGCACCACTGCTTTAGAGAAATTCTTATATGACTCTGTTTTCATTCAGATTTCGTTACCCTCGAATGAAAGTCATAATACAAAAAATACAAACGGCAATGACAACAAGAAAAAATGGAAGTTGCGCTCGCGCATGAAGCCAGCGGTGTGGTTGGACGCGGGGGCGCATGCGCGGGAGTGGATCGCGCCCGCTGTGGCCACGTGGATGCTGCACACGCTCGTCGAAGGCGAAAAGGGTTTAGGTAAGTAAATAAGTAAGTACGTACAATCCCTTCGAATTCGTACGGATCCGTTCTAATTCGAGTCTTACAATCTCACTCTTTATCGATTCTGAAGAGGCCGAGTAGAATAAGAGATTCTAATAAAATAAGTCCGTGCTTGGAAATAATGAATGTCACAGAGATTTGCGACTTCCTTTTTTCCAACCCAATACATAAAACGTTGATCATTAATTGTTACATTTACAAGTACTAGTGTACCATTCATCACAGCACAACCATTCATCTGTAAAGAGTTTGAAATTGCAATGTACATTTCACTTTTCTACGAACAGGTGCCGAGTACGAGGTTCTCAAGCAGGCCGACTTTTATATCTTGCCGGTATTGAACCCGGACGGATATGAGCACTCGCACACGCACGACCGGCTCTGGATGAAAACGCGCTCGAAGCTCGTCGACCAGGCCGACGACAACTATGCAGGCTGGTTAGTCATCCGACCGCTTGGCGAGCAACAGTAGCAAATAAGTAATTATATAGACTACCAGACTAGTTTACGAGCATTTGTAGAGCTTAAGCCGGGGAAAGCTTCATTATTTTTGTACTCCACAATGGTTGTAGTCAATGCAAAATCACAATAGGCAGCAATCTAATAAAAACAAATGTGCTAAATATTTCGAGTCATTTGGCATGTTTTACAAAAAATAAATCTGCCGTTTCGTACCTGAAGGAAACTTGGTGTGTTTTGACAATGTTTTTTAGAAATGGCTTATAATATGTAGGTATTAATTAGAATCATATTTTTGGAATTTAAAAAGCCCTTTCATTTAAGCCTATCGGTTTAAAATTAATTTCTATATAAAAAATGGCGACGTCATAAAATTTTATACGACCTCAAAACTTCTTAACTATACATTGTGACCTCAACAATACATATCAGAAGTCAAATCGCGGCTCTCATATTTTGCAAACGAAATTCCTCTTGCGGCCTACTCTAAAGTCTATGGCTTTTTAATTCAAATGCCTAACTTTTAAAACTTTCGTGGCTGTTATTTTAATCAAAAGGCCTATAGCATTCTAATGTAGTCAAATTCTTGATGGAATTAAAACAAGGTTACTAACTTACGCACTGCGTAGATACCTACCTACGTCGTGGTACACCAGGCCTCAATGTCGCCATTTAACTGTTCATACCGGACGAAACTGTCTCTTATCTTTTGATTTAATATTTGTTTAAGGCTTTACAACGACATACTGTTTCCTGTGAAAGTTTTGTAATAGGTTCACAAACTGAGAACTTTTAAATACCTACCACTGCGAAAGCAGCTAAGCACGTTTTGTCGGTTTTGTATATACATTTTTAAGTATGTTAGGTAAGTTAGTGTTAAGTAAACATAAAAATTAATTACATGCAACTAACGTCACACTTCTTGGAGTGTGACGTTACTTGTGACGATATAATGAGCTGCATTCGCGGCGCTCGCTCCGGTCGCTGCCGCCATGACCTTCATCCTAGAGAGCTATCCATCCGAGTGGAGGTGCTATTAAATTCAGAGCTTGCTTTGATCGCTTCCGAATTCTCGAACAGCAACCGGGCTATATAGGCATTTTACAATTCGGGGTTAACATTACTTAGTACTTCTTGCTATAAAACGAAGACGGAGAAAATATCGTGGTAATTAAATTTTACAATGTTTTCTTCTTTGGTGAAATTTGAAACTTTATACGACGTATGACAATTAAGATTTAAGTGAATTCCAAGGCGATTCACATAATGCGGCTACAATTTTTTCTCTGATACCGATTTACTACTATAGAATAATTTATTTTTACCCAAATAGGTACCTACGTCAAAAGTCACAACTTTGCCCAACTTGATGATTTAGTTATTCAGATGATTTGTCTAAACGTCAGAGGTCGTGGGTTCCATTTCCACAGGGGACAATCAACTTTGTGCAAGGTGGAACTGGTAAAATTTTTATCGCATGGCGCTTTGGAATTATCTGGCTGTGTAAGATTAAATGAATAAATAATAATAATATTTGTACGGTCGACCGCACATCAGTGGTAACAAAACCAGTATAAACTGGTCTCGCGTAGTATTGAAACTCCCTAATAGGCTAGGCCAGCTCAAGGTCAAAGTGTTACCACTGATGTGCGGTAGACTGTACATAGTTCTGCCCTTGCCAAATTCTCAAAAATTAAGTACCTGCCTGTCCCAGACAAGGTGTCTCTGTCAAGATCTTTATTACCTAAATAATAAACAACGTGCACGTGTTGTGACGACGTTATTGTTCTGTGCTTACCGTAACGGCTAAGCCAAAAGGAGGGCAATTCGCTTGTATGTAGGTAGGTAGGTACGAAATGATATATAAGGCTAAATAGTTTTGGGCAAAGTAGGTACCACAGGTGTCATCAGGCCTCCCACAAGGGGACCGACGATCTGGTGAAGGTCGCGGGACCCAGCTGGATGAGGTTAGCGCAGGACCGGTCGTCGTGGAGAGCCTTTGTCCAGCAGTGGACGTCTACAGGCTGATATGATGATGATGACAGGTATCATATTAGAAAACTAGTTTAAGAAACTTTCGTTGTCGGGTTTTATTTTTAAGAAATTTTTAGGGATCCGTCCAAACGTATTTTAACGTGTCTGTCGGGCGAACATCTCGATAATTACTGGACCGATTGAGCTAAAACATGGAGGGAACGTACATGTAAAACAGCGAAAATTGAGGATTTTTTTTTCTACATACCTATTAGAAGAAATCTAAAATTATATAAAAATAGATACATCCGGCATGTTGTGCTGACTTTTGACAGGTTGCCGTGGAACTGGGGCCGCGGCGGCGAGTGCGTGGGCGTGGACACTGACCGCAACTGGGACTACCACTGGAGCGAGCAGGACTCCTCGCGCGACTCCTGCGCAGACAACTACGCGGGCCCCCACCCCTTCAGCGAGCCAGAAACCCGGGCCGTTTCGGAGTTCCTAGCCGAGCACAGGGGTGAAATTAAGGTATGTGGTAGCGTTTATTGGCGAAGACCTACGTCCAGCAGTGGACGTCGAAGGATGATGACGCACAGCACAACGTGCGGTTTTATTTTAAAAATGTCGATCGCTTTTTTTCTGTTAATTCTAGAGGAGAAAATACCACATGAGAAACGAATGAATGAATAAATAAGGATAAAAATTAAATTAATAGAGAGAGGTCAGCGCACCTTGTGTCTCCTCTGTGATTGAGAATATACTAAAAACCTAAAAACAGTTATATTCACTGAACAGGTTTATTCATTATAATTAACACGTTTACCATGGTTATAAAATACACATTGCCAATTTATATCACGCCTCGCCTTCATTATACGTACACTCAAGTTTGTGAGCATGACTTTTTGACATTATTAATGTCTGATCAAAGCCACGGAACCAACTGGACGCTGACAGCACAAGGATCGGTCATCTTTGGGGCAGGCCTTTGTCCAACAGTGGATGTCTTCCGGATGACATGATGAACCAATGTCTACAGGTGTACATTTGTGGTGTTGAGTGGGTCCCACAGGGCCCGGCACCTATAGAAACCATATTTCATGCTTTCTCCATAGGGGCGGCAGCGCCAAGTTTTTACCTCGCTTGCTCCTCATGTCTACAGCACGCTATAGCCTACTTAACTACCATAAACCATAGATAGTTTATTGACGACAAATGCGACGCTTGGCATCATAAACGACTTCTTTATTGTTGTTATTATGTTTCCCTGTCTCTGGTACGGTAGGCAGCAGTGTAGTTTGTTTATGGCGCGCGCCATGCCAGCCTCAATCGCACTAATTGCCCGTTTACCGTGCCCACAGTGCGATGCAAACGACTTCTTACGACTCATTTTCACTTTAGACTTATTTAATCGATGCCGATGTTGATAAACGAATAGAAAAGAGAAACATGCATGATATGATATGGTACTTTCATACTGAGAATAGTCCTCCAAAACCAAGTAGGTTGTACCAAATACATTGTACAAATTTAAGCAAAGTATAAGTAGTAGGTCTCGGACACCAGTCCAGGGCTTGCTGCCCAAGGCACTGCTTTTAACATGTCATTTAAAAATGTTCGCCCATTACTTATTATAAATTACTGTAACTAGGTATATAGGTAAAATGTCGTGCACCCTAGTTTTCATTTACGCAATGTAAGAGAGCATAAGACCATCTTGGGTAAATGCGTCCGTGGGGGCAAATGCGACAAAATGAAATTACTCAGTAAATACATCTAGGTATGGTAAAAAATCCACGAACGAAAAACACTGATCCATGATTTTATAAGATACTTAACAGTATTTTGACTTTTTGTGAAGACACTGTATAATTTACCCCGGTCCGACTTCGATCCCCGGTCGGGCCATGTACCAATGGGCTTACCTCGAAACTTAAGTACCTACATTTACTGATTGCTTCAAAAGGAGAAGAAAATCGTGAGGAAACCTACTTAACGCCGATGAAGAAATTCTAAGGCGCATGTGAAGTCCTTAACCCGCACTGGGCTAGCGTGGTGGAATATAGCCTATAACGCCCTCGTTGAGAGGGAAGGCCTGAGCCCCATCAATGGGGACATACCTATTATCCACGCCAAGGGCGCATTTACCCAAGTTGACCTTACCGTGTCTATTTTTTTCCTTTAAAGGATTCGTAAACGTGTTTATGAATCATAATTTCTACCACCTGCAATGCAAAGCGTAGCATTCATCATTCGTTCAAAACCATAAAGGTAGACCGCACGACGACGATCGCGGGAAATTGTGACAGAGTACGGTATTTGCCCACATCGTCACGTTCAAACATTCTCCATATACCTAGGTAAGTACTTATATACACTTTCAACGTGATTCGCTTATCTCATTTATTCTAAACGGCGAATTGTTGTAAAACTGTTTGCGAAGTAAGATTTGCGAACAGCACACTTCACAACATTCAAACTGGCCCAAGCTAATAAAGGTACACACCTATGAACTTAAATAAAGTGTTTTATACACTTTCAGATTAGTTCTTCAAACAACTAAGTAGTTAAAAATTCTCATTTGCTTCATTAAAATTAATAAAATGTTTTATTAATTTATAAACATGACTGAGTAGGTACGAGTAGCGTTGCGAGTCAGTAAGCATCACGGACATTTTTTTGGGGTACCTAAGCATATTTTTCTAATACAATGCGTCTAGACGTTTTGACACACAATCATTGACGTATTACTTTATACAGTCATAAGTATTTGCGTATAATGCTTTTCTTCACACAGGTCAACGTCTCGGTTCAACATTGAATGCGGAACACCTACATACCTACTGTATTCCAAAAGCTCTACAAGTTTTTACAGATAATTTTTAACGTGTCAAAAGACTAAGCGGGTCATAAAATAATTAATTTAACAGTCATACTTTTTTTTATCTTGAAAAACTAATTAAACAGAGCCTGCTCTGGTATTGTGCGTCAGTTTCATATATTTTTAATAATATTAGGCTGTTTGACAGCCGTTTGTTGACCAAAAAAGCAATTATTACGCCTAGATGAAATTGGAATTGGAAAGAGCTCCATCCATGTAAAAGTAAAAGCGCACATACTCGGTGTAAAAGTGGGGGTCGAAAACACCAACTTAAACGTCTGAAAGTTGTGCACTATTATAGTGGTGCGACGCTGAGAAAGCCTAATACTTCAATAATTAGCTATTAGGTATACCTAAACACGACACGGCACACAAAACAATTCAATGCATCTTACACTTAGTATAGGTACCTATAGCAAGTAACTCTTAATTATACAAAAGAAATCTAATACATCATTTAGGTACATACGAGCCTTATGTTTCCTAATGGCAACTTAGAAAAGTTAATGGCGGCTCTGAGCTCTGAGAAAGTGCAAAAGAATAATGAACTCATGCCTAATGCTTTTTCCCCCTTTGTTCATTAATCACAAGTAAGATTACCTATTTTTAGAAATGTGTCAATTACCTACCGGACATAATGCTAATTTGAGAATGAATAAATAAAATAAAAATAAGAGTCGCAGGAATCCGAAGATGAAACGATAGTTGGGCCCACTAAAAAGATCCCAGCTTTATGGGCTAATACCTAACCGATTATCGAATAGTCGCCGATATCCTATAAAAGCGCGAAGCTCACTATTTTACGCTTGTATCATAACATGACGCCGAACTCGTGAATTCTATTAATCATTAATATGAGAAACTAGCTTTTGCCCGCGGCTTCGCCCGCGTAAAAAAGGTTTTCCAGCAAGTTTTTCCGCGGTAAAAATACATTTCGTAGTAGACATCACAGAGGAACCTTTCTGCAAAATTTCAAGTCTCTAGGCTCAGTGGTTTAGGCTGTGCGCGTTTCTTCCCCTATTTTACATACTTAGGGAGGGGTGGAATTGCCTAATAGCCTAAATACAAAATTTCACGTTTCCATTATTAAAAATGAGGGACTTTCATACAATCTTTGCACCCCTATTTCACCAACTTAGGGGTTTTTGAGACCCCCTTTCTTAGGTGACGTCAGAGCTATATGAGGAACCTTTGTGCAAAATTTCAAGTCTCGAGGCTCAGCGGTTTGGGTTGTACGTTTCATCCCCTATTTTACATACTTAGGGGTGGAATTTTCAAAATTCGCGTAACAGATCATTATTGTTTTTAAACTAAAAGAGTAAATTTAAAATTTCACCTTCCTAGGCTCAGCGGTTTGGGGTGAGCGCGTTTCATCCCTAAAGCGTAACACACACTGAGCGGCGGCGGCGGCGTTGCGAAATCGTTGCGTTTTTTTTCTGTAATGTTCGAAATAGTATGAAGCCCTTTACATCAAAGCGGCGGCGGCGCGGCGCGTTCTTTATACAAACCTTCGCCGAAAGTTTACCGCGGTAAAAAGTTGCCTATATGTTATTCCATGATATAAACTATCACTGTTGGGTTAGGTTAGGTTTGCCAAGTTTCATCAAAATTAAATATTTTCCCGCGGGAAAAGTTTACTGCGGTGAAAAGTAGCCTATATTTTATCCCAGGATATAAGCTATCACTGTGCCAAGTTTCATCAAAATTAAATATTTTTCCCGCGGGAACCTATCACTGTTAGGTTTGGTTAGGTTAAGTTCAAATATTTTTATAATATTTTATAATATTTTTCCCGCGGGAAAAGTTTACCGCGGTAAAAAGTTGCCCATATGTCATCCCAAGATATAAGCTGTCACTGTACTAAGTTTCATCCGAATCCGTTCAGCCGTTATCGAGTTTCCCGCGGGAACAATTCACAGCGAATATTTTTCCAGCGGGAAAAGTATTTCATCAAAATTAAATATTTTTCCCGCGGGAAAAGTTTACCGCGGTAAAAAGTTGCCTATATGTTATTCCATGATATAAACTATCACTGTTGGGTTAGGTTAGGTTAGCCAAGTTTCACCAAAATTAAATATTTTTCCCGCGGGAACCTATCACTGTTAGGTTAGGTTAGTTTTGGTTAGGTTAAATTCAAATATTTTTATAATATTTTTCCCGCGGGAAAAGTTTACCGCGGTAAAAAGTTGCCCATATGTCATCCCAAGATATAAGCTGTCACTGTACTAAGTTTCATCCGAATCAGTTCAGCCGTTATCTAGTTTCCCGCGGGAACAATTTACAGCGGTAAAAAGTAGCCTACATGTTATTCCAGGATATAAGCTATAACTGTACCGAGTTTCATCAAAATCCGTCGATCCGTTCTTGAGTTATAAATGATATATGAGAATCTTTGCACCCCTATTTCACCCACTTAGGGGATAGGGATGATTTGAAAAATCCTTTCTTAGTGGACGTCAGTGCTATAAAGAGGAACCTCTGTGTTAAATTTCAAGTCCCTAGGCTCAGCGGTTTGGTTGTGCGTTTCATCCCCTATTTTTCATACTTAGGGGTGGAATTTTCAAAATTCGCGAAACACGTCATTATTGTTTTTAAACTAAAAGCCTAAATATAAATTTTCACGATTCTAGCTTCAGCGGTTTGGGCTGTGCGCGTTTCATCCCTTATTTTACATACTTAGGGGTGGAATTTTCTAAATCGCTGAAACACGTGTTCATTGGTTTTTGACGAATAGCCTAAATACAAATTTTTAGGTTTCCAACTTTAAAGATGAGGGACTTTCATACAATCTTTGCACCCCTATTTCACCCACTTAAGGGATGATTTTTGAAAAATCCTTTCTTGGTGGACGTCAGTGCTGTAAAGAGGAACCTCTGTGCTAAATTTCAAGTCCCTAGGCTCAGCGGTTTGGTTGTGCGTCTCATCCCCTATTTTTCATACTTAGGGGTGGAAATTTCAAAATTCGCGAAACACGTCATTATTGTTTTTGAACTAAAAGCCTAAATATAAATTTTCACGATTCTAGCTTCAGCGGTTTGGGCTGTTCGCGTTTCATCCCTTATTTTACATATTTAGGGGTGGGATTTTCAAAATCGCCGAAACACGTGTTCATTGGTTTTTAACGAATAGCCTAAATACAAATTTTCAGGTTTCCAACTTTAAAAATGAGGGACTTTCATACAATCTTTGCACCCCTATTTCACCCATTTAGGGGATGATTTTTGAAAAATCCTTTCTTGGTGGACGTCAGTTCTATAAGAGGAACCTCTGTGCCAAATTTCAAGTCTCTAGGCTCAGCGGTTTGGGGTGTGCCTTTCATCCCCTATTTTTCATACTTAGGGGTGGAATTTTCAAAATTCGCGAAACACGTCATTATTGTTTTTAAACTAAAAGCCTAAATATAAAATTTCACGATTCCAGCTTCAACGGTTTGGGCTGTGCGCGTTTCATCCCTTATTTTACATACTTAGGGGTAGAATTTTCAAAATCGCTGAAACACGTGTTCATTGGTTTATAACGAATAGCCTAAATACAAATTTTCAGGTTTACAACTTTAAAAATGAGGGACTTTCATACAATCTTTGCACCCCTATTTCACCCACTTAGGGGATGATTTTTGAAAAATCCTTTCTTAGTGGACGTCAGTGCTATATGAGGAACCTCTGTGCCAAATTTCAAGTCTCTAGGTTCAGCGGTTTGGGCTGTGCGTTGATCAGTCAGTGAGTGAGTCAGTTTCGCCTTTTATATATGAGATATACTTACCGTTATTATGTTGCCAGGTGTACATATCTCTGCACGCGTACTCGCAGGCGTGGCTGCTGCCCAGCTCGCACGCGCACATGCCTTTCGCTGACGACGGGGTGCTCATGGAGATGGGCAAGCTGGCCACCGCAGCGCTTGGGGACCTGTACGGGACCAAATACCAGGTAACGATTGTATTAATTAACAACTAATAGCCTGATCCACAAGTTTAAAAGTACTCTACGTCACGTCACTAATGAAATACGGCGATCTGAACAGTTGCTGAGAGCAGCTAAGTGCGTTTATTGGTCATATGTGTCGAAACCCTAATTTTTACTAGAATGTAACAAAAAATTCAATACTCGGTACCTACCAACCTACTGTTTAAACCTGTCCTGTCTCTATAGAGACTGGGGTGGTACTTTGACACGCTTTATCTAACGAATTGATAAAAATAATCATACCTACATGGATCATGTTTCTTTTATTATCTATTGACATAATTTAACACATTAGAAACAAAACGTAACTCATTTTTAACCCACTACTACGTACCTACTACTTACAAGAGTAGTAACTACTTAAACTCATTTTCCAAAAATTTGACAAATACCCTCGTCGTATTACTACTCGTATAATTACTTTTTTTGTGTTGTTGTTGTTGATTTGTCCTCTATTGAGGACGGGCAAGGGAAGCTTCGTCCATACAGCCCTGTCTTATTTAAAGTATTATTTCTTTTATTTATTTAAACCGACGGTTACAGCACGGCCTCCACAAAAACAGAGCACGACTAGTGCCATTCGGTGATCCACACTGCAGGTTCCTGTCCGCATTAAACCGATAGTAGGTTTAATGAAGAATAACAAGGGACATTTTGGAACGATCCGGTAGAGTCGTTACACGCTTTTATTTAACTATCCCGCATAATTTACACTTTAATAGGCACTTGTTGCATATAAAACTATCACAAATATACACCAAAACCTACAATTTACTTTTTTTGGAAAACTAAACAAAAACGACAACCATCTCTGACAAAACCCCGCCAAAAAGCCATTTGTTTTCGTTGAATTCGTCCAATGATGGACTGACAAAAATCATAGACCATACAGCCAAGTCATATTTTGTTAATTTTTTTCAAAAACCGGCGGTTACTTACAGGACGGCCTCCACAAAAACAGAGCACGACTATTAGTCGGTGATTTTCAATAAAACCGCAGCACGGCCTCCACGAAAGCACCACTAGTGCCATTCGGTGATCCACACTGCAGTTCACGTCCGCATTAAACTGATAGTAGGTTTAATGAAGATTAATAAGGGACATTTTGGAACGATCTGGTAGTCTTTACACGCTTTTATTTAACTATCCCGCACAATATACATTTTAAGCACTTGCTTGTTGCATATAAAACTATCACAAATATACACCAAAACCTACAATATACATTTTTTTGTAAAACTAAACAAAAACGAAAACTATATCTGACAAAATCCCGCCAAGAAGCCTGAAAGCCTGTTTGACGCTCCTTTTGGCCGTGCTCGGCCATATTTAACTTTGTTTTTTTATATTAATTGTTTTTTGTGTGTTATATACAGATCGGTACGGCTGGTGAAATCCGACAAGCTGCGTCGGGGATGTCGCACGACTGGGCGAAGGCGCGCGCCGGCATCAAGTTCTCGTACCACGTGGACCTGCGGGACTCGTTCGGCCCCTACGGGTTCCTGCTCCCGGGCTCACAGATAGTGGCCACCGCGCGCGAAACGTGGCAGGCCGTCAAAGCAATCGTAGATAATTTAAATCCTGGTTATTAAGTACAGTATAAACTTTTGTGGTCCTAGCACTCAACACAATATAATTAATGCAGGTGACTATTATTACAGTCTGTTAAAAATGAGACTTTTTCTTAAAAAATAAGACATTAGGCAAAAAATCGTAACAAGTGACCTTTCATAAATGGCCGGTGATTAGTGTAGGATTTGCTAAGTGCAGCTAATTGTAAATAAACGGATTTGCTAAGGTACGGTTTTGCAAGATGTAGGTACTTATTATTAATGCAATCATACCTAACGGATGCAAAATGTAAATAGGTATTATGTATTAGTACAAATTAATGCTATGTATCTATGTTATAGAACATTATCAATAAACTACATATTTACATATAAACCATATAACAGGTAGTAGTCGACCGCACGTCATGGTAAAACACAGACCTTGAGCTGGCCAAGCCTACCTTTCGTCTGTGGGTAAGCACAAATTACGCCGGGCGACTATTACTCCCTCTGTGGCCGGGCCGCCGCCGTGCCGGGTTTCGAGGCGCATTTTTTAAAATGTATTGTTGTAGAAAAACTATTGTATGTTGGTATTCAAACAATATTAAACCTCGAAGTTTTTTTTTTATGTAATACACTATCCTATTTACTTAGTTGCATAAGAATATTACATGGCCCATCCAAAATGACTTTTTTTTTTAATTTTAGAAATGGTTCCCGGCACCGACCGCAAAATCACTAACCTTCATGTTTCCACACTTAGTCTGGGCAATCTACGTGACTGTAATCGTTCGTGTAAGTTCATTTCTTGAGTTTAGGTCTTGAATTAGCACTATCTAAAACCCCAGGCAAGTAGAATTTCTCCTAATTGAGTATGAAACAAAATGAAAAACCGGGTCACTAACAGAAAACATCGACAGAAAAACCACAAATGATTTCAAAATCCAATGAAAGCAATACTCTGGAATTGATTTAAATGTTATTTAGTCATTTATTCATCGTTTTTCATGCACTTGCACTCGAAATAACACTAATTACCGCCACTAACACAAAATCAAAACAAATTTCGACGGCCATTTTTTCAGATTGTCCAGAGATTGATTGTCTGTGGACATAGAAAAAGAAAGGGATCCATGTGGGTCCCTATATATAATGCACGACATTTTACTCTACAAGGCAAAAGCACGATGCGTTAGTCAGCCGACAGCCCATAATACGCAGCCAAATAATGTACAAACCGATCTGAGCTATACAGTCTAGCCGCTGAGCAATAAATTATCAAAAAATTCGTAAAACTACGGCGGCCATTGAAGCACAAATTGTGTCTCTCCTAATTGTGGCCCATGTTACGAATAAGTACGGTCGACCGCACGTCAGTGGAAACAAAATCAGCATTAACTGGTTTCTCATAGTGTTGAAACTCCATAACTTCGTTAGGTACAGATAAAATTACTAACGGAATTTAGCTCCCTAGAATATTTTCATAACTTCGCTCTTTAGAATATAAAGTAGATGTAATCGTAGGTAATTTCTCCTATGTATAATGTATAATGTGATATATGTATACCATACATTTATAGAGTAGTAGGTACCTCTTACTAAGTAGGTAGGTACTTAGTTATTTATATTTGCTCTTTTGTGTTAATCTGAAACTGTAAAATTACTGTAGGTATATTGCATAGATCTATTTTCATAGAGAAGTTTTAATTATTGTTTAACATAAGTATTAAAATAGTGGTGCAAACATGGTGTAAAATAAATATAATATAGGTACTTTAAATAAAAATATTGCCCTGAAAAAACATTACCTATCCTCTTTTTATTGTGCGGTTGAATTGGCCTGTCCAAAGCACAACTTTGGCTATCATTTTATTGAACCCGTGTGAACTGTAGTATGGATCGTCGACTAGTTGTGCCTTATTTTTGTGGAAGCCTTGCTGTTACCGCCGTTTTTTTGCATTAGGAATGTGAAAATCCACGACTGTAAGTAAAACCGATTTATAAAACTATCTTTCAACCAACTGTTAAGAACATCAACTGTCTGGGCTGTGGGCTTTATAACATATCAGTGCATAGCATAGCAACAAGTGCCTATCAGTATTTTTTGTGTGGGGAAAATTATATAAAAGTTGATAAAAGCGTGTAACGACTCAACCAGATCATTCCAAATTGTTGATTGTCAAATTGAAGATTTCAATAAACCTACTATCAGTTTAGTGCGAATGTGAACTGTAGTGTGGATCACCGAATTTCACTACTTGTGCCCTAGGGCCGTGCTGCGGTTTTATGTATTCTTGATTATAAACTACGATTTGGTCTAATAGGACTTGTTTCCAACTGGCGTAAAACTATTTTTAAAATGTTAAGAGCGAATGGAATGGATTGTGGCTGTTAAATCGTGTGATTTGTGAAACGATAATATTTTACTTCCAGAGCCGTAAAGCCCAGTATATAAAAAAAACGGCTTTTTGGCGGGACTTTGTCAGAGATGGTTGTCGTTTTTGTTTAGTTTTCCAAAAAATGTATATTGTAGGTTTTGATGTATATTTGTGATAGTTTTATAAGCAACAAGTGCCTATTACGTGTACTCGTTTAAAAAAGTTTTAAAAAATACTCTGCTTCAAAAACAAAAAACATAGTTTTGTAATACCTTTGCAAATGGAGAAAAGCTTCTGGGTACTCTATTAACTAAGCTGGGAGCGTCATCAGGCCGCAAATGCGCAAAAAAATATTACGACACAAATTAGTATTCATTAACCCTATCCTTTTTTGTTCTCATTTTATTATTATTATTATTCCTCTTAATTTTCAGCAAAGAGGCTGTAGGAATTTTCTTAGTTGTTTATTATGTTGGTCAGTCAAGTCATGGCAAATAGACAGATGTGGGTAGTCGCCTAATAACTAGGTAGGATGATGATACTTAGGTGAAAGGATACACTTTGAAAATCAGCGTCGGGCAAATGTGCCGGCATTTAGCTGAAAATGTATCCTTTTGTCACATCCTATTTTTCATAAAGTGTACTATACTAACGCTTATACCTAACACTAGAATATATTTTTTTATATATAGAAATATGTAGTGGCAAAGTAACAAAAATGTATGTTCTATAATTCATCAGCTCTGTGACAATAAATGATTATTCTATTCTATTCTATTCTTTTATTCTATTAAAGTGTATATTGTGCGGGATAGTTAAATAAGAGCGTGTAACGACTCTACCGGATCGTTCCAAAATGTCCCTTGATAATCTTCATTGAACCTACTATCGGTTTAATGCGGACATGAACCTGCAGTGTGGATCACCGAATGGCTCTGGTTGTGCTCTCGTGGAGGCCGTGCTCCGGTTTTATTGAAAATCGCCGATTAACTCTAGTCGTGCTCTGTTTTTGTGGAGGTCGTGCTGTAACCGCCGGTTTTAATAAAGAAATAATACTTAAAATAAGACAGGGCTGTATGGACGAAGCTTCCCTTGCCCGTCCTCAATAGAGGACAAATCAACAACAACAAAAAAATACATTTAAATTTGTGTTTTGTCTGAGTGTTTTGTGCACAAATCAGATGTTTTGTGCCGCCTAGAAATAAAAATCTGAAGATAAAATAATGTCAAGCGCAGAAACTGCAGATCTTTTGCCCCCTATAATTACCAAAATAGATCCAACCGAGTTTGACGTGACGATAAGTGCATTGTTGATAAGTTTGGGTGCAGAAAAGTATGTCGATATTTTTAGGTAAAATATTTTAATTTGCCTTCATTGCTTCCTGTTCTCTCAATCACGCTAAATTTGATACACACACACACATTATATTTTCAATCTAGGACCGTACGGTCAGTGCGTAAAAAGGGTCAGTGTGGACAAAAGGGGGCGCAATGGAAAAATACATAAATGGAAAAAAAATCTTTTTGGAGTACTGTCGTTCGCTTCGCTCGCTCCAAGGGTCGCTAGTAACCTAACGAACCTTACGTTTGGGGTGCACCGACTGCTAACTGTCAGACATTATCATTTTCAAAAACAATTCCTCAGCGCCCCCTTTTCTCCACTCCAACTAATGCTTGTAATATGTAAACTTTACTATGATTATTGATTTCCAGAAAGCGTAACATTGGACAATGTACTCTTATGGAGTTAACAGATGAAGACCTCATCAAATTAGGAGTAGATGATGCTCAAATTCGAAAGAAGCTTATGGAGGAAGTAAAAAATTTACCTATCTATCAGGAGTCGCCTATTCAAGTGTAAGTTTACTATGAAATCTAAAGATACTAATATATTAAGGCTGAAGAGTTAGTTTGAACATGCTTTAATCACTTGTACTACCAGTTTGATTCGAAAACTTCTTTTTGCATTTAATAGATTTTCTTGAGGAAGGTTAAGGGCTATTTAACTTCACACGACTAGCCTTAGGAGCAGAGCAAAAAGATAGTCGGAACATACATATCTTTATGCTATGTCCCTAACGCCGTAGGCAGAAAGAACGGAGCGCCAAGTATCGCGAGTTAATTAACAGTCACTCAGAGTTAGGTGTATCTTTTAAAGATAACACTGAGTGCCACGGGTACTAATTACAGTAAGGTGCACCGGGTCGAAGTGTCGCCAGGTATTCCTGGCCCCCTAAGAAGATAAGGTGCACCGAACAATTGTTAATAACTGCAGAATGGTATGAACTGAATGGAGAAAAACATTTTTTATTGCATACATACTTAGCTAAAATTAAACATGAATAGGTATTGTAAGAACAAGTATGAAGTAAGTGAATAAAGAAAAGATATCTCCATTAGATTTAGCAATGGATGTTACTCTCTTCAGTTACATTTGCCACCTGGTTACAATTTCCCCAGTGCTTGGTAGTAGCACATACTTATACCACATGTGGGGAAGGCCTATGTCTAGGTCTACCAAATTTACTCCCCTAATTACCTTGTTTAACAACAAGGAATTGTAATAAACGGAGATTGGGATGGTGGGATTGGGGTTTGAGATATCCCATAGGCTTCAGGAGGGACACAGAAGGTTCAAGTCAAGGGGCCATCAAACAGGCGTCGAGGGCCCTATCACTAATTGCACTAGAGATAACTAAGTTGCAGAAGATTATTTTGTGTGTATAATTTTTAGTACAATTTAATTTTAATTTAATTTTTAATTGTTTTTACAATCATTTTATTTTTATTAACATAATGATAATTTTTTAGGTCTACAACTAAAAGAAATCTAGACTCCCTGGAAATTGTAGAAATTTTAGAAGAAAGCTCGCAACACTTATACCGAATCTACCTGAGTATGTTAGCAAACACATTAACTGTGAAAAAGACAAAGAATATACCAGACAGTTTACTCCACAAAGACAAATATGCATCTGACATAGCGCTAGCAACCCTGAGTGAATTAACTCACAATTTAAACTCTATAGATATTGCTTTGCATACACAAATGAAGGTATGTATTACTGATGTGGTGGCTTTATAAAATATTTTTATTGCTTTAGGTTGATTTGATATGTATGCAAATTCCATATTTTTCTTATAGGTGCTGACAAAGAAATCAAGCAATAAAAATAAAAAGATAATTGTTGGAACCGTTGGCAGTACCGTCATAGTTTTACTTGCAGTGCTGTTTGCCCGTTCTTTGAAACAACTTAATTGATTTTCAGTGCCATTGTGTTTGTTTTAAGTATTTTTATTTTGTGATTTAGTTATGTATCTTTGTGTCTTCCTAATACCAACTACCTCCGTGGTCTATAGATCATAGATAGGCATATAAAGCATATTTTCAAATTACATACATATCAGAAGAACATGTTAAGTATATATACTTGTGATTCAATAAATAAATGTCTATGTTACGTAGCTTACGGTTATTTACCATAAAGTTGCACACAAGAGCAAATAAACCACCTGAAAAAATATGCCGGAAGTTAATTAACAGCCAAAAACAAACAGATCCGCTTCCCAGTTTACTCAACAAGTAAATCCAACTGAAGTGACCCAATTGTTTTGACCTCTCCAATTATAAAGTGTAAGGTGAACGATGAACCGGCGGTCTGACGGGAGCGATTTGTTTGATCGGCGGGCCGCGGGACGCCGGCAGTTGGGCGCGCTCCGGAAGCGGGCTGGGCCGTCAGCCGGCGGGCGGTGGAGTCCCCAGCACCCTGGACCGGCCGTGCGGTTTATTGTCGCCGGGCACGCCAATTGAATCGCGTGTCCGCTGTTCGCGCGTTACTCAGACGTCGTATTGTGATATTTCGTGCACCTACCGAATTAAGTGCATTTCAATAAATGAGTCAAGTTTAATAGTGAGATTAAAAGATGTATTGCCTTAGAAATATTGTCATAACGGTTGTATTATTTGGAAGTTTAAGGGCGCAAGAAACTTTTGATATAGGTAAGTACCTATATAGGTACACCTTTCTTTCATCGTTTTATAGATTTAAGTACTATATTATCTTTGTTGTTTGTTATCTTTTGTTTAATGTCGAGTTCATCCGTAATTTTATATTGTGTTTTTGGTTTTTAAACACAAGAGTTGTAACAAGCAGTTGCAACAAGTTAAGTTGATATCAGGATGCATAATAATGATGATGATATAAAATCGTTGTTAAATTAAATTCAAACTAATAAAAACGATTTCTGATAAAAGAAAAACAATCGTGCCGCCTTCGTAACGTAAATGAACAATAATATTTAAGAGAAACTTTGGGACTGTTCCACTAGACGCAGTGTTGGGCCACAGCGTGGAGCTGCCCTGCAACGTCACGGCCGAGACCGAAGATGACAAACTCAACATCCTCGCTTGGTACAGAAATGGTTCTTCTGCCGCGTTCTACAGGTACATTCCTAACGATAACCATTTGACATATCTCTCGTGACCTTACCTTAGGCGTACAAACTAAAAAGTTCATTGAAGAACTTACATACAAAACATACTCGAACGAGATGCGCCTAAACTTTACGTTGGTATCTAGTATTGCGCATTGGGAAAGTCTTATGTCCAACGGTGGAATTCGACAGACTGAGATGACGAGCGTTTTCGAGCTTTTGTTTAATACATAGCTACGTGTCGCAGGAACATTGTCAAAGTATTTTATTAGAAACGTAATCATATGACACAATTTATAATATTGTGACGATTAACAATAATCCGTTAGATTATAATGTGCCTACTAAAGTTGTAATTTTCCTACGACAATTATGTAGTCAAATAAAGGACCTACAATTATGTGTTGAAATAAAGGACCTACTCACTGGTGAGTTTTTTAAAATGATGGATCTGGATCAGCAGTCGCGATCTGCGAAGCGAGGATGACGCCGGCGACATCACGTCTACGGACGGACTCGGGGGTCGCTACCGACTGGTGGAGTCCGAGGACGACGGTCTGGCGAAGCTGCAGATCCTCTCAGTGCGACCCTCCGACGCGGACCTCTACCACTGTTTCGCCGACTTCGCCGCAAGTCCCGCGCATAAAACATACGTGCAACTCAGAGTTATTGGTATGTCCGTTAATTTACTAATAGAGTAGGTTGTTAAACAAAAGCACGCTCAAAGCCCAGTATTATTGTTAAGCGTATGCAGGCAGGTTACCTCACAATATTCTTCAACAAACCCGGTGAAATACTAAAATAACTGGTTTGAACCTTCAGCCTTACGCACGTAAAGCAAGCCACACACCAAACTAAGCCACTATATACTTATGATCTCTATTTATTTTTATAATTATTTTAAAATTATTTTTTATCAATTAGTTGCTCATCTGAATTTATCAATTGCGTAATGTAATAATTATTCTTGATGAGATTATAACGTATTTTGTAGTATGAAAAATATAAATGGAGAAAGAAAAATGCAACTCCGGTAAAATGTAACATCAATTCGAAACCCTACGTTGGGTGTTTACCTACCCGACGGAATAGCGAGGCCGCAGTTTGTATTAATTGGTCCGCGGGTTTAATGAGGAAGCCGACAGCGGCAGCGCCGGAACAATTCGCTCTATTTGTGAATCAATTATGACATAAATATTGCGTCATTAGCATAATATCTTTAGTAGGTACATACTTGGCACTCCGTGCTTTCCGCCTGTCGTCCTAAGGGGTAGTAATTAGGTAGGTACTTGGGGGTATGACATGAAGATGTTGTAAAAGTATTCGAGTAGGTATTAGGTAAAATGTTTGTATACTTATTCACTTTTGAAATTGCGTCATATTGAATCAGGAGCGTAAAGAATTGAGGGAGCAAGCGCAGTGAAGTTAAGAGTTATCTCCTGACCGCAGCGTGGGAATTAAGACTAGCATTGGGATTCAAGCTCGCCCAAGACAAAGACAGCTTTACCCCGAGGAGGATACCTACCCTACTTTTCACACCATCCGCGCATGTGTACTATCTAATAGGCGGAACGTTTAACTCTGATTACCCCCTGCTAGGTACAGAGGCGCGGGGCGAGGCGAATAAGGGGATTTCGCGAAATCAATTAGAGAATGCTCAGACCATGCAGATAAAAAAATTTGACGTCAAAAAGTGAGCGGGCATTTTCCGATTGGTTTGCGCATTTCTTTAGTCGTCCTGCCCCGCGCCCCTGTACCGCGCGGGCGTAGTCTGAGTTAGGCGGTCGGCCTATAAACATCAGTCTGTTTTGTGTGCAGCTACACACATATAAAGTGTAGATTTAGTCACCTGAAACAGTTTAGGTGATTCTGACCAATGTATACCCAATAGCAATAAATAAATAATATAAAAGTTGTATGGTTATAACAATACAGAGCCGCCGCAGCGTGTATGGGTGATCCACGAGAACGGTACGCGCGTGGCCACGGCCAACACCGGCTCCAACACGAGCCAGAACATCGGACCCTACTACGTCGGTGACACCGTGCACCTCCTGTGCGTTGCCTTCGGGGGTACGTACCTCCTTTATACATAGGTAGCAGTGCACTAGTGCAGGCTGATGAAGATGACGTGAGTAATATGTTGTGCGCTGCAAAGGCAAGCCGCTGGCGTCGCTGTCGTGGTGGGCGGAGCAGCGTCTGGTGAAGGCAACGTCGACGCCGCTGTCGGAGCACCGCGTGCGCAGCGACGTGCAGCGCGGGCCGCTGCGCCGCGAGGACCACGGCCTCGTGCTCACCTGCATGGCCAACAACAACGACAAGACGAGACCCATCTCCATTGATATAGTCATCGATATGTACTGTAAGTGACGGTTGTAGCTAGCTAAATGAGTATCTGTCATGGATATGAGCCTCGTTCTATTTTCAACATGTTCAATTTTCTTGCGGCCGCGGCCTGCCATACGGTAGGCATAGGTCTTTACCGCTCGTGTTTGAAGTCTCACATACATTGCATAGGGAATACAACATCCCCTTAAAAGTGGTACTAATGCAATACTAATGAGAATGCAGTTTCTCACCAGTACAAGTAGTACATCTCAGCGCTAACCTACGAAGCGATGGTTGATAAAAATTTACATGTATAAAGTACCCACGTACCCAGTGTACTCACATGCAATAAAATATTTTGACTTTTATTTTGAACCACACCGATCACAAAATAATAAATCAATATTTTGTGCACAAGTGGTACTGGTTGGTGGTATAATGGGAACGAACGTTTGAGTTAGTATCCGAGCATGAGTGTTGAAAATAATAATAATCATTATGATAATGTTTGGACAAATTTACACACGGCTGTTTAGTCCCAAACTAAGCCGAAGCTTGTAAATGGGTACCCAACAATTGATAAACATACATAAATACTTTTAAATAAATACTTAAATACATACATACAAACACCCTGAATCCGCAAACTAACGGTTATTCTCATGACACAAATGTTGGTCCCGGGTGGGAATCGAACCCACGACCTCACTACCACTACGCCAACAGGCCAGCCGTATCATTCAATTATTTGTATGTGTTATCTATCAGTGCCTCCGGAGCTGGTGTCGGTGCGCGACGCGAGCGCGGGTCCCGAGGGTCGCGCGGGCGCGGGCGCGGCGCTGGCGGGCGGGCGGGCGCGCGCGCGCGACGCGCTGCGCCTGCAGTGCCGCGTGCTGGGCGCGCGCCCCACGCCCGCCGTGCACTGGCGGCTCGACGACGCGCCGCTACTTAACTTGGAGCAGAACATTACCGTAAGCCGAGCATCATCGTTTTAAATCCTTCCGATTGTTTTCATGCCGTCTCTTTCTTATTTTTATTTTTATTTTAAAGTTTAAAAAAAACATGAAACAAGGGCGTACACTATCCGAATGTACACCTATATCAACCAATTTGTGGTTGTTCCATGCACTCAAGCTAGAGCAAAGAAACCTAGTCATATACATACTTATTCAACATACATTCACAAAACAACATCCAGACTGGGACTATTGTATAAAGATATCTCTCAATAGTGCGAATCGAACCCACAACCCCTGTCGCCGCAGTCCAATGCCATGCATTATATATGTTAAGCCATTAAACCAACGAGGTATTCAAATATTATTTTATTAATTTAGGTAGGTAGTAATTTTGAAGTTTTGGTTTTTCTCGAGGGTACAATATACTAGAATCAAACTATATGAAAATACAAACACTCCTAGTCTATACACACTAGTACTATATCTACTCAGGCTGTTGTAATCTGGAGACTGTAGCCGAGTCGCAAAATTAAAACGAAATATAAGCAAGTACTTGTTACAGATGGAGCCGCAACAGCGTCTGGTGGTGAGCGAGATCCAGCTGACGCTGGGGCGCGAGCACGACGAGTCGCGCGTGACGTGCTGCGCGCCCGCCAACCGGCGCGCCGGCGAGCAGTACGCGTGCGCGCAGGCGTTGCCACTCACCGTGCTATGTGAGTCACACACCTTTAAACGCGACACAGACAGAGCCGCACGAATGCGTTTTTTTGTAAAAACGACACCGCAACGCCGCCGCGCCGCTCTGTCTGTGTCACGCTTTAGGGGCCGTTCGCGGACGATTTTGTAAGTAAGTATGTAATGCTTTTATTTCAGGGAAACAACTAAATAAATAAGTACAATATTTTTGACATACATAGCTAATAATACCAATTAGAAAGCTGTACATTATTATTTTTCTTGGTTTTGGTCATTTTTGACAGAATGATTTTAAATAGATATATATAAATTTGTTTAAATAAACTCAGGTAATGTTCCGATCATGAATTCAAAAATAAAGTGTTAATGACGTACTTTATTCACGTACATCTCTAAAAAAATAAAATTATATTAAAGCATTGTTTTCTTAACAAAATTATGCTTCAAAATTATTTTTTGTACAATGTGACCCATTACCAAAGACATTTCAATTCAATATTAACATTATGTATGGTGGCGCGGGCTACGGCGCATGCGCAGTAGACTGCTACATTTTGGCGCTATCGTGACCACCTGTGACAAGAACGGGGTTGGGGGTTCAAAAATCATGAAATTCCTGAGACGATTTGAAAATTGAGCACACAGCAATGTACTGTGTCTGAAATCTGAATAAAGATGATGATGATGACGTAATTTATGGATGGCTGCTTGACTAATGTTACTTGATCTAATGTTGTTGTTCCTTGACTTTAGATCCGCCTGTTGTAAAAATTATCGTCGACGGTGACCTGGAGAACAACACATTGGCCGTGGTGAAGGGCTCCAATGTGACCATGTACTGCAGCTACGAAGCGAACCCTACTGTCTATCAAATCACTTGGTTCCATGAGGTAATTTTGCTACATTAGTTTTAAGTCATCATCATATCCCAAGGATCTCCACGACAACCGGTCCCGCGCCAACCTCATCCAGCTGGGTCCCGCGACCTTCACCAGATCGTCGGTCCACCTTGTGGGAGGCCTGTCTACACTGCGTCTTCCGATACATGGTCGCCACTCGAGATTTAAGTCATCATCGTATCATAATATAACTCGGGTTGAGGTACAAGCGTGATTACTAGAGAGCGGATTTGAAGTAGCAATTATTGATTTTATATGAATACTAGCTGTTGTCCGAGGTTTCACCCGCGTGAATTTGGATGGCCAATTTTATTTACTCAATATCTTTATGCCTATGCACAGAATATATAATATAGTAGGCTGTGTTATTCGGATGTTTAATCTATACTAGTAGTTCCGTGAGAACAGTAGACCTCGCCAGCCCTTATAAACCAAACCTAAAAGAAACCAACAAAAGTCAACTTTGGAAACAGAAAAAGTACCTACTAAAGTGACAAAAATTAGCACTTTAAAGCTTAATATTTCGCAAACGGATCCCTGAATCGAAAAATGTTTATCACACACCCGCAATATAAGACCCATCCAACGATACCCCACACCATGGATATCACGCGGAAAAAAATAATTTTCCATTTTACGTATGCAGTTCTATGAACATAATTTATTTTTTCAACTTTCTTAAGTCGATCCACTATTACTCAAAAACTAATAGAACCTACTTAGCCGTAATAGTTTTCCTTGTAACTACGTTATATATGCTACTGCCATGAATTTTTTCACATTTCCAGAAGCAACCGTTTAGCTGGCAGGGGGGGGGGGGACACGTGACTCTAACAAAAATTACCGCTTTAAAGCTTAATATTTCGCCAACGGATCCCTAAATCGAAAAAATTGTATTCACACACCAGCAATATTTTTGAAAGACCTATCCAACGATATCCCACACTATGGGATTCACAAGAAAAAAAAAGTTCACTCCCACTTTGCGAGTATGGTAGGTACTCTAAAAAAAATGTTTTTCAAAATTTTATTCTACTCATTTTGTAGGTTTAATTAATTTATACATATGCCGAATTTTCGTGAAAATCGGTTGAAAAATGCGACCTGTAGAGAATTACAGACAGACAGACAGACGGACAGCCGGACAAGAGCATTTTTGGCCAGTCTCGAAACGTAGAATGACATATAAAAGACAATTAGCTACTTTAGTAGCATATAATTTACAACATTTTATGACGAATGTTAGTAGTAATACTAATAAGCTTATACATTTTTTAGAGTAGATACCACGACAATAGAAAATTCCGCAAATGATGGTTTATCAGTGTTAAACCAGAGGCAGGGATTGTCTAGCTCAGTTATAACAAAAGGAAAGCCCAATTTTACTCAATCATTTCATCAAATCATTCGGGGCTTTTCTGACAGCAAAGTATTAGTACAAAGTATTAGGACAAAGGAGAAGCCAAAGGGACTTAAAATTATTCACCAAAATATACAGAGCTTCTCCGGCAAGATGTTAGAAGTAGAATTATATTTAGAAAGTCAATCTAATATTGACTTGTTATGTATTACTGAGCATCACCTTAAAGAGCATGAAATGTTGTTTGGATACGAAAATTATCATGTTATAAGTTCATTCAACCGAAAGTACGCAGCACGTGGAGGGTCCCTCATACTCATGAGAAATGGTATCAAGGCCAAGGAACGCAAAGACATTGTGGGACTTTCAGTTGAATGGCACATTGAATTGTCTTGTGTTGAGATGGAGAAACATATTGTGGTATGCGTATACAGACCCCCATATGACTCTAAATTTCCTACTTTTGAGTCAGTAATGGAAGATGTTATGAAAATACTTCTTAAAAGTAGAAAACATATAATAATTTGTGGAGACTTTAATGTAGATCTACTAGAAACTAACTCCAGGTTTTCAACTCGATTAATTGGCTTATTTAATTCCTTTAATTTAAAGAATATTTTTCTTGAACCAACTAGGATTACAAGTACCACAGCTACTTGCCTAGATAATTTCTTTTGCAATTGTGATTTTATAGAAAAGACAATTATAAATTGCCTAACATCAGACCACTGTGGGCAAAGTGTTACCTTTCCAGGTAATATAAAACATACAAGAACTGAAATCCTTACTAGGCCCAACACTGTCAGTCGAATGGAGAGATATAAAGATGCTCTTTCAATTAAATTGCCGATTCCTGTTACTGATCAGGTGGAAATCAATGATTTCTATGTCGATTTCTTCACGACACTGTCTCAGGAATTCGGTAATATTTTTAAAACTAGGAAAAGTAATATTAAAAACAAGTTTAAATTTAGTGACTGGGCAACCACTGGTATTCGGAAAAGCAGGACCAAGTTATTTGATTTGTACAACGAAAAGTCTTACAGAGTTGACGACAGATTCCATGAATATGTCAAAAATTACTCTAAAATTTTTAGGAAAGTTTGTAAAATAGCCAAGTCATATTATTTAAGTAATAAAATTAAAAATTCGGATAATAAAGTTAAAGCAGTATGGAAAATCATAAATAATGAAACTGCCAAAACTAAACCACGTGAAAATGAATATGCAATCAGAAATAATGGTAAAATAATTTATTCTAAAACAGAAGTAGCAGAGTCCTTTGAAACTTTTTTCACTAACATCCCTATTAAAACCACCGAAGCTCTGCATTCATCGCCTATTCTTGCCGAAAATTTGCTTGTAAATAACGTTACAATATGTGAAATAGTTTTTAATTTTAGACACATAAACTCTCTAGATATTATTAAGGCTTTTAAATCATTAAAACTAAAATCTTCTGAAGATCTATGGGGAATGTCTGTTAAAGTAGTTAACTCAGTTATAACGATTATTGCGCCTTACTTAGCTTTTATATTTAACATGAGTATTAATCAAGGTATTTTCCCTGACCTAATGAAGCAAAGTAAAATCATACCACTGTTTAAATCTGGTGACAAACTAGATCCCAGTAATTTTAGACCAGTGTCAGTTCTCCCCGTGCTTAGCAAGATTTTCGAAAAGATCATACTGAATCAACTGCTTTGTCATTTCAATCTCAAACAACTTCTTCACGATCGTCAGTTCGGATTTACTAAGGGACGATCAACCACCGACGCAGGAGTCATGCTTGTTAAGCATATTTTTGATGCTTGGGAAGCTTCACATGATGCAATAGGCATCTTCTGCGATCTCTCCAAAGCATTTGATTGCGTTAATCACGAAACCTTGCTACTCAAATTAAAACATTATGGCGTGAAAGACAGAGCATTCGAATTACTTAAATCTTACCTTGAAAATAGAGTACAAAAAGTTGATATAAATGGAGTTAAATCATCTGGTTCAGTTGTGAAAATGGGGGTGCCCCAGGGCTCAGTTCTGGGTCCTTTTCTTTTTCTTGTATATATAAATGACTTGCCATTTTTAATACAAAACATGTCCAACATAGTATTATTTGCCGATGACACTTCTCTGATTTTTAAAATTAGCAGAAGAGCTTGTGATCTTCCTGAGGTAAACAATACTCTCACACAAGTACTTAACTGGTTCAACATTAATAATCTAGCATTAAATACAACAAAAACTAAATGTATTAAATTTTGCCTACCAAATGTAAGACATGTAGTTAATAATGTAACTTTAGGTACAGAAAGATTAGAATTTATCAAAAGCACGGTGTTCCTAGGTATAACTATAGACTCATCTCTTCAATGGGGGCCCCACATAGCTTCACTAGCTGGCAGACTAAGCTCGGTAATTAACAGATATTGCTACTGCGAGATTAGTCTATTTCAGCTACTTCCACAGCATCATGTCATACGGCATCCTACTGTGGGGTCAAGCGGCAGATATAGAAACCATCTTTATTTTGCAAAAGAGAGCTGTTAGGGCGATCTATAATCTACGTTGTAGAGAATCATTAAGAGAAAAGTTTAAAGAAATTAATATATTAACCGTTGCCAGTCAATACATTTTTGAGAATATTTTGTATGTCCGCAAAAATATATCTCTCTTTTTGAGGCACTGTGATATGAAAAAAAACTTATGTTACAAGAAACAAAAACAAACTTGTACCACCACAGTTAAGGCTTAGTAAGGTCAGTAAATCATTCACGGGGCAATGTATACGCTTCTACAATAAACTACCAGAAGAAATCTTAAATATGAATGACAGAAAATTTAAGACTCACATTAAACAACAACTTTGTAAGAAAGCTTATTATAAAACAGTCGATTATCTAAATAACAAAGATGCCTGGTGTTAATGTTACTTCAGCCTCGCACAATCTTTACAAAATAATGTTATGTACAAACTTGATTTTAAAAGATGTGTTGCGGAAGTTTGTTGCGCCGCTTCTTCTTCCCAGCTCTATATAACACCTTGGAGGCGGTGGTAGATAAAAAATTGACGTTGTATAAATGTACCTAGTGTACTTACATGCAATAAAATACTTTTGAATTTGAATTTGTAGACGCTTCGCTCGCTTCGCTCGCTCGGTCAATTATTAATCTTTTTCCCAGCGCTAACACCTTGAAAGCGGTGGTAGATAAAAAAATGACGTTGTATAAATGTACCCACTGTACTTACATGCAATAAAATAGTTTTGACTTTGACTGTAAAGTTTCATCAAAATCTATTCCGTAGTTTTCGTGTGTGAAAGAGTAACAAACATCCAAACGTCCTTACAAACTTTAGCGTTTATAATATCAGTAGGATGACCAAAATTAAGTATGGATGAAGTATAAAGTATATTCATCTTTACTCCTGATATATATTTTTTTAATAATCGGATCCATGACTGTAAGTATTTATAATTCAATCGGAGTCTACGGAAACTTTTATTTAAAAATATTGTATCGACAAACTTTCATCATCATCAACAACACCATATTAACATGACCCCACTGCTGGGGCTCAAACCTATCCTCTCAACGAGGGCGTATAGTCCACCATGCTCGACAAACTTTAAATATCGATAAAAGAATACCCTGAATCTCGTTTTAGGACGACACAAAAGTTAACGACGGTGGTTACGGCGAAGGGACAATGCAGGCGGCTCTGGAACTGAAGAACGTAACTTCCGATGACGGCGGCGAGTACGTGTGCTCCGCGAGCAACGACGAGGGGACAGAATACAGCGAGAATATTGTTATCGACATTACTTGTAAGATAAATAACACATTTACTTTGGTACATTTTAGACTTTCGCGCTTTGTATTTATAGTTATATAATTATTTACGGGTCTTACTCATATTTATCCAGTCAGTTCGTGACCACGGCCAGTCTAACCTGGTCGAAACGTCGGGCAAGGTAAATAAAACTGTTTCGTGTGTAAGACCTTTACTTTGGACAAGACTGACATGCCATGATCAGTTAACAAAGCGGGTGCTCATAAACGGAAACGTGAAAAGCACTCGCGGCAAGCGCGAGTAATCCTTGAAAGATAAGCACATGGTATCGCGGAGGTTTTTAGAACTTTTTGAGCGGAACTATTCCACCGTACATTGTTTTCATGTAACTAACTATTTAGACAGCGCTCGCCACGGAAGGTAGCAGAAGGGACAATTTTTCAGATTAAAAAGCCTGTACGTCCAAATTTCAGCTCAAACGTTATCCGGATGACGGATAAAAAGCTCCGCTATAATGATATCCGTTTTGAATCTTGCTTCAGATCCAGCATATTGCGAGGACGAAAGCATAGCCGAGTATGGTGTGGGAGAGAACGAGTCCATAAACATAACGTGCAACGTGAAGGCGAACCCCGAGCCGGCGGCGTACCGCTGGGTGCTGGTGAACGAAGCCGTGAACGCGACCACGTTCCGCAACGACCAGCCGCACTCTACCGCCGAAACCGACGGAGCGACGCTACTGTACCAGAGACCTAATGACACGGCTTTCAGTAAGTTCATTTATAGTTTTATATTAAGGGGGTCTACCTAGACTATCTACTAGAAAATGTCTTCACAATTCTTTCACGCTATTGACTCAAAAATGGATAGGGTACCACGGGTAGCATCAAAAAATGTATCGGCACAAATGAGCACTAAAAAAACCACAAAGTAGGTCAAATAGGTGATGATGAGGAGCGAAGCGTTTTAGGGTCGGGGCAGACCAAGCGGAAATTTGCCCGCGCACTTTTTGACGTCATTTTCAAATGAAACATATCACTATAGCCTAAAGAACAAAATCGAATGAATGACCTCGAGCGCGAGGCGACGCCGACGTGCATAAGTCATTATACGATTTTGTTCTTTATGCTATAGTGATATGGTACATCAAAAAGTGCGCGGGCAAATTTCCGCTTGGTTTGCGCATTCCCTTAAGTTGACAGGACCAAAAAAAAACCACTGATTAGGCCGAATATAACATTTTAAAATTAAAATGGTTTCAATTATTTTTTGGTGCTCACTTACTTATTTTTGGTGTCCAGTTACTTATGCCAAAAACCATGACCATTTACATATTTTATGATGCTTTACACCACCACTTCTGATGAAGTGGAATTTTAAATAATCTTTTTTTTGAGGAAGCAAATTGGAAGCTAGCCCCGTCAGTCAGTGTTTTTGTTCGCTAGGCACGATATTTTGCTGGGCTCTAAACGGCGTGATAGGCACGCGTCTGCCGCACACGCCGTGCACGTACCTGGTGACCGACGAGACCGTGCCGCGCCCGCCCACTGACTGCGTCGCTCTCAAGAGCACATCGGGAGACATCACTATCGCCTGCGAAAAGGGGCATGATGGGGGACTGCAACAGGTATTTATTAGGTAGTCAAAACGGTTTACAATAATAATGTCCAGTGTGAAAAATGTCCAACCGTTGATAATCGTCCAATCTGAAAAATTACCAATATCTGAAAACGTCCAACCTATAAAATTACCAATCTGGAACATTTTACACTACAGAACCTTAAAAACTGCTATTTATTTATTTTTAGATTGGACATTTTTTAGATTTGACGTTTTTCACATTGGACGTTTTTCACATTTGACATTTTTCAGTCTTCATTTTTCAGATTGGACGTTTTTCAGTTTGGACGTTTTTCAGTTTGGACATTATTCAGTTTGGACATTTTTCAGTTCCAGCATGGTCGTTGGACATTTTTCAGATTGGACATTATTACAGTAAACCGTCAAAACGTTTTCGAAAAACAAGGGATTATTATCAAGATCCAACTTTATGTTGAGCTTTCGATATTTAGTTATGTAGTAATGAACAAAAAGCTATACAGCTTTTTTAAAAAATGTTTTTGAGCCTCATTTTAATGTTATTTAATTACTAAATTACTAATGGTAGGCAACAAATCAACACTATTAAAGCTATTACTGACGTTCACCATTTCATAATTGCAGAAATTTAAGTTCATTGTTCAGTCATTGGATTCGGAGGATCAGATAGTGTCGATAGTCAGCCTGGAACCAAAGTTTATAATTCAAGAGCCCAAGGAAGAAAATTACAAGTTCATGATTATAGCCTCTAACGACAAAGGGGACAGCAAAATGGTGGAGATTGACACAGACAGTGTAGTCGAAGAAAATGTTGGTAAGCACATTATTGCTTAGTTTCTATTACCATTTTTCACTAGTAAATACTGTGAAGGAGACTTTCTGGACTTAGAAACAGCAAAATACCGAGATGGGAAAACAGATAACACCAACCCACTAATATAATACCTACCTATATTTTTAGTTCCGCCAAATTTTAAATGAACCATATATATTTATTTTAATTTTATACAAGTTTTTTTACTTGGCACCACAGACAAAGCTGAGAGTAAAAGCGCTGTGACCAACATAACGACGCTGGCGCTAGCGCTGTGCGGGGGCGTGGCGCTGGTGGCGCTGGCCGCGTGCGGGCTCGTGCTGTGCGCGCACGAACGCGCCTCGCGGTCCGACGCGCCGCGCGCCGCCGCCGACCCGCCGCTCTGCGCTTACAACACTGAAGGTACCTTCTCATGCCAAAAACAACATGAATCGTAGAAGGCAATCCGACTACAACTGACATTGAACTTTCGAATTTCTTTTCATTGTATTATGAATCAAAATGAGAGATGCCGCCGGCTTTGATGCCGGTGGTGATTGTGGCACCAAAGGGTTTAGGTCGATATGGTCCTTGTAGTTTTTCGTGTGCGGCTCGGAGACAAAAAACCTGTTCTTTCGGAAGGTACTTACTAAGAGCACGATTTAGATGACGACACTTGCGATCGAATTGAAAAGGGGACTACAGTCCACCTGATAATAAGTGGCGTCCCGTTCTTATACACCTAAATCCTTTGGTGCCTATTATGTTTGTGTAAAAATCCTTTTATAAATTTTACAGAATCAAACTGCGAAACTTGTCACAACAGTGATGACGGTAGCGACTGCAATTTGAGACGCACAGAGTCGTTTAGAAGAGCCGTATCGAAATACCCGTCGAGAAACTACGACGTCAGGAGAAGCAGCTCATTCCACTCGGCGCGTTATTTGAACGACACGGCCGAGCCGGAGGGCGGCGGCAAGTACGGCGAGATAAGACACAGCAACAACTGCCGAGTGCGCTCGATGCAAAATATCAGCAGGAAGAAAGAAATGGATACTCTGTGCGATCACTTGGTGATGCGCTTACCGGCTGACACCAATTACCATGCTCCCAAACCAGTAAGTTAGCTACCAACGTCATCCAACTGATATTAGGTGTTATTGCAAAAGTATGGATGTTTGTTAGTTGCTCGAACAAGCGGTAACAGCTGAACGGTGTTGAAACTTGGTATTTACCGAGATAGCTTATAACTTGGAATAACTAATGTATGATACTTTTTAACGCAGACTAAGGCGTGTGTATTAGTAGTTATATTGTTTAGATTGTGTACCACTGGTCTTGATTGTATATGGGAAGAAAACAAATATCAAATTCACAGATATAACATCCAGACCGGGACAAACTTGTACAAAGTTGTCTGTCCCTAGTGGGAATCGAACCCACGACACCTGGCGCTCCAGTCCAGACCAAGTCAACGAGGCGGTGCTATAACCGCCGTTTATTAAATATAAAAGACTTAAATAATATATGGCTTAAATGTGTAGTAACCAAGCCAAAACCTACTTAAAAATATATAATTGCGATATACCTTTTCAGATGAACACGTTCTACACGATGCCGAGGAAAATGAGAAATAAAATGGCGAAACAGTTGAGCGATGACGCGTCCGAAACCACTCAGAACTCTGACGGATTCTCGCTGCCCCCGCCGCCCGACGAGTTCGGCACGTACCGAGCGGCCACCAGGATCAGAGACATGCCCTCAAAGTCCGCTCCAACTTACACAACCATCATAAGGAAAAACTCTGCAAAGGAACCGCCTAAACAACCATATAACAATGTCATAATATCACCTATGAACACAGTAGGGCTGCCAACAGTGAGCGGTGCCCAGAGCAGCCTCTATACTTACCCCGACGACGATCACCAGGTAAATACTAACCCCTTTGAAGACTCCTCTTAGTTTATCATTTAAGAATCATCGTTAACACTAATCATCATCATTTTTATTCATTTTAAAGGGTTTGCAGAGAACTACTGGCGTCTTAACAACTTTTCACAATTATTCTAGTCCTAGAGAATCCGGAATATGAAAACTGTAACTATTTAATATAGAGAAATAGGTATTTGTTAGGCAAATGTTAGATCTCAATTGAATACTTTTCATGGGACTTAGGAAATAAACTCAATGTACCAAAATCGGAATTATTTAATTACAATAAAAAATATAACATAACGTTAGTGCCTTTAGATATTACACCACACCATTAGGTTACTCTTTGCATATTTTAGATGCACTTGGTGTTTAAACGTTCACAGTCCATAGGATACCACGGACTAGCTCCACAAATCCTATAAGTTTGTATAGAGCCATTGAGATGTCGTGTAACATGTTTTTCTTTAATTTTCGACGAATATACATTATTTTTTAAATGTGCCAAATAAATCTATACTTTTTGCCATGGTACTGGTAGACTAGTTGGTAGTTCGCTCGCCTCACGTTCATTGGGTCGGGTTCAAATTCGAGCCAAACTGAATCAAAGAAGTTTGTTAGATTTGTCCCCCGAAATCGTTATTAGCTTGTATTTTAATTTCTATTCGCATTTGCCGCGATTGATACTGAAAAAAATTAAGGAAAAATAAAATCAGAAAAAAATGTAAAATAAAATACAAGAAAATAACGATTTCTGGAAAGAGATCTAACAAACCCTACCACGGTGGAAACATTAGGCTGATTTAATAAACTTAATTGTTGCATGAAGGAGCGTTATAGAATAATTAAACTACATTTCACTGAATCATTTTTACAAGTTTTATTTGTATATTGTTAAAAAATAGTTACGGATTTTTTTATACATGTAATTATTGTACGAAAATGTAAATAAAAAGTATCAGCATCTTGAAACGGCAGAATTATTTGCAATTCTTCAAAATATGACATAAAACAATTTTTTGGAAATTATTTATTTAGTACTAGTTCGTGTCGTGACATAGATAATTATTATAAAATAGTCGATTACAATTGGAAATTTGATACCTACATACGCGCTAACACTATCTATGAACTCAATCCATGCGGTCCAAATGCGCCTGCGCCACCGACACTCTGTCGATTAGGCGCTGGGTGTTTGGTCTTGCCTGAAACAATATATTGTATTAGAATAGTATGCGGATACATGTATCTATATCCTGTGTTATTCTGATAATAAAGTTTCATCAAAATCGGTTCCGTAGTTTTTGCGGGAAAGAGTAACAAACATCCAAACATACATCCTTACAAACTTTCGCCGTTATAATATTAGTAGATAACCAATGAATTTGGCTGATTACAAACCGATCCACTGATCAGGAAACCGTCCACATGCATCAGGTCAGGCCTAAAACATGGCGGTCTGGCAGGAACGAATTTATTTGACAAACTAAAAATTCACGCCATCTCTCATAATTTTAAAGTAAAAAAAAAGAGCGCAAGTGACAAAAATTTTGTAGAAGTGTGCGACACATCCGAATCGACACGAATGTCTTTGGCCGTAGCAAAAAGTTGTTGGCGGGTGCCTCACCTGCAGCGAGGAGAGCGCGCACTCGTGCAGGTCCTTGCAGCGCGCGAGGGCGCGGCGGCGCTGCGCGGGCGGCAGCGGGCCCAGCTGCCCGCGCGCCGCCTCCAGCAGCAGCGCCGCGCACGCGCACACGTGCGTCTCGTCGCCGCACCCCAGCCACACGCGCTCGTTCACGCTCACCAGTCTCACGTGCACACAAACAAACACAAGTTATGACCGCAGAAAATGGAGATCGAGATAGTACTTAACTGTAGTCAGAGGAACAAGCTGTTTATTTCCGCGGAGCAGGGAACCCCCGGTAGGAATTAACTATGGCCAATTAGTGTAAAAAGTTATTAGGATGCGTCTAAACGAAAACAAGTGAAAGAGAGTAGTGGAATGGGACGGGAAGTGGGTTTGGATGGAATTGCACTTAAAATATTACGCTCGGTAATCCAAAATGTTACGTTTTTTATCGGACATTAGCAGAGTGAACGAGAGTGCGGAAACTCAAAACTAAGCGCTCTGAAACGCACGCGCACATGCGCAGTGTTCACCTACACTAGCGCACAGAGATAAGCGCGTCGCAAGCTATGGGCCAAGTTCTACTTCCCCGCATAACTTTTCTGTACTACTTAATTTTTTACAATTGATTCAAAAAAATATGATAAAAAGTTTTTGAAAATACTCACTTGATATAGATGTCAAGTACTTGTTCTAATGAGACACCAATGTTCAATATCGTTCTGAACACCATACTTTGGTCCGCTTGAAGCTTACAGTTCATTATTTCTAGCTGACGGACAATGAAGTCTGCAAATAAAAACAAAAAGAAATACAATTAGACTTTTTACTTATTCCGTTGTGTTCCGGGGGCCGCCACAAACGAAACTAGGAAACCACTCAATTTAGACCCGTAGTTGATAACGGTTAAGTTGTGGCAAAGTAACCCCTTTCAAAGAATAGGCGAATTTCCAATCACAAGTACAGTAAGTATTTGGGCCAATTTCTTACTCAACTGGAAAAAGATACGTAGCTAGGTAATAAATAGCTAAATAGCTGCGATCTTCTGGCATGAGCAGCGCCCTCGCGGCCGTCTCCGCCTCCGCCAGTATGTTGCTCCAGATGTTCTCCACGCGGAAAAAGATACGCAGGCAATAACTACAAGTTCTATTAACTTACACAACGGGAAACAGTGCCCGGTGTTGACGTACTCTCTTCCGAGCGTGGTCAGATGTTCTCCACGCGGAAAAAGATACGCAGGCAATAACTACAAGTTCTATCAACTTACACAACGGGAAACAGTGCCCGGTGTTGACGTACTCTCTTCCGAGCGTGGTCAGCTTGCTGAGCACTGACTCCATGCGGTCTTCTGGCATGGGCAGAGCCCTCGCGGCCGCCTCCGCCTCCGCCAGTATGTTGCTCCAGATGTTCTCGACGAGCAGCGCGTCATTGTGCCCGGAACACTGGACGATGGCGAGCTTGCACTCCCACAGGTTGTACCGGTCCGCGTATTCCTCGTACAGCTGTTTACGTTATACAGTACAAAATGTTAACTTCCAAGATCTCGTTTCCGTTTTACGTATCTATAGAGAAACGATGAACGTCACTTTGATACAACAATCCACAGATTAGTTATACGCAACGACTCGCAGAACTGGGACAAGAATATGCTATTAGTTAACAGGGTGGCACATTAGATTTAGAAAAATATGTTCTAAGGAATCATGTCGTTAAGAAAAACTGCATTCATAGATTTAAAAAAAACCTACACTACTCGGGAATCGAACCCGGATATTTGAAAAAAAACACTCATCATTTCATTATGGATATTGATTGTGTAGGTTGTAAGGAGTAAATGTTGTTATGAAACCTTGTATTCTAATTATTGTAATGAATATCCTATACCAATTTTCGTTTCACTAGTTCCACCATGGAACTACAGGGACAAAGGTTTCAATAGTTGTATGACGTCACAATTCTATAGAACATATGGGAAGCGTCCGTGCGAGGCCGTTACCTGCGTGATCTCGAGCAGCTCGTCGTCGAGCCGGCGCATGTGTCCGGGCGGCGGCTGCAGCGCGCGCGGCAGCGCGGCGCACGCGGCGCGCACGGCGGCCTGCACGCGCGCCACCTCCACCGCCTCCTCCAGCCGGCGCAGCAGCTCGCAGCCGCCCGCGCCGCCGCCCCCGGCGCCCCGGAGGCACACCACGCCCGTCGACAGCCACAGCATGCGCTGCGCCAGGGTCGCGCCAGACCTACAACATGTTCCGTTTGTCATCTGGGTCACAATTGTTTTTCGCATTTCCAAGTTGACGTACATCATCGTCATCCGACTACACTAGTCCACTGCTGGACATATTGAGCAACAAACATCACTTATAAACACTGAAACTTTCGCAATTTTATAGGAGGGGCAATAAAATATTGGTAGTGAATTCAGGGTAAAATAAATAATTGAAGAGCGGAAATTCCAAAGGGTGTAAATTATGCCAATAGCAATAGTTTGTTTTTTAATTAGCCAAGAACCTATTCGACAAATAAATAAACAAACAGAAAGATTTTATTGAAATTTTCACATTTCAATAGAATCGGAGCATATAAAATATAGCGATGGAAATGATAAAATGGAAAAAAAAAATTGAAATTAATCTTGAGCAATAAACCCCAACTATAAAAGTTAGGTTACCCTGGCCTGGTGGCGAGTCCCTCGAGCACATTGGCGGCGGCGAGGTGGTCTCCGCACTTTTCTAGCACCTTCCACAGCAGGTCTAGCAGGTGGAGGGCGGTGGGAGGGGGCGCCGACGCCGCCGCCAGTTGCAGGTACGTGCGCAGCGACGCCGGCGGGGCGGTGCCCAGCGACAGCAGTTCTGAACACAGGAGATGATATTATTATATATTACTAGCGGTTGCCCGCGGCTTCTCCCGCGTAGAAAAGTTTTCCCGAACTGTCTACCGCCTATGTGTTATACTGATGTATAATCTAATATTCCTGTAAAGTTTCATCAAAATCTGTTCCGTAGTTTTTGCGTGAAAGAGTAACAAACATAGGGATGATTTGCGTTTATAATATTAGGATTCACGTTCACGGGTCCTTAGATGCCGCACATATTGTATCCAAACAAGTCAAATGAACACAGCGAGTTTTGTAGAAGTAAACGCTTTATTAACCCTTATAATAAATATAAATAAAAAAGCCTTTATTGACATCTCAAAAAAGTATATATAAATTAATAAGATTTTTTTATATAATTAGGTACATAAATAAATTCTTTCCTGTTTCATTAAACGTTACATAATCTATTTATTCGCTTTAATTTAATATTGTTATTTTAATTTTATATATTATACATTTAAAGAATTGTAATGATGTTCATTTTTATATGTGTATGTCACTCAGTTTAATTAGATGTCCCCGATTGTCGGGTGTAGGCCTCCTCCAGGCGTAGCCATTCGTCTCTACATTGTGCCGTATTAACCCTTAGAATGTTAAAAAGCCCACTCGGTACTTACTAGACTTATCTACGTCTAGATAGAATTCTTTTTTCAAAAACAAAAAATTGACAGCGGGCTTTTTAACAATCTTAAGGGTTAAAGGGCCGTCTAGGTAAGGACGATTTAGCCCAAATTTGACCCTTATGGTTGGTTACTCTTACGTAATTAATGAACGACCCTTAAAACTCGCGTTCTTCACTTACTGTAATTTTTTGATAAGTATCAGTTCGGGGAAATTTATTTTATTAGGTACTATTTGATTCCACCACTCACTAGTTATATACGACAGTTGTTATTCGTTTTGCTACCTGTATCAATTTTTTAGTACAATGGCGACTTACCGGAGTCTAAGTGTTTCAAAACAAGCCACTTATAAACAGCTACATGGAGGAGTTCATCGTCGACAGATAAACATTCCGAGACCAATTTTATTCTCTGAAATAAATAACGGAGATGATGATCATTTATTTAAATATAACTACAATGATAGGTTCTAATAATAGAAAAAAGCTGTGAAAAAGCGGCCATTATTATAAGCTCACAAGCTTGTTTGCGCTCATTCGAGAGCTGATTCACTGTCGGACGTGGACGCCTTCGAAACGACAAAGTATCCTTCCGAATGACTTCAGAAAATATATTTTAAACAACAGAAGGAAGATTTTGCTCGGAACTCGTTTAGTTTAAATAGTAGGACAACATGTAGAATTTATTACAGTAAAAATGTCTTCTACAGATATCTCTTATAGTACTTACCTGATAGTTAGCATCAGAAGGTGACAATGCATTAGTAGTTTCGTTGCCTGCGCTGCTACATTCATACAACCGTTCCAATGCGCCGCACACTTCACTATATATTTCCATCCTAAACATGAAATATTTCGTTTTAACTTATAGAAAACGATACAAATACATGATGTACATTTGGTCACCTACAATACCTAATAATGTGATTCTGACTTCTAACAAATACATTACTATGTTACGGTTAATTGTTTTGATTCGTTTTACATAATCGAGTACATAATCAGCAATCGATTACGTTAATATTTAGTACTGGCAACATTCTTGTAAGAATTGCCAGTAGTTTGAACAGTGCGTCAATTTCCCTATATTTTAAAACTCATTTGCAAAATACTCAAAATTCGTCCTACAAGGTTAACTTAACTTTATTAAATACAATTAATTTGTATATGTTGTACAAACAACGCTCACCGTCTATAGTAAGCCTGTTCATAGCTATCCTGGGTTGGTTGATCGCTCTTGTAGCAATGAAGGGCTTTGTCCTGCGGATCGATCTTCCTCGCGCAGGCCACGCACAGTTGGACGACCCCCGAGTAAAACCCAACAGCTATCAACTTTGAACACACCATCGGTAAGTTTACATTCGGTGCTACATCCTGGAAAACGTTAAAACACATTTTTTTATTATATAATTATTTACGGGTCTTAACACACGAATAAGTTTTATTTCGTGAATAGTTTTAGTCGTGACCACGGCCAGTGTAACCTGGTCGAAACGTCGGGAAAGGTAAATAAAACTTGTTCGTGTGTAAGACCCGTAAATAATTATATGAATACAAAGCGCGACACACATTTTTATTTACTAATGCTCGTACGGTCGACCGCACGTTAGTGCAAACAAAACCAGTATGAACTGATCTCTGAATTGGAAATTTCTAATAGGCTAGGCCAGCTCAAGGTCGAAGTGTTTCCACTGACGTGCGGTCGACTGGTTGTGTAGGCCGAGCGTTTAACTCAGGACCTGCCCGCCCACTCCCCGCGAGATCCACCTAGTCGCCTCGCCCCGCGCCCCTGTAATGTCGCAGGCGTGGTCTGAGTTAAGTGGTCCGCCCATAGCAGTCGCTTCTAATATATCATCAACAAAGAAGAGCGCTACAGTCAAGAACAGAAAGAGCTATGAAAGTTAACAAGGGGTCAACGTAGTCATTTGAATTGAATGCGCGAAATGAAATCGTAGCTTTTGCCCGCAGGTAATTTACCCGCGGTAAAATTAGGCTATTATGCGAGCGGAGAGTACAACCTATCCAACTGTTTAAAAAAATCTGTTCAGTAGTAAGTAATAACGGAGATTACTTCAAAACACACACATTTAAACAATCTAGACCTATGAAATAAAAATTACCATGCAGAGTTTCAAAGCGTGTTGAAGCATTTCTTCCCTCTCTGCCGGGTTCTTTTGCTGTTTCGCAAATATCAACAACTCATTGGCCTGAAAATTAAAATTCTCATTTAATTCAAATCTACGGGACCTAGTTTTATAAACCCTTTTAATTTGTACAAATTGCATACTTTAGAACAAGTGGCGTCCTCTTGTCTGTACAGCGTGGGGCACAGTTGTCTCAGCTTCTGTGAGATGCCGTCAACGGAGGCGTTGTCACGCAGGTAGCACGCGACCAGAGACCCCAAGAGTAAACACGCCACCTCTTGCCCTCCTACGAGCAGTTCTCTGAAGATTAAATGATTGTAAATAACAAACTCTGCAATAATACACACACATCTTAATATATAAAACAAATTCGTGTTAGTTAGACCACTTATAACTCAAGAACGGCTGAACGGATTTTAATGAAATTTGGTACAGGAATAGCTTATAGCCTGGAATAACATATAGGATACTTTTTACCGGGGTAAACGGTTCCGGCGGGGACAACTTATTCTACGCGGGCGAAGCCGCGGGGAACAGCTAGTCACTAGATACACATAGGTGCTAATACAGATCGGTCGCTCTTTTGGCAGGAGCCGGAGTGTCACGTTCGTCTCTTCTATTTTATTTCTTAAAATATGTATTGTACGGGTTTTAATTTTATAGTTTTAAAAAAATGTATCATTGTGATAGTATTTTATACAATAAGTGCGTATATTGTGCAGGAAATTAAAATAAAAACGTGTAACAATTCTTTCAGTTATACACCAAACCAACATACCAAAATTGTCCGTTGTAAATCTCCATTAAAGTTACTATCACTTTAGTGAGGATATGAACAAATCACCAACTAGCTCAAATGTGCGGTATTTTTGTGGACTGCCATGTCGTAACCGCCGGTTTAATAAATAAGAAATAGGTTTTTTAAATAAGATATGGCTTCTAGCAACCAAGCCCACCCGCCTTTAAAAATACTGACCGGAAACTGGCCGCTTGCAGAGCGCTTTGTTGTTCGGGCGGGAGACTCGCCGCTACCACATGGAACTGGTGCTCGGACAACACTTTCCATAGGCTCAACATTTCTATCGCCATTGCTGCAAAAATACCAAGATATAAAATACTAAAAACATATATTTAGATAAAGGGAGTTTTCACTAAAAGCTCGACTTAGATGGCGCTACTAGCGTGCGCAGTAAATATTATCGTGATTTCCCGAAGGTAGAAAAGAGGCCGCATTGAAAGGTGGAGTGGAGAAGTAAAATCTGAGTAAAATTTATAATATTTTGTTGTATTTGTAATTTTTGTATGGTCAAGCTACAATACATTTTGGACAGCGCGAAAAATATATTTATAGATTCGTTTTATATGCGCTAGTTGCGCCACCTAGCAGTACGTAGCGATAGACGTAAATACTTAAAAACATTTTGACGGTTAGATAGACCGTTGTTTTTTGAAGTTTTGACGTTGTGTAGGAAAAAAATCCCTTGAAGTAAGTAAAAGTATTGATAAAAAGTACTTATGAAGATGTTGAGGGCGTGCAGCGAGCCGTGCTCGTCCGAGTTGGGCGGCGCGGCGGTGCGCTGGATGAACGCGGCCGCCCGCTGCAGCCGCTGCACCAGGTGCGCGCAGTCCTCGCCAGTCACGTTGCTGCACATCTGTATACCATCATCATCATAGGCCAATCTAGGGCAGATGTTTCTAGTCAACATCCTGGCGACGACACCAGCGTACAAAGCTGTGAGCCCTATTCGGGAGTAGCCATGACGTCCACACCCTAGGTGTCTGGGTCTTTGACTCATAACAATACAATTTATACGTTGATGTTTATTGGCAAGTCTGGTCTTTTGCACTTTCTCGACTCAAATTGAATTAATTTACTAATAAGATTGTAAAAAGAATAAGATTTTGAATCACTATTGAAGTCTTAAGTTTTTTGTTTGTTTATATTAATAAATATACAAAGTAGAACAACAAAAGAAAGCTTAGAACAGATTTTGAAATAAATAATTAATTACCTATTCAGTTAGGATGTCTCCAATTTGGTAATAAAAATGTAACATAAATATTATAAGACTATTTCATATACACATTAGCACAGTTTTCGTTAATTAAGACAATTTCTACTTACAAATGACTTCCTGTCAGGCGTCTGCGACTTTGAAACACATTTCAACTTCCATATAGGGGCGAGAATCCTTCCCACATAAATGTAGAGTCCGTTATGCTTGGCGCTGTATTCAACTTGTACAGAAAAGTTTGGGTCCCTTTGCTGCTGAGTAACATTGTCTCCATACAAAGACTGGTTGAAGGGCGGCGGACTCGTGCCCTGCTGGAACGAAGACTGGTGCAGGGTTTGGTTTTGTGATCCAGGGAACGATTGATTAATAGGAGTCTGCTGGTACGACTGATTCATTTTCCCCTGTTGTATTTGACCCTGATGACCTCGCATTGACATAGGTGTAGACATCTGGCGCGGTGAAAACTTGGGTGAGCCTGTAAAAATGTTCAAAACATGCACATATTGTACAAATATGTTTATTTGCCACATGAACAACTTATTACAACACAAGGCTCAATTTCAGGTTGCCTATTCAGTAGAAAGTCCGCAGAATGACCAAAAAGCAAACCGTTCGAATCGAAATTCGTCCAACCAGCAAAACGTCCAGATAATTTTGCATTGGATTATACAATATAGGTCAGTAAAATTAAATCATGTAGTATAATAGAATACACTTAAAGGCGGTTTCTGCTTTCTTCGCCGTTACACAGAAAAAAAAGATGTGTATGTGAAGACGGCTAGTGGCGCAATGAGTCTAGTAAAGCCTCCCTTTGACGATGTAAAATCAGTTTCAGTTTAGTCATTTATTCATAATTACAAATTATACGTTAATCCGGAGTGCTGCTCTCCGTCGAGTATACACTGACTCTATTTACTAAACATACCTATTTGGGTCATTTGCGAGGTTGCATTGTGTGTGGTGTGGTGGTGGGGCATGGGCGCGTGGGCGGGCGCGGGCGCGCTGCCGTAGAGGTAGACGGCGCGCGTGGCCCACTCGCTGACGCTGCGGTCGCCGGTGGTGGTGTCTTCGCACGCCAGGTACAGCGCGCACGCGCACGCCTGCTCCGTGCTGTGCAGCTACACACACAAACAAAACATTAGATATTATGTTTTAATTTCTTACACCGTTTTTGAGCATTTCTGGAAAAGATTGACCGTAACAATTTTTAAAGTGATATCCTACATTTTGTGTATATCATCGAATATTGTTTTGGTTCAAAACATTTTTGTCCCAGAAATGTTACGAAAATTAATTTCGTTTTACGTTACGATAGTAAAGTGTACTTTGGGTTATGTACTTGGTAAGGTGATAGTTTGTGTTATTTTGTCACTTTGAACAAATCAAAAAATCGAGACACGCCAATGAATGAGCCCTGTAATCATCTATACTCTAATATATTCTAAGTTTATGGTCTTTAACTCTTTAGCGTTAATCAAACTAAACCTCAGAGCAACAATTGGCATAAATTTGGTTGTAGAAAAAACTAGTCATGTCCAATTATTTTACAATTATCTACAATATCAGGTACGCATCTTAGCCCCTCCCTAGCCTACTAATATGGGCTACTGTAATGTTACCTGGAAGAAGTCAGCGACGGGCTGCGCCTCGGGCCCGCGGCAGTCGCGCAGCAGCGTGCGCAGCAGGTCGGGCGCCGCGCCCGCCGCCAGCACCGCCGCGCCCGCGCCCGTCAGCACCGCCCACCGCGACACGCTCCACACCTCTGGCAATTATATACAACAACTTTATTGTATAACCTAAATCCAACTAATTAAAATCGTAGTGATGTCTGTACCATAAACAGAAAATGTAGACGTTCGATGTGTGCAAGTGAGAAATATAGTACCTACATAAAAAGAAAATGAACAAGTAGGCACGCATGTACGAACGAAAGTGTATTTTGTGTGACGTTCACCGATAACCGCTGGGTTCGGAATTGACCACAACTGGACGGCGTGTGCCATTTTGATTTTGCTGGCCAGACGAGACAGTACCTTCCCTACCGTCATAATAATAATAAGTGTATAGTAGACGAACCCCTCTTGGAGAGCAGCGCGGGCGACAGGCGCGCCGCGTGGCTGGGCGGCAGCGCGGTGAGCGCCAGCGCGGGCCCGTCGAGCGCGAGTGTCGTGTGTGCCTCGCTGAACCCGCGGTCCGGCATCACCCGCGACAAGCACCACAGCGTCTCCGCCTCGCCGCCCTCCACCGAGCAAACCATCACCAGCGTACCTGATCAACCATTTTACAAACATATTAATTACTAGCGGATGCACCGTGACTTCGTCCGCGTTAAAAAGTATATAGAAGTAGCCCCATTCCACCCCCTGATATATCTGTGCGTTGATTAGTTAGTCAGGACAAAATTTTACAAGTTTAGACTAAAAACCTTGGAATGGAAGAGAAAATAAAATCTCAGTAAGTACCTACTATTAATTTTACCTTCTTTTCAATGTCCTTGATGGTCGGGTTACCGCGTTTGCACGTCTCTCCCGGGTTACAAAGGAGCCGGGAGAGACGAGAGTTTGGGAGAGATGGGACTTTTAAAATCATGATGGTGGCCGGAAAAGACATTTTTAGGGATCCGTAGCGGAAAAAGGAAGCCTTGACTTCGTTGTTCGTCTGTCTGTCAAGACCCTTTTTCTCAGGAACGCTGGAGGTATCGAGTTAAAATTAATATCAAAAACTCAGGTCTGCTAGCCTTTGTTTATCAGCTATTGGATATCTATCACACGATAAAAGGTAAGATTAACCCCAGAGATATAACTTACCATTTTCATAGACAGCACTGTGCACCTGTTTTGGTTTCACTACTGACGCGTTGAAAGTGAAACCAGGTGGAAGTCGCACATGAAGCAATGTGAGATACTGCGGCCGTAGGGGCCCACCCTGATTCGCACTGGAAAACAATTACAGATAATACATTTTAGACTTTCGCGCTTTGAATTCATAATTTTATAATTATTTACGGGTCTTACACACGAATAAGTTTTATAAAATTTTTAAGTAAATAAAACTTATTCGTGTGTAAGACCCGTAAATAATTATAAAATTATGAATTACAGATAAATACAAAATATTTTAGTGGGGCTAAAATCTGAAACTCCACTAAAATTATTACTTCTTACTACTGTGTGACAGATATAAGAAAAAAAAATTGTGTATTTGTGTGTAGCATTTATACACTAAGAATACACAAAGCAAAATTAAAAGAAACTTACTCCCCACTAGTACAACCGAAATACATTCTGGCACCAGTCTCCGTAACAGCCACAAGATTTAAATGTTCAGATTCGGTTTCATCTACAGCTGATAACGCTATGACTGGCTTAAAATTATAGGCTTCAAGGGTTCTGAAACATAATAATACATAGAACTGGGTTTTAAGATATCCACCAGAGTTTGTGGGTACTATTCCCTCTGAAGTAAGTCAGCGTTGAGCAATTTATTCAAGTTGTTACTGATCTGGGCTATGTGCACTGCACACCCGAGCATTGAAGCTAAAACATATGCCCCGAACGCATTCTAATTGCCTTCACGCCCAAAACTTTAAATCCCAAAACTAGGATTTTTCCTTTACAGAAATATTCATAGACAAGACGATTCATAATCACAATACTCAAACTAGAACCAACTTTTACAAATCGTACCAAGCGAACCCCCGACCTCTGGTGGTCGAGCCTGACGACCAAGCCTTTATTTTAAGAGGCAGTCATTGGTCTGATGTGGCTAGATTTAAATTTTTAACAGCATGCTCTTACTTTACAATGTCCATGGCTGATGAAACAATTCTGTCTTGTGTCAGTCTCACAACTTTGGATATAGTTAGACCATTATGGCCCAAATCATAAACTTCTATGGAACCCAATTCGCTCAGAGTGTACAAAATGTTGCGCGAGTTATCCACTTCAATTTTAACTATCGCATCTTCTTGGCACAGAACCGCGTTGAGGAATGAAGGCACCAAAAACGAAAGAGCACTTGTGGAATGGTTGACTTTCTTATAATGAGTTCCGAACCATCCCAACTTCGCCTAAAATAATAATAAAAATTGTCAAAATGAGCAGTTTGTAAGTGTGATCTGGGTAAAGAACAGCTGTTTACCAGCTAGTTACCTGATATGTGATTTCATATAAGCATCCATCCTTGCCTCCCATGAAAATGCGTCCTGTGGCAGTTGATTTCACACACATCATGGACACTCCATCTGTTGGAACAACAAACACTGGTTCTGGCACCAGGTGAATCTCCTCAAGTTCTGGTAAACCTTCATTTTTATTACTTGAAAATGTTACACCTGTAATTGTAATGCACTACAGAAATCATCAAAATATTAACTGCAGAAATAAAGAATGTTTTACTCATCCATCACACTTATATGAAATCAGTAAATCAGTGCACAAACAGGTAGGTTTACTATTAGTTTAGTAAAAAAAAAAAAAAGGTGAGGGGTGAGAGGCTATGTATTTTGTTTTGAATAAATAAATCGAGTGTTTAAATTAAACATCTGAGTGAATAAGTAATATTAAAGAACACCACACGCGAAGTACGGTGCCAGCATGGTAAGCCAATGATATAAAAATTTATATCTCGCAGCTGTGAGTGAACCTCTATGGGGTTTAGATAATCTGCTGGGACCACTTCAGAGTAGATTTCCATTTTGTCGGTCTACTATACCATTTACAAACTTACCTAATACAACAATTTCAACAGTGGTAGTCAACACCAGTAGATATTTGACAAAATGTTGAAAAACTCCAGACTTGGGCTTCACCAGGCCAACACTGACAATAGTTTCCCCCAGCCTGTCATAGTAAGCCACATCACTGCCATGTTCAAAAGTCCATAGATAAATATTGCAGTCTATTGCAAGCCACACTCTACTGATTTCCGGAAAAACACCCATCAAATAATTGCATTGCATATCTGATTAATTGTTATTAAGAAAAATAGTGCTTATGAAAATGATTGTGTTTCTATAATTGTGACCACACATAACAATAATAATAATGTTTGGACAAATATACACATGGCTGTTTAATCCCAAACTAAGCCGAAGCTTGTAAATGGGTACTCGACTGAAAAACATACATAATTACATAGTTTTAAATAAATACATACAAACACCAAGAATCCGAAAGGCAACAGATATGCTCTACACATAAATGTTGGTCCCGGTTGGGAATCGAACCCACAATCTCTGGCGCAGTAGCCAGGGTCGCTACCAACTACACCAACTGGCCAGTTGAACATGCAGCTATAATATTATATTTTTATTATGTTACATTGATTTTTACAGAACATTGTAAAGGATACGAGAAAAATGTTCTATAATTTCAGGTGGCAGTGGAACTTTATTCAATATCTTCAGTTGCGACAGGTTTGGGTGGTGGTGCATGGCAGCCAGGTTTATATAATCTCCAGCATTCAGACCACTGCATGTTGGGCTTCTCTGTACTGCTATTCCAGTTAACTACAATTACAAACATTCAGGTTAACACATACAAGTTTACAGATTCAGATAACTAAAAGTGGTGCAGAATTCCATCAACCAAGTGTTGGCATTTTATAGTTTTTAGTAAGGTAATTGATGTCGTCAAAATGTTTTTCATTTATATACTTTCACTTAGAGACCGCCTTGATGGCTTGGTCATTGGACTGGAGCCCCAGATGTAGTGGAATAATTTCCATTCAACCTTGTCCAACATGGTTCTGGCCTAATTTTTGAATTGTGGTCAGTTAGTGGATTATTTGTATGTGACACAACAAAATACACTCCTGTATTGTGTACGTACATGTGGGTATTGGAATATTTATTTAGATATGTACACCTACTTCAGTAGTATTAAAGAAAATGTAAAAACCAGTAGTAATTTGCTTTCAAATCCACCTCTGTCAACGAAGGGCGCGAAACATCGGCACCGATGTACCGGTCCAGTGTACACCCAGCAAACTCCAAACATTCCAGTTGCATCTTGATGTTTTCACCTGCACGATGCCTGGCTCCACCGCCTATCACACTTGACATCTAATTAATACACAATATTTAGTTTTGTGAAGCAATTTCAATTTCATTTCACTCACAGTCAGATAGCATTCATAGGTTATGTTTTTTTTTTCACGGACGGTTTTTTTTTAACTAGGCTTTACGGCTCTGGAATTTTTCACAGACGGACGTCATAGACTATGCCAGTACACAGAGAAGTTACAATGTCAAAGTTGTTATTTTTATTGGATTTTAAGGCTCTGGAAACAAAGTCTTTTTAGGTCCATCATAGTTTTAAAATAATTATAAACAAAAAACCGGCGGTTACAGCACTGCCTCCACAAAAACTGAATCTACGAAACCAGCCTAAGCTACTTACTCTAATCTACATAAAATTACCTACTTTACAAAACGCTACCTATATCCGTTTATCCCCGTTCTATCTTGATTCTTAATTAAGTGTGGTGTCGACACACTAGGTTGAACCATCCAACGGATCAGGGATCGTTGGAAGGTTGGAGGATCGTGTGGAGCCAGCATTAGATTTACATGTGGTTTGGACATAGACTAAAGCTATGCTTGGGTCATCATGTCTATTAAAATGATGTCCCCACTGCTGGGGTTCAGGCCTACCCTCTCAACGAGGGTGATCGGGCTATAGTCCACCAAGCTAGCCCAGTGCGGGTTGGTGAACTTCACATGCGCCTAAGAATTTCTTCTTCGGCGTATGCAGGTTTCCTCACAATGTTTTCCTTCACCGTTTGAGAGCAGTCAGTAAATGTAGGTATTTACATAAGTTTCGAGAAAAAACCCATTGGTACATGCTTGGGTATAAGGTTCGAATTCCACTAGTTAGATATGACTATAAACTTACTACAATGGAGTTGGTCCTGTTCTGGGTGTTACATACCTGGGTAATTCTACTGAGGGGCAAAAAAAAAAAAAATTTTATAAAATCAATAAAACTGTTTATTTTTTTGGTCTATTGAGAACAAAATAGCATTACCTATTAACTTAAATACAATTCCGAGATCGATGTATAATAAATAATGAGAAAAAATGAAATATAATATTTTTAGTACAAACAGAAATTACATTACATTATAAATTGACTATTAATTTTTACAAGTATTTAGTAAGGAGAAAGTTTACCAAACCCATTTTAAAATTATTAGTAATTTCTGTCTACGCCATATATATGCGCTGCGATATAGACAGAGATGACGATCACACAAGTTTTCAAATCTATGTAGCTAAGTTTTGAAATTATAAAAATTACAATGAAGCAGTCAAATTAAGATACTCTTAAGTATTTGAGCCAAGTGAATTACAAAATCTTAATGTTGTACTTACCGATTTGGTGGTCGCGACAGAGATGATGGCTGAACTTTGACATTGCAGTAGAATGGAGTTCAAAATATTTTTTTACCAAATAAACTTAACACAGGGAGAAAGTCACCAGTCTGCATCGACAGTAAACATCATTGTTTCCATAGCATAAAACTGTTTACTGCCATTGCCCAAAATGAAACGTATACGAAGAAAGCTTTGTGGGTAGACAGAAATGAGTTTTTTTTTTGTAACACTTGTATAATACCCTCTATCTTCCACAATAATACACCTATTAACTTAAAGTTTTTAATGTCATAAGTAGATTATATTGTGAACTATAAACGATCGTTTATCAACAGCACTGCAAATTATAACTATCTATAAATTAGTGTTGAACCTATGCACTCCGCATCCGAACAGGTAGACAGGATATGACAATTGATGTTTAGGTTTGATTATACCTAAGCTAACTTATTGCTAGTCGGTGTGGATACCTGATACAAATAATATGGGTTTCTATGCTTATCTACAACCAATTATTATGTCAAGAATCGTAAGAATTTCAAAGATTGAACCTGAACAGATTTTTGGTCACATAATAGAATTACCCACCTACTTATTTAAATATATTTACGTAGCTAACAATAAAGGTAGGCAAACAAAATGCAAAAACATGTTTTATTTTAGATCCATAAAGATGCATACACATTATCATAAGTTTAACATTTCAACAGGTTAACTATTGTTAAGCAGTAGCTGCCCCTTCGGTTCTCCGATCAATTTTCCATCAGCATAAATGAGCCGACCTCTTAGATACGTTTCAATGACTTTTCCTCTCAGCACTCTATTCATGTACGGACTTATCTGCAAAAACGAATCTTATGTAAAAACAATCTAGTCATGCTATCGAACACAGAGGCCCTAAGCATATAGAATCCCTCCATACACTGGTACGATGAACGCTGGAGAGCTAAAGCCGAATGAGCGATTTTCCAGCAGGTACACAGTACAGAGACGCAGCGTAGGCAGGCCTTCCACAAGGTGGACTGACGATCTGGTGAAGGTCGCGGGACCCAGCTGGATGACGTTAGTGCAGGACCGGTCGTCGTGGAGATCCCTTGGGAAGGCCTTTATCCAGCAGTGGACATCTATAGGCTATGATGATGATGATGACAGTACAGAGTGCACTGATGCGGCATCTGGGTAATATATGATCGAATACATGACAAAACGAACTGAAATAAAACATACCTTGTTTTTGTATAGTATAACTTCAGGCGTGACAACGAATGAAGCGTTTGGATCGAAGAAAATGAGATCGGCATCAAGGCCTGGCCGAAGTGCGCCTTTCCTGTCCTGCAGACCGACGAGGCGGGCTGGCCCAGACGACAGGTAGTGGCTCACTGTTCCGAGGCCATACCCGCGAGCGCTGGCCTCCGTCCAAAATAGCGACAGACCTTAGTACAAAAGATAGAATGGTATCCTAGTTGGTTGGGCACTCGCAGCACATTCATGAAGTCGTGGGTTCAAACCTTGGCCCGTATCAATGACAAGTTCGCGGTTTATTAAATACCACGGGCTTTTAAGTGAAGAAAAACATCGTGAGGAAATCTGCGTAAGCGTAAAATTAGAATTTCTATTCTAAAACGTATGTGAAGTCCACCAAGAACATCGAAAGGGGGCACCGTTGGTGGATAGGGGTTTGGGGTAATAGATTCTAAAGTGGTCGAGGTATTCCTGGTCCATGGTATTATATATATATATATTATATTTAGTAACTACAATATGGTTCCCACGTAGTTTAGGTATACACTGTCCTTAATTTTTTGGGTCAAGGAGATGCTGCTGTGTTCATCATGGACATGGAGTACACGATAAGCGAAAAACAGTAGGTCCTCCCAACAGTGCTCAGAGTTATCACGTAGCACTTTATCTATGGCCTGACCGAGAGCGGTAGCTACGGAGGAGCGAGCGCCGCGGGGGATTCTTTTAATAAGAGGTTTGTTACATTTCAGTTCTCCCAATTTTTGCCAAAAAGGGGATGTATTCTGTGGTAGAACTGTAGAGGGACCGGTTTGTGCTGGCTGGAGCGGTTTGTGAGCCTTGCCTACATGGATCCTGAGGCCTCTCGAGCCGCGAAAGAAGCGTGGTTGCGGGCACAGCGTGCATCGCACCAGGTCATCATTGGGTTGGCTACCGTCGGCACCAGAGGATTGAGACATAGAATAAAACGTAAAAATTAATTAATTAAAACATATAAAGATACAAAATAGGTAGACACTCGAACGATTCGCTGCTACTGTTAGTGTAGCGTAGTAGCAATCACTTCCTTCACTGGATTAAAGGCTATTGCCTCGACAGGCCAAAAAAACCGCTGTGCAAGAGATTATCCCAAGGGAACAGCGTTTCCCGGGGTATCTATAGCCTGCTCGCTCCGATCTTTCAGCATACCTCGCCGGGGACATAGCGTGAAGATGTGTATGTACTTATGTACGCTGTTGAGAGGTGGCGTATAGTAGCCGATGACAGTTATCTGTTTGCTCAGTTATTTTTTCCTTCAGGATTTCAGGTATCTTGAAAATTGCTGGGCCCCAGTTCCTCCAAAGCTGCGGACGCTAAGAGTGTGCGTCGTACACAGTCTTCCAAAACGACCAATTCGTTTTTCAGTTTACCGTGAGAAAATCATTGTATATGTCTTCGTTCCACCAATATGTGCACTGCGTAACTATTCACGGGAGGATAGGGCTGATGTGGTACTGATTTAAAATAGGTAAGCACGAAAGCAGAAACAATTTCAAGGCCGAAAGTGTCGTATTTTAGGACGATAAAGCACAAAAATATAATAGAATCGGAAGAGAAATTTGATAACACGTCTGTCAGCTACAGCTGTCAAATTTCGAAAAATCGAGGCCGCTGTCCACGCAACCCGCACTTTCTTATTAAACGGCGCAGGTGAGGTTCTGCTAAAAGTCGACGTAAAAAACGCATTTAATTCGTTAGACAGAGGCGCTCTCCTGACCGAAATTAAATCTGAAACCCCAGAAATATTCAAGTACCTTTGGCAATGTTACAGCGAACCCTCTAAATTAATTTACAGAGATCATCTTCTACATTCTGCCGTCGGCTGCCAACAGGGCGATCCACTTGGACCCGCGATATTCTCCCTAGCTATCCACCCCATTGTTTCGAGTTTAAATTCAAAATTCAATATCTGGTATCTTGATGATGGGACGTTTGGGGGCGATGCGCTTACAGTAATCGACGACCTAAAGTCTCTTATCGAGAAGTTTGAAAAGATAGGCTTAGAGCTAAATTACTCCAAATGTGAATTATATTTCTCCCAAACCGTGGATCCCGTCCGTAAATCGCATTTAATTACCAAATTTAATTCTTTGGCCCCTAACATTAAAATTCTCTCCGATGATTCCCTCCGCCTCCTAGGTGCTCCTATTTTGGACGATGCAATACCGCCATATATAAATGAGCAAATTTCTAAATTCAACGAAACGTCCGACCGCATCCTCGAAATTAATCCACACATGGCGTTATTTATTATTCGTTTTTGCCTTTTTGTACCAAAATTTACGTACGTAGCCCGATGCTCCCATCTTTGGCGTTACACTTCCCTTTTGGATTCCCTCGATAACCTTATTAGGGACACACTTGTACAAATTCTAAATTGTCCCTTGAATGAACGCACCTGGTCACAAGCCTCACTCCCCATTCGCTTCGGTGGTTTGGGAATCAGAAAGATCGCTTGCGTGGCCCTACCTGCCTTCCTGTCCTCCGCTCATGGTACGAGCGGCCTCTTCGGAAATATAATCGGCCCTTCCCTGGGTCCCGTAGAGCCGTCGTACCTGGCGGAGGCCAGGGCTGCCTGGTCAACTGCACTCCCCAACTGCGCGCCCCCCACAATATCCCACTCGCAAAGGCAATGGGACGAACCACTCTGCCAGGGTATCCAACAACACCTGCTGGACACCTGCAGTAGCCCCAGCGAGCGCGCCCGTCTTCTGGCAGTCTCTGCAAGAGAATCAGGCTCTTGGCTGCAGGCTCTCCCGTCGGCGAACGTCGGTACTTTACTCGACAAGAACACTCTGTCCTTAGCGGTCTGCCTACGCCTGGGCGCTAGGGCCGTACATCCGCATCGATGCATCTGTGGCGAGTCTGTTGGTGAGCTCGGCCACCACGGACTTTCGTGCGCCCGAAGCGCCGGCCGCTTATCACGACACGCTGCCCTTAACAATATCATCCGAAGGGCCCTCGCCACCGCCAATTTGCCCGCAGTGCTGGAGCCTGCCGGCATCTTGCGCGGTGACGGGAAAAGGCCCGACGGCATGACAATCGGGCCCTGGAAACTAGGCAGACCGTTGGTGTGGGACGCTACATGTGTAGATACTCTGGCCCCGTCCCACACCCACACAACCTCTGCCAATGCCGGAGCCGCGGCTGCAACGGCGGAAAATGCGAAACGCCGCAAATACGCCAACCTCGGCACCAGTTACCTTTTTATACCTGTCGGGGTGGAGACACTGGGACCCTGGGGCCCGGAGGCGAGAAAGCTCTTCAACGAGCTTTCATCGCGCCTCATAGAGGCCTCCGGTGACCAGAGGGCTGGCCAGTACCTCAGGCAACGCATAAGTTTAGCCATACAACGAGGGAACGCCGCCAGCCTTCTGGGCACCATGCCCCGGTGTGACCACCTCGACGGACTTTTTTATTTGTAGGTTTGTAGGTTTATTTGTAAGTAGGTTTATTTGTAGGTTTATTTGTAGGTTTTAGCCAATTATTTCATTTTAATGTTACAATAAGTTTTGTTTTTAATTTAATTTAATAAATTTAAGTACGGTATACACTCGAATCCTAAATACAAAATTCTAGTGCCGCATCCCAAACTCAATTAACTCGGGCGAGTGTGTCCACGAACGTGTAATATTGTGATAGACATATTTTCGCATTTAAATAATATAAAACAAATTTTAATAAGTAGGTCACAAAATGCAGAATCAAATACTCAAGAAAACACTTGTTTCTGACGACTGAGGCAAACACCCGCACTATACGTGCGGGTGTTTGCCTCGAAAGCCCGAGGTCGCGGTAAGGTAATTTATGACATGTAAAGGTAAATTGGCAACGAGTGATGCTGCGTATGAGCACAGAATATTTAATAGTATGTACAAGTGTATGAGCTAATCTTACCAAATTGAACTGAAGAAACTCCTCCCCAAGCAGTCATAAAGTTGGGTCCTTTGAGATCAGCTGTACTGGGGGAGTGATCAGACGCGATCAAGTCTAATCTTTCATCTCTTATGTATTCCCATAATTTCTCCTAAAAATACATTCAATAGATATACAGATATACATGGAATAAGTAGGTAGGTACTTTTTCTTCCGTGCGTTTTTAACTAAATGTTTGTTTATTTTATAAACCCTATATTGTCGCATTTGCCCCACGGACGCATTTACCCAAGACGACTCATAGTTTTGAGTTTTATCCGTCTGTCCGCCGTTTATCATACGTTTCAATAACATAAAGAGACCTGGTTAGTAATGTTCCTGATAGGCGGCGAGCATTTGAACTGTGTCTGTCCGGGCGGGACCTGCTCTGAGCTGAGCGAGAGGTAGTGGTGGCAGGTCTCCGCGGTGACCCCTCCGCGCCACCCGCGGTGGCCGGCGTGCTCGCGCAGCTCCCGCGCGCGCTCCAGCAGCGGCACCACGCCAGCCGCAGACGTGTGCACCACGTGCACGTGCACGCTGGGTAACAACAACTATATATTCTTAACAGCCAAAAGACGTCCACTGACCTCCATAATTGGTACAAAGAAATCCTATATTAGTCCCGCCACGGGACTACCCGACGGGACAACTGGGACCAGAGGACCCCGCGCTAAACTCATTTAGCTGGGTTCCGCTCAATGAGGTTGTCCCGCTACATATGACTCAAACGACGACACGATTGGGTCACTACAAAAACTTTGATAGGGTAGGTTAGTTTTTGGATCTATGGTGGATATATAATTATGTAGTTTGCAGCCCTGTAGATAACTCATTTCAGCCACAAGGTCCATTTTGAGTTGGAACGCCACAATATAATTATTCCATGATAAGTATGTACAGTGGAGCGGAAAAACGTCACCAAACGTGAGATGATTATTCCACTAATAAAGCTATCAAAAAAATGCAAATAGATACAGTAGCTTAACATCAAACTTCTTCGACAAACTGACCAAGTTACGGAAAAATGTCTATTAGAATTTTTTATTAAATTTATCAAGATAAATTAGAAAAAGATTTTTCATGTCTTACTCTGTCGTCGGCAAATAACTGGCTATCAGTGAAACTGCTGCCAGCTCCATCTCTTCGGGACGAGACGCCAGGTAAGTGCTATAAAGTTCGGGATCTGAAAAAATACATTGCCTTTTTAAATGGCAAGAGAAATAGTAGGACTGAACTACAGTACCTACTAAGACTAGTAGTTCCGTGAGAACAGTAGACCTCGCCAGCCCTTATAAACCAAACCTAAAAGAAACCAACAAAAGTCAACTTTGGAAACAGAAAAAGTACCTACTAAAGTGACAAAAATTAGCACTTTAAAGCTTAATATTTCGCAAAAGGATCCCTGAATCGAAAAATGTTTATCACACACCCGCGATATTTTTGAAAGACCCATCCAACGATACCCCACACCATGGATATCACGCGGAAAAAAATAATTTTCCATTTTACGTATGCAGTTCTATGAACATAATTTATTTTTTCAACTTTCTTGAGTCGATCCACTATTACTCAAAAACTAATAAAACCTACTTAGCCGTAATAGTTTTCCTTGTAACTACGTTATATATGCTACTGCCATGAATTTTTTCACATTTCCAGAAGCAACCGTTTAGCTGGCAGGGGGGGGGGACACGTGACTCTAACAAAAATTACCGCTTTAAAGCTTAATATTTCGCCAACGGATCCCTAAATCGAAAAAATGGTATTCACACACCAGCAATATTTTTGAAAGACCTATCCAACGATATCCCACACTATGGGATTCACAAGAAAAAAAAAGTTCACTCCCACTTTGCGAGTATGGTAGGTACTCTAAAAAAAATGTTTTTCAAAATTTTATTTTACTCATTTTGTAGGTTTAATTAATTTATACATATGCCAAATTTTCGTCAAAATCGGTTGAAAAATGCGACCTGTAGAGAATTACAGACAGACAGACAGACAGACAGACAGCCGGACAAGAGCATTTTTGGCCAGTCTCGAAACGTAGACGCTTCGCTCGCTTCGCTCGCTCGGTCAATAAAGAGTATTGAAAGATTACCTACTATGGTAAGTTATTCCCAATTCCCATAGGTTTTAATTGTACATAGAATTGATAGGTATATTACTAATTTACTTCCTTCTTTTTCACCTTACGACGGTACCGATGAACCACATTATGAACTACGTTCGGAGAGGTATTTATTTTAAGATAATGAATTGTTACTTTGTTACCTACTTCATTATTTTGTAAAGCGTGTAATGTACACGGACGAATACAAGGACATTTATTATTATTCACCTGGACAGTCATCATCACAAGCAGTGGTGTTACTAATTTGTAATTCAGCGTGGAACTGAAACAAAATAAATTGAATAATAGTTTACCTAGAACAATTTAACAAACGAAAAGAAGTGTCCATGGTACAGTGTGTATGGTTCCGTAATTTTTTTTATAAGTTTTTCCGCAATATCTCAAAAACATTTTGTTTCCTGAGCAGTGATGGGAATGTTCCTTTCAGTGCCACATAAAGTCGAGTAGTTTTCAAATTATCCGCTGGACGGACAGACAGACAGCTCCGTTTTAACGGGTCCCTAAACAGTGTATAGTTCAGTCAGCTCGATAACATGGAAGTATATTTTACATGGTTCGAAGATGTCAATGCTGAGAATCAAAAATCTTGCCTAATTGAATGAAGTCAAATTTATAACTGCGTTACTTGTTTAATTACTTTAGCAGCAGTTTAATTACCTGCGTTAGATTTTTCTCCGTCTGTCTCCTGGATAACTCGAAAACTATTGCACCGGTTGAGCAGAAAATTAGAACATACATAAACTCCGTAAAAAAAGTTTAGGAAAATTATGAAAAAATACAATATTTTTGGAGATATTTCAGAAAAATCACCGATACAAGTTTGTCAAGTAGATAGTTAAAACAAACGCGAGTAGGTACTGTTAGAGGAATGAGACAACTTGCAGTTCAAATACAACTAGTAATAATTGATTTAATTAACAAATTACACGTGTGTTCCCAACGATAGCGCTAACAGGAGTGTCCCCCTTCGCGTCATCACCTCCTCTGGCGTAGCACTGGGATGACTCTACGGCGTGGCGATGACGTCACGGCGTAGCTGGTGACGTCATTGGGCAGCTCAACATAAGGTTCTACCTGTATCTCCTATTTTTCCTTGCAGTACCTAATCATACTTTTGTTATTGTATCTGAACGGAATACTTACAGCCAGAACAGTTCCCGTGCCGTTCAGTACCCTGAACACATTTTGCAATTCATGGGCCTCAACAAACGGGAACTCGGGGACGCCACTGTCGATTAAGTAGCACTTGAAGCCCACCACGCCGGCCCGGATCAGATCGTGTAGCTCTATCTATTAAAAAACATCATTATCGTAAAAATAACTAATTACATGACAAAGTTATTAATAGCTATTTTATTTTCGGAAAATGTTACAAAAACAATTCCGACGCGTAAGAAAGAATAAGGCAAATAGGCGATCCTAGTGCTTGGATTTCTGCAGTCACTCTCGGGATTACGAGACGAATCTATGACACCTCATATACCAAAATCCATCCAGCCGTTTGGATGCTACGAGGGATTAAAGAATCCCAAATACATACTTACAAATTACTCACAAAAATAAATAATGCGCGAAAAACCTAGGCAACAATGGCAACCAAATGCATTGCTGTCGCGCAGTCGGTAGAAAAGTTTTAAAACTTGTCACATGAAAATGAATAAAAATATTTATTTCGTTTCTCAATAAACTTAAAAATATATACGACATGGGATAAATCGATAATACGACATCACATCAATTAAATAGATGTTTTTTTCTGAATGTTTCGAAGAATATTTAAATAAAATGTTGTAATACTGAGATACCTCGTTGCCCGGGATCACTCCCCCCCAAAAGCCGACATCCACGTACACTTCTTCCTTGGCCACCGCAGCTTTTATTTGCAAATTTTTAAGAGTTGTAGTCGGTGGAACAGAATTCCTGAAATAATTGTGAATTTCTGAATTTTTACAAATTATATAAACATTAATCATGCAAACCGAGTAGCTAGTCTAGTTTAAAATGAATCACTGAAGTCAACGTGAAAAAAAATAAAAAAATAAACATAAAATGACCGCCTGTTGGCTTAGTGGCTTGGTCATCGGACTTGAGCACCAGTAGGGGTTGTCTGAATCATGTGTTCGATTCCCGCTGAAAACAGACAACTTTCTACAAGTTATATTTGAGTGTTTTGATATCAAATTTAAGCTAAAATGGTTTAAAATTGTAGAGTGTAAACGCATACAAAGGCATGTCAATGATGGTGGTGAACCCGCCGGCCGCCGCGGCCCGCGTGCCCGTCACGAACCCTTCCCACGACGTGCGGTTGGGCTCGTTCACGTGCACGTGCGAGTCTATGACACCCGCCATCAGCGCGAACTCGCCGCCATCTCTTATCTATAAATTATACATAATCGTCGGATGACAAATAAAAACCACTTTAAGTACTAATACACATTTTTGACAAACTGAAATGACTTACTACACTTAGATTTATTGTAATCCATCATCATTATTAGCCTGCCTGTTCTCTGCCTGCTGGACATAGACTTCCCCCAAGCCGTGCCAAAGAACCCGATCTTCGGTTGGTCGTCAACCCGATCATCCGCCCATGCGTGATGGCCAGATTTGTCGTTTAAGTGAAAATTTTGTCTTGTGAGTTTTACTCGTCACCCGACGATTTATGAAAGAAATTAATGGAATGAGGCCAAGAGAAATGGAAATATACAACCTTGTTTATCACCGGGCGATTCCAATTATGTATATTGATTTTTTAACCACTCTCCGGCCACGTGTAAAACGTTTTAATTTTCCGCGGGAAGTTTTTCCTGTGGTAAAGATTATCCAGATCCAGAATAAAGAGGTATATGTTGCTCCTCCTCCATGACAGGCCATGACGTATCCAAGAAGTTTCATCAAGATCGGTTGAATCAAGCGATCAACAAACTCATTTTCCGATTTATTAATATTAGTTGGGATTTAAAATAGGCTACTCACTTACGTACCTACACCCACTAACAAAGTGGGTGACATTCAATCCAATCAATATTCATAATTCCATAATGACAAATCGATCTTGTCGCCACACTTGACTTCCTCCAGTCAACTTATGAGTGTTAGAGTTTACCTAGATTTATTCTTATTTATTATTAAACAAAGTCGGTCTGTTCCAGTCTGTACGATTAGATCTTTAAAACTACGCAACGGATTTTGATGCGGTTTTCACTATCATTCGGAAAATTTCTTCCGAATGGTTTATCCCACACGTGGGAAGCCACGGGCAACAGCTAGTAGATTCGATATAGGTATGATACACGTGTTTCAGTGCAGTTACTTACTGGTGTCGATAGATGAGAGACATACCTTTAACTTGGTGTCATGTTCAGCGAGCATCACATCCACGTACGGCCGGGTGAGCACACCTTCAATTTTTCCATATTCATCCACCAACACGCCTCCATCGAACACGCTGGACTCCGTCACCACATGGCGACTTAAAAACAGTTGTTTTTCCAATTTCTCTGGCTTTAAACCTATTTCTCGAGACCATATTGCTAAAATAATATCATAAAGAACAAAATAAAATTGTATTAAAAATTATAAAACAGTAGGTAGGTAAGTATGTTTTAAAAATATAATACAATTAAAAGTTATGTTGGTATGTTTAATTATGCGTTTACATACATACAAAAAATATTGTGTATAGAAAATAATAAGTAGCGACCAACCATCCTACAGACCCAGTGGTTTCAGTAGGACGGATTATGGCGAAAAATGCAAATTTTAATCTAATAAAAAAATTAAAAATTTAACCAGATAAATAAGTAAGTTATTTAATTGCATTTTAAAAAATTTAAAAATTAAATTAAGAACTAACGCAGAAACAACACTTGTGCAAACACTAGTACGAATTTCAACAACATTGTGGTCGTTATCGGAGGCTGTTTAAAACTACGGAACTTAATGAGTACCGCCGAGACAACAGCTGTAGCGTTAATGAATGCTTCATCAACCACGAACGCTCTACAACAATAGATACTACTCGTTCAGTCTCTTCGTCACTTAGAGCAATACCTAACAACAAAGAATAATAATTAGGTAAACTAACAAGATTAGAAGAACACGAGAATACAAGAAACAAGATTACAAAAACACAAGATTAGATAAATTCGAAGGTTAAGCCTACTTATTTATCTAATCTTATGGTTAAGATTTGTCGCAGTAGTTTGCAGTCTGCAGATTTTTCAAACTTGAAGTGCAGGTGTTACACTTGTAGGCCATAAATATTAAGAGGTCCTAAAAAAGGCTGTAAAAATACATCTTTCTTTTGTTGTTAAGTACAGCCACGTCTCCATTCAATAGTCTATGAACGATCACTGCTGGACATAGCAGTATATAATATTCCCTCCCATAAGTAACATAATGTACTAACATCGCTAAAACACTGTCTGTTAATAATGGCATCAAAAGGATTATTTTTTTCACTTTGATCATTAAACCGACAAGAGTTTCACAACCACAAAAACTATGTTTCCGCTATCAAATGAATTAATTACCCATATATAGCTAGATTTATTCAAAATTTAGACTCTATCGTAGTCTAATGTCGAGCTGGATAGATTACTTGAACAATGCGAATTTAATTCGAGATGCAGGTAGATTAGATTCCATGAACAAACGAAATTTTCCTTTACAAACATCGTAAAATTTAATAATGTCTATAAACGTATGCCATATTGAACACATAAAAAATAATGTTATCTTAGATAAATAAAAGCCATTGCACATGGTGACTTTACTTCAAGGGTTGTATATTATTTATACCTTGCTGTGTCGACGAGCTGTAACCAACTGACTAGCTGACCACTATTTAATCAGATACCCATGGGAATTAGGAACTTTGCGTCATTCCAACACTGGTTACTTCAGTTAATGTTGTGTTAACAGCTTACGTCAGATCAGGGAACCGGTAACTAAAAATATAATTACATTAATTACACATAAAGTCCTAATTACTAACCTTAGAACCTTGCCGTTTTTTAAATATTCATACAAGGCTACCACTTCCGTAAGAAAATCTTTCTCTAGCCGTAATATTGAGTTAAAATTGTAAAAGTAAAAAAAAAAAGAATTAAGTACCGACATTTAGTGTTAATATTATTGTTATTAAATTAGCGACGGTGTGTGGGTTTGTGTGTATGTGTGTGGTTATTTAAGATTGGGAGATCTTTAAGTATAATTCATTAGTAAAAATGTAGCGCAAATAAAAATGCAGAAAGAACGGAGCGCCATGTATAAATACATACATACATACATACATATCTTCACGCTATGTCCCTGGCGGGGTAGGCAGAAAGAACGGAGCGCCAAGTATCGCGATCCTGACACACCTCTTTCGCTTCGCTCATTCTCATCATTCTCTTCATACACGCTCGCCGTGGGACGCGAGTATAAATACATTAAGTACTTATCAAAAATTAACAATGCAATAACTTACGATTCAATTGATTTATTTCACAGACAAACTTAACAAGGCATAGGTACTTTTGACCGCACGTCAGCGGAAAAAAAACCAGTATAAACTGGTCTCTTATAGTATTGAAACTCCCTAATAGGCTAGGCCACTTCAAGGTCAAAGTGTTTCCACTGACGCGCGGTCCACTGTACAAATAATTGATAGATTGTCGATTTATCACGGGTTGGCAAATGCGAAGGGCTTCATCACCATCGCTAATACTACTTATAAATAAGCGGATTTTCGCGTTGTTACACTTAACTGAATGGATTCAAATGGAGTTTTCATTGTTGGTTAGCTGGGTTCTACGAATATCCCCCCCAGTAAGTTATTTTATAATTTATTTAACAGTAATTTTCCTTTCGGCTGTCCGACGACGTCTCCGTCGGCGTACACGAGCTGCCCCCGAATGTATGTTTTCTTCACAACACCTTTTAATTTCTTGTCCATGTAGGGAGTCAACTGAAAATAAAGACAATATTAGTTGATGCCGAACATTTAGTTAGAAAATAATTATTTGGTGATTTAATGCTATAATACTAGCTGTTTCTTGCGGCTTCGCTCGCGTAGAAAAGTTGTTCCGCGGGTACAGCTTTTCCCGAGGTATCTGTTCTCGAGTGGAGGCCGCGAATGTGCAAGCGTAGTGTGGGACGCCCCCCGGCTAGATGGAGCGACGACCTGCTTAAGGCGGCTGGCAGTGACTGACTGCGGAGAAGCGAAGATCGGGTTGTGGCGCGCTTTGGGGGAGGCCTATGTCCAGCAGTGTACCAGCACAGGCTGATGATAAAGTATTATATAGGCATAGCAAAATAAACATAGACTTAAAGTCAGGATTGGCTTTCTCAACATTACCTTGTTTTTGTGTCGAATCAAATCAGTAGTGATGACAAACGAAGCGTCAGGGTCAAAGAACACGAGATCGGCGTCGAGACCTGGTTTCAGAGCACCCTTGCGGTCTTGGAGACCGCACAGCCGCGCGGGGGCGGAGCACATGTATTTACTGACAGACTTCAGGTCAAGACCACGGGCGCTGGCCTCTGTCCAGAATAAGGACAAACCTATAAAAAATAAAATAATCCTAGAATATAGAAAAGCAGCGGGTTGTGACAGAGATACAACGGTAAATTATTTAAGTGGATACTTCCTTAACCAATATTTTTAGCCAATATAGCCCTAATATAACGAACCTTTTTTTGTCCGCATCTGTCTGTCAACTGGATAACTCCTGAACTTATAACGTTAATTTGTCAACCGCACGTCAATGGAAACTAATAAACCAGTACAAATTGGTCTCTCATAGAATTAAAACTCCCCAATGGGCTAGGCCTGCTCAAAGTGTTTCCACTGACGTGCGGTTGACTGTACATGTTGCTGATTTAAATTGAACTAACATACCAAATTGCACAGAGGAAATTCCTCCCCACGCTTCTAGGTTGTTGCAGCTCTTGAGGTCGGGCGTGCACGGCGAGTGATCCGACACTACCATGTCCAACTTGTCTTCCAACAGATACTTCCATAGCCTCTCCTGCAAACAAACATTTCGTCGTTCGAAAAAACCTCCTGCCTATGCATGATTTTTATCAGTACCAAAGGAATAGATGCTCATAAAAATAAAAATCCATATAAAAATAAAATAAAAAATAAAATAAAAAGGCACTATCATATCCCTCAGAGTGTTCAAACCCAAAAAACAAGTTCAAATACTAGACTTATGTGAAGTCTAGATAGAGTTCGTTTTTCAAAAACAAAAATCTGACAGCCACATTCTAATGAATATAGGAGGTATTTTAGAACGACCGACGACCCGAAATCATTTGGTCCCCACCGTTCTTCATTAGCCTACCCTCATCCCTCACGATGAGGGCGAACGGGCGTATGGCGTCCACGTATGGCGGAGATTTACCACATGGCCAAAGAAGACCATTTGCATGGTAACGTAACCGGACGTAACGACAGGTTTTTTTATAGAATGTGTTGTCCGATTTATTACGTGTACCTACGTCGCGCTCTTGCTTGCCACGCCAGCTGCAGTGACGTTGTATCGTAGACAGAGAAAGCAAGTATTCACGTACGCAGCAGAACGGCAACATCGCGTTCTCGTGCCAACCGCGGATTCTCATGATGTCATACCGCACCGTGGCCAGCCAATCACGCACGAGCAAGTGCATTTTTAAATATTGAATGACAAAGGAATTCAGACCGTACAGCCTAGTCTAACGCCATACATTATTAATACTAGTAGTTCCGTGAGAACAGTAGACCTCGCCAGCCCTTATAAACCAAACCTAAAAGAAACCAACAAAAGTCAACTTTGGAAACAGAAAAAGTACCTACTAAAGTGACAAAAATTAGCACTTTAAAGCTTAATATTTCGCAAAAGGATCCCTGAATCGAAAAATGTTTATCACACACCCGCGATATTTTTGAAAGACCCATCCAACGATACCCCACACCATGGATATCACGCGGAAAAAAATAATTTTCCATTTTACGTATGCAGTTCTATGAACATAATTTATTTTTTCAACTTTCTTGAGTCGATCCACTATTACTCAAAAACTAATAAAACCTACTTAGCCGTAATAGTTTTCCTTGTAACTACGTTATATATGCTACTGCCATGAATTTTTTCACATTTCCAGAAGCAACCGTTTAGCTGGCAGGGGGGGGGGGACACGTGACTCTAACAAAAATTACCGCTTTAAAGCTTAATATTTCGCCAACGGATCCCTAAATCGAAAAAATGGTATTCACACACCAGCAATATTTTTGAAAGACCTATCCAACGATATCCCACACTATGGGATTCACAAGAAAAAAAAAGTTCACTCCCACTTTGCGAGTATGGTAGGTACTCTAAAAAAAATGTTTTTCAAAATTTTATTTTACTCATTTTGTAGGTTTAATTAATTTATACATATGCCAAATTTTCGTCAAAATCGGTTGAAAAATGCGACCTGTAGAGAATTACAGACAGACAGACAGACAGACAGACAGCCGGACAAGAGCATTTTTGGCCAGTCTCGAAACGTAGACGCTTCGCTCGCTTCGCTCGCTCGGTCAATTATAGCGATACAAATCTGTGGCACGCATCAGCTGATGCGTTGCGCTGTACATGCATAGTTGGTTTGCTCCGGCCTTAAGACCCATGTAATAAAAACTGGATCTATGCCGTAAAGAGAGAAACAATAGAGGACGCACTAAAATAACAATAATAATCAGAGAGGGACACTTATTACAACAGTGGTAAGAGTAAGCTAGACAGATACAATATCTATTATCTCTTTCTACGTATGCGAATTTATTGTTGGTATGCAGTTACTGCATACCAAATAACAACAGCCCGACTAAAATAGATAGTGTTTGTTCCAAAGAACACGGAAAAAGCTCGCTATCTATGGTTTGTTCAGTTTGACCCCGCCATAGAAGAAGCGTCTTCTCAAATTATTATGGTAAAAGACTATTGCTATTTCATGCTATACGCTGAATGCAAATCTATGGTAATATACTAAATCTATGATCTATGCCTATCTACCTTATTGTCTTTGTCTCTTATCGGCGGTGCGCACTTGTACTCGCTGCGTCCTGGCGGGATCAGCTCCGAGCTGAGCGTGAGGTAGTGGTGGCAGGTCTCGGCGGTGACCCCCCCGCGCGGGCCCCCGCGGCCGGCGGCGACGCGCGCGCCCCGCGCCGCCTCCAGCGCGGGCACCACGTCCGCGGCCGACACGTGCACCACATGCACTCGGACGCTACGGAATACAACAGATTAAAGTACAATTTTAATTTTAAGCGGGGTTTCCGCGATACGAGTGCGCTTGAGTGTGGTGTGAAGCGATTAGAATGAAATTTTGTATTAGTTTTTTTTTCTAGAAAATCTGCATGTGGTAAAGATACTTAATCCAGTAATACACATTGGTCCAAGATAAATCGGCAAAACTATTCTATGCGCTAGTGGCGCCGCCTGGCAGCGAGCAGCGGTAGTTTTTAATCCCATTCTGCAAAATATCAATAAAATCTACTTACTCTGTTTTATTAAGAAAACTGGCGATGAGAGATATGGCATTCAATTCCATTGCAGCAGGTCGCGAATCTAGGTAAGTTTGGTATTCTTTAGGATCTGAAAATAAGCAAACTTGTAAAAAAAAGTACAATAACATGCAAGTATTCGTTTATGTGAAAAAATACCTTTTTTTATTATTTTGGTCTTGCATGTGGGGTTTTCTTCGTCGTCAAGTTCGGCGTGGAACTAAAAATACATTGAAGATAAGTCAGTTATTAACTATACATCTCTGGTGGGTAAAACTAAAAGATCGACCTAGATGACGCCACTAGCGTATGTAGTAAGCATTGCGTTCCTTAGAAAAAGAAAAAAGACGGAATTGAAAGTCACGGGGGTGCCCTTTCATACTTTGTCCATATAATAAAGTGTCGCATCATGCTCAGGGGCAAATGTAGCAAAAAAGGAGCAAGATCCATCTAGCTTTGTTTCTGCTCCATGATTGAAAGGTGAGCGGAAATAAATCTAGGACAAAAGCTATCTCCAAAAATCCGTATACATTCCGTTTCGCATTTATAACATTACTTGGATGACCGCAACCGAGTTCATGTTACTAAGGGTCTGTGCTCAGTGCAGACCTGGCGGTTTATGTAATATTGCACTTTATTCAACTCACTTTCCAAGACGACTATTAAGGATCTTAACTTATGGAGATAGTATGAAATTTAATAATATTCTTAAGGCCGGGTCACACCGGATGCGTATGCGGCGCAGCGCAGCGCGTTGCGTAGCACGTCACACCGGCCAATTGTCGCGGCGTGCTGTGCCGCAACGCAATCGCTACACGCGGTGTGACGTCAACTAGTGGGGACCAATCACCGACCGCGCGCAATCGGTTTGTCTCTGCGTGTCTTGACGCACGGATACGCGCGTAGCTGCTCAGCGCTGTGCAGCATCGTGCGTTGGTGTGTCCTCTCCCATAATATTCCATACATTTACAACGTTATAAGCCGTGCTGCGCTGTGCTGTGCTGCGCCGTGTTGCATTCGGTTTGACCAGGCCTTTAATAGCCGGCAGATAACAAACGTTATACCTTGCTGGCTGCCACGCGAGCCGGCGGGTTTCTAGAGGTTTAATTAATGTTAGCGTAAAATACGCCACGCTGCTTGCGCTGACGCTAGCAAGTACGCACCGCTAACACCGATCCAGTTCCCTCCAGCGCAGCAAAAGCCTCTTCCAGGTCGTGAGGCCCAACGTTGGGGAACTCGTCCACGCCGCTCGGGCACAGGAAGCACTTGAACCCCACCACACCAGCCTTCACTAAATCTCGAAGGGAATCCTGAAAGTATCCGTGATAAAATAAATAAAATTAAGCACCTTACTATTACAGTCTCTCTTTTTGCGCCTATACCACTAATTTATCTGCATGGCCCAAATGTCAGCTGGTAGAGAATGCCATTGGCATTAAGTTTGCCTTTTGTACAAATTAGTGCAATAGTTTTAAATAAATAAAATACATATTTCGACTGGCCTGTTGGCTCCGTTGGTTGGTAGTAACCCTGCCTACTGCGCCAGATGTCGTGGGTTCGAATCCCACTGGGCCAACATTTGTGAAATGAGCATAATCTGTTGGTTTTCGGTATCTGGGTGTTTGTATGTTATATTTAAATGTATCAGTTGTTTAAATGTATGTTATGTATCAGTTGTTGTGTACAAGCCTCGGCTTAAATTGGGCCAAAAAAATAGCCGTGTGTGAATTTGTCCTAAACATTATTACTTACTGGGTTTTTCCCGCGGCTTCGCCCGCGTAGAAAAGTTTTTCCCGTGTACATTGTGAGACAGCGCCCTCTATGTAAGCGCTTTGTTACTTAGGGGGTATTGGCGGACGCCCGCTACTTTGTCCGCGTTAAAAAGTAGCCTATATGTTATTCCAGGATATAAGCTATCAATGTACCAAGTTTCATAAAAATCTGTTAAAGAGTAACATACATCCTCACATCCAAACATCCTCACATCCTTACAAACTTTCGCCTTTATACTACTAGTAGGACTAGTAGGATAGGACTAGTAGAATTATATTATTACTATTACTACTACACCCACCTGATTGCCGACTATGACCCCTCCCCAGAACCCAACGTCGACGTACACGTTGCCCCGAGCTGCGGACGCCTTTGTTTTCAGATTTTCCACTGTCGTAGTCGGCGGTATGGAGTTTCTGAACAATGGAATAACGTTTTTATAATTTTGGCGTCTATTGAACTCTATAGTCTTAGATGAAACGAAAGGACTAAGACGCGATACTCTTCATCATCATCAACTTAACATGTCCCCACTGCTGGGGCTCAGGCCTACCCTCTCAACGAGGGCGTACGTGCTTATAATCCACCACGCTAGCCCTGTGCGGGTTGGTGGACTTCACATGCGTCTAAGAAATTCTTCTTCGGCGTTTGCAGGTTTCCTCACGATGGGGTCAGTAAATATACTTAAGTTTCCAGAAAAACCCATTGGTACATACAGTCGACCGCACGTCAGTGGAAACACTTTGAGCTGGCCTCGCCTTTTAGGGAGTTCCAATAGAAACCAGTTTATACTGGTTTTGTTTCCGCTGACGTGCGGTCGACCGTACATGGCACGGCCGGGGGATCCGTATTCGACATGACAGGCCGCGTCTTCCCCACGCCACTGAAACTTTTCTCCACGAGCACGCATAGTAGGTAAAAGAGCATAAGTAGTATGTATTTTGTGGTATCCTACAGAGGCATGTCGACGATGGTGGTGATGCCGCCAGCCGCCGCCGCGTGGGTCGCGGAGCGGAACCCCTCCCAGGCGGTGCGGCCCGGCTCGTTCACGTGCACGTGGGAGTCCACCACGCCCGCCATCAGCACCAGCTCGCCACCATCCACCACCTGGAACAACAAGACACTGTCATTGATCTGTGTGGAACAACATCAGGTTATTATGGTCTGGAATGGGAGGTAAAACTGCCACTACTCGCTGCCAGGCGGCGCCACATAAAAATTTAAAAAATTGACATTTAAAATAGACATTTAAAAATGGAACGATCTTTTTACTCCGAAACTTGGCAACCATAATTATAGAGGTAGGTTCACCAAAGAGATTTTAGATTCATGGATGTACGTAACTTATCAAAAGTTTATTTAAATTTCGAACTGGCTTGCAAATATAACGCGACTAAGGTAAAAAGAAACAAATGAACATTTTGGCGCGTGAAAACTATTGTTGTTCGGTTAGTCATTGATTTTGGAATTTATTTAATTGTTCATTTAGTTTGACAAAATGAGTACAAGCGAAGAGAGTGAGTGTAATGAACATACTTTGACGCCACATGAAATTCAAGAGGCGGCAAGAGCCGTAATAGAAACCTTGTTTCATCGACCTCCGTCCAGCCGTTATAGCGTGAATAAGCAACAAACATCGAAACTTTTGTGGCATTGTACAGTAACATACGGGAAGCACGCAGCTGTGAAATCGAAATGAATAAGCGCAGCTGTCAGTTAAGTAAACAGTACACTGCAACACTGTACCTACGACATTTAGTACGACAAAAAGTAGTACAAGAAAAGAAAACCGTATCTAGGTTTATAGGTATTAACACGCATTATGGTTCAATATTTTTTTTATACTTAACTCATCATAGCGCGGTTACTTACGTCGATAAATATCAAACGCTAGTATATACCGCAGACATTTAAAAATGCTTCTTATTGCTGGTATGAATATGGTTGTTATCTCCTTTTCTCTATCAAGGACATACTGGGATTTGTTACATTTGATGTTTTGTTGTTTGTAATCGGAATTAACTTACAATTAACAAGATCCATGTCATTAAATCCTCGGTCACTTACCTCAATCTTCCCATCGCTTTCAGCAATAAGGCTGTCGGCTTGCTCCCGTTTGAGGAGTTGCTCAACGACTCCATCGTTATCAACCAATACTCCTCCATCGAAGATTTCCACCTCGGTAACAACGCGCTTGCTCAAAAACAACTGGCGGCCACGTAACGCCATCATTAACGCTAATATTAGCTACAAGTTCCAAACTAAATAATACGGACGTCAAATGATAAAGAACTCTATGATGTAGATTTAGAACATATATTTCTCCGAGTAGCGACCCCCGCCGTTGCCTTACATCGACCCGTCTAAACTTTGTAACTACTGTAACCGTACTGAACCGAACTGATCTCAAACGAATCTGTGAAGTGATTGTATTATCTATTAGCAGCATTCGAGTAAGTAAACACATCGGCATGGCTGATTAAGTTATGCGTGTGATGAAACAATCGGTATGTCCCATCGAATTGATACAGTCGCTAAGTGGACGGCCCTTATCACTTTATTGTGGTGGGAGTTTATCACTATTTTTTTCAATCACCTGACTGTTATGCATGGAATTTCATAACGAAAGATCTCGGGGTTAGGCTGCACTCTACAATCGCAAGTCAAACACGTTTACTTAAAACTAGCTGTTGTCGCGTATACTTAAAACTATGCCGAAGAACCAACCAGTCCAACAATGAATTCATTCAGTATTGAGGAGAAGAGTTGGAAGAGATGATGTATATAATCTATTTTTATCCGAATACGGCGTAGCCAAGAGGAGGGTTGTGGTTTCAGCAGTCTAATCTATGTATGATTGTATATTTTGTATGTGCGCGTGGTTCCGTCGTAAAGCCTAAACAACTAGGGTGGATTAATCATCTTTATAACTCAACATGTGTATCCATTATTGAATGACAATGGGGCTTTGTATTTAATGACATATCAAAGTTATGGCGGGCTCCCGGCGGCGTGGGCGACGGGCGCCTGACACCGAAGTTGACGAATGGACCAACAATAAATGCCAACGCCCCACCTTGAACTTGGCTCCAAACACGCGGGAAGCCACCGGCCGCCCTAACTATATCTACACATATGCACTAGGTACACTCGTTCGCCTCAAGACCTACTAAACGTCAACAATGGACCGGTTTCTAGGCTATTTTCAAAAGGGCAGACGGTCCAGTTCAGTAAGGAACTTGTACATAGTTAGGTTGAACTCTTTAACGCATAATTGCAAGATTATACTGCTATTAACATACTCATCTTGTAGATTTTTCATTGACACATATCTCAGCTCACATGTTCACAGAAAATAATTTCCTCGACGAGCTAGGTCACCCGTACAGGTCAGACTTTAAAACAAGGGCAATGCCAATTTCAGGGTCCATTTAATTTACAGTTAGGTGTCGGGCGGCGGCGGCGATGTGTCGAGGAACAATGCGAGTGACATTGGCGGGGAAGAAAGGAAGGAACGCTACGTGCATAATAACGACGGTAGTGGCCGGCGCGTGCGCACCGCAGACCTCGTACAGTGACCACGCACCCACCGCATCTGTCACCCTGGCTGGCGGCCACAGCCAGAGGTTCGAAACCATTTTTACTAAATACCTATTAATTTTTGGTCCAATAACGTGAAATATACATGTACCAATGCGTATGTCATAGTGTGAAGAAATAAATGTGTTCTCACTATTGTTATAAAACAGTTCACTTTAAAATTTTGTATGAAGGTGGAATTATCTCTACAAGGGTTCTTCTTCCAGACAACCTAATAACACTATTTTTTCAGAAATAAAATTTCGGCTGATCTTGTTACTAGAGATATTTAGTAACGGGTAGGTGTGGGTACATATTATTATCACACTAATTTCTCATGTACCTACTTGTAAACTTATAAAAACGTAACTATGTATGAAATTGTACATATAGAATTCTATTTAGGCGACCAAAGCAAGCTTTTCAGAAGTGAAACAAAAAAATATAAAGTTTGCTTATTGATTTATTTTACTACAAACGCTCACGTTGACTTCTTTGATAGCAGCAGTTATTCTGTTCATATAAAAGATTTCCATGCGATATGTCTAATGAAGTTTTAGTTTATGATTTTCTTCTAAGCATATTGATAAAAAATATCCAAAATAATATTAAAATATAAGGTATTCAGACTCAAATGAAAATATATTTTATGTGTCTCTATAGCAAGTACCTATATATTATTAGCTCACAAAAATATAGCTTGCCGTTTAATGGAATGGCATCACAAATATAAAGTTACATACGTATTAAATAAGTCTAATTCATAAACTGGAATTTTAGGATCGAGAACAGTGGGTGTTGATTATGCAAATAAAAGTTTATTTGGGTCCGTCGAGCTTCAAAATAAATATAAAACATTCAAGATTTATTTTAACATCTTCGTTGGAGAAATGTAAAGTCGTTACCTACCTAAAATATATTAGATTTTAGTACGTAAGGTACCGGTTTCTACTCGGCTCCATTAATTTATTTCTCTATCGTTTGACAAAGAGATATTATTATAGTCCACTCAAAAAATTCTATACTTCGTCACAGAATAAGTAATAGACTTCGTCTATTTTAGAAATTAGCCAATAAGTTTTTCTTCTTAAAAGAAAATCCGATTATACATACTGCTTCACTATTATGTACTCTACAGGCAGGCATATATAAATATTTGAATATAGCGTAAGACCTATATGAACGTCTACTTGCAGATTACAAAATATTTCTAGAAAATAGAGCTATTTACCTCGATTTGTGACATTTAATTTGAAAGACAATTTTTTATTTAATACCTCTAATGTTTCTATCCGCAGCCTCAATTAGTAGGTAGTCTCAAAACGCACACAACACTTCGACGCTAATAAATTTCGCAAACAACTCACAATCAATAGCTTTATCAAAGCTCTTATTGACAATCGCTAGGGGTAAACAGATTTCCGAATTGCGAGGATACATAATGTAAAAGCGTGGGTGCGAGATGCGATGACACCGAAGTATTTAACACTACCAGAGACGCGCGTCGCCCGCTCAGTCGCCCGCCGCTCGCGACGCACGCGCAGGCTAACCTGCAACCCACTTACCGACACGTTCGTTCGCACCCCACACTAACAAATAGGTAATTACGGCAAACAAAACTAAATTAACAATTATTAGGACAAAAAAGAAATTAAGCCTCATTTGCCATTACAGATAAAAAGTTTGAAGCCATTGTGTCACAGAAAAGCTCCCCATTATGGGGTGGAACCTTATAATCTGGGTAAGTAATTTATAACTTAATTTATCTATAAGAAAACTAAAAAGTTTATAAAGATTCTCGTATTTATAACGAGAACGACAGTTTTAAACTGAAATGAGTATATATAAATAAATAATTCAATTATCACATTAACGAACTCGTATATTCAAAATACTACTAGCGGTACTGAGAACAGACTAAACCAGCAAAACATATAACGATAAATCATTAATTAATTAGACTAGGTCGGTCGGTCAAAGACCTTCCATAATACGATGCACATTTACTTAATGTTAGCTCGGTAATTAAGATAATGCTACTATTAATCAGGGTATTCGTCCAAAATCACACAATTATCACAATAATCGTGTACTTTTTGTTCACTTTTTAAAAATTAAACTGCCGAAAACTTTAATCGAATGGCACACGAATAGTCTTGACTCCAGCTTGGCTCATTACAAATGCGCGACATCAATACCTAATTTTAGTCAGTAGCAGTACCCAATTGTTTTGGTACGGAAAGTAGGTAGTTGTTGAGTCTGGTAGTGTGGGCACAATAGGGGCAGGGTTAGGGCTTTGCAATCCCGAAGGACTGGGAACAGAACATTTACCAGACCCGGCCGCTACAAGTGCTATTTCCTATAGAGTTGAAGATGGATTGATAGAGCTTTGTAACAATTATTACCTACTTATTTTATATAAAACTAGATATACTATACAAATATAACATCGAACCTAAAACAATGGGATACGTATTATACTTACTAAATATAGTTTTTAAGAACCCGTCAAAATGGATACCCAAACTGCGAAGCTTTTCTGTCTGTGTGAAATTTTTAACATATTATGAAAAAAAAACAAGGATTAAAACGACGGGAAAATGATGGAAAATTAAGGATTTTCTATTTCCGATATGTACTTACACATTATGTACGACGTAAACGTTCATTATAAAGTCTTGACTCATGCATGAGCATATTTTAAAATTCAACAAATAATTAGTCCTGCAGTGAACTCTTACTGTAGCAATGTTAACAACCCCACAAGCTAAGCCATTATTGTGTATTGAAGGCAATGTAGTGTACTTACAGACAATAGACGGTAGCGGTAACAAGCCACACTTTACACGTAACTGTACCTCGAAATTCGTTGAATAGTTTATTCACTAATAAGCAAAATGAAGTCAACTCATCACGCATTACTGTAACCACGGCCATTAATACCGTACAGTATGCAGTGCACGCGTAATAATAGCTGGCGTCATTCGTCCGTTCACCATCTTATACATGGTATACTTACCTATGCTAAAAAGTTTATAAAAAAAGTTGAGTCACAAATTATATTAGTAAATAGAAATCCATTAAATACCTTTGTAAGCCCAATCTGACAGTAAAATAAAATTCCTGCTGCATTTTGAGAATTCAACATCATGAGAATTCAACATTTTGTTCCTGAGCGCACTTTTCGTTACAAAACGTCACAAAATTAACTCTCACACTGTTGTTGTCCTACTCTGACCATGTAAGATTAGGGCAAGAAGAGAGACCTTTGAAAACGATATTATCATACCTGTTTATTATCCTCAAGAACGCGTCCTAAAAAGCATAAAAATAAAAGCATGAATTAGGATACGTTGGCAAAATGTCACGTAAAATACCTTGGACTGGTCGGTGGTGATGACGATGACCCCTGAGCGTCGGCTACCTGCCTCTGATGCCTGTATGCAAATCGTGCTGTTTTCCGAACGAGAATGAGACGAGTCAACGTACTAAAGATCGTTTAGGAAATAATTTATTAGATCACCTCACCAGATCTAAATAATTAACTTGGTCGTTAAATTATTTATTAATTGTTATGGGCTATAATGTAAATGTGGTTGATATATGTTATTTTTATCAGAACTCTCTGATTAGCCTAGTGGATTAGGCGTTAGACTCCACCAGACGTCGTGGGTTCGAATCTCACTAGAGAAAGATATCTTTGTACACTGTGTTGGTCCTGGGGTGGATTGGGGATGTTATATGCATATTTACAAATTGTCCTATCCTTGTCTAACTCCTATTGTACAGGAGAAAATTCTAATTTGGGATTAGCAATGTGTAGATATAAATATTATAATTTATTATCAAAAAATGTTTTATTAATAAATTATAAATATTATGTATTTTGTTGCTGTTTTATCGTTTATGAATTAGGACATTATGTGACTAGACGAAAATTTGTTTGGCGTCCGCTACAAGAATACAGTATTTCTTATGTGCTCAGAGCGACTCCACCTGGTACGCCTGACCAGCCTGAAACCACACCACTCAGTTGATCACTATATACTCGCACATTGTTCGCTGCCCGATTCCCTATCATTATCTCTACGTGGCCAAATCTTGGCTCAAGCACCAACTAAATTTGCAGTAAGGATCCTGCAAACGAGCAAACGAACATACCGCATCGCAGACAAATTCGTGTTATTTTCTGGATACTGATTGGCCATTGACTCCCAAAATATACATTTTAACTGAGAAAACATAAGCTTCAGTGAACCAGTCTCAAGTGTTGATCTTAACTCTGTCAAGTTATGTAAATTATGCAAAGATGGAGTGCGATACTTGATCGATCGGTCATCGACCGCCGCCCACGCAGCTCACACTTGCGGCTGCAATAGATAATACTTAGGAACCTATCACATTAACAGATTCTTCGAACATCATCCAACAATGGGTTAGCTATTAGAGCAGTTTTTGCGCCCGCCTTTTGTATCCAATAACGGTCCTTTATATACTTCGGCTCAATATATGTCCTCAAGTAATTAATGCGTTATTTGAGTTGTCGACGAACATACTCAAATGCTTTTTATGAAGGGTCAACATCCTGCAAGTCTTTGTTTAGCAAATGATATCAATCCGAATAGTTGCAATCAAATAAAAGAAATATCGAATGACTAATTACATTCATTTGAGCAGCCATTGATCTCCACAGCAAGGCTTCTTCGATTTCGTGAGATGATATTGCAAAACGTAGTAAAAACTTAAGTTAACAATGATGGTAAAGAAAGGGAATTACCTACCTTTGGACAATCACTGCCAGTATAGAATTCTTATAAATTATATGCTATGCTTCATTCTACTCGTATATTCCCTTGTGGGCAGTTGGCGGTGCCGGCATATCCGGGCCATCATACCACTAAATCAATATTGATCCGGTTTTGTTTACGTTAGATTTTTTTCCAATAGAGGTTTTAGTATAATATAAAACAGATATTATGATAATTGAGCCGAACAATGCCGCATTGAGTAAACCATGGTCTCGAAAAGAACAGAAGCCTTTTTTGTTCTTCATACACCTAGTAAATGATTAGCATACAAAAACATTCAATAATAAGTACATAGTTCTCTTTAGAAGCTATAATATGTCGCTTGTTATTAATATATAATTTGTTGCAGCTCGTTCTGACGCTAGCGTTATGTGCAAGCGCAAAGGCGTCTCCACACTCGGACCCGGAAACATTTATTCGAAGCGGTGTAGAAACCGTCCCAGAACATGATCCCATCGCTCTACCCATACGATCTTCAGTAGAGAGTATACCACTCAGGTACATTTATGCAACTTCATATTAAAATATCTGACTATAGGAGACTACAAGTACCTACATCTCTTCAACTGGAATTTTCCAACAATTCCTTGACTCAAAAAAAAAAACTAGATATTTAATATGTACCTTTAACGATAATTTAGTAAATGTAAGAGCTTGGTTTTAATTTGAATTGTAATTACGAAATACTTCGGAAAAAATTGTTCAAGAAAACTTAACGGATTTTAATGAGCCTTCAATAAACAATAGTTATAGGATTAAAATGGTAATGAATGATAATAATAAAAAACTTACCTACCAAGTTAGTTATTACAAAATAATAGAACATTAATGAACTAGCAGCCTCCTAGGATCCTCTTAAAAGTTGAGTTTTTTTCCTAAAAGTCTTTATTTATAGGAGTTTTCGAGATGACGAAGATGGGCGGCTTCCACTAAGAGATGCAGTAGAAAAACGACCTATTTCCGTTTTAGAGCCGGGGGCTTTCTATAAATCTGTTGATGTGAGTAAATTATAAATTGTTTTAAGGTCGAGTGTAAATCAATAATATTGTAAATGTTGTTAACCAAAACTGCGTCATATTTATTTCTCAGGATGCAGAAACTGTACCTAGCCTTAGATTATACTACGGCGCCGCTAGTTATTTAAACAAGTAAGTAAATTCACCAACTGTAGTATTTTTGAAATGAAAGAACAAGACTGAAAATCTTCAATAAACGTTTTGCTTTTATGTTTTAGTGAGACCCGGACCGACGAAAGATTGCAACAAGGAAATGCGAATCTTCAAGGTAACACTAATTTTCCTTATAAGTACTCATAATTAAAACATAATTTTCAAAATATACCAGATTGCACTATTGTTTGTGTCTAATCTCTTTTTGAGTTTTTTAATTTCTATGATAAAGTTGTATAGCATCTGAAATCCTTTAGTAAACAGGATGTGCGGGGTTCCGGTAATTTAAAAATAATGAAACCGTCTCCCTATATTAAAATTCTTTTTTAGATATGTATAATTTATATTTCCCTAATTTTTCCATCCTTGTCGGGCTCTTTTAGACATATTTTCATTTCAATCTAAATTACTAATCCTAACTCTATTATATCTATTCTATTGCCGGGCAATCGTACATATCAAGTTTAAAATTTCAACTTAATTGGTCCAATGTAACAATGTTTTCCGAGTTACCTGGAGGACAGACAGACATGACAAAAAGCTTCGCGCCAAGGATATCCGTTTTGACAGTCACTACCCTAAAATAGTACCTATCTAACATATTATCAAACAACTGCAAAGATTATCAATAATACCAACAACTTGATTTATACTACAGAAATGCAACAAACGGCATCAGCACCAACCGCCCGTCGGCTGGTGGTGTGCTACATGGAGTCGTGGTCCGCGTACCGCGCGCCGCCCCTCGCCTTCACAGCCGGGCTGGTGCCCAAGTCCTGCACGCATCTCCACTATGCCTTCGCTGCATTACATCCCCACACGTATGCTGTCATACCATCCAATGAAGACTACGATGTCGTCAAAGGTATGTACAAAACAATTATTAACAAAAACAGTTGCAGAATCGATAGCATAAGAAAACGTGAATAAATGTAGTGTACATACAGAAACAGGAAAACGAATAATTGGGAAATTATTGATACTGCACCCTGGTCCATAAGTTGACGCAATAAGAGCAACCGAATGACCACAGACCAGCGCAGCGTGGGACAAACGAGCAGTCAGTCTTCCTGGACTGACGACCTAAAGGTGGCCAGAAGCGGCTGGATGCGGAGAGCAGAGGACCTGGTGTGGTGGCGTTCATTGGGGAAGGCCTATCTCCAGCAGTTGACGTCGAAGGGCTGATACGATGATGACGACAAAGACCGGTCAGAATAAAGTAGACATACATTTAGCCTAATGGATACAATTGGGTATTTTCAAAGGTAATGAGGAAACATCTAAAATCAAATAAAGCAATAGTAAAATGGTCATACATAATGAAAGATGATCGTTATGGTAATTTCTAGGTGGTTACCGTATTGCAACGGGTCTAAAGCAACGGCTACCAGGGCTCCGGGTGCTAATAAGCGTGGGCGGGGACGGCACGGATCGGCTGTTCAGCGAAATGGTGCAAGAGTCCAACAGGCGTAGCTCGTTCATCGACAGCGCCGTCAACTTCTTGCGGGAACACGACTTCGATGGACTTGACCTTCACTGGGTGTATCCAGGTAAGTTTGTCATATTTATTCAAATGTACACACGATTTTACAACAGGAAAACTTAATACCAAAGACATTCTCTCAATTTTCTGTTTATACTAGCAAATCTTTTTCTTTTGATTTTTGCAGGTGAAAAGGACGACAAAGAAAAAGAACTGCTGACTACTCTACTTTACGAACTTCGGGAAAAGTTTTCATCTTATGGCCTTCTGCTTTCGACTGTTTTACCTCCGTTTAGGTAAGAAAAGCATCAATATAATGTATTTGCTGCCACGGGGGCATGCCCGCGTGGAACTTTTTTTTTCCTGAGGGATCAGTTTTGCCTGTGGTACAATTTTGCCTATGTTCATTTCCATGACACAGGCTATGTGTACTGCAAAACTTCATGGAGATCGGATGAATAGTCGAGCCGTGAAAGCGTGACAAACAAAATTTACTTTCGGATTTATATTAGATAAGAAAACTTTACTATCTATAGTACCTACCTAGTACCTAATTGGAAAATGATGTATCTATAGATATCAAATAGAAGACGGCTACGACTTAAGTGCAGTAAGCGGCGCTACGGACTATACGATTCTTCAGGCATGGGACATGACTCATGGGAAACGAGATGAGCCTCCGTCAAGGGCAGTCCAGCACAGCGCGCTCCATCGAGACCCTGGAGCGGCTTCGAGAGATCAGCGATATGACAATATAGTACGTGACTTTAACATTACAAGTTGTTTACTCAAATTATTAGGTCTCGCCGTCACAATAAAGTGATACATTGGAAACATAAGAGTAGACTCTCACTCCATTGGTTATTAGGTCAATGTTTTTGAGTAACTATGTCATATTCCCATTGACTTACACAATTATTGCATTTTTACAGGAGTTCATGGTGAAATACATAACTCGACATGGAATGGCTGCTGATAAACTGGTCCTAGGGGTGCCTTTATTCGGTCGAAGCTACACTTTGGCTGCGTCCACGCTGCCCGCCCCTGGAGCTCTAATCGACGGGTGGGGCGACGAGGGACAATATACGCAGACCAAGGGAATGTTGGCATATTTTGAGGTTTGTTAGGAGTCTTTATTTTAAGTCCTATATTACGATTATAACAATAATTGTTAATAGGATTGAAATAATTGATTTCAGATATGTATGGCTGAGCGCGAAGGCAAAGGGTCGAGCGGTGTGGACGAAGCTGGCAACTCGTACGCTGTTTTTGACAATCAGTGGATTACATACGATACCCCATCTACCATTCTTGAAAAGGTAAACGGTTTTTCGTTTAAATTAAGCCCCTTAGAGGTGTAAAAATTTCAAGTTTCGCGAGACCGCAATAAAACAAACGGTCATTTATGTCACTTATTTTGCTACTCGCAAACGGGTAACGGGCAATAAGTCCTTTCCGCAGACCTAGTCAATCATGAAATTTTACAAGCAGCGTGGTATCACAAAATAAAGGAAAAATCATAAAATCACATTTAAAAATTTAAAAAAATGCGATTGCAAACTTACATGGATGATGTGATGAATTATGACATACATAATCAACGTTGTACAGAACCCTCAGGGCGCGGGACCTACTCATACTTATCCTTGTTTTTTTAAAAAAATACGATGCGTACTATTGCGTACCTCCTAAAAACTTAATTTATTGTTTGATTTTTAACAGATGAAATACATTGTAAGCACAGGATTGGCCGGTGCAGCGGCATGGGCCGTCGACATGGATGATTTCCGTGGTTTATGTGGTACACCTTACCCTATGCTGAGTGCTATAGCTACGAGTCTCAACGGTAACTATTAACACTACATAACATTAAACACGCCTTTATCGAAATGGTACGTTGAGTACTTACCCATAGAAATTATATTCTTGAAGGTGAATTAATCCAGTCCGACCAGTCTTCGCTGAAGATCGGTGCTTGCGACGCGATTGGCCCTTATCTGGCTTCTGACGAGGAATCTTGCGCCCACTTCCACTTCTGCACAGGAGGCATCAACTACCGAATGATATGTGAAGACGATCGCCTTTACGATCCGTCTACAGGTTTCTGTGGGTAAGAATAACTAAAATCAGAATAACAGAAATAAAATTTAAAAATACGAGTCCAATTTAGAAACCACCATAACCACCTCCATCATCATAACAGCTCGATGATATCATATTATTGTACTGTCACCAGAATTGCATACCTAGTTTGCAGTTTCAAATCGAAAAGACAATTAGAAGTGAGTGAAAAGTGAGTTGTAAGATTTGTTACAGGTCAAAAGTGTGATACTAAACAAATCATAATCGAACTACGATCGTGTCGACGTCAACTGTTTGGATATAAGGATGTAACTAATTTATTTATAATGCATATTTCCGCAGACACCAAGATGTCGCGAAATGTCTTCCGGGACAAAGCCTCAGAATCACCGTAGAGGATGCATCGAGATTTTTATCGCAAGCTTACGAAACAGACTTTGAGGTAAGAATAACTTTGATATCTCAGTTAAATAAGAAATATTAGATGATATCGAATAGAAACAAATCTTTGCAACTTTAATTTTAACGATAGGTACGCCCTGGCTCACCTTCCTTCACCGTTTATTGTACTTTGAAACCCCAAATATATCAGCAAACATAATCATCCAACATTATATTCCTCTATTATTGTCTTCTCTTGCAGTGGGGTGACGATCCGATGAAAGAGATAATAAAAAAGACTAACAACCCTGAGCGACTCGTATCTACAGACTTGTCTGACGGCAAAATAGGTAAGAATCCATCAATGTTTACCTTACGTCATACAAAGCTGCTTACTCTACGTAAAATCTTATTTTATCTTCCTCTTCTCTTATTTTATCTTACTTTTCTTTTATTTTATCTTGCAACTTTCTCATAACTTTCTTTACATATTTTGCTACTAATATTGCTTTCTATAGTCAGACTTAGAAACAGATCTCGTCATCACAAAGTGAAACACTGCATACACACACGTCAGAGAGGTGAACCTCATGCAAAAGAAAATGATGCCAATTTTCATGTGCGGGTGTCGAGAAATGATAAATATTCAAGATCTTATTATAACCAACGTGGTCGTGTCGATTTTCAAAACAGAGACGTGCTAGAATTCACTATTAAAGAAGAGACACCAACAAATGCATCGAATGTTTTAATTATAGGTTCTAACACTTCAGGTAACTAATTACTCTTATATCCCAGTTCTGCTTGCATTCTACCTTTTTTAGAATAAATTATCTTTCGGGTAAAAATACTATTTGATTCCAAATACTTAATTTGTAGGTACATGAATGAACAATCTATAGGGGACACAGAAACCATAAACCTAAAAGAATCAGCGCAGATAAATAATTAAAATTTACCTTAAATTTGTGTTGAAGTGCGGGTGATGTTCCCACACCCAGTAAATTGACCCAGCTTGGTGCATGCGAGAAGTCCGAGTTCGACCCCGGTCGTGGTTTTTTTTTGCTCAAATGGTGAAGAACATCGTGAGGAAACTTGCATACGCTGAAGGCGCATGTGATGTCCACCAACCGGCACAGGGCTAGCGCGGTGGGCTTTTGTAGCCCGTATACGAGTACCTATAGTACGAGCTCGTTGAGAGGGACATTAATAACCTGTTTATTTGATTTTTTCTGTCTGTTTGCACGTAGGCAAAGCAAACGACAAACGCGTCGTGTGCTACATGACGAGCTGGGCGTTCTACCGGCGTGGCGACGGCAAGTTCGTCCCGGAGCACGTGGACACGCGGCTGTGCACGCACGTGGTGTACGCGTACGCCTCCTTGTCGCCCGACGACCTCGTCGCCAAGGAATTCGACCCATGGGCGGACATTACTAACAGTAAGTTGATTTCATTTATACAGATGTACATTTTCACCTACAATAATTAAACAATGCATCGAATTTTGAGTCCAAAAACATCCTTTTTTGATAATTCATGTAATGTATACATTGGTCAGGTCAGAATTACCTAGTTAATTATTGCAGGTGACTAAATGTGCACCTGTATCATAGCAGAAGCATTGTACGGATTACGGACTATTTACCGCGGGTGGAAAAAGTACTTACACATACTAATGCAAAATCTTATTTCACAGACCTTTACGAGCGCGTCACGTCTCTCAACGACGTCAAGGTCCTTCTGGGATTAGGAGGATGGACAGACTCATCAGGCGACAAGTACTCCCGGTTGGTCTCGTCCGGTTCTTCCCGCACCAAATTCATTGTGAAAGTTGTGTCATTTCTGCGCATGCACAACTTCCAAGGTCTGCACTTGGACTGGAACTATCCCGTTTGCTGGCAGAGTAACTGCAAGAAAGGCGCTATGTCAGATAAGGCGAACTTCGCCAAATTTGTGCAGGTAGGCATTTCGTCTAGCAGTCTAGAGTCTAGGCACTTAATAAATAATTTCATGTGGTCTATCAAAGTATACATTAATTAAACACTGGTCTTAGATTAACCCTTGACCGACTTTTAGATTAAGGTCACAAAAATAATCGGGCAAAAGTTAACAATTTCGTTTGTAGGACCCGTGTTTTTATGTAAAGTATTCACTTTTTGCAAAATGGATACGTCAAAAACTAATTCGGATGTGCCCTTTCTGCAAAAAGTGATTCAAATGTCTTGCTACATGTGTGTCTGACACCGATGATTTGACATTATACAGACATCAACAGACAATTCCTCGATTCGGCTCAAAGATATAGCTGCTGCTAGTTAAATACTAGTAGTTCCGTGAGAACAGTAGACCTCGCCAGCCCTTATAAACCAAACCTAAAAGAAACCAACAAAAGTCAACTTTGGAAACAGAAAAAGTACCTACTAAAGTGACAAAAATTAGCACTTTAAAGCTTAATATTTCGCAAACGGATCCCTGAATCGAAAAATGTTTATCACACACCCGCGATATTTTTGAAAGACCCATCCAACGATACCCCACACCATGGATATCACGCGGAAAAAAATAATTTTCCATTTTACGTATGCAGTTCTATGAACATAATTTATTTTTTCAACTTTCTTAAGTCGATCCACTATTACTCAAAAACTAATAGAACCTACTTAGCCGTAATAGTTTTCCTTGTAACTACGTTATATATGCTACTGCCATGAATTTTTTCACATTTCCAGAAGCAACCGTTTAGCGGGCAGGGGGGGGGGACACGTGACTCTAACAAAAATTACCGCTTTAAAGCTTAATATTTCGCCAACGGATCCCTAAATCGAAAAAATGGTATTCACACACCAGCAATATTTTTGAAAGACCTATCCAACGATATCCCACACTATGGGATTCACAAGAAAAAAAAAGTTCACTCCCACTTTGCGAGTATGGTAGGTACTCTAAAAAAAATGTTTTTCAAAATTTTATTCTACTCATTTTGTAGGTTTAATTAATTTATACATATGCCAAATTTTCGTCAAAATCCGTTGAAAAATGCGACCTGTAGAGAATTACAGACAGACAGACAGACAGACAGACAGACAGACAGCCGGACAAGAGCATTTTTGGCCAGTCTCGAAACGTAGACGCTTCGCTCGCTTCGCTCGCTCGGTCAATTATCATTTCATCGTACATATTATTTTTATTTCTTTCCAGGAATTGTCTAAAGCGCTCCACAGCGCCGGCATGGAGCTAGGGGTGGCAGTGTCCGGCTACAAGGAGGTGATAGAGTCCGCGTACGATCTGCCAGCGCTGTCGAGGGCCGCTGACTTCATTAGCAGTATGACGTACGACTACCACGGCGGTTGGGAGCGCACCACCGCCCATCACACGCCGCTGGTCCCGCCGCCTAACGATGCACTGCCCCACTATTCTATCGTAAGTATACAATTATAATCAGAAAATACATTCCTTACGATATAAACCATATTTGCGAAAACGATAAAAGTCATTGCAAAGTGATTTATTTATTTTCTTTTGGAAGACCAACAGCTATAATAACAATATTAAAAACTAAAGTACATAATACGAGGCCAATTATAGGTCGCCACCGATAGCAATGATGTTGGTATTAGGTACATATCAATCTAATTTTGCAGTTGGCTAAATGTATTTTTTTACAAGGTGAATTTGGGAGAAAAATAATTTTATTTAGAATGTAAAAAAAATTAAAATGACATATTCAGCCTTTTGAAATATACTTTTAATTATTTTACATTCTAACTATTAACATTCTAAATCTCATCTAATTCTTATAACATTCTAACCTTTATCTTACATTCTAAAAGTGCAAACATGAGCTTACACGATGTTGTAGTAACAGCAAGTCTTCTTTCTAGGAATACGCAATAAAAGCCCTGCTTAGCGGCGGCGCCGATCCCAAGAAGTTACTCCTTGGCCTCTCATTCTACGGCCAGTCGTATAGACTAGCCGACGTGGAAGGGCCCAGCGGGCCGGGCGCCCCGGCGGCAGGCCCCGGCGAACCGGGAGAGTTCACCAAGCAGCCCGGAATGTTGGCCTACTACGAGATCTGTTACAGAGGTTAGTCAAGGGACCATAATTTATGTGGCCTGGTCGCTAATGACGACTTCGAAATCGCGTTTTTAGATTGAAAAATAATAAGGAATTTATGTTTCGTATAATAAAATACCCTGAGAACTTCTTAATATAGGTTCTTGGGCTACCTACCTATTTTACAAAACAGTAATATAATAATAAAGTAATATAAAAAATTTACAACACCTTTTTTTCAAAATGTTAAGTTCATATAAGAACACGAAAGTCTTGTAATTGAATTTAAAATCAGAGTATTTATAAATTATTTGTCATTTTACAGTGAAGAACTTGCGATGGAGAACAGGACGTATAGATAAGGCAGGACCTTACACATACTCCGACAATCAGTGGGTTGGCTACGATGACCCGAAATCTATCACTGAAAAGGTAAACTATGGTTTTCTTATAAAACACAGCAAAAAGCAGTTCCTTATTTTCTGCCATTCTAAAACCCGTTAATTACTACAGGTATCCTGGTTACGGCACCACATTTCAACAATCCTTCCATACACAGAAATGCAAAACTGTATATGATAACTGTATATGTATTTACCTATCTCTAGAATACCCACTACTACACATAAAGCAACCGCACATATCACCTCCTTGTGTCTTAAAACCATGACAAAGAATACATAAACTACTATTAGTTACTTTCGGAGCGAAATTATGCTTTCTCTAACCCAAGTTTTACTTCTGTAAAAGTCTTCCCGTGTATTTTAATTAAAATGAAATACGCTTATAATTTCAGGTGGAGTGGGCGATGCGCCTAGGGCTGGGTGGCGTGACAGCATGGGCGGTGGACTTGGACGACTTTAACAACCGGTGCTGCGCAGAGCCGTCGCCGCTGCTGCGCGCCGCCGGCCGCGCGCTGGGCCGCCCGGCGCCGGCGCCGCCAGCCTCCCCCTGCGAGCGCCCGCCGCAGCCCATCACGCCCGCGCCCCCCACCACAACCCCCGCTGAGTCGGACGGCAAGTACCTTACTACTTACTACTCTAGCTGCATCTTCTGAAGTCTTGCGACATTTGCTAATGGAAATTTTTGATCAAAAGTCAAAATCTCATCATTCCTCAGCATAATGTTGGACGTTGCCTGCCACCCTTATAGGCCAAAATGTGTATATTACAGATTTCATGTTACATATAACTAAGATGGCAAATTTAACCTTGGATTACTACGATAAGGATAAGTTTTCTAGGTCAATTACATGTGACAAAAAACCCCGTAATATTCACCCACCGATTTCTGTGCGAATGCATATTTTAAATCAGCTGCGGAACGTTTAATCCTTCCTGTGGGCGAGGCGAAGACTAACGTAATAATAAAGTTCCTCATGGTAGCAATTCGTAGAGTTAGATAAAATTGACGTCAAAAAAGTCAAGTTGTATTCCAATTTTGAATAAACCAATTTTGAATTAGAGACTTGATGAATGAAATATTGCAGGTTCAATCGGCGGCGGAGCTGGTGGTGACCACAACCACGAGCACCACACGTCGACGACGTGGCCCGGCTGGAGCCCCGGCGTCACCACTCCGAGCACCACCCCCACGTGGTGGGCGCCTGCCACCACTTCCCCCATGACCACCACTTCTACCACAACCACAACGAGACGTCCTACCACTGCCGCACCATCACGCCCTGTGACTGGGGACACTGGTAAATATAGCATAAAAACTTACAAACTATATCTGTCAAAAAATTTGAGCGAAATGAGTAATTAACAATTGTAAGTAACTAACCCGGCGAGTAACAACGGTTTATTTAGCTGGCGCCCCGCTGGAACCCTTTGGCTCGCAGGATTCAGAGCGCAATACCTTTGAAACTCGGACGTATTTCACGTCAGTTAGACACCCTGACAATGTCAAATTCATTGTCATCGTTTGGTTCATTAATAAAAAAATTAAATGAACCATTTTTTACGACCCTACGCAAAGCTATGATTTTAATTTCAAATTTCACGTAGGTATTACGACAAAATTCCAGTCCCTTCTGATAGAAGACCGGATAATACCAGAGGATATGTTTTTGTTTTTTGTCTGTAATTTTTAAACGTGCAATAAAGTGTATTGAATTGAATTGAATTGAGGATAGATACAAATGATCGCCCTCTTTCAGACAGCGTGGAAGGCACATCTTGCGTTGCGGGCGAGTACCGCGCCGCACCCGACGACTGTGAGGGGTACCTGCAATGCGAGGGTGGGCAGTGGCGCAAGAACCGCTGCGCCCCCGGCCTGCACTGGTCGTCGTTGGCCGGCCGCTGCGACTGGCCTAGCTTCGCGAAATGCAGTGATGGTAACATCTTTGTTTATAGCTTGGAGTAGAAAACGGACAGAGCGCGCCTGATGGTAGCGGTCACTTTCACTCATAAATCTGCAGCATATGGACAACATTCCAGAGGCCACACTCCACAAGTGAGGTGTCACCCTGAGGACTGTCAAAATGCCTTGTGTTCCTGTACAAAATTCAATTATTGTTCATACCGTCGTCTTCTATTCTCAACTACGTATCTCATAGTTTACATTAGAAACTATAGTGATTTTAGAGTAAAAGTATTTATGCCGACATTTCGTATAACATCTATGACGGCAATCTAACTTTCAATGACAGTTGAACTGTTAACTTTTTTCTCATTAAACCAAAACTCAAAAAACTCATTTTTGGCAAAACGGCAGATTGCCACCTTTGATAATTTTATACGACCCCAATGTAGGTTAACACATTTGTTTTTTAATGACGGGTATCAAAAGTTACGAACAAAAATATGTCTATGTATAGCAACACAGAACAACGAAGCGAGCACCGCTAGTACGACGCTAGCCCCAATGACATCACGGCCCCCGACCACGACTAAACGCACGACCACCAGCAGCACCACTACAACCACCACTACGACTACAACTACGAAGAGACCGACCACTTCAACGCCAATTGTTGGCTCGGGTGAGGATGCCTATACACACCCACACTGTAACATAAACTTTAATAAGTACAATTTTTGAAGACGTATTCAGGTCAAAATGGTAACAATCACCGGTGGACGATTTTTTTGAACTCATGTTACAGATGGTCCATCAGAAGGGGGCTCGTGCAACGGACAGGATTACGAAGCGGTGGCGAGAGACTGCAATTCCTACTTGCACTGCGACGGCAGCTCGTGGCGGCTGCAGCGCTGCGCTCCCGGCCTGCACTGGAGCCAGGCCGACAAGCATTGCGACTGGCCCAAGTACGCCAAGTGTCAAGGTGAGATTACAATTACTCAGCAATTGCATTACGATAGTTAGTAAGTAAACCTCTGTGTGTGCAATTATTCTTCTGGGAGGTGCCACCTTTCTAGGAAGGTAGGCGAGCCAACAAGGTATACCTTTGTTATTCGCCTGGTAATGTCAGATTACTCATTTCGCGTCAGTCAGACACCCTGACATTGTCACTCAAAAATACTGACATTTTAGAGTCAAGAGTTAGTTTTTTGAGTGACACTGCCAGGTGTGACTGACGGCAAATATGACTATTAATCGTAGCTATTATTTGAATGTACCTGGTGGTTCATCTGAGGAATGTACCATTGCCTAGAATTAGGCTGCAAAACCTTGTATGATTCGTTACTTCGCACGTGCATTATCTTCACTCTAATACGTTACTTATGCATTGGTATGTTTAGATTCAACTCAGCAAAGTCCTACCACAGCAGCGCCTAAACCAACACTACCTGCAAGGCCAACTAGACCACCAACTACAGGCAAGTTTACGACATTTGTTTATATTATTGAACGATGGGAAAACGCCCTATTTTAACAACTGTAACAGTTTTCGATCTCCATTTAATTTCACATACAAATAAAATCCACACGAAATTATTGCACAGTTATTCGAAGTCCATAGAGGAGCTAGAAAGTGTGACCACAAAAAAGCTCAGCCGGTCAGTCCAGTCGAATTTTTCACTCCAGCTAGTAACTATTATCAAACCTGTGCTCCAGCTCCTTCATCCGAGAAGGAAGAGGGCGGCGGGTGCACTGGGAACGAGATGCACGCACCGGCTCGCACCTGCGACGCGTATCTGCTCTGCGTTAGCGGCAGCTGGCGCAAACAGCTGTGTCCGCCTGGCCTGCATTGGGACAAGCGCTCCAACCGCTGCGACTGGGTCGAGTTCGCCATGTGTGAAGGTATTGGACACCTGAACGACTATATTACCGATATGGAGAGTGGGGGCCGGCTATGTCAATGTTATTTTTAAAAAGTACTAAGTAGGAAAAACCTTATCTGCAGAGAAACCCGATTCTACAAAATCACCACTAACCCCAACCACCACCAAGAGACCAGCATACATTACAACCAAGAAACCTATTGTACAAGTCGACGAGTCACAAAAACCTGGAATGGTGAGAATTGATGTATTCCATACTACATACAAGTTTGTAATTTAGCTTTATTTCGGCATATGCTGCTTGTACTGCTTTTATTTTACTTAACTAACACTAATTTAAGTTAATTTTCATAAACCAAGTAGATAAATATCCGTCCACACTTTCATGTTGCTTATTAATGAAATGGTTTGTTTAATAGCTCTTTCATTTATAGCAGTTAATGTAGAAAACTCTTTTGCATTTTTTAAACAGCGCTGCCAAACCGGTTCATACTACCAGCACCCGAAATGCGAGAAGTTCTTCGTATGCGTGAATGGCGCTATGATAGCGCAGAGCTGCGCCCCGGGGCTCATCTGGCGGCCTGACCGCTCACAGTGCGACTTTCCGAACGCCGCGTCGTGCACCGACCGGCGGCAGGTCGTCTCGGCTGCCATGGTAGACGGCTCCAAGCCAGGGAGCATGCAGCTCAGTGACGAACAACCAAGTAAGTATTTATGCTGTCAGAAGTGAGTGACAAACGAATCGCGGTCACTGTCTCCCGTAAACCTGTAGCCCAAAGGCCACAAATGCTTTGTCACCATGAAAATTGTGTTAGAATATGTCTTGTGCCTGTAATACACTTGCTCACCTAATCCTACAAACTGGAACACAATCCTAGCATTGCTGTTTGGCGGCAGAAATAGATACAAATCCAAATCCTGCACTATGACCTTCCCACCGGTTAGCCGATAATCAAGAAATAAGACTTCATTTAACGCAGGCTTTTGAACTCATATTGTTTTGTTACAGCCTATTGTAACAACGGCGAATACGCCATGCTTCCATCAGACTGCACTCGCTACCGTCACTGTATATTCGGCAAATTCGACGAGTTCTCTTGTAGCGCCGGCCTTCATTGGAATCAAGTACCTACCTACAAAATCTAACCATTATCTTTACCGATTCCCTTTAAATCATCATAACTAATAATTTCCTATATTGTAGGACAAACAAATATGCGATTGGCCCAAAAACGCAAAATGCAAAACCACAGCAACCACACCTCGACCAAACCCTGTTAGCAAACCTTCGAAACCAGAACATGGAAACAATCACGGTGTACATCCGACCCCAACAAAACCAGTCGCTACAATACCATCCTCCATTACCTCGCCAGAACAAGGATCTAAAAATGAACTTCTGAATTGTAAGTTGTTCAATATCATTGTGTATGTTCAAAACATAAACTTAGTATTACATTTTGAATCATAAACTTAGGAATACGGTAGTGTATTCGTAAGTTTATGGTTCAAAATGAAATTTGTCATTATAACGATTAAGTATTGTTATTTTCTAGCTAGCTACAAATTAGTATGCTACTACACAAATTGGTCGTGGTACCGTCCAGGCCTCGGCAAGTACAGCCCAGAAGACATCGATCCTACACTGTGTACCCACATAGTCTACGGTTTCGCTGTTTTAGGCAAAGATGGGCTCATCACGGCACATGACTCTTGGGCTGACTATGACAACCGTAAGTTTACAGCAAAACTCGTTCATACCCCTGGCACATGAGCTTCAAATGAAATTTTATATAAAATTTATAAAAACCATTCCAGGATTTTACGAGCGGGTAGTGGAGTACAAGAGATATGGGATCAAAGTGTCCCTCGCTCTCGGCGGCTGGAATGACTCGGCTGGAGACAAGTATTCCAACCTGGTAAACGATCCTGCCGCTCGAGCAAGATTTGTGGCTCATGCTGTGGAGTTCCTTGACAAATACGGTTTCGATGGATTAGACCTCGATTGGGAATATCCAAAATGTTGGCAGGTATGTACAACAAAAGCTTCATACAAAATAGTAACTCCAATGGAGTTCTGTGATCATTTCTTCTAAAATTCTAATTTCTACATTGCAGGTAGATTGCTCAAAAGGTCCAGACTCCGATAAAGAAGGATTTTCTGATCTCGTGAGAGAATTATCAGAGGTATTGAAACCTAAGGGTCTATTGTTATCATCAGCGGTGTCTCCTAACAAAAAAGTCATAGACGCTGGATATAATGTGCGAGTGCTGGCTCGACACTTGGACTGGATCGCCGTGATGACCTATGATTACCACGGACAGTGGGATAAGAAGACTGGACATGTGGCCCCATTATACTACCACCCTGAAGACGATAACACTTACTTCAATGCTGTAAGTTACTTAAAATATATTTACGTTGTATATCGGAATGGCTTCGGATGTAACCTGTATAATAATTTATCAATATCATTTCGTTTGTAGAATTACACAATCCATTATTGGATGGACAAAGGGGCTCCACCGTCTAAACTCGTCATGGGTATTCCATTGTACGGTCAGACTTTCACTACGGGAATCCAATGGGACACTCCAGCGGAAATGCTTCTAAGGAAGAACGCGACTGGATTGAATATTCCGGCTACGGCTGGTGGTGAAGCTGGAGAATATACCCGGGCTAAGGGATTCTTAGCTTATTATGAGGTATTTTATAAAACTATTCAAGATATTATGCCATTTTAATTTTGTAGACGAGCATAGTAATTTTATTATTATTTTAAATAGATCTGTGACAGAATCAGAAATCAAGGATGGAAGGTGGTTGAAGATCCCACTCAACGCATGGGTCCATACGCATACAAGGGCAACCAATGGGTATCGTTTGACGACCGAGCAATTATCAAGCAGAAAGTCAACTTCATCAAATCTTTGGATCTAGCTGGCGGAATGGTTTGGGCCCTCGATCTTGATGATTTTAGGAACAGGTGACTTTAAAATTTTTATACAAATACTCTGTTTTCCTGCAGATTTAACAAACTTGTGACACAATACTTTACTCAACATTAACAATGCTTTTAGATGTGGTCAAGGAAAACATCCACTTATGAATACGATCAAGAATGGTTTGCTTGATCCTAATGTTGATTTAGAATCTCTTCAACCAGCAATACCAATAGTCGAGCCGCCGAATGCAATAGATGATCTTGACGATATCGAAGTGAGGCCTGGGTATACGAAACCAAAACCGAGCACGACGACTCGCCCTATGAAAGTAACTGCGAAGCCACAAAAGCCACCAACTATCATCAACACTTTCAAAGAAGAACGCTATAAAGTTGTCTGTTATTACACAAACTGGGCTTGGTACAGGTAATTAAGCGAATCACCACATTTTATCAAAGAAATTAGCAAAAGAACAACATTGTAAACTTATTTATAATATTTCAGACCTGGTTCAGGAAAGTATACTCCAAGTGACATCGACCCATCACTCTGTACTCACATTGTATACGCATTCGCTGTTTTGGATAGTACAAAGCTGGTGATAAAGCCGCACGACAATTGGTTGGACGTTGAAAACAGTAAGTATCCAGTTCATCGGAATCAGGCTCTCAGGTCCGATGCTCTTCAGAGCATTACCGAATAGAAAATGAAATTCGCATTTGAAAAACATGGTTTAATTTCAGAGTTCTACGAAAAAGTTACAGCACTGAGGAGTCATGGAGTGCGAGTAGTGCTCGGTTTGGGTGGATGGAACGATTCAGCCGGCGACAAATACTCGCGACTTGTGAACAATCCATCTGCACGAAGAAAATTCATCGTACATGCTCTGGACTTCATCGATCAGTTCGGATTCGACGGTTTGGATCTCGACTGGGAATATCCAAGGTGTTGGCAAGTAAGTAACAGAGGTACAAACACCAGATTAGTAGGTATAGATAGTTAATATAATTCGTGGCAAGAGGAGTTGTTGCCCATTACTGACCATATTTAAAGTGAAGTATGATTTGATTATATTTTGAAGTGAAGCCTGTGTTTGAGATGACCAAATGGACTGTCGTGTCAGCGTATTTATTTCTTTTCCTATCTGCAGGTAAACTGTGAAAAAGGTCCAAGTTCCGACAAACAAGGATTCGCTAGTCTAGTAAAAGAACTACGCACCGAGTTCGTCCCTCGCGGTCTCCTGCTATCTGCTGCTGTGTCAGCCAGCAAACGAGTCATCAACGCTGGTAAATATTAACTCTAATTGGGAAGATAGTATTTAACACAGAATCTTAATTTTTAAGGTTCCGTTAAACATGATAGCTATTTCATCCGTATGTCTGTTTTTCTGCGGACTGCCGATTGAGCTGAAATTTTAGACATAGTTTTAAGGAAATAGATTTTTTTGGAAAAAAAATATTTTTCGATTATTTAGTACAAATAATTAAAGAATTTATGTATATAAATTTAATGACAAGTATTTGGTCAGCATATGACGTGCCTGCCCTATCGAACAACTTGGACTGGATCGCGTTGATGACGTACGACTACCATGGCCAGTGGGAGAAGAAGACTGGCCACGTCGCGCCGATGTACGCCCACGATCAGGATGATGACACTACTTTCAACACGGTATGACTTCGTGTTTCCCTTAGAGAATAACTGTTGATTAAATTGTCGTTCCAATCAGACTGAACTTTACTACGTTACATAATCTCTTGATTCTGTATTGACTTTTTCATACTAACTAGAATTCTGTTTCTAGAATTTCACCGTTCACTACTGGATCAGCAAAGGAGCCTCTCGGGAGAAGCTAGTGATGGGCGTGCCGTTTTACGGACAATCGTTTACATTGATGGAGAACTCTGGCTCCGGCCTGGGCGCGCCCATCTTTGCGGGCGGGGAGGGCGGGGACGAGACCAGAGCGCGAGGATTCCTTGCTTTCTATGAGGTAAGATGAAACTGGTTTAATATTTTTTCCGGTTCGTAGACTACTACAAAAAATAATAGGTAGTAATATTTTTGAAAGTGGACAATTCAGCCGGCGGGCAGACCGAGCTGTGGGCTGAGTTGACTACGGAACCAATGTAGCCGATTGCAGCCAATATGAAACTGCATAATAACATTGTAAGAAAAATATGAACCGCCCCTTATTTTGAACAGATTTGCGAACGTATCAGATCACAAGGCTGGCGAGTGACCCGCGACCCGGGCGGCCGGATGGGCCCGTACGCGGCCCTAGGCGACCAGTGGGTGTCCTTCGACGACGACCCCATGGTCCGTCACAAAGCGGAGTACGTTCGCGCCACGGGGCTGGGCGGCGCCATGGCGTGGGCGTTAGACCTGGATGATTTCACCGGGCAGCACTGCGGGTGCGGCAAATCGCCGCTGTTGTCTAACATCAACCACGTGTTACGGGAGCACCAAGCACCAGAGCCGTGTTCACTCAAAGAAAGTAAGTTTACGTTTTACCTCGCCCAGCAGTAAAAGATCCATTTTTAAAGTACCTCCTAGCTATAAACGTATACCTAAATCACTTTTCCAAATTTTATGTGATTGAAATAAAATGCAAAAATGAGCTTTGAGATAACTTAATTAGTATTAATCACGTGACATGGTGCAGTTTTCGAAATCTGCCAAATGATAGCGCCGGGTGAATTATTTTTAAAAATTAATTTGCTTACCTGCCACAGTTCAAACCCCGTCGGTATCCGAAGTGGACGTGACGCCTGCAGCGGAGCCAACGTTGGAGGCGTCGCAGCCAGACGTGCCCTCCATTTCCGAGTCGGATACTGTAAATAATGTACGTAAAATAAAATAATAATCAATAAAAATAAAAGGGAATTTATTCATCTTCATCGATCACACATTACATAATTATTACATATTCAGTACAATCCATAAGAAAACTTTATGTGGTGAGATGAAACGGTCGAAGACTCAGCGAAGCGCTGTGTACCTCTGAGTAGGTACCAATTCTTATGTATATTATTTTGATTAGAAAGTTGAGATCTCGTCTAATATATTTAACTAGCTGTTGCCCGCGGCTTTGCCCGCATGGAATAAGTTTTTCGCGCGGGAGCAGTTTACCGCGGTAAAAAGTAGCCTATATGTTATTCCAGAATATAAGCTATCACTGTAGGTACCAAGTTTTATTAAAATCCGTTCAGCCGTTACAGCGTAAAGAGTAACAAACATCCTCACAAATTTTCGCCTTTATAATATTAGTAGGATATTACAATATCCAGCGAAACTGTAAGGAAGAAATACATTTTTATTTATTTAACCTTCGTGTGCGAAAACCATTAAGCAGGTTTTGATGGTAATTTTATTGACTATATAGATTACACAAAAATATTATACTTTCCCCATAGATCTTATGTATCTAAAGTTCCAGTTCATTGGGGCACAAAACATGCGTACATTTTCCTTCAGAATAACTATGAGAAAATGTGAGTTCGGTTGCTAATACCGTATGCATTTACAGGGTCCATCACTGGAAGGCACATCGTGCAGAGAAACGACCTTTAGAGCGGACGACGTAGATTGCAGCAAATACTACTTATGTATAAGCGGGCAATATACACAACTCACATGCCCTGAACCCTTGTACTGGAATAAGGTAATTTACTTTGATGAGAATTTTGAAACATGCTAACTTACTGTGTATGTAAGCATGTCTCATTAGCAATAGCATCAAAGCCATTAGACATTGACAGCCCGCTTAGCTGAGATAAAGGAAGCAGATGTTCCTAGTTCGATGCCGAGCCTTGTGTTTGTGTCAAAGCAAACATATGTTTCATTTCTATTTGGAGTTCATTTTGTGCTTTATCTGCCCTATAATACAAGATTACCAGATAACGAGTATAAATGTAATATTTATTTTATGTAGAATACGTATGTTTAAATGTGTTACCTGCTCGTATGTCAATAATGTTATCAGACCAACAAGCCCTGTGAAGTAATGTATGCACCTTCCGCCTTATCTGTGTGTATATTATGTATTATACTTGTATTTTTACTGTAAAACAGGCGCCTTTCCAAGATAGAAGAGAAAATCTCATCATCATCATCAACAGCCTATTAACATGTCCCCACTGCTGGAGCTCAGGCTTACCCTCTCAACGAGGGTGTTCGGGCTATAGTCCACCACGCTAGCCCAGTGCGAGTTGCTGGACTTCACACGCACCTAAGATTTCTTCTTCGGCGTATGCAGGTTTCCTCACGATGTTTTCCTTCACCGTTTGAGCAGTAAATGTACTTAAGTTTCGAGAAAAACCCATTGGTACATGGCCCAGCCGGGGATCGAACTCCGAAGAGAAGACCTACGGCTATAAAATTCTTCATGGTATAAAATAGGGTACAAATAGGTACTTGTGTTACAGAACCATTGCGATTGGCCGGAGAAGTCGCGATGCAAAGGTAAAGCGCACCTCAGAGTCACAGACGAAGAAAAGCAAAAGGAGTCCGAGAGCAAGCCTATACTTGCGTGCTACTTCACTAACTGGGCCTACTACAGGTGAATATAATTTTGACTCTACATGCATGCACCTCTAGGTATGTACATGCAGTTTAAATATAGCAGCCTATATTATTGTCGAGGAAACATCTCTGACATAATGTGGCTCTGATTTTGTTCTATTCTATCTATCACACCTTGCTACAATCTTGATTTCACAGACAAGGCAACGGCAGCTTTGGACCCGAACAAGTTGACCCATCTTCGTGCACGCATATAATATACACGTGGGCACATCTAAATAGAGACACCTACAAATTAGAGTCAGGAAATCCTGAACTGGATATAGATAATGGTAATCATTGTATTTAAAAAACATTCCTTTCAAAATATCTGATAAATAGTCTACCGTAAATATTTTAAAATTAATTTGAACAATGATGAAATGAAATGACTAACAACGACTTTCCTTTACAAGTTGAATTTCAATATGTAAACTCAGCAGATACTCAGAAATTATTAATCATTTGCGTTAATCTATTTAATAGGAGCGTATGGAAGTAAAATTGTAGAATGTTACATTTACAGATTTCTTCGGCAAAATAACTAGACTTCGTCAGAATGGAAGGAAAGTTATTCTCGGAGTTGGAGGCTTGGAGGACTCTGAGGACGACAAATGGAGCCGAATGGCCGCAAACCGCAACAGCAGAAAAACATTTGTCAACTCTGCGCTCAAGTTCTTAAAAATATGGAGCTTCGACGGCCTGCAACTTGCTTGGCAATACCCGGTTTGCAAACAGGTTTGAGCTCATTATAAGATTTGGAAACGTACGTTCTTTTGCTTTAAACACCCAGTTTAAGTGTTTATATTTAAATTCCAGAATATGTGTGCAGAAGCCTCACGATATACTTCAGACAAGGATAATTTGAGCACACTCATACTGGAGCTATCAGGCGCACTGCGCGCGCACAACTTGGAGCTATCCGCAATGGTGTCACCCACGCCCATCGTAGCGGCAATGGCCTACGACCATAATGTGCTAAAGGAGGCGCTGGACTGGCTGGCCATTGCTGCAAATGATTACTACGGGCCTACTAGTCACACGACGGCGTACTTGGTGCCATTCGAAACCAGCTCAGTAGCTGGAATCAATAGTTTCGTGAGTACTTGATTAGTTTTTAGTATTTTTTAACATGTCTGGCTCGAAATATCAAGGTCCTTCAAGCCGGACTTCATAATTTAAGGTTCTAAGATGTCAAAATGGACTTAAATGGAGGTTACCTATATAGTGATGCTTTTTTTGTCCGTCTGTCGACTGGACAATTCAAAAATACTGGACCTACATATTGAATTGAAAAATATATAATGTTAAATTGCTTCAGCATTCCAGGAAATCTACAAAAAATATCGATAAAGACAGCACATTGTGTACGATGTATACTTTGCTCACTTTTTCTATGGCAAAGAACATAATGACTTCGTATGATAATAACTGAAATATTTGTACAGAATTCAACACTGGCGTATTGGGCGAGCGTAGTGCCGGCCCGGCAGTTGGTGATGGGTGTTCCTGCGTATGCGCGTTCGTACACGCTGCGCCGGGCGTCGAGCGCGCCGCCCGGCGAGCCAGCCAGCGGGCCCGGCGTGCCCGGCGACTACACCGGCGTGTCGGGCTTACTCGCCTATTACGAGGTATGGCTTCTCCATTATTAACCTCTAGAAACCCGCCCGGTTCGATAATGATCCTGCAAGGTTTTCATTAATTTCATACCTAATGTAACGACAGGTGAACAATCTAATGGATATCAACAGTTTACCTTGCTGACTCGATATCGAGTCGGCGGGTATCTTTACACACGTCACGATACTATCGTCAGTATTATCGATAGTCGATTCCTGCAACACTAGTCAGCAAGTTAAATATCTTGATTGTTGATTTTCACTGCGCATCAAATTGAATTTGACTCAGGTACTACTGATTTCCACCTACTAGCCTAATCTCGTATCTGACTATACGCTATCAAATGATTCGCAATTCCAAAGTACAGTCACATAACACACCGTAACGGACATGGACTTTAGACGTGGCGCCACCACGGATGACTGTCCGGACGTGCTATCACACAAATAGAAGCGTAATAATACAAAAAAATATTAACTTTATTATTTTTCACTTCCCATGTTCGTCAAAGATTTTCTTTGTAGTTTTGCGTTGACGGCTAAATATAGGTATACTATATGACAAAGTGTCTAACCTATGCGTCATTTCATGTTCTCAAAAAAATTTGTTAGTGAGTTTTGCCTCTAATTGGACGATATGATGATATTGAATGTAATAGTACATTACTGCCGCGGCCCGCAACAGAGGCATTGATGGATGAACGTGTGCATACGTGAGTCCATCAATGCCTGGTTGTGGCCAAGACTTGTATAGTAGTTTTCTCAAACAAATGCGCGGAAATTCAAATTATTACCTATGTACACCATTTTATTTCATACATATTATACATTCCAAAATCAATGACGAACAACAATAAATTTCCATGCGCCAAAATGTTCATTTGTTTTTTTACACTAAACTGCTTGTAATTCGCAAGGCAATTCAAAATTTAAAAAGAACTGTTGTTATTTTACCTCCGTGGTTGCCATGGTCACATGACATGTTAAGAATTAATATGGTCATTATTTGACCGCTAGGCACTACATATATGGATTTTCATTCAAATTATTTGCCCGTCTGCTCTCATTTATTTGACCAGTACAGCAATGACGATTTAACTCGAAGAAGGTTGTCAAAATAATGTTCACATTTCCAAGCATGTTTGAGAAAATAATATACAGAATACATAATAGTACCAGGGTGTTAGTTCAATTAGCCCTCTACATAATATATGTTGTGGATATGCAGGTTTGCTCCGGAATACGATTAGGCGAGTGGCGAGAGACGCGCACGTTGGATGGCACGTACGCGGTGCGCGGAACGCAGTGGTGTTCGTACCTGGTGGCGGAGGAGGTGCACCGCGTGGCGTCGTCGGTGGCGCGCGCGGGCGGACGCGGCGCCGCGCTGTGGGCGCTCGACCTCGACGACTGGCGCGGCCACTGCGGGTGCGGCCAGCAGCCGCTGCTCACGGCGCTGCGGCAAGGGCTCTACGACCCCACCACACCGCCTTCGCCATGTCTGTAAATTACAATACTACGATCAGATATTACACAAATAATCATTTCAACTTTTTTTAAAGTAGCGGGTTGAGTCAGAGAAACAACAGTAAATTACTTAAGTGGTTACTCTATGCCGCCTCTTTACGCTCCAGCATTTGCCCCGGCATACACCAGCAATGTAAGTCGAAAAGGAAATGAAGATATAAATTTTGAAGACTGACGCATAAGGGCTTGATTCCGGAGCCGTAAAATTACCCATAAAACAACCTGATTACAAAATAATGCTAATACCAATTTGAGCACTGATGGATGCGGTATCTGGGTAAAATGATCGAAGTTAGAGTAAGTGTAAAACCGTAAATTCAGATGAGTAACTCGGTCTTAGAGGTCGCCATTGTAGTTTCTACATAAAAATTAAATATGTACTTTTACATTATTTTTAAAAGTTTAGTTAAATAAAGAACCAACATCATTCTACGTTACTCGTGATCGTTACCTATGTCTTTTATCATTTTACGAGGTTTTAGTAATTAAAAGTCATACCATACATCATTATAAATAAGACACTGCTTCCGTCCTTTCGTCTGTAAGTACGGTAGTCTAAAAATAAGTTGTAACAGTAAGTTTAACAGGTTTCACCATACTCAAAATAAGTCTTGTACTTAAAAGTTATTTCACTTTTTGTGGCAAGACGAAATTATTGTGATATTTTTGTAGACATTTAATCTACTACTTAGTTAATAGAATAAGTCTGTAATTATTGTACCTACTTAATTTTTATACAAATTTTCTCACGGAATGCGTTGTACGAAAAAGTTTTAAAGTATAAATATTCATATCGTGAAAATCTGTCACAATTTTTATGAGTATAATATTTTTCTTTCCATTGGGACAAACTTACATATTGTAGTAAGTCAATGTAATTTATATAAGTAAATTTTTGTGTTTAAAAGTACCAAAAAATGAATTTAAATAAAAATGTGAAATTAACGAACGTTGTCTTGCTTTTTCTGTAAGTAACCCTTTTTCACAGTTCTTCATCTACACTAATATTATGCAGCAGGAAGGATTGTGTTTGTTCGAGCTAAATAATTCCAAAAACTACCTGACTGATTTAAACATACATAATTTACACATACCTAGAATAATTCCGGCAACTTGAATCTCCGCTGAATGAGCCCGAGCACACCATTCAAAAAGGTAAAGAGGTAGCGCCTGCCCTAACGATTTTATGCCCGCCGGGATACGAGTGAAGTCGCAGGCAAAAGCTAGCGGAAAAAATCGTATCAAATAATTAGCAATTCTGTCTGCTGACAGACATGCTTCACACAGAGTTAAGTCTCTCTTAAAGCTTACGCCTTTGTACATCATGTATGTTCTAATCGCATAAAATTTGTATTGCGTGTAGGTACTTTATTAATTAAATAAATAAAATATAAATTACTTCAAACTATTCTAAAAGTCTACTCTGTCACTAAAATTTCTTGCAAAAAGGTTGTGTAGAGAAGAAGAGGTCGCCTGGAGCGATAAGATCACCTCCGCATCCGCATGTATCTATTTTACTTTCGTGCCGTTGTATGCAATAAAAATTAAGTTCATCTTTGTCTCAAATATGCGTGAAAAAAGTTATTCAATTAAAAAATGAAGCTAGCCCCGCCCGCCGCGTTTATTCTGCGCCCTTTTGCCAGCCACCTTGCCCCTGATGGCTGAAACGGCCTTATATAAACGGGTCTTGTATGATTAATGACACATACATTGTGTAGAAACGAATGAATTTGTGAATGATGATCGTGATACATATCATATGATGGTATACAATATTTATGACAAGTTCAATGTTCACACATACGTAACAGATAAAGGTAGGTAGGTATATGTATAGCAGAGCTATAATACCGAAGGCGCGGCCTTGACTGAGTTATTCTTACAATTTACGTCATGCGCACAACGTTCGCCTGTTAGTTAGGTTAGTTCGGTTGCCTAGACACAAGAAATGCAATGAGTTAATTGTGCAATATAATTAAATACTTCAATGATATTACAGTTTCGAATAAAGTGAATTTTGGTATTATATTAGTGACCGTAGTAGTTTTTCACATAAAGTTACGACTTTACGATCGATACAGTTCGGTTAGTGATTCTTGAGGAAGACTTTATTCATTATTTCCGCACGTTTTAATTATTTCTTGACCCAGGCGTTACCGCACATTTTAATTTTAGTACAATTGTCCATAATAATTGAGTTGAATACACGACCTATGTAAATAAAAGAAAAATAATATAAACCTAACAAAAAAAGGCTAGTGCAATTGAAGGAATAAATTATTATTGAACTTTGATACTCGTTTATGTACTAAGATAGTAAGTAAACGTAAATTAAAACCTGTGATAATGGCGAGAAGATTGTTTTCTGGAATAAATTTTACCATCAGCAGCCCAAACTTCAATACTAAATTACATGTTTTTGGAAGTATTCGTAAACTGAGTACGAATGAGGTGAGACTTTTAATTTACATTATTTAGCTTCATTAGGTACCTACCTACATATAAGTACTGAAATTATTTTATTAAAGCCTTGTCTCATTTAGGTAGTCTGATAGAGTATTAAAACTGCTTAAAAGTTTTATTTTTTCCACTCAGGTACCATTCAAAGAAATCCAAATTCCGGTCAAATGGGGTCACATGGCAGCTAAATTATGGGGCAGCGGACAGGGCAGACCAATATTAGCGTTACACGGGTGGCAGGACAACGCTGGTACCTGGGACCCCTTAGCTCCAATGCTCGTACGAAGTGGTAACCGGCCGATTCTAGCCGTCGACTTCCCAGGCCACGGATTATCATCTTGGATACCTCCAGGTAAACATTTCGTCTAAGGAGTACCTAAATAATATTTTGCTACTACATAAAATACCAGGCGCTAATCAGAGAAGTATAGATACTCGTGCGTTACTCGTACTTCTACGGAAATACTCGTAACAGCACTACTCATATTAGTAATCTTTGCACTAGTAGTTGGACCCTGTCTGAGGCAAGAAAGTTAGCTGTTAAAAAACGAAAATCGTTATTTAGGTACCGATTTAAAGGATATTTAGGGCAAGTATCATTATGTAATTAATAAATTACATATTTACTATTTCAGGTATGCAGTACTACGCCTGGGAGTTCCCACAACTAATACTCTACTTGAAGGACTACTTTAAATGGGACAAAGTATCACTACTGGCTCACTCTATGGGATCAATAGCAAGTTTTCGGTTCGCGAGTTTGTTTTCCAATGATGTTGACTTTTACATCGCTGTCGACAGTCTCATATACGACGACTATGATTTAAACTTAGTAGTGGACAAGTATCCGACTATATTAAAAAAGCTTCAAGTTACGCACAAACGTATAGAACAAGAGCCACCATCTTACTCATGGGAGGAAATGAAAAAAATTTGGCATTTAGGTACAACAAAGTCGGTTGCTTTAGAAAGTGTTGAGCATTTATTGAAAAGAGGCTCTAAGCCGTCGAAACAGGACCCCAACAAGTATTATTTCTCTCGAGACTCTAGATTGAAACATACCTTATTTAATCCTGAAGATAAAAAGTTTGTAGAGGCTCTAGCACTGAGACTGAAATGTCCGACACTGTATATTAAAGCAATAGACTCTCCATATGCCTCGGACGGCTATTCTGTGGAGATGCGTGAAGTTATTGAAAAAAATAGTGAAAATTTTGAATGTCAGTTTCTTCCTGGTACTCATCACGTCCATTTAAATAATCCTGAAATTGTACTGCCAGTCATTATGAATTTCTTAACAAAGCATAATTTATTGTAAATTGCTGTAGCTAATAGTAATAATAATATATTCTCAAAAGAAACTTGATATTTATCTGCGTTTTAGTATAGGTATGGTAATACTGAACAAATGAAAGTTAATTAAAATAAAATTTAAATGTCTTTTATTAGATACTTTGTACCTTTTAACTTTGTCATATATTATGAGGTAACCAACATGTTATAATTATAGGATATACCACAGACAATACAGGTCTATTACTAAAACATCTTCACATGTTACCTTTTATGTCGAGTTATCACTATTATAAGCAATATCTAAACTTGACGTTGAATTGTTCAAACTATCACTAACATGTGCTCCTTTTCTGAGTGGTAAAACTTTCATTAATGTTTCTTGCCATGACATCCCTTCACACACCCTCAGTACAATCTCGAAAACTGCAAGGAAAAAGAGTCAACAATACCTACAGGAGTGCCGCTGAGTTCTCTTTATGAAACAGATGATTTTAATAATTAATCTAATTGCCTTTCTCAAACTCAAAAATAAAGTTAGAAAACAAATTTTGGGTCACAATAAGAATTAAGATGACACCTACCCACCAAAGAGATTTTAGCTCCATGGTTACTACTGATAATAAAAGTAGTCGTTACTACAAGTGGGCGTTTCTAGATGTTTTATTAATATTGTAAATGTGTCTGTAAGACTGTAACTTCCCCAAACAAATAAATAATCGGTGGTTCTACTTCAGTTCTGTGGTTCTATTACAATTGTAAAATATTATTACTAACGAATAGCTTTGATTAGATTACTCTTATACTATTTATAGATAGTGGCAATTGATATTACTAACTTACCATGGTCAATAGTTAAAACCTTCCTAGTCTTCATATTAACATACTTATTTAAAGGCAGCTGACCATGTCTGATACCTTGTTCTACTGCTATTGTATAACAGAGACCCTGAAACATTTAGAGCACATAATAAGCCAAAGATATTAAATAAATGCTGTTGACATGTTAAAACACTGTTTTATTGATTCACCTTATGCTTATTGTGATCAACTAGCCCTCCAATAATATAATAAGTATCTTCCTCAAAATGTTCAATGACATTATCTGATTCACTAGTTAAATAAACGATCTTATCCTTGGGAAATATGTCAAGATATTTGGCTTCATGGAACTCAAGCTGAAAGTAAAAGTAAAAATAAATATTGATATATAGATTTGTTGTAGGTTGTAGGTCAATCATATTGATAATGTGTTCACTAAAACATAGGAATTAACATTGCATGCACAGGTTTCTAGTATTATTTATGATTCCTCAATACAGTACTGTAGTGTATTGATGGTGGAAAAGCAGAAGGAGTCACCCGCCAATGATGGTTGAACCCTTTTGCTTTTCACAGTTGGGCAAAAGCGGATCAACCACCATTTGTGGTTGACCATTTCTGCCTTTCCACTGTCGATATGATCTAACTAATAAATAAAATACTGATTACTATGTACTTAATTCATAATTTCCTTTAACATCCCAAAAGTCATGACACATGGGCCTATAAACAAATAACAATAAAGCTAGATCATACTTACATCCCAATTTTCATAGCCATTATGACGTGCCATATCACTTTTTGACTTTTCTCCGAAGCTTGTAACATGAAATTGTAGGGGTGACTCAGATCTTCTGTTTATTGAGTAACATCTCAATATTTGTTTGATTACTTTAAACCTATCTTTTTCCATCATTAAGTGATCAAAACCAAGATCAATTATTACACCGATATTCTGCTTACTTTTTTCTAGTTTCATTTTCTTTAGGGCCTTTCTGTTGGGCCCCAAGTCTATGTTGGCTGCGCGAGCCTCTCTTCTTCGTTCCTTGGCTCGAACTTTTTCCTGTGCGCGTTTCTGCGCCTTTCGATTTTCCCATTTTACTTTTTTTAACCATTTGCGCATCTGATTTTTAGTAAATGGTCTTGGTACTTCTTTACCTTCATCATCTTTCAAACCAGGGTCTGTTACGATGTCGAATAGCGTATACTGGTAAAACTTACTTTCTGTCGATTCTTCCTCTTTATTTTGTGTAGGATTCCCTTCGTTTTCAGTCATTTTTTTTATTTAAACCTGAGTTTGTTGATTCTAGTTACAGTGCAAACTCAAGTCGCGTATGTTCTAATTATTAATGCAACACTCATACTGTCTTATACTAAATTAATAATCCGGGATATTAGTATCTTTATTTATTTATAAACCCCGACTGACTTCTATCTTCAGAATTACCTATCCGACTGAAAAATAATACTCAGGCGGTTCAGTTTCAAAGTAGGTAGGTATGTTTTTTTTAGGTTATGAATCGATTCTAGAGGAGACAGACAGATGTCAAAAGTTTTTTTTTTTGGCTTGGTTACAATATATTTAGGCCGAAATTATTTGTGATTATTCCGTCATTATTGTAATGGATTCAGGCTTGGAACATCTATTTCCTGGGACGTGTAGTCAATCAAATCTATTTCCCGTAAGTTTAAAAAACTCAGGATAGATACACGATACATCAACCACTACAAAAAGTAGCATACCCATCCGCGAGTAGTATTCGTATCACTACGTAAAGGCGATAGGTACCTAACTAAGTACTTACAAGTCTTGCAACCCCTTTAACCTTTCTCATGATATGCTAAGATCACGTTAATTGTGCCTTCGTATGACGATAGTCAGTTACATAAACAAATATAATATTTTAGAGCTAACTGCTGGTGCGCTGGTGCTCTTGTTGGGTGATAATGTCTGCAGTAAGTGTATAAATTAATTTTTTTAGCTACTTTACGCGTGTTATAATATTCTCTATTTATTTTAAATTGCTAAAAGAAGTAGGTAGGTAGGAAATGAGGTGATATACATAAAAGAGTAGGTGGAGAGTAGACTAACCAAAACGAGAAAAAACTTTTAGGAATGCATTAATTACGAGGGGGGGGTTAAAAAAACCACCAATAATTAATTAGCGCCTTCTATCTTCTTTCCCTCGGATTGTTTTAAGCGGAGCTTCTACTTTCTAAGGCGACCTTAAAATTACTTTTATTTAAAATCATGTAGCGACTAACTTATTAGAATATCATTGACGCTATGTTCCTGACGGGGTAGACAGAAAGAACGGCGATCCTGACACACCTCTCTCGCTTCGCTCAGTCTCTCATCTTATTTGTGCTACTAGGACAAGAACATATACCAGTTATGGGGCGGGTGCTTCGAAGAGGAGCCATCAGCTGTCTTGCGGCGCCTGAACGACTCGCTGCCAGTGGACGTACGACTATACCGCGAGGACATACAGGGCAGCCGGGCCTGGGCGAGCGAGCTGCACCGCAGCGGACACCTGTCAGGAAACGACCATACAGCTATACTAGAGGGACTTGACAAGGTAGGCGCATGGTTGATGGGTAAAACTTACTTCACTCTGGCGGTAACAGCAGTCTTCAATAAAACCAATATTCCCAGGTCGAGAATGAAATTCGTCAAGAGTTGTGTAAAAAGGGAAAATTGAATGATCCCGAAGAAGACATTCACTCGGTGGTGGAGCGGCGCCTGCACACACACGCCGGGGACGCCGCCCTTCGTCTCCACACGGCCCGGAGCCGCAACGACCAGGCCGCCACCGATACCAGACTATGGATGCTCGCCTCACTATCAACACTCAGTACTGCACTCAAAGAGCTCATCTTGGTAATAATTTTCTACAATTCGTTTTTAGGGTTCTGTCAAACAAAACGGATCTTATACGAAACCTTCTATTCGCCGGATAACTCAGAAACTACTAAATCAATTGAGCTGAAGTTGATGGAAAAATTGTGGACGGGTTAAATTATTTTAAATATTATTAGTTTTGTCTTTCTAAGCTAATAATAAGGTTCTGTTCACCGGATAACTCTGAAACAGCCAATGAGCTGAAATTGTTGCGAAAATTGTGGACAGGGTACCTACCCGTGGTACCTACTTTAAAATATTAATAGTTAGGTAGGTAACCTTTATCATCAATCAACAGCCTATTAATCTCCCCACTGCTGGGGCTCAGGCCTACCCTACCAACGAGGGCGTTCGGGCTATAGTCCACCACGCTAGCCCAGTGCGGATTGGTGGACTTCACATGCGCCTAAGAATTTCTTCTTCGGCGTATGCAGGTTTCCTCACGATGTTTTCCTTCACCGTTTGGGAGCAGTCAGTATATGTATATAAGTTTAGAGAAAAACGCATTGGTACATGGCCCAGCCGGGGATCGAACTCCGGACCTTTCGATATGATAGGCCGCGTCTTATCCCCGAGGCCACTGACGCTCTTTATTTTCAGGTGCCTTTATGCTAATATTTATTTACACTAATTGAAGGTATTAGTAAATCGAGCAGTGAGCGAAATAAACACCATCGCACCTGGGTATACGCACCTGCAACGGGCACAGCCAGTCCGTTGGAGTCACTTCCTGTTAAGGTGATTCAACCTTATAATTATAAAATATTTATTTGGACTGGGTACCATATCAGTAAATCCAGAACCAAAATCTGGTCATATATAGGAGGACATGCTGCCATCTATTGATGAGTAGAAGAAACAAAACTGTAATTTAACTCCTTGAGTAGTTTTATCTACTCCTCACTAAATGGCACTACTAGCACGTCGTCACAAACGTCGTCGCCGTGCGGCGATCGTGAATACTATCCCGATCGCCGTCGCCGTGTTTGTCTCAACTCCAAGTCCAACTCACCTAATTGTTACCGGTAGCGGGTATATTACAAAACTAACGAATGTCAAAATGTACGATGGCCTTATGGCCAAGAAGGTTAGACAGCGTGACGATGGCCGATATAAAACGTAGTAGTAGGTAGTCAAACGACACATCTATTTTAAATTTTTAGAAAACAATAAATGGTATCATGTTGATTAATGTAACAATTTCTATTTGGGCAATTCAGCCATACATGGTATTTCCGAGACGATGTGGTAAGACTCGAAGAGCAGATAAAGAGATTGTCACGGTGCCCGCTGGGGAGCGGAGCGCTGGCGGGTTGCGCGCTGCCCATCGACCGTCTCCGCCTGGCTCGAGATCTTGGCTTCGAAGGAATCACACCCAACTCCATGTTCGCAGTCGCCTCTCGAGACCACATAGGTATCAACTATCTCGTATTCAGTACTTACTGATGTTCGCTTATCTAGATCTGGCCCCCCAACCGTTAAAGAGGGTTGGCCTCTGTCCAGCAGACCTAACGGAGTGCAACGCGGTGGATTTTAAGACGACAATAACCGTATTTGAATTAAAGTTAAAGTTCAAAATTTAATTGAAATAATGTTCTAGCTTTGATTGACTGATACTTAGGTACATAAACGTTGATTTGATTCATAACTAGAGAAGCTATTAAATAAAACACATTTTGTTTTCTAGTGGAATTTCTCAACTGGGCATCATTATGTGGCCTGCATCTAAGCAGACTGTCTGAAGATCTCATCATATACAGCTCTCAAGAGTTTGGCATAGTTCGATTATCTGACCAATTTTCTACTGGGTCCAGTTTGATGCCACAGAAGCGCAACCCAGATGGATTGGAGCTGGTTCGAGGAGCAGCAGCTCTCTTGCTTGGAGACAGTTTTGCATTTAGCTGCTTGTTAAAGGGATTGCCAAGCACATATAATAAAGATTTGCAGTCAGACAAAGAAATTTTGTTCAGATCTTTTGATAGATTGCTTGACTGCCTTAAAGTTGCGACTGGAAACATTGCTACTATGGACGTGAGTATTCCTTACTTAAATCTTCCTTCAACTTTAACAGAAAGTGGTGTTTTGAACTATCTGCACTAATAGCGAAACTATCTTTCAATTAAAACCGACACTCTTCGTCCTTGTTTCGACTTTCTATTAGTATTGACATTTGAGATAGATGCAACGAACTACATCTATTGGCAACATTACATACTACTGTATCTAAGTACCTACCTTCAGGAACATCGCTTAATATTCATGGAAACTAATTTATCCGTGTGAAAATAAATATAAATAGGTAAATATTTTATGTAGGTCGCAGGATATAAACCGGATTAAAATCAAATGAAGACTCGACTTCATCATAATCTTAAACAGATCCAAGATTTTGATATTTTGATCAAATACCGACCGTTTAACTCAGACTACGCCCGCGCGGTACATGGGCGCGGGCGGCGAGGCGACTGGGGGGATCTCGCGGGGAGAGCGCGGCAGGGCATTACGCCCACTCCCCGCGAGAGCCCCCCAGGGGAGAAGTGTTTTAAAAGGAAATCTAAAATGTATGAAGTGCATCGGGAAAGAGCCTTTGGCGAGTACCGGTGCACTCTCAACTCTCAAGTGACTTGGCCTTCATAACCGCAAGGTTTAAGGGGCCAGAAGGAGAGAACAATCCCCCAGTCGCCCCGCGCCCCTGTAACGTCGTAGGCGTGGTCTGAGTTATGCGGTCCGCATATATATGTACCTAGTTTATAGTATTTAATGATGAAATGCAACAAGGGTAGCGCCCGGGAATTCGCGGTTTCATGGTATACGGAGCTATCCCCAGGTAGGTACTATACCTGTTCAATTATTGTAATTTATAATGTCAAAAAAGTTGGTATGATGTGTATGGTGAGAACGCATTTTGTCGTCTAAAAAGTGAATTCTCAAGTAGGTAGATAGATCGTATCGCTGAAAACAGAGTAATTGTAGACACTTACAGAGTTATACCAAATACAGGTGAATGTGGAGAGAGCACTGAGTTGCCTGGAGGCCGGTATGCTGGCGACGGACCTGGCGCACGCGCTGGTCCGCCGCGGAGTGCCGTTCCGCCGCGCGCACCATGCCGTCGGCGCAGCGCTGCGCCGCGCGCGCACACTACGACTACACCTGCACAATATGCCACATAGTGAATACATTGCGATTTGGTCAGTTTACCTTTAACTATTAAAATGTGGGCTGTCAAAATGCTCCCACACCCGGCGACTGTGGCTGTCATTTTCAAAACAGTCTCTTCGGCGGCCATAATTCCTGGTTTCGGCACAGTATACGTATTGTATAGCAGGGTTTCGATGGGTTGTTGTTTTGGCATCCACTCTTTTTAAAATTGACCATACAGTTATCAGCTTTCAAGTACAGTCGACCGCACGTCAGTGGAAACACTGTGACCTTGAGCTGGCCTAGCCTATTAGGGAGTTTCAATACTATCAGAGACCAGTTTATACTGGTTTTGTTTCCACTGACGTGCGGTCGACCGTACCTACCTATCAATTGAGTGCTCAGAGTTTATTATTACAATATGTTTTTCACAAGTCTGAAAATTAAATAAAAATTTGTGACATAGGCTTTCGCCTTCGCGAAACCAGATCTTCGGTTCTCCATACTACCAGCCGCCTTACGCGGATCGTCGCTCCATCTAGCCTGGGGCGCCCACGCGTGGTCTCGAGGTTCCTTTATTGATTTTAATTACAATGCTTACTCCACCTGCCCAATACAGTATTCTGTAGCCATGGACCTTTTACAGCCCCGAATTTGGAAGTGAGGAGGAACTTCGTGCTATTTTCTCGTGGGAAGCGAGCGTCGAGCAGTACACGAGTGCGGGAGGCACGGCGCGGGATTCGGTCCAACACCAGATTGACGAAATAAGAAATTGGCTCCAAGATAAATAATTTTATACATCAAAAACATTTACGCATAAGCAAGAGTTGAAACTGTAGTAAAAAACTAGATATGTTAAACTTCTGGTTATTTCTTTCGTTGGTTCTTTCGTCCGTTCTAGATGTAAGGAAACATCTACCTACAGTCGCCATCAGATCTAATGTAGGTAGGTGACAATTAGTATTCCCGATCGCCGGTGACAATACTTCTGAACAATTTAAAATGTTCTTTAATTAAAAATGTTCCTTACACTACAAGTTACTATTAATCTGAACATTCATTTACTTCATAAATTTGTACCTTTTGTACAAAATGTGCAATAGTACATTGTTACCCCAGGGGTGAAAGTAACTTATTTAGTCCCAACAATAGTTCGAGGGACTCTAAATAAGTCTTGAACCCGAGGAAAATCAACAATCATGCAGGCAATCAGGCAAGGCTCAGTGCGAGCATACGGAAACAATTAGACAAATCACAGCGGAGTTTTATTTGCAACAAGTTAGTAGGTCCAGGCCAAGCATAAGTGCGATTTTATATAGCGAAAAATAAAGGTACAAAATTAGGAAAGGCAAAATTAAAGGTACAAAATTAGGCACAGCGGGTCACAATGCAGGCAATCAGACTAGGCTCAGTGCGAACACAAGGAAACAATTAGACAAATCACAGCGGAGTTTTATTTGCAACAAATTGGTACAGGCCAAGCATAAGTGCGATTTTATATTGCGAAAAATAAAGGTACAAAATTAGGAAAGGCGTTGAGGGGATTTGATTAATACAAAAATCACAACAAAACAATTAAGGGGCAGCAAAGGGGTCATTTGCGTAGCGGTCACAACTAAAACACTATAATTAATTATTAAAGCAATTAAACACAAAATAAATCAACAGCCTATTAATGTCCCTTGATGGACTTAGCGCCTAAAATATAACTTTAGATGACATGTACAAGTCGACAAATGACAGAATTAGGACATGCAAAGCAGAGCGGGTCACAACGTAGGCAAGGCTCAGTGCGATCTTATGGACACAATTAGTCGAAGCAGAGTGGAGTTTTATTTGCAACAAATTAGTATAGGCAAGGCGATTATGCGTTTTGTATTTGTGTATTATGCAAATGTACAAAAGAAAAGGCGTAGAGGGGATTAATATACAAAAAATCACAACAAGGCACAACCATCGAGGTCATTTTAACGTAACACTATAATTATTAAAGCAAGTAAACACTCAAAACAAAATATAAACAGCCTACTAACCTTGATGCGACTGCACATGAGCCGAAGAATAGCCTATCCTACTAATCATATAAAGGCGAAAGTTTTCAAGGATGTTTGTTACTCTTTCACGCTGTAACGGCTGAACGATTTTGATGAAACTTTGTAGTGATAGCTTATATAATGGAATAACATATTGGCTACTTTTTTTTGCGATCAACGCAATCGATGAGGACTAAATAAAGCAAGACCCAAAGATTAGTGTATAGTGTCTTCGATCAACATGGTTCTGTCGATTTTGCGACACACAGGACAATCATGTAAATTGTTTTGTAGTAGACTGTAATTCGCTGTGCAGAGCAGTGTTGTTCCGTTATCTAACTACTTCATGCAATGTTTGTTACAGCTTTTTTATATTTATAAATATAGAATCTTTCCATCAAGTTCAGGGCTTTCGCTCAACGATTAATGCTTTCAGGAAGTAGAAGTAACTCTAGTCAACACCAAGGTGGGAGCGCAAGGCACACTTGATCAACTCGCTCCCACCCTGGCATGCACGAGGCAGGGCGCTGTCTAAATATTGCAGTTCAATAAATAAAAAACATTCGTGTCAAATATACCTCTATTGTACCGTATTATTTAAGTCTAACATTATTCTAGTTTACTCTAATTAATTTCACCAGAAGTTATCCACAGTGCACACTGCAATTAGACATATTTACATTTTGTCATTAGTTATACTAATTCGTAACAAATATAGTCTGTATATTGTATCAAACAGCGCGACGTTATCAATAAATAATCGAATGAACTGTGTGCCATTCCAACAAATCGAAACTATACCAATGAAACTTGATCACATTCCATAAATATGAAAATGTTTAAAGGAGTTCATGTCTTTAAAATGTAATGAAATGTCTCTTAAAGGTATGAGACGTAATAATATAAGCTAGACACCGAAATGTCGATTAAAATGTTTGCTAATTGCGAAACTCAAGTACCTACTTACCTAGATAATATAAGGCAAAAACAAACGAAAAATAGCAATTTAGTGTACGAATGCTTTTATCACATACACACGCACATCGTGAATTTGATCACGACAGAGATAAGGTTACTATCATAAATTCATAACATTCATAGCTATACATACACATACTACAATAATCAAACCTTGTATTTTTTTAATTATTTTTGTACGAATAATATTGCTGCTTGCTAGTTTTCATTATCACATACACACGCAATACGTAAACATCGTTTTTGATAACAGAGATTACATTACGATCATAACTACAATCTATATACTTACTTTTGCTTTTAAATTTTATTAAACTTGTTCGATTCTTTATAGGAAACAGTTATAAGGTACGATCACATTTTTTGTATTTGCAATCTTATCTCTAATATTAAGTCTCTTGCATGATGAACAATGAAAGAACACAGTTCAAATAGAAACTAAGGAATCAAGATACGTAGTTAAAACATAATAAAATAACATAATTATAATTAAAGACGGTATCATGATTTTTCTAAAATGGTTTTCTAGTCTACTAAATGGAATAATCCATTTCCTGATACATAAAAAGATTTCCGTTTTAGCAGAGAACTAAACACGACGTTGTTTTGTTTATAAAAATATATGCAATTTATTTCATAGTGGTTAACCTCCTGTCACAAATGAAATGAGCTTGTAATTTAGTTTCATCTGATTACAAACTGCCGGAAACATATTTTCGCTTTTCATTCATAACAGGAGGTTAGAGTAGTAATTATTAGAATTTGAGCGAAAACCCTGGGGCTACGTTGAGGGAGCGCGGTTGCACGTGGAAGCCGAGCGCCTCGTCGGAGTCGGCGCGGGAGTACTGCGCGTACGCGGCGCCGCCGGCCGGCGGGCGCGGGCTGTGCGTGGTGCGCCGGTTGCCCTCCGACTTGGCCGGCCACGTCGGGAACATCGCCGGGTCTATGGCCACCGGTTGCTCCTGAAAATAACATAGCTTATACAGTATCTTCAAAATGAGAAGCTTGAGTCATTATCGAGAACCGTCAAATGAATTGCTCACCTTAAAATAGGCATGCTCAAGCGCTCCGTCGGCCGTGACTCGCCTCGCTGGGTTGTAGGTAAGGAAGGCCTGCAGCAGCGCGTGGCCGGGCTCGGACAGCAGGTCAGGCCCGATGCGCTGCCGCAGCCCGCCCGGGGGGTGCTCCGCGAACGTCATCTTCTGCACCGCGGGCAGCTCGCTGTAGCCCGGCCATAACGCCTCTGATGGTGTGCCCAAGTCCTACAAACGAGATGTGCACATCTATATTGTAGTATTCGAGTTTTAGTGTGGTTCAATGAGAAGACAGACACTGGTTAACATATTGTTGAAGTAGGTATAAATAATGGCAAAATTAATACCTATCGGTATACAAAAATGGTTGAATAACTTCAAATTCAAATTCAAAAGTATTTTATTGCATGTAAGTACACTAGGTACATTTATACAACGTCAATTTTTTATCTACCACCGCCTCCAAGGTGTTATATAGAGCTGGGAAGAAGAAGCGGCGCAACAAACTTCCGCAACACATCTTTTAAAATCAAGTTTGTACATAACATTATTTTGTAAAGATTGTGCGAGGCTGAAGTAACATTAACACCAGGCATCTTTGTCATTTAGATAATCGACTGTTTTATAATAAGCTTTCTTACAAAGTTGTTGTTTAATGTGAGTCTTAAATTTTCTGTCATTCATATTTAAGATTTCTTCTGGTAGTTTATTGTAGAAGCGTATACATTGCCCCGTGAATGATTTACTGACCTTACTAAGCCTTAACTGTGGTGGTACAAGTTTGTTTTTGTTTCTTGTAACATAAGCTGTGTTCATATCACAGTGCCTCAAAAAGAGAGATATATTTTTGCGGACATACAAAATATTCTCAAAAATGTATTGACTGGCAACGGTTAATATATTAATTTCTTTAAACTTTTCTCTTAATGATTCTCTACAACGTAGATTATAGATCGCCCTAACAGCTCTCTTTTGCAAAATAAAGATGGTTTCTATATCTTCTTTGGCTGCACCTATATAAAATACTTATTCCAAACGATGAAACAGGCTTTCTATTTACCTAGCGTATTCACGTATCTCAGTGAGATACACATTGCGCACGCCCGTTCGTAATGTTTCGACACGAGTCAGACAAAGAGAGTTAGACAAAATAAACTGATGGTAACAAATGTTAACCTTAAATATCCGGTTCAACTGGTCAACTTCAGATTTGCCAGGGAACAGTGGGTTCATGGCGATGAACTCTGCGAATATGCAGCCCACGCTCCACATGTCGATGGGAGTAGAGTACTCTTTGCCGCACAGCAGTAGTTCGGGCGCGCGGTACCACAGTGTGACTACAATCGGGGTGTACTGGCGCAGAGGCGAGCCATACTCTCTGGCTAAGCCAAAGTCGCCCACCTGCAATAGTGAACGATTTTTAGTCAGAATGTCTGATTATAAGAAATTTACATTAATTCGTGACCAGTTTAGAAACATAAACTTATAATTCTCCAAATAATGTCCAAGATTTAATTAACATTGACATAAAGTATGTACCTTCAGGATTCCTTTGTGTGACAGTAGTAGATTACTTGTCTTGAGATCTCGATGTAAGATCCAATTGTCGTGAAGATGATGTACGGCTTTAAGCAACTGCGTCATAAGGCATTTTACTTCTCCTGTAATGAGAGAAAGGTAGGATTAACAGCTACTGGTATGTGTAGATCCACTTCACCTAGATAGGTTTTTAGTGTTTTTTATTAATACGCCAGTAGATTCCGCGCAGTTAGATTTTTCGTGACTCAGTGCCCCCCCCCCCCTTATGAAGTGGGAAGGGGAACCCCATACACTTTTTTAGAACTGGCATGGTAGTTACAAGAATATGTCATGGGATGACAGTGGCATGCTTACTGGTATCACGGCTGTAAGGAAACGAATTCTGAAAAATCAATTGAGCTGTACGTTGATAGATCAGTCAGTCAGGAGATGGCTTACCTAAAAGCAGACTGATGAAAAAAATCCACGATATACAAGGAGTGAGCTGTGATGAACTGGCTAACCATCCATCAACTGGCTGATTTAGACATTTCCACAAATACATTACCTGGAAGGAAAACTTGCTTCTTGCCTCTCATGGTTTCCATGAGACTCTTGAGGTCATGCTCTACGTAGTCCATGACGATGAATATCTTGTCCATGTTGGAGCCGACCACGATCTCCCTCACAGTGACAATGTTCGGATGCTGGCCCTGCAACAACCAAACAGAGCGTGCGCCTCGTTACAACACAGCCAGTGGCAGACCCTTCAATGCTTATCATCCTCTCGATGCACAGAAACCGGTCCCATGTCGCATCTCTTCTACGATAAAATAGCTGAAAATGCATACTTCACTATTTGTCTATACTACCTAATAAAATAAATTCAACAACGGATGTAACTTTTAGCTCGCTGTGATATCCTTCTAATGATCGCCGAATAGTAATTATACTTACGTAATTAAATATTTTTAATATGTAGATCAAAGGTTTACTTACAATTGATTAAAGTTTTACAATCAAATATTACAATTAATGTCGATTTAAGGCAGACGAAGTCTACCAAAAACCTATACTAATAGATAGGTACCCGCCTACAGTAATTCTTTTTATACGGAAGATCCAACAATGATATAAATTTACAACCGATACAATGACTAACAGGACATCAATATTTCATTCTAGTTTTTTCTCACCAAAATAGTGTTACAATTCTTATTAAAATGCGTATATTCGGTGAACTCTTGAACAGCAGCGTAATTAACAAATGGATATAATTAATCAATGGATATTGTTAATTTTAAAGTTGCAATGAAAATAAAGGAAAAACAATAAAATATTCGTTTCACTGATGCGTTCAAAACACCCTTTTGCTAAAAAGCAAATAGTTACACACCTAAATATACTTTAGACTTCTCATTTGGGTACAGTAGAGTTCATTAATATATTTAGAATTTCGTACCTTGTCGCTCTAATGTAATTGACGCTTTCGCTCGTGATATTAGCAAATACATCACGACTGACAAGGTATTAAACTCCTCAGATATTTATTAATGAACTCGACTGTACTTAAAGCAAAACTGTACTGCAGTTTTCAGATACCCTTCCAAAATTATTCTAAAATGATTTTTGTTTTTACAATCTATAGCAACTCAAACAAATACAGTAGAAAAAGATGTACAATAAAATTAATTAAAAACTTTTACTTAATAATCGTAGTTCGACTATCATAGTTCAAAAATCGCTGCTCAAACGACCACCGTGTGCATATTAAAAAGTAGGTACTTACTGGTGTAAACACAAATAAAAATCCTTTCAATATAGATCAAGATTCCCAGAACTATTATTTTTAAAGGGTTTCATAGAATTTAAAGGAAATATGTCTTAGGGATTCATTACTTATTTCTGGCTCCCCTTTTTTAATAGTGCATAAAGTCAACTGGCTTTTCATAATAAACTTACTAAGTGAAATTATTACGAAAAGCACTTTTTTAAACAATCCCTAGGGATGTTTGTGAGGATGAATGTTTGTTACTCTTTCACGCAAAAACTACGGATGAATTTTGATGAAACTTTACAGTAATATAAAATATAACATCAGAATAGGCTTTAATTCATAAAGATATTGTGAAAATTGGCCAATAAATCCAAATTTAATGCGGGTGAAACAACATGGATGGATACTGATTTCATGTTAACTTGCGAACCAAATAGAACAGATTGCCACAACAGATGAAGCTGAATACAGAAAATACATAGACTAAACTTCATTAAACTACAAGTTTCACAAAGGCTATAGATATTTACCTCGGGAAAAGCTGTTCCCATGGGAAAAACTTTTATCCGCGGGCGAAGCCGCGGGAAAAAGCTACTATAACATAAGAGAAATCGAATCTGAGGTATATAGCCACGTGAACATATTACAAATAATGCTACGAGTAAAAATAAGCAAGTACTTGACAGTCATAAATCTCTCTTATTTAGCAAAACGTAATTTGCTCCGTATTTTCTACTGAATGCCCGCGCAATAAGTTACATCCGCCGTTGTGCTACCGAGGCTCTTCACAATTATCAGAACACATCAAAAGAAAGAGTAGAAAGCTTTGAAAAAAGCGTTTTATTTGCTTTTGAAGTAATTTACGGGAACTCCATCCAGTTCAGAAGTGTTCTGACGTCATTGTGAAGAAAGTATTATATTATTAACTTGTATAAGTCACCTTGAATTCGCTACATACAATGAGATGTAAAAAAATCAAACCTACTTTAGATCATTTAATTGACTGCAAATTTAGGATAATATGATAAAATTTATAAAGCTTTTGTTGTCCGAGGAAATTCAATAATTACATCACTCGTGTACCATTATTTAAGTTATAATATAAATATTAAGTATTTGATATTCGTGGAATTAAACTTGTTCATTATCTTGGAAGTTTAATTTAGTCTCCAAAAAGGATCGCAGTCAATTGCATGTAACTATGTAGGTATACTGTATACATATCATTCACTATTATGGGGTTAAAATTTTATTTTTTAAACATAAAAACTAGGTACTTACTAGTAAATATGTTTGCGTATACTTAATGTTTTATTTTATTCAATAACTATCGTATTCAAGATAACTAATAAGTGAGCCACACTTCCAGCTATAAATAAATCTGTGCATACAGGCCACCAGGCGCGTCGGTAATAGTGAATACATTGCAACGGTTTTATATAACCGGAGTTGTGGCCCACCGTACGTGAAATAACCAAACCTGTTTTTAAAAAAATTGTTTGTACTAATTGTACAGAATCTCCGTGGAGGTTTCGATACACAGGCGCAAAATATACTACAAATTTACTAGCACGACAAAATAGTTTTACACAAATGTGAAGGATACATTTCCAGATATTTCATCATACATTAAAATTCATATGTATTAGGATCACACTTTTTCTATGCTATTTGTATAATCCATATGAAAAAAGGTCAGACTAAATATGTTGACATGTTGGACCAACAACTTATCCTCCTGAATTTTAAGATAATGCGACCCCAATCATTGTATTAAATATTTAACATATAGATTATTACGACGTACGTGAAGCAAAACATAACGTTACTACACACATTAGCATGTGCACACCAACGTATATTGAACCATAATGACCTCTGGATTTCTGAAGTATGTATAATGAAATAAAAACATTGTTTATGAAACTGAAATACATGTTTAGAGTAGGTAATTAAAAATATATATTCAGAATTTCTTCTAATTGCAATATGGCAAGCGATAAAAATATCTCTTTTGACTGTTTTACTCCCCTCTCTTTGCATAAGTAATAAATCTAAATAATACCAAATTGTAATTTATTTAATACAATGATTGAGTTTTCACCCAAGCCAAGCCAAAAGCAATATATGTTGAAAGAAGTTGGCTGTAGGTAGAAACATACAAACATAAGTATGCAAAATATTTATATTCCTTTTGGCTTAGACGCAGGCAGTTATATAAAGGTGTCCTAATCTCCGTTCATAATTATGACGGAGGGTTTTCCCAGCCGTGGATACGTACGGACACTACCTTATTTTGTAAATTGATGTGTTACTTCCATCAGTTGAATACGAACATCGATAACTAGTTATTTGAAATGGTGACACAGACAAAACCTAGATCAATGTTTATACATACCTATATTTTGAACACACAAGAATAAATGCCTTTGTGAAGTGTATCAGATATAACTTCAGCAACTATGTCAATGTCACAGGGAAATAATCTAACGAAATCTATGGAGAATGCAAAGCTGTTCATAATACTATCCGTTACTTTTTATACTGTGCCATTTCCTTGGCTATATTATAATCTACTATTAGAAATTCCCCTGTGACAAGAATACAAATTTTAGTTACATCATACCTCTATTTAATTACGGAATGCCATTGAGAAGAATTTTATTTTACAAATATCTAATTATTTATAGTTAGTTTTTATTATTAATAGGGCATTAGTAATATTTATTTTTAGTTAGCCCTCCTGCCGCAGAATATATAATAGTAGTAGGTACTTCAGATTAAGTTTCAAAAGGCTTGCAGCGAGTTGTTACATCAAGACGTTTTCGTAGTAAAAAAAACAATAACAAGATTAAAAAGAAACATTTTAAATGTGACATTAAATATTAGACCCTAAGGGTCAGTTCCAGAACCATATCACTATACACTAAAGAACAAAATCGCCTCGAGCCTCGTGCTCGAAGTCATTCATACGATTTGTTCTTTAGGGTATATAGTGATAACTGATATGGTTCATTTGACAATGACGTCAAAAAAAGCGCTCGGGCCAATTTCCGCTTGGTCTGAACTGACCCATAAAAAACTATCACATAATTGAGTTTGTATTTTCATGTAGGTAGGTACTTTTAAATTACAGTGGCGTGGAATGACGACGAACATTTTATTTTTAAAACCAAAACTCAAGAACAGGTGTTTTTATGCGGAGACCTAAACTTTAGAATTTGCAGATTAATAGTCGGGAAGTAGTAGTTCAGTCACAATACTTATTTCTGTGTTGTGGTTCAGTTGTTGCTTGATAAGACAGTGCTCATTGCATGTAACGCAACCGGTTATAGTATATTCTAATATTTTTACAGCTTTTCATGTTAAAACGTAATGTCTAGCGAAGCTCTTTCGTCCGTCCGCGTGGGCCGATTAAATGAAGTTGAAATGAAATATTTACACAATATAAAATTGCAGTCATATCCTGAGAAATTTAACGTCGTCAACATAATCATCAGTCCGTTGTCGGGGACGCTATGCCCAGCAGTGGACACCACGCGCCATCGCACCCGAACCGCAGTCGCATGGTAGACACGCAACATTAATGGGTATTTTCAAAGTATACTGTTGGCTTCATTGCAGCCCCAATGTTTCTGATAATATTCCCAGCTACGAGGAATTTGAAGAAACAATCTGTTTTTTTACTAACTTTCAAAACTTTCATCCTCCTAATCCTTTTTAAATTGCTATAAGATTACAGACCTTTTAAATAAGTTGTTATTTTGAATAAATTATTTTCCTAAAAATGACATTAAATTTGAATTAAAATGAGTACATTTTGAATTTTACAAAATGTCGATGCCACTTTAAGAAAATTCAATAAATAACAAATTGGGGTCCAGCATTTCTATAACTGTAAACCTGGAAAATGACAGCCATATTATAAAAACTATCAAATATATTGAGTGAATATATTTTTATGGTTTGTTTTATTCTTATAATGAGCATATCATTATAAGAATAATATTTGATCAGTATGTGAGACAACATACAATTTCAGGACGTTTTCTTCTGTCATTCTTAGCGCCAACTGGCTAGTTAGCTCGTGACGATGTTGCGTTTGGGGTTGGCGGAAGTTTTCTAGTTGCAGGTCAGTCAGCGCATTTTACAGTAGTTGTTTGCGGCAGATGAGAGACAGACGAAATAGCTTCGCTAATATTATTTTCCAATTGTGCAAACTAAAAAAATCTGTAAAAAGTCCAAAAAATTCACCAGATGTGCCGAGAAACCAATTTTTAGAAGTCATATCTGTTCGAAGTAGACACCGTACGTTGTACGACGAGTTTTGGAAGATCTTAAAAATTATTCTCTTTGAGAAGCCCCCATAGCACACAATTTCCACATAGTATAATTGATCGAGAGTGGTCAATTTTAGAAATGTATATTGAATATTATTGATTTTGTATTTTATAGGATTGAAGTACAATTTTGCAACATGTAATTAATGTAAGGTTTGTCGTTAGTCATGTTCGATCGGAATCAAATTTTTAAATTTCACGAAAAATAAGTCTACTTAGAATCAAATTATCTATTTTGTTATTCGACAGCTACCCCTAAATTTGAAGGTAGCGGGATAGTATAAAGTTTGGCCTCAATCGACTGCACCGTTTAGGATCGACTGACAAAGAATTAGAATCATTTTCGAAACTTGGCTTTTTGTTACTTTAAAATTATAAATTCGATGTCTATAGTATACTCGAAGGTAAAACAATGATTTATTTATTACCTGATATTGGGAAAATTAAGATTTTTAGCGACAGAATTTACAGCAGCGTTGCATTATCTCATCAGGGATTACTCTTTAGGCAAATAGAATATTAAATAGCACATCATTTCACCACACGCCAAGCACGAACTATCCTACTTTATTCTCAATTAATGAGACATTAAACTTGTTAGACATGTTAACGAAAACATGATGAACATAGCCTTGTTTTAATTAAAACATCCAGCTATTTTTCATGGGCAATTTTTTGACATTATAAATGGACCACCATCAGAGTTGTCCAATAAATAATGATTTTGCATATACAGGTTGAAATTTTGTAATGCCACCTGGAGGGAAAGTACTCTTAATACTGTAGATAGAAAATTTTACTCAAAGGAAACATTCCTTTATTTTTGAAAGGAAAGGCAACTGCATTCAAAGATTTTCCAAAATTCGCTTGCCACACCAGGGAATCGAACCGACTAAAATCTGTAAAAATTACACCCTGTACTTTCATTGCATCGATCGTTAGTGTCAATGTCAATTAAAAGTACTCTTAGTACTTTCCATCCAGGTGGCATTACAAAATTTCACTCTATGTATGTAGCAATATAGCGCCGCTTTGCGGTTTGCGCGGGAAAAAACGATCCATCGACAGTGCGTGTTAGAAATACTAAATGCCGAATTAAAATGCAAAATTCGAAGCACTACAATCTACAAGAGACGGAAATTATAGTAGGAAAAATGTGAAACCAAACTGTTTATTTGAAGTGGTGTTTTTAACTTAAGAAATACTAGCATGAAAAAGTATATGCAAGTCAACAGTATGAAGGAAGGGAAGGCTACTGATGAAAAATAATCCCAGATTCTATAATGTAATAATTTAAGAATTGAAAAGGCATCTTTAACAACAAAAAAACGGTCCATATCATATTTGATAACGACGCCAATTTCGTTTTAGCGTCATATCGTATATTATCGATGTTTGGTATTTATTGTGAGTCCAGACCGGTACACACCAGTACTGTCCAAGTTACAAGGCGAGGGTCTTATATCCGGGATTTCAGGCAACTTCGAATTTAGGCAAATATGAAACAGAGTCGCGCCACAGGCATGGCGCTTGGCATCTCGGCATAGTCCATATTAACCTGAATTCACAATGTAACATGTTGTCACGTTTTTGCTGCGGGATCCGACCAATCATAGCACGCGTTGCTGAGAAAAAGTTTACGTCAAGTAGAAGAAGCGTGTGATACACGTCCGTACTCATTCTAAGTTGCAGCACGTTGCAGACACATCAAAGTATCGGCACATATCACTCTATATTCTCGAGTATGTTGCGGAACATTCAACGGCTTGTGCCAAAACATGCCGCGGCACTGTTACAGGTGTGCGATGTGTCGATACAATCATGTGCTAACAGTGTGTACGAGGCATTACATAGTACAAAACAAATTCCTTACAACTGTTAAACATAATCTTAGGGAATCTACACACTCTTACAGTTTACCTTAATAAATGATGTTGATGACAGATGAACTCTTCCTGGCTTGTTGTACCTCATATCATAATAGTCGTGTCGCCATTTCAAATAAGCCTCGAATTTCGTATTCTTAAGTAACATTTTTGAAAATACTTGTGTCAATAGTAAGTTCGTACATTTAAGAAGGAGATAGCATTGTAGGGTTTGTCCCCTGGAATAAATTCCTTATATTATTAAGGCCCGCCCGTGTATCGAAGTTGTTAACCCTTGCAATAGGGTCACACCTCTAGCACTACCCTCTTGCAGGTAAGAGGTGCCGGGCCTGTAGGAATAAAATACATGGCATTAATCAATTGAATTCAACACATGAGCCATCGAGTGCTTCACAGCTTGTGGCTCAATCAAGCTGCATGTAATTGACATTCAAATGGATATACATCCATAGACAGCAGTGACGCATTGTGATGGCTCAAGTGAGCTTACAATATAAGATAAAAATAAACTGTGATCCTACCTTCAATAGAGTATTAATCTCCCTCAGTGATGTGATAGGGAATCCTTCTTTTTCCTTTTCCATTTTGAGTCGTTTCAACGCGACTATTTCATCTGTCGTTTTGTCGCGTGCTCTGTAAACAACTCCGTATGTGCCTTCCTCTATTCTATTGAGACATTGAAACTCCTCAACCGATCGACAACCCTATAAAAGCAACTGAATTAATGACTACTTCTACACTTGTTATGGCGAGACCTCACTGAGGCCCTTTGCGTACAATGTTTATGATATGTAAAATCAACATACTGCCAAGCTTTGGTATTCATGTATTCAGAAGACACAAAATTTAAATTTGAAATCACTTAAATTTTTTTCTACCCCTGTCACACATTATTTACGAAGATAAAAGACAAACTATTTTAGTGCCGTCAAATTTAAATTTTGTTTGTACCTGCATAATGGGGCCTAATAATTGTATAAAATCTTGATGGATTCCTCTCACGCTAACCTTTCAGGAGAATAACGAAAACGTTATTTTTCTGAACTCTAACCTACACAATAATAATGAATCCCAGAGCCTGTGTATCTAGCCACAATACATACAAACAATACGCTTTTTATAGCCTCATTGCGGTCTAACCATTGAAAAGGTTTATAAAATAGTCAAAATATTTATACAATATTTAACAATTTAAAATAATTAGATAATTTAAATTTACCTGAAGTAAAAACTAGGTTCCAATTTTAATCACACTAGTTTACTATAAATCACAATGAGATTTTAGGGAAAACAACAGTCAAAATAAGTAATTTACCTGTAATGCAGGGAAATAAGGAGGTAGGGCACTGATAGCTTCCTCTCTCAGCCTAACTTTCTCATCATCTTCTTTAGGTTTTTCTTCATCTGTGGAAGTTTTGCAATTCTCTCCAGGAGGAGGAGGAGAAAAGGAATGAGATCTGCTTCTACTCTTAGATCTAGAGCGTGATCTGCAAATAATATTTTAAGGGTCTTTGTAAGAATTCCACATGTTTGTCTAAATTAAGAGGTAATAAATTAATAATCCTTTTAAAAATACTAATAACAAATTAACATGTTCGCGGACAAAGGAATCTTGTGGCAGGTTTGAAAATGACACTCGATAATCCCATACAAAATTACCCTGCCAAATGATGTTCTGTCATAATATTGTGTACTTTGGATGTTTAAAATAACATTATGATTTTACGATTCATGAATAAGATGCATGACGCAGTGTCACACTGCAAGCCCAGCGATAACCACGTCAATTAAAATAGTGTTCACGAACATGTTAAGTAAATAGTGAACTACATGTACATATTTTTATAAATAAAACTCACCTTCTAGAATCGTTTGATGATGGCGTCCCGTGAATTGATTTTGGTATAGGTGATTTAGATTTAGACTTTGGTCTAGACTTTTCATTGATTTCTTCCTTGTCCTCTTCCTGGTCCTCCTGGTCAAATTTCTCTTCAAGTCTATTGTTTCCTTCAGATTTAGAATCTGCATCTGTGTCAGAACCTGTACTTGAACTATCTTCTCCTGTTTCACTGTTTGAATGTTCACCTGAAATAAAAATTAATTAAGTAATACACAAAATAAATTGATGCTAAAACTGTGTGTAAAAGTGGAAATAATAAATACCTTCTTCAGGGTCAGAAAGTGGAGAATTACTCTTTAAATCTACTTCACTTGTATCAGATAAAGATACAACATCCCCATAAGTTGGGGAAGGGGATTGGTCGATTTCAATTTTACTCTTCTTAACAGAGGCCTCGTTAGGGGATACCGAACGTTTCTTGCCACGGCGCCGTCTGTCCTCACGCCTAGCTTGTAGCTCATTTTTTGCATCATTCTTTCTTTTCTCCATTTCACGCTCTATAACAATAATAATAGGTTATGAAAAACAATGAAAAGAATACAACAAATTCCGTGATTTATAAACATTCTATTTATGTTTCTTTCTTACCAGCTTCAATGAATCTATTCCTTCTTTCTTGTTGGTGTTTGTCAAGTGATGAGTGACGGGAGTCTCTTGAATGGTGATCAGAATGTTTCTTTGCTTCTTGATTCTGCAACTCTTTGGATATTCTTTTGCTAAGTAACCTGCTTCTTAAATCTTCTAATTCCTTATCTCCAGATGTTTTATCTCTGTTTTCTTTTTCATTACTATGGTTAGTGTGACCTTCTTCAGCCAACAATCGTAACCGTGACTCTATTCTGTCAGATTCTGGACGCATTCTGTCAGACTCTGAACGCATTCTGTCAGATTCTGGACGTATTTTGTCAGATTCTTGACGCATTCTGTCAGGTTCAGGGCGTTTTCTTTCCCTTTCTGCTTCAACATGTTTATATTGACGCTCACGGCTTAAATATATATCACGATCCCTTTGTATATCTTTTTCTCTCTCTTTGTACATTTCCTTTTCTTTGTATACCTCTCTAGGTCTCGTTGCATCCCTAAAGTTTTCTCTATACATTTCTCTTTCTCTGTAGTGTTCTCTCTCTCTATAAGATTCTTTCTCTCTGTATATATCTTTTTCTCTATAAACATCCTTGTCCTTAATTTCTCTTTCACGGTAGAGTTCTTTCTCCCTTATATCTTTTTCCCTATAAGGCTCCTTTTCTCTGTAAACTTCTTTTTCCCTGTAATATTGTTTGTTGTCTCTATAGAAATCTTTGGGTACATCTACACGATCATTATTCTTCACTACATCTCTTTTTGATTTTTCAGACTTGTCACGTTCCCTGTCAAAACATATTCATTCATCAGAATAAGAAATATACTCCAACAAAAATACCAGTGACTGGCACTGTCATTTTTAGTTTTGATCTTTTGAACCTAACTTTAATTTATGGAATAAGGTGAAGATTATTACAAAATAGAAACACACAACAAATACAATCAGAAACATCTAGTAATTACAAACCTTTCAGTCTAAAGCTCCAACCGATCTATCAAGTGGATTAACTATTATATTACTAAAAACTTACCTGAATAAATGTTTTTTTTCTTTCCTTGTAGGCTCTTTAAAACGGTCTTTGCCAGATCTCTTATGAGCTCGTCTGTCCCTATGTGATGGACGAATTACCACTTGTGGTGGTTTTATCACCAATGAATCAGCATTGTCACGATCCTCATCAGACAGGCTAAAAAAAGATAAAACATAAAATGAACAGAATAAGAATGTGCACTACATCTAACATATTGAGATTTGAATATAGGTACAAATCAAATCCGTGGGGTAATACCTATTGGTGTTGTAAGCCTACAGATAAATAGGCGACTCAAGAAAACGCGAAGAAACTGGGTTAGAATAGGTAGAATACCTAGTTGACCCCGCTCCAAGGAATTGAAAACCAGCAGCCTCGAAAAGCCTCGTCGTTAAGTACTACCAACCTGTTGTGACCAGTTTCATCACGCTGGAAATACAGCGTTATCCCGCCTTCTCAGGGTGTATAATTTTCTAGTCTTGGGCTTGAAGGTGAAATTGAGTAACTCGGGTTCGGCAAAACACATCAATAAGTTAGCCTAAGTACTATCTCAAACATACCTGAAATCCATTTCATCTAGAATCGGACTACGTGCTAATTCACCATCTTCACTTTGTTCATCTTCATAGTTACTCATGTTGTAAGAAAATCACTTCGCTACCTAACCAGAAAACAGGAAAAAGAACGCGCACAAAGTAAACAGTTTTGTAAATGCCCTAAAATAGATTGTCTTGGACAAACACAATTTCAAAAATGCGATTTCATTTCACGTCTACAACATGTCCCACAATGTCGAGCGAGCGGATCCGACGCCATTTTGAAAAAATATACGCGCACGCACGCCATTTTATTATTTACATCTGTCTCACTTCCTCATTTCAGTTTTTAGATATATTTGAAAGAGACAGACGATCAGTGCTGCCAATCACAGATGTGAGCAAAGTAAAAAGTTATCTCTATGGCAATTAGCCCCGGAAGTAGAAACGAATGAGTGAGCTAGAAGCAAAAAATTGAAGGGCCCTTGCTCACTCTACAAAAATTATCAACCTATTATCATTTCATACACGCCCTGGTTGACAGGGTAGACCTGTGCCCCAATATAGTGGAAACATATTATTTCTCTTCTGAGACTTTTACTCGACCTTTGGTTGTTCTTTACGAATAAACTTCCGCGTTTTCGGGCGAATAGGCAAATACTGCAAGTAAAGTGCCGGCATCAAAGTTGAGAGTTTCTCCCTCTAATGGCTGGTATAAACAGTGCGAGCTGCTGCCTGGCCAGTAGACAGCTACTCGGTTTGTCTACTCGTACGCCAGTAGCTCGGCTCGCCTTTGCTGTCTACACGACACTTAGCTACTGCCCAGTCCGAGTCGAGTCGCGATGTCAAGTGAACTTGTTTTAATAAAAAAACGGTGATACAACTTTACTCACAACCTATCCGGCTGGCACTAGCGAGCTACTGCCGAACGCGTCCAAACGATGCGAGCGACGGCCGAGCCGCTGTCATGTGCGAGTTGCTGCCGGGCGAGCAGGGGGGTGGAAACAAAAATTGTTGAAGTAACTCGGATGCGAGCTACTGACCAACTCGCACGTACGAGTTACTCGTAACTTACGTCCAAACAGTGCGAGTTACTGCAGTGCAGCTACTCGGAAGGCTGACTCGTACGCTAGCTCGCACTGTGTAAACCAGCCATAAGTACTACAATTTATTGGCTTTTTGGCGGAATTTTAACAGAGATATTGTTTTAGTTTTTCAAAAAATGTGTACCTACTTAATGTATGTTTTGGTGTATTTAAATTAAATTAAATATTTACGGTTAAGTACATTCAGAGAGTCTATATGTGAGAGTTTTTTAAGCAACAAAGTGATTATTGTACTTAGTATAGCATATTTGTCCCATGTTAAATTGACATTATACCTACTATCAGTTTAGTGCGGTGTTAGTTGCAGTGTGGATCACCGAATGGCACTAGTTGTGCCCTGGAGGCCGTGCTGCGGTTTCATGTATTCGTGATTTTAAACTACGATTTGGCCTTTATGTATATTTCATAATCGGCCGTAAAACTAGAATACATACATATATATTTAGTTAAAAACTTAACAAAGAGATTTTTAAAATTTCCATAGAGTATAGAGTACATCACTGTCATCACTAATCAGTCTGTCAAATACTGTCAATCTGTGATTCTCACTCAATATATAATCTGTGTATTTAATGTACTCTGTGGTGATTCTACTGTGTATTTATTTTCATCAAAGACACTAGATTAAAACACTAATTTGTGTTTATTTTCTTTCGCTAAAATAGCTAATGTATTTAGAGAAACAACATTAATGTTACCTATTTTGTGACTTTCAAATACTCGCAACCTAGGTACCTAGTTATGGTGAGTTTTTTAATGAAGTCTTCCATTCCACTGGAAAAACTAGGGTCCAAGTAATCATAACAATGACAGAACAAATAGGTACCATTACAACTTCCATACTAGCGATCAGAGAGGAGGCGGATGGATACTGATAAATAAGCAATTCATCACTACTGATAAACTTAAAAACAGCTCAGCAATACATCATGTGACATTGATTGAAGCTTTGTATGCAATGAACTAATTAGGTATTTTTTTTGATAGAAATTCACCATTTATTGTTGAACACACCACTTAGTTTCTGAAGAATTAAATATCTAGGTTAGGTTAATTGGCTAGACTACATACCTACCCTTGGGTGTAGAGGGCTCATTTTCTTGTAGCACTGTACTCATCAAATCATTTTTTTACAAACTTTTTAACTTCACTTAATTGGCTTTGTTTGGTAAAATTGAAATAAAAAAAGTAAGTTGCGAGGAACTTACTACTAAATTAATAGTATTATGGTAGGTAATAGACCAATTATTAATGATAAATAATTACCAAAACTATATTTTCAGAATAGTAAAATATTACACTCTATAGCTAATGCTATAGACAGTAAAGAAGAATTGAAGAAGCGAGTCGAGAATGGTAGAAATGTCCTACAAGATCTCCACAACTGTGTGCAAAACTGCCAAAACCGGTTTGGAGGAAAATCTGAATTAGCTACTGAAGACGATATAAGGTATTGACTTAAGTAAATATTTAGTTATAAGCTTTTAATATATATATAAATAATTTACGAGATGAGTCATTTATGTATGTAGTGGTAAGTACAATTTTTTTTTGTTTGTGTTCATGATATTGCTAAGGAAATACTTCTTTTGCTCCTTAAGTTAGAATTAATGGGAGTTAAATGCCATATAGTTATCAATTGTCAGAATATTTTATTGAACTATCATTATTAATCATTGTTATCAATTTAGTGGCTTTTGATTCTATATGTCTCATTAGACATGCATACACAAACAAAAACTTGAATGTAAAGCAATCTACATTTTGGGTGCTGTAAAAAGCTTCAGTTTTTTGATTTTATTTAAAAAAGCTTGAGTTTAACCAATTTTGAAAAAAAATTAGGTGCCGCTTTTTCTGTTTTGCAGTTATGATATCTTTTGTTGTTTATGTACGGAGCTATGGCCTGTTAACACATCAATTCTACCCTGTATATGTAACTGCAGATTGGTTACAGGATACCCACCCGATATTAAATAATTCAAATACACTTGCTTGTGTTATTTGTATCATATTATATTAATAACACATATCATACATACATATCATATTAATTACATGTTTATATTTACAGAATAGTAAATCTGTGTGAGAAATGGGAAAAAGCACTTAGCCATGGTATTCGAACAAACCTTTCAAACTCAGCAATTCAAACCTTGGTGACTGCGGGCTTAAATTTCACTTTTAACATTGTTAATGTTGGTAAGCATACACAGTACATAATGCATTGATTCAAGGTAAAGCTCATCTTACCTGATACTGATTGTCCTATATACAATCTTGCATATTATGTTGGTTTCAGGAAACTCACTATGGAGTTATACATGTCTTCATCTGACGAAACATGAAAAAGAAAGATTTAAGATTTTAACAAATATCAACACTCCACTGGGTTATTTTAGGGCCTTTCTTAGAGCTGCCTTAAATGAGAGGTCTTTAGAAAGGTAACTATCCAAACATAATTTATGTTAAGAATTATGCAAGATGACTTACCTACTATATTAATACCCTAGTTGAAGCTTAAGTACTATACTTTGTAACAAACACAAGGACTATATAGGTATCTATTTTTAACATAGGTACCTACTTAAATAGTAAGTTTGCTTCAATACCTATTATAACAATATCATTGTGTCATTTCTTGATGGAGTATTGTTAATGTTGTTTACAGATACCTACAAAGTTGGGTCGCTCATGGACTTCTCATGGAATATTATGAAGAAGGTGCCCTTGTCAGAAGTACAGAGGCTTCTAATCTACTTCCCAACATGGCAGCAGGTAGCAACAATAATAATAACAAAACATCTGCATGTGCACATGTAAATTTTATTTATATTGTATGTATTGTTGCAGGTTTATCATCCGTTTTGTTTGCCTTATCTATCGACAGGGCCGAGTTGAATGAATCACAACAAACTAGTCAAATGAATAAAGCTGAACTTGTCATACCACTGCCTACGCCCATGAAGTCAACTAATAATTTTAAAAAGAAGCCCTTACGTCAAGTCATATCCTTTGACAAAAATGAACAAAGTGCTCAACAGAAAGAGAAAAGAAAATCCTTGGAGACCGTGGAACATAAAGATGACTCATGGAATAGTGCCCCAGCGACTTGTCTCAATTCACCAGATCCAAAAGTAACTCCTCAGATGGCTTCCGGCAGTGAACCCACTAGCTCAGAATACAAAAGTTTAAGACACTTTTTTCCTGATAGCGTAAAAGGCATGGATAGTCCATCACAAATCCTTTCTAAACTCTCTGAGCGAGCTAAAGAAATATTCTCATCGTCGAACAGCATTGACATCAATAATGTTGTTAAAGATGATGTGTCTGACTTAAGTATAAATAATTTAAAAATATCTGAAAGTGACAGTGAAGAAGTAGCCGGCAGCATTGACGGAAGCACTTCATGCTTGGAGCTTTGCTTCACTGAAGATGAAAGTGTACCTGATGATACAAATTTGAGTTCCATTTTAGAAAGTAGAGAAAAGGAATATTTGAACCTGCAACTAAAGTGCAGCCAAATTGAAGTAGCTAGTAAGGAGAAGATACACAAGTTAGAAAAAGTTATCTTGGATCTGAGCAAGTGAGTATTCACTATAAATGAACATGACATATCCAATTATGAATGAATAAACAACTAATTTGTTTTATTTTTCAGAGAAAATGATAGGATAAAAGAACAATTGAGGCATTACATGTCGGCTGTAGAAATGGGCGTAGCTTTAAAGGGTGGTAATGGTGATAGTGAAGAAATAAGTCAATATGAAAGAAAATTGGTTCAGGTATTTTGAATTCGTGGACTTAAACCTATTTAAGAAAGAATTAATGAAGCATAACTCCCTGAAATACTCGTGTCATTAATATTTAAGGTAGCAGAGATGCACGCAGAACTAATGGAATTCAACCAGCATCTCCAACGACGGTTACAAGAAGCGGAGAGTACACCACCAATTGAAATATTCGATTATCCAGAATCGAATGTAAAAGCCCACATACCCAGTGCATTTCTTGTTGGAAAAAAAACACATTCGTATCACGTATATCAGGTAAGATCACGATTTCGTTAAAACTCAAACTTAAATGAGCACTTTCATGCTATTTTGGCTACTTTAAAAATAGCGTATCTAATAGCCTATCTTGAACTTTAAGTTTAGAGCATTTTGTGCCTTATTACGTGTTTTTAACGTGTTGATTATATTTGTTTTGTTTGTAATTATTTAACTGCCAAGTCCAATCATGTCCCAAACCCAATTTTTTTTTCTAACTCATCAAAATCAAAAATGTCCAAGATTTCTTTAAAAAACGGATTAAATAAAATATGTAAGCTTGTTTTCAAAATCTTTTAGATCGCATAACAGAATAATATCATGTCCTTGCCGAACAATCACGAAAATGCGCACCAATCAACAAACCACCAAAATATTCATACGAATTTGTACTTCAGGCTATGGTGATATGATTCATTTGTCAACGACGTCGAAAAGTGCGCGAGCATTTTCCCGCTCGGTCTGCTGCGACGCTAATCCCTAAGGCCTTGATTGCTTAGGGCCCCTCCTATATAATAGTGTTTTATTCTATGTAGATATTCCTCAAGATTGGTCTGGAAGAGTGGAATGTGTACCACAGATACGCCAAATTCCATGAGCTGCACATGCAACTGAAAAAATGTCATCCGGATATAACAAGCTACAAATTCCCACCAAAGAAAACTTTACGTAAAAGGGTAAATACACTGAGATATTTTATACCAAACAGTCAAGACTAGAGTCTTCGAGCCCTAACTTTAGTGACTCGCCATAATTGATGCAGGACTCAGGACTCGTGTCCAGCTAACCTTAGGACTCGCAGACTCGGAGTATTGTGCAATACGGCGCGTTCATTTCAAGCTAATGAAACCGCACGGATTATTTCGTGTCGCGTGAATACGACCTCACGGTACAAATTGTGTAAATAGAGTAGGTGATACATTTACCTACTATATTTGTGGACGTGAAATCTGACGGTGGGCCTTATCCACAAGTTTAAGGTCGCAGCGAGCTATGCTCGGAGTTTTTTTGAAGGACATGATCCGTAATGAGGAGATCCGACGGAGAACTAAGATTGCCGACATAGCTGAAAGGATAAGTAAGATTAAGTGGGAGTCATATCTGTCGCAAAACCGACGGCCGATGTGTTCTAGAGTAGAGACCGCGGACTAAGCGCAGCGTGGAACGCCTCCACTCGGTGGATCGACGCCCTAAAGGAGGTGGCCGGTAGCGGCTGGAGGACCGGGCGTGGAGGGTAAAGGCCGGATCAAACCGCATGCAGCACGGCGCAGCACAGCACAGCGCAGCACGGCTTATGACGTTGTAAATGTATGGGATATTATGGGAGAGGACACACCAACGCACGATGCTGCACAGCGCTGCGCAGCTACGCGCCTATCCGTGCGTCAAGCCACGCAGAGACAACCCGAGCGCGCGCGGTCTGGCAACGTCGCGCGACAGCAGCTCGCGGTCTAGCAACATCGCGCGCGTGCCGTGCCGTGATTGGTCCTCACTAGTTGACGTCATAACGCGTAAGGCGATTGCGTTGCGGCACAGCACGTCGCGACAACTGGCCGGTGTGACGTGCTACGCAACGCGCTGCGCTGCAACGCTCTGCGCTGCACCGCATACGCATCCGGTGTGACCCGGCATTAACTGGGGAAGGCCTATGTTCAGCAGTGGACGTTAAAAGGCTCATGTGATGACTGTTAGGGTTTGGCTGCCATTGCTTCCTCAGGATCACGTAGGGGTCACCAATGTTAGGGTTTTATCAGTATGAAAACAATTTCCATTAAGAGAGATATAACTTATATTGACTAACGTATAGAATTAGTGGGAGGAGATGCTGACCGCGATCACGTAAGTGTAGCTGAGAATACGGAAAGCTGTATTGTACGTGTGGTACCCGCTGACTCTTCCGTCTCAGCCAGAGTATACGAGAGTACGGCAACAGTCGTGTGACCAACGTACCGCGCGACCAACGTATCGCGTGAATCAACGTACCGCGCCAGAATGTCGACCAGCTAGGGTTGAATAAAACTCACAATCGCAAGGAGCAGTTGAGCGCATGCCGCCGGCCGCGGCCGCGCGCCGCCCGTCGCTTTCGCGGCGAGCGAACACAGCCCTAGCTATGTCTCCTCTGGCTTATCTCTGTGTGCTAGGTGAACACTGCGCATGTGCGCGTGTTTCTGACCCAATGTACTGAGTTTCCGTACTCTCGTATACTCTGTCTCAGCACAATGACCATATTTGTAGGAGGCGCGGTTGGTAGAGCAGCGCCGGGTGGCGTTGCAGGCGTACCTCCGACACGTGCTGCTGGTGTTGCCCGAGCTGCGGGAGTGCACCAGCCGAGCGCAGCTCATCACACTGCTGCCTTTCTTTGGGTACCTACCATTATAATGTCCAATTGTTTGCTACACCTGGCAGGCCGCGACCGCACGTTGGAGGAAACAAATCCAGTATAACCTGGGGGCCGAGCGCGCTAATTCTGAACGATATTACCAAATCTAAATCCTAAACAAAAACGCTGCATATACGTACACGACGAGAGCGTCAGTGGCGTCATGGATAAGACGCGGCCTATCATATCGAAAGGTCCGGAGTTCGGCCATGTATCCCATTGGTACATGCCCCAATGGGTTTTTTCTCGAAACTTAAGTACATTTTACTGACTGCTCTCAAACGGTGAAGCAAAACATCGTGAGGAAACCTGCATACGCCGAAGAAGAAATTCTTAGGCGCATGTGAAGTCCACCAACCCGCACTGGGCTAGCATGGTGGACTATAGCCCGAACACCCTCGTTGAGAGGGTAGGCCTGAGCCCCAGCAGTGGGGACATGTTAATAGGCTGTTATTGATGACGTACACGTTTGACAAATCTTTACAAACGCAAGCCAAACTCCTGCTCCACACGTTTACGTTTGTAAAGGTTTGCCAAACGTGTACGTATACAGCTTAACGTTTTTGGTTATGGTTTGTATTTGGTAATGTCGTTCAGGATTAGCGCGATTGGCCCCCTGGTCTCTCATAGCATTATTGAAAGCCCCTAATAGGCTCGGCCAGTTCAAGGTCAAAGGGTTTCTACTGTCGTGCGGTCAACTGTACAGTGACTGCATCGGACGATTTCCTGCAATGATAACAAATGAGAAACGGTAAAGGAGTGGTGGAGTTGAATTGTCCGTTTTTTTGTTTCCTATAAATAATTCTTAGGTTTCTTTTGCCTTTAACCTGAAATTACTTTTATTTTTATTAATTACCTATTTACCAACATAAACCATCTTGTAAATTACGCGGTAACCTCCCCAATTATAGTACATTACTTCCGCGGCCCGCAACAGACTCTCGGCTTTGCCTCGGCCCACATTTACACGTTCATCCATCAATGCCTGGTTGTGGCCAAGGCTTGTAATAATAGTTTTCTCAAACAAATGCGCGGAAATTCAAACTATTACCTATGTACACCATTTTATTTCATACATATTATACATTCCAAAATCGATGACGAACAACAATAATTTTCCACGCGCCAAAATGTTCATTTGTTTTTTTTTTACACTAAACAGCTTTCAATTCGCAAGGCAGTTCGAAATTTTTCTCAAACATGCTTGGAAATGTGAACATTATTTTGACAACCTTCTTCGAGTTAAATCGTCATTGCTGTACTGGTCAAATAAATGAGAGCAGACGGGCAAATAATTTGAATGGAAATCCATATATGTAGTGCCTAGCGGTCAAATAATGACCATATTAATTCTTAACATGTCATGTGACCATGGCAACCACGGAGGTAAAATAACAACAGTTCTTTTTAAATTTCGAATTGCCTTACAAATTGCAAGCAGTTTAGTGTAAAAAAACAAATGAACATTTTGGCGCGTGGAAATTTACTGTTGTTCGTCATTGATTTTGGAATGTATAATATGTATGAAATAAAATGGTGTACATAGGTAATAGTTTGAATTTCCGCGCATTTGTTTGAGAAAACTACTATACAAGTCTTGGCCACAACCAGGCATTGATGGATGATTTTTTAAGTTTACATAAAAATCTATTTTATTTTGATATCTGCCATTGTATTAAATTGTTATTTTTATTTATTTCAGCACTTCATCTACTCTAAGAGAAAATGGATTCAATCGCGTACTGAATCGTGAGCAGTCCCATGACTCTATGTCCACGTATGATGCTCTATGATGGAACTCCGTAGAGTGTCGCGACGACTACTACACTGGCACACCTGTGCCACTCCTGGGGTGGTTCCACGTGCTCCACCTGGGTGCAGCATGACGAGTTTTGGGCATTTTTAACATAGCATAAATATATTGTGGCACTTGTGCACACACGGCAGATGTTAGTCACGTAAACATGTATTTCGAGCTATGCGCATGTATTTTATTTCACTCAGATCACAGAAACAGAAAGTTGCGACAAGCCGCCTAGTTTCTATGGAGTCCGTGTGTCGCAAGCTCAACCAACGCACCAATAGACAGTGAAGAGTGATCCCATAGGTGCGAAAATTAATCGATTCACGGCCATGTTTGCATAGGCTTTGACCATATCTGTCAAGTGTCAGCACAGAATAGCACTTTTGCCGTCAGTGCTGCGGCGTGTTATAGCATGATCATGATATATGTCGCGTTTCCGTGCTGACAGAACGTCATATTTTGCTAGAGCGAGAAACAGCGGGTGTGCGCGGTAGCGTGCGTCAGCACTCCATCGCCCTCCGCCGGCGATCGCCTTTTGGCCGTGCTGTGCTGCCGGCCGGGCGCATCGCCGGTGCTGCCGTGCGTTATAGCACATCCGCTATGTTTCTCGCTCTAGCAAATGACGTCCTGAACGACAGAAAAGGATAGAGATATGAAAGAGTGCGATCCCGTACTGACAGATGTGGTCCAACCCTTATGGACATAAACATATTATCTCCACCTAGCACGCAGCTGTATATGCCCGCTAGGCCATACAGCCCTCAGCCGTAACACGGCGGTTTGTCCTCTTGCTGTTATTCTGTTGCTCTGATGTATCAACAAAATGCAACCGATTTTACGGGTGGTAGATCTTTTAGGCCATTCAGATCAGATATAGATCAGATATAGTGTGCTCTGTAATAAGTAGGTAATAACTATGTAGTGCAAGCAATGTTCATAATTTTATCGTAAGATCTAAAATAATCACAAAACGTACCTAATGAATGATAATATATTTTCTTACTCGCGTTTGTGTGTTCGGGTCCTACTGTACGCCAATAATTACGCGCAGTACCTACGTCATAATTATTTTACATCTCATCACAACACAAAACATTACTTAGGTCCATACATATCCAAACAAGTTGATCGAAAAGGATCTGTAATCAAACTAAATAGTCTCTGAAACTGTGTGCACTTTGGCGGAGAAGAAAGCAAACTGCCGTCAAATGTGGGCGCATGGTTTATTATGTATAACGAACGCCTGAGCGCAACGCGGCACTTGCACGAACAAAATCTTTGCTGCGCCCGCGCCGCCGCCGCGTCGCTAACGTGCGACTTGCTCCATACAAACTCATGCGCCGCACAGCGTACGTTTAAATATTAATACCTGGGGCGTCAAGTCGGTCCTTCAGGTCCAATTCTCTGAAAGTGTAGGTACATACCTAAATAAAAGGAGATTTATTAAGAGAACAAATTGTAGTCACCGTACCTAATATTTTAGATATTTGACCAGTGAAGTCGGTAAAACATATTGCAGATTTTTATAAAAAGGTTCGTGTGTAGCCTGAAAAGAAAAAATGTAAATAACGAATATTTTATACGATTTTGTTATTTTTAGATTAAAGTATAGTCTATGAATATTGTTTAGAAATCCTAAATTCATTTTATTATAAATCAATTATTTTGCGATTATTTTTTAGTCTGTGATATCATTTGTATTGTAGCATTGTATTTAAAAAAATCTTATGCTTTTCACGCTATACAAGGAGTGGTTCAGTTTGTCGTACCCAACTCACCCTATTCGCTACAACTATCTCTAAAAATCACATTTCGTCCTTCCTTAAGCTGTTTAGAGCAAACGATAAATTATGGGCTCATTTTCAACACGATTTGGGTGATTATTAATCTACATGTGTAATATACTATAGTACTTGGTACGGAACACGGCCGAAATTCCTGAAAATAATATTTACTTTTCATACAAACTGAACCTCAACCCATTTTACTAGCGTTTTTTACTCATTTCCATCATTTTGTTATGCGATACTGAGTGAGAAACGGGTAATTTAGAGAATAAGCGTTATTATAGGTAATCCATGCCCGACCCGGTATTATGACATTTCATGGCATACGTAAACTTACAATAGCATTGTTTATTTATTATTTACCTACCTACTAAAATTCTTATGAAATAAAAATATTCCATAGGCTTAAACTATTATTAAATGTTATCTGATTGAATTAATGTTGATAAATCTTAATACTTACCAAATAATAATTTTAATTGTTGTGCAAATATATCAACCAGTATTTTTTATTAAATTGTGTTGTAATTTTTCGTGGTGGCTCAGGTAGGAAGTAGGAACAACATCCAGCATTACTCGAAACAAGTACCATATTATTAGAGGCCAAGCTGATGACTAGAGAATAGTAATTTTCGTAGGACTGAAAAGGTTTATACCTACCGACAAGTGGTATCGTTGGAGTCAGTGTAGTGGTGTAGTCTACTGATTGACAAAATGCATGTTGTCGCTTTCTATGGTGGAATGAGTATCGATGACGTCACAAAGGTGGCCATACAAAAACGTAAAAATCATTTGTAGATTATGCAAAAACAGCCCTTTCATTAGATACCCCACATGGAATGTTTAAATGATTTTTAGGGTTCCGTACCTCAAAAGAGGAAAAAAGGAACCCTTAAAGGACCACTTCGTTGTCCGTCTGTCTGGAACGCGTGGAGCTATCAAGTTAAAATTAATATCCAAAAACTCAGGTCTGCAATCCCTTGGAGCTGTGAATAAAGTCAACGCAGTCAGAAGATATCGCCGTTTCCTGGTATAGGTACTAATTTAATTTTGTCATATCAGATGGCCGATTTCGCCGCATTTTGGTAATCAAAACCTAATGGGGTACATCCCGTTGACCTAGAATCATGAAATTTGGGAAGAAGCAGGGTCTTATAGCACAAGTAAAGGAAAAAATCCGAAAACCGTAAATTTGTAGTTACTTGATGTCCGTGACCCCAGCGGGCCACCACATAATTTCGGGTCCTACTGTACGCCAATAATATAGTGCTCAATTAGTGACAAAAATTTCTTTTTTCTTGCACCAAAACTTTGCGTATGAGCAAGTCATCCATGTGATAACTACAAATTTTATTAACGATTTTCTAATTAATCCTTTAGTTAAGTTTGTACGGAACGTCAGGGCGCCAGTCCTCTACTACCTTGATTAAAAGTTCCATTTCATACTCGAAATCAGTTTCGAAAATCGAACTTTCTGGACCCCTTTAGTACCTACCTACCTAAATGCATGTTTTAGTAATTTATCGGACTTTCTGGTAATAGAAAAAGTATCGTTCGTACCGAGTACAAGACTCCGAGGGTAAGAAAAACCATTTTGTACTCGGTACGAAATAGACTATTTCAGTCCTACGAAAATCGTAATTATGTTACTTTCTATGAATTGGCCTCTATCTATATACCTACCATACAACAAGCATACCGACGGCGGCCGGTCGGCCGTGTTTGTGACATTTATTCAATTGTTTAATCGTAATTTTATTGTATTTTTATTTTATTGCGTCTTTCGAGGTTCGGAAATTTTGGATTGACAGTGGAATACAAAGAAATTCTGGGTAAAAGTAACATTCTTAACTGTATTTTAGTAGGTAGAGCATTTATGTTTGGCTACCCAAAAACGCATTGATCGTGTAATGTAATTCGTATAGAAATAACGGAGATACAGTTTTATTAAACGTTGGTATGTTTTTATTTTAAAAAGAACATTACACACTCGAAAGGTTCGCCTCGTGAGGCGCTAAACGGAATCGAGACCCAGCTCTACTGACAGCGCCACCCACGCCCCGTCCAGGCGCCTCTGTTGCTCGAAATGAAAGACGCTCTAGCAAATTAAATTCATAATTTTATTTTTATAATAAATAAAAATCAAGAAAACTCTTTTTGAGAATTTTCCATATATTAAATACATCATACAAAAGATGTCAATACAACTAAATCACTTGGTGCAAAGGCAAGCCTGTCGGTTTGGGGTTCGCCCGGCCAGTGCCGCCGAGCACAGTGCATACAAGACACAAGTCGCGCCGTTCGTTTTGACGTTTGGCGAACACTTCATAAATAAACTCACTTTATTTGACCACTTCCTGATATGCCCATTGTTTGTACAGTACAAGTTTGATGAGGTTGATTCGCGGTTGATTAGCATCAATATAGGCACCTAAATGTAATCTCCTTTGAAGTGCTGGCCACTTACAAAAAGTTTATTTATATTCATTTATTTTAGTTTCTAGTTAAAGCAGCCCCCTAAAGCGAAACATGTAAGTAGTAACTATTTTGTTTATTTTGGCGTACTGTAAAGGCTATGGATGGAGACATCAGGAAGTGGTCAAAGTCAGAAATGGGTTTACAAGTAGTCAACAAGAAATGGTTAAATCCAGAAAGGTCAAACCTGGAAAAGGCTAATAAGAAGTGGCTGGCAAACGTCAAATCGCGCGCCGCGCCCGCGCCGACCTCCCTTTGAGCTATCAATGCAACAGGCGAGTGGAAACCGAGGATAGCCTCTTAATTACCTATATTTTAACAAAACAACTAATCTTTAACAAAGATACAAACTGATTTCCATTCGGAAAGCATCTTTGTAAACATCTCTAATTTTGAATGAAAATATAATGTATTTGATCATGATTATAAAATATTGTAAATAGAGGTATGTAAAAAAGCGTATAACACTTCAAAAGTGAAAAATGAGTTAATTTAGGTTTATGAAATACAATAAATAAAATAGAATAAAATCAAGTAACTAACTTAGTGTGAAAATAATTTACTACAACTCTACTCCTAAATGATATACATAAATGTATTGCAACACATAAGGAGCTTTGGAACCTTTATGTAATTCAGCTTATGACAAATATCAGATGGTAGTTAATAATCTCTGGCAAATCTAAAAATTGTGATTTATCTTTGGTTTTGTGAACATTTAGTTGATCATAGTTCCATAACTCCTCAGAGGGCGCACAGTGTGTGTGCCTCGCGAGACAAGCGACGCTCGGGCACTGCGGGCCCATACCGAACTGCTCCATCATGATTATTTCATAAGTACTTACAAACATACAGATCTACTATGAAGTTGATACATCACAAAAGCAAATAACTTTTATAAATTTATATTTAAAACATTTTATTGTTGTATATTTAATCCACAAGCATAGGTTTGTTATACAGTACTTTAATTATGTAGTGAGAAAATGAGAACATAGGCGTTCAGCCTTTGACATCTTTACCAACTATAAGAGGCAAATTGTAACTTATCGACTAAAATTACCACTGAAACATTACGAGACAGGTGCCGTTCAAATAAGTAAAACATTTGCTAACAAAACATCACAGCTTAGATGCAACATGAAGATGACGCCCACGCGCAGTAATGAAGGCTAAGCGAGAGGCGATATGAATGACAACCTACGCTAATTATGCAAGAACTCTAGTTTAAACCTTTACCAATACGTGTTATTAAATTATTATGCATTGGCAAATTTATTAATATTAGTTACCAGAGCCAAAATATGTATTAGTTGAAATAGATTTTCATACTTCAAAACTGAATATAAAAATCACCCACTAATGGTTGTATCTATCTGGCGCAGACCGTACCTAGCAGCAGAGAACTTGCTCGTGCAGCAAGTCGCCCAGGTACTACGCACAATAGAGTCCAGTGCAAACTATCACATCATATACGCACAGTAGGAAGAACCAGTGTCAACTATATTCTAGTAAGTGCTATTCTGCATGAATGTGGCAGCTAGATGGTTGGAATTAAATATTTTACCTATCAGTGAATGGCGGTGTGCTGTGGTTTCTATGGGCTCTTGGGTATAAGGTATATAAAGAGTTGACATGGTAGTCCTACACTGTGTTATATGAATGAGCGGATATTACCCTGAAGGTAATCAGAATGGTTCTAACGAGTCCTCATATTACCACCTCGTGATTCATACTACAGATTTTCGTTTCGTTAACTAAATAAATGCTCGTATGTCGGCATAACAACGCTTATCTATCACAATATATAAAAATATATAATAAATGAAGCTTAGACTACAACTACACATTGAAGATGCACACTGGTATGCATTTGCCACCACACGTGATTACAAAGACAATACAGCAGGCTGTAATACATAATGTATATATTTTTTAATTTTTCACTGGATTTTTATTTGTGCGGTAGCATATGCGAGTCTGCAAATAATTCACAGCATAAAATTCTTAACAATATATTGCATCTATTAAGTCGTTTCATTGTGTATCCGATGGGAAACAAATGGGGGAACTTAACTTCCGGCGTCTTCACGTCTATATTGGTAACTGGCTCGGTATTTCTTTGTACTTCGTACCTCATCACTTCACCACATTTTTTCCCATAAGAATAATCACAATAAACACTATTTATTATGTTATTTTATTACTTTAGCACGAAAAGCATCAAGTCGAAAAACTAAATTTAATACTTTTGTCACTTCATAAAAATATCGCTTTATTTGATTTATTAAAAAATAGCCACTTCAAGACCATCGATGATTCGGGTCTACTCAATAATGTTAATACTTTAAAAATGGGTTGGTACCTAACTATAACCGAACCGACGGTGAATTTTTATGAAACCTTGACCTACATTAATTAGCGAAAAGCTAGAACTGTTCTAAATCCATGTGCACTTACTGACGTTAATATTACATAACTTGAAAGATTAAGCCTATGAGTACTACTTTTTTTTTTTCATTTTTGTTGCAGCTTATATTTTTAGGCTTGATAAACACATAGTAACTTAATAGATATAATTTGTCAAGAATGATTTTCGCCCTCTGTTAGGTACATCTATGAAGGTTCATTTAAATTCTCTATGATGTATAATGGCTGCCTCTTCAACTTTCATCTGAAATGTGGACAAAAAACATATGTAATACACTATTTAAATTGTATAAATATAATATAAATTGAAATTGTACACAATTTAAATAGCATAAATGTACCCAGTGTACTTACATGCAATAAAATTCATTTTGAATTTGAATATATACTACTGTAAAGGGGAAGTCGAGAAGAATAAAAACTTTGTTGTACAAACCTCGTGCGCCGACAATGATCGACTTGCGCTTAATGTCCTGCGCGGGCGCCGGCCGCCCCACGCCGGGCACGCCGCCGCCGATCAGGTGACCGCCTCCGGCTCGGATCGGTTTCGCTAAAAATAATATTTAATATAATTTTCCGAAATATCGAGTATAAGGCGCGAAAGTCTAAAATGTACACTCAACAACCTCTATCCTCTGGCGCTTTTCTAAGACAACCCAGTTTTCATGTATATTTTGCATTCCATGTACCTATGTATTTTTCTTGTTTAACCTTTCTTAAGGGCAGTCATCTTTTTTACCAGTTTACAAGCTGTTCCATTGCTGGATTGGACCATAACCATAATAAAAAGTAATTGGTACAGCCACCTTATACCATTTGAAAAATTTGCAAAATATAATAACATTTATAATAGGTAGATGGTGATCGCGCCTATATTTAAAACTGTATGTTTTGAAATCTCACCTATTTGCGCCTGTGGGCCTCTTCGGGCGAGATTTTTGGCACGCACCGCCTCCTTGATCCTGTCGACTTCGAACTGGTATCTCTTGCGGTCGCGCATCGCACCCTCTTTAGCTTCCTGTCACACAAAATATAATTATAGTAATTTATTCCACAAATATAATTAAATTCTAAAGTCAATACTATACAATATACTTTATTGCACAAATATAATTGAAAACAGGTACAGTTTAGGGCTTTCATCCAGACAACTCTTGCATTTATATGCCGTATCCGAACAGCACCACCCATCCTGTGGATGTCGTACATGGCTACTAAAGAATAAATCAATGTGACGGGGCAGCAGCATCGTCTGAGCGTCTTAAACTATCCGGTATGTTAGATCTCGATTCGATTCTAGAAAGTACTGAAAAAGAAATCGTGAGCAAATGGCTATAGAGAAACAGCGACAATACCTTGAGGGCAGTCTCGAGAGCTTTGACGCGCTCCATGGTGGCTCGAAGACGCTTCTCCAGTTTGGGCAGCTCACAGCGCAGGTCCGCGTTGTCGCGCACCAGCTGCTTGTGCACCTTCGTCAGCTGTTCCAGATTGTTCTCCAGGAACGAGATCTTCTGTTTCTGGGCGAGCGAGCCGCCCTCCTCCTCTGCACCCTCCTCCGAGTTGGTCGACTTCTTTATCCTCGCCTAATTGCGACAATTACATCAGTAAAAACATAAAATTACGACAAGGTATTCTAACTAAAACACAGGCGCAGTCTCTAATTTGAAAAACAAGCTATAACTTCTGTCTCCTAACAACCTACAGCCCAAACACCTCGTGTGCCTCTAATTATAATTGCACTGGGACCTTCCCTCCGAACTGGTACACAATAGTGGTACACAAATATGGCATAGCAGTTTGACGGCAGAAATAACGTGTGGTGACCACTGACCATCCACAAAGATGCTGCATTAGGATTTATGCATTCCCCGAAAAACTAGTACCTACATGCGAGTACTGGCTATCTTTAACCGTTTATCTTCATCGCAGCTTAGCTGGAAGAAAATTCTTTAGAAATAAGCTAAACCTTTTGTATAATTTTCTATCTGTTATATTGTTTTATTCCATTTTAGTGATATAAATATTTTTGATGGATACTACGTGTGTCACTCACTCAATGTGATTCTCAGTGCAGCCCAAGTCAGATACTAACCTGCAGGTCTTGTACGAACAATTTGCGCAGATTGTGCAGTGTTTGCAGCTCCTTGGCGACGGTGTCTTCCAAGCCCTTGAGATCAGCGCGGGCTTGCTCACGCCGCTCCACGCTTTGGCTGCAATAAACATTCTACATTCAATACAATTGACTAGATTCATGGTACGAAACGTTTCATTCCTAAGGCTCGTAATTCTTCCATACAAAATTTGACTGTCTTTTAAATAGAGTACATAACTCAAGTCTTATAGGGAATAAGTTCCAAAAAAACTACGCGCTAAGCTTTGTGAAAACATGGTAAATGTAAATTACCTGTAGACAGATGCGACAGAGCTATCATATCTTCCGGCACGCACCCCATCCATAAAGATCGCCGCCCCGTGCTCTTAGGCCAATGTATCCGAAATGCCAACTCCCGGCAGAATGAATATGAATGGGATACGTGCGGAATAAAATGACAACTCAAAATTAAAAAGCGGAAGGCGTTACAAGACCTCGCACTAAGTCTACTTTGTACTTACATTTACTACAAAAGGTGTTCCTAAGTTTATAATTTTAAAGTTTCAAAATCACATCGTGTCATAAAAACAATTCAATCTAGAAAAGATTTTGTCTAAATAAAATATAACCAGGAAATGTTTTCTAGATTCAATTGCAGAACAAGACACGTCACAGCCAGGCTCAAATAGAACGTTTTTATCTATTTTGCACGAGCTTGGACCAACAGATACGAGGCGACAATCACTCTTCGGCATTTCGAGTGCACACAGACTAAGGGAGAAGTGGACACTAGGAACATAGATATTAAATATATGATTAAATGCAAATAAATACTGACGTGTAAAAGATAATTAAAATAAATGAGATCATGCAATAATTATGTAAAAAATTGTTTAAAGTAATTAAATAAAATGCCAATACTGGAACATTTATAAAAGTTGCATAAATGCTTTTATGGAATATGTTTTCATGCTTGTTATGGTCAATTATTTCACATTTCTATCAAATTGTTTTTAACCTAACAAATTATTTTTGATTATGTTTGAATGTTTACGTGTAAACATGTTTACAGGGGTTTAATTATTCTGGAGGCTGTCGATACAACGCCAGAAATGTTCCTTACACCATATTATTATGGTCGCTTCATATAGAAAAATACGTTGATAAAAATATTTACTCACTGGCTCTCTATACAAACATTCAAGTTTATTTACAACTTTATTTACAGTCATGTAATTCCTTTTCGAATCTATGAACTTGTAAAAATATACAAAGCTTTGTGAAAGCTTCCTAAACATACTGTTTAGAACATACCCACATATTACACGAACTTATCACAAGTATGATTTGCGTGATTACGAAGTATAACACTAACAAGTGACAGTAACAAAGTATAACATCTAAACAACTTAACAAATAAGGCAGTGTTAAGTTATCGACATAAATTGAGAGCAATTTTATCGCCGATCTAATTAATAATACTTATCATTCAAAACTCATGCATGTGATTCGTACATCGCGATAAAAACGACGTTATAAGAAACCTATTGGGAAATCTGAGTCACGGTAGACAACTACCCTTTTACGACATGAGATACACCGAAATAACACACTACATTTTAGCTAATCGATAAATACATGCCTCTTCACTCACAAGTACATACAAAAATATCAAACATGCCAATTGCTACACCTAGAAACGAGATCAATAACAATGTAATCAAAAAGAAATACTTTTTAAATTTAACTAAACTAATTATACGTTTTAACTTTTCCATCTAATTCTAATTCTTTGTTGACTAGCATCACAACACAGTAAAAATCCGATGCGAAGCAAAATGCATAAAAAAATATGAAGATAACAATTTCATTTTAAATTCATGTTCAAATCTTTACCAACTGGCTTACACATATTACCTAGAAATCTGTTATGTATTTATTGTTAGAAGTAAAATTAAGCCAGTTGCGATTTTAATAGAGATTTATCATGGATATCCCGTACAGATTTAAAGTTGTTCACCCGGTTACGGTCGATATTCTGATATATTTATCATGTCAAATTTAAAGGCACTGGCAAATTATTATATTGTCTAAATGTACATGGATCCATGCGAATATCACAGAAAACAAGCTAAAAAGCTTAAACCAAAACGACTATTTGTGGATAGCGATGGGTGAGCAGGATCATGGTAACGGATATTAGTAAGTGTAGCTGGAGTGGGTGGATATTGCAGGCGTGACGGATGGGGGATTTGGGATTTGCCGAGAGCGACTTTTTCTCCCTGGTCGGGGTCTTTTCAACGTCAAAGCCCATGAAACTCAGCCTTCCCTTCTTAGGAGACATAATGAAATCCTTAAAATTGTCGGCTTCCTCTTTTAGGGTCGTTTTCTGATTGGCCACCTCTTTGTCGGCCTTGTCGAGGTTACGACGTCGCGGCAAGCGTGACACTAACATGAGCTCCTTTAGTTTCGCCGACTTGTCCGCCTCTTCGCGTTTCAGTTTCTCGTAGTCGTCTTGCAGCTGCTGGCGCGCCAGCGTCAACTCTTGGTACGAACTACAAGTAAAAATAAATAAAAAATATTAGATATTGGCTAAAGCTTGGTTTTACATTTGGTATTGCGGAAATTCGGCAATTCAACCGAACTTCAGTATTCGGCCGAAGTTCGGTACTAAATTATATAAAAAAAAACTACGAAATTGAGTTCAAAAATTAAACTTATTTAGTCAGCTAAACTGACAGTAAATAACTATAAATGAAATATTTTTAGGGTTCCATACCTCAAAAGAGGAAAATAGGAACCCTTATAGGATCACTCCGTTGTCCGTCTGTCCGTCTGTCAAGACCATTTTTTAAAATATTGTAACTCCCCAATAGGCTAGGCCATTTCAAGATCAAAGTGTTTCCACTGTCGTGCGGTCGACTGTACAACATGGCGTGGCAGGTATTCAATTCAGTTGCAGTAGTGCTCCTAGGTGTTGAGTCTGCATGGGACTAAAATTGAGCTGGAAAAGTCTATAATAAAGCGTCACTAACTCCTTGAGCTCCTGCAGCTGCCGCTGGTTGGCGGCGAGCTCGTCGCGCAGCGCCGCCAGCTGCGTGGAGTGCGCGGCGCGCAGCTGCTCCAGCTGCGCCTCCAGCGCGCCGCGCACCTGCGTGTCCGCGCGCTGCTCCGCCGCCGCCTGTTGCACGCGCTCCGCCGCCTGCCAACCACACAACCGACACAACACTCACTCACCTATACACATTGCTCATTCCGGTAAGATAAATGCCACTCTGTTTAGGCAATAACCATACAAGAAAATTACCCATAAATAATTACCCTCAAAATAGTTATTCTGAAAACACTAAGGGCCCGGCTACACGCTCAATATTGCTTGCGCAAATTCCAGGTTGACACGCAAGCAGGTACCGTTTTGTCCGTCTTAACGTAGCATTTTGCCGTCTGAACGTACATGCATATTTGTACAAACCTGGAATTTGCGCAAGCAAGATTGAGCGTGTAGCCGGCCCTGATGAAAATAAACTTCAGACGCATTGACAGTGCTAAAACACTGACATTATGACTCGCAGTAACCAAACTTTGTTATCGTCAAGTGAAGGTAGAAAAGAAAACCTTGTTTTGAGAGAAAAAAAAGGAACTTGCGAGTTGGAGCGCACGACCCGCATTTAAATAGAGTCCAACTGACCTGCAGACGGGCGCACTCCTCCCGCAGCCCGTCGGCCGCCTCCTCCAGCTGGCGCCGCTTGTTCTCCGCCTCGCGCATCGACTCGGCGAGCGACGCGCACCGCGCCTCGTGCTGCGAGATCAGCAGCCGGCACTCGCCCAGCGACCGTTCGTATTCTTCGATCTGCGTCACAAACACATTACCTGGTGAATCCTCGATGTAAACATTGGGCCTTGGGCCTCATTTTGTAAAAATAGATTAAAAAGTGTTCGATTTACTATTATTCGATGAGGTAGAGCTATTGGGCGTTTTTCCATTTTCCATCTTTCCATATATATTCATTGAGGTCGTGGGTTCGATTCCCACCTGGGGCCAACATTTGCGTGATGAGCATATCTATTAGTTTTCGGACTCGGGGGTGCGTGTATGTATTTATTTTAAAAGTATATATGTATGTTTATCAGTTGTTGAGTACCTATTTACAAGTTTCGTCTTAGTTTGGGACTAAACAGCCGTGTGTAAAATTGTCCAAACATTATTATATTATACATTTTTGCTTTTAATGGAAAAAACGCCCAAATGCCTTTAGAACCTATACCTTAGGCCTATACCGAGAAATGAACGGCGATAGGCTGATTTGAATTGAACACGTAGTTCAAGTTGCATTGCGAGCCTTATTTGTCGTTGCACTCAAATGAAATAATTTCTTGTCAATTAATTATAATTAAAAAGAAATTATACTTCTAAAACCAATAAAGCAATTCAAGAGGTTTCTTGAAACAGATGGAAATCAAAAGTCGTGAGCAGAACATTGTTTGTGAACCAACCTTTTGATTGGCGTCAATATTGGCAGATTCCAGCGAATGGCAGCGCTGCACGATGTTTTTCACCTCGCTCTTCATCTTGCTGATGTGCAGCCGCGCGACGGTGAACTCCTCCTCGAGCTTGCCGACCGTGTCCACGTTGAGCTTGAAGTCCAGCTCGGAGCCGCCGACGGCCGCGCCGATCTCGGCCAGGTCGCGCAGCAGGTTAGACAGCAGCTCCGCGATACGCTTGCGTTGGTGCGCCGACATGTCGCGCAGTTGCTGCAGTTCCGATGTCGCGTTTGCCAAAGAGCTCTGTAAATAAATGTTGACTTAGATAACCTCTTCTTTTCAGCTTTTATTGCGCCGCTTCTTCTTCTCAGCGGCTAACACCTAGGAAGCGGTGTAGAAATGCTACAAAATATTTATATACTACAAAATATTATGACTTTGCATTTTCGTTCGTCTGTTGTTGGACAACTCAGACCATATACTCTCCACACGCAGACCGACAAACCAAATAGAGACAACTTCCTAGACTCCACATTCTACAAGCCAAGAGAATCCCAAAGATCTGCTCATGGTCGAAGGACCGATCGTAGATATAAAAAATAGCAAACATATTTTTTACTATAAATTAATCCTTGACGTCACCTCACATTTCAAACTGAAAATTCTACATGCCTGCTTCGTGGTCAGCTCTTCGGAAAGCTGGTCACACTCGCGACTCTTGCTGTCCACCTCCTGCGACTTCTGGTCGTAGTTGACGGCCAGCTCCTCGAGAGCCTGCAGCACCTCCTTCACCTCCTCCTTAGCAGCTTCGTTCTCTTGTTGAATACGGTTCATATCACCCTGCAGGGATTCGTAGTCGCGCCTATGGGGTGAAAGTTTTTCAATTATCGGCATATTGTAAACGCATTAGCATAATCTTATATTGACGAGTTTAGCACATTCTGCACTAACTTGTTGGACACATAAAATTTCATTCATTTAATTATTTTAATACATATACATACATATCTTCACGGTTTACGCGATGTCACAGACGGGGAAAATAATTTTAATTCTGTAGAGATATGACCAGACATTTAGGTGTAGGTACACCTAAATGTCTGGTTTATTTATCAGACATTAGTCTGTCCGACAATTATTAATGTTGACCTTGTGCATGCGATGAGTTCCTCCTGTTCCATCATCTGGTCCTTTAGTTTCTCCACCAGCTGCGACTGCTGGTTGATCTCCTCGTCCTTGTCGTCCAGCTGTTGGTACAGAGCTTCCAGCTTGCCTTGCATGGCGGCTTCTTCCACCACGCTCGAGATAGCAACGTGCACAGGCTGCAAAAATACATACAAAAATTAGCGAAAGTTACGCAATTTTAAAAGATGGCGCAACGCACAAACCAAATTGAATAAAAATGTCACTTGTTAACATTTTAAAGCAATTATCAGACTTTCTTTGTTGATTAAAAGCAAAGATATCATAAATACTAACAGGTGCGGGTGGTTTCTCCTCAATGAAGGATGTAATAGGTGTAACCGCTTCCAGCTCTTGCAAGTTGACCTGTTCCTCTGGCCTGACAGTCTCACCCAAGCGCCAACGGTTAAGTTCAGCTTCCAATTTCTCAACCTATTCAACAATAGTGTTACATGAAACGACAACTTATAAACAAAACGAAGTATTTTCGTATGTTTATGAAGGAGTTCATACCTTCCCCTTAAGCCTAGCCACTTTTTCCTTTTCTCTCTCGTATCGGCGTTTCCATTCTTCCGCGGTGAGCTCCTCATTGACACATACCACATTCTTAACAGTTTTGGCTCTATGAAACAAAAAATAAGAATTAATTATTTTTTTGTTACAGTATACATAAGTCCTAAATTGGTGTTACGTACCTCTTGCCAAAGTCAAGAGTACTCTTTGTTTCGCTTTCATTGAATGAAGCTGGTGAACAGCAGATGACAATAGTTGTCCTGGCGTTACCACCTAGCGACTCTTGTAAAATACGAGTTAGTTTGGAATCTCTGTAGGGGATATGAGATTTGTTTCCGTCAGCTAATGCAGATATTACGTTGCCCAAGGCCGATAGTGATTTGTTAATGTTCTTAGCTTCATCGAGCACGGTACCTTCAGCACCAGTTTTAGATACCTGCAGAAATAAAATTCAATTATAATTTCAATCAAAATAACTACTAAATTATCCATCCAGTTCCAGCTTTAAGTTCTAAAATTGATAATAGAGTATATAAAATTTAAATGATTTAATTTTGAGCACGTTTTGTAACGTTTAAAACCCCGGCGATTTTTTGTACATTATTTTTCTGTACAATAGACGTCGGCCCGATGGCGTCAAGCTACAATCCAATCAAGTTACTCTTTAACTTACTTTGAAACTTGAACTATATAAAATGTAGAAGCAGGTTTCCTGGTGTAGAGGTCAATGATGACTATGGACATGATGTTAAAATTACCTTTTCAGACCCAGCCAAGTCCACAAGATAGAGCTTTCCTGATAATTTCTTTTGATTTTCCAAATTCTCTTGTTTTACATTTATGAGAAAGACTGAATGAGATCTAGACGAGTGTTCGTTCATGTCTGAAAAGTGGATAAAACATTATTATCGCACACTATCGAAATATCTAATTTCAATATAATATAAATTGAATACAAACTTGTCACAGCAATATGACGGTTTGATTTTCCCTCCTCAATAACTTCAAACACTTCCTCGGGACTTGACACAAATCGTTCAGTAGCACCTTTTACAAATGGAACTCTGTTCTTGTCTTCATGAACACTGAGATTTACTTTAGAAACTGTATAACAAAAAAAAATTGAGGTGTTTAATAGAAAAATATTGTTTTATCATAATTTCAGTATCGAATAAATAGTTAATAGTTACCATCTAGCAAGTCTCTGATTTTATCCATATAAATTTCAAAATAGGACACTTTTATATGAAATTCAAGGTTCTCTTCCATTGCATAGATGTGATTGAATATATCATTGACTATCCGTGGAATAATACCCTGTTTCCCTGGATCTCCTGAAAAAAAACCCATTTAATTATAGACTATAATATATAGGACTAATGTAAATCTAAACTTTATATATTTACTTCACCATACAGACCTATGACACCTTCCATCGTATGTGTTTTTCCTGAACTGGTCTGTCCATAAGCAAATATAGTGCCGTTGTAACCAGCCAACACATCAGAAACAATGCTCTTTGCTGCTTCATTATAGACTTTTTCTTGAGTTGCATTAGGCTTAAAAACTTTGTCAAACAAATATACTTTACCCTAAAACAGAGCAAAATAGGAATTGAACATCAAGGCTAGTATCACTTATACATACACTATAATGCTAGTCATTGTGAATCAGCCCCATATAGGTTGTGACATCACCACCTTGGTAGGCACTAATTGAATTGCCCAGGATCAGACTCAATGCCTGTTTGCAGTCACAATGATTAATAAAAGTCCTACAGCAATATTTGAGGCATCTACTTTCAAAACCCATTAAAAGATATTAGTCTGTATGGCATTTAGCTGCCTTTTGATTATAATCATAAGGAGCTAAATACCATACATACTGTTATCGTTCTAGCAGATTTTAAAACTTGAAACTAGACGCACCATTTATCTTTCTTTACTAAATCAACACTAATGATAGATACACACACACACACTGATGAAATAAACAGATCACATCCGTAAAAACAGTATTACAGAAATGTTTGCTGTGCAGGTGTCAATTAATTATTATTGAAAACAACCAAATAAATAAAAGGACAAGTGTACTTGCATTATTACTTTAGTGCTTAATTAAATATTTATCTGAATTACATGTTTCAAGATTTAATATAATTTTCAAAGGACAAGACCTGTTTAACCTTTCAAATTGAAAAACTCAAATCATAGAACCATTTTTGAGCAATGAACAATATTATTAACAATTTCTTAACATTAGGTAGCAAAAAACCACATCACCTTTGTATAAAAACTTCTAATTTAACATTTACTGAATTTAAAACTGAACTAAAAATGAAGTGAATAAATTAGAGTTAAAAATTATAAATTCCCTATAAAGGTTGGCCACTATTTATCGTGTATGGATAATGGTGAATGAATAGATGTGTGGACAAACAATTCGAATTTGGTTTTTAGTATGAACTATCGGAACTAATATTTAAAAAGTAATGTTTAAATTAGTATTGCAGGTGTTTAACAATGACTACAATTTTCATCATCATCAATCATTCAAGAAAATTATGTGATGACAAAAGATACATCACTGATATGATGATGTGAAGTATTAATAACAACCTACTATAATATTTGGTAAATTATTTATTTACCTAATAAAAAGTTTAGGTACCTATAGAACTTTTAGGTATTTATTTTTATAGGTAGTTACCGGTTTATGACGCTTTGGGATAACACAATAAAATTATATGTGTATTATACTAATTGGCAGAGAAGTACAAGACTCATTCAAAGATCATAAAAAACTATTAGAGTATTTCTTGGGTCAAGGTCGAGGTTTGTATTGATTTTCGACATAACAAAGACGTATCCGACTGAAATACATCGAGAATCTCTGAAATTTTGTGATCGTAATCATGATCATCGAAGCGGAATGGAAAAGAAAGGCCATTTCATAGCAGGTGGACAGTCGTAATGTATTAGTCATCATGATCTAATTTAGGGCGATGATAGAGGAATGCGATGCAAGGGCTAAACTTAGTTTTACTCACCCCTATTGAAATGCAATTATCGTCGGAACCTGAAGGAAATTTCACAACAAATTTAGAACCAGCTTTTTCTTCGGAGTCATTCAGGGGCCGAAATCGGCAGACCACTCGAATGCTGTCTTCAGCAGCAATCTCACGATCAGCTGCCATTTTACTATAAAAAAATAGCTTACACTAAGCACTGTCTATTCAATTAAAAAATAAAACGTTTGGGAACTTAAAACCGTGCATGAAGAACTAGAAAGTTATAAATTTTGTCACTGAAAAATCTTCATGACAGCAATATCAAAATGTCGGCCATATTCTTCGATTCATGAAGAAAGGCTTCAGATGCCACCTCATTGGTGGATTTGCCTACAAGTTACCAACATAACCAAAAAAATCAATAGGCTGCCAACATTGTAATAATATTGCTGTCGCATTGTCTATTGACAGAGTTTTTTTTAGGAGTTTGTGGCTTGGTATTGACAGATTCGAGCGTTGATGTCGAACGAGAGAAGCAGTCAATCTTGGTAGACTGATGCCGCTTTAACACATTCGTGCGAGTTACGAGGCGAAACACGAATGCACATGTATGAACGAACAGACCTCTCACTCGCTATTCGCCTCGTCACTCACCTGCCACTGGCGCGCTCGCGTCGGGAAAATGTTAACCTCCGCGGACTCGTTATGAACAGCCAATTCGCAACGGCATTCGTACCTACTATTTTAAGTATATGTTGGTAGTCTGTGACTCTGTGAATGTTTCATTGAACGTGTAAAGCGGTGTTTTAGAAAAACAAAAGGTACTAACGCTGTAACCACTTCAAATCGCTGTAATTATTTCAAAGATGTATTCTCTCTTCCCCACAAATCATGCTTGGTGAATGCTGCTTGCTTGACTTAGATGACGATTGTGGCATGGATTGTATAAGGGTGACCGTGTGACCCACTCACGGCCCGGAAACCATGTACATGTGTGGTCGCAAGTTCCAGGCTGTACATTATCAGGTCGTGCATTAATGTTTTCGTACATACATTCCCGTCTCCCATTATTGTAGTATCTTCTCTGTGCATTGATTTGATTGAATAATTGACAAACGTGAGTGAGTAATCTCTTCACGTAATTTTTATTTATAAGTTTTATTTTGAAGATTTATCTATCAATGTAACTATTATTAATAAAATGTTATGCGCCCTAAGCTAAATCAAGAAAATTTAAGACTGGTATGTAAGTAAAATGTTGGTAATATCTACTATTCCTGCTTGCTTGAGTTACTTTTGTTTCTTCAACCCATGGACGACCTGATTTTCTTCAAGAGGATGAGCTCATATAGAAAATGTGCAGAAATAGCCAACAACTTTGACTAACATTATAATAGTAAAATGTTCGATGTTCCAAATAGGTACGGCCGTTCCATAAGTAACTAAATATTTCGTAGTGCGTAAGCGTATATAGCTTGAGCTTTATCCTTATATGTATTGAGTGGGGGTGTGGTAGTTACACATGCATAGCTGAGCCTTTATATAGGTATATATTTATGCTAAGGGAGTATTTAATTAGGTATCTGTACCTAACACTGACTGATACACTAAGGGTGCATCAGGGAAATCGGAACTATTGAATAATGTAAATATATCTATCTATATTTCATTTCATTACCCTATAATGCACAGTAAACAACATAGATACAATAACACAGTTGCAATTTCCCCATACGCCATCATTCATCACACAAAATCTTTAATATTTACTTTCAGTGGAATATTTGATTGCTATACAATTGATTTACAAGCTTGTTGTTGTTGTCATATCACGATTATCAGTATCATTCATTACTAACCTCCCATACCATCTGGATTTTTTTCTAGTCTGTTTTGGTTTTTTTGTTTATGCACTTTTTGAGAAATTGTATTATTAAATAAATTAATTTTTATTATAAATATATTCCCAAGTAATAGCTACAAGCTGAAAGTATTAACTAACACAAGATACTTTAAGCTCGCTGGCTATAATAATATAAGCAGAATAGTGTAACATTTTAGTAAGCTGTAAGGTCTTATAAGTAACAAATACACAGAAAAAAGCCAAAATATGAACTTACAAATATTTCAATGATTTATCTTCTTACTTACTTACCATAACATAATAATATCACTGAAAGATATTGCACTCAGCAATTAAATACATAAAGTTATCAATTAACATTATTAAGTGCAATAATCAATTTATTTATTAGTGGTTCTGTGAGAACAGTAGACTTCTCCAGCCCTTACAAACCAAACCTTAAAGAAACGATCAGAAGTGAACTTTGCAGTTGGAGACAGTTTAAGTACTAAAGTGACAAAAATTACTATTATTGTGTTTAGTAATTTGCAAGATAAGTCCGAACATAGAGACAAGCCATCCGGGGCAACTTTGTTTTAGATAGGTATTGTTTTATATTAGGATCATTTTAATACAGCAAAAATAAAAGTACACAAGCGACCTTGCTAAGCAAATGCCTACCTATCATACGACTGTTGATATGAGTACCCTATCGTATATATTAATAATGTTCTGGAAAAATCCACACACGGCTGTTTAGTCCCAACTAAGTCGAAGCTTGTAAATGGGTACTCAACAACTGATAAACATACATAAATACTTTTAAATAAATACTTAAATACATACAAACACCCAGAATCCGAAAACCAACAGTTATGCTCATCATATATACCTATGGACTACTATAGTGCAGTGGCGCCGCGCCCGACAAACTTAGCGCGGGCGGTCATTGACCCGCGATGCACCCCCGACCGTTATCGTCGATTTATGGAAACTTGATGAAGGCTGCGCAGAACGAAGGACATACGTACCTACCTACTTAGTTCAGTTATCTTTCTTCTTCCTTACATAGGTATGTAACCACATACATACTTCTTTTTTTTAAGAGTACTGGATGTGGCGGGTATATAGAGGACCGTGAGTGGTGGCGTTTATTGAGGAAGGCATATGTCCAGTAGTGACCCTGACTGAATGACTGACTGATCTACCAACGCGCATCTCAAACAGCTGGGTGTATTTATAAACTTGAATTTTTTTGATACAGGCTACCACTAGGACGGAATTTATCAAAATTTCCTTACGCGAACATAAATATAAAACGTGATTGTCAACTTTTGGCGCGTACCAAGTAATGGGCAACCTCTAGTATACAACACGGTTGATTTGCATACTACTATGGCCATCACATCGAGTTGAATAAGCGAAGGAATGCTTACGATAGCATAGTTTGAATCATCACGACTTATGACGTAATATGTGCGACCTACAGAAGCACCGGTTTTTGTGTTAACTGATCATCGAATAGTACCTACCTATACAACATGCAAAGTGGCAATCGTACGGATAAATAAGGTGAAAATTGTAATTTTTTTACAATTTGAGAACCTCCTCTTTTGTTTTTTCCTCGGTTGATAAAAATCATAAAACCACAGTTTATAATACGTCCCACTGTTAGACAGAGACCTGTGTTTAGCCTTTTGTAAACAAGTTTTAGTAAGCGCCATTATTCCTCAAACACGCAGTTAATTTTGGTTTATACTACTTATTTATTTAAAACATACCCGGGTATGAACGAGCCTCATTAGCGTGAGGAGAGCGCTACTTTCAACTAGGCTCCGACGACCACGAATGAGTATGTGTATAACGAATTAATTATTATTAACAATATAATATACTTTGCACAAATAAAAAACAACAACAGTCTGCAAATTGTACCTACAATTTGCAGATAATGCATGTACGATTCATTGCAAGTTTGCAAGTGCGATTCATTCCAGAAAACCTGCCATTATAGTTATTTGTAAATAATTATGGATCAATAGAATTCAATTCAGTCGTGCGAAAAGTTGGGTGTATAAATAGCTAGGCTTTTCGGAACAAATAAATAAATACCTATAGTGTCTATAATTCACATATCATCATCATCATCATATCAGCCTGTAGACGTCCACTGCTGGACAAAGGCCACATAATTCCACTGCTGGACAAAGGTCCAAATTAACATATGTATTTTATGAACTACAAAACGTCCATATACCTAGTTAACTCTTTTTTCATTGACCTACTAATATTGGCGGTCACTGACCAATCAAGTCATTATTGGGACACCATTGGGACCGACTGTCTGGCTTCAATGTTTTGATGCACGCTTCGTGTATTGATTAACTAGGTATATAAGTTCCGAGAAGAAACGGTGAGTGCTCGACGGCCGCTGTGTCACCGCTGACGAAGTCGAACAAGTTATTTTCTGTACAATTAGTCACGCGTGTATCCGGCGCGGGCGCAGGTCGCGTGCTGTGCTCTCGCTCCGTCTCTCAAAGTATCGGATCTTTACACGATCTCAAAATTGAAAGAAAGTTACTTAAGCAACGCCGCCCGACCTCCTTATCTCATTACATCATCAAGTTCTTTGTTGACACAGTTCATTGATGCTTTCCTTATAGTCTCTACAATATCGCAAAAAATGTTTAATCGCTAAAATAGATGTTTATTGTTATCCAGTGTTTATTTAATATTATGTGTAATTTACTTTTAAACTACAATAATTTCGGATGAGGATAAATATTCACTGAATTTTAGTGTTTGTACGAAACATGCGTGAGTGTAACAGTGGCTGTGATACTTAGCTAGTGTATAGAATAAATATATTTATTGCCTTTTTAATAAGGACAAGTTCGAAGTGGGACAGTTACGTGACGGCGGTGGCTGGAACATTTTACATGTTGTACATAATTAGCTGGACTACAAGTCTGGTGAGAGAACTGTTACTTTCATAAAGTTTTGTATTAGTCTCGAAAAAATAAAATTGATCCTCTTATTAATTTAAACGGTTTACTTTTCTGTATTATCACAGAGTATATGTATTTTATCGAACATTGACACTGTTTTAACATATTATATATGTTTAAATAACTTATCTTTTCCCCGATTTACATAGTGAGCTAAAAACTCAAATTAAAAAGACTGCCCTTAAATTTTTAAATCCTTTGTATTAGGTTTATTTTCTTGTACCTACTTCGATTATGGGAAGTATTTTATTTACCTTCAAAGGACATATTGTTATTATTTTGACAATTATTTTTTTCCTACTCTGTCCTTTAATAGAAAAAGTTCACGAAAAATCTGGGGACTATTTTAAAAACTAACAATAATTACTACAGGAAAAAAAATTATGTGATCTTGTCGAAAAACTTCATTTATTTTTTCCGGACTATGAACTGTATAGGTTATATATTACCTTTACGTACGTACAATTCGTGACATTAATTTTCGCACAGCTTTTCATCCTCGGCTTGCCTATTGGTTGCATTGGGCATCATAAATATAAATTAATTTCGTGTGTTCCTTGTCCGCTTTTTAATCATTTTGAGTATTTTTGAGTTATATGTTGCATTTTGTACAATATTCTAACTTGTCTCTAACTAAACTCATTTGATATGCATAATTAGCTGCAATACACATTTATCAACCTTATCAAGAATGTCAGCGATGTAAGCGCACTTACCTCGCATTTGTATGTTTATTGCATAATTAATTTATTATCTTGGTGTAACATACCTAGTGCCAGATGATTTTACTTGCGTTATTTTGATTAAGTCATCTAATGACTTTGTAAATTTATCTACAGATAGTTTGAGAAGAGAAGGTCATCAAGTAAATTACTTGACTAGCCTTCCGGTTGGCACATGGCATATTTTAAGTAGGTACCTATCTATATTAAATATGGCATAATGCGTTAATGGTTAGTATGTTCACTGAACTAATAAGTACCTACTTAGATATCATAATGGTTGGTATTACATGTTATGTTGCTATCGGTCTCCATCATGTGTCGATCTGTTTGTAACGTTTTTAGTCCCACTGCTCGCGGCGGCCTCGATACCGAAGCGTGGGCGGCGCCCTTTCTATCTCACGCCCGCCCACAGGTGGCTAGTCCCATGCCCGAAACATATGTGTACAGTAAACTCAATCTCTACCTTGCCTTCAATGCATTACAAGTTACAATAACAAAACTGAATAGGAATCAAGGCTACTACAGACACTAAAAATATTTTTTTCTAGATTTTTATATCTCTTTCCCAAAGTGCCGACGTTTGTACCTAAGAAGAGACAACACGACCACGCGGAAATCACTAGCACAAAGAAAAATAGTTTATAATAAATTCGCAGCCTAAAAATGCTCCACACACAGGTTTGTTAAATATAGGTATTTCCCGAAATCATTATTTGCTTGAATTTTATTTTTCATTCGCATTTTTTCTAGTCCTAGGTATTTATTCTACTATCCATATTTTTAAATTGGATTTAAAAAGTCAAGGATTAAAAAAAACTTTTGACTAGTTCAATTACCTACGCTACGTCTACCTTTACTTCTATTTATAAATATCCTGCTCTAGTGACCTAGTAAACAGAACATAGTTTCGTAGGGGATAGTAAACTAATTTCGCCACTGCAGTAACGAAACTGAATACTGTACTTAAAATGATAAGGTACCTACCGTATTATCGTTGTCCGGGTATTAGTTCAATCAATCTGTATGATATAATCTATGTAATGAAATGATTGAACTTTCTATTGTTACAGAACTTGATCTGAGTACTAAACGAAACAAAAATGTATTCACAACGACCAATATTACTATTATGCTTGTGGGCGAGCGTGTTGGCCGCGTGCTGGGGCCAGCGCGCCGAGCAGCTCCTAGCCCAGAACCCATGCTCGAGTAAAACCACATGCAGCGACTGCATACGGACTGCCAGCTGTTCCTGGTGCTTCGCAGCCAATTTCAACAACCCCCGGTGTTTCAACCCCGCCATGGAAGGAGGCGGTACGGCTGGGTGCGACGAAGCGTACATATTCAACCCGGACAGTCGGCGCTCTATCGACCCCCTTTACAACAGAGAACTGAGCAGAGGTAAAGGAAAATAATGCATTATCTTTAACTACATTAGGTAGTGCCCACACTATTATTAATATAATTGCTTTTTTAGCCGGCTTTTTTTTTGATCGGCTCCTAAGGGTCGTAGCGTGATGTTAAATAGCCTATAACCTTCCTCAAGAATTGGGCTATAAAATGCAAAATGAATTTTTCAAATCCAACTGGTAGATCCAGGGTTTAGTTAGCGCGTTCAGATTATTCCGATGATACATTTGTAACTTGGAGATTTGTGTTGCAGCGAAGAGTCAAATGGGCATGGGATCAACATATGAAGAGTCTATGAGCAAGGGCAGCTATGGAGGTGGGGGCGCGGGCGGCGCGGGCGGCGCTGGAGACAACTTGGTGCAGATCAAGCCCCAAAGGGTGCAGATGAAACTTAGGATGAGTAAGTACCGTTATCCCTATTATGTACTATTTGATTTAGCGTTTACGTCTTAACGCAATAGGATTAGATCCATGATCACCAGCTCGTGTGATTTGTATTGCTAGTTCATCAGTATTAGGGACTGGTGAGCACTGACTGGTCTTAAATTGAAAGTTGTAGATTATATTCATTTTCATCTGGACATCATTACTTGCATGGGAGAAGCTAAGAATCTAGTAAGTAACTCAGGAAATTTTAAATGGAGGATATTAAAGCGCACATCAAATAAATACTTACTGAATTGTCCTCCAAATATACTGATTGCACATCAAAGTGCGCATTTTAATGTGCAATCAGTATTTTTTGGTTTTAAATAAATTCATATAAATACAGCCCATTTTTAATTTCCTATTCTCAATATGTGAAAGTATGTAGTTATATTTTAGTCATTATTTTCAGACGAAATGCAAAAGCTGACCTTTTCCTACTCGCAAGCGCAGGACTATCCAGTGGATCTGTACTATCTTATGGACCTGAGTAGGTCAATGAAAAACGACAAGGAGAAGCTGAGTACCCTCGGCAGTCTGCTCTCTAGCACCATGAAGAACATCACGTCCAACTTTAGAATTGGTTTCGGCTCGTTCGTAGACAAACTCGTCATGCCCTACGTTTCTACTGTGCCTAAAAAGTAAGTGTTTACTTTGCATTCATCAGTTTTTAATATGATGTCACTTCCGAGGCGGTGGTAGTTATCGACAGAATGAAAACCAAAGGTTAACATCTGATGTTTTCTCCGTTCATATTTATAGAGTTGTACTTACTGCTTGGGCCTTTTTATCTATGTAAGATGTTTTAAACTGTGTCGTGTCGTAGACACCGGCGTTCATGACTAAACTACTGCGTATCTCACTCTACAACGGCGCGGTATATATTTTTTTCTATTTCTTCATTAGAAGAGGCAGCTTTTAGAGCCAAATTCTAATCTAAATGCAGGAACTAACAGATAAAACCGTTCCTAAACCAACAATTGTATTCGGCGATAATCAGAGATAAATTTTGTATCCATCTTTAAGCTGTGGGACTTGAGCTATCTATCAGGTATTAACAAAATAAAATCTTTTTCAGTCTTATCTCGCCTTGCGACGGCTGCGCGGCGCCATATGGCTACCGGAATCAGATGTCACTTAGGCAGGATACGGAGTTCTTCGATGTGAGCAACTTTACTATGATTTATTTAAATAAGAAAATATTTCGCTACCAATATTTTTCTACTATCTACATCAATTTGGTTTCCCATCTACTGATTGTGGAAACTTTTTAATAAAAACTAGTGTAATCTTGAACCTGATTTTTGGTATTTTAGTATGTTCAATCAATTATAGCCTGCAAGTACGCTTGCCTCATGAGTTGAGTCGATATTTCACCATTGAGTTTATCGGAACGAAATTGTAATGCATATTGTGAAGTCCACCAACCCGCCTGAGACATCGTGATGACTACGTGATGCCTACCACACAAAGCCCAACATCTTATTTTCAATTTATAGTCTTATTTCTTATATCTATTTAAACCGGCGGTTACAGCACGGCCTCCACAAAAACAGAGGACGACTAGAGTTAGTTTGCGACTTTCACTAAGGTTCTAAAATAAACGATAAATGATATTCCTAAATCAACCGCAAAGTTTATTTATATGGTAATACAAACTTGTTTTTGTTACTCGGGTACTTTGCACACACTTGTAGGCGGGCTGCAAACAGCGTTTGTTTTCGTAAGACACCAAAGAAAAACGGAATGTAGACTGTTTGTTTTGGTGTTTAGCAAGCGGTAGCCCAGGCGGACGTGTCCGGGAACCTGGATGCTCCGGAGGGCGGGTTCGACGCCATCATGCAGGCCGTGGTGTGCAAGCAGGAGATCGGCTGGCGCGACAAGGCGCGCCGGCTGCTCGTCTTCTCGACCGACGCGGGATTCCACTACGCCGGTGACGGAAAGGTGCAGCAACATTTTTCTTTAGACCAATATCAAAGTCTGTACTTACCTACCGTGTCTTTTTAGTTTAATAATGCTTTATTATTTACAAGTATAAATGACAAAAATATGATATATTTTTCAAAACTTTCCACGGTCCATGCAAATATTTGCTTTAAACACGAACCTGGAACCGAATTCTGAAAAAAGTTTACGTTTTTTTTACTTTTCATTTTTTACTTAAAATTAAAAAATAAGCAATGTCCTCAAACACAAGATTGTAGTACGTGCTATACCTAGTTTAAAAGGTGTTCACGTCCTATTTAAAAGAATGACCCTGTATATGTAAATACAAGGAGGTGAATAATATATCAATTCATCCATACATAATTAGCACTTAAACACGTATCATACTTAGATATTAGTCATCGCGTTACTCAGTTTAGTAATTCGGCACAAAATTGATCAGGCAGGACCATTGTGATTGTCCATTTCACATTGAGCTTCGGTTCCCAATAAAAAGTATTTGTTCCCTTAACCTCCATATTACTATGATCCCCATGAAATTGAATACAACTAAATGTAGTTTATTGGTACTTGCAGCTCGGCGGTATCGTCCAGCCCAACGACGGTGCCTGCCACATGGAGAACAACTCGTACACGCATTCCACCCTACAGGACTACCCCAGTATTTCACAGATCAACCTCATGGTAATCTATACTAATTAAAGCTGAAGTGTTTGTTTTTAGAACTCCGTACCTCAAAAAGAAAAAAAAGGAACCCTTAAAGGATCACTTCGCTACCCGTCTGTCTGTCTGTCAAGACCCTTTTTCTCAGGAACGCGCATAGGTATCAAGTTGAAATTGATATTAAATACTCCAGTCTGCAATACCTTGGAACTGTGAAAAAATCAAACTTCTAAGTCAGAGCAAGTGAAAAGATATGGCCGTTTTTGCCGCATTTTTGAGTATTTTGGTAGTCAAAACCCATGGGGTACTAGTTACATCACAAAAAAGTAATTTCCAACAAACTTAATTTTGCGTAAGTATAACCAAATCATCCATGTAAAGTTAGTACCTATGTGATTTAAGTACTATTAACGATTTTCGATTAAAAAAAAAGTTTGTACGGAACCCTCAGGGCGTGAATCTTACTCGCACTTGTCCGGTTTTTTTGTTTGTTTGATTAATTGTTTGAACGCGCTAATCTCTGGAACTACCAGTCGGATTTCAAAAATTCTTTTTGCTTTTGATAGCCCAAGTCTTGAGGAAAGTAATAGGCTATTTAACATACTACTACTAAGGAGCCAAGCAAAAAGAAAAAAGTAAAAAATAACTTATAAGTTGGCGAGGCCGCGAAATATATAGCTAGTAATTGTTTATGCCTTGATGTCATACAAAATAAACACTTTATAAACATGAGCTTATTAGCTCATGTTCTGACTTATTTTAAAATAACAGGAAAATGACAAATAGATAAATTCGTATTATAATATGTTATTTAGCAAGTAAATGTATAACACCTTATCACGGGCTTAGCAAACACAGAGTTTACTCATAGTGCGGCTTTAAAATGAACTAAATCCAAAACATTCTGAACACCGGACTTGTGTTTTGTTCAATAATAATAAAAATTATTTATTCAGACGCATGATAGTTAGATACCTGCACAAGTCACATACATTTTAGATATTGGTTTCGTCCACGGGAGTGCAAACAGAAAATAGATGACTGTGGCTTTGTGTCATGCATGACTCTTGACTTTAAAAGTAGGAAAATTAAAAGTACAAAAATTGTATTTAAAAAAATTATAATCTGGTAGCGCCACAACTTCTTAGGGATACGTACGGTACGTATCGCTGTACTGTGTATTATTTATTTACTAGTCGTTTCTTGCGGCATCGTCCGCGTAGAAAAGTTTTTCCCACGGGAAAAACCTTTAGTGGAGGTATAGGAGGCACCTTCGTCCAAAACTTCACGACTCTAGGCTGAGCGGTTTGGCCTGTGCGCTGATCAGACAGTGAGTCAGTTTCTTCTCTTATATGTAAACTGTATGCGTATCCAGGTGAAGAAGCACGCCATCAACGTGATCTTCGCGGTGACCAACGAGCAGATCGGCGTGTACGAGCAGCTGAGCAAGCACATCGAGGGCTCGAGCAGCGGCGTGCTGTCCGACGACTCCGACAACGTAGTCGACCTCGTGCGCGACCAGTACAATGTAAGTCACTCTTAACCAACACCGTAAGGCCGTTCGGCCACCGCACGTCCGTTGCCTTATACAAATCCGAATCAACAATAATCTCGTTTCTCTGTGACGGCGGCGGTGGACGATAAAATAAAAGATTTTATTTTCCTAAAATTTGTACTTTACGGGTTATAATGGAGATAAATAAATAAGTACTTCATTTTGGATAATATCGAATTTACTAAGTTTAAGTTTTATTTTTTACTAGCTGTATCCCGCGGCTTCGCCTACTTATAAAAGATTTTCCCGCGGGAACAGTTTTGCCCGAGGCTATGTGTTATTCTGATGTATAATCTATAGGTATTACTGTAAAGTTTAATTAATATCTGTTCCGTAGTCGTTGTGTGAAAGAGCAACAAACATCCAATTACAAACTTTCGCGTTTATAGGTATTTATAGTTTATTAGAAAGGATAAATGAATTATTGTCCAGATGCAAAGTAATTTATATCGCGTTATTTGGTAATTTCGTCGCTTAAATCGTAGCTGATTCATTTTACATTAATCCATTGTGTTGTGTGTAAATAAAATGACGTTAAAGCGTATGACAATGTATGTACTAAATATCATTGATTTGCAGAAAATTACGTCAACAGTGGAAATGAAACACATAGCGAGTGACGCTCTGCAAATTGTGTATTACTCATCGTGCCTCGGCAGCAAGGACAACGTCGTGCAAACTAACAAATGCGATGCACTCAAGGTACTTTCAATGTGTACTCTAAAGCGTAACACACACTGAGCGGCGGCGTTGCGAAAGCGTTGCGGTTTTTTCCTGTAATGTTCGAAATAGTATGAAGCCCTTTACATCAAAGCGGCAGCGGCGCGGCGCGTTCTTCATACAAACCTTCGCCGCCGCAACGCTTTCGCAACGCCGCCGCCCAGTGTGTGTCACGCTTTAGACCTTCAATAACACATACATAAAACAGTAGACATAAAACTGCCTTAATTCCAACTACGTCCCAAACACACGTTTTTATTTTAGTCTGTTTACTTTTAAAATAATTTATAAAACATCAAAAATGTTCAGTATTTGCTAGGTTCATATGCGTAAGTTTTTCTTTCAAAATAGCTTAGTCCTTGAACATAATATTAAATAATAATAATATAATCATTCCGTGGACATAAAAGATAAGTCTTATTTAAGACTAGCTGTTGCCCGCGACTTCGTCCGCGTGGATTTTGGAAGTAGGTACCTATCTCTGCTATGTACAGACATACATCGTCTAGTTATAATTTTCCAATGGTAAAATGGATCATTCTAAGTACCTTCACCATAATTTAAGGTATACCATACCTTCAGGAACAAACTATGAACACCGTATCCAATTTGGTGAAGACAGATAAAAATTAAAAAAATTGTTGTTTTCACTTCTATTGCTCATAAGACTTCTCAGATCAATTTTTATTATACGTGTGTATTTTTTAACTAATACAGTATGGGCAAAACCAAAACCATAGGAGATACAGGGAAACTGTCTTAGGAACCTTTAGGTATTTTTTCGTGATAACAATTTTGACATAGTAATCGGAGCAGCTGGAGTTCGGGTGGCATGCATGAATAAGTAGTAAGTTCCTAAGTACATTGCAGTCTGTTTTATAAGAAAACATTTTATTAAATTTGACTAACTTCTGCTGCTTGGATTTTTTTCTTCCGATACAATAAAATGATTCTAACATGAAACTAAGTCGATACGCATTTTTTAAAAATAATAAAAATTATTTTTCACTGGCGTTCTATGAGAAAACATTTTATTGAATTTGACTAACTTCTGCTGCTCAGATTTTTTTCTTCCGATATAATGAAGTGATCCCTACATGAAACTGAGTCGAACCGCATTAAAAAAAATATGTGCAAATTGTCTCATTTTTATGGACAACACACGCTTGACCAAAAAATTACTATGTCATAAGACACTTTCCCTGCATCTCCTATGGTTTCGGACTTGCCTATACTGTCCCAGTTAAAAAAAACACTGATATCTCCTATGTCTATGACACATCGTCTTGTTACGTTAAATGATTTATCTGTAAATGACGATAACTTTTTTCGCTGTCATCCGATTTCAATGAAACAAAGCCTATAAGTTGCGCCAGGCTGTGCTTAATCTACCTGTGAAAACCGCAAGAAAATCCGTTCAGTAGTTTCGGAGATTAGCGATTACAGACAGACAGAAAGACAGAAAGACAGACAGACAGACAGACAGAAAGACAGAAAGACAAAAAAAATTAAAAACGCTTTTTTGTGTTCTGTTACTCTTTTTTTATCGTCCACACTCATTTTTTTATAAATTTATTCAAAGTACAGACACACGGTTTCTACAGATTTATTATAAGTATAGATATGTCAAACTACCATAAGTGGTCTTATGGTAGTTTGATGTTACCAACACAGATAATTTCAATTTTCGAGTTATGAATTCTTTTTGATGTATACCTTCAGAATCGTACGTTTTTCTCAACAATTATCTACCGTACGTAAAGCTCTTTATTCGACTTATTTTTATGTATTGTTCGTAGGTGGGGGATGTAGTAGAGTTCACAGCCGAAATCACATTGTTGGAGTGCCCCAAAGACCCGAACCAATGGAGGCAGACGATCCAAATATCTCCCGTGGGCATATCAGAGAGTCTGACCGTAGACCTGGAGATGATCTGCGATTGTCCATGCGAGCACCCCGGACACCATGTGAGTATAATCAAACATATAAATGTTATGATGCCATATTGTGCAAATGGCGTTCGACACGATTCACACATTGTCTTGACCTTAGATTATATTTTTATTTGTTTTTTATGTATGTGTCTTTTCTATGGGCTGTACCGGCCTGAAATAAATGCTATTTAATTTAATTTAATTAATCTCTAAACCAATTAAATCGCGGTTGCGTTTCAAAGGACAGTTTTTTTGAGTGACAATGTCAAGGTGTCTGACTGACGTGAAATACGTCCGAGTTTCAAATATATAGCGCTCTGATCTCGCGAGTCAAAGGGTTAACTAAACTGGTTATCTACACGAAAAATTAGCTAGGTAACGTTCAGGTTCATAACTTGGGAAAAAATCTACGTAGATAACTGGTTATCAAATCTGCGTGCAACACACCGTTTAAGCTAATTCCCCGTTCCAGGCGTACGACGACAGTCCACTTGTGTGCAGCGGGTTCGGCATCTCTGCGTGCGGCGTGTGCCTGTGCAACCCCGGCCGGTTCGGCAAGAGCTGCGAGTGCTCCGCGCACAGCGGCGTCTCGCTGGAGCAGGAGCGCGGCTGCCGCCCCACCAACGCCAGCTCGGGCCCGCTGTGCTCCAACCGCGGCACTTGCATCTGCGGCGTGTGCGAATGCAACAAGATGGAAGACACGCTCAAGGTGATTTATATGGCCACACCACTGCGTAAGGGTCAATTCAGAGTAAGCGGCAAAATGCTCTAGCTAAACTAAAATAAAAACAACTGTATTCTACTTGTATTATAGCTTAAAACGGAAAACTGCTCACGCGCTGTCGAGCGCTTACAAGTGGAATACAGTTGTTTTTACTTTAGCGGCATAAAGCGGCTGGTAGAGATGACTTGGTCATACCCTCACATAGACTTGTTAAAGCGTCTCAATCATCAATCATTTTGGTATAGTAGGCTCAAAATATTTAACAACATTCCAGAGAGCATTAGGAAGGCTGCCTCATTAAACATTTTCATTACAGTTTAAAAAATACTCCTAAGTGAAAAAGCCTATTATTATTCTGTGGCCGAGTTCCTGAACGAAAAATTTTACTTTTGCTCGTACGGCTAATTTGACTAATTTATTATCTAATTTTATTGATTTCTAATACTTTGTATGCTAAGATTTAATAATTTCATAAAATGACATATAACTTCTATTATGAATAAAGATATGAATATGAATAGTACTCGAGCATTTTCCCGTCTAGTCTGAATTAACCCTAAAGCGGTAGTTGACGTATACACGTGTAGATTCAGTGACGTGTACGTTGGATACTTTTCCACGCTGTACAGTAGTGGAGTAAACAGTTGTGATGTTGTGTGTCAGGTGATATCCGGCCCGTTCTGCGAGTGCGACAACTTCACGTGCGACATGAACAAGGGCCTGCTGTGCTCGGGGCCGGAGCACGGCGAGTGCGTGTGCGGCAAGTGCAGCTGCCGCCCGGAGTACAGCGGCCCCGCCTGCCAGTGCCTCAAGGACCAGACGCCCTGCAGGTCGCCAGGTATAATCCACAACTGGTAAACACGCTCACAGGAACAACTAAAATGCTGTAAAGTTTTAAAAACAAGCTTTTATAAACGCACAAAGAATGAAAAAAAAACTTTAATCTCCATCTATCAGCAAACTCCTCATCAATACCAACCTATCGAGACCAAATTCCAAGGTTGTACTTAAGATTTTTAAATATAAGATACAATACATGTTACCTAATTTAAGGAATTTGATCCTGATGCAATGACCCTTTCCATTTTATCATAAAAATACGTGTGTGTTTTCCACATTTGTCCGGTTCGATTCCTGGCTCAGACAGGTCGTTTTTAAAAAACTCTAAATGCAGTTTTGCTGCTTTATAAAAATAAAGGACTGTTTCCTTTGCGTAAAATTTGCTATCTTAAGTATTTAGAGTACTTTTCCTCCAAGTATGCTTTGAAAACTCCACCCTGTACGTGGATTGTTGTAAGATGAAATTTACAATCACATAAATTGTGTCACAGAGAATGGCGAGATATGTAGCGGGAACGGAAAATGTGTGTGCGGCCAGTGCGTGTGCAACGTGGACGACGACCGCCACTTCAGCGGCAGATACTGCGAGAAGTGCCCGGTGAGTACCGCGCGCGCGCCACACGTCTGGCTGGAAGGCGCCAGTGTTCGTTTACGTTCTGGAGCTCTATTTTTGAATCGCTCTACCTCGCTTCGAGCGATTCGAGAGCTTCGAGAGAATTTATTAATTACAAATTATTACAGATTAAATGTACCCAGTGTACTCATATGCAATAAAATATTTTGACTTTGACTGACGCTTAGCGCGCCTGATGTTTAGCGGTCACTGTCGTCCATATGAGGCTGTTAGTTGACTACGTAAGGACGATATTGGCCATTTTGACCCCACATGACAAGTGAGGACACATAAGATTTCTCGGAAACCCACCGCCTCCGCCGTCCCCCTATCGAGCTATATGATTTTGTGTGTTGTGTCAGACTTGCCCCGGGCGGTGCGGCGAGTTCCGCGACTGCGTGCTGTGCGAGGTGCACAAGCGCGGCCCGCTCTACAAGCCCGACGAGCCCGGCAGGGACTGCGGCGAGTGCGCGCTGCTGCCCGTCATCGAAGAAGGCAAGATTGAAGGTAAAATTACACTTGTTTTGTGATCTTGGTTCATGGTATTGTTTCATCATATCAGCCGGAAGACGTCTGGATTGTATGGACGCCAAACTGACGCGGACAAGGCGCGGTACAATTTTGTATGGAGCCTAACTGCGCCCTTTCCGCAGGCCGCCACCGCCGTCACGCTGGTATGAAATGGCTTTAAGATGGTAATGCCGGAAATAGTCAAATATACTCATTGTTGTAACCTACATTTTTGTGATTTATACTCCAGTCTATACAGATACGTAAGGCAGAATTTATACATCGTCACATAATCTAAACGAAATTAAATGGTTTTGTAATTATTTACGGGTCTTACACACGAACAAGTTTTATTTAGCTTTGCCCGACGTTTCGACCAGGTTACACTGGCCGTGGTCACGAGCCCACGAAGCACGAAGACCACGTCAGCTCGTGACCACTGCCAGTGTAACTTGTTCGTATCCACAGTGTGCCAAACTTAGTCGTGTGTAAGACCCGTAATTAATTATATAATTATGAATACAAAACGCGAAAGTCTGGAATTAAATGGTATTTATCATATTGAAATAGCAACATATTTACTATGGTCATTTCCTTAATATTATGGGGCGAGTATGGACTGTCTGTCGTAATTTGTGACGACCGTATTGACCCATGTGTTTGTTTGCAGCGAACGAAACACTAAACGAGCACTTGTGCAGTTTCTACGACGACGAAGACTGTTTGTACGTGTACGTGTATTCGTACAACGAAACTCAGTACTTGCACATCCGGGCGCAGAAGGAGCGAGAGTGCCCGCGAAAGGTATAAATATAAATTTAATATACAGGGTGGAATTTTCAGATGCCACCTGGAGGAAAAGTACCTTAAAATTTTAAGATACCAAATTTTACGCAATGGAAACATTACTTTATTTTTAAATTTAAGTAAATTTGCATTGAAGGATTTTTTAGGAAACCACCTGTCTGAGTCGGGAATCGAACCGGACAAATGTGTAAAAAACGCACCTGTAGGTTTATGATATAGGATCAACCATCAGAATTAATTCCTTCTAAATAACATAGCATCTTAAATTAAAGAAAGGTCCTGAAATTTAACATTTAAATAAATAAAAAGGATTAAAATGTCTTCCTAAAAAGTCAAGTTTATGTCATAGGGGAAAATTTAATATTAATTTCCTTGAAAAATTTTAAAAACTTCGCCTTACAAGATACCCTTTGACGGTTCCCTAAAACGGACGTCACACTAATATGTATAATAGGATAGTCCTGTCTTAATAGACCAGGGATAGTAATATTCCATGAATATAAACACCTTTGATAAATAATATATATTTCATACAAATATTGACACAGATCGCTACAGGCCGATCTAAACGTACTAAAGAGGTCGTGAACTACGTAACATGCGTACGCATTCTGGACTAATATTATTATTTATTTATTTAAATTAGCACGAACTCGCGACGTTATTATAAAATAACCCAAACAAGATGAAAAATGGCGAATACTTTAAATTTTAGATTTTTCAACGACCTTAGAATTATGCGCCACATAATAATGGTCATTTGCTTAATTCGACATGAACAACACGAGCGGCTATATGTATTTGATTCACAGCGAACATACAATTACCACACATCACGCAATCTAAAGTACTTAGGTGGGTAACAGCTTATTACCGCTTTACCTATTACTAATAGGCAATGCTTACATATTGCTGCTTAGAACTGTATTAGTATTGAAAGAACTATATTGGCAGGCGATACAGTATTTGTGCAGCACTTGCGACTGCATCGTTTATGCATAAGGTCAAAAGCGCGATATGAGAATGGATCGCAAAATGTCACAAAAGCAGAATGTCATAAGCGCGCATACCGAATGCAGCATATTTTGCCGCTGGCAATACTTTTCGATTCACACATTTAACCGCCACCGATTAAATACCCACTTGTCATAGAATTTGTGCGATTTCAAACCCTAATAAGCCATATTTAGAATGTCAATTTGATCACTTCAATCAGATAACGTGGCGGTTAAAGGTTAACGAGTACCTACGTTTAAACGTTCCCACCCTCAACTTAATCCGATCTTAATGTTTTACATGTGACTGGCTTTTCGCCTCGCGGTGTTTATTTTTACCCATGATTTTCGGCGGCAAGAGTATTTTCCTGCAATAAATAGGGTAACTGGAAATTCGACCTGTTCCTTGAAAGGGCTTATACTTGAGGTCATTTACACAAGTCAACCCCTATCACTGGGTCGTTTATAAACGACCCCCAGTTTATAGGGGTATAGTGTGTGAGTGACTGACGGGTTGAAAATCACAAAAAATATATAATTGTTGCCACTTAACATCTTTTATTTAAGAGTATTAATTTAGGGCATCCACTTTATTTAAAATTGTTCATTGATTTATCTATCAGCTTTCGATAAAATATTACTTGAGTGCCCAGAACATTTTTTTTACAAATAATTGTATTTCATGGCGACGCTGAAAAATAAAATTAAAACCACCGTACTAGGATAGCACTTAATTTCGATTCCTACTTTAAAGGGCTTAACTTGTTGAAATGAACTCAAGTAACTCCTTTCGAGAATAGATCGATTTTCCGGTCACCCTATATAGTAAAGGAATGTTTGAATTCGTTCTCGCCAATCCGTCTTCTTTCCTAACTTGTCCATTTTGCTAACTCTTCCACTTGTTAACTGGTCCAGGTGTTCATCCTCGGCATAGTCCTGGGTGTGATCGCAGCTATCGTGCTGGTGGGGCTCGCGCTGCTCATGCTGTGGAAGATGGTCACCACCATCCACGACCGCCGCGAGTTTGCGCGCTTCGAGAAAGAGCGCATGATGGCCAAGTGGGACACTGTAAGTATAAATAAAACATATTTACTCCTAAACTCCATTCATGACACCTTTGTTTCTGCGTTGAAAGATTACCTGAAAAAGGCATATCACAATCTTAATGAATATTTGGAAGAAAAATTGATTTAATAATAGTGTAATTTTTTATTTATTTTTTGTACCTAATTGTTTGTATTTGTATTTTAATTAAGTGTTCATGTAAACTTGACTTGTAAAATGTTTTTACCAAATATAATATTGATTGATTGAATGGTCCGCCACACTAATTTACTACCGTAACGGACTTAGTCAACAGATTTTTGCATTGAATAAATTACAAAGTGGTTATTTATGTATGTAGAAAGTTAAAATAAAATATTTGTTGTAGTTATTTTTTAGGGCAATCGATTGCGCTCTTTTTCTCGTCAGACAAGAAATTCAAATCCTTCGGCTTAGGGTTGAATTCTTTTCCCTAAAGAATGCCCGATTAAATCATTTGTTCCTGAATAAATTATTTTAAACCTTTTAGGGGGAGCGTTTAAAAAAGTCAGGTTGAAATGTAGGACCTTTACATATATTTCACGTGAAGCTAACATCATTAATCCTACTACAGCTTAACTGAACAACCTGATACGCTATTTGTTGAATAATTGATCAGCCACTTTATTTGGCGATGGTAAACAATAAATTACTTGTAACTGTATACTCAATAAACATTCTTCCTTCACAGGGCGAGAATCCTATATACAAGCAAGCTACGTCTACCTTCAAGAACCCTACATATGCTGGGAAATAAATGTATGTACCTTGTTTTTATGTAGGGCTGGAAGTGAATTACAAGCAGTAGCATTCTCAAGTCAGTATCGTAGCGACACATCGCATTTATCATGTTCATAATCATTTTTTTGCGAATATACCTATGATTATGCAGAATTTAGATCGAATAAATTGTAGAATGTTTACAACGGACGTAGGTGCGTCTAGCTTTTATAATGTTGCCTTGAATTGTGCCTTTTTGAATCAGAATTTTGTATGTGTTGGACGAAACGAAAACACACAATCGTTTTAACCAGTAATGTATAAAAATAGAATGCTGTGCAATTCTGTTTTTCTACTACATCAACAATAAGGTCTGTTTAAATCTCAGGATTTTCTATGTACGCTGTTGTACTTATGTAGTTGTGTGTGTGTGTATGTGGTAAGTACTTATGTGTTTTGTGTAGACTCTCAGTCATTATACATTGTTTATGTGTCTAAATGAGACACAAGCACGGTGAAACTAAGAAGCCTGAAACCTAAAAATATTATAATGTAATGCAATATTTACAATGTTCATCGGCATTTTAGTGATTAGAATATCTTGCATTATTTATTATATTGAGTGAATTATGTTATTCAATTTGTAGGAATATAGTACCTACATTATGTCGTGTACAACATATCTACTTGTTAAGATATCAAGTTTGGTTCGAACGATACCGTGCTTGTTCGATTTATGCATTAGAACTAGAGTAATATTTGTTAAAGTAGTGTTTTGCAATGGAAATTAACATAAATCGGTTATTCATGACACTGACAAAACTTTATTATAAAAAATGAAAATGATGAATTTTAAAAACAAAGAAGAAAATGTAAAGTCCACCAAAATCACTCGTACAAGTGTGAAACGTACAAGTGTGAAACATAATATTATTATATGTTTGTTTTGATGAATATTTCACTGCCAAGTTCATAAGTATTCGTAACACATAATTATATTTTACAGCTTCCAATCTGATCGGGTGCCTTAAAATGTGTATAACATTAATGTAACAACTAGTGCCATTACTAATAATAATAATGAAATAAGAATAAATGGTTTATTATTTATTTAATATAAATTTTGACTTAGATATAAATTTATTTTATAATTTTATAACTTTATTTGTAACTAAAATAAGATTTCTGCCTTTTTCTACACAAATAACGCATTTTGATAAGAACGTAAGAGTACATATATTTTTGTTTTCATTCATAATATTGTAATACAAGTACGTACTGTCCTTTTTGAGGTCACATGTTTGACCTGGCACAACAAATCATTTGCGGATTGTATATACCTATGATTTTAATGATATCTGAATTAATTTAATCAGTCGTGGTCTCTAATCTTAGCTAATAAAATTTTAACTCTATTTTTTGTTTATTATTATTTATTAGTTCATATCAATTAAACTAAATATTAATTAATCATTCTATTAACTAATGTGTAAATTTGTCCAAACATTATTTAAAAATATATATATATATATTAATTAATCACACACAATAGAAATTTATAAAGGTATAACCGATAAACAGATTAAAAAGAAACATTTAACTAACTACATTATTCAATGTATTCTTGGTTCCCTTACAATAAGCAATCTCTGTATATTGCATATTTATTGCTATTTTACGCACATTTCGTATAAAAAGTGAAGTTAAGAAATATTTATTCTTAGCACGCCATTATTTAGCCCGCGGGATTTTAAGCTCCCAAGGGAACCCTACACGTAACGGATAAAAAATAGCTATGTCGCTTGTATGTTAATCTGGGAGCCCGAGCACTATAAATGTCAGATTTGGCACATAAATTGTGTGCTTAGCAATGAGTAAGACAAGTTACATGTATTTATTTCAGCTCGAGCTAGTGAGGCGACGAAGAGGACCTAACTAGATATTTTATGGAATTGTCAGACCACGAACCCTTATAAGATAGTCCAGTTCGACATTATTAAGTCCGTCTGTCCGTCCCAGTCTGTCAAAGTGTAATTTTTATACAGTTAAGAACCGAAAAACTAAACTGAAAAGCATATTTTGTACTTATTGATACTTTTTTTTTAAATTTAAATTTTAGGAGTTTTGTCACTGAGTGACAATGATACTTCGTTATGTATGCCTACACTTAAATCTACTTTTGATGTAGATGTCTGTCCATTGAAAAATCGTAGTACCTACCAAAGCGCCCGCGCGCCCTCATCCGCGCGCCTTCGCACCTACCTTTTGTGATCGCCTAGACGCGCCTGTCAACTGTGCGCGCTTGTGTATGTTATCCACCCAAAGTGATTATTTTGAAAACTGTCACTAACACCAACACAAAGTACCTACCCGGTACTTAAACTTCATTTCGTTAAAAGTACCTTCTCTGATTGATGCGATATACCCCGACTGCTCCACTGTCACCAGTCGATCTAGATAAATGATCAAATCGCTCAGGGCTTCCTGGCACGCGCCTTCTCTAGATAATAGCTACTGGCTAAAATTATGTAGGTAACGCGGGCAATTCATTCGTTAATAAGTCACAGAATATATCTTAGTACAATATTGCCAAAATAAAATAAGTACTTGCTTACCTTCTACTTAAAGTGTTTACATAAACATGCCGACGATTCAATCACAGTAATTTAATATTAACTTTCGTCAGTCGCTTAAGATGGTTCATCGTTCCAAAGGGCGCGCTCCAGTGACAAGACTGCTTTCATCTTCCTTATTGGATTGCTCTCGATTGGTAACAATATTAATATATAAAACATCGTTGATAATATTATTTTCTTGTCGAATCACGTAATAGGTATATCTTTTATTTAATATTATATGCGATACGTGACATGGTCGAGATAATGTACGCTGGTATTACATGGACTACCTGTCTAATTTACTGGAGATCATTGGACAGCGACTACTCAGTTTTCCTTGTTTCGTGGGCACGTGGGGCTCCCCAGGGCTGGATTACGCGTGTTTTGATTTTACGACAAACGTTCGTTAAACAAATAAAATAGCCTATGTCTATCAAGAAACATCACCAATCCAGCACTAAAATTACGTAGCTTAATTGGATTAAAATTAACCACTCATGTCTAGTTTTGTTTTTTATGTCTCAAAAACAATAAGATATCAGTTTAGATTACGTATCATGTGAGAAAAAATTTAATTTCCTTTGAAGAACTAAGTTGGATCCCGAGAGCAGCGAAAGAAATTACAGTAGAACTTTGAGCGGAGCCAGGTTTTTCACGAGTTATGTACTCTACTATTTATCACCGATTCGAGAATCCTACACAGGCTGACCCCTTATTAACTCAGACCACGCCTGCGACTTTACAGGGGCGCGGGGCGGGACGCATAAGGGGATTTCGCGGGGAGTGCGCGGAAGGCCCACCCGCCCACTCCCCGCGAGATCCCCTTTTTCGCCGTGCCCCGCGCCCCTGTACCGCGCGGCCGTGGTCTGAGGAAAAGTCTGCCTATAATAGTAACTTACACTACAACAGAAACTAACTGAAGTTGGCGGCATATAGAATAAATTGAGCTATATTCCAAGCAGCGAGACAGTACAGTCTGCAGTTTTATTTTTACCGACTTCCAAAAAAGGAGGAGGTTCTATGTTCGGCTGTATGTTTTTTTTTCCTTTTATGTATGTTCACCAATTTCTCCGTCATATGGACCGATTTCAAAAACATTTTTTTGTTAGTATATTCGCGCTTGTTCCAAATTCAAAATGTATTCTCTCACTCATTGTAGTGCTAATTTATTTAATCGTATGGCGCTCACTTAAAAAATATTTAAAATTAGCTCATAGGTCAACATTCATTCTGTGCTAATTTGTATATGTATACTACGTACGTAAACTTCAAGGTAGTGAGAGTCTTTCTCACGATCCAGGTTTTGAGTTAGTAATGAAATGAATGACCTACATTCTCGCACAAAAAAAAACTAATAGATGTAGTTTTGTATTTTGTATCACGTAGAACCGGTCCTGACGTTACGTACGAGTATACTGACTGGCTTGACTGTCAGTCACTCACAAAAATTCGGAAATTCAATTTCCGCGTGTCTCATAAAAGTAAATCTACGTTATCAGTTCGACAGCTCATAAGAGAGATTGTTTACCGCCCACAACCACGATCTTATATACCTACCTTCCTATCTCGCCGTATTGAGGTGTCACGTGAATCGGGTTATTTATATTCGCGCCTTTCCGAACTGTGACAAAAGGACGGGTCTTATCTTATCTAATTTACCGCGTTGCCCGTTTTACTTTTTTCCTGAAGAAAGTAGTATTACGGCGTTAGTAGGTAGCCAATTTAAGACAACTCAAACAAATTGTCTCTCTTTTAGTCTTGTTATTTTAGCTTAGCAGGATCAAAGGATTGGATGTGAAAAGCTTTTTCTTTATTGAGAGCAGTGGTCTCTTGGGGCGGGAAGAGGCCCCCAGAAGTTTCAGTAAGTACTTATATATTGAAACTTAGCATTCATGGATGAGATATATAATTGTAAGTGTAAAATTGTAGTTACGTAAGTTTTTTAATTAATTTAATTTAAACCTTGTGATCAATCACGTTCTAAAACAAGGCCGATTTGTATCATTTATTTTCGAAAAAAATGTATTAGCGAACGCACAAAATGCGGTATAATTTGCCTACCCGCCCAAGAAGTTACCACCCCTGCCGAGGCCCAGTCATTGTTTGCCGCGCTGGCGTCATTGCCGGCTTTTTCTTTTCATGCTTAAAACGAATAACACCAAAAATGCCCAGTGACTAATAATTTATGGTTCGCATCGATCCATTTACAGTGAATGCTAACGGAAGTGCTGTAGAGGTGGTGCCATTACTTAAATCTGTATGGTGGTGGCTGGTGGCGCTTACTATTACATTGTAATGTAGTGTATTCAAAATTGTTTGTAGAAACAGAACACATTAGCGGTATACAAAGGCTCCGCAGGTGGCTTGGCGATTAATCACAGCAAGCGAGGAATTCGTAAGCGCGTGGGGCGGGCGGGCGCCGGCTGCGGGCGGCGGCGGCGACGGCGGCGGCGGGCGCGGTAGTGCCGCCTGGGAGACTCGCCGCGCCGCACGCCGCACGCCGCTCGCCCGCCTCCCGCCGCGCGCGCTGACCCGCTCACACAACACATGCGGCAACCACACACGACACGCTGAATTTCCTCAAAGTATCTATGCAGGTAAGTTTGTCCCTGCACTTCACAAAGTAACATCTGAAATGTTCATTTGTCACTAAATAGCAACATTTGACGCTAAGAAAACTTTTCGACCTCATCAAGTTAGCAACCTGTTGCAGTATTTGACAATTATTAGTGTGTACCGATTTTTATACCTACTTGAAATCAGACTGAACATCACTCAGTTTCAATAATTAAATAACCAAGCCAGATATACTAAGCTACCAAATCTGCGTACTCCAAGATGAAATATTAAATAGCATTATTTATAAGACAGATTTGTGTATACTTGTACCTACGTAGAATATTCAAAGCCAGGGATTACTTGCTTGCCAGGGGTTACAAACGAAAACTTTAAAAATGAAATGATGTTGCGACTATGCAACTTTTTATACATTTAATTTTGCCGTCCACTGTGTTGAACCTAAGTAGCGGGTAGTTTAAACTTCTACAGTAACTTATACTTACAATTGCAAGCTGCAACCATATTCATAGGCGGAGCGATTATCAAAAATACTACTACTCCTAGGTATGTACTCACCTAATATAAGTGTTACCAAATGTTATAGCACTTACGACCCAAACTAACAACTAGAAGACGGGAGCTGATATCATGATCTGTAGGCATATTAATTGTACTTCCTGAGATATAGATACCTAGGTATCTACCTATTGTCTCTTTTTGATCAATTTGGGTTACCTTCAGTGTAACTGCCGCGTCTATTGATGTTACCCTTACATAGATTTATGCAAACTTGGAACAAATTTAATGTTAAATAAAGTTTCTCGTCTATCACCGCGGTATTATCGCCAAAATAGACAATTTACACAGGCAAGAGGCGATTAACCAGCTTTGTATATGTTCTATGCCATATACCATATGGTATGGTATTGTTGACGTCCCATTCGCCGCGATAGTGCGCGCCCGGCCGCGATGATATCGGTACGTCTACCGCCCCGCTGCATCCTGGAGGGTAGGATGCCGCACCACTTTACCAACCGATGGTAATTTATGTATCAGTAATAGTGCATGATGATGATACAATTGGTGACCAAGTTGGGCATTACACTCGAGCCTGGATTGCAGTCCAAGTAGAAGGCGGGGGCGTATAGAAGAGCTTCTAGTAATTATACAATTGATAACAGTAATCAGTAAATCAGAGATAATAATTCATAATTCATTTTTTTGCTTTGCTTATCATAATGGTATATATTGATCTTAAAAAATAGGTACAATAGCTACTATTTTATTATTTCGGTAAAACTAATCTGGAATTAGAGCGCGATGTAGCTCTATAGTGTTTAATCCTAACATTACGTAGAAATATGATTTAGTTATACATTCGTATATCTTCACTAAAAATGTTGTAGCTGTGCAATATATTACATATACCCACTATTTCGATACAACAAAGTGGTTATGTGTATCTTGACTTGAGTTAACATTTTTTGTGAAACCGTGTAGTATAGCTCAGTTATAGTTATAGTGAATGGAATGGAAGCGGGGACGGATACCATGAGTGCACATTGTAGAGGCTTTTAACGTCACCTCCCCAACCCTCTCCCCCTCGGCACAGGCCGGCCGGCCCAGTTGTATAGGTGTTGTACCTACAACCGTTTAGTGTCTTTACGTCCAAATTGAAATTGGTCGAACCAAAAATTTCTAAAAACGGGCCAAACAAAATTATTACAGTCCTTAATGAATTAGGTCGAAATTGCAACGGGTCCGGATTATTTATGTCCGATTTGAATTTTGTGCCATTTTTTTTCTAATAAAGGTCACAATAGATTAATAGTATACATACAGGATGGAATATAAAGACGGTATAGTTGGAGGGAAAGAAGGTACCCTAAATATTGATGACGGCAAATTGTACTAAAAGGAATTCCTTTATTTTCAAAAATAAGTAGAACTGCATTTAAATATTATATAGAAATCATCTCTAGAGCCGGGAATCGAACCGGACAAATGTGGGAAAACTAACTAAAACATTTAATAAACACACACCAAATGATACTTATAATATTTAGGTAAGTACGCGAACGAAGGCCTCAATCATCACAAAGGTCTCAAATCACTAACTGAACAGTGTAAACTTTTTATTAAAACATTATTAAACCTACCTAAACCGATCGTCTACTATTTCAGTTAAATTAGTAAAACTGAAAAGGGAGTTTTTCATAAAACACAGTTTTTTATGATATGAAAATGCAGACGTTGGTATCGTACATTTTTGAGCAATGGGAGAACGTTACATTGTGTAAACATTGAAAGATTTTACACAAACACGCGTTGATCTGAATTCAAAACATTGTGAGCCTAAATACACTTGTTGAAACATTTGTTCTATTTTGCACTTATCTATAGAATAACTTAGATATTACAATACCTACTTAAGATAATCAGAAACTAAATAACTAAAATTAGCGCTATTAAAAAAAACTATATTCCAAGCAGCCAGTCAGTACCTACTCGTACGTACAGCATATGTTTTATTTTCATAATTCGTATATTCGGGCCAGGGTTGGCATGATTAAATTACTTTGATTTAAAGTGATTTCCATAAAAATCATTGATTAAATCAAAGAGCGTCAGTGGCGTAGGGGATAAGACGCGGCCTATCATATCGAAAGGTCCGGAGTTCGATCCCCAGCTGGGCCATGCCACGAATACAGAGCACGAAAACACAAAATGTAAAGTAAGGTCCATAAGTGCAGTAGCACGCTAAGAGACATTTTTCTGTGCAACGGTGCGCACGACAACACGAAAACCAATTTGATTTAACTGACCACCCAAGTCAAATGAAACCCCGAAAGCGTCAGTGGCCCTGGGGTTAAGACGCGGCCTATCATATCGAAAGGTCCGAAGTTCGATCCCCGGCTGCGCTATGTACCAATGGGTTTTTTCTCGAAACTTAAGTACATTTACTGACTGCTCTCAAACGGTGAAGGAAAACATCGTGAGGAAACCTGCATACGCCGAAGAAGAAATTCTTAGGCGTATGTGAAGTCCACCAACCCGCACTGGGCTAGCGTGGTGGACTATAGCCCGAACGCCCTCATGGAGAGGGTAGGCCTGAGCCCCAGCAGTGGGGACATTAGTAGGCTGTTGATGATGAAATCAAATTGTTTCATTTCTTTACACCAATTAAAATTCTTCATTTTAGATTACGGACGGAAACACCCAGTTTTTATATTACTGCTTTTTTCTGTAAAAAAAATGCCAGATGGCATCATTCTGTCTTCCACCACCAGGCATTTATAATTATTTTATTGAACAAAACATGTGTTTCTTCCAAACTAATCTTAATGAACTGAAGTGTCAAACAAAACAAAGCGAGGGAAATCTCCCAGCCGCCGTCAAACAAAAGCGCGTTTCGTTACACGCACTATTTTAAGTGAATTTTAAGGCTCAAGCAAAAAATCAAATAAAACATGATCTTTTTGATTTTTTTGAAAAAATCAATGATTTTTTTGAAAAAATCAATGATTTTTGTTTTTTTTTTTTAAAAATCGTAATTTTTTCCAACCCTGATTCGGACTCGTTCCTGTAATGTATTCTCTCACTCAACGAAAGTGTGAATCCCAAGCAACTATTTCATCTGTAGAATACCATGCATAATAGGTTGGTATCAGAATGACTGGATCGCAAATTGACCACGTCATAGTCCAAATCTCAAAATGTCAAAATCTTAGCTCTAGTTAAAAATATTTTAAGTGTAATTAATTTTAGCAGTGTAGGAACACAGGCAGGTTTTGTGCAAGGCTGTGCCTTACATGAAACGGAAGAAATAAATCTGTTCCACAAAAAGTATGCAGTGGCTTCTTGTTCCGGCGGTACAAGGAAGTAGGGTGATCAAACGCTACGACAGCCACGTCAAGCCCGGCTCGTAGCAGTAGCAGCCCCTACTTGTATTTGCGGCCTCACAGCGTCATTAATACCATAGACCTAGAGGGCAATAGAAAACTGGGTCTCATGCAACTTATCACCGTTGCACCGGAGGCGTTGGCCGTTTGCATTCATTGAGGGGCCGACGAATGAGGCTTTTTATTAGGGGTATGGAATTCCGTGCATACTCAAATTTTTTTCAATATTACACTCACGACCAAACCGGGAAGTATTCACCTACTGGTCTGGCTCCTGACACGCGGGACTTCCTATTTTAGGAGCCAGGGCCGCATTGTCATATTTACAAATGTAATTAACAATAAAGATTTTTATTTATTTATTTATTTACTGTACATAAGGGTGGATAAAAAATTGTTTGATTATGTAAAAAGTAAGAAATTTGAAAAATAATAACAAGGAGATTATTAGAACCCGGACAATGTACAACTTGGACCCCATCGCTGAAGTCATTTTTTAATGTTTTGCGTTGGTGTCTTTGATATGAAAATGTCATGGGTTACCTAAGGTATAGTAGGTTATAACTTATATTATTAATATTATTTTAAGGTATAAACATTTCTTACAAATACATCAACGCAAAGGACGACATAAAATTATAATTCATACACTATAAGAAATGAATGTAATGTAGGTAATATTTATTATAGCTAAGTGTGATACGTTATTAAGTAAAAGCGTCGTCTTACGACAAAAGAACTATTATGCGTTTCTGAATAGAAGTTTTGGTTTTTAAAAACTGCTCTATTTTCTCTTTTAAACAGTCATTTTATTTATTAAATATTTTAAAGTAGGTATATAACAATATCGATTCTTGAAACCATTAGACTATTTACGTCGAAATCACTGATTGAAACATTTTAATTATGAATTTGAGATTTATTACTCACGTACCTGATTAATTTTTGTCAGCCTGTGTTTGACATGAATAACATCACTTAAGCGTAACACACACTGAGCGGCGGCGTTGCGAAAGCGTTGCGTTTTTTTTCTGTAATGTTCGAAATACTATGAAGCCCTTTACATCAAAGCGGCGGCGGCGCGGCGCGTTCTTCATACAAACCTTCGCCGCCGCAACGCTTTCGCAACGCCGCCGCCCAGTGTGTGTCACGCTTTAATGTACCTATAGATACTCCTAGATATGTCACTTAACTGTACCGTGGCTCTATCTCCACGGTTGCTTGTTCGAGAAAACTTGACATACATAAATACGCAGTCATTTTTTTAATTTGTCACAATGCCGATTAAACACTTGAAAAATGCTGTTATTACGTTCTCGTCGAGCCGGAAAGCCGTATTATTATGTTTATAATTCAAGAAAAGCAATTTAATAAGAGTGATTATTTATTAGCCGAAAACCGCGACAGCCCTTGTTTGTGCCTTCAATTCATATTATTTCCGTGAAGTACTCGCGCCAATTATCTTTTCGTTTTATTAAGATGAAGTAACTAAGTAACAGATATTTGATATCATTATTAATATTTTCGTAAACATTTTTATTTTTGCTTATTAAATTATTATATTGTTACCATTCTACTGTAAGCTCAACTTGCTTAGGTACCTACCTAGATCTAATAGCTATATAATTTAAAGTAGGTAGGTAACTGAGTTAATTGAAGTCATTGTTTTCAGTTTGGAAACATAATACTTAATAGTTATCGACGTTAACGACCGATCTACATATTATAATCTTATTTTATCTAGTATTAAATATACATAATTAGATAACGGTAGGTCTATTAATCGTTGGCTAACCAAACAGACGCACCTTGTAAATTAATAAGCCAGTGAATGTATTAAATTTTTTTAAGGCAACAGCTTAGTGTAGGCACCGGTTACCCGGTTATTTACTTCCATTTTTTACACATGCTTTCCTATCCTATACTGGGAGAAACACCGCCAAAAAACAAGAATAAATTTAAAACCCAATTAAAAAAACACTTATTAGAAAGCATTTGATCCTAGTATGTAGGTACAAAGTAGCAGAAAACAAAGCATTTTTATTGTAATTAATTAGATAATAATTGATATGAGACTGTACGATCCCCCAGTCAAACCGACAAGTCGGTTTTGGGGGCAACTATATACTTTAAATGAATATGTATTTGAATAATAAATAAATATTAAAAATAAATTTTTTATTCTAATTGAATTGGAAAATTAATGAGAAAGAAATACCTAAGTTTTATTTTGATTCACTGGTCGATATTAAAATTTACCTTAAGGGAGCGCAATATTGTTTTATCAGTAAACTTAATTAACTTAACTCTGCGTTGAAGTTTAATGTATGTAGGAGCTAGGTAGCAAGTAGAGCTGTGCAGTCGAGCCGGATAGATAGCAAGGAAATAGTTAGAATTGCCCAACGACCGGGTCGCGGCGCCTCCACCGGGCTTATCTCTCTCCACTGCACTAACTCAAGCCTATAGCTGCGTCGTTATACTACTGTATAGAGCTTGCAACTTGCAAATTTCCTACAAACGTCATTATCTTAAACCCCAAGAAACGTCTATTCAATTAGGTACCTACATTGTATATGCAGGGTAGTTGTTGATTTCTTGCGTACTTACGCATATTATTTAAAAACACATTGTTCGCATAGTATGGTAACTAACCTACCATGATTTATATGGGAACAATGTACGTGAGCAAAATCAAGTCGATAGCGTCAGGAAAACAATTGGTGACATATGGTAGTAAGGAAATTAAATTAAAGTTTTTTATAAACCATCAAGATTTAATCATTTTCAGTAGTTTAATGAGAGCAAAACAACCCTTAACATAGGTACTACCAGTGGTCAATAGTAATCAATAGTACTATGGTGGTCAATCGTAAAATGATAAAAATAAACCTGTGTTACTACTGATAGTAGGATTGGTAGTACTAACTTACCACGGGCAAAAAGTCGCCGGACAGAGGCAGAAGTGTCACCGTGATGAGATTTGTTTTGAGTTCTGTTATACTTTTAGGTACGAGACCCAAAATAAAGTGTGTACAATACAGTTTTACTCAAAGAAGGGTAAACAGTCTATAAAATAAGGAGTCAATTCCTCAAATAACTTTTCCTGCTGCAACAGGTACCTACTTACCTAATAAGTAATGTTTTTCACGTTGTAATACAACCGATAAGTCGGTGATGGCTACGCGTGCTACGTCGTAGCACCTTGGAACAGAGTGACGTTTATACAAGTTTAGGTGTCTAAAAACTAAACTAAAAACGTACGGTATGCACCTACAACATTGTGGTATAAGACTCGTTTGTTAACCATAACGGGTGATTGAGTTTATAAAAGAATTCATGACTGGATGGACCAACCCATAGCACAGAGGAATTAATAGTCATATAAAAGCAAGCGGGAGCGTAGCGAGCTTTTTCCGTGTTCTGTGGACCAACCCGATTTTTTGACGTTTTGCTTCAAATACATTCTATTCTGCAAGTTTCGATTTCTCTTTCTGGTCACTCATATTTAGGTTTATTAAAAAACCGATCTCCTAATAAAAGTATAAGCCTCGTTTAGTTAATTAACTAATTAGGTAAAGTACAAATAATAAGTTCCAACAAGTCCTATTTATGCAGAACTGGAGGGCGAACTAGTAATATGACATTGATTAAATAAATAGACAGAATGGTATTAACAACTTAATTCGCTAGGTTGATTCAACGTTTTAACGATAACGCCTTTGAAGATTATTGACTCCATTGTTAATTTAAACAAGTAGGCAGACAACAAAAACGTAAACCAATCCCCTCGATAGAAATCTTAAATGACTATCGATCGCTGTCTTTAATGGGAACAGTTAATTCGACTTTTCCTTACCTGCAATATTCCCAAGAATAGGCTGTTTCTGAGAGCTGTCTGCCGTACGATAGGTAACAAATTGTACTTGGGTTATTATGTAACTTTACTTAAAACTTTGCGTAGAAGAAAGCGCAGAGTGCCTAACAATCTAGGTCAATCTTTGTGTTTGTGAAGCGAAGCATACTTCTCTACCTTTTCATTTTTATAACACCTAACGTTCGGATCTGTTGCTAAAGTACCTAATTCATTTTTTCCATCTACGTATCACAAGACTACTTGACTTTGTACTATTTATATTTCTCTATGTGTCTATAGATATAACAAGCCTCTATAAGTTAGCAAACCAATATTTAAGCCTATCAACTTATTAAATTTCTAAAATTATATGATACCTTTTATAATATGAAAACAGATTTATACCTAGATAATTATGATATGAAATGTAGAGTCCAGATAAGTAATTGCTCATATAATTTTACTCACGAACCCCTGCGGTGTACACGCGCCTGTTTATTAATGTCGTATAAATTTGCCCGTTAATTCCTATATTTTTTATTTAATGGCATTAAACAGGAATGTGCATTTCGTCACCTGCAATAATTAACTATGTTATTTCAACCAATGCATAACATTACATATCAATTAAAAAATGCAATAACTACAAATTTAAACTTTGGGGTCTCCCTATGATTTCCTTAATGACCGGTCCCTGTGCTGTCCGCATCCAGTTACCTAGTTATTATAATTGGGTTAAGTTCTTTCAAAACGCTTTGTTCATATAAATATAAAAGATTTGTTCGATATACAGATTCAATCAACGTCAAAGTGTGAAAAATATTGTTCTTCCTATTTTCGTCAGAATTCAAAAAGACATCACGAAGAAGACATGGATAATTGATTTCACATTACGATAGACAGTTTCCACTTTAGTCATAAATACCAGAGGGATTCCTGTCAGACAGACTAAACATGCGGTCCTAAAAGGGACCGGTCCATTTTTACGTTCGTTAGGTACTGTTTTATTTAGAAGCATTACATCATGCATAAATAGTATGTATCATGTTGTGTGAAGCTTTTTGTGTGCATGGTGATGCGAACCATTTGTTCACGTCGCTATCTCGTTACTCGCAGTTTCATATTTGTTTATCTAAATTATTTACATGCGATTTCACTGTGGGCGCTGCTCTTTTGTTGTATTTTCAACTTGTTTGTGTAAGCTGTTTTTCCTATCGCTATGCATCGTCAGAGTTACATAACATTCCTTGGTACTTACCTACGTCTGACTGCCACCTACTTATCATCATAACCGAGTACTTAGTTGTATTAGAGTAGCTTTAAAAAACTCCCTTAGTATAATAAAGACGAATCGGTCCGATATCATCCAAGCATGAAAAATTAACACTCCCTTATTAGGATCTGTTTTTAGGGTTCCGTACTTCAAAAGAGGAAAAAGGGATCCTTATAGGATCACTCCGTTGTCCGTCTGTCTATCTGTCCGTCCGTCTGTCAATACCATTTTTTCTGCATACTAGCCTTATACCTATTTTCACGTTACATACTTAATTAAATAAATTTAATTCGATAAAATACTTAAATAGGTACAAGTTTTCCTTCAATTATTTTTCTCCCACGAAACCACTTATCAAAGTATTGAATCACACTGAGATAGTTTTGCATAAAGTAAACCATAAAACAGTTCCGTCGTAAAATGAAACGACACTTTCTTCTCCCATATCGTAGGCACATGGCCAAGAAATGATTGAATTCCAAATTATACAACAGCCATACTACTGTATGTGTTTACTATACGCCACCTATTTTTATGTTTGATAACCCTAATAAAAGCAACAAGCTCTTGAGAAAACATCTTAAAGAATTGATGGGTCAGCGGACATGATTGCAGGAAAAAAGGCTTTTACTGAAACTCAATTTATTTTTATTTAAACAGTAAAATCGAAGCTTGGAGAACAATTTAGCATTTTAATCGTTCTTAACGAAGACGACGGTTCTTCAGACGTATTAGGTACTAGGATAGAACATCGAAGTATCAAGTATAAAATCTATAGTAAACGAAGTAAAAAATTAAATGTTTTGGGAATTCTTTTTAAATTTAAAATAAAGATTAGTGCTTTGGAATCAATCGCGAAACGACCAGGTTCGCTTCGTTTTCAATGAAACACAACGATATCTGAAAAACTCGACAAGAAGCTTAAAATTCGTAACGGAAGCTTGCCTAACAATTACTGGAGTTGGTTCCGTACGCCACGTGTTTTATTGTAGGTACTTACTTACTCCACTTCTCAAGGCCAGCCTGGCACCTATAGCCTTGGCTTTTGTCGGTTCCTATAAATTAACAATAAAGAAGAACATAATGTTCCAATAAGTGTGTTTAGCGGTTTAGGGTAAAGGGGATTCTTTAACAATACATTCTAAGCTTTCTATAGAAACGATATCGCAGAGTCACGTTAATTTTAAAATGTATGAATAGGTGACTCTTTACTATTAAAACGTGTTAAATTGCCTGAACGCCTGACCTCGTACGCTATTGGATCTATTTAAATTTAATTTGTCTAACCTAAATAACGACGAGAAAATTTTCTATTAACTGTGGCAAGTAACTATTATGTAATAGGGGTAAATTAAAGAACCTCAATATTAATGAGAATATTAAGTTACTTTTTAAAATCTCTGAAAAAGTATTCTGATGTCTAGAAGAGTAGCTTATACAGGCGTAGGTACCTACCTGAGAATTAATGACGTAATATTTATTTGAAGTATTTTTTTAAAACCTCTACAAGGTATTATACATTAAAAATGTGATTAGGGCCATGCCATAGCAAAAGTATGGGAGTAGTATTTTATAAGCAGCAGTGTCTTTTCAGATAGTAGATTTCAAAATCAGTGAAAAGTTTTATAATATCTTGCATAGTTTAGGAATAATCTACCTAGTGAGATCACTTCGTGTTTCCATCCTGTACATTTTTAAAAATTCACAGCCCGCACGGATGATGGCGGCGCGACCCAAAATAATTTGTGTAAAAACGGTCAGAAAGCTCAGGTGTGTTGGTAGTTTATATTTTTGTTCCCTTTATCCCGTTGCCCTCTATACTCTTAGAAGGACACTGTATTGAAAGGGCTGGGGTCGTGTTTCCCGCGTGTCCAGTTCCACCGTTAGTTTTGTGTTAGGGACTATTGACAAAGTTTGAAGTGTTGCCGAGGGTCGGAAAAAGAAGCGTAATCGCATTAGGAACAAAGCGACATGATATCGCTTTTTCCGCTTGGAATAAATTCTAAAAGTATATTAAGTTAAGCTCATACATAGTCATAGGTACATAAATAACCTGTATTAGACTATAGTATATAGTTAGAAAACTATTTTGTGCGAGTCCGACCCCTTCGGCCGCCTACGTAACCAGTTTCCTACAATGTTCTGGTCGTGATTTACGCTTTATTCATTTTTATTTATTTACTTTCTTATGGAAGACCAACAGCTATAAAAACACTTTATGGAAGTACCTTTTATTCTAGGTGACAGATTAAATAAAATAAGACAGTTTTGTATAGAAGTGGCACCTGTACGTACATAGGTGGTCATCATCAGCCTGCACTAGTCCACTCCTGGACATAGGCGCTCCCCCAAGGCGCGCCACCGAACCCGACCCTCGGTTCTCCGCATCCAGTCACTGCCAGCCGCCGCGCCACTTACGCAGGTCGTCGCTCCATCTAACCGGGGGGGCGTCCCATAGGTGGTCGGCCTAGGTGAATAATTGATTATTTTGTCGCAAATAGGAGGTATTTAATCTAATTTTATATATAATTAAAGTAAGTAGTATAATCAATATTATATATAGCACCAAAACAGAAAAGATTTTGTCATAGATAAAGCTTCTACTGCTTCTATCTTATCACAATCAGAAAAGACTGAAACTTTGTCGCAATAAGTGAAATTCGTAATTGGAATCGTAGATTTGCGGTAGGTACTAGTATAGGTCGTACAAAACTGTTCATTATAAATAATGAACCAACCAATAATGAGCTACCATTTTTCCTAAGTTCCAAAAAGGTTTTTCCCAAATTATTCTGATAATAAAACGAGTAAATGTAATATGATTCGTTACAAAATTAGAAAAACACAAAAAAGTCCTTCCAAACAAGGAAGATTTAACTAATACGGCAGCAAATTCATTACATCGCAATATAAAGTAAGTAGCTTAGGTGCGTACAATGGTTTCCTTCGACACGCGATGCGGGAAGTTATTATTAAAGGCTTTACAACTTTTCGTCATTATTTCCGAATACAAGCGAAAGTTCATAAAGAGGCACTCATCGGGTGGCGGCGCGGCGCGGCGCGGCGCGAGAGGTGTTCGCTTTATTTCACTCCATTCATTCGGCATCTGATCACGCTATTAATCACGTCAACATAGTTCCACCCACCCACTCAACATACTGCCTGCTTGTCTTTTATTCATGGGAGTGTCGTCGGATTGAAAGAAATCCAGTGTTTTATAGCAGTCATCTTGAATTGAACTATTTTAACCAATATTCGTACCCTATGTAGGTAATTCGAAACGATCTACCAATAGATGTCATGCTGGTGATCTACAAAAGGCGTGGTTATTGAAATAAAAACTTAAACTTTTACCTGGTTCAGGAAGAGAAGCTAACCTCATTACAGCCTCTAGATAGTTTTAATCTAAATACATGGTCAGCTCAAATTGTTCGATATTGTGAACCTAAACTGGTGTTGGCCACAAACTTGTTAATATCTGCGAGGCACGGGCCGTCGCGCGCCTCGGGGGACTTATGATCCCAAACTTTCTAATGCTCTCATATTAAAACTCTTACAACTAATGTTCACCCACAAATAGTAAATTGAATACGCCTACAATATCAGTCAGGGAGTTACCTGTCAATCACGAACACACAAACGAATAGACAAGAAATGAATTTTAGTGCTTTTTAAGTTTCTTTTTTTCAAGCTCCAAGTAGGTACATAGGTATTATATAATGGCTGTAATTGCTGCTGCCATGCCGTGAATTTTTTCACCCAAAAGCAACCGTTTAGCTGGCAGGGGGCAGGACGAAGTGATCCTATATGGGTTCCTTTTTCCTTTTGAGGTACGGAACCCTAAAAAGTAGAAAAAAATGTAAATTAAGTGTACTATCCTTCCTTTTCGTATATAGAACACTTCAGGACGGGCCACTCTGTATATTCAGTCAATCAATACTATAGTGTACTCTATAGGCCTTAAATTAGTTTTTGAATAAGTATCGCAAGAATGCTGTACTGACTGCTCTCAAACGGTGAAGGAAAACATCGTGAGAAAACCTGCATACGCCGAAGAAGAAATGCTTAGGCGCATGTGAAGTCCACCAACCCGCACTGGGCTAGCGTGGTGGACTATAGCCCGAACGCCCTCGTTAAGAGGGTAGGCCTGAGCCCCAGCAGTGGGGACATTAATAGGCTGTTGATGATGATGATGATCGCAAGAATGAAGTGTCGCATGTTAAGTATAATTTCTACTGACAGTTAAGTAAAGTATTTACTAGGTAGTATATGTTTCTTGAACGCAGGTTTTTAATCTCAACCTGTCCTAAATAAACATGTACCCTTCTCGTACTGCTTACAATCACAGGTACCTACAATGTAAACATGTCTATTGTACTGTGGCAGTCCAATGCTTATTTTATATTATCACCAACCCCTGTCCAAGTGTTACTGAGTACTTTCTATTTAAACACTATTAATTACCTACCTATGTAGTTTGAGTCGAGTATCAACGTTAGAATTAAACGTTTAGTAGTTTTAGGCACAGACCAAAATACTCGATGGTTTTAGGTAAGGTGAGCAACACCATCGCTATCGGGTCAAGGATGATATTAAACAGGCATATCGTGGAATGATTAGAGAAAGTTTACAGCTATAAGTAAGGTATGTAATAGTGCTTAGCACGCGAGACCTATAATTAAGCTAGGTAGGTACCTACCTATAATAGTGCTCGCGCGTGCCTTCGGCGACGGTGCATAGAAAGACTTAGGTAAAAATTATATACAAGAATTGAGTTCTCGTTTTATATAGTTTTTTAAAAGAACTCTTTTAAAAAAGTAATTATTGCCTACAATAAGTTGTTTTGCCTAAACTGGAAACCAGCAAGTAATTTGTCCTCTACTATTTCGATTTTTAAGTTCGTTTTGTTTTGCAGATTTAACTAGCTATAGCCCGCGACTTCGCTCCTTTGGACAATAATTACTTTATTCGATACCGAGTGCTGAAACCGGTCACTAAAGGAATTTTGTGTAATAACTAATAAGACAACTCTGTATACAATCTCTCTAAATCAACTACATAATAAGACAATCCTGTATCATTTTCAAAATCCAATTATGACCTGCATGCAAGGCAGCCGTGGTTTAATTTTTTTATTTTATTCTGTTTTTTATCGAGATGTTTAGCCTATAAATATATAATTATGTAGGCCAAAAGTTATACACTACCACTCACTACCTATACAAAGTTTGTTCAATCTATTCGTATATTCGTAGCATGTTCGGTAGAGGCATGCATTGTAGAGTATTTTTATTGATACAGCATTAATCGTCATAAAATGACATCGTAAAACTGATTGTTGTTAGGTTTGTGTTGTTTGATACTTAGTGACGTTTTTCATCGTAACCAATCCTTAGTGTTAACAGTCTAAGCTAGCTGGCAATGAAAATCTACAGGTAATAAAATCCATCAACTAAAATATTAACGAATATACCAGGAATATACCTATCAATCCACTTCGACTTGTCATGCATGATATTGTGTAGGTACATACATTTATACCTTTAGGTAGGTACACCTAGTTTCGCTATGTTTGCCTCAATTTTAAAATGAATATTGTTACTCACAAAAGAAATGCCTACCTATTTATCACATTACATGATACATTGTATGTTATTTCTGTGCCTATACTTAAACGCACTCTGTCCGTCCGGGGCGATAGGAAAATAATTAACAATGTGTCAAAATGTGTAATGTATCGGATCTTCCGCGTGTGATGTAATGAATTGACATTAATAACACGTACCTACTTTAATAAATAATTAATTAATCCAACTCAATATTATAAAGGCAAAAGTTTGTAAGGTTGTTTGGATGTAGTTAGGTACGTTTGGATGTTACTCTTTCACGCAAAAACTACGGAACGAATTTTGATGAAACTTTACAGTAAGTAATATAGATTATACATCCTAATAACACATAGTATTGATACCTTGGGAATAGCTGTTCCCGCGGAAAAAAACTTTTCTAAGCGAGCGAAGCCGCGAGAATCAGCTAGTTGAATATAAATTAACACTTAAACGCCCAATTGCGCAATTTTATTGCATAATAAAATTATTTTCCCATGGTAGGTAACTACATAATCAGAACTCAATTTAGGCGCTTCAGCGAAAACCAATCTGTTGGGCTGCGAATGCCGGCGCGGCGGCGCGGCGGCGGCGCGGCGGCGGCGGGCGGCGCGGCGCGAAGCGGCAAATCCGGCAAATACTTTTTTTCGCCAACAAATTTGGGTCAACACGCGATCCCTGTCCCTTCTTGATCTCGATAAAGTCTATCAAATAACTGTCATGTCACCCGAAATACAAGTCTTTAAACTGCTAGAGGCTAGAGCTTGCAAAACTTAGGTGGGTGTAGCCCGTTTAGTACATCGTAAAGTCATTCTCCAAAACAAAGCCTTTACCATAATACAGATCAGATCACTTTGGATTTGGTATACTCTGCATGTATATTAACTAGAATAAATGATTAAATTATTATTGAATGACGATCGATGATTAACAAATGTCACCCGTTATACTATCCGAAAGGTAAGTTCAAGTAGCCGTGGGCAGGCCACATCAGTCGCACAGATCCAATGGCGTGGGCCTATACCTCCTGTCAGATGGGCCGAATTAGATAACAGGAACGGAAGCGTCTGGCCGGTTGGAGAAGGCGGAGGCGCGGGTGTAGTGGCGCTCATCAGGTCTGCTGTCTACCCGTATGCCGCTTTAGGTTGTATACCATACAACTTGTGTGTTAAAAATAAAAGACCTGTGTCCAACATTGGCACTTGGCAGTAACCAGACAGATTGATGAAACCTGGTGAAGGTTATTTTCAATTGGAAATTTTTAAGAGTGTCGTTTACAAGTTTTACATATTGGGCTGGGCGCCCATGAATTATATTTTCAAAATCTGTAAAATGGCAAACAACTTATACATGCTGTCAAATGTCATGTCAGCTATCTGCGGGACCATTGCGGGACCCCGAAAATACTTTGTTTGTACACGCGAACGAAGACGCGCGAAATAGTGGGGGACCAGGTAAGTAAGGGTTGCGTGAGGAATGTGTCAGTTACTGTCACAGTTACTGCAGTTACTAGCATTGCTGCCAATTTGTATTGAATGGCAATGAAAAGTTGGCAAAAACCTATTTTGTATTTTAAAAAAAAATAGACAGCCTAAACTACACTCGTATAGTAATCTACTTTAATCTAAATGCATTGATACAATATTCGGACGGGTGCTCTAGTTGGACTACGCCATTTCTTAGATGTAAGAATCTCAAACACACTACTTATTTACAAAGTTACAGTAATTAAAGAGGTTTGGTAAATATTTACCTTATATCCCTTTTTGAAATCCTAAACAATGAATGATAAAGAAATATACCTACCAAGTTTCTCTACCATGATTGAGGAAGTCCCTAAAGTCAAATGCTTCTAATTAATGTAAAGTATACAGGTACTTACAATAAATAATAATGCTTGTAATTAGGCCTACTTAGTTCTGAAATATTTCATTAGACAAACTTGTACGGAGGAGGTAACAAGGGTATTACAGTAGTAGGTAGATACATAATTATGTAAACACATGACCCGGCAAATTAACTTGTTATGTCAGAAATTACTTGTGAATTGATATCTTAAGCACAAAGGATTATAATAGTTACTACGTCAGCACGTAAATGTCTGCTTTGTAGCATCAAATGTTGTTTAACTTTCGGTGTACGTAATTATATACTCATACATATAGACAGACATATTCTACTAAGTTGTATGTCAAAATATTTGTTTATGTAAAAATATTGCTTACGATTTTAAACCACAAACTGCTCTAAACTTGATTTTTGAGACACATTTTTTTTCAAAGCTCTCCCAATCTATGTAGTATATACGTAATGTACTTATATACTTAATTGGATCATCATAACTTTGTCTGAAGAAGATAAATTATAGACATTTCCACACTGCCGTCTCTCCTATAGGTACCTACATATTTCAAATGATATTTTGATATTCAATCAGAATTCAGTTCAGTCGACGGGAGCGGATGCGAGGCGAGTAGAGGTTGCGCTCGTTTAGATCGCTGCTGGATATGCAAGCGATACCGAATACCGATCGCTTTTCATAATATTATGAACCTACCATTTATGTACAGGAGTACATTTAGTCACAGACCTGCATTATTTAACTGGGCTAATGACATTGATACCAAAAAAATGGTCTTGACAGACGGACAGACAGACGGACGGACAACGAAGTGATCCTATAAGGGTTAATTTTTTCCTCTTTTGAGGTACAAAACCCTAAAATACTTTAATTTTGAAGTTGATTTTTGTTTATTTTTAAATTCCAACCCTGGCTAGTTATCCGGTGGTAGGGGGCGCGGACGAATATAACCGTAAATCTTATTAATGTCAACAAGTAAGTCGACTATCACTTTACTTACTTTGTATGTTTTAGGGTTCCGTACCTCAACAGGAAAAAAGGAACTCTTATAGTATCACATTGTTGTCCGTCTGACTTTTTCTCAGGAACGCCTGGAGGTATGAAGATGAAATTAATACCAAATAGGTACCTATACTCAGGTCTGCAATCCCTTAGAGCTGTGAAAAAAAAATCTTCCAAGTCAACGCAGTAAAAAGATAGGGCCGTTTTGCCGCATTTTAAAGTATTTTGGTAATGAAAACCTGTGGGGTACTTCCGGTGAAAAGATTTTTCGAATTAAAAAAAAACTAAGTTTGTACGGAACCCTCAGGACGCGAGTCTTACTCGCACTTGTCCGGTTTTTTAAAGATAATATGTTTACACCTAATTATTTTATAAACTATTCGACACTGCGAATGTCTTTAGTGCTCCAAAACTCGCAGTTTAAGCGTCAGAAAAAGGGGGGATTGCGTGATGACGTCATTTGCTTATCGGCAATCTTAACGATCCCCTGCCAAAGCTTCCGCCTCGCATTAGCAACCCTTGACTTGACCAGCTCGAAAGAGCGGACTTAACTACTTGCTACACAATAGTACGGTTGGTAAATTGAACGCCGTAAACATAAATAAATATTTATTAACTTCAATTTTCATTAAACGTAATTTAATCAACGATTGCCACATAAATTGTTGTTGATCACGTTATAGGAAAGAATTATAATCCTTAAACCTGCGTACCGAATCCTCCGACGGCCGTCGGTGCAGAAAGGTTCTCGAGTGGTGACCACGTATCCGAAGACGTCCACCAATAGGCCTTTCTCAAGATGGACAGACGATTAAAGTGGCAAGAACTAACTGAATGCAAGCGACCGTCATTGTGGAGATCGGGGTTGGGGGGGCTGGGGGCTTTGTCCATCCGGCTGATGTGATAATGATGAATCCTCCGAACGCCTAAAGGACTACAATTTTTCAGGTAACACAACTCAAGTATAGTGAGTGCTGATAATAGTAGGTTACGGGCAGGAGCGGGTATAATGGCTCAGCTCTGTTGCGGTGCAGTGTCATGGTTTCAATTTCCGGAGAGCTTTCGCGTGGATAGTGTCTACAAACGAGTCAGTTCGATTTGTTTGATGATATCAGCGACCTATAAAATGACAACAATTTACCCCTAATTTTGGTTAAGTACCTACCTATACTTACACATATGGTGGGCCACAAATACCCACTTTCCTGAAAATGACAGATTCGTACACAATTCTCACCAAAGCATACTTAAACTTAATATTTTAACCGTTTTCAAGTTATACATCGACACATATTACTTAATATAATCTTTCGTAAATATGCTTCTGTGTCTCACCATGTCACTCGTCATGTCATTTTAATTTAATACTTCAAATCAACAGCCTATTATCATGTCCTCACTGCTGAGGCTCAGGCCTCTCAACCGGGCGTTCGAGCTATAGTCCACCACATAAATCTTACAACATGTACTATAATAGTATATGGGTATACATAATATTTATGCAACAACCGAATTATCGGTAAATTATTTCAAGCAGCTAAGACATACAAGAGTAGGTAGTATTTACCCACAAATAACTAGGTAGGTTATGTTTTGTGGAATAAAAACGTAACAAAGGTTAATACATTAGCACAGAATATGTATATAATAGTTGTTGGGTTATTTTAAGTGGACTGTATCTTTATATTTAGGTGGTCTTTGCAATTGCTTGTTGTTTGTATTTCTTTGAATTGAATATACTGAATCCCTGTACAAAAGTAATAGAAGGAGGGACAAATAGGTAGGTATGTGGACTCACGTTAGGTGTTTGCTTGATGTTGCACCGGCGCCGGTATTTCCAGTGATGATTTGATGATAAACACAGTCTGCACTGCACTTGTACTTGAATGTTAATTGTTTATTATATGATAAGTACGTATTTGTAGTTTAAAATGATTTTAGTAGCACAAGCCGAACTGTTCACGTTTCTTCTTTTTGAGTGAGTGAGAGATTTGGAGTGAAAGGTAAGAGAGAGAATGAATTGGAAGCGAGGGAGTGTGAAAGGACTGAATGATTGGAAGGCGGGAATTTCAAATATACTTTAACATTTTTCCCCCCCGCTGGCGAAATTTTGAGCCAGAAAGATCTTAAATTCTGAAAAATAAATGATCATTCCAGCCAATAGCATTGTGTTCCTGATAATATACTGATTACATGATGATAAATGTTACAAAAAAAATGTTATATTATGATTATTTATGATATTAACTTAGTGAAATGTGATAATGAAGATAAATGGAATAAATGTATGAATAAGATTGATATGAATTAATGATTCTAGTTACATCCATCGGGGATGGGACATAGCATCACCAGTGGTTGATACACGATACCGTATGCTGTCTTTATCCCGAAACTTTTGGACAGCTATGTCCAAATTTGCATCAACAGACAAATTATTGATTGATAAAGGCGTGGAATCTACAGCAGGAGTAGCCACTGCAGTGTTACCCATAAGAACGAATCCAAAAATTGTATTGATAGCTGTTGCAGCTTGATTACCGCCATCGATTTTACCTGGCAACAAAATCTGCGGAAATATTTCCCCACCAATCAAAATATCGACTGGCCGTGATGTTTGAAATTGCTCATCTGCGAGCTTGATGTGTGTTAAATGTTCAAAATTGTTGACATTTATTGGATGCGTCGGCATATTACCGCAAATTTTGTCTAATGTTACCGCTTCGGCCGTAAAGGTTGGGTTTGTTTTGCCAATAGGTCTTATCTCCAGAAAGACTTTGCTCGTCGACTGGGTCGGTACTTCCCCGATTCCATACATAGGGATGTTGCATTTGTATCGATTTATCCCGAGGCGACGTACACACGAATTTGTAATGATGTGACTTTGGCTACCTGGATCTATCAGGACGCGAACCTTTTGATAAGAACCTCTACTATCTTTTACTTCGACTTCAGCCGTTGCCAGCAGTGTAAACGTAGATGCCGCGGCATTAGACGAATTAGAGAGCGATGTCACAGGAGTGATAACGTTTTCATTGTTATCAATCCCGGAAAGATTTAATGATTGCTTAGAAGCTGTATTGACGTGTGATTGTGAATCTTGATTTGTGTCGTTAGACGTCCCATTTGTAGGAAAGTGCAATAAACTATTATGATGTTGATTACAAGTTTTACAAGTATGTGTTGAATAACATTTAGTAACTGTATGATTAGCCCTCAAACAATTCGCGCAAAGTTTATGCTGCTCTACAATTAGAGAGCGTTCTTGAGGCGTTTTTGATAAAAATACGGGACACTTATAAAGCGGATGATCTTGTTTGCATAATTTGCATGTTACTATATATGGTTCTTGTGCTAAAAGCATGGTAGGGGGTGGTTTTGTTATGTTTGTTGATGTATTGTTTCCCCTTTTGTTAGAATTGTTTGAACTTGTTTGATTACCAGATGCATTTGTCTGTATGTTTGATATAGATGAGCGCTCTAATGCATTGCACCTATCCAATATAAATGTTTTTAATTGATCAAACTTGGGAAAATCGTCGCCCTTGCATGATAGTTCAAAAGCTTCCCGGGATTTGTTGTCTAATTTGGTTAAAAGAGAATGAAATAGCACAAAATCCCAATTGGATGTTGGCAACCCTAACGAATTAAGCATCGATATGTTTTCACTGTACGTGTCCAAAAGGGTTCTTAACGGTACAGAACCTGCTTTGATATTGATGATTTGTTCCCAACATACGAATGCTAGATACCTTTTGTTGTTATATCTGTTAACAAGAGCATCGTATGCACTGATGTAATTAACTTCAGATATAGGAAATGCACGAATGATATTGATAGGTTCACCTGAAAGTGAAGTGACTAAGTACTGAAACTTTTCGACGTTAGACAAGTCTGATCTCCTATGCACGAGCGTGTTAAAAAGGTCTATGTAGCCTGGAAAATCTTTTAACTGCCCTGAAAAGCAAGGCAGCTTCATAGGAGGAAGTTTGCTGTTTGGTCTTGTTTCAGGCTTAGACTCTGTAGTAGGCTTTGAATTATTTTTCATTTCAGGTAACACCTTCTGCTTTGTTTCTAAAAATTCGGCATACATGTCGTCCGCCTCTTCTTGATAATGAGTTTCGCTATTTATTCTCTCGTCATCTGCTTTTGCTTTCTTGAGTTCACAAAGGAGATTAATGTGTGCCTCTGTAAACGACTCGAAGAGAGTATCCAGACGGGAGCACCATGTTTCAAATCGAGGCACAAGTGCAGGATCCTTCAGGCAACCCCGTGCACATGTGACTGCGTCGGATAATCTCTTGAATGCGAAGTCTCGCTTGCTTTCATAATGATAAATAAGAGCTTCACTCATTTTGATTGATTATAGAGAAAATAAATTGGTCGTAATTACAAACAATTTAATGGTAGTTGTTGGATTGCAAAATGCTACTTGTTTTTGATAATGTTTGGTTTTATTGATACAATAACCTTTTGAATTCGTATGTTTAGTTGCTTAAATTAACGTAAAGTAACGTTAAAAGTTGAAATGAAAATTGCTTTGAATGTCAAAAATGTAAAGTCAAAATTTACCAAAAAAACTACCAAATGGTAGAAAAATATTGACGCTGGTATCACTTTAGTGCGAGCAACACTAAACTGAACCGAATGATTGAAAGTTTGAACGAGATGTCAAACTTTCGTACCGCTCACTAGGGTGGTTCTGCAAAAAGATGTTTTGATATTTTTGAAAAAATATGATAAAATGATGTTTGATAATAATATAATATGTTTATTTGATAGTGTTTGTTTATTGTGCGTTATGTGTTTCGCAACAAGTAATGATGATAGATGTTTGATAATAGATGAATTAGACGTATGTTGCGCCTAAATAAATGTTTATTTAAAAATGATGTGTTATCTGTAAGTGTCGTATGTAACACTTACATAAAATGAATGTTAATGTGTTAGCGTCACATGTTACACCAAACACGAAATGAATAAATGATATAATCTGTAAGTGTCGTATGTTACACTTACATAGTATGAATGTTAATGTGTTAGTGTCGCATGTTACACCAAACACAAAATGAATAAATGATAAAGTATGTAAATGTCGTATGTTACACTCACCGAGAATGAATAAATGATAGAAGTATGTAAGTGTCGTATGTTACACTTACAGAAAATGAATGTTAATGTGTTAGTGTCGCATGTTACACCGAACACAAATGAACAGACTGATAAAGTGTGTTTAGTGTCGTATGTTACACTAAACACGAAATGAATATGATAAAGTATGTAAGTGTTGTATGTTACACTCACAGAGAATGAATAAATGATAGAAGTATGTAAGTGTCGTATGTTACACTTACAGAAAATGAATGTTAATGTGTTAGTGTCGCATGTTACACCAAACACAAATGGACAGACTGATAAAGTGTGTTTAGTGTCGTATGTTACACTAAACACGAAATGAATATGATAAAGTATGTAAGTGTTGTATGTTACACTCACCGAGAATGAATAAATGATAGAAGTATGTAAGTGTCGTATGTTACACTTACAGAAAATGAATGTTAATGTGTTAGTGTCGCATGTTACACCGAACACAAATGGACAGACTGATAAAGTGTGTTTAGTGTCGTATGTTACACTAAACACGAAATGAATATGATAAAGTATGTAAGTGTTGTATGTTACACTCACAGAGAATGAATGTTAATGTGTTAGTGTCGCATGTTACACCAAACACGAAATGGAAATGAAAGAATGTAAGTGCCGTATGTTCCACTTACATAAAATGTTGACAAGATTATCAATCTACTTAAACGCTATATGTTACGCTTAACTCCTTGATTTATGATGACTGTTGTGTTTTAATGCTATATGTTACACTAAAACAACGTTTTGCACTGATGATCACAAAACAAAACAAAAAACGAATCCGGACTTAAATTTGCGGAATGACTCACCGTGCCGTTACGAATGAACGGAATGAACCAAGAATGTTCCGAGTGATTATAAATGTTTCCTAACCAAAGTGAATGAATGATTTTGAATTTCGTTCGTTGTACCTACCGGTTGGAACTTGCTTGATCGGAGAAAAACGAACTAAAATGATGATGCAATGATGACGATTTAAATATGATGATTATGCTTTGATATGATGGAATATGATGAAAGAATGTTATTAAACACTGTTTTTTGATTGTTGCTATTGACTTTTATGATCACAAGACAGACAAACGACAAGATTTTGCAAAAAACAAATGAGTTCGAATTTAGAAATTCGGTTCGAAGTGACCAAAATGTTGGGTTATTTTAAGTGGACTGTATCTTTATATTTAGGTGGTCTTTGCAATTGCTTGTTGTTTGTATTTCTTTGAATTGAATATACTGAATCCCTGTACAAAAGTAATAGAAGGAGGGACAAATAGGTAGGTATGTGGACTCACGTTAGGTGTTTGCTTGATGTTGCACCGGCGCCGGTATTTCCAGTGATGATTTGATGATAAACGCAGTCTGCACTGCACTTGTACTTGAATGTTAATTGTTTATTATATGATAAGTACGTATTTGTAGTTTAAAATGATTTTAGTAGCACAAGCCGAACTGTTCACGTTTCTTCTTTTTGAGTGAGTGAGAGATTTGGAGTGAAAGGTAAGAGAGAGAATGAATTGGAAGCGAGGGAGTGTGAAAGGACTGAATGATTGGAAGGCGGGAATTTCAAATATACTTTAACAATAGTGACATTCTATTTCCCTTCGGACAGACATGGGGACGAATTCTCGATATTTGTAGCGGAGACGTCATATTTTATTTAGTAGTCAATCACAGCGGTAGGATCTGGTGCAATCCCAGGGGATTATCGAAGGGAATAAGCTCTCGTGTTGTTTCAGCATGTACAATAATAATAGGATTGTATTGTAAGTAACTTGTAGATAGGTACCTGTATGATTATGATTATTTTATCATCTTTAGATAATCCCTGATGATATTTATCTTTTATAAATCAATTTATATGGAAAATAAGTTTAATTTATTGCTTTATAAAATTTGAATTGTACCTAAGCCATTCAAAATATTTCCTATAAGCTATAAATCCTGATGAAAATGAAAACCTTTTTTCAGTAGGTAGGCGTAGGTTAATTGTTAACGAGATTGATGGTTATATAGATAAGTTTTTGTTAGTTATTTTCTTACTAAATAATAACAAGTTCCGGTTACCTACTGAATGAGATTTAACGACATTTAAGATTCAAGACCTTTAAGACGAAAATTCACATCTAAGAATGTTAAGATTATGAATTTTGTCATTCACTATTGCGTGATAGTCAGACTATACTATTATGTATTGCTATGAGTAGGTGGCGCGAAGGGAACCGCAAGCAAGGGTACACGAAGGGGAACTAATCCCAAACGTCTAAAGTTTTTACGACTCTGTCAGAAGAACGTGTGATGTCCATTCGGAATAATTAACGTTGTCAACTTGTCATATAAAATACTACCTGTTTTCCGCGGCTTCGCCCACGTATAAACTTGTCACTTTTTTCTCAGCAACTATTTTAGCCTTAAAGCACAAACCAGGCTTTAACCAGATAGCTATACCTATATAGTATGTAGGTATACAATTTATGGTATCAGAACGATGTTTTGTGTTTTTGTTATAAATGAGTAGGTATCGCCAGCGGGCATGTTCATTCCAAAAAGGGTGCTCATTTTGCTATTACACGTTCCCTATTTTCTAGCGAAGCGTGAAGTGGGCGTAGGGATAATAAAGTTATTAAATTACAGATAGGTATGTAGGCGGATGAAGAGATTTCCACCTTGTGTACCTACCCGTTGTATGTATGTACGTAGTTCCTTCTTAAACCTACGGTATACCTTTGATATTAGATAACATGGGTCCGTGTGCCCTAACGTAAGTATTTCACTATCCGTCCGTTGACGTCTACTCCAATAGTCTATCGTCGTGTATCGACGTCTATCCAACCATAAGAAATGCGACCACAAACTAGTCTGTTTCGAATCTACATTAAACAAACCAAAAAAACTGATTTCTAAAATGATTCTACTTTTGACGCCTATTTCAAAATATTAGAATAACTCAGATATGACTAAGAGTTCTCTCAATTTATTCAAGCTTTTCACTAAATAAAAGATGACTCAAGCAAACTAGGAAACAGACGATATACTCGTGGTACCATACCATCACAAGCAATGCTAATGATCTGAAAGCAAAGATTATGGAGATATTATATGCAGGAAATAATAGCAAATAACGGTAGTAAGTAGGATATTACTAACGAAAGTCTGTAAGAAGCCCGACGCCGAAGGCAGAGGGATTTTAATGACTCGAGTTTGTAATACCCTTACTATCCGTCATGCACACAATGTTTTTCATCACATTTGCGAGGAAATAAATACCTACGACACAAGGGAACAAATTTATTTTCTTTTACTTTGCTGAATTTATTTAAGTTTATTAAATTAATTAAGTTAAATTTAATTACCTTAATATAACTCAAGTCAAGTTTTGAAATGAGTAGGTAACCCTGCACTTGTTTACCTACTTCTAAGTAGGTACCCGTACCGTTACCGCTTAAAAGTGTCAAGCAAGTATCTACCACCAGCTGTTGCCCGCGGTTAAATTTGGATTGGCCAATTGAATTAAAGCATAAGTGATCTGATGTTAAATCTAACCAACTGTAAAGTTTCATCAAAATCTATTCCGTAGTTTTTGCGTGAAAGAGTAACAAACATCCAAACGCCGTACAAACTTTCGCGTTATAATATTAGTAGGATAATAATCGTTATTTCTATCATAGCCTCATTGCCTATCAAGTGTTTCAAAATCCAATAATTAACATCAAACTATTAAATCCTGTGTGTCTTGTTAGTTTGGGTAAACTAAACTTAATTAAGTAGTTAATCAATAATAGCTGTTTAACCCTAATCACTTTACAGTTGGGACCGACTTATTTATTACCTATTCTACATGTGTATAGGTAACTATTATATGAGCACATATAGATATGAGCATGTAAAGCTTATTATGAACATAGACAATACTGCTACTTACAATACTCGTGTAATTATGTAGTTGCTAATAGAAAGAGATTTACCTGCCTGCCTACCTATTAAAAAACATAACTTCATAGTCTTATAATGAAATCATGCATGGAAATCGACACCAATCTCTTAGGTGTATTTGTTAGTACATTGTTACCCTAGGGATGAAAGTAACTTATTTAGTCCCGAGATGCGTCGGGTGCCAATCGAGTGACTAAATAAGTATTTAACCCGAGGTAAACACTGTGCTTTTCATTACGAATACAAGGAAAGTAAAAATAAAAACATAAATTAGCTAAAGAAAAAATGAGTGTTATTACAAAATTTTTCCTATATGAAAGTATAAACAAAACTCTATAACTCGAAAAAACAAATATTGCCGCTTTCCCGTCTATTTTGTTTTTTTTCTGTAGCCGGCCAGCTGTTCTGCCATTCTTTTTCATTTCCATCATTGAAAAAATTGAATTTTTTTTTCCCAAATCTATGTTTTTTTTTAAAAAAATAGTAGTAAATTAAATTAAATTATAGACATTTAAAAATATATATTATATTTATTACTTTAACTTTATGTTATTTCAATTTTACATCGCGCTGTAATTGAGTGGCTGTAAGTATAGAAAGTTGAAACATGGTCCAATAGAAATGTGAAAATAGAACTAGTTTTTTAAAAATAATTTGCCAGCTGTCAGTTGAAAACGATTCTCCCCATGGCTGAAAAGTATTACTTTCAACCCGCTCCTCAGGCAACTTCAGACCTATTTTCAGAGTATGAGTAATGAAAATAATTATTTAAACAAAACACAACTTAAATAAAACGCGTAAAAAGTATGCCGGTATAGTTCACTACCTATCGTTCTAAAAGGTTTGTCACTGTTACGGTTGTATTATTAGTACCCGTAGAGTACCTATTTGGCGGTTATGAGAAATTGGCTGATTTCTGCGCAATGACTAATATTAGGTGTCAAAGGGGAGCTGTGCGAGGGTTCACTAGAGCTGCTCATTTAACTTCAAGAAATAGTGCAATTGATTCGATCAACCGCATCTTTCACGTTTTTGGACATCTCTTGTAGGTATCACACTATCTCGCTTACTCACACATAGACTATAAACACTGTTAGCGATGTGCAAACAATCTGTGACTATAATCATTCAACCGCCAAAAAATTCTACGGGGACTTTATGCATGAAGGAAAAAATTTTGCTATACAGGTTGACTTTAAATTGCTAATACAAATTCAATGTTTTACACACATCTTCCCTAAGCCCCTACACTAAGTCTTATGCTTTTATAGTGATCAAGAGTATCTTTTTTTTATGTTTTAAATTAAGTACCTATACCATTTTTTTTGGCTTATGATGACGGTGTCTTTTTTATTGATATCGATAATTATTTTATTATTACCAATTTGAAGTCACCCTGTATACTCGCCTGTAGGTGACGCGGGCGCCCACCAAAAAGTTTTTAGCTTCATTGGTGTATGTTTTTTTTGGTATGTGGGAGTCCAGGAGATCTTTATACTGACTAATGGAAAACGTAATTACGAACAATGTCCTATAACTGGTATGAGCCTGTAGCGGCGATCGGGAATACTAGCCTGTAGGTAATGGTAGGTAACTCTATGGTATAAGCGAAGCGAGTTCCTTCCTTACTCTATGATGTTGGTCTTCGAAGATACACCTATTATAATTTTTATACTAGTACGGCGAGGGCGCGGAGCACCGGGATAGGTGTCGTTCATTGTAGAATGCCTATGTCCAGCAGTGGACGTTGAAGAGCTGATATGATGATGATGGCGACGATGTACGTTCGGCGGATAACTCGAAAACTAGGACCTACTTTACCGATTGAACTGAAATTAAGAACGGTAAGTGTATGCAAAATTATGTGAAAAGTACAGAAATACTTTTTCAGATACCTAAATATTTATTACAGGAATTTAAAATAATTACTATCTAAAAGTCCACCATCTATTCTTTCGATGACTGTCATCAGATCATGCCCCGATCAATCCTTCACGGAGAACCATGGCTTCAAAGTGACCTCGATTGTATGAAAATCTTGCCCTGTTTCTAATTATCCGTCCACCTATGTAGATAGATACCATAATAATATCATACATACCAAACTATTTCGCTGTTAAATTTCCTACCGCAGTTTCTATGGCACCTCGCGACGTTGGTTCAACAGTTGTGGTTTGCAGTAGTACCTACTTATCTAAGTAAAAGTTTAAATTTGGAATCACAGCTCAACACGATTTGAGTCAATTTACCTATGGATGGATGCATGCAGGATGCATCTCAGGGTTGCAAATTATGTTGTAATGTTAATACATAGGTACAATTTAGTTTATCTAATAGATTTGTCTAAATGGTCACTTTATTTTGCAACCGGCGTCAAGATCTTCGAAAACCTGTTAGAGAACCACCGTATTACCACAGTATTAGGTTAGGTGCTAACAAACATGGAGAATGGTGAACGGTCCACCATCAGCCATAGACAACGGCCACGGCAGGCAGCATCATTAAGTTTGATAATTAAATCTGTCTATGTTTAAAACCCTGCCTTGTAGGAGGTAAACATTGATTAACAGTATTACAGGGATATCGAAATGCCTATCGAAACATGTCTTTTTAAAACTTCTGTGTTGAATTCAAATTGAGAACTTAATCAACACAGTTATTATTTTCAGCTTAATCAATGAAGTAGAAAATTTTAATGTTGTCATTAAATTATTGTTTATAATGAAAATTAAGAATTTCCTGTTGTTAGAGTGGTATCAAGATTGGGATAATATTAATAAACTGATATGGGTAAGTTTTACTTAGTAATGTAAAAGAGCAAAAATTACGTACCTACCTACTACCTACCAACCTTCTATTGTTGGAATCTCAACCCAGCCATGCCCCAGGTCGAAACAATTGGAAATTAATAATGATGATTGTAGGTAGGTTTGAGAATCACCTTTTAATTCTTGTCCGGTGATCAATACAACATCATCTAGCGGAAAATTAACTGAACTAACAACGCGGAAAACCACCGACACTGATTGTAAGCCAGAGAGCGTTTACAATTTTACCAAATGCTCCGATAGATGGCGCTACCGGTCTATATTTTAGTTGCGTATCGATGTATTTCTGTCAGTACATTTAAATATTGCATTTAAAATAAAGGAAGCATATTAAAGAAATTCAAGGAAGTATTAAGTACCTACGTACTGAGATATATAAGGAACGCGGGGAGCAGAAGCTGCATATCACAAAAAATATGGAGGATACAATACGTTTAAACCTAACCTAGGTCTAGGTAACCTTAAATTAGGCTTGAATCTAACTACCTACCTATAGGTATGTACCTAACTTAACTCGATCATCAATAGTACTACTAGGTAGGTTGGTATATACGTGGTATATACCTACATTTTTGATAAAAAAACGCCAATACTGCTAGGCGCAGATGCTAGAAATTATTACCTATATATTCTGTGCTAGAACGCGGAGATAGCACAGAAGAATTAAGTAATATTAGGCAGCCTGTGTGACAAGCTGGTGTGACGACGAGTCCGGCCTCGGTATTAAGAGTAGGTACCTATACCTACAACGAAGAACGCAACGAATTTTCGTTTGCTTTGCTTTGTATGAATTTGTATGGAGCTGCGTTCACCTGTCCGCACCGCACGCACCGACAACCACCATATAATCCGTTGCGTGCGGCGCGTGCGGTGTGGCGCCTAGCGGACGCGCAGCTTTAGCTATTTATTCTGTGCCACACAGACTACAGAGGGATACTGTGACAGGCACACCGCACACAACACGACAGATTACCTACCTAGGCATATATATAGGCAAATTATTTATATTTTCCGTTTACCTACATTCTCTTAATTCAAAACTTACATGTAACCTACCTACCTACTTTCAATTGCTTCAAAGTTCAGAAGTGTTTCAGTGGAACAAACAGATAGGTACCTCCGTAATGGATGGTTAGACGGACAGAATAAATCAAACCGGCCAGTCCCCATAATATGGAGAAAAACCCTTGTATGAGTTGAGTAGGTGGTAGTACCTACCTAGATGATGTGAGTGAGATGAGATGCGAGGGAGCGGCAAGCAAAGCAAAGTTGGGCTTGGGATGGGATGGAAGCGCCCGGCCGGCCGGGGGGTCCGGGGGCCCGGGACGATTCATTGATCCGAACCATTCTCGGCGACGCGACAGGGACCGATGGCGAAGGGATGCCCAACCACCTACCTACTAGTACGCAGCATCCCGTTTTCTCTTTTACTCTCTTCGTTCAACATTAATAGTACCTACATACAGTACAGTACAGTATTTTTTACACCCACTGCATACTTTACTTTTTACACCAACTGACTGTACAACTGTTGCAGAAAAAATATCCAAGCATCTTTATTTAAATTTATGACTACATCGACTATTAATCGAAGTATAAAAAAATTCAAAATAATTATAGGTTCCTATGTAATTTTCAACTCTCATTTGATACTTACCTAGGTATCCTACCACATTCCTTTATACTACGTAATACTATTGGAGACAAACAAAGACAAGGCTACGCTGTCGGTCGTGTAGTCGCGCTCTAATAGCCGAGCGCCAGCGGGCGGTCTCGCCGCTTTCGCACCGTCTCTGTCGCACTCGCTGTAGCCCGCATGGCGCGCTTGTTGGCCGGCCACGCGTGCCCGTCCGTTGTTGCTTTGCACTTCGACATCAACCGCTTTCAGTGCTACAGCGCGTTCCTCCGCGCTAATCCTACATAACCTAAAAACGTAGACAATCCTGGTTATTTGTAATACTATACATAGTAAATAACACTAAATACTCATGATTACCTCGAATTTATAAAGTTAGTGTTGTGAAAGTTGACGCCCAGTCCAGGGGCGTGCGTGGAGTGTATTTTTGTGCTACACAAAGTATAATACAAACGGCAAGCTGTGGGGATCAGGGGCCTTTTTTTTGCCGCCGCAGGGGATGTACTATCCTGTAAGTATATGTTTGCATTTATGGCGAAATATAATGTCTGTTATTCATTTTGAGTCGCGGGCATGAAGATAATCCAAGTCAGAGGACAATATTATGGCATTTACGGCGCATGGATAGTGTTGCTTGCTGCTAAATCCTTGCTAGTCTAAACATACGTTAGATAACACGGAGGCAATCCATAAAAAACGCTGAATTGGCCACTTCATTCATTCAGTAGGTAGGTATAAATATAATGTATAGGTCAACTTTTATATGTTTTGGATTGGTTACTAGACCTTTAAGCCGTAAAATATTGTCATATTTCTTTGTTTACTGGGCGTACTTTAGACGGTCATGCAAGCGTCATTCAATTCCACCACCCATGACTGATGGTTGAATGATGAAAAAAATAAAGTACCTACCTAGGTACTTTATTTAGATACCTATCTAAATAGCAGATTTTCATCAGTCACTGCATTAGACGATCATTTATCCGTCAGTCACCGCCTTGACTGTCAGCAAACTGACAGCAAAACTGCGGCGCGGTTGGTTAACTATACCTACTAATACTATAGATGTAATAATAATAATAAAAACATACATACAGCCGAACATAGTACCTCCTCCTTTTTTGGAAGTCGGTAAAAACTGGTGGATAATTTGCACGCATAACTTATTTAAGTTGCGAAGACCCAAATGATAGCGGTAATAGGTGTAAAATACAACTAACGTCATCTATTGACAAACTTTAAAATTAAAAAACTGGCATGATTAGAACGAGATAATAAAACTTAAATAACATTTATTATGTACATACCTAGTATACTTTATAACGCGGATGAAGTCGCGGGGCATCGGCTAGTTCAAAATAAAATTATGAGAAACATAACACTTCGGTTTCCGCCAAGTGATGATTATTACACCTGTTTAATTGTAGGTGATTTATACAACGCCTGTGTAGGTACCTGACACCAGAGCCGTAAAGCTCAGATAAAAAAAGTCCTGCCTGGGCTCTTGAGGGCCTGGGTATTGTATTGTATTTATTGGGCTACATGACACAAGTTTATAGTAGATACATTGGTTGGTAGTGTAGTACACACCTATCTAAAATAGACTGAAATCTGTCTCGATAGGTATTATACCTATATTTTCCCTAAATGCTTACTTTGTAAGAATTTTCATCCAGTAGACCGGATAACATGGAATAACACCACTAATATTATTAAAAAGGCCAATGTAATGATGTTTGTGAGGATGTTAGTTACTCTTTCACTCTTTCACGCAAAAACTACGAAACAGATTTAAATAAAACTTTACATCAATATAGATTGATTATACTCTTACATCAGAATAACACTTACCTATTCTGTGTTATGTTGATAACACATAGGCTATACAGTGTTTTGGTTATCTGGGACAGTTAGGGCAAAACCGAAGTAAACCACAGGAGATACAGGGAAACTGTCTTAGGAACCATTTGGTCTTTTTTTGTGATAACAATTTAAGCATAGAAAACTTTTTGGTCAAGCGTGTGTTGTCCATAAAAATGAGACATTTTGATTAAAAAAAAATTTGATGCGGATTGACTCAGTTTCATGTAAGGATCAATTTATTATATCGGAAGAAAAAAACTTGAGCAGCAGAAGTTAGTCAAATTCAATAAAATGTTTTCTCATACAACGTACAACAATGTGATTTTGATGAAATTTTTTTTGATGCATATCGACTTAATTTCATGTGAGGATCATTTCATTGTATGAGCAAAAAAAGATCTGAGCAGCAGAAGTTAGTCAAATTTAATAAAATGTTTTCTTATGAACCGACCCAGTGGAAAGTACCGATTATAATCATGCATGCCACCTGAACTTGTGCTGCTCAGTTTTTTTTCTTCCAATATCCGCATCAAAAAAAATTTTTGGTTAAAATGTCTCATTTTTATGGACAACACACGCTTGACCAAAATTTTTTCTATGCTAAAATTGTTATCACAAAAAAAGACTAAATGGTTCCTAAGACAGTTTCCCTGTATCTCCTATGGTTTTGCCCTAACTGTCCCAGTTAAAAAAAACACACTGTATAGTTTACCTCAAGAAAACTGTTCCCGCGGGAAACTTTTCTACTCGGAAGAAGCAGCTAGTATTTAATAATAGATTAATTAATTAAGTTCCTATTGGTTAGTTAATCATTGGTGTATTTCGTAGTACCTGCATACCTATACCTAGGTTGTAGGTAGAATAATATGTTAGAGAAGTTAGGTAATGCAATGTTTTTATATTTTTCTAGTAAAAAATCGGTAATCAGAAAAATAGTAATTTAGAGAATAAATGTAGAAAATTATAAGAAAAATAACAAATGTACTGCCATAACGTTAAACTTAAAATGGCGCAGACATGTAGCAAACTATTTATTCAGTCTAACTGCTCCTTCCTTTGAAATGTTAATAAAAGAAACGGTGTTCACCCTCTTCTAAAATGTTTGGGCCGGTTGAGTCGCGGTATTCGGAAGGGGAACCTCCGGGAACCCGTCCATGGCTTCAAGGTGAACATGCCTACCGGAGATGGTAATAGGGACGAATTATTCGCATTCCGCCCTTTGTTCACATTTCGAGTTCATGGGCATATTTCTGCCTTGAGCGACTTGAGCTTGGGCCGAGCCGCCACGCACCGCCGTCTACCTGCTGCCATCTTAGACTCTGTATTGTATATTATTATCATGTATTGTATATACACCTATATATTTACCTGTATGATAAAAACCCCTGTGGCTTACAACAAGCCAATAGACATAAAAATATGATTGCGCATACAATTAATAGTCCCAATTTTATTCAACCTGCAGTTAGGTAGGTGATCACTGTATAGGTAATGTATAGAGATATTGTTCTGAGATAACATCTTCTACCCGAATCTACCCAAAGGTTGTCTGGAAGAAATCGCATAATGCGATACCTAACACAGTCTTAATTGTCATTTCTACAAATGGTACCTACCAGTTTTTAATTTTATTTGTGAAATAAAGCGTATTGTATGTTTTAACTTTTGAGTAGTACCTACTTAATTAAGAAATGAGATAATGCCAGAAGGGTTACCTTAAATTGTTTGTGATGTGCCAGATGTACTTAATTAAAATTAGTATATATATTTCATATATTGAAAAGAAATGAAAAGAAAGGGCGCGTCCACGTGGTTCGAAGAAATATGTTTATTTTTTTATTGAAAGTGAATAAAGTTGTTGGACGTACAGATTAAAGACACTAACCGAAAAACATCGTATAAAAATACGCGTAATTTTATGATATAATGTCTGTGGATCAAATTAGAGCAATCATTGCAAGAATTACGGAAATTCTAAGAAAATCTCATTATTCAAACAGACAGACCCAACCTTAGAGCAACACGGCCGCTGGCTCTACATAGGGGGAGACGCCCCGTAGCGTTTTCTTCCGATGCGAAACATCCTGTCATATTCGCGGGGGGGATGCACACATACGCTATCGCTACAAAACACACACGTAATAAATCCTACAACACATTGATAACTCTCATAAGTCCCTGTACCTAAATGTTCGATATGGAGAATGACCAAGTGGTCTTATTATAAGAGGAAAGTATAAATATGGCGAGATTACCCTCTAGGTTGCAATACCCAACAGTAGGCAACACTCAGCCTACACATCGGTGACTATGAAATCTTTTATTGGTGGGGGCAAGAACTTCAGGCAATTGCTTATTATGTCGCTCGCTCGTGTTAATAATAACCGATTGTGATGATTGAGACGCGGGAACTGCGATCTACAATTACATTACAATGCTCAACAGACCCCGAACTAGTCTGTTCTTTTCTATTCACAACACGCACACGCAACACTTTATCGAACCGGCTTACGACGAAACGTTTGGCTCTGGTTATGTTACCTCTGTATTTAGTTAAAGTAGGTAGGTGCCTAATTTATGACTCGGAATTCGTCGGATCGTTCGTCGTTGATGATTTAATAAGAGAATGCGTGTTTCCTAGACCGTATGTCAGGATACAGATTATTATGCGTACAAGTAGTTGCTTCCAAGTAAAATAAAAGCAAAATATAACAATTATTTTTCACCCTTTTCCTGAAATATTATAATAAAAATTATGAACGTAATGTACGTTATAAAATATTTAATATAATTTCCCGCGTCTTCGCCCGCTTAGAAAAGTTTACCCCGCGTTTCTGATGTTTATTATAAATTAATGTAAAGGTTCATCGAAATCTGTTACGTCCGTATAATCTTTCGACTTATAATATTAGTAGGATAATAATATCGTCTAGTATCTATGGAAGGTAAACAATGAGCAGAAAATTAGAAAAGCAGCAGAGTACCTAAATAAATCTAGAGAATTCATCGCATCTAATAGACAGTGTCGAAGAAATTATCCACAAACGTGATCGTCATGACAAAGAGCCTCCAGGTTTCCCTCACTAATTCGCTTGTTGGATCCCGGTAGCTTTTAATGGCGGGCTCCATTGTTGTGCGACGGTTAGGTAGAGAAAGTTACAAATTAATTTAATGTTAGCAACATGGCCGTCCTTGTTGGAACTGTTAATGACTTACTTATTTTGTTCATCTCAAAGTTCAGCAATAATGTTTGACGCATTAATACCTATTCAGGAACCACATTGTATATATTTAATAAATAATGAAACGTTAAAAACCTCTTTTTTAAAAGTAGGTTTTGGCTTGGGCACTAAACCTAAGCCATACTATATTATTTAGAATAATACAGTCAATTCTTATTTATTAAACCGGCGGTAACAGCACGGCATCCACAAAGACAGGGCCAGAGCCCTCAGACGCGTGGTCCAGTTAGTCGACGATTTTCTCTAAAAAATTCACTGAAGCGATAGTAACTTTAATGGAGATTTCAATTTATTCAAATTAAAAATTTGCATTAGTGTAGGAGCTTAGTTAGATCAGAAAGGTTATTTTATATTATTTTGCCCTTTTCAGTTCCTTTTATTCGGCGGTTTAATTTTTTTGTTAAAAAGTTTTTATTTTTGTCTGTGTATCTCCATACCTACCTCACCACTTTTACTCATTTTTTTGTTTATTTTTCTTGCACATTCTCTTACAAGTACACTCAGTTCTACAACTGCAATAAGTCTTAACAAAAAGCGGAACTCCATTTCTCGCGTTCCCGTGAGAATAGCTGCATGTTCGCAACGATGGCAGATAGATTTCCGCCCTTTTGCTCCCACGACTGCGTATTTACCACGATTAAGCGTCTGCGTTTTTTAACAGCTTTTTGCCAACCGAAGCATGTGTTTAAAATAATTCCTTGAAGGTTAAGGTTTCGTTTGTTTGGGATAACTTCGCAACAAGTTGTGAAGAGATTTGCCTTTAGCTAAATAAATGCATTTTTTTATATATTATTAATCGTAGAATTATGTCCGCAGTTAGTCTAACCCATTTAACACTTTATCTGATGAGATGAATACTGGAATATCCCATTAAATATTGCGATAAACGATTATGTTAATAATAGAGTAGATAATATAATATAAGTAGGCTGTACTCTAATAAATAGGTGCTGACCTAATAATTATATTGTAATAGCTGTAAAACAAAAAATGAATTAAGGATTTGGGGCAAAAAGAGCGGCCTAAGTTGCAAAGTATTATAATATTCCTGTCAGTGGTATTAGATAATGTCCGTAGATCTGCTGCCGGGTAGGTGAATAGCTTTGTGTCGGTCGAGGCCTGCGGGCTGCAGAGATCCGGACGTGCGGATGACTCGTCATAATGAGCTGATTTACAGTTACCTACTTAGTTGACAACTTTATAATTGCAAAACAAACGCGAGAAAGGGCGGGGTTTTACTTCGGATAAACTAAAAACTACAGGATCGATCGAGGTGAAATTGAAAACATGTGTGAAAATTGCCAAGAAATCATTGCAGCGGTAAGATATGAAAATTTCAGTAAAATGTATTTTCCGAGATATTCCAGAAATACCTTCCTATTATGCCTATGCCTACTTCCGATTTGCTTTTTAGGTTTAGAATCAGAAACCTGGCTATGAACTGAAAAAGGTCTCGCATCGTATCTAACGTAATTTTGCAGTTCCGTATAACTAGGTAGCCCTTTTCAGTTTCAGTCGCACGTCTCGCACAATTTCGCGTAGCTGATTGTCTTGCATGCATCCGTTTCGTTTACACGAATTTTATTTCATTACACCCAGGAATACGGAGTGGAAAATTTGCGCGTTACCTTCGGGGCACAGAAAATGGATTACAGTATAAATTGTAACATCATTGAGAAAAATATACGGCCCGACATTCAATCAGGGCTTCTTGAAAACAATTTATATGTATTTAATTAAATTACCTTAAAAATTTTAGTTATTGTTATTTTACTTTATAGGCAAATTCTTTTTAAACTTACCGTCTGTTTGTTCTAAGGGCACAGGTTTGATTCTTTTGTAAATTAAATCAACAATTTTGTAGGTTACCGAATGCCTAGATGGGAAACAACATACCTACTTACCTAGAACAATAAACTAGCATGCTAGGAGAACAGGATTTTGAGATTAAGGTTATTTTATTTATATTATTGATATAATTTCATTAGTTATCTTTATTTAATTTAATAATGGGTTAATCTTTTTAATTACGCTACGAAATGTTTTACATTTTAAATGTCATTGCGGCGTAGTGATTTGTGGGGTCGCAATTATGGGCGCTTTACAATTGGAGTTGCGATTTCATTTCCCTTCGGCTACCTTTTATCACTGCTTTTGTGTGAGGGACGAGGGCCGGACTTATTTACTGCTCGCTAACACCCGCTGGAGCCTTGGAAGCAGCTGCTACTGTAATCACTCACTCTGGAAATGGATAAAATTTGTTTCTATAGCTTCCAACATTTATGAAGTATTTTGCGTTTTTGTCATATGAGTCAACAGAATTCGCATGTAAATATCCTTGTTTACACTGTGAGACGGGTGTATAACGGGCGATACGTATATTATGTGCTACGCCACCTACTTTCTTTGTGTACAATTTTACTGGCAGCGTGTCGCCGGCGGCTGTTCATTTGTCTCGCAACAATTCGTTGACGGACACTAATCAACAGCCCAAGCCGACAACACCCTCACCAATTAGCAATTTAAACTACGAATGTCCACACACCACTATAAATCTTTTGAACGAACTATATAAACGAGTAAATTGTAACATGAAGATGTGTATTATATTTAGTTGTTGGTCGTTGCAAGTTTATTTGCTCATATATACGATTTCTTTCCCCAATATGAACAACCATCAGCTTGCCCGTTTCTGTCAATATTATTAATAAATTATTAAGTGCTTAACGGAATCTTGTACCTATTTCAGAGCTGCATCGTGTCTGAATGATATTATAAAACATTTTTGTGGGATCTGCGCAATCTTTGTCGTGATTTTTTAACCGCTCATTCTATTACTTTTCGCATCCACGATTTGCGGCTTGGCACCGTTGGTACCCGTTGGCTTTTGTGGTGTCTCCTCCCACTCCCAGAAATAGGTATTAGAATACTATGAAACCCAAGTTTATACTTATATGTATACTGGTACATCACAGCTTTCATAGTACAAAGGTTGGTTAGTGTCAATTTCGCAAAGCCAGCGTCGCTGCCGTACGCGTACTTTTACATTGGTTTAATTAAATATTTAGCCACCCTGCCCATAAACACTCTGCCTCGCAACTTATGCGGTAGGTCGACACGGCCCTTTGTGAATCTGTGCTCTCCTACTGTATCACAGTATGCGGAGGCTCGGGAGTCACCGCGATGCTACAAGTGGAAAGAGCGCAGAGCGCTCCGTGCTTAAAGTCCTGCACAGAAAGCATTTTAGGTACCCCACAGAGCTGCCATACAAGTACAACAACTTTACATTTCAGGATTAAATCCCAGGTTGCTAATGTATCATTGTTGGATTTTTATAAAAAGTTTTTGGACAAATTGGCTTTAGTCCAGAAGTCTCAGATATCGGGAACTGCCGTCATATCATACGACTATCGGCGGCATGAGTGCTATATACATATGATTTACTGTCAACTTCAATACCTAGGTCGCATTCCTATTCCACTGCATTATGACATATTTTACAGCAATAATTTATATTTATTTGGCTCCTGGCTACATATTTTGACGTTTCTATTGCCGTCAATAACAATTGTACGCCTTTATTTTCTGAGCTCATGGGGAAATAACATGGAGATTTACAACGTGAAAATTTGTGCTGTGTTAAACGTATCACCAATATACGATATATTTATCATGCTCACTAAATCCACATGCCATAATATTCCTAAGGCAGATTTATTTAAATGCGCTTTATCTACTTGTATTGATTGATTTATTATTATCAAGAACTATAGACTTCTTTCTTATCTTTGTTCGTTCAAAGGGCATTGCGTGTTGCAAAGAGTCGGATAACGAGGTCATACATTATCTCAATTGTTTGAGTTTTTTCTTGTTATATCCTTCTTTCGAAGACGCATTATTATCCTACTTAGCAAGTAGCATTATTGACAAAGAGAGGTATCTCACTACTATAATCCATACTAATATTATTACTTGGAAGTAACTCTGTCTGTTTGTTTGTTTGTTACCTTTTCAGTTTTCACGCCTAAAACTGCGTTCAGCGCGTCTTAGGTACAAACACCAAATTTAAAATTTAAATGATGAAATTTGGTGTGGGTGCTGGACATTAATCGTCACTATACTATTACATATTTGGTTTCATCTTACGAGTGCCTATGTTATTAGATAAGGTAATTAATGTATGACAGGCCCTATCATGTGATTCTTAGCGAGCTTTGGTTGACCCAAGAAGCTTCGAATCTCTTTGGTGGCGCGCGCGCTCCCCTAGTAGCAAATTTTTTTGATTCATGGGTTGACCCAATACAACGGAGGGGCACAGCACTTATCAGAACTTTGTGATGAAATAGTATTTAATGTTTACCGGCTTGTGCGCCTTGAATTAAGTCCATTTTAGCCCATGTTTGTTTATTTACAGAATTTCTTTTCTGGTCTAGTATTTACTCTATCTAATGCATTGATTTTAGTATCGTTCCAATCATTTATGTCTGTTATACATAATATAGCTTCTTCAATATTGATTGGTTCGTAGAGTACTAACTCCTCAAAACTTGCTAGATGAATTCAACTATAAACACTTTCTTATATAGTTGAATTCTCCTTACTTGTTTTCAGGAGTTAGTGCAAACAAACCAATACATATTTAAGCAGCGATCTTATGTACGAGTGAATGCTCATTTAGTTAAATAGTTCTAATTAAGAGCATAATAATTATGATTGACTGAGTAATTAGATGCCATTAACTTGTTTGTCTTCGAAACGAAATAATAATGAATAAGTTATTGATTCAGAACAAATGTTAAGGTCCTCTCAGTCTGATAAGAACTAAGAGCAAATGTATTATTTTCTTGTAATACCTACTGTTAACATATAGGAATTTTACTGTTTATTATTTGAAATTTCAGTTCAATGTCCCGATTCTGAGACATTCGATAATGTGTTGGTTGGTACTCGCCTACTATCTCACCATACGTATCCCAAATTTATAATAGTTACAAACTTAATTTCCAAAATTAAGTTAGTAAGGGGAAAATCTACGGCCAGACTTTACTTAAAATAAAATAATTTTTTAAATGTACAGAACAATTTGATAATGGTTTGCTTTGTTTTGTATTCATATTATGTGATACATTGCAACTGGAATTCGAAGGCGAATATGTATATAAATACCTGTTACTACATAGGTTGATCGCTGCAACTTAAACTGTACGAACTATAGGTGTTATGCATTACCGCCCGCTGTTTCTCTTTTAATTTAATCTGCCGAATTGAACACCAGGCGACTAAAAGAAAGACTAGGGAAAGTAACCTTAATTACACTTTACACTTCATATCTTAGGCATAAATCATAGCTACTATAGGTCTGATCAAGCTAGGTATATAAAATTATGCCTGGACAAAATTACACATCTATCTGCTCGTATGGCTGCTACTTTCTCTCGTTCATAGACGTTTTATTTAGCAAGTGTGACGGATGCGAGTTGATGGACCAATGCAGATTTATTGTTGCTAATTGCTTATCTTATAACTTTGAATACAATAAACTAAGGAGATTCTACGCTGTAACTTTCCAATAGGCATTGTATTGCGGTGTGTAATTATGTGTGGTGTTACTTTAAAAAGTTTTAAATAGATAATATACTTACTTAGTTTTCACTAAACGACGTGAACTGGAATTTGAAGAAGACAAATCACTTAGTTATTTATACTCTCTTCATTTTGAACTACCCCAACGTGCAATGGAGTCCGATACTCTTTGCTTTAATGGCCGATAGACGCACCCAAACAAGTCTCAATGATCCAAAGAGGTAATTTGTTTGCGTAATAAATTATCCTTGAATGCATCATAATTTATACTATAATATGGTCCTGTTTGTATTATCAGAACAAGTATCCTCATTTCTACATTCCAGTAGCCACCTACACTTTCGTTTCTGAAATCTGTGCTTTGCTCAAATTTTTTGATCGAAAAGAAATTTAAGTGGATGTAAAATTTAAGGAATATGTACGGAACGACGAGTTACTATTCGAGTAAAAATTATTCATTTATTACCATTTATTGCACAATAAAAAACACAGATAGAAAATGGGGTAGCTTACATTAATTAAAGCGATTTCTTTCAGACAACCTTTGTGTAGATGAGAAGAATATCACGGAAAGGTTTGGTTGTGCGGTAGATATAGTTAATGCAATATTCTAAAATGTAGATACTTAAACTAAATTATATACATATACATACGCATTCAATAAACACGTATAATACACCTACCTATCCAATAAAAACATGAATGTAAAATATTGATAACCGCCCTTTTGTGGCTGTGTTACTGACAAAGGTATAAGAAATGCCTATAAATATTCTATTTCCGTTACAAACGTCTCTTTTGCAAAACTTAACCGTGTTCAAATGTGTAAAGATCTGAAAACATTTAGGCCGGATACTACACGTCACACCGCGCGATTGCCGATACAGATGCGGGTACGTTACAATTCTCATTATCACCAAGCGTCGAATTGACCCGTGTATAAACAATCTGTTAGGCGAACGTGTACTCCTATCTCACTTGAATGAGTTTATATCATAAAAACTACCACTTTATAGGCATAAAATATTCGAGGGAATTCGGGGGAATCTGTTGAGCGGGATAATAACAGCGCGTTTCAGTTTCAGTGATGCATATTACGATTGCGGTTCAGCCCAAAATTTATACCGTTTGAGGTGAATAGGGCAACTTATCCCGGTCCCGGGTGAGGCGCATGAAAAATATTTGGGTTCGTGCCAGCGCTGGTCGGTTTGCGGGCGGCGGCGGCGCGGCGGGCGCGAGTCGCGACGACGCGTCCGCCCCGATAGCTTCGTAATGCAATACCTGACACAAGTGCATCATTTTATCGAGTACACAACATGAAAAGTTACATGTACGGTCACACCGCACAATTTTTTCATTCACTGAACGAGTTAAAATTATTACCTGCAATCAAACAAAGGACAAAGATTAGGTTTCTAAAATAATAAATGTAGAAAAATAAAACGTGAGGTGAATAGTTTAGATTGGTCTATCTAGGTATAAATTCGTTCGAGTCTCATTTCATTTCGTCCAAATCCAAAACATGTACAACACGGTTTGTAGGCATAGGATAGGTATTTGAAGTATCGCGAATGTAACAGTTTTTTTACTTCTTATCTCGTATTTTTGACTTAATTTAATATTGTCATGTGATTCTATGAAAAGAACATAAAAAAATTCTAATTTACCACATGATTTACAACCACATGCGAATTTCCGAGCAAATTGTTGGCCCAGGTTTTGTTGAGAAAATAAAGTTTTTAATTTTTTTAGAGGTAGGTACCTTTATAATTTTAAAAAAAGCTAGAATAACAACAAATAGAAAAATCTTTCGGGATGTTACGAAATACTCACAAATACACAATTTTATTCTAATCGCTTCACGGGCTTATTGGTTAGACAGGGTGTGTGTATGACCACACACAAATAAGCAAACTTTTTAGGATCGACATTTTTCTGCATAATATTATACAAATGAAATACAATCGATTGCATCAAAAACACGATTTTTTGCACTGCCATAATACTTCCTTCACTATTTTTATTTATCACTTTATTACATGTAAGGTACCTACTTACGAGTCAACTTATGGTCGTCAATCTCTACGAATATTAGCCGAACCACATTCATTTTGAATCAACGGTTGGGTATTCAATATTAATTAACTTCTTACTTCTTTCAGTACAATAATAAATCATTCAAGTTTTTGTTTGTTTGTTTGCAGGTGAGTAACGGCAATGTCATCGATACCGGAACACCTACCCTGCTGGTATTTACCATTTAATTTTTACGGCTCTAGCATGTGGTGCATGTTAATGTAATATTCCTGCTAATCAACAACTTTACTATAGTGATGATGTCAGTTTTTCGTCTGCAAATGCGGTATATTGTTGCTACTGTTTTAGTTATTAGCTTAAATCTGGTTTAGACTAGTCAAAGTCAACATTTAAATATTTTGAAAATTCATAAGTTGTGAAAAGGAGCTCAAATCGCACGCCATGCTTGGAGAACTCGGTCGATTACTTCGGTACATCTAGCTAAAACATTGACCATCACATACTAAGTATTTTATTCTTGTCGGTTTTATTCAATCTAGTACCTTTAGTTGGAATTCAAGTAAAAAACACATCGGAATAATTTTATTCAATTTTCACGAGACTATAGAACTAGTAGAACTAAATATTATAGTAGTATTCTACTAATATAATGCCGAAAGTTTGTAAGGATGTTTGTTACTCTTTCACGCGAAAACTACGGAACAGATATTGATGAAACTTTACAGGTACATAGATTATACATCAGAATAAAGCATATGCTAGATACCCCGGAAAAAGCTTTCCCGCGGGAAAAACTTTTCTATGCGGGCAAAACCGCGGGAAACAGCTAGTAATTTATAAAAATTTGAGTACGTTTCGTATCTGTGCCGTAAGTTGTATACATTGATCAAAGATTTTTGTCTTTAAACATTGTGGAATAGGCGACGTGAAGACTTGACGCGGTTTTCCAAATGCTGCCCAGCCCAAATGGATTCTTCTGTCAGCTTCCCTATCGAAGTAGTTCCTTCCTACCCATTCTTTTCTTATCTGTCCTAGCTAGACGTACTTCGATATCGACATTGTTGAAGACCTCCGGTTCTTTCAGGCAACACTAGATCAGGAAACAAACACCGGTGTTTATGTCGACTTTTGAATCGGACATGACTTTTTCCTTTTGACATGACTTATAACTTTAACAGTATACTAACTCTATGCTTTAAACCTTTCAAAATATGAAATAAATAATATTACTTCTTATTTTTAACGTATTTTTAAATCATTGCTGCTTTTGCTATGATTTGCTGTCTGCGTGCTTACACTTATGTCATTGTATTAACTACTCAAGGTGAAAATGTTAGGTATAAATACCTAGTGTAATCTATTTTGCATGAATGAATCACTAACATTTGAATGCCTACGTTTAGAGGTAAACTTTGAAAATGTTATATACATATTTCGCTATATAATAGGTATGTACAAGGTTTAAGCATTATTTATTCTGAGAAAAGCTGAGATCCATGTTCGAAACGAGAATCGTGGCGATAAGCAGCTTGTTGCCGTGACGTGGAATATATGTTTCTAACTAATTAGAGTGGCTTTTAATCAAGATCACATGCAGGATTAGCCGTAGGCACACATAAGTTTTTTATCTAGCTCAAAATTGAACTTTACATTTAAGAGTTAGGTATACCACGAATGATGTTTTATTTTATGTTTCGCTCGTAAACGTGCTCCGGCGGGATTGATCTACGATGAGACGCATCTAATACAATCGTTATATCATGTCACCTTTGAGAGCTGTCGTGCATCGAAGTACCATTAAGGCCTCGCCTGGACCTGTGCCAGAGTTTGGATATTATTAGCACGCCGACAACGTCTGAGTTAATCAAGCTCAAATAAGATCAATATTTTCCGTAGGTGATGGTCTCAGGGCCGCCGCGCCCTGTCAACTAGGGTTACGGACCGGAGCGAGCGACGATACCGTACGGTGGCGCTGCTGCCACTATACCCGAAAGTGCAATTTATAAGTATTGACCTAATTACGTCAGTTCAGCGGCGAGTAAATACATAAATCAGGAGCGAAAAGTGGCACCGTTGTGATGCTTCGAATATGTTAGTAGATAAAGTTTATTTCGGTCACTAATAGGTACTCGTCGCATTCTTATTAAATTAAAAAGGTTAGATAGACCGTTAACATTGAAAACTGAGTAGGTAATACAAGGTTTTATGTTATAAATGAGACACGAACGATGAAGTGGTCGTTATATAGTTAGAAACTAAACGTCGACTGAATAATTGCTTATAACCTCCTCCTCTGTTGTTTTCGTCGGTTGATAAATAGTACTCGGACCGGTCCTCTACAAAAGTCATTTTCTTTATAACATTTTCCTTGCTATTGCATACATACATAATGTGCACGACTCACTCCCATCCGAGACATGAGAAAAGTACACAAGCTCTGCCGGACATTCCTACTCATATAGTTCTTAATTCATTTATGAATTATGAAAGAGCAGATTCCTGTGTACCATTTATTTATTGAAATCAAATAATTATGTACACACTCGTATCTGCTTATTTATAGATTATTTAAGACGCCACAAATCGTTACATAGATCACATCGTTTTTTTGTCTTTAGGCAAATTGCTTTTTAGACGATATGATCATAACCGGTTTAATTTACTTTTAATATCCGAATATTAAATCTGCAACTATCAGATAACCTACCGAAACCCGTATATGCTCCAAGTTAAATGCCTGTGTTAACGTTACGTATCGTTTCATTTAATCTGCCTATTACACTTTCCATCCCATCCACTTGTAGTTTGCGTGACTATTTGCGTGAGATACCAACTGCGAGAGAAATTACTAATAACAATGTTACTTCTTGCATTTATAATCGAACCATGACTGTTCTATCTAAATGAGAAACTATAGTTCGTTCGCAACGTATTTATTCTACGAACTATTTGATGTTATAAGTTTAAAAGCAATCGTATCCCACGGTGAGCGTATTTAGGTAGGTATATGGAGAAAGTGATGATATTAATTAAAGGATACATGATAGTAAATAACAAAGAATTACTATTATTACTTACAGAAATTATCCCCCCCCCTCCGCCACCCCCTCACTCTTAAACCCCCACCTCCCCGCTCCCCAATATATACCGGCATTAAAAAAAAACTACCCTTTCAGACAATTTATTCGGAACTATTTATTCGGATTTATGCCGAACTTTGGTTCGGCTGCTCGCACTCTTGATACTGATAGCTCTTCATATCGCACCTCTGTGTGCGGACAGGCTGGTGGTAGTAAGTAGTGTGTAATTAAATCTGGTCGCTTGTCTTGAGTGTCGGGGGTGTACTAACGAGGTGTGTAGAAATCGGAATACCTGGTGCTCTGTTCTCAGGTTAGGGGAGAAAATACAAAAGTGTATAACTATCAAACAAACACATCTATTGATAAATTATCAATATACTTAGTTGCTACATCCGTATTCCGTAGTATAACATGAGAAATTCATATGAAAAATACATATTATATCTAATGTAATGTGACTTAATTAACTGAATCGGCGACCCGTTAAATAGGGTTCACCCCAGTGCAGTTTCAGCGAGATTGCCTCGGTGAGCTGAGCGACGCGATGCATCGCTGCCGTCCGGGCTACGCTACTATTTCCCGAGTTAATACACAATAATTTAAACGCCTCAATGGTCACCCGGATACACGCCGCAGGCTATGTATGTATTAATTAATTTACATACACACCGTGGCGGCATATAAGAGCAGTTCGAATTCTACAAAACAATCGTGTCGATTCGGATGAGGACGCTTTAACTTTTTAGTATCTTGTGCTCCATTTTATATTTAATTTAAAAATAAGAAAGAGATGGCATTATTAATTTTAGAACTGTCAATTTAGTTTAGTCCTGTCAGACAAAGGGAATTTTAGGCGTATCCCGGCCTACCGCAGGCCGCAGCTTCAATATGAAAATGCAGGACGACGCGCGTTTGTCTGTAATCTGAAGTTCGTCAAGTCTGAAGTCTCACATACATTGCGTATGGAATACAACAGGTCGCCTGCGTTTGTGATACGCCTTAATCGCCATGTTTTAAATTGCAAGAGAAAGCCGGTACATTTTCTTGTGTCCGACACTCTGTCTGACAATTTCTCTCTGTCTGACAGGACTAAACTAATTTGACAGTTAAAATTTAATGCCATCCTTTTCTTATTTTTAAAGTTAAACAAAGAGCACAAGAAACTAAAATTTAGTAAAGGCGTGCACCATGCGAATCGACACCATTGTATGATTCCGAGAATTCGTTTAAAAAATAACATATTATACATTTTTTTTTAAATGGTCTGGGACTTGTGAGAGCGGTTATGTTTGAAGTTGCTAAATTATCGACATAGTGCAGAGCGTATGCTGTGTCTAAATATAATGCAGAAATACGGCGGCCATAATATCTGTCGAGAGAGGTATTCGGGTCGGCAAAGGAGCCGTTTATATCCTCTAGCAGCCGCGTGTACCTGGCCATCGTCATCGGCACGTGTAATTTATTATTATGTAGTGTAGATCCCCTTTCGTGGCAACAAAATGAAGCCAGAATAGGAATAGAATACAGCTATTTGGATGTAATTTCCAATTTCTATCAAGGATGACTTTGCTATCTGATATGATATTGTGTGGTGTTTTCAAAAGTATACCCAAAACTCATCTAAATGAACACAAACTAACAGAAGACTGTTACAAAGTATACAGAAATATTATTTAATGAAATAGATTTAGTTATTTTTACCACAATTTATCAATAAATCCTTCGAAGTTATCCATTTCTTAGAAGCGGAGCTTGTTGAATAAAATCTATTAATATAAAACGAATGTTTGGATAGGTCTGTCTGTCTACCTACCTATAGTAAAATATAAATGTAAACTAGTATGCGTTGTAGGTAGTGTGGAAGATTCGGAGATATATTGTCAATTTCTGACTCTATGTAACCTAAGTATTTACTAATCAATTTGGCACACAAATTTGCAGAACATGGTATTATTATATAACTAAATTTTATTTTGTTTCTATTTGAATGGATCAACTCGTACATAGTTGTTATTATTGTCACGGAATAGCTTACCTCGCCACTTTCATAATAAATGTTCAAATCCAATGTAGATGGAAGCGTGCCAAAAAGTAGTGTTTTATTTAGACCTCTAGAAGGTATTAAATTAAATTATTTATCCGAACAACGGCCGGGCAATAAAACGGTTTAAAAGAGATCCAACCACTATGCTGGGAAACGATCGGGGACAAAGCCAAGACTAAATAGATTTCAACTAAATAATTTAAATGTGCGATTGTGCAAGATTATTTTTTAACTTTCGAACTACTGTTCTACGGATTTACCTAGTTTGTTTGTTATTCGTGGGAATAAAATCGCGGGTTTTTGAAAATCGATTGAAGTCAAACAAAGTCGATACTAATAAAGGTGTCACCTCATCTAGCGTCTCTAAACTAGTGAAGCGATTTGTACTAAACGTATTAAATCTCTTCACTCTTCACTCTCCAGGTTTTTTTCATTGTTATTTTTTCACTTTGAAATTAATGGTAAGGTTCATATAAGATTTTTTTATATTCTTTTTTTCCGAAACGAAACAACGGAAGGACACCTCTGGTGAATCTTTGTTTTTATTTATTGCTGCATTGTTGTCTAAAACATATTGTCGTACTGTATGTATTCTGTGGTACTGTAGAGGTATATTCACAAATACCTGGCATTATGTTTCTATGGTGCGATCGAGTCGGCATGCGCGTGCCTGATTTGCATACATAACTTAACCTGCTGCGTCCACTGCGTACTAATAGTAAACCAACCACAGGTTTTGGATATGGCTAATGTACGTATTCATTATAATGCATACGTTAGGCAACCGTTTGCTTGTTGCGAAACTTAAATTGCTATTGGCATTGACAATATTAGAAACACAATAAATCGTAGCCGAAATGACCAGTTGATTGTTTTATCTTCAATGTTGTTTTTATAACTTTAATTGGGTAGGCAAATATTTAGATACAAACATTACGCTTACATAGCATGATGAAATTTATCTATAGACTGTTAACGCTTATGATGGTAGATGTAGATCAACCAACCGTGATATGATTGTGTGGGCTCTATGAAGGTTAGCATGTTGACGAATAGCACAACACAGTACAAAGGAAGTGCTCTGATGTACCTATATTAAATAAATGTTTATTTGAGACAAGGCAATTAATTGTAGAGAAACAGATTAAAGAGTTATATTGAAAATTAAATTTAATTTTGACGGAAATATCGCCTTTGAGTAGGTATCACTGACACGGCGCAATGTATCGTAATACGCTAATTAACGACGTCGAAATTAGAATTTAGAAAAGTTATATTTATTTACTTCTCGTCACATTCACTAATAAATAACAAACAAAATTTTCACGTTTTGTTGATTCCGACACATATTGAATGAGGGCCCTTTTCTCCGTGAAACGAATTACATTATTGATTTCGGTAAATTCGTTGAGAGTCGTCGGCGGTGCGACATTGGCTCATTGGGAGCGGGTGTCGAGCTGCGAATTTATTTATTGATGACCGATTTCTAAACAGACTCGTTTCATCTCTTCGTTGGTTCAGATTCAATAAAACATTTGCGCACATTTTTCCACGGGTTAGGTCTGGCCTCGATTATTTTATTTCCAAAGCCTGGTTGATGGCATCAATAGGTACTCAATGTAATGTGCACAGATTACAAATTGACACCCGTGAATGACGAGCGGCTATTGCGTGCGGAGGGTAGGCAGCGAGCACCCCTCCTCACGAAACTTACCTTGTCAGTTATATCCCAGTATAATATAACATGAAGTATTGTTATCATGTAGTGATTGTTGTCAGTTGCTGTGATATCAACAACACCTAAAGCTCTATTAATAAAACAGAGATAAGTTTTGATAGATAAAACTTACATAGGGTATTATATATTATACCTACCTACCTACCTAAGTATAATAGATTTTTCTGCCTACTACTTTTTAGTTTATTACAATACTAAACTTGAGTTTATAGGAAGCTATAAGCACATACGAAGCAATAAAACATCAAAAAGCGTTTATTTATTTCGTGCGAATGTCGCTGTACGAACTCCTACTTTCTAACCTAGCATTGATAATGATTTATCTTCCGCTAAACGGAGAAACGGATTTTTTTCAAAAAAAAATTCCCCAGCGGCGATTGATATAGTGGCTGTTACGAGTATATTGAATATACGAGGTGTGGGAATAGTTTAACTCGTGGACACGGATATTAGCTTTGAGACCTTCAAGAAACCACCTAACGCTTTATGAGGGGCGGAGCAAGTGGTTAGCTCGAATATTTAACAGAAGTTCGGCGCAGCGTCGTGAGTGGCTTTTATTCTGGTGCAACTATAAAACAAAGGATTAATTAAATTGAATTTTCCGATGTTTTAATTAAGTAGCCAGCCAGAAGGACAGCTGTCGAATTACTTACCACTTATAATAAAGTTTGATGAGGATAACGCAGGCCTACGCCCGGTTGTGGGGCACTAGACTGTATAAATAAAATAATAACGCAGAAAGGTGTTCGTGTGTAACCTCCCCCTATGTGACTTTAATGCGTGGAGCGACCAGTGTCGCCCGGAAGAGCGCTATTCCAGGTCATTTACTAGTGAATACCTACTGAATACACGGCTCTATTGTCGCAACGCCGCCCGCGCCGCGCACACTGGCGAACGACGCCCTCCATGGTACAGCGGCCTTGTTACACCCAGGTACAACACTGAACAGGGTCTACTCTAAGCTTCGTCACGTACCCGTTTAGCACAGTCGGTAAAAGGTCGGCCCAAGGAGATCCACATTGGAAAACAGATATTTTGGTCTGACTGTTCGTAGTTCGTAATAATACAGGTTTGTGAAGGAAGTGTTTATAATAATATTACAATCGCATAATACATCTTTAGATAGTCACGAATAACTCAGGTGGAATGAATTATGTCACTCACATAGCGCGTTCGTCTGTTAACGACATCGACATGAACGCCCGCGGTTGTTGACCGGACTGCCGCTGAATCAGTAATTGGTTACGTTTATCCAACCATGAGAACCTAACAAAAGGAAACGATCATCTACGCCTGTAATATAATGTTGTAGAACAATTTTATCGTTGGCACGTACTTGAATTGGGTGGGGCACACGTATATACGCATATGACACCTAATACGTATTTGGGCATTGATGAGAGATACTTAATCCCAGGAGATAACGACCTCGCTTAATTGATCTAATCAAGCGCCATGAATCGTGTAGACGGACAAAATATTATAATATGGAAAGGCTAAATATTCCGCGAATCACGCGTAGGGCTCCGTATTACACAAACAAATAACTTGCGAAAATGTTTTTAATTAGATTTTGCCTTGGGTACTAGACTTTCGAGCCAAATCTTATTTAAAATATAAAGTACCTATAAGGTTACCAGCTTAAAATAAAATGAGTGGAGACAAGACTGAGACTTCAGTGAGAGACTGAAGAAGAAAAGAGTAAAAAAATAATATTAATTTTTTTACATAAAAAAATATCCATAAGCATAGCGGCGCGACGGTAGGTATCGTACCCAGGACGAGGGCGCGGGGCAGGCAGGGCGCGCCTACGAGTTGCGGAGGCTGGAGGGCCTGAGGCTGCTCGCTTCGCTAAGCACCGTAAACACTCTCCCCGTCACGTACCGCCGCTGCAAACTGTTGAATATTAATACGCGAAATAATATTCGCCAGAAGAAATCCCACTGAAACTGAAGCGGTATTCGTGCCTGAGTAGGCGAATCTCTGTCCCAAGCAAATCCCCACGCTCCCACTCAAATAGCGAGAAATTAAAATAACAGCTTTCTACCCTGTGGCCGTGGGTAGAATAATGCTGTTGCATAATACGTTTCAGGCCTTGTCACATACGTGATATAGGTATCGAAATACCGAATTAAGAGAGCAATGAAACAACAAAGGGTACACCTTTATCGATTGGTAAAACATGGGATACTAATCGTATATAGAAAGAGGTTTGCATTCAATGTTGTATTGCCTATGATATAAGATGCTTTAGGCGTCCTGAAATCAAGTACATTATTACATATTACTTACTGTAGTTTTCATTCCTGAAATATTAATTTCCACTCTTTGATCTCCGTACTTTACTCATAAAGCTATTTTCTCAAACCTTTTCAATAACAATCTCTATTTAAGTGCATACAGTTCCTGTTTGTTTGCTTAACTATTGTAGGTCTTGAAGCGTTAGTTTTATGGACCGGGTCTATGTTTGTGTTTACAAGGCCCAGCATCTGTTCAGTAGCGAGGGTTGGGGTGAACTGCGGAGAGGTGTGTGTAGAGGGTGTGCACTGGGCGGGAGGCGGGGGTGCACCTACGCATTCCACTGTAACCCCATGTCATTAATCTATGCGGCTCCAGCCCGGATCACGTGACATCTCTGCGCGACATTTTAAGTTTTTACCCTGCGGCGAAGCCAAAAGGGGATTAAGATTTTGGCCTTTATTTCAATAACATACTAAACTAAATGTTCCCGGACAGTCCCACTGCGTTATTGGTGTGACAAATACATATTCATAAATAAATAGTAGTACACTGTTCTGCCGTGCAATTTATAAACGCAGTAAGGACAATTTGACAGTTTTGAGTAAAACGCGTTTAAAAATTTGATTGTACGTTGTGTTGTATGGTGGTTTGGTTTTTATAGTTTTTGTTTCTCTCACTTCTATTACACGTAGCGAAAAACGGGTCTTTGTTTCTGAAAGATCTCATCACAACGATGTCAAATATGTAATAAAATTATAAACGCAGTAAAGTGTCTTACTGCGTTTATAAATTGCTGGGCAGTGTTGCAGAGGACATTCGGTCAAATATGCAAGAAATTCATTTTCAGAGACAAACTTGACATCTTCCTAGTTTTGTCACATTATAAATTTTTCGTAACCCTGTAATAAGTACTTCGAAGCCTCCAGTCTATTAAATAAATAATAGTCTTCATTATATAAGACTTATTTATTCATAGTACCTAAAACCTTTTCTTATTCCCTCTCGTTTAAATTATTTATTGTTCAGTTCAATAAACTATAATGCATACATGATAGGGTACATCCAAGGGTACATCAGACGACGACGGCGCGGCGTTGCCGTTGAACTTGGTAAACGAGTTTATCAATGTTTGTAACTGTCGTATACGTCGGGGTGAATTATCGTCTGGTTGTCTTATGCCAGTCTCTGTGACCCCGTGATATTCATAACAACAAGTTCTCTAGATAACTGATAATAGTACATTCACATAGCGTTTCTTGCGCTCTCCACAAATACTTGACAGATTTGATTCATCATATCAGCCTGTAGACGTCCACTGCTGGACAAAGGCCTCCCCCAAGGATCTCCACGACGACCGGTCCTGCGCTAACCTCATCCAGCTGGGTCCCGCGACCTTCACCAGATCGTCGGTCCACCGTGTGGGAGGCCTGCCTACACTGCGTCTTCCGATACGTGGTCGCCACTCGAGAACCTTTCTGCCCCAACGGCCGTCAGTTCTACGAGCGATGTGCCCAGCCCACTGCCACTTCAGCTTCGCAATTCTTTGAGCTATGTCGGTGATCTTGGTTCTCCTGCGGATCTCCTCATTTCTGATTCGATCTCGCAGGGAAACTCCGAGCATAGCTCTCTCCATTGCCCTCTGGGTGACCTTGAGCCTTCTTATGAGGCCCATAGTGAGGGACCACGTCTCGGTACCATATGTCATCACTGGCAACACACACTGGTCGAAGACTTTCGTCTTGAGACACTGCGGTATTTGGGACGAGAAGATGTTGCGTAGCTTCCTGAACGCTGCCCAGCCGAGTTAGATTCGACGATTGACCTCTTTCTAGAAGTTGGACCTACCTAACTGGACCGTTTGTCCCAGGTATATATAATCGTCTACAACTTCGAGCGTAGAGTCTCCAACCTTCAGAGGAGTGGGTACAACACGGGTGTTCGACATGATTTTCGTCTTGTCCATGTTCATTTTTAGGCCCACTTGTTGAGAGACTCTACTGAGGCCATTGAGCATTGTGCCTAGGTCCTCCAGGGTCTCAGCCATGACCACGATATCATCGGCAAATCTAAGATGAGTGACATACTCGCCGTTTATGTTGATGCCCAGTCCGTTCCAGTCCAGAAGCTTGAAGACGTCTTCCAGTGTAGCGGTGAACAGTTTCGGAGATATGACATCTCCCTGCCTCACACCTCGCTGCAGTTGGATAGGTTTCGAGTTCTGGTCCTGGAGACGGACTGACATGGTGGCGTTTTCGTATAAGCACTTCATCACTTCGATGTACCGATAGTCAACTTGGCACCGCTGATGATTTGATTAATAATTATATAATTATTTACGGGTCTTACACACGAAATAGTTTTATTTACCTTGCCCGACGTTTCGACCAGGTTACACTGGCCGTGGTCACGAGCCGACTGGAGAGGCGAGCTGTCATTTAGATTTGATTAGTTTTATGAGCTTTTACAATACATTTAAGTCATATCATAATTATACAAGAATCTTAATTGAATTAAGAATTGTTTAGGTAGTTACTCTGCAGTGTAAAGAAATTGCATTGTAATATATTAGCTTTTCAGTAGTCAAAAAGCTAAATATAGACGAGTGTTGAACTCGTACACATAATTGGTATAGGTAGCTACACTTGCCATAGTGTGAAGGAAGAAGGCGTGTTTGTCTAGCTGGCCAGTAGGTTGAAAATTTTTGTTCTCATTTTGTCTGGTTGCGTATGAGCCTGCATAAAAGCGTTATAGTCAGATTAATGAGATTGCAGACAGAGCCGCTTGGCATTCAGCCTTAGGGATTAGGGAGATTGCACTGCAGAGCTAAAACTAAAATCTTGTCTAATAGATGATATTGGTTGTATAATATTCATAAAATATGCATTTCAAATTTTTAACATTTTTTTATTGTCGAACTGTGGACATTAATGATCGCAGTTGTCGAACGACTATTAAGTATAAAGGAATGAAGGCATTATTGTGATTGTGCAAAAAAAATTCGCCGTTTTGATAAAGATCTAAAAATATCAAAATATTCCAGCAAGTATTATCATTGTCATCATCTTTGATCGATATAGCATTACCTATAATGTGATTTCGTGTCAATGATCTCATTAATCAGTAATCTTTCTATATCGTTTGACCATATTTCAATTTCAAACGAGATAAATATAACTTCAATTTTGAATTTGCGATCTCAAAACCATTTCATTTCACGGTAAGCAGGTCGAAATTCCAAGTATCCTTTGTTAATGAACTATGAAATTGTTTCCATGCACGTTCAGTAAGCTTTGTCTCCGAAAACGAATGTTATATATGATTAGCAATGAATTAACTTTACCCCACCGCGTTTTGACCTCTCTGAAACTTGCACCAAGAATATGGAATTAGCATTCCGTTGCCAGATGTCCATTATGGGCGAGTGACGCATCTACCGAGAGCAGCAGCGCCCCTCCGGACTGCGGTACGCGCGCGTCGCGTAGCCCTCTCGTGTTCAATTACATTTAATTGAACTTGATATAATTACCTATTTGTGAACCGACGACGACGACCCGACGTATGCTTCCAGTCGTACGTTTCAACTCGTAATATTATTATACATATACCTACCACAATTGCTAAGTTGCCATTATGTCACGTTCTATTATTCATTTTGGCAGTTTAAAATTAAATGTACTCTGTATGCTGAAGGAACGCTATACTATATTAGTGTAAAAGTATGAGTAAGTCGTCTCATTCTGGATTCATATAATAATAAAATATTGTGTCCCGGGCGCGTTGAAAACTCTCGTAGGAGAGAGAGCGGAGGAAATAAAATCACCCGTTTGCAATGCAGTTATTCTATATCACCACACGATATCACTCCATTTGTAACTTTGTGTCTCCTTTAGGAGGTAGCTCCTAAAACTTGCAATTTAATTTTCATTGTTTCAGTACCACTTAAAAAGTTGGTGCTAGAACGAATATATAACTGAACGAAATAATAAACGAACAGGACTCTTCGAGTTTCGCGACACTTAATTCCATTGTCTACTTTATGTTACATCGTATACATTTAGTATCCCTTTTTATTCGGGACTCCCAATTGCGTTATCACTCGAAAACATCGTTTTATTCTGAAACAAATAACATTTCCGACATTTGTTCTCAGTGGATCGGACCGAAACATCCTTCGGCTGTAAAAACAAAAATTACGTAGCGTCCCGTGGCCTACCTACAGATACGTCAAACATTATGAACTCCTTCCATGAGAGAGCTGTTTATATTATGTTTTACGTTTACAAACATCCCTGTTTTGGAAGTTTATAACTTAAGTAAACGAGACTAAGCAGCATGGCGTTCGGGCGCGAGACGAATCGCAGGCCTGCTCTATAAAAAGTCAGTTTGTTTACGAGACCGCCCGCCGCCGGATATGACTGGACGGCGGCGCACCACATGTGTAGTGGTCATTGTAAACTTCTCGAAGTAACCACAAGTTAAGTACATACATAATTATAATGTCTATTTACATACAAAATTGAAAATAATGAAATACATACTTAATAAAGAAATATTTGTTGTGCCAATAAACGTATTATACAGGATGGAAATTAATAGCCATCGGTGGAGGGAAGTAGATACTTGAAATATTTAGCAAATTTTACTCAAAGCATATATTCCTTTATTTTTAATTTTTAAAAGTGAGTTGTCATAATTTATTTACTAAATCTCTGTAAGTAATGTCCTAACAAAGAAAACCACCATCTTTTTCTGCGGTTTCGTATTTAATTTTCAATTCGTATGTAAGTACTTTTGTTTTTATGTACATATTTATTTTGTTGTCGTAGGTAAATTATTATGTGCGACTAGACATAATTAGCCATTAGGATATTCGTGCACATCAAGATTCTCAGTTTCGCTTTGTTTATCCTGCCTTCATTATGTTAAAGTTGCACAAAATACTACCTACCTACCTATTTTTGTATGATATCGTATATTACTTATAAATTTACTACACTGCTAACGAATAAATTCGGAAAATCGTTTTTAGAATAAAATATCAACATTTTTCTTCACTGCGCTTCTCTACATTAACGTTACAAAATACATCACTACTAATAGAAAATACTTATATCGTAACATTAAAGGTCAAAACATTGGCAACAGGTCTTATAGCGCCGCTAAAAATAAAATAGTACACAACAATTAGAAACTTATCTCGCTGACGCTTACTTCGGTTTTAGTATAATGAACGCTGTCCTTTAAATGCAGCAAGTCTTTGAGCCTACTTTTAACATTACAAAATGCAGTATTGTTACCAGCCTTCATGGATTTTATTAAAATGTCGACGTTTTAGTTTGTGACCAGAATATGTTATTTTATTATAGTTATTTGTGAATTACTGACACGTACTTAGTCCTTTGCGCCGTTGGAGAGTGAGTCATGAGTCATGACTATTGTGTCACCATAAATAGCCCCGAGATGTGAGTGAGAGGGTGCTGTGCTCGCCTCGGATCAGTGTCGCTGTGTACAATTAGAACTCACGCGAGCTGAGGACTCTTGGTTGTCTCGTAAGAGGCTCCACTTTATTTGCATGTATATGCCTAGTGTCACAAGCACCTTCTAGTTTCTTCAAAGTATAGTCCGTCATCCCTCCACAATATTTTATCCCTTATATTCAAAGATCATCACCGGCTCCGTTCGTTCTACTTTATTGACTCGTGCGAATGTAATAATGTTGTAGGCATCGTTATCATAGTTCATAGGATATTACTTTCTTTACGGCCCTTTCATATTTCAGAACTTATTACATTTTCCTCAATGAACCACTTTTATCACAAAACTTTATTAGTAATAATTTACCCGTATTTAGGCAGCCTATATGAAGAGTGTTGAGTTTCAGTTTATTTTGATCAATCTCGGATTCCTTGTGAATAAGCGTAATAAATAAATGTGGATTAACGAAATGTAATATGTTTGTTTTGTAGCATAGCATTAACAGAAGCGCGTTACAAAAGGAAACTCGATCGTGGGAAATAGAGAATGCAGCATGTGGCTCCATGTCGCTAGGTACACCGTCCGAGAGGCAAGAATAGCACTCGGGAGCAATAATAGTAGGAAGGGCCCGCCCGCCTCCTAGCCGTCATTAATAAATGTCTTCGCCGAACGACACCCTCACCTATCCTACCGCCCTCCACCCACTAGCTAGAGGTATTGACTGTATCGGTATTACTATCCGGCCCGCCCGCTGCCGCACGGCACATCCAACTTCAAAAGAGCTCTCATGACGGTTTTTTACCCAGCCAGGCCCATTGTAAATGGAACACAATATATAGAGTGAAATTGTGCTATTCATGGGCCGTAGCATTCATTTATATTTTTGGCAAAATTACTTGGTATTGTAAGCTTTTCCGCTGTATTCTCAAAGCATTGTTGTGCCATTTTTTTTATTAAACCTCTGTAAAGACTTGTCAGAGGAAATCTTGAATGAAGATTTATTAAATTTTATTTATGCCCCCGTGGAGATTATTAAATAATTCTTTCCTTTGTAGCAGTCCGTAGGTTTTAATAATTAATTATTATAACGAAATATAAGTGCTGTAGGAGTTTCTTGACTTTTTTCTTACCTTTTTATCCAATCTGTATTTCTTACTGAATCTCTACGTAATTGGACATCCTAATTGTGTATGATCAATAATTCAAGATCATCTTTATTTTCTATGTTACGAACGAATATGTTTCTACAGAACATTTGCAGTCTTTAGTTAGCCAAGTGGAATTTATACCTTATCGCGCGGTAACAGCCAAGAGAACCGTTAATGTTATTTTAAGTTATGAAGATTAATCTAAAGCGAGCAGACGTGGCGTGCTCCGAAACTTCAATAGGGTAGGCCAGCGCTTAATCTTGCGCCCCGTTGTCTCGACGACGCGCGACGGCCGAGAAGTGCCGCTTTAATCCCACTATCACTCCCCAAAGGCGCTGTTCTGTTGTAAATAAGCAAACAACTGAGCCGCTTATTGTGGTCGCGCCTGACCATCTTTCACTTCACCGCAATGTGTTCAACTGAACGCTTTACGTTATCTTGTTTGTATACAATGTAAATCTGAAAAATAGAATTTTAGCATTTCAGCCCGAACTAAATTGGAACAGAATTGGACTAAAAAAAGATTTTTCAAGATTACACCGTTTTCTAACGGCCAAATTCTCTTATATCATAAAATGATTTGATCTGAACCTTGTACTATTACTTATTCTGTGTCTAAACATAAAACTGGATCGGTTTATGCAATTTTTACCCGACTTCGAAAAAAGGAGGAGGTTCTTGTATTTTGCGATTAATGCAAAAAATTTTTTCACAATGTTAGCATACCACCATAGGCTTGGATTTTTTTCCTAAATCGATAGTTCATCATCATATCAGCCTGTAGACGTCCACTGCTGGACAAAGGCCTCCCCCAAGGATCTCCACGACGACCGGTCCTGCCCTAACCTCATCCAGTTGGGTCCCGCGACCTTCACCAGACGGTCGGTCCACCTTGTGGGAGGCCTGCCTACACTGCGTCTTCCGATACGTGGCCGCCACTCGAGAACCTTTCTGCCCCAACGGCCGTCAGTTCTGCGGGCGATGTGCCTAGCCCACTGCCACTTCAGCTTCGCAATTCTTTGACATATGTCGGTGACCTTGGTTCTCCTGCGGATCTCCTCATTTCTGATTCGATGGTTACCACAGAATAAATAATAGTACGCGTAATAAGAAATGTCCCCAAACACGATATACATACTATCATATTATTTACCTTGCCCGACGTTTCGACCAGGTTACACTGGCCGTGGTCACGAGCTGACTGGAGAGGCGAGCTGTCATTGTTGATCGCTGTGAGTAGTTTCTGAAACTACCCTCTGCTGATCTTGTATTATTGGAAAGTCCCGGCACACAACACTCACGGTATCCGCGGGTGTATTCGACGATAAGTCACGAGATTAAATCGGGCAAGGTAAATAAAACTTATTCGTGTGTAAGACCCGTAAATAATTATATAATTAAGTTGCTAATATTGCTTTATTTTAATACACGTGATTCGAATCGATCTCGAAATTGACATAACCTCAGGTTTAGTAGGTATGTAACGCACATTGCGTTTATTGCTCAGTCGCCACCAGTCGAGGCAATTGTACTCAATAACCACTTCCTAATTTTCTCGTTTCCGGGCCCCACTGCGCTCTAGTTGACCCGTATAGTTCGTCGCCGCGGCACGGCAATGAGCTCGCAAATTTATTTTACGACTTTCTATTAAACAATCCACGCCATTTTATATTCAGCTATCATCTTAGTGTACGACGTTCATAACACTGATATAAACACGTCCCTGAATTGAATAAGACAAGCCAGATTTTATAATAATTTTACATTTTAGTGCTCCGTGAAATAAATTATGGGTGCGATAACTCAGACCCTGGCTAGACAGATCACAGTTAAATTGGTGTCTTGAGATATCAATGAAACTTATAGGTACACGTTACATCGGAATTCCAACTACTATACCTCATGGCAGATTCAAACCTCAAGTGCTCAGTACCAGAACCACCTCGTAGGTGCTCAGATTTTCTGCGTCAATAAGAGGGTGATCCCATTGGTCATCAAATCCTACTACTTATAAATCCAAAATTGAGTTTATTTCTTTGTCTCGCTTTTACGGTCGACTATATTCAACCGATCTCCATTAAATATTGCATACACATAACCCTTGTCATTGAGATGAACATAGGCAAACTTATAAGGAAAAAACTGTTCTCGCGGGAAATGGAAACTTAATCATAGGAAGACGATCAAATAGGTTTTAAATTTATGTCACTGGTCGCGTGCCCCTACCGGGCGCGATGCCCGCGCATGCGCATTCTGTGCTCTGTGAGGACGATGAAGCCGCGAGCAACAGTAAAATATAAAACCAAGCCAGTGTGCAGACCAAAACTTTTTGTAGCAAATGTAAAATTAAAAATACGTACATACCATACATTCCTCAGTGGCACAGGTAGAAGCGATAACTATAATAATTATTAGAGTTGAGCATGAGCTTACTGATTATGCGGATTGTATAGTTATTCTTATTGTATAACAGTAGGTATTTGCATGCGACCGACTGTTAAAGGTATAATCTATGGTGTATGAAATGACTGGGTGACTTGAGTAGACTGACTCGTGTTTTGGCACGAGCTCCCAGTGTCAATATTTCGATTCGCAGCCCAGAAACGTCAACTATAAACTGGGGTATTTATTGCGACAGAATTACCACGTCCTTGAGCCCAAATAGTTCTAATTTCTCAACATAACTTATGTAACATTCTTCTTATTCATTGTATTGAAGTTGACATGCTAATATTTTTGTAAACTTAGAATTAAAATTGATGTTCACTGTTTCCAGCACATGGTGGGGACGGGCATGGCGACCCCGTTCCCTGCGGCGGCGGCGGCGGCGGCGGCGGCCGCGCAGTACGCCGCCAACGGCGACGCCCTGGCTGCCGTGAAGGCCGAGGCGAGCGGGCCGGCAGCTCCGCCACAGCCCCCCCTTGTCAAAAGCGAGGGCCCTCCTCCGCCGGCGCCGCTACCACCCGCCAACTTCTCACCGCAACCACCGCCGCAGACACATTCAGCGAATTCAATAGAAAATCAAAATAACAATTCAGTAAGTCTGAATTACAACTATTATATTATGTCAAGTACAGTCACCAACGATAGTCCATTCGGCCACTGATCAAACCCTGAAATATCTAGGTATAGGACTTACTATTATATCCTGAAGTGTCGACCATCTAAGATAATAAAGTTCAAAGAAAGCATGTGACCATCTACATCAAACGATTCCATGGTTCGGAATATATTTTTCCGCTTCTCAGTCATGACAAGTTTAATTTATGTGCACCATCCTTACACCATCCTTCAGAATGCTAAAAATGGCTGAAAACTGGAGCACTTAATATACATTGTTAAACTTAGGATAAATTAAAAACTATTTTTTCGACAACTGGCGCCATCTGGTGTTAGTCAAGCCGTGATGCACGCACCCTCTTTTAATAGTGAAAATGTTTAAATTGCAATGAATTTGTGCTTTTAACGTCTAGCGCGACTGTACTATGTGTGTTTAAATAAATTCTGTAACTACTGAACCCAATCCAAAATGTAAGATTAATATTTCATCTTGTATCTGTTTGACTTCCTCAGCAAATCGAAGAGACAAATGAGGATAACACACCCGTGAGCGTGGCCGCGGTGGTGGCGCAACAGGCCGCCGCTGTCGCGGTCGCGCAGCAGGCGGCGGCGGCGCACGCGGCGGCCGCGGCCGTCAGCGCCGCAGTCGCCAGCGTCGCCGGCGCCGCGCCCGACAAGACCCTCGTGCCCGTCTCACAGGCCTCGCAACCCAAACGGTTACACGTCTCCAACATACCCTTCAGATTCAGAGATCCCGACCTTAGAAACATGTTTGGGGTACGTACTCGGATTTGCTTTAACATTTTTAAATTCATAAAATACACTTTTTTAAAGCACGGCATGTATCGTTTCGATGTTGTTCATTTAAAACAGGTGGACTGAAGTTTTAATTTCCAACGTTTTGCATTTCAGCAATATGGCACAATACTTGATGTAGAAATAATCTTCAATGAAAGAGGTTCCAAGGTAAGCATTGTTTTATGAAAACGTAAAATTGTTATATGAAGTGGCTCTCTGAAATTTTATAAAAAATTTCATCGTGGCCACTTCCATGATTTTAATTATAAATAATTTATAAATTGTAGTGATGCATTAAACAAACAATGAAAACATTTTTGATAATTTATTATTTCTATTTGTTTTGTTTATTGCCTCACAATTAAATTATGTTATGGTGAGACTTATCCATGAATTCTACGTCACATTATTTAACGTCTCTAAACTTAGTCAAAGTAACAAAGTGGAAATAAACAAGTTAATTTCGTCTTGCCGAATTCATTTAATAGGTATTCTGATATTTCAATGCAATAGAAAAGATTTCCATGTTCGAGTTAATTATTATCATGTCATACAATTTAGAATATAGCGCTCATAACGTAATTTGATTATGATAATTTGAGATTGGACTTCATAGCTATTGATATGATATCAAAGTGAACTGTAAATAAAATTGTGACAGTTATTTTTAAAAAGTATATTTAAATAAATCCTGCAATAGCTAAGGGGTCATACTAACATATAATTGGTAATTGCTGCCCAAACCAAAGTAACTTAACTACCCATCAGGTTTTATTTATTTCTTATTTCTTAAATCTTTATCTTTTTTCAATTCATGCAATTTGATTAATTATCCTAGCTTATCATAAGTCTAAGGCAAATGGGCTTAGTCAAAATAATAATGAATCTTATTTTAAACAGTCTTCTTTCTCATAGCATATTCTTGGTTTTAATGTTTGGTGCAGTATCTCTAATTGCATTGTATATTATCATCGAATAATATTGTCTATAAATTGTTCTGACTTTGAAAATTGGCTAAACTTCTTATATTCTTTGTTTGTACCTTTGACATACTTTTCTTCTAAATCAACCTATTGATTCTTGATGTTTAGTTGTGGTAGATGCTCCATTGACGCTGTTTTGTACTTGTGATTTACAAAAGTAGGTCATTGGTCCTGTTAATAATAGTGAACTAATGTTAATGATACTCAAAAAACAACTCACTGTAAAAATCAATCCCCTCAGAATAATAATTATGTGATATTATCGAAGTGACTTATACTGTATTTGACTGGATTGGCCGCTTATTCGTGTTTACTGCTTTCCTTGTGTCAGTTTGGTGACCACCCCTAAAGTAGTCCATGCTCGCTCATGTCAAAAATATTTTACTCTTTTGAAATAATAGCTCCAAGTTATGTTTTCTTCAATGCCTCACATGGGATATGCAGTATTAGAGAATGATGCATCGTCACTTTAACAGCTGATTTCCTAAGTCATATTTCAGGACAGCTCTATTATTCATCACTAATACGGTTGTAATGATCGTCCAAACTGCACCGCTTATTTTCATGGATGTGATGTGTTCATAAAATTAATTAGTATTTTCAACTAAATTAAGAGTCTTGTCTTTTGGCATAATTAGGTATACTTAATAATAACGTTACTTTGTTGTATGTGTGTGTAGATTGGATGGAATATCATTCTGAAGTATTTAATCTAGACTATTAGATTGGCAATGACTTATTTTCTGTCCAGTATGTTATTAATAAACAGTTTGTTCAGTTATACGCTTCCTAACAAGGGAACATAATTTTTCATTAGTTTTGGGCATGTATATTTTGCTGATCCTAAATAATGTGTTAATAAAAATTTATAATATAAGCAAGTTGACTTAGATGTAAAGTAACTAGGGTGCATCACTTAGTTTGGTTGGCTTATCTCAAATGTTACTTGTGTCTTCCCCGCGTTGCGCTCGGGTCTGTCAGCGAGTCGAGCTTTGCATTGCGCGCGTCGCTCACGAGATCTGGCCGTCGCGAGCGAGCCCGGCCCTCGCCACTACCCGGCCTCGGCACTACAGTATCTCCTTCTCTCTGCCCAGATCCTTGTTTAACTAAATACTTGCACTCAGAATGGTAATAATAGAGCTGTCATTTGCTTTTATAAATGTAAGCGTTTCGTACAAGCAGCAACTTGTTTGCCATTTTCACAACTCGTCTCTTCCACTGTATTGTGTGCTGTGCTAGCTGCTTTTTGTATCTATGGGTTATCACCATGTATTGACAGTAGTTTACTTTGTCTTAGCACTACCGATTGATACAAGTTTAGTCATTTGTGACCAAGTTATATTCTGTGTTCTGAATGCAACTTATTCATCGAGTGAAACATGGACTTTTATTTTGATCTCACGTTAATATAAATAAGCAAAATTTATACACTGTAATCCTAATAAATATATAAATATTGCTTTTGAATTTATATTAAAAATGTTTAGAAATTTGGCACTGTAATATACTGCACATTGATGTAAGGAAGTATAATAGATACTTTTTATATATTAGTGAAATCAGAAATCAGAAAACTTCAATACCTATCAATTTACTATCTGGTATTGTTCTTTGAATTGTAAATACTGATCTACAAAATCATTATACAGCACTATAAAATGTCATAATCCACATATGAAATGAATATTTGTCTTTCCGTGAAGTCTCTGAGCTCAAGTGTTTAGTCCACATTAGTTGTCTGCATGGCCGGTGAGTTTTCTGTATGATCAAATTGCAGCTAACATAAATCACAAAAGTTACTTGTCATTTTGATTAAAAGTAGTGTCAATCAAATCAGTATTGGCGTATAAAGAGAATCCTTTTGAGTCGATAAACATAGTGATACAAATTGTCTTTCCAATAGTACAGACTACTAGGTCGAGCGACGTTATAATTTATTGTAATCTGAACGCTTATGTGTACCCATTCAGCTAGAATACGCTCAAAGTATCAACGTACGTAATTGAGTTGACATAATATCCTCTCGATATTTCACTAGAATATTTAAATAAAGAATATGCAATGCATAAATGTTAATTTTTGTTGCACGTTGTTTTTTGAGCGACGCTGTTTTTAATGCATGTTTTGTCTGTCTTGCATGCAGGGATTCGGTTTTGTAACATTCGCAAATAGTGGTGATGCGGAGCGAGCACGAGAGCGTCTACACGGCACCGTGGTTGAGGGCAGAAAGATAGAGGTGTGCATGACTCAATGAATACCATCCGTAGCACTATGTAACTTATATATATAACATCCCGCTCCTACGCCCACCGCCCACCGCAACCTGCGCTCGTCTGCTCTGTAGTTACTGTCATGCAGCGAGCCTGGCCCGCCGAGCCGCAGCCCTGGCGGCCCGCGGCCCGCGCGCCCGGATCGCATATTAGCACTAAGTATGCCGTCGTCTAATCCACAAACAAACCTTATTTATTTTGTCCCTTTACTCTCTAGACGGTCATTTAAAATGCCGATCGATTGAGAGAGTCTCACAGAGAAATGTAGAACGAACCGTACCGTCACAGTGTCGCAGAGGTAAGACTACAACACACAACTCTAGTTCAATTCTATCTATTTATCATAAAGTACAATTCAAAATACTAACATTAAGTTAGAGACGACTGAATGGCATTCAGGAATATCCCTTTAACTGAGAGTATCCCTTGAAAAATATATCTCACGAATCCTTAATTTCCCCTTCTAATAAATAAGTGTCAAATGTCTTAAGATAAATTTAACTTTAAATTTTTTTTAATTATGACGAGTTTACATTTTCAAAATACTAGCTTAATTTTTAAACCTATAGACATTCGGCACAAAATTGGCTGACTTTTTTTTTTATACTAATCATAAATCTTTTGTTTGTTGAAAAATAATCAAAGAATTAACTAAAGTTATATTCCCTAAAACATTGTTGGGTTCGAATCCCATTTTGTATAAAATATGGGAAAAGCTCTAATCTCTTGTAGATTTTAATATTATTGAATATATTTGTTTACTTATATAATTTTTAAATAATTTTATTAAATTCAATTTTCTTTTAAAAGTCAGCCAATACAATTACAAGTTATATTTAATAAATAACATAATTGACATAGCGTTAACTTTCGCAACAGGTTAATAATGCTACAGCGAGAGTACAAACAAAGAAACCCCCAACAGTACCCAATGGTAAGTATGTCTACATCATTCTAATACGCAACTCTGTAACTCCTTTCAAACAAAAATCTCCCTTTTTGAATACATTTATTTAATCTTTGAGTACATTTTCATCTATTCCTGTGCGGAGTGCACGTGAGATATTCATGCAATCAACTAGGTTCCTATTTCTAGAAATTCGATTCCCGATTTACCTACATAAATTTTAATATCAGAACACTATACCTAATTAGTTTTAATACACTTATTTCAAATGTAATGCATCTTGGGATTTTCTGTTTTAATCCGTCTAGTTATTCTGGCTAGAAATGGATCAGTTCCCACTTTGGGTGAGAGAGCTGCTGGAATTATACAGATCAGTGTTGTCCATGTCAATGTACTATAAATGTTGGCTAGACCCGTTGTCTGAATGCAAGTAGGCGAATGTTATTTAGAGAATGAGCCCACTGTCAGCGCCGGAGACAGCTTGCGCATTACATGCAGCAAATACTATCCATTTATACCGGACCAGTCTATTACGGATGCACTACTACAAATTTATTACAAAATCTTTTTATGTAATAGCAAAACTATAACTGATTACTTACATTGCAATAGGCTGTCTCCGGCACAAAATGTTGCCTGATAAAACAATACACTTTTCTGAATGGATAACACCATTTATAAGCTTGTTAGATTGACATGACACTATTTAATTAAGCTAATAATGAAAGATGTTATCATATGTTACGCTGGAATGAATGCAACTTGAATCTTGCACTATTATATTTCAATCCTGTAGTTGAGAATGTATTAGGTTTGTCTTCTTTGTGCTAGCCTTTAGAAGCCTTCCAGATTGCTTTGCTTGTTTTAACCGTGTTCTATTTTGTTTCAGTGTGTGTCCAGTGGCCGGAAGGTGAGACCCTTGATTATGGTTCATGTATGATATTTCTTACTTGACGACACTACGCTTAAGCGATTACATTATTTTAACATTCATTCGAGCATGATCTTTCTTTACTTAATGTGGTGGGATTATGTGGTTGATTAGTTATATTGCTCGATGATATCTTGAATGTCACGAATTGAATTTACAGCATTTGTAAAGTTACCAATATGGCCATGCTTCTTTAGAGCGAAGGCCACCGGCTAAGTTTGCGTATGTTGTTAATATTGTGCTCTAGTGACTTGAGCGATGCTGTAATGCGGCATGGCCCTGATTACCCTGATAATACTAAATGTGAATAATGATTCGATTACTTTAGTCTCGTAATTTGTATTCTAGTAGTCGTGCATTCCTAGCAAAAGTAACATAGAGTTCGTGTAATTAATTGTTGAATAAGTTTGTAAGTACGTGTTTTTGAGATTCCTTATCGTACGGCCAACAATCTTTCCTCGATTGAAATATATACTTGATGCAGGATTTCCAGATGTGCATGTAACAATCCTAATAGTGAGTGTATGCTTGTCAGTGCCGGCTCCAGGGGCCATGGGATCCCATATCTCGAACTAATTAATCGTTCAGAATGAAAAACGGAATAATTACTGGACGGTACACTATATCCCGTCCCTTTAAGTAGAGCGCTCATTTTTTTGTAGCAACACCCATATGAATTTTCATATTTAGGAACGATATCCATATTATGAGTTATAAGAAGTATTGTAATACTTGTAATCATGCGATAAAAATGCGTTGATGAATTCAAAACTACACAGTCGATATTAAACAATGTATGGGTGTGTATGGCTGTCGCAAAGTCTAGCGGTCGATTTGAATGAAATTTTGAATTGGAAAAAAAGTATGTTTTCTCAAAAACTGTGAATTCGAATTGCTACAAAATTCCAATATGATAAAGATACCTGTCTATAACACACTAATATAATAACCATCTGATAATGATGATAAGACCTAATCTTTGTTTTGATATGTTATAGCTCGTTTTTTTTCTATTAAAGTTAACTCTGTTCGTAATGCAGTGAGAAAGTCGTGCGGTGTGGCCGTACCTTTTATTTCCCAAAACATTTAACTCCACATACTTAGTGAGATTAGGTATATAACAAAAATATTATTATCTGGCGCGACACAATGTACCGTTTTTCCTGAAAACTTCCAAGGTCATTGAAGATGTTTGCATACTTTTAAATTTACTGTATCTCCCATGGGAGTGGTACTGAATCAATCCTGGAGCCGCTCCTGCCTGACGCTTCCCTACGTAAAAGTCAACGTCCTGGTCATTGAAACTATAGTATGTTAAACCTTCAAGTCCTCTCCTCACGTACAACACCGTTAGGTTAAACACAACCGCTCGCCGATGATTTTAACTGGTGTGGCAACCGTTGCGTCCAGTCGCGTGCGCTACGACTCGAGTTGGATGGATGTTTGGTTGGTTGGTTGGTAGTCAGTGTGTAGAGGCGCGATGTGTGCGCAGGGCTGCGGGTGTCCGGCGTGACGTGGCCGTGGCTCGGCGCGGCGCCGGCCAGCGCGCCCGCGCCGCCGCTCGTGCTGGCGCCGCGCGCCGCCCAGCGACGCAGGTACCCGCATGCTAGCTCTGTACGTGTGTGTTGCATGCAGCCCCCGCGGCGGCGGCGGCGGCGGCGGCGCTGCGCGGCGCGGCCGTGCTCCGGGGCCGCTCGCCGCGCCCGCACCACCACCCCCCGACCCCCGCCAACACCTTCCCGCACGCCCACGCCACGCACCTGTTCAACCGCGCTGCTACCTACGCGTCGCCGTTGCACGCATATGCACCGTGAGTACTTTCCCGCACCATCCCACCCACCCATCCGAACCAACCAACCACCGCCGTCACTACGCCAAACCAACGTCCCTCCTATGCCCTCCCCGCCTCCCTTAAGCAACTCTGTCTGCCCGTCTGAGGCCGACTGGCGGTTTCACTGCCATTCTTAGAACATATTCCGTTAAATCTCCAAAATGTATGTCTTAATAGTCAAAGTCTAAATATTATATTGGATTATGAGTACACTGGGTACATTTAAAATCAAGGACAATTTAGTTGCTCTGTTAAAAAAAATTAAGAGGATTGTGTGTGTGATTGTTATCCGATTTTTCCACAGAATACCAACTAATGATACCATATTGGTATATCACAAAATTTGGAGTGTGGGACACAACGACCCACTTTCTTAAAAATGCAAGATTGTGTTGCCTTTGTACAAAAGTTTGGAACTTGTTAATATTTTTAACCGTTTTCAAGTTTCACAGCACGTCAAAGTTCAAGATATTTATTGCAAAATTTCAACCCTAACCAGCTGATCAAGGTCAATGACAAGCGATTAAAAACATACTAAAAATTGAAAACTCAAACAACAAAGAAACATGTCGAGCCAATAATAACGATTGCTGATATATTAATACTGATTAATGCTGATAGATTAATACTATTCTTTAGGGAAAGTGGGTCCTTCTGTGCCACCTGTATAAACTCTAAATACAAAAATCTTTCTAATATACAGAAAGGTACTTACAATAATTATAATCTTTATTACATATTTATTCCACACAGGGGCCGATGCATTTCCTATGATCGTCCATATTATCCCTACTGTTAACCATCCAACTACATCCTTTCCTGTATCACTGGTATGAATTAACATTATTTACATTTTTAATTAGATTAACATACACCAGCACAATTGACGTTAACGTCAATGTAACTAATATTCAAGACGCGCCACACTTCGCTGTACGAGTACAGACACACCCACGTATAATTTTAGTCTTTCAATGTCATCGAACTCGCAGGCTCGGTGCACGAGTATCTCACTGTTAGACCATTGCGAGAAGCTAAAAGCAAATACAGCGAAATGTGGAAGCGGCCTTAACCTAACCGAATCGTTTGCCTTAGCTCACAGTTAGTGCTTCTAACTTTTGTAATGTAAATAATTCTCGTAACAAGTAGTTGTATTTTTAATTTTAATTGATACTTATATACTTTTCTGAACATCAATTGCATTTTACTTATAGACGAATGTAGTTCAATGTTGTAAGTACGTCCTTTCCTATTAGTTGTTTGTGAACTATATTCTATCCTTTATTACTTCGTAAATCTTATAAAAATACTTTTAATATCTTTGATACCTATATATTTCTAGTTCATCTGTTTCTTAGATTAAACTACATTTTACCACAATACATCTGTTTATGTCATTTATAAATATTACAACTACACAAAATACAATTTTTTATGTATGTTAATTAATGTACAAGGTAATCACAAATTGTGTCTCATTTCGCAGTGTATATTACGACCCGTTCTTAGCAGCGGCTGCCACGGCTGATTCCAACTACAGACTTCAGGTAAATACAAATGTTTTAGTAGTTTTCTGTCTTCGTGTCTTGTTTAAATATCCAAGGTCCGGAATTCTTATAGCGAAAGTTTAAATGCATAGGCATTGAACGTTGTAGTCTATCGACTTTCGATGGCATCGATTTGTCGCACTACCGATTGTAAGTTTATAAAAATCTTGCTTATCAGTTTTAATATGATGAGGCTCATATGTTTCGAAGTACATACTTACCTATAATTGGCATAAATTTAATTTCATTTTATTTCAGCCATCAGATAACATATAATTTTCGACATTGTGTTTTATAAATTACTAAGAAACATCGCAAACAGAACATTTAAAAAATGACATTTTCATTGTCGTTTTGTACTGACTCACAATCAGTAGTGGAACAACATCGATCGATACCGTCGAAAATGGATACGCTACAACGTTCAACTTTCTCTATGAAACTGCCGGAGCCTGTTGATAACGATCTCGTGCGTGTGTTGTTTGTTACAGGCCGCGAAGCCGGCAGCAGAGGTAACGCATCACGATATGCGACTATTATATCTGTATTTCTATCGCTTCCTGATTCATATTCCACCACGCTAGTAAATAAGTGTGAAATCATCGTGGAGTGAGTGCTGGGATTTTGTTTGCTCCTTATTATATTGGTATGGCCCTGTTGGTTGGTACTGTACCGTGATGCAGGGTGCACTTGTGGTTGTGGTAACCTCGGCGGACGGCGCGCTCGGCCGGCCCGCAGTTTGCTTACTGTTGAGTTACCCTTGTTCGTTCTTATTGTGGTAACTTAGTTTTAGGCGTTTGCTGAGGCTGTGAGTTGACTCGTACAGACGCTAATTTATATCATGCTCCGAGTAGAACATTGAGCCCACAAAATTAATTGCAACTTTTAAAGTGTACTAACAACCACTAGTAGAACTAGTTTCGTTTCAGTAAGGTATTTTTGTTCGTTCTTTCCCCGAGAGACTACCAAATGACATCACATTGAAATGAATCACATTTGGTAGTATCACGGGAAATGAACGTCTTTGTTTAGTTTGTATTGAACTCTACCTTCATCATTCCACATTGTTACGTACCTACTTGTCTGCATGCTCATAGATCACCCTAATAACACTGCTGCTAATTTTGCAATATTTACGCATTTTTATGAAATGCAATCATTTGTTGCAGAAAGTTGTTCAAATTAGGAACGTTACAAGGAACGCTGCATGCTATTTTGTGAATAAATTAAGTATCACCAGTGTTTCTGATAGTTTTCAGTACCTACGTTATTCTATGCATTAGTATAGCTTATGTTCTTTCTGGGCTACGTAGATTATTCTCTACTCTTAATGAGACGGTCTTTGGAAAGGTGACGTATGCTCGTTCCTCGGTGTCTACAACACGGTAAGCTGGAGATTTTCTTCAAACTAATATGTTAAAACGACCATCTGTCTTATCCGCGTTTTATCCGGAAATAACAATTACCTACGTGCACAATCGTGCCTTTGTGGGCTCATTGTTCATGTCATTTCATTTAAATTATGTATGCCGCGATCATTTTAAACTTACTAGACAGGACACATGAATTACATTATATTTCATTAAATTGTCATCGTTCTATTAAGTTTTGAAAAAAAATATATGGCCGCGACAATACATCTATTGTTAGGATTAAATACCTATTATAGAAGAACTCCTTTGACGCTCCCCTGTGTCCTGTTTATATGTAGGTAGGTACGTATTTTATTGTACTATGTACAGTATCTTTAAAAATTTAAGTAAGAACTCTACTACGTTTTGATAGGTTCTATCGTTACCTATCAAAACTTTAATAATGTGTGTGTATTGCAGGCAGCGGCAGCGGCGGCTGCGGTGGCGTCTCCTTTGATGAAGTCCCCGCTGACGACGGCGCAGCACGCGGCGGCGGCGGCGGCGGCGGCCAACTACGGCGCGGCGGCGCGGGCCGCGGCCGCGGCGGTCAGCGCCGCGCCGCACCAGCAGCCCACCCTCACGCCCCTCGCCGCCACGTCAGTATATCATACCCCATGGTACACAACTTACCCCTATTCCCATAACTACTCATCCCATCAATTACAATTAATCTCACGCGATTAAGCCAGTGTTTGTCTCTTTTTGGCAAAAAAATAGTTGCATTTCACTAATTATAATTAGCTTGATTAGGATGACAAATGTTACCTCGTATATACCTTATAATTATAGTTAACAATTACAGATGGTAATGGATTATGCATAAAAAAGATTCAAAATCAAATATATTTTATGCACTGGGTACATTTATTTATACAACGTCAATTTTACTCTATAACTCACTTTTGAATTTATACCTATCGGTATTACCGGTATATATTTTTTGGCATCACTATTATTACCATCTTTTGAAATCTGTCATTCTAATCATGCTATTCTGAACAGGGTATAGTTCAATTAGCTCAGTGTTGATAAGAAACTGTCTAGAAAAGGAAAAATGTCAATAGTTCCTACGCGATTTTGACAGTTTTATTGTGCTGTTGTGCCAACATTGGAACGTAACGTAAATAGACTAGAGAACGTTAATAAATGCAAACAACACGAAATCACGCATTCCACCCGCATCGTAACGTGTCTATTTTAGCACACACACACACGCACCATCAATAATAGGTTCAATAAATCTATTCTAGGTACGGCAGAGAGTACGCGGACCCCTATTTAGGGCACAGTATCGGCCCAGTCACAGGCTACGGGGTAAGAAAAATACATTTTAATACTTTGTTGCATTACGCTACGTTATTTCTAGATATTATTCAATCAAATTAAACTTCAAACAATTAATCTAACTTCTAACTAATATTATAATGGGAAAGTGTGTACGTTCGTTCGTCGTTCAATCACGCTTTAACGGCAGAACGAATTGGTACAGTGTTATAGCCTGGAATTAGATATAGCCTGATTATTATCCTGGAAACTTGAAGAATATATATTTATACAAAATGGTCAAGAGATGGCGCTGTCTAAACTATTTATTGTTTACACTATAGTAAATTATTCGAGTAAATTTTAGTGCTAATGGTGTTCATTTGTCATTTACAGACTGCGGTTTACAGAAGTGGTTACAACAGATTCGCGCCATACTAAGCCAGTGGAACAAAATGAACGACTTTACTCGAATATGAAACTACCTACGTCTCCTTTACCCTTACATGACAATGAACTCTCTTTGTAAACGTACAAACGTAATTAGTTTAAGGAATGAGTAATAGTGCTAGCCGATTACTGTATAAGTAAGCTTGGATAGCGTAGATAACAATTAACATACAGCGAGCGCGGTCGGTGTTGGGATCAAGTAGCCGGGGGCCGGCCGGCCGGCTGGCAAGAGTTCAACGCGCCCGCACTAAGGGCGTCCGGGACTTACCAATACCAAAGTCATTAAAATTTCTAACACAAATAGTTTATTAAGATAAACTGTATTGTAAATTATTTGTATAATGCATATACAAGTGCGAGCAGCTAACGTAAACGCATTCTTTCTATATACATATTGTAAGAACGACTATTTTACTAATTACACAGGAGTGAATGTGAATACCTACATCTTATATAGTAACATGTTGTCTAAGTGTAGTTGTTACACGCATATAATTGACAATAGGAATCGTTTCTTGTAATAATATTTAGTGAGCTTTGCACTTGCATATCATAGAGAAATTGTATATATCCACTGAATACTTTTGATTTCAAACAAGAAATGAAGGATTGAAACCCTATATTTGATAACCTATAACTGATTCAATATAATTTCCTAATAGATGTCTCCAGGCTTCTGATGACACACAATATTGTGAGTTTGAGGTTGCAGATAGTTTTCACATTTTTACTGTACCGTACACAATAGTTGTTCTTTAGTTGGAATCTCAAGTACATCACTAAATTGACAGTTTTAATTTACATAACTAGTTATGTGGTGCGAATTTAATAAGGTGCCATTTATTTGGTTGTTATTTTACAAAATATCAATTTTTTTTACACAAAGTTACCTTTTAACTGACATTTTGAATTATTAATTTTAAAAGCTAGTTGTAGGATTTCTCTATGTACTATTCACAGTTAGGCGTTACTCTGCTTTATAAGAACATTGGCTTCGAGCTTACATTATATACAGTGATCATACGTGGAAGTAGGTGGACTTAGGTCGCCATAGCCCTTAGCGTTCCCAAAATTATGATTCATTTTTATAATTACTGTGTACAACCGTGTCACGGTTTCCTGTTTTATATCGAAAGTTTTCTTTTCAAATCTGGTAAATCAAATTATGGATCGCTACTGTATGTCTAAAATATTTTACTGAACGTTAGTACTAACGCTTTAGATGTAGATGATTAAGAAAGAAGGGAACTCCTTGGAGTTCTTACATATCATTGAGATTTCTCCTTGTATAATTATTTCTTTAAAAATATTGTCCTGGAAAGGTGTCTAATTTTTACAGTGCTATTTTAAAACCTTTAACCGGATGTGATTTCGTTTTATGAACAAACACGCGTACGGGTCCAACCCTTTTAGACGTCGTTAACCTTAGATCTAATGTTGGCATTAGGATTGTAAAGTAATGTATCTCACACATACGAATTCGCTCAACGTTTATACCAAAGCACAAAATCCCATCGATTCATAAGTATTCGGAGCATTGCATGTCATTAACCCCTTCCCAAATAGATTTAGTAGTCTTTCAGTTAGAAAAACTTTACAAAATCTATGAGTTTACTTTAAGTAACTCGAGACGAATTAAGCTTTTTCATTAGGTGCATAAGTAATTTTCTCCGAGGAGAAAATAAACGGTGGTATTGACATATCTCTTACCTAATCGCCGTTCGAAGTAGTTTTAACGTAAAATTATCGATGATTATTACAGATCTGAAACGTTATAATTACTTACTATTGACGGCATACTGTTATAACTCCGTAACGAAAGTAATTCATGGGCTTTAGTAAATTCTTTATTGGTTTTAACTGAATGTTTCATACTTTTCAATTTAAATTTTTGTAAAATCCAGGATACCAATCCTATAGTTACTCGTAGCTATGTTGTCACGTTAACATATCAAGGTAAATAAATATATTTTGTGGCGGTTGGAAAATTGTATTACAGTTAGGATGTTTTGTCTGCGATGATAGCTTTAATTACAAAGTTAAGGTGAGGCGTATTTCTGTTTTCCGATGTACACACGTTTTGTATTTGCAAATCAGCAGCAGTCCCATGACAAATATTTTGGTTTAACAGAAGTTCTAGTCTTTTCGCGCACAATCTATAATTATTGTAATGGGTGCTTTGCTCGTAAAGGTTTCATGTGATATTTACGGAAAGGATTTTCTTGTATCTTAATTTGAGTTCAATGTATGTTCTGTCTGTAATCTATTTGTTAAGCTATTTCGTGTCATATTTTTCTGATAGCTGATTTATTATAATCACTCACCTCTTAGTGCCACTGGCTTTATATTATAAGTTCTATGATTACTACTGATTAGTGTAGTTTAGTCATGTTGCAGCTGCGAACAAATATTTTGTGCTTTACTGCTGAATACTCATGCGTGAATGCGTAATTTTAAGGATCCCTAAGTTTGTAAGTTTAAGGTTTTTTTAATGCAATTTTTTTATCAAGTACAGAAGAAAGTACATGTGATTCTTTACGATGATTATATTTTAGTGTTATTTTTGTCTGAAAATGTAAACCGTGTCACAAATGTCTCGATTTTTCCACATCCATATATCGTAAATCACTGATTGAATGGTGGAAAAGTACATAATTAAAACCTTAGTCCTCGGGCGATTTGTGACCTGGTATGCTGCTACGTACCTATAACTAGATCTAGACCTCTAGGTCTAGATCTAGCCCTTCCTGTGTAATAATTTGAATCATAAGTTTAGCACCACACCAGGCCAAAAACTCGTCCGCGTCACATGATCGTTCCGTAATTACATGTAGCTGTTATTTTTTACTATTTACTTATAGATGATTTTTTTACGAAATTTTAATGAAAATCACAAGAAAATGAATTTTACCTAATTTTGTATAAAGGTTTCATAATGAAAGCCAAATTGTTGTTACTTGGAGAAAATCTGAATTTAAATTACATATCTGACAAAATGGTTAGTGTGCTACAATAAGATTTTGAAAAATCAACAAGAACAATGTATTATAAATATAATGATCAATAAATTAAGGAAAATATGTATTTTATAACGCGATTTGTTTATTGGTTTTTTAAAAGATGTTAATTAAATTTTCATACTATTCTCGTTTCTTTATGCTGTGCACAAACTGTGAACGATGGCTTCGTTCTATAATCGTTAGATGTTAAACGAATTGTTATATTGTGCATAATAAGAAGTCATATCAGTAGTGTTGTTGGCGGCATTAGGTGTTTGCTGACAGCACCGGAGGCAACAATGACTCGTACTGTTACAAGTACGGGAAGCCATCGCGGGCGACGGCGGCCGTCCAACTTACGCCCTTCTAACGAGAGCCATAGACTCGTTCCCAGTCGAACTTGCTCTTATAATTGTAAGCAAAGTAACGATTATGTGTGATAGCGAGTACGTGGAGCTAGCTAGCTTGGATGGACCGTCGCCCGAGGCCGCCCGTCCCAACTGTATAGTGTTATCGGCGCATGTTGTGCGTATGATTTGTACCCTCGGGTTTATATAGTTAACGTAGCCACAGTTAATAAGTATCACTTGTTCGTCAATTGCACTCGACGCTGTTCAGTTAGTGTAGTACTCAGATTTTAGCAGGGTTAATATTTACGGCTACGTGTCCAAGTAACTATCTAATGTAATGTTAAAGTCGTAAACGTGCCACGAAACCGTAGTGATTGCACGAAATGTAACTTACGTTACGGCATGTATATGAATTTAATGAAGTTTTAGGAACAGGCAGACGTGGCGCATACTTGTTGTAAATAATAAAATATGTGAGCTGTGATTGGTTTGTGGCGGCGCGGTATTAGATGCTCTGTTAACAAATAAGCACGCGGGCGCCATCGGCACTTAATTTTATCAATATTTTTGTAATATAGGTATGGTATGGCCCTAATATCATACAACCTACGTCAAAAAATTAATAAAATTGTAAAATTTTCGGATAATAAGTGGTGAATGGAATAGTGGTGAATGTGAATGGAAACCATTGTGTTAGCAAACCACGAGCTTATGTCTGATACGTTACGTTGCGTTGTCCCCAAACAGTGCTCTCGTGAGCGCCACATGCAAGTCGGAGCTCATAGCCACTATTGTTTTGTATTTTGCTGGTGATTTAATTTGAAATATATGTGCAGTTACGTGATCGGTAGTAGTATGCGTTGCGGATGTTTAGTTCCCATCAGTATTTGAGATACTAATACCGTGCTCAATTTCCGTATCTACATGTTGTACCTACGTGTAATGTTAAACTAACTGTTTTTGAAATTTAATATTAACTACAATAGATTTGTTACATAATGAATGTCTTCCGTTTGGCACGTTTATATAGAGTCATTGCACATTTGATTGTCGCACGAGCCGGCGGTGCTCCGGGTGTGCTGTTTATGTTAACAAGTAAGTAGTTGTCGAGCCAGGCCAGTGCACAGCGACAGCGAGCCCCTCATACAATTTGTGATAAACTAATTAATATACATTTTGTTTCTCGTGTGGCAATTTTAGGTAGATCGAGCTGATTCTCTCTTTTATTGTAAATATTTTTTTTTAAATTGAATGAAGTGGATCATTTAATTAAAGCCTTTGGCATTGTGTACTCATTTACGTTATTAATAAATTATAGTATGAATTTTTGTGTTTTTTATGAAAATGCGTCCCTTGGCCTCACCAGTTCACCACACAAGTCTCAACACAATAGAATAGGTAGGTACTTGTTTATTGCATTATATATCAATACAACTTTATCAGTTTCATAGTACAGACCTAAAATGATTAGGAACGTACATCAGCTATGAGGTTCATACACTTGTGCCTATATGCTGCACAATTTAGTACGCTATTGCAATTCGATTTGCTGATGCTGACCGATAATTGTACAGGCAATTGTACTCGTGGTTCAACCGCTTCAGAGCAGCTAATGTTATGAATAGTAAAGCGATCGGGTGACAATGATGGTTTTATTTGCGCCGATAAGATTGCAAGGCTCTTTGATAAATAGGTAGGTAATCATTCCTTAGTACGGAATAATTAAAACAATCGGAATGGCGAGATTATCGGCAGCGGCGATAAGGGCTGCCTGTGCGCCGCTCCTGCAGTCAAGGCGCGCGTCGCGACCACTGCGCTGTCTTAACACATAAATATGCTTCATTAATCTGTTGGTGGACTACAAATCGTTTCAAAATGGTGCTGTGTCCACCGTTCCGGTGGTCCTCGAAGGGCGGTTTCAATCTAGCTGAATCTTCGAAGCCTGCCACTGCCGAGCGGCGATCTACTTATGTAAGTAAGACGTCATTACGTTCGTGTCTTTTGTGCAATGTTACCTACATACGAACTATAAAAAGATCGATTGTAATCAATAATCCATCGTTGCTCAGTTGTGCCATTCCTAACGCAAGCAAAATGTTTCAGAAAACTTGCGGAGATTTGAGAAACTCACTATAAGCAGAAAACTAAACGTGCATCAATCAATTAAGCACGTTTGTGTTAGCTTCTAGGCTGCTTTTCTTGTATCCATATCTCATTAATTTACTTGTCCAAATCATAAAATCGCCAGAATCGATAATTTCATGACAAATCCCTAAAAGATTTGTATTGTAGATAATAGCTATGACACGTTAATGATAAATTACTTCCATAATTACTTATGTGCTTTAAAATTTGTGTTCGGCTCTTAAATTTAGTATACTTACCTACCTCACGTATACTAATTATTTATGGTTCGATATTCTCAAAACTAACAAAATGCGAATAGGTAGATATGGATGCCGTCAAATGTACGATTAGGTACGTAGGTTTACGGTGTTTTTAGAAGTAAGTAATTCGGAATTCTAAAACAAACTCATCATTAGCATCTTGAATGGATAAATAATATATTTTCGTATACCTTATATTTCGGGTACCGAACAATACATAACAGTCAAATCAACAGCCTATTATTATGTTCCCAGTGTTGGGGCACAGGCCTGTCCTCTAACACGAGGTATATATAGTTAGTCCACCACGCTTTAGCCCAGTGCGGGTTGGTGGACTTCACATGAGCCTAAGAATTCTTCGGCATAGGAAAGTGTGGCGAATCCCGTGCTCGGAACGATTAGTTGAGGTCGTCTCTCACGAGTTCGCCGGTGCCATTGCGTTTTGACAACTCGAACGCGACTTGTATTGTCTGGTTTAATTTGATGTTATCGTCTTATGTCTAACGTGCAAATATCTGTTCATAAACGATGTTTAAGTAATAAACGAGAATTACTATATGTGGAGTGGTTATTGACGCCCATCCCCATACAAGGTTTCCTGAAAATGTTTTTCTTCACCCTTTAAGAGCAGTCAGTACAATGCATCTACGTTTCAAGAAAATCCCATTGGTATATAGGTAGGTACATGGCCAACCGCGGATCGAACTCGACATGACAGGCCGCGAATATCCACTGCTGCCATATGCCAGCCCATGATAACACCCGGTCGACACACGACGTTTAAGGCAGACGCCCGAACGACTAGGACAACGAAACAGTCAATCCTTTGAAACATTTGTTTACGTTGATTTTGTAAGGTGTTTTTTTTAGTAGTACGACCTTTGTATTTGTTTCAATGAACTGCTTATCTAAATATTAGGTACATTACTGCAGCGGCCCGTAACTGAGGCGTTGATGGACGAACGTGTAAATAGGCCGAGACGTAGCCGAGGCACACATAGGCAAGTCCATCAATGCCTATGGTTGTGGCCAAGGCTTGTATAGTAGTTTTCTCAAATAAATAGGCGGAAATTCAAAGAATTACTTACAGTAGAACATTTTATTTGATACATTAATTATTACATACATTTTGGCAGCGACAAGTTTTCTTTTATACGGTTCTTGGCGCCTCTTGAATTTCAGGTGGCGTCAATGTGTGAACACACTTTAACGCTTTATCAGTCATCACATCACATCACACTCACTTTCTTCACTTGAACTCATTTTGTCAACAATTATTATTAAATTCAAAAAACAATGACGTAATTTTTCACGCGCCTAAATGTTTATTTGTTTTTTTTTCACTAAACAGCTTTCTATTTGCAGGCAGTTCGAAATTTAAAGTTTGCGTTTTCAGAAACCTCCTGTCACCTTTGAACCACCACCGCCGCCGCTGCCCGAAACTAATGCCATAATTGTCAACGATAATAACCTACCAGTGCCAAACGGTGGACTGACAGCGGAAAGCAAGTTGAGCCACGCCTCCAGTCACATGAGCGTGGATAGCAGGAAATCCGGCTCCTCGAACAAAGATTACGATAGTGACTTGAATGAAGACCGTAAGGTCAGCGCCGGACGAAAGACTGTATCGGAGATCGTACGGTCGGACCCGGAGACGCGCGGCCGGCGCAAGCGCGGCGTCATAGCGCCGCACGCCCCTCTAGACACCACCATCTCTCTCCAGGACATCAAGTACAAGAAATATGATAAAGATGAGCAGTAAGTGCAGTTATAGTTATTTACAGTTATTCACAATGAACGGTATTTCAACACCAATATATAGACATCACGAGTGTTGAAAATACATAATTGTGAAACAGGGCACACAATAATTTATTTTTGAACTAGCTGTTTCTCGCGGCTTCGCCTGTATAGAAGTTTTTCCCGATGTCCTATAAACTTTATACAAAATTTCAAGTCTATAGGCTCCAGCAGTTATGGCTCTGCGTTGATCAGTCAGTGAATTTTATTAATGATTTTCGAATTATTTCTTTTAATTAAGTTTGTATGGAACCCTCAGGGCGCGAGTCCTACTCGCATGTCCGGTTTATTTATTTATTAAAGTCACGTCCTAATAAGTAAACTTATTTTCGTAGATCAATGGAACAGATAAAGAAAGCGGTGTTGGCTAACGATTTCTTAAAGAACTTGATGGATGAGGGGCGCCTGGTCGCAGTGATGGAAGCCATGAACCCGCAAGAGTTCACGGCGGGAAGCCTCATCATCCGCGAGGGCGAGAGTGGCAGCCACCTGTACGTGTCGGCGTATGGCCACTTCGAAGTACTGAAAGGTGGCCAGGTGGTCAAGACATTCGGGCCGGGAGAAGCGTTTGGCGAACTCGCTATTCTCTACAAAGCTAAACGTTTTGCGTCCATACGGTGTAAGTACTTCTTTGAGACTGTATAAGACGCCCTGTATACAGCATAGTCTTCACAGACTATAGTCTTCCTCACATGCTCTTCCGTTCCAGCTCGTCGTGTCTACTTTCATTTCAACTTAAGTAATCTTTCATCTTTATCGGCGATCTTAATTCCGTTGAGTGACTTCTTACTTTATTATACGAGATGTTTTAGTTCGGTAAACAAGTGAATAAACAATCAGTATCTTTATTACATTTTTGTGCATTTTTTTAACAATTTTAATCACAGTTTTATTAGAGACCATTCACAAGAACCTTTATTAGTAATCAGTAAACAAAAATATTACATACTAACTACTTAGATTGATTTAACTAATAAGAATACGAACACGAAATATTACGAGACCTATAGAAGAATTGCCTTCAATATTGTTACCGTTATTTTTACTTAGGCATAGCACAAGCGAAGGTATGGACCTTGGAGCGGCGCGTGTTCCAAAAGATCATGGTGCGCAGCACGCGCCAGGAGCAGGAGGACAACATACGATTCCTCGCCTCCGTGCCGCTGCTGAAGGGCGTCCACGCCATAGAGCTCGCCAAGATATCAGAGTTCCTCAAAAGGGTACGACATACTCAAATAGTCATGTAAAAGTATAAAATGCAATCGCAGAGGGCAGAGTTAGGCAAAATGTAATCGAGATTACTCATTTTATCACTTTCGCTAATTCCTGTACGTAGGAATAGACACAAACTCCGGAAACAAAAAAGTAGTCGGGAAAGTACCTAGTTAATTCCCACTTACTTACATTACACAATAAATTATTCAGTTATCGTCGAGATTAGTCATCCATCGACCGATTGCACACAGATAAAACAAAAGACGACATTTAAAACCACACTTCGAAATTTTATGAGGTAAATAATTAGGTTATTATAATAGTGGGTATGGAGATCGCTTGTGAGTAGGTAATGTTACAGTTGCACGGATGGCATAACATTGCAGGAGTTCTTCTCGTCCGGTGCGGTGATAGTGCGGCAGGGCGACCCGGGCGACAAGTTCTACATAATCCGCGGCGGGACGGTGGTGGTGACGCAGCGCGACGACGACGAGGCCGAGCGGGCGGTGGGCCGGCTGGGCCGCGGGGAATTCTTCGGCGAGCAGGCGCTGCTGCACGAGGACTGCCGACTGGCCACCGTCACCGCGCAGCCGCCCGGCGTCGAGTGTCTCACGCTCGAACGAGGGTACTGTATCACACGACAATGCAATTGTGGGCCTCGTCGACAGCCCACACTTTGGGATGAGGCGGTTAAAAGGAAAACACTTGCTCGCGGTCAATCAGGCCGAAGATAGCCTGCGGGGCGAGGGGAGAAGGCAGTCATGCACGATGCTGGATGCAAAAGTGCCTTATTCTACGATCCACCACCGCGGCCTTCAGCGTACGTAGGTACAGCAAGATGGATCGTGAACTTTTGCATCCAGCATGGTGCATGACCTTGAATGACTGTACAGCAAGATCAATCACAATCGTTCATTTTAAAACTGGTTGGGACAACCTGCATATTTTTAGACATGGTCCAACACAATGAAACCCCGTGCCAACCTAATTTGAAAATAATCTAATTTATAACGCCTTGGATTATGATTTCGTATCTTCGTTAACTACGTTTTTCTTGTTTCCCGCAAGAAACTCTAAAATTCTATTCTATTCTATAACGGTTATTACGAATGAAAACAGCGAAAGAGGTGTCGGAATCAGGCGGTACCCGTGGTACAACTATTTGTACCTACCACTGAATCGCGTAGGTACTTTGCCCGCTATCTATGTCCAACCCGATACGATATAGCGTAAAGTAATAAGTATTTAGGTCTATACTGTTTATTTATGTCTGCAGGCCATTCATCGACACTATTGGCGACATAGACGAATTAAAAAAAATTCGCCACACGCCGCCTCGAATTTCGCAGCAAAAAAAACCGCCACAAGTTATAAGCGGTAAGTAATTTACTCCAAAGTAATACGAGTAATTTTAAATAACTAGCCGATGCCCCGCGACTTCATCCGCGTTATAAAGTATACTATTATGTTATTCAAAAATTTTCAACGCGTTCATGTCAGTTTCTTAGGTTTAAAGTTTGTCAATAGATAGAGAGAGTGATGTAACTAATTGCTTCTCGCCAAATTTCATGGTTCTAGGTCAACGGGAAGTACCCCATAAGTACCAAAATATTCAAAAATACGGCAAAAACGGCCATATCTTTTGACTGCGTTGACTTAGAAGTTTGATTTTTTCACAGCTCCAAGGGACTGCAGACCTGAGTATTTGATATAAATTCTAACTTCCTTCTTCCTGAGAAAAAGGGTCTTGACATTTTATGTACAATTTATGTACAACTTTCATGAAATCATGCACGACCTTAAGGTAATGTAAATTCTGCTTTAGAGTTTGAATTCGTGGAGCTGAAGGACCTGGAGATCGTGGGCACGATGGGCGTGGGCGGGTTCGGGCGCGTGGAGCTGGTGCAGTACAAGCCGCGGCCCGCGCTCACGTTCGCGCTCAAGTGCCTCAAGAAGGTGGACATGGTGCAGCAGCAGCAGCAGGAGCACGCCTACAACGAGAAGCACATCATGATGCACTGCGACAGCGACTTCATATGCAGGTACGTCATATCGTATAACAAACAATGTGCGGTCTGTTTTATTTTCCTACAAAAAAACCGAATTCTTTGTAAAAGTTTATGATTTTTGTACATAGACGACTTATTGATGCGCTAATATTTTAATTTGTCTAAAAATCTTAAATTTATTACACTTGGAGGTGAAGTATTTTATTCCAATTGAAATGGGACCACTCTCGAAATATAGCCAAAAAGAATCATCAAAACAAACAAAAAAAGAATCATTCAAATCGGTTCACAATCGGTGAAGACTTCGCGTAACATACACACAAAAAGTACAGTCGAATTAAGAACCTCCTCCTTTTTGAAGTCGGTTGATATTAATAATACACTAATAAAAAATAATAAAATGCCTAAAAATGAGAAAGAAAGTAAGATATTTAAGTCTTCGGCGATTTTATCAGAAAACAGCTTGTCTGGCCTTCTATCGTATAGCCATCATCATATTCCACCACGGATTGTTACAGATTGTACCGCACTTTCAAAGACAACAAGTACATTTACTTCCTGATGGAGCCCGTCCTGGGCGGCGACGTGTGGACCATCCTGCAGAAGAAGCGTTACTTTGCGGAGAACGTCGCGCGGTTCATGGTGGCCTGCGTAGTCGAGGCCTTCCAGTACCTACACTCCAAGGACATCATCTACAGGGATCTGAAGCCTGAAAATCTGATGTTAGACAAACAGGGATACATCAAATTGGTTAATATTTTACTACTAGTAGGTATGTTGAAAACTGTAGGTAACAGGTGATACGACAGCTCAGTTGGTAAGAGCATGACTCGATCGCCGACAAGTCGGTTCGCACGTTCAAGCCTTGCTCGCCTGATTTGTTAAAAACTGAGATATTGTTCCTCTTGACGCATGAAATGTTCCATGCAGGTTCATCGGGGAGTCAAAAAGGGCTCTTTCTATCACGGGTAAATATGTTGAAACTTTATATAATCACGAGCAATGCCGCCGGCGCTGTGAGAATAGAGGCTGGTTTAATAAAACATAGTATAATACTAGTATAATAGACATGTATATTATTAAATATACCTATACTTACGTTTACACTTTACCATTTTTACACTTTAATTTCTTTTCAGGTTGACTTTGGATTCGCCAAGCAACTGTCCACTAACAGCAAAACGTGGACATTCGCCGGTACGCCGGAATACGTAGCACCAGAGATAGTACTCAACAAGGTAAGACTACATATAGTAAATGACCACCAAAATTGCCAACTCTATTCTGTGTCATGTCGCTATAGCTCCATAGTCACGGTATTAACGAGCCCAACTAAAATATCTAAAATATTTCTAAGTTATTATCTGGGACCACCAGCAACATTATTTTTTGAATAAGACAATTAAATTCTAGAAGTATTTAAAATTAGAGTGCTTAAGTACCATTAATTTTTAAGCTAAGCTTTTTAAAGTGGGATCTCTTTTCTATAATTATTGTAATTATTGCTTGTACCTACTCGTGCAGGGCCACGACCGCTCTGTCGACTGTTGGGCGCTGGGAGTGTTCGTGCACGAGCTGCTGGTGGGCAAGCCCCCGTTCCGGGCGACGGGCGGGGACCACATGAAGACCTACACGCTCATCCTGCGAGGCATCGACGCGGTCGCCTTCCACCCGCGCGTGGCCAAGTCCGCGCAGCTGCTCATACGCAAGCTGTGCCGCGCCGTGCCCGCAGAGAGGCTGGGATACCTCAAGAATGGAATCGCCGATATTAAAACACATAAGTATGACCTTTTTGCCCACATGCTCAAACGCTGCCTCATCATCATATCAGCCGAAAGACGTCCACTGCTGGACGAAGGCCTCCCCCGAGGATCTCCACGATGACTGCCGCCTGCCGCTGACCGCGACCAAAACGCTGCCTGCCCGAGTTCAATCTAGCTTCTTCAGCATGTAATGTGGGGCATTTCCGGAATCTGTTTTCCAGAAATCCCCCACGGGTTAACTCGATTTCATTTGGGGGACATCAGGAATAAATTTCCTGAAATACGGCTATGGGGGATTTCAGGTATAATCCCACTGAACTATACCAATTGGTTCTCTACATAGAGCATGAATCAAAAAATTTTGCCACTGCGCGCGCGCGACCAAAGAGATTTGAAACTTCTTGACAAAGAGGAAATAGCAGATTTTCGTTAATTATCGATAAGTCGATTAAATGAAGAACAGTTTGATTTCGTGTCCTATTTATATACATATTAGTATGATAACGCATAATACCGTATTAGATATAATGTACGTAACTAATACCCGTAATTATAGGTACCTCAAACCTAGCAAAATTGTATTTCACTATTGTATTTTGCTAGTTATAATACACTATTGTAGTGTATTTTTATGTATGTATTTTAGTACAGTTTTAGTGTATTTTTATATATATTTTATTGATTAATAGTGTATTTACATGCTCCTCTTATATATAGGTAGGTAATTACAATTTGATATTCAGGATGATACAAAAATAAAATACCTAGGTACCTGTAGTTTATTTAACTTTTTGTAGGTATAGCAAGCCGAATGGAAAACTTTGCAATTTTTGTTTTATATTTTTTACAAAACTAGCTCGGTAACTCATCAACAGCAACTGCTGGGGCTCAGGCCTACCCTCTTGGCGAGGGCTCGGTAACTCAATTGTTGAGAATTAGAAGATTTTTTTCGAATTTCTAAAAGTTGCCATTCAAAATGTTATACTTTGACACTAAAAGAATTTATACACTGTTGTAACGTATTTTGTTACAACCTGTACAAGATGGATTTGTACATGGAATCAAAATGTGTTTGAAGAATGCGATTCTTATTTACCTCAGGGTTTTTTAAGTTTATTGTAACTTATACAGTGTCAATGTTACTAAATGTCAATGTTTAGCTTCTTGTTTTTTATGGAAACATTAAATCGGTTATATTTCAGATGGTTCCTCGGATTCGATTGGGACGGGCTGCGTGAACGACGGCTGAAGGCCCCGCTGGTGCAGCCGGTGGGCAGCGACGTGGACCTCTCCAACTTCGAGAAGTATCCCAAGGACAAGCTGCCGCCCGACGAGACCTCCGGCTGGGACCTTGACTTCTGATCTAGAAACGTTATTAGCTAACTAAAGTTTAAATACTTTTTGAACCGGACTCGGATGGTATTCGGACCTCACTTTGAGGGGACGCAAGTCCCCGTGCGTAACACGAGTTTCATCAATGTGTATGCGTCAATAACTTTGGTGGCTGACATTTTTACGATGTAAATAATAATATAAGTAAATAATAACTTCTGCTGCGTACTTCAAGTGCCAGCCTACAAAATGGTAATTCCTTAACAATTACACATTTCTGGAGATAACTGCTTTGATTTCGAATAGGCGGGTTCACACTAAGTGAGCAGCCTCGCAAGGCAGCTCGGCCAGTGTGGACGCACGGCGCAATCCGTGTGCGATTTAGCTCAAAGGCGCCTCGATCCGATTTCCGCACACACTCTGGACAGTCACGTATTTGTTCGTAGGTAACCTACCCCTACCTCCTTCAAAAAAGTGTGGTAACGCGTAAAACGTGGATCGGTCTCACCGCGCGCGGCATAGTCCAAATATCGACCCGAGGCTGCACGTTTGGCTCCGGCCGAGTTTGTAACTGAGTTTCATAACCAGTTACAAAAGTTGAGTTGGTATACTATAAATATGTGATTCAGAAATAAAATCGTAGTTTAAGTTTGTAACGCGTATACTTATTATTTTGTAGCTATTGCTTACTGCAGTATTTATATTTTATTTCCTACCTATTTAAGTTTATGGCCTTATACAATTTATAAATAAATATATTTTTATATCTAATTTTTTTTTATTTCATTTTATAGGTTGATTTCATAGGACCTATACCTACAGCATGCGCGCGCGCAACTGTGTCGTGCCCTTCATGCCCATAATTATACTACACGAACACTTGTGATAACATCGCTATTATCATGACAGCAAACGACGCAAGAAGGGAAAGTTTCGTCATATTTTGTCGTCATTCCAATAAGTATATAATCATTAAGTATCTGCATTTACATTATGGCAATCATTATACTTCATATCAGTTTACGCCTAGGAGGACCTCGACTTGAGACGAAGAATTAATAATTAAACCGTATTGACAAAGTAACGTTACAGGGAAAGCATATCAATAACCTTCGATAGGTGCCATCATAGAAATATAAAACCATGAGCGAGCTTTTTCCGTGTTCTGTGGGTGCCATCCAGTAAGGTTCGAATCTCTTTGGTGGCGCGCGCGCTCCCTGTGGAGACTGCATCTTGCATATTTAGTATGGCAACCAATCAAATGGTGCCACTTACAGGGGGGGTGCGGACAAAGGGAGCGGAGTAGCGGGAGGAGGTTGCTAATACAAATTTATATGGAGTTTGAAAATGAGAATTTGTGAGTGAGTTACAGTATTGTCATACATTTGACACGATTTTGACACCCATAGAATGCTTCTTTTACGCCTCTTTAAGGGGCAGCGAGCACGCACCAAAGAGATCTTAACTCTATGGTGCCATCCACACTATACGCAACCAAATTAAAAATGTCCGAAAATCGAAGTCCGAAGACGCAAGATGCCGATAATGACTGCAACATTAAATTATTAAGTTGAATACCGGCATTATTTCCTCGCTATAGATTCCCTATAGTTTTAACTTATAATAGAAATGGCCTCCGATGCAGATTTTATAAAACAAGTTAATTGAGGACAGTGGCTAACAATTAATATGAAATAAGGACAAGTCCGGCGCCCTTGCCTTGGTTCATTTAGCGGCAGAGGTGCTGTTATGCATGAAAGTGCACTAGAAAACAACCAGTTTCAACGCATTCATCGAAATGCGGCAGGTGGGTCGGTCAATGCTTCCACGACTAGACTCCCTCCATGCTCCGCCGACGGCGCGACGGCAGGCAGCGGGCGACGACGCGACGTCACATGTGGCTCGCAGCTCGATTCACCAACCAACTCCCTGGTGCCATGAATCAGTCGGATGCAGAGTGCCGCGGGTGCGTGTAGCATCGACGGTTCGATGCTCCGCGCCTCACTCACGCTCCAACGAATAAAAACAACCATTGCAATGCCGTTTAATCCAACTGAATCACTTTAAACAATGGACAAGTTGTAAATATGTGCGCGTACACACGTGGGTTACGTAGATATCGGGGTAAATTTTGTTGTGTGAAGTTATTATAAACTGTGCGAAGCGGTTTACTTTTGGAGGTGAGTTTTGTTATCATTGTTAACGCAGAGGAATGGTACGGATGCGACGGATTGTTATTTTGAAAATATCTTGAGTCGTTTTACACTGAAAATGATAAACATCCATCCAGTGTTTAATACAACCCATGCTGTTAAATATTTAAACTTTCGTACGTACTTTACCCAAAGCGATAAAAATAAAAACAATCGATCGCAGCTGCAACCAATCTACACCTAGTTTTTAAACAAGCGATCGATGGAAATAAACTTAAGCCTACGAATACCTGATATAAATTAGGTATTATTTTATTTGACCGCATATCGTGTCTTGGGCGTTGAATTTGGGTTCGATTCTCAATAAGTACTGTCGACCGCATGTCAGTCGATACACTTTGACCTTGAGCTGGCCTAGCCTATTAGGGAGTTTCAATACTATGAGAGACCAGTTTATACTGGTTTTGTTTCCACTGACATGCGGTCGACCGTACATGGGAACAACTATTAGAAGAGATAAATAACAAAATAACTTTGTATTATTTAAATATGCATTGTTTCTTTAGTTTATTCCATTAAATTACTACCTACCAGTACCTGCTTTATTAACTACATATATCAACATTAAAATAAGTTTTTATTTATATTACTTTAAGGTAAGGTACAGAGTTAACCAGATAGATCTAGGAATATGGATCAGAATAGATGTACCGTAACGAAACTGAAATTGTAATGAAACTGATAAATTTCGTAACGTTTCGTTAAGTTTCGTTACAATATATTATCAGTTTTAATTACAATTTCAATTTCGTTACGGTAGGTACATCTATTCTGCATTTCACCCAATAAACAAGCTCACTTAAGAGAAGAGACCTTAGGATTTAATATTTAGGATTATCTTATTTGCTGTACGCACTTCTTACCACCTTGAATGCCGTGGTAGATAAAATATTGACGTAAATGTACCCAGTGTACTTCATGCAATAAAATATTTTTGATTTTGCACACACTTAGCACAAACATACCTATATTTCTTTATTAATATCATCGTTATCCGCTCAGTTTTCACCTTTATTTCTAGGTACCACGTTTTTAGCTGACGCTATGTACTTAGTACCTACCGGATGCACATAAGCTGCCATGAGACTAGATCCACATAAAAATAAATATTAAATATAAATCGTTATTATCAGTCTCAGTGCATGGTGCGCCTGGCTCTTATGACAGTAGTTCATCCAGCAGCCTACTGAGCTGATAGCTGTCCCCATGGAGGCGGTGTGCGCGCGCGGCGACGCGGCGTGCGAGATGCGCGCGCTCTCCGCCGCGCTGCACGCGCTGCACCTCTATTGCGCCTCCATCTCGGCCGCCCTCATCTGCTGCTGTGCGCCAGTGCGACCACACTGGTATGTACATCATATTAGCCCTTTCACGTCCACTGTTGGACATAGGCCTTCCCCAATTAACGCCACCACTCCCGGTTCTCCGCCCTCCCACGTCCCACGATGCCTTAGGTTATTTTTAGACCACAACAATCGTCCGACTTTCAGCTCGACGACCTGCGACATGTCGATGACAGCATAACTACATTCTAGGTACGGGAAAATGTGGCGAGGTCAGAACCTCCGGGGGGTGGCCAGCCTGTGTGTTGGCGCGACGTGGTGCTGGGGCGCGGCGGCGGCCGCGCTGCGTCCCGCGGACACGGTGCGGCTGGTGTCCGCGCTGCTGGCGCCGCTCGCCTGGCTGGCAGCCGCCGCCCTCCACCTGGCCCTGTGGACCCGCCGCTCCGCTGCGCCCATACTCTACCTCGCCGTCTACTGGCTGCTCGCGGCCGCGTCGGCCGCTGCGGTCCTATGGCACCATCTAGCGACTGAACCATCCCTGAACCACATAGATATATACATTCAGTGCCTTGCCACAGTACTGGCATTGTTCATATCAGTGGTAGACTGCATTTGCTTTTATGATGAGGTAATTAGGTTTATACATTTTCTTTCCATTGTAGGTATCTTATCTTATCTTCTTAGGGGGCTAGGAATACCTGGCGACACTTCGACCCTATGGGATCTGTTGTCCCCTGTCCGCCAAACGCTGCCCCAATCCGTTTTTTGGTGGACTTCACATAAGCCTTAGAATAGTAAATACCAGTCTTTGGTGTATGCGGATTTTCTCACGATGTTTTCCTTCACCGAAAAACCTGTGGTATTATAATAAACCGTACTTAAGTTTTTCGAAAAACTCATTGGTACGGGCCAGGATCGAACCCACGACCTCATGAACGTGAGGCGAGTGCACAACCAACTAGGCTACCACGGCTCTCCATTGTAGGTAGGTATGTATACTAAGTTAACGCTTTTAACTCAACAGATCCCTAAGAGATTTCCATATGAGCTTATTCAATTTCATACTTGCAGGCCGACCATTACCAAGTCATAGTTAGAATGTATAAACTATACTTATTTCAAAATGTACTCATAATTTAAACACGTGGTAAAAAAAACTGCTATGCATAAAAGGAATGTAAATAGATGGCGGCGCCCGCCCGAGCGATGAAAGTCATTATGCGTGATGCTTGCTCGGCATATCATTTCAATATGTAGCGCGAGGCACGCCGCGGCCGCATGCCAGTTTTACCAATTAACGTACACGGCGGCGCGAAACATGCATGCTGCAGCCGTGCTAGGGGCCACTACTTCCTGTGATGTGACCTAAAAGCGTTCTGTCAATGCACTTGCATTGCTTAGGCACAGAGTTACGTTACGTACGGTTAGGTTTTCAGGTTCCAAAGCGGAAAAATCAGAAAATGTCTAGGTTTAGAAACCCTCAACAGAAAGTGTAAGAGACCTGTCGCCAAAAGCAGTGTAAGTTATTCAAAAGACGAGAAATGTCAAAGTACGTTGAGAGCATTGGTCCAATCCCTACGTTCCTTTATACAAACAGAGAACCTTTGAAAGGGGCAGTTCCCAAAATGTCTGGGCGGTAAGAATAATCAGTCCTAAGATCACGAGTTCTCTCTTTCTATACTTATAGACCAACTTTGCCGCGCCTAAATGGGTACTATTATTTATCATATATTATCAATCTTTCTCGCGCTGCTGTTGACATAAACACTTTATCGCGGGCCTTGTGCTAGGTATGGGCGCTACTTACACCTGTCCTAAAATATCTTAAAATATAAATACAGTTCACTGACAATGTAAAGCGTTTTAGTCCTTACATTACACAACCATATTAAACACACACAAGGCACACAACTCTATTAACGATTTTAATAAAACAAACAACTAAGTAAAAGGTAGGTAACCTAGTAAATGTAACGGTTCAACAGTCTTGTGTCAACAAATGTACCTGCCTATTAGATTACAGAGGTTAGATTACAGGTACTTATACTACTGTTTACATTTGCCTAGGTTGAGTCCAGTTTCCCCGCGGACCGCAATAAAAACTACACATGCTTAGCGTAAATCAAAAAAATTAAATGGAGAAGAACTTGGAACTTGCCACTCAGCAGTCGGCTAGCAGGAACGAAGACTAATCTACTTACTCAATAAGAATTGACTTCCTTCTACAGTACAGGATATTATGTGATGTAATGTGTACGTACGGAAGGATTATGTGTCAACGATCATTAATGGGTTAACTGTTTAAGCCGTCGTCTAGTCGTCAATAGGTTGACTCGCTATTAGGTTCGATGAGGATCCTACTACTACTATTATATATTCTGTGCTACTACTAAAACTTCTAACAGCCAATGAGAATTACTGTTTGTAAGCAATTCTATAATTACTAATAATCTGTAATACATTAAAATTTTTAGGCACATTTAAAATTTACCACCTACATGACAAGGATCCAAAGCCACCAACGGCGAAGTGGTTTGCTTAAATTAAATTTATGGTTACAAGTCAGTCGTTGCAGCCACAGCATAAGTGGCTATCTTTTTACCGAATTATTTTTCCTCGAAAATGTATTTCCATTCCTCTTTTTCCAATTTTTTACACATATCTACAAGTAGCAGTTTCAAGTGTATGCAAGGTACATACATGCGTGGTATTAGTCACACAGACGAGAGACGCCGCCGCTGGCCGTTCTCCTCTACGCGCCTGGCGCCATCCTCCCGACGACGCCCGTTAACCCTACTTATGTGGACATCGGAAATTACTCCGCAGCAAATAACACCCTGCTGTTATTCTTAACCTCTCTCGTGTTTATAGAGTAAAGTTCACATAAGTAATATGCATAATTTTTGAATAAAACAGAATAGATTCTCTGAACTCATGTGAACTCAGGTTCTTCAAATTATTTACGAGCGGCTGACCCGCGACATCGTCAGCATTCAGACCGGGTCGTTCATAAGTATGGTATTCCAGAATTTAAGCTATCACTCTACCGAGTTTCATCAAAATCCGTTCAGCATTTACAGCGTGTAGAGATGTGATAACATTAGAACTTTTATTTTCAGGTTACAAAACGTACTACAAATCAAAAGAATCAATCCACAGAACCACATAACGTCACCTACAAGCACAACGATACCCATTTCTTTTCTAAGATCTCGTTTTACTGGTTAAATTTACTGCTGTACAGAGGATATGAATCACCCCTGGAACAAGATGACCTGGGGAAATTACCCGAAGGAGAGCTATCGAGGAAATACTGTGAATATTTTAAGACGATATACAAAGACCGAGAGGTTCGTATTTAGAGCAATTATGAAGAATACAGTAATACGTAAACAAATAAAATAACCTAATTATAATTATATTTTAGAGTGACAAGACGAGTAAAAGAAAACCTAGCTTGTTGCGATGTTATATTCGCGTAGTTTGGCCAAATTTCTACATAGCTGGTGTTATGAAATTTATTAGCGATCTGATGGGAGTGGTACCTCCTCTGGGACTAGCGGTCATCATTCAATTCATAGAAGGCCCTCTTCAAACTTTTGACAGTGACTCGCAAGTTACGATTCAAGAATTTTTTAGCAACGGTTACGTGATGTTACTAATTATTACACTTGCGTTGATCAGCCAAGCATTTCTATCTCAAAATTCAACGCATTTGGTTACGGTAGAGGGGACGAGATTGAAGACTGCTTTGCAAGTAAGTATAATTACAATATTATTATTAAATCTGTGACGATGTTTTCTTTATTCTTAATATTCGGTATTAATCAGGGCATGGTGTATGACAAATGTATGCGATTGGCGCCATGGTCCTCACAAGAGACAGATGTTGACGAGGACTCGCCATTATTGCATACTCCCGGGGAGGCGACCGCCACGCAGTCTGGTCTGTTGACCAACCTGGTGTCTCAGGACACATATAATGTTATGTCGTGTGTATGGATATGCCATTATATGTGGGCTATACCAATTAAGGTAATCTACCAATATGTTTGTACTTAAATAATTTTAAGTCTTTGTATATTTTATCACTACTCTACTAATCTTAATAGTTACTAATATTAAGTATATAACTAAGTATACAAGTTAATTTGCTATTAAATTAGATGCAATATCAGTAAAAAGTTTTCCGCCTACGTTCCGTTCTTCATTTCGTTCTTTCTGCATACCCCGCCAGGGACATAGCGAGAAGATATTATGTATGTATGTATTTCAGTATTTTAATCTCTTCTTTTAGAGGTAGGTCTAATACAAATCACTAAGTACATAACTTAGCGTAAAATTCTGTAACGAATCCTCAAGAAATCAGAAATATATTTTACCATAATTTTTTATTCAATTTAACTCTACACTTTTTGCTAATTAATCAGCCTAGACTATTGATTGTGGTATTATTTCAGGTAGCTGTCATTATATATCTACTGTATACAAAATTAGGAGTAAGCGCAATTATAGGCACCACTGCCAGTATACTCTTTATTACACCTCTACAATTTTACATTGGAAAGAAATTATCAGACAATTCTAGAGATATCGCAAAATGCACAGATCACAGAGTGTCCAAAATGACAGAAATATTACAGGGCATGAATGTTATAAAATTATACGTATGGGAAGATATTTTCAAAGAAAAAATATTGCAGCTTAGAGAAGTGGAACTGAAACTCCTAAATAAAGATTCCATTTATTGGAGCTTTTTAAGTAAGTACGTAGAACAGAAATAGTAATTGTAATAAAAGCGAACAATATGATTAAAATGTATGAATATAAGTAAAATGTATGTAAGTACAATATGTAGGTACATCATAAATTCTATTAAATATAACTAACTTTAAACTTTTCAGCATTTACGACGCAAGTTTCAACAATATTAGTTACTGTAATAACTTTTATAGTATATTACATGTTGGGGAATAATGAAGGTTTCACCGCAGTCAATGTATTTGCTGGACTGGCACTATTTAATCAGTTGACGATCCCTCTGTTAATTTTACCAGTGACAGTGCTAATGATGATTCAAGCTTTGGTAAGTTCCTAGGAATGATAATGAATATATATAGATCATAATAGTACATTTGATGTGAATCTACCAATAAATGAAAGGTAAAAATAATTTATCTAGGTAAGCACACGGAGAATCCATGATTTCTTAGAGCTCCCGGAGTCGAACAACGTTGAACATGTTGATTATTTGGATCAAACAAAGGCTTCTGACAGATTCAACGATGCTTTTGTTGATAATACACCTGATGACGATCCCGTTTGGAAGAAGGAAGAAACAAACAAAGATGAAGAGACTGAGGAGTTTGCAGATCAGTTTTCAGATGATGAAATATCTGTTTCCTGTCATAATCAGGAATATCTGGTTAGATTCAGAAACGCAGCATTTTCTTGGGGAATGAAATGTGATGAGTTGTTAGAAGTAGACGATTTAGATATTCCGACAGGCAAGTTATTTTAATCTTAAACAATAATGTTTATACATTAATTTGCTGTTTACCATAACACATATTTTCATCATCAGGAAAGCTAATAATGGTTGTCGGCACCACTGGATCTGGCAAAACGTCATTGTTGTCAGCTATTCTCGGCGAAATGTATTTGGAGCGAGGCGACGTTATTTTCAATGGGTAAGACAAATCACCCATATCTTACCTAGGTATATACCTAGTAAATAAAAAAGAGTAAAAATTTTCCGCAATATCGGTATCCAAATATTTGCTTTATTTAGGATGGAAGTGTGGCGTCGTATACATTATTTAAGAATTAGATTTCATTCTAAGTAAAGGTTTATATTATAATTTAATCACTAATATCACGTTTTCTGAAGCGTTTTCTAGTACCTAACTATTTTAGTTTTGCGACGCACTTGCAATTTTTATAGGGGTGTACCTACTCGTATATAGGGGTTTAACTAAGGATGGTTTTAATTGTTACTCGTATGTTATATGATGGTAATAGCGGGTTATCTTAGTTCTTGATAAGCGCAGCATTGATTGGTGACATTTGGTTCACAGCGTTGGGGGAAACACTTCACCATGGAAGTCTGGTTGTCTGAGTGATTCATTCCACATTCGTACCACTTTTTTGTCCCACACGTCGCGGGTTTGATGGCATCTGTCCAGCGGCATGGGCGATCGTACACGTGACCGTCTTGTCCTTGGCCCTGAATATTTAACTAGGCAGTGGCTCTAACGAATTTTTCTTTCGGTTGATATAAATATGTAATAATATTCTATATTTAGGCATTGTCCCACGTGGTACGCCGGCCAGCCGCCGTGGCTCCTGGAGGGTTCTGTTCGCGATAACATCGTCATGGACAGCGCTTGGTGCCCGCGGAGATACGCTCGCGTCTTGAGATCGACCGGTTTGCGGCCCGATTTGCAACTTTTACCTGGTATGAAAGTTGAACTAAATGGATTAGGAGCAATAGTTTGTGTTTAAGCTACTCTCTCCCTGTCTATCCCTTAGGTATATAGATAATCGTGATCGTTTTAATTATAGAAACGAACGAGTCTCATAGCAGAATAAGAAATTGTCATCTTAATTTTTTTACGTATCTTCTGGTTATAATTCCGTTAGAGCGGACACCTAAGTACACATACAGCATTTGTGTGAATTTAATGTTGGTAAAAATAATGTTTCTTGTCTGCGCATAAACAGAAGGCGATTCGACGCACCTGGGCAGCCACGGCGCGCCGCTGTCGGGCGGGCAGCGCGTGCGCGTGTGCGTGGCGCGCGCGCTGTACGCGGGCGCGCGGCTCCTGGCGCTGGACGAGCCGCTCGGCGCGCTCGACGCGGCGCTGGCGCGCCACGTGGTCGCGCGCGCGCTCGTGCCCGCCGCCCGCGCCGGGAGAACTCTCCTCGTCGCCACCAACAGGCTCGAGCTGCTGCACTACGCCGATTTGGTATATAGCCACTTTAGCTTCCCACGCCAATTTTATTCGATTCAAAATTGATTTAATAGCTATCATAAATCAGTCATTTCAATCAATTTTTAATTTACATGCTAAGTACCTACTTGATGCTTGTTCGTGTTGAAATCTTGATCGCTCCCATTTTGATACACATATTTTTTTAGGACGACTTCTTGATTTGTTATAATTCCAATTACGAGTAGGTACCTATGTTCGTCCAATCCAATGAATTGAGTATAGGATCGGTAAACGTGTGTTTGCGCTGGTATCAGATAATAGCGATGGAAGACGGCCGCGTGAGCGGGTTCGGGCGGCCTGGGAGCGGCGAGGGCGTGCTGGCGCGGTGGGGACAGCTGGCGGCGGAGGCGCGCGCGGCGGCGGCGCGCGGCGGCGCCGGCCCGCCCGGAGGCGCCGCGCGGGAGCGCACGCGGCTCGCGCGCGCGCTCGGCCGCGCCAGGTTCCAGAGGCACCTCTCCGACGACACTATGGTCGGTGTAACCCCACTTCCGAGATTCTTGCATTTAATAATATTCCGGCTTTTTAATAGATTATACAACAAGTGAGATAAAAGTGAATATCCTCCCAGGGACTAAGTTGAGTATGCGAGTGTACTGATGGTAATCGAGGCAACCCAGTAGGAAGATGAATTCCTTAAAATGTTCTGTGAATCACATTGCTTAGTAATTCAAGAAACCGGTGTCCATGTGCAGATCAGCATCAGCGAAGCCACCGGCGCGCACCTGCTGGCGGAGGTGCGGACCTGCGCCGGGGGCAGCTGGCGGCGCGCCAGCAAGCGGCCGCGCCCCGCGCTCTCCCGGCAACTGTCCTCGCCTCCTGCCTCCATGCACAGTTACAAGTCTGTGTTCCTGACATCAACGAAATCTTCAGTGTCTTGTAGATCCCAAACATGCACCGCAAGTTAATTGCCTTGACTATTATTGAGCAGAAGAAAGTTAATTCTTCTAGACTTCTAGGTAGTTTTCTTTGATGCCGTTGGCAAATCAACCACTTTTCACTCGAAAACGATTTTTCCTTGCTTTTGGGGAATACCTATAGAAATTTAAATCCTGGCAGAATGCGTCCTGCCCATACATTTCTTCACCGTAGCAGCTCGAACAGGCAGGTTATGCTGCGAGAAAACATTGAGCAAAATCGCATTCACAAATAACTATTCCACGTAGGTACCTATGTAGGTAGGTACCTACATGTGGTATTTATTATCTGAAGATGATGATGCGATATTCTTGAACGGACCGTGTTACGGTCCAGATGTCGGCGCGAGGTGCGTCGCGCGGTGAGCGCCGACGCGTCCAACACCGCCCTGCGGCGGGAGGCCAGCTTGCTGCGCCGAATCCTGCATCCGCGTTCACACCGCACGTTGACCAGGTAAAATTGATGTTGAACTAATGAGATTTGTGGACATACATTTGTCTACAAATCCCCATTGATGCGCGATCCCCGGCGCTTTGAATATTTAACACGGTTCGAACCGGAATGACAGTAGAAGTGTAGTTAGAAGATTGCATACTAAATACTTCTAATTTACTTGAATAATTTCTGAATTCAAACACAGAAAAGTATGAACGCTATCCAAGTTACTAGGTTAAATATACTTATTGTTAACTAGCTGTTGCCCGCGACTTCGTCCGCGTGGATTTTGGAAGTAGGTACCTATCTCTGCTATGTACAGACATAGTTATATAATTATTTACGGGTCTTACACACGAATAAGTTTTATTTACCTTGCCCGACGTTTCGACCAGGTTACACTGGCCGTGGTCACGAGCTGACTGGAGAGGCGAGCTGTCATTGTTGATCGCTGTGAGTAGTTTCTGAAACTACCCTCTGCTGATCTTGTATTATTGGAAAGTCCCGGCACACAACACTCACGGTATCCGCGGGTGTATTCGACGATAAGAGAGAGAGAGGTCATTAAGGTCAAACTACAGGAATGCTGTATTTCGGAGGACTATATTGTTCTATTAAAACACTGCTTAGACGGAAGCTACTTTCTATACCAAGGCCAACACTACCTACAGATAGATGGCGTTGCCATTGGCAGCCCTGTGGCTCCAGTGGTGGCTAATATCTGGATGGAATATTTCGAAAAGAAGGCACTAGCATCTGGACCCACTACTATACGGCTTTGGAAAAGGTATGTGGATGACGTCTTTTGTATAATTAGCGGTGGCGAGCCAGAAATAGAACAATATGTGAACCATCTTAACTCCATCCACCCTAAGACCAAGTTCACATTCGAGATGGAAAAAGACAGACGATTGGCCTTTCTGGATGTCGCAGTAATGGTGAAACCAGATGGGTCTTTGGCACACTCTGTATACAGAAAACCGACACACACGGACCGATACCTGCATGCCTCCTCACATCACCACCCACGTCACTTACTCTCTGTTGTATCATCTTTAACCAACAGAGCCCATAATCTTTGTGACCCTGAACACCTGGAAGGTGAACTGTCACATGTTCAGGAGGTACTAAAAGTGAATGGTTATAAAGTGAGTCAACAACGGCCACGTCAATTAAAAAAGGATAAACATCCAGAGGTGAGCAGACAACCAGCGTTCATGCCATACGTGAAAGGAGTGACGGACAAAATTGGATCTGCCTTAAATAAACTCTCCATCAAGACAGTATATGTTCCGTTCTCCAAAGTAGCCAGTCATGTACGCACACCGAAGGATGTGATCCCATACCAGACGCCAGGTGTCTACAAGATAGATTGCAGCTGTGGTAGTTCGTATATCGGCCAGACTAAACGCACGATCGCGGAAAGGGTCAAAGAACATATCGCAGCTGTAAAAAACCGCCAGACGTATAAGTCAGCCATTGCGGACCACGTCATTAACGCTGGGACTGACCACTGGATTGAGCTCCACCAACCTAAAATCCTGTCCACCGATCGCCACTACTATCCGCGGATAGTGCGAAAAGCTATTGAAATCAAGAAATTCAAAAATTTTAATAGGGAAGATGGTTTTAGATTGTCACCGTCGTGGAATCCAGTGATCGATAAACTTAAATCTCGTGACTTATCGTCGAATACACCCGCGGATACCGTGAGTGTTGTGTGCCGGGACTTTCCAATAATACAAGATCAGCAGAGGGTAGTTTCAGAAACTACTCACAGCGATCAACAATGACAGCTCGCCTCTCCAGTCAGCTCGTGACCACGGCCAGTGTAACCTGGTCGAAACGTCGGGCAAGGTAAATAAAACTTATTCGTGTGTAAGACCCGTAAATAATTATATAACTATGAATACAAAGCGCGAAAGTCTAAAATGTACTATGTACAGACATACATCGTCTAGTTGTAATTTTCCAATGGTAAAATGGATCATTCTAAGTACCTTCACCATAATTTAAGGTATACCATACCTTCAGGAACAAACTATGAACACCGTATCCAATTTGGTGAAGACAGATAAAAATTTAAAAAATTGTTGATTTCACTTCTATTGCTCATAAGACTTCTCATATCAATTTTTATTATACGTGTGTATTTTTTAACTAATACAGTATGGGCAAAACCAAAACCATAGGAGATAACCATAGGGAAACTGTCTTAGGAACCTTTAGGTATTTTTTCGTGATAACAATTTTGACATAATAATCGGAGCAGCTGGAGTTCAGGTGGCATGAATGAATAAGTAGTAAGTACCTAAGTACTTTGCACAGTCTGTTATATAAGAAAACATTTTATTAAATTTGACTAACTTCTGCTGCTTGGATTTTTTTCTTCCGATACAATAAAATGATTCTAACATGAAACTAAGTCGATACGCATTTTTTTAAAATAATAAAAATTATTTTTCACTGGCGTTCTATGAGAAAACATTTTATTGAATTTGACTAACTTCTGCTGCTCAGATTTGTTTCTTCCGATATAATGAAGTGATCCCTACATGAAACTGAGTCGAACCGCATTTAAAAAAATATGTGCAAATTGTCTCATTTTTATGGACAACACACGCTTGACCAAAAAATTTCTATGTCATAAGACACTTTCCCTGCATCTCCTATGGTTTCGGACTTGCCTATACTGTCCCAGTTAAAAAAAACACTGATATCTCCTATGTCTATGACATCGTCTTGTTACGTTAAATGATTTATCTGTAAATGACGATAACTTTTTTCGCTGTCATCCGATTTCAATGAAACAAAGCCTATAAGTTGCGCCAGGCTGTGCTTAATCTACCTGTGAAAACCGCAAGAAAATCCGTTCAGTAGTTTCGGAGATTAGCGATTACAGACAGACAGAAAGACAGAAAGACAGACAGACAGAAAGACAGAAAGACAAAAAAAATTAAAAAAGCTTTTTTGTGTTCTGTTACTCTTTTTTTATCGTCCACACTCATTTTTTTATAAATTTATTCAAAGTACAGACACACGGTTTCTACAGATTTATTATAAGTATAGAAGATAAAGTAAACCGAAGTAATACCAATATAAAACAATGGAGGAGGATAAAAATAAATTAAACCGTAGTGGGTGACATCAGAACGCGATAAAACGGTGTTACGGTAATGACATTGTGGTTCCTGAATTAAATAATAATGAAGCATTCAAAATCCAGTAAGAGGAGCTGAATGGTGTGTTACGTCATACCACATAAAACTAACTTATTAATTATGTGTAGATGGAGTACACCTAAGAACTCGACTCAGTGGGCCACATCCAGGATCTTGAATATAGATATATAGATACCGGCATTTTGCGCCGCAAGGTTCAGTAAACGCGATCAGTGGCCCACTGAACCTGTAAATAAATATGTCAGTTTTTATATATACATTTCTGTTTATTTGATGTTAAATTGCAGGTGGACACCGAGAACGCTGCGTCGTTTGCTCAGTTCCGAATCTGACACACCAAACGAGGAGAATGGAAATATAGGTAGGTAGGTTTTAATTACTTTTCAAGAGACAAATGTAGGGGGGATGGTGATATAAATTTTCTTATTTCCACCATAAATCATAAACGCTACGCGCGAAGTAAAAGAAAATCAAAACCTATTTCAGAATGTACATAATGTATGTACCCTTTTAAGTGATACGCCACTTGACCTTGTAACCCCACGTTAAAATTGCGACCCCCATTTTGCTCCGTTTTGCAACGAAAATAAATTACCTATTTCATTTTAAATACAGGTGAGAAATCGTTATTTAAAACAATACGAAATTTTAAGTCGCTTAGTTGCTGAGATACGCAGCTATGACAGACAAACGGATGAAGTCGGACCAATCTTTTCACTAATTTATTTTAAAAAATTTGGCGCCTAAGTATTTCAGATTTGGGCCAAAATTAATGATATTGATTGATGTCCTTTCCAAATATACTGCAAAAGATGCAAATATATTGAAAATACATTAATTTGACAGGGACGAATGACGAAACGATGACGGACACAACGCACACGTCGATAACACCAAACGGACCCGACAACATCGCTACGGTCGTGCCAGACAGACCACCCAGTAAAGAGGATCAACAAACTGCTAGTGAGGTAGGTAATGAAGATATAACTATACCCAACGCCAAACTATCTGGCACGCGCAGTCATGTAAAACGTGGGAGCAGCATTACCAATATCGCGCTCTCGCTCGCACTTACGGACCTTATGGGAGGACGTAGTGACGCGCCATATTTATCGATTATTGTAATAAAAAAACTTGTTTTTTAATAAGTAAATCAAGACAATATAGGTACTTTATTCAAACAAAAAAATATAGTATTATTATAAAATAATTCTTAATAATAATAATATAATAATGTTTGGACAAATTGACACACGGCTGTTCAGTCCCAACTAAGCCGAGCTTGTAAATAGGTACTCAACAGCTGATAAACATACATAAATACTTTTAAATAAATACTTAAATACATACAAACACCCAGAATCCGAAAACCAACAGTTATGCTCATCACACAAATGTTGGTCCCGGGTGGGAATCGAACCCACGACCTTTGGCGCAGTAGGCAGGGTCACTACCATTACGCCAACAGGCCAGCCTATATAATTAATTTATAAAATAAGTAATTTATTTATTAATTAATTGTGTGTAGTAATTAGTGGCATATTTCGAGCAATGCTTATAGACTGTTGGTTGATGATGAGCTGATATGACCTTGAACTTTTTAGCACCTTGAACTTTTAAATGGAAAATCAATAAGAGCCCTCTTTTCAGTTTGCGATATGGTGGGAGTACGCGCGATCCTGCGGTTACTGGGGCGCGGTGTACTGCGCGGCCGCGGGCGGCGCGCAGGCGCTGGCGCTGGCGGCGGACTGCTGGCTCACCTACACCACCGCCCAGCACGCGCGGACCACGCTCACACAGGAACAGGTTGCGTGGATTAAAACCTCCATGTTATTTTTTATGTAAATTAACGAATGCGTTTGCAGACAGATCACCTAATGGTAGTAGTGGTCTCCGACGCCCTTAGACACCACCGGGGTATTTGCTAGTGGATTGCTGACTTTGACGGATCCTTTTACCTACTCTCGAAGGAGCTTAACAATATTATCGTTGTTCTCTTCAAAAAAAAACGAAAAATTCCTTTTAATCTTCCATGATTATTGAGAACACAAATGCATTAAATTACCCCGCGTTTACATGACTTTAAAAAACATGAAATTAGTTTTATCAAAATAATTGCGGGTGGCACGAAACAATTTTCAGTCTCATGAAACTAATGAATGCATTTCACAAGTGAAATTATTGTCATGAAACTAGTTGTATGCCACTAATTTCGTACTTAATGTAAATATTCGTGTTTAGATGTGGAACAGCGTGTGCGTGTACGCGCTGTGGTGCACGGGCGGCGCGGCGCTGGCGGGCGGCGCGCAGGCGGCGTGCGCGTGCGCGGGCGCGGCGGCGCGGCGCGCGCTGCACGAGCGGCTGCTGCACGCCACGCTGCACGCGCCGCTGCACCACCACCGCACCACGCCCGCCGGTCACACTTTGCACCGCTTCTCCGCTGATATACTCGTCATTGACAAGGTACAATCATTACAACATTTAAGGTAGATCTACCTCTCTACATAACGTACGGTGAATTAACACGTGCATGAACGAATGAACGCCTGAATGAACGAACATGGTCAAGGATCATTTTATATTTTGACACACAAAAAATGCGATTGTAGTTATCAATATTTTGTTTTCCAAAGTTTATTCAGAATTTCGGGTACAAAATATGAATTTAGTAAATCATTGCCATTGTCGGGTATTTCTTCAAAATATAGCTTGATATTCAATTAATTGGGTACCTACTAATAATAATATAATCGCTTGCGAGTCTATACCACGTCGCGATAGTTCATTCTGTGATATCATCCGTTATAAATTTTATCCTTCTGGCATCCAAAAGATTTCATTCCTGAAAACTTTTTATTCTATTTAGGTTCGATACGTGAAAATGTTGATATTTTGCCAGAAACTGCCGACGGCCGTGAGCCGATGGGCTCAGCTGGCGCTGCTGTGTATGGCCGCGTTGGTGGTGAACGCGGCCGCCGCACCGTGGAGCCTCCTCGCTCTGCTGCCAGCGCTGCTGTTCTATCTCGCTCTGCAGTCGGTCTATCTGCGTAACGCCAGGTACAGTAGTAGTAAGTAAATGCACGTAAGACGACGGTGCTCCAACAAAACTAGGATTCGTCTTCTTCAAAATTTGCCTACAAGTTGATTTATAACGCAGCAATCTCGTAGGATGTAGGTAGATAGAAAAGTATCATTTCGAATAAACGACAGCTGCGACAAGCATCCTTACTCTGCGATCACTATACCGCTTGGTGATTAATGTCCCGATCAGGAACGGCCCTATGTCTAGGTGTATAATGTTGTAGTCTGCATTTCAAATGATGATTTACTAATAATTTGCAGAGAACTGCAGCGGATTGAGGCGTGCAGCGCGGCAGGCGTGGTGTCGCTTTGCGCGGAGACGAGCGCGGGCGCCGGGAGCGTGCGCGCGGGCCGCCTGCAGCCGCGCATGCGCGCCGCCTTCCTGCGGCGGCTCGATAACAACCAAAACGCACTACTGCTGCTCAACGCCGCTAACCGCTGGCTCGGTCTCACTTTGGTGAGTTACACCGAAAATATAACCCATGCCTTTTTACTTTGGCCAGATACCTACATTTATTTGTCAAAACAAAACAATTGGTACTGGTTGAACGAGGGTATCATTCAAGGAGGTAAGTAGTAGAGTAACCGATCCACATCCTGTCGACTTAAAAAAAGAGTTAAAAGTAAGTATTTTTAAGAGGCTACTTTTAATTTTACGACCATTCGCGAATTTACTTAACTTTGTAGAACTACATATTTGTACTGTGTTAGCTTGGTGCAATGAATTACTTATCTCATTAATGATTCCAGTCCCGACTATTTTAAAAGCTCATTGCAAAATTGCTCCGATTGTTGTAGGACTTAGTGGGTGCCGCAAGCGTGTGCGTGTCGGTGGGCGTGGCCTTGTACGGCGGCAGCGGCGGCGCGGTGGCGGGCCTGGCGGGGGCGTACTCGCTGCTGCTGCCCGCGTACCTGGCGCACCTGGCCAAGTGCCGCGCCGACCTGGACCTGCAGCTCGCGGCCGTCGAGCGCCTGCGCGCGGACACCAACGTCCCGCACGAACACTACAGAGACGACTGTCAGTATAACTACCTTTTTTTATTGCAACGGGGGCAAAAAACCGTTTGTTCTCAGTAGATCCTTTTACCAGATCCATCATGTCAGGTCTCCTGATATTAAGAGGTCACCGCCGCCCATAGACACCTGCAACACCCGGGGTGTGCTGATGCGTTGCCGGCCTTGGTTGAAGGGCTCTTAAAATTGACTCTCTTCTTGAAGTACCTACCCCATATCGTAGCGCTGTGGAAAAGCGTCAGAGGGAAGGTCATTCCACATTTTGTACGTGCGCAGCAAAAAAGACCGCGAGAAGCGCACGGTGCTGGTCCGCCAGGGTTCTATGTAATGTGGGTGAACCGTGTTCTGACGGCGCGCGGTGCGATGGCGAAAACTGGTGGCTGGCACATCTGATGACTCTTGCGATTTGGACGTAGACCTTAACGATTTATACGCCTCCTTATCTAACAGCCAAACAGCCTGCGAATAGATACATTCTACATTACCATTTTCTACTGCATTCCGGTCTTATTGTGACAGTCAAATAAAAAAGTTTCTCCATTGCAGGTCCGATACCGCAAAGTTGGCAGAGGAATGGGAAGATAGACTTTGAGAACGTGACCATACAACACGAGCCAGGATCGCCAGCTGTCTTGAACAACATCAACATCACCGTTGCACCAGGAGAGAAGGTATATACAATATACATACTTTAAATTTTTAGCGGTCGTAGCGTGATGTTAAATAGACTATAACTTTCCTCAAAATTTTTAAATCCGACTGGTAGTTCCAGAGATTAGCGCGTTCAAACAAACTCTGCAGCTTTATTATCTTAGTAGGTACTTATAGATAATGAATTGTGTACAATACAGATTGCTATCTGCGGCCGGAGCGGCAGCGGTAAATCGACGTTGCTTCTGTCGTGCGTGGGCGCGACGACGGTCGTCAGCGGGCGGGTGCTGGTGGACGAGCAGGACTCGCGGCTGGTGCCGCTGCGGCCGCTGCGGCACCGCGTGGTGGTGCTGCCACAGGAGCCCGTCATGTTCTCCGGGACCCTCAGGGAGAACCTCGACCCGCTCGCCGTGCATACGGACGAGGAAATATGGCTCAGTTTGAGAGCCGTCGGATTATATGATTTCGTCACTGCCCAGTCGGCCGGTTTAGGTATGTTCATAAGCTTGCAGGCGCTGTGCGGGTTTGTGGCTGTTTCTTCCCCTCAGATATATTTCATCAAACTGTCAGCTTACATGAATAAGTTTCACAATTTCTCCACCAGTTCTCAATTCGTCGACCTGAATAGATACTGCTTTGGCCTTGCATAAATGAGTGAATGATTGAAACAAATCAGTGGTCCAACTGCAACAACAAATCAGAAACCAATCGCGTTCTTGAACATTGTATGAGTGTCTGGGTGCTGTGCAGAGTGCGTGGTGGGGCGGCCGCGGTGCGGGTGGAGCGGCGGGCGCGGCGCGCGCGCGTGCGCGGCGCGGGCGGCGCTGCACGCGCGGCTCGCCAGCGCGCTGCTGCTCGACGAGCCGGGCGCCGCGCTCGACGCGCCCGCTGAGCGCGCACTGTTGGCGGCGCTCAGAGCCACCGCACCGCACACTACTGTTATCACAGTCGCAGTCAGTATCCAGCGAATTTTCAAAAGGAATATAACAAAACGAGTTCCCAAAAATTTTTTGTCTACATAAATTAATCGAGTAAATATTTATCTTAGGTACTAATTGTTTTTATCGCTTCGATTAGAGTTTGATTTAAAGAGTTAAATGATTATCATTTCAATCTTTTATTGAGTAGCTACTTCGGTGATGTTGATCTCACTGCTTTCATTAGTTGTCAGTCAGGTGAACTTAAGTTATAAACGTAGCGGAAGACATTTGGGTAGGTATCAAATGATTGTACGTTTGTTTCCAGCATCGCATATCGTCTGTGCGCGGCTACGACCGCGCCGTGGTGTTGGAGGAAGGTCGCGTGGCGGAGCACGGGCCCGTCGCGGCGCTGCTCGCGCAGCCCGGCTCGCGGCTCGCGCGCATGCTCGCCACCGCCGCCGCCGGCAGACAACACACTTAGGGGCTTCCATCTACGGTAGAGCGAGAACAGCGGCGGATACAGACATAACATACGCAACGGACGAGTACATTCGCTCTCCACTAAACGCAGTTTTTACCCGATTGTGGCGAACCCCAAAAGGTGGATTATGTGTTTGACCCGTATGTTTGTACGTATGTATCCTAATCCTATGTCCGATAATTTTATAGTGCAACAAGTGCACATTAACGAAGACAATTCAGCAATAAGGAATATAGTAACTTAACTTTAAGACGTAAGTCGTTTACAATAACACGAGACTGACCTAAATAAGCCATAACCCTTATTTATACTATATAGCATATTTTATGACATTGTATAACTGCTAAATAAAACAATCGTAATACCCACCAAATAAGTATACCCGACAATAATGTGTAATTTTGTACTGACTTGCAGTAATAGTTTAGAACTGTAATTTAGAATAAACAATAAAAACAACAGTGACTTTTCCAAGTTGTATTTCCATTAGAACAACAATTGCACATAATTCGTTTAAAGCTCACAGAGTGCGGTGCGTCGCCGGCAGACAACGTGCACCAGAGTCAACGATACATCATAAAATTATATCACTACATAACAAATTACAACAATATTTACGTTGGCACCGATTTACATAGTCATATAAAACATTTGTGTCGCCACACAAATCATATAAAAATATTTACTTACAAGTACGTACTTACGTAAATATACTTATAGTAATTCTAATTAAATCTCGACATGTTCAATAAATTCTTTATATACTTAACGTCTATATTGGTAATTCACGTCTAGACGGACAGAACGGGCAGACATATTTAGAATTTTATTGTTTCGCGCATATTTTATCACAATGGATGCTTTAGATGTTAACAACCTTGCAACATACTGTTGATAATTATAAATCTTTGGTAAAATATTTTTAAGAACATTTGTAAAGCGTCTGTTCCGTTGTTTAATTTTTAAAATTACATTTATCATTGGAAATCTGCGTTGATAACCAAATGTTTATAAAAGGCACAAGATTAGGCCACACGTTATAAATATTTACAACATTTACACAGTACGGCACAATGTACAACTCTCAAATGTGTAACATCACACACACTAACTAAAAAAATTGCAAAACTGCCTGTAAGAAGTGTAGGTACCCTGTGTAAAACTCGGCGGGATTTTTAATGTGATATAAATAAAAAGAAAGTTATTATACCTATGCAAATGGGGTGTTTTGTTAAATATCAATCACAAACAGATTGGGCTTTCAATGAAAATTTATGACAGTAATGCAACTCAATGCCAGTCAGCGTGTATTAAGCAATATTTACATTAAATCATTTTTGTTTTTGTGCGTTAGATAGACAGTAATTTTGTTAGATCACACTGAAAATATGGTCAACGCCAAGAATCGCTTTATCCTCAAGAAACCCGAGCAATGTTGTCTTGAGGTAATTTGTACACTTTATATATAAAAATTTCGATCAATGCCTCATCTGATTCCTTAATAAATATTCCTCTTTACCGGTTAGTGTTCGCTATATGTTTAAAATAGATTAAAAAATACAAAGTTGTAAAAACAAAGAAAACAAAATATGTAGCTAGTAATAAATATTAAAAAGTTTTTTTCCGAATCAATTTACTACGTGTGGAATAATTTCAACGCCTTCTATAGAAAAGGATTTAGAAGGAAAGCGAGGTTAGAGTTAAAACTTTACCTATTCAATGTTTCGTTTCGACCAGAATGCACTGGTCACACTAATAAGCTGCCTATGTTGCTCATATAGTTTTGCCCTATTTTCTAAAATCATAACTGTGATATTTGCCGTATGAAAAAGATTGTACTCATTAGTCAAAATTATTAAAGAAGAATCCGAAATGATTTCCGAAACGTCACAGAATAATAATCATAATTATAAAGTTGTTGTTGATATGTACCGACCGATTATAGTACTGAGGTGACTGCTGAAACTTGTTACCACGGCTGGCACAAACTGGTTAAAACATCAAAGCAAATTCAAACGACAAGTCTAAAACGTACTAACCAAAAAAAATTTCTAAGTAAATAAAAGCTATGCGAACGCTAACTACTTCCCTTACCGGTAAAGAGGTAGGCTAGGCTGTGCGGGCACCAGGTTATGAGGGCTCTGTCTTGACGCGGGCGCTGGTCGCGACGGCCGAGCGCGCCTCCTCCGGCAGCCGCTCGGGGTTCGTGAGGATGTCTGTGGTCGTGCACAACACTCGGAGCGAGTTTAGTACGGCTGCAAACAACACCACACGGCAATCGGTTACAAGTTAACTGAGAATGTCGTGAACTAATAGCACTCCATCGCCCCCCGCCGGCGATCGACTTGTGGTAGTTCTGCCAGGCGACGGTGCTGCCGCGCGCTATAGCATACCCGCTGTTTCTCGCTCTGGCAAATGACGTTCCAGAATGACAGAAAAGGATAGAAATATAAAAAAGTGCGATACCGTGCTGACCGACGCGACGTGGTCCAACCGTAATGATGTCGGTCGGTGGGCGTGTACTCACCTGGGCGCATCTCGACGAGCGAGCAGTGCTGCTCTGCCCACAGCAGCGTGGTGCGCACGAGGTCGGCGCCGCTGCCGCACGACACGCACGCGCTGAACGAGTCCACCAGCGCCGCGCTCACCACGCTAAACTGCACTCTCGGCTCAGGAATATCACTCATCATTCGATTAACAACAGCGGCGCATAATTTAATAATAGTAATAATAGTTAATGACAGGTATTAGACAGACCCAATACAATAATATGCTATATATCCATATATTTCCTACAGCGCAGATTTCCTTACGATGTTTTCCTTAACCAAAACTTAATTACTACAGCCTCAGCCTTACCAAAAGCCTGATAATCCGTACTTACTAAAAAGTTACTTGTTTTGAATCAATGAATGAATATTTATTTCATCAATAAACAAGTTTCATATTTTCAATCAAACTCCAATATGCCAAACAAAAATACTCCCGACGAAAATTTGTGTACATGCTTTTGCGTCGCGTTTTGTTTTAAAAGGATACGAGCCAATACTTCCAGTTGTGCATGGTCCGGTTGGCGACGTGGCGCGCGAACATCTCGCGCAGGCGGCCGGCGCGCGCGCGCGACACCGGCGCGCCCGTCGCCGGCAGCAGAGAGTGGCAGTTGCTGCAAACAACAAGACATTAGTATCGCACGCCGAACCACAGTTGATTACTATTTAACGTTAATTTTGAACTGGCCGACAAACGTTATCCTGTCCAAACTGCAAGAAAAATATATAAAAAATCTATTTTTATTTCAATCTCGGGAGCATAGACAGCATAGCAAACAAAAATTTTACCAAATAATGACGCATAACGACACCAAACAATGAACCCCCAGACATAGTTGAGGAAGTTTGAATTTAAATGTCGATTATCAATTAAATATCAAAACTTACCCCGATAATTTTGTTTTGTTTACCTATGGCGAACTAGCGTCTTATAGAATTATTCCCTATTCTTCCGATTTTCTATTCTAAATTTTCATGACCATGAACAAAACTTAAAGAAACTTAGAAAAGAAGAACCTACGACGTTTTCACTCTCTGAGACGACGATATACATTTATCAAATATAATCAAACCTCGGATCATTGTAATTTGAAGTGAAAATTACCGAAACATTGTTGCACTTACGAGATGGAATTATTTAAACATTCGATTTGTTGCCGTAAACTTTCCATTTCTTCTTTTACTTGATTCCTTTCTGCTTTCAACTGTTTTATGTATTCTGCTCCTTTTTGTAACATTGCAGCTTTACTAATCTGAAAAAAAAATTCATCAAATTACTTGTAGTTGTCGGTTGGTGACAGGCCGACAGGCCATGTTTAATGTTTCATGGGTGATAGTTGTACTACTTCGACCCTTTTGGGATTTTTATGCCACACAGGGTCTACAAACGGTGCCCCAATCATTTTAAAATTGGTGGACTTTGCATACGCCTTAGATTAGAAATTCCAAGGTTCCCTCAAGATTTCTTCACCGAAAAGTCTGTAGTATTATAATAAACTGTATACTTAAGTTCCGAAGAACTCATTGAGTGCACAACCAAGCCGGCCACCGGTCATGACTCATGATATAGTAGATAGTGTAGTGACCTTGGCGGCGGGATTGGAGTTGAGATGCGGTATGAGCCCCTGCAGCGTGTCGAAGCCGTTCTTGATGTTGTAGCGGCGCTTCTGCTCGGCGTGCAGGTGCGTGCGGCGCGGCTCCCGCGGCGAGCCCGCGCGCGGGGACCCCGGCGACGTGGGAGGCGACAGGGACTAACAAAATTAAACATTTCTTTTTCATTTTTTTTATGGCCATAATAGACGGTCTAGAACCTTTTAACCACTGGCACTGGACGCGAGTTATCCTTCTCCCTATAATAGCCTCTAGCCATGTACTAAGCACTTTTAGCCATGATCTATATTCATTTTGTCAGTCTGAAGTATGCGGTCGGGAAGTGAAAAATGGATAAAAGTGCAGTCAAATAGTGTAAATCCTTTAGTCGTAACTAAACTTTTCAATTATAAGTATAAGTTTAATCCATTTACATATGAGATATAGTTTATCTGAGATAATAATTTTACAAAGGGAATATATTATAATTATCTTTGATGTATGGATCGCGATTATCAGAGGCAGAATACTACTGAACAGACTGTTAGAACTAGCAGGAGACGGGAATTCCCCATTCGTAATGTCCATAAGACCTTATCTGGCCAATATTTACAACCTGTAATATTTAATTAAGTTTAACTTTTTATGGCCAGTTGAGTAGTGAACAAATAAATACGTACGTGGTGTGGCGACATAACGTCGCTGCCGATGGGGGAAGGCTGTCCCCGCCGGATGGGGGACTTGGTGGGGTCGCTACCACCGAGACCGTCCTCGCCACTACTGCTCAGTTTGTACAAGCTTTGAGCTGAAACAAAACTACACTGTAAGCAAGCTACCACTAGTAGTGAGAGCGTCAGTGGCCTCGGGGATAAGACGCGACCTATCATATCGAAAGGTCCGAGGTTCGATCCCCGGCTGGGCCATGTACCAATGGGTTTTTTCTCGAAACTTAAGTACATGTACTGACTGCTCTCAAACGGTGAAGGAAAACATCGTGAGGAAACCTGCATACGCCGAAGAAGAAATTCTTAGGCGCATGTGAAGTCCACCAACCCGCACTGGGCTAGCGTGGTGGACTATAGCCCGCACGCCCTCGTTGAGAGGGTAGGCCTGAGCCCCAGCAGTGGGGAGATTAATAGGCTGTTGATGATGATGAAGCAAGCTACTGTATCTGTTATCTTTGTCGTGTAATTAAGAGTAATTGAATTTAATTAAACGTTTGATAGAAGAAATATCACATCTCATTGAACATTGAAAGTTGTATTATATTAACTTTGTCAAGTCTGTTATTTTTGAAAAAAATACACCTCTTTTATCTTTGAATGCAGTTTTATTGCACTCCAATTCCAAAAATGCTGGGAACAGATTTATTATGTCTTGGTTGAAGGTTGACTAGAAATAGGTTCCTATTAATGCTGCTGCACATCTGCTAAAGGTGGAAAGACTTGCCAGAGTTTTTTTTCCATAAACGTTACAAAATAGGGTTTTTATTTAGTTCTTCATGCATGAGGAGAGTAAAGTCCTTGAAGGCCAACAATGCGTTAGGAGCTATTCTGGTGTTAATAGTAGGCTGCGGTGTCCATTTGCCATTACGTGGACACCGTCTGCTTAGTTCCACCTTGTTATATATAATAAAAAAAGATTTATATGTCGCACTAACAATGTTGAGAAGAGAGTAGCTGCGCTAGCATGACGCTGGCTTGCGGGAGCGTGGGCTCGGACGCGACGCTGTTGAGCGGCGGCGGGCGGCGCGCCGAGCCGCTCGCCGAGCCGCCCGCCGCCGCGCCCTCCGCGACCACCCCGCTCGACGTCGAGCGCGACCGGATGCGGATCGCGCCCGGGTTCGACTCTCGAGCCTGCACATTATTACATCGATTAAGGTCAGCATAAAATATAATAATAATAATGAAATAATAACACTGATCAAAAAATAAATACATTCATTTTAAGAAATAAGTTGACACAATTTTTTTAAATAAAAGTAATTTGAAAGGGATGCTTAGACAAATGTAAAAGTCAAGAGAAAAATGTGTGTCAGTCTAAATAAATAAAAATCATCCCAGCTATTTGATATTATACTGTGAAAGGAAGGCGAATAACTTACTCTTAGGAGTACTGTGGAATAAGCGTCAAGCGTAAATGACACGGTGACAAGTTCGCAAGGCAACGATGGTAGGCAACTTTACCCGAGCGGTGTGCCTCGAGGCGGACGCATCTGGCTGCGCGGCGGACGCGGCGGGCACGGCGGGCGTGGCGGGCGCGGCGCTCACGGACCAGTCCGCGTTGAGCTGCGCGCCCAGCGGCAGGCTGTGCGACCGGAACTGCTCCTTGCCGCCGCGGCTGCCAGCCGAGCTGCTCGCAACAGACACGCTCGACACCTACAATGAGCGAGGGAAAAGTGAAAAAAAAAGTTTTACTACAGATCTCATTCGTTCTCACACGTTCTGGTGAAGGTCGCAGGACCCAGCTGGATGAGGTTAGCACAGGACCGGTCGTCGTGGAGATCCTTGGGGGACACCTTTGTGCAGCAGTGGACGTCTTTTGTTATGATGTTGATGAGTAGTTTTTATTTCACTTCGATACGATACGTATTTTCAAAGTTATAAGACTTATTAATTTGTACCTCGCTTTATTTTTGAGAATACGTTGGCGGTCGGCATCGTGTACGGAGGTGTACCGACCGGGCGAGGTGTATGACACTCCCGCGCCACCCTGGACGCGCGGGCGCCAAGCACATTTACAAGAAAAACGAGGCAGATGACGTCGCACCGGGAGAAGCGAACAATAAGCTGAATCATTTTCACAAATCTTTAAAAAAATGTGTGAAGCAATTTGAAGTGCTAAAGAAAAAATCCTATTTTCACAGATATATTTTAGATGGAACTGGTATCTAAAAAAATATCGTTCCCAAGCTTATTACTGGAATTATAGTAAACAAGAGTAACAATTAAACGACTTGATTATGCTAGTCACGACGCGATAGATAATTAATGTGTAAGTTGGCAAGACGTTACCGATGAATACACCTAAGACCGCAGTTGAAACTATATCTCCAGTTACTTAGATCAAAAGCTGGGTTAGGCAAATCGTAGGTGAACTGATTCTCTTAGCAGATATCAGGTTTTGAAAGGTTTGTCAAAACAAGTCGTCCTATCTAGGCATACATGAATAGTGATATATCTAAAAGCGTCTTTAATATTGTTCAGTACTATGACGTGGATGTGCACACGTCTCCATAACTGTACATAGTTAATTTTGATCTAAAAAAACATTAGTCATTTGGGTCTATAACAGATAAAAAAGTACTTGTCATGAATTGGATAACGTATATCAATCAATTGATATCTATAAACCGACACAATAGGAAACTTATTACTTGATTATGTCAGCTTCACTACTAAGCTTATATGAAATAGATAATTTAGTTTATGACTAAGACATTGCTAGACAAGCATTCAAGCAAGATGGTACATAACGTTTTGCGGCGGTTATGCTCGCGTGGTTTTGCCACGAATAAACCGAAGTAGGCAAAATATGTTAATGTCGAAAAGCATTATTATTGGTTGTATACACATATGTTACTGGTAAATCTTAGACTATCGTAGTTCAGGCTTTTAAAGTAACATAATAAAAATCCTTTTCTAGTCAATTCACCTCAACTGGGTCTTCTTGGGTGAATTAGTAAGGTGAAGAAGATAGAATTTATTAAATACAATAATATACATATCTCGCCCGTGAAGGCCGGTAGAGGCCATATACAGATTGCAGATTAAGTTATTATTACATAGACATAATTATATATAAACAATTCAAATTCGTTAATGAGATATACCATATACCTAAGCTCAATCATACATAGGTTAATTTACATTATATCAGCCTTTCGACGTCCACTGCTGGACATAGGCCTTGTTCTAATTAACGCCACCAATCGCGGTCCTTCGCATCCAGACGCATTCGACAAAAAAATAATTACTACACATATTTCAATTATTGCATAATCATAATGACATGAAGATATGTGCCGATAATATCATAAAGTACAAAGTACAACCTAGACACGTTGCGAGGGCGTGTCTGGGGTGTGTCGCAATATTTGGAACGTACACAGATTATCGACCAGATTTGGTTTGTACAGTGTAAATATGACAGGCTGCCTATGTATGTACAGATATCGCGTCTGGAAACAAGGGCGGTCACAATGCAATCTGATTGCATATACGCTAAAAACGCAGTCATTCCTAATTAACATAGGTACGTTTTTAGTTTAAGAGAGACTGATGTACTCAGTAAGCGATAATTATTGGATACATTGATAAAATAATATTATGAACATAAACATCTAAGTAGTTCAATTGGTAGTTCCACTAAATCGAATAATGAAATGAAGGAGATCGAAATCTCCTTTGTTTCTATGGTGCAAAGAACAGAAAATATCGATTCGATCGAAGGGAGCTGTCAATTAAACTAGTTCTAGACTCACCGGCGGCGGGGCGCTCCAAACTAACATGAGGAGTTTTAAAAAGGTACTTGAAAGCGATTATTATGTATATAAAAAGTTTGCGTACGTCGTTAATCTGAACAATATGCACAAGTGATGGTATTGCCCTAAAGCGTGACACACACTGGGCGGCGGCGTTGCGAAAGCGTTGCGGCGGCGAAGGTTTGTATAAGAACGCGCCGCGCCGCCGCCGCTTTGATGTAAAGGGCTTCATACTATTTCAAACATTACAGAAAAAAACCGCAACGCTTTCGCAACGCCGCCGCTCAGTATGTTACGCTTAAAACGAATCATTTGCGTTTCTGGCACTGTGCGTAAGGATCTTTGCTGGTACCGTTTTTACCTGTTGCGAGGTAGCAGGCGCTAACGGTGGCGAGGGCATTTTGAAGGAGCGAGCGTTGACCGCCGTGGACGCGGGCTTCGGTTTGTAGTCGACGGGGGCCGGCTGTAAGTACTGCATCTGCGGCGGGGGCTGCCGCGCCGGTCCGGGGCGCGCCTCGTAGCCCTGCGCCGACACCTGCCCCGCCTGACTCTGTGTCGGCTGCGCGTAACTCTGAATCGGTACGCGAAAAATAATACTTTCATTTTTACTGTAAAAACAAACAGTCCCTGTATAAAGTAAGTTTAGTAAGGTTATTGTTTATATAAAGAGCGTACGATACGTCGCGTTATGTAAGATTTATTTGATTTCTTTTGAAATACAGGCCTTGTTAAAGCGATACATTTAACATTCATAACTAAGCATTACTATAGTACCGTAATTGGGACGGGAAGATTATGTCCATTTTAAAGAAGGAGCACCTACCTGATAGTGGCTGCTGGACAGCTGGCTCGAGTAGTGTGCTACCCTCGACCTCGGCTTCTCCCGGTTGTACCCGCTGCGTCCTTGAATCACTATGGCAGACGCGTACTTCGAGTTCTGCACAGGCTGCTGCAATAATGACACCGTCTCTGGCGCCGTCTGGGATGGTGGAATAGCTGAGGAGCAATCAGTTAACGGTTTTACCGCTTGCTCGAAAGATTTTAATGCAGTTTTCACTATTATACAAAGTTGTCTGGAAGATACAGGTAAACACACTGGCAAAATTACATGATAAATATTTAATTACAGATAATTATTTATTTTAATTTATATGGAACAGCAGCTTACAGCTAATGCTTCCATTTCATCAACTGGCCTCTGGTCTTTAATATTCTTTAGCAAATACCAGATTCTGTTTAAATTTATCCAAATAAAATGGGCAAATTAATCCATCTACATACAACCCTGTGACTTAAACCAATCTTTGAGGGTTCAAGTGTGCATTGGGCATTATAGGAGATTCGTCTTAGTACTAGCATCATACAGCGATTATGTCGAACGCAGCAACCCCCTATAATTAGGATATAGCTAAATCAGACAAACCGGTATTATACTTGTTGTAACATGTGTCTGGTTGAGTGATAATTTTCGGAGCCGGCACATACTGCAGTCGAGACGATTTCCCTCCATACACGGCGCTCTGCATCTGGCCCTGGTCCGGCTGCGTCGCGCTCGCGGCTTGCTCGTACGAGGCGGGCGGGTACGCGGGCATCATCTCTTGAGAGTTCAACATATTGTTATGAATCTCGTTTTGTGCGAACAGTCTCCCATTGTTGTACATTCTCATCTGCTCATTCTTTATCGACTGCTCAGACATCGGCACCATTTGAGTATTGTTACTTGTACCTGTAAGGAAATACTGTTCATATCTGAGCCTACTTTAAACGTATTTAGATAGGTAACAGAAATAAAACGTATTTAATGCCTACCGTGTATGGACATCTGACTGGTAGGCATCGTGACAGCGGTGGAGCTCTGGCTCCCAATGTTATACCCCTGTGAAGTATACGAATCTACTGAAAGACCACTCCTGTACAGAGTGTCCTCTGACGGAATAGCGCTTTCTTCAGGTACTGGCGGCAGTCGTGGCGTCGACAAAAGATCTGTAAAGAATAAGTTAACTCATGTTGATTAATAATCCCATCATAATATAACAAAAATATCGAGAATTGCTTTCATATTGAAATTCTTGTACTACCCTCAATAATTAATTGAACTAGTCTTTATTAGTACTTAACTCACCATGCAATGGTTCTAATGTGTCCATAAAATCATCAAGATTAGGTTGTAGCGGTCCTAAGCTCGGTTGGATAAAGTCAGCTAAACTAGCACCCCTTGCTGAAAATATAAGTAAACCATATTATTACATGTAGAATTTAATCTGGGTAATATTATTGTAAACATTGCTTTGACTGTCATTCAACAAGCGGTTACGTACGTAAGTACGCGTATAGGTACTAGCATGACCTGTAAATTGAAAGCAAATCTTACACAACCCACTTTCACTCACTGTAATTATCAATAGATTATCTACGCAAAAGTTTCAAATTCTGCTGACATTACAATAATAAGGTATTATCGAATTTGTATGATGATGGAGATGTATGTGGTCATAGGAACTTTTCAATGACTAACAGTAAATCCATTCGGTTTTTAGTTATTCAAATTGATTTGTGTTATGTACCTATCTCCCTACAATCGGGGAATGCGAATGGTTGATGGCTGGTGATGGTTGAAAACAGGGTGTCACTCATGAAGTTGAGGTAATCCTCGTCGGTGAGCATATTCCCCGCGAGGTCGCTGCATTGCGAGAACGATTCTACCGTGTCCATGTCGGATATCTGAAAACATATCAACATACAAATATGCTGCTGGTGGTTTCTTCATATTCAAAAAAACTTAAAACTTAAAAAAAACTAGGTTTATCTTATGCGTATCAGTGACCAAGGTAGCGACAATAAAATGCTGCTAACTAAAAGTAAATCAATTATACTAACTGTGTCCTGGACAGAGGTGTCCCCTTTGCCGAGGAGCCTCATAATATGAAACATGCGCCATTTTTTATATTCTGCTATAACTGCCTCGGCTCTTCTTTTCCAATACTTTCCTTCCAATATCGTTGTCTGAAATAAACACAACCCATATGATACGAGTCTATCTGTTAGAGGACATAGAACAATCGGAGGAAGCTTTAAAGGAGATAGCCTGAAGGAGTCAAACGGATTAAAGGCCGGGTTAAACCGAATGCAGCACGGCGCAGCACAGCACAGCGCAGCACGGCTTATGACGTTGTAAATGTATGGAATATTATGGGAGAGGACACACCAACGACGACGCACGACGCTGCACGTGCACGATCTGCGCTGCACCGCATACGCATTCGGTTTGACCCGGCCTTAAACCTAATTAAGTGTTATTACGAGGGTGGTATGGTTAATACTTTGTCCCCAATCCCCAACTCACTATAAATAAATAAAGATAAAAAACTATGTGGTGAGAAATCATTGGTAATACCAAAAGGTACCTACCTCGTATAGTAATAAATAATATGCAGTAGGTATACGTATAATATGACACTTTCAATTTTCATTTGGTTGAGCGGTAAAATACAATTTGTCATCGATGAAGAAGACGAAGATATAGAAGTTCTTATTAAGCTCTAATAAGTCATGGTAAGGGTATGGTAATAAAAAATAACATCAATTACGTGAAAATATGTAAGTATGTATTGCTTGCTATTATTACCTCTGGTTTCACGTGCGTGTCAACATCTAACGGGGAAGCGAACTGGCACACCAAAGTGTTTTGTTTCTTTATGACTGAAAAAAATCATCAGATAAATGTATAAAAATTAACATACTATATTATAATATTCTGCATAGGTAAGACATTACATAGGTATACGAATATAACACTACTTTCCGAAAGTCTACGTAGTCAAACGGAAATTAATAACTATTATTTAGATATAGTAGACAGAAACCAAACTCTAATATGTAAAAAATGCTACCGCCACACCGCACAAATTTCTTTCTTTATTTGCATGCACGCACGAACACAGGTATACTACCCAAGTGTGTGGAGGCGATTATTGGGGAAGACATATGTCCAGCAGTGGACGTCAGCAGCCTGATGATGACGATTAAGGGCTACAGCAAAAGAATGCTAGCGTTTAACTGTACCTAATTCAAAGTGAAGAATTTGTGGTCAGATGACAAAGAAACCAATAAATAATGGTAAACGATTGAATAATGACACAAGCAATAATGAAATACTTCTCAGCATAAATCATTGAAACATTGTGCGTACATAAAATCTCTCAATACCAGGAAGAGATTTTAATGTTGGCTAAGTATAAACAAAAGAAATTGAAAAACAGGCATACATGCAGATAACATAGTTTTTTCTGTGTGTACATACATTTTAGTAATAATATCAGATTGGATATTATGTTGCACAGATGTACCGTGTAACAACTCGCCGCCTAAATCCCCACGCCTCCCGTACGCGGCCCTAATAACCCGTCTAATCAGATAGCACAAAGATAAATATGCCTGTGGTGAAATAAATATAGGTTCTATAGTTACCTAACTACGTACCTATACATTTTATAAAAACATTCAATTACGTAAAAACCGCATGGTATGTAATGATAAATAATCAAAAAGACCTTGTCATAATGCTGTATTTTGTTGCTGTGAGGTCCAGGAGAGGAGGGCAGTTTGATTGACACATCATTATCTTGGTCTTTTGCAATTTTCTTTTTCTCTTATTGGTGCACATTATATGTATAAATTAAATATTTCTCATTATCCATAGGGGTAGGGCACTGTGTAGCAGTAATACTGTAGTTTGGCAACAGTTGCTTAATTAAGTTTAATTTAAATCTCAGCCTAATTTAGTTGATAAAATATTATTACGTAAATTTTCTCAAACATGTTTGGAAATGCGACTAATTTTGATAACTTTCTTCGAGATAATTGTTTTTCGAGCTGGCTTGCAAATAGAGTGCTGTTTAATGAAAAACAAAATTTTACGGCGGCCCGCACTGAACATTGTCGCCATTTAAAAAGAAAGAGTAAACCCATTTTCACAAAATTATTTTTTCATAAACAAAAATAATACATGTTCGTCCAGCAATGTTTCTGTTGCCGGCCGCTGCGGTAATGTACTATATTTGAAACAAAAATAGATTATTGTTTTTTCTTGTTAGTACAAAAAAGTACTAGGTACTACAATAATAAAGACTAGTCTACTAAAAATGAAGACAATAAGAAAATATTAGCACTAATAAGCGCGACAATGACAGGGCGGCGGTGGTGCGATAGCGTTGCGGAAACTTTTTGTAATGTTCGAAATAGTATAAAGCCTTTCACATCAAAGCGGCGCGGCAAACTCGCGCTGCGGCGGCGGTGCGAAGGCGAAAGCGACAAAGCCGCGCGCACAGATTGGTACGCCCCGCGCGGCGCGGCGGCGGTGCGGAGCGGCGGTGGCGCGTTGTATTCCTTTGTAGTATATGAGAACCCCCACAAAGAGCGGCGACGCGGGCGCGGCGCGGTGCCGAGCGTTCTTCATACACACCGCCGCCGCGCCGCCACCGCAAGCTGTATTCCTGTCTGAAGGGCTCCGCTTTATATTCGCTTCCCGCAGATTCGCCGCCGCAACGCTTTCGCACCGCCGGCGCCGCCGCTGTGTCTCTGTTGCGCTTTATACTATACTATTTAAAAAGTGATGTAGAAATTTATTTTTCTTTTTTTAAACAGAAACAGTACAGAAAGCAAGTATATATATACAGGTACATACAAGTAAATATATATACGATTAAGAGTTTAAAATAAGAACTCACACTGCATGTGCCAGCATCTCCATATGACGTTGTTCAACCTGATCTTGTCCTTCCACCGTAGTTTTATACCTTTGAAACGATTCCATTTTGGTGATGTTAGTTTTTGTCTGAGAAATGCAATAAAAAGAAAGATTTTTAAAAATGCTAACTTACCATGCTTCTTTTGCTTTTCACCTGTCACAAGCTAATATTCGCTAAAAGAACCTTCATAATTAAATTAACTATAAAAGTCCTCGAATTCATAAGAAACATTTTGACTTTAAAAGAATTTAAAACAGACATTATTGGAAAACAAAAAATGTATAATTTTTTGTATAACGTACAGCAGGGTCAAAACTGTACTGTGGAAATGTAGACTTGTCACACAATCAAATGATATGACTTATCAGTATATCAATAGGTGATCTTAAGCTTATAGCAAATAAAACTTTGATAAGAAGGTAGCCTAGTCTATATCTAATCTATATTTCTACCAGTATATATGTATACCTATATCATAAAACAAATTAGAGGCAAATGTTTACTTCTATTTTCCATATTCTCTACCATAGTCTACCATACGAACATATTCATATAATACCTACAAGTTGTAGTATAGGTATAATCATAAAATAAAGGTCGCCAGGAAAAAACACAAGGCAATAAGACTGCTTAACTTGTATTATTCAAATTCTGTCAATTACTCTTATTTGTGCATTAAACTATGTTGTATTAAATTATATTGTATTGTTAATTTCAGAGAACAATTGTTTTTTGATGTGCACACACACACAGGACCCAAATCATTAACTAGCTAGAACTTATTTTTATTTGTTAACACAAAAAGTAGAATATTACGAAAAAAAAAGTGTTACGGTCATTTTTTTGAGAAATGCTCAATAGAGCTTAATAGATATGGCTTAAAGGTAACCAAACTCTAGTAACCAGACCAAAACCTGCCTTAAAAGAAACAACTTTGAAAATTTACTTTGATTTTCATTCTTTGAGAATGACAATATAATTTGATGTATTTATACAACAAATTGATTTTGAATACCGTATCTGCTTTCTGCAAATGGTTATATATACGAAATTACATATGTAGTTAGATAAGCAGTTTGCAACAAACTCCAATATATCCTTGATCACATTATCAAGGGGCAACAATTAATAGCTCTGATAACTAATGTGCAGAATCTGTTACCATCAGCTACTATAATGCAATTTCATTCACAATATTATAAGTTAGTTCCTTAGCCTAGACACCCCAGGCCTCAGGACAGCATTACCTACTGACTGCATTCATAATTTAATGAAACAAGTGCAAAGAAAGTATAAAAGTTTAAAAAATGTTTCATCATAACATTGCTAATATAAATATACTTTACTTTACATTTTTATACAGAATAATCATACAAAATAAAACTTACAAATACATGCTACATATACTAGAAACACCTACTTACCAATACATCAAATTAAAATACTACTCATAAACTGAATAGATGATCATATCAAAAAGACATTAATAATTTATTAAACACAAAATTCATTACTATTTATAACTTAGTATTCATAGGCACTTATCTCAGCAATGACCTGTGTCTCTTGTACAGGCTATGATGACCTCACGTTATCTTTAAACTAAACCTAGTGGAAACATACATGTTTCCTCATTTTTAGAGAATATTGAATATTTTATCAAATTCCCTCCTTTACGTCATGATGTCTATACAAGCTTAAGAGTTAAATTTGATACATGTACCTAATGAAGTACTTAAGTTTGATACTTAAAACATACTTTTAATGAAGGTTTTCATCAATACAAAGAAATAATTTAAAGAAAATAAGAAAATATTTTTAAGCAATTACTTCATACATCCTAAATAAGTAGTAGGCAAAAGGAGTCTTCAGATTATAGTTTGAATACAAAAGCCTGAACCTACTGTTATATTTTTACATCACCTAAAAGGGGTACAGGGAATGAGACATAGGATTAATATCACTCAGAACATACGGTAGTGTTGTATACCTACATAAGTATGAATCCCGGTCTATTCAAACCTTGTGGTTTGGATGTAATAGACATTGTGCGATATCAAATATAAATTAAACAAACGCACCTGTAAGCCAAAGTCATACATTTGAACAGCTTTGTCAGTGATATCTCAATAGAAAGTTGTTGGTGCTGTATACTTTCATCTTTATCATCAGGTGGAAACTTTTCAATCGCTCCAGGAACTGTGTACGTAGCGACTACTGACACTTTCTGTACATTCTGCTCTTCGTCGGGTACGGGGACAGCCAAATCGTCGAAATCGTCTTGAGCTTCAGCTTCAAAGTGCGATACCATAAAGTGCCCAGAATGTATGGTTTCCTTGCCCGGGCGAGGCTGTCGCTTCTCCACATGGGTCATAGTGGTTTTATACGAGTAATAATTATCCTAAAAATAACAATTCACGGCATTTAAGGTGGTAATTTCCGTTTAACTATCAACTTTTGGACTTAGCCATATTTTTAACACTTCACACATTCACATTGTTTTTTTCCATTTTTGCATGAGATGACTGACAAACAAAATAATGTTGCCAAGCTATTAAAGTATTTACATAGAGGCCTACCCAGACGGTCATGCAAGCGTCATTCAATTCCATCAGTCATGTGACTGACGGATGAATGAACGTCTAAAGCGGTGACTGATGAAAATCTGCATACTGTATTTTTTGCACATGCAACCATCAGTCATGACTGATGGAATTGATTATGTATGACACTGACCAACCAACCACAGACTACTAAGAAGATAAACCAACCAACACTTAGGCCGTTTATGCACTATACGTTTCCGATTCACATTCATCATATCAGCCTGTAGTCGTCCACTGCTGGACAAATGCCTCCCCCAAGGATCTCCACGGCGACACTCACATTCACGACATTCACATTTAATACGTAAAAAAGAATTTATGTATGCATGTGCACTCATCCGTTTCCGATACATATTCAATTCGTGTTTGACACGTGATTGATCCGTTTTTTCACGCATGAAGTATTTTGTTATTTAAATGGTTTTACGGCTTTGGGAACGAGACCTTTCTAGCCAATCTTTCACTTCACTTTTTACTGGTTATATTATTTTATAATTATTTTCTAAGTGTAGTTTAATTATGTATTGTATATTCTGTTAGGTAGGCAAGTGATAATAAATCAGTCTTAGTCCAATCTTGGTTTCATTTACAATAATAAGTTACCTACTGTAAAAATATTTTTAATTAAACAAATTATTTAAAGTGTTTTTATGTTTTGTTTTCTACTTCCACGGACACACTAAAATGTATGCGGTATGTTTATAGCTTTTTCAAGGCAGATTTTGGCAACATTCAGCTATTTTGTGGCAAATTCTCTATTTTCCCAATGGTCACCGGAGGAAATCCCGTCCGTCTTTTTCACGTATTGAATACGAATGGAGTATAGTGCACAAACGATAGGACGTGAATTTCACGTCTCGTCTTTTCACGTAATGAATTTTGGATGTTTGTGCACTATACGTTTCCGATTCACATTAAAGAAGAACAATGATAAGAATGCAGTGAACTGACAGCAGTAGAATTCAAAACTTTGTAGGTGGAAACACTAATTGTAGAGCGAAAAAGTCATCTTGATCATTTAGGAATAATTTTTAGCAATTGTATTTTGCCTAGTAAATTTTCCTGCGAGATCGAATCAGAAATGAGAGGTTTCGGCAGGAGAACCAAGGTGACCAAGGTCACCGACATAAGTCAAAGAATTGCGAAGCTTAAGTGGTAGTGGACTGGGCACATCGCTCGTAGAACTGACGGCCGTTGGGGCAGAAATGTTCTCGAGTGGCGACCACGTATCGGAGACGCAGTGTAAGCCTCCCACAGGGTGGACCAACGATCTGGTGAAGGTCGCGGGACCCAGATGGATGAGGTTAGCGCAGGACCGGTCATCGTGGAGATCCCTGGGTCTTTGTCCAGCAGTGGACGTCTACAGGCTGATATGATGATGAAGTAAATTTTAATTTTTTGTTTGGCTTTTTCTAAACAGCCGTGTGTTAATTTGTCTAATATACTTAAGCATTGGTCGTCTGTGCACGATGCACGAAACGCACATGACAGCGCGTAGGCCTGCTCAACAGCAAATGCACGATACTTTGCTATCCAGGAAGCTCACGCACTGTTTCCCTTTACTCACTATCCATCCTTGCTGCCCGGACGTGCATGATGCACGATGCAAAACGACATAGTGCATAAGCTTGCTGGACAGCAAAAGTATCGTGCATTTGCTGTCCAGCTGCTAGATAATTTGGTATGCAGACGGTATCGTGGGAGCACTAGCGCAAGAAAATGAAATTAATTTATATAGAAAAAATCATTTTGTATTGCCAAACTTACAAGATACATCGTTTATTTGCATTCATTATCATGTTTTAACCATTAAAAGATACTAAGGCTAAGAACTCAACTCCTTGGTATTCTTTTTCTTCCTGATCAGTGATCACTAAAAGATAGATTTCAGTCTAAGAATTCTCCATCGCATTCTACTTCTTCCTCGGCCTAACTCACCTGAAAAAAAATGCAGTTCAAGTAATTTCAATGTCAGCCTAAAAATACTAAAAATATTTCTGTTGCTACCTCTATACAATGACACCATCAATTTAATATAATATTTTTTATAAGTAGGTACCTAATATTTTTATTTTATATTCAATTATATTTTTGAGAGCAATTATAATACCTACCAAGTACATACATACATACATACATATCTTCACGCTATGTCCCTGGCGGGGTAGGCAGAAAGAACGGAGCGCCAAGTATCGCGATCCTGACACACCTCTTTCGCTTCGCTCATTCTCTTCATACACGCTCGCCGTGGGACGCGAGTGCTCTTTACGTGTCCTACCAAGTAATTAGAAACAAAATGGGTAGAACTGTATCAATGGATTTCATAGATATAAAAATTCAAACAATAAAAGTATCAAGAAACTAGTGCCTACTCACTTGACGAAGATAGGATTTTATCAAAACATTGCTCCATTTGCTCCAAAACTGGCTCTGATTGTTGTGTTATACTTTGATAATGAAATAGCAATTTATAAATAAGTTTTTGCACTTCACTCTTGATCGAAATACCCAGGGTTTCCTTTAATTAATAACAAATTCAGCTTCTTGTTTATCACAACATACAATGACACCTTAGAATGACGTTTTTAAGGAAGGGATACCAGAGCGAGATTTTTTAGGGTGGCTAGATAATTGGTGCTGCATTCTAAACGTTGTTCCACTTTATAGTATTATGAGTATAGTGCACAAGCGCCCTAAGGCGTGTCGTAGACGGTCATGCAGGCTTCAGTCAATTCCATCAGTTATGACCATGGTTGGGATCCATATGTACTAGTAGTACTTAATAGTTCCATGTTAGGATCAAAGTATAAGTAGTATGCAGATTTTCATCAGTCACCGTATTAGACGATCATTCATCCGTCAGTCACCGCCTTGACTATGGTAAAACTGACAGCAAAACCTAGCGTCTACGGCGTGTCTAATAAATATATAAAAAACATGGTTTTTGGGGATTTTGTCAGAGATTGTTTAGTTTTCCAAAAAATGTATATTGTAGGTTTTGGTGTATATTTGTGATAGTTGTAACGACTCTACCGGATCGTTCCAAAATGTCCCTTGTTATTCTTCATTAAACTTACTATCGGTTTAATGCGGACATGAACCTGCAGTGTGGATCACCGAATGGCATTAGTTGTGCCCTTGTGGAGGCCGTGCTGTGGTTTAATTGAAAATCGCCGACTAACTCTAGTCGTGCTCTGTTTTTGTGATGGCCGGGCTGTAACCGCTGGTCTAAATAAATATAAGAATACATAAAATAAGACAGGGCTGTATAAACAAAGCTTCCCTTGCCCATCCTCAATAGAGGACAAACCATCAAAAAAAAAACAGTGTCAAACAGAACTGCCACTGTCAGTCATGTCATCAGTCAGATCCCGAAAGGGCTATATGCACTCAAGGTCAAGACACACACACACACGCACACATACGCACACAGACGTACGAACTGTCAATGTCATAAGTGACATTGACAGCTCGCACGTCAGTGTCACAGTGGTGACAGATGACATTTGTTTTTAAATTAGATTTTGGCTTGGTAACGGGACCTTTAAGCCATATATTATTTTGAATTTAGACTTATTTCATAAATCTTTTGACGTCCGATTGATGGTCTGACTGCGTTCATCAGTCACGCGTCACTAGTGATGTGAACCAATTACCGGTTTTATGAATTATAATTAATCGATGCGTATCCGAACATGCTTGACTAGAGTTACTTGAAATCAGCTTTCCATGACTATAAAAGATCTGGCTTAAAAGGGTTCCTTCCACGTCTAGGCATTGGACATGGAAAAAAAAGACGACGTTGGTCTACTTTGTCTATGAATTATTAATCATAGACCAGAGACTGTTTTTTTTAAAATATTTTTTGGCCTTCATGAAAATTCACGTTTGTGACTATGATGGAGGCTTTTTGGCGGGATTTTGTCGGAGACAGTTGTCTTTTTTATTTAGTTTTCCTAAAAATGTATATTGTAAGTTTTGGTGTATATCTGTGATAGTTTTATATGCCACTAGCTTATGCCCGCGACCTCATTCGCGTTTAAAAAGAAGGCTACTTGACATACTAATTGAGCTGTGCATGCAACACTTCAAACAAACCAAAACCAACCAACCAGCCAACTAACCAACCAACAAACCAATCATTCAACCAACCAACCGACCATCCCACCGACCGACCGACCGACCGATCAACCAACCAACCCGCGAACAAATGCGCGAAACGCGCGAGCAAACGCGCGAAACGCACGAACAAACCAACCAATTACCAACCAACCAACCCGCGAACAATTGCGCAAACAAACGCGCGAACAAACCAACCAAATAACGGTTGGAGTGGACAAAAGGGGGCGCCAAGGAATTTTTTTTTGAAAATATTCAGAAATCACCAGAAACACTTCCACGCGACCTGGTTGAGGTACAAAAAGAAAAGGGGACAAAAAAAATTTTTTCATATCTGAAAAAATTTTTCGGACTTCGAAAAAATTCGATGTCAGTATAACACCCTACTTTTTTGATGCCATTCGACAGGTGACATCGAGACAAGCAACTTTTGTTATATACTTTTTTTTTTCCTGCGCCCCTCTCCCTGGCCGCTAGAGAGGGGGTCAATTGGCGCGCTTATCAAGGCAAAAAGGACTTAGAAAAATTTTCAACTAATTTCGATGTCAGTATAACACCTTACTTTGTTGATGCCATTCGACAGGGCACATCGAGACAAGCAACTTTTGTCATATACTTTTTTACCCCTGGGCGCTACAGGCGGGGGTCATGGTCGATGTCATTGTGGACCCCCCTCTAGCAGCCAGGGGGAGGGGCGTAGGAAAAAAAAGTATATGACAAAAGTTGCTTGTCTCGATATCTTCTGTCGAATGGCATCAAAAAAGTAGGGTGTTCCGTGTTATACTGACATCGAAATTTTTCGAATACTTTTCTAAGTCCTTTTTGCCTAGATATAAGGCCGCCCTCTTTGCTACATATGCACCGTGTAGGCACTTTGTGCCGCTTTAGAAGGCCAAATAAGGGGCGCACAACAAAACGGTTCAGACAAAAGTCATTGGCCATGACGCGACTTGTCGAATGCCCCCCCCCCAAAAAAGGGGGGGGTCACTATGACATCGACGATGACCCCCCTCTAGCGCCCAGGGAAAGGGGCGTAGGAAAAAAAAGTATATGACAAAAGTTGCTTGTCTCGATGTCCCCTATCGAATGGCATCAAAAAAGTGGGGTGTTATACTGACATCGAAATTAGTTGAAAATTTTTCTAAGTCCTTTTCGCCTTGATAAGGGCGCCCCAATTGACCCCCCTCTAGCGGCCGGAGGAGGGGCGCAGGAAAAAAAAAAGTATATAACAAAAGTTGCTTGTCTCGATGTCCCCTGTCGAATGGCATCAAAAAAGTAGGGTGTGCCATAATGACATCGAAATTTTTCGAAAAATTTTTTAAGTCCAATTCAAAAATTTCTAAGATTTTTTTGCGTCCCCTTTGGTCCACCCTGACGCCAACAACGCCAGGGCAGCGTCGGATTCCAAAAAAGAGAATTTTTTCTAAATTTTTTTCATTGCGCCTTCTTTTGTCCACACTGACCGGTAGATACTTAACATACTTATTTAAACTTGTTAAATAGGTAATTAATTAGATTATTTATTCCCAGATGTCCCACTGATCCTGACAATAGGCATAACATCGGGAGCCACATCCACCTATGGAGGAACTGGATACCTATAACCAGGCCTGGACTTAAGAGACCCAGGGACCTTCGCAGGGCACGGCTGGGGACCCGTTGGATGGCTGGGGCCCTAGGCTCGGGCCTTGTGGGCCTAGGCGGAAATCCCGGCCTGGATATAACACCTATGGAAGAAAGTGGATACTCTAGGTTCTTTATACTCCCGAGTCTCAACCCAACACAATGATGTGTTCCTGAAGACTTTTGGCCAGTAGGAGTAATGTCCCGCTGCTTAGGGTAGTGAGACAGACTAATACAATTACGGGGCCTATCATATCAAAAGGTCCGAAATCCCAGCTGGGCCATTAGCTAATTAATTTGAAATGAATTTTTAAGTGTAAGAATTCTCAAATATTAAGTAGGCTAATGTACTTACTTATATGTTTATGGGCCACTAATTGCCATAGAATAAAATGAAATATTAATACCATGACAAATATCTGCTTTTCTGAGCATCTGGCATTAACCGCATCCTCCGGGGCTAGGCTCATAACATAATTCCGAAGGTAGATAGGTATGCAGGTGGATGTTGTAGGTTTGATATATAGTCAGCAGCAGTGTGGTACATAGATGCTATTTCCCTTCTAGTGGACATGCAAGCCTCTACACCAACTTGTGACACTGTGGGGCGGTTGGGCTTTTGTTGTTGGCCTTTAGCCGGCAGGTAGGTAGGGTATCTAGGTTCAATAAAGAAAACTAATAAATAATTAAGTACCTACCTTTATCTAATTATGTTTTATTTATAAAAATTTGTAGCATATAAGTGGGTATTTGTAGATAACCTGTCATACGGCGGGCCGTCAACATTGGAATTACACTAACTACAGAAAACTAACCTCTCTCATTTCTCTCGCCTTTTCCCTTAAATATACTACATTTTGGCGACGAGGAGTGTCTGAACTCGTGTTATTGAGTGCAAATAAGTTCGATTCATCTTATTTTGTAAAATGGCAAGTGGATTATTCGGCGGAACACTCGTTTTCGATCATCGACATCACCAGTGGGAAAATTTTCAAGTGCGGTTGAAACAGTACTGCATAGCTAATGGAATTTCGGACTGCAGTGATAAGTTGTTCGAGAAACGCCGTGCGATTCTACTCACATGTCTGGCAGAAGAAACCTTCGCTGTGGCTACTAACTTAGTGCACCCAGAGAAGTTGGATGAAATTGATTATAGCAAGTTGATCAGTCGTCTGGCCGCACACTTCACCTCGAAGCGTTGTGTGTTCGCGGAACGGTTCAAATTCTATAAAGCGGAACAAAAAGCAGGGGAAAGCCTGGGCGACTGGGCCGCCCGCGTCCGCAACCTGGCGCAGTACTGCAACTTCAAAGACGAATTAGACAGTGTAACAAGGGATCGGTTCGTTCTTGGCTTAGAGAATAATAAGGAGAGAGAACGTTTGTTTACGGAAGACGAGACCAAGTTGACCTTTCACAAAGCTTTAGAGCTGGCTCAAGCGGTTCGTTCTGCGCGGGCTGTGGCTAAACGCGACGGCGGCGCCGGCGCCGGCCCCAGCGGCGGCGCCGGGGCAGGCGGCTCGGCGGCAGCGGGCGAGTTGTTCGCATTATCGCGCGCAGATACAAAAGCGCGCGCAGGGCCGGATCAAGGGGCTACACGTTCGGATAAAGACAAGAAACCCTGTGAAGTATGTGGCTACACCAACCACGGGAAGGATACGTGTCGTTTTTTAAAGTACAAATGTAAAATATGTGGCTTCAGAGGGCATTTACATAAAATGTGTCCAAAGAAAGGTGGTGTGAAACAAAGCAATTTCTTAGTTTCGGATGTATCCTGCGAGTTGGAAGGTAACCTTAATATATTTAATATTAAAGACAAGGACAGTTTACCTTTTATGCAAAATGTTTACTTAAACGGGAAGGTCACTAACTGTGAAATTGACAGCGGTAGTTCAATTTCTGCGATGTCGGAAACATTTTTTAATGTTTGGTTTAAGAATCACTGTTTAAAGCCTACACAAAACATCTTGCGTACTTATGATGGAGGAGTAATCATTCCTTTAGGATGTTTTTCGTTACCTGTGACCTATGGGGTCCTAACGCAGAATATTAATTTTTTTGTAATAAAGTTCAAAGGTCAGTCTCCACCATTGCCTATTTTGGGAAGAGATTTTATGAATAAATTCCATTTATCTCTTTGTAATCTACATTATGTAAATGGCACCGATGGTAGTACGTTTAATGATTTAAATGATTTAAAAACAAAATACAGTAGGGTGTTTTCGGAAGAACTAGGCAAGTTCAATAAATTTAAAGTTGATTTAACTTTGAAACCGGATGCCAAGCCGATTTTCTTTAAGCCTCGCCCCGTACCTTTTGCTTTGAAACCAAAAGTGGACGAAGCTCTTGATAAACTGGTTGCTTCAGACGTTTTGGAAGCTGTCGATCATTCTGACTTTGCAACGCCAATCATTCCAGTTTTGAAGCCTGATGGTACGGTGAGATTGTGCGGTGATTATTCTGTAACTTTAAATAAGATTTTAGTCGTTGATCAGTACCCGCTGCCAAGGTTTGAGGAACTATTTACTAAACTACATGGTGGTGAAGAATTTACTAAACTTGATTTGTCCATGGCATACTGGCAACTTTGTCTCTCAGAAGAGTCGCAACCCTTAACATGCATTAATACGCATCGGGGATTGTTTAAATTTAAACGTCTAGTGCTAGGAATATCTTCGGCCCCAGCCATTTTTCAAAAGACGATGGATCGAGTGCTGAGTGGCATTGAAGGAATATGTATTTTTCAGGATGACGTACTGGTTACAGCCCCCGACAGACCCACACATTTGAAAAGATTAGCTTTAGTACTTGAGAAATTACAAGAAGCTGGGTTCACGTTGAAAAAAGAAAAATGCATATTTTTCCAAAAATCAGTAGAGTACCTAGGCTATGTAATTGATAAGTTTGGTATTCATACTTCACCTAACAAGGTTCGTGCTATTAAGGAGGCAAAACCTCCCACCACTGCTTCTGAATTAAAGTCATTTTTGGGTATGGTCAATTATTACAGAATTTTTGTTCCAAATATGTCGAGTTTACTGAGTCCGCTCCATAATCTACTGAAAAATGGCGTAAAATGGGTATGGTCAACTGAACATCAAAATGCTTTTGATATAGTCAAAAAAGAGTTGCAATCTGATAGAGTGTTAGCACATTACAATCCAGATTTAAAAACCATTTTAACCATAGATGCAGGCCCTTCAGGATTGGCTAGTATTTTATCTCAAACTCAAAAAGATGGCACTGAGAAAGTAGTCTCTTATGCTTCGCGCTCGCTAAGTAAAAGTGAACGTGCTTACTCGCAAATTCACAAGGAGGCAACCGCGATCATATTTGGTGTAAAAAAGTTCCACCAATATCTATATGGTAGATCTGTTCCTTTTATATTACGTACAGATCACAAGCCGTTGTTGTCCATTTTCGGCAATAAAAAAGGCATACCAGAAATGGCAGCAAATAGGCTTCAAAGATACGCGCTATTTTTATCGGCATATAACTATAGTATTGAGTACGTGCGTAGTGCGGATAACGTGGCCGACTATCTGTCTCGCTCGCTCCCCGCGACGCCCGCGCCGGTAACTGCTGGCGCCGCGGCGGCCGACTCAGCTGACGTGTGCAGTGGCCACACAGTTGCGTGCGAACCGAACAGTTATATGCATTTCATTGTCAATAACGAAAATTCAATGCCCATTTCTATAAACGACGTGAAAAAAGAAACGAATAGTGATGAAGTATGTAAACAAGTTATTGTTTACATCAGGGAAGGTTGGCCTCGTAAAGTTTCAAATATAACTTTAAAGCCGTATTTCAACTGTAGACTCCAGTTGAGTTATGAAAATAATTGTATCATGCGTGGCCATAAAGTAGTTATTCCTTTAAGCCTAAGAGAAAAAGTTTTGAACGAATTACATTCGTCTCACTTTGGAATAGTAAAGTCTAAATCTGAGGCACGGGCTAGATTTTGGTGGCCGGGGATAGACAGTGATATTGAACGCAAAGTAGGTGAGTGCGTCTTGTGTTTTGATACTAAAAGTGCACCCCCCCGCGCGCCGCTGGCGCCGTGGCCGCGCCCCTCCCGCCCCTGGCAGCGGGTGCATGTCGACATGCTGACAGTACTTGGGAAAAACTATCTAGTAGCGATAGACGCTTATTCTAAATGGCTAGAGTGTTTCATTTTACTGAATTCTTCAAACTCGGAAATAATTATAGGGAAATTGAGTGAATTGATGGCACGTTTTGGATTAATTAAAACACTGGTGTCTGACAATGCTTCTGTTTTCACATCTGATTTATTTGAAAAATTCTGTAAATCCAATGGCATTGAACACTTAACGATAGCACCTTATCATCCGGCTTCAAATGGTCAAGCAGAGAATTCAGTTAAAACTGTAAAGAAGGCAATCAAAACCTTAGCTGAGGAAAGTTCCTCACAATTTTTGTTATTACTTAAACTAAATAAATTTTTGTTAGACTATAGGAACACGGCACATTGTAGCACAGGTTTTTCCCCAGCTCAGTTATTGATTGGACGTCCATTGCGCTCTCGTCTTGATTTATTATGTCCAAAACCTAAACAACACATTTTACCTTCCGATTCCGCAGTGCATGCCGCGGCTAATGAAAATGTGATTAACAAACAGATCTCTCAATGTGAAGTTTTTGGTGGGAAAAGAAATTTGAAATTTAAAGTTGGAGATGAAGTCCTAATAAAAAAACATTATTACAATGGTACCAAACATACATGGATTAGAGGTATAATTAATCAAAGAATTGGGTCACGTATGTTTTTAGTTTATGCACCAAAATTCGATTGTGTTGTTAAGAAGCATGTAGATCAAATGCATAAGTACAGAGGAGTAGACCCTGACGCTCAAAACCAATGTTCTAGTGAAAGTGATACCGATTATGCGCACATTACCCTCGATGCCACTACAACACAGAGTGACCAACTGGACTCGGACCAAAGTGAAGTTTGTGAACATGAGATCACAGAGTCCAGTTCAGTGCAGAATGCACAGAGTGAGGAGACTGCCGCTGCGTTTAATACTCCCACTCCCACAGTAGACAGATCGGCAACTGAGATAGACCGTAGCGATGGCAGTCTTACTGAAACATTCTTATCGCCTTCTTCTTCACTACAGGATCAGACTCTTTACTCCGATTCACCAGCAAGTGTGGAGGAAGGGAGTATATGGGAGCCTTCCGATAATGTGACTCTTGACGATTCTTCTCCGATCTTGAATATTAACCTTAGACCTCGTCACCGTTAAAATTTAAAATTTTAGAATCTGATTGATTCTTTTTATTTTGGTTGTGTATACCTACATCTTAAGATTTTTTATTATTCTGTATTGTTAAATTTAGGTTGGGGAGATGTAGTACTTCTATTAAGTAGTATGATTTTCTTTTGGTTAGAAGATTACATTAGTTTTGTATTGTTAAATTTAGGTTGGGGAGATGTAGCATATAAGTGGGTATTTGTAGATAACCTGTCATACGGCGGGCCGTCAACATTGGAATTACACTAACTACAGAAAACTAACCTCTCTCATTTCTCTCGCCTTTTCCCTTAAATATACTACAAAATTGCACCTCCCCTAAGTCAAATACCTAATTAAAATATTTCACAGGCCTTAAGCTTAAAAAGGTTGCAGAAGAAAAGTCAAAGGTTAAAGGTTCTGCTTCCATCCAATGTAAGGCAGCTTCCCCATAATACATGCAGGTTTAGTAAAAGTATGATAGCCATCCAAGGCGGTAGCGTAGGATTCAAGATGGTAGGTGAATCCTGGAACAATTGTCAAGAATGTTAGAACCAGTGTGTGGTATCAGCAGCAAGGAGACCCAAGGTCCAGTGACTAGTGGGCCCGTTACAACTGGGAAACACTTCTGCAGTAGGTTGAAAGTTGAACAAAGGAGGTATCTACCTACACCTTCTAATCCCACACATGGATGAGGTCTCGTCGATCACCGTGATATTGGCATCATCGTCAACTTGATGGAGCCCACAAATTAAATAATAACCTCAGAATTGAACAAGTTATGGCGATTTAGCGAGGTGAGTTCCACAGGTCGGTCGACTCAGTCCAAGTCCAAGCATACTCTTTAAGTAAAACCTCAAAATCACAAGGAAACTGAAAATATAGCCACTTTTGTGATAAAAATGTCACCATTAAACCATGCAATATTTTTTGGGAAATCATTGCTGGCTATGACGGGCCACCCCGACAATTTCCCCACGTTGCCATGGAAATAAAGTGATCAGGTAGTTTACCATAGAGTGTAAATAGCAATAACAAATTAAATTATAACCTAAAACGTATGGGAAAATTACCAAAAAAAAAACAAAATTTTACACTCAAGATTTTGGTGTTGCCTGCCTGTATTTTTCCCTAAATTCGAGGAATTTTTAATTAGTTTAATGAAAAAAAGAAATTACACGATACGGATGCCATCATTATTAATATTAGGGAGCGGAACATGAAAAACTACATCAATTAAATTTGATTCCGTAGCGTTTCACAACCTCTGGGACAAACTACTGGAAAAAATCTAATCAGAGCAAGACGTTTTGCTTGATTCGGAATGTTTTTGAAGGATGTATGAACATCCCTTTCCTTTGCCTTCAAATTATTTTAAAAACAAATCTTGAGTGAAAATAGCCTCGGCCGTCAGATCCAGCTTGGACGTTTATTATTTAATTTGTGGATCCATCCAGCATTCAGCCAGCCAAAGCCAAGATTCACCACAACAGGTTGTCGAAGACATCTGTGTGTGGCACTAATCTGTGCAACAGGCAGGAGCACAATACCTTCCAGCTACCACAAATTGTAAATACGTCCAACCAAGCAGGACGCAGGGGTAGGAGGAAAAAAAATTGAGTGCGAGTACCTACTTACATTTTTTGATTTTTAAAAAAAGCATTTTACAGAAAATGAACTCTCCTAAAGCTACATCCCCTGCGTTTAAAAATTTGAATTTTAAACAAAGACAATCGCAATCGCCAGTAGAACTAAAAGAGAAGATGAGAAAGGTTAGGATCATGTACCTACTTACATTTTTCTGATAATATAAAGTAAATAGGTATATTTTATTTAATTGTTCTTGTATTCCGCCTTTAGCAATAAAGAGAAACTATTATAATACACTGCATTGATTTAATAACTAACAAGGTTAACCCTCCTAACATTTTTTTTGTAAAAACTGCTGTTTGTTTATGATTGTTGGGTAAACAATTCTTGTTTGTTTTGCATAAATGTCTATAAAAAGTAACCAGGTTCCAATATATTTATATTACAGAACTATAAAGACAAAGTTCAAAACTGCCGTAACATGTTATTGAATAGATTTCGGGGTCCAGTTGTTGAAATGGATATCCGTGACACATTAAATGAAATATATAGAAGCATGTTTAATTTTGGAGACGAGAGCAAGTTTGATGATGAAGAAAATGAAGTATTGGAAGAAATTAAAAATGAACTTGTGCAAGAAGAGCTTGAATGGTGGGTTTATATTATTAATTAATTAGTTTACTTTATTGATTGTGATTTAGGAATTAGGTATTCGTTGCCGAGCGAAGCTCGGGAATGGAAACCTAAAAAGTAGGTCTCCTATTCTGGGGGTAACCAGGTCCCTATCTAAATTATAAGTTTTCCCTGCATTGGTTTTGCACTCCATGCCATTATTTTCAGTCTTAATTTTAATTAATAAGCCATTTCATATTGCTGACTGCTAAAGCTTAGCTAATGTGAATGAACTTCCAATTGAATTGTTTTTTATTTATTCATTTGTAACCAGATATTTCCGTTCCAATCAGCTTCGCTCATGTAGAAAAGTTTTCCCCGCCTATGTTATTTAATGTATACATATTACTGTAAAGTTTCATCAAAATCTGTTCAATAGTTTTTGCGTGAAAGATTAACCAACATACATCACAACATCATATCAAACCTTTACCTTTAAAATAATACATATTAGTAGGATTCTATTGCTGGTAAAATGGGATCACTTTTGAAAAATTTTACAGGGTAGGTACTGTATCTTTTATTTATAATTTCTAAAATACAAGAAATATAAAAATTTTAGTGCTGTCAATTTGAATGCGTACCTACCTTCAGAATCAGGCCTAGCAGCTATTTTTGCTAGGTACCAACACTAGAAGTTATCAGTGGCCTCAGTTCACAGTTTACGCAGCCCCTATTTTACTGTATATACATGTAATATTAATACAGGTGGCTGCAAGAATATGAAAAATCACAACTGGAAAATGTTGACTGGTCTTCAATGGAGCAAGATGACAATGTGATATGCCCCGTATGCCAGAGGACCAACTTCTCTCTTCAAAAGGGCATTTTGTCTTGTCAACATTGTAAAATGGCTGTTAACACATATAAATCTCTTTTAGATATTAAAAACTCAATATTATGTTGTGTAGAGAAGCACAATAGTTTGTGTAATAAAGAAGCACAGTTTGGGTTAGTTCAAGAATTGAATGAAACACATATTTATCTTATTTGTGATAGCTGTACAGAAATGCAATGGGTAGTGTAGTTATTGTCAAGTCATCAGTTTCATTTGATTGGCAACTATCTGTACACTACTAGAACATACTAGAAACAACCAATTTTGATGTTACTAATTTGATTGTAATACCTACTTGTTATTATTTTCCTATTTTATAAGCTGTACAGAAATGCAATGGGTAGTGTAGTTAATGTCAAGTCATCAGTTTATTTGATTGGCAACTATCTGAACATACTAGAACCAACTAATTTTGATGTTACTAATTTGATTGTAATACTTGTTATTATTTTCCTATTTTATTTAAAACAATTTTTTCTACCAAGGTAAAAACAAGCTGGCCTCTGAGGTGTATACATAGCATATCAGATTTGTTTTTTAAAAGTGCTTTATTATTATTATACATATTTTTAAAACATTTACATTCCTAATAATGGTGATTCATTTTTTATAAATAAAATGTTTGATGAGTTTTAAGAAAGAAGTAAGAAAGAAGAAATAAGTACAGTAAAAGTTGGATGAGCGAGAAAACTTTACGACCTGCTCCCGTCACTACCTAAATTATCAGTACCTTTAACAATACATAGTAGGTATGTAATTGTTTGGTGTATGTAAAAAGTACCTACCTTTATTTATAACTCCGTGAAAAAGCCGCTCCAGCAGTTCCAGCACCTCTTTATGTGAGAAACTTGATTGAGCAAAAAACCTCCATAAACGAGAAAAAGATTACGGCTCCTTGAGTTCTCGTTCCAGGTTTGACTGTATTTGCTTGTTTTTAACGTGAATTCGATGAACTTCTTCCTCGTCGTCCCAGCGCGGCCATTCCGGAAAATTTGCGTAACGAAAAACTACTTTTGATAGCTTCATACTTCTAACAGTTTAACTCGCGACAGGTAATATAATTTGATGAAATTGCAATCATCGAATTCACGAAAAAAAACAGCGGTAGTAAGCCACCTGGAGGAAAAGTATCATAATAGATGAAAATAGCAAATTTTACGCAAAGGAAACATTCCTTTATTTTTTGAAATTTTTTAATAATAAATGTGTTCAGTGAAATTAAATCCAATTTTTCCCTATGACATAAACTTGACTTTTTAGGACGACATTTTAATCATTTTTATTTATTTAAATGTTAAATTTCATGACCTTTCTTAATAATTTAAGATACTTACTATGTTACTTAGAAGGAAATAATTCTGATGATTGACTTTATCGATTAGCATCAAAAAACTACAGGTGCGCTTTTTGCATATTTGTCCGGTTCGATTCCCGACTCAGGCAGGTGGTTTCTTAAAAATCTTTGAATGCAAATTTACTTAAATTTGAAAATAAAGAAATGTTTCCTTTGCGTAAAATTTGCTATCTTCAATTTTTAGGTCACTTTTCGTCCAGGTGGCATCTGAAAATTCCATCCTGTATATAGCCCTAAGTGTTATTCTGATGCATAATCTATACTAGTAGTTCCGTGAGAACAGTAGACCTCGCCAGCCCTTATAAACCAAACCTAAAAGAAACCAACAAAAGTCAACTTTGGAAACAGAAAAAGTACCTACTAAAGTGACAAAAATTAGCACTTTAAAGCTTAATATTTCGCAAACGGATCCCTGAATCGAAAAATGTTTATCACACACCCGCGATATTTTTGAAAGACCCATCCAACGATACCCCACACCATGGATATCACGCGGAAAAAAATAATTTTCCATTTTACGTATGCAGTTCTATGAACATAATTTATTTTTTCAACTTTCTTAAGTCGATCCACTATTACTCAAAAACTAATAGAACCTACTTAGCCGTAATAGTTTTCCTTGTAACTACGTTATATATGCTACTGCCATGAATTTTTTCACATTTCCAGAAGCAACCGTTTAGCTGGCAGGGGGGGGGGGACACGTGACTCTAACAAAAATTACCGCTTTAAAGCTTAATATTTCGCCAACGGATCCCTAAATCGAAAAAATGGTATTCACACACCAGCAATATTTTTGAAAGACCTATCCAACGATATCCCACACTATGGGATTCACAAGAAAAAAAAGTTCACTCCCACTTTGCGAGTATGGTAGGTACTCTAAAAAAAATGTTTTTCAAAATTTTATTCTACTCATTTTGTAGGTTTAATTAATTTACCCACACTATGGGATTCACAAGAAAAAAAAGTTCACTCCCACTTTGCGAGTATGGTAGGTACTCTAAAAAAAATGTTTTTCAAAATTTTATTCTACTCATTTTGTAGGTTTAATTAATTTATACATATGCCAAATTTTCGTCAAAATCGGTTGAAAAATGCGACCTGTAGAGAATTACAGACAGACAGACAGACAGACAGACAGACAGACAGACAGACAGCCGGACAAGAGCATTTTTGGCCAGTCTCGAAACGTAGACGCTTCGCTCGCTCGGTCAATTACTGAAAGATTTCATCAAAATCTGTTCCGTAGTTTTTGCGTGAAAGAGTAACATACATGCAAACTTTTGCGTTTATAATGTTGTTGTAATGTAATGCTGTTTCCCGCGGCTTTACCCGCGTGGAATAAGTTTTTTCCCGCGGGAACAGTTTACCACGATAAAAAGTAGCCTATCCAGGATATAAGCTATCACTGTACCAAGTTTCATCAAAATCCGTTACTGCGTGACAGTAACAAATATTCTTACAAACTTTCGCCTTTATAAAGTAAGTAGGATTAACAGGATGCACTTTACACGGCTTGCTCCATTCCACACAACACCCGTAAAACACAATATCCCGTAAAATTTAGTAAAAATGTGTAAGAACTAAGAACTGAATTTAAACTCTAGTTTACAAAATAAAAAATGACCTTTTATTTCAATTCATGAAGCATGGTAACAAGGTATATAATGTATATTTATTATTTCTCGTCATATAGTTGGAGTTAGAACATTTTTTATTACATGTGATTAATTCTAACAAAGGTTTAGAGTAAACGGTAACTTGTATAAAATGTACATTATTATTATTAGTAATATGTTGTATAAAACAGTATCATTATTTTACCAACTGTATTACGTTAGCATTTTTTGTTGTTGAATTCATCCTTAGTATAAAATGGTCAATTATGTGAATTACTCTAGGTCTGAAAATAATAATAAAAATCTGACAATTCCACACTTATAAAAAGGGCTACAGTATTTAACAAGATTTGCTTAGTATTTGAGTAGGTACATACACTGAAATAATAAGTATTAAATATTACACCATAATTGTTCGACTCTGACAGTCACTAAAACTAAAACTTAATTTTAAGTGTTAATAATAAAGCTATGGATAGAGAAAAATTCTAAAAAGGTGAACAAAATCAATCTTGAGCTTTGCGCCCGATATGCCATTATTATCATACATAATTATAAACAAAGAACATGTAATTGCTGTAAATGTTTCTATGTAATGTATAATATTTTTATACTTTTTGTTATTACATAAAATCTTTGACACTGTGCAAGCCCTTTTTACCCCGACAGACGGGCATGACGACTTTACGAAAATACGAGACTTTCTTTAGCCATAAGTTGATGCATGGTTCATTTTGTAAGTTCGAATTTATGCTGTTCATACTAATAAATAAGCTATTTATCACATAGATTTTCGCTTTACTATCTGGTACTTCCAGATAGTAAAATGTAATAGTTCCTAACGTTCGGTTTTATGTGTGTTAAAAACTACCTACCTAATCATCAGTAACGTAATGATGTTTTGACTATCACAACAATTATATTCAATTCATGATATAGGTTTTTTCTAGTATCCATCAGTTCTAAATTATAATTAACACAGTAGTAAGATAAGTCACAAAAGAGCGAAAACTTTATAATATATTATTATTATTACTTACATTTGTCATAAAAGGCAAACTTAAGTTAACCTTGTATGATAAAGTTTAAGGAACACTATAGGTACTTAATAGTATAATATAATACATTATATTTCATTTTACTAAAAAGTACTCACTATATTGGTAGACCTTGAACATCCATGAGGTCTTCTTGTTGAGCGTGCGCGTGTGTGTGTGGATGCGCGTGCGCGTGTGGGTGATGAACGCCGGAGGCGGGCGCGGGCGGCGCGAACGCTGAGTGGTGATGTGGCCGCGGGCGGCGCGGCGAGCGGGCCGTGATTACGCGCGGCTTGTGGATCTCGTCCATCACCGACGGAGCCACGTACGTGAAGCCCTGCGTTACATTATTAAACAGGTTACAGGCGCCTTTATGATGTGGAACATGTACGAGTCAATGGAGGACAATACATTTCAGTATGTAATACTCATGTAAGGCGCAGATGACTTAGCAATGCCTACTCTAGTCTCCTGGAGTCCTTTATACTTAGAACTTAAATAAACTGTACGACCCGCACTAAACTTTCTCGCCATTTAATAAAAAATACCGGACAAGTGCGAGTAGGACCCGCGCCCTGAGGGTTCCGTACAAACTTTTTTTAATTTCGAAAGTATTTTATTAGTACTTATAACCATAGATATGTAAAACCATAGCGAGCGGGGAGCGTAGCGAGCTTTTTCTGTGTTCTGTGCTTATAAGTATATACCTCCACAAAAAAAACTCATACAATTGTGTTTTTTAAAACTTATACATATATACTGATAAAGTAATGTTGTAGGACCATAATTATTACCTACTTATGCATGACAATTCAATAGCTCCAAACATTTGTAAGTAAATCGCAAGTTTTAATTTCATTTGTAGGGGGACCATACAAACTAGATTTTTCCCAGACCAATGGGTTTTACTAGGTCATAGACAAACATGAGCAACTACGACGAGGAAAGTTTCATCAAAATCGTAAGCGCTGTTTTCGAGAAAAATAAAAACTTTTTAACAAAAAAATTAAACCGCCGAAAAAATGCAACTGAAAAGCAAAAAATAATAAAAAAGAACCTTTTTAGTCTAACGAAACTCCTACACTAATTAATGTAAATCTAATTAATTTTGAGTCGGCGCCAAACACACGTGCAAATTAATTATTTGATTTCTAGTAATTTAATGATCTTCTCATTAATTGCTTGTTAGTTGGCTGCCATCATTTCGCCTTACGTAATAACTTTAATTAATTTGCTTGTTTGTTTGGCGCCGACTCAAAATTAATTAGATTTACATTAATTAGTGTAGGAGTTTCGTTAGACTAAAAAGGTTCTTTTTTATTATTTTTTGCTTTTCAGTTGCATTTTTTCGGCGGTTTAATTTTTTTGTTAAAAAGTTTTTATTTTTTACTTTTTTGTGACTAAAACATACTATTTATTACACTCGACCGCCTTTCGCCTCCATCATTAACCATCGATGGTAGTCATAATCATAATCCATAAATCATAAGTTAAGTATAAAGTTCTCATTCACCCTCATCAGACTGTACTAGCCCACTGCTGGACATAGGCCTCCCCTAAGGCGTGCCACTGAACCCGATCCTCGGTTCTCCGCATCCAGTCACTACCAGCCGCCTTTTGCAGGTCGTCGCTCCATCTAGCCGGGGGGCGTCCCACACTACGCTTACACAGTCGTGATCTCCACTCGAGAACTCGTCTGCCCCAGCGGTTATCGGTTCTCCGGCAGATGTGACCAGCTCACTGTCACTTCAACGTGCTAACTCTTTGAGCTATGTCGAAGGCTTTTGTTCTCTGGCGGATCACCTATCGTTTCGGATCCTATCTCTCAGAGAAAGAGAAGTTCTCATTAAGATGAATGAATAGCCCAAACACGAGGTAGCTGCTGTACACCGTTGAAGAGTTCCCTCGACTGTCTTCCGTCTCCAGAGAAGTTCTCATTAAGATGAATGAATAGCCCAAAACACGAGGTAGCTGCTGTACACCGTTGAAGAGTTCCCTCGACTGTCTTCCGTCTCCGTCATCAGATCAACTTCACCGTCATGGTCTCTAGCATGTTGTAGTGTCATTAGAACTACCTAAGTGTGCCTAGTTTCAACAGAATCGGTTCAAAGATGAAAATTTTGTAGGTGAACGATCAGTCATCCCCTAATTTTCTACCCTTAGGGTGAAATTTTTTTCTTTTTTGTTAGTGGAATTTAAATGGGACCAACTTCGAAGTATACCCTATCCAATAGAAAAAGAATTATCAAAATCGGACTGCTCTGTAAAAAGTTATGCGTGGTCATACATAAAAAAAAATATATATACGGGTCGAATTGAGAACCTCCTTTTTTTTTCGTCGTTTGAAAAACACTTTGTTGTATGATGGTTTGATGGTACGAACTGTTGATAATCCTTCGATAAAATAAAATTTAAACTCCTTAAGTTCCAAATATGGTCCGAATCGCACCAATGGTTTAGCCTCCAGAGCCAAGCGTGACGTACGGACGGTCGGACGCAATTGAGCTACTTGGTTTTTCGGTATGTGTTATCGACAGAGGTCGGCAGGGGTGTGCTGTTTTCAGTTTTTGCATAACATGGACATACCTTATCATTCAATGTTATATGCCCCATGTGCAATTATAATAAACTAAAGAAATGATTTTAATTAGGCTGCCTTTCTGCTACGAGCTTTACGCCATCAAAACAAATGAATTTTATTAGAACCTACGGAATGTGATTAATGATATTAAACTCAAGGCGAAACTCATAAAAAATTGGAAATATAGAAAAAAATATAGTTAATTATTACAATAGCACAGAAAATTTACAATAAAAAAAATTCAGTTGTCTTCTTTTAATATTTCTTTAGAGGATCTTATCCATATTAATATCTACAAGACACAACTACATGACATTAATGACGTAAAAACAGCACACCCCCGCCGACCTCTGGTTATCGTTATGGAAAACATTTTCGCCAAACCCTACCCTACTACTAGAGTTGCAAGAAAGTAAAAAAAAAAGAAACAGGAGCAACGCCACACAAAGCTATTTCTTTCCGTACATGGTGTTAGCAATATCTTGTGCCAAACGGTGAATCAGTTTAAAAACAACCCTTTCTTTTCGTTTTACGTATATCATTACTTTCCAGAATGACCCTTATTAGCGACACTATCGGATAGAGCAATAATAAAGCATGTGTATTTTTTTCAAAATCAATGATTCATTCCCGGCTAGAATGTATTTTTTCAAAAATGTTATGATGCAGTTTTAGTTTTTATTAAAATCGGCCCGAGACTCCTTTGAGCATTTTTCGCTACTGCTTGTAGTTTAGGATTTGGTCATCCATGCCTACTTGAAAAATTCATCCTATATATCTCCAGGGGTTTATTTTTTTCTAATAGTTACCACTCTTGAAAAACTTGTACATCTACCAAGATACCACTACACACAGTATATTACTTTACCTGGAACATTAAATTGGCACTTTCACTTAAGGTGGATTCATCAGGCGAATCGATTGGTGTCTGGAGAGTGAATCTTGTGTCAAATTGTGAAACATCATCTTCACTTGTCTGAAAATATAAGCAGACATTGTAAAACTGTTAATTTAAAAAATTTCAAAGACAAGTTAGTAAAATACAAAAGAACAGACCAATTTAGGCTTAATCGGCGGTTCAAGTCTCCGTGCGAAAACATCATCCCAATGCACGTGTTTAAAGAAAGCATGCCCGCGTACAGCCGCCGCACCGGCTGCGCCCAGGCGCTGCGTTTCCGAACGCTTCATCAGGCGTCTTATCAATTCACGGGCATCTTGTGTAAGGTAAGCAGGTAACATTAGTTTACCCTTCAATATTTTTTCAATAGTCTTTGTACGGTTATCTCCTGTAAATGGTGGCTGTAAAGTAAAATATAATTTAATAATAATAATACTAACACAATTACTTTAATGTTGTAAAGGATATAATGAGGTCACCTGTCCAATCAACATGTCGTACATCAAGGCACCCAAGCTCCACCAATCTACTGCTTTTCCATGACCACTTCTTGTCAAAATTTCTGGTGCCCTGAAAATTAAATGGATTAAGTTTTTTTTGTTTAGACCATACACTTTAATGACAATTCTTATCAATTGTTACTTTAATTAGGACCATCTGGTGTTGATCTATCCTAAAAGCTTATTTCCTGTATTAGATGGCTTCATGCTTGACCACAATCTCACCATGTAGTGAAATTCAAGTACAATATCCAATGTGCTTAATGTGCAATATGCTTGCAATGTGCCAGAAGCAAGTGAAATAGCGCTCTTACCATTAACTCGTTATCTTGTAGAAAACAAGAGTTTAAGTAAAAAGATAGAAAATTATAAAACCTTACATCACAAATATAACTTACATATATTCAATTGTCCCACAGAATGTGTGTGTAACAATTCCCTCTTGTATGTGTTCTTTACATAATCCGAAATCTGTAAGTTTGACATGACCTTGTGCATCCAAGAGCACATTTTCTGGTTTTAGATCACGGTAAATTATGCCTAAGCTATGTAGATGTTCCAGAGCCAGAATAATTTCTGATAAATAGAAGCTGAAACAATCAAAACTCTTTAGTACATGTTATACATTTGGGAACTCTATATTTATTCTACTACAAGTTATAATTACCAGGCTGTATCCTCTAGGAATATACCTTCCCGTTCCAGGTGCATAAATAGTTCACCACCACTTAAGTATTCTAAAATTAAGTATAATTTACCACCTGTTTGGAAAGCATATACTAATTCCACTATGAATGGATGCTGAAAATATTAAAATAACTTTTAATGCTTAAACATAAAAATGTTAGTTTTACACTATTCTAAAGTTTAAAATCTGTTTATACCTTGACAGCTTCCAGAATATTTCTTTCTGCTTTAGTATGAGCAGTATCCTTCTGGTTGCGTACTATAGAAGCCTTCTTCAGTACTTTCATAGCAAAATGGGCACCAGAATCAGGGCCCGTAATTTTGCGTACCTGAAACACTTTGCCATATCCTCCCTTACCCAAAACTTTGCGTAACTCAAAATCCTGAGGACCCAGACGTTTACATAGACCAGGGTTTACAATATCTTCAGACAGCTGTATGGTCTCTGATCCCTCAGCTCTGTGGACATTTATATTGAATATTACAATTACCTTTAATACTATCATCAGTCAACACCAATCAACAATCTGCAGTAGATATTACTTACTCTACAATAGAGTGTACATGAAGTTCTGGGTCATAGTCCACCTGCAATATAGAATAAAATAATCAAGGTTTATACAAATTGGTGTCACTTCACTTTTTAAAAATGAAAATTTATTAATAGAAATTAGTAAAAATATATACTTAATATAGCCTAAGTCAGAACCAATTTGCAGTTATATAATTATTAAACCAGGTTTAGCATAAAATGGGCGAGTACCTGCCCTTTAATGTACGACATTATTTAGACTTTTTTTATAATGCCCCTGACCCAACATTCTAGAGTATAAATTTACTCCTGGTTAAGGTTAGGATGTTCATATATTAAAACAAAGGTAGGTATTCATCCTAGAAGAGAGAAAGAAAAAGAGACTAAAAATGTAATCTCAATTAAGATGAAAACATTATTGATCGCTAGAGTCAATCTCGTCAGTCCACACAAAATAGAATTGAGGTTAGATTGTAGTGAGAATGATTCGATGCTTTTTTTATAATATACACACCTCGTCGACGTCAATAATATCGTCCTCGTCTGAATCTCCAACGGTAACAGTATCCACATCTAAATCTAAATCAAAAACACCAGCCATATACGATGACATTTCAAGTAATATCACATCAGCAAGTGCACTGACTGTGTTTGCTTGTAATAATAAAACTGAAGACTCGTAGTAGCACAAATTTAATTATAAGCCCAGATTAAGAAATATTATTTTTAGGGTTTATCAGGCTATGTATTAGTATTGCGATTGCGACTATTGAATGTGCAATAAGAAAAAAATGTGAGCTGAGTGAGCACTATCTATGCCAAACTAAACGAATGAACGAATGGTAAACGGCACAGTACGCAAGCACGCGTACTGGGCGTACACACTCTCATACTTGTGCTTGAAGACCCGTCCAAACCTGCGCGTTAAATCTGCGGGACAGTAAGCGGGTGCGACGCGAAACTAGCCGTGCACACATCACCTCAGTGAGCGGTTGGTTGTGCGTGGAATGAGACTCAACAATAAATGTTAGAATCTAGTTTATTTTACATATTATTTACACATGTGATACACACTCATACTACTATTATTTTGTGATTGTAATTATGGGCCTACTCATCACTATTCTAATTTTAATATCTAACTTATAAATCTAGTTTGTAGCGCAAACAATGACTATAATGTATTATGGGTGTATACCTGAAATAAAAATGATTTAAAAGAACAATCGAGAACAAGGTATTAACTTCTCTCTGATCGAGAACAGAAAAGATCTCAGAATAACCACCGGGTTCTAATCTGAGGAATAGATAGATAGAATGAGGGCTTTTGGACGGGATTTTGTCGGAGACGGTTGTCTATTTATGGTTTTCCTAAAAAATGTATATTGTAGGTTTTATTGTATATCTGTAATAGTCTTATAAGAAACAAGTGCCTGATAAAGTGTATATTGTGCGGGATAGTTAAATAAAAGCGTGTAAACGTCTCTACCAGACCGTTCCAAAATATCCCCTTGTTAAATCTTCATTAAACCTACTATCAGTTTTATGCGGACGTGAACTGCAGTGTGGATCAGCAAATGGCACTAGTTATGCTTTCATGGAGGCTATGCTGCGGTTTTATTGAAAATCGCCGACTTTTTTTATAGTCGCGCCCTGTTTTTGTGGAGGCCGTGCTGTAACCGCTGGTTTTTGAAGAAAAACAAACAAAATATGACTTGGCTGTATGGCCTATGACTTTTGCCTGTCCATCATTGGACGAATTCAACAACAACAACACATGGATAGAATGAAGTGAATAAATCGAGTGAGTGAATGGAATGAGGGTGTGTGTGTAAACATGTACACATAAATAAATTTAGTAGATACCTACCAAGTACCAATATTTATTACGAGTGTTGTAGCTTTACTTTTATTTTAACGTCTATTCCAATTATAATCAAACTTTTTAAAAAGTTGAAAGCAAAATGTGTAACTATTTTTATGTTTGATACTTGTACCATAAGTACACTTGAAATCTTTCAATGGCTAGTGACAGCGACAAAAGTTCAAGTAATCATAACTTGGACGGATCCGTGAAGAATAAGAAACAAAGCAGTATTGGAAGCATTGGTAAGCATAATTTTGTCTTTTATTATGGATCATTATCTGCAGCATGCTTTTCGTTAATATTCACATAACCTCATCTTTTAGTCACTATGTTTAATTCTAATCTAAGACTTACAGTTCCGCCTAAAATAACAATCTGTGTTTTGCAGAATCACATCACACATATTCACACATTTCAATTCTCATATTTCCATCCATTTTTTATAATTGGAAGTTTGCATAAAAATATGAATTGAATGGTAACTAGGTGGACCTGTATTTTATTTAAATTAGGTTAGAGTGGAGAAAAGGAGGCGCTAAGGAAAATATTTCGGCCAGGGCAGCATCTGATTCCAAAAATAGTGTCTTTTCATTCGCCCCCTTTTAGCCACACTGACCAAATTCAAAAATCAAAGTACAGTATACAGTACTCTCTCCCCCCTATTAGGGCATTACAAGGGACCATTATATTTTATACTTTAAAGACAGAGAAAGAATAAAAGTGACCTTTTTGCTTTTTTTTGCTATTCCAGTATTTCTCTCTACATATATTTTGAAACATATTGAAATACTGAAGCCCCAGCTGCACTAATTAGCGTTTTAATTAGAAAGCAATAAACCATTATGTAAAATAGAAATCTCAGGATGATCGCAGTTATTATTGAGGGTGGACTCGTCATCACACCAGCTTGACCACTGGTGTTATTATCCTAACATTTTGTATCCCATAAAAGCATAAAAACTGCAAACCTCATAAACCAGCACAGGTGTCTGTGAACACATAAAAACTGAAAAAAACCAACCAAATTATTTCGATATGTACTGTGCGCGGGGGGGGGGGGGGGCACATTTGACAGGATAAAGAGAAAGATACGTAACAAGATGTCCTCAACATGGACTACTGTAGTTCCATCTCAGAGCAAGTATACTAACTAATACTAACTCTATGAGTTCCATCCTCCGGCAAGATCATGGGCTCCCTTTTCTGGGATGGTCAAGGGATAGTAATGACTCAATATCTCGATCATAGAGCTACTAATATGGGCACTTTATAAGAATAGAAGAAATAAAAAATTATACAATAAAATTTGCGATAAATGGTAGTACAAAAGTTGTGCTATTTTACAGAGAAATGTCCCAGCGCACAAGTCTGCAATAGCTGCCATTCAAATCCTTGAGCATCCTCCATATTCACCAGACCTTGCCTCTTTTTAGGGTTCCGTACCTCAAAAAAATATAGGAACCTTATAAGATCACTTTGTTGTCCGTCTGTCTGTCTGTACATATGTCAAGACACTTTTTCTTAGGAATGTGTGGAGATATCAAGTTGAAATTAATATCAAATACTCAGGTCTGCAATCCCTTGCAGCTGTGAAAAAATTAAACTTCCAAGTCAAGGCAGTACAAATATGGCTGTTTATGCCGCATTTTTGAGTAGTTTGGTAATCAAAACCTATGGGGTAGATTAGATTCATTTACTTCGCTTTTACATTATTGAATTCATTACACATGTCATTATTATTGTAAAAGGGATCGTCCGTACTTCCCGTTGACCTAGAATCATGAAATTTGGCAAGAAGCAATGTCTAACGTAATAGTACAAGTAAAAGAATAATATATAAAAAAAACCGAAAACCATGAATTTGTAGTTACATACATGACACAAAAAATATTTTTTCTGTTACCTACCAACAAACTTAATTAAGCGTATGTCAAATCATCCATTTTTGATATAACTACAAAAAAGCCGGCAAGTGCGAGTCGGACTCGCCTACGGAGGTTTCCGTTCCGTCCGTCAGCCACACTAATGTGCTATCGCTGTATCAAGTTTCAATATCTTTGCCGTTGACTGTACTGTACCTCCGCACGCATGCTGGCAGCGCGCACGCATGCGCGTCGGATCCCGCGGCGGGCGGCGCGTATGACAGGAAAGCCTTGTAGTTGTATGAAAGGCATGGAACTAAACTAATAAGTAGTACTACGTAGTTTCAGTCTCAGTACGTAGTACATATTAGTTCCATGATGACAGGACTGGATGGATTGCGGGCTGCGCGCATGCGCGCCGGGCCAGGACGCGGGCGCCAACACGCGTGACAGGAAAGGGGCCCTAATAACAACTACGGCCGGACTTTGTTTTTAAATTTAAAAATGGGCTTACTAATTTTAAACAATTTTATGACTGCTATAACACCCATTGCCAAAAAAGTAGGTACTAGAATTGTTGCCTTTCTCATAACATTCATTACACTTGAGCTTTTTGGTTTGGATTTGTGCTTGAGAGCCGTTGAGAGCAAACGAAAACAGACTTGAATTAGTTCAATTTCTTTGCTTGAATTATTTATGTCATGTCTCTCTCTCTATCTCATTCATGGTGAACGAGCCAGAGAGAAACATGACTGACCAGTGTTGCCATTGCTACGGCAATTGCCGTGTTTTACGAAAATTTGACTAAAATCAAGAGAAATCTACGCATCAAATCCATTTGCCGTAGCAGAATCTACGGCTATTTGCAAAGATCCTATTTTGCTACCTGCCAAAGCCAAAACGAGAAAAGATTGTGTAACGGTACGTCCACACGTTTGGCAAACCTCGGCAAACCAATGCACACGCAAACGCGTGGACGGAGGGTTTGCGGAGGTTTGCCGCCGCTTCGAATGTCGGTTTTTGGGCACAAATCAAAGGAAGTTTGCCCACGTATATCAGGGTGGCCAACCTATAGCTTTCGGAACTAAATCTAGTGCGTTTTTATAGATTTCAGCACTCAAAATCCAGCTCTAGTGCATATGATAATACTATTACATTTAACTATGAAATTCCAGAGTAACTCATAATCTACATTGGGTACAAGGATATTTTATTTAACTTTCCGACTTTGATTGTATCTTGTAAACTAAGTATCTCGATATTTATTAAATGTCCAAATGACTAAACTATAAATTACTAATCGAACAGCAAATCTATATTTCTAATTAAATGATCCAACTTAAAAATAAACTTACTTAAATATTATACAAATACATACTTAATTAAATAATAAAAAAATTAAAACAAAAAATCTCATAATAACAATCTTACAAATAAAAAATACCGTCCAACTCGCTGCCTCGCGGTAGGGCGCCCAGAACGCTGGCAGCGTTCTCGATATTTAATTTCTAAATACATTTAATGACTCATTTGTATTGTTGCATTTTTATTAGGGTTCCGAAACTCAAACGAGGAAAAAGAAACCCTTATAGGATCACTCGGTTGTCCGTCTGTCTGTCCGTTTGTCCGTCTGTCAAGACCATTTTTCTCAGGAACGCGTAGGGGTATCAAGTTCAAATTAATATCAAATACTCACGTCTGCAGTCCCTTAGTGTCGTGAAAAAATCAGACTTCTAAGTCATCGCAGTTAAAAGATATTGCTGATTTCGCCGCATTTTTGAGTATCTTGGTAACCAAAACCTATGGGGTACTTTCCGTTCACCTAGAATCTTGAAATTTGGCAAGAAGCAAGGTCTTATAGCACAAGTAAAGGGAAAAAATCCGAAAACCGTAAATAAAAATTATTTGTACAAAAGTACCAACAAACTTAACTTTGCGTATGAGCAAGCCACCCTTATAAATTAGTCATCATCATATCAGCCTGTAGACGTCCACTGCTGGACAAAGGCCTCCCCCAAGGATCTCCACGACGACCGGTCCTGCGCTAACCTCACGCAGCTGGGCTTAAATTAGTACAATGACGTAAATAATTGTTGAAAGAATTCCCTAGCGTCTAGAAATTTCATCATTACAAATCTATATTAAATAATTTCGTAAGATTTTACAAATTATACTGAAGGTCTATCTAAGTCTGGAAATAAAATCACATAAAATAAAATGAATAACATTTGACCATTAACATATTATACACGTGATTTATCATTTGACATAACAGAACTCGTCAAATTTTTTATCGTTCACTATTTATTACTTGCGGGAAAGACAAAGGAATCTTAGTTCATACAGCCAAGTCTGAGGTTATGAAAATTGATATGGGAGCTCGTCAATTGTTCTTTTAATAACGATTTTCGAATTATTTCTTTATTTAAGTTTGTACGGAACCCTCAGGGCGCACGAGTCAATCCTACTCGCACTTGTCCGTCCGTCCGGTTTTTATTTTAAACGAACGTAGTGCTTGTTTATTGAAAATCCTGTAAATCTGGTGCTTTTTGAGATTTGTTTAGTTTGCAGACATCCAAAGGGGTTGGCAACACTGGAGCGTTTGCGGCAAACATGTGGACAGGGGGTTTGTGGAGGTTTGCATTCGCGTTTGCGGAGGTTAGCGGCAAACGTGTGGACGCACCATAAGAAATTAAAAGACGTTGATTGTTGCTTACTCCCTCTACGGGAAGGTGACTGCAATGGTGCGAACTCTGCGAACTAAACAAATCTCAAAAAGCACCAGATTTACAGGATTTTCAATAAACAAGCACTACGTTCGTTTAAAATAAAAATGCAGCAATACAAATGAGGTCAATAAATGTATTTAGAAATTAAATATCGAGATATTTAGTTTACAAGATACAATCAAAGTCGGAAAGTTTAATAAAATGTCCTTGTACCCAATGTAGATTATGAGTTACTCTGGAATTTCATAGTTAAATGTAATAGTATTATGTACTAGAGGTGGATTTTGAGTGCTGACATCTATAAAAATGCACTAGATTTAGTTCCGAAAGCTAGGTTGTCCCCCCTGATACACGTGGGCAAACTTCCTTTGATTTGTGCCCAAAAACCGACAACATTCGGAGCGGCGGCAAACCTACGCAAACCTCCGCAAACCCCCGTCCGTCCATACGTTTGCGTTTGCATTGGTTTGTGGAGGTTTGCCAAACGTGTGGACGCACCACAAGAAGTTTGTAGAAAAACTGAACTGAATATGAAGTTGAGAGTATCAGAAATTTATAAGCAGAAAAAAATAGTAATTTAATTTTTTGTTGTAATTGTATTAAAGTTTTTTTTTGGTTGAATTCATCCAATAATTAAACGACAATATAAATGTTGAACATGTTTTTATTAATTTCTTTGTTACGGCAGCCGAAGACCACTTTTCATTGAAGACGGCTATTTCCTCTACCAAACACGGCAATCGAAAATTAGTCGCTGGCAACACTGACAGTGTGACTGACATCTGTCTGACTTTATTTTGATTTCAATGATGATTTCAATCGAATAGTACAAAGTTTTCTTTGGGATCAATTGCAATTACAGTGTTAAATTATGATAAATCATGAATTTCACCATAGAAGAAAGTACTACAGAGAAGGTTTCGCCTATGTTGTATGAGATTGTAGAAGGAATTTTGTCTCAAAGTAATGCAAGTGATTCGATACAAAAAGATTTTCTTTTCGTCCTAATCGTCGTTCTTATGATTGAAAATGGATTTTACCCAATCCAAAATAACACTGAATTGATTACTGCAAGTAATATTGGCGTTGAACAGTTGACACAATGGAAGTCGCAAGCAGGACTGATGGAGGCAGCCTTTGTTATGAATGGTTTTGAAAGTATTTCAATAAAACTGATTCTGAGTCCTCTGGGAGCCACAGCTATCGTCAATCTAGTAATTAGTGATCTGAATTCAGAAACCTACTCTGTATGTTTGCCTGTAAGTCGCTATGTAGTTTCTCCTCAAGCTTCTTCCATACCAATGATATTTCGCGACTTGAGACATCTGTCGATAACTTTCAAGAATAAAGTTCTCTCTGCAGTTAAAAGTAGAATAATCAGTTACTGTGGTTATCCTAGTGCTAGTTTATTGGGATTGCCAGAAGAAGTACTTTATAAAACTATGATGTATCTGCCTACCATAAATATAGTCAATGTTTCTAAAACATGCAAGAGATTGAAGTTTTTAATGGAAAATCAATGTATGTGGCATGAGTTATGTAAAAGAGACTTTAGAAGTGATACAGAGTGTGTCCAGAGTGATTGGAAAGAATTGTACAGGGTGGCTTACATGAGGGAACAAGATAATAAGTCAAGACAACCAAATCGGGCTGCCGGGACTATGCATGATTACATGGATCACTCAGATCTTATTTCTTATATTGATAACCCAATGTGGGATATAATAATATGACGACTGACTTTGTTTTGTCGGTGTCTACATACAATTACAACTTTACTTTTTATTACTTTTATATAAAATCACTATTGCTCAGTAATTTTGTAATAACCAGTGATTAGGATGCATTTGGGGTGAATGAACTCAAATGTTATGCTTAACATGGATGTGACTCAGGCTTTCCCGGGGCTTTGGGAAATAGGTTATTTATAATAATTAATGAAACAAAATTAAAATGCTCACTATCTATAGGTAATTTATTTTACTTAATTATACTTTTAAAACATACTTTACATACGTCGGGTAATAAAAGCATTAAGTTTATTTTACATTTACATAATTAATGTAAAATAAAAATAATGCTTTAATTATTCACATTTATATCTAAAATCTTTTTTCTATGAGTTTTGATTCCCTTGATAACTTATAATCCCGCGAGTCTTACCTCTCAGACTCGCGGGATTATAAGTTATATCCATGTTAAGGTAACGGACTTAAATCCCACATTGCATCCTAGATCCGATCACTGGTAATAACATATACAATTAATTTTGTAATTCATACAAAAGTTTTTGCAAATTTATGATTTTTATTATTTTGTGAAGTTTAAAGTTTTGAAAAGAAAACGCCCCAGCGGCTGTTAGCGACAACTCCCACGACGACGTTTCAAACTTTGCCGATAGATGGCGCCTGTGTACTTGAAGCTCCGACATACCTTTTACTTTTTAGTATGTATAGCATGTGTATATATGTAAAGGAATGCTATATCAGATTAAATTAGAATATCAGACTGTCTTGGAAAGATTATTTTAATAGTCAAATTATAATATTTTTTTACTAAATATAGTTTGAATTTCTGAAATTAATTAACTTATAATAAAACTTGGATTTTGCATGTGTTATTAAAGTTTTTTTTGGGAAGTACATATGCTCTTTTAAATAATTAAATAAAATAAAATAATAATACATAAACTCAGGATTTTAATTTACATACCTACCTAGCTATTGCGTTTTGTTTGTTATATTGATATTTTTTAATTTGCTATTAATTGCTTAGGTAACAGCGGGGAAAAAACCGTTGGCGTGCACCCTGTAAGCAAAGGAGGTCGCCATTTATCTATACCATTTGATTCGTCAACAACTAATGGAGATATAAGTAAGTAATTGTTATAATTTTTTGGTATATTAATATAATAGGTAGTTAATAGAACAAATATCTAATAACTAACTTTTTCAGTATGTTGGAAATTGTTTTCTTATTTTGATTTATTTGATTTTGTGATATATACATTTAATTTTATACCAAATGCATCAATTTTAAAATCAATAAAATCAATCTAAACAGGTTGTTTCATAAACAAGAGAGACTTGGTTTTGTTGTGCTGTAAAAATAAAAGTCAAGTAGTACATAGTTGAGACAAACATGGTAAATGAACATTTTGCTTTCAGCGTACCTACCTATAGATTCTGTATTTTATCTTGATTTTAAAAGGGCATATTATTGTGTGAGGGAGTGTTATATTAGATAAATAGATATGAAAATCAATTATGTGCTGTTTTTTATCCACGTAACATTTAAAGCAGTGTTACCTAGAGTTATTTATTATTATGCTTGGCTAATTGGCTAGAGAGCGTCAGTGGCCTCGGGGATAAGACGCGACCTATCATATCGAAAGGTCCGAGGTTCGATCCCCGGTTGGGCCATGTACCAATGGGTATTTCTCGAAACTTAAGTACATGTACTGACTGTTCTCAAACGGTGAAGGAAAACATCGTGAGGAAGCCTGCATACGCCGAAGAAGAAATTCTTAGACGCATGTGAAGTCCACCAACCCGTACTGGGCTAGCGTGGTGGACTATAGCCCGCACGCCCTCGTTGAGAGGGTAGGCCTGAGCCCCAGCAGTGGGGAGATTAATAGGCTGATGATGATGATGCTTGGCTTTACTAACTACAAGGTTAATAGTAGATTGTACAACAAGTGCATTTAATGTTCCGTTTTACCAGAGACGTTTAGAGCGCACCCAGCGCAAACGAGGGATAGTAAAGTCGAGGGTAAAATGGGTTTTATGAACGATACACTCTGCTTTTCACTTCGATTGCAAGGAAATTAAACGGCATCATTGCAAATAACCGTTCATTACAAGCTTTTATTTTTCTAAACGTGACACTTTTATCTAAGGTCGAAATACTTAATGCTCAATTATATTTTACAAACTTTTTTAATACATTTCTCTATTAACTTATTAGAATTGCCTAGTTTTACTATTTTGCTTATTTTGTAATATAGAACAAGGATTATAAAAAAAACTTAAAAACAAGACGAAGCACTCATTTTATGTCGCCTACATCCAGCATAAACAAGAACTTTAGGCGAATGAGAAGTGAAAAATATTTTTTCTAATAAATGAAAATTACAGTTTATAAATTACAATAATGTAACGTGCACGTGCTTATGTTAAGAGCGACGAGAGCTCGCTAAACGAAATAGGGAGCGGTATTCTGTTATTAGGTAGGGTGAGGGGTGCGCGCTTGAGATGCGCGGCGCAGCCTCCGCTCCGCTCCATTTGTATTACCGCCTCTGTGGCGCCGCCATTGGTGAGTTGACGTGAGCTCCGCGGGCTGGACGGTAGGCGCCGAGAGTGCTGCGTAGATGTAGGGCTTTGCCAAGCTTATAGTGCTGATGGCGTGGCGTAGGTGAGCGACGCGGTGGAGGGCCTGCGGGCGGCGCGCGATCGGCCGCCGTGGCGGTGCTACGGACCCATGCTCACCCACAGTAGATCCGACGGAGATTTCCCCATATACACCAGAGGTGAGCGTGCGGCATGCTGCGTGTCCCCTAGCTGTACCGTCGTAAACTATACTATACTGTCTAGTCACATTTTTAACATTATTTTCACTCAACTACTGTCTCTTATTAGCTCCATTCTTATTTTATTTTAATAGTGCATCATTTCTGTAAATAGCTGAAATAATAAATAAACATTACGAAGAATCCTATAAGTGTTATCTATAGATAGAAGATTGAATAGAGTTAATCCTAGCCTAGCATCACATCACACATTAATGTGTTAGGTGATAGAACAGATTCAATTAATAGTGGCGTCCGATTGTCGGATTGCCCAAGCGAGAGATTTATAAATCAATATTGTAGCGTCCCAGTGTTTACCGCTCCCACATAGTTAATCCTATTCTCATTACCTATATTAAATATAGTAGATACTACAGCCATTAAACGTAGATTTAATTTAAAATGGTAAGTATACGAGTTTTAGGACGATATTTTATGTATGTCACAGACTTATTATGTCCAAAATTCAGGCTTCGCCGCTTCCATTATACGCTACGCAAGCCACTAGCATGAAAACCATGGTCCGTTTATTTTCTAGGGCAATAGGTATCTATTAATACGTAAAGGCTACCTATACGCATAATCTCACCCTGTCCGCTTGTTAGCCTTAACGCTGCTCACTGTGATCGTTGAAGCAGCTAATTTAATGTTTTAATGTCACTTGACATTATTAATTGAGCGTGATGTAATGACTCATAGTAAGATGAACGTACTTGAAGAACATCATGTAGGTAATTTTACGATAGCACGATTAGCCGGTGTGTAGATAAACAATAAGGTTTGCACACGACCCAAACGACAGGAGAGCAATATTTAGTCCCAGAACGTATCTGTATAGGTAGAAAAACACAAATATTCGCACAACCGGGAATCAAAGCCTCATCAGACTGCTCCGTGCTATCTGCCAAAAGTATTATTTTTTCTCAGCAACTGACCTATCAGCTATCGTTTCGATGATATAAAACACAGTCGTGCTAGTTACACCATTTAATAACTCAAGAACGGCTGAACGAATTATGATGAAACTTGGTACAGTGATAGCTTATATCCTGGAATATCATATAGGCTACTTTTTACCGCGATAAGCTATTCCCGCGGGAAGCTCAATGTCGGCTGAACGGATTTTGATGAAACTTAGTACAGTGATAGCTTATATTCTGGAATAACATATAGGCCACTTTTTACCGCGGTAAACTGTTCCCGCGGGAAATAAACTTAATATTGATGAAAATTTGCACGGGAGTATCGGTTTCTTTAAAGGCAGTAACTTGACAATTCACTCGCCATCAGCGAGGGAATGCTGCCGGAATCATGGGGACGTTTGGACGGGAGGCACTTGTACGGGGGGCTGTTTGACATGTAATAATATTATGAATTTTTATTTTATTGACTATAATTTGGACATAGTAAGTAAGGAATTCAATTTAAGTGTCAGTTTAAAAAAAAAAAACATGACAATTGGAAATGTATCATTTTAATAAATTATGACGGAATTTTGGATTTTCACATTATAAGGGAACGGGGGTGAAAATTAGCTGTTGACAGAACGACGTCTGTCGGGTCAGCTCCGTGGGTCAGCTTAGTATTTACATATATGTATATTTATATTGATATAGTTTAGCCCTGTACTGAATCAAACCGTAAAGTAGGTAGGTACCTAGCTGTTTTCAAATCAAACTACAATGGTATCCCTGGCACTGGCAATTATAAAGTTCGAGAGCCAAATCCGCTAGTGATGGGGCACATGCGAATATCTACTACGTCTTGCATTAGAAACAAATAACCAAGAAAATTAAATTATCTATGGGCACGATATAAGAACAACAAATTGATAAAGCCCACTATCAGCAGCTTGTTATCTAATCTTCAGTCTGACTTATGTGTAATGAATGTCTTAGTTATTTTTCGAATTTCATTCTATGTAGACATAATAGACATTCCATCATGGACTAGTGCAATATGAAAGTGAATGGATAAATGTTTGTTTGTGTTGTGTCAATATGGATGATTTAAATCTCAAAAGTAAGACAAAGTGGAAACGTAGACCCATAGACGATGACACGAGAAGTGATAGTGGAATTTTAGAAGCAAACGAGGAGCTTAGTGATTCAAGTATGTAACAACTCTCCGTTTTTAGGGTTTCGTATTACGACAAGGGACCCTTATAATAAGAACGTACTTACAAGTCCGTCCGACTCCTAGTCTGCAGCACGTAGTAGCGTCATTACTTCACCCACATAAGTCGGTCATGGCGGGAAATCTCAATGAAAATTGTTTCGGGTATGTGATGAACACTTTAGAGTTATGTAAAATATAGACTACGGAACCCTATGCGAAGTCCAACAGGAACTTCTTCGGATTTTAAATGTAAACGGAACCTATGATGAACTTCTCCATTTTTTAAAGTTTCTTAACATGTCATCTCATCTCTACATTAAAAAAAATATGTTTGGACAAATCCACAAAAATGTAACAATCGCATGGCAATTCGATTCCATTCTGGTGTGAAGTAGATCCGCATAGTTTTAGCGTTTGTTATAAATTAATCATTTTAATCAAAACATACCTACATGAAACTGCCGAAGTCAATATACAGAGTGTTTTTTTTGTCCTTTTTTGACCTGTGCTGCACTGGGTCGGTTCTTACGAAGACATTTCATTAAATTTCACTAACTTCTGCTGCTCAGATTTTTTTCTTCTCATACAATGAAATGATTCTTACATGAAACTAAGTCGACATGCATTAAAAAAATAATCATCAAAATTACTTTGTACTGGGATTGTATGAGAAAACATTTTATTTAATTTGACTAACTGGTGCTGCTCAGATTTTTTTCTTCGGTTATAATGAAATAATCCTTACATGAAAGAGAGTCGATCCGCATCAAAAAAAAATTTTGATCAAAATATCTTTCTTCTACTATTATGGACAACACACGCTTGACCAAAAAAATTTTTATGCTAAAATTGTATTCAGAAAAAAAGAACAAATGGTTCATAAGACAGTTTCCCTGTATCTCCTATGGTTTCGGTTTTAGCCTAAGTGTCTTTGTATATACTATATTTTTTAATTTTCTTGAAACATACGTTGTTCCTTTCTTTTAAAACACTATGTTACTTATAAAGAATTATTATTTTTTGTCCATTCTTTCGATTGGCATCATAAAAATAGGGGTGATTTTTTTTCACATTTAAGTCGGTTCGATTCCCAGACGAAGCAAGTAATTCTTAGAAAATCTTGAAATGCAGAATTACTAACTTTTAAAAATAACATAAAGTCTTCTTTCAGCAAAATATCCTATCTACGATATTTAAGGTACTTTCCCTTGATGTCCCATAGTTTTGGGACGCCCTGTTATGTAAATTTGCATTTCATCCAACTTTAAGTATTTAACATTTACTAGCTGTTGCCCGCGACTTCGTCCGCGTGGATTTTGAAAGTAGGTACCTATCTCTGCTATGTACAGACATACACCGTATCCAATTTGGTGAAGACAGATAAAAATTTAAAAAATTGTTGTTTTCACTTCTATTGCTCATAAGACTTCTCATATCAATTTTTATTATACGTGTGTATTTTTTAACTAATACAGTATGGGCAAAACCAAAACCATAGGAGATACAGGGAAACTGTCTTAGGAACCTTTAGGTATTTTTTCGTGATAACAATTTTGACATAGTAATCGGAGCAGCTGGAGTTCAGGTGGCATGAATGAATAAGTAGTAAGTACCTAAGTACTTAAGGGCAGCGTTCAGGAAGCTACGCAACATCTTCTCGTCCCAAATACCGCAGTGTCTCAAGACGAAAGTCTTCGACCAGTGTGTGTTGCCAGTGATGACATATGGTACCGAGACGTGGTCCCTCACTATTGGCCTCATAAGAAGGCTCAAGGTCACCCAGAGGGCAATGGAGAGAGCTATGCTCGGAGTTTCCCTGCGAGATCGAATCAGAAATGAGGAGATCCGCAGGAGAACCAAGGTCACCGACATAGCTCAAAGAATTGCGAAGCTGAAGTGGCAGTGGGCTGGGCACATCGCTCGTAGAACTGACGGCCGTTGGGGCAGAAAGGTTCTCGAGTGGCGACCACGTATCGGAAGACGCAGTGTAGGCCTCCCACAAGGTGGACCGACGATCTGGTGAAGGCCGCGGGACCCAGCTGGATGAGGTTAGCGCAGGACCGGTCGTCGTGGAGATCCTTGGGGGAGGCCTTTGTTCAGCAGTGGACGTCTACAGGCTGATATGATGATGATGATGATGATGACCTAAGTACTTTGCACTGTCTGTTTTATAAGAAAACATTTTATTAAATTTGACTAATTTCTGCTGCTTGGATTTTTTTCTTCCGATACAATAAAATGATTCTAACATGAAACTAAGTCGATACGCATTTTTTAAAAATAATAAAAATTATTTTTCACTGGCGTTCTATGAGAAAACATTTTATTGAATTTGATTAACTTCTGCTGCTCAGATTTTTTTCTTCCGATATAATGAAGTGATCCCTACATGAAACTGAGTCGAACCGCATTAAAAAAAAATTGTGCAAATTGTCTCATTTTTATGGACAACACACGCTTGACCAAAAAATTTCTATGTCATAAGACACTTTCCCTGCATCTCCTATGGTTTCGGACTTGCCTATACTGTCCCAGTTAAAAAAAACACTGATATCTCCTATGTCTATGACATCGTCTTGTTACGTTAAATGATTTATCTGTAAATGACGATAACTTTTTTCGCTGTCATCCGATTTCAATGAAACAAAGCCTATAAGTTGCTCCAGGCTGTGCTTAATCTACTTGTGAAAACCGCAAGAAAATCCGTTCAGTGGTTTCGGAGATTAGCGATTACAGACAGACAGAAAGACAAAAAAATTAAAAAAAACTTTTTTGGGTTCTGTTACTCATTTTTTATCGCCCACACTCATTTTTTTTTAAATTTGTTCAAAGTACAGACACACGATTTGTACTCCTTTATTATAAGTATAGATTAACATTACCTAATTATATTACATTCTACGTTTTGTGTAGGAGCTGCACATTCCTCTAAATACCGCGCAGAACAGGTGAAAGGGGTCTCATTAGTTACAATTCTCAAAATACAAATGTAAAGAAAGTGCCTACGTCTTTGCGAAGGAAATCCCGAGCATGTTTTCAATTAAATTATTGACAGAACTCAAACCCTCGCTCGGTTCCAGTAGAGTTGATCTATAGAAATGAAACGGAGGCGCAGGGTGAATTTTTGCGAGGCGGGTAGTGAGTGTAGTGTAGAGCCTACTCTGTGCTGCTTGCTATACACCTGCCCTAGGGACGAGCGGGGTGGATGGCGGGTGGGGCGCGTTATACGTGAACCGGTGGTGTGCACGCCGCCACCGCGCCGGTCGCACACAAATGACCGCTTCGTTTTCATGCAATACGAATATTACGTCCATGCATGTTATTTATATTCCTTCACGTATTGGGTTATCAGGGGCGATACGCTTACTTTGCATTGCACTTATTCTACACTAGGTATATAGAATAAAGAAAGTATTTCGAATTTCGATGTGGATTGCTGGTTCTGACATAGGTACATTACCTACCTATCCATTTTAAATAACCAAAAAGAAGCGCGACATGGTTTATCTGCTGTTCAACTGTGGTTGTTACTTTACTTTTGCTTTACGTAATAATGAATTAGAGTTTCTATTGTAGGTACCTATTAGATTATATGCAAAAGGATGACTCGTAAGAATTATAATAATACCTAGGTAGGTACTCTTATTCTTACCCGAGCCTGTTGATCTCTACTCTACTGAAGTAGAGTACTAGCTATTACTCGTACTACGTATCATGTGACTGAACGATATATAAATATATTGCATATAAAATGAGCCTACTGGACCACAATCCACCCGACCAGGTGTCCTTTGCGGTTGCCGGTTATCCCGATGTTGAAGTCGGAGCCCGGAGGCTCCCCACGGCGGCATGGCGCGCCGCGCGGCGAGGCGAGGCGACGACGAGTGCATTGCAACATGCACGCAGGGCAGGGAGTGGAGCGACAGGCAGGCAGGCAGGCAGGCGGGCCCCCACCCTGCCCCGCGCCGCCGCCTCGGCCCGCGCGCCAGTACGCCGTTGCGCGTCCCTCGCGGCGCAGGCACTTCGCTATGAGATGCTCGTGATTATCGTTGTCGGTACCGGTTACTCGACGCGTGTGCCTCTGTTTATTGTTCACTGACCGTGTTGTTGTGTGGATCCAATGCCGATGATGTCGAGCTCGCGACATGGCTGCTCTTAGTTGACATGTCGCTGAGCGCGCCCGCCCAGGCGGTGCGCGGGACTAGGACCAGCAGTCTCGACCAACTCGATTTCCAGGAGCGCAGGCAGCTGATTGCGAGCTCGTTGTCTCTCACGGATTTCTTGCATGTCGGGGCTAAGGAGGTGGCTGCAGTCGCCGGTCAGTCCCCTTCTCATTTTGTCTCGCACACCCAGCCGCATTCCTAACAATAGCTTTGCGAAATCAAAGAGTCATGCACGACATTTGGCCTCTATGCATAGCGTGCACATTGAGTGCGGTACGAGATGCGAAAGTTAATGAATTAATGGCCTTATAAATCGTCAATTGTTATCTTATTGTGGTGATTAGTTTGAATGCACAATAAAGATCAAGGTGGTAATTACTTTTTTCACTACCCGTGCCATTGGCGCTCACAAAAACGTCCTGCTTACATTTTTTCTACCTTAAAGCTTCCCAATTCTCAAAAAAAAACCTGAGAGGTCCCTAAAATGTTGTCGAACAACTTAACGTATTGTAGCATCATAACATTATTTATTATTATTCTTCCCTTTCATTAATTTTTTGTTCTTACCTTTCCAAAAACAAAGCTACACTTGCTGCCAGACTCAGTGTTATCCAGATTTTCCATGCTGGTATTTAAATAAGTAGGTATACCTATCTGTTATACTGAGAGTATACTGACTGTAGCTAATAGAGAAATAATGTTGTTACAAGTCGCTCATATAATTTCTAATAATAACTTATTAATCAATAGTAAATATTATTTCTGATAAATAAACATTGCTGCAACTGTTTCGTATTTACACTGTTATACTTAGAGCATTTTTCTATAAAGTTAATATAAATAAATGAAACGTATTGATAGTTTTTACTTCGAGTTACAATACTTTTGTGCGTACCTATAAAAATTCTTAATTTCAACAATGATATCACCACCGCGCTACCTGCAGGAGTGGTTGTGTTGGTCACGGCATCGCCCGTCAGCCTACTTATCATTAAACCTTGCGTGTTTTAGATATTTTGTGTGTTAGAGCATTAGTTGCTTTGAGGAATTCCAGGAAAGCTCTACTATAGTAAATGCATATTAGAATCTTTCAATGACTTAAGACAGTAATATTTGCCATATGTTCTTGCTTATAGGCTTATTTAAGTTAAATTTATAAATATCATTTCTTATTATAATTGGCACGAGTAACTCGTAAGGTGCTATAATTTATGGACAAATATGGGTACGCGGATAGTCAATTTGACCTCAAGTCTGACTTGGAAATCATGCCCAAGACAACCTTTGGTAAGGTCATTTGTAAGGCCATTTCTAGTGATCTCTGTAACCGGTACCTGTGCTCAGAATGTTAATACCTGTATGTCTCTAGATCTCAACTGCGCACTAGTTGCCGTAAACATTATAATAATACATGATTACCTATTCTTTTGTAAAATAAATATCTTTCATACTTATCGCCATCCATTGTAGTTCTCACTGGCTTGCTATAGCTTGTTGTTTCATTAGTATACAATACGTACTTAAAGAGAGTTGGTTTACCCTACCCGTCATGTTTTCCCATAGCTAGAGATAGGTAAGTAACTATAGAAAGTGAAAACACGATTTTCCACTGTCTCATCTCTTACGACTAATGAGTATTTATAGGATATGCAGTTGCAGTTGTTTGTTATCTCTTCGTCTTTTATTTATTTAACCGTTTATCTTGTTTTATCTTTACGTATATATGTACCGGAAATCGTAATGGAGCTAAATGAGTTTCGCCTTACTGAAGTCAAATAAATAAATAGGTCTCAGTTTTAGCCTGCAAAATGGAGGAAACTCTAATTACTAGCTTTAAGCTTTCATCGAAGTTTCAAACCAAGTACAAGGCATTTGAAGAATCCACATTAGTACAGATTAGCTCTAATAACTCTGCAACGTACGGGAACTGTACTACGACACAATAATAGTTAGATATCTCTGGTGATGTTATCTCCATCGTATTATTCGCGGCATGATGATGTCACATTGCTGTTTTCGCTGGCACCACCATTTATGAATGTAACTGTACATGCTGATCTTTGGCTCTTAATGTAGGACGCTTTATTGCGGAACTGCCTATTTAATTGGACTCTAAAAACAATTTTGTGACACATCTCAGTATTGTCTTTTTAAATGCAATACCTATGTGTGTTGTTAAAATGTCGATAAAATCTGAATCTGATTGTACTTAAGTGTATTTCATTCAAGCCATAGCCAAGCCAGATACGGTAAAACTTATGAAAATTTTATTTGCACGAGTTGAAGTGATTTGGTTTTTATCGGTTCAAAACGGTCCAATCAAGAGCCTATTGCAATATACATGATTATATATAATATTCTCCAAGGTTCAACTTTCTCATTCGTGAGATATCCTATCCTCGTAAATTACTACCTTTGATATACCTTACATGGCTTGTTACAATTGGGCAGTTGGGTAGGATTTGGCATGTTGTCGTTTCTAACGAGAACAAATGGACACTGCGCTAGGCTAAGTTACTATTACGGGTCAAACAAGTCGACCTGCCAATTGGAACATTTCCAAACAATTCTTACACTAATTCGAGAATTCGAACTAAGTAAAACAGGTAGTCAAAATTTAGATACGTATTTACGAAATTCGTGACATTATTGAATGAAGCCATTTAGTTAGGCAGCACGTTTATTCATTAGCTGAAGCTAGCTCTTCATTCTGATTCGAATGATGAACGTAATTTCGCTGAGCTGTATACATTGATTCTTTTTTTCGATAAAAAATTAGAAAACTTCAGAAATAATTAGATGAAAATTGTTTCCCTTAGAAGCAAATGTAAGATAAGGGTTACATGCTTAGCCACTTGTGTTGGTCAAACAACTTTTGTTTCGATGTTGCCCACACAAAATGTCCAAAGAAAGCAATATTGATCGTCATTCTGTGTGTGTCGGAACCCATTATGATACACCATGCAAATGTGCTCTTACGCAATGAAACCACATGACACTGATTCACTGCAAGTGTACATTGAATGTTGATTGCCGTGAACCTGCGCTTCTATTGTCCTACAACAAGGTACCAAGTAGCATAATATGTAGTACTATGTTGTATGAAATAACTTATTTTTATTAGGTCCAAATTTGTAGGCACACCTTTTTGGCAGCGCAACAACTTAACCCTATTCTCCGTGAAAGTGCCAGTAATAATTTAAAGCTGACAAAAATAGCGTCAGCTAATTCAGGTCAATCGCGTCTTAAATAAAACTCAATTATTTAAAACTTGATTAACAACACCACAACAAGTCATATTATATAATTATAACATTTTATCTGATCCCAAACTAGGACTCCATGTGCTGTGGGAATTAGACAAGGTTGCCACAATTCACAGATGTATATATCACGCAGAACCATCTTATAAAGTTGTCCCTTGTAGGATCGACCCCACGACCTCCTTTAGGGCAAACCTACGCCCGAACTACAACGTCATTGTGCGGTCAACCTCATTAGAAACCTGTAAAGTGATATTTCATTAAAACATTTATTTTATACAAGAAGTGCTTCTTGATTACATAGAAATCCTCCTTTACGTAAATACTACGGTTAGATTGTCTTATCTTAAAGATATACATTTTTCGCATACCGTTATTTGGAATGTTAACTTGAATGGTCGCGGTATTTATTTGAACGAAGGAGTCAAGGGCGGTAGATGATGCCTTGATGTCGTACCATCGATCACTTAGTGCTAGAGCTATCGCGCTGGGACATGTGACTCACGTTTACTATGTACTTGCAAAGGGGACCTATTCTCATCGGTTATTATGACTTACGGCATTGATGTCACACCAACGCAACCCCAACGTTTATTGCCGAATTCGTAATCCCACATTACTCCTACATGGCTTCATAAGATTAACGATCAAGTATTTGTGTGATTCCAGCCAGATTCACACAGCGCATACTTACACTGGCTGTAACTATACTTTTACCACAGAATAAATAATAGTTTTATTACAAGATTTTGCACCTAATATGTATTTTATTTGATTTTGTAAAAATTACATTTGCATCTAATTATTCTCCACTACAATCGACCGCATGGTAACGCATAGTGGTTTATCAGCCCTCATATTATTTACCACTACTTATTTTCGTAACGTTAATGATAGCAGATTATATGCTATATAAAATGTTAAATAGATAATTTAGGTGGCGACAAACCCAATGAGACGTCGTCGCAGATGTTTAAAATGAGACTCCCTTATCAGTGTTTCTTATAAGACCTAATTCTTCCAAACTGTTAGGTATTCTATTTCTTGTAACTTAATAATTAGTTGAAAATTGGTCCAGTATAAATATTATTATTGCATACAATCTTTTAAATAGCGGGTTAGCTGGAAGAGATTTCATTGAAATAAGCTTGACCCTTTGTGTAATTCTCTGTTCTATTGTTATGTTTTTATTTTCTGTGTGTACAATAAAGTATTAAAATGTGACATCGATCTCCTTTTGGGTTCTGTTTTACCTCGTCTTTCGTGGTGGATTTGAGCTTCAGTTATTTTGACTCGGCAGCATCGGTGCCTTCCTTCTGAATAACAATGACTTGAGTCGTGATTTGTTTTATGCATGCCTTGCCTTGATGAGTCTTGACTTTCTTGTGATCATCCTGTCCGGATACGTTTTAATCATTTCCAAGCTAGAGTGATTTATTTTATTTCTTTCATTGTATTAAAGAAGGCATGCATTCATATTTGTATTAATATGTTATGATTTTAATAATTATCATACATACATATATCATTCTTATAGTTTAGTATTTTGTAAAAGTATATAAAAAGCGGCTTGTCATATGCAAGGACAAAATAGTTTCGATGTTGAAGTTATACATGGCTCCCGTTAGTATTGTGATTGTCACGGGTAGTCTTAACAATAGATTCTCGACGGAATGGGGCCATTGATTGTGCCGATGTATGAGGCTATTGGTACCCATCTTGCCGGTACCTATTATCTGTATTGACGTGGGTTTCTCGCAGTGTTGAGTACCATTCACCATTACACGACAAAACTACCTATAGATATATAGGTACCTACGTTTATAAAATCTTGCAAATTGTAGTTTTAATCAAGTAAAATGAAACTAGACAAGGTTTTATTACGGTTTTCTTTAATCCATCACGTATTTTCCCCTGGGTTTATCCCGTCAGGACCCTTAGTAGCGAAGAAAAGTAGAAAAAGAGGTCGTAAAAACATTTATGTAGGAACGTCACGGACATCCATTGCCGTTGAGCAAGAAAACTAAACTTGTGTCATAAATACTTGCCTGCCTAACGACAGCCTACCCTTAGGACAGCCTCCCTTCCTTTTTGTCGAATAGACTTTCATTTAGGCAAGTTAACCTGCAGAACATCTTCATAATTTTATTTATTTTACATGCTTTTCATTTGATAATAGAATGTCGTTTTCTTTTGTTAGTAGCCAAAAAACAAAATGGTTCCACGGTGCGCACGAATAGCCTTGGCTCGGGTGCGCGGACGCCGCCCGTGGAGCGCACCAAGTCCAAGTTTTCAGCATTCGGCAGACTCTTCAAACCGTGGAAGTGGAAACGAAAAAAGAAATCAGACAAGTTTGAAGCAGCTTCTAGATGTGAGTAGTTTCTATTCCACTGTTATCTTAGCTTCTTGGGACGTAACTTTGTAGCCAATGGCGCTTATTCAGTGTAAACGAGACTCAAAAAAATTATTCGTAAGCGCTAAATGTACAAAAGTAATATAGTTGCTCGTTAACATTAATTGCCATTATTAAGAAATGTATTTTAAAAGTTAATTATTTTCTATTTGCAGCATTAGAGAGGAAGATATCCGTCCGAGCGAATAGAGATGAGTTAGTACAGAAAGGCATCCTCTTACCGGAGAGTCCGGTCACACCTGTACCCGAAGGCAGTAAGTTGTTTTATATACATTGAGATGAGACATATTTTTCCTTGCTGTGTTTATCATAGCAAGCTGCCGGATGAGGAAGGAGCAAAATGCGTGTAGAGTCTATTATGTATTCTGTGGTAGAGTGGTGCTTATTCGAAAAGACTACGTCTAATGGTGACGTCTGACAGTCGCTACATAGTACACTATTCATACACAGATCAGAAATATTGGCAATCAAAATGTGCATATATTTTGAAAGCTTTTATTTTGCAAATGTATGCATGTTAGTTTTTGTTTGTTTGTTTTTACAATACGTAGGTAGGTATTTGTAATTCTTTCTTATGAGTCAAACACCTCGTTAGTGTAGGTAGGCCCGATTGATGTAACCTTGAATGAAAAAAAAAATTGCTACTAGGGGGCGCGCGCGCCACCAAAGAGATTCGAACCTTGCTGGATGTAACCAAAAATGTTCTAAAATGGATAGATTCCTAATCTGGTGTGAAAAACGAAAACTCGCAATATTGGACGCGAGCTTATTTGCAGTCAGTCGGGATACCACTGTCGGGCGTGCGACACCTTCAAAATGCCAAAGTATCCATAATATTATTCTGGATACTTTACACCCTTTATATTAACTACTTTTGTGTAAATACACATGCACAACTTTATACCTGAAGGAAGTGTAACTTTGCATTGACGAGTAGGCAACTATGACCCAAGATTTCCTTTCGACATCCTTAATTCCTCCTGATTTGTTGATAGACGTGTATTGATTCTCTACTTTCTTAAAATTACGAGTATTTGGCACATGATTGATTGCATGTATTTATGGTACTTAATAATTGAAATAGAGTAAAAGCGTGCCAACCAGTTTTACAATTTGATAGCAATTAAATAACGACGGATCAATCATAGCTACGGTCATAAATCAGTATAATGTTTCATGACAAATCATTTTTATGACACCAAACCATGCACATTCATGGTATAGTTTACAAAGGTTTCCAAGTTATTCATTAGAAGAAAGACCGGATATCTTGAGGGTTGGAATTTAACATTATTTCCAACGAAAATCCTGTGAAATTACATGTTAAACTAAAAGTAACCTAAGTTCACTACTGGACATATATAGGGCATCTCTTGGCACGTCAATGAACCCGGCACCAATCAATTCATGCAAATATTTTAAAAATTGCAATAACATATTATCGCTAGTAGTTTTACTTATTAAGACAAGGTAGTAAATATACGCCGATTTATTTATGTATTAAGTCTAATTTATGATGAATTAATCCCATTATGCCGGGCTGGATGGCACTTTTCCCCCATCTGTCCCGTTTATAAGTCCAACGTAACTTTATTTTTGACTCATGATACTAAATTAAAATTATCCTCATTGTTTGTTATCATATATTTTATGTAACTAGTATGGTAATGTTCAGATGAGGAGTTGTCACCGACGTACGAGGAGGGTACCCGCGGCGAGGTGGCGCCGGGGCCCGACCGCAGCATCGCGTCGATGCACGCGGCGCTGCAGGCGCAGCTCACCGCGCAGCTGGCGCACCAGCAGGCGGCGCTAGCGGCCGCTGTCGCCGCCGCCGCCGCCGCGCACCACCACCATCAAAACAATAACGTCATTGGTGAGTACCTACTCACTTTTATATATTCCATGAACTCACGCTTGACCTCAGTCCACCTGATGGACCAGTCCACCTTTCGCTCCAGTCCAGCGTTCAGGATGCTACTGTTCAAGTCACCTTTGATATTTAGGTCGTCAGTGAGAACTGAGATATTTGTTCGGTACGTCCACCAGCCTTTACATGTATGGCACGTGCGATATGTCTCAACTCAATTACGGATAATTTACATAGTACGATTTTCTCGTCAATCGTTCTCGTCGGTCGGTGCACTACGTTAATAAAGCAGACACAATAGATAAGTTCATTCTTGTTTCTTTAGCGGGTATGTGCGCTGCGCGGTATGCCTACATTTTTGTTTATTACCGACTAACTGTATCTGTTATCGCCAAGCTGCTCTTAATTAGACAGAAATCTCATATTTTTTCGGTTAATGAGCTTCAAATGAATTTTAGACGAGTTGGCCACTGGGTTATGATTAAAAATGGTGTTAAACGCGTACTGATGAGTCGAATGGTGGAAAGGAGCGGCGCGTGGCGGGAATCAGCGACATCCTGGCGCGCGGGCGCGGCGCGCCGAGCTGTGCACATCGAGCGTTGACCCGCTGCCAGTCGCATACGTACGACACTATACTAGCTCTAGAGACTGCCACTCTAAAAGTATTGAGTCAACTGCCTAGATTTATGATTGATTAACTATGTTTACGACCACATAAGGGTACAATACATATTATTTCGTTAGACCGAATTGTCGCTCATTTGCTATATTATTATTTGCAACATACATGTACCTACATAGTGTAAAATATTTTTCATCAAACTTGCTCGTAAATGATCATATTATATGCATGCATACAGAAACACAATGGCCTATATTATACACCCGCGGGAGTAATGAAAATCAGTACAATATTATACCCCTAGGCGCTGTAATGTGCAGCTGGCTGTACTGAACTGGTTTATTAAATTAATTAAGTTAAATTGAGTAGTAGACTTAACCTAACTTGACTTATTTCCTCTCAAATGTGATGAAAAACATTGTGTGCATGACAGGTAATTTAGAGTGCAGTGCTTTTAATCATAAATTCATAATCAATTTTATAAGATTAATAAATTAGAAGTTGAAATGATATAGCGAAATACCCTTCACCGAAAACACTCTCAATCGAATATTACTTAGAATATTATATAGTAGGTAATCGATCAATTTTGTACTAAAATTTAGAATATTCGACTAGGTACTGCCACTGATATAATAAATTGGCCGACAAAATATTCCAAAATAAGTATAAAATAAAACTATTATTATTTTATCACTATAATGAAAAGAAAACTTAAGTCCAAAACGAAATGCATACTCACGCACACTCTTAACATACTTATAATCAGGTCATATTGTAAACTAGCGCCACGGAGGAATACTGTCCCCTTAACACAGGTTTATTCTATCTTAGGGACTATTATTATAATAATATTTTAGGCGCTTTGGAATCTGTCTGTAATGCCTTATATATTGTATATGAAATAAATAAATAAATTATTCCCACACCCACACAGTGGTCCCACAACGTGTGTGTCTTGCTGACTTTTTCAAAGTCTCCGTACGGTTCTATCTTAAGCGCTTTGTTGTAGGGATGAAGTTAGGATGTAGGAATTCGCCCGAGATTCTGTCTGACATATTGCAGCTCAAGCTTTCATACTGTAAGAGCGTGTGCACCCTTGCGAAATAACAGGAGCACACCATTTCCGCCGGCAGAATCGATGACAGCCGCCAAAGAGCGAAGCAGGCGTTTCTATATGTCACATAAAATTGGCTATTTTCACCTTGCAACTTGTGATCGGCTACATTCAACGCATTCGAAAGGTCGTAGAATCGAACTACTATACCAGCTGTTTTTCTCAATCCAGTTGCAAACATGATGATGTATATAGGATAGACACGGGCCATATTTACCTATCCGGTCATATTACCTATCTTCTAGTCATCTTATGAAAATGAATTAATAATTGAGTACCTGTATAATAATGCCAAATAGAAATCGGCTATATCTATTTTGATATCATCTGTCCTTGATTATATGATAAAAATACGCAATTTGTGTATAACTCTTGGTAATTGATAGTAATTTCCTACAGTACACAATCTTATCATTATAAAACAGTAGGCAAATATTTCCTGTACCTGTTATTTAGGCTTACGCGTTGACTTGAACGTTAAAGCCAGAATCTCGGTCAGATCTAGCGAAGCTTCAAGGGCTGTAGGTGGAAGTCTAGATGGACTGGCGATGATATAGGTAGCCTATGTCGGCTGGCTGTCAGTGGAGGGTGTAGGGTGGTTGGTCGGGGCGCGGGCGGCGGGCGGCGGCGGGCCGGTGCGGCGGCGCGCGCCTCAGTGCTGGCCCGCCCGCGCCCGCCGCCGGCCCGACTGCCGCGAGCGACCCGCGCGCCGCCGCTGCCTGCCTGCCCTAACCTCACTCGATCACTCGCCCGCGCCTTCATAACCACCTGTCAAATCACTCACCAGCCTTTTGATGCTCCAATTCTCAATCTCCCGCACGTAACACAGCCCAAAACCCTATCTATTTCATTGCGGTCACCGAGTTCACAACATTGACTCTTTCGGCGCATTAGGATTAGGATATTCCCCGGGTAATGCGGTTGTGACGTGTTTGTTTGTTTTATTTTTTTTAATTTGAGGTGTTCTGATCAGTATGAAATGAATAAGTAATTCTCAAAGGACATCTTGCCTTGAATGTCTAAATAATATTCAATGAATTGCGTCACAATTGTGGCCCGAAATATGAATAGTATGCAATACATACTAACACTTTCGCTAGTATATTAAAATGGTGTTAGTATGTCATAGGTAGGCCGGCTTCCTACCGTGGCATGCTTTATTTGACTAAAGTGAATTTCCCTAGTGCATTGCACACGTATATTATCGATGTTTTACGTAGGGTCGACGGCGAGTCGCGAGGCGCCAACTTTGCGGCGGTATCGATCCCCACCGGCCGGGCGGCGGGCGGCCGGGCGGGCGGCACGCGATTGTGCCCGTTGCAACATTATTTTCCCACGAGACTTGTCACGAAATTAAGACAATAATTAGTTCACTTACATAATATATGTAGCGTTGTTCTCTAAATCTGGATGTCTCTAAATTTTAAAACAATTATGATTCCGATTATAAATAAAAATGTGTAGTGGTAGATTACGAGTACTTACTTAAATCTCCACAACTTTAACAACGTTACAATTAATTTTAGGTGTAACAATATAGTTAAAAATTCGCACTGTTAAACTGCACACTTCAAAAAGCACCTAAACTATGTGTACATCGAAGCGATGCGATTATCAGTTCACGAGGCGCTCGGGCATGTTGGCATGATGCTTGTCCCTGGAGAAGCGTGGGCTAGCGGGGGGAGGGTTAGGGGCGGAGGGTGATCGCAGGCGCGGTGTCGCGAGCGCCGCGCCGCGGCAGGCGCGTGCCGCCGCCGCCGCCCGCGCGCCACCTGCCCGCGCCGCCGCCGCCGCCGCCGCCGCCTGCGCCGCGCGTTTCTATGATGGGCTACATCATGGGCTGCGCCTGCCTCAGAGGTGCGTACCATTTTTCAAAAGCAACACCTCCATAACAAACACCCAGCGGGCCCTGTCTGCGACGGATGGAAACATTTCACACATGAAACAACTCTCGAGAAGAGTCGCCATTGCATAGTCGGACGTTATTATACTTAACGTTGTTACCAAGGTAGAACAAGTGTTTCGGAAGATACGGAACCAATGAGCGCGCGAGTTAGAAACGAGCCTATAGAAAAGACATCAACGAGACGTACTTATAAAATACCGATTTGTGTTTCTCCACAAGGATATACGATATACTGTAATATAGTACATTACTGCCGCCGTCTGTAATAAGTGCGTTGCTGGCAGCGCTGATGATGGCCGAAAGCATAGCGCAGCTCAAGCTGGAATGAATGCCTTTATAGCGCGTACAGCAAGGGCTGCAATGATGACCAAGCTTGAAGCCGAGAGCGTAGTTAAGCTAAGCTCGAGGCTAGCATAGCGTGGGCAGCAACGCACTCAAAAGAAATTTTTTTTCGCTTTTTTTTCTAGCAAACTAGTTGCTGTAGTGAAACGCACGCGAGTTGGTTAAACACTAACTTTATTTATTAGTACCTTCAATATATGGCAAACGATTATACATACACCTACCTATAAATATACTACATCTTTCCCTTCTAAGGAAAATTAGACAAAAGTATTTAGTATGATAAACCAATGAAACATAAGGACTTACTACACAGATAATGACTAGGTAGCAAATACATTAAATCTATGACCTTATCTTCCTTCCCAAAAACATTACATCCAAGTTACTTATCCATTCTATATAACATTATGACTTATATAAATATAGGTATGTGCAATAGGTCGGTTAGACTTATTATTACTTTAATAGAAGATGAAAAAATTAAAACTAAGATACACTATTGGTAATGGTTTTAAATTAAAACCTACCTAAAACCTACAAAAAAAAACTAAAAACTTAATCTTTATTGCCCTCGAAACGCAAGTTTGATAGCATTCGTTCACGTCTTTCCTTAGACCTTGTAACGAGAACCTCAGGTGGCGATGGAGTTGATGATTCCTCATTAGAGCTGGCTATTGGACTGGCAAAGCTATCATCTGAGTCCACTAGACCCTGGGTATTTTCCGATGCGTCCGGTGGCGTTGTCGGCGGTGCCGGCGATGGCCCCGGCTCAGCCTTAGTTTCCTTCGATGGGAGGTCTTGGTCTACTCGACCATTGGCGTTGTGGTGTTCTTACGTTTTCGTACTCCTGTGTATACAAACGCACCTTGAGAACTGGGCGCTGGCCGTGCGCCGCGCCGCGTGCGGTCCGCCGCGCCCGGCGCAGCCCCCGGCTCCCGCACGACGAGCTGACCCCACGTACGCCGGAACCGACATCCGCGCTCATCCTCCACTATCACCGAGCGCGGCGCAGGTGCACGCTCCACTATCGAAACCGGTTTTCTATTGCCATTGGTGACTAAAATCGCTCTGTCTCCTATATGTATGCGCTCGCGTGATCTTGCTGACTGATCATAATGTTGTTTTGTTTTCTCCTTATGCGCCATTAAAGCTTTATAATTTTGCGCGTTATCGACCCTTTCGCATAACATCTTTGAACTGATAGGTAATTTTGTATTTAAACGCCTACCCATTAAAATTTGTGCCGGTGAATCTAAACCATCCCGAGGTGTGGCTCGCAAGTTCAACAAACCCAAAGCAAAGTCCTGGCCCGAATCGATACATTTTTTTAGTAAATGTTTTACTGTCTGAACAGTCCTCTCACTCTTACCGTTTGATTGCGGGTAATTCGGGGACGAAGTCACATGCCGTACCTCCCATTCCGTCAAAAACCTTTCAAACTCCCGCGAGCTATAGGCCGGCCCGTTATCCGTGACCAGTTCTGCTGGTATCCCGTGCCGCGCAAACTGCTCCTTCATGAAATTAATAACGCTGCTTGAACTCATATTTTTTAACGTACCTACCTCAACAAAGTTTGAAAAATAATCGACCAAAACAATGTAAGCTTTCTTTTTGTATTCGAATATGTCTGACGCCAGCTTGTGCCAGACGAGCGCGGGCACGGCGTGCTGCAGCAGCGGCTGGCGGTGCGCGCGCGGCGCGTGCAGCGCGCACGCCGCGCAGCGCCGCGCCACGCGCTCCAAGTCCTCGCTCAGCCCCGGCCAGAACATTACCTCTCGCGCGCGACGCTTGCAGCGGTCTATGCCTAGGTGGCCCTCATGAACTCGCGATAGCATTTCGTCGCGTAAACCTACAGGAATAAATATACATTCACCTTTGAGAATAATCCCGTCAACGTAATGCAGCTGCTCGCGATACGGCCAGAACACGTTTACCTTTACGTTAACATCACGCCTATTCTTAGGCCACCCGTTTGTTATGTATTTAATTAACTGTTTGCTGTCGCAGTCGCTCCCCGTCTCCTTCTTGATCGCTTCCATTTTCTGTTGACTGAACTGCAAATGCGTTATCATAAAACAAGCCTGGACTTCAGCCTCGTCCGTCACACAATCGTGCATGAGTTCCTTCAGAGGTGCTCGCGACAAGGTATCTGCGATATACATATATTTGCCTGGAGTATACACCACTTTAATATCATACGCTTGGACCCTCATCATCATTCTTTGCAGACGTGCTGGCACCGAAACGAGAGGCTTGCTGAACAACGGCTCCAGCGGCTTGTGATCCGTTTGCACGGTCACATCAGTCCTACCTAAAATGTACTGTCTGAACCTCTCGAGCGCGAACACAATGGCCAGCATCTCCTTTTCTATCTGAGCGTACCTTGTCTGTGTGTCGGTGAGCGTCAGGGAAGCGAACTCCACCGGGCGGCCGGCCTGCAGCAGCACGGCACCCAGCGCCACGCTTGACGCGTCCACCGACACCACCACCGGCGTGCGCTCGCAGTACAGCGCCAGCACCGGCGCGCGCGCCAGCGCAGCCTTCAGCTTGTCCACGGCTGAGGAATGGTGTGCCTCCCACACCCAGTCCGAATCCTTTTTTAGCAACGACCTTAACACGTTTACACACTCTGAATAATTCTGAATAAATTTTGAGAGATAATTTACCATGCCCAAGAACCTCTCTAGCGCCTTCCTGTCTGTCGGATAAGGCATCTCCATTATTGCTTTAACCTTTGAATCATCCGGCTGCATTCCGTTCGCGTCAAACTTGTGACCTAAGTATTTTATTTCTGACACACCGAACTGACATTTTTCGCGATTGAACCTAACACCTATGTCCTGCGCCCGCTGCAAGAGACATTCCAGCCTCCTATCGTTATATCATCCTCACTCTTACCCCGTACTTACTCGTACCCCGCTGATCCAATGAGGTTAACCAACAAGCTAGCCTGTGTTTCCTTAGACTCCTTGCTCACTCCAGACGCTTTGAGAAACACTTCGAATAGCTTCCGCCATTTTCTCCACGCCTCAGATCGCGCGGCCGGACCGCCATCGAGTGATAATTCCGCTGGAGGACGCGCGTGCTCCATCACTAAGTATAATCACGACGTAATTACACAGTCCCAATTGTTTACAACTATGATTCGATCGCGTTTTACACTAGATATTAAATAAAACGCCCACCGCTGTCACCATGTAGTGAAACGCACGCGAGTTGGTTAAACACTAACTTTATTTATTAGTACCTTCAATATATGGCAAACGATTATACATACACCTACCTATAAATATACTACAGTTGCGACCAAAGAAAAGTACTTCTTCTACGACAACTGGTTACGAAACGTGGTTGCGAACATGGCGGGAAGGATCCTTTCGACTTAACCATGCATGATAATTGATAATACGATTATATAATAATGTGTACAAAGCGTGAAAGTCTAAAATGTGCTGTGAACACAATCACGCTTTAGTCTTGTAATGCACGCCTGGTATAAATCCCATTCGTAAATAGTAAATGCACTTTTGCTCCCCACTGACGTCACGTGGGTGCAGATGGCAGAAGTAATCACAATTTCACGTGCGGCCATGACGTATGTTCCTGCGTTTATAACAAACGTCCCACGCAATGAGATGTGTATAAATAAATGATGAATGAACAAGATTAAATATAGAACAGATAGGTTAGTCCCCTGACGTATCATAATAAAATATATTAAAAATCCAGTTTTTTTCTCAACTATATATATAATATCTTAAACGTCATCAAAATTAGTCAATACCGCAACTTATCCGTGGTACAACTTACTGCTATTACCACAGGTATTCATTTTTCCCGTGCTACTACTAACCTGTAGGACTACTGTACATAGATTATTTTTCCCGTGGTCCTATATATAAATTCTGAACATTACCACAGGTATAAAATACATTTTTACTTACATTATACCACAGAATATATAATAGTATTACCTCATGTGGTTGACACTCACTTGAAGTGAGCTAAGGGCACTCCCCGCTTGAACAGAATGTCGTACATATCATGGAAAAAAATGATAACTCGTTACTAACAGTAACGTCCCGGGTGAGTCCCGGGGTCCCGGTGTATGCATGATAAATTAATTTACTCGCTGTAAATTTGCGCAAGCTTAAATTGACATTGACTATAATATAATATTTAATTCAAAATTGTATGCAAAATTCTTCATTTTGTAGCAGGAGACAGACCGTTCATCAAAACCAGATTACTCCATGATTCTTTGTTGTTAATTGGTAGCTTCTTATTTTACAAAGTTCGCCTTGTTTTAAAAAGTACCCTATTCATGAACCACCTGCGTACAAAATCTTATCTCTTCGCGGTTACCGTACGATTCGTTAATTATAGAGTTATGTATGATACATCACCAAAAATATATAACTATAGAATAACGAATTGAGCATACACACAGTACATCTGTATATACTATCGTACTACCTATAGGTAATTTTAGTCTAGTTATTATAGTCATAGTATATTTCTAGATATTACCAAAAACCATAACGCACATGATTAAATGCTCTGAGTTTTCTTCTTTGCCTTGCGGCCATAAATAAAGTAAATACCTTCTAAAAGGAAAATAGAATCGTTAAATAGAGTCGAGGACAGAGCTGTTCTCAAGGACGCACAACATCGGCACTCTTCAAGGGCACACATCCGACAAGGTGACCGATTGATTTACTTAGATTAAGTGAAGGTTTTTAGATACATAATATTTGTCGTCGTTCTTGTATTGGAAATAGGACTAGCAGCTATATATCAAATAACTTAATTATTCTGTGCTTAATTGTAATTGTGTAACTTCTAGAGATAATACACAAAAACATAAGTAATGAATAGGGGTCATTGATGTTGGGCCTCCTTTTATTTTATAGATACTTCTATTTGATACCGGCCACTTTAGGTTTTTTATACTGTCTTTTGTTTTTCTTACACTCTTGTCACTCGTGAAAAATCGCAGTTTAATAAAACACTATATATATTCTGAATATCCTTTTATTGGAGTTATTAGGGTCTAATCCACATCTAAAAGGCTTTAGATACTTCTGGTTATGGGCCCAGAGCCCTGCAACTCCAAATTCTTAAATAATAGTGTCTAAAATTTGCGATATTTTTTTTTTCTCCTTACGTCGGAACCAAAAATGGAAGGAGAGGATTCTTGTTCTATATCTCCTATCCCTACAAGCTCGAATCGTAACAGCACTAGTACTCAACAAACTGTAAGTACTCTGCATTTCCAAAAATTGGAAGGACGTTCAAACTATACGTCATGGGCATTTTCTATGGAAATGTTGCTAATAGACTGCGGATTATGGGATTGCGTAAAGCAACTACCGTCAGACGATAGCACACAAGAAAGTCGACGCCTCGATGATCGAGCCCGCTCAAAAATAGGCCTGTGCTGTCATGAGAAAGTTTTTTCGAAAATTATGGGATGTAAAAGTTCATTTGATGCATGGAATAACTTAAAGAAATCATATGCTGACAGTGGTCTTATAAGAAAACTTACCTTAATGAAAAAGTTGCTGACTACTCACTATTGTGACAGCATGGAGAACTATGTCAACGAAATAATGTCAACATCCCTACAGTTGGAACAAATAAATCAGAAAATTGATGACAGTTTTCTCGGAATTATACTGCTTTGTGGTCTGCCGGAGAAATTCAAGCCACTCGTCATGGCGTTGGAGCATTCTGGATCGGAGTTAACATCTGAAAATGTAGTAGCTGCACTTTTAAAGGAAGACAACCGAGATATGGCTAGCTGTGGTGGTAGTGCTAATCAGGACTCTGCCCTAGTGTCAACAAATAGAGACTTTAAAAATATATTCTGTAATTACTGCCGTAAACGGGGTCATACTAAACAAACGTGCAGAATTCTCAAAGCTAAAGCAGATATGGAAAAGGCGGATACCTGTGAGGTATCGCTCATGGCTAATAATCAACCTGTAAGCAATTGTTTTAGTAAGGGACCTAATGATAACTCGCTACCTGTGAAGAGTAATGATTGGTATGTTGATTCAGGGGCAACAAGTCATATGACTCACAAACGAGATCTGCTACAAGACATTAAACCTATGCGAAAGAGTATTAGAATAGCTAATAATGATATCATTTTTTCAGACGCTGTAGGCACCGTCAGAATTAATACTTCCTCCAATTTAAGAGATGTTTTGCACGTTCCAAACTTGTCAACGAACCTGCTCTCGGTGAACTCCCTGGTAAAGGAAGGAAACATTGTACTATTTTCATCATCCGGAGGAAAAATTATTGAAGGTCGAACTTGTAAGGTATCTGGAAAGGTTTTAAATACAGCCACAAACGTCAACGGTATGTACAAACTTGATAATATACCTATTGCTCAAGCGAATTTAACGGATTCTAGCGATAATACCGCGGCCTTATGGCACAAACGTCTTGGTCATCTGAACTTCAGATCTATGGAATTACTTCGATTGCACTTAGCTGTTGGTGTCAAATACTCTAAGCCTGCTGATTTAATTAAGGATAATTGTATTGCTTGCGTTGAAGGAAAGCTTTCGAAACAACCTTTTAAACAATCTGATTCGAGGACGTCAGATATTCTAGAATTAGTCCATAGTGATGTTTGCGGACCGATGAGTACCCATTCTTTTGGAGGTACTCTGTATTTCGTGACATTTACGGACGATTTTTCTAGAAAAACTTTTACATACCTAATGAAACAAAAAACTGAAGTCGTCGAGAAATTTCGCGAATTTAAGAACTTAGTCGAGAATCAAACTAATAAAAAATTGAAAGTTCTTCGTTCTGATAACGGTGGTGAATATGTAAATTATGAATTAAAAGAAACATTAAAACAAGCAGGAATAGTGCACCAAACAACTGTACCTTACAACCCAGAACAGAACGGTGTGGCTGAACGGGTCAATAGAACCCTTGTCGAAAAGGCCAGGTCTATGCTTTCAGAATCCGGTTTACCTCAAACATATTGGGGAGAAGCCGTCAATACAGCGACTTACCTGAAGAACCGCTCACCGACTAAAGCTATAAGAGGAAAAACTCCGGAAGAAGCGTGGACTGGAAGAAAAGTTAACCTTGCTCATCTTCGTATTTTTGGATGCAGAGCATATGCACATATACCTAAAATTCTTAGAAAGAAATTCGATGCTAAAGCCAAATTGTGCATATTTGTAGGCTACTGTACAGAAACAAAAGGCTACAGAGTGTTGGATCCTGCACATCCAAAAATTCTCTTCAAGACAAGAGATGTCAAATTCTTCGAAAATGACTTTTTATACAAATCAAAACCCAGTGTACATTTGGAAAATAAAGTTGAAACTGAACAATCAGAATCCATTCCTGTCATGGTTCAAGGAAATACTGAAGATATACAAGTAAATCAACAATCAGAACCGATTCCTACCATGATTCAAGGAAATTCTGAAGATATACAAGTTCAAGAAGAACTCAGCGAGACTATACCTGAATCTGTAATCCAGGAATCAGAAAACAATGAAGAGGTATTTCATGACTCAATGGAAGAGATTATCGAGGATTCCCCTGACAGTCAAGCACAGTCTCTCGAGCAACCTGAAAGGAGATATCCCTTAAGGAATAGAACTCCAAGGAGATGGCCAGATGATATACTTCTATATAAAGCCTCAGAAGAGGATACACCTTCAACTTATAAAGAAGCTGTTTCTTCTGAAGATAGAGACAAATGGCTTGACGCACTAAAAAGTGAATATAACTCGCTAGTAAATCACGAAACTTGGATACTCGTGGACAGACCAAAGGACAGGAAAATAGTCCGAAGCAAATGGGTGTTCAAAATTAAAAAGGATGCTAATGGAAAAATTGTTCGCTATAAGGCGAGACTAGTTGCCAAAGGCTTCACACAAACTTATGGCGTAGACTATGATGAAACGTTTGCACCTGTCGCGCGCCTTTCAACAGTGAGGATATTGCTTGCCTTTGCAGCTCAATGGAATGTGAATATGGATCAAATGGATGTTGAAACTGCCTTTCTCAATGGCGATCTTGATGAACAAATATTTATGGAACAACCTGAAGGTTTCACCAAAGATTGCAACAAGGGGAAGGTATGTCAGTTAAAGAAAGCACTTTACGGACTTAAACAAGCTCCTAGACAATGGAACCTGAAGCTTAATGAGGCAATGACCAAACTCAATATGAAAAGATCAGATCATGATCACTGCCTGTACTATAAAGTGAAAGGAACTTGCATTTTAATTGTAGCAATCTTCGTCGATGACTTCTGCATCCTCAGCAATAGTGATGATATGAAAGAAGACTTCAAAACAAAGATCAAGAAGTTCTTCACAGTCAAGGATTTGGGAACTTTGAAACACTTCTTGGGAATGAGGATCCTGAAAGAAGACAATGGAATCTCCATCGATCAAGAAGAGTATATTAAAAAGGTTCTAGATAATTTTGCTATGACTGACGCAAAACCTGCTAGTACTCCTGGTGATCCTAGTCTCAAATTAGTGAATCCCTCAGTTGAAGAGAAAGAGGCTGCTGAACACTTGCCTTATCAAAGGCTAATTGGCTCTCTGATGTACCTGTCAGTCGGAACCAGACCAGACATTACACACGCTGTAAGTGTTCTAAGTCAATTTAATAACAACTACGGAATAACTCACTGGAATGCAGCAAAAAGAGTGCTAAGATACCTGAAACAAACGATGCTGCATAAACTTGCATTCAGAAAGAATACTTCTCTTGCACTCACTGGATATACTGATGCAGATTATGGTGCATGCACAAACGACCGGAGATCCTACACCGGCTATGTATTTTATTTGAATGGACCTATTTCATGGGAGTCGCGCAAACAACGAACGGTCGCTCTTTCGACAACTGAAGCTGAATATATGGCTTTAAGTAGTGCTTCAAAAGAATCAATATATCTCAAAAACATATTGAAGGAAGTATTTGGTTTTGACAATGGTGTCTGTATTTACAGCGACAATCAGGGAGCGCTAATGCTCACTAAAAACAACGTTCACCATACCCGAACGAAACATATAGATGTAAGGCATCATTTCGTAAGAGAGTGTGTTGCTAGTGGGACTATTAATTTAAAATATATTCCCACGAGTGAAATGAAGGCCGATATACTTACAAAGTTTTTGGCAAAGCAAAGACACTCGTCTCTCACAAAAAACCTAGGTCTCGGTACTTAGAAGTAGGGGAAGTGTTGGGCCTCCTTTTATTTTATAGATACTTCTATTTGATACCGGCCACTTTAGGTTTTTTATACTGTCTTTTGTTTTTCTTACACTCTTGTCACTCGTGAAAAATCGCAGTTTAATAAAACACTATATATATTCTGAATATCCTTTTATTGGAGTTATTAGGGTCTAATCCACATCTAAAAGGCTTTAGATACTTCTATTGACCTGTAAAAAATGTAGCACTGCTTCTTTTCTCATTACACGTTGCACGACTGCTGAATGAATGGTGATAAATTAAAAATTCAAAACAAAGCCGGGCGGCGCGTGGGCGGCCGGGCGGGCGGACAGCACGGCGCGGAGCGGAGGGCGGGCGGCGATCGAAGAGCGCGCGCGGTGCGGGCCGGGGGCGGCGGCGTAACGATCGCGGAGCGGGCCGCAGTCTTCCAGCGAGCGCGCCGCGAGCATGAGCGACGTCGGCACGCTCGCCGCCATGGACGCGTTCGCGGGCGGCGCGAGGCGCCGGCCTGCGCGCCTGCCGCCGCCGCCGCCCTTCGTGCCGCCGCCGCCGCCGCCGCGCCACGACCACTACTACGTGCGCCGCAAGTCGCCGGTGCCCCGCGCCCGTCCCGCTGCGGGCCTGGCGCTGTTCGCGCGCAACCACGGTACCCTCGCCCGCCCACCGCGCACCGTGCACTCGCACACTCGCACCCCGGCCGCGGCCGTTCGCCCCGCGCGCGCCCGCGACACCTAGCCGCAATGTCAATGTCACGCTCTCATCCATCACATCATCCATCGCACTCACAGTTCTAGCAACTCAATTTCAACGTCTGTCTTTACCTTTGAAACTTTCTCTCTTCATAGTTCGCTTTATTATTGAATTTATCAAACGAATATGGGCAGTTATTTATGTTTCTAAACAGTTTTGATACAACGAATAATTCGATTGTTTGCTTACATATTGTTAAAACATTGTTTGTCGGCATATAAAGGCAAGGGCTCGATTAATTTTAGTATGTCATAAATCTTAAAACGCTCACATATTTTATCACCCAGTTAGCTTTCAGCAATTTAACATTTAGTGAAAACCACTTTGGAATATACACAGAATTGACCTATTAACCTATTTCAATAATGTAGAAATAACGAATTTTCGTTTGATAATATAAATACCTACCTACTCTAGATTAAGTTTCTTGAGTATATTTATTTAGTTGATGTTTCAGAGTTACGTGAAAATTGCTTTTCGTCTGTAATCTCATTTCTCAGCTCGCATTAATGCAGTAATTATTAATATTGTAATTATGTCATTCTCAACTTCGGAAGAAAACGGGGCTGGTAATTAAAACTCCTGCTTACATAACAATCTGGGGTCCTCCAATATTGATCTTGCTCTCACGGACTTGCTAAGCAAAATCCATAAAACCGTGTTGCGAGACGTCGCTACACTCGCTGTGTGCTTTGTGTGAGTTAACCTTAGACGGCTGAGATCTATATTATTGTTTAAAGAATCGTTACGTAACAACATCCTTCCTTTCATTATTCTTTCTTTTCTTTTTCTTACATCGCTGTATTCAAATTCAAAGTCAGGCCACGGAGGAGTGAGTCAGCCCCGTACAAAAAATTCGCCCTCTACTTTTAACTGATTGTAGACTGTAGAGCCATTGTATGATTTTATTTTTACCAGTGAACAGAACAGGGTTTTATGCATAGTACGGTCAAACGCCTGAAACGCCAGAAAAATATCTGAATATAAAGAAGGTACTTAGGAAACCTGCAGGTTTCGGGTAGGTAATGAATATCATATTGAGCTGCTGTGCCCGAGGTGCGGCTAGGATTATAACTCCCACGCGCCTCGCCCGCCCACTCGCACTCCACCATAATGTATTATCCCAAACTTGTGAGCGCAGCTTACCCGCTGTATTCAAGTTAACTCTTGTGTATACTTGCGTATAAATTATTCGCTTTCATGATCAAAGTTGCGGACTTAGTTAATTATAAACATGCATACCCTAATCGGATGCTGTCTTATAATTATAATTGTATACGACCCATAACTTATCAGAATAAAATTGTATGTGAAAAACTGCGTAATGTTAACATTTATTGGTATACCTACTTAGAAACTATTTAGAAATCATAGACACTGCACTTTTCAACATCAGTAAATATAGAAGATCATTTGCGACTCAAGTACAATCTAATGGGAACATTAGTAGTAGCTACACTGAAAAGATTTATCCCATACATTTATTTCGGAATTTGAAAATTTTCTAAGAATCTGCATTCGAGCGTGCCTAAAATAATGTATCAATCAATTTATCCCAATGTAAATAATGGCATCAATCGAAGCGCGACCTAATCTGCGAGGATTTCAAAGGAAAAGCGGATGTTTGTGAGAGGGGCCGGTAGCGGAGCCCGGCGCCCGCGCCGACGGACGTTGAAGTCGATAAATTTGACGCGGAGGCGCCGTCGCGCGGCCTTGTGCAACTATTTGCGGCGGCGGCGTGCTTATGCGCCGGACGCGATGTCGTGCTAACTACGCCACTTTAATTGCCCTCGCGAATGTCAATTACACATTCCACAAATTATTGGCCATCGTCTCACGTTGGCTGACCTTCCGAGAAATTAGAAAATTCAAATAATGTGTGGATTAGTAGCTTTTGTTCTTAGATTTTGAAAACAAAGTAAATGCGTAATACAAAAAAACAATAGGAAAGCTTTCCTTATTTATTTGCCCTTTATACCCGCACAAAAATGTGTCACAGGTCACAGTTCAATTTTAGTATGACATTCCAGAACCTTGTTTAAATTTTATGGAATGGTTACAATGACAAAGGCACAATGGTAAAGGCAATAATCCAGACACTGTGAAAAGGCCAGCTTCACGAGGTCTAGTGGCGGCCGCGTACGTACCTTGACCCGCGCCCGCCCAGCTCCGCGTCCGCTACACCCGTGCTTGCTACACCGCCCGCCCGCCCGGCGGCGCGCGGCGCCCGCGATAACAAACGCTCCTATACGCTTTGTTTGCACAAACTTCTTTGTATGGCCTTCTTCTTGATTTATAGAATGTTTATGATTATATGTTTTTACCCTTACTATTTTATATTATGAATACGAATGAAATAAATACAAATAGATTAATAGATATGTTTATGTTAACTTTAACGTAACTTTTTTTGTCATCTCTATTTTGAGTTACGAAACGCATTTCATAAATGCAGTACTACATTATTTCCTTTGATGATGTCGTTAAAAGAAAAGAAAGGCAAAGAAATCCTTTTCATGATTCAGAAGCATATGGATCCGTTCGCATAACGTGATGTGGCCTAAAAAGGTCTTTTTCGCAAAAGGGTGATACAGGAATAAATTGGAAGGGTGGGCAACGAATCATTGTATTCTAAAAAAATCAACGGTCTATTCTTTAAAAAAATTTAGTAATTGAGTAGAAGGCTCTTTGCAAATTAAGAATTAAGAGAAATACTATACTTCACTTTAACTTTTCTCCCCACATAATTTGTGTTTGATGTCTTCTTTTATTGCCGAGCGTAAGGTTTCATCTCGTTTTATATTCGCCGCGTGTTTCACCGTTTCTAGGACAAGGATGACGAACGGGACACTTGAGATATTTCTGGCCGGAAACCACTAGGTAACATTATGTTTCGTAATAAATCTCGAGTTTAATCGGATTCGATTACAAGTACCTATTGATTTTACATTTGGTTCGAAATTTTCCAAAGTATTTCTACGCAGTATCGGAAACAGAAATGATATGTAGTTGTTTACTCAATTTTAAGAGACACGCCGCCGCTATATGTCTTGAATTGTATTCTCGGCATTGCTGAATGTTAAATTACTATACGTTTAGATGTAATGGAAACGGATACATCCATTAATAACCTTTGACTTACGATTTAGAAAAGTTGACCGATGGTTCCGGAGGGTATAATATAATATCTAGGCAACGAGTTCCAAACAAAATCTTCCTTAGGAAATGTCCAAAGATGTATATTTGAAAGAAATACATTTATTTACTGAAAGGATACTCGTAGTTTGGCATTTTGAAGGTGTTGCACACCCGAGCAGAGTGGTCTATCCCGAGTCCCTACTGAGCACAAATAAATTCACCTAAATGTATAAATGAAACCTAGTATGTTGCCGGTTTTTAACTAGAGATATCTAGTAACATATAGAATATAACTGAGTCAAACCCAATGATTCATGGTTGTATCGGAACGTAATCATAACATAACGCGTGCGTATACTCGTACATTGCGATATTTGTAATTTTTGAACACGTGTAACTAATCATACCACGGTAATGAATGCGTTAGGAGTACACCCCTTAGAATTGTTTTATTGATTGAACCAGTTATTTCTGCTTATTATAATAAAGAGTGTTGACAGTGCTTTGTTCTAGTTAGTTGTGAGATGTGCACAATACTCGTGTCCCACCCGTCGTCGGCCGCCCACGTGCCTCTCGTCACTGTCGCAAATGTTTTCCCATCGCCGACAAATGCGAATTCCGCGAGCCAATATTCTGCGACCCACTTAGTTCGGTTCGCCCATTTTATTGTCCTCTTTACCAGCCAGTTACCGCATACTTTTTGTATCCAATGTTTATGTTTCAAGGCAGTGCATGCAGGAAAATTATTAGTTTATTTTTCTTTCATCATCATCATATCAGCCTGTAGACGTCCACTGCTGGACAAAGGCCTCCCCCAAGGATCTCCACGACAACCGGTTATTTTTCTTTTTCTTTATTGTGTAGTTATTACGTGGATGATATTGTTTGTTGTTTCTATTAAGCTTAGTCGAAATATGTAGGTAGGTAATGTTACACCATGAAAAAATAATTGCTTTAATTTCACATTTTAATGTTGAAAACATACCACATTACATTAAACATACACATAAAAAAAAATTGATTAGGTAGATCGCTTTGACATTGGGATTCTTTTCCCTCGGCACAAGGGAGAAATCATTTTGGAAAAGCAATTCACTGACAAAAAAATCGGAGGAATGAAGTTTTTTCAACACTGCTATTGGCATAACATATGTAAACAGGCAAAATACCCGATGCGTCAGTAAATGTTTTCGGTTTTTGTCATAATAAATGTATTTTCAACGAGTTTGTGGCTGTGAGCTCGCGTCGTTTTACGCAGCGTGACGAGAAACGCGAGCGTGCAGTGCCAGTGTAGTGATAGCCAGCCGACATCGACAGCCGCCCGCGCCCGCCCGCATACGTGTGTCGGCCGCTCCATCTCGCGTACTCTTGACATTGTGTGTGGTGGCTATTACTAGCGCTCCATCCTTCGCGCTATTGGCATAACTCACTCATTACGTCATCGCACATCGACGGCCTTCTAGCACAAAACATAGTGTCGCTTCGAACATTATAATTACCTACCCATCATCCAACTATCCAGCTGCTCAGATATGATATTTATTTCTCACACAAAATATTTTCGTTTCACGAGAGTTTTTCAATTCTCAAATTTTTTTTTTACGTGTCATTCTGTCATTTCTTCATATTCTTTTGTCTTTTTTCTCAGTGTTGAGGGTTGCAAGAGTCGCAACTTCCTGACATCGACTCCCTTATAGGTATTATTTTAACTCCGACGATGTTACGCCATCTTACTTTTCTATGACTTCATAGACAAGTAGACACATTCGAGACAATAGCTATACCGTTCTGAGTAAATAATAATTATTGTACCTACTTGATGATGAATTACCAAATAATGAATTGTATCCATTAATTTGAAACTGAATGTTACCCACGTGGCGGAGTCTGGCAGGCAACAGTTACATAACGCTGCAGCGAGCGACATCCTCGGAGAGGGCGGCTCGGCCAAGGGCGGCCGCATCGACCGGCCGGCCGCAGCGCGCTCGCGCACCGCTCGCCTTCCGCCTGCCCGCCTGCCTGTTGAACAAACACTTCAAAACGATTCTAAAACCTGCACAAATTCCCTGATAATTTATTTTAAAGGCCAACAACAGCCATCCGCTGCCAATGTATTCTTTGTAGACATTTTCTTTGGCGTTAAATTGTTTCGGCATTCGATTGGTCTGTAAGAGTCACGTACATTCTAAGTTAGAGTCCCGTACTTTTAGCGGTAAATAAAAGTAAATACATTATTCATATACTTACCTATTAAATAAGTATATATATTTTTTTACATTTCAAATCGGTTCACAATCGGCGAAGATATCGCGTAACATACCACCTTTTTTTGAAGTCGGTTGAAAATGAAACGGAACTCGCCCTTATACACTTTGCCTACTTTAAAGTCTTGTTCCAACATTATAACCACAGGCCATGTCACAGCGCCGCGAGAAACTATAACCGTTAAAATACTGACCAGCATATTTCCGCATGAACAGTTTGCAATAAAAATAGCTCAAACGAAGTTCCGCTACAACAAAATACTCGAGAAAAGTTCTCTTGATCAGTCTATAATAAAAATTGCTTTCTCGTATAAAATATTGTACATCGTACTATTTCTATAATACTGTACCTACGCCTGTTAGCTTATACGAGTAATAGCGTTTGTAAGTTTTTTATTATTATTTATGAATATGACTCCTACGCTCCGACGTACCAAACAACCTAAGTTAATCCATCTATGTCAAAATGTTATTTGTGCAACCTTAATAGTGGGTCGTGAAAATGGCAAGGCTGGCACCGCCAGGTGCTACAATCGGCACTTGCGTTGCTACATACACGCCTGGCATGATCGATCTACTGCTTATTTATTTGTGGCTTAACAAAAAATATTTAGTTTTACTGATAGGTATTAACGGAGGATAGTGAATACAGTTGTTCACTATGCCTATCTCAACGAAGTGAAGAATGTGAAAATGCTATTAGGTTGCGGTTTGGCCAAAGCTCATTGCGGGCAACGGACGGAAACCGCACGGCTCTGTAAAAACAAGCAGTTTCGCTAATACAGATGGTGTTTGTTCCGTCGTGTAATGCTGTCCGAGGATGTTTCGATGCTACTGTTCCACGCGGCCAAGGCCACCGGTCCGCGCGGGCGCGGGCGCCGACAGCATCGCTCAATGGAGGCGCGTGCTACGCAGCCGTCACTTGTCTATCGCCTATTATTAGCCATGTAGACGTCGTTGTGACGCTTAACTATCATGGAAGCGGTTCCTGTTCTTGTTATGCGGTAATACATCAACGGAAAGGAAATGTTTGATCGTCATTTATTATTTACTCACAATATGAATCAGTATTTTTTTAATTTTTTGCAGAACCAAAGAAAGACAAGTTGGAAAATGGTGGCGAGTTGATGAGGCCCGAACGACCCAACTCCTTGACAGCAGGCAAACTACCGCGGCGGATATGCTACCAAGGGGATGTCGGTTAGTACCACAGAGGATTATAATTAGTACAAGCCGATTACTTCGCAACACCTGTACCCAACATATTGTAACGATTCCCAGCGGCGTTTTAATGGAAATATATCCAATTATATTAAAAGTCCCGTTTCACAAAAGGTCTCCTGTAAATAAAATTATTATTAATGTAAGCAAAACGTGGCAAATTCGGGTCGTTTCACTGTTTGGGTTCAATTCTACACAACACATTAGGTAAAAATGTATGTGTTACTTCACTTCAGATCCTATTTTAAAGATTGTTAGTGATACCAAGATCTATGATGTTCCTTCTACGGTTGCCACGTTTAAATTTTTTTTGTTTATCAATAATTACGTGTGATTCTGAAGTTGGTGCAGATTATGTTCTCTGTTCAATATTTATATATATTTTTGTGGTCAATTTGGGATATGAAACATTTAATGTTTGCCTAGGCCCTGACCTATTTTGAGATGGCTCCTATATTGTCCCTTATTACTTGTAGATAAACAAGTACCTAAGGCTATGAAAATGTCACAAAATTGACTAATTGATCTATCTACTTTGGATTTCAATCAATACGAATGGATCTATGTAGGTGAGATTGAAACCAAAACTGACTCAAGTCTAGCTATAGGATAGGATTATTTGATAATTATTAAATAATGTAACCGTTAGACAACTGTTCTAATAAACTAAAAAATTAAATGAAATCGAGATTTGATGGATGTTGGTGGTGTTCCAGTGGGTGGTTACGGGAACGCGGGCGGCGCGGACGGCGGCGGCGGAGACGAGCCGCTGGTGTTATCTGAGCTGCCCGAGCCGCCCATAGCCCTGTCGGACATCGGGCCCATCCCGCCCCCGCCCATGTTCAGCTCGCCGAGCCCCACGCGCCATCACCACCACTCGCCGCATCCGCAGCACCACCCGCAGCACCATCCGCAGCATCATCTCTCGGACTGTGAGTCTCTTAGTTGGAACACTCCGACCAAAAGAACCCGCACTCGTTGCAAAGAGGCTTGATCCGCCCCTGCCCAATCCTATGCGTTACCGCAAGCGCAGCTTCATTTCTTTAACTGTTACCGCCAGTTCGAGATTTAGCCGTGAGGCTCGTGGTTCCTACCAAAATAATAATTATAGGTGGGTGGGCTTGCATAATAGAGTCTCCAGACTTATTTTTAGCTTTTAATTTTCAGTATTTGATTTCGACCGCTTCTGTTCCTACCAAAAATAAGGCACTACAAACTACAACCTTGGGTGGATTTGCTTGATCGAATCTCCAGGCTTTTTTCAGCTTTTATACTCTCCGGTATTTGATTTAGATCGCTTCTGGGTCTTGTTCGACGTCGTTACACCACCCGAGCTTCGGCTTTTTTCGTCGAGACATATGGAAGATTGATGTTTACCGACATATATATACTCGATTGACTTAGTAGTCCGCCCTTCGCCTACACACGTGGCGTAGTATAGCATATAGAAATCTTTCGCTCATAAACCTGCAGCCCAAATGCGACAGGTAAGTTGTCTGTCACCCTGAGGACTATTTGGAATGCGTCGTGTGCCTGTTCACTGTCTCACCTATCCTTCAAACACTGTCGCAACAATGCTAGCATTGCTTTAAGGCGGCAGAAATAGATAAGACATTTATTATATAAGCTCTATATAACACCTTGGAAGCGGTGGTAGATAAAAAATTGACGTTGTATAAATGTACCCAGTGTACTTACATGCAATAAAATAGTTTTGACTTTGATTATATACTAGCTTATGCCCCGCGACTTCGTTCTCATTAAAAAGTATCGTTTGTGTTACTTACTAATTGTTGCCCGTGGCATGTAAATTTGGTCTGTAAATTTTTGTTCCCATACAAACCTTGACATCCCTTTTCACCCCTTTAGTTTTGGAATTTTAAAAATCCAAGTATACCAGATTTTAAGTCAGACCACAATGCTTTCAAAAAAAACCTTCAATGTACAGAAATACTCCCGTTACAATTTTATAATGGTATACATATTTTTGTTATTCCCAGCGGAAGACGAGGAGGACCAAGACGACGATGAAGTGGAGCCTCTGAACGCGGCGGACACGTCGCGCGTGGAAGAGATCCCGCCGAAGGAGCCGATCTTCGGCGCGGTGCCGCTCAAGTCGGCGCTCAAGAAGCGGCCCGCGCCCTCCGCCTCCCCCGCCGCCACGCCGCTCGCGCCCCGCCAGGACCACCACCACGCCAGCTTCAAGTCAGTAGCCTACATGCACTATGATCTACATACAGTTGTGCTTGTGGCATTACACTGTCACACGCCATGTCTATGTGCGTGGTGTTTTTAAAACTCTGCCAAAACAACATTTACAAAACAATCAATATTATCAGGCATTTTACTAGTAACTATAAAACTTACCAAACATTATACTATTTAAAATAGGCTGTAACTGTCATACAGAGAATACACACAAAGTAGTATCTCTTGCAATGATCTGTACAGACTGACATTCATTGTACTAGATGATGTTTTGATTTCAATAATAGAAGCCAAATAAGAAAATGTTAGAGGAATCCATGTAACAAAGGATACAACAGATTTATTAAGGGGCTATGATATCTCACAGCGGGTCGGATGATCCGTCGCTATTTCAACAATACTGTATCATTCATTTTGTAATAAATATGCAGTAAAGTAGAAGACTTTTACTAGTTATTCACGATTTCGAAAACACAGTTCGTTAAAATTTTCTCAATTAAAAAAAATTCCAAAGTTAACCATTTTAAGAATTTATTTTCGCTACTTTTATGTAATAAAGCTACGTACAATCACCATATTTTGAGTACTAACTGTACTTACTAATATGCAGATCACATAACATTTGAATTTACAAAATACACATAACTTTCGGCAAAAAAAGGAAAAACCTAAATCTAAGCGTTTTTGAGCCAGCCCAACTTGAGCCGCATGGCATCTCCCTACCCCGCGTCAGTCCCGCTCTGCCAGTGGCACGGGGAACACGTGTCGCTCGCCGCCATCCAGCTGTCACTCCCGTCACACGTCATTTATTCAAATTATATTTTGAAATAGGGTAGCATCTTTGTTGCTATCCTAGTGTTTTTTGGAGTACAGTCTCCTTGACTGAAAAATGACTGGATGTTTGTTTGTAATTTGTTTCGATACTTGGTTGTTTGACTTGACAGAACAAAAATAGACGACGACGTGTAGACAGAAGACTACAAAAGAAATTTTCTGAAGATAATATTTATTTTCCAATATCTTTCTTAATAATTTCCCGACCGTTTAGTATAATAACGAATTTTTAAAAATGGGAAACCAAGGTAACAAAAAAAAGAAAAGACTTGGTTGGCGTAAAAAAAAAGGCAAAAACTTGAGTTTACCGCGGTAAATAGTTGCCTATATGTTATCCCAGGATATAAGCTATGACTGTACCAAGTTTCATCAAAATTAAATATTTTTCCAGCGGGAAAAGTTGCGGACCAGGACGCGGGCGCAAACACGCGTGACAGGAAAACCGGCCTAAATGTATTAAATTTTGCTTACCAAATGTAAGACATGTAGAAAATAATATGACTTTAGGTACATATAGACTAGAATTTATTAAAAGTATTGTGTTCCTTGGTATAACTATAGATTCATCTTTTCAATGGGGGCCCCACATAGCTTCACTAGCTGGCATACTAAGTTCGGCCGCCTATGCCGTTAGAAAAATTTGACAATTACTGATATTGCTATCGCAAAATTAGTATATTTCAGCTACTGCCACAGTAACATGGCATAAGGCATCTTACTGTGGGGTCGAGCAGCAGATATAGTGACCATTTTTATTTTGCGAAAGAGAGCTAGGTATTAGCTCGATCTATAATCTGCGTTGTAGTCATTAAGAGAAAAGTTTAAAGAAATAAATATACTAACCGTATCCAGTCAATATAGATTTGAGAATATTTTGTTTAAGTAAACCCGCTGTAAAACCACAGCCGCCTGCTGGTGATGTCCGGATGGATGATGAGGGTTTCACTATCGTACAAACTACCAGGAGATATATATATATATCTTGAATATGAAGCACACAAAGTTTAAAAATCACATTATGTAACAATTTGTTATTATAAAATAGACGATTCTTTGAATGACAAAGACGCCTGATATTAATGTTACTTGGTGATGTGGTACTCCTATGCTATAAAGTATGTTGACATTGACTGTAAATAAATTATTAATACATAGTGTTTTTTTTATTAAGAACCATCTTGGACGGTCAATATTGTGTAGCTTACCCTACATAAATAGTGCGAGTGAGATAGGTGCGCTGACGGCGGCGGTGGGAGAGGCATGCGGGGGGGGAAATTTGAATTTGAGCTGACATACCATCGACTCTTAAGACTGTCTTTTTGCATATGTTATTAAAACTGATCCTAGATTGCATACTGTGGTTTTTGAGCTAATATTAATAGTAAATAACATTAGATATGTTTATTAGAACACACAAATAAATAGTTTACACATCTGATGCTATTACATATAAAATTGGTTTGTTGGCGTGATTTGTATTGTACATTTATTTCCACCATGCGCCGCCGAGCAGACGGCCGCCGCCCAAACCGAGGATCCGCATATGGTAACAGTCCCTTACGTTATCCATGTTGTCGAGCCACCATCGCCCAGAGGCCTCCCGACGGCCCGCTTGCCCTCAGACCATGCATCGTGCATTGCACGCTTCCAACTGTCATCCTGTCTCGATGTACCTTACTCTTTCATGTGTCTAACACTACCACCGCCCGCACACACGCACACAGCGTCATAGGCGCTTACACTATTAACACACGCATAAGTGTTGTGTTGGATGCTTGACACGAACAATTAACATACTATTAAGTCGCATGACATGACCACTATGACCAAACCGGCCCAAGTAATAAAGCAATTGATAACTAATTTCCAAAATCACAAATCGTATGAAAGGTCTCACTCACTCACACGTATATTATGGTTTAATATAATCTGTCTCGACTATATCTGTTCAGTGTTTTATGTTGCATGTAAGTGTAATGTAATGATAATTTGTATATTATAGTAAATCATAACATGGTGTTTTCATTTGTTCAATGTTTTTATTTTAAAGTTTAGAAACCTTTAATTGGAAATGTTATACTCGATTTAGTTACAAATGCATTCTTAGTACACATGGATATATTAAATAGAATAGATACTTTGTTAGAAAGAGATGGGCGATAACAACTACTTCGTGACCGTTCTCGTAGTGTTTAGTTCGTTCATTTTATGAAGTCCCCTGGATTTTACATGCATGCTCTTCGAACTGAAATCTCTCCTTCAGAAAGTCTTCAAAAGTATTTAGGACTACGATACATAATATCGCTCACCGCCGCCAGCGCTTAGTTCACTTTTGAGCGCATATTCGAACAACGGCCACTTGCGACAGAACATTATTTTCAGGCTATTATTTGAAATGGACGAATTATGTGTAATATCCACTACCACAAAACATCAGCAAACACTACTTATTCATAAAATAACGATAACCATGGTCCGGGTATTTCATAGCGAAAATTTAAATTAATAAATAAATTAATATGTAATAAATTTATTGTTTTTTTTGTTTATACTTAAATTAGTTAATTAAATTTATTATATATACAAAAAAAATTGTTCCAATATTAAACATTAAATTTATATATTAAAAAGTAAGTTCATTGTCGTTTTGTATTCTTACTCACAATCAGTAGTGAGACAACATCGGTATCGTCGAAATTTTTGACTTCAACAATGTTCATTCGCTACCTAATGCCTATGCATTTAAATTTTCGCTATGAAAATTTCGGACCTTGATGATAGCATTCATGAGTTAATGGTGTACCAACTAACATCGTACATCACTGTTCAGCACTCGAGCGGTGCGCGTGGGCAACGCGGCGGAGAACAAAGAGAACGCCCGGCCGTGGGACGGCGGCGGCGAGCACCGCGACGACTACGGGAACGAGTCGGATCGCGTGGCCGCCAAGCTCGCGCGCAAGGAGAGCCTCAACATCAAGCTGGCGCTGCGCCCCGACCGCCAGGAGCTCATCAACAGGTAACTGGCATCCTTACCTAGCTTAAGGCTCTCTTCTAGACATACGCCTTCCCTAACGTCAGGCTCCTGGCTATCGGTTCCTTTAAGATTAGGCAGACTTAAAAAAATAATTTGACAGCTCCACAACTTGCTCTCTCTCTTTCACGCCGGATGATGCATGGGTTGCTAGAAAGAGAGACTGATGTCCAACTTTTTTGATGTGAAATCACCCCTGGTCATCATACCGCTGTGCCGCTATGATTATAATATACTTCATATTTACTTTAAACTCGTTGCAATGCAACTAGTCCGAATGAGAACCACGTAATTCGCCGCGCTGGCGTTCATCTATGTTTCCACTTTACTTAGACAGACGACAATAAAGAGTACGCGATGTGTAGTAACCCATGTACTACGTAAACTAAAAATAAAGAGTAGAGTAAAATTCTGTGGCATTTGCATTTTCTAGCCAAAAATCATACCGGACTCTACTACTATTCGGTTCTTTACTATTAGTATACCTACGCAGTGTCTGAATCACGTTCAATATGGCCGTGGCATAATTAATATATGCTGTATGTAGCTGCGTATATACGTGACTCATGCATGTCATATACTTGCATAGAATGAGTACCTATACATTATGTTTAATAATCAAACTCTGTGTATATAAAAAAAATACAAATGACAAATGCTTTGAATTTTGACTTATATTTTTATCACACACAGTGCCTATCAATTTTAGTCCATCAAAATACTGTTTTTGATTGCGAAGGAGTACCACAGGGTACATTTATACACGTAATTTTTTTATCGACTACCGGCGCCTAAAAAAGGTGTTGGCTTCCGTGTCACCCCATACCTTTGTCAATCCATACAATAAATGACAAAAGCTGTAGCTTGTAATACTACTAAGTTCTTTTGAATAATGTACTATTTAATTGACTAAAATAATGAAAAGAAAAAAATCTATTCATTTATTAGTAGAGTTTTGCGTGCATGTTTAGTATAATAATATGATGTACTTTTAAAAGTCTCTGCCTGGAATAACATTAGTTGTTTATTACTCGCATCGTACGAACGTAAAATTATATAACAAACCTTGAATGGCATATATGAGATTGGCATCATAACAAATCAAAAATACCTAATAGTTTTGGCAAGGTTTTGGCAGAGGCATTTGTATGAATGACATTGATCAAAATTAATACATAAATATGATTTGTCGCATTAAGACATGGTCATTAAATTAAATGTTGTTTGTTAATAACACTATCATTATGACATGTAAATAGTTTAATATAATGGTTTCCTATAATTGTTTAATACGTTATTGCAGTGTACAGCCCATAGAAGTACTATTAGTGAGTGGGTGAGTGAGGCGCACGTGAGTCGAGAATATCGCACACGCCTGGGAGTGTTATTTTAGTTTGCACATCGATCGTCGGACCGACCAACACATTGTTATCGACGTTTTATTTCTTCCTGTTTCTGAGAGCTCGCTCTTGGCACTGGCATTGTTGTTGCACTTGGAGTTATTGACATTGAAGTTACTAATATTAATATTCTAATCTTTTAACTGGATTTATTTATCAGAAAATTTTGACAAAACTTATAATTGCTGTTGAAAGAAAGCGTCGCGTGTGCGTCTCAAAATAGTCTTAATTGATTAATTTAACCTAGTGTATCTAGATTACGGACTTGGGGCTCAGCCAATAGTTTATGTTAATCGTCCATTATGAAAACATTTTCAGCGTCATATGTAAGCTTTGGCAAATTTTATATTGCCGGTCGGGTGCCAGTGCGCGCGCGCAAGTGGGGCGAACACATATTGTTAGTGTCATCACCTTGGGGAGAAAGTTACGTCAGTGTGGACTGCTTTATAAATCTAGTGGCCAGTGTCTTCTTCTTTACTATTCTTTAGACAATAACAGCACTTTAAGTCAGTAAACGATAAGCAACAGCGACTGTTAATTTTCTCTAAGGTAACCTATCTTCCTGCACCGTGCGGTGTGATCTTCAGATCCTTTTTCTTGTTATATGATGATGGTCCGTTTGTATAATAGTGCGAATGTTTCCCCCGCAGAAACATCCTGGTGGTGCAGAGCGACCACGAGCGGCAGGAGTCGTGGGAGGCAATAGGCGCGCGACTGATACGCCGCTTGTCCATGAGGCCCACCGCCGAGGAGCTCGTCGAGAGAAACATACTCAAAAGTAATTACTAAATTAAATACACATTATTTTAGTATGGCTCAGATTTTGTCCCGAGTTTTCTATTTCTCAGATTTCGCCCAAAGTTCGCCCTTTGTGGGGTTGTTTGGTCAAAAGTCTCTGTTCTGTTTCTGTCCCTGGCGTCCCGAAACAACAGGGTTATTTATAACCTTAGTTCGAGCGTCAGTCTCCATAACCATGACATATACAATCATCAGTACTTGCTGCATATTTGTACTACTAAATCTACTTGCACTTGTGTATGTTGCATTATCCCTTAGAGTGTTAAAAAACCCGTTCGGGTCTCAAATGTAGTTCAAATACTAAACTTTATGTAGTCTAGATAGAATTCTTTTTTCAAAAACCAAAATATGACGACAGCCACATTCTAATGTGGCTGTCGTCAATCAACCTCCAAAAAAACTCTACGGGGACTATACAACCCTTCTTTCACTTCGACACTTTACTGTGTCTTCATACTAACTTATGGCGTGGTATACGACACGTGGACGGCCACAATTTCTATTGACTGTTATTCTTAGTCGTGGATAAAATGTTAGGGTTGGACCATATCTGTCAGCACGGAATCGCACTTTTGCCGTCAGTGCTGCGGCGTGTTATAGCACGCTATTGCATGCTGTCGCGTTTTCGTGCCGACAGAACGTCAGAAATTTTCTAGAGCGAGAAACATAGCGGGAGTGATATAGTGCGCGGTAGCACGCGTCAGCACTCCATTGCCCCCCGTGCTGACAGATGTGGTCCAAACCTTAAACCCCCTTTTTAGGTCAGTCAGTAGGTACTTACGCGATTTCTAGTTATTCTGAGTTGTGGATAAAATGTCAAAACCTTTTTCAGGCCAGTCCCCCGCTGAGGAGAAGAAGCAGAAGGAAGAGAAGAAACGCTACCTCCTGCGCAAGCTCAGCTTCCGGCCCACCGTCGAGGAGCTCAAGGAGAAGAAGATCATACGCTTTAGTGACTACATTGAAGTTACACAGGTACACATATTTTTTATGTATTTACTTTATATTAACAGTATTCTCTTTAAATGAAATCCTTAACCAATTATTTATGTACTCACTGTTAGGGCACATGTGCTAGGCGTATACGGGATATTATAAGTCCACCACGCAGGCCCAGTGAGGGTTGGTTGACTTCACATGCGCCTTAGAATTTTCCTTCTTAGGCCTATGCAGGTTTCCTCGCGGTGTTTCTCCTTCACGGAAAAGCCTTTGGTATATATAATTTCAATTCTTTATTGCTTTCATAATTATAAACCGTAGGTATTTTAGTTTCCAAAAAGTCATTGATACGATCCCGAATTATAACCCTCGACCACATGAACGTTAGGCGAGCACACTGCTAACTCGGTTTATGCCCTTTGATTCACAATATCATATCAACCTGTCGACGTCCACTGCTGGTCATAGGTTTCCCCAAAGAGCGCGACCACACCCCCTGCGCATTAGCCGCTTTAGGTCACCTCTAGGCCGTCGACAGATGTGGATTAATTACATTACCTATACAACGTAGATATTTTTGTTACTGATATTCGTAGGGTGTCTAAAGAAATTTAAGTACTTATGGCTCTACACTACAATAATATAATATGTGCTGTGAACACACGAGAATACCGGAGGAAATACTGTTATTTGTCTCAGTTTCTGGGTTGTAAAACTGCCCATAAAAGTTACATGTCATATGAATTACCGTTACAATGGACAAACACTACTTTGAAAATCTGTTTTAAGATTTAATAGCGCTGTGCTGTTGTTTCTCTAATTTTCGTAAATATCGACTGCATACTCCCTAAAATTGTATTTTGTGAAAAGGTGTATTGTGTGACGTACGAGTAAAATAAACGGTATCAAATGAAACGCAATTTTTATGTTGTATTTTTATGTTGTATGTTTTCCGTCACAACAAATGCTCTAGTTGTAGAGTTTTTGTTTGATCTTTATAAGAAACGGGAACGATTGGCATTACAAAAAGTGTTTGTGTAAATTGCCCATTTACAGCAAGGTCTGATCATATTTACATTATTTTCCAAATCTGTGAATGCAGGTCAAAAGGTTTTAAGAACGTTTCCATAGTTACAACGGTTAAGGTACCTGCCCTTACTGCATCATCTCATAAATCCAGCCTGTATTATATTAAAAACCCATAATAAGTAGGTTGTCAGGATGTTTACTATTATGTTTATTGAACAAATTGTTGAGTGGATCTATAACGATCAAATATAGTCTTAAGAAAAATGTACAAACGAACCTCAATATTTTAACAACTTTATTTAAATGCTAGTTTAAATTAAAATTCTGCTTCTCACATATTATTACCCAACCACCAAGACCACCTTTTCACCCAGTATCTTTTGACTTTACAGGAAATTATCGTTATTTATGATTAGGTTAGTGTTGTATGTATGTATAAAAAATATTTATTTGATAAATTTATATAAAACGTATATTGTAATTGCACAGGCGCACGACTACGACCGGCGCGCGGACAAGCCGTGGACGCGCCTGACGCCGCGCGACAAGGCGGCCATCAGGCGTGAGCTCAACGAGTTCAAGAGCTCCGAGATGGCGGTGCACGAGGAGAGCAAGCACCTCACCAGGTAACCAACCAACCTACACACTTGTGGCATACATTGTACAGAAACTGTTACTTTCTACTTCGTCTCACATGTGATGGCTCACCCCAAACATTACTAGTTTAGTAGTAAAGCTTATTCGGGTAAAAACTGGTCTCAGTGAAAACGAAGTAAGTTCTCTACTTGCTTGCAAATACATGCATATTTATAAATATGATGTGCATGATTTGAAAGTGAAATCAAAATACATTTTCCTAATGAAAATTTTGCTTGAAACTCGTAGACTAGTTCAAATAGTGGGCAGTCAAGTCAACACTTTTTTGTGTTAATTTAGACGACATTTTATGACAAAGTTAACCTGTCACTGTCATATCATGGCGGCCGCAGCCAGAAAGCTAGCCGCCATATAATATTAGAAAGATAAAGCTAGTCGCTCCCCAATTCATTCCGCACCTCCAGTGGTGGGCGTCTCATGTTTTGCAGCGACTTGCGCCAACTTAGCAGCATTCAAGTTGTTTACTTGTAAGTATGTGTATTGTCGATTTTATGTTAATAGCGTTTTGGTGCCGACAGGTTCCATAGGCCATGACGGCTGTGCCCTAGAGCCGGACAGGAGTGCGCAGAGAGGGCTCGCGGCGCATGAGGCCGCGGACCGAGCCGTCGTCGGCCGCACGCACGCACGCACGCGCGCGCCGCGTGCCGACCGACGCAGCGATGCATCTTCCCTCGACCGCCCCGGAGCGGCGGCGCCTGTGATGAAAACATTAATTATATTGACTTCCTCCGCCTTCGGGAGTTTGTATGCAATAACCTACCAGAACGCGTCGGTAAAGTGTTGAATATTCTAAAGTTGCTTTATACCGCTGTTTCGTCGTTACATTTTTGTAAATGCGTACCGTGAGTGCAATCTTGTTTTATAACTTACCTTATATTATAAAGTAGTTATTGCCAAGTACAATTTATTATTATTATTATGGTATCGTTTTATGTTAAGTTGACGTATTCTAAGCGTACCTATACATTCTTTTAATTGACCTTCGAGAAAGGTTAGTGATACTGATTATTGTGGTGGAGATTATACTCTTGAGCTCGGTGAATTGTGAGGTTTCAGGAGTGAATTGTTTGAAATGTGAGACGTACCCATCATTGAGAGTTATGATATATAGACTTGTGATTTTGTTTCTTATATTGCTAGCTTTAGCTTCGTAGTCATTAAGCTAGATTCGATTTTAATCATATTTATTTCACTTTATTGCTGTTTTCGGTCACAATTTCGATATTACAATAATTTCTCGTGTTGATTATTCTGAAGTTATAGAAGGCGTTAGTAAAAGTTACGAGTATCACCTTTACTTATTTACATTAGCAACGAATGTATTGTTTATCAAATTTAAATAAGTAGATATATTTTCTGCTACACGACAGGTATATTTGGATCGCGCCTCTGTCTTAATTAGTCTGGTTAAATTCAACCTTAAGATCGCGAGATACTACCACAGATTTTCACTTGTTCCTATGAACAGCAGACGAAGAGCAAGAATACAAAACACGAATAATAACGTGGTGTTTCTGTTAAATAGTATGTTGAGGTAAGGGAATAGGTGTTATATTGGTAACTAAAATGTTTTTATTGTTGCGTGACATGTCCAATTGCGCGACGTAACCTTGTTTCATACTCGTCACACCTGGTCGTGTTGTTAGAAGTGCTTCCCATCCAAATGCTGTGCAACATAACAATAAAACTTTTAGTAAGTGGACGTGGGACGTGGAGCCTTGTTTAAATTTTAATAAATATCGTTCTTAGATATCTATCGTAGCGTGCACAACTGTTGCTTTGCTCAACTTAGACCAATAACGTAAGTGTAAAATCCATGTCGTGTATGAGTTTATGAAGTTTGGTATCATCACTAATATACCACCTATTATCTCTATCACACCACCATCCATAGCCGCAATTGATACAGTGAATATCTGCTAGACTCGAAATAAAAGTGATAGAATTGACAGAAACGTTACCTTTCTGTAGTTATTTATGTTTGTGATAATGAACAAGGCATCTGGTCCAGTAATGCAATTCCTAAGTACAGGGAAAGACTTGGTGATCGTAAAACGCACTAATTGGTCACTGTTGTTTTAAAACGTGACAGAGAATGAGCTCAATATAAAACGAGTTGAATAGATATACTTATGTCCATTCTGCGGGTACGACACGAGCAACCTCGGCGGGAACAACTTGTTAATCATCTTGTCACTTAGCCTAGGACTAGCTAGTGTAAGTTATTCAGAATTGAACGAAGTATTAAGTAAAGGACTAAATTTTAACAATCGAATAAGCTCTTATAAATTTGTAGCTGTTAAATATTGTACGCCTTCTGAGAATTCATTAATAATATGTATTATAAATTGTTTGTCATAAATATAATATGAAAAGCAATAATTCTGCTGAATCGGTTTGTTTGAATTAAATGTGAAATTTTTTGAGATTTTGGTGTTGAAAACATTTTTTATATAAACTATATAGGTAATGTCTTCGTAGTATAATATAGATAGATATCCATACAATATAAATAATTTTATAATCGCAAGGTATTGTTCAGTAGCAGTGCCATTTAGTGTGACGTGTTTTCAGAAGTTATATTACCAGTGCCCTAGCTCACTGCATGTGATACATGAAGTTCACCCGAGATTATTAAAAGGCAATAAGATACATTTCAAGTACGATAAAATGAGTGTCGTGAATATGTGTGATAGTTTGGTTGGTGTGAGTGTCATGTGGCTCTTAAACAATTTATGCATGGTGTTAGTGAGTTAGGGAGCAATATGAGTGACGATATATAAAACATAATGTCTGTCTGTATACTGTATCAACATGGACTGAAGTCAATTTGTTCACACACTAGTTTATTATACTCTAAACATTTACACCTAATAAACACCTTTCATTTAGTAACAAACGTTTATATCCTCATATTATGTTAAGTCAATGTGTAATCATACTTAGTACATTATGCAATTTATGATAACATACTACAAACATGTTAATATAATGGTTATTCTTGAGACCATTCCATTGTAGAATAATGTGGAAGCCAAAATGACGACTTATTTTTCTAAACGGTTTTGTTAGATTTGCAATTAAAAATATTATGATAAATGTAGATGTTTATCGATATTATGTAATATTAAGACACACAGATTTCCAAAGATCTAAGGCTCAACTAAATTCTTTTAGCTAGCTTACAATATTGCCATCGTCTCAAATAAGATGGGATGAACATCACAAATTCTAAAGTGTCTATAGACAGGATTATTGTGTATCTAATCTAAATTATTGTGATACTACTTTTCTTATTTAGTAGTATTATAAATTATATAAAAGCACTATACCTACATATATTTACGTTTATTTACTTTAAGAAAATATCTGCTATTTTTATTTTAATGGTGCTAAGTATTATTGCTGCAGTCTTTTTTAATGTAATTATTTTCCCCCGCAATGGTAATTTTTGAAGTTACTAGATAATTTGTTAACGCCATTACACGAGAAGCCCAGCGTACCAGCGTGTATTATTTGAAACTACACTGACGAGCAAAAATAGTAGTAAGTCATCATAGATGACCATATTTCCTAAACAAGTCAAGATAGTAACGTAAGAACTAGCATTGAAATGTATTCAATTAGGTACGCATAATGAAAAAGCACTAAATAAACCACTATTATGTATAAAGGGGTTTAAATACCTATGTGATATAAATTCTTGACTAGTTATTTAGGAATTATCGTCATATAAGTAAGTTACTGCATATTTTTGCTTGGCAGTGCATTTAAGATAATATTTATGTACTATTCTGAATTTTAGCATTTTAATTTAAAAAATAATCATGCCATTATAAAAGTAGAATTTGGTAATATTCGTCGTTTCAGTTACGTGCATATAATCGTTGTTAAACATGTATTTACTTATAGAGGAATATTTAGCGTGGCAACAAACATCTAGGTAATCATTAGAATGATTTTAACTAAAGCAATTGTATCGATAAACATTCTTTAATGTCTGTATATAATTTTATATTAATGTAAATTATGGAATCTCCTTTATTTCCATTGATATCGCGCATATCTTTTGTGCTATTACGATTTTTATATATTTGCTATCTTCAATAATATCCGTTTATTGTTGCTTTTATTTTAAAAATTGTGTAAATTATTAATGACATGTTGTAATAAGTTTAATTAATGATAGCCATAAAATTACTTGTTTTATATAACTTAAGTCTGTAAATACCATGATTATACATTAAGTTTTATACTCGATTGTTTTTGTTTCATATCCAATCTCCAACTTCCTGAGTGACAAATCCATTAATTTTACAAAAGGGGAAACCTTAATTTAATTTCAATTTAATAGTCAAAATTTATAGTTCAATCGTCTTATAGACAATGTCGTTACGCCTATTAATGAATTAGATTTGTTGGATCAGCTGCCTGATAGGCGTAACTAGAGAGTATTGTTTTGGAATAGCAATTGAATATTAATGAAGGCTTTGACCCATGAGGCTGAGCGGTGACGACTTTCGATGGCGCTAAACTTTGGTCGCGCGACTGGGTTGAGAGAAAGTTAACTGTAGTGCGTGCCCGTTACCGCGACTCGCGGCTCCGTCCGCCGGTTCGCGCTCAGTCCGCAGTCCGCACCGGTCCGCAGGCGCAGCGAGCCGCCCTCGCACACGACCAGCTCACACGCGGCCATAACGTGCACCATGTTTACATCCCGTCCGACGATCCGACAAAAATATAACAGCGATAGTGACATATAAGTGCTTTGATGAACCAGTGGATAGTGTGACGGTGTGGAGCTGTATGCAAGGAGCCGTGTAGTGCACCGGCAACAAAGGATTGCGATGACGTTCTCTGGAAACATGAAGGAGAGTAAGCCGCGAACCGTGAAAGACACATGGGAGTCGGAGGTGAGACGGTCTGGTTTCTATCATTGTTTGTCGCGATGTTTATTATCTGGCACGTGTGTGATTCACGGCGTTGTTATGTTATTGTTTAACTCATTAATTGTGCGACAAATAGCTTTCATAAGACGTCGCTTTCTTTTTAAGATAGGTATAGGTACCTACCTACAACATGGTTTTAGGTCATAGGTTAGATTCAGTTACACATGCTATCATAAATATTAGTTTTTTAATTATTTAATCATTTAGTAGGTACCAATAATAAATTATTATTAATACACTTATTGAGTTGCTACTTTATTTAATTAAAGAAAATTGTCAAGTATCGACTCAACTTATTTCTCGGCATTGTTACTCCCGGGCTACTAGATTATTTCCTCTGTGCTATTAATATTGTAAATGCGCTATTAATATTGTAAATTTTTACACTGACGTTATGCGATCGTTCATAGATTATTAGAAACGTAAGAAAGTTTGTAAATCAGGCTTAAAAAATTAAAGAAATCGAGCAGTCTGCAAAACTTTATTGCGTTTTAGGCATATAGGTATAGGTGCTTAATGTTAAGGCTTAGCCGACAAACTACTCTATTCCTAAGGCTAACAATAAGAAACCAATTCATATTTTGACTACTTTTAACGACCCCAAAATAGACTGTTGGTTGGGGTCGTCAAAATTCATTCAATTCATTATCATCAATTATCATGTTCTAATGTAGACAGACGTTTGACTACTGCAGCAGTAGTCAAACGTCTGTCTACGGCCCGATGGGTTCGGAGTTCGATTCCTGGATTAGAAAATGATAAAGAATTGAAAGAATTACTTATTGATTAATTTGACCTTTGTTCTCTGGATACCTAAAGCGCAACTGAAATCAAAGTAGGCAACATACTTAGGCATTGTCTGACTAATTTTGTTTAAACAGTAGGTAAGTAAAAGTTGTTTAGTTAACTAGTCGATGTCGTTTGTCCCATACTCGTGAGGAGGAAGTCAAATTAGACCCGACATGTTTTTCTGTCCTTGTTGATTTGCGGTCGCCTCTCACTTATTGAAACCTACCGGCCACATGTAAGACAAGCAAGACATGCCAATGACTATTTGGTATCGATGCCAATCTACTCAGTGGTGACTAAACTACTTAGTTTATTTATCTCGAACGGGAAGTGTTGAAAACATGGTGTTAAAATTTTTTGGTGCTTTTTTGAAACGTTACAAGAATTAAACAAAAACAAGATTAAATTTAATTGCCACGGAATCATTGGAAAACCGGAAATTCGAAGACGTTACAAGATCTTTGACATTTCAAAACACTTGCCATGTCTAAAATGAAGAGGCAACAAATGTGTGTAGGGTTCCCTTAAAATTTTGTCTGGAAGAAATCGCTTTTAGCGATAACACCGCCTAGATGTACCTTCTAAATCTACTGTATTATTGTGTTCTGTTTTTTAAAATATGTGCAATAAAGAGTAGGTATTAAAGGTAGTTTGAATGTTCCTGTAAGTGTACAGGTACAAAACATATTATTTCCTGAAGATGAGCTTTACGCGGGTGGACGTCCCGCCGTAGGAACTATTATCTAATCTGTGGTCCCGGGCCTAAGTAGAACGTTCAGAAAAATGATTCAAATTTTCAATTTGTGAATAATAATAATTAGGCGTCTATTAGGCCAGGCAATGGGTACTAGGTACCTACTAGGTAGATACCTACTCTGTAACTTTTTAAAATTATTTTTCTTGTAGGTATCTACTATTAGTAGACTAGGTACTACTAAATAAAATTATAACCAATGTATGGTGGCACCACAGACCTAAAAATTTTTATCCTAAATCTATGGGTGGCACCTCCTTCAAAAGTAAAAACGGGCAATTAAATAGGTGGGTACATAATCAATCGTTAGCTACTAAGTATCGAGTATTTTGTATTATTTTCTCACGCTGACTAATCTAAAGGATTATAGCATCAACAGCTTGAAGGTTGACAATGCACATTAATGATGCGTAGGCTGAGGCACACTACGAGCTTAGGCGATAGAAGCATCCGTTCATAAGCATCACCAACTTACATTGTTTTACATTTAAGTACATTCAAACGTGGGCAGACAAAACGCTTCTGCTTTTCGTCCTACGAAAATCCTAGACACACTTTGGCTCTCAATTAACCACTGCCTACGTTATTCTAAAGAAATGTGGGTACCGACCTACCTCGTTCACAATTTGAACAATTTCATGTGATAGCTAAGATTTTATGAGTTTTATTGCCGTTTCGGTGGATCAGCTGGGCGAAGGCGGAAGTGTGTCAGTAGACAAGTAACGGCACAGAGTGGTGTTCCGCGATCCGGGTCGCCGGTGACCGCTGGCTGGCCCCCTGACGTCTTAATAAACTTCAATTGGATGAATCCAAATCGCAAAGTACCTAATAGTTTATATCCCGCCCCACGTGATTTACCTATACTGTACTCAACATAAAACTAAGAGATAAAATTAGAAACGAAGACATCCGTAAGCGAACAAATGTTAGAGATGCAATTGAACATGTCCGGATGATGAAGGAAGTGGGCTGGACATCTGGCTAGGAGCGAGGACAGCAGATGTACCAAGAGCGTTACAGAGTGGCGCGGGCCCGAGGCAGGCGTCCGCAAAAATGGCAAAACCTGGAGGAGGCCTTCACCCGAGTAGGGGTTCCCAACAAAAATTAATTACTTTCTTTAATGTATACTCGAATGATGGGGACACTAATAAAGGCTTTTTATTTTATTTTATTTATACTATATGGCCGTGGACGAACGAATTGATTAACATTTTTCTTTAATTTCAAGTCATATAATCAAACATATTACGTACTTACTCAGTTGTCTCAATCCTAACTGCATACCTACCTTCCTTTATCCCTAATCACATCTTCTCTAGATCTTATTCTATGCCTATATGTAGGTAGATAAAGGTACTTCTAAGCGTTTAAAATTTAATTCTATAATTAGTATGTACGGTCGACCACACGTCAGTGGAAACAAAACCAGTAAAACTGGTCTCTCATAGTATTGAAACTCCCATAAAGGCTAGGCTAGCTCAAGGTCAAAGTGTTTCCACTGACGTGCGGCCGACTGTACCTATAGGTGCAGTTAAGTAGGTATCTAGTTACCTACCTATATTATTTTAATGTTTGTTTTCAAGTTACTTATCTTATTATTATTAAATTATAACCGTTCCTCTTAATAACCAGGTAGATATATTTTATAACAATAATATTACGTATGTAAATAATACTTAGAATAGGTAGGTATATACTGAGCATTTTTATTATTATTACTTTATTTATTGTTTTATTTATCTCCGACACGGTGCAGGCTTGTCAGCGGCGAAACATAATATTACGAAACTCGGTGAAAGCATAATTAATTAAACCACAGCAAAAAAAAACGCTCTGTGATCGACGAACGTTGCCGTAAAAACTATAAAATCTGTAGGTAATGCCATTACGTAACTTCATTAATGTTAAACTTACAAAACTTTTGTGGCAATAGGAACAAATTTCAAAGTTCACGACCTGAAATGCAACTCACGAATTTCATCTCTTTAAGAATTTCATCTAAGTAACGTTTTGTTCCGAAATGCAATTTCAAAAACTGCATTTAGGTACAACCTATGTAGGTAACTTAGTTAAGTTGCTAGAAGTATTTAACTAAGTGAGAACTGGGTGAGCTTTGAATAGTAGGTGCGTTGTAATGGAGCCGCAGGCGCAGGTTGCATTACAAAACTATCGGTCAGCTTTGCTTTGCGCTCTGATTACAGTTCTTACTCAGATAGAATATATTTAAGAGAGACTACTTTATTTAACTAAATAAACTTATATCGCAATATTTATTGTTAGTACTTAGGTACATAAGTAGGGAATTACTTGATTTATTCAGATTCGTACTTACATGACAATACATTGTATTTATTGAATTTCTACACAAAAAATTAATATCTATAAAAGATTAGATTTAATTTTAAGTGATCAAAACCTATTTAAATGATAAAAATAATGAGACGCAGAGATGATATTAGCATCACTTTAACAATACAAATAACACAATACATCGCAGCAGGCCACCACTTAGCTCGACATTTAAGTCTCCTAGGTATAAATGATACTACATATTATTGTTTAATAGTGCGAGTTATTTCATGGTCGGATGCTTTCTTGACGATCTGATGAATAGCACTTTTTACACCTTTGAGAACTGAGAACTGATATTGTGAATTCATTCATCACTTTAGGTTTTTTCATATTGTTTTAGCTCGCATTGTGAAACATTGATAGAAATAGCACTTATGGATAGAGAAAGTTTGTTTCATGTTTGAGAGAACAATCTCCATAATCTTATGGTATTACATCGAACGGTTATATAGCCACCATTACAAAAAGTTAATAGTTGTAAATCACGACCATAATCACTCGAAATGTAACTGCAGCCCGTAGGCGGTTAGCGAAGACTTTAAATATAAATGGAATAGACCATGAAGTTGAATATAAAAGTTAGCAAAGTGTGTGTTAGTGAGAATAGGATGATGTGGTTATCTAAATAATATACCTACTCGATAGAAGGATATCGACGATTTTTAGGTGATAGGTACCGGTTGCTAAATTAAAATATTATCAACTTTCACATCAGATCGCGCCATTCGAGCCCATTTTAATTGCTGCTTTCATTACCGGCGGTGGCGGAGGTCGCTCATTCTACATTTCCCGCTTTAGCGAATGGAGCGTGAAACTCAAAATCTACGCTAATTACCTTCGCTTATTACTGTTTTGTAATGTGTGTTAGTACAGTTCTTAGTGAATCCAAATTTTTTTTTTGTACTTACCTACTTCCTGTACTGCACTTCCTTAGTAGTCCATCCGGCCCAAAGTGTTGAATTATCAAAATATTGGAATCTCAATTCTCAAAATGTTGAATCGGGAATTGTGAAAAACATTTTGAGAGTTCAAAATTTTTGGGAATCAACATTTTGCAAAATCCAACATTACTTAAATAAGAATTCAACATTCTGGGAAGGGCGGTAACTTAATTTAATTAGTGTATTTTTTTATTTAAAACAAAATAAATAAACGAACTGAACGAATGGTATGATAACGTTTTGCCTAGGTACAGCCTAGGTACTAATCTTTGTATTCCTCTATAGATTTTACCCTTGATGAAAGTTGTATTTTCCGCACAGTAACGATCATCATTTTGTTACCAGAGGCGATGTTTACTTTAAATTAGCGGTAGCAGCAAACGCTATTATTGGAAATTGAGCACGTTTAGAACGAAAGTGAGGGCGTTCGCATTGTGAAGTTAGAGATCTTTATAGAAACCAGCGAAAAGGCTGGCGTGCTCCGAGCTCGCTTTGTGCGGCGCCGACGGCGGCGGCGGCGAGCAAAAACGTGAGCCGAGATGTGGGTCGCGGCAAGTGCACGCCCCACGCTGCACGCGCCTAAACCAAACACTCCAAGACTCCAACTACTTAGCTAAATGAAAATACCAGACTCGCATAGTTTCTATTGGAAACGGACCAAAATATCAGAATTCAGTAATGTTACCGTACATACCAAATGACAACAACAATAATAAATATGACTCCACTTGGGGATCTCGTCCAGTCAACTTTAGAGTAGGTAACTGACAGGATTAGTATTTATTTTGTTCAGTATAGGTTATGTACCTACCAAATTTTGTTAAAGGAAAGTATAGAGTACCTAGACGAAACGTACTTATACTTAGGTACACTACAGTATGCATATATAGGTACCTTACCGAATTAGGTTAATTGGTTTCTGTTTGTAATTTTGTTGTCTGCCTGAGACCTTTCGTCAATTAAAAGTAGTAGGTACTTACATTGAGTAACATTTAAGCTTTGACTCGTCATAATAATAATGCTATAAAACCATATTTGACTTAAAATCAAATCTTGCGCCATGAAATGCTTTTTACGATCCGTTTTTTACTGACCTTGTTCGCTAGAAGGAATCGACTGCATAAAGATATTTTCTTTGTTAGAAATATTTGTGTTCAAATGCCACTTGTATGTCAGACATGTCACGGTTTGTGGTTGGCGCAGCATTGAACGTTCGACTTGACTTGTTTGTAGTACCTACTATACATTCTTTGGTCTCGTCTCTACTAAAATTTCATGATAATTTGCTATGCCATGTTTGTGTTTCGAAAGGAAGGACGCGGTACGTAGTACTAACTTAAAGCTTCATTTTGTTTAGCGTTAGGTAAGTTACAAAAGACTGATGTTGCAAGCTCTCCATGAGCCATGAGCTCATGTATAAGACACTATGATTATGAGAATGAAATAATGAAAGAATCTGTTTTGCGTTTCAGTGTAAGCGACATTTTTTTTTTATTATTATTGCTACGTGGGCAACAAGCAGGCGGCCTCTTGCTGTTAAGAGGTCACCGCCGCCTATAGACACCTGCAACACCCTGACTCTCTTCTTGAAGGATCCCATATCGTAGCGCTGTGGAAAAGCGTCAGAGGGAAGGTCATTCCACATTTTGCACGTGCGCAGCAGAAAAAACCGCGAGAAGCGCACAGTGCTGGTCCGCCAGGGATCTATGAAATGTGGGTGAACCGTATTCTGACGGCGCGCGGTGCGATGGCGAAAACTGGTGGCTGGCACCAGATCGAACAATTCCTCGGAGCACTTTAATCAAACAAACTTTACACGCGAGCAGGATTTTGCCTCTGTGGATTAGTGGCTTGAGCGTTGCACTCGAGTGCCAGGGGTCGGAGGTTCGATACTCTAGTCCATTTTGTACAAGTTTGACCTGGTCTATGTATTTGTGAATTATCCTCGGCGATCGGGAATACTATCTAGTCCTGTCTAGTTCTGCCTAGTCTTGTGTAGGGAATTCTCACTGTACGGGAGACAGCTAGTCCTACTTTGGGACCAATTACGAATCCTAGTTAGACAAGGGTACTACCCACCTATCTACTAAAGGGTACATACCCACCTATCTACTATTATACATATACTATGACTTAATTGACCCTACAAACGGCTTGACCGGGAATCTGCGATCATTACCGCCGGGAATGCTTAACAATCTGAGCTATAGGTAAGTATAATCCTACAAGTGATGGAGGGGTACTTGTTCAAAATAGCATCTATCCCTCTCCTCTTCAAACTTCACGTGACTAAGCTGCTAAGTTTAATATAGGTACAGGGTAAATGGACATGTAATTCAGAATAATGGTAGGTCGCTTTCGTAAATTTACCTATCTGATCTGACATTCAATTAAACTTACGTTTGCCTTACAAAAGTGGACTTTGTTGACGCAACCTGAGCAATTTACTGAAGGCTTTCTTGCCATTTGGTATAATAGCTAGCTGGCTTGTATAGTGTTCTTATCGATATTGAAATAGTTTCAACACAATAAACAACCGCGTGACTACCACGATCACTATATTTTCTAAGCAGACAAATTATAAATTTGTCTTTAGAGAAGTAGGTAGGTACAATATTGAAAAATTATGGAGTATGAACGACAACAGATGGTTATAGTAGGTACCGATTTCATTAAACCTATGTTTGTTCAGGTAGGTAGGTACACCTACCTATTTACTTTAATAAATGAAATTCCATTATTGTACCTATAAAAATGTTTCATTCTAGTGGTATACCACTAGAATGAACTATAGTTTATTATAATTTAATTAAGTACATCACACAATGTTCAAAATTATGAAATGAATGAATCCTTTTGATGATAAGGAAGGGAATCAGAAAGCTCTTCGTCGGACAACCTTGGACGCGGCGACGACGACGGCTATACATATAATATAGGTACTGCTAACCGATTGCCAAGAACGATTGCTTAAAAGGGGTATCCAGATTTGGTATTTATGATTTGTTATGATTGAATACCTACTTAGTCATAATATGACCTAGAATGAATAAAGAATTGAATAATGGATGGCTAAAATACTCGTTTTTATATGGAGGTGGGTGGGTACACTTCATTTTTCGAATGCCATTTTATTACTATAAATGCCTGCAATGGAATGTTGCGTACCTAATTAACTTACATAATTGATACAAGAACTACTTACGTGTACGACACAATGCGAAGATTACAAAAGGAGATGAAGCGGCTCATTCAATCTCAAACTGGCATACATTGGACATGAATGGCATGCAAAAAATGAATTGTTCAATAGAGATGTCCAAATCTGATTTGCGGATAATTGGTTGTGCTCGGCACGAATTCGCTTTACGACTATTAGGTATTCAGTCAGTTGAGATAGTAGGTATGTTCATTCAAATCGTCATGTATGTAGTAGAGTCGAACAAACACAGTTGCCGATTTGAAATTTACCGGTATCAATCAAACCAACGCTGTCGCCAGTGGGATGGCAATTAAAAAGCCAACATAAATCAGTCAAAAACTCTTGTTGACTGATTCATTACTTACCTAATTTTAGAATGTATATACTTCAGACATTGCTTGAAATACCGATATTTTGTTTTTTGTTATCGTTAGTTAGTTTCTGATATCGGTACTAGATCGAGACAATACCTGTACCACTTTTAGGATACCGGTAACTCTATTACAACATCATACAACTTATCATAACATTTCAACGCAGTTCGTTATTCGTTAGGATAATAAAAGCTTACCTAAGTAGATTTAGAAACTGAGTAATATCTACATTATGCTATCCTCGCTTCTGGGAAAGCTACTTACAGAATGACGATACCTTGTTTAGGGTGAGACCGGCTTTAAATAGTTTAATAACTTGAAAACGTCTTCATATGTGACACTATAGCAGTGGTCACGCCCATGGTACTATTCCTATGGCGTACAATCATGCAAACGTCATTCAATTCCATCAGTCATGACTGATGGTTGAATGATGAAAAAAATAAGTAGGTATGCAGATTTTCATCAGTCACCGCATTAGACGATCATTCATCCTCAGTCATCAGTGGTAAAACCATGGTAAAACTGACAGCAAAACCTATCGTGTACGACACGCATATGTGTAATTTATCGTTACTAACCGAATTGTTTATGTCAGCTCGGCTACGGGTGGACACGCAGCGGGCAGCGACGATGTCGGCTCCACCGGCCGCCGGAGTCGACCATGTCCGTGAGCAGCGACATCAGGTTCACGCGGCGCAAGCTGAGCCGCTCGTGCCGCGGCTGCTGCGCCGCGCTGGCCGCGCTGCTCGTCCTCCTCCTGTTGGCAGCCGTCGCGGTATACCTAGGCCGTAGGTACCATTGTTTCATTCACACAACTGTCACAACAGACCGGTGGCGCTACAGGTGCGGGCAAGCTTAGGTAGCACTGCGGTTATGCTCCCCGCCTAGGCAAGGGAGGCCTATGTCTAGCCGTAGGACGATGTCTATGGAAACAGTTTATGCGTTTTATGAACCAATTGTAAAAACAATGATAATTTCAGTGTAATATATTATACTTTAGCTATATAGGTATTACAAGCTTGATGTTTCAACATCCACAAAGCAGGTTACCATAAACTAGGTTCGCCATAAAGGTGAGCGACCCAGGTACTTTAGGCTGGAGCGTGTGAAAATACCTACGTAGAGGTACGTGTTTGTTGGCCATCCTCTCTATACCTACTGTACAATGTAGAATATCCCAATAAAATTAGTAGCTATCCGAAATAGTAGGTAAGTACCTGTAACGCTGACTCCGTTAAAAATGCTAAGCTGATTCTTAGGCTACACCTAGGTAGGTACAGGGTAAGCTTTTATTCGTATCTTTTATTCATGTCCCTAATATAACGATTCTATTCCATTGTTAGTAAACATTGTACGCTGGAGAGGCGGAGGTTGGCGACGTTTATTTGTGTATCCCGTCACTTACTACCTAAAGGCCGGCAAACTGAGCGGCCTTGCTCGCTCTCCGTGCGCCGTAACAAGTGCACGACGACGTATCTTTACGATCTAAAATAAAGTTACTAGATGTTGCCCGCGACTTCGTTCGTTTGGACAAAGTAATATTATTCGAGCCACTGTAACCGGGCACTACAGGTATTTTGACACCTATTTGTAAATTAGAGTAGCTATCGATATAAGGGGAAGCCCTTTTATTTTGAGCCGGGAACACCTGTATATTATCTTCAATTTAACCAGTCTGTCTACTTTGAACACAGTAAGTTCATACCAATGTAAGAAAATGAGATACTTTATTTGCTGGGCACGATTTCTCGGTCAATTTTCGATATGTTTTATACCTACAGACATATTATATTATTCATCATCAGTATGTCGCTATAAAAAGTTTCGTCAAAATCCGTTCAGTGGTTTTTGCGTGATGCTCGAACAGATAGGCAAAAATAAAAATAAAATGCGTATTCGTAGTATAAAAAATTGAATGATTCATATTTAACGTTCTAAGTAAAACAAATATAATATTCGTGAATTGGCAAATTCTGTTGGCTTATTTACGGTGCCTATTGCTTCCCCAAGTATCAAACTGTATTCTTCCTCTTCCTGGTCGTTCATTTCCAAATATCAGTCGAAAACTGCCAAAGAAAAACGAAAGTTACATAAATATAACTTAGACATATAATACCTACTAAAGAAAAAAAAGTGTAAATACTCAGCATTACTTTACAAAGTTTACGTAAGACTGTAAAAAGTTATTTATAATCGGTATCAAAAAAACGAAAGTTAGGCATTTACTGTAAGTAATGAGCACTATTACAAAAATTAAATATAAGACCTACTGTTACCGAAGGTAAATTAAGGAGACTAAAAAATCAATGAACCGTTTATAACGATTTAAAAGTTATGCAACAGATTATTCCTACGAGATGTGATTGATGTCCATTTCCATCCATATAAGGGAAACATATTCGGTAACATCGCATCGACTGTATAATTTATATAAAATAAAAATTGCGCAACAGTGTAGAGCAACGAAATAAATGAAGCCTACGTGAACGTGATGGATGACCTATTCAAAGTTTCCTATTTTCTCTATTTTATATTCATTTTTAGTAGGCCAGTATGAATTGCGTAAAGAAAGTTCTCGTCACTTTGCCAGTTGTCTCCTGGGTGCTTTCTTAGGATTCATTATTTAAAGTAGGCACCTAACTTCTTACATAACGATTTACTCATTCTTGCAGATATGTACCTGTTTGGCGATCCATTGAATCGGCAGACGTTCCGGGGGTCGTTCGTGGTATCCTCCTGGGGGGAGGAGGGGGAGGTCAGAGAACCCGGGCTGAAGGGCAATCGAACGCGGGAGGGCGAGCTGCGGCAAGCCCTCATAGACTTGTATCGCAGTTCAGTACTCAGATCCTGTTTTGTTTCTGCTGATATTCTAGCACTGGACACGTGAGTATGTTAGAATATTTTACAAGGTGTGAACAGCTACAAATAATACCTAATTTGACATACCTAAGAATAACTTACATAAAACTTTCCCATAGTGAGCGGGTTACTCCGTAAGTCATTATCATAATTGAGTAATTGCGTGGAAATGTGCTTGTCGTAAATATTTTCTGACCTTACAATATGATTTTATTATGACCCACATTATTGCATAATAAGTTGCATAATATAATTAAGTGGCTGCTATACCGCGTGAGATCCGTATTTTAATTAGTATAATAAATCATGAACATTATTTTTTCCGGTGTTCCGGTTTAGTTTATTTTTACATGTTGGTTTTTATAATAAACCTACCTAAGAGTACCTACTTTATGTTAGTTATTTAAATAAAAGTTTCTCTAGGTAATCTAAAAAGTTTTTAGAACGATTGACCATTACGTAACGTTGCCCCTTTTTAACCTTACGTAACTTTACGTAAATCTAAATACAAATTAAATTTAAGTAGGTAGGCATAGACCGCATTGTTGCGATCACGACTCTAGCGTAGAATAGGCAATAATAAGTTGCAATTCATAATTTAAAAACTTACGAAATACGTGTAATGAATGAAATATACAAGTCTGTGCTGCAACTTCATATTGTAAGTACCGATGCCGGTACCAATAGACCAATTAATATCAACCGAATGCATGAGAGACAATAAGTTTTTACAAGATATACACTTTAATAGGCACTTGTTACATAAAACTATGACAGATATCTACATAAAACTGTAATAATGTCCAATCTGATATACACAACATATAAATTATATTATTTTATAAAAAACAAAACCAGTAGATAAATAGACTTAATATGTACTCATTTAAGTAAGTACGTTTTACAAGATAGAGATACCTATTATGCTTTTATTTTCCAAAACAACGATTTATTTGTCGCGCCACAGATGTTTGGGAAGTGGATACATTTTTGCGATATGTACCTAATTCTATATATTAACTGGAATATTTTAAGCAGTCTGTATTCATTAATAACAAGGCTAGGAAAATGGAATATTAACTACGAGTATAGATTTGCTTTATTCACCCTGTTTAAAAGGGGGAGAAAGTTTACTTTCTCGAATGCCCCAGGAGGTTGCAGTCACGATCGAGCCCGATGCAGACGTCGTGAATGAATCAAATATCAATAGCATATTATAGGATTACATTACGACGGCTCTACTTACAAACTCTGTCCTCGTAAAGCACTAGAAAAATTGATGCCTTTCGAGGCTTACTGCCAGATACGCAAATTACGTGATACGCAGATTACCATTGTAGTACTAGACGATTTGTTATTACACAGAACCGCGACTGACACTATATATTTTAAATGAGTTGGAATGTAGATTTGATTTCTACACATTGCGGATATTCGAGGCCAGAACCGTAGAGGAAACCCATTTGACAATAATGATTACACTTTTTAAAGTGCAACACAGTTGTGAAGGTATAAATAGGTACCTACATTACAAATAAATAAATAATAAATTTAAATTATTAAGTTACAAGTAAAAAAATCATTTCTATAAAACGAAATAAACGGTACCAATAAAAACGGTATCGGTGAGATATGGCGAGCGATATGGTTATTGTGATATTGACACGAGAAAGTGAGTACGTGCCCTGTTATTCGAAGCTCACTTTCTATGCCGTGCGCGCTTCTGAACTACATTGTAAGTTGTTCCGGATTTTTTTATTGCTACCCTTTCTTTTTGTTTGTGACCTGACCTGACTCTCAATAAAAAGTACTTCCATGCAGCTTAATAAAAAGAAAGTATTTGACTACTAGGTACGTAGATAGGATACGAACCACTATGGAAATGCACTTTGATAAAGTTTAGACAGTGATTTGACTTATGTAGCCAGGTAGGTTTTAGACGTGTTAATTGAAAATTCGGAAACGAAACCAAATTCTTGTGCAGAGTTATTTATTTGAGATGAGGACGCGACAGGCGTCGGTTACTCGAATGTTGAACATTTACTTTGTCTCTCGTTGATGTTTTTTCTTAAAGCTTATAGTCTAATTTTCCGTTCACGTAAAAGACTTCAACGCGTTCATTTACCCAAAATGCTTCACCGTTTTACCTGTTCAATTCCTTCCAAATTATTATGATTTCAATTAAGTATATTTTTTACTAATACAATTTTAGGAACAAATGTGCAACACGCGAAGTTTATATAAATACATATAATATTATTATTAGATAGAACTTAGGTACTATAAATTATGTAGGAGTACCTACCTAATAATAAACAAAACTAGATAAAAAAAATAGATAATAAATAATATATATATAGTCATACCTATTCATTTAATTCTCTCGTCAAACAGACTTTACAAAAGACATCAACGAGACCCTTTTTGACAATTATTATATGTTTGGGGTAATATTGCAAACCAGAATAATTGTATTATGTACTTTTGCTTACTTATTCTGAACGTTTTTTTTCTTGCATTTCTATAAGTACTAGATTAGAAAGTTATTACATTTAATCAAAAGCGGAAATTAAAGTTACTAAGACTGACAAGCAACTGCAAAAGGTGCACGTAATTTACGATCAAAGTTTACATTATGTATACAGTGGCGGATAAATACAATAGAGCCTCAATCTGCCGCGCTACTTAGTAGCTAATTAAACAACTTACTAGTTTTTATATTTTTATCACATCTCACAGTCTTACGTGATGCCTCTCTTTTCCTTGTCTGTAATCATCTCCATTAATCTGATGCAAATAACTAAGTTCTATCGATTAAGTTAATGAAGTTATTACCTACTCAGAGAAAAGGCGGAAGTTCAATAAACAGCAAAGTTGATTTTAACTACAATTCTGCTAATGAGTAGAACATTGAATCGGTGTCTATAATATTCCACATTAATGCTGATTGATATAATTAGTCAGCCAACACAGCTGATATAATTAGTAAGCTGTAGTGGCAGTGGCCAGGCCATATCTGTCACAGAATCCATCATCGTAATTCCGTAACGGAGACCGCATACCTGTAGTACCGTGGGACGCTTCCTGCCAGATTGATCGACGGCCTGAAACTGCCTCGATGAACGAAGGGCAAGCCTCGCGTGCCGCACGGCGGACGTCGACGTGTTATGACGATTAATGTAATAATTTGAATGCGATTTATGGTAGTGCGGACGAGGGCATCCGTGTCCACTTCGAGGTGTCGTTCGAGCCTATCTTCACGGCGGTGAGCACGGGCGAGGTGGGGGCCGTGCTGGAGCGCGAGCTGGCCGCCCCCGGGCCCGCCGGCTACCTCCACAACGTCACCACGCTCCCAGACACGTTGCATATTGAGGTATACTATTTCACTTATATGGGCAGCTTTCAGACTCGAACTCTCCATAATGGACAAAATTTCATAGGAATGTAGAGCTGGTGGTTCTGAGCAGAACCACATATTATCTGCCGAATGTATGTCTGTCTAGGATAAATCACATTGGGAACTTCAAAACTTGAACTACCCAAAGTGGACGAAACTTTGTATTAATGTAGAGCTAGTGATTTATTTAATTAATTTATATAAGCAATTAAATTATTTTAAGTTAAATCGTTGTATTTTTTTAGTTCCCGGGGTGATTTATCCGAGAGATTTAGTAGATACAAAATATCTGGTTGTGCTGGGAATCACCAAGTCTACATTCCTACAAAGTTTCGTCCATTTTAGAGAGTTCGGGTCTGAAAGCTTCCCTTGTAATTATTGTTAACACTGCGCTATGGCGCACTAGGGCCGCTCTCGACGCTAACTTTCATAACGGCGCCACTTTGGCTAGCCTACCTCGCAACTGGATATTGAAGTACTTACCACTCCACTTCAAGGAACAGTTCCAGTAGATATTTCTAGGACTTAGATCATTTACGATATTTTTATTTTTCTAATATAATTAAAAAGAAAAGATGTAGAGATCGGTCGACTCGCAGGATCAAATTCCGAGTAATCGAACATCGCAAATTGCTTAAACCATTTCAGGAAAACTCTATCATATCTTCACAAGCGCTGAAGGAAGGCGACACGACGCTGGCAGTTACACCTACCACGGAGTCCATAACGACAGGTGTAGAGGAGGTCCGCGAATGCTCGCCGGTCACGTTGCAGCTTTGCTCCCACCTGCCGTACAACGTGACCACGTACCCGAACCTCGTGGGGCATCCGTCGAGGGACGTGCTGCTGCGGGACCTTGTAGCATTCAGGGAGCTCCTCGACGCGGAGTGTTCGCATCTTGCTCAAGTGAGAATTGAACCATTTATAGTATAAAAAACTAAAAAAACACGCTCAGATCCTCTTACTCAAACGACCCCAAATTCTCGGAATATTTGTTAAAGGAGTCCCTATTTCAAATCGAAAAGTGAGTGAAGTATATTTCGACCGAGTACAAAATGACACTTTTTCTTACACAAGGAAGCTAGTTTCAACGTGAGCAGACGTTTTGAAAGTGGTTTCTCATTGCTAGGACTTTGTGTGCCAAATGCTGCAACCGCGCTGCGCGGCCTCGCGGCTGGTGCGGCCGTGCCGCGCGTACTGCCGCGCCTTCCACGCCGGGTGCGGCGCGCGGCTGCCGGACCGGCTGAAGCCACACTTCGACTGTTCGCGGTTCCCGAACTACTTCGGCCCGGGATCCTGTGCCCCTGAACCAGGTAAATGCTTCTTGATGACAAATCACGTAAGAATTTTATACGCATAAACCTGATTGACAAAACATGACGATAATTTATGTAGATGATCGGTCATCTGCACATGTCGAATGCGTTCAGCTGTCGATTGATAATCCAAAAAAAAAACTTCGGAGAACCTATAATCTTCTGGTGTTTATTTGAAAAGGTAGACTAGACTTTACCTAAACCTACTAAAGTAACTAATTTTGAGAAAGTATCTGATAAGTAGTAAACGTTTGGTACTACTTTATATTATATTACGTTGTAAATAAAACGTTGTGATTATTTAAACTGAGTTATTATTTTATTCATTATTTATTGCACAAGTTCTTTGACAAGAGGATAGAACGAAAGTCGGATAACAACAGTTGCCTAGCAACACCATAGACTAAAACTACACTATGGTCTAGATAGGTATGCTATCTTCTCATCCTCGGAACTTTAAGAATTGGACAAGTCTCGAAGACCAATTCTCTGACACAGTTCATTGAGCCTTGGTCCATACAAAGGCTTTGTGAACATGTCGGCAAGTTGTAGCTCAGAACATACTTGCTTGACGGCAAAATCTCCATTGTTGACACACTCCCTTATAAAGAAATGTTTAAGCTGAATGTGTTTTGTCCGTCTATGGAATTCGTAGGGAGGATTCTCTGCTAGTCTTATAGCGGACTCATTATCGACGTATATTACAGGCTTGCTATCAAGATCTGTTATCTCTTGTAGAAGTCCTTTTAGCCAAATCGTTTCTCGAGCAGTTTCAGATAAAGCCATCAATTCTGCTTCTGTCGATGAGATAGCTACGGACGATTGCTTTACGCTTTTCCACGAGATTGGACCAGCAAATATCATCACCATCCCTGATGTGGAATGTCCTGACTTCGGATCACCACCTAGATCGGAGTCGCTGTAACATGTCAGCTTCTTCTCCTGGCATTTCTTGAAGACAAGTCCTTTGTCTTCAGTACCTTTTAGATACCTAAATATCCGTTTAACCTTCATTATGTCGCTTTTTGTAGGGTTTTCTAAATGCCGTGACGCAATGCTTACTGCATAGCTTATATCGGGTCTTGTAGCAACCATCAAGTATGCTAAAGCTCCTACAGCTTGACGATAGGGAAAGTTATAATCACCATCATGGCTCTTCTCTTCATCTTTGCACAGTTTTGTTGCTGGTGAAGGGACAGGTTTACAATCTGACATTCCAAATCGTTGTAATACCTTTTTTGTATAAGCCTTTTGATGTACGGTTATACCATTTTTATTTTTATTGATTTCCAGTCCGAGAAAGTATGATGCAGGTTTGGTTGTAATTTTAAACCTAGATTTCAAGTTTTCAATTAAACATCTTCCTGTTTTTTCATCTTTGCAAGCAACTAGTCCGTCATCTACATACAGAGCAATCAGAACTCCTCTACTAATATATAGACAAGGATCATTTTTGCTTTGCTGGAAGCCCTTTGAAATCAGGTATTCAGATATACATTCGTTCCAACATAGCGGTGCTTGTTTTAGCCCGTATAAACTTTTCTTTAGTTTGCATACATTGGATGTGCCATCCTCATAACCCTCTGGCTGTTTCATGTATATCTCTTCTTTGATAACACCATTCAAAAAAGCAGTCGACACATCGAATTGTTGGAGTACGAAGTCCTCCTGTGCCGCTACTCCCAATAGGGCTCGAATTGTACTTAGTCGTACAACTGGACTGAAAGTTTTATGGTAATCCACTCCTGGTTTCTGTGAGAATCCTTTTACAACAAGCCTTGCCTTGTATCTCTCAGTGGTACCATCAGGGTTCTTTTTAATTTTAAATACCCATTTGCATGGTAATGCCTTCCTTCCTTTAGGCAGTTTTACTAGATCCCATGTCTGATTATCATCGAGTGAGGTTATCTCACTTACCATGGCTTCAAGCCACTTTGATTTGTCTTGACTTTTCAATACTTCTTTAAAAGTTTGAGGTTCTTCACTCTCAAGATCTTCATTTATTGCTGTCAATACATATTCATCCAATTGTTTTGGAGGTGCAATATTTGATCTATCACGAAGATTGTATCTTCTTTCTTGTTCATGAAGCACTGATTCATTTGTTTCGACAATATTTTCATTAGACATAATAGTATTTTCATTTACAAGATCATTATCGACATCTTCATAGTCAGATGAATCAATTTCAACAATATTGTCTTGCATTGTATTATGCAAATAGTCAAACTCATTCTCGTTGCTGGTTTCTAATGATTTAAAATAGATGTTGACATCACCATCTTCATTTTCGTCTTCATTTGCAGAGTCATTTTTAAACTCAAAATCAAAATCTCTATTTTTGTCTTCATTGTAAAACATTTTTCTTATAATACGGACATCTTTTGCAATTAAAATCCGCCGTTTTGAAGGTACATAGATTCTGAATGCTTTAGAAGTTTCTGAATAGCCAGCGAACATACCAGGTATTGCTTTCGAAGCAAACTTGTGTCCACGTTGACCTTTCTTTAAAATGAATGCTTTAGATCCAAATACATAAAGGTGATTTATACAGGGTGCTCTTCCTACCCACTTCTCAAACGGTGTTGAGTTCCCAATGCTTTGGTTTATGCTTCTGTTTGACATATAATTTGCTGTACATACAGCTTCAGCCCACAAGCACATGGGTGCTTTTGACTCCAGCATCATGCATCTTGCTTTTTCTATTAGCGTTCTATTCTTTCGCTCGGCGATGCCATTCTGGTGTGGTGTGTATGGGGCTGTCAGTCTCCTTGTAATGCCATTTTCTTTCAAGAATAGGTTAAAATCCTTATTACAATATTCAGTTCCGTTGTCTGATTGAAGGCATTTTATTTTTGTTTCTAGGGACTTTTCGGTTTCTAGCTTGTATTCTTTGAATTTGTCTAATACTTCGCTTTTATTTTTCATAAAGTATACTTTACTGTACCGACTGTAATCATCAATGAAGGTGACCATGTACTTATTTCCACTTACTGTAGCGGTTTGTATCGGTCCACAGACATCACTGTGCACTATCTCTAATTTTTGAGTTGTACGTGATGTTGCTTTGTCACTTGGTTTGCTTGGGATTCGGCTCAATTTCGCTTCAATGCAGATTTCACATTCACCTAATGAGTGCTTACTGTTGAAGTTAAGTCCTATCAGACTGTTATTTTTCAATGCGAGCTTCATATCTTTTTCACACATGTGACCCAATTTGCAATGCCAAAGTTTGATATCTTCATTTGTTTCTTCATTTTTAAATTTGTTAGAGACTGGTACAATAGTTTCAGTATTTACTATATTCTCAACCTTTTTTGGACTGCTTTCCTTTTTAGATTTGCTTACATTGGCTTTTGGGCATCTTCTGTTGACATCATTTCTGATAGTGTCTAAATAATATAGACCGTCGTCACCTCTTTGTGCAACTGACGTAACGCCTCGAATATGATCTCTAATGATTGCCTTATTTTTCGTAAATAAAACCGTGCTTCCTGCATCTGTCATTTTCCCAACTGATAGAAGGTTGGCGCAGAGGTTGGGGACATAGAGAGCATTTGCAATGTCGATAGTACCCTGTTTTATTTCAATCTCTGCAGGTCCTGCTCCTTCAATATTGGTTGTTTGATCTTTCGATGCAAGTTTTAATGTTTTCGAGATCTTTGTAAGCTCAACAAAAGGTTTCTTTGAATTAGTCATGTGCGTGGTACATCCACTGTCTAATATCCATGACTTATTAGTCCTCTCATCAGTCAAATAACAACTGAAGTGAGTTTTGATATTTTCATCTTCATCTTTAAAATTTTTGGGACTGTTTTTGAAGTTTTTCTTCCTTATATTGTCTTTATTTTTCTTTTTAGACCAGCATTTAGCTGCATCATGGCCTTTTTTCTTGCAGACTTTGCAAAAAGCATAAAAGGTTTCTTCGTCACAGTTTTCTGAACTTGTACTTGCTCGATCATTGCGGCGGCGTGCATCACTCTCTTCTATAATCTTAATTTTTAACGCTTCTGGGCTTATCAATTTGTCTTGAGACTCAATTGCAACCCTAAAGGTTTCATAGTCTTCTGAGAGACTGTAAAGCATCATAATTGAGAGCAATTCATTGTTAATTTCGATATCTAGATCCTTTAATTTATCTACGTTGTCCATAAAACTGTTTAGGTGCTCACGGACATCTTGGCTTTTACCCAATTTAGATAGGATAAGCTGTTTTAACAAGGTCGCCTTTCTGGCGGGACCCTTGCTTGCGTAGATAGAATCTAAAGTATCCCATACGTCTTTAGCATATTTACAGTTTCTTACTTGCTTTAGTTCCGACGGAGAAATTAAAAGCAGCAACTCTGATTTCGCCAATTCGTCGCCATCAAGATCTTCTTGTGTGGATTTGTCATTTGGTGCTGTTCTCACGTATTTCCAGAGTTTATTCTTGGTGAGATAAGCCTTGGCGTGAATAATCCACGTGTCGTAATTTTCTTTGCCTAATGGTTGAATTTTTACGACAGACATTTTTTTTTTTCAAAAATAAATCAGTTTACTAAACCACGCTCTGCTACCATGATAAGTAGTAAACGTTTGGTACTACTTTATATTATATTACGTTGTAAATAAAACGTTGTGATTATTTAAACTGAGTTATTATTTTATTCATTATTTATTGCACAAGTTCTTTGACAAGAGGATAGAACGAAAGTCGGATAACAACAGTTGCCTAGCAACACCATAGACTAAAACTACACTATGGTCTAGATAGGTATGCTATCTTCTCAGTATCTCTACTTAGTATGCACATATTGCAAAACAACAAACTATAGGTATAGTATACCTACTTCACCGCAACCAAATGTCGCCAGAGCGTTTCACGGTTAACTGCTAGTGCATGAAAATTAGTTCATAATATTATATTACCTACTGGATAAAGTTTCTAGTCTTGAATGGACAATAAATGAAAGCGGCCGGTAGCGCAGTGTGAAAGGCGCGGTCTCGCTAACAAGTCGAGAAGTCTGTGTTCGATCCCCGGTCAGGGAATTAAATTTAGTCTTTCCAAATCAGACACAGTTCCGATAATGTCTGTTTGCCCGATATCCACAAAAAGAGGTCAGCCCAGGGTTTTTATCTTCTTAAACTTGTTGGGGATGTTGCACTTCGTCTCCAGCAATATACACGTGAGCTTTGGGTGTTGCTAAAAAGGTATGGGTAAAGATGTCTTAAAAATAAACAAAATAAATAATACCTACTTATTGCAGATTGCGGCAAAAGTCTGGAGCGGTTGGCGCTGTCGCGGCGAGCGTGCGACGGTATCCCAGACTGCGCTGATGCTGCGGAGGAGCGGGAGTGCGCGCACTGCGCGGCCGCCGGCGGGGCCGGCCTGCGGTGCGCGCTCTCCCCCCGGTGCCTGCCCGCCCATCTGCGCTGCGACGGCACACCCGACTGTCCCGACGGCAGCGACGAGACTGGATGCTGTTAGTTCAACTACACTGAACTACACTACCTTCAGTGCTGGCCGTGTCAACCAAAAACATCTTCCAAGTTGATTGATTCAACTGAGTGCTTACTAATCTTGGATCAGCGTAGGATCGCCTCCTGCCGTATGAACCGATAACCTATAAAATCTAGCCTGATGCGGCTGGATAAGGAAGGCGGAGTGCCATGTGTGGTGGCGCGCACCAGGAATGGAATGCGTTTAACGGTGACCGACAAGGCATAAGATGTCTTTGGCGCATCAATTAATAAATTAATTGACATGAATCTTACTATAAAACGTGTAGGTAAGTAATTAAAACAATTATTTACTTCCACAGTATGGGTGTCCCGCTCGCTGAGCTGGTGGCGCCGAGAGAACGGCGAGACGACGCTGGGGGCGGTGCGCAGTCGCGCCGGGTACGCGGTGTGGGCGGAGCGCGGCCGCGCCGGCAAGGTGTGCGCGGCGCCCTACGAGCACGACAAGCGCGCGCTCGCCAGCGTTGCCACGTCACTTTGCAGGGCATTGACTTTCAGGTACCTACTTACAAACAATCAATCTGTATTTTACCTGCTATTAGCTCTCAACAACTAGGCAGGTACTGCTCGTGATCGATTAAGTATTCTCTACAGATCCATTGGCTAGATCCATGATGGATCTTTGAAAGAATTACAAATCTTTGATAAAACCCGTCTTCTGTGGTAAAACACAAAACGAAATCTTTAATAGGCATAGACCTTAGCGTATACATACTAGCTTATGTATACTCTAAGGCATAGACACATTCCCTACTAACGATATTTCGTAATACGTAAGTAGTGTACCTAGGTACCTACTTAAACTATCGACCGATACGATCTCTTGATTTTTATTTAAAGAGGGAATCGCATACAGCAACAAACGTGCGGTAGCTTTATGGAGGGAATTCTCCACGAGTTCCTATTTCCACATCAGTAAATCGTATATTCATATTTCCAGAGCGGCAATCAGTGCAGAAGTAGTCCCCGACGCTGAGGAAGAAGCAACCGACGAACAATCCGCAAGACAGAGGGAGCCACCAGAGTACGTCGAGGTTGTTGATCCTTTCGCGCCGGAAATATCTTTTTTGAAAAGTGAATGCCCCCAAAGAAAAGTAATCAAGGTGGTCTGTGATCAGTTTGGTAAGTGCAATTACTATCAATGTTTTTCATTAATTTATATTACTCGCGTTTTGGCAACTTACCCAAGTAAAATGTGTTCTTCTTTAATTACAGAATGTGGCGTGGCGTCAGCGAGGGGCCTACGAGCAGCGAATGGTGTGGAGGGTCTGCAGAGGTCCGCGCAGCCTGGGGATTGGCCGTGGCATGCAGGACTGCTCAGATCACATGTCCACGCGTGCGATGCTGCTCTCATACACCCATCTTGGCTAATTACTACTGCTTCATGCTTCCAGGTGTGTATGAAAACCAAAATTTATGTAGGTAGGCGAAAGTTTGTAAGCCTGTTCAGATGCTTGTTATTCTTTTACGCAAATCTACGAAACAGATTTTGATGAAACTTTACAGAGTAATATAGGTAGATTACAGAATAACATATAGGCTAAAGATATCCCGGAAAAAACTTTTCTACGCGGGCGAAGCCGCGGAAATCCGCTAGTATATACATATTACTACTAACCAAACAGATTGTATTGGTGCCTCTCCCCCGCATTTAACCACATCGAAGGACCAAAAACCCTTAACTCGTTCCAGGGACAACCAAAAGCAGAATGGACCGCGCGACTGGGAACAGTACGAATACAAAGCACTACGCCTTGGCAACAGGAGCAGCGTATCGTGGGCATGGTCCGCTCGCCGGTTGAAGGCAGCATGTTGGCTCTGGTGCGACTGGAAGAACCTGTCGAAATGACAGACTTCGTCCGGCCGGCGTGTCTGCCTGAGGCAGGAGCTGGAGCCAGTGAACACGGCGTCTGCAATACGCTAGGCTGGACGAGGAACAGAGACCAATTACAGAGGGTTCATGTTGTGTCTAGCCCCATGCACACCTGTGAGAATGTAAGCATAGCCACCGTTAATGGCATATGCGCGGAGCCGCTGTATGATCAAGACGACTGTGATGTAAGTATCAGTCGGGGCAAGTGCGGCGAGAAATGTCTTGATGGCCGAGTTACTGTTAGTTTTTGAGAAATCGATGCCATCTGTTCTTTTTTCTCTGTAGGAATGAAAATTATATTATTATTCTCTTTGGTATTTATGAAGTTAGCCACGCATGCAATTAGCCATGGATTAACACACTCAGCTTTTCACTCTGGTGATCTGGTTCACATTGGTTGACTCCAAAATTTTTGAGTAATTACCTACTAATTACTTAGGAAATGTTTTATTGACAGGAAGAAGAGTATGCAGGAAGTTCGATGATGTGTTTCGATGGAAAAAGCAAGCACTGGTCTTTGATTGGGGTCAGTGGATGGCGCATTGCATGTTCCAAGATTGGGGTTGGTCGGCCGCGAATATACGACGCCATCGCCTCCCACGTCGACTGGATCCGACGAACTATAGCAAACTCTGCAAGGTGACCCAGGAGGCCCAAAATTGTATAAAGACTGCTTTGGATGTAAGCTTCCTTGTTTAATGTGTTTGTTTAGCTTTAAGTCAGAGGATGTTTTAGACTTAAGATTTTATGTGGTAAATTCAATCATTGCCTGTGTCGAAGAAATTCTCAACTAAAATCTGAATTTTCAATCTTAACTCACGAATGAAGTGATCATTGTAATATTTGTCAATTTTGAGTTTAAATAGGTTTATTTTTATTTTCAGTTTGAAAAGTTTATTAACTTTTTTTAGGATTAAGGTAATTTATTACAAATAAAATGTACAATGTAATTATTAACATTCTATTGTAAATATGATTCTGAAAATACCAAATTTTAAAATAAATTTGTTTTATCCTGTCAATAATATGTTTAATTATAAATTATTTACGATATTATTAGATATTAATGGTATGGTCCAATAATGAGTGTATTAGGTACCTACTTCCCCTTTACATTCAGACTTAACAAGCCCTGCCCATTCTTGTTTCATGTCATGTAAAGGCGATTGATTTTTTTATTTATTCAGGAAATACTTTAATCAGGACTCTGATGTCTACTGCCCATGCAGTTCACCCACTGCCAGCAATCTGTAGGTCATCGGTCCACCTGGTAGGGGGGCATCTCATGCTGCGCATTCCCTCCAGCAGTCTCCACTCCAGAACTTGTCTGCCCCAATGGCCATTGGTTCTGTGCCAGGTGTGACATGTCCACTGCTACTTCAGTAATCAGCTAATCCTCTCAGCTATGTTAGTGACCTTAGTTCAACATTGGATCTCCTTATTGTGGATAACATCTTTCAAAGGAACACCAAACTAAGCCCTCTCCATAGCTCGCTGTGTGATCTTAAACTTGTGGATCAGGCCCACCATCTCTGTCCATGTTTCTGCATCATAAGTAGACTTATTCTGGCAATAGGTAGACTGAATCTAAAAAACCTATCTAAATCGTCTGGAACAGTCAAACTAAGTTGTTATAATGATCAAATTATTTATTAAACAACAACTTATCTACATCTAACAAAGTAATACTACTTTAAAACACCCTCCTCCTTTAATTCTTTTCTAATTTTTTCTTGCACATGGTCCGGTAAATTTTGCAGCTCTTTATCTATGTACTTTTTCAAGTCTCGCAAGGGTTGGTAGTGTTGATGGACGAGCTGAGACCCAGCCAGCATGGACAACATTGACGCAAGAGAAAATGATACATACTGACCCCAGGTAACTCCTGCTGGCATTTTACACGGCTGAATATTTTCTTATTTTCTCTTCAACAATGTCGTGAGCCCGTCGCTTCTTGAATGTATTATAAAAGTTTATTTCTCCAACTTGCCAATTGATCATCGAAAATTCTAATGCTGCTCCAAGTACGAAGAAAATTGGAAGAAATCTATACATTCCAAATGTTTTTTTTCCGGGCCATTTATTCACTAACTTATGTACCCAGCCAATCCTCATTGCATGTAAAAGTCTAATCAGTATAATAATAATTCATTTTAAACATAGGAATTCGATTACATAGAAAATAACATAACCTACAAAACAGTCAAATGACAGACAGAACACAGAGAACCACTGACATTTTTATCTTTGTATTTTATTATAGTTTTACGGCCAGTTGGAAACAAGTCCATATAGGCCAAATCGTAGTTTATAATCACCAAAATACATAAAATCGCAACACGGCCTCCAGGGTACAACTTAAACCACAAATTAGATAGTATACGTCCAAACTTAGACACAACTAGTGCTATTTGGTGAGCCACACTGCAGCTCACACCGCACTAAACTAATAGTTTTAATGCAATGACAAAAGAAACTTCTTAATTTAAAGTTTTTGGACATCTCTATGTATCACAATAAATGTCTCGCATAATACAACATAGACTAGAACACTGTCAGCGATGTGCAACTGTGCGCAAACGTGTGGACTAGAAGTTTGTTTGTACAAGTTTGGTTTGCATGCATTTGCGAATTGCGTTTGCGACAAACGTGTGGCGCTACCATTACGAGTAGGTCCTACATGTTTTTAATTATGTCTAATGAAAAAAAATGAAATGTTAATAAAATGAAGAGTTTACTCTTTCTTTTCAAATGGCGATAAATTTAGTGCAGGCCGCCGTACAGTTTATTACCCGACTGCGGCGAAGCCCAATTAAAGGAGGGTTATATAATGTCAGCGTGAGAAATAACAATTGATTTTATTTACTGCATGCTCAGATTATACCACGAAGCTGCATGCATAGACTTCCTTGGCACTACTTCATATCAAAAAAGCACTTCTTCATTGACAGAATGATTGAAGTTGACATTGACATATGGCATGACACTCGCTTGATTGATTGAGTGCCAGGCGCCAAACATCCAAACAAAATCGAACGGAATTTTTTGTAGCATTAGATTTTTATTAGTTACTTACCTATTTAATTACTTATAGCTGTACGTATGAAACTGTAATGAGCTATTTAAAATCTGGAAATAACGCTGAATTCAACTTGAAGTTTTTTCAAAATGTAACTCCTACTAAATTGACTGAAGGCCGGCGAGTAAAACTGCACACCGAGGGATGGGGACTGCTTAGTGACTACTACCTGGAGTCGGTGAAAATATCCTCTCTTATTGAAGGTGTTGTGTCTTCTGCAACTTTGAGGGTTGGTGACAGAGCTGGACAAACTACCTGTGTGGTGAAAGGGCCAACGATAGGACTGTTGTTTGGCCTCTCAGCCCAGGATTGGTCGCAGGTGGAGAAGCTCTGCGGACCTCGTCAACAACTATTCTATAGGTACTTCAAGGAAGGCTTGACTAGAGACTTTGGGCTTTCTCAAAAACTATTTTATAATTTCTGCCAAACTAATCAGAAGAGTGATATTTTAGTGGCTTTATTTCGCAGGTGTGTTAATAGAAGGAATATAGATAAAACTAATGCTCTTCTTAACATATTAGAACTTAGAAAATGTGATATTAGTGTATTAGATCTATATATAAATCATCTTAGAAAAAATATTAACTGTTGAAAGATGCTCTTTCTGGAAAGATAATTATGGCTGATGTTACCTCTAAACTCTAATTGTAGACCACAATTATTATATTATCTACTACCATAGTGTACTGTGTCTATTATGTATTCTGACTGTGTTGGAGATTTGAAAGTCTGGTTTGGTCACAACCAATAAATTTATCTAGGTACTTAGATTAGATTTTTTGAGCATGGTTTTCAAATAAACAGACTACTTAGGTAGATCCAAAAAGTAAATGTTACAATGTATAGAATATTTTTAAATTAAATTATGCAGTATTATATATTAAACCAGTTGACCTTTTAAACACCACTGTTGTACTTTTAAAATTTCCTTTAGCCTACTCTATGGCATAAAACTTAACAACTACATCTAACTCGAACACCCTCATCGGCCATAACACACTCCACAACATGGTCCTGAGCATATGGAACAAGCTACCACAGGACAGGATGTTAAATGTCCCCTCAGTTAAAAAAAAGACGACAATAAAAAAAACGCTTATTACATATGTGAAGTTATAACCATCCCAGATAAAGGCACACCTGAAAGTTGCTGCTCAACTATTACCCATATTAATAATAATATATGATCTAGGTATGTGCTTATTTTAGATGGATTGAAGATTAATTGAAACCTTTATTTATTGTCACACCACACAATCAATACCTGTAGTGATCCAGTACAAATACTTGAAATTGGATACTGAACCACTTTAAGCAAACTTTATGCTTTCTCTAGTGATTTATATGAAAAATCAAGTATTTGTAATATTAAACCAGTTTTGTGCAACTTCTATTGAAATTAACTGATTTAGTATCCAAACCAATACTAAATGCCCAGGGACAGACCATGGTCTCTGCAGGTATTTTGTTAATTGGTACCTACCCAGTCCCAATAAATTGATATACAATTATATAAGTGTAGAAGATATTTTTAGTTAGGGATGACAACTATTCTATTAGTTGCAAAATCTGCAATGTGGGAAGTGTCCGAGTCTGGATGGTTTAAATGATGAGTGGGCGTAGACATCGAGTGGCTATGGTTTTTTGTAAATAGCGATATTTAAATTTGTGCTAAGGCTGTGGTGCGTCGCACCGCACGCGCCGCTCGACTTCAGTTCAGTAGGCTTTGAACCAGCGCACGGAGCGGTTGTGTTCGCGCGGTTGAAACGATCGAGCTTTGTGCTTTCGAGTGTAGCTGCAACGAACGAGACGCACCGACACTCGCAGACATGGAAGTGGCGGGTCAATGGCGGCGGGAGTGGGCCGGGACCGCCGAATATGGAAAGGTGAGCCGACCGGCTTGCAAGCTCTGGTGTAGCTTGCAAGTTCACGAAACTTCAATACAATACCAACAAAAAATTATGTTTATTTATTCACATACCTATAATATTCTATGTCTCATACTTAACATAATTATTAGTCACAAAATCGCAGACGGTAAACATTATGTCTAATATAATTTAGATGTTATGAGAATATATGTAGCTGCAGTCGCCAACCACAAACTGGATTGCATTGAATGAACACTAGACCCGATAAAAGTTACGTATCTTTTTGTGACGTGTATAGAGGTTTAAGTAGGTAGGTGTCAACTTAGAATGCTATTACCATTACAACCAGGGTGGTATGGTTTGCCATGTAACTGTTATTTCATTGGAGTCTCTATATCTAAATAATAGCATAGCCGCGCTAAGGTATAATAAACCAATTCGATATACCTAAAAGCGAAGCGGTCACTGCCCAAAAGTATATGAAGTTGCCGTTTCCTTATTCGGCGCAAAACTCAAACCGACGAGACGGCGGCCCCGGTTCACTAAATACCACTTTTATCTTGTAGCAGAAAGGTTCAGTGTTAAAGAATACTTGTTGCACCAAACCTGTCTGAGCCGGTTGAGCTTTTTTCTTTTATTCAAGTTGCACAAGGTTCTTAAGTTTCCCGCGGGAATTTATTTTCCCTTGGTAAAAACGAGGCTTTGCTAGCCGCCGGCATAGTAAAAATATGTATCTACGTCGTGCATTACAGGTACTACGGATGCAAATTGGATTAATTAATAAACGGTCTAGTTATCTGTTTAGGTTCAGAACATAAACAGTCTCCTATACTTGGTATTCTAAATACTTTTGAAATGAAATGAACTTTATTTGCAATAAAGATTTGAGATAGATTAGTTACCTACCTACTTACCTAATATTGTTTCTTCTAGCTAGGCGGAGTGATCTCTGCAATTTATTCCAATACCGATCGTACGTTGTGACGTCACCTCGCTCCGCCCACGTATTCTTGTAACGGCTTCTTATAAATTCATATAGGTATACGAATATAAATTCACATCCCTGTTCAAATACGCGATGGCTCCTACAGTCCTCATTTTTTACAACACCATACAAGGCGAACTGCGAACCAGACAAACAGATCCCACCACCGTCGAAGCAAATGCAGACACCACTGTCAACGAGACGGTTTATTTTCACATTTTTTAAATCTTTTCAACCTTTAATTATAAAAGATCCTGACAACTGACTGATATCAACGCAAACTCAAACCGCTGGGTCTAGGAACGCCATATTTTTCCCTCTGACGCGGCATTAAAAAAGAATTGTTTGAAAATCTACAACAGTTATTTTGTAATAGATCCGTGACAGTGAAATTAACTTATTGCATGATCTGTAACAATCGCAGGCAATATAGGAAGGTGTAAAGACAATAGCGATGCGCTCGATTATCTATCACATGTGAAAGCCGCCGCCCGCTGGCGCAGGCGACGTGAGGAAGCTACCAACCGCCTTTCCTGCGACATCGAAAGAAATAGGAAGTTATTGCATAACAATAGTGAATTGAATGGATTGAAAATCAGATTAACAATTACATTACATGACAACCAGATTAAGTTAGGAGCATAAAACATATACAACTATCCATAGTCATAGTTTCTTCCTATAGAAAAGTAGAAAACCAAGACGTTCATTATAACAGATAGGTAGGTCAGACTTGCCATCGCAGGCGGAAAGTAGTCTTTTTAAAATATTGAAAGAACTAGGAAGCAATTAGGTAAGTTTACTTTCAGCATTGTACCGAATGCCGAATTGGCTGTGAAACGAATTAAAATACAAATGTGCCGTCATCGGCCGCATTGACTCTATCAGGTGAAATTGAGGTGAAACATAAAACCGTTCAGTATGAAACTTGTAGACGTGTTCGTAAATTAACTGTAATAAAGTCTCAGATGTCTAATTCTCCCATTTTGGTGCCGTGACGAATTGATTTAGCGCGCAGAATAAATAACATGGGCCCAAAATACGGAACGCCCGCCCTCATGCCATCTAAATGAAGTTGTCATACGAAGATAAAATTGAATATTTTATGACTTCTTTGAATGGAAGGCGTGGTATGTAATGGGGGGTATCACGGTAGGTATACACCATACAAATAACATGGTAAAGATATGACAGAACATTTAAATAAGGTACAAGTAATAGTAGTACACAAACGTGTCAATGGCCATGCCTATTAGAGCGTTATCCAATTCAAACAAAAAATGAGTGCTGTGGGCTAAGATTTGTAATTTAGATTATATATTATTATACACCATTGATAGGTAGGTAACTATGTACTACCTACTGACAACAACATAAGTAGGTAGTACCTAATCTGCTGATGTGTTTTTTTTATCATAATCGATGTCAATTTTAGATAGAGACCGGCGAGTAGTGAAGGCCTCAAGGTTTTTCAGCGTGGTTATTCGTAAATTGAAAACGTAAGATAAAACTTAGGTACTTATTATTTAATATTAAGGACTGTATTATAATAGACGGCGGCGTCTATTATAATACGGCCTTAATTAATTACCTAAATCAACAAAATAATCCGCTCGCGGAATTTCATTCATACAAAAGACATCAACGCGCTTATAATGAATACGCAATCGTACTTACAATACATAGGTATATGTAAAATATTATCAGTCCTACAACGTCCACTGCTGGTTCGATTTGCCGCTCTTCTCAATCGTTTGTGGGCTATTGTAAAATAATACCTACCTTATTTAAGTAATGTAAATAAAATACAAATAATTAACAGAGAAATAAGTTTAGAATGCAGTCGAATCTAAACCCAAATAGAAGAAGAGTTAAATTCTACTAACGTCGATGTAAATAATGCTAAGTGGGCCGTCAATTGGCTTCAGACAAGATGCAGGTAGTCGCACTCTTTAGCAAATAATTAGCAGAATTACGGAGTCATCAATAGAATTAACAATTCGTCATGTTGCAGCGTGCACGGAGAGGTTGTTGGCTCCGTTTAGTGCGGGTCGTGTGCAGGCTGCCGGAAATCCTGCGCAAGGCCGCGAGCGCGAGGCTGCTCCCGCGCAGAACATCCGCCGCGCTGTATTATTTGTGCAGCCAACCGAATCGTCGCTATCTTTTGCTAACACTTTGACTATTGCCCATTTATTAATAGAGGACATAAAGCATACGACATGTCTGTGTAGTAAGATAGTTATACAGATTTTTTCACTTTCGCCTACAGTCTATCTATCTTTCTCGCTAATTTTTGTGGCGATTCGTTTCGGGTGGATATAATTCTAGTATAATCTACTGCTTTTTATTTAGACATAGTAAGCGACATTTAGGAAATAATGTTGGTGAAGTCATTGTCCTGCCGAGAGATAAATAAACTATGACTTTGTTTACTGGCATGCATACGAAATGAGTGAGTAACAAAGTATTTATCCCTTGGAATCAGTCAATGACTTGTTCATATATTTCGCAACTCAGTAGGTTCATGGTGAAATTTTTCGATATGACTTCAAAACTGAAGCATCATTGCAATGTTAAGGTATTTAACTAAGTCAGTAATTTGGGTAAACAGCACAAATGGGAAAATCAGTTAATACCAGAACATCACACAGCTTCTGTACACCCATGTAAAATTATTGCCAAAGATTCCCCTAAGGTTTCGTCACCTAATACCCATTGGTTTCTCTCGGAAAATGACGGACACGGTGAATCAGATTAATTCCATGATTGGATTTCCCTGCGGAGTTTCTCGTGAGACGTACGGCCCCCGGGCGGCTGCGAGTCGACGACCGGACCACGTCACTCCCCCCACCACTCACTGCTTGACCATCCTACGGTTCGCACCTTCTAATAAACTCTAAATATGTAACAAGCCGACCGTTATGTCCTCGACACGCAAGTGTTAGCGGTGCACCGTGTTTTGTCTCACAGATCAGTGGGTTGCGACCTCACTTTTGGTTTTGGTTGGCGTTCGATCATGCGGGGTGACGTCAGCGTATCCTCTGAAACAACGCTAGCCTTGATCCATAATAATGACAGTAAAAGGCTGCCGGCACTGTCGAACTTGAACAATTAGCGGTAAAGAGCTAATTTATAAAATATATTAGCGAATTATGTAGGCGTATTACTACCGCATAAAGGTATTTAAATTCAAAGTCAAACACATTTATGTAGTTTACAAGAACCATTTCGAAAAGAATGTTTAAATAGTAGATCTATGTAGATTAGATACCAGCCATTAGGTGTAGGAAAAATAACAGATTAGTCAATCTACAAGTTTCCTTCTATGGAAAGTTGAAGGTGTGCTTTAAAAGCAGGTATTCTTTCGCCGCTTTTTATACCTATTTCTCACAATACCTGTCACAATTTCAAGAAGAATCTACCTACCGTTGTCCACACTAATGTTAATTAAAAAAATAACCATTTCGTCGGTTCGCGAGTGATTTTAAATGTTGAACCTCTCAATACTTACATTGTTTATAGCCGCCACATATCCACAGACTGGCTCGCTTGGACAAATATGGCCCGCGCGCCTTATTTGTGAGGGTTAAATCCAGCAGGGTAAATAATTTACCTAACTATACCTATAGATTTTAAAAGCTAAACTTCAAGTATATAGCAGAAACTAGGCATCACTGTTGTAGGCGCATTGTTAATATTTAAATGTGCTCGACGCCCACCAGAGCTACAAAAGTGAGTCGTTCATTGGAAAGATCGCAATCTGAACGAACCTCAATTTCATTTCGCCCCCGCATCGGCGATCGCGTCACTTGTTTCGTTACCTGTGTATACCTGTTTATTTTATTATAGATAGCGAAGGTCAGAACTGAGGCTAGCCTATCGATCAAATTCATTTAATTGATTTGTCGGTACTCACATTATTATTGGTAACCAACCAAAAATAAAGAGCGCTGTACAAATTAGTCAAAATTGAATGAATTAGGTATTAGGTAATGTTTTGTTATCAATATTCTATGATCAAATATCAATGGAGTTACTAAGTTCTCAAATAAACATGAACAAAAATATGTTACATGAAATAATAATATACCTAGATAAATGAAATTTTACACCTAATTATATGTTCGACAAGATTGGTGTGAATTCTAAGTGTAATAAAAAATATCAAGAAGTGTAAAATTCTGGCTTTACTACGTATTCTCCGTGCCCCTAAACAGTTCCTAGTTACTGAGAAGACAACATTATAACTTTTAATTTAACCTATGGTGGAAATAATTAATTATTATATTTACAATTTTTGATAAATTGAAAGCTCTGTGTTAATAATAATTATATTAGAAGGATAAAGTAGGTAAACATGGTACTTCCAAAAAAATTTTAAAGTCTTGAAAAAATACTTGACTGTCAATAAAAGAAAGAGATGAATACAAAAGTCGTTTAGTACATTCGTCACAAAGACTGAACAAGGCGTTCATGGCATATGTACGGAGCGGCGGGCGCACGCTGCATTTTAAAAGCAGTTACAATTCATACACAGTACTTACATACTGAGAACTTAACAAACAGTTATAATAACAGTCGAGGTTGTCATAAGCTTGCTTATGAATATTTCATACGCGAAAGCACTTGAAAGTAGAGTTACGGAAAAAAACTGAGAGGTGTACGGCCACAAAAAAATTAACAAGCCAAATTCAACCTTTTGTTTAAACAAATTATAAGAGTATTCACATCTGAACTGAATCTTATTATGTAGTGATGGTAAAGTTATGGAAATTCCACACACAACAATATTTTCCTGTCTTTCTTTCTGGATCTGGCTGGATTAAGAGTAGAGAAATATGGAACACATTTAATATCGCGATCTCGACCGAGTTTACAAATTGATTAACCGACGTCATATTAAAAGAAATGACGTCTATCAATCAGGACATTTCGTAACACAGAATAGGATCATTTATTTCACTTTTACCAAAATTCATTTCGCGTGTCATTATTTTTGTAAAAGGGACTGCAGTTATATCATTAGTAAAACAAAAATAGAAAAAATTTGAATGTCAAAAAGTATAACATCAATCTCAATAAATATTATTAAAATAAAATTAGTTATACTTTATTTCAGAATGCACATTGTAGGTATATCTAATAAAATAATAATAAATTATTAAAATAAATTATTAGATTATAGATTTAATAAAATAATTATAGGTTTTGTGGTAGACGCAATTGCACTTGTGTGCAAGTGTAAGATTTTTGGGAAGATGTGGTAGATAATGATGGGACTAATGTACTTACATACCTACCTATTTACATAATTATATTCCGTGGGCACCGAGTACCTACTGTCTACTTGACTACTACGTAAGAGGACATTCCCAAGTAACATTGTATTGAAAATGTTGCAGGTGACAGAGGGCGGCGTGACACGGCGGGTGGCCCGCGCCATGGAGGTGCTGAATGCGAGCGCGCCGGGCGCGCGCGTGCGCGTGGTGCGCGCCGCCTACCACTCGTCAGCCGGGCCCGGCGCGCCCGCCGCCTCCTGTCTCATGCACTCCTCTCGCAGGGTACCAATAGCTTTACAATCTCTAGTTTCCACTATTTTATCAATTTTCCCCGAGGTTTATTTCATTTTCGTGATTGAGTAACAAATATCATACCTACATACTTTCGCAATATCTTATAGTGTTAAATTAGTTAGATGATTAAAAAAGAGTCGTGGTAGCCTAGTTGGTTGTGCACTCGCCTCACGTTCATGAGGTCGTGGGTTCGATCCAGGCCCGTACCAATGAGTTTTTCGAAAACTTAAGTACGGTTTATTATATGACCACAGGTTTTTCGGTGAAGGAAAACATCGTGACGAAACCTGCATACGCCAAAGACTGGTATTTAACTATTCTAAGGCGTATATGAAGTCCACCAAAAACGGATTGGGGCACCGTTTGGCGGACAGGGGTTTGGCACAACAGATCCCATAGGGTCGAAGTGTCGCCAGGTATTCCTGGCCCCCTCAGAAGATAAGATAAGATAGATGATTTAAGTTGGAAATAAGTAAAAATCAGATATTTTGACGATATAAAAAAACTGAAAAGTTGCTTTACATGCTCAATGTTTCCAAAATTTCTAATAAGATTGTTTTTAAATTCCAGGTGATATCATCCGGGTTCAATCTATTGGAATCTCCGTCGTTTCCCAACAAACCTTTGGAGATATCGTCTACGCCGTTAGAGTCATTTTCTGAACCTAACACAGATGTGGAGAACTATAAGGTTACAGAGCCCGATGACTTTGACATTTCCGAACCTTCCAAGTGGAAAAGTTCTGTTGGTGGAAGTTCTATGCGGATGCCTAGTGAAGAATCATCTTCAACCGACAATGCCAGCATTATCGACCTCGACTCACGAACAAATCATAGGAGCATAATTAGGAAGCACTCATACGATTCAGAAAACAGTGACATCCTACCAACTAGAAGAAACAGCGCTCGAGTATCTCCTCTTTTAGATGCGCCTGTAGCCCTGAGCACTCTTAAGTATAAATCGCTTTTAAACGGCAGTAATGACTGGAATACCAGAAGAAAAAGTTACAGCTTTGAAGACACATCACCGCTGGATGAAACGGTCACACATAGTAACGACATGTTGGCCATGGAATCTTCAACAGACAGCGGCATTTGTAAATCTTCAGAGTTAGTTGACGATACAGATGATAAGTATTTTGACCGAAATAAAAGAAAATATGACAGACACGAAGGAAACTTTAACGATTGGCTTTCTAAAAATAGACCGAGCCCCTTTTACAGACCAAATCAAATTAAATCGCACAGAGAACACGAAGTAGTATTGGAGCATCCACTTGAAAATAATATCACATTACAGTCATTAGGAAAAATGTCTATAACAGTACCTATAACCATTGAAACGGACGACGACTGTCAGTACAAAAAAGATCATATGTGTGATGAAGCTGAACGAAGAATCAAAAAAGTTGAATTCTGTAAAACTGAACTGCATTTCGCCGCAGAGTCCGGAAAGGTAAATATAATAGCAACAGATGAAAAGCCACCGCCTTCGAACGATTTTAGAAAGAGGAGAAGCGCATTTGTGCCTATTCATGGCAACTTTGAAAAACCTATTACGTTGTTCGGTGACAACAACAAAGACAACGTTGAAATAGGATTACTCGAGTTTCCAACGTTCACTAACGGTGAGATCGGTGAATTTGATGAGAATACAGCCGCTACAAAAAGTATTCTAAAGAATAAAATTCCGAAACCCAAACCATATCTCCTGGGAGAGAACATGGTATTTGGGCGCTGTGATAACCTTACAAAACAGAATGAAGAACGAATACATTTTGAACCAAACTATCCAACAGCAGTTACTTTAATTAACAGACAATTGCAATCAGAAAGGAGGTTTAGTAACGAAGCAAATTTTAATTGTTCAAATGAAACAAATACAGGCGTCATTAAAAACAACGCATTTAGGACACACAATAAAGGTATGTATATTACCTAGTATTTAAACCCATTCAGTGAAAATACGAAGCCAGATGCTAAAAAGCAACTTGCATTGTATTTGCAATTAAGCAAACAAAAGCATATATTTTGGTGGGACTTCTCAGTTGCTCAGACAAGAGACTAACCATATTTTACGATCTTCGCGATGACGAAGTCGCGGGGACAAGAACTTATATTCACTACCTACAACTCTAATCATCACAAAACGATGTTATTAAAAGAAATATTTTTTTATAATAAGTACCTAGTCTTAATTTTTCATACCAGATTGCTTTATATATTAAATATTTTATTTCGGTTTTAGGTCCATCGGTAAATGACAGCTTGAAGTTCAAGAAAAATATTTTCGAAAGTGTAGAATCAAGAGTTAGTAATCATATTGATGAGACAAGACAAATTACTAATGACAAAGAGAAAAATAACTTCAAGAACCTGCAAATGTCTCCCATACCAGGCAGAGCTAAAACAAGACAACTGCGAGACAGTGATCTAACTTACTTCGGTATTGACAAAGATCCAAAAATCGATAATGAAATGCAACCGAAATACGAAACTAGTTTTCAGTCCGAGAGTGGAATTGATGATTTCCATTCCGTCAAGCTAGTACAACACATATCGAATAGTGTTTGCAACAGTGAGGCTGAGTCTGACGATACACCCGAGTATCAGAATATTCCAATTAAAACTAATTTTGCACCTATACCTACACCTAGATCACGCTCAAAAGTTCAACGAATGCATGAAATGATAATTTTAAAACCTGTAATGGAACAAGACAGTGACACAAATGATACGGTGTCAAATTACCGACGATCCAGGCTTAGAAGACAGGATGAAATCTTTACCACTTCAAATCGCAGTATTTCTGAGCCTCCCAAGTTAAACAAGCACAACTCGGGAGAGAAGTCAACTAAACGAAACCATCTACGTTCGCAAGTGGAAAAAGATTCTCCATCACCACGGTGAGTTCGAAGTGATCAGCAATACAAAAACAGATACCATAGGCCCGTCATATAAGTCGCAGTATGTTTTATCGAATATTTTGCCTTGCTTATTCATCTAACAGTAACAACGTATTTTCATTATTCATGTTACAGGTTGAGAAAAGTTTATGCAATAGAAGAAAATAATGATTTACCCAAAACTTCAAGAGTAGTGATTAAAAGTAATCCGAATAAAAACTTATCCGAAGAGACCGACCCATTATACGTGAACTTTTCTGTCGAGGACAGAAAAAGTCCAACAAATAATTCAAGTCATCGTAGAACCGAACAGCGAAAAAATACTACTGGAAACACTAATGGTACAAACAAAAGTGACCGTAAAACAGAAAATACAAAATCACATAGAAATCGTACCTCTGACGACAAACAAGACATTAAAGAAAAAGTAAGAAGAGAAAGAACAATCCCAGAAAATTATAAAGATAATCAGCGGAAACAGAATTCACTTAAGAAGAAGAATTACACGCAACGAACAGAGAAATTGGCAACACCAGAATATTCAAGCGAGAATCAGTCTAAAATTTATGATAAGCTTGATATTAATAGTAAAAAAGACAGCAATCAGACTGATGAACAGAGTAAGTCAAGTAAATTTAAAAAAGATCAGAGTCGATCGTCGCAAAGACATTTAACTGAATTAATATCTGGTTTAATATCTAAACCTGGAAGTAACGAAGTTTCAGAAGATTTTAAACAACAAAAAACAGTGGTTCCGGACGAAGTTGCAGAGACCATAGATATAAAACATCATATCAGAAACTCATCGAAAGACAAAGCAAGTGGAAGAAGAGAACACTCAAAGACTCAATTAAACCTGGACACTAAATCTCCTGAGCGACAACTCGATTCGACGAAGTCAAGAACTAAAGCATTAAACACCACAGAAAGAATTCCAAATACAGTTAGTTACAAATCACCTAAAAGAAGTGAATACGTAATAAACTATAACGACAAGAACGGAACCGTATCATCTATATGTAAAGTTAAATTAGATCCCGGGACATCGAAAAGGAAAAAGATTCAGAAAGAAAACACTAAAGATAGTTCTAAAGAACATAAAATCAAAAGCAAAACATCGGAAAAGATTTCCTTGCGTAAGTAAGTCGTGTGCATGCATGCTCTAATGAAAATATTAACACAATGGCTATAAATTTTTACAATATTAAAAATGAACGTCTTTCAGTGCAGTTGCCAGATCGCCATTGGAATCAGAACAGACTCAGTACCGCAGATACGAAATGGAAGAGAAAAATGCATGTACAACGAACTTGCCAACTATTGTAGTTTAAAATTTAGCTTTGCTAGTCTAAGTTAGAAGCGATGATTATTTATATCGTTTTTTTTTTCTAAACTCGAATCCTATTGCCTTCGTGATGTAATAAAATAATTTATAATAATGATCTCACAACATATTTAAGAAAATTCATTATACGATCTAACTTTTCTAATTTGCACTAAATATCATTCCAGTAACAAAATATTGAAATAAAATTATTTAAATAACTATTAAACTGTTTTATTTGAATAACATTTTAGCTTAAGTACGCAATTAATAAAAAACTAATAAATATTGTTTTATACAGTTACTAATGGATCTTTATCACATTTGCTTACAATAACCTGCACTTGACTTTCTAGCCTATTCTGAAGGTGAGTCGAGAATACGCGTAGAAATCCTCTCTCAGAATCAGAGTGGTTCGTTAAAATAACAGATATACCTTTCTGAGTAGCGTCGAGTACGTCATGGTGCAACATTTCACCTGTAAGAGAACAAAACTTTGTAAAATACAAAATCTTTACCGTCCTCGAAAGTTCGAAAAGTTGCATTACGCCCATCTAGTTTGGCGGTCGGTTACTTCAAATGCCAACATTAATATTATAGGTGAAAAAGAGTACATATAGGTGGTAGTATCATGTGAAACCCTGGTAAGGCGCTGCAATTTCTTACAAAATTTAATTTGAGCTATGCATGCACCTCATTATATTTATCAAATTTTATTTAATACAAAATTTCTAATTTTTCTTTTATCATCAACATTTTATATGTTATCATATTTACAAAGTCGATGTAGTAAAGATTGTGATGTTGAGACAGAGGTTGGGATCACTGGTAGAGAAAACAAACCGCCAGATTCCAACAATTCAAAAGTTATGTCGTTAGCCTGCATTACTAGACTTTATCATAAAGATATTCTTATAAGTTGTAATAGATTCAGTTTAATATAGGAAGTCTTTCAGTTTCTTGTAAAATATTAATTTTGTCTATATTTCTGATAGGATTTGGAAAGTTTTATGAATATTTTGATAGCCTTATGGTCCTGATGAAACTATCTATTTTCAAAGTAATTAGTTGCTGGATTCTTTATTTTACTTAAATTTCTTATTTTTACTGAATTGTCTTCTGTGACAAAATATTGATATTTTTAAAATAATTTACATGTTTCTAAAATGTATACATGCATAAGCTATTATGTATGTATGCTTAAGCTATGCATAAGCTAGCGTCTATGTCCTGCAGTGGATGTTGGAATCTGTTACTGAGTACTTAGCCGGTACTTAGGCCTTTCACTTCTACCAATCCCATCAATGATCTTATTTCTACAAATAATTTGCGGTTTACAAACAAGACGGTTCGTGCCGCACAGTGTCATGTATATACAAATCCACTGATGAAGAACAGTTTGCTTTACATGAATTGTCTATTGGGCTTATTAGTTTCTTATTGGCGTCTCAAACAATGCCACCCGCCTTACGAAAACGCCGTTCCGTTTAGCCGGGGGCCGTCCCACAATTCGCACGCCTAACGTGTTCCGTCCCTAAATAACAGCAAGCGAATGTTTACCTGTTACATAGAGATCAGCTGCGACTCCTTTGAGCACCGACCCGCCGGAGCCCGCGCACAGTGCCACGGTCTTGACGCCGTCGGACACCTTCCTGCCCTTGCCGATGGCGAGGCGAACGTGCTGGAGACCAGTAAGCTCCTTCACTTTAGTGACGGCGTCGGATAAAGACATGCTTGTTTGCATGCTCAGGATTCTGGAAAAATTAGGTTACCTACTTTGATGGCGGTTTTCTTAGTAATGTCTTTTTCAATATGGTTTATTTAGGTTTCTTACGTTTTTAAAGCACACGTTCTACAGATAGAGATGGTTCTATTTGGCTTCTAACGTTTTTAAAGGGAACGTTCTTGCATTTTTCCTCCCTAATCAGAAGTATGCGAGTGTACACTGACAGCAATATGCATTGTAAAGGAATACCTTCCAGCTCCCACTTCAGGATTCGCACCAGACAAAATGGGTACGCATTTGGCTGCACCAAAGGCGGAGGCCAGCCAGTCGTTGACGCCACCTTGCACACTGTCCCAGCTCGTGTGGGGGGAGTACAAAGATATACGGTTTTCAAGCAGGAACGACACCACCCGTTCCTTCCAGGCACTGTACAAAAATAACATTGTTTTTGTATGGATACAGCCTGGTTCCAAGCTTCCAAGTCCAAGAATAAAGTTTTTTGATTATTAAGAATTTGAAAAAAATAGGATCATCTGTTTGTCTAGGTATCTTTAATTCCACTTTGCAATAGTACTGAAAACATGTTTTGATTACCTTTGGACAACTGATTTTAAGGGCGCAAATATAGGTGGGTGGTAGGATATTATCATTTGACATCCATTGTTATTTGCTTCTATAGCCACATCTTCTGTAAGATCATTTGTTAGCAAGATTTTTGTGATGTTTCTGAAAATAATAATAATTTATAAACATAACAATCAATGATAGGTGGTACGGTAATTTCATAAATTGTAACCTACCTGGCCGTATATGGTTCAACTAATAAGCCAGTGTTGTCCCAACTTTCCGCCAACTGCTTTGCGGCGAAATTTTCCAAAACCGATACAATCTTCTTCAACGGTACACCAGCACTTTCGCCAACAGACATTTTCAAAGATGAATATGATTTTATTCTTATATTTGACCTTATAGTAATGAACTGTCTTCCAATTTTTTCCAGCATCAGATATGAACTGAAATTGAAGATAAGTTTTACGATAATAACAGCTATTTTATTAGTATTTAATATATTATAAAGACTACAAACAAAATATATTATAAACATTCAATATCCTAGAATAAAACACAATTCAACAGTGTTAGGTAAGATATATTCATTGATACAACAATGTCCTACCTATTCTATGTTTTCTACATAATATCATGTCCCAAAACAATGTATAACAAAAAATAACCCTCCTATATAAAGCTTCTTGTATTAAGTATACAATTATGTTTAATACACAAATATTGATCATAATCACTTGTTCTTAGGATATTTCATAAGCTACTCTGAAAATTTCCACACTCTGATTTCACCATCATCACTACATGATAACAATTCTTGATTGCCAGTTGGATTCCATGTGACACAGTTTACATCCTGGGAATGAGCATTTTGTTTTGTACAAATGAGCTCAAATGTTGGTGCGTTTGGGTCTGATTCACTCGCTTCTTTGAATATTCTTATGATGTCATCACCGCAAGCTGTGGCTAGGAGACCAGTTTTATGACACCATGCAATGTCATACACACATCTTGTATGGAACCCTGATAAAGTGCAAACACATTTCCATATTGAATCATTCTCTGTCACTACTACACCTTCCTGATTATCTGGTCTATACTCTTTCCAAATTTTAACAGTTCTATCATCACCGCATGTGGCAAGTCTTTCCCCTGTCTTATCGAAAGTCAAACTCCACACTGTGGAGTCATGGGACTGCAAAGTTGCAATGCAAGTCCAGTCATTGTCTGCTGGGTCTTCTTTATACATCTTAACTGTGTTGTCATATGATGCAGATGCCAAGACATCCAAAGAAGGATGCCAAGCAACCTACAAAAAAAATATTCATTTCTTAACTTGTTTTCTATGTTTATACAAAAATGTTGAGAGTTGATAAATACAAACTTTCTTCACATCTTGATTATGGGCATTGAGAACAGCTTCACATTCATACTCATCATCACCGGCTACTTCCCACACCCAGACGGATTTGTCACGGCCACATGTAGCCAGCAGTTGGCCTGACGGTGACCATGCAACACTTTTGACTTCATTCTCATGTCCTTCCAATGTAGCATTGCATTCAAACTGACCTAATAAAACAGTTTATTTCTTAATAAATTACCCACAATTCATAATGGCTTAAATAAGTTGTGATTGTCGCTGAGTATCATAACTTAAGATGCAATATATATGCAAATTGAAAACAAAAACCTTCTCTGTGAAGTCTTAAATTTTGTAATAATATATACACACCACTTTTCTTGTCCCAAATAGCTGTGGTTGCATCAAAACTGCCAGAGGCAAGGTAGTTTCCACATGGCGACCAGGCAACTTCTCTGATTGTACGTTGGTGACCATCCACAAGCACTGTCTTGATTGTCCATTCTTGTCCTTCCTGACTCCACAATTTTATAGTTTTGTCTTCACCACAAGACGCAAATATTTTACCCGATGGATGCCATGATACATTCCAAACAATACCCTTGTGCCCAGTTAGGGTTTGGAGCAGTTCTAATCTCGACATTTTCCTGTCATAGAACATACATTGATACATTTATCCCACCCATGTCTTTGTTTGAGATTAGATTTTAAGATGCTATGATTTTATGTAACGAAATGGAAAATTATAGCATAAAAAACCAGACGCTTTAATATTATTTGATAAAAGACTCAATTTAAAGAAATGTGAGTAATCCTGAGAAGTACCTATAGTCCTGTACCTAGGAATCTAACCTAAAATTTGTATTAAAAAAATAAAGTTTAAAGGTACCTTTGCCCGTTTGGTATTGGTTATAATTCACAGTAAATTGGTAAAACAGCTAGATCTAGGTTTGTCGTTTCGTGGAAGAAAAGAAACCAAATCTTTTGTGATTATTCGTGAAAATAGCTCTTTCGCTAATTTCCAACTTCAAGTCGCAACTTAAAAAAAAACTGATTTGACTGAGTTACGGCCCCGGAAACAAGGAATTTTGAGGCTTTGTGCCATTCTATCGTACGATACTACCATCGTAAGCTTAATCGGTAAGTACCTACATTAAAAAGCAAATAGTACCTACATTAAAAAGGCAAATATGCTCAGCAAATATGTGTTCAATCTATAAAATAAAAATGTGTTAAAAAACACTGTGGGGCTCAGCTGTGGTGTGGGGCCGTAAAGGGAGAAACTATAAAGAGCGCGCTAAAATAACAATAATAATCAGAGAGAAACACACACAAAGGCCCTACTCACGATGCAATTTTACATACAATCTGCTGTTACAACATGCTGTAGTCGCGGTTGAACGTACTCTACTCACGTTGCAGCCGCGGCCACAATTTCATTCATTCCACGTTTAGTCGCCGCAGCTTGCGCACGTGTAATAATAATGGCTCCAGTACTGTCCAAATTTCAAAAAGCGGGTCTTGCAATTGCCTTCGCTACAAAATTTATACCTACTGAGAATATAATAAGAAAATATAATAAATAAAATAATTATTTTACACCTACCCGCATAATGTTAACGCGGATTACCTCAATTCTACTAAAAATAAATTACAATATTGTCTGTTATTATTATATTATGCATGACATACTAGGTAACTTAATACGAGGCGGTGGTAGATAAAAAATTGACGTTGTATAAATGTACCCAGTGTACTTACATGCAATAAAATACTTTTGAATTTTTAATAGATACGTACTTATTATAGGTTTTATCTTACCTTCTTTAATTCACGGTAAAAGGAAGTCCTCATGTTGTTCAATTTATGTTTTAAAACATCCACTGTTGCGTCCTTATCGAATCTGAGCTATTCATTTTTGCGTCCATTCATACACAGCAGCAACATGCCCACGGTCACGGACGACAGCTCGACCGCGACTGAGCCCAGATTGCTACAACCGCACTACTCACGTTACAACGCGGCTACAACTTGCTGTAACAATCTGCAGATTGCTAGCGCGGCCGATACAATACAACATGCAGCAAGTTGGAAGTGAGCCACAACACGCCTACTGACGATGCAATTTGCTGCATCACAGCAGATTGTTACAGCAGATTGCATGTAAAATTGCATCGTGAGTAGGGCCTTTTAATACAAAAGTGTGGGGCCATCGGCGATGAGAGAGAGAGAGATCTCTCTCACTGAACCGAACGCTGCTATAGATAAAAATTTCATGCGCGTTTACGATGGTCGCAAAAATTTAAAATTTGAAATAGACGCTTCAGACAGGGCTGTATGGACGAAGCTTCCCTTGCCCGTCCTCAATAGAAGACAAACAAATCAAAAAAAAAAAGAAACTAACCTAAAAACTTGTTTTGTAATACTGGTTGTGTTTAGTATTTGTTTACTTCTCTTCTCTTCTTCTAAATTGAAATTGGTACCTATTGCGCATGCAAACTACTACATAACTATGGATAATAGTAATAAAATCATTCCACCTCACCTTAATGCTGAGGTGTACAGAACAGATACCACCGGTACCAATACACTTTCAAACTTGGATTACATCCGCCTCCATGCAGGTATTTTAATATGTACAACTTTTAACTTAATATAACATCTAAGTACCCACTGTGTCAATTATTCTATACTGTGAAGAACCACTTGTAGGTTCCGTGCGGACCGTATTACATACCTATTCTTTTTCTCCTTACAGATGGTAGTATGCTCATAGGCTGTTCAGAATTAACAGGGCGATACTGGAATGGGGGTGCTAGTATCTTCAAAACAGTTTCCGAAGGACAGAAACTTATAAGTGAAAAAAAGAGCATCTATCTCACTAGTGGAACAGCAGATGGGTGTTTTGTCGTGGATTCTTCCAAGGTAATAAGTCTGTATTACTACTTCTAAGTACTTAAAGAAGGAAACCCTGACTGACTCATCCATCAAAGCACAGCATAAGCCACTGGGTCTAGTAGAAAGAAATTTAAAAGAAGAAAACTAAGATAGAATTTATTGAAATTACACCCAGACAAAGTTGTATGTATGCAACATCTTACCTAGTACATAGTATAATAAAAGAAAGTAATTAATGTTTTTAATACAACAGGCTTTACTATGTGAAGATAATGGTGCAGTGGGTATATGGAGTAGGAATAATCAAGATGCATGGAAAATGTGGAACGAAGTGGTGTCTGTGGCTGAGCATGACAATGCAGCATTGGCTGTTGATTGTCTTGACCCCGGCAAAGAATATGTCACAGTGGGCGCTGATGGCAATATTAAGGTAACAGACATTTTGAACTTCTCATTATAAGTTTTAGCAATTTTCATCATTTATTTATCTATATAGACAATTTGCCTGCATGACTATAAACTCGGTTTCATTGTCCTGTCTACTAGATATTTTAATTTGCTCTTTTCTCTATGTTATAATTTAGTTTATCAAATACTTGCAGGTGTGGGATATCAGTGAAATGATATGTATAAGAAATTACAGTGCAGCTCATAGTATGGCTATATGTGGAGTAGCAGTGCAACCGAAATCAGTCACAAGTTTTGCTACGGCATCTTTTGATCAATATGTCACTTTGTGGGATGATAATATTGCTAAGTCAGTCATTGGTTAGTATTGGGCATATATACATTTTAAAATACCTATTTATAGAACTAATCTGTTAAAAAATTATCCATAATTAATTATAATCTTTTTGCTATAGAACTTTAATGAAAACAATTCCCACAAACAATGATACATCACAAATTAACATTACAGACTTGGTAAAGAATGATTGCGGTGTTCGTTGCTTGCAATGGCTTGACGAGAATCGGCTAATATACGGTGACGAGGCCGGCATCTTGAGATTAGTTGACATCAGAAATTCTGATAATGTGCAAAAACTGACTGAGTTCCCAGCAGCAGTTCATCGACTAGCCGTACATTCTGAGTAAGTCCACACTTAATTTCATGATGTTTTATGAAAATCTTGCACTGTAAATGTGAATGCACACATTGTATCTTCGATGTCTTTCAAAATGAACCTCATAGTAATAAAATAAGGTTTACTCATATGCTATAGGAATTAGACAAGGATATAACAATAATTACTTATAACATCCAGATCTCTTGTTCTTAACTTGTATAAATTGTAATGTCTGTTTATAGTGGGAATCGAACCCACAACCTTTGGCTCCCGAATAGGTTACTAATCGAGAGCCAGAGCATAGGAACTATTATCTAATCTGTGGCCAGAGCCAACTTGATTGTTAAATCAAGCCACTGGATTTACGAGGTGAAAAAATAGTAATATGGTCGATGTTTTGTCGAATATCCATATATTTAGAGTACCAATTTGAAAATACCAACGATATGGTTAAGCTTCTGCTACCAAATCCTAAATTCAGCCCATAAACTTCTAATTTATTATTTTTTTCCTAAAAGTGTTTATTTCTAATTCCAAGATTTATTTCTTGTTTCAGTTGTGATAAGGTGGCAGTATGCTGTGATAATAAAATAGTGTCAGTCTGTGAGTTGAGTGAAAATGGCGCATCGTCGAAAGTAATATACCATGACAGACATATGCATAGTAACTATGTGAGAGGAGTTGCGTGGGATGTTACAGACAAAAATGATTTGCACAGTATTGGATGGGACGGAGAGATTAAAACACACAAAAATGTATGGTAACTGATTTTTTTTCTGGAAATATAGAATGGCCTTCGTTTTAACTTTTCTTTTTGATGTTTAGCTTAGTTATTTTAGGGGTGCTACAAGAATTGCGATACTCCATTGAATATATCAATAAAAGCCTGACTGTAAAACAAAATGAGTACCTAAAACTCTAAAATGAAATTCTAAATTCATAAATACTGTGATTCTGTCTGATCCGACCTAACTATGCAATAAGTATATTGAATTAGATATTTCATTATTCAGACTTTGTTTTTTGTTTGTTTTTGTAGGTGGTATTTATAAATAATATCCCTAGTATAGCGTTTTATGTCTGTTCATTTTGATCTCAAAAAATTACTGAACAGATTTTGTTGCGGTATTCACCATTGGGTAGGGCAAAGCGAAGGGTGACTGTGACTACTAGTCACAATCTTTTTACACAAATAAAATGTACGACACGAATGCTCAAGAAGTTTAATTATGAGGGAACGAACATCTGTGGGTTTCGTTTGAACTAGCCGGTCAATGTGCGGAGGGAGAGGGGGCGCGCCGCTCGGGGGACGCGCAGGGGGAGGAGCCGCGCCGTCCCGCGCCGGGGCTCTTCAGGCGGACCATCGTGTCCAGATGACGGAACCTGCAGGAATAATACCACCGTAACACTTATAACTAGTTATACATTTCAACATTATAATTATTTTATTTGTATTTAGTATACCTATTTAAACAATGCAACTAGAACAGCCCTCTAAATCTAAATTGTAGGTGTTTATGCCATATTATCTGTGACGTCACTTTTGGTGCTGACAGAATACCAGCGCATTATGCTGAGTCAGCGCCATTTTGTTGCTGCGACACATGCCTAACAAAATTCAAAATAATTGTTTTAGTACGTTTTTTGTATGTTTATCTTGTTTGTCATGTATGTGTTGCAGTAAGAAATAAATGTTTTATCTATCTATCTATAATTAGCCTATAGCCATGTGTAGGTGCTAATGAAAACCCTGACGTAAATGCCATGACGCAGAGCCTGTATACTACTTCCCTCCAGGGGCGAAAGGGTAGGGCCAGGTGGAAACGCCACTCCTTTCACATCCAGCCGCTTCCGGCATCAGCCGGGTACCTGCTTCAGGCATTTACTGACATAAGTACCTACCTTGTTGATGTTCAGCATAATTCGTAATTGGTTTTGTCCATTCCAGTCATTACGTCGATTTCGAGTCAACTGTTTATTGAAAACGCAATTATCAATTTAAAGGTTTAGTATACCTCAGTGGCAAATCGTTAGCGTCGTGGTCGACGCTCTGGAAGAAGAATGCCAGTGGCCAGCTGATCCAAGATGATTGTTTTCTGAAAGACATTTGATTATTAGATTAGTTATTTGATTGTGAAGATATGAGACTCGGGTATTAACAGCTATGTCACACCTACTGGCGTGGTCAAATTCAACCTCTCATTGCACACACTGAACATCCTCACGATGTTTACTTCACCGTTTGAGAGCCCTCAGTAATGTTATAAAGTTTTGAAAACCCATTAGTGCATTACGACCTGGGATTGAACTCTGACATTGCAGGCTGTGTCTTTCTCATGCGCCACCGACACTCACGATCTTAGATCTTATCTTTGGATCTATTGTGTCAGCCCTTGTGCTTAACTGTTGCTCTCATATGCATCTAATGGGTAGACGCTTGTCGTCCTTCGTTTCGGGTAAGCTGTACCCATACAAATACAACTAAAAGAAATACACGAACAAAGACAAATAAAAGAAATACAAACGGTGTTGGCGGTTGCAACTGCACAGAATCTGAGTCGGGCGTGTCCGGCGTGGTAGGCAGGGCGGCGGCTGCCGGCGGCGAGCTGGGGGTCGTGGGCGCCGGCGGGGGCGTCTTGTTGATGGCCGGGTTGTAGATCTTGGGGTCGCTGACCATGCGAACGAAGAAGGACCGCTTGTGCGCCAGCGCGGCGCGGTGCCGCTTCATGCGCTCCTCGTTGAGATCCTGTCGACGCATTCACTCGTTCAGTACAAGGTTAAAAGTTGTTTTAAGGCAGTAGCTACTCTTGGTCTATCAACATTCACAGCTTCACTGAGCAGGACTAGAGGAAGCATTAAGGTGATACTTTTACACTTTGGTTCTGTATAAAATTGTATTATATTTACAACAAATGCGCCAGAAGTCTGCAAGTCATTATTAATTGAGGAACTAAGGATTTTGAATTTAAAAAATAACATACTCTTTCCTTGTCTGGTCCTTCCAGAAGCTCTGTTGCGAAGTCCGTTATGATGTCCCATGCAATTTCTGTAATAATGCAAGAATTAGGAAAATGCATAGTCGCTTCGTATCTATTGGAATTATTATTGCGTATTAATAGGTACGTGTTAGTACGTATTAATTTTTCCATCAAACCAAAACACAGCAATTCAATGCATTGCTATTTAGTGACAGAAATAGGTAAGGATGCACTAACTAAAGTTCTCCCACCGGTACTTACCTACAGTCTTCTCACCGGAGGTTGTCACAATACCAGTCTCCGTCACTTACCAATGTCTTCGCGTGTGGCGTGTTGCTGCACCACGCAGAACCGGATGACAAACCGGTCGCGCACCGACGCCGGCACCATGTGGATCTTGCCCGAGGCGTTGATGTTGGTCAACAGCTTCTTGTTGGTCTCGTCGATTTGCTCGCCGGTCTCATCGGGCCCGCCCACCAGACGAAAGCAAACCAGCCCCAACTGAGGATGTGGCAAAGATTATGATGCCTACCTCTTTCTGTGAACGCGGCTGCTATTGTAATAATTATACCTGTCCGATGTGTCATTTTATAAGTAAAACTATTGACTCGCGGTAGGTCCATTTCGCTTTTCAACTCCTAATAGTCCAATACCAATACTTAGCATAGTTTATGGTGCCCGCACTGGGCCAGCGTGGTTGACTATCGTCTGTATGCTCTTTTCCATTATTTGCGTAGTCCACCCAGTGGGATATATTTTATAGGCTGCTGATTTGATTTGATCATCATCAGCCTGTCGATGTTTCCGGCTGGACATGGGCCTTCCCTGATACGAGCCATAATATGGTAGTAGTTGAATACATTCAGAAAGAGTTGCATCCCAAAAATCTCTACCATATCTTAATAATAAATTAGGACTGCAAACACCTCACCTTCACTTGATTGCAGACTTCAAATCTGTCATCCTTTTTGACGAGTTTCTCAAAATATTTTGCCAACTCGCAGTGGCGTCGCACATACTTCTGTAAGCCGCTGATGCCGTAGCTCCTCAGCATGAACCAAAGCTTGAGGGATCTGAAGCGTCGACTCAGCGGCACGCCCCAGTGCCGGTAGTCGATAGCCGTGTGGTCGTAGCAGTGCTGCAGGTAAAGGGGGTCGACGACGAGCGCCGACGTCAGCAGATATCGGTTCGTGACCCACAGGAGGGAGCAGTCGAAGCTGGTCAGCATCAGCTTGTTCGGATTAGTGTTGAAGGAGTCGGCGTATTCCACTCCAGCGAGATAGTGCTTGTGCTCGGGGCAGAGGAAGGAGCTGCCAGCGTATGCCGCGTCCACGTGCAGCCACACGCAAGGGAACTTGCGCGCTATGGGGCCTATCTCCGGCAGGTTGTCGTACGAGCACAACGACGTCGTGCCCAGAGTCGTGGCCACGAAGAATGGCACGCGTCCCGCCTCCTCGTCTTCTTCCATGGCCTTTGAATAACAAAACACTGGCGAATATTTGCATAAAATGAATTGTAGCCCGCTATAGACAGCACCTATAATAAATTCCTCTATGTAGATATAAATAATACACACTAGCTGTTTCCCGCGATCTCGCCCGTGTTTTTTAATGTTATTTCTGACTTTTATCTTTTTGCTTAGTTCCTAAGGGTCGTAGCGTGATGTTAAATAGCCGATAACCTTCCTCAAGAATTGGGCTATTTTAAATGTGAAAAAAAAATCAAATCCGACTCGTACCCAGTTCCAGAGATTCCAGAGATTAGCGGGTTCAAACAAAAAATAAACAAATTCTTCAGCTTTATTATATTAGTATAGATAAACAAACAGAATAATTAATAGTACTTACAGGATATAATTAACAGAATAAGAGTCACAAAACTATAACTTCTAATGGACTGTGTCTCCTACTTGTATTTGTTATTTGAATGAACAAAGCGTTGAAACCATCTAATGAGATGGAATTGAATACAAACCATTTGAAAGAGTTCTCAATTAAAACGCGCTTCTTTCATAAGAGGGTCGTATCGTGAAATTTCAGTATTCGCGGCATAGAAAGTGGCATACAATGCGGCTCTATTACCGCCCCGGCTCGCCACGTATTTCCGGCATCCCACGGGCGCGTCATTAAACGCGCGACGCGGCGCCTCCGGTCTCCGAGAGCGAGGTCACCGCCGGTTCACTCTACATTAACGCCCGATAATCTGCCTGCCTGCACCGTTTCTGCACTATCCTATCCCTATTTAATTCTTATTCGGGCATTAAGTAAAATAGAAAGTTATTGAAGCGAAATGAAAGGACCACTACAAAACTAATTTGGTGTCGTTGAATGACAATGAGGTACTCACCTCTCTCAGCGTTTCACCCCTGAGTGATCCGTGCTCGTCGGGCTGTAAAATGCGAAGTTTGACGAAGCAAATCATGGCTGCCTTTTCGACACAGGAGTGCGCCTCCTTGGAGCAGTAGGCGATGAGCTTTGACAGCAGGAGGCCCTCGTCGACAGTGGGGAACTGGTGTTTCAGGCGCTTGATGCCGTTGGCTCGGGCAGCGAGCATCGACACCAGAACACACTCACTCGCTGAGCCCTAATAACAAATAAGATGTTTTTATTATTATTGGGTACTAATTCAGAATATGGTATGATTTAAACTAAACATAATTTGCATCACACTAAATGATTTGATTGATTGATTGCAACAATTCACCTCGATTACACCGCCTCCCTTGCTCCCCTCTTCGAGAGCTAAAAACGCTGGCGGTAAACCAATAGCTTTTCCTGAAATAAAATGATGTACGATTAAAGCATAGTTAGTTAATGGTTCAGATCATTTACCTAGTGCTCGGGACGGGCGAAGTGTTGCGAGCTTTTCAAAAGCTCTTTATAAAATTATTTTTCTTTTAAAATTCCTGGAATATTTCGGAAAATAACAATTAATGATTGAAAAATTATGGGAGTTAATAGTCAAGTAGTTTTTCAGTTATCGATTAATGGACGGACAAACAGACAGGCGAGTGGACATAAATGTTATGGACCCGTAATAAAACGGACGATTTCTAAAATAAGTTTTTAATTATTAACTACGTCCAAAATAATCATGAAAGTAATGCTTACCCAGCCAGTCAAGCATAATAATTTCCAATTCTGTGCAAGCTGGACTCGCCGCCTGCAAATAAAATTGCACTTTTAATTGACTGACTTCTAAAACATTAAATGCAGAGCTCCCTCAAAATACCTAGATAACCCTTCAACCCCCATTCCAAAAAAGTAAGGATTTTTTGGAATGGGGGTTGAAATCCCACTCGAACAAAGTGGCGGGCAAAAGCTAGTAATGTCTAAAAGAGCTCATAGAAACAAAACAGACAATCGTCGTCGTGAGTGCAACACGCGGTGTACATTCATTCATGCATTATTTACAACGGCCATTACATGGCAATCAATACCACTGCTTAGGCCATTGCAATCGATCATGCCTCAGCATTAAGTCGGCATAGACAGCAAATTGTATCGTGAAACTTGACATTAGCAGAGTCACCTAAGTTCATCAATGATGTGATGGTCAATTATCATCATCAGCCATTCCAGTCGTCCAGCTAGACTTAGGCGTATGGTAGTCAAAGCTTACGAATTCTGCTTTGAACTGTTACATTAATGGACTAGATATTGGGGTATGAATAAGTCGTCTAAACATCATACCTAAGTACATTTTTATAAATGAGTCGGTGTTATTTTTTGTAAAAATTTATGATTATTTTATCACGGAACAAATTCAAATGTTTGTTTCAAGTTCAATCGGTTTTCCTTAGTTATCCAATTGTAAGTTTCCTAATTCCAATTGTAGACGGACAGACATACATTTCTTGGTGATCGAAGATTTCTAAGGAAGATTAAAGATAGCTAGCTACCTACCTATAGAGCTAGGTACCTATATGTAGATTTAACAATAGGTAGGTACCCACATAAACAAAGCACATTGATAATCACAATGTAAAATTATTCCACAATCATTTAAAATCGAAGATAACATTGTTTTTTTATGACAATAGGTCATTACAAATATTTTTTGATCAGATAAAACTTAAGTTTATTTTCTGTAATCCATAACTTTCTCATCATTGCCAGGCAATTTTACGTGTATATTCCAAGTTTAAGCTCAATCGGTTTAGTACATACTCTGACAGACAGACAAATTAACTTGCTTTAGACCAAGCGGAAAAAAGTCCGCGCACTTTTTGAAGTCATTGTAAATGAACCATATCACTATACCCTATAGCCCGAAAGCCCTCGTTGAGAGGGTTAGGCCTGCGCCCCAGCAGTGGGGACATGTTCGTCGGCTTTTAATTTTTGATTAATTTACCCAGGGTAAAAAGGTTTGAATGTTTGTTGCCCAAACTCGCTATAACAGAGCTGTACTGATTTTGATGAAACTATTGCTACGGTTGATCGCACGTCAGTGGAAACAAAACCATTATAAACCCGTCTCTCAAAGTATTGAAACTGCTGTCTAATAAAGGCCAGCTTAAGGTCAAAGTGTTGCCACAGACGTGCGGGCGACTATACCTCTGCGTACGTATCGTCGTGCGTCACTTTCACTCTGAATACAATGATAGCTTAAATCCTTTAATGACTTAATAACTATAGGATATTTTTTAACGCTGACTAATACTAATATTTTAAACGCGAAAGTTTGGAAGGATGTTTGTTACTCTTTCACCACAGAGTAAGTAATAGTCTTTGCTTTCACGCAAAAACTACGGAAAAGATCTTGACGAAACTACAGTAGGTAATATAGATTTTGCATTTAGATTCACTCCTAACAAGCCGTGCGCATCTGAACGCCACATAGGCCTTTCCCGAGGTATCTACAGATACCTCGGGAAAAGCGGGGAAGCCGCAGGAAACATCTAATAGGATAACATCATCATATCTGACGGTTATTATACAAAATAAACTACTTTGCTTTCTAGTGGCCCTCTCTCAGTTCTTCCGTTCCCAACCGATCAATCATTAGCCGCCAGTAAGTAGGTACCTACTTAAACAATGAAGGATGGTAAACCAAGAGATAAATATATTTACGAGTCAAGAATATCTACGCTACGAGATGTAAAGGCTAATTTATTCAATCATTCAGGTCTTAAAATCTCTGAATCAGTGACTAGCACCTGCCCCGCGGCTTTCCCCACAGCTGTTCAAGTTTCCTCTGGGGGAAAAGATTTAGCCTATAACGAAGAATACCACTTGTGTTGTGGCGTCCAGCCTCCTTTGACTGAAGACATGACTGGCAGACTAGAACTTTGACTTGACAGGACTGAGGAACGGACGAAAAAAAGAGACGACGATCTAGACGACGATCTTGACAAGACGAGAGAAAACGGGCTAATATTTGGCTAATATATTTTCGACAAAAGATTTTGGCTCTTTAATTCTCCGACCGTTCAACTTGTTTTCGGAACTTTTTCCATTACATGTGCTATCAGACATTGCTTCTTGCCAAATTTCAAGATTCTAGATCAACCAGGAAGTACCCCATAGGTTTTGATTACCAAGATACTAAAAAATTCGGCAAATGCGGTCATATCCGCTGGCTGCGTTGACTTAGAAGTTTGATTTTTTCACAGCTTTAAGGGACTCAGTATTTCAATTAGATACCTCCAAAGAAATGAGGAGATCCGCAGGAGAACCAAAGTCACCGACATAGCTCAAAGAATAGCGAAGCTGAAGTGGCAGTGGGCTGGGCACATCGCTCGTAGAACTGACGGCCGTTGGGGCAGAAAGGTTCTCGAGTGGCGACCACGTATCGGAAGACGCAGCGTATTCAGGCCTCCCACAAGGTGGACCGACGATCTGGTGAAGGTCGCGGAACCCAGCTGGATGAGGTTAGCGCAGGACCGGTCGTCGTGGAGATCCTTGGTGGAGGCCTATTTCCAGCAGTGGATGTCTACAGGCTGATATGATGATGATGATGACCTCCAAAGTAGTTCAATTTGATACCTCCACGCGTTCTTGAGAAAAAGGGTCTTGACAAACGGACAGACAGACAGACGGACAACGAAGTGATCCTACAAGGGTTCCTTTTTTTCTCTTTTGATGTACGGAACCCTAAAAATTATCATTAGCTTTTTATTCCATTATTGTTTGCTACAGCCGCGAATTGAAGCGACACAAATGCAAAAATTAAGATACTTTTATGGCACCAATCGATAAGGTCAATCATATCATAAGGATTAAATTAGTTACATGAATTCTAACTTCTAAAAGTATTTTTATTATTATTGAGCGAAATTTATTGAATTAAAATTAAATACAATAAAACTATCTATAAAAAAACCAAAGTACTTGAATTTTAACTATTTAGTACATGAGATAGTAACTAGTATCTAATCAAAGCGTCATTTTTTGAAATTTAATAAAGACAAGTCTAGAATTGTGTTAGAAGAGATAGTAATTCCCTCCATTGACGGTTTTTAATTTCCACCTGTATAGTTATGTGCTAGTAACAATAATGCATTCAAGTTACCCAAGAGAATCCGACGCACCCGATGCCAGCTGACAGCATATCACCAAGTATCGATGGGTATGCGTTGCCGGCAGGGAAGTATGCGTGGAAACGCGGGTGCTGCCAGTGGGTCACCCCCGGCATGATCTTGTCTTCCACGTCATGCATCACGTCGTCCCAGGGCTCCGGGTGGTACGGAGCGTCGGCCGGGAGCGCGTGGCGGAGGTACCCGGGCTCCACCGACGGCGTCACCCGCCGCTTACGCAACGTGGTCATATACGTGCATATGTAGTCCACCATCTCCTTGCCGCGCACACGAAACTCTTCCACGTCCATTGTACAAGTCGATGCTGAACTGTTTAGTATTCCGAAGTGTATATGATGTATGAGGAGCTGAGATGTGAGCGCCGCGGCTGGCTCCCGCTGACTCGACGGCCGCACAGCCCTCCGCTGGTAGAGGCGGACGGGGGGCGCGCGGGGGGCGCGGGAGAGGCGTGAAGGCTCTTGCTGCGAAGCATTACATTGCACCCACAGACATAAGCGACAAGCGGGATTAATTTCGGTCTTTTATGTAATATAACTAATAGTTACCAATAAATTATGATTATTAAAGACATTCAAATCAATGCACAGCCTAATATATGTCCCCACTTTTGGGGCACAGGCCTACCTTCTAACTAAACGAAGCGGGCTGTAGTCCTTGTCGGATTTTAGCCCGTGCGCCATTCACCGTTTGAGTAATAAAACCCTACTTAAGTTGCGAGAAGTATACATAGCATGACCAGGGATCGAACTCGGACCTTTCGACATGACAGACCGCGTTTTGCCCGCTACCGATAACCTGCTTACAGAATTTTTTTGTCGTTACGAGCGCCAGAAACAAAGAATCACGCACTCGTAGCACAGATTAGATAATAGTTGCTCGTAGCAACGTGCTACGCGATGAAGGCACTTCTTAAATTTTCATGCTAGTCACCTAAAAATTTTTGACTGCTAACTTCGCGTGAAGTTTGAACTTAGAACTTTTCACAGAGAGCTATCTAAGTATTTGGTATTTGTAATATAAATTTAAAAATGTGAAAAGATCTGCGCGTCTTATTCTTGCGACTTAATATAATAAAACCGTATAACAATGCCTTGTACTTACTTCACGGTTAGGCATCATTAGCATAATACAATTACGCGGTCTTATAAAAGAACTCTTGCCAATATTTTATTTTATACTTTTACCCAAACAAATCGCAAACAAATCCTTTCTGCATAATCATTGTATGTATATTAAGTAGTGGCCTAGTGTAGTAATAGAGTAGTGGCCTGTTGGCGTAGTGGTAGTGTCCTTGCCTACTGCGCCAAAGGTCGTGGGTTCGACTCCCACCCGGGATCAACATGTGTGATTAGCATAACTGTCGATTATCGGATTCTGGGTGTATGTATGTATTTAAATATTTATGTATGTTTATCAGTTGTTGAGTACCCATTTACAAGCATCGGCTTAGTTTGGGACTAAAACAGCCGTGTGTAAATTTGTCCAAACATTATTATTATTTATTATAAAATAAACTTAACTAGAATTTGGACAATATTGGTCTTGCTTGATATCATAAGTTCATAAATTACCATCAGTTCACTCTTCTTCGCATTGTATCTGAGTCCATGGGCCCCGGCATAGGACTCACAAATCTCCAGTAGACTTCTGAGAGCACTGATCGAGGGGCTCAGCAGGACCATACCGTCCGCGTAACTAAAAGCGAAAACAGAAAAGAAAAGACTGCGTAACTTAAAACGAAAAGAGAATGCGGAAGGAGGAAAAGGCGGGAACGCAAGTTTTCCGTGTATGAACAAAAAAAACGATTTCAAGTGATCAAGAAGAATGGATTAGACGCCGAATTAAATAAAACAAGAAGCAAAATTTGTGTGCTTATGGAGTGTTTCGGGTGTATCGTTTACATCTCTTAGTTAACACTGCTATATTTTTTGGTGCTATACCTCAATGGAACACCCGTCAGGTATCATTTTGCTACGAGTCTACGCTCCCGCTCCCGCCCCTTGTGCGAGCGTAGCGCGCCCTACGATGCCGCCGCCGCCGCCGGGCACCGCGGGCCCGCCCTCGATGCGATGCGATGCCACTTCATTGACTCAGCTGAATATGGCGCACCGCATTTGACTATTCAAACGGTTTCCAGCATTTTTGTTATTTTCTCTAAATAAATGGGAATGGTCACTTTTCACAGCGTATCGGTCCTTCCTTCTGGACCTAACGGCTCGTAAATAAATGCTACAGTACGTATAGGCTTAGGTCAAATAGCAGGCGACAAAAAAATAGCCATACTCGGCTCTAAATTAACATATCGATCGTACTTAGTTCGATTCGCGCGACGAATACAATATACAATGTGTAAATTTTTGTTCCTGCGGTATCTCGAAAAATGCTTCTCCTGAAAGGCCGTAGCGGGAAAAGGAAAACCAACTTGCTCACAAAGATTTTGGGCTGATTTCGTTACAGTTTTTGCTAGCTTCGTTTAAGTTTTAGTTAGCAGAGATTATTAGTTGATCCTTGTTAAAAAATAATTAAGCAATGGTTCGACAGAGAAAAACGAGCGTAGCGAGCTTTTTCTGTGTTCTGTGAGAAAAACCCTCAAATCGATTTTTTCCCTAAACTATGTATGTAGGTACCTATTTAATGTTTTTTTGAATCCCAACAATTAGCCAAGGCATTTTTAGAGGTATGTTCAAGATCAGATCTTTACGGGTGTCCGTTTTGTTTGACGGATCTCTAAATTGTAGTCTATTATCCATCTTGAAAATATCGGCATTACCGGTATTACCAACAGTGCAAGAATATAATTATGATGTAAGTAGGTACCTAGTTTGATTTTACCCAGAATAAGTAGGTAAAATTATAAAATTAAATTAAAATTAAATTAAACTATATTTATGGTATTTAATGCCTGCAATAAAACAGTTTAATATTATAAAAAATAGTTCCGGAGATTATTACTTTTCTCGAGCAAACTAAGCCAACAAACCTACTCATTATTTTTATTAATTTGCCTTCCCAGCTAGGTACATACTTACCTATATTTTTTGCCGAGTGCGCGATTCTGGGCGACATGAATATTCAGGCCTGCTAAATGCTTTTTACGAAGGTATATTACTTTTACCTGTGTTTATACAGGTTTGCAATTTTATGAAATAGAAAAGCGTTAACGTTTTATTAATGGTGTTTTTAAAGTCGCTTTCAGTCGTTGCAACAAAGTAGAGATACTGGAAATTGAATATAGAAAGATCAAATTAGAGCTGGAATAGAAGTACGCATATTTCATTTACATTGAATGCGTTTGTCCTGCGGCATGCCACGGCACAAGAAACAGTAGGTATAGGTTCTTCTAGTACGTATTCGTACTATTACCTATTAGATTAGCATAGGTACTATAAGTACCTAGGCACGACCATGGCGGCGGCAAACTCTACTTTTTCGTAAAATATAACCACGACAAAAGAAAAAAAATGAAATTTCTTTCGTAGTCGGGTTTTAGTTTTTTAAACTTTTTTTTATTAATAATGATCATTACATAATAGGTAATACATGAATTGTACATACAGTCCTTTAGCGGAAACCTAGATAGGTTTATACATATAGGTTTACTATATATATATATTTATAGGTTTACTATATATATATTGAACTTTTTTGATACAAGTACTTACTGTAATTCCCAGCGTAGCGAGCGGGAGCATAGCGAGCTTTTTCCGTGTTCTGTGGTAATTCCAATTTAATAAAACGTGAAAACGACACCTGGTACTTACTAGGTAGTAGCTACTTGTCACGAGATGGCGTACTCCGTATTTCATGGTATATTTTTTCAAAAAATATTGTAGGTAAGTTCCTACAACCCAAGTTAACCCAACCAAGACGAATTCAATGATACCTCACTTTTCGAAATCGATGCAGTAGTTTTTAGGCTCTACGATGGACTAGGAACCTACATTGTGTAAATATACATATATTAGGTAGAATAGAATAGAATAATCGTTTATTGTCACAAACTGATTTTAAAGAACATAGATACATTTAGTTTTGTTACTAATATTACGTACTTATTTCTATAAAAAATTGTATATATATTCTAGTGTTAGGGGTAGAAAGCGTTAGTACACTTTAAACAAAACAATAGGGTGTGACAAAAGGACACAGTTTCAGCTAAGTGCCGGCATATTTGCTCGGCGCTGATTTTCAAACTGTCTCCTTTCACCTAAGTATCTCCTACCTAGGTAACTACCGACGTCTGTCTATTTGCAACGACTTGGCTGATCAGCATATGAAAACCTACATAATTTCCTGCAAACTACAAGGAGTAAATCAGAAAAAAAGGAAAGAATAGGGCTAATAAATACATTTTCTGTCTTAACATTTTTTTGCGCATTTGCGACCAGATGACGCTCTCAGCTTAGTTTTTAGGGTACCCAGAAGCTTTTCTCCATTTTTAAATGTGTTACAAAACTCTTCTCTTTGTCCTTGAAGAAGAGTATTATTTAAAACTTTTTTAAACGAGTGCAAGGTTTTTAGGGAACGGACCGGAGGAGGCAGGTCGTTCCAGATCTTTGTTGCCGCATATTTGTAACATCCCTTGAATCCGTTGCTCTTATGTTTTGGGATGCATAGCTCGTCTTTACAAGGTAGGTACCTACTTATTGTAGAGTGATAAAATCATAACACTCCTTTTAGCTTCGCCGTGGTCGGGTAAAAATGCGATAAAGATTTATGCTGATCATCAAGTCATCATCACTTCAAGCTTCAGCGGCCGGCACTTTCGGATGATTCGCTTTCATTTTATACTTACACCTATACCTACCTACAACTTAATACTTACGTTACGATAGTTATAGCTATCCTGAATAGAAAAATATGAAAATCTTACATATTTCAAATTACTAAAGGCGAAAGGAGAACCGAAGCTTGGAGTTGCGAAGGGAGCGGGAGAGGACTGGGGGGAGGGGGTGGCATTGAAGGCACGCCGAGAAGTCGCCGCCTCGACGGAACGCGTGCATTCTTCCCCACCCCAGAATACGTGTGATCTCTTCCACTGTGCAATATAAGAGTAGGTACGTCGCTTTACCAGTCGCCTCCATTCACATCTTATTCCACATTTATAAGTCTGATCACGTCTCCACGAATTATTCAATATTAAAGTCGTTGGGGGCCCATTTTGATTATGGTTTCTATTCTATATATTTTTTATTAATTAGAATGGTTCGAGTACGCCTCTTGACCTGCGGATTGCCTCTAACGCCAGTGGTCGTATATGTTCGTGAATTATGATATCCTTGTATTATTCCCCTGGTATGCAAGGAACCCTAATTTGGTATATTTGTTACGTGTTAGCCTCTACCTACTTACAAAATAGTGATTCATAAATTGACGTCATCACGAAGGCTTTCGCAACCAAAGTTCATATTATGTGCTCATTACGGCTCGAAGTAGGATGGGTAGATTATAGATATATAGATCTTCGTATCAGCCTGTTAATGTCCACTGCTGGACGGACGAGATACTTCTTTTTTGACGTTAGTCGAGCGCATAGCAGGCATAGCTTGAATCATCGGAATATATGGATGATTATCTTGTAGATGTAGTCGTAAGCCATCTCTGTAAAAACCATGTTTATTAGAAGATTCTATTTTTATAGCTGTTTCGTTTATTATCGCCAGAGCGGTGGGCGCTTACCCAGTGATCGACGCTAAAACAATTTAGGTGCTCCTTCCGCGTAATCGAATTGGTCGCCACGAGCCGCCTCGGCGCGGGTGCTTGTTGCATTCCATTCCATCACAATTTACTGTATCTACTGGTGCCTACACAAATTCAGTTAGACTGGTGAATTTTTTTGATAAAGCGCTTTTTGATGTATTAAATACTGCTATAAAATTAAAAGATACATTCGTCAAGTTACTAAATGAGAGCCATCGCAATAATACGAGTATTTTTACGGAATGAAGTGGCAAACGGACAGACGCAACATAAGTTCGACGCCACATTGAGGTCTCGACTCTGACTCATCATCATCATCAGCCTGTACTAGTCCACTGCTGGACATAGGACTCCCCAAAGGCGCGCCACTGAACCCGATCCTCGGTTCTCCGCATCCAGTCACTGCCAGCCGCCTTACGCAGGTCGTCGTTCCATCTAGCCGGGGGGCGTTCCATACTACGCTTGCCAAGTCATGGTCTCCACTCGAGAACTTGTCTACCCCAGCGGTTATCGGCTCTCCGGCAGATGTGACCAGCCCACTGCCCACTCAACGTGCTACTGACTCACTTCCCTTTAAACCGGATCTGCCGGAACACAGCAATGCATGCATTCATCATGACTCCTGAAATACAGCTTGACTAGTTTGGGAGTCAGGGCTTCGTTAAATCATGTATTTATCATAATAAGTTAATAAAGTTTATGTTTAATCTAACTAAAATATAGCACTCGTACTTGGCTAATACTTGGCAAATTTTTTCAATAGTCTATTCAGAAGGCTTCCGTTCGTTCGACAGATATTGAATCAAGGAAATAAAATGTGAAGTCGTGCTGGTAGAGAAAATAGACTCGTTGAAATCTAATTTCGCGTAACCATAACGGGCAGCCACTTGAGTCCGATGAGCCATCCGCGACAGACGCTCGGCTCATATCAATTCCTTAATTGAGAAGCGGTTTCTTCGCTCGAACGCTACGAGTGCCGACTGAAAAAACCTCGCCTTCGCCAGAGACGTACAGCGAATACCGACAGGCCAATTTGAGGGGGTAGCATCAAGAACCTATTGAATTAGTCGGAAATAAAATTTATTTTTTAACGCTGAGATGAGATGGAGAATTTTTGGTTCCTTCTGGAAGCGGAGTAATTATGGTTTTACCATAGTCAGACGGTGACTGACGGATGAATGATCGTCTAATGCAGTGAGTGATGAAAATCTGCATACTTTATTTTTTTCATCATGAATTTTCTATGACATTTTAATTCTATAAACGTTAGATGAGGTATGAGGTACTTTTTTAATTAAATAAAACAGGCTTACCAATATATCATAAATTCTATTCTATTATTCTTATTATTTACACTGTTGCTGTATAAATTCCTGCACTGTTAATTCTCCACCCAAAAGCGCAAGTTTATGGCTAACTATTAAGCAGTGGCTAATAACTATGTTTACGATCGCCGCAGCCCCAGCGTGATCTCGAGGATGTGTCGTATATATAATTGTTACATGTCTTCCAACTCCATGGTAGTGTTGTCCTCGCCTTTTTGTTGACCCAGGGAATAAGGGCCCTCGTTACACTTGGGGCCATTGCATGAAAAGTTGTCGAACTCGCAGAATTCGCCCATCACTTTCTGTTAACAAAAGAATTCGGATTTTTGTTCTTCTTGAGGTGATTCCGTGAAATTGTAGTTACCTATCGAGCTGGGGTAACAAAATCCTTTACGCGTATCCACGTAACTGAATGTTGTAACCAGTTACGATGCCGGATTTTTGTTCATAATTTGAAATCGGATTTTTAATGTGTCAGTTTATTTTTGCTTAAACCCTGTAGCTGTATAAGAAAATAAGATTACCTTTACATTTTCAATCATCGTCGATCGATCGTAATATACATAGATACACATTTAATTCAATTTAATATTAGGTACCTTAAAAATAATTTAATCCTTACTAGAACTCCTTTTCCTACTTACGTTAAACTACTATCATGAACTTAATCTTGCTTTATGGTGAGTGGCAATAATGCCGAAGATGAAATGCGCTAACTATTATAACATAAAATTATTAATTTTTTATTAAAGTGTTCCAAGTTTAGAATTCCGTTCCTATTAGCGTCCTTCATTAGCGAAACGTTTGATCGAATGTATGGTAAACTATTAAACCGACCGATAGGTACGCCAACTCATGGTAGGCGTACTATACGTACCTACTCGAAAATTATTATAGTACTTCAGCTCTTTAAAAGTTATAGGGGTCTATTGGTGACTCGAAAACTACAAAAGATATCAAAATTCTGTAAGAGTACAAGAAAATAACCTCAAATGTATAGCATATAATTGACCACCCTGCAAACAGTAGTCAAATGTACTTTGTATTCGTAAATTACCTTCGTTGGGTGTTCTGGGTCTGGATTCTGGTCGCAGACGCATCGACCACACTGGCACTTCCCACGAGCAGAGCATTCGGGGCCCTCGTGGTCACCTGGAGGGTGACATTGTTTCTCCATTTCGTCGCCAATGCAGGCGCATTCTGCGTTCCCCTCGAAACTTACTGTAAAAATAAGTAGATATTTCCATGGACACACCGAGTGGCGGCAGCTGGACCTGCATTGCATGCAGTCCCCTGACCCTTCCTGCCTTCCATACATTTAGCTGGTTATTGCTTAGGTACACCTATGTAATAAATGCATTTTCTTTTTAAGTACCTATCTTGAAATGAAATGGGAAAAGTCAACAAAAGAAAAAAGGCGGCAATTACTGATCGAATTACCTACAGGATAATCCTGGTTTGTCCTCGTTATGCCAAAAGCTGGGTACGTCCATCGTCGATCGATTCTACAGGTATAGAGGTTTACCCGATATAATTTTCATTGAGAGTTCCCACTAGGGCCCAATTGGTGTTTAGTTTACAAGCTTCTATGTCAAAGTGAAATTACAAGGGTGGAGGCACACTTTGGCGGGATTTTTGATACCTAGGTACATAGTACCGTAGGTAAGGTTAAGGTACCGCTCCTTGTCGAACTATGGTAGGTACACCAAAATCACAAAAAGACGCGTGTCGAGAAGTGGATATTTTAAAAGTTAAGTGCGATTTTTCGAATTTAGCAGATAAATAAAAAGATGGCGATCTGAGTTTTTCTCATGTCGTTAGTTTCTTTTTATCAGTTCACGAATTTTAGGAAAAAAACTTACATCCAAAATCTTCGTACTCGGTGAAATTGTCCTTACAAAATTTTTCGAATGCTGGCAAACTTTTAGAAAAACATTTGTTTTCCATCTGACACCAGGAACAATGGGGAAATCGAAGACAATCCAAACAAGATGTTTTCACATTACACACCCAGCTTTCGTCTAAAATGTATATTTCCTTTGCGAACATTATTTTAAAGTAAACGACATAAATTAAACATAACGAAACTTTCATTTCTAGGTAGAACAGAACCCCGTATGTCTAAATCTCACAAATGCCTCTACTGATTACAGATAGCTTGGAGGCAACGATATTTATATAGTTACAGATAACCTTTCCTCCTAATTGCGTAAATTATATTTGTTCCCATTCTCATTTTGTCGTTTGCGGTGATTCGACGTAGAAGCCAATTTATTGCGCCGCCGCCCGCAGCGCCGTATCCGACCACTCGGTGATAGGGTGGAAAATAAAGACGGTAATTGGAGGGAAAGTACTTACCCTAAATATTAATTAATGATGCCCGGCAAACTGAAAGGAATCATTCCTTTATTTACAAAAAAAAGTAGAACTGCATTTAAATATTTTGAAGAAAACCTGTTAGAGCCGGGAATGAAGCAAATGTGGAAAAAACACAACCTGTATTTTTATGTTAAGTACGGTCGACCGTATGTCGGTGGAAATAAAACCAGTATAAACTGGTCTCTCATAGTATTGAAACTCCCCAATAGGCTAGGCCAGCTCAAGGTCCAAAGTGTTTCCACTGACGTGCGGTTGACTGTACCGTCTGTCCTTCTGTCTTTCTGTGTGTAATTCTCTACAGGTCGCATTTTTCAACCGATGTTGACGAAAATGTGGCATGGCTATAAATTAATCAAGCCGACAAAATGAGTAGAATAAAATCTTGAAATACATTTTTTTTAGAGTACGTACCATACTCGCTAAGTGGGAGTGAACTTTTTTTTTCTTGTGAATCCCATAGTGTGGGGTATCGTTGGATAGGTCTTTCAAAAATATTGCTGGTGTGTAAAAACAATTTTTTCGATTTAGGGATCCGTTGGCGAAATATTAAGCTTTAAAGCGGTAATTTTCGTTACAGTCACGTGTCCGCCCCCCCCTGCCAGCTAAACGGTTGCTTCTGGCAACGTGGAAAAATTCACGGCAGTAGCATATTTAACGTAGTTAAAAGGAAAACTATGACAGCTAAGTAGGTTCTATTAGTTTTTGAGTAATAGTCGATTAACTTAAGAAAGTCGAAAAATTAAATTATGTTCATAGAACTGCATACACCTAAAATGGGAATGATTTTTTTTTCGCGTGAATTCCATGGTGTTGGGTATCGTTGGATAGGTCTTTCAAAAATATCGCGGGTGTGTGGAAAACATTTTTCGATTTAGGGATCCGTTTGCGAAATATTAAGCTTTATAGTTATTATTTTAATTTAATTTAATTTTAATTAAATTGCTAATTTTTGTCACTTTAGTACTTAATCTCCAACTGCAAAGTTGACTTCTGTTCGTTTCTTTTAGGTTTGGTTTATAAGGACTGGCGAGGTCTACTGTTCTCACGGAACCACTAGTAATAAGTGGGGGGCTTATTGTTGTATAGTATTTTCTCGACACTACCTTCTCGGCAATGTTCGCGTTAATAATCTAAAATTAGGATTCTCCTTAACTTTTTTTACGTTCGGCGTTGAATGAAAATTCTCGATGAGAGAGGTCGTTTGTCGTAGAAGTTACATAATGAAAATGGCAAAATAGAAGCATGAGAATCATGCAATTCATCAAAGTAAGTCAAATTCAAAATTCGTTTATTTCAAATTGGAATACAATATTCTCTTTTTGACGTCAATTCTGTCCATAGATTAGCAAAAAGTTTTAAAGGTCTTTGATTCTGTCTAAAACTACTCTGTTTCAATCTGCAGGTAAGAATTCGTAATAATTTGAATGTATACTACAATCTGAGGCATACTATCTAATTTGTGTTAAGAATGCCTTTGAAGTAGAACTTCTATGTATGAACATCACTTTCCTTCAAATTATAAAAAAAAACAAAGCGGCTTTTTGGCGGGATTTTGTCAGAGATGGTTGTCGTTTTTGTTTAGTTTTCCAAAAAATGTATATTGTAGGTTTTGGTGTATATTTGTGATAGTTTTTTATGCAACAAGTGCCTATTATAGTGTATATTGTGCGGGATAGTTAAATAAAAGCGTGTAACGACTCTACCGGATCATTCCAAAATGCCCCTTGTTATTCTTCATTAAACCTACTATCGGTTTAATGCGGACATGAACCTGCAGTGTGGATCACCGAATGGCACTAGTTGTGCCCTCGTGGAGGCCGTGCTGCGGTTTAATTGAAAATCGCCGACTAACTCTAGTCGTGCTCTATTTTTGTGGAGGCCGTGCTGTAACCGCCCGGTTTAAATAAATATAAGAAATAATATTTTAAATAAGACAGGGCTGTATGGACTAAGCTCCCTTGCCCGTCCTCAATAGAGGACAAATAAACAAAAAAAAGGCTTTTTGGCGGGATTTTGTCAGAGACGGTTGTCGTTTTTGTTTAGTTTTCCAAAAAATGTATACTGTAGGTTTTGGTGTATATTTGTGATAGTTTTATATGCAACAAGTGCCTATTAAAGTGTATTTTGTGCGGGATAGTTAAATAAAAGCGTGTAACGACTCTACCGGATCGTTCCAAAATGTCCCTTGTTATTCTTCATTAAACATACTATCGGTTTAATGCGGACATGAACCTGCAGTGTGGATCACCGAATGGCACTGATTGTGCCCTCGTGGAGGCCGTGCTGCGGTTTTGTTGAAAATCGCCGACTAACTAGTCGTGCTCTGTTTTTGTAGAGGCCGTGCTGTAACCGCTGGTTTAAATAAATATAAGAAATAATACTTTAAATAAGGCAGGGCTGTATGGATAAAGCTTCCCTTGCCCGTCCTCAATAGAGGACAAATCAACGACAAGAAAAAACTTTAGACTTTAGTAAAAATAGCCTCGAGCCGTAAAATCGAGATTGTTTTGATTTTAAGCCGAATGGAAAACAAATGGAAAACTATTACAAAGGTAAAAATGTTGAGGAAGAATTGGAGCGCAGCAACATACCTATCAAAGATCTACCCGAAAACTTTCTTTGGATGCAAGTAAGTCAATTAATGAGGTTAGGTGCACACACAGAACACGGAAAGCTCGCTACGCTCCCATTATTCTGTGGGTGCACACATTAATTGGTATGTATAGTTTGAAAATGTGCCGAATACTTTTACAGGTGAAAGGCGGTAGCAAAATGAATAATTTACTGTCCCATGCTTCTGGTATCCTTGAAGATAAAGCAGCTACAGCTGTAGTCTGGAGTGGAGCCGGTGTCGCTATACCCAAGGCTATATCGTGCGCTGAAATCCTCAAAAGACAGTTTTCCATAGAAAACCAAGTGACTAAACTAACTTATAAAAAGTAAGTGATTCAACTGGCTCTAAACAGCCTAGAGTTATGCCAGTTCTCGCTTTTACATCAAACAGACAGGAGAATGTCATTGAGCAGACCATTGATTGGACCATTGCTCTATTACAATAAGCATCAACACTACAGGCGGGGCGTGGGAATAAGGGATCTCGCGGGTAGTAGGCGGGGGGGCCTGCCGCGCACTCCCCGCGAAATCCCGTTAGTCGCCCCGCTCCGCGTCCCTGTAACGACGCGGGTGTGATCTGAGTTAAGCAGTCAGCCTTTAATAAGATTACAAAAATTTTCAGAGTTGATGAATTTTGGGAACCAAAGGTAGACGGACTGGAAACAATTATTGTGAAACGCCAAATACCTGTTATACACATACTAATATCAATTGATATGATTCCAGACACAAATCAACTTGGGTCAGTGTTTTATCGTCTTTATTATGTTTGTACTATTTGTAGCTAAAGTTTTAATATTCATAAATAAAATTGTCCAATTTTGCAGTTACCAAACACTACAAGGAAAGAAATTCTGGCAAAAAGAACAAACTAATAGTTGTAAGCAGCAGCAGTCATCATACAAGTCCAGAAAACCTTTCAAACAAAAGAAGACTTAGGGCCTCTTACACCGCTTGCTGATAAAGTCCCAGATACCCTATCTGCAGGTTATATGACAGATAGCCTATTTTTTTGGTTTCACAGGTATCTGATTGCCTATATCTTATATATTTTATATAGTCTATGGGTCAGGACAGACCGAGCGGAAATTTGCCCGCGCATGCTCGAGCCTCCTCTATCGCGACGCGCGCGGCGTCGAGAGATTGCTCGAGGATGCGCGCGGCTACCGACGGATGCGCGCGGAAATCGCAGCGCGCGAGCGCCGCGCTCGGCATCGAGAGATTGCTCGAGCCGGCGCGAGGATGCGCGCGGCTACCGACGGATGCGCGCGGAAATCGCGGCGCGCGAGCGGCGTTGTTTTGTTGCCAGTCGTCCACAGAGCTTCATCGAAAATGATTGACTGGGATATGATTGTTATAGCTCTTTTGGCAGAAGAGGACATGTGAATACATTAAAAACAACCCGAAGGGTATTATATTTCGAAGCATTTGGTCAGAAAAAATATGGCAAGAAAGGTGGATGTACGGTAAATATCATACGTTGTGTGTAAAATTGAAAACAAGTGGAGCCCTTTTTTATGATTATTATAAAATGGCTGTCGAAAAATTTGAAACGCTGCCATTAGAATGTGGCTGTCAGATTTTGGTTTTTGAAAAACGAACTCTATCTAGACTTCACATAAGTCTAGTATTTGATCTTGTTTTGTGGGTCGAAAATCCGTTTTAACACTCAGGGCAGTTTTTAATTATGTAGGTAATCAATTTCAAATTTCAGTTCAACATAAGTTCAAAACACAAGGTTCACAACATATGTTTTAACAAATATAGAATTGACAAATCGATTCTTCAGACATGACACATCATCAACAGCCTATTAATCTCCCCACTGCTGGGGCTCAGGCCTACCCTCAACGAGGGCGTGCGGGCTATAGTCCACCACGCTAGCCCAGTGCGGGTTGGCGGACTTCACATGCGCCAAAGAATTTCTTCTTCGGCGTATGCAGGTTTCCTCACGATGTTTTCTCTCACCGTTTGAGAGCAGTCAGTACATGTACTTAAGTTTCGAGAAAAAACCCATTGGTACATGGCCCAACCGGGGATCGAACCTCGGACCTTTCGATATCATAGGTCGCGTCTTATCCCCGAGGCCACATGATATAATATAAATAACACAAAATAAATCCTCGCGAAGGCGCGGGTGGCGGGCGCGATTTCCGCGAGCATTCCGCCGGCTCCGGACGGCTGCCGCGGCGTCTGGCGGCATGCTCGCGAAGGCGCGGGCGGCGGGCGCGATTTCCGCGAGCATTCCGCCGGCTACCGACGGCTGCCGCGGCGTCTGGCGGCATCCTCGCGTAGGCGGGGGTGGCGGGCGCGGAGAAGTGCGCGAGCAATTTCCGCTCGGTCTGCCCTGACCCTATCACACAGATTTATCTGATAGATTAGTTTATCACTAAGATTACTATCTGTAACAATATCAGGAAGTGGTGAAAGAAGCCCTTAAATTAGTAATTTTATATTATTATTGTTTTTGTTTGCCATGAAATGAAATTGAATGAAACGACTCGACTTGTGTCAATCTGAATTTAATACATAATATGCCAAAGTACCATTACAAGTTCACATTTCTACAATCAATGTAGGTAATTTTAGAAAGCAAATGTTTTGGTTTGTAAAATCCAGTCAGTTCTGTAGATTTATTTAAAGGCGGACCGTTTAACTCAGATTACGCCCCCGCGTGGTACAGGGGCGCGGGTTGAGGCGAATAAGGGGATCTCGCAGGGAGTGGGCGGGTGTGCCTGCCCCGCACTCCGCGCAAATTAGTCGTCTCGCCCCGCACCCCTGTAACGTCGCGGGCGTGGTCTGAGATAAGCAGTCAGCCTATAGCCAAGGTCTGATTAGAAACATTACACCCTTAATTTGATACGTAATAATATTTTTAATACTAATGTACTTAATACAAAATAAATCATTACCACTAATGATTACACAAAATAGAGATAAATGCTACAATAGACAACATCTAATGTATTACAAAACTACAGACAATAATTATTTCTATTCTCAGGCATCTGATTCACCTACTGGCTGAGCAATAGGTATTTCATCATCAAGTTTGGGCAGTATCAGAATTTCCTTTGATATAATGGAGTATTTTGTCACGAAGTATGTGAACCTTTTGCATAAATGAGTTTCCTTTTCAAAAGCATCAAATATTGCCCGATGATGGAAATAAGCATGTGAAAAGATTCTGTATACCCTTCTGCAAACAGAGCCCAATTTAGCCACTGAAGACTCCTTGATGCTTACCCTGAAAATAATTTAAGTTTTATTTTAATGTTAATAAAATACCAAGATGTTTAGGGCCCTTAAGGTTATCATTCACAAATCATATCCACACCACACCCAAACAGCCGACTGATGGTTTTTAAAGTCTCTGAGAGCAACTGGTGGTTTTCAAAGACTCTCTCAAGCACTCAAGAATTCAGCCAACACCATTGAGCCTTAGACTAGATACCTTCAGGACTTTCATTCATACTTAGTTGCAACATACCTGCTAGGGAAATATTTATTGCTATTCAGCAAACAAGCAGCACCATCAAGTGTGTGTCTTGTGTAATCAATAGCTGGACATTCCTTAGGAGTTTTATGAGCTGCACACAAGAATATCCATTGTTCTGTAGCTGTCATCTGTGTGCATGTCTCTGGTTTGCATTCACTTTGCAATCGGACCGCTAACCCATTAAGTTCCATGCAGAACTGTCTAAAAATAAGATATTAAGTTTTTACAGCTGGCCCCGAATAGACTTTTATGGATTTGCTTGTTGCGTACGCGGCGCCCCAGGGTCCCGCGGCGATGCGCATTCTGTACTCTGTTCTATTACCAAACTAGGACCTTCTGTTGTGGTGTGAGAATTACACAACAATGGAAAGCTAAGGTGGCCTAGTTGGTTGTGCATTTGCCTGACGCCTCACGTTCATGAGGTCATGGGTTTCGTACCTGTACCTGTACCAACAAGTTTTTTGAAACAAGTACAGTTTATTATAATACCACAGGTTTTTAAGTGAAGGAAAACATCAGGGGGACCTGCATACACCAAAGGTTAGACTTTCTACAGGGGTGGCAGTCTCTGGACTGACTCCACGAAGACGGGAGTTTTGTGCAATTTAGACTTATTATAATCTAAGTTGTATATGAAGTCCACCAAAAAACGGCTTGGGGCACTGTTTAGCGGACAGCGGTTTGGCACAGCAGATCCCATAGGGTCGAAGTGTCGCCAGGTGATCCTGGCTCATAATATAGGATAAGATACACAATGATGGAACATTGAGGGGGAGGGGCGGTTGTTCAGTCTGCTTTCTCAAACTACTGATCTGGTTTTTAATTCATTGGCCACAGGGTTTAGGCCGTTTCATATACAATACTACACACAAAAGGTAAAATAAAAGGTATTCATATGTCGTATCACAAGAATATGTTTTACATACTTAGGAAACTTACCTCAAGTGTTCGTATTTCCACACTCCTTCATCCTGCGCATCGGGCATCTTCAAAATAGCTTCGAGATTGGAGGGGTCGCGGCGAATCGTTTGCTGTATAAATTGCTGGACAGCCAGAGTGCTATCCATTTCTTCGAACGGTTCATCTGGCCAATGACAAAAGTCCTACGAAAACAAATTATTAATAATGTGCAATATGTGTACCTTGGATATAATGTAGGACACAATTATAAGTAGGTACCTTTGCTTTGGAGCCAGGTCGGTTACGTCGCAATATCTGTACACCGTCAGCCATTTCAAATACCTAGGACTTTTATTTTATCTACTGCAATATTGAAAGCGTAACCAAATAGAAATAAAACTCAAACAAAACCTACGAACAAAACCAATCAATCAATCCACCAACCAAACCAATGCAATCCATGCATGCATCGCACCACAGAGTAATATACTGAGAATACATTATATATACTGAGAATAGAGACATCAGTAAAAAAATGACTTTAGCGCCATCTAGCGAAGATTTACTGAACTATAAATACAACCATTCGGCCGCAGGTTTATAATTGTTCCTACTTCCACTCCAACACACGATCGACAAAATATTTGGCCAACAGTTTTGGTTTCACCGATATTGCGTCTGATATGTAGACAAAACTGATGGCCAACTATTTTATCGATCGTGTGCTGAAGCAATAAAGAAATGCCGTTTAATATAGTAATGCTCAGCATCAACTGGAAACGGCACGGCATGGCACGGGCCCGGAGTTACAATAAAACAAAATTTAAATGAGTACCTAAAATATTTATTACTAAGTCCGTTTACGTCTTTTTGATACATATTAAATTTCCGCAATTCGAAACATAGCAACTTCTTGCAGAAGACTCGATATTCCAAGGCAACAATAGGTATCCAAATCGTAAGGCACATCAGGGTCCGGAATGTCTTGCACAGGTCGAACGTGTTAGGCAAAATCGTCGGAGTCCACGGGAGAAACAAAGTCGTCAAAAATAACAAAAAATACACAAGGAGCACATTCACACACGAAATACGAAAACTCGAATGACAAGCACCACCATCTTGACGAAAATGACAATGACAGCCGGAAGTCAGACATCTTGCTTCAAGCAAGATTGACTTCCGTCTGTCGTTGTCATTTTGTTCGTCAAGATGGCGGCTTGTTACGTACGATCAGTTATCATATAGAACAATTAGGATTAAAGTTGAAAAATATATAATTAAAACTTGCTCACATGAACAACTTAATTTTACAATTTAAATTTATGGAAAGATTTAAGTAAACCCTATGTTTATTTAAAGAAATTTCATCGATTGCATTTTAATGAATAATTTACATATAAATAAACTAGAAATAGTGACATCTAGAGCAGATTCATTGAACTATTGTGATTTCTATTCCTAGATTAGAACCTCATACAAAAGAAAGAATGTATGGAGTGAAATGAGCGTGCAACGCACTGTCGAAGACTAACGACCAGTGTGGCCAACTACCTTGGATGTTTGAGCACTAAACGAATCTAAAAAAGCACCAGATTTACAGGGTTTTCAAGAAATGAGCACTAGATGTTTAAAACTAAAAAAAACGCAACAATATAAATGAGTGAAAGAATTTAGAAACTAAATATCAATTTAGTTACCTTACAAAATAAAATCAAAGGCGGCGAGCACAGTCAGTAAATATAATTTTCATCGCGCGACAGATAACAAAACAGTATTGCCTGCCTCGATCGATTTGAAATTGGCATTGGCGCGACGATTTCATAGAAAATGTGAATGAAGAATGAAATTTTCTACAGAAGCAGTGATTCCTCCAGATTTCATACATAAATTCGAATTTCGGATACGCGCTTGGTACTTTTTTTACAATATTTACTACTGATCCATTTTCACAATGATTTAATGTGGTGACTGAAAATGCACTAAAAAGGGCACTAGGCACTAAAATTAAATTTTGAGCGCTGACATCTGTAAAAATGCACCAGATCTAGTGCCGAAAGCACTAAGTTGGCCACATTGCTAACGACTTATAACTCTCTAATCTGTGGACTAACATAAGACCATGGAAATAGTACTATTTCCATGCATAAGACGAAGAAAAGAAGACCATAGACTACTGAGCGAGACGATATGTCGATCGAAGACAAAGACCGTGTGCACTATACGTTTCCGATTCACATTCAATACATAAAAAGACGAAGGCCATTTGTGCACTATACAGTTTTGAAATTTCGAAACGTATGAGTGCACAAGCGTACATACATTTACCTGAGACTACGGCCAATATGGACTTATAATGTGTCCGTCTTTTTCACGTATTGAATTGAATGTGAATCGGAAACGTACAGTGCACAAACTCCCTTCTTCTCCTGTTACTTTTTAAATTGTTTTACGGCCAATTGGAAACACGTCCATAGGCCAAATCCATGAAATACTACGTGCCAAATCGTAGTTTATAATCACAAATACATATCGAATATAAAAAAAATGTATATTGTAGGTTTTGGTGTAATAACTGTGATAGTTTTAGCAACAAGTGCCTATTAAAGTGTATATTGTGCGGGATAGTTAAATAAAGGCGTGTAAACGACTCTACCAGATCGTTCCAAAATGTCTCTTGTTAAATCTTCATTAAACCTACTATCAGTTTAATGCGGACGCGAACTGCAGTGTGGATCACCGAATGGCACTAGTTGTGCTTTCGTGGAGGCCATCATCATCATCAACAGCCTATTAATCTCCCCACTGCTGGGGCTCAGGCCTACCCTCTCAACGAGGGCGTGCGGGCTATAGTCCACCACGCTAGCCCAGTGCGGGTTGGTGGACTTCACATGCGCCTAAGAATTCCTTCTTCGGCGTATGCAGGTTTCCTCACGATGTTTTCCTTCACCGTTTGAGAGCAGTCAGTAAATGTACTTAAGTTTCGAGAAAAAACCCATTGGTACATGGTCCAGCTGGGGATCGAACTCCGGACTTTTCGATATGATAGGCCGCGTCTTATCCCCTACGCCACTGACGCTCTCATGGAGGCCATGCTGCAGTTTTATTGAAAATCGCCGACTATTATAGTCGTGCCCTGTTTTTGTGGAGGCCGTGAGACAGAATATTTAATAGGCCGTGCTGTAACTGCCGGTTTTTGAAGAAAAACAAACAAAATATGACTTGGCTGTATGGTCTATGACTTTTGCCTGTGCATCATTGGAGAAGATACAGATTATTGATGAGATTGATAATGTATACACAGAGTATGGAAAATTGTATAGCAATACTATATAGTTTGTGATTGTATAGTATTTTGTGGAGTTTGTGATCTTGAATATTTTTTTTTTAAGGAGTTTGTGGCTTGGGTGATCTTGAATAATCTTCATTATTCCACAGATTATTGATATAGTCACACTGTGACAGATTATTGATATAGTCACACTGTGACTATATCAATAATCTGTGGAATAATGAAGATTATTCAAGATCACCCAAGCCACAAACTCCTTAAAAAAAAAAATATTCAAGATCACAAACTCCACAAAATACTATACAATCACAAACTATATAGTATTGCTATACAATTTTCCATACATTTATATATACTGTCTGTCTTCGACATGTGAGCATGCATAGCAAAATTCAGTATAAAGACGTATCAATCAATAAATAAGATAATTTGTGATCAAGAAGTTAAATCAACATTATTGACGCCATGGTGCTTAGAACTGTGTATATTATTATTTCCATTTCAATAAGTTGTTTGGCTGTAACTGATATGACAGAAATTTCTTTTGGGCAATACAAGGAAGGTGTTATAGCTGCTTTTGGAGATTTTAATTCTGATGAATTAACTGATGCCTTTCTCATTATAAATTCTTCTAGCATTGAAGTGTTTCTAGCCCATGACAAAGAACCGTTTCTACGGCCTTCTGCATACGCTTGTAATTTTACCGACATTGTTATAACAAGTGTTGTGCCAGGCGACTACGACGGAGATGCATACATGGACATACTTATGACTTCCCAAATACAAAATGATAATAGTAGTGCCAATCTACACGAAGTTAGGATTCTGTGGGGAGGTATGCCTAACTTGAACTGCTCAGATGCTAGCCTTATAAAGGCTATCACAGTTGGCCAACCACTAATAATAGACTACAATGGAGACATGACCCTGGATTTGTTTGGAGTGAATATTCAGAATCAAAGAGTATTTTGGATATTCAACATGTCCAGATCTACTCCTACTGAAATCCAAATGACTGGTACAATGTTCAAAGAAATTAAAATGCCACATTCACATTCATTTCTTGATGTCAATGAAGATAATGCTGCTGATCTCTTGGTAACCACTAAGCTAGACATTGAAGTGTGGCTGAGTGAAGAATCAAATGGATTCAAATATAATAATAGCATTGAGTTGCTGGTAGGCCATCAAGCAATATATGGCCAAGCTTTGTTCCTGGATGTGGCCCTCTCAGGACAGTTTTTTTTAGTTGTGCCAGTTTGTTACGACACTGAATGCATCAACAGCACTATATTGATTTATGATAACCAGCAGTGGCATGATCTGCAAGTTGATTTCAATGATGGCAAAGGCACACTTTGGCGTTTCACACCTCCTAGAAATGATATTTATCTTGATACAATTACAATGCGCAGTGGAGATTTCAATATGGATGGATATCCTGACATTTTAATGACTCTTTGTCCAGTAAACAGTAATGTGACCCAAGTTTACCTTCTACATAATATTGCTTGCTCTAGGCCCGGATGCAAGTTTTATAGGACATTTGATGTACAATGGGACAAATTCAGTTCCTTTGGTCAAAATGTCATTATGGCAACATTTTATGATTTTTATATGGATGGTGTTTTGGATATAGTATATGTAAAGAAAAATACAACAACTCAAAAGTATACAATGCATGCATTTAGAAATGAACTGGAATATGATACCAATTTTATGAAAGTTATTGTTGTAACAGGCTTGACAAATAAAAATATACCCACTATTAATGGAACTTTGTACAACAGAAAGTTTACATTTGGTAAGTTCATAGAAATACTAATTTAAATAATTTTTCTTCAGTCATAGTTTTATAATCACATTTAAACTGTCACACATACCTACCTACCTATATTATTTGTTACAGGAACCAATTTACCTGGACCCAAGATTGGTTATAACACTTGGTCTCAAGAAGGTAATTACAGGACCGGAGTATGTGCACAACTGTCACAATCAGCACATTTTGCACTGCAGTTACCATATTCCATCTTTGGACTAGACCGTACACCAAACTTTGTTGATACTTTGACTGTAGGCCTTTCAGGTTACTCTAAAAGCTGGACTCAAATAATACCAAACTCTCAAATAGTAGTGATTCCAGCACCGCCTAATGATTCCTCGCAATGGCAGGCTCAATTATTTGTCACTCCTAGTAAAGTCATCCTCAAAAGTGTTTTTGTGTTGACTGCAATCATAGCAATTATCATAGGATCTGTATTGTACTTACAATGGAAAGAAAGAAATGATCGCCAGGATATAATAGAAATTGATGAAAGGACATATGTTAAATTATAGATGTCAGAATTTTCTTATATATTTGTGAAGTATAGCACTTACCAAAGCCTCTCCTTTGGTTTTTTGCATGGATCCCCCTGTATATCTTCTAAAGTGTCTAGTAGAACTGTCTAAAGTGACTAGTGGAACGAAACTGCCTGATTTATTTTATACTAGCTGTTTCCCGCGGTTTCGCCCTCGTATCTAGTCTATGTGTAATTCTGAAGTATCCTACTAATATTATAAAGGCTAAAGTTTATATTGATGTTTGAAACTGTAAGGATACAAATTTTTTACAAATTTGTTACAAAAGCGCAAAAACTACTGTACAGATTTTGATGAAACTTTACAGTAATATAGATTATACATCAGAATAACACATAGGCTTATTATGCATGAATATTCATAAGATAAAATATATGTTAATTTGGCCAATCCAAATTTAATGCGGGGCGAATTTTCTTGGGAACTTTACTACGCACTAATTAGAACATATTGCCAACAGATGGTGCTGATACGGAAAAAATACATAAGTAGATGGCGCTATTTCAATCCTAATGGGATATAAGGGCTATAGCTTTTTCAGTTTTCTGTGGGCGATAGATTCCTCAGGAAAAGCTGGTCCCCCGGAAAAATTTTTCTACGCGGGCATAGCCGCGGGAAACAGCTAGTAATCTATATTATTGTAGTTTCATCAAAATCAGTTTCGTAGTTTTGGGGGAAAGAGTGATTCGCGTTTATATTAGGATTGTAACAATACAGGATGGGACAGAATGAGAACTTTCCCCTAAGAGTTATTATTACTTAGATTGAGCTATTGTTATAATGTTTTTATATAATGTAATTTAATTATCAGTTTTCGTTGGCAAAACAATTGCCAATAATAGGAAAATAGGGTGCTATGCCCCATACTGCATAGTTTTTTTTTAAGATTAGGATTTTAATATTATTCTGTGATATAATAATTTGTAAGTGTATTCCAGAAGCTGTAAGGCAGAATTAAAACTGAACCAAGTATCCCAGATGAAGTTTTATTTTCCAAAACACAAAATAATTAGTAGTATCTACCGAAAAAGCTTAGTTTGCAAAGTGGTGTGTAATCCTGTACAAGATGAGCGGTCAACTTGTACTATAGTATGTGATAAACCAGTACTTTTTCATTGTTTATGCTTATGCTTCTTATCCTTCTTTTTCTCCAACTTTTCAAGTTTCCTGAAACAATAAACAAATTAAGTACCTACATTAAACCTTAAGTTGTGACTTGTAATTAGCAATATATTATAATAAAATCAAATAGGTACTTCAAGAGCTTTTTCTTTTGCTTTTTAGTCAGTTGACTGATTAAATCCATTTCAGAAAGATTGGATGTGTCATTGTCATCCATTTTTGTGGCTGCGAGAGGTAGTGCTCCAGGTTTCATCACTAGACCGGTGTCTCTCATCTGTTGCATCAATGTTGGTACATCTGGCTTGGCTTCCTCTTCCTCTGGGGCTGATGAAGAGGCTTGTAGTGCACGGGCCTCGCTCATAGACAGAGAGTACATTGAACATTCTTTGTCTGGAAATTATATAAATAAGGAAACATTACAAACACTTTTTGATCACTTATACACAGTAGGACAAACACAAGTTACAAACAACGAAACTTGCGCAGAACTTGCGTTTTAAGACTGAAACTGTATGTTTATAACTAGTTAACATGAAACTAAACAATTGAGTAGTGTGAGTGAATAGTAATTTAGGTGAAAATTGTACATTAAGGTCGATTATTTGCGAAAATAGTATGCATCCTTGCAACCATCTGTTTGCTACACTAGCTGCCCGCGGCTTCGCCCGCATTGTATAAGTATCTATAAACCATCTGGAAGAAATTATCTGAATGACATCAAAATCTGTTGCATAGTTTAAATCGTTAAGCGTACGTTGGAAACAAATTTGTTTTACACTATTTATGGAAAGGATATATGATTAGGCTGAGAGATAATAGGACTGGGTGTCTGGTGATCTATGTGCATATAGGGGCGGCAGCTGCTCCTAGCTCATCTTCAAGGACATCTTGAGTTAAGTGAAAATTATGCATGAATTTATCTAGCATACTTTCGAGGATTACCTAATTTACTCTAGTGTTTTGTTAATATAATGCACAGCAGATTAATGGATTACCTTACCTGTGTTTATGTGACCCCACTTGTGGCATTTAATGCATCTGACATTTCTGACCAATATCCCAAATGGTTGGTCCCTGATCTCATTGTCACCCTTGCAGTAACTCTCTCGTGGGGCATTGTATTTACGTTGCCATTCAAATTTGTATTCCGGTTCATTGTCTTCACGCTCACGTTCCTTCTTCACACCAGGAGGTGGTTCATACATAAAATTCAAACTCAATTTATCTTTGCTTTCTTTACTCAATAGTGCCCTGAAAAAGAAAACATCATCAAAGGCATGTCAGGCCTCAAGGTAGAATAGTGTTAATATTTGGTACACAAACACCAAGGTCATGTATAGTGAGTTTGTGACATGACATGAAGGATCTAGCTGAATATAAAAAAAATACGAAGTTATTGGTAACACATAAACAAATTCAATTTGGTAAATTTTTACAAGGCTTCACTTACTTATTTTCATGTAATTCTTGTTCCTTTTCATATTGTACTCGTAATTCTTCTTGTTTTTTCTTGTAAGCATCCGTTTTCTGTTCTGCCATCCATACCTGTAATAGAACGTAGCAGGTAAAAATTGTGTTTGGTATATCGCATAAAATAGATAATTATATTGATTTAAAACTAAATATACTCGTTAACTTAATTAATAATCTCTATATTATCAAGTTGTAAAGTATGTAAGCCACTTACTCTTTTCAAGTTGTCTCGTGAAGCAGGATGAAAGAATTTCTTACACATGTAATTATTAAAACCTTTACCCATTTTATAGTTTTGTGAGAATCTGTTGGAGAATTATTTTTCAAGGAAAAGTTTTATTGAAACAAATTAGAATAAAAAAGCAATTACAAAATTAATTTTGGTTGAGCAATCAATAAATTTTACTTCACTCTAGATCACAAAATAGTATTGTCCTAAAAATGACTCACTCATTCCATTCATGCAATCATTGATTGACTGGTTGGTTGACAATGACACATCCATCGATTGAATTCTTTTTTTTTATGAGACTGCTCAGAAACCATAGAAAGAACTAAACGGACACATCGGACCGTAATGGTGCGTTCACACGCTACCGTTCAAAGCGACATTCAACAAGCACAAGCACGGGCACACGCATGTGAGGAGGCTGATGTCCATGCGCCCGTGGCCCCGTGCCCACGCTCGCGCCCAAGAGTCTAGTTAAAGAATGCTCGCGCCCAGCTGTCGGTTTTTTAACACAGGCCATAGACTATCGTACCACCGGGGGGGGGGGGGGGGGGCTTTTTACAAATGATTAATTTAGTACCGTTTCGACTGTAGTACCAATAGTGACAAAGTCTTTTTTCCATAAAGTGATAACAGCGATTCAAAAACTTTATCTAGAAAAAGAAATAATTGGAGGCGTAGATTAGAGGGCCTTTTGGCGGGATTTTGACAGAGATGGTTATCTCGTCTAAATGGTACACTCCTATAGGGGCGGGCGGGGGGGCGATTTTACGCATTCCCGATGCCCCAGGAGTACGGGAGTGGTGTCGTTAGAAGCGGGTCGACTTACATTCCATACAAAAAAAAATACGCTTGCAAGCGGTTGACAATCGTGGGCGACGACAGGCGATTGAGAGTCGTGGGCCAGGCTGGTCGATTGTCTGGAGGGGCCATAAGGACTTGTTTCCAACTGGCCGTAAAACCTATAAAAAAAAAGAATAAAAGAAAGATTGTCGGGGCCCTGAAGAAAAGAAACAAGATTTTTGCGTTGCTTTCAGGGAAGTGATTGTGAGGAAATTATGTGATGTTTTTCATTGCAATTTTTAACGTACCCATATCGCAAAACAAATTTAACTTTGTACGGCTTTCGTAAAGTGTTCTACTCTAATATTTTGTATCTGTGCTGTGTATCCTGTGCCTAGATAATTTTTCAATTATTCGATGTCTTGAACACTGTCTAGGCTCTAATGATTGTTGTACATCGAATCTGTGTGCTCGTATATAACAAAACTAAGCGTAGTGTTTGTTCGCATTTTGGTGTTTTCGCCAGGGACCATTGAATAGATATAACGTTATCTATCACCCTTCATTCGGTTCCTACACCGCAGGCCCGCCACACACATGTGCAGTGCCGCAGTGGTTAATCCGGATTGACGATCCACATTTATACTTATTGTCATCTTTGTGTTGCTATAAGTTTAACACATTCATACTGTTTTATCATAATGAAGTATTTTTAGAACCCAACTGTGCTATTGGATCTTGATGCTTTTGTAAACACTTGCTTATGAACACACTTGTATTAGTGCAAAATGAAGTATTCAGTGCTTTTTTAATTGTTTGGACCATAAGTGATGACATTATTATGGATATATGAAGAGTAGAAGACCTTACAAAGTAAACAATTTGATATTTATGGTGAGTGAAATTCTTAATGTTTAACCAAAATTTATATTAGAATTAGCCAGATTACCAATTTCCAGTGACAACTAAGATGTTTTGAGTGCCTATTGGAATAGAAAAAAAATAAACACCCGCACTAGTAGAGTATAGCCAAGTAATGATGGAGCCAATTTTTTAAAGTAAAAATACACCCCTATCGTCCACAACCATGACTAGCTTGCTCAAATCCAGGGATTGATTCTATTGGTTCAGTAACACTATCATCATCTACAAAATGCTGTGGTACTGTGACCACAGTTAAAGATCTATAGGTATTTTAAGTGACTGTGACCATGGATGTGCTATTTGGCTTTGACTATCCCAAAATAAATACCGAACATAAATTATGACATGGAACACAAAAAGTGTCATAATGTAAAATTATATTTAAAAAATATAAATTGTGATGAAAGACAAGAAAAAAATACTTTCATATAACATCAAACAAAATATTTATCCACATTATAATATAAGAAAACAAATTAATACTATTTAATATGTAAATGTGTCCTGTGTTTATTTCATAATGATATTCAATATATAAAAAACAACATTATAGTAGCCTATTCAATAAAATAAAAAAATTCAAAACGGTTCACAATCGTCGAAGATATCGCGTAACATACACACATAAAAAAATAGTCTATTTATTTAATATAAATTTTTATTAACAAAAAAAAATACAGTCTAATTGAGAACGTCCTCCTCTTGAAGTCAGTTGAGAAACAGGTCCAATGTGTAAGTTTTTTCAAAATCGCTTAAATCCCTGCACAAAATATAATGTAATTTTAAAAACATTATACTAAAATGACATTTTTTCATCAATTTTATTCCATGGACTTATGGCAGTTAGATATTTACCAACACAAATAACACTTAAGTTGGGATTACCAATTGCTTTCTGCCTCCTATAATAATCCAAAAATTTGACGCAATATTAATAAAATAACAATGATTTTTTTTTTATAAAACCACATGTATGTACAATTTAACAGAGCTTCTTATATTATCTTGAATATGGTTGGTTACTAATATATTACTCCCCTGACCCTAAAACTAAGAATACCGGTGTTTTGAGTGGCAGTGGTCACTTGTTATACTTTCGATTAATTACAAACAATCATTTTTAGTTTGGCAGAGGAAGAGATAATTAACTGACAATAAATATCACTTAACACGCCGGCCGGCTCATTGTTAAGTCCCAAATGATGGGCTACAGCTAATACAATAACTTTTAATATAATAGCCTTAGCTTTCAGCATAGAGACAAAGCCGCGTGTCTTAACTGTGGTGGCTTACGGTAGGCCGCCTAATGTCACGCTCCAACACTTAATAGGAGAGTCTCACAATACAAGGCCTGTGAAATTTAATTCTGAGAACTCAATTCAATCTTCATACAAAGAAGCTTAATTCATCAGATTTAATTTTGTGCTTCAAAACATAAGTTTTTCTAACAATTCGGTTAATAAAATACGCCTGTTACCTGTATCAAATCACAATGACAAGTGTGTGGCAAGTACCTACTAACTTATATGGATGATTTGTTCATACGCAAAATTAAGTTTCTTGGTAATAGAATAATTACTTTTTTTGTGATGTAACTATAATTTACGGTTTTCAGAATTTTTCCTTTACTGGTGCTATAAGACATTGTTTCTTGCCAAAATTAATGATTCTAGGTCAACGGGGGGTAATACCCCATAGGTTTTGATTACCAAAATAGGTACTCAAAAATGCGTTCACTTTTAGCTTGATTTTCTCACAGCTCCAAGGCATTGCAGATTTGAGTATTTAATACCTGCTAATTTTAACGCCACACTTTACCACAGAATACATATTAGTAGGACGTTACTTAGAAAAAGGGTGTTCATAATTATATACGGGTCTTACAGGGTCTTACACACGAACAAGTTTTATTTATGTTTTAATTCAAGTTTAATTATGAATACAAAGCTCGAAAGTCTAAAATGTAAAAAGGGTGTTGATAAACAGACATCGAAGCGATCCTATAAGGGTTCCTTTTTTCTTTTGAGGTACGGAACCCTAAAAAAAACTAAACAAACACGTACCATTTTTTTTGCGGCGATTGTTTATCATTAAATCAACCTTAGTGTCGAGTCAATGATTTTGAGTATTTTTGAGTCATTCCCAATAAGGCTCATGATTTAATCAGACCTTTTCGTTTGTTAATTTATAGTTTTCCATAGCAGTATTCATCAGGTCTGGTCAACCACTGCTTCAGCAATTTGTTGATGCTGTGTGACATAAATTGCGACTAGCACACATGTGTAATTTAATTACTTACCTGTAGAGATATAAATTTATAATTTTACAAAAACTACCTACTATCATCAGCGTAGATATATGATTGGTTCCTTAAACTAAATTACACAAATTAATCTACTTTCCTTTCCTTCACTCACGATGACTTCATACCACCCCTCTACAGCATACCCTCCTTGACGTCATATCACGTAAGTAAACTGTGTAGCTAAGCTCAGATGTGTCATTTCATTATTTACCTGTAGGATAAAACCACATAGTGACGTCAGTTAAGTACACGCCCGTGCTCAAAATTATTTGGTTGCTACTTGCTACCTTACACAGTATTTCTTTCATCGGCTACTATCATCTAGGTTTAAGGTACTGTGTGGTTAATTTTTTTCCACCAAATGTAATTCTGCGTTTGTCCCATTGTTTTATAGTAGTGTGGATATCTTTGTAACTAATTTTTTCCCTCGAATTTTTATTCTATTTCCATTGACTTATCGTAAAAATTAGTTGACCGAGCGAGCGAAGCGTCTCAGTTGCGAGATTGGCCAAAAATGCTATTGTCCGTCTGTCAGTCTTTCTGTCATTCTGTCTGTCTGTAATTCTTTACAGGTCGCATTTTTCAACCGATTTTGACAAAAATTTGGCATAGGTATAAATTAATTAAGCCGACAAAATGAGTAGAATAAAATTTTGAAAAACATTTTTTTAGAGTACCTACCATACTCGCAAAGTGGGAGTGAACTTTTTTTTCTTGTGAATCCCGTAGTGTGGGATATCGTTGGATAGGTCTTTCAAAAATATTGCTGGTGTGTGAAAACTATTTTTTCGATTTAGGGATCCGTTGGCGAAATATTAAGCTTTAAAGCGGTAATTTTCGTTACAGTCACGTGTCCGCCCCCCCCTGCCAGCTAAACGGTTGCTTCTGGAAATGTGAAAAAATTCACGGCAGTAGCATATATAACGTAGTTAAAAGGAAAACTATGACGGCTAAGAAGGTTCAATTAGTTTTTGAGTAATAGTCAATTAACTTAAGAAAGTCGAAAGTTTTAATTATGTTCATAAAACTGCATACGAAAAATGGGAAATAATTTTTTTTCGCGTGAATTCCATGGTGTGGGGTATCGTTGGATAGATCTTTCAAAAATATCGCGGGTGTGTAAAAAACATTTTTCGATTCAGGGATCCGTTTGCGAAATATTAAGCTTTAAAGTGCTAATTTTTGTCACATTAGTACTTAATCGTCTCCAACTGCAAAATTGACTTCTGTTCGTTTCTTTTAGGTTTGGTTTATATGGGCTGGCGAGGTCTACTGTTCTCACGGAACTACTAGTTACCTATGTACCTATTTTGTTTTACCAAAATTGTGGAGAATGTTTGCTCTTACTGCTGCATAGACGTAACTTATAATCAACAAAAGATATAATATTCCTTTCTTTCTTTGGCATCAATAGTTATTTTCACGTCTCTAAGCTCGAAAGGAGCGAACTGCTAATCGAAACCAATGTAGAAAATTGTATTTTGTTCTCTTGAGTGTTTTACATTTGAATTTGGAATCCTCTGTTTCTTCGAATGAACAAACCGTTCTAAAACTATACAACCAAAACTGGATCAAAATACAGTTTTAGAACGCACTTTGAAAAAAAAAAAAAAAGAGCGCCGTTGCCGCCGCCCGCCATTTTTGTATGTTTTTTTTCGTGGAGCTGTTGACGATTTTGTTGTTTGTTTGAGTAAATCGGTCATATTGAATCTCACAAACTATTTTACCTTTAAATAGCTAGATTAGGTAGGCAATAATATTGTCGGCTGGTATCAGCGGCACCTATCCTTAAACCAATTGAATTGTGTTACCCACCTATAAATTCACAAATAGAGAAGATTTGTTACATAGAGGCAAACCACATACAGTATCCCAGTCCCAGTATCAAATCATATGTATTTATTTTGATAATGTCAGTCATAAATGGGATTGACTGGGATCATATTGTCACAAAACCATTTCGATTAATGGTTAAGGCTATATATGGTTATATATATGTTAGTGTGCCGATGGCGGCGCAGCGGTGGTGACGGTGCGGGGTGGTCGATTTTTATTATCTTGTGAGGTGGGTGCGGTCGGGAGCGGCAGGCCAAACATCGGCTCGGCGAGATCGATAGCCACCCGAACTGGAACTATTCCGCTTGCGAAGTTGCGACACGTTTTACTAACGCCGGCTAAATCACCAACAGACTTACTGGCGTCTGATAAAAGGCATGCGCTGGCGTCGTTTGCTCGCTATACCCTAAGTAAAAAAATAATTAGATAGATGCCTTTCCATTTTAGACACTTAAATCCTTAAAAGTAATATCTACTGCTGTGACTTTATGTTATAAAGAATATGTGTAAAGGTTAAATATTAAACATGAAACTACGTAAACTTTTATTTCAATCATTATTATGCTGGGAAATTGGTGTATAATAGGTAATGTTCCAACAGAAACGTTCGGAGGATTCTAGGTGGATGGTCACCCCTCTTACCTATTTCTATCACTGAAAATCAATGCTAATGTGTTCCAGATTGAAGAGTAGGACAGCCTAGAGCACAGGCACACGAGTACACACGAGGCAGTTCTCAGGATGGCAACGCGCTTGTGGCCTTTGAACTGGTCCATATGCTGCTACAGCTGATAGTGACTGTCTACCATCAGGCGAACTATCCGCCCGTTTCCGTTTGCCACTCTAGACCGGTAAAATAATTTATCGGCAAATTTTCTTCCTTCAACTCTAAGCAAAATATCGATAAATCTATTTTCAACTCCTATCAAGAACTGCTGTTCTTGTTAATATTCATTTATATCGGTATAATTAGGTATGCACGTATAATAAATAACGTGTATCAAGTTTGTCTCGTCATAAAGAAGTCCTTAGAAAGGCATTTATTGCTTCAACCAACTTACATCACCATCATTGGTTGAAACATACCAGTAGCATTGATTTATCATTCGACGAATGCAGTAAACAGCGGATAAATAAAAGTTTATCGTATGCTTCTATGATGATAGATAAGATAAGTATGCAATAAGAACAAAATATACGAGTAGGTAGGTAGGTAGGAGACATCTTTGGAAAACGAGCTGCAGGCGAGTTGCAATTTTTTGTGCAATCAATACCGCTTTTTATTTGCAATTGTCATAATTTTGCGATAGCAAATTAGGTACATACCTGACTTTTTCAATTACACAATGAAGATTATATGCAATTGTTATCATTTTCCTCGTACGAAACGAATGCTGTTAACATCAAATAACATGGATGGTCGCAACGTATCTAAATATAACTGTAGCTATTAAGGAAATATCAAATATTTATTAACGCCGCTATATTTAGAACGATATGTGATAATTTAGGTAGCTATGTCATTTGAAGCTATGTGAAATAATAAACAATGTATGCGGGTGGGTGACACAAGTAGGTAGTAATTTAGTTGGTAATAATGTAAATAATGTTGTTTCAATATACGGGATTTCCAATTTTTTTCTTTAGTACTTACATGTTGTCAAAAACTTAGGCTTTTAATATGATGAACAACCAAATGAAAGTAAGAAGTTAGTATGTTTACTTTATATTCAATAAAAGTAGGCCACGCTCGCATCGGTCATACATATACACGATTCGACAAAGTACCTCGGCTAGCGATTCATCCTACCCATTGCGTGCTATTGCTTATGTATTCGGTGTGCTATTAATAACTCCGTAAATATGTATCCAAAGTCGAGGTTAAAATATTAACTTAAATACACAGTGTGTGACGTAACAAAGATTACCAGGAATACAATTATTCGGTATGATGACATGCTAACTAGATATTAAAGTAGGTAGGTACAGTCGGCCAAGAAATTGGTGTATCAGTAGTATATAGGTTTACAGTTATAGTACTCATCACATACATACCATATCATCAGCTACAACACGTGCTTGCCTTTCTGTCAATCTTGATAGAAAATTAACGACATTTATTGTCAATTATCAGTTAAACAAACGTTTCCAGTACCAACAAACGGTGGCATTGGTGAGATGTCTGAATTGGACGACTGCCAATAAACTAAAAAATAGAGATGATATCTCGAATGGGATCAAAATAATCCAAGCTTATTGTAAGTGAAACTAATTCCCGAGCATTAAGACGTCAAATAACTCAGATGTACATCCATCCTATGTACCTACATACTTACCCAGTATGCTTCTAAACTTGTTCTGAACAGCGCAAAGTTTAATATTGCTGATTCGACATATGTCGTTCGTTAAAGCGATTGCGGAAAATGTAATCAGAATCACGTAGTTACCTTTTTATTATGATCTAAATATAGCTGGAGAGTGCTATCGCTGACGTTATCTCGTGGCGAGATCGTGCTATTCCACCGCACGCGTTGTCATTATGTGCGCCCAAACTATAGCTTTCATGCTTACTACATAGCCAACTAGTTGAATTTGTTTGGTAAAAAGAGAGAGTTTGTTTACTATATGGCGTAGCGATAGGGACAAGTGCCAGACAATTTTTATCGGCCTTTCGATGTATCGCGCATTTCGAACGTACTTCGTAGATAGAAGTACCATTCACGTCTTTGTTTCAGTACCCTGTGTGGTTTTAAATGAAATACCTGTACTATATTTCTAAAATTTAATTATAGCACTATGTTCGGTACCACCTACAGAGGCATGTTGACAAAACAGCGGCATGTCAATTGGTCTAATCGGTCGCCGACTGCGAGCCAATTATTTACTTGACAGCATGGAAGCAATTCCTACATTTGAGGGCGGAAAGCGCGCTGCAGGAAGACTTCCCTTTATTGAGTTACAGAAATAGACACGCTCATTGTCGCCGTGCATCACGCCCTGGACTCTTTGATGTTATGATACGCGTTTTAATACTATATCCTTCTATTCTTGTAGTATCAAATATTCGGAACATTATGTCTCGAAATTTTAATAAAATAAATTTATGTGAAATTGATATATGTGCTCATATGTTTGCGTTCTTGTTGACACTATTGCCATTCCAGTGTTTCTTCTAATAATGAAGCGATAAGTAGGCATTGTTGTAATGTTTGTAGTATGTTATCAGCCGATCACTGTTTATCATACTAGGTAGGGCAATGACTCCTAATTTAAAATCTAGTGGGGTTCGTTCTAATGCCCCACATGTGACACACATGGCTAGACGAGACAAATTAGTGATGATTTTAAAATCAATAAACCTTAAAAATACGAATACTACAACTTCTAGCTTGATATTTGAATAAAACCGAAATACCTATACATTTCATACCGCGCCTACTTGCAACTGTAAAATTGTAAGAAAGAGAAACTCTTTTTCCCCAGCACCAATCAAATATAGCCCATGCAAAGAGTCGTGGACCTCGAATTCGGGCATAAGCTAATCAGTGGCTGGTATATTGTGTTCATTGTGTTTATTCGAAATCACAACAGTGATGTTACTTTTATATTGACCCACGAAAGTATTTTATAAAGTCGTAACTACACAAACCACGAGGGATTTGTGAAAGTACTTGCTGTTTCCCGCGGGAACAGATTTTCCCGAGGTATTTATTTATAGCATATATTCCTTCCGTATTTAGAGAACTATCCCTCCCGGTACGCGTCGAAAATTCCACCCTATGATGTAATTTCTCGCGGCATCGCAAAAAAACATTTCTTAGTGGATGTCAGAGCTATATGAGGAACCTTTGTGCAAAATTTCAAGTCTAGGCTGAGCGGCTTGGGCTGTGCGTTGATCAGTGAGTCAGTTTCTTCTATTAAATATATGGATGGTAACGTGTTTAAAGTGTTGCTTGCTTGCTTGCTGTGTGTCCTCCAGGTGTGGTTGGGGCGGTGAAGGCGCGGCATGTGGCGCGGCGCGCGGGTGCTGGTGGTCGCGGCGCTGGGCCTGCTGGCCGGCCCGCCCGCCGCCGCCGGCAAGAGGCACAATATCACCATCGGCTACCTGCCCTCCATCAAGGGCGACATGCGCGACCGCCAGGGGCTCGCCATCTCCGGCGCGCTCTCCATGGCACTCGACCGTGTTAGTAGATATCTTTAAATATTTGCGATTAGGGATTAAGCTTGTCGCGCTAACAGATTTTCTCATGGTAATTTTAATTTTGGTTTTAATAAAAATGGTTCGATAAAAATAAACTTAGAATATGGACTAAGTATGTGCATGCGAATTTTTCAGTCAGAAGTCAGAAAGAACAAACTTGTTTTTAATATAATATAATAAAATACTTAAAATAAAATAAAAGTAACATGTCGTGCGATATTTCGAATTAACATTAATTTTTAATAAAACCCAAACTCCTACATCTTGGCCCAACTTTTTTTTCTCTTTTCTCACCGAAAACATAGCAACCTAGTTGTAAAACCCGTAGGGCGTACCTACGGGTTTTGAAGTTAGACTGACCAACCCACTGTGCTAAATGTAAAAGCCACTTTGCTAATTACTCCATTAATGTCAGGTTACATTCAAAGTTTTTCTCTGCCCATTATTCTATAGAGGTTTTATTTGGAAACCTACAATGATAAACGCTGTTTGATCTACACAAATTCATATCTCTACACTTCCGTAGTTATTTTTAGCTGAAAAACAAACAAGTTATTTGAACAAACTTTTAGAATTCCAAGTGCTTGCAGTGGATATAAATAAATCAGCGTTCGGAAACCCGACTCTCTTTAAAATTGCAAATTTGAGTGTAAGAGACAAATGTTTATATTGTGCGGTTGTATGAATTAGAAAGTTTGACCGATTTTTCGTTTCGTTGTGTAAATATTTTTTCTAATACATGCTCGGAAAAACGGATGCTTAAAAAACGAACACCTCGATTTTGCTTTTTAAGTTAACAATAAACTTCCGAACTTTAAACTAAAACTCTCCGAAAAAATGGGGATCTACTAATAAAAATCCGTTATTTTCCTTTCCGCTACTATAAACTTTTTAAAATTTTGATAAAACCAAAAAGGGTCCAAGAAAAAAGTGCTATACAGTCAAATCGACCGCTTTTTTTCAACCTATTGCGTGTATTATATCAGTTAACATGGTGATGGTGTAATGTGAATGATAGTAAATACGGTCAGTGTTTGGCCCGATTCCCTCACATTGTTTGAGAAAAGCACTAATGCCTCGACGGAAAAGGGGATTTTCTGATTCCTATTGTATACCTACGAGTATAGATAGTCCCCATAGAGTTTTTTGGCGGTTGTGTGAAGTTGGCAGATTTTTGCGATATGACTAATTTTAGGTGTCAAAAGGGAGCCGGGGTTCACTAGTAACGCTCATTCAATTTCAAGAAATAGTTCATTGATTCGATCAACCGAATCAAAGTTTCAACTTTTTGGACATATCTATGTATCACACTATCTCGCTTACGCACACAAAGACTATAAACACTGTCAGCGATGTACAAACTAGCTGTGACTCTATTCATTCATTCAGCCGCCAAAAAATTCTAATTAGACTATATCAGACAATCAATCTTCTACCTTCCAGGCCTCTACAAAATGTACAATCCTTGTCACTTTTTGTAGCTGAGCACTGTCTGCGCCACCATAATGATTTGACCTCAAATTTTAAAGATGCCGAACAGACTGCAACTGCGCGGTATTCGTATGGCGTCGCCCAGTGCCATTTCTGATAGCCAAAACTGTGATGCCATTGGACTTTGAAGGGCAAAATTGATATTTCAGATCAACAACAGCACAAAAATACTACCGGATGTGGAGCTGCTTTTGGAGTGGAATGACACCAAATGCGACACTGTGATAGCGACGAGGCTGCTGACGGACATGAGCTGTTCGGGCGTGGTGGCGTTCTTCGGACCAGAGGGGCGCTGCCACACCGAGGCCATTATTGCGCAGTCCAGAAATTTGCCCATGATTTCTTACGTAAGTTTGTCAAAAGTCGAAATATTATATTGCATATGAACTACCAATGACTGTGTGCGTGACCGCTGACCATTGTCACCAAACCATTTTGTTAAGCACACTGGGTACATTTATACAACGTCAACTTTATACCTTTACTTTAGTCAGTGGCGTCGGGCGAGCGCCAGTGGCGTCGGGGATAAGACGCGGCCTATCATATCGAAAGGTCCGAAGTCAGATCCCCGGCTGCGCCATGTACCAATGGGTTTTTTCTCGAAACTTAAGTACATTTACTGACTGCTCTCAAACGGTGAAGGTAAAAATCGTGAGGAAACCTGCATACGCCGAAGAAGAAATTCTTATGCGCATGTGAAGTCCATCCACCAACCCGCACTGGGCTAGCGTGGTGGACTATAGTCCGAATGTCCTCGTTGAGAGGGTAGGCCCGAGCCCCAGCAGTGGGGACATGTTAATAGGCTGTTGATTTGATTGAAAATATTTTATTGCATATTATTATATGAGCACACTGGGTAGTGGGTACATTTATACAACGTCAACTTTTCACCTACCACCGGTTAGCGCTGAGAAGAAGCGGCGCAACAAACTTCCGCAACACATCTTTTAAAATCAAGTTTTTTAAACAATTATTGTATGTGATATATTGTGCGAGGCTGAAGTAACATTAATACCAAGCATTTTTTTTTTTTTCTTGTTCTAACAGTTTAAATTGATGAAAATAATAGAGACTTAAATTCATTACTGATTTGTTTTATTTCCAGAAATGTTCGGACTACCAAACATCTACACTGTCGAACTTTGCGAGACTGGAGCCACCAGACACTCAGGTAAATTATCCATTAATATGTCGAAGATATGCTGCAAATTTATATTAATTCTAAGAGTGCTGCTGTACACTTGAAACCGGCGTCAACGTATGATAACGTGTATCCGTAAGCGACTTAGCGGCGATTAAAGTCAATAGATGTCGCAAGGCGGCATGTGCTGCACTGAGGTAAATAACATACCGTTTACACAGTGGAGTTTTTCTTTAAATGTTGTTACGAAAATCATCGAAAGGAATCCATTGATTGTACGTCGCACTCGAACATCTTGCCTTGTTTGATTGCTCTTATGAATGAAACTAATGTGATATTTTCTTCTTCACAACATGCACGCTATATTAAAACTAATAAATGTCCTGATTTAGATAATATTGGTATTATTTGAGTAAAGCTTGTAGATTGATATACATATATCGGCGATGAGATATGATGTAGTAATAGGGCTTAGAATCTTAATATAAAATGTAAAAAAAAAATTTGGATTGTCGTTTTACAGGCGACGAAGTCTGTGATATCCCTGCTGAGATACTACAGATGGAACAAGTTCTCGATCCTGTACGAGGAGCAGTGGGTGACCGTGGCCTTAACGCTGGAAAATCATGCGAAGAAGAATAACATGACTGTGAACCACCAGCGGCCCGTCATCGAGGCCTTCAAGTGTTGCCAAGAGAAGATGACCTGCTGCGCGCCAGGCTTCTGGTACCAGTTCATACAGGACACCAAGAATAGGACAAGAAGTGAGTGTCCTTTTTTTTATTTCTTTATTCATAAACAAATTTTTTTACCGGACGCAGGATGATGTAATGACCACGCCTAGACTTTTTTCTACATCCCTGGTGCTAGGGTACTATCAGAATTCGGCGACATAATGACTAAACGGAAATCGCCTTTGGCGCCCACCCTGAACAAAATCCTGGCTACGCCCTAGTTTGGCTATAATATGTAGAAATGTCTCAAAAAACTGAAAACTTGTGCTGTGGTTTAACCCTTTATAAGGCCCCAGTTATACAGATATGCTACGTGAAAGTTAAATACACTACCATGTTTGTAATGCACTGGGGAACACATCTACGGCAAAAAAAATCATTAAGAAAAAAACATGTGGTAAATATATGCACTCAGCCTGTTAGTGCACTTGAGTTTTCAGATGATCTGTTTCCAATACACCTATTCATTGTAATTGAATGAATGAGGAAAGAAAGCCATATTATATTCGCTATATAATACCATTATAGTTAAATAAAAAAGAGGATGTTCTTCTCCGTAAATGTTTATTAACTAAGTGATATCCAAATCGCCTCTGCCTTATAAAGGGTTAATCAAATTTTTTTTTCAGTTTATGTGTTTTTGGGATCAACATCGGGCCTTATAGAAATGATGACCGCCATGGAGTCGCTGAAACTGTTTGCGAAGGGAGAATATATGGTTATATTCGTCGACATGATGACATACTCGCCTAATAGAGAGGCTTTAAAATATTTAATAAGTAAGTTTAGCATATTTTTATGGAAAAAGACTTCTTTATTATTATTGCATACTTCATTATTATACTGTGCACCTGTAATGACTGCCATTAGGATACCGAGTGAAGTTTCAAGTTTGTGCTTGAGTTTCATAATGAACGTGGAAAATGTAAAAAATAAGTTCATTTTTATCAAATACAATTACAGATCTCATTAGTCATCACTATGAAGACAATAGTATTTTATTTCACTTTGATACGTATTTGCGAAGATATAAGACTTTAATTTGTACAACCACTGTACCTTGCTTTATTTTTGAGAATTCGCTGGCAGTCGGCATCAGCCCCGCGCAGCCCAAATACGATGGGAGCTCAATATATTCTCGGTATTAATGTTTATATAAATGACACTTTATATTGCAGAAACCGAAGATCGTGGTTCGAAAATCGTGTGTCCGAACACAGCCGAGTTCAGGAAGCGCGCGCAATCCCTTCTGGTGGTGGTGTCGTCTGAGCCCGCGGGTAGTTACGAGACCTTTACTGCGGAAGTGCGGAGATATAACGCCATGAAACCGTTTGAGTTTGAACTGCCAAACATATTTGGAAATAAATTTACTAAGGTTTGTACTGCACAGAATAAATGTATTACTTACTGTTGTTATAATATATATTTTTTGTTTTTCCTAATGGGGATTTCTCGAATTTTACTGACTGCTCTCAAACGGTGAAGGAAAACGTGAGGAAACCTGCTTACGCCGCAGAACTAATCCTAGACGCATGTGAAGTCCACCAACCCGCACTAGGCTAGCGTGGTGGACTTTAGCCCGTACGCTCTCATTGAGAAGGTAGGCCTGTGCCCCAAAAGTAGGAACGTATAGGCTGTTGATTTTGAATAACCAGAATGAAGTTTTTGCTACTATAGGAAATACCATACAAATAATTATATACTATTTCAGTTTGTATCAATTTACGCCGCATATCTGTATGACTCTGTGATGTTGTACGCCACCGCGTTGCACACCATTATAAACGAGGAGGCCCCCGGCGCGCTCTCTTACGATAAGCTAATGAGCATTGCAACGAACGGATCTCGTATAGTCGCCGAGATGATCAGGAGGACTCCGTATAAAAGTAAGTAAAAATCAACACAATTTGATAGCACATTCTTTGTTAACTTGTTGCGCAAGATATACACGTGACACGTGACATACAAATATCCTATTACGTACTCGTAGTACCATTTAATTACTTAGAGCTACACGGGACCGCCGTCTCAACCCGAAGGGGAGAGCTTTCTATGGGCTGTACTGGCCTGAATATAGCGTTATCATCTGATGCGATCCGATCCTATCTAAACATTTCGATACAGCTCATGACAAGGTCTTGTATCTTTGGCAGTAGACTATGCCTGGCATAGCGACCCCCTCAAGCGTTGCTTTATGGCACATTCTCTGTTAATTTGTTGCATAATCTTTTAACGCCGACCAAAATCTGTTAAACTATTAACTTTTAAGGTGTAGATATACGAGTACTATAGTTATGTTAGCCCTTTGGCTCGCGGGATTCAGAGCGCGTTGATCTATGATTGATTGGCGGTTCGCAGGTGTGTCCGGTATGTCGATACGGCTGGACGAGCGCGCCGACTCGGAGGGCAACTTCTCGGTGCTGGCGTTCAAGCCGACCAACTTCAGCGACGAGGACATCAACTGCAACTACAGCATGATCCCAGTTGGACACTTCCATCAGAGCGGCAGGGAGTTCCCTGTTAGTACTTTATATACTGTTTTTCCAGTGCCCCAAAGTTGCCAGCGAATTTCCGAGCACTTCATTGGGATCTCGTAACACCCAAAAAAGCTATAAACAAACATATGTTGTGCAAAAATAGAATGTGGTTTTTCCATCTTGCTGCATATTTGTACGTAGGTACATTAATCTGAGCGATACAAGAAGATTACATTATCATAAACTACTTACTTACTGGCCTGGTGGTTTAGTTGGTAGTGACCCTGCCTACTGCGCCAGAGGTCATGGGTTCTATTCCCACCCGGGACCAACATTTGTGTGATGATGCTATCTGTTGGTTTTCGGATTCTCGGTGTTTGTATGTAAATAAGTATTTATTTATAAGTATATATGTGTGTTTATCAGCTGTTGAGTGTACCCATCTAACAGATTGAACAGTCGTGTGTGAATTTGTCCAAAACATTATTATTATTATTAACTTTTGTTATATCCAGGAGTACAAATTGAATTCGCGTCAACCCATCGACTGGCCGGACAGCGTGAAGCCCGAGGACGAGCCCTCTTGCGGCTTCCTCAACGAGAAGTGTCCCAAGGACGACTCGCAAATTACCTCCCTGGTCGTGGCCGGCACTCTTGCCGTCACGCTGTTTTGTGCCCTGGTGGTCACCATCAGCATTTACCGCAAGTGGAAGATCGAGCAGGAGATCGAAGGGTTGCTGTGGAAGATAGACCCGCAAGACATTATTGGATATTTGAATAGTGGACTTGTGTGGTCGCCTAGTAAGGTAACGCCCTTTTTATTAGGTAATACGAAAAGCTTGACTTGTATGGCTCCCACTAGCTATGGTAGATGGCGGCGCGTTCCTTGAAGGAAGAAAAAGGACTGAATTTAAATGTTGAACTACAAAAGTGGATCTTTAAGAAATTTGAAATTTATGATATTTGTGGTACGGTACGGTACATAAATGAGACTCAATAATACCTTTTAGGCAGCGCGAAACAAAAATGTTAGATTTGTCGTTTACTTATACGCCAGTGGCGCTACTAGCGGCGAGCAGTGGTTTTTTTGCCTCCCATTTGCGAAGAATTTATAAGAACATTATGTCTATTGGTATGCCTTAAAAATTATAACATTTTGAACAGTAAAACTAATACTAGTAGGTATATTAGTGTCATCATCATCAGCGGACCAACGTTCACTACTGGACATAGACCTTCCCCAATGAACGTCACGACACCCGCCCTCCGCGTTTAGCTGCCGGCCATCCAGTCAGTTCAAATTCCTGTACATTTTGGTAAAGTTGTGCTTAAATAAATATACCCTGATTTAACACTAGCGAGTCCCTGTATCGGAAATATCACCTTCAGGCCCAAAATGTTGAATTCTTTTTCAGCGCCTGTGAGCTTAATATTTAATTTAATTTATTCATTCGAAAATCTCACAGCACTAAAATTTCAATTTAATACAGTGATTTAAAATAAGCCATTAATATAGATAGTGACATAGATATTATCTTGCGACCATAGACAATATACAAGCTATGTTCATTTGTTCCAGTTAAGTTTAGCGAGTGGTATATCGTGTGACAGTAGATGCTGCACGCAGATATTTACGCCGACGGCCCAGTACAGGGGGAATGTCGTCAGGATAAAGGAGCTGAAGTTCTCAAAGAAGAAAGTAAGTCAAGTCTTTGTTACTTCTTCCCTTTATGAAATTTCTGAACTATCCAGCTGTTAGTCACAATAGAGAATATTATTAATATGTATTATATCCATTTCGTTGAATGTGGGTACACTTGTCGCAGGACATATCGCGCGATGTGATGAAGGAGATGCGTCTTCTGCGCGAGCTGCGTCACGACAACCTCAACTCGTTCATCGGCGCCGTCGTCGAGCCGCTCCGGGTGCTGCTCATCACAGACTACTGTGCCAAAGGGAGCTTATATGTGAGTATGACCATCACAGATTATACCCGCGCCCCTATAGCGGTAACATTTACAAACTGCCCAAGAGGAGGCGACCTTCAGAATTGACAGTATGACGGCCTCACCTTACAGTGATTTAAAAGTTGTCTCTATTCACTGTCAAAAAGCTTAAATTTTCAACCACTATAGGTGCTGATGCGAATCTTTGCGTCGTCGCCTATATAAAACTTGCCTTCAAACTGGAAGTGTTTTTAATTATTTGATATTTCTTTGATTTCGAAATGGTGTGGAGGTATTTTGTCAATGTTCCTGCCTACCTTTCAACACGTTTTTCCAGTGTTTAGGAACTCGCTATGTATTACAACTATAACATGATCGCATGCGCATTCTTGCCCGAAGCCTGAGCAAATTTGATTTGATTTGTTAATCCACAATTTGTTTCTTTCAGGATATAATAGAAAATGAGGATATAAAGTTAGACAGGATGTTTATATCTTCGCTAGTTCATGATCTCATAAAGGTGATATACTAATATATTTTCGTTTGCGTAGTTTATTTTTTGTTTACGTTGTTTGTAACACAAAATGTTTATTTACAGGGTATGACATTTATTCATACTTCGCCATTAATTTTTCACGGAAATCTCAAATCTTCGAATTGTGTAGTTACATCAAGGTGGATGCTTCAGGTAATATCATTAATTCATTATTTACTTTTAATACAAATAACATATTTTATTATACTACCGAAATTATAAAAGTGTGTTATTTGCTTTTAGGTTACCGACTTTGGTCTTCACGAATTAAGGTTTTGTGCTGAAAACGAATTTATAGGAGAGCATCAATATTATAGAGGTAAATATAAATACAGGTATCGGAAGACGCAGCGGAGGCAGGCCTCCCACGAGGTGGACCGTAGATCTGGTGAAGGTCGTGGGGCGCGGCTGGATTAGGCTAGCGCAAGACCGGTCGTCGTGGAGACCCCTGGGGGAGGCCTTTGTCCAGCAGTGGACGTCTACAGGTTGATATGATGATGATAATGAAATATAAATAGGATAAATTAAAATAATTTTTTTACTGCACTCTCTGTGCACTCATAAGTATATATTTGCCAATGATGTTTTATTGTAATGTATTAATTAGTCTCGTTTCCCAGAAATGACGAATTATCAGAAATTCCTCGATTACTTTCAGGCTTATTGTGGAAGTCACCAGAGCTGCTGAGGCAGTTGGATGACCCCAATGGAACAGTTGGCGGCACACAAAAGGGCGACGTGTACGCGTTTGGCGTCATACTGTACGAAATAATCGCTAGGAGAGGGCCATTTGGCACCACTACTCTGGAACCCAAAGGTAAATGTCGCTTTGTGTTATCAATTCATCGGTTAATTTCCTGCGAGCACGTCGTTCATGGCAGTCAAGGAAATATCGAGCTGCAAATGCCGATTGAGAAGTAACTCTACACGACACCCGACAGCATCACAACGTAATTAGCTCAAGAATGTGTTTAACCCATAGAGGTTAAACCTGTATAATATACTAGCTTTTTCCCGCGGCTTCGCCCGCGTAGAAATTTTTTTCCCGTGTACATTGTGAAACAGCGCCCTCTATGTAGGTGTTTTGTTACTTAGAGGGTATTAGCGGACGCCCCGCGACTCTGTCCGCGTTAAAAAGTAGCCTATATGTTATTCCAGGATATAAGCTATCACTGTACCAAGTTTCATGAAAATCTGTTCGGTAGTTTTTGCGTGAAAGAGTAACAAACATCCTCACTCACATCCTTACAAACTTTCGCCTTTATAATATTAGTAGGACTAGTAGGATGTATGCAATTGTCTAAGTGTATTAAAACACGAGTGATACGGCACAATCACGAATTGTGATTCACAATAACTACGTTTTTTTAAGACCATAAAATATTATACTAAAAAAAAGACAAGAATATGGAATAACAATTTTCATTTACTAGGTAACTCTAGTGGAGATTAATTGACGGATCTTTACCGTCGACCAAACCCTTTACACGACGATTTTGAACGTAACAATTCATTATGCAAACTTTTTGTGCTATGCCGCTTGTTTTGAGTGTTGTAAAAGCAAATTAGAGTACGGCAGTAGAAAAATAATTGCTATTTTCTCCGGGCTGACAGATATTGTAGATCGCGTAAAGAGGCCCAAGTTGGACGGCGAGGAGGTGTTCCGACCCGACACGAGCGCGCTGGACGGCGTCGCCGAGGACTACCTGATCGCCTGCATGAGGGACTGCTGGACGGAGGACCCCAACCTGAGGCCCGACTTCCCCACCATTCGCAGCCGACTCAAGAAGATGAAGTCCGGCAAGTGAGTGGACCGACCAAGATACCCTTTTTGTTGGATACGACTATGAAACGTCAAACGCCTGACTGTTGCGATTTTATTTGAGCAGACTGCAGTCGTGGCAAATGCGTCATTTATGTAAAAAGAGCAAATGTTCATGCAATTACTTAGAAACTTTCCTTCACCTTTGAGACAGGGGTTAATAATGTTTACTACACTGACCGGCCGCTTCCGGCCACCTTCTGGCCGGAAGCGGGTGGATGCGGCGGGCGGAGGACCGGGTGGGATGGCATTCATTGGGGAAGGCCTATGTTCAGTAGTGGACGTTGAAGGGCTGACATGATTACACTGACCAAGCATACTCCTTTCTACACTGATTTAACGAAACATCATATAAGTAGTATGTATATGTTGAAACATGCATTTAATTTGGCAAAAAATAGTAATTGCCATTTGCTACTTAATTCATCATTATCAGCAGCAGCAGCAGTCTGTTAACGCCCACAGCTGGACATATTCCTTCCCAAGGCGCGGACTATTTGCATATCAGATAAATTTGAAAACTACTAATACTAATAAATCCGGCTTATTTGTCGATTTAAAAGTGGATCATGTGGTCTCAGGTTACAGTGGCATGTTCTAGGTCCAGAAATATAATGGACCAAATGATGGACATGATGGAGAAGTACGCAAACAATTTGGAAGAACTAGTCACCGAGAGAACGAGGCTACTCAACGAGGAGAAACAAAAGACCGAAGATCTACTTCATAGAATGTTGCCTAAGTAAGTACCGATTCACATGTCACTGGTCACAAGTTTGGTACAACATGGATACATTTACTCTGATTGTGGATTCAAAATTATAATCTCTCTCTTTGTGTTATCAAAATTGTAAACTAAAATCATGTCCACAGCATCAAGTTCTAATGTCAATTTGCAGTTAAACATCAGCTTCGCTTCAACTATTTTACTGATTTGTTGAAATTAAAAATAATAAAATCGTAAACAAGGTTGTAGTACGTGTAAAGGACATGGGGCAATTTGGGGTCCGACCTAAATTGACAAGTATAAGGAAAAAAGTAAACAAGTAGTGGGATAAGGTTTTTTCGATGAAACAAGATTGGATTGTTGTCTTATATCTAAGCTGGTAGTCATTATGTTATACAATTAAATAATAATATTAATAATGTTTGGACAAATTTACACACGGCTGTTTAGTCCCAACTAAGCCGAAGCTTGTACATGGGTACTCAACAACTGATAAACATACTTAAATACTCTTAAATAAATACTTAAATACATACAAACACCCAGAATCCGAAAACCAACAGTTATGCTCATCACATAAATGTTGGTCCCGGGTGGGAATCGAACCCACGACCTTTGGCGCAGTATGCAGGGTTACTACCACTACGCCAACAGGCCAGTCGATATATTCGAATTATTTTGACATTTAAACAACATAGATTTGGAAACCTTTCACTACCATAGTAAAGATTCTGTTTGTAAAATATTTAGATTTAAACAATGTTAGAGAAATCCCAGAAGGTTAACTTTACCATTATATATCTCGAAACGTCCACCTTATAATTTAAAAAGGTATATATATAACGATAGGGCGTAAGATGGACAGTATGGCAATTTAAGAATCGTTAATGGAGTTTCTTTAATTCTCTTTAAAACACGGGGCCTAAAACCTTGATTGCGCTATCTCCTTTACCTATGTTTTAGAACTTTTTAATGTAATCTATAAATGTAAACTTGAAACTAATCAAAGTGTAATCATAATGTAATAATAACTTAAGTAAACGTGAGCACAATAAGGAAGACGCAAATACAACAAGCTGTAACACATTCCTGGCCGGACTGACTGTGGTGTGCACACTGGTTTACATTTGGTCCAATCAAAATACTTTGTTTTAGTTATGGGCATTTTATTAATTACTGTTTTGCGAATCTTTATCACAAATAGCGTCACGGATTATTTATTCTGTGGTCACGGGTAAAAGTTGCTGGCGAACATCAAAACACCTCCATTTAGTTTTAATTTGTTATAATACATAATTCGATATCATTATTTATTTAGTTTCTTTTGGGGACGTGATCTGATTATGTCGGTTCGGACGTATTTAAAAGTTGACTTCCAAATTTTTTGAATCGTCGACATGGACTTGATGTAAAACAGTGGTACATTCTTTTTCCAAAAAAAGCGAAGAAAAAAATGCAAATGTATTCACTTTGTTGTACTTGTGTTCTTTTCCAGATGTGGAGGTTGAACCCATTATAGAAATGTCGTGAAATGTCTTGAGGTAATTAACTCCCTACTGGTGATTGTTGATAATACGGTTTGCATACACAGTAGGTGCCGGGACGCCCACCGACCGTGAGACGCTGACATTAGCAGCACAGGGCGGTGGGCGCGCCCCACTCCCTGATTAACAGTTTGAGTAGTATAAAAGCTTGCTTGGGACCTTGTGGTGGTTTTACGTGATGCGTAGAGTTCGGTGATGGAGTTTTTTCCTAGGACTGTTTAGCTTACGCAACTATTAGTAGTTATTTCAAAATTGTAAATTGCACTCGTTAATATATACATTTATTAGCATGCTATTTCATATTAGCTACACGACATTTTTATATTATACATATTTTACCTATAATTATTTTTAATATTCTTCCTTAATAAAATATACAGTTTATTCTATCGCAGGGTAATGATTGTAAGTTTCCTTATTTCTATTTATCAATTACATAAGAGTAGCTAACTTGTAGAGTTATTGAGATCGCTTTACCAAAAATTAGATTTTTGCTCATAAAATATTGATTTACCTCCGCATGATTCAAAAGATTTCTTGTGAGTACAAATGCAACGACGAAATTTTATTATGATGTTCCATGAATTGCAGTCTGTATTAAAATATAGTTAAGATACAATTTAAATTCTGGTTTGTTGTTTACGACGTTACGAGTTTGGTAGTTTTGGACGTCTCTTACCGGCGATCTTTGGAATTCATTGAAGCCTGTGCAATAGTGATCGTGCAAATTGGTTTAACTTCCGTCACAACACTATGTAGGGATTTCCTAATGTATTTGTGTCAATGATCGTTCTGCATTCTGTCGCAGCGATCTCTCTGATGCAGCCATTTTGTCGGTTTCGACTTCTAAACGATGAATCACACACAGAACGCATCGCGACGAATAGTTCTCTTTTTATCGTGAACACAGATTTACACCTTCTCGTGTGATGCTGTAACTTACACCACCCGCGACGGGCGCTGCTCGCCCGACACAAAACGGCTTTAAATACCAACCTCAACCTTCTATGGCGATCTTTGTAACTGTTTCAATGCATTCCGAAGTATGCTTCGATTGGTAATGTTATAGAGAGTGAGTGAGCGTGTGGACTGCGCGTTGTTTGTTGCAGGTCCGTGGCGCGGCGGCTGACGCGTGGCGAGGGCGTGGAGCCCGAGTCCTTCGACTCGGTGACCATATACTTCAGCGACATCGTGGGCTTCACGGCCATGTCCGCGGAGAGCACGCCGCTGCAGGTCGTCAACTTCCTCAACGACCTGTACACGGTGTTCGACAGGATCATCAGAGGCTACGACGTGTACAAAGTGGAAACTATAGGGGACGCTTACATGGTGGTGAGTTTCTATTCATTCTTATTATATCCAAGGCGGCAATCTGTTGTTTTTGCCAAAAATGAGTTCTTATTCTTGGTAATGATTATGAGAAGTTGAAAATTAAAACTCTATACGTAAAGTCACCCTCACTATGGGGCGGTGGCGGTACCGGTCCCGGCAAAGCACGGTCTAGGCATGCAAATTTGTAGCGCACGTCAATAAATCAATCTAATCGTCAATCACGTAAATTTGAGTGTTGAGTCCTTCGTACACTACCGTATAAGTCGACTGGTTGCCATCGGTACCGCCACCGCCCCAGTGTGGGCGTGTCTTAAATAATTGTTGACCGTGTAATCCCTTTGAACACCAATAATTTACGTGATAGCTCAGTGTAGTATCCCGTTTTGTTAATATCTATCTTTGAGTACCTATCTGTATCTTGCTTAGAAGTCGACCCGTATTTTTAAAGCCTTGGTATTTTTTTGTTTCTGCCGCAGGTGTCGGGTCTTCCCATAAGGAACAACGACAGACACGTGGGCGAAATCGCGTCGATGGCGCTGGAGCTTTTGAACGCAGTTAAAAGTCACAAAATATCTCATAGACCAAATGAAACTCTCAAACTTAGAATAGGCATTCATACAGGTGAGTGATACATGTTAAGGTAGTATTCTAAGATAGAGAAACAATCTGAAACTTAATCATCAGGGAGCCTAACCTATCTAGGTTTCCGCTAGAGGACTGTATGTACAATTCATATATTAACTATTATGTAATGATCAATAATAAAAAAAAGCGGAATGTCATGGCAAAGCAATTAAAATGATATAGGCACGTGTCATTGTTATTTTTTAACGAGTTTTCTGTTATCAATTTTATATTATTTTAAAATATATTACTTTTTGAAAATCACTATTTATCGATAGCTTGAAAACTCATTAAGAAACAATGACCGTCTTTATGACATTTCAATTGTTTTATCATTAGACTCCGCTCCGTGATTCAAGATTTTTAAAAGCTGTATTGTTCTTCCATTAAACGGTATACTCTGGGGTCTTATCATTTATGAACATAGCTATAAGATGATTCGTGTCTTTTATAAAAAACTGCACGGAATAAATAAAAAAGAATGGCATAGATATTTATTTGCCTTATAAAAACCGATACAAAGCAACAAGTTTGTCTAGCAAGACGTAGTAACAAAAACACCTAGAACCACGGATGAAGCCAGATTATCCGAATACCTAATATTCGTACTGAGTTTCTAACCCAATTTGATTTGAATTTGAGCAGCTTCGGGGAACTTCCAATACCAACCGTATTGTACATTAGAAATGTGTATTCGATAATTCCCCAGGTGCGGTAGTAGCTGGCGTGGTGGGTCTCACTATGCCGCGGTACTGTCTGTTCGGCGACACGGTGAACACGGCCTCTCGTATGGAGTCCAACGGCGAGCCGCTGCGCATACACATATCGCCGAGCTGCAAGCACGCGCTCGACAAGATCGGCGGGTATGTCGTCGAGCCGCGCGGCGCCATCCCCATCAAGGGGAAGGGACAGGTGAGTTGAGTTTGCTCAAGTTGCCACCGATGACTTTAGAGTTTGTTAGGACAAGAAGAGCATATGCACTGATTTGATGTTATATTAACGTTATTATTGGCTGGAAGTTTTCTGATAAATAAATCTGATTCCTGAAAATTGCTCATTGATTTATTTATTAATTGAGCATCCTGTGTTAATTTGTCAATGACGCTCGACTAATAATGTTACAGCTCCAAACGTACTGGTTGGTCGGCGTTACAGAAAAAGCGATACAAAAGAGGGCGGTGGAGGGCGAGGAGCGCCCATTGTTCTGTCGACCGCGGCGGAGCCCCAGATTGGCAGATTCTAGGCATCCCTCACTTTCAGGTAAATATTAAATATTTTGTGGTTAAAGAAAGACTTATGGCTTGCGTTTAATCGACATCTGACGAGTTGTTAAGTCGCAAGTTTACGTTAACTTTATTTCGTTTGAAAAGTAAGAGAAAATGGAATATGGCCAAAGAACTACTCATTTATCTGGGAAAGGGCTTCCCAGATAAATGAGTAGTTCTTTGGCCATATTCAATATCATAAGATATTAAAATTAATTTGAAAGTGCTATCAACAGAATCGCGGAACGAGAGCAGCTGGCCGAGCGGGTGCGCGGGCGGCGGCGTGCGGCAGCGGCTGGCGAGCGGCGGGGGCGGGGGCGCAGCGCGCGCCGAGCTGCGCGGGTCGCGCTGCTCGCTGCCCGCGCCCGGCTCGCCCGCCGCGCTGCGCCGCGCCAGGAACGAGCACGCGCCCAAAACCAGGTCACACATTTTACGTATTACTGTTTCGGTGTGCTCCTGGTTTTTATTTACAGCTTATTAGATAAAATAAAGTTTATATATTAGTTAGCTTGAAGGTTTACGCACTAGCTTCTGTCGCAGTGCTACCTGCGTTTATTGCATGAAATATCTGCACACAAAATTGCTCGTAAGATCCGTTGTATTGAAAGGGCGTAAAGAGGGACAACGATTTGTTTTGCCTTGGATATGTATAGTTGAATGTTTAATGTTTAAATAATCTACTGACCAAATATTATATGTTTCAATTTAGAGGGGATATTAATTTTTTAAATGAAAAAGTGATCTTTAAAAAAAACATTTTTTAAAAATAAATATCCTTTGACCCCTCTTAATATGTTTACAGACATGCGCTCAGTTCGATCGCGTCGTCCACGGCGTGCGAGGCGGACGGCGAGTGTGCCAGCGTGGCGGGCGGCGTGTGCGGCGCGGGGGCGGGCGCGGCGGGCGGCGCGGGCGTGCTGCGGTGCGCGCAGTCGCTGGACGTACTCGCCGAGCGGCGCGACGCGCGCCTGCGCCGGCAACACACGGCGCGCTCGCTGGACGCCGACGCGCCCATCGCCACCGTCTCCGCGCCGCTGTTCAACGGCACCATCATAGGCATCGTGACCGACGACCCGCCGCGCACCGGCGAGGACAGCCCCCTCATACGCAACTGCAGCCTCTACAACAAGCTGGACCGCAACAAGAGAAAGGTGCACGACGCCAACTGCATCGAGTTCTACAAGAAGTGGCGCTCGCTAGAGAACCTAGCGGACGGCAAGGCGGAGGCGCGCAAGCCGCGGCTGGCCATCCGCTCGTGGCTGCTGGGCATCCTGAGCGGCGGCGCGCGCTCCAGCACCGCATCGCTGCGCCGCGCGCCGCCGCTGCTCGACCGCGAGTCCGCCGTCTGACCTGTGCTGTTCTACTCCAACAATGTATATTAGCTTTATGTATATCAAATGCTGTTGTAAATAATATGTGTAAGTAAAACGATGTTACCGTGAATTGTGAAATAAGAGTTTAATGTTATTAAATAATTTCTATTGAACAAAGGTTTCTTAATAATACTGACATAGATCACATTAACGCTATGAAGCCATACGGTACGGATGGCAAAGGAGAGCTTGACACAGACCTAGAAAAGGGTGAAACATAGTCTACCGACACACAGAATAGACCCACCAAGTTATCTGTGAAGTGGCAGAATTAGGAACTACGCCTGCCTGTATTACCTGTGGACGTCTAAACATACATACATCCGAACATAGCACCTCCTCCTTTTTTGGAAGTCGGTAAAAAAGAGCCTAAGGGTGGTATTATAGAGCCGCTGCTCTGTGAGTTTTGACAAGCGACGCCACGCCTTGAACTATAACTTAATAATATGGGCTTTTCCTAATCCGTTCACACGGAAGCGGATTTTTTCTGTATGTAGGCTTCAATGCGCGATAAAATTACGTTCATGCGAATGGGGCCGCAAGCAACATTATTGGACTTATATTCAACATTTTGGACTTATATTTGAAAACACCAAAGATTTTCCTATGTACTAAGATGGGGAAGTTCAATAAACTGGCAACAATGAAACGCTGGCAGAGCCACCACTCAGTTCACAGATAACTTGGTAAGTCTGTACCTGCCAACTGAGGACCTATCACATAAATATTTGACTAAACGTCGAGAATGACAATCACTACTCTAGGTCCATTTGGGAACACCCCGACAGTCCCCTGTAATTTAGCGTAGTGTACAATCACTGACGTTTCGAGGAAAAAATATCAATAAATTGAGCAAAACTTGTCTCGAGTCAAAAAGTAGTAGGGAACTGAAATCGGCGATTGACTAGGGCCATAAGTATTACGCGTTACGCGTCCGCAAGCAACGGTATTCCCTCCCTCTCGTTGTAGGTGCAGCCGTTGATGACGAGTTTGATATCGCACGGGGGTGCGTCGTCGAGGGGCGGCTTCTCTCTGGAGAGCAGGGGGGTGCAGGAGGTGGCGACGGGCGGGGCGGGCGCGCACTCCGCGTGCTCGATGATGGGGCACGACACGCTCGTGTATTCGTGCCTCAGACTCGGCGCTTCCAGCAGGTCGCCGCGCTGGGTCGCCACCAGACGACCTTCACCTACCACCTAGGAAACATTACCAAGTTTAATCGAAATTTGGATTGTCTGTAATTTTAGTTCTAGAAAGGAAAAGTATCGCTTCGTATATAAATCAAGACGAGGTTGCCTATTTAGCAGAAAGTTCAAACTGCAGATTGAATTTAACGCAAAAACGTACTCTTCCAAACCCTAAAAAAGTTGTTTTAGGGTTCCAGACCAAAAAGGTAGATGGCGCTTTTATTAGCAGTCGCTTACAATTTGTTTTCCGTGAATCTAATGCAAAATTATTTGGACGTTTTGTGAAAGTGAAGACCGTCAATCTTAAACGAGTTATATTATTTAGTAAGTATAACAAAAATGAAACATCTAAACTGGCCTGGGAATGGGCTGATTTCCAAATCAGAATTGATGGAATAACTGACCTCCATAAGGTACTCGTCGCTCCGATGATGCAGGACGCTGTCTGTATGCGACTCTAAGTGGCTCCCTGACGCAAATCTTAATTTCTTTGGAGATTCTAAACTGCAACACCTGCAATTAAACACAAAACGTTATTTGAAACCAGACTCGAAATTTTTTTAAATATTGGTATATTTCGCGAAATTACATTTGATTAGGTATACCTATAAAGATAAATAAATTTTTACAATAAAAATGTTAAGAATAGAACTTTAAAATAAAGTTTTGAATTTGTTACAGTCTCTTCTCAATAATAAAAAAATACTTATAGTATTTGTTATTAAATAGTTGTTGTAAATAAGCTAAAGTAAAATAGGTGACCTGTGTAATCCTCCGATTTGATTTTTCCAGTTGCGACTTTTGAGCGAGCTGCGCTGTCCACGTTTCTCCATAATTAAAGGCTGCGCCTGCGCACCGTCTCCCCGGCGCGCTCTCCTCTTCGCTCTGACTGCTGCTGCCTTCGGCTCCTCGCCGCGAAGCCAGTAAGTTACCTGCAGCATTTACTCATGTCTTATTTTCAAGAAATAGCTCCGGTTTTGGTTTAAAAATAAATCATATTATATAGTCTGTACGAATAATAAAGGTAAAGTTATATTTGAAAATAAAACCTACCGCTGAATCGATTTCAGAAATTCTTTCACTTTTGTATAGGCGATACTCTCCGTTCGGTCTTGGCTAATTTTCCTTTAAGAAAATCTGCTCACGCTACTCTTCTGGGTACATTTACTTTTTTTTCTAAAACCGCTTCCTAAATGTGCAACTTTTGATAACAAACAAATACTATATAAAATACTAGCAGGCGGGATTCGAACCCGGGACTCCGAGCACAGCAGGTAGAGTCACTACCAACTGGGCTACTGAGGCGACAAAAGCTATCACTGTACAAAGTTTGGTGATTAAGCAAAAACATGAAACTTTCGGATTTATGTAGGTAATGAGACTTGAGGGATGGGATTCGTATTAAAACTACTTACCTGATCACGCTTGCCTTTCATGGAAACAATTCCTCGCTCCTCTAAAATATATCCGCCCAGTTGATCTAGTAGAACTTTACACGCTGTGCTGCAGTGAATTTTTAGCGCTGAAATAACAAGAAACTATAATTAATGTCCTGCTCGACGGACCAAAAAAACAGGTTCAATCTGGTTCAGTCATTTTGAAATTGAAATTAAACTTACGTGCACCAGTTGATTCAAACCGACTGGCCGTGTTCACAGTGTCGCCAAATAGACAGTATCTCGGCATCTTTAGTCCAACGACGCCTGCGCATACTGGACCTACAAAGACATCCCATTACATATGTATTTTTCTGTAATGAACATCTAGTTGTATCTAAACAGCAACATTTAAAATTTTTGTGATGTCATCCTCTGCTTATTGAAATAAAATGTGTCATTTATTACTCATCGTCTGAACAACACCTAATGCCTAATCAATGAAACCCAGTTAAGTTTTCCTTACCACTAACAACAAACTTGTTTGGTACTGCCTCGAATAGCTACTAAAACCTCAAATAATACCATGATATCTTGTTAAATTTTGTTAGAAAATTAGTTAAACACAAATTCTCTTACACAAGAGACCCGTGCATAATTCTAAAAGGTATATTGGAATTTAGTTAAAATGATGCATTTAACTGACCGGAATGTAAGCCGACTCGCAGCAGTAGCCTGTGCTCCGGCCGGTGCCTCACACGGAAGGCGCGCGTTGCGCTCAGAAGCGCAAGGGCCATGGACGCCACCTCGCCAGCGTGCTCGATGCCGTTACGGATTGGTAGACCTGATACCTGGGGAATGAGAAACTAGATTGGGATCACAGGGGCTAAAGGACCTGTACCTGGGGAATGAGAAACCAGTTAGGACCATATTAGAACCAAAGACTTGAGATCCAAAGAAAATTGTTTAACTTTACGCCAAAAAGACCATACTCACGACCATGTAGGCGTCTCCAATAGTTTCCACTTTGTACACATCAAAGTTTTCTAAAATCGAATCGAAGCAAGTGTACAAGTCATTCAGGAAGTCCACCACCTGCAATATTAGAAAATATTCGTTTAACTACTTTAATTTTCTTATCCGCTTCCTACAGGTTGTAATTTTAGAAGCGTACCTGAAGGAAAAGTACTCATAATACTCAATAACAATATATTTTGAAGTTCATTTTATTAAATTCCAATAAGTGACGGACACACAAACGCGAGCTGGGCCTGCGGCGAATAGCGCAGATTGATAATCGTAATATAAATGTAGCTTTTCAAACACCAAGTAACAAAATAAGATGAACATTTGAACAATTTTTTGTGGTCTTAGCACTTAAAATTTTTTTCTTACTTTTCTTAATTGTTAATTATTGGAAGTGATTAAATCTTGTTTATTAGATATTTAATATCATTAACAGAACGCGGTGAGTACCTATAGTCACAGTAGACGGAAAAGGAAGAGTAAAACGTCTTCATACAAACCTATGCGCCTCGAATTCCCAGAACACCTCGGCCAGCGCCACCATCTGTCGCTAGTGCTCCGCGGTTAGATAGATAGATAGACATTTATTCACTGACACAACACGAACAATTAACAGCTAACATGTAGTAGGTACTAAGACTGTCTTAAATTAACTGAACGCTTCGCGAGCACCCAACGAGACACAATGGGACTCCTACTTTGTCTTGTCTAGAAGAGGTTGGGAGCCCGCGAGAGCGCAGTAGCCGTGTGTCGTGCCAGGGGAAAGGCTCTGACTCAGCATGTGTAGCCGGAGGGCGGTGGGCGGCAACGCTGGTAATTCTGCCAGGGGTTACGCGGTCGGCGCGGAACGCTCAGTAGGCAGCCCTAAAGCGCGTTTGTCCATGTTTGTCTGCCGAGCGGGCGGCGCGGCGTAGGTATTTATTTCAAGGATGATCATCATCATCATCATATCAGCCTGTAGACGTCCACTGCTGGACAAAGGCCTCCCCAAGGATCTCCACGACGACCGGTCCTGCGCTAACCTCATCCAGCTGGGTCCCGGATGGGTCAAGGATGATGCCGAGACTTTATACTGTTCCTTTTCCGTCTACTGTGGTTAGTGGCACTAGTAAAGTGAATATGAGTGGACCTGCAGCGGCGTGCTCTCCGCGGACATGGCCGTGAAGCCCACGATGTCGCTGAAGTATATGGTCACCGAGTCGTAGCTCTCCGGCAACACTCGCCGGCCGCGCTTCAGTTGGTCCGCCACCGGCGCCGGCAGCATCTCCTCTAGTAACGCCTCTGGAACAAACAATGCCCATTTCTTCACGTTTTATGTATGTGTGTATGTATGTAGTTAATATATTATCAAACTTGTCAAATTCAAAATATTTTATTGCATATAATGAGTACCTGACCTGGTAGATAAAAAATTTACGTTGTATAAATGTACCCAGTGTACTTACATGCAATAAAATAGTCTTGACTTTGACCTACATGTGTACATTTATACACGTGAAATTTTATCTGTGTAGAGTGTATTCCTACTAGCATATGTATCTTTACAAAATATGTAAATTCAGAATGAAATAATATATTCCTTATAAAATATTCTTTGACTCGAGGTTAGTCAGCAGTGATCAGATCAGTGACTTGGTGGTTGATTGATCAGGATCGTGATTTTGAAAATAACTTCAGTGCGTACCTGTCTTCTTTTTCTCTTCCTGCAGCTGGTCGGTCCGTTCGTCCACGAGTGCCTCTAGATTGTTAGCGTACTTCTCCATCATTGCTATCATGTTGTCAAATATGTTCGGTTTCCTGCAAAATTGAGATAAATTCAACACATCGGAAACAACTACCTCTACCTATTTCAACCTAGTATCTGCCTCTACCTGATAATGACAATCAAGACACCTATGCAGACACACAACAAACAAAATGCGTTATGTTTTGCATGTTGCTGTCCGCCCATCATGGGTTGTTCTTCATCCGACTTCAATAGGAGGAGATTCTCAATTCAACTGTATTTTTGTGTGTGTATGTCGGCGACATCTTTTTTTATTGAATAGGCTATATAATATTTCGAGGGTAGACCCATAAAAAAAATCGCCCCTAAGGGTGGAAAATTAATAAAATGTATAAGTCGTCTGTGAACAAAAATTTTAATTTTCATATAGAAGTCGGTTTTATTTTTTGTAAAAATTTAGATTGTTCAGAAATGATATGAGTGACATAGTGAGTGAAGTGAGCTAGGTCCACTTACATCCCCTTGCGTAGCGGCCGCAGCCTGGCCCGCACCGACTTGAAGTCTGGCCGCGCCGCCGGCTCCTCAGTCCAGCACTCGCAGCAGCACTCCCGTACGCAGTCGAAGCGGTCCGCCAGCGGCTCCAAAGGTGGTCTACAACATATTGCATACACATATTGAATTAATCATCGAATGAGAACTATAGGGTGCACGTGCAGTTAGCAATTTTCCTCTTACGGTATTAAAAAAAACAATAAGTATTGGTACTCGTTTTGGCTTTGATTTGCATTCAACTTTACCAAATTGACTGGCCTGTTAGAGTAGTTGGTAGTGACCCTGCCTACCGCGCTAGAGTTCGTGGGTACGATTCCCACCTGAGACTAACATTTGTGTGATGAGCATATCTGTTGGTTTTCGGATTCTGTGTGTTTGTATGTATTTAAGTATTTATTTAAATATCCGGCAAGTGCGAGTCGGACTCGCCCACGGAGGTTTCCGTGGGCGAGTCTGGTGTTTTCCGTCAGCCACACTAATATGCTATCACTGTACCAAGTTTCATCAAAACTAAATATTTTTCCCGCGGGAAAAGTTTACCGCAATAAAAAGTTAGGGTACTTTTTACCGCGGTAAACTTTTCCCTTTATTTTACGAGCTGAACTTGTAAATGGTTAAAAATATTAACATAGTTCCTTTATAGTAGAAAGGAAATTTTGAGGACAGTGGGTCGTTGTGTCCCATTGTATATAAGCGTATTACAATAATGTGTTCACTCAAGTCTGATGTAGACACATACCTACCTGTAAGGCGGCGGGTGGGCGCGGGCGAGCGTCCGCAGCGCGGCGTGCGCGGGCGGCGCGTCCGGGCCGAAGGGGCCGCGGCGCGTGTGCAGCTCGTACAGCACCAGCCCGAACGCGTACACGTCCGACGGCGCCGAGCCCTCGCGGACCTCCTCCGGCGCGGGGAACGAGTCGCCGCCCCAGCCCGCCGAGCGGAGCAGCTCGGGGGATAGGTACATTAGACCTGAATATGTAAAACAATGCAGTAATACAGTATTTAAGTAGCATATAATAGACCCTGACTCCCAAACTCGGGGTCAGTGTTCTTCCGTAAATAAGTATCAATAGTATTTTTAGTCAAGTTTAGAATAGTACTGTTGACAAATAATGAACGTGAATGCAACAGCTAAGTGTGTGTGTGAGTATGAATGTGTAGGAATGTTTGCTAATACCACTACTTTATTGCTTTGAAAGAAGAAGGAAAAACATCGTCAGGATACCTGAATACGCCGAAGATGAAATTCTTAGGCGCATGTGAAGTCCACCAACCGCATTGGGCTAGCGTGGTGGACTATAGCCCGAATTTTCGCCCTCGTTGAGAGGGTAGGCCTGAGCCCCAGCAGTGGGGACATGTTAATAGGCTGTTGATGATGAAGTAGTGTGATACCAACAAGCGCACTCTATACTTACTTTCTATATGAGATCGCAAAGCGTTAGGTTCCGACGGAGGGATCTCTCCTCTCCTGAATTCCCTCAGGCCAAAGTCTGCCAGCTTGACCACCCAGCGCGCGTCCACCAGGCAGTTCGAGGGGCGGAGTGCCCCGTGGTATTGAATCGGTGACTCGTGGATGAATATCATACCCTAGAATCACACACACAGTTGAAAAAATAGTAACCAAAGAACTCATCGAGACAATTAAGCGCACCGTTTCAAAACTCTATAGTCCCGGTTCAAATTTTCCATATTATAGATATTTTAAAATTCCTATAGCTGGCAAGAGATTTCATACCCGCATATTTTGTTTTAAAATGGTTAAGTATACAATATTTTGGAGTCAATTTCTACTATCAAATCCAAAATTTAATTACGACACAAGCAAATGAGCCGGATAAATTAACGGCCCATCCAAAACCACAGCGGTTTGACCCGACATTTTCCCTACCCTATTTCAATCCGTGGCTAAGCTAAGCGTAGTCTTCTATTTTCTATCCAGAGACTTTAATAGAACGTGGTCAGAACGATCAAATTGGTATCACAAAATGCCTAAGCATCGTATCACAAAATACCTAAGCAATGTTCTTAATACAATATCATTAAAGTAAACCCATAAAATCATGAATCAAAAAATTTAGCCACTCCCGTAAGGATCAGTAATAAAAGCATTCTATGGGTGTCAAAATCGTGTCAAATGTATCAAAAAGTTGTGAATCACTCACACATTCTGATTTTCAAACTCAATAGTGAAAAGATACTTCCACCTCCTCCCGCTACTCCGCTTCCTTTGTCCCCCCCCTTCTTGCATAAACTCATTTAGAGCTCTGATTCGTACCGGCGCTCATACAAATCAGAGCCCAACTTGCGTTCCACCGACTATGATCACTCACCCTAATAATATCTGCAACGAGAGATGCGATAAACATGTTGTCCAGCTTAATATCTTCATTCTCAAGGATATCCTGTAGATGTGAGAAAATTGTAATGTATGAACTATTATTAGAATAAATATTTATTTGATCTTCTCATGAACTGGTGCGTATAGCGGAGCGACAGTGGCGGTTGTATTATTGAGGTAGTCCAGCTTCAGCACCCGTCTGAATAGTACCTGCGCCAATAGCACCTTGCCTAATTATTTAGATGAATGGACCGGCAATACGCTCGATATATCGAAGTGCATCAAGTAAGCGCACGCACTCACCTTCAGTTAGTTTCGCAACGTATTCGTACGAACGTATTGCGTGCTTTCACATTTATTGTGCACAAGATTTGTAAATAGGTACCTACCATGGAGTTATGCCTTCGCATGCAAGTGTAAGAACTCGATAAGAACAATCTGTACCTACTTAAGCTTCATTTTCCTTGCTCGTCTTAGGCTGTAACTATCTACATCGTGTTTTTTTTTCAAGAAGTTCATTATGTAATAGGCTGTACATTTTTGATATTTTATTGACTGTGTATTATAGGTACTTACATTGTATTTTTTTTTTCATTAATTTATATTTCGACTGACGTGCATACATATTGTAATTGTTTATTTTGTTGTAAAGTCAGTAAAAAGGTATACATTTCATTTCTGATTATTATACTTAGGAAGGTAGGTAAGGTACCTACATTACGGCTGAATTTCCTTTTGACATGTAAGTAATTAAATGCATAACCATTAAAATAATTAAGTACAAAGCCAGTGCATGTTTTTTATATTGTACGATTATTAATAGAGGTGATCTAGATGAAAAGATGAAGATGTATGCCGCCGCCGCCTTCGCCGCTCAGCACTCCGCGCCTGTGTGTAGTAAGTACTAAGTAGTACTATTATTTATTCGTGCCTGTTCGGCGGAGCTCTAGTGTTATACCTTGAGACTGCCGCGGGTGCAGTACTCCGAGAGGGCGCACACGTTCGGCGGCTCAATGCACGCGCCCACGAACCCGTTCACGTTGTCGTGTTGCAAATCTCGCATCTGCCAAACATTCCAGATATAATCATATCATCTGCAACGTATTATTTTCGTGAAGGTCTATATTAAAATAATAAATAAATATAAGTAGTAGGTTATACCCGCGATGAATCTATCCGCGTTAATTAAAAAGTACTTATCCTATATGTATTCATTGTTACCAAGGTTTATCAACATCTGTTCAGTCGTTAAAGTGCGACTGAGTAGGTACTTAACAAGCAAACATTACCACTTTTGCAGGGAGTCGAACCCACGCCCACGACCTGTGGTGCTCGAGTTCAACTGTCACTAAGGCAACGAGGCGGTCTGTCAGTAAGTATAAAATGGTCAAGCCAAGTGAATTTTAATTATGTTTACAAAAGTACATAGATTTACAAAAAAGTTTTAAGCATTTAAATTTGGACAATTTGCAGCCTTTTGATAGCAGCCTACGGATAAAGGGGTCGGCTGCGGTCTTAACCATTTCCCGTCCTCGTTTCCGAAAACCCCAAACTTACTAGCTCGCTATACGTAGGTATATGTACATATTGTGTACATAGGAAGACAGCGTTCAAACATTATTGAACTCGTAGGGCATTTACTTGAAAATCTGTCACAAGGAACAGTACACGTTGTCTTGAAAATTGCCCTCTAGCCGCTTTGACAGAATAATTAGACTTCGCAATTTAAAACATAAATTACCTATAGTTATGCGATTTTACCTTTGCCCGACGACGTTTCGATCAGGCTAAAGTGGCCGTGGGCAAATTCACGTCTATTTAAAACCCGCGTATAGAGGTATTGGCAGAATATTTATTTTAATATTTTCAGTAAGTCAAATAAAAACAACAGGAATCAAATAAAACCAATAGAACTTGGCACATCTATTTTACTCAAGAACAATAGGACGCCACAACCTACGTACCTACCAAATCTTTCCAGTAGTTGACCCATTTTTGTTAACGTTAGTTTAGTAGGTAAGTGAGTAAAACATTTCGACTTTCCAATAACCCCTAAAATGTTGAAATTAAGTAGGCCTTACAGGAGTTTTATGACCCGCATTTATATTCTCCAAAACACACCGAGAAGTCTATTTGTTTATAAATCTTCCGCATATGTAGATTTGGTTTATATTTTTACTGGCGAACCAGTAAGCATGTAAACGTTCCGCATAAACACTGTGCAAATGGCCGTGCCCGACGGAAATGGGGGATATATTTCGCACTCGTGTCCGCAACGAACAAACATGTGTAAGTTAGTGCCCGGGCCCGTGCTTGCCCGGAGCCCGCACCTGAACAAATTACAACTATTTGCGCGTACTCGTCGAAAACGATTGCTGTCAAATGCTCTTTGATTTTTCAGTGAGCTCTGTTCATTTTTCTGTCGAGGTTTTTTCTAAAATAAATTTGTGTTTAGAGTAAGAAATCATTATTATAGAGTCAAATAATAATGATTAGGAATTATGAATAAAATAAACTTACATAAATATATAAATAAAGAAATTCTCTATTTTTCTCTTTTAACCCTACCTGCGAACATAAGCACCTACTTACCTACACAAAGCTGAACGAATGGAAGTGATTTGTCTCAGTCTATTCCTTCGTCATATTTAGAGGGCTCTTGTTGAGGAAAATTCTGTTTGTTCTGCGGCCGGAGAGGCTTGAGCCCCTTTTATACCGGGGCTTAAGGGCATACGCGAGCAAATACGTTATGTTATTGAATCAGTAAACAGGATACAGAGAGGTAAATTGGACGCTCAGATGCTCCATCCATCACTACTGCGGTGTAGATAAGATATAGTTCTTATTAGTATGAAATATAAATGAAACAAATAAAAACATAGCTAGAGCGTGTTTTTTTTAAACCAAACCAGCATTATTATACCTATCATTACAATGACGGGAAAAATAAGGACATTGCAAATGCATCGGGAAAAAATGCATTTTCAGAGGTAAGTGTTTCATTAAAAACTTTTTTAAATTACATTATCTTGGTCTCAATAAAACGGTTTTACTTACAATTTTCAGCTCCTTCTTGATTTCCCTGCTGATGTCGATATGGTTTCTCCTGACTCTCTTGACGGCCAGCAGCCTGCCGCGGTAGAACGCCACCTCGGTGAAGATGGCTGAGTAGCGGAAGTCCAGGTCAGGGTTGGAGCTGAGCGACACCTGGCTGGACCTCACCCCCCCTGTGCTGCCACCCCCGCCGCTCTTCTCCGAGGTCCCCGTGGCGACGGCATTCGAGGAATTTACGTTCACGGCCGCGCTGCTATCTTGCTGGAAAAATTCAGCTCTGATCAACTTGCTACCTGCGTGCAACGCACTTGAATGAATAGATCTTTTACTATTTATACAATACAAGTTTGACTCATATCTAAATGGCCAAGATCAATACGACCTGGGGGTCGATAAAAGGATGACGTACGCAGGTAAGTAATTAGTTAGGTATGACAGTAAATACTGTCTGGCCCGCTATTCATTCTTTACTCTATTTTTGAAATGTTTTCTTTTTAGTTATTAAAAAGTGATGTACCTATGCCTATTGGTGATTTACTTTTGGCTTGTCCTTTTGCAAACGCTTTTTATTTATTTCCTCGAATTATTTGAGAAAAGCTCTATACATGCCCCGGTGAAAATGGGGATAGCCTGACTTGACTAGTGTCTTGCCGCGCCTCTGCTTTAGTGTGCTATTAAACCATACCTAAACCTATAAAAAGATAGATATACCAACCCTACGGGTATATTTACCCCCTCTTAGTACCTACTGACAGAGTGAACCTACTGACTGCAGAAACGCGAGCATGCACAACAACATTTAGAAGTTGGTTTACCTACTCAGTTTGTTGGCGCGCTGCTCCTCCTCGGGCAGGTGCAGGTCTCGGAAGTCGATCTTCCAGAGCAGAGAGTCCAGCTCCTGCTCGTAGCGCCAGCCGCGGTACAGCGCCAGCGCGGCCAGGGCCAGCAGCGCGAGCGTGCCGCCCGACGCGCCCAGAGCCCACGCGCCCACGTGGCCTGTCATAAGATGACACGGTGTCATAGAACATTTTTTATTTAAGAATTTTATTCCGAAATCGGAAAATTATTAGGTAAAATTTTCACGGTAAATATACATAAAAGTGAAAAAAAACCCCATCCAGCACTTCCAGTTACCATTTTCAGGGTTCCGTAGTGCGACAAGGAAAATGTGGGAATAAAGGATGATCAAGCCCGTTCGTCCGTCACAGTTCGTCATTTTCATCTCCCTTGTAATTTCTAAACTGACATATAAGCACTTGTGCATTATAGTTACTATCGCGTTAAAAACTCACGTTAGTGGACCATAACTCTAAATATTTTATTATTATTAGCGTTATAGAGGGAAAACCATAAAATACGGAACCCGATACTATAGGTGGTCCGACACGCACTTAATCGTTTTTAGAAGGTAGGTATTATGTAATTCAATATTATCAACACCTAAATACAGCAGCTACAGCTAAATGTTATAGGAAGTAAATTACGACATCGTCAGGAAATGATAGGAAAGATTTTCTAAAGACGATACGGAGCTCAAGCATTGAACCGATTGAAGCAGATAATCGATTTTAATAGAAGCTTCAATTCAATTTGTAGCAAGATCAGAGAGATTCTTTGAGATGAGACACAAACTGGGTTTCAAGGCGAAGCATTAAATTGAAAGAGATAGAACAAAGCCCCTTTCCAGGGAAATCCGTTCCTACTTACGTTTACAAGAATAACCGTTATCATCCAAGAAAAGAAGAATAAATTAAATCACGTCTTGCATTTTATTACGAACGTAAAATCGTTTTATTGTCCACCAGCACGTATTCTCAGACACTAAGTAGTAAACAAACTTGTACAGAATTAAATTAGTAACGAAGCTAAGGAGGTGGTTTCTGATTTTATACCCAGACAGAGCTTAGGGTTGGCGTCCACTGTCAGATAAGCGACGTCTTGCCGAATGGAAGGATAAGTTCGCTAAGTCATTTATTTTGATCTCAAAAATCTATTCGCTCGATTGGATAGGTGACTTACCTACCCGTTTTGAAAAGGTTATTGCCCTTGAGAGATTCGTTGTACATTTTCTATTATACAGGCTGTCTACGAGCGTTAGGCTTTTAAAGCAGGTATCGCTTCTACTACCCAATTGGAACATCATTTGTTTCACAACCTTTGAAAATAATGTAGTTTCATGATTTTTAGTAATGTTTCAGACTACTTGTATATCGTAGGTATTTTGAATGTAAGTAGTCGGCTAATTATCGTCTTTCTCTCAAGAAAATGTCACGAATTCACGGTAGGTACACTGATTTCACCAATAAAAGAGCAAAAAGTTGATCCATTTGAAGAGCATTTCAATACCTGCTCTTGCTTGTAGACACGTTGTTTAAACGGACAACGTAGCTTAACTGACTGAGTGATATATGAAACTAATATTTCACTTATTGCTTTTTTTCCAGTTTGATCAATAAATGAATGCTATTGATGCTACACAACTTTCAAGAAAAATCATTAGTGGGGGTGCACGGCATGGCATTATCAATCTATCGGGAACGGTAAGCGTCCGGGCTAATGGCAGCGCGGTAGGTATAGTGTCTAAAGTCTTTCTCGTGTCGGGTCAGCGTGCGTAGGCGAGGGCATTAGGCGGGCGTGTCGGTCGCCGGGGCGGGCGCAGCGGGAGTCGCGTGCGCGCGATGGCTGCCCGAGTGCCCGCCGCGGCTTGTCGCTCCCGTTACGACGCTTTTACGACCCACCCCACTCACTGTCGCTTACAAACCTTGCGCTTAATGACTGGCCCCAGCTACACAAGAACATATTAGTTTTTCAGATCGCCACCGAACGAAATGACCGTCTCGGTTGCCTGGCTGGATCTTATTAGACCTTGCAGCCCATCCGCGTGATTCTATTAGCTTTACTACGTTGCTTTGCTACATAAAGAGCAAAACTTTTTTTCGTGTTTCAACAAGTCGCTTGAGGTACAAGATTATTACCTATATTACACAACAATAGTGAGAACAAAGGGAAATTTCATTTCATGGACTAAGTTGGATCACGAGAACAGGAAGGATTCTAAAGTAGAATCCAGAACGTCCCGAGGGGTTCTTGAGTGGAATCCTAAGCGGAGCGAGGGATACAATACAAAAGTAGATATGACTATTTTTCCGAGTTTTTGAGTGGCAATGGTAAAAACAAAACAAAAAATACTTACTAGCGCATTTTTCTCCTCTGAATCCACATGGCAGTTCAGCTAGGGGTGGCTTGCCTCCAGGCCATTTCATTTCCCGTAAAAACCTCACCTCCTGTGAGAAATATAATATTACGTACCTTAAACCAGGATATGCAATTTCCATTATAAGGATCCAGCATCTAGATCTAATCCACTTGGCACAAAAGTGCATGTTCGAAGCCAAATAGTGACGTAAGCATTCCGCCTATATCTATACAGTTAAAACTTGCCGGTTATTCGGACCACGTCCAGATTCGCTATGCGTACGTGCTCACTCGTTTAATTCCGTAAAAGCTATTTATATGCAAATTTGTAGGTAAATATTTGTAAAAAGAGTTACGCAATTTTTTTGCACGAACACAATACTTCCTTCAAGTCTTATAAAGTCGTTCATATCAAAAGAAAAAGGAAGCAATCCTTTTTGCAGCGATGCAGTCCCGCGTTTTAATACCGCATTAATCGCCGCGTAAACACTTTGACTTTTTGCCCTTACATGTAAGACACTTATTTTTGAATAAAATATTTATTCTAAATACATATATATATTTGAAGATTCATTCTAAGTTGGTTAGGTAGGTTTGGGTACTAGTCCATCACAGCAAGCCTATATAATACTTTCATCACCAGTATACGGGAGAAGTTGGATACTGAGGTAATGGGTGACTTCATAAATAAGTCGAACTTAAAACTGTCGATTTAATAGTATAGTGTTATAGACTATTGTGGAATATTATTAAACCATTTGAATGTTACCGTACCGGTGCAGATTTGTGCAAGACCGCCAGCGGGTACAGTCCGGGCGGGCGCGCCGGGTCCATGGACAGCAGTGTGTAGTTCCCCTCCGCGTCGCCGTTCTCGTCCATATGCACCCAGTACCTGCGCGCACGCAGTACACTCAATATTTTGTATCTCGCTTATTCCAAGTGATAAAAATTCAGCCTGTCGGGTTTGGTTTTCTTTAAAACTCATCATCCGCCTTAACGTGGCTACTGCTGGTCATAGGCCTCCCCCAGACGCGCCACTGAACCCGAGCTTCGGTTCTCCAGTATCTCACCAGCCGCCTGTACGCGGATCGCCGCTGCATCTAGCCAGGGGCCCACACTACCCCAGCAGTTATTGCTTCTTTGATAGAATATGTGATTTAACACAAACAATTCGTATTCGTCAGTTCATTAGTATTTGTGTGTGTATAGAACGACTTATTTGTTTCTCGATTTGGGTGTAGCTGGCTGTATTCCATTGTCTACAACACCGAGAAGATGATTATAGATTGGAATAGATACAGACAGGTATGGTTGCTTACCCCATAACACTATGGTAGGTGGTGTTTCTCATGCGGGCTGCTATGGCTCGGCCGTCGCGAGCGCCTTCGCCTGTACGCAGCGCAGCCGCCAGCGCCCGCGCGTACACCCACACGGCGTCGTGAAGCCATGCCGCTTCTACTGGTATCTGGCCAGAATTCACATGGCGTGACGCATTGTGCGTATCTTTGTTAATTATCTTGGTGCAACTGGTGCAAATTACGAGGTGTCACAACTGAAGTTATATTATTATATTAGTAAAGTATTTTTTAAAATTTGAATGCGAATAACTTTAGATAACATGTGTGAAAAATTCAGATCCTATTGTAAAGGGACCGTTGTGTGACATTGGCTATTATTTGCTAAATTAAAAAAAGAATTATCAAAATCGGACTGCTCTGTAAAAAGTTATGCGTGGTTATGCGTTATACATAAAAAAATTGAAAAAAACGAATATACGGGTCGACTTGAGAACCTCCTCCTCTTTTGTTTTGTTTTTCGTCGGTTGAAAATTTATAAAAGAGGCTGTTAGTGCAGTTAGCTATAGGTACGTTCCAATACCCTAATACCAGAATGGTACGCACCTAATTAAGTACTTCTGCGAAGGAAGTTTATATTTGCCATAACTATAATGTCGATAATTATAATAAAGTGGTTTCTAAAAAACGTTTTGAGAATAAGTCGTTCAGTTCTAATGTTATGCGATTCTTGTTCACAACTTTCTATTTCTGTGAGTCAAATCAAACATGTTTCCATTTATTTTTATTATTTCAGTGAATCTTAATTAATTTACTTACTGATAGAGGTTCAAAATATGTAAGTGATAAATTTCTACAAGCGGCAAACAGCTTCAAACGCCCGACGCATCATAAATTTAAGAATTTCCTCAGGAAATTCGAACAAGACTGTAGTTTTGTGTAGTTCTGCTGACATGGTCTCCATTACGGTTACGGAAATAATTTATGGAACAGTATTAAATTAGTTAGTGGATTATTTACCACATAATTCTATTTTGTTGCTGTTTAAGTGGCATTAGTTGCTTCTATTGCTATTCGTTGCGACAACATTTAATTATGGATTCTCCTCACATCGTCTTGTGTGTCATTTGAAGGAACGGTAAGGATAGGATCATTCCAAATACGAAAACAAAGTATTTGCAATCTACGATCTATTGTTTATTTTGTTTCTGTGAAGCAATTTTTATTGTTATTGCAGTGTGTTGAGTGGGCCCCAGGGGGACCGGCCCGACACCTAACAACCTTACCTATACTTTCCCCATGGCAGCGGGTCCTGGCCTACCAACGTTTTTAGCTTCATGGTCATAGACAAGTCGTTAAACCACGGTGCGGGTACAATTATGGAAAGTATTTACAGTTTAACTAACTTCGCCAGAGGGTTACAGGATCAATTATGTCACAGGGGAAAATTAAAGGACATTAGTTAATTTGTGGCTTCTGCAGCCGTTGGGAGTCGCGCGTGTTGGTGACACGGTGGCAAAGTTTAATTAAAGCTGTAATTAATTCAGCTACGTAAAAGCAAACTTATGTGACATGAATAAATAAAAACCGCATTTAAATCGGATCACACATTATTTTGAAACAGGTTCTCAATCAACAATCAGAATAAGAGCAGGTATGGAATAGATTGTTGACAGACATCTTGATACAGCGTTTCATGAAATCATGACAAAAACTCACCACTTTCCCACCACCAAACGCGAGCAGCGGATTGGTGAAGTTGAATGGTGACATTTGCAGTCTCGTGTTTACTTCCATGGCGAATGCGGGGTATGAGGGCGAGGGAGAGGGCGCCACTGCCAGGTAGGAGCGGAAGGCCTTCAGGGCCCTGGCTGCCGGTTCCTTGCGCAGTGGCCCGGCGAGGTACCTCACCGCCTCCTCCGACTCGTATTTCTCGACGTCAACTCCAATAGCAGCGTATTCACCTAAGAACAAAGAGTAACTGGATTTCTAATCTGCAGTGAAAAAAAAGGAACGCAAAAATACTATTAGGAGAACTCATGTGCGGTAAGTCGGGAGACCAGTGTCGTGCCTACGACACCATCGAAATGTCAAGGTATCCTTTCATATAGAAATTATTCAAACAAATAAACACATTATTAATGTGATCATGTATTGTAGTAGAACTATGGACTAACCCTTGTATATTACTCATGTAACTCAATAGAACTTTGCATATTTCCTAAAAAGATTTGGGTTTAGAATGTTACATAAAAAAACAATTATAATATCTATGGGAGATAGAACAATTCACAAACATAACATCCAGACCGGGAACAACTGTACGAAGTTGTCTGTCCCCAGAGGGAATCGAACCCACGACCAAACCACTAATCCAAAGACTCGATCAATGTTTTACCACATCTAAGTTATACAAATTAAATCATACCCGTGCAAAGCAAGACCGGATCGCTAGTGAATATTAAAGTACTATGAATTAACTGTTGCTGAATTCAATGTTTAAAAACTATTGAATTGATCACGTTTCAAAGTGCGCTGGATGACTCGCGTTGATGTCTTTTGTATGGGAGAGATGAAACAGGGCTAACATTAGGGCTAATGCTGTATAAAAATAACATTTTACATATTTTATATTATAAAACATTAAGGGCTTCTTTCACCACTTCCTGATATTGTTACAGATAGTAATTTTAGTGATAAACTAATCTATCAGATAAATCTGTGTGATAGACTATATAAAATATATAGGCAATCAGATACCTGTGAAACCAAAAAAACAGTTTATCTGTCAGATAACCTGCAGATAGGGTATCTGGGACTTTATCAGCAAGCGGTGTAAGAGGCCCTAAGACTACTTAGTATTTAGATACATTCAGTACTAATTAGTAAGTTGTACTACGCGCATTGCTTATCATTATTGGACTATTATTTCTTCTGTGCCATTATCGAGAAGAATAGAACGGTCGCAAGAAGAGACATCAAGAATTAATTCTTCGAGAATGATTATTTATTCTCAGTACGAATAGTTCTTTAGCATTAGTTTGTTCCTGTAGTAACGTATCTTAAATAAGACTTAATTTAGAATTATACAAGTAACATCAAGAATTAATTCTTCGAGAATGATTATTTATTCTCAGTACGAATAGTTCTTTAGCATTAGTTTGTTCCTGTAGTAACGTATCTTAAATAAGACTTAATTTAGAATTATAATTTACTAGTATTTACTAAGTATTTTTAGAGTTATATTATTTTTATTGCCTACAACTCGAAGTAATTTTTTTAGGCAGTTTTTGAATTGATTCCGAGCCTTATTGGGATGAGTTGAAGAGGAATTACGGAATTTACTGTAACAATTTGCAAAGCGGACAGAGCTCGACGGGCTGTACATAAGTAATGTAGTGGAAAGCAACTGCGAATTAGCACGTGAATGCGAGCGGGTCTCTCTGTTGACCCACCGTCCACCGCCGGGTCTCTGTTTACCCAGCGCGTGATCGATCTGCTTTCCTTACTCGACGTGGGGAGATCGTATCTATTTGACGACGAGTTACATTCAAATATAACTTGACAATAGTTCCATATATACAGTGTGGAAAGATAAGTCGGGCCCTGGATCGCTCCAGGGAAATTTTATCCTGAATAATAATACTATCGATAAGTATAATATAAAATAGGGAGTGTTTGTTTTTTTAATTTTAGTTGGTTGGCCCGGGGGCTAGGCAAGCGAGTTTTACAAAATCTTTGAATGCAGTTTTGTTTCTTTTTAAAAATAAAGGAATGTCTCCTTTATGTAAAATGAGCCAGCTTAAGGCTTTAAGGTAGTTTCCCTCCAGGGCCCGACTTATCTTTCCACACTGTATATCTATTTGTATCTATTATTATACGAACATTGCATAGTTTAAGTAAGTGTAGACCATTGAAGTGAAACATTTAATATTTTAATAGTTAAGTAGGTATTCGTAACATTTATATTGGTCGAAGTTCATAGTCTTCGGTTTGCAATGAATTTATAATATTCAGTTTCTGTACTTCCTATTCAAATCAACCAGTTGAATTGGTGAACAATCATCTTCAACAATGCTGTTCTTCTCAGGATGTATCCTTCACCGAAAGCCTGTATGATATTAATAGTTGCGAAAATCTTGTTGCAATTTTCTTCGGCGTAAATTTTTCAAGGAGATACCGGCTGAACTGGTCGAGTTATTAAAGTAGACGAATTCGTCCTGAAGGATTAAAACTAGTATTTTTCCCCGCGACTTTATCCACGGTTTAAATACAATAGTTTAACGCGGGGTTGTATTTTATCATTGTATCCCTTGTCCCCTTAGAGTAAACTATAATAAGCAAGTTCCTTTGGACATACAACTAAACTTTTATTAGATTCGGTTATATTTTATTTTAACAGTGTGTAAAGTTTCATAACAGTTTATTTGTCGAAAAACTATTAGTTGGTATTACTTCGGACTCATTTCTTTGTCATTCGATAAGGGACTAGATCGAGAGAATCAATATTTATAACAGCAATTACCTATACGATAAATAGATAATAAAAATTCCCTATATCAATGTTCTAATTACAGCCAGTCACTGACCGATTTTATTTAAGTCGCTTAGGTACAACAGTCGACCGCACGTCAGTGGAAACACATTGGCCTTGAGCTGGCCTAGCCTATTAGGGAGTTTCAATACTATGCGAGATCATTTTATACTGGTTTTGTTTCGACCGTACAACATGCAGCGCGAATGAAAAAAAACTCACAAAAACAAATGAAAAAAGTTTAAGTACCTACCCCAGATAATGTTCTAACCCTATGGCGTCATTGCCACAATAATCCTCTGTGATTACCGGTTAGACTTTTACGTTCTGTACGCATTATATATTGTACACTAGCGTAATAACTGTCTCAAACGTAAAAATTAATATTAAATAGGCAGTCTTGTTCGCATAAATTCATAGAGGTCTACATGGTGTGAGTATATTAGGAGGTAAGTAGGGTAAACATACTATTAATAATATAGGAAGTAAATAAGAAGGAGCTTTAAAACTACTTTATCGTTTTCAACTCCAGATACGTTGAAAAATACGATACATTAAGGATCTTAATCCTCGAAGTTTGAAACAAAACAATAAAACGAACAATTCTCGTAACTAAAGTAATAAAATTAGTCATAAGTAAAGTTTTGAGAATATTTACATGAAAAATGGTTTGTATAAATTTTTCGTCGTATTGTGAGAAAATAAATGACCGTGAATTGTTAGGTATTCTATGGTAACGAACTTACAATGGGGTGTTGGCGGTCCAACAAAAGGGGAATATCTAGACAAATATATCACTCTCAGATTATGGAAATTGTACACGTAGCGATCCTTTTCACTTGAATAAGCCAGGCTCGGAATACTTGATCAACTATGTACTATAATGATAACAGCACAAACAGATTTTTAAACCTCAAACATCGGGAAATTCAAATTGTGGAAACCCAAAAATTCGAAATCATTATTCCGGGCTGAAAATTGCTTTATTTTGCATAATGAAGGGAAAAGACAAAACATTTTTATCTCTTCACCGCCTCGCATTTGCGTTTATTTTATCCAGCACAGAATGATAAAATTATAATCATTTCGCGAAGGAAGCGTCTTCGAAATTTAAAATTTAAATAAATATTTCCCTTACCCGAGTCCAAAAGCTTCATGGCATCCAAGGCGAGCATCAGTCCGATGTGATCGTGATAATATCCCACCGAGACGTATACTGAACCAAACAAACAATGCACTATTAGATTAGATAGGTCAGACATTTATTGGGTATTCTAAGAAAGAAGGATATCGTACACTTGAACAAAGTGGAGTCTAGCTCTTATAATATGTATATTACACACATTCCGTAGTTTACTAATGCTCTCGCTTTCCCAGTTAGTATAGTGCTTTTAACGTCCGTGTAGAGTCTCTGGCGGAAAAACACTTTGATAGAGAATACAAACATGTTTCGTTAAAGTCCCGGTGTATTGTTGCCTCCAGCTAGACTAGTTTATCTTTTATACGTAGTGCCCTGGTTTCTTCACACATATTGTCCTCTTTAGGCACATCCTTAGATTCTTTATAGAGTACAGGTATTTTTTGAAATAACAAAGATAGGTATACCTAAATAAAATATACAGATAACACATAAGTAAATAAACAACGACACATTCACTTGGCAGGCAGTTAACATCGGCCACTACCGTGGAGCTTACAGAATTTCCAGGTTTGAAACATTACAAGGATAAATAGTAATAGACTGAATACTTTTGTGAACTTTTGTAAATGAGATACCTAAATAGACTCTTTGTTCGATCGTTGTAGAATGTGTACACAACGAGCGGTCTAGAATCTAAGCTATAGGTACCTACTACTACTTTATATAGATACTGACTTTTATTAGGTATAATGTACACTTACTTCTGGTATCTTTGTAAGTATCCCGAACTATGTCCAGGAAAGGGTTATGGGTGAAGTTTTCCCGTCTGTTCTCGTAGTAATAAGGTTGTCTATACACTTCTATTGGACGGACTGTTATTTGCTTCTCTCGTGCCGCTGTAATAATGGCCTGTGCCAGTCGGGAGAAGTCGTGGTTCGGTGCTTTTAAGTACACAAACGCTACCTGTACGGGAAACAAACAAATTGTTATTGGAAAGTTTCTGAAAATGAATCGACTGAATGATTTTTCTTTTGTGAAAAATGAAGTAGTCTAAGGTAGTGAAACACAGTTCGATCTCGTTACGGTACCTATTGGAACCATGGTTATATGTCTACGTCATATTTATATGACTCTTTCATTAACTATACCCTAATATATAAGTTTAAAATTATAGATCTTACTATTACTAAAAATTCTACTTAACTATTCTATTATAATTTCAATGCATAAGGTAAAGTTGATCGATGAGAAGGGTGGATCGACAGTCGATAGGAAGGGATATCAATTTGATACCTAAACCTTCTTAGAATAAGAACAACGCGCGTTAGCGTAGAGTTTTTATTCTGAGCTACACCTTAAATATTTAACAATCCCTGTCGTCAAGCAGTAAGTATAACAATCAAAAGACAATATTCTTCCATACTTAAGTATGTAAGCATTTAGTGGCATAATTCTGAAACCGGCTAGTGAAAATATTGGGTAAATTACAATAACCTCGATGTGCTTGTTATGTGATAATGTAAAAATAAATGTAGCTTTAACTAAATGTTTACATGCATGAAATTGAAATGCGTGAGCACGGCGACCACCGAGCGCGATATGTCGATGTCCGAGGGGCGGGTTCGGGCGAAGGTCGCGTACACACGCTTGTTGGAGCTGGCCACGTCCCTGCAGTACTGTGGACAACCACATAAAACCTTGTCAATGCACTCGGATCATTTCGTACGTGGAAAGGCTCTGGAAGAGATCGTAACGTGTCGAACAGCAACTGACTACTATCGTAAAAAATCTGATTCCATTAAATTGATGTATGTTAGCAAGGAGGGGTGATTGACGACTCACATAGCTAATCATGGGCAGGTTGAAGGCAGCCGCCATGCGGCCCTCGTGCACGCACGTCTCCTGCGGTCCAATGAACGCGGACACGTTGGCCGCCCACAAAGCAGCCACCTGTGGAATGCAATGTTATTTCAAACTACTTTGTAACTTACTTCGGTTTCCATGGACCCTCAGGCTTTTTTCTTCCAGACCACAGCAGTTATTGTAACGACATGCTATTACACCCGTCCAAACTTCTCGCTTTATCAATTTCTCCGGCCATTTAAAAAGTTTTATTTAAATTCAAAATCTAAATATTCGTTCGATAACTTACAAAAGGATTTCAGTTTATAAAATGTCACTTCTATTTGTTTATATTTTAACAATGTTTAGGCTTCAGTGATTTTTCTTTTCTTTTCTCTTCATTTGATATATTACATTCAATAATAAACTTATTAAGGGTTTTTATAATCTTAGTTTTTCTTCATTCTTATCTTTATATTTTATATGCGGACAGTTCACCACCACCCATTAACCCAGAATCTCGGTGAGCGTGCCCCAACCTACTTAAAAAACTTCCGTCCCAACAACTTACGCCCTTTATTTAATCTCAACTCCGTTGCGTTCTAGAATGGATTATATATTTAAAGGACATATCACATCACAATTCAAAATGATAATATCTCAATCGTACAAATTGTGTAAATTAAGTTAACTATCCCCGAGGAAATCTAACCCATGACCTCTGAGAGTCAAGTGCTGGAGGCAAATGCCCGAGCGAGAAGGTTAATCTATGCAATGGTGTGTAAAAAAGTGAATATGAATAACTTTTAGCAGAACACTGACTTGTAAATTTTATTACCCACTTTTATCTAATCCGTTAGGGGTTCACTTGGCATGTATACTTACCTACAAGTTAAACAACCAATCAATCCGTTTTGCATATTTTTTGGGTTCTATAGGATATGCGTCATGTTTGAGTTCAGGCGTGTGAATTGTCTCAAAAAACAAACATCCGATAAAGGGATCACAAAACCTGAACAACTGTGAAATTTACCTACTCCCCTACGTGCTACGCACCTATATTCTGAGCCGAGCGACACGATATCTAGAAATAGTGTCAAATGTTTACTCAAAACATTAAATTTTATAAAAATTGAAACATTCAAATCATAAAAATTGGCCTTTAGTCAGGCAAAATCATTCAATTGAATATTTCATTCAAACGCAATCAATTCGGAATACATAGTTCATGTGTATGTGTGAGTGGTCAAGATTTATTGCGTCGCACCCCACGTTGGGAAAAGTCTGCTACAGGCTGTTCCTATTCATTGGGGAAAACTTTTCCGTAGTAAATTGTAGGTTGAATAAATAATAAAGTAAAAAACGCATTATATATATTTTTTATTTAAATAAAACTGATTAAATTATCAGCGCTCATTTGAATCCCTAGCCGTATAAAAATGTGCAGATACTAGTACAAATGTATTCGAACTATTAAGTAATTAGAATATAATTTTTCAATATGGAAACTGTGAAAACGGAATATGGAAAGAGAGCGTCAGTGGCGTAGGGGATAAGACGCGGCCTATCATATCGAAAGGTCCGGAGTTCGATCCCCGGCTGGGCCATGTACCAATGGGTTTTTTCTCGAAACTTAAGTACATTTACTGACTGCTCTCAAACGGTGAAGGAAAACATCGTGAGGAAACCTGCATACGCTGAAGAAGAAATTCTTAGGCGCATGTGAAGTCCACCAACCCGCACTGGGCTAGCGTGGTGGACTATAGCCCGAACGCCCTCGTTAAGAGGGTAGGCCTGAGCCCCAGCAGTGGGGACATTAATAGGCTGTTGATGATGATGATGATGAATATGGAAACTTGAAAAAACACAGTCGGACCACGCGGTGTGAGGGGACAATAACGCATCAATGTGGAAGGTCAACTTATCATATTTTGAGTTACAATATAAAAAGAAACACTAAAACGCTAGAACCATTTGGTACTACGTTCGGCATTTTATGGCAGTCTAGTTTACGAGTACTATGCCAGCGTGCGATACAGATTTATAATAATAGAAAGATCTTTTGTAAGATTCTAGGTTCGCCCTAACTTGTATCATAAACTTGAAGCGTAGAACCCATTTCGAAGTTGTGGTAAATTTAACGACACAATAGCGCGCTTTTTACTAAAGTTTTCATTGCAAATTGTCGCAAGAAATAGGAATTTAATCGCTACGTATACGTGTTCTAATAAGATTCTGCTTCCATTGTATCGTTAATATTTAAAAAACCGGACAAGTGCGAGTCTGACTCGCGCACCGAGGGTTCCGTACAAACTTGTAGGTACGGTCGACCGCACGTCAGTGGAAACAAAACCAGTATAAACTGGTTTCTCCTAGTATTGAAACTCCCTAATAGGCTAGGCCAGCTCAATGTTAAAGTGTTACCACTGACGTGCGGTCGACTGTACCTACGTAAATTAGTTCGTCGTTCAGGGGAATCGAGTCAATGTCAAAATATTTTATTGCATTATGAGTAATTTATACACCTTATATTGTATCTACCACTGCTTCCAATATACAGAATGGAAATTTCAGACGCCACCTGGAGGCAAAGTAGGTAGGTACCCTAAATATAACAGATTCCAAATTTTACTAAAAGGAAACATCCTTTTATGTTCAAAATTAAGTAAAACTGCATTCAAACATTTTAAAGAAACCACGAGTCTGAGTCGGGAATCGAATCGGACAATAATGTGGAAAAAATACATGCTGTATCTTTATGATAGCGATCGAAAAGGTTAATCATCAGATTAACTTTCCCTCCATGTGGCGTCAGAAATTTACACCCTGTACATAGGTGTTAGCTCTCGGGAAGTCTCGAAGATTTTTCTTGGAAATCAAAGTTCTCTAAGTATACCTATTTATTAAATTTGACCCAGATTTGTAAATGGTGACTAAAAAAAATGAATAGTGCCGAATTGTATATTAAAATTGGAAAAAAACATTATCTATAATTGTGTCAGTTCTTGTAGTGTTAGTACTATTATTAATGGTAACATATGCCATGCATTCTATAGCAGTATTGGTTAGACATCGTGGCGACCTTTTTAGATTCAAAACCTTTCTTTTTAAATTTCGAACTGGCACGACAAAAAGAATGCGCCATTAAACGAATTTAAAAAATAAGCAAAAATAAATTGACCAATAACAAGTCAAACAAGTCCTGTCATGTCAAATGCTAAATCACGTGATTATGTTATTGGTCAAATGTTATTCATTTTTTAAGTGATTTTATTTCCAGACTTAGCTAAACCTTTAGTATAATTTCTAAAACCTTACGAAATTATTTAATATAGATCTGTAATGATGAAATTTCTAGACGCTAGCGAATTCTTTCAACAATTATTTACGTCATTGTACTAATTTATAACGGTAGCTTGCTCATACGCAAAGTTAAGTTTGTTGGTACTTTTGTACAAAGAAATTTTTGTGATGTAAATACAAGTTTACGGTTTTCGGATTTTTTCCTTTACTTGTGCTATAAGACCTTGCTTCTTGCCAAATGTCAAGATTCTATGTGAACGGGAAGTACCCCATAGGTTTTGGTTACCAAGATACTCAAAAATGCGGCGAAATTGGCAATATCTTTTAACTGTGATGACTTAGAAGTCTGATTTTTTCACGACACCAAGGGACTGTAGACCTGAGTATTTGATATTAATTTCAACTTGATACCTCCACGCGTTCCTGAGAAAAATGGTCTTGACAGACGGACAGACAGACGGACAACCGAGTGATCCTATAAGGGTTCTTTTTTCCTCTTGGAGGTTCGGAACCCTAAAAATACATTCTAATTACCTACACCTAAAGATTTACTACAGATAGAGTTTACAAAATTAATCTTAGTATTTGATAAATGATATATTATTAAATGATATACTAGTAGGTTTACTTTATAATGAGCAAGTTTTGCCGTGTGAAGCTGAATAGAATATAGTATTTATAGGCTGTACTGAGATTTAGAACCATAAGGTACTTTGGTTCAGACGACAGAATATATTTCGTAAATACGGCTCCTCCCTGCCCCATTTCAGTTGCGTAAAATGAGTGCAATTCGTTTTCTGTCAGTTACCCTTTGCCGGCACAATAAATGGCCATTATACAGAGGGCCGGAGTTTTCCAAGGCCTAAATAAGTCGGAAGCAGACGAGGCAAAGGAAATGAATAAACATTATCATCAGAGAAAAGTTTGCAACGAACTACGTAAGCAGAAAATTTATCGTTGGAACTGTGCGCTCCGAATCGTCGGTTGCCTACAAACTAGATTGTTAAAGATCGCTCTAGTTGATGGCGGCTTCAATGACTTTTAACTGGCTATTCTATTGCAATTACAGAAGAGTAGCTTGCTCATTATGTTATCGATATCGAATGTTTAAAAATTACCTACCGAAATACAAGAAAACGTCAAATGTTTTGGGTTGGCGACATTTAGTGTACCCCCAAATAGATCTAGCAGGCAATGTAAGTAGTCTACCATGTGAGTAGTCCGGTGAACTTCACCTAAGCTTATGATACCTGTTCTTCAAAGCGTACGCAGGTGTCTTCACGATGTTTTTTTATATTCACTGAAAGCCTATGGCACAGAATATATAATAGTATGTTGTATCTGATCACCATAAGCGCATTAGCGCCGAAAAACACTCGTATGGACCAGCAACTTTGAACTTAATGTCACAAATGTATTGCCAACTTTTCTAAGTTAGGTAGTGTTAAAACGTTATACCTACTAGTAATAAATTATGTACCTACATCTTTGTATTAGATGACTTCAAGATTATTTATTTAAAAAAATCAAATGAAGAAAATTGAAAAAGCTGCGAATAGGTTATTAAGTAACCCTGTCTGCTGGGGACAGGGAGTGATGCGCTCACTTTTTATGCACCCACACCACACCCCGCCTGACTCGTCTGTCTTTACGAGGACTCAGACTCCATCAATTTCTCTGGCAAATCTACATAATGGCTTTTAAGTCCGTAGTCTTTTGTGTGACTGCTAGTAGCAACTAAATACCTGTAGTCAGTCTTTCAAACTACCTACCACTGTATTTAGTGGCGAACTGGTGACTATTTTATTTTATAAACATTGATTGAGTTTATTGTTATTTAGTAACTTAGGGATAATCAATAGCCTTAAATGGTGAAGCCGGAGCCATGATCTTATATAGGTATATAAATGATGGGATTTCAGAAATATGAATTAAATATATACCTACCTACTTACATGCACAATTTTTTTTTCAAGAATAGTATTAAAATAAACGATTTATTTCGTCATTCATAGAATATTTCACAAAATACTTAGATAGGTACTCTATAGTGTGGATTATTAATTCATTAAGAGCGTTTCATCATCGTTTTCTCTTTGCGAATTACCAATTAGCCTGCAATTACATTGGAGTTTGGGATGGACCCCTGTTCCGAATTGTTATTGCTTTTCCATTTGACGTAGAAATGTTTTACCTCTTCAGAAAGGGATATAATAGAAGCCATTTGGGAAAATCATTTTTATTAAGTCCCTGAAGGCCGAGAAAGAAACCCTCGATTTCCATTTCATGCATTAACAAGGCTGATGCGTCAAGCTACGCACAGAGGGTGGTCCTCTTATTGCCGACCTAAATCTACTTGTCTGATGGTTACTTTATTTGACGACTATGTTTTATCCGGTATGAAGGTAGTGATTTTCATTTTCTTCATTCAATAGAGTAAAATTATTCTAAATATTTGTTTAAGTAATAAAACAAATTTGTAATTTAATTGAAATTAAATTATAAAATTAAATAGATTTTTTAGGGATTTATTTATTTCGTAAATACAATTTAAATTGAAACCAAGCTAACATTTATTAATTTAAGGTTCCAGGTTCACTCTGGTATATTGGGTGAAATAATTGTGAGATTACGCCCATTTACATTACTGTGTAACTGCCGGTACCCCCTCGTTGAGAGGGTAGGCCTGGGCCCTACCAGTGGGGACATATTATTAGGCTGTTGGTTTGGTATGGTAGAGAAGCCTTCGACAGTAAGGTCGTGTTTTGTAAAATTTTGTTTGCATTTTTAACATCGCACTGTACCCATGTCATGTTAAAGCAAGGTGAACTCGATTGCGGAGGAAGTTTACTGGAAATTGCGTAGGGCTACAACTTCTTTGATTTATTACAATTGTAACTATGTTATCTGCATTTCAATTTTCCGCAAATATGCAATTTTGTGCAAAAATCCCACCCCATGTGGAATTTTCGATTAGATTAGTTTATGTTTAGCTGTATTTAAAATTAATATTTATTGTAATATAATCATCTGTTAATTGTTCGGAAATATTCTTATAAATAAATACGATTTTATTAAGTTTTTTATATTTATTTCCCGGCATAATTTACTAAAGCAAAATTTACTAAAAACTATGTGAATGACGCGACAACAATTCCTGGACTCGTATCTCTTAGAAGGCCTAGCTAACTCGTCCCCGGCAACAATGTACTATTAGTATAGTTATGGTCTCTGATGACCTGATCAATGCAACAATGTATTAGCAATACGAAGTACATTATGTATATGCTCTAGTCAAGTACGGGTGACTTTATAGCAGCTACGCAAAGTGAATTAAACTAATAACCGACTTAAACGAGCGGAGCACGCGTCTTGCTTTAAGATGGCTGCCATTACTGGGTCATTGCGAATCGCAGGAACAATGCACAGTGGAACTCTATTCCTGGAGTGCATCGACATTTGCCACGAACTTGTTCGCATAGTCTCAGATCTTTTGATGGATTCCAAACGTTTCGTCTATGCTTCAAAAATATTTGTATTTCCTGCTAGGTTACACTAATCACAGTTAATGTCGAACGAAATGTTCCTTAGTCGTAATACAATATGTATTTTTCCGTTGTCAAATACGAGTAATATTGTAATGAAAAGATTACTTTCATTTTATACAACTGTGTATCGGTTTTAATTAACGAAAATGGAACCCAGATCACGGCAAGTTCATCTGACTGAGTAGAGGATGCCAAAAAGGAATGCCATTTTATTTTATTGTATAATTTTGACGCTGTAAGCTTATAAAAGATTATCTAGAGTATTTTCGTTTCAATAATTCGTACCGTAAAGAAATTCTTGACGTTAGATCGAGATAAAAGTGTCCATAGGTAACCTACTGTGCTCCGTCGAGTTACGGCCATTGTAAACTCCGGTCTATGGCCCATAAAATTTGCGCTTACTACGCATAGCGAAACTATCTTATCTACGAGTGCCAGAGATAGTCGCAATAAATCGTTTATCTGTTTATTTGGTTTTGTAGGTGGACTTCGCTAAATCCCGCGCGAAAATCTATCATTTGTAGAAATTAGCCACACACAAAACCAACAGTCAACCTACCTTTTTTTTAACTTCTGTTCTGAAAACACTTATTGGTACGGGCCGGGATTGAACTTTTAATCTCATAGAATAAAAATAATACTGGCAGGTACTGTAGAATACATTTAAAAGGTGTGGCTAACTTTTATGTGCAATATTGAGCTCAATAAATGCTAATAATATAATATAATTGCTGTGTATCCAATCTTTGTGCAAAGCCTGTGAAAGAATAATAGCCGCCGAATTCGAGCGTTCCAACTACGCTCGAATTCGCAAGTAATTTTGCAGCCGATTGGATAAAACACTCTCGGAATACTTTCACGATCCTTTCGATTCAAACTTTTCGCCTGAAAACGCGACGACGGAAGTTATTTGAAAGATAAAATTTATTAGGCACTTTACCTGTCGAATGGAAACTTCTTCTTGGCCAAAGGTTTCAGCTACAACGAAATCCAGTGAGTGACCCATTGGTCCTAGTAATTTTTCATTTACTTCATCCACTGCCATCGAAATAGCTCCTGTGAATAAAACAAGATTATTTCGGAGTGAAATGTCTTTAGAGTAGTTTATTAAAGTGTACAGTTTAATGGGGTGTATGTGCCAAGCGGTGGCAACTATTAATCGCTAGTCAGATGAACTTGGCAGTCAAAATAGTCGCCGCAAGTTTGACGTAGGACTGTTTTGAATAGCTACGTATATACAGGGTGATTTGGCAACTTCACGTCTTTCTTTCAGGGATTGCTAATACCACATAAGTATTCTGTGCTAATACCTATAAACACAATGTACGTTTACTTAGATGATTTATAATAATTTGCATATTTTTTGACAGTTTTACACACAAATGTTTCACTAAATAATCGTGTGAACATCATTCATCGATGTTTAATACACATTATGGTACGATTCATTTGAAAATAACCACTACATTGACTACTTGTATTTTCGAGGGTCATTGTCTCCTATTTCTAATTTTATTTACCTTAGTACTTGTTTTTGTTTTTTTTAGGTATACAAAACAGATCACAGTTATAAAAAGTTACTAACGATCTAATCAGTGTTACATTTTTACAATTCGAAAATAAACGTATTTTTTCGTTGTTCTCTGAAGTTCAAGATAGAATTCAATCCAGGAAAGTCCTTAAAAATTTGAAAACAAAAATTGACGTTGACGTCAGACATTTCCTGTAATATATTGTAAGGAATATGTCGAGTAACAAATCACCCTGTATTCACTCAAGTCCTACAAACTTTAAACATGAGCAAAGTGCTGTAACACCAACTTTCGTCACTCGGGATGGAGTGCTGGCGTTAATGGAAAATTTATCGACATGGCAAAGCTCTTAGAGTTGTTGGGAATGGACGTAGCGTCGTCGCGCGTTTACAACTTCGTTCATATCGATAAGTAAAAACATATACCTCGGTTTACCAAAGAGAACGCTGAAAATTAACGTTTACTTAAGATAAGAAAATTACTATATAACGTCACCATTAAGTGGAAGGTCTCAAATTTTACGACACTAAAATGCTAACTACGGTACCTACCTACACAAAACAGTGAATGGCAAAACTGAAATGATCGTTTTCACTTTTCACTGTCAAAGTTATTTTTAAAACTATGGACATTTACTTTAAGTACAGGAGTTTCAATCGCTCTATAATATTACAATTATAAAAGTATTTGCGGAGGCAATATAGCTAATAATATATCATCATCATATCAGCCTTTTAATGTCCACTGCTGGACATAGGACTTCCCCAATGAACGCTACCACACCGACACTCTATAATTTTACATAGGAAACCTTAAGATAGTCTTTGTCTGGGGACCAACAAATTGTAATAAATAAAATACCTGATATTACACGTCCTGGCTTCTGGTAGCTCAGGTCTCCAGGTCGACGTTCTGAGCCCGTGAGGTATCCGAGGACAAAGCGCTCTCCGTGTGAACCATTAATCACCATCGTCAGCATGCACCAGCACCAATGCCACTGTTAACAAATTTTGAGATAGTTTACAACAAACCTAATGAATTTTGTGAAATAAATCACACTGCGACGATAATGACAATAGTTTAACTAACTAGTACAGTTTATGTAATTGGTATATTATAAAGACTACAACAAATTGTCTAAGTATACATAGCACAAATAGTTATTTCCGTCTACGTCTGTCTGAAACGTCGGAACGAGATTTTATCTCGAAAATTGATTCGATTTTCATGTGGGCTGGGCGTGGTGTGGATGGTAAAATTACAGGGCTATAATTTTATTGAAGGATACACGCGGGCGAATAGAGAGCGTAAAAAGAGAATAGAGTAGCTCGCGAAATAAGGAAACGATTTAACATATCTGGAATTCTGATTTGTCCTAAATAAACCCGGGAATTTTTTTCCCGCAAAAAAAAAACAAAGAAAAATAAGCGACAGTTTTAAAAATCGTAGTAGCAAATCGTTTCAAGTGCACACGTGCGACGAACATTTTTCCAATATAGCCTGCTCGTAAAGTGCCCTGGAGTGTGGATACCTAAGGCTTTTAAACACACGCTTCTGGCGATGGTTATGGCTTTTTGTTATAACTGTTTGGCACAAATATTATGTCATAATGTCATAACATAATCTGGATATTGATAATAATTTTATTCTGCTGTGTGTTGGCGTGTTTAATGGCTGTGTATGTGTCGCTAGCTACGGTCATAGATATAGATGCGTTTTGATAAGAGTATATAATTTTTTAAATATTATTTTAAGTATATTATGTCGTAATTTAAATTTCACCCAGTGTTACATTCGTCTCGAAAACATGTCACATTAAGATTTAATGCCACATCATACGCGTATATTTGTGTACAAGAGGTTTGCCTTGCGCTTGAACGAATACGTATCAGCAGTTACGTGATACATTCGTATGAACCAGTCTTTACGCAATACCAAGTGTAATGTGGCGAGGACTAAAACTTGTCTGTCGGGTGACAGGTTCGCAATCACACGGTGCACAAAGCAAGTGGACATTTATTAGCTCAAAATGTGAAAGTTACCATCTTAAATGTAGTATTTGGATTTAAATCTTGATGCAGCTGTTTCCGTACATGGATTGAACGTGTTTTGCAAGTTTAAAATCTGTAAACCAGATTTCGGATGTTCCATATTTGCATTTTTTTCTTTATCTCTCACATGCGCCAATAAATTAAGTAAAATCGTTAAAACTTTACATTGGCGGTCAACGAGACACAGAACTTACTAATAAAATAAAACCGTGATATCCAACTAATATTATTATGCGAAAGTGTGAATGTTTGTTTGTTTGTTAATCACGCCACAACGGCTGAACGGATTTTGATGAAACTTAGTACAGTGATAGCTTATATCCTTTATTAACATATGGCATATTTTTAAATGTGGACAAAGTCAGGGGTTTAGCTCTAGTCACACATAACGCCACGTTTCAATGAGTGAAACATGTCACAGTTTCCGACACGCAGTCGGCATTAGAAGAGAGGGCGCATTTGTGTACAATGTTATAAATATAGCGCCCGTGGGAGATATTTATGTAACTATGACCGGGTTAAGTCAACGAGTTTCATAAATAGGGCCCCGACGTGTTTGCTGCGATGCACTCGCACTAGAGAATTTAATTAAGCAACATAATTGCTCCTTCTTTCAGGCCAATAACATTCCGTGATAAACCCGACAATAAAGATTCAGAAACGTTTATTAGAACGAGATAACCGGCAATACTACGTTACGATAAAGTAATTTACAACTTCAGACCTCACTCTGTTGGAAACTCTCTTGAAAACAGTGATTAAAATCTGCCATCAAGATGAATAGGCGGTAAAAAATTACCGATATTAATCAAACTAAAACAATTTGGAAATAGTTACCCAACTAGTGAGTTTAATTGGATACAAAGTCGTGTTGATATACATAACGGTGATTTAGAAAAGCCTCAAGGCATACAATTAACCGGTTAGAGGTACAAAGAGGGTGGAATTCGCAATTACTTGCGGAAGATCTATTAGAGAGAACGACGAACGATTTCGCAACGAGAGACATACCTATAAATGTATTGTTTAGGTATCTTCAGTTTTTACTTAAATAAGCTGAATTTAGTTGTCACCATTGTTCTTACAATAATTGCAATTAGGTACAAACTTAAACAAGAAAGTATATGTACCTACAAATATTATAAGTGTATTAAAAAATTGCATGCAATCTTACGTAAATAATTATGTTCCCGTAGATGGCAGCGGTTGTGACTGTGAAACTTTATGGGATTCAGCAAGAAAAACATAATAGTAAGTATGAAGAAAAATATGAAAACCAACGATCCTTTTGATGCCACAGAATATATTATACTAACACAAAGTGTCGCCATGAGTCTAGTCTGGTCTAGTCCAATAAATACAATAGGTACCTATTTTATTCTTTGTCTTTTTGTCTTTATGATTTCACTTGTACATAAATACCTATCAAAAAATAAATATTTTGTATTTAAATAATCCAATCATTGCATAAGTGATTGGAATTTGATGAAAAAACATTGTTGAGTACCTAGCTACTATGCGTGCTAACAGCTATAGTATATTTACTACACGATTTCTTTGAAGTGTAATGTAAACATTAAAACTCTGTGCTCAAGCAAAGCAAACAAACGCTATAAATGTTTATGTATCTCTTGGATTTTAGGCCAGTTTTCTATCATCGTGAAGCAAATTAAATTGGAGGACTGTGTGAGGGCTGCGATGTAATTTTCCAGTAATCGAAGAGGTCGATAAGAGTACGCGATAGTGCGCTGCGGGCACGGCATTGACATAGTTGCCGAGTCACCGCGTCAACGGCCCGCAGCCGCACAATAAGAAACGCACGCGCACGATAACTTAACACCTTTTAACCATGAGAAATATCACCGGGAAAGTGAACATAGGTCTCTTATCTATACAGGCAGTTTTTTTTCTAAGAGTATCGAACTTAGAGTATACTTATGCTAGCTAATACTCTAAGGTCGAATCTTACACTTTGGTGGCATAGGATTGAATCTGGTTTGTTCGCAGAAGTTCCGTGGAACCTGTCTCTCTCTCTTGTCGAGATAAAATAATTTTAAAAGACAATAAAGCTTTGGATTTCTGAAGAAAAAGCAGGTAGGTACTTTGTAGAATTAAAGTAAGGTTTTACGGAAAAAATAGGTATAATATTTAACGAAACATGGAATAAATGCAAAATCGTATTCGAAAATTATGCTACTGACAACGAGTCCATTTAGTCAGTTAATTGATTAGATTTAGTATTGTGTAACATTCTATATAGTAATAATAGTTTATAATTATTTGGGTAACTACATAGAGGTTATTGTCATAAACAGTTAAAATAGAAAGAAAATTTAAATAGTTTGTTGAAACAGGTATTTTGCAAGTGAGACACTTCAATTTGTATTCTCGTCGAGTGGGCCCGTACATTTTACGACCGTACCCGCATCACCGTAAAACAATGTCTGTTTCCAGCCGGCGGGCGGCGCCCGCGCAGCCTTCTCGTCGTCGCTGTCGCGCCCGATACATATTAATGCTGTTTTAGTATTTACAGGTATTGATCGACATGATACGTGATATGTCGAATTTCAAATTCGGATGTTCAACAATGGACGAGTTTTTCTATCGTGGAAATGCCAAACACAAGCAAACTGCCTCAAGAACTACAGCTGTGGTTAAAAGGTTCTTGATCTGTCTGTTAATATAATAAACAAGGAGGTAAGTATTTGAGTAAGTTTATATAAAGTTTGTAAATTCTTTCGTGATAAATTGAGATTCTATTTAATTACCCTTTTAAAAAATTCTACTGTTGCAACAATGGGATGACAATTTTATCAATATACTCATAGACACTGGCCACTTCTACCCTGGTAAAATATTGAAGTCCGCGATAGGAAAGTTGATTACCATGGAGTAATTTAATTAAGATTTTTTTAACCACCTAGGTAATTCAATTTCTGTTTCCCGTTTAAGTTCAATTCCCGTAGAATTAGCAAGTGCTCGTTAGTCCTGCAGGGAATTCAGCGATTAAATTTAAATAAAATTATATTATACCTACTCGTATAGGTATAGTTGATTGTAAAAATAATATAAGTATAATGTATTCAAATAAAATATACTGAACTGAAAGTTACAATTGCAGCCGAAGCCGCGGGTATAAATATACACAAGACTGCATAGAAAAAGGGTCAGTAAATATATTCTACTCAAAGCACAGAATATACATATAATAGAACTAGTCTCAAAGGATTAAACAGCGCGGGAAATTAAATCGAGAAAGAAGAGAGGTTGTTAGGTATCGCTGCGGGCTGTCTATAAAGTAGAAAGTTTCTAGTAGAAACGCCGGTCGTAGATTTTTTGAGGATTTCAGACTCATTTTCCTTTAAGGAAGTTAAATTACAAAAGTTTCAGAGTTTTAACAAATGAACCTTTTAGTTGGGTACGTTTACTTATTATTATTTAATATTGTAATATGATTGTAACGTAGGTTCTTACATTTATGTGTATAGAGTTGACATTGTAGCATTTGTAAGATAAAAACGTATTTTCCTGTTATTTACCTAACTACCCGTTGTTAATTCTATAAAAAAATATTTTTGTGTAATTTTTTTTTACTTACATAATATTAATTCTTCCAATTTATTATAACAATTGGTTGGTCTAACTAGCTCTATACATAGTTACCTATTGTTAAATAAAAACAAAAAAAAACTTACAGTTGTCCGTAATGAAATTTTCATGGTTTCCAATAGTCACTTTCACACTGAACAAAAGCTCTTATTCATTAATTAGAAGCAATATTTTGTTCGCGTTTATATGCATACTTTCAACTGTCAAAAAATATAGAAACTTTATTTTCCCGCCATAGCGCTAAGTTTTCCCGCACTCGCGGCCGTGCGTCCCGTGCGCGCGACGTTCGCTGTCCGATGACGCTTGCAGACTGTACTGTTGGCGACTGTCCACGTGAATGGTGAGGCGACCGGTAACTGTCACGACATCCAAATCTCTGACTCATCTATCTACCCCTACAAATTCGACAGTAACTTACAAAAAGTTATGTACAGTTTTAGTTTGGTTTTCAATCATGACGATGCTGCTTCCAAACAGCTTATCTGATCGTTTGGATATCTATAGCGATCTAAAAGTCCTCCATCTACACTCTCGATGATCTTCATCAGATCATGCCCCGATCAATCTTTCACGGAGACCCATGGCTTCAAAGTGACCTCGATTGTATGAAAATCGTGCCCTGTTTCTAATTATCCGTCCACCTATGTATATGACATATATTATTTGAGTATTTAAAGTAAACCAAAGAAAGGCGCTGTCCCTTGGGACAATTTCAATGCTTCGGGTACAGCCAATGATTGATTAACTCAACCAAGGATAGTTGACGTGACGATATATTTTATAGGTACCTACCTACCAACCATAGTTTTGTATCCTGTATTTACATACCTATCTTTTGTAATGGCTGGCTCGTTTCCATAACCTGATCGACGCAGGCAAGGTTATAGAATAATTTATTTGATCCCTTATTGCATCTCTCTGTTACATTACAAGGTTTGTTGGACTTCCGTTTTCACTTTTAATAAAACACGCGAGATTATGCAATTTGATCGGCAGAAAGACAGCATGAATGAATGAATAACTTAGGTAAGTATACAAAGGCCGGTCAAGGCAAACCTGATTATTGTGCTACATAATTATGTAGAACACATGCTATGCGTCATTAGACGTGGATAGTGTAGTCTGTGTTGCCTACACTATAGCAGACGTAATGTACCTATGTCAAATATTTTTCTATACTCGAATATAATAAATTACAGGAATTTAATAGATAATTATCATCAGTTACTTTATTGGTTAATAAAGACGTACCTATGTATATAGGTACGAGTAATGACATTTGACGACTACGACATGCGACATACTGTGACATCCATGCTCTTAACTTTACATTTGTACGGTCGACCGCACGTCAGTGGAAACAAAATCAGTATAAACTGGTCTCTCATAGTATTGAAACTCCCAAGGCTAGATCAGCTCAAGTTCAAAGTGTTTCCACTGACGTGCGGTTGACTGTACTAACTAGGTCTATCGTCATTATGTGTCATATGTATGAGAGACCTATAATAGGTCTTCAAGAAAATCCTCTTTGAAAAATGTCAAGTGTGGGCGGCAAGTTATGAAATGCAATTAACTTCGTGCCATTTGTGCAAGTCATGGGCTACGCGAGAAAACTTAAATGTGTGTGTGCCTATGTAGGGTTTTTTGGTGACTTCGGTTGAAAAAGTTTCATTACCAGCGGATTCTTTAAAAAAACTTTTAACGACGACGACTGGCCATAATCATTAATCACTTTCTTATCTCGACTCTTCAAAGATGTTAGGAGCCTGAAATCCATTAATAAGTGGAAGACACTTCCGCAGTAAAAATTAAAGTTCGTCGTTTTGGGTAAAATCATGGAGCTAAGATCTCTTTGGTGGGCGCGCGCGTAGGGGGGAAATCGAACCTTTCTGGGTAAAATATATTTAAGATATATTTTTTTAAACTACGACCCTACGTTTTTTAAAATTAAAACTGACAAGATAAGGCGTAGCATAAAGTGACCGATAAAACAGACAATACAAATACAGAGACATTATTACTGCATGTTATATAATTATATGATATTAATTTTGTGAGTATGTTTTAAGTAATTACTAAATATGTCTATCTATTAAGTACCTTTACATCTTCTGTCAGTAAAAATATCATCAAAATCTGCAACTGGCGGTGAAAATAGGAATTACCCCGTTTATACCTACGTAATGTGAACAGACCGACGTACATTATATAAACTTACTCGTAGCTCTAATAGTTTTAAAATCTTAAGAAAATTTGTTTTAAGCTATTGCTCCACAGAAAGCGAGCGAAGACCTCGGAAACGGGAAAGCTCGAAAGTTTTAATACATTCGATTAAAAGGGTCATGTCAAGGCGGTTCCCCTCGAACCCGGCCCAGAGAGGTGTCGCGTAGCTCGGGATACCCCGGATTTATTATTGGGTACTATAGTTTCGGAATAATTGCTTAGACTAACAATCGTAACAAAAATTGTGTCATTAGTCTGCGTACGTAACTTAACTATGGTTCGAAATTAATACGCTACGATCGAGAAATTTATTTTCTTGTTTGGTAACCCAGTTACAAACTAAGATTGCTCTTCAGCAGCGAATGCTACTTATGATAGAGAATTATTTTCTTCAAAATTAAGAATTTAAAAAAATAATATATGAAAACTTACATAACACAGAATCACTAAGTTAATTATTGCAACTAGGTGACTAAATGTGTATTCTGTCTGTAGGTATATTTCATTTAATATTAAAAACAAAAAAATATTAATAGGTGTTACTTTGTACTACGTTAGGTATCAAACTGGGAAATAATCATAGGTCGTAACTAGCTACGTACGACTATGTAGGTAGTTACGTACGTACGATTGTTACGAATAGTAACACGTATCTTACACTGAATCATACATAATCATTATCAATCCACTATTGGACGTAGGTCTAGGTATATGTGCTGCCTTGTGTGTCAAATAAAGTTCATTCTATTCTAGGTATGTAGCGTCGTTTTCAGTTTTGCAAAGTGGATCATTATAGTAATACTAGAACGGGGTGGGACACTTAAAAATAAACAAGATAAAGTATCAAAAACAAACTCAAGTTCCATCAGATACTGGTTTCGGCAGAAAACTAATTTAAACTTTCGACATTTACCTGCTGTATTCGGATTATTTATCGGCGAATGAAACTGTCAGACACCATCATTTTTCAAGCTCCTATCAAGTAGCTTCGTTTTATAAGAACACGTCTTCTGAAGCTATTTGCCATTATCATCATCCTCAAGATCTAATGTTGGACTTGGGATTTCTCAAGCGGAGGTGAAGTCTAAGGTTCGAAGGTAGGTAAGGGTCTGTGTAGCTCTACATTTCTGAGGACATAATCAATTTATAGCATGGAAATGGAACTAAACATCTAATTATGTATTTCATTAATTTATGCACGTATTCTCACCATATTTTCCTTGAAACAATAACTTTGTTGCTGCTTCAAAAAAATAATAAAGACTCATTCATTATAGACTGGAACTGTCGTCTTCAAACACGTAAAAATGGAGTCCGTAATTTTGATAAAATATAACAATTTGAAATCAGCGATTGAGGATTTTAAATAAAACTGCAAAATTAAAATATAACATCTATTAAATAGTAATTTGATTCATATATGATAATATTGATCTTAATTTAAACTAAAATACAATTTAATCACAGCTGCGCGGTTTGTGGCGTATACATACAATATTTTAAAACTACATAATTATTTAAGTACTTACTCTTACCTTCCGTGTCATTGTACTTTCTGAAACAAAAAATCTTTTAAAAATATAAATTATGCTACGTTCGTAGCTCAGTAGGTATGTACAACCAAAGTTCATCAAAAAATAAAAATATACAATAATTTTTGTGTGGTAATTGAATACGGCAGATTTCACTTACCATAGTAATTTCCGGGAATATTGAGCTGAGGTTAAAGTTAGCACGCGAGGTGACAGGAAAACTAGTGAGAGAGCGGTCGACATTGTGTCCCACACTCTGCATGTTGGAAGACATCAAGTGGCTATTGAAGAATTCGGGCTGGTATTGCGACGGCATCTGATTTCCAACGTAATTGGGAAAAGGCAACTCATCAGACATTAAGTTCGAATGCCTTTTCGTTGGCGTCTTATTTTGCCAGAGCAGTTGGGAAGTATCATTCCACTCTTCAGTGTCAGTGTTTGGTTTAGCCCTTTTATTTTGGTATTTTTTACTTGATTCCTTCTTAGAACACTCAAGTTTGTGCTTTGCAGTAGATTCTCTTCTCGAACTTTTGTAGTTCGAATGCACTTTATCTTGATGGAACATAGTTGGGTTATTTCTCATTTTCAGATCTTCATATTTATGGTTTGGGTAATTACACTCTGCCGTTTGATTATAGTCTATGAAATCACCAGAAAATGGTCCACTAGTGTAGTTACTAGACATTAAATTACCGCTTCCAGGTATAAAGTTGGAATAAAATGAATTAGACATTGTGTTAGTTGTAGAATTATACAGAGTGGTCCCTGAAAATTGTTGTCCTGTGTAGTTATTATCGGAGTAATCGAGGATAGGCGGAAAATGTGAGACTTGAGCGACACTACTATCTTGTGGCACGTTAAAGTCACTATATTTCTGTGACGATGACATAAATTTCGTATTGCTGTTATCATGAAATTTTTGAGAACAAGTGCCGCCTCGTATCAAAGCTTCAGCTGAATAGCTATTCTTCTGAACTTTGGCGTTTTTGTCGGATTTATTTGCCTTAGATTTAGTTTGAGAAAATTGCCCAATAGCTTCATAAGAATTTCCCGTCTTCGAATCATTGAAAACATAACAAGGCTGCGTGAGAGGATTGCTTTCTAAATGAGATATAGCTTTGCGATTAATGTCATTGCTAGAATTTGTAATGTTTTGCTTAATTGGAATTAGTTTTGATACTTCAATGTTTGGACCTTGATAACGAAGCGGCATAATATTATCTGTTGAACGATTCATCAATTGGGTCACTGAGAAGAAGTTGCTACAGTTTTGTATATCATTTTGACCTACTCCTCGGTTTAAAACATCTATATTTTTCTTCTTGTCATGTGGACCTAGTGCTAAATCACCAACTAATGTTGGTAAGTTTATCGGAGGGGGTTCTATGCTTATTTCTGTAGTTCCTGCAGGCCTTGCAGAGGGCCACACTTGCAATTCTTCTTGACCTGTTTGTGAAGGGAAGTTGTGCATAGTTAAAGGAAAGTAATTACTCCCGTTATGGTCCTGCTTTTTAGAACTATGATTGGGTTGACCATAAGTGGTTTTAGGTGGTTCTTTTAAATCTGTTTGTGGTGGAATGCAATTATTTTGCATTGGCCTTATTTCAGATGTCATCCAATTTATGTGCATTTTGCTTGGACATTTTTTATATTTATCATTCAATTGTTGTCCCGCTACAATATTTGAAGGCTTTACCACATCAACACCAGTCGAGGGGATATGTTTTGTTTCATATTGCTTAGTAATGTTCGGTTTTAGATTTGTCTGCATGTGATCCAGTGTCAAATAGTTTTGGTTTTTTGTAGGCAATGTTTTGGAAACATTATTGTTGGTATAAAAAGGTACATCTTCTGACCATAAATTGGTGGGTTGTGAGTAAAAGCTTGTTAGAGTCTCAGTAAATGAAGCATTTGGCTTGCTTGAAGAATTATCTTTTTTAATTGAGTTTGAAGATAGAACATGAAATTCAGGGTTGAAGGGATTATACGACGTCGAATATGGTCCTGCTGCTGTAGTTAATATATTATCCTTACTAAATGTGCTAGTGCCACTAGTGCAATTGACAAAATCAAAACCTTTATGAGACCAGCCCAAATCAATATCATATGTAAGTCTGGAGGATCCAATTTTCATGAGATTGTCTTCTACATTAGAATAATCAGATTTGTTTTTAGAAGTATATTTTTCCATTGCACAGGGATAAAGGCCGAAGCTATTAAATTCGTGTCCCGAAGAAATACTGCTTGTGCTGTATATAGCGCTCTTCACTGTGTTAAATGGATCACTTTTGTAGAAAATGTTACTGCTACTCACACAACTTGCAGCTTGCGGTGGCGTAGGCTTATTTAAATTGCAATCAAAATCCCCACCATATGTAGTGTCGGTCAATGTTGTGCAGCTAGTGGGTATAAATGATGACATTGATAGGTTCAGGAAAGGATTTTCACTAGGCACATTTGTTGTTGTTCTCATAATAGGTTTAGCTTGTATATGTTTATTGTCCATATTATCGATATACTTATGCTGTTCATTTTGTTTACTAGAAATATTGGCTGGATTATTAGATTTACTAGAGGATTTAGCCTTATTGTCACTGGGCTTTTCAAAATACGGAATGGGTTGAGTAGCTACATCATTTCGTCTTGGATTGTCTTTAGATGTAACTTGTAATGTATTTTGTGGTTCTTCCGCCGGACTATCAGCTCTATTTCCACTTACTAATGGAAAAGACATAAGAAATGCGGCTGTTGGCGAGGCAGCTAAAAATTCTTCTGCCAGTTCAAGTCTAGCATTTCCACCATCAACTGTGTTTTCACATAAAGTAGTATCTAAAATATTTGTTAATTTATTTTCTTTGTCCTTATCGTCGATTACAGCCTGTTTTACTGCAGGAGGTTTACTTGATTTATTATTATTTGTATTTTTAACATCCTCATTGCTTTTCTGAATAGTAGCTAAAGGATTCGGTAAATCAACTGTTTTTTCGATTATAACTGAGTCTACACATTGTTGGAGATTTGTTACTTTGGATATTTCAGTTACTTTTAGTTTTGATTTAGAATTAATATCAAAATCCATATTATTATTTTTGTTCGTATTGGCCGTATCATCACTACTTTTATTGGTATTATCATCATTTGATAATTTCTCTCCAGAAATTGGAATAGATTTTGTCAGTTCATTAGTCTGCAAGTCTTCTTTTTTATTGTTACTACTGGCCTCCTTTTCTTTACTGCTTTGAATTTCAAGACAACTTTTATCTTTTATGGTGTCATCATTAACAATGACTTCGCTAATAATTTTTGTAGGTTGTTTAGATGTTTTAATTTTTTTGTTAGCAATACTAATTTTCTGCTTCACATTAGTTTTCTTAGTTTTTTTGGCTGACAATGGGCGTGAATATGCTGATATAGGTAAGATATTAACCATTGTAGTTCTTGTAATATCTCCATTATTTCTATTTACCAATGAAAATGATGGTTTATTCATTGTTTGTAAACTCGGGTCTACTAACAAAAAGGCCGGAGGTACTGTGGGGAATAAGAGTGGTCTTTGTGGAAAAATATATGGTGCTGCTGGTAGTACCACAATAGTGTTATCTGGTCCTGTAAGAAAGATAAACAAGAGTGTTAAGTTTCAATTCAGGACATCAAATCAACATTGTTATTTGTTACCATTTCTTTTTAACAAACTTAGGTAGGTACCATTTTTGTCAGGTAGATTGGTCTTAGGCAATAACATTGGTAGATTTTGTGGAGATTTATTTTGGCTGGTGTCTTTTCTGAGTGGTTTAGATGGTGTGGTTTCAATGGTGACATTTGTAGTCATGTTAGGCTTGTCTTTTAACGCTTTGCGTTTAGACTTCTGCAGCATCAATATTTTTACATGTTTACCATCTGTAATTAAGAGATATAAATTATTGAGAATTGTTATATAACTGTTCTTTGATGTAATAATAATAAATAAAAATAAGACGTAAAATAAGTAAAAATTTGATGTAATAAAAGAAACTAATGTAATCACATAAACAAATTATATTATGCCAGGCATATATGTATTAGCCCTTTCGACGTATCAACTAACTTAACTATACTAATAATAGAGCTGAAGAGTGTTTTTTTGTTTGAATGCGCTTATCTCTGGACTCTAGAACTACCAGTTGGATTTGAAAAATCCTTTTTGCATTTGATAGCCCAATTCTAGGGGAAGGTTATAGGCCCTTTAACATCACGCTACGACCCTTAGGAGACAAGCAAAAAGAAATAAGGTGTAGAGGGCGGGGCGAAGCCGCGGAAAACAACTATTATAAAATTCACTATTTCACAGGGTTCGAAATAATTATTAATGTATAGTTATCGTAATAATTAACTATTATATTTTGATAATTATAAAATTAATTTGAAAAAAAAAAAAGTTCTCAAGAAAGAGATAGTCCAACAAGCAAACACAAAATCATTTCTCCTTGTTTATTTAATTTTCTCACAGTTTGCCAAGGACCATAACTGTTTGCTGTTGTTTTTATTTTTTGTTATTTGACAATAAATATGTAATATCAAAGACATAATTTATTACTTATTCATAAAAAAATGTCTTTCTTACATAACATTTTATTATGTATTTTCATTTCTAGTTAAAAATTAGACAAAATTATAAATCAGCATGGATAACTTTCATGAAAAAAATTTATTTTGATTATTTTCGAACTCTGCTATTTCAAGAATAAATAAAAATAAAAATAAATAGCACATAAGTATGAGTAAAATACAACATACACATACTTTGCTTTTTGTTGTTGATTCCAATAAAAACTTGTGTAGATGCATCCTTGTTATCAGGTTTATTTTTATTATTGGCTTCAATTTCGACTTGCAAAGCCAATATTTGTGCTTCTGAAATGTAACATATAAATTTTGATTTTAAAACATCTCATTCATTTGCATCAAACATCTAATAATAATTGATTTGCAATGGACAAAAAAATGGATGTTTATGAAATATATCTAGAGCAATGTAGCACTTTGGTAGGCAGCATGAATTACTGGCAAAAAATAAATGGCTAAATAGTCGATTAGAGAGGTTACACCTAATTAAGGTCCACACCATGCCCCTAAAGATAGGGCTGATATTGTACCTAATACTCAGCGTGCCTGACAGGAAAAGCTTGTATGAAAGGACAGGATGCGGGCAGCGCGCATGCGCGCCAGACCAGGACGCGGGCGCAAACACGCATGACAGGAAAACCACCCTAAATATTTCACAGCAACAAAAGTTTAGTGAGTAACTGAAAAGTTTAAGCTGTGGCACCTGCGATCATTGATCGGTAATCGTAATTACAATAGGATTAGGCTCCGGTCGTTGTTTCCTTGTAAGTAGTTACTGTGCAAACTATTAATGTCTTCATTTGTAACTGATTACGACACTCAGTTACAAATACGGTCGGAGCTTATGATTATAGTGCGACTACTTACTCAGTTGTATTTTCTCATGAGTAAATTTTGTTAAGCACACAATGGCTTTCTCGACAATTTCAATTTTAGGATATTGAATATTGTCGGCATCTTTGGAAGTTACATCAATGGCTTTGTTTATTTCCTTTACCACATCTCCTAGTCTAGATAAAGCGTCGTTGAACTTATTGCGTCTTTTACGCTCCCATTCTCGGCAACGGCTGAAATAGAATTAGAAATCACAAATAGTTAATTTTCAAACAAGTAATGCTAGTTGAAGAGGTCTTGACGCAATGTTTTTTTACCTTGGAGTACGACCTTTGGTATTAGTTGATTCCATAGTAACAACCAGTATACTCACTCCTATAAAATACAAAAACTACCACTCACAAATCATACAAGAATCTTATTATTTTCATTTATTTACAATTTAGTTAGATGTACTCAACACAGATGTTCGATGTTGTTAAAAGTTATCTTCTCTCTGGTTAAAATAATCTGTCTGTCAATGTCAATCGGCCCGTGCTGCACAGCTTCCGGCCAATTGTCAATCAGCTCACTAAAATACAACCGGACAATAATATACAACCAAATATAGCCCGCATTGTAATCTGTGTCAGATTCAGATTTGTTCTGAACTGGATGATGATTAGACGTCGACAAATTCCTTGGTTCTGAACTACTAGTACATACCTAGTACATCACTACGATCACATGCTATTACCCAATTTGTGGGCAAACTAACGAACAAATTATGACTTGGCTGTATGGTCTATGACTTTTGCCTGTCCATCATTGGACGAATTCAACGAAAAAAAAAAGGTTTTGTTGATTCGTGCGTGCGGCTGTTCTTTCTCACTCAGTTCAGTCACAGATTTTAATTTTATAGTGAGTGTCTGAGATCAGTGTAGTCTGTGGTTGAGTTTTGCTTGTTGTTGTGTGCCCATTGCCATTTAATATTATAAATTAATACTTAAGTCTCCATCCGGCATCAAACGCAAGCGAAAGTAAAAGTAAAGATATTTTAACGTGAACGCGTCGTATTGGTCGTATCGTATCTATCAACCAAGTGCCTAGTCGAAAGAATTAATTGTTTTGTGTCCACAATAGAGTATTGTTTAGCAGATCAGCAAAATGTCTCTATATCCATCACTAGAAGACATGAAAGTGGATACCATGGTGCGAGCTCAGATGACTCAGTATCCTGCTCAGGCCCAATATGCGGCCCAGGCACCGCCACCTGCGTACGGCGCGCCAGCCGTCGCAGCCCCGAGCGCTCCAGGGGCCCATGTGTACCCCGCCCTTGGTGATTACATGGGCCTCGAGCTTTCTCAAGATGTTATAGCTTTAAACATGCCCGAATATCAAATTCAGACGGTAAGTTTTACAATTTTGTTTGTTTTTGGATTTCCCTTATGACTCAACATCGACTGTTGAATTGAAATCCCTGTGACTCATTTGTTGTCATGGCTATACCTACTTATTCATTATTCACTTGCTCTCTATTTTACTTTCAAGGTCCAATCGGGAGGTGCTGTCACTAACCTGATTGCACCAATTTCATCCCAGTCTGTATCTCTGCAAAAAGCCACTGTCACTCAAGCTATCAGGCAAGTTGTCTTGTGCAAAGACAGGGATGGCAGATGTGGTGTAAGGCTTCACTCTGTCAATAATGGAATATTTGTGTGCTACGTGGCAGCTGGCAGTCCAGCCGCCCTGGCAGGGTTGAGATTTGGAGATCAGATCCTGGAGATCAATGACATAGCACTGGCAGGGATGTCAATGGATCAGTGCCACAACATGTTGAGGAAGGCTCCTGCTAATGGAATTATAATGTCTCTTCGTGATAGGTATGTGAATTGCATGTATATTTCATGTTCTCCAGCTATTAATTACTAAAGGACACTGCCAGTGCAATGTAATGTTGATAAGATAAGCATTTCTGATACTAGTCATACACTTGCTTATATTCTAATCCTAGTACATTGTTAAGCTTATGTACTCATTATTGATAAGGAATGTTCTATTTGCAGGCCGTTCGAGAGGACCATTACTCTGCACAAAGATTCTCTTGGCCATGTGGGCTTCCAATTCAAAGATGGAAAAATTGTAGGTTTAGTCAAGGACTCATCTGCGGCTCGCAACGGAGTGCTCACTGACCATCAGCTTCTAGAGGTCAACACAATAAATGTTGTGGGTATGAGAGATAAGGATGTATCAAAGGTTATTGATGAGAGCCCATCAGTTGTAAACTTCACAATTATTCCTCATTACATCTACAAGCACATGATAAGCAAGTAAGTATAAAAGGGATATTTAGTTTAGTTTTGCTGCATGAGAATATTACAATATTGAGTTATATGACAGAGATTCTTATGTAGTGGAATAAAACCTGTGAAATGTGTATGAAACAAAATTTATCAAGAACTACCTACTCTAATGACATTAGTTACAAGTAAATTGTGTGCACATAATGCCTAGGATTTTTGATGCTTTTAGGCTTTAGACCATGGAACACTAGTTAATATTTTGTGAACTCCTAAATCTCATGTATTAATTACTATTGAGAATTATGTGACCATTAGTCATTTATTAAATGAAGACTGCCGACCAGTAGACACAGTAGGTGAAGCCCCTCTACTCACAAACCTTAATAAAAGGTAGCAAGAAGTGGCTGGATGAGGACAGTGGAGGACTGGTGGCTCTTTGGGAAGCCTGTATCCAGTATTGGACGTTGTCAGACTGATATGTAATTTATAGTAAGTACTGTGCAATATAAAATTATAACTACAAAATATATTTTGTTTAATTTCAGGATGTCATCGTCTTTGTTCAAGGAGCTGGACCGCACACCTGCAGTCTAATAAAGATTTTTTTCTACAAAGAGGTATCAAATGCAATATTAAAGATTTTAATGCAATGTTTATTTAAAGTAAAGTCTATTATTTCTGTTAAGCACCATTACATATAAACATTGTGCTCTTGATAAATTAAGAATGTGACCACATATTCCTCTTTTCCAAATCAATTGTCATGCAAAAACAAATGGTTGCATTTCAGCAACATGTGTAAATATGAAAAGACATTAACAGCAAATCCATTCACATACAACCCTAGCGATGCATGCACGTGCGTGCCGCCGCGTCCGAAAGAAAAATTTTATATAGGGGGGGAGGGGGGGGAGCCTTCTGTACGCTAGTACTAAATCTATTCTGTGTCGCAAATTCTTTTGTTGTCGTATGCTAATTGATTTGGCACGGAAGGGGTTTATGGTGCACTTAACTTCTAATCTGAGATTTTATTTTCATTTGCTTTTTATTATTTTCCGCCTAGGTTTTAGCTAGTCGACTTGCACTTATAAGATAGTGATTTATAAAAAATATATCTGCATGTTATAAAATAATATCAATAGCACCTACGATAGTCGGTAAGGGCTGTGACAAGGTACTGAAAGGGTCATCTATTTGTTTAATTGTTCAAAATTCTTCACAAAACAAATAATTGTCTCAACAGTAGGTACCTGCCAAAACGTTGTGTCATTTCATTACGTAATCTTTTAGTTTTTAAGTAATGTATTGTGCCTGTATTAAACGAACCGTCTATGTTTAGTGAACGTACAAGAAGATTAATATTACAATAACATGTTGATGGCCATATTTAAATACATTTTGAAAGGAATTAACTTGCCAAACACTCTTATATTTTATAAATATGTATATCATTTTTACTACGAGTTTACATTCCTTAACGTTCATAATAATTATGTAGTTATCATTTACTCTAAATTGATAAAATAGACTTGTCTCATTACATGTAATTTAATAACTACCTACTTATAATTTAATGAGTGTTAAATACTTTTTTTTGTTACACCAAGTTTCATACTCTGACAAAGGGAAAGCTTTTAAGGTGTTTTAACCCTACTGCGCATCTGCAAAGGCAAGGTTATGTTTAGATTATTATTATTCGTAATTATGTTATTGCCATACATGTATTAGTGTTTTGTAAAAAAATATGTAATTCATAAATTACTTAAACACAAAATATGTAAATGAAACACATCTTCGCACGTAGTGATAAGGAAAACTGAGAAATTATAGTTGTTTTTGTCCTTCAATGTTACACATAAAATAAATTCTTATTTCGTGTTCACATTTTATACTTTTAATAAAGTTTAAATAGTCAATTTGTTTTGATTAATCGATTGGTTTAATAGTCTACGTAGATAATCTATTTTTAAGTCTTTTATAAAGTCATATAAGTATGTTCATTAAAATAATACAAATAGGACACATTCAGATATTTCTTTTCTTTACTAAATATAGGGTCTTACCTAATTTTTAAGTAAATAAATTTTCTACAACAATATTACCTAAACATTATGTAAAAAGAATGATTTATTAGGATTTAGATGTCAATAAATTATCTCCAAAGGATTTTGGAACGTCCAGTTTGGTTTGAGAATGATTTCCGGACAAGACCAGGACTTGGGAATGAAGAAACTGTCATTCTCTGACGGTGGACAATTTTTGCGTGCGAAGAATTCCATCGGGTATAGACTCCAAAGAATACCTGAAAATAACATATTGTTTTTTATCTTTTTTATAGGCCCAATTCTGAAGGCACAATGTTAAATTTTACAGCAATAAAAACAGTTTCATCTTTTACATACGGTGTGACAAAGATAGAAACAATTTTAGTGCCGTCACATTATAATTTTGTGTCTTCAGAATCGGAATCAATATAGGTATTATATCTAATACATTATATAAAACGATAAATTTAACAGTCATATGACTAGCTGTTTCCCGCGGCTTAGCTCGCGTAGAAGAGTTTGAACAGCTTTTCCCGAGGTATCTATAGCCTATTGTTAGGACATACATAGGTGGCATTGTGAAACAGCGCCATCTATGTATTTTTTCTGTATCAGCAGAATTTTAAAATCCGTCTGGCAGTTCCAGAGATTAACGCAAAAAACGAACTCTGCTTTATTATATTAGTTTATATAGATTATTTTAACCCGGTGGTGGTAGAAATTTAGTGCACTGTTTCTACCACCAAATAGCAATGCAAGCATTGCTGTGTTCCGGTTTGAAGGGTAAATGAGCCAGTGCAATTACAGGCACACAAGGCAAGCGCGGCAACGCGCTTATGTTCTTCAGGCTTTAGGTAAATTGGCGCCAGTATCCACTTACCATCAGGTGGGGGTGTGCCCTTTTGTTACTTTATTCCGTAATAAAAAATGTTACCATTTCCTATGAAGAAACCCCACCACATGAACAGGTTGAGGACGTTGGGGAAGCGTCGGCCGGTGGTAGCTGTCAGCGGCAGCATGAGCAAGCCGAACACTCCGAACTCCGTCAGCAGCACTGGGTAGAAGAAGCCGAACGACAGCGCCAGGACCATCTCGTGAGCTATTGCTGATACCTATGTAATTGAAATAATCGTAGAGTAGTTGCTGCCAACTACAATAATTTATCACCACCTTCAGCCCTCTTCCAAGGCGCGCCACTGAATCGGATCTTTATTTCTCCGCATCCAGTGACAGCTAGCCGTCTTTCTCCTATTCGGCGCGTCCCTACTATGCCTGTCTACAGTGGTCTCCACTCGAAATCTCGTCTACCGCAATGGTTCTCAGTTTGATGTGACCAGCCTATTGCCAACGTATTTATGAACCTACTAGCTTTTTGAGCTATATCAAAGACTTTCCTGGCGGATAACCACCTGTATCTCAGAGAAACTCCGAGCTTGCTGTTTCCGTAACCCGATACAGGACACGGGACAGCCGTCATTAGAATTTGCTTTCTGAGAGTTTTGTATGGTTTATATTAACGAGCTTTATTTCGGAAATAAGCATTTTCGAGCCATTGTTTAATAGTACCTTTATGGGTTCTTTTACATCGTAGATGATATTTGTTGTATGTCTGTTATTTGCTCATTTTACAACGCTGTAGACAATATCTTTATTAGGCCTACGCCAGCCGTATGGAGTTCACAACATTCGTATTTTATGAGGCGCAATGAATATAATGTACACTGATCTATAGACAGTAGAAAAGTGTGTAATAGTAAAATAGTAAATTTATTTATTTCCAATATGAATAGCACAGTACAATTATTTGCAAGGACTCCGTACTAAGTTTCTAAACATACTTAGTACCTACGGAGTACTTGCAAAAAACTTTTATTACGGTAGTCCGCATCCGGGTTACGAGTATTTCGAACAATTTCTTACAATATGCAGATTTAATTTATTTAAACAATAGCAAGTTGTGTAATTTCTAGGATTGCGTTATTTAAAAAAAATCTTGTACCAATTTTATAGGCGGATTTTATGATCAAAAAAAATATATTAATAAAAATCTTGAGTGAAATTGCCCATCATCATGATTGAAATTGGCAATTTGCCACAAAAAAACTTGCTAATGGCGGTGGTAATAGGATCGTATTGTTTTATCACAGCGTGAAGCTAACAGAGGAAATAGAGGCAGTCATCGTTATCAATTAACGAACGTATGCACCGCGGCGTAACTACTCGTAGGTTTAGTTTTTGGCCTCGTTAATTCTTTACCAAGTAGTTTGTTACCAGTCTAGAAGCAATAATAAAGTATAATTTAATTATCATTATAGGAAAGTAGGTACCTTTTGTGTACCTACGTGTTAAAACACCTTATGTTTGACACCTATAAATGTGCATGCACAATTGTATTTCCGTTATCATTAACTTGTAAGTAGTTAATGAAATCCGATTCTGTAGTCAATGGGCGACCAAATAATTAAAATGAGTTTTTTGCGCACCTGCTGTCACGTACATAATCTCTACTATAGTTACCTATTATAAAACTGTAACGGAAGGGATTACTACTGGAGTGCGTTAATGCGAAATTCGAGTGTGCGATGTACGATAGTGCGATGTCATTTGTGCGAAGTATCGATAGTACGAATTGACTACCGGGAAGAACCGCGAAATACGAGTGTGCGATGTACGATAGTGTGACGTGTCATTTGTGCGAAGTATCGTTCGTGCGAAATACGTGTGAGCGATGTACGATAGTGCGACATGTCATTAGTGCGAAGTATCGTTCGTGCTAAAATTACTTATTCTCGTAGACCCACTGGTACATTTCACATAAGGCGTTGGTCCAGTTCAGTTATCTTTTGTAACTATGTAGTTATAAATGGGGAAGACACTGACTCCTGAAATACAGCTTGACTAGTTAGGCTTCGATATATCATGTATTTATGTAAATAAGTGAATCTTAATGTTTATTTTATTAAGTAGGTATAGTTGACGGCATATAAATTGAGCTCTGATTTCTACCAGCGGTCAAGACGTGCCTCCTACCATAACCTTGTTGACTACAAATCGACTCAACAACTTACTTAAAACTAACTTATTACGCGACCAACACGAGGCTCAAGGGTATGGTCGTGGGTGGGGACCGTCCCGGAATGAAAGGTTCCTCTTGCGGTCAGAACTTTGTGTAGTAATATCTAACCTACGACGATAAACTGGTCGCTTCTTAGGTAGAAACTAGCTGTTTCCCGCGGCTTCGCCCGCGTAGAAAAGTTTTTCCCGCGGAAATTATTTTTTCCGATGTATCTATAGCCTATGTGTGTTTTTTAAATAATAAAAATAATGTTTTGGACAAATTCACACATGGCTGTTTAGTCCCAAACTAAGCCGAGGCTTGTGGGTGGGTACTTATCAACTGATAAACAAACTTATTTTAAATAAATACATACAAACACCCAGAATCCGAAAACCAACAGTTAAGCTCATCACACAAATGTTGGCCCCGGGTGGGAATCGACCCCACGACCTCTGGCGTAGTAACATATTTACTAACCACAAATACAGCGAGTGTAGACAACACGCGACCAAACCGCGGTGCGAGCGGCCTGTAGATGTGGTCACGAAGCCAGGAGTGCACGACGCGGTTCCAGGCGCGGTAGTACCGCGAGAACTGGGACGCCGTCCACCATTCCTATCAACAGTTATTAATTTTACAAACCTATTTCTCAATAAATCGCTTAATAATGTTTATTAGCGATTTTTCCTGGAGCAACGGGTACCTATTACTGCATTATAGAGACAGGTACGGGTCTTTACCACAAGCGAATCGTAGGGATAGTTTTGAGAAATACTCCCAAGTTACAAAATTTTTTTTAAATCGCTTGGTTCGCGCTGGTTAGGCGCTAGACACGATAAGACTCGACTTTTTTCGTTCCGTTTCTAAACACTGGTTGTAGGATAGCAACAGAAGGAATATTTTTATCTATGTGTAAATTTTAATTATATTTTATGTAATTAAGTTGTTATTTATTGACGGCAATAGATATCAAAATGATAGATAACGCACGGCACCGGCAGCGAAGTTCATACCTTCTAAGTATTATCAACACCCCGGCAGCTGTGCCAGTGGTTATCAATAGGACATTGTCCTGTATTTTAAAATATCGTAGCTGAATCACTGATAAGCATAATAAACTTTCAGTACCTACCTAGGTACATATTTGAACCGTCAGATATGTAGATAATTAGTTATTTAATATCAAAGACGGCAATCTCACTCTCATTGACAGTTGAACTTTGAAATTTCTTCACATCTTACCAAGTCTCAAAACGAAGTCATAGTTACATTACCAATTTCACTCCTATTTGGAAAAGCGACAGATTACGACTCATTATAGGAGCCGGGGACGGCCTAGACTGACATACGAGGATCAGATAGAGCGGGTGCTCACAGATGGACACGTAAAGAGCACTCGCGTCGCACGGCGAGCGTGTATGAATAGAATGATGAGACTGAGCGAAGCGAAAGAGGTGTGTCAGGATCGTGATACTTGGCGCTCTGTTCTTTCTGCCTACCCCATCAGGGACATTGCGTGAAGATATGTATGTATGTACATATTATAATGTTCTAGGGTGGGCCTGATTCCAACAATTTTTGTGGTTGGCACAATTTTGGGAATAAAAATGTTGCTCACTCATACCAATGCACCAGGCAGTATTATTTTGCAAGGGAAAATGATTTATTCATCATATTTGATTTCGACTGCCTAAGCTATCTTTTTTTGTACCATAATGATAAAGATGTCCATTAAAAAAATTAAAAATATTTACACAGATAGGGCCCATTAATCACACTTTGTCGTTCACAAAATATTGATCTTTGAAATATGTAAAGTTACGACCCCTATACAAAGGCATGAAAAATTACAAAGAGATATTATTAGCGAGAGCGACACGGAGCTGACATTTCCATTTATTATGTTGGGTATAGGAGACAAGCTATTCATCATTCTGTTGGGGCCGGTGCAAATATAAGCTGCAGAATGCAGTCTTTCGTTCTAGATTTATACACCGGATGTAGGTACACGTAAATAGCATCTCGCTTTAGTATCTAATTGCTAAGCGCTAATGACTAAACATTCATTAGCATCTCATGAAAATGGTTCAGTTTCATTTCAAATTTATTTTAAGACGATACAAGTTGGTCGAAATTTAATTTAAAAGTATCAGCGCAACGGGCTGGGCTAAGTTTATTACCTACGGCTAAAGGCTATTGAGCCCAGCGTGGTCATTATATGTGGTAATACCTATCGTACGCCTAAAGCTCCGTCTTGCGCAAACCGTTTGTGCAAAAGTTTTCGCAAGAAATACGAATGCTTTGCGGCGTCCATGCGACAGCAGCTCGTATTGCAAACAACAACGAGCTTTAGGTACAGTTGATGTGAAAGAACCTACCTCATAAAAGAGTCTGTCTCCAAATGTGAGAATCTCGGCGAAAGCGTTGAGCCATACGTGGAGGATGAGGTAGAAGCCGCAGAGGAAGGAAATCACTCCGGGCAGCACGCACGCGAACATACTGCGGACAACCGTGCCGGCTTCAACCTGGAACAAACACAATATCCACCCTCGAGGTAATATTATGTACACATTACCTCGATGATATCCACACAAAATGTCGGCACTAAGACGCTTCTGCCGAAACAAATAAATTCCATTCTGGTTTGTTGACTAAAAGATCGCATTTAGTACAGTAGGAGCTATTTCAATAACATTTCAATCAGGGTAATAATTTTTGGACACATAACTTAGGTGGTTTTTTCGCGTTAACCGATTTCTTCCAAATAACCTTGGGCTTATGGATATTTTGAATTTTAATTCGATTTATTTAAACTAAAAAACTAATCTCCTGATTTATGTTCTCCTTGCCGTATTCGTCCATTTAAATGAATTTTATTTCTACTTCTGGTAGGTAGGTACAGTAGGTATAGTGTTTCAGTAAGTAGTGTACTCGTATGGGAAGTGAAAAAAGATTTTGCTACTCACACTATCATCTACATCGTACTAACATTCGTCTTTAGAAGAAGCCAACTGTTAGGTACCATCATAAAATATTGTCTATCCACTCATAATGAATTTGAATAATAATAGAATTTAGTTTTGTTAGATTATGTTGCATAGTAAGCGAGTAAATATTTGGTTTTGGTTGGGTTCCTTCAAAGTTTGTATAAAACATTTTTAGATTATCCTATCCGGGAAAACATATTCAACGCGGCCGAAGCCACGGGTAACAGCTACCTAGTGATTAATCATTGCTAATTAAGTCGTATACAATGATCAGGTCAACGGTGGATCAAATGCAACAAATAGACTTTCAACTGTAAATGAACTTTCTTCTAATTGTACCAAGCCTATTAAGTTATTTTTGGCAAAACGACACATCGCCGCCTTTGATATTATTTGACTCAAATTAAAATTCGCACCGTATATGAGTCCGTGGCGCTGCTCTCTGCCGTGTCTGCGCTGATCCCAAAAGAGCCATGTAACTATAGTCTATAGGTAGCTGCTATATACCTATTCGTAGTCTAATAATTGTTGCTATAGCAACTTTAAACATTTCGACAAATAAAACAACGAAGTTTTACCCAACCCTGCACCAAAAGCAAGGGTAAGGAGCAATGACACAAACAGAAAATTAGAACGATTTATACAAATAAAATGTTTGAAGTTATCTTTTCCTACCGCTACTATTTGTAAGAGATTCGTTAACACATGTGTTAGTATTCCCACAAGTAATCTTTGGGTAGGTATACGTGCGTAACATAACAATGAGTCCTCTTTACCTTGCTTTCCTTTCCATAATCTGACCAGTACGGCAGAATAAACCGCTCCCACAGGAAACTGTTATAAAATATAATGGCTGCCACTTCCATGAAATGGAACACCACTACGCCCCATCTAGTCTTCATAGTTCTGTGGGAGAAATTCAATTAAAAATATTAATTAGCATTCCGACCATTCAATCTGACGTCGCGGACCGGCGCGGCGGGCGTTAAATTCCTTTTAACGCGGCGGAACTGCAAGTATAACTAAGTATTGCAATAAAATTCATTGACAAATTGATTTAAAGTACTTATTTTAATGAATTTGTATCTACATAACTAAATTCTTTTACACAAGTGTATAACTATAGACAATAGCTGCGTACATAAATTATCTCTTAAACGTACCGCGTAAGCTTGGTAATAAATTAATCACCATATGTTATGATGTACTCTGTGGTATTGGTTTTAGCATAGGTTCTATGTCAAACGTATAGGTATATATATATATATCCAAAACGGATTATAATGAACATACCTATAGGCACCTAGCTGTTAACCCTTCTTATATCCACCAACCTACAGCAAAAAAAATTATATAGCAGTTTCGAACGTGATTGCAATTGAGTTCACAAATAAATTGAATATTTGGTTGATATTGTATCAGGAAGGATCGAATTTAGCGAGGGCGCAAAAGATCCTACATGGATCTATGTAGGTATTATAATGTACACGCGTAGCGAGCTTTTTCCGGTGTTCTGTGATGTACACATACCTACCTCGGTGAACGCAGTCTGCGTTAGCATGGAGTATTATGATAACTGTCTCGTGTTTGCGAAATATTTTATTAGGTGTAGTCTCAGAACTGGCACTGTACTAGGGTAACATCTCTAATATTTCTGAACTAGTGGCGGTCCAGTTTTGTTCAAAGTTCGGTTGGCATTTGCACTTTAGCGCGATACCGATTTCCGCACAGATGAACCGAAATTTGGTCACAATCAGAATTGAACTGGAAATGGTTTACAATTGAACGTAAATTATTAAAAATAGCGCGATCGGGGCCCTGAGCCCGTAGGAACTATTATCTAATCTGTGACTGAGCGACATAACCTTCGGAGTGTAGGTATGTATCGAAACTTCAGCACGGTCCCTATTATGTATTCTGTGGCACGGTATTATCCCGTTTTCTATAAATACCAAGAAATGTAAAATTTGCCCATAGGTTTGGTGCAACGATCGATTGAACGTATCACAGTAGGTAACAAACATTTAATTTTTAAAAATGAAGTAACAAAGTTGTAATCTTAAAATGTAAGTGAAGCAGAAAACTAATTACTAGATAAACACGTAACGAAAACATAAACAGATGATAAAGGAACTATATAATTATCATTATTATCATTCCAATATTTAGAAGTGGCACAGAAAGAAAACAAAACCATGAAATCGTCACTAGCAGCAGCAAAACGTAATTGTTTATTTTGATTTCGGGATGCAAAATCTCATATCTTACTTTCTTATCATCTCTTACCTCTTATCTATGTAATGTATTGAAATAATCGAAATAAGTTAATCTACTTATTTAACTAAACTCGTGCAAGCAGCTGGCGATGATAATAATGCTGTCATGAACCTGATTTCGTGCGCTTATGAGGTGGCGAATTAGGTACCTTTTTGAACCTAAGTACGTTTTTTTCATCCTACATTACATTGGTTTACGCCTACGTCGTAGTTAGTGCAGCTTTAGTTATATTGTACCTACTATACTTAAAGAGGTGTCAAGGGATTCATTTTATATAAAAGCACCCGACTTGTAGTATCGTAGCTGTGTACAAAAACATTTCAATTCATCCAGCCACACTTTGTGAAGTTTTGTTTGCTTATTATTCTTTACCATTTTGCTCGTGCAATAAGCGAGAAAAATATGAGCGCTGCACTAGAATTAATTAAACTTTTATACTTCAGAATTTATTTTGTATCGAGTGAAACGATAGTACTTATGGTGCTTACTAAAGATCGTTTCATTGGATTAAAATACACTACGCCTTCTTTATATTAGACACTAAAATTTAAATTGTAGGTTATTGAGATCTAAGCTAAAGATAAATTCAGTATACCCACGAAGATCGGTTTATCAATTCAGTGGTTAGAATCCTTTTTGTGGAGATACTGACATGTATCGGGTTCAGCTTGGGCTGATTTTGATAACCTAGTGATATCTAATCACCTATTTCGCTTCAAAATATGCCCACATGTTACTAAGTATATTATCTGAGAATCTATCATTTTTTTGAGATTAGCTCAAACGTAACATTATTTATTACCTATTCTATTTGTAGTGGCTTTTTTCTTGCCTTTGTTATTGTAGACAAAAGAGATTATCATACTGGCGAGTCATCGCCATTGGGATAAGTAAGAAATCCCTTGCCATTGGTGTGAATACGTGGGTAGTGAAATAAAAGGTCGTATTTACCTGGGATATTGATCTCTGTATAAAAGCGTAGGCGCAAAGAGGAAGTAGACGTAATGCTTCAACGTAGGGAGTGGTGTTTTGTTGTCGTGGCACGCGACAGCTACGGCATGGATTTTCATGGCAAATCGGAACTGAAAAGAAACAGAGTAAGAGGTACCAGCAGTAGGTATACATATTCTTAACAAGGCTATTTAAACAGTGATCAATGATCATGCTCACTATCCCTTCTAGTGACAATAGCTCGGTTGTTACCGTTTAAAGCAAGCTGAAATATTCAGAGTTTGATCTCTCGAAGGTAAATTATGGGATGGTTATTTTTTATGATGCAATGGAATGTTGGCAGCTGGCTGAGAAATGCCGACCAGAGAGGAGGTTAGTTTTGTTGCTTGCGAGCAGTCGTATTTGGTGCACCGGCTAATATTATTGAATATCTGGAAACTGGATCACTTGAATATTACAAGATAACAATGGAATGAACGCAATCCTTACCAGGATGTAGTTAATTTTTTAAATGGAGAATATTTTTAGCTCTATCAAACAATGGTGTAAACATTTTGACCGCGGCAGGTAGCAAGCTACAATTCCCTCGTATAAAGTAATGCTCTCGTCCAGACGGCTACTGGCTATAGAATGATGACATGTTGTAAGGTAGCCGCTGGTATACTCATCGTGTCTCTATAGCCGTCACATGATATAAAAAGCATTATTTAACCTGCTGTAACAACATTAAATCGACCGCTCTTTATGCTTAGAGTATACATAAGCTATAGCTAATGTATACTCTAAGTCTTCATGGCAACATATTTGAGACGACAGATTTAACAATTAAGATATAGCAACACTCGACAACAGGTAATGTGGTGTCAAAATTTGCCGCCCGCTACCGATATTACCTCAAAGAGGCCCTGGCGATGTGTAATTGGAGCTGCTCGACAGCAGGCGCTCGGATGCCGTTATTTACAGCGCCAGCCGCGGCCGGCCCTGACGAGGGTCCCAGGTGATTTATATTACGTTTCACTTTCGACGCTGTTTTGCCCCTTTACACCCAGCCTGCGTTTCGGATACATACAATATATTTTCCGCATATTAGTCTCGGTGGAATGTGGGGAAATTAGAAGCCCTTTTTAGTGGTGACATTACAAAAAATCTTGACAGCACCGTTTTATTGAAATACTTCTAAACTAGGTAGGTAAGCTCATTATTCTTCTAAACTACCATGCGCTATAAAATTATAGTCTTTTAAATAAGTATATTCATTAGAATGTGGCTGTCAGATTTTGGTTTTTGAAAAACGAACTCTATCTAGACTTCACATAAGTCTAGTATTTGAACTTGTTTTTTGGGTCGCAAAACCCGTTTTAACACTCTGAGGGATGTGTAGGTATACGTTTTCGAGAGTTCATACGCAGTAATTTTTTCACAAGCTTTTTAGTTACCTATAAAAACTTTGAAAAAACTTGCGTCCGCTAGAAATGTTAAGGTAGGTATTTTATCTATTTTCAGGTGGTAGGTAAGTACCTAGATAATTTATTTTATAAAAGTGGTTTATCAGATAATAATCCAAGTGTTTCACATTGAACTTAATAAAAACAATTCATTCTTTATACAGTAGTAATACCTATAAACAATTTGCAAAAAAAAAAGATTCTTACTAATAATGATTTGTTACTAATTGTTTTGAGGCTGATAGCTACGCAATATGCATTTGTGGTCTCAGGTAAAGTAAGTTTACCTATGTCACGCAGGAAAATAAGTAGATTTGAATACCTACCTACCTAAGTAAATAAATGTTTTCATTTAACAATAAGGATAGAAACCGCGTAGATTCATCATAATAAGCAAATGTCCCGACTGACTCAACAACAACGCCACAACTCAAAACTCCTGGGATCTTCCCGGGAAATTTTACAGTTAGCTATGTATGTAGCTACTTTATATTTTTTTCATGACGTAAGCAACTATTACAAAAAGTAATGATGACAGGAGCGACATAGCTAGCTTATGTAATCAATACTGCGATGTTTGAAGGACGGGATTATGAAAATAAACAAAATATTACCTATCTCCACTCCAAGGGCAGTGTATGCTCCATAGAGGTATGGTATGCCCACTAACCAGCCGTAACGCGGAGGTTTTTCCTCTCTCTAGTATTCTGTTGCTCTGAGACTATAACACTAAGCTATATTCCTAATTGGTGGACTTCGCATGTAATATACGCTTTAGTATTTCTATTTCAAAATTCAAAAATATTTTATTAAGGACGTATACATATATTTTAGTTTAGTTTATACCATTTTTGCTGAGTTTTTGTAATATTTGTATTTTTATGTTTTCAAATGTTTAATGGGTTAATACCTGTCAATAAAGAAATTATATTATTATTATTTATTGCATGTAAGTACACTGGGTAAATAACGTAATTTTTTTATCTACGACCGCTTCCAAGGTGTTAGCGCTGGAAGAAGAAGCGGCGCAACAAACTTCCGCAACACATCTTTTAAAATTAAGTTTGTACATAACATTATTTTTGTAAAGATTGTGCGAGGCTGAAGTAACATTAACACCAGGCATCTTTGTCATTCGAATAGTCGACTATTTTATAATAAGCTTTCTTACAAAGTTGTTGTTTGAGTCTTAAATTTCAATAATGTTTAGTTTTTCTTATTCACCGATAAATCTCGCTCGGTATGATTAATCTCTAGCTAGTTAAAGTTAAGCTAGACCCACAGACGAGTTGCTAGTTTTTAATTAGTACGTTCTATAAATAAGTGTTGCTGATTAAGTAACTAAGTAAACAATTACTGAACTATTGGTATTTTCTTATTATAACTAAACATATAATTAATATAGTTTAGGTTAGTTTTGTACGGGCATTAAACGTTACAGGCAACTTATTGTTGCAAATTAGTTCGTAGCGGAGTCATGACACGTAATATATACAGGAAGTTTGTTGCTCTTTGTTACCTACATAGTAGTTCGCTTTGTTCAGGATAGAAGTTACTCTTTTGTAGCAGACATAAATCGCACACCTAAAGGCAAAGCATGCACGTCGAAAACTATCGTAAACTATCAATCACAATTTTACATCAACATGACTTTGAAGGGCACATTTTAAATATGTGGAAGTTTTTATAATATGTTATGTACATATCTTATCTTATCTTATAGAAGGCGGCCGGGCATACCCGGCGACACTGCGACCCTATGGGATCTATTGTGTCGGCCCCTGTGTTGTTACGTACATAAGAACATAATGGTATCTTTTTAAAATCACAGATTTATTTCGTTTGCAATTCAAACACATTTCGCGTCTGGCCAGCACCGAGTATGATTTCAAAAGACTACGAATAGACCTTACCTTTCTATAGGTATAATACCTTTAAATTACTTTCTTTTCTAAACTTACCTAGTTTCTTTTTTAAATTACCTTTCTTTTCTATATAAGAAATCTTACCTTTCTATTGTTATAATGTTGAAGTTATTATAAAGTTGGCATTATAACATTTTGGTATCGGCATTTCTACTATAGTTTATTCGAATTTACTTATATTTCAGTTAGATTCTAATGTTTTTATTACAAGCTTCTATTTAACTTCACATTTGTATGTAAGTAAGATGTATGTTTAGTTCAAATCTGATGATGAAGCCAGAAGTTGGTGACTAGAACTCCCCAAGAACTTAACGTGAAACCCTCGAATTTGGGCTCGTAAGATTGATCTTGATTGATGAGTAGTTTGCTGATTGATGATCATCAGGGTTTAATGTTTATTTTGTACATTTTTTAATAAAAGCTTGTTTTTAAAATATTTTTCTATTTAGACCTTTTTACGGGCATTACTAGTGCAGGTATTGTTACATGTGATTTTTTATGAACTAAGAATAACTTTAGATTTTTACCATTTCACACGTAACCGCAACAGATGAGCCCATTGCTAGATGCTCTCTTCCCAAGTCCCATACAGGCACGGAAACCAACATCATCTGTACGGCGGCCAGCCCACCTATACCCACGTATGTCCATATCCTGCGTAAACCTGAAAATGAATAAAAACTTTTTAACAAAAAAATTAAACCGCCGAAAAAATGCAACTGAAAAGCGAAAAATAATAAAAAAGAACCTTTTTAGTCTAACGAAACTCCTACACTAATTAATGTAAATCTAATTAATTTTGAGTCGGCGCCAAACACACATGCAAATTAAATTCTCCGCATCCAGTCACTACCAGCCGCCTTTCGCAAGTCGTCGCTCCATCTAGCCGGGGGGCGTCCCACACTACGCTTACACAGTCGTGATCTCCACTCGAGAAATCGTCTGCCCCAGCGGTTATCGGTTCTCCGGCAGATGTGACCAGCTCACTGTCACTTCAACGTGCTAACTCTTTGAGCTATGTCGAAGGCTTTGGTTCTCTGGCGGATCACCTATCGTTTCGGATCCTATCTCTCAGAGAAAGAGAAGTTCTCATTAAGATGAATGAATAGCCCAAACACGAGGTAGCTGCTGTACACCGTTGAAGAGTTCCCTCGACTGTCTTCCGTCTCCAGAGAAGTTCTCATTAAGATGAATGAATAGCCCAAACACGAGGTAGCTGCTGTACACCGTTGAAGAGTTCCCTCGACTGTCTTCCGTCTCCGTCATCAGATCAACTTCACCGTCATGGTCTCTGTCATGTTGTAGTGTCATTAGAACTACCTAAGTGTGCCTAGTTTCAACAGCATCGGTACAAAGATGAAAATTTAGTAGGTGAACGATCAGTCATCCCCTAATTTTCCCCCCTTAGGGTTGAATTTTTTTCTTCAAATTTAAATGGGACCAACTTCGAAGTATACCCTATCCAATAGAAAAAGAATTATCAAAATCGGACTGCTCTGTAAAAAGTTATGCGTGGTCATACATAAAAAATATATATATATATACGGGTCGAATTGAGAACCTCCTTTTTTTTTCGTCGGTTGAAAACAAACGTATCTTTAGCACTATTACTTCCTCTGTGTCTTTACACACCACAGATGAAGTAGGTATCACAGATAGCCCAAGTACCGACATAAAAATAAAAGTAAGTATGTAGGTACATATACTTTCAATCTTTACTATCCTTTCTATTTTTAGACCATCAACTTCGGCATAAATGACCATGTTATAAGCCTAGTTCGTTTTGTTTATTCTGTGGTTTTGTTCTGAGCAAACGTAAATAAGCTGGACCTGAAACATGTTATATAATTAAGTGCATAAGTTTGTGATTACAGTATCGAATAGTACTCGTTTGTAATTAATGACACTGTAATTGTTTTCGTAAATAAATAAAATAAATAAATTAAATTTATCAATTCAATTCAATACACGTTATTGCACATTTAAAATTACAGACAAAAACGAGAAAAACAGATACAATAATGTACATCTAGGCGGTCTGATCGCTAAGAGCGATTTCTTCCAGACAATTTTTATGTGCTTTATTACGTTACGTCGCAGCATACCTAGTAGGTGATAGGCGGGCGCCCACCAAAGAGATCTTAGCTCCATGGCGATAGGTGTAAATGGAAAGACCGTCCTTTCATTATACATTGTATGATATGCAACTAACAAATGTCAAATTCTTAAAACGAATAAAGTATCAATATCAGAATAAGTTGATAAAATGTCTCTCGAGTCTGTTAGAAAGAAGAGATGATAATAAAACTTTATTATTTTCCCATCCAACTAATTAAAACTTTCTCATCCAACTTTTTCGAGCAATCAATAACATCTGGAGTAGCTATACTTAAAATTTGGCATCGCCTATTGTTTTAAGATTTACCAATATTTCACAGCGATGTCACAATATTATCTTTCACTTAGTTTTTAATTAAACTTTTACAAAGCCTCCCCTTAACTTTTATGGGGTACGTCAAAACGTATACCGTTATGCATAGGCGAAGCTTATTTGTCCGTCTGTCTGTTCGACGGATAAATCGAGAACAACTGAGCCCATTCAGCTAAAATTTTGATCAACTACACTTGGCCGGCAATGATAGGAAAATTATTATTATTATTTTTTCATGAAAAATCATTATTTGCCGACATACAACAGAAATAATGTTATGATATAGATACATTGTAACTTTAAGCAATGTATTATGTTAATGGTGTTGACTTGCCACAAGTTTATACTGTGACAATATTGAAAATAATATTGAATATTTATGTAAGTATGTACCTACATACTTACCTAATTTCGTGACTCACTATATACTACTTCTACTATTGACGTAGGTACAGTCAAGGTCAAAGATATGTATACACCACAGAGTTTCAAAAAGCGTAGTCATCTAAATGGTCATAAATTTAGCAACATATAATATAAATAAATAAAATAAAAAGCCTTTTATTTCCAGTTTTTTAACTTAAAGAAAAAAACATTTAGTAGGTACCTATCTATGTTATATATTAACCTAGTTTTATTATTAAAAAATAAAATTAAAAAAAACATTTATATTTTAAGTAGGTAGGTATTAATTTATTATTTCACTGGAACCCCTCTCAGGTAAAGGCCTCCTCCAAAGCTTTCCATTTCTCTCGGTCTTGGGCTATTTTTTGCCATTGTGGGCCAGCAATTTTTTTAATATCATCATCCCATCTAGTGAAGGGTCTTCCTCTATCTCGCTTACCCAATGGACCCTTCCATGTCGTAACTGTTTTTGTCCATCTTCGATCTTCAAGACGTGCTACATGACCCGCCCATTTCCACTTCAATTTTTGACTATGGCTGAGAGCATCTATTGCCTTTGTTTTAGATCTTATTTTAGTGTGTTTTATCTTCTGTATTTTTTTAATGTTCAACATACTGCGTTCCATTCCTCGCTGACATGTATTTATTTTGTTTTTTATTTTGTTGGTGAATTTCCATGTTTGACACGCGTACGTTAGGCAGGGAATGAGGCAAGAGTCCATGACCCTTTTCTTTAACTTGATAGGCATTTCGCTTTTAAATACTTCCTTGTAACTCCAATATTTATTCCAAGTGTGTTTGACTCTCACTCACTCTCTACCTCTAGTTCATTTCTGTCTCTGTTGAATCCAATTTGTTTTCCTAAATATACATATTGATCTACATATTCTAATCGGTCATTTCCGATTGTTATTATTGATTTTCTAGAGTTGGTTATGACTTTGGTCTTTGTGATGTTCATTTCTAAACCCACTTGTCTGCTTGCTTTGTGTAGAGTATCTTAGATACTGTATCTATCATGTATTGTAGTTGTAGACTCGATTCCGATAGCAAAACCAAGTCGTCTGCATACGCAACATATAAAAGGCCATAAATAAGTATACATAGTTTTAGAGATAACTATGTATACAACAGTTGCAATAATATGTCCTCATTTATTAAACCATAATCTTAGAAACACCACAAAGTTCAAAAATATATATACATTATTAACTTTGATGTTGAATAAATGATTTTTCTTTCTTTCATAATTATACAGTGTTTTTTTTTACTGGGACACTTAGGTTATTTGATCTTTTTTTGTGATAACAATTTAAGCATAGAAATTTTTTTGATCAAGCGTGTGTTGTCTATAATAATTAGACATTTTGATTAATTTTTTTTTATACGGATATATTGATGCTAGACTACTAGTTTGTAAAGAGAAATGGTAGATCTCGATAAAGTCTTCATTTCAGATGACAGCTGTCAAATTTATAACCGCTGTAACTCGGAAACCATTGATCCTAGACTACTAGTTTGTACATAGAAATGGTAGATCTCGTCGAGATCTTTATTTCGGATGCCAGTTTTAATTTTGACAGGTGTCATCTGAAATGAAGAAATCATTAAGATCTATCTTTTCTCTTTACAAACTAGTAGTCTAGCATCAATTGTTTCCGAATTACAGCGGTTTTAAATTTGACAGCTGTCATCCGAAATGAAGATCTCGACGAGATCTACCTTTTCTCTTTACGAACTAGTAGTCTAGGATCTATGGTTTCCGAGTTATAGCCGTTTCAAGTTTGACAGCTGTCATCGGATATGAAGATCTCGACGAGTTATATCATTTTTTTTTTAGAAACTAATGGTCTAGGATTAATAGTTTTCGGGTTACAGCTGTTTTAAGTTTGACAGCTGTCATCTGAAATGAAGATCTCGACGAGATCTATGATTCCTCTTTACAAACTTGTAGTCTAGGATCAATAGTTTTCGAGTTACAGCGGTTTTAAATTTGACAGCTGTCATCCGAAATGAAGATCTCGACGAGATCTACCTTTTCTCTTTACAAACTAGTAGTCTAGGATCTATGGTTTCCGAGTTATAGCCGTTTCAAGTTTGACAGCTGTCATCGGATATGAAGATCTCGACGAGTTATATCATTTTTCTTTAGAAACTAATGGTCTAGGATTAATAGTTTTCGAGTTAAATCAAGTGTTTAAGTGTTTCAAGTGTTTAAATCGAGTGTCTAAGATTTTCGCGGATTTATATTTTGTATAGGTAAATATTTTCGTAGCAGTTACCTACTGAATCTTTATTTAATGACATCAACATGACTACAATATTTTGCATCACTTGCAGGATACTAATTATGTTAATTTTGATTGTATACAAGTTTTTGAACTTGCCTTATACATATTTATGTGGCCATTGAAGTTTACATATTTATTAGTATTATTAGTATTTGGATGAGTACATATCTTTTGAACTTTGTATGATTACTTTTATTGTTGCACATTACTTGTATATATATTTTTGTCCTTGACTGTACTTATATTGACTATATATTTAATAATATTGGTATATATAATAGTTTCAGGGTAACAAAGGTCCGTAGAAATACTCTCGCGCTACTACTCCGCGGCGGCAGCGAGTGGTAGACTATACTACTACCTATATGTAGTATAGGTACCTACACGTCTAATCTAAATGGTGACGTTTTATAGTAAACATATCCTAGGAAATCATAAGACACTTTGGGGTACCGTAGTCCGACAAAGAACCCTTATATGATAATTTTCGTCTTGTCTGTCCGCTCGTCCGCTTCATTAGCTACTTTTAAAGTTATTATCCGAAATGCATATTGTACCTACTTTCGATGTATATCTCAGTTTTCAACTTTTCATTGGATACAAAGTATGCCATGCACGTTGCGCCCCCAATCTTTAACTCTTTATACTTCCATCACACCCACCTGGGTAATTCCGGAGAAGTCTTGATACAGCCACGTACACCATCAGCAATGGGTGGAAAGTGAGTGCTACAGCCAGTAGGAACAGCCATAGCTTAGCGCCACGCCTTATGTCTCCGAAACCATTCACAACTGTTTTTATACCTATGCTTATTCTGAAAAAGTTGCAAGTATTAATATCATAATTCTTTTTATGGGTCCGTGCCAAAATGGTAAAAGAAAACCTCAAGTTCCGACTACCTCCGTCTGTCACAGCTGCAGCAACTAATATAGGTATCGACTTTTGGAATAGTTTTAAATGATGCTGGCCACCTTAGCAAATGAAAGTATTGCAAAAATATTTTTATTTTCATTTGGTCGAAACTGGGAAAAATAATAGCATTTTCGAAGTTTACTTCGAGATAGCATATACTTGAAGTACTCCATGCCTTGGGCAAATTCACAATTTTATCATCATAGCGTAATTAGGTATGCACATATGAATGGATTAAGTCTTAGATGAAACCAGAGGAGAAAGATAGGGTACTCTCTTACATTGCTTAAACTAAAACGGGCTCGGTATACTACATGTACACTCAATAACATTAAAGCTAAAATCAAAGTTGCGTTCGTACAACCACAAATATCATAAATAATAGGTACCTACGTAATAGGTATCTACAGATATTTTCCACAACGGCGCCTAATCAATGAACGAATTAAATAAATGTAAATGATCTGAAATCAAGCCGTTGCCGTTTACTTGGCTTTGTAGGACTATTTTCAGTAAGAAATTATCGTATCTTTCTATTTTTGGTTACATCTAAGACTTTTGTAGAATAAATAATTTTACTTGCTTTCCACTTTCAACGAGGTCGTAAATAACAGTGTCGCATAGTAATATCAATAGTATAACGACAAAAATGTGGTAGATCGCCCGAATGTGGAGAGAGTTTCCGATGAGGTCTGTTAGAATTGATTCTCGATGGGCGAACTCTGGATCTTGTACTTTCTCCACTTGATGACTTACGTCTCCGTTCTGTATGTCATTACTTTGCTTCCTGCGCCTGCGCAGGATATCTTCTTTTGACATTTTAAAGCTGTGCTCTGAAAAAAAAATTAATGTTACGAAAGCCTGATTATAATATGGTAGATGGGTCGCAGGTTTCCATCATATTGCTAGGGTAAAAGTATACTCGCACTTCCCATTGATATCGAGCCTGTTCACACAAAACATCACAAGCGACACATACAAAATATTCAATTTCACACCTCATATATATTTTTTATTTACTACTCAAGCATTGGTCGTGGATTCGATTTCCACTGGAGACTGGAGACAGACAACTTTGCAAAATTTGTACAAGTTGGTCTTGGTCTGAATATTATATTTCTGAGTTGCCCTATCCTTAATTAATTTCCATAATAGGTACGGGAGTTATTTGGGATTAGATTGAATGGAAGTATATGTACTAGTATTAAATTACGTTATTATTTAATTCTAAACTAATAATTACTACCTAAATATATGTAAACCAATTGTTCCATTCAGTCAGTTGCAAAAGTGGGTATAGATAGATATCTATATTTACAAAATGTGATAACTTTTACATATGTAGGTAACTATAGGATTTGTTGTTATTTACATTTTGTATATAAATTTCAACACTTATTTGATACACAATAAGTAATGAATACATTGCAATAAATAAAACAATTCACTCAAATCTAGGTCTGAAGTGTCTGATAGATACACTAAAATTGGTAGAAATTATGAACTTACCTGACTCAACGGGTCACAGCTGTAGTTGGGTGCACAATTAGAAACACTAAATAAACACGTTCACACCATTATTGTGTTAGGACTTGGTGTCCTAAGTAAAACTAAGTTAACTAAGTGTATTCCCGTTCCAGATAAATTTATTTTTGCATTGTTATTGCTTAACCTTTCACATCGAGATAATGATCCGTCAATCAAACAAACAGCATAACATATACAATTATGTTTTCTAAATGTACCCTCGATTTCTGTTATAATTAACACCAATCAACACTAACATTATAAATGAACTAATAAATGTCTTACAATATTTAGGTAAGTGATGTTAATATTTACACTTTTGGTTCTAATTGTAGGTATCTATATACTTTGTTCTTCATAAAAACGTGTTTTAATATTTAAAAATATTTCATTGATACACGCACAAGTGTTTTTATCAATAGAGCGTCTGCTACTGATCGTTCGATGTTTAGTTTATTTATTTAAAGTTATAGATACCTATAATTAATTATTGTTATCATTCAGGATTCATAAGCTGTAAAATAGTTAATGTCTATCAGTTTAGTGGCCTCATGCATGATGATAAATGTCTTGTCTTATCGATATTTTATGAAATCTGTTGAGTTTTCGACATTTACTATTTTGATTATTATTTGTAGAAAAAAGAATAGTAAGCGTGTGTGAAGAGAATGATGGACTGAGCGAAGCGAAAGATGTGTGTCAGGATCGTGACCTGTCTCTCTCTCTCTCTGCCTACCTCGCCAGGTACATAGCGTGATGATATGTATGTACGATATAAAATAATAGCTTAGTTACTCACCCAAAGGAAAGATATTGGGTAAATTTATAAATAGCTGATCTTTGACTCTTTGCCAGAATAATTACTATTTAGGCACGGGCCTTAAGCACTTGCAAGTAATATGCGATTTCTCTTGAACCACTGTACCGATTTGGATAAAACTTTCAGCAAAGTAATCCTGATGAATCATCTCAAACTTTTGCTATGAGATTGTTGCATTCTCACAAGAATTGCTTTCATCGATATTGACTTTTAAACTATCACAAATTGGGGCCGAGTTCTGGTCTTCCAAGGCTAAACAAAGGTGAGCCGACGACCTAAAATGCAGAGGGTGGAGGACCGGGTGAGTTCATAGGGGCGTTCATTGGACAAGGGCCAAGGCCAGCAGTGGACGTACACGAAGCGAAGGGCTGAAATGCTATCTGAAATTTCAAAGCCTGGACACATTGATCCAATGCGTTTATAATAGAACTAGAATGCGGCCAATGGCAAGAGCGAACATTCATCTTGACACTTGGTATAACTCAAGCCAATCCCTCGTGCAATCCCGTGAAATTATGAGCCGAGTTTATTTTTATGTGTTGAAACTCTCACATCCAGCAGCGCAGCGTAATATTGTCGGGTAGATAAATACATACGTATGGGAGCGTGCATGTAATAAAATGTGTCTGATTTATAGCCGATACAGATTTACGGTTTCTTTACGTCTGTTTATCATCGGCCCGTAAAAATGATCACGACACAATACGCAATATCGTCTGCAGTTATATCGTTCAATCACCCGTTTATGAAGTATAATAAAACATTATTGGGCGCGAGGTGATTCCAATGAAGTAGTTAAACAGTGGCATAGCTAACTAATATTACTCTTTTTCATACTCGTAAATACGGTTTTGTCACGTAATGACCACTTCCCTAAATGACCGTTCCTAGAATGACCACATCCCAAAACGACTATTCCCAAAATGAACAGCTTCCTATAATATAATATAATATAATATAATATAATATAATATAATATAATATAATATAATATAATATAATATAATATAATATAATATAATATAATATAATATAATATAATATAATATACATGGCTGAGGCACTGGGTGAGTTTCACTCGTGTTTCACCTCGTTAAGCTGAAACTTCGTACTTACATTGCCAGGCGGCAATGAAGGAAAAATTATGGAAATTTCGGGAAAAAATATTATTAATTTTCCTCGTAGGAAAACTAAAATTGACGAGTCCCGCACGTTGTGTACGACAAACGCTTTGATGTATTTATTTCTCGGAACCCACCTTTGTCTTAGACTATCGGCACGCTTGGTCTCGTTTTAATGATAATTCGCTGTCCAACAGTGGAATATACAGGCTGTTGATTTGTTAGTTAACTTGACGACCTTTGAAATAATAAGGTAGCGGATAGCGGAGCAAGCGATGTGGAACAAACAAAGGCCGAGACGGTGCCTGCAGTGACCTTTGCCATTCACAGCTTCATCGGTAGTGTGTCCATTCTAACAATGGCTAGAAATTATAGAGGGATTAAAGGGTGTGCATTTGGACTACCTACTTTAAAATTGAATGTCAGTCAACGTGCTGATGACGATATTTAATATTATTTATCATATTACCTATTACATCACAGAAATTTTTAATCGAACCTGGTGTCGGAATAGTCCTAAAAAGTCGGCAAAGCGTATCCCACCAATATGTGGGATCTGTCAATTTTAGTTGTCCTGAAATATTTCACAAAATGTATTTTTTAATTTTCAAAAATTTTTTAATATTTACATTTTCAATGTTCCAAGTTTCAAATAAATCGGCCCCTAATTCTCAAGTTATCCGCCGGTCATACAGACGTAATATCCTCGCTATAAAAAAATGCTTAAGTCAGGAAACTGCATAATGTGACCACTACATTGTGATCCTAAATAGTTATGTAGATAGGTAGGTATACTATTATCACTATAGGGCAATTTGTCTTTGACCGAATCGGGTCAATGTAGTGCTAAAAACTGCACAAAAGCTATTAAACTGCAAATGTGGCTACACTATTCAGCGGGCGCTATGCAAAAGCGTCTAACAGTGTTATTCATGCATCCGTGGGCGCTTGCTCGGCTCCCGGGGCGAGCGGCTCTGTGCCAACACTTCACCTCACAGCGGCACCAATATGGATAATACATGGGATAGAATTTTATAACTTCCTATTAATTTCGTTTTCGTAGGAGGGTGCCGATTTTACGACCGATAAAGGACAATGGGCTAAATATATGGGGCGTGGTCCAAATGTTCATATTTATACATATACTATTTAAACATATATTATTTATTTAACAATAGTTAGGTATATGTATTACAGTTGTCGGCGCCTCCCTAGCAACACTAGTTTGGCCCACTCACTCGCCACGCTCACCTGTCAAAAATTCATTCATTCCTTTCGCTGTCCAACCGTTTTTATGTACTTACACAATTTTGTCAAAAAGGAATTAAATCTCAATAATCAAGTTATCAAGCATTTTTCTTTATGTTCACATCGCGAACATAAAAGTGGCGACCGTGACAGGACTCAAAAATAAGCTTCAATTGCAATCTTCGGATCTACAAACTCAGACGCCACGCCTACCACAACTGCGTCTAAGAAAAATCGCCGAAATACAAGCAAGTCCTGCCCATTTTTCGACGTGCAAGCAATACGCATCACAAATAACAAGAAAGGATTGGCCTTCTCAACAATCTTCGAAGGAGAAACGCTTCAAGCACTTTTGCTGACACGCCGGCCGGCCCGCCATTGCCGAACCACGCGCTCAAGAATCAAGAAGCAGTCGCCAGACAACACAGCGCCGCAATCTGCCAGCCCAAAAGTGAGCCCGTTCCTTTTCTCACCCATTTATGCCTACCTATCCCCTTCGATTTGTGTAAATCGGGGAAATTAAGTTGCTCGTACGGTTAAAAGCACGTGTAACCTACCTACTTTCTACGACTGTCAAATGTGCATGCCTAAGTTTTACATGCCTTCAGTCGCCTGCTTATATTCGCAAGCCTAAATCAGTGTATAGCTGGCCTATCTACATTCCTACTTAAATTGTATGCCTATTTTCCAAATTTATAGTGCTTTAGCTATACGCGCCTAATAACTTGCAAATATATCCGTTTCTGTCAATCATCAATTTTCAAATTCTATATACAATAATTAGCCTACAAGTACATTAAATACTTCTACTTAGCTACCCAATCTTCAATTGTCGGCACGCCTAAATTGATACTGTGCCCCAATAAGCCTAAATCAATCTAAGCTGTCTTGTTACCAATCCACTGAACGATTTTCAAACCTACCAGCCCATTGCTATCTGCTGCTGGACAATATACTTTGCCTACATAAACTATTTGAAATTATACACACCTTATACAGATAATCTATTTTGCACCCAAGCACCTACATATTTCCTTGCTTGCATATACACCTCTCTTGCACCCTCTATTCCAGCGATCGCTTGCTCAAACATTCAATTGCTCGTGCATCTGCGTGCAACCGCTTGTCGCGTGCTTCCTGCGCTCCGAGCACACTCTAGGCTGCCTACCTGCCGGCGTCTGCTTCAGCAGCGGCTGAGCTTCCACCGGTCTTCCCTTCGTGCCACCGTGGAGTGAGGAGGGTGTCGTATGCAATTTAATTTATTTACCGATCAACTCACTCATTTGTTTGGTTGTGTGCTAGCATCAAGCGGCCATGGCTGACCTAAAGGAATTGATCGTTAAACGCAGCTCCATAAAGGGGCGTATTACAAAATTTAAAAATCATTTAATCAGTCTCCAAGACACCAAGTTAGAAGCACTTGAAACTAGCATGCTAACCAGTAAATTGACAAAATTCGAAGCGCTATTCAGTGAATTCGATGGGGTGCAGGAACAGATTGAATTCTTAAATGAAGAAAATTTAAGTTCTGAACTAAATGAAAGAGATTTAATTGAAAACGAGTTTTATCATTGCATTGCCACGGCCCAGGATATTTTAGCCTCGTCAACCTCCCATACTAAGGATGAGTCTGACCGTAGTAGTGCTTCCTCGTGCGATCATCATAGTCCCTGCCATGCTGAGCGGGACGTGCTGGGATTTCGCCTTCCTATCATAAAAATCAATAATTTTGATGGAACCTATTACAAATGGTTGGAATTTAGAGACACTTACCAATCTTTGATTCATAATAATGATAAAATAAAAAATATTCACAAATTTCATTATTTAAATTCTTATCTTGAGGGTGAGGCCGCGCGTGTCATCAAAAATTTAGAAGTTACCGATAACAATTATCCTGAGGCGTGGAAACTGCTCTGTAATCGTTATAACAATACTCGTCAACTGGTAAATAATCACTTAAAGTCACTTCTCAATATAGAGTCGGTTCGCGAGTCCGATAAATCACTTAGATTTATCGTCGATAATGTCACAAAAAACTTGCGAGCACTGCACACTCTGGGTGAACCCACGGACCACTGGGACACCCTAATTATATACATGGTCTCAGCAAAATTTGATACCAACACCTGCGTGAAATGGGAAGAGCATAGAAACTCTCTAACTAACATGCCTACTCTTGAGGAGTTTTTTAATTTTCTAAAAAGTCGCGCGGACGTCTTAGAGACCGTGTACCGAAATAAGCAAGACAAAAACACGAAAATCTTTCCTGCTAATAACAATACGAACCGCCAAGCTCAGCCAAAGTCCCAATCGAAGTCTTTCGTTGCTGAATACAAATCTAAAGATTCTGAATCTTATAACAAACGTTCTGAATGCGTCGTATGCAAGGGCGCGCATCGAATTTATGATTGTGATGTTTTTAAATCTAAATCCCCAGATGAAAGGACTTCTCTAGCCTCCAGTCTACATCTCTGCTTAAATTGCCTGAGAGTCGGGCACGAGCTGCGAAAATGCCGCCTGTCAGGCGCCTGCAGAGTCTGCCGTAAGCGTCATAACACACTTTTGCACAAGCCCTCTGAATCTGAGGATGAAAATACTAAGGTCTCGGAGTCTGTCACCATGTCTTCTACGTCAGCCTCTGAAACTCTTCTTTCTACTGCATTAGTAGACGTCATAAACCCCTTTACGAACGAAGTCGTAACCACCAGGGCGTTGCTCGATTCTGGCAGCCAATCTTCCTTCATAACAGAGGATCTGAAACACAAATTAAATCTAACTAGTCAGGTCTCAAATATACATACCGTGATTGGCATAGGGAACACTCACTGCAAACTAACTGAGCGTTGTACAGTGAGTCTTCAATCCAAGAATACCACTTTCAATGTTATTCTATCTTGCCTAGTGTTGCCGCAAATTTCAGGCAAATTACCTAAGTCATTTATTGATACCAAACATTTAAAACTATCTTCCTTTCAACTGGCAGACCCCAGCTTTTACCATCCGTCAGAAATAGGAATGCTCATCGGTGCTGACGTCTTTTGGGACATCATTGGTTCTAGACAGCACTCTTTAGGTAAGGGTAACCCTATTTTACGTGACTCTAAATTAGGATGGATCATAGCAGGTCCCATATCATGCCGTCAAACACCCACCAAGTCAGTTCAGTGTAATTTCGTACACACATTATCTTCAGAGTCTACTCGTGATTTGCATGATGATTTGTCAAAGTTTTTCGAACTGGAGAGTGTTCCACAAAGGTCCTCAGCACCATTAAGCGAAGAACAGAAGCTGTGTGAACAGCACTTCTTATCCAATACCCGCCGCGGTGAGGATGGTCGATTTATTCTAAAGCTCCCTCTCATTGAGGAACCAGACTGTTTAGGCGATTCCTACCTAACAGCCAAAAAACGATTAATCAGTTTGGAGCGTCGTTTCAAAAAGCAGCCCGATGTTAAAAAATTATATACAGACTTCATACATGAATACGCTGATCTAGGGCATCTCTCCGAGTCTACCGAAAAACGTCCAGAGAACTCCTACTTTCTTCCTCATCACCCAGTTATTCGTGAAAAGAGTGAGTCAACTCGCTTACGCGTTGTATTCAATGCGTCGGCTCCCACGTCCTCTGGCTTGTCAGTAAATGACATTCAAATGATAGGACCTACCATTCAAGACTCGCTTTTCAACATTCTTATACGGTTCAGGCAGTATCGTTATGTGCTCTCCGCAGACATTGCTAAAATGTATAGGCAATGTCTAATAGCGGATGATTCTGATCGAAATCTACAATTAATTTTGTGGCGTGATGAGGAAAATCAACCAATAAAAACATTAAGACTAAATACAGTTACCTATGGTTTTTCCAGCGCGAGCTTCCTCGCCACTCGGTGTCTCTGGCAGCTCGGAGAAGAATGCGAAGATGATTTTATCAAACAAATAATCCAAAAAGACTACTATATCGACGACCTGCTTACTGGGCACGATGACGAGCAGCAGCTGCTCTACATTCAGCAGGCAGTATCCCAAGCTCTTCTCAAGGGATGTTTCCCCTTGAGGAAGTATCGCTCTAATTCCCCTGCACTGCTCTCTTCAAAGGTAATCAATGCTGACGACAATCTCATGTTGAGCCAGGCCACTAATGTCCTAGGACTTGGCTGGAATCCTTCCACAGATGTACTGCATTTCCCCATTGAAATCGCTCCAAACAAAGTCATTTCCAAGCGCAGCATATTATCTACAACTTTTAAGATATTCGATCCTCTGGGCCTTCTCTCGCTGTGCACCATCACACCAAAAATAATGATTCAAGAATTGTGGTCTCTAAACAAAGACTGGGATGAACCAGCTCCGGAAGCACTTCAGGCAAAATGGAAAAAATTCCTTGACAGCCTAACTTCTATCTCTTTTTTTACTGTTCCCAGGTGGATTTTAGTTCAAAGCCCTGTCTCCATCGAATTGCATTGCTTCTGCGACGCGTCCCAACGAGCTTTCGGAGCCTGCATCTATGTCCGCTCTACCCAATCAGATGGAAGCGTACAAACGCACTTACTATGTGCCAAATCTCGAGTGGCCCCAATAAAAGCCACAACTATCCCTCGTCTCGAACTTTGTGGGGCGTTACTTGCTGCTCAGCTAAGCTCCGCCGTGACCGAGGCCTTACGGTGCCAACCATCCAGTCATGTCTTCTGGACTGACTCTAGCGTCGTGCTGGGTTGGTTGCGAACGAGCTCTAACAAACTCAAAACGTTTGTAGCTAACAGAGTCGCTGCTATACAAGAGCTCACAGATACGGCTGCCTGGCGTCACGTGCCTACGTCACAGAATCCAGCTGATTTATTGTCTCGTGGGGTAGATCCAATGTTAGTACCCAATAATAACTTGTGGTGGCATGGGCCCGACTTTCTACAGGAGCCACAGTCTTCATGGCCCTCCCAGCATGCTAATGACTATCCAAAACAAACCGACTTACCGGAAGTAAAGGTTCATCCTGCTGTCGTCTCGGAAACTCTACCTAGCATTGACCTGCAAAAATATTCAAAATTAAAAACACTTCAACGCATTTTCTCATACATACACAGATTCATACACAATTGTAAAAATCCAACGTCTAAAAGCACAGGTCCTTTGCAACTTACCGAACTAGACAATGCCTTTACATCGCTTGTAAAAATATCGCAAAATTCATCGTTTGAAAGGGAAATTTCTCTCTTGCGCAACGGCAAGAACATTCCTCCAAAGTCAAACATAGCCTCGCTTAGCCCCTTCCTAGACTCCAAAGAAGTCCTCCGAGTTGGTGGCCGAATCGAAGCGTCAGAATATAGCTACGACACAAAGCATCCAATTTTACTAAAAGCTGATCATCAGCTGACTAAACTTATTTTTCGTCAAGAGCATGAACGTCTCTTACATGCAGGCCCACAACAATTACTTACCTCAGTCAGATCTCGGCAGAAACCTCGCTCGACGCACCGCCAGCGACTGCCCGACTTGCCGCAGATTTAGGGGTAAAACTATGAAAAATATCATGGGGAATCTGCCAGCAGAACGTCTTATGCCAGATTTTCCGTTTCTCACCGTCGGTACTGATTTTGCTGGACCATTTATGATTACAGATCGCAAAGGCCGTGGGTGCAAAATTACCAAGTGTTACTTATGTATTTTTATTTGCTTCAGATATAAGTGCATTCACCTAGAGGCAGTTAGCGAACTCTCTAAAGACGCGTTTATTTTAACTCTAAAACGATTCATATCGCGCAGAGGAGTTCCAAAACAAATTTTTTGTGATAACGGTCGCAACTTCGTTGCTGCCGCCAAAGAAATCAAAGCTTTTTTAAAAACAAACGCCGATTCAATTACTGATTTTGCAACCGGAGAAGGCATTGAATTTCGCTTTTCGCCTGCATACGCTCCTCACTTCAATGGCTTAATGGAGGCCGGTGTAAAATCATCTAAATTCCATATTGCACGTATACTAGGAAATACTCATTTAACGTACGAGGAGCTTTCTTCCCTATTTTCACAAATTGAAGCCATCCTTAATAGCAGACCCCTCTGTCCTCTGAGCCCGTCCCCTGATGATTACTATCCACTCACTCCGGGCCACTTCCTCATTGGGAGACCGCTCAGATCGCTGCCTTCGCCGTGTCTACTGGACCACAAGCCTCATCGTTTGAATAGATTTCTACTTCTAGAACAAATCAAACAGCACTTCTGGAAGCGCTGGTCCAACGAGTACATCGGAGAGCTACAACAACGCACAAAATGGCGCGACACGTGTCGACATCTACAACCTAATGATTTGGTGCTGATCAAGGAGGACAACACCCCACCCCTATACTGGAGACTCGGTAGAGTTCAACAATTGTTTCCTGGACCAGACGGCGTACCAAGGGTAGCTGACATCACCACTGCTCGAGGCATCATACGCAGGGCAATAAACCGCTTGTGCCTGCTGCCAACCCACGATGGGACGGAGTCTTGAAAGCAGCAAAGGCTTTCAAGGGGGGGAGTATGTCGGCGCCTCCCTAGCAACACTAGTTTGGCCCACTCACTCGCCACGCTCACCTGTCAAAAATTCATTCATTCCTTTCGCTGTCCAACCGTTTTTATGTACTTACACAATTTTGTCAAAAAGGAATTAAATCTCAATAATCAAGTTATCAAGCATTTTTCTTTATGTTCACATCGCGAACACAGTTTTTGTGTTTTTAGCACCCTTAAATTCTAGAAGATTTGTATGGGAACTGTATGTACGCTTTTCTAATATTTTATTCGGCTCACACTATACTCACTTAAATAAGCAGGGACCTACACATACACATACTGTATTTTAGTGTAAATCCAGCCTTTAATTGTCGGTCTATCGTATCATTATACATTATATTCTGTGACGGTTTTGCTATTAATTCGGTTCCATCTCTATATTCCATTCCAAATGAAATGACATTAAAATAATAAAAAAAATGCAGTCCACATCGGAACATTATTGTTTTTTTGTTTGCGAGACGCAAATGCTTTGTTTGGGTTTAGTAATTTGTGTTGGAACAGGGCATTTGTGTTGATGATATTTCCTTCGTTAGTGATAAATTATTTAGATAAACAAGGAACGCTCGGCTTATAATTTAATATCCCAAAGAATTAGGACGAACAAGAACTAGGTGGGCTAATAAGGTTACACCAGAGGGGGGCAACGGGCACAAACAATGAGCCATAAAAATTTTATGAGCCTTTCTTGTAGGTATTATTACGTACGGGCTTTGTATTGTTTGTTCCTTGCGCCGAGTGGAGAGCGCTCAGGTACGAATTCACATCACTAATGCAACCACCGGCCGCTGCACATTTGTTACCTTTACCTTGCTACCGCTTTTTAATTTCGTTACCTTTACCCTGTTACCCTTTTTCCTGTGTTTATTTTGAACCTTCCAACTGAAAGTAATTCTGCATAATTGAGCATTTGCAATGTTTATTCTAATCCTAATTTCAGACCCTTGACTTGCCCGTACTACACTCGAATCGCGATCTGTAAAATGCGGCAGGATATTTGGTAACCTTATAGATTTAGGATGCGTAGCAAAAAGTTTTAAAGGTCTTTGATTAAAACGTTAATTCAACATAGACATAAAAAGTAATTTTGAATAAACTGTAATCTGGTGAATGTTAACTGTAATCTAACACAAACTCCCAACTGCAGGAATTAAAACTTGTTATTTTCATGTAGGTATGCATATTAAACTGGTAGTTGAATAAACCTTTGTTCTCAATGGTCGGACGCAGTTTTCCCTCGGGACTCGCCGACATCTCGCTCGATGGGTCATCCTCCCGGATTATATTATCCTTTATATAGTCTGTGTTATATAATTATAGATTTCAAATATTACTTAGACTCCAAAAATATCTGAAAATTGTAAATAGGTAGTATCAATAATTTTCGTTGGTTGTCCTTTGTTTTGAAGTATGTATGTAATGACTTCTGACAGTAATGTATTACGTACATGTAGTTAGTTTTGAAGTCGGTTTTTTTAAAATTAATGAAGATAGTGACTGATGAAAGATATAAGGTATTATTTGATTCTATTTTGGGGTCATTGTTTGAAAAATTTTTTTTTAAAAAGCAACTTTCTGCAACTTTTGACTTTTTTATAGTAAGGGGAGATATACAGCGGTCCCTAAATGATCATGCTTGCATGACATGCGTTACGTTTAAGTGATGGTCATGCTCCATGATGGACCATCAATCAGTACAGTGAAGCAACGGCCAGCACGTAGTTTGCATGTCATGCACGTAGTTTACATGTCATGCACGTCAATCACTACAGCAAGACGGTCATGCATGAGTGACAGCACGTAATTGTATGTCATGCAGATTGATGGTGTAGGGACCACTTCAGTATTGGTAACCGGAGATGAAAATATTCAATTATGTAGATATAAAGTAGGTTCTTTTATATTGTCGAAATGTACGTAAGTAGATAAATACGTTTAGTAGCAAGTTGAGCACGAAATGTCTACAAGTCTTATTATTGAGAAATAATCCACCCCTATTTCAGCATTACGTTTCATTATGCCCACTCGAACGCTTTCAGACATGCGTATGTCGATAGAAAACAAGACTCTATTATAGCTGACACCGTGGCTTCCGGGGCCGTGGATACGATTCCCGTGAGAACGATGAGGAAGTGATACAAATACTTGAAACAAAGAAAATGCAATAAAACGTAATGTCTTTGCCCCGTGGCTCAAGTGGGAATAGACTTCTAAACCTGTAGGTAGTATGTCTGTGTTTTTATTCTATACCTATAGATCGTGTTTAAAGGTATAAAATGTAGAACATTTTGGAAATTTTGTTGACAGGTATATTATTTACCTATAGGTTATTTACCAGTCAGAAGAAAAAAACATACATGTATATATGTACGGTACCTTGTCTAATCCTAATAAGGATATGGAAAATAAATAAGGTGTTAGGCGCCACGCAGTGGGAATCGAACCCACAACCTCCTGGCACTGGAGTCCAATGACCAAGCAACGAGGCGGTCAACAAGAACCAAGCCAGCTTAATATTTATACCTGCGTTTCTTTGTATATCTATTTAAAGGAGACTATTCTTTAGGGATAAATAAAAGTTTCGTGCAAGCAAAACCGAATGCGAAAGTTCATTGAACATAAAGGAAACACAATATAAAGCTACGCAAGGGCTGCATGAATAAATTCTTGTAACCGTATCAAGACGAGCACCGTCTCGGGATAATGTCGAACCTCGTAGGGAACACGAATAACCTTTCTCGCGTCTGCCCTTACATTAGGTCGCTAAATGGTTTACAGGTTACGGTACACTCAATAATCGTAAATGTGAAAGGTGAAGCTTTTACGATGGTAGCCATTAGGTAAGTGCCTATAATGGTAAGTAGAATTTTTTTTACATGCGATTCATTACCATTTGCTCATTTTAGCGATAGAAAATACAATAGTTGGTTCAAAAACTATAATATTGGATGGATTACCAAATTCTAAAGGGTTCTCTCAATCATAGTAGGTTAGTTCTATTGTTATATTCGATGGTTTGGCTAAGCAGTGAAATGGCTAATTTCATTTTTAGTTAAATGAAAATTTATGGATTTATCAACACCCGTGATCAAAACCTCTATATGTAAAACAATATTTATGTACCCTATGTTATTTTAATTTACATTTTTAGAGGTTTTGTTTTCTCTATTCAATTAACATGGCTTAGTTATTTTTAAGACCTAATTCGCTCGCAAGTGCTTGGAAAGTAGGGTCTAAACGATATGATGGAGGTAAGGTGCCTATATACATACGAGTAAGATGAAAAAGGGATGAATAGAGAGGAGCACTCGAATGCGAGTGGAATTACTTGAGCTGAGAACGGAGGCGATGTTGTTTGCACCCTTCGCTTAGTGCTCGGTTTTCAATCTAGGTATATCACTGGATGAATTGACTAGGTAGGTTCATGAAAGTAAGTGCTCAATTTTTGATATTGTGCGCTTTTGGCATTCTGCTCTTTCGACTACATATAGTCACAGATGGTCATAGTCAGAGCGCACATGCGCCTTGTACATTCTGGCGCTTTTGAAAATATGCAAATGACCTACCCTAGTCCAGTGCGGTGTGCGTTTTTTGTTTAGCTGAATTTGTATGAAGTGCTTTAGGCGTCCCATGTATATGTTTCATCGTACAAATATTTTCATTGTATATTATTGTATATATTTTTAATTTTGTTTGACATTGTATAAACTTAATTCAATTTATATACCTATACTTCAAAAACACGATATAGGTATTAATTAAGTCAGATTGAAATTCATATAATTTTATGAAAATATTGTTTAATTGATCCTTAAAATGGATGTCACATAAATTGATGAGTTACTAAGAAATTATAAAATTATCCTCTAGGAGTGACTTTGGTGCAAACTCCAGTCAGGCAGAGTAGGGGCTCACGACAAACAGCTGAGGGAGTCTCTCCTAATTCCTTGCTGTAAGTCTTGCACGCTGATCCCTCGGCTGAAACCGAAACAAATTACTTGAGCTAGATAAGATTGGATTAGTTTTGACTCTATTTACTACTATAGACGATTGATATGGTCTAGCGGATTAGTTTTCATTATCGAACGTTCATAATTATCTACATCTACTGTTTGAACGCTGTAGCAAGATTTATGATTATAAAGACGTATATTAATAATTATCTAAAGCGCAAATGATACAAATATTTTCAAAAGAAATAATGTGCAAAATTAGTTTTATAGGATGCAGTGTGTATTTAGATAGGGTTTCCAGTCATAAAGTTAGTGTGTTAAATTCAAGGAATTTTAGTAGCATCGTTGTGATACTACAGACGCATTTGCCGACGTGATGTGGAGGTATGCGGACGGCTTGCGGCATCCAGCTGGAAGCGGCGGGAATAATGTAAATTGCAAGCTATGTCGGACATAAAATAGAGGACGCAATTGAAATAGATTTTTTTTATACAATCATGTCGATTCGGAGGTGCACACGACTTAACTAAAGTCAGTCTATTGTGCTCTTTTTTTATCTGTAGAAATAAGAGGTGGCATGTATTTTAGAACTGTCAAATTAGTTTAGTGCTGCCAGCTTCATGTGCCAGATACAAGAAAATAACCATGGTTTGCTCATGGTTTGTATTGCAATTTAGAACATGGCGATTAAAATTCTCTCTGTCTGACAAGACTAAACAAATTTGACAGTTCTAAAATACATGCCATCTCTTATGTCTAGAAATAAAAAAAGAGCACAATATAGGGTAATGTAAGAGATACACTTCCTTGAGTAATTAAGGTATTTAATCACCAGCAAGTACACGTTATTATACATGAAATGTGCTTGAGAATTGGAGTACTTAGGTACAGAGAGAGAGTCTAATTGCTTATCCGGCCGAGCCGCGGTTACCACTCTTCTCTACTACCGCCCTCTATCGGGGATTACGTGTACCTGGCTGGCAGACGAATAGTGCGTCCCCTTCTACTGGAGGGGGCCACACCCGCGCTGTATCAATAGACTAAATTTAGTTAAGTCGTGTGCACCCTGAATCGACACCATGGTCTTAAGCTAGTGTCAGTAAAAGTGTGTTAATCAATGTCCAGCAAGGTGTAGTACAGGCTGCTGATGTTTAACACTTACGGAGCAAAGTGACGCACGCGGGGCAGCAGGCGCACTTGCCCGCGTGGTTGGGGCGGAACTCGGCCGTCTTGCCGCAGCTGGCGGGCGCCACGGGCGCGCTGCACGGGTGCTCCTTGCAGTACGCACTGCCGCACACCAGGTCGCCGTACGCCACCGCCAGGACGCACGCGACCAACACTACGACTAGCACAGCCTTCATCCTGAAATAAATGAGCAACACATGTTTTATACCTACTAATTACAATTAAATAAATATGCGCGTCCAGTGGCACAAGGGAAGACGCGGCATATCATGTCGAGAGGCCTGAGTACGATCCCCGGTCGAGCCATTACCAATGGATTTTTCTCGAAACTTACATGTACTTACATTTACTGACTACTCTCAAACGGTGAAGGAAAACATCCCGAGGAACCTGCAAACGCCTAAGAAGAAATTCTAAAGCGCATGAGAAGTTCACCAACCCGCACAGGGCTAGTGTGGTGCTGGTGGACTATAGCCCTAACGCCCTCGTAGAGAGGGTAGGCCTGAGCTCCAGCAGTGGTACATTTGGTTGTTGATTTGATTTGACAACAAATATTACTTGTAAATTAGTGTCGCGGTACAATGTTCGGGTTAGCTGGAAGAGATTTCATTGAAATAAGCTTAACCCTTTGTATAATTCTCTGTTCTTTTGTATTGTTTGTATTTTCTGTGTGTACAATAAAGTATTAAATTAAATTAATATTAATATAGGTAGGTTCTCAATTTTAATACTAAAAATTTAATAAAGAACCACAATAAACGCTTGAAAATTGTAGCACAAAGTATCACACGTCCTGCCAAACGGCAGCTAGCGAACACTCGTAAAGAGTTTAGGGCTCACATTGTTTTTATCGACCATTCCAGTCCAGTAAATAAAAAAGGAAAGGGTTGTTTAATTAAATGCACAAATGGGAAAACCCATGTTACATAATAAATATCTAATGTAAATCTCTGTTCGTTTCCAATTTCGGTCGTAGCCGATTGATTAATTCGGGAATTGGTAATTCCCGAATGGTCCTGTAAAACTGAAAACAATCGGCAAGCTACGCCGAGCTGGCATTGATCTAGACGATGATGGCTCGCGTTCGTGATACGAATGAACAATCGGGGAAGAGAGATTGCAAAAAGTCTTTCCGGAATTTAGATGATCCTCTAATATGCGGGGAACGAATTCCCGCATTCATCAAATCAATGGATGGGGTGTGAAATCGTTGGTACTAGTACCTACCTGGCCTTGGTTAAAGATGAATGGATTTTTCGGTTTTCCATTCTATAAAGTAAAAACTCAAACCGTGTCAAACGTTCGGCGGCATTGGATGAAGTTACTATAGACGGTTTATCGATGTATCGATAGACGTGTTGCTTGTTTAAGCCCGTGTTATTGTTAATATGAACAAGGTCCCTACATTAAATAGGTAATTACACAATTATTGCCATCATACTAACAAATACGAAACTTTAGCGTTCTCATACAATTATTTTCATCCCGGTAATCAAATATGTGGACCCTTGTCACAGAGGAAATAATAGTTACTATTGCCCTTACACAGCAGCCGCATTACTATGCTTACTTTACCCACGGGGCTGAAAGCGTCGCCTATAAAATTGTATTAAGATTTTCATCAAACAATCATTACGAGATGAAAATTGAAAAGTTTTATAAATTAAGTTTATTCTTCATTTACTTCTAAAAGGGCCACCCGGTTCAAATGATATCTACATAAGTGAATTTTAATAACTTTTTGAACTCTTTTTTATCCCTAAAGATCAATTTCGTGTAACGCCGGACTTTTCTCTTGCAATTTCAAAGTTTTAGGCGATAGAGGTAACGATGAATTATAAATGAAAGGGAACCTATTCGAATTTTGTATAGAAGCAGTATTAAAGTAAAAGGTTGTATTACGTAACACACCGTAGCGATAACTCAGTTTTTATATAACTTATTTGATTTTAAAACTTATGTGGTTAAAAATTAAAACTAGAAAAATGTTTTTTAAAAATCTGTGACAATTGTTGTACCTTTTCACCTAAATTTTTTAAGCCTAAGTTCTCCGCACTAACATGTTTTCCCATAATAAACCCTGTTTTTGTATTCGTAAACTTACTTGAGGAAAAGGAGGAAAATCCGCGTCAACCGAATAGGTAGGAGATACAAAAAGGAATGACAAAACGAAAGCACTGTGAAGCAATTATAAGAATAAGCCGATGATAACCCCGGCCCCTGTTTACTCGCCGCTTGATCTCCAGAGCACGGAGTTCATCTCGTCGCCGTGTTTCTTGTGTTTTATCGCGCTATGGCTTGTTGTTACGGCGATAAATTTTCGTGGAGTTTGTTTTTGGGTTCGAAAATGTAATAATAGTACTTACCTATCTATTGAAATTTAAAAGAGTATAAATATATTGCTATGTTACGTTTAGTACAGCATACTTACATACAAATCTGGTATTTTTTGCATTTTTAGGGTTCCGTTCCTCAAAAGTTGTTCATTGCTGTTTATTTTCAACTTGCTTATAGAAGTGCTACCTACCTACAACTTGTTTTGGAATAATGCGTTAAAATTATTAAAGGTATTCAACATACAATATTTATTTAGGTAGGTAGATATTTATCTAATGGATCGAAAATAAGTTAGCAAAGTACTGCAAAGATGTAATCGTACTACATAATGTAAGCTTTTTTATCTCGAAAAAATAATTTTCCTATTTTTACATATGATATTGCAAAATTGCAGCAAATACAAACAACCGGACAAGTGCGAGTAGGAGTCGCGCCTTGAGGGTTCCGTACAAACTTAATTTTTTAAAATTTCGAAAGTCTTTATCCCTTAAGTAGGTACTAACTTGCATGGATGATTTGGTTATACGCAAAATTAACTTTGTTTGTAAGAGAAAAATTCATTGTTTTGTGATGTAACTACAAATTTACTGTTTTCGGATTTTTTCCATTACTTGTGCTTTAAGACATTGCTTCTTGCCAAACTTCAAGATTCTAGGTCAACCGGAAGTACGCCATAGGTTTTCATTACAAAAATACTCAAAAATGCGGCTGTTTGCAATTTTACTGTGTTGACTTAGAAGTTTGATTTTTTCACAGCTCTAAGGTATGTAGACCTGAGTATTTGATATTAATTTGAACTTGATACCTCCACGCGTTCCTGAGAAAAAGGGTATTGACAGACAGACGGACAACGAAGTGATCCTATAAGGGTTCCTTTTTCCTTTTGAGGTAAGGAACCCTAAAAATGATTGTATTTATACAGAATCCCACTAGAGACACATTTAAACAGACGACATCTAGTAATGACGTAGATCTAATATATACTTATACGTTAGTATGTCGATGATTGTGTTACCGCCGGTGTCGCCAGTGCATGGAATAGCGCGCGGTGGATTAATTACATTTAGGTATGCCACCAGCGAGTTACCAGTACAGTCACTATACATTCATACTAGGTACGTATTGAATGAATAATATGACTTGGTTTCCTAATGATCTTATTTTCTTTTTCTTTATAGTGAGGAAATCTGTTACTAGTCGCAGGCTCGAAATATAAATATGTGAGGTCAATTATTCCGCCTGCACGCTGATAAGGCCCTCGACATTTGATTGTGGAACTGCACTGCAAGTAACTCTTTCGTTCCCTATTGACTTCACGTGGATTTTAACATTGAAAATGTTTGTGGGATCGATTTCACGAAATAAACAAAATCTGCGATAACTTCTAGAAATTTAGGGCTATGAGGTCAGACGTGGGCTCAAAACGCTCAGAATTTATCGAGACACTTTTTAACGAGAGAAAGTTTGAAAATCGGTTGGCAATTTTTTTTTGAAAATCGAAAAAGTTTGGAAAAATCTGGGGATTTTTTGGGACGAAATTTCGAAAAGATTTTTTTTAACGAATATATTTGGAATATCGAAAAAATAAGAAAAAAAGACCTCTGCGCTTAGATGGACTATCCAAATATAATTTTTTGAAATTTAATCTTTCATAGGTTCCGAGATACGTGACCCCAAAGTTGGGACATTTTGTCAATATCGCTGTGCTGACGTTATAGTTCGCCGAAAACTGAGCAAGCGAAGGGTGCTAGTATTTGTGCTTTGAAGATAGAATCCTGAGCGCAGCGAGGGTTTCAAGGTACGAGACGCAAAATAACGTACAGTCACTCACACATAACCGTCTAGCTACTATGGTACCTACATTTTCAATGATTCTTGCGTACTACGTAAAGTCAGTGGATTTTTTTCTACAAGCTATGCCTAGAAATAAATGTATTACTCGCATTTTATTGAGATAACGTTAGTAGTGAATATATGATTTTAAGATCGACTGACGTTGCTTTGAATCTTGTTAACTTGTGTTATCCTTATTTTTATTTTATTACAAAAATATGTGTATCAAGCGGAGTCAAGAGTCAGGGAGTGCTGTTGACATTTAGTTACGCAATCGGATTTACCTACGTACTGCGTACTCGTACATTGCGAAATACGATAGGCACTAAAGTATACAAATATTTACACCAAAATATGGAACATTGATCAAATTAATTATACCTACCGCTTAAGAATTTTAATAGTTGTATAAAAATGGACAGCAACGTATTTAATTAATTTTTTGTTTGTTTGTTTCAAAAGCAACAAATGCAACAAAATGATTCGATTCAATACACTTTATTGCACATTAAAAAAATTACAGGCAAAAAAAAACTGATACATTAATGTACATCTAGTCGGTCTTATTGCTAAGAGCGATTTCTTCCAGATGATATTGCTTAGGAGACAAATATTCTAAAATCTCATCCTTCGGTCGCTCCTCGCACCTAATGCACACCCCATATGTCCGGCGGCTTTATGAACTTCCGTTAGTATTTCGCCATTGCATAAACAAAGCGCTGTCAGCACCTCTAGCGGTGGTTAATTGAACTATTTCACGATACGATTAATTATGTTTGGCCATTTCAAGAAATGGCCAAACGTTGTTGTCCATATCGACCTACTATTTGTATTCATTGATCGGACCAAGACAGATTATAATGTGGCCAAATACTAATAGTTGGCCATTTTATGAAATGCCACCACTTCTTCTTAATTTATCCCTAAAGATGTAAGTAATGCTTTACCTGATTGCTTTTTATTGAAAGTAATTATAGCTGCTAAAATACTTCAGCGAGATAAAAATTCCATAATTAATTCTCAAATCATGATGGACCTTCGTATCGGAATTTAGGGAAGATTTAAAATGAAATCAAATTATCGTCTCTTTATCAAATTCTGCGGATCGCAAATTTCATTAATAGGCCAAATTATCTTTTAATTCCTGAAATTGCAAAAGAAATGGTCGTTACGTTGTTGCGCTGTATAGTAGTAAATATTTACCGACTTGTGCAATATTATCATTCTACTATAACAAGTAACTATTTCATTTAATGTAGTATACGGATATCTACCTATTTTTCGAGAGCAACTCGTTTTGTGTGCGGGGTGCGACCTATGTCTACGGGCTACGGGGTAAGAATTTGTAGACAACCCTAACAACATTTTGTAGACACAATTTGTAGACAACCTTATTGTTGTTATGTGGGTACCTTTATAAAAAAGTCCGTAAAATTGCACTAATTGTTGTAGATACGATGGTTTATTGAAAAATCGAATTATTATAATTCTGCGTCTAGTGATAAGTAAATGAGGCTTGATATGAATAAACTCTAAACATATTGGATCCCACTTTATATTTAATGTAGACATTATTATTATTTATTGTCTTCCTGAAAAATAATATCGTTGATTGCTGGGACTTTTACAACATTTTAGTTAATTTGGTTATCTAGGTTAGGTTCGTTAGGTCGCTATATTATTATAGTGATTGGAGCGACAGGATGTGACTTTTGCTGGTCATTTACTGTAATATTTTTAAAAAGTGGTAAAGGTATTTTAATTTTTAAAGTGAAAACCATTAATTTTAACTTATATTTAAATAAAACCCGTAATAAATATTTCTATAAATGATTAGTTGGAAATAGCAAGAACCAGTCTGTGATTTCTAACACACAAAATTTGTGTGTTTCTATGTAAAATTAATTCTAAATGTAGGTTTAGAGCAACAAATTGTACATTGCATCCAACCTAGTGTCGGTGAGTGGAGTATTACATTGTGTGCAATTAATTAAGAACCGCAATCTCTGTAAATGTTGACCTACGCTCACCGCCCGCCGCCGCACAGTGGTCTCAATTTTGGGTTTCATACACATAGGATTTACAAATATTCAACTTCGTTTTTACACAAACTTTTCAAACGTGTAGTACTCCACGGTCCATTAAATTAATAAATATTTAAATATCTTTTTGGTTCGCGCATCTATTGCTGAGAAAAAAGGTACTTTACATAATCAATGTATGGAAGGGAACTTCTTAAGTCGATTTTCTCGGAACTCTTTGGAACTGTCAAGCTTCAAGTGACATGACGTCACTACTGGACCAGAGGAGAACTTACTTTTATAAGTACCATAACCCCGTGCGTCCCCGTTCAAAACATACGATGCATTAAAATCTCATGACTGACTCATCAACGCACAGCCGAAACCCTTGGACCTAGGGAGCTGAAAGTTTCCACGGAGGTTTTCCTTATGGTGTACGCAAGGAATAAGGCAGTCATTTTCGAAGTTCATCCCCTAAAGGGATCAAACGGGTGTTCATAGTTTGTATGGAAAGGTAATATTCGATTTTCTCGGAACTCTTTGGAACTGTCAAGCTTCAAGTGACATGACGTCACTACTGGACCAGAGGAGAACTTACTTTTATAAGTACTATAACCCCGTGCGTCCCCGTTCAAAACATACGATGCATTAAAATCTCATGACTGACTCATCAACGCACAGCCGAAACCCTTGGACTTAGGGAGCTGAAAGTTTCCACGGAGGTTTTCCTTATGGTGTACGCAAGGAATAAGGCAGTCATTTTCGAAGTTCATCCCCTAAAGGGATCAAACGGGTGTTCATAGTTTGTATGGAAAGGTAATATTCGATTTTCTCGGAACTCTTTGGAACTGTCAAGCTTCAAGTGACATGACTTCACTACTGGACCAGAAGAGAACTTACTTTTATAAGTACTATAACCCCGTGCGTCCCCGTTCAAAACATACGATGCATTAAAATCTCATGACTGACTCATCAACGCACAGCCGAAACCCTTGGACCTAGGGAGCTGAAAGTTTCCACGGAGGTTTTCCTTATGGTGTACGCAAGGAATAAGGCAGTCATTTTCGAAGTTCATCCCCTAAAGGGATCAAACGGGTGTTCATAGTTTGTATGGAAAGGTAATATTCGATTTTCTCGGAACTCTTTGGAACTGTCAAGCTTCAAGTGACATGACGTCACTACTGGACCAGAGGAGAACTTACTTTTATAAGTACTATAACCCCGTGCGTCCCCGTTCAAAACATACGATGCATTAAAATCTCATGACTGACTCATCAACGCACAGCCGAAACCCTTGGACCTAGGGAGCTGAAAGTTTCCACGGAGGTTTTCCTTATGGTGTACGCAAGGAATAAGGCAGTCATTTTCGAAGTTCATCCCCTAAAGGGATCAAACGGGTGTTCATAGTTTGTATGGAAAGGTAATATTCGATTTTCTCGGAACTCTTTGGAACTGTCAAGCTTCAAGTGACATGACGTCACTACTGGACCAGAGGAGAACTTACTTTTATAAGTACTATAACCCCGTGCGTCCCCGTTCAAAACATACGATGCATTAAAATCTCATGACTGACTCATCAACGCACAGCCGAAACCCTTGGACTTAGGGAGCTGAAAGTTTCCACGGAGGTTTTCCTTATGGTGTACGCAAGGAATAAGGCAGTCATTTTCGAAGTTCATCCCCTAAAGGGATCAAACGGGTGTTCATAGTTTGTATGGAAAGGTAATATTCGATTTTCTCGGAACTCTTTGGAACTGTCAAGCTTCAAGTGACATGACGTCACTACTGGACCAGAGGAGAACTTACTTTTATAAGTACCATAACCCCGTGCGTCCCCGTTCAAAACATACGATGCATTAAAATCTCATGACTGACTCATCAACGCACAGCCGAAACCCTTGGACCTAGGGAGCTGAAAGTTTCCACGGAGGTTTTCCTTATGGTGTACGCAAGGAATAAGGCAGTCATTTTCGAAGTTCATCCCCTAAAGGGATCAAACGGGTGTTCATAGTTTGTATGGAAAGGTAATATTCGATTTTCTCGGAACTCTTTAGAACTGTCAAGCTTCAAGTGACATGATGTCACTACTGGACCAGAGGAGAACTTACTTTTATAAGTACCATAACCCCGTGCGTCCCCGTTCAAAACATACGATGCATTAAAATCTCATGACTGACTCATCAACGCCCTCCCTTTAGGGGATGAACTTCAAGAATGACTCCCTTATTCCTTGTGAACACCATAAGGAAAACCTCCGTGGAAACTTTCAGCTCCCTAGGTCCAAGGGTTTCGACTGTGCGTTGATGAGTCAGTCATGAGATTTTAATGCATCGTATGTTTTGAACGGGAACGCACGGGGTTATGGTACTTATAAAAGTAAGTTCTCCTCTGGTCCAGTAGTGACATCATGTCACTTGATGCTTGACAGTTCCAAAGAGTTTCGAGAAAATCAAATATTACTTTTCCATACAAACTATGAACACCCGTTTCACCCCTTTAGGGGATGAACTTCGAAAATGACTCCCTTATTCCTTGTGTATACCATAAGGAAAACCTCCGTGGAAACTTTCAGCTCCCTAAGTCCAAGGGTTTCGGCTGTGCGTTGATGAGTCAGTCATGAGATTTTAATGCATCGTATGTTTTGAACGGGGACGCACGGGGTTATGGTACTTATAAAAGTAAGTTCTCCTCTGGTCCAGTAGTGACATCATGTCACTTGATGCTTGACAGTTCCAAAGAGTTTCGAGAAAATCAAATATTACTTTTCCATACAAACTATGAACACCCGTTTCACCCCTTTAGGGGATGAACTTCGAAAATGACTCCCTTATTCCTTGTGTACACCATAAAGAAAACCTCCGTGGAAACTTTCAGCTCCCTAGGTCCAAGGGTTTCGGCTGTGCGTTGATGAGTCAGTCATGAGATTTTAATGCATCGTATGTTTTGAACGGGGACGCACGGGGTTATGGTACTTATAAAAGTAAGTTCTCCTCTGGTCCAGTAGTGACGTCATGTCACTTGAAGCTTGACAGTTCCAAAGAGTTCCGAGAAAATCGACTTAAGAAGTTCCCTTCCATACATTGATTATGTAAAGTACCTTTTTTCTCAGCAATAGATGCGCGAACCAAAAAGATATTTAAATATTTATTAATTTAATGGACAGTGGAGTACTACACGTTAGAAAACTTTGTGTAGAAACGAAGTTGAATATTTGAAAATCCTATGTGTATGAAACCCAAAATTGAGACCACTGTGCGCCGCCGCCGCCGCCCGCCCGTCCGCGTCCCGCCGCCCGCCCCCATCCGCCCGCCGCGCCGTACAACCGAACCCCGTTCGCACACCAACCTTCCTTTACTTATGATATATGCTTGTTTACCAAGTAAATTTATCACACGACACGGCACAAAAATAAGGTTTATTTTGGGCTCTCGACGTCACTGTGCCGTTATATCATGCCAAGAGTCGTATATGTATGCACATCTCGCATTTATTTGAGAGTTATCTTTGCTTAGTCACTTCTGGGAAAGAAGGTAAATTATGAGGTAGTGTTCGTTACATTAGGAAGTTACATTGTTTAATCATAGAAATAGCATTTGAATTTATTTACCTAAGTACTGCCATAAATAAATAGCTTGATGTGCTATTCAAGCTTAAAGCAGCTCACTGGTAGGCATATGCAATTTTTTACCAATCGTAAGTACTTGATTACACTGAAACTTGTAAATGAAAAGACTTTCCAAATAATATATAGCTTAAATTTCTTGTAACTTATTACTATTATTAAAATGAACAAAATAATATATATGGATAAGTTTCTATACACACAAACCACCACACGTACCTCTTGAGGTTTATCTGTGATGGAAGAACTATAAACTAAAACACTTCCACTTCCTAATTTCCTTCTATTTTTTAAAATCTGGGCTACATGTACCGCATTTATTTGTCCGGAACCGTACATAATAATGACTATAACTATACTCCCCCACAAATGATGTAATCGCGTGTCTAATCGCTGTTAAAATTATTACACAATAACTTGACCAATTTGTACCTACTGTTGGACGTAAATAATGGTTATTGGAATCAAAAAAAGATAGATAACGAACACATAATAACAATAACAGTTTTACAAGTATTACAGATAATCCACAATGTAACAAAACACCTGTAATGACCCAGTTATACGGATACCTACTCAGTTTCGAATATTAAACAACATTAGCTGGAAAACTTCAAAGTTTTTAAAAGTTGGCTTTTTAAACGAACTGCTCGGCGCATAATTTTCTTTTTTCATTATATTCGTTCTATCGTCTTTTTTCGTTCAAACACATTATTTATAAGGATAGTTAAAGCTGAAAGGGTTAAGACGACCAATAACTTAGCAGCAAAGTGAGTTATAAAAGCTGCGTTTTACTTGAAAGGTCTGGCCTACAGAAATACCTGTTTAAAAGAGACCCTTGCGTGTGTGAATCGCCATCACAAACGACTATATTGAGTTGAAGCATAGTATTGCCTCTCGTTTCATGTTAACGGACCAAAAGTTCTTTTACTTTTATTCGGCCCCTTTAATCATTTGACTAAAGAAATTGCAGCGTCAATTCATCTTTACACAACTCTGCTTGACTGAAAGTTTGAAATACGCAGTTAATGGATCATCTAAGATCAGCAGTCAACGATTTCTTACTGCGCTCCAAAAAGCTTTGTTTCCATACAATGTACAAAGAAAGAAATATTCAAATTCCCGAAGTCGCCTACGTTGTTGTTATGATTTATTCACAGAATTTTCGAGAACAAAAAAAAAATAAAGCTTGCTACGATCTACATTTATCAGTATCAGATGACCGCTGTTACACAGGTTCCCCTGGAAAAGAACACATTTCTCTTATAAATTACCTGCGTCTTAAATGACAACGATAGTACCCTCGTCACATTTCCAATCCAAGAGGTGTGGGTTCGAAGTAGGGCTGCTATCAACCGTCTCGATATTTCGTGGATTCGTTTTTGTTCTTGAATGTGCATTTTTCAGGTGAGTTTCGTTAACATGATGCACCAACAAGCTATGTATAGTTATGTAGGTATGTATAGTGTTTAAGGTTCGGTCAAAACATAGGTATTCCCTTTTGGTTAAGCTTCTTTGAACGTCTGTCTGTCTGTCCACCGTGTCAGCACTATCTTTGGAAAAACTGGACCGATTGAGCTGTAGAAAATATACAAATTGCAATTGAAATACATACGTACGTAAAAAGCAGGATGTAAGTAATAAAAAACGAAGTAAAACTTTCCTAATCACCTGAAATAACGATCGGATACTTATATTTATCAAGCAGTTTTGATAGGTACCTTTTATTTGCTCAGTGTTTTGGAATGAATTCCGTTAATGCCGTCAATCAAATTATTTTGTACTTTATAAGTTCCTTTTATAAGAATCTCTTTGTTGTTGTAGGACTTGTTCAACGAAAAAAATATTATTTTCACAGGATTATACCTAAGTAGGTATAATGTTATTAAATCTTAATATTTTGTAACTATATCGGATCTGCGGGAAAATTCGGTAATACGTAATCGTGTTAATAATATATATCAGTATATTCATCTCTTAGTGAAAGTCACGTGACCTTTTCGTTTAGTATAATATCTTTAGAGCGTCCAGTGGCCTCGGGGATAAGACGCGACCTATCATATCGAAAGGTCCAAGGTTCGATCCCCGGTTGGGCCATGTACCAATATGTTTTTTCTCGAAACATGTACATGTACTGACTGCTCTCAAACGGTGAAGGAAAACATCGTGAGGAAACCTGCATACGCCGAAGAAGAAATTCTTAGGCGCATGTGAAGTCCACCAACCCGCACTGGGCTAGCGTGGTGGACTATAGCCCGCACGCCCTCGTTGAGAGGGTATAGGCCTGAGCCCCAGCAGTGGGGAGATTAATAGGCTGTTGATGATATGTTTAAGATAAAGTAATATTTAGGCGTCGATAGTGATATGATATTTCTATTTTTGTGAATTGATGTGACCCGCATCCTCGAAAACTTCAAATGAATGTTTTAAATGATGAGTGGATATATTTGGCGCTCTTTACTTCTGACGTTGTAACGACTGACCGGATTTTATCAAAATTGATACGGTGTGGTACGAGTCTAGCTTAATACCCTGGAATGACTGTACACTCAGGCTACTTATTGCTCCGGTTGAACTTGAATATTTGTGTGATAAGATCTTTATTTTCATTATGAATTTCACAATTCACTTACATGAAAACAAATATTTATGCCTAACCATTTAAGGCAGGTAAGGAATAAAGCTAAGCGTACAGATTTTAAGTATAAATAAACAACAGTACACTATTATTAAAATTAGGCTATTACTATTAATTAGGCTATTACTAAAATTACTTACTTTGGTGAAACGTAAATGAGATATTCAAATATGATCAATAGAAGGCCTATATACATCGCGCTATTCAGTGGTCGTTGCGCAGACGAAGTCGCGGGTATACGCTAGTTAATAATAAGCCTTTAAATTTTATTCACGTAAAGAATGTCTTATCCCCGATATTACGATGACGTCATACGGGATTATGGTAATGCGAATCAAGATTTATTACCGAATTCAACGACACTGGCACAATGCTGACACTGTAATTCTTACCTCAAAGAATAAGTCAAGCCTTTTTTGATAATTGATCAAACTAAGTATGTACTTACTCGTAGGTATACGTATATTTTATAGGTACTCTTTACATCATCATCATCAGCCTGTACCAGTCCACTGCTGGACATAGGCCTCCCCCAAGGCGCGCCGCTGAACCCATTCTCTGTTCTCCACATCCAGTCACAGTCTCAGAGAAACCAAGTATCAAAATCATCGCATCATGTCTGTGGCCATGATGAATGACTTCTTCCTTAGTATAAATACGACATTACAAAAATTAATTTCGCAGCAGCGGTTCATCTTTTCAAGCTTCTAATATAATAAACAGTAGATATACACAAGTATAAAAAATGCCAGACCACTTTTGAACCTTATTGCTCTGTAATAAGGTTTAAAAATGGTCGAGCACATTCTTTGGCGGTGGTACTACGTTTGATAAATTAGGTAATTCGTTTTGCGACACAGACGTAAAATTAACTGTGATTTGTGTAACGCGGGAGGGTAAACAGGGAGGGTGGAAGGAGGTCATTAGTGTCATTAACACCCAGCTCAGTTGCTTTACCCTGTGTAACACATAATAGACTAGGTAAATATTGTGGTAATCTTGGTGAAAAATATAGCTGTATTTACCTACCCTGCCAAAAAGCTGCCCGCCTAATGAGAATATCGCATGCAGTAGGTAGACGTAAACGTAAAATAAAGTAAACAAAAATCTTGTGTTTGTGTGTCGTCAGAGAAAATAGGAATTTATTTTAGTACAATTAGCTCATCCTGCATATATCCTATACATAGTGTGTGTTAGACCTCTGTTGAGATAGGTATGTCACAGGTACGGTTGTCAAATTGTTGCACTTTTATCACCAAGGGACCAAGTGCACCCAGTCGAGGCAATAGAACAAGTGGAAACAACCCACTCTTACACACGTGGCACCTTATATCAATAACTAAAGCTTTAGTTATTGTTCTTTTTTTTATTTATTAATAACCAATACATTTAAATTACATCAAATTTGTTCATACCGTCCTACTTAAACCACTGGGTTTATCCGTAGGATGGTTATGGCTTAGCGTGGTACTTTATCTGCCCCGCGTTTTACTAGCGGTTAGTACTCTCAATTAGTACTTAACTAATTTATCTCATTATTTCCTACACCGATCCCCTCGGGCTGTCAGTCCAGCCGTCCCAACTCTTTGAAGTAGTGGAGTAGAACTTTTGCCCGACAGTAGCACTGTTGCAGGTTGCTCGTTGCCGAAATATCGGGATCTAATTGTCAGCCAAGTTTCGGATCTGAATTGTAGGGTTGCGGGACAATTGGCAACAGTGCTCCACTGTGTCGCTCCCCTGCACACTCAGTTGCAAGTTTCTTCAGATTTTATTTCCTTTAAACAAAAACCTAATCAAATCAAAATCATTTATTCATAAACATAGGTACCAAAAGATGTCAATATAAAAATTATAAAAGAGCTCTATGTTTTGCCCAGTGAGCATATGAAAAATTTAACTAATAATTTAATAACAAACAAAATAAATGTCGCTCTTAAAATTATATTAAATGTCACGGTTGGTATTAAAATAAAGAACACATACGGAAACCCTTGTCTATTAAACAAGAAGAATAATAATAAAATAGTCTACTTTAATTTGTCATTATGTTTTGTCAATAAGAAATTTAAAAAGATAATTTTTGAAACTATTTATGTCATCCCAGTCGCGTATAGTCTTGGGTACCTACTTTATTATATATTTTGGGGGCGATTATGAATGCGCTTCTATGGTACAGTGGAGTTTTGGCTGAAACTGGACACAGCCGGTCACGTCGCCGTGCACTTGTAACGCATTTTGGTAACTTATAACGCATGTCATGCTGCCGGGGGCATAAAAAGCTTAATAAATGCATTATTTGTTGTATCTATGTCGTAAATGACAAAGCAATAAATCGCACAAGAATCCGCTGCAGTGTAATATTACTTCACATTGTATAATTTATTGCATTCGGAACTGCTTTGTCGGGTCAAAACGACCAACTTTTATGTAGTTTCCGAGTCGTTAAATTAATTTTCGAAAACGCTCGACTTCTTGGTAACAGTACAAGTTAGCGCAATTACGACTCAAGTTATTGAATTTGTTACTTTGTATTACTTTTAAATGGTATTCGTTGGCTTGTACTTTTATACTACTTGCCTACTTTTAATTTCTTATAACTGTTGACTTTAAGTTACTCTTGTAAATAGCCTAATTAAGTTTACTACTGGACGAGGCCTCTTCTAAAATAATAGGAAGTTTTTACCCAATCGCTGACTGAGCAGGCGGGTTGGTATGCACAGACGGTGCTGCAGCCTTTCACCTTGGATTTATCTTATAGTAGCCTCATATAGTCGCCACAGCGGCCACAATGGCAGCCACCAGCTGTTTTAGAACACATACGTGTAAAAGTTGAGCACAATCCTAACTTCGTACGTCACTGAATATATTTGACGATGGAAAATGTGATCTATTTTCAAAATCATAAAACCAACATACATTTACAATATAAATCATAAACATCATAATACATAAACACAAGTCCTATCTGAAAGATTTTGGATCGGTTAAAGAATCAGGTAGGTGCAGTATATTTTAATTAGTATTAGTCTATTCCTTTATTTTAAGTGTCTTTGTACTACCTATCTGGGAATGCTGTCCTTTAATCAAGTGTAATTGAAAATTGTCGTTTCAACTGCAATTACAGTTGTGTAAACATACATATTTAATTGTCGCACGGACCATTCACGGGGTTGTTTTAACAGTGCAATAAAATTCCTTGTTTTAATAGTTCAGCTAATCCAAACGTAAGGACCTAGATATTGATTTCCATCTGCAAGAAGTAATTAATGGTTAAACGATTACATAAGTTCACTAAATGAATTTTCTCAATATCGAATACGACATTCTTTATCCAAATATTTTCGTTACATAATACAGCCAATCACAAAGCTGAAGTATTGTTGCCTTTGCCTTGCCTACGGACCGTTCAATGTGGTTTACGAGCTAACTTAGAAAAGAAATTATTTGCTCGGAGGAGTCTTATCTCAAGCGGAGTGGTGCTTCATTTAAGCGCTTTTCCGCAGCGGAATGGACGCTCTGTTTTTTCATTACTCACTGCCTACTCACTGCTAAGTATTATCTAAGTAGATCCGAAAGAATGGCTGACCAAGAGAATAGTTTTGTTTCGGAAGATTCACACTCGATACAAACTTACTTATTCCTTTGAAAGTGTTCGAGAAGTCTTTGACGTATCTATCTTCCATCCACGTTTCGAACTTTCTGTCGAGTATTCTTCCGATAGAGTAACAACTCAAATCCAGCCTCGACTTTTGAGGAAGGTACCCTTCTTGGTACAAGATATATCGTAAAAATAAGGAGTCTGTTCTGAGTGGAAATACCTACCTGCCATACACATCGACACAATGATCGATTTAGTAGGAAGAAGTTAGTAGTTCGATGATAAATGATAGATATAATTAAAATCAGCTTAAGTGATCGACTTAATTTTCGCATTCCATACTATCATTAGGTATGTAAGTATACGAATATATGGGAAGGTGAATCCACGGCACAAGCGTTTTCTATCCAAAACTGAACTGAAGGGCCAACATCGTCAAGTAGGACTGCATGTTAATTATAATTATTGCGGTCGCCAGGTGGCAGGTGTTCCTAATGGCCCATATTGCGGTTCGTTCAGCTAATGTCACTTCGAATACTTCCCACATAACCACAAAAACAGCTAGGTAAACATAAACACTTTCATTTGATTTATGGTTACCGATTAATATAACCGCCCTAGGGAAATATTATTATTGGTAAAGGTACATTCACTGTATATCGTTCTCTTTGTGTGGTGTAAAATATCCAAAATTTCCGTCCTGTGAAGGTGATTACAGCGATCAATATTGGCAAACTATTTATATTATGTTCTTTACGATTTACAATTCGATAAACTTTGTTTCACCATACTTAAAATAAGTAGTTGTGTGGATGGATATACAATAAAATATATTTTATATCTCTGTAATGCTGAAGTTACATGCTACCTCATGATTTAAATCGCTAAAGAGGGACGATGTGTCAGCCACAACATAAACTTATCCATTTTTAGAGCTCCGTCAAAACGAATACCGTAATAGAGAAGATATTTTGTCTGTATGGCTGTACGTCTGTCCCCCGGATATCTCGAAAACTACCGAATCTATTAAGCCGAACGAACCTTTTGGAACATAGTCCTGCACATTGTATACGACGTGCGTTTCAGAGATTTTTTTAAATCTTAGAAATAAAAATTCTACGTGTAAAAATGCATAGGATCAAATAAAAAAAAGCCGAGTTCTTTATCTAGATTCATTTATATAATACAAGTGACAAATACTGATTTGGTCAAATACTGGTCATGTTACCTACGTATTATTTTTAATACTTACTCTGATCAGAACATCTTAGATCTGACATATTATAATCTTTTAATGTAAGTACCTAACATATTTTTAGATACAGTAAAAGTAAACACGTCTCTCCGATCTTTTACGAGTGATGATAATGCAAAAGGTTCTTTAGGTCATAATATTTGAATAACACATAAATCTTTACGTCTATAATCCGTAGTACTTCGCGTGTGGCATGGGTACTTCTTACAAAAAAGATAAATTAAAGATTCAGTCAACGTAAGATACCTTTGATTTTCCTTTTCTTTACAAGTGAGTAACCTAAAAGCTACAATGTATTTATTCATTTAGTCTAGCCTTGCTCTTGAAAGCACTTAGAAAGTTCTAGTGCTTAACTATTTTTATCTAAATAGCATTGAGACAGGCTTAGGTGGATACCTTAAGCTCATCAAGTACAGTCTATAGTTAGTATGCCCAGCGTTCTTTGTACACTAACTATGCTTAGATCAAGGTTAAGAATATGAATAGTGTCAGTTGTGATGTAGTATCCTGATTGTCATATTTTTTTACTTACAAACGACTATTCTATATAAGAAAGACTAGGCAGATATTCTATTCGAAGGAAGTTTAATTTTTGAGTATCTTTAAAGGCAGTAATTTCAAAATTGAAAATTAATAATGACGGGTTTTTATATTTTTAACATTTTGAGGGAGAAAAGAGGAAGGGGGGGAGGTGTGTGAAAATTTGCATGGGAGTATCGGTTTGTTTAAATGCAGTAACTTGAAAATTGGGATTTCACATTTTAAGGGAGAGGGGTGGGGGAATGCATGATTGAAAAAGGTGAAAATTTGCATGATTTATTCTGTTACCATTAATTCTTATCTAATGCTTTGTCTCGATAGACTACATTTCTGGAGGTAGATCTGTTAAATCTTCTGAATAACTTCCTTTGTGCGTAGGCAAACTGCCACAACATAGCTTTTGACAGAACGACGTCTGTCGGGTCAGCTAGTTTTTAATAAAAACAAATCATGCAGTGCACTGCTCGGTTGACTATCTATACAAAGTTCGTGGGTGGTAGCTTGCGTCCGTATTAACAGCTACTTAATTCCCAGGACAGTGGTTCTGCTCATTGCCGGGACTCAGTGAGAAATGGGATAAAGCGTGGAAAGCGCACATTCCACCTTTCGTCTTGTCCACTTACGCTACCCAACATAATATGTTATCCTCTGACGATACATAGATGTATAGTTAATTCGTTAGCAGAAACGTGCATGTGAAATCGTAATTCAATTCTAGTCGAGTGCGTTTGCGGTTTCCATGTAATTAAAGAACAGTGGTTAAAACCGCGACACTCCACCAGTTCGATTGAATTCTAGTTTGTGAAGTACTATCCACGCAAAGCAAGGTTAACTTGATGGACCATCAAAATTTCCGTGTAGTATCCGGAATTACACGGTACAGAAGTACACGGATACCGACGGATAGGATTCTTTTAATCTAACAAAACGTAACGTGAAAAGTGCTCTTCACTAATTGCCCCAAAATTTTTACTACCAAGTTCTTTGCTTCTCTGAGGAAAGGGAAAATTCAAATAAAGCTTTCTTTTAAGCTCGGTGCGTTCCTAAAAACTAAAGTCCAAACGTTTTTATTTAGTACGTATTGTCTATTTTCATGAGTAATTACATCTCAAAGTTCCGATGAGATGTCATGCGATAGAAAGAAGAAAGAAAGATTTTTTATATTAAAATACACAAACAATAAAATATAAAATAATTAACTAACTTTACTGATAGAAAGCTAATCCAGGTGGGGGAGCCTTTTAATACGAATATTATACCAACTCGTATATATATACGCCTAATACTTTATGTTAGCGTAGACAACTTAATTAGATTGATTAATCTTTCATGACACCCTGTTTTTTTTGTTATTTATTATTCCTTAAACAACAATAAAACGTTAATAAAAATAATGTAACTCGACGCATTCCACCATGGTTGTCTACCCCGAGTGCATTTTGATGGGAAAAATGTAAATACGTTTAAAAAACGTACTCCCCAATATCATTTTTCCTTCACAATTTATAGCAACTGATAAATAATATGGTGTAATGATGTGTAACGGCATTCAAAATTAATTAAGTTGGTACACTAGATTTATATGTTTGATTTTAACCTCAAGTTGTTAATGATCTTACACATTATAAGAACGCTCTGAACCCAAAAATCTGAAACAAAAAGAGTGTTTATTATAAATGGTTCCATGTTGTGCTTTTCGGAACCAGTTTGAATGTAGTTTGTAGAAAAAATCTGAGAAACAAGTGAAAAGAGCGAGTATACACCATTTGTATACACATACGTAAGTATTTGTCGCGCATTCAATTATTCAAGGTAATCTACCCTTTGCGCCCCGGTTCCAGACTTCCCGCGCGCTGATCATTCCGGGAATGCCAAAGGTCGCGTGCCCTTTCCTCTGCAATAAGTGAACTCCTAAATTTTCTAAAGTTTTTAAGAGACTGGAGTCAATTTCGGCTTGAATCGAATCGATTGCTGCTCATTTATTGAGAAACGGAGAGGAGGCGTCTCCTTCAATTTTCGGCACTTTTCTTTTATATATACTTCAACCTTTTGTTTGATGTTTCCCCCACTGGAACAATAGATTGTTTACATTGAAATCAGAACAATTATTATTTTACTCTACACTTTGCACATGATTTTTCCGCCTCGTGGATTCGTCCTTAGGGTGTTATTTAAAATGTTCAGTCATTTTTTTTACTCAAAAACTTTCGTACTTTTAGTCGAATTTTAAAAGAAGTATCTTGCAGAATTATGAGCACTCGAGCATAGCTTTAATTTATTCAGTAAACAGATATATATTTATTAGTCTCAGGGTAATGCGATTACACCTGCGGCAGTAATGTGTAAAATCCATTTTACTCTAGGTACTATAAAGGTCATTGAAATCTCGTTTATACTTACTATGTGTGCTAAAGTCCATTCCGTTATTAATGCCGCTCTAACCGAGCGATTCAATCGCGTTATCGATTCTACGCCTGCCTCGGTTGTACAGAGGTGATTATCAACCCTGGTTTGGATAAATGGACCGTTTTTGGTTATAAGCCCGTTTAGTGCGTCTAATCATCATTAGTTAGGTGCATAAATAATTGATAGCTTATGCGAATATGCGATCCATTAATAGTTAATCTAAATTTGTTATGTTATACTTATAAGTTATTACGAGTATGATTATTTCTATTGTTATCCTAGTGAGTTACTGTCATTTTAAAAGTATTAATGAATCAAGGAGTAATAAAATTATAAATATATTTTTAAAATATCAGATTTTATTTACACACCTGATGATGAATTTAACGAATTTCACAGCATAAGCGTTTCATTAAAATGTAATATTAATCCTTGAGGATAAATGTACCATAAAAATAAATTAGAATATTCTTATTTATGAATTCTCTCTCTGCTCACATCATATTTCTCTGTATAATCATCGTAAATGTAACTTAATCTTATTGATACGTTTCAAATTCAGAAAATTTACTCTTCTGTACATCCGTAGGTTTGCGCTTAACGATCAAAAGAATCAATATTACACAAAAGAAAATGGCAATATAAAATCCTTATTTATTTTCATTACTCTTTTGAGGTTCTGCTGTGGAATTTATTGTCGTCATCGGTACGAAGATTAAACGCTCCATAAATAGCATTAGAAACATATGAACAAATAAATATTATCCTAATGGAAGTACATATCTTGGGAGTAAAGTAGCCTTTTAAGAATTTATGTCACTCCCAAGTTTTCTGAAAATGCTTTTTCGCTAAAATGTCTTGTAACATAGGAAATTGGTAAACTAAACTTTACTTGTACTGCAATCTTCGGGCGACATTGATTGATTCTGTACCCTTATAATTTCAATCACGGGGGAATACAGGACAATTAATATGGTCTGGAGATTATCTGCTTGGTCGGTTTATTATACCTAGTACCTATCACGACTATTCACGACGTCATTGGTATTAGTTTTGTTTTTTAAACCTAGATGCGGCGATCGGGATAGTATATGGTGATCGAAGCCTAGATGGCAATATAGACTTGATCTAAGTTGACAGTGAGAATTGTAGATTCATTCATCATTCAATCTGGACAGTTCGATCAAAGTTTGTTTCAGGATTTCCATTGCCATAAAACCTAGACCATTAACTGCGCCCCTCGCGCCTACATGACGCAGTTTCAGCGGCACAGGTAATTCTTTATTCTTTATTATTATTACATTGCCATTTATAGGTGGGTTATTTTAGTTAATTCGTCCGGGTTATAGCTAAAAGAGCATTTGTCAGGGAGATGAGCCTGGTTCGTATGGTCTGATTTTCAAAATGACTTACATCCATCCCTATAAAGGGTTTAAAAGCTTCTTTCGGTGCGGGGGTTTTGTATTAGTAATGATAACGAATGACAGAAGAATTCATTTTAGAAGGTAGCAGAACTGATTACTCAACGACGACATTGCCGCGCGCGGATCGGACGCGGGAACCGTCCATCGGAAGTAATATTTTTTGGCGACAATAGGCGCAAGACGGTCCACATGTATGAACAGGGGTACAAACTCTTAAGTGGATTAAACGTCTGACAAAGGCGGTTTATTGTGCGCAGTTACCCGTCGACGACAGCATACACTCTTTGTTAATATCTCGTTTGCTATTGTTTGCCGGGTCTCTCCATTATACCTGCAATATTTTTAGTCCTCGCATCTCAGTCAAAGAGCCTTTATTACAGGCCAGATTTGGGACGGACGTTTTTTGTTAGGACAAACGAGCTAAATTGGATCATGTCGCTCACTTTGTCCTCTACGTTTATTTTAGCGTAAATAAAGAGCAGAATTAAAACTTCACTTTGAAAATGAAAGCGCTTAATGAAAGCAGGTTGTATAGAATGACTAGGTATTTTTCAACCTTATGCCCACACCTTCGCAAAATATAGGTATATCATGTTTTTTGTTGAATTGTCTAGATGGTCTAGAATGAATTTGAGTCGTGAATCGAATTAAATACAGTTCTGTCAGAAGTAAGGCCCTACCAAAATTGTAATTAGTAATCCACAGCGATTCGGATCACATTTATCAGTTAATTTAATACACTTAGGGCTTCTTTCACCACTTGAATCATCAAGTGGTGAAATAAGAATAGTAATCTGTCAGATTACTATCTGTAAGAATATCAATTCTTACAGATAGTAATCTGACAGATAAATCTGTCTGATAGATTATATATAATAGATAAAAAAAATTGGCTATCTGTCAGATAAGGTATCTGGGACTTTATCAGCTAGTGGTGAAAGAGGCCCTTATTCCTATAAACACAGGAAGGTTCGAATGGCGCGGGCGCCCACCAGAGATCGTAACTAGGTATGTATAAACATAATTGACCGAGCGAACGAAGCGTCTAAGTTTCGAGATTGGCCAAAAATGCTATTGTCCGTCTGTCCTTCTGTCTTTCTGTCTGTAATTCTCTACAGATCGCATTTTTCAACTGATTTTGACGAAAATTTGGCATGGGTATATAAATTAATCAAGCCGACAAAATGAGTAGAATAAAATCTTGAAAAACATTTTTTAGAGTACGTACCATACTCGCAAAGTGGGAGTGAACTTTTTTTTTGTGAATCCCATAGTGTGAGGTATCGTTGGATAGGTCCTTCGAAAATATTGCTGGTATGTGAAAACCATTTTTTCGATTTAGGGATCCGTTGGCGAAATATTAAGCTTTAAAGCGGTAATTTTTGTTAGAGTCACGTGTCCCTCCCCCCCTTACCAGCTAAACGGTGGCTTCTGGAAATGTGAAAAAATTCATGGCAGTAGCATATATAACTTAGTTAAAAGGAAAACTATGACAGCTAAGTAGGTTCTATTAGTTTTTGAGTAATAGTCGATTAACTTAAGAAAGTCGAAAAATTAAATTATGTTCATAGAACTGCATACGTAAAATGGGAATGATTTCTTTTTCGCGTGAATTCCATGGTGTTGGGTATCGTTGGATAGGTCTTTCAAAAATATCGCGGGTGTGTGGAAAACATTTTTTGATTTAGGGATCCGTTTGCGAAATATTAAGCTTTAAAGTGCTAATTTTTGTCACTTTAGTACTTAATCTGTCTCCAACTGCAAACTTGACTTCTGTTTGTTTCTTTTAGGTTTGGTTTATAAGGGCTGGCGAGGTCTACTGTTCTCACGGAACCACTAGTGTTACATTATTTTTGTTGTATAAAGTTTTGATTTTTCAAAGCTAGCTACAGGTTTTTTTAAATTAACTGGCATGCCGATGATGGTGATGGTTTAAAGTTTGTTAGTAGGGAGAGATCGCAGTCTACGATCAAATATAATGTAAGATGAACTGTAGATCTTAAATGGTCAGATACTGAATAGGTGTCTGCTTTCCTAGTCGGTGCAATACGCTGCGACTGGACTCGTGAGGGGATTTCGGAGGTTTCGCTATGACGTCAGAGAAGGAGGGCGGGGGGTGGCGCGAGAGTGGCGCGCGCCGGCCGCCCGCCCCGGCCGCCGCCCGCCGCCGCCGCCGCCGGTACAGCGGCCGCCGCCGCCGCCACCGTAGCGCCGCCGTACGCCGCCTATCGTATCTGTTGCGCGCCGAGCGCGGTGAACGCGCCACGCTCGCGACACGCGCCGCGCCCGCCGCCCGCCCTACACGCACGCTGTAAACAAATCACTACCTAGTCGCCGCAAAAAGTCTCTTAAATAAAATCTATCGTAGTTCGCCAACTCTTTCACTTAAACATTTTTAAGTTTTATGTGAACAATCGTCTCGGATAACTCTTGTTTACTTTGTGAAATTTTAAAGTGCAGTAGACGGACGACGAGCTGGGGGTAAACGGCCTGTCAGCCGCCCACGGACCGTAGTACTTCGGTAGTAATCCCTGCCAGACCTTCCCACCGAGATAAGGCAGTTTTTAGGTAGGTATGGCATGCAAACTCATTAGTTAACACACTGTCTTGCATTACTGAATCGTTATGATTATCTCTCACATCGCAATTTCGCTGATTTCTCTCTTGTTTGACGTTGATTTGGCCCGCTGCTGATTTATGTTTGACTTTCATTTGGCTGACTGATCTCACTTGGACGCTGTACAGATGTAAATGAAATTCTTTCACAAATGAAACGATCATAATCCGATAATAGACGGTACGCAATATCTAAGAATATAAGTAGTCGTAGTTTTTATTTGCTTATAGAAAACTAAAAAGTCAATTATGAGAAGGAAAACATCGTTAAACGATTGCAAAACAATATCGTCCTTGAACTAAAAACTTTATTCACCCTTCAACTTAATTTTGGGATATGTTTGAAATTTAAACGGTAAGGTCTATTTTTCGCTTCATATTTCAAACCAAAGTAGTAATTATTCTATAAAGTGTTTCATTTATTTATTTAACTTTACCTATAATCATATATTTTTTTCGTGCGAAAAAAACACTAAAATGAAATCGATTAAATATACATACAATTAAATGTACAAAAATTGCAAAGGTAAATTGCTAATAGCGATTTTTTCGAGACAACATTTAATTTTACAAAAGAAACGTACGTAATTGAATTTTAACCTAACATGTTTCAAAGTCGAAAATTAAACCCGTTCTCAATAAATGGTGATATCATACCGATACTGCAAGTATTCTGATAGCCAGCGTTTTAGAAAATAATTCACGAAATAATATTTTTGCTTTTATTCTACAATATGCACAAATGGGACGACAATTCTCACTCAACGCTCACAAAGTTCATTTTGTAGTCAGTCCAGACGTTATTGAGTTATTCATCGGACGGACGGACAAAATAACTTCCTTAATAGGGTATCCTTTTCGCCGAGACGCCAAGGAAAACTTTCTTTGAATATATTTCCCAGAGAGACAATCTTCCGAGAATTTTGTGGCACGATGAACTCACAGTGGATTCGACGCTTGCGTGTTTATGGATGTAAAATAATGTGGAAAGAATGTAAAATAACGAAAGATAAAATTTTCATGTTTAAGCTGATATTACACTTCATGCAATAAAGAAGTAACATCATACCTTGTTTAGATAAAAAAACGTATTTAACTTAACCTATGTACATATAAAACTGTCTACTTCTCGACATTCTGTTGCACCGGAAATGTTTTTGTAAAATATAATTTTTCACAGCAAAATAAAAAATATTCGCTGCTTAATAATAATTTAATTTTAAAGTTGTTATAGGTATGTAAGTTGTTTCATACTTATACCAAGTGAAGGGACTGTACTAAAGTGAAATGCCATGGGGTCACACATAAATCCTTTCTTTAAGCCCGCAGGCACGGATTACTTTCATGTTATCTACACTCTGTACCTACTATGTGTATTCGAAATCCCTCATGTGGGACTGAGTTCATTTTAAGTAAGCTTTTGTGGTTCTGCGATGGAGCTGCTCCCCAATCGCCTATTTCCAGAAATACACCTATATACTCCTATATACATAGATATTTTCTGCAATAGTGTTATTTTTTGTTAAATTATTAATTACTAATTAATTATACTATTTACAAGGTTCTACTACTACCTACCTACGTTGTACACAAAATGTCGGTAAATATTTTGAAGTGAAATCACCTTTATGATATAAAATCCTTTCATAAAACGGGATCCGTATACATTATTATAGGGCGCATGTGAAGTAGCTATTAATGGATTTATATAAGATGTGACCAAAATGAAGTATGAAGTCTTAAGTATTTTATGAAAATGATGGGTATTTATTTATATGATCAAAATATAGCTACTTACTTAACAAATGTTAAATTTTTAGTTCAATAAATAATATAAGTAGGTATATATATATAAGTTTAAATATCATTTACAGTACCTATTTAGGTACTACGAGTATACTAAGACTTCATCCGTCCTTCATTTTGTTTATCTTTCCTACTAATATTATAAACCCGAAAGTTTGTAAGGATGTTTGTTACGCAAAAACTACGGAACAGATTTCAATGAAACTTTACAGGAGATTATACATCAGGCTATATAATTATATATATAGGCATTAAAATACCTCGGGAAAAACTGTTCCTGCCGGAAAAACTTTTCTACGAGAAAAAAAACTTTTCTTTTCGTGGCAAGCCGTGGGAAACAGCTAGTATCCATATAAATCCAGTAATAGCTACTTCAGATCCGCTCTCTATTCATTATCTTGGTAGCTACTGTGCCAAATTTCATAGGAATCGGTTCATCGGTTAATGGTTATGGTGTGCCTTGTGATTATTTATATGGATTGTCTAAATGAATGAGAACCGCCTCCTCACCCACCGCACACGAGGGGGATGGGTCTACTATCTGTGACTTTATCCCCAAAAACGTATTTAGTTTCTTTTTATAGCTATAAAAATACAATAGGATCCAGTGGCGGATCCAAAGTATCGGAATTTACAACTTAAAATGATTAAAGACATTGGTTTTGGTACTGACTGACATTACCTATATTTTTAATACTTGAAATCGTATTGTAAGAGCTGTTGTGATGTAATTGATGATTGATAGATAAATGTAAGATAAAAAAGTCATAAAACATCGCATTCATTAAGCCAATGAGTTTAATTAAATCTAATCACGTTAAATATTCAATGCTACTGATATTTATCAGTAGCTAAGTTTGAATTAGCCTTGTCATTGTCACGTAATAAGTGATCGCTCCATTAAGTAAAGAGTATGTACCCTTTCATTAATTCATTATCAATTAACGCTATTTCGACATACTTAACTATCATATTAACCTGTAAAATACTTGGGGCATTGTATTATTTACGTATATCGTATACATAATGCTATATTTCGATACCGTAGGTACACAGTTTATATTTTGTGTTATGTAAAGGTTGGGTGATGCATGTGCGGTAGGTATGGGTGTGTGTTTAGTGAACCGGTACATAGTTAAAGTTGGTAAAAATACCGGTTCATTTAGGACTAAAGTCAACATTTTTAAATACGGCTCGAAGTTCAAACTTTTCAACCGTGACCGTGTCATTGTTGAAATAAGCTTTTCCGCCTTTTAGGAAAGTAAGCAATTTGCATAACATTTCGAACAAAAACTCAATTTATGCCATCCCTTTTGTATTTTACACCTTCATTTATAAATAACGAACGCAACGGCTGTGTTCGAAATAATTTTAATGCATATTTTTTTTCAGTGAAATGGTAGGTCTATATGGACGCTCTTTACACAAGGCCACAGAAGAAATAGTTAAGAAATAATAGTACCAATAACAAGACGACTTTTTGTCGACGTCTTTCGCATCGATGCAAAAAGTCGCCGTGTGTCCCTCACATTTACCCATAAGAAAAGATTTCAGTCTATAGCCAACCAAAGATTATTATTCATAAGTTGTTCATGGGGTAGGTTCGAAACCACGCTCTGGCGCACTCGACGGTCTAGCTAGCACATGCTTAATGCATGAGTATCGAACGCTATATAAACAATGCCATATCCGTGCCACTAGCTAAATACCGATGCGGTATTTTTCATTTAGATGATCTTAGACGTTCGGGGAAATCGATAGGCCCCCCCGAACGCCCAACATCACTGACGTATGTACTAGATTATCATGGAATTGGACGGTCGAGGCCTGAGTCGTTGAAATACAGATTGCAATTGAGACTAATAAGGATTCAGTGAGACACTCGGATTAACTAATTTTATTTTTTATTTACAATTAATTAATGACTTTACATTACTTACATAAATATTAATTTGTAAATATAGTAAAGGCATTAGTTATTTTTTATTATTATTCCGGTAAAGTAATAAGATAGGTACTACAGTAGATATTCAGACTCGTACCTATTCTTTATCCTAAATATATTTTACTTTTATCTCTATCAAAAATTTAACACAGAGTACAAAAAGAATAAATTATCCTGCACCTAATGGCAGCTAGGAAAAATGCGAAATATGGTAACATTTTTCCTAGAAAAAATGCGATTTATTTTGTCATTGGTTCCTTTTTATTTGTGAATACAAACTGCTGACTGCTGGCATGAACATGCTTTTAGTAATGTATTCTTTATGTAGTCAGATAAGGCTTCCGCGTCCGCGAACATGTCAGCCAAGATTAAAGACTGCCACCATTCTAAAAGGAAAAACGTAATGAGTTACTGACTGCATTGTTTTCGTCCGTAAAATTAGTTTTTTACTGCAAGTATTCAGAAAACATGGTTTTATACAAATATACATCGTTTTGTTTAACCAACGGGAACAAGTAGGGCTATGTACCTTGATTGTATATTTTATTGAGGATAGGTACAGGTCCAGTCATAGTTTTGAAAAGTTGGTGACCATTACCTAACATGAACTAATTACAATTTAATTAAACTTACAAAAAATCTTTTATTCTTTTAACCGGAAATCCTAAACTGAAAAACTCATTTGATCCATTAATTACTGAGTATAATTTATAAAACAGATCAAACGAAATAAAGTCATTTAACGATCAAAGGTCTTGACTTTAATTTAGTCAATTAATAAATCAAATACATTTTGATTCAGATGGTTTATAATTAGATAAGTATGGCGCAAAGCTTTGCACCGTCCTATGAAATCATAAACTATACAGCACTGATCTAATAATAATGCAAGGTTGCCCCTTACTTGCTTATCGGAAGTGATAGTTCGCGTTTATTCAATGATCCTTCGTAGGATGAAATATAGATAAATTGATTTTTTAGGGAGACCCAGTTGCATTATATAGGTATAGGTACACTACACATACAATACTTACTTCTGATGATATCCTACGGTCTAGAATAATATAGATGTTAATGTTCGAGAATTGTCCTGTCCTGATTTAATGCCCAATGCCCATAATACGGGAGAAAACACTTATTTGTGATTAGGCAAATGGTAGGTAGGTATGTAATGTTATTTATTATTATTTAGTTAGTTAACTATTTCCTGTGGCAAAAAGCGCGTAGAAAAGTTTTTCCAGCGGGAACAGTTTTTCCCGAGATAACATTACTATAGCCTATGTGTTATTGTGAAGTATAATATATCTGTAAAGTTTCATCAAAATCTGTTCCGTAGTTTTTACGTGGAAGAGTAACAAGCATACAAACGTTCGCGTTTACAATATTAGTAGGATATCTCAAACTACCTATAAAGTTACCTCAGCTTTCTGGCCTCGTATATACTTGTCCTTCTGGACCTCACGGTTCGTAAATTTAATGCCATACGATAAATAATAAAACCGGACAAGTGCGAGTAGGACTCGTGCCCTGAGGGCTCCGTACAAACTTAATTAAAGAAATAATTAGAAAATCGTTAATAAAATTTCATACGCAAAGTTAAATTTGTTGGTACAAGAATAAAAAGAAATTTTTGTGATGTACTTAAATATTAATTTAAGGTTTTCGGATAGTTTTCTTTATTTGTGCTATAAGACCTTGTTTCTTGCCAAATTTCAAGATTCTAGGTCAACCAGAATACCCCATAGGTTTTGATTACCAACATACCCAATAATGCTGCAAAACCGGCCATAACTTCCGACTGAGAGTTTATTTTTCTTTAAGGGACTGCAGACCTCAGTATTTCATACTAATTTCAATTAGATACCTCCACGTGTTCTTGAGAAAAAGGGTCTTGACAGACAGACAACGAAGTGATCCTATAAGGGTTCCTTTTTTCCTCTGTTCTTCAACAGAAACTCGGAATAAGGAACTCTAAAAATAAAGATGTCATGACCGAGTAATAACGAAGAGATTTTCTAAATAGCGCGGTGTTTTGGACTCGCTATAGGGTACCTAAACCTACACACCACACAGTATTTACAGCACCATACCTATGACGTCATGTAAGGTAAGCCCACATCAAAGCAAAGAATAAGCTTTGTCAACCCCTTTCCGAAACAACAATAATAAAATCTCATATTGTACGTCGACGGTATATAGGTGCGCCTTATTTTTGATCCTTCTTTTCACGTTCGGTTAGGGGCTTTTTATATTGCCCAAAAAGTATTGGGATACTTACAATATTCCTCACTTTTCTATCGAATAAACTGAATTACATACCTACCGCCGATTCTCCGAAACACCTGCTGGTTTCAGTTGAAAGCCGCGCGTCTAAATGCCACCGGTAAATTCATGCTTGATTTTTATCATATTTAACGATCGACAGGCCACAATTTCCATGTTTTACATCATTTCATATTGTGTAAGTGATATAATATAAGATCCTCTCAGGTTTGGCGGGCGAGTATTATACGAGTACTCTGTCCATTTACTAATTCGCGTAAAGGATCTCCAAAACTATGCCTATTACTTAAGTATAATGTTTCATAGCCTATTGCTAGGGGCAAATTAATTTAAAATTAAATTATAATTACATTAAAATTTCGTTTCTCTAGAGAACCCTGGGTAAAGGTCCTGAAACCATCCCGGCGTATTTTCTAACATCAATCACCTCTCAGTTTTGCCGTGTAACATCTGTAGGGGTATTACACCGTCGCGTCTCGTTGGCGACATGCCCGGTTGCCGGCGAGCCTGCCCCTGACACTACCTAGCTATTTGTAACTTAGTTTAATGAAACTATTGATAAATGAGGAAGATGATAGACCTTCCCCTGATCGTAAGTAACCATACTTACCATAACCTTTACCTGTGTCATTCTTTAAGTGACCAAAAATCTGTTCAGGTTAAATTTCTTTGAAATTCTTGCGGTTTCTGACCTAATAACTGGTTGTAATTATGCACATAAATCAATATTAGCTGCATCAGGTAGCCACACCAACAATCAATTATTTAAAGATTAGTTAAGATCAAACTACATGTGATCGTCATCTCTGTGTATGTCATTTCTGTTTGTACGCAGTAGACAGAAATGACCAAATATTGCAACAGCTAATGTAACGGTTAATGAAAGAGATGTGGGTAGGTACAGATAAAGAAACAGACAATGAAAATGATATGGAAGGAAATATTATAACAGATGATTATGCAACAAATAATCAACATAAATATAATGATGCTGATTAATTTTTTAATATTAATGCTATTTTGATCTCAATAAAACAAAAAAATAAACAGTTTTGTTGATTTTATAAATTCTTGTTTATATTTTTCTCCCAGTAGAATGAGCCACCTGCACTTCAATTAATTCTCTTTCCTTTTTCATTGTCTAAAGCCCGAGAATGGTAATTAGGTAGTATACGATCAGTACACAGTGTACCTCACGGCATATCTTTACTATTACAGGATCCTGGCCTGGAGCCCTATTTTTGAACCGCTCTCCTCGCTTCGAGCGAGAGCGACTCAAAAATAGAGCTCCTGGTTTTTGTGGAAGTTGCAGTGGGAGAACGGTAGATAAGTTGGCTGCCTCGTATCTATATGACCTGTATTCAGATATCGACCCAAAAAATTAAACATTAGAGGTGACAACAAGGTGCTCTCCGATAAAATGTATAGAGTTACAATTTCTAGAAATACAAGTTGATGCCGGTGTGAATGCTTTATTTGTGACTTGTCATAACCTTGTCTATGCAAGTTTAGTGCCCTTGTTAGGATAAGACAATTGATCCTACATACGTACCTATGTATGAAAAAAAAATCTATACCAATGCGTACCAGCGGCAGCGGTTCAGCAGGTTCATTTAATCGCCAAAGTAGATAAACTTACGGCACAGATTATGCATTTATTAGTTCGTTAGGAACTACTTAGGCTTACGGTGTAAATATACTCTCACAAAAATCTATATGTAGGTACAGTACATTATACGGATTTCGGGATGCTGGAACTAATTTGCATTCTAATAATCATAATGCTATGGTGAGTCTAAAAAATAGTCGTTTCCAGACAAACTTTTGGATTTACACCATAATATGAGTATTCGTTACAACTACAGTCACTACAGTGGACTTTCCATTGCTGGAATTTCATGTCCGAGTGGAGCGTTGGAGTCACTTAGGATTTTGATTTTAACAGTTCTATATTTATATCAAAACGAACTCTGCCCACAATCAACCTAATGCGAGACTGAGAGTTGCCAGATAAACTATCTTTATCAGGATGATGATAAAAATATGTTTATTCAATTTGAAAAGCGATATGGATACCGAATGTTTCGAAATGATCCACAGTTATTGCAGTGATATCACTCGAATATTATATACACTGCTTAGATTTATGAAGTGTCGATGGCTACTAGTTTATTATTTGAATAATTTCTCAATATTATAAATAATTAGAAAATCGATAAATAAAATTCTATCTTCGAGCGTAGTAGGTGTCGTACCTACTACGCTCGAAGATAGAATTTTATTCAAGCCGTCGTCCCACAGTACAGTTATCATGAAATAATTTAAAATCCTATATAAAATTCCAAACAACTAACTACGAACAACTATTTTCATCGTATAACGATTTGATAGAATAATGTTTGACGTAACACAAACTTTCGCGGCCGTATGGTTGCATATTACGTAACATGCACAAAATGTTAAAAGAATTATTTTTCATCAGCTAGGTATAGTAATATTTGTATGTATTTTAGTATTTTTAATTTAAGGTTCTAAATTGTAATATTGGCATGTATCACTTTTTATTATATTTTGTGCACACAAATTATACATGACAGTACTGTCATAAGTTGAAAATGTGTCTATTGCTGCTCTGCCTTTAGCGGTAAACCCTAAAACCTGTTGTAGGTTTCTTTTTTGTGTATAATGTCTAAGGCGAGAAAATATTGCGCGCTGCGTAATTGAGGAAATGATGCGCAGTAACTTACTTATTATTTTTTATCTACACCAAAAAACTAATAATGCAAAACGTAGATATTCATGTCATGACTAGACCCAAGCTATCTTATCACGAGTAATGAATAAAGAAAATACCGCTATCTATGCATTAAATAGAACAGTGTTACAAACATAACGTTAAAGTGTGCTGTACAATAGCAATCAGTCGCTGATAGCAATAATGATAAATGGTAATAAACGGTACGGCCACACCGCACAACTTTCTCACTAACTAACCTAACAAGCTTAACCGGGAAAAACGAGTATATAAGTACTTAGTTATAACAAACACATTAAGATTTCGAATATACTAAATGCTTAACCATAAACCCTGAGGCTATAACTTCGGTATTAAGTTTCATTTTGTTATATTACCAAATAATAATAAAAAAACACTTATTCAAAGACCTACTTTTAAAGTCGCTTTATATAAAAATCCTTAATAGTCATCAATTGTTCGTAGGTACATACTTTTATCTTTTTTAACGGCTGCGTAATGCTGCTTTAAAAACCTCACTTTAAGCTCAAAGGGCATAAGGTAACAAATCTAAATCTCGCTATCTAGGGTTTTCTCATTCACCGCGGTCGTGTTTCAACATCTGTCCGGGAAAATGTCCACCTAAATATTCTGACAAAATTATCCGGGAATTCGAATATTACGAACCGATGTTAAAAAAGAAGAATTTAATGTTAGCTGTTAAGGTTAATACCCGTGGAGCTAAGCCCGACCATGCCCGACTTACTTGTACGGTTGATCGTACGTCAGTGGAAACAAAACCAACATAAACGGCCCTCTCATAGTATAGAAACTCCCTAATAGGCTAGGCCAGCTCAAGGTCAAAGTGTTTCTACTGACATGCGGTCGACTGTACCATGTACTATGTTCCCTCACACTAGTAGGTAATGAAAAAGGGATGCGATACGAGGGCGTTTTCCACCAAAACCGGTTTCTTTTACTTACGAATATAATCTAAAACGACAGAGTTTCTGCCATGGTCTACGGTCTATGTAAGAAAAAAAAAACAAACAACCGGAATAAAGTAGTTGATTTTAAACAAAACAGAGGCCTATTTTATTAATACTTGATGAAGATTCCTAAGAATGTAAGAGTGATCTAAGAGTCCTATTTTATTGTTCATCTTCTGGAAATATATTTACTAAAAATATATACAAGTTGCGCCAATGATTTTAACTAATTATTAGTGTTAAAGCTCTGAAGACTAGGAAGAAAATAGGTACCTATCCTAAATGATGACGCAAACCTAAAAAATAAATATTATATACAAAGTAATACCTTGTAGATATAATAAAGATAAATTGTAGAGGTAGCTAATTAATTATGACCGAGGCTGTGACGCCTAAAACCAAGACGAAGACTGTCACGGAATGAAAAATAATCGTTTAATTAAGAAGGGAAAATTGCTAAAAAGGAATGGCAGCTTGACGTTACTAATTACCTACCTTACTAAGTCAAGAATTTATTATCTACATAGACTTTTACTTTATGTAAGCTAAAAACCTAAGAGAGGACTAATATCCCGGTACAAGTTGTACATTATTAAACTTGCAAGTTAACGCTGAATGGGTTTTACTGTAAATAAGTCAAGTTTTTGTGATAACTGTAGTCTGTATGTAAAGTCAATTTATAGACAGTTTAGAGAAATAATAACATAATGGGACCAATTGTTCAAGGATAAATCCAACGGTAAGTAGATAAATAAACATAATGCGGGGTAATTTTTAAAATTCCTATACTATTCACAACCAGCTACCGGCCTAGGTATATTTGTTTTCCTCTTCTGCCACACACATACATGCATACAATATGTTATGAAACTATGTTAGAAAATATGTATGAAATTCAGTTTATGTTTATATTACTGAGTTGAGTCACAATTCGAATAATCTTGCAATAAGGCAGTTATTGCTGAAGACAATGACCGTGTGAGAACAAAACGCAGAATTGTTTTCATTGAAGAATGAATACGGCGGTTTGGCATTGCCCTTCCCGAGTTTTAATTAGAGGATCCGTAATTTATCACGTGGTTTCTGCCTACCCACTTAGGTATTTTTGCCTTTCGAAAACGCTTACCAACCAATATGCTATAAAGTCAATTATTCTAATTCCGTATATTAAACGTAGTAATATATAGTTGCGTATGCTATAATGCGTGTATGCCAGCCACATACGGCTTTTGTTATTAAATTTTAGTAAAAATTAAACATTTTAAGGTGGGCTTTTAGAAACACTGGCTGTATCATAAGGCTATTATTTATTCCGTGCTTATGTTTTGGTATTTGAGCTGAGGGATGCCAAGTATACCTTCCTTCGGCCTTCCAGGCCATCGGCCATAGTCAGCCTATTCTATTATAATCGTGAGTCTATAGAAGGTGAGAAAGACTGGTAAAAGGTGAATAGTGGATTTGAGTAGTTCGATCTCATGCAAAAATTTTTATATTAGGTTCATATAAGTAGTTTAAATGTTAAACAATAAGTTGGTTTAAATGCTAAACTAAGTAGAATTACGTGTAGTCTAATAAATTTAATCATCTAATCTAATCGTAATAGTATGTTTTAGTTACGCTTCTAAGTTAAAATCATAAAATTCATCATTTAGGGATATGTGAAATATAGTTCACATACATTATTATATTGTGCTCTTTCTACATTACATAACAGGCACGCGAGACGACGACGTAAAGGCAGATATCGATACTGATTCTGTTATCTCGGGTAGCTTTGTGCTGTAACTGTATTTCATACATGTGTGGGTACGCCAATGTCGCCAATGTAGCGCAAGCAATTTCTATTAGCATAAATATAAATTTACATACACGGTCTAATGGGCCGTGAGATCACGAGTGTAATTTTCGGCGAGAGGTAAGATGAAAAGGTTCGCGATACAGTCAAGTAAATGATTAATATTGATGTAAGATTACGTAGAATATTGGGGTCGAATAGATTGTTTTATATAATAACATTTTGGGCTAACAACTGTGAAGTAATAAACCTAATACTGAAGTAGGTATGACAAAATACTTGCCATACGAATGGATAATACCGTAAAAAATTTAACGTAATTTTTTTAAATTGGCACGCTTGACATTGCATTTAGAGAGAACTAAATCTTTCGATATTAATGCCTCTCTATACCATGGGCTATTAATTACCTACGTCTTTTTTCTAGTTTTTTCGCTTCCTATGATTTCTATCCAAATTAATAATTTAGGTCAATAGGTAATAATTACACGACGTTCGCGACCCTTGCCGGCCGTCGTCAGCTTCTCACGATTTGATATGCGAGACCTTCATAATTGAGTCGGAACGTCTGAGCACACATCTAATTATAATTCATTAAAATCTCTGTTCCTGTCACTAATTGACATAATTCAGTTTGCGAACAGGCAGTCACGACGTGAACACGTACGGGACGTGTACAGACTTCATTTGCGAAGGGGTTTCTTCTTAAGCTCTTCTCTACTAAGATTGACGACAATTGCATGATGTCAATTTGCACTGCTGATAGGCACTGCTGCACGGAGAGAGAGAGCTGTGCTATGCTAATCTCTCTTGCGCCTCATTTCAATTATTTGCCCAGGGCCTTTTCCATATTCCAGTTCCTAAACTCTAATTTTTCCTTGCATCACTTAGGGCGTTTTCACGCAAGGCACGAGTCGTATTATATTTGAGCAATCGTTTCATGTTGTGACGTGAATTCGATGAACGTCTTCCTTCCTTGTCGTCCCGGCGCGCATTCTGGAAAATTGAAAATTTTCTTATTTAGTTTTAAGTAGTTTTTTTATCGTAACAGTATTTTACAGTGTCATTGACCCCGATCAGCTGGTTAGGGTTGGCATTTTACTTGTAAATTTTAAATACTAAATATAGGTACTTAGTTCTTTGCTTTGGGAAAAATTGTACAAAGGCAATTGTTTTTTTAAGAAAGTGGGTGGTATAGTCCCACTTAGTATAGAAGTGGGATTATTATTTACTATCTGTAAATCATTGACCCCTTCCTATAGGTACTAACGACACCAATAATGTGTGCGCTCATGCAAGAACATGAATTTGCTTAAATAAATTGCCAACTCTTTGTTGCGCTAACTTATTCTTTTTAAACATCAGACAAATGTATACTTATTTAATTTCATCCTTCACTTCTCCGCTAAAAGAGCGAATTTGCAAGTTCTCCGCCGAGTTAACATTATAGGTACTTTTGTTATTGAACTTTATTTTATTGTTCAACTTTTTGAAGTCGATTCACAAAACAAAGCCTTCTTTTACTACTGGAAGTCTGGAAGGGTCGTTACTTTCTTCAAGTTGGCAATTCTGAATAATAATGTGGATTGAAAACTTCATTTCGGGGTTTCCAAACTAAATACCTAGTTGTCAATCGTGATTTGTCATTTGTTGTAGGTATTTAAATGTTGAGAGAAGTGAATTATGGATTGTTTATTTTAACTTTAAATCGTTTCTTAAGCTTTTAGTAGATTCATTATGTACCTATCTAGAGTAGTTGTGTTCGTACAATCACTATGTAAGTAACGCACGTACAGTATTTTCCACTAAAAACGGTCAAACCAAATCAACAGCCTATAACGGCTTACTGTTAGAGCTCAGACCTACCCTCGCAACGACGAGTTCGTTGGGGCTATTAGTCCACCACGCTTGCCCAGTGCGGGTTGGGTGGACTTCACATATGCGCCTAAGAATAATTTCGGCGTATGCAGGTTTCCTCGCGATTTTCCTTCACCGTCTGAGAGCAGTAAGCAAAACCCATTGGAACATTGCATGGCCCAGCCGGGGATCGAACTCGGACCTCTCGACAGGACAGGCCGCGTCATATCCACAACGCCACTAACGCTAAAAAGAAATAATAATCACTCCATATTGGACTGTATAACTATCTTTCTCTTTTTGGCTTCACCTAAGATCGTTACTGATTTACTTTACAAAGTAGGTATGAAGCAAATAAGCAAAGTGAACTAAAATCAAAACAAATCTAACTTTATTCGATCGAACTTGTAGTTAGAACGTCAAGTGAATGGGTACAAATGGGGTCGTGCATGAAGTAGGTAGATGGCGACAGTGGTTTAAGGTTTCAGTCTGCGGTCGAGTGGCCGGGGGGCGCCGAGCTCGCAATCAGACGGTCTCTACTTCAGCTGACGTGACAGTACGGTGGTGTAACCAGCCAGCCACGCGTGCTCGCATCATCCAAAATCAAATCAACAGCCCACTAATATTGCCCTCCTGATGGAAGGGCAGGATTACACCTGTCAACGAGAACGTGCACCCGTTACAGAGTCACACACGCTAGCCACGTGGTTGGCTGACTTCACATAGGTACGCCTTAGAATTTCTTCTTTGATGTGTGCAGGTTTCCTCAAGATGTTCTGTGGTATGATAAATAAACGAAACTCATGGTACGGGCACGGGTTTGACCTCGACCTTGCGCACTACCTACTAGGCACCACAACTCCTCATGCAATATCTGCCCAACAATTATATAACCCTTACTATTTCTGCTGCGCGAAAATTACGTCAGAGCTTTTTTTATAGGTGATCGCACAGGCTCAACAGCACGGGGCAACTGATCTAAGTGAATGATTAATTGATTACAATATAATACTTACTCTGCTTAATATTTCGACGAATTGCCTTATACAAGCGATTATTATTTCCATGAAGAACACAACGTCATCGTCATCATCATTCGTCGTTATCATCGAACACAATGTTTCGCTGTTTATATCTTCGCAATTGCGGAAAAAGCATACTCGTCACTTGTCAGTTATTCACTCGAGAGAAAAAGCAATTCTAATCACTTCTCTACTCTATAATTGCTAATTTTCTTTTGTACATGAGTGTAGGTAATATTTAATTCATGTAGAAGTAGTACTACTCGATTTTGTGCTGCTTTATATGCGTAAGGTCCATAGTTCATTCTCGGACCCATTGTTTTAGTATGTTTTATAGCGTTAAGATATATATTTAATTATGTACGTACTGTGTTTTTAATGCCATTACTTATTATACTCAGGCGAGCGAACTCATAAATGAGTAAGTAATGACTTATTCCGAAATTCTGAAAGTCTGAATCCAATTTCAATATATTCGGCGGCAAACATCAATAAAATAATAGATGTTACTTCGTCTATCGACGGGTCCTACGCATTTTGTTTCTAAACCTCAACTTAAAATGTTCATTAATTACATAAAATTCCTAGACATATATGCTTGTGAACGTAACTTTCATAACAAGGTCCTAAATACATTTTCACCTCTGCAACTCGAACAGGCAACTTTTGTGGCGATTTTGCTCTCTGTTTTCTCGCCACGCATATTAGGTAGGTACCCTAAACGTTACGCCCGTGATTCAATTCTAGAATCCATCGCTTGCTCGGGATACAAAATCAGCACTCGCAGCAAAAATCATCTTTGCTCTCTAATTGCACCACAATTTCTCACATATCCCACAGCAGCGACGCTACACAAAAAATAGTTACTCTATTCTAGAATCGCCTGCATGCAATGCGCTTTATTGCACTCGCTCTCGTGTTTACCACAAACAACATTTGCCACCTAGTTTGAACATATCTAATCTGTGGTTTGAAGCTTAGAATGCATCTATCAACATTATTTAGTAGGTGAGTAAGCATTTTACCTGGAGTAGCTATGGATAGATAAGCCATCTCGTTTAGAAGAATAACGAAAAAGCTGCGTTAGGTATATGATTTACAATAATAATTTCCAATCTTAAAAATGTCCAACCGTTGAAAAGATATTCAGAAGATAATACCAAAAATTATTTTAAAAAACCTCGTTTTAAAGATCTGACATTTATTAACTTATAAATTTATCATGCAGACTACATAATAATGTGCAATATTATAATTATTACACTTATTAAGGGGACATTTAAAGTAAATATTCCGTTTAAACGAGAGAATGTTAATTAAATTCTGTCTTTTGTTTCATAGGTGTTTTTTTTTTTCCAAAGTCAAAGTCAAAGTGCTTTATTTGCTAGAACATAGTATGGAGCATTAGGTCTTAGGGTAAAATTGTACAGTATCATGTTCCGCCGAAGCGGCATGCAAATTTTTTAAACTTCAAATGTTATCATCAAAATATTATTTTAGAGAGTAATAGCATTTGTCTAGTAGCCATTCCGTAATTTTACTTTTAAAACTAATGTTCATAGGACCCAATGCTCGGCAAAGACCCCCTCGCTCCTTCCACTCATTCCATTTGAGAGCCTGCCGTTGCCGTCTTGTAGGAACCCATCCAGCTAGTCATTCCACCCTCGCTTTGTCTTCCGCGATTCCTTCGTTTTAATTTCTCCACTGAGGGAGTCGGTAAAGCAGCAGATCTGAAAGGTCGGTTGCAGATTCAGTGTCGCTTATTATATCTGTGGTATTACTACAAAATATGTATGTTTATTTTTCTAAAATATTAATATTACTCTCGGATTACAACGTGTGGGCGCTAACACTGTCACAAATTCGACTAAGTTACGTACAAAGAAGTGACGTTCAGTGAAAATATCGCAAGTAACGCTTGTCTAATACGGTTAGCTACGCATAAATCATCCACAATTCGCAAAGCCGCAAAACTCTGACTTCGCGAATTTCCTGGAATGTAAATTAGACTACCTCTCGCTTCCATACGATATTGTGGGAGTATTAAACCGAGTCGTAGCTGTTGTGACACTGACATAATTAATTTATAAATAGGTATACCTACATGTATGCAACAAATTCTCATTTAATACAGGGAACAACGCAATTGAAAAAATCGTCGTTGTAAATAACCTAAGTACGTCATGTGTGTCAATCAGATACCAAAACCTTTGCCAAATGACAGGCAAACTTTAATTTTAGTATATGAACATCGGTTGAATAGTCGAGCCGTGAAACAAATATACAAAAAAAATCATTTCGGATTTATAATATTAATAATAATACCTGTATGCTAGTATTTTTTAAAAGTCAATAGTGTAAAGGAATTGTGTGTAAATGAATTAAACCAGTCGAAGCAATCTTATATCAGCCTCCCAGGACATACAAATCAATAATTACCTATTCTTTCGATTATTGTTAAGTGGTTGGATATGTAACTACTTTAAAAATTTGTTATTTAAGTAGGTACATACCTACCTAATGTATGTATGGTAGTATGTACATACCTAATATCTCTAACTGTTGTAAATTCACTTTTAATTTTATAATTCTAAAATAAAAAGTAAAATGTTGTCTCCATTGTTTATCTAAGTAAGCCTAATCCAGGGGACTTTTCAATTATTTATTATACGTTCATAAAATTTCGGCCGACCAAACTCTCTCGTCCATATTTTATACACAAAATAAATATATTTTCCGTAATATAATTATAAGCTTGCGGTCACTTTATAAAATTGTAAACCTAATCTGCAACAAAATAAATCGTACATTTTAAGCGTACTTTTAATGAAAATAAAAATGGTCGTGTTTTTAAGAAAATTAAGAAATTGTAAAATAGAAAACCGCCACACTCAAAGAATAATGGAATTGTATTAAACTTGTTCTCGGAGGTCTGTAGAATAGGAAAGTGTTTGCCAGGCTGCTTTCCGTTATAACTCCCGCCGGCACATTGGTTGGACGCTCTCTCTCCTCGAACCTCGTCGTCTCTAATTCATATTGAATATTAGCAAACGACGTTCCTAACACAAAGGTCTCTATTTATCTTTTATGAAGAGGGCTGCCACAAACTAATTTATTAAATGATTATCATTATCGTATAGTCTCAGTCTTGTAAAAGACCCAAAAGATTGTCTTTAGGCGTTCTCAATTTGACTTTTTGAGGCAAGATCGTGTATAGATTAAGCATGGTACACTTACCAAGACGGCGACTGTATTATAGAAAATTTTCAAAACAGTGCATTTATTATATATTTTTTAGTATTTCATATTATTTGTTTTTAAAGCAGCATTGAGTTTAAACAAGCAAGTCATTCCTAGTAGGTATAGGTATATATTCTTATGTATTATATGTATTCTGTTTTTTAAAAACTCTTTGGGTGGCATGAGAAATATAATTGATTGTAAAATAAAGCTGAGGATTATATTTCAAAATAATTAATCCAAAACGAGTTTAGACTTAAATGTGGTCGAAGCGATGGCTTCACTGAGGAAAAACAAATTATTAGAGGTAAACATGAAAAATCAATTCACGGTGAAATTCAATCAAATTTGAGCTTAGTCAGGTTTAATGTCGGGGTCGGGCATCAAGACCAATTTTTAACGAAAATTCTTTTCTGTGAGTAAACATAGGACGTTAATTATATTTTGTATACTTTCAAGCGACTTTTTGACAGAAAAAAATTGCTTCCTTATATTATCTTATCAATAAAAGCATCAATGTCATAATAGTTAAACAAAGGTTTTTATAATATCACTGGGAAATTATGTGTACCATCCTTGTCAAGAGGAGTGCTACGTATAGTTTTCTCCACAGAACACGGAAAAAGCTCGCTACGCTCCCGCTCGCTTTTCTCAAACTGATGCTATAATAAAAAGGACTTTCTGAGAAATAATTTCATACTAAATTGATCGTGTTTGGCTTTTCCGCCCGATTCCCTTCATAAGGGACTAAATTGCGACTTCCACATAAGATAAGATTTATGTTTATTGTTCTATCTGTACAATAGCTTGTTTGTCGGGTATTTGTCGTGGGCCGGTGGAAATTATGGTGGAATGTCTGTCGTACCACCCTCGCCCTTATCCACGATGTCGCTGTCACCAACGTCCACCCCGTTGTTATGCAATACAATGCACTGTTATAAGACTGCGGTCAGAACATCCATTAACTAAGTAGCATCTTTGTGACCCTTTGCACTAATAGTTCACATATATTAAGTCTTCTACATTATATGATTACTTATATATACCGATAAAAAAAGAAACTGAGTGACTGAGCAACTCACAGCCCAAACCGCTGAGCCTAGAGACATAAAATGTTGCACAAAGGTTCCTCATATAGCTCTGAGCCTCTGACATACTAAGAAAGGGTATCCCGAAGGAAAAAAACTTTTATACGCGGGCGAAGCCGCGGGAAACAGCTAGTTGCCATATAAACTTAGTATACATACTACGCTATTCTAAGTTTATGCTCATTCATTAGACGTACTACTTAATATACTCGTCTGAGAGAAATCAGTCATTTGGAAACCACGGCAACTTTATTCATCTTATAAGCTTATTTACATTATATTTTCGACTTTCAAAACTATTTAAAAATACTTACATGGTTTTCTATTTTTCTATAGAAGCTCAGCATAAGTTTTTATTGTGAATAAGGTTGTTCTGCGTTTTTGCATAACGTATCAGACGACAATCGAGATTTGTGATCGACCAGCAGTTGCGGCTATGTGTATAAAACTTAGTTTATGGGTCCCTGAGCCTGAAATAAAGATATTTTATTTATATTTTATTAGTACCTACACAAGCTGAGCAACGTGATAAATTGATAACAGGGACAATTTGTAGAGCGAAGACGACAATTTGGTCATTATTATGGCCGTAAATGTGAAGTACGAGTATTCGGGTAATAACCTAATAAAACTAACTCATTCCAGAGCGAAAAAGAGTAGGATACATAAATGAGAATAAACCTGCTATATGCTAAAATAACATGCGGATAATAAGATAAGTCGCACTCGTACGCCGGGATAACAAATCCCGAGTGGCTCTCAGTTCAAATTTGGGTCAGCTCAGACCACATTTGACATACTTTTTACCCTGACCCAAGAAGAGGGTGATGAGATAAACTGATGACATTTTAGGGCACATTGGTTATGTGTAGCATCCTATATAATTATGTCCTCAGCTATAGATTATATTTTGATACCAGTGGATGTACTACCCACCTTATACATGCGTATTAAGTTTATTTTGTCGTTGTACTTGGCGGTCCGTTCCGTTCTCTCTACCTACCCCGTCAGGGACATAGCGTGCAAGATATGTTTAGTACTGTGTTTGTATGTTGTCGTTGATTTTTCAGTGCATATAAATAAGGCGTTTAAGTTAGGTATGCATTGGATTTTTCTCTGTAGATAATATTTTGTAATATTTATAATGATGATAAACAGATACAGAAATTACCTACTGACGTAAAGAAAACACTTTTGTTGTTATGTATACTTCATATTATAGATATTTTATATATTGAGCGGGCGTAACCATGAGCAATGCGAGCATTAAATATAATTTTCGTTAAGTCACATAATTAATAATAGTTCTATTCGCAGACAGAATTTAATCTCTTAGTTTTACCGCGTAACATTTGCATGACTTTAATATCTTACACATCGCATGCAGCTACTCAAACTGTTTACTGAAATTCAGTAATTTCACATAGCGTTAACGACACATAGGCACAAAGGATTATAATAGACATAGGTACTTCAATATTAAAATTGAAATTCTCTTGGTTAGGAATATTTTTTCAATATTTCGCCAACTTATACCTATTGCAAAACGTATATATTACTTACTATATTATTATCTATCTTTGTCCTATCTTTCACAAATTTTCTATCCATTATCTTGTTCAAATATTTTTGTGTCTACGCGTCAAAAGGTCCCTACGCGTGCAGCGTTATTCGCAAGCAGCGCGTCAATTTATCAATCTCAAATGATTTATTATCTGTTTTTGTGTTGTAAATTAAAAATGTCTATATTCTAACATTGTGCCATCCATTTTTGCTTACAAATACCGACGTTAAGTAATCAATTTATTATTAATGTTTAAATTACATGAAGCAGAAAACGCACAGACAGCCGATCTGATATACTAACTCTGTGGCCCATTGAACCTTTTGCATGACATGAATAAAAACATAGATTACCGTAGCGAGCGGGAGCGAGCTTTTTCCGTGTTCTGTAAATAAAAACAATGCTTTAAAAAAAGTAATTAAATTGTGTAATCATCAATAATGTAAAAATACCTAACTGAGATAAAATAAACTAAACAATGCTTGACATATAAAATAAAAAGTAATAACTACTATAACCCTCTTCGAGGTCGGCTAGAATGATTTATGATTTAGTGACATTTGATAGAAGTGTACCTTAGGTTAAGTTTATTGTATACTCAGGCTATGATGGGGCTGTCATTATTAATTGTAAAAAGCCCCTAAAAAAAGAAATAAACAGATAAAAAAAAACTACTAGACTTTTACTTTAAAAGACGAATATTTTTCAATTTTTTCTGGGATATAGGTAACATTTTTAGCTACAAAATATAGGGACCTACTAGGTGCCTTGTTTGAAATAGATTTGGAAATCTAGTAGATTATAAAGAGGTTCGTTCGAGCTGCGGCAAGAGTTACCTCCTAAAATGAGAGCCTATACCTATAGCTGCGTTTGCCGAGAATGGAAAGACGTGAATACGTGATGCTAGAGTTTAATACGAGATAAACACTTTTATCGGCGCCGACTTGGAGATACGACACTTAAAAGAGATTCTCTTACGTGACTGTTTACACTGATTTTGTAATTGAATGGCTTGGGTACAGTCTTAATACTGTGCTGTACCTACACCATAATAAGAAAAAAAATTAAGCTGTCAACGTGTGACGCTTATCAGTTTGTGCCGTTTGGGGCAGAGACAATGGGACCGTGGGGCCCTGAAGCCCTGAAGTTATTTAGGGACCTTTCAAAGCGTCTCAACAAGGAATCAGGTGACCGGCGGGCGGGCAGCTACCTCGGCCATCGCATAAGTCTGGCGAGGTAACGCCGCCAGCATTTTAGGCACACTGCCTCGTTGTGACGCTTTGGAGAAAATATTTTATATGTGAGATTAACTTTTATTAGGTATACAAATTGACATTGAATTTATATTTGTAATTTTATAAATAAATCCAAATAGAATCGATTTAAAACTTATAGCTGTCAACATCCATTTTATTTTATGTATTTCAGTATTTATTTAAAAGTATTTATTTATGTTTATCAGTTGTTGAGTACCCATTTACAAGCTTCGGCTTAGTTGGGACTAAACAGCCGTGTGTAAATTTGTCCAATACATTATTGACCGAGCGAGCGAAGCGAGCGAAGCGTCTACGTTTCGAGACTGGCCAAAAATGCTCTTGTCCGGCTGTCTGTCTGTCTGTCTGTCTGTCTGTCTGTCTGTCTGTAATTCTCTACAGGTCGCATTTTTCAACCGATTTTGACGAAAATTTGGCATATGTATAAATTAATTAAATCTACAAAATGAGTAGAATAAAATTTTGAAAAACATTTTTTTTAGAGTACCTACCATACTCGCAAAGTGGGAGTGAACTTTTTTTTTCTTGTGAATCCCATAGTGTGGGATATCGTTGGATAGGTCTTTCAAAAATATTGCTGGTGTGTGAATACCATTTTTTCGATTTAGGGATCCGTTGGCGAAATATTAAGCTTTAAAGCGGTAATTTTTGTTAGAGTCACGTGTCCCCCCCCCCTGCCAGCTAAACGGTTGCTTCTGGAAATGTGAAAAAATTCATGGCAGTAGCATATATAACGTAGTTACAAGGAAAACTATTACGGCTAAGTAGGTTCTATTAGTTTTTGAGTAATAGTGGATCGACTTAAGAAAGTTGAAAAAATAAATTATGTTCATAGAACTGCATACGTAAAATGGAAAATTATTTTTTTCCGCGTGATATCCATGGTGTGGGGTATCGTTGGATGGGTCTTTCAAAAATATCGCGGGTGTGTGATAAACATTTTTCGATTCAGGGATCCGTTTGCGAAATATTAAGCTTTAAAGTGCTAATTTTTGTCACTTTAGTAGGTACTTTTTCTGTTTCCAAAGTTGACTTTTGTTGGTTTCTTTTAGGTTTGGTTTATAAGGGCTGGCGAGGTCTACTGTTCTCACGGAACTACTAGTTATTATAATGTTTAACTTTTTTATTGCACACAAAACCATAGTACCGTATACAGGGTGAATTTTTGAAGTGGGCGTGGATGACCAAATCCTAAACTACAAGCAATAGCGAAAAATGCTCAAAGGAGTCTCGGGGCCGATTTTGATAAAAACTAAAACTGCATCATTACATTTTTGAAAAATAATTCTCCTAGTCGGGAATCGAACCTATTGATTTTGAAAAAAAATACACATGCTGTATTATTGAACTATCGGATAGTGTCGCTATTAAGGGTCAAATTCTGGAAAGTATATATACATAGAAAAAGATAAAGTTTATCTCTTTATGAGATTTAAATTTGGATCAGCTTCCCTATAAGTATTGTTCAACAAATATCTTTCCTCTCAGAATAATTCCCTCAGGGTTATACGTTTGGGCAGAATTGTTGGCCATCGCAGACAGAACTAAGCCTCACCGCCCCAGTGCGAAGCATGACATTTTGTGCCCTAGTTGTGCTATAACCACATTGTTTTTTAGGTAGGTACCTAATTTAGTACCTATCTATATGTAATAAATAGGCACCAAAAACTAGGCTAACCTTAGATATTTCCTTTACGACGTCATTTTTATAGAAAGAGAAATAATATAATAATACGTAGAAAATAATTTAGGCACAAAACAGAAAGAATGGGCGGCATAAAATGATTACATAACATAGTGTACCTAATACATATTTACGAAATTTTATTTCTACAGAGCGTTCCTTCTCACACAGTAAAAATGTCTATAGATACATACATATTTCACATAAACATAGTCTCATGTATCGGGAACCTAAAGTATCGCTTTTTCACGAGAGAGCGAGAATGTAAATTATCTTTTTTGCATCCTTGAACCTTACCATTAATACAGCTCCGTATTTTTGTAAGTTATTATATTATTCCGAATGAACTTCACCCAGTTTAAGTGTTTGGTGTATTTTTAGGTTGTCCCAATACATAATACACAAAGTCTCGCGATCCTCACATTTACGTTTATTAAAAATTTGTTTGCACACAGTTATGGATACTTTGCTAATTTTATATTTATTTGCTTTCAACATAGGCTACAATAGCCTCTACAGTCAGTTTCATACATTATGTTTATGTGTAAAATTAATTAATAGGTACCATTATAGCGATGTAATATGAATATGTCAGACAGAGTAGCTGTCTTGCATTTATCTCCAATACTGCGACTGAAAAAGCAGATGCAGAAGAGAAGCAAAAGCAGAAGATCTTATCTGGCACATTGACATTTGGTTTTTGTCAAAACGTTCCCAGAGCGCTAGCATTTATTGGATTTTCTACCTTATTTAATAACGAATATTTGTTTAATTTTAATTTTAATAAATACATTTTTTTTAATCTTAATTTTATTTAGGGACTTTTGTGTTCTCCACATGTCAGTCCCATCGTACCCTAATCAATACATAAACTCACTGGTAGATAAACGCAATAGAGGTAGGTGTACCTAAGTTTGCCTCAAACACATTTAATGCGACCTCTATATGTTGAAGTAAATATAAATACCTACAAACCAAGTTTATAATTACAAAACCATATTAAGTGCCTATTAGTAATTATTACGTTATAAGTACCTATAATTTACGCAAACATGTCAAAGTCAAAAGCTTTTATTGCATACTAGCTGTTGTCCGCGACTTCGTACGCGTGTACTTTAGAACGAACGATCGGACATTACTAAAAATAATCATAAATGAACTACGCCATGAGCGCATTGTTTGAAAAATATCGGCGGCGGACCTCCTGCGTTCAATACTTTGGTAAATAAAATATATGCCAATAACAATATTTCAGGATATCGGTACAATCTATCCGACTGCCCGCTGGGAATCGAAGGGAGGTCAGAGTGAGGCTTTGATAGCTGCGTTGGACATTTGCGCTTCATTTATTTATTATCAAATAGCACTTAGTGTTAATAATGAGTAATGCAGTTACTTAGTTGCATTCGAAAATCATTCCTTTAGACGTTTTTAGTACTTATAGTTGATGTAGATAAATCAATAACCTAATATCTTCGTAAATAAACGCATTTGGTTTTAGAAACAAAGTAAACAATAGATGGTACAATCCAAATATTTTAAATAAATGGGATTGTTACCCACGATGTGATTGACTTGTGTTTCCGATATAACACGAAAGTTATAAAAGTTAATAGGTGGTACCCTGAAGTGGACTGCAAAGTTAATGTGGTAATACCTACTTTGTTTTTGTTGCTATATAATGTCCCTTTCATGTAAGTACATGTATATTTTGTTTCTATGACGCATCAATACCGTTTGTTTTCGTAAGCTATTTCACTTGGAAGAATATGGTTAGGTATATTTACATACTTACACAAAACTGCTGCAAGGGCACAGGTGCTAGGAAGGCGCAGCGCTGGTCCAAATTGCTGTGCTGGCTAAATGCATAGGTAATTATTTTGTGGACTTTACATATTCTTCAACTTAATTATGTATACATATATGAGTATATTATGAGTATAGATAATCCTATTAAGTTTAGAGTTGTAAGACATTTAAAAATAATTTCATAATTATATTTGCATGCCTTCACCCCGGCATGACTTGGGTAAGATGCAAGATGCTTGAATTAATATATGTCTACACCTTAATGTAAAACTATGTCTTACAAATAAAGATCATTTCATTTCGGCTAATTCCTAAAGAAAAAAGACAGAAAATCATATCTTAATAAGTCTTACGAACAAAGACATAACATCAGATAAAAATGAAAGCTAGTTAGAGTATCGATAAATCTGTATGCATAACAAATTGCGTCGACCATCAGTTGATGTTGGTGAGAGATTGTTATTTATAAGATAAACATTAATATAGAAAATAAAAACGTTTAAAAAGATGAGCGCTGAAATCTTAAACTACGCAAGTCTAAAGACTACTAAAATTGAAATAACCCATTTGAATTTCCTTGCATGTTACAATAATAATCCACTGAGTACTTGCACCGAATAACCGATAGGGATCTTTGAGAAATATGTTTATAATTTGTTTTTTTATGTAACAGTTTACATTTATTGACAGTTATGTAGAGAGTTAACGAGCAGACTATGTCGGGCGCTGAAAGCCGTTCAAAGCCGCGACTCGCAGTGAAATAAACCAATATTCTAGGTATGAACGGTGGGTCGGTGGGGTCATAAATACAAATACAATGTTTGTTTACGATGCTTCAATTGTTGAGGAATTCTTCGCTACGTCCTGCAGCGTACCTATAATACCTAATACTCATAATAAGATACGAGTTACTGATGTACGGTACACCGAACCACAGAAACACGAAGCGCTACAATGTAGTCACTATTACAATAACATAAGAAGCTAATATTCAATTGATTTGAAGTCAACCGTACATGCCTATTTGTTAGAGAACCCGTAGATATCAACTAATATAATCGGTACAACTTTTGTAGCGCTCGCTTCGCGCTCGAAAAGGCAGACGAAGGTTTTCTATTTCTGTACAAGTAAGTATTGCTTGATCCGAAACATAATATAGCAACAATAAATTATCAAGAAATAATACACTAAAGACTATAAACTAAAGACTTTCATAACTAAAACTTAACTAACTAATCTTATACCTATTATTACTAACGCAGACCTGACTGGGTAAGTCATTAAATACGTAGTAGGTGTAGGTGGTATTAAATTATGAATACCACCACTATTATTAATTATCAATTATTTATTTATGATAAATTATTATAGGTAATTAACTTATATTTACAAGAAAAGAAAACTAATCAAAAGAAAATACTACAAAGAAATTTTTTTTCTCTATATTTGTCAATAAATATCCAATACATTTGAGTGCTTATACCTAAGTAGTTTTTTAATGTGTATACGTAACCCACTACGTACTACTGTTGAAATAGATAGAAATAGGTATATGCTATAAAAGTTCACATTAGATAAATAAAATGTTCAAGAAATATTTATCTACGTTGCTCTTCTCGGTGGCTAATCGAGGTGTCACAGTGTCAGCTACAGGATGGTGGCAACCGGCGAGCTACAATAAAAAGCAATAAATAAACCGCGCTACTGGTTGCGGGTTACGACGCGCCTGTCGATAATGCGAACAATTTTCCTTGCTAAAAACAGGCAGCGATGTTAAAGTATGTATATTCGAACGCACGTTGATGGAAACACTTTGACCTTAAGCTGGCCTAGCCTATTAGGGAGTTTCAATACTGTTATGAGTTTTGTTTCCAGTGACGTGCGGTCGGCCGTACCAACCAACATCATAATAAAAAATGCCTCTTTTATAATTTTAAAAGATTTTTGATATCAATGCAATTAAATAAATACCCTAAATGCCGACTTAAAAAACTGCTAATTAATACATTATTATGTTTTGGTTTAAGGTAACATGTAGAAAATCCTTTGTATGACTAAAACGCTACTGGTCTAATTCCATAAAGTCTAAATCACATACAATGTCAAAAAATTCAATGTATATTTTTTTTATGAAACGAAAGTAAATATAATAAACTGCATCATGAAAAGAACAGGAACATTACTTCAGTTGTACGTGAGTTTTCTCTCTAAAATAACATTTGATTCTAATTCCTACAACACTCCCGTCACTCTGCTAGCTCATTGTTATACAAAGTGTAAAGTAAAGCTTATAACTTTACACGCTGTGTACAAAATGTGTAATGTTACGTTTATTTATTTATACACCAACGGGACGCGTGACGTTTATTTCAAATATACACAATGCATGTTCCATTGAATTACGTCAGGCAGCGAAGTGAGTGAAACCAATCTTCTATCCTCAAAGAGTACATCCAAATTCGAGTGGAGGATGACTTCACAATGGCTCGAATAGAATCTGATTCATGCATTGACGGCTCCCTCCACCAACCCTTCCTCAAAAATCACGAGATATGTAAGTACCTGAAAATCTGAAAGTATTCACAATAGTTGACCGAGCGAGCGAAGAGTCTATGTTTCGAGATTGGCCAAAAATGCTATTGTCCGTCTGTCCTTCTGTCTTTCGGTCTGTAACTCTGTACAGGTCGCATTTTTGAACCGATTTTGACGAAAATTTGGCATGGATATAAATTAATTAAGTCAACAAAATGAATAGAATAAAATTTTGAAAAACATTTTTTTAGAGTACCTACCATACTCGCAAAGTGGGAGTGAACTTTTTTTTTCTTGTGAATCTCATAGTGTGGGGTATCGTTGGATAGGTCTTTCAAAAATATTGCTGGTGTGTAAAAACCGTTTTTTCGATTTAGGGATCCGTTGGCGAAATATTAAGCTTTAAAGCGGTAATTTTTGTTAGAGTCACGTGTGTCCCCCCCCCCCCCCCCCCCCCCCTGCCAGCTAAACGGTAAACGGTTGCTTCTGCAAATGTGAAAAAATTCACGGCAGTAGCATATATAACGTAGTTAAAAGGAAAACTATAACAAATAGGAAGGTTCTATTAGTTTTTGAGTAATAGTCGATTAACTTAAGAAAGTCGAAAAATTAAATTATGTTCATAGAACTGCATACGTAAAATGGGAAAGATTTTTTTTCGCGTGAATTCCATGGTATTGGGTATCGTTGGATAGGTCTTGCAAAAATATCGCGGGTGTATGGAAAACATTTTTCGGTTTATCGATCCGTTTGCGAAATATTAAGCTTTATAGTGCTAATTTTTGTCACTTTAGTACTGAATCTCCAACTGCAAAGTTGACTTCTGTTCGTTTCTTTTAGGTTTGGTTTATAAGGGCTGGCGAGGTCTACTGTTCTCACGGAACTACTAGTATATAGGTATATAGGTAGTATGAAAGTTTAAACAAAAAACAACTATGACAACTAAGTCAGCTCTACTATTTTCCATTATTTAATTCATTATTTAATAGTCAGTAATAGTCGACCAAGTTTTCACATTATTTTGGCCAGTAAAAAGTTCATAGAAACTCCATACAAACTGACTTGACTACAAAACATTTTTTCAAGTAGAAAAAATGACTCCAAAAATAGATGTGAAGACAGTTCTTGCTGACTTTAGCACCTACTAACCATTGCATAATCTATATAATCATTAATCATGTTTCCCTTTTGGATTACGTTATTATTATTATTATTATTGAAAATATTACAATTGAATTACATATTTAATGATGAAATACTTTTGATTGAATCCAGGAGGGAATTTATTCTAAACTTCAGATAGCATTTATTAATCGAGATCAATGCTCGCTGGCATCTTTCAGTAGAAACTAATATCTAGGTACCTAAGTACTTTAGTCACCTTTATCTCCTAAGCTCAGCTCACACCGAGGCAAATTGAACACTCATGTTGATCCATTTATCTATAAGTACATACAATAATGTTACGGTTGACAGGTTAACATGTATGTAATACAAGCAACCTTGGAAAACCGCGACTAAAGGCTTGTCTATCTTCCATGTAGGTAGGTATACAGTCATTAGTTGATATCGATATTATACCAACCAAATTAATATGAAACTATAAGATCTAGTTATCGTGCTAGATAAATGAAGAACACCTTCTTTTATGTTTAACCTTTATATTCATTTCTGTGTCCCCTTACTTATTTTGCAATTATAAAATTTTACCAGCTCGGGGCTAGGTCAGGTCGCGGGTAGTGCTTCACTTGTAATTAGTGTGTTAATAAATTATATCGTATAGACTCGCTAGAGAGAGGTAAACACATCGTACGAATACTTCATATATAACGGTGCTGTGTTCTCCGGCGTTAATTCTATTGACACTCCAGCCTGTTCAAATAAGATAACCAAAAGGATTTTGCTATATTTCGAGAGCAAAGCGCCTCGTTCTTCGGCACGTACTGTCACTCTGGTTCACGTCCAAATCAGTTAACTTCTCCTGCAAGTACAGAACTGAGCATCAATTTGTGACAACAAATAAATTGATTCAGTTGAATGCCTTTTTATTGTTACCAAAAGAGCTTCGTCAATGCGATTGTGAATACAATAAATGGCATTTATAACTTTCGACGAAAATAAATCAGCGATACAAATGTGATTGGGGCTGTATCGAATATGAAATATGAATGGAATGGCTATTATATTTTATTGTTTCTCGTGAGTGCTGTATAATGATAACTATATATGCGTGTTATTTAATTGTACTTACCCATTGCGAGGTTAGAAGAGAAAATAAATCAGACTGATGGAGAAACATAACATGCTGGTGTGACCAAATTCGACTCTTAATTTTAACTTTTGACGTATTCCTAGGTGTGACCAAAATCTACTATGACCAAAGTTGAATACTTAACCCGCGCTAAGTATCGCGATACTGACCCAACTAAGTACTTTTCTTTTTCAACTCAACATTTTGTGCGTGGAAACATCTGTTGATTTTATTCCATTCATAGTCTATTTTATATGAATAATACTCTCTGTGTGAGTCTCGGTCTATATCAGTTACAGTCAGGGGTATTGGATTTATTTATAAAAGTATATGCTTAGCTATATATTTAATAAACGTACCTTCACTATATTTCTCTATGACCACATATACCAGACATAGAATCTGGTCTGGCTTCTACTATCTGTGGACTAATTTTTTCACGCCAACATTACCTTTTCCAGGAGGTAAAATAGTGTAGGTAGTAGTAGGTCTGAAAATTTGAAACAAAATAAAATTTATTACCCATCGAGGGAAGATCACTTGAGCCTAAATGGACTTCCATTTTGCAAATTTAATTTGTTATAAAATAATTTAATAAAAGAAATACATATTTAATAAATAAAGCCGTTCTGACTAGCCGACGCGTTCAAACCCCGGCTGTTTTCACCCGAGTGTTGAAAGCATGGTGTCGTTACTTTACTTGAGCACTTACCTACCGTGCCGACTGTATACATATTTACCAGGAATTTAAAAGTATTTCATGTCCCACCTGGAAACCTTTTAAAACTGTTGACAGTACTTACTTACAATTTTAGTACTACGACGGAACTTTTCGTGCCAAATACCTAATGAAAATTTTTATTACAAAACTTGTTACAACTTTGGTTGTTAAACAACGAATTTTGTAGAAAAAGCAGGTTTATGGAAACGGGAAAAGGTGCGAATGAGTGATGAATGGGGTCCGGCGGATGGCGACACAAATATATCGAGCGAATGTGGCTGGTAGTATGGTTCCCGTAGAGTTTAATGGCGGCTGTGTGAAGTTGGCCGATTTCTGCGCAATGACTACTTTGAGGTATCAAAGCTGTGCGGGGTTCACTAGAGACGCTTATTCAATTTCTAGAAATAGTTCATTGATTCGATCAACCGAATCAAACATTCAAGTTTTTGGACAATCTCTATGTAGCACCTATCTCGCGTACGCACACATACACTATAAACACTGTCAGCGATGTGCTAACAATTTGTGACTATATTCATTCAGCCATCAAGAAATTCTACGCGGACTATACAGGCTATGATAGAGCTAGACGAAAACGTGAAAAGCACCCGTTGCCCCCCCCCCCCCCCCCCCCTACCCCTCACGGGGCGAGCGATGTGTGAAGAGAATGATGACACTGAGCGAAGCGAAAGAGGTGTGTCAGGATCGGTGCTCCGATCTTTCAGCCTGGGGCAGGAACTGTCAGGGACATAGCGTGAAGATAAATGTTAGTATAGTAAGATACGGAGTGTGCCGTGCCCTACACGCCCTACTTCCTTAAATGTTATATATGAAAAATATATATTTCATATATATAACTAACTGTAGCCCGCGGGTTTGCCCGCGTGGAGTAAGTTTTTTTTCCGCGGGAACAGTTTATCGCGGTAAAAAGTAGCCTATATATTATTCCAGGATATAAGCTATCATTGTACCAAGTTTCATCAAAATCCGTTCAGCCGTTACAGCGTGAAGGAGTAACAAACATCCAAACATCCTCACAAACATCCTTACAAACATTCGCCTTCATAATATTAGTAGGATAGGGGAAGTAGGGCGTGTACACTCAGACTGCTCACTCAGTATCTGATACTATCTAGCCGACTACAGTGTTATCTAGCAGATAACTTTTGGAAATTCTTAAAAATATGTTCAGTGGGTTCTTTCGCAAAATAATATTTGGAAACAATTCTGGCGTGTCTACTACAACACATAAAAAATTAGAAAACATTTCCCAGGACCTACCTACCTATTAATCGCTCATAATCACACACGTATTTAATAAAATAAAAATAAATAACGAAATGACGTAGATAACGGATGTTTGTTTTTTGTTACAGATCAAAACGCAAGCAATAAATCGATAGCGGCCATGACGGAGCGAGCAATAACCTTCCTCTTCAGAAAATACAACACTAGCAGTAAGTAAGAGCAATAAATAAAAATGCCTTTAATGTAAAAGTAAGATTTTTCTTGAATTGCTAAAATACTTTTTTTTTAATAATAAATCTTTATTGATAATTACATTTGTAAGTATGACAATGCGGCCCTGGCTCCTAAACTTACTTTGGTACCTATATATTTTTATTTGTACTAATAAGATTTTATTAGTAGTTTACGAAACTGGTACAGGGGTCATTATACGCGAGTTTTGTAGTAGTATCTCACACGAGTGTGTTAATACTTTTAATATCTTTTCAGTTGGCAGTTTCTTTAAATAAATTCATTAAATAAAATCGAAACCAGTTTCGTTTTCGAATAAACCTGGTTTCGAATAAAGAATAATAATTCAGTTTTCAGAATTATTTTCTTAATTCGAAACCAGGTCGCCTAAAAAGAAAAATAAGTCTGTGTTTGAATCTGGTTTCGAATATACGTAGTATAAAAAATCTTTGGTTTTGGAACTTTATTTGGTTAGAGGTTTCAGATACCTATAGCAGAACTACGGAACTACGAGTATATTATACAAATTGTTTATAGGGTACTAATACTTTGTTCGGAAAAGTGAAACTTCACATTTGTAAATACCTACGTATACCCGCTGCCTATACCTACCTAACTTCCGTATAGATGATTGTTCATATTCCAAGAATGTTACATGTGTTCCCCAAAGTTGTGTAACATTATTTATTATGTATTCATTTGAACTCACAAATGGTTGGAGCTTAGAATTGTCACGTACTACGAATAAGTATAGGTAGATATAGTTGATACATCATGATTACAATTAAATACTTCCTCTACCCATACGTACCTACGTACGAGGCGCGAGCGAGAATCTATTATTCATTTTCTTGAAATTTCTTTAAATTAAATGCTAAAATACGTTATGCTAAGCACGTCTGTGTGTGTCTTTGTATCTGGCGTCCGTTACCTCGTGTAGAGGCTAAGCGACACTTTTCTGTTCCTACCTGTGTATTGATGAGTGGTTCGTATTGACTGATTGTATATAGTAGGTGCCGTGGTGTCTCGGTGAGAGGGTATGGGGGGCGCGGACGGAGGCTTCGAGTTGCTGGACTGGGAGGCGCTGTACCTGCCCCTGCCGCAGAACTCCACCTGGAACTCCACCGAGTGGTACCGCGGCGCCGGCGCCGGCTGGAACGCGACGGTGGTACCCAACGCCACCTGGTGGGACGCGTCCGCGCCCTTCGACTCGCCCGCGGCACTCGTCCGCGCAGCGGCCAAGGCTGTGGTCCTCGGCTTGCTCATTCTTGCCACTGTAGTTGGTGAGTACCTACTATATACCTCCTGCATTTTATAGCGGAGTCTAGCACCATCTACAAGGTGTAATCTTTTTAGGTAACGTACTTACGATATGAATTTTTAAAAAATATACATATATATTCTCTTTTCTATTTTATTCCTCTAAATTACGTTTGTTCACAATCAAAGTTAGAATGTGCACTGTCTTTTATTTAATCATAGAGTTAAGATCTCTTTGGTGTGTGCTCGCGCGCCACCAAAGAGATTCGAACCTTCCTGCTTTTAATTGACCAACATATAAGAAATTCAAAGGTAATGCAATGGGATCATTGTGGTTTGTAGGCAACGTGTTTGTGATAGCGGCAATACTGCTGGAGCGGCACCTGCGCAGCGCCGCGAACCAGCTGATCCTGTCCCTGGCGGTGGCCGACCTGCTGGTGGCGTGCCTGGTGATGCCGCTGGGCGCCGTGTACGAGGTGGCGCAGCGCTGGACGCTCGGCCCCGAGCTTTGCGACATGTGGACCTCGGGCGACGTGCTCTGCTGCACCGCCTCCATCCTTCATCTCGTCGCTATTGCACTCGACAGGTAGCCACTCTAGTTTCAACAGGTTCCTGCGTTTATCTGTGATCAGTGGTGACTTCAACTTGTTTTCTCCGGTTTTAGGTACTGGGCTGTGACAAACATCGACTACATCCACGCGCGGACCGCACGTCGAGTCGGTTACATGATTCTATGCGTATGGATAGTGAGCTTCCTCGTTTGCATCGCTCCACTCCTCGGATGGAAGGATCCCGACTGGAACCGTCGCGTTTCAGAGGACTTGCGCTGTGTCGTAAGCCAGGACGTCGGCTACCAAATATTTGCGACTGCTTCGTCGTTTTACGTGCCAGTTTTAATAATCCTAATACTATACTGGCGAATATACCAGACTGCTAGGAAGAGAATTCGCCGGCGACGGGGCGCCGGCACGCGCGGCGGGCCTCCCCCCGTGCCGGCGGGCGGCGCCCTCGTCGCGGCCGGTGGCAGCGGCGGCATCGCGGCCGCCGTCGTCGCTGTCATCGGCCGCCCGTTGCCCACCATCTCTGAAACGACTACCACGGGCTTCACGAATGTGTCGTCGAACAACACGAGTCCCGAGAAGCAGTCCTGCGCCAACGGGCTCGAGACGGACCCGCCTACGACCGGGTACGGGGCCGTCGCTGCCGCCTACTACCCGACGCTTGTGCGACGAAAGCCTAAAGAGGCCGCTGATTCTAAACGAGAGAGAAAAGCAGCAAAGACATTGGCGATAATAACGGGCGCGTTCGTTGCGTGTTGGCTCCCGTTCTTCGTGCTGGCGATCCTGGCGCCGACGTGCGACTGCGAGGTGAGCCCCGTGCTCACCTCGCTCTCGCTGTGGCTGGGATACTTTAACTCCACCCTCAACCCCGTCATCTACACGGTGTTCAGCCCGGAGTTCCGACACGCGTTCCAGCGGCTGCTGTGCGGCCGGCGCGTGCGCCGCCGGCGCGCCCCCCCGTAGCGTTCCTCCCCACCCTTCGCCCCAACCCGACTGACCTCGTCTAGCTCGATACTACACGTTATGTTACCTTGTTACATTTTCAGAGATATATTTACACCCCTTTATTTTTTGTACGTGATAAATAATTGTGAATATTATTATAATTATCTGTCTAGTAAAATAAATCACAAATTCTCTATATGCCTCTTTTAATGCAAAAATTCACCTGACAATTCTACCAAATGCTTAAAGGTTGTAAATTTATACGTATATACTTATCTACGATCGTATGATCCTATATTAAAAACGCGAATGATTGTAAGGATATTTGCATGTATGTTTGGATGTTTGCTACTCTTTCACGCAAAAACGACGGAGCAGATTTTTATGAAACTTAAATATGTATACCGAGATTATACATCAACGGCCAAGGTACCTACATATAACACATATAGGTTATATGTAGGTATACCTATATCTCGGGAAAAGATTACAAGAAAAAAGATTAAAAGAAGCATTATACCTTCTCCGTTCCGTCGTGGGTAATAAAAATACCATGTGTAAAGCAAGGCAAGGGTTTATATTTAGGTACACCTGCTTGATATTGTCGCTACCTCCGATGTTCAATATTCACGAACTTGGAACACCTTCGGCTCGGTAGGTAAACTAAACTAACTCAATATGTTGCAGTTTTGATGAGTTCCTACGAGCACAAGTGCCCCAAGGCTTAAATGGGACAATGTGAAAATAAACTCTGAACTGATGAAATCTCTCACCCCGCTCCTAAACTGCATAGGTACACGAATATTCGACCACTATTCGGTATTCGGCCTAATCGGAATTTTCTAATATAAAAGTAAAAACGCATTTCAATATAAAAAATAAACTATTTATTAATACTAGGTCACCTATTAAAAATCAATCAGTCGCAAATTGTGGTGAATAAAAACCTGATTATCTGCATTTGCGTAGTGGACGATGGGGTTTTTCTTAGTATATATTCCTGCGTCGGAAATTAGTCTCTCATTAAAGACAAGGTGACCACAGATAATTCTTAATAATAGACTTTGTCATCGTTTCCCCAACGAAAGATCGTAACCCTGCACGCGCGAAATGCACAGAATTTTCCCCGAATATTCGACGACCGTCGAAATATGCGACAAAATGAAATTTCTCGATGAAGAGACAATATAGTCCAAAATCAGGGTACCTACCTACTTATCTGTAAAAATCATTTTAAAAATGGGTTAATATTTTTCGTTCGAGTATTTTTAACTATATGTCTCATTATTGAGTAATTTCATTTTGTCATATTTTCGCCATCGACGAATTTACCCTTCTAGACCTTACTCTTATTTACTTAATATTTCATTTTCAAGTAGGTAGGTAATAGTTAACTGTCCCCGGTGCATACACACATAAACAAAATAACAGGGGAAAGTCAACATACCATACTTATAGGTAGGTACTAGTACATGGTTCGATGTTGCTATCTCTCGACCTTAACCTTCGGAGATTATTTTAGACTAATGACTGTATTTCGCTCGGTCTGATGGAAATACGATATACGCTCAATAATGTAGAGTCTTTGAAAATGATGTTAAGGCGATAAAAAGGAACTTTTATGATAATATTTTATACACCCATACATCTAATTGACACACAAATACGAAAAAAGAAAAGTTAGGTATATGTATAGGTTAGGTAAAAAGCATCAGTGGCGTCGTTGGTAAGACGCGGGTGGGTTATCATATCGAAAAGTCCGATCCCCGCCTGTGCCATGTACCAATGGGTTTTTTCTCGAATCTTAAGTACATTTACTGACAGCTCTTAAATGGTGATGGAAAACATCGTGAGGAAACCTGCATACGCCGAAGAAGAAATTCTTAGGCGCATGTGAAGTCCACCAAGCCACACCGTGCTAGGTGGTGGATTATAGCTATAGCTCGAACGCCCTCATTGAGAGGGTAGGCCTCAGCCCCAGCAGTGGGGACATGTTAATACGCTGTTGATTTGATTTGAGGTATATATATCGTACTGGAATATTATGTTATTCAGACTATTAAAATAACTTACAAAATAAATTAATTAAACACAATAGACTAAGTAATAAATGAATGTATTTGCCTCTTTGTTTTATACGTGTAGGTATTAAAATTTCAATTAACATTTAATGTGTGTAGCTTTCAGATTGCCTTTCTGTCTTTTAATTACACATAAAAGACGTTCGTTTACATTTTATGATAAATAAACACAGAAATGTAAGTTAACATTGTGATATATCATTTTGAAATGAAATTCATATATAAAATTATATTCGTCGAATACATTCTTTACAAAGTCAGTGTCATATTGTTGTCCATAAACTCTTAGAGTGTCATTTAACGACGAAATGTTCATATCTTTATGTGCCATTAGATTCTCTACTTGTTCTTTCTATATGGGTATATAGACAGTAAGGTTTTTATTATTATTACTGTGCAGATAAGTTTCGCGGTAATTTATGCTTATATTGCTAAATAAACGCTCCATTTTATTAACGTCGCCGCTTTAATACTATTATGGTTTAATTATTTTTGCAAATTCAAAATGATGTTGGCAAACACTTTGGTGAGAACTTTTATTTACCTGTGGCAATAGTTAACATATTTTACACTGGCTAGGCACATTCTGAATTAATATTTCTCATTGAGCTTATTTAAAACAAATATAAGGTAATTCATTTAAAAAAAAAACAACGCCTCCCTATAAATGTATGAAACATTCAAATATATTTTAGAAAAAAAACTCTCATTGAACGAACCGTATGCGAGCTCACAGTTACAGATTTATCTCAACTTTTTAATATCTCAATTAGTATAGCGCTTTCGAGCTGGAAAAGTAGTGCAGCTGTGTCTCAGAGATCCAATAGTATAGTCGTAATAGTAGACGTCGACAGATGAATGGCGATGTTCCAAATATTTTTAAGAATCGAAACAAACACGAAACCTCTAGCCGCTATTTGGCTGTGTACTTTGAACAATTCATTCGAATTCCTTTAACAAGTTGCGTTCTCGGAAGCGGAATTCGGCCTCTGGAAGCGGCATTACCAGTTGCCACCGCAAACAACAAACACACGGCTCCAATGGCTCTGACAAATGACAAAGTGCCCAACTCACCACGCAGCTTCCGCCCTAACGGATCATCGGGCAGCCGGAGTACGAGTACGTCATGAACTTTACCCATTCGGAGCTTCGCCCTGTTGACGTATAACCCAACTTTGTTCTTCCGCATTAAACGTCTGACTGAACCCTTTTAGGGATAATATTATTAGACACTCCGATAAAACTTTATCGTATTCCTTGATTGCATGTAGCGACTAGCGACCAACAAAGTTGCGAATTCTGAGGATGCTCCACCATACAGTGGAAGGAAATTGTGCCATGTCTCATGGGTACATATATTAGTATATTAGTGTATTATATCTTTTAGTTTGCTGACATCGTAGCTTGTTGATCCATCTTTCTACGTTTCAGTGCTTATTAAGATCATTACAGACACAGGATAAATTAGATTGCGTAAACCTACAAGTCGATCAGCTTGAGCTCTCAATTAAATTAATGCTTGACCTACATTGGAGCCCCCATTATAAAATACCATCGATCAACTTACTTTATCATACCTATTTAAGTACCTACTCGTTAATGTATGTTAATATTAGGCCAAATGCTATTTTGGCAACTCACAATTTCTTCCTAGTATAAGTAGTTCGTGTAAATACTTGTCCAAACTATTAGATATATTATTACGTATGTCTAAGTTCCTATAAGTAATGCACTTTGTTAAGATTATGATAAAAATCTGTGAAGTCTGTGGAGTTGTTGAAGATGTCCAACACCTGCTGATGGAGTGTGACAGGTTCAGGAATAAGCGGGAGTTAATTATGAGGCGACTCAAGCTGAATCCACTAGATGTGGGTTTGGCTCAGTCAATTTTGTCCAAGCCTGCATCTGTGGCGGCACGATCTTTGTATGACATTTTTGAGTCGCCTCGTCAGTAAATCTTGGTCAGGGTACGATGGGACTGACATGTGGAGAACACAAAAGTTCCTAAATGATATAAAGATTAAAAAAAAAAAAAGATAAAAATCACAATTTTTTTTAAAGAAACACGTCCAGTAAGAATTGACCTTTTTTTATGTAAAATTGGTAGTACGCCTACGATATTCAACAACAAAGTTGTGGCATAATCCGTTATTTATGTGGTGTAACATTTCATTACACATGTGCTTTAAGCTTTAGAAGTCCTTTCTAAAATATTAACCAGCCGCAAACATTCCAAGGAGGCATTCAAACGAAACAGTACATTGTACGAGAACTGTAGGCAGCCCTTGTAAATTACTCCCAAAATGTTCTTTTCACAGAAAACGACTGTTGAAACATGGCGGGTAGCAGTTTCCTCCTGGCACAAGTATGCAAATCACCAGTTTAATGTATTTAAACGTAGATAACAACCACAAATTGCGAGTGTCCTAGCGTGCGGTCGCCACTCGCAATTCACTCGGTATCCGGTAACGGATATATTTACACGTAAACCCAGTTTGTGAATAGCTTATCGCAGTCGAGATACGACCCTTTGATAAAAAATATTATCCTAAAATATCGCAATGCACACAAATATGGCGAAGAGCCAATTCTAGCAACTAGCGCAAACGATTCATCAATTTCAATGGAATATATAAGTACCTACTGCAACTTCGGAAAATATTTATTTTCTTTATTTGGTTTTGCAGTAACCACGTTTACCTCATAGTTATTAAATTTTTCATATAATCAAAATTGCAAAATGGTTTTGGAATTTTTCATTTACTATTGATTTTTAAAACTCTTATACATTTTACGACAGGGTTTAGAAACTTACATGGAAACCTTTCTGTTTACCACGTTAGTTATTTATTAATAAGTTAGATGAAATGTTTACGGACGAACACCTCTGTTATAGTATTAGCAACAGGCTAGCACTGATTGATTGGACCCGCGTCTATGATCAGAGCTCCATTAATCACAAGCATCCGCCCGCACCGCCCCGCTCGAACAGGACAGCGACAATCTAACTAGAGATTGACAAAAGGTCAAATGAACCGCATTCGAATCCATACGTAAATTCATAAGTAAACTCTTACTTACTTAAAAGGTTACGATTATATTATGGTCCGAAGAAAGTATAGTAAGTCAATTAATATATGCTGCTTTTTTCCGGCAATCAATCAAAGTCAAGTTACGCACGGGAACTAAATAAATGGCAGAGGCGTATAAAACACATACGACCGTCTCTACGCCTACTCAAAAGATTAAATACATCAGTAGGTACAACTACACGTAGCTATTCCTAAATTCAACAACTCAAAATTGACTACATAACGGTACGGCTGGGTGTATTTGACACTTCACATACCTAGGTATATCAAAGAATTTAGAGAAAAAGCCAATAACGATGGTATGGTTTTCACCCCTCAATGAATTAAATATATTCAGAGACTCAGAGTGCATTACCAAGTCAATCCTGATGGTATGTAAAGAACCATTTGAGGGAAACATCTATATTCAATGACTAATAATGAAAAATATATAAAAAGAAACTTGCGGTTATCAAAATTGAATAAACGAAACTTTTGTACACTGTGACTAGGGTATTCTCGGAGGAATCAGACAGGATATTACTTAGATGAACAAAACAAAAGGAAGAAAGTTTAATGCTAATATTGACACAAGCGCCAACAACGGCGTTTCACGTAAAATGCGGCGGCTGAGTGTTTCACACATTTTTTTCATTGAATCTAGGGCATTTCAAGTACCTAGTCCTTGGCTCGTGACGGAGCCTGCACAACGGCGCGGCGGCGGCGGCGTTACTCCACCCCGGTGGAGTGGTAAGGAGAATGAGGGGCGGTGGGGGAGGTGGGAGGGGAGGAACTGTGGACAATCCGAGCCAGCAGCGCGGTAACGCGCACCCGACAGTTGAAAAGACTTTAATTGCGAAACAGCTTGCCTTGTTCTTTTCTCTTTAAAGAAAATTTTTAATTTATTACCCAGTACCTATTCCGAATGATAAAGAATCTCTTTTGTTTATGTCTACAATGCCTAATCCCCATCACAAAATAGACAATGAGACTGATTAGTGAGTATCATATATATTTAAGAATTTAAGAAAGTTGGTGCTATCGAACTTAATATTAGATGTGATAAATTAACTGTTATTTCAACTTTACGATCGGTTTAGATATCGTGTTAGGTACCTACCTTCCGATAGTATAATAAGAACGAAAGGTCTTTAACTTTCCAACAATAGTGTTTATAACAGGCGTAAAGTTAAGCCAAGCTGGGCAGTGTTTGCCGAGCGCACCATTACGATAGTCCAGCCAGCAAGCCATTAGTTAATGGACGCTCACGGGTTAATGGAGGCAGAGGGCGGCACTTTGTACCGCCGCCTGCCGTCCGCCCCTCGCGCTTCACGCTCGCAAGCGCTCGCTTCCAGCTTCCCAACACTATCAATTTACAACTAAGAACTTCTATGACCTTGGTAAGTACATACTTTTTCTTGATTTCACGGTCATTGCACCCTCTGTTCTGTCTGCTACGTGACAATAAGATTTATTCAATCTTTTTACGAACATTAAAAATACTATGTGATTATGTCAGTAATAAGTTTACTATTATTACTGTGTTATTTATAACGTAGTAACAGAGGAAGCCGCGGGAAGTTGACTATCCCGTTTTATAAAGGCTTCTCGGTACGAGCCTTTAATTATTCATTTAGTTCATGATGGAATCCTATTAAAGGATACTAGATTACTCTATAAACCTTATCTAACCTGCATCCTCATCAGCCTACACTAGTCCACTGCTGGACATAGGCCTCCCTCAAGGTGCGCCATTGAACCCGATCTTCGGTTCTCTGCATCCGCACCTTACCTTATACATTTCTTATTGACGCTCTAAAGCAGGAAACGGACAAAATATGGGTACCAAATGTCACCGCGATCTCTTATTAATGCAACAATCCAACGTTAAGTGCAGAACGCACAAGACTCGACTGTAAATATGTGTCTTATGATGACGTAATTACATTGGCTCAGTTATAGTATGGGTTTCCTTATTAATATACACGCATACATTGCTGTTTGACGATAGTACATAGTAGGTAAGTAAAAGGCTATAGGTCAGTCAAGAGGTGAGAGATGAGAGGTCAGGCGAACTTTACGCTACGTTAAATTGCTATATATACGACTAGGTATGAAATGTGATTCGTGCCATGCTATGTATGGGCGTACGAAAAGTCTAAATTCTGTTTCTTTTTGGAAGTATCTACTTTCTATTTGTTTGGATAGTTTTACATTAACTTATTTAATAGTTTAGCAATAATCGAGTGAGATCACATCGTTTTCACTCTGTATAAATAATAAATTTTATGACATGACGATGAATAAATCGATCTACAAGGACAATGCAGATCCTTCGCTGTCATTAAAATGTTAGCTATCAATGTTAGCACAACTAAATTTATAATCTCAAATAATCTGTAAACAATCAACAGACCTTTGTAATTAAATTTGAAGCAAGGGGACGGACGTAAGACACAGAACGGAGTTTGTAAATACTTAGTACTGACTTTCAAATGAAGCCATTCCCAACTAATCCCGGTCCGCCGCTGCCTCGTGCGATCCGCGTAGTAAAATATGTAAATATAAGAACGTGAATTGACCCAGACCAAAATAAAAACTGAAATGTATACCTAAGGTTTCTGAAATAATAATGTCGCCGTTACCTTACTAGATACGTTTTAGTTATTCAAAGGGTGTGGGTAATATTCAAAAACCAATTTGCTTTAACGACACTCCTAAAAGCGTACTTTATTGCAGAGCTGCAGGCGTAAGAGAGTCAAAAAGGGTCGCTACCTTGTAAGCTATTGTTTATGTATACTAGTGACAACTAAGTATATGTAGGTACCTACTTAAAAAGCCATAAATAGCGCGATAGTGCTACTAACTCACAAACATTCCCAAATTCCCATACTTGAATAACGAATACTAAGTTAGACGTCCTACTGATATAAGGACTATATCAACTTTATTTAGGTTCGCGTTAATATTCATCATTGAAGTAAAAAATAATTAGAAAAGGTATTGGTAGGTAATACAATAATTGAACCGTAGGAAAACATAATTATATACAAAATCAGTATCCGTTTGCTCTTAAATCTGGACGCATCCTACGACGACGGTCACATGTAGGTAAATATTGATAGAAAACCTTTTCTCAATTTCCGTAAGCCGTTTATTCCATTCAGTATTTATTCCAGCTTCACTCTGCTTCGGCAGGTGTTATCGATGGATTTGTCCGCTGGAGCGAGGGATCTCAAAGAGATTACTAAAATAGCAGTAATGACAATCAGAGTCTTGTTAAGGGACTCCGATCTTTTCCCTTACAGATTACAGCTAATACAGGATTAAACAGATAAAGAGACGGCGCTCAAATTAGTGAGCACCTAGCCTAAATTATATAAATGAAAATCTCTTTAGTTCACCGAAAAACAACATGATAGGTACCTATATTCTAATTTAAACTCGCATTGTATGTGTCTCACTTTGGGTATCCTAAAATCCGCAACAAAGATTATCCATACTAATATTTATTATAAACGAGAAAAAACTTTATTTGTATGTTTGTTACCTTTTCACGCCTTACCGCTATTGACGAAATTTTGTGTGGAGATAAATAGAACCCTGGATATAGGCTACTTTTTACCGCCATAAACTGTTCCCACGGGTAGAACCTTGTGCCACGCGGGCGAAGCCAGGGGAAACAGCTGGTAATAAATACGTACTTAAAGCAGTTTATCAATCCAACGAAATATTCGAATCTTCAACAATTTCTAACAATTTCGTCTGTAGAATGGGGAAATTACAAGTTAGTGGCGCAGTCGACAACATCGTCGCTGAGCCAAAATTGTTCTCCCAGACAAACTTGCGCTCCCCGAGTTTACGTTCTCGAAACGTTCAACTACGGAATGAGTTTTGCTCGTAGGTATTTGCTTGCTAAATCTATATTACACATAATCCGTAGAGCATAGTATGCGCATGTGAAAATATTAAAATGTGGTACGCCGAGAGATACCTAACTGTGAAAAGTAATCATTAGGTCCAGTGCTAACCAGGGTTCTCCGCTAACCACCGAGCCAACGAGGCGGTTTATGATGAACGTTTTGTTAGTATAACTAATCACCTACTAGTATAAAATATAAGCCTCTAAATTGAGCCCGGCTAGGTAAATGAAATTAAATCAGTATAAATATGACTGAAGTTATTAGGTTTCCGCAAATAATTCAACTGTAGCTCGTCGCATCTGAATTTATGTAAAACTCAAGTTTAACCGAGTTAGAGCCCTGTCCTGCGCCACGCAGACTGATTTGGATGGACGTGTGTAATTAAATAAGGCTGGAGCTCGCCCTAAATGGTACAAACATTTTATGTAAATTTACGTAAAGCACGACATCTGCAATTCAGTTACATCGTTACGCTCAGGAACTTAGGGATAATCGTGAAAGCCGCGAAATAAACAAGCCTTTAATCAGATTGGCCTAAACGATGTTATGAAAGTCAGCGCTGAGCTAAGGGTGAACTAAGCCTTCTTTAATTACTCAAAAGCTGAAGTAAATAAACAAAGATAAATTGACGTAATTTCCATTATACAAATACCACAGTTACTCCCTTCACAAATAAGTGTAAGTATGTGTTATGTTACTCGTATGTATAATTGACCGAGCGAGCGAAGCGAGCGAAGCGTCTACGTTTCGAGACTGGCCAAAAATGCTCTTGTCCGGCTGTCTGTCTGTCTGTCTGTCTGTCTGTAATTCTCTACAGGTCGCATTTTTCAACCGATTTTGACGAAAATTTGGCATATGTATAAATTAATTAAACCTACAAAATGAGTAGAATAAAATTTTGAAAAACATTTTTTTTAGAGTACCTACCATACTCGCAAAGTGGGAGTGAACTTTTTTTTTCTTGTGAATCCCATAGTGTGGGATATCGTTGGATAGGTCTTTCAAAAATATTGCTGGTGTGTGAATACCATTTTTTCGATTTAGGGATCCGTTGGCGAAATATTAAGCTTTAAAGCGGTAATTTTTGTTAGAGTCACGTGTCCCCCCCCCTGCCAGCTAAACGGTTGCTTCTGGAAATGTGAAAAAATTCATGGCAGTAGCATATATAACGTAGTTACAAGGAAAACTATTACCGCTAAGTAGGTTCTATTAGTTTTTGAGTAATAGTGGATCGACTTAAGAAAGTTGAAAAATAAATTATGTTCATAGAACTGCATACGTAAAATGGAAAATTATTTTTTTCCGCGTGATATCCATGGTGTGGGGTATCGTTGGATGGGTCTTTCAAAAATATCGCGGGTGTGTGATAAACATTTTTCGATTCAGGGATCCGTTTGCGAAATATTAAGCTTTAAAGTGCTAATTTTTGTCACTTTAGTAGGTACTTTTTCTGTTTCCAAAGTTGACTTTTGTTGGTTTCTTTTAGGTTTGGTTTATAAGGGCTGGCGGGGTCTACTGTTCTCACGGAACTACTAGTTATAAATAAAATTGCATCGTCAAATAGTTATTGACCACGTTCTCAGTCGACTGCACTTGTAGGTTAGGTAATACTCGCAGCCTTTTCAGTATTAAGAAAACAAATATCTTTTGATCAGATTTTGTAAAGTTTTTTTGTTGTCAAATAATTTGCAATTAGGACAGCATTAGTAATATTTTGAGAGTGAAAATAGACTTTGTTGTTTTATGATGTGCAGACTTTTCATAAATATGACATTCTTTTCTCCTATTGCAAACTAACTTTTGCATACCCTGCACCACAAATTTTCCCGCGAAACGTTTTACGTTACGCGAGGAGGGAGACACGATAGGAAATTTATACAGAAATAGATTTACCTACACGTTACGAAGGTAGCTAGCTCTAAAAATATTATCCTCTTAGTCGGCCGCACCACGTCCGAGAGCGGAAAGCACATACTTCGAGATAGCTATTTGGTACACTTACGTATATGCGTAAATGGGAAAATAAATAAGGTATTCGAAATGCAAAGGTCACGACTGATCCAAGTTTACGTTAGGGAGGGTGGTGTCGTCAGAAGATTTGCGTGAATGGAATTACGTTGGGACCGCAAACAACGCGGCAGCATTTTCCTTGGTGCAAATATTTGCTGAGCCCACCGACCCCGTCGTGCGACTCGCCGCGAGTGCTTTGCTACTTTTACCAGCCCACTTGCCCCACTACTAGCACAAGCATCTCTCGTGAGGAAAACTGACAAAATACCTATAAAACATTTTAGATACTAAAAAGTAGTTGTTAGCCCCTCATAGAAAACTCTAAACCGGCCTATGTATTTAATAGGCGGTTGCCTATTAAATAAATATTTAGTGCAATCAAGTTTTTTTTGTATTGTATTATATTGTATTGTTATTGTAATAATTAAATTATCTAGGAATCAAAAAAACTTCAATACTAATGAATTGTTAATACGAAAATTATTTAAAGCAATGGCAGTAACGCTACTTGGTTGCTACGACGTGCTACGAAACGTAGCCATTCTACGGACTAGAATGTACTGGTGCTATGACGGCGACACGGTAGCGGTTGTATAAGTTACGACAGCCATATTCAAGATATCGAACTTCTTAGAACGAAGAATAATAAGAGATTTTCTGGGAAAAGTTCGTAGCTGAATTGCTACGATAGTGCTACGAATTCTTGTTTCTATTAAAATTTAACTACGTTGCGATCCACGGAGCCATTGCAGTGTACCTTCCCAACTTTATTATAATTAAACTGTGTCGGCAAAGATATTAAATTGGTTTTAATCAAATAACAGCATATTTATGACGTATTGAGCTGTACCACTTATTTATCAGCGCTATTTCATCATGTGAATGTAATCTTTCTAATCTTGATTTATAGCTCACTGATCCCCCAATTTACACTTCAGCAACTGGGGATTATGATATAGATTCCACTCGTAAATTAAAGGGCGACGCTTCGATCGTGTGATAGTTGATTTTTCTCGGCGTAGTGCGTACCCATTCGTTATAAACCAAGAATTCATCTATAATAAATAAAATAGAATATTTCTTATTCCCTTAAAGCACTCGTGGAAGATCATAATAATAAGTTACAAGAATGCCCAAAAAGTAGGTAAATTCGATATCATAAAAATATTATTGATCAATTCATTTGGGAGGGAAGAGGTATGGATGTCTAGAGATGAATATGTCGTAACATAGAATACTAAATAATACTTCGACTCATACTACAGCCACATAAAGAGAGTTCAGTCGACATTTGAAATACATCTAATTATGGACCAAAGCCGGATGGACGTAAATCACAGAGCCAAATCGTCCAAGCTCAATGATCCCAAATGGTATTGACACGCCATACTAGGACAGCCAAATTAATAGCCTCTAGGCTTACCTACTCCAGCTAGACGACGTAATTAGAGTGAGCGACATGGGGAAAGTGTCGTGCGTCGTGAGGCTTCTTGCCCTCGTTAGAATTACAAATCTGGTAATTTAGCCGCGGCTCCGCTTGCCACGCGTCGCTTGTTTGCAACACCCTTTGCCTAATTTCAGCGTGACACAAACGTCTCTTAAGACCCTATAATGTGAAACCCTAAACTTAATAGGTGATTCGCTGTTCCTTATTTGGAACTAATTGGCTAAAAGCTAACCTACTCTTCCAGAGAGATACACATACATGTAGTATAGGAAAAGAGGATGTAAATTAACCGTGTTTCGACTTCATATTCGTATTGCTGTTTACTTCATATGCACATATCGATTTCAAAGCAATCTAAAATACGCACGAGAAAATAAACGTGGAAAACTGGCGGAACGAAAAAGCGCAAGGGTGCTCATCGATTTGCAAAAATATGAGCAATTCTCTTGTAAAAACTCGTTCTGCATTTTATTGTGAGATGAATTGATTTCATGGTTGGCATACCAACAGGCAACTGAAATGCATTCATCCATTCCAATTACGGATCGGTTGGCGAGTGAATGTAGACGCTTGGTACTGGACAATTATGAAAAAGGGGTGGTCATTGGCTTGGCCGCCAACTGCCTTAAACATTTATGTAAAAAATTTTGAATCACTGTTGAATAGACATCTTGTAAATATATTCAAACCCTCTTTTTTCATGAATTGGTCTATATTCATATTCATATTCATTCATATTCATATTCATTCATATTCATATTCATTCATATTCATATTCATTCATATTCATATTCATATCTTTATTGGTAGTTTCTAAGTTACATTACAGGTATATTCATACCTGCTGACTAGACGGACAATGACTAAATGGACTAACCCCTAATAAAAGTAACGGATGCAGGAGTACACTTTCGCCTTACGTTCACGAACGTAAGGCGAAAGTGTACTCCTGCATCCAGGGTTTAAACCCCACTCCAACTCTATTCTTTCTCAGTATTTCTTTTTCTTTCTCTTCTCTTTCAATCTTTATCCTCCAAAGCACAGTAGACGGAAAAGGAACAGTATAACGTCTCGGCATCATCCTTGAAATAAATAGCTACGCCGACCGCGCAGACAAACGTGTACAAACGCGCGATAGGGCTGCCTACTGAGCGTCCCGCGCCGACAGTACGTAACCACGGAGCACTCCCGACAGGTGGTGGCCCTGGTCAAGGTGTTCTGGGAATTCGTGGCGCGTAGGTTTGTATGAAGACGATTTACTGTTCCTTATTCGTCTACTGTGTCCAAAGTAGGATACAAAGTACTAGTATTATGTATTATCCACAATATGATACAAGTATACAGACGTGGGCATTTTAATGGTCACGATATATTCAAAGATGGAAGTACCATCGGAAATTATTTCTTTTAAGTTAACATCGTGGAAGAACGACGAACCTACGAAAGAAAATTAGGGATTTTTAAAAGAAAAGGTAACGTGAACTGAAGTGGAATCCACGCCACAATTATATCGTAATTAAAGAGAAAGTCCCGATAGTCAGTTTACTTGTACTTGTTAAACACGTAACAATCTAGGAACATAATATCCGAATGCTGCGAAATTTCAACAGGTAATGCATTTGCGCAAGCATGCTCAGTTTGTGAAACCTTTGATGGAGAGCATAGTTGAAGTACCTTCATGATCCTTTAGGCCCACTACACAAAAGGGTTATAGGTACTTACAGTTGTCAAATAGATTTTCAGTCATAAGGAGTTTGCCTAAGATATTAGGTATAGCACAGATTTAAACAACAAAAGTTCAGAAAGAGAAGTCTGGCCACATTTTTGGGCAGACTTGGAAAGTCATTCATGAGCCATATCGAACTAGGTCAGCTGTGTGGTGATATATTGACATAACCTAGCACTAGCCAGAGACGGATCTACTTCCTGACGCCGCAAATAATTTAAAAGTAATTTAATTTCTTCATAAGGTGTCGGCTAAAGGTACTGCTAAGTACAGTTCAATACAGTATGAATCTTATGTAAGTAATACGTACGATTCGTATTTTGACATAAATGGACTCAATGTCTATGTTCTAAATAATAAAAAATGTAGATAAATAATATTAAGTTAGAGTAAAAAAACTGATTTAGGAAGTTAGAAAAGGGGCCTCTAACGACTTCACCCAGCCCTGTGACCAGCCGTGTGTGCACAAGGCCGATGTTGCACCACCTTGCACATGTTGTTGTGAGAACTAACCCACATCGCCGGCGCATCAACCTTTCAACAGTTCTTCTGGGTAGATCTTGCTCTAAAAGTGACTTATAGTCCTATTTCTTGAAGTTATTATGATGAATAATTAATTTGCAAAAACAAACAAAAACAACATACCTTAGATAAATTTGTTTATAGAGCACATCCATTAAATACTTAATTGTAGACCAATCGCTCATTTGTGTGCAATCAAATAATAATAATGTATACAAAACGCGAAAGTCTAAAATGTACCAATGTGTAGAAGTTGGTACACCCCTGACCTCAACACGGTGTAGTTGTTATTAATTATCCTGGTACAGGCAATACTAGTATGTTAGTCGGATATTATTTCATTTATAAAATTGATTTCTATTTTGGTAGCGACACCAAATTATCTACCGAGTCATTCCTTTCATATTAATTTCTATAAAATAATATACATTTCAAAATCACTTGAATATAGCTGAATAGACACCATTAAATCTATCAGGTTTGAATACCTTCGTTTCTAAATAATTGAGATGGGAGTGATTAAACGGTTCTATTTGGAACTTGACATTCAAGTCTTGTCTTATTCTATTCTACCTGGGATTCTATACATGGAATGTTATTACCTACCAAAGTGCTCTTAAAATGATGACACTAGAATTAGTTAAAATAAACTGACAGAACCTTTTACAACGGGATTATAACTGTTGTGTGACACACTAATGCATTCCCGTGGCTTCGCTCGTATTGGGTGTGCTGTATATATTTAAATTACCGTTGTTGACCAATTTTTTTTGTAATGGACATACATATAACTAGTGGTTCTGTGAGAACAGTAGACCTCACCAGCCCTTATAAACCAAACCTAAAAGAAACGAACAGAAGTCAACTTTGCAGTTGGAGATTATGTAGGTACTAAAGTGACAAAAATTATCACTTTAAAGCTTATTATATCGCCAACGGATCCCTAAATCGAAAAAATGGTTTTCACGCACCAGCAATATTTTTGAAAGACTTATCCAACGATATCCCACACTATGGGATTCAGAAGAGAAAAAAAGTTCACTCCCATTTTGCGAGTATGGTAAGTACTCTAAAAAAATGTTTTTCAAAATTTTATTCTACTCATTTTGTTGGCGTGATTCATTTATACCTATGCCAAATTTTCGTCAAAATCGGTTGAAAAATGCGACCTGTAGAGAATTACAGACAGACAGAAAGACAGACGGACAATAGCATTTTTGGCCAATCTCGAAACGGAGACGCTTCGCTCGCTCGGCCAATTATAGTTATTCTGCTCGTGTGCATGTATTGCATTCTATCCTCACGCCAATGGGCATTGGCGTGAGGATAGAATGCAATACAAAATGTACCATTCGTCACACACATACCTACCAAGCCCAAATCGTCAAGAATGTCTGGTCAGCAAGCAACAGGCCAGCATCGCTGACCAGAAAGTTCGTACCGTTCTGAAAGAGGCGTGGCTTACTAAGCTCCGTAATCGTCACAACAGGACAGTTGCAACTCGGCGTGGCCGTTGATTTGTCAATTTCGTATTCTGTTCTGCAATAACAAAATAAAGCGTAGGTCCTTTTTTTCCGTTTCTTTTTTTGAACCTTTCAACGTAGGTCTGTACAACAAGCATAGCTGGCCAGATTCCACTTAATTTTTTAGCATTTCCATTTACGTACATTTTCATTTACTTTTCTCCGTTAGGTTTAATTAAATATCCGCGAGGCTTTAATCGGATGACTTTCAGAATATTTTAATTATATTTTTGTAAGATCGTAAAGTTAATTGAATAAACAATAAAACTAATCTAACATACCTATATGTATATAAGGCGTGATAATGGTTACACGGATCTTATAGCTGTTTTTTTTGTTATACGGATTGTTTCACCGCGGACCCAAATGGAATAAGTCTTATTCAATCCGCGTCGGCAATCTCTTTTACGAGGAAAAGCCACGACGGCGGAATGTTAATACCGATCCGAATCGAATGTGAACGCACGCGATACTACACACAATATATGTAATGTTCAGGGTTCAAATTTCGAGACATATTAATTTCATATTCGGATGATTTATACATAGGCAGGTAAACCTTTCATAATCATAATTAATATATTATTCAAGTGCGCGATCGACGCTATTATAATAGTGGCCATGGCTCTGCCAAGATGACGCATATCTATAGTACATTATGAGTTAAGTTATTAGATAACAGGCTCGCTAATACTCGCTAAGCTTAGTTGGTTATGACACTCGAGGCTTGCCGAGTGTGTAATGAAGCCGAGTAGTGTAAGACCAACGCTCACGCGTATCATACGACGGTTTTCAACACATTTAATTGCGAGCAAAGTAAATAAAATGCCATAAACAATTTTCCTATGATTTTGATCGTAATACGGATCACTTACATTAGGGCCTCTGTAAGATTTTCTGGCGGCGTTGAATCATATATACCTATCGTCGAAGCAAAATTATATGGCTTTTCTTCATCACTTGAATGCACTATTCCACTCTGAAGTCGATATTTTTGAAAATAATCACAAAACACAACTATGTTTACACAAATATTTGTAAAATATGGCGCGCGGATTTTCTTTTTCCGTGGAGGTGGAAAGAGAGGCGATGGTACGTACGACGAAGTCAAACAGCCCAACAGCATAAAAATATAATAAAGTGTTAAATTAATTGTATTTATTACACTAATTACGTTAATTTGTTGACAAAAATAAATAATTTGATGAAATGAAATGAAATGTTTACATATCATAAAATTAACACAATTTACCCATTTACAAAAATGTTGGTGCTGGTAAACATAAAAACTCTGCTGAGAATTTAAAAAAAAGTAGAAATTAAAACACTAGTGCGGTTATCCCTCAGAGTGTTAAAACGGGTTTTGCGACCCAAAAAACAAGTTCAAATACTAGACTTATGTGAAGTTCGTTTTTCAAAAACCAAAATCTGACAGCCACATTCTAATGATTATGGTAATGATAAAAAAGCTCGCGTGTTTAGTAAGCTACTGTATGACTATTATGATCCTAAAAGCGGTGCACTAAGAGCCACTTTGCGAGCAAGTGTGTTGAAAAACTATTAACTACCTGTTCTTGCCTAACGTTGTATAAAATCAACTAAACAATTGCTAAGAAAAACTGTCAAGAATGTTATCGAAACAAATACAAAGCGCTCGTATCAGTTGCAACAAGTCACGAGATCCGATATCGAAATGAAAAAGGTTAGACTGTCAAATGTATGTCTCAAATCGACGGTGAATAGAAGAAGGCTTCAGTAGCGCGTGTCATGTAGCCCGCCCTCGTTATGCGTGATGGATGTCACTGGAGGTTGGTCGGGTGCGTCACGCCGGCAATGTCTGTCACCCAGCTAAATTGCTCAATCGCTCAGTCGTCTTGCTCTGATAACTTGTCGGTATCACATAACATTAACTCTACACCCTTTTCCACTCCGCGTTTGAGGAACGGTACTGAGGAACAGCCATGCCATATATTACTATTACCCTTAACGATATTTCCCGGTGGTACAACTACAATGGAGAGTCCAGAGATAAGGGTAAGTGAGCCAGGGTACTTCAGGGACACAAGGAATTCTAACCTATAGTACTCAGGATGGTATCAAACTTGTGCCTTTAGCCTTTAGGCTGCAGCTTAATAGGCAACATTAGCCACTTATCATCAGGAGCCAGTCGGCCTGTATGCCACTGTATTCCCTAAAAAGTAATAAAAAGATTAAGTTATTCATGCACATGTCCACAGCTGGACATAGGACTCCCTTCAGGATCGCCACTGAACCCGAACTTCGGTTCTCCGTATCCAGTCACTGCCCAGTCGCCTTACCCAGATCGTCGCACCATCTAGCAATCGTGGTCTCCACGTACCTACGTTAAGTAATGAACTTCGAACTATCTAGGTAAGTATTCTGTGCCTATAATATCATCCACATAATTTACGTAGGTACACATAATTATATTTAAAAAAAAATACCCAATGATTTCTTCGAATACGACTTATAGCCTTAGGTTAGTAAAGAAAGGTTACTATGATACCTCTCTAGGCCATCCTACTCGTTATTCTGACCGAGTCCATGACATCTTTAGCAGCAAAAGTTACAGGATCTTCTTATAATGTGGTCACGGATTCATAATTTTTCTTTCTCCTTGGTCGTTAGAAGCCCTTTTCGGTCTCTACAATAATAAAATAATAACAAAATTCAACATCTGTACACCTGTCTCGAATTTTAGATTATTTTGGGATAAGCTTTAGATTATTCTATTACTCTAATTAATACTTCAAAAATAGGTTTATTTTAAGCTTATATTTTGCGTAGGCAGTCTTTTCTAGTCTTATTTTACGAAATATAACGGAATACACAGGGCAGGTTATGAAGAAATAATATTTTTTAAATATTTAGTACCTACGTGCCATTGGATCATAGCGTTCAATTGAAGCAAATCATTGCATGACAAAGAGCGTCTGACATTTTTCGTTCAGTTAGGGACGTGATGAGAATGGCTAACAATCGATTCAGGGAGACAGTTCCCTTTTATATCAAAATGAACCCTTAAAATACAAATTTGTAAAAACATAACTTTACAATACATTAATAGGTATCTACGCATACACTAAGTTGACCTAAAGGGAAACTGAAACTTACTAAACTATGTGGAATGGCGTGGAGCGGTGGAACCGGGAATTCGGCTGCTTTTTATTACCAGACAGACAAATTCTCGCTATAAAACAAATTGTATTGCAAAAAATCTAGGAGATCCAAAGTTACTCTGGACCGGACTGACATAGATTTTATAGATAAGAGTAGAAACAAATTAGGTAGGTACATGTATAGAAGATGCCACCTTACAGTTGCACAATAGATACCTAGGTATTTAATTAGGTACAGTCGACCGCACAACATTGGTAACACTTCGACCTTGAGCTGGCCTATATTCGGGAGTTTCAATACTATGCGAGACCAGTTTATACTGGTTTTGTAACCACTGACGTGCGGTCGACCGTAGAAAACTTTACCAAATAGAAAGTTAATAAAGACAGAGTCTATGCGAGTGAATTCGTGCTTTAAAGAACGAATGAATGAATTCTAAGAATGGCCCTGTCCCGTTTCTATTTTTAGAAGTCCAAGCAATTTTTATTTCGGACAAAAACGCTCACGCTGCCTTTTGACAAGCATCATTAATCATTTGATATAAGTACTCACGTCTAAAACAATTTGTATCAATAGCTGAAGGTACGTAACCACGTTATTACTCGCCTTTTACCGGAAACTTTTCTTTCATAAAACTTTCGGAAGGTCAGAAGTAAACACAACACGTCGAGGTATAATTTAAGAGGTACTTAAACCAAAGTTCGTTAATGATTGTTTTGACTTTGTGGAGGGCGTTGTTACTCCTCCAACATTTGAAGTCCACTGGTGGCGATAGGCAGAAGAACGAATAAAGACCACATTCACTGAGTTTATAAAAAGGCATTTACTGATAGGTAAATAAATAATGGTTTACAAAGATCACAAAATACATTCGTCTCTTAGCACGCGGTGGTGAGATCCGAAGATAGCGTGAAGGTAGGTAGGTGATTTTCTTCTTGACAGCTCGTCGCGCACGTCTCGCTTCTCAAGGCAAAGAGGGACGGAGACATACCCGTGAGTATAGGCAGGAGCGAGACAGCGAGCGCGCCATACAGAACACGCACGGGGTATGGTGCGAGTTCATGAGCGGCAGCGTTTTTCTCTAATGTAGGGTGTGGTCCCAGTTTAAGTTATAGTGGCGGATGGTAACACGCCACATTACTCCCCCGGCCAGACCGTAACTACGGTCGATAGTAATCTGGTAGCTTGACTCTTCTTCCACTTCTCGTGCGCTGGACATCTTTCTCAGGAATTTGTGGATCATTGACCTCTCTCATCATGTGCGCTGGTTTCAGTCTGTCAACAGAGACGTTTACCGGTTTTCCTTTAACATCTATTCTGAAGTACTTGGACTGTCTGTCGATAACTTTGAACGGACCAGCATATGGTGGTTCCAGCGCTCCGCGTACACGATCTTGCCGTATAAACACATGAGATGATGTGTGTAGGTCTCGTGGTATGTAAAATGGTGAAGCAGAGTGCCACGAGGTAGGTCTCGGTGTGAGATTAGCCATATAGGAGCGAAGGCGCGTCGCGTACTCGGTGACGTCAGCTGCAGTGTAGTCATCTTTGGGAGACAAGAATTGACCAGGTAAGTGAAGGGGTTCGCCATATACCAGCTCGGCGGGAGATGCGTGGACGTCTTCTTTCCAGGAGCTGCGCATGCCCAGTAGCACCAGTGGAAGGACTTCGATCCACCGTGAAGATGAGGCATGACACATGATGGCAGCTTTGAGCTGACGATGAAGACGTTCGACGATGCCGTTTGCAGCTGGATGGTATGCAGTGGTGCGGAAGTGGCGCGCACCAATCAAGGCAGTGAGAGCCTCGAAAAGGTGGCACTCGAACTGGCGACCACGGTCAGTAGTCACTCGTGCGGGACAACCAAATCTGGCGATCCAGCCAGACACGAGGGCAGTAGCACAGGACTCTGCAGTGATGTCCTTCAGGGGTAACGCCTCAGGCCACCGGGTAAATCTGTCGATGACGGTGAGACAGTACCTGTAATCAGAGGACAAAGGTAACGGTCCTACGATATCGAGGTGTATGTGAGAGAACCTCGAGGAAGGAGTTAGGAAAGAAGAAAGGGGGGACTTAGTATGTCGGGAGACTTTACTATATTGGCATTGCAAGCATTGCCTAGACCACTCTCTACAATCCTTGCGAATCCCTGGCCACACAAATCTTTGGGTGACCAGTCGCACTGTAGCTGAACTTCCAGGGTGGTGAAGATTGTGCATCATTTCAAAAACCTTTTTTCTGAATTGCGGAGTAATATACGGACGAGGAGGCTGCGTAGATGTATCACAATACACAGGTAAGTTTGTATTAATTGATTGTACCTTTTTCAGTTTTAAAGTAGAGCCATGACGGAGCAGGTCTTGCAGTTCTGGATCATCTTCCTGAGATTGTGCAAGACTCTGGTAATCAATCGCTGAGGTAACCTCTTCTACTCGAGAGAGAGCATCCGCAACAACATTGTCCTTTCCAGGTATGTATCTTATATCTGTTGTAAACTGTGCGATGAAGTCTAGGTACCTGAATTGTCTAGGAGAACATTTTTCTTTACTCATGGAAAAAGCGAAGGTGAGTGGCTTGTGATCTGTGAATACAGCAAAAGTTCTTGCTTCCACCATGTGACGAAAGTACTTGATTGCCTCGTATATAGCCAGGAGCTCTCTGTCGTACGGGCTGTATTTTTTTTGAGAAGTACTTAGCTTGTGCGAGAAGAAAGCCAAAGGTTGCCAAACATCACCCCTGCGTTGCTGTAATACGGCTCCTACAGCTGAGTCTGAAGCGTCGGTAACTATTGCTAGTTCCTCTGAAGTATCAGGGTGAGCGAGGAGTGTTGCCTCGGACAGTGAAGTTTTGCAGTCTTCAAAAGCCTTCAGCAAATCCGGAGTCATCTCGACTGGGTGTGAACCTTTAATTTTGGGGCCCGCTAGAATTGCGTTTAACGGCGCCTGAAGTTTAGCTGCGTTGGGAACGAAGCGACGGTAGAAATTAATCATTCCCAAAAAACGTCGAAGTTCTTTGACAGTCTTGGGAATAGTAAAATCCTGAATGGCTTGCACTTTGCTTTCTAAAGGCTTTGTGCCAGCAGCTGAGACACTGTATCCCAGAAACGTTGTTTCAGATTTACCAAATGAACACTTCGCAGTATTTATGAGAATACCATATTTCTTCAGGCGTTCAAATAGCTGTCTTAGATGGGCCTTATGCTCTTCTAGTGATGATGAGAACACCAATATATCATCGATATACCCATAACAGAAGTCCAAACCAAGTAAGACTTCGTCGATGAATCTTTGAAAGGTCTGAGCGGCATTTCTCAGACCAAAGGCCATAAATGGGAACTCGAACAATCCGAAAGGTGTCGTAACAGCTGTCTTCGGTATATCCTCAGGATTAACCGGGATTTGGTTATATGCCTTCACCAGATCGATAGTAGAGAAGACTGAGCATCCTGAGAGCTGGTAAGAGAAGTCATGAATGTGACGGATGGGGTACTGGTCTGGGATAGTTCTGGCGTTAAGTCCTCTGTAATCGCCACAGGGTCTCCATCCGTCGTCCTTCTTTTTCACTAAATGCAGAGCAGAACTCCAAGGACTCTCTGAGCGTCTAGCTACACCACTGGCAAGCATGTCATCGAACTCCTTCTTTGCCACTTGGAAACGATCTGGGTCTAGACGTCGAGGTTTGCAGGCAACTGGAGGACCTGATGTGGTTTTTATGAAGTGCTGTGTATTATGTTTGGGAGTGGAATGTACACCGGCAGGTCTGGTAATCTCAGGAAACTCTCGAAGTAATTGATGAAACTCAGTCTCACCAGTGACGGTTTTAACTGAAGCAATATCTTCGGAATCCCCCGAACAGATGGCTGATATCGAAAGTGTTGTGGTGCCATCGACTAAGCGCTGATGCTTACAATCCACAAGTAAGTTGTAGTAACAGAGGAAATCCACTCCAATAATAGGCCTAGACACGTCTGCGATAACGAAATTCCAAACGAAATCACGTCTTAGTCCCAAGTTCAGGTGAAGTTGTACAGGCCCGTATGTGTAAATAATGGTATTATTGGCGGCGACTAGATGATATTTAGATTTGTTACAGGGCGCCTTGACTGCCGATCGCGGAAAAACGCACAAGTCTGAGCCAGTGTCCACAAGGAACTGCGTTTTTGAGACGCGATCAGTGACGAATAGACGGCCTGTTGATGATGCGGGGCAGTCGTTGGCCGCTATGTGCGACCGCCCTGTGAGTTTTCCGACCGGAATTTACATGGTTGTTTGCATTTTCTCGCCTTATCTCCGAACGTATAGTGATAAAAGCAATGTGGATGATCTGACGGAGGTTGTCTTGGTCTAGAGTGACTGCGTGAGCGATTATATCCTCTGGGCTTGGAACGTGAGCGTGAACGTTCGTTTTTATTGAAACGAGTATTAAGTAAAGCTACCTGTTTTGTCAGCTCGCTAATCTGCTTGGCCATGTCAAACGAGGAAGATGTAGCTCCAGTGGCACTTGCTACCTGAGGAGTCGAAGGAGCAATCTCGTGCACCTTGTCTGCCAGCTCTCCCAGCTTGTCTAAAGATAAATCCATTTGTAAGGCAACAACTGTTTGTATATTTTGTGGTAGGCGACTAGACCACAAGGTAGCCAGGAACGTCTCAGGAACGGTTGGACCAGCCAAGCCTTGCAAGTGACGCAAGAACTGCGAGGGCTTTCGGTCACCAAGCTCCTCGTGCATTAACAGTTGCTTCACTCGTTTTTCCTGTGAAGCTGAGAGACGTTTTATCAGTTCCTCCTTCAACTTATTATATTTATTATCAGCAGGTGGGTTCGTGATAATATCCTTAACTTCCTTCGCATACTGATGATCGAGTTGAGCTATGAGATAAAAGAACTTAGTCTCATCAGTAGTTACTTTTGACAGCGCGAATTGGGCTTCAACTTGCGCAAACCACACGGCAGGCTCTTCTGGCCAAAACGGTGGTACGCGTACCCCAACTCGCCATACCTCATCCTTATTCAAGTCAGGCTGTGGAGGACGTGGAGGATTTACTCGCTCATCATCAGACATTTTAATAAAAATTTTAAATCGCTCACCGCTTATGAAGGTTTATTAAAATCGCTCCGCTTATGACTGAGACCACCGCCTTTGTTCCTTTGTTCTATCACGAAGCTGATAAAATGTACTTGAATCTTGAACCTTCCGATGAATATTTACAGGAAACAATATTTAAACACGGGTCCTCACAGAATCTTCGTATTCGGAAACGTCGGGGTCACCAGATGTGGAGGGCGTTGTTACTCCTCCAACATTTGAAGTCCACTGGTGGCGATAGGCAGAAGAACGAATAAAGACCACATTCACTGAGTTTATAAAAAGGCATTTACTGATAGGTAAATAAATAATGGTTTACAAAGATCACAAAATACATTCGTCTCTTAGCACGCGGTGGTGAGATCCGAAGATAGCGTGAAGGTAGGTAGGTGATTTTCTTCTTGACAGCTCGTCGCGCACGTCTCGCTTCTCAAGGCAAAGAGGGACGGAGACATACCCGTGAGTATAGGCAGGAGCGAGACAGCGAGCGCGCCATACAGAACACGCACGGGGTATGGTGCGAGTTCATGAGCGGCAGCGTTTTTCTCTAATGTAGGGTGTGGTCCCAGTTTAAGTTATAGTGGCGGATGGTAACACGCCACAACTTTTTAAAGCTTTAATTTAATGGTTTCCAGATATACCTACTCCGTTAGTTGTGGTGTTTTAACCACAATTCAGTTCTGCAAATGAGGCGTCGCTTCACCAGTCCCGGAATTGATGAGTGGAAAGCAAACGAACCGAGCCGACACCGGAACGCGCCACCACCGTCGCCATCGCTTTCTGCTAGGTTTGGCGCCTTGTGAAGTAAACAACACATTTTCAACTCATTTGTGACAACTTTTTCATTATTAATCAGACAATTTCGATCGAACTTTAATTATTGTATGCTATTCAACGTCTAATTCTAATATAGCCTCATACTTGACACTGACGATTAACCTCTGTGGAAGTCGATAGTAAACAACGGAAGGTCACGGCCGCAAATTTACTCGTTCGTAGGTTCCTTTATCGGCCTTCTCATATCAATCAAGGTGAGGCCTCAAACGGAAATAATAGCAGCATACACGCAACCCCGCGTTTAAAGGTGCCTTACTTCCCTCAAGCGATTTACATACACGTTAGCACACTGTTATTAATTAGATTATCTACAACACCGTTATTTGTTTTTGTTATTATTTATTACATGTTGTATTGATCAAAATGTTTTATGTAGGTTTAGATTTGATCGGATAGAATGGGGTCGCTATGACTAAGTAAGTACCTATATGTACATGGGCACTATTCTGCCCTAAAATCTACGAATAAGGGAAGTACCTACTAAGTAGTTGAAAGTTCGCTGTATTTCAAGTAGTATAGAATTCTAGAACACCAATGTAGCACCTTTCTACCATGTTCCGTAAAAAAATTGGCAACGAACGGCATTCGCTCGTGAGGGCTATACACTAAGAATAATAATAGATATTATTATTTACTTAAGTAGGTATAAAATTATCGCTAGTTGGAAAGGAGAATTAACGGTTCAGAAGGAGAATCACAATATTTTATAAAATTACTGTAAAAATATCGTGTCCTTTGAAAAGTAGGCACAATAATTCCAAACTTTCAAGCATGATGCTGGAAGCCATCACGGGAACTTAAGGAGGGGATCGAACAAAAGTGTGAACAAAAGGGAGGAGGAGAGATGGGGATTGTGATTGTAATTGTGACGTAAGAAATCTCCAATTGTGGGGTGCCGCTGCAAGGGGTCTTTTTGATAGGATATCCTAACTTCATTAATAGCTCTGTAGATGACTTAATCGCTTGCGTAACCACAATTCGTGTAAAGAAGCGAAAATAAGAGCTAATCGCAGCGCAGCCGCTGGCGCCGCCAGCACACTCCAGCAATGCACAAATTATTGTAAAGCTTTTAGAATGTATTAGGAATAAATAACACTCTGTTCAATAGCTAATGAAATTAGTATGATGTATTGTTTACCCCAGGCTTACATACATATACATATATAATACTTATATGTTATTTTAAACAATCAGGTTTCATTGTCGGTGTTAAAAGTGTATAGCAGCCAATTAATATCGATGTAATAGGATGATTCGATAGGTACTGACCTATCTCCATTAATTAATCTAATTACCCATTAATGAGGCGTTCCTATCTTTGCGGACTGACGGAATTAAATGCGGCATTCCGAGCGAGACTGAAATTGGTGTGGCACGGTCGACTATTAGTTAGGGCGTATCCTATTAGATCGACTAATTGAATAATTAGAATCCAAAGGCAAAGTTTACCCCACATCCGCCAGTACAAAAAGCCGCTATTACTAACTGATATTATCACTGAGCACAATGACTTTGTTCGGATCCCTCTTGTAAATTGTGTCCCATTGTTCCGCTTACAAACAAATTTCGCGGCATTTTCATTGGGATCTTAATTTTGGAGACGACTTTCGAATAACAATATAACAGTACCTACTATCTTATCTACCTATATACTCTGTAAGTTTTAAGAAAGCGGAATTAAGATCCTTAGCTCGTATACGCGGGTCTTTGCCTTTGTTTTTCACTTAAGCAATAGGCAGTGCTGGTTTAGAACAATTTAAAAAATGTTTACTTTAACATGATTCTGCAGCGAACACACATACACAATGACCACTACGACCACAGAAGAGGAACTCTTTCATGACTACGACATTGATTTCCATTAAATACTCATTTATTATAATACATATGATCAAGATCAGATCTACTGACTGAGGCACCTTCCCCATTTATGAGTGTCGTTGAATATTCTCACCGATACGAAACTCGCCTCCCCGAGCCCCGATTCAGTGGTATTCACTAACCAAACTTCGGCCGGAATTGTCAGTCATTACACCGAACTTGCCCATACTTTAGACAGCTGACAGTTAGGTAATGAGTTTGTAAAGTTAAACAAAAATCTCAACAGTTGTTTACCACTGTTTGTCATTCAAGTTTACCCGGTTTCAGAAATCAGTATGTAGGGTGCTTAGTTACTGATGGAAAATCATTCTTTGGTGGCAACATAATTGTTAAATAACAAATATAATTAGAGTATCTAGCTCAAGATTGTTTAAGCCCCGTGCAGATTCCTATGAGAAATATTACTTTTATTAGTTAGGTACCCTATGACTTTGTGTATGCCGGTTGCAAGGTAAACAAAACTGAGAAAAAAACCGTAGAGGTAAAGTCGAAAAATCGAATCAACACTGTAATCTTTTATAAAGCTACTTTGATACCGTCGAAAAAATTTGATACATCGCGAATATGTTTCAGCAAACAAGGAGAGTGCGCGCCGTGGTTCAATCACGTCTCATACAACACAACATTGAATTCTATTTCAACTCGCAAACAATACCTTACATGTAAATGGATTTAGATTGCCACGACAAGGTATGAAATCGCATTTCTAATGAAAATACTAGGTAGGTAATTGATATATAATTTCTCATAACTATTAATTCCGTAAATTACTGAATGCTACCGTAAAACAAAGAACATAAAACAAATTGGGAACTCGAAATATCAGAGTCATTGTTCAAAATACAGTATTTAATTAAACTCATTTAGATACCGTGACGGTATGAGCTGCTGAAGGTACTGTATTAAATTTTTGTAAAACAATTTGTAGTATAATTACGTATTTATCGAACAGAATACATCTTCAGGACTTGGGTGAAATTAGCTAAGTCATTTCATTAGCGAAACGTCTGCCAACGACGGGCGTGATACAGATTTCGAATTAATGACGACATGAAATTAAAAGTTGTCGACAGTTTCCGCAGAACGACAGGGAATTACCAGAGAAGCACTCTGGCGGTTGGCAAGTCGAAAACATCTTTCCAAACTCTGCTCCAACAACGGATGGGAGATAAGGTTTATGTCTCCTAACTTGCCTTCAAGTATCGATTGAAAGTTGATATTTTTCTAACTTTTATTTTAAAAGTTCTTTAATCGGACTTCGCTATACGTTTATTATTTTTCCATGACATAACGACAAAACAGACAATAATTGAAAAATACTATCACACAATTCATGCATGAGCCATTAATTCATCGTGAATTGGATTTGGTAAGCCTATGTTATTTTACGAAAACCGTTTATGAATTCTAAAACAGAGATACTTAAAGTTACTGAATACTTACAGATACTTGAGGCAAACTGAATCCCCAATATTGTATTAATTAAGAACAAGCCGATACGTAAACGACTAGGCAATTTTATGTGGCACCCCAAATAGGCATATATTGCGTTTAAGTCAAACTCTCGACCAAATTTTAATGGTGTTTCGTGCTGGGGAATAATGCATGAGTCTTGGGAATTTCTCTCTTACTTTAGATATTCTTTGTTGTTAATTTATCAAGCGAAGGTTAAACTTTCTTGTTATCGTTATCAGTATCAGTGAGCCGAAGGTTCGGTCTTAGTCTTCCTATCGCCAGAGTCACCATCGTCGTTTCATATCTAGAAGATAATTATATATGTACTTATTATAATATAGAGATTTAGTGTAGGTCTACTAAATTAAATTAGTTTAGAACATGTTTAAAAATATATGAATAACACCAAAACCCAGAGAGATGAAAAATAAACAAAAAGCATTCCGCGCTGTTCCCGCCAAACAAAACACGCTCTTTAGTTTGCAACAAATTTACGAGACTGACTCGCAACGGTACCAATTAATATTGTATAAATTTATACCAAATATTTATAATTATTTAATTATTTACATGTCTTACACACGAAATAGTTTTATTTACCTTGCCCGACGTTTCGACCAGGTTATACTGGCCGTGGTCACGAGCTGACTGGAGAGGCGAGCTATCATTGTTGAGTAGTTTCTGAAACTACCCTCTGCTGATCTTGTATTATTGGAAAGTCCCGGCACACAACACGCACGGTATCCGCGGGTGTATTCGACGATAAGTCACGAGATTTAAGTTTATCGATCACTGGATTCCACGACGGTGACAATTTAAATACATCTTCTCTATTGAAATTTTTGAATTTCTTGATTTCAATAGCTTCTCGCACTATCGATTTGTATAAATTTATATAATTATGAGATATTTCTTACAAATTGTTTAAAAAATATATCATTTCGACGCATAGTAGGTACCAGATACGCAAATTACCTTATACGCGGTTGACCAGATGTGCATTTCGCAAATTACCAGATACGCAGATGACCAGATTTTGTTTCGCGTGAATCTACTGCTGCTTGTCAATACTAATATAGTTGTGCCATCCCAAAAACTGTTCCCGATGATACAACTTATGTAATAAGGTAATTTACGTTACTGGTAGGATGCGTCTGAACGGTAATAGTGTCATCGATAACATAAAAATTGTGCATTTTCTTTCCCCTTTATGCACAATTCGAATACATAGTTTTAATATTTTTAATGCAGATAGATATAAATCTAACATCAGTGGTTTCGCTCTGCCAGTAGCAATTTTGTTAACTAAGTACTTTATTTTGAATAATGTGTCCAGTGCACGACATGAAGTGATGATAACCATAATAAATCTCTATATAACTTTCTGATTTTAATTGAAGATAAGCGCCGTAGGGTTCTCGGGATTAATAGGCTATAAATTTTCGCACAAAATATGAAATTTGCATAGAAATAGCTGTCGTAATAGATAGATAGAGGAAAAAAATATTCAGCATCAGTTCAGCATACACAAAACAACGTCACAATAATTTATACACGCAGATTTCTTGGACCTAGATACGTACAGTTATAGTCAACCGTAGAGTAATAAAATAGATCTCTTAGGCAAATTTCAGAGAGGATCTAAAACGAGGTTTGAAGAAGTTTTTCTTGTAATTAGACCGCTGGAAGCGTCTGTACTTGTCTCAATTCTTCATTCAGAGACTGAATTATGACAGAAGCATAAAGGGAAACCTCAGCGCACTTATACTCTGCATAAGTAGGTAGCGACTATAATAAAACATTCGCGCAAGGAAGATATCCTTCCGCGCAAGGCAGGTAATTGAATTTCCAGAAACGATTCGCCTCCATCCTATAGCCGAGTGACGGAATGATTGAGTTTCACGCCGATCAACTACTACCCTATAACAAAAAGTGGAATACAATTTATTGATAGCTAAGTGTTTTGAAAGCAGGGGAGTTACTCCGAGTGCTATCATGATCAGATTATATTAGGCCAATGACAGACGCCCACGGATCACTTATTGCGCAGCAATTTTTTTTTTCACTATATCCTACATGAAAATCTAGCTATCTATCTATAAGCTATCTATTAAAAATTAAAAGATGCAAACAAATCTCCAATTGTAGAGACAATTTCATCGACGTCTATGCAGCTATAATACCAAGTAGGAATACACAGCACCGCAATGCTTGTACGTGAAAAACATTAAGTCCACCATTTTCAGGTCTAGACTCAAATCCCAAATTGTAGATAGATGTTTCGTAAACGTCTGTTCTATCTTATATAAAACCACATGAAAAGACTGTATCTCGCGCATCCCCAGAACAGTTCATCTGCATTGCAAATTCATAAGAAATTCACTTTAGCTTGACATTCACAGAATATCATATCACAGGCAATATATTATGTGTAATCTGATTTTCAGTAAAATATCTTATTACGTTAGCCCCGGAGATGAAATAACAAACCTTTTAGCCTTACACAATATTGGTCGTGATCAAGTTTCTAATTAAAATTCTCATAACCACTGCGTTCTTTCGTACCTACTACAAAATATATTGCCTTCATAATACTCGCCAAACCTATAGGTAGGTATTAAAAGAAACTTTTACGATATCTTGCGATGTTTACACGAATAACCGAATTTTGCAAAGACTCGCTCCGGATAATACCTACCGCTGAATGGAAAAATATTTGTCTTTTAAATTGGCTTTTCGCAACATATTTCGGTAAAATACCTACCTATTCAATTTTATGACACTCATCGGTATTCTATTCATACGATTTCCATGAAATTTTGAAAACACAGCCTGTGAAGATGAACAAATGTTAATTTCTACCGTCGGATGAATTTATTCCACTCGGGCGGGGTCGCAGATTAAGGCATTATTTTAATTATGTAATGTATTCGTAGTAAATACCTTAGTTAAATACATTAGTTAACAATCCATTGATTTAGTTTGCAGTGCTGTAAACCGTTAAGTGAGTGTTAACATCTGGGAATGTTGCGTGATGTGCATGCGTCCCTGCCGAGCGGCCGGCTCGTTGCGCGCGCGCACTTTGCAACGCAGCAGTTGCAACGTGTTCTCCCAAAGCCGTGTTTGCTCCTCCACCACTCCCTGGCGAGAGCTGATCGCCCTTTGTTCCTATAGGAACAACAATTACAACCAAAGTTCAATGAAATGGGACTCAATGCTACAAAGTCATCTCGACGCATTTGCGATTATCGCACCTGGGGATGTGTCATGTGTGTAAATTGTCATCAACTTTTTAGATATAAATTAATTATAAATAATAGCGGGACGTCTTTTGGGTTTAAATACTTAAGCAGCTCATGAGCAGTAGTCGTATTTAAAGTTAAATAAATTCCAAAACTTAGAGCTTAACATATTTGAAGGCCATGAGTGAGTCTCTAAATAGTTAACTCATATACCTAGAACAAACTTGATGTAGCAAATACAAACTGAATAATATTAAATACAAACTTACTTCTTCCAAACTCTTCACAACTTTTTCGACATTAGCAACTTTATTTGTCAGAGCCTCCATCTTGGAAGGCTTCCGTGGGGACTGCATAGAGTTTTTCATTTCAAACATTACGACTTCCTGCAAACTTTCCGCCTTTGTGATTTTTTGCCTCAAGTTTTTCCATTCATCCTCCTTACTATTCAGCTGATCTGTTAAGTCTTTGACTTGGTTTTTCAAGGGTTCCATTTGAGATGTTATGTTGATAGATGTTGCTTCGTACACCCTCTTCTTTTGTTCGTACTGTTGTTGTACTGATTGAAACTCTTCCTTTATGGGTTTAATTCTATCAGCGAGCGGTTGTATCTCTTGTCGCACCATCGATAGATTTTGTGCAGTCTGTGCAACTAACTGTAAGTACATTATTTGGCATTGTTAAATATAATATCCGAATCTAAAGTAGCTAATAATTTGACTAATGAAGCATTACTAATTGTTTAATACAAAAAGTCGAAATAATCTATTGGAAATGAATATTGAAACTATGTAGGTATATCAATATTATATCCTGTTAAAATTATAAGGTAAAGGGAAGTCTTTTTCTTTTCTATAAAATTTTTTTAATTATAAACATTTTGTTACCAATATTTGATTTTTTTTTAAGTCAAGATTTAACTCAGTAGCAGTTGTCGGTTGTATAGGCACCTGCGATAAATCGTGCAAAGATTTCTTCGACAAATCCGTAGATTTGTTTTGATCCTTTTCACTATCTTCACCTTCAATTTTCAACTTCTTGTGATTCACTAATGCCATTTCCACAGTCGGATCATTCGTACTTATAATGTGCAATGTTCTTGCCAAGATTCCAGCTTCAACCTGAAAATGGATGCGTTAATAGTTTGTTTATGTCGTGTTCCACGTAGGCTGTGACCTCATTACAGCATGACGGAATGCAGTTGCAGCTAATCTGTTTACAATGCTAATTTTAAGTGTTGTGAATAATTTCGCTGAAGTACACACTGGAAATTGAAATGGACCGTATTGAGATGACGCAAAGTTTACTTTATCAATGACCTAAGCCTAGCTATGCAATGATGACAGAACATATTGTATATTCCCATGCAGGATGGTACGATAAATAATTCACAAACAGCGAACGAGATTTCTCAAATAGATTTCTAGATCATGATCCGTCCGACTTCTTGGTCGTCGTGTCTGCGGGTTCGATCAACTAATTTCGTTTTGCTACACAAGCCGGCCACCAATGAAGGTCACAGTAACTGAACTTAATAATAATTATTTATTTATTTTATTTAAAACTTTATTACACTTTTATTTATGTCAATGGCATTCTCTACCAGCTGACCTTTGGGCGAGCTGATAAATTAGTAGTAGGCGCAGAATAAAATTTTATTACATCAAAATTAATTTCATATAGGACAAAATTCTGAAAATAAATAACAAAAGATACCAAAAGACCAAATTACGTTCTTTCTACATACATCTCGAACTAATAAATATACCAATGCCGTGCTATAATTAGCAATATAATTTTATGTAAGTACGTTGGCCACAGTACATCGATGGGGCCATATGTTGTTATTGTCATCAATCTGGTTTAAATGAACCCTTGGACCAATCAACCCGAGTGCCTACCTTGAACGTTGAGAGATTGGCTCGCTGCCTTTTGTAGACGGTGCTTTTTGTGCGCAATGAATTCACGTATTTCTTCAACTCCTCGCCACGCAGAACCGTATCGCCAAGTAACTGTTTAACCTATAAACACACTAAATTGTTAATAAATGTCTTTTAAAATTAATATAATTATTGATGGTTCTAATTTCAATTAACTTAAAAAATCACAAAATGTCGAAATTGACTTTTTAATGCTAAGTTTTTTTTCTCTATCGACCTGTATTTTCGAAATTTGGCTGTAAATAACCAAACGTTAGAGACGCGCACTTTATTAAGCAAGTTACGACAAAAATCTATAATATTTTTATCATAATAACAAAGTGATTTACGCCCCGCTTTTAACATTCACACCTAAATTTTACTGGACGTAAAGACCAGATAGTATTCCTGCATGCATGCATTTTGTAAACTAAAAGGTTTATTCCAATTTTTGAATAATTAACAAGTATGAAACAAGTATTTTAGAAACTTTGCTCTTCTGGTTGAACAAAAAATACTACTACGTATATTCCTTTTTATATAAAAAAAGTTCTAACCGGAAGAAAAATTAAATTTTGTATTTTTTGACATCCTGAAAAGTTGCTATTTTTTCTAAAGCACAAATATACTACTTAGAATGTAATAGTACTAATTTGGGAAGATTTAAAATTTACTAAACCAAAGACCTTACCTGAAGTAGTTATTATTAGGCGGAAACTCTGTCGGCTACAGGAAGTTTTATGATTTTAGTTACTTTATTTTTTTAAATCACTGGTTATAGACACAAACAAAGGAGTGAAGCAGCTGTTTAAAACAAAAACAAGCATGTTCAAGGATATATTTTTACATACTAAGTATTACATAAATCTCGAAGGAAATGGTAGGTATATTAATTATTTAATCTTCGACGTCTTTTGGACACAATCACCGATTAAATGAAATGAGAAAAATATTTGTCTAAGAAAAGAACAATTTAGCCCCGCATTAATGTGACGGTTTATTTTTCTGTGTATATACAGATCACGTAGTTGGCGAACGGCTCAAGTTGGCAAAACGCGCGTTAAAGGCGAAATGAGCAAGTTGGCAACAACAGACAATCTGAGACGGTAGTTTTTCTTCTAGTAGTTTTTTGAAATATTCGAGGGACAGACAGATCTGGCTATATAAAGGTGTCCGTTATAATGGATCCATAAAAAACTCAGAAAAAAACTAGAAAAAAACCGTTGGAATTAGTCAATCTACGAAAAACTTTACTTATTTTTTTCATTTCAATTCAATTCTTTATTGCGTCCATAATTTCATTTTTCCTGGACTATATATCTACTTTCCTTCCTATCAGATCGACGCGGGCCGATGGCTTTTGACACAGGCCTATAGATTTCAATTAACTCCCATCACCCGCCAATCGAATGCTCTTCTTTCATTATTTCGTGAAGGCTTCATCTTTTTTGTAACTGTCGTTTATTATTCAATGGATTGACGGTCAGAATAACCTACCTACATAAAAGATAATAAAGTATTAAAAATGAAATAATATAGGTATTTTGTATTTAATTACACACTGCAATATATTTTCACCGGTACATAGAGGCTAGTTGTGTTTATAGTATTAATAATAACAAACGCGACACGCTCATAAATTAGATAGGATATTTTCTCCTCCCTGTTTCGCGGGTGGCATGTCCACACAGACAAACTTAATCACAACATCCAATACCCTGAAAAGTCAAAGTCAAAACTATTTTATTGCATGTAAGTACACTGGGTACATTTATACAACGTCAATTTTTTATCTACCACCGCTTCTAAGGTGTTAGAACTGGGAAGAACTGAGAAGAAACATTAACTTATCAATCAGATAAATGCTTGCCCCGAACGGGATTTGAACCCGGGACTCCGAGCACAGCAGGCAGAGTCACTATACCAACTGGGCTACGGAGGCGACGATAGATAGATGCGTCATTTTTAATGGCATACAAATTAAGGCCCTTTATTAACCCTTGGGCTCGCGAGATTCAGAATGCAATACCTTTGAAACTCGGACGTAATTCGCGTCAGTCAGACACCCTGACATTGTCACTCAAAAAACTGACATTGTACTAGACAGTGTCAGATGACATATTACAAGGCGCGGAATAACTACCTATGTATGTGTCACCCTACTACATGTAGAGTCAAAGATTAACCTGAGATTGTAGGTCAGCTAAGGTAGCCTCGTGGTCCTTCAGAGTGTCCGCGAGCTCGTGCACGCGGACGGCGCTCGCCTCCTTGTTGCGCCGGATGACGGCCGCCTGCTGCCGGAACGGCGCGAGCTTGTCCTCCTGGGGGCCGGCCGCTGCCAGCCGCCGCTGCACTAGCTGCTCCAGTTCGCTATTCACGGCTGCTATCTAAATACGTAAATTAGAATAAACTAGGTGCGTAGTAAGGTTTTTTCCGAGCTATCTATATATCCAGTGTCATTGTGATCGTAAAATCGTATGCGTGAAGCGACGCTGACGTCTGTGTTGGTATTCATACGATTTTGTACTTTAGGCTATTGCACAGAATACGCTATTGTAATAATTTGGTTCATTTGTCAATGACGTCAAAAAGTGCGTGAGCATTTCTCCGCTCCGCATGTCCCGACGGGTACTGCTCTCTACTTAGATATATAATGTAAAAATTTAACCCTAACCAGCTGACTGCGGTCAATGGGGTCAATAACAAACTGTAAATTATCTGTATGTTATGTGTGATCCTTGTTTAATTCGCATGTACAATAGATAGCCTAATTTGGAATTAAAGAAACGTATGCCATGTGTATAGTATTAGGTACCTTATCTTGTACAACAATCATATCAGAGCGAGTCGGATGCTGTTCTACAGCGATCTTCTGCATGATGTCCAACTCTTTTTGGAGATGGGTGCTCTCTTGCGGCAATTTCTCCTTGATGAGGTAACTGTTCAGCTGAAAACATGAATTCGGATATTTCGGATGATACCTTTATTCAAAGAAATAACTGTATTTTAGATAATGTAGGTACACGGTTTAAAGCAACACAAGAACAAAACCAGGCCAAAGGTACAAATCATAAGGTAATCCACGGCATTAAGTATTGTACGATACGTTAATTATATTATCATAAAGGAGCTTACTTGAATTTCCTCTTGTAGGTGTTTGATGACGTCATTAGCAGATTTGGGAGCAGCGCTCTGGCCGTGGATCACATTTAAATATCTCTTTAGTTGATCAGACGCGGTTTTCAGTTGAGATTGTTGCGCCTCGTACTAACACAAAGGAGTTCTTTAGACATGTTTAAATTTATTTTATTAGATAATTAATTTCAAATAACATAGGTACCTAATTAACATATTGACGAATATTTTCTAATCATAACTAAGTATGTTAGGTACGATTTAATATTTTCTTTCAATTTGTTTGATAAGCCTTTTCAAAAGGTTACGTAGGTACTATACGTACCGTTAATTCTACAATATTTTGGTACCTGGTTTTCCAACTCCTTTGACTTTTCTTGCTGCAGTCTCAAAGATTTGCTGACGTTTAACAATTCCTCTTTGTCATTCAAATCCACGAGGTTCACCTGTACATTTTCTAGTCTTTTTATTACTGCAACATGCAAAACAGTTACATTATAAACAACCTACCTATAGCTAAACATGACATTAAACCCTTCTCTTATGGCTTTGTTCATCTTGTCGAATCCATCAGAAGTTATCAAAAGTTATTTGATGAGGTTTTTAAGGTTGACTGACAGTGTGAAAATCAAACTCATATTGTTAACTAGCTGTTGCCCGTGGCTTCGCTTGCGTAGAATATGTAGTTTTATCCATAATCCATAATCCATATTTATAAATAATCATATGTCGATGGTATCTGACATTACGGTCTAGGTCTCGGAGGATCATGTTAAGGTCTAATCTTACCAATATCCCTCTCGACCGCCATCTCTTTAATGTCATTAATGATTTCCGAAGCGTTCTCTTTCTCCAACATTCTAGTTCTTTTGTGAACTTCTTTAAACTCGTCTATTAGATTCTGGTATAAGTCGAGCAAATCCTGAATTGTATTGTTACGAGCTACATCGTCGGGTATGTCTGGAATCTTTAAATACCTGCAATGAACATTGGAAATTAAAAGAGCTAGGCAGCGAACATAAAATAATACTCGCTGGAGCTAAGTAAACAAAGTACCTATAATATTTTCCCAAATTTCACTTTTTGATGAGGGCGAGATTAGATTTCAACTGTCAGTGCCAGCTTTTAATCAATCGATGTGGAAACGCCCTAACAAAAAGCAACAGTAGAAATACAAGACCACGTGAATCGGTCATTCGACTTGAGAGCCAAAGATGGTGCGTTCGCGCACACCTAGGGATAGACAACTCTGTACAATTTGTATATGTTGGGGGACCAACAAGATCTGCATGTTATATTTGCGTATTGCCCTATACCTACTTGTTTAATTCATAAGGGTTCCTAGATTGAACAAGTTCGAACTCTCCATCGACGATAACCGGTCCCTGAACAATATGACCATTAACATGACCTTAGTCTTGTGCTTTTCCAAACCACGTCGAGGGGCAGCTTTGAGGCTTATTACTAAGCATTAGTAAACTGAAATTTTAAGCGGCGGTATCTTCTCAAGCTATCCCCAACAAATAAATATACTTAGACCGACCGGTACACTTGAGCAGGTATAGGTATTGAGCTAAAGCCAGCACGAAATGTTCTTGGCACGTGCCACACGCGGGCTTCACTAATTACGGTTGATCCACAATAAAATGGCGAGTATTGATATTTGTTTCTAGCTAACCTCGGTATTTAGGTATCATGCGGTTTTGTTTTACAGAAATGAAAACAGTTTTAGTGCTGTAAAATTTTAACTTTGTGCCCTCAGAATAGTTATACGTGCAGCGCTCAAAAATAACGGACACGAATTTTTATTTTAACGCAGCTATAAAAAGGTGACAGTTATTTTTAGTGCACTATTCTTTATTATTATTTTAAATAACGAATCAAATCGAAGCCAAACACTTCAATGCATTTTATTGTAAGAAAAACCCAAGCCCACTGCACAAGAGTGTCGACGAAGTATTTTATTTATGCGCCATAATTACATAGGTGGACGGATAATTAGAAACAGGGCAAGAATTTCATACAATCGAGGTCACTTTGAAGCCATAGATCTCCGTGAAGGATTGATCGGGGCATGATCTGATGACGGTCATCGAGAGAGTAGAGTAGGTAGAGAGTTTTAGATTGCTGTAGATGTCCAACTGATCAGATGAGCCGTTTGGAAGCAACATCCGTTTGGAAGCCGCATCCGTTTGGAAGCTAATAATCCGTCCACCTTTGTATGTTTAGAGATCAAGATTACAACGCATTTTTCTCAATTAAACATATCATTACATACTTAGCCAGATACGCCGTGTTTTTAACTTGCTCCTTATTGGTGAGGAGCCAGTAGAGCACATGGTGGATGGTACTGGCGTCTCCGGCCAGCAGCTGCGCCCTGAACATGGGGGGGTCCACGCTGGGTGGGGGGCGATACTTCACGCTGGCCAGCATCTCGAGCAGACGCACAGGCACCAGCTCCGAGTCATCTTCGCGAATGTTTAACTGAGAATTAACGTAAAATGAACACTGCGAATATAGGCGTAGATACTAGGCATGGCGGAGCAGCCCCCAAAAACTTCAGACGGCCACACCTGGATAATACCAGAGTGAAACGATTTTGTATCAGTTTTGCCAAAAATGAGTTCTAGGGCTTGGCATATTAAAAGCCAGATTGCCGATTTGATAATAATACTCAAATCTCGGATTATTTAATCTATGGTAAAAGTCATTTTCATCAAACTTGCTCGTAATTGGTCATATTACATGCATGCATACAGAAACACAATGGCCTATATTATACACCCGCGGGAGTAATGAAAATCAGTACAATGTTATACCCCCTAGGGGCTGTAATGTGTAGCTGGCTGTACTGAACTGGTTTATTAAATTAATTAAGTTAAATTGAGTAGTTAACTTAAATTGACTAAACTTCACTAAACTTGACTTATTTCCTCGCAAATGTGATGAAAAACATTGTGTGCATGACGTGTAGTAAGGGTATTACAAACTCGAGTCATTAAAATCCCTCCGCCTTCGGCGTCGCGGGCTTCTAACAGACTCTCGTTAGTAATATCCTACTTACTACCCATAATGCACAATGTACTATTAACTCGGATGCAGCACCATGATGGACAGTTTACCCGAAAGTTTTATGTAGGTACTACTTTTTATTTTATTTGGAAAACTTAAACAGCTGTGTGCGCAAACTAAAAATAGAATGTAAAGTTAACAGTTACATGGAATAGTATTTGTTTGTTAGCTACCTAGGAGGTACTCAACCACGTCTCAACCGTAACAGTGGAAAAATAAAAGTTACTGCGGTGCGCGAAGAATCTGTCTCTCATAATAGAACATTGTGCAATAAGGGAAGTAAGTAGGATATTACTAACGAGAGTCTATTAGAAGCCCGACGCCGAAGGCGGAGGGATTTTAATGACTCGAGTTTGTAATACCCTTACTTCCCGTAATACACACAATGTTTTTCATCACATTTGCGAGGAATTAATACCTACGACACAAGGGAACAAATCTATTTTCTTTAGACTTTGCTGGTAACAAATTTTCACTAAGCAACTGAGCCGCATTCACTCTATCCGGAGGTGTTAATATTGTTGTTGCACTTTCAGACTCGGATTCTTCACATGACAGACATATTTTAAGTTTGTTTCTCTCTTTATTTATACTAATAGTTCACAACTACAGGTAGTTAATAAAATAGTTTTATTGTCAACTTTGTCAATGAAGCTTCAAGTTTTTTTCATATGTAGTTTTACGGCCAATTGGAAACAAGTTCTTAAGCCCAAATCGTAGGTCGTAGTTTATAATCACGAACACATAAAACCGCAGCACGGCCCCCAAGGCACAATCAGTGCCGTTCGGTGGTCCCCACTGCCACAGATAATGATAAAAAATGCATTTAGAAACTCCCAAAGGCGAAAGCCCATACAGCCAGTTTTTATCGAATTTCAAAATAAAATTCACTGAAATAATTGCAAGGTAAACTAAAACATTTTTAAAACACAAAAAATAATGCATTTAATTAAAGCGTAAATGTTTAAATTACCATTTGTAAAAGTTTCGAAGACATAAAAACCATGTTTGATTTAAAATCTACTTAGTGTGGAATGTCATACCTGTTTGCTATAAAGTTCTTTGCCTTCGAGTGAACGCCATTTTTTAAAACTACACATTATAGTCCCTAGGGTTGTAATATTGTACTGATTTTTATTACTCCCGCGGGTGTATATAGGCCATTGTGTTTCTGTATGCATGCATATAATAATCCACATAACGAGCAAGTGTGATGAAAAATTAATTTAATACTTCAACTACGTGATTAGTATCTAAGTAGGTACGTAGGCATACAATAAACTAAAGATTAAAGTTAAATAATGGCTACAGATTTGATTTACCTTCTCTCCAGCGTTGAAATTGACCAACAAATCCACAAGCAGCTGCAGTAATTGCTTCTCGTCGAGAGCGTCGAACTTAATTAAATCGTAGTTCCTGCCCAAACTGGCGTTCAGCTCTTTCACGATGAACTTCATTTGCTCCGACATTTTTAGTATTTTGTTTTGTATTTCACAAGATTTATTTGTTCGTTTAGAGAGTCGACGTAATCGAGACGTAGGTTATCGAAATAATAATTTGTTTGTTGACGTTTATGTTGTCATGGTAATCAATAGGTACTTCTAATATATTTAGCAAAGAATTTGTATTTACTACCTATATTATCGTAGAGTCTTTTTCTAAGTATTATATAGAGCTAGGATCTCTTTGGTGGGCGCCCGCGTATTATTTTTTTCCTACATGACCTAATACCATTGCCTAATACACAGGAAGGTTCGAATTTGCGCGGGCGCCCACCAAAGAGATCCTAACTCTATGCCTATACATATAGACCAAAGAAATCGAAAATAGACTGAAGAGTTTGTTTCTTTTTTTTGTTTGAACGCGCTAATCTCTTTTGAAAAAATCTTTTTGCATCGATTCACAGCACAGCTGTATACGGGAGTCACGGACGGACCTCCGGCTCCGGTTTCACAGCGACCCGGGGCGTGCTAGCCATCCCGTACTAGACATGCTCCGGGTCCGTTATTGAGTTATCTATTACCAACATTAGAAACTAAAAGTGAAGTACCTACTAGAAAATCGCAAGGTGCTGTGTACACGGTTAGAGTAAATGGTAGAGTACATACTCTACCGGCTTGGCTGGGAATGAGCAGACCATGCGGAACATAGATCTAGGATAGCTATTTTGACGTTATTGTCAAATGACCCATATCACTATAGACTAAAGAACAAAATCGTATGCGCGAGCCGACGCTGACATCTGTGTTGGTATGGATTTTGTTATTTAGGCCACTTATTTCAACGACAGAAGAACTAGAGCACTTCTTAGGGGTCTTTACTTTCGTCTCAATAGCTGTTCTTAAACTTTACTTCTCTGTTGTTGTTATTTTACTTGTCGTAGTTATTAAATAAGTTTCTCATTTTAATAAACAAAAATATACCTATAGGTTATGTATAAAAGCAAACTCCGAAAGTTTCATTGAATAAATTATATTTCTTTTATGATACAATCATATTATTTTGTTTAATTGTCAAATCTTAACAATTTGCCACTAGACTACAATTTGTGCCTAAAGTCACTCAATTCAGACCACATTCCGGCCACACATTCGCTATTCGGTTCTCATACAACCGCCTCACATAACAGTCTTGCTTAATAATTAATTAATATAATAATTATTGGGATATAAGTAAGTCAGATTCCGCTTTTATCAGAAAAAATATTAACGAATGTGAACTAACAACATACCTATTTAATAATTAAAAAATTAATAATAATAAAAACTTTAAAAAAAAAGCTTTTATTCAAAAATTTTGTTGTACTAAAACGAAAATAATAATTTTGTGCCAGGGTTGTGCTGATGAAAGTTAATAAAGGTGAATAAGTATAATTAAGTAGATCGATCGAAAGCTTGTATCGCAAGAAATTTATTTATTTTTCTCTGTTTTGTATTTGCGCCACCATAATATTGCATTGTACATCCGACTTACATACGTATGTAAAATTTCAACTCAATTGAACATCGTGGGTCAAAATTGACTTGCAAGATTTGACCCACACTAACATAGCAAGTTAAATAAAAGCTTGTAAAAAGGGTAACATTCTCTCACAACTCACTGATCATCAAATCCTATTGTAATTTTAAATTTGTAAAGTCAAAAATTTCGAATTGAAGAATATTTAGTTAGATATTCAGCAATAATTTTCAAATCTGTGAATTTCATTGCTATAATTTTTACACTTAGTATAGCCCGGTGTATAGGCATCAGCCAGGTGTAAGTTTTATTTTGTGACGAAAGCAGAATCTGACAAAGAATCTTAAATCCTTTTTTTCACATTACAATGATTTTCAACACGATGCCTGTGGCTAGAACTAAAACACAGTACTAAACATAACGGTAGAGAGATTTTCAAAATAATGTCAATTTTAATGCGTTACATTTAAGGCCGGAGCACACCGGATGAATCAATGCGGATACAATACATACGTTGCATTTGTTTGTAATGTATGAAACTGTATGGAAGAGGTCACACCGATTGCGTTGCGTGCGCAGTGCGTGCCAGCAGACACGTGAGCTCCGGGCTTAAACCACCCTTCAATGAAAAACAGCACTGGCTATCCAGTCACTAGCACCGATTTTAATAACCTAAAGATTTGTAGAATAAATTTAATAACGGCTGTGGGTCATGTGGGCGACTGCGCTGCCAATATCACATAGATAATTATTTATCAACCATATTTTATTTGGGAGGCTATTGTCAACTCGTCTCCCATACAAACAAACTTTGAGTTCAAAAATATTGTTAACGTCGTTGCCGTTAGCAAATAAAAAGGTGGTGAATTTATATTAAAGTTTAATAAATTTGGTTTTACATGACATTGCTTTTTCTTGCACGAATGTTCCATAGATAAAATAGAGCGAATGAATAAAGTTAGGGTGCGTTCCGAAGTATGGCGTAGACATCCTCCGGGCCCTTGAAAGCGCCTTTCAAGACGCCCTGCTGTCCGCAGTAGAGTCCGCCGCTGGCAAGAGGCAGAGGCGGTTGATAGCACGGCGCACAGTCCCGTGCGCAGTAGAGACGTCGGCGACGCGCGGCACACCGTCGGTCCCCGGGAACAGCTTGGCAACTCTACCGAGGCGCCAACACAGTGGGGGTGTGCTGTCCTCTTTTATCAAGACCAGATCGTCGAGTTGAAGGTTCTTGCATGCGACACGCCACTTCGTGCGTTGTTGCAATTCGCCCACGTATTCGCTAGTCCAGCGCTTCCAAAAGTGTTGTCGGGTTTGCTCTAGTTTTTGGTATCGGTCGAGACGGTGGGTGCTGTGGTCAATCAGACACGGCGAAGGTAATGACGTCAGAGCTCTACCGATTAAAAAGTGGCCCGGGGTAAGAGGTTGGAAGTCGTCAGGTGAAGGGCTGAGAGGACATAAAGGACGGCTGTTGAGGATTGCTTCGATTTGCGCGAACAAAGAACATAGTTCCTCAAATGTTAAATGCGCGTTTCCTAAAACACGATGGAGATGGAATTTTGCTGATTTCACCCCGGCCTCCCAAAGGCCACCAAAGTGAGGAGCGTATGCGGGGGAGAAACGAAATTCGATGCCCTGATGGGCTGCAAAATCCTTAATATAGTCATGGTTTGACTGCATAAAATTATTTATTTCCTTTGCAGCAGCGACAAAATTTCTACCATTGTCACAACAAATTAATTTAGGAATGCCTCTGCGAGCAATAAAACGTTTTAATGTTAGTATGAACGAGTCTTTCGTCAGGTCACTTACTGCTTCGAGATGGACGCATTTGTAGCGGAAGCAGACAAAAATACATAGATAACATTTTGTAATTTTACACCCGCGTCCCTTGCGATCGGTTATTAGGAAAGGTCCAGCAAAGTCAGTGCCAACAGTACGAAATGGAAAGTCAGGCTCTACACGTTCTGAAGGTAAGTTTCCCATTATGTTTTTCATGGTCTGACCTTTAAATCGGCGGCACACGAAGCACTCGCGCGCTACACGCCTAGCTAGATTTCGCCCTCCTATAGGCCAGTAACGTTCTCTAATAGAAGCGAGAAGGTGCTGAGGTCCGCAGTGCAAGAGACGCTGATGTTCTTGCTGAAACATTAATTTAGTTAGATGATTATCGGCCTTTAATAGGACAGGATGTTTCTTTTCATATGGATGGTTTGAGGAACCGATCCGTCCTCCTACACGAAGTATCCCTTCGGAATCTACGAAGGGGTTGAGTGAGCAGACAGTGGCATGTGATTTTAGTGTTTTGTTCTTTTGTATTAATTCTAATTCTTTTGAGAAAGATTCGTTTTGAGTTGTTTTTATTAATAATTTGAGAGCTTTTTCCAGCTCTTTTGTGTGTAATGGACCTGATAGTTTATTATTAGGGTTTTTGCAGTTATGTATGAATCTTAGCACTGTAGCGAAAACTCTTTGCAAGGTAATTAATTTTGAAAACCTTGTGATATCGAAAAGACCTCTCTCGTGCAACGGAGATGCAGCTTCCGCCACCAAAGATGGATGAGCTTTCACCTCAGGTAAGTCTGCTACTTCTGTGAATTTTGAGGATGGCCAGGAGGACTCCGGCTGTAACAAAAAGGATGGTCCATGCCACCACAGGCTGCAGTTACTTACAGATTGAGGCTCTACGCCTCGAGAGGCAAGATCTGCAGGGTTTTCAGAAGTAGGCACGTGGCGCCATGAGGTAATATCTGTGAGCTCAGTAATAGCGGCTACTCTATTTGCAACGAAAGTTTTCGTTTTATTAGGTGCTCGCAACCAAGCTAGAACCACACTTGAGTCCGTCCAGTAGACGTGACGGGTTATGTCGCAACGTAGTGCTTTCGTAGTGCTTGATGCTAGCTCGGCCGCCAGTAAGGCCCCACAAAGCTCTAACCTTGGGATTGTAGTGGGCTTTATGGGCGCGACGCGTGCCTTGGCACACAGAAGGTTGACGGTCACGTTTCCGCTGCTATCAACGGATCGCAAATATATACAGCTCCCGTAGGCTCTCTGTGAACTGTCACAGAAACAATGCATTTCTATTGAAATAGGGTTATCATTTAAGACATATCTAGGAATTTTTAGAGAAGATAGAACCCCTAACTGGGTTGTAAATTTTTGCCAAGAGGTTTTGATTTCTTGAGGTACTGGTTCGTCCCAGTCTAGCCTTTGGAGCCATAATTCTTGTATAATTATTTTAGGTTTTATTGTGCATAACGATAATAGGCCAAGAGGATCGAAAATTTGAAATGTTGACGATAAAATAGTCCTCTTGGTTAATACTTCAACTGGAGTATTTTTGATATTGAAATGTAGCTCGTCAGACGAAGGCACCCAGCCGACGCCGAGAGTGCTGGTCGCATTGCTGATCATCAGATCGCTTTCCTCCATGTTTATATTGTCAGAAAGCAGTAGCTCGGGTAGGTTCGATCTATACTTTCGTAAGTGAAAACCCCCTTTAGTGAGCTCGCGTGACACTTGGCGTTGAATGTGACATAATTCTTCTTCGGTATTACTGCCAGTGAGCAGGTCATCACAGTAAAAGTCCTTCTGCATGACTAATTTAATATTAGGGTTGTCACATTCTTCTCCTAGTTGCCATATGCACCTGGTAGTGAGGTAGCTTGCGCTGGCGAAACCGTATGTAACGGTGTTTAGCTGCAAAGTTCGCAGCGGGTCGCTTTCATTGTCTCGCCACAATATCAGTTGGTAGTTGCGGTCGGATTCTCGAACCAGCACTTGGCGAAACATTTTTTCTATGTCGCCAGACAGGGCGTATTTGTAGTGACGAAAGCGAATTAGAATATTAAAGATTGGATCTTGTATGGTCGGCCCTACTAACTGTAGGTCATTTATAGAGCTACCGGAGGTCGTTCGCGCCGAGGCATCGAAAACGACACGAAGTTTAGTCGACTCACTTTGTTCCCTTAAGACTGGGTGGTGAGGAAGAAAATAGGCATTAATTATGGGCCTCTGCACTGGGCTTTCGGATAGGTGGCCAAGATTTTCATACTCGTGTATGAAATCACTATAGGGTTCTTTTAGCTCAGGTTGTTTCCTGAAACGAGCTTCTAAGCTCAGAAATCTTTTCTTAGCCATGTTGTATGAGTCACCTAGAGACTCCGGGCCATCTCGCAGAGGGAGTGCGACACTAAAGCGACCGTCGTCGCAACGTTGTGTGTTTGCTAGGAAATGTTGCTCACAGAGCTTTTGTTCGTTAGTTAGACAAGGAGCCTTAGGCTCTGGAAAACTTTCTAAGTTCCAAAATTTAGTCAACTCATCGTTGAGATTAGGTAATGAGTCATTGTTCATGACAAAGTTGCAATGAATTGAATTGCTTGATTTAATCTTAGGCAGTGGTGGTAGCATGGGACCAGCGACGAGCCACCCTAGTTTAGAGCTTCGTAGTATCGGATTCTTGGCGCCTAGGGAGTGCTGCTCTGAGCCAATCACGTCCCAAAATAGGTCGGCGCCAATCAGCATTTCGATGGGGGCTGGTTCGTTAAATGTGGGGTCTGCTAACTGAAAATCAGATAAACTGAGATGCTTTATGTCGAATGCGACTTTAGGTAGATTACCTGAAATTTTAGGCAATACCAAACAAGAGATTACAGCATTAAAAGAGCTGTTATTGGAATGCAAATGCAGGACGCAGCGTTTGGTATTTAAATTTAGTGGCGTATCGCCTAGACCAACTACACTGGTATTAGATGGCTGAGGAGACAGATTTAGCTTTCGCTTTACAGCTTCAGTTATAAAAGATGACTGGCTCCCGCTGTCGAGCAATGCTCGAACCAATGTAGCTTCTTTAGTAGTAGGATTGGTAATTTTTACCTTGGCAGTGCATAGCAATATCTCTGATGAAGAGATAGCTGACATGGAGACAGCCTCTGGTGGGTCAGGGCTTCCCTTATCTGCTGGAACGTGCAGCAGAGAGTTGTGCCGGCTTTTACAGCTGCGGCAGGACCCTGCAAGCCTGCATGAGCTGGTCTCGTGACCTGGGCGCAGACAATTTTGACATAAATTGAGAGACAAGACTATGGACATCCTTTCTTCAGGAGTTTTTGATTTGAATGAGGAACATTCATATAGGCGGTGGTTATTTTTACATACCACACATTCAATAGAAGGTTTAGTAGGGTAACGACCCTTAGCAGACGCGAACATTGATGTTTTTGTTTGTGTTTTGTGTTGATTGGTGAATGTTGCATGTTTGGGCGTCTGTTGCCTGTCTTGTTTATTACGGTTGACGGTTTCTAGAACGTCAGCCCGACTTTTCAAAAAACTAAAAAAGTCATCAAGTGTGGGTATGTCCGGTAAGACATTTCTATGTTCTTCCCACTTAAAACATGTACTGTTGTCTAACTTTGCTGTGACCAAATGAATAATCAAAACATCCCACTTGTCTGTTGGCAACCCTAGCGTACTTAGGGCTCTTAAGTTTTTGGTTATATGATCAATAATAAATCGTAAGGATTTGTCTGTTTCACGCGTTGATTCAAAATTAAGTAACGACTTTAAATGATTGTTTATTAGTTGACGCGGATTGTCGTATCGTTCGCACAAAAGTTTCCAAGCTTGAGGGTAATTGGAATCTGAAACTTCTAGATTACTAAGTACACGAGCTGCTTCGCCTTCTAAGTACGAGTTCAAGTAATGAAATTTATGAATGTTTTTGATTTTAGTATTATCATGTATTAAAGAACTGAAAGTTTCTTTAAACTCAAGCCATTTGTAGTATGTGCAATAGTTAAAGTTGCATACGATACGCTCCTCGCTCCGATGCAGCAATGAAGGCAGGCCGGTGTGTGCTCAGCAGAAGCGTAGTCACCGGTCGCTGCTAGGTCCCGCAGGCAGCGTGCAAGCGGTGTGCAGCAGGAAGGGAAGGTGCGCGTTGCGAGTTGGTGCAAGCCGGAAGCAGCTTAAATAGAGGGTTGCAAGCACTTGAATATGTGATAAATTATATTTAATTTGTTGTGTTGGGATGGACAAGCTTGTGCATAAGGCTTAGGCCTGTGCTTAGTTGAGTTAGGCAAAATAAATAGAATTATAAATTGTATGCGCTTATCGCAGCAAATAAAAATGTAGGTAAGTAGACAAAAGGCATAAAGCGTGATATAGGCTTATTTAGGTAGGCTGGCAGATGATGCCTGCAATTAGATGAGTAGGTAGGCTGCTATTGCAAGGTAGCATAGGCTAATAGGCTTGCAAATAGCTTTGTAGGTTATTTTTAGGCAAGTAGGTAGGTAGGTGCAAGTGCAAATATTTTAGCAAGTATGTAGGCTGGATAGCTAGGTAGGATTTTAGGCTAGCATAACACAGTTTAGGCTTGCTAAAATGTATTTAGGTTGCTGTAGTTGCAAGTAGGCAAGCAAATGTAGGCTTACAAGTCGTAGGAAAAAGTATTATTTGTAGGTTAGGACATCGAAAACTAGTCTTTGCTCAACGCAATCAAAGGGAAACTTGGGAAAAGTGGATAGAATGGAACGAGCTCACTTTTATGCGGACAGAGCTGGCGTGGCGAAGTTGCTGCGGGCTTCTTCTGCTCGCGTGGTTCAGCTGGACTGCGGCCGGCGGCCGGCGTGTCTGCACCGAAGTGGCTTGAAATTGCGTTTCCCTCTGGCAGATCGTTGTAGACGCCAATCCTTGTTTGTTGATTGTAGTGCGTATTGCTTGCACGTCGAAAAATAGGCAGGCTCTTCCTGTATTTCGCCGCGTTTTTTCTTAGGCGCGGGCCGGTGACAGGCGTGCCTCGTGGCGTCGATCTTGTTCGTCCGAAGATTGCAATTGATGTTAATCGTGATTCGAAGTCCTGTCACGGTCGCCAATTTTTGTTAACGTCGTTGCCGTTAGCAAATAAAAAGGTGGTGAATTTATATTAAAGTTTAATAAATTTGGTTTTACATGACATTGCTTTTTCTTGCACGAATGTTCCATAGATAAAATAGAGCGAATGAATAAAGTTAGGGTGCGTTCCGAAGTATGGCGTAGACAAATATCTTTAAAATGGAAAGGCCGATTCTATTCTAATAAAACTTTATACACGTAAGCAGGACACGAAATATATGAAAAAATAGTGTTGTCTCTAATTAAGTGATTTCCAATTTTCAATAGTAATGTTAAAATACGTTTATCTTTAAAAATAATAAATGTATATCGAAATATATATATCGCGTATACATATAATTATGCACCTAGTTTAATAGGAATCGGCTTTTAGATTTTACAGATACTTTTGTATGGGAGACAAGTTTGCAATAGCCCTCTTCCTCTTAGTGCAAGCGTGTCGGAACTAACGGATAAATCCTACTAATTCCAACCGACAGCAACTGATGACTTCTCAAGTTTTCCGATGTTTGTTGACAATCATCATCCGTTTCTGCATCATTTGTCGCGATTAGAATATCCATTCATTCTCTCTCACAAGGAACATGTTCTGATGCACTCCGTCAATTAATTTGAGTACTACTTATTCTATGGCATGCACCATTATTTTATTCAGACCCTAAAATTAGTAACAATTTACGAAAACCTACGATATTTAAGCAACTCAAGAGTTTTAATCGCTCATTTTTGAACAGTACTTACTTAAATACATTTTAGATTCAGCTATTAATAATCTGATAGACAGGACTGAACATTTTCATATTTATATATCGGAAATAATAATAAAATAAGTATATGATTTTGAATAACAGTTCAAAGCCACATTTATATACTTATTATTTCTGATACCTAAACGTAAATTATTTGTACTCTTCTAAATTAATGGAAATTTGATTATTTACAATGACACATAATGATATAGTTGCCGATACGGATCTTGGGCGCTGATTTTTACCGGCAGCTGCGACTGTGTCCGCTCAAGATCCGTGCCGGCAATAAAAACAACACGAAAATTGGATGACGAATGGATTATATAAAAGCAGCTACGAAACATAAGTTTAGTCTCACTAATTAATAATACCTACTATAAAATAATTAATAAATATTACAACCCCTAATAGATACTATTAAAACAATACGTCGACGGGACATCTGCCATCGAAAAATACTTATTAAGTATTTTAGATTACAATTACTATTCGCCGCACAACTTATAAATTCGTGTGCTGTTTAAATGTTTCATATCGATCGATTTTAACAAGTTTCTGTTTTCGTAATTTTCGTAGATTTTAAGTGCACGCTTGGTCCTTGCGACTGTTCTCTCTACATGTACTTAGATCACTGTTAAATAATCATTGAGCTCTTCAGTAGGAATGTTTAAGAGAGAAATTAAAAATGCCATCTCGTGTACTTCACATTCGTTTCATAAAAATAGAAAGAACAGAGTTATCCCTCGATCAGTCGTATAAATGCACGTAAGCATCTCTAATCTCAAAGAAAAATTCGTTAATAATAATACAAGTCAAAAGATAATAAAATCAAATAATTCGCAATTATAAATTCAAAACATAAAACATCACCCAACAGGCGTCAGATCGACGAAGAAATGTACGCCTATAAATAAAGGTACATCGTAGAAAAAAATTTGAAAATGTCTACAACTAAATCACAAATAGCAAATAAATAAGACTTTTCCACGCAGCGCGCGCGCCCTTAGCACGATGACAATGTAACACAAATAGGTTCTGCGGCACTTTCACAGTAGCCCACCTTTACGGCCGAACAGTAGAGTGCTGATAGTACCTAGCGGAGATTGGTGCGCGGGGGGCGGCGGACAGAAGGGGGGCGCCGCGCCCACCGTGCCGAGGTCCGTGCGCGGGCGGGGCGCGCGGTGCCGCGGCCGCCTGCCGCCCGCCGCGCCCGCCGCGTCCAGCGCGCCCTCGCCGGGGTGCGCGGGCACGCCCAGCGGCGCCTCGGACGGGTCGCTGCGCTCGGGCGGTGCCGCGGGCGAGCGCAGCGTGCGCTTGAGGCACGTGAGCTGCTCCATCGGGCTGCGGTGCACGAGGCCCATGTAAAGCGAGCCGGGCGTCTGCAGGGCGAGCGGCGCGGGCGAGCCGTCCGCGGCGGGCGAGCACAGGTACCGGCGGCGCAGGATGGACGTGCCGCTGGCGATGAGCGCGTGCAGCGAGGGCGGCGCGTCGCCGGGGCGCGGCGTAGCGGGCGGCGAGGCGTCGGGCGAGCCGAGCCGCGGGCTGTTGGCGGGCGTGGCGGTGGGAGTGAAATGCGGCCGGGAGGGCGGCAGCGGCGCGCAGAAGGACTCGCGGCGCGAGTGCACGGGCGACACGGCGGCCGAGGAGCGGCGCGACGTGAGCCGCGAGCTCCACGCGCTGCCCAGCACGCTGCTCGATAGGCTGCTCATGCCGCTGCTGCACACACTGCTCACGCTGCTGCCGACCAGGCTGCCGTCGTTCGGGTGCAGCACAGTGCTGTCGAAACATATATTATTGGATCGGAACGAGCGACTGGACATATTTATTTTTGTTATGTAACTTGGTGACGGACATTAGTTAATATCGTTAGACGCAAGTTACATTTGCGAAAATGAAAATAGAAAACAACTCAAAACTGTTAAATTAAAAGTAGTTTGAAAAAAACGTACTACTTTTTGAAAGAAAAAGGCTACCACCTACGTTTGTGCACACTTAGAATAAATAATTGCATTGTAGTCGGCAATACCTGTTGGTGAATGTGTACACGTGGCTGGCGTGCGGCAGGCGCGGCATGTCGTCGTCCTCCTCCACGTCCGACAGCCGGTACAGCCGCAGCCCGAGCGCCGCCGCCGACCGCGAGCCGCGCACGCCCACCCCCTCTTGATCTTCTAACAGACCTGTTGAGTTGAAAAATTTGTGATTCGTGTGTGATGAAAATAGTGATGGGGAAATGTGCTGGTGTCTACGTTACATCCTGATCTTCTCGTAGTCGTTGTATAAAAATTTTATACTAATAATTACTTAATCTTAAGTTGTCATGGATGGAACGGAACATCAACGAAGCAACTAGTTTTTGAAATTCGAACAACCGTAACAACAATCACTGGGGCTGCTAGCGTAGTTGACGATGGCTCGTTGTGAGGTCAGGCGTCTAATGAGACGAATTTATAATCCGTTAATTTGATTCATTACGTTGAGTGATCAGGTATTCAAGCCAAGTTCCAGCAAAGATTTACAATTTTACACAACTAATAAGTCCGATCGGCAGTTTTCGTTTGCACAGAAAAGCGCAGATCTATTTCCGACAGAAGCCGAACGAATCTATATTGCAAGCAAACTGATGGCAACAAGATGGCGCACGGGCGATTTGGCCATAACAGCCCAAGATTTTAGCGCGCGTTTTCCAGCGCTACTAAAATTGGTCTATTGCGCAGGTACTACATCGGGAGGAATTATGACTTGTGCACAACTGTACTTGCTACTGACCTGACATGGTGGGCTTGGCGAGCTGCGCCCATGTGTGCAGCGTGAGCGACCCCTCGAGCGGCTTCACGATCTGCAGCTTGTGCGGCGCGCGCAGCCGGGCCAGCGCGCACGCGCCGCCCGCGCCCCACACCGCACTCTCCTCGCTAGCCTCCCGCTCTGTAATACACAAATATAACATGCATTAAACTAAATATTTTGCAAGGAATTATGTGCACTGTAATGTTGTAATTTTTTTAATATTTGGGTTATACTTTGAAGATATAATGTAATAACTCAAAAGCAAATAAGGGCCAGGGAAAATAAGGCAACCTTTTTCATATATTCGAGGTGGCTTTGAGCCCTTGGATCTCCGTCAGGGAACGATTCGGGTGAGATCTGATGGTGGCTGTGTGGGCTCAAAGTGACCTCGAATGTAGAGAAAACTTATTTTCTTTTGAGTAGTATATAATGTATGTACCGTTATATCTGCGATGCCTGAGCACGTGCGAGGCGGCGAGCGAGGCGCGGCGCGAGTTGATCTCCTGCGGCGTGAGCCGGCGCAGCGCCGCCGCCAGCTCCGCCGCGCCCGGCGCGCCCGGCACGCCCACGCCAGTGCCGCCGCTGCGCGACAGATTAACACTTCACATATTCATCATAATACAAATTCATTTTGTTTATTCAAAATTGGAATACAATTTTATCTAAAACTATTCTGTTTCCATTCCACCAGTATAGCCGAGGAGAAGAAACAGCACAGAGGCCTGCCTTTGTTTCATCAATTTTTTACAATGCCGGTTCCCTTTAACAAGTGGAGCGACAAACGGGCTCACAGCCCACCTCATGATGAGTAAAGAAAAAAAGAAATATTGAACTGTCCTATAGTTAATTCGAGAGATGATATTAAATGTAAATGATGTCGACTCACGGATAAAGGTCATCCGACTCGGTGTCTGAGACGTCGTCTAGGAAGGAGTCACTGGAGGGCTTCGGCGAGGGCTTGAGCGCGCTCAGAGTGCCCCGGGCGTGCGGCGCGTCCGGCACGTCCGAGCCGGACAGCGACGCGCCGGACCACCGCGACGCGCACTGCACCGTCTCAAAAACTTTCTGCATGCTTGAGCTGGAGATTTATTATTTTTTGTAAATCATCACCTACATATAAAATATCAACAGCTTAAAAACTGGATAAAAAAGAAGAGATAAGAGCCGAAGTGTCAAGTTCGTCTATTCAATTTTGCTTTCCTAAAATAAATATATAAATTTTATTTTTATAATATTTTAGGAAAATAAAATTGAATAGACGTTTTGCGAAATAACATTTTGCGGGTTCTGTGATAGTTTTTATACAATAGGTAGTTGCGTATATTGTGCGGGAAATTAAAATAAAAGCGTGTAACAACCTCCCATAACTCGTACCAAAATTGTGCGTTGTAAATCTCCATTAAAGTTACTATAGCTTTAGTGAGGTGTGAACGTTAGGGAAAATAGTCTTAGAACTCTAGACGTGTCCTGTTTTTGTGGACTCCGTGCCATAACCGCCAGTTTTTGTATTTAATTAATTTAAAACTATGATTGGCCTAAAATGGCTTGTTTCCAGGGTCGTAAAACACATAAAAAATTCCCTAGAGATTCCGCAACTATAGGTGGACCTCTTAACTCAGCAGGGCCTACCGCCCACTCCCCGCGAGATCCACTTAGTCGCGTCGCTACGGTGCACCTATAGGCAGGCAGGTGAGTGGTGTGATAGTAGCGGCGGCCGGTACTGACTGTGCGAGCGGGTCGCCGATGCCGGAGTCGAGGCTGAGCTCCGAGTAGACGGAGGAGTGCATCTCGCGGTGCAGGCTGGCGGGCAGCAGGCCGGCCGCCGCCGCCACGCTCGGCATGAGCCCGCGCGCAGGCTCGCCGCGCTTGCGCAGCTGCCGGAGCTGCTCCTGCGCCTCCGCCAGGTGAGCGGCGATTTCCAAGTACCGCTCCTGTTCGAAACAACATCGCATACTACGTTAGCCAAGATTTTTCCCAATATTGTTTTAGAAATGTATCGTAGACTCATTGTGAGAGGAAAATATGCCTAGTAAACCTCTTTTTGGGTATATTCTTTTGTGACTAAAATTTAAATTGCATGGCTTATTTGACTTTATAATTTTAACGAACAAATTACAGGTCGTATTAACGTTTAGATACCAGTACATTCCCTGTTACTTTATCTCTTAAAAAACCATAAACAGTGTTTTCTTATCAAAAAATTAAAGTATTTACCTTCGTATCAGCCAATTCTGCTGCAAGGGCATTTTGGTTTTCTTTTGTTATTTCCAGGATTCGTAGCGTGTGTTCGTGTTCCGCAGTTAGCTGAAACAGGACATGAATACACAAATGTTACTTATGAAATAGAATACATACAAGGTAGTATAATTTTTAACAACAAGATTGAAGGAATTGACATTAATACTTGTTGCAAAAAGGGAACCTATCCATTAGGTAACTTCTTATCTGATTACCTGTCGCAATAAATTACGATTATGTAGGTACGTCATAAAATAAATTTTCAAAGTACTAGCGGATGCGCCCGCCATTAGTGAAGCATAAATAGGGCTAGATATTAAATTGTAGGTCTGTGGTCTCATTGGTTCGGTTGTGATTAAAAAGGCAAAACACATATACACACAGTTTAGTTTTTTGTGTGTATGTTACGCGATATCTTCGCTGATGGTGAAAAGATTTGATGGCTTCAGTTTTATTGAATAGGCTCGAGGTTGGTCCCATTTTATTTTATTTTTCACGTCTAGGGTTGGAAAAAATTAGGGATGAATAGTCGTCGGTGTACAAAAAACATAAAATAAGTCCGTTTTATTTTTGTAAAAATTAAGTTTTCATTTACCTGTTGGTAATTCCGTTCAGTGGTAGCGAGCCTCGCGTTGGTGGATTCGAACTGGTACTGCAGGTCGGCCGCGCGCTGCCGCTCCTCGGCCAACTCCACGCCGAGCACATTGGCCTCCGAGTTGGCGCTGGCTGTAACATGACATACAGAACTTATTCAAATGACAAGTCAAATTTGAGAATATTGAACAATAAAAATTGGCTGACGAGAAGCATACATCCAGCAAATACAAACGCAATATTTTTTCATGTCTTCAGGCAGTTTCTGTCTTCAAATGGTGTTTTTCAGCAAGTTGAAACAAGTATGGTCTGACAGGGTGCAAACCTTATATGACAACACGCTGCTAGGCCACCTTGCTCCACCAAGCCTACGTTCTTCCATTTAGTGCAAAGGGGCGCTAGTGTTTATTATTTGGATTCTATAGACTACAATTTGCCCTTCAGGTACATAATGACCATATCCCAAAGTAACCACTTCCCATAATGACCACTTCCCAAAATGTCACTTACACAAAATGTCCATTTCCCAAAGTGACAACTTTTATTTATTATTAAAAGTTTCAAAAACCGTTCTATTTTATAATTAAGTGGTCACAACGGGAAGCGGACATTTTGGGAAATGGGTGTTTTGAGAATTTGATTTGAAGGAAACTTTCAATATTAGTTTCTGTCTTCTTTCCATTGGTTTTTATATCAACCAGTACAGTACGTACATACATATCAAATAAAATGTACTCAATAACATTTTCCCGAAAATATCTATAGATAGACATTTATTCTCTGACAACACCAACTTAAAACAAATAAACGCTTAAAATAGACTTTATTTACTTTCTTTTAGTAATAATAAAGATAAATTAATAATAAATTGCTATTTGATAAAGGCTATCAATTTACTGGAAGCCCAGGGCAAAGGATGTTATTAAGATAAAAATTATCTAATATCTAGATTAAGTAAAGCACACTTATGTCTGCGTTACATGCACATTGTTGTTGTCCTATATCATCTATTATTGTTACTTATCGTATCTGCTAACAATACTTAAGGTACATAACAATAGGAACCGATGGCCGATTACTTTCTATTTATAGTGTAGTCACCGTACCAGGTAAATCAGCTGGTCTGAAATTGATAGAAGCGGTTAGGTTAAAGATGGTGGTAATCAGGATGTGGTAATTCGCATTAGGAAAGGTCTACATACTGGAGTGTACGAGGTGTAGTTTGCGGACTGTACCATCTTACCGTCCATATATTTTTTATGCAAGTACTTATCGCAACTATTGATGATTCATTTCGCGATAAAATAATCCATTCACTTAATTAATATGTTACATTGCATACTTAACGATAACACTGGCTCGATTTGTTGAACATGTCGCTTCTAAACATCTTTGAATGCTAATAATAATGCATCTTTGCTATCTTCAGAATTTAGAGTAAGGCACGCTTGGAAAATTTCACCCTGTATATAAAAATATTCTAGTGTGTGATTGGTAGAGAGCGTCAGTGGCGTCAGGGATAAGACGCGGCCTATCATATCGAAAGGTCCGAAGTTCGATCCCCTGTCGGGCCATGTACCAATGTTTTTTTTTTTTTAATTATGTACATTTACTGACTGCTCTCAAACGGTGAAGGAAAACATCGTAAGGAAACAGCATACGCCGAAGAAGAAATTCCTAAGCGCATGTGAAGTCCACCAACCCGCACTGGGCCAGTGTGGTGGACTATAGCCCGAACGACCTCGTTGAGAGGGTAGGCCTGAGTCCCAGCAATGGGGACATGTTAATAGACTGTTGATTTTTTGGTTGGTACACTGACCGAGCTGGTGTGCAATGTCCCGCAGCAGCTGCTGCTCCGCCAGCTCGGCGCAGTCGGTGCCGGCGGCGAGGCGCGCGGCCTCGTCGCGCAGCGCGCGGTTCTCGCGCTCCAGCGCGCCGGTGCGCTTGCGCAGCGCGACCGCGCAAGCGGGCTCCGGCTCCGTCGGCGATGAACCTTCCTCTGTGTCATTTGTCAGCACCTGAGAGGACATACATATCGATTTTCAAACGATTTTTTTTAAAAAAAGGAGGTTATCAATTCGGTTGTATGTTTTTAATGTTTGTTTTGTTACCTCAGAACTCCGTCATTTATAAACCAAATTGGAAAATGCTTGTCCCATTTTAATAAAGAAAGACTAAAATACTTCACCTAGGGTGGAAAATTGAGTGCACAAAAATTATAAATTTTTACAAAGTCGGTTTTATTTTTTGGAAAAATTTAGATTATTACATTAACGCGAGCTCACCTGCAGCAGGTCTGTCTTGGCGCTGAGGTCGTGCCGCAGCTGCGTGATGTGGTCGCGCGCGCTGCGCAGGTCCCCCTCCAGCGAGGAGACGCGCGCCTCCAGCCGCCCGTTAGCCGTCAGCAGCTCCTTGCCGATACGCGCCGTCAGCTCCAAGTCCTTCTCTTTCTGTCAACACATTCGCATCACACATTATGATGGACTGCTATATCGCATGCAGGGCCATTCAGGCCCGAGCACAGATTTCTCGTATTGAGAAATCTGTGGGCCCCAGAGTGGTGATCGCAATATAACTAAACTAGAGGTCAAGAAATTTGTAAGTTATCTATTAATTAATATACGTTTCACAATATTTTATATATGGAGTCCACTGGCAGTATAAATTTAAATGTTACTCGGATTTTTAAAATCTGTTTTAGCATAAAATAAAAACAATAAGGACTTACTTCTTCTAAGAGCCGTGTAACCGCTTCGATGTCATTGTAGGTTTTTGTCATTTGGCTCACCCTGTTGCTGCATAGAACTGGAAATAAAAAGTTCTCAAAGTAGCCAACAACTAATCACGCACACACACCTTATCAGAACAAGATTGTTCATGGCGAAACAAAAGAATTGAATCAGTATTAAGCAGATATGGGATGTAAACTTCAAGTGCAATAAAAACATGTCCAGATTTTTTACTTCATATTTTGTTTATGTACATGAAAGTGTAATTACAATTTCATCTAGAATAAATTAGCTAGAAAATGTAAAAGTTCTTACAACAGTTTTTTTATCTCGTACATACGTTTAATATTACGCATATTTTGTTATGCATTATATATACAATTAATTTATTTGGCCAATACATTATATTTTCGAAATAAATTAAATAAAAGAATATTTGTGCCGCGTTGCCCACAATCGAAGCCCAGAATATTTATTTACAGATTTAAAATAATTGAAAATAAAATGATGTAGGTACAGGTGAAATACAATTTATTACACAATAGACCAATGTATTCACGTTTCGCTTACTAGTGCGTGGCTTTAGTGGTTTGTAATAAGACCGACAGAATAGGTAACTCGTTTAAGAAAGGAAAGGTGGTGGCTAAATTGGACTTACTTTTGTTTTTTCTTGCCCTCATGGAACGCATATATATTGATCGAGTTAATTGGGTTTGTGAATATAATTCTCAAATTTGTTCATAAATATAACAATCACTTAAATTCCAGTTATAAAAATTACAGTTAAACCGTTGCTTTGTTTTAAAGTTTCTCACAATAGAACAAACAATCTAGAACACGACAAAATGGACAAATAATTTAATAAATATGTACTTTAAAACGAGCTCAAATCAGTGTCGCAAAGCGGCTTGTGAGTGAGACGCACTCGACTGTGAAGATGGAATTGAATATCCGATGTCGGCTTGCCGGCTTCAAGCTTAGATAAGATAGGTGCGCTTATCTTGTATGAAGTTGTTTAAAAGGATATTATATACAAATCACAATAATTTGCGAGATTATTTTAACTGACCGAGGAGATTGTCGCCAACGTCTGAGCTTCGCGCGTTCATCGAACTTCTATTGACTTGTGCGGTCACGAAACAAAATGTATCATAATAGTTCGAGGAACAACACAGGGATTCGACGTTTGTTACATCGATAAACAGTGTTGTGGTCGATAGTGACAGACACTACCGCAAACCGGCACAGTGAGACAGCGACTGGATACAAACCGAGCGCATTCCCTGTCACTTGTGTGGAGGGCAGGCAAAACAAACAGTTCACATATATTATGCCGCTGTGGGAAAACTTGAATACAAAAGACAACACATATGTCGACTATATCATTTATGGATGAATACACGTTGCATTGCATCACCGTGTACTTGTATTCATCTATAAAATAAAACTAAAGCTAATTTTGCTATTAATTTCATAAGCGAGCTTTTTATGTGTTCAGTGGATTTATCATTTATCTGTGTCGTCTGTCATCATCTCTAAGTTCTTATAATGCTATCGGAATTCATAATTATCATAAGCCTTGTACAACTTTTATATCTTTATAGGGTAGGACCTAGCGACCCAGTTTCCTGAAAATGTCAGATTGTATTGCACCTATAGGTATTATTTTTTCCCAAAGAAACTAAACTATTTTGAACTGTTTTCAAGTTACAGTTTAAAATATTCAATGTAAAGATGTTTAATTCGATGTATCAGGGTTAATGACTCTTTAAAAAACTGCAACGATTATAAAACGAAAAAAAAATTAAAAATTAAACGATGAAAAATGAATTTAAAAAAAAGAATTCTCAATTTCGAATGCCTATGTCCAGCTGAGGACGCTAAAAGGCTGATATGATGATGATATGATGGAACTTTTGCGGGAAAGTGGGTCGTTCTGTCCCACCCCTATAAACATTTTATCTTGCGTTTGACAAGACTTCTCATCAATTACATTAAGACCCGATTATAAAATAAATACATATTTATTCCAATGACTGCAATCAAAAGTGAAGTCGCAATCAAGCGACGATACTTTCCAATAGAACAAAAAGTACCCCTGTGGGAACAGATGGAGATAACAATTCCCCATTTCCATTGAAGGCGGTAGATGCTATTTTTCCCATCTTACCTAACACTACGATTACAACGGATATCGATTGTGTTCGCGGTTACGTCTCTCACACGATGCTGAAATACTTTCACAGTTTTTGCTGTGATTGAAATTATGTAGGTACCTTCTACGGGTTCATGCAGTGAAGTGATGAATATCGCCCTAGACATTAACTGACACATGAAGACGTGCTATGTAAAAGATTAATACGTATAAAATGTTTACGCGATGTTATAAGCGCCACCAAAAGTGTTCATATACTTTGTCTAGTCTATCTAATTTAAGACAAAATAGTCGGTCAAGGTTAAACTAATGAAGAGTTTCATACGATAAGCGAAGCAACGGCGGGCGGTTGAATATCAAAATGAGAGTGAAGATGAACACAAATTGTAAAGGATGAATGAAGCAAATATCAGTGTTTATAATGATTGTTAATAATGCACATTATATCTTAGCATAAATAGACACATGAAGGGAGATGGAAGATGATTTATGAAAGGCGTTGCAGCGAATGATTATAATATGACGAACGATAAATCCAAAGTTGAACGGTCGGTGATTAGAACCGTACCTCGATCAAGGAGCAAGTTTCGGATGACACGAAAGTAGAGTCGTCCGAACCTGTCCCTCGCAACGTGGTACAGGAAGTCCGGGTACTCGCCGAGGCACTCGCGCAGTTCCGCGTCGGGCAGAAAGCTCAACTCCTGGAAGAGCTCTCGATCGAAGCCGGGCGGCGGCGAGGCGCGCGAGCCGCCCGCGCACCCCGCGCCCGAGCCCGCGCAGCGCTCCGCCGTGACGCGCCCCAGCCGCGACCATCGGCCCCGCCCGCGCTACGCCCGCCGGCGATCACTATTCCACCCCCTTAGACACTGACACTTTTATCCAAGACAATATCACCAAGTCCTATTTAAAATGTCTACACCGATATGTCTCTTGTGAACTGAACCGCGAAAACATTCTACACTGCGCCTGGATCAATATTGATTTTGACGCAATACCTGTGAAACTTAGAATCATGTCGACCACTTTGAAGGACGGAATGGAACATGTCTGACAGACGCGTCAGCAGGTAGGTATACTAAAAACTCAACAGCACGCTCGGATGGAAAAGCGAGCCGATTAAATTAACTCGCAAGAAATTCTTAATATGTGAAACACGAAGGCGGACAAAGCCGGCTACCAAAAAATAATACATTAAAATGTATACTTTTGAAATCACAGATATTTTGGACAGAGAGAGGAATCAATAAAATACTTAGATTCTTTATAATATGGGCAATGGTGGTGTAAAAAATTATTTTCAGTCATGTCATGATGTTACAGCAAAGTGAATATCGATTATGCATAAATGAGGGCAAAGCTAGGCGCGCCCAACACTACGCCCACATGTAATGAAATGAATGACGAACTGTGGTATCGTCGCTCTGGACTAATTTCACCGCACACAATTTAGTGAATCCATTTACTACCCCGTTGTTATCGTGATGTAACAGCCATAGTTGTAGTTATATCTAGAAACAATTTTTGTCTAATGGTTTTGGTGTAATGTGGAAAGGGTATGAACTTTTTGTTAATATACTTAATTTAATTAGGAGGTTAGATTTTGTATTGATTATTCAAATCCAACTCGGAAAATTTATGGCACAATGCTACTCTTTCTAGTATGGCAAAAATACTAAAGAATATTATGGTAATTTTATGATTTATGTGCACTGGAATGAATAGAAAAATAAACTACTCCTCTAACAAAGGTGGCGTTCATAAATACTGCATTGGATGGACAACAATAGGACAATTCTCATTCAATTCGTTTAATAAATTAATGTACGAAGCGATGGTCTCAGATGTTTAACTATAAGGAACCAGAAATTCTCTTAACGGTCACCGTAGCTTCATGGTCAATTGAAAATGAGGAAAAAGTGTTTGCAGTAATCGCTGAGTTACCTCGAAACGGTTATTTACTACTGTTTTAAAAGAAGACTATATTTAGGACATCGTTTTACTGACACGGTTTGACAACAATTTTAACCATAACAAGAGATTTTGGCATTGACGAATCTGGACTAATTTTCTAAACAAATTTTGTTAATTTTATACTTTTAGTGTAATTTTCTCACGAACAAATTAGTCCAATGTTTAGAGAGTAGGTACATTTATATCAAACTGTTTGCCATGGTAAATAGATTTGCAAGTACACACTTTTTGTATATATTTTCGTCCGCTCATCCAAGTTTATGGAGCATAATCATGGAGAAGTGTCATTGAAAGCGGAGCACAGTAAGGTCGACGAGAAGCACGTGATTCAGAAAGTGACGTCAAACAGCTTTGTATTAAGGCTGTATTATGGATTTATGGTCATAAAAAATACAATAAAACAGAATTTATGCTCATCGATTCTTCATTGATCTAATTAACTTATTATCGCAGACTTTTAATTACGACTCAAGGAGCATTAAATTTAACGGAAGACAAAAAACGCCGATATAGATTTAAAAAAAATAAGATGAATCATATCACATGAATGAATACAGATATTTATCTAATTTGTGGTGCTATACTTGTGATAAAAATTCTAACAATAAAGAATTCCGTTTAATAGGATTAATTAAAATGTCCAATCCAGCGAAAAAGTAATGGTTAACAATCAAACTCCACATAATTCATTATTAATAACGAATTCTCATTCGTAAAATCAGTATAGGCAACCTGTAGGTACTAGGTATTTGCTTTGCTCATATTTACACACATAATGGACCCAAGGTTTCGTTTAGCGACTTTTAGTAGTGTAGGTACATAGGAATCATTGGTTTCGCTCTTTTCGCATTCGAGTTGGATATTTTCCTCAAACTTGAGCAGTAGACACCTCCTCCTATTTTCGAAGTCGGTTAACAAGTAAGGTTTTTGCTAAGATCTACGATGATAAATCGTGCAGCTATATTTAAATCGAAAAACTGTCATAGAATTTGTATTGAAAAACAATCGTCGAAAAAGTCAATTCCATGAATTTGCTTGAATGAAACTACAGGTTTTATAGACCTGAGTTTAATTAATTGGATTGGCATTGCTTGCATTCAAAAAACCAATTTTATCTCGAAAAAAACAGAGCTTTTCAGTAAATAATCTTGATTGGCCACCGCTAACGCTCAGAAAGGGACTTCTACTCTGCCTAAATAAACCACTTCTTATCTTTATGAAATTTTCTTAATAATAAATGTGTGAACGGTGCAAGTTGGAAGTAGTGTTAAAAGTACAACGCCTTTTACCAGCCAAATAAATAACTACACGTTATTTTTAATTTGTTATGAATGAAGTGATGGCATTGATTTTCAAAATGGTAATTCAACAACAAATAGATTGCACTAACGAAAGTAGGTTACCGTAGAGACATGACGCAATTTCGACCCTGTAATGTATCGTACAGCTCGCAAATAACGATATATTTTATCTTGATGTCTTAACGCTTTATATACCTACTTCTAGTAGTGTTACAAATTATATCAATAAATGGTTAGTACCTATTTAAGACATAATGTCTGTATGTCAGTCTGCCCTTTGGTTACAACCTGTGGGGTAGTCATTTAAATAATTAGTAACGGTTCAATTCGATATTTAGCAGCGCAAACGCCACTGGAATATAAATATCTATCAATGAACACAATATGCAGAGCGGTAGTCGAATACAAAATGCTTACTTATTAGAATACCACATCGAAATACATTACTGCCAGTGCAGGAAGCTCCCTAAAGACACAAAACTCGAAATGCACTTCATTTAATGTAACCCCGTCTAAAATAATCTCATTATCTTAAAACAAGGCGATTTCTTTTAGTAACGGTCTTAGTATTTGAGGCCAGTGGTAATAAACTTTCACGATCAAGTGCAGGCGTCTGCAGCGTTGAGAAGCACGCGATTAGCACTATCACGACACACGCGGTGCGCCAGCCAACTGATAGCTATACGGTACCGGCTACTCGGAACGAGTTTGCACGATGCAAATCTCGACAGACTCCGCGTCCACTTCCGTCGCTAACATAGTCACTACTAAATTAATGGCGGTTAGTTAGTGTATACATTACTTGATATGCCGAAAGCGTAAGTACTTACGTACAATACACATACCGCACGCTATACCTCGTGATACTAGTCTGACTACTTGGGTAGAACGTAACCATTCTACACTGGTGATTTTATTGTGAAGGACTTTCCTAATTCTACTTTACTGGTATTGAATATCAGGTACCTTTGATGGAGTAACATGAAATAGGGAATCAGTAAGCAGGTATATCAATTTTTTTTTGGTTTTATAAATGGAATATGTTTAGATGGGACCCGGAACCACATTGTACATTGTCGCGATCCTTAGTACATAATGAAGAAACGATAAGGGCGAAAGAACATTAAAGATAGACCCTTAATCATATGGAGATTTCGTATTTGTATATTCTATCTAACATATTAACACAATTGTAAATAGTACAAATTAATGCATACCTAAGTAATTTGTAAACATTTGAAATGAGAATGAGCGAAGCGAAAGAGGTGTGTCAGGATCGCGATACTTGGCGCTCCGTTCTTTCTGCCTACCCCGCCAGTATAGCGTGAAGATATGTATGTATGTATTTCATCTATTTTATTAAGTTACGATTTTGTATGCCAATATAGCTTCATATCATATAGGTGTCAATAACAATTCTAGAACGAGAAACTAACAAGAACGATGTTGCAGGTCAAAAATTTGTGAATTACAATTCTCTACGTTTGTGTAGAACCAGTATATTATAATGTTATATTTGGCATGACTGGCACAAATGGGACTATCGAAAGTATAACATTATTATCGTTCTGTCCTTCAACTTCATAAATGAACTTTAAAATTGTAGAGCTGATCACCGGCGCGGCCATGTGGAAATATTCAAATTCATGAACTTTGAAACAGATTTGAATTTTTAATCAGTTTTGCGCAGAAAATTGTAATCATGATAGGTACCTACTCTACCCCTACTCAATCATAATATTATTTATTAATCAAAGGATGTGTTCTTCTAGTTTTTAAATCTTTGTCTGCTTTCCATTAATATTCCTAGCCTTAAAAACCTTACAAATCACTGAGGTACAGAATCTAACAAGCATTTTATATTATAACCATTTGTCAGAGAAGCTTGACGACAACGCAATCCAATCATGAATTAAGTAAGCAACTTTACAAACAACGTTAAAGTTAGATAACGTTACAGCACATAATAACTAATAGGTATCAAGGAAATGAATATTCAAAAGACCGAACGAAGTACACCAACTATTATTGAAGATCATTAAAGTCTGGCATTTGAAGCAGGTTTTGCATTACGCCAGCCAGTTAAAATGAAGTAATAGTTAAGTTACGTTATATTTCAGTACTAAGCAAACAGATAACAATGAATGTAATAATTATGGTCTCACGGTCAAGACAAGAGATCTGGTGCACAGCTGTTGCGCGGTGCGGCGTCGTGGCCCCGCGCCCCGCGCGCGACGCTCCCGGGGGTAGTGTCCGGGGGAGCCACCAGACCCGCAATCGATGGCCGCCCACGCACCACAACTACCTACACGTACTACCCCAATCAAAACGCAAATATGCCTACAACATTACCCTTCAACACGCAACAGAGGAATTAATGTCTGCAACCTACAAACACTTAAGTGAAATGGAAAAATTATCACACACTTGCGCAAGATATTATATAGGTGCTTAAATATTCCTAAATCTATTTTCAATGGAAACATGTGGTGATTTTTAGCTGCTATTGTTGGCAGCAGGTGAGGGCACGTGCGACTATGCTATATCCGTGGTGGGTGCAGCGTTGCACTGCTATGTTTAGCACGGGCCGGCGGCACGGCAGTAGGTTCGGCGCACGTCGCGAGGGCCGGGCGGTATCGATCGGGCGCGGAGGGAGCACGCGTGCCGCGTGGCTACCGGTGCGACCGGCACTGATGGCCGCGCGCCTCGAGCGCCGCGCAAGCGCCGTACCGCCAGATACGGTTAACATACCCCGCATGCCGAACACCCCAACAGAACATTTCGTCACGTACCTACCTACCTTCCAACTTACATGCTATCTTCATTCTATATACTTATTTTGTGATTTGTCTAGTAAGCCAAGATAATGTCGCAGACTTTGAACTTCATTTTCTTTAGATAGGTATCTCTGATCCTACGAGGAAAATCGGATTACTTCTAAGCATGGCTTGCTTGAAACTGATAATTTGCGACATTTTACAACATTAAAAGAATGTGAATATGACTAATAAGATAAATGCTATACATAATTACAAAAACTTAAACAAAACCCTTTGGTTTGACGGGTAGCAAATGCTGACATTAGTGTAAGAATATACTGATAGATAGATTACTGAATCTTTGAAAGGACAAAAGAATATGACTATTGGGTCAATAATTTTTTTTACGTTTAAGCCCTTTCAATTTTATAAACACACCCATTTAAATTCTAATTGTATTTAAAATCAACTAAACATAGATGATCATATGACTAGAGGTCATAGTTGATTGCTCGTTATATCAATTTAGAGATATGTAAACAGAACATTATATCTACATACATTTTTATAAGTGTAACAATTATAGTTGAACAATCGATTGGCCAAATAAAGTTAACTCCCGATGTTAAGTCAAAGAATTACCTATTTCTATAATACTTATTCATCATTTCTCATCAGATATATATGAAGTAATTATAATTTTATTAGGTGTAGATTTGTATATAATGTAATGCATGCATGTACCCACGGAAGTAATTAAGTGTCTCCCTGATCTGGTCAGGTGTAAGTCCTAGGTCCGCAGAACTGACTGGCAACGCCGGCGATGGAATAAACCAGTCTTGATTCTCGTAACCTGGCAACAATAAGAAATCATTTCAATAAAAATATAAATATAACCATATTTCTATAGCCATATACCAAATGTCAATAAAGTGTACGTGCCGGTACATAGGTAAAATGACACAGAATATTTATTAGTACTAGTGTAATGACCGGATTCTGTCATTATTTTTTCTTTCGAACGACATTCTGGACGGGTGAAGGAAGTTTTGTATTCGCGCAAAAATAAGAGTAAGTACGCGTTTTTGATGAAAATTTCCACATAAGTATTCCTCGTTTCATCTGAATCGCTCCAGTAGTTTCAAGTTAACTAGGCACATGTTCCTTGTAGGTACAATAGAGCGTTTACTTACATACATAAACAGAGAAACAGAGAGATAACGCGAACAAGAAACCAATAAGAATTGTCTAGATTGCATCTAATCGGAGCATTAGATGTTAGATGTTGTAGTAGTTCAGAGCACAGAATAAAAAGTTTTATTAATTACAAGTTAAAACCAATTACGAAGGGACGGACGTAGCGTGGCGTTAACTAACAGCACAAACAACGACGCTACTGGCTGGCTGAATCATATTTCGTTTCCAAACCGCTTCTAACCAACATTCAACGGTTATGCCACGCCCATAGAAGTAATTTAAGTTATTCTAGAACAAGAAAATTACAAGTTCATCGTACGATTGGACAGTGAATAATGATACAAACATTTCATGAGCAGCAGACATATTTGGCAGTGTGTGATAGAGCTAAAAATAGCAAAAATATCAAATTAATAGCTCTGTCTACTGCGTTGTCAATCTAGTTCTGTGAGTTGTGAGGTAATACTTTCGATTTCATTGTTTCACTTTTACTCTATTGATTTGTCGCTAAGTAGCCATACCTTTGCGTTTCAGTGTAATGTAATGGTTACACAATAATGCCTTTAATAGGCTTTAAAATACCGACTTCCGCATTATTTCTCTTTCTCTCTGAGAATAATACAAAATTGCAATAATTTTTTTTACTAAAATATAATATTCCACCTGCGAATAAAACAAGCAAGATAACGAAAAACTATGCCTGAAATCTGAGTATGATGGAGTGTTATTGTAACATCATTAGAAAAAATTTTAAACCTGAGAAGGTCCAACATATCGGCACAGAAGAAGTAATATATCGGGCCGAACGCGAGAAGTAGCCATTGAGTATTGCTACTGGTTATTCTACAACTGTTCTTGTGATTATGTTGCAAATGCAGCCAGTTGACAGGTGGGACGGCACGTAAAGCAAGGACCGGCCGGCCGGCGGGCGGGAGCACATAGTGCTCCGCGGGCGATGACTCGAGATGAGACACCATTATTTATAGCGTCTCCAAGCGGCGCGGCGCCGGCGCCGGAAGCCGCGCCTCAAACACTTACTGGGTCGGAACAACTTTGAATGCAGTAATGCTACACCTCGAATGCATGAGAAACACACTCCCAAGACAGAAGAAAACTCATCCTCCTATAAACAAATCTCCATCTCGGCAATACTCGGCATACCAATATTCATTAGATAATAACTCCTCAAAGTTAATCTCCCTTGTTAGTTAGCTTTTGCTTCCTTTCACGGCGTTAGTCTCGCAAGTAGAGAAACGTGATTTTAGTATATTACAGCTAAGTTTGTTGCTAGTTTTAGCCCGAGACAATGGATAGCAAAGTATAAACATAGCGTATGATTTAGTATAGGTAAGAAAACTAGAAAGTGCTTGGTGTTCAAGCCAGTCGAGGTTTATTACTTTGTTCTCTACTCTAGCACATCTTTAACTTATGTTGTCAATGCGGCTGATGATAATGATAATATATTCAACTGATCTCACGTACAGTAAAGATTGCCGGCAAAATGACAGTAACAACGGTTCCGAGAAGTAGCCATAGCACTGTTACTTTAATGTTAGATATCTTTCTTCGAGTAAGAATTGCATTCTATGGAGATACAATTCGTTGTCTGACCTTTACCTAATTATTGAACTTCTCGCAAGAAATATTCAATGCTTAGCCATTCCATTATTCCATATGCCTTGATAGGGACGTTCTGAGAAAGGGACGTTTTGAGAAAGGGACAATTTTTGTCGGATGGATGTTTTGCGAACGGGACATTGTCCGCCTTAAATGATTGTAAAGGGGTCCCGTGTTACTTTTCAGTTATCGTGCGGCTGGAGGAGTGGACCTTAACATTTGTAAATCACTTGACCTTTATATAAATAACAATAATATTTATTATAATACTTTATAGAAGTTATTATTCGCCAATCGACGGATAGGTATCAAAAGCGAAACGGGTCGTGCCACACTTTTTGAACATTGACCTGAGCAGATTTATTACGGCGTGCCACTAAAACGAAACTGGAACTTTTACTAGGAACAACCTGGTATTTATTCGTCGCAAATTAGTTCATTCCCAGAGTGCATTAGATAGCCTATCGTATTTATAGCGCGGTGACAGAGATCGGCCATTAATAGTGACACGTATTGTTTATTTAAACTCAGTCAATATTGATAACATACGAGCGATCTTTTTGTTTCATGCCGGATTGCTGAGTATCAGTATATTCTGACGCTGTGTGTGACAGCATGGACAGACGGACTGGGACGATCTAATAAAGGATCCTTGTCGGTTTTCGGAACTCTAAAAATCAAACAACAAGTGTCGTAGTTCGTAAACAAAACTGAAAGCAGAATCAATTTAAAAATGTGTGTGGTTAATTACAATAATATTATAATGAGGTACATTTTAGCCTGTCGTTTTGAGAAACAGAAAGTAGACAGAAATTAAAAATTAACGAGCACCGCACACACCACACCATTTGTTAGAAATTATATCATCATCAACAGCTCAGGCCTACCCTCTTAACGAGGGCGTTCGGGCTATAGTCCACCACGCTAGCCCAGTGCGGGTTGGTGGACTTCACATGCGCCTAAGAATTTCTTCTTCGGCGTATGCAGGTTTCCTCACGATGTTTTCCTTCACCGTTTGAAAGCAGTCAGTACATGTACTTAAGTTTCGAGAAAAAACCCATTGGTACATGGCCCAACCTGGGATCGAACCTTTCGATATGATAGGTCGCGTCTTATCTCCGAGGCCACTGACGCTCTCATAAATATTAAATAATATAATAGAAATTATATATCAGGGGGTATTGTTAAAGTTATTTAGAAACGTTTTCATAATCAATTAATCGACGAAATTTACCTCCAAACTGTGTAAGACTGTCGGCTCTCAGGCGGTATTTTGGTATGTGCTCTTGCAGGAGGCTAATAATTTCTACCTCGGGCACCTCCTCGCTATTGCACACCTCTGTTGACAAAAGAAAACATTAAATTAAAAATAGGCTTAATCAATACCCACCACGACAGAGTTGTTGGAACTTTCTAGAGACTTAAACGAACCTTGGTTCGAGATAACGAAATGTTGGAAAGCAACAAGTTTGAATGGCGATGTCGTGACTAGAGTAGTAAAGTTGAGCGCAATGCAGTACAGTTGAAGCTATAGGCAGGCGCATAGTGTGTAATGTACCTACAGTATGTGGCGTCTACTTTCCGTATTTAGTATGGATGGAGGCAGCAGACAGAATCAATAGCTCCCTCCCGCCGCGGCGCGGGCGGCTGGCTGCGACGCCCGCGGGGGCATGCACCCCGGCATTCCAGCCAGCCTGTACCGTTCTCGTAGGCATTGCCGTATGTCTCGCTCGATGTGCACTAGGCTACATCTGCGTGTGGGATAGTGGTTTTTTTGTTGCACACTTTCATCATTGTCGCTGTACACAGTGAAGTTATTTTAATATCAAGAAGTTGCAATTTCTTCCACCAATTTGAAGAGTTACGTTTTTAAATACACAGATGACCATGGAAAGGGCGGGATAGGGGCGCCAATATCTTTATTACCAACCCCGAATATGCATCAATAAATTAATGCGTACTGTAGACATAAAAACAATTAAGTCAATTAAGTTTTAACTACATTCAATCATGCTATTAAAATTATAAATAAGCCAGCACATCGTGTTCTCAATCTCATCACGGTAAGACTAAAATAAAATTCCATTATCTAACCAATACCAAAGTTGAAAAGCTTGCCTTCATTAACCATCATGCTTCTTTACGAGTTACGTATGATTGTCGTGCCGATGACTGCCGTCAGAGTTAACTGATTAATAACCAAGATATTAACTACCGATTGAATCTGAAGCCTTACATAAGTGAACAATAAAGTCGTTATTGACAAGATACAGATAAAAATCATAACTAAGCATCCACTAAGATACCTTTAAATAAAATAAAAATCCTGACGAAGAAATATCGATATCTTGTCTTTATTTCAGTATTTCTATTGGATAGTATTAAAAAACCGTTGCCACGAGGAATAAGTCGCACGGTTTTTTTTGAATTGGGAATAATAAATATATCATTTCCTTTACAAAGTTTGTTTGTAATACAAACAATGCGGTCCGGAAAATGATCTCTATAGAAACCTAATCTAACGATAGTTTGCGGCACCGGGAGCGTAGCGAGCGAGCTGTTTCCGGGTTCTGTGTGCGGCACTATAAAAAACTAGTATTTTATTATCATATTGTTTACAAAAAGAAATGTATGTCCGTGTCAATTTGTATTCCAAATTCGAAGCACATCGATTCCATGCACGATATCAAGGCACGATACTACGCATTGGGTAAAACAAATCTAATTTAATTCAGTACAGTAATGAACGGATGGCTACATTCAGTTCACGTTGCGTAGACAAACATTTACTTTAGTAACACCGGTGATAGCCGCACCGACCTACAATGCCCGCATTGTACCAACCGTACCACGTATCTCACTCATTCTCATTACCGCGATGTCCGCCGTTCAGTACAAAATGAGGAGAAAGCGACACTTCGTAATTAAATGTTCTTATGCAGCATATAGCATGTGAAAAAAAACTCTCTTGACTTTCAGACAGCTATCAAACACAGATAACTAAGTTAGGCACGAATTATCTACTTGACGATATCGCTAAATGATATGTTTATATTTTTATAAACATCATTTCAATCAATCAAACAGACTGTGCTTTGCCTATCGATATGCTATCGATTAGAAGCAACTTGCGGTTGAATGTAAATTTCTTACATTATAATAATAATTGTAACTGTAATTAAATGTAAACCCACCACTTCCCATATAAGTATTAAAGTGTAATTTATTTAAAAGTGCCGTCAGACAAGTCTAGGCGTGGTGACGTATTTAAACTAACGAGATAATTTAGCAATCTGATATGCGAAGAAAATTAATCTCAGATTAGAAGGCGCAGTCTAGATCTTTAATCGTGAGACTTGATGGAAAACTATTACAACAATCAATTTTATCGATTAAAACTTCACGAATTCCCGTATATAACTATTGTAACACCATTTGGCATTTATACCTCAAAACGTTTATAAATCTTACGCGTATTTTTGTTAACTTTACAAGTACTTAATACTAAATAGGTACTATGTTACAAATTATTATAAACAGATCCAGTAAAAAATTTGGGTGATGCTTTGTGACTGCCGTGTGGTAACCGGACCCAAATACCACCAATCCCGCGCAGTCTTCCAGTGAATGTCGTATATGGCGACTACAGTATAAATCCTGGGGGCCAATCGCAAGCCAAACCCCTGCTCCACACGTTTGCGTTTGTAAAGGTTTGCCAAACATGTACATGCAGCATAACGTTTTTGGTTATGGTTTGGATTTGGTAATATCGTTCAGAATTAGCGCAATTGCCCCCCAGGTGTTGGGCAGTAGAATTGTCTGTGCATTAATATACTGCGATCAGCAACCCAACTGCCCAGCGTTGTGATAAACCTTCCATTACTTTTGGAGAGGCCGATCCACAAGTGGCGTAATATAGGCTGTTATTGTGTGTCTGAGAATGGACTCACCGTCGCTCCATGCGAGCAGCAAATCCTGGCGTTTGTCGTGTAAATCGTCGCGGCGGCGCGGGCGCGGCCGCGGGCTCTTCCCGCTCATATTTTAGTCACTATTATTAACTCACTTCCTGCCAAGCACACAACCAGTTCCAAGAGTTCACATCATAACCATTGTCACTCCCACAAAACAACCAGCGGACGTGCACTAAGTAACGAACACTTCAATCAAACGAAGTAATGATATTTAGATAGTATAGATAATATTCTAAACGTCATATTAAGATAACGGCTACGGCGACCCACCGGTAGCTAACGCGACAGATATAAAATGCGGAAAGAGAGTGCAGAGCGAAGGTTGCGGTATCAGTTGCGGTAACGAAACTAATAACACTGTTATTGTTTCCAACAATGACCTGGGCTGCCAGCGTGAGAGCTCTTTACAAGAATGAATAGCACCGACTCCTAACGTGACTGAATTCGAACAGAAACAAGACGTTAATACTATAACAGAAACGAGATTTCAATGTAGGTAGGTTAACTAGGTTTACACACGATATGTCAGAGGTTTCGTTTCATAACTGTACGACTAATTGAATTTGCACTCAGTCGATTCAATGCACCTACCTGCAGGGCACAGACATGGTGATATGATAGAATCATGAAACACTAATCAAGAATTTACGCTTCTTAGTGAGAATATAAATAAAACAATCATGACTCCCTGGCTTCCTGTTGTCTTAGTTTTATAAATATTACGCCACCATACTAATACTACCTAGGTACTATATAAAATAGGTATTCATTTATGTTAATCCATATTATTGATGTTTATTTTCTTTGTCTTCTAAATTACAAAACAACACTGTGTCGGCGTGAAGACATCCATAATCGTTATTCAATCCGATACGACTCGATAACGAATTAAGTCTATTTACTACCTTCTCGTGTCTGTATGAGTAAGTATATTTAACCGTTTTAAAGAAAATAATGTGTAAGAAAAAAAAACATATGTACTTCTAGCCTCAGGGCGTGCTAGGAGTACGGGTGACAATTTGGAAAAGTCTAGCTATACGTCTCTATGTTTATTCGTTACGTAATAAAACTCAGACTAAGGGTAGATTTATGCATAGTTTTCAGGGTGTATGGACAGGTTTCGGCTTTAATAAAACAACTACCTACATTTACGTACGTTTTATATAACGAGGGCGTAGCAACAGTCGCAACAAAAAATAAATTGCATTTCGGCCTGGGTATCGTTCGTATACCCATATTTATGCCCTTATATACCTTTTTTTTAAATTAATGTACAGACTCATCTTTCCTACAGTTTTAGTATACTGTAAGTATAGAAAATGAAATGATATAATGTTATGTAAAAACTTGAGAGTACAATACAGTAGCGAGCTTGTATGACAAATGTGTATTCGCATAGGTCGCAAATAGAAAGAGCACGAGGCCACACGCACAGCTATGGAGGGGCGTACGGTCGACGCACTCGTTCGAAATAATAAAAATAAGGATGTCATCAATATTTTGGCATCGCTGCCGTAGCGGGGTCACCTCCGCAGCGGATTGCCCCGCTACGCTTTACAGCCTACACTACACTGAGTTAATGTAACGCTACTCGTATTCGCGACCTTGTTAAAGTGACGTATTACGAAGGGCCGATTAAATTAATGAGCCCTGTTGAACAAAATTAACGTCGGCTCGGATACTTACATAACAATAGGTATCTACCAACATCAAATTTTTGAATAACTCCTGTAGGTACAGACAGAGTAAGGGCGATCATAACCGAACAGAAAGTATTTATAAAATTAAAATACAACCTGTGCAAATTGTTTTAAGAAATCATTATGCTTGGTTACGTAAGTACAAGCCGCTGATAAATGAAGCTCGAGCTTGGACGCTTTTCGTCTTTTTACTTAAAAACAATAAAATCTGTTTATCATTTTATTGGGCATAGATGGATGAATAAAACCAGATAAAAAGCAGTATTTACAAGTCTAACCTACTTGAATAAACATCTAAATAATGGAGTTACTTAACTCAATTATTATGTCATTGTAAGTTTTTGAACATTCAAATATGAACGGTTCACGAACCAAAGAAATTAAGTGGGTTAGTCCAGTAGTATTACGTGTGGCGGTACTTTAACAACATTCAACTTTTTATGAAGAGTTAACTATGTTGTATGTATGTATTATGAATCTATTAGATAGTGTTGTAATGAGTAGTTTCATAAACGTTTTACATAAAAGTAATATTTTAGAAAATTTAGTTTTAGTTTTCATGAAATAGTAACATTGAAGGACACTGCACAAAGTTAAAAAAACATGCCATTTGAGACACTTATAGTACCTTTCATAGCTTATTCTTGTTTTAGGTTGGTGTCTCGAACTCGACCTTGCAGACCAAAAATTAAATGTGAACACCTTAACAGCTGATAATTTTCAAGCTCTACTTACGCATTGAATTATCAATTACAATATAAAAAATAATAAAAAAATCTACCAAAAAGTTTTACATTTTGCTCCTATTACTGCTCTGCTTTGGAGACAAAACTTAATGCATGCAAGTGTGAAACCGGACATGGAAGATTCCTCGCTGTTCTCGTCCAGTGTAAAAATAAATAACGAGAAATATGTCAACTGAGCCGCGTGAATGTGTAGCGGACTTGTGCGCGAGCCGCAGAGTGGCGCAGGCAGCGCGGGCGGCGGACACGCGGCGCGAGACTGGGGCTGCGCGCGCGCCGCCCGCCCGCCCAGAATAACCACCAACTGGCGGGCAGCCAATCACACAGCTCCAAGAGATACTCTCCATTCATAATCCTAACGTTCTTATTATTTTTGTTTATTTCATGCGTACTCTCTTTAAGAGAAAGTACCGAGATGGGACTAAACCCTTTATGCTGGACACTTTACTTAAATATTATCATCTGTACCTGTCAAGATTGGACTTCATGAATAAATCAGTAAGAAGACCAGGACCAACTTTCACAAAATTGTCAGTCCCCAGCTGGAATCGAACCCACGACTTCTGGCGTTCCCGAGGCAAACGTCTGTACCACTAAATTAATGAATCGGCTTACCAGTAAGCGTGGCGACGTGGCGGGTTGCGCGCGGTGCTAGCGAGGGCGCGCGAGCCGCATCCTGGAGGGCCGCCAGTTTGACAGACTGCCCTGCAAATGTATAACGCGTTAGAAACTCGTCATCAGCCACAACGTCCACTGCTGGAGCGCATTGACATTTACTTTTTGAGCATGAGTGACATTTACTTTTAACATTATTTATTAAATAACTTGTGTTCAGAAATGTCCAACTTTAAGAAATAATTAAAATTGTAATTAGTCCTCTCTAGTGTTGCTACACCCCTGCGGGGTGCTACACAGTATATTAGTTAACATTTTTGTACAATACTATAAACAATGACCTACAATGTGACATGCAATAAAATACTTGAACTTGTCTCGGACCCCAGCGGATCGCTGGGTGCGTACGATGCGTACCTATTTAAGTAAGTCTTTTAGTTTAAAAAGTCACTTTACGAATTATTGTTATTTTTGTATAATTTATCAAGTCTGTTTTTAAAATTTTGTAGCTAAAGCATATAGATAATGTACATATTTCAAACATTTCTAATCTGCACAAAAAAATTGTGCAACTTGTTCTTCACATCTATACTTCTTAACTTCATTCAAGTTAATTGTTAAAAGTGGAGTGGACAGTCATTGCTGGGTGAGTGAGCAACATCTTTTTTAATGTCACTTCAAATTAGTATAGATATACTAGATCCCTAAGTTGAGGTCAAAAGTTTACCCAATTCAACATAAGAGTTTCAATTCTATTTTGTATAGATCATGGTGATTAACTTAACTTACCAGTGTTTTAGCGTACTTCTTTCCTTTTGTCCCTCATTGGTCTTAACATCTGCAAAAACATTATAATTAGGACTAGGACTACAAATAAAACATTCAAATCCTAAATCCAATAAATTCGAATGGGACTTTGTTTGCTGACTTGACTGTTTTAACCAATCTCCATAAAATTTTCAATATTCAAAGCATATGCCATAAAAAAAATCCACATGAGCGAAGCTGTGGGCCACAGCTAGAGATTCTATAGACACAACCTCATAAAAAATAACAATATATAAAACCATATTAAGAACGAAAGACTAAATTTAATTGAATGGAATACCAGCATGATCTTTATCTCTAAAGAATAGGTAGGTATCTACTATAATCTCAATGTAAAATTATACATTTTAACAAAGACTTCATTTAAAAAACCTTCAGTAAATAATTATTTTTTATTTGTATTGCATATTCAAGGACAAAGCTATGCAAAAACTTCATTTCTGGTAAGTCGATTGACGATATCATACCTACTCATTTAATAGAGGTTAATCAAGTCTGCTCAATAAAGAAAAAAATTAATTCAATAGATTAATTACATGGTTGATTCATTAGTTAGTGTCTGAAGCTGTAACTTTACTGTTCTCATCTCATAATAATAGTATCTATAGGCTGAATTACTACATGATGTGATCATATGAAAAATTACTACACCAAGTAGGTACACCTAAGTCAACACCGACTAAGAAATCAACCAGTAATTTAACATATTATTGTTTATGAAAGTAATGCAAAATGAGAAAGTAAAAAGTTGAATTTATAGACTAAAAGATTTCTTCCTTGTACATTTCATGAATCATTCATTAAACCTACTGAATTTGCCATATAGAATTGCAAATTATGTTTTTTAGAACAATTATAATAGGTACCTGAAGAAATAGATGAGGTGAGTAATCCTTTCTTCATCCTTCTCTATCACTGCAGGGAGTAGGCCTCCTCTAAAGCTTTCAACCCTACTATAGGTAGGTACTACTGGGTACTACATTAATGGTAAGTGTTAATGTTAATACATTTATTGGATTTTACGTTGCGACCCAGCCCCAGGACGTAGACGTCTTCAGGATAGTCTTCGTGTCTCTGTAGACATGCACTCGGTCAAATTAGTGACTAGCTTACAGCACGACGAGGAAAGTAAAGAAATGAGAGACTTCCACTTGAAGTCACACCAAGTCAACCAATGTGAATCAAGTGGGTTAGCCTGAACGAAATTTTCAAAAAAGATAGAATTGCCATTTGTCTGTCTGGAAAGATACTGAAAGCATTACAAAACTGGTTGTACTTACAGTCATATTTACATCATCGCTAGAATTATTGTGAACTATGACCTTGTCACCTGGAACCACGGCACGCACAGCACCACTGTCTAATTAATATAATTCAATTTATCTTTGTCCACTGTCCACACACTAGGCTCTATACATACAATGTACTCTGTGCGAATTGTGCGATCCACATTGATTTTGATTTTTGTTATATTTTAATTGAATGAACGAAGAATGAACAGATTTTTTGTTGAATTCGTACAATGATGGACAGGCAAAAGTCATAGACCATACAGCCAAGTCATATTTTGTTTTTTTTCAATAACCGGCGGTTACGGCACGGCCTCTACAAAAGCAGGGCACGACTAGACTACAAATAGTACTATTAGTCGGCGTAACCTAATTTTTACATTGGTTGTAGATACACTCTATACTCTAAGTTCAAATATCCTGTATGGCTGATAATAACTTTGCTTTCCTTTGAGTTAGCAAACAAAACAAATTCGGCTTTTTGGCGGGATTTTGTCGGAGACGGTTGTCTATAAATTTAGTTTTCCTAAAAAAAGTTTAATGTAAGTTTTGGTGTATATCTGTGATAGTTTTATATGCAACAATTACCTAAGTGTATATTGTGTGCAGGATAGATTTATAACTAAAAGCGTGTAAACGACTCTTCCAAAATGTCACTTTAAATCTTCATTAAACCTACTAATAATGTTTTAATAATAATGTTTTGGACAAATTAACACACGGCTGTTTAGTCCCAACTAAGCCGAAGCTTGTAAATGGGTACTCAACAGCTGATAAACATACTTAAATACTTTTAAATAAATACTTAAATACAACAAACACCCAGAATCCGAAAACCAACAGTTATGCTCATCACACAAATGTTGGTCCCGGGTGGGAATCGAACCCACGACCTTTAGCGCAGTAGGCAGGGCTACTACCACTACGCCAACAGGCCAGTCGATATCAGTTTAATGCGGACGTGAACTGCAGTGCGGATCACCGAATGGCACTAGTTATGCTTTCGTGAAGGCCGTGCAGCAGTTTTATTGAAAAATATCCCTGCTTTTGTGGAAGCCGTGCTGTAACTGCCGGTTTTTGAAGAAAAACATGACTTGGCTGTATGGTCCATGACTTTCGCCTGTCCATCGTTGGACTGTCTGTATTCAACAATAAAACAAATCAAATTGGCGCGAAATATTTTTGACATATTTGTGTTGTATGTGTCTGTGAAAGAAGTGTGGTTTTTATTTTGTTTAGTAACTTTGTTAGTTGTTTCATTTTTACAGTGTAGGGCCATAATTTAATCTGCCTAAATCTGTACAGACAGCGTGTGGTTATAAAAATTCAGTATGGTAGGTTATACATTTTACACAAACGGGGATTCTTGTCATTGCAGTGGATGTGCGGATTAAAAAACATAATAAAATTACAATTGGGCACAGCCTACTCTGAAGCCGAAGACAACAGACTCCTGCCCCTTCCCCTTAGCTTCATAATAGCCTTTAAGCAACGAACTCTTGGGGATGAGGGAGGGCAATTAGGTAGCTAAACACAGGGGCTAAACAGATCCCATAGGGTCGGTCGCAGTGTCGCTGGGACTGGGTAGACCTCTCGACTCCCTTTAAGATAATTTATATTTAATTGTTTAGAATTTTTTAAAATAATGTGTAGGTACCTACTCTATGACAAAATCTCTATTACCATATGAAAGAAAATTAAAATTATGTTCTTGTTACAGAGTGGTCAGTATGATGACAACTTATTGTCTGACATGTTGCCTGTGTACTACACCAAGTTCTTTCCTCAACCTATGTTCTGTAGGTGGCTTAGCGTTGGCAGCAGCCCGCAGCCACTTTCTAACAGAGAGCTATCATTCACTCTAGCCGATGATGTGTACCTGCGATACTTGTCTATATGTAATCAGAAAGAGTTACAGACCCTACTACAGAAGAAGTGCCCCTATAAATTAGACATTGGTGCTGTGTACAATACAAAGTAAGCATAAAATAATACCATTTAATATATATACTCTTGCATGCATTTTGTCTAATCCCAAACTAGCATTTTTTCCTGTGCTATGGGAATTAAACAATATTAGAACAATTCACAAATATAACATCCACACCAGAACCAGCTGTACAAAGTTATCTGTCTTGTGGGAATCAAACCTTTGATCTTTAATAGTACAAGATCTGTCCTAGACCTTTTATATGTCCTAGAGAAACTATTATAAAAAACTTGAAGCTCCATTATTATTATTATCTATACTCATAATTACTATCTTCTATGATACTCTATAATTCAGCATTTCAATAAATCCCAATTGTTTTTTACATTTGCAGGCCATCAATAGGTCGACATGATTCAGTTGTGCTGGCAAGGGAGCTGGTGTTCGATATTGATCTGACAGATTATGACGAAGTAAGAACATGCTGCCAAGAGGCCAAAGTTTGCGAGAAATGTTGGAAGTTCATGGTGATTGCTTGTGAAATTATTAACAAGGCTCTAAAAGGTAGTTTTTACCTACCTTCATGAATGCAAATTGTTGGTCTAGTGTTTGTGTATTTGCCCTTGAATGCCAGAGGTTGTAGGTTTGATTCTCACTTGGGACAACTGTTTACCAGACTGCTTGTAGGTTAAGTGCAATGTTTGTGATGTCCTTTCTCTAATTCCATTTTAATTAAAGTAGGAAGTACCCAGTATAGTTGTTTAGAATTACAACCACATAATATGTATTTAACAGCATTTTGTATTGTATTAACTCTCTGGGTGTCATATTACAATGATACCCCAGCGTTTATCTTATTCTTAGAAGTATATTTGAGTGGTTTGAATGAAGCTTAAAATTAAAATATAATTTTATTTTGCAGAAGATTTTGGCTTTCAAATCATTCTATGGGTGTTTTCCGGGAGGCGTGGAATTCACTGTTGGGTATCAGACTACGAGGCACGTACTCTGGACAGCCCAGGCAGAGCAGCCGTAGCAGACTATCTGTGTCTGATAATGGGTGGTGACAATTTAAATAAGAAAGTACACTTGGGTAGTGATAACCTGCATTCTAGTATAAAGTATGTCACTTTTAATATAAACACAGTTTTAGTCATTTAGATTACTTATTACTTACTAATAATACTGAAATCACATACCTAAGTAATTTTAAGTGAACGTAATATGTTCGTGAGCGTCAGGTCGGGGATAAGACGCGACCTATCATAACGAAAGGTCTGAAGTCCCGACTAGTGACTGAGCCATATACCAATGGGTTTTTTCTCGAAACGTAATTTTGCTGACTGCCCTCAAACGGTGAAGGAAAACATCGTGAGGAAACTTGTATACGCCGAAGAAGAAATTATAACGCGCATGTGAAGTCCACCAATGTCCAGCAATGGCCTAGCGTGATGGACTATAGCCCGAACGCCCTCATTGAGAGGGTAGGCCTGAGCCCCAGCAGTGGGGATGTTCATTTGATTTTGTAATGTTAGAAATAACCCATGAACCTAGCAATTTTGCCGCAATTCTTTAAATTTTCATCAATTATTGCTAGGAGTACCAAGTCATCTGCCACTTTGCTATAACATCAATTAACAACTGTTAACATTTAACAGGCGTTTTTCAATTAAATGTTATAGCAAGTTGACATTATGACTCTGTACTCCTAGCAGAAATTGATAAAAATTTAAAGATTGCTACAAAACTTAAAGATTTAAATTGCTAGGACAATTCTTGGGTTATTTCTAACATGTTACGATCACGTACAATTATCTAAATGATATCAGTATTTTTACAAGATATATTTTTTAAGTGTTACTTTTTCTTTTACATAATCTTAATGTTTCAGGAGGGCTCTCTGCATAATCGACAAGTATTTTGAAGAACTCATGCAGGAGCAAGAGTTCCTCTCGACTGCAGACAGAGTGAAGACCTTTCTGAAAATGATACCCGATGAAACACTTAAGTCTCAAGTAGAGAAAAGTTTTGAAAAAATGCCTGAACCTTCTTTGGACAGGTGGAGTTCTTTTGTAAATGTTTATGAACAGTTTTGCAGAGAAGTAAGTAATCTTATTTGGTATCTACATAATTATTCTAACTAAAGTCTGTGTAGAATTTGTATGATTGGGTGTTTGCTACTTATTCACATATGCTACACCAATTTTGATGGGGTTATGGAAATTTCAGAAAAAAAATCTTCACCAAGATACTATATTCAGGAAAACAACCAAAAAAATTATAGACGTACACTGCAGACTTAAATTTAAATTTGCCGCACCGAACTTGATCAGTATTCACTAAAATGTATCTATTTTCAGAATGGGAGTGCAGTACGCAAGATGAAATATCTGATAGAAGAGATCAAAATACAATACTGCTACCCCAGACTTGATGTGAATGTCACGAAAGGCTTCAACCATTTACTTAAGTCTCCTTTCAGTATACACCCTAAGACAGGGAAGGTGTCCATTGTGTTCAAGCCAAGCAATGCAAAAAGGTTGAAGTTGGATGAAGTACCCACTATTCACACTTTGCTTGACGACAGCTCTGCTGATAATGTTCAGCACCAAACTAACATGAAAACAGCTGTCAAACATTTTCAAGAAGTTGTTTTTTCTCTGGAGAAAGCAGAAGCCATGAGGAAAAGAAATGATGCTAGTTAGTAGATATGTGTATAATATACCAACTTCATACTTAATTTATTGGGAACATTAAAATATAGTGTAGTTTGGCTCAGGTCGGCGATCGTCAATACTATTCGCAGGCTCAGGTCTATCTTTACAAAGACGATGTGTGTATACCTATTATAATTAGGTAGTTATTGGTCACATCTAGAATTTTATTATGGCACCGAAATTATGAAGTTCTGAAAATAGTATTGTTATGGGCCTGGATTTGAGCCCTTGACCGCAAAATGTCTAGTGTGTGCGCAGTACACTACAAAGTACCAATTAAAGGCGATACATGGAACTAATATGTACTACGTACAACATTAGGTCCATGAGGCGATAATACGCTGTTATGTATTAGTAGATCTGTGGTTAGGTATTAAGTAACATCTATTCTATTCTGCCAATAACTAAATATATTTTTTTTGTTACAGATATTTCATTGGATTTCTGATTAACGCCTAAGGATTGACAATTGAATGCATGACTGCAATTAATGTCCCTACGGTAAAATAAAAGTATAGGTAATTAAAATAAAAATATTTTTTTATTTTGTACTTAAAACAATACATATTAAAGCCAAATGCATTTAATAGGAGATTCATACAAATGCTCTATGCTATGCAAATTTTCGAATAAGAGATATATTTTTATGATTTTTAAAGCAGAAGTCATAAAAATGGAATGGTTATTTTTCCGCGATATTAAAATGTGATCTCTGTTCAACATTCGGCCCTTTGGTCACTATGACATTTAAAAATAATCCGTCAGCCACATCTCCTTAACCCTTAGGTACCAAAAAATAAGCGCTGCGAGATGGCCTTGAGCCAACCCCGTATTGCGTGAATGTAATATTTAATGTTCTCGCCAACTAAACTGTACATAATCTTGTGGATGCTTTCAAATTATCCTGCTTGAGGCAAGTCATGAAGTAAAACCTTCTCCAAACTAATATTATAAAGAGCAGCTGAGAGCAACGTTGAGAAAATCCTCAAAGCCAATTGTAACAGAACCATTTTGCTGGGTGTCACGAACTCGGAATGCCTCAGTAAAGCGCTGTATTTGGACACACAGAACGATGAAGTTGTCCACTGATATTCTTCCCTTGTCAGCCCTTTTTGACAGAAAGTTGATGAAGTCTGGTGAAAAGCGGAATCCCATTTGCGTCAATGCTGAAATAATAATACAGCTAACTTTATTTTCAATGATAAAATAATTTTCTAAAGGTGGCGCCTTTAATTAGGAAAATGTGGATTCAGTTAAATCTGATGAAAGCTCGTGACGGGATAAGAGAAGTGATCATGCGTTAAACGTTTTGGAGGTTTTTGTTTTTTCAATGTTTCTCTACATTATTTAGCAATACAACCACTATGCTAAAATGCAACTTACTCAACTTTATACTTTTGCAAAAATATATAGTAAAAAAAGTTTTATTTTGTCTTTTTCTTTAATGAACCGATTTATTTGTGCATCAGGTATGTTGTACATTTACATATGAAGAGGAAAAAAAGAAGTCATTCTTTTTCCTCCTGTCTCCTGTCAGAATGCCTTCCACGTTTTTATCCACCCGTACAAGTGAACACAGCTTCATCAACATGTAAGTAAATCAGTATTTCCTATGGTGTTTCCCCTCGCGAGAGTAAGGAAGCTATGAGCAGCTACTAATACTAATTGAAGAGAAAGACTAATGAAATGAAAGTACAGTCAGCACCGAAAGTTACCGAACATAATAGCGTTACAAAATTAAATATAGTTACAAACAAAAACATAAATAACCTATTCAGTAACATAAGAAAATTTAAAGTGTCCAGGTGTTCTGAAATTCTGGATATGTTCATGGACTTTCGTTGCTTACTGTACCAACTTGTCCAGTACCGTACCTTTACCAAGTTCCTGTTCGTCAATACTACCAGATTGATCTCCGTCGTATGTCTTGAAAACGGCAAGCCATTGATTGATATAGGTGTAGAGCTTGTCGAACTCCTCGACGTTAATGTGTCCCGTGCGATCTTTGTCGAACATGCCTTAAAAAAAAGTTGGTAGGTATGAAAACTAGAGACAACTGTAGGATATACTTCACTGTTGGACATATTTAGGCTTATTCTATGCGCGCCACCCCACGCGGTACCCTGTTAATCTTAACGGTTAACCGCACGTCAGTAGAAACAAAGTAAGTATAAACTGGTCTCTCATAAGTATTGAAACGCCCTAATAGGCTAGGCCAGCTCAAGGTGTTTCCTCTGACGTGCGGTCGACTGTACCTATCTAGTTGCTTGACAGCTGCGCATCAAAATCTATTCTTATGTTCTTCCTTCTGAAGCAAGAAGCAAAGCGAGCGAAGCATCGCGACATCGCAAGTCACGTCGCAAGCGAAGTCGTAAATGCAAGAGTAGCTAGTGCTACACGGTAGAAAAGACGAACGCTATGCGTAGGTATATTAGTATCTTATATACTTCCTACTAATATTATAAAGACGAAAGTTTGTAAGGATGTTTGCGAGTTTGGATGTAAGTATGTACGGATGTTTGTCACTCTCACGCAAAAACTACGGAACGGATTTTGATGAAAGTTTACAGTAATTTGCCTTATTTACTTTCGCGTTCGGTTTTTCCACCCTGTATAGCGAGCAACCTATGCCGGAAAATGCCAAGATATAGGTAAAGAAACAGTTTTCACTTAGGTAGGTAGGTACTTACCAATCATTAAATTACATGCAGTTTCTGAAAAAGTCTGTCCCTGAGCATTAACTAAGGCGGCTTTTAACTCGTTAACAGTGATGAATCCGGACTGATCCTTATCGACCGCACGAAACCATTGCTGTACTTGTGGTGAGATGCCACCACCTTCGCCCATTGAGGGGTATGGTCCGTGGCCAATTTCTAGTTGACCACCTGGTGCGCCTGGAGTGCCATAACCTGGCTGACCGGCACCTGGTTGTCCATAACCTGGCTGTCCATAACCTGGCTGACCGGCACCTGGCTGTCCATAACCTGGCTGAAATTACAATTAAAAAAAAAGAAATAAATTGTACGGTGGGCGGTCCCCACCTCGCCATTTCTGTAAAGTTTCGCTAGTTTCAATTTCCGGTTGTAGGGGAACCATGCAAGCTTTTTCCCAGACCAATGGGTAGATACTACTAAGTCGTAGACAAACATAAGCGCTTTTGGTGACTTAGGTCTATCAGGAAAAATTACTAGGTACCTATAAAAATGTCGAATTTATAAAATTAAATTGTCGAAAGCTATTTATGCCGAGATATAGAAATGACGATATTTACAAATGTCATTATGTAAAAATGTCTTTAACCCAGAAAGTATAAACACAGAGTAAGTAATAGTGGTATAAATGCCGATATTTAAAAATGTAAACATATTATTTTACCAAGAGATCCGGAATGTCAACAATACCTTATACCAATTAACAAAAAACTGTAACTCGAAAACTATTGATCTTAGACTAGGTATCTACTAGTTTGTAAAGAGAAATAATAGATCTCGTCGAGATCTTCATGTCAGATGACAGCTGTCAAACTTAAAACTGCTGTAACTCGAAAACTAGTCATCCTAGACTACTAATTTGTATAGAGAAATGATATCTCGTCGAGATTTTTATTTGAGATGACAGCTGTCAAACTTAAAACTGCTGTAACTCGAAAACTATTGATCCTAGACTACTTTGTATAGAGAAATGGTAGATCTCGTCGAGATCTTCATTTCGGATGTCAGTTTTACTTTTGACAGCTGTCATCCGAAATGAAGATCTCGACGAGATTTATCATTTCTCTATACAAACTAGTAGTCTAGGATCAATAGTTTCCGAGTTACAGCAGTTTTAAGTTTGACAGCTGTCATCTCAAATAAAGATCTCGACGAGATCTATCATTCCTCTATACAAATTAGTAGCACGTGGTTATTATGGTACTTAATGATCCCGCAATAAGGGGAGGCCTATGTCCAACAGATTTTATAGTTTTCGGTTCGGTAGCTAGTTTTATGTGGTTTGCGCGCTTGGAAATTTCTGAATAAGTAACATGTACCTAAGTACAAGATTATCCTAGTCTGAAGATTTAATAAAGAATACCTATACCTACATATTTTTCTATTACTTTTACTTACACTTTTTCTATTTACTATACGTTTTCTGTATTTTGTGTGGGAAAGATGGGAAGTCATTGGAGATTTAAAAATAATGTACATACTTAAAACTCTTTTATGACAACTTTATTCTATAAAGTATAAATAGTTAACTTAATTTCTATGTAATATGTACATTGTATAAACAATACAAAATTGTAGGTAAAGTACCTACACTTCCATTTCATACAAAAATGCTTTAGGCCACAATAGGTATTTAGTTAGCTGCCAATAACATTAGACATGGCTTCACACTTCTGTCAAACATGTGACCAACTATAATTATGTCTAATTATCCAATAACAAATTCAAAACTGTCCAACTAGAAAGTTCAAATTAAGTATGCAACTCGACATACGTCCAATTATAAAATTTATTCAAACTAGCGACCGCTGGCTTCGCAGGCAGTTCCACTACCCACACACTACACCAAACGATTTATCAAATATTAATTTTATGAAATTATTGTGTCTAGAGAAATTTAAATTGATTTAAATATTTGATTTGGTTTTTAGTGTACCGGTAGCCAAAAATAGCAAAACTGTAATTGCACGTCTGTTACCATGTCATATAACTGCGCCATCTATCCGTCTGGTGCAGTGTTGAAGTTTGAGCCTTGTAGCTCAAGGCTCCAGCCGTAGCCGCGGGTACCGAGCCTTACCAGTCTCAAGCCTTCTAAACTCTACCTTTGTAAAACAAAAAATCTTTAAAACAAAATCTATCAATTATAATAATTAAAATGGATCGAATAAAAAAATATATACAGTGGTGGACAGCTAATTAGAAACAGATAGTACGACTATGTATGTTGTAAATGTAATCAATATTTCTACTGAAATTCATCAGAGATCATGGACTATTTATTTCGTCACTATGTACTACATGGTCTTAGTTTTAAAACAAACCACATTTTATGATGATCATTTAATATTTAAAATAAAAAAGTCTGTACATCTCAACAAATACCAATTTCCTTAGTACTGACCGCTGGACAACTAATTAGAAACAGAGAATGGTTAATGTTTATACTGGTTTTATAGATGAAATTAAAATAAAATTACTTTCTTAGCTCAACATTATAGCTAAGTTAGCTGTAATGTTATGAGTTTTGTCGCCGTTTTTAAATTATTTCGTCTAATTTTATTGTTAAAATGGGTAAAAGCAAGAGTTGTGATGCATCGACCAGAAAAATTATAGTGAATTTGCATTGCAATCGAATTGGACGTACAGAAAGATCGTCAATCATTTGGAGTGTTCCGTGAAGATAGTTTTAATGCCATTGCACATTACAAACAACACGGGACAACGAACAACGTACCTAGAAATTTACGGCCAAGGAAGTCCACGTCTCGTGAGGACAGACTTATGATTCGTTTAGCTAAGGCAGACCCTATAAAAGGTTCGAAAGTAAGTGTTTTGTCGACATGATCTTTGCAACGTATCTGCAAGGCTAGTCCGCAGGCGGCTGCTATAAGCAAATTTGTTTGGAAGAGTTGCTAGGAAGGTGGCACATCTTACTATGCAACATAGGGAAATTCAAACAAACAAACATTCGCTAGAAAGTATGGCAGTTGGACAGTCCACCAATGGGAAAAAAAAATCTGACGAAACTAAGATTAATTTGATAAATTCTGATGGCAAAAGGTACGTACGTCGCCCAATCAATGAGGCATTTAATAACAAGTACACGAAAAAGACAGTTAAACATGGCGGTGGAGATGTTAAAGCATGGGGATGTTTTTCCGGACACGGGGGGTTGGTCCTGTGAGAATGATTGACGGCATGTTGGATCAGTTACAGTACAAAAATATATTGGTGATGACGATTCCATACTCTGACAAATATTTACCAGTTACTTGGATATTTCAACAGGATAATGATCCGAAGCACACAGCTAACAGTGTTATAGCATTTCTTAGAGGTCAGTTGGTGTCTGTGTTAGAGTGGCCAGCAAATAGTCCGGATCTCAAACCAACCGAGAATTTGTGACACACTGTGAAAGAAAACATTGTCAGATGAACGTATCACCAATATTCATGAACTTTATGACACTTTTGCAGAAGCTTGGAGATGTATTCCTGTGGAAAGGTGTGGAAAATTAATAGAATCAATGCCACGTCGGTGTAGAGCTGTAATCAAAAACAGCGGTTATCCAACCAAGGACTAATCGTCTGTGGATAAAGCATTTGTATTATCTAACCGTATTAATTCTTGTTATTATAAAATTTGTTCCTGTTTTGTCATAATATTTTTCTGTTTCTAATTAGTTGTCCACCATAATGTACTGTAAAATGTCGACTTCTTGCATATTGTTTCATAAATTATTCTAACTACAAGTGTTGTTTGGTATTTGACCACCCAGCAAATCAACATGTGATAGAGCGGGTACATTAGATATAATTTTAGCCGTCTCTGATACTTAAAATATTATTTACTTGGTTAAGTTGATTGAAACTAAAAGCTTTCATACTGTGTTTCTAATTTGCTGTCCACCACTGTATGCATTTGAATATACTATATATTTATATTTTAATAAATATATATTTTTTAATTTTAGTTCTATTTTTAATTTTCTTCAAGTCTCGATAGCCTTCACGGCTTGAGATCTAGAAGTCATTAAGGCTGACCCTTCTCACAACACTACAACCTAATCTGATGAAAATCTACTCTGTTACTAAATTATTTGCGATAATATTCTAGTTGGACGAGTTTCATTTAAACCCTATAGACTAAACATACTTCTACCAAAAATGCCTTCCACATAATGGTGTATTTCATTACCTAAATAATATTTATTATTATTAGTAATATTACTGTGTTATCTGGCTTGCGCCGTCATTTTACGGGCGTAATGTCAAAGTGTCAATGTCCAGTGTTAAAATGTCCAAGTAGTATCAAATTAACCCCGAATATTTGAACAAACTAAAACCCCCGGAAATTTCTGAGCGCAACATTTTTTGTTTCGCCATATCAAAAACCACGAAACTTAATTGAGTATTTACCATGTAACAAATACAGAGCTGAGAAACTGGGGTGGTGGCAGTAGCGGCAAGTGTCACTTAGGTAACATACAAAATGTACCGCTTTGGTGTGGTCTTCCATACAAATATTACAACTGGCCGCCACCGCCCCAGTGGGTGTGGCTTTAGTTGAATTTGTGAATCAGTATTTACCAATGTAAGTAAAGTAACTGCATTATTTTAATAACATCTAGAATAATTATTTTTTTCCGACGCTGACAATATTACGTGGTTCGCAGTTTGTCAGAATTGTTGTTTATCTATCAGATTACTATTTTCTTTGTTCTATGCTGGTAGGATTTCTAAACTTAAGATTTCGGTATTAATATGTGCAGAGTCCTGGGATACATGGGATGACATTATGCGACGATTTAATTTTGTTTATGTAGAGTTATGGAAATGTAATTTTTATTCAGTTTTGGGCTTCAAGTTTGTAAAATCAAAGGATAAAGGAGGACACATAAATAAATGTCAGACAGGCAAGTCATTACAGCTATACCGGCAAAGTGGTGCGAAGTATACAAAAGTTATAGAAGCACTAAAAGCAGACGTGTCTGAGGTTATTCTCTTACTCATGCGACAGAAGGAACCCACTATTTACCAAAAGACAGTCTTCGAACTCACCTACAAGCGTCAAAGATATTTGGCGTCGTGATAAATAAATACGCACATTCTAGCAAACAACCATAGCAAACTTAGTTTCTCACGAGAAGTTGGGTCAGGGAGGGAATCCAGTTACCTACCCCAACAAGAATTCATACAACATTCATGTGCAGCGGAACCCTAACCGCCTACAGCACGTTTCGTATGTAAATTTAAGATGGAAAATGGTGGTAGATGTGGACCTATGCCTTGACCCTGACCTGGAACTGAACCTGCACCTGATTGGAGCTACACTTAGATAAATGGTAAATACATGTTCAGGTCCAGATCTACAATCAACACTTCTATAGTCCATTAATACTTTTATGAGCCCCAGGATCTTGGCTAGGCTTATCTCTTTTATTTAGCCATGTTTATAGACAAAACATAGTGCTGATGACTGAGGATTGTTTTGCTAGTTCTGTTAATCTCAAGTTTAGCTTTGATACCAACTTAGACGCAAAATACAGTATATAAACAGTAGCTAAATGTCATATTATTTACGTGTGGGTATGTTTTTCTTTGGGTAACTAAATGGATCGAACAGATAAATTAGACAATAATAAACTTAAATTACATTATATCTGGCAAGGCTTCAAAATATGCGTTATAGTGTTATAGGAAGCATAATTTTACCAGATAAATGAATTTGTGCTTATATTGAATGATCTCTATCCATTTTTTAAGCCAGAGCACACCAGATTCGTGTAATCGTGGCGTGTGCAGCAAGTGCGCGTAGTGACTCCAAAATGTATGAAACTGTATGGAAGACGTCACATCAGTTGAGTTACGGGTGCAGCGCGTGGCAGTGGCAGCAGATTTACTAGGAGCTGCCATGCGCACGCATCCGGTGTGCTCGGGCCTTTATACGGACAAACATCCTCTTAGTAGCCAAAACTAAATTACTTTGTTACTTTATCTACCTTAAAATTAGCAAGTCTATTATTTATTGTTAGTGTTATTTTTTATCATTATTTCGACATCAACACAACTTAAAACTTGACCAGGGAAATTTTGCAATGGTAAACAGAAGTAAGAAATTAAGATTCTTTTGCTTTCTAGGTGTAGATGTCTACTACCAATATACACAAATTTCTATAACTTAATAATTACACATTACAATTATTGGATCATACTTCATCCTGGTCTAAGACCACAATATTACACAAAATCAAAACAGAAACACCTCTTAATGACCAAACATTACAACTATAAGGTATAGAGGTACATTTTCTACATACCTATTTCTGTTTATTAACTAATCCATATTAGAAAATAACAATGATCATTTAAATAATAAATGACATTCAGTCTTTCATATCTAAACCAATACTGGCAAGGTCGTTGCATTTTGTACTAAACAAATTATTATTTTAACAGTGTGGTTTCACTAATACAAAATTTACAAACTATCATTTTCAAGATGTAGTTGTAGGTGTCAGGAAATAACATTTCTGCATGTTTCACAAAACAAAACAATTTTAGCTAAATGAAAAATATATATGTACATATATAGTGCGAAATATATATTTTATTTAGTATATGGTACTTACACAAGGAAATCAGAATTTATTAATAGTTTTCGATTTATGAATTTAACTAGTGAAAATGCATTGTAAATAAAATAATTAATATTAAATCATTCTGTAGAAATATTTTTCAAGCTTATACCACTGTGACTAGAAAAACTATAAGTAGCAGGTGTTACAGATGCGTTTATACACACTTGGATAGATGGTTTAAAAGAAGAAGGGAGAAGCTTATGTGCTTCTGGCACTGGAGAATAACTATCGCAGATAGCAGTTTCAAAATGCACTTGCTCACTTCTGTCTGTAGGCACCCCATCAAAGCTCGTCTGTTTTGCTGAATCACCTGTGCCACTATCTTTGCACGAGGAATGCTCTGATACATTGTCTGGAAACATTTGTGGCGATTCACTATCACTATGCACTACTTGTGTCATTTTGATACTTTCGGTGGGAAAGGTATGCACAGCCCCAGCCATGCGTCTACGGGTGTGGTAAATTATTACTACCCAAATAATGGAAGTCCCTACGGCACAACACACAACAGTTATTATGATGATGCCAGTCATGTCTTCCTCATTCACCATAATTGCCACTGGTGGCAAAACGCGCAACTCCGTCATGTCCTTCTTAGTACCAAGCTCATTTGTAATCTCACATTCATATCTGCCCGCATCACCAGCTTCTGCGCCTATGATTATCAGTAGCTGATCATCAGCAGTTAAAAAATGGCGATCCGCTGGAACTATAGGAGTGCCATCTTTTAACCACTTTAGCACTGGTTTTGGAGAACCAGATATCATACACTGCAATACTACAGAATCTCCAGTTGTGACTTCTTTGTTTTCCATTACTCTCACAAATGATGGTTCCTGCAATACTGTTAAAGTGGCATTGGCTATAATAGTGCCAGCAGGATTCTTTGCGGCACAGCTGTAGATACCCATGTCTGTGGTCTTTGCATTCACAATGAAAAAAAGGTGATCTGTTGGCATAACATTCATTCGTCGTTCTCTTGCTGCAGGGAAATCATTGCCACCATCTTTTTTCCAAGATATTTCTGGAGGTGGGTCTCCAGTAGCAGCACAGTTAAGGGTCACAGTCTCCCCAGTTTTTACTGTCACATTTGTTGGTGCTTGTATAAATCGAGGAAATGTAACAATATTCATTTTTGCTTTATTAGAGTATGTTGTGCCAAAATTATTACTAACAACACATTGATATTTACCAGAGTCAGCATGGGTCACGTTTGGTATAACTAAAACTGATGTGGCTCGAGGTTGACCATTAGTTGTCATTGTTGTATTCTCAACAACAGTAGGATTGCTAACATTGCCATTATTTTTTCTCCATAAGAATGTCATATTGCTGAACGGATTTGAGGTTGCCGAGCAGACTAAATTGGCAGGTCGTCCTTTTATGGCAAGGTGAAGCTTAGGATGTTCTACAACTTTTGGTTTGGGTGAATCTCCACAATTGTCCTCTTTAAGTTTTGCTACAGATATACCACTCACATCAGAAGGATAGGCACATATGGCAGTTACATACTTTTGTATACCATTATCTTTGATCCATTTCACTATCCATAGTATGTTACAATCACATAGTAGTGAAGAAGAGTTCAAATGTAGCTTTCTCAATTTCGACATTGATTCAAAAGCATGTTGTTGTATTGATGTGATATTGTTTCCTTTCAAATCTAATTCCACAAGATTAGACAATCCTTCAAATGCCCTTGAGTTAATTGATTTTATATGATTAGCAGCAAGGCTAAAAGTAATTAAGTTCTGTAATTTTGAAAATGGCCCAGACATATCCTCAACTGTCCATGATATTTTATTATTATTTAGCGACAATGTTTGCAACTGCACCATGTGGCTAAATGCTTCTTGAGATATGGAGGAAATATTATTATAGCCCAAACTGAGAGTTCTCAAGTTGATTAGGTGTTGAAATGTGCGTCCTTCTATTTCAATTATGTTATTGTGTGACAAATCCAACACTTCCAAATTTACACAAAGTTCCCAGCTTCCATAGTCAATTTCAGATATCAAATTGTGTGATAAGGACAGTGTAGTCAATGATTCCAAACCATACATCCATCCTTTGGAAATACTTCTTATTCTGTTATGATCCAATTGTAACAAATTCACTGATTTGAATCCAAAAAATGCACCATCCATTATATTGTCAATAACATTGGATCTCATTTTGAGTGTTGTTAAACTGGATAAACCTTGGAATAGCAGACCATTTATAACATGTAGGTTGTTATGATTAAGTTCAAGTGTCTTTAAGTGCGATTGATTCATGAATAAATGATTAGGCAGAGATCTTATTTCATTTCTGTTTAATTTCAGGACAGTCAAATTAGTCAAATTATTTAAAGCACCGTCTTCAATCATCTTTATATGATTATTGTTCAAATTCAATGTTTTGATAGAACTGTTAACAGGAAAATGTCCTGTGTTGATCGAACTAATCTTGTTTCTATTCAGGCTTATTTCCTCTATTTGACTGCATTGGAGAAGATTAGGTATGTGGTGCAATGAATTTTTATCTAAAGCCAATACTTTCAGGTCTAACAATGCATCGAAACCCTCAGTCACATTGTCGTTCAATCTATTAAAACTGAGATCCAAATGTTCCACCCACCTAGGAATTTTTGGCACAGATACGAAATTCCTTTTAGAACAATCAACGTATTGCTCCAGGCAATCACATCTTTGTGGGCATTCATAGTTTTCAGCTTTTATAGATTGTATCAAAAGGGTTACCATCCAAAACAACAACAGACGCGAGTCTCCCATTTTTATGCATTTGGGAAAATGCCTCATTCATCAGACGTGTAGGAAGAAAAATCGAATTGGGTTTTATCTTACATAATGTAGTTATTGAATGCGACAAACAAAGTTTCTGATTACATTCACTTCACTTATTTCCACATAAAACAAACTGTGCATTTTATCACGATTACGGACAAAACAGACAAACAACTCGACATATTTACGAAAATAGACTCGTCCGCCATTTTATTTAACGAACGAACGAAATGAACGAATGGCAAGGAAGGAAACCGGAACGCTGAACGGTTCATGAACGGAACGAAATGAACGCGCGCATACTGTGCGCAAACGAAACCCGCGTCTCAGCTCCAGGCTTACCACATTTAGTAGATTTCTACTATTTTAGTAGATTTAGAGTAAAGAGAATAAAGATTTATAGTGCCTACATAGTGTGAAATCATAAAGTATGAGCAGTAGCTATAATTTTATGTCAAAAGAAATTTAAAATGAAATAATAACGTAGGTTTAATAATTATTAACAATAATCACAGAGGAAATAATAGTCTCAATAATGTATGACGATTTACACATTTCGTTGCAGATAAAACCTAATATTTTAGACTTTTGCGCTTTGTATTCATAATTATTTACGGGTCGTGCACACAACCAAGTTTTATTTACCTTTGCCCGACGTTTCGACCAGGTTACACTGGCCGTGGAAGTGCTGGGACCGATTAAAATGAAAGTGAACTCTCTGTTGGAGTTCCTCAGTGCTTTGGTCACGAGTTGACTATGGGTCACTGTGGGGTGTAAGGGTCGGGCAAAGGTAAATAAAACTTATTTGTAAGACCAATAAAACTTGTTTGTAAGACTAAATAATTATAGCTATTGCAATACAAGCATTTTTTTTCTATGCAAATAAATATCAATTTTCTTTTCAAGCATCAGTCTGACTGATCATGTAACCTGGTGCTTCAGTCTAGCAGTTTCCCATCAGTCAAGACTGATGGATCGGGTTATTCCCAATGGATCACGTGATCAGTTCGTGGTTGCATCTAATCATGCAAAAAGTTACCATTGGATCACGCTATCCGATACAACTAAATTGTGATTAATTTTTCCCAACCAATCATGTGATCTGTTGCAACTGTTGTTTGAAGTGAATATTTTCCCAACAGATCACGATTTGCCCGCAATGGTTACCAATTAATAATCAAGATTTGCCATAACTTTAAAACTACCCATTGCATGTCTACTGTCACTTATAGGCTGGGAAATAAAACATGATGCTATTTTAATTATAAAATCAGTATTTTATTTTCACTATTAGTCAAATGGTATAGGTACATACCTAGATAAAACTATCTTTATCTATCTATATAGCTGTGTGTCTGTTTTAGCCTTGTATCAAGGAAAAAACTTGTAGGTACTTGAAATTCTTGAGTGTAATTAGATTTATTAAATGGGAATTTTTAAATTGGATAGGTCTTTTTTTTTCACAAAATCCACAGCACTTATAAAAATAATAGATAATAAAGGTTACATTGCTCAGGTCTTGACTTGATGGATAGATATTTTGGCTTGCTTGCAGAACAGCAACTCTCTCTATTAAAGATGTCATATATGTGTTATTGTTTTTAGTTAGGTACTTACGTTATAGGCCATCTTAATGTAGCAAATCGAAATCTGAAAATAAACATTTATTTTTAAAACTACGAATTACGTAGACTTTTACCACTAAACTAGCGCACAAGATCAAAAAATTCAACATACCCTTTTGTCTAAATTAGATTTTTAACTCGTTCTTCCAAGTTATATCCGCAATGAATTGTTAATTGTAACTCAACAAGATAATGAGTAAAAAGTAAAAAGGGAGTCAACACAAAATAACAACAAATAAAAACCAAAATTACATTTATGTCAAGTCAATCAAATCAAATAGGGTGGGAAGGCACTCAACCAAAATGTGATGTCAAATGTCAATGTCAGTCAATGAATTTTTTAAAAGGTTCTACGGCCAGTTGGAAACAAGTCCTATTAGAGGGAAACAAAGTTCTTTTATAACATTCTTTTACAAACACTGACGGATACAGACGGCTTTCGGCTTTTAAAAAAACATATACCTTATCTAACGTCTAGGATACCACTTTTGTAGTTTGTAATAAATGTGTCCCTCTCTGATATTATTTTTTTAATGCTCCGTCAATTGCTTTCCGTTGAAGACTACTTGTGAAGTATTAATGATCGCAGACCGGCGATCGTAGTATTAATGATCGCAGTCGCAGACTTGTGATTATGAAACTACTTCTAAGTTGCTTTCTCTGTCTACGACACGTCACTTGCTTGACGTCACGTCAGATCTGCTGTGCTGTCTGTCTGTCATGTTAAGTCAGTCCGATTCTGACCGAACCGAATGATTCGATTCTTGCTTGAGTAATATTATATCTCAATTCAATCAAGTTACATCAAATCATTGTTGTTTGTTTAATGTGCAGAAAGTTGGTAATTAATTAATGAACTATGGAGACATATGAGAGTGTTTTACTTGTTAAAAACGAGGTGTTTGTGTTTAAAATACCCCCAAAAACATCGAACCGAGGGTACAGGTAAATGAAATTTCTGTAATGATTTGTAATTAGAAAGCACAATGGACAAAATTACAAATTAAATGTTTTTAGGGCAGCTGATTGGAATCTACAAGAGCCACAATGGACTGGGCGCATGAGGCTTGTTGCGAAGGGGGAGGAACTGATTATGAAGTTGGAAGATAAGGCTTCTGGTGAGCTGTTTGCAAAGTGCCCTATCGACAAGTATCCAGGGCTGGCACTCGAGTCTGTTACAGATAGTTCCCGTTACTTTGTAGTGAAGATTCAAGATGATAATGGTAAGTAAACATACCTTCCTTTACTTTTCTTATTTATGTAAGTAGTTTTGTAAAAATACGCCCACTACACGCAATGTACTAGTTAGCAGCCATTATAGTGTTTTAAAAATGTTTAAGAAAGTCCAGCAAAAATTTTTAAAACTTCTCTTAGTAGGTACTGCTTTTAGGGGTTCCATCAAAACAGATATTTCTTGTCTGTCTGCTTGTTAGATGACATGAAAACTGCTGGGCTGATTTGAGTTGATGTTTGGGTCATATTATTGGTTATTAAATTGCCCCACAATTGCACATTATGTACGATATCCGACTTCTTTATTATATGGAATCAATTATTTCAGGAAGGACTGCTTACATCGGCTTAGGATTTGGAGACAGGTCAGACTCATTTGATCTCAATGTGGCATTGCAAGACCACTTTAAATATTTGCGGAAAGAACATGAAGATCAGACTCCCCAGCAGCAACTAGATCTCGGCTTCAAGGATGGAGAAACTATTAAAATCAACATGAAAATTACTGTAAGATTTCATTAACTACTATATCTTTTTTTTTTGTTAGGTTTTTTTTTTAATAAATCTGCGTTCGGTCTTTAGACCATGAGCGGATCTTTTGGGGTTCACTTGGCTTGTGGAATGTGGAGTCCACCGACTTCACTCTTCCTTATTTGTGGCTATATTATATGAGATCTGTGTCTAAAATTTTTCGCCGTTTCAGTCGATATATACGGTTGAGAGGGGAGACCAGTGCGCTGGCTAGGGTGTTCTTGTGGGCTATGAGGGCTTGAGGGATATTTTGTTAGGTTGATAACTTAATAATGAATACAACAAAATATGACAAATATTCATATCATCCTCTCTAACAGACCGCACACATGCAGTTGGTTTTATTTATTGCAATTTTATTATTAAACAATGTAATATTTAAGAAAAATTCCCATATGCCGAAATGCACCAAATACACGTCAGTGTATGGCGCTTCGCATGGCGGCTCCGCTGTAATGTATTAAACTGTATGGAATACGGCACACCAGCTGTGTGGCGTGTGCGGCTTTTGACAACAAGACATGCACCAGGCGTAGGCACGCAGCCACGCTCACACCACGTAGACGCGACGCGCCGCACACGTCACGCGTGTACACATTTGGTGTTGTTTTTATTTATTCTTGAACTGTCTATATACTTGGATATTGAGTAGATTTTGGAATAGCAAAGAATATATATTCATATTTGCAATGACTAAAGGTAACTTTAAGTTGACAAGACAGAATCTCTCAAATTTGTACAATTTTATAACTAGTAGTTCCGTGAGAACAGTAGACCTCGCCAGCCCTTATAAACCAAACCTAAAAGAAACCAACAAAAGTCAACTTTGGAAACAGAAAAATTACCTACTAAAGTGACAAAAATTAGCACTTTAAAGCTTAATATTTCGCAAACGGATCCCTGAATCGAAAAATGTTTATCACATACCCGCGATATTTTTGAAAGACCCATCCAACGATACCCCACACCATGGATATCACGCGGAAAAAAATAATTTTCCATTTTACGTATGCAGTTCTATGAACATAATTTATTTTTTCAACTTTCTTAAGTCGATCCACTATTACTCAAAAACTAATAGAACCTACTTAGCCGTAATAGTTTTCCTTGTAACTACGTTATATATGCTACTGCCATGAATTTTTTCACATTTCCAGAAGCAACCGTTTAGCTGGCAGGGGGGGGGGACACGTGACTCTAACAAAAATTACCGCTTTAAAGCTTAATATTTCGCCAACGGATCCCTAAATCGAAAAAATGGTATTCACACACCAGCAATATTTTTGAAAGACCTATCCAACGATATCCCACACTATGGGATTCACAAGAAAAAAAAAGTTCACTCCCACTTTGCGAGTATGGTAGGTACTCTAAAAAAAATGTTTCTCAAAATTTTATTCTACTCATTTTGTAGGTTTAATTAATTTATACATATGCCAAATTTTCGTCAAAATCGGTTGAAAAATGCGACCTGTAGAGAATTACAGACAGACAGACAGACAGACAGACAGCCGGACAAGAGCATTTTTGGCCAGTCTCGAAACGTAGACGCTTCGCTCGCTTCGCTCGCTCGGTCAATTAAAATGTTACACACTCATGTAAATTATATTAATAACATTTCAAAGATTGTCATGAAATAATTAGGTACCTAGTGTTTTGCACCATCTAAAAGCATAATCGAATCTAAATCTTGTATTTTTCCGAGGCGCCCAAACACATATGTGTCATTTATCATTCTAGAAAAAAGATGGCAGCGAAGGCAGCCGGCCTCGACGGGGTGGAGGCACTGCTGGCGGAGGCTTGCTCCCGCCTCCCCCGGGCGGGTCTCGGCTGCCGCCCCCTCCCTCCCCGCAGCACGCGCCCTCTCCGTCGGCCCCAGTAGCGCCAGCTGCCACCAACGCAGAGTGGGGCGACTTCAACTCTGCAAGGTAAACAAAGTCCATCTATTTTTATAAAAGTCGTTAAATATCATCCAGTCACTTAGCACGCTTTTCTCTCGGCAAAGGGCATATCGCGAAAATATGTTACTTGTATGTACGTTATGATTTGACACCGGATGCGTGCGCGTGGCAGCTGATGCCACGCATTGGCAAGCGATGACGCGACGCATCTGGTGTGATATCTTCCACACATTTCTTACATTATGTATATGCTGTCATGCTTGCACGCATCATATCAGGTGAGCTTCGGCCTTTAATTTCCATATTTTGTGTGTGTACGTCAAAAGTGTAATGAGATGAAAAACATTGAATGAGCTGACTTTAAATAGCAATTAGTTAAGTTATAAGTAAGTATACTAGTAGTTCCGTGAGAACAGTAGACCTCGCCAGCCCTTATAAACCAAACCTAAAAGAAACCAACAAAAGTCAACTTTGGAAACAGAAAAAGTACCTACTAAAGTGACAAAAATTAGCACTTTAAAGCTTAATATTTCGCAAACGGATCCCTGAATCGAAAAATGTTTATCACACACCCGCGATATTTTTGAAAGACCCATCCAACGATACCCCACACCATGGATATCACGCGGAAAAAAATAATTTTCCATTTTACGTATGCAGTTCTATGAACATAATTTATTTTTTCAACTTTCTTAAGTCGATCCACTATTACTCAAAAACTAATAGAACCTACTTAGCCGTAATAGTTTTCCTTGTAACTACGTTATATATGCTACTGCCATGAATTTTTTCACATTTCCAGAAGCAACCGTTTAGCTGGCAGGGGGGGGGGACACGTGACTCTAACAAAAATTACCGCTTTAAAGCTTAATATTTCGCCAACGGATCCCTAAATCGAAAAAATGGTATTCACACACCAGCAATATTTTTGAAAGACCTATCCAACGATATCCCACACTATGGGATTCACAAGAAAAAAAAAGTTCACTCCCACTTTGCGAGTATGGTAGGTACTCTAAAAAAAATGTTTTTCAAAATTTTATTCTACTCATTTTGTAGGTTTAATTAATTTATACATATGCCAAATTTTCGTCAAAATCGGTTGAAAAATGCGACCTGTAGAGAATTACAGACAGACAGACAGACAGACAGACAGACAGACAGCCGGACAAGAGCATTTTTGGCCAGTCTCGAAACGTAGACGCTTCGCTCGCTTCGCTCGCTCGGTCAATTACTGTGTTAATAGAAGAATGATTTCAACTTTGTACGTAGTAGGAGTTTGTAGCTGCTATGATGTCATTGATTTAGCTATAGCTGTAGTTTGTATTGTTTTATTTTTGTAAATTTAATTTTTAAAATTTTAACTTGTTTCAGTGAACCAAGTCAACAGCCAGTAACTCCAGCTAACCAACAAAACTGGGTGCAGTTTTGAGTTTTCAAAACGAAGAGAAAGTATTCTATTGTGATTTGGTGTCTGTAATAGTAAGAAGGTGGCAGTATGTTATATTGCACAATACTTAAAGATATACTTAATGTTTTAGACTTACTATCATATCACCATGTTTTAATTTACCATTACAAATGTGACTAATGTATGTGAAATTAATAAATGTGTTCTGACTTTGTGGAAATATTGTAATCTGGTAAAGATTTAAAATTATAGTCTATACTTACTATGGAACCATAACATATACCAGTTGATAGAATAGTTTATAGTGGATTTCGAAGCGTGATGCCAGATCACAATATGGAAAAATATGCAATAATAATCATGGGTAGCTGTACCGTTTATTGTGTCTGTATATGTTGTAACTCTTATTATGTAATTTAATTATGTTTAAAGTTAGTTATGGTAGAAGTTTTTGGCTCTACATAATTATTGTTAATGTATGTTGTTAAAAATTGCATGTCATAGACAGTTTCAATGTAAATAGATGATATTCTGTAAAAGAGTTGAGTAGTTGAAGTACATTACATACATAATGTACAAATAAATATCACTATGTTTGCTTTTTGATGAAATAGATCTGTATTTTGGCATTATTCCAAGGATGTACAAATATAAAAGAAAAGTACCTAATATTACTAGTTGCAATGTATGCCTTAGTTTTATTTTTATCAAACTGTCCCGTCCTTTTCTACACCGCCGCTAGCCCAGTGCGTGTTGGTACTGTTGGTGGACTTCACATGCAACTTGGAATTTCTTCTTCGCCGTATGCAGGTTTTTGTAAGCCGAAAACCTATAATTGTACATACCTATGCTATTAAACCGTCTTGAAAACTCATGGATTTGATATCTACGGGCCCGGATTCGAGTCCTCTTGAACATGAGGCGAGGACATTACACTACCCACTAGGCTTCTACGACTAATGCTGAACAACTTTGGAGTTCATTCCCGTTCATTGAAAATCGAGACCGGCTCAAATCTTCCGACTGTTAAAGCATTAGAGCGGAAGCATTAGAAATAATTAAGTGTTCTAGTGTGGTATCGATCATGAATCTATTTCGATGACTACTGGACTTGTATTTTTTACGCGGTCGCGTTTTTTGATATTTTTTATTTACTTTTTTTTCCATTACTTGTGCTTTCTTGCCAAATTTCAAGATTCTAGGTCAATCGGAAGTACCCCATAGGTTTCGATTACCAAAACACTAAAAAAACGCGGCAAAAACGGCCATATCTTTTCGTTCACTCTGACTACGTTGACTTAGAAGTTCAGAAAAATAGCTCTTGACAGAACGACGTCTGTCGGGTCAGCTAGTTACTATTAAATTATGATTTTTTCCATGTACTAAATGAATTTTATCTAGGTACTAAATGAATAACACCTTAGAAGCGGTGGTAGATAAAAAAAATTACGTTAGTTAGTTTTCGTTAAATTTACGTTATTTAGTCCCGAGGCGCCAATAGTTCGAGGGACTCTAAATAAATCTTTAACCCAAGGTAAACACTGCTTTTCATTATGAATACAATGAAAGTAAAAATAAAAACATAAATAAGCTACAGATAAAATGAGTGTTAATACAAATCAGTGTCTATACGGATCACACTCTACAACTCGAAAAAACAAATGAAGAACGGATTGCCGCTTTCCCGTCTATTTTGTTTTTTTTTTCTGTGGCCGGCCAGCTATTCTGCCATTACTTTTCATTTCCATCATTGAAAAAATTGTAAATATTTTGCCCAAATCTATGTTATTTTAAAGTAATAGTTGACAGTAATAATTATAATAAAGGCATTTAAAAAAATATATTCTTTAGTTGACCGAGCGAGCGATGCGTCTCGAGATTGGCCAAAAATGCTCTTGTGCGTCTGTCTTTCTGTCTGTATTTCTTTACAGGTCGCATTTTTAAACCGATTTTGACGAAAATTTGGCATGGGTATAAATTAATCACGCCGACAAAATGAGTAGAATAAAAAATTTTAAAACATTTTTTTTAGAATACGTACATGCCATACTCGCAAAGTGGGAGTGAATTTTTGTCACTTTAGTACCTACATAATCTCCAACAGCAAAGTTGACTTCTGTTCGTTTCTTTTAGCTTTGGTTTTTAAGGGCTGGCGAGGTCTACTGTTCTCACAGTAGCTGTATAGAAAGTTGGAACATGGTCCAATAGAAATGTAAAAATAGTACTAGTTTTTTAAAATAATTTGACGGCTGTCAGTTGAAATCGATTCTCCCTAGCGCTGAAATGTATTAGTTTCAACCCGCTCCTCAGGCAACTTCAGACCTACTTTCAGAGTATGAGTAATGAAAAATATTTTTAATTTGATTTGAATATTCCCGTAGGAAATTTTAAAACCTTCCACGGGTAACGCGTTTATGTATAGGATGATGGAATTCGGTAGGAAAGTGAACTGCTGTACCATGGCAACGCCTAGTATAGACGCTATAATTATATTGTAAAGTTTATAAAGGTATACTTAGGTAGGTACTACTCGTATTACATATAGTAGGTACGTTTGTGAGAAATTGAGATGAGCGATTGGCGACATAGAATTTCCATTAGGCAAGATTAATGCGCGGAAACACGACAAGTGCGCAGCGAATTTTAATAACTAGAAGATTTGATACGGATCCCACCCTGCCTAATAAATACGAGTTTTATATTACCTACATGCATGGGTGGAATTTAGGCCGAGTATATATCCCACTTCCCACTACTATATAAATGCGAAAGTGTGGATTTTTGTGTTTGGATGTTTGTGTTTGCTCAATGACGCTCAACGGATTTTGATGAAATGGTCAAGTGATAGCTTAGGGTTAGCCCTGCCTGGCTCTGAAAAAAGGCCAAAATCTACGATCTCTACCGGAACCGCCAGTTTTGGCGGCACATAGTGGCACCCGTCTTGTTTGCCGTAAAGTGTACCTATATTCATGGCATACTTTAGAATTCCTTTCAATAATGTAATGTATATTATTTTTAATCTGCATTTCCTACATATTTTCCTTTATTTTAAAAAATAAAACCATCTATTATACAAGAGTGTTTTACAAATATTTTTTTCTTATTATTTCGCGGAAGCAAACATCCATACTACAAACAAACATGACACGACTATAACTAGTGGTTCCGTGAGAACGGTAGACCTCGCCAGCCCTTATAAACCAAACCTAAAAGAAACGAACAGAAGTCAACTTTGCAGTTGGAGTTAAGTACTAAAGTGACAAAAATTAGCACTATAAAGCTTAATATTTCGCAAACGGATCCCTAAATCGAAAAATGTTTTCCACACACCCGCGATATTTTTGAAAGACCTATCCAACGATACCCAACACCATGGATTTCACGTGAAAAAAAATCATTCCCATTTTAGATAAGCAGTTCTATGAACTAATTAAATTTTTCGACTTTCTTAAGTTAATCGACTATTACTCAAAAACTAATAGAACCTAGTACATTTTAGACTTTCGCGCTTTGTATTCATAATTATATAAAATAAAAAGCAAGGCAAGGTAAATAAAACTATTTCGTGTGTACGATCCGTAAATAATTATATAATAGAACCTACTTAGCTGTCATAGTTTTCCTTTTAACTACGTTATATATGCTACTGCCGTGAATTTTTTCACATTTCCAGAAGCAACCGTTTAGCTGGCAGGGGGGGACACACGTGACTCTAACAAAAAATACCCGCTTTAAAGCTTAATATTTCGCCAACGGATCCCTAAATCGAAAAAATGATTTTCACACACCAGCAATATTTTAGAAAGACCTGTCCAACGATATCCCACACTATGGGATTCACAAGAAAAAAAAAGTTCACTCCCACTTTGCGAGTATGGTAGGTACTCTAAAAAAAATTTTTTCAAAATTTTATTCTACTCATTTTGTCGGCTTAATTAATTTATACCTATGCCAAATTTTCGTCAAAATCGTTTGAAAAATGCGACCTGTAGAGAATTACAGACAGAAAGACAGTAGGACAGACGGACAATAGCATTTTTGGCCAATCTCGAAACTTAGACGCTTCGCTCGCTCGGTCAATTATCTGCAGCGCTTTAGACAACTGCGTTAGGTATTTTATTTTACCGCAAAACTTCGATCACCATATACCACTATAGTATATGGTGATCGACGCCGCAAAATGACATGCATGAGGGGACGCCCGCCGCCGCCCGGCGTCCCGTCCTCTATCTAGTCTGGCGGCATCGGCATCACTAATATAATCACTCAGGTTTTGCGGTAGGTATATTAAATACCTACCGCAAAACCTGCGGTTATTAAGTCGGTATGAATAAAATGCCACACTTGCATACACATGCAGTATGACATAACACAACCTAACATTAAAAGGAAATGATAGCGATAAATAATTGATAATAAAATGAACAACCTTAAATACCTATTTAGAAAACATTGAGTACCTACGTAGCTAGAGAGAGAACAGTTAATAATATTACTTTACAGTTTGGATTTCAAAGAAGTTTAATAGGTATACTTACTCGCAAGAAAGAATACCTATACATACGTGTCCAGAAAAAACTGATTTAATGTTTTATTCAACTTCTTCATTTTCAAATAATTTTAACCTTCATTTCTACGGTAGTGACTTTTTATATCTACAGACTTACGTAATGGTTAAGGAAAATGCTCTGAATTTTTTAAAGATCCAATTAGGAGTGAAAAACGATTAAATAAAACTCATCGGTAGTCGAATACGGTGGGCGAGCCCGACGGTTCCCGCCCTCATATCTTTTAATTAGGAAAATGAAGGAAATTATTCCTAACTGCTGCCTAGAGATCTCCTGAAGTTACTTAGAATTGATTACCTAAAATACCTATCATCACCATTGGCCGGCCTGAGTTTTATTGTACACTTGACTTGAGTATGAGCCTTATTTAGCCGAACTGCGCATGCTAAGAATTATTATTGCATACATAATGTTTTTTTATTGAACTTGGAAAGTCTATCGTTTAGTAATATAGGTCCAAATCCATGAAATTAATAGTTTAGTGTCACGTATTTAACGCACCGAGTAACCACTAATACCACAAATAATAAACTGCTGATGATTATTTATTGATTTCGACGAAGACTAAATATTTGTGTAGTAGCTTTCCATCATAGCCGTGGCTGCCATCAAACATGGCCAACGGTCCAATGTCAATACCTTGTCTGTCAGTACGGATTACGATTAATATGTAGGTCATGTATTGATATGATATTTGAAACGGTATTACACAGTGTTAATTTTTCGTCGTTGAAATAACAATCAATTCGAATTTAAGCTTTATTCATAGGTCTTATCTACCTATAGCAGGAACCGGACAAAAAGAAATATCTATGTATGGATAACTTACCTGACTGACTGACTGACATGACTATATATTTTACCTATCGACATAACCCAAACCGCTTGCTAGAGGCTCTCCAAAAACGTTAGGCAGGCAACTACTAAATAAACAATACTTTGGACAATGCAGTCAAAGATAATGCAGAAATAATATTATTGTCCCCCCCCCCCCAACTAGCATCTAGGCTTATGCAACACAGACCCGACACCTACAACTGATGTGAGCATAATATCTTGATATTTATGTAAGGTTATTGCTAACAAACGTTCATACATACTAGGTACTACGAGTATGTTGTCCAACACAACACAAGGCATGGAGCAGAAACAAAGAACACAAGTCTCTGCCCAGCAGAATTAGTTTAAATGGGTAGGTAACTAATTCGTGCCAGCCAGCGCAGCCAAAGTTAGCATTTCTGCTGTCTATGGAAGTTTCTGTCCTGCAGCAACTGCTATGTTTATTGTTATAGGAAAACCGTCTAAAGATAATAAATGGAGCGCGAAAACGTTGACACATGCACAAAGCCGCGTGTGGGCGTTAACAACGTTTTCAGCAGCCGTCGGCGGGCTGCGACTAGATTAATGGCCTTATGTAATTGCATGTTTATATGCCGGTCCGTAAATATAGCTGATGTAGCACCACCCTTGTGCATTTTTCCAATTGCTCTGTACTTACTATACCTACCTACTAAGCGTACATGGACTAAAATAATAATAAAAAGCTGTGTTTCGTTTCGCAATGATTTAGACAATGCCACATTAAATAGAATTTAAGTCCAGTATAAAATCAAGTTATTTGAAAAAATCGCAATTTACTTCAATTTTACACCAAATAAAATCTGGTAGCTACTTACTACCTATCTATCGTAGGTTATTTACTTATATGTTAGTTTTATATAACAAGTAGTTCAATTAAAACAATAAATCATATACTTAAACGTATAAGCAATTAGGTAGTAAGGTAGGTATACTTATTTAGTTAGATACTATTTCCAAAAATATTCCATGTACCAAGTACCAACTCTCAAGATTTCATTCGGACGATGTCGCGGATGGCAACAGGTTTACAATAAGTACTTTGTACCTACCACATTTTCCACACACTCCTTTCTGTTTACTCACTTTGCTGTTTATTCTCAGCATAAATGTTGCCTTCTGCTGTCTAAATTATGTCTATCTGTTTACCTTTATAATAATTTGATTCAGTTGGAGCTTCAACAAGCATCCACTGCTTCGTTTCATCTACAATATAACATTTCATTGTAAATTTTATGGGTCATCGGAAACGTGATGCGATTCAGCTAGGGTATTACACGAACGTAACATTCCAAACAGGTGTTTACTTCGTCAGTAAAAGAGTTCTGCAAACATTTGTCACTCAATCAATGTCCACGTACGAGTACCTACCTACTCGTATGTGCGAGGTCCGTCCCCGATTGTCAAATAGATTATAAATACTCATAGTATCGCGCTTTTGTTCTTTTAATCCTACACTCAACTTTAGCATTATATAGAATACAACGAATACCCTCTGTTACCTGGACTCCATCAATGCTTTTATTGAAAGCTGATCTTATAAAGAATATTTTGCATTCTCTTTACATCTCCTTTACATTGTCGTTATAAAGCACAGAGCACTTTGTGTTTCCTCCGTGGTTTAGATTCAAACATGAACACGGGGGTAACAAGATTCATCGTTAACCTACTGTATGTCGCCTAAATATTTACCATCTTCCGTTGTAACTCACAATCTTTTGTCCATCCGCCTAACCCGGGGGCATTACATCAAGCAACTGAATCTATTGGTGCCGCTGCCGCGCCACGCCGTTGGGAATTTTTACATTTTTAATTGAACTGAAATTTAGGAGACTACTAACGATTGACCTCTTAAAGTATATTATGTTAATGTGGATGATTGTGCTAACATGCTGACTTATTCCAGGATTTTGTAAAAATATATTTTGCGCACCGTCCACGCAACTTTGCTGACTTTTATTTTTATATAACTTACAGACCTACACTTTTACAAAAGACGTAATAGTTGTAACTGGGAATAAGATTCTATTCCTGGAAAATTAAATGTTAAATCTCCGTTGGTAGTTTAACGAAGCGGTGGGCGGCACAGCTCGGTCGTCGCATCGTCGCTGGAAAATTGCATTTCATGCCTCGCGAGGCGTACGTACCTACTGTGTCGCCTCTACGCGGCAGGCATCTCGGCATGTTGCCGCCTGCCAGTTCTGTTGTTGTTTATCTGGACATTTTAATTGATGGTCATGACTCTCAAACCGCGGTTTTGTACTAGTTTAGTCTCCCTTCACAGAATAAATAATTTTTATTTCTATTTCAAAATGTCAAATATATTGATTGAATATCACAAACTGATTAAAGTTCAATAACCTTTACATAGAGCATTATATTAATGTCCGTTCCATAGTACATTTGAGAATATGGAACGTATTGACAGATACTTACTACACAATACTTTTCTTCAAACCAAAAGCCAATTTTCCTGTTAGAATGGTCATCAATTTGACATTTGCTCGGCAACGCATCAGACAAACTCGCGAACCCGTGGCGAGCGCTAAATAAGCCATAGCACTAACTTATAAATGAGCTTAGCTTTTAATTTTAATTGGATCTCAAAGAGTTTGTAGACTGTAAGAGAAAAATAAACTCGGATGTTATTCTTTGTTATTCCCGTTAAAAATAACTCGGACCCACCCGAATATTCCATCCGATAAATTTCACGCTCCGCTGTTAGTCGAGTGGTCGTTACAAATGGGAGGCTTAATCGAACAACTGCCCAGTACATAGGAAGGTACTTATAGTATATGCACAGTACAATCCACAACCTACGACGGCTCGTTTAATATGTGTGATCACTGATCATTGTGAAATAAAAACGGGAGTTATTCGAATTTCATTTCAGCAAATCCAGTTTCGTATTGATTTCTACACACATATGTTTACGGTTTTATTTAAGCTATTTGTTGAGGGTTTAACGGATGTAAAGTGGCAATATTATAGCGGTTTCGATTTCATTGCAATATTTTCTCAGAACGTATTAGTTAAAGGGGCTCCGGCCGTATTTGTAACCGAGTTTTATCAGCTACCAACGAAGGTTTTTTTGTTCTTTGAATATGTGATATTTTCTAATAACTTTTTCGATTAGTCATTCAAACGATTCCAAAAATTGCACTATCGCGAGTGATTTGATTCGATTCGGACGTTTTATAAAGCGGACTTCCCTTGTGTTATTGAATTGGAAAACAAACAGTGCTCCATCTAATAAATCTACCAAAAACAATAACAGAAAACTCGCTTAAATTGGAGCTTTCGTTCCCCACCGACGCGATGAAAGAAATTATTATTGCTATCGATTTTCCTACCCACTGACTTAATATAAAGTCTACTGCCGAGAGTCGAATTGACTACTTACAATAAATAAAATGAACCTTCTCTTTTATTATGATTCGAAATGAACACTCCGGTTGTTATGATCATTATTAGGTATTTATTTTCAGGAATGTCTACATTTAGCCTACAGCTGTGTTAAGGCGAATAATTAGGCGCGTGAGAGCGGCACTTACTCCCATCGCTTCCATCTCACGCCGTACGCTCGGTGATTAAATTTCAAGCTTTAATCATTCCTGTGGGCGAAAGCGAGATTAAGTAGGTGGGTAATTTAGCTTATTTACTGAAGTAGATAACTGAAATAAGCTAAAGTATCCCCAAGGCTCTCACTCTCACTGACGACCGAGCTTAACGCCCAGCCCTATAGATACCAGCCATGATTAACTCGAGCTAGGAACGTTTTTAGTCCGTAAATATACGTATCATTGTTGGGCTAATTTTAGGCAAGCTAATTTTAATTTTATGCAAGAATGTTGATTTAGTCACCTGCACTGCAATATTTTGCAATGTAATAAATTTGCATTTACTGACTGCTCTCGAACGGTGAAGGAAAACCTCGTGAGGAAACCTGCATACGCCGAAGAAGAAATTTTTAGGCGCATGTGAAGTCCACCAACCCGCACTGGGCTAGCGTGGAGGACTATAGCCCGAACACCCTCGTTGAGAGGATAGGCCTGAGCCCCAGCAGTGGGGACATGATAATAGGCTGTTGATGAAAGAATTTGGAGTCCCTAAAAATTGTATAATGCTTAATTGTTGCTGGTGTTTAAATGTAAGCTATATTTTTTTCTTAAAATTAACAAACATCGTTTCAACCCTCTAACTTCGAATCTCCCGGTCCGTTACGCCTCCGGGTCGACCCGGATGGACATCGTTGCCCCCCCCCCCCCATCCGCCCCTGCTGCCGTAGGGGGCGGATAAGACTAGCTAGGGTTGTAATTTAATAAGATAAACAAAAAATAACTACGAAATGAAGATATTTTTATTGATCAGAAAAGCACAGATAATTTTTGCAGGTGCTTGTAAGTTGTTACACCAGAATATAATAGTTTCGAAGTTCAGAGTCTGCCTGAACGCTCACCCTTGTGATCTCAAGCACGTCAAGCTAACGAGCGCACTGCCTTATGCCAAGTTTATTAAATTAGCAACAGCCAAAGAGTCAAGGGTGCGGTGGTATGAGAGTCAAACGCAGGGACCGGCTGGCTGAGTAACATTGTCTCACCTACATTGTGTGTGTTTCGGTTTGAGAGAGGCAGTGTCATTACAGGCACACAAGGCATTCTATGATTCTCCCTATTTATAGTTCTGCATTTGTGGTCTTTGGATTGTTGTGGAACTCTAAAGGGATTTTACTATTTAAAGTCTGAAAAAACAACACTTTTTAAAGCGATGATAAAATTGGTTCGCTGGGTTCTGATGGTCTTTACCATTCCGGTAGGTACTTATTTAGAAGGCTGTAATACCTGTGAAGCAACCAAGTATGCCGAAGGCGTATCGTATCGCCCTCGCCACACTTGGTTACTCTTTGCTCTTTAATAAACTGAGTTTATTTAAGATGGAACCAAAATATATAGTTTCTTTTTTAACTAAAGAGTCTTTTTTGGTTAACTTAAATAAACTCTTGTCATCTTTATTGTACCCAAAAAAAAGAAAATCCTGGTTGCTCAGTTGAGTGCGGTCGCGTTATACTCGTAATATGGAGTGTTCAAACTCGAGCCAATAAAGTTTTCAAATTAAAAGTGTCAATAATTTGTATGCACCGTAGTTTCTACTGAGTGTTTAGTTTTGCTTTCTAATGAGCCCCTAAGATGTTCAGAAGTATTTGGCCTCCTCGACTGCTAATAAATATTTGTTGCCGACTCTTTTACCACACTGGTTGCACTGGTTTATCAATCCTAAGGAAAACATTGTAAGAAAACGTGCACATCTAAAATGACCACACATCTGGTGAAATGGAGGCAATGGCAAACCACCCCATTAATTTTGCCAAGAGAATGCGTTTGATTCCATGCCTATGATAGGGTTGGACACAATGACCCACTTTCCTGAAAATGTTAGATCGTGTTGCCTTTGTACAATTTTTTTCCCAAATTTTCAATCGTCAAAGTTTAAGATATTTCATATTACATTTCAATCCTTACCACGTGATCGGGTCAATGACACTCTAAAGTACTGTAATGATACAAAACTTTTAAAAATCAACTAAAAAATTGAAATAAAAAACTTATCATATAAAATACGAAATCTAATACATATAATATTCATATTCATTTATTTGTACTAAACATACTCGTCAATACTTAATATACAAACATTCTTAATAAAATTGAATTAAAATATATTCTTACAATGTCAAAATAATAGAAAATAGAGATGTCAGAAAATGATAATTTTACATCAATGTCAAATAAAATTATAATTTAAATACTGATATTAATAATATTGCGAAATTAAAGTACTTAGTAAAAATGAATAATAATAATAATGAATAATGAATAGTAATAATTGAATGTCATTTTTCTTCTATGAATTCCATAACGGAGTAGTAGGCCTTTTGGGTGAGCATAGTTTTTAATTTGCTTATAAAGGTGCGTTCAGTTTTTTCGCCTTTTAAAGTGACCGGTAGCTTGTTATAAATTCGGGAACCCATGACATGTATGGAATTCCTTGTCTTCTGCAGGTGGTGACCCATTATTTGTAAGTCGTGCCGCTTCCTGGAAGAGTGTCTGTATGGGAACTCATTTAGGTTCCGCCTGACATATTTGGCTACCTCAAATATATAAAGGGACGGCACAGTCAGGATCCGTAGATCAATGAATAATTGTTTTGCCGGCGAGTCTGTAGAGGCCCGGGCTATCCTGCGAATAACTTTTTTCTGAATAAGAAATGGTCTATCCCTATCGGCCTAATAATTGGATATTATATTATATCTAACTAGCTGTTGCCCGCGGTTTCCCCCTAGTTAATTTTGGATTGTCCAATTTACATATTACTTAGTTTATCTTCATGAATTATAGCCTACCTATTTATTTATGTGTTACTCTCATGTATAATTGACCGAGCGAGCGAAGCGAGCGAAGCGTCTAAGTTTCGAGATTGACCAAAAATGCTAATGTCCGTCTGTCCTTCTGTCTTTCTGTCTGTAATTCTCTACAGATCGCATTTTTCAACCGATTTTGACGAAAATTTGGCATAGGTATAAATTAATTAAACCTACAAAATGAGTAGAATAAAATTTTGAAAAAGTATGGTAGGTACACTAAAAAAAAAAAAATTTTTTTTAGAGTACCTACCATACTTGCAAAGTGGGAGTGAACTTTTTTTTTCTTGTGAATCCCATAGTGTGGGATATCGTTGGATAGGTCTTTCAAAAATATTGCTGGTGTGTGAATACCATTTTTTCGATTTAGGGATCCGTTGGCGAAATATTAAGCTTTAAAGCGGTAATTTTTGTTAGAGTCACGTGTCCCCCCCCCCCTGCCAGCTAAACGGTTGCTTCTGGAAATGTGAAAAAATTCATGGCAGTGGCATATATAACGTAGTTACAAGGAAAACTATTACGGCTAAGTAGGTTCTATTAGTTTTTGAGTAATAGTGGATCGACTTATGAAAGTTGAAAAAATAAATTATGTTCATAGAACTGCATACGTAAAATGGAAAAATTTTTCCGCGTGATATCCATGGTGTGGGGTATCGTTGGATGGGTCTTTCAAAAATATCGCGGGTGTGTGAAAAACATTTTTCGATTCAGGGATCCGTTTGCGAAATATTAAGCTTTAAAGTGCTAATTTTTGTCATTTTAGTAGGTACTTTTTCTGTCTCCAACTACAAAGTTGACTTCTGTTCGTTTCTTTTAGGTTTGGTTTATAAGGGCTGGCGAGATCTACTGTTCTCACGGATTTAAGTTTTAAATCTGTTCCGTAGTTTTCTCGTGAATGAAAGAGTAACAAACATCCTTATACAAACTTTCGCATTTATGTATAGTAATAGTTTAGTAGGACATAATACGTCTCTTTCCGAATAGTGGGTCGTTCTGTCCCATCCCACCCTCTATGTTACCGTTCGGCGTCCGCGATGCAAAAATACACAGCTTGAAAATTCAGGGGAGCTCCGTGACTCGGTCGAGTCGACTCGTTCCCTGCGACCTACATTCGGTAGTTGGAATTACTTTAGTTGCAGTTCGCGCAAGCAGCTTCAGATTTTATTGGGTTTCCGGCCCAATCTCAAACTCAAACAAATGCTTTACAATTATAAATGTCTGTCATTTGAATTTGCAATTATGGCGTAATTTTAGATTTGTTGTATCACTTATCTATTTATCTATAACTGCAGAATAGCACCTCTTTTTTATAATTATAGTTTTTTATTCTTTTTTACTTTTGTTATTATATTGAAGATTGAACAATAACCAGCGTTTTAATTCGTAATTTTTAGTCGTCTTCTTTTTTGGTCCTTCGAGTCGGACGTTGGCTCTAAAAAACAATAATTATAAAAAAGAAGTGCAATTCTGCACAATATCATATTAAATCATTTAAACTGTGGGTTACAACACGAAACACACCGAAACACTTTGTAAGCTACATCTTCGTTTGATGGCTGGACACAGTAAGCAAAATAAGATACGTGTCTCAGAATTAGAATTAACAAGAACAAATTAACAAACAAAAAACGATTGCGTAAAACTAAACGATCACATTATATAGGTACCTAGTACAATTTAAGCGGTCTTATCGTTTTAGTGATTTCACTTTCAGGGTTACTTAGAACTACGAATACTCATTTCTTAAAATCCATCCAGTCGTTTAGATACAACGGGTACGTACTTTCTACGAACCAAAAACATATTAGATATTCTATAGTAGGTGTATGAAATATGTTACTTTACATTTAAAATAGGTGTCTACTCCGAGTGTCTATCTGAGAAAAAGGAACTTTGTTACTGTTCGGATAGGTTTTCGGGCAAGCAAAAGAACTAGTCAACATCAATTCGTCTTTATTAAACTTTAATTAAACATAACTGATACTTTGTACTACAAGAAAAAGATATAACATATCTAAATATGTACAAAATATTTTCAATACGCACGTTTATCTTGCGTAATACCTACTTATATATTTTAGACTTTAATACAGTTACAGAAATAAGTAAATAAATTAAAATGAGAATTTAGGCACTGCACGTGTTTCATCCATCATCATATCACATTCATGGGCTCTATACAACGTACATTTCGATTACATTCAATTATTCTAGTAAGCGTTTCCGTTCTTATAACAATTATTATCAAAGATAATTTCAAAATCCTATCCTCTTTAACAAAATTACTGGAAATCTTTTACCTTTTCATACATACAACAGTGACTTTAAGCGTAACAATAGATACCTACCTACTTACCACGATGCGAAATAGTTTCTCCAGGCCAGGTGGATCGCATTAACCCCAGGGGAACCATTCTCGACGTTTGAGTAGAAAAGGATACCATTAAAGGAACATTTCCAATCTTACGCGTAGCGAGCAATATCTATGGGTTTAAAATAACTCTTGATTTGTTTTACTAACGGTAGTCTAGTATCAAAATATTTTAACTTAAAGGACGTAGGACGTAGGTACACAAAACATTACAGCGACGAAGCCCTTGTTCAGAATGTCATGATTTAATAAAACAATATTTCAAAGGCTATGAAGTTTAGGATGCTACCGTATTAAGTAAGAGAATGTATGTTTAAAAAATTAAAAAAATTCTGATTTAAGGCGTCATTCACTATGGTTACTTTTCTACGCCCGCCCTTAAAAACTTTATAAGTAATAAAAAGGTATTGAAGGACTTATGGCATCGTGGTTCCATTATGTTTAATACATCGTGTCTTCACTTAAAGATATGCCACAGTTTTAAGTATAGGTAGGTAGTTCCCATTAAGTAGGTACTTATACAAAACATAATTTAAATTCATCTGAATGGATAAGTGAAGTAGCCCTCCAGAGGGAAGAGGTCTCACATCTTTAAGAAGTTATTGATAAATTAATTACCTATCTCCAAATAATTAAGCGAAGAATACCAAAGAATAGGTACCCTTATTTAATGAGTAGATAAAAGACATTTAAGTAGATTTTTAAGAAGTTATTTTTACTGAAATCTTGCTAATATTGATTCTCAGCGTATTTATGGGCTCTTAAGAATATTGGTACCTACTGTGTAAAATAATTAGATATGTTAACAATTTATGATCTTCTTCAGATACCTTACGGGAGGCAGGCATTTTTCATAATAATGTGCTCTTTAGGTACTAACAATATAGATTTAAATTTTAAGATTCTACAAAATATGCACTTTCAATTTTGATACCTATCGATTCAATTAGTTATTTTGTATTTAGGTAGTATTATTTTTTATTATCGAACAGAAAAGAAGATAACACTTACAAATTAAAAAATACTAAGTACAATTGTTTTGAATCGAAACGTGAATACGTTGGTGACAAATCGATTTTATCAAATACGAGTATTGTATGACGTCAAGCTTCCTCAAACTTTCAAATTCCACGATTCCATCGCAAGGTAGAGTTGTTCAAGAAATAAGTAGGTATACATAATAATATACCTATTGAACCTGAGTATCGAACAAATGCACTTAGGCACATTTTGTTTGAACGTTAGCCATGTTTCGACACGTGTCTAATTTATAGATATTACATTATTATAGAATCTGATAAACATTATTAATTTAACTATGAACAACATAGTGAATTATATAATAATTTTTAATAATCTTACAAAGATGAATAATTGCAGGCAAGGAAGACCATTATTAAATTGATGGTTTTATATTTATATATCTATAGCATAAGTATAAATGTTTTGAGATCGAAAGTAAGTATACCTATAACACTATAGTATAGTTACTAAGACAACATGTTTTTATAAGTAGTTAATTATAAGTAGGTATCTATGAAAGTACTCGTAGATAGAATGTACTTTTTATTATTTTAATATTGTCCTACTAAACATACCGAAATAATCGGTTGTTTCTTAAAATTCTCAGAAAAAATATAAAAAATTTGTAGAAATTTAGGTCGAAGATGATTTTGTTGTTACATTATGTCGTAAACCAGAAAAATGATTTGGGGTCCCATCTCATGTAATTGTGAAAAGCAGGATCTATACCTTTAGTTACAGTACATAGGTTAACAACAAAAGGTAAGGATAAATTTTAGTTTATGCAAACTGTTTTAAAGCACGAACATATATGTATCTCTTATTCTACACTGTGACTGGAGAAAGAATCCATGAATAACTTACGTCAATCTAACAGCAACCAACAGTTTATTAAAATTGATATGTACAATATTGAAATACATAGGTACCTATAGGTAACTAACCTTACCTACAAAATTGTAAGACGTCCGAAACGGACACTAACAATCAAGCAATCTGAATCAACGAATTTTTTATAAACTTAGGTACCTAAATGATAATAATAGAAACTTTTTCGTTGATAGAAAAACACGTGTTACACACATAAACATCGAGCATAATTCCGAGACTAACAATGCCTGAAGGAAAATTAGTAATAACGAATTAGGACTAAATTTAGTAATACTACTGGCTTTACTTTTTAGAGTCTACCGACTAATGAGCAGAATGTGGATAAGTATAACACAAAAATGGAATTATCTTCTCTTAACTATTAAGGTTAAATTTAAGACTGCGCGTGCTCGGGTGCAATGATTTAGTCGAGAGCAACCTCTCGGACTCCTCGCACAGATCACTCGTCGAGTATCTGTTCCTCTTTAAACTAAGGGGTCTATTGTCTTTATCTAATAGTTTTTTCAACTCTGGTTGGATATCAAGATCTTTAGCACTTCCACTGTGGCTTCTGTTCGGCTCGACCCTCTCGCTGGCTGTGCTGGACGGGGTTTGACTGCCGTTCTCCGACTCTGCTATCTGTTCGAGCATGCTCGGCCGTCGGCCCCGGGTGTCGTAGTACTCCACCGGCGGCAGCACAGGTGCGAGATTGGCCATTGGATCCAAGCCCAGCAGAAGCATCACCGTTGCTGGGTGCTCCATTATGTACTGGGTGACCAAATGCAGGAACGGCTCTGTCTGTGTGCCCCGGTTCATTTTAATCCGTTCTGGTGTAGCGGGTCTTTCTTGCTGCATAATATAATACATTATTATTAGATAGGAGGGTTAGAATGGTCGTGGATACCTTATGCTACGAGGTATGATAGTACCTGATCCCAGCAAAACACGTCTGGTGGGTGGCTGCAGCTCCTGGCGAGCTGGTTGGGCGGCGAGGTCCATTGCAGATTTGGATTCGAATGTGCCGCGTGCCACCCGGCTCCCGCAGGGCCTGTCATTTCCTGAAGAGCTTGTATTGCGTTACGAACCTGTATAGAAATATACTCCATTAACACATATGGCACTTATCTATCATCCGCTGTGAAATATATTCGTATTTTTCCCGCTATCGCGGTGATATCATATCTTAATACACATTCCTTGTCGCGGTGTTGAAACGGGTCAACAGAGCTTAATAACGTGGTGGAGGTGACATCACTGTTGACTTGCCTCCATGCTGAGCGCGGCCACGTCGTGGTGAAGGCTCGACACCTGCGTGTCCAGCCGGTCCACCGACGAGCGGGCGTTGTGCACTTCTAAATTTAATCCTTCCAATGAATCCGCTCGAGTGATTTTGGGCGTAGCGACCGAGCGCTGCCTTTCTATTCTCTCGCGTAATTCTCGATGCGTGAGACGTTGTTGTCCGTCCAACCTGAAAATATTTCCGTATTATTTCACACCCATTTATTGTGAACTTTTCTTGGAGGGTTTAGGTTTAAGACTTTCACACATATGTTTTTACAGGAACTAGAGAAAGCTTATTTTTATCCACTGTGCTTGTAAGAAAAAGACTATAGAATTAAGATACTTACATTTTATCTTTAGAAGGTGCTCCTACCTATTATTTTGTCTACTATTAGCCGTATTAAATGTATTATTTATATATAGATACGTACTATTATAATATATTTCCGTATAGTAAGTATTGAACTGACCTGAATTTTGCATGTCGAGGACTGTTTGTATTAGAGAGTGTAGGTTTCTTTGGCGAAAGGCCGTGATCTTCCGCGGCATTCTCATCGTCTTCAGATATCGAAGGGAGAGTAAGGGCCGGGTGTCCATTGCCGTCCTCTTGTTCCGCTTCGTACCCCTCTCTCAAGTTGTACGTAAGGTCATGATGGATGTCGTGGATGAACTCTTGTTGATACTCAGGGTACAGCCGTAGAGCTTCCGCCAATCCGCCCATATGTATGCATTTCAAATCACAATATGTAAGAGCCTGGGACGTAAACAAAACATTGATGAAAATTCTACTTTAACAAGCTATACTTAGGTTACGTAACATTTAATAAGATATTTCGTAGAGCCCTTCAAATTACACGACAATGCAAATTACTCAGTTTACGCGTGTTATCAAAGAAGCCGTGTTTATAATGTTACATCAGCCAAGAGATACCCAACAAAATTAATTATGACGGAATAACAATACCTTGACGTCGCTGCTCGATTTGACGACGACATCAGGGTTCTGCTGGGAATTACCTGTGCCGTTGTACGCTTGCAAGTGTGTATTCATATCGCATCCTACTAAATCTCCTTTACCTGGTTAATAAAGGCACGATTATTTACAATTTGCATAATTTTCAGGTGGAATAACTAGGGCCAAATCGGTTTATTCGCTAGGTTTGAGCGTGAATTAGTAATTTCCTTTGTGTGTTCGACGGAAACCGACACAGAGATTGGATACAAAATGAAAATCGATCGGGTACAAAGTGCCCGAACGTAAAGTTGGAAGTTAACAGTTCGTTTGATTGTAGTCTGAATCCTTACCCAGAATGGCAACGACCATGTCGTTCTGCATAACTTCCATAGATCCGTTACATATGTAGTAAATGTAGGTGAGTGCATCTCCTTTATGAACGAGGTATTCGCCGGGGGCACAGAAGTTGTTGCGGATATGTAGCGATAACAGCTTGAGGCATCCCTGCGACGCCGCCTCGAATATCGGCAGAGATAGTATCTCACGGTGCAAATGGAGCGATACATCCCCTCTCAGTTCTTCTGGAAACTCTTTCAGAGTCTAAAAATAAAGGAACACTTAGCAAACAACCAAATAAGATTACGCAAGGAAAATTCACCTCGTCTGCAACTTCAAAGTGGCCGAACCGGACATTAAATTTACATCTAACTCAAACTTGCTATTACCGACATAAAAGAGATTAAGGAGTAAAGGCTTAAAAAAGATTTTCATTTCATTTGAAGAAATTGTGTAGCCAGAGCCGAGTGAATTGTGGAAATAAATAACATAAGACCGTGCTTGAGCGTTGTCTTCATCCCATTTCTTTAAATAATCCAGTCAACATTAGGGTTAAGTCTTTAATTTCATAGAATGAGAAATGATATTAAGCGTACCTACATTTTGTTAATAAACTTTCGAATGTATGCCTATAAAAAAAATTCTCTTGATAATGATAACGATCACGTATTCTACGCACTACAACTGATTGAAACATTTATTATTAACCTGATCTTCTCCATGAAATAGAATAGTGCTTCAGTTTTCGTTTAGTGCCGCATCATTCGGCTGAGTCAGCATCGGTAATATAATATTATAATTGTAACAGTCTTGTTTGGTTTCATGTAATAGACTGTATTCGTAGCAAGTATTGAATTTATGGCCATCTCTATGCAAGATGCTACGCAGAGGTTTGTGGCGTAGCTCGTAGCGTAGAGGTTAGGTCTATAAATTTGATTATTTTATTTTTTTATCCACTTAGAAACAACCTAGAACCTTCATAAACAAAAAGTGTTATATGTTGCGGGAATCCTTTGCCATCAAATAAATACCTCGTGTATATCGATGCCATGATTGAGGGACCACATGGTTTGGAAATAGTCCTGCATGCGCTGCTTGAGCTCTTTTGGGACTTGGTTGATTGTCAGAAAGTCTTTGAGATCACGCCACTTGGTCTGGTACAAGGAACGCCTGGAGTACATCCTCTGTATGATAGCCGTCACGTTACCGAATACTACAGCGTGCATTAGCGCTAAACAATTAAAACAAACCGTGAGTAGGTAAATGGCAGATTAACAACAGTAAAGACATTATGTTGCGAATTTAATACAAAAGTTATTTGTGCACTTCACAGATTTATAAACTAAAGGTTATAAGTCTGTGGTGCACTTGCTTGCGTGTTTAACAATAAACGGCACTGCCACACCGCATTATTTTTCTCACACACTCACTATTCGACTTAATAATTTCTACCTGATAAAACGAGTTATATCTCGTAGCTATGATGGTTTCCAAAGTAGAATTTTTTTCTTTCAAATTAATTATTACTATGCTTTCAGAATTTAATTTTAGTTATTTATTTAATTAGTGAGTGATTTCTAAAGTAATCCAACCCAAGGTAAAAGTCGCGTAATTAATTACCATCTCTCGATATAAGGGTTCACTATTATTATAATTTCCGTGCTTTGCCACGCAGGGAATGCGTAAAGTATAGTTAAAGGAACATAGAACTCAATAACAAAAAAATAGAATTTTTTACCTCCGATCAGCATTATGATAATGCTGAAGATCTTCTCAGGCACAGTATTGGCAGCCACATTGCCGAAGCCAACACTGGTCAACGAGGAACAAGTGAAGTACAGCGCTGTCACATAGCTCTCGACGTGCGATATGTTACGTATTGGCATCCTCAGTTTCTCCGCTAAATTGTTTATCCAGCCTAACAAACACAATTATACAGTTAATTGAAAGTTTGTTAGGAAAATAAACTTGCTTCCTCATTGAAACAAAGGATAGGAATTGTTTGTTAGTAGCTTATAAATAAAGGATTAATTTAAATTTTAATTGAATTAACTTTTCTGCAGAATACACTTCGTCGGTGTTTCTAGAAAACCTGCTGTGTGCATTTCTATGCGGATGATAGTTTAGCATCTTGTAGGTCCTTTGGTAGGTACTGAGTTAGAATTCACAATGCGCATAAAAATGCACGCATACAAGGTTTTTAGAAACAACGACGACACTGATACTTCGGTGTTACACTTTTTTGTAAACTAGTAACAATCCTTACCTAAATCCCAATTTTCTTGACTATGGATTTCTATTTCCTTTTCGGCTATTATGAACCAGATGCAAGCAAACCAGTGTGCTACTAGAGTGAAACAAAGCATCAAAAGAGTAAGTATCAGTGCCGAGTACTGAGAATATCGGTCCATTTTCTGCAGCAAGCGCGCCAGACGCAGCAGCCTCGTTAACTTTACTAAATGCACGTTCCCGTGAGTTCCTTCCTGAAATATTTTCACTGAAGTCAGATCTTTGGAAACTACGAAGCTCCTCGCACGAAGAGAGAGTTTGAATAAGAAACTTGCAAAAGCACTTGGAAACGTTTAAGTTTACGTAGCAATTAGTATAAATATCAATTAATTAGTCTCGGAGGCATTGCGTTGTTCGTAAACGTAACATTTATTACTCACCGTGCCGCTGTACACGTCGGACGCGTAAAGTAGGTCAAACGGGAGCGCGGCCAGCACATCCACCACGAACCAACTTCTCACGTAATTAAGAGCTATCGCCTTCCCATCGTACACGACTTCTCCTTTCTTATTAACAAATGTCGTCCGGAAATTAAGTATTATATCTGAAACGTAAATTAAAATCCCAATAAAACATTCCTTCCCAATAGAGTATTTAGTTAATCAGGTTGCTTGCTCACCACACATGAAAAGAGCTTCTACCGCTACATCACTAGGTACACTTCTTCTGGGTTGACCCTCGTCAAGAAAACTGGCGTTGTAGGGAACCACGACCGCCACATAGAACGTGGCTATCAGGATTAGCCAATCCCAAAATGTTTTAAAAACACCGTAATGTGAAATAATGAATCTTGATTGTTTTATCGCAGACGTTTTGTATTCTGGTAACGGAGGGTCTGATGAATGAAGAAGGTTCTAAAATGTAACAGATTATAATTAGATACGATAGGATTAGATAAGATAATTTCATTGTGACTGTAAATCATATTGCGATTTGGATTCCCAAGAGAGCTCTATTGAGAGGTTTCTGACTAACAATACCTACAATATGGGTATCAACTCTTAGTACTTTACGATAAGCGTCTTCTCATTATGACGAAGCCCTACGTTCTCCTTAAGATCTAATGTTACCTTACTAACATTGTTGAGTTTTAGCTTGGACTTCATCTTGTCCGGCTTATAATGTCCTGAAAGCTGATATAGTACCGCCCTAGAGCGCCGCCGGCCCATGTTGGCGGGCGAGGGCGCTTCGGGATCAAGATTGCCATTCGGGTCTGGAAGTAGGCAACTAGATTCAGCGCGGAACCGGGCGCCCAAGAGTGCCGCTGCGGGTACAAATGGGGATAACGCTAGAGTGACCACGCCAGCCGAAGGCCGCACCGCGGCTCCTGCATGCATAAACCACCCTGTTACAATCTCAAACTGGCAGCCATCGCACCACCAGCCATAATATAAACTCATAATAAATAAATAAATTATACAGGATTCTCTTTGTTCCTGGCTCTAGAGAGAAATTTCCCGACGTAATTTACTCATCCGGGTGCCGTAATTAGGAACACTCTCAACGAATACATGAAAGAAACGCGTAGAAAATCGTTTGACAAATTCGTAGGGATAATCCACTTTTCCGGATTATCTACGTATAAAAAAATCTCTTTCTAGGTATTTCAAAGAAAATCTTGTATTTTAAAACGTGGGATTGATACCAAATCTCAGAAATGATCAGAAAAGTAAAATATTGTTCACAGGAAAGAATTATTTTTAACTTCGGAACAAAATCTGTAATATAGATTATTAACATTTTACTTAGGTATTTCCCGGGATTTGGTAGCCATTTTGATGTCGCCAGCTAAGCAGGCATTAAGCGCTGGTTCTACAGAGTTTATTTTACAGATGTCAATTTTCTATACATAGTTTTCTATGGTTAGTAACAATCTAAGTATTTTTATTTAGATTGTAGAATGTTAAAATGTAGTAAATTGTCTATTTATAATCAACAGTCTTAAGTAAATGCAAAACGAAAATCGCAAATAAACTAGTTAATATTAAACATAAAGAGACGAAAACATTCACAGACAGGCACTATATATAAACAGTCATGCATATAGGTACTTAACTATTATTTCAAAGCATTCAAAACACGTGTTGCTAATGATGAATAAAATGCAGGAAGTAATGCTTACAGTTCATTTCATCTACCCTACCATCTTTCTCCACACAAAACTATTCTATATTAATCTTAGTTTTACCAGGCGCGTTCAAAAACACACATATTTTTAAAATCTCATTGCACACATCAGTACATATAGGCGAACTTAATAAGAAAAACATTCTATATCAGTTAACCTTTGGGTCGCGCGGTCGTGCTGATAGATAGAGATAGGTGCAAAGATATTAAGATTTTCACTATAAAAACAAGACTGAGACGCAAGTAGAATTTGTTTTCGTATGCCAATATCGTATTTTATCTATGTTTAATAAATGAAATGGAAGGGGGGGTTTTCCAATAAAAGAAACTTGGACCCTAGTTTGCCCTGGTGCTCATTATAGAATCTTTTGTACCGGCACTTTTCTATTAGCAAAAAGTTCAACTCCCACACAAAGGCAAGAAATATAAAGAAGTAATTAACATAGAAAATATTTCTTCCAAACCAATATAGGTACCTGCTACGTATTCGTATATTCGATGTCGTTTTTAAGTGTCAGCTTTGATTTTGTCTAAATAAACCTTATAAACACTAACTTTAATTAATCTTAATAAAACTGTATTAAATAGTGAAAAAAATTCGAATCTAAAGAAAGAAGAAGCCAATAGCAATCCATAGAGCCATAAACTAAAAAATATGCCAACTAGTCAAAAATGAGAAGGTTAGCTCGTGCAGAATAATTCTAAAAGTGCCGTGAATAATGAAAATAATACGACAAAGCAGCTCAACGATTTGCAAGACTAAGCGCAAACTGGCGACATAATTAATTTAGTTCGAGATATAAATTGTTTGAAAGAAATAAAAAATATACTCGTAACAAGAGTAGAAAAGATAGGTTCACAGGGTGGTTTTAATAAGTTATAAAGAAAACAAGAAATTCTACTTATAAGGTATTTGATAACACAACATACAATTAATAACCTACCTACAATCTTAACATAACGAACTACAGTTGAACGGTATTCTAGAAGTTTAAAATATTTAAGTAAGTTGCTACACAAATAACTGATAATATATAAAAATATAAGTGCCTTTTTGCTTTGCAAGTTCTAGTTTCGTGATAAAGTGTTAGAAGTAATGTTAGTTAGGCAATTAATTAGTAGGGGTCTACCAACAATGTTAAAATTTCGCAACTCGACCGGTCAACATCCTAAATAAAACCAGTTTACCATAGTTGTTACGCAGTTAGGTAACAATTTAAGCTATATGTATTTTCAATCAGTTGAGAAGATTCTACATTGCCTAAATAATATCAGGGTGTTACTTATTCCAGCGCTGTCTAATTAATTTCGTACACATTTGCAGACCATTTTACTTTAACTATAATAATTTTCTACTAAATGTGGGGTATAGTATCTGTAACGACAAGTGTCCAGTTTTTAATAAGAACTTGAATGAAAGTCATGAAACAACTAAAAATGCTTAAATATGTCTGTATAAATATTCAAGTAAAGGTTGAATAATAAATGTGATATTGCATCATACTTCCATAGGAGAACTTAAATCATTTACAAACATTGTAGAGTTCCTATCATAATAATTCCAGTTTTCATGAAACATGATGTTTGCTTAGGCAAAGGTTTTGCATATACATAAAGAACCATAAAACAATATTCTACACAGACTTGACGCCTGTCTATCTACGTACTAATTCGACCAATTCTACTTAGATAGGTAGTACAGTACCGCAACTACAAAGAGTCGTAAAGGAACTTTACCGTGCTGTGATGCTCGCAACTCGCTACGACCAGCTACGGCCAACGGGTATGAGGAGCTCAATCTAACGCTATCAACCTTACAGAGGTACCTATAGCACTAGAACAACGTGCTTTAGTACGCAACAAACATGGTTAATAACAAGTGCACACTCGTCAACATCCCCAGGGGGCCACAAGTAACAAGTAGGGGATCAATGCCTCAAAGCAAGGCCACAAACGAAACAAAGACAGACATTGTATCAGACATTTTTCTTTATACTTTCAAGTTATATCCCAAAGGCACTTACCGCTGTCGAACTCCTCATTAGTGTTCATGGCGGCCATCTTGGTGTTAGTAATGTCCTTGAACGAGGCGAGAAATAAAACCACTTCTCGTTTCTCATTCTTAATTGGGACGATGTCGAGCAAACACCAAAAGGGAGAACCTGTAAATTTAAATGAATGTAAATTTCCACTGTGTCTAGTACCTATTTGAAATTCAAAAGCACAAAGGCGTGTCTCTGCATTGAATGTACCGTCCCGTAGGTACCTAATATATCAAGGTCCGAATGTATTAATCCATCGCTGTATATTTAACGAGGCTTTTGTAAACATTTATCCATTCTTTTGCTATGTTTACCATTTTTTTCTTTTTAAAAATACATAGTAGAGCCCTGAGCCAAATAAACGTCAATTTTATTTGTAAAATAATAGTGGAGTCCATAGTCTTAGTAAATAGGTACCTTCCTACCTACACATTGCACATTTTTCTCTTATAAAGGGATGTCTCCGGAAGTTGTGTTTAATGAATTGTTACCACAGTGCAGTGGAGTTCCACGTAAGAATTACCGCATCGTTCTCGGAGGCAGTAAATCTAGGTGACGACGAACGGCTGTGTGCTTGTAAAAGTTTAATTTTGTCGAATGGAATCGTAAACCCTCTTATTGGGTTTTGTTTACGATTGCGGAGTGGACGACGTCTTTAAATCTATTAATGCAAGAACTCGGAGCTTAACTTGGAGAATGCTTTCCGGTACGAGAACTGACAGGGGTCACCGGCTCGTGTGGCTATAGCTGAAATGCTACGAGCTGTTCGCAACCGCTGGGGTAAATAATGTGTTCTAGAGTAAATAGGAAACGCAATTGATGATTAGTGTGATGTGATCGTGACTTGCAACTTTTCTTCATCCGTTCACAACAGTGATATAATAATTGTAAAATATTTCAGGTTCATAGCGTGATTGCTGGATGATATCGAGCAGTGGTGAGACTGGTAGGAAAATGTGGGGGGCTGGGCAAAGCAAATGAACCCATATTATAAACATGTTAAACAATCTACATCATCAATCAAGAGTAATCTAAAATCTAATTTATCTACATTTTTATTTTACGTCTACAAATACTCGTATATCACGATATATACTCGTACGAGTAAAAAGCGGAATGTAATGATGGCGATCTCAAACAGAAAGGTTCGTAATTTTATAAATTGATTTCCGGGACCCATATCAAATGGCATCATTCTTTTGAAGTGGAATTAAAAAAGTACTTCTCAATATGAGGAATTCTTTGATTTATCTCCATTAATCGTGTTCGTATTTTACCTTACCTCTAATCAATATGACAACTTCGACCGATGGAACTAGTTTTATTTGATCGCTGTTTCCAAAATCCATCTGAAAACTATCGAAACTGTCGATGTCGCAAAATGGCTTTAAAATTGGTATTTGACAGTGTGAACGGGAAACATTTCGGGGGAGGCAAGGCAAACATAATAAAATGTGTTAAATACTGCCTGCAAATATTGCCTTTGTATAAAAGCGGTTTTCCCGCCCGTTCGGTGGGCCGTATGACGCATCAGCTTCAGTCCATCATAAAAATATTCTTACCATTTTTCTTGTAGAAGATGAGTTCGAGTTTGAGTTCATGTTTGGAGTCGAGAGCGGCGTCGATCTCATGGCGGTGCTCGTCGCGCGTGTCCGGCCCGTGCAGGAACTTGCACGCGCACGCTTTCTGCATGATGTGCGCGCGCGCCCACCCGGTCAGCTCGCAGAATCCGTCCGAGCAGTACACGATCGGGTAGGCCGGCACCTGGGCGTTGCCCAACACGAAGTTGCTGTCTGTCAACAACAAACAAAATCACTACAGCTTCTATCATGTCATGAACCGTTGTTTCGAATGTACTGAATTTGAAATGGGTCGTTTCAAATCGACAGTTACTAATTTTCATTTTGGTCAAGTTTCAGATAAAGGTCGGTTTGTCGGTTCTATTTTAAGAATGTCACATCCTGGTTTGTGTTAGTTCTAAAATTTCGCTGAATCTCCAATCTTTTCAGGCTATTCAATTTTCGCCACGTTTTATAAGAACGTTCAATATTGAATTGTGATTCATTTATCGGAGGGATAAAATCAAATAACGGAACGTTAAGGTAGCGGTGGTCAGCAAAACAGCCACAGTCTATGTGTGTGTTATACTCGTATAATTAGCGAGTCTTATTTTATGTGTTGTTACTATTGCTATAGGTATGAACAGTTAATCTAAAGCAGTGAATTGAATTTAGAGAACAATCTGCCTTTGTTCACGTAAATGAATGTTTAGATCAGTTGCAGAGGATTGTAAAGAGCAAGTTTAAATTGCCTCTCGGTTACGGCATTCAACTTATCTAGATATGTAAGTAGATTTAATACGTTAAAACGTTGAGTTTTCGTATTTGTATTTTAAGAAGGTACTTACTTCAATTTTATCTTACAAAACTTTCTCAATAATTTATCTGACTGAAATTTGACTGGCCTGTTGGCGTAGTAGTAGTGATCCTGCCTACTGTCGTGGGTTCGATTCCCACCCGGGGCCAACATTTGTGTGATGAGCATAACTGTTGGTTATCGAATTCTGGGTGTTTGTATGTATTTAAGTATTTATTTAAAAGTATTTATGTATGTTTGTCAGTTGTTGAGTACCCATTTACAAGCTTCGGCTTATTTGGGACTAAACAGCCGTGTGTGGATTTGTCCAAAAAACATTATTATTATTATTATCTATTTAATATTCTTTTCTATTCTATTTCTTGGCAGGTTCATTGATTTAACGGTGAGATTTCACGTCAAGCGGTGAGCCTGGCAGATGGGGGGGGGGGACCCTGTCAATTCTATCATTTGTTTGTCATGTCACTTGTTACTAACATAGCATTAAGGAGATAGACTTTACTAACAATATTGGGCATTTGTGTGGCCTTAAATAAAAGAATTTTGTTTTATTTATTATTTAATAAGAGCACATAGCATATAGCACGAACATGTATGCGTTTATGTGCGAGTGTACTAAAAATGTTCTGAATATATTACGACGACGGCAACAGTAGGCAAAGGTTAAAGTTTTGATTGCTCTCAGTTGCCTCTGAAGTATGAACTCGGCGCGCGCTCCTACCCTCGGGCCTAGCTAGTGTTGTTTGTACTATTGTTCGACTTAACATCGATATCGCATTCACCTGCATGTAAGTTTTGAGAATTCTTCTATCCGTGGGGTTCTTCCCACTCATTCTTATAGTAGGTACTAAATAATCTTATCTTGCTGAAAATGTTCCTAAAGTCTGAACTCTGAGCGAGCTCATCACTACCCTCGGAACGCAAGCTAGTGCTGTTTTTGATTGTATTTTTACAGACTATCGATATTGCATGTAGCCTGACAGCCTGCTGCATGGACATCTTCAGAATTCTATATAAGTATACTCGTACGTGGGTAGATCTGCATTTATTCCAACTACCGTAATTTCGAACGCATTCAAAAACGTCGTTAAATAAAACTTACTGATGTCATCTATTGCGTAGGAAGGTAGTAGGTATAGGTATAGCTAAACATTACAAATTAATATAAAAGATTTTTAGCAGTATAAGAGTTACACTATTGTCGCTCTATATCCTAATTCACACCTTCACATTAGTTAAGATGTCGAGGAATCAGTTCAATCACGCCTATGAAGCTTTAATGTGATAAAGTTTAGCTTCTATATTAAGTATATCACATATACGATACTTTTTACTACGGACCATAGAAAAAATGATAAACATCGAGAACCGACCGTTGGTAGCTAAGGTAGTATAAACTACATACTACGCGATGAGCTAGATTCATTTTTCTTACAGTTATTTTTTGTCTCAAAGAGGACGACGTCCTCGACTCGACCGCTCTGCCTGCGGTGACAAATTGTTAGCCGCTAAAGAACGCAATTCTAGAGGTAGACAGATTAGATATACCTAGAAATATATTATAGGAATTATATGTTTTCATCTTCTCTATTTGTCGTTTACAACTGTGTGCTATTTAGAGAAATAATAATAGTTTTTACGGTGACATGTGTCAAACAATTTTTTACTTCAACGTTTGGAAATAGAGTAGAGTTATGACACCCCAAGTTAAACAGGTCGACAAATCACTTTGCATGGAAAGTTGTATTTTTTCCAATTATCGACAGGTATTCATAGGTAGGTACCTACTATAGGGCCAAACTGTTCAGAATTCCATACTAAAACCTCTAAAACCATTTTATAATGGTCGAGTCTAACCCTGTATTTACCTAGGTACCTATTCTTTTTTACGTATTTACGTTAATTTAAGAATTTTGTCTGAGAAATAATCTTAATTTTTTGTTTTGTTTTTAGGGGCAACATGTTTGATGAGGTCCAGAACTACCAAATTATTAAAAAGATCAGGTATATGTGCAAGTAGGTATAATGTATATATATTTTCTTACAAAAGATGAATAGAAATAAATTTCACCAAAGTTGTGACGAAGTACCGTTTTTCTAGGCAAATTTCTGTCTAACAAAAGCATAATGTAAATTCAGAATATAACTTTTTTATGAGAATGTATCCATCAAAAATGGAATAGAATATTTCACAAAGAAAGATTGATGACAGCGTCTATACTTGACGCGAAAATAATGTTTAACTTCGTATAGTTGGTATATATCGTGTGAAAACGGTACCCTAACATATGATGCTCTAAATCAGTTCAGGCGCCCGCAAAACTTGATCTGCTAGCAAAAAACCAAGATTGATGGGGTGGCAGGGGCGGCGTGTGTCGACGCGAATGCCTCCCCTCGTCTATGTATCTATCCACCGCTGAAGTCGGCAGTCAACCCTTATTTCGGGTCACGGAACTCGCTCGGCCATAATACTGTCTACCCACCGGAGGTGACACAAAACATGGCTTGATTTATTTAACCCGCAAACGAAGAATGTCACGTTTTACTTTCGTCATCAAAATAATATACCTATTGATTTACATCCTTGTAAGTCATAATATTTAAAATTAGAGTAAGAATATTTTGAATGAAATGCATAAATAAACGATTAGTAGTACGGCCGCACCCGCACAACTGTCTATCTCAATAACGGACTTTTATTTTTTTCCGGAAAAAGCGAGTTAAGTAGGTAAGTACTTATATTATCACATAACTTACAAAGAAATTGATTTCATTCACTTCTATGGAAATGTTTACAAAAACCTAATTAGATGGCGCAGCTAGCTAAATTGTAAATATATACTGTGTGTAAATATATATGTGACTGATACATACACCCACATAAAATTTTCGATTTAGACTCCATAAGTGTAGGCGAATCGATTTTCATCGAATATGCGATTTTTTGCAACTTTACAAAACTTCCTTCACTCATATGGAATAGACGTTCGAAAGTTTCACTTAATACTACCTCTACTAACCTATTTAAAGGTTTTCCCGCCGATGACGTAAATTAGAGTTCAACAATTTCATATCCTGCTTAGCGGCTTACGGTATATAAAAGTTTCATTAGAATCAGCCTTTCCAAGATATTTTCATTTAAAGTAGGTATCTATGGAGCAATATTAAGTTAGTAATAATAAGTTGGTAATAGCCCTAGTTATACTCTACCATCGAACTATTTCCTAAGGTGATAAAAAGCAGATGTGGCAAACAAGAAACTTCCAGCTTTCAGCAAGGCATATTTTAAAACAATACAGTATATTCAAGAAAATTGTACGGAGATAAAGCAAAATTAACACCAGATATGCCTGTCATTAATTGCTTATACTTATTTATTATTACGAAAATGTAACCCTACACGTGTCTGTCTTACTTTAGGCTGGCATCTATTAGAATTTCCGAGAAAATGTTTTATTCACTTAAGTAAGGTCTACAACATTAACATAGAATGTTTTAACTTAAATTAAGTTTTAAATTAAATTGTTATAACTATTATGTCAACCAAAAATTAGATTCACAACGAAATTAAATAATATTATGATTTTAAATGATATCGAAGAAGAGAAGCTAATTTTGATTATAATAATATCGAAGCCCGGCCTGCTCCATAGGCTGGAAGTTATAATGTCATCGTGCGAGACGATTTGTGATGATTCTAAATAAGTACTCGCGTTTGGAAAACTTCCTCCTATTAATAGAGTCTGTAAAACTGTTTCTCACTTTAAGTCCGAGTAGACCTCCGTCAAGGCGTCAAATTCAATTCCAACTTCCCCAATCAACATCGCTTGAAATTTAATTAAGATAGAAATTTATTATTGTTTAGTACCTACCTATCCTTAGTGAGTAAATTCAATATACGAAATATAAAGCGTGTTTCAATGATTGATTCTACTCCACGCCGTTTGGGTTTTTTTTGTTCACGCAAAAACAACGGAACAGATTTTGGTGAAAGAGTAACAAATATCCGCATCCTTACAAACTTTCGCGTTAATATTAAGTACTAGGTTTTCTTCGCTACCTTTTCGACCCATCTTCGACCCAGAATATATTTAAAAAGTTATCCTTGTTTTTTAATTTACATTTCATTTAAAGTACTTACCTACCTACTTCAAGGATCTCTGACAATATGGTAGTATAAGTATAGGTAGATACAATTATAATGTCAGTAGACATAAAGCGCTAAATGCCAATTGTGGGCACTAACTAGAAAACGTGGTCCTTCAGTTAATACTAGTAGTTCCGTGAGAACAGTAGACCTCGCCAGCCCTTATAAACCAAACCTAAAAGAAACCAACAAAAGTCAACTTTGGAAACAGAAAAAGTACCTACTAAAGTGACAAAAATTAGCACTTTAAAGCTTAATATTTCGCAAACGGATCCCTGAATCGAAAAATGTTTATCACACACCCGCGATATTTTTGAAAGACCCATCCAACGATACCCCACACCATGGATATCACGCGGAAAAAAATAATTTTCCATTTTACGTATGCAGTTCTATGAACATAATTTATTTTTTCAACTTTCTTAAGTCGATCCACTATTACTCAAAAACTAATAGAACCTACTTAGCCGTAATAGTTTTCCTTGTATCTACGTTATATATGCTACTGCCATGAATTTTTTCACATTTCCAGAAGCAACCGTTTAGCTGGCAGGGGGGGGGGACACGTGACTCTAACAAAAATTACCGCTTTAAAGCTTAATATTTCGCCAACGGATCCCTAAATCGAAAAAATGGTATTCACACACCAGCAATATTTTTGAAAGACCTATCCAACGATATCCCACACTATGGGATTCACAAGAAAAAAAAAGTTCACTCCCACTTTGCGAGTATGGTAGGTACTCTAAAAAAAATGTTTTTCAAAATTTTATTCTACTCATTTTGTAGGTTTAATTAATTTATACATATGCCAAATTTTCGTCAAAATCGGTTGAAAAATGCGACCTGTAGAGAATTACAGACAGACAGACAGACAGACAGACAGACAGACAGCCGGACAAGAGCATTTTTGGCCAGTCTCGAAACGTAGACGCTTCGCTCGCTCGGTCAATTACCGTTGCTGTATGTACTTGCACATAGTCAGACTCCCTGGGGCAGCTTAGAAAAGGTCACAACACTCACTGAGCCCTTAGAAATATTATCGTATTTTCACACTAATGTACTGGACATAATTTAGATTGTATGCCACAAAGGGACAAAGGAACAGAGATAAATAAATTGTAGAGAGCCCACAATGTCCCAATAGCTACTTTTTATTCAGAGAGGGGTCAACAAGTTCAACAATAGCCCTCTGCTTTTATCAGAACAGGGATCGATGATTCCCAACATGTCTGCGAATCCTATACGTATGGAAGTATACATAAGATAGCCACAATAACAGCAATCTTTAAGGACAAAGAGATTCAATAAAATAAAAATCGACCTATCAGGTAGAAAATTGCAGTCGAAGAATAAAAGAATTACATAATTGTGTAAAGAAATCTAAGAATAAAAACTAATAATCGATGGATTGATTGATTGTAATATCAATCATTCACATCACTACAAATTTATACAAGGTAGCGTTTTGTATTTTTGAAAACGATTATCGTTATCGGCTTTTCAACCGGCGAACAAAACGGAGAAGGCTCTTAGTCAACCGGTACCTATAATTTAACCACCAAGTATAAACAGTAACGTCCCTACAAAGATAGTCTTTCTACAAAGAATGCTTCTGCGACATGATGTTCGTTGCTCGAGGCAATCCCCATTAAGGTGTTCCAAAGCCAGCTACCATCCTCACGCGAATCTTTTCATACGAGTTTCTAAACATAGAAATTCTATTTTTAAAACTTCATTCAAGATGTTATAAGGTTTTCTGTGTAAGACATCTCTATGATAGGTATATTTTCGTGATTTTGTATCTTCTACTCCTTTTGGAAGATGTTTCAAGCTAAATATATGCGCCTGATATTATTGACCTTGCTTGTTTTTTACAATTATTGGAATTAATAACTTTATATAGGGTGGGACCAAAGCATGACATAACAATCCCGTTTACCTGAAAATGTCAGAATGTGTTTTGGTATTTTTTTCTCATCAAAGGAACTATGATCGTTACTGCAGCAACCGGCATCAGAGGCATTGATGAACGAACGTGTAATACATACATACGCAGGTAAATCCATCAATGCATATGGTTGTGGCCAAGCACTGGCCTTGGCTTGTATAGTACTTTTCTCAAATAATGCGCGGAAATTCAAACTAAGTAGTACAGTACTACAATTTTATTTGAAAATATAATCAATGACGAACAACAATAATTTTTCACGCGCGCCAAAATGTTCATTTGTGTTTTTTTAAAACTGCTTCTTTTTGCAAGCCAGTTCGTTTAAATAAAACTTTTATTATTTACCTATCTCCGTGGTTTAAATTACACAGCGCTTAAGATTTTCATAGTAATTTATTAACCAGCTAAACACGACAAATACGGATTTTCATACAATTTTGCCGGCCGCTGCACTTATGTTATATCTTAACCAATACAGCATTTTCGATTTATTTCCAAGAAGGTTGTCAAAATAATGCTAAAATCTCCAAGCAATGTTTCAGAAAAATTGTTTTTTTTTAAGTGAGGCCTAAGGATAGAACAGTATTCGCAGTTCACTCTATTATTTATTAAAATCACCTACCAAATTGTACCTTAGGCACACTGAGGGTTTTCTATAACTTTATTCACTTAACTATCCACTACAAAAGGGCAATGTTGGGCAAGTTTAATGAATTTACAACTAGAAATAACTTTATTGCGGTCGTGACTGCACTGTAGTACACTTTCGCAAATCCGTGGCTAATTTTACTAAGGTGGTGCGGTCAATGCGCTGCGATCCAGCAGAACCGAAATAACAGGCCGTTAATTGAAACCGGCGCCATTTCGATCGAATTTGATGTACATTGAACTACTTCACCGATGCACGTCACACATTTAAATTTAATGTTCGAATTATGCAAGTTTAAAATTAAGCTGATGTGCGCTTAGCATGTGTAATTGTGCATTATTGTAACTGATGCGAATTATTGACTTTTGTTGCCTTTATCGCAGTATGCACTAAGATGATTTTCACTAGGACTGGACACGCTCAAAAATCTTAGCTAGATAACTTGAAGTGCAAACTTAACCCTTAAGTATATAAAAATAAAGAACCTGTAATATCAAATCCTTTAAAAAACAGTAATAGGTATTAACCTCTATTGCGTTATTTTTACATGAAACCTGTAATCCATAAAAATAATACGCCAACAATGTGCACCGACTTTTGTATAAAATACTGTAGGTAAAAGTACCATGAATGCTTATATTACTCGTTAGAAAAAATATTTATTTTCTAATTCTTTGTTCTTTTTGATAAAGAGTGTGGCCAGTTTTGGCAGCCTTAATCCCCTGCTTTTTGTAGATTTAGGGCCTTAAATAGAGAGAAAAAATATTACTGCCGTTTCAATAGCGGCGCATTACCCCTGCGGATTGAATGCGGCTCTTTATGGAGTTTTCTCATTCCCTCCCTGGGAGCACTCTTCAGCAGTTAATATTTCCAAGGCTCAAACGTTTATTAAGAGCTCGTGGGATTCTTATACAAATCTTTTATGAAAGTTATTTCACTTGGCTAAAATTCTTGAATGTTAATTTATGGAAGCACTTGAGGTTCAGTGAGGCTAATTTGCTTACTAACAGATTATTTAATAAAGGCACGGGCGCGTACATAACTCAGAATTTTTAATGATTCAATTTCGGGAGTAAATTGAAATAAGTTATTTGCAGTGTCAATTAATTTATTCAAATAGGTGTAAGAAGATTTATATGTCAATTAATTTATTCAAATAGATGTAAGAGACAAAAAAAAAATTATTTTCTAAAAAAAGAAAACCTTTAAGTAGCGTGAATCAGGGTAAGTATGGGACATCAAAAAATGGGATAAAAAAGCTAGAAATATGGTATCCGATACAGTTGTTAAAAATTTTAGCTTGTCCCTTATTACCCCTTTTTTTGTTATCCCGTGATTACTCCGATTCACTCTTCACCAATAACCATCGATAGAAGTTATCTGTCATCAAAATAGGACAATCCCCCATAGTTCTACGGCTCGCATAACCTTATGGTAAGTAAAGTTGCAAAGTTTTGAGTTCGCGTAAAATTATGTATATTACTTAAAGGTCCTATTATATACTCAACATTACGTACTTATTGCACGCATCGCATTTAAATGAACTGTGTTATTCGTTCCTACCTATAATAATTGCGTAAAATCACGCGGTTCGGCACTCAAATTAATGGGAAGATAATTTTATTGGAATCGTTAACCGTAGGTATTAATTGCTAGCGCGGGAGATTATTAACAAACGACACCACCAGAAACTGTAAGAAAAATTGGAATAACGTTGGCCAACAAAATTATGTGTCAGTTCGATAAGTTTTCAGTTGTCAAATAATTAGCAATAGGAACAGCATTAATAATACTTTGACAATTAAAATAGACCTTAATGTTTTATGACGTGCAAACGAATGTCAACCTTAGGACGGTACACTACTTTTTGACCGACTGTACATCATATTTCAAGGTAATAGAAAATTTTATTGGCATACTTACATTAGTTTTTTTCCCAGACTCTACGACGACGTCACAACAGTTAACGAGATGAACAATAATTTAGGTACCTATTTACTTAGACAAAATTATTCGTTAGGTAATTATTATTTTTTAACCCTCGTATTAAAATCATGTATAAGGTAAAATATTACCTTTCAACCCTATGAGCTGACTATTTTTTTTCATAAGTAAGCCAAATTTTATAAATTTGATAAAACATAGACAAATATTGACTTACGTGTGCCATCGAAGCGTGTTGCGATGGTGTCGAGGAAAGTGTTCTGGGGCGCGAGCAGCCCCTTGCGAACCGGCATCCCCGCCGCGCGCCCGCGCACACCACCCTGCTTACCTACCAAAACATATACGAACATGTTATTATCCTAAGCAAACTCAAACCAACATCTACGGATTTTGCTTCTGTAAACTAGCTGAGGACCAAAGAGAATAGATAAGGTACACATAATATTTGACACTGCACTACATACCAGTACCTTTACCAGATTGAGGGAGAAATAGAAATCAAACAAGAGAGTAAATATCTGCCTATCTATGGGGAACTTTGTTCACAGAACTTTTGGTTTGGACACAGAATAGATAATAGGACAAGTCGTTTGGATAGGAATTTGTCAAAGCGAGGGTACCAGACTAATAGACAAAGTTTCTGTATTTTTTAGGTGTATGTAATGTTCTACTCTAGATATAAATCGCGAAGTGCTTGATACACCAAGAGTTTAGACATATTACCTAAGTTAATGTGATGACTGGCCTGTTGGCGTAGTGGTAGTGACCCTGCCTACTGCGCCAAAGGTCGTGGGTTCGATTCCCACCCGGGACCAACATTTGTGTGATGAGCACTGTTGGTTTTCGGATTCTGGGTGTTTGTATGTATTTAAGTATTTATTTAAGAGTATTTAAGTATGTTTATCAGTTATCCAGTACCCATGTACAGTCGACCGCACGTCAGTGGAAACACTTTGACCTTGAGCCGGCCTAGCCTATTTGGGAGTTTCAATACTATGAGAGACCAGTTTATACGGGTTTTGTTTCTTAGTTGGGACTAAACAGCCGTGTGTAAATTTGTCCAAACATTATTATTATGTATACAGTGCCTACAATTCATTTGCTTGCTACACGCAACATATAATCCGCGACATAGGTACAAATATGACTATACCCCATATATGGGGTAGTCATGAATATCAATAATTAACAAACACACTTCGACACCCCCAGCTAGGTTCAGGGCAAACGGAAAACGTATATTTCTTCGCTAGTGAGGTAAATATTTATAATAACATTATTCTTATAAGTTCATGACAAAAGTTTATAAAAGTAGGTAGGTACGCACTTACTTCATGAAATCAACAGACGTTTTCGTTACAACTTTTTGCTTGCAGATTTGTGATGCTATTACTATGTACCTAACTAAGATGAAATATGTAAAAATGTTATGTACTTATGTATTCACATATATATTTCATGGAGCAGTAAACGAACTTGATGTTGCATTAAGATCGTGAACTTCACGAGGCAGTCATTTACTATACAGGTGTAACATTTAGATGGGTCAGTATGGGGAAGTCTGAAACGAGATAGAAAAATATGCTCTGAGAAGCCATGTCGTCGATTTTAAAGACGTGAAAAACTGCATTCATAGATTTAAAGAAAGCTCATACACTACTCGGGAATCGAACCTGGACATTTTGAAAAAAGAAACTTACATTATTTTATTATGAATATTGGTCGTGTAGGTTGTAAGCAGTAAATGTTGCTAGGAATCCTTGTATCTAAAATTAATAGAATGTTATGTAAATAATTATTTTATGCAATTCCGGAAAAATGTATTAGTACAAACGGCCCCATCAAATGGTCCGCGAAATCACCCGATTTAACTCCACTAGATTATTTCATTTGTGGTTACGTTAAATATGAAGTCCACAACACAAGCTTGGACACCGCTGAACATCTAATAGCAGCCAGATGCCATTCTAACACAATTATACACAAAACGCAATAACAAAATCGTTACCTACATGAGTTGATTAATTCGAACATTTAGCTACGTAAATAATTAAAAGAATATTAAATACAAGACATTCTATTAATTTTAGATACAAAGTTTCTTAATAACATTTACAATTACAACCTACACAATCAATAGCCATAATAAAATAACGTACTTAAGTTTTTTTACAAAGTGTCCAGGTCACCAGGGTCGATTCCCGAGTAGTGTATGACTTTTTTTAAAATCTATGAATGCAGTTTTTCTTTTTACTAAAATCGATGAGAACAGATCTTCGTATCTCCTATAGTTTCGGACTTCCCCGTACTGACCCATCCAAATGTTACACCCTGCATATTGATTTTTTGACTGTAGTAGTTGACTGACTGTGAAATAGCATTATTAGTACATTTTATGCTCTTTGTATTCATTATTATAATTATATTGTGAACAATATATAATAATGTGTACACTACTCTGCTTTCATGAATATCCATCATTCGGCGAGTGACACTTTTATATTTTTAGAATCCATTCATTCAGAAATCCTATCATTTCGCAGAATTTAATTTGGTTAAAAGTATTATGTGATGGATTGGATATATCATTTCACCGAGCCTCATATGAAAGTCCGTAATTTTTTTGTAATACATCCGTAGCACAGAATACACAATCCGTAGTTCAATTTTGTTAGGTTGCATGACTATGAATCCGCAGCGAGCGGAGCGAGGGTAACAAACGCACACAACAAAACGCACCCATGTCGGTGAAATTACAATTATGCTGAACTAGTTACTTTCGTTCGACCGAATGAGATTCAGTCAATTATAGTACCTAAACCCTTTTTAAGGGTCCGTCAAACAAAACTAGAAAACTACTGGACCGATTGAGCTGATAAAAGTTATTGAAAAATTGATCGAAGTAGGAGGACCCAGCCGTAGGAGTACATATAAGGAAACGGAATAATCATGGAAATTTCAGAAAAACAAACAACAATTATTTGACGATACCCGCACATTATACATAATGTGCGTCGTACACTCTGCTGACTTAATAAACAGAAAGTCTGCAAAATATTCAGCAGTAAATTAATTTAGTTCATGTGCCATAAAATATAAATTTATTAATGACTATAGCTCGTAGCGTAGGAAGTAATACAGGGTACAGGATAGGTACCCTATACGTCCGGATTTTCATTAGCCGTCGCATAAATCTCAACTGTATAATTAAAGCTCTATTTAAGGTGACCCATAAACGATGGCGGTGGCTGCGGTGTTCCGTTAGAATATGCTTGCAGCCTTTTCACCTTCTCGTAAACTTTTTATGTTTCATAAATGCGAAAGCAGTAAATATGAATTAATGGCTTTTCGAGGTTACGCCCTTTTGTTGCTTATAGTCTTTCTGGTTGACTATAAACAAGTGTTGATCTAGCAGGTTTGCAGCGGAGCAATAATTTTGCACATAAATCTATTAGGTTATGGTTACAGGGTAATTATAATCAACCGCCTGCTGTTTAACGTTCGGCTTTTATCTTTGCACTGCTGTCTAGCTAAAGAGAAACATTGTAAAGTACATGGAAATTCTATTCTTAAACCAAAACGACAACTGATGTATATAAATAAAATTGTCGAACGTTTGCCAGAATTTTTAGGAATATTTAATTATTATAGTTTCCCGGTACTGTTTCGTACTACAGGAAAAGTGAAGACAAGATATTATCACGAGCAACGTATTCACGTGGACTATAGTCGCTTTGGATAACGCTGCGAGATGGCACTAAGAGATGAAAAAAAAATCTCCCTTTTAATAATACTATTAAAGTTCAGTAGTCCTTCAGACCCAGAGCAATTTTTTTGCATAATGTTGAGTTTTTGTAATATACGACCCAAGTATAGGTACCTAATTTCTAGGACCAAATGTACTATTAACTTTGGTCCGATAAGAAGGCACTTGGGTCGTAGGACACAAAGACTATAAAAATAGATCTGAATATATATTTCTAAATATAAATATATTTTTGAAAAATAAATTAGAAAATAAATAAATAAATAAATAATTATTATTTGTTAAATTTTAATTTTCCCATCAGTATCGTGTATGTTCCAAGTTCCACCTTAATCGGTCCAGTAGATTTCGACCTATCCAGGGGACAGACCGGACAAAAAGCTTCGCAATAATAACTTAGAGACTTTAAACTTTTCTGCAAAATTAATTTAGATGTAAAATCCCCATTTATTTATTTCGGCTTCGGACTCATTCATTTCAGATGTTTTCCTACCTCGAAATACCGTGATAATGCGTAGAAAACTTTTTCCCGCGGGAATAGCTTTTCCCGAGGTATCTATAGCGTATGTGTTATTCTGATTATAGTAAAGTTTCATCAAAATCGGTTCCGTTATTTTTGCGTGAAAGAGTAACAAACATTGGATGTTTGTTATTCTCGTTTATAATATTAGTAGGATTGTGAATGTTCCTACTCATGGAACTATTTCTGAATGCCATGTTCAAATTAATTCTATTGGAATCGAAAATCTAAGTAAAATAAGACAACCTAAATTTATTTCTATCGTAGAACTAAGTAGATGGACTTACCGAAAATGTTGGAAATAAGAAATATGTCCCACGATATATTCATAAAAAATATAGGTACCTATTTATTCATAACATAAATTCAAAACAAAATTGAATCTTATGGAACGACTTCCGTTGTGAAATGAACTGTTTCCTTATTTTCTTGTTCAGCGTTGCAATAAAGAAATGGGAAAACTCTAGTAATGTATTTTTTCATAACATCCCCTGTGATGAAAATTCCAATTTATCCGGCATTTCTCAACCAGGGTAGAGTTTCACCAATTTTAGGCGCAATAGGTAGGTATGCAAATATTCAGTAGCTTACCTCTCTATTCGCTCAGCGGAGTTACTGGTGTCTATGAAGGTATATGTATTTAGGTATATTTAAATATATGTATGTATGTAAGCGGTTTATTGTATCAAAATCAACAGTAACTGTAAGAAGTAGGAATAAAATTATGTACAAAGGCGGACTTGTCCCTTTTAGGGATCTCTTCCAATTAAACTTAGTTCTTGCTTACTTAATTTTTCCCGTGGTAAAATAATCTTATAGCTAATTATAAGGCCTACTCATTTGGTTCATAGGAATTATTCACAAAATAATTACTGCATACTTTCACAGTACGCAGAATTACACATATATATATATAAAAACTAAACATTATATAGCTGCCAATTAGAACTAAAATCAACTCATGCGGAGCAAGGACGGGTGGCTTATTGTACAACTTCCTTTTGCGGGCATAAATATATTTTTTATAAGCTGTAGGTATTTATTGGATATTCAATACAAAAGACTTCAACGCGTGCTATATAACTTTCCAAAAGTATTACATCCAGTCTTGTTTAAAGTTAAATTACTTTATTAAGTTAGGTATTCCGATAAAGTTATGTCGATTAGTGACTGAGTGAGAATGTTATTCGGCGTGACCTTTTTATTAATATTTATTTTTTGTTCAAATACCTGGCATATTACTTATTTTAATAGTAATAGACTTTTAACTTATTGAATAGAGATTCAGTTAATAAACAAAATATTAAATTTCCTCACTGTTGGTACTATACATACTCAGTTTACTTTACGATTCCATTACGGGGGATTGTGCTCATGTAGACGATATTAGTTTCTCAGTATTATTGTTACGTGCGGATTATATTGACTCTTACTCATCATGGAGCCTGTCTGTAAGTCATCAGCCCACACATATTGTAACATTATAGGAACGAGGAAGCTGTCAGCAATCTGGGAATGGATAAAGGGGCTAATGCCGTAATGACTTTGTAATTCCGCACGAGCTATATACCCTTCCGTGTGCTCTGCACTTTAATCCTTTGATACGGGCTTTGTTACTTCTGCCGTGCTTACGAGTATCTCATAACAGTTTAAGGCCCTCTCCCCCAATATTTTGTTAATCGCGTATTAAAGGAAATGTTTCGAATTTAACGGCAACATGACGTAAACGTATTTCATACACAATTCAGCAAAGCGGAAAAGTGTCTGGCTTGTTAAGGAAAACGGAAGCAGTCGTCTCATTTTCACAACACAATGAACACTAATATATTAAAGAGGAAAAGTTGTATCCATTCCAATAGACGTATCAAACGCAGAATATAACTATCTGTTTCATGAGAATCCGTCCCCGTATTAAATTTGGATTGCCCAAAAGTGTGTCATTCTGATGTGTTTATCCTACTAATATTAAAGTTTGTAAAGATGTGAGTATGTTTCTTACTCTTTCACGCAAAAACTACCCAACAAATTTTAATGACCCTTGGTACAGTGATAGCTTACATCCTGGAATAACATATAAGCTACTTTTTAACGCGGACAAAGTCGCGGGGCGTCTGCTAATACCCCCTAAATAACAAAACACCTACATAGAGGGCGCTGTTTCACAATGTACACGGGAAAAACTTTTATACGCGCGCGAAGCCGCGGGAAAAAGCTTATAATCTATATTACAGTAAAGTTATCAAAATCTGATCCGTAGCTTTTGCGTTGCGAGTAACAAACATCCAAACATCCTTATAAACATTCGCCTTTATAATATTAGTAGAATATGATTAACATGGGCGGCAATTTAGAGGATACGGGCCTGGTATAGTCTGCGACGAGTAAAATGGAGTAGTTTACAGGTTTCGAAGGCTTTGTGCCCGCGCTTTGCACATCGTCGCGTCGTCGCCTCTTTGATGTAGCAAATGTATTACCTGTTTCGTTTCTACATGTGCGTTGTACACACATTATGGTATTTATTATGTAACTTTGTTAATTACCTACTTCACATTTGTCTCAAATGGAATTACATGACATGAAGTTTACAGACAACAAGACATTGCAGATTAAATGGATAAGTACCTGCTGTGTAAGCAATAAGTTACGAAATTTTGTTCGACAAATTGGGAAAATTTAATGCCTGTTTCAAATGTTATGAATAATGTTTTTTTAAATTCTTTCATGTTTAGGAGATTTACTGTAATAATGTCCAATATCTTTCTATCTATGTATAGGTACTCATCTTTAAGGACATTTATAGTACCTATGTATGAACATTCTATCAATGTTCAAACTTCAGTGTGTCTACGAGGAAGTAACGAACATCTATACTAATATCAATGGGAAAGAAACTATGTCTGGCTGTTTTGTTGTCTTTTCACGCCTAAACCGGTGAACTGATTTTGATGAAACTTGGTGTGGAAATACATCCAACTCTAGGGCAGGATATATGCTATCTACTTCTTACCGCGATAAACTGTTCCCGTGGGAAAATAACTTATTCCACCCAGGTGAAGCCGCGGGCATTAGCTAGTTTCAGTTTGTTATATATCACCTTAAATAGTAGAGTAAGTATTTTACCTTAAGTATCGGTGTCACTTCAGCGAAGTTTGTTATTTAGAGCTAGAACTAACACAATAATACGAACAATTCAAAGAGCTTAAAGCTTTACACAAACACATAAAGGGACTAAAACCACTATGTCTGGGTTCAGCAGACCGCAGTAAACAGCCAAGCGAGATCCGCACAATATTATCTATATACCTACGATCAAAATACCTAAATACTTCTACATCTATCTACAACTATAACTTCACTATTCCTTTTAAATATTTTTAATTAATTTCACAGCATATTAAACACATTTTACGTACATTACACCATATGAAAAACATCAAAATGCCAATTATGAACCGAAAATACAAATTCCATAAGGATCTTGGATAAAATCTAAATACAGGGAATAGTTACATACTAAAATCAATATGCACTCTATAAACTAAGATTCTTTCTTATCACTTCTTTGTATGATGAGATGAGAGATGTGTGTGACTTGTGTATTGGCATGTATTGGTGTGGTGTGTGTGAGCGAGTGAAATGATTGAATAAAATGGAGTCGTTATTGATCGGTTAATGCCTTAATGATTTCTTTAAGATATTAGGTATGTTCAGTAGTTATCTACGTAAAAATATCTAATGCTGTAAGGGTAGGCATTCATACTGTTAGATATCTAACACACACAAAACAAACATTAATTTTACTACAAATAAATAAATAATATATTCAAGTTTTACAATATTGTGGTAAATTATATTGGGTTTTTCAATAAAAGTATTTCCTCCATTCCAACCACTCATCACAGTAAATGAACCTCTACTCGGAATTTCGTTGCGGAATCAAAAACAGGACTTTCAGTCCGTAATCGGATCACACCGCTTTGTTCTTCTCTCCGTGTCCATGATACAACGTGCTCGTATTTTACAGTTACATTCTCTAGTTCCACGAAATTAATGAACTACGTGACTACCATGTAAATGTTTTATCGTCGATTTGGAATATTTGTTACCCGAACCGCTTCCTAAGCTTCGTTTGTTATGCTTATCTGCCCTATGAGGTATTATTGAGGCGGGAATAATGACCTCAGTCGGGCTCTACACAAAGGTTGCCGTCAACAAGTGGTCAGCGTTGCTTTGGAAACTTGAAGGTTTACCTTATTCATTGTACCCGAACAAAAAGGATTGTCAATTTCTTTACGGACATTATTTTAGACATAATTTCAATTTTATGCTTTTTAAAACGTAGCGTTCAAACGTAATGTTTAAGACTGAATCTTTCAGTGAGTAGTTTCATGGAGCAACGTATCAATGAAATTGAAATTTTATCGCACCTCCGACGTAGAATATGCAACTAGTGCGCTCGAGCTGAAACACGCGCCGGTGTATTGTGTTATTTCCAGTTCGTGAACAGGCACGTAACGAGGAAGGTGGGAAGGCCTGTACTAAAAAAAGATATAGGAAAGTATGTGACGACGGTTAGTGAGCATAAAGAAAAGGAAGTTTTAAGTAGTTATTTCGAAAAACACACGTTACCAATTAACTTCCACAACAAGAAATACGAAAGTCACATCTTCTCCTCATGGGATTCCATACCCCTGTCTCTCCTTAGATGGTGGATATAGGTATGATTGTATGGAAAAGAATATGACGATGGCGATGTGACTGGACAATGTTCTGAAGAATGCAGGACATACATATCATCTTCAAACTAAGTAATTAAGGACATTTATATTGATAAATTAAGAAGAGAAGAGACAAGACATCAAGACGAGACAAATAGACGAAAATGGTCAATGAGACCAATACTCATAACGACTTATAAGCGACGATCAAAGGGTAGGTTTCATAATTCACTCATTTCTGGACCGGACCCCCTTTGAAACAAACTTCTTGGTACGTGCCGTGGCTTGCCGGACGAGGCAGAACAACCGTGCGTTCAGCAGTTTACGTATTCCAGAGGCACGCGGAACAATGCCAGGGCGCAATTATTGCGTTCACTAATTACCGTCGTTATTTTCTTCGTGCACACAGGCCGACGCGGACGCCATGCGCCACGGCTACGCCTGTTCCAACAATAAATTGAAACGGTCAATTGTTTTCGTTGAACGTTATTTGTTTACGGTACAAAATTAATATAGTCGTTGTGAACATGAAAATTATGTGTGCAATGAAATGAATTCAGTTTTACTAGTTTACAATATTAATGCACACAGAATGGTCAAATCGAAGAAGTTCTCACCTTTTAACATTGCGAATTACTTATCAACTTTGCTGGCTCACATGTGGCAACTGGCATTATTTAGCTTTGCTTTAAATATGTGGTCGTTTCTTTAAATTACAGGTTACAAATGTTGGGATAGAAATGTCCAACGTTACTAAATTCTACTTATCAAGGTTTGATGTCTCAACCCTCTAAGCTGGAGACCTGGCATTTACCAGTCCACTCACACCTAAATAAATACGTGGGTAACAATTTACCCTTGGGCATTGAAGGGTTGGAAGCGATTAAATATTTATATACCAATTACATTTGTATTTAGCCACTGCATTTATCACTGTAATGGGATTAAGTTCAATTTATGCCTTTGAGTGGATTTCTCATGGGAAGTACTATTACAGGTTGCACGATTAACATTTTAGTAGTTAGTAAACAATCAGATATGCCAAAAATTAAAAATATTGCTCAAGCTAACTACGAATTGAATAAAATAAACTAGTCCACCTCTTATTAATGCATAGTCTGCTCGGTAACGGCAAGAATTGATAATAGTTACAAAGAAGTAATGCCCTGTCGAAAAAAACAATATCTCAGGAGAAGCTGAAGTAAAGATTAGTTGGTAAAAATTCCTACAATTTTTTTTTTAAATTGGCGCGTCGTAGGAAAATGACCAAGCTGTATGAGCTTACTTTTTCTTTCCTTAAAATAAAATGTGGCTAGAATGTTTAGCGCGGGCCGCCGTACAATTTATTTACAAAGATATGTACTTGTACCCGACTTGTACCTATGTTTTGTGGGGTTTTGTCGGTATGTAACAGAATTAATCCTAGTTTGAGTCGAGCATCTGTTTATTTATTTGTTGTTCGCAGGTAGGATCTACACTTATTGAATTACTCGCGACTTCGACCGACCGTCAAGAATATTCTATCATTCTCCTGGTACTGGCTATATACCTTTACGAAAGAGAATAGAACGAAAGTCGCAATCGATCCTCTTGATCCAAACTTGTAGCCGACAGGATTTTCCATTTACCCTTTTTCCCTCTTCAGGTTGTGATTTTACCCTTTCCTTGTACGAGCATTCTATTTTTTGACATTGTACATTGAACCTTAATAAAAAGAAATAACTATCTCAGCAGGTGTCATGGTTGTCATCAATTTTATTGACGGGAAAGCTCATTGTCGCTCATTTGATTTCATTTTCTGGTTCAGACGTGCCTCGTGACTTTGGTTCGAAATAGAAATCTAAGGACAAGATGTGGTGACCCGGGATATTACGTGTCAGCTTCTACAACTTGTTTTGTTCATTAGATAATTTTGAATTTTGTGGGTTGCTTTCGTATTTTGAGTGAAGCCGATTTAGAATTAATTTATGGAAGAAGAGTAATAAAATCTGTAGTCTTATTAATTGATAATTAATAATTATCAATATCGAGTTCTAGTATTTTAGTCATCGCGGATACTTATATCTTTCAGCAACAATCATTTACGAGTAACTACACTAGGTATGTACATAACTGTTTTTTTTTTCTTTATTTTAGTTTGGGACCTGTTATAAAATACTAATTAGCATGAAAGAACAGTTAAAACGTTACAACTAGGTTCATACCTACACAGAGTAATATTATTTAACTCGTTTGAAAAAAGTTCGCAAGAAAATTTGCGTATGCGTAAAACTTTTTCAAGTAGGTAGGTACCTACGGAGTTGTGAAGTTATCTTGCGAATTGAAAGACGTGCCCATTTCGGATTCACCTGCGGGAATACGTATCCTCTTAGTCTTACGTTACGCTGTCTGCAAAAAGGCTGTATTCGAGCTACGTAAATCATAATAAAAAGTGTGTTTTCTTTTCCTGAGCCACCATCATGCGCGAGGGAGTTTATATGGGTATGACTTACAGTGAAGCTTAAATAAATTATATGGCCGCACTAACTTACTTTCTCCCTCAACCTCTAATAAATACAAGCATTTTAAAGTCGCAAAATAATAAAATATAATGTTCTCGTATAAGCATTGTAGGTAATTCTTTTTAGGCCCCCCAAATAATAATTGAATTTTATCCAGATGACCTAATCTAACTTTTTAGTCGGAAGTTTAGTATTTTAGTGCAACGTTTTAGTATTTTTAGTCAGTAGAAATATTATATTCAATAAATTTTTTATGCTGATTCAAAATTGCAATTCTTAGAAAATAGTTAATCAAATACCTATCTAACTAAAGTATCTTTATTAAGGTATCTATATATTTTTTGTCCTTAAAGATTTTATTAGTTTATTTTTTGAAATGAATTATGTAAATACAGGTTTTTTTAAAAAAACCAATGCTCTCTACTTGTTGGGTATATTTATACAAGGATAAGTTGGGGTAAATGTCATCAACAACAACTCATCACGTAGCGGTTTAAATGAGATCTCCCCCCTCAAGCCGCTGCTGCCCCCTCCAGGTCCCAATTCAATTTACTTGTAAAATATTTACATCCATTTATCCGCACGCCACTTTCAGGCCTTCCTTCCCCTTAAGCAGCTTCTTGTAATTCATTTACTGAAATGACAAATTTTAACGTTGAAATTAACAAATTTAAAAGTTTACTCTGCACAATGTTTTTTTAACCCTGACTCAACAAAAGGAGGGGTACGTTACTATAAGTATGTAAGTAAGTAAACTTAACATCCTTGTAAACGTATTCATGCAAATAAATGATTTACTTACAATTATTTATGTTTGAGTATTTGCCGCGTAAGTTTGTATGTTTGTCCTGTTTTTCATCGTGGCTCGGAGTCCGAGCCTCGGACCTCATCAATATTTCAGGAGAGGTTTTAGCCACAGTTGGTGAAAATTGGTTTATTTTTTTAATGTCTATAATTTGTAATAAACTCTGTAAGTATCTGTTATTTTATTAGCACACCTCTTGATCAACTGTCAGATTTCAAAATATGGGTAAGTTTAATGTATTTAAATTACTTAAAAGTTTAAAATATAAAGACAAAAAAATATTGGTACTTATCCATAGCCCTAGCTACGGTATGTAAACTTTCCAATTTAATTAGAAAATAGCGACCTGTTAAAGCAAAGGCAGCTATCCAATAAACATTCACGAAGACAGGGATTATACCTGCTCTCTGTAAAGCCTCTCGCTCAACAGAAAATTTGGGAAAAGTGGCAAAACTGAAAGGCTAATGGAAGTGGTTTCAACTCCGAAGTGAAGGTATAATAAATATAATGTAATATTAAAATACGACTGAGTAAGAAGTAGTAAAAATGCAATATAGCTGAGACCATTTGGGAAATATAAGTATAAAAGGGCTTTACTTTGCTCCTCTGACACACGGGACTTACTATTTTATTAGCCAGGATCGCATTGTTACATTTACACATGTAAGTAGTAGGTACTTAATTGTTTATTGAATATATTTTATTTTATTCTATTCGGCAAACATTTTTATTACAATTTACAAGACAATTTACACTTTCTCCAGTATCTATGTGTACTGGTACCTATATATGTAATTAAAAAAATATATCCTAAAAATTTCAATGAATGGTGAAAAAGTCGATGCTGTAGCGAATGTAGCGCTGCTATCGAATCTTATTGAATCTTGTCTGTCATCGAATCTTACTAATATTATAATTGCGAAGGGGGGAAGTTTGGCTGCTCGTTACTCAATCTAATTAACTGATTCGATAAAACTTGTTACATCGCATAGTAGGTCCAAGATTATTAATACTTTAAGGACACATAGAGGAACCTTTTTACCACGGGAGAATAAAATTCACTGCAGGAAAATTAGGACCTGTTTGTATACCTCAGGTAATTAATTCGACACACATACTAGCGATGTTTATAAAAATAGGCATATAATTTCAATACATGAATTATTTTTATCCTTATTCACACACAGAACCTCCCGTTACATCAGAGCAAATCTCTCGAAGGTTAAAAATAAACATAGGCAAACATAAAAACGGAAAAACACTGTCTTGTCTGTTATCGTCGAAATCTGACTTGTACTTGTCTCAGTTTTTATCATAAATAAATACATTAAAGTTTTATATTTGTTTACATACCATTCAGCTTACATGAGGTAAACTCACTAATAAAGTACTTAATGTCTCCAATATTAGACGATTAGTATTAATTATATCTTCTTTATTATTATATTATTATTTTATTACGAAAATTAAACTAACTACAATACATAAATATACTACACTAACTTAAAAATAAAATTACTATTATATCTTGACTACTACTTACTATAGGTACGACTTTTATTTTAGCTAACATAAAAAAAAACAATGAAAATGTCATTATGTTTTTTTTTTCATTGTTTTGTAGAAATTTTCGCCACTTTATTTGTAAATCTGAATAAAATTATTTATACGCTTGCTACTTCTTTAACTCTTCGATGTATGCAGATTATCAGGTCATCAAGTCCGGGAACGGAAGTAAAAACATTTTTCGCAAGTTTCCTAAAAATCTTCAACGAAGAAAATTTGATAGAAAATAAAGCATTAAAATGTACAGAAAAGTTCAGTTGTGGACGGCGTGATAGAGGAGCAAACACACAAAAAGATTTAACATTACATTGATTGGGACAGGTTGCCATGTATTTTCATCCCTGGATAATGTTTAGAATGATTTGTAGTGAGCCGCCATGTACTCGTAACGCGTATGTGCACCGAAATTATAGATTTTAATAAACAGAGTATAAATAACTTTACGCGCGTTCTGAAGTTTATTAGAACATAGTTTCCAATCTGTGTACGTCGTGTGATTTCACCAATGTGGACAAGTTACCATCGCCGCGTGTGCGGTGCGCTCGTTATTTCTATTTTAGTGAACCTCAAGGCTACCAGATATTGTCAATAGTCATACAAATGGATTGGTCAGGGATTGGCAATTCCGGAAAGCAAAAACAGAATCAGATACATATATTTACCACGAAGGTTGGTAGGTACGTCATGAAGGATTGATTTGAAGGTGGGATAGTGAAACCTGACAGTTGGAATGACATGATATAAAATGAGGACGTAAAATGGAGAGGTGAGGTTATAAAGAATTAGTAGGTGTTGCATCTTTGAGACTAATTATTACGGCAGACGAGTTATAAAAATCGCCTGTAGAAAAGCGAGGGGTGCCAGCATGGTGGACCAGCGACCTGAAAAAAGTAATCAGAAGCGGCTAGGAAAGAAAATGGAGGATCGAGTGTAGTGATATCAGTATCTACCTATACCCATACATAATCGAGTGTATGACTGGCAGTGATACAATGCTAATAGGTAAATGAAGATTGATTTAAATCAATTTTCTTAAATATACCTACTCGTCTTGGCCTCGGAAGAAATAATGCGCCCTACAGAAGTTGTTGGAAAGCTTTATAGAAAATCAACGCGTGGTAAATAAGCAACCTGAATTGAGCTTATCATCGGCCAGCGAGCTGAGTTGATCAAATAACAAAACTTACATCAAAGACATAGAAATCTCCATTACAAAGGTCTTGTGTATACCCAGATATTGAATATGCATTCTTATTTGAAGTAAGTATACAAACGATATTAGGTATCGTGTAAACTTTTGACGTAAATGATTATGATAGTGTTGTGTATTATCACAGAATATATATTAGTGTAATAAGTTATGCGCGAAATGCATTCGTAAAGTATAATAAATTGTATAAAGTTCACAGTGCGTAATACTGACAGATCAACTTTTCCTCCCACTCTCTTTTTGACCGAGCGAGCGAAGCGTCTACGTTTCGAGACTGGCCAAAAATGCTCTTGTCCGGCTGTCTGTCTGTCTGTCTGTCTGTCTGTCTGTCTGTAATTCTCTACAGGTCGCATTTTTCAACCGATTTTGACGAAAATTTGGCATATGTATAAATTAATTAAACCTACAAAATGAGTAGAATAAAATTTTGAAAAACATTTTTTTTAGAGTACCTACCATACTCGCAAAGTGGGAGTGAACTTTTTTTTTCTTGTGAATCCCATAGTGTGGGATATCGTTGGATAGGTCTTTCAAAAATATTGCTGGTGTGTGAATACCATTTTTTCGATTTAGGGATCCGTTGGCGAAATATTAAGCTTTAAAGCGGTAATTTTTGTTAGAGTCACGTGTCCCCCCCCCCCTGCCAGCTAAACGGTTGCTTCTGGAAATGTGAAAAAATTCATGGCAGTAGCATATATAACGTAGTTACAAGGAAAACTATTACGGCTAAGTAGGTTCTATTAGTTTTTGAGTAATAGTGGATCGACTTAAGAAAGTTGAAAAAATAAATTATGTTCATAGAACTGCATACGTAAAATGGAAAATTATTTTTTTCCGCGTGATATCCATGGTGTGGGGTATCGTTGGATGGGTCTTTCAAAAATATCGCGGGTGTGTGATAAACATTTTTCGATTCAGGGATCCGTTTGCGAAATATTAAGCTTTAAAGTGCTAATTTTTGTCACTTTAGTAGGTACTTTTTCTGTTTCCAAATTTGACTTTTGTTGATTTCTTTTAGGTTTGGTTTATAAGGGCTGGCGAGGTCTACTGTTCTCACGGAACTACTAGTAAATATAGACATGAAAAGTGAACAGAAATAAATTGTGAAGCTTTCTATCCGATTTAATGTAGCAAGAACAAAAAAAAAGTTTGCATTGTTTACAATACAAAATGACGTATAATCGATTGTACAATGGTAAATTTTCAACACATCATCTACAAATTAATTAATTAAACTTATAGTTAATCAATATCACGTGGATGGTATGTACGGGCGGGAGTAATGGAGGTCAGGCAGGTAGAGTTAATTAACACTAAGCACTCAGTTGACAAACCGCACAGCTTCCGGTGAAAATGGGGAGTGTTCATTTAGACTACAATATCAAATCCCTTTTATTTACCTATCGAAATAACAATGTACTAGACATCTATTCATGAAGACATTAATTTATGTACATTTTATTACTATTACTACAGATTTATTAAAGTGACCTACTTTACCTGTATGGTATGTAATTCAAAAATATGAGCTTACATCATAAAATCATTCTTATAGGTAGCTACTATAAATACAATACGATTGCTATAGTTCAAGTCACATACGCTACAGTATGGCTTCATGTTTTGACTAATTTCTCTTTCGAATATTAAAACTGAACAAATCAAAGTTTATTATTTTATTTGCAGATACTTTACTACCGAATGTAATCTCGCCAACACCCAGTAGGTACATGTAAGACTGAAATTTCAGCAGTCAACTTTAATCTCAAAAGGTCGACTAACGAACGTACGGGTAAAATATCTTATCTCGTCTTGCGCAAAAGGCGCCGTTGTAAACCTAGACGACTTGCAAGAGTTATTAATTTCTTGCGCCATGTACTTAGTTAAAACTATTCTATAGAACAAGGATTAAACTATATTAAACAATACAACCCTAATTTTAACTAGGATTTGGAATTGCAAACTGGCAACTGGTTTCAGATAAGAAAAGTTCTCTTTCACAACTGGTTACGAAACTCAGTTGCGATGGCGGCCGGAAGGCGTAACGCATCACTTAGAGCCTGCGATCATTACGATCGCCGCTTAGAGCAGCAAAGTATGGCCATCTGGCTAGAGGTAAGTATGCGGTTGCTTTATGAAGCACCATTACAATGTTAGCAGGTTGAACCATCATAATCCTATGTCGTGTGTGACGGACTGACTGGAATAAAAACATACAATTTTTAATCCACCTAATCTCCACGCATTATAATAGGTAGGAATGAAAGTTCAATTAAAATCCATTCTATGGTTCTTGCGTGATGGCGACTCAAATAGACAAACAACAAAATATTGTTTGGTTTTTGATAAACTCGGAATTTAATAGGTATTCAGATATGCACCGCACACTGTTTTATAATATTAAAGACAGATAGACATTTGCCTTTTAAGTTACATAAAATATATTTTTGTTAGAAAGCGAATTTATCTTTAAAATTATAAACCAAAATCAAGTATCTTAGATATTTTTAAAAATCGACCAATTGGGTGTCGGGCCACGCACAGTCTATGGTTTTCAACAACGAACAACAACTAGAAAAAGCGTAGTCTAGTTCAGCTTGTAACTGCATACAAGCTGAACTAGAACTATGAACTTATTTTCCATTTTTGTACTGTTAAAAGCTGCGATCAAGAATACTATTCACGATCGCCGGTTAAAAGTTAGTCGATTATTACTCGAAAACTAATAAAACCTACTTATAGCTGTCATAGTTTTCCTTTTAACTTCGATAATATATGCTACTGCCGTAATTTTTTTAATATATCCAGAAGCAACCGTTTAGCTGGCAGGAGGGGAGGGATGACGACACGTGACTAACAAAAATTAGCACTTTAAAGCTTAATATTTCGCAAGCGGATCCCAAAATCGAAAAATGGTTTTCACAATTTTTGAAAGACCTATCCAACGATTATATAATTATTTACGGGTCTTACACACGAATAAGTTTTATTTACCTTGCCCGACGAAGACCCATAAATAATTATATAATTATGAATATAAAGCGCGAAAGTCTAAAATGTACTATCCAACGATGTCCCACACTATGGGATATACAAGAAAAAACATCACCCCCACTTTACGTATATCGTACTCTAAAACATTTTTTTTAGATTTATTTTACCTTGCCAAATTACAGCTTTCTGGTACTAATAGTCTCTGAGCTAAGCCGCGGATGGACGGACGGACGGACAGATGGACTGGCGAAACTATAAGAGTTCCATGTTTTTACTATGGAACCCTAAAAGTCCAAAAAAGAAGCTCTAACTCATTAAAACCTATATATTCGACGTTCCGAAAAGCGGTTAATCTACGAAAGCTCGTATGCCGCTTGAACCCTGGCTCGTTTCATTCATAAGAATCGGACACATTTCAAGATGATGGCTGTATAAAAAGTCGATAAAATGATACTATAAAATAAAATGATTCTGCTACAGCTACAAACGTAAATCTTTTATCGCGGTTGCCAAACGAGTGGCTCCCCGAGATAACGCAGCGTCAAGCCTCGCCTCATTGTGCCGTTTTCATCGTTGTCGCGAATTTATTACATACGGGTACTTATATTATATCGATTATCGAAGTTACGTACAAGTGTCACAATTGATTGATATGCCGTTCGTATTAATTTAAACTTCTCGATAGGTACTTGACCTTGCAGATGCCTGCTTTGTGCATTTATTTAGGGTGTCTTATTGTCCCATATACATACATAAATATCAACCGTTCAATGGCTACTGTTGGATATAGGTATTTCCCAGTGACTGCCACCACACCCAGTTCTCCGCACCCTGCCACCATCCGGCCACCTTCTTTAGGTCGTTGGTCCACCTGGCAGGGTAGCCAACGCTCCGCGTACCGGTCCACGGTCTCCACTCCAGAACTCATCTGCTCTGCTCCAATGGCCGTCGGTTCTGCGTCAGATGCAAAGATTTAGAATGTTTTTGGTGGGCGCCCGGTTTTTTTTCCTTCATGGTCAGATCACAGTACACTGTGGTCAGATGTGCCATTTCAGCTTGCTAATCCATTCGGCTATGTTCGTAACTTAGTACCTACATTGGTGAGAGATTATGTCCTGAATATGATGATATGATATAGGATACTTTTTACCATGGGAAAATAACTTTTACCGCTGAAACATTGTTATGCAGTGAGCATCACCCCGGATAGTAAGCAGCTAAAAACTATAAATACGACTTATATGCGTGCTTTAATTTTTTAAAACCATTAAAGGAATTGTGACGGTGGCCGCCAGGATGAGGCTTACAAAGGAATTAACGTAAAAAATAAATCCAAGCGGACTTAGATAAAAAATAAAATAAAGTGTATATCGTAAATTAAATAGAGGTCGTTAGCTCCCGAAAATTATCTCTAAAAAGGGTGACTCATTAACCCGGCTTTACCCAGATGAATTTCGGGTCGAATATTAGCTAGGTAGTAGAATTATGTCAGAGGATCTCATAACATTACAGACTCAACGGCGGATCCAGGGGGGGGGGGGGGTCATGGGGGCCATGACCCCCCCCTGAGCTGTTTCCAGGACTTAGGTGGACCACTAATTCTATTGTTATCAAAATTAAATTATAAGTTCTTGACTTGACCACGACTATGTGACCCCCTCCTGGCGCCAAAGCTGGATCCGCCCTTGGACCGCCTAGATGTAACCTTCTTAGTCTACTGTATTATTTTGTTCTGTTTTTTTTTATTATTATGTGCAATAAAGAGTATTGAATTGAATTGAACATTTTGGTAGGATCTACACCTACAGCCTACAGAGTACTGTAAGGAATGACGTTAGTTAACTGACAGCTTCCTAGCAAAAATCCCTGATGTGAAATTGCTTTTTTGTTGATTTTTCATTATCAATTAATTATACGATGCTTCTGTTTAGGCAGGTCTGCTTGCACTAAAAAAATTGAAAAGTTCTAGGACTGCATAACTATGTAAATAAGGGTTTTCACCCATTGACTTAGGTATAATAATGTGTCACCGGTGTACATTGAGAAAGTAATTCGAGGTGGGAAAACACCAGAAGATATATAATTATTTATTAATTTGGTATTTTACGTTTGTGGTATTATGCGTCGAAAGCTTTGCAAGTTCTATTTAAAAGTGGCCTGGGCGATTTTCACAGTAAAGTGTAGTCAGTTTTTGAAACTCAGCAAACGTTTTCATACGTAGGTCATATAAGAATCCTCGTGTCATACTACGAAGCGATTTTATTCTTATCAAGGAACGTATTTTATGACTACTATACTCGTATGTAATATAGGTTTAGTGATAAACGTCAAGTCCCAGATAAGGGTATAGTATACTTTCAGTAAAGTATTTAAATTTAATGTTCCCCAATTCTCCCATTAACAGACCCGGTCGGGAGGGTAGTCTCTCTTTATGTCGGTGGTGATTAAGCTAAATTTACCTTGCGGCCCTGGTGTGGCCTATGTCACGCTCCCGCTCGCCTGACATCTTCTGACAGAAAAGTGAAAAATTTCGCGCTTCCACAGATGTGACGCGGGTTAGGCGCAGATGATTTACTACGCGGTAGCGTACGAGGTGAACAGTAAAACAAACTTTGTAGTCCGCAAGTCACAGACAAGATTTATACAAAACCATAATTACTGTACGTCTTTGTTGTGTTATTTTACCTATTTTCAGGAAATCTGGAACAAGCCGCATCTGCTTAAAAACAAACGCAATAGACATTATGGTTTACCTACATTTTAGATGAGAACGAATTTATTGGGGTCGGAAATCATTTAGTTCGGTTTGTAAACAGGCGGCAATGGTAGAGTACAGCCGGTGTTTTAGTGTTACGTATACGGCGGCACGCCTTGATTGGTTTGTTTTATTTATTCTTTATTTAAAATGGCAGGTGAATAAACTTGTAAAATTTAAATTTGGAATGATGACAGATGTGCTGTAAATTTTATTGTTTAATAACGAAAGTGTCGTTGAAATGTTGGCGCAACTCCAACTTCATATTCTGCACGCAACAAGTGGTTACTACAAGTATGTAACATTATGTAATACCTACCTAGGAAGGAATAAATCAACGCAAAATTTTCAAAATCGTTTAAACATTTTCGGCATTCAAGATAAGCATTCTTTAGGTAGCTAATTAATCCAGAGCTAATCTTATAATAAGTGCCTACGTATAATTGACCGAGCGAGCGAAGCGAGCGAAACGTCTACGTTTCGAGACTGGCCAAAAATGCTCTTGTCCGGCTGTCTGTCTGTCTGTCTGTCTGTCTGTCTGTCTGTAATTCTCTACAGGTCGCATTTTTCAACCGATTTTGACGAAAATTTGGCATATGTATAAATTAATTAAACCTACAAAATGAGTAGAATATAATTTTGAAAAACATTTTTTTTAGAGTACCTACCATACTCGCAAAGTGGGAGTGAACTTTTTTTTTCTTGTGAATCCCATAGTGTGGGATATCGTTGGATAGGTCTTTCAAAAATATTGCTGGTGTGTGAATACCATTTTTTCGATTTAGGGATCCGTTGGCGAAATATTAAGCTTTAAAGCGGTAATTTTTGTTAGAGTCACGTGTCCCCCCCCCCTGCCAGCTAAACGGTTGCTTCTGGAAATGTGAAAAAATTCATGGCAGTAGCATATATAACGTAGTTACAAGGAAAACTATTACGGCTAAGTAGTTTCTATTAGTTTTTGAGTAATAGTGGATCGACTTATGAAAGTTGAAAAAATAAATTATGTTCATAGAACTGCATACGTAAAATGGAAAATTATTTTTTTCCGCGTGATATCCATGGTGTGGGGTATCGTTGGATGGGTCTTTCAAAAATATCGCGGGTGTGTGATAAACATTTTTCGATTCAGGGATCCGTTTGCGAAATATTAAGCTTTAAAGTGCTAATTTTTGTCACTTTAGTAGGTACTTTTTCTGTTTCCAAAGTTGACTTTTGTTGGTTTCTTTTAGGTTTGGTTTATAAGGGCTGGCGAGGTCTACTGTTCTCACGGAACTACTAGTTATACGTTTATCATTATCATCATTTTTTTTTAATTACCGCAGTGTTTGGTGGTAGAATGTGCGGTGAAGTAATGTATGCCATGGATGACGTCACCGGCCGCACGCGTGCGCTCGCGCCGCCATCGCACCAGCCGGCTAACATCCGGACGGCCACGTCTCACATGTCCTAACCTTGTATACATGGACGTTCAAAATTAACTTTAACATTAAACTAACTATTCTTTACAAAAAAAACTATTAATAAAGTAACTATTCTAAGAGAAAATAATTCCCAATTAATTCATGGTCTCTTCAAAGAATGAGAGTGCAAGATTGGGATGGATCCTTAGTTATCACAACTTATAGGTAGCAAAAAGTAAATGTCAGTAAAGCGTCCGGCTGGTACTCCTATCCCTACCAAGGTATCCCTACCAGTAGGGATAAGTGGAAAAAAAATACTCGTCCACTGTACAACGAATACGAGATTAGGTACATCTCGTAATGTGCAGGATCCAGGATTTAATAAGTTAATTCTAGTTTTCCTAAAATAATATTCCTAAAAAATATAAAAAGAATTGCCAGACAACTTCATATAAAAGTATACGAGTACATTCCAAATTTCAGCTCAATCGGTCCAGGAGATTTTGAGTAACCGGGGAAGAGACAAAAAAAAATTTACAGGCATTTCGTTTTGATCGATTCCATTTTTTTTCTTTTATGTTATTTTCCAGCTAGTGTACCCACTTTACCTGCCTACACTACTGCTTTGATCAATCAGTTTGCGACATGCATGGTCACTCGAAATTATGTAAATTATAAACAAAACTTGACGCCAAAATTGCAATTGTTATCTTCCAACTGTTATTTTGTTTATTTATCGATAACTATCATAATGTATATAAAATTACCCGCCCGTCGACTCCCTGGCCACTAAAATCTTTTTCTTTAATATAGGTATACCTATAACCTGCATAAATGTATACAGCATACCTATACTTGTACGAGTAACTACTTGCATGCAGCCTGTCTAGACGCCTTCTTCAGTTCTATAGCCCGTACCTACCATCATCTATAGGTATACATACTCACTCCTATAGGAACCGATCACAGACCTCATTATTTAGCTAACGAGATTCCCGAGTTGTTTTACCTGACTCCACGGGAAAATCAGAATAAACTAAGTATGTACATATTGATCAGATTCACTATTGGTAGTTAGTATTTGGAAAGTTCCTGACTCTGCTAGACAAATCTAGCGGTCGTGAAGTTAGAAATGAGAACATGAACAATAAGTCGGTACCTTTATAGATTTTCTTTCATTTACAGACATACCTACATATCTTCTTTCCGGTGGATTACTCGATGTTTACCTGGACAGCTTGAGGTGAAAGGCCGCCGCCGCGGCAAGGTAAGGGAAGTGATCGCGCCTTAATCGGTTTGGAACTTTTAATATTTTTTTTAATATCCAAGGTATAAAAAAAAATTTTTTAATATATATTTTTATTGTTTGTCCATTTGAACACCTCCCGAGATATTCTAGGAAAACTAAAATAAAACGCCGGAACCCGCACCACAAAATATATAATCCCGCACGTTGCGAACGTCTGCTGCCTTTTTAAAATGTATTGGTGGTGGTGAGGTTTTTAAAGCTATTCTTAAATATTGCATCACATCACCACTTTAGTATAAGCTTAGAATTATAACAGTATACTTACTCAAATTTAGCTCAATTTTTATTGCCCTCCAAAAAGTAAGCCAATTAATGGGGAATGAGTCAAGGCAAGCGCGGTATTGTTTTCCAGCTTCTGGCAATTTGCCCGACCGCGAAACTATCGACACCTAATTGATAGAACTTATACTAAAATGTAGCCTGAATTCCTTCACGTCATGAATTTGTGCCAGTCCAAATTCAAATAGAAATATCTCTATTTCGAAATAGAAATACGGTATAATATTAGACCTGAGATTTCGATTTCGAGATCACAATAAATACTTCTTTCACTCCTATCGAACAGTTAGTCACTTACATTACAGAAATCATAATACCTAGGTATAACTGTTGTATAATTTTTATTTACCGAGCAACACTTACCTATAAGATTTTTTTCAGCAGAGTAAAACACTCTTCTGTTTTTATTTTTGTGAGCTACGCTACCTACTACTAACTCCACGAAGACTAAGTACGTCGGTGGTAACGTGGTGATGATATCTCGCAGATGTCAAGAATGACAGATTACAGCAGTCGATGCCTCGAAAGCATGGAATTAATATACAAACGTACGTAGTACATATTAATTCCATGCTCGAAAGTAATAAAGATGCAATATTTAAGAAAAGCTTCTTTTGTATGATTAACTGTTTATTTAACTGTCAATTTACTCAATAATTATATTATATTTAATTTAGGTTAGGCAACTTTTTTTTATGTTATTTTCGTTGCCATGGACATAGCACGATACGTTTGTCATTCCATATTGTGTTGAGTGGGTCCCACAGAGCCCGGCCGGGCCGGCACCTAGCAACCGTTTAATTATACTTTTACCGGAGGCGGCGCGGCGGCGCGGATCAAGATTTTAGCTTCATGTTTGTATTGGATTAAAGTGTAAGACGTAGACAAACTTTACATGTGTAGTGAAGGATTAAGGGATATGAATTTTATGAAGGGAGTAGAATAAATTAATGGAAAATCCTTAACTATTTCCCCTAACTAATTAGAAATTAAGTAGAAATACTGATTCGCGGTTCATGTTTATATTATGCCAAGTATTATGAAGGCAACTCTCAGTTTTTTTTTGCAAAAATGTAGTACCTACTTTTATACGTATACACGTACTCCTACTTATACGACCCTACATTTTTGCAAAAAAACTGAGAATGGCCTTCATTTCAACTTGCTTGGCATAATATAAGCATGAACCACGAATCAATGTTTCTATATAATTTCTAATTAGTTATAATTATATAATTATTTACGGGTCTTACACACGAATAAGTTTTATTTACCTTGCCCGACGTTTCGACCAGATTACACTGGCCGTGGTCACGAGCTGACTGGAGAGGCGAGCTGTCATTGTTGATCGCTGTGAGTAGTTTCTGAAACTACCCTCTGCTGATCTTGTATTATTGGAAAGTCCCGGCACACAACACTCACGGTATCCGCGGGTGTATTCGACGATAAGTCACGAGATTTAAGTTTATCGATTACTGGATTCCACGACGGTGACAATTTAAAACCATCTTCCCTATTAAAATTTTTGAATTTCTTGATTTCAATAGCTTCTCGCACGATCAACAATGACAGCTCGCCTCTCCAGTCAGCTCGTGACCACGGCCAGTGTAACCTGGTCGAAACGTCGGGCAAGGTAAATAAAACTTATTCGTGTGTAAGACCCGTAAATAATTATATAATTATGAATACAAAGCGCGAAAGTCTAAAATGTACTATTCTAATTAGTTAGTAAAATTCATATCCCTTAATTCTTCCCTACACAAGTAAAGTACAATTAATTAAAAACTAAAAATAGTCATAAACCTATAATTGTGGTTGTATAAAATGTCAGAAAATAATTATACATAAAAGAATGATTACGTTAGGTAGGTAGTAGGGTAGTCGGTTCCTTAAAATCCAGTGAAGCGCCCCTGTAATTAAGTTAAGCTAAGAAAACTTTCCTTGTTCCCATACACATTCAAAGTTCTTAACTTAATTTCCTCCGTCCATTTCACTCTCCTGTTTAGATGACAAACAAAATTAGGAATTGAGAGAATGTTAATTGATCGTTCTTTACCGACAATTACATATTATTATATGTATAATACTGCGGATGACGCAGTGTAGGCAGGCCTCCAACAAGGTGGACCGACGATCTGGTGAAGGTCGCGAGACCCGGCTGGATGAGGTTAGCGCAGGACCGGTCGTCGTGGAGATCCTTGGGGGGAGGCCTTTGTCCAGCAGTGGACGTCTACAGGCTGATATGATGATGATGACATATTATTTATCCAAATATTTTTTTTTTCAAAAACAACCTACCTACAGTAATTTGTATCTACTAATAAAAAATACCTACGTATGCCTTCGAATTTAATTTTTTTTAGAGTGCATAAAATATCAATAAAGCAATGATTAGTCAAAATGACTGGCCTATATTTGCCGCTTCTACAACTATTAGTCACCGCTCAGCATCTCTTCATATTTCATACTAGCTGTTGCCCGCGACTTCGTCCGCGTGGATTTTGGAAGTAGGTCCTATCTCTGCTATGTACAGACATACATCGTCTAGTTATAATTTTCCAGTGGTAAAATGGATCATTCTAAGTATATATTATTCACCATAATTTAAGGTATACCATACCTTCAGGAACAAACTATGAACACCGTATCCAATTTGGTGAAGACAGATAAAAATTTAAAAAAATGTTGTTTTCACTTCTATTGCTCATAAGACTTCTCATATCAATTTTTATTATACGTGTGTATTTTTTAACTAATACAGTATGGGCAAAACCAAAACCATAGGAGATACAGGGAAACTGTCTTAGGAACCTTTAGGTATTTTTTCGTGATAACAATTTTGACATAGTAATCGGAGCAGCTGGAGTTCAGGTGGCATGAATGAATAAGTAGTAAGTACCTAAGTACTTTGCACAGTCTGTTTTATAAGAAAACATTTTATTAAATTTGACTAACTTCTGCTGCTTGGATTTTTTTCTTCCGGTACAATAAAATGATTCTAACATGAAACTAAGTCGATACGCATTTTTTAAAAATAATAAAAATTATTTTTCACTGGCGTTCTATGAGAAAACATTTTATTGAATTTGACTAACTTCTGCTGCTCAGATTTTTTTCTTCCGATATAATGAAGTGATCCCTAAATGAAACTGAGTCGAACCGCATTAAAAAAAAATTGTGCAAATTGTCTCATTTTTATGGACAACACACGCTTGACCAAAAAATTTCTATGTCATAAGACACTTTCCCTGCATCTCCTATGGTTTCGGACTTGCCTATACTATCCCAGTTAAAAAAAACACTGATATCTCCTATGTCGGTGACATCGTCTTTTTACGTTAAATGATTTATCTGTAAATGACGATAACTTTTTTCGCTGTCATCCGATTTCAATGAAACAAAGCCTATAAGTTGCTCCAGACTGTGCTTAATCTACCTGTGAAAACCGCAAGAAAATCCGTTCAGTGGTTTCGGAGATTAGCGATTACAGACAGACAGAAAGACAGAAAGACAGACAGACAGACAGAAAGACAAAAAAATTTAAAAAAACTTTTTTGTGTTCTGTTACTCTTTTTTTATCGCCCACACTCATTTTTTTTTAAATTTGTTCAAAGTACAGACACACGATTTCTACTCCTTTATTATAAGTATAGATTGCATTTGTTACGAATAAACGTGATGATGAGTCATGTGAAAATGGAAGCTGCAGAACACTGTAGAGCGACCAAAACGTCTATGACATTCACTAGGTATACTCTGTTTCGAAACAGCTGCAGTGAAACAATCCAGCTACGAATATTCAAACAAATAATTCAAAAGTTGAAACTGGAATAAACATTGTTTGTATTTATTCCATGTTACAGCTAGAGTCAATAATTTTTCGCTTTACTACCCATCCTCATTTTATATGACGGAAATTTTTCAATATTATGACATGTTTATGGTAAGCAGTAGTATTAAATTAGTTATTGTCAATCAAACGGTCAGCCACTGGTGCGAGTGGACTTTTATTGGTCAGTTATGTAATAAATTATTTACATTGCGTGTTTCTACAATTACTGAATATGTAGAAACGGACGGGATTTTATCCGTGGAGATAAACGACTGTCACATGACCTTGTAAACCGTAAACTGATAAATTTGATATATTAAAGGCGTAGAACTCGCCGTAAATATTTCTACAGAGCGTGTAGTGTAGTGTAAATAAATATTATCCGCCGACCGACCCTGCACGTTTATGATTGTGGTATTTTGGTGAAAGTATTTTTGTGTTGTAAATTGTAAACCACTGCACACCCAAACAACTGGCTTCATTAATTTACCTAACCTACGCACTTCTGCCTTGAGCACGGCACGGAAAATTATAGAGAACAGTAAAAGAATACACACACTATGTATAGGCACAGATTAACTCAAATTCTGGCTTAGGTACAGCGGCGGAACAAATATATACCTATTGTATGCAGTTGCAGTGCATTTCAATTTCCAAACAAAACAAGAATTTCTTTAAAATTTAATAGTACATCGTTACCCCAGGGGTGAAAGTAACTTATTTAAGTGTAGCGACGGCGCCAATAGTTCGAGGGTCCTCTAAATAAGTCTTGAACCCGAGGGAAACACTGTGCTTTCATTACGAATACACTGAAAGTAAAAACAAAAACATAAAATGAGTGTTAATACAAATCTCTGCTATACGGAAGTATAAACAAAACTCTACAACTCGAAAAAACAAAAGAAGATCGGATTGCCGCTTTCCCGTCTATTTTGTTTTTTTCTGTGGCCGGCCAGCTATTCTGCCATTATTTTTCATTTCAATCATTGAAAAAATGGTAAATATTTTGCCCAAATCTATGTTATTTTAAAGAAATAGTTGACAGTAATAATTATAATAAAGTCATTTAAAAATATATTGTTCTTTAATTATTACATAACTTTATATTATTTCAATTTTACATCGCGCTGTAATTGAGTGGCTGTATAGACAGTTGGAACATGGTCCAATAGAAATGTCAAAATAGTACTAGTTTTTTTTAAATAATTTGACAGCTGTCAGTTGAAAGCGATTCTCCCTAGGGCTGAGATGTATTACTTTCAACCCGCTACTCAGGCAACTTCAGACCTTCTTTCAGAGTATGAGTAATGAAAAATATTATGAGCTACAAAAAACGCAATGAGGGGCTTGACATTTGGTGTGAAATTGAATATTTTGTGTCACTTGTTAAATTGCATCCCGCCAGGTTCCGCTGCTGCTGCTTTCCTCTGCCGCGGGGTTTAAAGTCTACCTTAAGTAGAAACTTAAGGTTGTCCTCAAAATTAAGCCAAGTGTACGTCAAACATAACGTATTTTTCGATATGATTCCTAATTTTATAAAGGTTTGTTTGATGGTACTAAGTATACAAAGTTGTCTCACTTGTACCATCAATGGTACTGGTCAATGGTACTACTGACATAACGGGCAATTTTGCATAGCTCAATGCTCTGGCACACACAAAGAAGCTTCGCCTTATGGAAAATTATCCGTTTTAACTGAACCCTGAAAAATAATGAGCACATAAACGGATAAGATAAAAATGTCAATGGATATTGAATCAAAAAGTCCTAAAGGATCAGTTTCCTATAATTGGTTGGATAAACCAAATTTCTACGCCGCGGTGCTTTCCCGTACAATGTAAAATGAAAAAGAGAAAGGTACCTACTTTACTTCGGAGAAGGGAAAATAGCTACAATAACAGTAACGTGTATAGGTACGTACATACATACTCAGTAAATATACATACCTATTATGAGTTTCTCGTTTTGTTTCTTTGAGTCAGCCACGAACGTCTTTCTAATAATTGGTAGGTAGGTACCTACCATCCTTCCCTATCCTTTAAGCTATTACAAATCCATATTACCTTGAGGCCTCCCTCAACAGTAACGTACATTACGTCAAGTGCGTAGATTGTTACCCGTACACACTTGAAACCACGCTATACGAAATATACATCGCCGCACGCACCACGAAAACAAAAGTTAAAATCATTTATTTCAATGAAAATACGACTGGGGACTTAACCCGAACAATTTTCCTGTTTCCTTGATATTTCTATTGTACTTAATCTTTGTAATGTTAGGTATATAGGTATTGCTTTATATTATCTTCCGTTTCATGCAATTTTATTTTAAATTTCGCTTGTGAGGCAAAAATCTCTAGCGAAATAAACTGAGCTGTAGCTTTCGTTCGGTTGAGAAACGTCCCCCGGCTAGATGGAGCGACGTAAGGCGGCTAGTAATGGCAGTCTGGATGCGTTCAGTGGCGCGCTTTGGGGGAGGCCTATGTCCAGCAGTGGACTTATACAGGCTGATGATGATGATGAGGTACTTTTTTCATGACTTTTCAAATCTAACTAGGTAGGTATAATTCTGAAGAAAAAATTACGGGCCTGGAAACCACTAACATTTAATACCTATTTTCAGCCATAGTCATTTTTCACCCCCCTTCTTTTTAAGCGTTTTGTGTTACTAATATCTAGTAAAAGCAGCTGAATAAACTTAGGTATTATAATATGAGTATTAAGGCGTCCACGCGAACCCCTTTTGCACTCCAGTGATTTCACAAAGCATGTAAGTATAAACGTTACTCGGAATACGTTGTACAAGTGGCAAGGCAGGTGCTCGCTGCTCTCACGGGATATAATGGAGAAATCTTCAATATGACTTGAGTTTCACGTTCGCTTAAGTAGTGTTGTTCCACGAGGAGCCATCGAAGAAGAAATAAAATTTATTCGTCTGCATAACGAGCAGTTACTAGTTTTCATAAGATCTTTTATGAAACTTGCTAAAATGTAAGTTTCTCATTTCTGTGAGCAATTTTGATGAGATAAAATATTGAGCCTAATCATAATATTCCTTATTGACTGGCCTGTTGGCGTAGTGGTAGTAACACTGCCTACTGCGCCAAAGGTCGTGGGTTCGATTCCCACCCGGGACCAACATTTGTGTGATGAGCATAACTGTTGGTTTTCGGATTCTGGGTGTTTGTATGTATTTAAGTATTTATTTTAATGTATTTAAGTATGTTTATCAGTTGTCGAGTACCCATGTAGAAGCTTCGGCTTAGTTTGGACTAAACAGCCGTGTGTAAATTTGTCCAAACATTATTATTATATTATTATTATTATTTACTATCAAGAACATGTTGATTTTAAGCTTGCTGGCTTCATTTTCAGGGCTTAAAATATTGTCATCTTCAAAGCTCGTCAGATGGTACCTACCGACCATAAGAAACTGTTGATTAAAACTAAAGATAAAGCTTATAATTGTCAATTTGTGTCTAATAGGTATGTTCCATTTTGCGAAACCATCGAAGTTTTTCGGTCATGACGGTATTGAAATATGCTTTTAAGAAATTATGTACCGTTGGTTCGCCAATGATGCTGGATTTATGAAAGGATTGCACAATTTGCACATGGAAATGCACTCACGGACTTGAGGCGCGCCGGCGGGCGGTGTGCCGGGATCGATCTAGCGCGGCCGGGCTGCAGCGAGGCCGGCCATCGAGACCCTGCTGCGATCCGATCACTAACACCACTACACACTGAACACTCGTACCGAACAGATCAAAAGTTCACTTCACAACACTCATTCACAATTTATTCGATAGGTAATTTCTGATTTCGAATAATGTATTAAATAAAATTCCTTATCAACCGTATAGGCGCGGCAATGGAAGTAATGTGATTCGATTCACATATTTTCGAGTAAGTACGTGTGTTTATCAAGATATGGTAGGTTGTTAATCATCGGGCGTGTATTTGCAGAATTATATTCGGGTACTTTATCGACCTAGATAGCAAAATAGATAATGGTATTTCCGATGGTTCAGAGTTTTAATGACCGGGGATTTGAGTCGATTGTGAGCCTCGAGCCATGATTGCCGAACAACTTGAAACACTGTAGAAGTCGACCTTCTAACTACGGATAGGTATTGATTTTATCCTTTACTCTTCACTGAACTGTGTAGATGTAGCGGATTATTATTGTCTGACAGAAAGTTTCCAATTAAGTTAATTGAATTCGTTAGGTATATACTTACTACTTTTTCAGTCAAATATCGTAGCAGCTAAGAGCTTAAAATGTTTCAGATTCAGTTAGAGCTATGTTCGCTGGTGAATTGTAAAGTAAACACAATGTTTACTTACATTAGCAACATTTACAACAAAACATTCTATTCAATCTCGACTCAAAGCCGCAGGCGACACCACTCATTTGTGTATGCGGGAAGGACCTATTGTATCAAAATGCTGCCTGCCAAGACCTTGTTCAAAGATTAGCAATATGACAAGGGTGCCCTTGGAATAATAAATGATACTTAGATAAGATAACTAACTCAGCAGTAAACCACTACTTATCTTACAGAGCTTTACAGGATTAATCTAGAATCTTACTTTTAATAACGATGCAACCAACAAACTTATCAATAATTAAAGATAGGTGGCTTATTATCGTTTGATTTAATCGTGATTGATGTTTTTAATTTTTGAAGCAAAAATAGATATTATAATGTTTTATGCAATATGACTATCTAATCGAAATATAAGTAACTAACTATAATAAAATTGTATGGCTGGTACCTATAGTATGTTGAGTAACAAAATAATCATAGTAAGCCACTAAACCTACTCACTTTTTAACCTATAATCAATTAACGATTAGATAATTAACTATTAGATACCTAAATGCTTTGTTCATTCACAAATAACATGACTCACAACAATGAACAATGGGATGTCTAAATTGAGTGAGTATGATGTAGACACTTTATTACTACCTGATTTGAACCCGAAGTTCTTTTAAATACTTATTTTAATTGAAAACATCAATTTTTTTTTTAACATTTTTCGCTGAAAGAATTCATTAAAACACTCTCAAACCACTTTTAAATTGAAAATGCCGCCTATTGACCTGAAAATTTTAATTAAAGTTAAACGAAACAATCGAAAACTATTTACACTTTAGGGAAGATTATCAATCCAATAAGTTAGCTGACATTATTAGCGAAATCACTTTCCATATTGTAATGCTCGTTTCAGGAAGCAATTATTTTGACACGTGCTTTCGAGCGGAAAAGTGCGCTATTTCCGCGCGCGGTGCGACTGGCCGCGGCGGCGGAGGCGGCGGCGCTGTGACACGGACTGACGCGACGGCCGGGCCGCTGCTCGGTCGCGCGGGCGGCGGCGCAACAGATACGCCACAGGTTGGGCGGCTTGGGCGGCCCGGGCACTCGCCCTCCGCCCCCCGGACGGACCACCCTGGCTTCGCCGCACACGCCAATTTACATCCTCATTACCATCTCCTGACTACGATCTTACAGCAGCATGCCCGCCGGTCGACGTCTACTATTGCTTTTCCCTGCATCTCATTACGAGTAACGTAGCTTAAACAGTATCTACCTACCTACCTACAGCTACAACAAAACATTCTCTTTACAAATCCCCCAAGGGAGCAATATCTAACAATGTCTTTTGACATTGAACAACACAAATTAACGCTACAATGGAGTTTTAATTACAAGTAGGGAGAAGCAAAACTCACACATAATTTGTCGTACTTGACAACTTTGTTTGTTCATCGCGCGACAACCACTGAACGGATTTTGACGAAACTTTGTATGGTGATAGTCTATATCCCTGGCCAACATATAGGCTAAAAAACATCTCGAAAATTGGCCGAGAAAAAACGACCAGCAATAAAAGGCTCTCATTTCCTAACATTTTGTATGACCTAACATTTTGTATGAACTCGCAGTTCAGAGTAGAATGGTTATTGTTGACTTGTTGTTTATTGTTTTCAGTTCATTAAATAGGGTATTTTGTTTGCTTTGTTAGGTAACAAATTATCACTATAACCACATACTTATTTAAAGTCCACGCGTACAAAGTCGTGGACAAAAGCTAGTAATAAATAAATAAAATATAGAAATACACATGCACTACACGGGAGTTTTATTTAATTTATCAGATACCTATACAAACGAGAAGAGAGTAATTTATTTACTTTGCCAAAGCCGAACCTTTGGCTTCCTTGTCACTTTTGGCCAAAATTAAATGAAAGGGACACGAATACATCATCAAAGGGATGGAAAGTCACGAAAGTAATTAAACGTGTATTGCAAAAATCAAAGATTCGATTAGAAGAAGAGACCATTTTTAGGAACCCGTCGATACGAATTGCCACATGCCTCCTGCATGGCTTTGTCCTTTTGTCTGTCCGAACCGCTGTTTTCTCGTGGACCCACTAATTTGTCCCACTGGTGGGACCACGAGGGAGACTTATTTCTCGTAGACCCACTGGTACTGTATTTTCAGGAAATTTAAGTAATTTAATACCTAATATTTTTCAAGATATTTCGGGCAAACTATGTGTAAAGAAGAAGTATGTGCATACCTCTGTCTATAGGTAAGTATATAATGTAATGTATATTATTCTAATGTATAACATATATACCTTTTATCTTTTTTTTTTTTTCATTCATCGGCTTAAGCCTATAATAAGATAAATAAATTATAAAGATGCATTCATAAAGATATTGTGAAGGTAGAACATCAATCTTAGTTGGTGTTTGTGTGCTCTTGGAGAGAAGAGAAAGAAAATAAGATAAGATGTGATTTTGAGCAGTTGACCACCAAAAGATAACGATCAAGAAGATTTCGAAATTTTGCGTTTGAGCTGGACATAATTATAGAGGAACTGAATGTGAGATAGTTAAATCGTTTCGAGCGAGACCCAGGGCCTATTTGCAAAGCCCAAGTAAGCTTCGCTGGGTCACGGCATCAGACAATCGACATAGAGACTGATGAATGAGGATCGATGAACGGAGGAACAGGGTGATATTACCTACCTAATGATAACGGGGTTCCAATATTTAATGTACATTATGTATATTTTTTCGAGTCCTCAAATCCAAAATATAGGTAGGAACGTGTAGTGGATCAAGTGGATAATCCTGTAGGAGCCGGTCGCCATTGTGACTGTGGGTTGACGTCCTAACAATGTGGTGATTAATGGACGCAGCATTAGGCACCTAACTGTCCGTGAGTAAACGCGGCTCGCGACGTGATTTCCACATAACATAACATAGCCCTCCTCATGATATCAAAAAGGTGAAATGAATTTAGCCTAGACACTGAAATAATTAATGTATCTGCTTAAACATCTGAAAATGGCAATGGAATTATAGGTACTTATGTATAAGTTATAATAAAACTCTTAAAGGTACCTTCAAGAATTAAGTGGTTAAAGGTACTATTGATATAGTGATCTACATACGCCCGCGTTGAGAGGGTAGGCCTGTGCCCCAGCAGTGGGGACATAGTAATAGGATGTTGATGATACAGAGTGATAATAATAACAACATTTGCGTTTACGTGCTAAAGAGGTACAAGTATTTACAAGTAGATTAGTTCACTCTCGGAAATATTACCTATTTGTAAGTCTAGCAGTATGATAAGGAAAAGCTGTGAAATACTCTAGAAAGGTTGATCACGGCTTATATAAATAACTCTAATCTTAGGAGTTCTACATTATTTTCTTATTTTATAAGATGTGACATCCGAATCAAACAGGATTTCTCTGCCTAATACTCTTATCGTGGCGGTATTGGGTCCATTACTATGTTTCCCAGCGGAAATCGATACGCTCACAATCTTGTGAAGAGGCTTTATCGCCGTGAGCACAACGCAAACACTCGTGGTCACACGCTCACGGCTCACGCCAGTTGCCGGGCAGTAATATAATATAGAAGATGTAGGCGAACTGCTTATATTCCATGATATTTACATAGGCGTATAAAAGACGGACGTGCGGGCATGAGACTAATAAAGCTGAAGGCTCTAAAATTATTAGGGTCAGGCAAAGTGACAAGTTCCACCTTGGGTCACTTCGCAAGGTGAAGCAAAATTTGAAAGCGATGGAAATTCAAAGCATTAGGTACCACTTATTTCGGTTGCACATACCTAGTAGGTACAGACTTGATCATTATTTTGACTGATACGATACATATGTAATGTAAAGCCGGGCCAGCTAAGGACTATAGGGCCATTGTAATGGAACGCATCCAGATGTTGACTTGAGAACTGGAAATTTTCATGATGTCGGCCCAATTTTATCTTTGGGTGTTTTGGCGGAAATTTTAATAAAAACTTATTGAGGTGCTATTCGTTTCAGTTTTATTCGTTAAAGCCTTATATAGAACGTCGACTCATTGGAAAATAAATAAGATAATTACAATTATTAGACAACACAACATTATAATAGGGGTTTTATGACATCAATAGGGCGGACTAAATAAACCTTGAACTCATTTTTGCGCAGCTCAGTATAGATAAACTTAAAGAGAGCTCAAAGCTTATTAGAGTCATCGGCACCCACGCCCCTTCGAATCACACTGAATACATAACAAGAGCCAAGAGTCACGTTTCGTTCTTCGGCAAAATATTGCCGTAAATATTCAGGAAAATGCTATACGAATTCCCATCCAGGAAGGACCTGTGAAAACTTGGCTGACCGCGGAGATCGCAAAAAATAGAATTGCGATCCTTGTGAGATCAAAGAATGACGATTTGCTACGCCGGATTACTTACCCAAGACGATGCCTTTGATAGTAGTGTCACAGGAAACTAGGGCAACTGAACTGATTCATTATTTGTTTAGTCACCTGCAATAATTAAACAATATAAAGGTTGTCTGGAAGAAATCACTTTTAGCAATAAGACCGCTCAAATGTACTATATTGTAAGCTACTGTATTATTGTATCTGTTTTTTTATGTTATTGTGCAATGTAGAGAATTGAATGATTTGTAAATTTGTCCACGCCAAATTATAAATAAAATATCCATTCAACCAACTATAGGTTTTTATTAAAACTCGTCTCGTACGTTTTTCCTGCTACAAATAGGTAGGTACCTACTTAGCGACGAAACTATGGTTCTACGACAAAGCCAGGTGCTACGGCGTAGCATAAAATATATCAATTTACCGAATCTTTCCTATTCTAATAACTTTTGTTTCGCCGGCAACTTTCTGGAATTCCCTGGGGAATCTCATAATAAATAAATATAGTTATGTGTAAAATAAGAAGTGATAGATAGCCTATGGGCTGCCAAACCAAACTATGGGCTGCAAAAAATTGCCTATACAGCAGTTAAATAGAAAAATAATTCGTAGTGTTGTCGCTTATCGCGAATTATATTGTGTTATTCCTTTACTTTACGTTATTCACATGGAAAACGTAAGTGCCGACAACTCTAGTAAACTGAAACCACAAATTCTACATTCTTAGAATTTTTTTCGACTTGCATATTGGCCAAACGGACCAATGAAACGAATGAGCTAACAATTTGTTTAGCAATATTGTATTGCATAAAATCTGAATCAAGTAGTTGCGCAAAGTAAACATCGCTACTTCCCAACTTGATGGCATTTCTCTAAGTAATTATGTCTAGAGTTATGGACGCCCGACAAACAACCTGATACTTACTTTGCGCTTTATTAATTGGATTGAAGATTTGTCTTCGTTACACAATTCTAGTAGCTACATGACACCTAGGAAAGTAGCCGCAAGGGAAGGTCTATCTATGTCTACAGTGGATGTCAAAAGGCTTTGAACACGACACCAACTTTTGAATAGCTTTCTACAGTCGGCCAAAAAAGTGATGTACCACCCTACGGTTGACATTATTTTTCACGTCATTTACTCATAAAACATTAAGGTCTCTTTTCACTGTCAGACCATACTTGCTGTCTTCATTGCAAATTTTATGAGAAAACAATTTTTATTCTTAAAACTGATACAACACTTTCTGGGCCGACAGTATACATACTTAGAATCTTAGATAGGAGGAAAACGGTTCAGTAAGTCTCCAACCAAACGAGCGTAATTTTGTGAGTTGTCATTGTGAGTCGCGTTTTATGGCCGGGTAATTAAGTTTCATATAAAAGTCTAATTCATTTTGCGTCGTCGTGTGGCGCAAACCATAACCGAATGCAGCATAAATTACACCACTCACAACTTACACTCGTTTGGCTTTTGGCGTTCATCTTTAATTAAGTGACTCAAAAAACGCGCATCATAACAACCACTGGTTGCGAAACTTTTGTTTTATTATACTAGTTGCCAAAGTACGCTTGTTTAGCTGGAGCATATGGGAAAATTTGCCTGTTTATCTAAAATGTTTTCTGCGCGACTTTTTTTTACGGTGCCATGTTAATCTAAACTTATAAAATGGTTTGTCTTGACCTGACTGACTGATCTATAAAACTACTAAATCTAGAAAGCTGAGGATCATAATGTTTATTTTATAACAAGCATTCGAAACGGAAGTCGCGGGGCGACCGCTAGTCATAGACATAGAAGAAAAGCAATGAGACCGGAGAAACTATACGTAAAAACTCAATAATATATATGCACCTAAATAAGTAGTTTGACATAATAGGTCCCAAGTCTATCCCGACCATACTTAATCCCACTTTTGATTGGAGAGCTCAGCTCAAGATATCATTGTTTGCTAAAATTCCATTGATTGTCGGGGAAAATGGTGTAATGTAGAGATAGAGAAGTTTCGCTATCAAAGTTTCCCAACTACGATTGATTTCAAAGTTATGAACTTGGCCATTCCGTTACATAGTAATCCCAATGGACATATTCACTACCGGTAATTTATTAACAGGTAGCTTTTAATTGCCCTGCAATTTTGTCTCAGCTTAAGATTCCCGTGGGAACCTATTTTCCCGTCGGAAAATGTCCGAGCGGAGTTATCATATTCAAAAAGAAAGATACCTCGGGAAAAGCTGTTCCCGCGAGAAAAACTTTTCTACGCGGGAATCGCGGAAAACAGTCTTACATAAATAAAAGATTATTGTGAGTAGATTCTTTGTATTCTAACGTCACACAATTCTCAATGTATAATAATTGTTAAAATTTACATAATACATAACTTTCAGTGTTTCATTCATCACACATGCAAAGAGCTAAAATGCATAGTTTATGACAACAGTCCGTAACCTAGAAAACGAATGCGCTGATGTATCCTATCAAGCAAGACAAAAGGCACTCAATAGTGATTCATAAAATCATTTAACAGTTTATTCTCATAAAGTGATTCGCAGAACCGACATCTCCAGACACGTCACAGAAATAAAGATAGATTTGGGTATCAGCATACGCGCCACGGTAGCGAAACTAGTGGAAAACTCACATGCGGAATTAAAATGTGACTGTTCCGAACGAACAAGGAGTTTCTTTGACTGATCTGCGCTATGAACTTTAGTTACGCTAACGAGGACGTCACCCATAAAAGTCAAGAGTCACTAGACCAGCTGTTGACCCAAAAGTTAAGAAATTTAGATGCTGCGATCGATATGCTATTTTATATGTAGGTGAACAGCTCAGGTACAAGTCTGAAGTGCACCACAGCAATAATTGAACTTTTTACCCGTAGTCCCCTTAATGGGTCGACGCAAGCAATTTCTATTATTATCTACTAGGTTTTAAAATGTCAGTTTTACATCAAAGTATAAACTCTTAAATGTATGTGGGCTCTAATGGGTCCCTAATTCTTACTTTTACAAGTACGCTATGTCATAAATTACAATAAATCTAATTAAAATTTGTACCATTCAAATGCATTGCGGTTAATAATTCAACTACGTATTAATATTGTCTAAAATGAGCATACTATGTATAATTTTTTAAAGCATCTACTACTTTGTGCGTCAAACACAGAGTTTGCTTCTAAAACATTTTTGTTTAAGGACTTACATACATTAAGAATATGAAATAATTGACAAAACTTACAGTAGAGCACATAATATTCCCTACATCTGCAAACTATTGCCATAAACTTAGTGAACATTCAAAATAGGATAACTAATACCACGGAACATAATTTAAAAATTAATAATACTAAACTAAGCATACTTATAAAAACAAAAAACCACTGGTAAGTGCTAGATATTCTAAATAAATTGTTAAAATATTCCAAACAGTGATCTCCTTTTATGAGAACTCTATAATAAAGATGGCAAATCTCACATGTCCAAGTCAAATATGAGATCATTCTTAAACATAACTTCGAGGTATTGACCTTTGTTTAACTTATCAGGATTGTAGAGATCGGTGTTATGTTTGATGGTATCACAAGTTATAGGTTCAGGTTTCTCCATCTTTTCCTGAACCTTCACTGCTTTAAGTTCTGAATCAACAGTAGCGTCAGATTTCCAAATTGCAGGCTTAGATTTCTCCTTCGTAATCCCATTATTGTCTACAATGCTTAGTACAGAATCTGTATTGCCATCAATTTCATTATTATATTCAGTGTCGTCGTCATTCTCATTTCTGGAATCATATGATGATCCAAGTTCAGAAGCCGTGTTTTTGCTGTCAGTTTCGGCATCCGACGTGTCCGCGAGGCCGCTGTCGCGTCTCTGCTTAAGAACAGACTTCAGTCTTGGATTAGTAGCCTGTAACAAAAGAATATAACCATAAATACCTGCGAAAATACCCAAATTTTAATGTTGAACAACTCTATTGACAATGTTTACACTAACCCAACTCACATTTTCTTCAATTTTATAAACAAGAAAGTTGGGGAGAGGATGTTTTGGAATGCGACTAGTGGCAGGCTTCATTATCTCTGTCTCATCCTCATACATGAAATGATACAAGTTTTCAATACAATAAAAAATAATATTTTGTGTACTATTTTTCTCAACACAAAATTTTTTAACAGTTCTGTTGTTCAGATAAGTAGGGTGGGTAAACATTAACAGGATTAGCTATTATGTAAAAACCTTGTTACCTACCTACAATGAAATTTAAGGTTGTGTTTATATCCATTATGTTTTAAGCATTACTGATGGCAGTTACTACTTTACATACATTTAACATACATACTTATCTTCACACTATGTCCCTGACTTGGTAGACAGAAAAACAGAACAGTATCCACTAATATAATAATATATTAACTTACCTTAATTATTACTCAATGTGAAGACCACACGGATAACAACCAATCTGGCCATACATTGGTCATTACTATTAATGGTACTCTCTATTAAAAAATATTTAATACCTTGCGTTGAAATTAATACCTTAGTGACTATACTATGTATGGTCAACAGTTGAATCTAAATTAAATTATGGCTAATAAATATGTATTAGTTAACTTACGTTAGATGAGTTTATAATTTCATCTTCAGCTTCACTCTCGCTCTTACGCGTGTCTTGGTTGCGTTTCTTGCTCTTTTTTCGTTGGTTCTTCTTTTTCTGGCCTTCAATGGAAGAATTATACCTGAAAAAATTCAACACATGACTTGTTTATTATTTGATTATGCAAAAAAAGTGTTTATTTTGAATGTGTCTATCATCGTAATCATAATAATATTATAAAATGTTATCGTTACGCAAAACAGATACAATCAATCAGTTATTTGATAAGCTTGTTATCATATGATAAGAATAGGAATATTTTGGATGATGAAAAATGTACGTAGTTGTAAACAATTTAAAAGGTATGGAAAACAGAGTCAGATCAGTGATAGATTTTAAAAAGTGAAACATTAATTTTAAAAGGAAATTACATTTATGGCAGCAGGGCAGCCTAAGTTGATATTGCGATCAGAATGAGATAATAGAACAAAAGTTAATCAATACTAGCCGTCGCCCATAACAGTTTAATACATGCTTTATTGAATTTGACATGAAAATGAATATGTGCTAATACAAGCATCTGTAATAACTTACCTATAAAATTGTTTCGCAATAACATTACTAAACCTAACAGTCTTTTTTAAGCTAGATTCTTCTGGAATACAGTCGGAGCTGATGTAATCCATGGATGATGCAACATCACCAACACTGGACTCAGAAAAACTACGCATCATGGTCATAGGTTTACGTAGGATACTTTTTGCTCCATTCTCACATGTACTGGGATCTGTCAACACCATCTCCTCCTCATTAGTTCTAGGAGACTCAATGTCATCTTCATCATAGTTCATACTGTTGGATGATACAACAATGTTTGTTTCTGTGCCCAAATTGGTTACTTCAACAATAGGGGAAGAAGTATCTTCATGAGACTGTATTACCTTTCCATCCAGCACCAGTTTTGAAGCTTTCTTAACCTGGGATACGTCAAAATATTCACTTATCAGAGAATCACTGCTTAAACCAATCTGGCATTTCTGAGGAGCATCTCCAACAAACCCCATTTGTAATATTACATTATTATCCCAAGCTTCTCCAGTCAAATTTTCGAATATGATAGATTGATCAAATGCAATAACTGCAGCATAATGCACTGGTACAAAGCCTGATCCAACTGAAGTAAATTTGATGAAAATTGCTTTACCATCTTGTTTCACTTTCACGGAATCAGGTTCAGTGTTTTTTACATGGAAAGTAAATGCAATAATATCATCTAACACATTGTGTGTGTAGGCAGGCAGAACATACCCTAGTGATGTGTCCAAAAATGTTTCAGTAGATTCCTTTAAATATTTCTTTTCTGCTGGTTGCAATGAATACCTTTCTGCAGGAGTGGAAGACAGTTCAACAATCAAGTTCTCCTTGGTGGTATCATCTTCACTTTGGGAACCTGAATTCTCTGCACTTTCTACACCACTGTCTACTTTAAAAGGCTTTGAACTATTATTGGTAAGGTTCCTTCTGATTACTGGTAGTGTTACAATCAGCATTTTTTTACTTTTGTCAAACTTAGCATTCCCACATTCATCATTGACAGAATATGGTAGATTAACATTCAGTTTATATTTTGCTGGCTTTTCTGAAGTCAGATATAGATATTTCTCTTGAACATCTAGAGTACAATCCTGAGTTGAAGACAAAAGTGGAAGATTCACTTCAACAACTATATGGCTAGGGATAGCAGAGTATTGTTTGCTATCTTTTTGGTAAGTGTAATCTTGGAGATCAATAGATTTTTGTTGTTTTATGACAAACTTGGGGACTGTATAACCATTATCAGAAGAATGTGTGAATTCTGCCTTATTGTTTCTTGCTTTCCTTTTTTGTTGGTGTGGCTGAGGCTCAGGTTCATTATTAACAGGAGACTGTTCATAAGTATGTTGTGGGTACAACTTTTCTAGTATATCTGGAGATAATTCTCCAGTTTCTTCTTCTTCTTCTGGGGGTTGATAATCAGGATCCTCTTTCCTTATAACAGCTGGTACAGCCATACCCTTGTAGTAGGACTTAGGATAGCGACAGTTATTGCTATCCAAATGGATGTTGTATGTTTTTTGCAATCCATCAAATGCGGTTTTGTTCACTAATTCGCGAAACTGTTTATTAACCTCTGCCATGCGCAGGGTGTCAGGGTGGTACACCACGTCGTATATTATACACCTTTCTTTTTTATTGTTGTAATCCTCTCTAGGAGGTATAATGGAGTACGGTATTCGCCAGTTCATACCTTTCTGCCCGTTGACCTCTTGTACGTTGCAGGACGGTTTGCCGACATTGTCATTACTGCAGATGTTGATAAAAGCTTTCTTGTCGCCAGCGACACTTGTTTTGATAACATAACCTCCCTTTGGATTGATAAAAGTAACATCATAGCCGCGTTCTTTCTCGAGCTGGGTCATTTCTTTTTGATAGAGCGCCTGGTTCGCCGGGTCGGTCACTTCTTCGCAGTAATCGTTCAGTAAGTCTCGAAATTTCTTGTGCTTCATAGCGTCTTCAATTGCTTCGAGATCGATTCGTGTGAGATGGCTCTCCTCATCACGAGGTTTTACACCTGTTGCCATTTTGAATAGCGTTTACCAGTCGATTTTTAGTTAAAATACTGTACTACGCATTCAATTTCAATTCACAAAAAAATCTAGTGCAAAAATCACTCTTTTTTTTCCACTGGCTACTTTTTATATAGTTTTACGGCCAGTTGGAAACAAACAAGTCCATAAGGCCTAATCGTACTTTTATTTATGCTTGTCACTATCGGTGCCTTTCGGTGATCCACACTGAAAGCATGGATGATGAGCAAGCAGAGACATTAAATCACATTTTCTTCAACTGCAATAATTTTACAACTCAAAGAGAACATTTAAAAAACCAATTATGTGAATCATTCCCGTGCTCACATCAAATAGTTTGGGCTAATCCCGAAAATTTCATGCTCGTATTATTCTAAAAACGACGGTCGCAAAAAATTTAAATTTGAAATAGACGCTTCAGCTGTCTGAAGCGTCTATTTCAAATTTAAATGGGCTGTATGGACGAAGCTTCCCTTGCCCGTCCTCAATAGAGGACAAATCCGACAAATCAACAAGGACTGTTCCAAATTGTCCCTTGTTAAATCGACATTAAACCTACTATCAGTTTAATGCGGACGTAAACTGCAGTGTGGATCACCGAATGGAACTAGTTGTGCCCTCGTGGAGGTCGTGCTGCTTCTTATATTTATTTAAACCGCCGCCGGTTTAAATAAATATAAGAAATAATACTTTAAATTAGATAGGGCTGTATGGACAAAGCTCCCCTTGCCCGTCTTCAATACAGGACAAATCAACAACAACACATCAACAAACAAAAAAAAACTAATTCTAACCTAAAAACTGTGCTGATTGATTCGTTCCATTCGTTCGGAGAGTTTTAGTTGTCTTGCTTGTGTTTACTCTTTTACAATGTCCATAGGAAATGTTAATAGGCTTCTCTTTAAAACATATGTTCAACAACAAAAACCGGTGCTTGGGTCTGTTAGGTTATATAGTCGATGGAAGCACAGGAAACCTGCTAAGGTGGTATTGCCTTTTGAGCCCGAAACTAAAGTTAGCTTGAAGAAGGACAAGGTAATCGATTTAGACCCTGAAGTACTTACAAAATCCAACGAAACGGCGGTCCAATTACCAGACAAAAATATAGACACTTCTGTCCATAAATTTTCACCAGAGAAGTCTAAAAACATCATGACAAAACGGGAAGAAAAACTAAAAAAAAGAATGTTCTATCTAAGCCAACAAAAAGTTTTTGATGATAATAATGGAATCATTTATGAAAAATTAAATGAAAATGATGGTAGATTAAGGTAAGATATGGTTTTTAATATTTTCTTACAGACTACCTATTTGGTTGGAGTGGAGAAAAGGGGGTGCTGAGGGAAAAAAAAAGTTTGCCTTCAGATCCAGGCCCACTATATCAAAATAATTACTTAATTAAATATAATTACATTAAGTATCAAAAAACATATTGCCTTACTGTATTGTTTAATTTCAGTACTCTACTCACAAACTTGAAATCGAAAAAGGATAGGTTGCGTACTCAACAGATCATGGTGGAGGGATGGCGGTTGATTGTTGAGGGATTGGAAGCAAAGTGTAATTTGAAATATGTTGTATTCAGCCGTGTAGAAGATTTGAATAATTTACGGGCATTTTTGCCCAAAACTGGAATAAAGTTGTACAAAATAGCATATAAAGAGATTGAGTTGTGGTCAGATGTAGAAACTTCACCAGGAATCTTTGGTAAGTTCATTCATTTGTAGAAGTATTTATTCTAAGTAAACTTATATTACAAACCAATAATGGGTCAATTCCCTGAGCCAAAATAATACCCAAGCCTGAGTGTGCTAGAAAGAGATCTATTTTGTTCACCTTTGATAGCAAGTTAAACTGGTTTATCTTGGTTTCCAAGTATTTTTAAATTTAGTTCTCCATGAAAACCAGTAAGGTTTTCATTTCCTTCAAGTAACAGTTAAATCAAATAGGTAGGTAATGATATTTTACCAGTTGTATGAAAAATATTAAACACTATCTTTAAACTGAGCCCTGTTTCTTGCTATTGCTTGCCACCTAGACTACAGATTTCACAGGCCCAAAAATTCAAGCTTCTATATATTATAATCCAATTTTTTCAAAAACAAATACTTTCCAGGTGTATTTCAAATGCCAACACAAGAAAATGTGAGAAGATTCTCCAGACCCTTGCCACTTCAGTTCATATGTGACAACGTCCGTGTGCCTGGTAATTTGGGTGCCATACTCAGAGTAGCAGTTGGAGCTGGCTGCGACAGGGTGTTACTTACCAAAGGTATAAAATGTAACTTGCTCTTATCTTTAATATTGTATTAGGTATATTTATGTATAATCAATTTCACTGGCCTTTAATGTATCTTAACTTTTGTGACAAGATTTAAAGTTTAGATATTAGTATGAGTTTGTGCACCAACTTTCAGTGTGCAATTTTTTAACACTCAAAGAAAATTAAAATCAACCCATAAGATCCATGGACCTTCTCTACACACTTACCCATTAAATTACTGGTTTTAATGTAGGTACAGTTTAAATCAATGCCTACTGTCTTAATTTTTCTACTAGAAGACTGAAAAATACTGCATAATTTATAATAAATGTTAAGTTAAGAGAATGGTTTACTTATTTATTGATTAATATGGTTAAAGTATAGTTTGATCGACCATAGTTGTGGGAGTTTCAAATTGCCTATTTTTTTTCATTATACCATAGCCAGACCATAGCAGACATTGGTTGGAGAGGTTTTGTGCACATATACTAAAATGCAATTATAGTTTTTGTTTCCCTATCACGCACCTAAACGGGGTTTAGGTATTTCTTCTAATTCTTGTTTTCTTTATTCTAGGTTGTGTTGATGTTTGGGAACCAAAAGTTGTAAGAAGTGCTGCTGGTGCCCATTTTAGGTTGCCAATACACTACTCATTAGATTGGAAAGATATACCTAAATACTTAGAAGACACTTCCTTATTCATTGCGGACAGCAACACGAACGTTTTAGATAATGAAGACCCTGAAAATAGATTTGAAGGACTGCATATTCCGGTTCTACCATACTACAGTGTCGAATATGCCACATTGAACCATATCTCTCTGGTAATAGGCGGCGAAACAGAGGGTATTAGCGAGGAGAGTTACAGGTAAATTTATTTTGTCAGTAAAAATATTTTTCACTTCAGTAGCTCAAATAGGCAGCTTTTGCTGCGAGTGTAAACTGAGCAAAATCGCATTTTGCTCACTGAGTTAGGCAAAGTGATTTGAATTTACAACGTCGCAAATTGTCATTTCTCATATTGGGTCTGATTACAAATTTCGAAATATTTATACATCATTTTGCTATGTCTCTTTCACATAGCTAAGAAAAAGCGAGTGATAGAAACAAATCAATTCAAATTTCGTAGTAGACCTCCAACCAGAGAAGACCCATTAAATGACCGGTCCTGTGCTGTCCGCAGCCACTTAGTTCCAGCGACTTTGACCAGATCGTTCGGTCCATCTTGTGGGAGGGAGGCTTGTCGACACTACGTCTTTCGGCGTAGTCGCCATTCGAGAACTTTCTGCCTAACGGCTGTCGGGAGCGAAGCAGTCGGCTACTTTGGTTCTTCTGCGGATCTAATAGAAATGAATAGACTATAGTAATGTATAATTTTATTAATTTTAGTCACAATTTTATTTTATTTACAGGTTAGCCCTTAACAAAAATGGCTTGAGACTCCACATCCCTTTACAAAAGGGCATAGATAGCCTCAACACCGGCATGGCTACTGCTGTGATCGCTTTCGAAATAAGGAAGCAACTCATACAAACCTGGACCAAGCTCACAGTGGACAGACAGAGGGCTGAATCTACATAGGTTGACTTTTTTTATTTTAGTTCTGTAGTAAATAGAATGGCTATTATATGTAGTAAGTTGAAACTATCTTTTATATTTGTATTTATGATTGACCATTGCAATGGCGGTATTTATATCATTCAAACTAGCTAAGGAATAATATACCTGCTACTCATCCGCGCTATCGAGCATCGTTGGGAGACTTAGCTACTACAATGGCATTACCCCAGCATCAAGGAAGGCTTATTATGACCAGCAGTCAGTCTATATATTAGGTTTATGTCAGACTGTACTTCGCCCTGAGTGCGGTGCTACCAGGGGTAGGTTACAAAGTAACCTGCATTTCACTATAACTCGTAAATGAATTGGTCTACGTTATTGAGTAACTTACATACATTTATACAATAGGTAACAGTCATTAGTGTATTTACCTCATGGATTATTTTAACTTCTATTTTATTTCAAAGTAGCTTAGCCTTTAAATACATAAATAAATACATGTATTTACTTACAATACATTTTATTCATACACTTAAGTATACTCAAATCTCTCTAAGAGAGTTCCTAAAGGTGCGCATTCATTTGCCCGCACCTGCTGCAACGCAACGCACGCACGGCACGCAACGGATTTTGGTTTTCTTTTGTATAAATCCGTATAGTAACTGTACCGCCCGCACCGTGACGGCGGCCCACTCTTGTGATCCATCAATGCAGTAGTATTAGCAGTTGTTTGTAGCAAAGCGAAGAGCATTGTTTTGTTAGCAGACTGCGTAGTTCCCAAAGAAATCGCAAAGTAGCTTAGAAGGTTACTTACTATCCAGACAAAGTAGAGAACAGAGAATGCGCTAGGTGGAGCTGGTGACTGCTTACTAGTGGTCTAAAAGTATACATTTATCAGCACTTCAGCGTAAGCTAGTCCACTGCTGGACATAAGCCTAGTTTAATTGCGAACTACAATAATTCCCCAATTTGTCAAAAAAGGTGCTAGATAAACTTACATCATCAAAAAAATATTTAAATGTTTTATATTATATTCGCGATTGTCAGATGCCAGTTTTTCGTTATACCTTTTTCATCATCTTCATGAGCTTTAAGTCGTATTTCATATACTTATTCTAGTTCACTTTGCGGTAACCTACATACATCAATGTTAATGTTATATATGTTGCCTACATTGACGTCATAGGGTAGTGGTGTATCTACTGTCAGCATAGAGTAGACTGGACCGTATCTTCAAGTAAAATTACATCAACGCCGCAAGTTTACTAGGATAAGTATATTTCAAGATGGACGCTTTCTATATCTTTAAATTAAAAAATATAATAATTTGTCGTCGTTTTAAATGTTCTATTTCTACTGTATTTTCCTGAATTCCATTTGACTCCTTACTCATTATTTATTCGAACCCAAAAATTTTTAAGGGAACCCTGTCGAAGTTCTATCAACAGACAACATGTAATAGAGAAAAGCTTTATTGCTTGTAAATATCCACCCTATCTCCAGTAGGCTTCAGACGTGGCCTATCTCAATCGGAGGGAAGGAATTAGGGGATTTTTCAAAGGAGAATTCGTAGTACCTAGTTAAGGATGTGAAATGTAGGAAGGAGGCGTCGTCGGTCAATACTGGAGGTGGCGCGGAGCGCGCGGGCGCGCCGGCGTGCCCCCCGCTCCGCGCGCCGCCCGCCCCCGCCCGCCAGCCGGCCTACTCACGCAACCAACCAACCAACTCGCGAGTCGGCCGCCGTGCGCTGCGATCGCGCGCGTGGAGCTTTCGTCGCCGCTCGAGCCATGTGTCATGTTTTCATCACAGAAGAGAACTGTCAACCGCACTCTACATTCCGTAAGATGAATGAGTAATTGCCGCGGATCAAACAATAAGTGCGGGGTGGCAACGTTAGCCCCACAAAAGGACAGCTTTCGCCGAGTGTCTAGTTTTTCTCGTAAGCTCGTGGCCGTTGACACTGCAGCGTGCGGATCCCGCAGTGCGCGAGTGTGTGGTTAATTAGCGAACTAAGGACGTCAGCTGAGTCGCGTAAACATTGGCCTTGCGTAGTTGGACTCATGGAACTGATGGCAATGTCTCCGGTGCAACTGTGTCCTGTCTAAAACGTTGCGTACCGGCCCTCGTGAGGAGTCCATGATGCGGCGCCTCATTTTGCTATTATTAACAGGTAAAACTTTTCTTACGCATACTCTGGTTGCTGCTTATTATTGTTATCTTCAGTTAGATCGAAGTTGTTTTAATTTTAACATAGGGGTAGACATAATATTATCACTATTGCCTTGCTTGTCATGCATGATTCTGTATCGACTCATATTATTTTATTTTTAGTGCACATTCAATCTCGTTATCTCGTACCCGTAGTGGGTAATCTGAATCTTAGTTTCTATAAGTATTTACTTAGTACTGCCTATCTACCATTCCTTTGCAAACACGTGTCTTCTGATCACAATTTAGCTTCTATAATTAGGTATCTTAAACTACTTTGAAGACTATATAGTTATTTATTACATACCTACAGCTTTATCTTAAGCTTTTACTACTTAGACTATACGAAGACGAATCTATTCTTTACATCGCAGTACCAAACTTATCAATCGCGTCTTTATATAAAATTGGTACCTTCCCTCTTATTTAATACTATTCCGTCAACCTACTTAAACTATGATTTATGGTAGCGCAGTAGGTATTAGTCTTGCCACTCATTCATCAAGGGTCGTGTAAAATAAGTTTCAAGACCGCCACAAGACCCTTCGTTCCGACCGGCTTCGCCGAACAAATGGGACGGTTTGAGAGAAAAGAGCAATTTTTGCGTGCGCCAATCTCGTTTGTGCTATACAGTTGTGGTTGTGCTTATGATGCCCATAATTATTATCCGAATTACATTATTCTCTATCAAAATAAAGAACGGTAAAGAGTAATCAAGGGTACCTATATCACTTAAGTCTGGCATATCATGTGTTTTGTCAGTTGCCACATATTGTTTAATTTCTGAGAATTTATAAATAAGATACCTACCTACCTATCGTCTAATGAATTTCTCCTCCTGGTGAGGTACCTTCTGTATAAATCAACATTACTTTGTTGCTATCGCTGTGGTTGCAATAATTTTTATTTTATGAATAATTCCCATTTGAAATGTGTGAAATTGTGTTGGAAAATATCCATTGTTAAATGGACATCTGCCGGTATCGCCATTGGAAATCTGTTCCGCTGTTTAAATAATCATACAGTCATCCGGAATAATACGGCATATAAATAACGGTACTTAAAATAAAGCCACTGCAGCATCATTTTCATTAAATGTGACAGGAACATTCTGTCTTGTGATGTTATTCTACACATCATTGCAATTAGCAATTTTCTGTTTAGGTAAACATTATTCCGTTTTCGTGAACATACCTACCTAATCTTGCTTTTGAATTCACGCTCTTTTATTTTATTGGGAACTGGCGACAGGTGTTCGATGCAGGTAGAGACGTTAAGTTCGACGGGCCCACGGGTTCCTTTTGTTGAAATAAATACCTTCAACCGCACTCGTTCACTGCACTAAAAATATCTGCACTTTGTGGACAAGGACACGAGAAATGAATATAAATCGCCATCCTAAATCAACGTCCTAAATTCCTAATGTGTAAAATTCCAAACGTAAATTAAATACGTTGTCGAATTCTGAAATGGTTTTAAGAAGGTACCTACCTACTCAAATCTCGTTTCTTGGTATGAATACTTTGGACTTTGAAAGAGTTTTGATATCTTGGGACAAGACAAGTTCCTAGAATTCTGCGCTATATTAAAAGAGCCCAGCAACTTTTGTCTTAAAGCCATTTGTCACGGAACAGGGTTTTAATAAATCGCAAAGTTTTTTATTGTGAATACAGAAAGTTGGAAAAATTGCCGAGTTTGCCGCACCCTCATCAATCTACTGTTATATTGAATCCTCTAGTCGAATCGACCAAGCTGTGACAGCCTTCAAAGAACGTCATAAAACTTTCTCGCAATAATATTAGTCCATACAACATGATCAATGACCCTTGAAAATGATTAATTACTTTCATTTGCAGTCTCACATCACTTTGTGTACAGTTATCTTTCATCTCATCTGCTTGAAGTAGTAAAGTAGTACCTACAAAAAGATTAATGTACCTACTTATATCTAGTTTACAAGACAGCACTGACTGCTCTTATTGTTAGATGCACTTCAGCATCTGCCCAGCGTTGTCGTAGAAAGCAAAGTTTAACATCATTGGACGCAATAGTATTGTAAAGTTTACCCACGCTCCGGTGTAGTTTTTTTTGCTTTACAGAGACGGATGCAGACCGCACCTGGCCCAGCCCGACGCCCAAGTTTTTCTAAAGCGTCTTACCCTTGTGAATAAAGTTATTTTTAGACAGTCGTGATTCCCCAATCTTACAAAGATTTCATTGCTTGAGTATATTCTCAAGTAGTATTAGTATTCGCAGTGTTCTGAGATTTCATCTACACAAAAATTGGGCTGCGTAGTAAGTTTATATACGGTTATATATCCCTAATAAAGCGTACCACAGAGAAGATAGATACATACTAATCGGCTCTAGATTGATAGCGGTGAAATGAAAGCGTAGGATCTCAACCCACTGTTCCCAGACGAGGGCTCGTTAAAGTCCCATCGGCTCGTTTGCGGCCTGCCTTTCGTTTCAGAGCTATAACGAATTGCTTTGGTCCACAAACACTACTTAGTTTGATTGCGTATTGCTCTTACCGTCGAATCGGTTATCTAGCTTGTCGCCGAATCTGGAGTTTATTAGCTAGATCTCGTTCCAAATTTCTTACGAGTTAGGATCATTTCTTTGTGTCGGTCGGTTACCTAACTTTCGTCACGAATGTCAGCATTCAGTTCAGTAGCTTGTTTATGTCTATTTTGGGTGATGACAGCGAACGCATAATCAGAACGGGTGCGTGGAGCCGATAAGTGGCCGGGCGCCGGCTTTCATCTCATGTGTGTATGTGTGTTTACACTGCACTGGCGTCTGCAGTCTGCGCCCGCGCACGGCGACCGACGCGGCGCGATGCGGTGCAAGGGTCGCGGTCTTTACAACTCTTGAATAAAAAAATCCATGAATTCTCTGATTACGATGCCTCTTGTTCATTCTTATTTTTCATTGACACAAACTCTTTGTGGACTTTTAATTTTAATGATTCATTTGGAATTAGAAGGGAACGAGTTATACAGTCTCGTCTAAAGAAATATATAAGTTTAGTCGGCCCCCAATGTATTAAATTGAGCTATGTTCTGCGGTCAATTTTTTTTTGTGCAATGAAATAGATTTCCCAGGTGTAAATTTGGCTTCTTTTAAATTTCCCAGAAGAGTCCTTATCCGTAATATATTTCTGTGCAAATATAAATGTATGGCTGAAGTTTTTCACATTTATTATCTATGGTAAAAAAGAAAAGTTGTTCTTTTATATTTATTAAGTTACCTATATTTACCGCCATCGGTAACTCATATTATCCTCACAGGTTTTTGCTAGAATGCAAGGTATTTTGATCGATAGATGACTTCTAGATTTACTATGGTATTCAATGTTTCCCGTAGAAACTTGTAGATTTCGGTTTTATCTCGTTTCAACTCTAAACAACAAAAAACTTAAGCGTCATTTGATCGGCTCCCATTTGTCGTAGACTTAAGGTTCACGAATGAAATGATAAGCTGTCAATTCCTACATACTTTGATATAATAAAATAAACTATACCAGCATAGAAAAATACCCGCATGACCCTAATAGCAAGATCAATATTTAACCAGAGATCGATTCTATCTCTATCACAATTTCAGATAACTGGGCAAGTTATTTCCCCAGAGTGAGACGCGCAAGAGTGGGACGACCAACAGATTCAGCTGTGGCAACTGTTCTAAGCTGAATTTGTAATTAAGCCTTTTAAACGCTTCAGCGCGTACGACTGCTGTTCCGTCGGTAATCGGCAGTCGCTCCTTATTGCCTAACATTGCTTACAAATTTACTTGAACTCCACTTTATCTGGCCTAATGGAATTTGTATGGATGAGATTACCTACCGTATGCGGTAGCTCTCGAGAGGTTGTGTCTGTATAACTTCTGTAGTCACGTAACAAAGTTTAGTTTGATAAAGAAATACTTGTAGGTATGTTCAACAAGTTTTGCCTCTATAAAACTACAAAGGCAACTTCAACTTCTTCAGCAATGTAGGTTACATTGCTGAAGAAGTTTAAAGAAATAGCTACATTAATATAGAACTCTAGAATTCGTACTGTAGTCTCTAAAATCTAGAACTAGAACTTCAATTACTGAAAACCTTAGAGCAACTCGGAGTCGCCGACTTGATTCTAGGAGGAGAGACGCCATCGCCATAGCGTTCTTCCGATGTGAATCATCCTCTAATTTTTCGCTGGGGATCCACGCACACATGCATACTAGTACCTACTATCTAATACGTTGTCGCTACGAAACACTCGTATACACACAGATACGTTTCGTAACGGCGCATGTCCTGGTGGTCTTGTACTTTTTACAGAGGGGACCGCCTGAGCATCCCGGTTCCAGTGTTGCTTTATGTATGAAACAATTGATATTTATTTACTACACTTCGTAAATACATAAATCTACTGCCCCGTAAAATTTGGTGTCCTAGTTTCGGACCTATACTACATATATTTGTAAATCCTGCACTGTAATAGACGTATAGACAAAACACTATTGTCGTGCTAGTTATACATAACCAATCAGGAGCAGAACAAAATGCTGGTGGTCTATAATTATCGACCTTGACGAGCAGGGGTTGCCATGCACAAGTCGGCACGTGCGTCAAGTAAAATGATAATGATGGAGTGGCCAAGGGGAGGTATAATCAACTGTATAACTAATTCAAGTCATCGCGCTTTAGTCTTTGTAATAGCCCTTTTGTGGCACCCCTTACCCTCGCTCGATTGTACATATTAGTAGAGGGTCATTTCAAGGATGTTTTTGTAAAAATATTTTGGAAGGCTCTTTTGGATTAGTGTTTATATAACCTATGTAGTAGGCACGTATTCAAAAGCAAGATTATGAACAAAGGGTTTTCGGTGAAAGGTTAGCTACTGCACTGAAATACCACGCGCTTGGCGGTGCGCGGCGCGGTGGCACCAGATGTCGACGACAAAAGAACAACTTCAGTATTTTAAAGGTTAATTGACTGAAATGTCAAAGGATAACCTTGCGCTAGTGAATAATACGGCGAACTGTACACACGGCCACAGATAGTGCTGCCGACCACCCATTAACCTGATGAATAGTCTGTTATAATCGGACTCCATGTTTGACTGTAGTGCAAACAAACAAAGTATCTAACTAGGTACCTAGGTATCAAAACTTAATGCTCTAGTATCGCTTTTAATATATAGTGTTTTAATTAGCTAGTTAAACCAGTCATTTTATTGTATCAGCGCAAACATTGCATTGTTAATTTTAATTAATTTAGGTAATCTCTAATTGAAAAACAGAGTCGGCCTTTATGACCAAGCGGTGCCTAGTGTACCAAGTGGACCGTTTGGTTTATGAACGTAATTATTAAATACTGGATTAAATAGTCGATTTCTCATAATTTTCCCGTACGCATAAACACAGACCCCTGATTTATTCGAGCGTAAGGGAATAAAATTTATCGAGTCGAAATGCCGTCTGAATAGCACAGTGCCAAAGTGTCGTAGAGCGGTCAAAGTGTAGGTACACACACAGTCAAGCTCAGGTCAATCTATACACTTTTTTGCCAATGTCAACTTTATTTTGAAAGCGGCAAGGCTACCTACCACTGTACCTAGCTTGACGTGTTCTTGACTGTTCCTTCAAGTTCGTGGCTTAGTGAATAATGTATTTCTTAGCAAGACGTGAGAGCCGGACGTGTAAGGGCTAAAAAATATAATACGTTGCGTGTAATTGGGTCAAAGAGGCGAAGGGCGTGGGTTCTTAGGGGTATAGTGGGGGAAGGAAGGGTGAACGTTACTCTACGTTGCGTACGAATGGCTATATCATTGCCCGCGATATTACAACACCACATTCCGCAGCGGAACTTTATGGAAATGTGCCCCACGACCCCTTTGGCTAAGAAACTTGGCTACGGTTTGCGTGCTCATCTAGTAGCCATATATTTTTATTTTTTAAAATGGAGTAGGATGTACTCGGTACAGCCGCAGCGTTTTACGTGAAACTTCTTTGTTGTCACTTGTGTCAATATTTGGTTTGAACCTTCTTCTTGCTCATTATATAATTTAACTGATTGTTTCTACCTTCCAAACTCTTACATCTTTGTTAATAATGTGGACTGTGGATGGATTCAGTCATTATATGAGGGATCCTAAGAATGCTAGTAAAATTTGATTACGATTGATCATAAATCTCTTTTTTTTCATTAACTGAGTTTGCGTCAGCGACGCTCCTGGCCCCTTTCCGTCGAGAGACAGCGCCCAAATCCCCCATGTTTTGACATACATACCCGCTGTATTTATGACACACAACTGTACCGCTATGACACGAGATTTATGAAGTCCGCATATGTGCTTAGGAGATTGAATTGCTTTGAGCATGGGAATCCATGTTTTGTGCTGTAAACGACACCGCTGCTTTTCAATTTCTAACTATACTCTATGAATATTATTTAGATATTATTGGCTGACAGAGTAGCAGCAATCTTAAACATGATACAGTAGTACTCTAACAATTTAAATAGTCGAAGCTCTTTGGGGTATCAATTAGAAGATCTTGTAACCATGCACTTAGTTCAACTTCACATGCGTTCATTAGCAGACTTACATTCTTTCCATTGTTTTAATTCAGATCAATTATTTCTGCTCTGCACGTAACGATGACTAATTTTAATGTTTTGTATAGGTTTTAGTTTTGTATGATATTTTTGCGCTACTTAACATTGTTAGGAATACCTCGTTAGTAATCAAGCTTTTATTAACTATGCAAAAGTGTTAAAAAAATTTAGTAGGTACCTACTTTATACAGCGTACAACTTATCTGCAGGAATAACACTTAAGATGCTTTTATACAAGAAACTTGAATGATATGATTGCAGTCTCTGAAATAGATATAAGTTCGTTTTTGAGTGGTCGTTCAGTAATACATAACTAGTGGTTCTGTGAGAACAGTAGACCTCGCCATTCCTAATAAACCAAACCAAAAAGTAACGAACAGAAGTCAACTTTGCAGTTGGAGATTATATATAATTATATAATTACTTAAAAACTAATAGAACCTACTTAGCTGTCATAGTTTCCTTTTTTTCCCGTTAGGTTGCCTGGAAGAAATCGCTGAAAGCGATTAGGCCGCCTTTCGATTGTACACAGTTCAGTAAATTATCATAATGTAAACTTTTGATATAATTTGGTGCTCAATAAAGTATATTTGATTTAACTTCGTTATATACGCTACTGCCGTGATTTTTTTCCCATATCCAGAAGCAACCGTTTAGCTGGCAGGGGGGACACACACGTGACTCTAGCAAAAATTACCACTTTAAAGGTTAACATTTCGCAAAAGTAAAGTTGTACTGTAAACATCTGTGACGATATCGCGGGTCGGGCAGTATATTCGACTCAACCAATTTACATAGCTCGTTTCATACATAGTTGTATGTAGGTACTTACCTAAGTTTTTATCGTTGACCCTTTTCTAGATTGTCCTCTAACTAAAATATCAGATGGGACTATAGGGCCGCGTGTAGCTGTCTTAACGAGACATGCGGGACCCGTGCGTCATCTCCGGCGGGAAATCCATTAGAGTTACAATTTGCCGGCTCATGTTCACTTTTGAGAGCCAACTCTCTACTGAATGACATAATGCGGAATCTTTTTTGCTAAACTTTTACTTACGAAATCCTATTTTGGTATCGGTATCAGGAGTGCGTTATGCTTCTTAATTAGTTCTTTAGACATAATGTGGATGTAAGCTTTATTCTCGAACCGCGTAAACATACAAATGCGAAGAATGCAGAACTAAGTATTCCATAAAACTAATGCTTCCCCTCGTCATAAAACTAATACTTTGCGTTATGTTTGAGCTACCAATGCTCGCCTTACACAATACAATCGCACATTTCACCACAACTAACATCCTGCTCGAGTTCTCCGAGTGAAATTAATAATAAAATAAACCAAAATTGTGTGAAAGAAATATATTATAAACGGACCTCAAAAAGCATAAAGCTTGGTTTTGCACCAACCGATATCGCAAATGACAGTCGCTTATCCAAATCCATTTGCCAACTGGCGGCTTAACTGACAGTTGGGTTGGCCATTTGATCTAATTAAACCTATCTAAAAATATACCTTCCGGGGTTGCAGCCAGCAGAGTGGAGTACCTGCTCCTGCTCTGATGTGGAAATAAACAAATTAATGCAGGCTAAAATGTTTGAATGTTGATAAGGCTAAGTAAAGTGATTAAAGTCCCATGTTGTACTTCCGGGCAGGTTCGACCGGCACCGGTCTCCGGATGCGCTGGAACATGGAAAGCATTTTAAGCGGTTGTCCTAATAATGTGGCCCCGTCCGACCATTGTTCCATTTTATTTTGAGCACGACCTATCGATCCGCTGTTTCTGTATCGAAGCGTGAGGTATCAAGAGATTTCCTCCGGTTAAGTTCATTCGATATCCTACATTTTATAGGCTTGCGCAACGTATATACCCAATTATAATGAATCTTGAAGTTTGGAAGTACAGACAGAGAATCTTGGAAGCAACCGTTGATACATTTCATCATCTTCATCGTATCAGCCCTTCGACTTATACTTCTCGAATCTCGACATAGGCTTCCGTCAGTGTCCAGTCCAAATTCCTGCTCCAATGTCAATAAAAGTTTTTATTGTGTTAGTATTTTTGTTTGAGTTAAGTTGATTTTTGCGCGATTATTATCTGTTATTTATTATCAATGGTAATTAAACCCTTCTTAGTTACACCGTTTGCGGTGGCTAACGAAGCCACATAATGTTGCGGTGAGTAGCTAAGCGAGTACGCTACCTGACACAGCTCGACGTGTAACTCGAAACTCACGTTGCTAAACCTGAATGTCCTTACTAATTATTGTACAATCTTTAATCTAAGACAAGAATATTTTAACAACCAGTACCTTTATAGACCGGGTGCACTTAGGAACGAATTATCAGCTGAATTATCAGTATGCTGATTCGAAAAGTAGGTATGTTGTACCCGTATACGTAGGTACATTGGATATTTGCCGTTGAGTATGATTCGGTCACTGTGCAAATGCGAGTTTAGATGTCAAATCAAAATCAAGGTGTGTAGTTAGTTATATAGTCGGAGCCAAACATGTGCCCCATAAACTTAGTACAGGATATTCTTATCATTACGACCGGTCAATACGGGGAAGTCAGAAATTATAAGACAGAGTAATTTTGTTCTAATGAACCACGACGTCGATTTTATATTTAAATAAAAAACACCTCAATGCGACTAGGGAATCGAAACCAGAGATTTAAGAGACTGCTATAATATTTATTTTATCACTCGCACTGGATGTATAAGTATCCTAAGTTTGTAGTGTGTCCCATATTGTCGCGTCGGAGACGGTGGCGCCGCTCTACGGGGGGATTATCCCTATTTAACCCCCCTGGCATGGTGTGTGTGCTTTCGTAATTTATTTTTGGGAGTTTGTTGAAAAAAATTATAAATTGATAAAGGTTTAGGTCGTGGTTGGTTGCTGTACCATTGCGCCCGTAAGGTAAACACCGAGGTACCTATTGATAGTGTTTATCAAATTGTGGGTAATTGAAATATGTAATCTAAGAATTTACAGTTTAATTTTTTGCTATTTAATATTCCAATAGAATTTGACATTCTTCCGTAATATATCTATAGCAGGTAGGTACTACAGTATTCGGATTGTAATTTTATGAAACTATGCTTAAATATCCACCCTACTTTTTTCTTCGCTTGGGATTAAATTCATCTAAATGTCGCGAAGTTACTGCGTCGCGTGTATGGGCATCTGCGTCCTGAAGGGCGGGTATCGAGGGGACTGCCCCACCCTACTTATTTACTAAGCCATCGATCCGCCGAAGTCATTGCGAATTTGTTTAATTTCGGTGCTATGATCCTGGTATAATGAGAAACGGGACCACGCAATACGATTAAGCATATTATAAGTACCTATAAATACTGGCTGGATTGTTTGGTTCTTTGGTTTCTCTCAATAATTATGTTTTAATTTCTCGGTCAATTGGTTGGATTTGATTTACTTTTTAGTGCATTTTTGCTAGGAAAGAATTAGACAAGCGGGTTTTACTTTCAATATTACTTATATTTACTTATATATTACTTCTTACATATAAAGTTTATCAGACTTGTTACGTGTGAAGAGAAGTGGTTTCGACGATAAATCTCATCCCTTTACTTTGTCGGCGACGAAGGTCTTCTTTTATCAGTGCGCCAGTTATGCCGCGCATAAATCGAGTCTGAGTAATAAATACTTCGATAAAGTTAATTGATGCTAGCAAGAATTTTTATACGTAGGATGATGTTCATTCACTATGACCCATAATATAATTCCTCTTTCATCAAAGCATCACACATTTCATTAGTTTGTGCTATTTTCATTAATATCTGAATGATCTATTGTTTGTTATCTGCGCTTATTTGTAAGTCATCACTGATCATGGGTAAAGATCATAATTAAACTATCGTAGATTATCTCAATTCGAGAATTGTGTATATTGAGATACGGACGTTTATAAATAAGATAGATACTCATTTAATACCCGTTTTCGCTGTTTTAGCGTCCACATTATTCCGTCCAAATTCCTTTGATCCCAATGTCATTTTCGCAATGCCTACGTGTCTGTATTTGCTGTCTCTAATTTGTCCAAGCTTTATTTTCTTTTTCCTGTTTTGATAGGTCCACCTTAACGTTAATCTTGATATTGTTTTTCTCACACTAAGTACATTATGTATGTATAGGTACTTATTTGTTTTATTTACCTACATATTGTCTGAATCAAAAAGCATAGGTACCTTGCTAGATGATGCACCTTCAAACAAAGACATGGAAACATCTCCAAGTTTTCTATTCTATCTCATTATGTTATACATTAATTACACTCAGAAACTTATTTTATCGATTTCGACCTACTTACGTCGATACGCCGGTAAAAGATGTGGAAGTGAAGACAGCTTTAGAAAAGTCTTCACGTTGGCCTTTGTAATTGTTCTATTAGTTGATTTTATCCGATGTGTGCAGTTGCAATGTCGTTTTTGTTTAGTCAGAAACTGCAGTGGGGAGATGTCACCTGTTCTGATACCCATGAACATCCGTAAATTGTTGTATTGCCGCGTGAAGCGAAGGTAACATAGCGATGCCATGTAGATGCATTGAGCAAGTTTAAATGATGTATCTCTATGATATATTACCTATTTTATTAGAGTCCTACCACCATAAAAGATACAATTACTCTAAAACATATTCTAAATCCTTTTACTAGTCATAATAATCATAAGCTATGCCAGTTTTTAATATAGACTCAACTCTTCCTCCAGCAGATCTTCACCTAACTCATTCTTCTCGTTACTATCCCATCAGCCTGTATTCTTTTCATGCGAATGATGTATGTCTTTTAATCTCCTCTTTCTCAGTAATTTCGTAACACCTGTGTGCAACATTTCCATGATTTGGACTATGACAATATTTCAACCAATATTATGAGGCGCTTGGTATGAAAATCATAAGCCGCCGACATATTTTTGTTAGAAATATAATCCCCGGCTCGGACGACCGTAATCGTCGCATGATTTTATTGCGCTCTCGGCTACTGAGCCCTGGCTGCGAGGCATTTCATTAGCAGAATGTTTAATAATATGTAGCCCTGACACGTTTAGAAAGTAGATAATTTCAAGGATGTATATAATTTCGATCAATTACTTTTGGATTAAGTATATTTGCGCAGGGTGTTATATAACGTTTCGTGGAAATTTTCCAACTGTATTTGAACCCATGTCGTAAGATTGTCCAAATATGAAAATGACTATATTACTATTTTATAGTTCTTGTATCCTGCATTGTGCTTTGAATCCACCAACAAAATTAGTTATTTGAGCAACATTATGTCTGATACATATCAATCAATACGTAGGTAACTTATTATTAAATCGATCTGGTAGAAACTAGGTCCCCGGTGCGTCTAGTTGTATTATACTGTACTATATTCTCGATACGATACAAAAAAGTAGGTACTGCCTAGATTTTATATTTCTGTTACCTAACACGCTTGGCTTTTTAGAGTATGAATCGTTTTGTGGATTTATTATTTTTAAAACCGGTAGTGAAAAAAGGGGTTAGCTAGGTGGTTTAAAATTCTTAAAAATGCATTCGCTTTTAATTCCGACGGGATAAACCCCAGCTCGCTCTCACGTATCTAACGATAAAACACCACATTTGGTGCCCGCTTCCCACTCTACCCGCTTTTATTGCACTACACTACGATGCAATTTCAGGTCCATTAATCTTTTCCGAGCTTTTTTGGTGCTCTATCCCCGACTTCCTCTTACATAAATGCGAATTTGTAATTCCGCCATGTTCCCATTTTCAGGAAGACGTCACTTTAGAAAAGCAAAATCTTTCCTCTTCTAAATAAATTGTGTACAGTAACTATTCTGGTTACTTGCACACTGGTAGTTACCCGCTACTTCGTAAAATTTTGGATCCTCTTTGCAAAATGTCAAGTGTCCGGGCCAGCGTTTTCAAATGTGCGTTGATAAATTAGGCAGCCAGGGTCATTGTTGATTAGTATGGTCAGGAGGCCGATGTTCAGGTGCGGACTGATGATGAAGAGGGTAAGATTTCCCAGTAGGTAGTTGATGTTAAAAAGTACTTACACCTATACACAGAATTCATAATAATATATTAAATATCTCACCAAAAGCCGTACAGAACTCAATAGTAATAAAGTGTTTTATGCTCATTTCAGCCGCGCCACATCAAAAATGTTTACAGGGAGCGTAAATAAACAGTTGTTAGCAATTATCATCATTCGCAGTTACATTTCTAAGCGGCCACTAATTTGTAACATTGGTCGACGGGGCAATTAAAACTCCTTTGATTTGCTTTGAAGCGTTCGTCCATTTGGATCCGGTGGGAGTCTAGCAGACGCCGATAAGGCGCGCCATTCACGAGATTTATCACCGAGGCAGACTTAACGCCTCCCCCTTAATTCACGACACGCACTGTTGCTAACTTGTTTTAGGCGAAAAATGAACTATCGAAACTTCCAAGAACAGCTGACTTTAAGTGCTTGCAGACGTGATGGGTAAAGAGTTTTCCTGTTTAATGATTAGTGTTTGTGTCGGAACTGAAATGAGAAAGTTTAGGTTTGACTTAACTTAGTAAAGTAACTGATCGATCACCGCTATGTCTGTCTTCTTTGAAAAGCTAGCGTTAATGTTTTAAAAGCAACAACTATAATGTTTAACACTGTATTTTAATTCCTAGTTGTTGGGGTGCATTTGTTTATCGTTATTCATTTACGATCTTCTTTGTTACAGGTAATTCATCTGGTGATATACTGGTAGATTGTTGTTTCATTTTGGCTTAAAGTAACACGGGGCCGCCGCCGCGCCGGCTCGACCCGGAGGGGAGACGCCATAGCATTTTCATCTGATGCGAAACATCCTGGAAATTTTTGGGGGTCCATACATATCGCTACAAAACACACACGTAACAATATCAAAAAACATTTATAACCCCCCGTACACATCGATACATTTCGTACCGCGCATGGCCTGGTGGTCTTGTGCCTTTGGAAGAGGGAATGCCTGAGTATGGCGACTCCCCCGTGTTGCTTGGAAATAGTTTCATATCATCGAATTTATAATGATACGAGTAGATACCTAAACTCTATCATACTTTAAAATGGACGCTGAATCGCGAATAAATATCTGTTATTCGGAAATAAAATGCCAACTGGAATTATGAAAGAAACAAAAATAATAATCATGATGATATATACGCGCCATCCAGTGGCACAGTAGTTAAAACTTTGGTAAAGTCGAGGGCAAAGTTGGTCCTGGGGTTAGGATAATGTTAGTTGCTTAACTTCTTCCTTCCACGTGCCCGTAATCACCGCAAAACAACTACAGTTTTTGGGACAAAAAGGCACAAAGTTGTAACCATCAAGCGAAAAGCTGGAAAAGCGGTTGGTACCTAATGGTTTTAATCAGGCAAGGTAGCGAAATGAGCGCCTATTTAAGTATTCAAGAAATCAAATACTTTAAAATATATTCATGAAGCCTCGCCTTTACACTTAAACTTAAAGCAGACCTAAAGTAACTCCACGGGGGATTACTATCAAATTCAAAACTAACATTCCGCTGTCAAAGGTTTATACAAAGCGTTTCATTACACAAACGATTCGAAACCACTATTATAGAGAGTTTCAAATAGGAAAGAAATGTGAAGGTGCGCGTGCCATAGCATTAAACAGTTCCTTTTGTTGGTAAAACGTTGGACGATTAAAGGGAACTGCGTCCATTGTGGCTGCCGCTTTACTAATGTTTACCGCAGCACCGCACCGGTCGGTTAATAAAGACCCTAGTAGGTACACAGAGACAAGCAAGCACTGTATTATACGATAGGAACATGTGTTTTTCCATTAAGTTGGCGTTGTTTTTAGTTGTCTTGTGTTTGGAGGCTGTTGCAAGGTTCTATCGCTAAATTAGTTTTGCAAAATGACATAACTTACGCCGCCGGTCATGTCAAGAAACCGTTAGATAAAAATATCCTCCTCAATTTTTCTTTGCTGTTCTTGTCTCCTATTATTTTCTAGTAAAGTATCCATTTCATACACATAATTGTATTCTCTTTTAACCTAATATGTCAGTTAAATCAAAGTAGGATGTAGGTACTAAGAGAGCTAGGATAGTTACTACGATACAGCGCCAAGATCAAATTTCGATCGAGTTAGATATTTGTCACTGGCATGGCATTTAAGATTAAAATGTAAAGATAGCGTGTTATGCTAAAATTAACACTGCGACATCGACAGGGTGTTGCAGCGACCACCGGGTGACATTTACCCTATTTGCTTCCCGTAGATGTAAATGTGGTTTCGATATTTGCGGCGGCATATATAATGGTCACGTCACGCACGGTACGTTACAGGATGTCAGCCGTGCTGTCCACTCTCCGCCAACATTAACATTATCGACCAAAAGGAACAACATTATTGCGTAAATCACATCTGTAGGTATTACGAATTGCAGTTCGCAGACAACAATTTGACATATCAATATAATTAAAAGTGCTTACCGGCTAATTAACTAGATAGACACAAAATATTATGCAGAATGGTTGAGTTATAGAGCCGTGAAAGAGTAACAAGCAAACATTTTATCAGATTTTGAAAATCGATTGAATTGGGAATTGGTCAATCTGGGAATTGGACATTAGGGGACTGACTCAACTAATCTAGTACTTAACAGTACAGTAGCGCTATTTTCGTGTAGATGAAAGTTTAGAGATGAGAGTTGTTCGAATACTTTTCTCAGACAGATAAATTCAGTGTCTACTTCACCTGAGTGTTTAAACAAAAGAACATTAGAGGATGGTAGGCTATTGTAGGTATATCACGTGGAACCCGTTTGGGTGGGTAACGAAGGAGTATTGTGGCATAACCGGAGCCGCACCGTCTAGCCATTCTCTGACGCCCGAGAGACTCGAGGGGGGGAGGACGTAGGGGAGGGTAGTAGCACTCCGAATACTGCGTCGCGCCGTCGGTGTACGTAATTTTACGTGCGGTATTTTCCTACGTTTCTATTATTGTTGCGGTTTTTTCATCACACCCTATATAATTTGCAATGTTACGAGGGTTCTTCAGATTAAGTACACCATTCAACTCCATATTTATTCTGTTTCGGGCCTTGGTGAAATGGGGGAAATTATGTTTTATCGCTAGACATTGTTTGTAATGTTAATATCCAATTCGCATTACAAATACGAATGTACTGCTAAGTACGAACGCAGATTAAAAGAGAGACGTTGAACCAAGAAACCCTTGAATCAAAAAAAATGCTATTAGGGGGCCGCGAGAACCCACCAAAAAGATCATATCTCTATGAAGAAACCGTAACTGTGTATGTTTAGTGTAGGTATTTAAGTGCCTAACTACCCAGTTTCAGTGCTCCGTTTACTTTTGAATGAGCAATTTCTATTTACACCCGACGTTCAAAATTTACACGAAAGTTTTATGGTGTAGTGTGTAGGTAGTTAGTGATTGATTGCTTTGTATGCGTAATTCGTTTGGGCAGAGATAACTTGCACAAGCGCTAATGCGTCTCTGGGTACCGATGTTAAGTTTTATGGCGATGATATATTAAACTGTCGATAAAATTCGTAGAGTATCGGCTCGTGTAGGCGTTTTATTGTGGCTATAGCATTCAGTCAGCCGTCATTTTCACAACCGCTCGTAAAATGGTACCTATTATATGTGCTGTGCGATTTTCTAATAAATAAATTACTTATAATCAAAAAATAAAGCAAAACTTCATACTTGTATATAAGTAGGTTTAGATATTAAATCTGTTAGGTATTTTAGACTAGAGATGTAAATATAGTATAGAGAGCTGATATGGTGGTTGAAATAAAAGAGACCAACAAAAAGTAGATAGGTACCTAGTGTGTCAGTCAGTAAGTCACATGATTTTCTTGACCTTCTAAGGCTCCTAAAATACGATAAATAAATAACATTAGTGTGATAAAGTTAAGTAGGTACTTAGCTAGATATGTATCGTATTTATAGGTAATAGGTATCTTATAACTTTGTGTTGACACGTCTCTCGAGAACATTTTCTTAGCAGACTTTTGCGTCGGGGCAACTTGAACGTTGCCCTCCCGCCCCGCCCGCCCTCCACCGCGCGTAGAGAAACTTGTGGCACTATTTTCTGCAAAGTTCGGCTTTGATTAGGTCTGAAAACTTGTGACGTTATAACAGATTTGCTTCGCATCCAGATTAATCCTACTATATCCCACTACTACTTATATAAACGCGAATAGGATGTTTGTGAGTTTGGATGTTTGTTTTCTTTACTACTTACTATAACAGCTGAACGGATTTGAACTTGGTACAGATATAGGTTGCATACACCTACTTGTTATACAGGACTAGCTGTTTCCTGCGCCTTCGCCCGCGTAGAAAAATTGAGTGGGAACAGCTTTTCTCGAGGTAGGTATTTATAGCCTAAATGTTATTCCTTATAATCATCCTTAATCTATGTTTTCGTAAAGTTTTATCAAAATCTATATAATTATTTACGGGTCTTACCCACGAAATAGTTTTATTTAGTTTTATTTTTAAACGTCGGGCAAGGTAAATAAAACTTTTTCTTGTGTAAGACCCGTAAATAATTATTGACCGAGCGAGCGAAGCGAGCGAAGCGTCTACGTTTCGAGACTGGCCAAAAATGCTCTTGTCCGGCTGTCTGTCTGTCTGTCTGTCTGTCTGTCTGTCTGTAATTCTCTACAGGTCGCATTTTTGAACCGATTTTGACGAAAATTTGGCATATGTATAAATTAATTAAACCTACAAAATGAGTAGAATAAAATTTTGAAAAACATTTTTTTTAGAGTACCTACCATACTCGCAAAGTGGGAGTGAACTTTTTTTTTCTTGTGAATCCCATAGTGTGGGATATCGTTGGATAGGTCTTTCAAAAATATTGCTGGTGTGTGAATACCATTTTTTCGATTTAGGGATCCGTTGGCGAAATATTAAGCTTTAAAGCGGTAATTTTTGTTAGAGTCACGTGTCCCCCCCCCCTGCCAGCTAAACGGTTGCTTCTGGAAATGTGAAAAAATTCATGGCAGTAGCATATATAACGTAGTTACAAGGAAAACTATTACGGCTAAGTAGGTTCTATTAGTTTTTGAGTAATAGTGGATCGACTTAAGAAAGTTGAAAAAATAAATTATGTTCATAGAACTGCATACGTAAAATGGAAAATTATTTTTTTCCGCGTGATATCCATGGTGTGGGGTATCGTTGGATGGGTCTTTCAAAAATATCGCGGGTGTGTGATAAACATTTTTCGATTCAGGGATCCGTTTGCGAAATATTAAGCTTTAAAGTGCTAATTTTTGTCACTTTAGTAGGTACTTTTTCTGTTTCCAAGGTTGACTTTTGTTGGTTTCTTTTATGTTTGGTTTATAAGGGCTGGCGAGGTCTACTGTTCTCACGGAACTACTAGTATAATTATCAAAATCTGTTCCTTAATTATTGCATGAAGAAATAACAAACATACATCCTTACAAACTTTCACGTTTATATCATTTTATTAGTACCTATAGGATTACAAAAAATGTAACCACCGAATAAGACCATAACTATTTCCTAAACAAATTGGTATTCAATATAAAAGCCCGGAACGTATTTAATTAAAATTTCACTGCTGCTTTCCCAGTGTTCCAAGAAAACCCAGTTATTTTATACGAGAACATTCTACGAACAGTAATAATGGCAGATAATTAGTTTCCTAAGCCTCGGCGAAGCCTTCAAGACGACATTTTCTTATTTAAGTGTCTGTTTGCGGTGTATTGGTACTTGTCTTCAGTTATTAACATCTCAGCACGATTTATTTTATTTACATGGACTTTTTTGTAGTCTATTAGCTCCGTCACGGCTTCGCACGTGGGATAGTGTTGTACGTATATCAAAACATTCCTCGGGAAACTGCATAATTAACGATAATATACTTAACCGGCTCGAAATCGTTTCAGTAGTTACCGAGATTTGTCCGAACATACAAACAGCCGGGCAACTTTGTTCTTTATAGAATGTATGGATTGATAGATATTTATAATGTAAAGAAAGGGATTGTTCAATTTTTCAACAAGTTATTTATTATTTTATACTTACTCGTAGGTAGAGGAAGAATCATATCGATACCCTTTATTTGTAAGAATATATGCAGTGCGGATTATTTGTGTCATCAACAGCCTATTAACATGACCCCACTGCTGGGGCTCAGTCCTACCCTCTCAACGAAGGCCATCGGGCTATAGTCCACCACGCTAGCTCAATGCCGGTTGGTGGACTTCACATGCGCCTAAGAATTTCTTCTTCGGCGTATGCAGATTTCCTCACGATGTTTTCCTTCACCGTTTGAGAGCAGTCAGTAAATGTACTTAAGTTTCGAGAAAAAACCCATTGGTACATGGCCCAGCCGGGGATCGAACTTCGGACCTTTCGATGTGATAGGCCGCGTCTTATCCCCGACGCCACTGACGCTCTCTAGATAGATTGATCTTGATAGATTGATTGATATTTTTAATGTAAAGAAAGGGATTGTTCAAATTTTCAACAAGTTATTTATTATTTTATACTTACACGAGTAAGTAGAGGAAGAATCATATCGATACCCTTCATTTGAAAGGTGCGGATTATTTCTGATGTAACACTATAAAATGTCAGATTTAATAGAGTATAATAATATACACTTGTTACTCTCAATTTTGTAACACAGACTAGGTAGTACCTACTCTATAATCCTTTAAAAGGTCCAATATTATTTCTATGAGTTTATTATTATCTATGAGTGTAATTCATAAACAATTTCAAACAAACTTGGAGCAATAAGATTTGATTGACGTTGTAGATAAACAATCATTCTAAGAGGAGGTATCTATAGACAGACAAGCATATTGAGTAAACACAGCGTGCAGCATGATTAGATCGGCTCAGATCACAGGGTGTTCAATCAGTCGGAACGATATCTCGCCACAGCGAGGTTACGTAACAGGATACACAACTCCCGTTAATAGTAGTTAGTTAACTTTAATGCTGATTGAGCGCAACTTTCACGCCCTATTTTAGGTATTTAGAGCTGATTTTAATATATATTTTACATTTTTAATGAACCAAGAAACTATCAAGGTAGAGTTGGCTTTAGTTGCATGAATATTACATAGGTGCATTTAGTACCTACCGTCAATTTCTTAGTTGCATCGAATCATGTGATCCGATGGGAACTTTTTGTGTGATCAGATGCAACTCCGAACGGATCATATGATTCGTTGGGAATAGCCCGTCAATTCAGGTCCACGTTAGCTTTGCTTTGCTCTACAATAGCTAAATCTTTACTGTTGTCTAATTGTACATTAGTGTGTGTCAAAACAAATAACATAATATCTATATATTTTTTGCCGATGAATTTCACCGATTATTTCTTCCATACTTTTTGTGCAGTATTCTTTTCGTCCGAACTTGTTCCCAGCGGACAAACCCAGAGTCTTTATTATGTTGAAATGATCAGAACCGTCTCATCATTTGACCTCCATCGATCTATTATAGACACCGTATGGTCAATGAAGAAAATATTAATTCTATTCAGTGATTCTACATATGCTAGTTCGTTAACAAAATCAGAAAAGTACTCAAAATTATTCAAAAAGCCGTAAAACTAAGGAACTAAGATTGACTCTAGTCGTATGATCTAACTTAACCACCAAACCTCCATTGTCGTTAACTTATACTTAATGAAGTTTTAATACAACCATTCACTCGTTGGAGAGCCGCTTAACTCCCTACAATCTCATTCAAACTAGATAAAGGCATAATTTATCGCCTACAGAATGAGTCAGTTACGGGCAATTAATGCGGTGTGTAATTAAAGTAGGAAAAAAATTATAGTTGTCCATTTTAAAAATTGAATAATCAAATTAATATAGTAAGATTTCTGAGCGGGTTACAGTAAAATTGTCTTGAAAACTTGTTTCGTGAAGTCTTTGAAAATTGAAGCAAGCTCTTTGGCCAGCACAGTGAACTAGGTCAGATAATATAATACAATCCCTGCTATATCATATTTAGCTGAATGCGAAAATTATTCCTGAAACTTCCAACTCTGCAATTTCGCGAATTGTAATTTCCACCAAAAAGGTTCGGGCTGAACCCTGTGGGAGTTTTAATCGATTCATATTTTTCATACTTTATGTCCCTCTCGTTTTAAACATTCTTTTCTCTTGTTTAAAATAACATAAGGTTTTTAATTTATGCACCATTTTTTCTACCAAAGGTATGATCTCTAAATAAATAATTGCTAATGTACACACACTCGCACATTATGTAGGCTATATGAAAGTCCTAAGACAGAAACACCACAAATATAGAACACCTAGACCCAAAACAAATTTATTTTTATTTTATTTAGGAAACTTACAGTCTAACAAAGAAAATACTATAACTTGCTGACAAATAATAAAACATACACAGAGACAGTTCCACAGAGAAATATTTGAGTTTTACGCAACATTTGCAAGGCCGGGGTTTGAACTCCAGCATCCAACTCTACAACTACTCACTACTGCTTTCTTATGCACTTACACATAAAGTTTGAAATTTCTTAGATGCAAATGTGCCGTCGTCGCATCGAAGTTTTCTTTACTTTAAGTTAGATTCCACTCAAGTTTCATCCTTTAAATTTACTCGTGCTTGGAATAACGATAAACTTTTGATTTGTCCAAACACACGATTAGCATTCGTCAGGAAAACATATTTTCTTTATTTCTGTTTTCGGTTCATATATTTTTTCGGCAAACATAATTTGAGCTTAATTAAGAGAGAGGGAAGATTGTGTAGAGCCATTAGCAGAGGGGCGAACGGTGTAACATAATGTGCCTCTATTATGAGACATGTCCATAATAGGCACCGCGACCTAATGGCGGTGAGAGCTCTCCAGGTAGAGCCCTCTTAACTCGGTATTAATAATAGGGACCCTTAATTTCAACGATTATATACGAGCAATTGACCGCTCTTATTGAGTGTGTAGAGTCAAATGTTACTTATACATGGAGATACATTTTGGGAATTAAATTATAAGCAATATATACACGGCAAGAAATTTTAATAAACCTCGTTTATTTCTAAATCGTTTGATTCAAACATTTACCTAATGAACTACGAAAGTTTTATAAGTTAACGTTTAGTTCCGTTATAGATATAATCTCTACTGTACGACGCAATTGTAGGTAGGAAGGTATGTATAGATGTCTAGTTGGCGCTGGCGCTTAGAGAAATTTTGAATTCCAACATGTAGTCTAGTCGTTCGGCATGCAGCTACCTGTGTTGGAGCACGTGTCTTGTTTTATGACGGCTATTGAGTTTTGACGCAGCAGTGAATGGAATTCAAAGTCGATTGGACATGAGTGGCTGTCTGAGTGAATTCAGATATTATCCGATGCATTCGGCCATACGTTCGGCGGCGCTTTAGGTGCATCGCCCGCGTTGACATTTAATTAAATTGACTCGTACATATCTGCCGCGATTCGCTGATCCGGCTCGTCGGCTGACTGAACGCAACGTAATTTATTTCGTTTTCATCATCAATCATCATACATATCGGTCGCGTATTTGTGGTCATTGTAAATGTTTTGACAATAAATATTGATGATCGGTATGTTTCAGTACAGTTCCAAGATTAAAAAATAATAATTATGAAACCAGTTTTCCACTATAATTTTCCTACAGATTGTGAAAACACAAGGTCTGCTGCAAGATACAGCTGTAGCTTACGACGTAATAAAACGTTTAAAATATGTAAAACCAGTTTTAATTAAGTGGACAACAAGTTTCACGGCAGTCAACTTGGAAAATCTCATGTAAATGACCCATTTCCTTGGCATTTTACGTTTGCGACTAGAGTTCGTTATGAAGCCAACGTTTCATGTTCTGTATTTTCAGAAAGATCATTGGGACAAGACAAAGCTTGCGCTCCGTCCGTTCGTGTCACCCATTAGTCACACGGCACATGAATAGTTGCTTCATTTCGCAGTGTGATGTAATTTATTGCATATCATCAAAATTCATGAAAACACTGCGAACCTGTTATTAAGGACGATTAACCTTTTCATGATAGCAATTACTGAGATTATTAGTTTGCAGATTTTATAGTTTCATATTGAATATAATTTATGCGACACTAAAGGATTTTTCAAGTTGGCGCTCGTTTAAAACTCGATTTAATTGGACCTTAATGAACGGCAGTCAGCGAAATTGTTCGCTACTATCCGACACCATATCGAGACTTTTATACACGATAGTCGTTTTTATACATGTAATATCATCTGACCTTTTTATCCAATTCACTGTTTGGATCTTTATGCATATACCCTTTCAAATCTCAAACATTTAAGTAGGTAGGTACCCACTGAAATTATAAGTACGTTTTTAAAATCCTTTTTCTCTGGCCTTTGTCAATAGTCATTCGGAACGCCCACTTGTCCTAATTGTTTTACTTTTCTTCCTATTTCCAAGAGTGGTAGGTATTTCGCATACAATGGGGGCCTGCTTTCCCCAGTTTAATCAAGTCCATATGGCTTGTATGACCCCGTGTCGCTTACTCCATTTGTTGCTCTACGATGTCGGGATCGCGAGTTGACACGCTCCGAGCCGGGTGCGCCGGCGCAGCAGTCGGTACAGAAAGCAGACGCGTTCTCGTCCATGGGTGCGCGTGCAGGGCAGGGTCAACGGTCGGCTCGCGCTTGCGCCTGGGAACCGACGATAAATATTTAAATTTCAACACTTAATACATATGCTTAGCAAATTGATTATGAAGTGTTCTGCCGGGTGAGTGTTGAGTTGTTTATCGTTTAGATTCTAGGTCGGGAGAGGTTCATACGTGTGGTGAATATAGGAAGCGCCAGATGTAGTTTTAATGAAATAAATAAACATATCTAAATTAAATAATGTATCTTGGGCCGGGCGGTTCTTTGTTTCTTGTTCATTCATTAGGTAATCAGGTTGGTTCCGCATAAAAGAGGAAAACGTAAATCCTAGAGAAGATTGATGTATGCTCAGAGGGAATTAATTGTGACTTGTGTTTATAAAGCGTATACTCATTTTGTATAAAAGAAGGTAACAAAATAATTACCATAAAAGAAACAAGACAAAAAAAGCGATCTAACAGGCGTTCTCTTGTACTGGGATATTGAATGGGGCGGATCGGTAACATCACGGCCGGCCAAAACATATTTTAATGATAATTTTCCGGTCATAAATATTAATGGAACATTCCTCGAAGCGCGACTCGATTTACGGGACAACATGTAGGCCCAACATTATAAGGCTTACTTTATAGCGTTATTTATGCCTGAATAAAAACCTACACTCTGAGCTATTAAATGTCATTTAAAGATGGTTTGGTCTGTGTCACTAGGCCGGAGGAATTACGTAACAAGAGTTAAAGGCACGTATGTAATCACTTGGTTATAAGATTGTAGAGCCTAGATCAATCAAAATGTCAATTCGTCACAGGTATTTAATATTTTGGATCATTAATCATTGTAATATAGCGGCTGAATATCGAGTAGCCCGATGCTATTCAATGAACGACATATAAGTTTGTGAAAGAGGATCTCGTTAAGGTTTCCTGGAAGTGTGGTTTTACTTTTTTGTACATTAGGAGATTATTTAAAATTTATATATTAAAGATAATATTTTTATCATTGCAGTTCAAAGTGACGTTGTACCTACAACTATTGGCGTCATAATTAAGGTAGGTAGACAGGTAGACGTACATTATTATTATACGTCTGTCTATCTACTTACCTTAATTATGATGCCAATAGAGGATCTTAATAGAAGGATGTTAAGTAGGTATAGTATATATGTTTACATACAGTATCTTCTTCACACCGCAAAGTAACTTTTCTTTGTGTATGTACTTACCTGCAATGTTCTCTGCATAGGAAACTACCGAAGTGAGAATTCCTTATAATGAAAGTCCCCGTAGACTTGCACCGAATGAGAGTGCACTCGAAATTTCTCGTCAACTAAAATGGAGTGCTCTACCCGGAACGCGCTTCACTAAGAGACTGCTCCATTTGAATCTGTATAAATGTAACATTGTCTCCCTAATAGACAATTGTCATGGAATGAACGAGAAAAAGGCAATATTTGTCCGCGCACGTACTCCGTAATTCCTTCGCTTGTATACGGAATGTAATAAAACTTATCTTCTAGGATCGGCATGCGACGTGCCCACCCTGTCCATGCCAGCCATCCCTTGGAGTCTGTTTTATTGACCTAGTTTTTCGTTTTTGTAGGCTAGTGATGTACTACGTTTTAGTACCAACTTTAAAGTGATATAAATTCACTAATAGTTAAAAGTTGTATAGATCCATAAAAATCATAATTAAGTATCGGGCTTTTGATCGTATCGAATTGTAAAGACATCAGAAGGATATTTTACAAATGTCGGTATCAAGGGTGCGGTTAAAATAAGCTTTTTGTTAAGAACACGTTTGTACAGTGCACTGTCCAAATATTGCCACGAGTGGTTAAGGCGCCTCCGTACAGTCGACGGTCGGTAAGGCGTTCTTAGACATTTCCCAGCTATAAAATTTGAAGGTAGATATATCAACATTGCTATTTGATCTTAGGTACAAGTTGGAATGCTATCTTAAGCTTACAAGGCTTCTATTCTCTTTTTAATGTAACAGGGTTTTTATTCTCGCGCCCGCGCCCACTAATATGGCTTGCCTTCAACAATAAATATATGAAACATTTAGTAGATACACGTACGAGTATGTACCTACTACATTGAAACTACATAGATTATAACTTGTTTGTTTGAGATTGTTTATATGTTTGTATTCAGAGTGTATTGTTTTGTTATGTACAGTATACATGTAAATCATTCGTTTCCTTACCTGTTTAACTTTTAGACGTTAACCATGTGCATCGAGAACAAAGCATTTGGTCATGGATAATGAACACTGGACCTCTGTTTAGGGATTTTACGATCAATTAAACTTACTGTGCCCTATTTGAGGAACTTGTCATTTAATTTGAAACATTTATCATATTTACTGTCGGAAATGCAATTACATTCAATAACCTAATTATTGTGATTTATTACACTGTCCCTTTATCTAGGTATAACATTGTGAAGGAAAAAAAATTCAATTACGTGGGGTATCTTTGTTCGTATCTTTATCCTTTTATTTATTTAGTCCTGTAATATAATTTTCTTACTGCGAACGGCAACTCTTAGCGGCAACCTTTGGGTTGGAATGTTGGTAATTGACTTCAGAACTAAGTTTCAAATATTTAATTTCGATCCTGGCTCTTTACCCACGCTTCGGTCTTGTAATTATGTTTTCGTTTCGGGTTACACAGCCTACTTTAACGTAGGTAAGTAATATAAATTGATACGAGCCTACTTAATGTAAGTAGGTATTTAAAGAAAAGGTCGTATGTAAGCATTGCTTAAACATTTGCACTAACCCTCTTGATAACCTATGGTGAGATGGCTGTTTGATATAAAAGTTACATCATCATTATTTGATTTGTGTCTTGGTGGAGTGTTATGACAATATTGACTGGAACACACATGGTTCCATATTCAATGACCAGAGCAGGACAGCTTATCGATCTCCCTCTATCGCTCAATATGCACAAGATTTTATCAAGCATAGCAATAGCAATGGCCGTAATGGTAATTAATGGGTTTTAAAGTGTTATACTCTGGACCAATGAAGCTGTTATTAAATCTATATCGTATGTTGGTAACCCAATTAAATGTAACTTTTGTGTATACGTTTTTTGTAAGTAAGTATTAACTAAATACAACAATTTCAAAAGTAAGTTACTTAACTACTTAATATTGTTGTAGTACTTAAAATTACTATAGTAGGTAAGTAATTTTTGACGGAACTCGCGCCCTGAGGGTTCCGTACAAACTTAATTGAACAAATAATTCGAAAATCGTTAATAAAAGAACGAATTGGCGAGCTCCCATATCAATTTTCATAATCCCTGACTTGGCTGTATGGACAATTTCCTTTGTCTTTCTCATATGGGATAAATAAAGCGAATGAAAAAAAAAATTCACAAGTCATGTCATGTCAAATGCTAAGTCACGGTCACGTATTTATGTTATTGGTCAAATGTTATTCATTTTCTTTTAAGTGATTTTATTTCCAGACTTAGATAGACCTTTAGTATAATTTGTAAAATCTTACGAAATTATTTAATATAGATTTGTAATGATGAAATTTCTAGACGCTAGAGAATTCTTTCAACAATTATTTACGTCAATGTACTAATTTATAAGGGTGGCTTGCTCATACGCAAAGTTAAGTTTGTTGGTACTTTTGTACAAATAAATTTTTATGATGTAAATACAAATTTACGATTTTCGGATTTTTTCCTTTACTTGTGCTATAAGACCTTGCTTCTTGCTAAATTTCAATATTCTAGGTGAACGGGAAGTACCCCATAGGTTTTGGTTACCAAGATACTCAAAAATGCGGCGAAATCGGTAATATCTTTTAACTGCGATGACTTAGAAGTCTGATTTTTTCACGACACCAAGGGACTGCAGATCTGAGTATTTGATATTAATTTCAACTTGATACCTCCACGCGTTTCTGAGAAAAATGGTCTTGACAAACGGACAGACGGACAACCGAGTGATCCTATAAGGGTTCCTTTTTTCCTCTTTTGAGGTTCGGAACCCTAAAAATCAAGAGATATTTCGCTGTTCGGATATCGTGACTCAAACTTTTTTGTAATTTATAGTTTTTATTTTTCTTAGTTTATTTATCGTTAGATTTATCGTTTAGTTAGATAATGCTTACTTACAAATGTATGGTTAAGTGATCTGAACACCACAGTCTACTTAACTTCTTAAAGTTTACGGATATCAAAGAGGCAGCATTCTAATGTATAAGTAATCCTGTAGGATTGAAGAAGCAAATTTGTTAAAGTTTGTGTAAAGTGCTACCTATCAATTTTAAGGGACATTTCCAATTAAACTTTGCTGCGCCACGCCATTTCGTCTGTCCAACTTCGAAGCTACCAAGACATTTTTTAATCCTTTAGGTACGCTTTCTACTCAACCGCAACCTTTTAAATTTAGTGTAGAAAGTGTCAAAAAAGGTTGAAAATGTTGTGTGCCAAAAATTTATTAATATTTGAAAGAAAGAATTTTCCACTCAGTCTAATCCCTCAAGGCTCGCGAGCCTCGAATACATACATTTTGAACTTTTTACTGTTAATCGTTGTAGGTATATAAGCCAAAGTAACTTATGTAGGTACTTACCTATTTTGAACTGAAGATTTATAAACCTGTTTTACAGAAAAAATAAGCCTAAGACGACGCGACGCGACGATTCCCAAAAACTAAACCACGGGCATTAATATTTAGTTGTTATTGTATTTATTTATTTCACAGCAGTACGTTTCTGTATTGATACAAGATAATTAATAAAAATGAATGTCAATTTCGAAATAAAAGACATAAATTAATGTAAGAATTTAATTAAAATCACCTTCTCTAAATGGAAATTAAAACTAGTACCTATCAACCTGTGAATGATAGAGATAGCGCACGTTTTCAATTAGGCTTACTAAGCAACAAAGCTAGCCTTAGTCAAGTACCCACCCAAGTCTCGATCCAATATTAGTTTTCAGTATGCAGACTTGCTTATTTTGTACACTACAATGATTGTGTAGGAAGGAAGAGGTTCGTAACATTAATAAAGAAAATCTGTTTAGCAAACACCCTTCTCTAATTTTTTGGTTCAAATGATAATGTGATTATAATTTTAATTATGCAAACACAGTTATTCCTCGGGGATTGAAGTGAAGCTCCTCATTAGGTGATAAAATTTATGCGAAAATTAGCTGCGCAGGAAAATAGCGAGCGAGAAAGTTCATTAATTAGCTGTGGCGCTGAAAGACGTACGAAACCGTAATGTGCCACTCTCTGTACACCTCACTTTTGCGTCAAGAATTGTACCATTTCGGATTCCATCAGTTGAATGAAATAAGTGCTGGCTCTTAGAAAGAAGAAGTCATAATATATTTCAAGGCTTTGGCTTTTTGGTGAAGGGAAACATCGTAAGAAAACGTAGTGTGTGAAGTCCTTTTGTAAGTCTGACTTACATAAACAAAAGTAATACTACATAGTATATATATATCTATCTACCTACCTTCATCATCACGAAAATATTTGCTTATGTATTTTTTTTGTTTGAGTTGTTTTGTTTCTAATTTTCCTATCAACAGTGTCACGCAATGGCATGACGGACGATCCATTTCCATTCTCTTTATCTTTTTCTTTGTTTTACACATTTACTTCCCTATTCGTGTCCTATTATACGGCCATTCCTAATTAGGTATGTAACGTACGTTCTACGTGTTGGCAGCTTATCCGGCCAATTAGCATAGCAAACGAAGGAGTTTACGCGGTATTGCAGCGAGTGCGGTTTCCATTCGACCTCGTTATACGGGGAGGCTTGCATTATAGAGCAGGGCACGTTGCACAGATGGTGCAGAGCGTTGCGATGCTTTTGTCGTACTTGATGCAGATATATAGGCTACTTAGATTCATATATTTATATACCTACCTAACCTAACATGTAATATACACATTAAGTACAACGCAATTACGTACGAGTAGAACGTACCATTATAATAACATACATACTATTACTACTACTACCATTATTATAGCTAATTGTTACTGGATAATCATTGTTTTTTGGTTCTCGTGTCATCACAATTTATGATAACTCGGTTTGCTATTTGAGATTAAGACTTAAGACCCGTCGAATCTTGTGTCTTTTCTGTGTAGCGGTCAAGTGGTAAACATACATAAAAGTGTTTGACATGTCGTATCTATCAAATTTCAGTGTCCTTAATTACTTTAGTTGGGTATCCCTTTCAAACACTGGTCTATTAGTTTGAACGTCGTAAACGTAGACTGTCTATAGAAGCGAGTTTCCAATTAAAGTTCGATAAGTTTCGTACGTGACGGCGACAAACCAAAGTTCCCAACTGCCAATAGACCGTGTCGGGTCGAATGACTACTTACATGTCCCCAGTAAACCGTTCGATTGACTCTACTTCATCCCGGCCCCGAAAGAAAATTGTATTAGAATATTATAAAAATCTAAATGTTCTATATCAACATATAGCATAGAAGAGCTATTGCCCTTAAAAAGCTCTTCATATATAAATGACTTTCGATTACCTACAGCGGACCGTATAACTTCGTTGTAGTTTTTAATAGACCGATATTCATTAGTATTAGGAGGTGACACAGACAGATGAAAAAATATATTTTTGTATCCACGACAATCGGCAAGCTCTCAAAGCTCCGAGGCTTTGATAGCCTTCAAGTCGAACCTTTTCACAACACTAACATCATGTCGATGTCCTGTGTTTGATCAGAAGAATAAACATTAATCAATAGTCAAAGTCTCGATATACCCGAATGATTTGTTTTGTTTCTGTTGTTCATTTGCAACATACATTTACTGATACATTTTCTAATCTATATATTTCGATCTTTGAGGAGCATTGTGCAGTCTTCGTCGGAAATATAGGTATATGCCTTCAAGCTTGCGCAATATCTTGAAATGAAGCCTTCGCCTATATAGAAGCCGTTGGAACTTCCGAGAACAAACTGAAATTACAGCCGATGCCGCTGGAATATTATTTGCGTTGTTTTCCTTTAGATAGAATATTTTCCTACGGCCAACGTAGTTAAGTACGTACGTTATGAGATGAAATAGTATTTCTGTACCCACATTAGTAGTTTTGCTTTGACATCCTTTCTAGGGTTAGGTATGTGTGCGCGGTAAATCAATACCTGCGACTGATCTATACTTATAAGTTTGTATGATTGTATGTCATCTAAGTGAACTCAGTTTGCCGAAAGTAAGTAATATCGGCTTAGATCCCAGTCAAATAAACGTGCTAACACGGGTCTAGGATCCTCTGGGAAAACCCTTGTAAACTATTTTATTTATTCGAAAATTCGTTTCCGCCGAAGTGGAGCGGCCAAGAAACGGCAAAGTGAAAAGCTAGAATAATCAGTAACTTTTCAACTTTCTATAAAGGTATTTACTAAAGTATAAACTAAGGAATGTTCTGTAGCGTCATCTTACTTGGTTTGGTGATTTTTAGGGTTCCGTACCGTTCCGTAGATCAATTCGTTGTCCATCTGTCGTCAATACCCTTTTTCTCAGGCACGCCGCGTGGAGTTATCAAGTTGAAATTAATATCAAATACTCAGGTCTGCAATCCCTTAGAGCTTATCAAAAAATAAAACTTCTAAGTCAACGCAGTAAAAAGATATGGCCGTTTTTGCCGTATTTTTTAGTATTTTTGTAATCGAAACTTATGGGCTACTTTCGGTTGACCTAGAATCTTGAAATTTGACAGAAAGCTTATACAAAAAGTAAGTAGTAAATTTGCAGTTACATCACAGAAAAAAGTAATTTTTCTATTACCAACAAACTTCATTTAATTTTTGCATATAACCAAATTATCCATGTATGTAATGTATAACGATTTTCGAAAAAAAAAAGCTTGTACGAAACCCTCAGGGTGCGAGTTCTGTTCGCACTTGTCCGGTTTTTTTGAAGTATGTACCAATACTGTTTTATTCAAACGCACTAAAAACATCCGGCGGGAAGGGTTAGCGTATGATGCCGTGGGAATTCCCTTTCAATACAAGTTTATTGGATACAGCCACTTTATCGCCAAAAATAATTAGAACATTTTTCTTAAAATATACCTGACCCGAATCTGACTCTATCGCTTGTACATAACAGTATGAGGGCACATAAAGCAATGTAAGAAATCTGTGCTATATATTTACTAAATGTCAATAACCTCTCCCTTTGTGTTTACAAGCTATAATATTGCGGCGAAAAGAATAAAATTCCACTTTCGTTGGCAGTATCGATTATAGCGAAACACATTAGTGCGATAGCATCAAAACACTTGTCGGATCGTGTCACCACTCTGCGTTATGAGCGGCCGGCCGGCTGCCACTCCCTGGGGACCTTCCGCACCACCATGCCCACATCCGATGTTGTTTATATCTATTCGAGGCGAGCACATAGCCAGAATGTAGTTTTAGGGGGCACGTGTAAGAGTAGTTTTAGTATAGACGCGTTTAGCATGGAATGTCGTAAATTTCTAGGAGGCTATTTCATTTCAGCCTTAAAGGCACCAATATTTTATCCGTCTATGTAATGCAGTTTTCTTAAAATTAAAGAAAGTCTTCTAAGAGTAAAGTTAGCTAGGTATTTATCTTTATTATTTAAAGTACTTTCCATTCAGGTAGCGTTGGTTTTTCCACCTTGTATACTGCTAGTTGAAGTTATGCCCGAGCCAAATCGGGGTCGCAGCTAGATAATTTTGATATGCCACAAGCTATATACAGTATAATGTATGTACCTCCTTTGTCGATCCTCGACAAAACTAGCACTGAATCCAGCTGATCGAGCTCGCTGAATAGATGGCTAAATGTGTACAAACCCTGTTAGAGGCATCCATTTACATAATGGACATAGACAACGCCCTTCTAACGGAACCGATAGAAAGCAACCGACAAATCGAAACTTTGCGGGTGAAACGGCGAAGCTTTGGAAACTATTTGAAATTTCTAAACAGCAACGTGAAATATTTCAACAGGGGGAAACTGAACGACACGAAAGCTTTAGCCGACCATTTGTTGAGTCACGCTACGAATTGACCGATTTCAAATTAACCTAGTTCTCGATTTACTTGTTCACTATGAGTAATAATACAAAAAGTAAAACAACAAAATATTGTATACGCTTTTGACACGTCAATGACCAACCAACATAACCTTTTAGTTTCCCTTATATTTGTTCCACTTTTACGTTAAATATATCCTTATCATACTATTATAATAAGTGGGTAAATTAACAAACAAAATGCTCATTATTACCAATTCCCAGTTTTACCAGAGAGCGCCTTTCATGTTCGTTCTATTCGAGATTTCTTCGACAGAAGAATTTCCTAATGAAACGAGAAATTCCAATGTTGATCAAAGTAATGTTTTCACAAAGGATAGGCTACATGAAGTCTAGTTAAACTCGTTTAAAGGAGGAAAAATATTTTCCTTTTAGAATAATATCTATTGTATTTCTTAAGACATAAATTGACATAATCCATGATAAATTAACGGTTTTTATATTTTTTTCCAAATAATAAATACATAAACGAGTATTTCAAGACCAAATACGTACTACCACATGTCGCCTTGAGCATCGCTTCACCCAGGCAATGCTTTCAGATGCCAATCAAATTTCACGGCTGTCGAGGTCTCAAGCTAACATTCCATTTCATTTCTTTGTCGTTTGGTGGCACCTAGACGATCGTCCGCAGTTTTTATCGCATTTCCTCATGCTCCTCCCGTCATTTGCGAAGCCCTTAAGCGGGCCTGGTGTCGACAATGGACTTTTTATCGACGTACCGCCTTTTTCTGTCGCACACACACACGCATCGTTTGACGATCATAAAGTTCCGAGCGATGCGGCTTGTCTGCCGAGGCGTGGAATTTTGCGGCTTTTCGTGATATTCCAACAGTTTTGTTCAGAACGTTGCATTCGATTTCAATTTCAGTCATTTCATTTCAGTGATTTACATATCATGTTAAAAAAACCGCACAAGTGCGAGTAAGACTCGCGCCCTGAGGGTTCCGTACAAACTTGATTAAAGAAATATAAATAATTTAAAAATCGGAAATAAAATTTCATCCGCAAAGTTAAGTTTGTTGGTACAAGAAAAAGAGATTTTTTTGTGATGTAACTACAAATTTACGGTTTTCGGATTTTTTCCTTTACTTACTATAAGACATTGCTTATTGCCAAATTTCAAGATCCTAGGTCAACCGGAAGTACCCCATAGGTTTTGATGACCAAGATAGTAAAAAATGCGACAAAATCGGCCATATCTTCTGACTGCGTTGACTTAGAAGTTCGATTTTTCCACAGCTTGCACACCTCAGTATAATAATATGATATTAATTTCAACTGATACCTCCACGCGTACCTGAGAAAAATGGTCTTGAGAGACGGACGGACGGACAGAAGGACAATGAAGTGACCCTATATGGGTTCCCTTTTTCCGCTTTTTAAGGTACGGAACCCTAAAAATATGGTTTTGCACTTTTGAATCGTGGTGTTCACGTTGACAGTATATTCATAAACTGCTCGTTGCATAGAATTCCGTGTAACCTCAGATAAATGCTACTCGTACCAGTCATAGATAAAAAATAATTTAGTAGCCTTCTGCTAGAGCGTTATCTGGTTGAGCTCGAGTTGCGTATGTTTACTAGGTCGCCCTCACAAAGCAACTCAATATATCAAGTTGTCGAGTCGCCTTTACTGAGAGCCGCGAGATGTTGTTACACGAATCGCTGTTTGTCAACTTGCGCGATGACATTATGCGGCGGTTGCTCCCCTAAATATGTACAATGGCCGTAAATTCAAACACCTGTAAATAAAACATGACATGCATGACAAATAGGGTCAGTTAAAGAACAATATGTATAAGTAGCTGTTTATTGTGTATGTTATTAATTATTGTTCTAAGTTAACGTTGCGTAATGCGACCCTTACATTTTTTGTCGGAATTCTTTTCGACAGGCAACGGCGGTACTGTTCGAGTGGAAATGAAATAAAGTCCACAAATCACGCGTGAAATTGAGTTCGATCCGCTGCTGTGCTGAAGTGATTGTTCGCTTCGGGACCTGGCTGCCGCGCCTTGTACGAGTAACATATCGGTATTCGGTGCACCACCGTCCTCTGAAATTGTACTCCAAATCATTTCATACAATAAAACCTAAGTTTCTGGAGCCTTTACTAACGACGTCTAGACACGCAACGCAAACATGAATTTACTTTGAACATAATATTGTCAAATTCAAATGCGTTCAAGATATAATTTATTTAAAAACTTTGAAAGCCTCTCGAAGCGTCGAATTTATCTGAAATTCACGATTCGGGTAAAAAAAGTTGAAAGGATACATAATTCAAGAGTTGGGGTCTTGGAGCCTTCGGTGGGTGAAGTGAAGATGTGTCACAAAGTTTCGTGTTTTCAGCGTAGACGACGCCCCCGGGGCTCATTTATCTGCCAACACAAGGGAATGAGATAATTAATTGAAATTATGCTGTCAGACTCCAGAATACAGCAGAGTTTAGATTTAGTATTAAAATTTATTCTGAGACTGCAGTCTCAGTTTTCGACTAAATATCCCAGAAAAGGTTCAATTATTGAATTTGTTGGTATTGTATGCACATACTTTTACCTTGTATAGTTAGTACAAAATACCCAACGGAATTGCATTCGAGTATAAATCAAAGCAATATAGGCGCTGTCACAGGTTGTAAGTTCAGCGTTCCTTAAGCCTTTACACACGGTCAGACCAGATGCTCATCTACAAGTTGAAGATTACTAAAACTCTAAATTACAATAATCGGACGTATAGTAATTTGTACAACTGCGTTCATAACAGGTTATTTGGTGCCCTAGGTCAATTCTTCCTAAATTAAAAAAAAAAAAATTAATAATACAATGTAATTAATTCCTTCCTATACTGAGGCTTGAGATAGCGAGCGCCAAAATAAATCAGGTGGAATAAATCCTAGGTTTTCATAAAATATCCTCTGAAATAATAACAGTACCTAAATGTTTTATTACAGGCAAACACCCCTATACAATACAATTTTAAAATAATTTAAATACAACCTAAAATAAAACATAAAATAAAAATAGTGGGTTCATTTCATTTTCTGAACAGATAGCCAGTAATGGGACTTGGTCGCCCGGCATTTCGCCGATGCACGCAAGCATGCGTTTAATAAAAAGAAATTTTCAGACACCCAACTTCTTGGACCGTGTGTGAGGCTCTTCCTCATAGAGCGCCGGGTCATTTCCATTTTATTCAAGCCACGTCCGGTTATGCAAATATGTCCCGCCACCTCGCATGCCGTACCGTTGCCGACTACACCGCCTGTGAGTTTGTACGGCATACCGCCGCCGCCGGCTGCCCATGGCCATGCTTCGACACTTCCAACCACCTATCCCCCCGCGTGCGATGGCTATGTACCCAAATTAATCTTACTATTGCCACCATACATTTGATATTTATTTATTTAATAACAACGCCAACGTATAACCAATTACAGTAATCAATCAAATTGTAAATATCCATGAAGAGCAATGTCAGAATATAATCAAAATCAAATAATAATAATAAAAGAAAACGGTTACACAATACATACACACATACTTACTCCATCTAAGAATTACCTCTCTGATGTTAGGTGGGTACTAAAAGAGCTTCTGCGTACTTCAGTAGTATGTACCACAGAGGAATTAATAGTCTTAGTACCGTGGTAAGCTTATTAGTTTACTAGTTGTACTTTATTCGCTCTGAATAGTATCTTAGGTATGTTAATCCACGCACTGTACCAAGGTAACAAGCCATTAATTAGGATTATATTTACTACAGTTTGTTGATATTATACCTGCACAATAAACGGCTCAACCCCGTTTTTAAAATTTAAATCGTACAAGCATAGCATCAGCAGCAAAGCAAATAATCAGCTAGATTTCGAAAACGAAGTTAATTAGTTCAGGACCCGGCGAGCTTTCACAGCTGTCTCAGTGGATTACGGTACCATAATAAACGAACGGGGAGGAATCGTAAGTAGAACTGCACTCATGTGAATAATGAGTTCATTTGGTAGAATACGGTAAGCAAAACTGAAGCAGAATAAACATCTATACATATAGTCCAATGAAGTCCATTATTTATTCAAAACTGCGAAAGGGTAGGTTTCATTACATCAAATAAGTTGCGACTCATATCGGATATTATTATAGGCATATGTAAATATAAGTTTCCGATCCAATTTGGCAAATACATATACAATTTGGCGAATACTTATTCATGTGCGGATCGATTATACCCTTGTGTATTCGGGAACTGAGCAACGAAGCTATTTAGTAAATATTACCCATGAATATGAATATTTGTGTGTACAGTATCTGAAGGTTTTAAAGGAGTCACGGTGAATTTACCTACCTTTAACACTATCTATAGATCTTATTTATCGTGATAAAATATATCGTAGCTATTATCAGCATTGTATAGTTTTATATAGTAGGGCAAACCTATACAGATTTGTATAGTAGGTGCTAATGGGCTACATACCATTTAGTTAGAGATATTGAAGAGCATAAAAAGTGGAACGTAGGGTCACATTTGTTATATTACTCAGGATTACTCACTTAACATTTCTGTTTCTCAAAATGTTTTTAGACATTTACTCTCAAGAATTTGCCAAGTTCTTAATCGAATTAGAACGTTTGCGTTTTACAAATTAGAGCACCAACTCAAGTGGTTAAAATTTTCCTCGGTTTAAATAAAAGCGAATTCCCGGAGGAGACCCGGGATCGGTGGAACGGTGTTCCGTTTACCTCTTCCGTATCTCTAATGCGCACTCACTTTAATTAAATTACGGTACCGGCAATCGGAAGTGCACTGGAGCTCGCTTAAAAAGGCAATACCGAGTCTTTCGTTCAGACGAGATCTGGACTCACAGCAAACATCACTTTTGTGTCATACAGCCTTTGCAAAAAGGACTTTGTATCAAACGCTATTTATAAAGATCGATCTTTTGAAATATGGCTGAGCTATTGCAATTTGCAGCCAGGAGGATACCATCACACTAAAAATCTACAATGTGTGGATATTTGTTTGGCGTTCAATCACTCCTTAACGGCTGAACATTTTTTGATGAAGCTGTGTACATTTATGCTTATATCCTGGAGTAATGTATCCCGCAATCAAGAAATCTCAGGGATTTGAGATTTGTTCGGAATAATAAGAAAAATAATAACATATTTGAATGGTGGTTCCACCTTTTCCCGAGAAAAGGGGTCTTGATTGACAGACGGACAACAGAGATCCTTTATGGAATCCGTTTGAGGGCGGACTCGTCGTCACACTAGCTTATCCCACTGGTGTTACTACGTTTTTCCTTTTAAGGTAAGTAAGACTGCCAAGGTTCCAAAAATTGTATCAACGAGGAATACCTATAAAAGTACAAAAATAATAGATTTATTTGTATCCATTAACAACTGACAAAAATTTCCAAGCATTCTTTAAAAAAATTAACAAACCCTTTCCGTCGTTTTCCTTCATTAGTTTCTTAGAGTCCTGTTCAAATGAATTCTCTGCTTTGTGATATGGTACAAGCACATTAACTTAACTTGCTTCTCTGGACCTTAATTTCCTAAATTCACACGAAATGAATGCCGTGTCAATTTCGGCAAGAGAGATAGGACGGCGATAACAAATTCCTCGCATTATCACGTGTAACACATCCAACAAGGTTCGTGTTTGTAACAAAATAATCCTTGGTTTACATAAATTACCTCCAAAGTTAAGACCTTTGTCGTGGCAATGAGAAATGTAATTGCATGTAAATTAGATTTTTTGGCAGTTCTATTTATCCAAAGACTGAAGATGAAGATTTCTAGCATAGGCTTCTTTTTAATATGCCTCTCCAACTGATGAAAGTTGGCAATCAGTTCTCATATCGGACTCTATATCTATAGCGATTCTGTAATATTTTAAGTAGGTAGTCTCATCATGACACAATACAGAATTGTATATGTAGATAATATAGATCTGATATGTAAATAGAATACTAGACTGTTCAGTTTACAATTGGAGTAGGTGCTGGAATAAATTCTTGATATGAAATCAATCGAGAGCTCATTTCGTGCCTTCACTATTGTTTGTGTGATTGATTTAGCAATCGTGATCTCACTCAATCGTCGATTTAATTGGCTTGAGCCCAACTATGGATGATCGGTCAAACACACGCTTTTCAATCAACCAAATGCAAATAAAATTTTACAGTCTGAATTACGTACAACCCGACCATTGACCTTAAATATATAATTCAATCATAGCACGGTGATGTGGTATATTTAAAATGTAACAATGAAGTAGAAGATAAATGTAGAAGTCAGCAAATGGTACATCATCCTCAATGCGCGAGATCCGTAAATGTTTTTACTTGTTCCCAAATGTCATTTCCATGCAACTCTACAATATGTTCCAAGTGTCAGGCCAATAGTTTTAGTAGTAACCGAGCTATCCGGGGGACAGATGGACAAAAAACTTATTCAATAATTTATTTTCTAAAAAGCTTCTTTAAAACTTACCGGTACCTATTGCACTTTTAAGCAAACATCACCATGCGATGTGCCTCAAAACACCTGGGGTGTGAGTGTTTTATTTTCAATTTGAAAAGCTGCAACGTTGAAACATTTCCGGCATTGTATAGGCCACATTTCAATCTTGCTGATGGGTCAGCCAGCGTCGGGAAAATCAGCACCGTGGTTTTGTTTCCACATTCTAGGTCATAGTCGTAGGTGACGTATGTGGCTTACATCTTACATGACATGACATCAATGCATTCGAAAGACTCTTTAGTATGTATTACTTTTATGACTGCGGGTAAATCCATAGATTTAGGATGTAAGCGAAATTTTTTTTAAGTCTATGGGTAAATCCGTATTGGGAACATTCAGGGCTTCCGAAAATCTCTGCCGTGTTTTGTTCCCAAATCTCACTTGAGATAACAATGCGATTATAGGTTGAATCTACAAAAGAAGTTTCACACAATATTTCCGATATATTGACCCTTCCTTGAGAAAAGATTTCCTCTAAGAATTCCCGCAATGTTGTTGAATCCCCATAATTTATGTAAATCTCACGTCCGTGTAAATGTTTAGACCCATAAAAATATCCCACAAACGACATGAGTTGAAATAGGAACATTTATCTCCATTAGGCAAACGATGAGTTACCTCATTTGGGAATGGGTTTTTGTATATGAAACTTTTATAATGAAATTTATGTATATTCTTGGCCTCAGTCGTCATAAAGCAACAATAATGGCAGTGCTACTACGAGGCAGTTCAAATTGTTCCTTCGAGACAATATTAATGGTTTGATACGTAATAAATAGAACAATCATGAGTAGTCACAATCATGTTGGTGTGCGTACGCAACCTGTCTCATTGTAGCGTGCCGTGCATACAACAGCGCTCTGCTACCCCGCTGCGGCAGAGACGCAGGCGCAGCAGGAGGCCACGTTACTTACTGCAATTGGTCACGATTACAGTTTCACTGACCGAATAATACCCTATTCAAAATAATACCGGACTTTTACAGGTTATATAAAACATAAATCAAATATAAGTATTTTCATATTCACATTGTCTCGTTTTCATCTAGCTAGACAACCATGAATACCCATATAAGCTCACAGAGCCACAGATCAAATCACGCCCCGTCCCTAGTTGATGTAAATCATCCATTGCCTTAAGATTCTCCACGGTCTAATAAACGGTTTAAATAAGTCTATCTCTATTTACACAACAATACTGTTACAATACATCACGTAATGTGTAGGTAACGTTAAGTTGGTATTTTCAAGCAAGGTAATGCCTAGGTTTGACTGGAACTAAATTGCTTTGCCACTAGCGGAACAGGATTTACAATGTTCCGGGCTTTCGGCTTTCGCTGCAGCTTTACAGCTTACAGCGTATATTGCTTCGTTCTTCCTCCATTGACCGCATAGCGTCGAAGCCTCAGATTGTAATATACTTAGATACAGTCAGCAAAGAAAGTTGCCGAACAAAATAACGTTACAAAAGTTACTAGACACATTAATTAATATACAGTTGTTGAACAGAATTACAAACAAAAACATATTATGTGACCTGGAGCTCTATTTTTGAATCGCTCTCCTCGCTTCGAGCGGTCGATTCTACTGATTTTTGTATCGGATGTCGAATGAAAATCAGTAGAATCGATCGCTCGAAGCGAGGAGAGCGATTCAAAAATAGAGCTGCTGTTCAGTAACATATGAAACATGTGTGCAGGTTGAAAAATTGCATGGACTTTCATTGCAGGAATATTAGAGCTGCTACATTCTCAGTGGATAGAACATATAGCAACATTATAAGGTAGCTTGGGTCTTCTTGATGCATTTTAAATATGTCACATAAAGACAGCTTCTAGAAATGGCTTTATGTTGTGCCTTCTTACCTGTGTATGTCATTATTCTCGAATAGATTATTAGCGGTAGAATAAAAATTGCCTAATAAACAAGTACCGTTAAACATTGTTATAGACTTATAATGGTCTTATTTCTCTGCTAACTAAAGACGAAAATTTTTCTCTGCATGTTTTATGAGGATATTACATTAATTACAATTAACTAATTAACTTAAGTTGTAGTATTATTACTAAGTATAGCGATATTTTTGCATGCGACTTATGATTGATTAGTATTATTTGTCATCATTTTAGATTAATCATCATCGATCAATATAAGCATTATTTTCACTATGAAAATGTAATTTTTCTTTACTTATAGTATATAGATAGTTCATTCCATGAAGTCAAAATATATCAGGTTTTTTACACCAGCATTGTGTTATTTAACATGCCACTAAGTCATTACCAAATCCTTATTTCGCAACTCAACAAATGAGGGATGACAATACCGAGATCAAGGGGCGCTCTGCTTTATTTGCATTTAGATGGGAGCGACGAGTTATTGTTCAGAGCTTGTTCAGGGCGACAATGCTGGGGTGGGAAAACCCTTGTTGCCCCACAATCGTCTCCTTGTCACCTGCAACAAAGGATTGTTTCCAATAACAAACAAAAACGTTCGCAGCCAAAGAAAATCGAGTTGAACTTCTGGGATTTGACATTCACTTATCAAAATACATATGTAAGCAGCGTCGAATACAAATATAAAACGTAAATAAATCATCAACCTACGATGTAATCTTTTCTATAACCGGTAAAACGGCTAGTCGATAAGAAACTTTCACGGTTCTCAAGTGATCATCAAACAAAACATGTAGCACGTCATATCCAAACAGGTGGTCGGTTGTAAATCTCTGTCTTCAAACAGCCGACGTAGACTTACCGTTAGGTGTTGGTGTTAGCGACAAGTGTGACAGCCTCGGACCTAAGGGCCCACGCATAATGTAACAATGCAAAGTAAAACCATTTGCAGGCATCCGTCCGGTCCCACAGCGCTTAAAGACGGATTGTAGACGTGTAAATAAAGCAGGAATGTGCGGGGGCGATAAGTCTCGAAGGAAGGATGGACGGCGATTAGTTACTGTTGTGTAATAAGCCGTGAAATGGTTCCTGCTACTAATTGACCTTAATCCATTATGGAGGGGAGGCCCACGTACTAAAGGTTATCTTGTCTAAGTAAAGCATCAATAATTGACACGGTTCGAGTCATGCCAGAATCAAGTTCGACCTGACCGTAGTAGATAGAACGACCTGGAAATATTCCCTTATATATTTATATTATTATATTTACAAGCTTGATCGCATGGCGCTTTGGATTACTTCAATAGATTAAATAAATAAATTATAAATATCTCGCACTCTCTGACATAGGCGATTCGGTGAGTGCTCTATCGCACTGGTGTGCCATGTCTCTCGGATCAGCTAGGGTAAGGCCTTTTCTTTGTGACCTATTTCGTACGTTTTGCCTGTGCTATGCGAGGGATCCCAGGTTATTGTGCGCAAAATATGTCTCCCTGGTATGTAAGTACTTAAGTAATGTGTCTGTGTTTTCTTTGGCCGAGAGGGAAATCTCCTAGGGCATTTGAATTTATGTTATTTATTTTTCCGGCCACATTTCATTTTCCGTACACACTCGATCCTGTCTCAGTACGACCCCTATATTTCGTAGGCGCCAGGTGAAGCGTGAATCACCTTGGGTTTGAAGAAGCGTATTGCGCGTAGGAGCTTTCCACGGAAGTGCTCTCGACACGAGCACATACAAGTGGTTGGCGATGCACCGTGTCGTTGAGTAACTAACGACTGCATAGTTTCTACTTCGTGTGGAGGGACGATGATGAAATAACATTAAAATAATAAAATACTAGGACGATTAAACTTATTGAATCACGAAAAGGATGTAGGTATGTTTTCAAAGGGAATACGCAAATAAACATATACCACGTTCATTCATGAGACTACGGTGCGTAGGCGTGTCTAGTTCAACTAACTTTTGAAGTAGGTACTAATATTGCTGTGAGATCTTCCCACATTCCATCTTTGCTTTGATCTCATTTGATGATATTTACCAAACCGCGCAATTTTATTTGCGTTCAGAAACATGTATACTAGTTAGTATAAGTACTTGCGTGTTTATTTTATGATTCTCGTAACCAATTTAATATAAGGTTATACAATATAAGGTTAACCTATTGAAAATGTGCTAGAAGTGCTCATGCAACTCCCTTTTCGACATCCTTCTAAGTATTTTAGTGTATGAAAATGCAACCGTTCCTCACAGTTTCACAAAGTTCGAAAAAAGATAATTTCGATGTTCAATTTCAGCAACAAGAAGTAGCTTTGCACTAAGACAGTGTGATTACCTGGCGCTGAGATTCTATGACATTGTACATAAAAATGAACTTTTCCCCACCTTCATAATTTAACCATTTAACCGATTTACGATAATAATGTCCAATCTGAAAAATGTCCAACCGTTGAAAAACGTCCAATCTGAAAAACGTCCAATCTTAAAAACGTCCAATCTGAAAAACGTCCAATCTGAAAAACGTCCAAGCTGAAAAACGTCCAAGCTGAAAAACGTCCAACCTGAAAAGTTGTTCCAGATTGGACATTTTTCAGATTGGACTTTTTTCAGATTGGACATTATTCAGTTTGGACATTTTTCAGTTCGAGCATGGTCGTTGGACATTTTTCAGATTGGACATTATTACAGTAAACCATTTAACCAATACCTATAGTGCTTTTACAAACGTCTTAGTATTGAGACTCGCGATTGGTCACAGAATAATTACAAGATCTTGTCGATAACGTGCTGGATGGAACACATACGCAGTTCTATTTCAGTGCTTGTTAAATTATCGTTCGTCTCGTGTGAGTCAGGCAGGACGTATGTTCCGAGAAGCCCCCGACCGCCGCCCGCTATAAGTTACTTTACTACACTCCTCCGGCGACATGTCGGACATTCTCATGTCATTTCTTGCTCTTTCTTACGCTTATTATTACGTACGCTCAGCCTTGTAAATTATTTATGGAACCAAACTCAGATCTTTGCCGTTCATTCTTAAAATTCCACAAATATTTCTTCCGCCGCGATTCTTGAACTTTCGCCGTTCGATTTAATTAGGTACAATGATGAAAACAACTGAAAGTGTCTTCAAAAGCCACGATAGAAAGTTTGTGAGGTTAAAACATACTATAACCATGAAGCAAATTATTTTACGTCATATAAAACTAGATCTCACACAAAGTATCAAAGTTGCCTGTACCTTAATTAAATTGTTCTATCATTGTGATGTAGGTGCGTTTACTAAGAAGAGGCATTTCCTTGAATAGTGGCGATAACAAACGAGATACAAAAGGAATGTCTAAATAAGATAGATAGGTTTTCAGTGACGCTCCTCGAATGGCCGATGTTGGGCCGCCATTACCACTGATTAATGAGCTGTGGAGCTGACCCGTTCGGTGCGTATAACTGTTTCTATAATGTTTCTGTTTTTCCCGCAACCCATCGCATTTAAGTTATATAGACGCGGTTCTAGATAAAGATCCTGAAAATGTAGACAGATCCTTGACTCTGTTAACTTTTTTTATAATTGGACATTAGATTGCCTATTCCAATAAATGCCTCATTTCCTTTATCTAACAAAATTTTCTATAAATGATTTGAGTAGTATTCTCAAAATCCACAATTAACTGTCTTTAGATAAGAAAGAAGAATTTCTCAAACATTTAGGTTTATTAATAAAAATAATAATTGCAGTTTTTACAGAAACGGGAATAAGTACGTCTCATAGTGTCTCAAAGTGCATACCAACGACGTTGCTACATAAAAAGTAATACAATGTTCCCGCAGTAGGTACCTATACTGCAAGATGAGGCCATCATGTCGTAAAGAAAAGCCGCAAACATAAGGACTCGTGCACAACAGTGTCGCCGCAAAGCTTTCAAATCCCAAATAGACTTATTGACTACCCGTAATAACACTGAGACTGTATAATGTCACTTCCTTTAGCTACGCTTCTTCCGACTGAATGTTTATTTCCTTTAGTTGCCGCTTAGAGTAACGGATATACCCGGAAATGCGGTTTCTTTTCAAGCACTTTCTATTTGAAATACAGATGAGTAGTAACTTTCGTGTTAAAACAGTTGAATATGTATATTTTCATTGACGGTATACCCTGTGGTACAGGGCTCGGTTGTATAAAATTGAAAAAGGCAAACAATTTATTTGGTCGTCCACCCTTCCCGGCGCGCTTAGGGTGGGCCATTATGTTTTACGAAGCTTTCTTTTACCTCAATTTTTCCGGTTTATTGTCGTTTTATACAAATTTTAGGAGCCTCGATTCGGTTGTATTTAACTAGTATTACCTATTTTATTATCAGATCTTACCAATTACGAATCAATAAACGATCCTACCTCTACTACCCATAACCGTACGGTCTCAAAAATAAGCGAAACAATTGTAGGTACCTACTGAATTGTTTATTGTCTACTTTGTCCCGTTTTGTTTTGCTTTCGTAGAAATCAATATACAATTGTGAATCACCGCTTTGCTCTTTGACTGCACTTTAATTTCCTCTGTGAGTTGCTTTTCCTAAAAATAGAAGTTTCGCGAATTGATATCGCATATCGCGCTTTCCGATCGTTCCCCCGATTGCCCGCGACGGGGTGGCGGGGTGAGGGAAGGAGTGAGGGTGTAATAACTGCCACAACTAATCTTTAGATAGGTACAGTATAGGCGCGGCAGGCCACCACTGCCCGCTATACCGGTCTTATAGCGGACTTTTGTGAGTTTTATACAAATACAAGTTGTTTCCTTTGACTTTGCCCTTGTGGTTCGTCACAAATTATGTCAAGCTCAATCATATTACTTACTCTGTGGCTCAATGCCAGACAGTCTGAACAGTTTCGTATATGAAGGACATGCAGAAATATCTGCTAAAATGAAGATATGAAAATTACGAATAGGTTGTGTAAAAGCGAACATTAATTATACATTGGTACCGTATACGATTGAGCCGATATGACAGACGAAGCTCCAATGGAGCGAGAACAAAGCGAACATGGTAATGTGTCGGACTCCATTAACGGGTAAATATTTGTCCATTCGCCGTGCTTTATTGCCGATGGACCGGCTCTTTGACGTCATGCCGTAACCACTGAAAATGTATTACGAACGACTACACAGCCTACCCGCGCCGAGGGTGGCGTTATATAATCGCTATATGAAGCTCTATAAATGTTTCTTCTACAATGAAACTGCAGGAAACAATATTGGACACCGGATACATTTAGCATTTAGCTGATTTTTTTGATTGTTTCAAGATTGTGTGGTATGTAATCTGTCGCAGGAACATTGTCAAAACCGGAATATCAACACCTATAACGTGGTATATAGGTATAACATTAAACTTACCTACGAATTATTTTATCAATCTACTGAAATTCTTACAATATTACAGATTGGTTTCAGTATTTTATAATTTAAATTGTAAGGCTACGGTTCTTTTGCCAATATTACCGCATGGGCAATCATAACAAAAATAAGTCCACAAATAAGTTGTCAGGAGTCAATTCTTTATTTACCTTCTATTGAAATGAGATAAAATTAGCTTAAATTAAAATAAAACATTTAAATATTAATCACAACGTTGCGCATCGTTTGCCGACACAGCCATAATTCTGAAGATAGGTTTCCACTGTCTCAGTTTAATTAAAGCACTAAAAGACTAAAAGCCATGTCGTGTCCTATTTATGCCTAAATTATGTTTTGTAGTGGGACTGAGATGGATGGAGGCATAATACTGAAACCGTGTAGCTGAGATTAGTGGCCGTCAAAAATTACTTGAAAATGATGTAGGTTGTGACGAAGGCATCTCAAATAACGATGATATAAATATTGAATTATTATAAGTAGTAAAGGAATGGGATTCGTTTGATAACCAAAATTTATAGTAAAAAATTAAAAAAGTATAATACTACGCCGCATTTTGTAATTTCATATTTCTCTATGCATGATATGTCGTTATTTTCTGCGGTACATTCAAATCTGAAAACTGATTCTCGCATGAAGGTTTTAGAATCGTGTTACTAAACACTAAGTTGTTAGAAGTTACTGTTTTTAAATGCTTCACTCTACTTGTGTTGGCGCTGAGTCACGATTTCAATCGGCCTGCTCATTGGAGCAGAGGATGAGAGAACAGGCAGGTTGTTCAATAACGGCACGATACGAGTATTATGTGCTATATCCTGAACGCACATGAAATGATGATGAATAAAATGAATATAAAAGCTGAGATTTACAGTAAAAGCACATGAACGTCACGATCGAGTGAAAGACGGAAAGTATTGAAAACATTACTCTTGTTGAAAGCGACCGAATGCCAAAACGTTTCGTTGGAAAGGTTGAAGCGCCGTGAATTTTTCTTTGTTCTAAGAGCGTCACGTGCTAAAGCTTTTTATTACCCACTCCCGTCGAGCGTGGGGTTACGTTGCCGCAGCAGGCACTATCCTTGCAAATGAAGCAATAGCTTCCTCCTGCACGCAGGAAATTCCCGACTAACTAGTAGTCCTACGTGCGAATTTGCAAGAGCGAAATTGCATAAATATACAGTATCCAGCGGCCGCCTATATCTGGCGAAACACTGAATATTCGGGGTGCTTTTAAAACAACAGGCGAAAAGCTTATAAAACTCACTAAATATTTTATAAGGGTGCCGACGATGAGTTTCATAAACAGGATTATAATGAAGGACACTCGTATACATACAGAGTGGAAACGTGACACAAATCCTGGCTCAATAAACGAGCAGAGTGACGAGGTCGTGCCGCTGCCTGCGTGACATGACGTGACGTGACGAGTGACGACCCATCTGTCATAGAAATAACATCGCCGAGCACCCACTCCCGCATCTCCCTTGATCTTATAAAACTCACCTCTCCGTATATTTTATGCGTAAATACGAGACGTTTTGTTACCCACCTCTATAAAACATTTTGCGACGTGACTATATTTTGTGGAAGTGTCAACGAAACACGAGTACCCTAATTATTTTGACCGAAGTTTCAACACGCTCGGTAGGCTGAATAAGGTTTAGCTTTAGAACTTATAGTGATGAGACAACGAACTGAATAAAAACAGATATAGGTACGGCTGATTTCCAAAAATAAAGTTATTTTAAAAATATAGGGTTGTGTTTGTAAACATCAAGTGGGTGACTGACGTCTCACTGCAGGACATACGAGGCAGCTGGAACTTTGCCAGACTTTTTCGCTTCGGCGCCCTTTCATCTTCCTTCGAGCACTAAAATAAAACACTTATTTAACACTTTATATGTGTTACGACAATATTAAATAGGGTACAATGAAAGTTTTTATGGCGTTTTAGTAATTTAATTATTTTCTTTTTAGGGACGGTGTTTGCAGTGGAAGTTCATTTCGAGAATAAGGACAGCGGGTTCTTCCTGAAGCACACGGCGAGATGGAGCGGGTCTGGCCCGCCACCAGAGCCGATGGGCAGCCCGCTGCCTGGCGCGCTCCTGTCGCTCGACCGGTTCACCGTACTGCAGGGCTCCGCACCAGCTTCCGTTCGCGCCACATACGGACCTTTCTCCACCAAACAGACAGTACCGGCGCGTTATGCAGTACCAGATCCCTTAGAGCCGCCTCGGAGAAATGCAACATTATTTGAACTACAAGATGCAACAGCACATAGACTCGACGTGTCCGCTCACCTCGTGTTTCGAGAGCTTCCACGGGACGCGCCAGTGCTACGCGTGTTGTTTCACACCGGAGGAGAGGGTGGCGCGCGCCGTGCGGCCGCCCGGCCACGGCGTGTCTGCATCACGCTACATGCCACCCTCGCTACGCGGACATTGACTGCGACATGTGGACCAGAAGGCGAAGAGGGTGCTTGCTTAGCCGAGTTGACTGTGCCGGCTGCATGGTGGCCGGCGGAAGGAAAGGGGAAAAGGCCGCCGCGAACCATACGGCTGGCTTACAGCGCTGCCGAAGCTAGTAGCGCTGATACCGGTGAAGATGCATGCGGACGCGTGTCGGTCCAACCCGCGTGGCCGTTGGGGACTGTGACGCTGGCGGGCGCGCGCGCCGGATACAGGGAGGCGCGAGCTGGTGACGCGGCCCTACTCCTACCCCGAGCACCGCTCTACCCCCATTCTCAATTGCACCTTCCGTTTGTCGTGCGCCGGGACACCACTCATTCGATTGGACACGTCGTTATAAGGTTAGTTGCAATTTAACTAATCTAACATTTGTTTATCTCAAGCACGTTGCATGACATCATTCCTAAGAAAATTATGCAGACCATTTGTATTGGAGTCAAAGCTAGTCGTTGAAATACGATGCCAGCGCTCAATGCTATTAAGGGCATTCGTCGATGACGCGACACCACCCAAGTATTGTTGAGAGCTGACATCGCGTTTATGCGCGCGTTAATGAAATGCTGTCTTCATACATACGAGCCTCTCAACAACAAGTCTGTACCGATGCACGGCGGCGGGACAACTTGTCCATCTCTTTAATTTAATTTGGCAGACGTATATTTACTTGATGATAATATTATATACTTTGCGCCCATCATGGCTGTTTTTTTTCAGTCACAGACAGAGAATAAACGAAGCTACCTATGTCGATATTTAAACCATTTCAATGGGACACGTATAGATAGGTTTATTTACTAACAGATTTCTCGAAAACGTAAATCTGGTTGCTCCGTTCTACAAATTGATGACTATTTCTTTAGCTCCTGGTAAATCATCACATTATTCCCACTTATTAAATTTACACTGAAAAAATCTGCAAATATTAATGGCACTTGAAATCTCTCGGTAACTTTTAACTACCGCCGGTTTTAAATTGAACGAGGCGCCTGTTGAGAGCGCACAGTTGACAGCCACATTGGCCCAATGCACCAGTTAAATCTTCTCCGAATTATGTCACCGACGCTAAGGTTATATAGATAAGTAATTATATTAATAAATATTCAGAATATTTAAGTAAATATAAGCGCAAGATTCGTATATAAATCCACTATAATCCACTATTACGCGATGAATTCTTGTAAAATATATCTTTTGTAGAATATAGTACCTACTACAACGAAACCCGAGGATTTAGTCCGGGACGTTTTGGAAATAGCATTCCTTTCTTCACTGAAAATCACTAATAGTTTACATTTAACTATCTAGTATTACAAGTATCCAGATTTTATTTAATTTAATAGAGCCATAGTAGTTAAAGTCATGCATACCATTAGACCAGAAACCAGATTGTAGCTCTCAATTGAAAGTTATTTGGTAAAGTTATTAGTTATGAAATAATCCACGCATTCAAAGATTTGTATTGAAATTACATTAATTACATTAATCCCTACTAATATTACAAATAGGAATTTCACTCTACCTGTATTTATGTTTCTTACCTTTTCACATCTAAACCGCTGAATGGATTTTGATGAAGTTTGGTGTGGAGATACATCGAACCCTGTTGTTCCCGCGGGAAAGAAAAACTTATTCCAAGCGGGCGAAATATATGTTATTCCGTCGTATATGGCGGGCAGAATGGGTAGTGCGGCTAATATATTTCACGTAGGCTCGCTGGGGCGGGCGGGCGGCTCGTTTGACGCGGTCGAAGTTACAGCCCCGTGCATTGCCGACCTACCTACAACTCCATACTAGCACTAACCATAATTTACTGGCCGCTGCACCTCTAAGCTGAGCTCTACAAAATGGAAGTAAGAACGCTCACAAATTTTGATACACGACCTCATATAGGGCGTAATAACGTAAATTATGTGTTTTATCGCCCTTCGTGGAACTAGGTTCTCGGCTACGTTACTATAGGCAGTTAATTTGCTATTGCTCGGTTGGAAATGAGCACGAAACTAAAAGAAATGTAGCGGCAACGGCGAACGCTTGTGGCGAATAATTGCTTTTGTTTAGGTATACTTAGTTTGATTATGAAATAAAAATGTATGTATGTACCTGCGGTATGTACCTATGTAATCATAAAGAAACAAAACTAATTGCTAACAATTAAGAGGGCTAAGTCGATAAAGTCATCTGTTATACATAGTTGAACATTCTAGTGTTTGGTTACGTGTAAATGTTCATTCGAATCGGCCTTTCTACTTTAGAGATGTTTGAATTATGAAAATGTTTTTTGCATATTTGCATATACATGCACTGTCACATCTGAAAGCGATGGCCTATTTTCATAGACATGCATATCACTAAGCACTACTAAGTATGTATAAATATAAACTACTTTTCTAGACGATAGATAGTACCTATATCCCAGTACCTATTTCCAGGCAATTCATAATCTTACAAGAGGGTAACGCTCTATTCTGTGCGCCACCTGCTACAAAACTTCTTCCATGTATCTGTTCCTACTTTTGAGTTACGACCAGCCGGGCGTCCGGGAATAACAGCAGTATGTGCCTAAATGGAAATTTATAACCGCCTCGGCTCAGCTTCTAAGATAAATTCTACACATAATTCCTTCTATTTCATAGGATTAGTCCGTTATACGAGTATAATGTCGAGCAAATTGGAAATTGATATATTAAGTGATTTCCTAGGTGTTAGGTAGGTACCGCATAAGGCTATAGACGCCACGCTAATATATTTAGGGTAAAGGAGTACCGTTTTCATCAACCCGTCCGGTGATGAATATTATAGTGAATGAAAGCCCTGATTCACCTACCAGTGGTGGAGCTCAGAAGATGAACACGGAACATTGGGCAGGGACTGTAGTTCAGCTCTTAATTTTTACCAGAGGAGATTTTATTTTATAAATATGCAATATTTCATTTATCATCAGCAAGCTGCAACACATATTTATAATGTTATTCCCATAGAGATAATTCCAGGATAACCTAATTACAGTAGGTAGGTACATTAAGTCCGTTTTGCCCTTATTTGAACAACAAACCAACAAATATCCACACTTTCGCATTACAATATGTATTGTTGTTAAAATTTAGAATCTACATCTGATTTAACTGCCAAAGTTTGTGTAGATAATTTTGAAAGACTTTGTATTAAGTATTATGCAGTAGATGACTTACAAAATATAGTCATATGAGATTGCAGGAAAAGGTTCATCGATCGGCTTAATCGATCATTACTCATTAATCATTTCGATATAAAGCAAGCAAATTAATAACTATCCATTCCGATGTACATATGACGACGCCGTGATAAGACGCAAGGTTGCTCGTGGGTGGTATCAAATAGAAAATCCCTGTATAAATGATGGTCTACCTTATTAACTATATAGATACTTATCAGTATTATGATTTGGTGGCAGACTTGTAAGAGTTGCCACTGCCACTGTCTTGAGTTCTTTCTTTAATAATAAAAAAAGACCAAACAAAATTAAAGCCGGACCATTTGCACCATCGGCCAGTACCATTGATGGTACAACTGGTACGGTTTTGTCCAGTTGTACCACTGCGGGAAATTAAACCCCTTAAATCTATGATCCAAAATAAAGATGGTTTATTTTTATTAATATTGCAATAATTTCAAATACTCGTACAAAAACCTTGTATCCGTGAGAAAGATCTAGTGAGTTTTGTTTGTAAGAGCGTCAGTGGCCTCGGGGATAAGACGCGACCTAACATAACGAAAGGTCCGAGGTTCGATCCCCGGTTGGGCCATGTACCAAAAACTTAAGTACATTTACTGACTGCTCTCAAACGGTGAAGGAAAACATCGTGAGGAAACCTGCATACGCCGAAGAAGAAATTCTTAGGCGCATGTGAAGTCCACCAACCCGCACTGGGCTAGCGTGGTGGACTATAGCCCGCACGCCCTCGTTGAGAGGGTAGGCCTGAGCCCCAGCAGTGGGGAGATTAATAGGCTGTTGATGATGAGTCATGATTTGTTGCACGCTTCATAGCGCTGATTCGTTGATTTCTTTTAAATCGTAATACTAATAGCGGGCTCTATTAATATCTGTTTCAGAATGAAGGTGAAGTCGGGGCTGCGGTTGGTGAGTGTGACTGCAGCTAATTCTCGTTGGGCGGTGACCGCTGAGGTGAAGGCGCGGGCTGCCACCGTCACAGCTACTCGGCTCGAGCAACCCCTGCGGGATGATGACGGCCTACAGACGTGAGTAGTGCTGTGTGTGGGGGGATGGGGTCAACGGGGCAACACCTCATAAAAATGATCGGTTTTCGGTGACCCTAAAAGATAGCGCTTACAAAATCTGCTTAAATTACGATAGCTACCTACAACTTTTTTCAGTCAAATTTATGATACAGGTAATTCAGCCTAAAATATACTATAAGTAGGCACGGTCTACACAATTTTTATGTTAGGATTAGACAAAGGACATCACAATCTACATTCCACGGCCACTGGTGTTCGAGCCAAACGTTCAAACCACTTAGCCAACAAGGTAATATTCATCTTATCATATTCTAGAAATTATTCACTTATTTTTTACACTAATATTGTCTGAGTTTTCGATGGGTGACCGAACAGCATCTTCTATCCAGAAAATTCAATTTGCTGAAAACAACCTACTCAGATATAATGACACCTCGTCTACAATATTGAACTGAAAATGTCTGGCCCTATGCTTTGCTTTTATAGAAAAGAAAGAAGATTTTCTTACTGAATTGTTTTTGCAATTGTTATCAGAATAGCTGTCTACTGCATTTGCGGAGTTTGCCCTCGCGGCCGGCCTAGAATGCAGCGCGGATTTAAAAGATCCATTCCATTTCTATTTTCTCAAACCTCGCCTTAGAGAGCTATTCGCATTTCACGACACCATTGTAAGTGGGTCGACTGCCCCGGCAAAACGACAAGCTCTACTCAACTGGGAAATATACCAATTCAATGAATCCATATTGGAAATTGCGATAAGCAAAATTGAACAGCTATTGTTGGAGATCCTTCGCAATTAGACGGTGCTCGAAACAAGAAACATTTTCACGAGGGATTTGTTTTTGTTTTTGAAGATGGGTTTCATTTTACACTCCCGCGAAAAGAGGAACACATTTTTTATTCATTGCCTGTGTAATGAAATAAAGCCGCGTTCTCGTTTCGTTTGCGGATTTGTTCACAATTTCGCTCACGACTGTACCGCCGCATTCGAGCTATAAATCGGGCGGGCGCTTGTGTTGCTTAATGAAACTCGACGTCACGACTTTTGAACTTATTATTGCTCGGGTAATCTCACAGTTTCCGGTGCAGGAAACTTATTTGCTGCTTCCTTTCCTTACGCTACACTAATTGCACTGTAATTTCTTCACGTGATATATTTTGAATTCGTATGAACATACATATAAATAAACATCTGGTGCACGCGTCGAATCCCAAACAGGATTTTCTCCTGTACCTACTATCGGAATTGGACAATAGTATCGGTCAATTCACAACTATAACCTACAGACCAGGACCAAGTTGTAGGTACAAAGTTGTCGGTCCCTAGTGGGAGTTGAACCGGCTATCTCTGTCGCTCGAGTCTAACGACCAAGCCTACTAAGCCATCAACGAGTTGTATCACTTTATACTAACCTATATATGTATTTATAAATGGTCAAATTGTGAAAATATCAGTCAGGCAGTAGCTTGGGAGATTGTGGCGACCATACACAAAGACAGATGCGACCGGCAATATTATATTATACTGTGCATTGATTTATTGTACAGAGAGGTGGAAGAGAGCAGTGGTGCCGGGGGACCGGGGTGGGAGGAGATCCTCACTTGGCTGGTGGAAGTGGGAGCCGAGGGCGAGGGTGACGCGGAAGGGTCAGAGGGCGAGTCCGGGCGCGGCGCGGCGCGCCTGAGCTGGTCGGCCAAGGTGTCTCCGTCGGCCCCGGCCACCGCGAGCACGGAGCCACCTCCCCATGAGCACCGGGTCAACACGCGGCTAGATATTGAAAAAGATGACATACAAGCTGTATTACCCATTTCCAAGGCAAGTACCTACTTATACTTATAGATAATTCTATAAAAATCTCTAAAAATATGAAAATTAGGTGTAACAGAATAAATGACCTAGATTTTTTAAGTGGCCATTTTTTATTCCAAAATCTTTAAAACGGAAAAGCCGATCATAAGGAGAATTTATACACCGAAATTTTAAAAAAAATGTGATCGGTATCTACAATCTATACATTAAATCTCACAAAGTTGGTGTAATAAATTTTTGGAATACCTTAATATATACATCCTATATGTAAAATTTCAGTAGAAAAAAATCGGAAGCAGTGGTTGCAACTGTTAAACAGGTAGCTCACTATCATCATGTCATTATCATAATAATTACAGTCTCAATCTCAAACGCCCACTCAATAATTCGGACGTTATTATCGCCCGGTGTCCGATATTAACAATTTATTGAGACGTCGATTGCGCCGATAAATTAACCTCGAGGTATTTTCTCTGCAATTAATGGAGCAGGAGCTCCCTCCTTTTATTGCTATAACGATATCTTTATTGAGTTTCAAGGGATTTTATGAGTCCGTCCTTGGGTGTTACTTGAACCCGTGACGTAACTATAGCCTGTGAAATAGACGGAATAGCCCACTAATTGGAGTGAAGTGTATCGTTATACGGTTCGTTTTTAGGGTTCTGTTAGTAACCTTTAATAAATAGATTGTCTAGTCTGTCCGTCCCAATCTGTCACAGTTCATTGGTTACAGTTATGATGTATGAAATTTTGTAGTGCTTTGGAAGTAGATCTATTTAAAAAAAAACGTAAAATTACTTTTTATAGCGGTAATAGAGATATTTTCAAATGGGGCAGTGTTTCCACACACAATTTTTATCAGCCGCATCATTTGATACACTTCGCCGTACATAATAATTTCTTGTGATCGCTACGGAACGCCATGCGTGGTCCGTTCGGACACACACTTGGCCGGTTTTTAACATTATAAAGTTTGTGAGGCATTGTTGTTGTCGGTATGAAATTGATTGTAACAAATTGTTGAGATTAGCATTTAATGGTGGGCGCTTTGTATGAATGAAGTGGTCTAATGGGAGCTTTATCGCGAGGTAATGGAGGCGGAGAAAGATCTGCGCCGCCCACGCTGGGTGCTACTCGCTCGCCCGCCGCAACGCGCCACCGCCCGGGACTAATGACAATGAATTTTGTATAAGTTACTGTGTTTGTTTACCATACAATAGAACATTATTACTAAAAAGGAATAGAACAACAAACACGGTATTAATACCAGAAATATTTAATTAGTCTTTGGCTTTGCGGCACTGAGTAATCACTACTTTTACGTTTTACTTTGCTGTTCTACCCACAGATTTCCAATTTAAGTATTGGATAGTGGTTCTACCCACAGATTAGTGATTGATATAGTGCCAATAGTCTACAGCCCGTGAATCCTAATGCTTGAAGCTTTTACTTTTTTATTGGGTTTTACGGCCCTACAAAGTCGTTATAGTCCAGTCGTAGTTTTTAATATTCATTATTACAGAAATCGGTAGTTATAGCACGACTTTCACAAAAAAGTACAACTATACTGTACCAGTCGGCGGTCCACATTACAGATCACATCCTCTAAATGATTTCTATAACGAAGTTACAAAAGTAAAAAGTCCGAAAAAAAACTAGCCATGATTTTTATTTAACCTGGTATGGGTACAGATGTTTGAAGTTCGTATTAGATAGAATAAGTTACAAACATGAATTGCTGTATTGAGCCGGAAATTTTGCATAGAGATATTCTAAATGTACGCTACTCTCGCGCGGTCCCATACGCTGCCTATAATTAAGTTACAGCATGATATTTAGTCAGTAATTAGTTTATCTCTCATTAGTGTAGAGCCATTAACCCGAGCCTAGGGCACTCATAGAGTGAGGCTGGAGACTGCATACTTATAGATAGGCACTATAAGTAGTGTCTGTCGGTCGACTGATGGATGAACGAACGCTCCCTTCTTGAGCGCCAAGCTCTAGATGATTAAAGTAATTAAACTATAACGTGAGTGATGAAGTGCAGCGAAGCACTTAACTACCTATTGTGAGCTAAAATTAGTGTGCAATCTTCAATAAGTTTCTTAATGAACTCCCAAATGCAACACGACTACCGCCATAACGTTTTCTCCCGATGCGAAACTTTCTGTAATTTTTACTATCCGGAGACACGCACACGCACGCGTCTTCCCTCTGCCGATGCGGGTCGAGCCGTAGTCGTGTTGCTCTAATCACGCTATCTATCGCTTTAGGACTGGGTGTCCTGTCTGGGGGTTTTATGTAGGTAACTGTAATTTTGAAACAACAGTTCCATAAATAATTCAGTAAAGCTCGGATGGCTAATAATTTTGGCCCTGCTTTCGTTTTGAATAAGTTAGGCGCGTTGGGCGCGAGGTGGGAAAGGGTGGTTTTATCTGATGAAGGCAGGCGTCCATTAGTACGATAATTAGAGTTTATTTTAAGAAGCGTGAGGGAGCTGTGTGAGGTGTGACGAGGGTAGTAGTAGGAAGGTAAAAGGGAACATTAAATTCCAGACTTGTCTCATACAGATTACATAAAGGCCAAATTAAATTTTATTTCCGTAGGTAGCGTAGCGACGTGTTAAAATTGTACATGTCAATTTTGATGTATACGTAGAGCTTAAAATGGTTCAATCGTTATTTGTACCTGGATTATACTTTTATTAAATTCATTACTAACTATTTTAAAAAATGAGATTTTTCACTCGTAATTGAGGATTCGAGGAATGTTTTAAGCAATTTCGGAAAAGAAAATTCGCGCCAATCCCACTTGTAATCATAGGTTATTATCGTTTTTACCAGTGGGTTTAACAATTATCGCGCAGTATCGTATTCATTTGGAATTTGGATGGTCATCACGCACTTAGGTACCTAATTTATGCCGCCAAACAGCATTTCCAGCTTTTTAGTAGGTATTGTTACAGTTTGAAACATAGGAGAGCCAATGTAGTTCCAGGCACACAACGCATTTTATCATAGTCCTCAGAATCGACCAACCAATGGCGTCTCTCCCAGAGCTCGTCAGCAGGGGCATTTTATGTCATCTACAGTAACCGCTTACTATCAGTCAGCCGGACTGCATGTCTCTCTGTTTGCCATCAAACGTTGGAAAATGAATTTGTTACTGTGAATAAATTACTTAATAAAAGCCTCACAATTAATGTTATTCCAGAACTGGGAGGTGCTGAACACAGCAGTGCTGACGGGCGGACAGGTCTCGCAGGCGATGAAGGTGCTGATAGTGTCGCAGGCAGGACAGGTGGCTGACGTCACTCTGCAGAGCTCCTGCCATTCCGAGGACGAGAGTGTTCTTAAGGTGAGCTCATGCTACGAAAAAATACGTGAGTGCCTGCTACTTTACACGCATATCGTGTGTCCAATCGTTTTATATTGATCGAAGGTGTAGGTACAGACTGTATGCTTCTATTACCTTTGCTGCCAGACCTGACAAATATTACTATTAGGTCTCAGATCCGGTGAGTCTATGGTCATGCTGTTGTTATTAATAAGCTCTTTGGTGGGTTCTCGCGGCCCCCGTAGCTAATTTTTTTGATTCAAGTTATGGGCACAAATATTATTATTATGTTTTGTTTATTTGTTGTCCTATATTGTGTTGTTCTTGTTAGGTGTCGTCTTCGTGCAGTTCTGTGTACGTGGACGGTTCCGAGATCCGCGGCTCGTCGAACGCGTCGGTGATCGTCAAGTACGGGACGTACACCGGCCTCGCGCGCTTCACCGTCTGGATGCCAGAGTTCCCGCTAGAGATCGACGTCGACGATAACAGACTGTCGCAAATTAAAGGTACGTACCTGATAATATATAGGTATATTATTATATAGTGTGTGAATCACCATCCAGTACTAGCTATGCCCTATTTTCGTGCTGTAACCGCCGGTTTCGTATTACGAATATTAAAACTACGACTCGCCTTCAAGGACACTCTCCAGAGCCGTAAAACCTATTTTAATAAAAAAAATATTTTGTTAAGGTTGGAAAGTATCAGACGACGTGAGCACAAAGGACAGAACGAAGCGGTCTCTATCGGCACGGGGGTGGGGCGGGGCCCGCACCGACGCTACCAACTCGTTGAACGAACAGCGCTCTTGCCGACTCAGATACCAACAGAGCAATGTTGAGGTATGTATTGAATAAACTGTCGCGTGTGGAAATCTTGGGAGCAAACTACCTCTGGATGGCTGCTGTCAAATTATTTTCGTGCCTATTTTCGTTGTATTGGAAAGTCCAGTGGTTTTGTGCCTAGGAGCTAATGAACTTGTCTTCTAGAAGTCCACCTTACACATTTTTATGTTACTTAAAGGTATCTTTTCGTGTAAACGTATTTGTGCAACAAAGAATATACATATAATGACAACGCACTCAACTCAAGTGTCGAAAGTGGTTTAGGTTGCCCCTGTGTGCGTTATGACAGTTTCTATGTCCGCAACAGTGTAAGTCATATGAACTTTGGGGAAATACGTCGAGGATCAGAAAGTTGCGTTCATTTCATTATTTCGGTTACCCAGGACGAAGTCTATTATTATCTTTCTGAGCTTGTCGCAGGCGTCTCGTAGCAGTTTTAGATCTTCACTTCGATTAGTACCTATTTCAAGTCTTAAGTCGATTTTTTTTCCATAAATATCATTGGCGGTTTCTTGCGGCCTCGTCCGCGTTATTTCTTATCTACTTTTTTTATTTCGCTCGGCTACGCTGTGTTTGCAAATGGCTAAGACAAAAAAAGGAAAAAAAATAAAGCTAAAAGGGTTATTACAAACCGAGTGGTAATTCCAGAGATTAGCGCTTTCGAACAAACAAACTTTTTAGATATATTGATTATATTACTACTAGGTGTTTCCAGAGGCTACGCTCGCGGAGAAAAGTTTTTCCCGCGGGAACAGCTTTTCCCGGGGTATCGAGGTATCTATAGCCTATGTGTGATGTACGTATAATGTAGATTACTATAAAGTTTCATCAAAATCTTTTCTGTAGTTTTTGCGTAAAAGAGTAGAAAAATCCAAACTCACAAACATCCTTACAACTTTCACGTTTATGGTATTAGTAGGATAGATAGATAATGGTTAAAACAACGCGTGTTACCCCAGGTGTACGCCCGTTTCCTGGCCAAGGACCACGACTCCGGGCGCGTGTCGTACTTCGTGTCGCGGCGCACGTGGCTCAAGGTGACGGAGCTGCTGCTGTCCGACAACCGGCTGCTGATGCGCGTGTCGGACCCGCGCATCGCGTCGCTGCGCGCGCGCGTGCTGCAGGGACGCACCACCGGCCGGACCGAGGTGCAAGTGCTCTCGCCGATTACTGGTAACTCCATGCCGTGTGGTATACTATTTACTTACATAGGTGGACGGATAATTAGAAACAGGGCAAGATTCTCTTACAATCGAGGTCACTTTGACGCCATGGTTCTCCGTGAATGATTGATCGGGGCATGATCTGATGACGGTCATCGAGAGAGTAGATGGAGGACTTTTAGATCGCTATAGATATCCAACTTATCAGATAAGCCGTTTGGTAGCAGCATCGTCATGATTTCTTAACTTAAAGATTTTCATACATTTTGATGCCATTTTGCGGGTTTTTTTATTCATGACGATGCTGCTTCCAAACGGCTTACGTGATCAGTTGGATATCTACAGCGATCTGAAAGTCCTGCATCAACTCTCTCAATAACCGTCATCAGGTAATGCCCCGATCAATTATTCACGGAGAACCATGGCTTCAAAGTGACCTCGATTGTATGAGAATCTTGCCCTGTTTCTAATTATCCGTCCACATAAGTAAGTTTGCTTGCCTATTAGAATAATAATCACGGGTCTTACACACGAATATACTTAGTACATTACTGCAGCGGCCGGCAACAGAGGTATTGATGGACGAACGCACAATACATCAGTCCATCAATGCATGGTTGTGTCCAAGGCTTGTATAGTACTTTTCTCAAATAATGCGCGGAAATTCAAAGTAAGTAGTACCTATGTCGAACATTTTATTTGAAAATATAATCAATGACGAACAACAATAAATTTTCACGCGCCACAAGGTCCATTTGTTTTTTTTTTAAACAGCTTTCTATTTGCCAGCCGGTTCGAAATTTAAATAAAACTAAATAAAACGCGGAAGATATGACTTTTCATAGTAATTTATCCGAAAGATCCGCGTGGTCAAACATGCTCGCCACATTCTGACTGGCCTGTTGGGGTAGTGGTAGTGACCCTGCCTACTGCGCCAAAGGTCGTGGGTTCGATTCCCACCTAGGACCAACATTTGTGTGGTGAGCATAACTGTCGGTTTTCGGATTCTGGGAGTTTGTATGTATTTAAATATTTATTTAAAGTATTTATGTATGTTTATCAGTTGTTGAGTACCCATTTACGGCATGCTTAGGCTTGTTTGGGACTAAACAGCCGTGTGTGGATTTGTCCAAACATTATTATTATTACATTACAAATGCTCAATTGCATGTATTAATGTTATTGTTCGAAGGTCGCGTGATAGGTCTGCGAGAGATCCGCGTGGTGAACGACAAAGTGTCCATCTCGCGGCTGCTGGTGCGCGTCATCTCCGGCCTCCAGCTCAACATCTCGCCCGACACCGCCATTGAGAACGGCTACGTGTCCGAAACGACCGTCACGAGACGACTCACGGCACAATATCAGGTTAGTGGCACATACCTACTTGTAATATTATATTGCCACTAGACTAGCTTTCCCAGTGCGGCCTAGGGCATTTGTCCCGAGCCCCAAGGTAGTGAGTTCAATTCCTACGGGGGACAGACGACTGGTACAGTTTTAATTTATTTAACATTTTATATACATACTAGCTATTCTCCGTGGCCTCGCCCGCTCTTTATAATTTATTCTGACTTTTTTTCTTGTTGCTCGGCTCATAAGTTAATGTTAATCCAGGATATTTTAAAGCTATCATTGTACCAAGTTTCATCAAAATCTGTTCAGCTGCTAAAGAGGAACAATTTCCTCACTAAATTTCGCCTTTATAATATTTGTAGGATTACTAATATAGCTGGCAAACCTCTTGAACATTGAGTGACGTAGTGGGGTGTAAAGCGGTCCCTAAACGATCATGCTTGCATGACATGCGTTACGTTTACGTGATTGTCATGCTGCATGATGGACCATAATGCTTGCTATTAATCAGTACAGTGAAGCAACGGCCAGCACATAGTTTGCATGTCATGCACGTCAATCACTACAGCTAGACGGTCATGCACGAGTGACAGCACGTAATTGCATGTCATGCAGATTGATGGTGTAGGGACCACTTAATGTTCCCCCATGTAGTCGACTGATCTACCAATAGCGCGCTCTATTCGGTCGCGCCCCGCACCCCGCCGCCAAAGAAACCAATAATAATTCAGTTCTGCGCAGTCAAGATTATTATAGTAACTTAAGATAAAAAAATAATTATTAAAGCCAAGTGATACTCAGGTGAATGAATAATTTCAGGAAGGCTTACTGGACATCGACATGGAGTTCTCTGACGGCAGCCGGACGGCGCTGCGGGACGTGTCGGTCGCGGACTACGTGCTGCTCGTGGAGAGCTACGACCTGGAGGTCGTGGCCGTCGCGCCCAAGACGCCCATGTCGGGCCCCAGGCACCCGCGCGTCATAGCCGTGGGAGAAGGTACGTCGTCACACCCCAGCGTAATAATTGCCTGCTGGCGAATACAGGGTCAATTCTTTAAATATTATGATTGATTGAAAAAACTTTTGGTCATGCTAGAATTTTTCCAGGAGTCGCAATAGTTTTGAATTTTTGTAGTTTAAATTTAGTAGTGTTAATCGAACTAAAAGGTTTGTGCATTTAATGCCCTTCGACAAAATTGAATTTGGTCCAACCGAAGAAGTCGTTTGGGCCAAAATTATTACAATCCAAAGTGAATTTAGTCCAAATTGCACTGAGTCCGAAATTATTTACATCCGATTTTAATGTTGTCTAAAGTGCATTTAGTCCAAATTGCTGTGTCCAAAATTATTTATGTCTGATTAGAATTTTTTTTGTCCTATTTTTTTCCAAAAAGATCTTAGTCGTTGAGATTGTAATTGTATAGATTAGTTTTTGCACATATTTTCCGTTTAAACATATTTCATTTACAGATTGTAGGTACACAATGCAATTGGACATTTTCCTATTAAACGTACCTAATTAAAATTGGATGTAAGTATTTCGTATTGGACGTAATTTTCACTGGACTACCTAATTTCAGTGAGTACCTACATAAAATCTTTAAAATTTAACGAATGTAATTTGTGCTTATAGGCAGCGGGGAGCTGCTGCGGGTGACGCTGCTGACGCCCGAGCAGTGCCGCTCGGGGCCGCTGCGGCGCGTCGCGCTGCCCGGCAAGGGCGACGCGAAGACGCCGGCCAACATCAAGAACATCCCCGGCGCGCTCGCGAGCGCCGCGGCCGGCGTCGACGTTGACTTCAGCGGCGGGGACGCCCCGCAGCGGCCGGACACGCCGCAGAACGACGACATCATGGCGCGCGGCGGCGTCCGCAGCGGCATGGCTGACCTCAGCGACGTGTTGAATGGTAAATAGGAAACAATAAAAAGCGCAAATCTTTCTAACGACGTTTTAGGCGTATCCCAGACACACGCGGCCTGCGGTGGCGCCCTACCGCAGGCCGCGCGTGTCTGAAGTCTCACATACATTGCGTATGGAATACAACATGCCGCCACCGCAGGCCGCGTGTGTCTGTGATACACCTTATTTCACGTACACACATCACTTTGGCTGGAAATGAAAAAGGAGGAAATTTGGATTTTTTATATTTCCACATCCGCCAGATGACGCTAGTAAACTCTTACTTCTCCTGTGGATATGACGAAAGACTATCCGCGTCTTGAAAATAACTCGAACACACAGATACGAGTCCTCAGAAAAATGTCACGTATTTCTCGGTCATTAAAATACTTCTGAAGTTTAAGCTATACTAATAAAATAAATATAACTTCAAAATTTGATTGTTGGCGTAAGTATGTATCTAAGACAAAGAGGACTCGAGCAAGAATTTATAGGCTAGTGGTAAAAAAGGCTCGAGAACGAATCCTGCCTGCTAGACGATGGAGTCTCATTTTATTGAGTTGACTCATGAATTCGTTCGAGTTGCACTCACCCACACTAGTTGTTGCACTCAGACTACCGTTTACACATACCTCTATGGTAAGCTCGTCTCTGAATGTTGCAGCCTTGTCGCCGTTGAAGGACGAGAACAACCACGAGCCCACCGTGCAGGCCCAGCAGTACGGCTCCATATTCCGCACCAACTCCGCGCTGCACCCCAGACACCCGCCTTCCTCCATGTCAGCCGTGGAAATCGGTGAGTTACACTAAAACTAATCACAAAAAATAATTAAGAGAACTATTTAATGTTACACTTCCTTGTAAGTACAATCGACCGCCACAACAGAACAAATCCAGTAAAACTGGTATCTCATAGTATTGAAACTACCTAATAGGCTAGGCTAGCTCAAGGTCAAAGTGCTTCAATTGCCGTGCGGTCGACTGTACGTGACGTGATTCATTAATTGTACGTATTTGTTAGCAAGTTTCGTACAATCGGCCTTTTCGTTTCAGAGAGTATTCGAATAAAAGTTTAATTGAGAGTATGCGACTTGAAAATGTTGGATATCTAATATTGAATGAGATAGATGGTAGTGATGATAACGAATTTCGTAATTTCAGGAATGTACGTTCTGCTCGGAGCTTTCTGCTTTGCGATTGTGGTGAGTACTATAGAAATATAAGGATTTCATAAATATTATGAGTAACTAGGTACCATTCGTTCTTTAATCTAAAAATAATGTAAGTATACCAACTTGCAAAAATGGCCGAATCGTAATTAAAAAAACTAAAGTCAAATTATTTGTCGTTAAAAAAATTGTTCCAGAATTGACTTCCAAATCAGGCGTACGAGATGCGAATAAAGAAATATCCACTTCATAATCCATACTGACGTCTTTTGAATTGTGCAGGTGTTTGTGGTATCGTGTGTGGTGTACGCGTCTCGCTTGAAGCCTGCGGGCGCGGAGGGGGGCGCGGCCGGCGCGCGCGCGCCGCCGGGCGTGGCGGAGGGGGGGCGCCTGCAGGTCGCCGGCCTGGTCGGCACCACGCTGGGCCTCGCGCGGGAGAAGCCCAACAGAGAGTCCACCACTAACGCACACGACTGGGTTTGGCTCGGTGAGTACAGACAGCAAACATTTATATTCAGCTGTTGCCCGCGGCATTACCCGCGGGAACAGTTTACCGCGGTAAAAGTCAAGTCAAAAAGTCAATCAGAAAATCAGAATCAAATCCCCTATTAATATGTCCCCACTGTTGGGGCTCAGGCCTGCCCTTCTCCACGAGGGCGTTGGGGCTATAGTCCACCACGATAGCCACATTTTCACATGCGCCTAAGAATTTCTTCTTCGACGTATGCCAGGTTTCCTCACGATGTTTTCCTTCACCGGTTGAGAGCAGGCAGTAAATCATAAAGTTTCGAGAAAAACCCATTGGCAAACGACCGGGGATCGAACACGGACCTCTCGACGTGACAGGCTGCCACTACGCCTCTGAGACGCTCTGATCTGTTCAGAATATCTTCATTAAACTCATCTGACATAAGGAACATATTTAACCCTAACCCCATAGAGAGACTGAGAGGGCACAACATGAGAATACAAAGAGCCAATGCACAGCTGAACCCCTACAGAAATTTTCTAGGCAACAGGGTTGCATCCAAATGGAATAATCTGCCAGAAACTGTTGTATCTGCCACTTCTGTAAACATGTTCAAGAACAGACTAGACAACTTTCTCAAATCTAAAAAGACGCAATAAATTAATATAAATTATGAAAGCAAGTCGACTGCTGATATGGAAGCATCAGCTATAAGCTGCCTTTCCATTTAAAATAAAATAAATAAATAAATGACAGATCTCACCGCGTATAAAGCTTATTACAGTGTACACCTTACAATTACAATCTTACTTTCGTTCCGACCGTGAAGTAATCCGACCGAACTTAAGACTCGCATAATCCATATACCATCTGTCAATGTTTATGTAAGTTGGTTGATCATTCATTGTAACACACCAGGGCGAGCGACAATCGAAAGGAACGGCAACCGTCACCCAGCGGGTAGCCGCAACCCTGCGCAGCCGGCCGACAACCACGAGATGAGGATCACCGCCAACCCGCTCAACTACAACTACGTGGACCCCGAGGACGCGATCCGGGACAACGGCAACGCGATGGTCACCAGCTTCGACAACCCCAACTCCATCGAGCTGCCGTCGCAGAACGACCGCCGCGACCGCGTCATAGACTCGACGACGTACTGCAAGAAGCCATCGAGGCATGCCCGCCAGCAGTCTGGAGACAGTCACTGGCAGTAAGTGTAGCGCCAGTATCGATTCTGATGGTGCACGCCTTAACCAAATTTAGTAGCAGTATACAGAGATTGCATGAATTTTAGAACTGTCAGATTAGTTAGTCCTGTCAGGTGTTAGAGGGAATTTTTATCGCTATGTTTGCCGTCAAATTGCTATTTTCCTTGTGTCTGACAGGACTAAACTAATTTGACAGTTCTAAAATTCTTTCTTATTTTTCAAGATAAAAAAGTCCACAAGAGACTAAAATTTAGTTAAGGTGTGCACCATCCGAATCGAGACTACTATATGGTATTTGGTGACAGTTTTTAAAGTTCCGTACCTCAAAAAGAAAACAATGGATCCGTCTGTCTGTACGTCTATTGAGAACTCTAAAACTCTTCAATTCTAATAAAAATTCTTTGTAAGGTTCGATGTGTTTCTGTGTTCAGGGTGGACTCCAGCACGCAAGACGACTACCGACCGCCGGTGCCGCCCCACCGCAACGCATCCACCCCGCAGCCCCACGTGCCGGTGCCACCACGCAACACCAACAAAGTAAGTACATACCTACTAATTAAATTTGTAATTAGTATAGGTAAAAACTTAAAGGGCTCCCTAAACGATCATGCGGCAGGACATGCATTACGTGCTGTCACTCATGCATGACCGTCTAGTTGTAGTGATTGACGTGCATGACATGCAAACTAAGTGCTGGCCGTTGCTTCACGTACTGTTTGATAGCAAGCATGATGGTCCATCATGCAGCATGACGTTGCATGTCATGCAAGCATGATCGTTTAGGGACCACTAACGATTAATGTGTTCGTATAGGCATTTAAAATTAACCCTTTGGCTTGCGAGATTCAGAGCGCAATACCTTTGCAACTCGGACGTATTTCACGTCAGTCAGACACCCTGACACTGGCACTCAAAAAACTGTCATTCTTACTAGGTCACTGTCAGGAGTAGGACAATGTTATTATAATATGACATGTTACCCGGTGGAATAACTATATTGTGTCATCCTACTACCTGCTGAGAGTTAAAGAGTTAAACATGTTCCATACTGAAATGCTGCTCTGTCCGTTCCTTACTGCTGAAATGTCAGCATGAAAAAAAGAAGCCGTGATGGGAGGGAAAGTACCCTAAATGTTGATGATAGCAAATTTTACTGAAAGTAAACATTCCTTACATTACAAACAGTTATACGCTCAATGCTGCTAAACACTTTTTATTTTATTTTTTATTTTTGAAAATTCAGAAGAACATAAACGGTAATGTATAAATTTAGTTAACAAAATAGTGTTAATTTAGTTATTGTGTTTAGGTCTATACGTCCAAACAACATGTTCCGCATTTATATAAATCGAAAATTTTCATTTTTTTCACCACTTTTTTCATCACTTTTTATTCATCACTTTTTATTACTTTCATGAATATCCACAGATTTTGCCAGAGACCGTCATGCCACCTTCGCGACGGAGTCACTCCCGGGGTCATCATAAAAAGCACGACCGAGAACACGAGTCTTCCAAAAGATCTCCGGAGAATGCGCGCCGCCCAGACCGGTACATATGTTCTTCTACCTATACTATAAGTGTACTCGTTAGCTTTCTCTAATCGAGGTATCCCATTTTTGTGTACTTATGTATTCTGTGCTATCGTCTCTTTTATAACTCGAAAACTAACAAACAATTTAGCTAAAACTTGGAACAATAATAATGATGGGAAAAGTTAGGAATTTTTTTTATAAAAAAAATATCCGAAATATTTCTTGAAAACAAAATTGTCGAATCCCGCGCATGGTCAAAGTGTTTTTCTACTAACGTGCGGTCTATTGTACAATGGCGAACGCTTCTCAGGCTTTTATTTGTTTAAATGATGATACCTACAAAGCCTGTGGTGAGCTGTAAAGCGCGACCTGCGACCGGACTTTCAAGACCAACTTTGGTTTCCCGAGTCATATCCGGGCATACTCCAGGAGATGACTGACGGGGTATCGCCGTCGACGGATGCGTCGACGAAGACATCATCACATCATCAAAGTGTTTCGTGCGGTCTATTGTGCGATGACGAATGCTTCTCAAGCTTTTATTTGTTTAAAATGTACATGTAAACGCGAGGTTAATTGTCTCCGTTAATGTTCCAGAATTATTGATCTAAACAAAACCGACTCACCGTACGTATCGAGCCGCGACGTAAAGGACCACTACAAGCGCGACTCGACCCCGATCTCCCACCGCACCGATCTCGGAGACAACCCCGTAGAGAAGCTGACCAACAAGGAGGACTGCGCGAGGCTGTTCGAGTTCGACAACGACGCGCCCCTCATCATGGAGAACAAGGACTACCGCGAGATCGTCGGCCTCAACAGAGGCACCGACGACTCCCGCCGCACCTTCGCTAAACCACAAAGCCCCGATTACATGCACGACTCTGGAATAGGTATAAATAATTATTTACTTGTCTAATCATAAATTAGAATTGTCTCCAGTATTACGGGAATTAGACGAAGGCATGGCAATCACAAATATAACATCCAGACGTGGGAAACGAGCCCACGGCCTCTGGCGCTTGAGTCTAACGACTCGCCACTAGACCAACGAGGCGATCATATACGAAATTATGTTCTAGGATCAAACAGCGCGGTGGTGGATTCAAAAGAAAAAAAAGAAAAACTTCATTTAAAGAGTTTTCTTTCTCTTTCATTTGTAACTGGTTACGAAACTCAGTAACTTATAAATCTCATATTCCTTGTTACATTTCAGCTCTTATAGCAAAATCAAAGAACCACTTGTCTCATTAAAGAGGATAATAATTATAGTATTTTTGTTTTACAGGACTACCTGAGGTACAAATGAGGCATAAGAATAGATCCAAAGAGTCCAACGTCAAAGGGGAGTTTGTGGACGCCACAAACCAGAGCAAAGGTGAGAGACTGTGGCAAATGAGAAACCTAACTAGTCCATGAAACTAACAGAGATATTCATCATAATATAAATCCGCCATCTAGTAAGAGTTTAGCTAGAGCGTCGGTGGCGTAGTGGAAAAGACGCGGCCTATGAAGTCAAGATATGTCTGCGTTCGATCCCTGGCCGTGCCATGTACCGATGGGTTTTTCTCGAAACTTGAGTACATTTACTGACCACTCTGAAGCGGTGAAGGATAACATCGTGAGGAAACCCGCATAAGCCGAAGAAGGAATTCTTACGGCATGTGAAGTCCACCCACCCGCACTGGGCTAGCACCTATAGCGCCCGTACGCCCTCGTTCAGAGGGTAGGCCTGTGTTCCAACAGTGGGGACATTCAAAAGCTGTTGACATCTAGTCATGGTAACCCTTACCCGTATCAGCCACACTTACCCGTACTGACCTAGACTTTCGTTGTAAACAGATAGCAGTTCACCGGAGGTGAAGCGCGCCACTATAGTGGGCAACCCGATGTACTCGCGGGGTGCGGATGGCGCCGGGGGAGCGGGCGGCGCCGGTGCAGAGTCGCTCGGGTTCGACGACCTCCACATGGACTACGACCAGATCATGCACTATTTCCACAACCTCAAGGTATAAACCGCCACACACCGTCCCACCACGCTTCTAGTGTAGATCTGTCTTGCTGTGTCGCTTGCATCGATAGCTGCGCGGGCGCCGATCGTGGCGCGGCGGGTCTATTACCTCTTACTCGATGTTCGATGTTACTCTCTTATGAATGAAAGAGCCTACAATTTGATGCATTTAAAAATGAAGTTTAGCATAGAATTTTATATGAGTACCTACGTTTTATACAAATATACAATTTGCCATGCAGTATTATAACTATGCTATTGATACACTAGGTATCTCCTAACATGTGTGGTTCACTTGATAGTTACCACCTAATTCATGTCATATGTCCTGACAGCAAATGACATGGGGCAAAAGTTTATAAGAAATGTTAAGTTATGTATTGTCACCCCATCCACGCCTGCACGGTTTAATTAAACCTACCTACCTAGTTTGTTTGGTTTCAAAAGTATATGGGATACTAAGTATGCATTGATACTAAGACATTAAAAGAAAAGTTACTATTAGCTACTAAGATAATACTAGGAAAGTTGGTTTTTTAATTAATATGCCATGACTGTCGGTGTTTCGTATAATTATAAGCAAAATGTAGTAAAATCATTTTAGTTAAGTAGCAGAATCAATATATGATTTCGGTATTGCAATTGATGCTTGGTTTGCCCCATGTCCTTTGGAACTCTCATATACGTAATAATACCTAAACCATGTCGTCCACTTAACAATCACTTGTCATCAAAGTAGAAAGCAGCTATCTCTCCTTATACAAGTCACTAGAAAAGTAGAATGTTAAGTTCACTTACACCTAGCAATCAATCCTATTCCAACATCGACATACAACCAATGCTCTGAGGTTCAATATAGTACAAAATTCTCTAAAAAAGCGTCCTGAGTTGATATCTCCAATTTGACTAGCGATAAGAAAATGTAACAAATTTAATGCGGAATTAAAACATTATTTTAATCTTGTCCTTATTACACTTATTTTACTAAATGCGCACTGGACCCAGAATTACTTCTGTCCTTGTCTTGTTTTTTTTAAGTGCGGTTTAGAAGCTAGCGCGGACCCAAAGCCCATTGTGCATTGGTAATATGTCGATGTACTCGTATTAAAGCTAATGATGAGTTTCGCTGAAAAGCAGAAATCTGACTTACGTCTATTTTCAAATTTTTCGCAGGAATCAAACGCCTGAGTAGAGGAGATCATTGCAAAGATCCGGCAGATATTGTCAACGTTTAAATATCAACATATCACCAAAGCTCCTTCGATCGACGTATACAATGCACCCGCTGATACGTCCGGGCTCGGGGATAGTACTTTCGACAACAACAACACGTATTCGACAAACGACGCGCACGTTTACCAGCACGGTCGCCATGGTGACGTCGCACCCACTAAAATGCTCTGCGACTCCATCGCTCACAAAAACAATTTCATGAAAACACAACTGAAATTCTTATTGGAGCACTTGAGTGAAGCTTACGAGTAACTTGTTGTTAATGGTCGAGTATTATCCTCAATATACAATATTATGTCTCAATGAGGATCCTTGCAGTGATCGAAAACGAAAATATACAAATTGTAACTGTTTTATACAACTATATCGTTAAACGTATTTACTCTAGTCATCTACAAAGCTGCACATATTTATTATGGGCGTAAATATAATGGTGTGCAAGTAGTTAATACTCATTATGTCAATATTATATTATTAAAGTGTAATTTATACACGCGATGTCTGTAAATTGATATATCTCTGCTAGTAACGGGCTAATTTAAAGCAACAGCAGAACATACCTATTTCAAATATATAAGCCGATGAGCCTCTATCCATTATTACTACATTTAAGTAATATTCCCAAACCAAATACAAAATAAAATGCATTTTTCTAGATCTGTACATATTTTTCCACTAGAAGGTAAAAACGCTACCTCACTTTTATCTTAACTTATGATAGCTTAGCTAATACCTATACATTATTGTGTACGAAGCAATTATTATGATGTCTGTATAAATAATTTATTTCATTCCAATTACATCGCAGAGTTGAGTTGAACCCCTTGCAATATAATTACTTAGATAAACTATAAATCATTATTAGATTTTAAGACTGCAAAAATGCCAGTGTTTAGGGAATTAATCATAGTTTAGTAAGTGTAGCTTAAGACACAGAACTAGTCAACGTTGCAACTGAGCTATTATTTGCTCAAGTGCATTTATATTAAAGATTTAGATTCTGTAATTAAATATCGGGCTTAGTCATGTTCCTTTAATACCACCGTTAATTTTATTTTAAGTTTTAATGGGCATAGGCAAGCAGATACCCTAAAATTAAGAGTAAAATTCAATTATGATTTTGCAGACTGTCATTGGATTAATTACTGTTTACTTGAACAGTCTGATATGAATTATCTACAAGTTTTGAAACAGTTTTAACTTGTGATAAAATTGACTGCTAGGAATTGATTTTTAAGCAGTCGATGTTATGAATAAAAAATGCCATATCATATATACAAAATCTAGCGCTTGTATGATATTGTAAAACACTATATTTAATTTATTGAAGATGTAAATTGCATTTACTTGTAAGCTAGTTTTTTAGGCTTTGTAAATATTGTTATGACGTTATATAATTTATAGGTAGGAACTTGTGGAGATGACAATGCAGAAATAGAAAATAAATGTGGTAGAGTCGCTTATTGAACGGAGTAGAGTTGCACACAATAATTATGATGAAATTTTTTCATGTCTGTTACGGATATACACTTAATAGTAAATGTTTTGATCTTGTAACTGTGTACCTATTATTGTAATCCTCATAAAAATAGAAGCAAGATAACAAACAATGATAAGAGATATTGTCGGTAAACATAATTAATTTAGTATAGAGTTGGAATATATGTACTTGTATCTTTTCATTTAAGGTGTACAAACTGCTATTCTCCAACTAGAAAATTGTTTGTGAATCATGATACTCTCTAAAATATTGATAGTGTGTTGTTTGGCTTTTGTCGTTAGGCTAGGGACGAGTCACGGACAGGAAACTAAAGTAATAGTTCTGTTAGCCAGCGGAACAAGCTAATTACGAACAATAGACCGCTATTATTCGAAAAATGATTTTGCATTATGTGTCTAAAACTACCTACATCTAAATAAAATACGGTTTCACTTAGAAATACGCATATAAAACAATTTTTTTGAAGAATAACAGTAAATTGTTCGAAAACAGCTTGTTCCGCTGGCTTCAGTACTATAATCTACACTGGTAGAGTTTGTTACTGTAAACATTTGTTTTTGTTGAGTTTTTGCCATAATATATAAAGAAAAAGTTTATAAATAATTATTGCTACAAGGTATACATGTACGCAAACTGAGGCTTGTCACGGAAATCCTTTCATAAAAATGTCAAATTTAATAAACCATTATCAAAATACTCTCTAGTTTCATTTATAAATTTACTCCAACTCCATGCATTTGGAATATAAGTTAGGCCTTGTCGGGCGGGAGTGATAGCCCCGCAACAATATGAACAAAATACGTGCCCCTAACTGACCTAGCGAGCGAAGCCTCTCAGTTTTGAGATAATGCTTTTATCAGTCTGTCTGTAATCATCTATCTACAGATCTCAGTTTTAACCGATTTTGACGAAAATTGCATGGGTGTGGTGTGGTGTATATTAATCACGCCGCCGACAAAGTGGGTGAAATAAAATCTTGAAAAAAATTTTTTACAGTACGTATACATACACGAAAAGCAAAAATGATTTTTTTTGTGAATCCCGTGGTGTGGGGTATCGTTGGATAGGTCTTTCAAAAATATTGGGGGTGTATGAAAATCATTTTTTAGATTCAGGGATCCGTTTGCGAAATATTAAGCTTCAAAGTGCTATCAAACGGTTGCTTCTGGATATGTTTTTAAATTCTCTACTATACCAAAAAGAAACAAATCGGAGGCGGATATTTCCTTGTAAAATATTTTTCTAACAAATGAATAACATCGAGGTGTAATTTACTCGCTAAAATTTATTGACTATGTAGGTATTTAAATTACAAATATTTTCCATGCCAACGATGGTCAACCGGCGACAACATTTTATGGCATCCGCCCATGTTATTCTGTATAATATATTTCATTGTGTACTTATTCTGATTATTCTCCTCCTGCCATTTTTCGTTGGCTGCTTTACGCTCCATGGTCTCTTGTGATACAGCTTCTGCTTGGAACGGTAATCTCTCTGCTACTATTCTTAACATTTGGTACACCTGAAATAAATATTTTGGTAGGTAGGTAGGTAGGTACTTAACATTTTTAAACCTAAAGTAAAAACTTGGTAGTTAGCTAACGTTTTGTAGATTTAGTATAATATGGTTTGTGGAATATCGAGCTTCATGCATGCGAAATGTGGAATGGCCCTTGCTATCTTGCTCTGCTACTATATACGAAATATTTATATTTATTTACCTAAGTTTTTGAGTTTAAGGTTTACTTTATTATACAGGCTGAGTTGACTACAAAGGGTTACTTATCAATAACCATCAGAGATACTATCATATGCGGCCATCTGTCCATTCCAACTAACCACCGTATTAAAAAAAAAACTAGATAGGTATCATCATCATCATATCAGCCTGTAGACTTCCACTGCTGGACAAAGGCCTCCCCCAAGGATCTCCACGACGACCGGTCCTGCGCTAACCTCATCCAGCTGGGTCCCGCGACCTTCACCAGATAGGTATAGTAACCGGCAAACTTCTTGAATAATGACCTTGACTGCGCAGACCTGAATTATAGGTCTCTTTGGCGGCAAGGTGCGGGGCGCGACCGAATCTAGCGCGCTATTTGTAAATCAGACTGAAACCAGCGCGCTATTGGTTATTGATCAGTCGACTACATGCGCGAGCATTCCTCCACCACGTCACTCAACGTTCAAGAAGTTTGCCGGCTACTATACCTATATAGTTTATTTAGAACCTATACAATAATAATAATCACTGAAATAATTTTAGTACAGAAAGAATAAAAAATATGGAATTCACACCTCTTTATATTCACATTTGCCTCCAATTTCAAGAATTACTCTCCCTGCTTTGATTGGTGTAACATAGTGGTCTATGGCTCCTTTCCCTCCACCCATACGCTGGCCTTGTCCTTTCTTTGTGACAGGCTGCCACGGAGGGTCGACTCTCCAGATAGCAAACATTCTCTTCTGGTCTAATCTGCGTGCTACAACTAAACGTGCCATCTCAAAATGTTCATGACGTAATCTACCACCTCCCATTGCCTGTAAAAATTGAATTTGTCAGATTTATGAAATGTTATGTTTGAATAATAAGGTGGGAAGATGAAATAAAGAGAACTGCTGGCCCAATATGGAGAGGAGATGCAAAAGAGAGAGAAAAGTGGAAATCCAGGGAAGAGGCCTATGTCCAAGGACAAGCTGAAGAGAATAAAAAATAATAAAATAAAATGTTTTGTAATAATTTATTCAGCAATAAAGGCTATCTTATCTTATGTTTGAACATGTATGTCAGTCTGGTTATGTCAGGTCAGTACTATGCATATGCTCTCCCTAATTTCACGATTATTCGCGATATGTAATATTAAATAAACTATCCAGAATGCACATTTAGTCACCTGCAATATAACAGGGTGATTTTGACCCATTATGAACTAGCACTGGCCACATCTTGATGAGCCTTGGTCAAGATAATGTTGGCCATTTCTTGATATGCCTTTACCTTATTACCCCCTCCCTCAAGTTATGGACAAAAAATCAGGAATCAGGCTATCTCATTAGTAATTAACTGACATGTAAGTATGGATTTTGATTACATGTGTCATTCATTAGTATGATATAAATCACTACAATAAAAAATCCTGACCACACTTTCTTTGTAATTTTTCGGCTGAAACAAATTTAACCCTACATATACATCCTATTTATCCATAACGAAGATAGAGTGAAATAGCTTACAATGACACCATACTGCTTCAATTGTAATGTGTTGTGCAATAGTTCAGGACCACGCATATATCGAAGACGCTTCTGCATTTTGGGTGGTTTCAGATTTGCAGGATATTGAGGCACTTTTTCAAACATGCGCAACCTCTGACGTTCAGGTATTTCAATATCTGAAAGAAATAAGAATTAAATTGACACAAGAAATAAGAATTAAATTGACACAGTCTTATTTGCATCATTAACTATGTGCATTTTCAAAATTGACTATGAAATTTGATTATTAGTAATAGGTAAATAAATCGTAAAGGTAATACAATAAAATATCCTACTAATATTATAAAGGCGAAAGTTTGTAAGGATGTGAGGATGGATGTTTGTTACTCTTTCACACAAAAACTACCAAACAGATTTTGATGAAACTTGGTACAGTGATAGCTTATATCCTGGAATAACATATAGGCTACTTTTTAACTTGGACAAAGTTGCGAGGCGTCCGCTAATACTCCCTAAGTAACAAAGCACCTTTATACATAGAGGGTGCTGTTTCACAATCTACACGGGAAAACCTTTTCTACGCGGGCGAAGCCGCGGGAAAAAGCTAGTAGGTAATAAAAGGTCATTGGTAGACTGGCAGAAATCTCATAAAGAGATAAGTCTCACCATTTGTACATGTACTTTCTGTTTTGTCTTTGTATCTTGTTATTGTGTGTGTATCTGTGTGTGCAATAAATTGTTAAATAAAATAAGCAAAAATTTCTCCAGTAGAATTGTATGGTATTATTTTGATTTATGTAGGTACATTTAAAAGTGGAAATCTTAGATACTAAATATAATATATTAAAATATGTATTCACTCACCATCATACTTCTTTGGAGGAGGAAAATATTTTATACCAGCAATGCTCATAAGCTGAATACCATCTAGTCGTAGAATACCTTGAAAGGTAATAGGTACTTATTATACAACATTAATTGGAGTCTGGTCACACTGGAGCAACGTGCGGATTAAAAAAACAGTAAGTTTTTTTTTGCAGTCCAGGTGAGAAGCCACGGACATGGACATTTTTCTAAGTTTTTTTCCCTCACTGCCCTCTTCGCCCTAACCCACCTCTCCTTCACAGCGTGAAATTGTGCAAGTTGTGAATGAATTCAATGGAAGTAGATAGTGAATAAAAGTGTTTTTTATGTATTATACAGAGCCCCCTTTATGTGTATCCCAGAAACACACGGCCTGTAGGCCGCAGCTTCAATATGAAAACGGAGGCCGCGCGTGTCTGAAGTCTCACATACATTGCGTATGGAATAAAACAGGCCGCCACCGCCTCCGCAGGCCGTGTGTGTCTGTGGATACGCGCTATATACACTGAACTCATAAATAAACATCAAATAACTATATTTATACCTAAAGAGAGTCGAAGAGATAGACCAAGCATTTTGTTTGACTGAAAAAACACCAACTGATAATTACTAATCGTCGACTGGGACAAATGTTTAGTTCAAATTAATCATACAGATTTCAAATAATTTTAGATCAGTTTAATTTCATTTTCAGTATAGTTTAAGGTTATGTGTCATAACAGTCAGTTAGTTTTTTTTTTGTTGTTGGTTTGTCCTCTATTGAGGACGGGCAAGGGAAGCTTTGTCCATACAGCCCTGTCTGAAGAGTCTATATCAAATTTTAAATTTTTTCGACTGTCATTTTTATGAATCTATACACGTGCATGAAATTTTCGGGATTAGACAAAATTGTTTGAAGTGAGCACGGGAATGGTTCACTTAATTGGTTTTTTAAATGTTCTCTTTGATTTGTAAAACTATTGCAGTTGAAGAAAATGTGATCTAATGTCTCTGCTTGTTCATCATCACAATGGTCGCAAATGGGTGAAGGGACCATTTTCATACGGTAGAGGTGCGCTTTAAATTGGCAGTGTCCTAGCCTCAATCGACATATTGTGGTGTAGAAATCTCGGTTTTTGAAGAAACCTTTGTCGAACCATGGACGACCAATTTCATTATTATTAACTTCGCCAAACCATTTTCCTTTAATTTCCAAAGTAGTTCTCCAGGATTCAGCCCATTTATCTTTGATATCTTTTTTTAAGGTTGGCAATACATCTGTATATGGAACACAAACAGTTTTTTCTTCTGCGCTGTCATTTGAGACGACAACATTGCACAGGTGATCTACATTTTCATTTCCCCACACTCCAATATGAGAAGGCGTCCAGAAGAAGACCACAGTTATCTCCTTCAGCCTTAATTCTGACAACTTTAATCTTATTAACTCCACTACGTAATTTGTTCTGGCTTTGAAACATTGATTTTGTAAAGTTCGTAGAACACTTTGACTGTCTATAACTATGAGCCAATTGTTCTGTTGACCACATTCCTTTTGAACATAATTTAACGCTTCAAGTATTGCAAATGCCTCTGCTGTGAATATGGATGCTTGCTGGTTAATTTTTACTCCATATCCCATTCTTTTTTCAGCCACAAAAATTCCTATAGCAGTTGCAGTGGATGTCTTGGAACCATCAGTGTATATTAAGCTGTAGGAGAACCATTCATGAAGTCTAGCATATACATCTTCCTTTGTCTTCAGGTCAGTGTCAATAACTATACATGTATCATCATATTTACAATCATAAGAACCCCAGTAACAAGGTAATTTACAAGTTTTAAGTATGATTGCATAGTAATGTTCAATAATACTGTTTACATTTATGTGAATGTATGGAAGAGCAATGTTATTCAATCCAACTACTTTACTTAACAAGCTATTAGAACTGTTGGAGATAAGTTTTAATACAAATTTGGATTTTAAAAATTCAAATCTAAATGTAAGTGGTTCAATGAAGGTTTCTACTTGCAAAGAGTTAATTGGAGTTGTGTTCATTGCTCCAGTAATCAATCTTAAACATTTGTTTTGAATTTTATCTAACTTGTCAATCAGCGACCTATTTGAAGCATAAAATAAAAATCCATACTCAAAATGGCTCCGAACTAATGACTTGTATAACATTTTTAGTATTTTTGGGTCTGCACCCCATGAAGTTTTGACTAAACTCCTTAGTATATTAAAAGCTCTGTTTGCCTTATCAGCTATTTGAGTAACATAGAACTGGAAACACAGGTTGGAACTAAATGTAATTCCCAAAAATTTTACACTATTTACAATAGGTAAACTGTTATTACCATAGCATATATTTACAATTGGAATTATTGATCTATTTTTAGAGAAAATAATGAGCTTGCTTTTTTCTGTACTAATTTCTAACTGCAACCTGTTGAAGTAAGATTTTAGTCTAACTAAAGCATTGTTGAGTACATGAACAGTATTGTTTATGTCATTGGTAGAACAATACACAGCTAAGTCATCAGCAAATTGCAAGTTAGAAACTTGTGTACCTAGAACAATGTTTAATTTTCTTATGTATAAAATAAATAACAAAGGGCTCAGTATGCCCCCTTGACAACAGCCTTTATAGGAATGCCGAGGACCATATAATTTTGAATTATGCTTTACATACACTATTCTATCATTTAAAAAATTAAAAATCCAGTTTATCAACTTTGCAGGTAGTCCAATTGAATTCAATTCAGAGCAGAGAACAAGATGGTTAACATTGTTGAAAGCACCAACAATATCAAAGAAGACAGAAACTAATGCATTATTATTAGAGAAGGCATTCAATATATCTACATGCAAATGACATAAGCTTTCCTGTGTGGATTTCCCTCTACGGAAACCAAATTGATTGTCAGGTAAAATATTATTTTTTTCTACATAGAATTCCAGACGTTGTTTTATAAGCTGTTCAAATACTTTACCTACACATGAGGATAATACTATAGGTCTATATGAGTCAATCAGATTAGCAGCCTTATTGGGTTTCAGTATAGGGACAATACAATCAGTCTTCCATGAATCAGGAATTTGGTTATGATGCCATAATGCATTAAGAACTGTTAAAAGTATTTGTAGGGAGTTATCATTTAATTCCCGCAACATGCGATATGACACCCAGTCCAGCCCACAGGCCGTATCTCGGCGCGATCTTATTGCAGCTTTAAGTTCTTGCAAAGTGAAATTATTTAAAAGGAATGTGTTGTTTTCATTAAGAGCGTTGCCCAATATTAATGAATTTTGATTTTGTAAATTATTTTCTGAAGAAGTGAATTTTTGTAAAAAAGGCAATACCCAATCATTGCTGTAACTATTGTTGTTAGTAAAAGTTTTGTTAAATTTTCTAACACACTTCCAAATTCTTGTAATAGGTGTTTCTCTATTAAGAGATTCACAAAATTTCTGCCAACTGTGAAATTTTTCATTTTTTAATATCAGTTTTTTACGGGCTTGCATTTTTTTAAAATTGATGTGATTTTCTAAAGTCATATTTGCTTTAAATTGTATATAAGCTTGCCTAGAAGCATTTACAGCTTCGGCACATGTGCTGTTCCACCAGGGAACTGACCTTTTATTTTTCTTAAATTGCAAATTATTTGAGTTTGGATTTATTTGTCTAGGTTTTTGCGGATTTACGTCTAATATAGTAGTGTGCAATATATTATAAAAAATATTATAGGATTCAATTGGATCAACACACATAACGAAGCTATTTAAGCTATTGTTCACTAACTCTGCATACTTCTCCCAGTTAACCAGTTTTAAATTAAAGTATAAGGGCGTGTCACAACCGTCGTCTGGAATGGGAGTACTATTTGTATCCTCACTAACATTAAATATTATTTTGGTGATTACAGGGAGGTGATAGCTGCCTAGTGGGTCGTCATGGACATCCCAATCACATGATAATGCAAGACCTGATGATACTAAAGTTAAATCAATTGCACTGGGACTCCAGATATTGGAGCCAACTGTAGTGTGCCGACCATCATTAAGCAAAACAAGCTCATTAGCTTCAATAACGTCCCATATATCTCGACCACGTGACTTGGTAGAATTGCAACCCCAGAGAGTATTATGGGCATTAAAATCGCCCGCAAGAAACATTGGCTCGGGAATACTTTTAATTAAATCATCTAATTTTGCTTTACTGAACCGAGGCTGACTAGACTGAGGGCAATAAATACTAACTATAGAAAGTGTTTTGTTTTGGAACTTTACTTGGATAGCTATGTTTTGCAATGAGTCATCATAATACGTTTGTAAAGGTTGATAAGGAATGTCCTCTCTAATAAGAATAGCAACACCATTGTGGGCATTACCGGAATCTAAGCGAGCGATCTTGTACCCTCTAATATTAACATTAATTTCTGGCCTGAGCCAGGTTTCACATAGTAAAACTATGTGAATGTTAAATTCATATAAAAAATTAATAAGGCAATTTTTATTACATAATAAACTCTGTGCATTCCACTGGACTATGTTTATAGGCATCATTTAGGTTTAAAATTAGTTTTTAATATCTGTAGTAGTATTTCTTTGATACTGGATGTAGTTGTAGTGCCACTAGCCTTAATTTTCAATAAACTCTGTACCAAAATATTTATGACTTTGTCATCTTGCAAAAGGTTCATCAAACTGTCTTCATTTCGTTTCGAATTATTATAATTACTGTTAGCGCCAATATTACTGTGATTATTGTCATTCTTGTTAAGTGAAGGAAACTCTTTGGTATTAAATAAATCAGCAAATTTAGTTTTGGCCTGAACTTTCTTTTTATTTTCAATTATTTTCTGTTGTTTCACAGGACAAATAGCTGCTATGGCAATATGATTTCCCTTGCAATGATAACAAGTCGCATTTTGGCTTGTGCATTCCTTAAAACTGTGGCTTTCAGTACAGATGGAGCACCGGATCGTATTTTTGCAGAACTTAGCTGTATGACCATACAAGAGACATTTATAACATTGTTTTACTGGGGGTATGTACTCTTTAACAGGGAATAACCAGCTATTTAATTCCACTGAATCTGGTAGTGCGGTGGCCGCAAAAGTGATTGACACTGTCGCTGTTGGTTTTGAGGTAAAAGTACCATCATCATTCTTTTCACGACGCATAAAACGGCGAATAGATATAATTTTCTTTGAGCCAGTAAGGTTACTGAAAAGTGTGGCATTGCTGTAATTTGTAGGAACGCCTGTTATAACTCCTATCTGCTCGGAGGCTGAAGCTGGAATTGTGGCCAGTAGGGAGTGCTGTTCTAAAAAGGTTTTATTGTTTAGTGCTGCATTAGCGAATGTGGGTTTGTCAAATATTATTCCAAATTTATTCGCATTAATACGTTTGAACTGTTTGATACCTTTAATGTTCCTGTTAAAAATGTTAGACAGGTACATAAGATCCCTGTTGCCTATGGGCTTTTTCTCATCAGTGCTCGATATGAAAACAATAAATTGAGCTCCTCCTGCGTTCTCTGGGTACGCGCGCTGATAATTAGGTAGGTAAAATGGTTGGTACTTATCGGTCTCCTTCTCAGACTCCTCTGCAGAAGTCTCCATGGTTGAGCTTTCCTCCGACACATTCCCATCCTTCTCCGCCGTGCTGTCTTTTTCGATCAACTTGCGTTTCCGCTTTTTCGCCTTCGCCTTGCCCATTTTCAAAGCGTTGAACACGAAACTTTAGATATAACTTTAATTTGAAAAATTAGTTCAAATAAATCGCCCTATCTCTACAAAAGTTCCCGCCTTTTTTTCGTTTTTTTTTTGTTGTTGTTGTTGATTTGTCCTCTATTGAGGACGGGCAAGGGAAGCTTCGTCTATACAGCCCTGTCTTATTTTAAGTATTATTTCTTATTTTCTATAAACCGTCGGTTATACAGCACGGCCTCCACAAAACAGAGCACGACTAGAGTTAGTCGGCGATTTTCAATAAAACCGCAGCACGGCCTCCACGAAGGCACAACTAATGCCATTCGGTGATCCATACTGCAGGTTCATGTCCGCATTAAACCGATAGTAGTTTCAATGAAGAATAACAAGGGACATTTTGGAACAATCCGGTAGAGTCGTTACACGCTTTTATTTAACTATCCCGCACAATACACACTTTAATAGGCACTTGTTGCATATAAACTTATCACAAATATACACCAAAACCTACAATATACATTTTCTGGAAAACTAAACAAAAACGACAACCATCTCCGACAAAATCCCGCCAAAAAGCTTTTTTTTTGTTGAATTCGTCCAACTGGCAAAAGTCGATAGACTATACAGCCAAGTCATATTTCGTGTAAGTTGTTCTTAGTTTAGTCACCGATTAGTTATTAGTTACGTTATACCCATTATATACCCAAGAAATGGTATCCCATAGAACAGACGCTAAAATAATAATAATAATCAGAGAGGGACACACTTATTACAAAAGTGGTAAGAGTAAGACAGATATAATATCTTCTATCTCTATCTACGTATGGGAATGCAGTTCAACTGCATCCTAACAACAAACCAACTTGAAACCAACACAAACTGCGATCACAGACAAGAAAATACTCGATGCTGTCAATAAACAACAGCCCGACTAAAATAGTGTTTGTACAGTTTAACCAGAAGCATATTCTCAAATTAATGGGGTAAAAGACTATTGCTATTTCATGTTACACGCTGAGTGCGTTTCCCGATCGCCGGTTTCTATCGGAACCATGTTCTTAATTTTATACCTAAAAAATGCTTTTCTGACGTTCAATGCTGGCTGCATTGAAACGAAAACAAAATGATGAACAAACCAAAATGACACTCAATGCAGCCAACCTCCAGCCAACAAACTAAAATGACATTCAATGCAGCCAAAAAACCAAAATGACACTCAATGCAGCCAAGAAACGAAAATGACATTTAATGCAGCCAACAAACCAACCTGACACTCAATGAAGCCAACAAAACAAACCAAATTTTTAATGAAAATAGTTCTTTCGCGGCAATCGGCTCGGCGGCTTCCACGAACTAAATAGGGATAAGGCGTTTGTGCACTAAACGTTTCCGATTCTTTATTATTACATTCAATACGTGAAAAAGACACGTTTTAAGTCCGTCTTGGCCGTAGTAGTAAATGTATGTACACTTGTGCACTCATCCGTTTCCGATAATTCGTGTTTGACACGTGTTTGATCCGTTTTTTCGCGGATGAAGTTTTTGGTTTTTTAAATGGTTTTACGGTTTTTTAAACGCCAATCTTTCACTTCACTTTTTATTGGTTTTGTTAAATTATTTTATAAGTGTAGTTTAATTACGTTTTGTATCTGATAATTGGGTACAATAATAAATCAGTCTTGGTCCAACCTTGGTATCATTCACAACATTAAGTTACTGCAAAAATATTTTTAATTAAACAAATTCTTTGAAAATAGTGTTTTTTTGTTTTATTTTCTACTCCTATGGACAAACTAAAATGTATGCGGCATGTTTATAGCTTTTTCAAGGTAGATTTTGGCAACATTCTTTATTTTCCCAATGGTCACACCGGAGAAAATCCCGTTCGTCAAATGTAGTATATTTACAGCTGAAGGTTATGCTATCTACAGAGCCCTTTTATACGCAGATGATATTAATGAGTCAAATATTTTAATAATATCTGACTCTATTGCGTCTCTTTGTTCTATTATGACTGGAGTAATTAAAACTGTTTATTTCTAAAATATGTATTTATTTAGCACGCAATGTATAAAATATTACACGTTATATCTGACTCTATATTTGGTTTGCCTGACCTGGCGGCGCGGAGTGCTGTGAACGACTGTGTGGCCCCGCGTCGCATGGAATGTTCCTAGCGGAAATGCTGAGCTAGCTGTGCCATACGGCGCGGTGACACTACATCATTCCCCCTTTTTTTAAAAAAAAATTTTATAAAAAAAAATTATACAAAGTAAAAAATTTTTGAACATCCTGTAGTCTTAAACATGAATATGAAACAACCTGTGGCTAAACTGTTTACATTGGGTTGGTACCTAGTTGTGCATTGCACAATGCTGACGCCGTTGTTTCCTATCGTCGCCGTCACGTCGCCGATCTGTAATATGATACTTTATTGTATTGCTAACTTAATTGAGGAATGTACCTAAGACACAAAGGTATTTCAAAAATGTATGTAAAACTAAGATATATGTAAAACAAAAATTGTACAAATATAAGTACCTTAATGATATTATTTGTTTTATTTTTCTTGCCTTATCACATCAGTAAGTATGCATCAGCCCCTGATTGGGCTGCTGTGCCTGCGGCTGCTGTGCCTCTACCTTGACGCTTGGGAGGTGGTTCGCACTAATTACATTGATTTCCTTGCGTAACCAACCTCTTAATTGTTTTCTGCATCCGCTTCTCAGTTTGTACAAAATTATTAATGCCAATAACACTAACACTGCTACTAATATGAGTCCAACTATGTTAAGTTTGTTGTCCATCTGACTGACATTATTTTGAGCCACAACATTGGTCTCTTTATGTGCACTTTGGTAGTTTCCCATATTATTAACAAGTGCTGTCTACTACTGTATAGTATAGTCAGAAATGAACTTAAAATTTTATTTTAGGTAGCTAAATACATTTAATAAATTGACCTCCTTTCGGACGATTCTTAGGTCAGCATAAACCTAACCGGTGGCTTACTCGTGCGTCCACTGCGTGTGGTTTTCAGCACAGGCGGTAGCGATTTATGCTCTCCCAAATTACATTTTTCATTCGTTTGGTTAACCTCACTATTTTCATTTAACACATAAGCGGGTTTTAACCTATCTATAGAAATGGTTAATTTACGATCATTCTTTTTTATGACAAACATTTTTGGCTTTCTTTCTATGACTTCATAAGGTCCGCTGTAATTGGGTGTTAAAGGTTTTTTTACCGTATCTATTCTCACGAATACATGTGTGCACGTCTGTAAGTCTTTATGGATAAATAATTTCTTTGTATCGCTATTCTCTCGTGACTGTGGCCGAACCTTGTTAATAGTTCGCCTTAAGTTCTCTACATAAGTACATTGATCACTTACCTTTGTACTTGCGTTGTCAGGGTAAAAATCGCCTGGCAACCGTAACACGTGTCCCAGCGTCATCTCAGCTGCGCTCATACCTTGATCTGTCCTGTAAGCCGCTCGAAGTCCCAGCATGACCGTTGGTAATTCTTCGACCCATGACCCATTTTCTATTAAACGCGCTTTTAATGCTACTTTCATAGAACGATGTAATCTCTCAACCATCCCATTGCTTTGCGGGTGGTATGTGGTAGTTCTAATACGATTGATTCCTAAAATTTTCATCAAACTACTAAACAGTTCGCTCTCGAATTGTTTTCCGTTATCGCTGGTGAGTGTAAGTGGGCATCCGTATCTGCAAATCCAATTTTCATATATGACTTTGGCTACAGTCTCTGCTGTTATATCTGAAACTGGAATCGCCTCGGGCCATCGCGTACACCTATCTATCATTGTTACTAAGTACCTATATCCATCCTCTGTGGTTGGTAAAGGACCAACCAAATCAACATGTATTTGCTGAAATCTATCTACTTCTGCGAATTTCCCTAGTCCTGCTACGGTATGTCGCTGAATTTTAACTTTTTGACACTTCATACATGATCTAACCCACATGGTAATGTCTCTATTCATGTTAGGCCAAAAATATCTCTGTGACATCATTTTACGCGTAGATCTGATTCCTGGATGACTGATGCTATGTAAACTATCAAATGCTATCTTCCTAAACTTTGGTGTTAGATATGGTCTTACACGGTTCTCTGAAATTTCGCAATAAATAATTTTATTACACATAGGTGTTTGCATACCTTTCAACTGCATCTTTCCATTTGTTTCTGCTAACATACGCGCTACGTGACCGTCCGTTTCCTGTGCCTGGGCGAGCTCGTCGTAATTGATACCTGTTGGGCAAACAATTGTTTCGACTACGCGCGATAGCGCGTCAGCCACTTGGTTCATATTACCGCTAACATGTTGTATATTGTTCGTGAACTCACTGATGTACAACAATTGTCGCGTTCTTCTTGGCGTTTCTCTGTCTGTACCTATTTTTGAAAAAGCAAATGTCAAGGGTTGATGATCTGTTAGAATTATGAGCTCTCGCCCCTCAATGAGATTTCGGAAATGAATGATTGCTAAGTATATCGCTAACAGTTCTCGATCATACGTACTGTACTTTTTTTGTGTTTCCGACAAACCTTTCGAGAAGAATCCTAAAGGCTTGAATTCGTCTTCTGCTTTGAAATGTAACGCTGCCCCTACACATGCGTTGCTGGCGTCGCACATTATATATAGTGGACTGTCTGCTGAAGGGTGTGATAGGGTTACAGCATTCTGTATACTAACCTTGCACTTTTCGAAAGCATCAATGGCCTTGTCATCCCACTGTATTTTTGTTTTGTCTCTCTTCTTGGCCCCATGCAGGAATTTGTTTAGTTCTGCCTGATACTCTGCTGCATGTTCTAGATGAGATCTATAAAAATTTACCATTCCCAGGAAACGTCGAAGCTCTTCGATGGTTTCCGGTCTCGGAAAGTTCTGAATTGCGTCTGATTTCTCCTTCAGTGGTTTAATTCCTTCTGTACTTACCTCATAGCCTAGAAAGTCTAATTTTGATTGACCAAAACAACATTTTGCCAAGTTTATAGTTATTCCATACTTACTGAATCTTTCGAATACCTGTCGTAGATGTTCGCGATGCTCTGCCTCATCGTTGCTGGCTACTATTCCGTCATCTATATAGTTAAATATGAAATCTAACCCTTGCAGTACGGTGTTATTCATAAACCGTTGAAATGTCTGCGCTGCATTCCTTAATCCGAACGTCATTCTCGGAAATTCGTATAATCCGAACGGAGTTGTGATTGCCGTTTTTTCTATGTCTTCTGGAGCTGTCATGATATTATGAAATGCCCTATTAATGTCCAATTTTGAAAAAATTCTCTTACCTGATAACATGTACGTGAAGTCCTGCAGACGTGGGATTGGGTACCTGTCTGGTTTCGTGATCGCATTGAGTGCACGATAATCGCCACAAGGTCTGATCGCACCGTCTTTCTTCGGGACTACATGAAGTGGGCTGGCCCATGGGCTGCTGGAAGGTCTACATATACCTAGCTCCTGCATAACTCTAAACTCTTCTTTTACCTTTTTGTATCTGTCAGGCGGTAACGGTCTAGCACGGGCATAGACCGGTGGTCCTGAGGTCTCTATGTGATGATACACATTATGACTCGAAGGTTCCTTATAGCAAATCGGTTTAGTAATTTCTGCATATTCTTCTAGCAAGTCTTTGTACGGGTTGTCAGTCTGTATGCTCGTTATGGTAGGCTCTACGTGGTTGATTAAATCTCCACCCCTACATAAGTTTGTCAGACCGTCAATTAACCTTTTCTTATGTAAATCTACTATTAATCTATGTTTTTCAAGAAAGTCTGCTCCAATAATTGGCTGCTTAACATCACAAATAATAAATGGCCACTGAAATACTCTACGAAGTCCTAAATTTAATTCTATTGTAGTAATTCCATAAGTCTTTATTTCAGTATTATTTGCTGCAAAAAGTTTGTATTTACACTCGCGCCTATCTTTACTATTATTCACTTTACTTACGGGTATCACTGATACGTTAGCACCTGTATCGACGAGAAATGTCATCCCGCTGTTGTAGTCCTTCATGCATAAACGGTGATTTCCTACGGCACAATCTTCCACCGACGCTGACTGCACCGATCCTAGTTTCCCTTATTCTGCTGTATCTTTGACCAATTGCAAGGAGCTTCACATGACCTCGCATTTTCTCTGTAGCGGTAGTGCTGCTTGCATAACCAATCAGGGTTTGACACGTTCCTTCTTTGCCCTGAACTGGATCTCGATCTGGATCTGTATCTTCTCCAATTTCCATGTCCGTTTCTCTGAGTTGATCTGCTGTTTCTGGTTTTTATCTCACTGATCTCGCTACTCAGTTGCTTGATCTGTAAAGACATTTTTCTCACTTGATTTATCAACTCTGTATTTGCATCGATTAAGACTGATGGAGTGCTTGTTCCAGCTGACACTGCTGCTATCTCTCCTGTTCCTAGGTTTTCTAGGATGTTGTCCGCAATGCGGGCTAAATCTTCTAATTTCGTATCTCCTTCTACGGCTAATACTGCCCTTACTGCTGGTGGTAATCTATTCATCCACAGTTTCTTCAATGGTTTATCCGATAATCCTGCGTTCTTCGCTAAGCCCATCATCTTCCTTAGCAGTTGTGAAGGCTTCTGTGTGCCCAAATCCATGTCACTCACTAGCCGTTGGAATTGTTTCTCTTCACTTTCCATGTACACTGCCAATAATCGATCCTTCAACTCTTTGTATGTAGTAGTTGCAGATTCTACTAAATCTCCTACTTGCCTTAGTGCGTCACTGTTCAGTTTTGCAATGACCATTTCACATTTCGTTCGATCACTTTGTTTCTGCGGTGCCATAATGGATTCAAATTGCGCAAACCACATTTTCGGCAGGTCTGTCCAAAATTCCGGTATTCGCATTTGTACCGTGACCATTGCTACGTCCATGTTCCCTTCTATATTTCCTTCCAATGCGCTGATACTGCCGTCAGCCGAGTTCCGGGTGGCGCTGTCGCTGAGCTCGCTTTCCCGCCGGTCGGCGCTCGCGCTAGCGCTCTGTGCCGCCGGCGCCGGCGCGCCGAAACCTCCTAACAAGTCTTGAAACATGCCGTAATCGCACACTATAACTTCTGAATTTCACTATTTATTTAATTGTCCCGATTATTTTATTCGCCTCCGCCAGGTCAGTAAGAACTACTTGTTGTTTTTATATTTTATTTTAAAGGTCCGTTCATCGAAGCGTCGTGGGTCACCAGTTATTGCGTCTCTTTGTTCTATTATGACTGGAGTAATTAAAACTGTTTATTTCTAAAATATGTATTTATTTAGCACGCAATGTATAAAATATTACACGTTATATCTGACTCTATATTTGGTTTGCCTGACCTGGCGGCGCGGAGTGCTGTGAACGACTGTGTGGCCCCGCGTCGCATGGAATGTTCCTAGCGGAAATGCTGAGCTAGCTGTGCCATACGGCGCGGTGACACTACAACTCTAAAAGTGTATTACTATCATTACAAAACAACAGTCTTAGATATAATTTAAACTATGTAATTTATTATATTAAAGAATTAGTTTTTAACTTACATAAAAAAGGCAAGAAGGTAAATTTCATGTGGGTACGATCTCACAGTGGAATAACTGGAAATGAAATCGCTGATCGGGCAACCAGGGGTAGCTGCAATGAAGATCACTCCTCTACTTTAAAAATTCCTTACACCGACTTTCACGTCCAGCTGTCAGAGAACCTGAAAATGATATGGATCAATTATTGGCTAAAAATAAGTGAAGAAAAGGGAAAATGGTACGCTAAGATCCCACCAAGTCCGCCCGCCCAACCTTGGTTTAACAGAAACAAAGACGCTGATTGCCGCAAGTTTATTACTATTATAAATCGAATGAGGTTTGGCCACGGGCAGACGCGCGCTCACCTGCACAGGCTGAAGTTAGCGGAAGACCCTAATTGTTCAGTTTGTAATGTACAAGAAGATTTGAACCATATCGTCATGCAGTGACCAAAATATGCAATTGATAGACTGATTTTGGTCACCGAACTTAAAGATATATCAGATGAAGTACCACAACACTTACATGAACTACTCTCCAAGGCGAAATATTTCAAACCACTAATAAATTTATTTTAAATACAATTGAAAAACTATAAGTGCAAAGTGAAGTGCATTTCTGTAAACAACAGGACAAACTGACATTAAATAACACTAATCTGTGCAAATTAACGTCAAATAAAAGAAGAAAAAAAAAAACAATTAGTGAAGACTGGCTCAAAATGACTTTGTTTCCAGAGCCGTAAAGAATAGTTAAAAAAATCCCGTCCGTCTTTTTTTCACGTATTTGTTTGTAGTGCACAAACGGTAGGCGTCGAATCTGAAACGTATAGAACGTAAACGTATAGTAATAAATAGTGCACAAACGCCCATACTAACGTGCGGATTCGCGTTCGCGGGCGGGAAAAATTGTGTTTTGTCAACAAAGGTTTTCGTTTGTTGTTGTAGTTTTACGCGATCCATAACAAAGCAAATAACTAAATGGTACCTACCGTACTTTATCTAACAGCTAACCAGTTATTATGAACAAAACAATGCTTCGTTTGCAAAAGTGCCTTTTTTTAAATACTTACCTATTTATTCTTTGGATGGTTGTGGTGGGATTCTTCCTGTACGTAAAGGTAAAAAGATATTTCTCTGTTATGTAGAAAGTACAACTCGAGCATGTGATCTGCGTTCACTGCATGTCGGTTAAGCACAAAATAGTTTGAATATTGACATGCTGCTGCTCATCACCTTCGCTGCTCATCGCTTTGTATGACATCCTTAGGACGTAATTAAATTCTCATCCATTTCCGACCACAACAGTAAAAATTTAGGAACGAGTACCCTTGATATCATTATACTGTAAGTGCTAGGGGGTTCAGGGGGCTTCGCTGAGACCTCTTATGTTAATTTCAGCTGCAGGAAAAGCGATTATTTTTAACCCTATACCAAGGGTACTCTTGAAGGTACCCTTGGTACCCTATTAGTAGAAATGGTTTGGTTGTTAGATTCAAGCACCAGAGCTCGTGGGTTCGATTCCCACTAAGGAATGCAAGTTGGTCCCTCATTGCCTGGCTTTGGCTGGCTATGTACATTTAGTTATTGCAGGTTTGTCTTTTCAGGTTGATATGCTTGGGCACCTTACAAAATATCTATCAGTGACTGTATTCACTTTACTGGTGATCATAGAAGCTGGTAGACTTTATCTTGGATACTTTGGAAATTTGTCATGCAGAGTAAGTACCTATATTTATTATATGTTATGTATTATGAAAAAATATAGGTATAGAAATTATAAAAAAAATTCATTTGAATTTAAACAAACCCCATGGTCCAATTAATCTATTAATATTATATATTATGTAAACACATACGTTTACTTTCAGTCGACTGCACATCAGTGGAAACAAAACTCCCTGATAGGCTCAAAGTCAAAGTGTTTCCACTGACATAAATAATGGTTGACTGTACAAGAAGTTTCACCACTGAAAGCAACAAGTGTCTAATATAATGAAACTGATTTCAGGTACCTGAGCTAGCGGGATTCCTAATGCTGACTGTGTTAATGCAGATGCCATTGGTTAGTTTCTTTTTATTTAATCCATATTTGCTGAGCACACCAACAGAAGTCCTCTTGCATGGTTTTCTGTGGTTGTTCAGCTGCTCAGAAATAGTGTTAAGTTATTTAGCTCTAAAAGAGGCATCATCTCTTGCTAAGAGTGTTTATTTAACACATCCAAAAGAAAAGTGAGGTAAGGTGCCTGCATAATGACTACAGGAATAATCTTTCTCCTCTAAGTTTGTTGTGTTTATTCATACAAATTTGTATTAGTAGGTATTAATTTTATGAAGAATTTTGATTGGTGAATAGGAAGTAATGTACAGAAAACAAGTCAATTAATAAATTAAAACTTTATTATGTTGTTGTACAACACTATAACTCACTCATTGGTATAGAATTTGACTAATTGTTAAGCATAGAAGAATTTACCCAACCAATATAATAATATAACTGTAAAATCATGTCTAGTTAACGGGTAGGTAGGTACTTACTCTTTTGTGTGACTAGCATGCTGTTGGAATACAACGAAAGATTTGTAGTGCCATACCCAGATTGCTAATTACCATTTCAATATGACCAATAGTTCTATTCTTTTTAGTAAATATAAATACATACAGTGTTCACCAAGATTTTCTTTTTCACATTGTGTCAAGCAGTACTGAGGGATTCAGCTATCTGGTTGTAGGCATTATACAATTTTATAGCTCCTACTTACGTATAGAATAAGTGGTACAGTAGCTTTTTTTCTAATTATTAGGAGCAACTATGCAAAAAGCAAGCTCCTTTGTTGACCTCTTCGCATATAATAAAATACAAACGTGTCATTAATATAAACATACAGTGAATTCAAAGCAGTACCTATATAATACAAGTAGGCAAGTAACTATATTTATAACAAAAACGTGACAGGCCAGCAACGGAACTTATATATTTTAATAGAGATAGACACAGATTCAATCACTTACAAACAATAGTACACACTGCACAGAGCTCCACTATCAAAGATAACAATACAAACATACATCTTATGTAATTTTAATATATTAAACTATTTTATTAATACTATAATACTATTGTTATTATCAAATATAATTTGTGATAAAATATGAGAGTTACTGTATATTTTGGTAATTTAAGCAGATGAAAATAAAATAAAGCATATTACTTGTTTATTTAACTTGATTGTTTTATGCCTTTAAATTGAAGGCACTGAATTTTATGTTACTTTGTATCAATTATAAAAATATGTTATTAATACCAAGTAAGTTAAATCAAGAGAAAGTCATAACATGATAGGTATCCCATAATTATTAAATTAATACCACCTAGTTTTATTATCTTAGTAATTTTTAATAATTCGAAATTAATATCGTTAAATTTAAAATAAAGTTTTTATTGCTACCTACATTATTAATTTATTAACATAGCCTCTGGTGAATACGATACTACGCTACTACTTAATTATTATATAATATCGTAGGTATTATTAACTCAGCATAAAGGTGCTTGTGTCCCACTGAAATGAAAGACAAACACTAGTGACGGATACGCAATGGAGGTTATCATATCAGTATGATAATAAACATATGTGTTTTAATGTGTCATTAAAAAAATACATGCAAATACGTAACATACATAATATCTTCACACTTACTATATCCCTAATGGGGTAGAACTGAGGGCCAAATAATTACGAATTTGACATCTCTTTCGCTTTCTTTTTATTAACTCGTCTCACAGTCTTAATTCCTCCGAGGTCTCTCGCCGTGAGACATGAGTGCTCTATAAGTTTCTGTCTGTGACCACTCGTTTTCATAAGGTTTCTACAAAATACTATTCGTATCCGAAACTAGTTGTCTAACATAACTCAAAAAGCTTTTTGGTTTGAAGTGTGCCAAGTTATAAAATATATTTGAATATCAATGATCTGGTTAATTGAGTTGATAATTAATGACACCCATTTGACTTTTAGCATCTTTTCCGCATGTGTTTTATGTGCAGTAGTTTTTTAAAATGTCATATGAATCTCTCGATTTACAGAGAGAAATGTTATATTGAAGAAGAAATTCTTAGGCGCATGTGAAGTCCACCAACCCGCACTGGGCTAGCGTGGTGGTGGTAGCCCGAACGCCCTCGTTAAGAGGGTAGGCCTGAGCCCCAGCAGTGGGGACATTAATAGGCTGTTGATGATGATGAATGTTATATTAGGGTAAATCCACCAACTAATGCTTTGGGACTTTTGCCCAAAAGTGTGACATATTATTTTGATTTGCTTTGGTAAAGCTTTGAGGTTGAACTTTTGTGTGCTGTATTTTACAACATATTATTATAATTTATATGCACAACCATTTGCAATTAATGTAAACTATAGATTTTAAATTGAATCATTATTACATTAACATTTAGCATAATTTGTTATCAAAAAGATTTTGTTCTTTAAAAAAATCATCAATTTTACATCTAACTAAATGCAATTTTATATTATAATTTGATAATTCTATTTCAAATTCTTTCTCATGGTGATCAACTTCCAGAGACTTCAAGATCTGAGGGAGGGTAGGAGACATTTTACAGATGAACTGTAATAAAAATTATAAAATAAATGAGTGCCCATTTTATACTTAAACTAAACCTGTATTATGCATTTAAAAATGATTGAACAGATTTTACTGAAAATAATAGATATAAAGGGTTATTTGTAAGTCGACGTATTTCTTCCAGGCCATTAAGGGGCAGCTCAAATGCAACAATTTAAACTGCGGAAATCTCTAATAACCTCTGTGTATGCTAAAATCAGTAAGGGGCTGTTTGAGCAAGTTGTCTAAATTTATTTAACTGAATTGGTTAGGATATAAATAGATAAAACTTACTGTAAATACTTGCTGAGTTACCCAGCTGTGGTACTGTTTGATAGACCCTTCATAGGCCACTGAGAAAATTTTCTTCATTGCTATTTCACATTTGTTAGATTGTACGCAAGCTACTATTTGTTGAAAAGTCAGCTCAAAAAACAGGATTGCTCTGGAATTTCCAAAAAAAGTTTAAAACATCAGTAAATAAAATTACCATGTTTAAATTGATGACTTATAACTAGGTTGTCAGAACTTTCTTCAGATTTCTGTATCAATATTTCCTTTTATACTATTACTTTACTGTTTTGTTAGATCTATGGGTCAATGATGTGAAAACCTCACACTTAGGCACATTCATATCCATACAAACAAGAACTCACACACCTCCCATGTCCATTAGCTCATTTTAGTACTCATCACTGTAAAGTGACATCAAGATCACTTCATGACCTTCAAATGTTAAAAGTAATACTGTGTTTTCTTCACACTGATTATACTAATTAGCTGTAATGTGAGTACAATACGGTTTTGTTCATCTACAACTGACCTCATCACTAGGCAATAAATAAATAGACAAACCAATCTGTCCCTACCTACAAACATTGCAACCCATAGTGAATGTGTCAAATAGTAATTGGCACTTTCACTCTGAGGTACTAAAGTGGCCAGCTACTTTTGACCCTTCCAGCCATATTTCCAATATGTTTCGTAACCAGTTGCCGACTTTGATTTCTTTATTCGCATCTAGTTGCGTGGGAAAGTTATGGGGGAAGCTATTACTAGATGTAAATAAAGAAATGAAATTGTTATTTTGCAACTAGTTGCAAACAAAGAAAAGTACTTCTTCTACAGCAACTGGTTACGACATATGGTTGCGAATATGGCCAGAAGGCTTTTGATGTTGACTGTACCTATGTGTTCCAGTGTTCCATACAATTTAGTTTTCTCCATGCTTGCAATTTTGTAACAACTTTTGTATTTACATAAATGTGTAAAACTATAGTATGTATTGTTAGTTGTTACACTAACCTGTTAAGCCAGAGTATAGCCTCAACTGCCGTAAGTTTATCCTTAGAGATTTCATCAAGCATTAAATCGAGCAAACAGGAATTTTCATTAAAGTCATAACACTTCTTTATTTTCTAAAAAAAGGAATATTGTCAGTAAATTCAAGTGCTGTATAACATTGATGAATCTAAAAAGTTCTTAGACTTACATCAATATTTCCTTGCATATCATACTTTACAGGTGTAAATACTTTGCCAAATCGTTCTGCGAAACAAACAGTAATTTTTAAAATTATTTAATTATTTTTTAAAGTAAAAAAATTTTAGTAAACATAGCTTTGAGGTTTTGAAGATTTATTTTAATTAGATACGATTCGAGTTAAAGCTTGGTTGAATTTAAGTTATTTTAAATAGGTAAGAAGATATCATTAATATTATGTTTACGTACCAAGCAGTGATATTAAATCAGTAACTGCATCCAGAAACTCTTCTGCGTTTATTCTTGAATTAATGATAAGTGGAAAATGTTTAACAGTATAAAAGTAAGGCCTGCGTTCTATTTCAGTATTAGAGGTGCTTGCCATTGTGAATAGAATTGTGTAGTTTTCTAGTAGACAGATACCTATCTACATTAAATTTATCGACCACATTCGCAAGACTTATTTAATATACTTGTACCTACTTTAAGTGCGAACTATCTTAGCTCAGCGGAAAAGTAAATTGAAAACAATCGAAAGAACAACAAACGAATTATCATTTTCTGACAGTGACACTTGACAGACATCGAATTTTTTATTCAGATCCGAGTGGCTTTGGATACTAGTTCTTTCGCTTGAAATCTACACTTTTATTTGTCTACGGAAATGATGTATTTATTTACACATAAATCTGATTCTCTCATACAATTAACGCTAAACATTCCTTATTTGATAGAATTAAAATTTTGTGTTCTTTCTTTTTACATTATTTAATACTTTTTGTAATATAATCTTCGACACTTTATTGTCTATATTGTATTCATATCACTGCCTATAAAATAGTAAATACTGCCACTCAATAGGAAAAGGTCTGCTTCAACACATTGCCTAAATCGTCTTCTACGACAATAGTTAGTACTTTGGTTTTAGGGGAAAACGTAAAAGGAACTAAAAATCTTTTTTCCGGCAAGATGTCGGTAAACTCATATGAATCCAAAACCATTCCATTTGAATCATCTCTTACTTCAACTATTCTTATGCCAGCAGTTGAAATTATCATCATTTTGTTCTTATCGAATTTCAAATATCTTGTTATTGCTTGTCTTTCCCTGCCATATTCGTTATTGAACCATCTGTGGTATGACAATAACACCGCGCAATTTCTTGTCCAAAAGATGGAATCATTGCCATTTGTCCGATTAATGTTCTTTTTAGAGTCTGCTAGCCTGTTGGTTATATTGGAGTATACGCTAGATGGTCTTGTTATTGGAGTCACGTTTGGACCTCTTCTTACAATGTCGGACTTTGTCATTGACATTGAAGCAAAGTTTCCTAATGTTGTTTTACTTCTTGGTCCTAAAACTCGTAAGGGTTCTGCCACGTTCATCGTAACACTGATGTTACGTTGAAGAGATACCGTAGAATGCTGGACTGGTTTTCCGCTGTAGTTATTCATATTATCTTTAACTATAGACGGCCTTTTCTCCCCGACCACAAAAACACGATCAATATTGTCGAAACCTCTCCCCATTATGCCGTCTTTCGTGTGCCCAAGATCAAATGTATGTCCTAGTTCGTGAAACACTGATCCTAAAGTAGTGGCAAAACAACCTCCTAATGTTCCACGATATCCACTGTCGTCCATGAATCGATGTGTGTTCACAGGTGATGCATCTAAGAATTTGGGGACTATTTCTTCTACGGATGTTGGCCATGTATACAGACAAGCAGTCCCAAACAATGCTAAACCACCACCGCCTAATGCAGCGTAGGCCTCTGTAAGAGAAACAATTTCGTCGTGTGTCATAGGTTTATCAATATCCGTCCCTTTAAATCTCGTGCAGGAAATGAAACCTAAAAATTTTCTTTCATTACTTCCTAAATCGGAAAGCATGAGTTCTCTTCCAAAATGAGCCCATAATTCGGCTTGTTTCATTTTTCTTGCTTTGTTTACATTGAGACTGCTTTTGAATATTATGCATTCTGGTTTTTTTGAATTCACTTCATGTTCAAGCTGAAAAGTTTTTCTTCCAACACCGCTTTCAAAAAGTTTTTCGGCTGTTATGCTCTGAATAAGCTTGGCTCCGATAGCTATTCGCGAACAGGCACTTTCTAAGGAATTATCAAAATTAGGTGGACTTTGGAAACATCCGTCGTGACCTTGACATATGATGTAAACTGGCGTTACTCTGAGGTTTGTTCTTCTCGGCGTATAATCTAGCCGTAGAGTCCTTCGTTGTTCTTCAATGTATTCGAAGTAGATTACATTTTCACCCCTTTTTAATTCGACTATCACTTTAAATTCCCCATTAAACACATTCCACTGTGATTTGCTTTGATTTCCAGGGCTTGTAACGATGCATATTAGTTTGTCTTGATTATTAGAATTACCTCTAGTTATAATACCTTTGATTAAAACAAGTGAATAGTTTACGTTCTCTCCATATTGAAAATTCGTTATGAAGATTGAAGAGTTTTGTTCATTTTTATTCTCTTCGTTCACCCGGTTGTCCATTACCTGAAATTTGTTCGAAAACCTACTTTAGTGACCTTCCTACATGAACATTGTTAATCAAATAACACGTATAACTTGAACTTATCGACAGATTTAGTTTAATTCACTCGTTAAACGTGCAAGCGTCACTTGATTCAGGTACTGCCTTGGGCCAGCGGAGCAATTTATTTTAGTATGATCTGTGTACTAGATATCGTCTGTTTCGCACATAATAGCAATGACTCACCATGATGCGGTTAGCGTAGAGCGCGCAGAGTCGTCGCGGCGTGGGGACTGCGGGTGCGGGCGGCGCGGCGGGCGGTGCGGCGGTGCGGCGGCCACTCGTGCCGCTCGACGCAGTTCCTCCTCGCTTCCCACTTAGCACAACGTTCACACAGCTGGTGTGCGCATGCCCGCCGATGCAGACCGACGCGTCGCGCCCTGGTAACGATTGTTCCTACCAGACATGTACTCGCGACTAGCTGTCTCCGCTGGCAAGAGGGAAATTTAAACGACGATGCAGCAATCGAAGGCGATGGCGTTACGTCACGTCTCCACCATCTATCAAATCTATGTTTTGTTTGTTTTGTATCAGCTGTTTGCGCGCAGACAATGCTATTTTCATTACAATATAGCTAATAATTAACAGCGTAGGTAACTGAGAATCTTTATGTGGACAAACACAACCAATACCTACCTACCTATTAAATTAATTACATTGTCATATCAAGACTTATTAAATGTATTGTATCAATATACACCTTGTCCAACCAATCTCAGCTATAATTTTCTCCTGTACTATGGGAATTAGATGTACCTCTGACCACAAGACAAGAATTATTACCAATTCACTAGTACTTACTTATAACATACAGACCGGGGCCAACTTGTAGAAATTGTACAAAGCTGTCTACAGACATTAGTGGGAATCGAATCTACGACCACTGGCGCTCAAAAACCAAGCCTTAAGGCTACGAGGTGGTCAGGTACATCTATCTATATCTCCTCTTCTAAGTATTGTAGTACTATTATATATTATATGGTATTATCTTAGGTCAGTGGGTAGGTGTAATAAATGACATTTGATTGACTGTTGATGATCTGATAGTTTTTGATAGGTAGGTACTCTTTGAGCACCCCATCTATTACGTTCATTTTAAGTTCAAGAGACAATGTTAATGTGTTAATGTCGATCTCGTTCTATTTAACTAGAGTAGGTAAACCATAGCTTTTGTGATCATTTATTAGTATATACCTATATTCGTAGAGGTTGTGTAGTTTTGGTTTGTTAGTAATTTTCTTATTTGACGCTACGAATAAGCGCCTGTCTTTTATATAGTTGCTCTTTCTCATAACGCCCGTCTCGCTTTATATCTTTGATAAGGCAGCGACTCTGAAGACTGTCTGAAGTCGTAATTTGCTTTATTGTCAGTTGTTTATTAGAGTCATCGCCGTCGTATCACGAAGTACAAACTTTTTGTTCGCGTCCGAGCCCCCCTACGAGTAGCTAAATTCCTTCCTTCAAGGTCGTAGCGTAGGTACTAGATTTCGTCATTTTTACTGTCTAATCAGGTTTTCGCAGCAAACTGTCCATTACCCGTCAAAGACTGTTGTTGGACCTATACCTTCCTTACAAATATCCTGGTCCTGCGCTTTTATTTGGTACAACTGTAAAAGTTGCACGCAAAAGTTCATCTTACAAGATAACTTTGTAAATTTCTTATCGACGTCCAAGAGAACTTGAAAGAATTTACCGCTGGAAAAAGCCACATAACACAATTCCATCTCGTTATGTCATTTATTTCCGTTCACAAATTGTCATCGCAATGATTGGCCAATTGGCGTGATGTAATCATAACAAATTATTTCAAGTAATTTGCTCGACTATTATACTTGCCTTGAATATTTTTTTATTACTTTGCGCCTTTGATCATTATGTCAGGCAGGAAGGTTCGCGCCCACCAACAAGATTGTAGCTCCTTATGTCAGGTTACTAAATATTTGAGCTTTGGAGCGCTGACATGTACCATATTAAAAAAAATAAAGTATGGTTTTAAGGCTCCGAACCCTCCAAACCAAAATTTTACAAAAATTTTAAATTAAATTTACAAAAAATAAAACCGTAAATTAAACCGTATAAAAAATATATAAATAATATGATTTATGAATATCGATGACGTATCGACGCCTAATTTTTTAAATTAAGGAAGTGGAACAATCCTCGAAATACAAACTATTCAATAAAAAAAGAATCATTCAAATCGGTTCACAATCCGCGAAGATATCGTGTAACATATACACACAAAAAACATACCTCCTCCTTTTTTAAAGTCGATAGAAAAGGAACCCTTATTGGTCCGGCTTCGTCCGTCTGTCCGTCACAGCTGATTATATAAGCACATACTGATGCTATCGACTTGAAAGGAATACTTTTAATAAATATAAGCATGCATTCAATTCAGTTTAACCCACGGTTAACCCTGTTATATAAAATTTACCAGGTCATTAAATTTAGTGATTTGCGATGCCATTGTCGTGTTCCCAGTAATTTTTGCATTGTAGTATTGACTAGTGTACATTGTATTGTCTCGTTATCATTATCTAAGCTCACGGCTGATGCACAAGGCCAAGTTCTTATGTAAGAATTTTTTATCACTTTTGTTTGAGAGTAAAGTGTCGGTGTAGGTATGTTAGTGAGGCGATCTTAACTCTGCCACTTTTGGGCAATCTCGCCTCGGACCGGAAGGTATAGGAGACGCCATCATCGCCATTGCAAAAATCCTGGCATTTTTCTTACGCCTTACCTCGATGCGTTGCTGTATGGAGTCGAAGGATGCAGGAAGCCGGCAGGGCAGTCTGCAGGAGCCGGTCGTTGTCCCAGTGAACGCAACACTTTCGCTTTTATCGGCGAACGAACCCGGCCCATTACTACCGCACTCACGGAGTTACACCATCAACGGCTACGGTTTTGGCTGAGTTTGTCGCTCCGGCATGCATACTAAGAGCAATTTATATTTAGGGTTGTGATATGGCTGTGATGTGATTTCACCACGCTACATCGTACGTATCTACCGTTCGATGTTGTATTGATTGTACTTTACATGCAGTAGGCTGTCTCACTAGGTCAGTGACAAAATTGTAATTCATGAAATATATAAATAGATGAAACAAAGGTTACAAATAAATTGCTACTTTACAAATGATGGATCAATTATTTTCAATCGTGTGGGCTCGCCTACGTAATTAATTAGCAGAGCCTAAAAATAGGCGGAACTTTGTACATGGAACTGCTTCATCATCATCATGACATGATATTCATTTTAATTTTTAAGGATCTATAAAAAGCTAAATTACACCATGAATATATTCATTCTATTTCAAAATTAATTAAATGAAAATCTATAAAAAAGTAAAAGAATTCATAAAAAAAATTAATAGGTACTAAATATAAATGAATATTGATTTGCATACTGTTTGTACATCGTTTTGTTAGAGCTCAGAACGGTGTACCGAATCAAGAGTAACCTAGCAACAATGCGTCGTTCATCGCAAGAATGAATGACGGGTTGAAAATTAAAACAAAAAGTTTATTCATTTTTGTGCGTGACTATGAATTTCTGCCATTTCGATGCGAAGAAGTCTCAGATTAAGTTAATCTGATGATGAAGTTAGTATAAAACTCTTTCCCTATTTTTATTTAAAAAATCGTCAATGACTCTAAAGAGTAAACAGAAAAAAGAGTAAAGAGAAATAGATAATGTTATGAGGAAAATATACAATTCCCACTATTTCAATTTTCTTTATCATGGAAATAGTGGGATCCACCTACATTCGACTTTGTAACTCACAGCGCATAAAATTAATGGAAAATTCAGCCAAATGTAGGTCTCGCTGATAGGTATTCACTATTCAGTAGCTTCACGGCACGAAAATAGTTAATAACTTACAGATGAGTCGTTTTTAACCATTAGTACATAATCGCATCTGTAATTTTTACGTAATAAGGATAAATATCGTAGGTTTTTCCATCGCTGCCGTTTGTGTAACCGCAATAAATAAATTGTGGTCACACGAATCATCGAAATAAATATTAAAACGGTTAATTTATTAAATATTAATTCGATGCCATAATGTCAAAGCCGCAGATTATAATTTATTAGCGAAATTGTGAAATTTTAGGCTGCGGAAAGATTTCAATGGCATAAAGTCATTACATAGGCATTCCAATTTTTAGGGTACCGTTTCGTAGTTTCTTATAGCACCTATTTATTAAGTAACATATTTGAAGGAATTAATATATATTTATGGAATTATATATATTTTTTTTATGGTTCCGTCACAGAGGACTATAATAGTTACTAGTTCCGTACCTCAAAAGGAAAAAGGAACCCTTATAATAAAATTACTTCGTTGTCCGTCTGTCTGTTTGTCTGTCAATACTCTTTTTCTCAGGAACGCGTGGAGGTATCAAGTTGAAATTAATATCAAATACTCAGGACTGCAATCCCTTAGAGTTGGAAAAATGTCAAACTTCTAAGTCAACGCAGTAAAAAGATTTGGCCGTTTTTGCTGCATTTTTGAGTATTTTGGTAATGAAAACCTTCCGGTTGACCTACAATCTTGAAATTTGGCAGGAAGCAATGTCTTATAGCACAAGTAATGGAAAAAATCCGAAAACAATTTTTTTTGTTACATCACAAAATAAGAGATTTTTCTATTGCCAACAAACGTAATTTTGTGTATAATCAAATCGTCCATGTAAGTTATTACGGTCGACCGCACGTCAGTGGAACCAAAACCAGTATAAACTGGGGCCTCCTAGTATTGAAACTCCCTAATAGGCTAGGCCAGCTCAAGGTCAAATTGTTTCCACTGACGTGCTGTCGACTGTATATCTAAGTAGGTATTGAATTTCGTTTACCTACTGAACCTTAGGGCGCGAGTCCTACTCGAACTTCTCCGGTTTTTTTGTAAGTATGCCCATGAAATGGTTACAATATCGTCCATAGAATAATTTTCAATAATTTACAACAATTTTACGTCATTAAATTGTGAAAAAATACTTGACAAAGTAAAGTCTGCATTTCTAGAGCCTAGCGATCATATCTACCAATATAATATTTCGCATTAATAAATTAAGTGATAAATATCACAACAGGATAGATTCACTGAAGAGTAGTACTAGAACTATTAGATAATCTGTGGTACTAGTCGTACCTAAAGTCATTATTAAATTGCACCCGGAAATCTACAAACTATAAGCTACGATATTAAATTTTCAATATTAAGTACTACATAGTGAATCTATTTGTTCACTTATATAAATCGTTTTTTCGTATAAAATTTCTAAGTCTGTTAGTGTTGGAGCGAGGGTTGTGCGGTGTGTGTGGTCCTATATTTTTATTTATTTATGTTGTATTTCTTTTGCATGTCGGTTGGTTTACGTTCGTTGGTACCTATTTGTGTGCATATATCTTAAGGGCTTGGCACGTGCCCTGCGGCTTCAAACATGGTCCAATATTTCGAAACGCTGGGCTTTGTTAATAATAATGAAGATCTGCGTAGTTTCATCATAGTGCGCTCGTTGAATAACAACGTCCGGTTGAATGAACCATTGCATTGTGTCCTTGTTTTCTGTGATTTTCCATGGCGGTGTGCCGCGGCACGTGCCCCGGCGCAGTCGCAGCCTGCTTTAGGTACATATTCCTCACGTGCCCAGCGGCCATCTCATTCCTCATGCAAACCAACACCATAAATTAACACTTGATTGGACACGACTAGTTAAACAACTGCGCAAATGTATGTACTCCAGCCGGCTAATAGTGTAATCTACCTAAGATAAAAGTACCATGGCCACTTAGCTAGGCATATCGTGGGTACTTATTGAAATGCATTCTTTTCCGCTCACCTTAATCGCTTTGCACTTCACAGTCTGTGCTTTATTCATCCCCAAATTAAATTTACAACAAGTTTCAGAATTAAGTAGATAGGTACTTAATTAATTTTGTATAATTTAGTGTAGTAAAATTTTAAATTATTTTATTTAAAATTCACTTAAACTTTATTAAAACTTCTCAAGTTAAATTAAACTTGAGGGGCTAATATTTATCTTCATTTTCATGCGTTAAGTGTGGCCAGGTGATTGATTTGTAAGATTTGCTAAGTACAAGAGATATAAATAAAATAATGAAATAAGGAATGTCCTTAGACACGAGACTGCTGTAAGTGCTATACTAAGTGCAAAATGTAAAATACTGACATCTAAAAGAATCACGCTGCACAATTACTATCGTAGACACTGCGTCGTAGGTACTACGAGTATGGGTTTGCTCGTTCGTAGACGTCGTTTTGCTGTGTCAGTGAGACGCAGAACAAATAATTTTAGTTGTGTACAAAACCCTTGGAAACACACAACACGAAAAATAGTTTCCAAACAATTTCAGGTACTTATATTGAAATTTTGTCCGAAATTTATCATTCGGTCTATCTGACATTTTCTGTTCAAAGGAAAGTTTAACAAAATCGTGTTCATCATTAATTCAATTCATTACAAATATATAATAGTCAATATTAGAATTACAGCTCGAACAAAATTAGTTCTCCTCTGACGCAGATTAAAAAGTTGTGTACTATGTACATAATTATTATTCAAAAACCATGGTATCTCTTTCAATCTACTTGTATTAATTCGGCACAGCCTCCAGGCCTGCCCATGTTGCTATGCGCCGAGCTCAGTAGAGCAGTGGAACACTATGCTGTTATATTTTAATACGGTTATTTTTTGCTGATGCCTGATTAGGCCCTATGCTGACATGAAATTGTATAAAATTTTGGCACGAGGCTTTTTAGATGGTGGGCAAGCGATTACTGAATAACTTTTAAGCCACATTTTACTCTACCTTAGGCACGAGTATTAGATATCGTGAAAGCCATATCGTGAAGTAAGCTGAAGTGAGACAAAAATTACCCTTGTTTAGTTTCTTTTTAGAAAAAAACCATCGGGAACGTTTATAGCTAATCACAAGTAGCATTGAATCCCGAAACCACGCGAACGAAGCCGCGGGTAATGACAAGTGAAAAATGGAGGTGACGGATGGATCAAGCACTATTATTGGGATACTGTACGTGCGTCTACGACTTCACGGCAACAATAGCTACTTGCCCAGCCTGACCTAATCGCATCGGCCATTCAACAGCCGTGCAAGAAACTGACCACACATACTGAATATGAAATGCACGCAGTTAATGTGTCACTTGTTGTCAGAAGTAAGCATTTTCGAGTTCGGTCGATGACCCTAGCATTGCGTAGGCTAGCTACTTTCTCTCGGTGTTGGGGCGAGGAGGTGCGCGGCACGCGGCGAGAAGGGGGTCCTGCCAAATTAAGTGTGTGAAAGGCTGCGTGTAGCCGTTCCGGTAACGCTACTCTGCAACGCTTCCTGCCAATCCACCTCCCTCTTGCAACAACATTGCTTCGATTATATACCCCTAAGTGCAGCCATTACTGAGGCATCCTAGGGGTGCCTAAGCCTCAGAGCACCCATTCACATACGTAACTCGCACTGATGACGGTATTATTGCTACACATTGGTGTTGGTTCGAAGTGTAGTCCGATAGCGCTAGGCTATTTTGAGGTCATAAATTACAAAAATTCTAAAGTTGCCTATTTTTTGCCTGTGGATACAGTTGTACCTAAAAAGTATATTATTGCGTTTTGTGTCATTTCTTGCACTTGCATTTTGAGAAATTCAATGATTTGTGACTGATTTGTTTAATTCAAATAGAAACTGCCAAAATTAATTTAAAGTTTTAAATCTAATCGGTATTGTACCTAAGATAGCCTGAGTAGTGAGCAGACCTAGTTTGTGTCATATTAGTCCAGTGCAAACTGATAAAAGGTCAGTATGCACAAATGTTGCCAAAAGAAAATTACAATTGAAAAAATAAATATAACTTAACTCAGATCACCTAAATATGCCCAATAAATAAATTTGTGCCAAATTAATGCATGCACTTTTAAGATTTTTAATTATTTTGTTTTTCAAAGCTACAAACGCTCTTAAAAAATATTACAATTATTAGAATTCACATATTCAATATCATAAATGCATAAAAGATCGACAATTTAAATTTGTGTCATTTTCATGCATGGATACTGTACTTAAATTAATAAAAAACAAAAAAAATGTTTGCGCTTGAAGTGCGCGCGGCGCGGCACAAAGGGGCGGCGCGGCGCTTTGTTGACGCGGTGACGGACGGCGGCGGGGGGGTGGGTATACGGTCCATCCATTCTAATCGGCGATCGATAATACAGAATAGGCACCTACTTGTCCTGAATTTGTAGAATCTACAACCGAAATCTAAATTTTGTAAACGTGGTTTATTCCCAACTCGCCCCCTTCCCATCTCGGCCCCCAAGAAATTATATCTACGAAATATTCCCAACTCGGCCCCATGCCATAAATCACTACAGTCACGGAACACTACAGTACGTACAGTCACGGAAAGAATAGAAGTCAAATAGTTTTTAAAACAATTTGTTTAATATTATTAAAATAAAGGGTAAACGTACAGAATTTATCCCTGAATTGGTGATCCACCTATGTGTATAGTACCTATGTACAGTCAACAATAGAGATAGGTAAGCAGGCACATTACAGATTTACAGAGCTCTATAGTAGCGCTGTACTGTGACTGATTACCTATCTCTTTTGTTGACTGTACTATCCAAAAATTAGAATAAGTAGGTAAGTTGGGATGGGTGTAAATTAATTACGCCGTCAAAATGAGTAGAATAAAATCTTGAAAAAACAATTTTTTTAGAGTACTTACCATACTCACAAAGTAGGAGTGATTTTTTTCTTCTTGTGAATCCCACAGTGTGGGGTATCGTTGGATAGGTTTTTCAAAAATATTGCGGGTGTGTGAAAACCATTTTTCGATTTAGGGATCCGTTTGCGAAATATAAGGCTTTAAACCTGTAACCTACCACGCATTATCTGTATGGCCCAAAGGTCAACTGGTAGAGTACTACTACAGTATAGTACCATACTATACTATAGTACCATACTGGCATTATGTTCGCCTTTTGTACAATTATGTGCAATAAAGTTTTAAATAAATAAAAAATAATTTTTGTTAGAGTCACGTGTTCCCCCCCCCCCTGCCAGCTAAACGGTTGCTTCTGGATATGTGAAAAAATTCACGGCAGTAGCATATATAACGTAGTGTAGCGGATAGAATGAATCGATGTCGTAGTCGAGTGAATCGATGTTGTAGTCGAGTAAATCGATGCCAGCTCTATATAAACGAGCCGTACCGGTTGCACACGATCAGTTAGTTTCGAGCTCTCGTGCGATACGAAGTGCTGTCCGCTTATGTTTTGAAGTGTTTAACGTCTAAAGTGACCACATATTCATCTAAGTGTTAATTTTGCAATGTTGTTTAATGAGTTTGTTTTTTGAAGCTGGAATCGCTTACAGTAGTTAAAAGGAAAACTATGACAGCTAAGTAGGTTCTATTAGTTTTTGAATATTAGTCGATCAACATATTATTATGACAGTCAAAAAAATAAATTATGTTCATAGAACTGCATACGTAAAATGAGAATGTTTTTTTTTCCTCGTGAAATCCATGGTGTGGGGTATCGTTGGATAGGTCTTTCAAAAATATTGCGGGTGTGTGGAAAACATTTTTTGATTCAGGGATCCGTTTGCGAAATATTAAACTTAAAGTGCTAATTTTTGTCACTTTAGTACATAATCTGTCTCCAACTGCAAAGTTGACTTCTGTTGGTTTCTTTTAGGTTTGGTTTATATGGGCTGGCGAAGTCTACTGTTCTCACAGAACCACTAGTATAGTTTAGGTGAGTACCTACTGTTGACAAAAAAAGACACGAATGAATATATAAATAGTATCGGATTGCTGTCAAATATATATGTGGATGAAAAATTCGTTATCATCATCATAACAGCCGGAAGACTGCTGGACAACGGCCTATCCCCCAAGGCTCTGCACGACGACCGGTCCCGCGCTATCCGTACCTCTAATATTGCATTCCCATTGACGTTTCTCACCAAATTCAACTGCTATCTCATTTATTTTAACTAAGCCTTTAAACAGCTAACTCTACATAGAACTAACCCTTTAAATAGTTAATATTTTCAACTAGACAGCAAACATTAGGTACCTACCCCGCGCTCCCGCCTGCGCCTGCGACTGCGCTTGCGAGGACTGAGAACAGTTTCTGGATTTTCTTTAGTTTAGTTGGCTTCTTGTCTTAACCTTATACGTACGTGATTGCATAGTCATCGCATCAACGTTAACCTATCAAGCTAGAACTTCGTCCGATATGGGATCTCGCGTCTTATTTGCCAAGTTGAAATGGATGTAGCAGGCATTTTGTAAATAAAGGGCTAGCCCTTTGGCTTAGAACCAGTCCAGTAGTTGTTGGGCTGTCTTGACCAGCTTCTCTTTCAACAATACGACGTTTGATTTTGTGACTAGGGCCGCTACGTCGTCTGCGTACATGTATACCTCCGCCTTGGATACTGCTGGAGGTAGGTCGTTGAGCAGTAGGGCAAATGTGGTATGGCACACCGAGGTCGGATAGTGCCTCGTCGGATTGGACTTAATTAATACTAATTAACTTAATTAATAACGAATACTCGTTATTCGATATTCTCTGTAATGTTCCTTTGCAAAATTGTTATGTCAAGGAGTAATGTTAAATAAATAAAGGCAAATCAAGGTTTTTTTAAAGTTTATTTACAAGATCGTCACGCGCCCCGCCCCTCCCTGCACGCGTGATATTCTTTCCGAACAATGTAATTAAGATAGGTAAGTAGGTAAGGTACTCGCAGTGTCGGCAACGTCAAAGTTTTGCCGGGCGCTTGCCGCCCGCTCATCGCAGAACGAAAAGTCTCTATGTGCTTAAAATAAAGACAAAATTTGCTCGAAAGTCGAATGGGTAACCCCTTCATAGGGTTACCTCTTAGGAATGGTTTGCTGAGCTGTTCGATAGGGTTTTGAGAAGAAAAAGGTTACCGATTATTTTTATTATAATTAATTTCCTTTTGAGAATGCGCTTTAATGGTTTATTGAACGGGCAAGGTCTTATAGCACAAGTAACGGAAAAAATCCGAAAACCGTAAATTTGTAGTTACATCACTTAACAAATAAAAACTTTATTATTATTTGCGTATGAAAAAGTCATCCACTTAAGTTGTGAAATACTTAACTACAAATTTTATTAACTATTTTCTAATTTTTCTTTAATTAAATTTGTACGAAACCGCCAAGGCGCGAGTCCTACTCGGTTTTATTTTATTTTAATCATATTAAACAAATTATTTTAAAAACTGTTTGACTTCTATTCCGTCCGTGACTGTACCATGTAGGTAGTGATTTATGGCATGGGGCCGAGTTGGGAATTTTTTGTAGATATAATTTCTTGGGGCCGAGATGGGAAGGGAGCGAGTCGGGACTAAACCGAAACCAGATACACATTTATTGTTTTCAAAAAGACGTATAAAATATCTTTGGTCGCGCGAGTAGCAATTTTTTAAAATTCATGGTTTTCAACCTTCATTTTACTATGCTATTTCACATAAAATCAATGAGACCGAAAAAATACGGACTTGTTTCAACTCGCTTGCACCGAGTGTCACGCGCCGCGCGCCTGTCTCTGGCCGGCTGGTGTGCGTGCGCCCCGCCCCCCGCGCCACCCCCTGCGCCCGCGCTTGCCTTGTCCTCGAATACGTTCCCGTTTTTATTATTAAATAAAAGATTCCATTGACAAAAACGACACAAATTATGAATAGAGTTTCGTTACACCATAATAATAATAAAGACGTAAACTCTAATAACTTGCATTTTCTTTTGTGACTTTTACATGGTGTTGTAAAAAAAAAATAGAAAAGCTGCAGATACCGTGGATGAATTCGACACAAAATGTTTTGAACAACAGATACCAGTGATCTAAAACGAGTGACACCTATTTAACCGATTGTAATATTCTTTTGGAGCTATTTAGGCGACGTGTTAGGTACTGGTTAAAAAACAGTGTTCCCGTGGACAGAGATGACACAAAAAGCCTGTGTACATCGGCTACTACTTGGTTATTAACATGAAAGAAAAATTTTCATCTCTAATTTTCTTTTAGTCCGATTTTGTTCAAAAAGACAAATACCTAAATATCTACCTAAGCAAATACCTAGGATGACACAAATTAAGGTATTAGGTCGGGGAAATGGTCCGGAAACTATATGCGAAAAACCAACAACTTTAGTATTTTTGAAACCTCAAAACCTAGCGCTATCGGACTAGTGGGCATCTTCGTAGAACGGGCCAATGGGGTCGGTGAACTCGAGCCAAAGAAGTGGCAATCGCGAATAAGCAGACTTTTGGTAACTGGAACCCAGGTGTTGGCGGTCACTCACGTGCACTGTTAAAGAGTTGTATAAGCACTGTGACGCTTTCTACGCCTTCTTGTAATCAGAATAAGCAAAGAAGTGAACGGAAAAATTGTCAACGTTTAACGGTTCTTTTTGCAAGAAAAGACAACAATAAAACGAGAAACGCAGAGTGCAATGGAATATTTTATTTACTTACCTACTTGTTTCTTTAATTAAGTATGACAGGCCCAAGACAATATGTTAAGCACAAAATGCGATTTATTTTGAGATGATACCCTATTATTTTCTTACGAATAAAAACACGGTCTTAGGGAATTTGATGTAACAACTTGTCTGCATATTAGTTAATTTTTGTGATTTTGGGTTGTTACATGAGAGTAAGTTGTATCCTGTATTTATTTGTGTTGTTTGTTAAATTGAGCATACTTTATCCAGTGTCAGAGATGAAGATATTAATAAAGATAATTCAGTTCAATACATTTTATTGCGCATTTAAAAGTTACAGACAAAAAAAGTGAAAAACAGTTACCTACAGTAATGTAGATCTAGGCGGTCTTATCGCTAAGAGCAATTTCTTCCAAACAACCTTTATAATATGTCGAAAGGATCCTATTTTTTTACGGATGGGAAACATTGTTAGATGGGTCAACAGCGTAGCGAGCTTTTTCCGTGTTCTGTGGGGTCAACACCCTTAGGGACTGCGCAAACCAGCGGAAATTTTCCCGCGCACTTTTTGACGTCATTGTGAAATGTACCGTATCTCTATAGCCTAAAGAATAAAATCGTTTAATGACTTCTGCACGTCGGCGTCGCCTTGCGCTCGAGGTCATTCACACGATTTTGTTCTTTAAGCTATAGTGATATGGTTCATTTAACAATGACATCAAAAAGCGCGCGGGCAATTTTCCGCTTGGTCTGCCCCGACCCTTATATCACCTCAAAAGACAACTTTTACAGAGTTGCACGGACCGCTATAAAAAAGTTGTGGAGATCATAACTAAGATCACATGAAAATTATGTTCTTATAGCTCTTGTCCTCTGATGGGCGTTGCGTTAATTTATATGTAGGTCACGTTACGCCTGCGCATTGCGCCGACCACACGTTACGAAAAGCACACGTTGGCCACCACAGGAATACCAATCGGGCTGAATTGGGCGGCTCACAAAGGTCGAAGGCAAAATAATTTATAAAAAATTGCGAAATAACTACATAAAAAAAGAGTTGGCACATTGGACGTGCTTACGGCGACGCCACGTTCTCTCTTCTGAAGGTTACCGAGAAGCTGTGCGTGTACCGTTAAAACAAAACTGTCATCATTTATCGAGAACTAGTTTAACAATGGATCTTTTAAAAGGGTTGTCTTTATTAAGTACCTACACAGTATGATAATAGGTACTTACTCTATTATGTTTGTCTCAGAAATTAGTAACTAAAGAAATTAAATTAACAAAATAACTAGGATTATTAACCGTAATTATTGCAATTGTAATAATCACAGGGAGGTATTGAGAGACAGGGACTGCGTGTCTTAACTGCACTTGACATCGTTAGTTTACTTAAAAAGTACAAAAAATGTATAACAAATACATAATATTTAAATTGCGGTTCTTCGAATACTATATTCCTACAAACCGTGCATGTCTACAATATTGACGGCTACACTAAATAACTTTAGTTCTGACTGTTACCAAAATCAAGATTTATTGCATAAAATGCGTTTTTCTTTAGGTGTCTTAAGATAACAAACTCTTTTGCGCTTAAAACAAAATGTACGATAGACGATGTTCTTAAATGGACCGCAAAGTTTATATGGTAATGCAAACTTGTTTTTGCTGCTAGGGTACCTTGCACACATATATGAGTTTGTTTACATAATACAGCTAAGGATAAACGGAATATACGAAAGCTTCTCTATATGAAATAACTATGCATTTTTGTTACAAATTTTTTGTGTGGATTTATTTATTTATTTAAATTATACATATACTGATAAGGTCATGTTGTATGGGTACCTTGCACACATATATATGTTTGTTTACATAATACAGCTAAGGATAAACGGAATATACGAGAGCTTCTCTATATAAAATAACTATGAATTTTTCTTACAAATTTTTTGTGTGGATTTATTTATTTTTTAAATTATACATATACTTATAAAGTCATGTTGTATGACCTATATATACCTAGTCATTCGTAATAGATGACAATTCAATAGCTCCAACCATTTGTAAGTAAATCGCAAGTTTCAATTTCAGTTGTAAGGAAACTTAAAAACTGGGTTTTTCCCAGACAAATGGGTACTACTATGTCATAGACAAACAACGACGTTAGAGCCGTTTCTGAGAAAATTCATCACTTTTTGTTGTATGACAGCTACTCTTCGGTTTGAAGGTACGAAGAAAATGTTGATAATGTTTCGATAAAATAAATTAAAACTCTTAACTTCCAAATTTAGTCCCATTCGGACCAAAGGTTTAGAGAGCCAAGTGGTTTTTCGGTATGTGGTATGTGATATAGAACAACAACACATTTTCGCGAAAAATGTAAGTAAAACTTTTTAAAAAGTAAAAAATATTCTCAGCTTTTTTTCAAAATTATGTTTTTTTTCTATATGAAGATAAAGAACTTGTAACTCCTCAGGATGGCGATAATAAGAACTGGTTCTTAATCTTAGTAATGTCTATACTTAGTCTATTTGTTTTATGCTCTAACTTCATTGGCCTATGGGTCCTGGAGCTCTATTTTTGAATCGCCCTCCTCGCTTCGTGCGGTCGATCCTACTGATTTTTGTATCGGATGTCGAAGGAAAATCAGTAGAATCGACCGCTCGAAGCGAGGAGAGCGATTCAAGAATAGGGCTCCTGGTCGCTCGCTTCGCTCGCTCAAGCTTCGCGAAGATAATTACAGAAATTGTAAAACGAAAAGTATTAAAATTAAAGTGCAGACCATTAATTTTAAATCAAACCTTTAAAAAAATTTTCATTTGAATAATAATTAGTAACCTGTCCCTTTTGGAAACCTAATAAATACCTAATCTTTGTTTTCTTACTTATTATAATTATTGAGAAATGGGAATCGCTGCCAGCGGTCTACGCAGGACATTCACGCCGTTGTTTCGGGCTGCGCAGACGCAGGCGAAGGCGTGCGATTGCCCGGGGTCGGGTGTCTTATTTCTAGATCATTGAACCTCTGCAACCTTGTGCGTTGAGCGCGACCGCTCTCCGTGCGCTGACGCAACCACTCCAGCCCCTTCTCCAAAACCATATCGCATAATTACTCCTTCAGGGCACACCTAAATACAAGTAAAGGTCCAATGATTACCTATTCATTCAATTAGAATTAATCGATGTTTAAAATGTTTGTTTAGTTTATTCAACGTTCGAATGTGATCTTTGAACACTGCTCTGTCTGACTCTGCTTGTTCAAACGCCAACGTTTCTCCATCCCTAGAGTTTTACATTTTGAGCGATTTTTACTTTCTCGCCACCAGTATACCGTAGATACTAAGAGTAGGAAGTATTGTAATCGCGAAAAAAAAAACTTTTTTTTTGTTTTTTTTTTCCGTCAACGATTTAACCTAAAATAAACTATAAATAGAATAATAATAATAAATTAAAATATCGATAACACATGTACCAAGAAACCGAATGTCTCAATTCCGTCTGTCCGTCTGTCAGTCACGCTTGGCTGGAGGCTAAACCTTTGGTCCGATTTGGACCAAATTCGGAACTTAAGAATTTTAAATTACTTTATCGAAGGATTATCAACAGTTTCATCGTACATTCAAACCGAAGAGGAGCTGTCATACAACAAAAAATGATAGGTATATTTTTTTCAGAAACTGCTCTAACGATTTTGATGAAACTTTGCATGCCGTAGTTGCTTATGTTTGTCTATGACATAGATATTCCCATTGGTCTGGAAAAAGTCTAGTTTGTTTGGTTACCCTACAAATGAAAACTGAAGCCCCACAGTGAAACTGGCGATTTGCTCACACATTATTGAGATTTTATGATTTTATGTATGTGTTTTTTTTATGGGCTGTACCGGCATGAAATAAATACTATTTAATTTAATTTTAATTTAATTATTGGAACTATTGAATTGTCATGTATTACGAATAAGTCATACAACATGACTATCAGTATAAATGTATAATAAAAAAATATCCATACAATTTAATTTTTGATAGGAAAATGACGAAGCTGTATGAGATAACTCTTTCTTTAAAAAAAAAAAAAATGGCGAGAAAGTTTAGTACGGAGTTGCGGCCCGCCGTACAATTTTTTTTTCAAAATTTGCTGAAGGTTAGATCTATCTATTGCAAAAATATTCGTTCGGTACCCACCCATATAATATGTACGTACGTTGTGGTGTGATACATTTGTAGTGTACAAACTAACCGAGTTAGCACCTGAAGCAGGGTGGAACTGTAGCGAGTCGGCCAAGAGGCGTGCGACTACGACGATGGAGCGCTAACGAACCGCGGCGGTCCGCAAATAGTTCGTGAGAAGTGCGAAACGGTCGCGGCTACGAGTGGATGGCGCCTGCCCTGAGAGCGTTGCGAGGCGAGGCTTACGTAAATTGCTGACATAACCGAGTCGACGACCGCCGCTTGCGCAACCACCGCCGAACCCGCAACCCCACGCACCGCGCCTCTCCCTCGGCACCTCCTCCCCCACCACCCACCGAAATTACCTAATTGTACCCAAAATACAGCAAAAGGACACCGGTTCATAGCCCGCGTTACGAAATCGGCATCGGCAATCATTAGTGCAACAACCTTCTGCCTAGGTGAGGTGATGGACATAGTTGAACATTTTATCGAGCGTTCAATGCGATTAACATTTAATATGCAAAACTAATTATGTACCATCGTATAAATTGATTTACTAGATATTTTTCTATGGCAGCTTAATAGGTAGGTAGGTATGTAGCTAAATTTAGATGGTGCAGCCGCTACTACCCTGCGAATGTGCAATTTTTATTTCGTTGACTATCATTGCCTGCAGTCATTGTATTGTACTGTGTATTCGTTGCAGGCACCAGGAAATGCGAGAGCCGAAATGATACAAAATGGATTCGTGTGTATTCACGTGACGTATTTGGTACAGTTATCCTTAGCGAACGAAAGTGAAAACTAAATACGAGCCCGGTCGACGACCCCAGGTGGGTCATCGACCGCGCCGAACTGCAAAGGCCGTTTGTGAGTGCGGAGGCCGCGCGACATTTAGCGGCGGCTGTGGACGCGCCCGGTGCCCGCTGCGCTCGCGCCGGTATTGCGCACCTCGCAGCCGAACCGGTGACAAACAGCTGACCACAACTTTATTTTAGTTCAAAATCATTAAATTTTATTATGAAAAGGGAAAGTTACAGACGTAAGTCTCGAAATCGTTAGTAAAGTAAACAAGGACTTTGACCACAAATTATATTTTGTTCTTTTTTCATTCCATAAGATTTTGCTATTACTCGTATTTAATTGTATTTCGTGACAGATTGGAATAACAACAGACCATCTATCCGAATTACATGCATAATGACACATTTTGGTTGCTCGAAGTGACACAGACCGCAGACTGATTGTCAACCTCTCCTTTTTCTCAATAATTAAGTAAGAGCATAGCGGCAAGTTTCGAACCCTTCTAGTTTATTGCCATTGAAACGAATACCTATAGAAATAAATAGGAATCAATATAAATTCCTGTAACGAGGCTTGGTGCCTTAAATACTCAATGTAAGAAGTAAAACGTATCGTTTAAATATATGTTTTCAGGTTTGATAATATACTTAGGTCAAATATCCGAATTTGCATAAAGGGTTCAAGTCGATTGCACCTTTCTATCAAACGTTCTTTCGAACAAACTGTGTTTCGAACGAAATGTTAAGTCGACCAATTGTAATACCGAACAACATAACTTCAAACAAATCTACTTCGAGTAACTATTTCTCGAACATCGGTGGTGGTTTCCTTCTTTACCATTACCATTGTGCCCAAAATTATTTCTTTTTCCTCGAGATAAAATACAGTTTATTACAAATTAAAGTATCTTGTGCCTTAAATATTTCTGTTTATTTTTTAATATAAACTATATTCTGCCCTGCGGCTTTGCTCGCAGCTATTCAAGTCTCTCTCGGGAACAGATTTTCCTGTGAGAAAATAAGTGGGTATGAAAAAAAGAGAAAATAAGATGTCCGAACGGAGATTTCTACCTATCTATATAAATAAAATCGCTTTTGAAACTAAATCGGTACAGTTTTTCGTGGCGCATACAAATATACCTTAACACGAGTTCTGTACCTGTCGCAGACTTTACATGTCCATGGAAATCAAGGAGGTTGGAAATTTATATCACCGACCGCCGCGCCGCGCCGCGGCGCACCCGCGCGGCGAAGCCCGCGCATGCGCATTTTGGGCTCTGTGATGGAAATCAAATCAATGTAATCAGTAACCATCAAAGTCTGGGCGGGCCATACTGATTGACCTGATAAGTGAATTGCTCCTAAACATGAAAAATTTGTCGAAATTTCAAATCAACAGCCTATTAACATGTCCCCAAGTTTCGAGAAAAACCCATTAGTACATGGCCCAGCCGGGGATGGAACTTCGGACCTTTCGATGTGATATAGGCCGCGTCTAATCCCCGACGCCACTGACACTCTGACTGAAACAAAATTCACGTTAGGGAAACAATGCGAATGTAAAAATGGAAGAAAATAAATTGGAAAATAATACCAACAAATAATTTTAAAGGAATAATATACGTTCACACAAATGGATTTTCTATTGTAACATATTCTTTCTGCTGTTTAATCTGTGCTCGTTTTGAACCTAGACTAAATCGGTTTTCCGAATCATCATCATGTCAGTCTAATGTCTTGATGATGATGACTCAGTCAGTGTAGACGGAGGGCAGAAGAGGATTGAAAACTCTTTCAAAAGTACAAATTAAGAAATGAGTAGTTTTATAGTTAGAAATTGCAAGCTCTCCCTTTGCATTATACAAACTGAAAGAGAAATGGCAATGAAATCTAATCGAATTCATGTTTTCCATGTCGATTTCGAAAGTTGGCTGGCTTTTCTAAACAAGGTGTTTTGAGCAGCTTGACCGACAATCTGACAGATATTGTACCATGAATGTAGTACATACTTCCACTTCATCGATTGGCTTATACAAGTATAGCGATCATGCGGTAGCAGTAATAACTACTGCTACTATCTTTTTTTAAGCCGGAAAGTGAAAAAAGAATAAAAAAATGATGGTGCACGATTCCTGTTTAGTCGGTCAGTAGGTGCCCGTCCTACGGTAGCTAATATGTAGTCGCTTATTTGGACACTGAGGCAGCACCGCCCGGGGTTACCGGCCGCGGCCGCCATCGACTGCTGATGTAAAGAGAAACACATTACTCGAAATTACGAGACTTGTCGAATTATAGTACGTACGTAGGCTTTACAGTGGGTAGGTATTTTATAAATCTCCTTTATTATGTAGTTAATTAGAGGCAACGTTCCGTCAATACGGATACAGATAGAAAGCTTCTTGTCGTTCTGTAGGTACCTATATGTGTTGATATAACTGGAAAACTACTCGATTAAGCAGAAAATTGGAACATAATTTATAAAATTTGTTCCGCACTGGTTGAATAATTATGGAAATTTCAGAATTTTCAATTTTAATATGTGGAAAATATAAAAAGAAAGAGATATTTTAATTTACGTACCCGCAAATTTTCCACACCTATAATATGACGATATAAGACTAAGATTAAAAATCGCAAGATCACAAAAACGGAAAAAACAGGTTATCCTACTAACTTACCTACTCGTAACAAGAAAAAGCTTTGTATTCGTAAGTTGTGCATTGCAAAATGAAATTTTTTCTACACGTAAATTAATTTTGTTTCCTCGCGTTTAGTCGTCAAATGCATATTGCTAAGGCTCAGCCTTCTAACTCACTTGCCTAAGAATTACTCTCTTACTGTTTATGAAAACAACGAAATACTTACTATCATTTTAGTGTTTTTCATGGCAGCAAACCACAAAGCAAAATTTGTCTTTGTTATTAGATCATCATGCGTTGTGTTTTTCTGTCCCCTTTCAGTACAATTATCACTCGAGTCGATGCGAGAGTACTCTTTTTAGGTACCTATTGTACTCAATGAGTTGTATCGTTGCGAACGGCACTATGTGGGCAGGTCGCCCGTTCAACTAGGCCGCGGTTCCACCGAACGGGTCTCGACTTTTTGTTCGTGATGATGCGGAACAGAAGAGAGAAATTCGGCGAGATAAAGCAGCACTCGCAAACGAGGACACGGTCACGAGGAGTCATCGGCTCCGAACTCACTGAATGTAGAGCAACGAAGTATTTCTCCTTGGGACACGGTACAACCTGTCCGCCATGTGCCATAAGCATTACCGCCCCGGGCGAGCCCAAATACACAGCTGGTTTATTTACGTTCATTTGAACATAAAGTTACTTTTGTTTGACTGGCTATGTAAAAATACTTTGGAGTTTAGGCAAAATCGGTAACATTTATTAATAAAAAGTGAAAGCTAATATTTAAAGTTATGGAAAACTTTAAATAGCTTTTTTAAACTAACTGAAATCACATGTAAAGTACCGTATACGGTCCCATTTTAAGTAACGCTTCGCAACACGAGATACTTTCTTCTGTCGGCGCCATTTTTTTTAACAAAGGCATTGTTCGGCGGAGGAATGGATAAAATCCGATTATATTTTCGAAAGCACAACGAGTCCTTATGTAAGAGTTCAACGTGACACTTGGAGAGTTGGAGCGAAGCGAAGGTACCAGCGCAGCGACCGCGTCCGTCCGAACGACGACGCGCCATTTCCCTTGCGCTTACGTCTCATAATCTATGTCGCAGAAATATTCTCATAGCAGAAATATTATAACTTACAGTAACATTATAATCTTACGAATTATTCTCAATCGACTCCAATTCTCACAAATTCACGGACTGATTTTAGTAAAATTGTGAGCCAATGTTTTTTGACAATATTCCTGAATGAGCGTCACAGTAAGATTGTGAAACTGATGTTGATTGGTCCCTTTAAAATATCATTCGTATTGTATAGTTTTGATATTAGCCAATAGGGGCGTGCAGCACACCCTCGTCTAGCTACAACTATTCGAATTGCGAGTACATTACATTTGACGTAGCTGTGGCAAAAATTTATAAAAATATATTAAAGATATTTTATTTAATTTAATTCAAATTCATTTATTCAGATATTATTATTAAAATTAAATTTAACTTACGGGAAAAAAATTACTGTACTACTGCCAGACAGGTTGGTGCAAAAAATAATCCGTCGTACTACCAGTAGTAACTTTTAAATAATGATTGTTCGTTTATTACTACGTATACTATGTATGTACTATTACTATTGTATTTAGACAAAATTTTAACTATAATTATGTACTATTTAGTCTTATACCCTTAGAGTGAGTGTTAGTGTACTGCGATAGGAATACCTAAACTATTTTTGTTTAAGGTACTTAGATTCTTCTTTAAACGACGTTGGCTTTCCTGCGTTACACAATATTCGGATGCCGATAATCCAGGTCTAGGTACCTATACCTACTTATTTTTTTCATATTCGCCCCTCTTGTTTAACTTTTTAATATTTTTTTTTTTTTACTTTTGATATAATTTGGTGCTCAATAAAGTATATTTGATTTGATTTGTTTATACTTATATCTAATTGATGACCTCAAGTAGACATGTTAAACTTTCCTATTGAGTGATTGCGACAAAGATGTTTGTACTAGCGATGATGGCTCCGGGTCGAGTGTCGTTCGAAGAGTCGCAGTCGCCACTCACACTGACAGCAACCGCACCACTGGGGCGGGTCGACGACCTCAAGCAACGCTTTACATTTGGCGAACAATGATTTGGAGTGGCGAGGTGAATGGCCGCGCTCGGAGGGGCTGAGCGTGGGCAGTTATTGACCCATATTGGAGGTGAAATGTAGATCAGTGGGCGAGAGCGGCGAAATTCGCGAGTCGAGAGCGCGCGCGCGGCTCCGCCCGCCCGTGCCGGCGCGGCGCGGCGCAGGCGCAGGCATGGTCGCTGCACGCCGCCGCGCCGTGCCTTCGTTTACCCGCTAATACGCGCTGCTGAACATTGATACACGAAGTAAATTGCTAGTTGAATGAATTTTTAGTAAATTAAATATGACCTCCATTCTAGTCTAGTATATTATAAAGCTTGACTATAAAAAGTATAGGTATATGAGTGGGTAATTATCAAAAATTACATTCACAGGTTGTAACATAACTAACTAGCTGTCGACTGAAACTGAAAAAATAGTAGTCTAAATTAAAAACCTACGTAAATCAACGTAAATGAAGAAGAGAACACTTAAATACTGTAAGCATTAACATTTAAACGACCTTAATATATTATTAAGTAATCGTGATCATAAACATCCAGATTTGAGTTTGTACGTAGTTTAATAAAACTAGTAAGCCCCTCAATAAATAATAATTTGTACTTACGTTATCAAATCAATTGAAAAATGTTTTATCGCTTGAATCACTTTAGAAATGGATCACGCTAATTTATTGCTCTACATTTTTAGATTATCAAAAGGTATTAGAAGTTAATACTAAATGCGATAAATTCAAATATTAGTCATACGTGCCTTAATACACACCAGTAGAATTAGTTGTTCAGGTTTTTGCAGAGTATGAAGTGTAGGTAGTAACGTTACCTACACAATGTAAGGGTATGATTTACTAGGAATGTATCTTGGTTGACCTATTTCGACACGTGTACGTGTGCGCCGGAGCACTACAAACTTCATGACCAAAAATAATGGGAAATTCTTTATTGCCATTCAGATTGCCTTTAGAACAGTTAAATGGCTCTTTGTCCAGTTCCAGACACATAAAAAAGTGTCCAAATTTTCTGAGGGCACATTTTATAGCATTCCGAGTAACGGGTCTTTAGTGGGGCGGCGACAAAGGCTATGCTATATTATGCACGAAATCAATATAGGTTAAGGTACTTATGTAGTTAATATAATACTGAGTTATCACATACATAGGTGGACGGATAATTAGAAACAGGGCAAGATTTTCATACAATCGAGATCACTTTGAAGCCATGGTTCTCCGTGAAGGATTGATTTGGCCATGATCTGATGACGGTCATAGAGAGAGTACATGGAGGACTTTCAGATCGCTATAGATATCCAACTGATCAGATGAGCCGTTTGGTAGCAGCATCGTCATGTAGAAATAACTTGCAAAATGGCATAAAAATGTATGAAAATCTTAAAGTTAAGGAATTATGACGATCCTGCTCACAAACGGCTGATTTGATTAGTTTGACATCTATAGCCATCTAAAAGTCCTCCATCTACTCTCTCGATGACCGTCATCAGATCATGCCCCGATCAATCCTACACGGAGAACCATGGCTTCAAACTGACCTCGGCTGTATGAAAATCTTGCCCTGTTTCTAATTATCCGTCCACCTATGTATATTTCACCTATATTTCTTACTAAATTAGGTTCTAAAAGTAATTACACAAACTTTGTGGTATAAAACTTATATCGATATGCACACAAATTAGAAAAAGTCACAAAAGGTAATATAAATAAATAATATTATTTATGTATCAAGAAAAAAATTACTAGTGTACTTAGTGCACAAAGAGATTCTTATACAAGGCTGTACTTAGAACATTAAATTCAAACATTTAATTAAAATAATAATAATAATAAATACCTATTTATTGCGCTATGTTTCTTTTTACTATGTCACCATTACTCGTATCGTTATTTGTTCATGCTTATGACCCGACATAAGCGAATTAGGTATGTCCACTATTTCTTTATTTTACGCTTACGTTTTTAGCATTACGATCGTAATAATGTTTTTCTCGAAAACTATTACATAAATAAACAAAAAACCTAATCATCCATTCATCATAATTAATTATAATAATATCATTGTTGCAATAAGAATATTTAAATATTTTCAGTGACCTTGTATATTCGGCGTTTTAAGTGGTATTATACGTGTTTTAGCTTTTATATCCTTTGGTGTAATTCGCTATGATAGATAACTGATAATCATAATTAATTACAATCCTTTGCGAATACGTAACGTCATTCAATGAATTATTTCTTATCAAGTCTGAAGGCAATCTGGCTTGTTTGCTCTCTTGATTTGTTTTGTCGACGGAATGCGTTTGTAGTACTCGTAGGTGCATCGTTTGCTCAAAGGAATTTGATGAGTCGAGGACAATTAGATACCTGCCATTAAGTAGTGTTTAAAAAACAATCTCGTTTTCGACTTTTCAGCATTTCGTTAACGATATCTTTCGATTACAAATAAATTGAATATATAATAGGAATATATAAATGTAAGGTGCACCGGAGCAATTGCAACTATAGTCGTAACTAGATATAAACTATACAAAGTTGTGTCACTTGTACCATCAATGGTTTTACTCAATGGTACAACTGACACTACGCGAAACTCTGCAGTTACATTTGGATAAGACCGTAAGGTCACTAACAATAACATTGGAATTTTTGCGTCAGGGTAACGTAAAATGTTTCCAAAATTGGTACATTTATACACACGTAATTTTTTTTTACTATACCACCGCTTTCTAGGTGTTAGCGCTATAAAGAAGAAGCGGCCGCCGCGCAACACATCTACACACAAACTTCCGCTACTTCCGCAATACATGTTTTTTTTATAATCACGTTTTTAAAACTAACTAGGTACTAAACAGATTATGCGATGTAACATCTTTGTCATTCAAACGAAGCGCCTCGTGAACGATTTACTGATCTTACTAAGTCTTAATCGTGGTAGTTACATAATACAAGTTTATTTCTAGTTTTTGTGTCATACATAAGTAACTATAATTGTTACAGTGCACTAAAAAGAGACAAATTATTTTCGTGGATATACAAAATAATAATATTATCAAAAAATGATACGGTTAATGTGTTAATTCTATATATAAACTTTTCTGTTGTTATCTGTCGACAACGCATTTTGTAAATCGCTCTAAGCTCTCTTTTACAAAATAAAAGCGGTCTCTATATCGACTGCTTGACTCGACAGTGGGATAGCTGGTGGGATTATTGGATAGTTGGTTCTTCAGCAAAGTTTTTAAGGTGCACGGAAAACTTATTCAACGCAAGCGAAGCCGCGGGCAATAGCTAAATAGTATAAGAATGTATAAGATTTTAAGTACATAGTACAAACATCCCTTTAGGCTTCCTATTGTATACTAATCTCTATTCAGAAACTACATCTTAATGTTCTGAAGTATAAGTATTTCTCACGGTGTATGCGAGTATACGTACAGTCGAGGCGTGGTTCTAAGTATCGATTGCTGGTTCCCAGAATGGCTATAAACCGACCGAGAGTTCTAATTATAGTGCACACGCAGGCAAACACCTTATGTCACATCAAACAAGGTTACTATAGCGAGGAAATTTGTTCTATACGAGTTTCCGAAAGCGGCTTGAAGAAAGTACTTTTACTGAGAGAAGGCACGACGTGGCACAGTTTCCACGAGGCGGTGTGGCGGTACAGTAGGCAACGAAAGTACCTGAACACTGTTGAACTTTATGATATTACGATAAGGTTGAAAATGTTCAGCTACATTGGTCGCTGACTGTGACTGCGCGAGCGCAGCCGCCTGGCGCTTGTCACTGCGCAGGCTTTCCACTCGCGCCGCAAATTTAACGATCGACAGTACTAGTCCAAAGGGGAAATGTGCGGGATTAATGTAATGGATGGGCAATGCTCACCGGATAGAAAGACGTTCGGTAGAGCAGCCTGTTGGTTGGCTTTTCCGACTTTTCCAGTACGAGATATAAGTCGAATGTAGGTAATTCTTCTGAACAAGACTACTATACTAGCTACCTATTTTCAGAAAGTTTTTATTCGCTTTTGTCTTAGAACGATAAGTATAATATGACGGGGGGCGACAATGGGAAACATCTGAAGATACCTTACTATACCTACCGGTTCACCCCCTGTGATCACTAAAAGGAAGACTGCTCTGCTCTCAACTATGAGCTGACTTTCTTTTGGAGACTGATGAGTTAGCTTCTTAAATACCTGTGCGACGTCACCCTCTATCCTGGCTCTTTAGGGTTGAACCTCACTATCTCGTGTCGCACCGTGAAATACTTAAAATGCGTTTTGTATACTTTCAAGCGCCCACATCGAACAATACCAGGACGAGGTTCTAACGCATAACAGCGGGGGCGGTATAACCATCTACGAAATTCTCAGGCCAAATTCCGCAGGTCGGTGACGGTAGGCAGTGTGAGGTGCCTGACTGTGATCACCAACCCATGCGTGGCATAAAATTTCCCCCGTGGAGAGCGCTAGTGGAGCCCCGCGCTAGGCCTCTCCTAGGTGCAGCACTGGATTTTTATATTATTAAGCTGATAATAGTGTTGAAATATAGCAATCGATATGAAACTAAATACGGACCTGGAACAAACTGCCAGCGGAAATAAGTAGATCTTTAATTTATGACAAGGCTTACAAATTAAGACTACTCCGTGATATAATTAATCTGATAGATAATGTAAGTATCCTTAAATTTATATAAAAGGTAAAAGATAATACTTTTGTCATAGTTTTGTGAAAACTGACCAGAAAATAAGGTGAGTGGATTGATAAGGCGAACGAGTAGACAGCGCCCATCTTAAATTTAATTAATTAAAACTTATCAATGGAAGAGCAATGGAAATGGTAGAGAATGTTTGTGTAATGGTTTCTCATTGCTGTTTCCATGTTATTTTAAATGTAGTGTTACCCATACCTTTATCCGTCGGATATAAAAGTAGTAATAATTTAAATTTATATTCGATTATCTAATAATATCTATCTCTCATATTTTTTATATAAAATAGAAACCTAAACATCCGTAACATAAAATAAAAGCGAGTAAAAACTCTACCAGTGCGTTTCAAAATGGTCCTATGTAAATCTCCACGAAAGTTGCTATCACCTACTGCTACTGCTGCTATTGCTAAAGCTTTACGCAAATCGCCAATCAGCTCAGTTGTGCCGTATGTGGACTGTCATGCTGTATTTAATAAATAAGGAAGATGACTTTATATTTTAAATAAGATTACCTCCTGAACAAGGTTAGTTATCTACATAGATTGTGTAAAATTCGTTTATGTGTTTCCAGCTAAATAATGATGAAGCTCTTCGTCGCACTTTTCGCCCTCATGGCCGTGGCCGTCGCCAACCCCGTGCCTCTGGTACAGCTTATTGTCAACGTGAACATTCCCGGCAGCGGCCCTGAAGTAGTTATCGTGCCTGAATTAGTTCCTCCGACACCTGATCCTGTAGTCATCCCTGAGCCTGCCCTTCCCGAGATCATCCCTGATCCAGTGGTCATCCCTGAGCCTGCCCTTCCTGAGGTCATCCCTGATCCAGTAGTCATTCCTGAGCCTGCTCTTCCCGAGGTCATTCCTGATCCAGTAGTCATTCCTGAGCCTGCCCTTCCCGAGATCATTCCTGATCCAGTGATCATTCCTGAGCCTGCCCTTCCCGAGATCATTCCTGATCCAGTAGTCATTCCTGAGCCTGCCCTTCCCGAGGTCATTCCTGATCCAGTGGTCATTCCTGAGCCTGCCCTTCCCGAGATCATTCCTGATCCAGTAGTCATTCCTGAGCCTGCCCTTCCCGAGGTCATTCCTGATCCAGTGGTCATTCCTGAGCCTGCCCTTCCCGAGGTCATCCCTGATCCATCACCTATACTCGTAGTAGATGTTCCTCAACTAAACTAAGAACTATGTAAGCGGTTCGCAGCTGCTTGTTGTTAAGACCCGAGACAATAAGAAGTGCAATAGAACTTTGAAACAAATACCTACAGGCCAATCAAGATGAATATCTTTGTTGTTTGCAGCGAATTGTTTAAATTACCTACGACTATTAAATTTATCTGAAGCATTTGATTGCATTCTTATTGACCTAATACAATACATAACCCTTATAATGCGTACCTACAGGATAAGTTAGAGGAGAACATGAAAATTATCTACAAAATGACGTCAAATTCACATTATTCCTTTATTACTTTCACGTTAAAAGGAAAAAAAATACCGTGACGCTAGGTGAACGGACACGTGATATCCGAGCCAACAGTGTTTTGACTTCAAAATAAATCAAGCAATCAAACTCAAATCCGTAATAGTTTCTTACAATGCGGTGCGGAACCTATTTATTAAGTCTAAAACACAATGCCTATGACGCCGATGGCGGAGAAGAGTTATAAATAGCCCGCTGACTCACGCGCGCCTAGCCGGTGACGTAGCCCGATCCAGGGGTTGAATGAAAGATAAATGCCGCGTTTATCGTCGCATCCATTAATATTTTACTAACAAACCCATTCGCAAATTCCGAACATGTCGAATTTTTTCTTGTCTTTGAATCAATAGTTGTTTTAGAATTTATGTACAGTCAGCATCAAAAGTAGCTTAGTAGGTATTTGAATTTTCCAAAAGAATTGTAATGTTAGTGTTTCTTTCCAACATAACAATAAGTAGTCAGACATCAGAAATTTTCTAAAGTACAAGATTACACAAAGTTTCAAATGGAAAGCTTACAATATTTGATATAATATCAAAATATTCTGACTGAAAGAAATGCCATCGTCAAAAGTAGATGAACAAAAGTCCAAAATTACTGACTATTCTAAATTTCACAATAACTCTAAAGTCACAAGTTTAATCTTATAGAAGACTAAACTTGTGACTTTTCAAAAATAAAGAAGTCAGGGTATTGTGAAATTTAGAATAGGCAGTAATTTTGGAAGAGTTTTTTTCAACTACTTTTGACGATGACTGTACATCCATGGTAACATCACCATTTTAATCAATTTATTTATTGGTCTAACTTAATTAAATACGTACATAAACTTTTCATATTATGCTTAATTACTTTTTATCGATTAATTTAGATAATGTGATAATATGGCATCTCATACACAGGCCACAGGGAATGACGCGCGTTGAAATCTTTTATACTGCTGCTAAAGACTTCAATGTGCGCTCATCCCTCTATTGTCTCGTCAAGTAACAGATCAAGGTTGCCTGGAAGAAATCACTGAAAGCGATAAGGCCGTCTTTTGATTGTACACAGTTTAGTAATATGTATTTCGTAATGTAAACTTTTGATATAATTTGGTGCTCAATATAGTATATTTGATTTGATTTGATCAGATAAAGATTAGAAAAAATAACGATACGCGTGCATGGCGAAGCAAAGGTATTACATTGTGTAGGTATACATTATATAACAAATATGTAAGTACATACGTGGTTGGTACAGGACCATTCAATTACTTAAGTATACATTGTTACGAGTTAGTGCATGTGTTGGTAGGTAATTATCCGAGTATTTCAATCATACTAAAACCGACTTACAGAAAAACATTCAATTATGAAGAACTAACCTTGCCTACCTAGGCCTTTGTCCAGCAATGGGATCACCTGTAGTGACGATGGACTTACCCGAAAAAATAAAGTGACAAAGTTAAATCTAACAAAAACGGTAATAATAAATAATAAATGTTCTTCTTTTTAATAAAAATTCAGGCAATAAACCCATATTAGCACAATATACAAAATAAACAATATTTAAAAACAGAATTCCACTAATAATAATAGTGACGAGTTCATAAGAACGACAGTGTACATTATAAACTCTATTACCGTTATGAATTCAGAAGAATGATAGAATTTGCATGCAATGTTTTTATATTAATTAATTCGACTGTACTTGCCTACTACAGGAAGCTAACAATAATAACCTTGCCCAAGAACTAACCTATCCAGCCAACATGTAAAATCACAGTCCCCGCCGTAGTTCCTTCAAAGGAACTGTCAAAGTAACTACCTGAGAATAATCAGAAAGTCCCTTGGCGCAAGTGATTAAATTCTTCCCTTCTCAGAAACCGAATCAGCATCATGTTGGATATCCTGAATGACGTCACACAACTATGGGCAGAAGGTTTTGCCTCGTCTCTGCGTACCTACAACAACTGGTTCTCAGAACGCTCTCCCGCTTCCAAGAAGTTTTTTTTGCGCACCTGCTCTATTTGGACCTCCATTTAACTGTGACCGTGCAACAAATGCGGCCATCAATTATCGTGGCAGTCTATTTTTTGTTTCCACTCGCTTTATTGGTCGTGATTAATGACTCTCCCGTCACGCACGGTGCAACGGAAAAAGCTCTGACGCCCTTTCCAATGCCACATATTTGAGTTGTTCGTTTGTCTAATTGTAAATTTGTGAACGGGCTAGACTCAGTTTTTATGCCTTTGAAAACGTCTCGAACTTGTAAAAAAGAATAAAAGTTACCAGTGAGTGTTGTAAAACTTTTATTGTGTATTGTAAGTGCGCTTGTGCACTGCGTCCGATTTCTTCTCTTTTCCGCCCACTGTATAATTAAAATATTTTGCAAAGACGATGTGGTATAAAGGTTGTCATAGCCATAATATCTAGCGAAGGGAATGCTTGGTATGCATTTATTATTTCATTGACTGTATATACGTGCAGCGTTGACGTTAAGTGATCTCGGTGGCGATAATGCACGCAGAGGTCACGCTATCTCTCCAAGAGTTGACCTTGCTCCAGATCAGCTCGACCTTGTTCTCTCCAACGAGCTAACAAACGCTATCGTCAAGTTGGCCCACTGCGCTTAATTGAGCGACATTCTCTTGGATGTGATGCCATTGTTTCTGGCACTAATGTAAAGTTGTAGTTGAATGTGTAAATTTGTCGACGATGTACTAATATCGACTACCTACTGAAAGGCGAGCTCACGTCGTTGTTTGAGTGTGACATGCTGTAATGTTTGTATATATTAAACACTAATAAGTCGCACTGGGTCAGCGCGATGCACTAACTATAGCACAGACCTCCCTATGAGGGTAGCCCTCCTCTGTCATGTCACACTGTCGGTTGTATGGGCCCTGGGCTGTTAATTTTTTAAAACTCGACCAGTATTTTTGTATAAATGTTCAACCAAACTACCAGACCAAAACTTATGATGTCTGCAAAAGCAGGGACGCAGGGACTGTAACATTGAAATGATGAATGATTTTAAATAGTTAATTGCAGTGATCCAAGCCATGGTTAAGATAAGCGCAGACAATGCGCACTGACAATGTAGTACCATGTTATAGGTACCTACTGAACTGAGGTACTGATTATGTTTGTTTAGATTAGAGTAATTTCGTATTTAAATGCACGCAGTAATCGAGAAATTTGTAATCAGTAAGTTACGTTTAAAGAGTTAAGTTAAAGTTTTAAGAACACTATCTGACTAAAAGTAACCTCTTCTAAATAGTTTTAAAGTATTTAAAAGAAATGTTATAAATTGCTACTGTTCGTTATAAATTTATTATAATTATCCCAACGATAAAACGTGACGACCGCCGGTATGCACGAATAGGTAGAAACCAAAACTAATAAAATTACCTACATTTGGATACAAAAAAAAAGTGAAACAAACGACACGATGCTAAACAGTAACTATATAGATATTTTATTTACCTAATTACTGATCAGTAACTTGTATATTCGATAAATCAAAGTCGCGATATTTAAAACATATAGAGCATGTATTTGCAAACGTTTCTAATGGAAAACAGCGTTTGGCCGCCCAGGTGCGGTGTTGACTTTTCTCAGCTTTCCATGAAAGAGGCATTGCATGCCTCCACCCCCGCGCGCGGGGCGTGAAAGCACCGCGACCGTGCGCGGGCGCACTAAGTGTGTCACGCGGGTCGACGAACGCCGGCCTAGACCCACATACTGCAATTGGGGCACAATCAGCGACAGTATAGCGAGCGCGTTGACCCCGCGCGGTGAAATGCCCATCTCTCTCCTTCACACTCTTTCTCTCGACGCCGCGACGGCTTTCCCATCGTCTCGCTCGGCCGCTAGAACCTGGCATTCGTGACTCAGTATTTGCCATTTATGCTTAGCAGACAAACAAGACGACAGAACTGAAAATACGTTATCAGAAAGAAACATTCTCCCTTTAGATATACGGGTTGCAGAATATTTCAGAGCATTCGTGTCTAATCGTCGTGTTTGTATTTTCTCCTGAACATTCCGCTTGCATGTGACCATCCGAACTATTCGAGACGGAACTGACACATAAGAAATTGTCATTAAATATCAAATTAATAATACGAGAATGTTCAATCTTCGCTCTTTTCTAATAGGTGTCTTACTGTGCGTTTGTCAAAGAACTGGCCAAGAGCAACCAGCGGAAAATGATCTTGATCGGATGCAATGGCATGCGCGCGAGTTACAATTCAACGTCGGCATTAACTCGCGCGCAGTGCGTGTTCCATGTTGTAAATAGTTGAAAGTATATGTGTAGATATTTGCTTTTCACTTTCAGGAAAACTCTCGTGAGAGAAACAATACTGACTGTCCAAAATCCAAGTAAAGACATGCTGCGCATAACTGTGCGCAGACACCACCGCAACACCAGACTTTAATTAGGTCACCGGGTCCTACCTCCCTCAGTCGTCTCCCCGCAGCTACATAGCGAGCATGTGCAATAGGTTAATTCAGTAACAATAATTCACAGTTTCTCTCATGTCACAATAGAGGAACACAAGGACTGAAACTGCTGTCTAAATAAAAACAATTGAACTTTAACGCTATAGCCAGTAGACCAGCGAACTTTAAAAGTTCGCTGCAGTAGACTACAAACCAAAGAAGAAATTAACATAATTAATATGAAGATTAATCAATTTCCAATCCAACCCTATGACTTCAATTTCCGTGGATACAACTTTTTTATACCATGAAATATTTTCAGGCAAGTAATCGAAAATTCGTCACAACAAATAATGGTACTTATTCATTTATTAGTTAATGAATAATCTTTTACTTTTCATTCTGAGACAATCAAGATTCGTCTGTGTATGTGTTTCGTCAGTGGGTGTTTCTCTGTGTGCGTGTAAACGCGCTAGGAAGAAACGAACAAGAGCGAACGGAAAAGAAAGTAAAAATGAGTGCATTGATATAAGAACTAGGCAAACATGTGAGGCGATAAACGTGCAAGCGAATACAGCGGTTTCTCCTAAGTGGAAAAAGTGACGGCGATTAAACTGGAAACTTCGGAGATTCGGATCGAGTATTGTCTCACAGAGTGTCACTTCAACCTGCACTCCGCGCCGCGCGGGGCGTGCCGTGCCGTGCCGCGCCGTGCAGTGTGGCTGCGGCGCACTGGTGGCGTCACGTTCCCGCGCACTTCTATGCACTTGAATTGCACTTTTTTCCCCTACTTCTTCACTTTCTTCGTACATACACTTTCTAGGCTTTATGGTGAAATGTCTACGCTTTCTAGCGTAACATCAGTGCAAGTTTTCTTGTCGCCTTCCATACCATTTGTAATGAAAACGAGTTGATGTCATTGACGTTCGTTTGTGTCGTTTACAACTTTCAACAATCATTAACGAGCAAAGGAACATTACAAATTAAACGCAAGTGACTCGGCAATTTGTAAATTCGGTCAAATGAGATGAAAGATATAGCCGACATACAAAATAACCAGCCTCTCTCCATCTGCCGTTCGCTTTGTAAGGTTCGTATTTAGGTCACTGTCTCTGTGGAGACTTGCTCTGGAAATCTGCATAGACGGATGTCGGTGCTATTAGATATTGTAGGTTTCTCTATCGGAGAAACTTTCGGAATGAGCTAAGTGTGTCGCGGGCCAGGCGGCGGCGGTCGTGGTCGTGCACCCACGGAAATGGGTCCGCGACAATAAACTATAAACCGTGTCTATGTAGGCCATCTAGCAGCGGCGCGAGCGCGGGATCGCTGCCGCCGCCGCCGCCGCCCCGCTCGTGCTATGCTGTAGCTGTGAAATGCAAATAGCTAGGAACTTTCTTCCGGCGCGGTTGCAGCCGGCCATTGTATCAATTTCTACAGCTTATGCCGAAATTGCCACTTCCCCGAAACTTTTTGCATTAGGTACACAAAAAATCTTATAATATGATACCGACAATATGTCTGAATATTTTGCACCGTTTTAATGTTTCAAAGAAGATTTGTTGACTGTTTTTTATCATCCGGAAGTGAATTAGGCAAATGCAACTTGACAGTGCTCAAATAACGCACTGATGTTACCCGACGGACTCTGTCGGATGTTGGCCAAACAGTCATGTTCTTGTAAATAACTCTATTAAATGCCACGCAACGGTTGGTCGATTATCATGCAAAGCAATTGTTGTCCGATCTTCGCAGCTCTGGGAAACTATATAATTAAATTTTCTTGTTAAGAAGAGTCACACCACGAGCTACAGCTTCAGATAGTATACGAGTCAAATTATTTTACATCTTACGCTAACTGCAAGGCGAGTACCCTAAACCCTGGGACTACGGGGCTACTACCTTCGGGGATCAGAGCACCCAACACAAGGGTTGACACCAAATGTTCACTAGGTTAAGATACAATTCACGCTAATCAAGTCGTGTATCATATACCTAAGTAAAGAAATTCACAATATGAGCTATGGCTGCTGAAATAAACTGTACGGCCCTCACTAAACTTTCTCGCCATTTATAAAGAAAGTAAACTTCGTCATATTCGTAACAAACAATTTTAGAGAATACGAATAAACATCCTTCGATAAAATATATTTAAACTCTTTCCAAATTTGGTCTCAATCGGACCAAAGGTTTAGCCTCCAGACTCCAGAGCGATCGCGAAAATTGGCAGAACTTTTTTTTCGCAATTACAATACTTCCTCTACCCTTAGTACCTATGGTACTAGGGTGCGACAAAGTAAAAACAAGTAATTTATTCAATGAGTTCTGGAGGTACCTAATCAGTCGGTGACCACGACCCGCGCAATACAGAGTGGAAGGCGCGGCTTTGCGCGACGCGGGCGCACGCGGCCCGCTCGCCGCTGCGCTAACCTACTTGGCGAGCGTTGATCTCTTTGTTTGTAAACATGGCGTCGCCGTCGTCGCCGCCGCCGTCCTGTACGCCGCACTCGTACCATGCGAAATTCTAATCAGTTGGTTCTGCACATTTTATCTGTTCGTTTAAGGATATTTATTCTATTGCGAGTCTCTATTTATTGCATTTTATTTATTGAGATATTTACAACGTTTATCTACATCTAGATAACATTAGCTGCTTTGTCACGAGAGACCCTGCTAGAGTCTTTTGATGCAGTTTAAACTGTCAGAGGGATTGTCAAGGAAGGTGCAGTTCGATAAATGAACCTACAAAAAAATTTTGCAGTTACGATTTAAGAGGAACAGTGCGAAAAAAATACTGACAGAAATACTATCATGCGGGCGGAGCTGTCGACAAAGAATACCTAATTAATAAATGTTATTAATAATAATAAAAACTAGGATCACAGAAATTTCAAACTAATGATTTGTAATTTACAGTAAATAATTAGTGTACCTACTATACTTTTTATTAAAACCATAGGAACCTACCAGAACACTTGGTTTCGTCTACCTAAATAACTTGATGAATATACAATATTATGTTAAAAGTGTATACCTATACCATACCTATACACACAATTTATAAATATACTTACTATAAATTTATACAGAATTCCCTTAAAGGTAGGAACTTTAAGATCGACTGACTGTCTGTAGGTACCTACCTAATAAATAGCATAAGGATATACCAAATGCTAGCAGCCAGCTGGGCCATACATAACAGTTTGCTGCGCAGTGGAAAACTACGCATACTTTAGCCCAACGGATCGCAATGAGTTTGAGTCTCTCTACGATTCTGTTAATGCAAGTTTAATAAAATATACAATTTAGTGATTTTAAAATTTACTCAACATCACTTTCTCATGAGCTTCATTGCTTAGTAAATTTTTAAAGTCTAAATTCAAATTAATTAATCGCAAAAATATGTTGATCAAATAGATTCTTGATATAGAGAACTGAGAAAATGGTTTGAAAAAGCGGGAGCGTAGCGAGCTTTTTCTGTGTTCTGTGAACAAACTTTTAAGGTTTTATAGTGTCAGCAAATCTGAAGTATCCCTAAAACCTTAAACTTTACGAGTCAGTCACGTAAAACCCATATAGTTTGAAAAGGAAATATTGACATGCGAATGATTGCTTGCAAAATTTGTTCTACTGAGTAAATTCTGCTGCCCAAATATTACATATTCGTAATACATTGTTTAGCTCAATAATACTTCGTGCGTATCTAAACAGTACCTACGCGAGATCTGACCTCAATACTTGAACATTTATTCACACTACAATGCCGCGATACACGACTTGTAAAATATTAAATAATTTACCTTGATTGAAGTAGGGTACACACACACATTCTGAAACATTGACGACCCTAATAATAAGCATCATTACATTAATGTTAATCTTGTTAGAACTTGATTGCTAATAAAACGTCAAAAGGGTTAACGTTAATCGCGACCGTCAAACGGTCTCGACCCTCAAGCCTGGCTTTATTACGTAAAGACACCACGCCTATAGCTCGAACCGCGCTCTGATCCCTTCACATTGTCAGGGGTCATTGAACCGGTACCATTTTGCTATTCCCTCGAAGAATGCAAGGACACCGATCGATGAGTCGCGTGTTGCGCGAGCGGCTTGACTCGAAGCCACGGTTGTTGCCGAGCCCCGCCGCCGACGCCGGCCGTCGGCAGTGTCGCCGCCGCCGCCGTCCGACCACGCCTGCGCCGAAAACACTTAGATGGGTAGGTAGGTAGATATGTATATTTGACTAATATTTCGAAATAACCTTTTAGGCGTTACAACTCGTCTTACAGTGCCGTCACAAACAAATACCTACTTCGAAGTTAACAGCGCGAAACTATGTTTTCTTACCCTCAATACGTTAAAAATTATAAAATATATTACCTCCATACAGTTGTAACAGTCGGTCAGTACATACCTACTTAAAATCAGCGTTTAAGACCTAGCTTGTTAGTATTTACAAGTTCATTACGGCGAATCAATTAAGCAGAGTCGAAGTATCTGCGCTCTGCGCTGTTTACCGGTATATACGAGTGATAAACGAGCGTCTTGCACATTGACATTGGGTGAACTGTATGTTCATCCCGGGTTCGAGTCATGCGCATTTAATCATTACATGGAAACGGCGTTAACTACGAATATGTATCTAATATGAATTAAGAAGTAATCTTTGCCTCATATTCAAAGAACTGTCTGATTTCCCGCGGTCATCGATTATACGCGCGTGCACTGTTCCAGGAATATTCTCGACTATTGTGCAACAGCTGCACAAGCCAGGGGTAAAAGCCTTGAATACGTTGACCCTCGACTACGACTGGTCGACCACCTTTTTCGCACGAACAAAAAATAAAAGAAGGAAGACGTATACACGGGATGCAGGCATTCTAGACTATACCTGCGGGAGTTAAGGATAAAAAGAATAAAAGAAACTAACCCGTTCAGTGGCCTGGGCCGGAGTGGACGACCGCGTGCAGCGGGCAGCGGCCGCCGACTTTTATCCAAGCCTGCGCGACTTAACTAAAAGAAAATAGGACTCAGTTCGATGTTCCGCACAATCTCACCAATATGCACACATTGACAGAATAGGTACTCCGTACAAATGTCGAGTTATTGATAAAAGACAAAGAATCATTCCTTTAGCAATTATTGCTAAACTTTGTAAAAGATAGCAAATGGCGCTCAAACTAAATTGAAAGTAACGTTATTCCTTCAGGTTTGATACAGCCATCAGGCGTAAGATACCTACAGGAAAAAATCAACTTTTTCAATGCAAGGCCATATTATGAGCGTACAAGTGCTCAAACTCATTATAATGTTAACTAGGAAATAGCATTATTTAAAGTTGAAAAAACCCATTTTCTTGGCTCGGTCACTTGGAAACGGATTTTGGCTTGGGTCTGTCCTGTTTGATCCGTCGTCTGATTAAAACGTAAATGTCCTTTTAAGTGCTATGCGGCCAGTTGTGCGGGCGTCCACCTCACGTTAACCTTGCATTGTGTCAGTAACACTGGCCGCGGGATAACTGTACGGTGGCTGAATGAGAATAGCAAAAACGCAAAGCCGCACACTTTACTCTGGGCGCGCCCGGCCCGCGCCGCGCGCGCCCGCCCGTCCGCTCCCACCTCACTGCACCGCTGCTGCAACCACCTAATGCGATCTCACTGAACTGAAGCTTCGCACGTAAAAAGTTTTTTGGATTAAAATGTTCTATGGGTTTTCGATTTCGATTTCAGGATTTATCGAGAACCCTGTTAAGTGGAAAGTCAAAAAGGTATCAAAAGATTCACATTGATGATAATGGCAATTTGGAGAAATTGTAAAAATAAAGTTTTTTATACTATTCATGAGTAGGTAGGTAGTCCATAATGTCAATAGTAAAAAGAGGACCGAAAGATTTCAATAACAATTTCTAGTTTTATATACTTACCTACATTTATACTCGGTTGCAAAAGATTCGAAAACAAAATCTACAGCTTACATTTTATCAAATTATACAACACGCACGGTAAGCTGAATTTTCAAATGGTTCTGATGGCAGCGGGTGACGTGTGGATCTGTAAATTTTGTGTTACAACCAATTCGTTTAGTTCATTACTCAAGATGAGTTAGGTTATTGTAAGTCGTTAATCCAGGCATAAGTAGGTACTTACTCTTAGTTTAGTTTCAATCTTGGCACCTATTTCAGACGACGCAACAAATGGCATAGCAAGAGATGAACCAATATTTTATTGAACAAAACATAAAGGTAAGAGTTTATTCTTTAATGTCAATAATCATTCTTCTTTATGCTCCGTTAACGTTTTCAAGTACCTACTTCTTGTCAGCCCGTCTCGCAATGTATTAAAGACCACATTTATTCAATTATGTTAGTGAACGTGATTGCATCTGATATAAGAACGGCAGCGGCACGTGGACCCGACGTGCTAATGGGTCGTATTAGCCGATAGTACATGTAGAAGCTGATCGTTATGATTGGCCCGATAACAGCTCGGCCGCTGACCGGCCTTCACACTTCGGGCCCGCGCCGCCCGCGACTGCTGGCGACCTCGCCCAACCATCTCATACTTCGCCCAGCCTCTTTTGTGTATAGAAATACATTTTAATTTCAAACCAAACTTATATAATTGGTACCTAATAATTGATTGAGGTAGGTATTAATTATTACATTTACCGTGAATTTTATAGAAATTAGGAACTTCAGATTGGCGGGCGTTTAAAACGTTTTCTTTTTGCAACGGTTGATTATGTGCAGAAACTAATTATTAGAGAGTGCTTTTGCTACACTTATTACCACAGATTATTATTTCTATATATTTTTATTTCTTTTCAGCAAGCTAGATGGCACCTAAATCTGAAAAAAATCTCGGTAAATGAAGATTGGAGAATACATTATAAACAATAAATTAATGTGTTTTGTATGACTAGTTTAAACATTGAAGCATGTATGAATTATGTAGGGTACCCACGTAGCGACGAAGAGCAAATTTTTTAAATAGGTGTTCGCTCCCAAAAGTTCTCTCATAGTATACATTCGCCATAGAGGATACCTACGTATAAATATAGCTGCAGCAGATTTGAAGGATAATGAAATCAGAGTTGATATGAAAATGAATTCAGTATTCGATATTACAGTTGTGTTCGTGAGTTATTCAAGCGATGTGAGATCGAGGTGACAGATCGTTTTTATCTTCCAAAAGTTCGTGCACCCAACCGAATCCCACCGCGACACGAAAATTAACTATTAAGTAGGTAGGTACCTAGTTTGTTCATTCCAAAGTTTCTGATAAAATTTCAGCAAAGCGTAAGAATTTATATTATTATTTTAAATTTTTTATTATTATTTTTAATTTTTAATTTTTTTTTAAATTTCTTTTTCTGCAGTTATTTTTGTTAATAAACTCTTATTGGTTTTATTTTCGTGACGTACGACAATCGGATGTAAGTTTTTTGCTGCGAAACGTTGTTTTTTTTTTAATTTTTTTAAACCTTATGAAATGTAAGTGGCAAGTATTTAATATGCAACATGTACGTTTCTCTAAAGAGGTTACAATCATTCCGTTTTATATTATAGCGGTTCTGCGAAATGTATGTAAAGCATTTCATGTAAAGATATTTCCATGTTCTCCCTCAGTAAAAATATTGAAAAAAATTCATATTATTGGACGTTAGTATGTCTATTACTGGTGAAAAAATTGGAGCGGTCTCTAACCTCTAAGTATAAAATCGGTTCGCTAGAAAAAAAGTTATCGAACAAAATTATTTTTCGTTTTTTTTTAAAAAAAAACTATAAAGTTTAGGGTGCTCAAATTTTGCACAATAATTACTGACGTAGAGCTACACCATCCATAAAAATTACAAGCCCAAACTCAATGGGGGCAGAATCATTTAGCTTATCCTGGCACGCCCTTTCCATAATTTTTCCTGGTTCGTTGTCTGGCAATTTTACAAGTAAGTACTTATATTCCAGGTTTCAGCTCAATCTAGTTTTCGAGTTATCCGCCGGACAGGCAGACGGTCAATATTTTAATATCTTTGCTTTAAGGGTACCGTTTTAGACATATTCGCAAAACCCCCACTGATGGGGACGGGGCGGTTTTATTCAAAGAAATCAACTATAGAACTAGAATAAAATCTGGTTTTCAGACAGTTATTAAAAATATTATATAAAAAAACCGGACAAGTGCGAGTAGGATTGACTCGCGCCCTGAGGGTTCCGTACAAACTTAATTAAAGAAATAATTCTAAAATCGTTATTAAAATAACAATTGACGAGCTCCCATATCAATTTTCATAACCTCAGACTTGGCTGTATGAACTAAGATTCCTTTGTCTTTCCCGTAAGTAATAAATAAAGTGAACGAAAAAAAAATATTTACAAGTCAAAATGTCAAAATGATAAATCACAGGCTGAGATCACAGGTATATGATGTTAATGGTCAAATGTTATTCATTTTATTTTATGTGATTTTATTTCCAGACTTAGATAGACCTTTAGTATAATTTGTAAAATCTTACGAAATTATTTAATATAGATTTGTAATGATGAAATTTCTAGACGCTAGGGAATTCCTTCAACAATTAATTACGTCATTGTACTAATTTTTATGGATGACTTGCTCATACGCAAAGTTAAGTTTGTTGGTACTTTTGTACAAATAAATTTTTGTGATGTAAATACAAATTTACGGTTTTCGGATTTTTTCCTTTACTTGTGCTATAAGACCTGACTTCTTGCCAAATTTCAAGATTCTAGGTGAACGGGAAGTACCCCATAGGTTTTGGTTACCAAGATACTCAAAAATGCTGCGAAATCAGCAATATCTTTTAACTGCGATGACTTAGAAGTCTGATTTTTTCACGACACCAAGGGACTGCAGACCTGAATATTTGATATTAATTTCAACTTGATACCTCCACGCGTTCCTGAGAAAAATGGTATTGACAGACGGACAGACGGACAACCGAGTGATCCTATAAGGGTTCCTTTTTTCCTCTTTTGAGGTTCGGAACCCTAAAAACTAAAATTTATAGGAACAAAATGTTCCTGAGCGAAAAAAAACTGTGCGCTACACAACAGATCAATATTATACGAAATGTAAAACCAGCAATGATTGCCTTTACATTTAAAAATTGTATAAAATAGAGGTTGAATTTCTGAGAATTTAAATTTTGAGCAATTATACTTACACGTGGGAAGCTGGGGAAATTAAACATAGCCAATTTCCGCTTATATATTTAGTTAATGCTACCAAATGTATATTCATATTCATTTATTCGTACTGAATCTGATCATATAGGAACGGAAACACAACTTATTTGATTAACTTAAGCACATACTCGCACACATTAAATAATAAATATTAAAATTACACATAACATAACTTTAAATTTAAATAAGTAAAAAAATTGTTCCAGCGCGTCCCCCCCGCGCGAGACAACGAAAATTGTATTAAAACATTTCATGAAATGGACCATATTATTATGTGGGTTAATTTATTACCTGTGTACATCTTGTAAGAACTTTCAGCATTCTGTAAATTAACACAACAATGTCACGTAGGTAGCCAATGAAAATGAGATATAAATATGTATTATTATTTAATTCACTTAAGGAGGTAGTTAGCATACATCCAAAGATTTTTTACAGCTGCGTCTTTACATAGGTAGGTACCTCCATGCTCCCTTACCAAATCACCGTTAGACACACACTTTAAAAGATGATAGTTGAGGTAGAATAAATAAATAAAATGTTTATTTAAATTTTCTTACCTGGGTTGACACAACAAGCTCATGAGTTGACGTCAAAGACGCTCCATATCGTTCTGGAAGGAATCAAAATAAACGCTTAAAATTTGAAAATCAAATGGAACAGGAATAATGATTTGAAATTGAATTATAATATTTGTAAGGCGGCGACGGCGGGCGGCGGTGGCGGCAGGAGCGCGTCGAGCTGAGCAGTCTGCGAGCGAGTGGCCACGTGACCGGTCACAGCGACGATCCGACGAGCCGCCAGATAGGGGGCGCCGCTGTAGCGCTCAGCTGTGCTTCAAGTTCGCTGCTGCTTTATTTGTGACATCATTCTTGTCAAGACCGTCTAGCACCTGCAAAAGACATAACAGGTGAGTTTATTTATAATACTTGCTTCACAACTTTTCAATGTAACTCGGGTATCGCCTTAAATAGAGTTTTATGTTTTATGCATTTCCGACGAGTCGTTATCTATTCTGCGCGACTTTGCGACAAGCTCACGCGTGCTCGTTCAATATTGTTGTGTTGGCAGCACTGCGTTAGTTATCTGCTCTGTATCCAAGGTGATTGATAGATTGAATGACGATAAAAACTTGTGAGTAAATAAGTTTGAGATAAGCTAACTAATAGTTAATGAATGACTGACATCACATTACTATGTAATGTGCCGAAACGTAAGCATAAAGCAGCAACAAAAACAATAGGATGAATATGATAAACTCAATGTCAAAGAAACAAGATTATTAGACTACATTATCTGTAGATAAAAGCGATAATTGTGCAAAAATTGATAAATTTTATGATTTTAATAAATATACATTCATACATTTTACAGTTAACAATGGATATAGTTCTATTATGGATGTTTACATTCGTTTTCGGATACTGGATATTCAAAAAATTCAAGCAATGGCAAGGTTTGCCCCCGGGCCCCTGGGGACTGCCAATTCTCGGATACCTGCCCTTCCTTGACCGCTACCAACCGCATCTGACATTGACAAATCTAACCAAGCAGTACGGTCCAATATACGGAATAAGTATGGGCAGTGTTTACGCCGTCGTGCTGTCAGATATTAAGCTAATTAGAGATGCATTCTCCAAAGATAATTTCGGTGGACGAGCACCTTTATTCTTGACTCACGGAATTATGCACGGAAATGGTAAACAAACAAATTTAATACAATTTCTTAGAGAACTTTAGTTGATTATGTCAAATAATTTAATTTCCCTTGTAGGTATTATCTGCGCTGAAGGAGGCCTGTGGAAAGATCAGAGGAAATTGGTAACGACTTGGCTGAAAAGCTTCGGAATGAGTAAACACAGCGTTTCTCGTGAGAAGCTGGAGAAACGTATTGCTTGCGGTGTATATGAAATACTTGACGTATGTTCGGTTCCTTTATGTGTTTATGCCTATATGCTAAGCTAATGCTGTTTGTACTATTTTTTTATGTTTCTAAATGAAGTCGCAACAATTTATTGATTTTCTTAAAATAGCAAGCTGTAAAAACTGGTCATATAATTTGGTGCTACAGGCTGTGACGGATCTTAGTTATTAGTATGTTACTGTAAAATCCAAAACTACGGTAAATCATTGGTTTTACCGCAGTTCGGGCTTTTAGTGGGTAACAATATTAAGGTCACAATAAGCGGATGGAGCGTCAGTGGCGTCAGAGATAAGACGCGGCCTATCATATCGAAAGGTCCGAAGTTCGATCCCCGGCTGGGCCATGTACCAATGGGTTTTTCTCGAAACTTAAGTACATTTACTTACTGCTCTCAAACGGTGAAGGAAAACATCGTGAGGAAACCTGCATACGCCGAAGAAGAAATTCTTAGGCGCATGTGAAGTCCACCAACCCGCACTGGGCTAGCGTGGTGGACTATAGTCCGAACGCCTTCGTTGAGAGGGTAGGCCTGAGCCCCAGCAGTATTATTATGCTTTGTTGAGACCATCAGTCGACGAGTGTCTTCGCCCATGTCATACCACCATTTCTTGCAACAACGCCACTAGCGTCGCATAAACTAGCAGGTACCTACTACGAGGGATTTCGCAGACACTCGTCAATACCTTAATTGGTCAAATACGTAATTCGTCAAATCCTATTTTTGTCAACACCAATAATACGTCATATTCACGTTAAAGGTATATGGGCACTGTCCACTGCAGACCCACGGTACCCCTGGCCGCACCATATGTGCGTATAAAGACTCGTTCCCGTGTCAGCGAAAGCCTGTATCCAGCGCATAATACATACTTATGCGAGGCGAATCAGGCGGGCACGAGATTATTGCGTAATACATTGTGTTTCTGTTCTATTACATTATTAATGATTAGGGTTCCGTACCGAAATGGAAAAAAGCGAGCTTATGGTGCGATACTTCGTCCGCCTGTCGGTCTGTTTTTTCCTGGGTACAGTATAGTCCGATAGCGCTAGGTTTTGAGGTTTCAAAAATACTAAAGTTGTTGGTTTTTCGCATATAGTTTCCGGACCATTTGCCCAGCCTAATACCTTAATTTGTGTCATCCTAGGTATTTGCTTAGGTAGATATTTAGGTATTTGTCTTTCTTGAACAAAATCGGACTAAAAGAAAATTAGAGATGAAAATTTTTCTTTCATGTTAATAACCAAGTAGTAGCCGATGTACACAGGCTTTTTGTGTCATCTCTGTCCACGGGAACACTGTTTTTTAACCAGTACCTAACACGTCGCCTAAACAGCTCCAAAAGAATATTACAATCGGTTAAATAGGTGTTACTCATTTTAGATCACTGGTATCTGTTGTTCAAAACATTTTGTGTCGAATTCATCCACGGTATCTGCAGCTTTTCTATTATTTTTTTACAACACCCTGTAAAAGTCACAAAAGAAAATGCAAGTTATTAGAGTTTACGTATTTATTATTATTATGGCGTAACGAAACTCTATTCATAATTTGTGTCGTTTTTGTCAATGGAATCTTTTATTTAATAATAAAAACAGGAACGTATTCGAGGACAAGGCAAGCGCGGGCGCGGGGGGTGGCGCGGGGGGCGGGGCGCACGCACACCAGCCGGCCAGAGACAGGCGCGCGGCGCGCGGCGCGTGACACTCGGTGCAAGCGAGTCGAAACAAGTCCGTATTTTTTCGGTCTCATTGATTTTATGTGAAATAGCATAGTAAAATGAAGGTTGAAAACCATGAATTTTAAAAAATTGCTACTCGCGCGACCAAAGATATTTTATACTTCTTTTTGAAAACAATAAATGTGTATTTGGTTTCGGTTTAGTCCCAACTCGCTCCCTTCCCATCTCGGCCCCAAGAAATTATATCTACAAAAAATTCCCAACTCGGCCCCATGCCATAAATCACTACCTACATGGTACAGTCACGGACGGAATAGAAGTCAAACAGTTTTTAAAATAATTGTTTAATATGATTAAAATAAAATAAAACCGAGTAGGACTCGCACCTTGGCGGTTTCGTACAAATTTAATTAAAGAAAAATTAGAAAATAGTTAATAAAATTTGTAGTTAAGTATGTCACAACTTAAGTGGATGACTTTTTCATACGCAAATAATAATAAAGTTTTTATTTGTTAAGTGATGTAACTACAAATTTACGGTTTTCGGATTTTTTCCTTTACTTGTGCTATAAGACCTTGCCCGTTCAATAAACCATTAAAGTGCATTCTCGAAAGGAAATTAATTATAATAAAAATAATCGGTAACCTTTTTCTTCTCAAAACCCTATCGAACAGCTCAGCAAACCATTCCTAAGAGGTAACTCTATGAAGGGGTTACCCATTCGACTTTCGAGCAAATTTGGTCTTTATTTTAAGCACATAGAGACTTTTCGTTCTGCGATGAGCGGGCGGCAAGCGCCCGGCAAAACTTTGACGTTGCCGACACTGCGAGTACCTTACCTACTTACCTATCTTAATTACATTGTTCGGAAAGAATATCACGCGTGCAGGGAGGGGCGGGGCGCGTGACGATCTTGTAAATAAACTTTAAAAAAACCTTGATTTGCCTTTATTTATTTAACATTACTCCTTGACATAACAATTTTGCAAAGGAACATTACAGAGAATATCGAATAACGAGTATTCGTTATTAATTAAGTTAATTAGTATTAATTAAGTCCAATCCGACGAGGCACTATCCGACCTCGGTGTGCCTCAAGGCTCGTGCCAGTCGAATACCACATTTGCCCTACTGCTCAACGACCTACCTCCAGCAGTAGCCAAGGCGGAGGTATACATGTACGCAGACGACGTAGCGGCCCTAGTCACAAAATCAAACGTCGTATTGTTGAAAGAGAAGCTGGTCAAGACAGCCCAACAACTACTGGACTGGTTCTAAGCCAATGGGCTAGCCCTTTATCTACAAAATGCCTGCTACATCCATTTCAACTTGGCAAATAAGACGCGAGATCCCATATCGGACGAAGTTCTAGCTTGATAGGTTCACAATAGGATATAATGTTGATGCGATGACTATGCAATCACGTACGTATAAGGTTAAGGCACGAAGCCGACTAAACTAAAGAAAATCCAGAAACTTTCCTCAGTCCTCGCAAGCGCAGTCGCAGGCGCAGGCGGGAGCGCGGGGTAGGTACCTAATGTTTGCTGTCTAGTTGAAAATATTAACTATTTAAAGGGTTAGTTCTATGTAGAGATAGCTGTTTAAAGGCTTAGTTAAAATAAATGAGATAGCAGTTGAATTTGGTGAGAAACGTCAATGGGAATGCAATATTAGAGGTACGGATAGCGCGGGACCGGTCGTCGTGCAGAGCCTTGGGGGATAGGCCGTTGTCCAGCAGTCTTCCGGCTGTTATGATGATGATAACGAATTTTCCATCCACATATATATTTGACAGCAATCCGATACTATTTATATATTCATTCGTGTCTTTTTTTGTCAACAGTAGGTACTCACCTAAACTATACTAGTGGTTCTGTGAGAACAGTAGACTTCGCCAGCCCATATAAACCAAACCTAAAAGAAACCAACAGAAGTCAACTTTGCAGTTGGAGACAGATTATGTACTAAAGTGACAAAAATTAGCACTTTAAGTTTAATATTTCGCAAACGGATCCCTGAATCAAAAAATGTTTTCCACACACCCGCAATATTTTTGAAAGACCTATCCAACGATACCCCACACCATGGAATTCACGAGGAAAAAAAAACATTCTCATTTTACGTATGCAGTTCTATGAACATAATTTATTTTTTCGATTTTCATAATAATATGTAGATCGACTAATATTCAAAAACTAATAGAACCTACTTAGCTGTCATAGTTTTCCTTTTTATTACTGTAAGCGATTCCAGCTTAAAAAAACAAACTCATTAAACAACATTGCAAAATTAACACTTAGATGAATATGTGGTCACTTTAGACGTTAAACACTTCAAAACATAAGCGGACAGCACTTCGTATCGCACGAGAGCTCGAAACTAACTGATCGTGTGCAACCGGTACGGCTCGTTTATATAGAGCTGGCATCGATTTACTCGACTACAACATCGATTCACTCGACTACGACATCGATTCATTCTATCCGCTACACTACGTTATATATGCTACTGCCGTGAATTTTTTCACATATCCAGAAGCAACCGTTTAGCTGGCACGGGGGGGGGGGAACACGTGACTCTAACAAAAATTATTTTTTATTTATTTATTTAAAACTTTATTGCACATAATTGTACAAAAGGCGAACATAATGCCAGTATGGCATTCTCTACCAGTTGACCTTTGGGCCATACAGATAATGCGTGGTAGGTTACAGGTTTAAAGTCTTATATTTCGCAAACGGATCCCTAAATCGAAAAATGGTTTTCACACTCCCGCAATATTTTTGAAAAACCTATCCAACGATACCCCACACTGTGGGATTCACAAGAAGAAAAAAATCACTCCTACTTTGTGAGTATGGTAAGTACTCTAAAAAAATTTTTTTTTCAAGATTTTATTCTACTCATTTTGACGGCGTAATTAATTTACACCCATGCCAACTTACCTACTTATTCTAATTTTTGGATAGTACAGTCAACAAAAGAGATAGGTAAGCAGTCACAGTACAGCGCTACTATAGAGCTCTGTAAATCTGTAATGTGCCTGCTTACCTATCTCTATTGTTGACTGTACATAGGTACTATACACATAGGTGGATCACCAATTCAGGGATAAATTCTGTACGTTTACCCTTTATTTTAATAATATTAAACAAATTGTTTTAAAAACTATTTGACTTCTATTCTTTCCGTGACTGTACGTACTGTAGTGTTCCGTGACTGTAGTGATTTATGGCATGGGGCCGAGTTGGGAATATTTCGTAGATATAATTTCTTGGGGGCCGAGATGGGAAGGGGGCGAGTTGGGAATAAACCACGTTTACAAAATTTAGATTTCGGTTGTAGATTCTACAAATTCAGGACAAGTAGGTGCCTATTCTGCGTAGTATTAGAATGGATGGACCGTATACCCACCCCCCCGCCGCCGTCCGTCACCGCGTCAACAAAGCGCCGCGCCGCCACCCTTTGTGCCGCGCCGCGTGCTTCAAGCGCAAACATTTTTTTGTTTTTTATTAATTTAAGTACAGTATCCATGCATGAAAATGACACAAATTTAAATTGTCGATCTTTTATGCATTTATGATATTGAATATGTGAATTCTAATAATTGTAATGTTTTTTAAGAGCGTTTGTAGCTTTGAAAAACAAAATAATTAAAAATCTTAAAAGTGCATGCATTAATTTGGCACAAATTTATTTATTGGGCATATTTAGGTGATCTGAGTTAAGTTATATTTATTTTTTCAATTGTAATTTTCTTTTGGCAACATTTGTGCATACTGACCTTTTATCAGTTTGCACTGGACTAATATGACACAAACTAGGTCTGCTCACTACTCAGGCTATCTTAGGTACAATACCGATTAGATTTCAAACTTTAAATTAATTTTGGCAGTTTCGATTTGAATTAAACAAATCAGTCACAAATCATTGAATTTCTCAAAATGCAAGTGCAAGAAATGACACAAAACGCAATAATATACTTTTTAGGTACAACTGTATCCACAGGCAAAAAATAGGCAACTTTAGAATTTTTGTAATTTATGACCTCAAAATAGCCTAGCGCTATCGGACTAGTAACGTACGTATAGAATACGAGTAGAGACTTTACGCTTCTGACGACGACGTAAACATTTATATGAGTTAGAACTGATTTGTGGAACTAAGTAAGTTTTTCTTGCCTGCAAAAACCCAAAGTGACCTTTCAATGTCTTAGATGAATGTTACGGAGACGCAAAGAGCAAAAACACGATCTTCTACTTCTTTTTTATCTCTCAATGTGATCGTGATGGATCCACTCAACCTTCATTATTTTTAGTGTATAAATAATTATAATACAATTTAGTTTGTAATTTTAGAATATCGAAAAAAATCCTGAAACTCCTTTGGATCTTGCCCATATGCTGACTAACTCAATGGGAAACGTTATCAATGAAATCATATTTGGTTTCAAGTTCCCACCAGATAATAAAACATGGCACTGGCTGCGGCAAATTCAAGAAGAGGGATGCCATGAGATGGGTGTGGCGGGTGTAGTCAACTTTTTGCCTTTTATTCGGTGAGATTTTTGTTCAACACCACATTTCTGACGATTGTTAAACGCCAATTTAGAAAAATTACCAACGCCAATAACGCCAATTACCTAATTTAAATTAACTTACCTTAAAATTAATCATGAAATACCTTCCAGATTTTTTTCCTCGTCAACTAGGAAAACAATAGAGATAATAGTCCGTGGACAAGCCCAAACCCACAGGTTGTATGCTAGTATCATAAATAGACGACGCAAAATGTTGGGACTTGAAAAACCTAAAGGAGCGGAATACCTGCCCCACCACGACTTGTTGAATGATCATCCTAAAGGACACATCAAATGTATCAAGTACAGTAAATACGAGTCTAACACTGAAGTGCACTACTTCGATCCTGAAATTTTGATTCCAACGGACGGAGAGTGTATACTGGATAGCTTCCTCATAGAGCAGAAGAGACGGTTCGACAGCGGGGAGGAGTCAGCGTGCTATGTGACAGACGAACAGATGCACTTCCTTCTTGCGGACATGTTCGGCGCCGGCCTCGATACCACAGCTGTTACACTCGCCTGGTTCTTGCTATATATGGCCCTGCACCCCGATGAACAAGTAGGACTCCTTAATGTTTTTTGATCAAATTAAATAAACGTTTTCAATTAACGCCAAAAGACTTTTGTAGAACCAATTGTTATTGATATTGTTCGCAGGAAATCGTACACAAAGAAATCCTGTCTGTGTATCCGGAGGAAGGAGAGGTGGATGGTTCAAGACTGCCCCATGTAATGGCAGCTGTTTGTGAAACACAACGCATTCGGTCCATAGTGCCCGTGGGCGTTCCTCATGGATGCGTAGAAGTAAGCACATCCCAACACTGGAATGACATTTCCAATTTTCTCAGACAATAGATTTTATATCAAGATTTACGTCGTTTTCTAAATTTCTACCTACCTTAAAACCAAAGAACCAAGTAAATTTGTCCAAGCATTATTATTATATTATATTATTATTTTATAACTAATTGTAAAGTCAAACAAGTAATGTTTAGTATAATAAGTGCCTTCAGAATCGGACCCATTTACGTACGTAGGCTACTGTAAAAGGGGTCGTCATGTGTTTCAGTTCGAATCTAAATAACCCAAAGACAAAATAATAACCAACTCATTCGTTTTCAGGATACGTATTTGGGAGAATATAGAATACCAAAAGGAGCCATGGTGATAGCCATGCAGTGGGCTATGCATAGCGACCCTGAGGTGTGGGAAAGTCCTGAAGAATTCAGGCCGAGTCGATTCCTGGCTCCAGATGGCAGCTTGCTCAAGCCTCCAGAGTTCATACCTTTTCAAACAGGTAACTGAAAAATGCTTATATAAACTTTGCTAAACATAACACACAACAAGGATTAGCATCGAGAAAAATATATAAGATAATTTTAAACAATTTAACGTAATTATTTATTGTACTCGTAACGTCTGAATCTCCGTGACTTTATTAATAAAAGAATGGCAGAAAAAAAAGGAATGGCGAAATATTCCTTTTTACGCTTACATGTTTTATTATATCTGTCCATCGAAAGTGCTACATATTCAATAGGGCACTCATACTTTGGCTGTGATTCAGCACCGTTGAGAAAAATACCAAAACATAATTTAACCAGGGGTTCGAGTCTTGACAGGAAAATGGATTGGACAACATAATATTATTATTTATTATTTTTTTCCAGCCGTTTTGGGCACTTTTTTTTGTATTGCTCGAGCATTAAAGAATTAATCATCTGATCCATGTACGAAAATCGAAATTGCATGTTTTTTGTAAGAGTCAATGTGTGTGATAAAATAGTCTAAGAGAAGGTACTTCTTTCAGAGTTTGATAAGAGGTTGTCTTACTGTGTTCCAGGTTAATTAGATTAGATTTTTTCAGGTAAACGAATGTGTCCTGGCGACGAGTTATCTCGCATGATAGCGTGCGGTCTGGTGGTCCGCCTGTTTCGTCACAAGCGCATCCGCTTGGCTTGCGAGCCTCCTTCCGTTGAGGAGATGCGAGGTACCGTCGGACTCACTCTAGGGCCTCCACGAGTTACATTTTACTGCGATCCATTGTAACTTACAAATTAGTTAATTAATATGTTTGTGTTGTATGTCGGTGGGCAAAATAATTAAACAGAATATCACAATTTATATCATTTATTTTCAACTACAAATTTGTATTTAAGTTTAAAAAACAATAGCAATATCTACAAAGCTTAGTATATAATGGTAATTTACTAATACGATGCGCTACACGGTACACTCTCAGTACAAAGCAACTTGGTTGCAAACAAATCTAAACTCTACAACTGTTAATTTCGTTCCGTTAAGTTGGATAACTAACACTAATCGTATGATAGACGGCGATAACAGTTATCGCCCTTAGACTAGCTGGTCGCTACGCTACCATGGAATGGTACATGTTAAACTACACTATAAATGAACACTTGTAAATTTTAACGAAACCTCCTAACGGAATGCAACAAACTGAGATCACACTCAACACACAACTCTCTCGCAAGTGACAACTAATAAATAATGACCTAGAATATACATTTATTTTGGTATAGGTACTAGAGCTTAAGACGATAAATAACTACCTACTTGTTAGAATTGTATTTCATACGGTGTGATTTGCGACGATCATAACGATCGAAAACCTACAAACAATTATACTTTAATACTGCAAACTCACACAGTTAAAATTTTACGTAGGTATATAATCTCAACGATGGGAATTTTCAATAAATCTAAAGTTAATAAGTTCGGGTTAATAAATTGAACACTTTTATGCACAGCCTCGAGCATCGCTCAGGCGATGTCGTCACTTAACTTAATTCTTAAATAAATGGTCGTCGATGCGCTCTAAAACGAGTGATCAGGAATACTGGTGGGTGTGTGGTGGCAACGTGTGTGCCGCGCGGATAGTGCGGTTCTGTCGCGCGGCTAGTGCGCGGTTAGTGCGCGGCTAGTGCGCGCCGACGTGGCGCAGGTGCGCGGGGTGGTCAGGGTGTGGCGCGAGCGCGGGGCAGGGCGCTGGCGGCGCGGGCGGCGCGCGCGGCACGAAGCGCACGCGGAACGCCTCGGGCGCGATGGTGGCGCCCACCGTGCCCTCCAGCGAGGGCGGCGCCGCGCCCTCGGCCGTGTGCACGTCGAACTGGTGCATTATGCACGCGAAGAACATGAACATCTCCATGCGTGCCAGAACGTCCCCCAAACACATGCGCCGCCCCACGCCGAACGGCATGAAGTACTCCGGCCGCCGGATCTTGCCGCTCTCGTCGATGAACCGGCTCGGGTTGAACTTGTTCGGTTCGTCCCACAAGTTGGGGTCCATGTGAACGCAGTTGATCAGCGGTACTACTTGTGAACCGGCTGGAATTCTGTAGCCGTTTAGGTGGACATCCCTGTTGAAAATAGATGACATTAATATATAATATTTTAAAAGCTAGTCTTTAAACTTTATTTTTTCACATGTTTTCTGAAACTTACTTTGTGGGAGAATGTGTGGTAGCCAATGGAACTATACTGGACATGCGGAGTGTCTCTAGAATTGTAGTCTCAGTGTATGGCAGATTGGGCATATCCTCGATGGTGGGCAGACGCTCGTGGCCGACGACGGTGTCCAGCTCCTCCTGGACGCGCCTCTTCACCTCGGGGTTCCTCAGCATGAACACGATCATCCACAGCAGTGAGGATTTTATAGTTTCCATACCAGCCGAAAATAGATCACCAAGAATTTGCTTCAGTTGCAGTTCTAAAAATAATAATTTTTGATAACATAAATAAGTACGATAAATTACGTTCTAAAACTTACAAATCTACAAAGATACTTTACTATATTGTTAAGCGTCTTGTAAACGAAACTTACCATGGTCTCTGCCTTCAAATAGTTCTCCAGCCCTGCCTTCAATCTTCGCCTTCTCGATCTCAATGAGGTAAACATCGATAAGGTCTCTGGCGTTGTCGAGGTCGATAGTTTCGCGATGTTCATCGATCAACGTTTGATAGAATTCAAACATTTCCTGGCGGTTTTTCACGATTCGCTCTTGGGCCTGAGCTTTTCCGGGAAGATACTGCAAGAAAGGTACATTTTAAGTAAATCGATGAATGATTATCTCCATTATTTTTTCTATCAAGTATTTTACAACGAGTATGTATTTGTGTTTGTTTTCAATACTTACATTGTAAAGAGGGATATATTCTCCGACGTGTATTTCCCCGAATAATCGCATGCCTTCTTCGATGAGATGATTGAGTCTCTCAAAGCGCGGGTCGCCGAGACCGAAGCGCACCGACATAGTGATGCCGCAGATTACATTGGACACCACTAGAGACAGCAAGGGGTTGGCATCGATGGCCTCGCCTTCCGACCGATGCAGGTTTCTCATTAGCTCGTATACTTCATTCTACAACAATACATCATATTAGTCTCTAAGCGTACGCAAGTATGATTCTTATTAATTTTTGGCTATTGTTTCAATATTCTATTAGTCGTTTTACATAATATCCCATCACTTCAATTATTTTTAATTACAAAGTATTTTAAATTTTAAAAAATCTTTGCAAAAATCACGACTAATATTTTGTTAGTTAAACTTTCGAAACTTGTACCAACCTTAATTCTGACTTCCATAACTTTCTTGCCGTTGCCCATGTAAGTCATGCCGAACTCGCGGAGTTTCTCGTGCAAGAAGCGGCGTTGGCTCTTCCACAGGCGGCCCTCGCTGTTGATGATACCTGCGTGGGCGCAGAGGGGCGGTTAGCGAGGGTCGTGCGACGGCGGTGGGCGGCGCGCGCGCCGGGAGGGCCGGCGCCCGCGCGCGCCGCCCACACGCACGTGCGGTTTACCGGCTTGTCATAATTATGAACTTTATGACACTTATATTTAACTAAATAAAGAATCCAAATACTTAAAAAATATACGTGGGAACATTTATCAACCGATATTATTTCCAATTTGATTTTGATTGCAAATAGATTTACCTTTTGTACGACTATATAAAATTATTTCAGCACAGATTTGTTTGAATTTAATTATTTTTAATTTAAAAAATAGGAAGTATTGGTACTCACCGAGTCCTTCCAAAGTGTGCATCAACGGAGTGCTGGGGCGTCCGGTGAACTCTTCGCGACGAAAAGCTTCTCTGATGAGCCTGTAGTCGCTGAGCACCACCGTCAGCTGGTTGCCGAGCCGCGCCGAGAACAGGGCGCCGTAGCTGCGCGCGAGCTCCAGGAACGTCTTGTGGCGGACCCCGATGAAGGGCAGGTAGCCGACGACGGGCGGCCCCCACGGCCCCGGCGGCAGCTTGCGCATCTCTCGCACCAGCGCCAGCAGCCGCGCCGCCAGCAGCACGGCGCACGCCGTCAGCACCAGCGGCAGCGACGTGCGCGACGCACAGTAGTTCATCACTTGCCACAGCCCCCACAACAATTTCGAATTTGTCAGCATTGTTAACATATTTACTGATTTTTAAAATCAAATTATAAAAACAATAGTATTTTTAGTTGTCGACGGAAAACAACATTAGTGCGCGGAACGTAAATCGCGGTAGTGTATGCCTTGCCGGCTGTGATTGTATACCTATCGCGTGCGACAGTCGCCTGCGCACTGGCGTGTCGCTGGCGTGGCCTTGCGAATAAATACGCGCAGGCGGGGTGGTACGCTCGCAGGTTCGTCCCACTGCTCTGTGCCGGCCGGCTGCTCCTCTCCCCGCTATTTTTTGGCCGGCCGGCGAGCGCTACGAATGTCGTAGCACTACCCGTAGACCACTTAATTGTTTTAAAATAATCATAATAATTGTGCGCAATCTACACTCTGTATCATTTTACGTAAATATCAGTTTAATAACGTAGTAAATATGATAAAATACAAATTAAATCGTCGGATATAATGCAAATACTTCAGTCGTATTAAAAAAAATGGTTGAGTAAATAATGCCATTCAAATCTGAAGTTAAGCTCATATCAGTAATCGCACGGAGCCAATTTAATTATAAGTAGTTACTATAAATTTAAGAATTAAAAAGTCTACTAAAATAATTAACTCTTTAATACTAGTTTCTCCTAAAAGACCTGGGTAGGTATAAGAATATTATAAAAAATTGCGTAAATGCGTATGCCCATGTACGTATAAATGGACACACAGCGCACGAGATATGCTGCTTGCTTACTTTTCAATGCGTTTGTGTTGACTTTGGCGATGACCTCAGTGCACATGCGTTCAAATTGGGCGAGGGGTGAGGGGCTATCGAGGTCGCGCGGGAGTGTATGCAGATGATAAGATTAACGGATTGCGTAAGTTGGCGCGAGCAAGGTGACGGCGGGTCGACGACTCGCGATCGAGAGCCTTGGGCGAACTTCTGCGCCGACCGACCTCTGAGCGACTCTAACTATATTTCACAAACCAACAAAAAGTATCTAAGTAACTATAACATAAAATACTATAGACGTACCTACCTACATTTAAACATGGTATATTAAGAGACAATACCACTGATTGTGCATTGGAGGTCTTAAAGTTAAACAACTGGTACACAGTGTATTCATGCCTAATAACATAAAAGTCAGTTACAGCTACCTAAATTAGATACCTAATTAACTACCTATGACTTCATAACAAAGCTATAATTATAAAGAATGACCCATCCCACTATAAATGCGAAAGTTTTGATGTTTGTGAGTTTGGTTGATTGTGGGTCCATCACGCTGTAACGCCGATTTTGATAATAATTGGTACAGTGATAGTGACAGAAGAATTTCAGGATAATTTTTAGCGCGGATGAAGTCGAGCGGCGTCTAGTAGCAAATAATAATAAATACCTGCGTAAGTGCAAGGATAATGAGGAAAATACATCAAAGTGCAAAATCAATAAAACCTATGATCTAACAAAGTACATTTTAAGGAAAATGATAGGTTACCTCTTTTAAGCATTTACATACCAGTTTGTACGGTTCGTCATGGCATTCGTTCTGATTTCAATAGCTATAATTTCCTTTAGGTAAATACGTAGTTGCACGTAGTGTTGCATTTACATACCTACTTAATGATTGGAATTTCGCTGAACCATTTTATTAAGGAATTAATTGCAATATAATTATATATCGGACAACCTAAGCACCTATATAAATATGCACGTGAGAATTAACGTAACTCTCTTTGTACATTCCTGGACTCCTGACAGAATTATATTATTACTTATAATAATAATGCTACGCCACTCCCGCGCCCGCCCGCGTTGTCTGTTATTGCCACATAGTTTTAGTGGTTCTTCAGTTAGTCTTTGATCATAAAGAATTACTTAATAAATAACTTCATACGAATTCAAATAAAAATGTGTCTCGAAGTTAAACACGCCTAAACACGCCTATATTTATTTTTAATCTTATGACAATCGTTTAAACATACATAGGTGATTAATTATTAATATTTATAAATCGCTTTGTTCCAAACTAATAAAATTAAAGTGGACATAAAAGTCCAAAAAGATCCATCAATGGATCTTTATAATGGATTTTAGTGGATCTCGCAAACTTACTAAACATACGAACAAAATAAACAAAACAAAATAATCATCAACAGCCTATTAATGTCCCTACTGCTGGGGCTCAGGCCTACCCTCTCAACGAGGGCGTTCGGGCTATAGTCCACCACGCTAGCCCAGTGCGGGTTGGTGAACTTCACATGCGCTTAAGAATTTTTTCTTCGGAGTATGCAGGTTCCCTCACGATGATTTCCTTCACCATTTGAGAGCTATCAGTAAATGTACTTAAGTTTCGAGAAAAAACCCATTGGTACATGGCCCAGCCGGGGATCGAACTCCGGACCTTTCGATATGATAGGCCGCGTCTTATCCCCAGGGCCACTGACGCTCTAACAAAATAATGATGAGAGCCAATATTTTGACGGAGAAAGAGTTAACAGATTAGGTTCTATGGTTCCAGAGCTTGCCTAAGTACATTATAAACAAACATCACCTATTTATTATACTATAGTATAGATTCAATCAATATCCGACTAACAACCCACCGAATAGTGTTGCAAGTTCCGATACCAGCAAGAGATAGGTAACCTACTCGGAATAGCAATTTGTTGTTACTTTTCTTTATAAGCTTCTCAGCGCATAAACAATGAGCTAGGTGCTTAACAATGCTAGATTAGAACGAGTGCCAGAGGGCATATCTCAGCAGCACAGAAATAAGCTTGTTTCAGCATAACCGATTTATGATAAGGTGACCTGACTTTACCGTACATACCACTAAATTGTGTTTAGTATACGCTGTATACATGGCATTATATACGTAGGAATGAAAGTTGAAATGAAAAACGACGGTTCTGATATTAACTCTATCCTCTACACGTACGTACTAACATAACAATAAAAGCCTACAGTTTCGCTGGGCACATAATATGCATACATCCCTGTAGAACGAGGACAGTGATTAGCATCTCGCGAGTGTGACTAGAGTTCGGTTTTTAAGGAGTTTTTGGCTTGGTTACTAATTCTTATATAGACACTATTATTGTATAAAAGTCTATATATCTTTATTTATTATATTCCTATTCAAAACGCTTTATACTATACTTCTGTTCTGTTCTCTCTGCCTACCCCGTCAGGGACACTACACACTCTTGAGTCACTCTGAGACACCTAAGGTTCCAGCAGAAGTGCTGCACCGTCCAGGTCCCGCACTATGCTGACCTGGGGTTTTCTTCACAGCCACTAAGTTTTATTCAGTTATTATGTATTGTGGTATGGAAACAATTTTTATACTCTGAAAATTATATCACAATTATAATTAACTTAACTTAATAATAATCGGAAAATAAATAGAAGAGACAAATATGACATTTTCAGAAAAAATGTATCACTAATTCACATTAATGGTGGACTTCACCATATACGTAAGAAAAAGTTTGGAATAGCCGCCGCCTACCGCGGCCGGCGCGGTGATTTCAATGCCCTGTGTTGCTTACGAACTTCTTTGCCAGAGTATAAAAGTTGCATCGATGTCTTCGCCAAAAATCCTAGGATATGATAAAAGCCCGCTGCTGTATTTATACAGCGTTTTGTTGACACATACAAAATACCCTACCTAATACGAGAAAAATAGGAAATAAATATTTACGAGAACTTAAAAATATTATAGGTAAACATAGACAAAAAAATATAGAAAGAAGCAGATAATCATAATGATTTATTAAAATCAGTCTATTGTTGCGGCCTGGTTAAGGCACAATAGTGCCATTTACTGGTCCGACAAGGAAATTGATCACTGAAACAGATACGCCACTATTTTACCACGCCCCAGTAGGAAAAGAGAACAGCAACAAACTAACCGAAGTTTACTAAACCTACTATTTAATTCTAACATTTATCTGAATGTTCATTTGTAGCATGTAATTTCTCAGGTACCTTACTAACACCTACCTTAATACTTTTATTATAATAAACGATGTACCTATCATTTTGTTTTCTTAAAATAAATATATGAATCGGGGTAATTAGACATGAGGTAATAAAGGGACAAGCTAATGGTTCCGATACAATTATTAAATGAATAAAATTAATCATGGCTTACTTACATAATTTTCAACAAACTTGCACGTAAAGTGTCTCTTATTGCACCGCTTTTAGGTAGCTACCATATTAGTTCCATTGTAGCTACCTACATAATAAAGCTTAAATAACTCGCGTGCTTTTTACTGTACATTACCACAGTGGTGATTTATACTTCAGGTACAGATATTTTAATATCAGCAATGAATTTTTGTCTTACCCATATTTTTAGCTTATCCCTTTATTACCTCATGTCTTATGATTATCCTGATTCTCGACCCTTGTCTTGTCATTGATGTCTGGCGCCCTTTTAATCTAAATCTAACTATGTTTCTCATCTACATTTTAAGATTCTTAGAATGATGGGTTAATGTCACAAATATATTCACATACAAGTACCTTGTCGCTCTAATCTCGACGAGATACTAAAATGATCAGCTATTTATGACAAATTTATGAAGAAAAAAAAGATTTGTACAAAAACCGCTGTAACTACGTAAAATATGAAGATTAGAATGCAGATAAAGTAAGTAAGAATTCATTTGTTCGTAAATTCTATTAAATACTTTAAATTGTTTTTGTTCTACCTACGAGTAGGTACATACTTATGACAAATTCAATAAGTGTTAAATCTCAACTGATAACTGAACATCTACCACATTGGGGCGTTTACCTCTGAATAATTTTAGGTATTAAAGACAATAGAGTAGAATAAGACCTCGATAAAGTTCACTACTATAAACAGCACTAGCCCAAGGGATCAACGACCATCCCATTTATCGTAGTTGCATAGATTTCCTTATCGTATTTTGCAATATGAACCACGGCTACAGCTTGCTGTTCAAGTCTCCTATGACAGGTCGGGGAATTCACTAAGTTAGATTTTTATTATTACAAAAATCACAGCTTTCAAAAATGAAATGAGATGATCTAAGCTTTACATCACGCGCTATTCAGTGGTTGATGAGTAATATTATAGGCAGTACCTCGCGCCCCTGTCCGCATATACAAAACTAGCTGTTATTTCTGACATTTTTAGGGTGTCATACCTCAAAAGGAAACAGAGGAACCCTTAAAGGATCACTTCGTTGTCCGTCTGTCTGTCTGTCTGTCAAAACCATTTTTCTCAGGAATGCGTGGAGTTATCAAGTTAAAATTAATATCAAATACTCAGGTCTGCAATCCCTTGGAGCTGTGAAAAAATCAAACTTCTTAGTCTACTGTAGCCAGTCCGTAGTATAAGAGAAAAATTAATATGTACTTACATAATAATTATTTTATTATATTATTTGTCTGACAGTTAAAATAATCAAACGCATAGAGTAGAGCCTATTGATTTTATTTCCCGCATAATAGCTAAGCAAGACGGAATATTTGTGGTAGGTTTTACAAAACTAAAAACAATAGTGATTACAATGTGTATGAATTGATAATCCGTAAAATTTCAGATGAAAATATTCTAAAAATTTTCCCCTTGAGCGAATAGATTTCCAAAAAAAAAGTCAAGCTTCTAGGTAATAATAATAATAATTTAATTAATTGATGGGTTTCTAATAGACGCAAAAAGAAAGTTTAATATTATCAAACCTAAAGTTTCCTTACTGACTCAAATAATAGATTTAACGATTGGAAATACCGAAATACGTAATACACACATTTTGTGTATTGTATTTTGTTACATCACAGTAACACTGTCGCTTCCGTATACAAATTATTTGGACTCTTTTTCATACTTTTACCCATTAAGAAACAACAATTCGTTAATTCGTTCGTTGGGGATAGTATGAATACGGTTCATAGTCTAAGGTCTAAGTTTATCATCTCACCGTAGATGCGCTTAAAATATTAATAAACTCATTCTTTATGAATGGTTCTCTCAAAATTGGCAGTACAAACATTTTACCTTCAGACATAAACCAATACAGTCGTCTTCAAAGCTTGCAGGCTGTAAAATTTTTATATAATTGAAAATTACGCGCGGAACAACACTCCGTTACCGCGATTACGTTTTGACAAACGCAAAAATTCGACGATTACGCAAAACAGAAAACATAATAATTTTCGCCATGGACTGTTTTCACGTCAATTGGGTCGTCGCTCTCACTGCAAACATGTACTTGCGTAGATACGCATTGTTCTACAAGTCAATGGACAGATGCGCATGCCAACTGTTTGGTTATCCTCGATTATTTACTCCTTGACATAAATCTGCGTAATAAACTAGATGTAAGTATACAAGTTTAAAATATAATCTAGTACTAGCTTTTGCCCACGGCTTCGCTCGCGTGGAATAAATTTTTCCCGCGGGAACAGTTTATCGCGGTAAAAAGTAGCCTATAAATATGTTATTTCAGGATATAAGCTATCACTGTACCAAGTTTCATTAAATTCCGTTTAGCCGTTACAGCGTGAAACAGTAACAAACATCTATCCTCACAAACACCCTTACAAACTTTCGCCTTTATAATATTAGTAGGATAATAATTATGGTATAACCTATATTATAACATCATAATCTCGAATTTCTTGTATCGTTTATAATCCGAATAGTATTTATAATAATTCCTAATTATTTCTAAATTTTGGAGTTTTTTTACTAGAATTAAACGCTTGACGCTTGAAATATTTTGGAAAATATCCAGTACATGCAGTACCTATTTTTCAAAAATATTTCAATTCTTAACTGATCATAATCATAGGTGTACCCTACCCTGCCTACTTTATTTTGTTATAATGAAAATCTACGTATAAATTTGATGTTTCTTGGTTACCGTCTACACCTCTATTCTCTACCTATACAGATAATAAAAAGGGCTACATTTTTGTCGTGTTCTGTGTTTCGCTATTGCCGGCTTTTATATTACGGGTAATTAAAACTTACCTTGGGCATTTCCAATGACCTCGAGTAGCAATGCGGTGGGAAAAATAATAATCAATTTCAATTTTACAGATAGTAACGTCTTGAAATATTATTAAAAGTTAAAACCAGCAAAATTTCATACCTACATCAAAATATTTTTGTTGGAACTCCTAACACAGCATTTCACAAGAAAGAAGTGAAATTATGCAAAACGCGTGAGATCTACTTAATAAAAAAAATCCGGTGAAGTGCGAGTGCAACACCGCGTGCAGAGGGTTTCGTATATTATTCAAATACACCAATAAGATTTGCGATCGGCAAACAAAATATACTTTAGAACTCTAAAAAAAGATTGTTATTGGATTTTTCGACGCCCTTTTCGATTTAAATAGATTTTTTTCGATTACAAATCTAGCATTAAATGCAGGTTAGCAATTTTTACAAAAAAACTTAAATTTCAAGCCGATATAGCGAATGGTGTAGTAGATGAGGAAAACTACTTTGACATCATACAGACGGACAGAAACCGAAGACTCACCAAGGGTTTCTTTAAACCACTTCGTACGAGACCTTAAAAACCTACCTATACGTGATCTCAATTGCGAAAAGTAATTTGTCATCTAATCACATACTTGTTTGTAGGCGTCCGCGCCGCTACGCGAACGAAGCAAGTCAAAACAAACGTAAAGTGTTCGGAATAAAAGGGCAAATTGGATTTTTTAAATAATTAAAATTGTAATATTATTTCAATAAAACAGAAACTTAATTTTGAAGGGGCTTTCGCTAGAAGATAACATAATAGGAGCAAGATTAAAATAATAGTTATGGTTACGCAATGCGCGCGCGCCGTCGTGATGTTCCGAGTTTAATGACTACGCGATAAATGTATATTACACTTTCCAGGCAAACACATCGCTAGCGATACACACAAAATATACAATTTTACACCTAATGTAAATACTATTAAATGATTATTACATTTTGTCGCTTGCGAAAAACACACCAAAAAAACTACCTACAAATAATACGATAAAACAAATTCATTAATAACTTATAAAAAAAAAACGCAATTCAGTCCAAGTTCACTTTACCCTACTCCACTCTACCTGTTCAAATATTTTAATTATGCGTCATGTGCATTATTGAAGTATGTTGCTTAGTTAATCATTTATTTTTCTTGAGAGGATTCGTCACGTTCTTTTGTGATTACATCGACATATCACAGTAGTTACCAACTGAAATAGTATTAAATGTAGAATTAATGCAGTTAGCTAACTTATTAAATCTTTCTTATTTTTTATACAAATTAGGTACTTAGCTTCATTGTACATATTATGTTTGTTAGTGGCTAAGTATACTACAGGCTGGAAACGATAAATTATCTCACTTGATTATTCCTAAACTATACAAGAGTTTACTGATATTGCAACTACCATAACCATCTGAAAATTATACAAGTAAGAAAATACGCGAAATTACGCTCGTTTGGCCTCACCCTAAATAGTAAAAATTAGGCAAATATTAGGCAATTAATAAATTATAAAATAATTTATAAATTGGAAAAACCTTCCGCAGGAAAAGCGAGCAAAGCCGCGGGAAATACCTAGTAAATGGTTAGTAAGTTAATAAATGAATATGAGTTGTATAGCCTTTTGTAATAATTTAGAGCACATATCATATTACGTCACTGAAGATATGTTTTGGGACATTTTTATTATGTCTAGGACAATTGATAAGTATCACTGTGTCCGTGACACCAGTGTCATGTGTTTTTTAATTCTTGATTATAAAATTACAATATTTTAAATGAAAAAGTAATAATATATGCGACCTTCAATATGCAAAAAGTAGGTGACACATTTTTACAGTGGAATCGTGACGTGATAAAACTCGATAACCAAGCCCTCCCTATACAGCTTCAGTCAGTGCGTATCTTTGAATAATTAATTGAAGAAAAAATGATTTATATAATGTTGTAATAACATACCTACTGTTATTGTTTTTCTTTTAGTGTAATCAAAGTTTAAACAGAGATATTAATATGAAAATATCGTAACAATAGTTGGATAATACCATTTTAAGTTGCGTTATTGCTGTATCTTGTTTTGATCCGATAGTAATATTTCTCATTAATAAACCTAAATTGGTGATAGGATTGACACTTGACACAGCAATAGAGTTGAATTAAAACATGAAACCAACGTGGGGCTAAGATCCACCTGAAAGCTCAGTAGCTGATTTTGTAGTTGTATTTTAAGTACTTACTATGAAAACCGGTTGATGATGATGAAGATGGACTTCTACGATTGGTTTGCATTTGTGTTTTACAACAGCTAAATATTAAATGGATAACCCAAATATTTGATGTTATAGTCGTAAACCTCCCCTGCTAGATGCCTACAATAAATTAGGTACCTTCCATAAATTACTTTCCATTAAAATGTGTTAGTCAACCCGAACTAATCAGTTTCTATAGGTAAGTATAGTTGCTCCATTTTAAGATTTTTTTCTTTCATCAATGTAAGTAAGCAAGGTATCGAATCAATGGTGTTTCGTATTTCGGTTATGTGTATGTACAGGACGCACAAAATTTTTATTTATAGAAGTATACTTATTTAATTACTGTTTTTTGAGAGTCGCTTTGGTGTAGGTAGTGAATAATTCGTTTTGGATGAGCACAGTTTTGGGCTCGAATTCTAAATGTCGGGGGGTTGATTCCTACCGGGGACTGACAATTTGTACCAGATGGGCCTGTACTGTTTATAATATTTGTGGATATCGTAATACATACTTATACGAGTAAGTTGACTTTTAGTGGTGTGGGTTCGATTCCACAGCGCATAAAAATAGAAAGATGATAAAAAGAGGTTTTGAGGGGGGCGGCTGATTTTTGTCCTGTCGCTGGCTTCGCTCGCTCCAAGGTTTCATGTCAACCTAACCTAACCGCACATGATAAATCATTTGACTAAACGGCTCTTTTAGACTCTCGTTAAAAGTTGTATTAAACCATTAGGCTTAGCCTTATAATTGAATGTCGACATTTAATGAACGCGCTAGGCGTTTAATTGATTGGCTGACTAAACGAAATGGCTGCGACATAAATACATGAAATAATTTTTTGTTATATATAATGGTGAGCTGTGGTAATCACATCGTTCAGCTTACTTGATTAATAATTTGTTAGGCGGTTTTTTGATAGCGTTACTTTCCGAATATATGCCCACATGCATCTAAAACCACACGAGACAAAACGACCGTTCCAGCCGAGCCCGAGACTACTGGGTACTTAAAACTTAAAACCTCAGACTTTACCACAGAATAAATATAAGTACTTACATATCCGGGTAAAATTTCTACACCCTGTATGTGATGTATACGATTCGGTAACCAGGTGCAGCTGCTGTATTATTACCGCGGGGTTCGCATGTCTGTACGTGGAAGCGATGTGTCGACCTGCCCCTGCCTGGTGGCGAGCCGGTAGCCGTGTCGAAACAGTAATGTCTTCCCGGGATTGCAATCCAAAGTAACCCGAAACGCAGCTCGCGTTACGTATTCAGTGTATTTCTCACAACATGTTATTGTAGTATTTGTTATGTAACTACTAATGATAAGCAAATTTGACGTATTCGATAAGTTTACAAATTGAGAAATTTCTCGTTATCCGATTGTAGGTTGGAAAAATAACATCTGAAGACCAGCCTTCTCGTGTTTGTGCTGATAATTATTAAGGTCTCAATACACTGTATTGAAATTATAGGCCCCTCGTTCTTTTCTAAGTAAATGTTATTAAATGTAAAAATCAAAGAAGTGGAATAACTTTTATTCAAACTGATTAAGTACTACTAGTAAGGAATACTTTATTAAAAGCAACACGTATTAAATAAATGTACTTAACAACAATTTAATAATCTAGAAGAGCACAGACTGATCCTAATATACCTAATGAACAATCTGATCAACAAAATAATCCGGCTTACGACGGGGTTGCAGGACGCAGGAGGTAAGAGTTGTTTGGTTTCGAACTCGAGTTTTCTGGGGCACCCAGTATGTCACGCCATAATAAATTAGAGTGCAGCTGGTCGGCTGGTCTACAAAGTTTTCAAATGTAGGTATTTTGCGATTTGCGTGAATGGCCGGGGTGAACGACCCGTTTGGAGCGGAGTGAGCGTTACGCAGGCGCAACCGATCGATAACAAGGCTTGCGTAAGCGCTCGCCCGCCCTCCTAAGGGATTTATGTAAGGAACACTCTACATCTGACGTTCTTCTGGCAACCCTATAAAATGAAATAAACTAAATATACACATAATAAAATAGAAATAAATAGATAGATACGGATAGGTAAGTATGCAATTTTATTACTTTTTCGTAGGATTGAAATTTATAATGCTTATGAATGATCGCTGTAGACTCTATTCTATAGTAGGTAAATAGGTGGTATAGACAAAAAAGTAACCATGTCAAAATTATTACAACAAACAGTGTACGTAAGTGCATACACTGTCATGACACGATTGTATGTACAAAAATCGTACTGGACTGGTATGATGCTAGATGTGTTAGATCATGTTAGATACATTTGTGGCGTACATTTTTGATTTTTCTAAATAAATAAATGCTATTAGTTACTCCAACGAATTTTTCAAATTTTTTATTATTGCGAAATGACATTTTATAATTATAACCATAACGATTTTAATGATATACCTACACGTATAGTGCATAATAACATTGGAGGTATGGAATTGACGTAAATTGTGATAAATATGTAAGACAGTCTTAAACTTTGACATAAACTTGAATGCATTGCATGAAGAGTACTCTTTTTTTCTTTCATTTTAGTTGGGATGTTATTTATTATATCCACGCATATAGATCGTTATGAATATATAAATTTTTTAAAGTACTTACTCTAAAAATGTTTGCACGTCAGAATATAAATATCTACCTATATATCGGACACTTCGCATAACCTCATCATAGCTAGTTACGAACAGTAGCTATACGTATGCGGACTAAGGGCTTTTTATGACCATAATAATATTCCATAGTGAATAAACTTAACTTCAATTCTATTAACGCTCACGGGGGTTCTTTAGCTAAAATTGAAGATTGAGCTGAAGATGAAGAAAACTTCGGAGATGATGAGCAAAAACTGAAGGCACTTTTGGCGCTTGTTAAAATGTATACAGATGAAGAGAAAATGTAAATTACTGAAGCAATAGCCTGACTTAGGACTTCGCAGTCCTAAGTATAAAAAAATTACCATTCATGACGACGCGACGACGTCCGAAATAGAAGCGATATAGATAAAAGTTGCAATCTATCGGATAATAATAATATAATAACAAAACTTGCAATCTATCGGAGGAACATTTAGATTTTGAATTCAAATAAATTTTAAATGGCATTTATAAAGCAAGAAGGTTGGACGGGCGTAATAGCGTCTTTTTATTACACATTAACACCCATTCCATAAAATCAATTCTATTAATATACCTAGGTACGTTTTTGTACACGAATACCTACCTATCTTAAAATTTACATTCTTCATTCGATTCTATTATTAATTTTATTTAAGTTTTTTCCTAAAGATGATCGCGATAGTCTAAATGGTCAGAGCGAACAAGTGGCAGGTAGTAGCGCAGAAGAAAAATTAGGTATGAATTTTGTTTCAAAAGTTTAAATTGATATAACATGTTACGTTATAGACGAGCTTTTACTGTTATGCGTATTTTTCTGTAAATTAAAAATATTTGCCGTTTCTTAGGTAGGTATGTATTATTAAAATTTTGATTGAGAGCGTTGACAGCGCTACACGAATTGACAAAATCGTGTTAGAATTGATCGATCTAATCACGACCTAACTTGCGACGTCATCTCATCAAACTTACAAACTACGCAATTCGTAGGTCAGCTGATAACCCACTTCTTGTGTAGATTAAATAATAGTAACTGCGTCCTAAAAATTTGTAATTTAATCATTGTAAACCTATATCATCTGTGACTGGATATCATTCGTATATTTAGTAATAATATCAATACTATTTTTAAGTTCTTGATACCCTTCTAGATTTATGTACAGGTATATGTCGTATTGTACACGGGGTTACTTTTACAGGTTAGGTATGAAAAGCGTCGATGAATGAGTTTAGGTAATCGGAGGGTAATAAATAAGATGTTTTTTTGTTGGGCAGACATCTCAGTCATCTCACGTATCTAACCAAAGAACAAATACATCTGCAAGGCGGACCCGTAGTCACACAAATTTGCCTCACCGGTGCTTGTTCCATATAAAAACGACCACGTTTTTTTACAAATCAGTCACTAAGTAATAGGGGGCACCTTTGTATTTACCGCCGCCGCCGGGTCACCTTGTTTGTAGATAAAACTGATTAATTACTCCAATTCATTCACTCGAATGTGTACTACAGGGTGTAATCGTGTAGAGCAATTAGCGTAGCGATCTGATGGGTAGAGGACCCGGATTATTAACGAGCTACTTATCTTATGTTGGCTGGCTGGGTTAGTGGCTTGGTCATTGGACTTGAGCACCTGGGTTCGATTCTCACATTTAGGAACAAAATTTCGGTTCCCCTTAGGCACAGAATAAATAATATACAGGTAGAATCCAAGGAGACGCGATTTTAAAGTCAGTAGATTAACAAACTTGTCTACTACTTGAAAGGTACACATTTCCCTGAGGGCATGCGGTGTCGCCAACAGCAGTTTCGCGCCCCGCGCCGCCCGGTGTGAACTGACGTGACGCAGCAATTTGGATGGTTATTTTTTATTCTCATTCGTTCCTTTTTAAATGATGTAAATAGGGTATTTAAAATATTTAAAAATTACAAGGCGTTAGACATCGGATTAATACCTTTAGTAAACAATGAATAACAATTATTAAAACATTGTGATTGATTAAAGCCAAACTCACAACTTTATATTCTTATATTTATCCATTACATTGAATGACATTGTATCGATATTTGATTGAACACGACACGACCGTGAGTTGACAGTGTAGTGTAGTTCCTATCAGAGATAAGTGTCACAGAGACACATACAGACAGGACAAGTAGACTCAAGGACACAAGTAAATAAAAAGGTGGTTAGGTACGAGATGATTACGACTCTCGTTCAACCCTATTGATCGTTTATATTTTCGTGTTTTCTCGGCCATTTAATCATTCAACACTTGTATACTGACTGACCTATAATAATAAGTTTGATAATTTGAAAATGTTTGAAATCGGTGGCAGGCAGACCCTACCTACGGTTTAAGACTATTATTTGAAAAGCCCGGCTTGTTCTGTGGTAATTTTACTTTTATTGCTGCCCGTTTTACAACTGAATTTAGTATTTTTAGGGTACCCGTACCTCAAAAGGAAAAAAGGAACCCTTATAGGATCACTTCGTTGTACGTCTGTCTGTTAGTCTGTCAAGACCATTTTTTCAGGAACTCGAAGAGGTATCAAGTTGAAATTAATATCAAATACTCAGATCTGCAGGCCCTTGCCTTGGAGCTGTGAAAAAATTAGACTTCTAATTCAAAGCTGTCAAAAGATATAGCCGATTTTGTCGCATTTTTTGTATTATGGTAATCAAAATCAATGGGGTACTTCCTGTTGATCTAGAATCATGAAATTTGGCTAGAAGTTATGTCTTGTAGCACAAGTAAAGGAAAAAGTTCTGAAAACCGTAAATTTGTAGTCACATCACAAAAAAAAGTAATTTTTCTATGACCAACAAAATTAATTTTGCGTATGAACAAATCATCCGTTAGTAAGAACTATATACTTATCTACTTTTAATAACGATTTTCGAATTATTTCTTCTAATTAAGCATGTACGGAACCCTCAGGGCGCGAGTACTACTCGCACTTGTCCGGTTTTTTAATCTCATGAAGTCGTAAAAGCAAAAATGTTCAGAAGTAAACTTTACTTGCATTCTGAGTTTTTCTCTGCCTTAGATTTACGTTTTCCATTTGCAGGGGTCACGTTTTAAATACTTTGCTGAAAAATCTTTAGTATCTATCTTTTAAAATATATATATATTTAGTGTTATCTTTATGATGATACTCCTTATTTAATTTAGGAAAACTAATAGATTCAGACTCAAGTTTGAACAGTCGTCCTTACGTGTAGGTATAGCAACGGACATCCAACTAGGCTGCCACAACTTTATCTACAAATACTATTCGGTGTTATTATCATATGAGTACTTACAATTGATTGTAGGCTTATCTTCTTTCAATATGTAAATAATAAAAATGGCGTGTCATTACATGATGTAATATATGCTGACAACCTCGTTTATATCAATGATATTATACCGATCATTTGTAAATATCAACGACTTTTAAATGCAGTTTGCTTAGTTAATAATGTATGCGACATTTGGTGACCCGTAGTAAATTAATTTTATTTTAATTATTTATAACCTCAAGCAGTTTATTGTATCAGATATGATATTATTTATTGCCAAGGATATTTGCTAAAAGTAGTGAGCATCGAATAAGTTTGAAACCAAATTAAATTTAAGTTAAGAACTGCGACTCTACTAAATAAATGGCGTGAAGCCAAAATCTGAAGCTGCATTTTGTCGCATTTACTTAGTTAGGATTCAGCTTACGCTTTAAGTAAATACTCTGGCGACCTGTTCTTGTCTATACAGAAACTATCTCCACTTTCATAATTATATTATCGGCATAAAGGTAATATTAATAATATATGAGATCTGAACTTATTCTTTAGAAATATTCTTATGGTCAAACTCTCATAAAGTTCACTTAATAATGTAGATAGGTACAGTAATGTAGTAGATTTGTTCCAACTAGCCTAGTATGCCGCATGTACCCGTAGATACATGCAATGAGTGCCCAGAGATATGCAAAATCTATGGGAGGACGAAATGAACAAGAAATTCTACAGGAATTAAGTTCTAAAATGTAAAGTCCTCGGCCCTGTTTAATAATTTGTGTAAAAATAATATTATTTTAATGAAACAGTGTATAATAGGTGTATGTTGCTCTAAATACTTTATTTATCATTTTGACCACAGGATATGATTCAATGGTGGGATGGTTTGTGTTACGCTGTCGAAGGGATTTACAAGAGCTCATATTATGTACATTGTAGGTATGTATTGTATGTAAACTGACTCATTTCATTCACATGCACATTGACTACAAGTGATTCGATCTGAAATGCGAGTGGAGTTTATTGACACATGATAGTATTTTACAATAACCGCAAGTAATTACTAATACATAGTAAGAAGTGCATTGAACTTAATTGTATTTCTATATTGTAGGTATTAATTTCCCATACGAAACATTTCAATGTCAATCTATCAATTTCATAATAAGTACATATGTATGGTATGTAAGATGTTATTGAGGCTAAAATTAAATTATGTCGCAAAAAATATGATGTTTTGAAATCTGGAAAAACAGAATGAAGATTTTCATTGCTTGATTATAAAAAAAATCTTTCCATACGTGTACGTGTTTCATAAACAAATCAACGAATTGACCGAACAGCTCTACGCAGAAAGACTTCCATCTCTCACTGATATGATAATTGGTACCTCGTCGACAAACGGTCTCATTCGCCGTGTAACAATGTTGCATCTCATGAATAGATGCCGTACTGCGCAGTTGATAGTTGCAGTTATTATCAGATGGGACAATGAATTCAGCAGTTGAGTTAATTGCGATCTATTTCCAGGGGACCCGGCAGTGAAGTGCCCGGCAATTGGTGCTGATGGGATGCGGTAATGGGGTCACAAGGTTCAGGGTTAACTCTGTCACTATGACACGCTTCGTGTTTGACCCTCATACAAAACATTTACACAGATTGTACGAACACGTGCGTCATTCGATCGATCGATTGGTGGAACTATTTTAAACATCGATGCGATATCGCTTTGTCAGCGATATAGGTAGTTGAAGGAAGACCATCTTACTATACAAATAGCTATATACTATCAGTGCCTACTAAGTTACTGTCCGTCATCTTGTAAATGTCATTTTAATACAATCAATCATGTAACTGTAGGTAACAAAAACTATCATTCCAAGTTACGACTTGTAAAAGTTCTTAATATCTCTAATACATATTGACATTGAAAGTATGTAATTATTAGTACCTACTAGAATAGGGTTTCAACCTTATAAGTACCTAAGTATGTTGATATCGTAGTATTCATAGTAAAAATACTATGGAAATTCTTAGTAGTTCATAAATTACGATAGAATACGTGGAACTGTCGTCAACATCATAATTATAAAGACACCCGGCCACGATGAGTTCATTCAGTACCTACATATACATTTATATACTTTTATAATTTACATACAGTCTATCACAGACGACGCTATAATACATATTTTCTATATAAATCTTTGATTGTCCACACACGGCAGCGATTTATTATAATATTATTATAGCAAGGTTACAACTTGCATACACAAAAATAGGATCTGTATGCATTGGCTCAAAACGCACCGGAGCGCGAATAAAAAGTAGTTTATTTAGTGACAGATTGAGATTGTTTTTATTAATTTTATCTTATTAATTTTAATTTTACAATTTTAATCTCAATTTTAATTATGCTTTTACAGGTTAGGCTATTGCATCATTTTTATTAGTAGGTACTTACTTTTATTTTATTTTATTTTGTGTGTGTGTGTAATCTTAATAATATGGGATTGTACATTTTCCTGAAATAAAGATTTATTATTATTATTATAAGACGACCACCACAATAATGTATATACTTCTGATCTTTACCGTGTGTATTTTGCTATATATAGGAGTGTTATTATTATTTTTTATCACATATAGCATAGTAATTTTGTTTTAATAGCATCGTCTGTAATGGGCTTTAGTTATTATTTAAGAAACATCGTTTGTTTGTTCGTATTGTTTCTGGGAAAGCCGGCTCTGTGCCTATTACTCATTAGCTTATCTTTGAAAGTCAAGGGTAAAATGCCCATTATTGTGTTCGATACAATTCCGTGACGCATTGTAGACGGACTTTGCCGCTGGAATAGGAAAGTACACACGAACATATAGCAATAACTTCGATAGATAGTCATAGCATACATATAATAATATTCCCGTATTGATTTTTAGAAGACTAAGGGCTTCTTTCACCACTTCCTGATATTGTTACAGATAGTTATCTTAGTGATAAACTAATCTATCAGATAAATCTGTGTGATAGACTATATAAAATATAGGCAATCAAACCTGTGAAACCAAAAAATAGGCTATCTGTCAGATAACCTGCAGATAGCGTATCTGGGACTTTATCAGCAAGTGGTGAAAGAAGCCCTTAGAGAGGGGATTCCGTTATAAACTTTCGTTCTGTCTAACGAGGCTTTGTTTGACTTCCGCACAACTCAAACCTGCCCTTGCGGGCTCGAATCGAACAAATACTCTCACTCAGACAAGAAAAAGGATCGATGCAGTCCCTTGTAGAAATCCAAGTAAGATAGGTAGGTAAGCAATTTTCTAGAAGGAAAAAGCCAGATAACAAGTTATTTAGCGGGATTTTTTTGTTCTTCATAGAAAACTGATTAGGTATTCTTGTTAGCTAACCGGGTATCTACTAAGAATTTGATAAGCACAAGGGTAACCTTGCGGTAATTTAACAGTAATTATTTTTACTAATTGATTAGACTGTTTTTACTAATTGACTATACTGACATTTAGTTTTAGACAATTAGATTTTCTGTTTATTTAGATTAGCTTCAATCTTGTATATGCCTGGAAAGGTAGAATTACGGTGATACTAATACTAAGTAAATTAAGCTGCTAAAATGCTACCTGTAATTCATGCATTAAATTTCGTTTCATTTCATTTCATTTCATTTCATTTCATTAGGTACCTACATGTACCCATTACATGCAGGTGTTTTAGATAAAGAAGTTTATCTGGAAATCACGAATTTTGTCCACGTTGGGCCGGTCGGTACCTTTTCTCATTATTGAAAACTTATGTACATCTCTTAATAGTTTAGTAACAGTTCTATTCAGGTTAGTTCTACTAACACCTAGGTAATTTTTTTTAACACTCAGCGTTTATTAAAATAACTCCTGTTTGATTTTAAAAAGATTTAAAACAAGTTTTAAGATCGTAGAACAATTAAAAAGTGCTTACTTCGTGTAGCTATAGTTCTCAAGTGACTAACCGGAAATTTTACCTTTTACTTATATGCCTACTGGAGAAGCATAACGAACGTATTGACTGCTATCGCGTTATAAGTACACATGCCATTTTTTCTTAACACTAATTCAGGGTCGGTGTTTGAACCCGGCAATATAATCGTAAACAAAACCAGCAATGCGGAACAGAAGTCATCTCGTTACGCAACTATATATTATGCTCAAGGTCTCCAATAATAGATATTTATACTCTCCAGTGGCGTCTGCGAGACGGTTCGCGTTAATTGCCAGTAGTTATCAACAAAAAATCTTCTGAAAGTCTAAATAAATTAAAACTTATCTCTCAACCAATAAGTAGCCGGTCTAACGTAGATAACGTTAAAAGGGGTTGTCGGCGTTTGGTCAACACTGCTTTGCTAAAGGTGCAATTGGTCAAAGATGTAGTTCGCCAAACTTGCTATTCGTCAAAGTTTATACAGATGTGTCCCATTAAATGTGGTCCAAAAATCATGACAACTCAATTATAAAAACGACATTGGTTCCGCGAAAATCGTTTAGTTACAAGTTATATTCTTTTTTTAATTCTCTACTTATTATTATATAAATTATATTATCATCATTATCATATCAGCCTGTAGACGTCCACTGCTGGACAAAGGCCTCCCCCAAGGATCTCCACGACGACCGGTCCTGCGCCAACCTCATCCAGCTGGGTCCCGCGACCTTCACCAGATCGTCGGTCCACCTTGTTAGAGGCCTGCCTACACTGCGTCTTCCGATACGTGGTCACCACTCGAGAACCTTTCTGTCCCAACAGCCGTCGGTTCTGCGGGCGATGTGCCCAGCCCACTGCCACTTCAGCTTCGCAATTCTTCGACCTACGTCGGTGACCTTGGTTCTCCTGCGGATCTCCTCATTTCTGATTCGATCTCGCAGAATTATATTGTATTATTATATAAATAGGGTGGGACACAACGACCCACTTTGCTGAAAATATCAGACTGTACAATTTTATCCCAAAGGGACTATGTTCATATTTTACCAGTTTTCAAGTTACAGACAGCTCGTCACAGTTTAAAGAAATTTAATATAAAATTTGAACGCTATAACCCGCTGATCGGGATTAATAATATTGTAAAATACTGTAATAGTGTGGAAAAGGTATAAAACAACTAAAAATTAACAATTATTAAAAATTAAATGATATTTTTAGGTACATACACACAATTAAAAAACGATTGCTCATATTATTTTAAATACTAATATAATAAAGCTGTATTGTTTCTCTGAGTATCTGTTTGTTTGTTTGTTGAAATCGCGGGGCGTTTGCTAGGCTAATGTACGAACACGACTCTTTTTCTAAGTTCCGGTGATTTATTTAGTTATAGTCTGACGTGAATAACACTGCCTTATTGAAAAAAAAAACATTACAAATCAATCACGTACATCCACGCATTACACCCCGCTGACTTTAGAAGTAAAAAAGCAAATGACGTCACGCCTGTAGATCGCGTCTTGCCCGAGATACCACCGCGTACACGTCATTCATTCAACGACTAAATTACACGCGTCAGTAATAATGATGTAGCCGGTGGACAGTAATAGCCCAATTACAGCATACTTACTTACATAGTAAGTACCTAATGCTTGTTTACCCACCAAGATAACGAATACTTACGTGTAAATAAATATCTACGAGAATTTGTTATTTCCCATTTCTTTTATCACTAAATGTATTATCAAGTAAAATGAGCAAATATATACGAGTGGCTTTTGAACAGTGAGGATAAAGATGACCATTCGCGCTACAACCTTGGCAGAGTCAGAGCAGTGCAAACCTTCAGCGTTCGGGAGTGTGTTACACAACATAACAAACACAACTCGGGTCAAGGGTGGGAAGGTGCCGCCGCCCTCATTTTTGGCAATAAATTACCTACGCACACAAATTTATAATATTCAATGCAAATTTTATCTCCTCCATCTTTAAAAATTAAAACTTTTTATAAAATATTACAAAGAGGCGCCATTATTATGGAAATTGGATACGCTAACTCGAAATATAGTAGAGCTAACACGTGATATTTGAATGTCATGTGTGGAGTCATTCCCCTCTTACACCTACCTGATTCGCAAAACATCCAGGCATCATTCTGATAAACAACCATGGACACCTGCGAGTCAGGTCGAGTGGGTGGCAGCGCACTCTGACAAGATCATAAATTAGAAGTGTTTTTAAGAGAACATATTATAACTATTGATTTGAAATATATACAGTGTGTCGCTTAAAATTTAGGCGTAGACAATTTATTGGTCCGTCGGTATTAAGAATGTGTTCGGGGCGCCAAACCACTTTTTGCGAGGCTCCCGCGGCCCGACCTTGACCTGCCTGATCACTGCCAAACCTGTTGTGCCACAAAAAGTAAAAGCTTTCGCCAATAAGGCAATTCAAGTACTCGAAACTGATATATTATAATGTATTTTACGTTATTATCTAAAATGAAAGATTTGTATCCATGAATTAAAATTAAAAAGTCTACCTTCTTCGATCCAAATTTTTGAGCCTCTGTTAGTATTCTGCCACTATTAATTTTTTTTAGCAATTTAATTGTGTTTCTGATTAGATTAACATCCCACTTCTATATAAATGCGAAAGTTTGGATGTTTGTGAGTTTGGATGTTTGTTGCTCAATCAGGCTTTTGATGATACTTGGTACAGTGATAGCTTTTTCATAGGATACTTTTTACCGCCGATGAAGTCGCGAGGCGTCCGCTAGTTTCGTATAAAATAAAAATATATCTGTCATCTGAAAATGACAAGTAGATTTTATGCTTAACAAATGCTTCATTGCGTGACTAAGATAACTTCCATGTTTAAATTCATTACGTCATCGTCACCAAGTTTATTGCTGATACAAATAGTAATCTAGCGCTATAAATAGAATAATAAATCTTGATGCTTAAAATAAATGTGATGTTGCTTAGCTTTGAAATAAACTGTTTCGACGATAATTATTTTTATTTAAGTAAGTAACATGCAGTAGGTACATATTTTTTGTCGAATACTACATTAAAAATATTCAAGACATTTTGGTCGCCGTATCTCGATCGTTTCATCAGTGAATCACGTGAAATTAAGATCTATTGGACTTTGCACCGGACTTCGAAACATACAACAATAAAATAACACGTACAATGCATATGTTTCTTAAAAAGACATACGTAGGTATCAGTGTTTAAGTAAAGCCGTATATTTCTTTATTTATTTTTTGCTGTTAGGTACAATTATTTATGCTCTAATAATTGTACTGAATATTATCCCTACCCCTATTTTCTTCCCTTGAGAATAAGCAAGAATTAGATTTAAATTACGAGTATTATATTATTGTATGATAGATATAAATAAAATTGAAGGCAGTCTTTGTGTGAGATAACAAAAGAGTTCCCATATAGTAAAATATTATGTAAGAGAGAAGAAATCATGACGTCACTTGTTTACAGAATTCGACTTATCGGAGTCTGTAAACAAACAAATAAATAGGATAAAAATGACTTTTTCCTCAGCTAACGGTTAACGACCATTGTTATGTTCAAATTCCCAGAAGTTCTAGGATATCAATGAAAAATAAGAGAATAAATTATGTTTTATAGCAGTATGGGAATAAAATTTTGTCATAAAAACATCGAAGGAAAACCTTCAATCATATTTTAAAAATAAACAAACAGTACTATTATAGATATTACGTATATCGTCTCTATTGAAAACCCTATAGATGCCCGGCAACTTCGTCCACGTTAAAGACTTTCCTTATAAGTTATTCTGGGACATAAGCTATCACTGTACCAGTTACTTCTAAATTCGTTCATCCGTTACCGAGCTCTATCACTTCGTTCACCGTCTGTGAACGAAGTGATAGAGCAATAAACATAGCGCAACAACACACTCACAAACATCCAAGCAGTGGCATTTAAATAGTAGTGGGATGTTAATCTAATCAGAAACACAATTAAATTGCTAATGTCTCATGTTTACTATGTGGCAGAATACTAATAATATTTTAACTGTTAGGGTGAGAGCATATAAAAAAAATCAAGTGGTCCAAATGTCAACCTCACTCGCAGGCGACAACAATTTTAAATTTAATCTTGTTAGGTCATAAATGCCCGCCAGCAGGCAGGTAGCAGCGCACCGAGGCCTAGTACTTATAATGTTGCCCAATCGTGGTAATTTTGGGCAAGACTTCCGAGGAATACGGATGGCTTTTGACAGACTGGTGGTGGCTGATTTGGTGACATCATAAACTTATATTACATGACAGTACTATTATGTATTTACTTGTTTATGTGAGTACCTACATAAGCTTCTATGTAGATAGAACACTCGTACGTAACTTTTGTAGGTAATAAATTGTTATGTCCCCGTCAAATGAAAGACGATTTATGACCTAGGCTTCCTTGTTGCGATGCAAGGTCACCTAACAAGGTAGTTTATTATTATAGCCCATTTATATGCACAGATATTAGACGTATCTATACCTTCAGATAGTACTATATAAACGATCTAAGAAACTAGGTTGTCTGTCAGGCAGGGTAGGTGTCTTTCAAGTGAAATTATAAATTATAAAAGCTTTGAGTTAACATCTAACCTTTTCTGGGGAAAAACTCTCAAAAATAAATTTTGTACATGACGTTATTTCCTATTTTTTTATTTCATGATAATTCTGCGATGTAGGAACATAGTACATACCACTTTATCTAATCCCAAACAAGGATTTTCTTTCGTATTATGGGCAAAAACGAGGATAGGAAACAAAATATAATAATAAATATTGTCATATTGGTAATTAAAACAAAATAAATATTGTCTGCCCCCAGTGGGAATCGAACCGGCCCCCTGCGCTCGAGTCCAATGACCAAGTTACTAACAATAAGCCAAAGAGGCGGTCAAATGGATGCAGGCTTGGAGGCAGGCAGGCACAGGCTACACTGTTCTCATATATTTTTTACAATTGAAGGAATGAGTGGTGCTGCTTGCTTAGTTGCACTTCCTGTCAAGTTATCTGTGGTGTGTGTTATTATATAAGAGGTGCGGGCGCGCGCGCTGCGGACACACATAGCTGCGCGGGCGCCGCCTTCGAGATGACATTAGACTAAGGTCAAGGTGAACGTTATTATCCTTGTGACATCATTCAATTGCGCAACTAGCGCAACAACACAACCAACTATTTGTACCTTGTATACCTTCTAAGAAAGCTCGTTATCGGGAGCTTTTAAACTTTGAACTAACAAAAGCTAAATTCATAATTGAGATAGATCGTATGACCCAAGAGAGGTACTAACTTACCTTAACTTAACTGCTTAAAGCTATTCCCGCTTGCAAGTAGCAATCCTAACTAATAGTACTGGTACCACAGCTGGTACTCCGAATTCGAAAGAGTTTTTTGGTAGGTATGGTTTGACGGCTCAACTATTCAACCGTACCCCGTGAAATTTTACATACACCACAGATACACACAGACGGTGTCATGGAGATGAACATAGGCAAATTTTTATCATTACTTTAAACTTTACTTAATAAAGTGATCTTTTCAAAATAATTCTGTAGGTATAATAACGTAAAATTCTGAAAACTTTGCAAAGGAATTATTTTGAGAATTTGCGACATTACTTTGGAAATTCAGAGTAATACTCTTATTTAAAACACAGCGATAAATAAGTACGCTAAAGTGTTTTCCCATATAGTTTTATCGGCGCGTCGCGACTAATTAAATTCGAATTAGCATTATTCACACGACATCTTACGATGCACTCATCAACAATCGTGTTACACAAATAACAAGTGGCACCTTTAACTGGCCAATATCCATTTATGTGACCAGTCTCATCTCGTAAACTAGATTAGTCGGTAATTAATAAACTGCCATAAGCCCAACCAAGTCCCATGCCTACACAGATTTTATTTTATTTTAGTGGGTTAACTTTTAAAATGTCACCTTGATTTGCTTTTAAAAAACGGTTTTATTATAAAAATTTTTTTTTTATAATATTCTAGGTCGCTGGACTGGGAAAAATCCCAGGATGTCTCGCATCGGAAGAAACGCTATGGCGTCTCCACTCCGGGTGAAAACTAGGCGGATGTGTTGCTCTAAGGTTGAACAAATAGCCAAACTGTCATTGGCAACTTGCAAGTGGTCTAAACATCCGCCCGGTCGTCGGATATTGTGTACCGTGTGTGTAGCCCATATCATGCCGGAGGGCGCAGTGGAAGCGTTTTTTTTTTAATTTTAGGCTTTGGAATCTATTTCCTTTGAACTCGTGACACAGCGTAAAAGTTACTAGCGTCTAGTGGTGACTAGAGGCCTGCCGGATGCGGTCCACACGGTAAGTACATAAGTAGTCTATATGCGACAGATGAAAACCCTGAAAGCGGCCGGACACGAGGATTTCTACGATAAATATACGCCATTGACCCGATTGTGTGCTATGCCGTCCACATATACAATAGTACAGTTCAGTATGTTATAATCTAGTCCGGTCTGCGATGGAATGTACACGTGATTTTTTAAATAGAGGGGATGTGGTGTCGAAATAATATTTCATATGCCAGAAATTTTATTCCCAATGAGATCCTCAGTGGTCTATAATTTATCCGATATTGTTTTTGAAAAATAATTTATTTATAAGTTTTAGCTAAGGTAACATAATATATTTCTCCCAAACTTTATTAAAGTTTATACTTACATATATTTACATAGATAAATTATGGGCACCTGAGTATCTTTACAAATTAGGAATTTCTCATGTACTAAGGGTAATTCACAAATGTAATAACTAGGTCAAGCCAAGACCAACTTGTACAAACTGTACAAAGTTATCTGTCCCTGTGAGAATCTAACTCACGAACCCTGGCCCCCGAGTCTAATGACCAAGCCACCAGACCAATACAAATGCTATAATAATATTTTGGATGGCAATCGAAAAATAGCTCATAGCCAGTCAGTTTAGAAACAAAACTAATTGTAAAATCTGATGAGCATGTTTGCAAGTAGACGCTCACTCAACCCTAAAGTAATTTTGTGCAGGAATAACTTGTGAATTGGAATTTAGAGAAATGGGTAATTAATAGTAATACCAATAATTATTAAACAATACCTAGCAGTTTAGATAACGAAGAGTTTAGTGTAATAAAGGCATAGGTACTCATAGGTAATAATGGCTCATACGAAGGTGACAATGAATATTACCATGAAGTGACTATAAATAGAGAGGCAGTGGTCGTCATCTAGTTAAATTGCACTCTAAATGCACTAGAGCTAACCGTATCAATGATATTACAACTAGGTATATGTATTGTTTTCCTTATTGGATCTCAATGCCGGGGTTGCATCGCGTGTGGTTGATGTTTTGATCAATAAGTTATAATTAATACTATTGCATGGTACAAGATAACAGGAGGATCAATTAACAAACCAAAATAAAATTACAATTACGTAATAATTAAATTACATATTATTTACTTCGAACCCTTAGGAGATAGACAATACCTACGAGTTTTACAAAATAGGTAGAAAGAACTCTAAGTGATTAGAAAATCGTCAAGCTGAAAGTCTGTACTAGTTCGGTCTACTATACCTCGAAGATAACTATTTATTTATTTTAAACTTTATTGCACTAATTTGTACAAAAGGCGAACTTAATGCCAATGGCATTCTCTACCAGCTGACCTTTGGGCCATGCAGATAAATTAGTGGTAGGCGCAAAAAGATAGTATAGTTTATTTAAAATAATATGACAATATTAGAGTAATATATGATAATTAACAACATACATTACTAATAGATAAATAGATACAAATTATTTAAAAAAAAATACTTTTATTACATAAATATATACATAGATACTAGGACAATTTTGATGCAATTTTCACTGTCATTTAGTTATATTTAGCTAATGAGTAATTATTAGACCCTCTTAATTTTGTGATTTAAGGAATTATTATGCTGTTTAGAAATATAGTAGAAGTTTAGAAATATAATAGATTTCTTGGATAGATTTTTTAGTTCCGTCGACTGATCTGATTGATCACTTTCATGATAGAACGCGTTGAAGTCTTTTCTTCCAGTGCTTATACTAGCATAGAAAAGACATCAACGAGCCCAAGACATGATTGAATAGGGTTATGTTTTTATATAAATTCAAAAGCACCTTTATGGTATACTGGTTTGTTCTTTTATTTTTACAATTTAATAAAGGATAACTCAAACAACACTGTCACTCTATAAAATAATTTCATTTTCCGACCAACACCCTGTAGAAACTTACGATTACATATACATACGAATGATCCCGATTATCAGTATTGATGATCAAGGCCGATGTCAAGTATACAACGGTCAATTAGTTTTGTAATACAAATATTATAGTATACTAGCTGTTTCCCGCGGCCTCGCCTCGCCTGAGTTTGTTTTCTTTTTGCTCGGTTCTTAAGGGTAGTGGCGTGATGTATAGCCTAATAACCTTCCTCAAGAATTGTGCTATCAAATGCAAAAAGAAATTTTCAAATCCCACTTGTAGTTCAAGAGATTAACGCGTTGAAACAAACAAAAACACAAACTCTTCGTCTTTATTATAATAGTATACATATTAACTTTAACATGTCCATGGCCTTTGTGTTTTCTGATAATAAGCAACAAATAACATAATATTTTGTAGTGTAGTCACGCCACGCAGCTGCTCGCTGAAAATCCTTCAGAACTAACATGGCATTCTGCCAGATTCAAGATACAAAAAGCTTACGAAGGCTGAACCTATGAGCTGAGTAAGTATGTAGGTTCAGATAAAGTATTCCGAAACTTTAAAATGATAACTATCATGACAAGCTCCGATGATGTCATCACAATGTTTATTTAGCATTAAATGTAGTTCACTTATTTAAAAGATTTATGTACGGCCGACCGCATGTCAATGGAAAAAATCTCTCATAGTATTGTAACTCCCTAGAAGGCTAGGGCAGCTCAAGGTCAGTGTTTGTACTGTTATTCTGATCAACGAAACTATACAGAGCCAATACAAACATCATAAAACAGACACGGCCCATAGTATGGGAAACGCTCGGTTAATATTGTTCAGCTTACAGAGTTCACAGGATTTTTCATAATTTTTTTTCACAGAGTGGTTTTAAGTATTAAAAAAAAAAGTATGTTTATCAGTTGTCGGCGCGGGCGCCCGCCAAAGAGATCCTATCTCCATCATGTTAATGATTTCATCGGTGCATGTAAATAGTTAGGTAAATTAGTACCTATTATGGTAGATTCTACTACCGTATCTCAAAATATCGATATTAATATATAAAAAAATCTTTTTTTTTAATGAGAGTTTGGTACACAGGGACCATGCAACCCTCGTATATTCAACACACATCTTTTCACCTGGCCAGCAAGTAAAGAAAAGTAGAATTGAAAGCTAAAAAGTTTGTTTTTTATTTGAACGCGCGAATCTCTGGAACCAGCAGTTGGATTTAAAAAGTTCTTTTTGCATTTGATAGCCCAATTCTTGAGGAAGTCCACCCTCATCACGCTCATATTTGTAAATAATCCGGGCGGATGAAACCGCGGGGCGGGCGCAGCTAGTAACTAATATAGCTGAACATTAAGTAGACACCGCAGAGGCCTGACCACGTAGCGCGCGCCCCGGCTGAATACGAATGCCGCACTGAAACTGCCGAATTACAATGGACGGACAACTAAAAACTTTTGATAAGTTGTGTAACGGCGCGTTGGCCCTTGCGAAACGGTTGCGGTGCGTAAGGTCACTATCATCATTTAATTTCGCACGCTTTCGCAACCTTTGTAGTATACGACCTCAGAAATCTTATACTTTATCAGGTATATTAAAAGGTTGCAGAAATTATCAATTCAATAAAATACATGAATAAATATGCTGTAATGTGGATGTGTGAATATTTATTTGTTAATATACTTACAAATGTAGTAACTGTTGTAATTACGTAACTATAATAAAACATCAAATATAAGTTTGTGTGCTATTCGCATGAAGGTACAACTTGTGAACTTGGCGAAATTAAATGGAATGGAGAATGGAACGGTATATGATGGATGGCAAATGAAGACTAATGGCTTGAATTAAATCAAAGAGTTTATGTAGTGTCTGCCAAAATACATTAAAAATAAAGTTTTTTTTAAATAGAAACACAGACTAAATACAAGTAATAGAAGTGAATTTCATTACACATCCAGATGGGTCAGTATGGGGAATTCCGAAACTTAATATCATTTCTGATATGGTATAATTATACCAAAACTATAACAAAAAGATAGGGTAGGTATACTTATACTGCGTGAAAAGGTATGTTACTACTTTCGGAAATTCGTCAATAAATTTAACTCCCCAATCAAACTAAAGCGCTTGTTTGGGATTAGTTTTTTGTGCGCAATATCCAATTAACAATTCTAGGTTTTTTCCGCCACTTTGTTGAATATTCCAGCAAAAATATTATTGTGATAAACGGTGGGAACTACGAGTAAAAATATGATACAGTATTATACTGATAGAGTCGAGTGATAAGCGGTAGGAAACGTTCCTTTCTTACATCATACATAATGTACGAGTTTGATTGTAGTTCGCTCGCGCTTTGCCCAAAAATCGAGGTCAGTCTGAATAGGCTCCAATCGTGCGCGGGTGCAGGCAGCCCCTCCATCCCTGCGACCTTGGCGCTTACACGTGCTCTGTTAAGGGTGTGTTGTGTGTGTAACAAAATTAATCACATCACAAACGCGGTCGTAACAAAATCGAATATATTTAAAAGGAGACGTGAATCGTACGTTCAAGTGAAAAATGGTGAAAATTTGTTGGTTTTTAATTAAACTTCAATGGTTTTAAAGCTCAATCGACGACACAAAGAAGAGGCGCGGAGCAAAATGCTAATGCTAATACTAATTAGTGTTTGTTAAAAATTTATAAATAATTTTGATTAGTGTAGATTTTGACATGTCTGTAAATTATTCTGTAACTGTTTTAATAATAGATAATTTTATCATTTATGTAACTTTCTAGTGAATGCAAAAGTTATTTGGAATAACTAAAAAGCAGATTAGGAACATTGAGGACAAACATGAAAATTGAACAGATGAAGAATAACACCTATAGTTTTTTTTTCGACTCGTTTTGGCTCCTACATACCGGGAACTTTTATGTTGGCTCATGTTGCGATACACATTAGCACCAAAGGAATAAAAAAGAAAACACAAATAAAACAAAATATTATACATTGTGCCGCTACGCAAGTGCCGGTACAACAGTTCGCGATGTGTACAACCGACCCTTAAAGCCTTGAACTTGCTGCCAAAGGTCACGCTGATTAAAATGACATTGAATAGGTTCTCCCTCTGCCCTTTGAATGCTTTAATCACGAGGTCAACACTATAAAGGAGACTAGTTTACATCAATTGATGGGGATTATACAATTCATGCAAAGCATTGTACAACTATACCAAAGAAATCTTTTTTGCGATACTTCGACGAACGTCGTTTATATTATGAAGGACGCAAAAACGAATAAAGGTATGACAGGGTATTTTAATTTTTTATCGTTAATGTTATTCTATTACTCAAAGTAAATTATTCTTCGAAATAATTTTAGTTTTACGAGTATGATTATAATCGAATCGATCAAAAATCTCGTTCATAATTTTTGTCAATGCTTTGTATTACACAATTTTATAAAATTTTTGCGTAGAGTACACAAGTGTGTGCTGCAATAGGCGGAAAAGGAAGGGAAACAATCGATTATATATGGAGTATCTATTCTATTGGTAATCTATGATATACCCTCAGAGTACAGAACAAACCGGAAGGAGTTGTACATATCATAGTATTGTTTTTAAAAACAAAACGCCTCATATTCTTTCTGAATCTTGAGGGTCTACATAGTCTATCTACTATTTATAGTGTACTAGTTGTTTCCCGCGGCATCGCCCACGTAGTAAAGTTTTTCCCGCATTAACAGCTTTTCCTGAGGTAATCTAGAGAGAGGGAACAATCATTCATTTGTGACGAACTGGACGACTGTTGACGCCTTGCCTAACGACACAGTCTACCTATTATCCAAGATTGACATATGTATAGTTTATTTTATTTGCAAAGTTTTTTTTTATATCTATTATAATCTATAACAATATTGTTATAGATTATTTAGTGGATTTTAAATAGAGGTGGTTCATAACTATGGTTATCGAGTCTTTTCGTTTCGATTCTGATGTATAGTATTTCTGTAAAGTTCATCTGTTCCGTAGTTTTTGCGTGAAAGAGTTGGAAAAACTTCTAACTAAAACCTAGCCAACCATTCGCCAACAGAAATGACTGTAGTAAAGTAAGTACATTTTCGTTATCGGTCTTGCTGGAAATAAACCAGCGCTTTATTTGTGCAGCGGAAGAAAGTAAGTTACATAAGGTTTTATTCATAATACCTAACTAAAAAGTCTACTTTCACTGTGCAAGTCCACTTAGCAATTACGGAATGGTGCATGGCTAAACGTTCGTTCGGTTGATTTATTCATCCCAAAAAGTACCCACTGAAAATTATGTAACCGCCAGAAACCAATAATACATAATATAATATAGAAGAAAGTCGGTATGACTCGACATCTTATAAGATCAGCATAACGTTATTAAGCACCTATGCATGTAATTGTATGCGGGTTTCTCGGGTAATTTCTGACCTGGAGAGCAACATCATAAAACACTAAAAAAATGTTGCACCGAGAAATTTTTAAACTATACACAATAGGTACCATCTGGCGAATTTGCAGTTTGTGTAAGAAAATCTATATACTCTCAAGAACTGTCGACGTAATAAATCACTTAATAATTATGTGTGTGTGTTTATTTTGTTTCAAAATGTAAACTTTTCAGAGCGGCATAGTCGCAAGGTGACTAAGCTCTTTAATTAAAGATTATTTTAAAAAATCACTTACGGTAATTATTTATTCTGTGCATAAATGGTTCAGTAAGTATGTGGAAATGGAAAAGGGCAAGACATGTTACCATTTCTACACGTAATATAATTTTACGAAAATAAAACTCACGAACGGTAAGGTTAGTACTGTACTGAGATTAAATTTTAATATTTTGGTAGACTATGAACCAATCTACGGCCACCTTATTAAATATAATGTCAGTACTGTTAGTAATACTACTTATTTACGGAACATTCTGTATATAGATACATACTACGAATATTTAGAGCTAAGAAAAAGCAAAAACGTGTAAGGCCGCGTCTTTTTACATAATTAGCTATTAAGATCAGTCTAAGATAGGTAATTTAAAAGTTAAATAATAATAAAGTTCGTGTTCCCAAATAATATAGTCGTATTATACGGAGTACAGATTTATTTCGTAGCGTGGCGGCGACGGAAGGCGAGATATGGCATTCACGCATATAAATTATCTGATTATTTGTGTTTTTCCATATGATGGCTGTGGAAAATATTGTACATTTTTATTTATGCAAGATGTCCTATAATATATTACATTACCTGTGGGTAACTGTACCTTATTCTTCAGGATTATTTTATTTATGGAAAAAAAAACAATCAAAAATTAAGTTTTGTACATTTATCTATAGGGTACGTAAAGTATGTACAAACATTATTTTTTCTTTGAAAAATGTAAAACTACTTGTATTTGCAGAGATATACGTGTACAGTATTATTTAATAGTAACTTAACTTTTTTTAAGGGTTCTAGGGATAAATATTTTAAAAGTCAAAGATGGCAGTTTTGCACTAGCTTACCGCTGACTAGGCAAATATTATTTCCTTTAAGTATTTGGAAAATAAAGATATTATCCACATGTGTGATCGGATCGTTATTTATCTGATCGGCGAGAACCCTAATCGGCACATTCCTATCCAGTTATCATAAAGTATGTAGGTATTTTAAAAATAATGCTTTTCGACAAACATTATTTAAACAATGCCCATTTATTTAGAGGTAAAACATGTCTTTACATTCAAAAATGTTGAAGATAGTTCGCAATAAATAGGTAAGTATGTAGTATTTTTTTAAAAAAATTTAATAGGGTATCATCATTTTAGGTTAGAGTTTGATCTCTAGGTTATCGTTATATTATGATGTGCCCATATTTAACATACATTTTTTTGTGTGATTATTGCACAATATTTTACCAGCGTGAAAACTAAGGATATAAAATATATCATTTCTAAATCTATCTACTTAAGTAGTTAGTAGTGAAGGGCAATGACCGCGAAGGTCATCTTTGTCGACTATGAAGGACTTACATAAGAAGCAAATGAGTGGATAATAGTTCGTTGACCTTTATCAGCACGGTATGTGCGATTGTTCCGGTTTATTAGACTCGCAAGGACGGTCATTCAATCGACAGTGAGTGGTTTGTACAGACTTGACATATAATATAGCTTCCGCCCTCCACTCTACCACCCGCACGGAACCAACAAATAATCTGAACCAATGAAAGGGGAATCTGCAAATATACTTATGTGCAACTAGTCCTAGGTTTTAGGACAATATTAATTGTTTCTGTATCTAAACAAAGTTTTGTAGTAGGTACATATCTTTAATAATTATAAATAATCATTAATAATAGCAATTGTTTTTAATAGAGACAAGTTAAGCAACTGTTTCTCGCTACCTGATCATTCCATTCCCTTTTTCCTTTACATATTTATAACCTTTGTTCAGTTGTCATCGTTATTATGTATTTATGTATATATTATAGTGTATAGAGTTTTTAAAATACATAATTATATATATTTATATCTAACTGCACAACCTACCTTTCTCTGGTATACTTATCCTGTAACCAAAGGTTGTCTGGAAGAAATCGCTTTTAGCGATAAGACCGCCTAGATGTACTTTCTTAGTCTACTGTATTATTTTGTTCTGTTTTTTTAATTATGTGCAATAAAGAGTATTGAATTGAATTATTGGGAAGAAAGCTCTTTTAATGACAACTGAGAAATTAAAACGATGCTATGTGTTTAGCAATATGCAACCACCCCACCTTATTTATCTAACAAGTCATAATTATGAAACTCCGGTTAGGTGCCTATATTACGTAATGTAAAGAATAATTTAATAGATAGATACCGTCTCTAATATTGAAGGGTCACTGACCGGCGTTGTGACATACCTATCAATTTCTTAATGAGTTTAATGACACACCTAAACGTGATCTAAAGGATCGTGATGAAATAGATTTTTACGATATCCCCGGACGAGCAGGTGTCGGTACGGTACCGTATGGTACAATAGATCGATATGAAGAGTATTATACATACCTATCCTGAATTACATGAATTTGGTAGCAATTTTCTAGGTACATTGTCATGTGCGTAAGAAATTGAAACAGCTGGTGAGTCAGTTAGCAACGAAACCACACCCACCACGGAATTCGGTCATCTGCATTAGTATTGGTACTCCCACGTTCATTTCACATTTCACTTTCGTCGAGTTGGTCCAAGTGTTGCGGCAAACGGTCTGGTCGTTGAACCCGCGTCCTCGCGGCCGCGTGCCGATTAGATAATTTCCGCGCTGCGTTGTCAAAATACTCATGACCCAATGGTACAGTGAATGCGCGAGGTTGATGAACCCGCCGCGATCGCGCAAATACCAATCTGATCAACGTATATATGCGGACTCGCATACGAAAATCGCTATCGGTCGATGCTGCCGTAACCTCAAGATTATTGAAAAATATCGATACATTTGTCATATAAGTAGGTATCTTATCAAATATTTTCTTTATTTATTATCAGTATGATTGTATCAGTTACGAAAATAAGGTAATGGGTTCATACGTATTTTCTGAATCCACATTGCAGTATAAAAATAAACCAAATAACGAAAAACGCCTGAAGAGCCGAAGCGATGAACGTGATGGTAGTACCTGCCTCTGACTACGTGCTGCCAATCATCAAATCTACAGTTAAATCAATAGTTGTTTCCTATGCTTAACGGTATCTACTTTTGGAAACTATAATTTCACTACACCCTTATTGGAAAATGTCTCAAATAAACTGGTCCTATAAACTCAAGTAGATCGACTTCTGTCTAGTAATTTTGTTGTCATTTTTGAGAGTATCTAGGTCAATACTCGTAGGTACTAACTTCCTTCGTTAAGAAGTAAGTATACGCAAGTACATAATTATATTAAGTGCACAAGTTGTACCTATAACAAATGTCCATACACTTATAACCTATCTCATGCCATTTTCTGTCAATGTATAAGAATATCCATGTACATACATACTGATTACTTACTTGCAGAAATGCGCAGCAAAACTAAAGTTTTCGACTGCATTAAGTAATCGTATGGCGTTATTTTATTATAAGTGAATTTAGCTCTTAAGTCAACTCCATGTTTCGCTTATAGGGTTAATAGTTACGCTTATTCCATAAAGAAAACCAAGTTACATAACCAGCACTCTACGAGGAAAATAATACATACTAGATTAGAATCTTATCTTTAACGCAGATAATCAAATCAACAGCCTATTAAATGTTCCCACTGCATGGGGCTCAGGCCTATCCTCTCAACGAGGGCGTTCGGGCTATAGTCCAACACGCTAGACCAGTGCGGTTGGTGGACTCCACATGCGCCTAAGAATTTCTTCTTCGGCGTATGCAGAATTCCTCACGATGTTGTCCTTCACCGCTTGAGAGCAGTCAGTAAATGTACCTACTTAAGTTGTAGTAAAATATGACTATTTACGAGCAAAATAAATACCTACTATATACTTGAATAATGATACGTACAAGTACCTACCTATATAAATGCATATAATAATCGGAAAATGTACCTACCTACAAGTATGTATGCAGGTACTCATCGGTCAAGCGTTTAACACTTCAGTGTTAGAAGAACACTTCACAGAAGTGCCATGCCTACGTGCATTGCACAATGCATGCTGCCCACATGCAAAATACTTGCAGCATATATGTACATTTTATAATGAAAATTGTATAAAATATCTATATTAATATCACTTAGTTATATAGGTACTATTAATTTTAGCAAAGTTTTTTATACAACATGGGAAAATGGATTACTTACCAAAATTAACATAAGTATCTATTTACTTGAAGCAGTGGAAAATTTATTTTTAATTAAGTACTTAGGTTCGTATAGGTATGTGTTCTATAATATGTATAATGCTACTATTTCGTAACTAATGTTAGGTTTCTGTCAAAGCTACCTCTAATAAAATAGTGATGCGGAAGTTTGTTGCGCCGCTTCTTCCCAGCGCTAACACCTTGGAAGCGGTAGTAGATAAAAAAATGACGTTGTATACATGTGCCCAGTGAAAAGGGAATTATTTAATTAATTATTACTATTTTTTAAAGTGCGGAAAATCTGCTATGCGGGTACTTATAATTTCATAGCGCAATGAGTGATTGGCTGACGTCAATGCAGTGGAAATGTTAGGCTATTGAGTATGACACGGTTCAACGGCCTTTGCATGAGATGGTCGCATTGCATCGATAACAAGGTGTTATCTTGATGCATTGTTTGTGATTTGCGACTAATTAATGCGGATTGTAATTAGTATTTGCATCGTAGTTTTCCTTTACGTAACCACTTCTAATTTTCCACCGTTTTACCCTCTATAAATGGTATTTCCATGTTTTTATTATTGTGGCCTGTTGTCATTGTATTTAAACTGTATTCTAAGCATTCAAAATGCATTTTACGTTTATTTAATAAAAGTTTGTTAATATTTTGAATGTTTATTGGACGCGAAAATGTATACACAGTAGTACTATTTTCACAATGCAAAAATTATAATATATTTTCCCCTTTATAAATGTTTATTAAACTTTATTAAAGAAGAGAATGATCTTATTTCAGATTTGTTATTTAATAATAGTACATTATAATATAAAACAACCTGTATCATACAAGTGAGTTAAGTAGTATGTCGAAAATCGTTAATGTAAAGGAATGATTTTTAAATTAAATTTAAACGTGTGTAAATTTGTCCAAACATTATTATTTTAAGCTGTTGTATGAACCTAAAAGCAGTGCATTATGGGATACTTTACGAGCAAGTGTGTTGAAAAAATATTTACGCATTTTCTTCATATCCAAAGTAGGCGTATTGTTTGTCAATCAGTCAATGAAGTGTCTATTAATTTGAGTAGATATCAATAAGCATGTTCGGCGGTGAACGCTCAATGCGGCGGCGCGGGCGCAGCGGCGGCGCAAGGCCGGCCGATCACCTGCCTTATGTAACCTAGGTGTAGAGTACCTACCATAAAGTGCAATACACTCAAAACAACAATAAAACGTTATCTAACGTTATCTAAACAGTGCTTGATCTTGATGTGTATGCACTTACTCGTGACAATTTTGTTTGCTTCACAATTAATCTGTTTGTTATTTTATTGATCAGTATGACTTCCGATTTGTTTTATTTAACGACGACGAATAGAGTTCTGGAGTGGAGACCGCGCACTGGCATTTAAGAAGACCCAAAATAGTCGGAAGCAGCTGGATGGGGAGGGCGGAGGAAGGATGTGGTGGTGCGCATTGGGGAAGATCATATTCAGCAGTGGACGTTGTGATAATGACTATATTTTTTCAATGATAAAAAGTTGGCCGGTTATAAACTAAACGGAGGACAAGCAGGCATGTAGGCTTCTTCCCAGCTCATTATATAATTTGATACATTTCACGGAAATTCGTAAAGGCGTGGATGGGAAATAGCATAGAGATAGGATCTCTTTGGTGGGTGATCGCGGCCCCCTATAGAGGCGTAAAAAAGGCATTCTATGGGTGTCAACTTGTATTACAATACTATAACTCACTCACACATTCGCATTGTCAAACTCTAATAAATTTGTATTTGCAAGAAAGAGTGAGAAGGTATTTCCCCTTCCTCCCGCTACCGCTACCTTTGTCGGCACACCCCCGTTAGCAGCACCATCGGTTTCCATACTAAATATGCAAGATGCGGTCTCCATAGTGAGCGCGCGTGCCACCAAAGAGATTCGAACCTTCCTGGGAAATAGGAACAGATATACCGATGATCATACCAAATGGCCAACGGAGCAATGTAACCTGTATGATCAAATTTTTAATTGCTTCTTCGTTATGTTAGTTCTCTTTTGTCGCCAGTTAGCTTTTTCAGTAAATCTCTACACTACAAAAACAGGGGAACTACATCATAATCAGTTAAGTGGTTCTCGCGGTTTATGCGGAAAAACAAAAAGACGTATGCCAAAAAGCCTCCTGTATATCATTTTCCCTTTTTTGTGAAACAAACACAACGTTGAATTAAAGGATTGCTAAAAGTGCAGTAATGGCAGTTCGAAGTACTAACATCGGGTGTTTATTATTATTATTACATTTATACTGTTATATTATAACAGTATAAATAAAACATAAAAATAAGAAATAATATATATTTATTAATGGCACAGTATCGAAGATAATTTATAAAAAAATCATTTTGACATAGTATTACTAGAGGTACATAAAATTGTAACAAACTATTAACTTACAAAACTACTAAGTACAAAAAAGTGAGAATTTTTGATAGAGTAAAATGGCACCATAATATTGGAATATCATCTACTTACATAAAATATCTGGACTTACTAATCAAAAATGCGTTTACATAATTAGTTTCTATTGTATTCGACATAGTTTTCCACCTAGGGAGCGGATAATAAATTACAAACTCGGTCTTGGGTATTTGCTGCGCTACATCATTGTTTACTTGCAAATACGTTAAGAATTATTATTAGCGCGCTTCAATAGGATTCCTGATACCTACGTGTTAATTTTCCAAAAACATTTAATATAAATAAATTTTCACCTCTACGACACGAAAAACGTACTAAAATCGTAACTAGAAAATGGAGATACGAGCTTTTTTCAAAATAGTGAAGGCATGTTCACGAAAGTTCAAATTTTTTGCGGATAATCTTTACTTAGCTAAATAAGGCTGATGATGTTTTATGTCGATGTAAAAGTGGATATCAACTTACTCATATTTACGCACCTTTGTGTTTCTTATATACAAAAGAGTTAAATTTATAAAATATTCTTTTTAAATATTAATCTGCCTCACATACAGGCCAAATAGAGATCAAACGTGCGACTACTATTCCAAAATCATTCGCCATCTTTGAGATTTTCGGCTAAGAAATACTGAAATCGCTTAGTACCAAGATTTCAAAATGTTTTTTTGTTGACCAAGCCTTGCTAAAATGTTTACATACCCAATTGTTTTACTGCGCCGGATCCGAATCCGTCAAAATACCGACCGATATCGGATGTCGCTTGTGAACTGCCGAGCGATAGATTGGCGCCGAAACTAGAATTCTAGTCTGTAGTAGTAACATGATCTTTGTACGAGCTCTTACAATCCCCGAACGTCCTAAATGAATTAGCTGACATAAAATGGCATATTACTGAGCTCTTTTGTTGCCAGCCTCGCCGCCCTGTTCAGCGTCACGTTACAATGGCTATGTAACGACTCCAGGCATTCGCTCTCCTTTTTACTCCACTTCGAGTCCATCGCCACCGACAGCGCCGTGCAAGAAAACGTGCACAAAAGACTCAAAAGTATGCACATTCTCATTCTGAGAGCGTCACTGGGCTGTTCTAGAAGACACATAAAGTTAAATCGCTCGTCATCGAATAGTATCTTTTCTACTACGTCAGCGTGCTCCGGCAAATCTTGTAACACGGTTATAAGTAGGCCGACGATATTTAACACAATGCGAGGAGTTTTTGCATCTGCAATTAATACAGAGATACTTACATTTTTGTTTATAATATCTTGAATAATGTTTTGATTAGACACGACAAACACCAAGCGGTATTTAGATAAAAGTATGCACTATACGCGACACGAGTAATTCTAAATAGCGGTGGCAATAACTTAATAAGCTTAGTAGGTTAATTCCGGGAAATTTTAACGCGACTGAGAATAAAGGTAAAATAAATTAAGTTCTGCAGAAAAAAATTAGAAGCAAGCAGAAGTCCTCTTGATGTGGTTATTATATTGATTGCGTTAACAACAACGACAATATTGCAAACGTTGTCTCCATGCATCACTAGCATGGTTGTTAAACTCTAAATGGGCAAAAATTGTTACATTTAACTTTATTCAAATTTACATTACAAATAAAATAAACTTAAATGCAAGTTAAATGTGAACAAGACGATAAGAAGTGCGACGGTCTTTGTCCTTTTTTGTCGACCGCACTGAGGCAAGACTGGGCATTACTGCAATTTTTAGTTTTGCGGCGCGAAATAGAACTTTATTGATTTCAGGTAGTTTTTACATATAAAATTTATAGTGAATTTATAGCGAGATTAAATTAATAAAGTAAGCACACACCCACACCTCAAACAAAACACAAACATGATTTTATGAAGTAAAAAAAACTTACAAAGCGCCAATAGCCTGGTGAAGACAGAATGAGCGTTGTGAGCGGCGAGCGCCGTGGCCAGCTGCCGCACTCCCCGGCACGAGCGAACACACAGCCACGAGCACACCTCCACCATTCGCTCGACGCCTTCAAGTCTGGAGAATTAAGTATGTTCATAAGCCATTTGAGCAACATTTACTACAAACAGATATTTTTATTTACTAGAAACGATTATGACTAGACTCCGATTGGCAATTTAAACGACTAAGTTGACCAAACGCGTGCATAAAATATGTATACGCATATGCATAAAAACTAAATTAAACATATTTTTTTCTCATTACGGGAAATTAAGTTGATTTTTCTACATATTAAATTATTACCTGTCCTCGGCTTCATTGTCATTGTCTTTGCTATTCTTCATAAGAGTGTTTATGGCGGCAACGAAGTTGTAAACTACTTTAGCTTCAAGGTACACCTGTAAGTAAACAAAATCCACTATTAAAGTCTGTTTTATTTATTATCAAACGCGACTAATGGTCAATGTCAAACAATGACAGTTTAAATTTGATTTCAGATGATTTAAAATTAGATTTCAGATGATTTAAAATTATTATAGCTTTTTTATCACAATATACAAGTAGGTATAACGAAATACACTTATTAGGAAAAAATATTTAGCATATTTAGGGAAATTTCGAAATCTGTAACATCCAGAGACTATCTTTAGTATTAAGTTTTTATGGAATTTGTTTACATAATGCTTAATTAATAACAAGTCTTGCTACTAACGTCTTGTATGTTGAGCAGCGTGTGCCTTGGCAGCGAGTGCGCGAGCGCAGGCAGCGCCAGCAGAGCGGCGACGGCGCCGCACACGCGCCCGCCGCGAGCGCCTCTAGCGGCGCTGCCCACCACTCCTACCACCATGCTCACCTGAAACGAACGACCAATTATATTATATTTTTCTTTAGATAACGTCAGAATTTGAGCAAATATTTACATCTTACTTATATTATAAACGCGAATTAGTAATTATGTTTGAATGTAAGTTTGAATGCTTGTTACTCTTTCACGCAAAATCTACGGAACAGATTTTGATGCAACTTTATAGTAACACATTTTATATATTGTCTGGTTCTATACCATTTCATAGCTAAAATACAATGGAACTGGAATTTATACCATATTAAGCTGAGTAAGTGATTCAACATCGCCATCCATAACTTCACTTATGTTGGAGTTGAGAAACGCTTCCCATTCCTCTAATTCTATACTGGAAGGCTCCATTACTGAAAAGGATTGTATACTTATGAATGTATAATTAACTAAATAGCAACACAACTTATTAAAGTACATACATTTTTGTAAATACCTTCATGTTTCTCTTCAGATTTGAGAATGCGATCATTATTAGCGAACTCTTTATCATCGGATGTCTCCTCTATCACTTCACATTTTTCAATATCCTCATCCCTTTCTTCTTTAGAGCATTTCTCTTTGTCAATGTCAACAATGCTGGGTATTTCGACAGCAGGCTCGCTAGTGCGCCTCTGATTTTCAGTTTTATTTTTATCCCAGCTTCTACTAAAATGGAATGATCTTTTTATACTTCTCGTTAATCTATTTCCGCCACTGCCAAACCTAAGTTTGTCCCTTGAAAATTGAAGAATCTTTTGCTTGTAAGACGGCGGGACACTCTTACTGAGTCCTGAACTAACTTCGCTACTACACTTAGTTGAGCTCTTTGGATTTTCTAAGCTGTGTGATGCCGTATCAACAGATTTTGTTTTCTGTTTCACTTCCGTTATATCCTGTTTAATATCATTTACAGGTGCAGGTTTAGCATCATCTTTAGACTTTTCAACTATTTGTTTTTCTTCAACAATTTTGTCCATCTTCTTTATGTTTATGTCTTGTTTCTTGTTAGCAACCATTAGTTGGGCCATGTTGTTCTCAAGGTTGCACACAACAAGATTAGAATTGTTCATAACATTATACTCATGGCGCAGCAGCTTAGCATTTGCTGCAGTAATGGGTTGGGACTGATCTTCATCGTCAGTTTTGAGACTGTCTCGTACGCTAAATGCACTAGTAGCCCTCACACTGTCGTCATCAGACATCGGAACACACTCCATGGCCTGCATTACACCGCGAATATTTCGCAAATCATGCTCTTTCGTGTCCGTTTTCATAGATTCACCTTCAAGTTTCATGATCCTGTAACCACAGAAATATGGCCGATCAACGATCATACACGTGAGTGTCTTGTATGTGTCGTAGCTATAAATAAATGTTATCTACATAAAATACATTCCAATATTTTAAAAAAAGATATAGTTCGACACTAATGGGAAAACACTGTTGTCAGAAAAACTTGAACGCGACACACAGATATCGTCACTTTGTTAAACTAGTTATGACCCTGGTGGACGTAGAACAAATCGCATTCCACGGTTGATCTATTTTTGTAACCAAATAGATTTAATTATATTTATAGACAACTACCTGGCATTGTAACTTATTTTATCTTTTTGCAGTTGTTTTGCTTCTTGCTGACTGTGCGTCAAAGGTTTTGTAAATGGCGATTCACTCTGCACATCCTCTGGCAGAATGAGTACATGGTCAGTCACAAATGGATGCTCCAAGATCTCTGCCCAGCTCATCCTTTTTGCAGGGTCTTTGTGAAGCAAACCCTGTAAATGTACAATAAATTTCAAACATTATTCTGCTGACTGAGCATTGATTCTTATACTTAGTGTATAAGAATAACTTAATTTAACAGTTAATACTGACTGGATTCCAGTTTAGTAGTAACCAAACTAAGATGCACATTCCATGGGGAATGGCATGTCAATGTACAACAGTGGATGTTATTAGCTGATAAAATAATAATATGTAAGTACTTGCTTTACAACAATACAATTTAGTACATTTGGATCAGCTTACTAGTAAATAGGCACAATTAGTTAATTGGAGGCTTGTGTTTCAGTAGGTCTTTGGTTCCTGTATTTTAAAATCACTAGATCTTTCCTGATCAGTCAAGTGTAACAAGTTTCATACATTGGCATAGGATGATGATAAATGAAAACAGCCCACCTGCAAGAAAGAGCGAGCTTCCATGCTGATGAAGCTGGGCCACTGCACAGGTTTGTGTCGGATCATCCGGACCAGTTGCCATATTGACATAGTGCAAAATGGTGGCTGCCCTGCCATCAACTCATACACAATACACCCCAGGGACCATAAATCTGCCTGTAAGTAGAGAATTTGTCAATATAATTTAAATTATAATACTCTGATATTATTGCAAAACTAGGCCTAAAAAGGGTAATTACTATGGCAATGGTAACTTAACTTTAGGACGATTAGGTGCAAATCGTCTCATTACCCAGCTTGTCAAATAATTTCAACTTGTCTAGTAAACATTTCAGCCAAAGTAGTCCAAAGGAAATCACATTAGCAATACAATTTTGTACACTAGCTTTAGTTACACTCCACAATATGTAGTTTGAGACATATCTTACATGTACCATTTAAATTATTAAGTTGATTAAATCTTCATACCTGATGGTCATAAGGTTTCTCATCAATCAACTCAGGGGCCATGTACAGGGGGGTTCCTTTAATGGACGTCAGAATATGTGTGGCATTTGTCATAATTCTAGCCAGGCCAAAGTCGCACAGCTTTGCTTTCCCTGTGCTGTCTAACAGCACATTTTGTGGTTTCAGGTCTCTGGAAAATTGAAAATAATATTTCATACCGCAAACTTTGCGACTAACAAAATAGATAAGTGTCATACACTAGTAACCTCAGGTCCAATGTGGACCAAAATAGAAATAGACTGACAAAAACAGAAATGATTTTTCTCAGAAAGCCTATCTCAATAAAGCGGATATCTAGCCTGAGTGAGATAGATATTAGATGACTTGGTCAGGAATGCCTAAACCTATATGATAAACCTGAGTGTGAATATTTGTTTATTTCCCAATCACTCCGTAGCGATTAGTTGGATTATGATGAACTTGCTTGGTACGGTAGCTTAAATCATGGAATAGAATTTAAGATACAGTTTAACATAGATTAAGTTGTAAGTATGTACATCCTAGTAAATATAAAAAGTGGGCATTAAAAATTCTTTGAGCAGCTATTTACCGGTGAAGTACCCTGTGAGAGTGTAAATAATATAGGGCTGACACTAAATCCCAAGTGATATTTTTCACTTGCTCTTCATTCAAGCAACCCTCTTTAGCAAGTATACTGTGTAGTTCCTTCTCGGCGTACTCCGTCACCACTACCAGTTCAGTTTCAGTGTCAAAGCTGTCTATCATACGGATTATATTTGGGTGCTTCAGCTGTCTTTGTATATCACATTCTTGCCTTAGATTTTTCAAGTCCTTCGAGGAGCGGCCTTTCTGTAATCATGATTTAAACATGTTTTTATGGTTAAAAGTTACATATTATTCCCCAGTTTGGTCAGTGTGGACAAAAGGGGGAGAAATGAAAAAATAAACGTGGTAATCTTGTCATTGGTGTGTTTCTTTGTGTCCTCTTCGAAATATTTCCTACTGTACGCTCTTGAACCAGAGCCACCCAGAGCAAGGGTGTAACTTAGGTTATTTTTACTAAGGGCAAAAAATTGCTAACAGGTATCCCACGGGCCTCGCCGCAGGGTAAGATATTACAGTTTATACTAACCTTTCTTATAACTTTTAGGGCGACAATAGCGTCCGTTTCTTTATGTTTGGCTTTGAAAACTCGACCAAACGAACCCTCACCGATGAATGATAGAACGACGTAGCTCTCCATTTTCGTACCGATTTGAGAATCTTATTATATAATCTACACTTCACAATCTGAGTTATATTATAATTTATTGCATTTTGATTTTGCAATCAAAAATGAAAAGAAAGAGGAAGAAAAAAACAAGCAATTTTTTGTTGTTGTTGTTGTTGATTTGTCTTCTTTTCTTTGAGGACGGGCAAGGGAAGCTTCGTCCATACAGCCCTGTCTTATTTTATACAACCATCTCTGACAAATCCCGCCAAAAAGCCTTTTTGTTGTTGTTGTTGTTGATGATTTGTCATCTATTGAGGACGGGCAAGGGAGCTCCGTCCATACAGCCCTGTCTTATTTAAAATATTATTTCTTATATTTATATAAACCGGCGGTTACAGCACGGCCTCCACAAAAACATTCGGTGATCCACACTGAATATTCGCATTATACCGATAGTAGGTATAATGAAGAATAATAAGGGATATTTTGGAACGATCCGGTAGAGTCGTTACACACTTTTAGCACAATAAACACTTTAATAGGCAGTTGTTGCATATATATAAAACTATCACAAATATACACCAAAACCTACAATATACATTTTTTGGAAAACTAAACATAAACGACAACCATCTCTGACAAAATCCCGCCAAAAAGCCACAAAATTTTTTATATATAGTTTTACGGCCAATTGGAAACAAGTCCATATAGGACAAATGGTAGTTTTTATTAAATCACGAATACATAAAACTGCAGCACGGCCTCCAGGGCACAACTTTCGGTGATCCACACTGCAGCTCATACCTCACTAAACTGATAGTAGGTGTAATGTCGATTTAACAAGGGACCTTTTAGAACAATCCGATAGAGTCGTTACACGCTTTATTTAACAATCCTGTACAATATTGCACTTGTTGCAAAATTATCACAGACAGCTTAATACCAAAACCTTAAATTATACATTTTTTTAGGTAAACTAAACAAAAAGACAATCATCTACCATCTCCGACAAAATCCCGCCAAAAAGCCGCCACAAACAAATCAAAGATAGAGTAAAACCAAACAAACGCCTATTTTTAATGGGCTTTACGGCCCTGGAAACAAACTTTTTGAGTAATTTAGCACTTTAGCAGGTTAACCTAGCGTACCATTAAAATGTCCATAAGCCTCCCTTGAGCCGTACCACAAGCAAGTGGTACCACAGAGTATATAATAATACCAGTAGTGGTACTCGCGAACTTAGTCGGTCATCACTTGTTTTTTCTGTCTCTCGATAACGTACCTGACCCACGGAGGAGATGTTAGACGAATTATGTTCAGAAATTGTCTCGAACTAATGGGACATTTGAATCATTTATGTAGGTACCTACCTACCTAACGACCTAGGCCTGTAGCATTTCAATGTCAACAATCTAGAATTTATAATCGAGGAAATCTTTCGTTTCGCTAAAAAATTTCCGTCTAGCATGGTCGTCGCTGACATGTAAAAATAGATAGAACAATAGAACGCTCGTAAAATCACGACATCAACTTTCGACAGCGGCTACTGCGGGATTTGTTGCGCTATTTCATCCAGGGATGTATCGCGGAAAAATAGCAACCTCTATTTAGGTATGTAGGTGTTTTATGTAATTATCATAATATTAATTATGTTAGGTAGCTACAACAAAATTTAAGTAAGTTGTATGGTAAGTATAATATTTAAATATATTTATTATTTTATAGAATAATCCGATAGACTGTACGGAAGTACCTATGACTAAAAATCGCTAGTCATTTGCGGCGACTGTAAACTGGCCCCGGGGGGATGTGAGTGTAGCTTAAGAGTATACATAAGCTAGCTAGTATGTAGGATACTCTAAGGAGTGTAGCTTCTTTAAGTAGATAATAAAATCCTAGGTAAGTAGTATTCTTTGGCGTAATTACGAATAGATAAGTAGGTATTACAGAACGGCGTGTAGTCGACCGCACGTCAATGGAAACACTTTGACCTTGAGCTGGCCTAGCATATTAGGGAGTTTCAATCAATACGATGCGAGACCAGTTTATACTGGTTTTGTTCCACTGACTTGCGGTCGACAGTACCTTACTTAATAGAGAGTGATAAAGCCTAAATTATAATGAACTTGGGGCCCCAATTTATAGCACGGACTATACTATGGTTTTTAGCAAGTAGGTACTTACAAGGTGATGTACCTCCTTGACTTTACCCTGGATACACCCCTGCTATTATCTATATCTATAGCTATTTATACCCGTTTATCCGGCAACCAGCTGTACGTGAGATAAAGCGCTGAATTGAATACACACAATAAAACACCAACTGGGCTATAGCGGCGGATGAGAGCATTATTTCACGTTAAAACATATTATTCCGCAGCCGTGCAGAATTCTGTAAACAAACGAGACACGGCGTGGGCGTATGTGTACATTAGGGATTTAGTAACTCGCATTTTGTTTCTAAATAACAACCTGGCTTTTTAAGAAATTACTAAACTTTCCTACATAGAAAAAACATTTGTTTTAATTTACAAGACTGTCTTCTAAAAGGTGCTGTCGATGCGACGACGGTGCCTCTCAGGCGTTTTACCCAAAAACAACCGCATTCATGGAATCAGGTCGAACCTGGTTATTCCCAACGGATCATATGATCAGTTCGTGGTTCACGCTAAAAGTTCCCATAGGATCACGTTATCCGATGCAACTAAGAAATTGTGATTATTTTTCCCAACCGATTACGTGATCCGTTGCAACTGTTTTTTGCATAAACCTAGGATCTCTTTGGTGGGCGCTTTCTGCCTACCCCATCAGGGCCATAAGTATATAGCCTGAAGACATGTAGTAAGTACACAAACGCTATTTAATGCACAATTTTGTACATTCCTGGAATATTTTTTTTGGAACTCGTTGCGTTTACTGAATACCCATGGAACAAACACAGAGGATTCAAAATTAATATTTTTACGGTCATTTTAGTTTGTTGAAAATAATTTCGAGTCTCATATCACATGCTATAAAATATGATTGATTTATCCCTTCCTACTTCGTTATTGTTCAGTATTGGCACCTTCCCATTGGTGCTTCAAAACAACATACCTACCTACAAAAACCATCTAATAGGTTTTCTAGTTTCATGAATTTCATTATGATATCATGATATTTAACGATACGTATATAAGTGAAATGAGGAGATCCGCAGGAGAACCAAGGTCACCGACATAGCTCAAAGAATTGCGAAGCGGAAGTGGCAGTGGGCTGGGCTCGCATCACATCGCTAGTAGAACTGACAGCCGTTAGGGCAGAAAGGTTCTCGAGTGCATGGCGACCACGTATCGGAATACGCAGCGTAGGCAGGCCTCCCACAAGGTGGACCGACGATCTGGTGAAGGTCGCGGGACCCAGCTGGATGAGGTTAACGCAGGACCGGTCGTCGTGGAGATCCCTGGGGGAGGCCTTTGTCCAGCAGTGGACTTTTACAGGCTGATATGATGATGATATAAGTGAAGTTTTATACACTACATAAACTTATAAATACCATTTATCCACAATTTTTTCAATTCACAGTAAAGTTATTGTACACGATGGCGCCTAAATGTATCGCAGTCTACAGAGAGCGCGCAGCCGCTGAAAATTATTTGATTGAAACCGTACAATGCATGAATTTAAAAAAAAAGCTACTCCCATATGGATGAGTAACAAAATCATTTTAGGGGATGCGAAAATCGTGCCAAATGTATATCGAAATTGATACTCACTCACACATTCTCATTTTCAAACTCCATATAAATTTGTATGAGCAACTTCCTCCCGCTAATCCGCTTCATTTGTCCGCACCCCCCCTGATTTTGACACAGAATTTTTCCAAAACTTGACCAAAGAGGTTGGCCGAGTCGCATTGTACTTTATTAGAAAAATTATATAGTAGTAGCTTTTTACTTTCTCGCACCCCAGTACCGCACCGTAGGTACTAAGAGTAGAGGAAGTATAATTTTTTAATCGCGAATTTTTTTCAAATTTTTTCAATGAACGTAAAGCAAGCAAGTAGGTGCTTAGTTAAATACTAATTACTACAGGTATAAATTATAAACTGTGTGTATAAAAGTAATGGTAAATGAGAATAGAGATGTCGCTTCAATGTAGAACATTATAGGCTTTACGTTTAAAAAAAATTAAATCGGTTTCTAAACATCTACACCCACGTCCTACCAATTCGCGTAATTTTTTGTCCTGTCTAGTTGAAGTAGACAGCTCTGTTGTAAAAAATTGTTTACAAACAGTTGTCTCGGGGTCATTGCACCCTCAGGACGTTATTGCAGTCACCAACAAGTGTCACTCTCCATAAACATTTCATTCGGCCGTGCACATATTGTGAGCTGATGACACATTGATGATTTTTGACTTTCCGTTTTCTGAGAATGCGCCGGGCTTCGACCCGCTGGAAATACTGTTTATTCTTTTGCCAAATGGTATCATAACGTCAAGCATATTTTAACCGTATCTGCTCCCTGAATACTACTGCTAAGGATAGGAAACATATTTTTTTTTTCTTTTGTTGAAAACCGAACATATACATTTAAGATTTTAAAAAACTTGCAATTTTGAATTTGCGCCTAACGCATTGAAGGTAGGCTCACAAACACTAACTAGGTGTAATTATGTCTATGCTTTAATTACTAGCAGCACAACCTTTTTAACCACATCTTCTAGCCAAAGGTGGTCTGCAAGAAATCGCGATAAATAAGATCGCCTAAATTATAATATCTGCAAATTTTACGTCATTTTAATTTTTGTTCGTGCATTAATAAAGTGAATTGTATTGTGTTAAATATTACGAGTACCTAATACCTACGTTGACTCTTGTAAACTTACAAGTAGAGTATTTATAATCATTTTGTAGTGATTTAACAAAACACCATTTCATGAAGATGAGCGCGCCGGCTCGCACAGAATAATTAATAGATACGAGTGGGTACTATTTATATATACGCACGAAAACTGAAATTGTTTTCCTCTAATATGTGGTAGGTACTTTTACTAGCCGTCACCTACTTATCTAATCTAACTAGACCCACCTATGTCGTTCCATGTATTACTCCTTTCTTTTGAAAATATCTCTGTTTCATATAGTTGTTTTAGTACCTATGTACGATTTCAGTGAGCGTAAAAATACCCGGAGATCACAGCGAAGAGGTAATTACGATGAGAGAGCAATTAAGAAGACAGATAGTAAGTCTACAAATTGTAATTGTTCGAGTTTTCAGCTAAAGGTACAGTCGGCTAAAAACTGGTATACTACCGAAAGCTCGACATTTGTTTGCACCTCATAAAAAAAAGTCTATTAGCTTTTCACTGCCAAACTATTATGGTCTAATAAGCCAGTGTAGTTTGACCGTGCATATCTGAAACCGCACTTCTTACTTAAGTACGTATCACAAATCACAGCATCAGTCAATGAGAAATCGAAAGTTTGGCTCAAGATCTAATTAATGATACTGCCCTTTGCTAAGCGTAGATATGGTGTCATTACGAAGTAACGAGCTGCTCAATCGTTCACCATCTAAGCTTGTAAACTATGCGTGCGTCACAACCAGCTGTATACATCAACTTTATGACAAAAACATAAACTGGGGTCGCATAAAAGACGGGCATTGAGGTCGCAGGGGAAGGGCGGGGTACAATAAACTTCCTCGAGCCCATATGTATACGTTAATCGTGTTTACGTTTTGACCACGCTTCCGGCTAAAAATACGTTAGCATCCTGCCGTTTGAGGCTGACGCGATTGGCCGGCGCGGGCGCAGGAAGCCGGGAGGACTCGACGCAAAGAGGCCGCCGACCCCCTCCTCCCGCGCGCACCGCCCCCCGCCGCGCCACCGTTGTGGAAGCCGAATGGCCAGACTCTCGTAAAGAAGCAGAAAATAAAGCTGAAACGTTGGAAACAGAAAACTTGCGGGCAGTCGTGTTGTGCGTCTCACAGTGTTAACAAGTGACATCAACCATGGGTGTGGACGAAGACTGGGTAGGTGTCTTCACAGTACACAAATAATATAAAAAACTTCAACAAAAAAATTCAACATTATAAAAAAGTGAATTATAATAATTATATTAAAGATCTATTCTTTAATTTAAATTAGGCGAGTAGGTAATGTATTAGATGCGCACAAGGTGGCCGCTAACAGGTGCTGTCATCGCGCTTGTATCATATAAGGATAATTTTTTTATCGCAGATGACTGAAACCAGCTGTGGCGAAATTATTCTTAAATGTTCTAGGAATAGAATCTCTACCGGTACAGTAATTTAAAGTAGGTACCAAGGTATTTTGAAAAATAAATGGGAGTTTAGTTAGATACGATGTTTGTTAGGATAGGTTTGCTCATATTAACAGCCAAGTAGTGCTTTAATTTCCATCAGGTATCAACAATCATTTCATAAACTACATCAAACTAGATTTGTCCGAACTAAGTGAATATGTTTATGCGGTAAACGTACAAAGTAACGTAAATATCACATCGCAGGCCAAAAAAAAATCCTGGTACTACTGTTTTTGTATGGTAATAAACCTAAAACATTGTTTCTTGCAAACGCGACTTTTCAGTAGTCAGTACTAGGTCAGCACCTACCTTTTCATATTATTAATCATATTACTCCTATTTCACAAAAATAAACGAGGTACTACAATTCTGAAGCTTTGTATTTACATCTAGCAAGGCAGTCTTATCGCTTTATGCGTTAAGTAAGTTAAGTACCTACTTAGTATCCTTAAAAATTTGAGATAGTAATGTCATATTTTATCAGGAGGCCAAAAATACGAAGGTAAAAGTTCTTAAAGGTTTGACATTTATGGATTAATCAGTAAAATTTACCGATTCCTGATGTAAAATTTTGATTCCATGAGATAAGACTGTAAGTAGTTGTTGAAATGTTCGATTAAATTGTGTGTCGTACAGAAAGGGTTCATCAATTTCTGAAGTTGTAATGATGTACGAAATACGTAGTGCCTAGTTTTAAAGAATATGTCATCCAATACTTAAGCAGCAAGGGCAAAATAACAATTATCCAGTGAAACAATTAGTAAGAGAAACATACAAACAGTGCGGAATATGAGCAAATGAATGAGTATGAAATAAATCGGTTCAATAGATATCGAAATATCTAGGCGGACAGAGAGACAGACAGATAAACAAGCTACGTTATAAGACGTAGACAGAGAAAGCAAAGAGTATCCATTTTGACAAAATCATAATGACGTCATGATTTCATTTGTTGCCTTCCTTATTGGACCACAACTTTTCAGTTAATAAAATAAACAAAAAGCCTGTTACAGATCGATATGTAAGTAGTATCCAGAAGAGAAATACTACCTATACTTACTCCCAGTCTTTCTGCTATTATTGTCGTAAACTAAATGATAAATCACGATCACTTGGAGTGATGGATCCTGAGAGCTAGATAGTCTATGCATTAAACTTGCCTGCCCGTCGTCGTGTTACCCCAGAGCAACAGAATACTAGAGATAGGACAATCGTTGCATCCCCAGTGGGCATACCCAGTTACGGGCACAGTCAATTGCACCCGACTGATTACGCGGGCGAGTTGGAGAGAATTTCTATAATGCCGTCCTGTGCGTTATTCACCATCATCAGCCTGTACTAGTCCACTGCTGGACATAGGCCTGTGCAATTGTTACCAGCAAACATCGCAGTAAATATAAGCAATAGGAGCGTTGGGATACAAGCGTGCGTAGATGTAGGTAGATGTGCGTGCTTTTTGTTTTAATATTATGAGCTTACGACACTCGGACTCCATCGATAGAAACTACTCTGATCATTAGGAGGATAAAAGATGAGGATATTAAATACCTAAATAATTATCACCGATCGTATGAAAAATGCCGGTCCAGCAGTGGACCATTGCTATTCTAGGGTTGATTGATAGATCGATGGAAAGATGTAGCTAAGCATTTAACAGTTATCTTTATTAGCATCTTCATCTTCTTGTTTTATTTAAGAGTAGTAGGTAAGTATTCGGTTATACTTACCAAGTATTTCTTGTATATTTTTATCACCATCATCTCATCATCATCATTACCTGTACATTTACTGGCCTATACACCCGACCGTCTTGTATATCTTACTTAATATTATTTTAGTTAGAACACGGATGAATTTTAATTTTTAATGTATCCTGTAACATGTATGAAAGTATTTTCCACTGCATACACTATGTGTAAGTAGGTTATGTACTTGCTCCGTCATAACCGTTCCCGAACGCTGCAGACCAATGAATCTATTTTAGTTTCAATTGCACATAAAGTAAATTTATTTCGCTTTACTCAAGCACTCCTCTGGAAACTTGCCTTTATGACTAGTCACATAAAGTTAATGTCATAAAACGTTCGTGTCGAATTTCAGAAGCGTTGAAGTTGAACCACAAAGTTTTATTAATATTTTTACTAGGTGTTTACCTATTATCTATTGATTATTTGAAACGACGGTTAGACCTATAAAGATGGGACCAAGAAGTACTTACTTCGTGGGTGGGACACAACGATCCACTTTGCTTAAAATGTCAAATTGTGTTGCCTGTACTAATTTTTTTCCAAAGAATCTATGTTGATATTTTTAACTGTTTTAAAGTTACAGCTTGTCAAATTTAAGGTGTTATGTATTTCAACCCTAGCCAGATGATCGGGGTCAATGACAATGTGAAATACTACAACGATTAAAAAACTACTGAAAATAATAATAAAAAAACATTATTCAACTATTACTTAAATCGCATACCTATTTTGGTTCCTTTCGACGGACAACATAAACGGAGAATGTCAATTGAACGATTTAAGGCAAATTCTGATATTTAGTAAAACAGAAATTCTCTAACACAGAGGAATCACCCACCAACATGCATTGTTGGTGCTAAATGGCCAATGGCGACAGAGGAAATTATATAAATAACAAAACCTATAGGTAAAATGTCTGTTACTTACATAAAAATTTTACATATATCATTAAATTGGATCTTAATTTATCATACTTCACTTGTTACAGGCCGATGAGCTTCCAGCAGAACAGATGGCCGGTAAGTGCGATACGTCTATCCATTACAGCGCCATAGCGTTTTCTTCCGATAAGACATCCTGACATATTTATTACTTATGAGGATGCACTCACATTCACATGCATACACACTAAACTTTTTTTTTTTTTTTTTATTATTTTTATTTTATTATACTTGTATGCTATCGCTAGGTATCCATCCCCCCCCCCCCCTTAATAAATATCACTACCCCCGGTCGGGTTAGTTTCAATATAATATTGCCAATATGTACGAGTAGCTATAGTTGTTCAAAATAATATACAAGTTGGTTTGCAGTAAGAGCCGATATCTTTTACCCGCATTCCACATCCAGCCGGTTTCCCGCCAAGAACTCCTCCAGCCCAACGGGCGTCGGTTCTGCTACAGATGTGACCTGTCCACTGCTACTTCAGTTTGCTAATCTTTTCAGCTATGTCGGTAACCTTAGTTCTCCGTCTACGAATATACGTAACAAATCGAACGAGACATTATTATCCTGGAGCCCTATTTTTGAATGACTCGCGTCGCGTCGCACGGTCAAATCTACTAATTTTCCATCGACACCCGTTACAGAATCCATACAAAATTTGTGGAATCGAACGCTCGAAGCGAGGCGAGCGATTCAAAAATAGAGCTGTTCGAATGGTATTCGTAGACATCGATACCTCTACATACCACGCCATAGAATACCTGAGAATACCTAATAATGAGCGCGCATGCATAGTGCAGAGTGGCATCTCCCCTCCTATGCGTCTACCCCATAGAGTTAGTCTCTCTGGTCTACCCCATGTAACTGCTTATAAATTACTACATATTAGTACAGTCGACCACACGTCAGTGGAAACACTTTGATCTTGAGCTGGCCTAGACTATTAGGGAGTTTCAATACTATGAGAGACCAGTTTATACTGGTTTTGTTTCCACTGACGTGCGGTCGACCGTACTAGTGTTTATTTGAGCACTCGAGAAATTGGACTAGTTACTAGATATTTTATTCTGACTAATTGATTTTGAAATTCTTAAAATAAATAAATAATAAATAATTCAAAGATAAATATTTGTTGAATATTTTTTAGATTCAGTTTTTTTTGACATAAAAGGGGGAAAATATTATCTTTTGACACGCTCGTTAAACTTTTAACGGATTTTTATTTCATTTCTTGTGAAATATTGGCTTGAACCCAAAATATATTTGGACCACTTTCCAAGCAACGTTCATAAAACTAGCAATATTTTGATGTGAAGATTAGTAGTAACATTTAATTATCAGATTATTTTTTAAGTCAACTTTAATAAAAATTATTATAAGGTTTAATGGGTGATGGAGAAAATCGCAAGCTCACTATTGGCTTTGAGCCAAATACACAATGAACGCTGACTTCATAAATTTAACAGATGCGGGCTTCACATTACAAATTCATTCTTCCAAAATTCGCGTGTAGTGTGGGCTTAATTAACCGTCCAAAAATAACATCCTAAGTCAAGCATAGAGGGCGTGGTTCCTGAATAACATTTAATTGGACATTTTTTTCTTAAAATAAATGGTTGCTCCAATAGATATCGTTTTTGTCATTATAGACTAAATATGCTAACATTTGTTCTGATATTTACAGATCAAATAATGGTTTAGAAAAATTAAAATGAAACAAAGAATTTGACAGGCTTGTTGGCCCTCGATAAAGACTCGAGTGCTAGAAGTTCAATTCACACAATAAAAAGTGACTTAACAGAAATGGAAGAACTATCATAGGGAAAAATAAAATAATTGCAATCAATTCCATAATTAATTTACGCGAATTACTAATCTGATTAGGTTTCGATAATACCATCATGGTACCTATTGCCAGTAGGTAGCTAGTTGTTCATGAGAAACTATACAGGTTGGTTTGAGACGGGTGGTAAGGTAGTTATCATAACGGTTGTATTAGTTAAAAGAAATCGTTCTTAGAATGTCCATGATTTTGAAGATTTTAGTCCGCCGTTTACAGATTTTTAAACTATTATAGTCAACTTAGAAATAATAGTACATTGTGCAATAAGGGAAGTAAGTAGGATATTACTAACGAGAGTGTTAGAAGCCCGACGCCGAATTTTAATGACTCGAGTTTGTAATACCCTTACTTCCCGTGATGCACACAATGTTTTTCATCACATTTGCGAGGAATTAATACCTACGACACAAGGGAACAAATTTATTTTCTTTAGACTTTGCTGGTAACAAATTTTCACTAAGCAACTGAGCCGCATTTACTCTATCCGGAGGTGTTAATATTGTTTTTGCACTTTCAGACTGGGATTCTTCACATGACATAGACATATTTTATGTTTGTTTCTCTCTTTATTTATACTAATAGGTCACAACTACAGGTAGTTAATAAAATAGTTTTATTGTCAACCTTGTCAATGGAGCTTCAAGTTTTTTTCATATGTAGCTTTACGGCCAATTGGAAACAAGTTCTTAAGCCCAAATCGTAGATCGTAGTTTATAATCACTAACACATAAAACCGCAGCACGGCCTCCAAGGCACAATCAGTGCCATTCGGTGGTCCACACTGCCACAGATAATGATAAAAAATGCATTTAGAAACTCCCAAAGGCGAAAGTCCATACAGCCAGTTTTATCGAATTCCAAAATAAAATTCACTGAAATAATTGCAAAGTAAACTAAAACATTTTTAAAACACAAAAAATAATGGATTTAATTAAAGCGTAAATGTTTAAATTACCATTTGTAAAAGTTTCGAAGACAAAAAACCATGTTTGATTTAAAATCTCCTTAGTGTGGAATGTCATACCTGTTTGCTATAAAGTTTCGAGTCTAAATAAAAAGTCTTCGAGTGAACGCCATTTTTTAAAACTACACATTATAGTCCCTAGGGGTATAATATTGTACTGATTTTCATTACTCCCGCGGGTGTATATAGGCCATTGTGTTTCTGTATGCATGTATATAATAATCCACATAACGAGCAAGTGTGATGAAAAAATATATACAATATAATGGCAATCATTTTTTTTCCTTTGAAGCGGCCAATTTCTTTTTATAATAATTAATTTAGGTAGGTAACTGTAGGCAGGTATTTAGGTAAGTATATATTTTTGAATTTCGTATTGTTCAAATGTAATGGTTTTTTCGCGATATCCGACATTACTACTACAATACTACATTACTACATACTGAAACCTTAGTTATTCCCATTCCCATAGTCACTTTTGATAGAAAAATGCTCAATTGACGTAAAAAAAGAATGCTAAAATCTGTGAATGCAGGTCGATAAATCAAAAGTAATTGAAGAACGTTTTCTTATAAAGCTACAACGATTAATGTTCCACCTTAAATACAACAAAACTAAATATTAAACCTATAAACAAAACAATTCGTGTTAAAATATAGTTGATCTCAAGTCGGCAAACCGCAAACCGCTGTTTGTGTGTTTTGCTATGGGCGGGCGGGCGGCGCGTGCGCAGGCGGGGGAGGGCGGGCGGTCGGCGCGGCGCATGGCGTGGCAACACGCTTGGAAGATCGCCAATCTACCGTATACAAACCCGATAGACCAAGTTATGTTTCATTGTTTAACCAAAATCGTTAAGCTATTTCTTATACCTATATTCCAGATTTTAGTTTATACAGTTTTAGGAATATATTTCTCTTCTGTGATAACCTGACGTTGTTACACAAAAAACATCACGTGACTGCATATTCGCTAAATCAATAATGAAACGGGCTGAAACAAGTCAAACGATTGTCGACAACGAAGTGCCAACACTATTAAACTTTGCAGAAATTGTAATTACTTTTAGATGTTTAAAGACACCTTTTGTGTTTCTAAGATTTATACCTATGTATGTCTGGCAGGGTAGGCTAAAAGAAAGGAGCGCTTGCGATCCTGACACACCCCTAAGATACGAGCATTGGAAGCGTAAAATTTAAATAGTTATCGTTGTTATTTTAAATGTGAAATTACTTTAAGTGAATAGGCATAATTAAAAAAATGTTAACAAAGTTACTTTAAAAGTACGCCACTAATTGACTTGCCAGCATCTTGAGCCTTAACGGGGTCTAAATAATGCACACAGTTATTATATTTGAGAAAATATTTAAAAGTTTCATCTCTATTGACTGAACACTAAAAACAATCAGTCTTAAACTTCTTGAAAAGTCATAATATATTTAAATGCATTAGAACTTGTCCGCTATTTGTCACATCGCCACCTACTACAGTTTGTATTAAAATGTGAATAGCTACAATAAAGTTTCATGTGAGAAGTTTATTTCGTGTAAATGTAGGAAGATATTTGCCAAGTGGTCTAAATGTATGGGTACAGTGTTTATACAGTCGGCTCGCCAAATGCACAAATGAGATTGCACCACAACACTGCACAATGCAGTCAAGTGTTTGACATTTTATAAAGTATGATTCATCGTCACTTGCCGAAAATATAAAACCTACCCACTCACCAGTAGAACATGTAAACAGAGTCTTTTAAAAATATACCGACTCCATTTCTAAACTCGTAACGCACATGTATAATCTAAATTAAAAATAAATGTAGAGCAACCCAATCGTAGCGTATCTGTATGGAGCTCTATAAGGTTGGCTATAAACATTATATTTCATGGAATTTGTCTACAATTGTGACATAGTTCTTGTAAGATTTTAACCTGTAGGATCTCAAAATATGTCTCGGACTGGGGTTATTGATGAACGTTCGTTAATTTTCTTAAAAGAAATCTTTTATCCGTAACTAAACTAATGGCGACTTTGTGCTCATTCAAAAGCGGTGCCCAGACCCAGGAGCGGTCGTGGGCAGATAATTAATAAACAGCTAAAATCTAAGAAAAAAGCAATAAAACGCATGGGACTTTGAGACAACTGCCAAGACATCTTAACGATTAAAATTAACAACGCGACGCTGGCAAAAATAAAAATCGTGTTTTTAAAACTAAGTATTTTGTTGCCAAAATATTGAGGAACAGCTGCGCAGTGTCGTAGCCACGGAGATAGCGCCGTGAGTGCTCTGATGATAAGAAATGTTAAAGTATGTTTTTTCAGATGCATATCGAATTGCTGGCGAAGTTTCGTCACTACTCTATCCCTAATTCTGATGGATCTTGTCAGCAAAACAAATCAGGAACTTGCGTCAGCGCAAGCAACTTGATCCAAATGTTGCGGAAACGGAAGCCGGGGAAATGTGTCGCTATACGACGTGGTTTATTTAATAAGTATGAAGATTTTATGCTTTATGCGTACGACACGTTTATGTAATGCATTCAATGTACAAAACAAGATTTAAGTTTGAGATTTTAAGTTTTAGCTTGCTCAACTCTCTCGATCCCATAAAAGTACAATGTCAATTTGAACGTTTTCGGGGGTTCACGCACCAGAAGCTGTAAAATGAACGGTTTTGTGGTTAAACATGTGTATCCGTCCGTCCGTCAAACTGTAGTATATTACTCAACAACTTCACATGAACTTTGGCTTATAAATTAAATTAAATTAAATAACTCTTTATTTCAGACTATTGTCCATATATTATTAGTTTGATTAGTACTTATAACTATAATACCTAATAAATAGTGTTAGTATGGTTAGTATCTATTATATATCTATTATAGGTAGGTTATAAAAAATATTGTTCAAAAAAGCTTCCAAGCGAAAAAATACCAACCCAGTTGACAGAATTATTTCATTACAAAATGAATTACTATACATATAATATTAAAAAGAAATCAGACCAGAGTTTGAAGCAAAATTATTAACACGAGTTACAAATTGCAAATTGTTCAATTGCATTTAGGAATCGTGCTCTAATAACACTTAATGAAATGAAAAACGATTTCGTTAGTTTATATCTTTCAAGCATGCCATTAAAACTGTAAAAGAGTTATTTCTGTTTAGAACATTCGCTATCATTTCATATTTACCTAGAATAATGACGCACGTTCCTTTTAAAATATAAGTTATGGCTTTGCTGAAATTGTGACGAAAGATTATTATTCTTGTTTGATCGTTACTGTTACTACCAAGGTCACCGACATAGCTCAAAGAATTGCGAAGCTGAAGTGGCAGTGGGATGGGCACATCGCTCATAGAACTGACGGCCGTTGGGGCAATAAGGTTCTCGAGTGGCGACCACGTATCGTAAGACGCAGCGTAAGCAGGCCTCCCACAAATTTGACCGACTATCTGGTGAAGGTCGCGGGATCCAGCTGGATGAGGTTAGCGCAGGACCGGTCGTCGTGGAGATCCTTGGGGGAGGCCTTTGTCCAGCAGTGGACGTCTACTGGCTGATATGATGATGATGATCGTTACTGTTTGACACAGGCTCATAATCTGAAGTTATTAATACCCACGATATAATATAGGGTATCTATGGTATCTACATAAATGATAAATTTAAACCATCCTATCGTGAAAAAGTCTGTTTTATGTTTTTTTTTAAAAAAAGCAGTTTGACGCACACCGCTTAAAACGCCCTGTGAACGTATAGTGTAGCACGTTGCGATGCGTATATAGCCCACGAAACACCACGCTGGTGCACCGAAATAGCTGCGTTGCACAACTTATTCGCACTAGATGCAGGTGCATTGAACTGCTGTCCTAATCTCATCGCACCCCGTCTAACGATCAGTGTGACTCCTTTAATTGCCAGTACAGCACTGCAACTGTCCAAATTGTGTTGGTGTCCACAACGTTTTGGACTAATATTTATCCAAACGCGATTGAAACTATGAATCCGCAGTTGAATATTGAGGGTAGGGCTTCATACACAAAAATGTGCTTGATTGAGTAATTATTGTAGGTACGTTGTTAAAGTGTGCGGTTTATTACAGTCCTTCGCAAGGCCTTCGATGGTTTCGACCACAACCGCTCGGGCAGCATCCCCTGTGACTTCGTCGCAGACATCCTCAGGATGATGGGGCAGCCCTTTAACAAGAAGATTCTCGAAGAACTCATCGAGGAGGTCGACGCAGACAGTAAGTACCTGCAATTGTCTCTATAACTCCTAAAAGAAATATTAAAAGTGGCCCATGCTTTGCGAATTGCTCGACCATTTCAGCTCTAGTAGTCCATAGTGTACTTTAATACTATACTAATGCGTTCGGATAGGATTGAAAAAAAAGAGATTAATCCTACCATCGATATAAACTGTTTATTGCTTAAAATTATAGCTCCCGTAACAGCGACGATCCTAGGAATAGATGTTGAGCTGAACTTTCGCTGAGTGCCAAATGTGTGACATTTCAGAATCCGGCCGTCTTGAATTCGGCGAGTTCGTGACCTTGGCTGCCAAGTTCATCGTTGAAGAGGACGCGGAAGCCATGCAGAAAGAACTTAGGGAAGCCTTTAGATTGTATGACAAGGAAGGTGAGTAGAATAATGAAAAGTATTAGGTATTGTTGAACAACTTTGTGGTATGTTACTGAAATGTACAATCGCACCATAGTCAATAGGTGGGTAGGTACCTATTATAAAAGTTTCAAAAAATATAGACAAACTTATACGAAATAACTTCTAGCACGTTCACAGTCCCCATACAAAATGATCTGATAGTTTGCCAGTGAGTCCTTATAGATAGTATAAAAGACAAAGACATCATTGGTGGCACCTATACACCAATTATTTTGTGTCTAGACTGTGAATGTGTTAATATTTTTGGAGTTGACTTTTCTGTACTGGTCTATATGTAAAGTACAAGTTAGCTGCTCGGAAAAAGCAATAAACAAAATGTGTATTCCAATACTATAAATCACGACCCGTATGTCAACGCAACGCATGGCGCGGTCGTACTACATGGATTAGTTGGCATGCAAACTATATCCTTGAAGATTTATCTTTATCTAAGTGCCTCTGCACTAGACCAGAGTGACTTGAGAAATATGGACATAGATCCATTATTTTTTTATTTTTTATTTTATTTTATTCAGGAAACTTACAGTCTAAAGAAGGAGAACAAATAATAATGAAAACAAATAATAGAACATAGACAGATACAGTTTCCACAGATTACAAGAATACATAAATTAGGTACACAGCAATGACTAGTAGAACAGAACATAATTATTAGCATCCTATAAAGTTAAAATCAGAACAAACTTAGTCGCTATCATAGCATAGGGCACTGGATTAGATACCTACAGGAAAACATGTTTAATTTAGGAAAACTGAAAGTGATTTTTTTATATGTTCCAGGCAACGGTTACATTCCCACCTCGGCCTTGCGCGAGATCCTTCGCGAGCTCGACGAGCAGCTCACCGAGGAAGAGCTCGATGGCCTCATCCAGGAGATTGATACTGACGGCAGCGGCACCGTAGATTTCGACGGTAAGACCATACCATAAATATTTCCTAATTTCCATCTTCTATCTATTGGTTATTGTTTGGAGTACAAATATCCTCGATACCAAGACAGCTTTTCTTGTTTTTGCCATTGAAGCCCGTCCCTGCACAAACTTAAATCATCCGACTCCAGCCGCTGCGACGCGCAGTCTGTCTCTATCATTTTAAGCGGATGCTATGGATGGTATATCATGCCTATTCTTTCGTGTTAGAGATGCTACAGCATTAGAACTTGAATACACAAACCTACCAAAAATTTGATACTTACAGACTGTCCGTGAATGTGTTATGTAACTTAGTCATTCATAATTATAAATTAAGTCTGTCATATCACTTATGTTTAAGTTCATATCTGGTTAAACACCTATTTATACAGGTTTTTTGCCTATGAACATTTTGAAAGATTGCAAGAGGAAGTGTACCTTACATTATTGCAATTGCAAAACTTGTACTGGACAACTCGTATTGATTTATTTATTCTAGGTATAATACTTACTTACAAGTCAAAGTTGACGTAAAACCGCGGCATCGTCGCGGACGCGTGCGTGACGCGTCGGTCGGTCGGATGCAATTTGGCACAAGGCATTTGACACAATATAAAACGGAGAGTTAAATAAATAGGTCGAGATTATATTCCTGGAGTTGGTCTAATTTTGTATGCTAGATATTTTATTTTATAGATGCGACAGCTAATTAATTAAATCGATCAAATGGTGAAATGTTACAAGAAACTAGAAAACTCAAGTTTTTGAACTGATGGTCTTAAAATTAGTTAAGTACCTACCTACTTATACAATCACTATCTGTCTATCGCCATCCACTTTTATGGGGATAGGCTTATTTATTAGTCTTCGGATGTAGGCTTTTCCAAGGTCGCCACCCTGTCTTCCACCCTACTCATACAGTCGTTACCGGCACCTAAATGAAACCAAAATGAAGAAATACGTTATTGTACTAAGAAGTGATGAATGAATGGTCCTACAAAACCAAGTACTATGGTATCCTCAGTTTAGCATGGAACGACAACGGTTTGATTGCATGAATTTGCATGCATGTTATTTTCATTAGCTCAACATTACTATTTTAGAGGAAAATACTGTTTCGTACTTATAACCTATACTGGTGATTGTGCAACGCAACTAAGTATAGCCTATTAGTGTTCAGTTTAAAGAGTGGACCTAGTTTTAATTTAAGCAATGTAAGAGAGTACCGTATCATCGTCCTTTGGCTTCATCTAAGTCCGGTTATGTTTTTTTAATGTTGTCATCGTTACTTAAATGTTACATGTTTATTGTTACAGAGTTCATGGAGATGATGACCGGAGAATAAACATCTATTTCTACTCTTCTACTAATTTTAAGGAATCTTTACATTTCGGTACTTCAACCTTTCGAGTCTTGGGAACACTGGACAAGATAACTTTAACATTAAGGCACAAAATGAATGTAAACCATCTATCTTCATTGGTTAACATAAAAGTATTATGTATGTATTGTACAAAATAATATCGTTCTTGTTTAATTGATGTGTGTGACTGCGTAATGTTTATACTTTATTTAATAAATCTTTTATTCTACTACTTTTATATTTTTTTTAGTCAGTCAAAATTTTGGTGCAGATCACGGGGTCGCGGGCTCGACCCGGGTGGAGGGAGACGCCCCATATCGTTTTCTTCCGATGGCAAACATGTCATTTTTCGTTGAGGATCCACGCACATACGCTGTCGATGTCGCTTCGAAACACAAACGCATTAATTCGAACAACACCTTCATAACCTCTCGTACACAACTATTTCCATGCATGACCGGGTGGTCCAAAACACACACAGGCACTAGGCCTTTGGCAGAGGGGACGGACGCCCGCCCGAGACTCTCCCCGTGTTGCTTTATGGTGTCGGGTTCCGTTAGTATAATTCCGTAGAGATCTGGGTTCAAGATAAAAATAATGACTCCCCCTGTTTTTAAAGTGGACGCCAAATTGTCCTAGATAATTTTGATGACATATAAAATCCAAGAAATTTGGCGGCGGGCCAGCGGCAATTAATGGGTCTATTTGAGATGCACGGGCATCGCCGCGCGGCTACCTAGGTATTCCAAACTCTTTGTGTTCTGCTATAAAGAATTATAAAAGTTCCGAAAACAACACAGTGCCGATTTGTAGGGCAGATGCGAGTTAGTTCCTAGATAATTATGTAGCGAGCAATACATAAGTGCCAAAGTGACCGCTGATCAATTTCCTGACAAATAAATGAAACACACTTGGTTACAATTTATTTTATTATTTATTATTAAATAATTCTTTGTTCGTTCAGTTCCATCGCATGTTTGCAATTAGCAAACTATTTATTCAATATTGGGCCATTACTTAAATAGATGTAGGTATACCTTTACCAAACAGGCAGCGTTTAAAGCAATTCCTTTTCTAGTTTTATTTAAGGCAGGTATAGTTATTACTTAACATTTTATATGATACATAGACCCATTGGTATTATATTAAATAATTTAATATGGCAATCGATTTATTTAAGTAGACACCTATTAACTTTAACATTTTTATTATCTACAATGTATGTTCAGAAAAATAAGTTCCAAAAAAAGTATAATGTAGGTATCTACGAAAGAATATATTATAATGTGGCGACACAAATTCATTTATTATGTAATTCAAAGTGTAAAATCATATTCAATAACTTAAAAGCCTACTTAAAACGTAGACCTTGAATAATAATACAAAAATAAGTAGATTGAAGTATGTAGAACCCTAATAAATAATATTCGGAGACAATAAAATTTGTTTATACTAACAACATCCTCCTGGAAATTATTAATTAACCAAAAAATAAACACAGAAAGAGATTAATTCAATTAACTTACAGTTTGAAAATATAAAATATTTTGAAACGCAAGATGACTCAAAGTTGATGAAAACACACCGTAAATATTTTGAATGTAGGTAGAGCAATAGAGAGATTAGAAGAGAGATAGTCATATATGTATTAAACATAATACAATGCACATTCTTAATCAATTAAATAAAAATAGGTAAATCCTAACTGTATTTCGGTTCAAGTTTTTCGCTGAAAATAAAAGATGAACCCTTTATTTACGAGATTTCTTTAAAACTACCTAACTATACTTACTTGGTTTCCGACGTGTTGTACTTTCCATTACGTTTTTCTAAACTAGAGTTCGAAATTTTTCGCACCACATTTTCATGTGGTGCAAATGTTACATAATATGTCTTACCGATGCAACGGTGTAACATCTCTTCTTCTCTATATCAGATCAATGTACAGTACTTCCCTCACTCACAAATAGTGCTGGATACGTGTTACATAATTAAACAATATGTAAGTGAATGTCGATAAACTAATCAATCATGTAGCCAGCATTTTTTGGAAGGGCAACGCATATGTTTCTGATGACAACATTGTTGCTCCACTGAGTTTTGGAACCCTCACATTTATAAGCAAGTAGGAATACAATATAGGTAGGTACGCAATAAGTTATTAATTACTCAAAAACATCCTGTAAAATAGAACCATAAAAAACCGATGACAAAAACATATTAGATAACATCGTTTGTAAAAAAAATTACAAGTAAGTAATCTCTACATTGGGTCGGATAAAATTGCCGACACATATTTATTAATTTAATTTATGTAGGTAAGTATTTCGTTAAAAAGTCAATATTAAAATTCATTGGTAACATATTTAACAACTAACCTTCTTTAAAATTGTCTTCAAATAAAACAAAATCTAACTAGTTATGTATATTATCTGTTACAAGCGTTAAATTTTACTGTATATGTAGGTATCTAACATACGTTTTCCACCATTTTATTAGCTTCTTGGCTTGCGATAGCTAGATTTATCTAAGTTTTCGTAACTACCTACGGATGAGATCTCAATTTGAACTATCTTTTACCGAACATCCTTCTCCTGTCTGAAGTCATATTCAAAGCTAATTATCACATTTGATAGAAAAGTTAAGCATTAATGTGTAATAAATTATTTTTATTCTCTACCATAGCTAAACGGTTTGCCTAACCCTACAACCAGCAACAATAATAGGAATGAATAAGTGTTATTATAATTATTATTATAATTAATACAACAAAAAACATTTACATAAATAATTAATTAATATGCAAAACTACTTACCATGAAATAAATATTTCATTCACATTATTTGTAAGTTATATTCTATATTATGTATAGTAAAGCTTGGGCTGGTGCTGCTGGCTGGCATTCGCGAGCCTATAGTGAGCTATAAGGTGGACGTAGTTTTTATACATTAGCATGTACTGTTTACCTAACTATAAGTAGTTATATGAATACTGTTGATGTAGATAGATCTTCTTTCCATGTAGATAAAGCTGGTTCGCGCCTTGTAGGTGCAGCACACGAGCAGTCCAATAACAATTCTCATAATACTCTGAAACAAGGGTCAAAAGGTAATTATTTAGTTCAAATTATATAGTTAATTCTGGTAAAATTAACCTCTATATAACCATGAGATATATCGAGAATAACAAATATGTTGGTTTTGGCTGTGATTGAAGGGTTTAGTTGTCGAAGTGCAGCCAACAGTTACTAGGTCACATTAAAATAGTTTATATAGCTTCAATTGTATTGTATACTAGCTTATACCCCGTGTTTTCGTTCGCATTAAAAATAATCGTACCTATATGTTACTTACTAACTGTTGCCCGCTGCATGTAAATGTGATTTGTAAATTTTAGTTCCTACAAACATTAACATACCATTCACCCCTTTAGGGTTGGAATTTTAAAAATCTAGTTCACCAGATTTTAAGTCAGACCACGTGCTTTCAAACAAAAAAACGGCTTAAATCGGACCAGTAGTTTTAGCGTGATGGGGGTTCAAACAGACAGGCAGACAGACAAGAAATTTTTTGGGGTCAGTTAATTAAAACGAATTCCAATTGTTTTTTTGAAAATCCCTTCAATAAACAGGACTACTTAAAAGTTACAGTTTTTTTAAAAGTATAGATATAGTTTATTGTATGTTACATAATATTCCATTCCAAATGGTTATTGTCACTCAAAAATAAACCGTCTAAAAAATAAATGCGTCTCACTTAGTAGCAAAATATTTATAAGTAGGATAACTACCTACCATGAAAATGGGACACTAGAAGCAAAAACAAGTTTGTATTAATTACCACGTAAACTTCTCAGGCTGGCTACTTAGGAACACAATTTATTAATGTGTAGCCATGTTACAGAATAACTGCTGGATTGTTTTTAAAGTCTAGATTGGTGATTGTGACGAAGTACTTACATACTAACCGAATGTTCAGCACCTAAACCGAATATTCGGATCGACTGTGAAATATCAACCGAGTATCCGAGCCACATACCTATCAGTTTTATCTCAATGGACTTTGATCAGAATTAAAAAGGTCAAAAGAACGGATTTAATGGTTATGCTAAAAATTGAATAGGTCTTCGACAATTAGTATTAGTAGTGGTATCAGTTACAAGATACCTACCTCACTTTGCCATACTGGCAGGTTTGACTAGTAGAATGATCGCTGCATATAATGATCTAATGCAGTATCGGCGGTGGCGGCCGAATGCGGGTGTTGTTCATCTTGGGGAGCGCGCTCAGCTCCAGCAGTGAACCCCTTCTGGGCTTGGCCGCACGACTCAGGCCCTTGCGCCGGCGGCCCAGCCACGGCGGCGGGGGGCCCTCGCACCACGCACTCCGGGCCCACGCCTGCGGCTCCGCGCCCATCCGCGTGCACTCCCGCGCGTACGCTCTGTATGCGGCGCAGTGACACCGGGTGCCCGAACAACTACACGCGTCCAACAAACAGGCCTCCCGGTAGTTCTGCGGGTTCACTTTAGCGCCGCAGTCCGCGAAAGCGTCGTTCCTATCGAAACCTCGACATAATCGACGGGCCTTCGTCAGCTTTGACTGCCGACACCGTGTGTTCATGCCCGGGCGCTCCTGACGCCGCGTGCACGCACGCTTCCCCCCCACACGCCACGATGTTCCGAACCTCCATGCATCGTTCAATTGTCTACCATCGCGAGTTCTCATATCGTCTCTAGCCACTGAATTGAAATTACCGCACAGTCCACACAATTTCCCTTTGTATACACTCGATACTGTCACTTCTAAAAAGCCGTCGCCGTCCCACAGCATGTCCACGCCTATGCTCGCCTTTAATAAAACAGACCCATTGCTGCGGACAATCTCTGCTACTCCGTTCACTTTATGAGGCAGCTGTATCCTCTGACCGTTTACTTTTATACGCATCTTCTTTCCCATATTAAATTTGGTAGAACCTATTCGAAGTGTAGCCGTTCGTGTCCACGATGAATGCGTGGTGTTCCTGGCATCGTTTGATATTCTGATCGAGAAAGTATTGTTTTTGCAGTCCGATACCAACTGATATTTGCACGAGCCTTGAAAACTATAAAACTTTCCGTCGAAAGTCTTATAGTGGGGATCCCCGAAGACAGTGCAGATTCCGTCTATGTCCACGCATTTGGGACAGCACTGTCCCTGTAGTTGGCGAAGGGTTTGGTCGGGAGGGCATGTCAAAGGTGGGCACCTTTCCATCGCACATCGTGGTTCACCGCCGTGACACTCGCATGACTTGCACGCGTCCAACTGCCACGTTTCCCCATCCTGCAAAAAACATTTAATTAAATCGAAACTGAGGATCAATTTGACCACAAAAATATATCTGATAAGTTATGTACCATCAATGGTACAAAACAGATATATTTAGTCAATTGTACTACTGACATAGCCTACCTAGACTATCTAAACATGTTGTTTGCATTCCATTGTCAGACGAAAGGTTCCTCATAATAATAAAAATTGTCAAGGGACGGAAGCGGGTTTCGTATAGGTACAACTGAAAGTTTATAACCAACCTGGTATGTTTTACCGCCGATGACACAGGCAGCCTTTGCTTCCTCGACCTGGGGGCACTCGGGGCAGCACTTCCCGGGCGCCGGGGGCAGCGCGCGCGCCCCGCACGTCAGCACCGGGCACGTGTGGCGCGTGCACACAGCGGTCCCGTTCATGCACGTGCAATCCGTACAGGGGTCCACTCGGAACGGGCTGAGGTGCGCGTGGTACTCTTTGCCCATTATGCAAGGTTTCGAGAGCATACTCCCTGAAACTAATGGGAAAGTAAAATTAAGTAGGAACCTTACTGAAGTGACTGGCTGGGAATGCTTGTTGGGAATGAATGTTATCGTGGAGTATTATTTATATGTATTTTACTGAGTAATTTTTTATTATTTAATTTATATATTAATTTTTAGCGGCAAATAAATATCATTCTATTCTATTCATTCTATTCTAATTTCATTTTGTCGCATTTGCCTCGGCGCATTGTACGTGGTAGAATTTAGTACATACGTATGGTTGACCTTAAGTACGTACTTGGTAGAATTTTATCAGCCGTGGGGTGTATGCATCTCGGGCAACACTCCCCGAGGGGCGTGTGGTGGTGCGCGGCGGGGCACGGCAGCACTGCGCAGGCGCGCTTGGCGCACGAGAGCGCGCCGCGCACGCAGCGGCACGACAGGCACGGCTCCTCCGGGATGCGCACGTCGCGACCCTCCCACACGCGCTGCCCGTTGATCACGCATTCTGTAAAATAATAACAAGTCAACAAAGTGTACTTCGTACACAAACAAGTACGTACTTAGTTAGGTACACAAAAACCAACTTTGCAAATGATACTTTATACTACCTACTTGCTGTTTCTGTGCCTACCTATAAATTATTAAAAACACAATTTAAAAAAAGCCAGACAAGTGCGAGTACGACTCGCGCCACGAGGGTTCCGTACAAACTTAATTAAAGAAATAATTAGAAAATCGTTAATAAAATTTGTAGGGGTCGGGCGGCATTTGCCTAGATCGCTGAAAGTCTATATAGCGATATGGTCGGTAACGCATAATGCCTTCTTTGTTATTTAGTCTACATCGCAAAATGTCTTAGTCGCAAAATGTCTACTTTTTTATTTCAGTACAGTCACGGTCAACATAACTAGTACAAAATAAATACCCATCGCGAAGAATAAAACAAAACAACGTTCTAGGCAAAAGCCGCCCGACCCGCGACTTCTGACTACTGTAACTCGGAAACTATTGATCCTAGACTACTAGTTTGTACAGAGAAATGATAGATCTCGTCGAGATCTTCATTTCGGATGACAGCTGTCAAACTTAAAACCGCTGTAACTCGGAAACTATTGATCTTAGACTACTAGTTTGTACAGAGAAATGATAGATCTCGTAGAGATCTTTATTTCAGATGTCAGTTTCACTTTTGACAGCTGTCATCCGAAATGAAGATCTCGACGAGATCTATCATTCCTCCTTAGAAACTAGTAGTCTAGGATGAATAGTTTCCGAGTTACAGCGGTTTTAAGTTTGACAGCTGTCACCCGAAATGAAGATCTCGACGAGATCTATCATTCCTCTATACAACCTAGTAGTCTAGGATGAATAGTTTCCGAGTTACAGCTGTTTTAAGTTTGACAGCTGTCATCCGAAATGAAGATCTCGACGAGATCTATCATTCCTCTATACAAACTAGTAGTCTAGGATCACTAGTTTCCGAGTTACAGCTGTTTTAAGTTTGACAGCTGTCATCCGAAATGAAGATCTCGACGAGATCTATCATTCCTCCTTAGAAACTAGTAGTCTTGGATCAATAGTTTTCAAGTTACAGCCGTTTTAAGTTTGACAGCTGTCATCCGAAATGAAGATCTCGACGAGATCTATCATTTCTCTGTACAAACTAGTAGTCTAGGATAAATAGTTTGCAGGTTACAGCTGTTTTATGTTTGACAGCTGTCATCCGAAATGAAGATTTCTCGTGGTCCCACTAGTCAGACAAATTAGTAGGACCACGAGGAAACACCCAACTTTTTTAACATTGACTGTACTGTGCACATTGTAGTCATTTTACGACTATGACATTATGCTACGTGTAAGTGTCGGTGTGACGGCCCCGGGACGCTTACGTCACGCGCATTGTTCTTTATTTATTTAATTGTCTAAGGGTGTTTTTTCAACAACCAACCCCTGACAGCGACACTTTAGGATTTTATGGATTTTTGACAGTAACGCTAGATTGGTTATGAGAAGTAGTCATTTAGCGTATTCGACATTTCCCAGCATAGAATTTCTGCGATGTAGGCAAATGCCGCCCGACCCATTTGTAGTTACAGCTCGCGAGTCGCTTTCTTTTGTATTAATCTCAATTTTTAGTATGCATCAAACCAAATATAAAGGAAACCAAATAAACTATTTAATATTATTATTATCAAAATGTAAAGATAGTAAAGATCAAATCTTCGCGCCGGAATTACAAGAAACTAAACCTGCTCGAGCAATCCAGAAATAAATATGTTGTAGGTATTTAGAGATTGCCTAGTAGATTTGGCTGGAATTTTATGGGCCGTTTTCATTTCTTATTTTAAATAATTTCCACTGTAAGTATAAGAAACAGAATTCGATTTCTTTTTCCTATAGCTCGTATCAAATTGGTGTTTGTAATGGCTGATTTATGGATGACACAACTGAAAATTTAGTATTTCCGACTCTGAACTCCGAAGCGAAAGCGCCTACCAAATTGTAAATGGCAAACATGGCTTATGGAGACTTATTCAATTCACAAACTCTCAGTTATATTCTCAGGTATATTGGTTAAGCTATATATCGTCATACATAAGTAAGTTTAGTTGGTAGAGAATGCAATTGGCATTAAGTTTGCCTTTTGTACAATTTAGTGCAATAAAGTTTTAAATATAAAGTGCCTATACTTAATTCATTAAAATTAATTGAAAACAGACAAACCTGGTGCAAAAAATATTTTTATAGTTACGCAATCCTTCTAAAGTAAAAAAAACCTGCATACCTATATCGCGCACAATTCAATCGCCAATTTTACTTTTCCTGAACTGTTTTGGAAAATGTATTTTTCCTGAAATTTCAATAATTTTCTCATTATTTCCAGGCCAATTTTACATGTAGGATTCGTTTCAGCTCAATCAGTGCAGTAGCTTTCGAGTTAAATAGGCATACTGTCAGACGGTTCCCTAAAAATAATTGACTTACCTATCGTACAATAAAAACTGAAAAATGTATATCGAGTTCTTTAAAAAGCAGTTCAAAGAATGAGAAAATTCTCCTTGTAGGCAGGCAGGTAGGTAGGTAGTTATTTATTAGGAAATTTTATTGCGAACGAAGTAAATAAAAGAATCTGGCAATAAAAGTATAAAATAAACGTGCATCGCTATTGTTCTGAACGAACGGAATGACGGAGCTCAAGGAGCTGCGACAATACGCAATGTCCATAAATTAGTGCGGGAGGACGATGAATCAATCAGGGGCAAAGCTAAGGCTAATGAATGACGGGACTGGGGGAGGCGCGGACGGCCGCACACGGCGCGCCCACCGGCGGTGCCCGAACTCCGGACTCCCGATCCCGACCACCTATGTGATAAGCTAACGTGGGCACAGAAACATCTTCTTCTATAAATCTGTAGAAAAGTTGAGTCTGTAGTTACATAAAATAATTTTTGAAAAAAATTAGCAAATAGCGATTTTGCTGCGAGTTTTTACGCACCAAAAGCACCCTTTTCGTGCTGGAGAGGTGAAAAAGTCTTTGACAACACTCAAACACGATATTATGCTGAGCGTAATTTGTTGAAGTGTACGAGTACTCACTTATTTCGCAATGCATAAACAAAAGTGTTTTTTTAAAAAGAAACAGAAGAGCATGTATAGAGTACCGACTTGAATGTATCGTACTATTCTATGAGATTGAGTCAATGTTCAATAATATGCGCGATGCTCGTGCTCGACGCGAACGGCCGCGCCTGACAAAGAAGGTGGATGACAGTCAAGTGTCTGTCGTAAAACTGGAGACGGCCAAACAAAGTACACTCCTTTTGTACCCAAACAATTAAGTATTCATCGACGGTCAGTACCGTTCGTATGAGCGATGTGGTGTCACAGAATAGGCATATCTCTAACGACACAAAAAAAACATAGTCGCACAGTGTTGGAAAATTACAGTTACTGACTGTAATATTGTAGATGCGGAAGTGTGTACACTATTATTGCTAATTATTCTTTGTTTGTCATTCACACCAAAACGGCTGAAAGGATTTTGATGAAACTTGCTGGTTTTTATCCTGGAATAATATACATAATATAATTTACTTTTAACGGGAACGAAGATGCGGTTTTATACGAGTATTAAATATTTTATGTTATATCTAAAGACGAAACATTTCTAATTTATTGTTATTTTCTAGGGGTTCTACTAACATAATAACTAAGTTATCTTAAAGTAAGACTATGAGGAAAACCAAGTCTTCGTGGTCATATATATATTAGTGTTACCTATTTATTAAGTACCACCATGAAGTACTTCCTTCCTTCGGCCTATATTATTATCACTTACGTACAGGAAGTATTAATATCGCTCCAAATGTAATTGCTACTTACTAAGGTATTTGATTTATCTAGCTTCGGAAACCTTTCGTCTGTTCTACATATAATTTCTTTTTGTTGTTTTTCCCTCAACGTAGGTTGGCTGGAAGAGATATCCTAGGCAACCTTTGTAAATTTTTTGTCCTTTTGTAAGTACCTGTGTACTTTTTTGTTATTTGTATGCAATTATGACTACGATAAATACTTACGTACAACTTTTTTTGTCGTTAATTATTAATTACCAATTCATACTTATCAACCTTATCATTTTATCACCAATAAATAATGTCTAAGTTGTAAGCGTCATCCTGGCATGACACCATCACAAACTGCAATTCTGAATAGATGTCCAAATTGTCGTTATTTAGTTGAAATTTGTAGCAAAAAATTAGATTTCGTCGGTCCTCCGTTTAAAAGTTACAGGGGTTTGTTGGTGGCCATGCCAGGATGACGTCATTCTGGCATGACCACCTGGATATCTCGGGAACCACAGCACATAGCGAGCTGCTGGTTTTGTCGATTGTTTACCTGAATTTGCCTAAATTTGTCGCGAAAAATCAGAATTTGTCGGTTTGTAGTTTACGAGATATTATGCTTTGTAAAATTGTATGATAGAGGCGACATAACAATATAACAGCGTTTTTCATCGATTGCTAATTTCAAAGTCATTTCTTTTGTAACTTCAACCATGGTCTTCAACAAAACAATTTAATGTAATATTCCAGGATGACGCGTATGTCTAAGTTAAATCAAATTGGAAATAAATATCACTTTATTCTATTCACATATAATATTGCCTAAATAACCTATTTCAAATATTATAAATAACCTAACCTCTTTCAAACTTGTACTCGCGTGCGGCTAATCGTCTAAACAAATTAACATTATTACTAATATGTCGGTGATACTAATCGTTAGAATACTCGAAAAAAGGGCCGACAAGTCTAATAAACTCATTCAAAAAGACTAATCAGACTTTTCCATTAAGATCCGTCCAAAAAAGGCATGCGCGATGATAAGACCAGAATCGTGAAGAAATAAGAGGCAGAAGGAACAAAAAAGCTAATGCACCGTTGGGACCATAAAACAAACAAACATCGGGCACACCTCGCATCCCCGCAGCCGCGTCGACGTCGTCGGCCGCTTTGACCACCACACAAAAACCTACCCGCCTCAACCTTTTAAGTACGTTGTTAACTTTTTGATTTATGGTCAATAATAGAGACGTAACGCTGTGGGAGATTTCGACCACCTTATATATAATTTTAATGAATCCCTGTGAACATATAATAAGGCCTTGTTTCGTACTAAGATAGATTTCTTTTCTTTTGTCTTCGGTTACTTCGAGACGCAAAGGTCGGTGCACCGGCCGGCCGGGACTCCGCAAAATGCCACCCGCACGGGTGGGTGGTCCCTCTACCTACATCTACAACGCAACTTCACAATAATCTTGTGGCCATTCATTACTTTATATAAACAAAAAACAATTTTCGATTTTCACTTTCATTAGGCACTTATACTTTGAACAATCAGACACGATGCAATCTCACATAATGTTTTTCTTGGCGCTTCAATCAAACATTTTATAGCTTTACACTTGTTATTTGTTTAGTACGTAGCGATTGCTGGGTGTGATTACTTTTGGCGCCACTTTATGTGCCAAAAGCTTATTGTAAGTAGACATAAGGCATGTGCATCGTGTGAACATTGCGAGTTTTTGTATGTTCAACCTTCAGTACAAAACAATATGTATGTATCTATCTGTTGTAGGCATAAAGAAATACAGATAGGTATATAAATTACTTTGTTGTTGGTTAATACTTATAGTATGGATTGTATGAAGCCGTAAGCGAGACGAGTTAGCGGTCCATTGTCTGAAGGCAGGCTACTGCGCAACAAGTCTCGGTGTGCGCTATGCCATTGTCAACGACAACGGCGTGGGCGCGTTCACGACCACCTTCTAGTGCCTAGCGCCACATGGCAGCTTCCTACATAGATGAGTGACACATGAAACCCTAGAGGTCTGCTATAACCAACCACGAGGCGTGTGTAACTCACAGACATGCATAAACATTGATAAAGCTAAGCAGCGAGGTGCCAGGCATCCCTTCGCTGCCTGGAAACTAGCGGGTAATTAATAAATATAAACACAGGCAATAAAACGATAGATTGGAATGCGTCGGCAATTTTCAAAAGCAATTCCGAGTCGTCATCTCGTAAATTACTATTATTTGATACGGAATTAATAGACTTGTTAAGGTTTGGGAACGGAGGTAAATTGGTTGCTGTTTTGGTTTTATTAAGTTTGCGTGTCGGCTTGTGTTTGTTTTCGTAAGGGATTATGGAGGTTGTTTTTTGCCGCACATGCGTCTGGGTGGGCGCAGTCCGAGACACGGCTGCGCCAGCGCCGGCCGCCGCTCAGCAATTATATCCGTTGAACATGAAGTACTCACGGTGGGAAAGGCAGCGTGAAATGGTCAGGGAATTCATCTGAGTCATTCAGTAATATCTATTAAAAATACTTTTTTAATTAGGTATTTATGAAAACTACCATATCCAATAGTGTCCTTTTAGAAGTGTTTTTAAAAAAACATTGTAGGTAAAAACTTACTTTATTCTACCTACATGGAAGTCGTCATCATTAATTTTATGCAACTTTTTATCAGGGGTGAGAACAGCATGGTAAGATTATTGCATCAAAATGCTTGAGGTTTATGTCCTGGTTCTGAAAATTCTTTACTATTTGCAATGAAACAGGTGTTTTCTTGCGGTACCCGCACTGGAATACGCATCGTTTAATTCAAGACGCTTACCACTGTGCACTGGGGTCGAAAGATGGTGCCACGCCCGTCTTACCAGCGTAGAAGATGACTGTCAGCACTGTCAACCCTAATAGGTGTGCGACGTCGCGTAAAAGTGTGTATGCCGTCGATGCATAATGTCTGCTAAAAAGCAGGTAGAACTGGCCGGAGATGCAGGTGTAGGACGCGCGCTCGATACGCCCTATACCCTTAACAGCACAGTGACAGTAACAGTCAGATAAAGGTAGTTGGTGTGCTGACGATGTTCAGGCCCGCTGTGCGACAGCGCTAGACGGTGACAACGCCCATCGCTCCACTCGGTTTGCGTCGCGTGCTCGAAGCTACTATAGTTAGACTTACCATCGCAAACAGGACAGTTGTAGTGCGTGTGTCGCTGGTGTTTGGGCCTGGTGCACGGCGCGTAGCACTCTGGCCGCGAGATGGTGACCACGCCCGCCTCGCAGCGGTACAGGCGGCCGTCCTCTCCCCACTCGGTGTGCGACGCGTGCTCTGTGCCGTTGTACCAGCAGCCCTTGCAGCGCGCGCAGCAGCCCTCGCGGGGCATCACCACCGCGCAGTCATCCATCAGTCCGCACTCTTCCACCCCGCTCCTGCACTCCACGAATCCGTTCTGTAAATTATATTAAAACAGTTGAACAGCGAGCGACAGGAACTCAGGATACCTAGTGTATGGATTAGGATTGGTAATAAAAAGACAATACATATATCCGTACCGCACGCTTATTGTCAAAAGTACCATCAATGGTACTACTCAATGGTACAACTGACACTACGCGACAATACCCTGTTGCTACCTACTTATTTGACGTGCCTTCGATAGGTATAATTAAACAACTACTGGCCAACGAGCCTGAGGGCCAAAATCAGTCCGCGATAGTGTTTTGTTTGAGGAAATAACAAAATACAAAATTATTTTAATGTGCCAATTACGCTGTGCTCCGCGTAAACCGTGGTTTATAATTTTATAATGCCGATACGGAAATGTACAGAGCGTTTTTTTTCCATATAATAATTTTATTATTATTAAAATCTATAGATCTGAAATTAAAGGCAGAGACAAGCAGTTAATGCAGTAGCACATTTTAGACTTTCGCGCTTTGTATGTCAGCTCGTGACCACGGCCAGTGTAACCTGGTCGAAACGTCGGGCAAGGTAAATAAAACTATTTCGTGTGTAAGACCCGTAAATAACTAGTAGTTCCGTGAGAACAGTAGACCTCGCCAGCCCTTATAAACCAAACCTAAAAGAAACCAACAAAAGTCAACTTTGGAAACAGAAAAAGTACCTACTAAAGTGACAAAAATTAGCACTTTAAAGCTTAATATTTCGCAAACGGATCCCTGAATCGAAAAATGTTTATCACACACCCGCGATATTTTTGAAAGACCCATCCAACGATACCCCACACCATGGATATCACGCGGAAAAAAATAATTTTCCATTTTACGTATGCAGTTCTATGAACATAATTTATTTTTTCAACTTTCTTAAGTCGATCCACTATTACTCAAAAACTAATAGAACCTACTTAGCCGTAATAGTTTTCCTTGTAACTACGTTATATATGCTACTGCCATGAATTTTTTCACATTTCCAGAAGCAACCGTTTAGCTGGCAGGGGGGGGGGACACGTGACTCTAACAAAAATTACCGCTTTAAAGCTTAATATTTCGCCAACGGATCCCTAAATCGAAAAAATGGTATTCACACACCAGCAATATTTTTGAAAGACCTATCCAACGATATCCCACACTATGGGATTCACAAGAAAAAAAAAGTTCACTCCCACTTTGCGAGTATGGTAGGTACTCTAAAAAAAATGTTTTTCAAAATTTTATTCTACTCATTTTGTAGGTTTAATTAATTTATACATATGCCAAATTTTCGTCAAAATCGGTTGAAAAATGCGACCTGTAGAGAATTACAGACAGACAGACAGACAGACAGACAGACAGACAGACAGACAGCCGGACAAGAGCATTTTTGGCCAGTCTCGAAACGTAGACGCTTCGCTCGCTTCGCTCGCTCGGTCAATTATATAATTATAGTTAATGCATAGTATCCCACGCAAAGATAAATAGACAGAGAGTAGGTACCTATAAAGATACTTATTAGTGCATAATATTTTCTTGGTGTTCCTACTGAAATACTTATTCTGTTACATTGATTAAATATAAATATTGTGTCAAATTGCGGTTAGTGAGAGTATAAAACAGGTCTACGTATAAGAAATTGGCACAACACAATCAACAGCGCGCGCATTGAACCAGCATGAAGTCTGCCAATGTACCATTATTTAATGAGGCAACATTGTTGCGGACACTTGGCTACCCGCTGTTCCATTTATTAATTTCTGAGTGGTACCTCAATTAAGTGATATCGTTTTTCATTGAAAAAGTTTAATGACATAAAGAAACGAACCACGATAAATACATGCCCATATATAGGTATTATAACATTTTGTAATACAATACAGCTGGTGAACTTACCGAAGTTACCGACATTTTTGTGGTCGCATTGTCTCATGAGTTGTAGGCAAGACGTGCGTGATTCATCACATCAGGCAATGAATACGAACAATAAAAAGACTTGGTAGTAAACGCGTACCAACAATAAAGACGCGGATTACTATCCACATTCAAATAGAGGGAAATATTATGCTAATCAATTCATGAGCGCACATAAAGTAGAAGTCGTCGAGATACGGAGGGTTTTTGAATCTCTACGAAATGGTCTACGATTTGTTCTACAGGAAAAGGCCTAACACTTGCCTATTAAAGAATCACAGTCAGAAATTTTTTTCGGTATTATATATCAGTACGAGTACCTATACAGATTGTATTAAAATCTTACATTTATTAAAAATAAAAAAGGTAATAATCAAAACCTACACTTTTACGCATTTGCTTCACAGGAAATGAGAACAAAGGGTGCAACCAAAAGTGCAGTGAGGTCAAAGAAAGCCATTAAAAGTTATAATGGCTTTCTTAGTCAGTAACGTTAATTCTCTCAATTAGTCGTTATGATAACATGCACTCGGCAAATATAAAATGAACCATTTTCATCCGTAATAAGATCAAACCCATACACATAATTATTTATTACGATCCTTAACGGCTCTTTGTTCTGGAACGCATTTGCATGAGCACGTGGCCCGCGAGGGGAAATGTTAATAGCTTTCCTATACACACATACATCAAACTTATCGACATAGGTATGGTCTATCTACCCACATCACTCAAGTTTAATTTGTACTTCAAAATTGTAATAAAAATCGTAATGAATTTAATGAATAAGAAACTTGCCTGCATTACATTAATTAAATTAAGTGTTATAAAGTTAAGCTATTTTAAAGCGTGAAAGCTTACATGCATAATATTATAAAGCTATTTATAAGAATTCATGCACAAATAAGGAAATGATTTTAAGTAACATTTAACAATCCGAGGAATTCAAGCGACTTATTAACAGTTCGGCTGGCAGACATAATCAATATTAGCTGCCAATATTTGCACAAATCTGTACACTTATAAAGCGTTTTAACACCAAACAGTGTGGCGTCCTAATTTGTATGTGCCCATGGCCCCTGTTGCTGTGACAATAAAATTGTTGGTGCGCGTGACTGCGCTGTCGTGCGCTAACTTCCACTTCCAGCTCCGTTGTGATGGCCCTATTGATAGTATTTCAATTAGCTGTACGCTAAGTCTAGGTACTGTTGAATAACAGACCGCATAGTCCGTTGGTAGAGTCGCCTTAGCTTTAGTTTGGTAGAATTTGAATTATCTACCTACCTCACTATAACGACTACTCACATCACACTGGACGTCGTCGCTAGACTTTTAGATGTTTTAAAACTCCTTTATTGTACAGTCGACCGCACGTCAGTGGAAACACTTTGTCCTTCAGCTGGCCTAGCCTATTAGGGAGTTTCAACACCATAAGAGACCAGTTTATACTGGTTTTGTTTCCACTGACGTCCTGGACTTGGCCTTGGACCTTTTTGTAGTATGATGAATATTTGATACAATATAACCTTTGTTTGTTCCTTTTACATCTAACATACCGGAACTATTTATTATTTTTGTGATTTTTAGAAATCGATTATTTTTAATGTGAAATATCAAAATTGACTTTGATGGGACCTTCACTAGAAGATGTGATGTGTGACATATACATAGTTTATAGCCTAATTCACTTGAGTGTAGTCACAGTTAAAGCTCTACTATACTTACTATGAGCTAACCACATGGAAATAAGCACACCGGTTTCGTACGTCTCGTTTTTCTCCGACGACGAGCCGGATGTAAATAGTGGAAATTTGATTTCTCACTAATTTTGCGTATTCTAAAAAGGTAAACATTTCTGTAGAGTATTAAAGTCATCATATGTTCTTGGAATTGACTATAAGGTGATCAACATGAAAGGAGTACCTTACCCACTTTTTAGTTCAATAAATGTTTTACGCGTTATCCTACACGAGGTCACCCACTCTCTGTTGTTTATTGTTTTTCAATACTTCGGCCGAATTTCACGTGCGGTTCGCTTTGAACTAACCCTCGAATAGCGAAATATTTATGTTATACGTCGGATAAAAATATGTATATGTAAGTCTGTCGACTGGCCATTACTCGCCATAATGTGTACCGCACATAAAATAGAACAGATTACCCATAATACATTCGGCTTGTATCGACAAATAAGGGAGAGATGAGAGCTCTGCTTAGCGCATCCAGTCACTACGCAAACGTAATGGACGCAGGTATAATTAATTTCTCACAGAAAAAGATCGATGGCTATCAGCATATAAAGAGTCTATAAAGCGTCGCCTATTCATCGTGACAGCATAAATTTATTAACGTTATCTAATCAATTTATTTGTGTCATCGGTCACGGAACTAGAGCGCGAGCGCTTTCATATTTTGCTACCATCCAAATTATCTTTTTCTAAATTAGGTTGGTACTTACATAAAAAAAATTCTCAGTTTTCAACCGGAACACAGAAGAAGAATATGCAAGAGGGACGCTGGTAGGGCAAGTGGAAATAGGCACCCGCACATACACTGCACATAAGCGTGCAAATACTCCATTTTAATTAATTAAACGTGTTGATTTCGTTCAGCGAGACGATACAACAGAATATTGAGTTCATTTACATCGGCTGCTTGTAATTAATAATGAACGATGACATTAACGATTTGACCGAGTTACAACACCCAGTTAATTAACTTTTATATTAGAATTTTCCTGTTCGATTGTATTTTGCAGTTAACAACGATAGAAACTAAATCATTTAGGCTAATAGTAATAACAATAACCATTGTATGCCTAAAATATGCCCATTTTCTCAACTTTTCTAACTGAAAAGCTGTATTTCGTCCGCATCAAAGAAATCTCTTTAATCAAGTCTACGACCCGTCTCTACGATACGACATTCATAAAACGTCCCCACTTCTTTGATTAAGTACTTATGTGATGAAACTACATGGTATCCTTGAGACCAGCTTTATGCATTCGTAATCCAGACAGTGGAACCGGAATATTACAAAAAATGAAATTCGCCCTAATGTTTATGGGGTAATAAAAGACCTATACCTACTTATTGTTAGTTTATAGCCTTCATACTACAGAAGAGTAGCTATTCAAAGAAAACTATCACGGGCACCCGTCTGTGGAGATCGGCAGCGTGCAAAGAAACCTGAAGCCCAAATGGTCGTCTTAATTATATTGCATCAAGGTGTTGCCAACAATAAATAATAGTCAAAAAAAATTAATTTTACGCCGAATTAAATCCGGTTTATTTGTTTGATTGACCGAGCGAGCGAAGCGAGCGAAGCGTCTAAGTTTCGAGATTGACCAAAAATGCTAATGTCCGTCTGTCCTTCTGTCTTTCTGTCCTTCTGTCTTTCTGTTTGTAATTCTCTACAGGTCGCATTTTTCAACCGATTTTGACGAAAATTTGGCATAGGTATAAATTAATTAAACCTACAAAATGAGTAGAATAAAATTTTGAAAAACATTTTTTTGGAGTACCTACCATACTCGCAAAGTGGGAGTGAACTTTTTCCATTTAGGGATCCGTTGGCGAAATATTAAGCTTTAAAGCGGTAATTTTTGTTAGAGTCACGTGTCCCCCCCCCTGCCAGCTAAACGGTTGCTTCTGGAAATGTGAAAAAATTCATGGCAGTAGCATATATAACGTAGTTACAAGGAAAACTATTACGGCTAAGTAGGTTCTATTAGTTTTTGAGTAATAGTGGATCGACTTATGAAAGTTGAAAAAATAAATTATGTTCATAGAACTGCATACGTAAAATGGAAAATTATTTTTTTCCGCGTGATATCCATGGTGTGGGGTATCGTTGGATGGGTCTTTCAAAAATGTCGCGGGTGTGCGAAAAACATTTTTCGATTCAGGGATCCGTTTGCGAAATATTAAGCTTTAAAGTGCTAATTTTTGTCACTTTAGTAGGTACTTTTTCTGTCTCCAACTACAAAGTTGGCTTTTGTTGGTTTCTTTTAGGTTTGGTTTATAAGGGCTGGCGAGGTCTACTGTTCTCACGGAACTACTAGTTATTATACTATATTTACACATTTGAACGTTGACAATGTCTTGGCACATGTAAGTAATTTCTCATTTCCCTGATTTTAACAATGTGCTAGAAAAACTGTAAAAAAACACACTTTAAAGATTGGTGACAACTTTGGTATTTGTCGTTTTTAATCGTATCAGATGTTTCGCCTCTTTACGAGGCATCCTCAGGATGTATCGTAATCAGGCGTTACTTTGCGGAAATCCATTTTGATTTATGTATTACTATAAACATATACCTATATAACAATATAAAGTATATTCGCGGAAAAAGCAAATTAATAATAAGCATAATATTGTTTAATATAAGCTCATTGTGTATCGTTTTTATTTCAATTTTTTTTACAAAAGTAACAATAACTACAATAGTTGTAAGTTCGTTCACTGGGTATACGTTAGAAGTGCTATGTAAATAAGTAGGTAGACGACCCTCATAAGATTGTGAGGATATCATGCAAGAAGTGCCGTGCGAGCTCGCTATAACCTAAGTACTTCGTATGTGAAGTGAAGGTAAGGTACCAAAATAACACAGACATTATTGGCTATGCAAGCATTAAGGAACTAATACAAGACTGCATGGAAAATTAAATAAATAAATAAAATAATCTTAATTGATCCACAAATACATTTGTAAATATAGAAATGCGGCCCTGGCTCCTAAAATAGGAAATCCCGCCTGTCAGGAGCCAGTACAAAACATGCGTACTTATAAGAGCAATCATTATAATGTAATGTTTAGTTTTCCAATCTTGTATAGTTCAGAGAATCGTGTCACATCAAATAAAATTCGGAAAACTATGCGCAACGCCCAAATTTGCAGGGCAGTGGTGTGGAAACTACTGTAAGTAGTAATTTCAAACAGTCTCATGATATTTCACAGGTATGTAATATGATGGCTGAATTTATTTTAGAGGAAGTAATTCTAGCGCGTAGTCTATTTATTGGCTAGGTGGTGTGTGTAAAACAGCGACTGTTTTCGGGCGACCGCCACGCCACTTCCCGTTCCGATAGCGACACCGAATATCCTCTACGCTTCCTGGATACTTGCGCAATTACCGCATGGCATCTTTGGCTCGATGTGTCCGCAATCAAATACAATTTACGCCTAAAATATAGCGCAACTGGTGCTTCCGCGACAATAGTTTTTCAGTACTAACTGAAATCACATCACAGACTTTCATCGTAAGGAAATTTGAATGGGCTGAGAGAGATCCTCACTATGCATATTTTAAGTGGGTGGACTGGACTGAGTGGTTTACTTTGCGATTAAAACTCCTATTCTAATCAATACTTATTAAAAGTTTGAGAAAATACTCAAACATTATTTTTAGTACTTACTAGTAACTACCTACTTAATACACTGAGGTTATATTCAGTCGCTTTAGTTTATTTAGTGATTGATAGTACTTATAGATTGTATTAACTGATTCTGATACCCCTATAAACTCAAAGGGAAACCTACTTACCTAATTTTCCATGGACCAGGGGAATTCCGACGACCGACGACAACGCGGCTGGATCCTATAAACCGTTAGGCGAGTCGTCTCCAACATACCTAGTGCACTTCGAAGAATGACTACGATTTACTGGATAATTTAACTTTATATCGCCTGCGGATGTGTTCCACGTTAAACATTCATTTTAAATGTTTATCTCTTAATTTACATAATGGATTCGCAGGCGCAGACTGCTCGGGGACGTGAAACTTTACCTGCCGCCGTATAGTTGTTCTATCACTCTGCCGCTATCTTCGTGATACCTTTTTGTATGTTTCACTAGTTTTAATAAAAAAATTACAACAATAACAAATAGGAATAAAACTATGAACCTACCTCAAGGCGGACTTATCCAACATAATATTTTAAGCATGTTGTATGTTCCAAATTTCAGTAATAGACGGACAAAAGTTTCACTGTAATGGTAAGCATTGGTAGATCTATAAAACATGCGCATGCACCAAACCTACGTATAAAAACCAACGTTCAAAGTACTTGGTGTACAAATAAATCGAATCGGCCGATCAAAAATATCTGAATCTGAATTTTGTTTTTGTGATTTTATTGATTTACATTAATCTACGGATGAGCTTGGGAGAATATACAAAATTTAAGTTTTATTATTATTACGACATTCTATTGAGAGCGACATTCTATTCTGTGATATCTACGAACGTATCAATCAGCTATACTTTGTATTGTATTTATTTATTTATTTTTATATTGTTGTTGATTACGTGATTGTTTTGCTATTATTATGTAATTATGTTTATAATTTTATAACTTATATTATGCATAGTCCACACATCTCCTATAACTTTTCCTACAGTTTTAATTAAATGCGTGTAATGAAATGAGGCAAGTGTACGTTACGTACGTACTGGTTGTAAATGGTGTAATTGTATCTAGCTAGTAAATGATCCCGGGCGGGCGGGGCGGCGGGCGACAGCGCAAGGCCGAATGTGGGTGCGCGTGCGCCGCGCCGCCGCGCCGCCGCCGCCTGGCGCCTTCGTCGGTACTTGCCATTTTTGCGTGAACTCGCACTTCTTCTTTACTACCATAAAACTACCTTTCGCGTAAAATCATATTATTATATTTTGATGATCATAGGTGCTATAAAAGTACGAAATGGTAACCAGAAGCAGTTAGAATGGCGGAGGACAAAGTGTGCATTGGGGAAGGCCTGTTTAATATAGTTATAGATATAGAAGAGGGAACGTCGAGTCAACAAAATAGTTTATTGCTTAAGAGTACACTGGGTACATTTAATTTTATACACGTCCATTTTTTATCTACCACTGTTTCGTAGGTGTTAGCGCTGAGAAGATGAAGCGGCGCAACAAACTTCCGATAGGATAACCGATAATGTCATCAGAGCGTTTTATTTCACGAGTTAGTAGATAACGGTAAGTAGGCAACTGGAGAATAGGTATATATTTCTAAATAAATACAAAAATAGAAGTAAGTATGCTGAAAAGCTTTCAGACCAAAGCTGTCGAATACAGTTTGCAAAGTCACCGATGATAGTGTCCATAACGATTAACGGTCTCAAGTTCGTAATTAAAAATAAATCCGTGTTTTTTTTTGCATCATAGCAAAACATAATAACAATGTCGATGATGTGTGGCGTGTAAAAAATACGCGTTGCTAGAAGAACCGGTGCGACCGCATACCGCGCGCGCGCTCGCGGCAAGGCCTCGGCGGCACCTGCGCGCGCGCCGCCCGCCCGCCGCCGCCGCGCGCACTCGCCACTCACCCACTTTCACATTTGGACCCGACATCTCATATGTACCACATCAACAATTATGATCATATTGAATGACATCCCTTGTATTGCATCTGACGAAAAGACATGAAGAGCTAATCGAGCCCGTTGGTTCATAAAAGGATTGAAACTAACTGATCTATTATTGGTACACACATTACTCGTATAGAAAAGTTTCTTTGCGTTTAGACTAGACGTGTGCCTTAAATTATGAGTCATAATCATAACCACTTGCAAGTCAGAAATTGTGGGCAATGACGACTTTCATTGTTTTTTTTTGTAGGTACTTTATTTATGTTTATTTATGTACTTACTTCGTACTGTAATGCACTTATTATCATTTAGTTGGTTTGAATTAAAGTACAATATCTTTAACTGAATTTAGTCATAGTTCCCAGGCACACTAAAATAAAATCATGAACAACAAAAATAAAACCGGTCAAGTGCGAGTCGGACTCGCGAATTATTAGAAGAAAACGCTTTAAAGTTACTTAGTTAAATTCGTCGACTGCTTCATAATCAATAACACACAGGATTAGCATTATACTTTTGCTATAAACTTTCAGTAGTAAGCCTCTTGAAACCTAAACGAATTTACTACCAACTAATTTCCAAGTTACTATATATGAATACGAATTTCTAAGTTTTTTATTGCTAAGATAAGCTGTGACGGACAGACGAACGAAGTCGAACCATAGGAGTTCCTTTTTCACAAATTTGGTTCGGAACCCTAAAAAAGGCGATTGCAAAATTATGAGCCATATTCTTAAAATATCTCCTTATCCATGCAGTACTCGTGCGCTCTTAGTTTCTCCGTAGCCGGCCGCCGTCCCGGGCAGCGCCCAGCGCAGGCGCAGCACACTCATTACAGGTACTTGACTCAGCAATTTACTTGTAACTATAAAGTACAATTTATGGGATCTTAATAGAGTGCAGGGCCACGACAAAAATAGCGACTCGTGTAGCATTACTTAATTATCGACCTCCAGCCCTCCGCCGCCGCCGACAAGTAACTGTTCCACGTTAGAAATTACTGACCATGATTCAATTAAATTGTCATGAAGTGCTCTAGGACTATTATTACGGTAGTGCAATATTTTGCTGTTTATTTATTATTTCGTGTCTCATTGCAGAATTTTCAATTTGCACATAATAATACGCACTTAAGTACTTATGAACGTTGACTACTTCGAGGACAAGATAACAAACGACCCGACGGCGAATATAATAAAATGACGTGCGCTTATACAACTCAAAAGTACCTAAGATAACTATACTTACATCCATTGGATAGAGACCATGAAGCAATAAATATGACATCTCGCGCGAATGGAAATGTTAACAATAAAACTGAAGCACCACTTAACGTTGTCTCAAATTTATTGGACAGTCCGTTGTATCTGCAGAATACGCCATAGTTTATTCAAATGGAGAATATGGAAGGGAAAAGTGCTGTATATATAGCTGGAGCTTCTATGGCTTAGAAGCTCGAACTTATACAGTATGAGAATGTAAGCAAATCGAATAGCGAGGTTTGCGGAATGGAGAATGTGCATGGCGTTACTGGAAGCCAAAGGCGCGGTGGGTCGGGAAAAGAGACTGTAATCAGTGCTTCGATAAATGACATGGCTCATTAAAGTAAGCGGTGCGCGGTAGCCGCGAGATGGTATCAACCGGCTACTTGACTATATATTAAAAGAGCTAATGGCACCCTTGGGTCAACTTGACGCCGCGCCGTAAACGCCTTACGCATGACTCCGTGTAACCTAACACCGTCATAGTAAACGTCATGTACCTATAGAAATTGAATCTGGATACACTTCGAATATAACCATCTTTAAATATTCTTGCATTATCTGTCTAATAAGATTGATAAATCATAAAAATTCCACAAACCACGGGACTGTATCTATCCCATAGTTGCTATGTGGCACGCGACAAAAAAGCCCATTACCTAAGCAAATGTATATTTTAATACAGAATAAGCAATAAATCTCTCGATGGGCTTTCGAATTCCGCGCAAGTCATCCAACGAGGTGAGATCGGCTGGGAAATACCACTCACATATACATAAATATATAGGTACACAGCCTCACTTACATACTGAAGTCGTGTCTCTGCCAGCCGCGTTGTAATAACGTATTTATCAAACCTATCTTTTGATTTGAAACTAATGCAGTTAAAGTTAAATCTGGCGTATGAGTGAAGTACCGTAAATGATTACTTATAAAATTCTAATGTAAAAGAATGTAGACGGGGACAAATAATAATAGAATGTTAGGAACAGTTGCGTTGGATTCCTGAGGCTGTGGTTGCCAAGTGGTTCCGCATTGGAGGTTTTTGCGCGGCGGAGAGACGGCGGCGGCGGCGGCGGCGCTGCACTCGCTGCACTGACGATTGTAACCGCCCACGACAATTCTCGCTATTTTAATTGCCCATATTAGATAAATAATTGAAACTTGTAGATGTAGATACTCATTCCAGTTTCCTACGCAATATTCTGCGTTGTTTGACGTTACTAGGCGTTTCGTATCGTGTCCATATTTACAATCGCAAATCTGTGTGGTGTAGCTAGGTTAAATACGTAATAAGCCGTCGCGTCGTTGGTCTGTACCAACATTCTAAAATCGTCAACAATTAAACAATTTTAAGTGTCGAAGCCCGCAAGCTTACACTTGGTGCGACGCCCAATTTTCTGACTTTTTAATATTTAACTATATTCTTAACCTTTACTAGTTTTTATCTTTTATATTGAACATAGAAAGATGGAGAGACATATAAAACAAACATAACAGGTTTTTCTACTTGTCCCGAGTTGGCATAAATACTGGAAACGTCATGTAGTTGTATAAACAATTAGCACTTATCGCCTTTTACGTTTCGTGACGTTGGTCTACACCTCCGTGGTCTACACTCCAGAACTTTATTACTGAATATTATTGAACAACATTCAAGTTCTTTTGGATTTCTAGCACGTGCAGCATGCAAGCAAACCTAAGAAAGAAATTTTCATAGACGAGCAGGAGCTCTGCTGAAGGACTACAATCTGGCACCGGCCTATCCGCTCGGTAAGTGTACCAACCAACTGAGTTATACGTCTTGTAGGTACCTAAAAGAATTTGGAATACTTAGGTAGCCGCCGCGCCGCCCGGCGAAGCCCGCGCATGCTCTGTGTAGTACCCTGTCTAATAAAATAAGGATTGTAGATATCTTATGCATTAACTTAATGAATTTGATAGCAGTGTTACATTTTATTACTCATTTTCAATGTATATGTAAAAGATCTCAATTTCATGGGCTATTTTAAAGGAAATTAATATATAAAGATATGAACAGATTTGTGTCCTGTCTGTCCGTTACCAAAAGGCAAAAATATAGAATTAATTAATCAGTTTTTTTGTGAAATGATTCTAAGTAGTGTAGTACTTTAATTCATAAATAAATATTTATAATTTTATTTTTAAGTGGTTACATAAAATTAGATTTGTTAGATGAATTAGATTAGATAAGATAAATCATGTCACTTTAGTAACATCCGTTTTCCGTTACCGTAGACAGACATCCCATAGTATACAGCGCCATCTGTCGCAGACCGTGATAATCCATGATCAGCATTTTCTCGATCTAATTGTTTTTGTTCTCATATGAAAACAAAAACATTACTTTGAAACTAAGCGTAGGAAACAATATTGTCATTAAATTCGTGATCAGATCACTTAAAGTATATTTATTGATTGTGTCCAGTTGCCGAAAACCAAAAACTCCAAAAAGTGTTTCATTACATATTATACTATCTGGACATGCGCAAAAATCGAAGTTTCAGCACCCACTGGAATTCACTGGATACGCGCATGTCCAGTTGGTGAATAACTCTAGATATTGACTGTTCATGGTGAAACCTCAATGTTCCGCATACCTGTCTACGAGTGTGTTGGTTCGTTTACTTAGATGCGTTACTATACTTAACTATCTTTGCACCTGCCCAGACTGCTTAAATTGTGTTGCTGTCAGCCTTTTTGGAGTTTCAAAAGAGTATAATGGCCGCTAATGAAATTACCCACCAGTTATTGTCTAGGTGCGAGTTAGTCGCACGTGTGAGTTAGAATTGTTATTCTAAACTTGGCGCGTGATAAATTGATTCGGCGACAGTGGTCACCGTGTAGGCATACAAACGCACGTTAAACGAAACGTCTCACCGAAAGTCATACATACTATTTTACATTTTACACTAACATTTATTTTAATTATTTTCAACCGAACTTCAAAAAGGTTCTCAATTCGACTATGGTTTTTTTGTGTATGCAAGGTACGCGAGATTCTTTTTTTTTTAATAGGCTATGTATATTTCGAGGGTAGTCCCATTTCAAGACAATATGTCAGCTCTGAGGATGGATAATTATAAAAATTTGGGGATCAATAACACAGAGATTATAATTCAAAAAGTCATCATCGATGTGTTCAAAAAATATTTTTTTATATCGAAATCGGTTTTATTTTTTGTAAAAATTCAGATTATGATTTGTATGATTCTCCAGCTATATAACCAGCAAACTTTAATAAGTATACATATAACTCATAAATACAACTGATCGGTGAGTGGCATTAGCGGTGCGTGGTCTAGTACTATACCTAAAGGTGCTATTCGCGCAGGTGTTATTCGGACGGGTGCTCTAGCTGGACTTATACGTCTAATCATCACCCATCCCATATAGGTTTATGGAAGTTCTTTATCATCACCATAGAGTTACGATCTCTTTGGTGGGCGCCCTCGCACCCTATAGCAAATTTTTTTCATTCATGATCATCACAGACAAATGATAGCAACCATTTGATAATTTCATGATTTCGTATGCGATTTATTCATACCTACCCATTCTTCTCTAATTTTGTCATCTTACCTACTACTTTTAGGTGTAATTCAACGATACCCAAGTAATAGCTCAGTCTACTAAGAAATAACATCAAAATAGAGATATTATGAGGTTTTATTGCATGCAGCACCTGCTTTATCTAAGTAGGTACGGTCAACCGCACGTCAGTGAAAACGAAACCAGTATAAACTGGTATCTCATAGTATTGGAACTCTTTTAGGATAGGCCAGCTCAAGGTAAAACTGTTTCCACTGACGTGTGGTCGACTGTATTTACTTAAGTATATATACCTACACATGGGAACAGAAAATTTTACCAGCCGTTTATTCCATAACTAATAAAAGATATTCGAGAAATTAAAACTAATGAGCTGCTAGGTGATCTGATGCTAAAAAGGACGTAACAAAAAAGGGTTTTTTAAAAGTACCAGAACAATTTTGTTTTTTTTTCCTTAGGGGGTCATATTTTTAAACGCCAATCGGCAGCCCTATTTAAAAATATTTATTACACTAGCTGTTTCCCGCGGCTTCGCCCGCATAGGAAAGCTTTTCCCGGGGTATCTATAGCCTTTGTTTTATTCTGATGTTCCTTATTGCTGTATAGTTTCTTCAAAATCTGTTTCGTAGTTTTTGACTCGTAGTGTAACAAACATCCTTAAAACTTTCGCGTTTTTTTATTAGTAGGATGTAATTTTACCAAAAAGATTTTATTCCTCACACACTGGCACTTTCCTTCATAGAAAAATGTTGTGAAAGCCACGCGCGATGTTAAAAAGAAAATTGTTTTGTAGCCTGTCATAATTAAAATGAAATGCAAGGCATGCAAGTTTTTTTCTGCTTAAATGGCCAGTATTGAATGTAAACTTAGTAGGGAGTAAAAACTCTTTGAATAGGTTTTTTAAATATAATAGGTACCTAATCAATCTTTTCTTACAAATCTAATGAGATGTTATTAAACTTTTGGAAACTGAATGTATCCAATCTTCTTGTGTTAGTACTCTTTGCTAACTCTTTGTTTTATAATAATATGAAATGTTCTACTTTCTACATGAAATCGTTTTTCTTAATATGGAAAGCCCATGGAACTATTATATTATTAATATGTACTAATGGGAAGGCCAGTTGCCGATTTGCTTTCCGATTTGCGTCAAGTTCAATTTCTTTGATTTGCGTACATTTTGGTTGCATATTGGAGATATTTTTTGTTATTTTGTTTAGTCTATAATTAATTTATTTGTTTAAAAAGAAATACGTGTTTTTTTTAATTTTGCGCCTATTAGTTCTCGATTCAATATTTGTATATTTTTTTACTGAACAATTTGGTCTACAGAATAATCAAAGTTACGATTTCAAATGTCAAGTTACTAACGCCTAACGTCCTGATGAATTCCTGAAATATTCGCCGACATACTACACTTTATTACATTTTGTGGCCGCTCTTTTTTATAAAACCCAATACCAAATAGCCTATGTTCACACACAGAGAATTATCTATCCAACAGCGAAAGAATGATTGAGATCGGTTCTGGAATTACAAAGATTAGTTTTTTTTTTATCTTTTTAGTTAGTTCACTTTAGTTATTCTTTTATCCAAATAATTATACAATAAAATATTCCCCGCAAAGACTGACTGGACTAGAATAACCGATAACTACTAGAATTTCGATATTGAAGGAACCTTTTTGGAGATGATAAATCGATTTATTTCGATTGAAAAATGAATTACCCTATTTATGTAGGTTTAAGTACGAGTATTTCTTGGTTCTGGTACTTTTTTTTTCTTGCTTATAGGTTTATAATAGCTTACCTACGTCATTTGCCGAAAATAGCCAAAAAGCATCAGACTACTAGCTTTAAGTAATATCAGTTTGCACGTTTTGGATATTTTACTAGGGAATAATCGGCTGGTAACACTTTTCTGTTCCATCAGCCTGTATAATAAGAAGGTAGGTACGTGGCTTACCTTACAAATGCAGCGGAAACAGCTGCTCCAATCTTGCTCAAGCCTGGCGTCTTGCAGGCTGACGGGCTCGCCTTCGTTGGAGCAAGGTGCACGCTGGCCTTCTGAAATACAAACACCTACATTAGAATACAATCGAACACAAACAATAATAATATGTTAATAAAAAGCTCTGTCTTTATTGATATGTGACGACAAGCCGCCCTTTTGTGACGCTCATAAATAAGTCATACATTTTGTATTTTAAGTATCTTATAGGTAGGTACCAAAGAACCTAGCTACTAACTACCTAGGTACTTTAGTTTTAAGGTGGGGCTGTCGTGAGCTGATCGTAGAATTGACCAGATCGTGATGCCTAGACATTTCATGATACGCCGTCATTCCATGATTTGGCCAGCAATATCACGATGTGCCTATTAGAAAGTCGGGTCAAGTCAAAACGAATTTTTTCCCATTTTTAGGTTAGGTTAAGTTTATTTTGATTGGATAAACTTTGAACACCCTACAGTCAAAAATTATGCGTTGTACGATATGGCGGATTTTAGATGGCCAAATCATGAAATCACGGCGTATATCATGAAATGCCTAGGCATATCACGATCTGCCTACGACAGTGCTATTACGCGGTGCAGAAATAGTAGATTTAATCAAGGAATTTTAGTAAACGAGATATTTAGGCGCAAGAGCGGGCGCTGCGAGCGAGCGAGAGCGCAATAATAATTTACACCCAAGTTAAATACAGTGCTTTTCATAATGCTTGAGAGGAAATAAAAGTCTGTTGTATAATAAATATTTAATGAAAAAAAATTAATTGAAATTAATGGTAAAGTGGCAACATTGAGTCGTTTATTACCGAATGCGACAATCTGTCATTTATTTGACAATGAGTTCTGTACAGTTAGTTTTGGTACAATGAGAAGAAAGTTGTAAGTTCAGTGGCAATAAAATTACATATAGCCGCCTTGGTTATTATACGACTAAGGAAAGGATCAGGGCTTTAATCACGCGATCAGAGAGCCTACCTAGGTGGCATCTTTCTTTGAATACTTACGTTTTATTTATTTTCCCAAAATCATAGAACAATCTTATATAACATCTTAGAATTTTTTATGCATTTATAAAATCTAGTACATGCTCCACTTATTAGGACATGCATTCAATAATTATAATAAACGAAGGTAATAAACTGACAATGCCATATCACATTTTATGGTTTACCGATGACAGTCACGATTTAGGTTAATAGGTACCGACTTCGATTCACGCAAACTCTATAATGAGGTTTTAGGTAATCATTGTACAAGGCAGGTGCACCGGCCAGCGAGCGTCCGCGAGATATGCGGAGGAGGCTGCTTTGTGCAATATGCGTGGGAAACAACCGCTGGCCTATTACAAATAATGCACTTTAATAAACAACTTGTAAAGTCTGTCATTGTTCCACCAGATTCACATATACCGACTGTGCAGAATTGCACCTCCTTTTGTAGTTATTGTTTTTTTTATACCTTTGATGTGTTTTTGTTTTAAGAAAATAAATTCAGTTGTCAATGAAGATTTGAGAAAAAAAACCAGCGTTTATTTTAGTCATCTTCATTTTGGTCCATCGAGCGGTAAATATGGTACTGACGAGGTCAGGTAAGGGTTCGGAAGGTAACGTAGATGCGGCGGGGGTTTCGCTGCCCTCCACGTCTCGCGAGGGCGCACCTACCGGTGTCGTCGATACGACGACCGCTTCACAGCCTCCATCCGTACGGTCCTTGTCGTCCAGATCAAGCCGTTCATCCGCCACCATCGTGGCGAGACGGCTAGCAGCTGAAGCGGATCATGCACGTTGCGTCGCAGACCTGGAGGCTAAGCAGCGTAGGGTCGACGCCGACCTGGAGGCTGAGCAGCGTAGGGTCGACGCAGAGCGCCGCCTAAAGGCGGCTGAGGTGGCAGCTGATCGTAAAGTTGCGGAAGCGGAACTTCAAGCAAAGTTAGCCGCTATTGACGTCGAAATTAATTCGTCTTCTCATTCCAGCCATCGTAGCAGCACGCATGTCAGTGTGGAAAATTGGCTTCGAACTACACACTTACCGACCACTAAGGTTTCCGACGAGAAAGCATCGCCTCCCTGTTCGAAAGATGAGGCTCTAGTGAAGACGTTGGAGGTAATAGCTTCGAAAATTTCTTCCAAAGGCCCTGGATCGCGTATTAAATTACCTAGCTTTGACGGTAAGTCGCCTGTAGAATGGTTAGGTTTTAGGCGTGTCTATGAGGACACGGCCGAGCTTTACAGCACGGCCGAAAACCTGGCGCGTCTAAACATCGCGCTGCGCGGGGCGGCGCGCGAAGCGGTCCGCGTGCAGCTGGTCGCGGCGCGCGACCCCGTCGAAGTCATACACGCCTTAGAGACGAGATTTGGTCGGCGAGAGCTCATAGTTCTCGAGGAGACGGCGGCCGTGAAAGCTCTTCCGAAAATCGGTGCAGAGGGAAAAGAACTCGCCTCATTTGCATGCCGTGTTCGCAATTGCGTAGAGATAGTTCGGCTAATGAATGAGACTGATTATTTAAGATCTCCTGAACTATTTAATGCACTGTTGTCCAAGCTGCCTCTACTTTTGCGGACACGGTGGCATGATTTTGCCGCTCGAAACGATAGCAGCGGCAAGGGTAAGGTCGAGCTACTCTCAGAATTCCTAGCGCAAGAGGTAAGCCTTCACACGAAGTACGGTTTATGCGAGCCTGCTACGTCGTCAGGTTCTTCTCGTATTTTTGCTCCGCCCCACAACGGGCGCGGGGCTCGTGATAGGGTAAACACGGCTGCTGAAAAGGACGCATCAAAATCCGTTGGAAAAAAATATTGTAAATATTGCGATGTAGATTCGCATCATCTGTCAGGTTGCGACAAATTTCGTACGCTGTCAGTCAGTGACAGGTGGCATTTCGTAAAAGAAAATAAGCTGTGTCATAGATGTTTATTGAGAGGAGGTCATAGGTACAACGGATGTAAGAAAAGAGTTTGTAACATAGGAGGTTGCACGTTCCGTCATCATGAATATTTGCACTCAGATCGTAGCACGACTGCCCATGTGACCGAGGAGGACGGCGAATCGCGTTCTTCGTCTGCGTCTGCGAGTATGGTTCACTCCTCTGCTGATTCTAGCGACTCGCACGCATCACAGGGTAACTTAGCTGTAAATAAAGCGGAATTAGTAGCTCACACTCAGGAATATTCCAAACCGATCCCAGGCCTCTCAAGTCGTCCACTGCTTAAGGTAATAGCCGTTACCGTGTCAGGTCCCTCTGGCAGTGTCGACGCCCATGCGTTGTTAGACGACGGGTCCACGGCCACATTTATAGACTCGGATATATCAACTCAAATAGGCGCAAAAGGACCCGAAGGAGTGCTTCATATTGATTGTGTGGGTGGCCTATCGAGACAAACTAGGGTTCAGAATGTAGATTTTCATATCAAGGGACGACACTCATCCGAGACTCATCTGATAAGCAACGCTCGATCGATAAGTAATCTATTCGTCGCATCCCATACGACCCAGTCAGTTCTCCCTGAGCACGTCCGTTGCTATCCACATCTATCAGATCTAGCAGACACCCTATGCTATGAAAATGCTAAACCTACGATCATAATAGGTATTGACAATTGGCACCTGCTGTTGTCTAAGGACATACGTAAAGGTACTAAGGCTCAACCGGTAGCTATTAGGACTGCCCTCGGATGGGTATTATTCGGTTTTAATTGTAGCAAAACCAAACCTGTAGAACTTGTTAATCATGCTTCACTTGTAGAGTTCACGTTAGATCAGGACGGTAACCATTCATCCCTTGAGAGTCTGATTAAGGAGCAGTATAAACTGGATGCTATAGGTATAACTAAGCACGAAAGCCGTAGTAACGACGACGAGCGAGCTATAGAGATTCTTGAGCGCACTGCTCGCCGCTTGTCCGATGGGCACTTTGAGGTAGGGCTTCTGTGGAAGGCAGACAACTTGGTAGTCCCTCGTAGTTATAAGCTAGCTCTGTCCAGGTTTCTTAGTTTAGAGAGGAAGATGGGTAAGGACGCACAGTATGCTGAACGCTACAAACAGAACATTCGTGACATGTTAAATAAAGGCTATGCGGAAGAGTGTAGGACTCTAAAAACACAATCGATTTGTTGGTATTTACCACATTTTGGGGTCGTTAACCCAAACAAACCTGCTAAATTACGCGTTGTGCACGATGCTGCAGCCAAGATAGGGGGGGTCTCACTTAATTCCCTTTTACTTACGGGTCCCGATCTCCTTCGGTCTCTTTTCGACATTTTATTGCGGTTTCGAGAAAGGAAGGTAGCGATGACAGCGGATATTCGGGAAATGTTTCCCCAGCTAAAAATTATAGACGAGGACAGGGATGCCCAACGTTTCCTTTGGCGCGACAGTCCCTCGTCAGACATCAAAGTTTATCGTATGTCGTCTATGATTTTTGGTGCGGCATCAAGTCCCTTCACAGCGCAGTACATTAAAAATAAAAATGCAGCTGATTTTAAAGATCGTTTTCCTGAAGCTGTCGATACTATCCTCAGGGATCACTATATGGATGATTGCATAGTATCGGTAGGGTCAGCAGACGAAGCAGCTCAGTTAGCTGTTGACATTGTCAACATACATAAACACGCGGGCTTCGAGATGCGAGGCTGGATTTCCAATGATTCATCTGCCTTACGTCTCCTTCCGAAAGAGCTATTCTTAGAGAACCCTTCGAAGTCTGTGCGTATATTGGGCCTGCTATGGCAGCCGGTGTCTGATGAATTCAGTTTTAACACAGGCATCAAGGACGGACAGACTTTGTCAAAACATTTTACTAAGCGTGAGGCGTTATGTTGTATGATGCGAGTCTACGATCCTCTGGGTATCCTCGCCCCAATTGTTGTGAGGGCACGCATCATGTTCCAGAACGCCTGGCGGAAAGGTCTTGAATGGGATGCTGAATTTTCCCAAGCTGACGACACGGCTTGGCGGATTTGGTTTCGCGATTTAGCTGTCACTTCCCATTTTAAGATTACTCGATGCTACAACCCAAGCGATGTAGAGGTAGTAGAGCGCGAGCTTCACGTATTCTGCGACGCGAGCGAATCTGCTTTTGCCGCGGTCGCTTACTGGCGTCTAGTTTACTGTGACGGTACCGTGAAACTCGCTCTTATTTGTAGCAAAGTACGCGTAGCACCATTAAAACCCGTTTCAATACCTAGACTGGAGCTCCAAGGAGCTTTGATTGGGACTCGTCTGGCTGCAACTATCTGTGAAGCTGTAAGGGATAAACCCACAAAACGCGTGTTCTGGTCAGACTCGATGTCTGTCTTAGGTTGGATTCGCAGCGACGCACGTAATTTTAAACCGTTTGTCGCGCACAGGGTAGGCGAAATTTTAGAAAGCACCAACCCCACTGAATGGCGGTGGGTGCCAGGTGTACTGAATGTTGCTGATGACGCAACAAGGAACAAAGTAGGCGTTCTCTCGCTTCAGTCTCGATGGTTCGCCGGACCTGAGTTTCTATTGACTTCTAACTGGCCGTCGGAACCAGATATTGCAGTAAAGTTAGGTAGCGAAGAGCTGAAGCCAGATGCGCGTATTCATCACGTTCACATTCAATCGCATCTCATTAGTACTGAGGAGTCGTCAGAACCAATTTCGGCGGATCCTAAGCGTTTTAGTTCTTGGTTGCGGTTGGTTCGGGCAACTGCCAGAGCGCATACATTTCTAGCATTATTGCGTTTGCGTAGCTTGCATAAGCGAGGACTTAGTCCCGAAAATTTGATTCTATTAGACGGTTGTATATGTACATATATACCAACCCCGCGAATTGCTCCAATACGTACTCCCGAGCGTCTCGCCGGCCTTCTCCAGATAACTGCTGAAAAGATGAAACTGGCAGAGATCCACATTCTTCGTCGTTGTCAAGCCGACACCTTCCCCACGGAACTCAGAAACCTCAAGGGCGGACTTCCTTTGCCTCGCCAAAGTCGACTAGCAAACCTGTCCCCAATTATTGGTAGCGATCGTTTACTTCGGCTCTCTGGGCGCATAGCTGTGGTCACCGGCGTTGATGAAGAAGCGATGTACCCTGCCATATTAGACGGGAAACACGAAGCGGTACGTCTATTGGTTGGTAATTTCCATCAAAAGGCTGCTCATGCCAACACTGAGTTAGTCGTTAATGAGATGCGTCAATACTACTGGATCATCCATCTACGGTCCACTGTAAGATCAGTGGCCTTCAGTTGTCGCTACTGTCGTTTACGCCGAGCGTCTCCTCTTCAACCCCCGATGGGAAATTTGCCCGAAGCGAGACTGATGCATCATCGTCGACCGTTCACTTTCACGGGTATTGACTACTTTGGTCCAGTCCAGGTTACAATTGGAAGGCGACGAGAGAAGAGGTATGTCGCTCTGTTTACATGCCTTGTAACCCGCGCAGTTCACCTTGAGATTGTATGCAGCCTCACTTCTGATGCAGCCTTAATGAGTTTGAGGAGGTTTGTCGCTCGCCGCGGCACGCCGAGCGAGATCTATTCTGATAACGGGACAGCCTTCGTTGGAGCTCAGACCCAGCTGCGAGCCCTCTATGGAGAAGTAATAGATCAATTCGCAAGTATTGAAAAAATCAATTGGCGGTTCATTCCACCGGCCTCCCCATTTATGGGTGGAGCATGGGAGCGTCTTGTGAAAAGCATTAAAACTGCTCTAAAAGTGACGTTAAGAGAACGCGCTCCCTCGGAAGAGATTTTAAGCACATTGCTCGCGGAAGCGGAAGCGTTAGTAAACTCTCGCCCACTGACACACGTCTCATCTGATCCTGAATATCCAGAGGCTCTCACGCCGTTTCATTTCATGCTGGGATCTTCATCAGGTCGTCCTATCCCGGCTACCCTAAGCGACGCGGATCTTAACTGCAGATCGGGTTGGCGTAAGGCAGTGAGACTCGCCGACCATTTCTGGAGACGTTGGCTTGCGGAGTATTTACCAACTTTGTTGCCACGCAGAGGACGGGGACAGGATAATAAACTGAAGGTTGGAGACGTGGTGACTATTGCTGATGGGAACCTGCCTCGAGGTACTTGGCCTAAGGGTCGAGTCACGGCGACATTCCCAGGTCGAGACGGAATCGTTCGGGTGGCAGACGTCAGCACGAGCGCAGGAACTCTAAGGAGGCCGGCGAGAAAGCTGATAATGGTCAACGTGTGACCCTTTCTTCTTTTTTTACTTTGTTGGGGGAGAATGTGCAGAATTGCACCTCCTTTTGTAGTTATTGTTTTTTTTATACCTTTGATGTGTTTTTGTTTTAAGAAAATAAATTCAGTTGTCAATGAAGATTTGAGAAAAAAAACCAGCGTTTATTTTAGTCATCTTCACCGACCTATCTTAGTATTGTAAGCAGTAGCCTAATAGTTTACCTTATGAATTATAACAGTGATTTTTCATGCGACGTGACACACTCCATACAATTTTAAACCGAGTAACAATATTAACTTATTTGTAGATGTTAAAAGAAAACGCAATCCTTTAAATATGAAACCAGATACTCCTACATCGTTTACAGCTTAAAGTGGTCATCTCTCGACATTATAAATCGTCAGTTTCGTAAAGATGACATCGACAATACGTCCCAGTGTCGTGGCCGGCTGATCACATTTACCTTGATTTAGAGCCACGGATCCGCATTCTTATTACGTAGTCATATCGGGCGCCACCGTACCGGCGGCGGCCGGCGGCGCGGCAAGCGAGCCCGGTCACATCGCACTGTCCTGCGTAAATATTTTGGTAATTAATGTGTGCTCGCTTCTAAAGTGTTTTACGAAACATTCCTGTCCCATGTTTGTCTACTAATACTGGTGTCTTTATTCATTTGAATGCTAGATTAATTACACATTTTCTTAATTGACTTCGGAGTAGGTACCAAGAAACTTATTGTCTTACGTTTACTTTACTGTATTCGGAATGGACAATAAGTCACACGGTTTGTAGGTAGTATGATCGCAACGGTGGATACACTTTTATTGGTTAAAAACGATTTTTTATTATTATGGAGGAGTAACTAAAGGTTTTATCATTATAGTGAGCGGTTTTCAAGGTAAACGAATTCATAAATAAATAGGTAAGTTCTATGAATTTTAAATGAACAAATCTATAGAATGTGTTATTGTTGAAGAAGTTGGCTAGCTCAATCAACTCAACTGACCTACGCGACGTTAGCTTATAATAGTATGAAACATTTCATTTCAGATAAATCTCTATTTACACTTTACACTATTGTATTCCTGTAAAAACCACCGGAGAGTTACGTGCTGCGTATACTTACGTACCTATAAATATTATATTTTTTTGAATCACTGAGAGGTCTTTTGGGCAGAGTTTATTTTCCTTCAAGAGCATTATATTTACCTCCACTGAACGATACTGACGTGGGTTTAATACATCTCTAGACTTCACTAAGCTAAAACGAGCACACTCGTATAGATACGTAATTATTAATTATATATTCTAAGCATTCTATACCTCTTAACGGACGAATCTTTCTCGCTAAAGGAAGTACTTGTGTACATAGAAAACTTAAAAAATAATCGTATTTTCAGCCCCCTGAAGTTGCGTATACGTTTTAGTTTCGGAAAAATCAATTGATGACATATTTTTTTAGACTCCTATGTTAGAAATTTAATATTATAATCGAAATTTTGTGGTTAAAAATGAAATTAAAATTAAACAAGTGTTTATAAGTATGTTATAAAAGCAATGAAGTGTGAAACCATTGTGAAACAGAAAAATACATGCGGCACACCGTTCCGCGTCACAATTTGACGCATTTTAATATTGTTTGGCTTTTACATTATTTATAATGCACATCTTCGACGAGCCTCTTCCTTGCTCGGTACCAAAAGGTGGTGACAGCCGTCATGGTCTTCATTCGGTGTAAGATTGAGAAGTTTTGGAATTTGCTCTATAGCATTCGAATATCGCATTGTACTTATCAAATCACTGGCTCATCATGGACTTAATATGGACAACAGGACGGCTAAAACTATATTTAACGCTGCCTTTGGGAAAATCCGACCGGATGCCAAGTTCGCCCGTTAGTTCTACGTTTTTTCCCAAAACTGCTCTATATAGTTACACTTCGCACGAACCCGGATTTGAATTTCTATGGTGTAATTTTCACACACAATAGGAACTTGCTTTGAATCAGTTTCTTTCTTATGTGCATTTGAAAAGGTTTTTTAATATAATGCAACACTTAGGTAGAAACCTGTTATATATTACAAGAAAATTGTTGTGCACCAAATGCTGACATTTTGTTTTTTTTTATTTTTCTAAAGATCGTCAGAAAACTGTTGTCTTTATTTTATTTCATTTCTTTACACTAGTAGGTAGGTATAATTATTACATGTAATATTAGTAATTTATACACCTGGATATCTCCGGTAATTTCCTTTTAGCCGATTAAAGAGTACCGAGATAATATTCCATTAACCGCTAAATGATATTATTCCAGTAAGTGACAAGAAATTATGCAAATCTTAAAAATATACGGTACTTTAAACACTTTACACGCAGTTTAATTGCGGCATTTTAGTGTATTAAAGGCAAACGCGAAATATCCATAAACTTGTTATAAGCTCAGCGTTTATCGGTCGTTTGGTTAATGGCGGCTAGATGGGGATAATTTTTAGAAAGTTGCTCCTGTGATGGTACGCACTAGCCTAGGGACAAAGTAATACCTACTTACAGATACCTAGGTAATTATTATCATAATTCATTCCATTTAGATGTTTTGTGATTACTTCCCTATGAGGTTTCATGGAAAATGCACTAGAGATCTTTAAAAAATTTTATGAAAACTTAAAACAAAGCTATTGTCTTTGTTAAAATACAAAAAAAGCGGCAATCATTTTGCGTTTCAAAATAGTTAACAGATTTAAAAATATTAAGGAAATCTAAGAACTACAAAAGACAAATTAAAAATGTGATACCTAAGGTACCACTTCTTTACAATTTAACGGATGTATTCAGACTCGAGAATTGTGTAGGTACGCTTTGGATCTGTATGTGCGATGTTCTTCTCAGTAGCTTTTCTGAACAATCATACTTAGTTCTATAAAGAACTAAGAAAATGAGATCTTCTTCACAATCGCATTTTCTTAAGTAAAATAGGAAAACTTTCTTTCTAGAAATAGGATTTGCAGAAAAGCGAATAGGAAAAAATGCGATTGTAAAGAATATCGCACAGACCTTTGGATCAAGGTACAACAAACTAAAATATATGCAAGAGTTAGTTAATAAATATGCCTTTGATGCTTCACAATGACAAGTTCAGCGTTCAATTTGACATTGAATAATAGTGTAGCGGTAAATGCATAGAGCTAGGTCGATTCATGAGGGACTCAGCGTTTTACAACTACGTCCTTCCTAGTACTATTTAAAGAATAAAGTATTATCATTTAACAATACCTAAATTCGTTCTTGTTTACGTGATTTAAATAATTTTACATCGCCAACGGATACACTGCAGATAATTTAATTAATGAGTGGTTGCAAATATGACGTAGTTTCACAAATTTATGAAGTCATAAACTGCGTATAAGAGAAAGGATATATTTGCAAGTTTACAATGATATAAATAGGAGCTTATACATATAGTAGGTTCTATTGCCATTTTAACATCTACATAAATTGCCAACCAATGGACTCGGGTAGGTACTAGACTTCCTTCACTCCAATGACTCGTAGGTAGATGGTTAAGAACAAGATGGAGAATTTTCATAGCTTAAATTGAAATGTACCATCGAAATGCATAGGGATTGAATGTTGTAGTCTATCGACTTTCGACGATATGAGAGATGTTGTTTCACTACTGATTGTAAGTACCAATACAAAACGACAATGAAATCACTATCACTTCGAAGTCCCATTATAGGTCATAGGCCTTCCCTCGTCCATGGTTAAGAGCAAATGTAGTAGACGCGCACGCATGCTAATGGGCTATGCATTCTCCGAGAGGCGAGCGAGCGCGGCCGGTGATCTATGTGGGAACGTGAGCGGGTAGTTTCGCAATTGAACAATATTGCCGTCGAGCACGACGAGCACACCGAGCATACCGAGCACATCTTGTGCAACGGGTATCCGTCGTCACACACTATACAAGCACACATTTGAAACAATACAGTTCTGCAGCCGCTCTCGGATCGGAAAATCGACAGCCTGTGTATATAGAAAAACTGTTATACTTTCAGTTGAATTTTTCCCACTATTCGTCTATTTTTGATCTGAAACAGTCTATTTTTGATACTCGTATCTTCGTGATTTCTACTAACCTCTCCGATACACAGAGCTTCAACAATCAATAAATAGGTGTAGCAGATATCGTTAATAAAAATGGTTCCGCCAAATTTATAAGGTTTCTTATAAATTTGGCGGAACCATTTTTATTAACAAATTTTTATTAAAAGTACAAGTAGGACTTACTTAAGTATAGGTACTTTTATATGGCAAGTAGGTTTATTAACGTTTTATTATGTTATATTATTTTTAGGTATTACTTATCATTTTCGTTATATATAAGTTAAAGCTCAATAAAATCTCTTAAAATAAGGAAACTAAAGCTTCTTTACGTATGCCATAGTAAATGTATGTTTTTTTATAAAGTTTTTCTCGTTTTATTATAAAGTTATAGACGTAATTTTATTCAGTAACGTACCTTTCATATCAGTTTTAAGATTTTTATTTATTACATCTGTTCAAATAATCACATGGCTATTGAATATAATAGATAAAAAATACAGTACCTATTCTTCATGCGTTGAACTCTTTTTGAAGCAGTAGACGTACGTGTCCATATAAAAGACATCAACGCGTGCTTCATTAGATATTATTAGTAAGTACTATTAAAGTAATACTTACTACTATAACTGGTAGTGTCGGCGGGGTGGTAACAATGATGGGCTTCAACGGGAAGTTGATAAGGTGTGGATGATGGGGGGAACTGCCGACGGGCATGGTTGACAGATTTGAAGATGATAAGATTGGTAATTAATTGTCATTGTTGGAGCCGAACGGCGTCATTGGCAGGTAAATACAGACCAAGATGCGTAGTTTTATTACCGTAGTCGGGTTAGAAAGGTTAGTACTAATAATAAAATTAACATAAATAAGTATTAAGTTCGGAATTAATTTCGTCTCAAATTATCAAAAAATGTGAATCCTGGAAGTCCCGCGATAAGGGCATGTCCTATTATGCCACCATATTAACAAACGAATCCCCCAGCACTGCTTATTACACCACGACGAATCTGGTGAAAATATAGGTACTAGTGGCACTTACTAATGACGCCGGAGGCAGCGACCGCGGCGTGGTCGGTGAGCGCGGCAGCAAGCAGCAGCAGGCAGGCGGTGGCGGCGGGTGCGGGCGGCCCCCGCATGATCGCGGCTACTCGCGGCGCCGTCGCCGGCCGCCCCGCGCGCCTCGCATCACACCCCCGCGCCACGCCACTCGTGCGCAACACCTGCGGCAATACAAACGTCGTCAGTAAATTGCATGGGCACGGAAGTTATAGGGCCTTATCACAATAGCGATTTGCGAGCTTGTTTCCAGCGAGACGATTAGAGAACGTGCTTGCAGCGAGCTCGCCGCGGGTGCACGCCGGTGACACTGCGACGCGGACGCCGTATTGTACAGTCGACCGCATGTTAGTGGAAACACTTTGACCTTGAGCTGGCCCGGCCTATTAGGGAGTTTCAATACTTTATGAGACCAGGTTATATGGGTTTTGTTTCCACTAACGTACGGTCGACCGTACACTTGCGTGTGCTTGCGTGTATGAAAACGCAGATCACACACGCGGCGAATACGGTGCGCACACGCGGAGAACTCGCTACGCACACGCGGCAGAGCGTTTTGACCAGTCGCCTTGTTCGAAACAATTTAAATGTAAATATATAAATATATTATTCAATTGTAAATATATATTTAAAAAACATTTATGCTACATTAATAATTATGTAGGTATTACGTTGATCTCTTCAATTTCTTAAATCGTACGGCTCTGAAATCCTTCGATGATTCTCCATGCACAAATGAACGGTAGCATGTAACGTGACGTCAAGAGTCATTGGACTCCAAATTATCAAGTGATAAGTAATTTATTTATTGAGAGTTTTTGCACCAGGCGACCCAGTTATCAGCAGTCGAGTCGCTCGTGATTGATATAGCAGGATGTGTGAGGAACGGGTCTTCGACTTCGGTGTAAGAGCGAGCACGCGCCACGTTACTTAAAATGTTAACATTTTTATAAAACAAAAATTAAAATATTAATAGGGATGATAAATAACTGTATGAAAATTATCGAACGATTTGTTTAGGCGGGTTGATAATGATGAAACTGAAATTTAAAGGTTTCAGGGCATTATGTAGGTAGAAAGTTCTAGTTAGGTACCTAAATAATTACAAAATGAATACTTGTTGTACCTACTATTATTAATTATGTTACTTATTTACAAAAATAAATGACTGCAGTTTACTGAATTTTAGTTCATATTGCGTTACGTAGGTACTTACTACCTCGCTTTATTATGATAAAATAATGTTACTAATAACTTAAATCTATTCAAATACAGACATACACAGATATTGAAATATAAACTAAATACTTAACTTAATATAAACTAAAATATAATCAAATTAGAATAGCTATAATACATAATATATACTAGTAGTTCCGTGAGAACAGTAGACCTCGCCAGCCCATATAAACCAAACCTAAAAGAAACGAACAGAAGTCAATTTTGCAGTTGGAGACAGATTATGTACTAATGTGACAAAAATTAGCACTTTAAAGCTTAATATTTCGCAAACGGATCCCTGAATCGAAAAATGTTTTTTACACACCCGCGATATTTTTGAAAGACCTATCCAACGATACCCCACACCATGGAATTCACGCGAAAAAAAATTATTTAACATTTTTCGTATGAACATAATTAAAATTTTCGATTTTCTTAAGTTAATTGACTATTACTCAAAAACTAATAAAACCTACTTAGCCGTCATAGTTTTCCTTTTAACTACGTTATATATGCTACTGCCGTGAATTTTTTCACATTTCCAGAAGCAACCGTTTAGCTGGCAGGGGGGGGGGGACACGTGACTCTATCAAAAATTACCGCTTTAAAGCTTAATATTTCGCAAACGGATCCCTAAATCGAAAAAATGGTTTTCACATACCAGCAATATTTTTGAAAGACATATCCAACGATATCCCACACTATGGGATTCACAAGAAAAAAAAAGTTCACTCCCACTTTGCGAGTATGGTAGGTACCCTAAAAAAAATGTTTTTCAAAATTTTTTTCTACTCATTTTGTCGGCTTAATTAATTTATACCCATGCCAAATTTTTGTCAAAATCGGTTGAAAAATGCGACCTGTAGAGAATTACAGACGGACAGAATGACAGAAAGACAGAAAGACTGACAGACGGACAATAGCATTTTTGGCCAATCTCGAAACTGAGACGCTTCGCTCGCTTCGCTCGCTCGGTCAATTATAAACTAATCATAAATATCAAAAAACTAATATATATATTTTTTGTTTCATCCGTTCGGTTTTTTAATGTCTTTAAAAAAATTATAAATTACAAATGGTAGTTGAGAAACTACAGAAGTTCTTGACTGCACAAACTACACAAAAGACTGAAAATTATACAAAAGCACTAATCGCTTAAATATAATATTACATACCTCTTCCTTTCCAAAGTAGAAAACAATGAATCAATAGTTACAATTGTTAAATTAACAATAAACACTGCGTTTGTGACTGATAAGTTACATACTTAGTCATGTAGCAAAAATGCATTATTTGGATTGAATGAATGAGCGATAAATCCCTACTCCGTGACGTCACCAACACCAACCACTGCTTTTAAACGTGATTACGTGATAGAATTTACGGTATTGTTGTATATAAGTAATAAAGATACGACAAATAATGATTATGATTCTAATCCCCAATACTAATAAAACACTTTCATTGTTTCATCAATTGGTATAAAAAATTACGACCCAAGTATTACGAAGAAACAAAAATTACTGCTACCTATAGGTATTAACTACATTTTAACACATATTATATACAATTAGCTAGATCATCGCCACTGTTAAACATCTTCGTAACTTTAACAAGCAATTTAAAATCATAGCCTAATTAATTATGCAGAGTTAATCAGGGAATTAATGAGCATGAGTATTGCAGAACGTCGATTCTACATTTAATAGACGCCCAACTGACGTCCTTAACTAATTTTTTATGGCATTCCGCTGGAGCATTGACCTCGAGTACTCGGACTTATAGCATTTATTCATTAATAATCGCAGAGTGGAGCAAAAAGTGGTTCATATTAAGTGCGTTTACACGGAGATGGAGCAGCGCCCGCCGCGGCCGATCGACAGTCCGCCTTTCGATATTGTCAATTACGCTAGTTCCGGTTTCAGATCCTCCTCCGTAATGTATCTATTTAGACACGCCGTAAAAGTACATAAAAAAAATAATTGAATCGCTTAACTTACACTTTTTGCTAACTAAAGTGGAACAGTATACACTGAGTATGTTGTTAACAAAATTATTTCCTAATTGAAACCATCAAGAATGACAATGTAGTAGGTATTTCAAAAGCCTTCACAACTGTTCACATCAAGTAGACTACTTGTTCAGAATTAGGATATCTAAATAGGTATATTAGGTACCTTCTTAATTTATTATTACTGTCAAGTCCAGCCAAATGAATGAAGGAGGGTTCTGTAACCCTCACAACATGTTCGGAGCGGCGCATGCTCCGCGAGATGCCACTCGGATAGCACGGTAGCAAGCGGTAGCGCGCACCCGCTGCTGTATTGTCTCATTTTTTGTAGAACATGTCAATCAGCTCGTTGTTAATCGAGAAAATACCCATTGGACAATAGACGCTACAAAAAACCTCCAAAGAAATATTATTAACGGAGTTATGCAGGGTTATCGCCCAATTGCTTTGTTATGTAAATTACTGTGTACAATTGATGTTGCATTAATCATTATTAATGTAATAAATTGTTTATCAACTCACTGTTGCCTATAGCTGTGCGTGTTGATCATGTAATAATAAATCTTATCTGGCAAGATTATCACGTAAGAGCACTAACCTGGCAGTTCCAAAACATCGCTGTAACGGTTTCCTCAAAGCCAAATGCAGCGAGTGACTGACTGAACATTTATTTGAATTGAAAGGCACCGGGCAGGTTCCACGAAGAGAAGGCGAGTGCGCTTCGCGTGCGACCGATCCAGGAAGACCGCGGTAAGCATTCGGCTGAATATTGTGTTTAATTTCATAAACGCGAACAACAATGTGACTCCATGCAACAATTCTTCGAACACATTGAGAAAGCTATTGATAAGTTCATTCTAAGGCTCAGCATTAAAAATTATAGGTAGTTAAAAGTATAGGTGTTATATTTACTTAGCACATACTAGTATATAGTGCATGCATATTTTCATTTTTATTTTAAAAACTTCCAATAAAGATTGTAGAAGCTCTTAGCATTGAAATTGCTGCCAATTAATAGGTAATAACTACCTAACTAATAAGTATTCACAGCTTTAAACCTGCTAAGGATGTATATCGCTTTATTAAGTCACTTACATAATTCATTAGGTCAGGCTTTTTAATGAGTTAATCGCTAATTAATCCTTAGTTTTGCAATAAACGTATTGTATTGCGCTTTATGTCGATAAGATAAAAAAATGTGTCTGTTCGTGACTCAAATGATGACAAGCAAACTGTAAGAAACAAGTCTTGTTAATGAAAACTGCACCGATAATATTTAATTACGAATTCATCTGGAGTAATCAAGTATGTTAATCGTGTACGTGCGCATATAGCTGCATTTCAATAGGCAAGTAATTGAAATAGTAAGATAAAGTATTACCCTCGCGTAACAACTGCAAACGAGCTCCAGCCAACATTATTTTGATACCTACATTATTTAGAAAGCCGCATTAAAATTGAACGTATGGGCCCAAAAGCTTGAACTGCCTGTGGTATTGCATGCAAGTGTGAGGACGTGTGGCTGGCAGTCCGCTGCGCGACGCAGCGGCGACGTCGGTCGTCACCTACTTTCACGGAGGCAGCAACGGAGGAGCGGCGGCGGCGGCGGCGGCGGCGGGCGGCGGCGGGGTGCGCGGGCGCGGCGGGCGGAGGCTGCGTGCGCGCAAGGTCGTCGTGAGGCAAACCACTCGTCGACGGAATTTCTTCGGCACAGAGACAACGCATACCAGTCCGGGCGCGGAACGCGGTCGCAATAAAAACGCTCGGATATATTTCACGCGTGCGCAACTTTATCTCGTCGCTCTCGGCTCCGATTACTTAATGCTCCGCGGCTAACTGTATACGCTCGGCAAAACAAGATCAGGTTTTTTTCTGAGTAAGTTCGATGGTCGGCTGGGGCGGGAACACGTCCGGGGTGCACTTCAGTGAGTACAGTGTCGAAGTATCGCGAATTTACGATCCTCTTACCGCTATACTATAATAATATAGGGTAGAAGATAAATACAAGGAAAGGGGATTTACGATAATAATGTCCAATCTGAAAAATGTCCAACCGTTTAAAAATGTCCAATCTGAAAAACGTCCAATCTGAAAAACGTCCAATCTGAAAAATGTCCAATGTGAAGGGTTAGAGGAAAGATGGGGGAAGGGGGAGGATAGGAGGGAGGGGCGAGGGAAGTAGGGCAGGTAGGGGAAGTAAGGTGGGAGAGGAGGAGCGCAAGAAACTATGGGGTTTTGTAGTCTTGAAGTATTGCATGCAAGCAGCTCATTGTCTGCGTAGTCTTTTTTAACGCGAATGAAATCGCGGGGCGCTGTTAGTCAATCATAAAACATTTTGAGAAGATTGTCGAGATTGTCGACGTATATAGAAGAAAAAATACGAGTAGGTAACTCATCACTTCTACATTTTACGTAGGTAATAATAAGCCTTAAGCCTTGCGGCTAGTTACAACCAATGTGAAATGTTGAAATGCTGCTCGTTTTGTTCGAAAACCGCTGAAAAAATTATGAAATATCTGTGCTACCCCATTAGCAAGCGGGAGCGTAGCGAGCTTTTTCCATGTTCTGTGGTGCTACCTACGACCTAGTAGCTATCGATTTTTACTATTTGTCAATTTTTTCCCTGAAGCATTACGGCAGAAGACACGATACGAAGGCGTTTCAATAGTCAAAACAAAACAGAGTCAAAGAGACAGGATCAGGGGTAAGTAAGAATACTTCAATTCACTTTTTTTTTCAGTGTTCTGTACAAACTAAAGTAACGGAACAGTAATGATCTCATTCCGGTATGTGTTCATGTGTCCGTCTGTCTGTCTGTCCATCTGTCACAGCCTCTCAAACTAGTAGCTGTGGCATAGTTATAGCAAGTATACAGCAACGCAATGCCAGGTTTTGGATAAATTTACAGACAATTTTAGGGGTCATTCGAGTTATAAAAAAATGGATTTTAGGAACAATTTTAGGTAGTCTTACACTAAACTATATGGAATAAATAGATTTCTATTAGTTGTTAAACCCACCCCAAAGAAACGGCAATAAAGCATAAGTAAAATAGAAGAAAAGCGTAGTTACTTAGTACCTAATGGGTAATATCACAGAACACGGAAAAAGCTCGCTTCGCTCCCGCTCGCTATATACGCTATTTCTATGGGTAATATAATGTATACCTCTTAGGTACACTGCGTACCTGCACATTTGAAATGTTGGTTCTTCATTGATAAGATGAAGTAAACAAACAAGAACACATCAATGACCTTTCCGGTCTCTGTTTAAAATGTAGGTATACAAACATAGGTACTAATTTTGCATAAAAACGTTCTTACGCCTCGGCAGACACTGTTGAATATATCTGTACATGTAATATGCATATAAATTATGTAGCGAATATCGTCTGCCACTGTACCGCGATTTATCTCCAGCAAATATTGAAGGTGAATCCGTAATTACCTTTTGTTTGCCGAGATAAATTTGGATCGTGCCTAAGTGCAAACGGGTATTTCCTTACTGAATATACCTATTTACATTTTGATTCCACACTTGTATAACATTGCGAGTAGGTATAGCGACACCGATTCTCAATAACATAGAACTATACCTATACTTAAGATTGAAAGCAACATTGTGGAGTGTAAAAGAATGTTTATGAGAAAGCTTATTAGGGGATAAAATTATGACAGTTTTTAAATACATTCCTTCATTTGTTTCTTAAACTACCTCTCTTTTAAAACGTTAGCTTTCTTTCACACGTTGCGGTTATTATTTGTGTTTTATTGGTTTACTCTACAACAAGATCCTTGGAGGTTTTATTTGCTACGTGCTATACTTATTGCCTGACTTCTACGTTTACATCGTGTAGTTGAACTGCAAAATAGATACGTAGGTATATGTAATGTAGCCTATGGAAAATATTAAAGATTTCATTGTGGCGTGAAGACAATGAGTACCGTTGAGTGACGAGCTGGCCGCCTCGCACGGCAGCCAGCTAATTGAATTAACAGGCCCCGACACAACATGTCCATTAAGTCTCCGCAAACATGGAGAAAGATGCCGGCCTGCTGCAGCCGCCGCCGACCCTTTGTTTGCTGGCTGCTGAGCGGAGTGGCTCGGATGCAATGTGAAACCTATTTTACTGGTGTACATTCTTTGAAGATGAATTTACGTTGCTCCAAAAACCAACGGAACCAACTTATGACAAATTATTTATATATACCGTATACACATTGACGTTCTTGTGTTAATTGAGACAACATTATATCTACTTACCTACCTAGCTCTCACTCAAAACAGCGAAGGTAAGAAATATTTAAAATTATAAACTTTAAATACATTTTCATTATAACTATGCCATTTCACAACAATGTATTGATGTTTGAGTGTTTTTAAAATGGAAAGGGGTTTTGAAAATGTTGTTGGGTGCAAACCTGTTGGGTTGCAAACTATTGTTGGGTGTCTTGGGAGTGGCGAAATACGAGTGCAAGTTACGCCACGCCCTCTCACCTGCACACGCCTACATCGCCATACTCTTGCCTGAGATCACGGACGGAATGAAAAGTACACCGGACTATGACGAAGTGAAACTTTATAAGCAGGCGGATACCAAGAAACAGACGTTTCTATATAACCAGAACTACAAATACAGTCTAGGCAAGTATAAGTACTTAGAAGACATTGTTTTTAACAATTCGTTGCGTTGATTTTCCCGGGGCACTTTATGACTTAGTTGTTCATTGTGATTGTACTGAACACTAGACATAACAAAATTTTGTCCAAAAATATGCCAAGCTGCTAATTTAATAAACAAAGTGTTAAAAAAATGTAAGTACTTAATTGAATCAATGTATAGGTAAAGTTCATAAGGTGGTCATTTAATGAGTTGTGGAAACGGTCTGGAACAATAGGAGCGATAGTAGATGAATTAATAATGGAGAGCAGAGCAGTTAATGAGGCGCAGAGTGGCCACGCGATAGTGGGGTGAGCATTGCGACCTCGCCGCCAGATAGTGCCCAGCCCACGCAGCCTGATTGTCGCCAACCGCTCTCGGCGGCGGGCGTGAAGCAACACTCAACACTGGAGGGCATACGCCGTCTCAAGCGTTCGCCTCTGTCAAAATTACAAGACTACTCTGGACATCGATTTGTACCTAAATATGTGCCATATGCATGGATCCCACAAAAAATGGCTGGATTTTTGCATCAGAAGAATACGCTATGGCGTCTCCCTGGGCGGCGACCTGCTTAACGAAGTGGAAGCTAAACAGTTCAGAATATACCCTAACAAAGATGCTTCCGTCTAAGACAGGGGAAGCCGAGGGTGTTATATGAAGTTTTATATGAATTCTGCGCGTAATCGTTTGATTCTAAATACCTGATTTACTCTCTATTCCACTAACAACGAAGTGAATGCAGTAACAAGTAAATAAGTAAGTAATAGACGAAATGGTTATACATAAAAATATTGGAATCCCAATCTCCAAACGTTTTAGTACTTGATATTCAGTTGTAAACACGGATTTAATGTCGACAGCTGCCTACTGACTCTGATAACGAAGGGTCGCGGGCTCATTCAAGTGTAATTAAACAAAATGAATGACTATTGAATAGATCGTTTTCACACTCGCACAACCAATCAAGTAAGTATAATTAGACCCAAGGAAGTCACAGCGAATATACACTAGTGGTTCTGTGAGAACAGCACTTAGACCTCGCGAGCACTATTATAACCATGCAATAACATAGCGCTTTAAAGCTTAATATTTCACAAACGGATCCCTGAATCGAAAAATCTTTTCCACGCACCCGCAATATTTTTGAAAGACCTATGCAACGAAACCACACCATGGGATTCACGAGAAAAAAATCATTCCCTCTTTACATAATCATGCAGTTCTACATATAAACATAAACTATTTTTCAGCTTTTTTAAGTTGGTCGACTATTACTCAAAAACTAATAGAACCACGAATAGAACCTACTAACTGTCATAGTTTTCCTTTTACCTTCTTGCTTAATAAAAAAAAATACACATTCAATATCGTACTTTCTCAAGATTTTTGCAATTTCGAGGTCAAGGAATCCCCCCTTGGTCTATTCCCATTGCGCAATAGATAAAATTGGTTTATTCATATCTGCACTCCAAGACCATGTTGCCTTAAAAGTTTCAAAATTATCTTAGTTGACGTTCCTTACTATTGTCTCTGAAAATATGGCAAACATGCAGATTTACATCCTGTATATTATTTTATACTTTTCACTACTGCTTTACAAATCACTGGTTTGCCATACGCCGGCCTGAGAATGGTAAAAAATTCTAAATGTTTAATTTATTTGTAGTGTTTTGTCGGACACGTATTATAATTATTTTGTGTTCATTTATTGATTCTGTTTAAGTATACTATCATAATTATAATCATAATATTATAATAATTAACCGAAAAATAAAAGGACTTTACTGTCTTTAAAGTAGGTCAAATATAAAGATCAGAGATTAATAATACATATTTATAGGTAGGTAGGTACCTAAATATTAATCGCACAAAACAGTCATTATATTGAAATGAATGACAAATGTTTCAACAAAGGCTTTATCTGTACCTATATACCAAACGATCAATTATAAACGTAATTTTTTCCATTGCACAAAAAATCACAATTGATTATTTTACGAGTTTTCCAAAGGAATGTTATCTGAGGTTACGTCACCTAGGCGCTATTCATGTGAGTGACATTATTGCTATGCGATAATCAAAACGCAATTAAGATATTGAAGAAAACAATTGTTCCTCATCCGTGAGAGCATCCGATAAAGTGAATTCTTGAAATAATTCCATAGATTACGAATCACTTGTTATGATACGTCAGGCGCGTCATTTTGAATCGTAAATGTGACGCATGCAATTCACATGATAAGTGATATTTTCATCATCGATATTGTTTTGTTCAATTTTCATAACATTACAACAAGTTTCTTCATGTTTATAACATGCTCGTTCAGTGATTCACAATTTAATTGGGTCAGTGTACGATTTATACTTTTTCATAATAGTAACAGTTTCTTGCAGCTTGTTATGAAATTATTTATGTAAGTATCACTAAATATTAATCAGTCATCAAGGTTACTTTTTGCATTTTACCTATCTCTTTCAGTCGAGCTAAAAACTAATTGACATTTTAATGTTATCGAGAAAGCCGTCTTTATTACCTTCTTGTTTTGTCTGTGTGTACTATTATAATTCTGTGTCTGGCTGTGTTCAATAACACACCTACAAGACAGAATGCCTGGGAAGCTTTGAAGTTCCACGGTATTAACTATGTAAGTACTTATAAGGTATTGCACAAAGTTAAAATACCCGCAGTGCCTAGGGAGCATAAGAAGTAAGGGGAAAATTCTTATATAGCTTAATAATATTAAAAAGTTCAATCTCAGGGTGTCTAAAAACACATGGCTTTACCTTCACTATGGTTTCAAGACATTAGCAAGACACGAAGATCGTAAATAAATCTTCTGGTGGGTATTAATTGCGAGGTATACGACGGAAACAGACTCCAGTCTCGCTGCAACCGCACTGCACACTTTAATTAGCCTGCTGCCAGTGTTGCCATTTTCCTATACCAACATTTACAAAAGCTCGCTTTGCTTGCAAAATTTTTTTTAAGTGCGTGCCACTGACCGACCGTATAGTGGGGAAGACGTGGCCTGTCATGTCAAGAGCTTTTCGCTCGAAACATTTACAAAATCCCTACCTACCTAATTACTTTTCTAGTTAAAACCGACATAAAAATTATCATGGTAGGGAGGCCTTTGTCCAGCGTTGGACGTCTACAGGCTGATACGATGGTTGGTAGGTACTGATTTTACTGATATTTCGTAGTAGCAGACCAAGTAGTTAGTGCTACTTTTGCATATCAATAAATTTGGTTGAATTTTGAGAGGCAAATTGTTTCATTTGATTTATTTTATTATCATCTATTTTTAATTTATGAAAATAATGTTTATTAGATCACAGTCGGGATTACCTACAGAAATATTATTTCATTTACAGTAGGTAAGTATAGTAACAAATACTTAGTTGTACTTATTAATCGAGCGTCACCACACCACCAGGTTTTTTTTGACATGGTCCAGAAAGGGGTATCGGTTATGTAACGTTGATGAGTGATGAGATAAGTCAATGGGACGTGGGGACTGCAACAAAATAATTATTTTTATTCCCAGATTATGAGATTGCTAGTACAGTTACTTCTACAGTGAGGATATTTTTCACTTATAAGAAGTCTGGGTTAGGTAATTAACTATAAACTGCTCATAATGAAGAAATTTGTAGTGCGTCCACACAGGTGCTGTGGATGGTCTCGTGAGAAACTTAGCTACTTACTGTGAAATTACTGCTTAGCTCTCGCTGGTCTTTATCTCAGTGCATAAAGGTTATCTGAGGTTTACTTTGTTAATTAAATATTCTACCAGTATACCTCTTGTTGTGAAGGCATCTTTAAATAGGTACATACCATGGGTATTATGTCTCGTTAATTTGAATCAAAGTTTTCTAAGCGGTAGGTATGCAAACGTAATGAAGTTACACATGTTATAATGTATTTTATTTTTTTAAATCTTAATACTGTTACATATATATAAAAAGTTTTTTGTTTTTAATTTACCCTTAAAGGGTTACAAATATAGAAGTTTATCTCAATTTATATTAGAAATAATTTATATTTTATGAAGGTAGTTAAAGTAACACAAAGTTCTGTTATAATTATGATTACCTAAGTAACAGTTTTTAAAATTATTAAACAATCATTATATGTATTTATTTTATTTATAGGTAAGTAGATATCATATCATATCACAGAATGTAAATAAAAACAATGCAATGATTTATTCCGCAAAATTTTGTTGCAGTAGAAAATGCTATGCCTCATTCTACCGGAAGTCCTGAAGATCAAAACATCCGCATTTACGACGTTTTAGTAATTTGCATGACTAGTGTTGGAGACACGCCTGTCTGAATGATTTCTGACTCACACTATCTTTCGCTGAAAACGATGAAACACACGTTGTCGTCACTGGGAGACGGTTAAACTCTAGCCGATACAAATAAATGCTATAAATAATCACTTTAATGATCATAGCGCCAATTAGTCATAGCACTTTGTAGATTATTTACGTCATAAGTAATTGAACAAAGAGGGAACTGATTTTATAAGACACGATAAATCACAATCCGCCAACAATTTTGTATGGTTAATTAAGTTTTCTGCAGGTCTTCAATTTCTCCCGCTCTTAAACTAAGTGAGAAACCAACATAATTAATGAAATATAAAAAATCTCCCTCACTTTGTTACTATAATTCTGCAATTTCACTATACACTTTAGAGACTTTGTCTGCTTTACAGTCGACTCGGAGACTACCTAACCTAACATAATATGTTAGTTATAGAAATTAACTTGACATATTAATATTAAATGCCCATTTCTCGTGGAAAGATAATTTCCAAAGAATCGCTGTAGTAAGAAAGGGTACATAACCTAGTTTAAATTTCTTTGGCTGTCGCGTGAGAAGCTCTATACTTATAACTAGAAGATATTCTAATACCTACTGCAATACATTTTAGCACACGATTTTATTATGTCCCTTTAATAGTAGTTGTAAATAAATTACGAATGGCTAAGTCGCCGGTCATTGACTGATTGATAAATGTTTCCGTTGGTTATAATTATTATCAATAATAAATAATAAAACCATCCCAGGCATGGGTATAAAATATACTTACCCTATATTGTAAAGTTCCTACTTTGTGTACCTATGAAAATAAATTCAAAAAGTTTTATGGGGGATTCTTAAAGCGTTTACATGCATAGATACTTCGGCATCGATATATCGGTGGGATAGACCGAATTGGATCTTTCTTTTGTGTTTTGTTCATACTTACTACAGTTTTTCGAGTCAAATGCCTGCTATTTGGATATTTATAGGTGCATTTTCCAATTATTCAGTGCATTGGATATTTAACCTGATATTTACCTCTAGCCTACTCATGTAAGTATTTATGTTGATTTAACTTTCTAAATTTATTCGACTAGTATAATAAGTGCCATCTGAGCTAAGGCTATATCATGCTATATGTTGTGTGTCGTTAGTTATTAGATGAATATCTTAGAGTTACCACATCATTAACTGGTTTGTATTCGTGTTGCCGTGGTGATAGGCACACTCTAGCACCATTTACATCTACATTATAATAATATGTACTCTGAATGTCAATTTAAAACGTTTTCATTAAAATATTTAGCGTGATGCGTTGCATTTTAATTGTTGGCAACGATTCTCAAGATTCATTAAGCAATTGTAATAAATAATATCATCAATTAGTCTTTATATGAATAAAGCGATGTTGGTATTTGCTTAAGTACAGGAAAATTATTGATTTGCGTGCAATTGAGTGAGCCCATTGACCCAGGGACTGTGAACAGTGTCAGACTTTATTTAACTTGCCATGCTACGACGAGGTTACATCAACATTAAGTACTGTACCTCCTACCTCACCTGCACACAGTATATACCTAATACGTGTGCGAGTAGTTTTAACTCGTTCTATTGCTGTTCAAGTAACTTTCTAACTCAGCAATTTTGTATAAATAATATAAAATATTTTTAAAAACTTTTAGCTTCCTTCGAAGATCAAAGAATAACAATCTAAACACAATGAGTATGTTCTAAAACTCACCTTAAAATTCAGGTCGTGTTGTATCTCCAACACCGTCAAAATATTAACTTCACTTGCGATGCACTAAGTACTGAAGACCATTAAGTTACAAAAAATAACACCTTTTGTAAATATAAACAAGGCAAGATTTGAGAAAATCACGTGCGAAACGTCCATAAAGTTTTATAGTAGCCGCTTGAATTTTCTTAAGTACGGAAAGTTAAGGAGTGAGCGGTTAAGTTATCGGGAGTGGTTCGCGCGTGACGTCTCGCGGAGGGCCAGCACGCAGGCGGCGGCGAGGCAGCGCGAGCACTACTGACCAGCGAGTGCAGTGGCGAGCCGAGTCGGGGAGCCCGGCATGGTATCGGCGGCGGCGGCGGTGGCGCCCCGCGCGTGCGCGCCGCCGCGCCGCGGACCAGTTCCGTCCCAGCAGCCTCCCGCACCCGCGCTACCAGCGCAGCCGCCAGCCGCCATCCGCCAGCCGCATACCACGCGCTGCAACATGCAACCAACGTCCTCTGTGCACTACTTAGATACGGGGACCACACAGTTATTCAATAGGCATATTGTTTAGTCTTGCATTCTTATCACACGCACATTGATACCTATATAATATGCAGATATCTGATTTGACATATTTATTTATATACAGTCGTGGTCAATGCATATCATTAGGTAGGTACCTAGTGCAATCAGCTCGTCATTTTATCATCGTATCAAACCACATTTTTGAAATGAGTTACACAAAAAGTTGAGGAATGATTTCGTAGTGGAATGCTGACGTTTGAATACTCTCTAAAAGTTGTAATAATGTTCGATGTCAATAAAAAACAACTTTAATAAAATTAGGTACCTACCAACCAAAATATAAAATTCCCTAAATTTCTCAAGAATATTCGAAAAAATCAAAAAGGAAAGGAAAAAGTAATAATGAATTATTGATTTGAAATAGGTAACTGCTTGCTGAAATTCCGCAATTATAGAATTAATGACATTTTAGTTACTACGTGATATTAAAATTTAAAAAATAAATATACCTAGGTACATAAAATCTGACAGCTTTGTTTTTGAATCTTTTTGATTTTGACGAAAAGAGACACGGATACCAACCGGGCATGGATTTAGAAAAAAAAGGCGATCAGCATAAAATCTAACATTCAACGAACAACAGCTAATGCAGTAATTGGCCTCTCCCAAATGAAAGGAAGGTTTATGCCCTAATCACCACGCTGGGCAAGTGGATTGGTGATCGCAGGATCATATTATGATGCTGCTGCCCTTCGCCTGGATTTATCTTTTAGTCGGAACCGGGACACTGAGTGAGGTGCTGTTCCGATCCGGCTACTATTATAGAAACAATCTATAACAACATTAAAATGACAACTTACTTAGCTGTTTAACTTACCCTGTACAAAAAAGGACGTGGGACATATAAATATTTGTGGTTATTATATGCAAAGTCAATCTCAGGTGTGTCGGCCAACGCTTCTTGCTTTGCTCGCAAGTAATATAAGTAGACAAATCGGTATGCGCACACGCTCGCTCCGTGCACTCGACAAAGGTTGCGGTTTTGCAATTCACACTTGATGCTTGTAACTTGTAAGACAGATCATTATCTGACATTATCGGTTGGTGTGATTAACTATACTAAAGTGATAATGGCGTTGTAATAACCGCCTGTGACCAGATAGATCATTCGCTCCGCAAATTATCTTTGTTGAAGCCTAAGTATTGACGTTTTACCATGTTATTCGATTCTTAGTTAAATCGACTTGTAATAGCACATAACTGCCGTCCATGCGCGGAATTCTCAATAAGGACGTAAGTATCTAGTGTGGCTTTTATCATATAACCTTAACAATTCAAATGGTTATTCAAAATGATCCATGAAACATCACTAATTTATCATATCACTTAGTAACGGGACGAAGAACTTCAAATGAAATGCATTGTCATAATGAATCGAGGACGGTTTCCTTGAGTTATTGACCTAAATATATTGTTATACGTACCTAATATAACCATATACCTATAGAGATAAAGCTGTTTAGGTAATGAAATAGGAATATCAATAGAAATAAAAATCCTACCCTGTCGTTTATCTTACCCTAGTATCATCCGTCATCATAACATGTAATGGAACACAAAGCGAATACTTTATTTCGAAATTAATGTCGTATATTGGCAATGTCTTTCCTATTTACATAGCTCTCTTAAGATGTTTACGATGTTTTCCTATAGAAACGTCGAATTGATCGATCAAATCAACTTAAATGCGATTTGGTGATATTGACTTCTGTGCCTAATTTTTATCGATACCTATTATATCTAACGAGGTTTTCAGACAGCTCAATAAGCTTAAATTAAATCTTCAACTAAAATACTTACTAAGATTAATGGAAAACATACATTATTTTCTAGTAACCTGCTATAGAGGAACTAAGTTTTCACTTTTTACTCATAAGCTTCCACGCAGTACTATCTACAGGTACTCGTACATACATAGTTACTTATTATGAACATTATGTGTTCTGTAAATGTTTGTACCATAAACCAGTAGGCAGCTTAGGTACAATTATGTAGCAAATAATTGTATATTGGCAGGTATCTCAACAAGCTATGTAATTTCCCGTGTTCTATCTAATATGATCGGCGCGACACGGCGCGGCGCCAGGCCCGTCGGCTTCTCATAAAGGACGTTTATGCTAATACGTCAGCGACTAACAACCGACCGCTGAACACGACATTTCTCGACCATATAACAGCTTATAAATTATTAAATAAATTCTAAGTTACCTAGCTATCTTACCTATCAATCAATCTGTGCCGGCGACGGTTTTTGCGCGACGCGTGTAAGAATGTGAACTCTGTTTTAAATGAGAAACTCTTCCTATCCTATATATTTAGGGTTCCATGCCAAAATAATAATAAGGAACCCTTAAGTAACGATTTCGTCTGTCTGTCACAGTGGATTATCTCAGGAACTAAATGCTATATCAACTTGAAAATCAATAAATATGATTTTAAACCCATTTATTTTATTTTCATTATTGTATAATCCAATCCAATTATTTAATAATTATTCTGAATATATTACTCATGGTCTTGCTCTCTTCAGGATAAGAAAAAGGATTACGTTGTGTTATATTGAACAAAATACGCCATTAAATTGATCAACTTCGTCAAATAAAAACCCGTAAAAAAATGTGTTCGGTTTTTAAATTGTCTGTTAGTTAGTAGGTACTATTACCTCTTCTGTGAATGTACCTAGTAATATAAGTATTCTTTAAAAAAAAAGATCTGAATTTTTTATATATAAAATACAAAAAAAATTATTCGAGGAGCACGTGGAGGAACGACCCCTTTAAGATGACGTGTCTCACATACAAAATGCCTAAAATATTGCGCAATGATGTGTAAATTGTCCACGAAGATGTATTGTTTGCACCAGTGCTGGCACATCTAAGACGTGATACAGGGTTTCTCTCGCAAATGGTACCAACCTGTAGGTAAATACCTGATTATGAAATCAATCTTGTATTAGATCTAATCTCAAGGTTTTATAAATAAAGCTAGTTTATACAGTTTTTAATTGCTTAATATGTATGTAGTTCATTCGTGTTGTGGTGGAAAATTACATGCGAAGTAAATAACTGAATAATGAGGTTATCATCGTACACTATTCCAGTGTTAAGGAATATACATCACACTTATACATTTATACGTTTGTGGGCCTATTCTAGTTAGGTAACAATAAATCCTAATAATATTAGACATCGCTATCGTAGTCGGTACCAAATGCAAGTGACTTCCATGTTTTGATAATACGGATAGAACTTAGAATGAAATAATACATACATATTATGTATAAAATGAAGTAAGTATAACAATGTAATAAATACAAATGAATAAAAACAAAAAATTCCAGCAAAGCAACTTTTATAGGCCTTGCCAGGGCCTTAGTTAAGCCAAGTGCTGTGGGTGGATACAACTTAATACTTGCCTACTCTACGTTACATGCACATAGACGTATACGTAACTCATACAATTTAAAGTAAGTTAAAATTCCTGATCGAACCCAAAATAGCACATTTTTGCACGGAAAGTATATTATTGTGTATATAGGCACAAGTAGGCGAATATGCCTGACGAGGTGAACACTAGCAAACACAAATTAACACGAGTTAGGCCGTCACCCCGTTTATAGTGCTTTTATCAAACAATGTATAAAACATGAAACAATAATAGTACACTAGTGGTTCTATGAGAACAGTAGACCTCGCCAGCCCTTAAACCAAACCTAAAAGAAGTCAACTTTGCAGTTGGAGATTATGTACTAAAGTGACAAAAATTAGATCTATAAAGCTTAATATTTCGCAAATGGATCCCTAAATCGAAAAATGTTTTCCACACACCCGCGATATTTTTTTGAAAGACCTATCCAACGATACCCAACACCATGGAATTCACGTGAAAAAAAAATCATTCCCATTTTACGTATGCAGTTCTATGAACATAATTTAATTTTTCGACTTTGTTAAGTTAATCGACTATTACTCAAAAACTAATAGAACCTACTTAGCTGTCATAGTTTTCCTTTTAACTACTTACATTATATATGCTACTGCCGTGATTTTTTTCACATTTCCAGAAGCAACCGTTTAGCTGGCAAAGGGGGGGGGGGGGGGGGGCGACACGTGACTCTAACAAAAATTACCGCTTTAAAGCTTAATATTTCGCCAACGGATCCCTACATCGAAAAAATGGTTTTCACACACCAGCAATATTTTAGAAAGACCTATCCAACGATATCCCACACTATGGGATTCACAAGAAAAAAAACTTCACTCCCACTTTGCGAGTATGGTAGTCTACTCTTTTTGTTGGCGTGATTAATTTATACCCATGCCAAATTTTCGTCAAAATCGGTTGAAAAATGCGACCTGTAGAGAATTACAGACAGACAGAAAGACTGACAGACGGACAAGAGCATTTTTGGCCAATCTCGAAACGGAGACGCTTCCCTCGCTCGGTCAATTAATGGAGCGGCCGGCAACAGGGCATTGATGGACAACAAAAGTGTAAGTTATTTTGATTTGCCCATTGCATATCTCCGGAATGGCTGGTGCTAAACCCATGTTCACGGTAAGTACTCAATTGAAAGGTCTCGACAAGATCTAGCTGAATACAATTAAATTATTTTATTTTATTTAAATATATTTATTTAGGTAGGTAAACTACCTATTTCTTATTTATTGAACTTAATTTATGCAAACTAAACTACCACAAGGCCAAAACTTTCGCACTTGACAATTTTTGAAACAAAACTCGATAATAAAGGATTTTCAAAGGAAATTGCTGGTGGCTAAAGTCACCAGCAATGAAATTCCATACAACTGCTAGCGCATTTTCAAGTAGCGCGGCAAAATCGACTTTGCTCAAAGAAGGTTCAAAATAATGAGCACATTACATGCATTTTGAGTAAAATCCATTTGTTCCCTGCCGAGTACGGGAGTTAATTTTATAAAGGGCAAAACCGATTCTCTCTCCATCTTCGTTATTCAAATGAAAAGCGGTTCCTTCCGAGCACGTTTCAGAAAAAGTATTAATGGCATTTATGTTTTTCTGCATCAGTCAAGTTAATCGGTCTGTATGCGTTTCCTATGAAATAGTTAACTATCTAACAAAAAGCGTGGTTTCATTAAGATAATCAGTTCGCATGTAGAGGGACGTGCGCAGATGCAGCTCATGATGGCGCAGACCGCAGACGTGCCAATACGCCGTGCCTGCTCGTACTACACACGATAACCATTATGACTGTAAATAATTACAACAATTAAAATATGCTACGAACTTTAATACGAACACACCATATCTAATGTCTTTTACCTAACATACTCGTAACGTAATGAACCAACTCAGTAACGAACGACACAGCAAGTAATGGGAAGTGCATTGAATAATTATACTACGTAATAGAGATATTGATAGAGGTTTAACTTTTGTGTAGTCAAATTCAAAGCAGGATGTTATCTCGTCATATTTTATTTTATTTTATTATTTTCTTAGGAATACCTACCGTTAACAAATACAACATAAAAAACTTAAATTAAAACAGATAACCAATTAAAGGTTTCCACTGATATAAAAGTAAATAAATAGATTAAAGAGAAAAAAGAATAGAACAAAGAAACTGATATAAAACATTATGAGAAAAAATACAAAAACTAAGTAAATTCATAGTACATTTTAGACTTTCGCGCTTTGTATTCATAACTAGCTGTTGCCCGCTACTTCGTACGCGTGGATTTTGGAAGTAGGTACCTATCTGTGCTATGTATAAACGTAAACTATGTATAAAATAAAGTATAAACTTCGCCTAGTTATAATTTCCGTTGGTAAAATCACCAGATTTTAAGTTATACCTTCAGGAACGCAACTTTGAAAACCGTATCCGTATCAGTAGTTTTTGCGTGATGCCGGAATAAACATAATATAGATAGACAGAAACTCTAAAAATTATTGTTTTGGCTTCTATTGCTCTTAAAAAACCTCTTATATCAATTTTTCTTAAATATCTCCTATTTCTATGAATATCGTCTAGTTACGTTATATGATTTATCTGTATATAACGATTATTTATTTAAATGTAAATTTTCGTGGTCTTACTTTAATTTAAGATGCTATGTTACTTAGAAGGAATTGATTCTGATGATTGACCCTTTCCAGTGATGTCATAAAAATACAGGATGCTTTTTTTAAAAAAAAATCGGTTCGATTTCCGGCTGAGGCAAGTGACTTTTCATAAATCTTTGAATGCAGTTTTATTTAATTTGGAAATAAAAGAATCCTTTGAGTAAAATGTGCTATCTTCAGTATTTAGAATACTTTCCCTCCAACTACGGTCCACAATTTCTAACCTTATATACTTAATTATAATGAATACTCAAATACCTACATACAATCACCCAGAATCCGAAAACCAACAGATATGCTCGTCGCACAAATGTTGGCCCCGGGTGGGAATCTGGGAATCGAACCCACGACCTTTAGCTCAGTAGGCAGGGTCACCACCCATAGTCAACACTCACCACCAACAAAGCCAACGGCCAGTGTAGAAAACAAATCAGTAGGTATTCGATACCGAGAGCCCCTGGAACCGGTCACTATAGGGATTTTGTTACACCTGTATGTCAGTCAGTCAGGGTTTATAATAAAACTGGCAGACCCCCGCGACCTCATTCGCGTTTTAAAAGAAGGCTATATACATGACACACTATTAAGCTGTACATGCAATGCTTCCAACCAACCAAACAACCCGCGAACAAACGCGCGTACATACGCGCGAACAAACGCGAAAAACAAACCCGCAACCAACCAACCGAAAAAAAACAAACAAACAAAAAATAAACTGAGATTCAGCACCCCCGACAACCTAGAAAATGGTAAAGGCATCGCATCGGTGCGTTTCCCGTGATAGCCACCAGATCAAATGGTATCGAATCTTCTTGTGTTAGTACTCCTTGCTAAGTCTTCTACTTTTTACATGAAATCTTTTTTCTTCATATGGAAAGCCAGTTGCCGATTTGCGTGCATTTTGGTTGCCATGGAAATATTTCTTGTTATTTTGCCTAGTAAATAATTAATTTATTTGTTTATTAAGAAATACGTGTAATTTCAAATTTTGCGCATATTAGTTCTCGATTCAATATTTGTATATTTTTTTACTGAACAATTTGGTATACAGAACATTCAAAGTTACGATTTCAAATGTCAACTTACTAAAGCCTAACGTCCTGATGAATTTCTGAAATATTCGCCGACTTACTACACTTTATTACATTTTGTGGCTGCTCCTTTTTACAAAACCCAATACCAAATATTTTATGTTCATTCTCTAAGAGTATTACCTATCCTACAGCGAATGAATTATTGAGATCGGTTCTGTAGTTACAAAGATTAGCTCCGTCACACATCCAAACATCCATCCAAACAAATTTTACCTCTTTATTATTAGTATAGAATACCTATGGTAGATTGCAGAGCAGACATTTTCAAATTAACCAGGCTACTCTGACCTGTAAGTTCATACAAGTGTTAGGAAATGAGAGGTTTTTATTGATGGTTGATATTTCTCTACCATTTTTTGAGATTTTTGTGATTTTTTATGTCATCCCGGGATATACACTGTCAGTATACAAAGTTTCGTCAAAATCCGTCCAGCGGTTTAGGCGTGATGCGCGTTCAGACAGACAGACAGACAGAAAGACAGACAGACAGACAATAATTTTAAAAACTGTTCTAACATGTTCAGTTACTCATTTTAAGTCGCCCTGGTTGATTTTTTTCCGAATATATTCAATGTACAGACTTTTTGGACTTTACGATTTTATTATATGTATAGATTATATAATTATTTACGGGTCTTGCACAAACTATTTCGTGTGTAAGACCCGTAAATAATTTTATAAAAAATTATAAGTAAATTCATATTGGGAAGTCTACATTAATGAAGTCGCGCATAAAAAAATAGCAGAACTTCAGCGGCTCTGATGCAATTTATGTTTGCAGCGGGTTTCTTTTTATTGAGCTTATGTTATTCTTTTCTTAAGCATGAAATCTGGACTAAATCCATTTGAATGTTACTGAAGGAACAATGCCAATAATAGAGCTGTAACAAAGTACACAAAATAGTACCTACTCCTCTATTATTATTAGTGGTAGGTACTTGATGATAATGAAAATGAGCAATTACAGGCATTCAGAATCAATACCAAATACAACCGCACCATAGAATAAATAAATCATTTGGAAAGAAATAATATAGAGTGAATACGGATTTTCAAAAGTCGTAGTGAAAAATTTATGCAGTATTCGAAACAGTACAGAGTATTTTGCACCCTGTATTATCTACAACATAGAACAGTGCACATACACCATTTTAAGAGCTTTTGTCTCATTGTGTGGTGAACGCGTGGGCGCCCCCTCTGTTTCATTCATTTAATGTGGCGGTGTCTTAATAACGGAGGCTTCGCGGCGGAGTGGTGGCGTGGCGGCGACGTGGCGACGACGTGGCGGGGCCTATTTTTGTATCTTCCACACTTTACGGCAACTCAAACCGCATTATTTTTGTAGACGCTCTACGCAAGGCAGCTGGAAGTAACTGGCTTTATTTTTCTTTACAATATGGCATTATACAATCGAAATCGAGTTCGTAGCGCCATGGGAAAAGTCATAGTTATATTATAAACTTGGATTTCTTTAAATATTGATAATAATATGTAAGTATATCACTTACATATTACGGGCACATCGCCCGCAGAACTGACGGCCGTTGGGGCAAAAAGGTTCTCGAGTGGCGGCCACGTATCGGAAGACGAAGTGTAGGCAGGCCTCCCACAAGGTGGACCGACGATCTGGTGAAGGTCGCGGGACCCGGCTGGATGAGGTTAGCGCAGGACCGGTCGTCGTGGAGATCCTTGGGGGAGGCCTTTGTCCAGCAGTGGACGTCTACAGGCTGATATGATGATGATGATGATCTCACTTAATGTTTGGTAAATAAATATACAATCATATAGTGTGAAGAGAATGATCGATTTGAGATTGAGCGAAGCGAAAAGGTCACCGACATAGGTCAAAGAATTGCGAAGCCTAAGTGGCAGTGGGCTGGGCACATCGCTCGTAGAACTGACAGTCGTTGGGGCAGAAAGGTTCTCGAGTGGCGACCACGTATCGGAAGACGCAGTGTAGGCAGGCCTCCCACGAGGTGGACCGACGATCTGGTGAAGGTCGCGCCGGGACCAAGCTGGATGAGGTTAGCGCACGACCGGTCGTCGTGGAGATCCTTGGTCGCCTTTGTCCAGCAGTGGACGTCTACAGGCTGATATGATGATGATGATGAAGCGAAAGAGGTACACGTAAATATGTAAAGGACCGCGATACTTGGCGCTCCTTTCTTTCTGCCTACCCCTTCAGGGACAGCGTGAAGATATCATTATCATCATCATTCCTTATCATCAATCACTGCCAATAAAAAAAACTGTCAATAAAAATATATCAATTGAAATTACTACAATGTTAATAACAATTTCATCAATTTTCATCAACATACGATAATGTAAGTATGAATATGATGCAATATTTTCCAGGGCGGGCGGCGCGACGTAAGCTCTTGGGCGGAGTCCATTGAATGCGCAAATCATGGCACATGAGATTGTTTTTACTCCATTAAGTCACTCGGTTCAAGTCTCGCATGCCAGAGTACTTCTACAAATGCAGAGCAATGCAATGGAGCTGTTATATTTTTACGCAACAGTAGCAATTATTAATTAATTATTTTCGCTGGTAATACCCATGTATAATTGTAATAAGCTGCAACTATGGTTCTAAGGAACACGTCTGTAGACGGATACAGAAATAAAAATTCTATGGGAGATCACAATAATATTAATAAGGTATGAAATTCTAGCGTTCTTCCTCGCAGCGTAGCCAATCCACTTATTGTAGGAAACTAAATATTCCAAGGGTAATATATTTTATGTCTATTAATACAAATAAGCATTCAACCAGTGAAATAATTTTACAAGTCGGTAGGTACACTAGATCAGGATAGTATCTTTCGCAAACTCACAAACTTAATGTCTTCATCCTATATTTTGAAATGTGACTAGTACGTATTTGGCAGTAAATAAATATAGGTTTAAACAAATACATTGTAATCTAATATTTTAAAAGAATCTAACAAATAACAGAGAGAATTTATTCACAAAAGGAAACACATTCAAATAAAAGTTGGAAACTGGCGGGTTGCCCGATGGCACAGATACACTGAAACTTAATTTTGAGCCGCAATCTTTATAAAGGATAGCCTAGTGTAGTTAAGTAGGTACTTACTTAATACAAACTCAAATTACGAATTTGTTTTTACAATCTGTAGCGCATACCTAGGTACTCATCATTACAATGACTTATAGACATGTTCCATTTTATTAGTATCAAAGTTACCCAAATCAGCTGTTTGCTGAAACATTTATGAACATCATTCATAACTAGATATACATAAACTACTTATATGAGAAGTTATTGTAAATATGGTTGGAAGTGCGCTGGCGCTGACTGCGTGAGATCACCGGTTCATCAAGTTTATTTATTTATTACTTGTGTGTTTTGCATAGCGACGAAAGTCTACATGGTATTGTGCATGGACACCCCCCCCCCCTCCCAACCCCCGGTAAATGACAGGAGGAAAACGCTATGCAGTTTTCGTCGAGCCGGAAGTCGTGTTGCACAACTATGCCCAACAGTGGGAAGTATTATAGAAACTTATGTTATTTATTATTACCAGAGTAATTTAGTTTTAACAAAATGATTTAAAGTATGTGTAGCCATACACACACATAAGAAATATTATTATTGAGGTTAGTAGGTGCTTACTCAAGCCAATAATGACAAATTAATTGATTGAAATGTGAGTGTCAAGTGACCATTATGCTGAAGGCGAACGAATGTGCCGTACATTTAATCAACGCACCCGAGCCAAGGGCTGATTGGCCCTATTAACCTCCGGAGATCTGTCAGTCAACCCATAATTGAGAAGAAGCCTCGATATACGCTTCAATTGTCTAGGGATCCTTTACACAATAAACTTATACATATAACGCTATATGCTACGTTAGTTATCAAGAAGTCAAAACTATTTTATTGCATGTAAGTACACTGGGTACATTTATACAACGTCAATTTTTTATCTATGACGATTTGAATTTTTTGATCTGATGACGAGAAACATGACAATTAAAGGAACTAACTTTGTTATGTAGGCTTACCTACATCTATGAAACATGTTCATGTCAAATTTTTGATTTACAAAAACAAGTTATAATTTTCCTAGTGAGTGAAGGAAAAATTCGTAAAACATAAAACATTACAGAAACAAACGAGAAATAAGAGATTACACTTCAAAATAGGATGCTGCACCCACGGCTGCACCCTTAACTAAAAACGACTAGTGAAATGACGTAGCATCAATTAGGCATCTTTTTGTGAGTAATTCTTTTATTACATACATTGCTCCCTTTAACTTTTAATTAGGTATAATGTAAACATGTAATTATAAAAATTCTACATATATACTACTAAAATTGTTGTAGGTGCTTATCAGTGGCAGTAACACAGTTAAATGTAAATTAGTTGGAGAAGTTTTGATAAGGCATGTTGTTTCAATGTACTTACATGTAAATAAAAGGCATATTTTCTTGTAAATTGCAACCATAGCACCATGATAGTAAAACCTGCTCTATAAACGAATGTAGGAGTTTACGTCGTGGCTACGCACTTAATCAGTAAATCGTAGTAGTTAAACTTATCCGTGTTTTATTAACTTTTTATATGGGATAATGTAGGTATAGGATTGGTGCCTACGCTTAATTTTACTTTCCTGTTAGTAGTTCGAAAGTACAAAAATGGCTAATTGCCTCTATAATAGGGGCCGTCCATTAATCACGTGATCTTTTTTTAAGCATTTTTTAACCCCCCCCCCCTCCCCCTTGGTGATACATAGTGAGGTTTAAGACTACCCCCCACCCCCCACCCAACATCACGTGTATTTTTAATATCTAGAAAAAATCTTAAATTTTTAAGAATATTTTAGAATATTATCTTAAATACAGGTATAAAGTATAATCTTATTTTATTCTGAAATTAAGGACCATGATAAAAATGTCTAGATAGAAAGGTTGCAGGTTGTTTTTGATAAAAACATATTTAATAAATATTGTACTTAGCAACGGCGAGTCCAGGTCACACGCCGCTTTTCGATAAAAAAATCACGCGTTTGAAAAATAATGAAAAAATAAATACACGTGATATCTTACTACACCCCCCCTCCCCCGGACTAATGGATTAATGGACGGCCCCATAGTCTATGAAGGTACCACCTAACCTAACGTAATTGTAATTATACTTGTAATTACCAACAGTGTAAATAACCATTCGGCTATTATACTGTATAGGTAATTACCTGATTAAAAAATCTATGTTTGTATGTTTGTTCCCTATGCGTTCCGAAACCATTGATCAGATTGTAATGAAACTTTGATAGAATGTTCTGGGGACGCCCGCGACGGTTCCTGGCCCACAAACGTGGCATTGCAATGCATGCCGGGTACTGCTAGTAGGTAATATAATTGTGTCTTAATTACTCTATAAAAAGTGTCTAATTAAAACTAAGTACTCATTAACTCTACAGGGCTATTTATTTGTATACTACATGTTTGTGCGATTGGTCCCTACATGCCATTTTACTAAAACTTAGATCAGTCCCTTTCTTAAAAAGGACGCGAAGTATAACACCTACTCGTAATGTAGGTACGAACAATGTAGATGAACAATCAGACAAATGTTTGTACAACACAGCCAATGTTTAATAGGAGTGGGTGACGTCACACTGTGAAACAATATGCAATCCAGAGGGTGGTGACGACAATTTGAGCAAACTGACGCACGATAATGAAGTGACTAAATACAGCCTCTAGTGATGCACTCCCACGCACCCTCATTAAACACTCCACAGTAACACTATCTCATGGATAATCTTATATACAGCGAAATGTTTTATTTTTACACCGAAAATTACTGATATGGTGCTTGAAATAACAACGATCAATATTGGCGTACCTACGTCACTATAACGTCATTATGTAGATCGAAAGACGATAATTTTTACATTTAGCAACTTCATCATTCTACGTAAACCACCAGACACCCTTTTTATCTCATTTGATTAACGTGCACCTATACCTAAGTACATAGGTACAAAACACTTGAAAATTCAAGTAGGGAAAGCAGATACCTAATCTACTAGTCTAGGATCTAATGTAAAACTTAACTGGGAGTTGCTTTTCGTGTTGTTACAAATACCACTGTATAGTTTCGAATTGGATTTTTATTGTTGGATAGATTGGTTCTTCCGCGTGGTTATGGGCTGTGCGGAAAACTCGTAAACAGCTAATAGAATCCATACTAATAATATAAATGGAGAAGTAACTCTGTCTTCCTTGTTGTGGAGATACGATTTACTTTAATAAATAATGCAGGAGATACTTCGAACGAACCCTTTGACTTCTTATTAACTATTCTATGCCCTTGGGCAGGACATAGGTTACTTTTACCGCGATAAACTGCTCCTGCGAAAAAAAACCTTAATTACGCGGGCGAAGCCGCGGGCAACGGCCAGTATCAAATAAGAGGTAATAGGCGTTACGTAACAAAAGGGAGTAAAATTTATAGCGGACTTTTTCTGTCAGAATCTGGTCAGAATACACAATAACTTGAGAGCCAAACTGTATCTCTCGTTTCCTTTAGATCCGTTTCGAGTTATCAGAGCATCAGGCCATTGAACTCACTATAGTAAAGTATCCCATCAAATAGCAAGAAATAGCTGGTACCTAAGTATCGATCTGTATCCAAATATAGCAATTCAATTAAACAGCTGTCGTCATCGATCATGTTTCTAAGATTAGAAAATAACGCCAAATTAAGTTCAGATTTAAAAATGATAGTGAATTTGGAAGGGAAAAAACAGATATAACCAAACAGTATTCGATGTACCTAACTATACTGATAATAAAGAGGTAAAAACTGGGGGATAATTTGCACGCTCATCTTAAACTATGTTACGAAGAACCAAATGATAGCGAAGTGTAAAATACACCTAACGCCATCTAATGACAAACTTTAAAACTAAGAAACTGTCATGATTAGAACGGGTTATAATTTTCTGAATAACATATAAATAGTAAAATACTTTATAACGCGGATGAAGTCACGGGGCATCGGCTAGTCTACAATATACCCTATAAACAAAATCAATATGTTTGGAAGTACACTGTAAGATATTGTCGTACTTATATTTACGACGCATGTAATGGAGATCCAGTAGTACCCCTCCGGCCGTGTTTGTAACCGAGTTTTGTAACCAGCTACAAGCGAATATTTTTTTCTTTGTAACCAAGTTACGAAACAATAATAATTTTGATCTCTGTGTGCAAACCTAAAACATCTAATTTTACTTTAGACTCTGGTCGATAGTGAGTTCAAATGAAAGAAGTAGGTATGCTGCATACTGTATGCATAATATATAAAATAACATAGGTACTTATATATTTTTCTATGGCACCTAACCGAGATAAAGTAAAATCTTGCCTTTAAATTTATTATTACAACAATCGATTTAACTAGGTGTAGGTAGGTACCTCCTTACGTAAGTATTAAAAATAATTACGAGCTTATGACAAACACTTATCAATCAACTTATTTATGAATGAACTTGAACGGATCACTTATTAATTGCATACGTAACTAGTGTACCTAGGTAGGTACGAGTATGTGTGATGGATGTGTTCCCTCCCTTGTTTGAAGTTTAGTGCACTTTAGACAACAAGGAGCCGTTTACGGGTGAAACAAATCGATTTACTGTCACTTTGGTGCATTGCCCTTCATTCAAGTCTTTGATATTTTATCTACTTCTTAATTAGGTTGACTGAACAGATAGGAGTGCATTTAAGTTTTTCTTTGTGTTTGAGATACATAAATGTATTTGATTGTGTAAGCTTTAACATAGCAACAGGAGTACCAACATTTTTGACTTTCGCACTTTGTAAACATATTAATAAGTGAGCTGCATTATACCACAGAATATGAAAGTACGACGTACCGCTTTGTGAACGTAACGGTTGGAGGAACTGTCAAAGAAAGAGTGAATTTTTGAATCATTAATCTCTGACAGCACTTGTTCTAAAAATTAAATATTTATAAGGCTAACATAAATAAATTCAAATTCAAAACTTTTTTATTGCATGTAAGAACAGTGGGTACATTTATACAACGTAAATTTTTAAGGTGTTTGCGCTGGAAAGAAGAAGCAGCGCAACAAACTTCCCCAACACGTCTTTTAAAATCAAGTTTGTACATAACATTATTTTGATTGTGCGAGGCTGAAGTAACATTATCGACTATACCTACACTAGATTAGGTATACCTACACTTAGATGATGAAACCAAAGGGAGTAAGATACCGTACCTACTTACATTGCATCATAAACAAAACTTACTTACACTTTACTAATTTGGGTTGTTGACACGAATACCTAGCAAAAAACTTCTTGCATAATCACGTCAGTCAAATGCCTGGAGCACAAAATATGCTAACTGGATGTAAAAATAATTAAGTATTTACCTTACCTATGCCTTGAACAATGGAACGCCGTACGACCGATGCGTCGGTCGTACCTTCTGCAGTAATTTATTTAAGTAACGTGGTCTCTCTAGGGTTTCATCTAAGATTACCAATTAGTATATAATAAAAATAATAGCAACAACAATTTTAATTATTCTGTATATTTTCACACAGTATTATGTTAGACACTACCTACTTATACAGACGAAACCGTCTCTCTCTGCAGTCACCACCGGCGCCAGCATAAAAAGTGCCTATTTAAAGTCACAACACTAAAACCGTGTGATAAATCTCACTTGCATTCCTACATATCTTAAAGCCTTATAAATATTTAATTTTTAGAACAAGTGCTGTCAGAGATTAATGACTCAAAAATTCACTCTTTCTTTGACAGTTCCTCCAACCGTTACGTTCACAAAGCGGTACGTCAGTCTCCAGATAAATGATATTGATTTTGAGAACAAAAGGTCTTTTGCGTTCCCTTTGTGGTGCGGCGCTAAGTGGCAACCCACAGGGCACTCGAAGGATGGCACATTCCATAGATAAGATAGTGGTTCTTTCGCTGCATTGCAATCCGATCACTCACCTCACCCACCACTGTTTGTCTCCTATCGTTTACATCCTGTCACAATGCTTCAACAGCTATAATTTCTGATCACACGTATGTTTCTGATACGATTACTGTAGTACATACCTACCTAGTACTTTTAGATTTTCATTACCTCCCTAGTAGGTTATCATTTATTAGGTTAATTTTTATCAGGGCTCCATACCAAGGTAGTAAAAGGGCCTTATACGACCTGGTGGGTCGGGCGGCGTTGTGTCAGTATGTCTATGAAATAGCTTTAAAAAAACGCACTGTGAAAAAATGCGAACAGAAAATTCGCTACGAATTAAAAGCGTTTTATTACATTACTCCGAAGTTTGTAAAGCAAGAAAATCTGAATTAAGTCATATTAGACGTGTCTAAAAATATTGCAGAGAAATTACCTAAAACAATGACTCTACGTAGCTTTATTTTAGAAATCAGGATTTACCCTTTACAAACGAACGTAGTTAGGTAAAAATCCAATTCTAGAACTAATACTGAAAATAGGAAAAAAACTGAAAATACTTAAATAGGCTTTGCTATTTATAGGTCTTAATGTTTTTGAGGCAGTCGATGAATATAACTAAATAGGTAACTTATTTTACGTTCACGTCCAAGATACGGAACCCCCGATGGCAAGTTTGACTCACAGTTGGCCGTTTTAGTTAAAAATCTCAACATTTTGGATCATAGACATGTTTAACTTTTTCACTTTGCCACCCATTTCTCATTGCGAGCGACATTTCTCAAAGCCCGGGTCAATGCAAGGTCTAATAAAGACAGCCATGTAATGCAGCTGGTTAAACTCGTAAAGTAATAACACAATCGGCGCTCTTGTGCGTCCAGTTTTATTACTCCACAATAATAATGAATGGGTTTATTCAATTACCGATACCGAGAACCAATGTCGCGCTCGCAGGGACGCGGCGATGAGTGATTTACACTGTGTTTTCAAGAAGAAACTGTTTTTCTTCTGCGCGATGATGTCAATGACTGGTGTTCTAGTTGAGTCGCGGACTAGCAGCTGCATCTGGGACGTATTCGTGAAGTTTACGAGAAGATAGAATAGAAGAGCGTCTGCCCCAACTGCGCAACTGGATTTCGGATACGTGAAAAAACAATTTATAAAAATTCCTTTACATTTTATTCCATGCGCTGCTGCTATGAATCCAAATCTTAATTGAGTTAAGTATTTTATTATCGCGTCTTAAACGAATTCCATAATTCATTGTACGTTTAGAAGGAACTTACATAGTTCGCAATGAAAAGTCATTGCTCTGAACATAACCAATTTATTTCTGCAGAAATCCGTGAAAGTGTAACTTCCTGCTGATAGGTGATGCTTATAGTTCGTAGTGTAGGTAGGTGTTTACGTCCAAATTAAGTGATCACTTACTTACTTGCTGTATAATCCCAGTATAATTATTGTTATTGGTAGGTAAGTAGGTAGGTATCTGCTCATCGCTTTAGACATCTAGAACAGTTGCATAGAAACTGGCTTCGTTCAGAGTACATGGCTAATCGACGCATGGGCATAGATCAAATTAGCTAATTGGAGAGGTTTAGTCGCCAGACAATTGCCCCTGTCCGGCTCATTTGCAACTAAAATACACGAATGTGTATTTCGTCGAGCTTCTAATAAAGTTTAGCTAACCGCAAGGCATAATGGCATAGGTTACTGCTACAACATAAACGCCATAGACAGCCAGAGGTGCGAGATCTTGACTGGAATGGCTAGAACACATTCTGGGTCGTCATTATAGGTATTACTCCCTCCTGTACAGGAAAGATCTACTCATATATGGATATGCCTAGGAGCGTAGACAGAGAAAGCATGTTCTATCTACGCCTAGGATCTCAGACCTAGGATGGACTAGGATGCATCGACAAGCTGATGATTAATTGACGTCGTTTGACATTTGATTTTCAAAATGACATTGATATTGAGGTTTGATATCGCTCAAAATCTATGACAACAACTATGTGGTATCAGAAGTTGTATCCCTATGGTAAGATAATTCGGTAAGTATGTCTGCCTTGCGGTATGTTAATTATTCTCTCCGTATGTGTACGCTAGCGTTAAATTGACGTGTGAAATTCTATTAATTCTCATGACAGTATACCGCATCACTGAAACTCTATCTGATACGAGGCTTCATTTGAAATTAGCATGTTTTTGACAGTTAATTATAGTATACCTAGGTACCCATTTAAATTTAGATATTGTAAGGATGACCCATAATCGATTAGCGTTGAATTTCGGGGCACCTACTACCTGTAGGTATGTCATAAAATTAGAATAATAATTTATAATTCTATACCTTTAAAATTATGACCTTTATTTATGACCTTTGAAGTTCTATAGTTAATGCAGTATATGCAGTAAGGTGGAGGCTATCAGTGGCTTAATAGGTGCTGGTGCAATATGTTATGATAGTGTGCTGGCGGTAATAACTGCAAACATGGTTGTTGACTTACATAGCGTGCGTATATCTCTACGCACAAATCTGTTAATACATCGTAGTAAAACAAGTAGGTAAAATAAAACGTTTATGGATTTTTTGATTTGATTCCATTTTAGTATCGAATATCATTGCTTTAACGGCGTTGTTTCCCACGGTCATAATATAATGTATCCAGCAGTACATTCCGCTAACAGAAAACACGAGAATACTTGCAAAATACAATAATTATTTTTATAGCCATTTTATTGTTGTCGTAAAATCGTTTGTTATAAGTGACTATCTATCAAAGCTAGTTTACTCGCCTATGATTGGATGTGAGCTTGTAACTGTAATCTGAGTTGGCTTAGTTATGGGCCATCTCAGCAGACGTTCACTACACAATCCATTGAAATGTTCCTACACTGTGGTTAAAGCCACTTTGATCTAAAGTAACATTTGTTTAGGTAGTCGTTTTATTTTCGGGTAAACCGTGAATGAATTGGTGCGATAAAGCATTTGTCACGTCTGGTTTATAAATAGAGTGCACACTCATCAGCGTAATGGAAACTCATTGAGTGCGCGCCCCGGCGCGGCGGCGGCGGCGCGGCGCGGCGGCGGCGGGCGTCGTCGCCGCCATATCATCTGCTTCCCAGAATGTTGGTGGGGTGCGACACTACTCATTCTATTAAAATTGGAACAAAAAAAGCTAAGGAGTTATTTTTTATAGGAAATTACTACTCAGGTACGAGCGGAACTGTGTCGCGGCGAGCGACGAACGTTAAGTTACCACCATTGAGGTACTTACTTACATAAATACAGGGTGTAACATTAAGATGGGGTAGTATGGGGAAGTCCGAAACTATAGGAGATAGAAAAATATGCTCTGAAGAACCATGTCGTCGATTTTAAAGATATAAAAACTGCATTCATAAATTTTAAAAAAAGCTCATAACTACACTACTTGGGAATCGAACCTCGCCATTTTGAAAAAAAACTTATATTATTTTATTATGGATATTGGTCGCACGGACGGAATTCAATTCCGTCCGTACGACCAATATCCATAATGTAAATGTGTATCCATAAATACCGAATAACTCATTATTCGGTTTTCGGTACATAAGTGTTATCGATAAAAAACACATTTTCGCGAAAATTGGAAAAACTCTATTTTTTCGCTATGACTAGGTACTTCGTCGAAGAAAGTAAAAAATCGTCTGTGCTGTGCAGTATACAGGATACTTAGGGTGTTTGTGCACTATACGTTTCCGATTCACATTCAGTACGTGAAAAAGACGGGACGTGAAATTCACGTCCTATCGTTTGTGCACTACACACTCCATTCTTCCTTCAATACGTACGTAAAAAAGACGGACGGGATTTCCTCCGGTGTGACCATTGGGAAAATAATAATAATGTTTTGGACAAATCCACACACGGCTGTTTAGTCCCAACTAAGCCGAAGCTTGTAAATGGGTCCTCAACAACCTGATAAACATACTTAAATACTTTTAAATAAATACTTAAATACATACAAACACCCAGAATCCGAAATAGAGAACGTTGCCAAAATATGCCTTGAAAAAGCTATAAACATGCCACATCCATTTTAGTGTGTCCATGGGAATAGAAAAAAAAACAAAAAAAAACAGTATTTTCAAAGGAGACGTTTCAGATCCGGCCTACACTATGTACACTTTTGGGAAATTCGAGGAAAAATCTGAAGGTTATTAAAATAATACTAAAATTGAAATATTTGCAGTATTTTTCTGGTAGAAAAGCAATATTTTATTAAATAGATGACAAAGCTGGCAACATGTACGTTTAATACGAGTCCGTTCCGAAACTGAGTCCGGAGTATTGGGATAACTGTCAATCATGAACTAAATTATCTTCCTAAGAAACAAATATATAAACAAACAAAAATGGGAAAACTGATCGTCAGTTGGTTATTAACTTCCATAAAACAGCTATACACCAACTATTTTTCATTGCATAAAAATGTGTCGAAGTTTCGAGCTGTGATTTCTGAACGTACCTACTTTATAATGTCACGAATTTGGTTTATTTTGTTGGCAGCATTGAATGTCATTTTGGTTTGTTGGCTGCATTGAGTATCATTTTGGTTTGTTGGCTGCATTGAATGTGATTTAGGTTTGTTGGCTGCATTGAGTATCATTTTGGTTTGTTGGCTGCATTGAATGTGATTTAGGTTTGTTGGCTGCATTGAATATCATTTTGGTTTGATGGCTGCATTGAGTGTTATAAAAGCATTTTTTTAGGTAAAGGTATCTAGCCATACAGCCAAATCCGGTCCGTTTGACTAATCCCTTTATCCCGATTCTTTCCTTGTTCTTTCATTGACGTCGGTTAGGCAATCGTTTTATATTAGTCCAAACCATCAGTCTGGTAATATTGACGCGAAACTGACCATCTAACCCACGGATTGATAGATTGGACGGATGGATTATTACTGAATATTTTGATTTTTTCGTCAGTCTTAGTGAGATTGACGTCAGATTAATGGTGTGACTGCGTTCATCAGTCACGCGTCACTAGTGATGAAAACCGATTATCGGTTTTATGAATTATAAATAATTGATGCGTATCCGAACATACTTGACTAGAGGTACTTGAAATCAGCTTTCCATGACTATAAAAGATCTGGCTTAAAAGCGTTCCTTCCACATCTAGGCATTGCGTTAGCCTTGGAAAAAAGACGACGTTGGTCTACTTTGTCTATGAATTATTAATCATAGACAGGGTAGACCAGCGTCTTTTTTAAAAATTATATTTTGCACTGTAATGAAAATAATTATACCTATGTAAATATCTAGCTGGGAACAACACGGCACAAGTTATTTTGCAGATCACGACAAAAAATGTGGAATGGTAAACGAATGGAAACGTCGTGGAAAACGTCAAATGATATGTCATTGACAGTGGCAGCCATTTTTATTTTTAGGGTAAGTGTTGCCTATAATATAACGTTTAATGCATTTCTACACAAAAACTAAGCCAAAATATACAAAAATGATCATTAAACCACTTTTATATAATATTGACATTTCATAATTATATGTGTACAAGGTCCAGGCCGGGGCTCCATACATTCGTGAAACGTCTCCTTTGTCTAATTAAAAATAATTTATATATTTTTATATAATCTGTATATTATTATTAGTGTTATATATAGTTTAATTTGTTTTTATGTTTATAAATAAAGTCTTTATTATTTTTTTTTGCTACGGGGGCAACAAGCAGGCGGGCCTCCTGATGTTAAGAGGTCACCGCCACACCTGCAACACCCGGGGGGTGCTGGTGGGTGCTTTAATAGGCACTTGTTGCACAAAAAAATTTTTATATATATTGCTACGGGGGCAACAAGCAGGCGGGCCTCCTGATGATAAGAGGTCACCGCCGCCTATAGACACCTGCAACACCCGGGGGGTGCTGGTGGGTGCTATAATAGGCACTTGTTGCATAATTATCACAAAATAATTTTGCAGTAACATAAAGTTGTGAATGAAACCAAAGTTGGACTAAGACTGATTTATTATCACTTACCTACATATCAGATACAATACCTAATTAAACTACACATAAAAAATAATTTAATTAAATAATAATTTATTCAGTAAAAAGTGAAGTGAAAGATTGGCTAGAAAGGGCTCGTTCCCAAAGCCGTAAAACTATTTAAAACGCCCTCCGTGATTCCACCTTTCAATCTCACACGTCGTCTATCTGAGCGTCGTCTAAATATTTCCGATTGGAGTGCGCGTGCAATCTTGGCATAACGGTCGCCAATTCTAGAGTCTACGGAACATAATGTATTGCCATCTGTTAAGACTGTATTCATTAGGTACATTTGCCTTTTAATAAAATATGTTAAATATCGAGGCTGAATGATCCATGCTCATTGCCAGAAAATAAAAAAGTGGCTGGCTGTCACTGTCACTTTGTTTTTTAAAATTAATCTATAGTCTGTGAACTAAGGCTGTTCAGTAGTGTTCAGTCAGAGCTCAGATTAGAACTAGATGGCTCCATGGCGTCATCAATCTAATCTGAGGTTCAGAGGAAAATGCTGGCTTGGCGACTCTTTTGGCGGGAGCGAAGTGTCATGGTCTCTTCTATTTTATTTTCGTAAATTATGTATTTTGCATAATGGTGATATAATGTGTAATGGTAATAGTATTTTACACACTAATTGCGTGTGGTTGTGCATATTGTGCGGGAAATTAAAATAAAAGCTCATACCCTTGAGCATCTTTCAGCTCGTACCAAAATTGTCCATTGGAAATCTTCATTAAAGTTACTATCTATCGATTTAGTGAGGTTAAGAACCTTAGTGAAGATCGCCGACTAACTCTAGTCGTGCTCTGTTTTTGTGGAGGCCGTGCTGTAACCGCCGCGCCGGTATAGATATAAGAATTAAGAATAAATTCAAAATAAGATATGGCTTAAATGTCTCGTTACCAAGCCAAAACCTACTTTAAAAAAAAGGGTGGATGGCTCTGCCATCGTTCCATTGTTGCCAGTTTAATGAACTTCCCTAAATTAGTACATAGGGAAATCTTTAAACGCCATACCAAATAGTAGAAACAGATTGAAAGTGCTGAAAAATAAGTGCTTCAACTACGAATTGCAAAGTGATGTCATTGCAGGTATTGACAAAATCGTAAAATACTCATCTATTGATCAACCTCAACCAGCAGTATGTATCTATCTTCCGCGTCGTCGGCTGGATCTATTTTCAAGGTGGCAACATTTTGCTTTGCTTCTTTTGTTCGACATTCGACGCAGACACTATATCAATAATCTGTGGTTCGACGCGACATTCGATTTACCGCTGTACTTTTCGAAATTTTGCCTGGTGAATTAACTCTACTTTAACCTAGACTCAAAATCTTTTCAACGTGATGAATACTTAGACCGATTACAGGTAGGTACCTGTCCAATAATTCTAATTCTCGTCCACTATACTCCAAGAGTCCAACACTAAGAGAATACTAAAAATCTACTGACTTGTGCTTTACAGATTTTTGGCGCGAAATAGCTAATTTGACAATTGTGCCACAATGGACAACAAAAGAAAACAATTTAAAGGGCCTCCTCCAAAGAGGTTTAAGTCTCGCGATGACGATGAAGAAACTGAAATACCATGTAGTTTCGAAGATCAACTCGCTGGCATGGAAACCAGTGAGTTTGATTCACAAGAAGTATTTGGTGAAGGACCTGAGAATCAAACTACAAACATGAAATGGTCACGGCCTCCTCCATCTACTTTGAATCCTAAGAAAGACAATCTTGTTTTCCAACAACTGGATATTGACCATTACAATGGACAACCATTGCAAGGTATGCCTGGTTCACAACTAGCCCCCGTCCCAATCATGAGGATGTATGGTGTCAATATGAATGGCAACTCTGTATGTTGCCATGTTCATGGATTCACGCCATACTTTTACGTAACTGTTCCTGTTGATTTCACGGAGTCTTCTTGTAATGAAATGAAAATAAATCTTAATAAAGCGCTTTTGGAAGATTTACGGGCAAATAAGGATAACATTAAAGAAACTGTTCTAGAAGTCCGTTTAGTGAAAGCTCGCTCAATTATGTATTATAAGGGTGATAATGACATAACATTTGCTAGAGTTTCAGTTGCACTACCAAAGTTAATTGCTGCAGCTAAACGTTTAATTGATAGACAACCACCATCATTTGGCTTAATGGACCCATTATTTTATGAAACAAATATTGATTTTGACATTCGTTTTATGGTGGATACTTCAGTAGTTGGATGTAGCTGGATTGAGTTGCCAGCTGGAAAATGGACATTGAGATCAAATGCTATGCAAACAAAACCAAAGTCACGATGCCAGATTGAAGTAGATATTGCATGGAATGCCTTCATTGCCCATCAACCTGAAGGTGATTGGTCTAAAGTTGCACCATTCAGAATATTGAGTTTTGACATTGAGTGTGCTGGAAGGAAGGGTGTTTTCCCAGAGCCTAATCATGACCCTGTCATACAAATTGCATCTATGGTTATTAGACAAGGGGAAACTGAACCATATCTCAGAAATGTATTTACCTTGAATACTTGTGCACCAATTGTAGGTTCTCAAGTTTTCAGTTTCCAAACTGAATCTGAAATGCTAGCTAAATGGTCGGACTTCTTTCGTGAACTAGATCCTGATATAATAACCGGTTATAATATAAGTAACTTTGATTGGCCATACCTTATTAACCGTGCCAAACATTTAAAAGTGATGAATTTTGATTTTTTGGGCCGAATAAAAGATGTCAGATCTGTGATTAAAGATTCAGTAATACAATCTAAACAAATGGGACGACGAGAAAATAAGAGTATTAATTTTGAAGGCAGAGTTCCTTTTGATTTATTACTTGTTCTTGTTCGAGATTATAAATTGAGATCATACACTTTGAATGCAGTTAGTTACCATTTTCTGCAAGAACAAAAAGAAGATGTACATCATAGCATTATTTCTGACTTGCAAAATGAGAATGAACAGACTCGAAGAAGACTTGCAATGTATTGTTTAAAAGATGCTTACTTACCACTTAAACTATTAAACAAGTTGATGTGTATTGTCAATTACATGGAAATGGCTAGAGTTACTGGAGTTCCTTTGCTGTGTTTGCTTACAAGAGGCCAACAAATAAAAGTGGTCAGCCAGTTATTAAGGAAAGCTAAAGAGGTTGGATATTTAATGCCTGCATACCACGGTCAGGGATCAGATGACCAATTTGAAGGAGCAACTGTTATTGAGCCAAAAAAAGGATACTATGCAGATCCCATATCAACTCTAGACTTTGCATCCTTGTATCCTAGTATCATGATGGCTCATAACTTGTGTTACACCACACTAGTGCCACCAAACTTGCAAAGTCAACTAAATCTAAATGCAGATGACGTAACTACTACTCCTTCTAAAAATATGTTTGTGAAATCAAATGTAAGGAAAGGTTTGCTACCAGAAATTTTAGAGTCGCTACTTGGTGCAAGAAAAAAAGCAAAAGCAGATTTAAAAGACGAGAAAGATCCATTTAAAAGGTCTGTACTTGATGGGCGGCAATTAGCTTTAAAGATAAGTGCTAATTCTGTGTATGGTTTCACAGGGGCTCAAGTAGGAAAGCTTCCTTGCCTTGAAATTTCGGGAAGTGTAACAGCCTACGGCAGAACTATGATAGAATTCACTAAATCAGAAGTTGAAAAAAAATATACCAAATCCAATGGATACAAAGAAGATGCTGTAGTTATTTATGGGGATACTGATTCTGTAATGGTTAAATTTGGTGTAAAATCGCTTGAGGAAAGTATGGAATTGGGAAGAGAAGCTGCTGATTTTGTTACAGCTAAATTTGTTAAACCAATAAAGCTTGAGTTTGAAAAGGTATACTATCCATATCTTCTTATAAACAAAAAGAGATATGCAGGGCTCTATTTCACAAAGCCAGAAAAATATGATAAAATGGACTGTAAGGGCATCGAAACTGTTAGACGTGACAATTGCCCTCTGGTTTCAAATATGATGAGCACATGCCTCCAAAAATTGCTGATAGATAGAGATCCAGATGGAGCAGTCAACTATGCCAAACAAATAATTGCGGATCTATTATGTAACCGCATAGATATATCACAACTCGTTGTAACAAAGGAGCTAACAAAAACCGATTATGCAGCTAAACAAGCTCATGTAGAATTAGCCAAGAAAATGAAGAAACGAGATGCTGGCACAGCACCTAAACTAGGCGACAGAGTTCCCTATGTTTTATGCTGTGCAGGAAAGAACACACCTGCTTATATGAAAGCAGAAGATCCCATTTATGTACTAGAAAACAGTGTTCCTATTGATTTCAATTATTACTTGGAAAACCAGCTATCAAAGCCACTTTTACGAATATTTGAACCCATTTTAGGAGATAAGGCAGAATCTCTTCTTCTGAAAGGAGAACATACTAGAACAAAAGCAATGTTAACATCAAAAGTTGGTGCTTTAGCTGCTTTCACAAAGAAGAAAGAGAAGTGCATCGGATGCAAAACTATAATGCCAAATGATGGAAAGAAAGCTTTATGCAACCATTGTATGGATAAAGAAGGACAATTGTATATCACAGAAGTATTTAAATTGAGGCAACTTCAGGAAAAGTTTTCCAGACTTTGGACAGAATGTCAAAGATGTCAAGGAAGTCTACATGAAGAAGTGCTATGCACAAATCGAGATTGCACTATATTCTACATGAGAAAAAAAATGGGTATCGAATTGGATTCTCAAGATAAAACTGTTTCAAGATTTGGTGAACCAACTTGGTGATATTTACGTGAACTGTGTTGTATTTATTGTAACAACAAAGAAAGTTATTGGTTTAAGTTCATTTATTTGTACAGTCAAGGTCAAAGATATGTATGCACCACAGAGTTTCAAAAATAAATAAGTATACATAGTTTTAGAGATAACTATGTATACAACAGTTGCAATAATATGTCCTCATTTATTAAACCATAATCTTAGAAACACCACAAAGTTCAAAAATATATATACATTATTAACTTTGATGTTGAATAAATGATTTTTCTTTCTTTCATAATTATACAGAGTGTTTTTTTTAACTGGGACACTTAGGCTAAAACCGAAACTATAGGAGATACAGGGAAACTGTCTTAGGAACCATTTGGTCTTTTTTTGTGATAACAATTTTAGCATAGAATTTTTTTTGGTCAAGCGTGTGTTGTCTATAATAATTAGAAATTTTGATCAAATTTTTTTTATATACGGATATATTGATGCTAGACTACTAGTTTGTAAAGAGAAATGATAGATCTCGATGAAGTCTTCATTTCAGATGACAGCTGTCAAATTTATAACCGCTGTAACTCGGGAACCATTGATCCTAGACTACTAGTTTGTACAGAGAAATGGTAGATCTCGTCGAGATCTTTATTTCGGATGCCAGTTTTAATTTTGACAGCTGTCATCTGAAATGAAGAAATCATTGAGATCTATCTTTTCTCTTTACAAACTAGTAGTCTAGCATCAATTGTTTCCGAATTACAGCGGTTTTAAATTTGACAGCTGTCATCCGAAATGAAGATCTCGACGAGATCTACCTTTTCTCTTTACAAACTAGTAGTCTAGGATCTATGGTTTCCGAGTTATAGCCGTTTCAAGTTTGACAGCTGTCATCGGATATGAAGATCTCGACGAGTTATATCATTTTTCTTTAGAAACTAATGGTCTAGGATTAATAGTTTTCCGAGTTAAATCAAGTGTTTCAAGTGTTTAAATCGAGTGTCTAAGATTTTCGCGGATTTATATTTTGTATAAATATTTTCGTAGCAGCTACCTACTGAATCTTTATTTAATGACATAAACATGACTACAATATTTTGCATCACTTGCAGGATACTAATTATGTTAATTTTGATTGTATACAAGTTTTTGAACTTGCCTTATACATATTTATGTGGCCATTGAAGTTTACATATTTATAAGTATTTGGATGAGTACATATCTTTTGAACTTTGTATGATTACTTTTATTGTTTCACATTACTTGTATATATATTTTTGTCCTTGACTGTATATCTTTTCTATTATTATTGTGCTATTATTTAATAAAATACTTAAATTAATATTTTCATTTTATTACAATAATTTTAAACTATTTTGATAAGATAGCATCAAATATTTATACAGTTGAGCAAGCCAAATATTTCTAAACATCTTTGGTGGTCATTCAACATCTAAACACTATACAAATCACTTCACACAGGCTTCCTACTGGATACAAATATTTGATGCAGACTGCCTGTCTACCTACCTACTATAGGTTAAAGGAATGAAATTATAGTGCTGCCGGAATGTTATGATATATTATTATGTATAGGCTTAATTAACATAATATAATTTACATGTTGCATTTATAGTATGAGACAAAGGAATAGCTAGAATTACTTCTAAATTATTCAAATAATTACCTCTGCAGGTTTTAGATGTAGGTAGCCTTCTACTATAGATAAACACCTATCTATATAAACCCAACAGACCCAAGTACAAAACCTTTAAAGGTCCGATTATAAGCAGTACCTTTCATTTTAGAAAGAAAAAAGATATTGATCGCTGTCAAATTTTAAATGCCCTCAGCCCAAAGAATCGGGTCCATTTTAGGTTTTTGGTAACATGGGATTAATCTACATATTAAAAAACACAGACCTTGTATTGGGTTGTGCTCAAAGCAATCTATAGATTACCACTCCAACACTAAACATTTATTATAAAATACCTACATAATTTAACTACATACACATTTTTATACTGATGTAAGCATCAGTACCATAATTTATAATAAGTCATCCATCATTATATATATTCGATTATGTTGCCTTACACAATATCACAGAAGTAATAATAAAAACTCAGAATGCATGTACTTAAATAATAATAAGCAGTTAAAGTGTAAAGCAACAGATTTAATACCTAATTAATTCCACTGGATTACAATTATGGAAATCTTGGACTTGGATTGGATAACATACCACATCCATGGCATTATTAATTTATTATAATTAACATAATACGAAGGATACAATAAAAAAATGAGGCGCTCTTTCATACATTGATGCTCACGAGAGTAGTTTTCTCATAGGCAGTACATTCATCATCATATCAGCCCTTACAACGTCCACTGCTGGATATAGGCCTTCGCCAACGAACGCCACCACACCCGATCCTCCGCATGCAGCTGCTTCCGGCCACTACCACCAGTACATTCTTAGAGTTCCTTTTTTTCATCAACAATTTCAAAAAACAATATGTCTAAAGAAATAATACTGTAGGTGCATAGCCAAAAACGAAGAAGCAAATCTCAATAAGAAAAATTACAAAATTTTCGGAGTAACAATATTATTAATTAACACTTTCAGGCAAAATAATAATAATTATAATATATATAAACATTTAGCTTTTAAATTTAAATGTACATTTATCTTTTTTTTCATAGAAAGTACTGCACAAATGTACTTTGCATTATTTTCATCTATTTTCTTGTGATAAAGATCTGTTCAAACTCTGCCTCGATGTTTTGTTTGAAGGTTGGCATTTATTGGGACAAATATTTTTTGGTATGTTAGGAATGGGCATTTCAAAAGGTATTCCATTCACACCTGGGCTGCTTGTTAGTTTCATTATATCCTCAAGGGTTCTAATGAAGGTGTCACATGTTGCTGTTAAGAGACTTGAGGCATCGTCAATTTTCTGAAAATATAAACAATAAAATTATTCAGAAATATTATGTGACTGCTAGTTTGCGTGGTTTTTTTGTCCTCTCTGGAATGTCACCTGCAACTATTACTTAACTTTTCTGTAATATGTACCTATTTATTTTACTAATATAACTTGCACGCAAATAATGCAGTAGAGAATGCAATAACAGTAGATGAATGAGAATAGATACAGCAGTATAGTGGGTTCATTTCGAATTCTATGAGATTTAACTAAATGTAAATAAAATAAAAGTATGTACGCTAGCTAAGGGAAATTCTGGCTTCTGAACCAGGACTATAACCTGTATCTTAGGATGGCTATTCAGCTAAGTATGAGAAATGTAGAAACGCAAAATGCTCTAAAGGTATTATTATATAAATACCTGGATTTCAGGCCCATCTTCAGTAGTTGCAGCACTCTTCACAGCATGGACTTGCTGCATCATCAGGTCACAGTAAAGTCGTAATTCTGATTTCTTGTGACTCAGTGTGTTAGTGTCTTCCAATACTGTAACTATAACAAAAAAACATTGATTAACAATAATTTAATAAATTTAACTAAACTGTTGTGAGTATGCAGCAAATGGAAATAAATGGAGACATCTTTGTTACTATATTTATTAACAATTATAATGATGAGTTTCTTAAATTCTGTGTTAAGCTAAACAACTGAAATCTAAAAACACCTGTAATACTTTAAACATAAACAATAGAACAACAGTACAGGTGCAAGCTTATTTGTTGTGCCTAGTGTATTTGTGTAAATGTACAATTTAATTTAGTTTGATTAGGTATATAATTCTTTTTATTTATTTGTTTATAAGGCACCTTCAATTGAAGCTTCAATTGCCAATTGTCTGTCATTTGAAACCTGTAAACATTGACAATCGCAATTGACCATCTTGGGTGGCTTTATTAACTTTTAGCTTAATTTTATTTTAAATTACTAACCACAGCACTAGATAAGTACCTACTAAGTAACAATAATTATTAGAACCACTTGCATGTTGTGCTTATCAGACTTACATCAGTAACCCACTGTCGCTAACAATAGTATTATTAGTCACTAATTATGTATGTCCTCGAGTGTTTGGTAATGGATATTTCTTTACTGCATATTACTTGTTATTAGTAGTGGTTCCACAAGAAAGTTGCTCAGCGAGCCATAGAGTGGGCTATGTTTGGAGTTTATTTGAAAAATATTGTAAACATGATAGCTGGGCAGGTGCAGCACCGGATGTAGTAGCACTCATTTGTGAAGGCCTATGTCCAGCAATGGACAATAACAGACAGTTAGGGTACACATGATGATTTCATGTTAAAACACAGTCTTACCTATTGCATTTGAATCAACACAAGCCTTAGCACTACCCAAAGCCACGAGCCACTTCTGTCGGTCCTGTGGTGAAGGAGCTCGTAGATACATGTGTTGCTGACCAGGTATAACCAAGTCCAGTCTAGTGTTATCAATGTTATTAACTGAAAAATGTAAAAGTTAACGAGTTTAAATAATCAATTTTTAGGGCTAGTATACCTATTGAATTAAATTTGGTCTAAACTGAAAATTCACTCAACACTCACCATTTATTTGGCAGACTGATACTTTCACTGATCCTTTACATCCTTGATTCACTTCTTCCTGTGATTTGTAGTAAGATAGAATACCATTTTCTAAGACAAACCATCTGGTTTGCCAGCCTGGAAGTTACACAATGGTGATGATAAAATTCAATAAATTTGAATCGCACTTTATTTACATCGGGTGTACTAACCGTTCCAATAATTTGTCCATTTCCACAGAATCCCTTCCATTATTTGTTTTCTAATTGTGTTAGAAAAACGAGAATTTTCTTTCTTTTCTTTGAATTTTCTATCCAATCCAAATACAAATTTTGATAAGTCAAAGTCAATCCATCAATCAATCAACACAACAGTTTTTTTAGTATGTTTTGGCTTGGTAACGAGACCTATAAGCCAATAATTCTTAAATCTACTTCACTCATTTTTCGTTCGTGGTTGGATGGTTTACTTCATTCTCATTCTTTTTTGTTGTTGTTGTTGTTGATTTGTCCTCTATTGAGGACGGGCAAGGGAAGCTTCGTCCATACAGCCCTGTCTTATTTAAATTATTATTTCTTATATTTATTTAAAATGGCGGTTACAGCACGGCCTCCACAAAAACAGAGCACGACTAGAGTTAGTCGGCGATTTTCAATTAAACTGCAGCACGGCCTCCACGACGGCACAACTAGTGCCATTCGGTGATCCACACTGCAGGTTCATGTCCGCATTAAACCGATATTAGGTATAATGAAGAATAACAAGGGACATTTTGGAACGATCTGGTAGAGTCGTTACACGCTTATATTTAACTATCCTGCACAAAATACACTTTAATAGGCACTTGCTGCATATAAAACTATCACAAATATACACCAAAACCTACAATATACATTTTTTTGGAAAACTAAACAAAAACGACAACCATCTCTGACAAAATCCCGCCAAAAAGTCTTCATTTCGCCTCGCCAGTGATGCCAACTTAGCTACTCTATGCGAGTTCTAGCTATTTTTTGTGGTGTCAAGCTTCGACAATTTATTAAAACTTGTTGTAGCTACTATTTCTAGCAACTTTTAACATGACGAGAATAATTTGATGCCCAAGGTGAAAGGTACTAATTTTATCGTGGTTGATATATTAAAACCGCACATATTTCCGACGGGTTCCTACCTACTTCTTACTACTACTTTTTAGTTAGGTATCCTGTAGTATATCCAGCAGCTGTCTAATAACTTCTGGCACCTTTTTTGGGGTAAAAAAATTTGCCAATCTAGCAATTTTTTGCAAAATGTCTAGATAGTTTAATTAAATGTCTTCTGGCGGATATTCTCTAATATGTGCTACTGGCTGGACAGTAAAGCCCGTGGATTCTGTAGAATTTGTGACTAAAGCTAGCAGCTGGCAACATTCTCTGTTTTGTTTGGTTTCGTTGGTTGTTGGGTGTGGTTAGAATCACAGATTAGAGAGATATATGTGTTAGAATTTTTAAAAATAAAGTAAATTGAGATATTGTGAAATTTTTACTGTAACAAAATGAAAACATACTATATTTTTGGAATAGTGACATTAACTCTTCATATTTCTCTTGTAAAAGGTTGGTAACAATCGTATCCCCACTGTTTTGTAGCACAAAACAACTTATTTTACAGGTTTACAATCAAATAATATTATTATATTATTGTTTACAGTTAACGGTTTAGAATGTTATGTTTGTAAAAATCAAGAAGACAACAATGAGAAGTGTGTTAAAACAATTATGACTTGTGACTACAATCAAGATGTTTGTTTAACTGAGATTAAATGGGGCAGTACTCCATACTGGTCGCAGGGTGCTCTGAAGCAATATTATGTATCGAAACGATGTTCGAGTAAATCTGAATGTGCAACCACGAGACAACACTACATGCCCTTGTGCACGCATATCTGGTATCAAGATTGGGTGTGTTCAGATTGCTGTCAAGGGGACCGTTGCAACTATTATATTATTGTAAGTATACCTATTAAAGTCCCTGCGATATTTCTTGGCGGCTGAATGAATATAATCACAGATTGTTTGCAAATCGCTGACAGTGTTTATAATCAATGTGTGCGTAAGCGAGATAGTGTGATACATAGAGATATAAATTGAAAGTTTGATTCGTTAATAGAATCAATGAACTATTTCTTACAGTTGAATGAGCGTCTAGTGAACCCCCACACAGCTCCCCCCTTTGACACCTAAAATTAGTCATTGTGCAGAAATCAGTCAACTTCACACAGCCATCAAAAAACTCCATAGGGACTATACCTACCTTCTTCCATCTTCACTTCAATTACAATAAAATAATACAATAGCTTACATTAGATATACATAAGACATCTTGGCAATCTTATCATTAGAAGTGATTTCTTTCAGACAACCATGACCGACCATCTTGAACAACTTCAATATTTTTTTTACGAAGTGGAAAATGGACTAAAGTCCATATCTAGCTCGGGCTCTTCAAGAGTCTCCCAAATGTACTGATTTATGTGTCACCAGTGTCCCTTCCTTTCCTGCAAAATATGGAAATACTGCAAATTCCTACAAATATAACAATTTTGGTTTCAGAGTGGAAGTTCAACTGTTCAGCCAGTATTGACCATATTACTAGCACAAGCATTAATATTTTTAGCTTTAGTTTATTAATTTATGTAGACTTGTAAGTGTCAATCGACTGAAATTATATTATGTCCAATTGTGTTAAGAAAATGTGTACATAATATAACACGATGAAAATATTTCATTCCAGAACCAAGTAAATGTGAAGGATAAAACAAACTATAGTACAGTCTACCGCACATCAGTGGATACACTTTGACTTTGAGCTGGCCTAGCCTATTAGGGAGTTTCAATACTACACGAGACCAGTTTATACTGGTTTTGTTACCACTGATGTGAGGTCGACCGTACCTATATGCCAGGAACAATGTATAATTTTCCACACAAGTATGTTCAAAATTTTTAAATTTGATACAAGGTTTCAGGGTTGATGACCTTTATTCTCAATGTTTCTTGCACATACTTTATGGCTTTCGGCCGTCATCGCAACTATGTTTTACAACCAGTTGTCTTTGTCTACGAGGAATTTTTAGTCTTTTATGGCAACCAGTTGTGATAGAAGAAATTTTATTCTTGTTACGCAACCAGTTGCCAACAAGGAAAATCTCAAAAAGATCATATCGAAGAGTTAATTTTCTTTATTCACAACTCACAACCAAAGTAGGTATGCCAAAATGAATATGGGCGAACCCTTTGGGTGGATACCCTTTGGCAAGTTAAAAACTGGACTCGCGTTTAGGTTCCGTACGCACAATTATTGAGAAATTTTCTATCTTCTTCTATCACAACTGGTTGCCATGAAATACTAACAAATCTCGTGGACAACTGGTTGTCAAACACAGTTGCGATGGCGACGATTTTTTCTTATTGGCAACTGGTTGCGTAACAAGAATGAATTTTCTTCTACCACAACTCGTTGCCAAGAAAACTAAAAAATCCTCGTAGACAACGCGTTGTAAAACAGTTGCGATGGCGGCCGAAAGCACTATATGACAGGCTTGAACCGATTATTTCAGGTGTTTATATAAAATTGAGATTGTATCTGAATATCTTCAAACTTAACATTGCATTATTTAAGATTGTAGTTGGTAAAACATTATTTGAATCTCATATTAGTTTTAATGAAACAGTCTCGAATTTTCCCATTCTGTCTAAATCTGACAAGTTATTAGTGCTGAAAAATGTTTAGTAAAGCATTTATGGATCATACTTTCCAACTTTACGTAGGTATACTATACCTTTGTTTAGTTTTATAATTTGTGTACCCAGATCCAGGCCAACACAGGCACTTTATAAAATAGGTTATGTAAAACTGCCCATTTTCTAGTGACACTATGATGAATTAGTATTAGAAGTTATTATTAGAAGTAAGATTCAAATGAAATCATTTTGTCCGTCCGATTTTCCATAGTCTGTAAGGAACTATTTTTATATTTTTACTTTTATTTCTTTGCTTTTCTATTAAATATTTTCTTAAATTTAGTACGTACCTAACTTACTTAGATGCTTAAATATAAATAAGTAAGTACCTGTTGAGCTTTAAAATCCGTCCATGTTTAAATTAATATCTCTGAATAGCATCAACCTATACACACAAGTTCAATAGTGCTGTCCTAGTTGGCGAAATTTGATCCTATTGTGGCGCTTCGTATCGTCGTATACAGACAACACACACATAGATTATTTCTTGCAAGTCAAATGTGTCAAAGGTAGGACTGCACTTTAGAACTCGACCTTACCTACTTAATTTATTACTTACCTATGTATTTTTGTATGAATCTAGACATGATAATGTATTTAGATAGGTAAGTAGGTAGTTATAACTACCTACTTCAAAATGTTTGTGAGAAGTTTACGAAAAATGTAAGTAAAGTATAAATACTTAAATAAAATAATAAGTTTTTGTCTTACTTTTAATACAGTAGTTAATAATAAACTAGAGAAGTATACCCTATCCAATAGAAAAAGAATTATCAAAATCGGACCGCTCAGTAAAAAGTTCTGCATGGTCATACATAAAAAAAAAAATTGCTTTGGGGAAAAATTAATAGTTACTCCAATTTGAGAAACATTCAGAATTCATGCTTTTCTAGTAGCCAAGCCGTGGAAAACCGCTTCAATGTTGACCACTGGGACCACAAATAGTAGGTAGGTAATAATGAATCTTATTGAGTCGCCTTTTTATTATTAGTAGGACTTTATAGGCGAAAGTTTGTTGTAAGGATCTTTGGATGCTCATAATGCTCTTTTACTCAAAAACTACGGAACAGATTTTGATGAAACTTTACAATTATATTAGATTTTCATCAGTCGGACTAACACATACCTACCTAGATTATATAGACACTTCGGGAAAAGCTGTTCCTGAAAAACTTTTCTATGCGGGAAACAGCTAGTAATTCTTAAAGATACTAAGCAAATTGGAATCAAACCAGGCTATGGATTACCTATGTAAATTATGTTAGAAGTAATTGCCTACAGACGATGGTTGGTGCTGACACAGAAAATACATAGATGGCGCTGTTTCACAATGTCGCTAATTTAGTCCCACTTTTTACCGACTTCCAAAAAAGGAGGAGGTACTATGTTCGGCTGTATGTATGTTTTTTTTCCTTGTTTGTATGTTCACCGATTTCTCCGTCAATTGTGGACCGATTTCAAAAACTTTTTAAAAGAAGTTGTTCCCATGGGAATAACTTTTCTACGCGGGCGAAGCCGCTAGCCGCAGGAAACAGCTAGTTTTATATTGTGAGGACGTGACCGATTATGGACTGAACATTCGAAGAGTGTATTCACAACACTGTGTCGCCTGTTGCCATCCATGCGTAGTATCCCTATATAGTTTGTGCGCCATCCTATCGCAAGTAAAAAATCCCCGCGGTAAAGTGCGTGCGTGTAAATGCATGTACAACTATATTTTATTACTAATCTGTGGTCCGACCCGACCATAGATTATGTATACGACAGACGGACGGATTGAGCAGTTCAATCAATCAATCAGTTTTCAGTTCAGCCAGTCAGTGCAGTATTGGTTCAGTGCGGTTTGTAGAGGAAAATATTTGTTTTCTATTAGAAAATCTCAAAATACCTATAAAAATGAATTGGAATACTCCGTTTATATTTAATTTTAAGTTACTTGCATGTTTTTTTATTTTGGTAAGTAGCAAAATCGCGATATATTTTGTCAAACAACTTAGGTTGGAATCTGTTTTACACGTCTTTTACACGTATTCGCCAAACTGATTGTCCATTTTATGGTTCATTAGGAAAACTAATTGGTTTCTAAACATTGAAATTGTTTTGTTTCAGTTGTGTCACAGCTTTTATAACCCTACCGATAGTGGTGCTGTTGATGTTACACACAGTAATTTAGATATGGTGTTAGGTAAGTTAAAAATGTCAGGGGGTACAAAAGGGGGCGCTTTGAAAATACTTCACATTTTTTTCATCATCAATTCTGTTCTATCATCCATTTTATGATGAGTTCTAACTCATAGTAGAAACTAGATGTAGGTATACTACAAACCCATTTTGTTCTATACCTAAAGGAAAAATTATTGTAGGTAGGTATGCTGGCATGTGTGCAATAAGAATATAAAGATCGCAAAGTGCATGGGGATCTGTCAATTACATTTTTATATTATTTAATATAAAAATTTAAAAGAGACCCAGCTGGATGAGGTTAGCGCCGGACCGGTCGTCGTGGAGATCCTCGGGGGAGGCCTTTGTCCAGCAGTGGACGTCTACAGGCTGATATGATGATGATTATTTAATACCACAGATTGATATTTATTTGCAACGTCAGTATTTTCCGGTCAATTTTCGAATTACCCAGCCAATTGATGGACCAGAGACAGACAGATAAACAAGCTTTATTATAAGGGCATCAGTTTTGATAGTAAAGCTTAGCTTTTGAATTAACCCTGGCCTGGCCCCTTTTCTAGATGTTCTGATATTGTGAACTGTCCTGTCCAGGTCTAATTATACATAGATAGTCATACCAGAAAATTGCAGTTCGCCTCTTACAGCTTAATTATAGTTTCAAAATTACATACCAAAGTACAAGACAAAATCCTGTGACAAGGAATTTAAAATACTTCACCCCTTTGTTAAAATAATAACTATATTTTAAAATAATCGACTCCACTACCTATTAAAAAACATCTTTCTTATTCTTCCAGCTTCCAATGAGGTTGTGTTTATTAACTTTTATGCGGAGTGGTGCAGATTCAGCAACATGCTGATGCCAATTTTTGATGATGCTGCTGATGAAGTAACAAAAGCCAACTATGATCCCGGCAAGGTGGTTATGGGCAAAGTTGATTGTGATAAGGAGGCTGCCATTGCAACTAGATTCCACATCACTAAATATCCTACTCTGAAACTTTTCCGTAATGGTTTGCCAGCAAAGAAGGAATACAGAGGTAATTTTTCTCTTGCACACAATCTTTGTATTAAATTAGACCCATTTATTATAAAAAGTACTGTGTGCACTTACTATATGTATAGCTTTGTATGCAGTTATAGGTTTGTTTGTTGTGCTAATTATAATAGCATAAACTTGATATGCCTATATAAGACTGTAGTACTACTTACCTAGGTAGATATTTTGTGAAAACCTTCATCAACAGCCTAATAACATGTCCCCACTGCTGGGGCTCAGGCCTACCCTATCAACGAGGGTGTTCGGGCTATAGTCCACCACGCTAGCCCACTGCGGGTTGGTGGACTTCACATGCGCCTGAGAATTTCTTCTTCGGCGTATGCAGGTTTCCTCACGAACCTTAACTAATTGAAACCAGCATAGCGGCTATAAACTGCCTGCTTGGAACTCAATAATAATATTATCATATGTATTTAATTGGCGTTCTGTGTTTATAAAGCTGTTTCAATTACATAAGCTGGTTTTATATGCTCTACAATAAAATGAAATGAGAGATTGTTATGCAAGATTTTCTTTTTTTGGTGTTTTTATTGGAATATTTTAATTTTGGATTATTTTATTTGTGTCAATATCTGTTGTAATACACTAGGTATGTGTATTGAACTTCTAATCTATGATCTAAACAACCAAAAATATTTTTGAACTACTTGTTAATGAGTTTAAAAAATTTTAATTTCGGAAAGTAGTTTTGTTTGTCTTTTCTAACTAAATAACTTAAATAATTTGTTACATTTATAGGTCAGCGCTCTGTAGAAGCCTTTAGTGATTTTATCAAGAAGCAGTTAAATGATCCTGTCGTCACATTCAGCTCCCTAAAAGAGCTTCTTGACCTTAGTGAAGATAAAAGGCATATTATTGGATACATGGACCGGAGAGATCAACCAGAATATGAAAATCTCAGGAAAGTAGCAGCCAGTCTAAAGGATGAGTGCCTTTTCCATGCAGGTTTTGGTGATGCATCACAGCAAATGCATCCACCAGGTAATTAAGAACTTTTAAATGATTATCTCATCAACAGCATATTGTTATAATAAGTCCCATTGCTGGACCAGGCCTCTCGCGATTGCAGTATATTAAAGTATAGTAAAGCTTAGACTATTCTGCTGCCCACTGGATGGAATTTTTCTCTAGTCACCTCATACCACATTCACAGGAAGACCTTTGGAGAATTCATCTTTCCCTACAAAAAAATTACAAGTTTTGTTCTACTCACCAATGATAAAACTAAGTCCTTTATATACAAAAGAAATCATATTGAATTCCAGGTCAACCAATTATAGTGTTTAGAACAGATAGGAAGATGTCAACTGAGCCTGACGAAACATACAAAGGGTCGATGACGAGCTTTGACGAGCTATACGCCTGGGTCCAAGAGAAGTGTATACCTATGGTGCGTGAAATCACGTTTGAGAATGCCGAAGAGTTAACTGAGGAAGGACTGCCTTTCCTGATTCTTTTCCACCATCCCACTGACACAGAGAGTGTAAAGAAATACAAGGATATCATCAGTAGAGAACTGGAAACTGAGAAACGTATGTAAAATTAATAAGAATAATGCTAACCTCTTGTAAATAGGTCGTACGGCGACTTCGTCCTCGCGGTATTTTAAAAATCGTAACCCGATAGTGGGCCCTATTTTGAGGGCAGATATTTATTTAGTTACTTAGCAGCGCCCTCTGACTGTTCCGAATTGTCGAGAGATGGCGTTGATTGAACTTTAAGGACCATTAAGCCATCCAAACACTGGCGTGTAGCCGCGGGCAAGATGTGCACTGGTCCACTGCCAACGCGCCTGTGTGGACTACTCCATGCAATCCCATATAACGTCAACTGACCACCACCGTTAATATGCGTTCAAGAAGGTTATACGCTTCTTGGTATAGATAGACCATATTGCGTATAGTGCAAATGAATGGGAGTAGGAAAAATTACAATTTTAGACATACCCATCCATTTTCTTTTTCAGATGGTTTTTAATATAATAAATATTATAATCAATTTACCTATTTAGCTAGTGACGTAGTTTCAATATCAGTAAAAGTTTTACAATATCTTGTATAGTTCAGGAATAAACTAGTGAGATCTTTTATCATTTTCACACTGTTAATCTGTAAGTATATTATATATTTTTTAACATTTAAATGCAGCCATGCATCATGCATGTTGTATCAGCATAAATACAATTAGGTTCTAATCAGATAAACAACTAAACTAAAAGATAAATTTAAAGCAACTACTAAGTAAGACGCATGTACACAAAGCGAATGCAAGTTTTCTGGAAACGAATAAACATTGTAATTTGTAATATATTATTTAAGTACATAAGTACGCCAACTGCGTCATATATTACGTGAAGTTATTTATAAAGGTACAGGTGGGGTTTTTGCTCGTTTAATTTGATGAAATTCACACAATTTTTACTTAAATTCTACTAATAAGTGAAAGTTTGTGAAGATCTTTGCATGTATGTTTGTGAGTTTGGATGTTTGTTACTTTTTCACGCAAAAGCTACGGAACAGATTTTTATGAAACTTTACATTAATATAGTTTATAACATCACAATAACACATAGGCATTCATAAAGATATGTAAGTTTGGCCAAATTTTATCCAAATTTAATGCGGGTGAAACCCTAAAGGCTATGGATTTCATAAGAACTTAAACAAACTAAAAAGTTAGAACTTAATATGATGCTGCCTGATACCAAAAATACATCGATTGCGCTGTTTCACGATGTCACCTTTGTATAGACCTATTCGCTATAGACTGCTATAGACTATAATGTTATTTGTTGTAATTTCCAGAGAACGTGAACTTCCTGACGGCCGACGGGGTGCGCTTCGAGCACCCGCTGCACCACCTCGGCAAGGCCATGTCTGACCTGCCCCTCATCGCCATCGACTCGTTCCGCCACATGTACCTCTTCCCCGACTACAAGGACATGGACAAGCCGGGGAAACTCAAAGAGTTCCTTCAGGACCTTTACTCGGGCAAACTGCACAGGTTAATTATTGACTATGATACGTTACCCCTGACCCCAGTTTATGATAACGTGGTTTCACTTAAATCTCTCCCAGAAACTATTTAAAGTGGTCTGTCCCCAATGAGATTCTTTTGGATTGAGATTGGCCTATAGTGGCATGGTTGAGCACCAGAGGTTGTGGGTTTATTGATAGACAACTTTTTACGATTTCTACGGTCTGCATGTTATACATATTTGTGAATTGTCCTATCCTTGTCTAAATCCCATACTACAAGGAGGAAATCCTTGTTTGGGATTAGACAAGTTTTAGTATACATATTTATAAAGGGCGGAAATGATGTCAAGCCGATTAATTAGTTAATATAAAAGGTATTATAAACCCTTTCCATCTCTAAGAAAACTACCTGCGGCTTCGTCCGCGTAGAAAAGTCTAAATTGTGTAATGTGAATGTTCTAGAGAGTTCCACTACGGCCCCGACCCGTCCCAGATGGCGATAGACACTGACGTGAAGGTGACCACTCCCCCCGAGTCCACATTCAAGAAGCTGGCGCCCTCCAAGAACAGGTACACGCTGCTCAGGGACGAGTTATAAGGTTACTGTAACTAGGCCATGCAATTTAGTATAACCCAGAACTGCACTTACTGAAGAAACCATCTTCTGAAACGTTTTTTTTTGTCTTTTATAAGGTAAATAATTCGAAATGAACTACACAAACTTCGAGGTTAAAATTTTGAGGATTGAAAAAAAATACAATGAGCTTGGGAACGTTTTTTTTAAATATTTTTTAAATATGCAAGTTTTAAGTTAAAATATGACAATAAAAAAATTCTCTAGCACTTAAAATAGCTTCACAATTTTTGAAAATTATTAGTAAGATATATTATGTAATTATTTTATTTCTTGCAAGTTTTTCCTTTCGACTGTGGATACCGTCCGGGTGTACGCGGGGGTGCGCGGGCCGCGGTATAGGTCTCGCACGTCGTCGCTCAGTACCGGAGTACATGACGCGATCGCCAGCGAATTCTCAAAAATTTAGCGAGGTTGACTTGTTGTACAAATTAATGAGTCGTATAACATACGTAAATACGTATCGTATCGAAGTGAAATAATTATCTACATAGTAATTACATCTGTAATATTATTATGATAAAAATGAACTTTTTTCTCTTTTCCCTCCCACTCTCATTGCATAAGCAGTGTCATTGCCAAAAATTGATAACAATAGTTATTTCATTCATGCTTACTTTGCTAATTTAATTAGGACTACTGTTTTATCGTTTTTGATGAAAAATGATAATTTGATCAAATATGATTTTTAATTAAGGCCTGTAGGTGTAACTGCCAAGTTGGTGTAGTTATTTTGAATGACCCTGTATCTTTTTATTACTTCAAATATTATCTTAATATTAACTTAACTTAATTTCTTCGTATTTGTATACCTTAGTTGTTTCTTTGGGATGTCTATTAAATTATTACTTGCCCATGCATAAAGTCCCAAAAAAATATGAAATATTTATATTATTGTTTCGTTGTGACTATATTATTTATAGTTGAGAAAAGAATGATGTATTTTGAAGCGTGATACTTTTATATATCCTTAAGTTAATTCCTTCTTTTTCACTCAATCGATATACTTCTGGCTAAATATATACATATTAAACATATTATTATTAAAGTATTACTTAATGTTTATAACTTGTCTACTTATTAAATGAAAGCACGGTTCTATAGCTCTGGTAACTCATCTGCGCATAGGTATACATAGACAACAGTACTGATTTCAAACATTTACGAATAACATTATTTTAAATCGAATCCATAGAAACAATCTTTGCACATTTTTAATTTTAGTGTTAGGTTTCATTATTTTATTGGTTTAGTGGAAGTATGGATGAATGTTTAATCCTGAACTAACAAGTGAAATGCAAACTTGTTGAACGAGTTAGTGTCATACCCACAGATTTATAAACTAAAGGGTCATACCATAACTTATTTATTATCCAGGCATGAAAATTGTTCTAGCACGTATAAAATTTTCTGTGATTTTAGGCCTACAATTTTATATCAACAAAGTACAGTTTAATGAAATCTTCTTAGGGAACCATCATGACAAGGCCATTTTAGTTCCTGGGGTCTTCTGTCCAGTAGAAGTAATTAATATGTGGTTAATCTGATTCTGTCATGATGATTTAAACTATAATTTTAGTGCCTAAATAATTTTATTAATTATACCTAAGTTCAAATAGGATTTGATAATATCTATAGTAATTATTGTCGATATAAATAACATCAGTATGTAAATTTTATCAGTACTAGAACAATTAATTTCTGTCTTCTTATTTACACCTTCCAAAATGAACTGTCCAGTATATCTGCCTGTTTTATATAAATCAAAGCGTTGTTATGTTACTCTATTTTTAGTTATAGTATTATTTTAAATCAAACATGTAATGTAACTCACGAATTTTATATCATTTACACTACTTTGTATTATGCGATCTGAACAGAAATTGTCTGAACATACTTGTACTGTACTTATTGTACTTTTCGTATTTATGTATTGAGAAATTACCTCACTATTATGGAGTTTCATTATAGTATACTGATTATTTCGAAGAACCTCTGTACTTTTCTAATAATTGATAATTTGATTAATGAATATTGAATAATTTCCAAGAGAAAGTCTCATTACTTCATAAACCATTTTGAGGTGAAATTCGTGATATTTCCAAAAAAACCATGGACAGGATCGATAGTGGCATCAGTGTCACCGAAACCTCAAACAACTAGTAAAAATATCTAGCTATAGTAAGTAAAGGTGTAAATTTAAAATTTAAACAAATTATCACTGGGTTAAAAATAATTTATTGTTAGTTGCAATGTAGCTTTTGATTTGTTGTGAATATTTTTGTTTATGTTAAGCTGTTACATGACCATCCAACCGAACAGTTAAAGAACCCTGTTAGATTAAAAGTGTTGCAATTAGGAGACATGATGACGAGACAAACATTCCTCGATCTAAGCAGTTATTTTATTATTTACCGTGTATGTGAAATAGTTGTACAAAATGTATGTTTTGTGGACGTGTGTTGTAATAAATTTTTCGAGCCTTAATAAAGTTGATTTTACTTTACCAGTTTACTGATTGGGTTTATTTGGAGTTGAACACCACTGACTTTGTCCAAGCGAACAAAGGCGCGGGCAACAGCTAGTCTGTAAATATTTAAAGAAACTAGAATAGTTGTTTGTGTCTGTACATTTTTCTTTACGATAAAACGAGGCCGAATTTTTTTTCATTCTTGTCTGTTCAGGCATAACACAAACCACTGAACGGATTTTGACGAAACTTTGTAAAGTGCTAGTGTTTATATCCCTAGCTAACATATAGACTATAAAACGTCTCGAAAGTGACTAATGCCACACGTGCTTCCAGTAAAAAATAGGGCGAACCAAATCTACCTAAGGTGTCTTGTATTTTAAAATAAAACCCTGACTGACTGACATACATACAGTGTAACAAAATGCCTTTTAACGGTTAAAAGTGCCAACGACAAAATTACCTTGTTCAAGCGAACGAAGTCGCTGGGAACAGCTAGTCTAGTGCATTCAATATAAGATCCTTTAATTTCATGGACACGACCTATTCTAATTTCGTAAGATGGGTGAAACTTGTCCAAGTTCCGATATTTTTTTTGCCAATCTAATGAGTGCGAAGCGCTGGCGTCAAAATGCGCTATTAACAATCGTCATATCAGTTCAAAATGTCTTGTTGTGTAAAATAAACTGCGCTGGAGTCGTCCCGAGGAGTTTTTACTTGTGTAGACGGCAATTTCGGCTGTCACTGTAGAAAGAGCGCCTATTGAACAGTGCCGCGGCGCCACGGGGCGCCTCGCTCCGCAGAATTCCTCTACCTACTTTGTATTTTTTTCTTGACAGGGTGACGAGATTTACTTTTATTAATATTACTTTTATAAAAATTTTATGCCTTACTTTTTTTTACGTATACTGATTTTATTAGCTGCGAACTTGCAGTCGTGTTTACTTTTCGTTAGATACGGTCAACCACACGTCAGTGGAAACAAAACCAGTATAAACTGGTCTCTCATAGTATTGAAACTCCCTGACAGTCTAGGCCAGCTCAAGGTCATAGTGTTTCCACTGACGTGCGCTCGACTGTACGTAACGTCTTAGTATTTCGGCCAAGCCAATTAGGCGCTCAATAAGCGGCTGGAATAAGTAATCATGAAATGAACACGATATGTTTTAGATCTGATAACCACCAAAGATATCGTTCACAAGACGCGCACCACCATGAAGTTAGGATCTCTGGTGGGCGCGCGCGCCTAATTTTTTTCATTCAAGCGCACCGCACATGAAAGAAAGAAAGAAAAATCATTTATTCGACGTATGTATTTGTAAGTATGTATTTACACAAATATAAAGCTACGTTGAAATGATACGCCAGGAGTCACTGTCGATCGGTGCGATGCGACTTGAAATAACATATCCCAGCGCGCTTTTACGAGCCGCTCGCAACCCGCGCCGACCGCTTGGTGAACTCGAATCAGTACCTACTCCTAGACTCCTACCATTTTTACAACGTCAATATTCGCTAGCGACTACGTAAAAACAATATCTATATCTGTCTTTCGTAATTAGTCGGAAAGAGACCGCACTATTACGTTTTTACGTTGTCGTTTGTTAGCGAATATCGACGCTGTCAACTCATGATATGGGCTCCCTAAACGATCATGCGGCATGGCATGCATTACGTGCTGTCACACATGCATGACCGTCTAGCTGTAGTGATTGCCCACAGATTAATGATATAGTGTCTTCGACAGTGATTGAGTGCATGACATGCAAACTGTTTAGGGACACTTAATATAGGGCTACAGTTACCTACCTATACCACAGAGGACTATAACAGTTGCTACGCAAGAGAGGGCTCACTTCCATTTATATCGGTCCCACTCAGATTAACCACCAGTTCTAATCTGAGGTCCCAGCACTTTAGAAATATACCTACAAAAATCTACACATGCCATTTTGTACCTTGGCATTCAAAAGAGGTTATATTACACTGAACGACTGACTGAATGACGCTAATCTTAGTAGTCTGTGTCAGTGAATGTCGCCTAGGATTGCGCGTCGCGGCGAATGCCTATACCACTCAAGTACTATTAGGTAGGTATAAACACTACACTACAGTATTCGACATTTTTTAACATATGGTGTCTATTGGGGGTTATCTGCGGATTGATCTCACCACTCTACTATTAGGTATATACCTAATTCTGCCCCACGAAATCCCATTAATAACACTAATGATCCTTAGTTTTATAAAACTAACAAAAGCGCAACTTTTTCAAGAGTTACACAATAAGTACCTTAGAATACAAAAGATGGGAGAAGGCAATCGTTTGGTGCGAACCTGTGCTCTTTGTGGATGAACAGGTACTTACATCGCGTGATCTTGTTACAGGTTGACAAAGCCTCCACGCTATTTTCAACTCCTTTACAGAATGTACGAAACTGAGCGGAATTCCGATCAGATAACACTAGCGTCCGTTTCAATACAAAGGCACTATAAAACTTATTCACGATTACACCCAAGTAACATTTGAGCTTTTTATGCCTTTTGTTACGTCTAAATATCGGGTTTCTCAAAAATGCAATGTTACTTTTTGCTTTTAGCGAGGTTTTAAATTCAACGTGTTTATCAGTTTATTACAGCGTCAGTGGCGTCGGGGATAAGACGGCCTATCATATCGAAAGGTCCGAAGTTTGATCCCCGGCTGGGCCTTGTACCGATGGGTTTTTTCTCGAAACTTAGGTACATTTCTCAAACGGTGAAGGAAAACATCGTGAGGAAACGTGCATACGCCGAAGAAGAAATTCTTAAGGCGCATGTGAAGTCCTATATGTACATACCTATAACCTCTTTGGACCAAAACCAAGAAGGTGAGAACCTACCCTACCTACGTTATTTTGTGGGACCGTTTTCAGTAAGCAAATAGGTAACGTATTTCCCCTTTTTGGTTTGCTAAAAGTATTAGGTTTGTTAAAAGTTATAGAAGCGTGGGTCACAATACAGAAGCGTAGGTGCCATGCTGGCTGCGCGTCCACAATGCACGCAACCCGACACCACGACGTCGGTACTTTGTGCAACTCATAAAGCGCCAGGCCATTCATGGGCGCACTGTTCAAAGACAGGAAGTGAAGGACAGCGTGCGATAGAACCAATTACCGCCCACGATATCGGAAACCTGTAATTAGTGTAAAATATCCGAGATGCGAACGGAAACGCTCAGGCTGTGTGGTCGAGAATAAGCATTACTTACTATTGAAAAAGCGCTTTTGAAAGTGGGCTTAACATCACGTTCGGTTCTTTTCCCCTAGACCAAATTCAGGTTGAAACTATCTACCTATAACCTAGGTAGGTAGTTTAACGACGGCAGAGCGGGAAGATATAGCTGTCGCCCGCTGTGTGGCTTTGGAGGAGAAGAGTAACTACGAGAAAAGCAAGTCATAGTAAAAAGTAAGTACATAATGTTAGTGATTTAAGTATCTTCAGTCAGTTTTTCTTTAGCTGTCTTATGAAAACAAACTTTATTTGAGTCTCGGCCACTTGCGCGAGCAAGGTACTGTAGCAGCAAAAACAAGTTTGCATACCGTAACTTTGCGGTCCACTTTGAAACATCAATCTATCGTTTATTTTGCTTTCATCCGCAATGCGCTTGTTTTCTTATGGCACCTAAGGAAAAATGATTTTTACATGATTTTTACGGTAGTTTTATCACGTTATCTTGTTCTCCAAAATGAATGATTGAAGGGTCGGTCGGTATTTTTGAGTTCGCACGCCGCTGACAAAGACCCAGTAGCCAGAAAGATTTATGGCGTGAGCAGAGCGATCATAGCGCATTAGTAGTCAGCATTGTCCACTGCATGGGGGCTTTGTGGCCGGCTGGGGACGGTACAGTAGCACCCTGAGCTTTGTCCGGTGCCCGCATTGCTTCTATTGTTCTACCCGGTCGTAAACATGTCGACAGGTTAACTGAACAAGCTTCACAATTCGAGAAGTTGCGAGCAACAGAAGCTATACTTCGTGGAATGGATTGCATAGGCAAGTATGTTGTCTTAGCGTAGTTTTCACTGCAGTTAGAAGTTTTTTTAGTTCAGTCAGACAAGTGTATCACTATCACAGTTTGTGTAATGAAATTAAATGTTTGTCCGCGGCTTTGATCGTTGCTATGTATCGGGGTTTATCTCTATGTACCTCTATTAGGTATACAATAATCAGCGATAATAATGTATCTATGTGTAATCTTTATTTTTCTCAATATCAGTGAATGTTACTAATTGGCTGAAAAAGACGTTTACGACATTTGTAAAACTTTACAATCGGATTCTGTTTCTTTTATACTATGTACCTACCACCTACGAAACTACTACGCTACCTAGGAAATGGCTTAATTTTTACGATGGGAAACTATTCCCGTGGGAAACAAAAACTTACATTAGCGCAGGCAACTGTTTGTTATATGGAAACACATAAATGTATATAATAAATTATAAGGTATTATTTTGTATTAGGTGTTTAGATTCAAGTCATTCTTTCATTAATTTAAATATGGCTTGTTGGCCGGGCCTGATAAATTAGATAAATAGATAAATAAAAATAATAATTATTAAGATCCGTCGAGGAAGAAAAAGGGAATGTAGTGTCTAGAGAGAGCGGTGTGTTTAGTTTAAAACAAAAGCACAGGGAACGATTTAACAAACTGCCATATTTTAACAACGTGTAATTAAAGGTTTGGCTCCGCTCGAATATGCATAAATCATGCGTCTGCCGCGAACTGCCGACCGAAATAGAGAAAAAATTTAAAACATTAAGCGTCTGACAGTGGAAAAAGGAAAATAATACATTTTAGATAGGTAGGTAGGTATGTGTTTAGGTATACTGTGTGTGTCGGTTTTGTGGTAGGTACATTAGTTTATAAATATTTGAACTTTCATATTTAGGGTCAGCACGCCAGCTACTTAGAGTATACATACTTGTATACCTACTGTATTACATACTTATATACTCTAAGGTCAGCTAGGATTTAATGCGTCCGTGAAAAATGTGAAAAAATAAGATTACTCAGTAAAGAGACATCTATTAGGTACTTCGAAAATCTACGTTCGAAAAACACTATAGGTCCTTCTATTTTATTTTTGACAGCATAGGTTTTTATTTCTCTACTAAAAAACATTTCAGTTACTCAGCAAGGAAGGATGATGCATTCTACCTGGTTTTCTGAAATGTATTTTTAACCTATGTGCGCTTAGATTATTTGAGATTTTTAAAATAGACGGTACGAAGACCGAATTATCTAAGTATTTAAATAATGTAATCTATCTGCTTTAATTTGCTGTTGAGCAAGTGTCAACCAATGAGTATGGATCTAGAACATGAACCGCTCTGGAATCGGACCACTCTCGCTCGCTTTTCAAATTCTCTCTCCGACTCAGAGCCGAACTCATAACTCACGGGTCGGGGTGGGGTGTGTCGGAGGCTGCGCTGGGTCTCGCGGGCCGGGCGGGGCGGGGCGGGGTGCGCGCGCGCCGCTCGCGGGCACCCCCGGGGCGGAGCGGAGCGGGGCGAGGTGACAACCGCTCGTTACCTCTATTCCAAGCCAGTTATTAAAAACGTCTCGGCGCGAGCGGAGTGCCGCCCTGTAATTATCCAGTTGAAGGTTTCGTCGTATACGTGTCACCACCGTCGTCCGGAAATGCAGTACGTGGATCCGCCCGCTCAACAGGTCCGTCCGCCCGCCCACGCCCTCCCCCTATCAACTGATGCTTCACAATGTGTTTGTTAAAATTACGTCGTTTTTTATTGTGTACCTATTTGTAGTGAAAGTGAAGAATTTATAGTTCCGCAATGTTAAATCTGACAAAATAATCTTGTTTTCTAGTGAATAAATGAATAATTAACTTTCATAGAAAGTAAATAGGCTCAGTAAATTTATAGTATAGCCTAGTCAGTTATTAGTTTAGATTTTTAGTGTTTAAATAGTACACTTAATTTAAAAATAGCGTGCAATCCTTCCTATCAATGTAAAATCAGTTTATCATTTTTCTGTCAAATAAATTAATATTTATTTAATTATTTCACGACTACAGATGATGAGCATGATGAGCGGTTACGGGTGCGGCTACGGTCGGGGCGACGCGCTGTCCCCCGCCTCGGACCTGTCGTCGTGCAGCAGCGCGTCGTCGGGCGCGTGGTGCGGCGCGCCGGCGTGGCGCGAGCTGCCCGCCTACGCGCCGCAGTACCCCTACTGGCCCCCCGCCGCCGCCGAGGAGGCCCGCGAGCTGCAGCGCCGCTGCGCCAAGTGCCGCTGCCCCAACTGCCTCACCGAAGCCGCCGGCTTCGGTCCCAACTACGGAAAAGACGGCGCCAAGCGCGAGCACGTGTGCCACGTCCCCGGTTGCGGCAAGGTGTACGGCAAGACGTCCCACCTGAAGGCCCACCTGCGCTGGCACACCGGCGAGCGACCGTTCGTCTGCAACTGGCTGTTCTGCGGCAAGCGGTTCACGCGCTCGGACGAACTTCAGAGGCACCTCCGCACCCACACGGGAGAGAAGAGATTCTCCTGCCAGTTCTGTGCGAAGCGCTTCATGCGCTCCGACCACCTCGCTAAACATGTCAAAACACACGCCAACGTGACGAGAAAGAGCAAGAAAGCCAAGGATGATGAAAGAGAGGAAACGCCAAAAGATTCCGATGACAAAAACGATTCGACAGTGGGTTCGAGAGACGTCGCATCAATGGCTAACTCTGCCGGCAGCACTAACTACGGTACGGTGCCAGTGGCGAGCTCTCCGAGCGCTCCGAGGCACACGACAGTGAACTATGCGGCTGTCGCCCCGAGCGTTGTGCCGAGTGCGTCGAACGGTTTCACAAGTGGTCCGGTGTTCGGTGGCGGCGCGGCGATGAGCGCCGGCTGGTGTCCAGAGGTCCGGCAGGACATGCTGTATTCCCGGGGTCCTGTCCGTGACCACAGAGTCTACCAACAGTACGCCGCTCCTTTAAGCTCTTACCAATGCGCTACTAAAGATAATTATGGAATATTTCAGGGACATTATAATTTACAACCACCGGTAGCGCTCGGACAATAATACTTTGTTAAAGTTAACTACTGTTACTTTGAGACATGCTTTTGTAAATAAATCGTTGCTACATGTTCTATTGAAAAATATAATGTGCATGTGATGTTACCAAACAATTGTTTCATGTGATGTGATTGTTTTATATTGATGACTTTATTAATAGTTGTGGTAAGTAAGTGCCTTGAAATAATATTAAGAATTTTAAAAATAAAAACACAATTTTGAATTCGAATGCGTCTCGTTTATTTTTTCCATATCTGTACTAAACTATATTTATGAAAATGTAAGGGCAAAATTTTATATCAACCTACGAGAACCTTTCAAATAAATTAGCTTTCTGAAGTGGACCAATTTAGTATGTACTATGGTTTGTAATTCATACATATATAAAAAACTTAAAATCATACTCATAATCTCTAAAAAATGTACATTGCAGATTCATTTTAGATCCTAACTGAACCTACTATATCTTATATTAAAATAGATAAAGAGTCAAACTTCAATACATAATATAAATACGAAAGTGCTACGCGTCGTAGCAGTGCACTACGCCATACGTAGCACACTTTTTATATAATTATAAGTGATGAAATCTTTGGTACTAACAAGCTAGTTATTTTTTACATGATTTAAGTAAGTATGTGCATGTGTGCCTAATAAAGATACCGGCGAATACAACTTGACCCTTTTAAAATAATTTAAAGCAATTGGCTACGTTGAATCCCAGGAACTGAATTTGTTTTAAGTATCTTGAACCTTAAAAGTATGCCGTATCAGAAAAAATACTTAGGAATTGATAAATTTGGAAATTCCAACATGCCTGGGTTATTCGTTTTTTCTTTATTCCCAGAATGACCTACAAATGATCCTATTTTCTTCAACGTCCTAAAACAAAATGTCTTAAAATTGGTGCAGTCTGTAATTAAAGAGGGTACAAAATACCTACCTATATGATTTTTATAAGCTTTTTTTCATTAGGTACTCCGGTAGGTATCAACAGCCTATTAATGTCCCCACTGCTGGGGCTCAGGCCTACCCTCTCAACGAGGGCGTGCGGGCTATAGTCCACCACGCTAGCCCAGTGCGGGTTGGTGGACTTCACATGCGCCTAAGAATTTTTTCTTCGGCGTATGCAGGTTTCTTCACGATGTTTTCCTTCACCGAGAGCAGTCAGTACATGTACTTAAGTTCCTAGAAAAAACCCATTGGTACATGGCCCAGCCGGGGATCGAACCTCGGACCTTTCGATATGATAGGTCGCGTCTTATCCCCGAGGCCACTGACGCTCCGGTAGGTACTGCAGGCAAAAACTGATCAGTCAGTACGTACGAATCGAACCTCATAAACGACTGAAGGAGTCTTGTCATATTTGGCACAAAATGCGAAGACGCATGGAGCTGCCCTACGCCGCGACTGTGGTGTGTCGTCAAGACTCAGAAGTAGAAGATCTGCGATCATTAATACTAGAAGATAGAAGAAAACGAAAATTTAAAAATGAATGGAGTGCAAATGCATTCGGGATAAATGATCATTTAAAAATGTAGAATAGACGTTCATTCGGAGATGAGTTTAGGTTCCTCAAGTGCTAGTGCACTCTCGCGCGTTTCAGCCTTCATAACTGCAACGTATGAAGGGTCAGAAGGAGCGGATATAGTACCGATTGTGATCCAGTTTAACAAACATATTTATTATCGTTACATTCCCAGATATAGGTAACAGAAAATGTTTTGAAAGAAAGCAACTCATACTTAGATGTGGCTTACATTTTGCTTCCTTTTTAATGTAAGTATTAAGCACGTTAGAAAATGGTGGTTCCTTTTGCGGCTGATCAAAGCTACAAGACTGACAAAAATGTAATGTGTGAGTAACTATTAAAAAGCGGCTCTGATCAAACAATAGGTATAGTAGATTCACAAACAAGTGAATATGGGTATGGTGAAGTGAATATAGCTAGAGTGATCGGGAGCTGTATTTTTGAATCGCTCGCCTTGCTTCGAGCGGTCGATTCTATTGATTTTTGTATCGGATGTCGAAGGAAAATTAGTAGAATCTACCGATCGGAGCGAAGAAAGTGATTCAAAAATAGAGCTCCGGGTCTCTAAATGTAGTTCAAATACTAGACTTAAGTAAAGTCTAGATAGAATTCCTTTTTCAAAAACCACAATCTGACAGCCACACTCTAAGGTTTATATAGGTAGGTACGTTGGATCCCGAAAGCTGAGAAAAGTTAAAATAAATAGCAGTATGACAATGACAGAACAACAGAAACTAATACTTTTCCCACCCAGTGGGGATGGCCGGGTGTGAAAAGTGGAACAGACGATTTTATTTTCTTACTTTAAATTCAGCTTTATTCCAAGCAGCGAGTCCAGTACTGTTTATTTCATATATTCGAGCTTGTTTCACCCAATGTATAGTAATACATTGAGAGAAAGAGCGTTTTTCTCAGGATAAAGATGAACCAATGCCGCTTTTCATTATTTCATAGTGCCGCCTCTCGCCGCTAGATGGCGCTGGGCGACGCGCACGTCGAGCTCGGCGGCGGCGGCGGGCGTAATTGCACGCGGCTATTATCTGGGCGGCGCTCGGCGCGCATGGCGGCCGCGGTGCGAGCGGGATGCACTCGATAATACGTAAAACAAAACGAGGGAGTAATAATGGTAAAAAACGAGCAGCACGCAAATTATAGTGAGAAATGAGGCAGCCGGTAGCGGTGGGGGCTCGGTGAGTGCGGCGGGGGCCGGCCGCGGCAGTCGCGGTCGCTCGGCGCACGCAGACCGCCCGCGCCGCCTGCGCCGCGCTCGCGAGTGTTGTGCGACATGCGCCACCAGCCCCCGCCGCCGGCGCCATGAGCGGCCAGCGCGCCTCCTCGCCGCCGCCGGACCACCTCATGAATGTGAGTCTCAGCCTCTCTCGCGGCCGCTCACACTCACTCTCCACTACACACGCCTATGCACGCTCGCATACATACACTTCATTCATACATACATATTACACCCTAAGACAAACAAATGCTCAATAATCAATAATTTCTGTAAAAGTAAGCCAATGAAGCAACTTGTAACATATTACAAGTAGGTAGGTACTAAAATTCATCCCGTGCTGGAGTACAGATAAACATGTGTCTACTGAGTAGGCACATGTATTTTATCGGAAAGAGACGAATAAGTGTGTACAAACTAAAGTTGGGGATCTTCTTTTTCTGCAATGTTGACTCATACTGTACTGTTACGGTAATAAAAGACTATGTGGTCACTACATCGTTCCTGCTAAATTATATTATGAACTTTAATGACCTGTATAATTATAACTAGGTCTATTAGAACCCTAAAAAAGTGATGTTCACGGTCTATGAACCCAAATTGTAGAACAAACCTCGACGGTCGAATCTATGAGACGGTTTGTTAGACCGGGAGCACCCCCGGGTATTGTCGATTTAGCACGCACCATAAGCGGAGCATTACACTCGATGAGGCTGCGTCCCCGAGGAACCTTCTGCTAACTAACGAAAGAAAAAAAATGCGGTATTGATGTGAGGCTGTGTTCTATCTCAACTATTTAGATAGTTACAATGAGATAATGACTATAGTGAAAAGTACAAATTTTGCCCCTATTTTCGAAGAGTTGGATATTGAGAATAAATTGCTATTTTTTATTTTTATCCGACACTAGATGCAAAACATAAATTAACAAAGTAATATAGAGAAATATTGCTTAACTTATTAGATACTGCTGAAATACTGAATTTAACAAATTGATATAGTGTTTTTGAAATGCACAAAATGTTTATATCTAAAGCTCGCTCCTTTCCGTACTTCTCAGCTCTATGTTTAACCTCAATTACTATTCATGGCGACCGACCGCCCCCACTGATTCGAGTCCCTTCCAGTGGACCCAGCACTATCGCCCCAGAAAGTATTTCCGACTAGTATGCTAGAAAATACATATTATGTGTAAATTTCCTTGATATTTCTGACCCTTTGAATAGTAATTTAGGAAGTTGGATATCGCCTCGAGGGCTCTGAATAATACATTAGTTGGTCATCCGTCAGAAATGATTTGGTAATGAATAAATGATTCGCTAATGTAGTTGGTAATGATGGTTAATACTTTTAACGACAAGTTATTTGGAAACATAAAAGACTTGAGCGTTCAGTCGAGATACTTTATTATCACCTGAACCAAAATTATAGATCCTGCACCTTTATTTTACAAATCTATTTCTATAAAAATATTAATTCCAAATCAATAGTGATTTAGTTATTATCTTAACGTTACCAAAGTAAATAAATACTTATATTCGACACAAATTGAACATAATCTATAAGAGAAGCGGCAGGTAATTTATTTATAAAGCAATAACCGTCACATAAACGTTATTGTTATTATCTAAAAATTGCCCATTACAGTTTGTTCCGAACATTACTGACAGTTCATAAAAACTGCCGAAAATGCTAATTCAATTAAGTGAAGTCAAATAAAATAAAGGTCGTGCCGGCGCTCTGGAGCACCGTAACCAATCCTTAATGACACATAGAGCCTTCGTCCATTTTCTACTCAATTTCCTTTTCATATTAGTTTAATCTAGAGGCAGGACTACTGGCGCCAAAAATTATGCCGCGACGGCCGTGTCGGGCGCGGCTAATCTGTTTAACGTTATATTGTAGGGCACGGCTCCTTTGTGCGGTGAAAAAGGAAGAAATTTATGCGTTTCGGCGTCGTGTGTGAGTTTTTTGTAGGAATGTAATTAATAATTCGGCGGCAAAACTAACAGTGTTTTCGTTGCGCGTCGGCCGAGCCGAGTGATGGATGTCCCGCGCCGTCGGACAGCTGCAATTAGCCTTCGCTTTGTTCCCGGGCTATGTGCTCCAATAATATTTAAAGCCCGAGCACTCAATAGGTACATACTCATCATTTGTATCTAATCTCTATTACACTAGTCGCTTTTTATACTCTAAATAATATACTTTCTCGAATATGTAGTTATGTATTAGTATAATGGTTATTGCTAATAACTGTAATTGTAGTTTACCTACTGTGATAACTTATTATATTAATGCAACAGGTAAATTATAAGATAAGTTACTTTTTATGTAGGTAATAAATATAATAAAAATACCATTAGTAATGAACAATGAGCTGTAGAAAGACTTGTTCTATGTACTTGCATCGTAATAAAGAAGAATACTCTACTATTAATAGCTGTTTTGTACGAATTTTAGTAAGTCCGTATTCTTACACCATACACCGACTTAATGCATTTTGGCGGAATTTTCCACAGATAGTTAAAGAGCAATGTATGCACGGTATATTACTCTAAAACCCATAAAGTAGTGTATAGATAGAAGATATAGGTCAACAATAATTCTCCGCTGGAATCGAGTGTAAAATATTGAAATTCAAGTGTCAATAGAATTTTGATGAGGCGACTCAAGCTGAATCCACTAGATGTGGGTTTGGCTCAGTCAATTTTGTCCAAGCCTGCATCTGTGGCGGCACGATCTTTGTATGATATTTTTGAGTCGCCTCGTCAGTAAATCTTGGTCAGGGTACGATGGGACTGACATGTGGAGAACACAAAAGTCCCTAAATAAAATAAAGATAAAAAAAAAAAAAGTGTCAATAGAAATATACATTGTATTCGTAATATTAAAATAGCTTTTGAAATTGTTTCTAAACGTGTTTGTGCGTAGGTAATGCGTAGGCGCACTGGCTTTCTTCCAGTCGCCCAGCCCGACTAGCACGGTCAACATCTAATAAATGTACTTTAGAGAAAAGAATCGTCGAGGTAAATATCGTAGGTATTTATTCAGGCTTTAAGAGTACTTAAGCGCCATTTTCACCACACATCTTGGGCGTACGACCGCTGAAGGTCATGCTAGAAGGTCATGTTAGACGTAGCATTTACACCATCTAGCGCGGCACCTAGCAAGGCATCCAGCAAGGCATAGACAAATTTTAAAAATTAGGTTCTGGCTTGGTTACAAGACTTTTAAGCCATATTACTTAATATTTTAATTGAGATATGGCTTAAAAGTGTAGTCCAACCAAGCGAAAACCTACTTTTTAAAAACGTTAGAGCTTGTCTAAGCCTTGCTAGGTCCAGCACATATCCTACACGTCGTGCAAGCAAATAATAATAATTATTGCTGTATAGCAAGCCTTTTCACGACAGTTTTGCATGACCTTCTAACATGACCTTGAGCGGGCGTACGCCCAAGATGTGTGGTGTAATTAGTGCTTTAGTACTAGGCGCGATAAGATATTGTCTATGTTCTGTGCTATGTTTTCGTATGACAATTGATTTGGAATTGAATATAATGTGATATGACTTTTTGTCACACGCAAGTTTTAAAAGGGTTGTATTGTATTTAAATGGACTTTAAAAATAATAGATGTCACTAAAATAAATAAAAATAATACACCTTATGAAATTGTTAAAAACAGCGAGTCTTATAAAAATTCTACACATATACAATAATCTTATATAGGTAGGTCCATAATTCAATCAATCTCGATAATTCAATCAAAAACTATAATACTGTAAAAATAGCTAAACTCGCCTCGCACCATGCTATGTGTTGGCCCTATGCGCCCGCGCATCTCACAAGTCACGCTGCAACCGCGCAGGCTGCGCTCAGGTGTAATGGCCCGGCTACCAGGATGACTCGCTCGTAACAATGGACGGGTAAAACAACAAGGGTCGCTCGGTGCGTGTTCATTGTTCTAGATCTACATACATAATTCACTTAGTTACAATTATTTGTACAGGGTGTACGTACAGTAAGTAATGGATAACTGGCGATGGGTCTTTTCGTGGCATATCAGAATATGATACAATGACCTTAGGGTAAGAAAACCTCAACGCTGTAAAGTTATTGTTTTTAAAACTATACTTACCAATAGGTATCACGTTTTTTTAAATACAAAAAATAAAACGGTTATAGATTTTTTTATGGTATACCTAATTGTAAGATATATTTTAAAAATCCATTTTCTCGAGAACTGTGAGATGCTCACTAAGATCATTATATTATAAAATAAAATAAAATAAAAATAAAAAGCCTTTATTAATGTTCCCAACGTTCGTGCACACAAGTATTATAAATAGATCATTATATTAGAATATTTTAATAGGTCATGAAAATATCTACGACAAGTTATTTCCCATAATATATTTATTATTACTTACTGTAAATGTACATCCTGTATATGGTCCAACGTCAACGTATGTGAGATCCAGGCGTTGCAGTTTAAAACAAAATATGACTGAATCTTGGTAAAGTCAAGTGCCAAAATATAAATTACTTATATATGGTGTTAGTATGGCGTGCGGAATGCCTATTGCTATTGGCAACTGGTCATCTACAGGCTAATGGTATTATGATGACGATTACTATTATTATAGTTAAACGTATTTAATCATACAATTAGATACTAACCAGAGGACCAAGACGGTATTTACTCAAAGCAACTTTTCACCAAGAAGTGGTCTAAGAAGATATTTCCACATCGTTTATGTTTGCAGAGGATATAGGCAATTGCGAACGAGTGCGGTGTTATTTTGCTGTTTTGTACGCGAAACTACCGTTGTGCGGCGCGGCTCGTGGTCGAGCGGCTCGGCAGCCGTGCGGCAACATTTTAATTGACCACGCGATGCTGCCGCGTCCCTCGTCCGACTTTTTCTCCAACTCAAATTGCTCTAAAGTGCTTAATGAGCGATGCGTGCAATCGCCGTTTCCCCGTACGGTAGGCTGCTTGTTCTTATTTTACATAAATAGTTCAACTCGACGAACTAATGCCGATTCTCGGTACTGTAATTGCGCCTGTGACAGGCTTCCGTCGCCTTTCCAGGCCGGTTGAAGACGCCAAACGCCGGCTTCGCCCAAATTATAGTTATTTCGCATTAATAGCGTACACATCGAGTAGTGCGTGCGCATGCCGCCCCTGGCACCATTGACATTTACATTGAACTTATTTAAGTTAGCTATTCAGATTATAATTTGTTTCTCACTGGCGTGTCTAGAAATAGAAATTTAACGAGATACTACTAAATATGTGTAATTTTCTTTAAAATAAGATAAATGCTAAACTGCGAATTAAATACAAATCGTACTAGCCGCCTTTACAAATTTTGTAAGGTTTGTATCAAAAAAATTTCAGAGATAGTAAATAGCGTAGCGCCCCGTTGATGTATTTTCCAGTTCATTGTACCTATCCATAATACAAAAGACATCAACGAACGGCATTTATTAATGTTACAAAGGTCAAGGTTTCACTACAGGTAAGATGTTACATAGTAGGTAACATATTAGTGTATGTAACATATTATGGCTTCATAAGCTGTACAATATATAACAATTATTATTATCGTTATGTGACAGGTGAAAAGACCCCCTATAATTCCAAGCTAATTTTTTTCCGATACCTTTCGTATTCTTTTTCTGATACGGGTGTGACTAAGACTCTAACATAGTTAAGATATTAAATTAACAAGAGAGTCTAAAAAATGTAGTTACGTATGTAAGGCGTTAATTGACTAGCAACTTATTATATTGTGTTGAACGATGGCCGGTTGGTTTTTATTACGTGTGTTTGTGAGGAAATCGCACAGACCCTTTATTCAAAGTATACATTTCTATATCGCGCTGTAGTATACTCAATTAAGCACCTATACTTTTACAGAGTTAATTTCGCAATATTGAGTAACTTTATAATAATATTAATAATAAATGTTTATTTCGTTAACCATTGATTGATTGATTACATAAAAATGTTTTGTAGTTGGGCACTTCCAGTGGGCAAACTTCGCCTGTGACAAAAGAGCCCGCTCTTCCTTAGCGCAAACAAATTTTATTTATCTATTTTATTAGCTTTATAAATAAAGCTTATAAATAAATAGCTGATAAATCAAACCCACTACCACAACTACCTATGTTAATAATAATGTTTGGGCAAAATTCACACACGGCTGCTTAGTCCCAAACTACGCCGAAGCTTGTGGAGTTGGGTACTCAACAACTGATAAACTTATAAATAATTATATTATAAGTATTATACTTAGTATTATACTTATAAATAATTACTTTACAAACACCCAGAATCCGAAAATCAACAGATATGCTCATCACACAAATGTTGGCCTCGGGTGGGAATCGAACCCACGACCTCTGGCTCAGTAGACATGGTCACTACCAACTAAGACAAAATGTCAATTAATTAATATTGTTTAAGTACTGCCTCTTGTAAATTTGAGCATACTATATTAATCTGATGTTATAAAATAATAAATCAATTCGTCGTGGAGATCTTTGGGGGAGGCCTTTGTCCAGCAGTGGACGTCTTTCGGCTGATATGATAATAAAATTAATTTTACCCTTATAGTCTACCGTTTTATTAAGTCCGTGAGATGTATATTTATCTATCATTTATCCGAGCTGAGGCCGTCATCGATACAATCATGTCTATATTGACGTGATGACATGAAAATGATTCACTGCACTTGTAAGCTATCATTAAATATGCAAAAAACAAGAAGACAATTGATTATGCTTGGTTGTATGGCATCTTTGAATAGTTATACTCATTTTAGAGTTTTTTTTTGTACACATTCAATAAATATTTACATCGTGGTTAAAAAAATAGCAAATTAATTATTAACGTCACCATCTGAATATCTACGAGGATAATGTGTGTGGGTTTTTAGTAATTTGAATAAGTACACCAATTTTTTTAGCATAATGGTTAAGTTGACGCATCTAGTCCATAGTTGTTTCCTTCTCCAATGCACCTGCATCATTCTGAAGTACCTAGTGTAGCTTGTACAAGTAGTACATCATTGATAAAATAAAGGAGAGATATTTCAAGCCGGGAACGCAACCCGGGCCCTGCGAAACCAGTTTCAGCAATTACAGAGGCAATGGCCGCCGTTCGCAATCCAATTAAATTACTCATTAAATCTGAGATCGTAATACAAGATACAAAATTTAAGTATTGTTTTATGAAATACACAAATATGTTTGTGATGGCCTTTCAATGATGGCACAAATCTTTGCATGGCTTTTTGAGATACCAAAATTAAGAAATATGAGAAACTTTTATAACGTCATCATAATGACGCAGCTTTAAAATGATGACGTCAAAGTTATTACTTAACGTGCTGAATAATATAATCATAGGAATAACAAGCTTTAACGTACAAAATGTATAGTTTCACCGGTGAGAATTTTACTGCAACTAAGAAAAATACTAAAAGTAAACTAAAAGGCAATATTATAAAACAAAAAAACAAAAAAAATAAAAATATTCATACAAGCACTCGCTTACTCTATGGTATGGCCAACCAATCGCAAACAGTCGAGCCTTCATTGGAGGGAGAGTTTAGATGTCAACCGGCATAGGAACTGGTCCAAAACTGGTCCTGCCTGCCATATGCAATTCCTATGTGGTAAATTAAGAAGTAGTTTAGTTAGCTTTGGAATTAATTAGGATATACCTATAAGGCAAAAGTAAAAAATAATACGCGTGTAAGACCCGTGTACATAGGTAGGTAATAAGGTACTACATATATATGATTAGGTATAATTAATTAATAATAACAATAAACAAAAAAATAACTTGCGAATATTAATCATCATCAACAGCCTATTAATCTCCCCACTGCTGGGGCTCAGGCCTACCCTCTCAACGAGGGTGTTCGGGCTATAGTCCACCACGCTAGCCCAGTGCGGGTTGGTGGACTTCACATGCGCCTAAGAATTTCTTCTTCGGCGTATGCAGGTTTCCTCACGATGTTTTCCTTCACCGTTTGAGAGCAGTCAGTAAATGTACTTAAGTTTCGAGAAAAACCCATTGGTACATGGCCCAGCCGGGGATCGAACTCCGGACCTTTCGATATGATAGGCCGCGTCTTATCCCCAGGGCCACTGACGCTCTTATAAATAATAAATATATATTAATAAATAATAAATAATGAATATTAATAAATAACATGATAATAATAATAAAAATATTCCTAACAAAGATAAAATTTAGTCAAAAATGCCCCCGCGAATCGTACGTACCTGGCTCAAGGGGAACCAAGACGCTGGCTGCATTGCAATCCAAATTATTATACCAAGTAACGTGACCAAAATGCATTACCATTTTGGTATGCATTACCCGCGCGGCAGGTTGTTGTTAAAAACTTTAAATAAGTAAATTGCTTAAAATTAAATCAAACTTATCTAAACAGTAAAACAATTGATTTAATTCCGTTTTACAATCAGTTTACGACTGGAGTTGTGCAACTTATCTGCGGAATGCGTTGAATTACCATCATGAATACGCGTTTGAAGTGCAGCGTGGCCTAGTTAATAGCTGAGAATGGCACTCATTACGGCAACGAGCTTTGCTTAAAATATTCCTCCCCGTGAGATCATCGATAAGTGTGAAGCTGGCATTTGTATCGTTCGTGCAAACACGCTGACATGCTCGTCACGAAAACGAAACGATTTCAGCTGTTGCTGGCGCCTACTAGTTACTTTATACAGCACAATAGCACCATAATTAATTATCGACTAGTTCAATTGATAACAAAACTGTGAACTACATATTTGTAACAGTGGGACAAAGCAATAAATATTTATGTCACACCAGTATCACTACCTATATTTATAGTACCTATGTATTTTTTTAATCTTCATCATTCTATCGCTTCTGTAAATATGCCTGACTTTGCGATAGTATAAAGTATTGTTAGTTTTTGTTGCCGGCCTTTAGTTTTAATAAAATTCTAGTTTGTACTAATATTATTTACTTGATCTAAAATATACTATCAATTCCAATTCGATCTTATTGAAAAATTGTTTAGTAAGCTCCGTGGATAGTCAACGTGACCATTATGCTGTTTTTATGTCGCAACATTTTAACATGAAAGGAGATAAATCTACATACGCTTGGAGTGCTTCATTTCCGGAACAAGTCGCTTTGTCGTCAAGCATACTTTCCCGAATAAATGGGGTCATTTCCATAAAACAGCCGTTTGCTTTTTGCGATCCTGTTTACGCGGCTGTGCGCACGTGTTCGATGTTTGTTGCATATTTCCGACATTCCTTGGACAAACCATGGCTTAATTTTTTTTACGATAATACTTAAGTACGACTTAGGTCAAAGTTAAGACAGAAAGATGTTACATCCGTCAAGAAAACGAAACAGACATCCAGACACACATTTAAAAATAAATTTATTTGTTTCTTGCAATATTTTCTACTATTTTAGGCATCTATATCATATATAAAAACTCGAACTGTAATATTGATGCAATATTTTAATTATACTTGCTACATGAATATTAAAAAGCTTTACCTGCCTAGTCACCTTAGTCTTTACTTAGCTAAGTTGTATCCTGGACCTAACACAAGGCGAATCAGTTGTTGTACCATAGATGTTATATTGTCAATCTGTGATTGAGATGTTATACCTATCCTCAACCTAATTAAAGTTTGAAGTTATCTTGCAAATTAAATCGTTATAATTCATATAAAAGTAAAGCCTTTGTCTTTATCAATGTTATATCATTAGGTACCTACCCTAATCTAAAATACCCTTTTCTGACTCTGATACTAATATTTATTTTGTCGTTACAAAGGAATGTTTTGGACACAAGAGGCTCTTAAATCTTTTTACTCATAAGTTTATTGGATACGTACTGTGATTTCGATTTCTTTTTTAGAATTTCCCCTTTTCATCTGATATTACCCAAAACATTTATTTTCTCATTCGACCCCACGTTTCCACGTCATTAAACACCGCATCTTGTTTCCGCACTTAGACCGTAGATGTTGCGACATTTATGCGCTTTTTATCAATAAAAATCTTTTGCCAACTAGAAACTTGTTAGCGTGTGAAAGAAAACATCGAGCGAAACCAGAGCTGTCATGTCTGTCATAGATAGCTACAAATCATGCTTTTGTGTTATTAACATAATTATTTAATTTAGCTTCACACTTATTGTTTGGGTACCTACTTATAAAGTAGTAGAAAATAACAAATAGTGTTCACGCATAACCAAATATACCTAATAAATAACCAACTTTATTTTCTCTCCGCGTAAAGCATTGCATTGTTCACTGCTTAAAGAAAATGAAGTAAATAAAACCACAGGATTACGGATTTGATCAGAAAGATTATTTTCTCCCAAAAATACCTATATTGGATTAAATCCGCAGCTAAACTTGCCTGGCCGGCCGTGCGTGGTGGCTGGCTGGCCCGCGCAGCGCGTCACGCACGAAGCCCGGTCCGGTCGCGGTCGGCGCGGGCGCGCCCCGAGCCCGACGATTATAATTTCGAACGCGATCAACATGAAAATGAAGGCTCATAAATTTATTAGACATAGTGTCGGCCGGCTCGCCTCGGGCTTGCATTATATAAAACACGCCAAGAATTAACCATTATCATACAAAGAATATTTTACGCGGATAAAAATAATGTTACCATAACCGCGGCCCGTGAACTATGTCAAGATTGCCGGGGAGCAAATTTAAATAAATCGTGACTTGGACAATGATGGGTCAGAGATAAAATCGTGTATGAAAAAAAACCTGTAATATACATATACTTAATACCTAAGTTAATGATTTGCTTACTACCGCATGTTAACATAGTTTTGCAATTTATTAACCCTTCGCCTTTTTCATTTATATACCCGGCCTAAGTAAGTTTATTGTTGGGTTTAACATTCTTTCCGTTTGGTTAAAAAAACATTGTCTTTATATATTTATTATTATTATTGCATATTGTGAATATTGATTAAGTCAGATCACTAGCAGATCAATCTTAGCAAGTTAAAGAGCCAGCGATCCTAAACAGAGATATCGCGCCCACGTCGACCACGAGGGCAAAGTTATAAAATGTAAATTTATTGCGCGATATTTTACATAAATTCAAATTGGCCACTATGTATCGCTGGCCTTATTTATTACGTCACGTAATTACGCGGTGCACAATTATTATAATTTTCTTATAATCGCCCTCATGAGGACGTGCGAAAAAACAATTTTAAAGCGTAATTCATGTTGATTTATGGACGTTGTTTATGATTAATGCCAAATTCACAAAGGAAGATATCGAGCTTAAGTGAATTGCCGATATCTACCTATGCTTACGAAGATTGTATTGAGATAATGTAAATTAAATTTAAGAAACTTATATAGCTACACTTTAAATTATTTCGCTCTTTAAATATAATAATAAATTTTAACATGCACAACTTTAGATCTCCCGTAATGTTTACTCTTTCTAACAGTGAGGGTTGGCTGGAAGAGATCTCTTGTAGAGATAAGTCCTCCTTTGTACACATATTTCTTGTTTGTTTTTCTTTGTAAATTTATTTTGTGCAATAAAGAATATATATTATATTTCATGAAAGGTTTCATAAAAGGTGACTAGTTCTTATAAATGTTCTTGAAATATCGAAAGTATCTACTTTACTCTTCATCAACAGCCTATTAATATGCTGAGGCTCAGGCCTACGAGGGTGTTCGGGCTATAGTCCACCACGCTAGCCCAGTGCGGGTTGGTGGACTTCACATGCTCCTAAGAAATTTTTCTTCGGCGTATGCAGGTTTCCTCACGATGTTTTCCTTCACCGTTTGAGAGCAATCAGTAAATGGAGGTACTTACGTTTCGAGAAAAAACCCATTGGTACATGGTCCAGTTGGGGATCGAACTCCGGACCTTTCGATATGATAGGCCGCGTCTTATACCCGACGCCATGGCGTCAGTGCACTGACGCTCCCAAAGTAGATTACAATAAAAAAATCCAAAAATTATTACAAAAAAATTTGTATTGTGGTTTATCGTGAAACAATCATTAACCGAGAGAGTAATTATAACGTAAACATCTGCGTTCACAAGACAGTGCGGTCATGGAAATCCTTAGGCCGCTTACACATCTAATCAACGGTGATTCATCTAACGAAATACAAAATTAATTATACACTATGTTCCCAAATCTTACCCGAATTCGTGTTTTAATTACAGCCTGTATTTTGTGATTTATCGTGAATGCACGTGTGTCGATGATTTATGAATCCTGAAGGAAAGTCGGAAAAATAAAACAACGCTGGTATTTAGGTAATTTTCTTAAACTGTTTTGTTTGAAGTTCTGTTTGTGTAAAGCAAACATTTTAATTACAAAGTATTTGTAGAGCAATTGAAGTTTTTAGTTCAAGATTCCGTGCTTTCTCGCTCTATGCGCGTGAATGTGGACACCTTTCATATGTCCACTCCTAATTAAATTTATACAAGCTGTGTAATTATGTCCTTTTGTTCGCTTGGTACTCCACTATGATTATAGACTTCAATGCCTTTAAAATTCAACTTGTGAATACTTGAACAAACGAAATTATATCCGTATACTTGGAAAAGCTGGAACTTAATTATGTGGACTTAAATATTAAATCAATAGACACCTGAAATAAGCTTGAGTTCTCCATAAACCCCATTCATATAATAGGTCTGTAATTAAAAGGAGCTATTTAATTGATATAAACGTGACATGTGGAGGAGGTAGGTACCTATAGTTATTTAAATTTTTTTTACCCTGCTGTCTAGATTACTTTCCTATAAGTAAGCATGTAATGAGTAATATAATGACTGTGTGCTGTGCACACAATCATACATCGCACACTCGTTATGCCGCATGCGTGCGTGTCAGAATCTAGTCGATAAGTAGGTACTAAAGTGAACATATCGTCTAAAAACCAATTTGCCTATAAAGCAAAATGCCTAAAATCAATGACTTAATCGTAGAATGCCTAAGTAATAAAATGCCTCAAACTAATAATAACTAAGTTGTGAAAGTCTAAAAATCAATTTGAAGTTAGCATACGTATTAATACTTTAATAACTTTATCATACAATTATTGCATATAAGTACTTGTATCTCACGATAATGAGGAGAATATTAGAGCCTGGATAATGTAGAACTTGGACGCCATCGCTGAAGTCCTCACGACAACACTTTAGATTATCGCTTCAAAAAATCTGTAAAATTTTCTGTGATAATTTTTTTTATTCTATCCTACCAACCCCGCAATCTAATTAAATTCTATTGCGAATTTCCTAAAATCATTGATCCAAATTATTTCAGATTCAAAGGAATTTACCCACTTTTGATTGAAAGCTGGTGCTTTAGTAGCATGCACATTCTGTAAAATACTTTTGAAAGTATGATTACCATGGGTGTTCTGTACAAAATAAATCGTCTTCTCCTTGCACTGAAGTCTGCAAGTGTGTTCTCAACGCAGACAAATTCAATCGCGTCGCGGAGGTCCTTGCTCTTGACTTAATGTGACTTTTATTGCATTCCGCTTCCAGTTTCATTGTGTGTGGCTCCCCTCTTTACTGTAAATGAAGTGTTTCAGCTTACCAGGATTTTGAGAGAGTACTTACTTAGCTGTGACAAGTTTATGACACTTTTTAAAGTTATCTTGAATCCTATCATTTATTATTATAGAATAACTAAATCTAGCCGCTTATTTATCGTAGACAACTAACTGGTCAACAAACAAACTTTTTTAGTCTAGTATTTTATGTATAAATAATTTCAAATTATTAAATTAAATTTTATATTACAGCCGCATGCACAATTACTTACACACACGTACATTAACTCAGAAACAGATACTAAACAACATTGTGCAAGACTTTTGGAAATTCACAAAATTATATTTTTACGTTTCACAACATCATTTCCTATATGTTGAATTTTTAAAAAGAATCAGTAGGATAATAAAATGAAGGGTTATAATTTTAATAATTTGGTTTAGGTGAGCATGAGTCATAGTCTGTCAATCAACAACATACTCGAATCTTCTCTAATGATGAAAAGAAATGACTTAGTATACTTGTTAGTGTACTTTAATCTGGTAAGTACAAAACAAACAATAACTTTATCCCCTATGTCGCTCCCACTGCCCACACAGAGGCATATCAGCCATATGCTGCGACAAGCGTAATGGGGGCACGGCGGGCGGGAAGTGACCGCCGCCATTCATCAAAACCGCCACAAATACCGCGCCATTTTCATTTTTACTGTTCCATGTTTGAAAAAATAAAAGTCTTACACCCTTTGCGATAGAGCCGTTAACGCCGCGTTCGCTTTTTTTGACAAACATGTAAAATGCAATATTTTACACAAAGGGGAGGTTGCGGCCGTAATGATGAGCGAGTAATGTTTGTCTTCCGGCACGCATTAGGTAATGAACCGTAATTGGTTTATTAAGGCTTGCTCTCCCAAATTCTTAAGTGTGAAATATATTACATGCTTATGTCATTTCCGGTTTACAGTTCTATTTCAAATTAAAGCAGCCACGAACTTAAATTGTGTAAAGCCAAATTTACATTACAGAAGTAGTGTCATGCAATGATGAAATTAATTTCATGAAAGTTGTTGCAGTACTTATAAATCTTTTCTTATTTACGATATGAACAAGTGAAAATGATTCTTTATTCGAGCAAGGTTTTATATATTTTTTGATAAGTTGATTTATTGAAGTACGCCGAATAAGTGAGTTTCATTTAACATTGAGATGTGAAATATCGGCGGAGTTTATATCTCGTTTCTGACTTGGTGTTATGGCAACCAACACCTGGCTGGTTATTTTGTACATAATTGTAAAGATACCGGTTCCAACTGAGGTGTTACAGCGGTGGAATAATTCTAGGAAAACGATCTCATTTCATTCTCACTGCTTACTGGAATAACACTTTGTAATGATGAAACACGGTATGAAAAACAAAACCTACGGGTTACTGGAAATAGCGGACGTAGAAATGTTTCAAGAGAGAACGAAAAAATGTGTTAGGAGATCAATCTCAAGTAATTTATGCCAGATTTAATGTGTAAAAAGAATTGTCAGATCTAGCAGGTAGTATTGTTATTAAAAAGTGATAGAATATGATCTAAGTAATTGATTAATTCACAAATCAGACTTTCAATTACTCGCACAACCCATTGCAGTATTATGTAGTATTATGTATAGTGTTAAAGTCTAATTTTCTTTAAAAGAATATTATGTTCAAGTTTGATGATTATATTCTATAACATCGTCATTATTATATTTGGGTTTCTTTGATAAATTTTATTTTTGTACCAAAAATACAGTTTGGTATAAGTACTTACTAAAATTTTTGACGTCTTGTGGGTTGGATCATTTCTGCATAACTCGGTCGAATTAAACTGACGATACAATATTTTTATACTTACCTAGGTACATACTTATTGACCGAGCGAGCGAAGCGAGCGAAGCGTCTACGTTTCGAGACTGGCCAAAAATGCTCTTGTCCGGCTGTCTGTCTGTCTGTCTGTCTGTCTGTCTGTCTGCTCCTTTAAGCTCTTACCAATGCGCTACTAAAGATAATTATGGAATATTTCAGGGACATTATAATTTACAACCACCGGTAGCGCTCGGACAATAATACTTTGTTAAAGTTAACTACTGTTACTTTGAGACATGCTTTTGTAAATAAATCGTTGCTACATGTTCTATTGAAAAATATAATGTGCATGTGATGTTACCAAACAATTGTTTCATGTGATGTGATTGTTTTATATTGATGACTTTATTGACCGAGCGAGCGAAGCGTCTACGTTTCGAGACTGGCCAAAAATGCTCTTGTCCGGCTGTCTGTCTGTCTGTCTGTCTGTCTGTCTGTCTGTAATTCTCTACAGGTCGCATTTTTCAACCGATTTTGACGAAAATTTGGCATATGTATAAATTAATTAAACCTACAAAATGAGTAGAATAAAATTTTGAAAAACATTTTTTTAGAGTACCTACCATACTCGCAAAGTGGGAGTGAACTTTTTTTTTCTTGTGAATCCCATAGTGTGGGATATCGTTGGATAGGTCTTTCAAAAATATTGCTGGTGTGTGAATACCATTTTTTCGATTTAGGGATCCGTTGGCGAAATATTAAGCTTTAAAGCGGTAATTTTTGTTAGAGTCACGTGTCCCCCCCCCCTGCCAGCTAAACGGTTGCTTCTGGAAATGTGAAAAAATTCATGGCAGTAGCATATATAACGTAGTTACAAGGAAAACTATTACGGCTAAGTAGGTTCTATTAGTTTTTGAGTAATAGTGGATCGACTTAAGAAAGTTGAAAAAATAAATTATGTTCATAGAACTGCATACGTAAAATGGAAAATTATTTTTTTCCGCGTGATATCCATGGTGTGGGGTATCGTTGGATGGGTCTTTCAAAAATATCGCGGGTGTGTGATAAACATTTTTCGATTCAGGGATCCGTTTGCGAAATATTAAGCTTTAAAGTGCTAATTTTTGTCACTTTAGTAGGTACTTTTTCTGTTTCCAAAGTTGACTTTTGTTGGTTTCTTTTAGGTTTGGTTTATAAGGGCTGGCGAGGTCTACTGTTCTCACGGAACTACTAGTAAATAAAAGATAGAAGTTACGATATCACTGCAAGTAGATAGTCCTCTGTCGTGTCACCGGCCCCCCGCGCGCCGCGCCGCCGCCCGCCCCCCGCCGTCGTCCGTCGCAGTGCGCACTGCTGGGCGCGAATTAATTTTCGCCACAATTACCCACTCGCGTTACTAATTGAGACATCAAAGACCCCGGCGACGCTGCGTCGCTCGCAATTCCATCCAACATCAATTTATTACGTCGCTACTCGCTTTCAGCTATATCAACGGTCCTTTGAGCTTGTTTACGAATATAACACAATAATCGAGACTGGTAGAAACAATTTTTTTCAATGCCTGTCTGTAAGTGATACCACATCTTTTATTCGTTCACAGTTTTTTTCTAAATCCATATAATACTCTGCTCTCTTACTGCTACCCTCTGGGTCATTTGTCCGCCTGACAAAGGAGCGTTTCCCTCCGTCTCAGCCTTAAAATCTTTGGGCCACTTCAGTTAGCCTTTCACATTATTCAAAGAAACGCTAGTATAGATTTCTTACCTGTACCAATACCAAATATAAATTGAACGTTACTTTGTTTGTAATCGGAGACGTCTTTAAAACAAATAGATGTAAATGTTATCTAGCGCCTAGTTTTACCGATTCGACTGTCATTGTGCATGTAAGTTTAGCTTTACATGTAACCATTAGTGTGTCAGCCGGCGGCAACGGACCCGAGCCGGCCGACCAACCGCAATATGGGGTCACTTGATAATGCCTGCGTAATTACGCGACCATTACCGCCGCCTGGCTGCTCAAATACCGCACTCCTTGTTACGCGATCAAATGTCTCGGACGTGACTCCGCTGCTGCCAATACAAGATGCATTATCTACAGTCGATACAAATTATTCACAGGCGCGACCGCTAGCGCCTGTTTTATGGGTCCGCCTCAAGGCATTATGAGTAAATGCAGTTATAGTTTAAAAAGAGGGACTAGAATTAGAAAAGGAGTGACTGCATCGTTGGCTTAGTGGCTTGGTCATTGAACCCGAGCACCGTCGTGGGTTCAATCCCAACTTGGGACAAACAACTTTGTAAAATTTGCACAAGTTGATCCCGATACTTTCCCATGCTTGCTTAATTCCCACACTAGATGAGAAAATCTTAGTTTAAGATCAGATAAAGGTATTAATTGTTGGTATCATCCACAGAAAAGTCTTTCTGTATTGACCTTGGTTCATCATCGGAAAATATATTCGGTGGGTAATTATCAAAACAGGAAAATATATTTGATACAAATTGTGCATTGTGGAACATACGGGCGTTTAAGTGCAATTGTTGGCAAAGGTGTCGGGTCAGATAATGGTCCCAATCAGTTGAATGGAACGCCGCGAATAACGGCATACATCATGGATGTGGGTGTGAAGTAGTGCAATTTGCGTCACTAATGATATTTGTCGTGGGACGGTAATGATGACATACTCGTACACTGAGAAAGCTCAGAGCGAAATTGCGAAAGCTCAGTGAAATAAAATGCCAGTATCTTAAAACAGACAGTGCTGACGATGTGTTCGCGAAGGGAACAACAATCGATCGAACGGTGCGGACTACAATTTGCGTGGTGGCAGCTCCTCCGGCAACCTGACTGTGTACGTCGCCTTCGCTTGCCGTTACACGGTAAACGCTACTGGAATATGTAGCCTGTGGTTGCGATCCCAGTTTTAAACGCACAGTCGTCCAGACGAGTGAGATACATGCTAATTATGGGCAATTTTCAAAATCGATCGTCGAGCTTTTGCACTACTTGCGGCTTCCTCCCTTCGCTCGTTCTCGAGGATATAAGTAAACAGTTGAAACGCCTGGTGTGCAGTGTTTACATCGTTTGTTTGTAGCTACAAAGTTTAGTTATATTGTTAGATGCTCATGGGCAAGTAAAACGTTGTTAGGGCCCATTCAATATAGCGAGGTGAAGAGGCTCTCGCTGGCTACCATTTAATAAAGGTATCATCGGAGTATCGAGGGTCTGATCTGATGAGTAGTTGCGCAACAGCGGGCGTAGTTACAGTGAATTATCCGACGATCGATGGCTTCTAGATTGCATCTCAATAATCCTTGTTCAAGATATCTCGCAGATTGCGCGCCGAGAGCGTGCGCCTGGCTACCTCCGCGCCTTCCGGGATGCTGTCTAATGAAATACTGGGGTTTTATGGAAACATTGATGGATGCCAGTAGGAGAGGTACTTTTTGTTTCGCTTCTGTTACAAGTAGCGAAGTAGGTTACTTAAATTCACCAACAGATATAATTTTACCTGGTTTGTTGGCGTAGAACTTGGTTGTAGAGTCGAACGGGAGAGGACGTAGTTTCGATTCCCGCTAGGGACAGACAGCTATGTACAATTTGCACAAATTGGTCCTGGATCCTGGATCTCGATGTTATATTTGTGTTGTCTTATCCCTGTCTAATTCCCCTAATAGATAGGTACAAGAGAAAATCCTAATTTGGAATTAGATATGTTTTTGTTTGTATTTACATAAATTACCTTCATACATATAGGTACGTATGTAAATAAAAAATATTTTTAAATATCAGTCTTTGGGTTGACAAGACCAGTCGTACTTATAAGTCATGTTCTAATAATGGCACAGTTCAAGTTTAGAAAGGATATAAGATATGCGCCGCCGCCGCGCCCGCGCCGCACGCCGCACGCTCGCCGGTGACCGTCGGGACGCGGTAATTGATGACGTCGCGGGCAAGCGGTGTCCGCCCATTTTCCGTCAATTTTCGTCACTTGAGTGATGGTAGCGCGTCCCGCCCCCGGCGGCGCGCCCTGCACCCCCGTCGCCGCCCGCGGGCCCCGCGCGGCACGCGCCGTGCTAAATTTAAATGGGATGAACTTGTAGCGGGCGGCCGCCGCCAAGGAATGTAAACGGCATGAAACGTTAATCATACATTTGTGACAGATACACTCTGGAAGATGTCATTGGCACGACGTGAAAAATTGGTCATTTCGATTTTTTGTTTTGTGTTCTCGTCCTCGTTCCTCGACTATTAAATTATATAAAAATACCTCCTATAACAATATTTATTTTAAGATAATTTAATCTTCAAATAATCTTGTAAAACTTGATCATATTATTCGATTTATGTCTTCATAACCAAGTATATGATTTTAATTTATTAACAATACAAATTACCCATCCCGCCGTTGTCTCTATTACATCTAACTTACTGTATTATACATATTAAGCACGCTCTTAACAATCATGAATACTTTATTGGTCCCTATCTATAGATTTTCAAGAGAAAACAAATAAGATTTATTCACTCCTCAACTCTCCCTCCGGAGTGCAAAGTCAGCCATTGACAAAACGCTACCTAATTCCCCCCGCGTAACAATAGCCAGTGGGGATATAAACGGTGAGAGCACTTAATGAACACATAAACTGAAGGTGGCGACCCAAGAGACATCTTTGTTGCCATGGTAACACCATTTATACGCAAGTGAATAATGCGTGAGATTTAGCTAGTTACGTACCTTCGTACACTTAATTTAGAAGAAAATATTGAAATGTTATTTTTGTCTTCTGTAAAATTTAGCATCAATTCCATTAGATAGGTACTCCTACATTATTAATTATTTTATAAATTTTTAAAGTGGTAAAGTTAGGATAATACAGCCTATCAGCCTGTGTATGATACGCTACAGATAAAATTCTAAGGCTAATGTGAATAAATGGTTTACCTTTAATAACTGTCCTTTTCATTTTACTTGTGAAGGATACGAAGATCAGGGTGTAGTCTGTTTTTGATGACTGTCACGTCCACAGAACACGGAAAAGCTCGCTACGCTCCCGCTCGCTACGCTCCCAGGTCACGTCAGTTACTGTACAAGTTGTTGTAAGTACGCATTTTTAAAAGTAAAACGCTAGGGCGGATATTATAGAGCGCATTGTTCACTCTCCGTAACTCCGTAAACTAGTGAAGTCATGCAATACTTTTTGCCATCTCGGCTTCTCAATCAATAAAACGGTCAGCAGCGGCCCGCGGGATGAGAGTCGCCATCACAGAATATACACAGTTACAGAATACCTGTCCTGACGCGTCTTTGTGTTTATTACCTACGCACAAGTAGATCTCTAAGGCCATGTACTTACTTACCCCGCTCGAGCCGGAGAAAGAAGAAAATGACACCTAGATCGCAGGATCGCCGTGTACAGTCGACCGCACGTCGTGGAAACATTATGACCTTGAGCTGGCCTAGCCTATTGGGGAGTTTCAATACTATTATGAGACCTATTTATACTGGTTTTGTTTACAATGACGTGCGGTCCGAACGAATAGTACGAAAATGTCTTAGAGATTTCAATAGTGCGATGAAAATATACTTACGGTTTCTTTTATAGTCATAATATACTATTACCAGAATGTCTACATAAATACATATATACCGTGATGAAGTTGAAATTACAATGCAAAATCTGCATTAAAATGTTGGCTGAGAAAAGCGGCCGGAGGGGACTGCTGTAGCACGCGTAAAGCGTGATAAGAGTGCATGAGACTGCGTACGGTCGACCGCACGTCAGAGGAAAAAAAACAGTTTACTGGTCTCTCGTAGTATTTGAAAAGCCCGGATAGGCCGGGCCAGCTCAAGGTCAAAGTGATTCCACTGACGTGCAATGTACTGTACAAGCGGCCATGAATAAGTAAGTCTATATTTATGAAGCGAACCTTCTGTACTCTCTTTAGTTTGTGCCCTCTGTGCCGCCGCTGATGAGAGGCATCATGCGATGTGATGCGCAGCGCACGTGTGGCTTTTTGTTATACCTATTATGCTGTCAGATGAAAAATCTTAAGTGTGTTTAAGTGTTGCTATTGTCCATAGTATGATAATTGCCGTAAGTCATTGACTGTCTACCGTTTGAGTTTATTGTTGGACACGTGGTTGGAAACGACCCGTAAAAAAATCTTGAAAAGCAATTACTTTTCTCTGTTTTAGTGGTTTTAGCCTTTTTTAATCCGCTTCAAAGACAATTAAAGTAGGTACAGGCAACCGCACGTCCGTGGAAACACTTTGACCTTGAGCTGGCCTAGCCTATTAAGGGAGTTTCAATACTATGAGAGAATAGTTTACATTGGTTTTGTTTCCATTGACGTGTGATCGACCGTACCTCAAACTCGACTCAATACTCGTTGGACATTTTTCAGATTGGATATTATTACAGTAAATCCATAAAACAAGTAAAGAAAGATTTATAGTAGGTACACATAAACTACTTAGCATTTAATTTAAACTAGCCTATCCCACTAACTGATATATAAATGCGACGAATGTTTGGGAGTTTTGATATTTTTTGCTCAATCACGCCATAAGTCTGAAGGATTTTGATGAAACTCGGTACAGTGATAGCTTATTATATTCTAGCATAACACAGATAATTTTTTATGCAGACGAAATCGTAGGGCGTCCGTTAGTTTTCCATACATCACACACAGTTGAGTTACCTACAGATTCTGTTTTTCTTTACCTTCAACTTATGACGCAATCAAGATCATATTCTGTTCTGGTATAATGAATTAATGATCAATGGCGAGATCGCGTTCCCGCTAAGTAATTGCCGTTGATAGGCGATTTCGTAAAAGTGTGGCAAGCTCTACGCATTGCAGTGCTAGCCAGACAGTAATTATAAGTAAGGCAACAATTGCACGTTGTCAATGAATAATTGAAGGTATCATAACATCTTTACATAAGTTCATTATATAGGCTACAGCGCTCGCTCGTGTCGCAGTCAAGATGGTGATTTATGATGCTCAACGTTTAACATGGATCTTTTAACGGATTGGCTAACCAGTGATCGGTTTAAGATCTTCACCGCAAAGGTATACTTCAAATAAAAGAAACGGAGTAATTGCGTTTCAAATCCTAAAATAATGTGTAGAGGAATATATTAGGAAGAAGCGTCAAACCTATTATTATTATACCCCATCTAATAAATAGATATTTTAAGCAATCTTAATTTTGATTGTAGTTTTATTATATCTTTTCAATGATTTAATGTCCAATCTGAAAAATATCCAACGACCATGCTTGATAGGCCTAGTTAATTATTGCAGGTGACTAAATCTACACCTGCATGTATATTATAATATATCTGAGACGACATACAATACAGTGATCGTGATATCAGTGCGGGCCGGGTGACGCGGGGCGCGGCGGGCCGCGCGTGGGCGGGGCGACTCGATACAGCCGCGATACCGGCCGTGATTTACCTACCAAATAATCGAACCGTCCACGAATCGAATGCTGTTATCGATAATTAATTTCATAAATACCAATCGAATGTTAATTAACTCCGAGTCCGTGAGAACAGAGAACACGCGGGCAAGAAAACATAACAAATAAGCCATAAATATTCTCTTCAAGAAAACGAATGAGGTATTTTTCCGATTGAATTCGCTGACCGCAAATTGAAAAACGCTGAGTTTCTTGTAAAGTATATCGTAACTGCTGAGGCGAAAAGTGCCCAAGAAGCGACAAGCGTCCCCCGGCGGGCGCGGCGGCGGCGCGCGGCGTCACGCTGCCTACACACGACGGAAACGCTCGGCTCATGCATTATTCAAAAGCGAAGGCAAATACAAATAAATAGGCACGAAATAAATACAAACAGCCTGAATGGAGCCACGGCGGTGGGCGGGGCCGCGCGACATAAATATCGGCCGCGCTGTCATAAGAGCGGCGGATATCTGGCGGGCTATTTTGGACGCGACGCCTTCCACCGGCCGGCCCGAGACTCGCTTACATTGGATACTTCACTATTAGCTGGATATTGAACTTTGGCAACGCGAGAGGTCAATTTCCCGAAGAATTTATAGAGTTATTATTAAATTCATATTAATTTATTCATATTAATATCCACGTTTATTCTGAAAGTATTAGGAATCGGAGAGATGGCGCTGGTTTAACCGATTGGAAATATGGAATCGTTTTAAATGAAAGGAATTCCGATTATTCTTCTCAATATTGCTGTAATAATATATTTAGGTATTCCATGCGATATCATAATTATTAGCATCATCAAATTATGATCCCACTACGACCGAGGTCAGAACCAAGACAGATATTTTTAGAGCGCGAAACCTTACAAAACTGACCACGTTTGCATTCTAACTTGACGACATGCTGCATTCATTAAAGAGCTTTACGTGGTTTGCTTACTTACTAATAATAAACATTATTTTATGAATAATTCACTTATTATTTGTGCAGAATAATTCCAGAAATATCTTACCTAGTAACTAGCTATATTTAATTGTGTGCGATGCGACGTGCAATGGTCTATAACTGCTTAATAATATATATTCCGGTTAATAAAGGATAAACCGATAAACTGCTTCATAATGGTTTGAAATTATATTGTAAATATGTAAATAGTTAATAAATACAAAAGATACAATTATTTAATTAGTTGCAGCTGGAAAGCCTTCGTGGATGCTTGCGCGAAGTGAACAACAAGGTTACTTACGTATGCAATATTTATCTTCGGAGCGAGCCGTGCGTGCCCGCGATCGACGCAAGCGCAGATCGCGGCTCGTCCCCCTCCTGCCTTAAATTACGTGCAATTTATTGCCCAAGGGCCACATTAAATTAACATATAATAATTTGCAAAACAATTATTCCATCAAAATTATAACCGCTGTCACAAGTTTCATTTAAATAGGTTCGATAACTTCTTGAAACTAGTGTCACGTAGGGGTTTAATTTTAGTTCCATTATGCGTGACTGTTTTAAAATAATTCTAGTAATTTATGGACTGATAGGAATATTAAATAACTATAAAACTGATATCAATCTGTGACCTATAAGTGCATTGAGTGAAAAAATATACTTGCTCGATCTAAATAAGCTTGCGGTTACTTTATGCTCGCTAATGGAATATAATTGGCAGGTCATTTGTGGAATATAAAAATTTTAATTGAAACTCCGAGGCAATTTCGCTATCGAGCACTGGAGAGCTCAGCGTCGCGTCGTCCACTTGTCCGCTGGTCGTAAATTGCACGAATCGCCATAAATTGCACAAAATCGCCAATTACAAGGGTAATGTCTGGAGCGATAGCGGCGCGGGCGCACGTCCGCGCGGCCCGCTCCGAACACGCGCTCGTCGCGGTTATGACGTGCCAAAATCAACCCAATCTACTACCTCTTTAAGATCAGAAGGTCAACTATGCTTAAAAAAGTAATAATAGCATCGTTATTACAACAACGTAATCAATCTCTTGCATGTCTGATTTTTTCTATAGGTACAAAGGATTATGCCTATATTTATTTAGGTATCTAATACGTATGCTTATTAAATCAAGAAATTCCTGAATAACAAGTAAATAAATTGAAATGAATATGCAGTTTTTTCGAGTGTTACTTCGTGGGCCCACGGCTACTATTTACTTACGTCCTTCGCCGTTGATGATCGAGAATCTATAGGGCCGTCTTGGCACTGTATGCTAATTCTACGTGCTACAATGAAGAATAAAAGTATCAAGTAATAAAATATCTTCTTGCCAGCGCTAACACCTTGGAAGCCGTGGTATATAAAAAATTTACGTTGTATAAATATACCCACTGTACTTACATGCAATAAAATAGTTTTGACTTTTGACTTTGACTATAAAAAAAACTTACTGTTAGATCAGTGCGCGGAATTTATTCTATACCTACATATAAGATGATATTTTTTGTTACACGAAAGTTCTCTTGCATAATAAATAAGTATAAAATATTCATATCAGATAAACAATTAAACCTATACCTAAATTTCTTATAAACTTTAATAAATATTTAATTTTAAAATATTAAACCATCAATATGAAAAATATTATAAATTGTATAAAATTATAGATTTGGAGCGAGTTTAGAGTGGAAGCTTTGCTTGTTTAGTTTAAGCAGCTAGCAAGTCGGGTGCGCACGCGGTGACGGAATAATGGATAACTCACGAGCGCGCCATTACCAATAATGTTGTCCAAGCAGAGTGTCTTATCTACGTGTTGCTGACTCACTACTTGATTCCGAAGTTAGATTTAGAACACTTTTGGTACAGGAACAGGTGAGTACCTACCACCAACTGGAACTGTTCGAAAACTGAAAACTCCTCCAATATGTAAGATGTTCCATGTCAAATAACATAACAAGGAAACTAAGATGTGTTGAACCGGATGACCTTCGCCATGGTCGACGTTCGTGGAGGGGCGCACTGAAGGGATTTGGTGTAACTAAGATACCTACTTGTATTAATATATGAGAGTTGCGTTTCGTGCAGTTACTGGTTTTGGGGAAAATCTCAACACCCCCCCCCCCCCCCCCACCTCTCCCAATGAATATAGACCTGAAAAACGAGTGAATAAAATTATTTTGTGGTTTGGGATCGTCTCCCCCAATACCACTGAATACAAATTATTGTTGGCATAGTGGTCTCTCTCGAGCGCCAGTCGTGGGTTTGATTGCCTCTGGGTAAAGACAACTTTGTACAATTTGGTTCCGATCTTGATGTATATATATTGTGAACTGTCATTATCCTTGTGGAAAAATCCCGAGTAACTAAGTACCTAAAAATTATTTCAATGTATCAGAGGAACAAAATCTGGATAAATTAAACTAGAAGTTGGCCAACTTTAATAACTACATTTTTTCGGACTAAACTTTGTACAGGTATTATTTATCAATTTGTCAAATCACATGAATTTTGCATCCCAGGTCAATGTGCTATTTGACCGCTGGGATATTAATCCCATCCCAGCGTTGTTTTAAATACATAATGATACCAATTTAGTTAGCCTCAAACTTTTAGCACGAAAATCTCATCAAGACTCGAATAATATTGTCCTTTAAAACACGAAGTCCTTCGCAGACGGGATCGCCCGAATAAGAGGCGGTGTTATTATGTTGGTAAAACAAAATTCCCCATAATAGCCTCATTATGTGGCGAAAATTGCTCGAGAGCTTTTTTGTGTGGGCAATATAAATGTATTTGTAATAGCTTTTAGAAATATTGCAAAGAAGCGGGTCATTGGCGGCGTCTGATTACCAAAACTTAATTTATTTTCATCTTGTATTATTAATAAAAACACATAAAAATTGTCCGCAGCGGCGTGGGAAACGACCCTGTCGCCGGCGGCCTCTATTACGTCATTATTTTCTATATTACATTGTATAATAAATGGAAGATTAATAGTAAATCGATACGGTTAATAGAGAAGAGAATTCAAAGTTAACCTATCAAACTTAAGGTTGGTTGGTGCCAGCAACGAATTCAACGGGTGTTTACTGTTTAGTGAAATCATTTTAACTATTTATGTATTTGTAGCCTTTAATTATTGAGCACGTGGAAGTAGAACAAAGCATATAAATTTTAGACTTTTGCAAAACATTATTATTATAGGTCTTACACGCAAATATTATTAACACCCATGTATCTATACGCAGGATGGGACAGACAGTTTAAAAAAACTAAATTTTTATTGTAGTTTTTTTGTAATATAGAACAAGGATTATAAAAAAACTTAAGGCTTTTTGGCGGGATTTTGTCAGAGATGGTTGTCGTTTTTGTTTAGTTTTCCAAAAAATGTATATTGTAGGTTTTGGTGTATATTTGTGATAGTTTTATATGCAACAAGTGCCTATTAAAGTGTATTTTGTGCAGGATAGTTAATTAAAAGCGTGTAACGACTCTACCGGATCGTTCCAAAATGTCCCTTGTTATTCTTCATTAAACCTACTATCGGTTTAATGCGGACATGAACCTGCAGTGTGGATCACCGAATGGCACTAGTTGTGCCTTCGTGGAGGCCGTGCTGCGGTTTTATTGAAAATCGCCGACTAACTCTAGTCGTGCTCTGTTTTTGTGGAGGCCGGTTAATAAATTTATGAAATAATACTTAATAAGACAGGGCTGTATGGACGAAGCTCCCTTGCCCGTCCTCAATAGAGGACAAATGAACAAAAAAAAAACTTAAGAAACAAGACGAAGATTTTTGTTCATGCACTAGACTGAAGCAAAAAAACTCATTTAATTTCGCCTGCTTTCAGCATAAACCAGAACTTTAAGAACATGAGAAGTGAAAAACTATTTATGTATTTACTTTACATTCATCTCTCTCTCCCACTCGAACAAGTGAGTAATTTACTATTTAATCATATATAATAGTTTAATCATACAATTTATTACGCACACACATAAAAAGGCTGTGTCAATTGATCCTAATAAAGTCTGTGAATGTTAATGAATCGCTTCTCGGTTCGTTGTGAGATGTGTCATAAAACGAGCCACTGGTTCGGGTGTGGCGGCCGCGCCGCTGCGGGGGGCCGAAGGGGAGCCCTAATTGATTTGTGCCCCAGGCCACAATCAAAACAGATCGTATTTTATAAGACGTATCCTCGGCTGAGAGGGCGAGGGTGCACAACGTCGACAGACGATACACTCGTGGTGCAGTGGCGGCGAGGCGAGGGAGGTCGGGCTTCGATTCTGGGCTTAGACGTTTTTTTCCATGTTTTTTTTTAAGTTTTCGTGGTTACTGCTTATTCTTGAATTAAGGAATTACGCGTAGTTTGAAACTGTTCATTAAAATTACAAAATACAGTACAATAAACAAAGACTCAAATCCAACCCTCGCTAGTATTGTAATGCAGCTAGGGAGAGCTAACGGACGGGTGCGGCGCATACGCTGCGACTGGTTGGTAATCGATAATAGATTTAAACACCAACCAACAAATTAGCCTTGAACAATTTTGGCACTGAAATTTCTTTGCAATAAATTGTTTAAATAATGCATTGCAGGCATAGAGATAGGATCTCTTTGGTGGGCGGCCGCGCCAATTTTTTTGATTCCTGATTGCAGGTGACTAAATGTACATCCTGTATTCTAATAAATTATTTTAATAAAGTGAAGCTCTCCAATTTCGACCGTCGCTGTTGCAAATTCTAATGTGTTCAGTGATCAAACACAAGAAAATCAAATGATCATTTGATAAATAGTCCCCGGGGAGCACGGGCCCCGCTTTGTCGCGCTCGTAATGCGGTCAACTCGTGCACCCCACCCTACCCCACTAGTACTTACCCCACATGATGAGATCGAGTCAAACGAGTGCTATGAGAAATTATAGCCTTTAATTTATTTTGTTATGTTTTGGTTTAATACTTTAATCTCCATTCGTATTATTATAATTCAAATATAAAAAATTAGTACATAATTTACACCACATTATAAAAGCTGTACTATTAATGTACATACTTATAATGATTCAAAAATAGTTACCTCTATCTACTGAATAAGATAAAAAAAAATACTATTAATTAATTTACTTTTATGTAAACTTGCCACCCGACACTCTAGAGGGTCTAGACCCTTGGAACGTCAGAGCGTCGTCGGTGGCGTAGAAGTGCCTCGGTGACGTAGTGGTGAAGACGAGGCTTGTCATGTCGGAAGGACCGAGTTCAAGCCCCGGCCATGCCATGTAGCGATGGGTTTTCATCGAAACTTATAAATACGTTTACTTACTCTCAAACGGTGAAGGAAAACATCGTGAGGAAACTTGCATACGCCGAAGGAGGAACTCTTAGGTGCGTGTGGAGTCCACCAACCCGCACTGGGCTAGCGTGGAGGACTTATTTGGGCTGTTGATTTGAAACTTGCATTACCCGGCAATGAATGTAGGTTTTATTTAAATGTTCGTATTGTACATGTCACATAGTTTTTTAAAACAAGAATGATATACCTAAACTGAAACAATAATTATATACTTGTCTAAGGCATGAAATTAAACAACATCTATTCTATGTAAATACCTACTGTAAGTTAGTTTTTTTATCTGCATTTTATTATCAACTCAGTTTCTGAAGAAGACGCTAAGCTAATCCCGTACAACCCTAAGGGTATTAAAATTTATAACCGCAGGAAAACAGCCTCCAAGATATATCTATCGATAGCTATCTCCCGTGTACTAGTCCAGTTTACAATAACTGCTTGTGGCGACCGCGGCAAATAGATTAGGCGACCGGCAATTAATCACATTGCGACTGGTTCGAAACGACATCGACAGCTCTTAGATGCAATAAATCTTCTTGCTACTGCACTGCTGGATCAAGCGTTGAAAAATTGCCCATTCAAACGATCGTGTCACTTCGATTGTTTACTTAATACTTATAATAGCGGACGCCCCCGACTCTTTTCGCCTTAAAAAGTTTTGTATGTTATTCTAGGATATAAACTACCTGTAGATACCTAGTTTCATCAAAATCCGTTCAGCAGTAGTAGTGGGATGTGATTCATAAACAATGTCATTTGATATTTGTGATTTAAAGCTAAACTTCTTACGGCGTTGGCCACGATTATAAAAGTCCAGCGGTAAAATAGGTCTTACCTACCGGTCTACAAGAACCAAAATTTCCTTTGTTATACTACCTATTTTGAATTGAAAGAAGCTCTCAGAATGCTCATATATAATTTGAATCAGAGTCTATGAATAATAATAATATAAAAGAGAATAATATTAGACTAAACAAATTCAATCATTTTATCTTACTAATGTTAGATAACTTAACCTTTTTTTCCATTGTTCATGTAATTTTAGCTAAAATTATCCGTTCCAACACATACGAAAACAAACACAACTTCCGAAGTACTCCTCAAAGTTAACTTATTTTTGTCATATGGACTGGATTATAGCGTGTAGGTAACTAATTTAATGTCAGTAAAACATTCCGTCGGTACAGGTCTCATAACTATGACGCTGTTACTTCGTATACAATGCGCAGGTACATTGTATCTGCTGTGAAGCACGTGTGCGCAGTCGCGAGCGGGGAATGCGCCTGCGTCGCCCAGCGCCCACGCATCGCGCATTGTATGCAAATTGCGGGTCGCAGGTCGCCATTTGCAGCTCACGCTTCGACCGGCCCCGATCGATGCTCCTCTTTCTTTTTTCATTATTTTACTCTCTTTCGGTCCACTATTACTTAAACTAGATTTCAAATACTAACCCTTTTTGTGTCTCAGGAGAAGGAGCACTCGTTGATGTCTTTTGTACTTGAGAAAACCCAAGAACAAAAGACATCAACGCTTGCTTTCTGTATCCGATGTCAATATTATAAAATACTTTTATATATTGAAATAGATCTTTAAACAAGTACCAGTAGTCCATTGCTATGTTACTGTAATATGTATATCAAACGAAACGATGATTATATGTTGGCAATTTCACATAAATCCTTAAAAAACAATAAGTTATTTTGATTGTACACAGTTTAGTAAATTATTATAATGTAAACTTTTGATATAATTTGGTGCTCAATAAAGTATATTTGATTTGATTTGATTTAAGTGGTACTGTGGTAAATGTAGCAAAAATTGCCAAAACAAGGCCTTTGACATAGGCGTTGCTTTACACACGAGTCTAGTTAGAGCCTGAGGCGGCGGCCGCGCGCGGTGCTAGTGTGTGGTGCAAAGAGCATGAATGGCCCCACATTCTGCCGAGTCATGACGGGAATTCCATTGTGTCTCGAAATCACGAAACACGACAACGACACGGCTCCATGTGTCACGACATGAGCCTAATTGTGAATGAATGAGGGTCAGAGATCGCCACGCTTCAGCTTCAATACTTATATTACCTACAAGTAATGTTTATAGTTATCGAATATCATTTGCCACATCACCCGCAGTGACAAAGTTGACAGGTACACCTGTTTGTCTAATGGAGCTCAAATTGTCGTCATCATCAAAGTTAACGCCGTCATGAATGTAGTTTTCTCAGAAAAAATATAATAAATATCTATAATTATCGTATTTATCAAGACTATCACATCGTCGTGAATACCCGACCTAAATTATTTAAATAGGAAACTCAATTACGAGTGCAGTGTGATTCGAGCCGCAGATACGGGCCCACATGTAATTAACTTTACATTTTTTCTCCAACGCCTCGTCTACTTTTCGAGTTGGAAGGAGTTTTCGATATTTTAACGGTTACTTTAGCATAGGGGAGTCTTTTAAAACAATGATAGCTGTAAAATGAATTCTAATTTGCTAATTGCCTTTTTCCTGGAAGCTTTGTTTAATATAAAAACTGACAGATGACCAAAACCATGTTTACATACCTATATGTTTCGGGTGTTTTGTATTTTGTTTAAAAAACCATCAGCCAATCTCATAAAAACAAGTAGGTAAGTCGATAAACAGGTCGGCTCACATGTTTATGTGTTTAAAGTAGTCGCACAAAAAGTATATATCGAGCACGAGAGGTGAGCTAATCCTCGATAAGCTGCGCCTGCGAAGATAGAACAATACGCCGCGGACGGCCAGGACGCGTCCAGAAATTTACTGTCCATAATTACAGGGTTGCGTCAGTTAATTGCAGGCGGGCGCTCGTCCCGCCGTCGCTCGCCGCTTTTTTCGACTAAATAAAAATTGACTAATATTCATAATAAATAATGAACTCTCCGTTCTCAGACTCCGGAGGGATTACGATGTATAGATTTGACCGATTAATGTCCGCCGGGTTAATCGAACCATCGCAACGGTCGTCGCATAGCGATTGCCAGAAACAAAGTCGAATTGTATTGCAAGTTTATATTTGTGTTCCGAATTAGACAATTGTTTTGCAGAATAAAAGCATACTATTTATTACTTTTAAGAACTAATAAAAGTTATGAGAAAATTAATAGTTGTTTGTGTCTTAATTCAGTTTTGAATGAACAGAAAGACTTGCGAAAATAAATTAATCATATAAGTAGGTATAGGTCAATACATCTCTTCAAACTTTTTAAAAGGTATGGACGTCACAAAAATACAACCTACTAGCTGAGTTTATCCTTCTCACGGACGACAGGATCACTGCGAGAGCGCATTTTAGAAAATATATCATAATTTAGGGCACGGAGCAAAAACGCGAGCACCTCGTTGCATGTTGGCTGGCTGTAGTTGCTCGAGGCTCTCCTTATAATTGCTGGGTTTCACCCAAAAGCCCTCAATTATGAAATAATAGCAGATGTGGATCATAGTAATAACAATTATTATCACGCTCGCTCACCGTCATTATTGCTGAAATATGGCTGATCGCCACCACAGTGCAGTGTATGCAAACTTCGGAATTTTGCGCCAGTGATCAGTCAGGCGGCCATACGTACGTATACTGTTATATTGCGTCAGTAGTGTTACTCTTATTTTATACGAGAAAATACTTCTTTATTTTTGAAAAAATTGCAAAATAGATACCTTAAAGGAACTGGTTACGATTTAGGCAGACTTGGGCTCCTTGAGCCGAGAGCCAGACCTTGTTTAGAATTTGTCATCATAATTTTCAGCAATCGATTTATGGATATAATATGCTTCGTCCAATTTGATCTATTCCTGCATGGATACAATGCTCCCTTTGTATGTATTTGATGTTATCCATCCGCATTCAGTATGCAGTTTTCTCTCGATTTACATTTAAGTAGATATAGATACCTACTTAGTCGACGATTTTAAAAGGGAAATAATACATTTCGATTTTTTTCCTACTACGATTATTTTATTATACAAATATTGCAATGATTGAGTAAAAATTGTTTTTTTAATAATAACTTATTACTGACGACAGCTGCAACTGAGACAAAAATAATAAACTTATTACCGCAGAAACAAGTTACGATGTTAAATGCAAATTTTAAAGTATACCTAATAATAATTAGTCAAGTAATAATAACGTTCTAATAAATTCCGTTAAATTACAGGCTGTATCATAACGCGTTGACCGTCAAATGCAGTTGTTAATGTTAATAATACCTATTAAACAAATTATTGCACAACTAAATCTGTTGTAACTACAATTATTAATGCTACGAGTACAATCCTACTTTATATTTGATCCCGTAAAGTAATGTCGTAATGGACGATTATTCAAATACTATACCAGGTAAAAGGATCCGCCTCTTTCCAGTCGCAATTTAAATGAAGACTTCCTAGGTACAGCACAAAACGCTTTATATTTTTATGAAATATCGCCACGCGCATGTAATTTTAATTAAAGTTAGCGTTTAATTAAAGTTAATCGTCGAACAGTTGAGCAGCACCGATGAGATTCACGTTGAAAGCGAGTTGAATGTATACTGGGTTTCGTTTAAAATGTAATTATGTTGAGATTATAGTCGAAATCGTACCTGCCTGTTTATCCAAGTATTACTAAAGTTATCTAAACACTGCCATTATTATTATATTTCCTGCATCTTATATATTTTTAGATATTTATAGTTGCAATAGTGTAAGTAAACAAACTCTATCAACACCATAGAGTTATTATAGTGTACCATTTTGATCAACTCAGATTATAAGACGATGAGATATGGATCATGTACGATAATCGTAAGCTTCATCACAGTGGTTACTGGTTAGGTAGATCCAGGTTCCCAAGCCAAACAGTGCTCTAAACGAAAGATTAGCCAGAAAAAGCTTATGGTGACAGTTTGGTTGGCTCACCTAAAAAAATCACTGTAAGTATTTGAAATGGAATAAAATGAATTAAAACATTGTATTTATTTTTATTTAGAATTCCAAGTCAAGTCGCAAATATTTCAGTTCTAAAGTTCGACAAAATGGAAACATAGGTAAAAACCTATTACAAGTGGAAGCACACTGCATACCTACTTTAGTTGTGCTAAAAGAATATGTCGATAGGTTCATCCACATAGTGCTATCCTCCCGTCATTACATCGGCAGCCCCGCCGATTAATCATTGCTGCTCTACCGGATAATTCGGCGGTTGATTTAGTGAAATGCAACATGTTATTACGGGATAAATCTCTATCTAGAAAAGCTAAGAAGTCCTAAGCGCGCCTCTGATTTACGAGCCTCCAGCCATCGGCGAGTTGCGTTTGATTTGTGATTCCCGAGAACATTGTTGTTTTCATCTTTAGTTGAATTTTAATGAATGGCTTTAAAATTATACGCCTTAGCGTGTAATTATACATTGTGCCTTCATTGATTATTGCTTTTAGAACACCATATATTTTATTTATTGCGGTTTCATGTAAACGAAAAATAAAATGGTGTGGAATGTGTAAAGGGTTCATTTAATCATATCTCCATCTTCAATTACATGTTTCGATTCCATCATTGATTAAGCATAAGGTATCATATGTACAGAAACATGTAGAAGTAGTTCTAATTTAGTTGGTTGCCCATTACACGCTAGGTTTTCCAAGAAGTCCGTGTATCCGCCGACGGGCGGGGAGCGGCGACTTACCCTTTGGTATCGGCGTGGCCGTAATGCTCGCGCGCAGATAACATCTTGATTTATTAGCTATCGACCGCCATCCCCCCTTTACACAATCCACCTTTCCCCCTCTATGCTCCTCCTAAACTCACCTGATTTGAACATTTATTACGATGTGCCGTGTCGTTGAATGCATTTTATGGTAGGCAAGGCAACCATAATGTTTAATAATTAATAAATCTATCGTTGGGTCATCTCGGGCATTTAGAGGCGTAGTCCGTTGCGGGAAATTAATGAAGTCTTCCGCGGAGTGTTTCGCGGTTTAATAGCCGCCATTAATTTTATCTCAAGCACGCAGCATCTCCACTGCGCCTATCTTTTAACTTGAAAACAACGCTAAGATTTAATATTGGTGATCATTGGATTTAACTTTTACCGATAGCTTAAATCTATAGTAGGTTGTAGACAATACGTTTTTCATTCAACTGTGTTTAAATTTTTCATTGACCTGTACCTGTAGGTACCTACTAATTAGTACTGACGCCGTATTATAAAGCTACTTTATTGTTTGTTTCTGCGAGTCACTGGTAATTCTGTTTATTTTCTTTAACTTGCAATTTCAGTGGGACAAAACCCCTATAGAGTTTTTTTAAAATTACGATTTGGTTCAATGGTTGCGTTTATCTCTACTTAATATTATCATACGTAGGTATTGGACATACTTACTTACTAGTAGTTCCGTGAGAACAGTAGACCTCGCCAGCCCTTATAAACCAAACCTAAAAGAAACCAACAAAAGTCAACTTTGGAAACAGAAAAAGTACCTACTAAAGTGACAAAAATTAGCACTTTAAAGCTTAATATTTCGCAAACGGATCCCTGAATCGAAAAATGTTTATCACACACCCGCGATATTTTTGAAAGACCCATCCAACGATACCCCACACCATGGATATCACGCGGAAAAAAATAATTTTCCATTTTACGTATGCAGTTCTATGAACTTAATTTATTTTTTCAACTTTCTTAAGTCGATCCACTATTACTCAAAAACTAATAGAACCTACTTAGCCGTAATAGTTTTCCTTGTAACTACGTTATATATGCTACTGCCATGAATTTTTTCACATTTCCAGAAGCAACCGTTTAGCTGGCAGGGGGGGGGGACACGTGACTCTAACAAAAATTACCGCTTTAAAGCTTAATATTTCGCCAACGGATCCCTAAATCGAAAAAATGGTAATTCACACACCAGCAATATTTTTGAAAGACCTATCCAACGATATCCCACACTATGGGATTCACAAGAAAAAAAATGTTCACTCCCACTTTGCGAGTATGGTAGGTACTCTAAAAAAAATGTTTTTCAAAATTTTATTCTACTCATTTTGTAGGTTTAATTAATTTATACATATGCCAAATTTTCGTCAAAATCGGTTGAAAAATGCGACCTGTAGAGAATTACAGACAGACAGACAGACAGACAGACAGACAGACAGCCGGACAAGAGCATTTTTGGCCAGTCTCGAAACGTAGACGCTTCGCTCGCTTCGCTCGCTCGGTCAATTAATCTCGAGAACCAGATCTCGCTTCATATTTATAGATTTTTTTACTTATATGGCAAAGAACACTTTAGCTGTGTCTCAGACCTTTAACTACACATTTAATGAATTATAAATAATGTTGATCAAATTAGCCCTTTTGACCCTGAGGCTGGATGTAATAAGATGGAAATGTAAGAGTTTATATTGAGAAAATATTTCATTCAAGTAACAATATGATGAAGGGACGTGTAGTAAAAGTGTTTAAGATCATATTTTAACCCAATGTTCAACCTCCCAAAGCTCAGAGTTAGTATTCAATAAAATATTTTCAGTCATAAAGCGTGCGGCATCCATCACAAAAAACGGCAAGTAGGAGCTTCGACAAGCTTACAAAAGCTCGTAAAAGCTCTCGACTATTATGTAGTTATTGTTACAGAGTGGAAACACCATTATTACACGGGTTGGCTGGCTTATTTTGTTGTTTGGCACGTCGCGGCGCGTCGGCGCTCTGTAGCTGTCATGTGCAGCGATGCACCGAGCTCGCGCCTCTTATATTACACGCCATCGATACATGCACTTCACGTGTAGTTTTACTAAATTACATATTTCATAACTTCTTAGTCATTTTAAGGAAGGGTTTGGCTTGGTTACTAGCACTTTAAGCCGATCCTTTAAAATAAATATAGAGACTAGAGAAAATCATCATCATCATCAACAGCATATTAATCTCCCCACTGCTGGGGCTCAGGCCTACCCTATCAACGAGAGCGTTCGGGCTATAGTCCACCACGCTAGCCCAGTGCAGGTTGGTGGACTTCACACGCGCCCAAGAATTTCTTCTTCGGCGTATGCAGATTTCCTCACGATGTTTTCCTTCACCGTTTGAGAGCAGTCAGTAGATGTACTTAAGTTTCGAGAAAAAACCTATTGGTACATGGTCCAGCCGGGGATCGAACTTCGGACCTTTCGATATGATAGGCCGCGTCTTATCCCCGAGGCCACTGACGCTCCTAGAGAAAATAAGTATATCTATTTCTTATTTCGGCGGCTACTGCACAGCAGCCGAAAAAAAAACGGCACAACGAGATACCTAGCAAGACTATTACTTACTCTGTGACCTAGCGAATAGCACTATGGATTACATCCCTACTAAAGTTATAGGAGCTATAATGGAAATTTTTATCGGACACTTTTAGAACGAATCCGTGATTACACATAAAGCATTATTCTCCTGTAGTCTATATTGTGTATAAATTAGGTTACAATTTGCAGGTGTTATGCGTTACATGACAAGTGGATTCTCTAAATTTTGTCTTTCAGCATTCTACTCATATTACCTATACAGGGTGTCCCAGAAACCGACGATAATTAGCACAGCCCTATCAGCTGTCGGTGGATTATCTAGTGATGCTTATACCCTGAATTAATATATAGGATAAGTATTAACGCGGACGAAGTCGCGGGGCGTCCGCTAGTATATTATAACAAAACACAGAATATTTCATAACAGTTCGGCCGTCGCGACTAATCCTATTGTGCTTGCAAACAGCTTCAAGAGGTGACATCTAAATATCCGTCAAGTGAACATCTCGAGATCGAAACACCATTGTGTAGTTTAGCATAGATCTAAGAATACGTATGTAGGAATGACCAGTATTCACGTTTTGATACTTTTTGATCTGCACTTTTGTAATCGGACGGTTTTAAAGATCTTGTAATAAACAAAACTAAGCTCTAGCACGATGTAGCAGTATGATTGAAGTAATCTAATAAAATTATAAAAGTTACTTTTATGTGCTGTATTTTCATTTCGTGTATCTAAATTCTACAGTTTTAGAATGACGTTCTTGTACTAGTAAGTTCTATAGTAAGTATTAGTCTAGGTACTTAATAATATGGGAATTTCACCAGTAATAACAAAAGTATTATACGATTATTAAACTCTCTTCTAGCATTCCAACTAATTACAGAATTGCCAGCATTAAAATTAACGTATGATGCTCTCAAAAAATTCTTACTGGTATCTTCACGTTTGCTGTATTTTATTCACACTTATGCTAACTCCTCTGAGTCAGTTTTAACTCCATGGCAGTTCCCATAGAGCTGCATGCATCTCAGCGGAAACATTCAAATGAACACCTTTATTCCGGAATTACGCGAAATTCTGCATAGGAAACGGTCGTCAAATGTCCCGCCATTCAATGTGCACTCATTGAAAGCCATGAATGGAGCTAAGCGGACTGCTCTGACAATACCCTCGTATATCTAAAAGGAGAATCACACGTGTTATGAATGAGATTTTGACAATATTTTGGGTAGGTATATCGTGGAGATTATCTCTGGTTGGGTGATAATTCTATTGAGGACGGTATCGTTCTACCTACGAGTATATTACGACACGATAGGTGGATTTATTTAAGAAGTTGAAGCGATATCTTAATTTTTGTTAATGACAGATTAAGCATTTATTCGTTAAAATTGATGAGTGGTGGGTGATGAATAAATGACAGATACAAATTATTAAAAATATCCGTTTAACTGAGTGTTTCGATACTACGCGACCAGAACAAAATTTGCCCAAATAGAGTGCAATAATTGTATGTAGTAATAATTAATACTTATTTAGTATTGAAAATTAATACATTTTCTACCAGTAGGTGCAACCTATATCAAGGTGAATAGCTAGAGAAACTGTGTTATTCTGGATGCAAACCGTTAGTTCGAGTGCACATTGCGCTGGCACGCAGCGGAAGTCGGTGTAAGATTGCAACCGGATCTGTTGCACCCCTTCTATAGCCCTGAATAACGCATTGTGCAATACGGGCTCTGGTTCCATCCAAGGGGAACGGAAACATATAACATTATCTAGAACTAGTATGGCATCACAGTTATTTCATATGCTTACCTTTTGAAGATGCTCAGCTGTAAAACTTAGGATTAGGTAAACGACTTTCAGTTGGTATCTAACGATTCAGAAAACTCACAGAGGATAATAATAATAATGTAAAACATGATTGATATACTTATTGATATATTGATTATGTGTAGAAGATTCAATACCATTAGAGGTAGGTATTTAGGGATTTACTAAAATGTACTATAAAGCGAAGCTTTTTTGTCCGTTTGATGTATGACAGACGGATAACTCGACAACTATTATAGGGCCGATTGAACTGAAATTTGGAACATATCTGGAATCTGCATGTAAAATTAACCATTCATTCTGCATGATTCTGATGGTGAAATACGAGAAAAAATAACTATTTCCGAATTGTATACAAAATCAAAATGGTATCTTTGATTTATTACGTTTTACATTTCTTTAATTAAATTTTCAAGTTCCAATAGTTCAACCATTTCATATTTTTATATTGATTTCAAACTGAGTGTGAATAAAGAAATGTTTTTATTTAGTTGTAATTGAAATTGGACACGCGAGAGCCGGCTAGGGCGGCGCGGCACGGCGCGGCGGCGGCTGGGCGGCGCCGAGGGCGGGAAGCAAGCCATATGCGCACGCGTCGCTGCATTGTTGCGCGTGCTTGTTGTTACATACCTATGTACAGTCGACCGCACGTCAGTGGAAACACTTTGACCTTGACCTGGCCTAGCCTATAAGCGAGTTTCAATACTGTGAGAGGCCAGGTTATACTGGTATTGTTTCCACTGCCGCGCGGTCGACCGTACCTACTTGTATAGGACTATGGTACAGAGACTCTTTCGATTCTTTCGACTTACTTTTTGAATGGGAACCAACTCTCTGAGCTGCAGCCTCCCGTACCGACTAATTAACAAAATGGAAATGGGTATTTTTTCGATATAATATAAAACAATGTAGGTATAAATTGCGTGCGAGTGTCATACAAACTAGATAAGTACATATATATAAGAAAGTAGAAAGTAAATATATTTATGTAAGAAAGTATCATACAAACAAGTTTACCTACTAAATGTCAAGTTTCAAACAAAAACAATGTGGTCAAATGTATAAAATAACAAATTGTTTGTTTGTATACATACCTATAATGTCACAAAAAAATCATATGTATTTTTATTATTATTCTAAATACATATGAAGCACGCAGGGATATCATGATAATATCCGAGCAAAAGAAATACTGTCAGAAATAACATATAAAACCCGGGAGAGGCCGCGGGAAACGGCTAGTTGTAGAACAAAAGCTAGTCACCATAACTTAGTATGCTTACAAGTATAGAAACGGTGACCCCGTTAATGAATAGAACAACAACGAGGTACAAAGGAGCGAGCGGTGGCCGGGAGCGGCGCGTCGCCGCGTCGGGTGCGCGGGCGCAGCGTGCGCGCCCAGATTATAATAATTACGCGCGCACGCGCCGCGCCCAGCTCGCACTCTAATCACTATCATTTGCGCATGTTATTCTATATTCTACACAAAACGCCGCCCTATCGCTCGCGACATCTACGCATTGTCGACGAAACGACAAATAACGGTGCCTTTGCGCAGCTTTAAGTCGAAAAACACAGTCTTTGGCAATAACTGTGACTGTTACTTATTTTAATTAAAAAGTTTATTTTTTAAAGTAATTCATTAGTCAAAAACATTTTGTACTAAGTCCAACATCTGTTTACACCTAATAGGTAAATAAGCATAAACAACAAATGCTATAATACACCATTTCATAGAAAATGTGTCGGTAAATTCGTTGATGATGGTAAGTAGGTAGATACAGTCGACCACACATCCAGCTATACACCTTGAGCAGCAGTGACAGTGGCTACATTGCAATTGTTTTGTATAAGACCTATATAAACAAACAGCCTAGCCTGTACTACCATAGAAGTAGTGACATATCTTTCAAAAGTAGTCAGAAACTTTCTAAGGCTAAATTATGATTGAACTTTTGGTAATAAGAGTAATTATTTCATTGGATTTTACCAAAAGTTCCATCATTAATTAGCCTTAGAAAGTTTCTGACTACTTTTGAAAGATATTTATTTTATGTCACTACTATGGTCGTACAGGCTAGGTTGTTTGTTTTTTAAATAGCTCTTATACAAAACCATTGCAATGTAGCTACTACCACTGCTGCTCAAGGTGTAATAGATGGATGTGTGGTCGACTGTATATACCTACTTACCATCTTCAACGAATTTACGGAGTAGAAGTCCTCTATCAACTATCTCATTTCGCGAACTGGCGCGTTTCGCCAACTTGAGCTATTCGCCTACTATTTAGATACTGTCACTTTGCCGTACACTTAATTACAAAAGTGAAACAAGTAAAATAATGAAGACTTATTTTATATTTGATAACCGTTGGACACACTTTTTAAGCTCAATTTACACTTATTTATTTACCCCATATACCCCAGGTGTGCCAACACAGAAAATGTTCATCGTCATCATCATCACATCAACCTGTCGTTGTTCCAAGCTGGACATGATAGGCCTTCCCTGAAGTTTAACACAATACTAAATAAAATTCTTAAGAGGAACATCTGTTGCAATGTAATATGGCGTGAGTGGATTTCGCATGATATCAATAGTAAAAGGAAAGTGTATCCTGTCATACGAGCCGTATCCGCCCCCGCACAGATTGGGGCCCGTAAAAAATGGACCAATTTTTATAATAGTCACAGGGGTAACGATCCCAATGTTCTTTATTACAAACCGGAAACATTTATTACCTCTGATGGTGGAAAAAATACCTATTTACTATCACGATGTGCTTGCCAAGGGGATTCCTGTAACAGCTGATGGATCTACGTAATAAAATCGTATGTTCTTTACATACATGCGTATAATAATCTATCATAATTCCACCCGGTGTAGTAAACAGATAATGGTAAAATTTTCTGCGCGATACTTGCATTGGATTTAGTTGGAAAATTTAATCAAGTTATTTTATTGTACACGCAGAAAATAAAAACAATACAAAAGAACACTGAATTATACAAAGGGTTAAGCTTATTTCTATGAAATCTCTTCCAGCTAACCCGCGGTTGCGATACTTAATGAAAGAGAGGCAAGATCTTTCTATAGCGATGCTCCTCAGTTTGATTTAGTAGTATAGTGTCATCACACGACATCATGAGTTGTTTCAGTTGTACTGTGTCATAATAATGCCTGTTGACGTCCACAACTGAAAGTTTGGGTCAATTAGTAGGAACTGCTGAATGTGACATTTGTATGATTCGTGCATGTAACTTATAGATCAGTCATCAGCTGTAGTAAGAGATAAGGTAATAATTGTGACTAATGGTAGACTTGAATACAATCCAGTCCAACTTTACGTGTCGTATAGTTCCTTTCTACCATTACCTTGTCATATCATGGCTTTGTATCTCACGTAACTTTTGTTAAGTACCTCTTTGCGTTAATGGTGTGTACGGCCCTTTTAAATATTAAACCAAATTACAGAGCTTTGATTACAATACGGAAAAGTGCGTTACCATTTATAGTTTATATTAGTTTTGCGTGTGTGATGCCGTGATGCGAGCGCCGAGTGCCGCCCTACTGGCGGCTGGCGGCTGGCGGCTGGCGGCTGGCGGCTGGCGATGCCGCCCTACGCCAGTCGCGCCGCCCCGCGACTAAGCAAACAAGCGAGCATCGCAACGCGCGCAACTAACACTCAGAGAGAGACGCACGACGCGCGAGCGAGAGCTCACACGCTCTCTGGCGGACTCCGAACCCAGCAATTAGTAGGCGAGATTCGTTCGTCGCATCGATTCGTTACGAGATAATTGCTCCGAGAATTTTCTTTGACATGAAAATGTCCCGCGTGTGTTAACAAAGTGACATTCGAGTGAGTCGGGATCGTATTAGAATCTGATGGGACACCATGAACTGCGCGTACTACCAGCAGCACGGCGGCGGCGGCCCGCACCCCGGTCACCATAATGTCAATAATAATTACTTCAACGAGGTAAAAGTCGCACTTTTCTTATGCCCATGCTTCATTATTTATTTATTTAATAAGATTTTAATATACAATTTTGTATTGAGTACCTATGAGAACTCGACGGGGTGTTCCTGCTGTAAATATTTTTAGTTTTGTTTATTTTAATTTAATTTTTAAGTTAATTTTAATTTAAAGCATTATATGAAAAATGTAATCTTCTTAATTTTCTTCATTCAAACCGGCAACTTCATAGGTAAGGACCCAATATTACTTTATACTTAAGTTAGTAACCTAACTATTTATGTATTTTGGAAGCAATTAATACTTTTTAATTTTCGTACATACATACATAATAAATAACTTATGAAATTTACTTTTTGCCAAGCGTTGCAAATGTCAATGTCAGATCAAGTTTACAACTTAATTAATGTAAGTACTTACATAATAAACGCAAGTAAAAAGGTATTGTACTTATATGCAGATAACAATAATAAATCTAAGTATCTCCACTATTGAAATGACACACAAATCCAAGTCACAAAATTAGCCGTTTCAAAATATCCGCAAAAAATCTTATTCAAGACATTGTGTGTGCATCACTGCTCACATTTGACAAACAAAAGGCGTCCACGAATATAAACCAACAAAGGCACACCTCGGCTGCCAGGCTGCCAACAAAGGCAGAAAGGGAATAAAAATATTTAATTGGTGTGATTACGAGTGTGATTACGTTCACAAACACCTCCCGCGGCCGTCGCCGTGGCGTCTCACCGACCCATAATAAGCCTGGCGAGGTTTTCTTCCTTTGTCGCCGATTACAAATACAATGCTAGTATGTTATTCAATTTGGCATAACATATTACCCGAAATATTATGCAGGGTTATGATGTTTTATATTCGTAATTTTCGTAACTCCATTTATTATAACAAACTTGTACCTAAATATACCTATGATAACCTGTACCTTCACATATAAATTACACTTTTAATATAAATGACATAATGAGTTAAGAATATAAATTGTTGCGAAAAGGTACTTTTACATTACTTACACTCATTTCATTATCTTTATTGCCATCTGCTCACCATTCTACATTTCCGGTAATATTGTAAATGTCAACATTGTTGCAAATGTTCGTGTAAGTATAAATCATAATTGAAACTCAGTTGAAACTTGATTTTTATCTCCAATGGGAATACTGTGTCAGAGGTAGGTATGGACATGTGTTTTGCTTCGTCTTTTGTACAGTCAAGAATCAAGCTAACAGTGGTAACCTTACTTCTAAAACGGTGGTAAGTAAAGAATTGACGTTGTATAAGTGTACTCACTGAGTACTAACATGGAATAAAATAGTTTTGACTTTGACATCAAAAAAAAGTACCTACTTACTCATTGCCACAAAAGTGTAGCTTGACCTGAGCTTGACTGTAATTAAACTCAATAGGTATAAATATTTTACATATTCACGCTATGTCCATGGTGGGGTATTTAAGCAGAAAGAACGAAGCGCCAAGTATCGCGATAGTTACCGTTAACATAAAATATTTAATATATAAATAAAAAATTAATTAAGTATAGGTTATACATATAAAAAGAGTTCACGAACAAAAGACTCAGAACAAGTTAGTGGGTTAAGTTGCTTTGAAGAGTTTGAATTTTGATTTATAAAAAATATGTGTCTCATATTTTTCAATGCTCTACAACATATCGCTGCTTGAATATTGGTTTTACTAATTTAAAAAGTCCAAGAGGAATTAATTTTTTTACCTAGTTTAATTCTCTCTAATTGAGGAGTTAGTACAAACCAAAAACGAACACCTCGCTTTCCTTGTAGGTAACAAAGTTGCGTGATGTAATTTAAAAAACATTTCATGCACTAACTTATAATAGGCAACGATTTACATCTCCATCACTCACAATCGTTCACCAATACCTAAGTACGTAGGTACTGCATATTATTTTTAAATACCTTGTTAAATACTGTACAAGTATGTAACATGTAACATAATTATTTCAATTCAATTATTAATAGAAACGTGAGCAAGAATTTATAGTCATACCATATCGAAAATGAAGACTATCTAAAACAGTAGAAAAGTAGCTCAATCACAGCCAGTAAATATTAGTCATTGCTGCGATGTATAATTATTATAATGCAGACTTAAAATATGTTTCGATTCACAACGAGCCAGTCATCATAATTAAATACAATCCTTTTAAGCGGAGTTAGAAAGCAGTGGCCCGATGAATGCATTACATAAGGGCAATTACAAGTATATTAGAGCTGTTATTATATTATAAACTTATTTTGTATTACAAACACTCTCAAAGGTATATAAATAGATATTTTCATATTATATATTGTAAAGGGGTTACCTGAATGTGGTGGGAAATCCGAAATTGAATTGAAAAAATCGAAATGTCAAGAATTTCAAAAGCTTTAGCTTAGCTCAGCTCGGCAACGAAAACCTATTGCTTTCGCTACACCGTCTGTCTACAAACTATAGCTTAATTCGGATTCGTTAATAAAAAAAGTATGCAAAATAATTTGTATGAAAAATGCAATCTCTAAATATCTTCATACAAATCGGCAACTTCTTACATAAGTAAGGAATGATCAAAGATTTCAGAAAATCTGTGATGAGGACCCAGTATGAACGGACCTATAATGTAGTAATACTTATTATAAAAAATAGTAGGATGGCCACACGTTGCGTTCTTTGGTTTTTACTAATACATACATACATAGATAATAATACATACATACATAGCTTCACGCTGTGTCCCTGGCGGGGTAGGCAGAAAGAACGGAGTGCCAAGTATTGCGATTCTGACACACCTCTTTCACTTAATTTCGATAATGTTTACTTTTATTTTTTATGGCAACAATATTATAATTGTCGTAGAACAATTTGTTGTTGTCTTTTGAAATTCCTTTGACATTATGTTTCAGCTCACCAGTTTTAAATAACATACATATTTTCTATATGATTATGACTATAATATATTCTGCATCTCGAAAATTTGATAACACTGAAATTAACTATAGCCTGGTCTTTTTAGTCGTTTGTTAGACCGCGGACCGGTACGCGCAGCGTGGGACGCCCCTCCGCCTATAGTCCAGCAGTAGACGCTAAAAGGCTGAAATGATGATGATGATGATGTATGTCATTATTATGTGGCTGGGTGCTGATGAAGTTCTAAAACATACTTTACTGAGTTGGTTCAACACAAAACTTCGAAATGGAATCCTAATTTCAGTGGCATTGCTACACGATGCTAGGTGGAGGGCGGGGGAGGGGAGGGTGAGGTGTGGGGGGGTGAACACTGTTGGGTCTCGCAATTACTGGGCACATAATTACAGGGCTGGCGCCGCGCGGCGCCGAAACCAGCCCGTCCGTCCGAACGAATCTCCTTCCATAATTAAAAACGCTCCAAATTAAATTCGCTCGTGTGTACGCGGCCCGACTTATGATATTAACTTTTTAGGGACTTTCTAATTAGTTTTTGTTACTTTTTTAATCTCGTTTGATGGGAAAATAGGAAACTATATAAAATGTGTATGATGTATCCATGTTAAAAACTATTCCGGGTGTCTAAGTTCAGACTCGTGTTTAGAGTAACTTGCACATAACTTAACTATGTAAATATAATATCAATCTAAGATAATTATGCTAAATTCTATAAGTGTAACTTTAAATTGTCATTTATATTGTTTTCCTTTATATTTCAGGTTAGTATCGACACCGTGTCCACGGATCACAAGGACATGAAGATTTTAGTAAGTACTACATAATATATATCTATTTATATATGTTTTATAATAACTTATTATTAGAAACTCTTTCTTATTCTTCTTCATGTCCCGTGACCCGCCCGTAAAAACTGCAGGAGTTGATTAAGTAAATATATACTAATATTTAGCTATTTCACACTTTTTAACTAGGTATAAGGTCGCCGAGAACAAATTTATAAGACCCAATATAATATTTGTAAAAAACTAAAAAGTAATATCCTCGTTACTTATTCCAAAGAAAAAAGTATTGTTTTTGAGTTTTTTACAAATATTATTTTGGGTCTTATAAATTTGTTCTCGGCGGCCTTATACCTAGTTAAGAAGTATATATTTACTTTTTAAATTTTTTTTCAAAGAGTCGAGAGTATATAAAGTAGGCTTTCATGTTTAAGTAGGACTAAGACGTCATTAAACTGTACCTACTAGGTATAAATAGTACTTACTATTTTGCCTATAATGTAATTGCAACTCATTTCCCGCCTACGGGTAATTGTTTAGTGAACTCCACAATAATCGTTATTGCAATTTTCCGATGCGATTCCAAGAAATTGTCCATCGGAGCGAATATCGAACGAAAAATCGGTAATTTATTTTGATTTGGCGTCGATTCGACCGACTCTATGAAATGAGCATTATTGTGAGGCGCGCGATGAGAGGCGCGAACAATCCATTCGACGCGGGCATTCATTCGCTCTGCGCGTGCGCAGCGTCACGTGACACTGCCCGCGAGACATTGTACACCACACCACAAAGGATTCTGTCTTTAGATTTACCTGTAAGTCGTCGTCCTAATACAACGCGATGACGCAATCGTCGCGCGAATAAGCAGTGCGACCATCGCACATTTTCAGAAAAAAAATACTGGGTGACTTCAAATTGGTAATACAAAATCAATGTTTTACACAAACATCTTCCCTAAACTAAGCCCCTCCACTAAGTCTCATGCTTTTAAAATGCCCAAAATTTTTATTTTGTTTTAAATTATCCCATTTTTTATGCTTGAGATGGTGTCTCTTTTATTATTATCGATAATTAATAACTGACATTGATTAAATCAAGTGACAGGCGTGACAGTTCGATATTGAATGTGGGGTAACCACACTTCAGGACTTTAATTATTTGTTTTATTAGAAAATTAACGATAATTAAAGCCAGCTAATTTTAACAACTGAGTTAACGTACTTAATATACTATTTGTCATTAACTGAGCCACAATCAAGTGTTTTGTATTACCAATTTGAAGACACCCTGTATTTAATAATAGGTAGTCATATTTTGTCGGGCCGGCTGTCTGTTTCCGTTGTCCAAATGATACTAGAAACAGGCCATAAATCAAGTGAAAATCTTCGTTCAAAAAGTGTATATCCCCATACTGAAAGGCAATTCTACCTTTTACTTTATGGCCTAAGCACGATCGCATGAAAGGTATTTGTTTTAATACAATCTTCGATTGGAGCCGGTACTAAGAATGCGCAATTGAAAAGGCTATCGATGAATAATGGGCGCGGACACAATACAATGAGCATTGAGCGGTGAAGTGCGGCGAGCAATGCAATGGTTGCGTTGCTCGCTGCACAGCCAGCCGCGGGGGGCTGCCAGCGAGACGTGTGTGGCCGAATTGTACGATAACCTTCGCCATATTTACTTACATTTATATAAAGTGTCTTTCTATTTCCAAATTTTTTGGTTTTATGGTTTAACGGCCAATTGGAAACAAGTCCTTATAGGCCAAATCGTAGTTTTAAATCACGAATACATTATACCGCAGTACGGCCTCCGGCAACAAGTGCCATTTGGTGATCCACACTGCAGCTAACACCGCACTAAACTGATAGTAGGTTTAGTGTCGATTTAACAATATCTCCGTAGCAACCAAAATGTACGCAAATCAAAGAAATTGAACTTGACGCAAATCGGCAAGCAAATCGGCAACTGGCTTTCCATATTATGAAAAAAGATTTCATGTAAAAAGTAGAAGACTTTAATTAACAAAGAGTTAGTTAGCAAAGAGTACTAACACAAGAAGATTCTATACATGCAGTTTCCAAAAGTTTATTAACATCTCATTATATTTGTAAGAAAATATTGATTACCTATTTAATAATATTATATTTAAAACAATTCAAAGAGTTTTTACTCCCTACTAAGTTTACATTCAATACATATGCAGAAAAAAACTTGCATGCCTTGCATTTCATTTTAATTATGACAGGCTTTCAAAAATTTTCTATACAAAATGCCAGTGTCTGAAAGGAATAAAATCTTATTGGTAACTATTTTAGGTAGTACTGACCATTTAAGTAGAAAAAAAGATTTGCAATGCCAATTAATAAAACGAACAAAACAATTTTCTTTTTAACATCGCGCGTGGCTTTCACAACATTTTTCTATGAAGGAAAGTGCCAGTGTGTGAGGAATAAAATCTTTTTGGTAAAATTACATCCTACTAATAAAAAACGCGAAAGTTTTAAGGATGTTTGTTAGTCTTTCACTCAAAAACTAAGAAACAGATTTTGACGAGACTAACAGCAATACAGAACATCAGAACACATAGGCTACAGATACCCCGGGAAAACTGTTCCCGCGGGAAAAACTCGCGGGAAACAGCTAGTATACATATAATTATGTCGAGTAAAGAAATATTTTGCCTGTATTTTGTGAATGGATCGCAAAATATATCTGACGGAGGCATTAACGCTTTGGGTGCGCTGTAGAAATCCACAAGAAAACTTTTCTTCCCTTCTGAATTGGGATTGAAAACCTATTTTTCCACAAAACTGTTTTCGGATGAGTAACCAATTGGTACTTACAACCTATACAAATATACGAGTATGTACCAAACGTGCAGAGAATTCCCGCCGCCGTAGAATAGTCGAGAGATCTCTGTGAGATTTATCTATTTTAGTGGACGCCTGTGTTAGAATAGCCTGGAGGATGGGGTAGGTAAGTTTAGGAGAAACATCGATCCCGAAAGTGGACAGGGGTTGTGTGGGGTTGGATGGAAGTTACGAGCGAGCGCACTTGTGTCGGCCGCTCAGTCGGCATCTACCTTCGAGCTTCGCAATCTGAGACGGTTACGAAAGGGAAGCGGAAGTACCTACATATTAGGAATGATTTAGATTAAATTGATGCTGATTATAATACTATGGTATCTTTAATCTTGCGGCATAACATTTAATTTTAGCGTATTGTAGGTAAGAATTTCATTTATTTCCTCATAATTTTCCATGTTATAGCAATATGCCGTTCAACAAAAGTTTCTTTCGATGAAAGAATCTTCGGATTTGACTGGTCGAGAGTTTTCCGTTATGCCATACCTACATTACTATTTCATCATCATCATCAACAGCCTATATTAACATGTCCCCACTGCTGGGGCTCAGGCCTACCCTCTCAACGAGGGCGTTCGGGCTATAGTCCACCACGCTAGCCCAGTGCTGGTTGGTGGACTTCACATGCGCCTAAGAATTTCTTCTTCGGCATATGCAGGTTTCCTCACCGTATGAGAGCAGTCAGTAAAATGTACATAATTTTCGAGAAAAAACCCATTGGTACATTGCCCAGGGCATCGAACTCCGGACCTTTCAATATGATAGGCCGCGTCTTATCCCCGACGACACTGACGCATTATTATTTAAACATGATATAGTAAAGTTCCCTGTGTACACCTGCGGCATGATCTCCAAATCCAAAGGTTGGTACTCTTCACGTAGACGGTTGGTCAATAATGCGTTCCGGCGTCGGTCACTTCCGCCTATTTCCGCTAGTCCGATATGACCAATAGACTTCCTCTAACAGTATCTGTCCAGCCAGAATAGGTAGCTACCTATTCCGATCAGCCAAATACATTGCTTATTTTTCTACTATCATTAAATGTAAGTACTTAAATGATTAAATTTCTACTCCTATAAAGTTTGAAAAGGCTATTCTAGCTATTCAGCAAGCTAATTACTTATAAATGAAGATTTTAATCGAGGATCAGGAACTACTAAAATGCAAAACCAACCATTACAACCATCAGTCGTAACCGGAATGAAATTTAATTCCGCATTAAGGATTGTTTGCTATCATTGTTGTATTGAGATTCAACATTTTGAGAATCCAACATATTGAAAATTCAACATTATGAGAATTCAACGTTTTGTTCCTGAGCGGATATTTATAAACTGTTATTTTATTAGGGGTAGGTTTTCTTCTGACGTTTTCTGATTTCCTTCGATGTGTGATAACAAAAATCCACTGATAATTAAGTATAAATAACTAGGTAAAATTTTTACACTTATAGGTACTTATCAATATTTATAGAAAAATCTCCATAAAATTTCTACTAAGTAACTAGTCTACGTTATCAGTGTATTTGTATTATCACACGGTAGATACATCAAAGCAAAGTCAGGGGTCCTTCAAGAAGTGAGTCAAAAGAGCCCTTCAACCAAGGCACCAGCACCCCCCGGGTGTTGCAGGTGTCTATGGGCGGCGGTGACCTCTTAACATCAGGAGGCCTTGCTTGTTGCCCCCGTAGCAATAAAAAAACCTACTTAAATCTTGAAAATATTTGTAGCATGTTAGAGCAGACGTGGCAACTGGCATTCTCACCAAATCTCACTCCGATTGAGCGGACAGGAAGGAGCCTGGCTCTAATCTGCACATTTCCGGGGGAGTAACGGCCTCTTTATCTCCGCGCGAAAATATTGCCGCTCATGAAATTTTCTCGTAATTCGATTTCTTTTGCGCACGCCGCCCTCCCGAGCTGCAATTTCACATCTCAGCGTGAGTTTCGTGTTCAAATTAAAATGTTTATTGCGTTAAGCGCAGTTCGCACGCTCGCCCATGAGCGGCCCCGAGCGTTTTTATTTCGTTATCCGAGACACGCCCATCGCCCCCCGCCGCCCCGCGCGTCACACCCCCTCTCACCTCGGTGCGATTTCACTATTTTATGAACCCGATGGCACCCCTGTCTAATGTCGCTATAATGCCTCGCGTCTGTCATTTCCGCTTCCCTCCGACAGTGAGGCCGCGCCTTGTTGCAACGCAATACGATACAGTTTCGCTGTAGTGGCGCGGGGAATGGATAACATTTACCAGTGTTATGGCGTGTCATAAAACTATTAGCCGCTTAAGCTATTCTTAAAGCGACGACGTATCTCTGAGGAGGTGGCGGTCGCCGAGGACAGGGGTGCGGAAGGGCGCCATCGTTTTTTTTTCACGGGGTTTTTACCTTTTATGGAGTTTTTTATGTGCCATTACGAATTATTTGGCTGTGTTTATTATGTTTTTTGTTGTGAACATTATATTTCATTATCTTTAACACCTTGTTGGATGCTCTGGGGTAATAACAAGGGTAATAGGGATTTTGTCAGATGTTGTAGGTGATGTATCCGGTACGTAAAGGGAAAAATATATTTCTTGAATCCATTATACGCGATTTTAACTGTGTTTTTATCAGCTTTTTACTAAAATATTTAGGAGAGTGATGGTAGAGTGGTTGACTCAGATACTTAATAAAAGTTAGTAGGTACCTAAGAAACCTATAGATAGGACCTTTGTGAGTAAGTACTGTAAGAACCTACTACCTACAAAACACGAAGTATCTACCTACAAAAGTCTTTGTTGCCTGCCACAAAGTAAAGTGTTGAAACAGGATAAAAGTACGTTGAAAAATATCCGTTTGAAATCATTTTTAAATCAAAAGATAAGATGAAACGCATCAGATAGCTATACCTGAGAATTACTTATAGTATGCATACCTAACTAAGTTATGTACCTATAACATCAAAAATTAAAATTCTTAAAAGGTACCTCTAGTTACGGTCGACATGATGTCAAAGTGCGCCAGCCCCGATTTGACACAAAAAGTTTATGCAAATCAAGGGAGCCGAAATAAAATGGAGTCTCTGTGCGAGCGCGTGCGATCGATACGCCCGCCCGGCGACCTTGCGGGCGGCGCGGCGCGCGGGTGGGCGGGCCGCGGTAAGAGGCCGGGATTGGTGAGCCCCGCCCCTGCGCGCGCCCCCCGCCCCGCGCCCCCGCCGCACGCCCGCGCGCGCCCGCGCCGGCGAGCGCGCGACGTGCCCCACACCGGCCGCGCGCCGCTGACAGACAGAACAAAACGTCAACCATGCGGGCACCGCGCGCCAATCTTTGACGTTTTTAATATTTATAGTTACAGTACCTACATGTGCTTCTTACTGAATTCGAGTAAAATATAGTTTTCGTGTTCACAATGCGTCGGATTGTTGAGTGATAGTTGTAGTGGTGGACAATGATAACTGATATGTACGCACCGATGCCGGCGCCGCAGACCAACAAGTCCATTGTAAGTTTTTTTGTCAATATCATTAGTCAATCATTCAATTAAACAAGGCTGTACCGCACAAGATAACCATTAACCATAAACAACAGTTTATTAACAATATTATATTTATGAAAAGTAAACACTTTAAACAGCTGTGTTGTATGATTTGTTATTTTTTGACAATTCTGTTATTTAGGCGTACGAGGTACTCACCTGAGTATCTATTTACTTACCTAAGTATATTTTATTTCTTGTTATACAAATATACCAACGTTTTTATAGTAAATAGTTCCTTTCTGAATACAATCTTCTTTTCGTTGTAGGTTTAACTTTGCCGTCGGGAGTTGGTTACTTTAGACTTATACCTTACTTGTAGGAACTTTAAAGGACATGAAACTGTTTTTTTAACACAGGTAAGTATTTGATTAAAAACCTAACTCGGATTAAGTATACCTACTTACAACAATATACACAGAATCATTTACCTACCTATATACTTACTTAAAAATTCAGTGACACATTTTTACTTTCTCGTCCCCGCACGTAGGTACTTACTTTGAGAAGTTAGTTTAAAAAAGTTATTTCAATTTTCGCGAAAATGTTTTCTACGAGTACATCGATAACCAAACCAAAAACCCAAATATCTCAATTTCGTCCGTCACGCTTGGCTCTGGAGGCTAAACCTTTTGTCCGATTGGGAGCAAATTTGGAACTTAAGAGTTTCAAATTATTTTATCGAACAATTATCAACAGTTTCTTCGTACCGTCAAACTGAAGAGTAGCTGTCATACAACAAAAGAAAAAAAACCTTCGAAACGATTCTAACGATTTTAATGAAACTTTGCACGTCGTAGTTGCTTATGTTTGTCTATGACATAGTATAATTAATACCCATTGGTCTGGGAAAACCTAGTTTGTATGGTGCCTCTACAACTGAAATTGAAATTGCATTTCACTCACAAATGGTTGGAGCTATTGAATTGTCATGTATTACGAATAAGTATATAGGTACTAGGTCATACAACATGAATTCATCAGCTGTTTATGTTTAAAAAATTCGTATAATTTTTTTTTGGAAAGTAACAAAGCTGCATTATACTCTTTCTTTCTTTAAAATTAAAAAAATAATAAAATGGCGAGAAAGTGTAGTGCGGGCCGCCGTATGTACCTAATGTGCAAAGAACAAATATTTACATTACCCGGTTCTGTGTGAAGAATTTATTTTCCTTGTACATTGCTGGTAATGTAACTCAAATGTACGAGTAACAAGCGGTCTCAACACCATATCTTGTGCTGTCCGTCATCGGTAAGCAGGCTTACAACAAAACTACAAAGGATAGAGCAAATATAAATGAGGCACAAAATACAGTTAGTTTCACATTCGGATCAAGTCGACATTCCCGTTTCGGAATCGCTACCAATAATTATTGTGTTCCGTCCCGCCATCAATCTTCTCTCACAAAATTATTTGTCATCGAAAGCGAATTCAGGAAATAACGAATGAGAAGAATTGAATATCGGTTGGATCCGATCGGTGTTCGATCCGACAGTTATTGAATTTATGAGGCGTTGAAATAGAGAACAAGGTAGAGTGAGGTATTGTTCTACCCAGAAAGTTACCAGTTGTTACCACTCAGAATGGACAATCTTTTTATACCTACCTACATGAGCTGTGGTAAATAGGTTTTTATACCTACCTGAATACATTTATTTCAATTTCGGATCGATCAATGATCCGAAATTGAAATAATGTGAAAGGAAGTTATGTATTATCGATCTTCATTTATTTTGAATTTTTTTCTAATAGTAGGTATTTATAGAGCAGTGGTATAGCCTTGTTGGTAGTGTGGCGCACTCGCCTCATGTTCATTTCATGCGGAGGTCGTTGGTTCGAAGCTTGGCCCGTACTAATGAGTTTTATGGAACTTATATGTTACTTATATGTTTGTTGTTTTTACGGTTTCTATACCAAAGGTTGTCTGGAAGAATTCGCGTTTAGCGATAAGACCGCCTATAGATGTACTAACGTAATTTACTTTATTATTGTATCTTCTTGTAATTTTAATGTGTATGGATGTGTTACCACAGGCTTTTCGGTGAAGGAAAAAATCATGGGGATACCTGCTTATATTATTATGTTTTACAAGAACAACCATTTAATTTAGTCTTTTTCAGAAAAAAATAATTCAATTCAATACACTTTATTGCACATTTAAAATTAAAGACAAAACAGAAAAAAAATGGATACAATAATGCAGGCGGTCTTATCGATAAGAGCGATTTCTTCCAGGCAACCTTATAATATTGGACACTTTGCGGGCATTTTTAAAATTAGTATGGAGCTGAAAGATAAAGTTGTGTTTTAAAATAACAGACTCGACAGATTTAGGGCTTCTTTCACCACTTCCTGATATTGTTACAGATAGTAATCTTAGTGATAAACTAATCTATCAGATAAATCTGTGTGATAGACTATATAAGATATAGGCAATCAGATACCTGTGAAACCAAACAAACTGGCTATCTGACAGATAACCTGCAGATAGGGTATCTGGGACTTTATCAGCAAGCGGTGTAAGAGGCCCTTAATCTTTATCATCGGGTGTAGGAGGTATATCGAGTCGCTATCGAGTCCCATTACCTATAATTCTATGAGCTGCTTGGTTTTACGTGATGACAATGAGGTAATTTCCCCATCAATCCGTCCATCAGGAACTTGCATCTCATCCGCATTTCCATCTATAGCTATCAGGTCCATTATGATGTTTTTTTGTCGCTGGCCCATTCACCGCGGGCCCAGCGTGGAGCCCGTCAATGGCCATTGTGGCCGCCCCGCGCCGAGCGCCCGCCGCCGACAAACTTTTATTTGTAATGCGACTAAATGGCTGTTGTGGGGATTAAGGTGCTCCTCGCTTTGTTGCCGGCCCAAGCACCACGGCAAATCGACAAATCCGTCATTCAACGAAGAATAACATTGTTAACTATAGTTCGAAAGGCGAAAATGGCATCGGTCTAGTGTGACGTGCTCAACAATGCACTCCATATCTGTCACTTTTGATAGCAAATGCACTTTTTCTACGGTTTACACGGAGGATTAAATACTTGAAGTTAGGATTAGCTAAAACCACTTACAGACCGAAATGTTTATTTTGTAAATGCTTTTTTAATTGACACTGTACTTACTATCCATTATAAATGGTAAAGTGGATAGATTTTGATGAAATTTAGTATTGAGATACCAAACTCTGGGGCAAGACATAGGCTACTTTTAACCGCGATATAGTCTCACGGGAAAAAACTTATTTCACGCGGTTGAAGTCGCGGGCAACCGCTAGTATTATATAAATTCATAGATATTGTTAGTTGACAGTGTTAACTTAACCCACACTTCATTTAAAATTCTAATTAAAATATTTGTCACATGAACCAATTAGAATAAATAAAATCTGGCGCGTAGCGGCCGGTAGCGGCGCACCACCCTCCATAATTCTTTTTTATGGCCAGCCAGCGACGCCGTGTTTAACCCGTTCATTGACAAAAGGTATTTAAATGAAGCTGTCGACCAAACGATATTTACTGCTGTGGTGTGCTGTGAGCAACATTCCCGCAGGCATTAATATTGTCGCACATAAATATTTGGAGCTAGATCCTACCTATATCCAACTACCAGCTTGACGCCACACTTTAGTGATTTAAAAAATATAGAAACTTACGTACTTACCTACATTAAAATAACTGCGACGAAATTAATTAATATACTTAATATTAATTAATTTCGTCGCAGCATCTAGGTATCACACAACTTATTTAACTAATATTTCCATTCATGCCATACTTTTTTATACTGACTGTGTCCAGTTAGCGAATACCAAAAAGTTTTTTTTTTCATGTTTTACTTCAAAAATCTTAGCGTGTCGAAAATCTCAGTTGACGAAATAACAAATTGCACTTATTTGAAGTTTCACCGTCTGCACACGCGCGAGTCCAGCAGTTGGAGCATGAATAGCCCCTAATAATCTCAGTTTAATTAGTATAGTTAATCTGCACAGTCAAAACATTACACGGCACCATTTAATCTAAATTATATTTACAGCTCATAAATATCAATTATTATTTTAAACGGTCTGGAAGACATCCAGTTCATTTCGGTACAGTCACGAATCGGGATTGTTCAGCTACTAGCTTATCATCTTAACTTGGTTGTGTTACACTAATGCCACCGTTTTTCGTTATTGAAATGGGACCATAGCAACCCTTTTGTAACCCAATTTGCATTACACGGCCAAAATACGAACAGTGGCAAGTGGCTCAACAATCCCGGTTCGTGACTGTACCTATCTATAGTCGGTGTAGGGTGTGTACACACAGTAGCTACAAGTGTTAATTAAAACTTTCCCGCCGAGTTATTTATGTGTCCATCCGTCAACGCGACGTGTACTTGGTGACAAATTTAACAATGCGCTCCTCAGTACGCAGCGGTTCTTTTTACTCGAAAATAAATCTCTAATGATGTGCAAATCTGTCAGTGCACGTGTTACCGTCGATTTATGTGTCCCGCGTCCAATTGTTTTATGTTGAGCCAATTTTGTGCTTTGCTTACACTCTGCGGTTCGGTTGCGTTATAATCGGGCCGTAAGCGTTTGCTTTTGTCATTTTAGGAATGTTTTCATTGAACTCTATAGTCGCAGCATTATATACAGCAGCTTTTTAGGTAACCACCAAGTTTATTTTGGTTAGACTTTTGAAACAGCATGCTCTAATTTAGGTAGGTAGGTATACAGAAATCAGAGTAGGTAGGTACAGAGATCAATCATCCAAAAAGTGTCTTGATTTTTAGGCGTCTTAATAAAGAATTGTGTTCCTCATTTAGGTATAGGTACTTAATAAATAACTGTACTATGGAATGAAATACCTACGTAAAATTACTTTGTGTAACGAATATTAGTTAAATTAAAATCTACCTGCCATACCTACCTTCATGCATGTTGTATTACCAATGTAGGTATATACCGTTTTTTGATATGTGACTCACAACATTATGTGACTTAGATACTATACTTAGAGTACCTACTTTATGTAAGTTACACACAATTTTCGATAATAAGTAAGTACTAATAACCGTTACATAGATATCAAACTTTTTACCTTGCGACAGTCTGATAAATATTAGATAATGTTTCATTTGCAAGGGTCTATAATAATTTCAACAGGTCACGTAGCTTTTCTTAATGGCGCCGCAGGGCTTGTCAGTGTCACTATGCTGCTCGTACATAGGTAGGTACTAACGCACAATAGGCCAGCGCAATTATACAGTCCGTCATGTACCCTGGTGCGGTTTATTAATAAAAGTGGCTCCCTCTATTCGCAACACTCGCGCCTGCAAAAACGGCTCGACCACAAGCCAACTGCACCGTTTCCTGTCACAACCACAAATGACCTTTTAATACGCCAACTAGGTAAGTGTACTGCCAGTTAGGAATGTTAATTTTTAACCGTTAATACCCTCTTATGGGTACGTGGTATTGGTGCTAAATTGTCGCGTAAAGTTGTTTATGTTTTGATTGCTCAAATGACAGAATCCCAACCTGAATTGCCTTTTATAATCGATATCTACTCCTCTGCGATGAAATAATTCTGCCAGCGCTTTATGAGGTCAAGCTACCCACCAGTTCATAGAATTTCAAAAGTTGGAGGTTAAAACAAAAGTTGTTGAACATGAGTAGATTGGTGCAACCTTTTGCAACGTTGATTCACTGACTTTCGGTAACTCGGGGAACAAAAGCCCTTTAAAGTTTAATTTCAAATCATCCATTATGATTATGCTTGATATTTGGCCAAGTTTCTTGAAGACAGACCAAAGAATATAATAGTAAGAAAATTACTGAATTTGGGACTGTACTAATTGAATATTATTTTGTACATTTTAATCTGGCTATTGTAGGTTGGACTGGTGAATGCGTTGTGTTTTAAACGCTGCCTGTTGCGTCAAGCTGTCGCATCAATGCGCCCGCGGATCGCAATATTGCAATTCACATAACTCGGCCAGCCCGTCATTATCCTCCACAAATAATGCATATTGCCTTCTAGGCACCTACCGCTCACGGAGCTTTTCATTCAATAGTTTTTACTCAGCTCCTGCCTACTCAGTTTCCCGTCGTATGAATTATTTATGTTCCATAAATATAAATTCACTAGAATTCAACTGAAGGTGTCAATTTTACAGCATTACTAATTGTCTGTATTTCCTTTTTAACTTCATTAAAATCCATGGTTCGCAAGAACAACCCTTCTATTGCATGATTGATCATGTGTAAAGGTATATACAAGAAATCAATCATTCGTCACATCATCGCTAAACAAACTCCCAAAACGGATTCGTTGCAGTATCTCACAGATCGCCGCCACAATCACCGTCATTGATTACTCTCGAAGGGGCCCTTTGTTGTTGCCGCCTTCTATTACACACTTTGCCGACTACTCAGCCCTTGAGGAAACTAATACAAAACCCCTCGAGATTTAAAAGCGCCGGTCAGATTTGGGAGTCATTAATGTCATCGGAAACGTCCTAGTGTGCTCCTGGAATATGTCGGTCGGAGAAAACGTTGTGAATTGTGGTTCTTGTTGTAAAGCCAGAGGGGTTATAGTCGTTCGGAGAGATGAAAGTTGATGATGGGGTTTTTGCAACTCATTGCATTAGCCCGGCTTGTTAGTGGAGCGGCGCGCACGCAGGCGGCGTAATGAACGCGAGCTGCAAGTCACGGGGCGCAGGCGCCGCGCGCCGCCGCCGGCCGTCAGCGCCCGCGCACTCATCGCTCGCCCTGTCAATATCTGATGTCCCGACAACAGAGAAGGTTATTTTCGAAGACACAGCACCACTAATTAATACCTTCCACTCTAAACTTGCGAGGAACTGTAACTTCTTTATTCGGATGTCACATTTCTATTTTTTAACATTTTCGATGATTAATTTCAATACAAGCAATATAATTTTATCTAATTTTATCTAATTTCAATTCAAATACAGCGCTTTGTCTATATAGTTAAGCTTTATGAGAAAAATTCACCATATTTCTGATTTCTGCCACTAAGAGCTTCGTCAGCAATTAATTTAACACTTAACAAGTGGGACCTGTGAGGAGATGGGTCCTCACTAGATGGAGGTCCCCTGGGGGGCTCCCCGCGGGGTCCCACCGCCCCCCGCGGCGGCCGCTGTGCCCGACACCGATAGCGCCATTCAAGTCGAACTTGAGCTCCACAAATGGGTTATGATATGACTGACGTCACCAAACACAGACTGTTTAATAGAAATTACATTTCATTTCATAGTGTCTATAATTATTATTAGTTTCACATAGTGACTAAACAAACTAATGAATAGCTAGTCATCTATAGAAGTGGCTGAACTAGAAGAATCCTAAAGCGGACATTATATAAATTTGAATTTAAATTGAATCAGATTGAAATAAGTATTGTACTTAATCTAAATGAATATTTACAGAAATACACTCATAAGGAGGTACATATTTATATTATTTTTGGAATTTCAAACTTTGAAGACTTCAAAATAGTCGTGCACCATAAATCGGCATTAGTTGCCAACTCCCATTACAAACATTACCTACAAGAGCTATCGGAAACTGCAACAATTTACAGTAACATCCGGATTTTAAGTGTAAATTTTCCGTTTGCAATTTGTCGCATGCGTCGAAGGCGAGGGAGCCCAGGGAGCCATTAAACGCAGTCGCGGTCGAGGACTGTTATGTTATGAATTCGGATGCTCTCTTCAAGTATTGTTCTTGCCACTTCGATGTACGTAAGTAGCTGCCTAAAATAATTAACAAAATGAAAACATAATGTGAGGTAAAGTAGTTAGCTTAGAAGCTTTGAAACTCACTATAGACGCTACCTACGGCTGAAATTATGACCATTGAAGTAGATTTGCTCCAACGAAACCGCGGTATTTTGGCGGAACTGACTCGCTCGAACGTTCCCAAGATGATTGAACTAAGACAGACAGACATTCGGCAGACATAACGTGGTTGTGCTCAGAATCACCAGCTCCTACATTCCTACAAAGATTCGTCCTTTTCGGAGAGTTCGGGTCTGAAAGATCGTTGTTAGAGAATACTATATTACATATATTGTTTTCTAATACCTACTAAAAGATTATAATATGAGAATACTTGTACTATGTCATAAAACTTTTTGTATTTACTCGTATAACAAAATCTTTATGTGTAATGAAAACACAGTGTGGAAACTTGATCAATGGAGTAAAAGGTCTCTATTAGCTATTAGGTAAACTATGTATGTAATTGTTATCGACTGCTCGGAAAGAAACAACTTTCGCTTATTAGCTTACTCGTATATCCCAACTACTTACCGTAAGCGAGGGTTGTGTGGCCATTATCTCCCTCCGCGAGGGGCCATATTTCACGTCCTCTCCGCATCGACGCGGCGCGGGCGAACCATGAATACTCTCCACCGTGCGGCTTTAAACCGTCTGCCGCTGATGGCCTCACTAATGTGACCTGCCACATTGTTGATCTTACCACAAGGGACCCCAATTCATATTGTCAATTCAGAAATGTCCTTCCATAACTTAATATACTTTTGATTTTATTATTTTCTTAGTGTGTGTATGTAGACAGTTTCTTGTAGTCAAATTAATAAACTATTTAATATTACGTTAATATAATATGCATACAATAAGTTGTATGCATATTATATTTTATTAGCCATACCAGCGTAGTTATATGAAGTTACCCAAGTATTACGCGTAAAATACACCTTATAATAATAAAATATCTCTTGCGGGCAAACTGTAAGAAATCTCCATGAGAGATAAGTTTGTCTTTTGATCTTAAATTTCTCTACATTGTATTGCAATGCATACACACACATACATCATTGGATCAAAGGATCATTGTATGAAACATGCATTGCGGTCTGATTTCGATACAACCCTGTGACTGACTGGGACGAACGGATTGACGGATGAACTGTATGATCTTTAAGGATTATGGGACTGCGGATCCTAAAAAACCTATTGAGAATAGTGATACTGTTGCTGCCACATTTCTAGTTGTTAGGTAACTGCAGCATTTAGGTATGCTTCCTACGGCCGATTAATATTGTAGGTATAGATGGTGGCAGCTGACAGGCGTTTGGTTGCGGTCGCTGCGGTGAGTCCATTCAGCGGACCGGCGCTCCTCATTCATAACTCGAACATGCCACAACCCGGCCGTCCGACGTGTGGAAACGTTTAGCACAATTTGCGTACTGTTGCACACAGTTTATGGTCAGACTTACGTGTATCTGACTGGATGTTACAAAATCGGATGCTGTATTGAGCAAACGGCGAAATGTAAAAGAGAGAATTGGCCTTATTTTGGGATCGTGTAGTAAGAAGGACTAACTGTTACTCTCCGCTTTCCCCGCAGGATAAGTTTTTTTTCTATCGAGATCAGTTTGTCGCGGTAAAATGTAGCCTATGTCCTGCCCCAGGGTTCTATGTATCTTCACACTAAATTTGATCAAAATCCGTTCAGCGCTTTAGACGTGAAAAGGTATCAAACAGACAGGCAGACAGTTTTATTTTTCCATGTAAAGGTACTATTAGTATTGATTTGTTGAAGGTGTCACGCACGTTAATGTCAAGTGTTTCGAAAGCCTTGCTAGCCAACAGAATTTAAACTAAATGGACCTTAAATTGGACAAACAGGGTGACGGGCAACAGCGTTATCGGTGCAAACACGTCTGCCCATGCAACGTGACGCGACCATTGCAAGGATTGGTTGGTCCATTGATGGACTTGATGATGATAATCTTAGAACACCTAATTTAATACTCAGAAACAGTGATATCAATTGAAGATATTAAACGTAACGGTTCTTGATAAAACTTTCAAAATGGAATCGGAGATAGGTGCTTTGGTGGTCGCGTGGCGGGGACCGCCCGCCGCGGCCGATGCTGCGCTATGCTAATTCAATTGTGTTACGAGAGCGGATAGCGGCGGCGATACCATCGCCCGCGCCGGCTCCGCCCGCATTATCATAATAATGCGCGAGTCACCTCGCGGACGCGCCGCGCTCGCGCCTGTCCACACTATCCGATACACACAACACAACACAGACGTGTCATGTTTTTTGTAACCTACAAACTGTACTAAAGATCTTCGCTTCTATATTTATCATTTCTACGAAGGTTGCTTGTACACGGACACTAGTACAGCATTCAGCAACAGTTCTTTCCGTAACCGTAAGTTCTTCATAGCAAAAACGGTTTCCTTCCACCACAGATCGATCCTCTTCTGCCTGGTCTTTCCTCTGATCTTTCTGTGGTACTACACAGCTGCCGAACATACGAAAGATGTATTACAGAAAAGTTTGCTTTGTTGAAGAAAGTAAGAACCAAGCCAAGGCGGTCACATTTAAAATCACGGAAAGAAACGCGGCATCTAATCGATTCGCAGAAGTGTTGAAAAGTGGCGAAAGCTGTTCTCAGGCACCATTGCATCGCCCGCGGCCCGTAACCGTACCCACAGTTCTTGCCGCCAACGATTACACTCATCTAGCGGGATGCAAATTGAATTATGGGACTTTTTGTACCTGTTCAATTGTTTAATACGTTCGCTTTGTTCTTCCGCCGCGCGATGTAACTACGTGACGATTGAACACTCAGCGCCTGCGCCTGCGCCGGCGCGCAGCGATTGTTCGCCGACACACTTTACGTGACGGAAAATTATAGTGTTTGGTATTATTATCTAATTGTTGCTATTGTTACAAACGACCACTCTCGAAATTCCTTCCAATCTCTACGATATCAGAACTCATGCGCCGTCTTCCGCTCTGACGGTACGTTTCTTACAAATGAAATGGTTAATTAGCTGCAGAAAGTATAATCATTCTAGTTATGAATAAGAAATATTGTGGAAATGATAGTCTCGGGTAGGAATAATTGGAAAGAAATAAAGACTGAGCGCATAATAATTGTTCGTTTTTATGAGCCGACTGCGCTAGGCCGTTGCGAGTCTTTGTGGTTTAGGCCCTCGGGGCTTCTGCGCCGGTAATTTTCTCAGCAATTAATATCCTACGCCGTTCAATTAGTTAAATGTAAAAAATGTGAAACAGAAGTTGAAGAAAATTACAAAGCCACATCCATTGGAAACAGTTCCACGCTATTATCGGCGCGAGTGCGGGATGAAATGTCAACTAATTGCTCTTGCGGCATTGTATCGACAACGGCATGTGTCACTGCGGTTTTTATTCAAGACCATTATAGGTACAATGTATTGTGCGTCGGTGGTCTGCGTCCGGAAAGGAGTAGGTACCTACTATAAAGTTACATAGTAGGTACATACCTGCATATACCTAGAACATCAACAGTTTGAAGTCTAAAGTTCATAAAATCCATAAACTTCTGATAGTTTTATTCCTACACGTGACCAATAACCAACTTGAATTGATACGTTTCTTAATTTCCGTCTTTCCATAGACAAGACAATCAGAACAAACGGACGAGACGACCAACTCGCGTGCCCCGGGGCGCTGCGCTCCAACCATTTTATTTGTTTGTTACTTTGGTATAAATGCAGCTAATTATTATAATTTCATTGGAAATTACTGGCATTAAGTTGCTACCAAAAATACGTGAGTTTAACGACGTTTTCTCGGAAATGTGTGCGGAGAGATTGAGTCGAGCCGACGGCGGTGTCGGGCGTCACGCAACCGCTCGCTGCATTCGCAACGCGACCTTGAACTTCACGGCTTAGTATGGTCAGAACTCAGAACCATTCACATTTAGACCAAATGGGTTTTAAAAATGACCTTGATATTTGTTAAATGAGTAACTTAACAATCATCACTCCCGGACTTATTCCAACAGTGGAAGTTTTAAGGCTGATGATCTAATTATGTAATTGAGCAGGGAAGCGTCTATTGTCATATGCTGTATGAAGAATCATACATATAAGTAAAGGACTAACAAACTAAAATGAAGCTGCAAGTGTAGAAGGCACTCACAGAGACAGAACAAAGGCAGAGTAGGGTGTTCCTTGTTTCCATTCGTCCGTCGCTTGTTTTTTACCGCGTTGGAACTGGTTTCTCAAATTGGTGCTCCTATTATCTGGTCCCAGCCAGCGAAGGTCGGCGGTCACTTCCAAATTTTTGGAGCAAATTCCGACACGCAAAATATTGGTACATAATTTTACGAACGTATTCGTCGCCTGTTTTGAAAAGTGTTTATGTTAGGTACTTATAATGTTTTTACGTGAATATTATTAATCTTCAAATCGATTGATTATAATATCACATTTTAGACCTAAACTAGAATGGATAGATAAACCTGTACCCCAGAGTACGTTGCTTGTTTAATACAAATGCTTTTATATTAAGAAAACCTTGGACCTTTTGAGCGGAAGACAGAATGTTCTTTCATCTGAAATAAGTGGATGTTCATTTAGGTACAGTAATACACTTTTTACCTAGTTAAGCTAATCTTGTTGCAACACAATTTATTGTTACTGAATAAATGAACTTGAATTTGTTGCAAAAACAATCGTATTTAACAGAAACGTTAACACTTTTTAATTTACAACGGATAGCCAACTTTCCCGCTTTGAATTTGTACAATAATTTCCCGCGGCTAAAGCACAGATTACTTTAATAGTTCCTTTGATTAAAGGGCTCTGTATCCATCCAAACATGAAAGATTTTTCAGGATTTAAGTAGGCAGTTAAGTTACCATCATCTGAATTAACTCACACTGGACAGGCAGGCATCTGGATTAAACTTACACTCTATATAAGTACATAAGTAATATAGATATGATTTATTATTTTGCGTATATAGCTTAAATACATAGTCTCCGGTGTGATAGCGGTCCAGCGGAGCAGAGTCGCAGCCCTCGGGCGCGTGTTCGGACAGCGAGGAGTGCGCGCGCGCTCCATGTCCGACACATTACCACACTATTTCATCGACTTATCAAATTGAAGCGCTTACGTTAAATAGGAAAATGTTGAGCAAAATTCATTTACAACAAATTTGAACTGTGGCAGCTAAAAGCTTACTACTCCTACATAATTTGTGAACTTAATAAACGTCGATCATTTCTTCACGCTTTAAACGCCACAAAAAGTCGGCATTTGTCAATAGACCATGTAAATTTGAATCTGGGTCCACACACCACATGTCGGACGAAATCGGTCGAATTAAACGCACATGCGCGTCAAAGACGCGGACGGCTCCTGTAGTCACAGGCCGGTAATTTCCATTTAAATAAATAATTTGTTTCGGCTGAATTTGAGGCGATCGCGTTCGTTGCCATGTGGTCGTGTGAAGCGCCCTAATGACCACACCCAACTAGCGCGGTTTCACGCCTGCCTCGTCTGTTACATTTTAGGCAAGGACGACCTGACATGACCACCCTCGTCTTTAATACAACATAATGATTAAACAAAATATTATAGCGGGAGCTTATACAAAAGTTGTAAGTAAGTATTCAACTTATTCTGACAATTACTCAAGTTGAAAATCGTAGGCAAATGCTCTTAGCTGGCTTAACGGTCAACTAAGCTCTTGCATCAATAAAATTACTGTTGGGATGCTGCCGATTTTTTACACTACTTACTAAATATCGCGCTTTATAAAGAATAGACATTATCTTCATTCTACATAATTGTAATTAGGTATTTATTACTATTATGAAAAAGAAATCCATACTTTTTTATAATATGAGTTAGAAATTGAACTTGTATAAGTTACAGATATTTGGATAGAAAGTTATCGATGGTTGGTTTCACCTAAGGATGTCAAGTGACTAATGAGTTGCAATCGAGCCTCCGCTTGGAGTGTTTCACACTTCAGCGCCACCGTTCGCGTGTAGGTAGGTAGGTAGATTACCCTTAATGTGGAAATAATGTCTGGAGGTCATTATGTTTTACTTAATCTACTTGCTTATTATTTTACGACATCGACAGTTACCGGGTGACTTGACTCTCCCGATGAGTCTTATCGACAAAAATACAATCGGTATCTCTTTTCTTATTTACTTACCTAAGTACAATTATATAAAAAAATGCTTTACTTTGACCTATGGTGAGTGAATAATTAATCTTCGTAAGGAGAAAACTTGTAAAGGCATAGGGATACTTCAGATTATTATTCTCCATACAAAAGTTAATCTACTCACACCGAGGCCAAAGAAAAACTATTTTTTAAAACTAAAGGTAAGAACATAAGTGCATTGCATTAGATTTTATTATTTACAAGTATACTTATAATTCTACTACCATTCTACCATCTAACAACCGGAAGTATATAAAGGAATCGCATACGGAACTCTCGTCAAAATGTCATGACCTCGCTCGTATACCTATAGATACTTCGATTTTAATAATTATCAAAGGCTGTATGTAGTCTAGTATAAGGCTCAATCGATACTTCCCCTAGTGAGTTTCAAATGACAAATAACGGGTACAAACGGAACCCTTCATAAGCCGCCACCTAATGTTACCAGTAATTAGCCAGACGTCACCAACACAACGAAACATAAATAATTGTGTAATTTGAAGTCACATCCTCACCATTAATTGTAATTGGACATCCAACTAAGTAGGTGATGAAAATTGTCTAATTAGGTTAATTTCTCAGCAAAAGTCAGTCAACATTTTATTTTATTACGTGGTACCTACATCATCCATCTTACACACAAAACGCACATACCTACAGACATTAAACCTTTGAGCAGAGTTGTGAGCAGCGAATAAATTTCCATCAGTCGGGGCATCAAAACCAACAATGTGTAATAAATTGTAGATCCGGCATGAGTTAGTTTGCATTAGAATGGGAGGATTGGCTGAGAGGGGAGCGCCATAAACGACGCTGCGACGCCGGGGTACGGTTTCACCCGGAATTAACTCGATAATTCCCTAATTGTGCAATTACCCATCGGCGACTCGCTCGAGGAGTTATCGATTAAACTGGCAATTATGTCAGAAGTGCCTTTGATGTTAAATCTAGTAAATCATTATGGAGCCAAGTACCTATGGAGGTACGGTCGACCGCACGTCAGTGGAAACAAAACCAGTATAAATTGGTCTCTCATCGTACTAAAACACACTAATAGGCTAGGTCAGCTTAAGGTCGAAGAATTTTCACTGACGCGCGGTCGATTAATTTTACACATTTTGTTCTTTCGCGATAAACAATCTGAATGCTCTGTGTCCAATGACACAGTGTACTAATTAATAAACCAATAACATTATAAAGAACAAGTGTTAATATTTTTTTTTAAATCGAGTTATATATATTAGCTATTGTTAGATAAAGAAATAGAGGGCTCATAGATAGCATAGACAGCTATATAGGTACCAAGTGAGGCTTTCTCAACTTCAAGGCATTGCTAAGTCTGATTTTGAAGAAATTCTCGCTAATACCTAATGGGTTTTTTTATAGTTTGATAATAATAACAATAACCTCATATATTCTCATAATCAATATTATCATAATCGTTTATATAAAGGTTAGATATAGTGTCCGGATCGGCGATTAGCCTCATTATTTTCAATAACGTGTTGTCGAAAAATATTAGCTCATAAGTATAGTTATGAGTTTTATGAAATACAATTTCCTCAGTAACGACTTCACGATCATCTTAATAACACGTCGAGGGCTAAGCGTTTCGCTTGAATATTCATTTCGGTTCATCATAATTTTGGTAGATAATTTAAAATTATCCAATCTGCGGGCCGCGCCATCTCTCGGCCCATTCCGCTGGGACATAATGCTTGTAAGTAGGTATGTGCCTGTTCTTACAACGATTTATTGCTTCTCATAATATTTTAAATAACAGTATTTTATCAAATTTTCACATACTTCATCATTTATCAATCAGATATCTCTATAATTCTACAGAATCTGGAGCGCACTCAATGTATAAATAAATATTGGCTACTTGGTTGATTAGGCTGGCACTGACAAATAGGTATACCTGCTACCGACCTACTTAAACGAATAAAATACTTTAGTGCAATTAAGTAATCAATCCACTTGGGCCAATAATACATCCGGTCTCAATTCCAATTAATTGTCTTCTTATGCACCTACCTGTTTGCTTTTCTAACTTAACGTTATATAATTACAAATTCATTGGTTTTAGTTTCATCACATTCACCAACACCAAGACAAAGTAAACTCGGTTAAGTCTATATTCTTAAAACACGTTCCCCGACGGCTCGGCTGGCGCGACTACCTGTTCCGATACTACAATTTTGTGCTCATATTAGGTAATCTTGTTTTATTTCATCTCATATTTTTTATGACACAAAAGATCTCCGTCATTTTTGACAAGGAAAAGGCCATCAACATTGTAATGTGGTGCATGGCGCCGGGGAGTCGGCTGCGAGGCGTCATCTACACTTTGATCCAATCTCGAGCGGCTGAGCCGAGCGGTCGAGCGGGCCTCAGTTGACGACCAATTACCTCCGATATCACTCGGTTTCGGCCTGCGCCCAAATGGAGCATAATGCCTAGGGTAATTATGATTTCAGTGCCGTCCATCGCCTCGCGCCGTCTCTCATTGACTCCGCCACTCGTCTCCTAATACCTATTATCTTTAAATTGCTTCGAAATGGCCGCGTAAAAGTGTGACGTTATTTTATGATCGTAAAATGAACGTTACGATCATAAAATAACGCGTGTAGTTAGAACTTGCTCTGATAACCTCTAGTGTACTTTTGACGACGTGGCGGAATCACGAGTTAATTAGGTAGGCACCTGTATTTTTATAAATCTGATGTGAATCTACAATCAGGAAAAGAACTGTATCGTGTCTATACTGCATTACCTACAGAGTTAGCTACCGGTCCCAGTAGTATGTACCAGTAGGTGGCACAAATTGATTGATGAACATTATAAATTTGGCAACTATTGCTTATCATCACGAACGATTGTAAAAGTTTGTGCATTGTACTTTATCTGCTATATTATGCATAGCGTGTGTTCAATTGCACAAAACAATTCTGAGCAAATACTAATCCACAGAGCGATCGTAGCTCACATTCGAGCGACGTAAGTGCTCACCGCCGCAATTTGATGGCGTTTTATTATTTTTTTATGGTAATCGTAATTGTCGTGGGGTTAATTGAGAGAGCAGCCATATTTATAGCTCGCTCTGGAGATCCTTGCGTAGATAGCGCACTGGGCCGGCCCCAATATTTCTATTTGCCGGAATTATGACGCTGCGGCCCCGCATCTAATCTAGGTAATACATACTTACTTGTATATAAAACGCATAGATAAATGATTCGAATTTCATTTATCTTACATTTTAAATTCAGATATAGGCACCGTTTCTTTACCTAGTGGTAAAGCTCGAAGCGGCAGAGTTATTTCTAAAGCGTCCACTGCTTGTTCGTCATATAAGTACTTAAGTACAAGTAGATAAAAGATATCGTGTAGTTTGTTCTTCAGGGTGTCACAGACTTATCCAGAAACTAAATGGTAATAAATTGTAACTGTAAACCTAAACTAAACCGTAGAACTAGAACCTGTAGAACTTTTAGAAAACTACTTTTTCGCATTACTCAACTAAACTAATGCATTGACTAATGAATTTAATGACATCTAACAGATTTTAAAGGTTTATAGCTTAGAACACGCATTTGTAATTTGAACGTTTCGTTCTTCAGTAACTTTCCTATTTCACTGGTTGTAAGTGTAGATCGAAATCAACAGCCGTAAAGGCTGGAGTCCACCGCGACGCGACAGCTGCGCCAATCACAATGTAAAGGGCGTGGTCGGGCCCCGCGCCCCGGCGGCCGACCCCGTGTGATCCCCGGAATAATATTGCGTACAATGGAACTTTTTTATCGGCCCCATTGTGCCCCATATTAGGGTGAAATATCCGGTCGGATGTTCCTTCTGCGCTCACCTTTATATTCGGCTCCGCAAAATGAGCAGCAGAGGACGGATTAAGATTTTACTACCGACAAATGTAAATTAACAAAGAACTGTACACTTAGTTATGATTCTGTAAATGTAAGGATAGGTACTTAAATATAATATATGCAGTAAGTAGATAATAAACCAATTTAAGTGTAGGTTTAGCTCGGACATACCTTCCATTACCTAAATATTTACTTACAAATAGGTAGGTATCATTATAAAGCTAAAACTTAACGATCAGCTCAGACAAGAAGTGTTTATTAATTAGGACGTCCTGCGGCTCCGCGAGCGTAGTAGCGGCCGGGAGCTGTCACCGCGCCGCCGCCGCCGCAGCCTAATTGTAAATACACTACCTATAACCCGCTCATAACTTATTTTATGTTATTTCTGAGCTGAGCGCCCGCCCCAGGCAAGGGCCGAACTGCTACATTAGTTCCCATATAAATTAGGCTATAAATCTGAGTCGACACTCAGACTCTTTCCCACGGTATATCTCAACGTCTATCGGTAATTAAACCCGAATAAAGAATCTTCTTTTTTCAATCAAGCAAGATAATTAACGATTCTTTATCTGTCTTTCCAGGAACACCCGAGCTTACGCGGCACGCCTCTGGCGATGCTGGCGGCCCAATGCAACAAGCTATCGAGTAAATCTCCGCCGCCGCTGGCGGACGCGGCCGTGGGGAAAGGATTCCACCCCTGGAAGAAGAGTCCGGGCGCGCACTCCCCGCCGGGCGCCGGCGCCGGCTCCGTGCCGCGCTCGCAGCCGCCCGCCTGCGCGCCCTACGCGCGCGCGCCCACCTCCTGCGCCGCCGCGCCCTCCTACGGCAACGACCTCTACTTCCCCTCATCGGGTGACCAACTCCTAGGCAAAAGCGAATCCAGCGCGAGCCTCGGCTCGATGTACTCGCGTCATCCGTACGAAACGTGGCCTTTCAACGTCGGAGGCGGCGGCGGCGCCGGAGCCCTCAAGGCGGCAGAGATGGGAGGCGTCGGCGCCGTCGGCAGCACGTGGTGGGATGTACACAGCGGCTGGCTAGACGTGGGAGGTCAAATGGCAAACTACGCGACCCAAGATTACTCCCAGCTTACGCACTCTCTCTCCGGAGGTGCTCATTTGCTACCTCCCGCGCCGCACCTTCTGCAGGATGCGTACAAATCTGTGCTCCCCACGCAAGGATCCTTCGGGCTGCACGGGCCGGGCTCGCCGGCGCCGCCCGCGCAGGCGCCCTCGCCGCGGTCGCAGCGCCGCTACGCCGGCCGCGCCACCTGCGACTGTCCCAACTGTCAGGAGGCAGAGAGGTTGGGCCCCGCAGGAGCGCATCTTAGAAAGAAAAATATACACAGTTGTCACATACCCGGCTGCGGGAAAGTATACGGAAAGACGTCTCACCTCAAAGCTCACCTCCGCTGGCACACCGGCGAGCGGCCTTTCGTGTGTAACTGGTTATTTTGCGGCAAGCGGTTCACACGGTCCGACGAGCTGCAGCGGCACCTGCGCACGCACACCGGCGAGAAGAGATTCGCGTGCCCGGTGTGCAACAAGAGGTTCATGCGGTCGGACCACCTCGCCAAGCACGTGAAGACGCACAACGGCGGCAAGAAGGGCAGCTCGGACTCGTGCTCCGACTCGGAGGAGAACAGCCAGGGCGAGATGGGCGCGGGCCGCGGCTCGCCGGAGCACTCGCTGGACGTGAAGCCCAGCTCGCTGGTGTGACGGGGGCGCGCGGCGTTCGGCTCGCCGCCGCCGCCGCCGCCGCACCACCATCACGCCTCGCCGCTCCTGTGATACCGTAGCCCGCGCCGCCGCCTGTACATAGCACACATATCAACACTTTGTATAATACTGTGGACCTGTAACAAAACGTGACTTTGCGGTGCTGTTTGAGACCGTTGTGTATGTATTTGTTGTGAGACTCAAAAGTGTACAGTATAGATATACTATGAAATACATTTAATATTATAGTTAGAAATTGTATGGTAACATAAGATAGTAGAATCACTCCTTTATAGTCCAAAATTTCAGTTTATTAATTTATATAGGTAATTGTAATACCTCAACAGTGCAGGAATAATAATTATGACGGATTTATTTATTGTTATATTTATACTTACTTACGGATATTAGATATCTAATACGCGATTACGCCGATTGAAACCTACAGAACTGTCGTCAATTCATATAGACAGGGAACAAGCTTTTAAAATATTTTATGGCCTAAATCAAATCAATCATTGTCATCAGTCCACTGCTGGACGTAGGCTTCTATGCAAAGGCACGTCACTGAAGTCCATCTTGGTTTTCTGCATTCAATCACTTGTTTTCATTTGGTATGGCATATACTCGTACATACTATTTACAACTAGCTGTTGCCCGCGGCTTTGCCCGCATGGGATAAGTACCCATAAACTATCCGGAAGAAATTATCTGAATGATAGTGAAAACCGCATCAAAATCCGTTGCATAGTTTATAAGATCTATGAGTAGGTACAGAGGGACGCGAACTAATTTATTTTAACTATCTGATCGTGATCTCTGCTCGAGACTCTTCTACCCAAATCAATATCAAACTCCAGAACGCATAATTTTTTTTCATATAATTACATAACGTAATAACCAGTGAGTGACAGTGATTACTTATTTTAGTTATGTTTACCCTAAATCTCGATTTTTGTGCAATAAAATATTAAGATAAGTAGGTATACAACGAGTGCAGGTTCTCATTTAAAATGGTTTCAATTTTACTTGCCTATACTTACAATGAAAGCAACTATCAATATGTTACTTCGATTACATTTGAGTTATATCAATGTTGTTAGAATGTGAGGCCTTTATTTAACATCTAAAAGTTAGATGACAAACGGCATATTTAAAAGATAGCAAAATACTAGATCAATGAACATCAGACATGATTTAGAGCATTGCCATACCAACACGTATTGTCGAAAACCTTAATTAAACTTAAACTTAAAATACTTAATGGGAGATTCGTATTAAGTATCATACTTGTCACAAAAAACCGAGTAGGTAGGTTGAATAATATAAATATAGCAACTCGAGACTTTTCAGAATGTTTTGTCACAGATTTTCAAATGGTTTTACATTGACCTCAAATATGTGTAAGCAATCGTCTTTTCTGTGGGTACTAAACTTTACTTGCTAATGTCACATATGTAGGCAACTGATTGCATTGATCTCAACTATATCATTGTCAATCGGATCTGGAAAACATCAAGGACAGCGTCAAATTGTGTGTGTAGATTTTTTAAAATGATACAGTGATACAGACATTATTTAATGACAAGTGAGTGCTAAGGTTTTTACACCACAAGTTTTTTCAAATAGGTACGGAAAATCGCACCAGCCCACGACGATTCCCAAAAAGGATAGGCAACTTTGTACAATCGTCAAGTCTGGATCACAGATTAGATAATAGTTCCTTCTGGATGATAATATTTGAGAATTTTCGTTGCTTTCATTGGGGAACGTCCAGCAGTGGGTCGAATGGCTGATATGATGACCCTTGTCTAATTCCCATTCTGGTGAAAAACTCAGCTTAAGATTAGACAAGGTATATACATGAAATACTTGTTTATTTATTTATTTATAATTACATATTTTCAATTTTTCTTTTTGTACGATAGAATACCAAAAGTTTTGTGAATGGACCCAGACACAGTGCTAACTAGCGAAATACCTATTGATTCTTTTATTACCCTGCAAGAGATACTAATTCAACCAACTTACATAAAATGTTTTAAAACAAATTAAATATCGTAATAAACAAAACATGGAAAAGCACCTAACATTTGTTACATGGTGTGATATATTTGTCAATTCGCTATTTTGTTAGCTTGGAAATCGTATTGTAAAACTATAATATATTGTACAAAAATTAATTGTGCGAATTAAAAATGCCTGAAATTGATTTTATAAAATTGAATATATTTTTTCCCAGTGGATACTTGCATTTTTTTTTATTTTACACTATCTTTTGCCCTGTGACTTTGACGACGATTATCACGATTTTCGAGCGGAGAGCTACCACCAATCAGCAATGGGTTTTTGGAGTTTCAGTAGTTTCGGAGATTATTTCAAACACATACATTATCCATCCATACAAACTTTACCTCATTATTATAAGTACCTACTAGCATCTAGGTACGGTCTACCGCACATCCGTGGAAACAAAACCAGTATAAACTGCTCTCTCTTAGTATTGAAAGCTATGCCAGCTCAAGTTTTTGACCTGGTTTCCACGGACGAGCGGTCGACTGTACCGCGCGGCTTTGCCCGCAGATAAGTACTCAAGTTTCAGTTTGAAAATTGGCCTACATCCGAGCGGATATCTATCCAAAATATGAAATCAGTTTTAATTAAGGTAGAATTAGGTACGTACAGAGCGTCTTTTGCCCTGTGACTTTGACGACGATGATCACGATTTTCGAGCGGAGAGCTACCACCAATCAGCAATGGGTTTTTGGAGTTTCAGTAGTTTCGGAGATTATTTACCAATGGGTTTTTTCTCGAAACTTAAGTACATTTACTGACTGCTCTCAAACGGTGAAGGAAAACATAGTGAGGAAACCTGCATACGCCGAAGAAGAAATTCTTAGGCGCATGTGAAGTCCACCAACCCGCACTGGGCTAGCGTGGTGGACTATAGCCCGAACACCCTCGTTGATAGGGTAGGCCTGAGCCCCAGCAGTGGGGACATGTTAATAGGCTGTTGATGATGATAGGTACTTATAGTCCACGAAACGACATAGGTACCCAATAATGTTTAAACCTACGGAGCAATACTGATGAAGTACGCCGAGTCCTTGCCGTAGTCATCCAATAGCACAGTATTACAGATTCAGAATTCAACCATGAAGGAAAAAAAATATGGGGGGCGCGGGCGCCCACCAAAGAGCTCCTAGCTCTATGAATTCAACACACAAAGATGCGACCACGAGTAAGTACAATCACTACGAGTGCGACTCATTTCGAAATAATCTTTGTGCAAATGCAATGATTGATGTGGAAGTGAACTTATTTGATATTGAAATTTCAACGGTTGGAAATTTTTCAGATTGTAAATCTAATGTTTACATAATTATGAGCATAGTGTGTATACCATATATAAAACACATAATTTAAGTACCTACTTTTGTTTATGTGCCTAGGTAAGTACCTCCATTTCGATCTTCTCTACCGATATACACAGTCAACGATAACTTTTAAATCTTCGCCCTCATTCACAAAGTTACACATATTAATACATTCACTAGTTAGATATAATTAATACATTTTAATGAATTTTACTGTCCCGTCCCGGTAAGATCGAATGACGTTACAAATAAACACACACTACAATTTGAGCTCTCTAACAACGGAAGTGAGTAAGTATTTGATTAACTCTGGAGACGCGATCACGACATTTTCTGAATGGAGTAATTTAGAAAAGAGCGCCTGCAAAGAGGGCGATGGTCGTCGTAAAAAGCGAATTGAAACCGCAAATAGTGAAGAGGAGACAGACACGTATCAAGGAGGCTTAAGCCTTAAGCTTAAGTATTTTACTCGCTTTTAAAAGAAACGGACAAGCCCCTGTCAGTCTATGCATAGTGTGTATAGAGTTCCGTATTTTACAGTCTTACCTCGTTCAGGTCACTCGATGTAATTTTCATTGAGGGATTTTTACCATGTGAGTGGGTTTAGGTTATACAGTCTGGTTTATTAGAATTACAAGGGAAATTGATAAAGATACTTTGGCGGGATATATCCCCCACATGGTAAGGCTGGTAAAAATATATAGTATGAAAACTAAGCCTTATTGGAACACAGTAACCGTCTTTCCTGAAACTATATGTACAATTTGTTTTAGCCGATAGGGGTCAATGACTGTAATATTATTCGAAAACAAATAAATATATATATTTCAAACAACAAAGTTCTGTACAACCCTGTATATGTAGAATATGAAAATTTTCAGACGAACGGGGCTTACGCATCTATCTATAACTATGGGTCCTTCAAACCGTCCCTGACTACGTGCCTGCAGCAGTGAGTGTCGCCTCTACGGGTGGCCGCGGGTCGCGCCGCGAGCTCGTGCCGTAAAAACCGAGCTCATCTGCCGACTCCATTACTCGGAGGCTCGTGGCCTAGGTTAATCTCCGCTTATTAATGACGCCGCGCGACGGCCGGTGGTCTCCGGCCGCCTTCGTGGTACCGTCGCCCGACGCCGCTGTCATACTGCTGATGATGACTCTATTTACCGCGCATCATTTGCTTCCTGTCAATTACTTACTACTGTACCTGCTGCCGGTCTAATCTCAGTAGTTTGATATTATGTCTATAATGTCAAAAACCCACAATGTCAAAACGGTTGTTTTGTCAGGGCCTACCGAACTACTGAAGTACTTAGCAGAAGGCTCAGCAGTTTGATTAGGGAGGATCGATGTAATATAGAGCATTTCATGGTCACAGCAGGTCATTGGCAAAGGAACGGAACTACTTAGGTTGCTACGCATACAGTAGGTAACAAAAGTTACAATGACATATCAATGATAAGCAGCCCGTAAACAATGAATACTTAATCCTGTTTCAAGTATTGAAATAAGCTTCTGCCTATCTTTGAAAATGCAAACGTCAAGATCGAGTTCCAATTTATATCTCTAAAATGTCTATGACGTTGATGACTGAACCGGAATATCTTCGGTGTCATTAGATGATTATACCAAGAAAGAAAGTTTCTACAAATGGTGACTATATCCCTCGCATCTACTTTATCTAGTGCTATTTTAATTAACCATATAAATAAACAACATTGCAAAGTGATACAATCTATCATTATTATTTTCAATGGGATTGGATCCTATCGGAGTTAACCCGTGTATTGCTTGGTTAATTTGATTGCGATAACGTCGTTGACCTCTATAATCATATGAAGTGGGCCGTTATCAGGGCCGACCTCCCGGAATTAAATTACGTCCCCATAACGAGACACAGATTTATCTCCCTTAACTTAACTAAGTTATTCGTAAACTGATTGAGCGAACCGTTTCGGGGAGTGTGGGTAGGATACTTTGCTAAACTATTTTGTATTCCAGTCATTCATTCCCCTCCGTGTTACGTTATACGATGTCACAATTTTGCACTTTTGATTATATGTAACATAAATAAGGCTACGCCATAGGCTCATATTGTCTTTTCTAGTTTTCCTATGTTTAGAAGTTTAAAGTTACTCTGTATTAGAAACAGGTGCGAGTTAGAATTTCAAATATCTACTCTCGGTCATATTTTGTGTTTATAAAACATAAGGTAAGATTTTTCTTCGGTTTAAATTGCCATTATATACCTATACAATTACATACATAGCAGATTTTATTAGGGTTGAGATGAAGGGAGAAGAAGGGAAGAATGCAAAGAATATAAGGTCTCTCTAAGATTTAAATAGCTGTACATCAGAGATTACACATTGCATGAAATTGTAGATACGAGTAGTCAGAAACCTTTTAGGGGAATTTAAAATCATTTAGACATAATTTAATATACTTATTTCAATAGGGCTTAATTTATTTGAATTCCTACAGGTGTTTCAGTCGTTAGCTGCTTAGTGATCTTCCGTTAAGTTCCAAGCGTTACATGCTTTAGAAGTGCAACCTTTGAGCGTTCGAGTTAATGTGGCGAGGAGTGCTTAGCTGATGCTCATTGCTTGCACAAGTTCCCGCGACCGCCAGCTCGGTCTTAACATCAAAAGGAAATATTCCTTAAATAATTTGAAATACATATTTGCTGTTCTTTGACTGGCCTGTTTTTTTTTTTTTTTAAATTAAAATATTTATGTAGGTATGTTTATCAGTGGCTGAGTACCCATTTACAAGCTTCGGCTTAGATTGGGACTAAACAGCCGTGTGTGGATTTGTCCAAAACATTATTTATTTATTTATTCTTAAGCCACCTACTCAGTCACGTTATTTTATAATAATATTTCGACATATTACAGAAGAAACTTAAAAACCAGACATTTAAGTTTTACCTTCTACAGTGTACGTTTTGATACAGTGGACATTATGCGACTAAAGGCTTAGAATTAGCTTTCTAATTACTAAAATAATAATTTGGTTGCACTGGCCGTGGTCATGATGAGCTGACTGGTGAGTCAAGCTGTGTTGTAAGTACGTTGCGAGCAGTTTCTCCACCTACCCGCTGTTGAAAAGTACGCCACACAGTACAGTACGATATCCGCGGATATGTCCGACGACAAATCTCATGATTTGTTCCCACTAAGTTATTGTAGGATTTTAAAAGTCTATGTAAAAAACAATGGTCAGACATCGTTATCCTTGAAACAACACTAGGGAACTCATTAAAAGTTATGATTAATAAAGGATCATAAATTTTGTCCTTGTCGGGTCAAAGGGACGCCGGCGCCGGCGCACCTCAACACGTGCAGGGGACATCTTCCAAGAAATGGCAGAGATGCCAAAACGGTTTGCCGAAACTATAACTAGGTTTTTACAGCTGCTAATTTACAAAGTGTATTTTATATAAGCTAGGTAAGTATGTAATTACTAGAATTTGTTCCGTGCATGATACTTTAGGATACGGCGTCGTTTATAAATTACATTAGATAGTACCATTAGGTAAGTACTTAGACAACGAAATCTGAATATAGTTTTACAGCCTATCGCGTCATTGTAATGCTAATGGATCTTTAGATATCATATTATAGTAATTAGGTACTTATAGTACCTATTATCGGGTTATAGAAAAGAGCAACCATTGTTTAGACAATTCTATTTTATTGTCCTGTGGTTAACATGAATTTAAGGTAAGGTAACCTTCCGTCCGATTTTAGTGTCTGAGTTCAAAATCGTGCCTAGGGTATTTATTTGGTATCTAATTGGAAAGGACAGCAAACTGGTAAGAACAATGTTGCAAGCGGCGGCGGAAACATAAGCAGTTTACAACTTTTTAACACCGCAGCCTGGTCGCAGTAAATCTTAAGGTTTAGGCCCCTTTCAGAAGTAATATCGACTTCTTCGAACTCACATTAATCTGCCATACTTCAATATGCAAAAGGAAACGTCAAGTCACAAAACAGGCATAATTTCAGTGAATGCAAACATGTGAAGCGAAGTTTTTATTGCTTGCACAGAAAATACAAAAAGTGTACAACTTTCTCCCAATTTTAACCGATACAAAGCGAGTGTGCATGCAGTTGCAGTTGGTTCGTCGTTTGTCACTTTTTGTGTTGAGTTGACACGGCTATTTTAACTGTCGACGGGATTCATGAAACAGTAGCTCATGTTATGAGTTTATGAGCCACCATCAATGACATACGACTATTTTAGAACAGCGATATTATTGAGTCGCCAACGTGGCTAGTTGTACTTATTGCTAAAAACTTAGATCTAAGTTAATCAATTATTAGGTATTATCATTAAAAAGAGTAACCACTCGAATGAAATGTACCACGAAATGTAGGCACGAATTAATTAGGTACCTGCTACCTAAAATTTATATACCAAATCTACTTCCATTTCCCATTTTTAATATAAGTAACTACATATGTATTTGATTGCATCAAAAAGACAAGCTAATAAGTTATTATTAATTAGTAAAAAATTAAACTAGGTAGGTAGGAAGTACTTTAAAAACTCGTACAAAATCGCTAGTCGCATTTGATGAAAACGGAGACGTTGAAAAAGTTCTAAAGTGTAATGGGAAGTCGGCCAAACCCACATAGTGGGCCAAATTGTGAACTATGACTCGCAAGCCCTCGTAATGAGTGTCCCCAGCAGTGGGAATTACCTGGATCATTCTAACGATTTTTAAGGCTTCCTTAAGTGATTCTATCGCTTACGGTGTTAAGTTTTATACATGCACAATATAACCGTGACACGAACTGTCAGGTTAAAATGTTTTAATTTATTGCGGCAGTCCGTCAAACGCGGCATATATATCCGCCAACCGCCATCCGCCGCGTCACGTGACACTCGCACCGTTCTGGGAGGCGATAAATCTCCACCGAACTCGGCGGCACTAATCACGGAAATGAAAACAACCCTTCACTTGACTCGTTTACATTTAATGTTCCGCTCAAATGAGGATATTTAAACGAGAATAAGTCTGTCGTCTGTAAATAGACAGGCAGATGTTTAATAATGATCCTTTATGATTTTTGGTAAACATTAACAAGTAAAGGACTTGTTTTAGATAATCAGCAATATTTTTATGAGGTCGTGGCATAACTTTTCAGAACTGTATACAGAGTGCCATTTTTTCTCGTCCGAACTACTTATGCCACAGTTGCCATTCAAGCTTACTAGACCTAAAAATTTTGTGCGACGGTCTGTCAGTGGCATCAAGTGATGATCAAAAAAGCACAGTAGATATTTTCTGTCTACTGTGTCAAAAGGGTGGGAGAGAGATGCATTTACACATTTGAGAGTGACTGCAGTATGATAACGACTGGCAATCAATTAGGTATATTGTGGAGATACAATACCTACCTACCTTCTCATAAACATTTAATTTGCGATAACCAGAGTGTTTAAATTAGACAGGGACTGATCTACCGAAAAAATATTAGTACCTACTTATAGTTTTTATGACGTCATACAGTTATTTTGATTGTAAGTATATGACAGTAAATTCATACCGGTATAAGTCCTTGAAATTATGTATACTCAATGCATCAGATGACATTAGGTTCTTTGTCATCTATATCATCATTGACTATAGATATTGATAGGTAATCAATGACTAACATTCTACGTGTTTCTGAAGGGTTTGATTCGGTATGGAGGAAGGAAAACAAACAATTTATCCTATTTCCTCACACGTCGTCGCATGGAGATCAAACACTAGTTAATAACGCACGCGCGAGACGACGGCAATAAACGCTGGGGGCGTCAAATTCGCCGACGCCGCCGTCGTCGCCGAATTTAAAATTGGTAAACACGCCGGCGCCGCCGCCGCCGCCGCTGCTAACCCGACTCGTCTTTTTGTGACGTGATAAAATAATGACAGCAAATTGTAACTGGGGCTCCTCTGTCACACTCTGTGTCCCCTTTGTAACCAATCGTGAATAAATGCTGATTAGGATAGATTGTAAAAGAATTTCTTGGTACCGCTGCTGCTTGCAATGCGGTAATAAATATTTAGATATTAAACTTACCTATATCATACTGCATATAAACTACACCTGGTACTAAAAAAAACATGCTACGTAATTAAATTTTATTTGTTAAACAATCAAATTATAGTAGCCGAGGCGCACATACGTGAGTCCATCAATGCCTGGTTGTGGCCAAGACTTGTATAGTAGTCTTCTCAAACAAATGCGCGGAAATTCAAACTATTACCTATGTACACCATTTTATTTCATACATATACATTCCAAAATCAATGACGAACAACAATAAATTTCCACGCGCCAAAATGTTCATTTGTTTTTACCTAAACTGCTTGCAATTTGCAAGGCAATTCAAAATTTTTAAAAACTGTTGTTATTTTACCTCCGTGGTTGCCATGGTCACATGACATGTTAAGAATTAATATGGTCATTATTTGACCGCTAGGCACTACATATATGCATTTTCATTCAAATTATTTGCCCGTCTGCTCTAATTATTTGACCAGTACAGCAATAACGATTTAACTCGAAGAAGGTTGTCAAAATAATGTTCACATTTCCAAGCATGTTTGAGAAAATTATATTTCTTTTATAGCACGAGGTACGTACGGGATCTCTAATTTCTAGCAGACTGTGTGTGTTTATTATATTACCTATACATATTACCCACTTGCTGTATCAACATGAACTCAATGGTACTCATAATATCTTATCCTGATTGGCAAATAATTGACGTGGACACACCAGATATACAGAACCAAACCAAATATATTTTTAAGGATTAACAAAAAGATGATGCAAATTAACCTATTCACCGAAATGAAAACACTGCGACTGTACGCGTATCACCCGGCGGCGGCGGCGGGCGGTTAGGGGAGCGTTTCAATCAGCCCTCGTTTGGGGACTTCAAGCATTAAAGCAGTCTCCCATTGCGTCACTTTATTAGTTTCTGCTTTATTTGGCCTTTTGATGTTTGAAAGTAATCATGATACTTTGCTTTGATAGAATCATCGTGGTGCAAATAGAATCAGTATTACTTTTTCTTTCACTCCTCTCTGTTAGATGAGATACCTACTTCGGACATTCAGAATTAAAATTTTGTGACTCTTGAATTTGTTTTTATGTATTTAAATTAAATTTTGTATCTGATATCATCGTTGGATATTAAGGGTAAAAATCCTGACAAACGCCTGAAATAAAAACATTTATTCGTTAAAATAAGTACGAAAAAACAACTTGCAATCACTCTAATTTACAGGCTGTAAATGTAGGACTCTATTAAACTATAGTAACTAACTACTAACATAACAAACTATCCAAATTTAAAGAAATTGAAATGGAATTAATTTGTAACCCTTCGTACACAGAAGGCAAATTTACTACCAACTGAGACAAACAGCAAGTCAAAAAAATTGTTGCAGATCATTACCTCATAAAAGAAAGTCGGAAATGTCTGAACATCATTACCATACGTATTCGGCGGTGGTACAAGGCGAATAGAAATGAGGCCGCGGAGACGACTTGAATGACAAAGTGGATGCAAATGTCGCTTTGTCGGCGGGGAAGTCGGCAACCGTCGCCAATCAGGCGACAGTATATAGGTAAAGAAACATCTAATGGATGCAAAGTAAATATACACGTGAAATTCGCAAATATAAAGCACACATAAATGTCATAGTAACTACAGAAGACGCAATTGTAGCAACTTTGATGACTGAAACAACCAAACAGCTACAAGTGCGTTAAACTAAGATATTGCTTATAAATGCACTCTTTTTGGTCACCTTTCAAACTGGTACACAGCAATACATGCATTGCAATTTGGTGTCAGAAATAGGTAGAGACCTAGGTAAGGTGATGCTACTTACCCAAATGAATTTTACTTCCACGCTTTTAGAAGCATATACCTGTTAAATTATATAGCTTCTGTCGATCAGTAGAGTTCCTGACCAATCTGAGGATAAGACACGACTATTAGTGGTTTTATTTACAACTGTATTTCCTTAGTTCTATGTAACTATTCCCCTTCGGCCGCCTACGAAACCCGCTCTACGTAACCAGTTTCCTACAAATTCTATACCTATATTTGTCACGACAAAACAATCAATACCTATAGGTACCTAATCCCTTAGTTTCAACGTAATGTAAAGAATAGGTAACCGTGCTTTTCTAATTCTAAATTAAACATTACCTAACCACAGACTTAAGTCAGTTTAGAATTTAGTTATAAGAATATGGAGACAGAACACTATCTTACTCTACGATCTCCTATCTGCAAAACAGAATGCGTTAATGATTGTCGTGTGTCAGGACAAAAACTGGAATTCCTTAGGCTAATAAATTTCTCAGTTGTGCCATGTCACGCGGCCGGGTCGAGACCTTTAATTAATAATGTGCATACTTGTCACTGAGCGCTGAATTCTTCACTATTTCAAAGGCTGTTTGTCTCTGATTGACAAACCGTAGTAGTCATTTATTGATTGATTTTGTTATTTTGACTGCGAAGAACAAAGACATAGGTATCGTAGGAGTATGTTAATGTTTGATAAAGAAGCACAATAAATACAATTGTAAGCAATGAATAAATTGATTGGTTTCGTCATTTAGAATACCTATCGCATTTAGTAGCATACCTTGGTAAAGAAACCAAAGAAACGAATACTTTTAATGCCGTTCAACAAAGAACAATCGAGTGTGGTGACGCATTTATTGGGCAATGGTCTAAGACGCGGAAAGGCTGACAAATAACAGAAAAATACGAAATATGTACCTAGGTACATCATGTCATTCGCTTAGTAAGTCTATCACTATTTTTTGAAATAAATTAACATAAAGTATCTATCATATACATCATTTTATCATCTATCTCCCCGCGGGTAAGCTAGAAGAGACTTCGTCTTGACCTTTTGTATATATTTTTTTTATTGTTATTATTTTTGTGTGTACTTACTTACAATAAATAAATAAATATATTAGAACCACCCTATGCAATGAATAGTTTATAGAAATAAGTGTTAAATTTCTCAAATCTCGAATATGCGGGGGGCGTGATCGGCGTCGCCTGCGCACGCGCTCCCGGATGCGGAAGTGCGTAATTACGGACACTATTTTGCAAAACGTCTCAATCCACCCTCGACAGATGGCGAGCAACTTAGATTGTACAAACATTCTTCGGATAGTTCGGCTATTTGTGTGGTTTCGCACACGCCCTCTGCTACTTTTCTTTTCATCGAGTAAATTGACACCAGGCAGGGTGCTTTCTTACTTACCTACCTACACGTGGGGTGCTATGTATAGAGTTTATTGAAACAGCTATATATAAATTACATTGGCATTTAAATTAAAACCATGATATCAACTGAATGAACAATAAATATGATGATTTGTGAGAATTTTAATGCGATTGTAGATATTAATAACCCTTGGGAAGTATTGCAGATGATTTTACATGTACTTGTAAGTACCTATAATTTATCTACTGGTGTTGTATTGAACACCTTTGTTCAGAACCAGTCCGATTGCGTTTGGTGCGAATAAAATATGAATTAAATAAATTATATTGAATGTCTTTTTAATAAAGCGCGTATTGTTTTATCGGAATAATGGAGGCTCTATTGTGTGGCGGCGGCGCCGCCCCGGTTTATTCCCGTGCCGGCGACACAAAGCACAAAATAATAAATAGTCGTATTTTGTTCGTGTTTTCTGCGCTCAGCCGCTTCGCTGTTGTTCCTCTAATTGGTGGCTGAAATAAATTAATTGAATTAGATCGCTTGAGGAGAGCCGACACGTCGGTTGCCTAAAATGTTTGGACGGTCTTAATTAAGAGTCTTTGCAAATGAAGTCTGTTGTGTAAGTTTAATAATTTCCTTGTTTTTTGTGACAACAAGTGATTTGACGCTTGAGTATGTTTGCATTTAGGAAAGATACGCCCTTCGTGAACTAAACTTAACAATTCACATCTTATCAATCCACATCTATTTATAATTAAATGTGTTCTGTGATTTGAAGACGTCAATCAATTTGGTAAGCTGCGAATAATCAATTATGATAAGTTCGCAAATGAAAACTCACAAAATGGGACTCATTTACACATAGACCTTATTATAGAATAATATATTTTTTTAATAAAAAAGGGAAACTTTTACTAATATAATAATTATATGATCATATTAAGTTAATAAGTAGGTACGTCCACATATACTAATGTATACTAGCTAGGTACTGTTTTATAGATTCATAGCAACAAAGAATAATGAATTGAACTTTACTGTGAAAACCCTCAATATTAATTATTACCCACACACTTCAAAGTACATAGGTAACTCCTCACTAATCGGTAATTCAATTAGCAATCCATTTTCTAATTTATTTGTTTACATATTATTTACCCATGATCGCACACAATGCACCGCACACAATTAATCTACACATGCCATGCATGCTGTAGCCACGCCCTCACTATGGTGCTCACAACTCCATATGCATAGTAAAGATATAAATATAACACAACTATTGTTTAAATTAAGAAAAAGTTCCGTGTATTCGGATGTTACCTACAGCCCATTTAGGAATGTAAATATATTTGTTTCTATGTTTGTTTGTACGACTACTCGAGCAGGAATACTGGAAGTATTTTTGAACGCCGTCTGCCGTTTTCTCTTTCACGAATAGGCTGGCAGAAATCATTCAGGTAACCTCTCATTATTCATTGAAATTAGACATCGAAACATATTATGGACGTGTTTTATTTATGTAGCCTGTATTCAGATCTAGGCCTTAGACCGAGACCAGTAACTTAATTAATTTTTATCAGTAAAATAAGTTTTATGATAAAAATGATAATTTTGATGATAAAAAAATAGATTTCTATTGGTGTATTGCAAACTTTTTTCTGTCCAATTTTTAAATAATGGTACCTACTCAAAAGATCAGTGTTGGTGCTTTTCTTTGATAAGCGCACTCTAGCGGCGAGTAGTGAAACTATTCTTCACAATTACGAAAAATAGGGTAAAATTAATTTAAATTAAAAACCACACATGACGTATGTCTCGTTTTAGTAAAAATTTCAAATTATTATTTGCAGACGCAACCCATTCATTTCAGTAGCTTAAAATTTGAATAGACTAACATGACTCTTTCCGATTGGTCTTCATCCGGGATGTGATAGAAGATGACTAATTATTAATATTCCATTTAAATGTTAAGGCTTTTATTTTGAAATAAGCTTTTTAAACTAAAATATTGTTTGAATACAAATAATAATTTATCATTTTCAATGTAACTTTTTTATGTTTATACAATAATAATAATTTTGTTGTCACTAAATTTGAAAAAAATGGAGCAGTTGAAGTCAAAGGTGAAATCTCTCACCGTTGAAGTTACGGCATGTGTCATTTCTAGCCCTACACCGGCTCTATAAGAAATGCGCATACAAAAGAGTTCAACGCGGTATTTCTACGACTCCCCCCTTTCTACAATCCATCCATGACGTTCGAGACCACCACCAAATTAAATATAGGCAGTACCTTCCACACTATACATTTTACATTCACAAATAAGTTGTGGTTTGTAGCAACCTATCAATTTCACGGCAATTTGAAGATGGCAACAGGAACCGAAACGGAGAAACTTTCTACCTGTTTCCCGTAGAAGTCTTTATGTGGCGTACTTTCTTATTTCTTGCGTAATTACCTTTTAAAAAATTAAACGTGGGTTCAACAAAGACCAGTAGGGGTACAGTCGGGTTGAAAAGCGTAGGAAGTAATTAGGCGAGGCAGATGGCGCTCGAGCCGAGGGTATATGCGACCGCAAACGCCTATGTCGGAGACGAAAGCCGTAAGCCGAACAAATGCCGTACTTGACTATGTCATACATATTACAAAGTCATTCAAACAACGTAATACATAGGTATTATGTAATATACGTGATAATAGCCTACCGCGACGACACCCAAACGGGTCGCGTCACATTCTGCAGACAATATTAATAAAACCCGATCGGGTGTTTTAACACTCTGAGGGATATTGTCAAAAAGATCTTGATTACAGGGAGAATGTTACAGGTGAGAATATCAATTTTCCACCCGCAATGGAACTGCTTAAGAAAGGATAAATTAGGAAATTAAAACATACTGATTTAAGAAAAATATTTTATTAAATGAATAGATTTGGAAGGAGAGTGTTCAGAAACAAATATTTTCTCGATTAAAAAAATATTTAAGTAATATAACATAGCTACTCATAAATATAATGATAGAGTTTCTTTTGGGTTGTTGGTTTTACCTATATTACGACATTCAAATAACATATTTATGTAAATTTAACAAATTATTAGCTTAACATTATTTCCTGCTAAACCACGCGGTCACGAACATGTGCCTAATGGAGACTATTGATGAAGACATGAATGCATTTATAAGTCGGCCGCTTTTGAATGCATGCTGTGTTCAACCACAACGAATTAGTAGGTAGGTACTCATAAAGTCAAGTAGGTATACTGAGGGCCTCTTACACCGCTTGCTGATAAAGTCCCAGATACACTATCTGCAGGTCATCTGACAGATAGCCTATTTTTTTGGTTTCACAGGTATCTGATTGCCTATATCTTATACATTTTATATAGTCTATCACACAGATTTATCTGATAGATTAGTTTATCACTAAGATTACTATCTGTAACAATATCAGGAAGTGGTGAAAGAAGCCCTGAAAGTTACAATGTTACGAAGAGCTCACCTGACATTTCTATTTCCTGTAGATGGATTCAATTCAAATCAATACTCTTTATTGCACATTTAAGAGATTCGCTAAGAGAGATTTCTTCCAGACAACCTTATTAATTTTCTGCAATTGGGTTACACGGTTAATTTCTCCGTATTGGATTTTTAACTAACAACTTATTTTAAAAAACATCGTAATTTAAACTACATTAAAGTGGCTGTGACCACCGAGAGCTTTGTGGTGGTTACAAATAACTCTATACCTACTAATTTCTGTAAAACTGAACGAAAATATCACTTTGTCAAGTGTTTCGGTAAAACTGATCTGTACAACCAAATATTATAAAGCCGCCTTTGATATTCATTCATTTCCGCTTCATTTGTTTTGTTTGTTTAGCTGAACGGATTCTGATGAAACTTGGCACAGAGATAGCTTATGAACTTATTAAAGCGGACGAGTTGCGCGGCGTCTTCAATATAACGGGATTTTTTGCCCGTTAATCCTACAATTAATGCATGAAATCAGACCACAATAATTATGTCTCCAATTTTTTTTAAATCACATTTTCTAAATCTTGAACGGCAAATATCTAAATTTTCGGTTCTGACCGCCGAAGAAATGGGTATCAATAATTCACTGCCGAATTAAACACCATAAAACTTTGCCTGTAATTGTTAATAACATTAAAATATTATTACGTATAATTTCTCTAAATAACAAACAACAATACGTAGTTCAATACATCTCGCTAATGTGACAAAATGCCGAAAATTACCCTCATTATTGATGGGAACATGAGAATAATGCTTTGTCGCAGTCCGACGTTCGTCGCTGCGCGAGCGCAACAGCTGGTGACAAACGACTCGCGGCCGACCGCCGCTCTGCGCATTCTCTATGCCTTTTTGACTTTGATTTATGTGTTTTTTATGCTCTATTCACCCGTCACGGCTCCTTTAGATTGTATTTCACTAAATCAAACTCTAATCATTCAAAATTTTACATTAACTCTATTTGGGGACACGTAAGGTTGAGTTTTAAATATACAGTCACTGGTATCGCGGCAACAAATGTTACGCAGTATGAGAAACATTTCGCAGTTGCGCCTGCGCAGAGTATCGCGACGTCATCTCTTAATAGTAGGGGATGAAGAGAGGGTTTTTATTTCATTTTCACAGTAATTTGCTTTTGTTAGGGCACAATAGTGTTTGTGCAGTTCGATTTTAAAGCAAATATGGATAAGTTTTGAGGGAGTGCCGGGGACACGGTTCACACCCTCCTTAGTGAAATAAAATGTAACAATAACCAAATAAATACTCATATGGACTATCGAATTAGTTTCTCCAATAAGTTTTAGGATATAAAGAAATAATATAGGTAAGTAGGTATATATGTTCTTTGTTTATTTATATTTATTTCACCAGAAGGATTTACATGACAAAAATCTGTGATCTTAATTCATATTTATTAATATCAGTGTAATAATGTTGTCTGCTTAAAATACCTATCTCTGGAAGAAATCTCTATGAGAGATGTTCGCAGGGGAGTATTTGACTACTGGTGTTACTGAGTTTTATTCTAGGTATAAGTACCTATGTAAATTTTATGTAAAAAGTTATAAGACTTTATTCAAAAATAGTAGCTAGGTATAAAACTAAAATATTTGAAAAAAAAACCTATGAAAATCTTTTATTTATTTGCCTTCTACTTTGGAAGCCCAAGCTGGGATATTTTTAACAATACCAATACCAAACATTCTTGCCATTATCGACTTATAACGCACAAAGCAAACCAAAATTCCCATTTATCATTACAATATAACTGAAAACCGAGGACGCCTTCCCCTGACCCGCGAGACATAATAAAACCGATTCGCAACATTCTCTCAAAGCATAGAAGTGAAAATGATAGCCGACAAAAGTCATTCGGGAGAGTCGTGGCCATTGTGCCGAGTGACGTCGACAAAGGCGCCTCACTGCTTCGGTAGCCAACAATGCAGCGGCAAGCGAGACGGGCAATTTGTCAGCATCCACAATACTGCTCGACATATTGACCATTATTTATGGCGCGTTGTAAACTAAAATACGTCGGTTTTATTGCGGGAACGATTGAACTGAGTGTCGAACGCGATGACGTCGCATCCACTTTGTTGCAAGTCGGATAACAATCGATTGTCTGTTGAAGTTCATGACTGTTCGCAAGTAACAGATAATTATGCGACGTGTCAGAGAGAGGCGGTAAAAATAATACAGACAGAAACTCAAAATAATACAGATAAGAAACTAAAAATCAACAGCATATTAATAATAAAATGGGGCTAATAGACAGCCACGCTAGATTTTACATGAGCCTAAGAATGCCTTTTTCAGCGTGGGCAGGTTTCTTCACGATATTTTCCTTCACCGTTTGAGAGCAGTAACTCAATGTACGTACTTAAGTTTTGAATAAAACCCATTGGTATAAACATGACCCGACCGGGGATCGAACTTGGACCTCTAGACTCACTACGCCATCGATCCTCTCGTTTGAGACCAGAAACTGATTAGGGTACGTAAATGAAATATAAATATAAAATAAATGCATCTGTTTGTTTGTCCATCTGTGGCTTCGAGTACCTATTATAAAAAACATAACCCTCCTTTTCCGTAGTCGGGTAATAAATGGACCAGTCTCACATGCGATATCTTTATAAAAACTTATGCACTCACTTTGTCACAGTCAAGCTCAGGACTATTCCTGGATATAACCTAGACCTACAAGATTTGATAATACTATCCAGAATGTAATTTGTTGTGGTGTACACTTTAGTGTAAGTACTTCCTTATTTTTATAAAAAATTACAAAGTACATAACTTAAGTAGGTATAATGTAATGACACATTAAATTCAAGTCCAAGAAGATATAAACAGCTCTTTACTCTTTGTAGGTCACTTGTGCAAAACTATAATAAAACATACCTAAAATTATAAATAAAAAGGAATAAGAAATCAATTTGTTGAGGGTAGTTGATGCGCAGACGGCAACAATCGGCGAGGCGGATCAGAGCCGCCCCACCGCCCCGACCGCCCCATCAGCTGCCGCTACAACTACTAAACGGATTGTGATACGGTGTTCACCGTAGGTTAGAAGTGTTCTGTGAGGACAATTTAGTGAGTATTTTATGAAACATTGGTACCTATATACAATCAGCCCTTTAGCGTCCACTGATGGACATAGACCTTCCCCAATTTTTAACGATATTTTGAGAATTTGACATCTAAACTTTTTACAGCTTTCACATTCAATCAATTCAAAGTCGAACCCACAACTTTTGGCGCTCGAGTCCCACGACCAAGCCACTAAGTCACCGAGGCGGTCGATAATGAATGCTTACCTAGGAACTAAAATAAAAGCATTAGTAAATTAATTTCTTCAGGGTATAGTGTGGTGACGGCAACAATCGGCGAGGCGGACCAGCGCCGCCCCACCGCCCGACGCCCCCCCAGCTGCCGCTGTTTGTTGCCAGCCAGCTGGTACTTACCTCAGCACGCGCTCCGTGCCGCCTCGCCACATTATCTAGATTGTATTCTCATCTCAATGACAAATTCTCTTTTTATATTTCTAATATAAACAGAAATGAAACTAATTAAAAATTTAATTAAACATCTAATACTCATTGAATTAAAAGATAGACTATAAGTCGGCGTCGCCTCGCGCTCGAGGTCATTCATACGATTTTATTCTTTAAGCTATAGTGATATGGTTCATTTGATAATGATGTCAAAAAGTGCGCGGGCAAATTTCCGCTTGGTCTGCCCCGACCCTAACGTCAAGACTTGAGCGAATACTGAGAGATCGGATGAACAAATGAACTTACATATTTTGGTTCGTTCTGAACAATACAAAACTTTTTAACAAAAAATTAAACCGTCGAACTACAAACTGGGAATTGAAAGTCATCACCTTGGTCTAGTAGTGATGGGAAGCGCTTTTTGCATCTTGTGGTAACTAAGAAAAATATAGTATGATTTAACCTATATAGCACAGAATACTATAGCATTATATTTGTTTAGTTGTATGGCGCCAAAATCCGTAAAAATAACATTCAATAATTCCTGTCAGAAACTGCATGCTGCTACGAATCAATTGTAATTATTGTGCTGGCATCAACTGAAATTGACGGAAATTCATCTTACCACAAACTAATTTTCCCATAGGATGTCTTACGAGCGGTCTTTGTTATTGATTTATTACTATAAGTTTCAGTAATAATGTAACTTACAATCTAACGCCAATCTAACTTTCAATGACAGTTACAAATAGACAGATTGCTACATTCGATATTGAAATACTTTTAAATTACGAACTGATACCAAAATAGGTACAACAGTTTGCTTTTTCCAAGTAAATATTGTAGAGAATAAGTAAGTAAGGGTTGATTACAGTCTGCAAAATTCAAAATTACGTACCTATTGTTTGTTTTACCGCAGTGTAATATTTGAAAAGAGGAACACATTTCTTAATATTACTATGATAATACGTGGCAATATGGCATGTCACCGGCAACCGTTGCATGTCCCACCATAGTTAGGTTCCGCACCGCCACCACAGCGCCTCTGTGATGAATACAAAACACAGAACAATTTGTAGGCGGAGCACATCCAACGCTTTTTTCGCTATTCGCGCAAGTACAAATGGCATTGCAACACGCCCACTGTGGGAATCGCAAAAACTGAATTTCCTAAACAACTATTAAGACCTATTAAAGTCTAATATAACAGTACCTAAGTACCTACCAACGATGCAAAAAAAAACTGTATTGCTTCTGCATCACTCTCTTTTAGTTCTTCGGTCAGGAAAGTTATTTTTGTTTCAATTCAATTCAATACTCTTTATTGCACATAATAATAATAAAAACAGAACAAAATAATACAGTAGACTAAGAAGGTACATCTAGGCGGTCTTATCGCTAAAAGCGATTTCTTCCAGACAACCTTACTTTATGTTTCCTAACATAGTAACGCATAACTTCATCAAATATTAAAAGTGTGATTGGATAACTTTGGATTTGTTGAAAAAGTTTTATGAATGCTATCAATGTTACCGATTTGCAGATTATCTTTCCATAAAATCTTATTAAGACCTGGGTTGATATATAATTTGTTAGTGCCAGATCACAGGAATTTTATATGTTGTTTTGATATACATAGTTCCTTAGACATATTTTTAAATTTGAATTAATTAAATTAAGCGCTACATTTACGCCATCTATTAGAAAAGTAATGAACTGTTTCACGAGCTCACGCCATCTACCGGCGAGTAGCAGTTTAATTTTAGCTCATACGTGAAATTCAACCCCGTCAGGGACATAGTGGAGTCGATATTGTATGGGTTAACTTGTGATTCCAAAATTCTCGAAAATCATTTGGATAGGTAGGTATTGATAATAATAATAGCATAGGTAATAATTATAAGTAATATTTAGGTAGACCGTGTAACGTGTACGAGCTTAGACCAATTATTGCGTTATAGCCATAAATACAGAGTCCAAAGGCGATAGAGCACAAAGTAGGTGGTACCTTTAGGTCTAAAGATCATTATTTCTTCTGCTTAGGACGAATTCTTTTTCAAAGTCAGAAAGTATACGTCGTACGCGATGCGCCGGGTTCCGTAACTTTTATATTTTCCTGTAAGGAATAATAAATACAAAACAACAAAAAAACTTGACATTTCCATGATTTTATAGCTTTAAATCATTTTTAGCGTTTATCAAATCAGCATCGCTAGTTAGACTCCGAGGAAGCGAAGATTGTCAAAGTAAATTTAACTATAAATTTAATGGTTTAATCTCAATATCTTGTTTAACCAGTCATACATACGGTAACTATATTATCTTTTCACATAAATACCTACATATTTATTTTTGAGAGCTTTGCAAACCTTATTTAGACAAGTGGGTGGGTAGGTTAAGGTAGCAAAACTTGGAAAAACTAAAATAAGAAACTTATTTTTTACATATACGTTACGTAAAGATTATGGATGTCCAAAAACAGGTGCTCCTAACCTACCACATGGATAACGACGCTAGAAACACAATTATCCCATTTCATTTCGAAATCTATGTTAATTATGATGCATCTTTGTCAAATTTGAGACAATTTGGAGTAATAAAATAAAGTTTTATGTCGCATTATTTTGATGCGGTCTCCTGCAACGTGTAATTATCGGACAAAGGGGCTATCATACCGTCGCGGGACAGGCCATTGTGTCGACTACCAATTGTATTTATATCAATTTTAATGTCCTTCCAAATAATGATGATTAAGAAACCAATTTTTTAAGAGATGTCCTAATATACCGAGCCATGTTTTGCCAATAGAGTTTCTTTTTTAGGCAATAGAGTAACTTTTCGCGTAGTTACTCTTCTCATCTAAAATCGCTGAATGGATTCGAATGGGGTTTTGATTGTTAGATATAGGTTGATTTGGTTTGTACGCTTTATACCAGAAAAGCACAATGTCAGATTACCGGAATATCAGATATGCAGTATATGTCAGATGAGCAAAATGCCAGATTAGCATAATGTCAGATTAGCATAATGTGAGATGGCAAAAAGGTTTTAGGTTGAGCGGGAAACATAACCAACATTATCAACACAAACTTAAACTACAAACGGCTGGTTTCAAATATTTTGTAAAACAAATCACAGTCGCCAGCGTGGAACGAGTCGTTTTATCAATTTGGCTTATTTCATTTATGATATGTCTCCGGATACATCATAAAGGATAATTATTGTCCAAACAGTATTTTGCTTGATGGATCACTCATTTCGTCACATGCACGGACAAAAAAAACTCTCTGTGCGCCCTATCAATTTTTGAAGATCACTCGAGTAAGTTAAGGGGCTTTTAATGGCCATTCATTAAAAAAATCTTTTACAGTCCTTAAAAAATCAATCAGAATGGTCTTGACAAAAGATTTACCTTTCCAGTCATAATAATTTTACATTTCCAATTTAACCTTTAAATTAGAAAGCTCGCAAGTTACAGAGTGTGCCTGTTGCAAAAGACTCACAAATTGCCCATAGAACCTTCTTTGTCATTTTCCGACTGGAAAGTAGTAGGCGAATAGCAGCCACAATCAAACCTTGTCTTTTGTTAATGTGATCCCGTTATGGTCCCACGCAAACACAAGTATCACTGCAAACAACTCTATAATCTTGAACGAGCCATTATGCACAGAAAACACTAGTTGGGGACAAAGAAAAAACCTCCTGCCATTGCTTCGTGGAAAATCAAAGCGATTATGCTCCATTACGGAGGAAGTTCTACTGCATGCTATGTAACATGCATTTTTCATGCCGGGACAATACTGCGACACAGCAGTGAGGTTAAATGAATTATTTAAACAAAGACAATTGTTCCGTCCTTCTTATAGTATATGCATGTAAGTGCGAATGAATGTAATGATTCTTAGAATGACTACATGACGCGGCGCATATGATTTTCTATCATTCTCCCGTCTCTACAAACACTTTGCTCAAACATGAAAATGTTATTAAACTAATTACAAAATAGATGCCATGCAATAATTCTCGCCTGCGCTCCTAGCGGCCAAAAATCGAAACTTTATCAATAGGTTCAAGACTTTCAATGAGAGTCCTGTTCATTTTTAGACCCACTGTTGAGAGACTCTACTGAGACTATTGAGAATTGTGCCTAGGTCCTCCAGGGTCTCAGCCATGACCACGATATCATCGGCAAATCTAAGATGAGTGACATACGCGCCGTTGATGTTGATGCCCAGTCCGTTCCAGTCCAGAAGCTTGAAGACGTCTTCCAGTGCAGCGGTGAACAGTTTCTGACATATGACATAGCTTTACGAAAGATATAGCTTTAATTTAATTTGATTACATTAGGAACATTGGTTAGAAATGACAATGGTGCAGTACAGTACAAAATGTACGGAGAGTTTGTTCATAAATAATTCAATTTCTTTTTATGTTGGCGAATAATCATGTCGTTGAAACAATAACGTTTTCGCTCCTCACAATGTCTCTAACACTTCTATATAGGTTAGTACAGCAGGTACAGAAAATTTCAATTCAGAAAATAAGAAAAGTCTCATTCAAAATAGCGGTCCGGTCATCAGGTGCGTTGGAGCGACTCGGTCTGTGCGCCGGCAGCAACGAATCAATTTGCTACGGCCGCCCGCCGCCGCCCGCCGCCGCCCGCCGCCCGCGCCGCCGCCCGCTGCCCGCTCCGCTCGCCGCTCCTCTCGTATAATCACTGTGATCATGAGCGAGCGGACCGTCACGCCGCGGGGAGCGTTTATGTCATTACAGGTATCTCGAAATATCCCGGACATCAGACTTGCCGTTCGAAGCTCAATCGGACCATAGCCGACAGCAATCGCGTTCCAATTGTTTCCAATGATACGTTCAACGTACCTAACTAAGTAGGTACTTATATTAAAGATTTCTAAGTTATTTACGAGGCTCATGGAAATAGGTCGAGTAGGTAGGTACCTATGTTTTTTGTTGTCGCCCTCAGGATTAGTTTGCAATGCCTTGTACCTACCTACCTACTTACTGTAGACGAACAAGTTCGTTTCTGTTTCACTGATTGTGAGTTCGATTCGCAGCGCACAAAATGGGGCAGAAACCGTATTACACAATCCGATTCAATATCAATGGAGATACATAATTATATGGAGATACATAATTTCAGTGCGAAGTTATAGGTTTGTAGGTAGGTACCTACGTCATATTTTATTATGTTTAAATTTTAGTCTTCTACATTTTTCGGGTGAGTTTCTTGTAGCCTTTATTAATTGGAACTAATGCACTGTAACTTATGATAAAGCAAGTGATAAAAGGCAGCTGCATGAGGAGAGTGGAGGACCGGGTGTGGTGTCGTTGATGGGGAAAAGAGACGTCGAAGAGATGATACGTTGACGAACTGTAACACGTACCTACCTACACATTGTGTTTGAGAGTGATGTGCACATTTTATGGGCAGACAAAAAACAGTACAGTTTTTTTATCCATCGCACGCATCATACGAGAACCCAAATCTGAAGAACTCATTTGCATTTTTAACATATTTAAAATGGTTTTAATGAAAAGTAATGCACCTTAACTTTGTGTAAAGCTAGTTTGGAAAAACGTGAAACTGTAAGAAAATCGTATTCTAAGCACTGGTAGTGGAACAAACAGGTATGTATGTAGTTAATATGGTGGTGTGGGCGTGCCAGACCGCGGGGATTGGATCACGCGGCGCCAATGCGCGCGCGCCGCACGGTAGCCCTCCATACGACCCATGTAATACAACATATTCCAATTGATAAATATAAAATTAAGTTTAATAGTTTATATTTTTGCACAGAGAAAATATCTTCCCGGTTGCGCTTTGAAACATCGGTGTGGTGTTTACCTCAAGTGTGATGCACTGGATCGTGCTTATTATGTAAATATGACCTAAGAATAAATAAACAGCCTCCCCACGCCGCCCGACTCGCCAGTCAGCTTCCTAAGAACGTTTAAGAGTACGATATTACCAATAATTGAAGACAACTGGCTATTAAGCCTCCCGGGGCAGGCCCAATGTAGATTACTCGTGGTTATCAGGAATTCGAGCATCGACCGAACTATTAAGATGATACGGGGACTACGGCCGCTTCTTCGTAATAACCATGATAATGCCTGAAATTATATAATTTGTGAGGAACTTTGTTGAAAATGGCGAAAACATTACAGAAAAGTACTAGGGTCGTTACGACGCCCGGGCGGTGCTGCCCCGCGGCGAGCGCTCCGCCGGCCCGTATGCAAATTAAACGTAATCAAAATAATCATTCGAAGCGGGCAGAAACGCGACCTCCAGCGCCGCCCTCTCCCTCTAGCCGCTGCACCAGAGGTTAGCCAGAAAGGAAAAACACCTGCCCTACCGACGGAAATGCAAATGGCCCACGCCCGTTTCGCTTTTATTATTTCGTATTGTTCCAACTGTATATAGGTACGTAATCACACACGCGATAGTGGCTTAATGCGCGAAATTACTATAAGTGGACTGAAATATTTCAGTGGTGATTATATGGTTAGGCGAGGCAGTCGAAACGTGATAAAGTCTGCAATAGTAACGATGCGATCAAATTACTTTAATAAGGCTTTCCAGTAGCAAACGTGTTGCAAGCCAGTTAAATATACGACGAGCATGCCCCCGCCTCTGCACCTAGATGTGGGTGGAGTTGTATGTAATGTAGAAACATTGGACCTACATCTTATTACAATTGGCGAGCCCGGCCTTGTCTTTACCGAGGTGTTAGTTAGTTTAAGTCATCGCACTCAAAGGCTGAGTGGTAATCAATTACTCCATGTTCTTACAATCAGTTAATTCCAATAGGTACGTAGCCATGTAGCCAGTATAATTATAGCCACCTACTCTATAACTTTTGATTTTCTTTCATTACATTGTTGACTTTGCTTTGGAGAAACTATAGCTTTTCGCAGGCTTAATGTTAGCCTATACTAGTAGTTCTGTGAGAACAGTAGACCTCGGCAGTCCTTATAAACCAAACCTAAAAGAAACGAACGAAAGTCAACTTTGTAGTTGGAGACGGAATAAGTAAGTGACAAAAATTAGCACTTTAAAGCTTAATATTTCGCAAACGGATCCCTGAATCGAAAAATGTTTTTCACACACCAGCGATATTTTTGAAAGACCTATCCAACGTCTTTCGTACGTACGTAATACCCCACACTATGGGATTCACAAGAAAAAAAAATTCACTTCCACTTTGCGAGTATGGTACGTACTCTAAAAAAAATGTTTTTTAAGATTTTATTCTACTCGTTTTGTCGGCTTAATTAATTTATACCCATGCCAAATTTTCGTCAAAATCGGTTGAAAAATGCGACCTGTAGAGAATTACAGACAGAAGGACAGACGGACATTAGCATTTTTGGCCAATCTCGAAACTTAGACGCTTCGCTCGCTTCGCTCGCTCAGTCAACTAGGAACTTCTTTATATCAGGTCTTATGTAGACTTATATATTGTATAAGTACCAGCTGTTGCTTGCTCATACGGTTTCGCCCGCATTTAGTATTCCCGCGGGATAAAGTTTTTCCTAAAATTACGTAAATTATAATAAGAGTGTATACGATTGATCTGAAAATGTTGTTTCCATACAAACTTTGAAACTTTTGGGAGTTGAATTTGTAAAACTCTTCCATATTGGATGCCTGGACTAATACTGGAATTTTCTTGCAGAATTTCAAGTTTTCACATCCATAGGTTTGATAGATACTACTTTTGTGGCCCTATTTCACCCCCTCAGGGGATGGTTCTCAAAAAAATCTGACCATGTGTTTTATGTTACGTGTGTACTAACATCCTAGAGGCTAGGCGTATTATGTAGGTATATATGTCCATGGTCCAACTGTGGTACCGACGTTGTCAGCTACCGTTTAATTAAGGCCACGCTTGGCTAACGGCGGGCCGGTGGTTATAGCCTGTGGTTAGCCGTACTCGTCACGCCGCATGCAAATTGGACGCGATTAAAAATAATTTTCATTTTTGATGTCATTTCGCTCATTAGAGCAGGCTGCGATGCGCGTAATTCCCTCTGTTACGTGATGTACCTACTCCTAAACTCCTGATACTTAGCTAGACTGTACAGTCAAGGTTCTTTAAGTGCAGTAACAGTTTCAAAACAAAAGTGAATTCCTATGCATTTATTGTTAGTGAAGCGAGCCTTTATTATTTTTATTTTTTAATTTTATTTAAAACTAGCTGTTGCCCGCGACTTCGTCCGCGTGGATTTTGGAAGTAGGTACCTATCTCTGCTATGTACAGACATACATCGTCTAGTTATAATTTTCCAATGGTAAAATGGATCATTCTAAGTATATATTAAGGTATACCATACCTTCAGGAACAAACTATGAACACCGTATCCAATTTGGTGAAGACAGATAAAAATTTAAAAAATTGTTGTTTTCACTTCTATTGCTCATAAGACTTCTCATATCATTTTTTATTATACGTGTGTATTTTTTAACTAATACAGTATGGGCAAAACCAAAACCATAGGAGATACAGGGAAACTGTCTTAGGAACCTTTAGGTATTTTTTCGTGATAACAATTTTGACATAGTAATCGGAGCAGCTGGAGTTCAGGTGGCATGAATGAATAAGTAGTAAGTAGGTACCTGAGTACTTTGCACAGTCTGTTTTATAAGAAAACATTTTATTAAATTTTACTAACTTCTGCTGCTTGGATTTTTTTCTTCCGATACAATAAAATGATTCTAACATGAAACTAAGTCGATACGCATTTTTAAAAAATAATTAAAATTATTTTTTACTGGCGTTCTATGAGAAAACATTTTATTGAATTTGACTAACTTCTGCTGCTCAGATTTTTTCCTTCCGATATAAAGAGTGATCCCTACATGAAACTGAGTCGAACCTCATTAAAAAAAAAATTATGCAAATTGTCTCATTTTTATGGACAACACACGCTTGACCAAAAAATTTCTACGTCATAAGACACTTTCCCTGCATCTCCTATGGTTTCGGACTTGCCTATACTGTCCCAGTTAAAAAAACACTGATATCTCCTATGTCTATATCTCCTATGTCTATGACATCGTCTTCTTACGTTAAATGATTTATCTGTAAATGACGATAACTTTTTTCGCTGTCATCCGATTTCAATGAAACAAAGCCTATAAGTTGCTCCAGGCTGTGCTTAATCTACCTGTGAAAACCGCAAGAAAATCCGTTCAGTGGTTTCGGAGATTAGCGATTACAGACAGACAGAAAGACAGAAAGACAGACAGACAGAAAGACAGACAGACAGAAAGACAAAAAAAATTAAAAAAACTTTTTTGTGTTCTGTTACTCTTTTTTTATCGCCCACACTCATTTTTTTTTAAATTTGTTCAAAGTACAGACACATGATTCCTACTCCTTTATTATAAGTATAGATATAGATAAAATAATGAAACAATATTAATAATTTCATACATCTTTTAAAAGAAATTTTGATTAGTTATGCCATTTGGCGATCAGAATTGATATTGTAGCGAATGTACGTCCGAGGAAAACTCAGAAGCGACTCGTTCTTTGCCTAGCCTAAGGAAGTTACTCTAACTACACAGGTTTTGTTTCACCTCAATATACTTATAAAGGGTTTTGGAAATATCCTATATAAACTCTCATAAATACCTTTCGTAATCAAGAGTACCTCTGCTCCTCCCAACCTCTGTGGGAGACTTAATAAACGCGGTTTGATGTCTCAAAAATAAATACCATATATAATAAATCAAATCAACAGCCTATTAACATGTCCCCACTGCTGGGGCTCAAGGTCTACCCTCTCAACGAGGGCGTTCGGGCTTATAGTCCAGTTGGTTGGTGGACTTCACATGCGCCTAAGCATTTCTTCTTCGGCGTATGCAGGTTTCCTCACGATGTTTTCCTTCACCGTTTGAGAGTAGCCAGTAAATATACTTAAGTTTCCAAAAATAACCCATATATACATGGCCCGGCTGGGGATCGAACTTCGGACCTTTCGATATGATAGGCCGCGTCTTATCCCCGACGCCGTTGACGCCCTACATACGCTCTATACTATACCTACACTAAATGAAATACCTAATTACCATTGACGGTAACGGTGAAATGGTTATGTCGAGTTCAAGCTTTAACCGGCGGCGGTTAATGTAAGCGACGGCGGCGAGCGGGCGGCGGTTCGGCGGCGGCAGCGGCGGCAGTGCGTTAGATGTGCACAATTTGCCTCCATTTGCCGTAATGACAGGCCGCGTCGCAGCTCATGGATGCTGCATAATGAGCCGATCCTTGCCGATTGATCCGCGAGCACACCGGCGAGCACGCTGTTTCTAGGTTGCAGCCAGAGGCGTAGCCAGGAATACTTCGCTCCACGCTCTGAATTCATTATGGGGAAAGAATGGAGAGTAACAAGTGTCTTACATTAAGTCTTTTCCGCTCCTTCGCAGGTCAGGTGGCTTGGGCATTTGCCCCGAACCTTAGAAGTTTGGTTTCCATGATGGGGTACAGTTAAAATTGAACTAAGTTAGTCTGCTAAATATATTTCTATTTTTGCTCAGTTATAAGTCCAATTTACTGTTTGGGACACCCAACTTGAACTTTTTGGTGGTAATAATTATACCAAATCGTTTCGAAATAATCATCATCATCATCATAGGCCACGATTCATCTTGGACAGATGTTTTTAGCCAGCATCCTGGCGACGACACCGGCGTTCGTGGCTGTATAGCCCTATTCGGGAGGAGACATGCCGTCCGCAACCTCGGCAAGTGAAAATGTTCCCGGGTGGTGGTGGGTCTGGCGCGTGTGCGTGTCTACGGCTGCGTTTTTTGTGCAGGGTTCGGAACCAGGCTGCGTCGTGCGTGGTGCGAAATAATACAGTTTCACTAAACCTCACCACTTATTTCTCTCCTGGCGGCGGCGCAGATGTGAGCAACTACCGGCAAACCCGTAAGCAATGGTTCTCTACAATTACCATCCTGTAATTAGACACGATTCATCTAAGCAGGATGTTGAAGGCTGACATCAACATGAAGATAAAATATGCAAGATAATCTGCAATTTTTCGCTATATGTATAAGTACTGCCGCGCCGGTCGCCAAGACTATTTACCGACTTGAGTTGGTTTAGGTACCTATACCTAAACTGGTCCAAGAAAATAGCAATTACCCGCGACATTAAATTATCTATGGACATAGTCTAAATTAATTATTTTTATTTTTCTGTTTCTTAGTATGAACATTGATTTGATATTGCACTTCTTACCGATTTTATAGCAAGCTAAAGAACTCAAAAAAAGTGGTGGTAAACTCGGGAAATACCACAGAGGATTATTAGTAACTAAAATACCTTTATTTTTTTTAGAACTAAGTACTTTAGGAAGTAAGTTTTTACATAAAAGGTCTTTAGCTTTTTTTTCAAAACTAACATTGATATTTATTTATTTTACTAGTTATAGGTAACTTTATGGAATTCAATTTTATGGTAACGGTTATCTACTCGTGGAGGAAAACCTTGATTTAGGGGCAGTTTAAACAAAACGTAGCAGCAGGTCCTTTATCAGAGGACCCTACTGGAACGAATGAGTTACAAATGCATGTGTTTTGAGCGCTAGAGCACACCTTATCATTTACCGCATTACGTGCGCAATGATTATAGTAATCTGCTCATAAGGGAACAATAGATAGCACTGCACTCGCCGCGTCGCCACATGCATTCAACTATGGTATAGGCTGCTCCAATTTCAGTTGCCATTCGCTCAATATTTATCTAAGACGGATGAAAAATTGCATTGCATTTTGTTTCTGTTTCGGGAGGAGCAAAATTACAATCAACAGCCTAGTATATGTCCCAATGTTGGGACTCAGGCCTAGGCTAGGTTAGGGCTATAGTCCACCACACACTGGCACAGCCCAGTGCCAGCGCAGCATGGTGGATTTCACATGCGCCTAAGGATTTCTTCTTCGTCGTATGCAGGTTTCCTCACAATGTTATCCTTCACCGTTTGAGAGCAGTCAGAATACTATATAGGTAAGAATATTTAAATGCAATGTATGTATGCCTGTCTTAAACATACACCGAATGAGATTTACACAGATTGAATTACACAGGCCACAAATTTCAGAGACAATAAAATCTATGGTTTAGGCCCTGAATAAATATTAAGTTTTCACTCTCTACTCCTCTCCTGAGGAGGGTCGTTAATCATCTCTATAATGTGAGAAAGGTTGTCAAAGGTCGTCAGTTTGATTACAAAATGCATAGAGTTAGGATCTCTTTGGTGGACGCCCGCGCCCCCTAGAATTCGAACCTTCCAGACAAAATGCATCCCTCAATGATATTAGGTATTGGAAAAATAAAATACCACATATTATTTATTATAGTATAGCCACTGTAAAGGAGAAGGTTTATGCTTGGCGCGACTCAAATCTATATAACATTTCTGTTTTAAATAATTCCTTCCATTATAGACATTTATTTACTTACAGCTAACGCTCCCTACACACAACCTGTATGTTGTGCTTTTGTAAAAATTTAATAGAATATAATATGACCCTTCCACTGTTCCACATAATTAAGGAGTGCGCGACAGCACAAAAGGCCGATCGGCTACACGTCGCGCAACAATGTTTTATTCGTTGGAATCGGTTGACAATGGCGACCTACGGAACCCTTTCTTCGGCAATTTGGCGAGCAGCAGGGTCCGGAAGTGGAACCCTCACCCTGGAATTAGGGATCCTTAGGCTCTCCAGGACTCGCATTGTCGCGCTAAGAACTCCGCCCCGCAAGATTACAAACGCGAGAAATCAGCACGTGTCACATTTTCTAAAGTCTGGTTATATTTTATTAAAACGGTTACATAAATTTATGTTTTTTAAGTAGGTACTCGACCTACTACCTACATTTTTTACACAAGGTTCCAACTGTGTTTGTGCAGTAGTATTTTTCTTAAGTCTAAACAATCAACAGTCTATTATATATAAATATATATTATATATATATATGTCCCCACTGCTGGATCTCAGGGCTATATACCCTCTCAACGAGGGCGCTAGGGCTATATATCTTCATCGACGTATGCAGGTTTCCTCACGATGTTTTCTTTCACCGTTTGAGAGCAGTCAGTAAATGTCCATAAACATGACATTGACAAGCAAGCCATGTCTTTTTTGGGTTCCATACCTCGAAACGAAAAAAGGGATCCAAGGATCACTTCGTTGCCTGTCCGTCTGTCCGGTCGCACAGTTCCGGTTTATTTTAAAGTAGTTTTTGGTTAGGTTAGGTAGGTACCTACCTACTTCAAACTTGAACTCACCAAAACGGACGAAACTTTGTAGGGATGTAGAGCTGGTGATTCTAAGCACAAGTCGCTAGTTATTTTAAGTTAAATAATGTTTAGTATTGAATTTTTTAAAGTTTCTGAGGTGATTTATTCGAGACCGACGGACATTAGGCAGAAAAAAAATAGATATGTGGTTGTGCTCAGATTATTATTACCAGCTTACATTCCTACAAAATTTCGTCCATTGGAGAGGTCGGGCTGAAAACTTCCCTTCTGACTACTAAACTAGCATATCTTCCTGATTTCATCTAAACATGTAACATAGAAACCCGAATTCTCCGCCACGAAGGCGCCACTCGCTGCTTAGACTAACATTATCTCGTTGAGTTGCGCCGTGACCTTGTCCAGCCATGAACTTGCAACCACCAAACCACTGATTACCGAATTACCAGTCGCCATCGCCTATACTTAGCGCTCGTACCGTCGATTTAAATAATAAATATCTTATCTAAATAACACCCGCCATTGTTTTACCCTCTGCGACCGTAATGACCTGCATTAACTCACATCGCTAATAAAATTAGGCCCGCCACGTAATTTGACTTAATTTTGCCACAATCATGTCTGAATCAGAGCTCAGGCCTGCAGATTATAAATTGTAGCGAATTACTAAATTTGGAGAATCGAGTCCACTAAGCTGGCAACAAAGCGACCGATGATGAGATGGTGCCCTTATATAGGTACTTAGATATATCATCATGAAATCCAAATGGATCTCATCTCAACCACAGTTGATTAAATAATACCCACTTACAGTCGATGACGAATCGTTATTTTAGCTATCTACGCGAAATTGCAACTACACAATGAGATGTGTAGATGTTTCAGCCGGTAAGTATGTACCATAGAAATACAAGTCCAAAGCGTAGCGAGCGGGAGCGTAGCGAGCTTTTTCCGTGTTCTGTGGTATGTACCTACCAATAGATGGCGTATTGATCTCAACTATCATGTCAATCGCAATCGAGACTCAAAAACTCATATAGGACCAGGCCTTTCGACGCATAAGACCAAGAACGCAAATTGCCAACCATAAATTTATGGTCAATCGTGTATTCAAATTCTTCGATTGGTGAAACTTCGAGAGGTCGGTAGTTTTTTTAACAAAAGTTTGACCTTGCTTTGCTTGCTTTTTTATTTTTTAAACAGCTACTAAAAACCGCTCTATAAGATTATTCGTTACATACTTACGTAGTATTACATAGAGTAATTAATTTCTTTAAAGTCGGTTTAAGTGACATTTTAAGAAAGTTGTCCTAAGATTCCTAAGATACCTATAGTATTCCTTACACCCTCGTCTCAAAAGTCAAATACCGTCATCGTATTCCACCAGAAAAGCTGATTTCCACCGAGTACCGTTACCGCTACCTGGCGCGGCGGCGGTGGCTGGCGGCGGTTATAAAGAGCATTCGCACAGAGAGCCCACTAATTAACCCGCCATATTAGTTAATTGTCCCCGCCCCGCCACACCGCCTGCCCCCGCGCTACGCTCCACTGCCGCGCACCACATAATTGCACTTATTTTATTTCCCTTACTATTGTTTTACAACACACCTATACACCAATGTCATCATTAAATTACAAAAGCAATCTGGAGGGTAGCCGTTCCTCTTTACCAAAGGTGCAAGACCATCTGGTCATGCGCCGTATAGGTTACGAATGCGTTGTTCGATAATGTGCGCGTGTGCGTGGATCCCTCGCGAAAAATGACCTGATGTTTCGCATCATTAGGAAATACTATCACAGAATAGATAATTGATACTATGTCTCTAAATCTCTAAATACTTAGTATCTCCTCCGCTCTGCCTATAAATTAACAGAGTGGCATATCGAGATGAATTGTAATAAGTAATTATGTTTAAGTGATCGATGAATAAACTATCTTTTATTTATTATTTATTATTGATTGATTATGAAAATGAGTTCTAAGGAACCATTATTATTAAGTCGTCGGATTTCATTAAGTTAAACTGCATTCATAGATCGAATCAGATCATAGAATATATTCAAACCATTGACGGATCTATGGACGAAATCTAAATCGAAAATCGAATGGAACTCAGACATTTTGAAGAAAAGAATTTCCTTATTTTATTGATTGAGCGGGGTTGTAAGGAGTACTTAACTTGTAAAATGTTGCTAATGAAACCTTTTATTCACTGATACTCTCTGTTTTGGATGATTGTTGGAAGAAATTGAATATGAAATTAGTAACTACTGCAAGAGATAATAAACAGTTTACATACCTACTTAAGTTACACATACCTAAGTCGTATTTTTAGTTACCTACAACTTTTTAGTCATGCAAGAGATTAACGTAACGGATATTCCAGTTGACCAGTTCAGAATTTTTTCACTAATATTACATTGCGTTTCGACATTTAGCTACCAGCTGATATGAACATGAAATTGCATGTAAGCCTACCTACTTTTATGCCATATTTAGACGGGGACTGTTCTTAGGCCGGTAAATTTCGGCGCCAGTGATTCTTCAATAAATCTCAATTTCGTCCTATGAAGTATTAAATTGGCACCGACGGTTAGTGTTTATATAGTGAAGAGTAGTGTAGTTACTTAAAAAACAGTGATTGCCTAGGTACACTCGACCGCACGACAGTAGACACACTTTTACCTTGAGCTGGCCTAGCCTATTAGGGAGTTATAATACTATCAAGATAGGTACAGTCACGAACCGGGATTGTTGAGCCTCTTCAGCCTCTTGCCACTGTTCGTATTTTGGCCGTGTAATGCAAATCGGGTTACAAAAGGGTTGCTATGGTCACCCCTCATTAACGAAAAATGGTGGCATTCGTGTAACACCACCAAATAAAGATCATAAGCTAGTGGCGCAACAATCCCGGTTCGTGATTGTACCAGTTAATACTAGTATTGTTTTCATGACGTACGGTCGACCGGGAGTACATGGAATTATTTCAGATTTCACATGTAATGTAGCATGGTCGGGTGGCGGCGGCGGGGGGGAGGGGGGGCGAGGCGCGTGCGTGGCGGCCGCGGGCGCGGGCGGTGGGCGGGCGCCGGCCGGCCAATGGGCACCGAGTGTCGCGGCCGCAGCGCAAAAGCCTCCAATATTTTCCTTTTTTCGACACAGTTACAATAATTTACAACATTTGCATATTTTTACTATTAGGTATAGTTACTTCGGTTATAACAGTTTTATGTATAAGTAGGTATGTTAGAGATGTTGTTAACAGTACCTATTCTTGTTATTGCGTCAACACACGTAAACTATTTACATAAAAGTAGCGTACCTACTTGGCTACTTGGTTATACTTACTTACTTAATTTACATCAATTTTAAATTGAGGTTAAATGGAATTATACTTACCTACATTAGTTTACGGTACTATAGGTAGGTACCTACTTTTTAGGGTTTTATCATCGAGGTACCTAATATGTACTATGTCAATGGGTTTTATCGACTTTTTGTCCCATCTCTGTCCGCCTACTGTCTGTCCGCCGCTTAAATAATTTAAAACTCTGGACTGACTACATAATGTACCTACACCACATTATCTCAATTCTGTCCGTCCGTCACGCTTGGCTCTGGAGACTAAACCTTTGGTCCGATTGGGACCAAATTCGGAACTTAAGAGTTTAAATTTATTTTATTGAAGGATTAATAACAGTTTCTTCGTACCTTCAAACCGAAGAGTAGCTCTATATGTACAACAAAAAATGAAAAAAAATTTTTTTGCAAAAACGGCGCGGGCGCTGATGACTTTGATGATTTGCACGTCGTAGTTTCTTATGTTTGCCTATGACATAGTAATACCCATTGGTTTGGGAAAAATCTAGTTTGTATGATTCCCTTACAAATTAAATTGAAACTTTTTTTTTACTCACAAATGGTTGGAGCTATTGAATTGTCAAGTATTACGAATAAGTAGGTATTATATGGTCCTACAACTTGAATTCATCAGTTTATTGATAATCGAGTTCTTATTCTTGGTAGAATGAAGAGAAAGGTGAAAAGTTGAAAAAAGATTGCCGCATTTGATATTAAACGACTTTACTTACATGCGTTTAGTTTGCAGAAATACTAAAAAAGTAACTGACTTAACCAATGGCATTGTTGGAACAAAGAAATTGTATTCAAATTTCAATAAATAAAAAGAAAACATTTCAAAAAAGTCAACTGGCCAGTATGATTAGCGGGACCAAGGAAATTGTTTATACAGCTACTTACTTCATGAGCGGGCCAGACGTGGGGCAGACGTCAGTAAATACAAATTCCTATAGGGCCAGCCAGACAACTCAGATTTCAACACAGTGTGTGTTAGTTTACGTCACGTTACATCAATGAGGTTTCAGAAACTCCGTGATGTTGTAACTCCGGCCTAGAAGTATGCCGATCGGTATATACCTAGTGTATGTTAACAACAATAGTAGAAAATGTTAGGAAAATGACGAAGCTGTACCTATGAGTTTACTCGTCCTATTTAAATGGATATCAGCCCGAAGGCTTCCACTGTTGGACAAAGGCTTCCATAGTGACCAGTCCTGCGCTGTCCGCATCCAATTTTAGCGTAGGTAGATATAGTTTAATTTAAATTCATTCGTATCTTTAGAATAATGGTTTACACTCAAGAAATAATATACATCACCGTTAAAAAATTGTTACCTTATCAAAATGACTACCGAAATTTAATTATTTAACTCCTAATAAAGTAAAATAAAATAGCCTTTAATCTGATTCATAAATGTACATGCATTAAATAAAATTCAATAATAAATTAGTTAACTAAATTAAATGTCATTCATTTCTTCTTAATAGTATTTCATTATATTATATTATTTCCTTATTTATGTCATGCATTAATTTATTTATGTATATATGGTTTTCATTATTCAGCTGCTCTATTTCGAGCGTAGGCCTCCCCCAAGAACTTCCATCTCCTTTTATCTTCTGCTTCTCTGTGCCATGTTACGTCTGTTTCATTGTTAATGTCGTCAATCCACCTTCTTCTCGGACGTCCTACTTTCCTTTTCTCTTGTCGTAACTCCTAAGTCATCGTATTGTACCCACATTGTACAAGTATTTAAAAAAGCACTTAGCTAGGTCTGAAAAAGTCTAAAATATATAACTTGAGAGAACTTGCAAGAAAAATGTGGCAAGTTACCTATTTAAAAGAAAAATTTTAATGTAGGTACCTATGTACTAAACTAACACACGTCTGCCTTTATATTTTATTTAGATTATCTCTCTCGCGGGTCTGCTGGAAGAAATCTATTTGAGAGATAAGTTCGACCTTTGTGCTATCTATATTAGTTTATCTATATTATTTTGTAAATTTTTGTCTGTGTGTTAATATAAATAAAGTGTTAAAATAAATAAATGTGATATAAAGAATATTTACACGACAATTACTGAAATGTTGATACCTGCCAGAGCTAATGAAACTTCGTCTCTCACAGAAGTAGAAGGAACTTAATTATCAAAACTAATTTATTACCCACCTAAGTTGGGCCATCTATTGTCGAGTAGCCGTCACTATAATATAGTGACGGAAACCATAACTTATAAGAATATTATTCTTTTATGTTATGGTTTCCGTGAAATATTTATCCATGCTGTAAGGCAAGAGGAATTTCGTTTGCAAATTAAGAGGACCTCGGTTCTAATATTATGAATATCAAAAACTACGACTGGCCTAAAAATACTTTGTTTCCTGGGCCGTAAAAGACATTTAAAAATTACATTTGCATTTCATCAATCCATCAACCGATATCCAACCAATCATAACATATCTTCTGTCTCCCTCTAGTCTTCTCTATAAAGCTAGATCTAGCTATTTTTTGGTTCCAGGCAAATACAATTTTATGAAACTCATAGCTTGATTTTTATAGCTACTATTTCTAGCAACTTTTCACATTACGTGTATGCTTCTAGAGTTCGTAGTTCTCCATTCAAAAACCGTATATAGTAATGTAGTTTAGTAAGTACATTTTAATAAAATTATTCTAGGTACTGATTTTTAATAATCTCGTGTTTGATTTATTGAGACATGGTTGTCTTAATTTACCATTTTATTTATTACCTACATAATGAGTACCTAACATTTTTAGCTACCTACTTTTTAGCTACTTACGTCTAGTCGAAAAACCTGCCAATCTAGCAACTTTTTGCAAAATGTATAAAAATAATTTATCTATGGTTTAACTGGCTAAAGCTAGCAGTTGGCAACACTGGTTAATTAATGTCAATCAGCAGTCATCTCAGTGTCAGTACTGTCAGTCAGTCAATCAAATCAATTTCGTGATTCCTTTGACGTAAACTAAACTATCTATTGTGCATTTCATTTCGTTTTATTTTTATTGCTCGTGCTCGACTTTAACTAATTAATTAATTAACTAACAACTATATAACATTATCATATCAAGTGTTACTAAAAATCAATTATTTGTGGGCCAGTACAGAAATCTCAAAAAGTTAGTCCATTAAGTTATTAGGTATCTGATTTTTGCTTAGTACCTAGGTACCTATGTTGCTGGTGTGTTGGTTTCAGATGCAGCTGACGTCGGACCCGCGGCGCGCTGACCGCGAGCGTCGCTTCAAGCCTCCGCCACCTACCTCTGCGCCCGCCGAAGACCTTACTACCGATTACATGAACATTCTAGGTATGACTGCTTAGCACTGAAACTTCCTTGACCTACAATTTTGCTGATTTGAATTCGACTATATTATGTGGAGTTTTTTGGTTTTTGAGTGTGAAGTTGGTTTCTGCGCATTGACTTACTTTAGGTGTCAAAGATGAGCTGTGCAGGGGTTCACTAGAGACATTCGTTCAATTTCAAAGAATTAGTTCATTGATTATTATTATTAACCGAATCAAACTCATGTTTTTGGATATCTCTATGTATCACAATATCTCGCTTATGCGCACATAGATACTGTCGGCGATGTGTAAACAATCTGATTAAATATTCATTCAGCCGCCAAGAAATTTGGCAGGGACTGTACCAACAACTATGACCTCTTACTCTGTAATCAGTCAATTAATGCTAATCATAAAACATGTTAAATTTCCACTCAATATATTATGCTCCAACAGAGACAATGCTTTAATGTTCATATTATTATCATCTATGCAGCATGACCAGCTTTAATTTAAAAAGAAAAATACTTCTGCACAATCTGTGCCTACAACTGTACCTATGTCTTTGGTTTCAGGTATGGTGTTTTCAATGTGCGGCCTCATGATGCGACTGAAATGGTGTGCGTGGACCGCTGTATTCTGCTCTAGCATCAGTTTTGCTAATTCAAGAGTTTCTGATGATACTAAACAAGTTAATAATCTTTTTTAAACACCTCTAATGGAACAGTGTGATCGATCGAAGCTCAAGTATTCACTTTTTAGAATCTACCAGCGTCTGACAATTTTATTATTGATTACGGTTGATCTAAATAGCTGTAATAAAGAGTCCAAATAACTGAAACAATCCATAACACATTCATGGACAGTGAGTCACAGTTGTATGTCAGCATTAATTATTTTAATCCAATAGAGACAATAAAAAGAGTTGGTGGTTCAATGAACCTTAGTAAAGTGGATATTAAATTGCCCATGGTGAAGTGTAATGGTCAGACAGTAAATGTACTACAATCTGTTTCTGCTGTTTGTGCAGCATAGCTAAGCAATATTTTTTACTTTTCAGATTGTGAGCTCATTTATGCTGTCAATATCTGCAGTGGTCATGTCATATCTGCAGAACCCTTCGCCGATGTCGCCGCCTTGGGTTGCCCTCACATCATAAAAAAATAATGATGTTTGCTAATAGTTAGCTGAATAATTATTATTTTTATTTTCCATAAAGTTGGTAAAATTTGTTTTTATTATAAATACTATGGTAATTTAAATAAATCCTTTAAGAGCTCGCACTTCTATAATTTATTTCATTTGCCTGAAGATACATAATATTTTTTATACAAATTCACTTTAATTTCAAATAAACCGGAGATTAAAGAAAAGAGAAAAAAATTGCAAATAAGTATGTAGGGCAACTAATATGATGTTGTTATTTTTCTTTGGTTTCTCCCATACAATTCTAGGTTGGCTGGCCTGAAGCTCCTTTTACTATGATGAAGATCTCTGGAGATAAGTCTACACATTTTTCTTTCGAATATTATTATTACTTTTAGGGCTTCTTTCACCGCTTCCTGATATTGTTACAGATAGTAATCTTCGTGATAAACTAATCTATCAGATAAATCTGTGTGATAGACTATATAAAATATATTAGATATAGGCAATCAGATACCCGTGAAACCAAAAAAATTTGCTATCTGTCAGATAATCTGCAGATAGGGTATCTGGGACTTTATCAGCAAGTGGTGTAAGAGGCCCTTAATATTGTTCTTTAACCCATATTTTGTTATTCAAAATCTTAACCTCTTCATGTAAATTAAATACATCAATATCAAAAATGTGGCGGGAGACGTACGAGAAAGCGAAGGGCGTTACGTTGCTTAGCATGGGTGTTACTTCAATGAAGGACAATCTATATATACATCCTGCCTGGGCCCTTTGATACCAGTGAGTTGCCCAAGTTTATAAACTTTATTTTAGTAAGTAATTTTAGAACCGTAGGCTCTGAGGAAGCTGCACTTATTGGCTAGTGAATATGTACAGATCACGGGATCATACAAGTTGCAGGCAAATTTTAAAATAAAAGAAACCTATATGTTTAGTTAGTTATGTAAGGTTTCGTTTGATTTCAAAGTATTTTTATTAAAGGCGTTGCAGAATAACTAGTTTCCAGGCCAGAAAATAAAATAGAGGTATATCAAAAAAAACAAAAGGAATGGAAGGAACGTAGTTTGGCTTGTCAGAGAGGCAGGCGGCGACGGGCGCTCGAACGAAACGGTGGTTTGAAAAAGGTGATATTTTATTAGAGGGAAGTGATGTAAAGTTAATGATAGAAGTTAATTGGTAAATTGGATAAATTAGTAATAATAAATTCTAGTTGGATACCGACATATATGATTTAAGAAACTTATGTGATTTTATGGAATATAGCTGTGAAAGTGTAAATTGAGTTATTTATTTCTACTGGGATTTCCTACAATTCTGTGGTAGTCTTATAGTTAATACAGGATTTATGCTATCACTGTACCAAGTTTCATCAAAATTAAGATGATTTCCCGCGGGAACAGTCTACCGCGCTAAAAATTTGCCTTAAGTTATTTCAGGATTAAAGTTATTACTGTACCAAGATGCATCAAAATATTTTTTTTCCGCGGGAACAGTATAGAGCGGTAAACAGTAACATTTTTAAAGTTATTCCAGGATAAAAAGCTATCACTGTAACTACCAAGTTTCATTAAAATCCGTTCAGCCATTACAGCGTGAAAGAGTACCAAATGTCCATCCTCACAAACATCCTTACAAATTTTCGCCTTTTTTTCAGATCGTCTTCAGTAGGATTAATTTTAGATGTAATACGAATTAATAATACCAATCTCCTCAGCAATCTCAAACATTTGCTTTGACACTTGTAGCTTGGGACGTTCAAGAAAAATTTTAACAGTCGCCAGGAGATTTTTTAATTTTTGATAATAGTTTCCTATTCATTTAACTAATTCTCATCACGCATAAACAAAGCTGTATATCACAGATTCCTTTGACCTTTCTCAACAAACTGTCACTGTCATTATTTTCTCGCCAACCAGCCAGCCACCCACCAGAGCCGGAGCCGGCCCCGATTGCGCTTGCGTGTTGTGTAGGTGTGAAAGGTGCATTTTTTTGCTTTACGAAGCAAATAATCACATTTTGAGGTGTATAAAGTGTTTCTACATTTTAAAAACATCATAATCACCGCAAAACAAGTTCATCGTACTAATATTACAGGTATTAATGCATGCTACAACTTCTAGGTTATGGATCTCCTAGCTTACAACAATCTGTTTCTTCTATCTCCTAATTATTCATAGGCAAATAATATAACCACTACATTTATATAGACTAAATTATAATGCACCAGGGAGACCATAACTTTTAATTGTTTATATAAACTAGGTTTTGTGGGTTGTCCTACGATCTTCCAGTTGCCCTGTAAGCCTGTGGTAAATGTTAATCCGTGGTAAAGAGTTAAAAAATATGTTTACTACAAACATTTGATCAGGTTGATCTAACTCGCCTGCTCCAAACACCCATTGGTTCTGTTCTGCTACACTAATTTTTGACCACTGTCACTATAGCTCACTATTCCTTTCAGGTACATAAGTATGTGTGAATGTGTGACTTAGTTCATAAAGAGTAATGACAGTTACTGTTGGATGAAATAAATAGCATAACATATTTTTATAATTTTGTTTATTGCAGCAAAGTAAACTGATGAGGCTGTAGGTAGACATATTTAATTATAATTATTTTTACAAATATGTAGCCTCAACTGCCACTTCAGCTTACTAATTCCTTAATCTTAAACCTTCATCCGGATCTCCATAATTTGAAAATGACTTGTTTTTTACTTCTGATTTTCCTGCATAGCATGCCCCAGGCATGCACAAAATATTGCCCAGGGGTATGCTAAAAATATATGAACCATTGCATATAAATTAATTTTATTTATTCTCAACTGTTTTAGAATGCCACCTAAAAAGGTAGAAGAGCCCGAAAAGAAGCCACTAATTGGAAGGGTTGGAACAAACCTAAAAGTTGGCATTGTTGGAGTGCCCAATGTGGGCAAGTCCACTTTCTTCAATGTGCTGACTAAAAGCCAAGCTGCTGCTGAGAACTTTCCTTTCTGCACCATCGACCCTAATGAAAATAAGTATCACAGTTTTATTATTTTCTTATTGATATTTACCTAAGTTAAATGGATTTTAACAATAAGGCTTGTAATATTTTAGGTAGGGTTCATGATTTCTCGAGCTTTTTAATTTCTCAGGTCTCGAGAGTTCTCGAGGCTAATTTCTCAAGGCTTCTCGTGTTGCCAAGAAATTTACATTTACGTATGATTTCTCATGTTATTTTTTTCCAATAACGTCAACAAATTCTGTGGTTTACCTGTCAAATAAAAGTATCAAATTAATTATAAAACTTATTGATTATATTCAAAAACATTAATCTTATGAATAACCTAATTAACTTTTTTTTTAAATACAGAAATAATATTCAGACTCATAATTATAATGATAACACCATTTTTGGCTGGTTATTTAGAACTTATAAACAAATGTAGCTTCTAAAATCTAATAAAAAGAAAAAAAAGGAAGCTTCATACAAACATAATTTTAAAATTTGTTTCGCCGCGTCTTCTTCTTAGCGCTAACACCTAGGAAGTGCTGGAGTTCCAGTTCCATATGCATTAAAATACTATAGGGCATTTTGCATACTTTTTGTCATTTTCAACTAAGCCACAAAGAAAACAGTTGCTGGCCACTAATAATGTCATTCTATTTCCATATGCATGCTATTGCTAATCTGAGCATTGCTAATAGATTTTATGTCAGTTATTGTCAATAACATACTGACATTTATTGGACTATTTATTAAAATGATAAAATTTGAAACTTATAAGCCCAATATAGACATATTAGACAAATATGGGATAAGAGACATACAAATTAATAAAGCTACAATATGCAGTCATGTCAGAGCCATAGCTAAAAAGAAATATGAAGAATATAATGACACTGATTCCCCTTTAGCAGCGACAGTTCTGGGTTTGTACAACACAGCTGCCACATTGTACCCTAGTTCGTTCAGAAAACGAAGACCAACATGGACGGATATAGATGAACAGCAACATTACTTAAATACTAGACCAACATGTTATTTAATATTGAGTAAACCAGGTGCTGGTGCATATTCCCTCGGCGAGGCCATTTCAAAAAAATTTCATTGTATCCATATGTGCCCTAAAAATGCTATAATTGATGAAATGGAACAAAATAGTCACACAGGGAAAAGTATTGATTTTAATATGAGGCACAATAATGTATGCACAATAAATACCATACTGCCAATAATTAAAAAGAAACTAGAATCACCGGTAGTTATGCATAGGGGATATGTTTTATCAGGTCTCCCAATGGTAACGTCAATCAGAGGTCTTAAGTATCTGTTTACCTCTTTACATAGTGAAGAATCATTTTTAGTTGTGAACGAATTGTTGTTTGATGTGATTTGCAATATGAAGAAAAAGAAACCAAAATCACGTAAGCTGGAATCAGGATCACCGTCACTCAGTGTGGGCAGTGCAAATGAAGATGCAGAGGAAGGGCATATGGAGGAAGAGCAAGAGGAAGAGCAACAAGAAGAAGACCAGGAAGAAGAAGAAGAGAAACCTGTTGAAATGCCAAAATTTTTATTAGATACTTGTGTAGACATTATACACAGAAAAAGAACATACCTTGATGCCAAGCAGGCTTTGTTTGTGCGTCAATTTTATGAACTATTTAATCTAGACATGGCTCCTGACATAATAATTTATATCACTTGCCCTGATGCAGATATGATAACTAAGAAAAATCATAAATTTATGAATTATACTAGTAATTTAAATACGGTTGATCCATTTATCGCAAAAATTGAAACAGATATAAGATGGCCTACAAAATATTTCTTAAGCGACTATAATGCTCCTTATGACAATCTTTCTTTTAATCCAAAATATAACTGTAGACAACCTATCAACTTCACAGAGAAATCAAATCAACAAATGTGTAATTACAAACATCATGTCTATCCATACATAGAAAGCAAACTCAAAGATTTTAAGCCCAATCGTATTATAAAATTAGATGGTAGAACTTCTGTTCATCAAATGATGCATCATTTCACGGAATTATTACATATGTTACCTGTAAAGCCTGTTCGTGTACCTCAACCCATGTATATGGAAGAACCTCCTGAAGATATGGAGGAATTTTGGAAGACGGTAGAAGAGTTAAATGTTATTCGTAGTGGACATAACACATTTAATCGTTACGCATCTCCCTGGTACCTTAGATGTCCAGTTGAGCTTAAAAAGAGACACACAGTTGTAGGGAAACCTAAATTTGCTGTATCACTTTTTAAACATGTGTACCTGTTATCTTCACTTAATGCTATGATTGATTTTTGTATAAATCCACGCCCATATTTAAACTTGTACAATTTAGAACCTATTTGTAGAATAATTGTAATAGGAACCAAATCTTCTGGTAAAACCATGATTTCCGAATGTTTATCGTGGATTTTTGATACCCCTGTTATAAATTTTACATCAATTGTAGAAGCTGAGAAAAATAAGAAATTTGATATTTTTTCTAGAAGTATATTATCAGAAATAATAGCTACTATAGAAGATGATAGATTCGCAGAATGGCAAACTGCAGAAATGGATAGAGTTGCCAATTTAAAGAACTGGCAAATTGCTGGTTTGAAAGATCTTAAGCTATATATTACGCTTTTGATGGAATGTGTGAAACTAAAAGAAGAACGAGAAAAAGAGAAACAAAGAAAGGCAGAAATAGAAGAACAGGAAGATGTTGTAACATTAGATGAAAAGAAGGCGGATGCAGAGAAAAACCTATTAAAAAAATTTGGTGCTATGAGAATGAAGCTGTCTTTTTTACCTTTTTTAGATGATATCGAAAAATGTAATTCTGCTCTTAAAAACAAAGATTTATTGCAACATGCTCCTTCTAGTTTACTTACAGTAACAGAAAAACCTAAAATACCGGTCATTGGTGATGATGATGTTACAAGAGCAATTTCTGCTTACATAGAATCCAATGATTTACAAAAAGAGATTGATCCCAATCCTGAAGAAGTAATGAATGTAATTACAACTATGATAACTGATATAGATACAGCAGCTCAAAAGTCAAGTAGCTCTGAAGTGTTGTATGGGAAATATATCATTGATGGGTTTGCGTCAGATCCAGATTATTGGGGTTTTCTTAGCGAATCAAAATTATTGCCTGATAATACCATAGCTTTAATAGAGAATAGAGAAATTGATCTTGAACTAATTTTACATTATAGATATGTAGAAAAATGTCCTAAAAATCATCAAGAGCGCTTTATTTTAGCTGATGATTCTCTAATAAAAGTAGCACTCCAAACTAAACAACCTAAAAGCGACCACCCAGTTCTAGATATGCAAATGATCTTACATGATTCGATAAATAGTGCACAAGGTTCTATGTTCCCTATTGATGATGAACTTTTAACGTCATTTAATCAATCTGTTGATAAATTTCGTGAGAATTGGGATAATTTAAAATTGAAATTTGAAGAAAATAACAAGTCATTTATTGAAGTAGAAATTGAAACCAAATCGGATATACAGCTTGTTGAGGAAGTATTACGAAAACTACGGCAAAGTTATTGTGTGCCTTGTGTACGAGGTGAAGATGAGGAATTAGAAGATCAAGATGAGGAAGATGAAGCTCCTAAAGATTTATTAACATATAATGATCCAAAATTAATGTGCGGTACTTATATTTATTGCCCAGTTACTTTTTACAAATACCGCGTTTTGTGGGAAGGTAAACCTGAATTTAACATGAAATTTTCCAATAAAGTGCATCACTTCAGTAATGAAGAATGTTTAGAATTATTTATAAAAGATTATACGAAATATCAATCATACAATAAACCGTATAAGAATTTCCCGCCTTTGAGAATTTGTGTCATGGGTTGTATTGGTAGCGGAAAGTCAACAGTTTCGAAATTCATAGCGAAAGAACTGGGGTTATTATATATTAATTTTGCAGAAATTCTTAACAACTACCTAATGCCAAGACACTTCAAAAAAGTTGGATATTGGTATGAAAATCCTTTCACTGATTTGCCAATTGACGACGAAGGTGTGACGGAGTTTCAAATGGGCGAAGAGAATGAAAATGTCATTACAGACATTTTGTCTAACGAAACAGAAATACGACGTATATTGTATAACTATTTTGAACGAGGTGCACCAATATTGTCAGTACTAATGCAAAAGTTGCTTAAACGGTTTTGGTTTGAAAAGCCATTCTCGGCGACTGGCATCGTTATAGATGGTTATCCAAGATTACCTTCTGATGTTGAAGACATGATTGCATGTTATTGCATACCTGAAGTAATAGTAGAATTAGAAAGCAGTGTAGAGACTTCGCTGGGGCGACTGTCGCCTATAATGTTTAAGACTTGGAAAGTGCAACAGAATGAAGCGCGAAATAAATCCAAGGAAAAATTCGACGTTATCCGACAGGAGTGGACAAATTTCATAACAAAAAACGTTGTCTGTAAAGTTATATGTGACGAGATCGTTGAAAGTGCGCTGTCCTATATAGAAGAACCACTACCGCTTTTGGTATCCAACCAAAGTGTGATAATCGACGCCAACCCGGCAGGGTCCTCGAACTTAGACGCAAATTTATTCAACACCTACAATGAAATGACAGAAGCATATCCAGCTCCTGTCGATGACTCCGAATGGGAGAAGAATGACGAAGCACGTGAACGAATTTATTCAAGATTAGAGAGTATATATGAAAGCGATGATGAAAACATACAAGCTTTGAAGGATATTTTGGCTGAACAAAAAATTAAACTTGTTTCCGTTAATGCCACAAAGTCCATAAATAAAGTTGTAAGGGTTGCATTATGTAAATTATCGAAAGCAAGAAATAGAAGCGAGTCCATATTTGAACAAACTTTCACATTAAACTGTGACATTGCGGAAATGTTGCTATTAGAGGGGTTTTGCTTTTATAGCAAGTTTACGCGCGTATGCCCTGTTTACATATTTGAGAACCCTCAGGCCATACTGAACCCTTATAAGGTAAATAAACTAACAGGTACCTTATTTCCAGTCTTACACAGAGCAAATATATATTTTATTTGTGGTAAGGAGTCGTTGAAAAAATTTAGAACTGATCCTCTGAAGTATATTCTTAGTGATAATATATCATCTTATCACGAATATACTTTAAGAATAGGCGTCATTGGACCACCCAAGTCAGGGAAAAGTGAGCTGGCTGCAAAACTTTCCAAACAATTTGGATTTATGTGTATATCAAGAGGTATGGCCATAAGGAATATACTAGAAAAAATGCATTGGACAAAACTAGCGTCTCAGATGAAGATGACTCTACAGGCTGGTGAATGTCTCGGTACCGATCTTATTATTAAAGCAGTTCAGACTGCTCTGATTGATCATCGCGTAGTGACACATGGCTTTGTTCTAGATGGATTTCCTGATTCTGCTTCGGAAGCCCTGCAATTGTCAAGAGAAGGTCTTTACCCACTTATTATGTTTGATTTTTCAAGTAACAAAAATACCATTATAGAAAATTCACAGAATGAAATACATTTACATATTATAAAGACTAAACCTCCGTATTCACGTCCATATATTGAATATCGTTTTACGAAATGGAGTGAAAAGTGTAGTGGTATTAGAGACTACATCAATAATGACTTTCAAAATCTTTATATTATTAGTGGTCACATTTCAAGATGGCAATCTTTACAAGAAGCCAGAGAAGTTATTAGCAAAATTATCTTTAAGATTCATTACTACCTAGTTAATGTGAAGTCAACAATTGTACCCGCCGACGTTATGTGTATTTCAAATGAAATTTTTGAAGAAAGAATGTCCTGCTTCAAAGACATGTGTCCAATATGTATCTGCAGCACTACACTAAAACATTGTGGTTTCCCGGTCGATAAGAAAGGTGTAGTACAATATAAAGATCTGTTTTATTGGATATGTCCTGATCATATGTCTGTGGTTCTAAGGAAACCAGAAAAATATTTGAATGCGTATTCGGTTGATATTCCTGAAATTCCGGTTGTAGTAAAAACTATCAATCCAATACATGTATATGAAAATGGCATATGCATGGTAACTTATGCTGAGAATTTACCATCTCAAAAAATTGAAACAGGTATTTGCAAGTTTGCTGCAAGTTATAGGAAACATATATATTTATTTTGCAGCGCTAATTGCTTAGCAAAGTTTCTAGCAAAACCTCATATGTACTGTGATATAACTGTATTCAAAGAAACAAAATTGTTTCCAAAGCTATGTCTGCAGAAATTACCTAATATAGGATACCTAGAACAAACTCTGGGAAATTTAATAACAGGTGCTTGTTGTGCTGTTAATGTGTCGCGGCCGAAGTACCCGGGGCTTGACATCGATCTGTCGGGTTTATTATTTATAGCATTATATTTGAAAACACGTAATATTCGTATTGATCCATCTGCCTCTGCGCTATACATGAAAGCGTTCAAAGTTTACGAAGCGAGGTCCAAGCTAATATTGGAGTTAGGGTTACGCCTCCGGTCAATGGATAACCCATTTGCCAAGTATCCGAAGTGCTGTCATGATTTTAAAAATTCTAATTCTGGCACAGTTTGTAAACCGTCCAGTAACACGACTATGTCAATGCCCCTAGTCGCATCTGTATCTGCATTTACCCGTTCTACGTCTGGTCATTTTTATTGATTATTATGTATTCTTCGCTTAGTCTTAATTTATTTCAATAAATTTGTATTTGTACGTCTTTTTTCATTTGTTTGAACGTTATTGATATAGCCATCGCTAGCAGGTAACTATATTAAACTTACTAAGTAATTGACCTATATTATAATTGAATTTCTAGTCTAACAAGTTTTTTTTGTTTCAGCAAGTAGGGTACCAGTGCCAGACGAGAGATTTGACTACCTCTGTGAATTTCATAAACCAGCTAGGTATGTTTTTTATTGCCAATATTAATATATTTTGAGCGGGCGTATTACCATTGGTACGGTCGACCGCACGTCATTGGAAAGTTAACCAGTATAAACTGGTCTCTCACAGTATTCTCTTCATAGTAACTCCCTAACAGGCTAGGCCACCTCAAGGTCAAAGTGTTTCTACTGACGTGCGGTCGACTGTACTACAAGAACTACTGCCAGCGGAACAAGCTAATATACCTACTTACTACCTATTCTGACATAGCGGTAAGTCTTTTTCGTATTATCTTGTTCCTCTGGCTATAGCAGCAGCAATATTGTTTCCTCTACAATCTACTGATAAACCTAAATCTAATGACATTTCTTTCCGTTGTATGCAGCAAAGTTCCAGCGTTTTTGAATGTTGTGGACATCGCGGGACTAGTGCGCGGCGCGGCCGAGGGCCAGGGCTTGGGAAATGCATTCTTGTCACATATTAAAGCTTGTGACGCCATCTTTAATTTGTGCCGTTAGTACTACATTTATATATTTATTTTAACCAAAGTATATCTACGTACTTGTACAATATAAATGAAGACGCAAGATGCAAAGTCTAATTTTTGTATGATTGATGGAAGGTCTGTGTCCAGCAGCCGAGAAGCCAAGTTCAACGTAAATAGAAAAGTCACCCATCTGTAAATCGTGGTTCATTTGATGTATGCGGGTTACTAAGAGTTTGTTTGAACGCGCTTATCTCAGAAATTACGAGTCCGATTTAAGAAATTCTTTTGGCATTTGATAGCCCAATTCTCGAGGAAGGTCATAGGCTATTTAACATCACGCTACGATCCTTAGCAGCCGAGCAAAAAGAATAAAAGTTGCATTGAACAGGTGCATTCGACGACGAGGACGTGATCCACGTGGACGGGGACGTGGACCCGGTGCGCGACCTGGAGACCATCGGCGAGGAGCTGCGGCTGAAGGACGAGGAGCAGCTCGCGCAGCACGTGGACAAGCTCGACCGCGTCGTCAACCGCGGCAACGACAAGAAACTCAAGCCGGAGTATGTAAGTACCCAACTATCCACCCTATCATTGAGGTCGCATATATATATGTTCTTGCTTCATCATCATCCTACACTAGTCCACTGTGCTGGACATAGGATCCCCAAGGCGCGCCACTGAACCCGATCTTTGGTTCTCCACATCCAGTCACTGCCAGCCGCCTTAAGCTGTCTTGCTTGTCATTGATTTATTATATGAATCATTTCTATCGAATGGCTAGTACAGTACAGTAGTTGGTAGATTACATTGATTCATTACATTTCCAATATGTCATACCGAGCAGTAAGTATACATACTTGCGACTTTTTACATCTAATCTGTCGTATCGTATAACTAGTAGTATCAATCCTTGGACTAACTTTTTAAAAATCTAATCATCATCATCAGCCTATTAACATTTCCCCTCTGCTGGGGCTCAGGCCTATACCCTATCAACGAGGCCGTTCGGGCTATAGTCCACCACGCTAGCCTAGTGCGGGTTGGTGGACTTCACATGCGCCTAAGAATGGTTTCCTCACGACGTTTTCTTTCACGATTTGAGCGCAGTCAGTAAATGTACTTAAATTTCGAGAAAAAACCCATTGGTACATGGCCCGGCCGGGGATCGAACTTCGAACCTTTCGATATGATAGGCCGCGTCTTATCCCCGGGGCCACTGACGCTCAATCAGTGACTATATAATGACTAAGTTTGTATTTCTATCACTTTCAGGATTCACTGATGAGGATCAAAGCAACTCTATCGGATGAGAAGAAACATATACGTTTCGGCGACTGGAGTGCGGCTGATGTGAGTTTTTTATTTATTTATTGAACACAGTTTCACAAAATTTGATCTCTAAATGCCGACGACATTCTCTGCCATTGTTTTGTGATGTATAATAATAAACTTAACAGAATCTTAATAGAAATTATTTCCTTTCCAGATAGAAGTTCTCAATAAATACCTTTTCTTGACTTCAAAACCTGCCCTATATCTCGTGAATTTGTCAGAAAAGGACTATATTCGGAAGAAGAATAAATGGTCTGTTTTTTTGTTTGTTTTCGGCTCAGTAATGCTTTTTCACACTGTAATTTATTTACTAGAAGTAAGCAACTATTATAATACTCTATGCTGGAGGAGTAGCGGTAGACCTCAATCTAACCTGGTGATAACCAAATAGGCTATGAATACATACGTTGTTCAAAATCAATAAAAAAAATATATATATTATTGCATGTACACTGTGTACATTTAAACGTCAATTTTTTATCTAGCACCGATTTATTAGATTTATTACACGACGTGTCTTTCGTGGTGACAGCTTAAATGTGTGCTTGGATTTTTCCTTGCTTCACTCACATTAAATTTTTAAATGTTCAATGTATAATTTTGTTTAAATAGGCTACCAAAACTAAAGGAGTGGATCGACAAGAACGATCCAGGAGCGCCACTTATACCTTTCTCTGGAGCCCTAGAAACTAAATTAATGGACATGGACCCAGAAGAAAGAAAAGCTTACTTAAAGGAGAATGGATTAACTAGGTAAGGCGGAACATTGACAGTTGTTTAATCGAGGTACGTCTGACCACTAACTAGATGCGGACAGCGCAGGACCGGTCATTATTGAGATCTTTGGGGGAGGCCTTTGTCTAGCAGTGTAGTCGTGAGGAAACTGCATACGCCGAAGAAGGAATTCTAAGGCGCAACCCGCATTGAGTCTCGTCTGTTTTTGTCACTCAACGGGTGTGAGAGAAAGTAGCCCGCTTATAAAAACATCTTTTCTCTTATCCACCCATTGTGTGACATTTACGCTTATTCGCAATTATAAAAACAGAATTCAGTGAGAATCTGTTCAGTGGATTCCAATAAGACAATCGTTTCTACGACAGTTGTAAGCTTTAACACAGTGTTATAACTGATTATAATTATTTTCTAGTGCACTGGATAAAATTATCGTGCAAGGATACAAGGCGCTGCAATTAGAATACTTCTTCACGGCCGGACAGGATGAAGTGAAAGCGTGGACTGTTCAGGTGATTTTATATGCAAACTGTCTTTCCTTACATTCCAAGGAGGTAACTTAACGCGTAAATGTTGCCAACGTAATGGGTACGTTTGAACCAGGTATACGATCAGTGGAGGTCTGCTCATTATATATGGTATTATTATTATTTTGAAGAGAATAATAATGTTTCGGACAAAGGAGACGTTTCACGAATGTATGGAGCCCCGGCCTGGACCTTGTACACATATAATTATGAAATGTCAATATTATATAAAAGTGGTTTAATGATCATTTTGGTATATTTTGGCTTAGTTTTTGTGTAGAAATGCATTAAACGTTATATTATAGGCAACACTTACCCTAAAAATACAGATGGCTGCCACTGTCAATGACATATCATTTGACGTTTTCCACGACGCTTCCATTCGTTTACCATTCAACATTTTTTGTCGTGATCTGCAAAATAACTTGTGCCGTGTTGTTCCCAGCTAGATATTTACATAGGTATAATTATTTTCATTACAGTGCAAAAAATAATTTAAAAAAAAGACGCTGGTCTACCCTGTCTATGATTAATAATTCATAGACAAAGTAGACCAACGTCGTCTTTTTTCCAAGGCTAACGCAATGCCTAGATGTGGAAGGAACGCTTTTAAGCCAGATCTTTTATAGTCATGGAAAGCTGATTTCAAGTACCTCTAGTCAAGTATGTTCGGATACGCATCAATTATTTATAATTCATAAAACCGATAATCGGTTCCCATCACTAGTGACGCGTGACTGATGAACGCAGTCACACCATTAATCTGACGTCAATCTCACTAAGACTGACGAAAAAATCAAAATATTCAGAAATCCATCCGTCCAATCTATCAATCCGTGGGTTAGATGGTCAGTTTCGCGTCAATATTACCAGACTGATGGTTTGGACTAATATAAAACGATTGCCTAACCGACGTCAATGAAAGAACGAGGAAAGAATCGGGATAAAGGGATTAGTCAAACGGACCGGATTTGGCTGTATGGCTAGATACCTTTACCTAAAAAAATGCTTTTATAACACTCAATGCAGCCATCAAACCAAAATGATATTCAATGCAGCCAACAAACCAAAATCACATTCAATGCAGCCAACAAACCAAAATGATACTCAATGCAGCCAACAAACCAAAATGACATTCAATGCAGCCAACAAACCAAAATGACACTCAATGAAGCCAACACACCAAAATGACATTCAATGCTACCAACAAAATAAACCAAATTCGTAACATTACAAAGTAGGTACGTTCAGAAATCACAGCTCGAAACTTCGACACATTTTTATGCAATGAAAAATAGTTGGTGTATAGCTGTTTTATGGAAGTTAATTACCAACTGACGATCAGTTTTCCCATTTTTGTTTTTTTATATATTTGTTTCTTAGGAAGATAATTTAGTTCATGATTGACAGTTATCCCAATACTCCGGACTCAGTTTCGGAACGGACTCGTATTAAACGTACATGTTGCCAGCTTTGTCATCTATTTAATAAAATATTGCTTTTCTACCAGAAAAATACTGCAAATATTTCAATTTTAGTATTATTTTAATAACCTTCAGATTTTTCCTCGAATTTCCCAAAAGTGTACATAGTGCTGGCCGGATCTGAAACGTCTCCTTTACACAATTAAATGAAATAAGTACCTACCTTAACCTTTTGATTGGTCTACAAAATTTTCGTAACAATTTTTAATTTTTTTGGTTCAAATATATTTAGAGCTGTGAGATACATACAGAGAAGCTATCTATACTGTTGTTTGTTTTGTATAAAAGTTATGCATGTAAATGTTTTAAATGTAATTTGATCGGTCGACAGAGAGGCACGAAGGCGCCGCAGGCCGCGGGTCGGATCCACACGGACTTCGAGAAAGGGTTCATCATGGCTGAAGTTATGCACTATAAAGATTTCAAGGAGGAGGGCACCGAAGCTGCATGCAAAGCAGCCGGCAAATATCGGCAACAAGGTAAATGAATATATCATTTTCATATAATAAATAACTTATCACAAGGTACACTCTCCCCAAAATATGATGTCTCTCTTTTACTATGACAACTAGACAAGGACAGAACTTGAACTATTTTGACGTGTAACTTTGGTTCGGTCGATCGAATCAATGAACTATTTCTTAAAATTGAATGAACGTCTCTGCACAGCTCCTCTTTGACATCTAAACTTAGTCATTGCGCAGAAATCAGCCAACTTGCTGTCACTCATGCATGACCGACTTGTTGTAGTGATTGACTTGCATGACATGCAAACTACGTGCTGGGCGTTGCTCGACTGTACTGATTGATAGCAAGCATGATGGTCCATCATGCAGCATGATATGTTGTTTCATGTATATATGCATATGCATGTGTTGTTTCCTGTACGTAAATAAATACTGTACGTTATTTTGGAGGGACCTAAAAAAATAAAGGTTTGTGTACTTGCTTACAGGCCGAAATTACGTAGTGGAGGATGGCGACATAATTTTCTTCAAGTTCAACGCCGGCGCCGGCCTGAAGGACGCCAAGAAGAAATGACGTGACAAGGTACTCATACTGTTGGTACATTTACTGTACCTCAATCTCGTACTCTACACCTCACTTCACGTCGCTTAAATCTAGCTCTATTAAGGAATGTTTTTTTTTACTAAAAAAATAATAACTATTTATCTTGTGTCTATAATGAATGGAATAAAGCATTGTTAATGTTTGTAAGATGTAGTTTATTTACTTTCTAAAAGTTAAATCGATAAAATAACATAAATTGGATCTATTTTAAGAGTTATTTATGCAACTGTCTCATAATGAGGAATATTACAGTGTTTTAATACCTAATTATATGCAGTTGCATACATAACTTTTTCTACAACCCTATAATAGTTGAATTAAATAAAAGACAAACGTAACAAAAATCGAACAAAAATTTGCTTCAAGGAGATATCGTGCCGTGGCGCTTTTAAAAGAATGACGCACCGGATTGGTTGTCGGCTCTGTAGGTAGCCAACCAATCACCGCCCACCATGGCTTACTCCAACCAATCAAGATACCCGTTATGCAGCACCGTGCTATAAAATAATACTTTTTAGGTTTTGTATTATGTACGGGAATAGAAAAAGAATTATATCACTTCAACAAACTCTTCTATGCGAGTGATTCGGTTTTCTTTAGCCTTCTGAGTATTTTGGTCCAAATCGTTGCCTCGAGCTTCCAGGAACATTCTATCTAATGCGATTTTAATTTGTTTTAAAAATCTTTTTAGATTTATGTGCGACAAAACCCCTTGCTCGGTAACAGGAGCTAGCTTTTCCTTGTCCTTTTCAGATTTTTGAAATATATTGTTCAAAATGTAAGATAAAGCCTGTGTAACGGCTTCTTCCCATTCCTGTAATTATACCAAAGTTACAACAATACATATAAAGAAATACGGAACCTAAAAAAAGAGATGCTCGTACTGTTGTTATCGTTGAATTAAATAGTTTAATTCAAATTCAAAATATTTTATTTCAGACAGTATGTCCATACCATAGTGTTCTAGTAATGCACAAAAACCCTAAAAACTATGTTAGCCGGGGCTTCACTGCCTATATATTAGGCATTGCTGTGACAGACATGCTACGGCACATGTGTCACAGTGATGACTACAGACATGTTTCAACCACTGCATTATGAGCCTTTAACTGCTTGAAATAAAGATATTTTATTTATTTATTTTAAACAGTCATTGAAAACTTAAAAAATAATTTTAAAATTTAGAAATTAATTATAAAAAAAATTAAAAATTAAAAAAAAATCATCACCTGGTAAATTTCGTAGAGGGAACTCAGGGTCAACATTTCCTGTATCAATTTTACTTTGAACTCGTCTTCTATACTCTGTTTAAAAATATATATTATGAGATGACCAACTGCTGTCATAGTGTTGCCGGCTCTAAAACAAATAAATAAATTAAGAACCTGTTCTTCAGTTTGTTTTTATCTGTTTGGTACAGAAACTTTCTTAATAAGGGAATACGCGGCCCGTCATATTGATATTCGTACCATGTACCAATAAAAAATACAATAGGCTTATTCTCTAAACTTAGTACATTTACTGACTGCTCTCGAACGCGTGAGAAAACCTGCAAACGCCGAAGGAGAAATTCTTAGGCTCATGTGAAGTCCATCAATCCGCACTTGGCCAGCGTGGTGGACTATGCCCATAGGCCTTCGTTGAAAGGATAGGACTCTGCCCCAACTGTGGAGACATTAATAGGCTGTTAATTTGTTTTTATTATTATTATTGGCGCTTTCTGTTAGTACTAATATTAATTAATTTCATATGTGAAGTTACCGCAGGAACGTCAATTATTCTTAAGCTTGCGTAAATGTAGGTACCTGCATACCGTCTCCTTGCATTGAGTTATTTCGTGTACACATTTAATTAAACGTGTGTGCGTGTCTCTCATGAGAAATTCTAAAGGGTCGCAGTCGCCGGGAGGCAGGGAGCCGTATTGCACCAGCAACCTTTTCTGAATTACTGTGAACTGCCTTTGTAGTACGTTTAGCTCCTCCTGGATATTCAAATGTTTCATAGATTTATTCATTACTAATTTAAAATTTCCCGGCCAAATAATAGTCTATGACCACTTTACCTCTGAACTTATCAATTTTATTCTCTCCTTCGCGTGTATTTCGATGCTCTTCAAAAATTTATGTGTAATTGTCTTCGTAAACTCGTCGTCAAATTTCAAATTAAAACGAAAATCTTTGACGTTCCGTTTAAAATGGTCTGCTAATTTGATAATAAAATGTTCAAGTACACTTGTCATCTCGGGAACATCATTGGCTTCGATTGAGTAGTGCTCAGAATGAGCAATGAAGGTTATTGTTTTCTTAGTTGTTCGTTGCTTAAGTGTGATGGCGGTGGAATTTCCATATTTTGAGAGATCGTCTTTTGAAAAGTCTGTAAATGTCATTTTATATTTTAATTTAAGTAATACATTTATTCTTGAAGTTTAAATGATAAATATTACAAAAAATATATATTACTCATCCAAATATATACATACATGCATACATACATATAAATCTGTATCGTGTGCGCCACAGTAAAAATGTATGAATTAACTTTGTTAAGAAAGTACCTGTAAATATTTCGGTGAAATCAACACAAGGATGATTTGTCTTAATAACAAACTTAAGATCATTCTCTGTAATAAGATCTGTAGGTGAACAGTATAAACTCAATGGTATTAAAACATCCCTAGATAATACACTTATTTTCCCCGCAGAATCGGTCACAGTAAATAAAATTTTGACACTTATTTCCGGAATATCAGATTCGCTTGACAAGAACAGCTGTGTTTCTATTATTTCTGTGCCATTAACACTATCTAGACATATAGTTGACTCAGAGAACGCGAACGGTGGACAGCAAACATAAGTAATTTGTATACTCTGTATTTGTTTTGGATCTTCACATGTTAGCATCACTACTACCGGGCACATAAGCAGGTGTATGGGTTCGTCGAAGTCTTGTGTGAATTGCTGGAACAAATTCTGTACTGGTTTTCCAACATCTGCTTTTATTTTAATTATATGCTCTACACCTGGGTATTCATTTTCTGCACCTGTGAAATAATTGGTAAATTTTAAACATAAATATGCCACTGCTAGGCGACGCCACTAGCGCATGGGGAAACATCTGAAGTTATCGTTTTCGCGCTACCTGAAAAGGCTGGTGTTAATGTTACTTCAGCCTTTTTTTTTTTTTACATGGGGAAATGCGTTATGCATACCCGACCTTCTGGGGGAGAAGGCCGGGTAACGTGGGACTCGCACCCACTAAAACCCCATGGTGGCCATCCTCGACGCAAATCGAGGGACTCCGGTTACCGGCTTCATACTCCGGAATCCCTCTAGCGCCACGCCGCGGCACAGCGGCCCGCCTCGGGGAAGACAAATTGCTCCCCCCTGCACCCTCGCGGTGCGTGCAGCAGCACGAGGCCACCCCGTGCTGCCGCCCTCCTCGGGGACGCTTGGGAGGGTACACAGAGCCCCACTCTATGCACCCGCGTCCCCGTGGTCCCCTTTTAGTCGCCTTGTACGACAGGCAGGGGATACCGTGTCTGTATTCGTTGCCCCAGACACAGGGCGACCGTGGCGCTTATCGCCGTCCGCCACGGCGTCGGAGGCCCCTTCTCGGTAACCGGTAACCGCTTCACAGAAGGAGACCACTGCCTCCCACTTGGTCTCACTCTCCACCATAGCCTGGACCGCGGCCGGGAGAGAGAGATTGTCGCCCACCGTCAGAGTGAGCGTTCGCCGCTCCTCCGCCCAGGCTGGGCACACCTCAAACGTGTGCTGAGCCGTGTCTTCAGGTTCACCGCAATGGTGACATATCCCGGTCCGCTCCCTCCCGATTCGACACAGATAACTCCCGAAACAACCATGTCCCGAGAATGTCAGCCGAAAGGTCGCGGCGCCGTGACGCCTGTCCAGCCACTGCGCGAAAACCGGGCGAACCGCCTGGATCGTGTTGTGGCCCGCACTAGGCTGCGCCAGTCTCGTCCTCCAGCCCTCCAAGGCGACCTGGTAGATTTCTGCTTTCAGGCTTTCCACCTCCCTTGGTGCAGGTCTGAAGCCCCTTTCCCGCGCCTCCTCGCGCCAGTGGTATACAGACGCGAGGGCCCTCGCATCCAAGTCCCATGGCAGGGATCCTGCCAGCGCACACGCCGCCTCATATGAGATTGTGCTATATCCCCGTATCACCCTGATCGCCATCACCCTCTGCGCCTTCCGCAGAAGGGCAGTGTTACGTCTGGTCAGGGTGTCAGCCCATACGGGGGATCCATACATGGCCATGGATCGCACAATCCCCATGTACAGCCGCCGGCAGGATACGCTTGGCCCCGCTAGGTTAGGCAAGAGCCCACGCAGAGCGGTCGCCGTTCTTATTAGCTTCGGCTCCAGGCATTTGAAGTGGGCGTGAAAATCCCATCTATTGTCGAGGACGAGTCCTAGATACTTCATCGAAGACCCGACAGCGATGTGGACACCGTCCACCTCTATATGCGACTCCGGCGGTGGCCTATTCCGAGGGCCGTGAAAACACAAGGCCTCCGATTTGTTGAGGGCAACCTCCAACCCTAAACTGCGGATCCTGCGCACCACTCCATCGACACCTGCCGTGGCGAGTAAGGCAGCCTCCTGGTAGGACCTCCCATGGGCTGTTACTAGTGTGTCATCGGCGTAACATGTTAGCTCGATACCCAGGGGGTTTGCTCCTCGCAGGACCCAGTCATAGCCGATGTTCCACAGAACCGGTCCAAGAACCGATCCCTGTGGAACACCGCACGACATTCTCCTCCGATGCCACTCATCCCGGCCAGGGTATTCAACGTACCTCCCGCACAGGTACGACTCCACTAATAAGCGCAGGTATAGAGGCACTCGGTGGAACCGGAGCGCCTCGTTAATGCAGTTCCAGGGCAGGGTGTTAAACGCGTTGGCGATATCGAGCGACACGGCCAGTACGATCTCTCCCCTGGATATCGCATCCTCCGCAATACTCTTTACGCGGAGAATCGCGTGGATAGTGGAGCGGCCCGTCCGGAAACCAAACTGATTTTCCGAGAGATCGGGCCCCACCCCCTCCATGTGTCTGACGAGGCGCGCAGCTACAATGCGCTCAAACAACTTGCCCACCTCGTCAAGCAGAACGATGGGGCGATAGGCCGACGGCGAGTCAGCAGGGCGTCCTTCCTTCCTCAGCAGTACCAACTTTCCCGTTTTCCATTGAAGAGGAAAACGACCCTGTTCAAGGCACGCAGAGAACAAACTGCGAAGTCTCGGTCCCAAATGTTCTAGGGCCAACACCCATGCCCGGCCAGGTATGCCGTCTGGGCCGGGGACCGCCTTCTTCGCCCGGAGCCGCAGCAATGCCGCGCGCAACTCGCCTCCGGATACCTCCAGTACTTCTTCTGGGCCATTCTCCGTTGTCAGCAGTGCCATCGATGGAGGTATGTGCTCTCCTCTAGCCGGGAACAGAGCCGCAACCACATTATCCAACAATTGGGGTTGGAGACTCTGCGTCAATGGGGGGGCCCAGGGGCGAAGTTTGCACCTCGCCATCCTGTACGGGCGTCCCCAGGGATCGCTGTTAAGAGTCTCTAGCAACTCCTCCCTGGCTCTAGTTTTGGCCCCTCTGATGGCGATTCGCAATGCTTTTCTAGCTTCTCTATATGAGGCATAGAGGAGCGCTTCACCATCCTCGTCCCGGTGTCTCCTTCTTCGGTGTCGGGTGTACTGGCGTCTCGCCGCCACACATGTGATGCGTAACTGCGCAATTTCAGCGGACCACCAATACACCTGTCGCTTGGGACGTTGGGGGCCGACCCGGGGCATCGCCGCGTTGCATATGTGCGTCATTGCTTCCCGGAACCAGTCTGCTTCGTCCTCGACTTCTATAGGTCCGTCTGTCAAAGGCACCCAGGCTTGAACCAGGGCAGCCTCCTCTAGTGCCTCTTTGTCCAGGTGTTTTAGTGCCCAGCGCGGGCCACCCCCAACCGGAGTATTCCGGTGAGAACTGATCCAGGGTGTTGTAGGCGAAGAGACAGTGAACTGTATGTACCGGTGATCCGACAGATTCTCAACGTTCTCCATGACTTCCCATCCCTGGACCCGGCACGCCAACGCGGGGCTCGCGAACGTTATGTCAATAATAGACCCGCCGTTTTGCCGCACGCAAGTGTGCACCGATCCCCGGTTGAGAACGACCAGCCCAGTCGCCGCCGCCCACTCCTCCAGTGCCTCCCCAAAAGCGTTCGTTACGGGGGATTCCCACGCCCCAGACTTGGCGTTGAAATCCCCAGCAACCAGTACGGGGTGATGTTACTTCAGCCTCGCACAACCTTTACAAAAATAATGTTATGTATAAACTCGATTTTAAAAGATGTGTTGCGGAAGTTTGTTGCGCCGCTTCTTCTTCCCAGCTCTATAACACCTTGGAAGCGGTGGTAGATAAAAAATTGACGTTGTATAAATGTACCCAGTGTACTTACATGCAATAAAATAGTTTTGACTTTGACTTTGGCTATTAATTATTATTATTGTACGCAAATACAAATATATATATTTGTTCAATTATTTGTTCATATATTTGTTAAAAATATAAATTTTATACAAATATCTCGTCATACTTCTATTTTTCAATTCGACGTTTTTAGGACCTCGATTTGTACTAAATACGCTAGTGGCGCCATCTGAGTCGAGCTTTAGTAAATCTCCCATGTAGCTAGTAGCATTGATAAGTTTTTCAAACGTACCATTATTACCGTCCAATAGTTTTTGAAGCGACTCCTCAACTATTTCCAATTCATTTTGAACCTGCTCAGGTGTTGTTTTGTCGTTTATCATCGGAGTAGCGTTATGGTTCAGGTCAGGTTCGGTTCGTAAAAAACTGACTTCAACCGCGCCGGTACTAGACAGTGTCACAATCCCCCCGGGCAGCGACCTTAGGAAACACCGGTTTATCGATATCGCTGTCTGTGCCAAGTTACAACACCACAGCAGGGTTGTCGCCTCGTAAATGTACAGTTTTGAGTCGTCTGATGCCACCATCACTAGTAGTCGCGCTGTCGGCTCTGAAAATATTCAGATCTATGAATACAAGTATTTTCTCCACAGTTGACATTCTAGGAACTCGGTCGACTTCAACTTCCTTAAACGATAACATTCTTAAACGACAACTTCCTAAAATACACATAATAAAACGACAACTTTCTACAACTAAAATAACAAATTTTTAAGAATGTTATCGTTTAAGGAAGTTGAAGTCGACCGAGCCGTCATTTTAGGAAGTTGTCTTAGTAAATAACTTAAATTAACGTGACGGGAGAATAATGATGCTGGCAAAAAGTCTAAAACGACGCCGGAGGTACTCACCATAATACCAACCAATGAGGTAGGCGCAGAAGCACATGGGCATAAAATCAAACTTGATCATGTATTTCATCAAACCATTGTCTTGGAAACAGCATAGATGTCGTTCGCCTAAAGCGATGATGCTAGAAAAGTTGCTGCTGGTCTGCCAATGAATTTGCACTTTTGTTATTTTACTTCTAAACCTCCAGAAGGATCACCTTATACAGCATGACTGGCTGAACGAGGGTATCCTTTCAGGATGTAATAGAGTACCTATAGGTAACTAAAATGTAGACTTGAACTTTATAATTTTTTAAATTTGATACAAAAATTACGGTGGTGTTTTTGTACCTATCTATGGAATGGGTGATTAGTTGATTACCTACTGATTATTCAACCAGTCATCCTGTATTATTATACCTACTCGTTTACCTAGTTTGTTGCGCCGCTTCTTCCCAGCGCTAACACCTTGGAAGCCGTGGTAGATAAAAAATTGACGTTGTATAAATGTACCCAGTGTACTTACATGCAATAAAATAGTTTTGACTTTGACTCCTCTCTAGAGCTCTACAGAATTTTTGATAAGCGACACCTTAAAACATTATATCAGGTTCAGTTACTTGTATAGTCGGCAAAGTGTAGGGCGTACCTACACAATGTACGGGTTTGTCAGTAAGTAGGTGGGTAATTCTGAATATTACTATGTAATCTTACCTGAATCACTTGAATGTCTGATATTTCTTCTCCTGCATTGTAAACCCATTGCGGAATATTCTTTTTGTTTTGTGAATTCATTTCGCTGAATTCACGTAACTGTTGGTAACTGGAAATTGCCGTGAATTTAATCTTATGTGACTTCTATATTTCGTCTGTATTTTGTAGAAGGGGCGAATTTTCATACATTCGAGTGAATTTCATGTTGGGTACCTGTGTATTTCCAATATCCATGAGGACTTGCAAATCACGAACGAGTCGCTGCTCGCGACGTGCGCCACTGGCCCCGGGATGATAACGTCGCTAAACATGTACATAAACAGGAATGTGTCCTGGTCAAAGAAACTCAGGGTTCCATCTAGCGCCTGTACGCATATCAAGTCTCTAGTTTTGATGTTACCGAAAGATCCGCACGTCACGCTATGAGACCTCCTCGTGAAGGAATGCTTTATCACTGGCTTCAGCATGTTATGCTCAGCTGAAAAGAAAACTATTTTTTAAAGTTTAAAGTTGAGCTTTAATTTCTCGATAATACTTAGTTACCTGCGTCGTCGCTAGTTTGACCTTCTACTCTCTGCAGCTGGTATATGGAGTAACATTGAGGGTGTAGCACCAATATTTGACGGTCTTCAGAACCCCTTGAAGTAAAATAAATATATAAGTACATTATGTTTACAAATACTTGGTGGATCTACTAAAGTAACTTACATTACATCAAATCAGACTGAGGTCTGAGTAACTTGGCAAACAGTGCTTCCTTACGAGGCTGGCATTGACTTCTTCAAGTCACAAGCCTCAATAAAAAGTAAGATTAAAAAAAAATACATCAAAATTAAAATGGAGCGGTTTTGGTTGTAGGTACTCTGAATAGTTGGTTCATCGGGAGATAAATTCTCCGTGTACCAGGCGGCTCTATCACGGGGAACGGCTGAGAAGGCTATGGATTAATTGAATTGAATAAAACTTACGCTATAAACTTCCCAGTGTCAACTTGCAGTATAATTCCACTCAAGTCCGCTTGCAACAACATATCTTCATTTCTGTTCTTTTTATTTCCACTGTCTTCTTCCTTTGGTTTATATATATTTAGTACTGTGCCGCCTCCAACGACCACACAGTCACTGTCGCTGTGCGAACTGAATTTATCAACTTTGAGACACTTATTATTTTGATTGCCTTCAGTTGAGTCGTCAGTTTGGTATATTCTGTTCGACCACCATGGTTGTACTTTAAATATGGACATAATGTTACTTACAGATATCCCGGTAAAGTAATTCGTTGGTAAATAGGTAGATAGACAAAAACGTAGTGATTATATTCTCTTTGATAGACATACAGAAATATAATAGGTATACAGGAGATTAGATTTGTTTGTATGTACTTGGGTTACCATAGCAGCCACTAAACTTCGATACCCCGGTCCTTAGAGCAACACGGCCGCTGGCTCGACTCGAAGAGAATAAGAGACGCATATCGTTTTCTTCTGCACACATTTAGTGCATGGTATTCTATCGCTAACTATTACTTATTCTGTGCTATCACTACGAAACACACATTCAGTCACGTTTCATATGCAAAATAGCACGTAATAAGTAATTTGAATTATTACACACTCGTAACATCTTGTAGGTACCTACATAATATCGATTGCAGCAGGCGAATTGTAGAATTCGTATATATTACATATACATTTCCAACGCATGACCAGACAATGACTTGTACTTTGTCAGAGGGGAACGAACGCCTCTGCACCGCCCTCCGGTGTTGCTTTATGCTTCTGTCATTAGTATCCACCATAGCGCAGTGGAGAAGAGCGGTAACAAAACCAGATTAAATAAATTATGACAACAGAATCGTTAAGTTTTTTTATTTCCATTTTATGATACGTAATATATTCCCTTCGGCCGCCTACGATACCAGCTCTACGTAACCAGTTTCGTATTATCTAAAAGGCTGGTCATGAGTTGATACAAACCTAAAATTAGTTTTTCTGAGGTAATTAGCAGCCCTATGAGCTGTCGACGGATTATCGTCGGTTTCTGGGACGCATATTGCACAATATGTGTGAGGTAGGTTTTAGTCCATAAATACAGCAGTCTCATCCTCTATCAACCGAGGCTACCGCCGCCGTAATTGTGACAGATATCTTCAACCAACTGTATCAACGAATATGTTATCAAATGTATTCTAACAGGAAAATTTTCACAACTTTTTGCAACAAAAAATGTTGTAGGATTAAAATAAAACGATGAAAATACTTCAATATTTGTTTTTATGTAGAACATTTTACTTTAAATAGTACATTACTGCCGCGGCCCGCAACAGAGGCATTGATGGATGAACGTGTGAATGTGGGCCGAGGCAAAGCCGACGCACACATACGCGAGTCCATCAATGCCTGGTTTTGGCCAAGGCGTGTATAGTATTTTCTCAAACAAATGCGCGGAAATTCAAACTATTACCTAAGTAGACCATTTTATTTCTTACTTAAACATTCCAAAATCAATAGGTGCGTCCAGACCGGCTGCTCGCCCGCCCGCATGCTCGGCCGAGCATGCGGGCGAGGCATGCGCCTGTCGCGTCCACACCGACCGCGCTGCCTCGCGAGGCGTGCCGCGGCCGCGGCGGCTCAGCCGGTCTGGACGCAACTAATGACCAACAACAGCTTTCAATTTGCAAGGCAGTTCGAAAAAATACAACTTTTGTTATCTTACCTCCGTGGTTGCCATGGTCACACGATAGATATAAAATTATTTACCCGCCTGCTCTCATGTATTTGACCAGTACAGCATTGTCGATTAAGAATGTTGTCAAAATAATGTTCACATTTCCAAGCATGTTTGAGAAAAATATAAATAAGTATAAACTTATTTTTGAAAAAAAAGTATGTTTATAGATATAAAATTTATAAATAGTTATTTATAGTTAAATCCTATTTACATAGTTGCATACAATCATTATAGGCGGACCGTTTAACGCGTCCGTGGCGCGTGTCCGCGCGCAGGCGTGGTCTGACCACGCCCGCGCGGTACAGGAGCGCGGAGCAAGGCGAATTCGCGAGCATGCCGCCAGACGCCGCGGCAGCCGTCCGGAGCCGGCGGAATGCTCGCGGAAATCGCGCCCGCCGCCCGCGCCTTCGCGAGGATTTATTTTGTGTTATTTATATTATATCATGTGTCATGTCTGAAGAATCGATTTGTCAATTCTATATTTGTTAAAACATATGTTGTGAACCTTGTTGTCACCTTGCAAGCAGTCCAACGATCTTGGTAGGATCTTGAAATCAACAACACGCGCCTTGCTTCACAGGTGTATCCGCGGAAATTGACATTGATGTCAATAGACATTCATTCGTTGTGATCATGTCAGTGACATAGGTCACTATGTCACAGTACTCACAGTCTTCACAGTAGGTAAGGTACACCATAATTTTCCGATGTGGTCATCATGTCGGATCGTCGTCGGGACATCGTCAGGCCATAGTCGGGCCATCGCCGGGCCATAGGAACGTCGGGGTCACCAATTTGGGAACTGTATGTTGTAGTACAGCTCGTCGTTCCCGAACGAGCTGGTAGGCGTGACGTGGAAGGAAAACTCGGTGGAAAGGATACTGTATATATTAAGTACTGTATAATTAAATAGCACAGGAAAATCCAAAAGCTCTTGACAGTTGGAGCTAAAGAAAAGAACCATCTGTAACTATCCTGTCATCCTATATAAAACCTAAGCCGCCTGCCAGCATTAGAGCATGCAACCTCTGAGGCGAACTAATCGCCACAGTAGATTTTAGACTTTCGCGCTTTGTATTCATAGAATAGAACAACGATAAGTCTGCAGTGCACTGACAGCAGTAGAATTCAAAACTTTGAAGGTGGAAACACTAGTTGTAGAGCGAAAAACTCATCTTGATCATTTAGTTAATTCTTTCTAATTATATAATTAATTACCTTAAATATATGAACCTTAGTGAAAATCGCCGACAAACTATAATCGTGCTCTGTTTTTGTAGAGGCCGTGCTGTTAGTTAAAAGAAATAAGACTTTAAATTCAAAATAAGATATGACATAAAGGTCTCGTCACCAAGCCAAAACCAACTTTAAAAAAAAAGTTTTGTTCGAGCTGAGCGGCCTACTATCGGTATAGTGAGGACATGAACCTGCAGTGTGGATCACCAAATGGCACTAGTTGTGCCCTCGTGGAGGTCGTGCTGCAGTTTTATTGAAAATCGCCGTACTAGTCGTGCTCTGTTTTTGTGGAGGCCGTGCTGTAACCGCCGGTTTAAATAAATATAAGAAATAATACTTTAAATAAGACAAGGCTGTATGGACGAAGCTTCTCTTGCCCGCCCTCAAAATAGAGGACAAATCAACAACAACTGACTGAGCGAGCTGAGACGACCTTTTGTTTGAGTGAGACCTACCTAGAATCATAACTTCACCATAACTTCATAGTAGCCTGTGGACTGGACATAACAGAGTAATTTACTTTAAATGTTCTAAATTTGCTTCAACTTTTCGAAAACGAGTCTATCATAGTCTAATCAAATACATTAGATTTGTGTACTTATTTCTGTGTTCGAAATGGAGATAGAAGATCAAAATAACGGTGGCGGGGAAAATGACAAAGAACAAAGAACAAACGGCGCTGGAGACGAACGCGACGCATGGGGGAGTCACGACTCCGCGTCCGTGCGGCGCTACGCGAAGATGCCCACCGACAGGAATGCGCCTTACTACAACATGGCCCACAAGAGCCGCGGCATGGCCATCATATTCAATCACGAGCATTTCGACATTCACAGCCTAAAGTCACGCACTGGTACCAATGTTGACAGCGATAACTTGTCCAAGGTTCTCAAAAACTTGGGATTCCGTGTCACTGTGCTCACTAACTTGAGAGCTGAAGATATCAATAAGTACATTCAGCAGACTGCTGAAATGGACCACTCCGACAATGATTGTTTGCTGGTGGCGGTGCTGACTCATGGCGAGTTGGGCATGCTGTACGCTAAAGACACGCATTACAAACCCGACAATCTCTGGTATTACTTCACTGCAGATAAATGTCCAACATTGGCTGGAAAACCAAAACTTTTCTTCATTCAAGCATGCCAGGGTGACAAGTTGGATGGTGGGATAACACTTACAAATCGCACTGAGACTGACGGATATTCAAGTGCGTCATACAGAATCCCCATACATGCAGATTTCTTGATTGTGTTCTCTACAGTGCCTGGCTACTTTTCTTGGAGGAATACCACCCGTGGTTCGTGGTTCATGCAGGCTCTATGTGAGGAGCTGCGCTACACTGGTACAGACAGAGACATCTTGACACTTTTGACTTTTGTGAGTCAACGAGTGGCGCTTGATTTTGAATCTAATACACCAGACATGTTGACCATGCACCAGCAGAAGCAAGTCCCTTGTATAACTAGCATGCTGACCCGACTTCTTGTATTTGGTAAAAAGCAATAGTGGTCCCCTTTGTTTTGTTACATTTTACCTATGTGTTTGTAGGTACCTATTACATAAATAATTTTTTAAGACATTTTTAATTAAAGACAAATTTTTATCTTAGTCTCCAGATGATATGTAGGAAATTAGGTATATTCCAAGTTCACTAGATTGTATTGTTTATGGCTGTTTTAATTAATAAATAAGGCCATAATACTTTTAATATATGAGATTATTTGGTGTTGTGCATTTTAACATTTTAATGAGCTAGCGTTTTGCTTGTGTAAATTTTAAATGCAGTATGAATTAAAGAAAAATAAGAACCTCAGCAATATAGTAGTATTTATATAAATGTATAAATAACCCAGTAACAAATATATTTATTAGATAAGCAAAACACTATGAAATTAATATCAACTGATGCAAAAAGATTTTGTCAAATAATTTGAAATAATGCACTATTTAATGTTCGTCCTACCTAAGGGTTAACACAATGTGTTTGAACCATATACTTATGTATGTATGCACAAATTTTCTGCTTTAAATTAATACCTAGTTAAGCATTTTTGATGGTGTGGGTGTGGTTTAGAAAGTTTGGATTAAAATTAGTTTGGCTTCTTATTTAAACAGGCTTAGGATTATATTCTTCTGCTATTCCCTTACTGGAGCATCATGACTTTTGACACTCAATTCCATTTGGTCTTATCTTGCATCATAATTATTTACTGCTCTATGGAGCATTCCTCCCATTGCCTCCCTAATATGGTGGGACCATCTCATAGGAGCTTAGCATCTGGGTTGTGTGCACTATCTGACCCACGATGATGAACTTTGAACCTAGACATTCTCCAGATTGTGCTTAGAGAATCACAAGTGAGGTAGAATTTATCTAAAAATATTAATTAAAGAGCTGACTTTGCATTTTTCTTTACTTTTTGGAAGTTTGAGACTTTTAAGGAAATTCTTTATGAAATTATGAATGAAAACAATTTAGAAGTAAATACATATCATATGAGCATTCAAAATTTGCTCTAGACCTCCTAGACCCAAACCTCTAAATGTTTCGAAATTTTTGTCAAGCTTGCCTTAACTTTATAACGCCAGGATTAGTTTTGAATTTTGTTAATTAACATTGTAGTTTAATTTTAGTTTAGTTGAAATATGTTTGTTGTAGTAAAATGTGAATTCAGTCTAGGCAGACTGAAAAGTATGTAGGTACCTACATACTTATCCTTACAGGCCAAGAATGATACTTTGTATGTAGTAAAATTGCTTTCAAAGATGCAAATCCAATTTGCAAACAAAATCCAATTTTACCAAGCGTTTTTCATAGATTCTACTAGATTGTAAAGTGCATTATTCTCATAAATGAAATTAATAAAAAATAAACTGCAACATAAAACTAAAGATTAAACCAAGGCAAGGCATACTGTACCAATAATAGAAACCAATAAACACAGCAGTATCTATTTTCTATCTATTTAGCTTACACTGCATTTATTTTTGTATTAGTGTAAAGACAAATTGGACAAAAATCTGCAATTTCTATAGAACAATATACATTTTATAAATAATTTTACTTATAATTATTAGGTGCCTATTACGTAGTAACTAGTGTCTTAATGGCTGTTAATTGCTATGGGCGAAGAGTGATATACTTATAAAAAATCATATAGAGCATAATTTTCATTTTGCAACACCCATTCATGTTTTGTTGGAAACAAAATTGCCTGGTACGGTTATAAATTTATCTTTGCCCATACTAAATATATATAATAACTTTATTTTTACATTTCTGCATATCTATTCTATTATAGTCCTTGGGCATTCAAGTGTTCATTTCAGTCACAAAAATTACTGAAAAAGGTTGGAGGTAATTGACATGTATGTGATAATGGTTACTGACTGATTTTTAAATTAGGATATGTATGTTGAAGCTAAGATTTCAAAATATCTGTGAGGAGTTTTGTGTTTTACGTTGAATATTCCAATTATAAATAAATATTGGATACTAAGTTGTAGAATGTGCCTTGTAGGGCACTTGAATTAAATTCAAACATTTTAATTTTCTACTCTCCTCATAGGTATTTGACACAGCGAAATGACGTAGTATTTGTTATAAAACTTATTTTTGTAATTTGTGTAAAGCAATAAACATTTTCTGGATTTTTTAAACATACTTTTTATTTATATTTTTGACTTACAAAATTAATCAACAAGATTTGATACCACAAGCATTCTCTTTCAGCTCCCAACACTGATCCCAAAATTGGCTAAGTCTTTGTTCTTGGTTCGCACAGAATTGTTTGAAGTCGCGTAACATCCTCATCTGGAAAGCTTCGTCACCCGTGGCGGGGATTTGGGACCATTTCGACTTCTTCGATATCATGTGGTTCCATGACCAGAGGAATCCCATCTGGAATTATTGTGATGTCATTAATATTCATATTTTCAGACCAATGGCTGCAAATCTTAAAAAGACATAGTATCAGGTAATTTGCGTTTCTGGCAGTATGCGTCGAAAAGATACCAACATTTAGCTTAAAATCAGAAAATGTGAATGTGATATGATCAGGGTGTGATAAAATTACTCTTGATAACGGGACTAGTCTGTTGTTTCATTAAATGCGAATTACTGCCAAAGCAACAATGGATGTGAGAGACATCTGATAGTAAAGAAAATGTAATTTCCTTCTTTATTCCAGCCATTGTGACATTCAAAAGACTTGGGTCGGGGCAGAACAAGCGGAAAACTGCCCGCACACTTTTTGAATGAACCATATTATCACTATACCCTATAGAACAAAATCGTATGAATGAGCGCGAGGCGACGCCGACGTGCAGAAGTCATTATAGGATTTTGTTCAATTATGCTATATATGGTTTATTTGACAATGACGTCAAATATCAGTCCGTCCGTCCGTTTGGTTTGCGCAGTCCCTTAGAAGTGAGATGAGATGCACCATAGTAACTTACCCGTCGGCTGTTATCATAGTCGTCCTTATTCTTTCCGCTGACGTGTCGAGTGATGTAGGCTTCGTGGGGGCTGGGGGCCGCTTCCGAATGCACTGGGTACCTAACGAGAAATTTAAAAGCTCAGAATAAATAAGGTACTTGAACTTGCAACAAATTCTACAAGACCTAGAAAAGTTATTCCCGCGGGAAAAGATTTTCCCGGGGCAACTATAGCCTATTGTTGTGTAATCTATATTACGTACTGTAAAGTTTTAGCAAAATCTCTTTCGTAGTTTTTGCGTGAAACAAAGAAGTAACAAACATCTAAACATTCTTACAAACTTTAGCGTTTATAATATTACTAGGATTTTAATGTGTTGTATGTGCCTAATAAGGGTTTATTTTATTGCCTGAATTAAATAATCATTTATTTATTTATTTAAATAAGATATGGCATAATAAAGGTCTAGTAACAAGGTCAAATCAGCTTGTTCGTCATCTCGCTCAAACGGAACTCGCCCGTAATGGCAAGTTGGCACCTCTCGATTTTACCTATTTTTAACCGACTTCGAAAAAAGGAGGAGGTTCTATGTTCGGCTGTATGTGTTTTTTTTGTTGTTTTTTTTTTTTATTTTTATATATGTTAATATTTCATAAAAGCCTTTCTGTAGCTGACTGTACAGATTTTCACTGTCGGGTGAGTAGACGACGCACAAGAATAGGTAAAATCGAAAGGTGCCAACGGGCGAGATGACGAACACCAAAACGTCCTTAAAAATACTTTATGATTTGTATGTAGAAAGTGCGCAAGTGTAAGAAGCCCACCTGCTGGCATTGAGCGGCTTGTTCGCGGGCCGCGTGCGCAGCGCCTTGTGCTCCGACTTGACGGTGGTGGGTATGAGGATGAACATGTTGCCGGTGACGTGCACGTACAGGTGGTCGCCCACGCCGGCCGCGTGCGACGTGCTCTCCACCGTACACTTGATGAAGCCGAACCGGCCCACGATCGCCTCTTGGAACAGGAACAGACGCTCCAGCCACGTGTCTTCAGTGAAACCTGGTACAGTGGAGAAATAAGTTTTGATAAAAAAAATTCCAATTTTTGTACACCGACTTATTTTTAAATATTTTTTCCAATTGAAATGGGAGCGTTCATGGCTGGACATTTGCAACAGAAGCGAACTATCGGAAACATAGAATCTGCAAGATTCACACAAGTTTCCAAAAAAACATAAATGTATTAAATAATAATATTAATGTTTGGACAAATTTACACACGGCTGTTTAGTCCCAAACTAAGCCGAAGCTTGTACATGGGTACTCAACAACTCATACTTAAATATACTTTAAATAAATACATGCTGATCAGTCTGATCACCTTCAAACAAAGCGCTCTTGCATCTCAACAAGGGCTCCTCATTCAACGGCACATAGATGGGGCCCCGCAGTGGATCAGACTTGAGAGTGAACGGCAGCGCGAGCGGGTCCGCAGGAATGGGCACCATTTGCAGGCGACAGCTCTGCGCCTTCCGCGCCCAGCCGAATATCTGGAAATATAGTATTAGAAGAGAGTAAATTCTGTAATAAAAGTAAGAGAATGTTGAGACTGAGCGATGCGAAAGAGGTGTGTCAGGATCGTGATACTTGGCGCTCCGTTCTCTCTGCCTACCCCGTCAGGGACATAGCGTGAAGCTATGTATGTTTAGTATTAATTATTCATAATATTAATATATTTTATTATTATTCAGGCATAAACATGAATCTGTTGATTGTTTGGGAAGCGCAAATAAGGTTTGTTACAGTACTAGTTTTGAACATAATATCTAGACACGATACAGGTTAAAGCAAACAACTAGAGTGCTGTGAAGTTAGTTGAATGTGAAGCCATTAGAAAATTTACAACCGAGGTCTACAATGTGTACTGCATTATACGGTTTTTTCCGGATTGTTCGACTAATCGAAGTAACAGTCAAACGGAATAGACCTTAGCACAGTGTTGCTGACTCTAGTAAATAAAAAATAATAGAATGATTATTTATTTTCTGCTACAAACACACATTATACATGGTGGTACAATATAAAAATAACAAAATACAAAGTACTAAATACATAGACTTTTTCGCCTGGTAGATTGGCGGAAATCTCGTAATGAGACCAGCCTCACCATTTGTACATATTCTTTACGTTTTATTTTTGTTTCTTGTTAATGTTCAGTGTAAATAAATAAAATAAAATTAAAAGTGTGGTATAGTCTCACCAGTTCAGCGACGATGTTCCCGCTGGCCACGGCCCACTGTATGCACATCTCGTAGGCCTGGTCGGGGCGGAAGGTGGCCTGGTAGCGCGCGTGGCCCCACTCGATGCGGTCGCTCTTGTTGTTCACGTCGATGTCCAGGTGCGTGTTCTTGTACAGGGGCACTGTAATGTTACAAATACATGCTGTAAACACCTATTCAATACTGAAACAATGAGCGTAGGAAAAGTGATAAAAAAAAGTTCTTTATTATCATATACAATTGCAGATCTCACTACTATAAAGACGATAGTTTGTATTTCACTTCGATACGATACGTATTTACAAATTTATAAGACTTATTAGTTTCTACAATCACTGTACCCCGCTTACTGAGCGAAAGATACGGCGCCCCCCCGCGCACGCGCCACCCCGGGGACGCCCGCCACATTTTACAAGAGAAACGTAAACGATGACTCCGCAACGGGCGAAACGAAAAACTAACACGGAATAACATTTACAAATATTTAAAAAATATTGTGAAGATATTTGAAGTGCTAGAGAAAAAAATTAATGTAATATTTTAAGGAAACGTGTATACTCCACACAAATGGGTCTTTTGCACAGGTCGTCATCACAGCGAACCTGGAATGCAGAGGCGTTTCTAGCCATACTTGTGCTACTAACTCGCAACTTACTATCATTGTCACTATCCAGTTGCATGTAGTTAGGATCGATGTTGTCGCAAAGGAATGCCGGCACTCCGGTGTCGTCCGTCACAGGGCTGGAGCCCGAGATGTCGATGGCGCCCGACGCCTGCACCGAGAGCAAGGGCGACCGAGGGCCCAGAACCTCCACCTCCATCCACTCGTTTTCGAAGCCCTGCAGATCGCCCAGTGGTTTCACGTAGTCCGCTAACTCTGTTTAATTTAAGGAAGTATTTATGAAATATACTGTGCTTTGGAATATCCAGAGTGGGGGTGTACATCAGCTAAATTAAATGACAGAATTTGTTGTATGTCTTTGCCACATAAATTAGGTAACATGTTATGCTTATAAAAACAGACTAGATACATTCAACTGGAAATAAAATCACTATGTGTGAATGTGTGTATGCGAATGATAGCATGCCCAGGGCGGCTCAAATGTTAAAGGCTTAAGACAACTCTGTAACTATTGTTTTATTTAAAAAGATAAACGCATTAGGCACACACTTAAAATTTGACAGTACTAAAATTATTTATATTCCCGTAAAACAATAGGTAAAAGATAACTAAGTAATTCATTATTATCTAGTTGTGTGGTTTTAATTTAAATATTTATATACCACTTTGTAGAGCGTGATAAATGTGTCGGTGCGTTTGGACCAGTTGAATCGCTCCATGATAAAATGGCATCAGCGCCCTTTAACATGGAGAGATCCAGTAAGAGGTCTCGTCTCCCGTTATAATAGCTCTGAATACATTTAGTACGCTAAATACCTGACATACCTTTGTCTTTCTTCTGCGGGAGGATGTGGTACATGTAATACCCAACGACGAATCGCTTGGTCGTGTCGCCTGAAGCGTGGCATATCATCTTCTCTTTTAGTAATTTCTGTAAATAGGGAAAGGTTGGATGTAAATCCAGATTATGTAAATGCTGCACATAGGTATTTAGGTACTTAAATTAGTATGTATTTGACGGTGATAACCGGTCACTACAGGTGTACTGTACATCTCAATCTGTGACATACCTCCATAATAACTGTGGCTTTTTCATAAGACATGTTTTCCATATTGGCTTGAAGCCAATGTATGGCGTATATCGAGACAAACGTATGGGACGGCAGACTGACGGTCTGCTGCAGGTAGCCCACTCCCAGCGCTGGGTTGCGCATGCGCTCCATGATCTCTGACAGCGATGCGTTTGCTTTCAGTTTTGGTTCCAGAACTCTGAAGAAACGAATAGCAGAAGAATGTAACTTTTTCAAGATTCGGTAAACAATTAATAAAACTGACTCTAAAAATACACTCACCCATCGTCATACGTGTCATCGCATTCGCCAGTTTGAGATTGAGTTCTCTCGAGTACAGTTTTTGCAGCGGCCCTGGAATACGGTTTTATTAGCTTATATTCCTATATTATAAGGTCGAGATAAATGAAATACAAGCGGTAGAGAATTCATTCGCACAAGCTGAGAAGCAATAGTTGTTCGATAGATAGATATTATGAAGGGCACTGGTATGAGTCAAAAGGCTTTATTTAAACTACTGGATGTAGTTTTCTGTATCTAGACAGATTTGGAAACAAAGATAAAAAAAAATCCCACTTCATTTTGAATTCATATCAGATTAAAACTCCAGTAGTTTTCAAGCTTCTTGATAGATTCGGTGGAAGTGATTTGATGTACTTACTTGTTGGATTGGCTAGTGTTTAGTGACTTAGTAGGTGATACTTGCTGGAATGAAACATTCAGTAAGGATAAGAATAACAAGCGGCCAATAGGGGAGGCTTTTGCAAGCATTTTGATAGTCTATGATTAGCATATAATAGGCAAAAATAAAACCATGTCATGTCATTTAATAAAAAGAGACAGAGTTCTGTAAAAAAAGAAATATTAAAATTTTAGTAAAAATAAATGTAGTCTGAGTAAACAATTCATCATTAATAATAATTATACCAGTCAACGGTCTACCCTAATGACTAAGTGCAAAATAATACGTAACATAAATAAATTAATAAAATATACATATACGACCAAAAACGTAAACCCAATACATAAATGTAAAGTTCGGATGATTTCTACGGTTCAGATAATGAAATAAAGCCTACATGAATGCCTAGCCATAAATGAATTAATGCATGAAGGCAAAGAGCTTGTGTTATATTAGTAATGGCAGGAATATGGTCTTGTTAGAGCTACATTCACAATGGCAGAGCATTATTGCTGCGATTACAAAAATTCAATGCAAAATCAATATTCACAGCAATATCACTGTCTCGTCTATATATTGTCAATGCAGCTTTAAAACAAAAACAAAAAACATGTATAATCTAAAGAATACATTTTTTTCTAAACATACCATAATTAAAAATACAGGGTCATTCTTTTAATTTAGAAAGTATGAGCACTTTTTCAAAGTAGTACAGCAATCTCGTGAATAAGTGTCCATACTGTCCCATTTAATAGAACGATCCTGTAGTATACAATATAATATGTTTGAAGCAGTGTCAAATGCTAGTTCTTTTAGGGATTAAAAATATGTAAACGTGTTAGCCCGCAAACCATGCTCTAGATAAAGCAATTCTACAAATAACGTGACATTTGCCTGTAAATGTTATTTTTTTCTACGCATCTGTTTAAGTCCCAAAAAGTTAAAATTTAAATGTTATAATTTGACCATAAATCACAGGTTTCAGTTTATCCTGGTAACATTTTCAGTGTAACAGTAAATTTCAAATACGTAGAATAAATGAGCGACGTTTCAATGTCTGTTGTCAATACACGCCACAAACAACAGCGACCTACTTTTAACGATAGGCTGTAATACTTTTAAAATGCAGTAAGGCTGTGAGCGTGAATACGTCTCGTGAAGAGAAAATTGAAATACAATTTGAGAACTTGTTTGATCGGCGCCAATGACATTCGCACAACTCCCCGTTTTCGTTTCACTCTCTCAAACAAGCACTCCTCTATTCAGAAGTATTCACGTCAAAGAAAAAAAAGGTGAATATTAAGTATCGCGGTTGTTCGCAGTTGATGGTGTATGTTGGACATGTATGTAGTGAGTGGTACTGACATAGCTTCGATCCGGAGCCGCGGACGGTCCGGTAGCCGCGTGCTGCCCACGCGTTCTCTGAACGGGGAGCTCGACGAACCACCCTGATACACCACACACAGCACACGTTAACGACAGCGTAATAACTACTTCACTTACACAACGAGACTACAAACATATTCGACTGACAAGACTGGCCTTAGCAGCGGACAGCGGAGCGACAGCAAACGACATTTGAAAGAGAGTCACACCGCAGTCGCTTTAGAAGCCAACTGGGGTATATACATCGATGGGGCAAACGCGACCAAATGAAATTACTCAGTGAAGAGACAAATAGTCAAAAATCCTGGCATCAAATTTTATGTCTCTTTACTGAGTAATTTTATTTTGTCGTATTTGCCCCACCGTCGCATTTACTCAACTTTCAGCACTCATATAAAGTACTTATTTTATAAGAATTTTCAATACTGTCGCTGGCAATCCGCTGCCACTGGGGACTACTTTAAAAACTCGAATATATCCATAGCGCTCTTTATTATAACAACGATTAAAATAAACAAAAGAAGCTAGCAAACAATATATTACGCGTGGAAAGTGCAGTCCGTGCATTAGAATAATTTTATAATAAGCAGTGCAAATATATACGCATGTACGATGTGGTCGGTTTTATTGATAAATACGAGTAATGTGTTATGGTCACTTACTAAGGCTGCATTGCGCGTGGTAGTTGCAAATAAAAGGTCTACTTTCTAGGCTCCAAAGTCACATCCACCTCGTGAAAACACGAAAGATTCACGAATGCACTGTTATATATAAAATTACTTCTTTGAAATGGATTAGTTATCTATAGTTTTGTCTTAATTGTTATTATTAGTCGTCGAATGTTAATAAAATAAGTTAAAATAGTCAAAATATGTAAGTATTTCAAGTGAAAACCGCAAACAATGTTATTTCGCTGACTTACAAACCAATTTTCTTGTAGAGCCAATAAAAGTGTGCGCAGGTAGATATGCCACAAAAATAACTGGTGAATAATACAAATTTAGATTCCGAATCAAATAAAAGTCAAGCGAACAAACGAGCAGACCCTGGTCAATACTATTTCTCTCCTTACAAAAGTAGGTCCAAAGCTAAAATTCAAGCACAAAACATTTGTAAGTTGTACTTGTTACTTGAACTTGATTGGGGCCTGAACATATGTTATCTACATATGTTCAGGCCCCATAAAAAGAACCAACGAGCCAAACGTATAAAAAGAACCAACGAGCGCGGTATATTACTGTTCCGTGTCTCAATTATATAACAGAATTTACAACCTAAAACGGACGAATCAAGACAAAATGTTTTCGGCACTGGTAATGTAGGTCTGTCTCATTTGATCTGAGCGGGTGCGGAGTGGGCCAGTTGTAGCCATAACACTACCATAAAAACTATGCAGACTTGACAGAGCTCTCATACAAACACTAACAAAATAAAAATAAACTTTTTTAAATCATTTAGCATTTTACATGTAAATTCAATAAAAGTAGCTGACTAATCTTAGGTGAAATATATTTTACCAGCACAGCTAAGTTCTAACACGCTGTAACGATTCCACCACTGACAATGAAATTTAATTCTATAGAATCTAACAAGTGGGTATAATTACATAGGTATGTAACCAAATAGAAATGGAATTAACTTTGTTTGATGATAAATTTCAAGAAATGATTGTAAAGTCACAATTAACCAAGAATTTTAGAAATAGGACATTTAACGATGGTATATTTATCTCAGATACACGTAGTTGTATAAATAAGGGTCTGTCATGTCCGCCTACGAGTTATTACGAGTGTTACGGTTTCTGGGGGGCGGTACCTGGTTTCTAGTGAGGATTGACGTGGAGTGGCGGCGTCGGGTTAGCGCCGCGTCCGCCGCGCCACTTGCCGCGCCCGCCATCTGCACACCACAACGTACAGCGGCCGCGTCCCGGCCGATCCGGTTCGTACCGGCTCCGGCCGATCCGGTTCGTACCGGCTCCGTCCGATCCGGGCGCACATCCCAACCTGTCGCCTCTGTCCGACCGGACGCCACAACAACGGTATTGGGGCCCGACCGACGTCTCGAGGCAGTTTAATACGCCACATGCACACCACGACACTGGGCTATATTTCCAACCCATTGTGTGATATGCAGGCTCGATACTTTCGGATATAATATACATAAAATTATCAGATATATTGAAAGATCGGCCAATGAACCCAAACCGATCGAAATAGGTACCTATATCCGTACGTACGTACATAGACTCAAAATTATTGTTTTGTTATGTTAATCTCATGCGATCGAAATCAAACAAGAAATTATAAATAACACGTGATGTGCAACATAAAAATCGAATTCATAATAAAACATGAGTAACATTGACACATAAACATTCATGCACAGATAACATATTTGTGCATTGTACACTGATTGACGTTGACCTATTTACCATATTATTATTATGATTTATCTAACTGGAATATTTAATTATGAAAGAAGACAACTAAATGAGGCTAACTAGAAACATAATGTAAAAATGTTGTCAACCTCTTGGCTAAAATAAATATCATGCTAGGAAACTGATAACAGAAGTGAAATTTAAAATTTCATGTTTGAGTGACAATTTAGTTTAACTATTTTTTATTAGAGTAAGTAAATAGATTAAGTGTTGAGAATCAAAATTTCAAGCCATTCAGACAAACTCGTATTAAATCTAAGTAGTGCTTATCAAAGATTCATGCGGTGCATTATCTACGTGAGACATACATAATAAGTGCAAATACATACTCATGCCAACTAACGTATATACAGTTTTGTTTCACAAATTGTACATTGAACTGATTCAAAATAATATCGAATCAAAACGTAACAATAATAGTACAGTCAGCAACAGAAGTAGCTGTAAGTAAAACCTAATTATTGAAAATAATGTTTGGATTAAAGTGCTACTTTCGTCGCTGACTGACACATTCAAATATAGTGCAATTATGTATATACCTATCTTATAATACTATTGTCTCAACAGAATAATACTGTCAATTGAATATCAGTTTATTTATAGGTAAGTATTGTAAGAAGTGTTTTGTTTAAAAAAACACTTCTTACAATACTTGTTGTATTTAAAAAAAAATTAGGTAAATATTCAAGTAAGCATTTCCAGTCCCCGTTTTCCCATTTTCTTATTTCCTGCTCCGTGTTCCTGATCCATTTTCATCACGATCGATTTATATCAATTTTTTTCCCATCAATACTTCTGAGTATTCAATACCTTTCATTTTCCAATGAAGAAATTGAAATTCGAATAGATTAAAATTTGTAAGAAAAAGGAATGCAAATATAGTGAAAAAAAATCTATATAAAATGGGATCAGGAATTTAAAATAATGAGAAAAAAGGGAATGGAAATAAAAATTCGATGAAAAAATATTTTTGATAAAAAGATGGCCACTATCCTCTCGGTTCGTGAAGGGCGTGTCATTATGTTGAGATGCATACTCACCCTCTGTTTGTTGGGCCGCTTGACCTTGTTGAAGTACAACTCTGTCATCTTGAGGAACCCGTCGGTGAGCTGGTCGAGGTCCTGCCGCGTGGGCGTGGGGTAGATGTCGCAGTGGGTGCTCTCGTCCTCCACGATCCTCTTGGTGGCCGGGTTGTTCAGCGGCAGGAGGAGCGTGCGGAAACGCCAGTATTTTAGCGCCTTGTGGACAAAGTTTTAGTTACATTAAGGTGCACCGGGGTATTTGCAACTAGGGATGCAACTAATAGTACTAATATTATAATGGCGAAAGTTTGTAACGATGTTTGTTACTCTTTCACGCTGTAACGGCTGAACGGATTTTGATGAAACTTGGTACATCCTGGAACGTATGGGCTACTTTTTACCGCGCTGAACTGTTCCTGCTGGAAAATATAGTTGCAATATGTTTTATTCTTTTATGTAAGCTTTATGGCACAACCAGCGAACTTAATGCCCAAGGTATTCTCTATCAGTCATCATTTGGGCCATTCTGAGATATTGTGGTAGGTTACGTGCAATATACTGTTTTTTTTTTAATTTTAGAGATATTCCGAGTAATTCAAATCGCTGGCTTAATTAAAACTTACTTCTTAACTTAGTTAAACTATACTACATCCAATTAGAATACAGAATATTTTTAATATGGCTGCAAAAAAGTTGAATGTTGTCTTGCCTGTTTTATTTTTCTTTTTATGTTATCTCAGAGTAAACGCGGTTACCTCGACGAGTGCGAAGTCAGTGTCGCCCCTAGTGCATATGTAGTGGTCCATGTAGTTCCAGTTGTAGTTCTCCAGCTTCTCCGTGGTGAAGGACACCCACGACACCTCGTACGTGTCGTGGTACGGCGCGTGGAACCGGTACCGGTAGTGGATGTTGAACGGGGGGTACGGGTGTCTGAAACGTACAGTCGACCGCACGTCACAGGAAACACTTTGACCTCACACAGTAATAAGAAAGTATGAAGCCAATATTAGTGTCAAATTATAAATGAGTGCCTTCAGAATCGGGCCTAATAAGGATGGCATGACTTTTAGAAGTAGTTTAGTCTTGTCAGACAAGAGCGAATTTTTTAAATTACAATAGAAACCCGGTACATTTTGTTGTGTCTGACAGAACTAAACTAATTTGACACTTCTAAAATTCATGCCATCCTTTTCTCAGCACAGCATCATCCGAATCAACACCGTTAGGTCAGTAGGTTACTCAAATTTAGATGGTTTTCCAAGAGTTCCGGCTTAATTTGCCCACAACTACCGTTGGTTCTGTCACGACTCAAAAAGTAGTGAAAAGTGGCATGCGTAGTCCGGGCGTTACCTCGGTCTGTATCTGGTGACAGTGATGGTGGAGCCGACGAGCGTGAGCTTGTGGAATATCCTGCCGATGGAGAGCAGGTATCTCTTGGTGGGCGCGGCGTTGGCCGGCTTGCCGAACTGCGGGGCCACCTTGGACGGCGGCGGCGCCGGCGTGGACGGGCAGTGCGACTCGATCACCTCGTTCTCATTCACGCCCACTATCAGTTGGAAGCCCTACAATTTAAAAACAAATAAATAAATGTTTCATTATATCATATACGTACACTTATCTAATCCTTAGCTAGGATTTCTCCCGTATTATGGGAATTTGACGAGGACAGGACACAATTCACAAATATAACATACTTTCGCGTTTATATTAGTAGGACAAATCTAAACCAATGTGTACAAAGTTGTATGTCCCTAGAGGAAATTGAACCCACGACTTAGTCACTAGGCCAACGAGGAAATTTTTTTTTTACTTAAGTACCTACATACCTGAGATATTTTACAAAATTTACTTACGTAGACTATTACACGGATGTAGAATAATAAGATAGTTTGTCAAATTACTCATACATTTTATAAAATAGCTGTCACTGTAAAATATTATTGTTTCAAGAAATACAGCTTGTTAGAAAGTGTTAGTAGTGAAGTTTGTTTATTGACCAAAGTATATCTGTTGCCCACGACTTCACTCGTGTTGAAAAGTCTCCCTAGCCAAAGAACCAAGTTACGTATCTAACATTGAAACTTCAGTGGTTTTGGATACCGGTTTATGTAGTAGTAGTGACAGAGATACTTGCCTGTGCCAGCCTCTGCGAGACTAACTCCTTAAACACCTCCATGGTGGTGAGCGGTTCTTTGTAAATCGCTCTGTTCTGCGCAAAGTCCGCGTTCACGTCGTCCGGCAGCAGGTTGTAATCGGAGACGAGGTAGTCGTTCTGCAGCGATCGAATGTCCGGGAAGTAGTCGGTGGTGATGGGGAGGCACGCCGGGATAGTCAGGGATTTCCAGTCCACACCTGTGTAGTTAGCATTGCTTCAGTTCTCATTGGTGCACAAATAACAGTTCCGATTCTTCAAATTATGTAGCCAGTTGTGTAAATTTTAAGTAATTTGGTACCTAAATATTTTTGTGCAACAAAGAATATTGTATTGTAAATGTGAATGTAGAACTTTTCACATTTTCAACGTCAGGTCTGATATCTGACAAAAAATGGGAATTTAATTATTTTACGCATATACATTGTCGGTAATTAAATTACATTACAAATTAATAAAGCTAAGCAGCTATATAACATTGCTATGAAGGACAGTTGATAGTAATATTGTATCTATATTAAATACATTAATGAATGAATGTGAAGTATGAGTTAAAGTGAAGCTGTTTTTTAATATACATGAATAAATATTTCCTTTATACGTCTACATGATACTTCTCTAATCACATCATTATATTTGTACCGACATGTTAATGACTACTCAATTAATTTATTATGTATAAAACATTATCATGTAAAATTTGAATACTAATTTTTAGAAATTTGTAATATAATTATGAAATTACGTATAATGTTAAATTATCATTAAATGACTGAAACTGAAACACAAACAAGGATTTTCTCTTATCTATGTGGTTAAACAATGATAGGAGAATTCACAAACATAACATTCAGACCGGGACACACTTGTAGTTTGCTGTCCCCTGTGGGAATCGAACCCAAGACCTCTGGCGCTCACCACTAAAACGAGGCGAACGATAGGTACTGATTAAGGATTCTTTCTCTTAGTATCATACTGTACTTAAATGAATACTTTGGTTCCACCTTTCAGTGAAAGTCTAAACTAATAAAGCATTAAAGCATTTTCATTGCAAGCTAGTAAGTCATGCTGATTAGTTTGACGTCATGGATAGAAATAGCTGCAACATCTACTTTGTTGCGATTTTCTAACATACATATAAAGCCCACATGTCGACCACTTGCATTGCATGGTTACATTATTACTATATTTACATTTATGGATCTGTGTCAATACATATTGGATTTACTAGTAACATTCTTATAAGCGTTTACGAATCATAAAATAGAAACACCCCCATAGCTTGGTAAATCATAAGATTAATAAATGAACTATATGATATGTAGCAACTACTCGATGCTAAACCAATGAATATCAAACCTATTGCTTTGTTCGCTTTGGCCCGCGATCGATCCAACACGGTATGAAGATTATTTTCAATGCGACGATATCATGAAACATTAAAAATGAGGTGACATTTAGTATATTTAACAGTTATTATGAGAGTAACCCATCACAAAATGAGAGTTATTGCTGGCCATGAGAGTTGTGGTGATTCCAATCAATATTACAAACTAAACTATAATTTATTACATTACATATTATGTAGTATAATATCTTAACGTGAAGAGTAGAGTAGGGTATAGTCAGGAAGGCGAACGAACAGAGCGCCATTGCGATCCTGACACATCTCTTGCGCTTCCTTAAGCTTCATACATGCCCGCTATGGGACACGAGTACTCCAGAGCTGTCTAACATAACTATATCTTCAAATCTCATAATGATTATACCTGTCTGTGCGAGACAAGACTAATAATTATCCAAAGGGTGTAACAAAACACCTGTAGCTTACCTGTAGGTAACAGGGGCACTCAGAACCTTGTACAGTAGATACTAAACAACGTTGGAAAAAAACCACTTTTCATCCAAATTGAACTGCTTGGCAACAAATTTAGTATGAGAAGTAGAAATATTTTTTTACGAATTTCGAAAAGTAGCCGTACAGCAAGTTGCCTAGCTATAAGTATTTTAGATGTATACTGAATGAACTAAAGTCGTAATTATTTAAGTGTCCTGTTATTTTAATAAAAAGTATGAGTATGTTGAGCGTTACCTACGCTGATGCCTCTGTCACTACAAGTAATTTGTTACACCATGCATAAAAAAGATTAACCAACCTGTAGTTAGAGCGGGAGTCCACTCCTGTTCCCCCGTGGCGCCCCACAGCAGTGCGAGCGACGCGTTGTTGGTGGTGGACGGCGGGCCTAACGTGGTACCAAGCACGCTCAGCACGCCGGACGCGCTTATCATGCGCTTGCGACTCATTATGTTACCTGCAAGAAAAAATAATATAGTTTAATGTTTAATAAACAGTTGTGTTTGTATTCATAATTCTACACGCGAAGCCATGTTGATCGACTACGCAAAAGATGGAATGAAAAAAAATGTATTGATAAAACAAAGTACTGTCAATCAACAAAATATATTTTACATAAACCATCAACTACAACAGATTCAGTAAATAAAAATTTATGGCATCTATCATAATTTTACAGTTGTCGATGGCACCGTTAAACTGATAAAATAAATCACTTCCGAGGTTCGCGGCCCTGTCGCAGTTGCTGGCTGCGCAAACGGCCGCGAAACTACGAAGTCTAATTTTAACTAGAATTATATACATGATTATATATAACAACTAAACTAACCGTCTACTTGGTATATGGAATGGTTATTGTTCATAATGCTGGATCCGTTTTCCTTGGTCACGTTGTTCTGGTGTGCGTCTCCCTTCGACGCCGGCTCGCCCGCCGGCCGCGCCTGGTAGTGGTGCTGTTGGATCAGCACTCCTGTCGGTCCTGGAAAATTAAAATATTCGTCAAGAACGGGCCACACCGAGAGACAGGGTCCACTGTATGTTACTTTAATGCTGTATTCAATTGTCTACAATTGTACTGTATTATTTTGATAAAATTTATTAATATTATTAACTTGCTGCAACTAATATTCGATATAAGTCCGCCGAAGGACAGAGGTTTAATGGTCTCTAGCACGGAACTCTCGGAATAGGCACTAGAGAGATCTAATCGCGGTACATGTTATGTATGTAAGATACCAGTAATTAAAACAGTATAAATGAAACATTGTCTAAAAAACCGGTCAAGTGCGAGTCTGACTCAAGCACTGTAAACATTACGGAGGTTATCATAATCAGTTGAATAAGTTAACGGGTAGTCATTTAATTTTTCGGCGGTTGGTAAATTAGTGTATTTAGTGTGTCATAATATAAAGTCCAAATTACCTTTAGGGAATATGTGCGTCCAGCGGCGTCTGTTGCTGGTGAGCTTGACGGTGACGTGCGAAGGGTCGAAGGGGTTGATGAGAGCGCGGCCGGTCCGTATCACTGGCTTGTGCGACACAGTCGAGCTGCGAGGCGACAGTCGGTTGCTTGACAAGGGGGAGTCGGTGGCATCGCTGCTTGAGTCGTACGCGCTAGGCTTCACTGCAATAAGGTTGGCGAACATTTTAAATCAGGTCAAAAAATAAGATATACCTACTTCAATCAACAGCCTGTGTATATTTATTTATTTATTTAAGAGTCGATGGTATGTCAGCTCAAATTCAAATTTCCCCCCCGCATGCCTCTCCCACCGCCGCCGTCAGCGCACCTATCTCACTCGCACTATTTATGTAGGGTAAGCTACACAATATTGACCGTCCAAGATGGTTCTTAATAAAAAAAAACACTATGTATTAATAATTTATTTACAGTCAATGTCAACATACTTTATAGCATAGGAGTACCACATCACCAAGTAACATTAATATCAGGCGTCTTTGTCATTCAAAGAATCGTCTATTTTATAATAACAAATTGTTACATAATGTGATTTTTAAACTTTGTGTGCTTCATATTCAAGATAGATATATATATCTCCTGGTAGTTTGTACGATAGTGAAACCCTCATCATCCATCCGGACATCACCAGCAGGCGGCTGTGGTTTTACAGCGGGTTTACTTAAACAAAATATTCTCAAATCTATATTGACTGGATACGGTTAGTATATTTATTTCTTTAAACTTTTCTCTTAATGACTACAACGCAGATTATAGATCGAGCTAATACCTAGCTCTCTTTCGCAAAATAAAAATGGTCACTATATCTGCTGCTCGACCCCACAGTAAGATGCCTTATGCCATGTTACTGTGGCAGTAGCAGAAATATACTAATTTTGCGATAGCAATATCAGTAATTGTCAAATTTTTCTAACGGCATAGGCGGCCGAACTTAGTATGCCAGCTAGTGAAGCTATGTGGGGCCCCCATTGAAAAGATGAATCTATAGTTATACCAAGGAACACAATACTTTTAATAAATTCTAGTCTATATGTACCTAAAGTCATATTATTTTCTACATGTCTTACATTTGGTAAGCAAAATTTAATACATTTAGGCCGGTTTTCCTGTCACGCGTGTTTGCGCCCGCGTCCTGGTCCGCAACTTTTCCCGCTGGAAAAATATTTAATTTTGATGAAACTTGGTACAGTCATAGCTTATATCCTGGGATAACATATAGGCAACTATTTACCGCGGTAAACTTTTCCCGCGGGAAAAATATTTAATTTTAATGAAACTTGGTACAGTGATAGCTTATATTAGTGTGGCTGACGGAACGGAAACCTCCGTGGGCGAGTCCGACTCGCACTTGCCGGCTTTTTATTTTTACTTTTCAGTTCCTTTCTTTTTTCGGCGGTTTAATTTTTTTATTCAGTAGTATTGAGAGAGAACAATCATATATGGACGAGTGTTGTTGCCTTGCCTTACGACACAGTCAAAGTCAAAGTCAAAAATATTTTATTGCATGTAAGTACACTGGGTACATTTATACAACGTCAATTTTTTTTATCTACCACCGCCTAGAAGTCTACCTATCAGCCGTGTTATGTTATTAGTACTCATAAATTGGATAATCCCGAAATCGAAATGTTGCTTCAGAACTTACTTTTCCATGTTGTTATATATGTTAACATCTGTTTTATTCGGAGCATTCTCCTTGTCAGAGCCATGGTTATTTTCGGATGCCCCTGATCGTCGTAATCTAATTTGAGAAAGATAAGTACATTTATGATTACGTATAATAATTTAACCCGATGTGAATTTTCTTTACCAAATAAATTATACTCACTTTAGTGCTTTACTCAAGTTTTTGCCTTTTATTTTACGCCAACCAAGTCTTTTCTTTTTTTTGTTACCTTGGTTTCCCATTTTAAAAAATTCGTTATTATACTAAACGGTCGGGAAATTATTAAGAAAGATATTGGAAAATAAATATTATCTTCAGAAAATTTCTTTTGTAGTCTTCTGTCTACACGTCGTCGTCTATTTTTGTTCTGTCAAGTCAAACAACCAAGTATCGAAACAAATTACAAACAAACATCCAGTCATTTTTCAGTCAAGGAGACTGTACTCCAAAAAACACTAGGATAGCAACAAAGATGCTACCCTATTTCAAAATATAATTTGAATAAATGACGTGTGACGGGAGTGACAGCTGGATGGCGGCGAGCGACACGTGTTCCCCGTGCCACTGGCAGAGCGGGACTGACGCGGGGTAGGGAGATGCCATGCGGCTCAAGTTGGGCTGGCTCAAAAACGCTTAGATTTAGGTTTTTCCTTTTTTTGCCGAAAGTTATGTGTATTTTGTAAATTCAAATGTTATGTGATCTGCATATTAGTAAGTACAGTTAGTACTCAAAATATGGTGATTGTACGTAGCTTTATTACATAAAAGTAGCGAAAATAAATTCTTAAAATGGTTAACTTTGGAATTTTTTTTAATTGAGAAAATTTTAACGAACTGTGTTTTCGAAATCGTGAATAACTAGTAAAAGTCTTCTACTTTACTGCATATTTATTACAAAATGAATGATACAGTATTGTTGAAATAGCGGCGGATCATCCGACCCGCTGTGAGATATCATAGCCCCTTAATCATTTATATACACACTGAAATAACATAAAAAAACAATACAAAACAACAGAAAATTATACAAAAGGTCCAGCTTATCCTATTTATTATGTCCCCACTGTTGGGGACATATTAAATAAGGTGTTGATTGAAGTAGTTGTTTTCTGAATCAAGGCAAGACTGTACAATTTATTAGTAAAAATTATACTTCCTGTACTAATTTACAGGACCTAATTACTTTCACCTAAAAGGTCAACTAGAAAAAAACATAAGTGAGTAATGTGATTAATTTGATGCGTTACTTTTCTACAGTGTCAGTAGGTACAATAAATAAATAAAGTTAACTAATAGGTGGGAATTTAATTATCTAAGATAGATATTTAGGAGCTTACTTCCAATGGTCAAGATATCTCCAAGACTGTGGTGTATATCTGGATCGGACATTTTCCTGTAGTGCAGCGCGGAAGCAGGCGGACTACGTCTGCTGATGCCCTCTAGACCAGCTACCGACGTCTTCTTTGTGCGCGGAACTCTTCTTTGTACGCTAAAAATAGTGGATATTTCATAGGTCATCTTTCATAAATATTTCATCATCTACCTACTTGAAGAAAAAAGTAAAGTAGAAAAGTCTAACCATGTGCTGTGAGCAGGGGGCAACTGGAACACTTGAGCGTCATAGGCATCGTAATCAAATATTGAATTGTGCATATATTCGTCTTCTTTCAACAGTTTCCCATTTCGCTCATCTTCATACATCTTTTTAAGAGGTTCCTGGCTCTTCCTCGGCGGAAGTTTTATTCTTGGTATGAAATTTGAGTATGCAACCTTTTTGTTTGTAGAATAGAAAGACAGGTTGATCCAATGTGGCATAGAGTAGTCATCTATGGAGTTGACATTATTGTCCTTATTATGGAACTTCAGCAGTGGCACAGCGTGCAAGGGTTGCTCTCCAACACAGACAAGATCACTGCCGACACCATTATCTATGATTCTCTGTTTGGTGACGTTGGTCAACTCCCTGTCAACCTCGAATACGCCCACTCCGGGCGTTATAACGACGCTCAGTTGACCTGTTCGGTCAAAACATCTGTCCAGGTAATGTTTTTCGAAGACTGAAATAATGTGGTAAATAATTTTAATAATAAAACATTCACATCCAATTTGCCATTTAAAATGATATGAATGCCCAAAAATAATCTCATTAAATTCTCAGTCCAATTTAGCATAAAATAAATATTACTAACCGTTCAAGCTCATATTAAGAACTTCGAGAAAGTTTCCCTGAGCTGCAGTAGAGTTGATGGCAGTTGGTATCTCCAAGTTTGACCTCTCATGATATTGGAGAACAATCTTTTGATAATCCGTGAACAGTCGTCTCAACTGGAGCAGAACATTTGACCAATCTTCATACCTTTCATTTTGTACTGCAACTCTGAAAGCAACGTTTTAGACGTTGACAAGTGAAAATAACGTTTTAGAGTTTTCTTCCTTGTTACAAGGCCAAATTAAAACATTTAAAGCCTTGTTAAAACTTTGCAAAAATCCTTTACCTGTAAAAATCTTCATAAAATCTGCCCCTGTAGTCTTTTTGCAAACATTCTTTCATGTGTTGTGGGAATTCTTCTAATGACTTTGCTTTATAGAATGTTCTTGAAAATAACACTATGGTGACCTCATGATTACTGCCATTTTTCTGAAAAAAAAACGCGAAATTCATATTATATTATCCTTAATTTGGAGAAGAATACACATAAAAATAACTTTTCATTTACCTTCCACTTTGCAAAAAGATCTGCCAGGAAGCCGTTCACAGCTTTTTCAAAATACAGATCCCCATGAATATCAAAGTCCCACATTTCTGAAGACATTTGTATGAACAGGTACACCATAGAGGTTGATGATCTGAACACTATCTTTGTATCCTCTGTTATAACTCCACAAGCCACTCTGTCTCCTTGTGACCACATTTCATAGACTTGGCATCGTATGGCCCCGCCACAATATTCTATCTTCTTGTTAAGATATACACATGTGCTTACCTGCAATAAGACTACAATTTGACAACCTTTTTTAAAGTATTGCCTCAGTGCTCTGCTCAGAGTCTAGGTTTGGACAAAACTAGTCTTGATATAACAAAGAAGATTGATCATTATGATGCACACACCAAAAACCTCAAGTAAGTAAAGTTATAAAAAATTACAAGATACTAATTTTTATTTAAAAAATATTTCTGTAACAATTCAATGAAGCTTGTTTGGTTCTTGTGTAAATGAGTCTTACCAAATGGTTTTTTAATCTCCACATCTCTGATCTGCCCATGTACTGATCCTTGAAAGTCAGCTCCACAGAGTCAAGAGCAACATCAGCAACATTAACTATGTTCACATAAATATCAGCAAATGTTCTAAGTTGAAATGTTGTGGCTATGCTCTGTTCCACACTGATGGTGTCTAGAAGTAATCAATGACAGGTTAAATTCAACAAGAATATAATGTGTTGACAAATTTCAAACCTCAGGATGATAATAAATCTTACTCAAATATCTTGATAAGACAAAAACTAAAAGACTGTCTCACAAAGTGGAATTGCAAAAACATACTTGAACCTCATGGGTTACACTCTGAAGGCTGACTCTGAGTGCACAAAAGGGGCAAAACTATTAGACCCCTTTTGATTTTAGAAGAATAAGTGGCAGTGGGCAATTACCGTGTAGCTGAACTGATGACGGCGTTCAGGCAGACGGCTAAAGTCGAAAGTGGAGAACGGAGAAAGTAGTAGCGTGAGCCGGGCGCCTCTGACAACCCCAACATTCTAAGTTATTTAATTAAATTACCTTTGGTTCGACCTGGTGCATCCACAGACATAACTTGCAGCAGCAGTCTCGGGTAATCATTTTCGGGATGATAGATTTCTACTATGTCTTTTTCTTTTAATCCGGGATAATCTTTCAGATTTATAATCAAATCGACAGCTAAAATTGGCAAAATGTGTTTCAGAGTTCTCAATGAAAACAATATATATAAATATGAAAAAAATATATGAATTAAAAAAACTATTGGAATTTTCTTAAAACTTACGTTTGAAGCTTGCTTGATGAACAATAAGTTTAAACGACTTCATCTTCGTAAACTATTTTATTCCCATTTTTTCATCAATTTACGATTTTACATTATTATTCTATTTCTTTTTTTGTTATTTTTTTGTTTCTTTTTTTTGTTTCTGATTTTTTGTTGTTGATTTGTCCTCTATTGAGGACAGGCAAGGGAAGCTTCGTCCATACAGCCCTGTCTTATATTAAGTATTATTTCTTATATTTATTTAAACCGGCGGTTACAGCATGGCCTCCACAAAAACAGAGCACGACTAGAGTTAGTCGGCGATTTTCAATTAAACCGCAGCACGGCCTCCACGAGGGCACAACTAGTGTCATTCGATGATCCACACTGCAGGTTCATGTCCGTATTAAACCGATAGTAGGTTTAATGAAGAATAACAAGGGACATTTTGGAACGATCCGGTAGAGTCTTTACACCCTTTTATTTAACTATCCCGCACTAAATATACTTTAATAGGCACTTGTTGCATATAAAACTATCACAAATATACACCAAAACCTACAATATACATTTTTTGGAAAACTAAACAAAAACGACAACCATCTCTGACAAAATCCCGCCAAAAGCCCCTTTTTTCTGTTGAATTTGTCCAATGATGGACAGGCAAAAGTCATAGATAGACCATACAGCCAAGTCATATTTTGTTGGTTTTTCTTCAAAAACCGGCGGTTACAGCACGGCCTCCACAAAAACAAGATTTAACATTTTGGAACGATCTGGTAGAGTCGTTTACACTCTTTTATTCTACTAGTCTATCCCGCAATACACTTTTACTTGTTACTTCCATGGCGCAGCATACAAGGTTGGCATGGCAACACCATATGGCACCCCGTACACTCTAGGTTTTGCTGTCAGTTTTACCATCATCATTTTACCACAGTCAGGCGGTGACTAACGGATGAATGATCGTGTAATGCGGTGAGTGACGAGAATCTGCATACTTTTTTTTTCATCATTCAACAATCAGTCATGACTGATGGTTTTGAATGACTTTTGCATGACCGTCTACAGGGTGCCTAAATGACAGTCCCAGACAGCCGGTGCCAAAGAAATTGTATTGCTATTCAAATTTCTTTGGCCGGTGTCGAACGAAGACACTATATAAATCAATAATCTGTGGTCTCAAGTAGTCTGTGGACAGCCGTCAGCGCAGCGTTTGTTTTTAATAAATTTAAATATATCTTTACCAAATAATTGTTTGACTTTAAATTACTCTCGGTATTGAAATTTAAAACTAGTAAATGACTCAAGTTAGGTAGGGTACGTAAAGTGACGATATAGCGATGCAGTTAGATATATTAGAACTAGGGAATTTCGTCGGCAATCTAGCTGTCATAACAACAATTTTGCAATTTCTTTCTGGCATGTAAGTTTTTCTAAATACTTACCTACTTATTTATGTCGTCTACCCGAACGTTTTGTGGGGAAGAAATGGCTTTATAGCGACAAGACCGCCTAGTTTATTTATATTAATTTAATTTTTCTTTTTAATTAATTTTGTTTTTGATGTTGTTTCATTTACATTTCAGCTTAGTATGCAAGCAATATATAGTTAATGGAACGACTGGTGAGGCGTCACCGCTACCATTTTTAGGAGGAATTTTGTCGTAAGTTTATTATATTTATTGATATAGATTTTGTGTGGTAGCTGAATCCGAAAAGAGACCTTCCCAACACAGCCTTGATGTAGCAGTTTTGTGCATTAAAGCCCATAATACTGTGAATAACTGTGATCTCAAATCTACCTACTCAGTGTAGTGAGTTGTGATGAGGCCTGGCCCAGCAGTGAATTAATAGACTGTTGCTGTTGTGAGTTGTAAGCAAAAACTTATTTAACTTATCTAATGTAAAAAAATCAGTTCAATGTAGCTTATCAAACAAAATCAGAATTGATTAGAATAATTCATGTGTATTTTTTGAGGGTACAATTACCTACAACCAAATTGTGTATCACATTGACTTTTCATATATAAAAAAACTACAATATACTTAAATTAAAATGGCATAAGTAACCGACCACCAGATATAGGTAATAAATACATGACCATAATTTAAAATGTCCAAACACTTAACGTCTCTAATTGTATCATTATTTATTATTATTCCTTCTATTGGCTCCCTCCATTGTCAGTTATAATTATGCACACACAATTACATAAAATTGCTCATTAACATTTTGTGGTCTTTTACTAATTTTGGTGTTTTAGATAGGAGTATCTCAAAATTTATTTTGATGGTCCATCATAACTAACTGAGATGACTTAGTTGGTATTATAAAATTGATAACTATAATTTCAGATCAATTCTATGGCTTCTTTATGGATTTGTTAAAGATGACAGTAAAATTATAATAGTTAATATTGTAGGTACAATATTGATGGTATTGTACACAGTTGTATTTTATCTGATCACTTTTAAAAGAACTACCCTGTTGAAACAATGCTTTGTGGTATTTTCATTGTCACTTTTTGTGATTGGATATGTGTTAACTGTGGAAGATAGTGAGCTGGTGTTGAACCATCTAGGTAAGCTGTTTTCAGTTATTTTTGTAAAATAGAAACAAAATTTTGTAATTTGGAGCAAAGTATTTTCATCAACCAGGCATCAACCAGGCCTGTCTCTCATGAACCCAAAATTAAGTTACTTAAAAATAATACTATTTATAATGATATTACTTAAAATCTAGGAAAAGTTCCTACCACAAGTTATGCATGTAATAGAAACAATCCATGAATGAATTATTTGAAAAGAACTCTACTCACCTATCCATAGTATCACGGAGATATGCCTGCTTGATAATTTACATTTAAAGTTAATAAACAATTTACACTTGAATCAATAGTTTCTTAGTGAACAAATTACAGTTGTTTTTCAAAAGTGAATGTAATATGAATTTCTAAAGAAAAAAATTCCAATCCAGATTCTTTGAAGTGTGGCAGATACTATATACATTATTATAAACAATTATAACTTAAGTGTTGCCTTTTTGTACATTTCAGGAATGTTTGCAAGTATTTTTACTTTGCTTACAATAGCTGCACCAATGAGCAAACTTCTGCATGTACTCAGAGTTAAAAACACCGAGTGTCTGCCATTCCCAATGATACTTATGTCCTTTTTTGTATCAGCTTTATGGTTTATGTATGGTGAGATACAAGAGGACATGAACATAGCGGTAATTTATTAAATATTTTTCTAATAACCTGTTGCCTGCCACTACAAGAAATTTATTTCTATACCTACTATTTAGCAGAGGAAGAGAGTCCTGATTTTAAATTGGGTGAATTTAATATGAATTTTTAATTTCGCCTCTCAGGCACATTGGAAATTATCAAGTATAAGATTTATGTATGAGTCTGTTGATTTCATGGATTTTTTAGGGTTCCGTCAAAACTGATACCCTTATGGCGAAAGCTTTTCTGTCCTGTTTATATGTCTGCTGGATAACTGGAAACCGCTGGACTGAATAAATTCAAATTTGTAGATATACCTATACATAAAACCAAGAAATTTAATTGACGGAACCATAAACACGATGCGACGATGTACACTTTCTTGTCTTTTAATTAGTCATTGTTTTCAGAACGTCAATTTCGTTGGTGGTGCTATGGCGGTGGCTCAACTGTCTTTATTTGTTATATACCCCAGGAAACACCAGTCCACAAACTTGCCAATTTTGAACAAAAGTCTTATGGCATAGGTAACAATATTTAAGTTAAATTAAATCTCAATAATATTTATATACGTCCATCAGGGTTTGCTTACTTATAGCGTAAGTCTAGTCTTCAGTATGTTAAGATATCTGAATAACTACTGTATGGATAAGAAAGTATAGGTTTATATCAAAATGTCAAATAAACTAACGTGATCGAAGTATGAAATTCTGAAATTATAACAAGTGTTTAATGTTTCTCTATATATAAGACAGCCGCGTTGGCTTAGTGGCTTAGACGTTAGAGGTCTTGGGTTCGATTCCCACTGAGGACACAATAACTTCTTACAAGTTGCTTGAAGTCTAGGTATATTATGTGAATTGTCTTGTGCTTGTCTTATTCCCATAGTACAGGATTCTTATGTGAGTATTGTGATATTAAATGCGTGAAGTAGGTGAAGAATTTAATTTCTACTTACAGAATAAACGAGAAGTCGTTTGTTTTATTAATTGTGTAATAAATTTTTTATCCTATGATAGAGGCTTTTTATAATTGAGTATTTTAGTAAGTATCAACAAATAGTCAACTCCCGAAAAGTGCTATGTATAATTTTTGACGACACATTTAAAGTGAAATAAAATGAAAATTCGTTTATTCAAAGTTGGAATACAATATTTTCTTTTTGACGTCATTCTGTCGAAAAACTAAAACTTCTCTGTTTTAAATTTTGTCGATTTTATGGAGGAATTGACTGACTGTGATACCAATCTCTCAATTTATTTTATTAGTTGTCCATTACTTACTGTTAGTATAAAATAATTCCTTCCAAACTAACCCACGTAGGTACGCCAGTAAAGCATTTGCCACTTCATTTACTTAGGTAGGTTCATATTTCTTTTAGTATTATATGTAACTGAGGTTTTGTAAATAGTACCTACTTAGTAGATTTTAATATATATATATATATATTTAATATATCAGAGCCAGTGTAATTGTTTTCTCCTATGGATTAAGTTCGAATATAAGTCGATTTTATTCAATACAATTGAATATGAATTAGTTATTTTGGCGTTGTAGCTATTGCTCTAACTGTGTTTAACTCCTGTTCAACTAGGCCATTTATGGTAATAAAGTAAAGATTATTGACTTAATAACCTTTTATCGAATTGTGATGTGTGTATATAGTAGATAGCTTGATTTAAAATATAAAATTCTAGTAAGTAAGTACTTAGGTACACCTAGTTCGAAATAAAATATGATGTTGCTTTTTAAACTCAAAAAAAATACCAAATATTTAATAAATTAAGAAATACGTTAGGTTTCAAATTTATATTTGTGGTGATAAATACCTACAAAAACTCGGCCAGACTCAAATTTACCACATAGTTCGATAATATTACCTATCCTATAAGAATCTCTTTACAGGAATGAAGTATTAATAGTTATCTATATTTATGTTGTTTGAAATATCCATGAAGGTAAAAGTTAGCGCGGTGCCGGTGGCGCCTTGAACTAATCTTTACCTTCATGGAAATCCCTCTGATAGTTGATTTGGGAATAAATAATTTGTGTCATTAGGGTACCATATTTATTCCTCTGTGCTGCCAGTAAAACGTGTCGTCGTCGTCAGACGGACGGCCATGGCGAAACTACAAAAGGGTGCCTAGTTTTACCACAGAGGAATTATTAGTCTATAAAAAGCTGAAAGACATGGTTGTACTTATTATGAATAATGCCTACAAGTTATTAAATAAAATATTTAAATAAATATTTCTAGAGCGGTGTTTTTTTTATTCGCCTACCCCTTAAGGGGCTATGATATCTCACAGCGGGTCGGATGATCCGTCGCTATTTCAACAATACTGTATCATTCATTTTGTAATAAATATGCAGTAAAGTAGAAGACTTTTACTAGTTATTCACGATTTCGAAAACACAGTTCGTTAAAATTTTCTCAATTAAAAAAAATTCCAAAGTTAACCATTTTAAGAATTTATTTTCGCTACTTTTATGTAATAAAGCTACGTACAATCACCATATTTTGAGTACTAACTGTACTTACTAATATGCAGATCACATAACATTTGAATTTACAAAATACACATAACTTTCGGCAAAAAAAGGAAAAACCTAAATCTAAGCGTTTTTGAGCCAGCCCAACTTGAGCCGCATGGCATCTCCCTACCCCGCGTCAGTCCCGCTCTGCCAGTGGCACGGGGAACACGTGTCGCTCGCCGCCATCCAGCTGTCACTCCCGTCACACGTCATTTATTCAAATTATATTTTGAAATAGGGTAGCATCTTTGTTGCTATCCTAGTGTTTTTTGGAGTACAGTCTCCTTGACTGAAAAATGACTGGATGTTTGTTTGTAATTTGTTTCGATACTTGGTTGTTTGACTTGACAGAACAAAAATAGACGACGACGTGTAGACAGAAGACTACAAAAGAAATTTTCTGAAGATAATATTTATTTTCCAATATCTTTCTTAATAATTTCCCGACCGTTTAGTATAATAACGAATTTTTTAAAATGGGAAACCAAGGTAACAAAAAAAGAAAAGACTTGGTTGGCGTAAAAAAAAGGCAAAAACTTGAGTAAAGCACTAAAGTGAGTATAATTTATTTGGTAAAGAAAATTCACATCGGGTTAAATTATTATACGTAATCATAAATGTAGTTATCTTTCTCAAATTAGATTACGACGATCAGGGGCATCCGAAAATAACCATGGCTCTGACAAGGAGAATGCTCCGAATAAAACAGATGTTAACATATATAACAACATGGAAAAGTAAGTTCTGAAGCAACATTTCGATTTCGGGATTATCCAATTTATGAGTACTAATAACATAACACGGCTGATAGGTAGACTTCTAGGCGGTGGTAGATAAAAAAAATTGACGTTGTATAAATGTACCCAGTGTACTTACATGCAATAAAATATTTTTGACTTTGACTTTGACTGTGTCGTAAGGCAAGGCAACAACACTCGTCCATATATGATTGTTCTCTCTCAATAAAATTAAATTTATAATTTAATTCAATATGTACAGTTTATTGCACATTTAAAATTACAGACACAAAAAGAGAAAAACAGATACAGTAATGTACATCTAGACGGTCTTATCGCTAAGAGCGATTTCTTCCAGACAACCTTACTTTTTAATAATTAATTTATAGGTACCTAATATAATAAAATTTATAATTATTTTTTATAATCTGTACTACTAATAAAAAAGAGGTAAAGTTTGTATGGATGTTTGGAATGGTAGATGGATGTGTGTTTGAAGTAATCATTGTAACTACAGGAAAGATCTCAATAATTGTTTCGCTGTTGGATAGTTAATACTCTCTGTGTGAACATAGGCTAATTGGTATTGGGTTTTTTTAAAAGGATCGGCCACAAAATGTGTTAAAATGAAGTACCTAAGTCGGTAAATATTTTAGGAATTCATCAATGTTTCTCAGGGACGTAGGCACAGATTAGATAATAGTTGACGTAGGCGTTAGTAAGTAAATGACATTTGAAATCGTACAAATATTGAATCGAGAAAATAAAGGCGCAAAATTAGAAATAACACGTATTTATTGATAAACAAATAAATTAATTATGCACTAAACAAAATATATCTCCATGGCTACCAAAATGTACGCAAATCGGTGGCTTTCCATAATAAGAAAAAAAGAGTTCATTGAATGTAAAAAATAGAAGACTTTATTTATTATTTAGCAAAGAGTACTAACACTAGAAGATTCAATACATTCAGTTCCATCTGATCTGGTGGTACCTATCACGGGCAACGCACCGATGTTTTTACCATTTTCTAGGTTCCCGGAAAAAAAAGAAAGGAACTGAAAAGTAAAAATAAAAAGCCGGCAAGTGCGAGTCGGACTCGCCCACGGAGGTTTCCGTTCCGTCAGCCACACTAATATAAGCTATCACTGTACCAAGTTTCATTAAAATTAAATATTTTTCCCGCGGGAAAAGTTTACCGCGGTAAATAGTTGCCTATATGTTATCCCAGGATATAAGCTATGACTGTACCAAGTTTCATCAAAATAAAATATTTTTCCAGCGGGAAAAGTTGCGGACCAGGACGCGGGCGCAAACACGCGTGACAGGAAAACCGGCCTAAATGTATTAAATTTTGCTTACCAAATGTAAGACATGTAGAAAATAATATGACTTTAGGTACATATAGACTAGAATTTATTAAAAGTATTGTGTTCCTTGGTATAACTATAGATTCATCTTTTCAATGGGGGCCCCACATAGCTTCACTAGCTGGCATACTAAGTTCGGCCGCCTATGCCGTTAGAAAAATTTGACAATTACTGATATTGCTATCGCAAAATTAGTATATTTCAGCTACTGCCACAGTAACATGGCATAAGGCATCTTACTGTGGGGTCGAGCAGCAGATATAGTGACCATTTTTATTTTGCGAAAGAGAGCTAGGTATTAGCTCGATCTATAATCTGCGTTGTAGTCATTAAGAGAAAAGTTTAAAGAAATAAATATACTAACCGTATCCAGTCAATATAGATTTGAGAATATTTTGTTTAAGTAAACCCGCTGTAAAACCACAGCCGCCTGCTGGTGATGTCCGGATGGATGATGAGGGTTTCACTATCGTACAAACTACCAGGAGATATATATATCTATCTTGAATATGAAGCACACAAAGTTTAAAAATCACATTATGTAACAATTTGTTATTATAAAATAGACGATTCTTTGAATGACAAAGACGCCTGATATTAATGTTACTTGGTGATGTGGTACTCCTATGCTATAAAGTATGTTTACATTGACTGTAAATAAATTATTAATACATAGTGTTTTTTTTTATTAAGAACCATCTTGGACGGTCAATATTGTGTAGCTTACCCTACATAAATAGTGCGAGTGAGATAGGTGCGCTGACGGCGGCGGTGGGAGAGGCATGCGGGGGGGAAATTTGAATTTGAGCTGACATACCATCGACTCTTAATAGGTTATCGTTGAATAGGATTTTTAGAAAATATTGGGGGTAAATACTTTTTCGATCAGGGATCAGTATGAAATATTATTTAAAGTAGTAAAACACCTAGGTATTGTTAAAAATCTGAGTGTTCCCATTGCAAAGTTTTAGAAATCACAGATTTATTTAATAACGAAGTTAAGTTTAAATTGAAAACTATGACAGATATGTAAAAGATCTACTAAAGTTTGAGTAGGTAAATAATCGACCAAGTTATAACACCTTTAATTCACCGAAACTCTCTACATATATAAAAGAGATCAATTTGAAATTACTTTCCAATTAATGAAAATATTAACAAAAATAATAGATGCACAGATTTATACAGGTCTGTGAGTAGATCCCACTTTAAAATGTAATTTTATGTTAAAGTATTTGTTACCGCTTCAATAAATAGTAACGACCAACGATCACAAAAATTTAAACCGTACCTCCCAAGTATATATAGTTTTCTGTGTCCTATACTGTCGGTCCATTCCACGGAGTACGTCGTTTCACTCGCTCAATGGTCACCATAGCAACCTAACGAATCTAAATAACCAATTCTAGAAATCATTTTATGGGTCGTGTCGCTCGGTTCGCTCGCACCATGGCCAACAGCAATGTTATTTTTCAAAGTTGGAGTATTAAAATTAAAGTGTTTAAATAAAATAAGGTTCTTTTATATATACCTATATTCCCTAAATGAATTATAGAATATATAAAAGAAAAAATCCACAATCTATAGATTGAAGTCCAAAATTATAGCCGTCCGTACCGACTATACTACCGACATGCGCTTAGCCGGTATTTTTGTTTTTGCAATTTTTAATGACATTACATACACAGTATCCTCGTTGAAACGGATTCTTCACGCAGCTACCTCTGATGTTGTACGCCGATATAGTTTGAGTAGGTGGCAGGATGTTGAATTCATTGCTACTGTCCTTCTCTACTGTAGCCTCAAACCCTATATCGCCGGGTGACATGACAAATGCTATTACATAGAACGTTTTGTTATCGAAATCACTTCTGTGTTCGTGGTTTCTTAAAACAGATTTCAGTTTTAATGGGCTGCATACTTTACAAGCCGTTGTTTCAATGTTTTTAGTCACGTTTTGTATATGCTCGACTACTAATTGTAGGCTGCGTTTGGCTCCAGTATTGTTTCCAGCAACTTTCTCCATATTGTAACAACTGCACCATTTCTTGTTCACATTCACGTCTGCGCATTGTATGTCTCCAGACCTTTCTTCAAATAAACTAGTACACTGGGGACATGCTTCTGATCGAATCGGGATAACAGAATTATTGGATATTTTCAATATATCAAGCAATGTTACGTGTAAATCATATGGAGTAATGAGTCGATTTTGGTTGATTTGTAAATTATAGTATTCAAACTTGTACAATTTTCGAAAATTATGCGGAACCCAAATAAAGAGCATCGGCAGGCGTTCCTCATAAAACGACTCGATCGACTTCCGCATTTCACCGAATCTAATGCCATGATCGCTAAAGAAGATTATGAAAGTGTTACTTAACACTCCCGTAGTTTTTAATTTCTTAAAAAGACCTGTCATCTCATGGTCTATTAGCCTTGGCGAATTGTTTAGATTGTGACTGTAAGAGTTCAGCCAAAACATTCCAAAAAAGTTGTCGTTTTGGTATGCGTTAGAGAAGTGGTAAGCGTAGTCCAGTAAATGGATAGCGGAAGGTAACTTTTGAGTGCATACGAGGTTTCCTCTTTGGTTTTCGCCTGTTAGGAATAATGGACGCGTGTAATGGTCCGTAGGCGGGGTCTCAAATCCTTTATATCTGAAAAATGTGTCCGGTAATTGTAAGAAGTCTTCGCCATATGCGGTAACAAAACCAGCGTCATGAAATTGACTCCATATCATTAATTTGTTGCAAGCATACATGCCTTTTGCGCATGCTTTATAAATAGTTGACACATTCTTGCCGGTCAGCACAGAAACTAAATTGGGAAATGTGTTATCGCCAACCTGAAATGAACAAAACATGCAAACATTACCTTCACTTGACTTAAAAATAAAAAAACAAATAAAATACCCAAGAAGTCTAGACGAAATCCGAGTCGAAAAACAACACTCTAAAATAGATGTGCCAAACGTTTTAAATTAGGATATCCTGTACGATTGCGCGAGAGCGTCAATGGCCTCGGGGATAAGACGCGACCTATGATATCGAAAGGTCCGAGGTTCGATCCCCGGTTGGGCCATGTACCAATGGGTTTTTTCTCGAAACAGTACATGTACTGACTGCTCTCAAACGGTGAAGGAAAACATCGTGAGGAAACCTGCATACGCCGAAGAAGAAATTCTTAGGCGCATGTGAAGTCCATCAACCCGCACTGGGCTAGCGTGGTGGACTATAGCCCGCACGCCCTGGTTGAGAGGGTAGGCCTGAGCCCCAGCAGTGGGGAAATTAATAGGCTGTTGATGATGTACGATTGACCTCAGTAGGTACTTTTAGTAAGTACAAAACAAAAACGAGCAGCTCGATGTAATATGGCAGGCACACCTCTTTATCTATCTACATGGATGGGAAGAATTTTTGTTCTAAAGAATAAAGAATTGTAGATACTTTTGTACGACTTTTTTGAGCACACACTGCTTTGTTTTATTCTTCGTAGGTAGGCACATCTGAAAATCAGTGTAAGTACCTATACGTCGTCAAATTTTAGCTTAAATTGGGGTCGTTTGTATTAATTTATAATAATATCTATAGTACTTACTAAAAGGATACCTACGAATTTGACTGATATATCAACGCACAGTGCAGACCGCTGGGTCTAAAAACTTGGTGATTGAATACCAAAATTAGTTCGTTAAAGTATGTATGATCAAACTAAATGTGCATATTTGGCGCTCAATACCAAAGAGATCCTATTTCGATGCTCAATACGCCTTAACGGCTGGCTGTTTTTTTTTTTAAATATTTTCGTAATAAAGTATTACCTTTTGATATCCCTTGTAATCTAACCATTCATTCCGTTGCATATATTGAACAGTTTCAGGCATAGAACTGTAAATTCTGGCTCGAGACATGGTGTCCATACCCAGTAGCAAAATGTTCCATGATTTGTTGTTACCTTTTCTCTTCGTATTTTTATATACCTTCTTCAGTTTTATGTAAGCATCTTCATATATTAGTTTGTTTTTAATTTTTTTTGATGCATTCAGGTAGCATGCCACTGTAATAACTTCTTGTATCAATTTGATTTTAGTCCCGTTTTGAAATATTTGACATGGTGAGTATCTGCAAAGATAATTTCGTTATAACGGTTTTAAAGCTGTAAGTAATAGGGCTGTGTCCTTTGGTCCCATTTCGTAACCATCTGCGAAAGGTGTAATTTAAGTCCTTTATCATAACTGGGTTACAAATTAGTACTCCGTCCGTTGTCTGTTCGTAACTGAAAATAGAATCAGCTTCGAAATGGGAAAATAGTTCATGCCATTTGAAACCATTTTGTTCGTAACTTATTATAGAATCCTTATTCGTAACATACGATAAATGATTTTAATTGCCCGTTTCTAAGCTGGTGACAGATACGCCAGCTCTTGACTGACCAGAATAAATTCTTGACGATATGCTGCCTTCTTGTTCTTATTCAGAGTTCTTAGGACACTTTTTGAGTGCCACCACAGTCGGTCCACCTGGCACCTGGTAAGGAACTACTTAGTAAAAAGCTTCAATATAATTAACCGATAATTTTAGTGACATTATTTTAACACCCACATTATATGAGAATCTTCTTTTCCGCTATCAGTGTGCCGACGAACGAATCTGTAGCAACAGTGAAAATTTTTATTTTTTTTTCCATATTCTAATTTTTCCTCGTCTATTCGGAAAATTATTTCGTCATCTGATTCGTTATCTATAAAAACGGCTCGCCGGCCACAAGTGCTATGAGCGTTCGCTGCTTCTTTGAATCGAAGTGTTTTAGAATAATTCGGTATGTAGCATCCGGGTGTGTTGATTAAAAAGTCCTCTGAACCTGTAAAGATAAAATAGAGTTAGATAATGCGCTTCGTTAGTATAGGTATACGCACGGTATACCTGCCTAATTACATCTAAAAAATTTAATATTTATGTAAGTAACAAATACTTAGGTGACCTATAGTGACTTGTTACAGAGGTAGTCAGTTTTGGATATCGAACAAGTATATAGGAAATTCGAAAACAACGATAAATTTTCCATAATGTCCGCAAAAGGTTTTTCAGTACTGGATACCGAAGACTACCTACATATTTACTTACAATAGTAGGTACCTACCATTTATATTATAGTCTGTCATACTTAGTTGTAGGTAGTTACCCTATTATTGCCACTTTTACCCGCATATTAACTAGCCTTGATAATTCATTTTAGTTTCATTTCTTTTTCTTGGTACTTGTTCAGTGTAATAACTGATAAGGTTTTTGCGGCACTTACCGTTGTATTGTGTTATAGGTGTTCTGGTATAGTCAACTTGTCGTTTTATACTGTTGATAGTGTTAATGTCGAATGTGTAAAAACGCCTCAAATTGTAAATATTGTAATAAATTCCGAGGAGCGTCAATAGTGAAGCCAATATAATGGGAATCCTTTTCGACTGAAACATATTTGGGAAATTTCATAATAATGTTATTTGAAAGTCAAAAAGCCGCAATGTTCATAAATTTTCCGGAAGCAATTCTTTATATTCTAAGATCGAATGCTTAGTGCGGTTTTAAATTTAATTAAAGGTTTTTCCGATGGCTATCTATGCTATATCCATCCAATCGAAGTAAAAACTACTAGGTACCTAACTTATATCGTTTGCCCTTGATCGCGCGAACTCATAGATTTATCTGTTGACTAAACAATGGTTCATTACTTTGTATACTAGACAAAACTGTTTTATTCATCATTATATTAGACAATCTTCCTAACATTCTGATATAGGCATAGGAAATGTTAGTGACCGTTTCCCGTTCACTGATAAAATGTAGGCCGTCATTGATATGGCTTAAACGGTTAAATATTTATGACTATGTAACATTAGCACCACTTATAAAATTAGCAAAAAAATTTACGTGAATAAAATGTACCCAAGGTCACTCATTTCATGCAATACCTACCTACAATATTTTGTATTTACACATTCAATGTATTCCTTCCATGCAAGTATAGTAGGTATGCTAACTTCTTTGTTTTCGTAAGACAATTTAACAAATTATGTTGTCTACGCGGGATACGAAACTGCGACCTCCATATTATAACTTAAACAACCTTGGGTTAGTTAGACCATTGAGACGTTTAATGAAAGTGTTATGAAGGGGGCATGAAAACAAAGTGCTAAGTGCAGGGTCGGTCGTCGTAGTCAGGGGAGCTCGTGTGACAGTTTCGGAAAATTAATATTTAATTAGTTACCAAATGTTTGACAAGATCATCGTCTGATACCAACTATTATGTATTCTGTGCTGATACCCAATTCGTTCATAATTTTTAATTTGTATGTTACTAATGTAAATACCTAGGTAAGCTAGTATGGTCATTTTAAAATATTGCATGTCCTATATACTTATATTCTTTACTAGCTATTGTGTTTACTTAGCTAGCTTCGCCCGCGTAGAAAAGTTTTCCCGTAATTCTGATGTTTATTCCATACCTATTACTGTAAAGTTTTATCACAATCTGTTTCGTAGTTTTTGCGTATATAAGAGTAACAAACATCCAAACTATTCCAAACATCCTTAAAACTTTTGCGATATTCTTTACCTCTTCTGTTATCTGGAAAAAATAATAAGACCGCCCGGTTATATCGTGTTTTTTATCGGACATAAATAATTTCGGAGAGGATAATGAGACATAGACGTAATTATTTTTCTAAAATTCCCCATATGAAGCCTACATTTAGGTATTTACTATACACATAATTATTCCGCATTGAACTGTTCTGAATTTCAAGTAAATCGGCCCAGTCGTTTGATTATGTACGATTGGATGGACTGAGTAGAGCTTTGGTAAGAGCAATAAAAATAAACGTATATAGGTACGGATAATTTCACAGAAACATTCTAAAAGTATTTTACTTACATTTGGTTTTAAACAATTGATCATGTTGTTCAATAATTTCTTAGTTGAAACTTTTCTTTGCGGTGATCATTATTTTAACACATCACATATATTATATCGTTAGGTAGGGACCTAAAAGTGTTTAGTGCAACTATTTCCATCTGGGATTTTTCAATATTTATTTAAAAACACTGTCGCTGTTATAGATAACGCGTCCGGCAAGAGCAATATAGAATTACTGCACATCGTGCCGAATCCATGATGGCCAAATAACTGACGTTGGAATACATCGTTTAGTTTTCCTACTCTATCCCCCACTTGCTGAACACACGAGTCGCTTGAAGTAAAGTAACGTGCCTTATTTGCGTGTTACTATTGGGTAGGTGGGTATACATACCTTGGTAACTATATCGACGTACAGACAAAAAGCTGATTAACTAATTGTTTGGGGAGTTAGGGGCTAAACGTAGTTCCACTGTATGTTCTACATGGAAGTACTCTGTCAATTTAGCATGTTTATATCTACTAACAGTGGTATTTGTATATTAAAATATCACTGTACCCTTTATAAAAACTTTTATGTAAAATTTGGAAAATAACGAAAATTTCTTATACTTATTCAACGTACAGAACAGAAATAATAACATTTGGTAAAATGGTATACCTAACTGATTAATAAATTAAATCATGGAATTAATTAATATAATAAATATGTCAATAGCACTCTCGAAGTCCAAGTAAAAAATGTCTAACGGGTTATTGTTATCACATTCTTAGTCCATTTGATACGGAATATAAATTATTGTAAGTTTTGCACGTCTTGCGCGTCTTGGGGAGGCCTATGTCCAGCTGTGGTCTAGTGCAGACTGATGATGATGGACTACCAAACCATGTTGTTGTGCGACTTGTCTATGATATAACTGACTATGATAGTTTTCAGTTTAGTATTTTATTATTATTACTTTATAGTACACGGTAATATTACACGAAAGGAGTAGACGTATATGGACAGGTGTATTTCTGATAAAAAAATTGGTATTCTGTACTCGGATTTGATGACGGGACTCGAAGACTATATAGCCTACTTGTTTTACTTGAAAGGTCTTTCTACCGAAACGACTAAAGGAGACGTCCTGTTGGACAAGGCCTCCCTCAAATCCGTAAGGGTTATTCCCAACGAATCATATGATCCGTTCGGAGTTGGTATAGGCATAGGTATAGGTTTATGTATAGGTATAGGTTTAAGTATAGGTATTGGTTCGACTCCAATGGGGTAGGAACCTTTCTGGCATATTTTCCGCCGCCATTTTTTTCGCGCACTATGAAATACTGTACCTATACCTAAACCTATACCTATACTATATAGCATATTATTATTTATTAATGTAACCATCTCGGGTAATCGTGATCCGTTGGGAAAATATTCAATTCAAAAAACAGTTGCAACGGATCATATGATTCGTTGGGAATAACCCATCCGTAATGACAGGTACTGCGCTGTCCGCATCCAGTTCCTAGAGCTAGAGCTAATGTCGGCTAGTTTGGTTCTTCTGCGAATCTCCTCATGCCTGATTCGATCACAAATAGAAACTACGAGCCTCACCTCTCGTCTCCTTATTTGAATACACTCGAGTACTGCTACATAAAAAGCTTGCCTCCCCTTTGTTTGAATACACTTATTTTTTCTAAGATTGCTTGAGTGCTGCTATGTATAAAGTTTCGGGGCAAGGTCTTCCTCCTTATTACCGCCATTTTTATAAGTTTCTCACTTGGTTTATCACATGGTTATGCTTCCACTCGTGAGGTAGGTACCTAATTCCCTTATTTATATCTTGTTCGCCAGATTACGTCTCCGAATTAGCTACTGTGTTTTATTATAACGTCTGGGCTGGGACCTGCAGAAGATTTTAGATTTTCACAGAACATTCCATGATGCGTTTTTGTCATATTTTTCACAAACCAATAAGTACTAATCTTCATACACAACGGGGTGTGCAATGAATTCATTTATAATTTCTATTTCTATATTATTTTCGAAGGGCAATATAACAAAATAGGTACCTGTAGTGTAGTGACCCGTTACAGAGGCATTCAGTTCAGTTTCGAATACAGAACAACTGTTTGTATGGCGGCTTTTAGATAGTTCAAATCAACTTATGCATGAGCAGAGCATATCATAGTAATATAGTTTGAGCTTATGCTATCGGTCTTATTTGTACTTAAAACCATGAAGGAAAAAATTTTGCTACTCCCCTAGCGGGCGCGGGCGCCGACCAAAAAGTTTTTAACAGATTGAAAAATGGCGAAGTTCCAAAATCTTCTTATTAGCGCGAAGAAAAGCTTACATGGCGTTAGGTTTTTTTTATCAAAGCGTGCCGTGATTTGCCCCGCTCCGCCAAGATGGCATGCCTCATGCTTGCGATTAATTGTAGCGTCAAAAACATCCCAAGTATATAGGGCTGTCAAAACTCTCCGCGCTCACCTTTAGCATACCGTTGGAGTAATTGGAGATACTAGACCCGCAGGGCATTGTAGGCTCTTTGGTTGAAGCTATATATGTTGAGCTAAGTAAGGTTGCTCGCGTATATAAGGTTGTTGCTATTATAGTGTTCAATACTGAGCCCGTCTTGTCCAGGAGACTGTAACCGCTTACCACCAGCGGAACTGTGTCGTCCGTTTACCACTTTAGACCGTAACAAAAATTAAGGTCAGGATGTAGGAATTTTAATGATGAAGCAGAGTGGCGGTAGGTTCACGCACCTAAATAGGTACCTACTACTTTTTACCTGGTTTTTAAATACATATTACGTAAATTGTCTTGTCCACACCGAAACTAGGTTGCCTTTACTATGGGAAATAGAATTTTATAAGACCAGAACCAACTTCTTATTTTTTAAAATGATTTAAGTTTAAATACTAATTTACTTCTTGATTAAGGTAGGTACGTGGTACTTACCGACTTTGGATTCTTTTAAAATTGCTTGAGTCACTAATATTATTAATAGCCACGGTAAATTTTCCAAGCTCATTGCGTCGCTGTTCACACTTGAAGTGATAATGCACTCTGTTTATTTCAATTCGTTCGTTTTATTGATACAACAATTGTTAGTGTTAATTATTTTATTATGGCAATAAAGAGAACAATTATCTCATTCATTATATTTGTTCGAAAAATAGAATAAAATAAAGGTGAACGAACATAATAGCATCTTACGCGCAGCGCGCTCCGCACGCATTTTAAAATTTAATTCTACTACCAAGCCATAATATCTAATTTATAAATTGATATTTATTCGTATTAATTAAATTCATTAAAATCCCTATACATCGCAATGGTGACGTTTAAGAATTTTTTCAACTGTTTTAGGAGTAACTACCTAAATTATATTGATCTGGTCATCACAACAGGTAGATATCACCATAACCTGTTGCTTGCGGCGCGTGCTATGCGTATGGTGCTCGAAAATGTGCGTTGACCTTTCTACAGATTTTGCGATTTGAATAAGTAATTCCGCAAACTGTTTTCTCATATAAGTAATATTAGTATTTACTAGGTACCTTAGATTATAACAGAATATCACGTTAATACTTTAAACATATAAATTTGACATAATATATACCTACGTAGACAGATTATAAAGATTCATAACCACTTTGATCCTCGACAAGATTTGTAAAAATACCAAAGAAATAGCATCCTTTAATAAATATTACAAGGGTATTAATTATCACAGATTTTCGCAAAATCACTACTTCAAACTGTACAGAGCGCAGTTGTTATTAGTTAAAAACGACAATTTTCTACTCTTTGGCATACACAAAATACACGGTCCTTCGGTTGAACCGTGCACTTCCCTAAGCCGCGGTAGGGTGTTATAACACTTACTGTACCTACGAGTTCGATTTTTGCTCCCTTCCGCGAAACAGTAGCTTCATAAGAAACGTTTCCTGGAGTCATTGTAAATGCTACTACGTGATTGAGACTGATCTTGTTTTTGTCGTAGTAAAAGTGTATTCTGATTATATTCTTAAGGGACAGGTTCGAGCAGCCCCAGCAACGCTTTGTTTTCACCAATTTTAGCCTGGACTTAATGTGTGATACCACGACAAGAACACTCTTCATGGCCTCGGAGTCTTCCTCGCCAAGAGGATGTAATTTGTGACAACTACACCATTTATCTTGAATAGCGGCATCCTGACACGTACGATTTTCACTAACAACTTCGAATATACTGTGACAGTTGGGACAACCTTCAGAAACACTCCCTCTGAAGTTGTCGCAAACAGACAATGTTTTAATTTCTACAAGGGTGTTATAAATATCATAGGGTGTTATTAACTTAAACTGGTTCATCGCCAAAGACTTATATTGTAATACACGTTTACCTTTAAATAGTGTGGGGGTCCACAGAAACATAAATGGCATACGTTCATCATAATATGACTGCACTTTTAAGCGGTGATCGCCGAAACGTATTCCATGATCGCTGACAAATATAACAAAAGTATTGTAAAGGACACCGGTATATGTTAATTGATTGAAAAAGTTTTCGAACATTTTGTCTGAGTCCTGGGGCCTGCTATTTGTATTGTGACTGTATGAATTCATCCAGAACACTCCAAAGTAAGAATCCCTTCTGTACGTTAATGCAAAATCTAAGGCGTAATCTAATAATTGCTTTCCAGAGGGTAATTTTCCTGCGCACACCAAAGACTTGTTATTTAACTCGGTTTCACCTTTGAGGAATAGTGGTCTCATGAAGTGGTCAGTCGGAGGGTTTTGAAAAGCGTAGTGATTGTTGAAGGTGTCTGGTAAACGTAGGTAGTCTTCACCGTAGGCTGTGACATAACCTGCCTCCTTGAAGGTGGTCCAAATAAGATGTTCATTGCATTGATCCATTTTTCCTTTACACTTCTCTGATAGCATAGATAAATTTTGGCCCGTGAGTGCAGCCATCACATTAGGGAATGTGTTGTCGCCCACCTTAAAAATATTTGAAGATTTGGTATGAAATTAGTTTGACAAGTACCTACCTACCTACTGCTTTTGGCAAAATTCTTATGAAATAAACCTACCTTATGATATCCTCTAAATCCAAGCCAAAAATTTTCTTGAAAAAATGTGACTGTTCTATCCATTGTTTTCAAGAAGCGGGTCAAAGACATTGAGTCCATTCCGAGTATTAACACGTTAAATTTGTCTTTGCAGGTCGTCTGGTTCAGTTTGGTTATGTTGATTTTCTTAGCGAATGCATACACGTCGTCGTAGATGACATGCGATACGTTTCGTTTATCGTATTCCGAACACTTGATGTTGACAAAATCAGTTTCTAACGAGATTGTGTCACCATCGTGCAGTTTTTTGCATGCTGTAAATCTGAAATCAATATTGAATAGTTTATATCAGTATTTTTCTAACAACTAAAAACGATTGCTCATATCTAATCTGATACGACTCTTTCAGGAAAGCGGGTGAACCTTTTCCCAATTTTCCATATAAAATGGCAACAAAACTAGTTACTACCTGTAACTTAAATAAACCTCTGATTTCATTATAAATAAAACTAGCTGTTGCCCGCGGCTTTACCCGCGTGAAATAAGTTTTACCCGCGGGAACAGTTAACCGCGGTAAAAAGTAGCCTATATGTTATTCCAGAATATGCTTATATCCTAGTATGCATATATCCTAGTCCTATGTGGTAGCTTTATCGCTGTACCAAGTTTAATCAAAATCCGGTCAGCATTAAATAGTAATAAGCATCCATCCTCACAAACTCTCTTTATAATATTAGTAGGATACTTAGAAATAGATATAATTATTATTTTTCTTAAAGATCTCACTGTATTTTCGCCTTCCCACGACGATGACCGACGGTAGTAGATCTGGATATAAATCGATAGCAGCAGTCAAAGAGAGCGCTCTTCCTTAAATACTTCTTGACGATGTTTGGCTTTATCGTTGCATGTGCTTTATCAGTGCCAACTTTTTTTAGAAACACGGCACGTCTACCACACGACGCAGGATTTTTTAATTTAGCCATATGTTTTTCGTAATCTACCATAGCAACAGGAATTTGGCACCCTGGGGTATCTATCATTTGAGCTGAAATATTAACAAACTCACATAAAAATAAAATTGTGGAAACTTGTCAATTTAGTTTTAAGGTTAGTTGGTGAAGTAGCTGTAAGCTCCTGGAAGCCATAAAATAAAATACGGGCCTCCACAGACGGGACCTCCACCTTCACCATCTCCAGCCGCATTCGGCCAGTAATAAAACTTAGTTTGTGTCTAGCTAGTTAGGAGGTGAGGTTGGGGAATTCCTTGACAGCTATAATCGACTGGCCTGTTGGCTTAGTTGGTAGTGACCCTGCCTACAAAGCCAGAGGCCGTGGGTGCGATTCCCACCCGGAACCCACATTTGTGTGATGAGCATAATAGTACAAGGCTAAGCCTTGTTTTTTTAGTCGCAATAATACATTAGATAAAAAAAATATACTTGATAACTTAAAATGTAGGGAATCCCAGACGCAGGGCTAAAGTGCCTAGCCACCCTACAACACAAACTGTTACATACCGTTGGTTAGGTATATTAATGTGTCAGTATTATTATATATATTTTTTTTGTTTTTTTTTACCTGGTCTGTTATCCTCTAATTCAAAAGAGTCACCACCATCATGCTTCGAATTATCTTTATATAACTCGTCGAGTGGCATATGTCGCATGGGGGTGCCCAGTATGCCGAATCTTTCGTCGATACTCCTGCTGGCGACCGTTGCTCTTGATATGGGCCGTATAATATAGGATCGACTAGGAGTGGACGATCGGTGGTACCAGTAGTATAGGATTATGGTAATGCCACAAGAAATCAAGCCTAGCATCCCAATTGATATTTTGAACTGCCTCATGTTGATTTTCCTTGCTAACTGTCTTAGTCTGCAAAATAACGATATGAATTTAGTATTTTACTCGATTCTCCATATGGGGGTCGCTGGGTATTGCGCAAAATCAATCGGTGTTCATATTTTGATGGATGTTTTCAAGGTAGTTAAGTTCATAGCTGTTATTATCAAAATGCCGTAATAAATCAAGAATGCAATATCAGGCTGTACCTACTCGTCTACCTCTTGCATATTTTTACTTTCTCGACCCAAGTACCGGTAGGTACTTACTAAGGGTAAGAGGAAGTATTTTAATCGCGAAAAAAAAAGTTTTTCCAATTTTCGCGAAAATGTGTGTTCTAGATGTCGATTAGGCATACCGAAAATCCGAATATCTCAATTCCGTTCGTGCGTCCGTCCGTCACGCTTGGCTCTGGAGGAAAACCTTTGGTCCGATTGGGACCAAATTTGGAACTTCAGAATTTAAATTTATTTTATAGAAGGTCTATCAACAGTTTCTTCGTACCTTCAAACCGAAGAGTAGTTGTTATACAACATAAAGTGTTTTTTTTTTCTCAAAAACGGCACTTGCGATTTTTTTTCATACAAAATTGTATGAAAAGAAAACTTTTGTTTGGAAAATGACGTAGCTGCATCAGTATACTTTTTCTTTTTAAATGGCGAGTAAGTTTAGTGCGGAGCCGCCGTACAGTTTATTTATAAACCTAATATGTTCCTAGGCAATATTTTACGATCATCACTACGGATTTAATATGTTTGAGCATCGAAGGTTAAAAGAAAGGAAGAGTAGATAACTAATAAACTATAATTATAACTGAAATAATAGTATCACTAACCTTGACGCCGGAGTACAACCTACACATTTTAATAGTTTTAAATAAAACATTGAAGTTTTTTGTCTCGAAAAAAATATATTAGGCACTTATGATTTTTTAAGGTATAACGTCCATGTATCAAGTTATGCAGAAATGATCAGAATGATTGGTTTCGGATGTGCAGCTATGTGCCAACAGATATTTGGTAAACAATAAATAAGTTGGTAAGAAAACGCGCACCTGCATATAAAGTTATTATTTATGTCTTTCGTCATATTCAAAAGTAAACAAAGTAGAAGTTTGTATTTTCTTTGGCAAAGTGTACGGTAGTGCGGATTCCGACAATTAAACATATTTTAGTCTTAAATTGATATCTATATATATCTGTAAATATTATTAACCTGATATTCCATAGTTTTCCCATCATTGCCGGATGATTTTACCGTTCCATAGCTCAATCGGTCCAGTATAATTTTCAAATTATCCGTCCGACTGACAGACGAACAAAATGCTTCGCTAAAAATACCTAGTTTTATCCTAAATACTTTTATTGCTTTAAATGGGGTTCAATTTGAGCTCTGAATGTTATTTGCTGTAAATTTAGGTTATTTTAAACTTAGTTCTGTCGATAAAATAAGCATAGTTTGACCCCTTTTCGTTTGTCAAGATTATGCGGGGACACCTGGGGGCCAATCGCGCTAATTCTGAATGATATTAACAAATCCAAACCATAACCACAAACGTTATGCTGCATTGACACGTTTGGCAAACCTTTACAAACGCAAGCCAAACCTCTGCTCCACACGTTTGCTTTTTTAACGGTTTGCCAAACGTGTACGTGCAGCATAACGTTTTAATATCGTTCAGAATTAGCGCGATTGGCCCCCTGTTATGTTAACTTATGTTACGTGCGCGTTTGATTGTAAAACATTATTATAAAATTACTCATGCCACATCCAAACAAACCTGTAATGTGAGAACTGAGAATGTTAGCTTCGGTGATGAATACAATCTATAAGTGCATGTTACAATCGGTCACGATTTTCTGATGTACTTAAACATAGTAGTTACCGTACTGCTACCTTGTGAAGGTTACAATCCAAGAGAACATTCATTTTATATTGAATTCATCATTCATTTACCTACAACACCTACAGCTGATTAATGTTACAACGATATCGGTTCGATACCATCTAATTAGGGTCATACATACATCCGGGTATTTTTTGGGGTTCAGAATTCCGACAAGATTCCATCTGTCCAAGTCAAAACGCATATGTAAAAGGTTAATTATGCTTTCTATGTAAATTCAATTTAAAAAGGCCAATTTTTTAGGGTATGTAGTATTTTAATTAGCTAGTCTAGGTAGATCTTCCAAACGTGATTTAGGTACCACTGATTAACATTTTAAACCTCCCTATACCATGTAAAGAGGGTATGTTTTTTTCTTATTGACGAACGCTTTGAGTTTGAAGGGAAAACTATATACGGAACTCGACTCGCACTTGGCCAGTTTATTTAGTTAGATTTGTTATATTCACAATAAAATAATGTCGAACTTCTGCAAAGCACGTCACAAACATTTTTAAACGATAGGTACAATTTTTGTTTTAAATCAAGTTTAGTTGAAATGACCGACTTGTGAGTGAACTAATAAAGGAACAATATAACAAAGGAAAATCGGGAATCCGAACACTTCAAAATTTTACTTGTTAGCTGATTCTGACCAGAATCCTATAGGTAGTTTATGTAATTGGCAAAATTTTAGTCAGTGTTATCACGTTAGGAAGATCTACCTAGACGAGCTAATTAAAATAAAGTTTACAAATTGCATACCTATTAGAAAATGTTAACTAGAATAGGGCGTCTGATCTATTCGGTTGATCTATTCGGAACTTGCCGAAGTTCGTCCTTTGCCGACTTTTTAAAAGTATATCTTATCATTATCAGTTATCACTTATCAGATACCTATTTGATGTTAGCCATAAATAAACTTACCCGTTTCCATTTTAGTAGCGTGTAGGTACTATATATTTTGTTTTTTCATAATTTCTATGAAATTTTCTTAGGTCCGTCTCTTATTAACATGTTGACTTGACAGATAATGCACCTATTTATTTAACAACAAATCCTTTTGAGGTAGGTGCTCGCCTCACTATATGATCAGCTGAAGATCGACCGGAGGCTGGGTCGCCATGTTGTAGAAAAATCGAATCCGCGCATGCGTGAGCCCCTGTCGTCTTATTTTACCGTAACAAGAGATTGTGTGGTGATGAAGTTTGTATTTATTGCAGGCCTTTTATTACACGAATAGGTATAAAATACGTACCATAATAACTTCTGTTTATAAACAGATTAACTGTTTCCCGCGGCTTCGCCCGCGCGCGTAGAAAAGTTTATCCCGAGAGCTTCTTACTGCGTTTTCTCACTAAGATATTTACACACTAGTGAGAGCACTCATCGGAAACTGCGACATCTATTATTGTCCACTGTTGTACGTAGGTAGAGGGATAAACTCTGTTTTGGACACAATACTCAATTAATAGATTTACCTTAAGCAGTGTTAATACCGGTGAACGAAAATGTAATACATATCACCAGTATGTCAAAAAAAAAATTGTAGATAAATAAATTTTAATTACGCGGACGATAAGCGGCCAGGGTTGCTCTAAATACATTCATATCAATATCATTAACTCGAAAACTGTCCACCATCATTATATATGGTAATGAATGCTGAATAGTAATACCTATATGTATGTTCAAAACTAAAATCGAAATATGTTCTAAAGTAATTTCTTAGTGTTTGAAGACAAAAAGAAAACTAATTCTTTCCATAATTAATTTATTAAATAATTATCACATTCACACATAAAATAAAAGACACAAATACTCGTATATTACAATAAGTTAAACTTGACTCTATCACTTAAAAGCTACACACTAAACTTACAAACCTATTGTCTAGCTCTTCTAATTATTTTATCAACCGACTTCAAAAAAGGACGTTCTCGGCTATATGTTTTATCTTCGCCAATTGTGAACCGCTTTGAATAATTCTTTATTTATTAAATAGGCTATATTCCGAGGGTGGTCCCATTTCAATTTGACAACAATATTTCACAGGGTAGATAATTTAAAATAAATTAGGGGTACAGCAAGTCCATACGTATACATAGTAAATTATATATTAGGTATTATTTAAAAAGTCGGTTTTATTTTTTGTAAAAAGTCAGATGAGAGCCGTATACAATACAGCCCGCGATCATTAACAGCCTGTATTGTATCACTGACGGTGTTCGCAAATGGAAAGTCTGTGCATTGAAATACTGACTAAAACGGACCATCAATAAATAAATAGTCTGACCACTGGGAACAATAGTGTAGTTAGCGAACTTTTTAACAACATTGCTCTGACGTTATCAACAGGCTGTAATACAATTACATAAAAAACATTCATATAGATAAAGGTAGTGTTAAAGTGTACTTACCTACGAATATGATATTGAATTCTCCACACAAAAAACTGATTCGTTTCTCCAAAAACTCCGCACAAGATAATATTCTCATTTTTATTTCGTTCTTATTAGGTACCTACTTCTGTTTGATATATGTACAGTCGACTGCACGTCAGTGGAAGCACTTTGACCCTGAGCTGGCCTAGCCTATTAGGCAGTGTCAATTCTTTGAGAGACCAGTTTATACTGGTTTTGTGTCCACTGATGTGCGGTCGACCGTACTACAAATAACAGAATGAAATAAAATACAAGCAAAGTGACTTGGGTTACGAATATTGTGTAAGCATGTATTTACAGTGTTATTATTATTAACTATTAATATAATAAATATGTATCTACCTACGTCTAATTTCAAAAGAATTATTAGTGTCAGAGTATCACTCCTCAGTCTTATTGCTTGTGTGGCTTAGAAATATTAAAAAGTAAGATTGTTTAGGTCTTCAACAGGTAGTAAAGGTATGCGTAAAACTTCATTAATCCTATACCTACCTAGTTGCAAAAACATTATATTTTACATAAAAATACTAAGAAAATTGACTGGAATGTTAATTTATCTTACTGTCATTCATCTATGTCATAAGATAAATGCATGAAGAGAATGAAGAGAGGTAGTTTAAAATGATTCGAGACCTTATCGATTATCGTGCAAAGTACCCAATACATTTATGTAGAGTAGATTACTTATTACGATTTTGTTACCATAATCATATTTAACTGTGGGTTTCCACCGTAGCGGCACGGAGCGAAGACGTTTGCAAAACCCAACAGGATTTTATTAATGGATGGAGCTAAGTTGATGAGAGTTAGAAAAAATAACAAAATCGTATTGGAACACGGCTCCACTCTGCTGTGGTGGAAACGTTTCGATATGTATGCCTAAAGTAATTCATCGACAATTTGATTCACTTCCACTGTTTGTGCGGTTCGTAGTAGGAAATGTAAAACCTAATCCTGCGCGTTGAATATAATTGGTATTTCGTAGTTTTAATAAAGTTGCTCCAAGTTGAGATCCAGGCGTTGAAAGATTGTTTCACTATAGTCATTTTAAACTACGATTAATGTATTTTCACGGCGTCTGCGGTGGAGCTGGGCATTCTGAAAATTAAAACAGAGTATTGCATTTCTTACATTAGGTTAGGGTTGCCATTAGGTGGCTAAAAGTAGCTACCTACTTTTAAAAAACATACAGAATCGAATTGATAACCCCCTTTTTTAAGTCGGTTGAAAATGAGCCATGTTCTCATTGGATAATTGTTATGCTGACAAAAGTACCAAGTCAAACCTCGCTTCGAGCGATCGACTCTACTGATTGTCCTTCGACATCCGATACAAAAATCAGTAGAATCGACCGCTCAAGCGAGGAGAGCGATTCAAAAATAGAGCTACCAGGAGCCCTAGGAATTTTAAGCTTGAACGTGTACCAAGGCATAAAGCTATAGGATCTTTCTGATGAGCGCCCGCGCCTATAGGAGTAGCTAAATTAGAACCTTTCTGGCTATAGGCATTACAGTAGCATTTCAAACCCTATATGAAATTGTAAACAATATACTTACTGCAGACACTGCAAGCTATTTCGTCGCTATTGTCGCCGCATCCGTCGCGCCCGGAACACGCCACAGCCGTACTTCGGCAGCGGCCGTTTCCACATCGCAGTGGGCAGAAGTCTGCCGCCCGCCATCTGCGCAAACATGGCAACTTTACACAACTAGGTAGATACCTATGTAGAAAACGAGGCTCAAATATTTAAAGAAACACCGTTACAGACAGGTCACACGCGTGTAAAATATAATGCGAATGGTTTATTTAGGCAAGTGGCCTGGGCGGTTCAAATATTGCGGAATTTTCACGTTTTATTTTGGTATTTGTGGTTTTCCACGTTTCCGGTGAGAACAGACGAATTGAAATCCGGAAGTTGAGCGAACGACGTAAAACATTTCCGGAATAAATGAGCACCCCTACTGACCGGAAGCGGAAGTCCTTAACATCGCCCCAAAAATGTTCCGCAGCAATAAAAAAATACGATTATTCTCTTTTATATTTCTCTCTCATAATTCGATATGAATCCCGTATTTTGTAGAGTATCCGTGGAAGTCAATTTAGAACGGCAGGTATACCTACCTACCAGTTTTTATTATTTATATTTATTGTTCACATTAAAAAGTATCCAGGATATAGAATGACTGCTACCAAGTTTCATTAAAATTTGTTTCCGGGAAATTGATTATATCCTGATTACTCTAGAGACTGTTAACAAAGGTGTTAGAGTTTTCTCCTCTACATTTATATCTGGATGATAGAAAAAGAGAGTGTATTTTACAGGCAGAAACAATGCAAATAAGTTCCTTTTCATTTACAACTACTACGTATGCTTCACATCAAATATATACTGAAACCAATAAGCCAGAACTTACCATTTGAAAACGAACTAACCCCACATGCCAAACACCTTAATTTAAGAAATTATCATTAGGTACCTGGATTGCTCATTGCAAAGATGAGGTGGCTCGTCAGATCCGTCTTTGCACGAGATGATGGCGTTGCAGAACTCGTACTCGGGCAGGCATTCGCCAGAGCCGCAGCGGAAAGTGTGCCGGGGACACCTGAAATAATATTTATATTTAACCAATTAGGTTAACTTCCGAGTGGCATGTCATAAACATACTGAGTCTTCTTGAAACAGGGGTCCGCGGATTAAATGCGTGACAGTTTGTTTTGCCATGTACGGATAAAATTAAATGCAACAAACCCAGTAGGTACCACTACAGACTATGTATAAGTCGCCAATTATTTGCGTTGCATTCGCATTTGTAATTACGCGGTCAGGATCCACTTGGGGTCGTTGAGCCAACGGAGGAAGTAAGCAATCCACATTAATAAAAAATCATGAAATTATCAATGTTTGGTTTTTTACTGTTTAACGGCAAACGGGCAGACCGATTGAAGCCCATGAACACCTTTAGTTCCTTACCCTTTACGTCGTGTAGCTCTGCAGTTTCTCTCGTCTTCTCCTCCAGGGCACTGTGGAGTGCCATCACATCGGGACGCGCGAGACACACAGGGAGACCCAGGGCCGCCGCAACGAAATGCATGCATGGGGCACCGCTCGCCAGTACCATCTGCAAATTAATGATTGATTCGAAAATTTTTACAGTCCCATTATCATTGTGTTCGTAGTATCATTGCAATAGAAAAGTAGTGGTGAAAAGGAAAGTGCAATTTACGCAGTCACAGATGAATACAAAGGAAAGCAAAGAAAAGAAAGTAGTGCAACGAAACGAATCAGTGCATAGATAGTTACCTTTACCAGTACCTTGACACGTTTCATCTGATCCATCTGGACAGTCTTTGCGGCCGTCACAAACAAAGTACCAACTGATACATGTGCCGGTTGATCGACACTGAAAAAATTGTTTCACTATTACTGCTAGCTCCAAAAAAATTGGCCGTACTAGTTAAAGTGATCTCTCATCACATCATACTGACCTGGAATGTCCCGGGTAGACAACCTCTATTGCGAACCGAGCAAGCAGAGGTAGAGTTAGTGCGATAAGCACAGTCGCATCTCTTGTTTAGACATCGCGTGTATAGGTCTACTTGATGACACTGAGAATCTGTGAGGCAGGGCATTCCAAGAGAAGCTGGCCCAAGATTTAGAACGGACGCTCCTTCCGTGCGAGTACGATGTTTATCTGGAACATCAATAAATAACATTAAAATCTGTTAATATACTGATGTAAATATAGCTGATATGTAGAGAAACTGACCTTTAAGTGAAGACTTCTTTTGGTGTCCAGTTTTGTAAGGTTTACTTCCGGAGCTCAGCTGTTCCTTGGATATTCCGTTCTTTTTGTTTGCCTTCATTTCGATTGTCGGCTGAGTTACGACTCGATAAATGGGCTGGTCATTAGCATGCAAGTTGGCTGTTAACTCATCGACCCTAATAGTTTCGTTTGGTTCACCGTCCTTTCTGATGCTTATTGGGAACCGCTTGGCTGGCTCTACCGTAGGTACTTTCATGACTGCTTGCATTAAAGGACTATCTTCTTGTGTACTAAGGACATCATTTTTGCTCGTATACATAGGTAATTTACTTGGTTGAACATCGTCCGTGTCAATAATAGAATTGGGTGGCCCGAAAGGATCTTCCGAGCCTGGATTAAGATTCACTGGTGGTCTGGGTATTTTGTGAGGCACTTCTGGACCCAGCATAGACCCGTTAGCAGATTCTATTACAACATCATCTTGTTCAGCAATTACCGGTTCTGTAGCGTAAGCTGGCGGCTTTTGACCGATACATTTATCTCCAGTTTGTCGAAAGAAAGAGTTGCACGCGCATCTTCCAAATAGATTGGGTATAACGAATTCACAGTGACTTTCCTTATCCCATAGACGACAGTGTTCGTTACTATAGCAGACGTGACCGGGCGGGGCAGCTGAAAGTATAGAAATTGTAAGTTTTATTACAAATTTCGTGATCATGTTGTTATATCTCAAAGAACTTAAACCGTTTGGTGCCAAACACCACCGCAATATCTTTGTTAGACATTCTTTTGAAAAATAATTCAAAGATTTAATTAAAGCTATCGCCATTCAATCTATTGTAAGAGCAAGTGATAAAGGCGCCCAGTTCATGAATTATTACCTATATAGTAATTTACTCGACACTGACCGATGACCATACGGTATGTGACCATCGTATGCTCTAATAGTCTAGATACAGTAGTAACTTGCCGTTTTTGGTAGTAGGAATATGAATGTCGGTTGTTCTTCTGTGCATAGTATTGAAAATTTTGTTTACCTACGCGTTACGTTCCGTGCGCAAATAATGATGACAATGTGATTAGGCCTTTAATTTAAATTCACAAATAGTTAAATAATTGCCTATTATATGTTAATTGGGAACAGTAAAGTAAAACACGGCACGCTAACATAACTTGTTCACTACACGCATACAGTGCCGGCGGAGTGTGCCGACCCTAATTATCACGTAGAAAAATTCTTACTATGTACGCCACGACAGATTGCACTATTGCATGATATAAATACACACTGCATTGCTGTAACTACTATTCGTTGTTTACAAATTTTTTAAGTAAATAGGTATGTTGTTGCCTAATGAATAATGGAATGATTATTGCATGAACTGAATCGTCGTCGCTGTATGTCAGTCAGTCAGTCAAGTTTTTATGAGCAAAGCAAACCTAGAACTAGAAAATCTAGAGACCTCTTCACTATTTACGAACCGACTCACGGTATGAATGCATTCTCACAATAAGCCCATAATATCCGCATTATGCACAGTAATAAGAGAGGTTCACACGAGCGGCGCCGGGTGAATTAGACAGAACAATCACCTTGTTTTTCTCTCACAGGGCATCGCTACTGCGATTTATCTCGGCAATGGCGCCTAAGCTTGTGTTTGACGCTTTTGAGTTATCGGAGATAACAAAGGTGTGTGTTATCATATCAAGCGGCACACTGACATTGTTGAATTATGCCTTGTTTTGCTTAATTGTGCTTATACTGTTGTTTTACTTACTTCTGGAAACAAAAGCTGCCTCATATTTAGTCTGAGAAAATCTGGAGAAAATGGAAAACTTTGATAGGTGGTTTCTCCCACAAAACAAATGAACAAAACTCTCAGAACAAGTAGTGTTTGAAGATAAATAAACACCCCCTATCTTAAAAGGAATATAGGCAGCTAGAAAAACACTGGGTAGTTTCCTAGTGGATGGGCATTTAACTACTAGACTCGAATGCCTAAGGTTGTGGGTTCGATTCGCTCTGGCAACAGGCAACTTTGTAGATATAGGTTGTTTACAGTGTTCTGGGGTGAATATGTCCTGCATCCAAGTCTTACAGCTTATTTATGTTTCTTGTAAAACTTTGAAAAGAATAGCTTCCATTTCCTAATAAATCTTTGATGATGCACCTTTTCCGCCACTCGTTTACAATTAGATAGACGGTACCGCAACGGATCATGAGATCGTGCTTTTGTATGTCTCAATTCGCAAATAAAATGTCGTGTACAAAACCTACTTGATCGGACTTGACATTGCTATCTCTACTTTCATCTTCCGCTTGCTTTATGAAATTACACGGCGACTTTTCTCGTTCGATGCAGTACACTAACGAGTCCGTGACTTTGGCGATTCGGCATGAGTCGACGAATGGAATGGGCCGAGAGGGGAAGTAATCGAAAGTAGGTACACTGCTTTATTACTAAACTATTTACTGGAGTGAGATTAAATATACTGCCTATAGCAAAGGAGGGAGAAAATATCTGCAGCATCATGCAGTAAAAATAGAAAAGTTGTGGTTATAAAAAGTTATTAGATCTTTGGTAATAACAGAAAAAGTTATTTTATTAGGTATTAAATACTAGTGTACGACCGCGATTTCAGTCGCGTGACTCTCCCATTTATTATTCCCGGAGAAATTTCCCGTGGTGGCTGCACGTCATTAATGATGAACCTCGCTTCAAGTTTTAAACCCAGCGGCTGTAGTTATACGCTTCATAGATCTTTGGTATATAATATGACCTATTCCCGATAGGTTTGTCAGGTTGTCATAATATTTTACAACTTTTTAGTGCTATGGATTTTGTGATAATAAAGTAATAGAGCACTCTTAAACGAGTTACTGCTCATTGAGCAGTGATTGCCTATAGTCATATGGTATAGATAGGTAAGTATATACCAATTTTTTTTTCGAATCTGTTTTAAAGTAAATTGAGTATAATAAAAGGTTCACTTCTTATAGCAAGTCGTAGGGGATAGTCGCATTCCCCTCTACCATTAGATATAAACCCACTGGACTAATATACGCACGCACGCGCACGGTATCAATGTGCATTTACGATAGATTATGAATGTGTGATGCTTCGATTTATTACATGTGTATTTCGTAGCGAGTGTATGAGTTATATGTGCTTAGGTCCCACCGCTGCCAGGATGTTTCGAACAGAAAGATCACGATATTGGGTCTTCCTTCCCTAAGGGTTTACTTACGAGAAAGGCAGGTGTGCTTCCTGAACTGGAGATGTCCGTCAGTGCACCGGCACACTCCCTCCAAGCAAGCGCTGTACGCCACTTTCAGTGTGCACTGCTCCGACACTACGCATTCTGATCCTAGTAGAGTTGCTGGAACAAACATTAAGGATTTGTTTATTACATTATCTTATTTCGAGGGCCAGTATTGTACAAACATATTACACGAATAGCATTCATGATTTTCGTATACTTTTTGTTAGCATTCTAAAGAGACGCGAATACGTCGACGAAATTAGTAGACGTATGTTGAACGCTATGTTCATTGAAAAAAATTACATTTCCGTACCCGTTCTAGTCCGTAGCCACGACATTCGTCAATTTCGTTTTTCGTCACGTTCTTATTTCGTCAAATACTACATTCGTGATCTTCGTACTACCTAAATCGTATTAAACGTACCTTTCAGTGCAAAACTTACTGAGACTAAGGCGGCATGCTATTTTACGTTAAAAGTAATTAAAATTGACAAAACTAAAGCAAATACACCTACTAACTTATTAGACGTGAATAGGATAAGTCCGCCTTGTACACAGATTTATTCCTGTTGTTCTTGTTAATTTTGGTATATACCTACTTACAACAAAGCGCTTAATTAGCTTCACACATACCTACATATTAATAATATGTTAAAAGGTTACTGAGTACTGAATTTAGGGCCATATTTATAACTCGACAAATATCATTCCTACCCACTTTTCTCATTAGTACGTTTTGACAGTGTTCATAAAAATAATCAATCCGCCCACTAAGATCCATTGAAAAGATTAGGTACTAGGTGCATGATGGATCTTTTGTGTGACGTGCAAAAATGTATGTAAAAATTGAAAAGTATGAATAAAATAAAATAATTATTTGTTGACTGCCCATAACAAACAGTTCCATTGTTCAGAACATAGTGTTGAACTATAAATTTTTTGAGTCGTGAGCAATTCATATCTCTTTCAAAACGCTTCATCACAATACACATAACATGATGATTAGTTCCGATTGTGCTTTTTACACCAAGAGAGGTGGACAATCAAAATAGAATGACAAGGTCACGACCCACGGCGAGGGCGACCCATTTGATTCACTTCACAGTTAGTATGGGTGTGGTGTAGCCGAACATTTGCATCCAATGGACGTATTTTCCTTTAACAATATAACTCCATGCGTTGTATTATAAACCACTAATCCTAAAAAGGCTATTGTGTTAACGGACTTAGTGGAATTTCTAATCTAACAGGACCATATGCATAATGAATGACAAACTTTCAAATGTTAAACAATATTGCTAGTGTCACAACGACCGGTAATAATTGGTTTTGTATAATCGGCCGTTAAAAGGAAATTGCTAAGTAGCTGATGAACGATTAATATTCATGCGATTTACACAGTCGAACAAACATGAACGATTTATGAACAGTGCCCGCGGAGCGACCGTCTACATCAGGGAGTTCCGCATTACGATTTAATTAATGTTTAACACTTACTGGAATCTCTACTGTGACTGTGACACCCGACAGTTTGAATTATTACGGGAAATTAAAGCTTGCTTCAAATGTAATGATTTGAATTCTTGTTTAGAAACTGCAAATCGACACTTTAAATTTCTCCTGGATTTCTTTTAATCGCGTTATTAATTACATTCAATTAAGAACTAAACGGAAATTATCAGTTAGGTATGAATTATTAAGCAATTAAACTATGAATGACATTATCGTGATACTTAATTCAAAGCTGTCTGTAAACATGTAAGTAGTTAAAATATCCAATTTAGTTATCTCCTTCGGTATCTACTACCATAGACGTCCGCTTGACACATTAATCTAAAAACGGACTGCACAATGGTAGTCACTTGCGTTTATTAGATTTGGCACGCCATGAACAGCCGTGAAACAGAGCTATATGCGTGACTTTTCGATTTCTAATCGAAGATCATAATCTAGTTGTACCAAGTCAAGGTCGATTCGATTCAGCATTCTCAAAGCTCAGATGACCGAATTTACAAAATGGAATCATGTCATTTGGTTTCACGTGGACACAAATCTGTAACTCTAGGGACATGCTACATAATATTATGCCTTTTATAGAGAGCAAACCTTCGTAACGGTTATGGTCATATACGTGCACTAAATTACCTTCTGCGAATATAGTACGGATACATGAACATTATAGTTAAGCAAGTATGCTAGAAATTATGGAGTTGGAATTGACGGTATTATTTCATTAGGCAGATACATGCTTTACAGTAGTACGTACGTATACAAGCTAATGGCTTAGAGATTCTAAAATGAGTTTACTATACTAGAAGTAAATGACAATAATACAAAATGACGCAAAAACAATTAGTCCTGTAGTAAAGATTTTCCTATATTCATCTTCACCGTGACAAAATCGTGTAAAATTTCAGAGTTCGGTTTACTAGTCGACGGAGTCGACCCGTGCCTGAAAGCGTAATAAATAACCGACAAACGAACAAACTTTCATCATCATAATGATGTACCTGATAAGCCTGTAGTCCACTGCTAGACATAGGCCTCGAACAATCTTTGGATTATAATATCATTATGGTCAGGATAAGGTTAACATAGGGATAACATTACAAACAGACTAAGCTTGTTTCTCTGAGTTTTTCGCTATAGAGGAGTAATGGACTAAGTAGGTGTAGTAGTTTAACGATGAGTTGACTGATGACTCTTTACCATCAGTTCAGGAAAGCTTGTTGTATTTTTGTATACAATACCTACTAAAATAGAACTGCTTAGAAATAAAATCTGACGGTCTAGTGACAGCGCTCTCGGAGACTCACACCATTAAAAAGTTTTCCTTTTTGTTGTTCTCACAAAAGCTAATCTGTCATTAGTGTTCAGTCTGCATGAATGAGAAGGTAAGTAAATCGTTTTCTTCAAATCCGCCGGTCGTCGCAAGTTGCCCACTTTGTTATGCATATCTGGGTTAATGTACCGTGTGTACCGGGCGTGCATTATTGTACCACAGGGAGAAACGGTCATGTCATGCCTTGCATACCATGCTTCAATGTAATGAGTCCTTCTTAAACTACCTAGGACCCTCATCCTCATCACGTATTAATTGGGTAGTTAGCTGATAGAGTTAATGAGTTATAACTACGGTAGAACAGCTAGGGCTGAAGTCATTAAGAAAATTAAGTGGCTTAAGTTAATTACCGCCTGATGTGGAAAATTGGAGCCAAAACCTAACAGCCGGTAGTTTTATACCTCAGTGAGAATTTATCCAGTAGACTAAGTTGTGTTACTTATGTGCTTGAATTTTTACGCCGTTTTCGCCGACCGCAATATGCATGTGAATTATTGACTAGATAACATAGTGTACGAAAGTACCTATCTACCTATAATTGAACATTAAAGGTTGATCTACGATTGAATATCACTCTCTTGTTATGCCATGTCTGCGTTGATAAATTACCAGAAGAGGCTTGTATAGTTTGTACAGCAAGACGCAACGGAAAATATATTGCATGGCACAATTTGAAATCATTGTTGACATCGTATGAGTTGTTCAGCTTTTTTGATTGATGGAGGTAAAGCTTGCTAACAGATATAACAGTATTTCCGGGCATCTGGATTCAATTCAATGAATTCGAATACTTAGTGATCAAGTTATTCTATTTAAACCGCTGTTTCCTAATTTGCGGCGCCTAAATAATAGGAAACCGACTCATTAGAAAGTAGAATAAACTGTCCATTCGCATGAGACATCACATATTCAGTTGTTCGCAGATAAACGTGGAATATCAGGTGTGTATCAGATCAATATCACTGTTTCTTCTATCTAACTAAACATACACAAAATGAGACAAATTATAAAGAGCTGCGAAATAAAAACCATATCGTATGAAGTTGCGATACTTCGGCATGTTTACAGGCAAACAACTCGCATATATTGCAAATATTTATAGTAAACCGTCATTTAGCTAGGTTTTGACTTATTATTACTTTACCTAAAATAGGTTCCTATCTGTCTGCTTATGCAAATTAGATACCTACAGCTAAAACACGGCGTTCCAAATGTTGTACCTACCTAATATATTTATAAATATCATAATTTTGGAAGTAGGTATAAATTGCCTACGAACAAATTGGATCTGCTTAACATAGTTATATTTCACCAATTATGATAAATGTGTTTTAGTTAACATAGTAATTAGGTAGGTTTAATTTTCTGTTATTTAGATATTCTTAGCAAATGTTTTAATCTGAATGTTTATTGTTTTTGCCAATGTTTTAGGTTTTGTCATAAAATAGATAAATGCTGAGCTACAACCTTAACAGCCATAAAATAGATATCTACATATTTAAATGGAACTGTAGGTAGATGATTTCTTGACATGTTGGAGAACTAATAATTTCAATTGGCTATACAGTTATCATGAACCTGTAATTATGACTATTAATGCTGTTTATAAACGGTACTAGACCTGTGGTATTCTGTGTGGTATATCCGACGGGTAGGCCTGATTGCTCACGCTTGGCATACTGACTGACCAGGGAAGAGCTGACAGCCTGACGGCCTAATATATTGTCTAGACATTTTTGACGAAGCCCGTTTTTTATTCGGAGTAAGTTTAAAAAAAATGTGGTCTTTCATTCCAAGTAATTAATAATTAATTTATAGTTTCTTCTTCTGAATTACGTACGAGTTTAGAGGTGATCAGTTACACTACCTATGTAATTACACTACTGGTTGGTTTTTATTAAAACCAATTATATGTGTGAGTGCTGAGTACTATACCTAGACTATTATTTAAGCAAAGTTAATATCTTCCTACCTAATCAAATTTTGAGCTTTCGTCATATTTTGTTTCAAATCAAATCAACAGCCTATATTTATGTCTCCACTGTTGGCGGACTTCACAAGCGCCTTAGAATCCCTCATTTGGCGCATGCAGGTTTCCTCGCGGTATTTTGCTTCACCGAAAAAGCTGTGGCATGACAATAAACCGTACTAGGTACTTGAGTTCTGAAAAACTCGAATTTGAACCCTCGACCTTATGAGCGCGAGCGCACTATCAACTAGTAAAGCACCTTTAGCTAGCCACGGCTTTATTTATTTCCATTCAGACAGAAATGTCCCGTTCGCGAATGTTATTTAGCTTATTTATCTAGCTTTCTATTTTTATAGCTTAGCTTTAGAAAAGTTGGATTCGCTATTAAGTTTTATGTCTACGTTCGTGTTTACGTATATAAAAGAACACTAATTAAACAGTAGTAATAGTTCAATAAACATAGAAAACGTATTTGTATTATAATGGGTACTTTACGAACATGGGGCAATAAAGTACAATTTTCCCGGCACCTACCTATGCTGCTAGTTTATAGTCATTAATTAAGCTAAAATCAGAGCAGAGTTAAAGTTTACAACCAAATAACTATGTATTCCACATTATATCATTAACCTGTCTACACCTGTATATGCTTACCTATGGTAATATAAAAACCACTTTATTGGAAATCGCTAAAAGGTAGTCCCATTGCACACAACCACAGAATAAATAATAGTACTTACACACAACCATATACCTATGTATTGGCAGCGAACTACTACTAGCGAACACACATACTAGCGAAGATTTTTTGGCGGTATGTTCGTCTACCGATTCAAAATAAATAAAAATACCTATAGGTATATAAGTATGAGATATTTGTTTGGATTTTTTTAATAGAGCGTGTAAAAACAGACGGAAACGTGAAGAGAATAATGAGACTGATCGAAGCGAAAGAAGTATCAGAGAGATCAGGCAGATTCGCAGTACCTACTTGAAGCTTTTTTATTTCTACTTATAGTTTAGATGTAAAGGACGAACAGATACGGCACGAAACTGGCGGGCGGTGCGCGGCGAAGCAAAAAAAGGTTTAAACAGCAAGTGAGCATTAAACAATTTTAGTGCTGTCCACAGACAAATTATGCCAGTGGTGCTGTCAAATTTTAACTTTGTGCCTTCATAATCAGGCTAATATAAAAAAATACGGAAACCGTGACATATACGTATACGTATATAGAAAGGTAGGTACGGTGAGGTTTCGATTTGTTCAATTAATAGACAGAGTTGTGATTGAAATAAGAATTGTGTGCACGTTGATCGACTAGCGGGTTCTACTGCCCAGCTTCGGTAGGTATGCCGCCGGACTGGACCCGCTGGTTACGGCAAAGTGTGTTACTCGCCGCATCCGCTAGTAGTTCCTAGCTTCATATAGCGTGCGTGTACGTAGGTAGACACGCGATAAATAATATCCTTTAGTTCCTCCGAATAAATGACCTCAAATCAAATCAACAGCTTAATATTAAGACCTCAATGTTGGGGCCCTGGCCTACCTTCTCTAAGAGAGCGTACGGGCTAACGTTCACCACGCTAGCCCACCAGTGCGGGTTGGTGGACTTCACATGCGCTGAATTCCTGCTTCGGGGTATGCAGGTTTGCTCATGATGTTTTCCTTCATCGTTTGAAAGGAATCAATAAATGTACTAAAGTTTCGAGAAAAACCCATTAGTACATGGCACTACCGGGAATCGAACTGGACCTCGACACGAATGGCGTCTCCCCACTATGCCACTGATGCCGATCTATTTAAGATTAAAATCGAATTTGAATTGAAAACTGATGCGTTACTAGATGAAGAATCGCGAAACTGCAAGTCTTAGATCAATACTAGGTATATGGGTACTAAAGGAACTTATAATTTGGACGGACTGCTGAGAATAGTATTAAGTAGGTAGGTAAGTACTCTTATTGAATCTTAAATGTTTTTTTTAATAGGTACTACATAATTTTATTACTCTTATAATTATATCGAATTTCTATGGCTCAGACTTATCAAATTTACATAACACTTTATTAATAACCATAGGCTTCTACAGTTCCAAACAATATCAACATTCCGTAACGTGCTGTTGCCATAAAAACTGTCGATGATACTCCTTTGCCAGAACATAATAATATGTAAATCAAGATAGTGGAAAGAACCGTTGTAATCCACCCATGGACCCACATGCTAAATTTGGTTGCGTTCGGGTACTTTGTGCACTAAAGAATTGGGCAAAGAAAGTGAGACCAGAGCGTGGGATTTTGGGACGATCAAAACAAAAGCACCGCAATAGGGTTAAGTTAAGGTGCATTCACAATGTAGCACAGAACCTTTGTCGCCGCGATTTACACGAAGGCATTTATCTTAGCGGATTCGGCCAATCTATATCAAAACTTTTATTGCAATGCATGACGTGATTGGTCAAAGCCGTAAAATGGCGAAAAATTGTGCAAAAATAGATCCAAATCTGCAAATAGTTACCTATTATTATCAATCTTTCTTATCGCGTATTAGTTTAGGTCGCGATATGATCACAGAGCATTCACAACAGTATGTGAGCGTCCGACATCGTGTATTCGCATACGTTAGGTAAACTTTAATTTGATGAAGTCTAGAGTCTAAACGTTTGTTGAGGCTGGCTAGACAAGAAAAAAATTTACGGTCGCTAAAGTTAGTAATGATGGTTTCTTTAATTAAAAAGTTTATATTTAAGCTCTATATTTAATTAAGGCTTAGCTTTGAACGTATGCCGTGGATTCCTTTACCTGGGACAGAATATTTTGTGTATATTTTTATTGTGATTGTGCCTATTTGTATATTTTTTTGTTCCGCATGTATTATCCTCTGACATTTGAGTCACAGCCATTTCTGTGCGGTGTTTTCTCCTCAAATTTTCCCGAGCCATGCCAGCTGTGGGAATGCAAAGAAAATACTTAGGTACATTAAAGGTATGCAGTACCGGTACTAAATAGCCATTGTTCATTGACTCTGCTGTCGATCATTTGTGACTGCGTAAACAAAACAAGTGAAAGGGAATACGCCAGTGTCAAGAACTCTATTGTATCATCATCACATCATCGTCAATTTCAATTCAAAACTTCTATAGAATTTCATAAAGAAATTGAACAGTGATGACACTACAGCATTGTTTCAACGCTCTGTACCTATACAATTTGATTAATGTATTTCAGCGTTGTGTCTATTCTGTCTAACTTTTATAATGGAAAGCGAAATTTGATGTCGACAACACAAAAGCTAATTTTGGGTGTCTTATGATGAAAATTGGTGCTGATATTGATCATTTAAGTGAAAGTTATTTAGTGTCCGTAGACTCTGTAAGGATCATTAAGTTGATATGTATCATTACCTATTCTAGTTATATTAGAATATAACAAGAGAAAACAGCGATCAAAGTAACAAGTTAACGTCTCCATTGATGACTTTTTAGTTAACGTCTCGTCGTGAAAATATAATGACGCCGTACGAGATTCGAAGGTTAATAATGTTAATTAAGATTATTATGAACCATGAAGTCTGAATTTTATAATAATTAACTAATATTCATAATCCATAGCTACAATTGCAATAGAGCTCTGGTTCAAGCTCCTTCCGTACATTCTACTTAAATAGGTAATTAGTTTTTTAGCAGAATACAGATATTGTGTTAATTTGTTATTGAATCGCACGGTATCGGCATGGAGTCTATAACGATCAATCTAAACTCCCACTGCGACCTAAACAATCGAGTAGGTACCTATACTTACATTCCAAACAAGTGGAGTTGTCAACTCGTGCGTAGTATGGTTCGCATGCGCAGGCGCCTCTATCGCAATTCGCATTCGCGACATGGCAATCCGCACTGGAACGACAATATGCTCCGAGTAGCGACCCACTGCCTTCAGATTTGACGTCCTGAAAAAAAAACACGGTGTCATTTTTTTATTGCCTACGTAACTTTAGTGAAAAGTTGTTAAGTTTCATAGACTTACAATATTTTTCCTATATACAATTTGAAGGTCGTAGACAGTTCGAGACATTTTTAAGGTAGGTACCATCTAATGCCGTTACGTTAGAACTGCGGGGCAGAAACTACATAGGTACCTAGTCGTTTACACGTATAATTAATTTAAACATATTCACAATTCAAAAAAGTACGACTAAATACGACTAAAATATAGAGATCCGAAACTAATAAAATAACTAAACCTGGATGCTGATGTTCTACCACCGACCGTGACCAAATTGAATGGGATCATTCTCAGTTGCACTCTCTCTAACATTTTATGTCCTGTTCGAACAAGACGTCTCCACATCTCTGTGTTTTGAAAATAGCTGGGTAATGTTTCAACTTTAATCACGCCGACACTGAGCGTAAGAAATACCCTGAGAATTAAAAGTAATTTTTATTTTATTACGAATAAGCTTCAACTCAACCTGCAACTGTGTTCGTATTTCGGTTTTATGCTATTTTTAAGTTTTACGCTGGTCACTTTACCTGTTTTAACAGGGCAACGATCTGGTCAAAGCCTTTACACGTCGGCCTTGGTAGGTTGTCTACTCAATAAATCATCCCTCAAGAAATAAACAAGCAGGAGATTGTAGCAAAATCTTGTTAAATTAATCAATAGCGAGAGTTGAGATAACTCGCAGTAACCCAGTTGAAAGTTCGCGAATGAGCGGGCGCTCATTCGCGAAGTCAACGGTTCAAAGTCGGCGGGCCCGTATTAATGAATCATCTGAACTTCATCAATTATAAAATTATCAATAAACAAAATTAAGTTATCATTAATTATTCTATTAGAATATAGAGCCATGAAAGCGCAATAAACTAACAAACACACTTTCAGATTTTTAGGTTTAGTTAGGTAGGATTTGATTTGATATGTCATAGGCTAATTTTATTTTCCATTGGTACTTGAGCTGTTAATCTTGTTAATATGTAGGTAGCTAAGTCCTACCAATTTTGCGTGATGTGTTGCGTATTATGTCATTCTTGCAAATTGCTATGACTGTTTGTTACATTGTCTTCGCCTATATTAGGATATCCTCTACTCCCACTCAGTGATCCATCACCGAAAAGAGGAATGTATCACGAATAATATTGTACTCATTAACTTATTGAATTCGTTACAAACCTACAGATGTGTAACTCGTAAACTGTGCCCATCCCCAAAGTTACAACTTTACGCAACGGTTCGATATCGAAGTATAACTTATTCAAGCCCCGGAAACATGAAATTATTCAGTATTCAGCAAGGAAGAAGGGTCCGACATGTTGTTATTAAATAATTCATGAGAGGGCTCGTTTTGTGAAATTATTTTAAACGTTTTTTGATCGAAATATATTAAATTTGGACGATCTTTTACAAATAGGTACCTATCGTTTATAAGTAGAAGTAGTTCTAGGTAGGTACCACAGTAGAATATTTTGAGCATTGAATATATACGGAACAAACGGTTTTCTAAGAAACATTCTCTGTAGTTTCTTGCTAATAAAATTTATAACCACCTCTATGCCTTGCGTGTATCTCTGAAGTCTGTTTTTATGAGAAATAATTCTCTTCCCTTTAATAGTTCCTTGATATACAAATTCCTTGAATAATACCCTATAATCTAATGACAATTTACTTGCATAGATATTATTTTTAATGAAAATCTGTGTAACTATTTTCTTGTTAGTTCATTTTTTTTCTGAAATCAGTCATAATCTCTTACAAACAAATTTAATTATGCGGTTCCAAAAATAAACTCTAGAAACTGAAACTATGAATAAAGAACTTTATATACGTCTCCTTCCATTTAAATTGGTTGGTTGTTGGAAAGATTTAAAAACCTATACTATAGTCGAAATGGTTTGGTACTTCCTTATTCGTAGGGTTTGGTTTGTTCTATTGTGTGTAATATCCTGATAAATAAATGTAACAAACCTGTGAAGTTACTATAGACAGCTAGGGTAGTGTAATGGTGCAGCTCGCGCAAATGACCCGATCACGAACGGCTTTCATCAATTTCCTGTTAAATCAGCAACTGCTCGCAAGGTTTATGGTGAGTTGGATATCGAGAAGAGTTCGTGCAAGTTGTTATCGTGCAATTTTGGATTCCCAGTGCTTTACTATAGGGAAAATGCCCCAGGGTATATGAACGGTTAAGGCTTCTCAACTATGGTGTGTTCAATTGACGGTATTTTTCGTGTGAACTGGGAAATCGTTAAGCTCACCAATTCTTACAATTGGTTATATTAAATAATTACTTCATTCTATTTCGGTAAGTTCTCAAAAACATGAAAAGTATACGTATAATAGTCTACATATGATTAAGAAATAACTTAATTTTCGAGATGTTGAATGTATTTTTAATAACATCTAATGAGCGACTCCTGTGTTACGCAGTTACATACCTACCCACCTATACTCATTCATAAAATCAACAGATTCCTCAAGTTAGAATTAAATAACTATGCGTGTACACAATCTCATGCGTATTCTTAAGTTAATTTTCATTAGCGAAGCTGTAATTACACATTCCATGATGGATGACACAACACAAAGAATTTACATTATGTTGTAATTACCCTTCTAGAGATGATATCTAAACAGCAAATGAAATGTGAATTTTCCTATTACCCGAACCACGAGAGCGTAACTCAAGTAATGTAAGAGTATGTATCGTTTTAGCTGTGGGATCATATCAATGTACATATGCCTTGGTTGGTGGCTAGAAGAAGAAGCGCCTGACTATGGGACATTATGTTGGCGACATTGAACTCGACAAAAAGTTAACTGTAACTTTATACCTTGAGAAAGCTTGGGTGGAGAGGTATCATTCACATGCGGGGACATGACGGGAATGTAGTAAGGTGTAATAAATAAAGGCTTTGCAGGTTTAGGAACACCGCGAATTTGTTATTCATGGAACATGCTACCTCGGACACAGCATGAAATAAACTGTCACGCGCTTTAAGTGATTGTACCGTTTTGGGTGCTTCGATGCGATGGTATTTAGACGATCGATATCTTTGAAACACGATCTTGCGGAGATTTGGTGTTCCAAGCGGATTCCAAGTGAAGATCGAGTCAGTATGAGCAGCAATGAGAGACCGACATACAACGTTTCCAAACTTTTCACACCCGAATTGCGCAAGCAAAGGAGGAAAGGAGGGTAATGTTATTCATTTAAAGATATAACTCGCCGTCTGTATACTTCTTGATCTGAACGGGTTATTTGGCATTGTGTATAGTTGCCTGGAACCCGTCGCTATATTGTTACGCTCGGTCGGGATGTGATGATACGAGTTTCCTCGTAATAATAAACTTACAAAGCAAAACAGGTAAGTGGCCCGTCCATTGATGAACCTAGGTTTCATTGCTGAAGAGAACAGACACAAGTCTTGTGGGGTATTATCTCTAGGGATTTTTTAATAGAAGTCTTTGGATTGTGTTATTATTGAATGTTTATTTAGCGTGATTAAGCGACTATAATTTGTAGTAGCGTGACCTGTTTATTACGTATCTTTAAGTCTAACATACAAGGTACAAGATTGCGCCATTCCTATACTTAGCCCTACTCTATCTTCCCGTAAATAGAGTCGTTTGATGACCACTGGACTCAAATTATATGTAGCAATAAAGTTGTTACTGCACCAAGTTGGACGCTGGACGAGATTGTGGCTTTTGGTGTATCCGGTGGTAGCACTGTTAGTATCATCTAAAATATATAGTCCACAATTTTAATACGTTATTTGGGTTGGGAGACACGGGTCAAGGTTGTGGTCTTTATTTATGGTCATTTTCTATCATTAAGTACCCTAGCTACCTTTTCCTTGATCCTTGCTTGATGGTTTTTATACTAAAACTCGAAAGATGTTTTAAGTAAAAATGAAAACTGCATCACAGAACACAGTATGTGCCACAGAATACATAAATGGCTCCCATTTATGTCCCGGCGGGGGGACGTTTATAACTATGCCTGAAATACGGGATGTCTCGCAACGCTATGTAATGTGTGTCAATAGAAAAACAAGTGATGCAAAACAATGCTACACTTTTATGTGCATACCTTGAGAACAATAGATAACCGCATGAACATTGCACATTGTGGTCAGCGCGGGTAAGGCGGCAGGTAGTTTTGCATTGTTTGGCTTTTAACGTCGTTCAGCCAGGCCAGAGTGCACTACGACGTTAAATATTATTAGTTAGCTCTAAAGGTTACCTTTACCCCGCTATAAATGTTAGCAATAAGTTTGTAGGTTACCACATAAGTTTCAAGGGTTTACAACCAAGAACATTACGTTATGACTTTGGCAAAACATTGCTTAGAAAGCTCACCTTATGGCCGTAGGTATTATTATACTTAACCGAGCATAAAATTTGTCAGCAGTTACATAATATTTTCTTGAACTGAATTGGTATTTCTATTCGGAATTTCTAAAATGTTGAAAGAGGTGATTTTAATCTGACAAAACATATTCGTGCTAGTAATTTCCATCATATATCAACATATTCATTCTGTATTATACTCTACAAGTCTCAGGAGTTTCCTTAAATGTTGCAAACAAATTAATTCAAATGAGATTAAGCACAAGACTGCTGCGCATTATGAAGTCGTGTAGTTTCTGCCAAACTAGTTAATAACTGTTTCTTAGGCAGTAAAATAAATTTGCTTCATCTAAAGATCGATAAAAATCTCACGTGATACAATCTGAGAGTCTGATATATTAAGATGAATATTCATAGTAGGAATTAGGTACCTAGGTACCTACTAATTCCTACTATGAGTTACTATGGTTTTTGAAAGGGGTAGATCGGCGTCTAACTTCTGCGAACGCAAACAAATAACGAGTACCTACTTGGTTACTCAGTCCACCACAGAACAACGGACGCCTAACAGGCGCGGGCGGCCTGAGCATTTCATTTGACATTCGCGAAATTAAGTACTTACAGTACTGGGGCCTTTGCCTGTGAAAATTATATACGTACCTACCAAAATGGCTGCGTGTGCATTTCACCTGTATTTTAATTGCTCAAGATACAAAAACAATGCACAAGGGATACTTTCTCAAATTTAAATACTCTTTCCCGTCATCCAATGGAAATGTGATGCCATCGCCTCAGCCACGTGGTATTTCGACCTTATTTTGACCATGTTCGGCTTCGGCCATGTTTAGTCATGTTCCGTAGTAGTCGTACTTAGCTTGTCAATTAGGCGATATTCAATTCAATAATCTTTATTGCACAAAAAATAAAACAGAACGCAATAATACAGTAGACTTAGGAGGTACATCTAGGCGGTCTTGTCGCTAAAAGTGATTTCTTCCAGACAACCTTTTGGTAACAGGATTACCTTACCTAATAAAATAAAAAAGTTTCGCGAGATCTTTCCATCTTGCGAAACTTTTTTATTTTATTTTATTAGGTAGGTAGGTAGAAGGAAGGATCTCAGTTTTTAAATAACAAAAACTTTATTATTGTTGGCTAGCTATTAGATGCCCTCCCTCCGGCTTCCGGTCTATATTGACTGATGCCTATAATGTACTAACTGACCTCTAATGACGGAAGCTCAAAAACATGTTTTTCCAAAATTGTTTGTGTGTGTTATGAATGTCTGAAATTAAACTATCAAAGTTGAGTATACAGTGCGCAACACACGGATACCTATTTAAATTAAGCTCCATCCTGGCTCCATCTCGTCGCTCGTTGTTTGTTTTCTTTATTGATAAACCTAACAAAAGTTACGTAACGTGTTTGTAAAGCTGTCGCCATGCTATGAAAAATGCAATAGACAGTTCGCTGGCATAAACAGTGCATTGTTTGCCAATTACGACCCGTTCGCTGCGTACGCGCAGGCATCTTGCTGCGAGCGGCAGCAGTCAATTTTAAACTTTACGCACTCCTTGCGAAATAAAGCATTGCGGTTGTAATGCATGCTCATGAACTAGCGAACACCGGAAGGCAACTAGAATGGTGTAGAATAGTTAATAAAGGTTTTATTCGATAGTATTAGTTTTATGAGCGAATATTATATATTACTAAGCTAGCAGTTAGGCTGTTGTGCTAAAGGATAGACCTATGAACGTCCAATTATTCGAATATCATGAAACTATATACATGCAAATAGAAAATTATACATAATTAAAATACCGTGGAAATGATAAGGAGACATGAAAAATGTAATAAGTGTAAGGTAGGTAATGTCTCGGCTAGTAGGCCTAATGTCTCTTGCTATGAGAAGTTGTTATGTTTGTTCGTAGAATGTAGAGGCAAGAATAACTGGTATTTACCCTCAGGCATACATATCTCTAAACTTCGTTGTTAAAATCAAAAAAATAATTCTGTTCTAATCAAAATATTCAGAGATCATTAAGTTTGACTTGTATGACAAATTAACTTGATATTAATTTTATGATAATATATTAAGATTATACAAGTTACTACCTACCTATGTAGCCGGAATGCCATTATCATTAACGCTCTGTGAGGTGCTTTAATGTGAACAATACTACACACATAAACATATTCAGGTGAATGTCCTTTAAAGCTTAGAAATAAAATATTTATTATAGGTATATAAGGTGTCGATTATCTAATTATGGACGACCTATACCAATGTTAACTGCAACAAGTAGGTATCTATACATAATTATAAATGGGAAAGTAACTTTATCTGTTTGTTACCTTACCTTTTCACGAATAAAACACAATAGACTACTTTTTACAAATTTTTAATTTATGCCACGCGGGCGAAGCCACGGGCAACAGCTAGAACAATATGTTATTATTGATAGTTGACTTTGACGTACAAAAATCCAACAGCATTTAGAACTACAAAGCGTGACACACACTGGGCGGCGGCGTTGAAAGCGTTGCGGTGGCGAAGGTTTGTATGAAGAACGCGCCGCGCCGCCGCCGCTTTGATGTAAAGGGCTTCATACTATTTTGAACATTACAGAAAAAAACCGCAACGCTTTCGCAACGCCGCCGCTATAGAAAGAAATTAACTATTTGGCTTAAAACTCTTAACTACGATGACACCGAGTCTCTTATGCTAATTATATCCTAACTAGTTTAACCACAAACATTATTATAACAGTATAATAAAATTATATTAAACTGTGAATAATATTTTATTATACATAATATATACAACATACATACATAAAGTCCCTGACGACGCGTTAATATTTTATTCAGATATCCAGTCATACATGCAACAATCTCTGGGAATAATAACATACACACACACACACACACACATACACACACACGCACGCACACTTCAAGCTACTTATGTAATTTACATAGTAATTAAACTAATCCTATTTAAGTAAACTTAAATTTTAAATTGTTAAAATGAAATAATAGAAGAGCGGGTCCTTCAACACAAGTATAATCTATATACTTAAAAGAGGGTCCCAACAACTGTAAATTGTAAAATAATTTTAGTTGAAGAAATAAAACTTTTTGTATTTTTTTGTATTTTTTTTGTATTTGATAGCCCAATTATTGACGAAAGTTATTATAGTATTAGTAGTAGTAGGCTATTTAACATCACGCAAAAAAAACGCGGGCGAAGCGCCGCTAGCAAAGAATAATTATTGAATTGAATCAATCCGTAAGTCAGCCGGTGCAGGGTCATGTCGCGAGTGCGCAACTTGGCGACAGCGCAGTGTGCGTTGCGCCCGCGCATCTCTCGGGCTGCTACTTCCCATGAGCAAGTGAACTTGTGTGACGTGTCGATGACCGCGCCCGTCATTGAGCCCAGACTACATCGCCACATCCACATCGCATCTACCTATTCACATCTACCCATTGATATCAGTGCCGGTTTATTTAAGTTATCGCATTCATGGGTCAAGGTCAACAATAAGCTCTCAGCAGGTCGACGGTAGCTAAGCCGGACGTAGAAAAATGCTTACGTGTAGGTACGTCATTAACTGCAGCGAATTTTCCTTGAGGGAAATTTGGTTTATGGAATTTGACCGAAATTACTGCATCATTATATTAATGAATTGATGATGATTATCCTTAGCATGAACATACTATTTATACAGGGTGTAATCGTTATGTATGACCAGGTATATCGTAAAAAAAATAATTCAAAATACATGCTTAAACGATATCGAAAGGTAAAATAAATAAATATAAAATTACATCAATCTCTCTTTTTAATTGTCAGATTTTTAACACCTTCATACGTTTATTGTGGCATTCGTAAAAGTGATGTTGATTCCTACTAATTGCTTACTTCTACCCAATAAAATAATAAAACTAATACCTACTTACCGTAAAAAATATTTTAATGCAAGGATCTTAGGTCGGTATACTTTGATAGATTTATTTATTAGGTAGGTTGTTAAGTAGCATTTTGTAAGATTCAAAATTCGTTTATTCAAAATTCGTAAAAGAAAATTCGTAGGTATCTAAAATTGTAAGAATATATTGAAGGCACCTAGTTAAGTAAAAGCCTGTTAATTTACTTCAATCTTCAATCAAAATGTCTGGACATTAATGGTTTCCCACAGCCCTATTCTGCCTCACACTTTTCTATAGTTATGAGATTTGGTGTGAACTTCGTTTTGTGTGTCAAAGGTAAACCGTTAAGTGGTGCAGTTAGCGTGGAGATGGACGGATTCACGATTTCGCCAAACGCAACAATGGAAACTGTGGCCAGAGGTGAATTACATTAAACCGTTAATTCTGAGAGATATATTGCAAAAAATGACTCCTGTAGGTACACTTACGTGAACTGAACACAATACAACCAAGTTGGAATTGAATTTCTGTCAAAAATCAATAAGAACCTACCGAATAAGTTCAAAAACATTCACTATATTTTTACATTGTGATTTATCAATCAATATACCTATTGTGTGAATAATACCTTTTACCAATAAAATGACAATATTCAACGAAAAACATGTCCTATCGCAAACGGCTTATTCCACATCGGTCATAGATATTCGACGTAAGAAAACGCGATTGCACTCGCAACACAATAAATCGATCAACCAACACTATCTTCTTGTTGACTTATAAATTCGTCAAGGCATCTAGAACTAGAGGCAAATTATAAAGGCAATAAGTTCTGCATTTAGATAACAGACCGTGCTTTCAGGTTTGCACTTGCCTTGTAATCAGCCCTCGCACGACCGACTGCATAGGAAAATGCAATTTGCACCAACTTTCTCTATAGTAAGACTCCACATTAATGCAGATCAAAATGTACATTCCTCAGATTATTTGAAGTGAAGGCGTTTACCACATTTCCAAAGGGAAAGGAAGCCGTTTTTTTCAATACAGGTACGAAGTCAGGTTGATCGCTTGAGGGATGTTATTACTTATTTGAAGTGCCTTATATTGAATATGATTTTATTGGTTTGCAATATTGCTATCTCCCCCGGGCACGCACCCTCGTACCCGTCTAGACTACGACGTATCAACTTATTGTAAACATCCGCAAATAGAAGCTATTTTGCAAACAAGTTCTTTTAAAATGATGCTTTTGACATTGTACATACCTACCTACCTAAGCTTTCACTTCCTGTTTATATTAACTTTTTACTTCCTTTTACGTCATTTTGTTATAAAAAATGTCGTTAAAGGAAGTGTAAGTAAGTACGTACCTACAAAAACTTAATGTCATCACCGTAGATGACTTTCACTACTTACGAGTCGTCGGATAAAATTCCTGAAATGCTATTTATTTCGGTGTGTTCTTTTCGAATGTGAAAGCGAGCGAGGAATGACTTGAATCCTGTTTTATTTCATGTCATTTTGCACTATTCAAGTTATTCATTTATGTAACTACTTACATACCTATAAGGTACTCTCATATTAACACAAACTGCATAGTTTTCACTTATTATTGTAATAATATAATACCAAAGGTAGGTCTAAAATGCGAGCGAAACTAGACCCTTGTTTATTTTTAATTCATTCGTTTACCTACTTTATATTAATTTACTTTCGAAATATACACATAAATGTATGTATGTGTATAATTAGGTATGTTTGTTATTACTTAAATATTTTTTAAATTTTAACATGCACAACTTTAGATCTTCCGTAATGTTTACTCTTTCTAACAGTGAGGGTTGGCTGGAAGAGATCTCTTGTAGAGATAAGCCCTCCTTTGTACACATATTTCTTGTTTGTTTTTCATTGTAAATTTATTTTGTGCAATGAAGAATAATAATAATATGAAGTGAGTATTTAGTTTACACAATGAAAATGAAATAGATTTTTTTTAAACGATGCAAGGCAACTTAGTGGTTTATTTCGGCCGCTCTACCAAAACGATATTTTCCTGTCATGATTACGAGTGTAGTAAACATTTCTATAGCCGCCTCGCACCCCTGCCCCTACTTGTTGGTTGTGGTGGAGAACCTAATCTTCTTTCCCCGAGTCCTGTGCCGATCTGATGTGAGTCTATAATTGGGTATTAGCGTTAATACCTCCTGTGCTATACTACTTTACGTTAAATAGTTTTGCTAGAGATAGGCGTCAACGATATAACATTTACGTAACCTTACAAAAAATATACTCTCATTTCATGTTCAGACCCAGGGTTCCAGTTTTACGTAGGTTGATAGATCTATCAACCAGATAAATCGGATCCTTTTATTTTTTAATAAATAGATACCTACGACAATAAAAAATATAACTTTATTGTAACGTTTATGGTAGTGCTTCAACAAATTTAAAATCGTAACGGAACTAGTGAACTTTAAAGAATCTTTACGCATAACTAAATACCAATCAAATGGCGTCTTGAATTGGACAATTTATCAAACAAGCAAAATTAAATCATTCGGACAATCCGTGCGGAGCTAAGCAATATAACAGAGTTGGTATTACCTGTCCTATTGATAGGTAAATATCGTTATATATATGCATTTGAAATAAATAGTAGATTGATTTTTTATTCAATATTTACAAAAAAAATAGGGGAAAAATGCAAAATTCTTTCATTTTGTATAAAAAAACACAAAAAATTGAATGAAAGGAAAACAAAACACAAGGAAATAAGGATTTCGGGAAACAGATTTAGCAAACCATTTCATGTTCTATCTGTCTACCTGTCTAAATCTAGTTACAATCCAGTTTATCCAAAAGTGCCATTCCTATATCCCTAGCTATGTATAAAATAAATTCAAGCAACCATCAATCGACATATCACGCGTGCTGACACAATAAACAAATCAACGATGACAAATTTATTCGTTTAATTTCTGTTCTTGTTAGGGTGTACCAATTGTATTGTAAGTCGACCGCGTGGCCGAACGTCGGATTACAAATATTATAGAAACGATGTGATTCGGACAGTGATTTATAGAGCGGGGGTGGAAGCCGGTGCCATTCCCCCTACGGAGGGGCGCTGACCACCGCGTATCACAAACAACATTGATTTCTGGAAACGAGAAACGAGTTTTGAGTCGTTTGAATGACAGTACGCAAGATAATAAAAGTACCCTACATAATAATAAAATGTTACGATTTGTATTTTTTCAGAAACATAGGTGGGTAGCAAGAATTTTATCACAAAAGCCACTTAAAGTAAATCTTTTATGAAGCTGTTTTCATAAAACTTAAAAGTAGGTATATACAGTGGTTCGGTCCTTCGGCCGTGGCAGTCGCGATGTGTTTCGGTCGCCTAGTAACACAGTAGACTAGTAAGTATCACCCGTACACCTTAGCTTGCTGCGTCTCTTCTAATACCTAAATTATTTAATACAGTGCCTGGTTGTTTGTTTGTTTGTTTGTTTGTTTGTTTGTTTGTTTGTTTGTTTGTTTGTTTGTTTGTTTGAATAAAGAATAAAATAAGTACCTACTTATGTACACATTCGCCCCGCATGCAGCGTAGCCATTAAAGATGACGACGAACAAGACAAGTTTAATATTTAAAGGTGCCTAACTCGCACGCATGTAATTCTGTCCGTATTTCTCTTGAAAGTGACAAAAGAGCACTCTTTTTTTATTATCCACAACAATAACGGTTTAATAGAAATCCTGAGTAACTAACTGTAACCGGTTGTTTTTATACGGCTGTCTAAATCTTTTGTGTTGGTGATAAGTGTGTTAATTAATAACAGCTATCCTGATTAGAGTTATTAGTTGATAGGGGCAAGTAGGTCGCGCGCCTGCCACACACGTCGGATATGGCACGGGGATCAAATCGGCCGGAGCAACTTTTTGTCTGGTTGTCAGCGCAGACGGCGGCTGTCGTTGCTGTAATGCTTACATAATTGAATTGAACGATTAAACGTAGCCGATTACGACGGTAATCAAGACATCAATCAGTCGAGCCGTCTGCCGCCCCGCGACTTAACTGTCTGGTTTTTGATCTGGATAACTTACCGTAGATTGCATTGTGAGTAACTTTGTGCCACATTTGTATTTAAATTATGAGGAGTCTTATAATATTACTGCCTTGTGAAGTGCAGCTTGCAGCGTTGCCAGCTTTTCTATGCCCTCAACATTTATGCTTCCATAAAACTTTAGATCATATTCTACCTAGATACCGCGCATCAATGCTAAAACATGGCACGACAAAACAGCGCTTTACTCCTTGTTTTGTAAATTATAAAATTTGATAGCGTCGATGTGTTTTTTGTGCTTCATTGTAATGTGGGTCATTCATAATCTGCCCTCTGCATGTTTAAGTGCAATCGTATAATAAGTTCAAGACACATTTTAGTTGAATTTATATTAAGTGCTTTATTACCTACCTACTTAGTCCAAACGCTATTAAAAAATGAAGAATATAGCCATAACCCGACTTAGATCAATTTCGTTTACAGAGAACAAAGAACCTAAATAATAATAATATCGAAGGTAAAAGCAACAGATTAGCAATTCATAAATAAGCTATGTCTGGGGGCTCTGTGCTGCATGCACTTATATGGATCGATAGGGCACACGCGGGTCGTAGGCACAGCGACCTACCCATTGACTGCAAGCAACGGTACTAACCTGACCATCTTGCATGCTTGGCTAACTGGTTGCTTGATTTTATGCACTTCGTAGGGGTACTTACCTACGGAAAGGATTAACTATAACTCATTTTAATACTAGCGGCTACCTTTGAAATTTCCCCCGGTAATGTTTTTACCATAGTTAAATTGCACATTAATTCTACTTGTACGGACTGGTTAAAGACCTATTACTGACCTATCCTTTAAACAGAACTGTAAAGATTCGTTGATAGGGTAAGTAGCAATCGGTACCTACCGTAACAAAGGACTTGCCGCTCAAGTTCAATAATTAATATAACATAATGTAATCTATTTGGAATGCAAGCTAGGTAGTAAACAAGGTACATATTTATAACAGTTCTTGGCATGGTAGCAGATGCCAATCACCTAATTTCGCTGACGATGCACGTGCCAACGGTACCTACTCCGAACTGATTGACTATAATCTAAAACTGCCTACGCTACGCCCGAAAATTTGGATGGGTGATGTATTTTAAAATCGAATTTAACCGCAAATCGACATTCTCTTCGATAATGTTCTGATGGGAAACGCCCTTTTCCTTTTCCAGTAAATACCTAGTTATGAGTAGCTTTCATCCTAACAAAGAAAGTCGTTCGGATTACGCTACGACAATGTACAGTCAGCATTTAAAAGTAGCTTAGTGATTGAATTTTCCAAAAGAAATGCGAACATGTCATAGTTTAATACTCTACACACCAAAAATGTTCTAAAGAAGCTACACGATTATGCGAAGTTTCAAAAATTAAGATAAGTATTAAAGAATAAATAAATATTTATTTTACCAAACAGTCTTGTCGAACGTGAAATGTCAAATCAGCAGTGCTACTTGCATTGTTACTTAAAAAGATAATCTTGGAAGTTTTATCTTGGAAATTTATATCCTTGACAATAATGTCAAACTAAGTAGTATGTTCTACCTAAGTAGGTATTTAAAATTCGCATATAATGTACCTACATTGTTTCATGAATAAATGATTGATTGTTAGTGTTGAACACTGACTGACTGACTGTACCTCACGAATTTTTATGAAACTTAATTTTCAGAGGTCCTAGGCCTCAGTTTCACTTTGGCCCCTTTGTACTCTCAGGAGTAAAAAAAATGTCGCGGTAAATTTAATTAGACGCATGTTACCCCAAGGGAATCGGACCCCGCGTCCTCTCGACCTCGACCTACCACAGACATAGCCTACCAACTAAGCGGTCATAAGGCCCGGTATCCACCTAAGAGTCGAGCGGACCTTGGTTATTTTTCTCCTCAACTCAGCTCCAATAACAAAATCCTATTGGTATTTTTGTCGTTAGGGGGCACCAGGATTAAATAGATAGGTAAGTATTATACCAATATACCTTCTCTTCTAACAAAAGTTTCATGGGGTTAACTTCTCTCCAAATAGCTCAGGCCTCAGATAAATTAGACAAGATAACAGTTAGCTTAATTTGAACTTCTGACGGTGGCAACGGCAATTGTGTGTTGAATATGGTTTACCGTGTATTTTTTTTCCTGAACGAAAGCCGCTGTCCCGAATTGAACATGGCTCTTCGTTAAGACGTTCATTATACTCTTAAGAAGTGTTGGAGATAAAATCTGCATTAAAGATTAGCCTATTGACTGTTTAATTAGGTGTTTGCAATCACAAAGTGTATACCAACTGCCACGTTATAGATAGGTTTAGACAGGTAAGTACTCGGTCGGTAGGTAGGTACTTACTATCTTTTAAAAAAATCTTTATTATCAATTACTGACTGTCATTTCCATTAGGACAAATTTTAATGTTCGCATTTTTGTGAAAACTTTTAAATAAAACTAGCAAAATTAGAAAAAATATACTACGTAGATAGAGTATAATTTTGCTTTAATCGTACCTACCTGAGCCTAAATAGGATTCCCAATAATTAAACATGAAATTAATTGTTATGAAATACCGCATGATACCCGATATGTAGGTATAATTACAAACTATCATTTAGTTAAAAATGTTATAAATACACAACCGAACCAATCGTACCTAATAAAATATAATACTTACCTACCTACATAAATTCATTTCCTACTGAAATTTGATTAACACTCAAACTGTTGGGATTCGGCCACCCTGGTTTACTACTATCTAGCTAAATGCACATAGTAACGACTCTTCGAATGTTGTTTAATCTCAAATGTTTGCTGAGACGTTGTACCCAGAAATGGGACATTTGGTGTGGTCAAGCGTCTATTATGGAAAATCAACAAAGGCTTTTTGGGAAATGTGTACTAAATGTCACGTGTGTCGTAGGCCTAACTAAACTGGGCTGCAAATTACCAGCTATCGGGTCCTAAATTCCTAATTAATATGAAAAGTCCATGTACTTTAGGCGGTTACGGAAACGATGGCGCAATGAGCTATTGCTGGGACCAGATACAAGTGAATTAATAAAATAAATAGTAGTAACGTTCTGTGTGGTGTAAGACACCTCGATCAGTAGTTTAGGTACTTGTATAGTAATATATATACGTAGGTAGAGATTAGGTACCTACATGACACGAGTTGATCTTCAGCGAGGCAATTGATAACGGGCCGAGGAGTTCCGTTCCTTTACGTAGGGTCTGGCTCATAGTCATCTAACCACCGCTGACACTATCAGTTGTATCGTAAATTGGATAACGCTTGTAAAAAAACCAATTCAATTGTGAAAAAAGTCTCCTATTATGCAACGATAATTGGATTGGGTCGTTGACTTGGTTCCAGAAACGGCAACACATACTGACATGATATATTATGTTTTTTTGCAAATCACTTTCACACTTACTTTTTATAATACATGATTATGCGCATGATTTGCTATGAGCCACCTATTAATGTGTTTTGTTACGCATGAATTGCATGACAAGGTTTAAGAGACACGTTATTTTCAAAATAAACTGTAATTGATAGATAGGTACTATAGCTTTAATAAAGATTGAAAGGTATAGGTATAAGAGTTAAGTATAGCTTAGTAATTAAATAATTATAAATTCTAACGATTTTGGTCTGTATTGGTATTCTAAAAACTCTTAAGAGAATTATTATATATAGGTACAGTATAACCACTACCTAGATTTCCTCAAAAAGTAAAAAAAAAGTCAAAACAATTTTATTGCATGTAAGTACACTGGGTACATTTCATTTATACAACGAAAATTTTTTATCTACCTCCGCTTCCAGGTGATAGCGCTGAGCGGCGCAACAAATTTCCGCAACACATCTTTTAAAATCAAGTTTCTAGTACCTATGAGGTACGCGCGAGAACAAGCTTAACAGTGGCAGTTTTGGATGCCCCACACATAGTTGTCTTATTGAATCGGCATTGAGAAATGCAACAAAAACATTGCGCTCGGTGGGTAATTGAGCATCCTTTGCTCCCGACATTCCCTAATCGTCGGGCCCGAGACAATTCCCACGCGCGCCACTGTGCACCGCTTCGAGCGTCGATGCAACCGTAAGAGTAGTAGTTAAGTAACTTTTAATCAAAATTCCGAGAATGGCAACAGAAGAGAACTCTGTCCGTTGATTGCCGGTAACTTACACAGATTAGTGATACGTGTAGGCACAGTATTTAAAGTCTATACCTATTACTAAGCGCACAGCAGTTTGGCGCGGGAAGAAAATCTACGATGGGTAAGGGAAAGACAGCTGGCAACAGAGAGTTCGACAAAATTGACGTCAACGAAAAGAGAATAATGTATTCTAATTTTGAATTTTGAACAGCAGAGAGGCAAAGTATTAAAGTATAGACATATGATCTCTTTGGTGGGTTCTCGGGGCCTAGCTAATTTTTTTCATTCATACGCACAAACTTGATTTCTTCAAGGTATTAGAAAACTATACATAATTCTGAAAATAACAGGTACCTACACCTACTACTGTCCTGCCAAGACTTGCAGTTATTCCAGAATATTGGCGAGCGATTACATCAAAAGCAACAAAGCAAAAGAACTGAAGACTGAAGACGCTTACTATGACCGAACTTAACCCAGATCATGTAATTATGATTCCGCCGCACGCAATGTAACATTAATAAGAAATTAATGTATTGTTGTACTGAGTCACTGACTCTATTATTTGAGTAGTGCATAGGTATTTCATTTCGCTCGTAACAATATGAATTTTATCCCAATTACGATCAGAGTTCTACTTCACGTGCAAAATCGGTTTTTAATCCGCCAGCAATCTGGAGAGCAACTCTAGACGGCTTTGAATAGGCAGCATGTGAACCAGAGCTAGTAATTGGGTGCACCCGAGCGGCGCTAGTAATTGATATGGCAGGCTAGCGGTTCTCGATCGGCGTATGCATCTGGCTACGCCCTTCGAAGTGTATGGCATTTGGATCCGCAAGTTCATCGTTGCGGCAATCGAACTCGCCGCTTCTGGGAGAGATCGATTCGGCTTCCCATGCACGATGTTGCAACGGTTACAGTTAGTGGACGCGATGCTTATCGTATGTTAATGGATCTAAACGTACGCACCTTCTAATAGCTATGTTGGCAAAACCATAATAAATGTGATGGCCCTCAATCTATGATGAAATTTATTAGATGTGAAAACATGTCTCAGTATTTATGATGCGTGCGCCTAAATGAGTAAATGCAATTACTTGTATTAAGTACATTTTAATGTTGCCGAAGTTTACTAAGAAATAGGAACCCTACTTACCTATCGTATAGATAGAAAAAGAATTTGAATTAATAAAAGTAGGATTATAAACACATAGCAGCATGTTATACCTAATACTACGTATAATATCTATTTACATTTTTGTTTGGTGCAGACGATTTATAATAATTGATGGTTATTTTAGGTAGGTACCTGACTGAATTTATTCAAACGCCGAAAACCTAAGCAATAAAATTAATTTCATACTACTTGTATGCAATTAATTTAATTTGCTAGGTGATCAAACACACATAATTATTAATGGAGCTTACACAATGTTTTTCATGACCCTTTATAGGTGGTGTGGAGTTGAGTAACCACTCTTCCTTTTAAGTGGTCAGAGTAGTCGAAGGATAACCTTTATCTAAAGCAGTAAGTATTTACCAATAGGTAACTACTTTACTATGAATTTTCATATGTAATAAGTAGGTACCTACCTACTTGCCCATTTACTTTAAAATTTCATTTATTTTATTCCTCAAGAGTAATTGTGTTTAAATTAAACAGAATATAATTATAGTTACATGGCATTTTATTGGGAATTTCGTTTTTCAAGAATTATATTTGCCAAGTTATATTATGTACCTACTAAGTAGTAGGCACAATTTTTTTGTTTCAGTTAACAACTACCTACATATAATTATATCCTACTTAATATTAAAAAGGCGAAAGTTTGTAAGGATGTTTGTGAATTTGTATAGATGTTTGTTACTCTTTCACGCAAAAACTATGGAGCAGATTTTGATGAAACTAAACAGTAATATAAAATAAACATCAGAATATCACAATAGGCTAGATACCTCGGGAAAAGCAGTTGCCGCGGGAGTGTAGCCTTTAAGGATGTTGTGATAGATTCCCAACATTTACTTTCAGGATGCCAGGGGAAAGACAACATGTAAAAATCATAATGAACTAAATCGCTTACCATAACAATATTTATTACGATGAGCCATCGTAAAAACATCAAGCAGCTTGATTTTATAGACATTTTCACGGTTTACACATAAACTTGTTTTATAGTCTAGTTCTGTGTTAATTTTGCTGATTTATGTAGCGCGTTCGCGAGCTTTAATTTCCCGCCAAGTGGCCAGTGGAGTGGCAACGCTATGCACGACTGTTGACTGACGCTTTGCCCGCCAAACTGAAGCAGTAAGCACCGTGAGAGCTTCGCGAACCGTCTCTGAATGGCCACTCCACTCGGAGGGAGCATTGGCGGGAGGGACGATCTTGTAGGGGAAACTGCCTCGGGTAATTCACTAAGAAAAGTTATTTGCTGACTTGCCTTACAGGGACCCGAGGTAATAGAAAAATGTAACCGTTTTATTTAACGTTATAGTCCGTAGGTTTTGATTGTTGTTGAATGAAAATATGAGTAAATACTCGCATATAAATATGCGAATTGCTTCTAAGAATTGGTTGTATGAAACTAGGTATAACTAAGTATATATTATTCACCATATTTTAAGGTAGGTATACCATACCTTCAGGAACAAACTATGAACACCGTATCCAATTTGGTGAAGACAGATAAAAATTTAAAAAATTGTTTTCACTTCTATTGCTCGTATAGGAGATACAGGGAAACTGTCTTAGGAACCTTTTGGTATTTTTTCGTGATAACATTTTTGACATAGTAATCGGAGCAGCTGGAGTTCAGGTGGCATGCATGAATAAGTAGTAAGTAAGCACGGTCTGTTTTATAAGAAAACATTTTATTAAATTTGACTAACTTCTGCTGCTGGATTGGATTTTTTTCTTCCGATACAATAAAATGATTCTAACATGAAACTAAGTCGATACGCATTTAAAAAAAAACATCAAAATTATTTTGCACTGGCGTTGTATGAGAAAACATTTTATTGAATTTGACTAACTTCTGCTGCTCAGATTTTTTTCTTCCGATATAATGAAGTGATCGTTACATGAAACTGAGTCGAACCGCATTAAAAAAATTTTGTGCAAATTGTCTCATTTTATGGACAACACACGCTTGACCAAAAAATTTCTATGTCATAAGATACTTTCCCTGCATCTCCTATGGTTTCGGACTTGCCTATACTGTCCCATTTAAAAAAAACACTGTATATCTCCTATGTCTATGACATCGTCTTGTTACGTTAAATGATTTATCTGTAAATGACGATAACTTTTTTCGCTGTCATCCGATTCCAATGAAACAACGCCTATAAGTTGCTCCAGGCTGTGCTTAATCTACCTGTGAAAACCGCAAGAAAATCCGTTCAGTGGTTTCGGAGATTAGCGATTACAGACAGACTGAAAAACAAAAAAATTAAAAAAAAACTTTTTTTGTGTTCTGTTACTCTTTTTTTATCGCCTACGCTCATTTTTTTATAAATTTGTTCAAAGTACAGACACACGATTTCTACTCCTTTATTATAAGTATAGATGATGCAACCAGAGTACCAGACAATTGCCTTTAAAATAATCAATACCTGTCGCTCAATAGGTATTTTCCTTCTTCAACAATGATAAGATCTTTATTCATGAATGAATATTAATGTTTGTGGCATTTAATTGAAGTCAAATATCGACACCTTTATTTATTTTATGTAACACTATCTTTATCTTTCGCTAAAGTACCTATAGATGTTGTAAAATAAAATTTCGTTATTTTTAATTTTATATAATACATTTAATAAAATAATAAATAAATGCGTTATAATATAAATACCCATAATTCCCATTAATGTGACCAAGTTTATGATGCTTCAGTAAATAGATTGCTTACATGCTAAACATATTATTCAAAGATTACTCCTTGTTTTTTCTTCTGGTAGTCATTTACCTAATTTTTTCTTCAAGTTCTCAGCCAACTTGTCCATAAACTCAAATGTTTCGTAATAGTCTGCCCTCTTTACGTTGTTCATACCCTTGATGCATATAGCAAGATCCTTGGTCATTACACCAGCTTCAATAGTTTCAATGCAAACACTTTCCAGTGTTTCAGCGAAGTTTTTCAGTTCATTATTTTCGTCCAACTTGGCACGGTGCAGAAGGCCTCTGGTCCATGCAAAGATAGAAGCAATGGGGTTGGTGGATGTCTCCTTTCCTTGCTGATAGAATCGGTAATGTCTAGTGACAGTGCCGTGAGCTGCTTCAGCCTCCACAGTCTTACCATCAGGGCAAAGAAGAACAGACGTCATGAGACCCAGTGAACCATAGCCCTGAGCAACAGAATCCGATTGGACATCACCATCGTAATTCTTACAAGCCCATACAAATCCACCCTCAGACTTCATAGCATATGCGACCATGTCATCAATAAGCCTATGCTCATACCAGATACCTGCAGCCTCAAATTGTGATTTGTATTGCTTGTCATAGATTTCCTGGAAAATGTCCTTGAAGCGACCGTCATACTTTTTGAGAATGGTGTTCTTTGTGCTGAGGTATAGAGGGTACTTCCTCTCCAGAGCATATTTGAATGAAGAGTGTGCAAAGTCAACAATGGATGCATCAGTGTTAAACATGCCCAGAGCTACACCAGCACCCTTAAAGTCATTAACAACATGTTTAATGGGTTCTCCAGATGGAGGGGTCCAAATAAGCTCAAGTTTACCTACTCCCGGTACAACAAAATCAGTCGCTTTGTACTGATCAGCATGCGCATGACGGCCGATAATGATAGGCTTATCCCAGCCAGTTACCAGACGAGGGATATTTTTGCAGATAATAGCTTCTCTGAAGACAGTGCCTCCAAGGATGTTACGGATGGTCCCATTAGGACTTTTCCACATTTTCTTCAATTTGAATTCTTCGACTCTGTTTTCATCAGGGGTAATAGTAGCACACTTGATACCAACATTGTATTTTTTAACTGCATTGGCGCAGTCAATAGTGACCTGGTCTTCGGTCTTATCACGGTGTTCAATGCCCAAGTCATAGGTGTGTAATTCAATATCCAAAAAGGGCAAAATGAGCTTATCTTTAATCAGATCCCAGATGATTCTGGTCATCTCATCGCCCAGAATGTCGACAACGGGTCCAGCCTTAATCTTCGACATTGTGATGTTTCTGAAATAAAATAAATAGGTATTTTTAAAAATAGTTTTGAGTACCTACCTATCAGTTGTTTATACCAAACAAGGATTTACTCTTGTAAAGTCGACCGCACGTCAGTGGAAACAAAACTAGTATAAACTGGTGTTGCATAGTATTGAAACTCCCTAATAAACCAGGCCAGCTCAAGGTCAGTGTTTCCACTGACATGCGGTCGCCTGTACTATGGAAATTAGATAAGGACAGGAATATTCCTAATTATGAAACACTCTGACCAACTTGATCAGGGTAATCACTACAAATTGTACAAAGTTCCTAGTGGTAATCCGGAAATTGAAACCATGACCTATGGGGTGGGTGGTCTGTGCCTCTGGCACTCATAATATCCATAGGTGAATGTGACAGGCTTTGGATTTTATTTGTTTACATAATAATTTATTGTACACACTAAATACATGGAAACAATACAAAGAAAATTATTAAAAATAATTTCTGTATTTATTCTTTATTTATATTATTCTCTTGCATAATCTACCATTTGCATACATAGCCTATTAATTTCACAATACTGTTACACTATCAGTGGTTTTAGTTAAACAACAGACAGAGTTATCACTCCAATAACATTGCGTGTTGAGGTTGTCTTCTAACCGCAAACAATTTCGCTATCAATTGACCCCCAATCAAGCTCCCAGCGCTGTGTTATCATTACAATATCTATTTATGAGGGACCCAATCGACCAATTACATAATTTTGTATCAGTAGATGTAAATTAGATACTTAGTTGGCACATATTGGGTTTGTTTGCCTATGTCCAGCTGTGGCATTAACAGACTAGTGATGAATGAACAAGAAATTTTGTAACTGCGTTTTCAGATTCTTATTAGACAGTGGGCTCTATTCTAATAGAACCAGGAATTATGGGAAATAAATAAATGGATAACTAACCTACCTAGGTACCTACTTACCTATGATACAATTATGTACCTACCCTACTTATTGTAACTTAATATTCTGGTGTAATAGGTATAGGTACTTACCTATTTTTTTAACTAACTAGAATACATACATAATGTCTATTCTCGCAGCAAATAAGGTAATGATAATCAAAGTTACTAATCATTACTTACTACTGACCAGATAGACTAATGTAAATAAGAAATGAATTAAGAAACCTTGAAAGTTGTTTTAACATGGCAAAGTACAAAGTTCAAGAAGGTAAGCACCTACTTAGCTACATAACTACTACTTAGCTAATTTGCTCAAAAACTGGTAGACAAGTTGATTGTAATGACAAATTACATTACCTACAAAAAGGTATGTGGAGAAAGTACTCTACATTTATGTTGTATAATAGTAAAAATGATAAAGATAGGTATGTACATGAACCGGGTTTTGGTACATCGACTGCCGAATGAATTGATGAAGGCGACGATGACAAATACAGGTATGTATACCTACTTTGTTTTTCAGGAAAGTTAGTACTGTTAAAAAAATTACAACCAAAAATTTAGATAGATATAGGTAATTAAATAAACTTACATTTTTAATTACAGAAGGTACTTTAAATCGCAGCGAAATGTTCGGCCAGACCAGCAGTACATCTACCAGCAAGCGGTAAAAAAATGAAATGACAGACAGATAAATTAACAGTGTTGCCAGCGTCTAATTTCGATTACCTACCGCCAAAAATTTTTGATGCTCACTTTTTATCATTTTAATTTTTTTTCGGTTCATATAATCTATCTTTAATTCATTATATCGACGGTGAAGTGCTAACAAATCCTAACTTACATTTTTTAAAGAAAACGACTTAAGAATGCAGTTCGATAAACGCGTCTACTGGTATATGAATAAAGTTGAAATTCGCAAAATTTGGTTTTTGTAAGTTAGGAGTTGTTAGCACTTCCCCGTCGATATACTCATTCTTGTCGTTGGATTAAACTTCTTGGGCGCGTCTTACACAATAATTATCGCGATTATAATCACGATCCGTATCACAATTTTACTTAACGATCTGTCAATATCGCAGAATACACCAGTCACGATATTGATGATAAATTAAATATGACTGCAAGCTGCTGCTTCTATATCTTCTCACATTCTTTTTTAGTTTTTGGCTTTGGTAGGTAGCAAAATTATAGCTTTGCAAATTGCCGTACTTACGCCGTATCTGCTACCGCAATGGATTTGATGCGCCGTAGACGTAGCTTTCTCTTGATATTTAGTCTAATTTCCATAGAAAATGGCAATTGCGGTAGCAATGGCAACACTTATTTAAATGAATGAATGAATGATTCCGAAAAGCCCAGTATAAAAAAAATAAAAAAAGAACGAGTGATTTGTGACGTCATGATGACGTGCGTGTACGTGAATTTTTAATGTGTTTTATGGCTTTGGAAGTGAACTGAGAAGATACTTTTTGGCGGGATTTTGTCAGAGATGGTTGTCGTTTTCATAAAAAATCTATATTGTAGGTATTGGTGTATAACTCTGTGATAGTTGTAGTGTCTGGAATATATTAGGCATTTAGCAATAAAATACTTTCAGAGGATAATCGACATGTTTTATTTAAAGAGCACTTGACAGTCAACAGCAGTGAGTTGCTATAGCTACCACAATGACCGACCATAGATTCACAACACTCCGCCTCACGAAGATTTCGCAATGTGGATAGAATCCTTGATGGAAGATAGCTTCGTGCCACTCAGTGCTTTGGTCAGCATATCTGCTATCATCTGCTGCGATGGGATATATTCAATGACTATTTGTCCACTTGCAATCACTTCTCTTATGTAGTGTTGCTTTATATGAATATGCTTTGACTTCGCATTTATTACTGGGGTTTTAGCCAGCTTTAGCGCAGCTTGGTTGTCATTAAATATCTTGACCGCAGTATTACTTATGTGAAGATCCTTTAACAGGTTCTTTAAGTATATTGCCTCTTTGGCAGCTTCTGTTAAGGACATATATTCGGCTTCGGCCGTTGATAGTGCAACTGTACGTTGCTTTTTAGCTTCCCAGCTAACTGGTGTTCCACCCATTGTAAATATATAACCAGTATATGAGCGTCTATCAATTTCGCATGAAGCCCAATCAGCGTCTGCAGCGCCTTCCAATAGTTTTCCTGTCCTTTTATAGATGAGCCCCTCTTCTTGCGTTCCTTTCAAATAACGAAGAACACGCTTTGCAGCTGTAAAATGCGTTTCATCAAAACAGCTATTAAATTGGCTAAGGTAGCTCACTGCAAAAGCTATGTCTGGCCGTGTGGCTACAGCCAAATACATTAGTGTTCCAATGAGATTTTGGTACGGAAGGTCTTTTTGGCATGTTTTGGCCTTTTTCAATTTAAGTCCGACTTCTAAGGGAGTTGTCGAGGACTTACAATCCTTCAGTCCAAACTTTTCTAGACTCTGGTCAATGTATTTCGTTTGACTTAGTTTCATACCGCCATTCTTTTCCTTTTCGAAGTGAATTCCAAGACAGTATTTAATCTCTCCGAGATCTCTTAGGTCAAATTTCTTAGCAATATTTGCTTTCACTTCTTGGATCAATTTTTTATTCTTACTTGCGATGATAATATCATCTACGTATATGCTGAGTATGACTAAATTGTCTAAATCTCCGCCTTTCGCTGCATATATGTAAGTGCAAGGATCAGTGAATGATGGCTTGAATCCAATTTGTTTCAGGTTCTCGTCCAGCTTTAAGTACCACTGTCTTCCTGATTGTTTTAAACCATACACTGCTTTGTTTAATTTACATGCAGTTGTAATCTTTTGGTTCTTTAGATCTTCCTTCATCTTAATTGCTTTTTCTTTTATTTCTTTTTCTGCATTCTCATCTTTTATTATTTTATCTAAGTATATTTCTAACTTATTTGGTTTCTTCATATAAATTTCTTCTTGAATGTCACCATTTAGAAATGCAGTACAGATGTCAATTTGATCGATGTACATGTCAAAATTGACTGCAATAGAAATTAGAAGTCTAATTGAACTTAATCTCGTTACAGGGGCAAAAACTTCTTGGTAATCTTGTCCCGGTATTTGAGAAAAACCTCTGGCTACTAATCGCGCCTTCTTCCTATCTAATTTACCGTCTGGTCCAAATTTTTCTGTTAATATTAACTTACTGTCAACCATATTTCTTCCAGTTGGCAATTTTTGGATAGTCCAGGTATTATTTTTTAGATGTGAAGAAATTTCTTTTTTAATTGCTTCATCCCATTCTTCCATTCTATCATCTATCAGATGTGACATATCATAGTCATTCATCCATACAGGAGGTCTTATGACTCTTTGTGGTCTTTCATGGATTATTTCTGGTGGTACCTCATCATTTTGACTTTGCATAATTTCAATGTTTTCTTCTTCAGTTTCATGAAATATATCATTAATTGATGAGTCAATATCTTCAGATTGTTCTGCTTGAGCTTCAAATCTTTCATTCATGATATTATCGTTTTCCACCAATATCTCATTTACTTCTCCTTGGATTTGAATGGGTTGTTTTTCTTGTATTATATTTTCGCATAATATTTCAATTGTGCCGTTTTCACCATTCTGATTTTTCATTTCTTTCTCTTTATTTTCATAGTACATTTTCTTCATTATTTTGACATCTCGGCTTACCATCAGTTTATTTTTGTCCGGTATCCAAATTCTGTATGCTTTACATATTTCAGAATAGCCGATAAATACGCCTTCGAAGGTTTTTGCACTAAATTTCTTCTTTTGTTGTTTATGTTTTATCAGAACGAATGCTTTTGCACCAAATATTTGGAAATGGTAGATGGAAGGTATCTTTCCAGTCCACATTTCATATGGAGTTCTCATTTCTATGACTCTACTTGGAGTTCTGTTTGCAATGTAGGTGGCGGTTGTTACTGCTTCAGCCCAATATATATCTGGAACATTAGCATCTAGCATCATGCAACGTGCTTTCTCCAAGAGCGTTCTATTTTTTCTCTCCGCCATCCCGTTTTGTTGTGGCGTGTAAGGGCAGCTTAATCTTCTTTGTATTCCGTTATCTTTAAGGAATTTATCGAATTCTTTATTGCAGTATTCGCCTTTACCATTATCGCTTTGAAGATATTTTATTTTCTTCTGTGAAAATTTCTCCATTTCTCGTTTGTATTCTTTGAATTTTTCAAGAACTTGATTTTTTCGAGTTATTGTATATACTCTTGTATACCTTGTATGCTCGTCTATAAATGTGACGAAATATTTAGATTTTGCGAACGACTCTACCATCGGCCCACATACATCAGAGTGCACAATTTCGAGTGGTTCCGATGTTCTTTTTTGTTTTTCGGGCTCTTTAGGGAATGGTAGTCTTGACATTTTGCCTTTGATGCACACTTCACATTCTGTGAGTTTATCACTTGCATTAAAGTTTAGTCCGCGCATAGCTTCCTTTTTCATGCCTTCTTTTAGGTCATGTTCATTTATATGAGCTAATTTTCGATGAATGTTATCAATGTCTGTAAGAAATACAGCTTCCTCGTCATTTTCATTTTGTATTTTATGATCAACATCAATATAGTATAAGCCATCAATTAGTTTTGCTCTCAGTCCTACCTTTCCGGTTTTCAAATTTTTAATTGTTGCATTTTCCTTTTTAAATAGAACTGTATGTCCACATTTGGTCATTTTTGCAATTGACAGGAGGTTCGTCGATAGGTTAGGTACATAAAGGGTGTCTTCCAGTTGATATGATTTATCTGCATGCTGGAATATCACAGTTCCTTTCCCTTCTATTGCCTCAGTATGCCCATTGCTTGCGAGCTTTAATTGGCCTTGATTATTTTTATTGAGTGACGAGAACATCTTTTCATCGCTACACATATGACTGGTTGATCCGCTGTCCAAACACCATTCGGCTTTCATTGCAACATTTTTATTTGCATAATTTGTTTTTTCTCCTTTCTGAGTCTTATTTCTGCAGGTTTCAGTTTTATGTCCAAATTTATGGCAATTTTGGCATCTATCTTTGTTACGGTTATTATACTTTTTGTATTTTTGTTTCATATTCTTCGAATATAATGCCTCACCTTCAGTTTCGACTACATTGTTTTGCCTAGACTCATATTCTTCAAGGATTTTTATCTTAAGTTCTTCTGGGGTTGGTAATTTATCGCGGGACTCTATCGCGATTCTAAAATTTTCGAAATTTGTAGGTAGAGAACAGAGCATGATGATACTAAGCAGATCTCCATTTATTTCTACTTCCATGTTATTTAATTTGTCTACAACATCTTCGAATTTGTCTAGATGGTCGCGCATGTTATCGCTTTCCTTACATTTTGTAAGTATAAGTTGTTTTAACAACGATGCTTTGCGGGCAGGTCCCTTGCTTTCATAAATTTCTTTAAATTTATCCCAGATTTCTTTGCCTGTTTGACAGTTGCGGACGGCTTTTATTTCGTTCGGCGAAATTAATAAAATTAATTCAGATCGCGCTAGAATTACCTGTTCGTCATATTGTTCTTTTTCTTTGGTATCTGTAGGTGCCTTTTTTGTCTCCGATATGTATTCCCACAGCTTACATTTTATTAAAACTGCTTGGGCTTGGATTTTCCAAGTATCGTAATTATTTTTATTTAACAGTTCGATTTTATATGTATTTATATTTCTCGACATTATTTATATTTTTACTGGTCCCATAACCTGTAGTGTCTGGAATATATTAGGCATTTAGCAATAAAATACTTTCAGAGGATAATCGACATGTTTTATTTAAAGAGCACTTGACAGTCAACAGCAGTGAGTTGCTATAGCTACCACAATGACCGACCATAGATTCACAACAATAGTTTTATAAGCAACAAGTGCCTAATAAAGTGTATATTGTGAGGGATAGTTCATTAAATGCGTGTAATGACTCTTTCCGGATTGTTCCAAATTATCCCTTGTTAAATCTACATTACTATCAGTTTAGTGCAGTGTTAGCATCTATAGTGTGGATCACCGAATGACACTAGTTGTGCCCTTGAGGCCATGCTGCGGTTTTATGTATTTGTGATTAGAAACTACGATTTGGCCATGGAACTAATATGTACTACGTTGTAATTAGTTCCATGGATTTGGCCTTTATGGACTTGTTTCCAACTGGCCGTAAAATTATTTTAAAAAATGAAATGAGAAGAAAAAAAACGGGGCAAGGCAAAGCTGTTTTGCATAGAATTCGTTATATTATCAAATAAAATGCGATTCCAGTGACATGAAGAATATTGTAAAACGTTATATGAATGTCTGAGAACAGTTCGAAATGGTAGTTCAGAAGAATTGGAATAACGCTGACGCTTCACAACAAAATACAGCTCCAGAAAGCTCGTCCAGCTCAACATGGAGCTTCCAAGCCCCGTCCAAGATTGTAAACATTCGAAGCAGTGCTCCTTGCAATACTATGCAAGCAGCAGTAAGTACCGTATTGAAATGTTTGCGCTTAATTAAGTAGCTGAACAAAGACATGACTTTTGCGTGGTTTTTATAGCTATAACAAAAGCTCTTCACATTGTAAAACAGTGATAAACAAAGGCAGTACTAAATGTTAGGATGCTAAATGCAAAAATAACGTGAAATTCTATTTATTATGCATTATCTTTCTCTGTATACAGACAGGCTGGAACAGAAAACTGTTAAAGCTACTAATAGGTGTTCTGAGGTCTGATGCTAAAAAGGATGTACCTACCTACTACTTTTCTGCTGGGGACACTTTTCTGCTCCATCCACCTGTATAAAGTACTTTGTTTTGCATTAGTGTTATGGGTCCATGATCTACTATTTAGGCTTATCTAACACCTATTGCTATTTTGGAATGCAAAAAAAAAATTTGGTGTAAATAGTGATTTTATTTAGTATGTTTAATTTTAATTGATTCTGTGGGATATTCCCAAATAAATTTATTTCAGAAGCAGACAGTAAGTCGTCAAATTGCCATTAATACGTTGGCTGCCATGCATAGAAGGTTCAGCCTCCCTGGTCCAGTGCAGCCCCACTCGAGACCTATTGCTGAGTTCCGTGCTAGCGCCAACAAGTCTCTGGACATGTTGCGACAGACCATACAGTCTGCTGTTACTAGAGAAATTGATCAAGTTATCAAGAAATATTTGGAAGTTAGTGCAAACCTATTTTTTGTTTATAAAAATAATACCTACCTATGTCTTATATATCTTATGTCTATCTATGGTACTCTGTCTGATACAGCTACTTATAAGAAAAAACGCAATTTCGCAACAGACAAAGTACTGTTTTATTTTGTACAAAATATGATTCAGTGAACTGTTCAGTGAAGTAGTAATTAAGTACCTACCTATCTAAATAGTTAAAGTAAGCAGTGTATTATTAATTATTATTATCATATTTTATTGAATCATATTTGGTATGAAATTTAATTGTATCTGTTGCAAACTTGAATTTTTCTGATACATAGTACCATAATGGTACTATGTATCAGAAAAATCAATGATTGATATGAATACATGGTAATTCATTTTTGTGTGTTCACACACCACTCACACACAAATTGTGTGTGAGTGGTGTGTGAACACACAAAAATGAATTCACACCACTCGCACACCACTCACACACAATTTGTGTGTGAGTGGTGTGCTTTACGTCCACAAATTTTCTTTTTCAGAAATTCTTTGTTCCTGCTGTCAACAACATAAGATTGAACTTGGGAGATGAATCTGTTAGTGAAGATCAGGTATAAAAATTTTCTATTTCATCTTTATTTTGCTAACTAAAGCTAATACAGTTTGTTTTAATCTTTCTGATAAATCTTATTTTTATATTAGCTACGATTTTTAATTCTATTTAAATAGGTATTATTTATTGGACCCTAATGTTTTCAGGTGAGAGCGGTTTGTCGCGCCATGCTAGACGCAACAAGATTGCTGTACACGACTCCACCACGTCCTGCCCCATCGCCTTATGAAACCAGTGATTCGGAGTCTAGCAATAGTGCAGACAACAGATTCGTCAAGCAAACTGGTGTAAGTTATCATAATATGTGCTGAGTTGACAGCATTTACTATGGTAATTATATTGCTGATTAGCTGCAACTTACAACAGCTTATAACATACAGTTACAGAGTCCACAGAACAAGCGCAAGGAATCTGAGGCAGACTCTGACCTGATCGCCAAGCGCAAGAAAATCAAGCAAGAAGAGACTTCAGACAGTGGATCGTCATCACCGCTGCCTTCACCAGCCATCAGAGACCCAGAAAAATGGAATCCAGATAGACTGACTCAAGAGACTCTATTTATAATGGGATCCCATGCTCACAAAGTAATAATACTCACTATTGTGTATCTTATGTTTTTAGGAATATATTTGCTGCATGCATTCATATAGAGGTGTTGAAGAGGAATAAATATGGCCAGAAACTGCTTCTTTAAAGCAGAAAATTCAAGAAACCCAACCTCTTTATTATAAAGAACTGGTGTTGCTGTTGTAATTGGCTTGGATGGCAAATGCACACAACTTGTATACCCAAATAAGTATATTATTGATCTATTTGTTTCTATAGGTCCTGGGTCTGGGCAACTCGCGTGGACGCCTGTACACGAGGCACGCTGGCCTGCTCCGGTACCCAGCAGACAGCGCTGACAAAGAGTGGATCGCCGGGCATAACCTGGTGAATGCTGTTGGCGGTAAAACTTATATCATGGTACGTTTCAGTTAAGACTAGTATTTTTTCACATCCCATCCATCTATTAGAATGTGTCGAAACATATAAAAGTTAGATTTATGGCAACAGTTTGTGACGTTGTTGAACTTCTGTTTTGACATTAAATCGATAACGCACGCAGCGAAATAAACAAACGCACGATATTATATAAAATAACGTTAAATTTTCGAACATTGTATAATAATTTCTAACGTTCACACTATTTTCAGGTGTTGGAAGATATTGAAGAACTTGCCAACAGTGAGGCTTATCGTCACAGTTCCTTACCAATGCTTGGGGAACTGACAGGATTTAAAATACCACCATTTATGTTGAGAAAAATAAAAGCATATGTCACAAAGAGAGCTTTATGTGATGACTTGAGTACCATGGACAGTCCTCAACCTTCTACAAGTAATAATCAAGACGAGGATAGATTCAAAATTGATGATATCAAAATAGAGCCCCAGGATGCCTTCGATAATTTCAATGCCGGCCAGTATGTGACTAATTCCGATAATCGAGGTTTCTCGGATGATCTTCCTATGATTAAAGAAGACACAGACTTTGCTGATATTAAAGTTGAGGATATGGATGATATAAAAGTTGAAAATATCAAAGTGCAAGATCTAAACGTCAGTATCAAAGTTGAACACTTGGGTGATATGAATGTTGATTCTATCAAGGTCGAAGATATTAAGTTGGAAAATGACGATTTTGATCTATGTAAGCAATCTGACGATGAACAAAGTAATTTGGTTGATGGTTTATTGGAAGCTGACATAGAGTTTTTGAGCAGGAACTTAGGGAACATTGAGAGTGACGCAGATGCGCGGAAAACTATAGAGAAGTTGACGGGAGCAAACCCAGATACAATAACATTGATGGGAGACGAATTTGATTTGGGGACAACATTAAACACAAACAATGTAAGTTTTGTTTAGTTTTTTTTACTGAGTGAAGTAGCAAATTGGCAGACAACTCACGTGATGCGCATATGCAACAATCCAAAGGCAACAAGTGTGTTGCCACCCTGCAACTGCTGTACTCTTATAGCAGTGTTACGAATTTGTATTGAATGACAGTGCCCCCTATCTTACCCCGCATTAATCCCCGAAACCCTTTAATTCGGTCTTCATCCATATGTATGTAGTGTGTGATTATAAAATGTTTATTGTAAATGTATTGCTGGCTGAACAGTTCTCGAGCGCGCAAAGCACGAAGTGCATCACGGTGGCGTCGACGACGAGCGGCATGGTGCACAGCGTGCCCGTGGCGCACCTGGCCGCGCCGCCGCGCATCACCGGCAGCACCGTGCACTACTACACCAGCGCCCCAGGCCCGCCCGCCACGCAGCGGACCGTCCACCACCTGCCGCAGGCCACTGTCACCATACAGAGCATACCCGGCTCCACGTCGCAGATGATACGCGGGTTAGTTATTCTAGTTTCACGAACTTTACCTCTCTATTTGCATAAGATGGGACTATCAGAGACCTACATATGTAGAGCCTGTGGAGAGGACAGGGAGACGATGAAACATCTGCTGAGTGAATGCGATGCACTAGCCGCAAGGCGTATGAGTGTCCTGGGTGTGGCTTATCCTGAACCTGAGGGCTACAGGCTCCTACCCCTCAGCTGCACAATAGCATTTGTGCAGCGAACACTTGGGGAGGAGAGCGCCAGGTAAACACAGGGGCCGACACAATAGATCTCATAGGGTCGCAGTGACGCCGGGTGTGCCCGGCCCCCTTCTATAAGATAAGATAAGACCTCTCTATTTTCATGTACAGATTTATTAAAGATGTGGTAGATGTACTAGATGTAGTATAAAACGTAACCAATTTGTTCGGTAGGATCCTATGGTTTCCATAAAAAGTATGAGTAACCATTTCATACGTCATAAAAACAGTCGAATGTGTATCATTTGGGAATATGATTTTGCCAATTGGCAATAGTATACAGTCTCACATCGTTTAAGAAAAATGTCACATAATTTCTTATAATTATAACTACTATTTCTGTAATTGATCTAACGAAAACTATTTCAATTCATTAACAAATATTTTATTTTGTTTCTTTCTTTCACAGAATCCCAATCAACACGAAAACCGGAACGTTCAGCACAGTGATGTCGCAAGGTACGGCTAGCACAATAATCGGCTTCGGGACTCGAACGACCAACGGGAACGCCACCATAATCGGAACACCGGCCCAGTATGTCAACGTGGCGTCCAAGTCCTTCCCCACTGGTAACATCCTGCATAATGCTATCGTTTCCCGTAATATTATCAATCGGACCAACGCTGTCTCATCAGGCGTGTCTTTCAATGTAACTGCAGTAAGACCAGTTTTGCACACAACCGCTCCAAGGATAAGCACAGTGGTTACGGCGAGCTCGAGCGATTTCGATAGCATCTCCACTACTAAAGACATGATAGACAACGCGTGCAATTCGTCTGTGATGTTGAAGAAAGTATTGACCTTGGGCAGTTCAGGCGCGGCTAAATCTTTCATGATGCATAATACTCAGAAGGTTTTGTCTACCGGGTTCGCTAACGGTGTTACACCGCCGCCTAACGTTACTATCGTGAGCTCCGGTACCAGCGGAGGTTTACTGAATAACGCCAATGTTGGTATCACAACATCTAACATCATAAGTCCTACGTCAGGGACATTGAGCGCGACACATGCGACTTTGTCGGCTTTGTTGGCGTCCAACGAGAACAATCACTCAAATAAGAAATAAAATTTAAAATAATTTCGCGCTTGTATCCAAAAATATTAAAACTTGATCTCATTTTAGTATTAAGTTGTTGAGGTGAAAACTTAAACAATTTCTTATTATAACTAATTCACTCTGTAGTTTAAAGCTTGATAGAGAGGTCAGTGTTAAAATTTAGATTCTAGAGTGTAGCATGGTCAAAGTCTATACAGTTATCGGTAGCCTAATCATTTTTTAACCGTGATCGAAAAGGTTTGCAGTAAGATGGTCGTTAGTTTTTGTCAAGTACCATTATTTCTATCTAAATAAGATAACGTCGTCAAGAGTAACATTTGATTATACTATATTCGAGAGGATGTTTCCTCGTGTCGCATGGAGTAAAGTACCTGGGAATCTTATTGTATAATGGAAGATGTAAAAAATACTTAATACATACCTACTTAAACCGTCTCATTGAAAATGTAGGCTAATACGCTTAAATATTCGGTAAAGCTAATACCAAGTGATCTTTTTAAGAATAGTACCACTATCGAGGTTGTGTTAATGATTGTGTCATAGAATATGTTTTCTAGGAATATTCTCTGTTAATTTGTCAGGTTATAGCCTTATCTTCTACAAACAATTACTTAATTTTTTATCAAAGTTTATAATTTTAAGTACGAACGCTATTTGTAAGAACACTATTTTTGATGACATTTCAAGTCAATGACTAACTATTTTTATATATAGGTAAGAATAACTTGAACTGATTTTATTGACTGCAACTTCAACGTTAATCGTTGTCTTGAGAACATATTTTGTTATGATTTATTTTACAGTAATGTTAGGATTTAATACTGCGTAGTGTAATGCTATTAAATAGATTTTAGTTTTGTTTGTTGTTTTGCTTATTGCATATTAATAGGAGCTTTATTTCATGAGTAGTATTTAGAGGTTGTATGTTAAGACCGAGGCCGTGATAGTTTATTTACATAAATTCGATTATACATTTGCATCTTAATCAATAATCATAATTATGTGACTGATATGTTTAATTATTATTATTAATTTAGCCTTGGATTGGAATCAATATAGTCTTGGTAAGTGTAATGAAATCAAATTACCTTTGTGGTATTTAAGTTGAAGGAGGCTCCATTAATTTCAGTTTTAAAAAGCATTTTGGACGTATTGAGATGAGAATGAGATTAGTTAGTGTCTTCTAGCACGCGGGAGATTATAGATCAAATAATTTAACAAGTAGATAAGATGTCGTAATAAATCGTAAAATCACATCGACTTAAATATTATAAAATCACCATAATTTGTGTGAATGGACCTGTAAGATGGATGCGGTTCCCTGTGATATGTGCTGCATTTTATGACTTAAATGATTTGGTCCTGTTGGTTTGATTCTGACGATCTTGACCCCGAATAACGAACGAAGGCCTATATCAAGTCGTGTTATTAGCGATTTTTTATATTTAATCTTGCACAAAACAAGTCCATTGTTTTGTGCAAGCGATGACCAACTTTATCTGTGGCGGTGACAGTCGGCTCAACATTTTCATATGATTGTCCTGTCATCATTGTATCATAATAGAAATCCCAATTTACTGTATTTCGCAGACTTGCAGGCTTAAGCCTATATATTGTCTAGAATATATTATTTATTATAAACGCTACTTAAGAAAGAATTGTGGTGTGGCAGAGTGTGGTAATGCAATGCTTTTGAGCTTTAAGTTGGTATCCTCCAATGAGCTGCAATATTATAGGTTGTTATTATTTTGCTATCTATTTAGCTTTGGCGTGCAATTACATTTGATTTTTTTTTGTTTTCGAAATTGCGTCGTTAATTTTTAATTTGTTTAAATAATGCTAATATGCGTTTTTTATGCCAGTTGATTTTTTATATTGTTTTATGCCAGTGGTGTTTTATATTTTTTGCTGAGCTTTTATTTTATTTTATATAAAATGGTAGACAAAGATAAATCGCAATACATTATGTATTTTAGGAAACGTACATAATTAAAACTTAGGTACGTTAAGTTCACACAAATCAAATTATTGGTCGTGGTTTGCATCGTTGTAGTTGTGGTTTGTTGTCGTTGATAGATGTGCTTTGCTCTCTAATTAGAAATTAAGTTTACATGAAAAAAACTAGCGAATAAAGCTTTAATTATACCCCACCGAATATTTTAGACGTATACAATATTATTTTTCTTGATATATTTTTTTCTCTTATTATTTTTGTTTAATTTATTTCCCGATTCGCTTCTAATCACTTTCTTCGTATGAGGTGCCTACTACTTAATTAAATTCGTTTGCGTAACGTTGACTTTTTAAAATGACGAGTTTTCTAAATATTGAATTGCCAAAATGTTGACTGTATTCTATTTTGCACAACGTTGACGTATTAAAATGTTTTTATTCCCATTAGGTTGAGTTTTTTTACAGCGGTTTTTTTTCCGGTCCATCAAACCACCACCAGACCAGGCAGGTGGTCTAATATTTTAAGAAGACAACATTTTGAGAATTCAACATTTTAAGCATTCAACATTTTAAGAATTCCACATTTTGGGGAATCAATATTTTAGGAATTCAACATTTTGAAAAAACAACATTTTAGGAAATCAACGTTACGGACCTGAAGGTTTCAAATTCACCTCCTCTGGAGAGTGAACTTCGTTTGTGTTTTCATGATAAAAAATCGTTTCAATTTTAATGGTTGTACGATGTATATTGTGCGTATTGTATTAACTAGCTTTAAAGACAAGGTTCGTGTATGTGTATTGTGTGTTCCAACTAGCTTATGGGCTTCAAAATTCAAATCATCATGCCATTTGAGGAACGTCTATGTAACACTTCACGTTTTTAGACCCAGCTGTTTGAACTGTGTGTTGATAGATCAGCTGTTATTCAGTCTTCTAGATAGAATAGAATTTATTTGACGTACACAATTACAACACACTTACAGCGAGGGAAATAACAAGATCTGAATTCTAGATAGATAATCAATTAAAATGTTACCACAACATGATACAGTCGACCGCATATCAGTGGAAACACTTTGACCTTGAGCTGAGCTAGCCTATTAGGCAGTTTGAATACTATGAGAGACCAGTTTATACTGGTTTATTTTCCACTGACGTGCGGCCGACCGTACGAATGCTTCATCAATAACAGCAAATTACCAATGAAAAAAAAATTTTTTTGTCCATGACGAAACTACAAATACTGCAATACATACAAAGAATCGAATTGTAGAATTTGTATTGTTCTGAGCTTAAATTTAAACGATTTTGCACAAAGTTGTATGTGGGCTAAAATAAATATTGTGGAAAGTAAGCTTCCTTAATCAAATCATTCACTGTACTTTCATAGAGGAAAACGTATTGTCCTACTATGTACATAACTATTTTAGTCATAACAGTAAGAATATTCGTGATGGTTGATCATTCCATATAACGTTGTCATAGATTTATTTCATTATTATGAATCTATGACAACGTCTATTAAATTTTAATACATCTCTTCCGATGGTTGTAATTTGTAATTACTGTAATTTTTACTCTATTACGTAGGTACATAAAATTAAAAGATGTCTTTTCAAGGTGTATCATATCATGATTCATTGCGTTTGAGGAGCTTCAAAATACTGAACAACTTTTTTTCTACAAAAATGAGTTTCCAAAATGGTCATCATTAGCCCTTCGACGTCCACTGCTGGATATAGACATTCTGCAATGAACGCCACCACACTCGATCCTCCGCCCCCCCGCACTCAGCCGATTCCGGCCACCTTCTTTAGGTCGTCGGTCCATTGAATGGTTATCCGTATAATTATTTGTGTATATTATTTGTTATCCTTTTATTTTGAAACATACAAGTTTCAAGTAACAAAGTGAGAACGCATGTTCTGGCGTACGAGGTTACTGAATTTTAAAAAACCGCCAAGTGACGTATTTAGGGGACTAACTCCAAATTTTGGAATATTTTAGTTCTGTATTGACAGATTATGTGTGAGTAAATAATTCGTAGATTAAAAATTGTTCATTATTTGATACGCCATATGCCTGGCATTAGAACATGATACCCTTTTACGGAATAATAAAATTAAGCAGTAACATTAAAGTGTCTAGTTCAAAATGGTAGGAGTGTCGTGATTGTTGCGAAATCTACTATACTTACAGGTTATTCAATTTGCATATACTTAATATATTTTACGTATAAGTTGGTTTATCTTTATGGCTGTGTTTAGTACCTATTACAATTAATATTCCTATCGTAATAAATAAGTGGTTAATGTTATATCTATCTGGTGGAATTGAAGCTCTTTTACCTACTGGAAGACCGCGGGATAATATGTTTAATTCTAATTAAAATTAGAAAGTAGATAAGTACCTATAACCAAAAACCTATAAAAATATTTATTTTCGAAGTGAAAAATACCTAATGAAAACATGTGAAACAACAACTTAAGGCTCGTTTCTAACCACGATTGTAAATGTGTCTAGCTGGTAGTTAATTATTATCAAAATTTCCAGTTCTTATTGCGAGCTTGTAAACTTAAATAAATATGTGTCTTTAAAAATGTCGTATGATTACAGTAAGGTAGAACTGTTAGCCACGTGAAGAACCCTCACCAATAGTATTTTTCACCTCACAAGCTCGAAATGGTATACTTTCTCATCCGAAATCTGCGTTGTAAAATGCTTTTTATCCACTAGAGTGAAAAAGGTTTTCAAAATTCGAACCGTGTATATTTTTTTGTAGTAAGAATTTTAAGTGAATGATGGGTGAGATTTCAAAAAGCACCCGTAAAAAAACTATTAACTATTTTTTTCTTTCACCTAGCATTTTCCTTGCTGTAGTGAGGTGAAAAATTGTTTGTTTCGCTCGGCAGCAAAGTTATTTTGCCTCTCGTAACTTTGAAACGCTCGCTACGCTCAGGTTTCTTAGAATGTTATGTTACTTAGAACGAATAGATTCCTTTGATTTACCCTTTCGATCGGTATCACAAAAATACAGAATGTTTATTTCCACATTTCTCCGGACTTCGAATCCCGCACAGACGGGTGGTTTCTTTAATATTTGAATGCATTTCTACTTATTTTTGACAGTAAAGTTATGTTTCCTTTAGTAAAATTTCCTATCATCAATATTTAGGGTCCACTCTGTATAACTTTCCACGTTAGTAACACTGAATACTTACCTATATTCGTTCTATATAATAAAAATGCCGTAGAAGTGATTAAGTAGGTGACGCGTAGCGCACGACGGTCTCAGCTCTGTGGCTGTAATTCGTAGCACCGCGCTACGTAAGTTGTCATGGCTGTGACGGCATGCTACGTTTCTTTCGCAATGTTGCGTCGTTCTGTCGTCACCTAGTAAGATTATTTGATAATCGAAATATTACATAATGGTTCTTAGTTACTGTGTGAAATGTCATATTGTTGCATCATTAAGATAACACGACGGCTAACATAGAGTAAAAGTTTTTCTAAAGTTTTCAAGTTTGCTGTTTCTGTGAACTTCAGTAATGATTAGGTATTTGTTAAAGTTTGGGTGTAGGGGGTGGGTCGGTATAGCACGTGGGTGCGCGGTGGGCGTGCTCGGCGCGCGGGCGGCGCGGCGGCGGCGGCGGCGCGGCGGGGGCGGGGCGGGCGCGAGCACGTGCTGCGCGCTCACGTGGTGGGCCCGAGCGCGCCGCGCGCGTTCGTGCCGGCCGTATGAATAATTGTGTACGGAGTGAATGAATCGATGCGGCGGCGGCGCGGGCGGCGGGCGGCGGCGGCGGCGGCGGGCGGGCGCGGGCGGGGCGGCGGCGGGCGCTGCGTGGCGGGGTGCGCCGCGCGCCAGTCTCGTGCCGGTAGTCGGTAGTGCAGCCGAGCGACTCCGGGAGCCGTCCCCGCCGCGCCGTCGCTCGCCCGTAGTCGTAGTGCGCCCGCCGGCGCCCGAGTCCATGGAAACCCAAAACCAGGATGTGGCACACAGCCCCGCCGAGGTGCCCAACGACCCGGGGTACGTGACATGTGCCCCTCGCTACGTCCGCTGCTGCTCCTGCCGCTGGTCTCGGCTTCTAATGCTATGTTTGTCTTGCAGGAAGATGTTCGTCGGAGGACTCAGCTGGCAGACTAGTCCAGGTACGCTCATCGGCCGAGGGCCGCGCGACATCGGCGCCAAGCACTCTTACTTGGCGGTTGAACCGTTGAACGTACATTATCCATAAACCGCTGAAGCTCGTCTTTGACGAAAACGTGATCGCTTTTAGTGATAAAACGTAGAATTCCATACGTAAACACCGGTAAAGTTTGGTAATCAGCTGTTTAGTCGTTGCTCGAAGTTATTGTTATCTATGGGCCGCACGTGGTGCGCGTGCCGACTAGTGTGGGGATGCGTGCCGAGGGTGTCCCGGTCTGGGTGGACGTGTAAGATATGCCGTAATTCGGTTACGATATGGAGGTGTATCGGAAGTCAGGTGTGCGGCGGCGGCCATGCCGGCTGCGCGCGCAGCCTCCGCCGCCGCCCCGACCTCCCCCCAGGAGCTCACAAGCAAATCTCGTCCTTAACGTGAATAATTTTCAGTGGAAAATTCTACCTGAAGTTTCCAAGCCGGCTTCACCCGAAACTAATAACAACATAACCTCAATCTAAAAGTACGTAGAGCAAGAGCACGACACCGGTCGGTGGCGCGCTTCCGTTTTCTAGGGTCTTCAAGTAGCACTAAGTAATTCTTATGAAGTTTCATTTGATACCTGTATTATTTTAAATACATAGGCAGGTACCGAAACCGTTGGTATTATTTTATTCATGCATGACCTAAAAGTTTCAAAAAGTTCATAATAAACTTGTAAATGAACAGTAGGCCACATCAAAACTCATTGGCGCATATGAGTATCAACGTTAACGATGCTGCGGACGCGTAATGGAGGCCATCAATTTTATTGTGCGTTCAATTTAATTGCTCGAAGTGCAGCGCAGAAGGTCCGAGTGCGGGCGGGCGGCGGCGGCGGCGGCGGGCGGCACGGCGCGGCGCGGCGTGCGCATCTGATGGCCGCGGTATTGGGTCGAGCGCCCACGCGCACTTTGATCCCCCTATATCTATGCCAACTTTGTTCTGCTCTGGAGATATGTAGGCCGGTGCATCGGTGATGCGCCTCAGATATAATCGGAGCGGTCGATCGCGGACTCCTATACCGGGAAATATCAAAATAACGTACGATTACACTCATCCGGTGGCTCTACGCGGTGTTAGAAACTTACACACGTGCTCGTTACTACGGATGTTTATCGATCTATTACAACTTTTATTTAGTTTTCTGATTTTGACGAAGCATTAAAATATTTTCGAGATTGAATAGTAACAATACCTACCGTTTGTATTAAATTAATTTTTGTATTCGTTATTTTTTAAACATTTCGAAGACGACGCGACTCTTAGGTTAGTGAAAGAATTTATTCATAAAATTGTGACTCGTCGAGCTGACTTGTTTACCCAAGATGTTTGCACCTCACCGGAGCCAAGATAAGATAATTTTTGAATTTATAGTATCACGAAATGCTATCGCTCGATAGGGACGAAGCGCCGTTCGATATAACTAGGTAATCTCAGCTCAGTGTTACAAATACTATATCTAAGTCGTCAATATTCGAGCTGTCTGTGTATTTTAAAATCGGGAATCAATCACGGTCTGAAGATAAGATTGACAGGTACAATATTCTCATCACTCGTGCACTTATTGTAAGATTGTAGAGTGTTACATTTTCAGCAATAATTCCTGAATAGATATGATAGGCGGTAATCCAGTCTTGATACCGTTTGCAAGAATAACTGAAACGGATAAAGATAACACGGGCACTACACTATTATAAATAGTTTTATCTATGAATATTTCGTTTTTAGAAGATTCAGCAAAACAAATGTATTTTTGCTATGTTTCCGTTTTCAGCTTACGATAATAACTATTTAACGTCCAAAGCGTTTTCCGTTACTTTCGTGTACAATTTGTAAGTTTTGATGGAAACATTATGTTAAATTGTCAAAGAAATTATATAGGTACCTATTTATCGCAATAGAGACATTAGTGTATGATATGTAATTTAGGTAGGTAAGTATTATATGAAGTGATTATGAGCATCATGAGAGACGAATGAGGGACCTTATCACACGTGCTGTCTCACGACGAGATCACTCACAGCTTTAATGACATTTTAACGACTAAACAAAATCATTCGGCATACATAATACTTCCTTTACTCTCAAAGTCGTTGCAAAGTTGTGTTTCACTTTCGTCCGTTTTTGTACATTTCATTTTTTCTATCCTAAAAACTTGTCTTTTGTTCAAAAGATATTAACTTTGTCTTTTATGAAATGGGACAAGGATAAGTTATTCTAGTTTATATTACCGAAGCAGAAACTCATTATTTCACCGTTGCGAGCGTAAGCCGTTTCACAGCAAGTAGTTGCTAGACAAAAGGTAGAACGCCATTATCTGGTTCACTTCTAGTGCCTGACGTATCGTGGACACGCTGGCTCGGAAATTTACACAGACTCATTGACTTTACCAGATAAATAGCGACTAGTCGACCACTGCACTAAATCCATAACTTTGAACGTTTAACATGAGAATATGTAGAGCTAATACTTGTATGAAGACGATACTTGTAAGAAGATTTTCAGTTCCGTTTTGAAGTATGCAGGCACCCTACACGATCTCTGTCTTGATTGCAGTAGGTACATAACATAACTTTTGCCTGTGGTTCCACTCGCGTGCGTGACCGCACCAGGATGAATAGCTCTCTTCGCTTCGAGCGGTCGGTTCTACTGCTTTGTGTATCGGATGTCGAAGGAAAATTAGTAGAATCGACCGCTCGTAGCGAGGAGAGCGATTCAAAAATAGGGCTCCAAAAATTTCGCGGTCGTTCGTTTTTTAAAATCAACTTCTTAGCGAACAATTTGACAGAAAGATTTTGTGTATAGATATTATAAGTGAAAGCAAAACAATACTCACTTTTGGGTAATAAAAAAATAAATGTCAATTTTCTATACTGTATACATATATTTGGATTGGATTAAACACCTGTCATGCGTATGTGATCATAATATTATTCTCGTTATCGCTTGTATATACTTAGAGACGAAGGTACTTTGTATTATCTATAATTTCCTTGACTTCTTCATAACATAAAAGTATACCGTCAGGTGTTTACTATATGCAAAAATCAATTTCCTTTAAAGCTGTTAGTTTATGGTTAGTTTCAAACCGCTGTTGCTTGAGGTCGTCGTCGGTTGGCCCAAACAATGCAGATGCGAACGGGATCGCCTCCGAACTCGTTACGCTCATTATAGAGACGATTGTTTGCTGGCTGGTAGGTATACCTACTCGACAGCTCGCGCGAGCTGCGTCTACTTTTACACAACAGTACGGCTAAACAATTTCCTTCATATCTTTATTTATACGCAGGCCTTCCTGTCTAATGGTGTTAGATAAAGATGCAAATTAATTGATAAGTACTTGAAATTATGGGATGTTCCAATTGGATATATTTCAGTCAAGATATTTTCAGCAAGCAAAGAATAAATTACACAGTATACAGTAGGTAATGTAAATAGTGAAGTAAAAGTTTATCCTATCGTCAGCGCCTAATGCATTGTTCCTGTTTGATTTGAATGCCATTGTTCACTCAAAACAGCAATTTTGACATGCGATCTAATCAAGAGTTATCTATATAGAAGAGGCTATCGGAGTCTTGGACGTTTTACAAACACCCTTAATGAAGAAATTAAGGCCATTAATTTAAAAAAGTTCCGCTTAAAAAAGAAGAATCCGCTCAGATGTTTGAAATTATCATTGAATTTCCTGTGAAGACAAAAGCTCGCGAGCCCCTTTCAGAGACTGAAAGGGTCACAACTCAGCTCCACAGTCGATTGCAAGGAATTCACCTTCGCCGTCATCTATTATTAATCCTGAGATTTAGCATACGATGAATAATGCAGAAGGCGAGTTTCTGATGCAGAACGAACGGATTGTCCTTATTTAATTTCCACTCTGGAGTAAGATTCACTTGATGGCAACGTAGACTCGCGAACTTGCCGCCAATCAGGTGCAAAACTTGTTGCCAACAACATTACTTCCGAGTTTCAAGGAGCGTCGTCGGCTCCGCCAAATATACCAATACTACTTACTAGGTCCTGTTTATCAGGGAAACATATCATTTCATATACTTATTGACATAAACTAGAAGGGCTAGAATGACTTGATTAAATAAATAAATAAAAATTGATCCAAGGTAGTAACGTTATTCTAGGTACCACAATCTTAAAAGTGAACTGTTTTACAAAGAGAAGTCGTTAACGTCTAGTGTTTCGGGATCGGGAATAAGATTCGGCCTGCTGACGGATATTTCCTGCCTGTACCTACTATAAGATAGTTGTTGGAAGGGTCGTTGGGACCCCGCAGCTGGGTTTGACAGAATGCCAGAAAAACTGCCCGTTTGTTGATCGACCCCGGCTCTGGAGGGCAGCAGTCGAGTGTCCTAAGCCCGTTGGACACATACATGTCTTCATAAGCTCTAGGGCAATGTTTCCTTTAAAATATAAGTACTTTTTTGTTTTGTGCCATATATGCTATATAGGATATATCCTAGCGGATGTCGGTGGTGATTATGCGAAATTCTTTTCAATGTTTTGATCATTTGCTAAGGTGGCTGCGTCCTGAATACCTTTTTAATCACTGTCTTCTATTTGAGTATCTTACCTACTGAATAAAAGGACAAAAACGCTACCTAGATTAACTTAGTTTAACATTAGCAACCAAATTAGAATGTCAGAAACAATAACCATCATGTTTTCCGAAGACTGTCCACCGTTGGTAGAGCGAGTGACTATTCTATTTTCGAGTTCTTTACTTAAAGTGATGTATAAGATCGTTTGTTTAACTAAATATGTAAAAATCTGGTATTTTTGGTTACTTTATAGTTGGTTAACTATTTAAAAAAAGTTTTTTAAAGTTCTTGAAATTCTTTTTACTTTTATTTATAGACTTTGTGACTAGGTACATTGTTGTTTTATTCTAAACCTGAATTGGGCATTGGAAACCGCAGTTGAATACCGATCCTGAGCTTCAAAGAGCTTGCCTTAGCAAAAAGGGCATGTTGTTTTGTGCGGTTATTCGGCTGCCGGTTGATCTGACAGGGAAAAGATTTAGCAAGTGGTCAAAAGGGGAAAGAGTGTAGAGCAAACAGTCGGCCGCATTACCGCAGATCACGGCATAATCCCCCTTATAAAGCGCGCGGCGGTTGTATGCGAGCAAACAGCAGTTCGGGAGCTAGGGGCCGGATACACGTTTCGTTTTCTCAGTTATTTCAGCCGGCCGCAAATAGACAAGTGTGCGCGTGCGAACACTTCTTTAGCCAACATAAATCAAGACAGAAAAAAATAATAAATCATTGAGTAGCATTTGGCTTTTAGCGAGCAATAAACGACAGGACTGCGGTGTATTTTGTTTGTTTTTGATACGTCACGACCAGTTTGAGGAAGAACGCATTCTCGACTCTCGGTCAGTTTACGTTGCATCGTAGTGGTGTTTTCTTTTGATATGTAAAGTAACTTTTTCACTGACTGTGAGAGATACTATATGTTTCAATCTACTCTTCACCTCATCAACTCATCACGAATGAAGTTGTTTTGATCATGTTTCGTAATGTCATGCCATAGTGTGTTGAGTGGGTCCTAGCAACTGTATTGAAGCTGTTTCCATAAGCGGCGTCCGACAATTTCTTTTTAGCTTTATGACCCAAGCAAGTACTCGTATTGACAGATCAAGTATTATGTTCTAAACAAAGTAGGCTGGTAGGCACTATAAAAACGTTTTAGTCGACGGTATATTTATTGTATGTTAGACACATTCGTCTGCGCTCGCGCATCTCTTCGCTCGTCACTGACATTCCTACTTCACAGGTTAGGCCTTCCTTGAAATGTAAAAAAATGGTTTTAATTTTTTTTTCTTAATACAGCGGTACCTACTTATACTTATTTCATGTGTTCACGATAAGTCGTACTGTATAGGTAGGATACAAATTGTGTCTTATAACTGTGTCTTACGTACCTACCATATAGGTACTATTCCTTGATTTAGTTGCGTTTTTTCTATTGATGCCTACTATTTGCTATAGCTACTTATATTTATCGATTTTCTGCCATTGATCTTTGCGTTTAAACAATATATGTATACTACTGCGTTTTTATTTAGAATTTTGTTTTTTAAGTATAGTAAGGTACTTAGATAGCAACTTTTGATTGATCATAGTAATATTCTCTAGACATATATAATGTATAGGTACTAGGTATAAACTTATGGCTACTGTGCAAAATATAAATTAAGTTGGCAGCTTAAAATTTACAAAAGTAATTCGTAATATTGCACATGGTGAGCATAGGAGATAAACAAGAATAGACACCTCAAGCTAAAATTATGTTCTATTTTTTGCAGGAGTAATGTAGACTGGCATGCTTGTTTGTACTTCCAATAATACCAACTACAGAAGCATGCATAACTCGTGCAATCCGTGCATCCGACGCACATCTGGGAACGTTCGCCTGAGACGACACACGCCACTGCGTTGTTGTCATTACTCATATGTCGCGCACACGACTTCACGCTACCGACCTGCTGTCGCCTATTACGAAATGACACATTTCATCCTTCGACTCGCAAAAAGTCAACTCTAAAATCCTAGTAGCAGAGTTTAATTCCATTTCCTTTTCCATGGTGCTATGACGTTTTGAAATTGACCGAGGTAGAGAGCAGCGTATCTTCAAACGACATGCTAATTGACGGCGGCGTGAAGCGAGGGCTAAAAGCTAAGACTATTTTTTAAAAATTGTGTCGCACCATGACGTTTGTTCTTTAGACGTATCCGGATTTCGGAAACATTCAATCTAACATCAAAATACTATGTAGGTTTTCTGCCTATGATACAGAGTGAGACACAAATACTTGTACTCTCACTCACTTAACAGGATAAGTAGATGCTAAATTGCATTTTATGCTATAAATAAAAGATCAGGCGTCGTTTTAGTAGGTAGTTACTTAGTATGGCAAGAAATCGAGAACTTTACAAAGATCGTAGGTACTTATAAAGATATAGCGAATGAGATAGATAAGATTAGTCCAGTAGATAACAAGTTGTTTGGTTGTAGGTTTTCACTCTGTATTTGGACCTAAACGTAAATTGAAACTTCAAGCAAACAAATCAAATCAGGGAGCTGGGCTTTATTATCAATGATAGTATTGATAGTTAACAAAGCTATCAAAATAATAACTGGGTAATATAGACGATTTATAACTCGGACTATTTAGTCTGAGACATTTATAGTGCCTAGGTATAAGTACATAATTATTATGCTCAGTGCGAGCTGATAAGAGATAACAGTCTTTAGTATATAAGTATCTTTGTACTATGAATCGTATTCAAATCTCGAACTGTAGCGCAATCATTAAGTATGTGAGTCTCGTTTAAAACGTGCAACTAAAATATGTTCGAATTTTCTACATTTAACAGTGAAACTAACAGATATTTTCTAAAACTTGTGAAAGAGACTACCGCGACGGTAGTGCTGATAAAATTAATTGTTCCTACTTTAGATTTCAACGTTATTTGAATTGTCTCGTCTACAGGACACGGAAATTTACTGTTGACTTTCCGCAATAAATATTTATTTCAGTGGTATAACAATTGTTTTAAGCCTTCCCGGTGAACCTTTTAGTGTTTGAGAAGGCAAGAGAGGGTTCTTTTATAATGTCTTTATTAGTTATTGCACCCCTCTTGGTTATTTTACGAGAATTATTAAATATACTGATTCGGTTTAATAAACACGGACAACTTTTGATCCATCTCATAAGTTAAACAATTAATATTATGACATCATTAGTTTACCAAGGTCACCGACATAGCTCAAAGAATTGCGAAGCTGAAGTAGCAGTGGGCGGTGCACATCGCTCGTAGAACTGACGGCCGTTGGGCAGAAAGGTTCTTGAGTATCGACCACGTATCGGAAGACGCAGCGTAGGCAGGCCTCCCACAAAGTGGACCGACGATCTATCTAACATAGATAGAGTTAGCTGCACGGTTCAGAGGGCTCCGTTTGGATCTATCGGGCACGGAACCCAAAAAATATAAACATTAGGTTAACACGTTTATTAGATTCAAATACGACTCATATTCATTCATATCACACACCGAGCCAGACTATGTCTGTCTGGAAATGACAAATCCTACATGCCTTGTTTTTATTTAACCATAGTTTTGTGAATAAGGAATGCTGAGCGGATTTTTATTGACTTCTCAAACTGACTTACATAGGGATGTAGAGGATAAAAATGTAGATTATGAGTTGGCGCCGAGAGACATTTCCTCTCGGCTCTATAAGCTATATTCTCGCAATCTTTTTAGGGAGGGTGTAGTAAAACTAGCCAAAACAAAAGATTGTGTACATGTTATAGAGAGATTTGTCAGATTATTGCCATCTATGTTTCATTTGTTTCGTTATCTAAAAATAAGTAATGTGATTTGGTTGATGTAGAGCGTAGACGCATCTGGCCGGGCGGGATTATATTTTATTTACGAATGCGGCCGTTTCCATCGTCTCCTGACCTTGGTAGCGATAACGTTAGCTGATATCGTTGAATAGATTTTGTGTTTAGAAATATGCTCCATTACTTTTTTGAAGACGATCTGGGAGTTAGGTACAACTAGGTATTAGGGCGGTCAATGATATTAAACACTTGTGTTTACATTTCTATGGTCTGATATTACCACAAACTTTATTTTGACTTTTAAACCAAAGCACGTTATCTGCCCGTGTATTATTGGTATTCACTAATATGTGTCATGTCATGTAACAGTAATTATATCATTATCGAGTGCGATGCGGGTGGTAATTGTCTTCGCATTCCACTGAGCTCTTCTTACAATACGACACACAATTTACTTTTTATTGTGCCTACAACAATACCTACTTAATTCAAGTACTTACATGACTAAATAAACTTACACATTAAAAACGTATAAAATGGTTACCTACTATAGGTTCTTAAAGTACTTACGCTTACTTTCTTCCTCGCCTTACAAAGCTATTTGATTTAAATTTTAGGGTTCCGTACCTCAAAAGGAACCCTTATAGGATCACTTTGTTGTCCGTTTGTCTGTCTGTCTGTCAAGACCCTTTTTCTCAGGAACATGTGGAGGTATCAGGTTGAAATTAATACCAAATACTCAGGTCTGCAATCCCTTGGAGCTGTCAAAAAATCAAAATTCTAAGTCAACGCAGTGAAAAGATATGGCCGTTTATGCCGCATTTTTTAGTATTTTCGTAATCAAAACCTTAGGGTACTTCCGGTTGACCTATTGACCTACAATCTTGAAATTTGGCAAGAAGCAATGTATTACAGCACTAGTACCTAATGGAAAATCCGAAAACTGTAAATTTGTAGTTAGGTACATCCCAAAAAAAAATCTATACTTATAATAAATCTGTAGAAATCGTGTGTCTGTACTTTGAATAAATTTATAAAAAAATGAGTGTGGACGATAAGAAAAGAGTAACAGAACACAAAAAAGCGTTTTTAAATTTTTTTGTCTTTCTGTCTTTCTGTCTGTCTGTCTTTCTGTCTTTCTTTCTTTCTGTCTTTCTGTCTGTCTGTAATCGCTAATCTCCGAAACTACTGAACGGATTTTCTTGCGGTTTTCACAGGTAGATTAAGCACAGCCTGGCGCAACTTATAGGATTTGTTTCATTGAAATCGTATAACAGCGAAAAAAGTTATCGTCATTTACAGATAAAACATTTAACGTAACAAGACGATGTCATAGACATAGGAGATATCAGTGTTTTTTTTAACTGGGACAGTATAAGCAAGTCCGAAACCATAGGAGATGCAGGGAAAGTGTCTTATGACATAGAAATTTTTTGGTCAAGCGTGTGTTGTCCATAAAAATGAGACAATTTGCACATATTTTTTTTAATGCGGTTCGACTCAGTTTCATGTAGGGATCATTTTATTGTATCGGAAGAAAAAAATCCAAGCAGCAGAAGTTAGTCAAATTTAATAAAATGTTTTCTTATAAAACAGACTGTGCAATGTACTTAGGAACTTACTACTTATTCATGCATGCCACCCGAACTCCAGCTGCTCCGATTACTATGTCAAAATTGTTATCACGAAAAAATACCTAGAGGTTCCTAAGACAGTTTCCCTGTATCTCCTATGGTTTTGGTTTTGCCCATACTGTATTAGTTAAAAAATACACACGTATAATAAAAATTGATATGAGAAGTCTTATGAGCAATAGAAGTGAAAACAACAATTTTTTAAATTTTTATCTGTCTTCACCAAATTGGATACGGTGTTCATAGTTTGTTCCTGAAGGTATGGTATACCTTAAATTTTGGTGAAGGTACTTAGAATGATCCATTTTACCATTGGAAAATTATAACTAGACGATGTATGTCTGTACATAGCAGAGATAGGTACCTACTTCCAAAATCCACGCGGACGAAGTCGCGGGCAACAGCTAGTATATTAATATTTTTGTAAATTACCAACAAACTTAATTTTGCGTATAACCAATCATACATGTCTAGTCTAGTGTCGGTGTCCCGGCCCCGGGACGGTAGAAAAACCGCTTCAAGTGTCGGTGTGACGGCCCCGGGACGCTTACGTCACGCGCAATTGTTCTTTATTTATTTAATTGTCTAAGTTCATTTTTCAACAACCAACCCCTGACAGCGACACTTTAGGTATTTCTAGATTTTTGACAGCGGCACTAGAGCAGTTAAGTACTACTTATTAAAGATTTTCGAAAATTTTAAAAATTAAGTTTGTACGGAACCCTCACGGCGCGAGTCCTACTCTAACTTGCCCGGTTTTTTAATAAGAGTTGACGGTTTATTTCACTACAGGAACTCTTGGTTCACTTGGTTATCAGTGCCACAGAATAGAGTTCATGCAACTTATATTATGAAGCTATAAAATTAAAAATACTTAAGTCTTATCTTATAGCCCGATAAAAAGTAAACAATTACGAAAATTAGTGGGTCATCACATCATTATTGAACTGTAAAATTTACTTATTTACGTAGGAGCAAAGTGATAGTGATTTGATTGTTGATAAATCGTCCATGTTGCACAAAACTCCCGTCTTCGTGGAGTCGGTGCAGGGACTGCCACCCCCGTCTAAGAATAAGAAAAGAAAAAAATCGTCCATGATCGATGATCTTGGTACCACTTTTAAAAATCTTATGGAGATTAATGTGATTTCGACGACTAATGCTAAAATCAGTTCGTCTGCCCGTCGTTATTGTCATCTGATGCTATATTATCGACGCTAACTCATTTCTAGCCCAGGAGTAAAAATTTATTAAGTAAGGTATAGGTAACTCCATAAAAACGCCTCTAAGACTGTTTTTACATTAGTTTTAAATCGCATGGCTTTGATATACTATAAACAATAATGTACCTATTTTATTAGCGACACTGAGTTTTACGATAAAATAAAATTGTTTCCTCGTATTTCCGACGTTTGTGGGTCTAAAATTTATGTAATTTATGCTTAGGTATAGGTATAGATAGTATTGTAAAGCTTTAAGTTATAAAAAAAACTGTTCTGTACTTGGTACTTATCCAAACCATTAAACTACTTAGCTGCACAATATGTTTTTACGTGTTCTATTTAACTACTCAGAAATTTTGAATTTGCCAATCGGAAATCTTGTTTGTTTGTTAATAATGTGGACTGGATGGTTTTTATTTTTACCATAGGAAAATAATTTCCCGAGACTTGAACGATCATAATATGTAGTCTTAAACATATGCACAACATTTTGCAGCTAGAGAATTTCACTTCGTAGCTTGAACATACTTTAGGATAGGGCGTAAAAAAGTCACTGTCCGGCGCTGTATCCCACATACAAACGACCGTTGATACTATGCCATATGGATTTATGCAATGTTTTATGAATTAAGTGAAAGTTGTTGGATAAAAGCCAAGCAAGATGTCAAGATAATGATCATTCTGCAACAAAATGTACGAGTAAACACAGTTCAGATGATTTAACATCTACTCGTAAAACGATAAGCGATTTGTACAGTGATCATACGGAATTAGACGTTATGTTTGTTCTGGATATAATGCGCATTGAGGAAAAAAAACCTTTTCCTCATTGACTTGCATATCTTTTGGCACGTATGTGACTATTACTACTGCATTATCGCAATCCAGCATGCCATACAGGGGACAGAACGACTCACTTTACCGACAGACTCGTATTAGATTGAGCAAAGGTTAGTTTTTGTTTATTTTAATTATATTTAATTCAATTTTTAATAGTTTCTATTTTTTAACGTTTTATAATCGTTATAGTATTTTACAGGGTCATTGACCCCGAACCAGCTACTGGATAGGGTTGAAATTCTACATTAAATATCTTAAACTCAGTTCGTACTGATCGGTTACGTAGCTAATCTTTTATTGTCCAATATAAAGCACCACCTATTTGCGTCACGCGTGAGTAGCTGAGAGCAGTTGCGTTACTGCGAGACGATTGCACACGCGACCTTTGCGCCAGCGCACGCACTGCACCGCTCTGTTTGACCTATGATAGCCCATTGCACTAATCCATATAGAAACTTTCCTAATACTAGTCGTAGCCGTATGATAACCGTGGTAGCCTACCACGGCTCTCATACGGCTGGCAGTGGCGAAGTCCATACAACCTAATTGGTTTGTTGTGCACTCGTCCCACGTTCATGAGGTTTATTATCGGTTTCTTTTAAAACCACAGGCTTTTTGGTGACGAAAATATCGTGAGGAAACCTGCATACGCCAAAGAATAAATTAGAATCTAAGGCGTAGGTGAAGTCCACCACAACACGAATTAGATCACCGTTGGTTGGTTGACACCCCTGTCCAAAACAGATTCGGCACAACAGATCCTGTATGGTCGAAGTGTCGCCTAGTACTCCTAGTCCCTTAACAAGATAAGAAACCTTATGTATATTAGGCGTCGTCGTGGTGTCACATCAACATTATTAACTGCTGTCTCGGAATCTACATTCATTTTCTAAATGGACTTCCTAAGAAATTAAAGAGACAAATAGTGATAATAGACAGTTACACATTTAATGCTCAATAATTGACTCTATCGAGTAGGTTAATTAATGCGTTATAGGGAGTGTAGGTCCATAAATGTGTTGGTAGATTGTCACGGATACGAACACCTTGAAATCGTCTTAAAATACACGATGGGGATTTTACGACTTATTTCTTTCTATTTCACAAGCAAAAAACTTGTTTCGTGACAGAATAGGTTAGTGACAAACAGTTTTATCATAATTTTTACTGAAACTTGATGTTTTAGACCTAATGCTTCTTAGACCAAACATTATGTATTCTGTGACTAAACGCGTAGGTCTGTACCTATTAGACCAATCTGCGATTTAGATACTGCAACAATGCGTATTGCTACTTATATAGGTACTGCTACTAAACCAAATAAAAAATATGCCAATGTTAAAACTGATTTTACCCCATACATTACTGTTTAAAACAATATACAGAGTTACAATTTTGGAGTTTTGCATTGACATTATTAAAATAAATGAGTAACAGGGTAACTTGTATACTTACCTATATATAGTACTTATTATGTTATCTACGATTTAGTGCTGACTACGACAAAATAGCTCCGAATAAATATAAATAATAGCAATGAATTAAAGCGGCTATAAGTCTCATCAAAGGCGAGAGCGCCGTTTATCTATCTTACAAGACAAGACGTAGAACGCGGTAACAATCGAATACAGGAGATCTTAAATATAATCCGATGGCGACACGGTGAGCAACATAATCACTTTCGTCGAAGTTATTACTTACATTATTGCTAGAAATAGCACTAGCTAATGACTGCATTGTTATCTTCTTGATCTTTTTGCTTCGCTGGCACATGCATGCGGACGTATGCACAGATAAATAAACAAAAACTCGAGTCCATTCACTCTGCGCTGACATTTCTACGGCGCCCGTGTAGTTGCCAATCGTTGCCAATTTTGTAGGATTCGTTGTAAAGTGTTACATCGGTAAGCTTCCAGAAGTCTTAGTTGTATACCGGGTGAGATACGAGTCATTTTCTTGAAATGTCAGATTATATTGCCTTTGTACAAATTTTGTTCCCAAAGGAATGGATAAGGATATAATTAATAAGGTATCCTATTAAATATTTTCAGCCGTTTTCAAGTTACAGATCGTCAAAATTTAATGTAATAAAATAAATTTCAACCATAACCAGCTGATCCGGGTCAATGACACTGTAAAATACTGTAACAGTAAGGATTGAAAGCGATTTCTTTAAATTTAATTTATTTAACTACATTTAATAATAATAAATAAAAAGTTCTAACAGCTAAAAACTATTGCTCATACTTATTACAATAACGACTCTTTTTGACGTTTTTTGGGTCGATCGTTCTGTCCCACCCGGTATTAGTAAGTTTTAACTTCGATGTGGCCCGTGATTTATTGAAATAGAGTAGGTGCCTTCTAAAAATTTAATTAGGTCACAGATAATGGTACGAAATATAAGCGCGTAGATTGTCCAATCCCTATGCCGCCGAAATAAAACGCAGCAAAATCAATCAGATAGCATACCTAGCAATATGATGCACTTTTTCAATTTTATATTTTGTTTACTTTGGAGAGTCATCAAAGGCATTGCGATGACTCCTGAAATACAGTTTATCAAGTTTGAGAGTAAACTTCAGTAACGATCATTAATCAATTAATCATTTTCAATTGAATCTAGTTTATGTGTTTATCACGCACGGGACTTATGCCCCCCGTCAGAGATTGTATAATTTTTAAATAAATAATAAATTATTATTATTAATCAAAATAACACATGGACTGAAACGTGTGTAGAAGTAATAAATTGCTATAAACAATTCCCGCTGAGCTAATTTAGGCCCAGTATCCACCAAAGCTAAGCGGAGAGAAGATAGAAAAATAACGAAATCCTATTGGTTGATACACACATCTCCCTGCACAGCTTTGGTGTGTCTAGATCCCTAATGTCCTAAATCCAAAGAAAAAACTTTAGGAGAAATAATTTTTAAAACCGTCGTTTAGTGAGTTTGTTTAGGTTTTTACAGTATCCCTGCACAGCTTTGGTGTGTCCAGATCCCTAATGTCCTAAATCCAAAGAAAAAACTTTAGTAGAAATAATTTTTAAAACCGTCGTTTAGTGAGTTTGATTAGGTTTTTACAGTATCCCTGCACAGCTTTGGTGTGTCTAGATCCCTAATGTCCTAAATCCAAAGAAAAAACTTTAGGAGAAATATTTTTTAAAACCGTCGTTTAGTGAGTTTGTTTAGGTTTTTACAGTACTACTTCGTCTTCATTTTCGTTCGTTTAGGGCATTTTGCGTTTAGGGCATTTCGCGTTTATGAAGTAGGTCATTATGCGAGTAGACTGAATTGGAATTGGTGGATACCGGGCCTTATCCCAACAAAATGTTTACGAGCGTCATTTGTCATAAGCAAGAATAATATTTCAAGGCAACTCAAAGCTGAAATAATATTTGTTAGGTATATTGTGCGACTATAATTAAAGTGTGAACTAGTGTGAAGAGAGTGGAACACATTCAAAAATAGCCGTTTGTGTGACACCGTAAATCTTGGTAACGACGAAAGTTTGTGAGTAAATCATTAGGCCATGAGCGCACACTTAATGGTACATTGAATTTTATTGCACGGTCTTAATAAAATTATGTTATAAACAGTAATTAACAACAAAATATGTTTATGATCTAATAACTACCTACTACTAGATATTCCGTTAATGCTAACCTCTTTTATGATGTACTTACTTTATTTTTTATCGTCTTAATTTGTATCAGCAGCTACAGCTGTTATACTCATATATACTTGCTCTATTGTAGATTTTTGGCGGGATCTTGCCAGAGTTACATTAATTTATTTTCAAAAAAATATATAGGTAGGTTATATGGTGGGTTTCGTGTATATCTGTGAGTATTAGTGCCTATCAAAATTCAAAATTCGTTTATTCAAAATTGGAATACAATATTCTCTTTTTGACGTCATATTCTATTTTTAACGTCATATTCTCTTTCTGACGTCAAATATAAAAGTCTTAGTTGAGCAGAAACCTTGTTACTATACATATGTATACTCGTTCTGTCCAGCTTGTTCCTAAAGTCCCTTGTTAAATCTTTATTAAACTAACAATTACATAAGTGAGTATGGGAATAGTAGTGTGGATCGCCGACTGGCACTAGTATGCTCTATTTTTGTGAAAGCCGTGCTGTAATGTAACCGACGGTTGTTTTCGGCTGGCCTGAAAGGACCTTGTTTCCAGACAAAATATTATATGCTAGGCTATACTAGATTTATTGTACGAACGAAAACCATCACCATCAACTGTGTTTGGGGAACCACACCTAGCTTACCTTCATTTTGACGCTTCTGCAGTAAGCAGAGGTGCGCAATTCTACGATACATTGTTACCTACTTATAAGCGATTATTACACGAACTCGTGAATGATTGGACACTGGGTAATATTTTTATTATATGTAATACTAAATAAAAAATAATAGTATTTAATAAATATTTAATAATAGATCTCACAATACGCAGTTACACCAGGAACTTAAAAGTTATAAATTATTAAAATTGAAGGATTATCAACAGTTTCTTCGTACCGTCAAACCCACAGAACACCGGAAAAAGCTCGCTACGCTCAAATCTGTGGTCAAACCGTAACGATTTTGATGAAACTGCACGTCGTTTTGCTTGTTTCTACCCATTGGTCTTGAAAAAGTTTGTATGGTTCCTCTGCAAAATTAAATGAAATTAAAAGTTGCGATTTATACTCACAAATGGTTGGAGCTTGTTGCTTGCTACATTGTCTATAACCAAATGGTTGACATACAATCCTAACGACCTATAATTCATTGGAGTGCCACTAAACGCCATATAATTAAACGGTAAAACGCAACGGTTGCAACATAATAATGGAACAACAATTACCCGCTAAACGTATTAATCCACCATGCAGGTAAACACACATTTCATCGGCGGCGGCGCATGTTTAGCGTTAACTTAATTTAACTCTAGTGCGCTATCGTCGCGCATATAACGATATAAATCGCTTACGTTGCCAGTTGTTAAGGACACTGCACACCGTTAACTTGGAACTTACATTTCGGCTGCTGAAGTATTATAAACACTATAAGTAGGTACTGGCTACACGCGTGTAAGACCCGTGCATTAAAATAATGTGTACCAAGCGCGAAAGTCTAAAATTTACTATAAGTATTTACACCAATTAAACATCGTTTTGTTGCATTTTATTTATATTTGAGGCAGCCGACTCTAGTTTTTGCTTACAATTTATTGTAGTTAAATAATATGCCATTAACAAAATTTCGGAAATTTTAAATCTGTGACACAGATTAGGTCTGTGCTTAATGCTTTTTGTTATACTTAAATTGTACCTTCTTAATTCAAACTTGATAATAATGAACGGTAATAAAAGAAAGAGTTTAAAACAGATGCTGAATGATGGTAGCGCTGTGCATGGCTGCAATATCAAATACTCGTACCTACCATAGACTGTGCTTCTATCTGGCTATGGGGTATAGGACTATCCTTTTATTTCTATCCAGTTCAAACGGAACAAAAAGAGATTTCTTTCAAACTCATGGTTATGAGAACGTTAGAAAATCACGGTTCGATCGAGCAGAATTGCCAATTGAACTTGTACCAGGCCCCTGATGGTGTACAGTGAACGATGAATGTAAAGCGAAGCGTGTAGAGTGGCCCTTACGGCTAGTTTCCAATGAATGGGTCAGTAATCATCTGCATTGAGGCCATTATCTCAATTGGCGAGTGCTCAATGAGCGAGCGACCTCCGCCGCGCCGCCCGCGCCCGCCGGACGCCGCGCCCGCTGCCGACTCTACAAAATGTATGTTTGTTTGCATCACAATGTGCTTTTCAACATTACACTGTGACATATGTTTCAGTTGTAGTCTTGTTAAAACTACTATTTGATTGAGCGAATTCGACTGAATGATGAGAACGATGGTGATCAATTGATTGAGTTGAGTTGATGAAAATCAACGTTAAATTACTACCCCTATTTTAAATATGCACCGGCAACTAGCGTAGCTATAAATGTGAATAATTAAAGCATTATTTTTGTTTTACATTAGTAATGTAAATGTAAAATAAACATAATGCTTTTATTACCCGACGTATGTAAAGTATATTTTAAAAGTATAATTATGTAAAATAAATGTCCTATTAAAGATAGTGAACATTTTAATTTTGTTTAATTAATTATTATAAATATCCCATTTCCCAGAACCCCGGGAAAGCCCGAGTCACATCCATGTTATGCATAACGTTTGAGGTCATTCACCCCAAATTGCATCCGAAATCCGATCACTGGTGATGAGGCTATGAAAACTATTAAAAAATTCAATTCAATTGTTCAATTTGATAATATTTCGCAATTTTCACGTAGAACTAAATGTTTATACAATATAGACATAAGTACTATGCACTCGGATTTTTGCTGGCCACAAAAGATAGGTAAATTGGGTACCCGTCACGATCTACAAAATCCCCCACGAAAAAAAATCGATTCTATTTTCAATACCTTTACTTCAATTTAAAGTGTTTTACCTAATAATATGTGGTAATGGCGGAGTAACTCTTACCTAATCTGTGGTAATGGCACAAAAATATAACATCGGACACAGAACTTAGAACGCATATTATTTTTTGTTGACAAATCTCTCTTTGGAATTAAGATTAATATTGAGGATCAAGTGCATTATTTAATATAAGTAGGTTAGGTGATAAATAACGTAGGGTAGGCAACACAGCCTATTTAGCTTAGCGTTATAAATTTATCGAACATAATAATATGTCAGTAGGACAATATCCAAATAAATTGTGAATGCAATGATAGTAAACAATCCCAGCCCGTTGATATCTAAGTAACCAATTACAATGGCGGCTTACTATGTTGTTAAATTATTAATTCATTTAAAAATATATACTACAACTAGGTACATCTTTCATTATTCATATTTATTACCGTTATAATTAAATATAGCTTAATAATTTAAGATAACGAATGGATAACGAAAGATAAAAATATAAGAGTAATATAATATAATGCAAAGGAACGTGATTTTAGTTGGTTTATTTACCTTAGCTTCCTCTATTTTTCATTCATTATCATCTTAGTCTATTATTTATTCAACATAGACCGAATGATTTCATATACATACATACATTTATTTTCATCACAGCTCGTTCAGGGCCTGATTATATGCGTACCTAAAGAAACACAATGGCCTATATATACCCGCGGAGAATAATGAAAATCAGTACAATATTATACCCCTAGGGCTGTTATGTGTAGCTGGCTGTACTGAACTATTAAATTAATTAAGTTAAAAATTAAGTTAAATTGAGTAGGTAACTTGACTTATCTCGACTAAAATCGACTAAACCCGACTGTACTCGACTGCACTCGCCTGTACTCGCCTGTACTCGACTGTACTCGCCTGTACTCGACGGTACTCGACTGTACTCGCCTGTACTCGACTGTACTCGCCTGTACTCGACTACTCGATTTGACTCGACTTGAGTTAAATTGAGTTAACTTGAGTTATATTAAGGTAATTAAATTTAACTAAATTTAACTCAATTTAACTTAATATAACTAAATTAATTCAATTAACTTAAATAATATCAGCAAAGTCAAAGAAAATAAATTTGTTCCCTTGTGTCATAGGTATTTATTTCCTCGTAAATGTGATGAAAAACATTGTGTGCATCACGGGCAGTAAGGGTATTACAAACTCGAGTCATTAAAATCCCTCCACCTTCGGCGTCGGGCTTCTAACAGACTCTCGTTAGTAATATCCTACTTACTGCCCTTATTGCACAATGTACTATTATGTTATGCGCGGTTTTCCGCGCGACGAGATTTTCCCATGGTAAAAATTAGCTTGATCTTCATGACACGGGCTACTCGTATGTGTATGCAAAACAGGAGAATAGTTGAAAGCAGCGAAAGTGTGATAAACAAACTCGCTTTCGTCTTCGGTTAGGATGTTATCAAACAGATATTACTGATCTGATCTAACCACAACAATAATAATCTTTGTATGTGTAATAAATAATGTATAAATTTAATATAATGTCCGGTCGCGAAAATGGAATGTTTACCTGGTTACATAATATCATACGTATTGACAGTCTTGTCTCTCACTCGTTTTTCTCACAGAGCACAGAATGCGTATGCGCAGGCATCGCCGCGCGGCCCTCGCGGCGGTCAGTGACATAAATTTGCAACCTCTTTGGTATTTCTACTACACGGAAAATTTTAAAGTCCTTCATTTTGAGATTTGGACTAAGAGCGATGAGCGACGTGGTCAATTTGCGATCCATTCTTTCCGATACCTACCCCTTCGAACTGCTAAACATTCCATTTCCGCGACTGATCCTTTCTTGTTACAAAAGTAAGTACTTAATTATTGTGCGTCTTTAGTGAATTTTACTTTACTATAATAGTGACGCAAATGCGTAAAGATAGGCAGCTGCAGGATTTTTATCTTTACAACAGGACTTACCTACGTAAACAGTGATTAATAAATCATCACATTAATATCTGAAAATCTTTTGCAGGTCATTGAACGGAACAATATATGAACCTGCTACTTTGTATTTACGTAGAACGGTAACATTGACAGTATAGTTTTATATGACCACCCGTATTACCTGCTATATTTAGTATGACCGTAGCCTATAATTGAGTACTCTTTACCTATTCACCTTCACTATTGTCTCAGTCTATTATCATATATTACGAGCAACGTCGAATATTAGATACAATTGCTGCGATTGTATGTTAGAGCGTGTATATCATAGATTATGTATTTTTAGTTTTCTAGACTTTATTTGTATAGACCGACTAGCGGTTAATAGTGATTTTATTTCGAGTTAAAAATTTGAGTAGCGATTAAGTTTTCCTTTTAGGTTTAAGTATTATCAGTAATAGAGTACAATCCGCTCTATAGTAAAACTTTTTGATACAGAAACTACCCCTATTCTTCACAAAGTTGCAATATATACAATGAGCATGTTAGATTTAAGACACACCCCCGAGCAATTGTTTCACAGTGTAATTAATTATTTAAATAAAATGCCCTATATTTATAAGACAATCACTGTAATAAGAATAACTTACACGTTAGATTCACGGAGAAAAATATTTTTCCCAGGGTTACGCAAGCGGTAATTGTGGTGGAGCACCTTAGTTGCCATCTTCCGAAGTTTGGTAAGTGAGGCACTCCATTTATACACAGTCTGCCCGACGTGATTCCGGAGAGAAATATTTTGTCGATTGTACCGCTCGTGCCCTGTTAACACTTTTGACACGAACAGAATCAGTGCGGAACATCACGCATAAATAGATCTTTCCCGGGAGCCACGGGAACGGGAAGCATTCTCACATCGTAGTCTAGTCGCTTGACCATACAGCTTATTAGATACGTAGTGGAGCGTCTAACGGTCGATGTCACGCTATGCATGATTATTACGATAAGAGCACGATTTTCTTTTATTACATTGTTGTTATGTATGTAATTGTGGTGTATTTTAGTGTTTATTGCACACTCTTTAATCTCTTTCGTACTTTTTATTATCACTGTATTTTAAATTTTTGAATCGTTTCGTTGCCTATGTGTAAATAGGAGAACTAACTGTGTCCATCTTTTTAAAAATTATAATATTGTAAAACGATTGGTTGTTAAGAAAGCTATGCGAGTAATCGCAGAAGGTTTCTGGAAGGGCTTTAGCCAGTGAACCTGAGCGCAAGCCAATTGATCCGTGTAATAGAAGTCTGTGAGTTCAGGCCCGCCGCCGTTTCCCCCATTCCGTCTTTCCTTTTGCATATACTAACATCTACATTTGGCAAAGTGGGTTCGATTAGTTTTTCTAAATCACATTACTAAAGGATCTTCTTCCAACCCTTCGTTATCTCACATTGGATATAAAATATAACACGTCACATTTGAATTCAAGCCTTAATTTTTTAAATGAAAGACAGCCAGGTCTACCTCTTTCATAAATCTGTATGCTTTAAATCAATTTATTATCTATTTATAACACAGTGAAAGAAATGATATGAAGACTGTGGCATAATATCGGACAACTTACTGTTATTTTACATTTTAAATTCAGTTAGTAATTAATATTCCTGAGCAGTTAAAAGTAATAAGAATTTTCTATTGATGATAATGGTGAAAAACCTTTAATGACGGAATTGTGTATTCATAATGACAAAATCAAAAGAATTGCTGCAATATTTGGTTCATCACATCATAAATAACCCCCACTACTATTTAAAAGAATTTATTCCAGGTTTTCACGAGGAGTCTTTCAGCATCAGCACGGGTATAATCAGAGCTCGTTTCTGAGTTACCAGTTAAATCGAAAGTATGGGGTGATTCGTATTTAAATGCGGATGCAGTCGGTGCAAGGCGTATACGTCGCCGCCGGCGCGGCAGACGACACTCGACCGTAATCCGATTATGTGTAACAAAATGCTACGCGCAGCCACTCGCCGCCGCCGATACCAGACTTGCCGACAGCTTTATGTGCAATGTTATGTCATCTATAGGTGGAACTTATACAGCCATGGATGTAACGACGATTGATGTAATGAATTGGAATCTCATAGGTATGTATCTCCACCACCAGGACCTACCAGCCTACGGATCGAATCACGAAAGACACACCGGTACTTTCTTCACTCAGGTTTTTCCCTTGTGCTCTTTGACTCCTTACAAATTTCCTCTGTTCCGTCGTATTACCAATTTACCTCTCCCGTTTCTGGGGCGTGTCACATTGATTCGTCACTTCAATTTCACTGGTAAATTGATATGAACATTAAGTAAACCGTAAAGTGATTTTTGGAAAATCACAAAATACGTGTTTATTCTTTTGCTTTTAGGAATACTCAATTCTAAATGTCTATTTAATATTATCTTTCCATACAAGCATTGAACGCACGTTTCACCCCTTTAGGGGTTGAATTTAAAGCAAAAGCAAGTTGTTTTTTTGAAATACTTTTTTAATATTATTAAAATTAGAAAACAATGCTATAATCCAACAATGCTATTAGTCAATTATTTCTTTAGTATTTCTGCAAACTAAACGCATATCTAAATGAAATAATAAAATGAAGTTAAATAATCATGTTAATAGTTTATTTGCATCGGTTTAAAAATATAATAACTTTATCTGTATGTCGAGAACCTCGGAGTTATTGGGTTGAGTAAAGCCGATTACGCGACAAAATACTATAAGTATATGTACATTAAGTGATTTGCGACCAACCTTTCTAACCCTTCGTATTATTATTTATTAACATTACCTGTGAAACCCTATTTAATCTGATTGTTAAGTTATAAACGTCCCTTTCATTTACATTTAAACAACGTGAAAGGTTTTTAATCGGGCATTTCCAGGATAGTTTCCATTGTTTGTTTTGTATTCTCTATCTGCATTTATCTCTCGTTTATCTGAGTATGTACTGTATTTGATCTACCAATTACATATATCAAATCCACATTGAAGAATAGTTTAAATCGAAGCCTGTTCATGATGGTTGCTTTTCTATTGATGGCTACAATCTAATTTAGGTTTTATTAAATTGGCTCTACCCTTTGATGCTAGAATAATTATTGTGGATTCAATTTCCACATTTTACTTCATACGTTGTTGCGTGTGTTTGATATTTCTGCATTGTGATATTTGTCAAGAAGTTTCGAATCTCTTTGGTGGCGCGCGCGCTCCCTGTGGAGATCGTATCTTGCATAATATTTAGTATGGGAACGGATGGTGCCACTTACAGGGGGGGGGGACAAAGGAAGCGGAGTAGCGGGAGGAGGTTGCTAATACAAATTTATATGGAGTTTGAAAATGAGAATGTGTGAGTGAGTATAAGTATTGTCATTGACTCGATTTTGACACCCATAGAATGCTTTTATTACTGATCCATATGGGAGTGGCAAAATTTTTGGATTCATGATAATTTGTATTAGTTCTACGCTACAAGGAATCTTAATTTAGTCGAGGTGCGCGTGTGTGTATTGTCATTGGCGTTATTTGTTATATTAAAGGCATCTATTTCTCTTACCGAATGATATTTCACACCTAAATATATCACGCCACAAAATCTAACTGCTATGCATAACTGGGATGTTATGTTTATAAAATCTTCACTCCAAGTGAGAAAGTTAACTTTTGTTTCATCAGCAGTTTGAACCACTACTATTTTAGCACGCTGCCTGCTGTAGAGAGCTAGGTCATTCATAACTTCCATCCCTACTACAGGTTCGTTTATTCTCTTTATTATCTCTCTATATTAGTCCTCTCACACATTATATTGTTTGACTAATCACATAATTATGATATAAATGTCCCGTATCAATCGCATTTACTATAATATAATTTGTGCAGTAGACTTATTGTAAAGTCGAGCTATCTATATATGAATGTTTTAGTTTCTGCTCAGGTCAGTGCCATTGTGATCGCGATTGGTATATCCTAAGTTTTGTATCATTTTTATTATTAATGCCATATGACTCATTGTCAGCAATAACTACTGCCTACATAGTAATAAGACTATTATTGGCATTACTCCCGCTTCAGGAAAGACATAATTTATGTCTACCAGTGGACTATCCATGCAGAGTGACTGCTATAGATTTACAATTCCATGGGACTTAGACATTAGTACCGTACCGACGCGACTACGTCACACAATAACCGGTTGATATTGTCTGAATCTGTTATATCTGTGATGAGGGAACTGTTAAATTCGCACTTTCAAAAGTGATAATTATCCAGGCCCAGTAAGTTTTACTAAGCCACTAGTTTTTAATACACCGCCGCTCCTACGGGTGGTCGCAGAGAGAACTTAATAATACTAGTAGTTCCGTGAGAACAGTAGACCTAGCCATCCCATATAAACCAAACCTAAAAGAAACCAACAAAAGTCAATTTTGCAGTTGGAGACAGATTAAGTACTAATGTGACAAAAATTAGCACTTTAAAGCTTAATATTTCGCAAACGGATTCCTGAATCGAAAAATGTTTTTTACACACCCGCGATATTTTTGAAAGTCCTATCCAACGATACCCCACACCATGGAATTCACGCGAAAAAAATTTATTTTACATTTTTCGTATGCAGTTCTATGAACATAATTAAAATTTTTGGCTTTCTTACGTTAATTGACTATTAAAAAAAAAATTACCGCTTTAAAGCTTAATATTTCGCCAACGGATCCGTAAATCGAAAAATGGTTTTCACACACCAGCAATATTTTTGAAAGACCTATCCAACGATATCCCACACTATGGGATTCACAACAAAAAAAAGTTCACTCCCCCTTTGCGAGTATGGTAGGTACTCTAAAAAAATGTTTTATTCTACTCATTTTGTCGGTTTAATTAATTTATACCTATACAAAATTTTCGTCAAAATCGGTTGAAAAATGCGACCTGTAGAGAATTACAGACAGAAAGACAGACGGACAATAACATTTTTGGCCAATCTCGAAACTTAGACGCTTCGCTTGCTCGGTCAATTATGCTAGGTACCCAGAGGCCTCATGACTTAGTGTTAAAACCGTTTCAAGACTCAGTTCCTATAAGTTCAGTTTTATTAAGTAATTTCAAGTTATCCAGATTTTCCACAGTTGAGAAATGGTCATTCGTAAACTACGCAACTCAAGTTCCATATTCTTGTTTGGTCATTTAAAATTAGTTAATTCCGGGTAAGTACTGTCTTTTAAGTTAGACAAAAACCGGTTACAACTAAATTAACGAATGCGTTAGTTCATTTCCGTGACAGGAAGGCAACACTTATCAAATTGTAGGTCTCTTGTGTAACTGACAGAATAGTAAGTTATATGAGTTATGAATCTTATGATGTGTCATTCTTCAATTTGAGTTCGTTATCTTAACTTAGATTTAAATGACCGCAACTGATCTATTTAGCTATAAATTAGGAAAACTTGTTAGTGGAATATCGGAAAGAGGAAATTTTGTGCGAGGAATTTGTATCATTTGAAATTAAAATGCGGATTAACTTTTAGTGCATATACTTCTTGGTCACTAAGATATGCGCACACGCAACGCAAGTCTTTCAGTAGGTAATGGAGAGCCAAAGATTGGGTTCAGTGGCCTAAATATGTCCAGCAGTGGACTAGTATATCACCTATCCTATTGGTAAAATCTTAGTATTTTTATATTCATTTACAGAGTTACCATAATTTATCACTAATATTACTACTCCTAGTTAGTAGGTGTCGTATCAGGCAGGTATCTTTGGTGAAGCCACATAAACACCAGAGTTGTAGATTGCCATGGACTATGAATTAAGCATAATATACGAATAGTTATGTAATAAAAATGAAGCCACATTAAATAAAAATACAATACAATACAATATACTAAATACTATATTGCACAAATAAAATTAAAAACAGCTACATTTTACAGTTATTACAATTTAGGTGGTTTAGCAGTAGAATGTGCCTTGACCTAATACTTTGTTTTATCTACTCAGATACTGTGAACCAATTAATCATTTATTTCGTGGCTTTGTAATCATTTAGATCATTGCGTAGAGTTTCATAATTTTTATCAATATTAGTGACACTGATATGCAACTTGTCAATCTATTAAACAAAATACTTATCGCATTCTTGGTGCGATGGAGGTATTCTATCATTCTGATAAAGTAAATGTGTTTTCTTTCTGAGTTCTTGAGATAAGGACTTTGTTGATTTTAGAAGACAAAATCTGAGTGTGTTAAAAAATCAGGATGTGTCGTGGCGATAAGAGCTGGCGCCGTTATCAAGAAATTTAAATATTTAACAGCGGGCTCGAATTTTGACGGGATTATGGGAACGGGACTAAGTAGATTATGAATAGGTATCAACAAATATTAATATTTAAATACACGTGTTGGTTGCCAAAATCAGTGAAAGAGAATATGCCTCATCTCTTGCTCGGTTGGGTGTTGTAGATTTTCCGAAGTGCACATTATTATTGGTGTCATAACATCTTTAGGTGTTACGCGCGAGGTTATAATAAAATTAAATTATATGTGATGGCGTGTTGAGTGACGACCTTTATTATTTCTTGTCATATTTAATGTTCAGGCGTGTTTATTGAACTGTCAATTTTCCACTTTATGATGTTAGACTAATAGTTTTGGAACAAATGCGAATACGAAATGTCTCGGTGATACTGTTATTACAAGATTATCTTTTCGGTTGAGTGTTGCTAGGGTAGCTGTCTATAGGGAAAATTTTTCAATTGACATTTAGTTCTGTCAACTGTTTATAAAATTGTCAAAAGTAGGTGTATTTGTAACAAACCACTTGCTAGCCATACACGGATTCAATGACGTAATCAGCATCCCATAGTACTTCTTCAATCTTCCTGTAAGTATATATCGTAGAAGTGATTTAAAGGTAAATTCATAATATGATCACCATCATCATCAGCAACACCACCTGTACTTAAACTGCAGGTAAATACCGCGATCACCGAACCGTTTACCCGTATTTTTATGGCGCGTTCTCAAAAAATATTTAACAATTTTTAGGTAGATATTTTCGCGAAGTAACTAAGCATTTCTTGGCCCCGCCAAGGAATAATGTCATAAGTTAATTGTACGACTATAGGAGGCGAAAATTTATCATACAACGAATTGCACCCGGAGGTCAATGCAGCTGTCATTTATTTATTTAAATGTATGTGGTGTATGGGGCATGAATAAATTAGATGCAATATCAATGCCAGATAACGACAGTAATTGCCCTATAAAGACGCGGAACGATGTCACAGAGCGCCTAGAAAACGCAATTACGTTCGCGAGCATGCCCTCACGCAGCTATAAAATGTCCGCTGCTGCGTTTATTTCCTAAACATGTCGTGTCAGATTTTTGGATTCATTAATTGTTTAAATTGTAATAACCGACTCATATTCATGTTAAGACGGCGTATTTTTAACAAACCATGGATATTTTGCTTTAAACCCTCGCTGTCTTGACTTCAGGTGGTGAGGGTTTCATTTATTGTCCCTAAACTCTTACGCTAAATCTGCAGTAAGTGTAAAGTTGGATTGAAATTCTGAGTCATCATTCGCATAATATGAACTCTAGCCTTTCAGCCAAATGGATGGCAATATGGAGCGTTTGCTCTAGCATTTCCAGAAAATAGGATACGAGAGCATAAACTGTCTTCACTTCATATGTGAATAACTCAAAAATTTGGCTGAGGAGACCATAGCAGGCAAAAATGGAAATGCCCGGGTAATATGGTCTACAATGTATGCCGGATTTTGGGTATTTGTGAATCTCTAAGAATATATACGGCTGCAGATCGCATTCTCTACAATATTCTGCCTCCTTGCCAATGCAACTTTATTTGTGTTCGCATTGAATAAGTTTCTTTTCTGGGATATATAGATATTACTTTTCAGCAATTTAAGTTTATATTGTTACTTGTTAGAGTCAATTTGTTAATAATTTGTTTTTCACAATGTTGCCCGTCGCTCTACATCTCTTATAGATGGTTTCCATGACGTTTAATGTTTATATATATACATATAGTACCTAATTTACATCTGGGAATAGGTATGGAAGCTGTGTAATGTCTGAACCGGGTATGGGGCGACTAACTCAGGATCAATAAATACATTGTGAGTAAATCTGCATTGAAATAGAGGACGTAGTGTATTCATAATAGTAATTAATAGGTACACAATATAGAATCGAAAATAATATTTCTTTGGCATTTTGTCAGAAGTTACAAAATATATTATAATTATTACTAGCGAGTCAAAGTAACTTAAATTGTTTATTTATTAATACGTCACTAATTGAAAAGTCAATATAACATATGAATTTATTCCATGTCACCGTGAAAGTTGAAACTGAAAATTCGAAATAGAGCACATTGAAATCTAGCAACTGTCTGTCGAGGCACATTACTGACTCCGCTACCGTATTTATAAATATTCCGCCGACCATTTGAGTTGTCGGTTGAGTTATAGGTCAGTTATATTTACAGCTTAGGCAAAAATAAAGACATACTCGTAACTCTAACCATTGTTCGATGTATGAGTCTTTATGTTAAGGCAACTGAGGTTTTACTCAAACCCGGTTTTATATTTTAGTAAGGACAAAATACACAGTTAAGCCGAACATAAGTACGAAAATTCTGAACATCTTTCAACCCTTCAAAAAGACAGCTGACAGGGTATAATTTATAAATTACATAATTATAGTATTTAGACTGTATTGTAAGTGATAGTTATGTGTAGAAATGGCATTTAGAAAATAACTATCTAAAAGCTGTTTACAATTGAAGAAACTAGGCTTAAATATACCTTTCTTCTACTTCTTTCTTTATTCTACACTTTTTTTCACAAATCCACAACATCTAAGTATTCTATTTTCAAATGAACAAAACTAAAATAGTTGCAGAGAATTTAAAATAGGCTTGAGAAAGATAGACTTAAATCTGAAAGAATGTCTATTTTGTACATTGTACGAAAAGTTCAAAAGTGTCTTCATTCAGACGCGAGCTGAAATTGATTAAAAACGAAGTTGGTTACTGCTAAAATTAAGTGTTTAACCCTGGTCTGTGTTAAGGAATTCTTTAACTGTCATTGTCATTGTATCACGACTTGGCCTAACCCGCTTTAGCAACAGTGTTGCAAGATGCGGAACCAGTCATTCATAGTTTATGAATGACACAGACGAGTATACTATCGAGACTTCGGTGAGATGTCGACTACAATGAAATCTATAATATAATATATACAATAACTAGCGACAGGCTTTCGTCGTTTTTATAATCGAGACCAAAGTACTAAGATACGATGTCTACATCAAAGTCTGGAATCGGTTATCGACTGTGCTTGGCTCACACATGAATGCACTCTTAAGAGAGAATCCTAAGAGAGCAGACATATGCGTGTATAAACTGTCATTAAAATCAAATTTTGGCGCAGATCCAAGCCTCAGAAATATTGTTTGCCATCTTTGCAGAAAAGATATCCGAAAGTCTGACGATCTTGGTACTGTAATCCTATTATTTCAAACATTATGTTGCAGAAATGTTTAGTACATACCTACTCACTGAAGAAGTATTCTTTCAGTACATAGGTACATAGACAAGTATTTTGTTAGATTTATAAAATTAAATTTTGTGGATTTGTGGCTCGGAATATTTAAAGACGGCTTATCATAAGCGATGAACACATTATTGTAATAATGTCGCGAACTATTCTAAATAACAGTTGAAGAAAGTTGAGTCGTTTAAAAATAGATATTTGAAGTTTCTAAATATAATATCTCATGACATTATTTTGTAGGAGTGTGGCGCAACCGACTGACGCTGTGCTGTGGTTACAGTTATTACATTTCATCTACGCGTCTGTAAATATCACTGAATAATTAGTTCATTGACATAATGAACGTTATGTTTTACATCTTGTCGTATGAGGAGGATATCATCTATCATCACACTCATCATCTCTGTAGGCATACCTAATCATCTCAACTTATGACCCAAAAAATACCGACACAGATTAGAAACCGCTGTCCTCCTCAGTGTAATTTCCACTACGTTGACATTGGCGGCATAATTTGTGCCTAAAAAGCATATTGACAAAGGTCAAAAAAACAAAAAAAGTATATATTTCTTTAGCTTGCGATTTTCGGACGCGTTCCTCCTTGGAAATAAATGCAATATAAGATTATCGTCTGTAATTTTAGTTACGGATAAGTGCAGTGACTTGACAAAGTAGACTAAAAACTTTTGGACAGATAGAATATTGTGTTCTAATTTTGAATAAACAAATTTTGAATTTTCAATTTATTTGAAGCAGATATTAAAACAAACCGATGAGGCATCAGTTTCTTACGTAGTATTGTATTCTCTTTGCATCAGTTCGTCATAGGGAACCCAAAAAAATTCTTCGCATTCGTCGTCGGATGCGATCCAAAAATAAATCAACCCACATTGACTGATGTCTAGTCACACGCACGTTTGTTTTTGACGTCCCCTCGTCAAGAAAAAGGAGTGCGAAGAGATATGTTCATGATTGTTTTTTTTAACGCAACACCACACGCTCTTAGTCACATGAGCTAATGGATACTAGACGTTTCGGGCGTCAGGAAATGCGTCGCAGTCAAAATAGAATAAGACTGAATAAAGTTTCAGCCAAAACAGGGCATCGTTTGAATAAATGAATTGAAAATTGACGAAACTATATTAGAGATTCGACGCGACGGTTTTCCGCCACGTGTTGAGTTAAAAGTGTCGCCGGGGCAAGTTATGCTGTATATTTTCACGCCGATGATTGAGTTAGCCGTGCGCAGGCGGCTGCGAGACGCAATCTCCGGTGTCGCGCGGAAGCCTCCCTCGCGCTCGCCAGCCTTGCACCCTGCTTGCACTATGTCACTCTTTTACCGTCGCTGACACCGTGAAGCGCTGTTACTATTTTTAAAGTTATCTGGAATTCTCAAGTCATTTTTAGGGTTTCGTACCTCGAAAGGAAAAAAAAGAACCCTTATAGGATGACTTCGTTGTCAGTCTGTCTGTCTGTCTGTCAAGACCCTTTTTCTCAGGAACGCGTGGAGGTATCAAGTTAAAATTAATGTCAAATACTCAAGCCTGCAATTCCTTAGAGCTGTAAAAAAATCAAACTTCTAATTCGACGCAGTCAGAAGATACGGCCAATTTTACCGCATTTTTGAGTATTTTGGTAATCGAAATCTATGGGGTACTTCCCGTTGACATAATTAGAATCATGAAATTTGGGAAGAAGCAAGGTCTTATAGCACAAGTGAAGGATAAAGTCTGAAAACCGTAAATTTGTAATTACATCACAAAATTTCTTTTTTTTCCTGTACCAACAAACATAACTTTGCGTATAAGCAAAGTAATGTTTGTCTAATTATTTCTTTAATTAAGTTTGTGCAGAACCCTCAGGGCGCGAGTCCTACTCGCACTTGTCCAGTTTTTTTACTTTCGAAGTCTTCGAACGTCTACTCTAAAAAATTCCATACAAATGAATTAAATCTTACTTAATTAGCTCACTTTATGTGTGTTCAGCTCTTAGTCTTCATGTCCTTATTGCCTAGACCTATTAATAGATGTCGCCATCTCAGTCTATCTATCAGCGTCCAATGCTAGGCCTTCACCAATGGCACAGAATATATAATAGTGTCCTGAATTAAAAAAATAAAAAAATACAAGTGCCAATGCGGATCCCAGAGGGCGGTACCTTTGAACCCAACCCATCCGGCCACTTCCAGCCACCTTTTCGGCCCTCAGTCCACATGGCACTTAATATTCTTCTTTCATTCTCATCAAAATGTTTATAGGTACCTACATAAGGTAGGTACTGTCAGGCTCAAAACGTATAACGAACTCTGTAAGAGTTTCTTACTCGCAGATCTTTATAATTACTTACCGAGAAATATTTATAAAGTTCAGCTAGGTATCTACAAGTTCACGGCGGAAATTCGAGGAATATTTTCCGATCAGAGTTAGGGATCTAGTTTCCGCAGTCGCGCGATAAACAAGTTATAGGCGTTAGTGGGGGGAGGGGTTCGCGCCTCCGCGGGCGGGAGGGGGACACTCACCCGTGTAATTAATAAACGCAGTGAAAGCGGATCTAAATTGATTTGATGATTTGTGAAAGTCTTCGACGAGCATTGTCGCGTTACGTTGTCATTGTCTTCCACGAAATCAGTGATCGTGAACTTATTCTGAAGATATAGTTTTATAGATCTTTTTTTATTTTGGTCACTTTTTCAAATTTTTGCAACATCAGTGGTTTGTTTGGATATTGGTTTGTCTCTGGTCTGCTATAGTTTTGTTCTCTATTTGGCCCGGGTATGAATACTTTAGGTCAGATGGAAATGTTAGTGTGAATACAGCCTGAACACAAAAACGTGTAGCCTTCTTTATTTAATTTTTTAGCATGTGAAAAAAATGTATAAGAGATGCCAGTATTTATTGCGCTCCGGTTCACACACACGTATTTATTGTCAGCGAGGACGTGTCAAATGTCTCGCCGACCGTTGCGGCTGCAATAGAATGCAGCACTGCGTTGAATGCCACCAGACCTGTTTGCTTATCTTGAGTCACATTCGCAAAACGGAGCGTTACAACGCGAGCTTTAAGGCTTGTTATCGCCTACTCCCAGCGACCTCAGCAACAGTTCATTTGTTTCCGTTAGCACTTCGGTCCACAGCTTCTTCGGAAAAGTATCAGATGTTCAGTCCGCTGATTAGAGGCGCACGATTCCAGCGACAGAACAGTTTGTGGCCGACAAAATAAATAGTAGGTGCCTTTCTAGTAAATACACAAGTCCGCGACGGTTTCTTACAATTATGTTACATAGTATTCATACATAATTTGACCGCCACGTTGGCTTAGTGAATAGGCCGTTTGCCTCCAGCGCCAGAGGGTAGGTTAGATTTGGTTTCCGACATTTTGTGCTGGTCTGATTGTTATTGTGGTCATTGTCGCCATCTGACAAGACACTTGCAAATAACCTAAGGGCTCACTCGGTTGCTCACTAATGACTCGGTTGGAATGCCTCGTATTTACACTGATAGGGCTGGGCTTAGATTTGTCTGGTAGTTAATCTTTTATTAGTACATATACTTAGTATGTCTATCTCCTAAAAGGATTATTTTTTTTACAACTGTACAATTTCTTCATGGCAGTAAATATGTCGACACGTCTTCGTGTGTAAAACGCATGATTTGCCGTTTAGCGGGTCACATAAATAGGTATACGTGTTCGCGGTCGACGACCAGACTTAGTTCCGTCGACGATTATTTTATTACTATATCACGCAACACATGAATGTATCAATGTAACAACTGAAGTTACCACCAAAACTGGAGTGTAAGTAATTTTGTTTATCTGTACACTCTTAGTCCACTAATGAATTATATATGAGTGGTTTCTCGTGTATGTTAGATGGTGTTCTTAAAACACATCTTAGGGGTCCTAGGGTTCGTCGATATCAATTAGTAAAAGAACAACGTATTGTACGTTTAAAATAACAACCAGTAAGTATAATTATATAATTATTTACGGGTCTTATTTTATATAATTATGAATACAAAGCGCGAAAGTCTAAAATGTACTATTGCAAACCAGTAAGTAGATGGCACCAGCCGTATTTCCATACATTCATTAATTTGTGAACCCCTTTTTATTTCTTTTTTATTGCTTCTTCTATTGAAATTTTGTCAGTTATGTTCAGTCAGCAATTTCAAAAAGATAAAGATTTGGAGATTCTGTAGGTATTGTTGTTCCCTAAACTGTATTTGTAATTTGTAAATGAAATGTAAAAGATACATTATAGGTCAGATTTTCGAAAGATTTTTCTTGTTTTTGAGAAACAGAATAAAAGTTGAATTGAAGTAGTTTTCAAATCTCGAAGTTTTAAATGTTCTTCTGTCCAATTCTAAATATTTGCCTTTACTTGCCATTTGTCCTTCTGAACAAGTGAGCTAAAATATCAATAAATCACTTTCACACTGTCGTATGAAATTTAGACTGTGCGTCTGTCACAAAGTGTCACAACTTATGAACTATTAAGGGCAGGTGCACATTAATCAATGACACACTGTGCAACGATACATCACCGGGCACCATTAATTAATTCCAGTAATTGGTGTCTATCCTTGTTACTTGCTGTAAATGGTGATTAGCAAGTAAGTGATTAGCCCGAACATTATAGGCGTTAAGTGTTTTTATGCCATAGGCATAATGTACATGTAGGTCTGTCTGTATGTACCTATACCTAGTTTAGTAGTAGATTTAGACAAACATACTAATTCAATATCTTTATTTACATTCCTAGTTCTTTTTGCTTTCTAGACGTCTGTCGCTACTTGTCCCCAATCAGGCACGTGTAATTTAATAAAAACTGTATTTTTGCTTCAAAAAACCCTACCAGTGAAATGTTACCCGCCTATGGTATCGTCATCAGCCTGACAGGCATCTCCGCATCACGCGCGGGTTCTCCGCATTCACTGCCAGCCTTATACAGATCGTCGCTCTATCTAGCCGGGGGGCGTCCCACTAGTCCCCATATCCAATCGTGGTCTCCTGCACTCGAGAACTCATCTACCACAGCGGTTATAGGTTTTCCGACAGATGCGACCAGCCCACTGCCGCTTCAACTTTTTGAGCTATGTCGAAGGCCTATATTGATATAATTACAGTTTATGGATGTTTCCGCATTTAGATATTCTGCAACGTACAATTTTGAGACACTGTTGTACTTTTTGTCTTTAATCTGCGGGTGTGCGGTTTGTAGTACCTATTTATTCAGAGTTCTGTGGGGTTTGTCACACAGTTAAGGCGACTAAAAGTCGCAGTCACTGATAGCACCGATCCGCCGATCGACTACATAGCAGAGGTTGTCGGCGTACGACGATTTACTGCATAATTCACCGGTCTGCCGTGCTTGCTTGCCGCAACAACAATGTTACCGCGACCTGGGGCATTACACTGCCAGATACCGCTATTGTTAACTTATCAGCCTGTAAATCGTTCATACAATCTGTCGTACATTTTAGTTTCCGTTTCTTGAAGTTTTCATAGATTGAGTGTTTACTGTATTTCAAGTGACACGTAGTATGCAACCCGTTTCATGCACAACGTTGTGTTAGCAGCTGGTATGGATGTTATATCTCGTCTAATTCTCACACGACGGGGAATCCAAGTTTCATCATCAACAGCCTTAACATGTCCCCACTGCTGGGGCTCAGGCCCACCCTCTCAACGAGGGTGTTCGGGCTATAGTCCACCACGCTAGCCCACTGCGGGTTGGTGAACTTCACATGCGCCTAAGAATTTTTTCTTCGGCGTATGCAGGTTTCCTCACGATGTTTTCCTTCACCGTTTGAGAGCTGTCAGTAAATGTACTTAAGTTTCGAGAAAAAACCCAATGGTCCACATGGCCCAGCCGGGGATCGAACTCCGGACCTTTCGATATGAAATCCGCATCTTATCGCCGACGCCACTGACGCTCATCCAAGTTTGCTACTAGATAATTTATACCCGTTGTTATTATTTTTTAAGGGCAGTATTCCTGCAAACTTCGTACACAGTTTCCATTCCAAATAGTCAGAATATGTAGCGGTCGTTGAAAGGTGTGACTCATGATGGCGTATCATTTCGATACAAGTACAGTGGCTAGGTAGTTGTCAGCTATCTATAGAACTAGCGCTAGCTGTAGAAGAATAATCTGAAAAAGGTATTTAGACGCTTCATTTCGCTATGACTGTTCCGAAGTGGTGATAGATTCTGACACACAGACGTTACAGCAGACTGTACTTTAGTATTCGTACTTATAACAATGTCAATTATTATAGGTGATACTCGTCCTATTTTGTTTAAATAAAGATTTTCTAGTTTCAAACTTGCATTTAAATATTATTATGACATTAAGGGCTTCTTTCACCACTTGCTGATATTTTTACAGACAGTAATCTGACAGATAAATTAATCTAACAGATAAATCTGTGATAGATTATATATAATAGGTAAGAAGATATAAGGCAATCAGATACCTGTGAAACAAAAAAAATTGATTATCTGTCAGATAACCTGCAAATAGGGTATCTGGGACTTTATCAGCAAGTGGTGAAAGAAGCCCTAAGTGTCTAACAATACATTCAACTGCTAGTTCCAGCAACTATTGAGGGTTTAATACAATTTTAAAACGTGCTTAGTTACAATAAAACTGAATTATTATCACGAGCAGCGCTATTTTTGGTTGTTACAGCTCATTATTAGCATTATAATTTATTGGAAACTGTTGAGAAACAAAGTTATGGCCAGACTGCAGGCGCGCGGAGAAATTTGAAGTTGTAAACCAACAATGTTGGCTCGTTGCAAATAGGCGGAACAACTGCCGTTTTGACCTTCTCAATAAAATTGTAGTGTTACCTACAGTGTCGATGACTTATCTCTGATGATATTTATCGAGGTTAATCTATGCATTTACTAGCTACTATCTGCGCTTTATCAACATTCCCACGAGAAAATAAAAAAAAATTACCGCGGCAAAAAGTATTAACTTAAACAGGTTATTACAGGTGTAACGACCACCTCTCCGATTATCCGCGATTATCGAATACTGGCGATGACTGAAAAGCAGCGCTTCGCTGAGACATCGACCATTAAATTTCATATCACCATGTATAGCTTTTATAAGTAACCTCCTAATGTAAGCAACTGTCTGTGTGTGATCGATGAATTAATTCTCTTTATTTATTTTTTCAACCAAATACCTACCTAAGCAAGTATTATTGGAGAACTTTAGAAAAATCACTTTTTTTGTCTTTCAACCCTTAAAAACTTGCTGTGCCGGGCAGCGTAATTAAATTATAAATATAGATACAACACCTATGGGGTACTTCCGGTTGACCTGGAATCTTGAAATTTGGCAAGAAGCAAGGTCTTTTAATTATCATAAGTAAAGGAAAAATCCGAAAACCGTAAATTTGTAGTTAAATCACAAAAAAAATCTTGTACCAACAAACTTAATTTTGCGTATAGCAAAATTCCATATAAGTTAGTACCATGTGATGTAACTACAAATTTTATTAACGATTTTCTAATTATTTCTTTAATTAAGTTTGTACCGAACCCTCAGGGCGCGAGTCCTACTCGCACTTGTCCGGTTTTTTTATTATTATCAGATCGTGTTATTAGTTCAAAACATGCCATTATGCGTTACAAATAATTTCTCCCCGCAACTTTTCACACATGAAGTGAGTGAGCCTTGTTGATAACATTCGATCCCGATCCGTCATGGCTGACGTACAGGTATATCGTTTCCTCAGATTTCTCTGTCTTCACCCAGTATATGTTTGCCTAAGCTAAGGTCTTCCCGACAATCGATCACTGTCATTGAAATGTACCTACTCATATTATCATTACGGAACGTTGACCTGCTTAGTATATTTCGTAGCTCACGCACACAAATAACAGTTTGCTTGAAAAACAGTGTGATAACAGCACACAATGTCAGCTTACCAGAATCCTTATCTTGTTTGTAGAGAAGTTTAGATACGCATCCCTCTTCGGTGACAAATTCTCATATAGGATCTGAGAAAAGATTGCTTTGGTTGCTTAGATAAAACTGTTTTGATATCGTCACATCATTATTAGCTGCATCAGGGGTTCTCACGACCATACATCGCGATGAGGGATTACTGGAGTGCGACACACGCTTGTGCGAGTTATCGTTCGTGCGAATAACGAGTGTGCGATGTACGATTGTGCGACATAATGTCATTTGTGCAAAGTATTGTAGTCCGACAAGGAACCCCTGTAAGATTTTTTAGTAAGTCCGTCCGTTCGCATCCGTCCCAGTCTGTCACATCGATGTTATTAAACAAAAAAAATACTATTTAAAAGTATACTTTCAAGGTCTCAATTTTGAAACAATAAAGTCATAAAGTTTTTTAGGGATACGTACCTACTTACTGTTTAGGGGTGTTCACTTCACCGCAGAATGTGTTCTCTCTTTTGTTCCAAACATACAAACAAAAACATCAATCAAAATATTGTACCTAGTATTATTTAGCGACTCTGAAATAAAAAAATAACTTGGCCGGTTTTGATTTTTTATATTGCATTTCAAATTCTCTAAAAGGAAAATATACGGGAGGTAGACTGACAGTGACAAATTCAAGGCACTTTACCTCTTCTTAAACCTGAAAATAGACTCCCACTGTTTTCCGTGCAACTAGGGAGTTACGCTCAACTCTTGGTGCTCGAGTTAAGCTCTGCTAACATGGTAATGAGGTTGTAATTGACAGGGGAACAGACGCGCTGACATCCAAAGTGAGATGGGCTTAGTCGAGCCTCGGGGCTTCTGCGATGCAATGCGAAACGTGGCTGCATTCACGGTGTATGGCGCTGTTTGTTTAGTTCCTAGGCTTTAAAGATTTGGGATACACTCGCTTCCCGGTATGAAGATAACTACTTATCACCCTGTACATAACACACTGTCGCCCTTAGTAATCGTCATGACATTTACATTTTAATCTACGTTGCAAGGAATATAGTTCCTATAGTTTACGCAGACGATTTTTTGGGATTAAGTATTGTCTTTTCTATGTCGATAAGCATAGTCAGAAATCCAGAATGTTTTCTTATACAGTTTAAAGTTGCTTAGACATATTACTTACATTTTTAAATTGCTGATCCGTTAAGTTGTAAAGGCGTGAAAGCAAGATTTTTACAGTAATAAATTTATATATTTTGAAAAAAAAAAATCAATTGCTTAAGTATAGCTGTGATACAGTAAAATAAAATCAATGCTTCGCTACTGATGATTGTGCCGATAATGCAGTAGATTTGAGGAGTTGTTAAATTTCACAGTTAGTCGGTAGCCGATGCGACGGGGAGACGCAACGTAAACACGGCAGATGCTGTTTATACATCCGAACAACTTCTTAGGAAACGTGAGCCGCTCTAGATGAGATGCCTGCGTTGAGATACAAGTGTTGTTTATTTTTCTCAACGCTCATTTCGAATCTCAGCCTCGCGGAGAAAATTACATGCTCCATGCAGTTTCCACTTGAGATAGTTTAAGTTTTCTTCAGTTAAAAGCTGCTTCTGATTTATTTTTCTTTAAAAAATTAAGTTTATTTAGCAATGCGACGAATTTTAATGTGCTTATATTTAGTAGTGTGTCCATACACAATCCAAAAACAAATCAAAGAAGCTTTAATCTTAAACTTCCTTGATTGTTGTAGACACTTGATATCTTTGCTCACCTATATTTCTCAGACGGTTTGTTTTTGTTTTGTTTATCAGACGGGGGTGGGTTTGTGCACTGACTCCATGATAATGGGAGTCTTGTGCGATTCCCACCGGGCAATCAGTCCAGCCATATCAACTCCTTGTAGTAATAGAATAGGGTTTCTGGTCGACGACAACTGTTGCAGGTTGCATGCTGCAGAAGCTTCTGTTGTCAGCCCCGGTTCGGATCTAAACTCCCTGGTTACAATACAGTATAGCAACACGTGCTTCGCTGTCTTGCCCTCCTGCAGATATCCCCTGTACAGGAGTTTATCTGTGGTACCCAAGAAACATGTCAGGTAAGAAAACCGCGCTAGTTGAAATATACTTAATAAAAGTGCCAAACTTATCACAAACTTACGGTTTAGCCCTGAAAAATTCCTGCAATAATATTGTCAGGGGAAGGTCGGAAATATGTGGATTTCGAAAACGACCCGGCGGTAAATCTACACAGCACTGAGGCTGTGGCTGCGTACTTCCAGATAGCTCGCGGTAAGCCTTCGTGTTTGTGCTATCTCTGCTCGCACACCGTACTGCATGCTCTATGCTTCTTGATACCTAAGTTGTGCACATTGCTTTTCAAATTACTTTATTGGTTTGTTTGTACCCGCCTTAGGCTTCCTGATAAGTAAGTTAGTTTCACCCTTCTTAATGTACACCTGCTGTACTTTAGAGACAGTATTATCTTCTTATGATTCATTGAAACCACGCTAGCGGCCTTTTTTATGTCATGGGATGAAATAATAAATGTAAGTAGTATACTTCTGTCCGCGTCGGCTAGTATCAAATATTTCCTAAATCTATTCTATATTCACCTATGAAATATTTTATTGATCCATTCCATTTGTAGTCCACTCTAAAGCCTTAGACAAAAATGCATAAATAATTTCGCCTAACATAACATATCCGTGCTAAAGCGCGACCAAAGTTCGGCGAGACAGGATAATTCTGGAACTGTCACAGCCACAGTCGTATCGGTCGGACTGGGTTAGAAGTGGCGCGGGTTATTTAAAAACAATGACACGAGCCTTCATTAAATATTGCAATGTTCGGCCAGGTAGACTTGGAAACCAGGTCGGATATACTTGGACCGATCGAAGTGCTCTATTATTGGATCGTTTCGGATAACATGCCTGTGATATTCCATTGGCCTTATTTGCAATTGCAGTGTTGTAAAAAGTTAGTCGATAAAAAGTCAACTAAATTTGTTTGGGAGTTTAAAAAGTAGTTAAGAATTTATTTACAAATTATAGGAATTTTAAAAATGTAAAGCAGTAATTAATTTGTAAACAAGAAACTGTCGCCAACTTTTGTCAAGACGAGACAATAGAAAATACATTTATAATCCGGCCGCTAGAAAATAAAAGGTGTGAATATAACTAATACATTTTCTTTTTGTTTCAGGTAGAATTATGCAATAAATTGCTCAAGAAGTTCTTTGTTTGATTCAATATTCTTCGATGTATGCGTGAAAGAAACGTAAGTTGTAGATGAGATTATTATATAAGAGTCTTAGTCTAAGTTACACGCAGTTTACCTTACACGTAGTTTATTGAGAGATTTAGGCTGTGCGAACAGACTCACGTTAGGTATCTCGCATCTGATCATTAAGAGAAATGTCATCTTAGAATAAAATATCATCAAAAGCAAACGATTTATTACATACATAATATCTTCCTGCGATCAATAATACTATGATCGCAGATATCTTCAAATGATCTAGCACCAAATGAGTAGCACAATACGTCTCCAACATAGAAGTGAAAATATATCTTTTCGAACAATCCAAATTGCCGTGCAATTAATTACGCTTAAGTATTTCAATAATGTTATTTTCTAACACTCATCTAACAAAAGCCCACTCGTCAGAAAATTAAACACGTGAAAGAAATAAAGGCTAATCTTAATGAACAATAAAGAGCACTGATATCAGATTTTTAACATTTCCTCCAAATTTAATGTTAACAATTTAAAGAGCAAGAAAAAATTCTCATTGTTAGAATTAAACGTTTGCGGAGGGCGGGCGGCGTAATAATAGGACATAATATATTCAGGGCGAGTCAAATAAAATTAGCACGGTGAAAAATGTAAACGGTCCTTTTACTGGCTCGAGAACGTGTAAGTATTAGGTTGTGCCGAGTGCCTTCCTTTGTGGGGAATTCCTCTCCCTGCCTCGTGCCAAAATACCGTGGAATATTACTATACAAACTTATTTTTTATTAATAGTTTGGTGGTTTTCAAAAATTTCATGACTTCTGAATCTTTGTCGAGCTTCAACTGTAGACATACTTAGTAATTAATAAACATATTTAAAAAATCTTCGCTGGTCGTTTATCTCAGTTCAACGGCTCTATTCTGTTTCCATCCATCTCCAATTCGCCAGGAGCTTTAGAGTTTCATTACATAACCAAAACTGTACTTATTAAGTCGATAAAATCAGCCAAAAATAAGATGCATTTTGTTTCTGCTTGGAAATAGTACTATTCAAGTATCGGTTGATTATTGTTTATATCTGTTAAATGTACTGGCGGGCGCTTACGATTATTAATTGAAATGCATTCTCGCTCGCTAACCTAATGGGCCTGTCACGAGGTGACGGCACATTTGAATAATTTCCGAAGCCACACGTTGGTGTCACGCCGGCACTGTATTTTAGAAATGCTTTACTAATTTGCTAAATTACTTGCGGATTCCTTCGTGTATTCTGGACCACCTGTTTGGTGATCTGGAAGGCGACGAAAAACCAAAATTATCAATAATCTTTCTAATCCAGGAAATGCACTGACATATTATGTTATGGCAATAGTAATGACTAGGTATAATCCCTATTGAATCAGGGATATGATTTGATGAATATTACTCGTAGTGTCACAAATCTTATAATACTATTTCTACTATTGCGTGTTACTGTTAGAGCGTGTATAATGTCGAAGTAAGGGTGATGTTACCCTATTGGTACCGCGTGGTGGCAAGCTCTACCCTCTTTATTACTTATGTTCCGTAGACCTATAAAAAGCTTTTAAAAATACCCCTAGGAATAGTCTTCATTAACCAAATAGGTATTTGTAGGCAATAAACTGTGTCTATTTGATTTAAATTTGCATTAGTTCGATGTCTGTCGTCAGAAGTTACAGTTGGTTGTTCTGTTTTTTCTTTATTTTGACAGTCGCCATTTGTCTTGTCTGATCGCTCTTAGTCTAAACAAGTATACTATATATTATTGAAATTCCACAATAAACATGATCTACTTTTTGCCCCATAAAGCTACAATATTAATAGGGACGAATTTCTTGGATTCGTTATTTATTCGTGGCCTGCTTTTAGGTCACGCTACCCTGAAAGTGACTATTTCAGGTAGCCTATCGTCGGGTGACAAGTGTGCTATTGAGTTTTCTGGATTTACAGTCCTGCATCTGGTGAGTTTTACTTGTCACCTGAGTGGTCATTCGGGGAAGTGGACATTCCAGAAAATAGGCGTAATGGACCGAGTAGACATTCCGCGGAAATAAGACCAAACGGCCCTAAAGGTAAAAATCCACCACGCTCCACGATTCGAAGCGACACGGTCAATGCAATTTGTGTTGCAATTTTACCAACATGGACCGAAACTTCGGAGTCGACAATCGTCACAAGTTTTAAAACAAACCATTAAACAGAATTGGACACTGAACAAAAGTGGCCAAAACCAGACTAATTTCTATTTATAAAAAGCAACTTCAATAATACGACGCCAAACTTTAATTCCAACTGACCAAATGAGGATATTAGCTTGGAAGAGGTTCTTAATGTGTGGTTTTGGTGCAGGCGGACATATGAATGGACTTAATTGGACAATCGGCTCATTGAGGCGTGCAGAGAGGACAGTTTGGCCGGCGCAGGCGGCGCGCGTGCCAGTTGGCGGGAGTTCCCTACCCGCTAATCAGACCTGGGGAGGGGGAATTTTTAAAACGATCGTAACATAGGGGTATCTATTTAATTGTAAATACTGTGCTGTTATGTCTAGTACCTACCTAATCATCTTTACAAAGTTCAAACTTTGAATTTTGTCTTTTTGTCATAGTGTTATCAATATAGCTTTACAATATTAATTATTTAATTTATTTCCAACAGTAGTACGTACCCCTCTTACAAAATTAAAATAGTTTTTTTATATTCTAAATTCGAAAATAATATTTAAATTCGACTTCAGTTAAGGAACAAGGCACGGGCCAGTCTCGACATTTTGTAGGAAGTCAAGAATTCCATACGAAACGACAAAAGAGCCATGCCGTACTGACATAATAATACCTATACTTACCTCTAAAACGACAGTTGGCTAGTAATTAGATAAAATTAATATTGGTAAAAGTTTTCTTACGAAATTTAAATCTCGAGATTTATTTTACTCTTAAGAATTTAGTCGTATGTTTACCATCATAATGGAATGTACCTAGGTACATAAGGTAGATGGAATTTTAAAAATTTTTATATCGAAAAATATCAGTTTTTTTGTTAAACGCAAAAGAGAAGAAGCAAAATTCTAGAGTGTTTTAAGAATAGCAACCGACGACGTTTTTCGCACGCACACACGCAGCGTGGTGCCGCCGCTAAGTGCTGATTAAAAGTTTCATGTGTTGGCTTGGCAACGAGATTGAGGTTACAGCTCCTCTGTGCTGATGAGCAAGCGCATTGCTCTCGCTACACGAAAATGAGGCTTTTGAGAAGCAGAGTGTTCGTAGCAGGTGGTAGCTATACGAAACTGAACCTTTCGATAAGTTTCTGTTGATTTTTTAAAAAATGAGACAGAAGAAATGAAACGAAGAGGTGTGTCAGATGACGATAACTGATGGGTCTCCGTTGTCTCCGCTTACTCCGTCAAGGATTTGTGCGTGAAGAAGATTATTATTTATTATGACGTTATGTGTAGGTACTCACTTATTTGTAAAATTTTTGTTTTCGTAAGAAACTTTACCTCAAAAATCAAAATATTTGACTGTAAAACATTAACGTCCATAAATTAAGGTGAGCAAATAAAACAATAAAGTACTTGAAACGAATCAACTCTGTTAGCATAACAAGACAAACTCAGGAGCATTTGTTAGCTATAACCCAACAGAATCTTACACGACACGGCTGCGAAGAGAATTGTTCATGACGAGTGAGCTCTACAACTGTGGGTAATTCTGTATGCATTCATTCAGGCGCACTCAAGTCGAAAAACCAGCACGCGTGAAGACGGTGCGGCGTTAGGACAAGGCCGGTAAACAGCGGAGGTGCGAAGCATAATTTCACGGTGCGTAGGCATAGTGTTGACGACAACAAATACTTAGTAGGGAGTTGACAGGTTGCGGTCGATGCTACCGGCTCCTTTGCGCTCGTTGATCAAGTAAAGATACCCTTTACACTGGAGCAGAAACCGGCGCGGCGAAAGGGACGAAAGCGGTTGCGATAAAAGATACAGTATAAATACCGATACAGCCACATCGCGGGCTCGTTAAGGCGGGCAGTAAATTAATAGTTTAGTATGACCGCCTCGTTGCCTTAGTGGCTTGGTCATTGGACTCGAGCGCCAGAGGATTCCAGGAGGAGGTTGGATTCCCTCGGGGATAGACAATTTTGTACAATTTGTACAAGTGTCTGGATATATATTTGTCAATTATACTACATTTTCAATTCAGAAAATAGGCTAATAATAACTTCTATTTTCATTTATTTTTATAAAAACACAATGGTAAAGTAAAACACAGATCAAACTATAATCATTTGTGGCAATATAAACTTTATTTTAATCGCTGTAAGGTTACCACTGTATACAGGCAAAAACCTATTAACAGGACTTTGAATGTAATAATTTAATAAATAATTTAAATTTTTTTTAAACCAATCTATCTTTAAAAAAAACTATCTTTTTTAAAATCATCTATCGCGTCGTTTGAATAGCCAGTGTAAATGGAGCCTAAGCCACAACTTCGAATATAATCTCTCTCTATTCATATAAAGCCCGGAATAACGTAAGGTATTAAGTAATCACGGTAAAAAGTCTAATGTTATTTAAGTTAGTAATTATTACTAATTAAGTTGTTACGAATGTTTTAGGTAAATAAATAAGTATTAGTAATAGGCATAATCCGCATGAACGTAGGAAATAGGTTTACAACTTGAAGGCTTATTTTGTCACCAACAAGCGGTAAACGAAGCAATTTCCTGTACTTAAATTGACTCTTCTCTCTCTCTCTCGAAATTGGTTTTGAGAATACAACTTTAACGGTGGTTAAGCAAGATAACTTGGTATAGTTACAATTATGAAAAAAATGGGTAGCTATATATAACTTGCATTCCATTCCATGCTGCATTAGAATAACATTTTCTAGAGAAATCTAATAGCATTTAAGTATAATAGCATAATATCCATTCAGACAGAAAAAAATACCTTTTGACCAATACGGTCAAGAACTGAACTCGGAAATACTTGGCATCAAACCAACTGCATCAACTGGTTGTTACATCGTAAGTTACAACGCCACTCAAGTTCGCTCAGGTTGAAGATGTCTGCTTCCTAAAATGTCCTTTTCCTATAATGTCAGCATTCTCTTAGCGTACCTTTTCTGTTTTATAATGTCTGATTGCTAAAATGGCTGTTTTCAGAAATGTCAGCTTCCTAAAATCTTTTATGTTCTTTTCATTTATTAGAATGGGAGAGCGCTACGAAAACCAAAGTGTACATATTACTAACTCCAGCGAACAGCCCCACTGGTATTCTTAAAAGAATGCGTCGTAAATGTCCGTCGATTGAGAGTTAAAGATTAGAAAAAGGCATGGAGATCTAGTGAAGTATTTAAATCTTACGCTTTATTTAAACAAGCGACAATCTCGTGTTACTTGCGGCATTTTGTTCTCCATATGAAAAGATTTACTGTATTAATGTCCAATTTGAAAGATGTCCAACGACCATGCTCGAATATTATAATTTATAACAATTTAAGTTTTAGCTAAAGCAGTTCAAAATGATCATATCCTTTTTAAAAAGGCACAATTTAATAAAATTGGTTAGTTTGGTATTTTGGAATAAACATTTTTTTGGGAAATTGTTATAAAATATCATTGTCGGACAATTCTACATCATCATGTCTGTATTCTCCTTAAAAACGAACATCTCCTGGAAATTTTGTTTCAATGCAAATAATGTAGACAAAAAGAAAATAAAAGAGCAAAATCTTAAAATTTTACATTAGTTTATTTACGCGTAGTATGTTCCAAATTTAAGATTTGCTCTAGAAGTACCTATGTATTTTGACGAAACCCTAAAATATATGATAATGAAAATATATGAGTGTTAGGTGTTTCTATACTAAACTGCACATATGAATGTGCAGTTATACAAACGTTTATACAATACTTTAATACGTTTATACAAATCCTTACAAATCTATTACATTCGTCATTTTTAAACACAGCGAACTCCATTCATTGCCATTGCTCTCTCACAGTGTATTTTTATTATAATCATTCATTCTATCTGAATGAAATATTACTATTATAGTTCATCTGTCAGTGACGTGCACTATATGAAAATAGCACTGAAACGTCGGTTATTTATGTACCTACCAGTATTTCCTAGTCTAGTATTTGGATCGGCTCACCGACCGGCTGGATGGAAGATTATAAATTAATAATAGAAAGAAAAGTCAGCCGTCCATTTTGCGAAAGAGCTTTTAAATTCTATACTTAGGTTTGTTAAAGTAATTTCAGTTATTGGCATTAAATAGACGTAAAAATGTAAAAAATTATTGCTTTCGCTTTACTGCTTCATTATCTGTAGTAATTAAAATCACTTAAACTAGATAATGCAACTAAATAAATATACGAGATAATGTAAACTATCTATAAACCACCTCAGTTAACGAAGGTGCTTGCTAAATTAAAAATGTTAGTTTTGTACTTGCGACCTGCAGGCGACTTGCACCTGTGGAATGAATAAACACTTGGGGCAAACAAGCCGCAACTACGATTAAACCGTAAACAAAACTTTAACTTCTCTTTGTAATCAAGAGTTAAGGCGACAACTTACTTAATTTACGTTAACAATTATGTATAATGCAAGCGAATATTCGTTTAAGATATTCGTTGAGAATTTTGTGGAGCACCACATGCGTGAAGCGTGGTAATGCGTATTTTAGTGACAAAATGTTAATTTTGAAAGAATATTTTCACTAAGTGTCTTCAAGACACTTCTGAAACCCATAAGATTTTAATAATTATTTATTACTTTCTTTACTTACTTACTTTACTACAAATCCGTCGTGTTTAAAAGCTTAATGCAAGATTTCTATGCTGTAATAAAGTGTAAAGCGGGAATAGCAGTAGTCGATGCATAAATCTGTGGGTGGTTTAAGCCGTGTAAGCGGCGGCTGAGCCGCGGATGGCGCGCTAACCCGACTGGGGTTGAATTAGTCGTCGGCTCTAGTAGGAGTCGTTTAATAGCCACAGCGGCAAAGAAAACGCACTATTAAATTAATGGGCATGCGGGATAGAGCTTGGCTCGCTTAATGGTCGCGGTGGACTAGCTTATATACTGTGTGCCGCAGCCGAGCCGACAGACAGATTGCGGAGGCATCATTTGTATGGTAATTGCGCTTATTCGCACGTGCGATACGCCGCATCTTGCTTGAGCGTGAGATACCATAAAGCAATTAGACAACGTGCTAAAATCCTGCACATAATCTTGTTAGAACTCGTGCTTGAGAACTAAACACAAGTTTGTAAACATAGTATTACAATGCAGTGACGTGTTTAGAACTAAACAGTATATGAAAGGCTTTTACAATGCGTGCCGTGAAAGCGTTTTATTGTCGCGATTTTATCGCGGTCAGCCATTTTGTTGGGTTCGTGCTCAAATCGGCATATCAACAGCATTCGGGATAAAATAAGTTAGGTACTTACATTCTCAATTAATATGTCATGAATCATGACTTATCAATCTTATCATTTTCACCGCAATCGCTTTACTTACCTTATATAGACGTAATCTAAGTAGGAAAAGCCTTTCAGTTAAACATGTCGATTATAATCATGAATCTAAAAACTTGTTGGCGGGTGCCAAATCATAGATGGTGGAAGCATGAATAATGGTTTGCTACGTGCCGGGCCGGGCCCTTTGGGACCCACTCTATGGAATGACATACATATTATTTCATTAGTAATGACATTTTATGTAATTCATGTCTCATTACTTTTTCAACATCGAGAACAAGTAATGAGACATGAATTAATCCTACTAATGAAATAAACTGATAACTGAAATAATAAACTGATTGCCTACTAATGAAACTATCTTTTAAAATTAAGTACCATTGCCAAAATAAGTAACTGGGGTTTCTGCGCATAAAGTTTCATTTTACTTCATGATTATTATCATCAAAATATCACAATTCATTATTCATCATTTAACATATCATGTCGGTTCGGTTAACTTCAGTTGATGGTGCGTGACATGAAAATGTGACGTTAGAATAGCACTTCCATTACGTTATTGCTAAAATATTAACCACATAGGCATATATTTGCCAGCTGCATTCAACTCGTTGGCTTGGGAACGTGGTTATTTGTGCGAATGGTATGGTTAGTGGTTTTCCATAGCGACGCGTGTTGTCAGTCACATCTTTTTGTACGTAGACCGGTCAGTATTGTGCACCGCCGTGTATAGGTATTGTACCCACGTATTTCCCACGCCTTCTGTGATAATAATTCAAGTATAGTAAAAGTAATCAGTGTGTATGCAAATTTTGATAACGTACATTTACTTAGACTATATAGACCATGAATAATAAAAAAACCTACTCCCATATGGATGAGTAACAAAAGCATTTTAGGGGTGCCAAAATCGTGTCAAATGTATGATAATATTTATACTCACTTACACATTCTCATTTTCAAACTCCACATAAATTTGTATTACCAACTTCGTCCCGCTAATCCGCTTCCTTTGTCCGCACCCCCCTGATTTTGACACCGAATTTTTCTTTGTTTCCCATACTAAATATGCAAGATGCGATCTCCACAGGGAGCGCGCGCGCGACCAAAGAGGTTCGAATAATAATAATAATGTTTGGACAATTTTACACACGGCTGTTTAGTCCCAACTAAGCCGATGCTTGTACATGGGTACTCGACAACTGATAAACATACTTAAATACTTTTAAATAAATACATACAAACACCCAGAATCCGAAAACCAACAGTTATGCTCATCACACAAATGTTGGTCCCGGGTGGGAATCGAACCCACGACCTTTGGCGCAGTAGGCAGTGTTACTACCACTACGCCAACAGGCCAGTCTTGATATAGACACTCTATATTGATTTAAAGACGCACACGAGGTGAGATTTAATTGCAATTGTAATTTATATTATATACTAGCTGTTGCCCGCTACTTCGTACGCGTGGATTTTGGAAGTAGGTACCTATCTGTGCTATGTATAAACATCGTCTAGTTATAATTTTACGTTGGTAAAATCACCATATTTTAAGTTATACCTTCAGGAACGCAACTTGGAAAACCGTATCCAATTTGGTTAAGTAGTTTTTGCGTGATGCCGGAATAAACATAATATAGATAGACAGAAACTCTAAAAATTATTGTTTTGGCTTCTATTGCTCTTAAAAAACCTCTTATATCAATTTTTCTTAAATATCTCCTATATTTCTATGACTATCGTCTAGTTACGTTAGTTAAATGATTTATCTGAAAATAACGATTATTTATTTAAATGTAAATTTTCGTGGTCTTACTTTAATTTAAGATGCTATGTTACTTAGAAGGAATTGATTCTGATGATTTGTTGTAATTGGTAATATCCGCGAGGTAAACGAAAGAATTTGATAACTGAAAACCGCTACCTATATACCTATTTATTTATTAATACAACGATTGCTCGCACAACTTTCTGTTTGATAACTTCTTGTTTGATATTTTTGTACTAGCAACATTAATGAAACTAATAACGCACTTGGCTTACGAAGTATCAAGTTTATGTATAGTTTCTGGCACTAAAGTCGATAGGTACACGCCATGTTAAATTATGACAATCCAATAACGGGTTGTAGGTGGCTCGGCCTGGGCCCAAATTGTCCGTATCGACGCGGATGCCAAGTCCTGGCACAAAGCTGCCTGGCCTGGCGTCATACACTAGCCTGATACAACACACCGCTCGGCGCGACCCGTCGACGATGCCAACTGTAAGGCCTTCACACTATTGTTAAGCTAAAATCGCGTTGCGATCAAATCATATAATAATGACCTATTGTATAGTATAGGTATTGTGCAGGCGAGTTGGGATGGAGAACGCCTATAGCAGCCTACTGGCACTTTTGTACATTGCACTATTACCAGTAAAGATTATTGACTGTCATTCCATACTTGCAGTCAGTGGATCAACTACACAACCTTGCGCGTTCAGTTTAAGTAAATAACGCGTCCAGCATAATAGCGCTTCCAGCAGAGTACCGCATTCAGGGTATCGTTGGGGCTGCCGAAGAGCACTGCAGTGCATCAAGCATGTTTAGCAGACATTTGCATCTTCCATGGCCGTCGAATTGTATGGAACTATTCGCTCGTCCGCGTTAAAATTATCATATTCCAGGGATATCTACCGTAGTATTAGTTTCTTTCATCAAAACCAATTCAGCGTAATTGCACATAATTGAACTATAAACAAACAAATATACACTTTTTTCCTTTTTCGACTATTCTATTGGAGTGAATAGAATGTTGTGCGGTGTGGCCCTTCCTCTTATTAGTTGGAGTTTTTAAGCATGTTTTTCTATTGTTTATAAATGCCTTGCAATACAGTATCGACATAATCGCAACTTATTGCAAGATTATCGCATCGTGCGTTATAGCGGTTGGTGGAGTCGTTGCCTTAGCTGCACACAGCCTTCAACCATTGCACACGCATGATGCAACTTGTATATGCAATATTGTCTGGCGATACATTGTTCACATAATGAATGACCTAATTCTTTGAAGGTTTTCTCAAATTACGTTTCACGCGATTTGCTTATTGAACTAGGTTTATGTCCTATGTACTTAGTGTAAAAATAATAGCGCAATTTAGACGAGCGTAAAAATACAGTGTAGCAGCATAGAAGGGAATTAACGATATCGCCACCACACAGACAAAAGTAGTCGTAAAAAGACTTTTTATTTCTTGCGGAAAGTGATTCTTTCTTGAAAGGAGATTCACTTTTGTTTTGAACTGAGAGAAGTATCTATTCTCGGACAAAGAGACAACAGTAATTATTATGAATAGCTGTTTTGGAAATCGCTTTTAAAGCTTTTTCTATTGCTGTATTGACCGCAACTATTTCTGGAGTTATTCAAGTCAAATAGTGCTCTAGAGAAAACAAATTAATAAACACATAGGTACCTTACCATAAATAGCTTATTGAATAAAGCTTGTTAAATAATTTGTTCGATATTTATTATAGTTGATCTAATAGTCATCGGACAAAATGCTAGTAGGTAACAGACTTGAAATCAAAAAAATTTGCCACTGCGCGCGCGCGGCCAAAGAGATTCGAATCTTCTTGGTAACAGATATCGGAGAATATTTTCAATTTGCTCGGCTCTCATTGTCATTCGGAATGATTTCGCGTTTATAATTTTTGCAGCATTTTGTTTTCCCGTATGATGGAAGTAAGGTTAGTCCTTAATTTAAACTCTACTGGTCGATGGCGACATGAAAGACAGGCAGGTATCGGGATAACGTCGGATATGGCGGTCCACGTGACGGCATCCGGTGCGGCGGTCGCTCGGGTCACGTGACACCAATCTCCTCGCTGTTGTGCCCTCCTGGTACCGACACTGAAACAAACACGTGAAATTTTATACACAACAATGGGTTTGGATCTATCTAGTAAGTACATACCTAATACTAGTGATACCTAAAAATAAGGAGTGGGAGTCGTCTACCAACTAGCTCAAACAAAGAACACCTTATCATGTTAGAAATAACAAAACCTCGAATGCATTTTATACCAAAACGTGCGGTTTCAATAAAATTTTACAGGTTTCCTGAATCTTGCACTACGAAAGTAAACTTTTTAAGAGAAATTTTTGCCTTCCCTCGACTTACTCGTATGTCCGAACAAAAAAAATGTTCTTGAAAACATTTCCCGTAAATGAATTCTCTATCTTGACTTGATGAGTAATTAAAAGTAGAGGGTTTAAAAACTTTAAGGAATTCCATTACCTACCCAGACTGTGGACGCACGCGTGGGGGGAGGATGAATTAATATAATATGTACATTTTTGCGAATGTAACTGACAGTCCGTCAATCAAGCCAGATGCCGGACGAAATTCTCTGCTCAATGAGTCATTGGCTTCGTAAAGTTCATTATTGAATTAAAGTATAGCTTCTATTTATATCTTCACTAAGCCCCTAGCAGAAGTGTACTTTAAATATTCCTCGGAGTAAAGAATCTTTATCTAAATAGACTAAGAACTCTAAGAACCATTAATGACGTCATTAAAGTTTATCCCACTATTGGGTCTAAAGCAGTGTAATAAATACTGCCAGATGTACACTTTTTTAAAACAGTGAACCTGTCAATAACGGTTAAAGTTGTGCAAAATTGTATTACGTATTTATTTATATTATCGATCATGTCAGTCTTATAATGTTGCATTATTATCTAATCAGTGTTCGTTTTGGAATCATAATAAACTGCCTACATAACTATAAGTAATCACTTCAATATAAAATAGCAAAATTTAAAAAGAAACACCACCTTGAAAACGTCAAACGCTTCTTGGATAACACGAGCGTTGTCGAATGAGATTACTTGGTCCAATTGGTTTGCAATAGGAGGTTGAGACGGCACTTAGTCGTTCACAGGATTCCGGCGTCGTCGGACAAATACCTATAGTATACGTTTCACTTGATAGCAACTCCACTGTCACGTGTCCTTCCGCCCGATCGGGAGCGTAACGAACCTCCGTCATTTTCTGGATATTCACATACATTCTTCTGTCTACTCTGGTCTAATAAATAGGACAAAGCTGATATTCAATTCAATACCTAACTTCAGGGCCACAGTGTTTTTGAAATGCATCGAAGTATTTGTACAATTCCGAGCACGCTGCTGTCAATGTCTGTTTGCGAGCTTTTGGATCGCTAGTAGCTGCGTCATTCAACGTGTCGTACTATTTTTAAACCTAAACCCTCTAGACAAACAAGTATTTGACAGTGATAAACGTGAGCTGCTCACATACACCTTCTAGAATGGCATGGAATTGCATGAGTTTATTTGTCAGAAATACTACAATAGGTAGGTAGGTACCATAATTTGGAATCTTTAGATATATTGCGTGATTCGAAGATACATACACACTTTTATCTTCCTAATATTGTTGGTTAGGTAGGTTTAGGAAAGTTTTAGAGATGTTAAATGTGTCACCAGAATTATGCGTTAGTATCTATGAAAATGTAACCTACCCTACTTAAAGGTGGGAAGGTGCAATGAATGTGAACGAATCCCTCAAACCCGGCGCTTTAACTATTTGGTTTTCGTTCGGTTTAAAACAGAGTTAAGATTGCATACCGCGGAAAACTGCGGCGCTGACATCGGAGGTGGGTTAATGACTCCGCCGAGGTCGACCATTGTTTTGGTAAACAATGCAGCGGCAGCGGCGGCGGGCGCGCCGTCAATCCTTCCAGTTATTCGCTTCACTAGGTGACGTGCCGACCCTTTTAGCTCTAACGTGAAAAATGTACGGGAATGTGCTTTAAAATATTTAATTAAACTCGCTTCTCGCTACATGCGTGCTCGTCAAGATTATAACGTACTTATGAAAGTCGTGTCGTAATTTTAATCCGAAAATGATGAATGTTCAGCCAGAGATTAGACGAGTTGCAGACTCATTATTTCGCCTCGTTGGAGAACACGAAGTAAAAGGCAAAAAAGCAAGACTGCGAATATAACAGAGACGAAGGACAATTTAAAGATCTTGTTTTGCAGATCTAACTCTGGATACAGTAGATTTCTACTTGAGCTATTTACGACGGCTCTTACAGAAATATCCTTTCAATTAACTTTCGACAAATTAACGGAAGAGAAAAATATAAAGGCGGGGGCGAAGGGCGGGCGGCGCGGGGTCGGGAGGACCAGGACCAGGAGGGATATAACTGGGAACTCGGATAATTAATGGTTTCATTTATGTTTCTGCACTTGAGAGTCTTGATTGTGCTGAGTTAGGAGGCTTTTTTATTTTTATCCGAGTTTCAAACTGCTATTGTTCGGCTGAAACCAAATTTGAAAGGTTCGATAAATCTGTGAAACTTTAATTCTTTTTTCAAAAATCCATTCGCATTAAAACAGTTACGAGTACAGCCGCGCGTTGGATTATTACTCTTTATCAAAATAGTTGTCCGTCTGTTGTATTTATATTTGTGATTTAATCCTAGATCATCTATCTAATAAGTGTATCCTACGCACGCAAGCTTTGTAAGGCTAGTTTGTATGAGTACACACTGTTATGCAGATTCAGAGCCGGGATTCAGGATGCGGAGTATTGTTATTCGCGACACAACCGCCGCTGGGGCGCGTCACGATTACGTCTCGACAACCCTGACCCCTTGAACTCTATCGGCAAATGTCAACGCTACGTCATTGCTAGGGTTGCTTTCTGCAGAAAAACTGGAGAACCAAATAATTAAGATAGCTCTCTCATAGTCCATGCCCCAGCTTAGGTTATCATTTTAGCGGTCTCCCATTAACATTTATAAAAGTTGTTCGTCTTCATGAGTACTTTCACCCAGTTTAGGGAAGAGCCCAATAAAATGTCACATAGTAGAGTTAATATTTAGTTCGGGTTGTGTTTCGTCAACTTCGTCACTTTTATGTGGTAATCAATTTTGATGTTGATGAAGCAAGTTTGCATTGGCAACCATTCTCCGCCGCCATTCCCTTACATCGTTGACAAAGCAATTAACTGAAAATTTATTAAATTGCACAATAATAGTTCCACAGCATTATAAATTACTAGCTAAGTACAAAGATTGTTTGTATAATTTCCGGGAAGTTTGAACGCATCATCTGATCTTATTGGGATTTAAAATTTAGATAGATATTGAGCTATATCATAGGTACGGTCGACAGCAAGTAAGTAAAAAGAAAATCAGTACAAGCTGGTCTTTCATAGTATTGAAACTCTCTAATATTCTAGGCCGGTTCAAGGTCACCGTGTTTCCACTGAGGTGCGGTCGACTGTACCAATCCTGCAATTCCAGGAAGTAGGAGAGGCATTAATAGCTTGTATCAGTCTCGTTGCGTTATAATTTTACGGTGTTTTAACCAACTATTTCCTAGTAAAAGTTGAATAGTATCCGGGTTATTGACATCCCGAATTGCCAATCACATTGTTTCCTGCGTTTTTTGGTGCATTCGTCGAATCGACGCCTATTTGCGTGCCATGTCTAAATACCGTGACGTAATAAGGGTCTGGTTGGTTTTACGTTGATGTTTTTTTTTATTTTCGAGTTTTTGAAGTTCATTTTTTACGCAGTCAGGTTTTTTTATTTTTTTATGATAACGGATTGTATTACACATTTAAGTAGTTAAAGAGTCGAAAGAGTCGATAATAGTAAAATATTATAGTGTGTGTGATCACTGATTAGAAACAACTTAGATAGGTATTATAAATATTAATAATAAATATATTTTGGGGGTTTAATAAACGACCAGTGTGTACCTATACATTTTTATTATTGTAGATTTTGGTATGATTTGCATACTGCAGTCAATACGACATTCACCTACTTACTCGTGGAGTTGAGTTGTTTGTTACACAATGTGCGCCTTGCGATGTGCCAAACTCTGACGTCTGCAATTTTGCGAAACCATTTTTTTAAATAGTTGGTTAATGGGTACGTCCTTAATTAGAAACCGAGGCGAGAGAAATTCAGTGTCCTCTTCTGATTTAATGAGGTGGCAATCGCGTGATCCCTTTCGCACAGATTTGGCCCCGCCCATCGGGCGGTGAAAATCAATAACATACTCCAGAAGTGCGTTTGGTGTCCTACCTTGCTGACGTTGCTTACAGACTTATGTAACTCCTATAAAATACCAAATAAACGTACGTCGAGAAAATACACGTTAAAATGGTACCTATATCATTAATAAGACCACACGTTGTATGATTTATATGAATAACTACCTACCTTCCACATCATTGCCACTTGGGTTAATATCAGTGACCCAATAGTTAACGACTTATTTATAAAGTTAAATTATAACTAATAACGATGACAGATGATGGATAATGATTGATTTTAATACTCTTATTTTTACCCCGACAGCGGGACTAAAAGAGTGTAGGCAGCCATTGTTTGTCTTAATATTTTTCTGTATAAGTACCTACTTACCTAGTTGGACCCTATTGACCCTATTCTAAGGGCCTCTTACACCGCTTGCTGATTAAGTCCCAGATACCCTATCTGCAGGTTATCTGTCAGATAGCCTGTTTTTTTGGTTTCACAGGTATCTGATTGCCTATATCTTATTTATTTTATATAGTCTATCACACAGATTTATCTGATAGATTAGTTTATCACTAAGATTACTATCAGTAACAATATCAGGAAGTGGTGAAAGAAGCCCTAAAACTTTCAAATACCTACACAATTCTAAATCGTTTTAACAACTTTGTAAAATTAAACTGTTTCACAAAATACTGGTTGAAGTATACCGTAGGTTTATTAGCTTTCAAGTTTTTGGTACTTACTAACAAATTAATAGTCTAACCACACTAATCATTTCTTAGTTAGGTACCTACTCTTTAAATGAAAATGAAAAATGTTTATTTCGTTTCTCATTAAACTTAATTATATAGGACATTGGAGCCTTCTATTAAGTAAATAAATTGCTTGTAGAAGAAGGCACCGCTCTTCTAGAAAATAACATTTTTAGATACTCCGAATTAGTAACATGACTTCAAAAACTACAAAAAAAGTTAATAAAGTAGAGAAAATACAAAAAATTAAAAAAAATCCAGAATACGAAGTTAATGGCTATGTATGAAATAGTTAGTGTAGAGTGTACATGTGGAGTGTGTAATGTATACTTGTGTGTATGTAAATAAACGTGTAAATTTAAATAATGTAAGTTTAAATATTATAAGAAGTGCTAAGTTAGAAACAGATTTCCAATTAACGCGTTTAACTTTGCGAATATCAAAAGCTTTTAGTGGAATTGATATAATAATTTGATACTTTACCGCGTAACGTGTAATAGAAATTTCCGAGTTTCCGATAATTGCCGAAGATCCTCTGTGCGAGTCGCTCCGGCGCGAGCACCTGCATTAATTACAAGATTTAGCGTTATCCCTTCCATTAATAAGGAATAAGCGTCCCACTCTACTTTCTTTGTCCCTCCTTTTGTATGTTTATTAAACCGAAAGATTAATTACGATAGCAAATTTTAAGAATGCGCAACTTTGTTAAGTCGACGGTATTCAGAATTTAATTTAAAAATTCCGAAGTTTAACTAGACAGGTGAGCCACACTGTGCTGAGGTAAGCGCGTTATGAATTTTAACCCACACAGTAGTTTCGGGAATTTTTCTGCAAAGTTTATATAGCGGATCCTATACGCATGTTTGTACAGAATATTTGCAGTCGGTATTAATATAGTAATATTTTTCAAAGTTATTTTCCACTGGTTGGCACTTAAAAACTAATTTAATAGCAGATTTTCCGTGGAATTACCTGGTTAAGATTAAAATAAAGCGAAGAGCCCCTGACCCTTGTTTTAGAATTATGAGAATCAAAGAATCATTTATTCTTATTACTACTGTAGCTTAAGTTATATTATAATTTTAAAAAAGCAGCCAATATCAACCTATAGGTAAAGGTAGGTAGCTAGCTACCTTTACCTTTTTATTTGGTTTCCTGCTTGTTTGTTGGTCTGCTCAAATTTTGCACTCGCCTTTGATTCTGAAGACAATGCAATTATAATACCTACTTATGATAAATTTTATAGTTTATCTAGGTAATAAAAGCTTGTTTAAATTTTTTGGTTATTTTGTTACGAGTACTAGGCGTGAAGATCAAAAGAAGTGACCCTGTAACTGTAGGGTCTTTTTATTTCCATCAACTTATAAATATAGTTTCTCACATTCTTAGGTACACTGTCCAGTGTAAAATAACATAGTGTACAAACTAGTAATTGCAATAACATCATTAACACTTTAGTCATTGACACACCTAGGCTTACGTACTCAAGTTGTTTCATCATTTTTTATTAATAAACAAACCGGTTAAAATTAAACATCCTATTTGACAAATTTTACGTCAAGACGTGTTCGTTAAACCTATTTCTAAGCGAAGTATTTACGTTATTCATGTTTATGATTACGACTGAGCACTGTGGCAAGTTCCATTTTCAGGACAAATGTGTGCCCGCGAAACTGTGAAATAAATTATGAGTTTCCTACCTATTGTAGTTTGTAGGACGTTGTGTATAAAAGCGAGGTTTAGTTTTGTCTATCTATCTAGTATTGTCCATATCTAGTAATGCCTAGCATATACAGTCGCAGTCTCTGTGAGATCTGTCCATATTTGAGGAATCTAAAATTGACCTCAACATGTAATACCAAAGTCCATTTTTAGATTGTGCAAATGACGAAAAGTTAAGAAACTCTGAATTTGTATAGGTCAGGTGGAGTAAGAGGAACACTAGTGAAAGAGAGACTAGCGGACGTAGAGTTAAACTTTATACCTATAGACTCTACTCTGATCAGGACCCTATTTTTGAATCGTTTGCCTCGCGTCGAGCGGTCGATTCTACTAATTTTCCTTCGACATCAGATACAAAAATCAGTAGAATCGACCGCTCGAAGCGAGGAGCGCGATGCAAAAATAGAGGCCCTGGTCGTTTCTCTTTCACCGGTGTTCCTCGAACCCCCTGACCTTATTTAGGTGTTTCTTAAGTGTAATAATATTCAGGCATAAAATACGCCCTTATTGTACACAATAATACACAAGGTCATAATAATAATAAAATAATTTAAAATTGAGTGAAGTTCTTATTGCATTGCATGCATTTTTCACTATTATGTTATTTTTCTACATACACTTCGATCTTAACATACCTACTAGTTGAATTACTCGCACCTACCGCAACAGATTAATAAATAATTCTTACAGTATATTATAAGCACTCTTTGTTCGTGGCACTGTTTATGCTCTTATAGTACTTTGTCTGGGTAATAAATATAATAGATATGATCGAAGCTTAGTCTTGTAGTATTATTTAATTAAAAAATGTTATCGAAATTATTGAACTAGCCAGCCGTTGAGCAAGGGGTCACCGGTAACTCTGTCGTCGCTCGCTGCAGACCCTTACCTGCATTAATGAAGAGGCTTATTCCTCCCCCCCCCCTCTCCCCCCCCCCCCCCCCCTCCCCCCACATTGGAGGACCTTAACATCACCTCTCCTTGTACACCCTTGATTGATTTAAATAAACACGAAGCTACAGACTGGTGAGAAAAGAGCAGCTACCCATCTGTGCGTGTAGTGTAAATTATTAAGTTATAAAAGAACTAAAAATTTAAAATATATATAAGAAGAGGTACGAATACGGATCAGTGAGATAGCATAATATCATCACCAAATGGTCAATAAAAATCAAGAAAATAAAGAAAGTCGTTATCGCCCATAAACTTAGCAATGTTTTTCATCAGGTGTCCATCCTGCATGTTTAGTATCGGAAGCTACGGCCATCAAAGTTAAAAGCGGCCATTAGAACGACACTAAATCTTTTTTACACTTGTTGCAAGTTTAAAGGAACATTACTTTATTTTAATTACACCACCTACACTATAAAATAATGTAGGTAAAGTGTTCATTGTACGAGTATGAGCTTAACGTAATAGAGGTGAGGCTAATTGTTTGTTCCTGTTATAATAATGGAGCTCTCATTTAAAAAATACCTTTCTACAGCGCATAATAACACGGACTTAAATAAAGTAATAAAATAACGTGTCATGAAAGCGTTTTTTTAAAATATAAAAAGTTCATGAAATAAAGCTGTGTAGGGTGGTATTGCCGGCCGTGCGGCGACGAATTTTGTATGGGATCTCGAGCGGTGCGCGCGGCGGCGTCGCCGCTGCCTCAATAATTCGTCTCATACATTACCTCGATGGTCTCATAATGCAATTTCACATAGAGCAGCAGCGCCGCCGGCCGCCGCTCATTATAATTCAGCCCTATGGGATCTCGAGCGGCACGGCCGCGGCCGGCGCGGGCGGCGGCTGCGGCGGCGTCGCCGCTGCCCAGAGTAAACTTTTACGTATGACAAAAACATTTGAATTAGTTTCACAAAAATAACACTTGTCAAGAATATTTATTTTAGTGAGAGATACAAAAATCCCGTTTTATCGTATGCCTAGGTATATAAATAATATTATTATTTTAAGGCCTTTTCATGTATACCTACTTAAATTAATGAATTGTTAAAAATTGGAACCATCTTTGGTATTGTTGATGATTTTTAAATTCACTGGACATAGCATTCAATAGGTATATGAAATTCGACCAAATTGACAAGTTGTTTTTGGAAATAAAAGGGTATGTTTATTGTTCTAAATGGCATGGTTGTGGACTCTTTAAATATAATTGTTTGTAGTAGTAGGTAATAAGTGAATATTAAAAATAACCTATAACCTCCGGGTGTGCATGCATGTCGTGCGCTCATTTCACAAGCGCCACGTTTTACAATTCCGTCCGAACAATAAAAACTATGTTATACTCAACGCAGCGAGCCATTTTAATGAGCCAATTGTGAATGTCAAAAAACACACATTTTACACGAGATTATACTTTGTGTTATATATTCAATTAGTGAGCTTTCGTGTCGGTAACAAACACGTGTGGTCACGTGGCCCGCACGTGTTTCCTATCCCCCCTCCCCTTGTCCCACACATTCGCAGCTACTGCTTTGTCGGTCGGTAGTTTAATACAAATAGCTGGTTAATTTTAAATGGTCACAAGCCGCCTTTCTTGATATTAAATCATTTGTTTTGTAATAAAAAAAACTCTTGGGTAGGTAGGTACTTATATTTTGTTTGACACTACACTAGGAAAGGACACTAGGCAGTACAAATACACAAGTATTTCAAATGGCAACAAAATGGATTAATAAACATAATTGTTTGATTGATTGAAACATGTTCGTCGTCAATTCTTCGAATCAATCAAAATGTAATAAGTGTGTAAAAACACACACTGTATGACAATATGTATACGCATTTTCAGCAAAATAATACAGAATCAGTTGTTATTGTTACGGATTTTGCGGATATTCTGGGTGGATTAAAAGGCAATCTCTTTTTGTTATTCGCCTAAAGAGATTATTTTGTAACGAAAAAGCTCTTGTTATGAATGAAGCTCTAAATAATATGTTATTAACTAAATGAAGTGAATAACAAAACAGACGCAAAGCTGACTATTGTGCCGCGCAAGTATAGCGGTCTACATTATTTTATAGAATTTGGAAATGGAAACTGAATTTAAATTATCATCAAAATACATGCAAAAATCGTGCAAATACTTACATTTTTTTACTACGAAAAAAAAAAAATCAGATTGGTCTCATGAAATGCGTTCATTAAGTGCTCTTCATTTAAGCATTTAATTTGAGGGATTAAGTGTTTAAAATAAAATGATGGTTTGAACGATCAAAAGAAATCTTTTGGTAGGAATTGTAAATGTATTCGCAAATTAAATACAATAATTCATGAACACTGCATAAACTCTTTATTACCCAACGACGGAACGGAGAAGGTATATGTGTTTAGGGTGAGAGTTTGTTTGTTTGTTTGTTTGTTTGTTTGTTTGTTTGTTTGTTTGTTTGTTTGTTTGTTTGTTTGTTTGTTATTATTACTCTATACCTCCATTAGATCACGTAATTTTATTCAACTGTTTGGTTTTTCCTGTGTCCCTGTACACAATCTGTGACCTTATTTTCATTATTTCCACGTTCCACGGTAATGGGTAAATGAGATTAACAATTTGTGCCTACATAATATTCAATACATACTTCACCACTTTCTGATGAAGATAAAACAATGAAGTTTACTTAGGAAAACTTTTAAGTGTCAGTTTCCTCACACGTGCCGCACGAACAAAATTTCCGACACAAAACAAACAGTGTAAACTTGCAGCTCCATTTATCCGAAAAGGCTGCGCGGTGCTTAATAATTTAACGGTTTTTGTTCGAGTATTAACGCAAATTTTCTGTGCAAGTACCAATATTTGCGCAAGTACTGGCTGCTGTTTGATTGCCAATGAATATTTTCGTTGTTTCATTATCGGGGTGCGCAAAAACAGGTGAGGTTGCACGTTCCGACGCTTGGTAACTCCCGACCGTCTGCGTTATGGTTGTTTTTATAAACTTTCCTCCTACACTGGCTGTTTGTTGAACTCTTTATTTATTGACAATTTGCAAAATGAGAATTGTATTATTTTGCAGTTATGTGCAGATTATCTTCCTTCGTTATTTTCATATTTTGTGTTTCCAAAGTAAATTCGCCGCGTTATTGCTTTGTGTTACTCTTCTGGTCTGTGTTTGTATTGGACTTAAAATTTGAATTATTTTTTGATTACTTATTCGTGTGTTCAATGTTTGATCCCAATATTTTAACAAAAGTACAGTTCATCACACATTTCAAAGGTTAAATCCTTACATCTTTGTTGTTTTGCCTCCGCTTGCTTCAGTCTCATCATTCTCTTCACACATGCCCGCTGCCCGTGGGACTAGAGTGCTCTTCACTTTTCCGTTCTATCTCGCCTTAAAATGTCCCATCCCATGTCAGTTCTGTTAAGCGTATCCCAGACACACGCGGCCTGCGGTAGCGGTGGCGGCCTGTTGTATTCCATATGCAATGTATGTGAGACTTCAAACACGCGCGGCCATAATTTGCATATTGAGGCTCACGCGGCCTGCGGTAGGTCACCACCGCAGGCCGCGTGAGTCTGGGATATGCTTTATACATATAACATTGAATGAAATGAAAGTTCATTTCTATAGCTCGAGTTACAATGTGACCTACTCTAACGCTCCATCTTCGTGTTCCTGATTGGTCGACTAGATAATCGACAGCAGCATTCGTAGTTGTTTTGTTAAAATAGAACAGGCTGAAGTCTCGAACGTAAATAAATTCAATTTATCACGCGTTTTTAACGACAGTGAGGTCGATGTCGCGAAATATTCCACGATTTATTAAGAGGAGCGGTTGCTAGTGAGGCCGGCGTCACTGGCGCGTCACGACGCGCGCGTCACGCGCCCGCGCCGCCGCGCCGCACGCACCGGCCGCGCCCGCGCACCCACGCGCGTCACTCGCACCGCGTGACTGCGCGTGTCACTCTCATGATACTCTAATCAATTTGCTATTAATGAACTTTATCGCGGGCGTTCGTCGATCGCTTCTATATACTACATTAATGAGCTGTTTACATAGCATTTGAACATGATCTATTCGGGAGTAGGTACCTACTCACTCGCACGCTGAGGGTAAAATTGGTGGAATGTTCGTAAATTTAAACTAATGAAAACGTTATTCGGAACTTATAAATTATTTGGGCAGCTCAAAGGTTTCATAAAACTTTGGCAACAATTTAAATAGCCGCACGAGCTTTCCATGCGGTATGTTAAATAGTTATATGGAGAGTTTCGTGGTCCATTGAAAAGACTAATGTTGTTACACGACAGAAATCTTTGAAATGAGAACCGAGAGCTTATTGTTATGGTTTATTTAAATTTTATTTTTCTAGTCTCATGCGTCATCGCATCGGGCGTTAGCCTAGTTGGCCTGCGCAGTAGTCATGTGACAGCCGCTAATACCGCGTTATTTTCTAATGTCTAAAACTGATCGGTTACTCTAGCTGGGCACAGAAAATTTATTAGTGTAGTACTAAAAAGTACAGAAGCGTCCCTACCTAATAAATGCTTTGAAAACCTTCAGAATTTTCTCTGCGCATGCGAAATTGTATTTGAGGTGCCTTTCTGATACGTGCTGCAGACTACAGCCGCAGGTGTCACTACCCCTCTTTCCTAGTGCGGCGAACATGCAGGCTGCAGGGCTCTTTGAAGGCGATGGGTTCACTGTTGGTTTTTTGTCAACTGAGCTACTGGTGCTGCTGTCTGGGCCGCATGTCGCCGCGCTCGGAATCACTTTCATAGACTTTCATAGGAACCTTTTTCATCTCGCTTCGTGTCGCTTGCAGCCTGCTGCTGCAGTCTGCAGCCTGCGGCCCGTCTTGGACTTGCAACCTTTATATTAGTTATCGAGAGCGTTCCCGTTCCGTTTTGTGTGTTCGTGGCGCTAATTACATTTCGGTTCGGTTAATTTTGTGGCGTTGTGACGAGCTTATTGTGTAGGTTGTAGGTTGAAATTAGCACGGCGGATCTAGATATTATACGTAGGTGTTTTAAATGTATGTAGGTACATAAAAGAAAATGTATGTTTGACGAGATAAGATTAATGAGTAGTTCATTAAGAAAGTCAGATGTAAAAGATAGAGGAGCCACCCATGACGACTTAATATTTTTCTAAAAGTCTATGGTCACACACTGTATTGGTAGTTACATATTTGCGTCATTTTAAAGGTATACATACATGTATGTGTTTTAGACGAGGCACTATGGCAACCAATAAAATTAAATCTGTCTCCTAAAACTAATCATTAAATCCTTTACCTCTTTGTCACAATCTATACGACTAAATATAAATGATATTACTTACAGGAACTTTATACAAATAAGTTTAAAGTATTTCCGGCGTGTTTTCAGCGGCTCAGATGCGTCTCATTATGTCGCGGGGAGTGTGATAAATGAGCGTATTGGAAAACGCCTTGGCACGCCTCACGCGCCACGATGACGGGATATAAATGAGTTTTATATTGTCTGTTCGCACCTAAGCCTATCTCTCAACTGGCTTTGATAACCAATCGAGAAAACGACCAGCGTCACCGTCTAAATGTCTACTTGTTTCATTCATTTTGCGACAGTCAGGACCAACTTAGACGAGTAGTTGAAATGTTTGGCTTGCGGCCAGAGCTGTAGATTAACGCAATTGTTTTTTTTTTCAGGTAAATCGCTGAAAGGGATCTCTAGGGGACGAGACGGAACTTCTCAAGATTCGTGATCGGGCCGAGCGAGGGTTGCTACGTGACTGCGATAGCTTTAAAATTAGAAATATGTTTCGTCGTGCTGAGAATTTGTATGGACGCCGAACATGCTTTTTGCATAGAACAACAAAACTAATAGGTTTAAACAGAATGACCGAAAATAAGTACCCAATAAATAGTGTGCAGTAGTTGTAGCATTTTTATTTAGTGACTCAGTACTAGTTACAACTGAAAATAAAATGAAACAATTTTTAGGAAATTTAGAAATATAACTTTGTATACAATGGCAATCAAGTTAAATTTTCTGTTGATAATTGCAAGGGTAATATTGTTATGTGGATTCATGTATGTATGGCAGCATACGATAGAAGTTGATAAAAGAGATACCAACGATATCAATAGATGCGTAGGTGAATTTTAAAATATAAAATGAGTGACGGTAAGTATAAATTCAGCAATCATACAACTAAAAACTTATCTAAGTAGAGGTTCTAGAATAGTAACGCAGCCAGACATGTATATACTTAAGGGGCTATTGCCAAACTGCAATATAACGCATCCTCGACGTTTGGTTCAAGCGGTTTTGGCAAGCAGACGGGCCAACGTCTGCTCGACTTAATCACGGCGCACCTTAACCAGGCTTAAGGCACGAGCCGGGCAAAACTCGTAATGAGATGGAACCGATGAGAGCCGTCTTAACAACGTTTTACGTGCTCAAGTACTGTTAATAGCACGACTCCAACCGTAGCTTCTATTTCTAGAATGTGAATGAGCAAACCTGCTACTAATAACATCAATTTAAGGTAAAGCATAAGATCGTGCTCAGATAACTTAGATTTTCTGGTTTTTGAGTCAGTTTAAAGGGTGCTTGGTGAATCACAGTCTGACACCGAGTTCCGCATAGATATTGATTTGAGTCGAACCTTGACGTGCACAAAGTAAGGGTAATTTGCGATTGGTACAGTCACGTAGGGTGTTGCGCTTTCCGTCGAGCGGCCGATCAACAGGCGTCGAAATTTGAAAATTACCACCCATTCGAAGCAATAAATTTGTTGAGCTGTCGCTGGCAAGTGGCGACCATTTGCGATTGGAGATTGATTCGTTGATTGAAGAGTCCCATTCGTTCCAGCCTGTACAGGCCTGTCTTAATTGCTATCGGAGATTGCTGTATTTAAGCTACCTATGACGATTGCTTCACTTTTGTACCAGGGAACTATAAAGTGGTCTATTTAATGATAACGATAACCTTACCAAAAGAAATAGCCAGCGCAGCTCGTTACCGCCATGGCCTTCTAACCTTAATCAATCTGTGTCGGTTTTGCTCCGAAATTTCAAGCTTTCGATTAATAATAATCAGTAAGAGTATATTGTTACTAATAAGACCAATTTTGACGATATTCCTGCCCATACTCACAATATACTTATTGATAGCATTTCAAAATGCTCGATTTTTGTGATCCACACCATTCTTAAACTTGTTTTAATTTTGTACTTACACCAATATCACGTCACTATAATTGACCGAGCGAGCGAAGCGAGCGAAGCGTCTACGTTTCGAGACTGGCCAAAAATGCTCTTGTCCGGCTGTCTGTCTGTCTGTCTGTCTGTCTGTCTGTAATTCTCTACAGGTCGCATTTTTCAACCGATTTTGACGAAAATTTGGCATATGTATAAATTAATTAAACCTACAAAATGAGTAGAATAAAATTTTGAAAAACATTTTTTTTAGAGTACCTACCATACTCGCAAAGTGGGAGTGAACTTTTTTTTTCTTGTGAATCCCATAGTGTGGGATATCGTTGGATAGGTCTTTCAAAAATATTGCTGGTGTGTGAATACCATTTTTTCGATTTAGGGATCCGTTGGCGAAATATTAAGCTTTAAAGCGGTAATTTTTGTTAGAGTCACGTGTCCCCCCCCCCTGCCAGCTAAACGGTTGCTTCTGGAAATGTGAAAAAATTCATGGCAGTAGCATATATAACGTAGTTACAAGGAAAACTATTACGGCTAAGTAGGTTCTATTAGTTTTTGAGTAATAGTGGATCGACTTAAGAAAGTTGAAAAAATAAATTATGTTCATAGAACTGCATACGTAAAATGGAAAATTATTTTTTTCCGCGTGATATCCATGGTGTGGGGTATCGTTGGATGGGTCTTTCAAAAATATCGCGGGTGTGTGATAAACATTTTTCGATTCAGGGATCCGTTTGCGAAATATTAAGCTTTAAAGTGCTAATTTTTGTCACTTTAGTAGGTACTTTTTCTGTTTCCAAAGTTGACTTTTGTTGGTTTCTTTTAGGTTTGGTTTATAAGGGCTGGCGAGGTCTACTGTTCTCACGGAACTACTAGTATAAGAGTTCATGATCGCAAAATTATGTGCACCGCTAGGCATTGTCGCTCTCGACCTAGAGACCTAGTTTCCTGATTCCTCGTTTTAATTACATGGATTGATTTCTTAATAGGATTTCACACACGTTAGAACAAATTTTCCTTGACAGATATTACAATTAATTCTGCACTATACATACTTCTGCATTATTTTAATCAATGTTAAAATGTTCACTGCTATCACCACGGAATGGTGGATTAAAAGTAAAGACCCAATGCTTATTACCCCATAATGATTTCACTCTACGCTCGTTGATATTGCAATTTATACGTAAAAGTTTTTGCGTATTTATAAAGTCTTCCTTTAAAACTGGCCTATCCAGAAATTGTCGAGGCAAGCATCGGTCAAGAACCGCTTCGTGTGTAAGTGGCAGACGCCGGCTGCCGTGCAGGCATTCGCTGCTCGATGACCCTTTAAAATTCTTTGACAGATAGAAGCCTCGGTAACCAGACTCTTGCCATCTTGTTTCCAACAAGCCTGATTTTTATTATAAGAACAAACTTGCAAAATGGTTATGATATAATCACATAAATATTGTGCCCTGGATAGCTGAGTAAACTCCTGGTTATTTACATATTCAATTGCTGATTATTGCCTCCAGTATAAAGTTAAGTAGAAGGACTTTCTTTTAAATAAAAGTAAATCTTACTAGTAGGTACCATAAATTAAAATGTTTACGGTGCATCGTATAGTATTCGATTCTTCGCCACCGGTGTTATTACCCACTCGACCTCCGATCTCGAGTCTCTGAACGAGGACTTTCGTACCTACATACAGGTAACAAAACCAAAGTGATTAATATTGCTGAATTGTACGTAAAAATGTTTTTCTAGACAATTAGAATTTACACTTTTTACTTGTCAGTAGTGTTTTGTAACTATTTTGGTAGGTAGGCAATGAAATTTGAGCAGTTGAGTATAAAAACTGATCCTTGAGAATCCAATCTGGCAATGAATGCTTCTTTCCAGGATCTTCGGAATTTTTGAACGTTGAACTTGTGAACACGAAGGCTCGGTATTTTTGGTAACTACTTAGCAACTTATCAAACGGTATTTTAAAACGTCAAAGTAACGTCGCGATTGCGTGACTGGCCTACATCAATTGAGCCGTTACCTATTGTTTGCTTTTCTTTGCCAGGGTTCTGTGGGTAAAATTTTTAAAATGCACCCCGTAATATTGTGGTTACCCAGTCGTTGCTCATAAACCCATAATCTAGCAACCGTTTCAAGTAATCGATAGATAGGCATATTTATTAGGCATAGTTATTATGAGGCATATTTATTTAAAAACTAACTTCAAAAGTAATGATAAATTATAAAGTAAGTATAATAAATTGATAAGTATAGGCCACCAATAAAACATATTCAATATCAAAAGCATATATACTTAATAACTAATATCAGTAATAATAATATTAGTTATTTTGTTTTTAAATCGCATTATTAAAATAGACGGTTGTTACATTTAAAGAAAACGATTAAATTTACCACGAAAAAAAACAACGATATAAAATAAATAAATACAGGTTTCCTATTATAAAAACCACATATTTATATGTTTGTTGAATTTCGCAAGCAAGAAGACAGCAGATATATCTGCAGATATACCTACTGAAAATTATGTCACATTCTAAGCGGTGGTTTTCAAAATTTTTAATTTCAATTGTAATTATTGATTTCCAAAAGTACTTTCAATATAGATTTTTGAGTTTGATTAACCTACAATATCTGATTCTAATTGGTTTATCGATACTTAGCAGAATAAGGCGACGATGTTGGAAATGCAATCATCAACAAATTTTTATTTCCCCAGTGATTTATGTATTTATGGTGCCTCCGACGACGCATGTAATTTATAACTCATCAGCTGCTCTCTTGACCTAGTGGGGGATCCTTTGCGGGTCGCTTGTGTCATCCTTTCAATTCTCAACGACACTTGAGAGCGCCGCGTCTTGCCGAGAGGTGTCGACTATGCGGGCTAATTCACGTCCTGTATCAGCTATTTGAGGCTTCCGTTCGCTCATTATCATTTTGTTGGGAATTTTTGATCGTCCTCACTTTTTTTGCAAAAGAGGAACTTCATTCAAAATATAAGGACCATATAATTAAATCTTAAACGAAAATTGTATTCTGTTATGATCCATATCTTAAAATTCAAACATAAAACTTCTTCTCTTCCGGATTAGGTATACCTAGGTCCTTATATTTTTTTTAATAGTAGAAATTAACAGAATATAGTTTTCGTTTAAAATTTTATTAGGTAATGTAGGTCCAATAGAATTTTTTTATAACTATTTCCTACAATATAGATACAACTGCAAATTCCTCTCACGTATTCACCAGAACAACAAAATTTGGATCACAAATTTTATTGAATGTTCTTTCCGACATATCACAGACCCCAGTCGTTGTTCAAGATTCCGGTATTAAGTTTTCAGAAGACTGTTTTGCACATTCTAATCTTAAGCGAATATCTATTAACAATTTATCAATATTCACGAGAAGGTTTCTTTAATCTTAAAAGTCGAACAGAAAACTTTGCAAGACAATACTTATTCTTCATTGGAAGTAGTGTTTGAAAAAAGGATTACTTTTATACGCAGTATGAAAGTCTTATAAATTTTACTATATTTCTTCGAATTGATTGGTTTGTTTGGTTCAACAATCAATCTCAGCTTACGTAATTATAAGACAATTAAAAACGCAAATAAGACTCGCTTTCAATCTCTTAAATTGCCAACGTTAATTTCTCGCTTTATTAATTTGTGCTGGGGGTTACAGGGTTGCTTAATATTATCATAAAATGACAAATTTAATAAAGTGGCCGTCTGCGTTGAATAATTCAGGCAAAATGTCGGGACGTTATACATTATTTATGATGATGACATGTCGTAGGTAACATACGTCTATCTTTGGTCTGTGGTTTTGCATCTCGGGCACGTTGCGGCAATATTGAGAGGAACTCGCAGAGTCTCTTGGACCTACTTTTCGCCGGAACGCGAGTCACTCAGGATGTACCGCAACTTTATTGTCATGTAGCAACATTGCAAATAGGTACCTACAGTGTTACAACAGATTCCAGGAAATATCAAGACGTGTAAAATGGCACTCAAAAATAGCTAATAGGTATTGCACGAAATAGTGGGCATGATTCTTAAGAAGATACACATTAAAGTATAACAACACTAAAATTAGTTTCTGGATAGTAATATTTTAGTGCTATAAAAATTTTAATGCCTGCCTTTTGAAGAAATTTACGGACATTGTCCGTCTGGGGGTTTTCAAACTCTCCGCTGCTGTGAGTTGTTTTTGATCCCTCGCTGGTTGGCAATATTTCAAGTTTTCTTCCACCACCATGCAAAGATCGTCGATTCGATTCCATGTCGATGCATTCCATTTATACAATTATGCGAGGTGGTCCTAGCCTGTGTGTCATCTTCTTATTATACCGTGCTCAGTGGAATTAAAGTCAGAAATTAGATAAGTATCGTGTGTGGCTGTATTTACTATTCTTTTAACCTGTTGGTCGTTAATCTGTATTTTTGTCTACAAACTTCGAACACGAGTAAGCATCATAGGTTCAGATAAAGGCTAAGTGTGTCTCCTATATTAGATGAGTCAGAATGACTACAGACTGCAGACTTCGAACCAGCAAGTTGAAATCAGACAGTAACAATGTGAAACAGTAAAAAGTTTCTCTAGTCCAGTGTCTTGTTGAAGTCTAGTCGCAAAGTTGCAGAAACTGATGGGTAGGTTTAATGTCGGTAAAGTCGGTACGAGTGGATCGACCGAACGGATGTTAAGGTGATTGAAGTTTGAAGTCCAGTAGAGTTGTTAAATAATGACTGACCCGGTTTTTGAAATTTGTTAGTGTAAGTTGAAAACACAATATGTGGTGCACAAAATTCTGTAGTTTTTTTAGGGTTCCGTACCTCAGAAGAGGAAAAAAGGAACCCTTAGAGGATCACTTCGTTGTCCGTCGGTCTGTCTGCCTGTCCGTCCGTCCGTCTGTCCGTCTGTCAAGATCTTTTTTCTCTATAGAATCAGATGATTTTGAATTCCTATAAAACTTCGCCAAGGTTACCTGGTTTTGCAAAACTAAGTACTTACTTCTTGAAATTATGGACCTCGGTATTTTTAAGAAGAAGTAGTGGGTTAAAGAGGTATATTCGGAAAGTGATTAAAAACTTCATTTTCACTGAACTAACAGGTTCGTTTGGCATTGAGCAGTACCTAACCTACTGCATTTAATTAGGTAATGTTTCGAAGTCCAATTGGTTTGGTACTGGGTACAGTACCTATAATATCAACGAACCGGGCTGCATAAGAGAAACATTAATAAAGCTTAATAGAGAACCATGCTGATTTTATGAGCAATATTATTGGCACAAGCACTCCGTTATTTAGTTGCATTGATATCATAACAACGCACAATGCTTTGAGTTGAAACACATGTGCGGTGCGCAGACTCGTGGTTAGTATCTACTCTAATATACCTTATACCTATATAACAGGTACTTAGTCATTCATTAAAGTATTATTTATTATAACAGAAATAAATGTACCTATAAACATATTAAATAATTAAGAACATACGAAATTTATGCTATTAAATTAAATGATCAAATCTTCAAAATTTTATCAGTATGTTTATTAATATAGTTTTCCGTGTTTTTTGACTTTGACAAAACCTATGCTTATTGTTCAAATCTTCTACAACCCGATGAAGTTTTCCACTACCTTTAGGTACTTACTTTACTATTTATCGCTAAGAGAGGTCGGTATGATATAATATAACTCTTCGAAATATTGAAATCAAAGTTTCATTAAAAATGCCAACTATTTATAAAGCGCGGTAAAGTTTACTATAAGTGCAAATGACAGTGAGTCCACTCTAATTGAGTCTCGGAAACAAAATAAACAATAGTTTGTGTTCTGAAGTGGACTGCAAAGTTTACATGGTAATACAAACTTGTTTTTGTTGCCAATTCTATTGGAAAGAAATGTAGGCATTTGGGAAATGCCTATTTCTAGCAGTGGGTCATCAGGCTCAAGATAGAGGGTGAGAGATATAGTATTTGTGGGTGCGTCCACGTGGTTCGACAACGTGGTCCGACAGTCGAACCAAGTGGAATTTTAATTCCTCGTGGTTCGACATGTAGGACCATCAGGAATTTGATATAAAATAGTTCTCACTCATCTATTATCGTTTCATGTAAATTGGAGAGTTTATTACACAGAACTTCACAGAAGTCAAAATGTGTGAAATTGTGAAAAGCCAAGCTAATTCCCTTCTCAATGGGTGCTTTATTACATGTTTAAATAGGTAAGAAAGCACACATTAAGTACGACGAGTTATTGGCATGTTATATAGCGGCCAGATTTTAAGGATTGTTTATTGTTATATAGCGACAATAAATAGAGCTGTTAAAAGACACTGAACATTCTCATCAAGTACAATTTAAATTAAATAGACGTTTGACGCAACAAAACGTCACAATGACGCATATTGTGTGACAGAGATGTACGATATCCAACGTACGGTGTGCGATGTAGTACGTAATTACCTTTAGCTATTAATAATCGGACAGCTGTACTCGATTCGCGTAACTCTGCCCAATCGGATCATCCCGCGGAGATAAATGATGACCGATTTCTCTAATGTAATCGAGCTAATTGTTATTTCTCAATCGACTGACTGTCCCGAATCCTTTCGATATGCCCCGGTGTTGACAGTAATTGCTTTTGAGTACTTACCTAAATATACTAATGATGGCTTACGAGTAGGTACATCTAGTATTTAATATTTCGTTTTATAATTGAAATAAGTTTTGATTTGGCGACATCTTTAAATTGAGAAATTCAAGTTGGTTAGGTGTAGATAAGTACCTACTTCTTTTATTTACGACGATCTTTCATATTGAAGGATAAACCAAAGGGTACTATACTATACTATTTGCGAATTAACAACCTTTGTTTTCCAATGTTTGTTATTCACGAGTTTTACTGCAGATTTTTTTAATATTTTGGTAATTGTAGTGTTATCTTGAAGTTATGTATTCTTGTTTTTATGTATTATTCGGTTCAGTATTAGTGTAAAAATCATACCTACTTAAATCATACAAATTAAATATGAACAAACAATACTTATCTCTGCACCACATTGTGTGGTCACATTTCAGTTAATGTAACTGTCATTCAGTGCGTTTTGGGATGAATAATGTAAATAAATGACGATCAGTGCACGGTGCTGATGTAAAACGTATACCATTCAATACAAGAACGATATGAATTGAACACAGCAACTGCAGACTATCATTATAATTCAAATCTGTACCATTCCTGAACCGATTTTCATGGAATTGTAGTGTTTTAGAATTAGATTTGTCTAGATCAATGTAAGAAAGTTAGTAATGAATTATGCCTCATAATTCATAAAATAAATCGTTGATTAAAAAAAATTACATATTAATAGTTTTTTTATTAAAAATAAAGATGATAAATGTTAGTAGGGATAGCCAAATAATCTATAAATACCTTATTAAATTTTAAGTGTATTCTTTTCTTCCCGATGTTTAGTAGGAGTAGGTATGCCGGCCATATCGAATGACAACAATTTATAATTACAACAACACCACTTACAAATGCAATATTTTGAATCGTGCTTCAACTAGTATTTATTTGTATTGTAGCAGCAGCACCTGAAACATAAAACATAAATTAATAAAATATAATAAACAAACCTACATACCTAATGTATAAGTACATAAAATAAACATATACGTATACATATAAACAAATAAGATTGTAAAACTAAATGTAAAAATTATATACAAAAATGCCATAGATGTATAATTTTAGACATTTTCCATCTCTCGATGGACATCACACAACCCAATTATAGGTACTTAATAGGTAAGTACTTACATTAATTATTAATAATGTATTATTGTGGATTGATCACAGTGAAATTGGGTACACGTTGAAACGTTACGTAATTAACAATAGAGCAATTAAGTTCAGGCAATGCAGCTCTAACCAAAAACGAATGCCATTTCGAGCTGCGGACTCGCGCCGCCGCCCGCGCCGCGCCGCGTTCCGCTCCGCCGATGGACAATACATTTCGCTGATTTCGCTGACGCCCGCCGTTTTTGCTGATTCCTACCTTTTCTCTCACTATCGAATAGTTGCATGAAAATGCATAGAATAGCGCAGCTGTTTCACTCTCAAGTGAACACGATAAGTAATATTGATTCAGACGTGTCATACCTACATTGAGTATTAGCAATCAACCTGAGACTTCCGGTAGTGTAACTTTGTAACAAGATAACAAGAAGTACCTATTTACCTAATATCGTAAGGAGCTTGCGTACTTTAATTATACTCGTAGCTTTAAGTACCCTTTTTATCGTCATCCTCGGCTTGTTGACATCCACTGTTAGACGTAGTATTCCTTTAAGCACCTACTGTTGTTAGGTACCTTATATAATTTATTTTTGTTTAAGATACAAAGTACTAACTTTATAGACAATAAATATTGCTTTGACGTAAATATTTTCGTTAATATAGTTATTACAGTGATGAGATGAAAATCTGTAATTTAGTATTGCAAATCGTATTGGTTAAACGCAAGTTACCCTAACTAGTCTAACCTAAAATAATATTTTCTAACGGGCCTAACGCCTAGTACGATTAGGTACATGTTTCATAGACTACTAATGCTCAAGCATTGAGCAGCAAGTTCTAATATTCAATTTTATTGATGAAGGCAAACGTTTCTAATTGAAATGTTTAAATAAAAATCATAATAGTTTATTGGAGCAAGGCTAATGTAGGTAATGGCTGTGGGTGGAGAGCCAGTGCAGCGCTAGTTGTGTTTACCCTGCGATTAGGGCTACACTGTGCCATTATTATTTCACGCAGCACGACATTAACGTACCTACCCAGTTTGTTGACGATATACAAACACACTTCATTTACGACTGGTGTAACAATTTCATTGGTAAATATATTATTCAGTTGCAAAGTTAGAAAAAAATGGAGTAACCCTCTTACTTGAGGAAAGCTGAAACACAAATTATAAATAACAGTTTAAATCCGGGCCCCACAATAACAAAGTTAGTGAGACGTAATAGGCGTTCGTAGAGACTTTTCTTATAAACTTAGGTAAATTAACAAATATGGAAACCTACAGTTATACACACACACAAAAGAAAATTTAAATTACAGGTTTCCACTAATAGTAGTGCTTCTATAAAAGTGTACTAACCACTATATTTATTATAACATTGTTTCAAAGCATTATTGTAAGAGGTCATCACAAAATAAAAAGCATCACATTTCGAAATTTCTATTTCTACACCTAAATGGTGTTTTATTATGTGGTTTATATTGTAGTACATAAAGTAACTTATGTTCGAAATAAATATACCTATCTTGGTATTACCTACCTATTTGCTTCATATTATAAAAACCGGTAAGTACGTGTCGGACCACGCATTAGCGTAAGGTTCCGTACTTTTCCCTTCTTAAGTTTGTATCTCTCCATGTGGAACACGCTCTTTATATTTGAATCGAGGAGTTATATCTTCAAATGTGTCAGCCATTGGTCAGCCATGTCTAACAGGCAAACATTTAGATAAATTATTGTGAAAATTGAAAATAATATTTAACAGATTATAAAAAATATAATTGTATGTAGAAGTTTTTTAATAATATATCCCTCGTAAACTTGGAATGGGATTTTCTGCGATAGCTTAAATTTGATATTGATATTACCGCTATCTCGAGGAATCCTAACAAATGCCTCTTTATTATAATTTCTAAGTAAAATTGTAAGTATTGTTAACAGCAAATAAACATACAGGTACGATATATACTTTGTGCTTGTAACACCTTAACTTACTAATGTATCGTTTTGTACTTTATTTGTTACCCTGCACGTATGACTTAATTATGCAGAAATCTTGAGTAAAAATCTTAAGTAAACAGTTAAAAACAATCGTTTCGTGGATATGTGAAAATAACTCTCATTTGCATCAAATTAGAACTCAAAATTGTGTGTGTGTAGTTCATTAGGTTTTAACTTGCAACCGCATTGCATGAGAACTTTGCGATTAAATAGTAAACTGCTTTTTTCCTACTTTAATTACAAGGTGTTAAAGTTATGTTAATTGTTGAATTGAATTACTGTTTGCAGATAACAATGCAAATGTTTATTTACGGGTTTAGTTCATGTCAGGCGTAATTTTTCAGTTTGAGATTTACAGGTCAGTACTAACACTACAGGTACTTGCACTAAAATGGTGTTTACGGTTGAGTGTAATTTTAAATACGTAAACTTTTTTTTGTTATTGCAATAACGTGATATTATAATTACAGCTGTCGTTTCGTCTTTACTTATTGTGTTGTGTTTACGATCTTTTAAGTCTCATTGGGAATTTGCAATTATTTCGCTTAAATGAATCATCACTTCAGTGTAACTAATAAAGTACCTATGTTATACCTAGTAGGTGCAGGCTGGCGATGAGTTTTTAAAACCACGTACATTATTTTGTATTTTGCCGGATTTTAATCTACAGATTTTTAGAAATTTCTAAAAAAACACAATTCATTCAAATATCTCTAATACAAGTCAAACAATTTTTTTTTATGAATAAGGTGAATATATATTTTAGTATTTTTTTCCTATTTTAAACAATTCGTACTACTTACTAGTGGTTCTAACGATGCGATGATGGGGCATTTCGCACAATGGCTGTTATGTAAGTGTTTTGGACATTTTTCGACTATGAGGATCATGCGTTTATTCGTACGTATAAAGGCAGACACGATTTTTTATTCTTTTATTTAAAAAAAATTATAGAGATATAATAATAAAATAAACAACTCATTAAAAAACCCTTACAACTCTTCGCCACCAAATCGTAATACTGCAGATAGCGGGGTCAGATAAGTAAGCTGCCTTTTAAGTCTACAACAAAGTATCACTGACCACATTCCTAATCAATTCGCCTAAACCTACTCATGCGCGCTTCATAAACCTATGTATTTATGGTGAATTAGTTGTAGAGTGCGCAATAAATTCGCCTGTTCGCTTAATGACACGAACAGAGAGGTGTTTTTGCTGCCATTGGCGTACATTCCGCGCTCGTGTAGTGATTATGAGAACCCGACGGGCGGTCTGCAGTTTACATTGTATTTAATTTCAAACTAAAGCTTTTGTTGGCATGAAAGCGTGTACTTCAGGACATTCTGAACATCTTACAAATAACATTCTAAATATTAGGTGAAACCTATGAAATGGTTTTTTTTTCTTTGCTTTCAATTTCCATAAAACAATAACTCTTAAAAAGTTTTTTTTTATCAAAAATAGACCATTTACTAATTACTGTAGTAATTTTTTTTCATTTATTTGTGTTTCGTGTTTATAAATAAAGGTTGAAAACAGTGCAAAATAATATATCGCTTATTTCGGATTCGTTAATAAAAAAATATGCAAAACAGTTTGTATGAAAAAGCAATCTTATTAATTTTCTCCATACAAATCGGCAACTTCATAGGTAAAGATAAACTTCAATATTACAATGGAAAAAAAATTACGCCTAAAATCTTCCTGGTGGAAAGTGAAAATAAGGCCGAAGTTGTGGTACCTAATTATCCGGAAAAACCAGACAAAAGAAGAATTCCATTTCTTAGCAGTCCTCATAATTTATACGAAAGAATCAAAATAAAAACCTACTTTTAATAAATTTTATTGTTGGACTGCTAACGTTGGAGTAGGGGCCAATCGCGCTAATTCTGAACGATATTACCAAATTCAAACCAAACCAAAAACGTATGCTTCGTCCACACGTTTGCCAAACCATTACAAACGCAAGCCAAACCCCTGCTCCACACGTTTGCGTTTGTAAAGATTTGCCAAATGTGTGGATGAAGCATAACGTGTTTGGTTATGGTTTGGATTTGGTAATAGTTAGGTAATCATTCAGAATTAGCGCGATTGCCCCCCAGGCCGTGTAATGATATCAATTCCCAATAAATACATACTCTTTACAACAAAACAACAATTACTTTACTAATAAGTAAGTAATTACTTAGGTACTTGGATTTCATAGCAATCACTGGCCCGGCACAGAAATCGAACCCGGCTTATTTTAGAAAGGAGTCTGACATATTACGTTCCGGCAAATTGGCTAACTTCTTCAAGTCAAATATAAATAGAGATGATTTCCATGGTTGTGCCAGCTACAACGCGGTGGAAATTTCGGGAAGCGGAAATTACACTTTTTAATTTTAATATAAATAATTGATACGTATTGACGTCAATAGGTAAATACCGATTTTGTAGTATCACTGAGTCTTTTATAACCAAAAATATAAAATAGGTACAGAAAGAAAAGAAATATCGAAATATATTTTCTTTTAAACAAACACATTATCCTAATTATTTAGGGTTTAATACACCTGCCTGTCCTGTACTACGGGAATTATATAGACAAAGATTCCAATCCAGAAGGGGACTTTGTAAAAATTGTAAGTATTAAGTTGTCGGAGTGGGAATCGAACCCACGAACCTCTGGAGTTCGAGTTCAAAACGAGGCGGCCCAAATGATTTTGACCCCCGGGCGAGACAGAGACATGTCTGACATAAACTCACCGTAACAACTCATCTAACAAAAATCAAGGTATATTGCATTTATAGGCAGTTTGATTTCAATTAAAACATCGAGAGAGTACTACAAGCTGCGAGAGTGTACAGTCTTCACAGGCGAAGGATGACGTATGTCGTAAGATACTTAGTACACGTAAGTCCGCACAAAATTTTATAATTAAAATATCGTATATTATGTTTTGTAAGTAAAGAAAGTTATTCTAGAATCAGTACGTACTTGAGACCGGTGAAACAAATTGAAAAGCAAATAAAAAGGCTACCCGATAAAAACGACGTGAACTTTTTCAATTACAAACTTGCATGGCGCGGGTGGATGTTAAGTATGAGATGAGAACACTGAATTTCATACTATAATAACGGAAAGGTGGCTTAAAATTGGCTGGTAAGTATCTATATATTATGTTTAAAAAATGCTAATTTATTGTTTTAAAGACGAAGGTGCAAGAATTGCAAAAAATTGCAATTTGAAAGATGAAAAAATTTAAATTATTTTTTTAAAATTATTTTTTAAACTCTATTTAACATTATTTGGGTTTGTGCCGGTACAAAATATTTTGGTGGAAATAGTACCTATCAGTTGATTCTCCAATATGTAGGTGTCTCTCTTTGTCCGAAGTAAGTAGACGAGGTAAGAGAACGTCTCTACTACTTCGCGCCGCAGCCACATAGTTCCATTATCGGTCGTTAGGAGGCGCACTGAAATTAAATCTCTATTAAAATTTCTGAAAAGGGACTAAACTTTTATCAGTTATAAACTTTCGTGACATTTTGCGAAGAATTATTATCGTCTTATCTTTCGCAGTTTTCCGAGGAGCGAATTCAACTTGGCCTTTACTTTCGCTAGCTGCAGTTTCTTTCAATTAAAATGTTTAAATGTAGCATTTTAAACGAATCAATTTTAATGAATGACAGAGCTATAAAAATGATTAAAACGAGTTCTAAAACATAAAAACCTTCCATAAAATTAAACTGAAAAGCAACTGAAACCACGCGTAAATTAGTCAGCATTGTGTTTCACCCCTCGCCCCGTCCCCCGCGTCCCACAAACGCAGCGAACAGTAAAAGTAAATTAAATAAAAATACCAACCGAATCCGCTCCGCTGAGGTGTCAAACACCAATCAGCAAATAAAGAACCGCCAATAAGTTAGCGAGGCTATTCAACAGAATCGAAAAGGTTCTGATTCATTGTCACGTCTCGTTTTGATTGGACGTGCTTTGATACCGATAGCCGGGATTGCGATCGTTGGAAATTTTAATATTTTTCACTTCTCTCATATTCGGTTCTATCCAGCTGCGGTTTGGGAATATTTATGGCGATTTGTTTTGTTGCTGTTCGTTTATCTCTCTGTTGGTATCTATATCCAGTATCGGTGATGACCAGGAATATGTTGGGCATTTTCGAAAAGACATGTTTAATACCCGGTGAAATGTTATTTGGTTCGGTAAAAGAGCAGAGGCAGGTAGTCAAACACAACATAATTTTATCCAAAGCAATAATTTCATGACAGCAACAGAGGTGTGTCCCGTAACAAGTGTGTTTCTTAATCTGCAATCTGTTTGAGATAAGCCTAAAGATAAATTTGAAAACATATGATTTGTTGTCAGCGAGTTAAAGTGTCCTATTAATCATAAAGATAAGAATAGATTGGCAACGAAAATAGCAGCAAAGGTACTTCATAAATACGTCGGTAGCAAATCGCAACAAAGTCATGAGGCCATGACTTTATTCTTTGGCTGCGGTGCCGTGACGCAGCGGTGTGACGTTTCATTCATTATGCAGTGCTGAATGCGATCTGCTTGGATAAAGCTTCTCTAATTATTTCCGTGCTCCCTCGTCATCGAAATGCGGTCGAGGCAGCCTGATTCCACACTTCCCAGTTTCGATTTCACGTTGATCACAATTATTTTGATGTTACACATATTAAAATTAATGAGATGACGTTTTCGTCGTGTGATAGAAGAGAGAGGTATTGATGTTTCACTAGCAGAGCTATTAAGTAGGAAGCTACTGTCTTTTTCCGCGAACCAGTCTTTTGCGTAACATAAGAAAACTTGTGGATGACCAATTTAATCCTACTTGTTACTCTAAATTTAAAATTAATACTGATCGGCTGCAATATGTTATAAACTATATAGATATTTTCTAATGAAACATGAAAATTGCTTAAAATTCTATGCGGGCTGTGGCTCTAAACCAACAGTGATTAGTAAAAAAAGTTCAAAACAATAATTTTAATTACATCAGTAAAACTAAAACTCCGTTTACACCTAGGAAGCGTTGGTAGACAAAAAACATCTACAAAAGAACCCAGCAATAATATATTTTGACTTCGTATGCTTCTGGATCTCTCTCGGCCTGATTCCATTTAAAACTCATAAATGGGGAATAACAAGATGTCGTTAGGTATGTGGATCGTGTTTTAGGATATAAATAAGAAGACAAACAGGTGCTTCGCTTGTGATAGCTTGCACTACAATGATAGCCAGCCATCACGTGTCACATCGCATTAGGAGCGTAAGCGACAATATTTTAGCTTATTTTAGACCGGTAAGAGACGATAAAAATCTCGGGAGTAAAAGTTTTACGACATATGAAATCAGGAGTTGAGCGAAAGATTGAACGTTGAGCGTTTTCGTGTGCCTTGCTTTATTTAGTATGAGTAGGAAGGAATGTAAAATATTGTTTAATAATGACATTCATAAAGTGATTTCAATCTAACAGCGTTTACGATGAGGAATTCTCGTCTGATTAGGTTAACTCTGCCCAAAATCTCGTAAAATTTTATAACGTTTACGCCTAACTGCAGAACAATTTTCATTTTGACATTAACATGTATTTGGTAAATTGGCTCCAAGGCGACAGCACTGTGTAGCCGAATCTATTTGTCAAGTGTATATAATTTCGCTTCGACGAACCATCGCCGAGTCGCCTACGACGAGACAAGCTCATTTTGTTCCCAACTGCAATAAGAGCGAGTGCATCGCCTATTGCACTTCATTCTAACTCAAATTCAAAGACGCGCCCTGTTATTTGTCAACGTCCGAGGTTATTTCTATTGCAAACGTTCAACGCGGAATCAGAGCGTACCCTCCATGAAACATTTTGTTCCTTCATTATTATATTCTGTTAATTTCTGAGTTCTGACTGTGTAATGTAATCTAGATTGTTTTAGCGTTCGCTTCGTAATTATTTTAATGAGAGGCGAAATATAATGCAACTTGAAAGTATTTTGTTAGTAATACAGTATTACAAACAAAAGACTTTAATTGTCAAAACATTTTCATAATGCGTCATCATCAGTTTATATTAGTCCACAGCTGGACATAGGTTTCCCCCAAGGCGCGCCACTTAATCCTATCTTCGGTTCTCTCCGTCTAGTCACTGCCAGTTGGCTTCACCCGCACTGACACTTCAATGTAGGTAACTACTAACTTTATGAGCTATGTTAAAACATTAGTTTTCTGGCGGAATACCTCGTTTCGGATCCTGTTTCTAGAAACTCGTACAATATCGTTATGCGACTTACCTATATACCAATTTACTAGATTTTAGTTGAATTTTTAGCCCAGACTTTTTTGCTCATGCACCCAGTATTCTTTTTTAACAAGCATATGTGGATCAAAAACATATTAATATATTATCAGCATTCAAACAGTAAAATAACAATTTAAATATGTGGTAGTTCCGGAATCGTTTCTCGAACTCAACTCACAAACTTGATATCTTTATTAGTGTTATTATGTCTGTACTAAAGCAAATCCTCGCGAATTGCCACTAAAAGTAAAACAAAGCGGGGTTAGATGTACCTACACCCTCGTTGATTTAAACGCAATTTGTTGTAGCCTATTTAATTTTCATCCAACAGCGTTTGCTACTTTAATTAACCAGAAGGTTGTTCTTCGAAACGCTTTAAGTGAAAACCCCGAAGTAGCCGAGAGTTGCTGCGAGTTTTGAGAAACAATTGAAGTTACAACAGAACCGCCTATTTTGTAATTTACATCGACTCTACGGATGTCTTGTAAAAAAAAAGTGTTTCACAAAGTGAAAAGATTTTGTGTAAATGTCCAAGATATGGGAGTTTTCAAGTATACGGTTCTTAAAAACTTCACTTGACAACATAGTAGAAGGCTAGAGGAATAGAATTCGAGTGAGCTGTTTCAAAGATTCTTTGCAGTTGTGGGTGTGGCGGGCTGTGATTGGACGCGCTATGCCGGAGTGAAGCAGCACTCTCCCAGATGTTGACTCAGCTTTTTCACGAAATGCAAAAGAAAATTTTCGAATCGCTGTACATTTACTTTGTAATTTTGTGGACTATTTCATTCGTTCATCGTAAATTTCACAGAAAATGGATATTCTGCTGGCATTTAGAGATTAAAATTCTTTTCTCTTATGTGGGTCAAGGTGGTGTAACCGGTTTATGGCTCACGCACAGGTATACTTGTGTTTTGTATGTGCTTGTGGGTGTTTAGGGTTTCAGGCTTTTGAATTGATGAATTTACTTTGCTGTCAATTCGGGGTTAATAAAATTCAGCCCAACTCAGGAGTCAAATTGACATACTAAAAAAAACTAAAAAGTAGGAGACTTGGCCGAGTCCTTAAAACTACTTTTTTAAAATTAGTGAAGGGACGATGACTGAAAATGTGCGTGCGACGGAGTCGACTACGACAAAAAAATGCAATGTTACTGTAAACTCAGTTAAATCTTATATCTGCTATTGAGGCCGAATCGGCACTATATACCTATACCATATTTATTTATTTTACGTATTAACGAATTTATAGTACTTAGAACAAAGTTAAAAATAAATAATAATACAATATTGGTTCCTTCCCGCGTGCATGCATGCAAGTGATCGCACCATTTATTGCGTTGGAGAATAGTGGAAGTTTCCGCCAGGAACGTTCTAAGGCCGTCGCTTAGAGACAGTTCTTTTACAAGTTTTAAATGGTATTTCTATAGCTATAGTGCTTTTAGAGTACCACTATTCGGACGCGACTTCGTACGCGTGGTATTTCAACCCTTTAAAGGTGGACTTTATACATACACCTACATCTTTTGAAGAACCTCTATGTAAATTTGCAATTTTTAGACCCTGGTGAGATGCGTTATTGATTCGACGCTGGATAATAGTAAGTTAAAGAAAATCATCATAAACATATTCATAAACGGAACTTTACTTGCCTGTGGGTATTATTCTCCAGCTGAATTTGAATTGGATCCACATAGAAATGAAGAATATGACATATAAATGGGGCACATTGTGAGTCGCGCGAGTATTACTTAGTCATTCCCTGCATCCTACATCCAATGTGAAGTGAAGAATTCAATTGTGAGGGCCCTTTTTAGATTTCAATACACCTATAGGCTTTGAGAAACCTCATTTTCCTGCACGCGACTCAGCTTTATTGTGTCTGCATCTTTTAGACTATTAAATATTTTATACAACCGTAAAATAAACCAATCTATCAATGAAACATTGCAACTGTGTGCCAAAAGGTAAAGCCTATACAATTATCTACCACTTAGTTTTCCATTAACCGTGAAGACTTTTCTAACAATATAAATGTCTGTTCTAGAATTAGTTGTCGGAGACACGGCGCAAAATCGAACAATGGGATAACAAACAGTCAGTAATCACTTTGAAAATAGATCAATACCGATTTCTCGGCAGAGAAACGCTTGTGACCGTGAAAGAACAAAGTGGCTACTGATTTGTGGTTGCGACGTCGTCGTCGTCGCATTCACTGTCTCATTCCTGGAGAGAATGTGCGATATATAGATAGATGGGGAGTACAAAACATTTGTGATGTGTGGAACAAAAAGAGCAGGCTGGCGTCTGCCCAACGAACTGTAGTTGCGGCCTGTTTCATACGTCACATTAATTAACCATCAGATACAATCTCAACACGAAACTCTCTAAGATAATTACGATAAGTCCTAAAATTGGTAAACACATTTGGCATTGTAACAGGTGTTTGGATCATAAAGAGATTAAACGTGTTTATAGGTTTACTATTCATGATGATATATTCCGCCTAGATAATGCCAGTAGTGTGTATCTGCTCAACAAAACAATTACACGAACGTTACTACCTCAAAGTTAAGTTCTCTTTCTTTGTGTAGCGATCGATAGCCATTACGAATTCGAAATTGCCCCTCAGCCGCAGTAAATCAGAATCGCCCAGAAAGACCGGAACATGTGTCTCAATAACGCCTCATGCGATAGGTACGCGATAGCCTCTACTAGCGGAGAGGAGAACCAATGGCTTTTATATCCCAGTATGAAATGTTAGTTTTATTTGCTACATTATTATTTTGTGGAAAATAACTCCTGTAAAATAAATTTCGCTCTGAATAAGGTTATTATTTTCACAAAAGTGGAATGATGAGACTAAGGCTGTGAAAATTCTTTGTATGATAGTTTAAAAGCGTGTGTGATTTTTTACTATGGATACTTTATTTTAGCGTAAAGCTCATCTATTAAAAAGTTTTAAGTACAGGTTTATAACTTAAAGTTCTAATAAATTGACATTATATTTATTCAACTTAATATTCCGTGTATATTTAAACTTAGCCTTCGTCTATTATTAAGTGTGAGTAATCACTAATACTATTATTTATCACATTGTCGTTATGAATGTCAAATGTCTAAAGAAATGGTGGTGTATTTTTGAACAAAAGTTTGGTTTATTTAATAGTAATTCTACATTACAGTGACAATTATTATACGATGCGTTATACTATTTTATAGAATTAATCTTCTTTATTTTTTAAGGTAAATTTTACAAAAACCGGCGTCGGACCACGCTATTTGAGAGCTTTTCCTCTATAGCTCAAAAAAGTTTCATCAGAGGTCCAAAATAAGTTATTATTTCAAACAGTTAAGTAATTCCAAGGAGGCGGGATATATTATGTCGTATGGGTGAGTTTAAAAAATATATTTCATCTCTCTTTTTCATCATAAGGTACCACTAAAAAGGAAAATTTATTACGAATTATTTCTTCATTAATGAGACTTAAATATGTAGGTATATTCAAAACTTCCGTACTTAACCGGAAAATAATGCCACCTTTTATTCCATTTAATGCTGGTGTAGCAAAGATGTTATCTCCTTAGAAACCATTCAGGTTTCCTTGTTAAAAAGAATCATATAAGTTATATTCACTATAATAGGTACTCAGTTCCAATACGATTGATTTCACGTGCAAAGAGAATTTTAAGTTGTAAAGAAAATTTGATAAAGATACGATAAACTTTATCTGGTTCAGTAATTGTTGCGTTCACTTTCATACAATTTGACTGACTGTGTTTTGGACCTATATGTATACCTACCCTTAAAATACAACCGCAATCCAATCGATCTTCAGAGTGTAGACTAACCTTAGAATGAAACAAAACACGCAAGCCGCACATGATGGAGCGCGCGAGGCATACAACACATAATATGATTATTGATTACAAACAATGCTTAGATATAGTATTTAAGCACAGTTTTGCCGAGCCACTATTTGAGCACCGATGCGGCATCTGGTCAAATAATGCTGCTTGCATACGATACGCAGTAGCTTGCGCAAGTACTGCTACTGCGCATGAAATTTCGTCGTGTAAACGCCTTTTGCTTAGTGAAAGTGCGAGTGGAAGTTGCCTAGTTGTATTCGCTATGGTCCTTGCGCCAGTGACTCATTCTCCTCCCCCCACTACGCCTCCTTTACTCGCTAATCTCATGACATGGCGTCTCTTTTTAATACTGCTTGCACACGATGCGCAGTAGCTTGCGCAAGTACTTCTACTGTGCATGAAAATTCTCCGTGTGAACTCTTTTTGCTAAGTGAAAGTGAGAGTGGAAGTTGCTTAGTTGTACTCGCTATGCTTCTTGCGCCAGTGACTCGTTCCCACTAGCACTAAGCAAAGTCGTGCAAGTAAGTCGTTTAGGGACCACTTTCGTCTGAACGCTTAATGAAGTACAATGCTTGCGCAAGCTACTGCGCATCGTGTGCAAGCAGCATATTGGTCAAAGCGTTAGGGTTATTTTATTGATGCTAGTCTAGTGCTACCTTGTGCAACAACTCTAATTACCTACCTGTTGGACATACTATTTGTCAGTTACTGTTAGGTCCCTTGCGATTTAGTTATAATTTAAGAATCAATTACGAACATAAAGAAAATAAAACATATTGTACATCGATTATAGAAAACAACGCAGTGTTTTTCTGAGATTTTTATTTATTGTGCTGTATGAAAAATTGGTGGGAGCTAGGGAATGAATTATATTTGTATGTAGTTTTGTGTATTAAGCATCATAAATTATCGGTAACCGTGTTTATCTTTTAACTTAGTAAACAGCTATTTTATGTTACCTACTTCAACATCGTTTTTAAGCCAGGGCAAATCTAGTTTTAGTTGCACCAGAAATATGTTTATAAATAAAATGTATTGGTTATCTATAAAGTTACCTAAAATGGTAAAAAAAATCAGGTTCGATAAAGTTTGAGTCAAAACAAGTGGCAGAAACTATTATGCAACTGGCTTCTCGCTTGTCACTTGTACCGGCGACGTCCGAAGCCGGCGAGGGAAGCTACTCGCCATTTACATGTAGGGTCAGCCATTGCTCACTATCTCACTGATTTACAACCATATTCAATTGTTAGCAGGACTTGTATCAACAGCTGCCACAACCAAATAGATAGTTTGTACGCCATCTCCTATCGTATGGACTAACTTATGAACCGAATTAGTTAAGTTAGTTATATTACAGCTTAGTTTAATTTTAGACTCTACTCAGAAATGATTCTGAGCTTAGCTTCCACCCTCGACTGTCATAATAGTTTGGAAATTTGACAGCTAAGACCGGGTTTACGTAAGATTAGTTTCTAGATTTCTAGATATTGGCGTCAGATGCTCCACTGGTTTAATTAAACGGTATAACAATTAGGATAGTTTATTGGTGGAGTAAAGGATCATTTTAATAACGAAATGACACTGTCGGTTATAACATGTCGAAAACCATCAGAGAATTGTGGAAATCAATAATTAAACTTTAAGTACCTACTTAAAATATAAATGAAAGATTACATAAATCGTATTTTAAATCAACCTAGAATTAATAGGAATTACATTTACAAGCAAAGAAAAATAAAAATACGTCAAAACGTAAACCGTGTTAATTTTTTTGCAATGATGTACACATGGTTTATATTAAATTTAATATATATTAATACATATATTGGTTGCAAAAGATTTCTTTCATGCCACATGTGCGGCAGCAAACTAGGCTGCGTGTTTCTTTGGCAACGTCGTAGGAAGCCCCGTCGTCGTAGGTAAACAGGGTGGCACGATTTATGCGCAGCTTGAGCGGCTTTCGTGCTTTGTTCCAGGTAATGACCCCGCTTTCATCTCAGCCTCAATGGGCTCGTGCAAAGAGCCAGATACCGGACTGAGCCTGTCTCAAGACTGCCGGATATACTGACACGTTCGCAAGTCGATGTGTGATACAGAAATAAGATAGTCAAGGTTCATTTGATTTTTAAGAAAAACGCGGTATTACACACCTGTAATGATTCTTTACATCATTGGATAAGGTAATGTGCTCTTCATTAAGGAAACATTGTTAGCTCAGCTACCCTACACGCGGCCCAGGTGGTGACGAAAGTGTCACTTTTGTAGCGCTCCGCGGACCTCACGGCTTTAAAATAAATGCCAAGAGATAATTAAATATCCTACATTTCAGTCATTATAGTTTTGTTAGTATTGCTGTCTTTATATATCGCTATCTTTCGATTTAGAAGGTGCGGTTGAACGCACGTTAGTGGAAACAAAACCAGTATAAACTAGTCTCTCATAGTAATGAAACTTCCTATTAGACTAGGCCAGCTCAAGGTCATTGTTTCCATAGACGTGCGGTCGACTGTACAAGAGCTAGTGTAAGCGTGTAAGAGCTAGTGTAGGCTCAAATCGTTGCCTTACTATGTCAGCCACGTATCACAAGTTTCTAATATAAACTTCATGACTCATGAGCACCAAAATAAAGATACATGAAGATACGGGTGGTAAGGATAGTAGTAAGCTTAGGCGACTAAATGCTTTACATTATTATGTCATCAAACGGGCAACGTATACTTAGTATTTGGATTTAGGGGAGTCAACAATTTTAAAGAGTGCAATGGTTTTCCATTAATCTCGAAAAATAATGATTTTCCAAATTTTTACTATGTTCCAAGTTTAGGTCTATCTGTGTTGTAGTATTTGAGTTATCCAGGCGACGTACATACCTACACACATACGAACAAGAAAGCTTCGCTATAACAGCTAGTGTTTGAGGTATTGCAAAACATAAAATAAAAATTCAAAATTCGTGGTTGATGAAACCGCGATAGAGCAGACTTGGGAAACGCCGAAGGCCAGAACAATATATCTGAGGAAAGGTTCGGATATTTTCTTTACTTGCCCAAAACAAGCATAAAGCTGTGTGTAGTACGTGAGGGGAGGGGCGTGTGACGTCACTGGGGCCGTTCCCACTGTAATGACCCTATAACGGCCCGCATTATTATTTATGTTGTGTAGCTGAGAACGGCATAATAGTACCATAAGAATGAAATAAATTCTCGCAAAGTTTGAGTTCTTGGCTTCGCTTGAAAGCTGAGATAGCATTTATTGTTTCACATTTTAGGAAAATATACCCTTGATCGTGTATTGTTCATATTATATACTAAATTTTTGACGAATGTACGACCTTGGTAATTTACGAACTTGGTCATTCACCAATCAAAGAATTTGAATACGCAATTGGCCATAAAGTTATGGTTTGGCCATTTGCGTTCTTGGTCATATTATTATGCGTCGAATGGGACCGAACAAATCTGATTGATGTAGGTATTCTATTGTAAGATTTGCGGGATTCGTAATTTTTTTCAGTTTTTCTGAAATATAAGAAGTAATTCTTTGACTGAAAACACAATATTCACATTATTTCGGGCAATTTGACACATGTGTCCAAATCTCAGCCTAATCGGTTTAGTAGTTTTTGAGTTATCCGGTGGACAGACAGCCGGACGGGCAAAAATCGCGAAGGTAGAAGAATTTTGTTACTTTATTGAAGCAAAATTATTTACTTGGAGAGTTTAATTGTGTGTGTGATGCTGATTGTCTTATAAAAAATCGAAATATACCTATTTTTTTACAATATGTTATTCTGTGAATAAATTATATAACTTACATACTGGGTACCATGAATACGAGATTAAGGGCTTCTTACACCAGTTGCTGATATTGTTACAGATAGAAAACGGACAGATAACGTAATCTATCGGATAAAGCTGTCGGATAATATTTTCCGTTTTCACCACTCAAGTCTCTGTTAAAATATCGGGCAACTAAACTGTCAGCGATTTACCAGGGACTTGGAACATTCCGTTCATTCAATTCAGTTCTTCAGTTCAATTCATTGTTGCGTTTCTATTTAAGCATTTTTGAGCATCGAAAAGTATCATATTTATAAATTAATAACTTAAATTTTATTTAAAAAAAGTATTCATAAATACCCATAAATTATGTGTTTATGTATAAAATACAGAAAACACATTTTTGAGTCCGTTTTTTGTAATTTATCCTTTAAAATAACATAAAAAGTAACTACGTACGAAGCAAAGCAGACTTCTGTTCTCATCGTCTATGGTTCAACGTTTATTGTTTTTTCTCAAACATGCTTGGAAATGTGAACATTATGAGAGCAGGCGGGCAAATAATTTGAATGAAAATCCATACCTAGCGGTCAAATAATGACCATATTAATTCGTATCTGTCGTGTAACTATGGCCACCAGGGAGGTAACATAGCAAAAGTTTTTTTAAAATTTCGAATGATGCATGAAATTACATTGATTGCAGGCTTGTATAGCACTTTTCTCAAATAATGCGCGGAAATTGTTTAATAAAAAATTATATATACAGGGTGTTTTTTTTATATTATATTCAGATAGATCTCATCGAGCCCTTTCATTTGAGTACCATGAACAAGGGTCTAGCACCAGCCGTTACGGAGATATGGCCAAAAGAGTGTTTTTTTTTTCATTTGGCCATATCTCCGGAACGGCTAGTGCTAGACCCCTCGTGTTTGTACTCAAATGAAAGGTCTCGACGAGATCTAGTTGAATATAATATAAAATAAAAACACCCTGTATATACAATTTTATATGAATATACAGGGTGTTTTTTTTATTTTATATTATATTCAGATAGATCTCGTCGAGCCCTTTTATTTGAGCACATGAACATGGTTCTAGCTCTAGTCGTTCCGGAGATATGGCCAAAAGTATTTTGATTTGCCGATAGTATTGTGACAACCCTATGTCGTGATCGTTCAGTTCAGACGGTTCACAATTTTAATAAAACTTGATATTTTTTGGATTTCCGCGCATTATTTGAGAATAACATTATACAAGCCTTGGGGCTCCAACCAGGCAATGATGGACTCACATATGTGTGCCTCGGCTTCGCCTCGGCCTACATTCTCACGCTCATCCATCAATGCCTCTGTTGTGGGCCGCGGCAGTAATGTACTATTTATAAATGAAACAGTGATAAATCCATATATCATAAAAAGTTAACACAAAACTGAAGTATTACCGCGTTAAATTCGAAAAAAAACAATCCTTATCCGACAGATAAAGAAATAACAGCCCCTTGATCTGGCTGTAAGTTTATAAGACGGTATATCGGACAAATAAGGCAATCAGATACCTGTGAAACCGAAAAATACGGGTATCTGGTAGATAACCTTCATATAGGGTATCTGGGACTTTATCAGCAACTGGTGTAAGAAGCCCTAATAATTTACACTTACAGCCTCAAATAAAACTATGTGGGAAGTTCGAGATGTACCACACAGGTGGCGCTACTGGTAACCTAGTAAAATTTATTAGCTAACCAAGGTTTCAGCCGGATCAAGGAATTTAAACGTCCATAAGTTGAGGCATTTAATTTAATTAGTCTTCAGTATTATAGTTAATTAAAACAAATAAAGAACATTTTAATCATTAAATCCAAACTCTGATAAACAAAATTTCCCTTCAATAAATAACTGACTTTCTCCTTCAACACATGAACGGTAGCTAAAACTCGATAGAAATAGCGTTATGAATTTGATATGAGGCATGGTCGGCACACGATATTACTTTACTAGCCACAGTGACTTTCAGCCGCTTTCAGTTATTTGATTGCTAGAAAAAATAATCCGCACAAAATCACTCGAAAGTCAATAAGCCGCTGGATCGCTGAGCGGCGTTAGACACGGGGATATTTCTCGCCCACTTCATTATCGCTTGTTATTGGAAACTCAATAAACCACGTATAAATGCATTTTTTCTTTTACCTTTTGTTATTCTCTCACTCGAATGTATTTTTCTCGGTTGTCTGCTTATTTTATTGTGTGGTAAAATAAATATTGCGAAGACTCCGTCGAGGTAGGGTAGGGCACAGTATTATTGTATTATATCGAGAGACATAAGTGCGATAGATAAATATTGGAGAGATCTTAGCTGATCCCCTTAGCCATAGAGTTTCTCTCAAAAGCAGCCCATATCTTATTCAAGTGTTTATACAGCTATTAAGTATAATCGGTCTAAGAAAGTACTTATTCTAAAGACTCTGTTTGCGATTAATCTGTAAAACTTAAGACACACAGCTATTACTATAGGATTTTAATTACATTTATACAAAAATGAATACAACCACCAACCTATTAAAAATCCCTTGTACTTACCAGGGATAACTTTGATCTCCGATCGAGTAAATTAGCTGGCCATTTTAATGCGAAGTAAAAACGGAGCAAAAAGGACACGCGGCCCATTAGAGAAGCCTTAACGACTCCGATCAGATGAATAAATGATTGAATTTTTAATTAAGATTACATTGAAAATGCGGCCACCAAGTTGGTTGACATTTGTTACGTCAGAGCAGTGAAGGGGCAGTTGATTAGATATGTATATTTTTCATAGTCCTTAATGTTCTTCAGCCTTTGGATATCAAAAGGCACAAATGGTACATACATTACACTATAAACACTAAAACTACCATTTTAAAGACTGCAATACTTCGTATTCTCAATGCGAGAAGTTAACTCTTTTTAAAAGTATGAAAAGAGCGGCATTAACTTAGTTATAACTTTATTTAATACCACATAAATTCTCTGACTACTTGTTTGTAGAGTCACGTGCAGCGATGTCGGACACAACTGCTTCTTTCATAAATTTATGGAAAAGTTAATCATCCAAGGAGCATACTAAAGAAAGGTGAAAGCCGTCTATCTATCTATTATAATAGGCAAGTTTATCTAGGTCAATTTGCATCAAAATTAGTATAGTCGTATTTATATACGAACTAATTATGTAATAAAGATACAAACTACAAAGAAACAAATAAAAATTCACAATTAATAAGTATTGCTATGTAGAGAAAAATGTAGGAGAGGATACCTTAGAAATCAACCTGCAGTATTTTTCTTGTTTTCACATATTTGGATTTATTTATTCTGACATATTGAAGTGATCATTAAGATTTAATGTTTTATGACTTGACTTATGATTTAATTTATGATTTTTAATTTAATATGTGTAAAAATTTGAAACTTGTTTTTCGAAATAAAATAATTTAATTAATTTAATTTAAATTAATTGTCGCGGTGTAGTGCAATGATTTGTAAATCATTACAGCTCTTCAACTTATACTGCTGGGCCCAGGTCTGCCCACAGAACACAGAAAAAGCTCGCTACGAGTAATCTATGGGTCTGGCTAATGAATGCCACCACACCCGGTTCTCCCCCGTCCGCATCCAGCTACATGGTAGTTCTTCGTCTGATCTCCCCATTGCGGATAATAATCAACCAAAGAAACTCCAAGCATACGCAATGTATATAATATGAAATTATATTTATTTCTCATTCAATATTTTTAATAAATGTGTCTGTAAGAAAAGGGTATTGACGGTATACATGACTGTGAATACTGTGATGCGATATATACTTTCAGAGGTACTTTTATAGGAACGTTATTGCCATAAACGGAAATATCGTAATTTTTTATGGGCTTAGTAATCACCCCAAAGGACATCAAAGTGAAACAAAAGGGTCGCACTCATTTATTCAACAGTTGAAGATTCTCAAACGTCGGCAAAACTTTCTTATTTCATTTAACAATTAAATTATAAGGAATTAATTGTGGAAAACTTGTTCATTAAATTTGTGAAGCGCTATTGCATAATTAACATTGGCCTTAAAATGACAAAAATCCGAGTGACTACCCGGTTTTATTTTTCATGTAGCAACATCAATTTTACCCAGTTGAAAGTTCAGCGGATGATAAAGCTATTGTTAGTCTTTGAATCGCTTTACAATGGGCGAAACTGCCTTCCTACTTGCCGAGTTTTATGTCTATGACTAATAATTACTACCTATAGACAATTTTGTTACTCAGAGAACAGAATTTTTTTATTCTTTAATTTTTATGGATTAAGATATCGTTATTAAAGCTAGCTGTCAAAAGCTTCTATGCGTCTGTAGAATAGGTTAATGTTGTAGTTAAATTTTGGTTTATTAGTATGTTAGATTAGAATTGAATAATTGAACAATGACTACCCAAGAAAAAGTTTATTTGAAAGTTATTTTTCGCTCGTTTTCTCTTGCCTACGGACTCATGCAACCCACCGAATGTTAGGTTTATTCTGAGATGTGCATGGGGACATGCACGTTGTCAGGATGGACGAATGTTAGGTTCTATTCAAAGAATTGGATGTTTATCGATTTACGATATCGAATATTGAGTGGTAATTGAAAACGCACACGGGCAACATTAAGATTTGGGGAAATAGGGAATCGCGCGCTGGCAAGGTTGCGGGGGAAGCGGGGCACGGGGTGCAAGCTGACATACGGTCGGGTTGGGAAAAAGATGTCAGAGAAAGGATATTATTTGTTGTATGGAAGAATTGAATATAGTTTACTTGAAATATCTGGTCGTTTAATTCTACACATACTTGTTAGTACTTTTACTGCTAGTACATTAGCTCTGTGTCCTGGTTTGAAATCTGCGGTAAGTTAAATTAAAGTAATCATTGTCACACTGAATATAGAATTACGAGGATCTAATTATATTGGCATGTGTACAAGTACTAAGCGCGTCGCGTCTCAGCTAGTTGTCTAATTATAATCAATCGACTGCCGATTGACAGGGTGTCGAGAGACGACGTGTAAAATAACTCATCGAAAGTCAGGGGGCTATGTTAAGACTCCTGTTGACGAATTGATGAGTTTCAGAATTTTTTTTCAAGAAACAAAAAAAAATGTTCCCGTACTCGAATTGCAAATATTTCGCAAATAGACAGGTAAGTGTTACGTTGATAGGAAGTGCTTAAGAAAATTTAAAAAATTTAATAATAGCTTACACTCTTAAAAGTTAGCGTATGTCACCACCATAATATCATGTAATGTCACATACTTAATTCTGTTAAAAATGTGGTTTCATAGTTATTTAAAATACAGCTAGATACAAAATTAACTTATTACAACTAGAAACCGAGCGCCTTCAAATAAACAAAGCGAGTGACTCTTGAGAACTTGCAACCGTGCGTATCGAAATGTTGATAAAATTATACAGTGTGACATTCACACGTGTTGGACAAGCGTTAGCACAAAGTAGGTACTTACAAAGGAAGTATGAGGTAGGTTACTCACATGACAATTTCATGTGGTTATTGAGTTATTAGAAATTTCGCTTAAAAATATCAATTTACTAAAATAAATTGTATTTTGTTATCACGTCATATAGTAACCTAATATGCCCTTTGAATAGAATTTGTATGACTGGACAGTATTTTTTTACATTCATAGCTGTTAGATATGTTAGCAAGCAGCAACGTTAACCGAAAAGTTAATTTCCATTACTGAGAATAATTAATCTCCTACATTATTCTAATTATTTACGTTTGGAATACATACCGTAATGCAAAATACCGTTGTGTTTTCACCAAATGCAAAAATGATCCTAGCGACATCTATCCGTGCGCTACATTCATGGAAAGTTCGCTTCCCTAGTGCAGCACAGCTTCGCAGCAACTCCATCTAGTGAGTACAGCTCAACTTACTTTGTGACATTCTGTTGCAATGCATCAAGATAGGTGCACGAGCGAAAGAAGTGCGATTTTGAAAGGTAAGGTAATTAGGTATTATTAAGGAGAGGGTTCGGAGTTTGCTCGGAGCTTCTCTGAACGATAATATGATATCCGCAATGTAGAGATTCGACGGGGAACTATGAGGTTACCGACATAGCCGAAAGCATTTGCAAGCTGAAGGGGCAGTGGGCATGTTACATCTGTCACAGAACCGACGTGAAGCGACGACGTAAAAAAGGTGATCGGACATACATTGGGAAAAGCCTATGTTCAGCAGTGGACGTCCAAGGACGGATATGATGATGATTATAGTTTTTCATGCACAGAGTTATCCGATACTTATTTGCTGTATTATTGTTCACTAGCTACCGAAGCTGTATAGTACCCAATTTCTGCAAAAGTAAGGAAACATTAAAATACTTCTTGAAGTAGTCACATTTTCGTATTTTTATTAGCTGATTGCTGGCTGTCACAAAATAGGTACTTGTAGTACATAACATATAGTAGGTAGGTACTCAATATTAGTTTAATGGCTATATACTTCTAGGTGTAGTGGATAAAATACTAATACTCGTAAGTACCTATAAGAGAGCCGAGTTTCGGTTACAGAGTTGATCCCTTTGCAAACAGAGTAACGCCACATTGCGTGCTCGCGGAGGCGAAAAAGAAGCTTCTATGGGTGTCAAAATCGTGTCAAATGTATGACAATACTGTGACTCACTCACACATTCTCATTTTCAAACTCCATATAAATTTGTATTAGCAATGTCCTCCCGCTACTCAGCTTCCTTTGTCCGCACCCCCCCCCCTGTAAGTGACATTATTGGTTCCCATACTAAATATGCCAGATTGCAGTCTCCATAGGGAGCGCGCGCGCCACCAAAGAGACTCAAACCTTCCTGTTTGCAAAAGTTGTTACCTACTACCATTTCAAATAGGTGCAACCAACACATAAATAAGTTTAGAATCCGTCACATTCAACTATTTTAGCTATTGTTTCAGAGCTTTGCAATATAATTTTGATTTCGTAATAACATACTCGGAAGCACGAGCGCAAATTTTGACAGACAGAAGCTTTACACATTTACTGTCACGTATGACACTTCAAAGTCTGATTTTGTGTAGACGTTCATTTATAAATGTCATATCCCAGCCTAAAGCCGTGCACACACGTAATTCTTTAACCGCCCGATTGGCGACTTTTGAGTTGATATGTTGTGTTAGTTGTAGTAACAGCAGAACGCAACTATCTTTGTCTTTTTCAAATCGAATTTTACACGGTAGGGGCGACATTAGACTAGTTTATAGTTTCCAGTATAGAATTCAAAACAGTTAAAATCTGTTTTGACCAAGAATCGTTAAATAATTTTTCATCACTTTATAACAGAAAATATCATTAAATAATACAACTTGTACGCAACGAAAACTATCTATTAACATAGATACCAAAATAGTACCTACTTATCGTGAAAAAAATAATAATTTATGTAAGTTTCTATAGTTTATAGATTAGAAACTACTTATTTCGCTCACAAAACAATACCATTATTACAATAAACGAAAAGTTATATAGTACCGTATAGTAAACTCAAATAGGGATAATGGATCCGATTCTGAAGGCACAAAGTTAAAATTTGACAGCACTAAAATTGTTTCTGTCCCTGTCACACATTATTACGAAAGTAAAAGCAGACACTTTTTTAATTTTTTGTGCGGTATAATTTTTAATGTGTGCTTTCTTATAGTATTAATGATATACATATACAGTATACTATACGGAATGCAGCTTTGGGAGGATTTGGCTGCGGTAAAACGCTGAGAATCGCCAAAATCCCATCGCATATGCTGAACGTGGCGAGTGTGCTCCGGGCACAGATTGCGTCGATGCGACAGCAGCCGATTCTATTTCTACCGGCGCACGGGCAGTGCGTTGACCGGCCCATTTCGTCGCATAACACAACAGTCGATAATTATGTTGTCAACTGACTAAAGCAAACCGCCTATACAAAGCGAATCTGGACCGGATCAGTCGCTTTTTGTGCCCGACAAAGGCCATTACGCGATCCGTTTCCGAGCGTAAAGTCAACACTGTTATGAAGTTTCCATTGAGTTTTCGCGGAAAATCGGCTAACGTGGGAAAGCTGCGTTTGCGATTTGAATGGATAATGAGCTACAGTATATTCGTTAATTAACTGAATGTGTAAATAAACAGAGATCGTCTGCTCTAGCACTATTTGGGTTCGATACAAAAGTTTTAGTTCGTTATTAAAGCTGTGGTAGCCTAGTTATTTGTGCACTTGCCTCACGTTCATGGGGCCGTGGATTCGAACCTTGGCCCCTACCAATGCGTTATTAGGAAGTTAAGTACCGTTTATTATAATACCACAGGCTTTCCGGTGAAGGAAATAATCGTATTAAGCTATCCTTAATACAAATATTTGAATTTCTATTCTAAGGCCCACAAAATACTGATTGGGGTACCATTGGTGAACAGTTCGTTGCGGGAATGTTGCGCCTATCAGTCAATGCGTGTGTATGTAGCTCAACCCTAAAGATTTGCAAACAATATTCAAACGATAACCAATGATATTTATTCCAGTCCGTAGTGATCCGTAGGTACCTAAAACATAGGTGCGCAAACTGATAGCTAGGTATATTCAGATAGGTTGCGCGAATGATTTATAATTTCCTAATGCTTTCGAACATTTCCATTTTCGTGTGGGACTGGGACTGTACAGTAAGTACCTATAAAGTGTACTAAACTTGTAAGTACCTATAGAGTGTACTAGCGGATTGTATCGATTATTGCTCAAAAACACCTTACCTATTGACTCAACCATCGCTGTTAATGATAAAAAACCTAATGTTTTAAAAGTTTGTCAGATCTTAATGTATTAATAAGAAATGATAAAATAACTATAAGTACCTAATTAATTATGCTGGCATTCCCCTGGCGTTCGTCGTCTGTGCTTTGTCAACAAGAACAAAAAAAGTTGGTATGCCGCGAAAAAATAATTAATTTATTTGTTATTAATTTATTATTAATACAATTTGAGGTGAGATTTCGATTTTATTTATATTTTTACAATACAAGTAAAAAGTAGAGTATTTCACGTGAGACTATAGACATTATGACACTCTAACTCGTGTCATAAAGGCCCATTTTAGTTTGTTGTTAAACAATATAGGTACTATTAAAAAATAATATTCTAAGCAAAATTTAAAATAGTGTTGAATACGATGTTTTAGGCACTTTTAGACGTACAAACACGGGCGCATTCGTTGGAGGGTTCGCAGTTAATATAGAGAGCGGTATCAATTAAAACTGTCTCGTGTGATTTATTTTATTGGTTCGGCAATTGATTACATTACGCCAAATTGACCACAATGAATGGGAGTTTCATGACTTTGCAGTGCGTCCAAAAACTAAAGTAATAAAGGTAGATAAACGTTATAAAATTATAAAACATCGTGTCTTCCTAATAAGTTTTTGAGGTGTGAAATTGCTTTTGAATGTAAAAAAAATCTAATTCACGATAATTTAAAATAACTTTAGGGGAGGGGCATGGGAAATAAAATTGTGAAAAAAGTATATTTTAAGATGCAATTGGCAAAAAAACTGAATTATAGATTCGATAAGAAACTTATATCCTGCACTAACCTAAACTTTTTAATTTTGGCTAGTTTTGAAATTTGAAGTAATTAAAGATTTAAATATGTAGTATAGGCAGCGAACTTTAAACTGGTATGAATATGTCTATAGTTTGGATTATTATATTAATAACCTCCTAATTCTTTGTAGGCAACATTGTTACATAATAATGTACACGCTATTATTATTGTTTACCTTTGCCCTTTAGTTTTGTGCATCTTTAATTACTTACCATAAATTATTTATTTATGTTTTGATTAAATTAACTGTTGGTCCATAGTTTGCTTGTACACAAAATGTTATTTTGAACGTCAAGTACTTACTCGTATAAAAAGAGTAATTTTTAAGCTATAATTAAATTATGAACGGGCTAAGCTACGTTCAACTGAGCCTCGTCGAAATCTGCAAATTTGTTTCATTGTGAATCTTGCTTTAGAATGAACTTGTATTACTGTGTAGTAATACATCTACAATGTTATTAATTTATATTTCTTGACATGAATAAAGTTGTAAAGTGGTGACTTGACTAAATTTCTTCTGTGTACTCAAATGGGACTTCCCACCAATAATAATAAAAGGTAGATAAACTGACCGGGTGTATTATTTCCTCGTTTTCTAGCGGAACTATCAATCACTTACTAATTGCGTTATTTATCTACCCCCCTTCTAGAATCGCGTTGTCATCGACTCATGTAATTTCACTTAGTGGGCTCTTAGAGCCCACCATTATTTCATAATATTTTCCCGCGAGTCACCGTGGCTGCTATGAAATAACAATAGGTTGCTTTGTTGGTGAAAGAAGTGACAATTTGGCCAAAGTCGATTTTCGTCGGCGGCGATGGCGCCACCACAATCGGCATAATGACTGGTTTAAATAATGATCAATGCTTTATAGGTACTAACTAATGTGACACAGATAGCAATACAACTACTACTACGACGAAAATGTCTAATAAACCGCTTTATACAAAGTGAGGTACTTGCATGATCGTCTAAATAATTTAGGTAGGGATTTAATGATGTAAATAAAAATAAGGTAGGTTTCCTCTCCAACTGCAACGGCAAATAAATTTATTACCTGATAAAAATTACGAAGCGACGACGCTCCAACTTGGTTTTTAGTCACAGGCACAAATGGAATTGACAACCCCTTTTACTCATTAACGTGGACGGTTGTCCCAGTCAATTCTCGAATGAATGATGTCCGAAATTCCGAAGTCACCAATGTTCCAGCCTAAGTTATTCCAAGTATGCGAGCCGAAGTGTTTAGCACAAATAATTTGTCTAGTTTGTTGAATGTGCGAAAATGAAATGGCCCAACATTCGTCGGAAGTCGTTAACCAACTCCTGTTTTTGACGCGTTACTCGCGACTTGGAGTTAATTGCAGTTGTCGAAGACGGCCTTGTCGAGCTTCGGATTGTTGATTATTCACCAATTAAACTGGTGTAGAGAAGTGTCAATGTTAGAAGATAAAGGTATGAGTTTGTGTTTGTCTAGCATTTTGGCGTCCTTAGTGTCTTAGTCCTTAGCTATTACTTTTCATTAAAGAGTATTAATTCGTCAAGCATTCTACTTGTTGAAACTACGTGATAGTACGTCCATTCTGTCCCGTAATTTTTCATCGCGATATAAATTTCGCATTAACGTAGGGGCCATTATAAGCGGTCAGTTACTATGGCAACGCGGGCGATTCTTGGTTAGTTAAATGTTTTCAGGAAATTCACACGCAGCTGAAGTGAAGAGGGTCGGTCGGTGGCCGGCCGACCGGCCGACTCGAGAATTCTGGCGATTGTGATGATATATGGGGGCGCATTATTTTCTTATCTTTTCTCTTTCTAACTCCACCGCCCATACTTCATTCTCGCTCGTATTATAAACGTTTTACTTTTCATATCTCGTAATAGACGCCTCAGGCTTGAATGGTGTTAGTATTAAGTAAATTTCTCGTAATATGTCATAGTCGTTGAACCTTTTTAAGCGTTGTAAGAATCTCGTGATGATTTCATTTTGTACGAGCAACGATATAAATTAATTTTTGTTTGCGCCTCACTCAAAGGAAATTGTTTCTCGAAAATGATACCTTATTGTGTGATGAGGTTATCGTAGCAAACAAGGTAGAGAAACAATCGAGAGTGAAAACGTTTTCATTTTGATGAAAATGTATAGGTATACAATGAATTATTTCACTTTCTCCAAAGGAAAATTATGAAATTTAATAAGAAACCATAATCGTTAAGGATAATTTCTAGAACGGAAAAGGGTTCGAAAGCTAGAAACCCTAACAATTCGGAAATGTTCGCCTATGAAGCCTCAGTATCGATGAATTTGGGAACGAAATTTGATCTTGTTCTCAAACTAATACGAGTAGGTAAGAAATTGAATCAGTTCTATAAAAGATTGAATAAACAATTCAACACGGCCGGCTGTCTACGATGTATACAGCTGAGTATTACCATGAGTTGAAATTCAGGAATACGTAAAGATTGACAGTTAGTCGAAGTAAACAAGTTGACCTTGTCCGCACCTTGACTTGTTTCTTGTAGATTATGGAATAAATCGCATGAGAATAGCGGGATGTCGCGGCCTAATATAGTCGTTCCGAATAGACAATGAGTTTGTTACCTTGAAATGGAGATAAACTGGAGTATTTTTAGTTTCAGCACGGAATAGCAAAATCTTAGGATATACATATAATATAGAATATAACCTAAATCACATCACCGGAACGCATTTCATTAAGTAGGATAACCTACCTAGTTCCCTAAGCCTCAGCCTTTAATACCTATTATTAAAGGCTCCATCAAAACAGGTCCTAATATAACAACAGGAAATAAATAACTTTATACCATTGTCACTCTAAAAAGAGTATTTCATTAATCGGAAACAGTGAATAAAACTCTCTTTTAGTCACTAGAGAAAAAAATTAGCATTTTGTCCTTCGAAAACAGTGAATAAAACTCTCTTTTAGTCACTAGAGAATAAAAATAAAAAAAGATAGCTGGCTAGAGAGCTATGTTCTAATTTCACCATGGAGCTAAAATCTCTTTGGTGGGCGCCCGAGAATTCGAACCTTCCTCATTTTATAGCTGCCTGATAAACTAACAGCAAGATCAAGTGGTTGTTATTTTAATAACTGTCAGATAAGGATGGTTTTTACAACCTTCCAATCATAGAATAAAATGTGATAAATTTAAATACCATACCACTATATATTTTCTCGCAGTCAATGGTATAAAGTAGAGTACACAATTCGTGAAAAAAAAATGTCGGTCCTTTTGTATCCCTCGCTCCGCTCAGGATTCTAATCTCTCGCTATCGCTCGTGATTCAACTCTAGAATCCTTCGCTGCTCTTGGGATCCAACTTAGTCCCTCGAATTAAATTCACTTTTTATTCACTTGTCGTATAATCTACTATTAATTAATTGTATGCAAAGTCGAGATTTATCGCTGGAACGAAGGAATTTCTTATTTATTTTTCTTACGTGGTGTAAACTGCCTATATTCAATTATTTTTAAAATGAAAACTTTCTGCTCAGTTTCTTCTTATTTTTACAGAAGTAGTCTCTAAGTGTTTGCATAGGATCATGATATCAAGATTCATCGTTCGGGCGGTGTACTGTTACATTTTACCTAATAATATGTATTGGGACCGAAAATCTGTCCCAAGATACAGTTTATCTTTATTACTTAGACTTTTTGTATTTTTATTTATTACGAATGTGTTGCCCACGTAACATTAAAAAAGGTGTGTTGTGTTACCCTTACTCATTCAAATTATTAGTCTTTTGGGGTTTATGTGTTTTTGGAAGTATCTAAGATCATGTCCATGGGAAAATATTACTAAAGACAGTTAATAGAAGTAATTTAAACAAATTATATTATAATTTTATTGTTTTCTTGCATATCCTTACCCTATAAAAGTAGATTTAATTACAGGCGCTTTGTTAAAGAACGTTATAATAAATAGGTTAGACTCGCTTGTGTTAAATCGATCGTTTTAAAGGAACATCGGAAGGGCGTTACACTATATTCAATGGAGGAAAACGTCTGGAAAATGTGTCGTAAAATGATCAAAGCTTAATTGCATTGGCCGCGCTTCGGCGACGGAAGTCCGGTGATCCTGGACAACAAAGAAAACGGATTAAAACAGAAATAGTAGAGCTACCTTAAATCGACTATGATCTATATAGTTCCAAGAAAATGAATTTTATTTGTTTTATTGCTATTGTTTAATGTATTTGTTGTTATGAACAACTAGTGGGTCTAGTTTGGCCGAACTTTCGAATGTTAATCGAGCCCGTAACAAAATTTGTTACTAGGTTTGTTAACAATTTATGTTAGGTATATAAGGTTTAGATAGAGGTAGGTTGTAAGCAAAGGGCGAAAGCACTTTCGGAGAAATTATAATTGTGCAAAATCATATTTTCTACCACATGGAAATATTTCGAAACTTAAGTACATTTACTGACTGCTCTCAAACGGTGAAGGAAAACATCGTGAGGAAACCTGCATACGCCGAAGAAGAAATTCTTAGGCGCATGTGAAGTCCACCAACCCGCAATGGGCTAGCGTGGTGGACTATAGCCCGAACACCCTCGTTGATAGGGTAGGCCTGAGCCCCAGCAGTGGGGACATTAATAGGCTGTTGATGATGGAAATATTGTGGAACAACATTTTACACGTCTGTATTTAGGTACAGATACAGATTTTCATATTTTTGTATTGACTGTAATAGATATTGAACGAGTTTGAGTTATTAGATGGATATAAACTAAACGTATCTTGGTTAGGTTTTGTTCGCAACACAAGCGGAAGCGTGAGCGGACGTGGCCGCCCCGAGCATCTCGTCGTGCGCTGGAAGCCGCAACAGAAAATAAAATTGATATCGTTCCGCCTCGGGCGACCCGAGAAAAAGCATTTCGAAATAAATGACTTTTTAAATTTCATCGTTGCACACAGTTTCTCTATCAATTGTCGAGCCTCGGTCTACGTAACTGGATTTCGCGACGGGCATTTATTGTGTGAGACGAACAAGAACGCGACTTTTATGTCGCTAACTTTGATATTAGAAATGAAGGAGTATGCACTACGTAGCCATACTTAGCTATTGTGATTCCGTCTATGTCGTACAGGCCGTAGTCACGATAGATTACATTGGAATACTTAGTAGCTACAGTCGACCGCACGTCAGTGGAAACACTTTGATCACGAGCTGGCCTAGCCTATTAGGGAGTTTCAATACTATGAGAGACCAGTTCATACTAGTTTTTTTTCTACTGACGTGTGGTCGACCGTACGATATTAATTTAAATTTTTGTCTTCTTTTTACATTATTAACAGCTTAGGTACAAAACTTTTATATGCTATACTACGTTACATTTAGGTATAGGTAGTATATCGTTATAAAGTCACTTCCATGACATAACATCGTGGAACCTTAGTGACCGATTTTGTATAACTTTAAAAGCTAGAAAAATTGTGAAATTAGATCGATTACGGAAGGTGTACCGTCAAAATTTAAGGCCCATAACTTCCTATTTTTGTTGTATGCGCTCGTGCAATTACGTATGCAAGCAAGTGCATAACAAATTGCTGCTCGCTCATCTCATTAACGTCAGTCACAGCTTGTGAGGTGACTTCCAGCGAAAGCCGTATTCTAGTCGCGTCGTCGTTTCACGCCAGGTGTAAGTTTTCACTCGCGCTGACGACAACCAATATTCAATTACATCTTACGTCATTCAGTTCTACCTTATACTTACGTACTTAAATATTATGTCTTGTTTTGGAACTTAATTTGAAGGTTCAATTAAAGTAACCTTCAAATAGGTGAGTTACTTAAAATAACAAACTCTAATCTACTTGTAAAGTAACCTATTGATATTTTAAAATCTATTCCCCTTGAGAAAATTAATAATTAGTAAATCGAACAAATAAGTAACATTTGAATTTTTTCCTTGCAAGTTCCTCAAGTTGAGAAAATAAGTCCTCAGTGAATAATTTTTTGTAAGTGTGTATACTCGTATGTAGTTTATTTAATTTTCCCTTTGATACTCGTAGAGAGAAAATAAGCTAAGTTTTATATATATATATATATAGGTGCAATTTTAAATTTGATGATGCTCAGATAGCCTATGCAAATAATTATAGGTATTATTCATGATGTATTGAGAAATTCAGTTCATCAAATGAGAAACTCAGCAATTAGTGCTGTAAGTTGTTACAATAAGGTGTAATAGTCGGTAATCTCGCTTGTCACAAACCGTTATTTCCATAAGTCACGTAGTGGGGTCATTACAAGTGGGAAGGGCGTCTAGTGGCGTTATTCTGTTGCTAATGATATTACGACGACATCGTTCCGAAATGAACGACATTTTGCAAATTCAATTTATAATCGGTTAAAATCTGATATTTAAATTTCAAAATAATAATTTTTCAAAACGAATAAAATAGAAATAGAGAGTTACAGATTAAAATCACGACTTTTCAAATTCGTTCATTTATAAATTACTACTATAGTAGTTAGTTAGATAGCTGTTGCCCGCGGTTTCGCATGCGAGGAATAAGTTTTAACCCGCGGTAACAGTTATCGCGGTAAAAAGTAGTCTATGCCCTGCCCCAGGGTTCGATGTGTCTCCACACCTCATCAAAATCCGTACAGCGATTTAGGCGTCATAAGATAACAAACAGAGACTTACTTGTTTGAATATTTAAAACACTTTCGTTTAATATATAGAAAAAAATACATGGCTTTGAATGCTTTGATACTGGAACGCTTGTGAAATTTTTCTACATAAATTTTGCAAAAGTTAGTATCCAACATACAGCTAATTTTGATTGGCATGGAGCGCGGCGTGCCCGCCCACTCGAATTCGATTACGAATGCGTATCATGATAGGTTTTCCGAATAGGGACGCAGCATCGGCTTGCTGTCACTCTGCGTTCAAGATCATGGCCTCTGGTGGGATTGCGTGTGTGTTTGGAATTACAATGAGGCTGTGAACAACTGCATTAGTTACTAACATATTTTGCTCTAAATGGACTGATTTTGGACTTCTAGTTACAATATTATGTACCTACGGTCGACCGAACGTCAATAGAAACACTTTGACGTTTAGCTGGTCCAACCTATTCATCATCAGCCTGTACTAGTCCACTGCTGGACATAGGCCTCCCCCAAGACGCGCCACTGAGTCCGATCTTCGGCTCTCCGCATCCAGTCACTGCCAGCCTATTATGGAGTTTCAATATTATGAGAGACCAGTTTATACGGGTTTTGTTTCCACTGCCGTGCGGTACGGTAGTTTTAAGAAATCACCTGTCTGAACCGGGAATCGAACTAATAATAATAATAATATCTTTATTTGTTTCTTCACAAAAGTCTTCACAAATACAAACTTAAAATAAAGTACAAACAATATGTTTTAGTAAGTGGTCATCTTTTGTGAAGACTGATGCCTGAACTAGACATAGTAGTCTGTGATCCAGGTCACCAGGTCTCCACCCACGGAAAAAGCGATACATTGCATACTATACATATTTTTAGTAATCTTAATCTAAAATAGGTAGGTTATAAGTATTTATATAATAATAATATATATTAAAGAGGTAGTGAAATCTTAAATATTATTTCTATTTTTACGTATAATGCTATGATAATATTATTTCTATTGTTTATATATATATATATATATGCATGTGTATAGTGTGAGAGTGTTGTGTGTGTGTGTGTGTGTGTGCGATAGATGGACAATCAGTTTCAAACTTTAACTTTAAGGAGTTCTTCAGTTTCGTCATACGTGAGGGACAACAGCCAACGCGTCAAGGTAAGCCGTACTTCAGTTTTGATAAGTGGGTGTATGTTTAAAATCATGTTACAATTATTGTATAAATAATAGCCGAGAAAACAGAAGAAATGGTGACTGAAGGATGTCTTTAATATACCTGGACAATTAATGTGGAAAAACATACTTTATTATACCTAGCAATCGATCAGAAATCTATTCTTCTAAGTAACAAAGTATCTTAAAATATAGGAACACCATGAAATTTAATATTTAATAAAAATGCAATAAAATATTTTGACTTTGTGTTACATATTTTGGCAATAAACTACTTTTAAATAAGATATTCTGTCTACTACGACTACAACGGCCAATAATAGTTATGTTTAATAAGTCCACTGCTGCTGGACCAGGTTCTCCCTAAAATAATTCTCTCCCTAATTTCATAAACAACGAGCACACGTGTTGGTGATCTAAAAACTCTGTATCATATTATCGCAAAATGAATAAGCCAGTTAATCATTTAGGCGAAACTGAAAGCTGTACGAAGTTTCCACCGCGTGGCAATGAACGAACATGGTCCCATTTTTCCTCAACACACACGAATCTGTGTAAGTAGGTATACCTACACTAAATGAAGCGCCCGGCCTCTCAGGATAGTCAGTTCACATGAGGTAGTGATCCCGCATCGGGAATACCATTGATTGGATAGTACAGTCAGTCCCGAACAGACATAGTGTAGGGTTTATTTGTAGGTAATGTTTTATTTTGATTTTACCGCTGAAAATAAATAGTAATAGTAATAATATATAAATGAATCTCTGTACTCATATAGGTGTATATAAGAGTATAGATACTCTTACTCTCTATTCGGGATCAACTGTAGGGTAAAACTCGGTAATACGCCCCACTTGACAAAACGCCCCACTCACCTAGCACGCACACTATCAAGGCGACGCAGCACACGAATAGAAACGCAAGTAGCCATCAGTCGCCCGACAAGTTGTGTACTATTGTATAGCTACTTGCGTTTCTCTTCGTGTGCTGCGTAGCTTTGTTAGTGTGCATGCTAGGTGAGTGGGGCGTTTTGTCAAGTGGGGCGTATTACCGTTTTTTGTAATACGCCCCGTATTACCGACTTTTACGCTACAGTTGATCCCGAATAGAGAGTAAGAGTATCCATAGGTACTCCTTTATACACCTATATGAGTACAGAGATTCATTTATTGTCAAGTGGGGCGTATTACCGACTTTTACCCTACAGTTGATCCCGAATAGAGAGTAAGAGTATCCATAGGTACTCCTTTATACACCTATATGAGTACAGAGATTCATTTATTGTCAAGTGGGGCGTATTACCGAGTTTTACTCTACTATCTTGTAAATCGTATTTTTGATGTATTTAGTGAGCCGATTATATCACTGCCTCGCTGTACTGCCCTCAAAGTCGCATGCGTTAATGAAAATGGGATCATTGCCTCTACTCACTACTCATAAATGGGACCGTTGTCTCCACCGTCCCTCTTCATAATACATATTATGTTTTAAAATAACTATTTTAAAACAACTATTTTAAAACATAATATTATGAAGAGGGACAACGTGACCAATCGAATGAATATCATTGGAGTAATGAATAGTGGCAATGAACGAACAAGGTCCCATTTTTCCTCAACGCACGCGACTCTGTAAGTACTAAATGAAGCGCACGGTCCTCTGAGGGCAGTACAAGGAGGCAGTGATGCGATCAGCTCACGGACCGCATCAGGAATCAATTAGGAACGGCTGGCGGCCACGACGTGCCTATCGCATGAATTATTGACGACGCCGGGCCGGTCCGCGCGAGAATACCCTACCACAGTTTCTCGATTAGAGAAGTCGACTAGAATTTTTACGCAGCCTAGACAAGCTGTCACACTTTAAATGATTGTCGTACGAGTGACTACCTGGGAATTTAATAGTTGAGGGGTTGATTAACGATGTTTTGACTGTTTGACTATTGTACTTACATAATTATAACTAGGTAGTTGATTCCCGCGACCTCGCCCGCGTTTTTTCTTTTTCGTAGCGTGATGTTTTATATAGCTTATAACCTTCCTCAAGAACTGTGCTATCAAATACAAAAGAATTTCTCAAATCCGACTGGTAGTTTCAGAGATTAAACAAAATAGTACATTGTTAACCTAGGTGTGAAAGTAACTTATTTAAGTCCCGAGACGGGGTTTGGCGCCCGACGCGCAGCGAGGGCGCCAATAGTTCGAGGGACCTCTAAATAAGTCTTGAACCGGAGGCAAACACTGTGCTTTTCATTAAGAATACACTGAAAGTAAAAACAAATACATAAAATGAGTGTTAATATAAATCTCTGTTATACTGAAGTATAAACAAAACTCTACAACTCGAAAAAACAAATGAAGATCGGATTGCCGCTTTCCCGTCTACTTTGTTTTTTTTCTGTGACCGGCCAGCTATTCTGCCATTATTTTTCATTTCCATCATTGAAAAAATTGTAAATATTTTGCCCTAATCTATGTTATTTTAAAGAAATAGTTGACAGTAATAATTATAATAAAGTCATTAAAAATATATATTCTATAAATTATTATATAACTTTATGTTATTTCAATTTTACATCGCGCTGTAATTGAGTGGCTGTATGGACAGTTGGAACATGGTCCAATAGAAATGTCAAAATAGTACTAGTTTTTTTTAAAATATAATTTGACAGCTGTCAGTTGAAAGCGATTCTCCCTAGGGCTGAGATGCATTACTTTCAACCCGCTCCTCAGGCAACTTCAGACCTACTTTCAGAGTAATGAAAAAAAACTTATCAGCTCTATTTTATTAGTATTAGACATAAATGCCTAGGCGTTTGGCATCCTATAAAATACCTACATTTATAGTTCTGTAGTACATGATTAAGAATTAATTTTTTTTATCGGTGTCGATAAAGTTAAAATTACTTGTAGATTCTGATATTATTTTATATTCTTTATTGGTGTCCAAAAATTCTAAAATTACTTGTAAATGTATGTAAATAAAATTTATCGCATGAATTAGGTAGGTACCTACTACATAATATTGTTACTTATTTCTGCTATATATGGTTTATAATGGGCGATAGATTTCAATTTGCCAAATATAATAGAAGTGCCTATACGTCCTCGTTCCCTGTGAGGAGATATCGCCATTCCCGTGTAATAGCGTCCAGTTTGACAATAGGCCCCCAGTCGCTCGATTAGCAGGAAAACTCGATTTCCTTGCCGGATTATCTTGTCCATCATATGCTTAATCGAATGGTACACCCGGAATTACGTTAACGTATAATAACTTAGGTACATTCATTTGTCAACTAAGATAATATAAATGAAGGTAAAAATGTAATGCACGCTTCTGTAACGCACTTACTTAAAAGTAACTTGAATGAAATAAATATTTAATATTTTTTAAATTTTCACTTGTTTATTACTTACTCAACTGTAGAGGTAGAATAGACTGTAGCTATGAAGTGGTTGACTGGGCGATGATTTAGGGACGATGAAATACTAATCTTAATAATAATTATATATAAAAAAGTAGTGACTAACGATACAACTAAATTCGTAACAATGATCATGGTAATATTACGAGTAGGTATATTCATATTTCATATTCATATTCATTTATTTTGTAATGAACATACAGCGTCAATAAATTTATGTAATACTAATACTTTAAGTAGTAATAATTATTACAATATAATAATATGTAAGTACATCAGATTATTAAAGAATACAATGTCAAAGTCGAAATGTTAAAATTAAATATTAAAATGTCAAAATAATAATATAGTTCGAACTATGTCAGATCTATTTTACACAATATTAGTCATAAAATAATTTATGTCAAAAGAATTATTAATAATTGCATAAGGTAATATTTCAAAGGGATATTTGAAGTATTCACTCGTCTAGAAATTCCCTGACCGAATAGTATGCCTTTCGGTATTCATTTATATGGTACTTACCTATATATAAGTCTGTGAATTTAATTATATATGTTTCAAGTTGGATTTTCAAGTTTAAACTTTAAATACGAGTGTACGAGTATGTAATGAAAGAGCGCGAAACAATGCGACTGAGTGTATATTTAGTGGCATCGTTTCGTCTGTTTCTGAGTGAAATGTACGTTTCATTATTATAATACTGCACTCGAGTCACTGAGAGGGCCCTCGGAGAGGAAACGCCAAACTTACAATTGTATTGCGGGAAAGTTGGTACATTACAGTTAGATATTTTGAAACAGAAAATAAAAAGGGTCTTAATTTATATTTATAACTATCGGACGATCCGCGACGTCATCGTTGTATAATATGTTATTACAGGATATAAGCTCCACAATATAAAATCCGTTCAGCCGTTTTAGCGTGATTGAACAACTATTTTCAAAAACATGTAAGTCGGTATAGTATAGTAGTTACGAATACGTAATAAACCATAACAAATTGTGGCTTATTATTTTGTTGTAATACCTAAATATACCTATTGTATTTTAGAGGATTAACTATTATTAGTAAACCAAAGTAATCTACCACAGGTGTCTATAAAATTTCTTACACATTGGCTGTAATGTGATACCACATAATTAAACAATAATTAGCTACTACATACATCCCACGCACACCCACGTGACTCCAGCGCCGTTCTATCTGGTAATTGAAATGATAACGGCGGGAGTCGCGACTGTTGGATCTGTTGCACGAAGGGATTACACCAGGATCCGCTTGTTTGCCCGCCGTGACCTTGCACGGAGGCTGCTCATTAATAAAACCCTAAGGCTTAGGAGATTAGATGAATAGTTTTACCTTTTTAATAAAAGTTACTGCCACACTGCACAACTTTCTTACTCATTTACTAATTTTTTATAACGAATAAAGACATCGATTTACTTTATTCGCATGGCCATGTTTACAAAAACGAAATTAATTAATGGAGTTGGCCAAGTATAAATTATATAGGTACCTGAATATGTTTTGTAATTTCGCAGGTATTTGATGAACCGCAAATTTGACTTTTTACTTTAATTGTATTTAAGAGACTAATAGCGAATAGTTAAACATCAACCTATAAAGTCAGCCCACGACTAGCACGGGCCAAAGAATATACATATTATTATATTGATAAAACATAACTATACGGGCGGCGTAGTATGCTATTTTTTTTATTCACTTGCATCGCGCCAAGCGTTACCTACATAATACATAATCATTAACATAAATATGCATCTAGTAATTCGGTGACAAAATACTGTAACTTACTACCTGATCATTCAATTACTGGCTGACAGTTCGTGTTTAAAATATCGGGTACCTAATTTAGTTATATCTATCGATGAATTTCGATATTCCGAATAATTTTGTTGCACGATATTCAAATTCGCATTTGCATCAATACGAGTACATTCTTGGTAATGAGTCGATTAAGCGAACTAATATATAGGTCTGATTATGAGTTCATGGTGATTTTTAATAAAAGCTTGCATCAGTGAACCGTACGGCCTTCATTGAGCGTAAAAATTTAATCATTGGCTGAGACCAGCTGCGGCTAAAAGTAAATAAGTACATGATAGAGGATTTCTCGCTAAATACCTACATAATTATGAAGGTACATCAACATCAGCCTGTCGGCAGGCATTTTTAAGATCACCACACTTCTGGCCTACTTCTGGTCTACTACCGACTACCATCTTTGTCATTAGTCGTCAGAACATCTTACCATATCTTACGTTGCCAGTGCGTGTCATATTAGCTTACTACATATTTAGGTATATGTCAGTGATCATCTAATTTTGGATTACATCCTTCAAAGAAACTTTAAGTAAACCTTTTCATAGTTCATTAAGCATATTTGAACTTGTGGATCAGGCCCACCGTCAGTGTCCATATTTGTGGACTTCATAAGAAAAGGGAGAATTTACACACGGCAATTTTCATAATACTGCCCAGCCTAATGGATTCTTCTGACAGTTTTCTTTTCGTTTTTCTATCTAGTTATTATGGTCTTTCATCAGCGTACAGCTTGCCTATATTTGGTTTCCTGCCTCGGTTGGGACTTAGGAAATTAATTTGAGGTGATGACTGCATTATTATTATTTACGTGACGATTTTATGTGATGTGACGTGTAAGCGGGACTCCGCATGCTCACAAGTCTGACAAGTGTAAGTTGGTCTACTCGGCGGCTCTACAGCGCTGGTCAGATCGTGCCTCCGCATAGTAAATACGTCTTGGACCTCGGTGACGATGGTGACAAACTTTCGACAATATAAATTAGAATAAAGTTATATTTAATAATCAACGCGAACAGCAACATTTTAGTTTGTTGGGAAAAAGATTACGTTGTTGAATGTTTGGAAAACTGGACTGTTACTTTTTTTCTCCTTATGTTCTAAGTAATATCCTCTTGATTAGGTTTTTATACTTAAGTAGGTACTTTAATTTTTGAAGCACTTTTGTATAGGTACCCTTTATTATATTTCGAATTTATAAATGAAACTAGAGATAAAAGAAGTACATATCTGATATCCTAACTAACCAAACTTACTAAATATTTAGACACCTACTTTTTGACTGTGTGTTTACTAGCATCAGGTTTGACAAGTAAGTTACGAAAAACAAAAGTTTGCTGGTTACCCAAAACCCAGTTTTGACCTACTTTAAGGCTACGACACTTACTGGTGGTTCGATCTACTCTTAGAATAACTTGAGGCGACAGCTCCAATGGAATTAATATGCGAAAAAAATCTGCCAGATAACTTATCTCCATCTCTGACTTATGGATAAAATGTACATACGTAGGAAATTGCCTCATAATATATAGGCATTTGAGATTGAAGTTGACTGTAAAATATTGCATATTGGTAAAGTTTTATTGTACACGTCACAGGACTCACAGGTGTGATGAGATCCGGGAGCTTTGCTATCGTACTTTAGATTTATCGATTGAGAAATATGTTTCGATCTGCGTAGAAATTGGGACTTACTGAACGTAAACGATATTTACTGACATTTGTTTATACTATTAGCTTCTGCCCCACTTGCTTCAGTTATGAAAGTTTCTCGTGGTAATTAAATTTACTGCGGTAAATAGTAACAAAGTCTTCTTCTTCTTCTTAAATTATCTTAACTCTATAATTATGAATAGTTAGATTAAATCGAAACTTTAAGTACCTAATTTTAAATTAACAATTGTGATAGAGCAGGATTGTCAGTTCCTTTATTGCATCAAAATAATGTATAATCTTTTACCAACTACATAGCAGACGGCAACACATTGAATGTTTTACAAGGCGTTACACATAAAACAAACCACGATATTTTCAATTTGACAAAACAATTATTGTACTGTGTCATCAATCGGATTGCCGCTTTGATTGCGCGGCAAATTCGTTTTGTTTGGACACAAAAATTGCAATATAAAGAGCCGCCACATCATTCCCTTTTGGTTTAACGTAGATTGTTCCCAAAATGTAATATTGTTTGCAATTCATTTTGAACAGGCGATTGGCCACTTTTATTTCGTTTATTATTTCCCAGTAGCTGATATTTAACGTAGATTTAAACAAATAGAGGAAAAACTACAGAATTCAATTTACGTAATTTAATTGAACAGAAAATCTTTTCCAGGAAATTGTAAATAAAAAGTTGCGGAAGGCGCGAGTGGAGAAGTGCCTCGGGCACAATATAATACTTGAGATAGAACAAATGCTGGAGCACCTTGTTGCGTCGTCGCCTTCGCTATAAGAGTGTCGTCTATTATTAATTTAATACTATTATTATCTGCAGAAAGAAGAACTGCAATGCTAAGGCGTACACTTTTAATCAATCCTAGAAACTATACAGATACATATTTCATGCAGGGTACAACTAAAATTGCACAAAGATCACTTGATTAATACAGTCTTACCAATTAATTGAATCTTAACACCATTGATATTTCTAGAGCAAAATGTAAGTTCAAAAAAAGCTACACAAAATTTTCATCTCGGAATCGGAGATGCCTCCGCCGACGACGGAGAACTCTTCTTACGTAGCGACGTAATCAGACTGCAGCCTCGAGCTAATCTTGATGTTACTTTACTATTCCTAGGACTCAGCTATTTCCGTGTTATTGTGCTCTTTTCACTTTACCATTATTACAACTCCCACACACATGCAACCTGAATTTTTATAGCTACGACGGCGTAGGTTAATATTCTGCATAATTAAATTTCGAGTCGAGAGTTCCTAGTTTGCATAATGACATCGCAAGTTAAAATACAATAAAGAAATCAGTTTTTATCACAACGAATATTGCAAAAACTTAGTAAAGCTGTCTGTACTTGTCAACGTCTAAATCATAAATAAAGTGTAAGTGCTCAGAGCGGATGAAGTTTAAAGGACTTAGCGGGATGAAAGTTAAAAAGCGCTGCAATTCATGCAGCGCAGGTGACCAGCGGTTTATCAGCGGGCCGCAGGCGGCAGGGCCGGCGCGAGGGGCCAGCTGCGGCCGGCGTGCGCCCACCGCCCGCCAGGAAGGACCTCCGACGACGCCGCGTCGCGGATAATCGCCTCATTTATAAAGTTTAGCGGGACAAAGCTGCGCGAGTTTTTGATTGAAAACAAACTTAGAAGGGACAGCCTCATTTGAATAAGTATTCTGCGAATAAAGTGTGGCTTTATGTTTTCCTTTAGGTGTTTTTTCCCCTTTGTTATGCAAAACAATGTTCCACCTTGTTTAGGTACTACAACACGCTTTATTTTTGAGTGAAAGACTCTTTTGAAGTTAAGCTTTCCTGTATAAATTATTATATTTTTGACTGTATTGTTCTAAAGAGCCAGTCTTTGGAAACTTTAATGGTTGTCGTGACTGTTGGTCGTAGCCCCCATACCAGATGCTTTGTTTCCGAATCCCTAAAGCCGGAAGCACACAGAATGCGTGCGTGTCGCAGCTTCTATAGTAAATCTGCTGCTAGACGCATCCCGTGTGCTCCGGCTTTATTTACTAGTCAGTGGCGTAATCAAAAACATGTGAAAGATTGCATCCAGTCGGCCGGTTAGTAGCGGTGTGATGCAATTACCGGCTCTCCCTTGACACCAGATCGCTAATCGCGGGACACTCTGGAACATGTTAACTGACTGTCGCGAGTCCCGCTAATCGAGAACATGGACAAGTTAGCCAGCGCCTGCGACATTTAGCTAATCAACAACATAGTGCGAGTGCAACGTGGTAATTGAGAAAATCATTTGGTGTTAGTTCAAACATCCTAGTTCAAACATCCATACCTAACTCATGTATCCGATCGTACCTGCTATGATTTAAAGTTTAGATTTCATTTGCTTACTTACACTAGGCTTAATGTTGTGCAGCAGTGAGCGTTGGTGGCATATACCTAGTAGGTAATATGCTTGCCTATCATGACGAGAGGTCCGAATTTGATCTGTGGTCAAGCCACGTAGCAACGGTTTTTTTATTTACTGCCCTATCTGCTCTACTACATCTGACATATTCAATTTTATCGTGGGGCTGGTGATACACCAAGTCTGAGGAGGAGTAACCCTTCACGTGACCCTTCGTTGGTGATAAAAATGTAACAATTTTTTTATTTTACAATTTAACGGTAAATGCGATACTATATTATGTTATTTATTTATCTACATAATAAGATAATTAAATGGGCACCCTGCCGCGGGGGCAAAATTTTTTACACTTTTTTTAAGTAGGAATTTTGTTTGTTTTTAGTTTAATTTATTTCAGTTTGTAAGTAGTTGTATATTATTAAATGTTTATTAAGTATCAGCATCATCAATAATATAGGTACTTAACTTTATAAAAGAAGACACTGGACTGACTGACTGATCAACGCACAGCCCAAACCGCTGAGTCTAGAGACTTGAAATTTTGCACAAAAAATCTTCATATAGATTTACCGTCCACTAAGAATCTTTGCGGCGGGAAAATTTTTCTACACAGGCGAAGCCGCGGGAAACAGCTAGTGTTTGTATAATTCTCTATCGCAATTAATAGGGCCACACTCCTGGCAACGTCATTGGCGCTGAAAAAAATACTTCTGTAAGAATGTCCCTAATTTTAATTTGCTAAAAAATATCTGCACACACCCTAATAATAATATGAGCTACAAAAAATATGATGTCCAATACGAGTATCACCATTAAACTGAATAACCGAAACCTTATGCGATATCATTTTACGCTTAAATTGGCTGTAATCAAAGCTATACTTTCCTTGGGTTTTACGAGAACGTAAAAAAGAGATGGCACCAATAAGCCGCGTCTATTCTTACCAACAAGTTACTTACGATCTTTTTTAAAGTAATATTTAATGTGGTTGGACGGCCGACGTTCACAGCCGCAACGAAATTAGAAAAGATCAATATCAATCGTTTTATTTATTCAGAGGCACATTCAGTTATACCCACACATACTGGGTGGGTAATAATTACTAATACGACCAATATTTGATTGGTGATTGATAAGACGTTAATATTTAGTACCTAATAGTAATTTACGGTTTCGATAATTTATCATGAAGAATAGTCTTCTGTCGTTAGGTACCTTCCTACTGTAGGTATAATCAAATATAGAAGACGAGATTTTTATATTTGAAAGGTTAAGGAAGGCTATTTTATTTAGTTTTCACGACTCCATAATTTTATAAATGTCTGCTAAACTTATATATCCTTGAGTCTAGTATTTGAACTACATTTAGAGACCCGATCGGGTCGCTTAACACTCTAAGGCATATTATTTATTAGGTACATACGAATGAGCGAAGCGAAAGAGGTGTGTCGGGATCGCAATACTTGGCGCTCCGTTCTTTCTGTCTACCCCGCCAGGGACATAGCGTGAAGATATGTTATATGTACATACGTCAAATATTGACATGACGCAGGTTCGGAGAAAACTTGCTTCACAATTCACGCAGCCATAAAATTAAGAAGCCAACCTGGTAAGCTATTAGATATTTGAGTAAAGAATATCTTTCCACAGAACCGCAAAACAAACCGAGCTTAGCTGAGTTTGACGACGATGCCCATAAAACAGACTTTTATTGTCGTTGCTATCCACCTGACGTGAAAAGGTGGAAACCAAGTTGCGGAGATATAAATATCAACAATGTTAATTTTGCAGTCATTTCAAAGTGATACATTTCAAAGTTTAGTCACATTCTGCTTAAAATGTTTTGTGGAATAAATCCTTTACGACTTTATAAAAGCAAATTTGAATCAGTGTTTTTTTAGTTAGGTATTCGAACTATAGTAGATAATTACAATTTTATTAATTAAAGTATAATACCTAGAATGGCGAGGCATGTTCAGAAATTAAATTCTAATCAGGTACTTACTTATTATGTTAGTGCATACAATGGAATGCATTTATACGAATTTTGCACCAATTTGAGCTCAAGAGGTAACTAAATCACAGAATAGTCGAGAAAATCCAATTATCGCTTGCACAATGGGTCACGAAACAATCTAAACTAAGAAAATTAATCTTCTGAGTCCAGAGAGGCGCACTGTCTGTGCAAACTTAGACAATGGATTTATAGTTCATCGATTCGGGGCCATCGGTACTGGACTGTGACGGATATCGCGCCCTGACAGTTCCATAAACTTTCCATGGGATCCCAGCATCAGATTACACGAGGCAACTAATTAAAAATGGGGTGACTTGGTTGGTTATTTATACATTCCAATAATTGCATTTTGAGAATAACAATAATTTATTTATTTATCGTAGTTATCCAGATCCAGAACAACATTCGGATGCCAGTAACAGGGGCTTAGTGACTTAAGTACCTACGCCTCCTCAGTAAAACGCGACACAGATAGAGCGGTGCGGAAGCGGGGCGGTGGCGTTTTTTTTGTAATGTTCGAAATAGTATGAAGCCCTTCACATCAAAACCGCGCGGTATCGCGGCGGTACCGCCACGCTTTCGCACCGCTCAGTCTCTGTCGCGCTTAAGAGTGCTACGTCGGATATGTACAGTCGACCGCACGTCAATGGTAACACTTTGACCTTGAGCTGGCCTAGCCTATTACAGTCTCAGTCTAGTCTCAGTTCTATGGGAGACCAGTTTATACTGGTTTTGTTTCCACTGATGTGCGGTCGGCCGTACCACGCCACACTAAGTACTATTGCTCAGCACGTATTACATTCGTCTCGGAAATCATTGGATGTAGGTACCGATATAAGGAAATTTCCTAAAATCCTATTTCTATTTTGCGGTGATGGCGTTTGACAATTCATCTTTATGCTGAAAACCATTTACAGAAATAGACTGCATTGCCGGAAGCAGGTAATACTATAAAAATTGAACGCAAAACTTCTTGGCAATCTGAGTCTCGTTGAAAATGAAGCAAATAAAGTAAGACGCTACACCAGTCGAGGGTTGCGATTGCGTCGGCCTAACGTCCCGCGAAAATGTAAAAAGTTAACAGTTAAATGCGGACATTTTTAAAACAAGAAATTTCTTCAATTAAAGAAATGATTGTAAAATTATTACAAGTTCAAAAGATGGTGTACACAGAGCGAAGATATACATACATATATGTCGACTAACTGACATAGGTAGCTATTCCATTCGAACAAATACCACATAAAAATATGTTGATCAGAGTTTTGAAAATTATTTGACTTACCTACAGTCGAGTTTGTTATTCTTAATTATAGTGCGAAAAAATTGTTAGTCTCGTAAAGAGCGTTTATCTCGCGGTAATCGGCGGACGGTGAAAAAATTTACCCCTTTTCGAGTGGCAACAATGGTAAAAACAAAATTTAGAAAACTCTTTGGTACCTACCTAGTTTAGGAGATTATGGTTTTAAAGATGTTTTAAATTTTACTTTATTAGTTTGTTTAGGACATTTTGTATCCTATGTGTGTTAATATTTTCAGTCATTACTAAATTATATAATAGTTCCTAATGGTAATATTAAGATCGATAGTGTTACCTGATCATTGATCATTCGTAAACAACAAGCTGGTCTGGTAGGTATCATAAATATTTCAGGATTCCCAATGTTGATTGTTGGAGCCCGTGAAATGAGGTTTTCACATATTGATGATGTTGTTACATTCGAACCGAACAAAGTGACACAACAATCACGACTGGGCGACTTCGTGACATGAAATGGAAAAACGACAGCCTATAGACAAACAATCATGTAGGTTCCAGCTTATTACATTTAAGATTTTAGTCGGGAAAATATATCAACTATGTAAATCGCATATACAAAACTTTATTATCTTCACAAAATAAATAAAATATTAGATCGACTCTTAACGATAAACCCTAATATTTGTTAGAAGTAGAAACTTCTCGATGTTGTTTATTTGGTTTCTAAGAAAGAACCCGTATGTTATATGAATCAAAATACTGTTTATGAAAAAATATCTACTCAGACTAGAGTATTTGAACGATATAATAATTTCTCAAATTAATATCAAAACAAGCGGCGTTGCATCCGCGGGATGTGCTCGGCTGGGCCCGTTTCCTTCTAGCTGTCTCAGTTTTATTTACCTATTTTTAGTTATAACTCCTTTAAATTCTTCCTACGCGTTTTTATGTTGACTTTAATTTGAGTAAGAAAGATATTCTTTGCTAAAAATTTAAGGCTGCCAACAAATCCCTTTGAGACTCAAATAATACGAATTCACTTGCTAAAGAAGAAAAGTTATCTTGTTTCGTCAAAATTATGTCCAATGAAGCAATTTTAAAAGCGAGGTTTGAATAATATTCTCTCAATACCAACTAACTTCTTGGGCCTTGGGCCACCTTGAAAAAGTAAAACCTTAGTCTCTTGTTTAAAAATTTCCGTAGCTATGAGCATAGACCTGGATACACGGAATAACACCTAATTTGTGGTACCAAGTAGATATCAAATTCGGTGGGTCGGTGTCCCGCAGGCGTCCCGTCATTCCGGCACGTTTAATATTTTAGGCATTCTGCTCACGCGCCATCTTCAACGGCCATCCTGATTGCCGCTAAATTGAACTAAAAACTTCTTCAATGCTCCTAAAACGTTTCAATTATATCTGATATTTTCGTGAATGCAAATGTTGACGTTCGCCTTATGTATTTCTCATTTCTTTTATGGAACGTCGATATGTTCCTAAAGATTTCATATAAAATCCTTCATAAATCACGATTAGGTGGTCCAAGTTGTAATTTGAAATTTCTGTCTGCATTTGGAGATTAAATTTTAAGTTAACTCGAGTGTAAGTAGTTTGCAGGGTAACAATTTATTACCCGGGCGTGTAGAACTACGAATAGCGTTAAGATGTTTTCAATAGAACGCCAACAACGGGATGTAAAGTTTCGCAATAGTGCTCTCTCGGATCGTGCAATTATTGCCAACCGACTCCTGATTGAATTCTTAGGTCAAGTTTGCGTTCAAAGTTTGCATAAAAGACCCTGCAAATTAACAATTTCCCTTGTTGGGCTTTTTTGTTTTCATTCATCTCGGAGTTGTAATTAAAATGAAAACTACGGATTGCTTTTCCTTCACAACTCTGAACATCCTAAAGATCTATAATACCTATATATTATGCACGGAATACTTTTATTTACCTTTGCTCGATGGGTGTAGATACACCTGCGGATACAGTGAGTGTTGTGTGCCGAGACTTCCCAATAACACAAGACCAACAGTTGTTGGTTAGAGAAACTACTCGCAGCGTTCAACACTGACAACTTGGCTCTCTGCAGTCACCTCGTGACCAGAGTCACGGTTATCCACACCTGGTCAGTAAATACAATTCTTTGACCTGGTCGAGTCGTCGGGCAAAGGTAAATAAAAATATTCGCTGGTTAGATTACTTCAACCAGCGAATATATATTTTTAAATAATATAACAAATAAATTCGCCGTTTATAACAACAATAAAGTAGGTACACAAATCTAAAAGGTACTATCCCAAGGTCCATTTGGTAGATTTTAATTAATTTGTAACAATATTCTGTAAAATTACCGTCGAAATTGACCAAGCGTGCGCCAGCATTTCGTTAACACGCATGTCATGTCTGGAAGTTCCGTCCGTGTTTTCGGTAGACTATTCGGAATTTAAAATGGATTCGTTTATAAAGGCATTTACGGGGGTTCGCATCGTCGATGAGGGAGGGCGGCAGGTGAGTGACTTGTTTGCCGGTGGCGCTGTGCAACGCGAGCAAAACGCACGACAGTTTAGTCGACGCCCGCCGCCGCGCCCTCGTAAATCAGCCAGCGATTGACGCCTTCCTACAGGGAGTGATCTATTCTGCTCCCGCCATGATACAGCTTCACTTGGAAGGATTTTTCAGCCAAGTATAAGTTTCGACGTTGAACTTTACTACAATGGACTTAAATGGACGAAATTGCTCTTGAAAGTGTTATCTCGTTGAAACTTCAAAAATAACAATTTATTTTGTGGTCACCACGATGTTTGGTCGCACTCTCCGCTGAATAATGGCGCGGAAGTGGCCAAAATGTAATCATACTTTAGGAATTTTCAAAGTGTCGTTGGATGTAAACAATAGCTTTGCCAAATTCTTACTTAGGCTATGATTGGTTTAAACGTCAGTGGAAAACGAACACCGCACGAGAAGTATGGGAAAAAGCATCGGTGCTTTTTTAGGAAGTGGACGGGTTAGGATACTAGTGGACGAAGTCGAACTGAACGGTTTTGTCGCGCACAAAGACATATTCGAGGGCCAAAAACTTTCTTTATAGTTATGGTTTCAGAGAGAAAAAAACTTTAGTCAAAATTCACCGTAAAATCAGGTTTCACATAAATTGTATGGATAAAAAAATAAAAACCGGACAAGTGCGAGTAGGGTTCGTTCTATGAATAATAACTATACAAAGCCTTATTTACGTGCCTCTTCCTAAAGGCATAATAATGTTCTAATTACATCAGCTTTTAGGTACTTAAGTTTGAGTTTCCAGTTATTTTCCTATCCGACAGTAGTCACCGGGCGGCGGCGACAGTGTCCACCGCCCTTTAATATTTTACCGAGTCGCCTCACGCGCCGCCTTCAACGGTCTCTGATTGCTGTCCGATCGAAATTATATTTTAGAGACACATTCAAACCTGCCTGGCAAGATTGCTTCTCGTATAGAATTCAGTAGGTATCATATTGATTTTGTAAAATGTGATTCTCAGTCAACCACTTTAGATAAGGAAGCTCCAGGAAAGTTTCATAGGGTGCCTCAGAAATACCGTACCTACATACAACAAAACTAAATAACAAAGTTCAGAATAAACAACTTAAAGAAAACGTAACATATTTTCAATATTTAACTTGTACTTTTTTTTTAACAGAGAACATTATTATAATAATTATAGGATAACAATAAAAAACTTATTATATAAAACTAAAACTAAACTTAAAAATAAATTATAAATAAAAAACCCCCTCGAGGCTCCCCACCGCTGGGAGCGTGCCCAGAAGGCTGGCGGCATTACCCCGCTGGATTGTGAGGCTGATCCTCTGAGCGAGGTAATGCCCAGCCCTCTGGTCGTTGGCAGCCTCGACCAGACGCTTCGCCATCTCTCGAAAGAGACGGTGAGCTCCCGGTCCCCACGGTCCGAACGTCTCGACCCCAAACGGCTCAAATATGCAGTCACTGCTTAGCACAGCATATTTGCGCCGTTTGAGGTCCTCAGCAGTACCGGCCGCAGAACCGGCCTTGACCGCGGAAGCTGGAAGATGGGAAAAAACGAAAAAAAAACAAAAAAAAAACGTTGTTTAGTTCCACAAAGTGTGGGTGAAGTGTGAATTTATGTGTGTCCTGTTCGGGGAAATAGAGTAAAATAAGCTCCATGTAGAGGATCCATCCGATGACTATGTATTGTACTTTTGATTGTTTTATTAGTACTACTTGCTGTGGGTACTCATAATTACCTATATTTAAAATAACGATAATGCTTTTCATATCATAATCGAGGCCAAATGAATTTCACGTAAATCATTTTATAGTTTCTGGCTTTTTCTCCCTGAAATGCCCAGTTATATTTTTTCTTCTCATTGTATGGGCCGAGTAGATCGCGTGACGGCGGGCCGTAGCTCAGCACAGCTTGAAAGAGTAGCCACAGTATTTGTTAATCTTGCTTCTATTGTACGAAATATTTCAGAGTGTTTACACCCAAAAAGGCCTTTATGTTGTGCGGCTGACGGCGATCGCTCGCTAGCGCAACAATGCAGATTTATTTGCGGCGAGGTGCTAAAACTGAATACATTGAATTTTATACGAACTGTTTAACGCTGTGTTGTTGATACAAGCTACAGTTTTATCGGTATCCAATTAAAAATATGCAAAATCAGTTCCTAGTCAACTTTTTATGTTCACACTTTACATTTTCGGAAAAATTGATACCCACTTGTTTCACTATTCAAAAAACCTACCTAAAGGTTTATATTTACCATTGTTAAAATTGATCCATCAAATTGTGCTATACTTCGTACACTACCCTAATGTGATGTAATAATCCTATCTATTAAATGGGATACTAAAATAAAATTTGTCTCTACCACAAACAACAATTTTAAAACAGTATTTAGTACTACTATTAGAATATCACTGACTCAAAACACAATAATATTATTATTTTGTTATAGTGAATGATAAAGAGATCCTAAAATAACGTTACTTCAGCATTGTCAAACTGTTAACAATTTAACAATATTCCCCATTCCAATTTATGGGTTAGTGTGGCACGTAACTTTACCTAACTCCCCTGTCTCTAAGTTCACAAACTTCGAAGTTATACTTTTGTGTTACGTATATGTATGACCTTTAAGGGTTTACTGTAATAATTTATATTACGTTTTGAGACCTAAATAAAATTCTTAATTTGATTTGTTGTCCGAATGAAATCTAGACCTTTAAACTTTTAGAGTTTCTCAGAAAAAATCGGTTTTAATGAATTACATAATTAAATCAGCTTCACTTTTTATAAGATTTTATTGATGAATTCGAAATCATTTTACATTACAGTAATACTTGTACCGTGGGAAATAAAGACGCTAACTATTCAAGCACATCTTCCTGTTCCAATCGACTCCTTATGACCAATCCGTTCCCGAACTAACCTAGAGTAAGTTCCGATCAAAGATCTAACGTTCAGACTATCTCCGGGACAGCCTCAAGTAATCCCAGATGGCGCCTCTACGATGAATTAAAGTCACTCAGACTAGTTGACTTGAGACTCACTACAATGTGGATGCAGATGTAGCTAGTCGATATTGTTCTTGTACCTATTTACTATGTTTGTGTTGGTGTGGGTCGAAAATAAAATATTGACGAATGAAATATTAATGAGTGTCTTTTGAGACATTGAAGACCACGGAATGTAACATTATCTTACAAATAAATCCAATAAGATTTGAAGAAGAATCATTGAAGAAGCCAAAATACAGTGTTTTTTTTTAACTGGGACACTTAGGGTAAAACCGAAACCATAGGAGATACAGAGAACTGTCTTAGGAACCATTTGGTCTTTTTTGTGAAAACAATTTTAGCATAGAAATTTTTTTGGTCAAGCGTGTGTTAGACATTTTGATAAAAAAAAATTTGATGCGGATCGACTCAGTTTCATGTAAGGATCATTTCATTATATCGGAAAAAATATCTGAGCAGCAGAAGTTAGTCAAATTCAATAAAATGTTTTCTCATACAACGCCAGTACAAAAAAAATTTGATGAATTTTCTTTTTAATGCATATCGACTTAGTTTCATGTAAGGATCATTTCATTGTATGAGAAGAAAAGAATGTAAGCAGCAGAAGTTAGTCAAATTTAATAAAATATTTTCTTAAGAACCGACCCAGTTGCAAAGTACCTATTACAATCATGTATGCACCACCCTAACTTCTGCTCCCGGATTTTTTCTTAAAAAGTTTACTTTTTTTAAAGCTATGAAAATAAAGCCTCATTTGAATAACTTTTTAGAATTTGGATTAGACAATGATTTTATCCTTTTGATTTGATTTTATCCGGTGCTATGGAAATTATAAAGGACAAGGTGAAGACATTTTACAAATATGACACCCAGACCGAACAATGCCGATATAACTAATCAATTACCTAGCTAGGCCGATTATGCCACAGACCAGTGATGGGCAACAATTGCGAGACCTCGTAATGGTAAGAGATAATAATGTTTGCTCATGTTATTCTCGCATATTGTAGTTCTATATCCAGCTGTGGAATTTGGCAGGCTAAAAAGTCTTCAACATTTAAGTGGTTGAACTGTTTTATAGGCCTTGAAATCACTTTAAAATGATAGAATTTTCTATTAAACGACAACCTAAATAATGTTATCTGGAACGACATGAAAGGAACAAACAAGCGTAACGTTAAAATGTTATTAGTTATCACACGCCCCCACTGGCAAAGTAACACACAACCCATATCTCCATACAAACAAACGATCCCAAGTTAAGACAAACACGACACGTCTACATAACTCCGGTATTGCGGGAAGGCAGCGTTATAAACAAGCCCAACTTAATATTAGACCACTGCAGCGCAGTTTATTCATGTCACCAGGTGTAGGAAGACGGCCTAACGCTCCGAGTTACCGTCGTATTATACGCAATACGATATTCAGACACATTACACTCAAGTTTACGACTCGAACTGAGGTGGTAAGCTTACGTTTATGAATCTTTAAAGACCTTTTAAAATCCGTATCAGAATGAATTTTATGGTAGCAACCCTTACGACTATGTCACCAGGCTTACCCCTGTATAAACTCCTTGCACGATCTGAGGAATTAATTGGCAAAATAAAATTCCTTGTTGTTCCAAAGTTCACCACACCAAGCCTTGGAATTAAACTTTGTAAATAAAGTTTGGTAAAGTTCGTTACAAATTCGAATTTTCGTTATAGGATTTTCAATTTGGAACAATAAATAGCAGGAACAAATAATAGGAGCGTAATTTATCGTCGTGTATTCGTATATTAATTGCTAGGTTCTATTTTCAAATGTAATTTATACAATAATAATTTATGCGGCATGTTCATTCTATACTTCCTACAACTGTCTGTTCCCATTCACGTCGGCGATCGCGAAATGAATGGATGTCTCGAAATTAGCAACATATCGTGTGCCAGCGCATATCTCATGCAGGAGACAGCAACGGTTGTTGACAGTGATCAAGACAATTACATAGTATTGCAGATATATTATAACACGAGATATAACAATCGCTTATGTACTTAATTGCTGCCTGTGTTGCGTATAATGATATTGAACGGGTAATCATTTGCCTAAATAATGTTTAATTAAAATAAGGGTTACAAATTAATAAATGAGTAATTTGCAATGGTAACAGGTCTTCAGTTTACGAAGTACTACGGTCACTTCTGGCTAGAATAAAAAAGGTTTCCCATATTATCAGTGTAACAAATTAAATTGTCTATGTAATTGAACTGACTCACTTGACTGGCCTGATGGCGTAGTGGTAGTGACGCTGACTACTGGGACAAAGGTCGTGGGTTCGATTCCCACCCGGGACCAACATTTGTGTGATGAGCATAACTGTTGGTTTTTGGGATTCTGGGTGTTTGTATGTATTTAAGTATTTATTTAAAAAGTATTTATGTATGTTATCAGTTGTTGAGTACCCACAAGCTTCGCCATAGTTTGGGACTAAACAGCCGTGTGTCAATTTGTCCAAACATTATAATTATTACTGTGTACTAAATTTTGTACAAAACCGGTTTATAAATTTGTGAATAGATAAGTTGAATGAAACACAATTACCTATTGTGGCGTTTGTTGTTCGTTCCCGTGCTGGCGGTTTGGAGATTAGTTGACAATGTCACGACGAACAAAGTTCCTTCGAAGTTCATCTCCAAGGAACTTCGACTGCGCGCCCTTAAATTGAAACTGTAGATGTAGGTACAACTGCTTCATCTGCAGTAGCTTTGATAGTTGACTGTTCTGTTATTTATAGGTATTTTTACATATATTGTGGACATTTTAATAATAATGATTGATAATGATTTAAGATACACGAAATAAAAAGGTTTTTCAAATAAGTACTGTTACTCATATATCCCTATAGTTATGTCAAGGCAATATAGGTTTCCTTCGCAGTAACGGTCTTTGATATATCCTTCGAAACTTCCGAAAAATTGCGCTAAAGGTCATATCCACGACCCTGCGAATCAATCAATCACGAAAAATCTGACCTCACGATTCGAACGGAGAAATTACTGTAATCAGCTCCGTACCAAGTAATCTAGTAAATGGGCAGAATTGATGGCGGCAAATGTTGAAAACACCCCGCAATACAAATTCCACCACGACAGGAAAAAACGCGTAAAAAACAATATATTACGATCGTGTATATTATGGGCGAATCTGAATGTGTCAGTGCGTAATTTATCGTGGAACGTGTTTTTTGTGGCGGCTCTCTCTTGACCTCATAAAACACAGCCGGGCGCTGCTGGGCCGCTGGAATCGGACGCGAGGGCCCTCGAAGCGAACTCGCTCGCGGCGCCCATCGAAAGTGGGAAAAACAAGCGATCGCCACTCCACTGAGACGCCCGGATGACACTTCACACGTCGTCGTGATTTTTACAACGTTTCCACTCGACTCTGTGGCGTTTTTCGCTTGCAATCACTTTGATGTTGCGGGTCCATTTCGCGCCACGCTGCATAATTGTAAGCTCGAAGGTCCTTCGGTTTCATAAATTTGTCGAATTTTAAATTTTGGTTAAGTATGTAGGTACTGTCATACCCGACTAGTATTCTTCAAAATAATATGGAATCTTCTGCACTAAAGTTTGATTGATCTTTCTTTTTTTCGTTCTGTCTCTCCTCCTAGAATGTGTTACGTTTTATCAGCAATAACTAGTATAGTTAATTCTTACTAAGCCTATATTTACTGACTTCAGCAAACACACATACTGTCTATGATACACCTATTGTCATCATATCAGCCTGTAGACGTCCACTTCTGGACAAAGACCTCAAGGATCTCCACGACGACCGGTCCTGCACTAGCCTCATCCAGCCGGGTTCCGCGACCTTCACCACATCGTCGGTCCACCATGTGGGAGGCCTGCCTACGCTGCGTCTTCCGATATGTGGTCGCCACTCGAGAACCTTTCTGCCCCAACGGCCGTCAGTTCTACGAGCGATGTGCCGAGCCCACTGCCACTTTAGCTTCGCAATTCTTTGAGCTATGTCGGTGACCTTGGTTCTCCAGCGGATCTCGTAATTTGTAATTTATAATAATATATTGTTAATCCGTTGGTAGTAAGTAATAAAGATATGTAGGTATCTAGCTTAACATGTATGTGGATTTTGTGAAAATAAATAATTATAAAATAAATAGTCTTAATTGATATACATGTTGTATGTATGCGAATAAAGCTGATTGGGATGGAAAGGGATAGAGCTGTTTACTATTAAAGAGAGAGATTTTACTAAAACTGATCATTCAGTGGCTGTTTATGTATGGAATCATTGCCGAAGCGCCGAAGCAAGTGAGAGCTTTGCCGATTCGAACGTGTGGGGTACGTGGCTGGCGGAATGCCAACCGCAATACACATTTAACAGGCCGATTTTATTCGCAGGACACAATTTTAAAGTAGTCTATAAATGTTAAAAGTAACATTCAGTAACTGGAGTGCTTTTGTGTAATACATTTTTGTTTCTGATTGTCAATCTTAATAAATATAAAATAATACAATAAAATAACCTAAATGAGTAGCCCACCCCTGATCGTACCTGGTTTTTTTTAAGGCATTTTTATGATTAATTCTTTCCCCTAAGTAGTTCATGAGAGCGTCAGTGGCGTCGGAGATAAGACGCGGCCTATAATATCGAAAGGTCCGAAGTTCGATCCCCGGCTGGGCCATGTACCAATGGTTTTTTTTCCCGAAACTTAAGTACATTTACTGACTGTTCTCAAACGGTGGAAGAAAACTTCGTGGGGAAACCTGCATAGCCCAGTGCGGGTTGGTGGACTTCACATACGCCGAAGAAGAAATTCTTAGGCGTATAATTTAAAAAAAAATCAAAATCTGGCTGGTTGACTCAGAGGTGAACCGGTTTCTATAGTTGTATGTTACATATTTAGCATTTTATTGTTCTAGATAGTAACTTAAATTACTTTAAATTAAATATTAACTATAAATACCTATTACTTTTTCTCTCTCTATGGGTTTTATTTTTGTAGTACTAATATATTTTTATGTGGTTCTCAAGGTACGCCTCTACAATCTTAGTGGAGTTCCTTGAGTACCTACTACTCAAGCCTGTGTCAAAATATATATTTTTAAATCTTTTGGTTATTTGATTACTGACTTAGTCCAGTCAAGAAATTATTGTATGATTGAGTTTCATATGTTGTAAAAACACGTACCCTACCTAAGTACCTAACAACAATAAAGTTATGTATGACCAATGGCAGTCATTTGTTGTTATTTGTTACAAACAACCAAAAACGTTAATTGGAAACTGTATAAAGAAAAAAATGTTTTATAGTCTGTCAATTTAGTGCAACCAGTCGCAAAACTATTACTGCAACCTTACTGCGACACATTTTATTTGCTGACAGCAGCGCTGAAAATTTGCGTCAGGCTAAGTGCCAAATTTATAACATCGGAATGTACTAGCAAAGGTTTTTACGCTAATTGGTTTGGTTGGGCAAGGATTGTTAAAGATAAAATATGCGATGCGGACTGTTTTCGTTTACATTTTGATTGATTGCTTCATTACTACTGCTGGAATTGATTCAGATATGAATGCTCTGATTTAAGTGCAGATTTGAATAATTACTGTACGTACGTAATATGAGTTTTCAGTGACCGGTGACATTTCGTACACCTAAAAACTAACTGTGGTACTGATAAATATTTCACAAAATGGAAGACTTTATTCGATCAATTATAATACGCAACAAAACATCCGAATAGCCTGTTAGACTATAATGCACATTAATCGATCAATTACTTATTTATGAACATGTCACAGTTTGATATAGAGTTATGCTAGAGTAGTGTTCGCAACAGCCACGCTGGCCATTACGTATTGTGGCAATCACATAAGTTTCCGAGATATGGAAAACTTTAGTAGTCACTGGAGAACAGTCCTCAAAAGGCGGTGTCCAATTGAACAGAATAGAATGAGCGTTAATTGTCACACAACTGAAGTAATTATGTACTTAGTCTATAACTTGCTATACAGCTATTCTAGGTTAGTAGGTACCTTACATAAGAGTAACCAAAACAATTAGAGTGTGACAAAAGGATCTAATTTCAGCATGCCGTAAATCCATTAGTAATGGGACTTTACGACCATTAATTCTACAAAAAAATCTATGCCCTATGTCTTTTAAATTTCAAATTTCCGAGCAAAAAAATTCGTATGATTTATAATTATTGAGAAAGAATTTATCAATTCAAATCAATAGCCTATTAACAGTTCCCACTGCGGGGGCTCAGGCGTTCGGGCTAAGTCTACCACGCTAGCCCAGTGCTGGTTGGTGGACTTCACATGCGCCTAAGAATTTCTTCTTCTGCGTATGCAGGTTCCTTCACGATGTTTTCCTTCATTGGTTGAGAAAGAAATTAAGCTCACATTTTTTGTGTACATACGATACGTGTACTTACGAATCTTACGATTCAGTTATCCCGCCTTTGTTCGGTTGCTTTAGCCTGGTTTCTGTTAGTTGACCAGACTCAACAACTTACACGCATATTACGATATAATAATATACTTAGGTAAGGTTAAAGTTGGTGAATTAAGCTGGTGTGGGAGGATTATAGTGCAGGATGCGTATGGATGCTTACCACCAACCTTACCTATTTCTATATCTTGCGTGTAGTTATAGTATCGATTCCATAACGTAGGTGCCTACGATGTTAGTGCTTGCAAATGTTTTGCTGTTATTTATAGCTATTTTGTTTTGGTAGCTAAATGTTGCGAGCGGTCATTTTGGGCGGATTCACCGGCTAGTTTCCAATTTTATGGTGGCTGGTCAAGCGCCGGGCCTGACCGCCCTACATGCGCCGTAGCGGACAATCAGCGAACTTTGGTAAAATGTAGAACACGATCAACATTCAGAAAAATGAGATTACAAAATAATGCGTATACATACATATTTACGAGGTACATGGATTATTTTATTACACGTACCTACTATACCTATGAAAGGTGTGCTTCAGTTCCTGAAAAATATGGTTGGTAATATATGTTATTTATAATGTAATGTAACACAAGCTGTTTCCCGCGGCTTCGCCCGCACAGAAAAGTTTTTCCCTCGAGAACAGCTTTTCCTCAGATATTTATAGCCGAAGTGTTTTTTTATATGTTTGAGTAATCTACTGATATTATATTACTCTAAAGTTTCACTAAAATCTGCTTAGTAGTTTTTGCGCAAAAGAGCGTTTATAATATTGGCAGGATACACATGGACCCATAAACTCTACAATTTTTTCTTTACCTAATTTAGAACATGAAAATCTGTCAGCTTATAATAAACAACATAGATCAACCTAGGTATTATGATTGAGAACATAAGATGACATAACAAAATTTAAATTGCTTTATTAAATTATTCTCGAACTTTATAATAATGCCAAAATTTTATATAAATTCCCAGTTAGACGGCTCTGATTCGTTCCACAACCGTTCCACCAACGACCACGAGTTGTTGCCTACTTTTGCTGAATTCCGTACAAAGTTAGTGGATTAAAACTGCCAATTAGTAAGCATTTAAAGTCCAAGTGGTTTTAGAATTCGTGTAATTACTGTTGGATGAACAATAACTAAAATCATGAGGATCGGTACTCAGTTATTTGAGCGAATTGCTAGCTATGAGATTATTCAAAGAAACTACTTAATTACTTAGTACTATTATTCATTGTTAGTTCAACCGTTCACGATATTGTATACCATAGGCCATTACTATGATAAAGTCATCAGTTTATTCTATACATTTATGTACTTATATTTTTATATTTTATTGGAAAATTACAGAATTTCCATAGATTGGTATGTACTACTTTTGAAATATTTGGTTAGACATTATGCAACATATTTATTGTAATAGTAGACATTTTATTAGACAATAGTTAGGATAACAATAAAAAACTTATTATATAAAACTAAAACTAAACTTAAAAGTAAATTATAAATAAAAAACCCCCTCGAGGCTCCAATAGTTAAATTAGGTTGTAAATGTTTTTTTCTAAATATACATTAACCTACTTATTTTTAATTAAGAAGTAACTTGTGGTTGTATAACTTCGTAGGAAGGAAGGTGCTGGTTCAGGAAATGTGGCAAGTTCCAATTTAATGGTGGCTGAGCATGTGCTGCATCGCCTCCCCTTTCTTTCCCCTACCAGCGATATTAATTATTAATTATAATATGCATGTTCCAACACTTTATTATAATATACTCGTACCTAAGTATGGCCATGCTAGTGAAAATATAATTTATACATACATTTATAGTTACTTATAAACCAATATTTTAAAATGTGTAGTATTTTTTATAGAGTAATGCGTAATATGCTAATGCTACCTACTTGGTAATAATTATTATTCGTGGTAACTGTAGGTATTTACTTAAATATTTATATGGATTTCTGTTCATTCTCTGAATTTTCTGAAGTAACAAAACAGTCAAAATAAAACACAGAGAAACTTTTGCGGAAAACAAAATCCAAGAAAAACTCAAGAAAATCCTCGGCGTCCGCCTTAGCAGTTCTCTACAACAAATCCTCTATCCCCCATTCCTTAAGAAGTGCGGTCGAATAATTCAGGTACCCCCAACTCGTGTTTGAATGAGAATGCTACTCGCCAGCCAAATGCTAATTTTATGGTGGTTGAGCAACTGTGCCGAATCTACCCCGCTGTCCTTCGCAGTATTGCCTGGTAGGCGTCATCTAAATAAAATATACATCCACTTGGTACAGTTGACAAGGGTTGGCGCTGCTGTTCTAAACTATTTGTTGCATACAACTTTTATTGAAATCTGAAATAAGGAATAAATTGTAGTTTAATTGGAAACATGAGAGAGAAGGCATGCTCCTATTGGAAACTTGAAGTACCAATTGTGCATCATATTATATACTTGTTTAATCCTAAATTAGTATTAGATAACGATACGACTAACTTGTACAAAGTTCTATGTCCGAATGGGGATAGAATCCACGACCTCTGGCGCTCGAGTCAAAAGAGCAACCTACTACAAACGGGTCAAAGTTTTAAACAGTAGGTATGTTTAAAACAATGTTATTAGTTTTGTGGTGGAGATCGGACGGTTTTTACTAAAGTTGTAGTTTGTGTTACCTTGAGTGGGGTCGGTCCGGAATTGTCGAAAGCTAAAACAGCAATCGGAACACATGCTGATTAATGGTGAAGTGAGCATGCAATCGTTACTTTTCATTACTGTTGCGAAGTGCGCAACCGAAGGCTCGAGCAGCTTGGTCAGATTAGAAAAGTTCTGTTGCAAACAAGTCGAAAATCGACTTTAAAGCAGTGACCAACATTTGGTTTTAGAAGCGCCTCCGCTGTCGGATTGAAGGCAAGTTTAAATTGGAATGTATCCCGCAATAAGCCTCTCGTGATTGGCCTGTTTGATCTTAATTAGTATTAATAGAGAACTTCTACAATCTAAGTATATGAACTAAATTACGTTAAAATATTACTGTACTTTGAAAAAAAAATTGAAGATAAGCCAGCGTCAGTGAAAGGAATGAGGGTTTGTAAATTAAATATCACTTAAGTAGGAATATTCAAATAATCAAAATAATGCGGCACTTGCTGGCCGGAAATTATGTAAAATAAGCTTTAAAACATGGACGTAGGAAATCAGCATATTCATTTTAGAGGGAGCCTACCCAACCTATCCATTAGTGAGGGTACGCACGGCAACGACGCCCGTGGCAAACAAATCTCGCCACGGATGCTCGTTGCATGTATTAAAGGCAGTTATTCGAGATGTTTTAACAAGCCAATATAAATAGAGAAACACGATGCTAAATACTCGATCGCCTTGTCGAAGCAAATCTCTCGTGTCACGATAAACATTCGCAATGGTTCTGCGGAGCGTGCGCTCTCAAACATTCTGCCTGACGACTCCTTCAGTCATTTGGAGGGAACGACTCTTATCGTCTTTACTTTTATGGACTGCGAATCGAAAAGGCTTCGACGTTACAAAACGAGACCCTTCTATTGTGTGAAAGTGTTGAGTGAATGTACCATGAACACTCTTTGTCGCTGTACCAGTGCGTAGCTAACGTTCCTCGCTCGAAAAAATACGCTAGTTCGACCGGCTTTACGCAAAATTCGATAATGGATAACAAGTTGAAGGTTTTTAAATCTCATTCCTATTTCGTTGATTTTTGTTTTTGCTGTTGAATTATCAACATCGAAAGAGTTGTCTTACCCTTTGTTTGATTTATGTTCATGGGGTCATTGACATATGGTTTAAATATACAGGCTGGAAACGATAAGTGCATCCAGTCGATTACATATTAAGTTATAAGATATTAGGTAAAACTTTTAGGAACTGTGTCGTTTAACTCATTACTTATTAAGTTCTCAAGTTTTATAATTATTTTTTATTTACAGTCCTAGGTACTTTTAAAACTTTGTATTAAAAAAATATTTTTCTCTTTGTTACAGAAAGTCTTCGGGACTACTTTAACAAATTCGGCGAAATCACAGAAGTTATGGTTATGAAAGATCCAACAACGAGACGGTCGAGGTAAGTTTCATCAATCAATAATTTTGGTCATCCTACTATTCAGACGATTAGTCATTTCGTGCATAAATACACAACGCGAAAGGAATGCTTTTGTAGCATAGTTCGAGAACATTGGTCGGTCATTCTGGTGGCGTGAACGGGCCAACTCAACTCGTTGGACTAAAAGTTATCGGTTTGCAAATAAGTTTCATTCTATAGAGAGCATACTCGTTTCGAAATTTGCGGTTACCTTTGAATCGTAAGCAGTTAAATGTTGGACTTCAAAATTTGGAAACTTAACAATAGAACTCGAATTATTCCAACTGAATTAAGCGTTAGGACGAGTAGAATGAGTGAGATTTCGGTATCCACTCGGCTGCAGAACTAAATTCATATAATGGGGATATTGCTTTGCTTAAGCCGGAATATTTCAAACCTCATCCATGTTTGCGTTTAAGGTTTAAATGTTTGCATACTTGTAAGCTCTACATCGGTATCCTTTACATAAAGTTCACTTTAAGTTACACTAAAGTAAACACTTCGTGCAAACATCCACCAACCTTGAAAAGTGTTCGATTCCAGCTCGTACATTCACTATCGCTGCAAACAACAATCAGGCCACTATACACACAAACTGAGTGGCTTAGCAACTCCCTAGACAAGAAATAAGTTGTCAAAGTGTCGAGCTAAAGTTACTCTGTTAACAGCGTCTCCTGTTAGGTAAATCGTTGGTTTCACAACTCAATATTGCCCGTCCCTCCACCCTGAAATAATATCCCTTGGACCGATATTGGAGATCGGCTCAACTGAGAATCTGAATGCAGCATACCACATATTAAGTGCAGCCTCTCAAACCAAATGTAACGTAAACGTATTTTGTCTAAGTAAAGCTTATTGACTGAACGGTAAGCTGTCAACGACGACGTATACCTATTTATTTCTCTTTCCTGTTTAAGATAAAATTGATTGTCGTTAAAGCGAATAAAGCTAACGAGGGATCCATAATACTTACTAATATTATAAGAAAGTTTTGTTCCTTTTTCACTCCCATACCGCTGACCGGATTTTTGATGTGGAGATACATTGAACCCTAGGGCAGGATTAGTGCTACTTTTTACCGCAATAAACTGTTCCCGCGGGAAATAAAAATATTCCACGCGATCGAAGCCGCGGGCAACAACTAGTGTACAATAAAGTTAGAGTAGCTATTATACACATAACCGAAAAAAACGTAGAACAGCTACTACTTTCTCGGTTTTAAATCTTGCGCGACAGTGTTCCGCGTTCAGTGGAAGCACGAAAGTTTTTAGGTCGCCGCCTTATCGTAAACGTAAATCAAGTGGACATCGGCAAAGGCCGAGATGTACCGTCGCCGTCGGTCGGTGTCCTGAAAGTGATAACAGTTTAGAAGTTGCCGCCGTAAACAACGATATTAGAACACGGGGCCTTGCAAAGTTTGATATCTCGTACAGACGGCAATAAAAGTTTATACCGACAATTGATATGACATTTCACGAAGTACTTGTTTTTATATACGGTTCATTGTCATTGTTCCACAATTAAAATGTTTTGGCCACCATATTTACACTTTCAAATTCACGCAATAACTAATAATGTGCATGTACATCAACGAAGCTATGTTTGTATTCGCAATACTCACACAGACGTGGTTCCATCGACGCGGAACTCACCCTTAATTCTTCAAAGGCGTTTAGTTTGCTCGCCACGGACTTTCCCCAACTACAGCTTATGCAAGCAAAGTAAATCAATATCGAAAGTCAATGAATCAAGAGTAATATATTCGGGTACATAATAAATGTGCGCTACCTGAAGGCAATATCTGAAAAATTTGCCTGCTCGATATTGCTTACAAGAGAGTTTCCTTTCTCCCCAAAATTTAATGCGTCGTTCGCATTTTTATAAAAAGAAGTAGGTAAGTGAAATAATTTGCGGTCGGTGCTTTATTTCCTTTTATTTATTTTAATGGTAGGTCTCCTTTCTTTGTTTTTTCTTTTAGGCTTAGGGGAAAATGAGGGTTTTTTTCGTTAAAAAAATGCGTTGAATTTATGTATTATTATAATGTTGGAATTTCTACCTATAGGTGTGACTCAGACAAATTGGCTTCATTTCACTCGCTTGAATGAAAATTAATTATTACATTTTTCCTAAGCGTTTTGTTCGGCGATTCTATTACGTCTTCTCATTCCAGCTTTCCCCGAAAATTCGGGATAATTCCCGATTTCACAGGCGTTAAGTGTTTTAAGGCAACTTTTGGGTAAATTATTTTACTCGTAAAAACAAAACCCTTTATCATAATTTTATGGTCCAAGTTTGTAAAGTTAAGACGCCCATTTCCTGTTGGGGGTTCGAGCAGATGATATGATTTAGCAGTTGCGATATTTTTCTAATTCATTTAGTATTATGAAAAGTTTTATGTTTCTACAATGCACACTCTGGCATCGTGGAACGTAAACTCGTACAAATGTCCGGGTAACTTTAGGGTTTTCTGATATATGCCCGACTGAATGGAAGTTTATATCATCGCCGGGGCTTACACCGGCTTTCAGCGAACGCGTCTCCATTCACGCCGGTTTCATTCGTTTCGCTTTCCACTAAAAATCTAAAATCAATAAAGGATCACCGCATAAATGCAAAGATTATTCGGTTCGCTTTTCGCGCAACATGAAAAATGTACGCCCGGCTACATGAGCCGTCCGAAATAAAACCGCGAATCACTATGAGACGGTAAGTAGCACCATAAAAGGAGGATCCTCCGTCGGAATCGCTTCGGCAAACACCTACAGAGAGGAGGAGCGGTGTTAAATGAGAGGGATTGCGGGTCCCCCCGCGCGACCCCGCCCGCGCCCTCCCGCGTCCCGCGTCCTGCGTCCGCTACTTAAGAACACGTCATTTCTAGTAACCGATGCGCATACTGTGGTAACTTATTTTCATATCGAGTACTCGCGTCATTAAGTACCTAATGCTACACTTACACTTTACTTGTACCAAGTAAGTAGGTAGCTAGTTCCACTATAAATAAAATTACCTAAGTAATTTGGATTCGGCTGCTATGTTTATCGCTTTCATGTGACGTATATTTCAAAGTTAAGTTATATTTTTATGTTGAGAAATCTATGCTTTAAAATGATTTACTTACTATTTAACTTCGAAGCGCATCTGAAACCGTGAAACTGTGAATAAACATTTAATAGGCTCGAACGTCAAATCTCCTTGGTACGAGTAGCGGTGTAACGTAATATAATAACAATGCCTGGGCTTCGGTAGCGCATTATTCTGACCGATTGCACAGTTGCATTGCAGCACTGATGGGATACTCGATACTCTGTTATAGTTGCGTCGAAAATTCATGCTGATAATTGATTCATAATAGCTACCTACTAAGTGAGCATAAAAAAATACTACTACATACACAAATGACGGGTCTCACAGACACGAAATAATAACCAATACGCATTTCGGCCATATTCCATATTCGTCCTAGATCGTCCTTTATGTGGTTCGTTTAGTATACATTGCGCAGTTAAACCATATCGCGATTCGTCCATATTAAGTCTAATTTTAAAAGTCAGCGAAGTGTTCGCCGTATGTCGTAACACGTGTGGTTTCCGTTTATTAAACTTTTTTTTAGTTTTTCCTTAATATTTAGGAAAATAATTACCATTGCCATTATCGAGTGCAAACGGCAAATGTGACATCACAACTAAATCATCACGAAATGGGACTTCAGAGATGGGATCCAAGTTGTTGTACATTGTCCAGATTCTAATATTCTCCTCATTATTATTTTTCAAAATTCTTATTTTTCCATATTAGATGTAAGTTATCCTTAGGTACTAAGTAAGTAATACAATAAATAATAAGTAATATTTTTTTATCCGGTGGACAGGCACACAGGCGGATAATAAACTTCGTTACTATGTATACGTTTTATATATCAGAAATCTATAAACTTAAATTCGCGTCGAGTACCGTATTTATAGAGTAAGATCTACTTATAAATACAGACCTACTAACTTTCCTAGTAATAAATATGAAGCACAACTTTTTGCACTGGAAACAGGCTCGTACTAATTTAATAAAAACCTGTAGTTACTAAATTTTCCGTGCGGTAACGTTCATCTAGTTCGATAATCGGTCGGAAGTAGCGCGATGCATAATCAAGTAGTCGAGTCTGCGGGGTCCCCAAGGGGTGGGGGGTGTGAGGTGGGGGGTAGTCGTAAAACTATTACAGCTACGTTCTGTAGAGCACTACGCCCCGGCTTCATTAATCGGCCATCGTATGATATGGACATATCGTAGCATCATCATAGGTATGAGATTGTATTGGGTAGCGTCGTTAAGATTAGCAAACTTTGTACACTGGCATTATACAATAATATATTCATTTCATTGAAAAGGTATCGAACAAATAAAATTAAAAAATACTTTGTTTTTTATTTAGAAAGTATTATTACACTTGGCAGTTATGGTGCGGCTTTTCAGTGGGCTATATAACACGTGGTAACGCCGATCGTGCTTTGGCCATCCCTGGTGAAGAATAAAATGTGAGATGGAGTAGTGTTTCAATGGGAGGCCAATCTATGTGAGTGGCGAGCGGCGAGCTAACAATTCTGTTACTGCTACGTCATGTATTGATGTAAGACGGGACCATACAACAAGTGCAAAATGGACTCTGAATAAAAGCATATAAAATTTGACAACTCTTAAAATTCAGGTAATTCCATCGCTTTCTTACTACTAAGAAATGGCTGATAGAGACAGATCTTATAAAGGTAGGAACCTATTATTATAGAAAGGGCGGAGCTATAAAATTTGAAACGTATCGTAGCTAGTTACTAAAGTTGGCGGAGGTGCCTTTTAAACGTTCAACTAATTATTTAAATTACATAAAAAGTTATCAGCCAGCATTGGTAAAAGCAGGGTTCTGCGATGGGAGGTATGTTAGGGTCTACGGTGTTTTTACTAGCTTCGAGAGCGTTTGTAATATCGACGTGTAGTGTAGTGTATGCTCAGCTTAACAGTGGCGTCGAGCCGAGCCTAGATTGGGTCGGTCTAACAAGACCAACCGTACAGTTGCATCCAGTGCAGTTAGCCACTCACTTCTATAGCCTATTTGGTAAATTTACCAGCCATTCTGGTGCGGTAAGTGGATTTACCGGTTTCAGCTCATAACGACCGGTCCTTAGTGCCGGTATTAGGGGATGTGCATTTAAAATGTGTGATCAGGCTTACCCATTTAGCTATTAATATCAATAGCATTCATTTAAATTAATATTTAATCAAAAACTAATATCAAATAGAGCACTTCGTCTTAAATAAATTATTGTTCTCTCTACCAACAAACTGTAAATTACAGTTTGGCAGATTTTTCTGTAAACATCTGTTAGTACTTGCATTTAATTTAATTATTATATATTCATTCAAAAATGCCCGTCTATGTTTATATTGAATCTTGTGCGGAATTATTTTAAATTCTCGAAAAATAATATTTTTTATACAAAATAAGCATAAACCTAAAATAAGTAAATACACTCTGCAACTAGGTAGTTTAATCGTCGACGTTGATGTTGAATGTACGGTAGAGTGTTTACTTCAGCTTCGATTATTTACAAACGAAGAACAACATAGGAAATGTTCATCAGAAGTGGCATGATATTTCCGACGTGTGTGCACTGTGTAGCATTAAGATGGTGTCCCAAATCTCAGTGTATTTTGTGTGGACATGCCGCTAGTAGTGTGCCAAGGATTAACTATTGCAATTCTGGACACGAACAAATATACACCATTACACATCAGTCCGTGATTAATTCCTGTGTCAAAACGCGAACAATTGCGCTTCCTACTGGCCAATGACTTTTATGTCAAAGGCATGACTGCAGATATTGGACTAGCCCAAGACCAGACCGCACATCGAGCGGGAGATGTGGCATTTGTCATCGTAATGTGCAGTGAGTATGCACATCTGACATGATAAGTCATCCGTAAAGCACGGTAGGTTTAGAACTAGTAACATAGAAATCGGGTCTAGCTTTTAAAGGATAATTAATGTTAGTACCTATAACGAATGCTTTTGAAGTGACTTAAACAATTATAATTGAAGAGAAGTATAGTACATTTACCAAATTTTAAGCGGTGCATTATTGTCCAGTTTAAGTCCCATAATATGACTAGTTTGATACTTATACATTGAGAAATAAATTAATAAATTCTAATTGCCTTGTGTGGATCTGATGACAGTTCTTTTATTGTAATATTATTTCATTGAATCTGAAATAAAGTTATTGTATTATTTTCTGTGTTTTTAGTTTAAATTGCATATAAATACGAATTGTAATGTGCTGCACTTTTTTGGATAATCCATAAAGCATTCTGTAAAGTTTATTTGGTAAAATATACAATGAATTAATACTTACTAGCTGACTGCACTGAACGGGATCCTAATGTGGGACATGTCCAACTTTGTACCACACCTCCATTTCTGATTGTTCTTAATTTTAATACACTAGAAATGAAAAGTTATTAAAAACCTTTATTTTAAATTTTGGTTTTAAATAGGTAATACTGTAATATTAGGAGAAGTAGTATAGACGATATAGTATAATACCATCATGGTATTTACCGTCGTTAGATCCTGTGTTTACAGAACCCCCCTATCTTATGTTATTTTAGTTGAGCGCGCCCGAGTGCGGGAAGAATGCCAATAAAAACCGGTTAATTTCACTAGTGGTTCGCACAAAATGAAGCCTCGGACTCATATTTCTAAGTCATGTATTATTTATAGCGGTATGTATAAGCAATCCCAGTATTGCAAGTCTAGACACGGTGTGAATGAGATGGAATGAAATATATCGACACCGAGTGCAACATGTTTTATTGGAAAAGATAAATTGTCATTTTAATCGCGTCGTATTTTTTAGAAATAAATATAAATGTATAAATAAATAAATAATTTATGATTTTAAATAAAAAAAGTTTATAAATAAACAAAATTCTAAATAAAAATAATGTAAAAGCTCATGATCATGTATTTATGCCGTAGTCTAATCACGACACGCAAAATTTATTACATCATATACCACGGACTTTTCGGTGAAAAAAAAACACTGCAGGGAAACCTAGATAACTCAGGCATAATTATTATGCGAATTAAGAAATTCCATGGCACTGGGACAGCGTGGTGGAGTACAGAACGTACGGCCTGGATATTGGGGGAAGGCTCTGCTTAAAACTGGAACGTTTTTGAATAACACAAAAAGTTAATTTAAAAAAATACGAGTGTATCGTGCAACCACAGACCACCCAACCAATTGACTGCGCACTGACCGCGCATGAGAAGGCGACAGCATTCACCGAACAGAGGACAATCTCCGCTTTGGTATATTACCGGCAACACAGAATACATCCGGCAATAAGTCTTAATTGTTTTAGTGTGAGTTTGATTTTGCCTAAGGCACAGAATCCTAAGGTAAGGAACAAAGTCCCCTTGTAACACAAATAACTATTGCGGGAGCTTTTACCTTAGGCAAAATCAAACTCACATTAAAACAAGTATGGCTTGACGCCAGTAATATACCTAGGAGATGGCCTTATGTTCCATGAACGCTTTTACCGTTAATGCGCAGTCAATTGTTAGTGTGGTCTGTGCGTGCTACCAATCATCCTTCGTACAAAGTACAAATGTAATCGTTTGAAAGCTAGGGAGGATCTGACATTAAACCGTAGCTGCTAACATTAATATTTCTCAAAACGTTTGTACATTATTATTAACTCGGTTAGGAAAAAATCCACTAAATTGTGAGTATGTTCCCGAGTACGTAACAAGAGAAACTGTCGCTATCGTAAAACAAGCTTGGCCGAAAGCTAGGATTTTTCTTAAAACTGCGGGCGGCAGATTGCCGTAAATATATCACTCGCTGTCACCACGTGGCTACGTGAACGTTCACCTTACCTCGTGCTACTATCAACCCCGTAAAAACTGAACCAAAAATACTGCATGTCACTTGTACCGTGAGTTACGAGAAATAGGAACAGTACAGTATACAATGTTAAATCTTGATGCTTTTTGTGTTTGGCTTGCGTTTTAGGAGAGCTAACGATCAACAGACTTACTATCAGTAGAAAATTATTGTTAGGTCATTATATGTCATTATATTTTGATTGAATAATATGTCAATGAGAATCAAATATGTCGTGTAAGTTTATATTATAGTCCACACGCATGAGAGCTTCTTGTACTAATCATAATCAGTTCAAAACCTAGATGTTCTTCCTCTGTTAATTTATCATGTTTCAATGTCGTATTTTTGTTTCTATGGAAATAAAGACATAGATATACTTTCTGTTTCTTTATTTCTTTCAGCGGTTTCCTCGCAATGATATTCTTCAGTGGAAATCCCGCTAAATGATAATAATTATTCTTCGGGCATCTTCTAATGAAGGCTGGCGATCATTAAGTCGACCGACTTGTACTCTCGACACAGCAGCTCTGTACACTTGTAGGCATATTGCCTTTAATAATGAGGTGCAAAAGGTAGTATTTATGGTCTCAGGTAATATGCCCAAAATACACCAATTTTCTCGTTTTTGTAGAGAATTGACAACTTCTACCGTTTTTGTCACTCGCTGCAACACTGTTAAATTGAGATTTATCTCTTTAGGATATGCTTAACCTTCATTCATCCGAAAAAAATACTTAGTTATAGACATAGTTATAATTTATAGACATTGGCATGGAATGAAATCTTTATTGTAGGCAGATAATAACATAAAATTATTATGCTATGTTGCGACGCTGTTTCGGGATTGGACTTACACAATGAAAGTTATAGGTGAAGTACATTAATTTTCCATGAGATTCTTTCATAAAACTCTTGACTAGAATATACGATTACGTGTCATAAGTTTTATGCCCCGAAAGTTTCAAAGTAAATTCGAACATCCATCGATAAATCTTGGCGACGCTCGGAACGATTTCATTTTCGAATTTCAGGAGCGATTGCCCCCACTGTTAAAGTTTGCCTGAAAAATGTTCGCGGACGATTGACTCGGTATAAACGGAAATAAAAAGTTTTGTGTTAGAGCAATAGCGTTGTACATTGCGCATATAAAGTAAAGAGAAAGCTCCAAAGAGGATCACAATTTGAAACGCTCCTGGATTTTCCAGACTTAAAATGTGACCAACTTTTTTACACCAGCTATACTTAGCTATTGTAAAACTTAGTTCTTTCCTGCGATCAACTCGCCTGCAACTTAACACAGAGTTTAAAGTTTGACTTTGCATTCATAATTCAGTTTTCAATTAGTACGTTTAGAACAAAATTACACGGCAAGCAAAGGTTATCTCAAAGCAAACTAATTCGCCACAGCAGTAAGCATAAACACGAAATTCATGGCGCACAAGTTTAATTCAGTTAGGCTAGTGTAGCGAGAGCTGCGTTCCGCATTATCATTACTAAACAGCTTTTATTATTCCACGATATTTGACTAGAGGGGCCTCACACGCGCGCTAATGGAATAAAAAGTAAGGTTACAAAGTAAAAAGATACAGAGCGCCTCCCGCGGCGGCGCTTCGTGCGAATTTCGACTGAAAATTTTATACGTTCAATCTATTTCCAGCTCCTTTATGCTGTGTCTCGCGATTCTCGCCCCCACACAAAACAGTTTCGTATTCAATTATTGCCCACTTGTGGAACGAGATTCGATGGAAAAACAAAAACCTAAGAGCTAGAAATGATATTTTATAGACAAACTCCTTTATTCGATGTTTACTGCATTTCGATTTGTTCGCAAGCGAGATCTGTGATGTTGAAAGAAAATTATTGACGGAACGTGCCGGGATGGAGTTGTTCGCACAGGGATGCGAAGATATCATACATAAGCCCTTCGGCTACGTTCTCTTACGATTCAATCGCTTTTAATGCCATTCGAATATTTAGTTCTATCGGTTTGGTTGTTGCATTTATACTTATGATAATATCTCAGTTTTAAAGGGCTATAAATTTATATTATTATTGTTTTTCGTAGCTTAAATTCTCATAAAAATTAAATGAATTAAAATTTCCAGCGAGATTGTAACACACAATCGTTCAAGCATGTACGTGTCTTCTGAGAAAAAATCGCAGCAGGAATTACAGACTGGATTTAATTTGCTAAATAAAGACTGCAGTTTGTGTGTTGTTATAAATTTCTGTAAATAATTAAATAATTTCACAATGGGTAGGTACACGTACCTACCAAATTGTTTTATTAATTAATGGAGCTATATAAGTATATTTTTGACGATTTTGTCAAATTCCAACGGTTTTAATTAAATTTAAATTTATCATTGAAATTAAACTTGAAAATCCCTTACTCCGTAAATCTAAATCCATCCGCGTTACCTACCTGTACATAAATTTCATTTATCGTGTGTAAAGTTTATGTTCACCTACATAATTATGTAAATGTAGGCAATACTTTAGCGTAAATTATTTTCAGCGTTTGTTTGTGAGTGAAATTATAAGAGAGCTTTCATTGGGGGAAATGCATACGTCGCATAATGTGCAATTTTGTGACATTGCCTACGTTTTCGCAGAAATTGTCCAATCTGAAACTCCGCATACCTGTTTAATTTTCTTGTGTTTGAGCATAATATACGTTGTTAACATCGGCATATTTTTATTTGCTAAGTATCTAAAAAATCAATAGTACCCTTACTAATAATCAGTGATCTAACAACGCATACAGCTCGAAATGCTTGACCTAGAATAGAAACTTTGCATGAGGATTCCCAAATGAGTAATTCAAATGTTTGAAAATTTCACAGCACAAAATTTACAATTTAAAAACAGATATTAAAATTTTGTAATCCAAAAAAAGAGATTTCGCATAATTATTATGAATTTAATTTTTTAATATTGAGATCTACATCGAAAGTGTCATTGTTCAAAATTAACTTCGGTTCATTACTGTGAAAGTAAGGATACAATGACAGACCGACCGGGACATACGGAAATACGAACGGACGGACCCTTTTCGGACTACAGAACCCTAATTACAGGTAGTTTATCAATAAAACGCAAGCGTTGCATGTCGGTGCTTGTTTTAATCTCATTTATAGGTAGACGATCGTAGGAAGGAACAAGGAGTGCAAGTTAAGCTGGAAAACTGCCCGCATTCTCACAAAGCTTTAAAAATAGAAGTAGTGCGGGCCCAAGTGCATGGTCACCCGATTTCTGTGCTCTGTAATTTGGAGTTGACATTGTCCCGAGCGTTGCGTCAGAGCTTTACTTGGAAGCTATCGGAAACACCGTCTGTGGTACTCTCGAAAACTCCCATTTGAGGGGAAATACTTTTTAAAACACTTTCTTTGAATGGGAGCACCTAATTCTCACTAAAGTTTTCAAACTATCTGCTTGCTAAGTTTTTCTCGTCTCGTGCTACCAGAGCTAAGATTACTAGATGGCTTGGTGTATTAATTTGCATCAAGATAAAAATTTGTATGTTTTATGAAATATATTTATATTGATTATATATTTCCATTTACCTATGTGTTATTAATCAAACTATTCCGCTGCTACTTTTGGAAGTAAGTAGCCTTTGTTTAGTTCCTTTTCATGTCCAGTTTCTGATGCCTACTTTAACTAAAAATGAAAATATGTTTTCCAAACTTAATTTAATAGTATTCCCTTGCAGAATTATAAATTGATTTGGATTCACATATTATTGAGTAGGTGTATCGACGGGATAATTTCGCGGACATTTTATGAACACTGCCGATTATTTCGCTCGCGATACGGGATTGTTTCAAATAGGAATTGATATAATGTGAATTGGTCGACGTTAATGCAGTCGATCGATTCTTCGGTCGCATCGGATCGAACCCATACCAGAGCACGCCGCAGCAGCGCCGGTCAACGCAATACGAGTACATTTTGCATAATTGATGTCCCATTCACGGCAACGGAACACTTATTCATATTCATGAATTTTACAAATTTTTCAATTTGTGCTGCCGGCAAGTGTATTTACAATATAGCCTCGTCGTATTTGCGCCAATACAATCTGTGTAAAAGCTGAACAGGGAGTCGCCGCCGTGCGCGCTGCAACCCAGACACCGATAAAGGTAGCCTCTAATGCGATATTTTTGATGCTAGTGCCTCTACCAATAGCCATTCCGTTATTGCACACATTGTTGCAGCTTCTATCTTTTATTGCGGAACGTGGATTGGTATGTGGAAAGAATTATATTATGCTGTCGAATAAGTGCCTAATTCTCCGTCCCGAAATAAAATAAGATTTGTCAGTTCCGAAACTCGAACGACACAGAAATCGTTCAAAGGGAAAAATAAAAACTGTAACGAAACTGATTCGCAGTAGCGCTGGAGCCTCGGAGGTAATGGGAGATTGTAAAAGGAGGCAATAAAAGCTTAGTATTGTGTGTGAGAACCGTAGGGGAGTCCCTGTATTGTGCTCGGGTCCGCGGGGGCCCAGGAATCGTCTGACCACGGACGCGGTCAAATTGTACAGAAATGAAATTATCAAGGTACGCTGCCGATTTTCCGAACCAATGAATCAAGATCCAATTCCCCTTTGTAATAGAACATCGTCGCGAAACGCTCCCATGGAGTTACACTATACACTACCCACTCAGCGGACGCTCAGACGCCGCTCACATGTGTTTATCGTCAGGAATTTATTTCATAAGCGTCATGTTTCACAATCCCATGGTATGTTAAACAATGCTGCGATATGCAAATGTTCTGTTTCGTTTAAAATACTTTATAATATGCATGGGGGCTTTATGCCAAGTGTGGTTTCGTTTATGTCAACTTGATTTGGAATTAAACGCAATTTTGATCTAATATTACCCGCACTAATTATACACTATTATTTTTTGAAATTCAGTTTTATCACCAGGTAAGACGTCTGGGAGCCTAAAATGCCTTAGTCAAGTAGGTATTTTTATTACTTTTTGTTAAAATCACTTCCGTACAAGCAAAGTGCATACATACACTATCTATGTATGTATGTAGCCATTTAAACTTGGGTATTTTGCTTTTTGTCCGGCGTATTGAGGGAAGTTTACGTCATACTAAAGTTGATATAAATAATATGATGAACCTAACTTATGATGAATATTCGGATCTCAGTACAAAATGTGAAGATGGAGACGCTCATTAAATCTTATATATCGCACAAATAGATTATGATTCGACAAAAAGCCAATTTCGAATTCAATCAAAGCAATCGTTCTATTCATTATTCATATGAATTGAAAAGCATTGGTATTTTAGTAAGATTCCCCGAGCCGTCCCGTAATCCGCGTCAAATTGACTTTTCCGGCAGAGAGCTGACGAGTGTACGTCTGTAATATGCCATAAACGACCCAAACGTATTGGACCCGATGCTCGGAGGTTGATAAATTTCCCTGATATTTGAATGCGTTATATTCTTCCCGAGTTACGGGCGATCGTACCCTCAATCAATACTTATACGGGCACCGCGAGAATTTCCTTAACCCTAAATGCATCAACAATTATTATGTAGATATTATCACCTCAATAAAGTCTCATATACCCGTACCTATTAAAAAATACTCTAAATAACGTTTGTTACAGAAAAGTTGACGCATCACACAAACCTAATATTATTCCAATTCGGAAAAAAACAATTTTCTCTGAAGTTATAAACCAGCAGATTTCCATTTCTTCGCGGAGTTGGTACAAAGTAATTCCTTCGGCTGGAGATAAATTTTACGTCATTTCCTGTCTTCTTGGAACTCGGCAAAAATTATCAGGCTCGGCTCGGCTTTAGGATAATTTAAAATTAATGAATAATATTATCAGATAATGATTGTGGGAAGGTTAATTAAAGTTTTCTTTTCCCCACTTTTTAATCGCATCAATATCTTGATTACTTTATTCAGGGAAAAGGTGTTTTCTTTAAACTTGGACCGTGAACAAAATTTTGCTGGTAATGATCTCATCTGGGACTCATTCTTCATTTTATACTCATTCTACCAAAATAAATACATCATCATGTTTATTTTTTAACGGTTTATTGTACACAATATCAAGAATGAATTATGAAAATAACGTAAACAAAACAACAAAAAATAAATCTTGTTTGTATAGAACTAGAAGTTGCTTTCAGTTATCGCGTCTTGCAGTAGGCACATAAGTTAAGACTTTTTAATAATAATAGGTCCTTATAAAAGGCCCTCTTAAACATTAGGTAAGTAATACTTACCTACATTTACTACAGAAAAGGCTCAAAATATTTTTTACCAAACTCTCGGTTCCTAAAACTTTCTAAACCAAATCAAACTTGAACATTCAAATTCACTATATTATCTAACATGCCATACAAAGGAAACAAACAGTGCGGGAAAGTAAACTTTCCTTAAAATTAGAAATTCACCAAGCTTACTCTCTTTAAAGAAGCACCTGACTGTAATGCCCAGTATTTGCAGTGCAGTTAGAATAAACATTCGATTTTTTATTAAGCTTTATCTCGTGCCCACAAAAGAATTGTGATGTGTGGTAGGAAAAGGCGAAACTCAAAGTCAAATATAAAGAATTTAGATCAAAAAGAGCGAAACATTTGGGAAATCGCGATAACATCATTCAAAGGATGAGGAATGGAGCTTTATACACCTTTGAGTGAGTGAAAATAAATATCTGCGTATCTAGATAGGTACGGTCGGCAACGAAAAGCCAAAGACGTTGGAATTTTATAGCAATACTAGCTGTTTCCCACGGCTTCGCCCGCGTTTTTAAAAGTTATGTTTGTTTTTATATTTTGTGAGTTATTTCTGACTATTTTCTTTATGCCCGAACAAATAAACAAACTCTTCAGCTTTATTATATTAGTATAGATAACAGGGTTAATATAAGTTTTCCATGTTGACCAGCTATATATGTATACCCAGAGCGCTGCACGAAGAAGTTATCATTGTACCTATCCGAATAACGGACATTTGTCCTTTAAATTAAAAAATGAGTCGCTGCCGGGTAAAAAAAAGAAAGAAATAACTCCAAGCTTCGAGAATTTGTTCCTCAATATTCATTAACGACTCAGTTACGCGAACTATTATGAAAGCTGCCGTATGCGCGTATAAAAATCCCGCCACAACCGTTGAAGGTGAGGGCTGGGTGTCGCAGTAATTGCTGGCAATTTGTAATGACCGTGTGATTGCCGGGCGGAACGTCGACTCTAAACTGCGCTATTAATTTCGTACATTTGATTAACGAAACTACTTGTTATGGTAATGAACGCAGGGAAAGAATGCACGCTAACGTGCTAACACGTCGCCTTGTCGACACGTTGTCGTGTTCGCAATATTTTCGCTCCGCTTCTAATTGCTGTAACCGTGTTTGGAAAATTTTAGAGGGTTATTTACTGCCTCAGTTATTGCAGAAAAGTTACTCGCTTTGTTTATCAAATAAACACTTCCTCCTTTATTTATAGAAAAAAATGCAATACAATTGTCTCGTTTTGAGTAAGGTCACCCGGGGCTATTGTAGCTAGGGGGCAAATGTAGTTGACTGAGAATAACTCGTTACGGTTACGTTTTTAGAATGAGTGACGTCGGTGGTTTTAGGGAATACTCCTTACTCTTTAAAGTAACAGACGTCACTCATTCTAAAAACGTAACAGTAACGAGCTATTCTCACCAAAACTACATTTGCCCCCTAGTTATAAATTATAATACCTTAATACCGGGTGACCTTAAACTGTGTTCTTGTTTAATCAGTAAGTATCTCAAAATTGAGCTCAGCTGATGGCAGTTTCTCTTGATATTAATGAGGTTCGATGACCGTCTGTCTGCGTACCTATAGCTTTGAATTTTTTAAACAGATTTGTTCAACTACCAGCGGATACGGAAATTTTAGGTAGGTAATCGTATATTATTTGTAATGTAAGGATGGAAGATAGTCGTGCTTATGTACATTGAATCTATCTTTGACTATAAGCATTTAACTATATCTATCAATATTATGACAATCAAGACCATTGCTTATTACCTACATTTCTAGTTAATTCGTTTATTTAACCTTCATAATGTAATAAACTGGGTTTGATTTAAACACACGCTAAAACTGCACGATGTCCATACTCATTCGTCTAAAATTAAACGATACACATCCGATCTGTTCCGATGATTTGTCGTCAGCAATTATCTAGTTGGCCGGTCATAACGTGCGATGACGTCAGAGGGAACACGTAAAGATAACATCGGTGTCGAGGTGTTAATAGTGATGGCTATCATAACACGGTTTAGTAACCGATTGTTTACATCCGTCGTGACATTATGACACAACTGTCACGTGCGGTCAGCCCTACAGTTTAAAGTAAAATTACAGTTTGTGGCTCTAGCAAAATATTTCCTTTACAAAGGCCGGAAAGACAGACACACTGTTAAGGAGTATCTAAAGATGTTTCTCAAAATAATTAATAAGTATGACGAATATATATATATGTATATAAAATCCCTTTTTAGCTTATCGTTGATAACTTTTTGAGTAAAGAAGTATTCTGTGACTTAATAATACCAATTTTCCACACAATCATTTTCATAAGTTGTACTTGTACTTAAGTTTTCATTTGAAGGAATAACATACATTAACACAGAATTTGGATAGTTTCACAAAGTTTGTAGGCAGGTATTCATGTTAAAGTCAAATTAGTGAGTTGTCGATTCCCCTCCGATATCGATTCGATCTCCAAGCAGACGGCCCGCTTGAAACTTTCCAACACGGAAAGGCATCGGACGCACGCAAACTATAATGTCCGCATATTATAAGAAACCGTACCTGTACATACGTATTATGTTGCTGTAAAAGTCGCAAATTTGCCGTTTTTGGGCTATGTTTAAAACTAGATATCAATTTTAAAAATTAAATAACGCGATTGGTACTGAAGACTGAGTCCTTTCGTCTTAAAAGTTATAAGCATGGGCACTTCAACTGTAGGCTATTGAAGATTGGCGGTGTGCTTAGTTTATTCTTCAAATTATCAAATCATTAACTGTACGCTTACAACTTGAGCTCTACTGAACAGATTTCGATACAATAAATTTTACTATTTACTTCGACGCTATCGCGATGTAGGCACTACTGAATTAACTATCCTGCGAAAACTATCAATAAAAGAAAACATTATGTAACGAATTTAGTGACAATAGTATGAGAATAAGCGGTGAAATAGATTTTTTTTATTAACTTCTCAAGTGTCGGTGTGCCGGATCCTCATCATAAATACTTTAGAAAACATCTTTAAAAACCTACCGATCTGTAAATTACGTTTGCTAAAATATCAGACAAAAATCTAGCCCAAAAATAAATCGGATTTTAAGACTAATTTAGTATCAAACAGAATATAACGTTACAAAATTAGCCGTTCGGAGAGACTCGATTTTCCCTTTGTTTATTTCGTTCAGTTTTACAGAGGGGGTGGGGGGCGCCCTGTCAAAGGACTCGAAAGTGATTTCATGCATTAATTACGACCACAGAGGGAGATTTACAATTACACGGGCTCCTATAAACAAACTTGATTGCTTTACAAAAACTCAAATAACTAAGGCAGTGTCTCAAGTAGAGGTTCATTTAAATATCAAAGACGAAATTCAAATTACGGCGTTTACAATAAAGGCTCAGCCGGTACGGTATTACGAGCTGATGTAAATTTCCGATACTCATTTCGAGGATAAAGTTCAAGTCTAAGTCGTGATCCTTCCATTTTAGAGTGCTAAGGAAGAGCGCAGCGTCGATCCTTCAGCGGGCCCTCTCAATTCTTGTGTTTCAAATTGTTGCCCATTTAAATCGTAAATGACCTTTGGAATAGATGGTTTGCAAAGAATATAAATGGAAAGAAAACAAATTTTCGCCAAACCAATATTACCAGGATTTTATCACGATCTTCGGCTCGCGTTGATTTGTGAAAATTATTTTTTTCTATTTTACTATACACCTTATTAAATTAAAATCCAAATAAATATTGCATAAGATTGTTATCTCAGTATATATGCTTATCACAGTGATGATTTAACTAACTAAAATAAGTTTCTGCATGCGATGTTACTCCCGGTTATAAAAATTACCCGTGCGAAATATTTTGCATTGGCTTTTAAAAGTAGCCTGAAATCGAAACTTACAAAATTTCATACAGAACGGTTCTGTCTAAAAAAAGAAGCGTAAAATACAAGAAATATATTTATGGAGAGTTTCACTTCAATAAACAGTAGAAGGTACTGTAACAGTAAGCCATTTATTGCCCAATATTTTGGTAGCGATTCCAAAGCACAAAAAGAACAGTGAAAAATAACTTAAAGTGAGTCAGTCAATATTCCACCAAATAACTTGAAAGAAAAAGCTGTGGAAAATACATTCCTCGTTTTATCTGTCCCTTCTGACCTACGATTTATTCGATGCCTTTACGGTTGACTTAAATGCCAAAGCATGGAAGTTGAGTCGCAAATCAAGTTCCTATTTATTCTTTATCAGGGATTTGTAAAATGAATTTGATAAAAATTAATCTATGATTCAAATTTGCTTTTTAGTACTGTATATTTACTGATTATACTATAGCCGGTGGAAAAATATGAAACAAAAAGGATTCAAAGCCTTATCTAATACAACCAAAATAATCAATCAATTCTGATAGGTAGGTACCATTAAGACATCAATGAATACAAAACCCTATATAAAAACGCATCTTTCCAAACTTAAAAGTCGTACAATCACCAGAAAAACCTCAGAGATTTCAAATTTCGTAAAAATGTATTGGTACAATCTTTAAATATTTCTATTCACCTTTAGATAGGATACCGTAGTAGCCATTAAGGAGCCATAACGGTCACGAGCCGCTTCCCTTTATTACTGCCTGCAATGCTTCCTGTTGCTTCCTTTTTTCCTCTGAAATATTCTGCTAATTAAGGAAGGAGTGGAGGCTGAAGATTTCCTGCTGGTCTAGCAGATTACTGGCGGTATCTCGGAAAAAAATGTAACTCTTGGGCTGAATTCATTTTTTAACTTAAAACTTTGTGCATAGTTTAAAAACAATCTACATGAGAAGCGTTTTTATAGAGACCTGGGATTGAAATTTTTATACTAAAATATTTGTTATAAATATTATTATGTATTCATCCCTTTGCTGTGCCTTGATGCTTTATGCACTCTTTCAAAAGATTTCAGTAGACGGACAGAATCACAAACCAGAATTTTACTAAAGTGATGATGGTGGTATATTTACATAACGTATTAGTTTGTCAACAGTTACCATCAGTTTAAATCAATTAATTTTACTTGTGGTCCTGCTCCTTGCCCAAATAGCGTCTTAGATAAGATCTTCAGTAGCGGACAATAGGACTATTATGTGAGTGGCCTCATCTCGTTCGATATACGGAAACTAACTGGCACACACGATCAGTGAATCTGAGAGCCGAACTTGCATTGATATGTTATTCCCGCTTTGACTCCGACCGGAGTCGGTATAATTTATGGAAAGCTCTTGCTCTGCGTCATTGATTATCGCAACTTAGGTACTGCCCATCAATATAACTTAGATAAATATTATCTTCTTCAGCATTATCTTAATGTTATTTTGCAATGATTTTGAAAAGTAAGTAAAAGATTTTCTCATGAGCTGTCACTGTTGATATTTTATCGTTCATCTTAGTTTTCGTTATAATAATAAATGTCCACCCATCAGCGAAAATGCTTAGCTGGGTTCCAAGTTTTGAAGTGTCTTTGTCGCAGCATAGCCCGTCTTTCGGTAATCTACAGGATACATTTTAACCAACGCACTAAAGTACATACTTGTTTCGCACTATTCCCCCCTCCCTTTTATGAGACCCCTATAGAAATAGTATGGGATTGAATCTGTCCAAATAAAAAATTAAACTGAAATGGAAATGGGGTAGTTTTACGTAGCGGTTCTGTAAGATGAATTTTAAAACAATATTTTTTTACTGCCCACAAAGGATAAGATTATTCAGAAGGTTGGGCACTTTATGTAGGTAAGTACCTATACTAGGCAGGCATCATCGAGGCATTGTGATGCAAATACTGGCGGTTCGGTTTGCGAGCTTCAGTGTACAAGACAAAGCGATGTTGACGACCGACATCGACTGGGCTATGCTCGACACCAGGATTCACTCCACCAGCCTTGATTCACTAAGTTCCTTCTCAATATTGTAACATCAACATTGACTACATTTACAAACAATTCATACTTAGGCTATAAAGATCTACTGACGGCGAATCTGAAAAAGAAAAACAAAGCCCCATGGGAGGTTATCGATATGTCTTTGTTAATATTCATTTAGTTAAGCCAATTTGGTTTTTCTTTGAATGAAAAGGAAGCTACAATTTTACCCGTACATTTTCCGAAGGTACTCAGGTGAAATAGCAAAAATATCAGTCAGATTATGTAGGAAACTTGTACTGAGGTAATGTTACGCAGGGGCTTCTAAAGCGCATAGAATTTCAAATAGCGTTTTCATTTTTTCTCTAGGGGCATCTCGGTATCAGTCAGATGCATAGCCTTGAGATGCAAAGTGTGAGGCGAACGAGGGCTTTTTATATTTGCGGCATCCACGCTTGGATTTGCATAATATTGCTTCCTTAACCTTCTAACTGTATGACTATGTTACAAAACTGAAACTAAGCGGATTCTGAGGAACAAAACGGATTCTTTTAACATTATCCAAAATTAATAACACTACTGCTATGTAAATATCTATTCACATATTTTCAAATTCATAGGAATAGACGACCAGAGAAATAGGCAAATTGGTAAATAGATAAACTAGTGGTTCTGTGAGAACAGTAGGCCTCGCCAGCCCTTATAAACCAAACCTAAAAGAAACGAACAAAAGTCAACTTTGCAGTTGGAGATTCAGTACTAAAGTGACAAAAATTAGCACTATAAAGCTGAATATTTCGCAAACGGGTCGATAAATCGAAAAATGTTTTCCATACACCCGGGATATTTTTGAAAGACCTATCCAACTATACCCAACACCATGGAATTCACGCGAAAAAAAATCATTCCCATTTTACGTATGCAGTTCTATGAATTTAATTTAATTTTTCGACTTTCTTAAGTTAATCGACTATTACTCAAAAACTAATAGAACCTTCTTATCTGTTATAGTTTTCCTTTTAACTACGTTATATATGCTACTTCCGTGAATTTTTTCACATTTGCAGAAGCAACCGTTTAGCTGGCAGGGGGGGGGGGACACGTGACTCTAACAAAAATTACTGCTTTAAAGCTTAATATTTCGCCAACGGATCCCTAAATCGAAAAAACGGTTTTCACACACCAACAATATTTTTGAAAGACCTATCCAACGATACCCCACACTATGGGATTGACAAGAAAAAAAAAGTTCACTTCCACTTTCGAGTATGGTAGGTACTCTAAAAAAAATGTTTTTCAAAATTTTATTCTACTCATTTTGTTGGCTTAATTAATTTATAGCCATGCCAAATTTTCGTCAAAATCGGTTGAAAAATGCGACCTGTAGAGAATTACAGACAGAAAGACAGAAGGACAGACGGACAATAGCATTTTTGGCCAATCTCGAAACATAGACGCTTCGCTCGCTCGGTCAACAAACAAACTGACAAGCAAACAATGTTTTAAAAAACTATTCTTTTGCCTTTATCTACATGCAGGACGTACGGACGTACGCAATTATTTAGATTAGTCTAAATAATTTCTTCAGATATATTAATTTTTATTATTTTTTCTGTATGGACACGACCGAATTATTTTTTTATTAGCATTTTGAAGTCAAATGAAGAAAATTAAGCAGGAAATCAACTTAAAGCCGACCTCTAAGTGCGACAATATTGTTTATCGATTACCTACCTATGTGCCTACCAACTCAAAATAACTGAAACCAAGACACTATTTAAGTTTGAACTGCTAAATAAAGCAGTGTTTTTTACATTTCAATCTGCATAATATTGATTCTTTAATATGCCAACCAGCTGAAGACAGAAAGGCGAAATTGCTTTTTTCACAGTGCGAAGAGTCAATGAAGTCAGCGGTGGTAGATAGTAGGCCGCGCTCGTTGCGTCTGATATGTTTGTCTAGTCAAATGCGATGGAAATGTGGAACTGGTGAAATTCTTTGCTTAGAACTCCTTTGAATTTGTTAAAATTGCATCGTGGTACGTGCCTACTGAGTGTGCGTCTATATATCATCATTCATCATCAACAGCCTTTAACATGTCCCCACTGCTGGGGCTCAGGCCTACCCTCTAAACGACGACATTCGGGCTATAGTCCACCACGCTAGCCCAGTGCGGGTTGGTGGACTTCACATGCGCCTAAGAATTTCTTCTTCGGCATATGCAGGTTTCCTCACGATGTTTTCCTTCACCGTTTGAGAGCAGTCAGTAAATGTACTTAAGTTTCGAGAAAAAACCCATTGGTACATGGTCCAGCCGGGGATTGAACTTCGGACCTTTCGATATGATAGGCCGCGTCTTATCCCCGAGGCCACTGACGCTCTCACATCTATAATATACGTACTAATCTATAAATGTAATAAAAGCTGAGGAGTTTGTTTGTTTGAACCCTTTCGACGCATATGACCAAGAACACAAATGGCCAAACCAGAAATTTATGGCCAATATTGGTGAATGACCAAGTTCGTAAATTACCAAGAACGCAAAAGGCCAAACCATAAATTTATGGCCAATTGCGTATTTAAATTCTTCGATTGGTGAATGACCATGTTCGTAAATTACCAAAAACGTAAAAAGCAAACCATAAATGTATGGCCAATTGCGTATTTAAATTCTTCAACGCCATAATCTCTAGAACTACTTGTCGGATTTGAAAAATTCTTTTTGCATTTGATAGCCCAATAAACTCTTTGGGAAGGTTGAAGGTTATAGTATAACATCACGCTACGCTACGACCCTTAGGAGCAGAGCAAAAAGAAAAAAAAGCAGAAACTTATAAAACGCGGGCGAAGCCGCGGGAAACGGCTAGTAAGTTATAAATCTGGACGCTATTAAATACATCGAAAAATTTATAAATTATTGAAAAACTGACAAACTAACCTTAATACACAATGGGATAGGAAATAAGGAAGCATACAATGTCGAATATAATAAAAGTTCTACGAAAACGTGTCGCTTCTCCGTTCAAATTAACAATAGTCCGACTTCGCTGTCACAAACGTGTCATATAAGAGCAGGTGCTCTTTTCCGTGACATCCAGAGGCACACGTGAAGATGACATCGTTATTTGCTCCGGGTTTATTTATTCGAAACTTGTGCCCGTTTCGGATGACCACTGTCCATTCACAACCTGTCACTGTATTTTCCTGACCCTTTATTTTCGCTTGACAAGAATATTTCGAGCCGTGTCCTCCCGATATTACATTCCGATACGACTTTTTATTCGTGATACATATTTTCAATTGTCTGCATAGCGAGGCTTCGCAGTGTGAACTAACGGAATAGAATTTTCAAACAGTTTTGATTGATAAAGGTAGACAGGTTTTCGCTTACTTTGTTTGCGAAATTAGATTCAGGAAGCAGCGTGCAAGTTCAGTTCCACTTGATTAATGGTGATTCAAGGGGGGTCGGAAAGAAATGACTTCAGTTCACCGGATGCTTTCTTAAATTATCTATTAATAGTTTTTGATTGAGACCTCTCTGGAAAGTTTACCATCATTAGGATAGGTAGGTACTAAATATTAGTAAAAATTACGCATGAGAATTGGTTAGACATTTGGAAGATCTCTATTCTAAGATTTTAAAAGTTTTTCAAAGTAGTCACAGGTAAATATGTGATTAGATGCACTAGAATGCGTTATTATTATCTTATTTGGCAAAACAACGCCCGAGCTTCGTTAATATTTGATTTGTTCTCAACTTTTCGCTCGAATTTAACGCGGCGATTAAACAGCGCTAGCCAAAGGATTTTATGTGAATATTTAAAATGGTATAGTAGGTATTGGTACTAGTTGTGGAAGAAAATATTGTTTTGGATTAGAAGTAAATAAATGATTTAAAAAAATAAATATCAGATTTAATAGAAGCACTAACATACATATAAGAGTAATGTAATAGATAAAATAGAAGCAAGTAATATTTTACTTGGCAATCATAAAATGTTAGGCGCTCTTATTACATGTAAATTGTGTGTTGAAGGAAGCGCATCGGCACTGGGAGCGGTAGAGAGCAAATTGGCCACATAGTTGCAGCCCGCAGGTTGGAAGACCATTAAAATGAAAGGATTACTTTTATAGCCCAGTTGGTCCGCTTGAGATAATATCGGTAAATTTTATGGTTGCAATAAAGGGAATTCGATTTTAGCCGGTCATCTGTATGCGATTATGTAGTAAGTACTTCCCGATTTAATATTAGTCAAGTGAAGTCAAAGACGGTAAGGCGATGTAAAATATAGTACGCATACACGTATGTTATCAGTGTTTTATAGTGTTTCTCTTATATACAACTTTATGAATACCACAGTATCACTGTATTTCTAAAATAAATTAATAATGTAATCTTGTCACCTTATTTTACAATGTAATTCTGTAAGGCGTAAGACTAAGTGAACAAAGAGTAACAATAGAAGACAAGCTTTTATAATATTTTTTCTAGATAACAAACGGCTCTTAGTTTAATTTGAAGGTGATTCAATTTAGGGAACTCATAAAAGATTCCTCTCACTAAGAATAAGAACTTCCCAAAGTTTACATTCACACAATCAGAAAGTGGGTTAATGAGATTCCCTCAAGAAAAACATCTCGTTAAAGCATACATTATTCAAGCTTTCGCGAAGTTATTCCGCGTTCACGCGTTCATTAGGCACGCGAACAAACTTGCGAGTCCCGTAAAACGTCCTGACACATCTACTTATCACCCAAACAACTATTCCCAAGTATTTGGGGCTCTCGTTCGGAACACACGCCCCGGCCTTGTTATTTAAATTTATCACTCAACTTTTATCCTCTAAATTCATTGTAGCAGGTAATATTTCACGGGTTATTAATTACGTAGCGCCAGCATACTCACGGTGTAACTCTTATTACATTATGTCAGTTGCAAATTGAAAAATTCCCGGGGCGTGTGTCCCGTCTCTCCGAAGTATTTTGGCAAAATTATTCTCATTCATTAAGTCGGGAAGTGGAGGCGCGCTCGCGAGATTGTCGACGTACCATTCACTTGTGAGTAACGAGGTGACTTCCTATTAGTTATCGCGGAAAATTGTTTTTCTTCCGCTCCTGTGTTATGCTCAAAGTTTTGACTTTAATACTCACCTCGCTGCCGTTAGGTACCCATTTAACTCTAACTTCTACACTACAACGTGATATTATTTTCCGAGTTCTTTTGATTTTCCATACTTTCCGATAACATAAAATTTTATTATAGACAGCATTGCTTTTTCAAATAATATGTTCCTGTAAAGTGGGTTTCCGTTTCGGTAGTCAAAACGTCCAGTTGACATACTCGTAACGGAGTTTTGTCCCTAAAGACTGTATGCGTGTCACCAACTACCAATCCATTAATTAAAAGTTATTTTGTAGCGGTATGTAATGTTTATCACGACGGCGACAAACAGACACTTCGTGTGCCTAATTCTGAACAACTCTCAACTTACTTTATATTTTATGGATCGCATTCGGTGAATTGATCACATTAATTAAGGAGAATTGATTAATTAGGTGTTTTAAGTACCTTTTCCCAACTTTTACAACAAATAAAACCACTTTTGTAAGACTCCAAATCGCCTTACCGAACATAAATGGTTCAGAAAGTGCGCTGCAGCCTGCGATTTCGACGTCCAATACAATCCGGAGAGTTTCCGCAAAGGTGGAAAATCTCTCAAAAGGATACCGTTTAGCACGAGACAAAGGCTGATTTAGATCTCTTCTGGTAGTTAGAGCCCTTTGGCGGCCACTATTTACTTTTCTCAAGGGACTGAGCTTTTCGTCTACCGCTGGCGCAAAGATCGACTGTAAAATAAAATCATCGTTTTACTCCAACACATCTGGGTCTGGAGGAAATTCCAGGTACTTATTAACTTTCGCGTCGTGAAATGTAAAAGGCGTATGAAAACGAGAGAGCCGTCTTCCAAGTACCCAGGTCATAATCCCGGAGTGTTCGCGTATGTATGTACGTGCCACCGCCGTCATTCGAAGATAATTCCTCCATATAATTTCCCATGCTTAACTCGGCGTAATGAAGTTTATTCGTCGCTACTTCATTGTGACTCGTTCGCAGCGAGGCGGCGAGGAATGTAATCAGTTGCGAACTAATACCGTGTCATTTGCCAAGCCCCCCTCGCGTATGGAAATGGCTCGTTGGAGCCGCCGTTAGTTCTTTTGATTGCTGCTCTCTTCTCCTTGTCGAATTAAAACTGAGATCGAGCCTGGGTGCTTCCAAGAAAATTAAAGGAGCGTTTCATTTTCAGTGATGGCTCTTGACGGTTAATATTAGTATGATTGCGGGTTGTTCGCACGCTAAACTTTAGGATATACTTATTTGGTCTTCAAAGTTAATTTTAATTAAGTAAAATCTTATAAAGGTGAACATGTTGACTCAATTTTGGGGATATGCGAAGTAATCCTGTTTTGAAACTACTATTACGTACACGTCTAAACATGACTTCGGTGAAGAAAATGTAAACATAACAAATTATGCATCAGGAACGAAAACGAAGAGATGTAACCGCAATACGGCCAAGTTCTTGAGGCGTGCAAACTGATTTGGAACCTCCAACTAAGTAGGATTACAGTCGATATTTCTCTACCAAACAAATAGTATGATTAATGCATTTTAAGAAACGTTTTAGTTGCATAGAAGGCTTTGACCCGCAGAGCGTGACGCTGCAGCGCGATGCTGCGAGGATTATACCGTAATCTAAAGTCCACAGAAAATCAACTTTAATTTGGTTTGTTTCATAGAATATTTTGATGAGACTCGTCATTTCATTATTTTTAATTTAAGATATTATGTTAGGTGCGACAGAACGTCGTTACGATGATTCTTTACCCACACAATCAAACAGAACGACATAGATAGAGTTTAATGTGCAATTTGTAAAATAGAGGTACAAAAATTATTAGTACCTATACACAGAAAATGCACTTGCTACCAAATTTAGTCAAACTAGTCGCCTACATGAGGGTGTCACTTGTTGGAAGTTAGTCTCACTGAGACAAAACCTGAGTTTCACTTACATTGTTGGCAGTCTGTGTCCCGACGCTGACTTATGCAAGCCGTCCACCCGTATCATTACCCCCTCACCCGCTTTCACCACCGCTGACGCCTTTATTTTAGCCAGGATGCAAATTAAATTACACTCAAGTTTCGCAGACTTTAGCTACACTGTAGGATAACTCGTTTCTTGTCGCGTGTGCTAAGAAATTTATGGATACAATATTCAATATGTGATATAAACGCGTATTTCATGTCGTGCATTGAATAGCTCACCACATGATTCGTGCATTTTATTACATGCGGATCACCGTTATGGGTGCCGTCAAGTTGTCGTAATCGTGTTCGAAGGACGACGGAAAATGATATTTGTGACTATTGATTCCCTTTTACGATATTGAAGACTCATATTTAAAATTATTTAAAACGTGGTGTCGAAAAAGAACAAAGTTGGTAATAGCTGCAGAGCATAGAGTTAGTATACTAGCTATAGAGCGCGCGCATCGCTCATTGCCCATTGTGCCAAGTGTAAACAGGTATTCTATGGACGCTTCTATTTAGATTTTTTCTAGAGCGTTCTTTTCCGTGAATCGTGTTTACAGCTTGGCACTGCACATTTCACCATGATTACTCCAAATCTAAATAAATATCGGCAAGAGCAACAATCAGTGCTACTGACGTGTTGTGACTAGTAGCGTCGCCCCGAAAATATCGAGACTGTTCAGACCCGTGCTTACAGTTCAGACTTGCTAACGCGCGCTCTATGTATACTAACAACTCTCTGCTGCAGAGCTATAAAATACACCGTAGCTCAAATACTATAACAAACAATAAAGTTGGCCGTGCCATTGCTGACCATTGCAAAAAGCACATCGTTTGCGGTGTCCCGAGCACAATACCAACTTAAATTGTTCGTGAAAGCGTTATGCACTCGACGGTTTCAATTTCCTCGCGAACTACCCAGTGCAGATGTTTGGATGACACTCATAAATATGATTTGAAAATCGTTTTACGTATAAGTCATAAACTTTTATCTTCATTGCCGACGCTGGAGCTCTTGGTTTAAGCGGTTCAGTTAGTTTCCCGTACAAAAGCTGCAGACGTTTTAATATCGGACCGTCTAGTAGCCCGGTATCTGCCAGTGTAAATTTCGCTGGAGCAAAACTGCCGTCCAACACGCCACCTCCGCCTGGTCAAATAACACCGTCCTAATGGCCAACTATTGCTTAATGTATTTTGGAGAAATGGAATAATGTAGTCGGTCTGGGCTTCCCCATGCCGGAGCATGCGATTTAGCCCGTACTTAGTGCAGTCGAGACTCGGTAGTACGTACTGGCTATTCTATTTTGGTTTAATAAAGAGATTATCATGTCTAGTTAGGTGTTTAGTTCAGTTTCTAGAGCAGAGTATGATAGATATCTTCTATTTTAATATTTTTTCCTCGTTCACAATTCCTGTCAGCAAATTTGCTGGACTTAAGATATCAAAACTTTCTCTTAAATGTATAATGCCTGGATTTAATCTATTATGTCAATACCTCTGAGGCTATTGGGAAATCATGGCGTAAAAATTAACAGATTTAAGTAGTATTAAGATTTAATTTAATAAGTGGCAGAGAGGCTTACTCGGATGTAAAAAATAGAGAAATGGATATGCGTAGGTATATCCACTAATTGGAAATGGTCCGCTAATTTCAATGAGCGATCTATCAAATGCTAAAGAAAGTATATAAGATTGTATCAATTATTAAAATTGTTTTTTTATCAGCAACCTCCATTTTAATTCAAAGGGTATACTACCAACACTTTTCCATTACCGCTGCCTTGACAACACTAATAAGTGTACCTATAAAAATGAAAGAATATTTTTTCACCTCACCACAGCCTCACTAAGACGATATGTCGGGCCCATTCATCAACTTCAAGTGAGTGTGAAGCACTGACAAAACACTGTTTTGTTATTTATTTGTACTCTGCCCAACTAAGGGAAACATTGCCTTTATTATTACCTTAATAACAGTTGCCGATTGGAAAGCAATACTGTTACTGTTGTCTAAGCTACGAGCATGTTACGCCGAACATCGAAAACAATAGCTAAAATCGAAAAATATGTGTCAGGCGATACAAGGCGGTCCATTGTTTCTTCCTATATCCCGCCAGGGACATAGCGTGAAGAATTATGAATGTATGTAACTTAAAATATTAGGTACATAGCCCATAAAAATTTAACACATACCTATAAAGAATCGTTCGAATATTATTAAGAATCATTGTAATCAAAATAAACCGAGCCGTGGAGGACAGACAGATACACACACAAGTTAAGCATCAAACCTATATAGTCTATACTTTAACACCCTCCTTTTGTTTTAAGTAACTCATTGCTATTGGCAAACAAGTAGAGGCCCAAGGTTAAAGTTTTGTTTTCGTAGACCTACGCGCGTAGCCGTGCGCTACGCTGAGCTATGCCAAATAAACTGGCTATTACTATAACTACTGTACAAAAAAAAGTATTATTATGTACAAAAGAACTCTGTAAATATTATCAAAATAAACTTGCAATGTGCACCGTGCAATGTCAATTAACGCAACAATTATTACAATGGCAACAGTGAATTTTAATTTATGGTTAAACAGTATACAATTCTAAATCACGCTGGTTCTGCATCATGAAATAATTGATCGGTTACATAAATATTAAATAAGAATACTAATTGAATAATGGTATGAATTCAATTAATTAAAATTTTCTGTTCATAATGAATTGATATTAATTGTTTTGTTCGTGGAGTCATGCATGAGAGCTTGCAATATACAGCTATTTTTACCTAATTTATACAAATTAGGACTAGTCTGAGTGTTACATTTGAGAATTAGCAACTGCCCATGCATAAACAAGTTAAATTGGTTGCTGTCAGATTATTTCCGCCATTTTGGAGCTGAAGGCTATAGGGATTAGTAACGTATGTCTCTGGAACTAAACATATTTATATTTTGCTGCCGATCTCTAATACTACAAGTCAAAATCAGGTCCTGACACACGAGGGTGGCGCTACAATTCTGCACATTAAATTACCTATCAGCTGTATTGTATGCGATGGGTTAAAGAGGTCTTGTACTTGTCCAATTCCCTTTGCACAAGAGACCTAGTATGAGATCAGAGAAGTGTATTTATGTATTTAAACCCAAGAAGAACGTAGACACAAAGAAACCAATGATCCGCTTATCAGAATATAGACTGAACACCTGAAGTATTCACTGGGAGAAAACTGTACATTCTTGCAGAAGACAAGGTGTGGCAGCGTCTATTAGTGAAAGCCTTTGTCCAACAGTGGACACCGACCGACATTAGGATGATTTGTGAGTTCAGGTAATGAGTCTACTAGCTACTAGATAGAAACATGTCTGAAGAAGAGAGTGTAACCTCATCTTACACTCAAAAACTGCCCCCATACAAATACTGACACAATCGATAACTTGGAATATTGACGTGGCTTATGTAATTATTAACAAAGCACACAATCGGCCTCCATCGCGGCATCCTTGTACCCATTCGGTAAACAATGCCCAGCACACATTGTAAACAAATATTATACGATGAATATTAGAGTTGTAACATTGCAATGTGCACATAATTAGTCGCAAAGTTAATTGCAATATGTCACTTCGCTGTCTGCAAACAAGAAGCCAAGGAGTGACGTTTATCAAGTGGCAGCATTATGTCGCTCAGACAGTGTATAGCGGAGTAGTAACACGACACAAGTCTCGAGACTAGGCACATGTAGGCACCAGGCTAGCGGGTTGGTAATAAATAAACATGGTGTGTGGCAGCCGATAAGCCTTCAGTGCCGACTGCAACGTGCATTGCCGGCTGATACTGCGAATAACCCATTTACTTACATTTTGATGAATCTATTGCTATACATATATTGCTAATAGCTACGTCTCAACCCCAGTAAATCCATACTTATTTATGGGATCTGTCTCTCTGTTACCTTTTCACGTCTAAACTGCTGAATGGATTTTGATGAAACTTGGTTTGGATATACATCTAACCAGCAGAACTGGGGATAGGATGCATTTTACTGCGATAAACTGTATCCGCGGGAAAAATCGAAACCGCGGGCATCAACTAGTTTACTATATTAGTTGATTACTTCAGTGCTCATCATATTTCAGACCAGAAAATGCTGACGAAATCTTTATTTGCTAGTGGATACTAACATGTAACTTCTATTTTCCAAGAGAAAATGAATGATACTAATAGGTCTAAAATGGTAATACTACACTAGATAGAATATGATGCAGTGTAGATTTTGAGACTCTTCTATGCCACATTTATTGATAGTTCCTTTCTCGACTGCGAACATTTTGATCCTTGTTAAGCCGTATAAAAAAGCCAGTAATTTTTTTTGCTGGTGTCAGATCACAAAATGCAGTGGAGCGGCCGAACGTCGAGATTAGGCCGTCTAAATGCGGGCTTAAATTTTAATCGCCGATTAAAGCTTATCCGAACAGAGGCCGTTTTAAATTTCCTCTTACATTTTGGCGATATATTTTGCGAAAAGTTTATAGATATACCTAAGTCGTTTGTTTTAATTATCTATCGTGCTAAGAGTAAGTGACTTAAAATAGTATCGGGTATCGTTAACTGTTGTACTATTTATGGTGGTAGTGATAAAGAAAAGTATATTGTACTATTATAATGTTAAAATCTAATGCCAGGTGGGGTAAAAGCGACCCCTGTTCCCGCGTTTCCCTTTCTCCAGTATCCCTCTTACCGCACCTGACCTTATATAATTTATTCAAACAATTTCTGTAGCAACTTTCATTACCAAACTTATTGTAACGCTTGAGCAGGGATGATCTATAGCATAAAACTTATAAACATGTTGTTGTTGACTTCTAAAACGTTACTAAATATTCATGTTTTATTGACCGTGTATAATCTCGTTTAACGTGGCCTAATCAACTCCCAAATACAAGAGAAATCGCCCGAGTAAGTGGTTCGTACAGAAATCGTGAGCACCGAACACCGATACGCGTTATTTTTCACTTGGCTTTATTTTTACGCGGAGCTACATCGACGGCCGGCATCGAACGAACGGGATTCTAATCAATTTAATTTATCAGGGATCCCCGGAGGCGGCCATTCACTTCATTTAATGCGCGTATTTTGCGGCGGAGCTGATTGTTTTGAACCATTCGGCTATACGGTCCATTTAGATTAATTATTGGATTACTTAATTTTGTTCCGGATTATTAATGTACATCTTTGCACTGTCACAAATCATATAAAATTCTAACCATCCCACAGACATGTAAATTAAATATTGTGGGGTTTGATTGATTCATTTCATGTTAGTCGTAATTGAAACCATTAGCTAACTACGTTTTCTTGGGGCCACCCATAGTCCACATCGCTAACTAATATAATCGAGGAGGTGACCGCGTCAACCCCAGAAGCCCACCTAATCGTAAGAGGTATTAATTATCGTCAAGATTAAGAAAGGCGGCAATCGAAGAGTGGAATAGGGGTGGAATTACGACAGCGGCAGCATTTGTCCCGGCAACTAATAAAGGAGACAATATTGCACTCGATACGTATAAATGTGCGAGCAACATTTGGGGCGTGATATTAATTCCGCCAGTAATTGCTATCGGTTTCCACCCGAGGCTGCAGCCATGAGCCATGAATACGGGAGTTACCGCTATTTGTTCCTGACGTTGCGGTTTAGGGTTTTACCTCGGCACCGTCCTATATTTATTTTCTTCGAGTTCGTCCAAACACACAATACCCAACTGGATTATCGGTTTTGATAGTTTGGGCCTAACGCTGCGGATTATTGCAAATAATACCATTGTGCTTTGATAGTACATACAATTAAAACACACACAAATGTACTTACATAAATGTATAAGAAATCCTCTCAAAAAATATACATACATTTCAAAACTGTGTGGTAACATCGTAAAGTTACTTATGTTTAGTAAAAAAACTACAAGTTTTATTATTATTCACGTCTCTACATAAATCTGTGTTGTATTATCTATTGTTTAGTTTTTAACCACTGTACCGTAGAAATACGTGGATGACTTTATACGTGGCCTGGGAGGTGCGAAGCGCTACCAATTTCACAGACGTCTCTGTCTCAAACTTACGACAAATGCCATACGTTAAATAAATAAATACTAGATAGGTTAAAGCTGAAACACGGCCCGCACGGTGGGCAACTCATTTAGTTGTAAGTGGATAACGCGGGAGTTGCAGCAGTATCAAAATCTCGTCATCCATAAATAAAGGGTGCGCGGTTACGCTGCGCTACGGCCGAGCCATTTAAGCTCCATTGTGCATAACCGAAGAGGGACAGGAAACCGCAACACAGTTCCTAGTAAACTAGCACCGCCGCCGCTTAACACTAAGGTAAATTATGTCAACTAGCCAACAACTTCATAAATAAATACCTTGCACAAGAATAAAGTTGTTTACATTCCGTATTATATATATTACGAAGATTCTCGCACTAAAGTTGATAAGTTGACAACAATTCAGTTACAACCGACGAATTTGCTACTTTGTTTTCTTCCGATTCAAACACAAAAAGCACTCATAAGTTTATTACCGCATTTTGTAAGAGAATTGAGTTGTTCCTCTCTTACAAGGGAGAAAATAAGGCATCGTCCCCTTAAAGATAAGTAGGACGTAACTCCATTCGGTAAAGGGCCTCTCCACTCGTAGCTGCCGTAGTGCTGCCAGGTTTATGTGAGCCCCCTCGTCTCCTGTATCGGTGCGGAGATCGGCAGAGATTGGGGAGATGGTGAAATGTGCGATGGCTCGGCTATCAGTGGTCGCCTCGAACATAGTCGGCTTGATGCGCGGTGTGAACGGAGGTCCTCGTTATTTTCAATTTCCATACACGAGCGCCCTACCCTCTATATGTTTTCGTATACGTGTACGAACCGACTGTATTAAGCTATGAATCTTATAAAGACCTGAGATGATTTAATATGTTACTAAAGAATCGCAGTGATGATAGATTTTGGAGTTCTTGGTGTTTTGAATAAATAATAAGCGACTAAATTTATCAATAGAATCGAATTATTTAATTTATTTAACACTCCACACTTACATACCTACCTAGAATTTATAATAGGTAATTGGAAAAATGATTAAATTTTAACGTCTTATTGATTAATGTATTCAACCTGCAGGTGAATTATTTATAGGTGAATATTTATCATAATTTTAAAAAATAGTATCGAATAAAGTATTCGCTTCATAACAAATGAAGTCAACCTACTGTGTATTGTATATAGAAACCCCAAAATATTACCTACTCTATTTACTGCCCCATTCACTGACATAAATAAATTTTCTAATAAAGTAAAAATCCTCCCAGAAAGGTCATTTGATTGTACCCACAGACCACCTAATAAATAAGGCTGAAAAGGCGGCGAAAAGAGCATTTTCTTGACCGCATTTCCGAGGCCCACTCAAAAATATTAAGGTGTATTATTATAACACATTTCTGTAACACCGCACCGGCAGCTCGGGCGGTGAGTACAAGGAGAAAATTGTATTTCCATTTTTACAATTTCAATTTAGTATTAATTCCAGTCCGGGGCACGGTCGGGCGCGCCGCCACATGTAAAATATGGATCGGCTAAGTGAAATTAAAATGCTCTATAAATTGTGATTTTTGCAAGTCCTAAAGTGGAGAAGGCTTTTTATTATTTATCGTCCCGCCCGCGCCCGCGCCGCGTCGTCGTCCGCCAGCGTCCGTTTACTGAAAATCGCTACGTTGTTATTCAATTTACTTATTTGAAACATTCCAATCTGAATAATGTTTGCATTATTGTTGTCTACATTAAATTAATACAACTGTTTTTGACATTAGAAATGCTGTTTTGTACCTTCAATTCAACCTAATTTAAATAACAAAATTTACTCTACAACCAATTGGGCGGTTAACTTCGCCACGGTCCCAAGGAAATACCACATGAATTAAAGAGAACTATAAAGCCGGTACTAGTCAACTTAAAGAGAAAAAAAAGAAACATGATTTCTCTAACCTGAATCATAAAGAGTGGATGGTGTGATCGTCACAGATGATGGTAGAAAACTATCGTGCAATTGATTTAATTAATTGTGAGGTCATTATTAAGTATCCTACATACACTCCAAGTTTGAATCATAAAATAATATCGCTTAGTATTATTGGAATGAATACTTTGTTAAAAAAGAACGTTATCGAGGTCTTTCAGAAGTTAATTTTGTATATAGCCGCTTTAAAACTTCCCAAGTACACTTTAAGTTAGTACTGAATAAACACAAACGTCATTACGAGTGCCGTCTCTGCTCGTCTCGCAATCAGGGAGACAGCTCCTATCGGCCTGTCCTCTCTCTCTTGCACCATTCCACTAGTGAACACAGGAGATTTTCTTATTTTTACTGCGCTTCAGTGGTAACTAGATTTTGATAAAAGAAACTTTATTTTAGGGTTCCAAGTTCTAACTAAACCTACTCGTATAACGAAGCATTTTTTGTCTGTCCGTTAGTCCGACCCCTGTATAATTCGATCATTACTGGTCCGATGTAAACAATTAACAAAGTAATTTATGTGGTAGTGGGAAAATTAATGTCTCAGGAGAAAGTAATACAACATTATTGACGGATCAAGCACATATTTGTGTACGACTTACCTAAACCCTGAACTATACCTATTTATTACTTGCTTTAGAAACACCAAGTTAATTATGACCTAGAACTAAAATTAGTTCTTGTTGTTAATTAATAATAATAAAAACATTAAAAAAAAACAAATTTTTCATAAAAAAGGTTAATAAATACTTACTTTGAAGTTAAAGGGACGAAAATAAATATACCTCATAGTGCATCAGTATTAAAACTTTTTATACTAGTGGAGTATATTAAAATGTGTTTAATTTTGTTGCAGGGGCTTTGGCTTTATCACATTCGGCGACCCAGCTAGTGTAGACAAAGTATTAGAGCTTGGAACACACGAATTAGACGGCAAAAAGGTGAGTGTAAAATGAAGTTTTTTGTTTAATAATTATAAGGTTGCGACAATAGGTACCTATTTAAGACTTAGAGAGGTTGTGGGGTTAAGAGGTTCGTGATCAAATAAAGTCAAAACAAACTATAGGTATGCCCCTACTTTAAAAAATGTAATTGTAACTGATAAATCCTTTTTATTCCTTAATTAAATACCTACTATGAGATACATATATTATGAACTTACAAAACTAAATAGAAATTAATTCATGCATCAAATTAATTTAAATATTATAAGATTTATAAGTAATACCTACAGTATTAAAGTAATATTGAATAAATACATTATCATTTATCAATAACTTATAATGTTTTTTTTAAAGTAATTAATTATGGACCCCTTGTTGGGTAAAGGCCTCCTCCGAATGTTTCCAGCGTTCTCTATCGGACGATAGTAACTATTATTTCCTCGGTGCTATCGGCTGCGTTCCCAAGCTGGTCCCTCCCGGTTAATTTTACTATAACTATTTCGTTTGCCTTGCGTTCTTTGGGTCTACCTCTTCCTCGGCTGCCCAAACGCCCTTTCCATACAATATAGTAGCCAATTTAGTTCACGTGTGATCTGCCTCCTAGAACTTTGGTTTTCTGGGGTATGTCGGCATTTCTTTGTACCTACTTATATTTAAAATGCTCCATTCCATCGCTCTATGGGTTGTTTAAATTTTTAATACCTTCGATAAATGAGTAGGTATAAAATATTTAAATTTTGTTATCTAAATGTTTTTCGGGTGTTTATTATTTATATTCTACTGGAGTTAAACTTTCTGATTATTTTAAATATTATATACTCGTCTTTCAATAGGCAATACTAGTTTTTATAATTATTTACAAAATCTTTGAATTTTAAGTTTGTTTGATACAATGCATACTTCATTGTGCAAAAGTTATTATGTCCATCTATTGTCCTTTACGAGAGCAAATGTATTCTACATACGACAGATAGAATGGGTCAACTGTTGCGAATGTTTTATTATGAAACAAACTATTTCGATAACCCAAATAATTCCGCCAATCCCTACAAAGAAAATATAAGAGAGATGTTATTTGTATAACGTCTTACCATTTATGTAGATAATAATCATCTTTGTGTCTTGGGATTCGAGACACATTACGACCTCCCGTTTCGAGCATTCTGTGTGCAGATGGAGAAAAAAGTCGATTACTATAGCTCGCCACGAAATAATCTAGACAAATTACAGTGCCCGTCGTTGTTTACTTTGATTAAATTGTAGTCGACTGCCGGAAGATTAGCCGAAGCCTCGCAAATCGAGCGGGAAGAGAGAGCATTTTCTCAATTTACATAAAACGAACGCGGAAGATCGCGATAGTGTTTACATCCAGTGCTCTTGTATTGGCTTTCTTTCTATTGCTCCACATTCCAATTATTTTTATGTTATTGAAAATGATTATGTTACTTTCTTTATCAACATTTCCGTCAATTGTGAAGATCTTAAAGACGGGTTCAGTGACGCGCCTTGGCGGAGGCCTATGTCCAACAGTGGACTAGAGCAGGCCCATGATATAATTACGAAAATTACTTATGTAAGACTTTTGTAAATTTACATAGAACTTACCAGGCTACTAGATGATATTGGTTATAATAAAATCATAATAAAAGAAAGTCATGAAAAGGTCAGGATAAAAAATTTGGTTGTCAAATTATTAAGATCAAAAATAATGAACGACAAGAAAATACCATTAGGTATTCCGATTGAAGAAATTTAATCTTGTCAGAAGAGATTTGCCAGTAATTATTTGTTTATTGCTGAGTCGTCATTAGTTCCGTACTTGTTATAAGCAATATTCACAATATCAATAATGTTGATGTTGAATCAACATCATGCAAAATTGCAAACCTTTGTTCACTATATATAATATATACCCCTCTTCCATGTAATAAAAAGTTCGTTAAAAAGTTATCATTTGTTAGAATCGGTCAGTGGGGAATTTGGGTCTTAATTACCTATTTCAGTCCTAATACGGCTTTTACAGTCATCGATAAGTTTCGAAAATGATCTTTTTAGTTTCCAAAATTGTATGATGAGCATACCATTTTGTGATGAGCATATCTGTTGGCTTTCGGATTATGGGTGTTTGTATGTATTTATGTATTTATTATGTATGTTTATCAGTTGTTGAGTACCCATTTACAAGCTTCGGCTTAGTTTGGGTCTAAACAGCCGTGCAAAAAATGTGGTAAAATCGTTAATACATGATCGAAAAACATAATAAGCTAATAATTGATAACACAGCCTTAGTTGATTCAATAAAATAAAAAAATGGATATTTCATAGTTATATATATACATACTGTCTGTCACCAGGGGAATCGAACTACGGCCTACTGCCTCGAGTACGGCCTACTCGACTACGACCAAACCATTAAGCTCGCATCTAGAAGCGATGGAAGAACAAATACGATGACAATAAATATATTTTCGAAATTCATATAATTTGTTGCCTCGACCGGTTTCTGGGGAAAACCTATTCGCATGTCTTTACGCCGTAAATTATCGTGCACATTTTTCGGGAGTATGCCTGAACATAATAGCTTTCTGCGTCATCAATATTTATAGAGATGTTTACGATTGAACCACTAAACAGGGTGCACATGTGCCCGTTTCCCTTTGTCAGAAATAAGAGATCAAACTATATCAATTGTCTTATATTCTACTTTAGCTAAATGCGAGTATCTATAAAATTTTTGTGCTTTGTACCTACATACTTATTTCAAATTAATTTAAACTTATAATAAAAACGTTAACATCTGAAGCTCTAACTCGAGTAATGTATAATTATGTCTGATAGCAGGTTGAAATAGGTACTAAAATCCAATTCGTGATTGAATATCATTTTTGCGTGTTAACGTGGAATTTCAATTAGGTAGGTACCTACCTGAATGAAACCTATAATTTAATAAAATCGTAACTTTTGAAACAGACTGATACAAGTATTTGCGTCGTATTCCCTAACCACTCAATCCCTCAAATATAAGTAAACTTTCCCCATTTATATTTTATTAAAAGGAAATATTGAAACTTATTTACTTCTCCATTCAACTTTGTTCCAAGGCTCTTCGATTGAAAATGTTTGAAACAAGTAGGTATCGTATGAAAGAACTTTTATTCGTGTTATCAGAAAATTGATGTTTAATAATAATAATCTTCGTCATTTTGCTAAACAGACATAAAGAAGTGATTTATTACCATACATTTCTTTAACAGTTTAATTTTATCATTGAGTTTCGCACTACAATGAATTTGATTAAAACTAAAAATAAGTATCGGAACAGAGGTTGACCCGAATATGACAGAAATGTACCTACATACCAATACACTACATACAAACCAATAAGAGCGTCAGTGGCGTCGGGGATAAGAGGCGGTCTATCATTTCGAAAGGTCCGAAGTTCGATCCCCGGCTGGGCCATGTACCAACGGGTTTTTCTCGAAAGTTAAATACATTTACTGACTGCTCTCAAATGGTGAAGGAAAACATCGTGAGGAAACCTGCATACACCGAAGAAGAAATTCTTAGGCTCATGTGAAATCCAGCAACATCCAAAATCCGGTTCGGGCTTAGTCCACCACGATAGCCCCCAGGGCTATCGTGGTGGACTAAGCCCGAACCGCCTCATTGTGAACCCTCTCAATGAGGGCGTTCGGCCTACCCAGGCCTGAGTCCCAGCAGTGAGGACATATTAATAGGCTGTTGAAACTAATAGTAATAACATATAGGCTTACGAATAGGTACCTCTATCAAACATACGATTGAAATATCCTGGAATGACACAAATTGTTTCCTCTCATCTCGGCTAAATGGCATTTACAATCCTGCATTAATAAATCACGACCAATTTTAAAATACAGCGGCGGATATTTTGCGAAAAATTAAAATTTTCATTTCCACAGGAAGTGTTCGACATTTTAAGCGGTTCGATATTGGTGGTGTTTTTATGCGCTTCGTAACTGATAGACCGTTTCGGTATTACGTTGTACATTCGCTTTCAGCCTCGTTACTAGGTAATCTGAGTTTACTAAACAGCAATGGAACATAAAAAAAAATTGTTTGATAACCCAGTTATGTATAGAAATAAGTTTTATTCCTTTTTGAGAACTGGTTATTGAGGTCCAATTTCTATACCTGTTTGAGAACCGCAAGAATGATCACAGAGGAGAAAAATCCTCCCTCGGAAAATGACTAGGAATCCTCCCCCGAATTTCGGTTCTCAGACAGGAATAGAAATTCTTCCTAGATAACCTACCCCCTAGGTTTAATTAAGGCCTTTGTCCAGCGGTGGACGTCTACAGGCTGATATGATGAGGTTTAATTATGCCCGTGCAGTTTAATTTAAAGAATTTTCGCATCGTTTTTACCCAGGTACTTCGCAGCACCATTTATCTATGTCAGAAAAAGGGACTTTGTAAAAAACCTTTTCCTAGTTGTATGCGCTATTATTTCGTAGGCAATTAAAAATTCTTTTTCCCGGCACTCGTGAATCTCCTGGGCTGCCCATTGTCGCGGCCGGATCTGCGTAGAGCGACTCTTTGGGATTACTCTCGAAATTCATTTGCCGCGTCATAACTACACAATACAAAAATTCTAGATTTATTTAAAACTGTTAACACAAAACGAATAGCATTACGCATTTAAAAAAGTAAAAAAATCGTGAGGTGCTCCGAAAAATAAAGCAAAACGAACCGAATAAATTTTGGTAGGTATTGCGCGAAAACTGCGACAGTGACAGCCACTGAAAAACGTAAGTAGCTACGCGGCAAAATCCGCGTCCGCCAGCGGAGTGTAAAAAGCGCTTAATTAAATTCCAATGCGTATTCCGCCGAATCACGTTCGACTTTAACGCATTTAATTCGCTATGATCATAAATTCATATTGCCACCTAACACGTTCAGCCCTCGTACTGGCAGAATTCGAAAATACGTAGGTAGTCGCCGACGTCCATGGAAATAAAATGCTTTCCAATGCAGCCATTGAAGTATGTTACCGTGCAGCTGCATAAATTTGCTGTACTACGCTATTTGAATTATTGCATAACTTGTAAACACGTTTGAGACCAGGCGCTCGCGACACAAATGCCTTCTTTTACTCAAATCGAGCTCTTTAAACTAGCTTCTTCTACACTCTTTACAAATTCTCGGGTTCAGATATGTTGGGAAATTAGGTATTAGTATTTACGATGCTGAATTCGAACAAAATGATATGGCAGGAGGCCAAGGGATTAAGGAGATTGTAGTTCCTCAGAAAAATAATGAAACGAAAATGATGTTAAAGTTATGTGGAATAAAATGAAGCGGGGTAAAATGCAATTTTAGACTTATTACACAAGTTAGGTTTAAAAGGCTCTTCAAAAGAAGTAAGTTTAACCTTACCTATGTGTAAAAATAACTGTAGGTGCTAATGTCAAAAAATTAAGTGGTGTTTTAAGCTTTTGAGTGTCCCTATTTTTGTACAAATTCATTGATTTCTAGGGTTCCGTATCAAAATTGTAATAAAAAGGTATTGTTAGTCCGTCAGTCAGCTTGTCAGTACGTCTGTCTGTCACTGCTGCTTATTTCTAAAATGCTATCCATTAACTAGAGCTTACCTACCTTTGTTACAAATGAAAGAAGTTTAAAAAATATTTTGATTTTCATTGCAAAAACGCTAGGTGAAACGGCGTACCAAATCATTAGGGCTTCATAAGGGCCGCTAGTTTTCCAATTATTATGAAAAACGTCTAAATCACTGTTCAATAAAATTATAAGATTTAAAATACAACCTCCTTGGTAGTTTCTATCTCATATTAAAATAACATTATTATCCAGAACGTAGTAAACACTCCGCTACACAAGCACTCGCCGTAGTTAGTGGTAACGTCTAGAGCGGTTACTCTAAACGCTCTAAGTGATTTTTATCGTCCGACGATTACGCTCCGACAACATTGTGAACACACATTTGTGTGCCACCGGTTACGTAATGGCGACTACACACGATTTGATTTGGTCTGACAGAATTGTCTGACGTATGAAGAGTTCAGGGGGAAAAACTATGTAAGTCACAAAATACATCAAGTTTTAATTACATTTGTACAAAACGGAAAGCAATGGAAATAATACAGATATAAGTCAGCCTGCACGAGTCCGCTGCAAACTATTTGAGCTACGTCGAAGTCTCTGTCGGATCACCTCGTTTCGGGTCCTGTCTCTCAGAGAAACTTCGAGTATAGCGTTTTCCGTAGCCCGTTGAGCTAGTTTTAGTTTTCGGACTAGTCCTACGTGGACATTTTTTTACGTTGAACAACTTCGAGGGCCTTTGATTCGATGATAACTGGTCCCGGAACAATGTGATCATTGAACATGACACTACGCTTGTCCAAGTTCATTCTAAGACCGGGACGTCGTGAGGCATTTCCAATGAATTGAAGATGTCCGGCGATTTTGCCATGACGACGAAATCATTGGCAAAGCGTAAATGGGAGGGATATACTTTACTAACTCTCAATTTATATGGAGTATATAATTATGGAGTTTATCGATTTTGTGACATTCTGCATCTCGCGTTCGTTTGGGAACAAATTTTAATCTGCTAAACTCAACTCCTCTGTGATTCTGTAATCTATCCTACCTAAGCGTACCCACATACATATAGACGATTTGATCACTGTATAGCGATAGTTTCCAGAGGAATAACATAATACGATAAGATTTCCTTTGAGCCTTTGACTGACCAATCCTATCCACCAAATCGTATGTTTACTGAGAAGAGATTGCGTATTCTATAATACAGAATCATTATTTGATCATAATTTGGTCTGTCAGACTATATTTTTGTTCGATGCCGATAATCTCATCGTATGTAGCCCACATATTGTAGACTCAGCGTGTTTTTGCGCTGGATTACCCGTTTAAACAAACCGAGCGGCCGGTCCACCAAATAAAGGGAAACACTAACCGACGGCCGCGTTATTCTTCCAAAATTAACTCATAACGCCAAGAGCTCGTTGATTTTTTTTTCGTCCGTAATCTGCTTTAATGGGCAAGCGGCCAGTGGCTTTGTAAATCGGTTGCACGCGAGGAGTGGGTACCGCGAAATGAGAATGCCTAAACTAAACAGTGAACCCACATAATGTGTGATGTCATTTGAATTTGCGTTATGTTTTAATACCTACTCCATTTGAGTACCGAATAGAACCATTAATGGGTGCAATGACATAAATAGTAGAGGAGAATCGGGAAAATTCTGGTTGCATATGGTCTAAACACCAATATTTTATTGGGCACTCTGAACATTAATGGTAAAAACTTGATTATCAATTGATGCAGCAATTGTTTTGATACCTTAGTGAAAACGTAAAAACTCGCAAAAAATTCGGATCTACCAACAAGAAACTCTCAAGGAATTTAATAAAATGATTAAATATATGTACATACATAAGTGTATTACGCACGGGTAGGATAAAAACAACGCGTCGCATGCGGTCCCGAAATAATAAGTTGAAGTTGAGTTCATGTCCCCCACCTGAAGAGATTGGGAGGGCAGGAATTCTTAATATAGAGTCCTTTACTCGCACCGGGTCGCCGAATAACATCGCCGAGTTCGCCTAAGTACCTATATAGAGTTTCAATTTATGAGTAACTTCAGACATAAGGTGGATTCTTATGTTTTGTATTGGATAAATTTTAACATTTTATACCAATCATTTTTGAGACTGTTAAATCGGAACATACTATCGCATGTAAATCCGGCTCGAGGTATTCGATGCTTTAAGATCTCATTTAAAAAGATTTCTAAAAAATCGGAAGGGTTATAATTTATTATATCTTTTTGACGATGGGGTTATAGCATTAGAAGAATACTATTCTCTTTCTCAGCTTAATAAACAATCCTCTCCAGAAATCTAGACTGCAGCTAAATAATACCAAGTATTTTGCCTCCATGCTTGCGTTTGGCTGACAGGCATTCATTCTATGCACGAAAAGTTTCTCCCAGTCGTGTCAGCTCGCAGCAAAGTTCTCGGACATCAGAAACCGGCGTAGATACAGTTGCACAATGGAATAAAGTAACATCGGATGCTCGTTGGAGTTAATAAATAATACGGAACCGGACTGACATGCGCGGAGTGCAGCACGAAGCGCCCTAAGTCTGTTTTGACTGCAAATATCTGCGCCGGATGTCTGTCGGTATGTCGGGGTGGACACGGACCCTGCAGCGTTCCACGTTTGCTAGATGAGGCAAGCTGAGGTAATAGTAATAAAGTTATCCCTTAAGCTTTCTACATGAACATGAAGCAGTATACATACATCGTAACTGGAAATAGTATTCTAAAACGTCATATTTCATAGTCATCTTATGATCATCTGCACTTCACATTATAATAAATAACATTACAATAAATTGAATGACGAATACTTTACATTTACGGATTTCTTATTGTAAGTATACTATTTATTTAAAGTTAAAACATTACATTGTTTTATTTTGCTCTTGTTATATCTAGATTTTATGCGAGCGTGTTTTATCAACGTTTTAGTGGAGCTCGCTCGAACGACGGAGGGCTCGTGCGTAATCTTTGTCTCACGAGACCACCGGCCGCATTGTCCGGAGCCGCTGCCGCCGGCTTTTGTGACGGCTCAGCACCAGATATTGAGCTCAACCAGGATTACGGTTGAGCTGATTAATAAATTTAGTTTTAATATTCCATTACTTTATTGTAATGTGAATGTCTACTCTATCCATTTCGCTGCACAATGTACCTACGACCTTTAATTACCATTCCACCGTTTTATCTACATTAATTCTTTATTTTGTTAGAAAATAATGTCGAAACAGCATGTGAAATTTGAAGCAACATTTTCAAAGACAAAACAACAAGCAGACGGGGCAATTAAACAAATGTAAAACAAATTAACAAGGGTATTAAGAAAAGCGAACTATGTCGTTAAGGTCCTCGGCAATTGTAACGGACGTGAACACGGTAAAGGAAAAGGGCGATGAATAAAACACACGTTAATAGGCTCGCGTCTAACTACACAGAGCACCCACATTAGCGCCTAACGAATAAGGTTCGGCTGATGGATAAGATTACGCCTCTCCCTTCCACCGTTTACGTTTTCGACGGGGCGGTATTTAAGAGAAAGTAATATCTGACAAAGTGGTGAATATATATTTCGGCTGCACTTAGGTGCGGAGCGTAGTAGGCCCGAGGAGGACCAGGCTGTCGGTTCCCACGCGGCCGCCTGTCTCATGTTACACCCAAAAGAATCCCATTTTTTTCTCACAGAATTAAACGAGCGATAAAATTCTCGCGACGTCGCATGGAAATGTGCGTTACCTGCCTTGCATATTTATGCGTGCTACAGTAATGACGTTTGTCGAGCCTCCTCCCGCGGGTTTCATTACTGCTTGTCTTTCCAAGCGTTAAAGCGCAGCTCTGCTTTATAAACAATCCGCGATAAGTGTTTTGCGATCGTGTCGCACGCATTCAAATTTTTCCGTAGTGAAGTAAAAACTCTATCAATTATAAATACTGTAGAACCAACGTTTCCATGTCGTTACTTGTCTACGCGGCGAAGTCGAGCCTTGTTAATTCTTCCTTGTAGAGGTGTTTCGTAGACTCGTATTTCTCTTTCTGTCCAACGAAGCTTGTATTAAGCCGTCGCGTTTACATGGGAGCATCTAGCTTATTCTAAGAATGTGGGTACATAAGTCGTCACTAAGCATTAAGTGTGGCTTAACGGTGCAATATCATTTATCTCGGTAGGAGGGTAAATATTGTTCTTAATTTAATTCAAGTTGTTGGGAGCGCACGTGGGCGCCGCCGCCGGTGGTGGCGGGCGGCGTCGCTGGGGCCACAAGTCGCGCGTTGCACATCAAATATTTCAGAAGGAATGGTCCCGAATATACTCGCATAGCTCGCCCCTAATCTTGAGCCAAGCCGAGTATTGCACCTGCAGCCAAATTCGTTCCAATTAGGAAGAGTTTAGAGAGCGCGTCGTTGACTGAACAGCAAATGATGCGGTCCCCACTTAACGTCGTCCCGCCGACACTCACGTGTCGTCTGCACGTAAATAAATTCAGTTACCGCTGGCACTGAGTGCACGTCATTAAACTTTCTTGTCCTTAGCTGCACCCCGGCGTGTGACGTTTGTTAATTATCGAGATTTTAATTGAAACTTAAGCACGCCTGTCTAGAAACTGCAAACTTGGCGATAGTAATCATTAGAAGAAATTTTTTTTTTTCCGTTCTGTTAGTTTTTGAAACACGCGAAAAAACTTAACTAAACGGAGTTTTATCGCGTTTTCAGTAGACTTGAACTATATAGAAATGTTTGTTGGCACGATTCACATGGCCATTTGTTACCTATATGTATATTTTAAAAATATTTACACAATGACTATAATGGTTCAACTGTAAAAAATAAACATATTGATTTCTTTATTAATAACCTCGGAGGCTCAATGACTTCAACATTATAAATATTATTATAATAGATAGACAATATACAACCGATTTATCGAAATAGCGTGCCATTTTACCAACACATGATACCCAAGCATAGGGCGTCTAGTCTACCGCACGAGACGTCGTCGCATTGACTGTTTGCTTAATATAAAATTTAACGTAATCGACTTTATGTCGGTGGCATGCCATCGGGACGAGTACATGAACAACATGCTCCTTTCCAACCAGTAGTGATATCCCACTAATGTACTGTCTCCTACAATCTTTTCTTGCGATGACATGCTAAAATCTGGAGGTCGATTGAATTTGATTCGTAAATCCTGCCCATTTCAGTGCAGTTTGCTTCGTCGAGTCAAGGTGGAGTTAGGATAATTTGAAATTTAAAGGCGGTGATGTCAATCTTTATCGCAGGGGAAGTTGTAGGGAGGGGAGGTCGAAGGGGCGAGGAGGGTGCGCCACTGCGTCGATTGTAATCACGCAAATGGCTCATATCAGACCGTCACATTCGTATCGACGACGTTCCACTGAATTTTTGCGCAGGAGTGACTCATTTCTTGAAGTCAGTAATACAATAATGAGACTTATTTAGCAAGTATTTCGTGGGTACTGTGCTTATAATTTGTCTAGTAGCACACTTTACCTGTAGGTATACTTACCTAACCGAACAATAAACTTTTATGTTTTATTTATATATTTGGATTGGAGATGGGTACAAAGTATTATTTGAAATACTTATATTATTATTAGAAATGGTGTCAGGATCGCGATACTTGGCGCTCCGTTCTTTCTGCCTACCCCGCCAGGGACATAGCGTGAAGATATGTAGCGTGTATATATGTATGTATGTATTATTAGAAAGTATTTAAGTTTGGGAAAGCTGTTTTTGAGATTTAGTCATATAGTAAGTGAGTACAATATTTGAATCGGTCGATAAAGACCGGAAGGTTATAAAAATTAAACTTATATTAAACAAGTAAGCCAAACTGCTTGGACACAAAAATATAATGTCTGCCTTCTACTATTCGCCGTTGTAAAAATGTTATTTTACAGGTGCAGTTATGAAGTTCTCATACCTAGTACCAATTTGAGTTCATATTTGTGTCAAATGTTTCATTTAACTAATCTTAGTGTCAAAGTTCTAGTGTAAGTTTAGTGAAAAGAGAGACAAGAAATTTATCACTTTCAAGCTGTGTGTAGCTGTCAAACAGCATCTTTACTTTAAATTAAATACAAAATAGAAAATTGTTTTTGTTTCAAAAATCGTTACGTTTTCAATTTCCATAGAGACTACAATAAAACACCAAAAGTCACGTAAAGCACTGTTTTCGGAGAGTTTCGTTTTATTTTTCTATGGGCGCAGGCTGCCGGCTAGCCACTGACTGCGATCGCCTCCATTAAAATAACTCGTTAAAATTTATCATCGACCCGCTTAATCGCTTTAGCGCCACCATCTGGGGTTTTATGATTTTTCTGCTTGCTCTGTGTACTTTCGTGGTCATTTTATAACGTTTACAAAATTGCTTGCGTGAAGCGGTTAAAAGCTTTCCGAAAACATTTTAAAACACCTCTTTTGCGTGTACAAATATTAGGTACCGAACTCGAGCGAAATATTTCATTATCACGAAATATCGTTTCAAATTATAATAACATTATTGTAACGTAAAAATGAAATTTCCCTGGGAGGAAATCCAATTTAATCAAATTACGTTGGATTTTCTGCAACCGCGGTATTCCGTGGCGCACTCAGAAGATAATTAAATAATTAAGAATGTATGAATGACGCTGTAAAGCCGTTTCCCTGATATTGTAATAATGCAGTCCTCTTGGGCAAAATCTTTTAAATTATTCTCTCACGGTTGGTTCGTAATTACGCGGCCGTGGATGGCTGCCGCTCGCGCATCTATTGTGTATACGACTAAAAGAACTTTTTGAAAATTCATTATAATTTCTACAACATTTCTCTCGAATATGATACTATGCACCGATGGAAAAGATTAATTTCACAAAAGTTTTACAAGAAAAATTAAAAGTAAATAATAACAGGAAATTACAGGTATGTTTATGATGAAAAATATACTTGGTACTTACTACCCAACTGATCTATGTACCTATATAAAATATTCATAATAAGTTGAAAGGCCTCCCAAGCCTAACGAAAATACAAATACTGCCAGGCCAAAGTGCAAAAGCCCTTCGCCAAATCTGCTAGCACGACTGGAAATGAAACGTTTACTAAAAACGTCAAAGGTAGCTTCTTTCAGTTTATATTTTGCGTTTATGGCGGTCAACGGCGCCAGGCGACACGAGCAAAAAGACCTGGAGCGACCGTTCACTGCCGGGAGAAAATCTGAGGGCTTAAACAGTGCCACGTATGAAATAGTGGTGCTCGGTTACATGAAAAAGACGAGAGACGAAATCGAGTGACAGGACCACGGCGCAGGATTTTCAGTCCGATGCTTTTTTGCAGCCGGGATTTCGGGCTGGACAGTGCCGCACCGGGAGGCGGCGGCGGCGGGCGGGCGGGCGATACGAATTTATCGTGCTCTCCCGTCCGCCGGGCGTGCGGTCCGTGATTAGTTTGACCGGGTAGTCTTTGGAGAGATTTTTAACTCTAAAAAGCCAAAGACTGCAATAAACATGATGTAAATAAATTTATTTATCAGGTCACAAAGACGTTGATGAAATGCAGTTGTCAAAATGAAAAACAAAGTTGTTTTTAAAATTTCAACTTGAATTGAATGAACCCTTACCTTTGCAGAAGGGTTCGAAGCTCAGAGATTAAATCAAACTCGAAAAATAGCCTGCGTCGAAACCTAAGTAGGATCCGATTAATGTTAAATTTTACTACCAAATTTAATAATGTTGTGTTTCCATTTCAGATTGATCCCAAAGTGGCCTTTCCCAGAAGAGCACACCCAAAGGTAAGCCTTAGATAACATTTCATCGCGTTGTGGTTAAACATAAATTGAATTTTAAACCTGGCTTTATAATAAACTCATTCCAACGTTAAATTGCCACAATACGGTAAGCTACTATTGCAAAGTTACGACACATTGTGACTGTAAAGTAAAGCACAACGGTTCAACGCTGCTAGTTCATTTTCAAACATTTACACAAAATATTATTTTAGGCTGGACATAACTCCCTCTCGCTATTAAGATGTTGGTTCATGATGCATAAATAACTAAGGGCTAATAATTTAGTATGCGGGCTGTGATCTTACGCCGTCCGTATCCTAGATAACCTTATTGATTGAAACGCATAACAACGTATTTAGTCGGTTTCCTTTTCCATTCGCTCTATATAGGTACGTTTATTTATCTAGTACAGAAATAGAATACAGAATACGAGAGTCGATACTCATAGATGCAATATAGGGTTCAATATCAATAGGTACTTAATAATAATATTATGTAGCATTATCGAATTATGCTGCATCTCGCCTAGAGTTACAATCTTACAATACACCTAGGTGGCAAAGATCTGCAAGTAATGACTTATCCTATACCTATACTTAAATTCATTTAACTTTCATTTTTTTCTTCGTAGACATTATGTGACTAAAGGACTTGCACATTATCTGGTCGACGGATGGTAGAAACAGTATAACAAAGACAGCCGTATCTTCCTTCTGTACCTCACGACTCATAAATATGATAAAAAATAATAACATTAATTTAAGCTCTTTGTTTTTATTAATTTAAATAGGTGATCCATTCGTAGTTCCAGTGGGTATGGTAGCCGCATTTAATGTAAATCGGCGCCGGCCGGGGCTGCACTGGCTCGGGCGCATCGCAACGTTTTTATATTCAAGTAGCCGATGCTTGAGGTTATATCCGGGCTCGCTACTAGTTGGGACCCACTCGCTTTTGTATTTGGACTGCGAAGACTGAAGTGTGATCTATATAGGGTAGAGGTATTTTATAAAAACTTCTAGCTAAGTACTTCCCTTTAGTATAATGTCTACTGTATCAAAATGTACACTGTATCAAAACGTCCACTTTATCCGAACGTCCGCTGTATCGAAACGTCCGCTGTATCAGAACGTCCACTGTATTAAACAAAACGTCCACTGTATCCGAACGTCCGCTGTATCGAATCGTCCACTGTATCAGAACGTCCACTCTATCAAAACGCCCACTGTATCCCAACGTCCGCTGTATCGAAACGTCCACTGTATCAGAACGTCCACTGTATCAGAACGTCCACTGTATCAAAACTCCCACTGTCTCCGAACGTCCGCTGTATCGAAACGTCCACTGTATTAAAACGTCCACTGTATCAACTTTGATTCAATTACGAACGTTTATTATAGTATAATGTACAATACTTAAACACATATAGGTACATTTGGTTACAATTTAGGCGGTTTTATCGCTGTAAGCGATTGATTGAAATTGACATTGTAATATATACGTTACCTACTTATCCATACTAAATTAATCTTAAATCTGACATTGTATAATAATTTAACTAACCAATATAAAATGACTCTCTCAAATTGTACACCTCGATGAGGTAGGTTGCTGATCTTAAAAACTCTGTAACATCCATGTAACGCAATCAACAATAAAGATTATGATTATGATTTCTTTCAGACAACCTTTGGGTAGAGGGTATGGACCTTTGGGTAGAAGCGTAAGGAATTTAACTAAAGTCAAAAGTTCATTTAATAACGTTACGAGGAACATCCGCGAATCACATAAAAATCCGCGGAAAAAGTCGGCACGCTAGCTCTTTCTTTTATATGGACATTAAACGTGATGGATGGTTTTAAAACATCACGTTATATTACTCTATCCGGGCAGCCAGTGCGGTGTTGCGTGGCCGGTCAAAGGGGATGCCGGCTATGCGAATTACATGAATACATTAAGGGAGCACTGCCTCGTATGTACATGTTACAGTGTAATGCTCACGAATAAATTTAGAGCATGTTCCTTCATCATAGCACTACTAAACTATGTATGTAAATTTTGACGTTCTCAATAGATCCTTCCCTGATACAATGGCTCTCGATTAAGCGATATGACGGGCGCGGGCGGTCCGCGGAGAAGTTCGCCCCTAAAGTAAATTAACTAAGAGAAAATTAAAATAAACGACAAAGTTTAATCGTATAAACAGTTCTCTGACGTAAACAATTTCCTAATAAAAATAACGAAGATAATAAATTTTTGTTCGCCTAATTAATTGCGATGATAAACGACGCACAAAATCGGATGATTTTCTCAGCACTTGCGGGGGAGAAATTCAAATTTCTGATTATCGTTTGTCGCCGTTGCTTTCCCTTCCTACGCAAACAATGGAAAAAGGGGACACCGCTCTCCAAGCGCAAGCTAAGAACAAAACAAACGAATTTTTAATATCGTCTTTATCGATAATTGAGACTCTCGCGAAAACCTCTTATTTCGAAAACTTTTAGAGACTGTAAAAGAGGAATCGTGAAAGAAAATGGAATTGGAAGAAAAAACTTTTTTCATCTTCTTTGTTTGACATTGACAGTCACTAAACTTTGTATTTTCACAGTGGATCTATTTAATTTAGATTTGATTCACCGAATTTAATTGTGTAGCTGACAGATGATTCGGCAGAGATATTAAATTATTTTTGAAAAACTGTGTAGAAATGCCGCTTTTATTAAAGAAGAAAATGATGAGCTTTGACAAAGGACTGTTTCGGTAGGTAAGAAATGACTGCGATTTGCGTTGCATGGCGTATTGCATTCTTGGAAGCGGTCATAAATTTATGTGTATCTGGATTACACCTAACAGTGGGTTTCTTGCAAGTGAATGTCGGTGGGTAGCCCGGGGAAGCGAGCGGGCACAAAGGCTAATATGTCATCGCGGCCAAGTTAATTGACGCGGTTTCCGCACCGACGCGGCGGAACGCAGACGTCAGCGTTTCCTCCGCTTACATATTTATATGGAGCGACTGCGCTGACTCGCCCACCATGAAATAATACCTATTCTGTTTTAATTTTTGAGGATGCTGCACAGAGGAATTAATAGTCTGATGCTGCTTAATTTTATTACTTGATATCCTAGACATATTTTCGTGGCAGTTCTTTATTTCAGCTTAAAAGCTTGAAGGGTTCTTAGATATATTTTAATATGACTGTTGTATGACCACGAAAAAACAGGATTATTAATGTATTCTAACCTCACCAATTCCCTATGGACTACTTTGCTCGGAATAAAAAAAATAGGTACCTTTTCAAAGATAAAGTTTCTCAATATATCTATATTACCTACTTTCTAGCTGGAATATCTAATAGTTAGAATATCTAGGCGATTCGAATTTAAAGTTTCATTAAATTTTCGTATAGGTAGTAGATACTTAGATACGTTCAATGTTCATCGTCTGTAATTTCATTAAAAAGCTTAAATCGACTACGAAACGTTGGCCAAAATCTGTGGCATTTGTAATCACCGTGGCGTGAGTTTATACTCTTTAATGGACTTTGCAGAAGTAGTTCCAACTCTCCTTACGGCTAAGATATTTGAGGAAAAACTACCCGCCACCTACCGCAGTAAGTGGCAAAGTTGCCGAAGTATGGCAGACATGGAGGGTACGGCTGGCGGCTCGGCGTGGCGGGAAGCGAGCGTGGCGGCGGTGCGGCGTGGTAGCGGCGCGAGCGTGGCGGTACGGCCGGCGGGCGGCGGCGGCGGGCCCAGTTGGCGCGATTTAACGTGTTTCATTAAACGTTTTGTCGGTGTAATCGCAAGTAATTTAAGTGAAGAGAGCCGAGCTTCCGACTTTGTAAGTATTTTGTGTTTTCTTTTTTAATTACTTCGTTTTAACTTTGTTGTCGGGCTTTTAAAAGCTGACTGACAGCCAAATAACAAAGTTCTTTGTAACTATTTAGGGGGATTTAATGAAATTGTAGGCTTTTTATGCTATAGCGCCTCTCGAAATTGGTAATTTGGATGTGTCTTGTCGGAATGAATGCGCTAGCTTTTGTAGTTTTCATTGCAGTTTTATATCTCTTTGAACTTTAACTGCTAGTATAAAATACAAATCGCCCTCATTGCAAACTTAGTAACATCAGTATAAAAACAACAAGTATCTATGCAATAGAAAGGAATATAATCTTAACAATTATACTTATCTCATCCCGAATAAGCGTACAGACAGTGAGTTACAAATGTCATTGCCATGGTAGGTAATAGTGGCTACATTGCAATGCTGCTGCGTAACCCTTATCTGTGGCATACCGTATATACTTATATATAAAATTTACATAATGAAACTTATCTCTGTATTGAATGCTCATTCCACGTGACCGTTACGTTCATTTCGTTAAATACACAAATGCCAACTAGCTTACTTAGTTTAATGATGTAAGCGCCGCGCCGCACCGCGCCGCCGCGCTGCACGCTTCACTCTGCGGTCGCGGGACTTATGCACAGCTGGACGCTAGTTATGAGCCCCGCCCGTCCATAAGTCACTCGCTACATCTGTTTCATCATTCCCTTGCGAACTCACCTTTATTACATGCTCTGCAATAAATTACCTTTTATATTGCAGGTAGTTTTTAAGATCTATGTTGCACAAGAGGTGTTACGGGCACATTAATATTAAGTGGTTCGAAGGATGTTTCCTGTTGAGCGCACCGCACTTGTTCCACTGGTGGAGACAACAGAAATCCGGATACCGGACCGGAACTAGTGCATGGTGAAAACGGCTTGCTTGATCAGTTAGGTGCGTAGGTTCCCTCGACTTCCTCCATCCGTATTCCGGCCACCATCAGAGAGATCTGATGGTGGACGATTTGGATACTCATCCAAACCGTTCCCTGACGTTGACCTAAGTCTAAGGGCTCAAAGTGACATCGAAAATATGAAAAAGCTCTCTGGCCTTATTTTCTTAAGATTAAAAGACAACTATGTCGGTGACCTTGGTTCTCCTGCGGATCTCCTCATTTCGGATTCCATCTCGCAGGGAAACTCCGAGCATAGCTCTCTCCATTGCCCTCTGGGTGACCTTGACCCTTCTTATGAGGCCCATAGTGAGGTCACCGTCATAGCTGAAAGAATTGCGAAGCGGAAGTGGCAGTGGGCTGGGCACATCGCTCGTGGAACTGACGGCCGTTGGGGCAGAAAGGTTCTCGAGTGGCGACCATGTATCGGAAGACGCAGTGTAGGCAGGCCTCCCACGAGGTGGACCGACGATCTGGTGACGGTCGCGGGACCCAGCTGGATGAGGTTAGCGCATGACCGGTCGTCGTGGAGATCTTCCTATACGATACTCCTATATAGGAGCTACTAACTTTCTCAACATTTTCACTCTACAATATAAAAATCTATCTCTTAATACTTTTACAATAGCTCCACCCAGGAGTCAAGTACGGCTTTTAGAAAGTAAAAGTTCATGTCGGACGAGGCAATGTACTTGTAAAGAAATTTCATGTTGAAACCTTCTCATAACTTGCCTTCTTCTCATATATTTTATGAATTCCTCACATGCTTCATGTCAACAATTACTTGATACTTTCACCGACGTAACATACGGAGTTTTTATAAGTCGTTGTTATAACAAAATATTTTTATGGCACGGGCGCGCGTTACGACTTTTTGTTTGAAGCTTTTTGGGTTATTCTCTTGTAATACATACTAGAGAATGCCACTCGGTTTGGTTATGGGCAAGTATAAAAATATTCATTTACGTTTAAAGATATTGAGCTATCTTTGCTTTTCTCGAATAAATTATTAGCGATTTTTCAGTCCAAGGCCACTGTGGGACCTTCTGTAAACCTGCCCTCATCCAGAATCAAATCAAATCAAATATGCTTTATTGAGCACCAAATTATATCAAAAGTTTACATTATGATAATTTACTAAACTAATAAACTTTATAAACTAACTAAACTAAACTAAATAAACTAACTTACTTTAATCAACTTATATTTATAGGTCATAATAGGTAAACATGTCAGCAATATGCAGCTACGCCGCCGTCTAACGCCAGTCTGTTGCATGCTTTTAGGCTCTGCGCACATCCAGCGGACGATCCGCTCAACGATTTACATCAACAGAAGTGGAACTGCTCGCCGCTCAAAATAATAAAGATTATAATAGCTTACCGCCGCTCGAAGCGGCGCGGGACAGCGCGTCCGCCGCGATCGCTTTTGACTATACCTTTTTAATGCATCGATATTGTGTATTTGAAACAGAGCGGACAATCCGCTGCGGATCGTCCGCTGGATGTGGACAGAGCCTTTATTATTATGGCCAAGCTCGCAATAATGCCAGAACCTTTTCAACTAAATAACGGGATTGCACTTGGTATTTAAACAAATTGACGTTGATATAAGTAGGTAGGTATACCACCGTGTACCAAAATCTCCAAAAATACAAGTTACCTGCGCCGCCGCCGTTATCCCGTCAAATAATTTAATTCCGATAACAATATTACAGTTCTTTCGCTGAAAGGGCCATTCTTTTTGCTCCAGTGTCCGTAATCAGATCAGGGGCTTTTGCATTCTCTTTATTGAGATTGAGTTTTGTTTGTCCGCGACGTCGCAGCAACTTTTAATTAATACCTGCGTCTAGAATAGCGATCAATACTATCAGTGTTCGTATTTTAGCGGTAATATTTTCTTACTTCGAAAATATATTTTCTGTAATACTTATAGGAAAAGTCATGAAAAGTCAATTGAAAATGCAGTGGTTTTTATGTGATGCCCATACGAACATAAATTCAGATACATATAGTTTTGTTACCGCGGTTACTCTACTTATTAGATATGTTGCCAAATTGTCATTTTATTAAGATAAAGGTAGTTGTGGTTGGTAGGTAAGGTAAAGCATTGTTATTTTCAGATCCATAAAGATATTTGATGCGTGAACTGTATATTAGGCTTTTTATTAAGCTTTTTTAGACTTTACAAGTTTGATAATAATTATGTGTACAATAGGCATGGACGAATGGCTGTGCTATGAGATATAGCCAAACGTTATAAAACTTAGGGCGGTTTTCCTGTCACGCGTGTTTGCGCCCGCGTCCTAGTCTGGCGCGCAATGCACGCCGCCAGCATCCATGTCCTTTCATACAAGCATTTCCTGTCATGCGCGCCACCCGCCAGCCACCCGCGGCGGGTGGTGCGCATGACAGGAAAGGCTACAAAAGTAGGTATAGGTAGGTGGTTGTAGCAAAAAACAAAGCTACCACCAATTTTATTACCGCTGCAGTCATGTAACGATATACTGCAAAATATATACAGTACGCACACAGAGAACCACCTAGGTACACGTAATTATCTTAATTTTCTTCTTTCTCTTTTGTTATTTAATAAAATTCAATTGATGTTATAGGTAGAGACACATTTTAATTGTTTTCGATTTATTTACATAAATCGCTACGTACCACGCCTGCAACTCAGTATTCAAACTCATACTCGACCTGCAATTGCCTATTTCGCGGCCGCTGCAATAATGTACCCATGTCCAAATTTTCAGCTCAATCGGTCCATTTGTAAGGCAGTCTTTAGTTTTGGAAGTAGCTCTGGAGATTACATCATTGTGCAGTTACTAGCATTAATCGTAGAATCTACCTCACTGAAGGAGTTACAAAATCGCTGTAGAGCTCCAGAAATTATTCCCCCGCGTGCAGTTCAAAAGCATTGGCAGTCGGATCAGGTGTTTGCGACGCCAGTGTAACACAGTCCCACCTTGCGATCGCTTTATGCATGACGAATAAACTCGTGTTCCCTTTGGATAGTCCATAATGGTTACCTTTACGCATTATTAAATGAGAATAACCTATGTAATGACCTAAAAGCAAAACGTCCCTCAAATAACAAAACGTCTCAGAAATGATATAGTCGCAATACTTTTAAAAAGGCTAAAGTAATAGATTATGCTTTAAGGTGATTCCGATACGAAGGCATTATCTATCATCAATAGTACTTATTGTTAAAAATAATCAATTGATTTCACTATATTAGTGCCTTTGTCCGGAAAAGGGCAGATAGAAATACAATAGAATAATATAAAAAAATTTTTTTGAATAATAATGATATTAATAAATATAAATTAATATATTGCATGCAAAAATGTATACTTTCAATAATAAAGGCTATTTTTATTTTACTGCCTAAAATGTGTTCTGTGGTAATGATAATGCTGAACAGGACTGTTTGGCGTCTTCTCAGACTCTCGGAGGCGGTTGTTGTCCTAAAAATGTATTTTTGAGGGTTATGGTGTATGAAATTACTTAAAATTTTACATAATATGTGTAAACAAAAACCAAAACAGAAAAAAATGCAATTTAACTTCTCTTGGCTTTGTCAATTTCATCGTTATTGTTATTTTGGTTTGGTTTTTTGTTTACACTTAAATTGGTAAATTACTTTTTATGCACTAATACAAAAGTTGTATGTTTCAATATTGAACCCAAAACATTAAAATGTAATTTGTTGTTTTGTTTGTGTACTTACTTGGGACAACATCGATATAAATAGGCTATACATAATCCCATTTAAATATTCGCTATGAACATTCCGGACTTTGATTTTAACACTTTGAATTAAATAATAAATAAAAATACATTACATTTTATAGCTTACAATAGTTCAACGTCAGCAACAAAGTGACGCGAAATTTGTAATCATCGCAGCTTAAATAATAGCAATATTAATTAATAACTTGAAAGTCAACCCCCTTCACCCTGTCATTAGTTTGAACAGTGACGTATGAGTATATCAATCATTAGTTGCGTTATCGCGCTCACACACGACGACGTGACTTTAACTACCTTATACGCCGTCTCATGTTTGCGTTATTTGTCCCAGAAATGAATTCAGTAACTTATGAAAGTCAGTATATAATACAGATTCTTGTAGAGAAATAAGTTCTAAACATTAGAAAGGAATTCTATTTTTTGCTTGTACGTAGAGCGAATTTATTATGTAGGTCAATGATGTTATAATATCAATGTAGTTGGTACATAGGTAAGAACATAGTAAGTATTTACGTCATGACGTCAGAGAAGCAATAAACGCTTCTAAATCAAACTACCACATGATAACTAGATTACGACGGGCAGATAAATTAAGAATCGCTTATAACAATTTTGTAAGAAAAAGCTTATAAAATAGAGGATTATTTGAATGACAAAGGTTTTGGTAGGTATTAATGTCTGCCTAGTACAATCTTTACAAACAAATTGATAAGTAGGTACACAAATCTACAAATCTTTTAAAGATGTGTTGCGCCGCTTCTTCTCAGCGCACACACACCTAGGAACACCTAGGAAGCGGTGGTCGATAAAAGTTGACGTGTATAAACATGTGTATAGGCTCCTAAAATAAATAAACAGATAAAAAAAAATTACCCAGTGTACTCTGCAATAAAATATTTTATTTAAAATTATTATTAAACGTAGAAAGAAGTAGCTATCAAAATCCCTTCGGCCGTCTACAGAACCGGAGTTTCGGAACTGGTTCCGTACGAGGCTTTTAAAATACTTGTATGGAACTGGTTCCCTACGAGGCTTTTTTTTTACCTGTATGGAACTGGTTCTGTACATGGCTTTTAATTTACTTGTATATAACTGTGAGACCTTGTTCACCGAAAAAGGTTTGGCATGAAGGCCGTGTCACTGGGTATGCAGTATTTTCTCCGTAAAACGCTTTCATGATCAGTAACTGGCTGGCTGGCTTTTAAATTTTAAGATTGTAGAAGTATAGCGGATATTTAAGCTAATAAGCTAAGTTAGAAGGTTATTTTCATTTAGATTTTCTGGATATTGAATAATGGATTGTCAGAGTGTATATACAGGGTGGGCCCTGTAACTAAAGCAAGCCTACAGTTACATTCTTTGCCTATGTTACAGGACCCACCTTGTATACTCTTAGTAGGTATCCAAAGTTAACAGAAATAAAGTTTTGTTGAATTTAAAGTTGTTAACTTATTTCTAAGCGAGTTTGCCCGCGGTTTTTTCCGCTCCGTGTAGACTTAGGTAAATGACTAGTGCTTACAGTTGCACTAGTCTTCGACCATTTGTTTCCCGTGGTCCTACCGCGTAGTCCTACTGGTAGTACCACGGGCAATTCTTTTTGTTCGTGGTTCTACCGGTAGAACTGTAACAAGAAAATCATAATTATGTATGGGCATTGGTCCTACTAATTTGTATAGTACAGTCAATGTCAGTTCCTTTCGCTTTTGCGTCCGCTCGCTGTGTTTTTACTCATGAGTTCCGTACACGGCTGATGAAATATAATAATTACTTGATCGGAACCAGTTCCATACAGGTAAAAAAAAAGCCTCGTAGGGAACCAGTTCCATACAAGTAATTTAAAAGCCTCGTACGGAACCAGTTCCGAAACTCCGGTTCTGTAGACGGCCGAAGGGATCAAAATCTAGTTTTGGCAAAGTTCTAATTTCGTAATTGCCATTCCTGTTTTATTATTCGCCGTCCGCTCGCTCGCTCCAGAGTTCTAACTGTGATAAAAAATTACCCACTTTTGTTTTTAGTCCGGATGTAGGTGTAGACTGGGTTTAGGAATGACCGGGTGATGCGCATGCTCACCGCCGTTACTTTTCAACCCGAAATTCCTAACCGCGAGTTTAATATTTAATCTCACCCTTGTCTAGAACATTTACCGGCGGTCAGTGCGTCCCGAAATACGTTGGAAGGGTTATTCCTACATAATCTCGTTTTTTACGAATACACACGTAACAAATTCGAAAATTCCAAGTACTATTATTAGCGATTGAGGTTATTCACATTTTAACAGTACCTTTTGAAAAGGTATGACATTTCTAAAAATAAACGTTAATTTCGGAATAGAAATTATAATATCTATAGACAAGGAGATACGCGTTAAAACGAAAGAGGCAGACGTAGTCGAAAGTACACCTACCTATTTAGCAAGTAGGCCGTTGACAAAAAAAAACTTGAAAACTTCCCATCATTGCCATTATGATCCAAAGTTCACCTCAAACGGTTCATTAGTTTTCGAGTTATTCAGCGGATTTTGACGGAATCCTAATAAAAAGTGATCAAAGGACGAGGAAAGACCGGGGGGTGGTGGCCATAACTGAAGACTTAAAAGAACGTGGACAGACAGACTGAAATACAAGTGTAGTACTCTATTGTGATTTAAGGCAAAGAGAGAGCATTATTAGTTAAACAGTCAAAATATTTAAATGGTGTTCTAAAAAAATGTCGACAGTAAATTGTAAGAATTTGTTTTAAAATAGTCGTAACCTGTAATTATGTGGGCTACTTAGTGCGGAGTCTGCTAATATTTCTATGTGTTATTTTTGTTGCAAATAAATTTACCACTATCTTCCTACAATAAACAATTTGACAGCTCTACAATTTATGGCTCTTTATTACTAATACACACTAGAGAGATAAATAATACACACTAGAGATATATATATATATATATATAATATTCAGTTGCACCTATTTTATGGGTATAGTTCTTGTAACTAAGCTATCCTTATATGACCACACATTCGCAAGGTACAGTTTTTTAATCGCTCGGCGACCACTTGACGTGCGGTCGTGATGGATGGCGGCCGGTGCCCGGGTCACGTTTTGTCATTTTATTAATACTTAAATTGGCCACCAGTGACGCAAGCGAAACGCGAAAGTACAAAGCTTATATAGTATCCCTTCTAATATAATCCCATACTATGCGATTTTAGGATACCTGCTCAAGTAAATTTATTTATCTTATCTTATCTTTGTTGAAAGTAAATACTCTGATCTGACGTAAAATCTGGAGACAGTTCTGCCTTATACTTGTGATGAGGTGACCAACAAAACTGCCGAGGGTGTTATTAAGAGAATGTCTAAGTACAACAGTGAAGTTGTCGGCGAATAATAAAGAAGGCGCTGGTTTAGGGAGCTAAATACGAGCTTACAAAACTCATACATTAGATTAGACCTAAGGTCAGGTGGGGTAAGAGGGACACCGGTGAAAGTGCATAGCAGACTGGGCGACTATTTAACGGTATAGTTTGTTAGATCTGGTTTTCTAGTTCTTCTTTCCCCGATGTCCTACACTTACCCCACCTGACCTACTCAACAATATTTTACAGTATGGCCCTACCTTTTTGTGTACAACATTTTACACCAGCGCGCTAATTCTGAACGTTATTACCAAATCCAAACCATAACCAAAAACATTATGCTGCGTTATGTAAAGGTTTGCCAAACGTGTACATGCAGCATAACATTTTTGGTTATGGTTTGGATTTGGTAATATCGTTCAGAATTAGCTCGATTGGCCCCCAGGTTTTAAACTCAAGTGACTCCTTGCCATTACCTGTCATAGTCATGAATATATTATATTCTAGTAAGGTAACTACTCCACTGAAGGAACACGGCATAAATAACTCTATAACACACTGCCTCTTCATTTACAAGCCCCGAAGAGACATTATGTCTGATATAAGCACAACTACCCATATATCAACAAGGTATTCGTCTCAAAACATATTAGCGAAGTAAGTTAGCAAACCGGACTGGGTTGGTTCGGGTTAATGGGGTGTCATGGCAAATGATGGGTCGTCCGCCTTCCGAGATACTAGCTCATCAACGAACATGGCCAACATACAGCTGACATCTGATATGGACAATGTTCTCTAAACTACACCTGACATAAGATGTGTGACAACGTTATATTATTTAACTTTCAGTGGGTATATGGTTTCGTCAATCATGTAAAATCTTTTAAGGTTAACTAGATAAATAATAATACAATTTCAAACTAAGTTGTAGTTATATAAATGTTTTCTTATTTATTGTTTTGCATAGAAATGATAAGACGGTCCCATCTTAAAACGTTTAGTTTCTATAGATTTCCAAAACTAATACTCCTCTTTTGATCTTTGAATGAAAGGAAATATAATTTTGTGCATCTCGAAAAAGTTAAAAATTGTAAAAAAATCATTCCACATGACTTTACACCACCTTAAAGTTAAAATTCTTACAACTAGACTCTTTATTTGTATATTGGGTAGCTCATAAACTACGTCCCGGAAGCTAAGGCACTAATGACATGTCATCGCTCGGGACCGCCCTCCCGCTCCGGTGATCACTGAACACTTCAGTACGTAATAAGTTTATCGACCACCGGTTTAACTTTGAAGACACACCCTGTCACGTTTATTAGAGTTCCTTTACCTGACACAAGGCGGACGGTAAACTATCGGTCTATTTGATATACCTACTTAACTACGTACTTACAGTTACATGCGTTTGTAGAGACATTTTGTTACATGTTGTGAGTTAGTTTAGTATGAGTGTAACTTGCAAATTCTACTAACAGCTGATGCAAAGTGGTGAAATGAACTATGTTTAGTGTTTACGTGTGCAAATTAGACACACTATGTTTATATGTATCTACTGTATCTTACTTAAAAGTCCAAATGCTATGGTGTGTGTGGTTCTGTTTATTGACCTACCTTTAATATTTCGCCGTTATTATTCTTATTTTATTGTTTTTTTTGTTTACGCATAATATTATTTTGTTTATTAGTTTGGCGTTACTTAATTTAAAATTGACTTAATTTAGTTTTTCATTACCTTCGGTATTTAATCGGACTTTACGTAATATTGTAGGAGATGTACCTACATGTCAATAGAGGTACTAATTAAAACGAGTTTTACATTTGATCGAAGGAAAGTGATCAAAGAATCTTGTCAAAGTAATATAATGAGCATTCTGTAAAATACAGAAATCTCAACGCTCAATGCCCCTTCGAAAAGCAAAGAGTAGCAATCTAGAGGAATAATTTTTCCGTGCGATTGCGATGCGATGTTTTGGCGCATCGTTCGGCAAATAGTCGGGCGCGTCGCGCCGCAGTCCGCAGGGCGGGCGCGCCGCTCGCTGACGCTACAATTTCTACCTCTACCGGCAGGCAACTAGGAAAAAATGTCGAGATTGGCGAAGAGAGCAGCCTGGGGTGTCGCCAGCCGATTCGCCACGTTGCAACACGGAGATTGTGCCGTCTGTTTTGCTCGCCTCTTACCGTCTTATTTCCGAGACAGAAATTGTATGACGGCACATCCGACTTAAAATTGTTATTTTGCAAATTGTTTCAAAAATTTTATTTGCTCCTCTAATAAATTCACTTAAATGAACATCGTGTTTACCTTCTTTATTGTACCTCAGACTCCTATTTCTGTTATATTCTGTTGTCTCAATTACATAAAAGCAGAAACTTTTATTACATTTTAATACTGTAAGTGACATTTTAACGCTATCTAGTTAGTAGTTAAATAGCTCATTCTCATTCTTGGAAACGTTCCCTAACGTAATAAACGACAAGAGTAGGAAGCTTCGCGTGAAAGTTGAGAGCGTATGCTATCTCATGCAAATTACGGCAGATTTATCATAAGACGTCTCCGTAATTGCGACGTGGGTAGATATGGCGGGAGCGCTTAAAGCCACTCTCCAGAAAAAAGGCAATTAAAGGGATAAACTGGAGCAGTTAGGTCGACCGTCACGCTCAAGATATCTCCTGAGAGTCGTGTCGTGAGCGGGAGAGTGGCGGTGGTGGCGCGGCCGCGGCGGTGGCAGCGCGGCGCCACGTGCGTGCTCGCGCCTCCTCTAGCCCCGGCGAACACGTAAAGGGCGTGGAGCAATATCATAGACTACAGACTAGAGACGGGGGAGGAACATCCGCCACTGGCGCTATTGCACTTGAAGCTTTACAAAGCTAAAAGCAATACAGTTATTTGATTTAAGTCGGGTGTGTACCACCGCCTTCCGCTGGATTGTGTTTGTTCGGGTTTGGCAGATGTCAAAGTTGTATGTTTTGAAACAGAGACCTGCGTTGTTTGCGACGTTTGTTTTGAGATGAAGGTATTCCATTTTGTGTATAGGTATTTTTTCGCATACGCTTTTGGAAATAGCAATAGAAAAACTTTAACTTTAAAATGTCAAGAAAAGTTAGTGTTACAGTTTCTACTGACTGCAAATTAAATTGCTAAGTAAAATATGGGTATAAAAGTTCATTTTCAGTTGACTTTAGATGTATAGCCAGCTATGAGAAGGGACGGAAATCAAAATTGAAGACTAAGGGCCTCTTACACCGCTTGCTGATAAAGTCCCAGATACCCTATCTGCAGGTTATCTGACAAATAGCCTATTTTTTTGGTTTCACAGGTATCTGATTGCCTATATCTTATATATTTTATATAGTCTATCGCACAGATTTATCTGATAGATTAGTTTATCACTAAGATTACTATCTGTAACAATATCAGGAAGTGGTGAAAGAAGCCCTAACTGTATTTATGAGACAATAATTGTTTATCTAACGAGGTAACAACCAACTGTTCATTTCTATTATCAACCTTTCAATTAATTATATGCTTTGTTGCACTGACTAAAAGTAATTTCAGTCCAAAATGCACGCATGGTTACCATTCATATCGGCCCTGGAGTCCATCAAAATAATGATTTGCTTTATGAGGACACGGACGATATGTGACATTCGATCCGGTAATTAAGAGTCGATGGTATGTCAGCTCAAATTCAAATTTCCCCCCCGCATGCCTCTCCCACCGCCGCCGTCAGCGCACCTATCTCACTCGCACTATTTATGTAGGGTAAGCTACACAATATTGACCGTCCAAGATGGTTCTTAATAAAAAAAACACTATGTATTAATAATTTATTTACAGTCAATGTCAACATACTTTATAGCATAGGAGTACCACATCACCAAGTAACATTAATATCAGGCGTCTTTGTCATTCAAAGAATCGTCTATTTTATAATAACAAATTGTTACATAATGTGATTTTTAAACTTTGTGTGCTTCATATTCAAGATAGATATATATATCTCCTGGTAGTTTGTACGATAGTGAAACCCTCATCATCCATCCGGACATCACCAGCAGGCGGCTGTGGTTTTACAGCGGGTTTACTTAAACAAAATATTCTCAAATCTATATTGACTGGATACGGTTAGTATATTTATTTCTTTAAACTTTTCTCTTAATGACTACAACGCAGATTATAGATCGAGCTAATACCTAGCTCTCTTTCGCAAAATAAAAATGGTCACTATATCTGCTGCTCGACCCCACAGTAAGATGCCTTATGCCATGTTACTGTGGCAGTAGCTGAAATATACTAATTTTGCGATAGCAATATCAGTAATTGTCAAATTTTTCTAACGGCATAGGCGGCCGAACTTAGTATGCCAGCTAGTGAAGCTATGTGGGGCCCCCATTGAAAAGATGAATCTATAGTTATACCAAGGAACACAATACTTTTAATAAATTCTAGTCTACATGTACCTAAAGTCATATTATTTTCTACATGTCTTACATTTGGTAAGCAAAATTTAATACATTTAGGCCGGTTTTCCTGTCACGCGTGTTTGCGCCCGCGTCCTGGTCCGCAACTTTTCCCGCTGGAAAAATATTTAATTTTGATGAAACTTGGTACAGTCATAGCTTATATCCTGGGATAACATATAGGCAACTATTTACCGCGGTAAACTTTTCCCGCGGGAAAAATATTTAATTTTAATGAAACTTGGTACAGTGATAGCTTATATTAGTGTGGCTGACGGAACGGAAACCTCCGTGGGCGAGTCCGACTCGCACTTGCCGGCTTTTTATTTTTACTTTTCAGTTCCTTTCTTTTTTCGGCGGTTTAATTTTTTTATTTAGTAGATTGAGGGCGGACTTGTCGTCACACCTCGCCTAACTCTCGAATTGGCATATTTCGAACATGTCTAGGATCGCATAACTCTGGCAACATGCATGATAAATAAAAATCTTTTAATTTATCTTCCATAATCTGTTTCCAGAACTTGTCATCGCGTTGGATGACAATGATTACTTCAAACACACATCCATCTACCATTCCAAACATCCATACAAACTTTACCTCTTTTTTATTAGTAGTACAGATTATAAAAAATAATTATAAATTTTATTATATTAGGTACCTATAAATTAATTATTAAAAAGTAAGGTTGTCTGGAAGAAATCGCTCTTAGCGATAAGACCGTCTAGATGTACATTACTGTATCTGTTTTTCTCTTTTTGTGTCTGTAATTTTAAATGTGCAATAAACTGTACATATTGAATTAAATTATAAATTTAATTTTATTGAGAGAGAACAATCATATATGGACGAGTGTTGTTGCCTTGCCTTACGACACAGTCAAAGTCAAAGTCAAAAATATTTCATTGCATGTAAGTACACTGGGTACATTTATACAACGTCAATTTTTTTTATCTACCACCGCCTAGAAGTCTACCTATCAGCCGTGTTATGTTATTAGTACTCATAAATTGGATAATCCCGAAATCGAAATGTTGCTTCAGAACTTACTTTTCCATGTTGTTATATATGTTAACATCTGTTTTATTCGGAGCATTCTCCTTGTCAGAGCCATGGTTATTTTCGGATGCCCCTGATCGTCGTAATCTAATTTGAGAAAGATAAGTACATTTATGATTACGTATAATAATTTAACCCGATGTGAATTTTCTTTACCAAATAAATTATACTCACTTTAGTGCTTTACTCAAGTTTTTGCCTTTTTTTTTACGCCAACCAAGTCTTTTCTTTTTTTTGTTACCTTGGTTTCCCATTTTAAAAAATTCGTTATTATACTAAACGGTCGGGAAATTATTAAGAAAGATATTGGAAAATAAATATTATCTTCAGAAAATTTCTTTTGTAGTCTTCTGTCTACACGTCGTCGTCTATTTTTGTTCTGTCAAGTCAAACAACCAAGTATCGAAACAAATTACAAACAAACATCCAGTCATTTTTCAGTCAAGGAGACTGTACTCCAAAAAACACTAGGATAGCAACAAAGATGCTACCCTATTTCAAAATATAATTTGAATAAATGACGTGTGACGGGAGTGACAGCTGGATGGCGGCGAGCGACACGTGTTCCCCGTGCCACTGGCAGAGCGGGACTGACGCGGGGTAGGGAGATGCCATGCGGCTCAAGTTGGGCTGGCTCAAAAACGCTTAGATTTAGGTTTTTCCTTTTTTTGCCGAAAGTTATGTGTATTTTGTAAATTCAAATGTTATGTGATCTGCATATTAGTAAGTACAGTTAGTACTCAAAATATGGTGATTGTACGTAGCTTTATTACATAAAAGTAGCGAAAATAAATTCTTAAAATGGTTAACTTTGGAATTTTTTTTAATTGAGAAAATTTTAACGAACTGTGTTTTCGAAATCGTGAATAACTAGTAAAAGTCTTCTACTTTACTGCATATTTATTACAAAATGAATGATACAGTATTGTTGAAATAGCGACGGATCATCCGACCCGCTGTGAGATATCATAGCCCCTTAATGCAAATCAATGGTGGGACGTGCGATTGATTCCGCGCTGATTCCGGCCCGATGCCGGACTAGCGGAAAGCCGATCAATTACGTTAATGAGCTCGGAGGATCCGTATTGCTGACGTTTCAATATTATGCAGATGCTCACCGATATTTGCCGAGCAATAACAAGGCGACTGGGTAATCAGTGTGCACTTCTGAGTTCCGCTTGACTTCTATTTTAAATGGATTTACTTTAATTTTACGGTTGGCTGAACTTTTTTCTGCAAGTTTGTGAAGCAACGTTGAAGCATGTTTTTTTAAAATAATGTAATTTAATTATTATTTTTAATAAAATTATAAACATTTGTATTGTATCGCGGGTTCCATTGCCACTGAGTGAGAACATACGTTTTTGTTCGAGTCTGGGTATTTTAATTTTGAATTGTCGTCTCCTTAAATCCAGGCAGTTACTATCGTTTATTAATAGCTACCTGTGTCGATTTGTTTTCAATCATACCAATCTTCATGCTTGTTACGCTAAAACCTTCTCAATAGATGCTCAGTGAAACAGACGAAGTGATAATGATACTTAGTTTATAAAAAGAGATTAGATTGTCTGTAAAGTACCTAGATAATTTTATCTAAACCGAAACCGATCGGTAGGTACATTTCGTTACAGTTAATATATTCGATATCGTAAGCCGATCAATGAGGCTAATGGGCCCTAGGTGTATCCGAGCCGTTCCAATATTATGCAAATGCTATCAGCTAGTTGCCTGAAAGCCTTCGCTGCCCGTCGGCCGTCGCATTGCTTACTGCTTCGTTACTTCACGATAACGAAAGATTGTTCGGTATAGAATAGGCATGATATTAATATAGGTGCTCAACTATGATGATTCTGATTATTTAACATCCATTTAATAGTAACGCCACAACTTATAAAAATACTTTCTCATTCACTCACTAATCGACTAAACAAGTTTTTACAGGAAATACGAGTTACATTAGGTTAAGGTACCTATAAATAACAAATGAATCGATTTTATTAATTTTTCGTCAAAGACGCTATTTTTTATGAATATTAAACTTTCTTCAGTAGTTTTTCGAAAATAAAAATGGAAACAATATTGATTTAAAACTAAAAGAGGACTTTTGCATCCCCAAAACGTATCAGTGTGACTGTAACCTTTAGAGGCCTTTGATTTTGATTTAAAGCTGTAAAAGTCCCCGTAAAGAAAAAAACCGAAACAGACAGGATGGGTAGTCTTAAATTCACCTGGCGTAAATCACCCACGTCTATTAAGTGCACTATTTGTGTACTTAATGCACGTGGGTGATTTAAATGCACTACTTGAGGTAAAATACTTTATATTCAATTCAATTCTTTATTGCGTCCATAATTGTAGTTACATGTATTTGCTACTTTTCACTTCTCTTGTGTTGATAAATATACCTTCTCAATGTAAATGGATATGTACATAATACTGAGGAATACAACAATAAAAAAGCTACAGCAATATAAATAAACCTCGTCAGTCATAACTTTCGCAAGAAAACACCAGAATCGTAATACCTAACACTGCTGGAAAGTCCAATGCGTTCACTTACAATATACCACTTACGTACAATAAACAGTATCAAACAAATAAAGGACTACCATAAGCACTCTCGTTGGACGGTAATATCATGTTAGTAGTCATAAAAACTACGCGGATGGAGTGTAAACAAGGGTAGGGTTAGTAAGATCACGAACCGCAATGCACCAAAGTAGGTGACGGTGCTGCCTGTAGGGCGACAGTGGCTGCTCGTTTATCAAAGTCAATATCGACTGTCGACGCTCAGCCCCACACATTATAGCAAGTAGCTATTACTTGCACACGCGTGGATGTCATGTGCCGACTTCTCTATGTTGGCTTACACCACAGTTTCTTATAGTGTCTATTTTCGAATGATTTTCAAATTGTTTGTTGAATAATCTAAACTTCTATCAACTAATATGTCTCCACTTAATTTATCCCATTAGCCATAATTATAGTTCTTAATTAGAACGCGATTTATTTCTGTTTATTATAAATGGTATAGGTACTTTATTTAGTACTAGTTGGTGCACGCGGCATCGCTCGCGTGGGGTAAGTTTTTTTTCAGTGGGAACAATTTATCGCGGTAAAGTAAAACGTAGTCTATCTCCTGTTAACAGCTTCAATGTATCTCCACACCAAATTTCATCAAAATCCGTTCAGCCGTTTAAGTGTGAAAACGTAACAAACAGACAGACAGTCTTTCGCATTTTAAATATTAGTTTATTATAGATTTGAATTAAATATGCTTTTTGTAGAATTGTGAAAAAATCAGGTCAAAATTGTCATTTTATAAATAAACAAGGTCAAACAATTTTAGTATTTATCAGCGTCGAAACGATTCAAACTGCGTGCTCATAATATAACTGACTTAAAAACTACCATTACTGTCTTTAAGGTAGCACTTATTCCACATTTATATTATAAGTAATTGTATACACATAGGCATAATATGATCCTGTATGAAAACTTATTCGAATTTAAGAACAATGTAAACGGTATCGTGCATATCGGAGCGAAGGCGTTTGACAGGAACAGAATAACTCCGCCTCGGATTGGAAGAAACAATACAACGCGCAATACTGACATAAATCAAATTTTTGTTTCCCGTATAGACTCGATATTTCTAATATCAAAACGCAAGTCACGGCGCGTATATCGCGTCAGTTAAGATCGCCTAGAGGTTTCGGTATAGTGAACTATTAAACATATTGGAAACTTATCTCATCTTATTGACCGAGCGAGCGAAGCGAGCGAAGCGTCTACGTTTCGAGACTGGCCAAAAATGCTCTTGTCCGGCTGTCTGTCTGTCTGTCTGTCTGTCTGTAATTCTCTACAGGTCGCATTTTTCAACCGATTTTGACGAAAATTTGGCATATGTATAAATTAATTAAACCTACAAAATGAGTAGAATAAAATTTTGAAAAACATTTTTTTTAGAGTACCTACCATACTCGCAAAGTGGGAGTGAACTTTTTTTTTCTTGTGAATCCCATAGTGTGGGATATCGTTGGATAGGTCTTTCAAAAATATTGCTGGTGTGTGAATACCATTTTTTCGATTTAGGGATCCGTTGGCGAAATATTAAGCTTTAAAGCGGTAATTTTTGTTAGAGTCACGTGTCCCCCCCCCCCCTGCCAGCTAAACGGTTGCTTCTGGAAATGTGAAAAAATTCATGGCAGTAGCATATATAACGTAGTTACAAGGAAAACTATTACGGCTAAGTAGGTTCTATTAGTTTTTGAGTAATAGTGGATCGACTTAAGAAAGTTGAAAAAATAAATTATGTTCATAGAACTGCATACGTAAAATGGAAAATTATTTTTTTCCGCGTGATATCCATGGTGTGGGGTATCGTTGGATGGGTCTTTCAAAAATATCGCGGGTGTGTGATAAACATTTTTCGATTCAGGGATCCGTTTGAGAAATATTAAGCTTTAAAGTGCTAATTTTTATCACTTTAGTAGGTACTTTTTCTGTTTCCAAAGTTGACTTTTGTTGGTTTCTTTTAGGTTTGGTTTATAAGGGCTGGCGAGGTCTACTGTTCTCACGGAACTACTAGTTATAGGAGGCTAGGAACACCTGGCGACACTTCCACCCTATGGATCTTTTGCGCCTACGCCTACGCCTCAGAATAGAAATTTTAATCTTTGGCGTATGCAGGTTTACTCAAGATGTTTTTCTTCACCTGAAAACCTGTGGTATTTACATTAAACCGTACTTAATTTCCGAAAAACTTATTGGTAAGTAAGGCAAGAAGAGTGCACAACCAAATAGACTACCACAGCTCTAAGGCAATTTGGAATCACAGTATAGTGGTAGGTACAGTTACGAATCGGGATTGTTGAGCCACTAGCTTATCATCTTAACTTGGTTGTGTTACACTAATGCCGCCGTTTTTCGTTATTGAAATGTGACCGTAGCAACCCTTTTGTAACCCTATTTGCATTACACGACCAAAATACGAACAGTGGCAAGTGGCTCAACAATCCCGGTTAGTTTTTAATTCAAGAACATTCATTTATACAAGATAATACATAAAAACATAATAATTCATAACACTTACACGCATGAATTTATGCTTTGATTACCTATAGGTTTATTGTGTTCTATTTACCAACACAGTAATTTAATTTTTTATATATATTTATTTAGCACCGAATGCGTGTTCGTAGGTACGTGATGCTATACAAGGTAACGGACCGAGGGGACATTCTGGGAATAGGACCAAACGGGCCTGAGAGTTTTTTTAATTTACTTATTTCTGGAAAAAAAAAGAAGTTATAGTATTGCCTTGGGTCTTACTATAACTTCATATTTTCATGAGATGTTTGGATTTGAATCGAAATCAGCGTGGTCCTTTGTGGGCGTTATGTCCAAGTGTCAAAATTGACCAATGTCAAAATGTCCAAGAGTAAAATAATAATTTTAATATAACTAAATGTCAATAAACAAAATAAACTAGCAACACTTAAGCAAAGCGTATTTCTGTTGTCATATTTCACAGTTCGGCCAATGTATAAACACGTTCTCCGTTCAATCATCCCGCGATAGGCGGCGCCGGTACGAATAAATCAAGCCTCACACTTTTTCACCTGCCACATACAAAAGCTTTCGCAGTGAAACTTGATTCGGGTTATTTCTGACGAAATATCAGCCTATTTGTTATACTATTGATACGGACGCACGTGCGCCACGTAAGTTTGTACTTGTTGACGAGAGGGATTGAGTGAAAATTGCTTCCCAACAATGTGCATAGAATTTGATGCTAACCGCTTGGAGTACGTTTCCTTTATCGTTGTTGTGTGTAAAACTAAAAACATTTTGTCATAATAGGCCTATTTTTTGTGTTATACTCGTACAGTAACTCATATCAATTTAGTGTATACCTACCTACGTTGTATCAATTATATACTTACTCTGTGGTTGTAATAAAAAAAAATCTGTCGTTTGACGTAAATGGTTTTATCTTTAATCTATTTAGCTACAGAACGGTGTGTAATTTCAATTAATTAATTTAATTGTTTTATGGAAAAACTAGACTAGTGTCAATAGAGCTAGAGATTTCTCTTTTAATAATTATAGGTAAGCAAATTGTAGGCAAATTCAACAATACTTATCTCATTTATTTAAAATCTTTCGCAAAAGTAATACCTGTATGTTATGTAATAGGTAATATTAAGTATCTAAGAATACATATTGGTGAATAAATTTTCTGAGCCGCGCCGTCAACAGCTTACGTATCATCTATCTACGCTACTAGGAAATCGTAAATATCGCCTCGAACACCATCTCGCAGTGTAATAATTCAATTATAGGGTAAAAGCGCGTCGCATATCGCTGGTGATAGTACAATCTTGGAGCACAATCTAGCTTAGGAAGCTGCGAGGCATCTCATTGCGGGGTCGGTAAGTGCCTATTTGAGGCTACGTAGCCACTTACGTACGTGGCCCGATAGGGTAATCCGAATCGACGTGTATTGTGCGTCGCGCTGACGAAATGCTGTATCTCGTTGAGGTATGTTTTTGGGGTAGGAAGTCAGTAACAAGTGTCGTGTCACTAGCAAGATGCACACGCAAGATGCGCTTCACAAAATACGTATTGTAATGATGGGTGGTTTAAATGGAACTGAGGATTTAATCACTATATAAATGGGGAAGACATTGACTCCTGAAATACAGCTTGACTAGTTTGGGAGTCAGGGCTTCGTTAAATCATGTATTTAACTAAATAAGTGATTAAAGTTTATGTTTATGTATATTGTTAATAATTACTTTGAAATTGTCACTGTATTAAACACGTTACCTACATAATCATACTAAATTAATCTTAAATGTGACATTGTATAATAATTTAACTAACCAATATAAAATGACTCTCTCAAATTATACACCTCGATGAGGTAGGTTGCTGATCCTAGAAACTTTGTAACATCCATGTAACGCAATCAACATTAAAGATTATGATTAATATTACAAAAAGATATGCGGAGATGGGTGTGTCAGTTTAGAGCTGTAGAAGGAAAGAGGGAGATGTGTTTATTATGTAACACCAGGTTTTATGATTATTTGTTAAGAGGTGCGTTCATAAAATGACTAGACTAATTATTATTTTAAAACCAATTTCATTAGATTCCTACTGGGAACCAACAACTTTGTATGTTGCCTGGTTCTAAAGTGTGAGAATACTGTTTAAGAATCAGACAAGTGCACATACGGAATTAAGAACTGCATGCATCTCTAAATACAGATTACACATTTTTGATATTTTATTGAATGTGTGTTAATTATAAAGTATATTTACAAGCATTATATTTTTTGGGGATACCGCTCTCTGTCGCGCGCGTCTGTATTGTGCGTTGCGATACTGCCTGAATACGGCTGTGGCGCCAAGCAGACTATTCCGGGAGCCTATAATCTTCGCTGTAAATGGATTTAATGCAAATTCCTCCTCGACCGTTTCAATAGGTGTTTGATAAAAACACTAAACCCCTTTTGTGTTTCTGAAATTGTTTTCTCAATGGGTGAGCGAGTTTTATGACTGTATTTTTAGTGTTATTATGTTACTCTCACAGTACTTTACTAATGAACAGTAAAATGTTTACACAATTTAGAACTTAACGTGTTATCTAACTTTTTAATTGACAAGTGGTAGTACTGAAGTCTTTAACTTATCTAGGTACTTATTACTTATTAAAACTTCACGAAGTAGGCACATTGAATAGCTAAACAAAATTGTTTAAAATTTAATTATAACTAGTTATTGAGTTCTCGTAACTCTACAGTATCTAAAATTAAACAGCGATCGAAATATAAATCCACTGTATTTCCAAGTACTCTCTAATCGCCTGAAGAGGGTCTAACTGAGTCAAATTTACATAAACACAGAGTAGTGTCTTGCGGCTGTTATCATTCAATTAAAATAAGATATTGCGATGCCGAGACTATATCTTACTGTTCTGTAAACTCAAACCGAGTCCCAAGGTGTTTATTGACTGTTCAATTACATTTTCGACTACTGAAATGAACAGAAGAACAGTAGTAGGTTGGCTAAATAACCGAAGATGAACCCTATAACATTCTTATTTACAAATTATACATTACAGTAAGAATTTAATATATTGTTGGAAGCGGAAAAGTGAACGATGGTGAGACGAGAATATTGACGGACGAGCCGAATCGAGGCTTTCTAAAATACGAGTCTAAGAAGTTGTCCTCTACGAGTAGGTTTTTTTAACGACTATTGCGAGGAAAACACACAAAAAAATCTTCATAATTATTTTTCCATATTATGTACCTAACTAGTACTTATTGAGTAGAGGAATATTTTGACCATCTATTTGTATTCACGACTTTTTTGGAAAGGCTACCATCTTTTATATTTTGTTCTAAAGTTTTATTTTAGGGAACACTAATTGGTTAATGACATGAATAAAATATTTTGAATTTGAATTAATTACAATTTAAAACACTAAAATAATAATACAAACAATTTATTATTATTCTTCTTCTAGTTATTTTTAACATAATATTTAGATTAGAGAAAGGAAATCATAATGAAATCTTCTATGCACTGTTTTTTCAACCACAAACGGTTTTGGAAATAAGGATATCAAAATAATTCAATCAAAAAACTCGTATAAAAATAGTTCGACAAAATATTCATATTTATTCTATAATTCAATTTTATAGAAAAATACGACGATGTGATTGGTCAATTACTTTCTCGTCCTACACCCACTAAAGTTAACATTGTTGGATTGTTTCAAATAATTTTACAAGGATGTATGTAACAGGAAAGAAAGCATGGCGTGAAAGGTAAGAAATACGCACACTAATTAAGATCGTAACGAAAACGCTGGCTGCTGCTACGCCGTAGCTCTACGCGGCGCGCCGTAGCTGTTTAAAAAAACCGTTCCACGTACAGACCATATTATTTTCAAATCGTTACATTGTAATTTTTACGATACCATTGAGTCAGGAGATTATACTGCAACGTATTACATTACATTCTTGTATTCGGCTGTACGTAACAAATAAGTTAGAGTGGTGGCGAAACGGTACGGCTCGCGGCGCTTTGTCATTGAATGTTATACTCCTAAGCTCTCGCTACTGCAATATTGTAGTTTGTCAACGTGTTAGCTGTGTGCTTTTCTCTATATAGATGCAACACTGTTGGAATATTGGTACAGCCTTTAAGCCGGCAATATACCTACGTATTGAAATAGGATTTTTTTCTTGTACCTTCTTTGTGAAAGTCATGGTTAAAAATGTAACATAAAAATACTTAGATGAACCAAATATTTCCCTATTATCCATTAATACCAGCAAAATTAGATATGGTATGATAATAATGTAGTAAAATAAAATAAAAAATATATAGTAAAAGTTTTGTATTTAATTCCTACACCACTAATCAATTGTTTAATTATTGGCTTTTACTAACAATTTACTATGGTATACTTATATAGGCACACCTGAAACATATTCGGTTTTGCATTTAAGTAAATCAGTTAATTAAAAATTATATAGCCCTGTTAATTTAGGAAATGCATCATTTTCGCAGTTACGCGATTGCCACTGCCTAAATTAACGCTAAACCCAAACAACCGCTAAAATCGGCCGCATAAGCGCATTCGTTGTAGCATACCGCTTGAATTCCGCAAACCGCACCGAATTCACTTCGCCTACTGCGGACCAGACGGTCTTTACTATCAGCCAGCAATCAGTGGAGGCGTCGTGAGTATCGGTCGAACGGCCGCCGCGTCAATCCGCTGACGGACGATCGTACCACCATTAATCTTATCTATTCACTGCGAGGCTCACCCTCGGTAGTTGGCGGGAATTTGAATACTGCAGCCGATGTTGCGTACACGCTACACTGGTAACGTGGGGCCGTAGTCAGAAAATTACCGCACCGACTTTTGACTGAGGCATGTAGTTGAGTAATGTACTAGCTGTAGACAGCGTTAGCGGCGTAGCGTTTGTGTTACATTTGTAACTAAACGGCGCTTTGACTAAAAAACGAAGTCAAACCACGTCCCAATTTTTTTTTACACTGTCAAAATTATAGTCAATAAAAAAAATTATTACATGTTAAGCAAACCCCCCCTCACCCCGTACCGCTTCCCGTTCCCATGATGCCGGCAGCATTCCCTTGCTGAATGGCGAGTGAGATGTGCTGCGCGAGGAAGTACCCCGCGCGCGGGTCGCAGCCCCGGTCCCTCAGCCGCCGCCCCACAGAGCGGACGAAGCTCTTTGCTTCAGAGCCCTAAGTCCCCGCCGCGCCGTCTCGACGGCAATCGGTACGAACTCGTATGCCGCTTCCAGGTCGGCGTATTTTACGTGCTTCAGCCCAGCCGCCGTTTCAGCAGCTGAGCCTGATGTCCTAAATACATGTTTTTATTTAGTCGATTCACTTAAATTTTCACCTTGTATTCATTAAAAAAGTTCTAATTTAAAATGATGATTACCCACCAATTTTATTACGTTCAGTTTGATATTCACCAAAGCATAACCATTCAATCCTATTTACTTATACATATACCGTACCTACCTACTTTTCTCTAATACCTGCTATTATATATACCTATCCTATTTTTTAATAACGGATTTTTAACCATTCGGTTAAAAATTCCATAAACCCACATTTTATCGAGCTCTTTCGCGCTTATTGGTAATTAAAATTTACTTCAGTATTTATAAAGAACTTTATTGATAGAAAAGCTTATCAACCGCAGAATCTGAATAAATTCCATAGATTTGATTTTGAGTGCTGCAAATCCAGCGGAAACCTCTTTAATAACCGCCCCTGAAACCTGGCGCCCCTAACCTCCCCTGCCTATTGGTAATTCAGTACTCCGAGGTTGCGATGCGTAAATATACCAGGATCAAAATTATGAGTGCGCACTCAGGCCACGCTACGGTAAAATGAAACGCTAACATGAAATAGTAACGTGCAGGCTCGTATGTATCGCAAGCCTGAGAAACGTTTTCGTGTACGCAATTGCTACAATCGGTAATAAATTTCTGCTGGAATGCTTGTGTTATTCGGTGACCCGCTGTGTTTATATTCCGTCGATTCAAATAATACAGTAGCATGTTCAATAGGTCTAATTAAGAAGCTTGAAATATTTGCGTCTGTGTTTAATGTAAGCTGAGACAGAATTCGAAGGTATACCTCAGTACAAAGGAATGCCAATCAGGTTCTGTTTACATTTTAGTTGCTTTGCCCTGGTGTGTAGGTAGGATTTCAGTATTGAGTACTGTGTTTATCAGAAATTCGAACGTGTGGATGCTTCGATACAGTAAATATTAGTAGCGGAATTTATTGAAAATAAATGAAGGAAGTAATTCGTCGCTGTGCCCAATGTTACAGTCAACCAATTAATCAATGAGACATTAACCATTATCATTACAAAGAACAAAGTGTCAATATCCCTTAGAGTGTTAAAAAACCCGTTCGGGTCTCAAATGTAGTTCAAATACTAAACTTTATGTAGTCTAGATAGAATTATTTTTTCAAAAACCAAAATATGACGACAGCCACATTCTAATGAATATAATTTTTAAAAGTATTTGAATTAAAAGTGATAAATGAAAATATTAATCGAATGTGTAATGATTCCCTAATTGCAGTGTGTCCCAAATTGCAGTGCCCCTGGATAGAACTTTTATTTCACTGTAGTATTGCTACGTTTGCTTCACTTGCTGCACACAGGCCTCAGCAACCTAACGTTGTATAGGGATTCAAAATTTACTGTAAATAACGACCAAACATTAATATTTCCAACAAAAATATTTTTGCGAATTTATTAGACAGCACTGATTAGATTTCTTAAGTTACTTCGACCACATCACCCCTCGAATCTCTGGCATTATTATTTATCTGCATTAAAACACAAAATATTCCAAAGTATTTCATAAGAACTCGTTAACTAAATCACAATCGTTCAATTCACAACTACTAGCGGGGTAACGGTTAGCAAAACTCCTCCACAGGAGAGATTTCTAGCAAGAAATTTCCCTATTAATACTAAGAACTGAGCATAAATATCGCGAGTAATTACAATAAGAAGCGAGATCGTGGAAAATCACTGGGTAGCGAGTCGCAATTAGCGGGCGAACACCCAACGGAAATAAATAAGGATATTAGCTTCCCAGCCGCAGATCCGGGTAAGGATAAAAATTATATTATTGTGTTGGGGCTAGGACCAGTTCGTTTAATAAGCATGTTGGAATTTACCCTTATTTGCGGATTACTTGAATTAAAATTATTTTCCCTCCCTGGTAAATCATGTTACTAGACTTTGATTAGTAATTAGTGGATCATTGCAATATGTTTTAGCGGAACGCGTCTTTTAAAAAAAAATATTATTTACTCTAAGAAAAATACTAACAGGACAGATACTCGTAGTAACATTAATACACAAGAATAATAAATTATATAAGTGCCAAATACAAGTTATTTTCACCCTATGTCTCCTATGTTATGTATGTCAAATTTTAATGCATGACTCTGTGCAACTAAGTTGGTAACATAATTTTTTTAATTAAATCTTTATGGGTTTACGCAGCGAAATAATTAAAGTTTACCCCTGGTCAATGGATAGAAACTATACACTGAAAAAAAAGTTATTGAAGTTTACACAATGAGATGAGTTTCGCATGAAATCGAAACTAGTCAAAGAAACACCCGTTTATTTGTCCGTGATTGGAATTGCCCGACATGGTTCACGAGAGCTATAAAAAACCGGACAAGTGCGAGAGCATTCGCGCCCTGAGGGTTCCATACAAACTTAATTGAAGAAATAATTAGAAAATCGTTAATAAAATTTGTAGTTATATCACATGGTACTAAACTAATATATGACTGGATTGCTTAGGTATACGCAAAAAGAGAATTGTAAACTACAAATTTACGGATTTCGGATTTTTTCCTTTACTTGCGCTATAAGACCTTGCTTCTTCCGAAATTTCATGATTCTAGCTCAACGGGAAATACCCCATACGTTTTGATTACGAAAATACTCAAAAATGCGGCAAAATCGGCCATATCTTCTGACTGCGTTGACTTAGAGGTTTGATTTTTTTACAGCTCCAAGGAATTACAGACCTGACCTAAGTTTGTACAGAACCCTCAGGGCGCGAGTCCTACTCGCACTTGTCCGGTTTTTTAAGCGAGCCTAGTCTGGTAGTTAAACGCAATGCGACATAACTGACAGTTAACGTTCCACTCATATTTTTATTCTTCTATACTACTTAAAAAATCGTAACGGGAGTAAATCTGTACATTGAAGGGATTTAAAAAAAAACTTTTGGAATACGTTATTTAGGCTTACCTGACCCCAAAACACTTTTCAAAAAATTTATTGTCTGTCTGTCTGTCTGTTTGTACGGGCACCACGCTGAAACTACTGGTCCGATTTGAACCGGGTTTTTTGTTTGTTTGAAAGCATGTGGTCTAACTTAAAATCTGGTGTACTTGGATTTTTAAAATTCCAACCCTAAAACGGTGAAAAGGGATATTAAATTATGTATGGAAACAAAAAATTAAACAAATCAAATTTACATGCCGCGGGCAACAGTTAGTAAGAAAGCATGTGGTCTGACTTAAAATCTGGTGTACTTGGATTTTTAAAATTCTAACCCTAAAGGGGTGAAAAGGGATATTAAGGTATGTATGGGAACAAAAATTTACAAATCACATTTATATGCCGCGGGCAAGTTAGTAAGTAACATATACGATACCTACTTTTTAATGCGAACGAAGTTGCGGGGCATAAGCTAGTAGATAATAAGTAAAAGGTAGAGTCAGTCGTATCTACGCGAGTATGTTGAGGGCTTCAAGGGGCGCGGGCGGGCAGGCAAATGGCACGCGGGACTCGATCGTGATTAGGTCGGGGACTGCACCGGGCAACGCACTACTATCATCTTTTATCTTTTATAAGTAGGAAATATTGTTCTGGATGATATCTCTGTGATTGCCAATAGCTGTATAGTTCAGCTAGGTATACATACTTAGGTGGCTGGAATTTGATATTATTTCACAACAAGCGGTAAGAATAAATACCTTGTACCTAACTAAACTGTATGATATTTTGTTTCTAAGTAGGCTGTTCATAAAACGGAGAGCATAAGGCTAGATGAAAACCATATAAGCTTCAAGTCATGAGAAAAACAATAATATTTCCCAAATATACAAGGGGGACAGAATAAAATAAATGTACAATAATACGAGGAAGCAGTAAACATAGAAGGTTGTCTGGAAGAGATCGCTCTTAGCGATAAGACCGCCTAGATGTACATTACTGTATCTGTTTTTCTCTTTTTTTGTCTGTAATTTTTAAATGTGCAATAAAGTGTATTGAATTGAATAGAATAGAATATATGATACCATCATCTGTTATTAGTAACGTTATTTGTCAGAACAACAGTGCCTCTTATATCAATGGTGCTAAGATGTCTATAATGAATTATCACTGTACAATTTCATTGTAGTTAAATTTCTTACTAAATAAAGTTAATAAACCGACCGTACCTGCACATTTCAATATAAATTGTGATCTACTATCTTGCAATATATTTTTAATTTCCTCCCCAAAAGATGGAGAGTGGTGATTACAGCCATCTGCCTATCTCCGCTGATTCGTCAAAACCTGCTCGAAATTCTCATATCAACTTCAGCAAGGTAAGCTTTATTACTGTTCGGTATATTCCCGTTTTATTCAACAGCTGGTCCCTGAAGCTTCTCCACGCTAAAACCGATTCCTTGTTACTTGATTTCTGCATTTCGAAAAAGCGTGGTAAATGTTTTCCTCTTGGGTGCTTTTGCAGAAATGAAGAATTCAATGGTTGCTTCTGGGTGCATTACGTTGAGAATTTTTCAAAGTAGTAAAATCTAAACTGATCAGGGACAGCATAATTATATGGTGGGTGAATTCTTTATGTTGTATATTGCGGTTTGAACATTACGAATTCAGAATAGACCATTCTAATACTTCCAGAGTGTTTAAATCCGACTTTTGGAAACTACGAAAGAGATTTAACAATTGTTGCAGGACTTGTGTAGGATTTAAATGTTTTATGGTACATTTTCTAGTTCCGTTCAATACTAATTTACAAAAGTGGCAAAGTTGCTTTACGTTGTATTATTATCATTATTATATTCAAGATTCTTAGATTTTTATGGTTAATCTAAAAATTTAAACATTCGGTGTACATAGAATGAAAGGAAAAGTGGGGTAATAACAACTGCTAAACAAACAAATATAACAAAAAGCGTAACACTTTCATTCATCCATAAAGGAATTGATTGAAAAGCCATCAATTCAATTCAGCTCTTTGTGCGTTTCATAAAAATTGAAACATATTTCGGAATCTGGTAAAAAGTACGTACGCTCAGAGGCTCCTCTATTTTTTCTTTTGTAAGAGATTGCGCTAAGTGATCACATTTCGATATTAAACCATTTGCCGAAGGCCGGTGCCGACTACGTATTTCATTTTACTGAGTGTCTGACGTGAGTTGGAGACTTGCTTTTTGCCAGAATTATTTTTCAATTTCTTTGTATTATATCCAGTGTCAATTTTAATACTTACCTTTAAGTCTGTAGGTTATAACCTTTATTTGATTTACTATTAATTATAATGTCCAATATGAGAAATGTTTAACGAAATGCTCGAACTGAAAAATGTCCAAACTGATAAACGTCCATTCTAAAAAATGTCGAATCATAATTATGATCTATCATATTATGAGGGTATGGACTTATTTTCAAAAAATAAAAAGAGAAAATGTGTTTTTAAATGGGTCGTTTAAAAACTAAATGTCTGTGGTACGTACCTACTCGTAGTTTGGCGTAGATGCCTGTATTTTTATTAACTAAGAAATCACGCAACACGATGCTTTAACCCTCCGTCCGCCGGTGAATGGCGAGAAGAGAGCGCTTCCTGCCCGGCCCGGTGCGCACTCAAGACCTCTGCGGGTGCAGTCCTTTCCTTAGCATGGGGTTAACGTTTCTTTTACTTTAGTTGAAAACCACGTGTTACTAAAGATTTCCTGAACTGCGAAATGTGTCGTTCTATCACTAGAAGATACATAATAATATTATATTGCTACCGAAAAGTAGGCAATCAGTGACCCCTTTTCACAGCAACGTAGTATAGTCGATTAAGCGGTTGAATTTCGTTTGAAATCTTCAGAATGTTTTCTTTCATGCTGCAGAATATTTTGTAAGACATTAAGATAAAGTGGGTGATGATTTAGCTGGATTGACTGTATAAACATATTTATATAATTATAAACATATGTACGTCATAGGTCACTTTCCATTATTAATATTATTATATACCTACCTATACTTAACGATAACTACAGACTTTTTCGGGGAAGTATGCAGAATGTGTGCCTTTTGAACACCACTAATGAAATGAGACATAATTAATTATAGTCGTATAAGTTTTATGATGCATTCTGTTTTGTTGCATGGAAGTTGTAAACGTATTTCAAACGTTGTACTTGTTTTCTGGAACTGAAACTTGCATAAAGCTTTCGTAAGTTCCCTCGCAACAGAGCTCCCAGTTTCTTCTCTCATTAAGTTCATTAACAAGATTCAGCGTCAGTATTTTTGATGCTTTCAGCTCGTTTCAATACTTTCTATTCGTATAATTCCACTTTGTGTTACCACCGACGTAAGCGAAATATTCGAGAAACGCTTTGAGTGCCTATGTTTTAAGTCTGAGGAAAATAATTTCAAACACTTGTGAAAAACTTGGTGCTTGATTATGGGCGCTAATTAGAAGTGTTCTATTATTAATATTTCCAGCTTCACTATTCTTACATGTATAGGTAGTAGTTACATGAGAAAAAAATAAAGTAACCGCAATTAAAAGACAAAACCTTGACTTTTTCTCAATAGAATCTCTCGGTCCAAAAGTAATCTTCAAGTATTAGCAGACCAGGGATTATGGGCAGTAGAATATTTACTTACATTTTTGATATCTGCAAACTTTAGAAATGTTTCATAGATGCTCATTAATTACATTTTTAATTTCGCAAAGTGCAAAACAACAAACTAAAGCGGGAAGTCCATAAAAAGAGTTTTGAGTTTTAGACACTATAACACAATGGTCGGATTTAAACTGAAATTTCAAGATTTTAAATATTACAATGTACTTCGTCGAACTGCAGTGCGGGCTCTGTAAATTCCATTTAGCTAAATAGCTTTTGAGAGAGATAAGAATCTAGCCATACAATGCTTCCCTGCTTCGAGCGGGAAACTAAGAAAATTGAAAAGAGACTCGCCAAGTAGTGCCGCATCGTCCGATTTCAGGAAACCTGAGATTTCGTATTTACCAACATCGTAAAAATTGAGAGGCGATAAACACTTGCGAGTGTTGGACAAAGTTTTTGTGGGAGACAGTCCCGCCGGTCTCGCTATCCTGGTTTTAATAAGTATATAACGTTCCCAAGACGTACCTGTGAGCAGGGGATTTACATAATCATTACCATATCTGGCGCAGTGGCGCGCGTATTATGCCCGAGAGGTTAATAATGCTATTTTCTCGCCACGTTTTCACGTTGCTATTTCACGTTATCGGGCCCCTTTATCTGCGTCGTCATTGTAACTAGCCATTCGCGGAGAGACTCCATATTGCCCTTTCAGACCTCGTGGCGAAGGTTACACAAAGGCTGGACTAAACCGCTTCCGTGTGGTGCCTTAATTTAATGCATCTTTTGAATACAAACGTTAATTGTAAATTCTATGACTAAAGTGCTCGTTTCTATCGTTCCTCATAGTTCTTACTAAATTTTGACAATTAAAATGTACCTAGTCTCCGAGAGCGATACTTTCTTGGCACTAACGTTAACAATGCATTGAAAAACAACACTTCAACCGCTTTTTGACTTAAATTTTCTTATTTATTTAAGGACCGTAGTCCTTCCGATGCTACTTAAGTTTCTTGGCACAGAATAATTCCTGGCTGTTTCGTAAACAAAACACGATAAGACGCGAGTGAGGCGGTGCGTGTGACGCGCACACATGCGCGGAAGTCAGCTCTACTCACTCTTAAGTCTGATTTAACGGATCGTGGCCTACGTTCACTCAAAAATAGATACCTAAGTTAGCGCTCATGCGTATCGGTACTTCAAATTACTTTTTGCATAGCGGAATGAATGGGGGAATTGAACCGATAAAACGGTCCCCATTGTCGGTAACGAATGTGTCATTTCCAGCAGAAATGTGAGCTCGAGTCTTAATCCGAATTGTGACTTTCTGCTATATGGGCTCATTCCGGTTATTTTCGCTTAAAATAGTACAAAATTGTATAGGGATCTCAAAAGTGAGTGCTAATAAATTCTAGGTAAGGTAACATTAATGTTCACCCACAAATATTTTCTTCTTCCGCCAAGATTGTTTTCATTCGTCAGCAATCGGTAATCACACAGATATGATTTAGTATTAAGAACAACTAAAAGCTGCCGAGCAAAGTTACGCAATAACCAATAAATCTAAACTTTCAAAGAAAGTAATTCTGCCTCTATGCTTATGCGATATCCCTGTCTCCGGAGATAACTGTACTTCGTAATCTGCTGAGTGTGCGACGTGATGTAATCGTACCTATTTGTTTTGTCACTGTTGCTTTGTTTTACTTTTTGCCATGTAATAGGAAAATATAGGTAAAGGTATACGCAAAGACATAATATGTAGAGGAATCTTATTTTTGCGCAAAACAACAAGATGGCTATCTTGTCAGGTATACACAGAATCTCGCCGAATTTTCACTTGGGTGGTTAAAAGCGTGCTTTGTCACAGAAATAGGGAGTTTTTCAGCGGAACAGTTACCTTTATAAGGACTTAACGTCGCAGGAAACGGCCGTCTAAGTATACGAGCGCCAGGGCGCCCTCTCGCTGCTGATAACAGAATTATCCGAATGACGCCATCTATCTTTTAAATGTGCACCTTACTTTTGGACGCGATGCGTTGTTGGTGCTACACCCACATTCTCACTAAAAATATTTTAGGAAAGGTAAAAGTTACTTTTTTCGTGTGTATAAAGTACCAACCCACACAATTACATTAAATTGTTAATATCTACCTAGCTGGCCTGTTTTTCATATAGAAAAGGCATTCTCAATTCTTCACTGTGCTAAATCAGCATAAAAATGGCTAGCTATTCATCATCGATTACCTTCGTTGTTGTTCTAAGATAAGATGAATTCTTCTTTCCGTCATATTCATTGGTGCTAGATCAGTTAGTTTTTCATATGAGGGTGTGGTGGTTTGCATTGGCATCGACAGGCTGCTGATATGACCGTGGTGTAACCCTAAGGTTTTACTTGATGATGAAAATGAAATTGTAGTTACTAGCAGATCTACTTGTTTAATACTATTCTACTACCTGGAAACGCAACGAAGAGATACGAAGTATGGCTGGACTGAAAGAAATTGATGAATGATTAAGATGAAAAAAGCATGCTTCGTTGGTTCGGACATGTTGAGCGAATAAATGATGAACGAATGACGACATAAATTTATTGAGGGAATGTGAGTGGTGGTACGAGTATGAGCGGCCAGGGAAGACCTTGTCTACATAATACGTGCATCAGATAGAGCGGGTGCTCACAGACGGAAATGCAAAGAGCACTCGCGTCCCGCGGCGAGCGTGTGTGAAGAGAACGATGAGACTGAGCGAAGCGAAAGAGGTGTGTCAGGATCGCGATACTTGGCGCTCCGTTCTTGCTGCCTACCCCCGTCAGGGACAAAGCGTGAAGATACCTATATAATAAGTAGTTATGCAACTTTTTAAATGTATCATTTACTATCAATTTTAATAGATAATTGACAGCTCCTTAGCCAGTCCATTTAAACTAATTCTAATTGCGAGATTTGTACTAACCACAAAGCAAGGTGTCATGACTTAATTTGTTTCAATATTCATTAGAATGTGGCTGTCGTCATATTTTGGTTTTTGAAAAAAGAATTCTATCTAGACTACATAAAGTTTAGTATTTGAACTATATTTGAGACCCGAACGTGTTTTTTAACACTCTAAGGGATATTTGTACACCTCTCCCCTGTGCACCACTGCATTTAGACCGCATAATGCATTAACTGATTACGTTCACTATCCATCATCTTCCTATGTGTCCGACACGGGGAAACCTTTCAGGGAATTATGTTACCCACTCATCAAGGTAAAAACAGCATCAGAACGACAATAACGTGTTTGGAACATTATTGTTTTGCTACTGAGCTTGTAAAAGCTGGTAAAAAGTCATTTCTATATGAAAAAAAATGTTTTTTATACCTAGGCAAAAAAATACATACTAGATCTGGCGATGTGATGTACAAAAGTTGAGATATCTATACTACTGAAGTTGCAAGAGATTTTAAATAGTTGAAAAATCTGTGACGGTAAAATTTTACAAATTATATTTTATTCACAACATGTTTCCCTATCAATTGTTTTAATTGCCTGCGGCAAAATAACGAGATACTTTGTTTTTAAAAGTAAAAGAAACTCAGAATCAAACGTATAAATATCATAATAGTCGAAAATCTTTTTTAATATTAGGGCGAGTGACGCTTATAATATTTACATTATTCATTAAATTTTAATGTAAGAACCTATCGGCGGGCCACAAGCTCATTTCTACAATTATAATGTAACAGCCAATCTACTCGTATGTTGAGAATAGGTGTTCCCATAATAACTTTAACACGAGTTTAATTTGAACGCGTGGTTCGTCGGTGATGTATCGCTTGTTGCAAGCTTCTATCCTATAATGTCTTACACGTAACTCTGGCACTATTAACTAAGTAGATTGAACTTCTGGAAAAAGCAGTTTTAATTATACTTAAGTATTTTTAGTGGTTCTGTGAGAATTGTAGACCTCGCCATCCCTTATAAACCAAACCTAACAGAAACGAACAGAAGTCAACTTTGCAGTTGGAGACAAGATTAAGTACTAAAGTGACTAAAATTAGCACTTTAAAGCTTAATATTTTGCAAACGGATCCCTAAATCGAAAAATGTTTTCCACACACCCGCGATATTTTTGAAAGACCTATCCAACGATACCCACACTACAGGATTCACCAGAAAAAAAATTCACTCCCACTTTGCGAGTATGGCGCGTACTCTAAAAAAAAATGTTTTTCAAGATTTTATTCTACTCATTTTGTCAGCGTGATTAATTTATACCCCTGCCAAATTTTCGTCAAAATCGGTTGAAAAATGCGATCTTGACAATGAGAATTACAGACAAAAAGACTGACAGACGGACAAAAGCATTTTTGGCCAATCTCGAAACCGAGACGCTTCGCTTGCTTCGCTCGCTCGGTCAATTAGAATATTCGTAAAAAATTAACTTAAAATATTAGTATCACTTTTTGCAAAAGAGATCTACCGCCAAATATTTTACAATGAATTTTTTGACGTATCGGCTTGTCATTATCCTTTTTGCAAAAAGTGATTCATTTATGTTGGTAAGTGTACTGTTAGTACGCGAAGCACATTTTGCAACTCCATTATTTATCCCTTTAAGACTTAGCATGTAAGCCAGCCAGTAAATATTGCGTTCTGTTTAAAGAAAAATATGTTAAACACGTAGGCAGGCGGCTTTTGTTGTTGAGAGACGTATTTGGGACGATGATTTCATTTCGCGCCAATGAACACATTTTTTTCATTTTCGGGAAAATCAAGTATGTAAGGTAAGAGCATTAAAATCTCCTGCCTTTTTGTATCTACATGTACCTTTATGGCTCGCGAGAAGGATATTGTGCGATAGAAAATATTCGTTGATGTTTTCTGATAAAATATTTTTCTCATCTTTTACACTAATGAGAATAAGCAGAGGAGGCAATAAATTGAAATTTATTTTCTCCTTGGAACGCGTACACATACTTACATAAATATTTATTACTTATTAAGGTCTGCATAGCAATTCATTAGACAGGTTTTACGAGTTATTCAAATGCGATTTATTATAATGTAATAAGTATTGCAATAAGTCAATGTATATATAGATACGCCAACGCCATATACATCTACATCGAAAATCGTTTTACCGGTTACAAATATTAAGTAGAAAACTATTGGGATAACATTAACAAAGATCCCTGAGCGCACTACAAAAGTTTAGGAGAAGTTTTCTTATATTTAATAAAATGACTGGTGTTTGTCGAACTTTTCCAGAGCGCAAATTATAAGTAGGAAACACAAATAATAGTTGACGTAGGGCCCGACGGCGCGCGGCGGGGCGAGCGGGGGTGCGGGCGGGTGCCGGCCGGAGGAGGGGCGGTAATCAGCCCGGACAGTAATTCGGGAGCCTTAAGGGTGTGATCGGTTAGCGCAGACAAGGGTACCACTAGCATCCTTGGAGAGAAGAAATACTTTAGTTCAACATTTCCACTGTGGTTTTGTTTTGTAGCTCTTCGAGATTAGGCAATTTCTCGATAAACATGCGACCGTTTCGGGCAGCTGCTATTGCTTAGTTTGTGAGACGTCTCCGGAGAAATTAATGTAATGTGGAATATAAGTTAGGGCACCGTAATAAGATTGGGTTCGATGTTTCTGTCTGTTTCATCCCAACAGTTTATTTAGGAGTGCGATATAGCCTGCTACGAATAAGCTATACGTTCGTTTGCGATAGCATCTGATTAGATGGAGTATAGCTGTTACAACTTATACTAGTAGTTCCGTGAGAACAGTAGACCTCGCCAGCCCTTATAAACCAAACCTAAAAGAAACCAACAAAAGTCAACTTTGGAAACAGAAAAAGTACCTACTAAAGTGACAAAAATTAGCACTTTAAAGCTTAATATTTCGCAAACGGATCCCTGAATCGAAAAATGTTTATCACACACCCGCGATATTTTTGAAAGACCCATCCAACGATACCCCACACCATGGATATCACGCGGAAAAAAATAATTTTCCATTTTACGTATGCAGTTCTATGAACATAATTTATTTTTTCAACTTTCTTAAGTCGATCCACTATTACTCAAAAACTAATAGAACCTACTTAGCCGTAATAGTTTTCATTGTAACTACGTTATATATGCTACTGCCATGAATTTTTTCACATTTCCAGAAGCAACCGTTTAGCTGGCAGGGGGGGGGGACACGTGACTCTAACAAAAATTACCGCTTTAAAGCTTAATATTTCGCCAACGGATCCCTAAATCGAAAAAATGGTATTTACACACCAGCAATATTTTTGAAAGACCTATCCAACGATATCCCACACTATGGGATTCACAAGAAAAAAAAAGTTCACTCCCACTTTGCGAGTATGGTAGGTACTCTAAAAAAAATGTTTTTCAAAATTTTATTCTACTCATTTTGTAGGTTTAATTAATATTAACATATGCCAAATTTTCGTCAAAATCGGTTGAAAAATGCGACCTGTAGAGAATTACAGACAGACAGACAGACAGACAGACAGACAGCCGGACAAGAGCATTTTTGGCCAGTCTCGAAACGTAGACGCTTCGCTCGCTTCGCTCGCTCGGTCAAATAAGTAAAAGAATATTGCTACAATGTAGGTACATACAATATATTATAATAATTCTAGGTACCTACTAAACATATACTAAATTACATACAATAGGTAAGTATACGTAAATGAATATCATTTGAGATGTCAATTCACCATAAATTCCAACAGAATATTGAGCCATCGATTGCTCTTACCTATATTATTATCCATTACTCTTTTATTAGGTACTCTTATATTTTGCACTTATGTAGAAATGATCAGCCTAAATTGTGTGCATTTTTAGAGAAAAAGCTTACATCAAAAATTAACTTTAATTCAGAACTAATAATAATATATATTATAGTATGTATAGTATATTTATAGTATGTTATTAACTTATTAATATGTTATATATGTATGTGTATATTATAATATTTAATTAGGTATATTTGTTATTACTTAAATATTTTTTTAATTTTAACATGCACAACTTTAGATCTCCCGTAATGTTTACTCTTTCTAACAGTGAGGGTTGGCTGGAAGAGATCTCTTGTAGAGATAAGTTCTCCTTTGTACACATATTTCTTGTTCGTTTTTCATTGTAAATTTATTTTGTGCAATAAAGAATAATATATAATTACTTATAAATCTAACTAATGAAATAGGATGTTAAAACAATTAAGCAAATAGCCTAAAGCCTAAAACCTGCGGACAGTAGTATTCATGATCTCAGCCTAAAACAGATGTATAAAAGTTGCATTCAATGTTTATTAAAATGTAAGTAGGTGGGTATATTTATCATTAATTTATTATACACGCGTTTTATAAATCACCTTTGCGTGCAAGTTTAAAATGTTCAAAAACAAACATATAAATAAAATGCAACAAAAAACCAGGTTAATCCCAATTAAGGGCGCTCTGAATCTTTTGAACGCACGTTATATGGAGGCGGCCCACGCAACACTCATCGGTTTTGAGTACACAGGCAGCCACGAAAGAGCCCTTGAGCCCCTCTAGTCGGCAGACTTCGGATATCTTTGCACCTTAATTACACTCTGCTTCGGCACAAGTACGGCACGTATAGTCTCTATAGCCGAAAAGAAAAAAAGAAAAAATCCGAAGATCGAAAATCCGCTCTGCATGAAAAGGGCCACCTGTAGAGAATTAATGTAGCTCTTAATTTAAGATTAGGAGAGTGTTGTTGATTTGAGTTCTACTGATTGTTAATCCACAAATCAAACGCTATTTCAACATTATCAGGTATAATGGTTAATTCAAAATTACCAGGTTATACTGGTTAATTCAATATCCATTTTAAATTATCATATCGATCATTCGTTGCTCATGAGGCATGAAAGGTGTTGCGAGTATAACCTTATTGGAATTGTTACTGTATTTACTAGAGATTAGATTCTTAAAAAGCTGAATGAATAAATATTAGGCGACTATCGTCCTCGTTGACAAAGAAATGTGAGAGCGTAAATTCAGCGGTGAGACTTATAATGTTAGCAGAACCACCTATTGAACATTTTAAACAGATGCAGAAATTTCCCAGGACTTTTCTGGTTTCCCGCATATAAAGTATGCTATACGTTTTTTTCAGGATATAAGCTATCGCTGTAGGCAGTTTCATTCAGATCCGTTCAGCCATTTTGGCACGATTGTGCGACAAACATCCAAACAAATTAAAAACAAACATCCACACTAACGCATTTATGAAACTAGTAGTTCCGTGAGAACAGTAGACCTCGCCAGCCCTTATAAACCAAACCTAAAAGAAACCAACAAAAGTCAACTTTGGAAACAGAAAAAGTACCTACTAAAGTGACAAAAATTAGCACTTTAAAGCTTAATATTTCGCAAACGGATCCCTGAATCGAAAAATGTTTATCACACACCCGCGATATTTTTGAAAGACCCATCCAACGATACCCCACACCATGGATATCACGCGGAAAAAAATAATTTTCCATTTTACGTATGCAGTTCTATGAACATAATTTATTTTTTCAACTTTCTTAAGTCGATCCACTATTACTCAAAAACTAATAGAACCTACTTAGCCGTAATAGTTTTCCTTGTAACTACGTTATATATGCTACTGCCATGAATTTTTTCACATTTCCAGAAGCAACCGTTTAGCTGGCAGGGGGGGGGCACACGTGACTCTAACAAAAATTACCGCTTTAAAGCTTAATATTTCGCCAACGGATCCCTAAATCGAAAAAATGGTATTCACACACCAGCAATATTTTTGAAAGACCTATCCAACGATATCCCACACTATGGGATTCACAAGAAAAAAAAAGTTCACTCCCACTTTGCGAGTATGGTAGGTACTCTAAAAAAATGTTTTTCAAAATTTTATTCTACTCATTTTGTAGGTTTAATTAATTTATACATATGCCAAATTTTCGTCAAAATCGGTTGAAAAATGCGACCTGTAGAGAATTACAGACAGACAGACAGACAGACAGACAGACAGACAGCCGGACAAGAGCATTTTTGGCCATTCTCGAAACGTAGACTCTTCGCTCGCTTCGCTCGCTCGGTCAAATAGATTGATAATAAAAGGTTTCTTTTGGAAATGGTAACACCGATGTACCTATGAGCGCTCTCTTGGGGTTCAAAGTAGGTATACATGATTAAATTACTCCAATTTATTAACGTAATGCAAAAGACCAACATTCTCCGGGAACTGTAGTGTACACGTACGAGGAAAAAGTTTGGCAACAAGTAAATGGGTGCGCTCATAGGATTTTGTTGACAAATATTGTTTCTTTGTGTAGGTACTCCAGATTTCTTTCATATAATACTATGGTATAGCGATGTGACAACACTTTCTTTTTATCAAATGCTTTGAGCATTATTGATCTAATAAACAAAGAGGTCTAACTACCTTTTAGTCAAGAAAAATTAATACAAAGTAATTTATTTGATTTGTGGAATCACCATAGTAACATAGCCTTCGTATCGAAATGACCTAAACGCAAAACCTCCTAAAAGCAAAATGTCTCAAAATTTATACAGTCAGTACTATTAAAAAGGGTACGTTCTGCTTTGGGAGGCGTATCACCCGTGGACCAATTGGATTGTTTCGCCATTTTCCTTGATCAACGAAATGAAAACAACTAATGTGATTTTTAGATACAACATATTTAATATTTTAATATAATAAGAATTATTCAGACACTCTTTCAAAAATCGGACGCGCAACTTTCTGATAATACAACCCGGAAACTGCTGATCTCAGCAATATCCAACCGTGCTGAGCGCGCGCCGAATCCACTAAAGCCGTCCTCTTATCCGACAACTTTTACATTATCTGTCGAACTTTTATATAAATTTGAGCCCCCAACACTACTTACGCTTATCAAGTCAAAACTACCTAAGCGTGTATTTATTTGTTTCTATTTTCTGGCTGATTGACTCTGTAACTTCTAGGGAAGAGACGCGACGGTGTGGGTTAGCCTACCTTTCAAAGTTGTTCGCCCCTGATTCAGAATCAGTTAATGCAAAAGTTTATTTTTATAAGTAAGATTACACGGGAGTTTGGATACAAGTTTTCGGAGCAGCTTTCTTTCTGAAATCCCACGAAGTATGGATGGAGCGACGCTCTGGCCCGGCTTCGAGGATTAATGCTGAATTTAAAATAATTTGGCGACTGTTTCTTTTATATTGGAAATTCACGAACTTCGCTAGACTTTTTATTGACTAACTAGATTAAGCTCTTTTTATTAATCCTATTTATTTCTGCGTCGATAGTTAAAAAGGGTTGGTGTTTACATTAAGCTCAGCTTTTTTAATTTTAAGGATGCGAAAAAATGGGCACGCTTATATATGATATATTTTGTCCATCTATGTGTTTGTTAAATTGTTTTGGGGAAAATTATGGTTTCAGGAAAAAAAATCCGAGATATTTCAGACAAACTAAAATTGACGGCGTCGCTTTACTGTGTTTTCACTGTGTTCAACCACTATAGGTACACCAGGTATACCCATACAAAAAGTACGTTTATATAGCTTCTCGTATTAACAATTACTGAGCTTAATATGGTGAGCCCATTGTATCGCGTTATCGTTTGTACATGTCCAATCGTCGGAATTTATGTGCGCTTCCCGATGGAGCTCATAAACATTGTAAAACTTCCGGCAGATGGTGGGCGGGAGCCGGGCCCGATTATGTTGCTACGTCGCGTCGCGCGGACCCTGCAATGTTAATATCACGACTCCACAAAACAAATGAAAGTAAACGTTAACAATTTAAAAGGTTCGTTTGCTAATCCGCTTTTCATTTAACAACATAAATACGTTATACATCGTGGTCGGTATTATCATCTAAATAATTCTTACAGAAAAATTAAACAATTTTAATATGAAAGTAGAGCTGACAATTAATTTGGACCGCCCTCGATTTATGGCCTTTTCTGACAAAATGGGTTTGTGTAAAAGTGGTTTGGCCTGTCCCCATTCATTATAGGCCCAACAATTTTACCATGGTTGAAAAACTCGAAATGGCTACATAATTTTTACAGGCGACATCCACTCCGTCATAATACGCCATTAACGCCTGAGCGACGCGGCCTCTAATTCACGTTTAAAAGCCTGCACTTGAGTCAAAGTCAGCAGTAATTTCGTCTTAGCCAGCAACACCTAGCAAAAATCTAATTTGTCAAGGAGTACACTGCGGCTACAAGAATGGTTGACTTTATTATTCTTCGTAGAATTTCTTACAATGCTTTTAATATTATGACATTGTTACGAAATAGAGAGCATAGTTGCGGGCGTCCTATCTCATTTGTCACAAGAATATTTTATCTAAGTAGTCACATTTAAGTATAGTAAAACTAGCAAGTACCACTCAATATTAAATGAGCAATTTAGGTTACGTAAAGTAAGAGACGTACATGTACCCTAAACCTACATGTATTTATGATCCAATCCCTGTTTAGTGAGAGCATAATTTTATGATTCATATAAGAGGAACAACCCATATTTTAAACATCGAACTCGTTTCAATTTTACTTAACAATTCTTAACATAATACCTGATAGACATGCGTTGCTATAAGATTATTATCGACTGTTTCATGATTTTTTATAGTCGTGATACCAAGGGCGGACAAAACCAAACGGCGTAGTTGTATTAGTAGCGATTTGTTTCCATGGACTGTCAGTAGCACGCAGGTCGTGGGCCGTGCCTCGGGTTCTCACGCACCGCTTCACCGACCCTTAGGATGCGGACTCGTAGCGCCATTCAGCGTGCGCGGACGCGTAGCGAATTTAGAAGAGTGCGGACACGTCATAGAGTCTATGGATAGTGGTGCTACGTAGTGTGCTGTGGAGAGTACGATCACATAGAAGGCTACGGATAGTGCTGCTACGTAGCGAGCTATGTACAGTACGGTCATTATAGAGGCCACGGATAGTGCTGCTACGTAAGTGCTGTGGAGAGTACGGTCACTTAAAGGCTACGGATAGTGCTGCTACGTAGCGAGCTATGTAGAGTACGGTCATATAGAGGCCACGGATAGTGCTGCTACGTAGCGAGCAGAGCTGCGGTGGGTATGGTTACATAGAGCTATTGATAGTGTTGCTGTATAGTGAGCTGTGGGGGTACGATCACATAGAGGCTACGGATACTGCTGCTACGTAGCTAGCTACGTAGAATAAGGTCACATAGGGGCTACAGATATCGCTGCGGCGTAGCGATCTGTGGAGAGTACGGTCACATAGAGGCTACGGATAGTGCTGCTGCTTAGCGAGCAACGGAGAGTCCGGTTACAGAAGCCATTAAGCAATTGACAACTTATTCTGATATAATTTCTTAATATATTTAGCTTTGATGAGATTTCAATCAAAATAGAATTTTATTTTTTTAGGTAGGTAAATAAGGTGTTTTAGGTAACACGTTTGAGGTAACAGGTATTTTCCAAAAAGTAAACAAGAATTCGCATTGGTAATATTTTTCTTTGATATTGAACAAAAGCTGAATAATCATAATATTGTTATCGCATTGACCATCCATAACACCGTGAACCAAACGAAACAATAGCCATCTTTGAATTGTTTCACATAATCCAAATTACAAGTTTCCAATTGTAAGCCCAAAACTCAATCCAGTGGTTTGACCATTACCTTTGTACTAGTTTATGTTAATTGAACTGCGATAAGGTACACTTACAAGTTAGTTACGGTTACTGAATAGTTACAGAATGTATATCTAGCGATATAAGAACCTACCTATATCGTCATCCATCACACGATTAAGTTCAATTTTATTCAACTCATTACTCTATATCAGCTAAATTATTTAGATACACAGGAAAATTTATATATGCACCTAACATAAATTATTATTGTCGACAACCAAGTGGTGTATACGATTAGAGCGTATTTTGCATGTAGACGGTGTGGTTACTGATCAGATTGAAGGTTTGAAATTTGCTGTCGCATGTATTTTTGACAATTTTTTGTTCAATTCCTCAGTAGGTCCATACTTTCAAATCTGGATCTGGTAAACGGATCTAGCGAGAAAAGTACTTTTCAGTAGATCTACATTGTCAAAAATTGGATCTAGTGAGAAAAAAAATATCTTACTATATCCATGATGGATCTGGTAAAAGGATCTACTGAGAACGAACGTTCGCTTCGGGCGCAGCAGGTCAGATTCCTAGAGTTATCTCAGTGGACATTCTAAGTAGGTACCTAACTTAGTACCTTAAGTCTTCATCATGATACTAGACTTTATTCTGAACCAAAAGTCACGCATTTAAAATTTGACAGCCCTATGATTAGTTTCATCGTCGTTATTACTGTTTGTCAACGAGATAGAAGTATAGCTCTAGTACTGTCAAATTGCCCCCAGAATGAAGCTGAAACAATCATTGTCTGAAACGTAACACCTAACACCATAATTTGTGTTTTGCAGTAGAAGAGCAAATATAGACTAGTTAATCAGCAAAATGGTATGAATAAATCAAACTCTAATAAAGCCCTTTATACCACAAAAAATCTTGTAAAAATACATTTCCCTGAAAATACTTAATCTCTGTCAAACAAAAACATTTACTTTTAGAATTGTCACAAATTTGTGGAAAAAAGTTTTAAATTAAGAAGATGACATTGAACAATACTCCAAAAATCTACGACGCGTAATGTCGGTAACGAAGGTTGCTCTCTTTGTTATAAGAAGGTTTCATTCTAATAAACGTATCCGCTTGACAAAGTCTTTACTCGGAAGAATTATATCATTCATCCTTAAAATGGATTCCAAAAGGAGGGAAGCAATTTCATTTGTGAGAACCTGCTCCTGCTTATAATCCGTCCAAGGTAATAACATTTCATATTCGTAATAGAATCATTCTGCGTCGCACGGAAACTTTATAGTCTCATTTTCATTGAAAGCGTTTAGTAGGAATAAACTTGTAGAATATTTGATGCACGGCCCTGGAACGGAACGGGCCCAATCTCCGGGGCCCTGCCCGGCTAATCAACACGCCCGCTTCCAACTGTAACTTGCTTCTTATTTAAATATTACATGATGAGAACAGCGGCAGTGCCAGGGTAGAGTAGGCAGGCATAGACGCTCTCTAATACAATGCATTAGTAAGTTTAAGATGAAGTATTCCAAAGATCAGTCTTTCTGGCATTTTCAATGTGGTTATGGGTAGGTGTGTTTCAGACTGCCAACTTACACTGAACAGAATGAAACTTACCTACGTTATTTATATATTTACGTTAATGTTTAAGCACTCGTTTAATTATCGATTTGGATAATACAAATTATTTATAAAGCCGGGGTGAATTTGTTTTAAAGTAACTTTTATTTCGTTGTGTGACTTTTTATACAGTTTTACATTGTAGACGTCGTAATAATATTTGAATATCACAAGTTTAATTTGTCATAAAAATCAACTATCTACAATGTAGTACCTACATTTATAAGTAGGTAGAAAAAAGTAGAAAAATGATATGAATATACAACGTAACATTCAGCAACCTTTAAGATTAAATTCACATTCGACATGTATGCCTCGCGTTGAGGATCTCTCACGTAATCGTTAATTAAATCCACGACCAGTGAAGGTGCCGCCGTCTCCTAATAAAAGTTGTCCCGTGAATATTCAGCAGTATACGACCACATCGTCCACCACATTTCACACTTTATGCCCATCCGCATAAGGTCCTCCAATTCTCCAAATTCTACGAATGAGGACGTCTTTGTGTTTGTGAAACCGAACAACTCTTCGGCTATTGTGATTATTGACGTGGATTAGGTACCTCAGTTGTTGTTAAGATGTGAACATGTTCTATTATTGTATTGAGTCAAAGACAGCTGATGAAACTCAGATTAAAAAAGCTAATACTAGGTATTACGTGATTCTGTCTGGTATTGCCAATATATTTTATTAGAATGTACTTAACCTTTAGAATGTGGCTGTCAGATTTTGGTTTTTGAAAAACGAATTTTATCTAGACTTCACTTAAGTCTAGTATTTGATCTTGTTTTTTGGGTCGCAAAACCCGTTTTAACACTCTGAGGGTTAAGTAATATCTCATCATCATTATGTAAATTAGTATAAGTAATAAATATTTTATAATTTACAATTATTACTTTAAAAGTAAATTAAGAGGATATCGTAAGAAATAAATAGGTACACTTACATAAACATGTCACACATGTGAAAATAAAAGACCCACTCACGCGGAACTCGATAAAGTGTGTTTAGAGCTTTCGGTAAATTCACATTTTTATCAATGTATATTCACACAGGCGGCAAGCGAAATTCTAATTTGTTGTGTTATCGAATTCATCGGAGGGTGGGAGTGCGTAGTTACCTCGGGAGGTGAGCTGGCGCCGCGGAGTTCTCGCCGGGACAAGATTTATGTAAGGACTTTTGTGTTTGTACGAGTAGTTAAGCAGGGCCGGGGCGAGGGGCGCGGGGCGTGGGCTCTGCTCATCTCCATTCGCTCCCACGCGCGCCAAGCAAGATACCTAACAACATATACAGATCCTTTTGTCTATCCTCTTACATCCGCAACAGTTTCCTTCATCGGAGGGAAAAATGCCTCATTTTAAAATTCCACGCGTATACATAGCATGTACTCGTAAATACGAGTAGAAGTTACTTTTTCCTTTTTTGCAATTTCTCGCCATAGACACATCATCTGGCGTGGATGAGTTTTTGTTGGGCCGGAGGAAGTCCCTTTGTCTTCGCTATGAAAGTCAGAACTGTAAGGAATATCCAGCAGCTCCCCGGAGAGTCGTGTATGGGCATTGTTTCGAGAAAAATCTAAACTTAGACTTTTGTTCCGGCCTGCGTCTGCTTAAAGCAACACGTGGCTCCAGCGGCGCTAAGTAATGAAATCTACTCGACTTTAATTAAAAACTCGTTATAACAAAATGTTAACCGATAAACTAGAATAGCTTTTCTCGTAAAATGTTTTAGCGCTCTTGTTAACTTGTGTGATTTAACTGTAATCCTGGTTTAAACAAAGGTAAGGGGTCACACATAAAATGTTATGAATTACAGAGTCGTCCGACATCAAAATATATGTGTAGTTTGGAAGGGAGTAAAGCGTAGATTACTACTTGGTGAACCCTTTGCTATTATTATTTAACATACAGAATAATATAAAGTACAGAGTAAAATTGAAAGGGTTTAAGTTGCCGCATTAAAATGTAGTATATGGTGAACTCACTTTGGCGATTTGCTCATCGTCGTTCTCTCATAATATTTAGTAACAAAGACCACCTTCCATGATCATTCAGGTCAGTTTCACGATAGCCTTCATACACCTCTTTACATTCTTATTAAGTATTCCTATAGTCATACACATGCCTATAATAATAAGTCCACGCTGGAAAATCTCTTTGCATATTTTTTTGTAAATTTGTGAAATTAAAAGATACGTAGGTATGTACTTGATTTTTCGCACAAAAATAAATAAGCCAAAAAGCAATGAATAAATGGTTTCTTAAGGAACAAATGCGAAGCCTCTGAGTCTGCCGTAGGCTGTTTGTCTTCCGGGATTTCAGCGCGAGGACAATGTAGCATAGTCTTCATGTTATTGCCTCAATTAATCATAACTTTGTGTTAGTGAAATTTCTCTGGTGGGTAGACCATTGGTGCATGAGTTCACGAAAGCATGAAATTGGATCGCTAAACCTTGGCGTTCGCTTTTCTTAGAACTAGGGCGTAGCTGATTTTGAATTTTTGGTAAAATGTGCATTTGGCTAGGCATAATTATTTTTATTTAATGATTTTCAATTAGTTAATAATAATAAGTATTTCTTCTTAGTAAAAAGTTAAACTAAACCAAATCAAAAAATCAAATCTGCAGCCTATTAATATGACCCCAATCTGTCAGATTGGACATTATTACAGTAAATCGTTGGGGCACAGGCTACCCTCTCAAAGGGGACAAAAACTCACTGGAACCATTGTAACTTGTCATGCCATGCATGACAGGTGATCGAACTCGGACCTCTCGACATGACAGGCCGCGTCTTCCCTACTACACTACCGACGCCACCTACGAGCCTACAGCATAAATAAATTAAATTTTCATAAGCAACATCATCATCAGTCCTTTAGCATCCACTGCTGGACATAGACCTTCCCCAATGAGCGCCACCAAACTCGGTCCTCCGCCTTCCACGTCCAACCGCTTCCGGCCACCTTCGTTCTTAGTTCATAATTATATACTACATTTAGTGTGAATTATATCTATGTACTAAACGCAAAATAAATTGCATAACTAACTCCCGGCCAGGGGCCTGCCGGGACAAAGTGCGAGCATAGAATTATGACAATAGTTTAAGAGTTAATACACCGAATTTAGGTAGAGGATGTCGCAAGTGGCGCTACGTCCTTCGCGTAGACCTGCGCTACGCCCGCCGCCGGTCTCTACGACGCGCGACGCTACGCTGCCTCGTAGACGTGTCTTATTTATGTCTTGTAATAATTCAGCTTAGTTTTTGTTAAAGTAAATATCCCACACCTGAGTTTAAATAATGGTCATTACACATATTTGAAGTGCTATGAATCTAGTTGACTTGCCTTGTTTTCTTTATATTTACTTCATTTCTAGAAGTAGAAACTTGTTATTAGTTTTCTACCATCATATTTTACATAACTAATTAGGTTTTAAATAGTCGTAAGTTTTCCGCATAGGGTACGTAGGTACTTACATTTTCTAAAACTGCCTGATATTTTTAATTTTTAAAACCTTTATTTTTAGACGAATTTTTGTGTGAACCAATGCCGAGTGTTGTGGCCTCAGGTTTTTAGCGGACGCGGAAGAGAACGAATGAATAAAATGGAACGGAAAGGGGTAAAGTGAATGAGTATTTCCAGTCAGGAATTATGTTGTTGAATGTTATTTGTTACTTTACAAGTGTTTTGTATGTGCGCTACGATATGACTAATTTAATTATTTAGGTGTATCGAAATATGACATCCTAATATTATCAAAAATGATTTTAAATTTCTATTTAGTAAGTCGTCCATTTTCACAACCAGTTCCTTTCTATGTCGCTCCTCGCTGCGGCGGTACAAAACGGCCTATTAGTGAACTAAATATTATAATTACTTTCGTAGGGTCGGGAAATAAGTAGACGGCAAAAAGTGTTTTTTTCCATTGAAATTACGTCGTCCTCGGCAGCGGGGCGCAATTAATTGGGATTAGTGTGTGAGGTCGTGTGTTCCGTTCCCTACTTATTTTTCACGTTACGAAAGTCCGCTGGCGAGGTCCAGCGCTCGCGCCCGATTATTGAATTAAAGTTGATAAGTGTATTAGCCAGTGTTGTTGCCCCATTCCCTTGATTAATGGCCGACCGTTGCTTTTTCTCTCTCATTTATATGATAATGAGTCGGCAGCCGCAACCGAACACAGTTATTATGTGTAAATGGACGTAGTTCGAAGTGGAAACACTTTTTGAAAAATAAAAAAGTTCAGCCGCACTGACGCTACCATAGTAGCGAGCGGGAGCGTAGCGAGCTTTTTCTGTGTTCTGTGGACGCTACGATGCTATACGGGATAGGGCAATACGTAATCTTTTCGTGATATTGAAATGTTAAATGTATAAATCCGTAATAACCAAATTTTATTATTATTAAAAGCTGATGTTATATTATTACCTGAATACAATATTTACACACATATTATTAAACATTGTTAGTTTAACAGTTTGCCAGAAGAACCAAAAAATTTTTCTTTAGAAAGTTTTAGCAAACATTATTATTATTTATAATTCGTACAATAATTTTCATGTTCTACGTAATTATTAACAATTCAGTTAAAAACTGTCAAAAAGTTATTTTTAATTTATTAGGTATATAAGATTTGAATTTTTGAATAATAAAGCGTACTGTGCAGAATTCGTAAATTTTAGTTTTTTTCTCGGGAAATTTTTTTTTTTCCTTAAATTTTTCTATTTATATTTTCCTGTCTATTTTACATAATATCTATAAGTATAAATGTTAGAATTTTAGCTCAATCGGACAGACAACAAATGAGACAGAAATAATGGTATCAGTCCAATATCCATTTGGCAGGCCTCCCACAAGGTGTACCGACGATCTGGTGAAGGTCGCGGTACCCGGCTGGATGAGGTTAGCGCAGGACCGGTCGTCGTGGAGATCCCTTTGTCCAGCATCCCTATAAAGGATTACTTGTATGTAATTTTATAACTATTAGAATTCAAATTCCAAAAATAAAGTGCGTGCTTCAAGTACTAGGGGCGCGTACCCACAGAGGTAGAGCATAAAGCGTCTGCTCCCTACTGGCCGCGGCTCGGCACACCGCGCTGTCTGCTACTTAATTCCCCTTTGTTTAATACAATCTACTGGGAGCGCCGCTAGGGTTACGTTATGATGACATTTGGATTTGCTGTGTATAATACAGCGCGCGCGGCGGGAATGAAATCCGGAAATATGGGTGCATACACTGCGTATTCGCGGGCCGTGAAAGCACTCCTTTCACCACAGCCACCGTGCTCCTCGGATATTAATGATGTCAAACGTCGAGACGTCTTTGTCTAGATTGACGAGTCTTGGAACTATTTCATTTAAATAAGACAATTTGAGTTGAGATTAAAACAGCACGCAGTTAGAACATCTCAGTCGTTGCTGTCAAATTATATTATACAAAGCCAAAGGTTTCTTATTATTGTTATATCCTAATATTTTTAAATTTCAGTGAAATTAATGTCAGTTAGTTAATATTTAGTCAGTAAGTAGTACTCTAGAAAGAAGATATAAACATTTGTTATTTTTCGTTATTTAAGAAGGTCTATCAAATTTTAATGGATGACGAGGTAGCATTTCGTGCAGAGCAGCTCTTTAACGTTATAAAAAGGTTTTAGAAGTGTCAATGACGTCATCGTTAGTCATAGAATGGTCACAAAAGCAATATAAAACAAGGAGGGAGAAAAGTAGGGAAATAGTAAGAGTAGGAAAGAGAAAAGGACAGATTGATTGAGGTGAATACTAGTAAAGTGATTGTTAAATCTAGAACACAGTAACTCATTCATTTCATAACCCTTCCTTCGTAGACATATTTCACGCCTAAAATCTGCTCTACAGTTCCCCCCACTGAACCGACCTCACTAAAAGTCATAGTGATTGATGTCAACCCAATGAATCGATCTCAATTGATGTTATTGGAGCACATAACTGTAAAATTGTATTTAGTTAGGCTAGGTGCACCCGAATGTGACCGACAGCTATCAACAGATAGTCATGGGCTCATCACTTAACCTTCGCAGTGACGCACACAATCACAACACCACACCACGACAAAGGATTACCTATAGAAACCAATTTTACCAGTCCATACCTCAGCCGCCTACGCCTGCCATATCGTCACCCGACTGCAGTATTGGCTTATATGTGTCAAAGTGCAAACTTCAATATTTGAGCTGCTATCCAAGCTTTGTAGTTTTTTTGTAAACTTCGTTAAAGAGAACATATAAATTTCATACATTTGTGAATAGAACTACCAGCATATAATATTATATTATTAATACTTATCTACAAACACTAAAGTTTATTAAGTGAAAATAACAGTCACCGGTGCTCCTGTATCCTAAACTATCGAACTTTCCATAACAAAGCACTAAGAAAAAGGCAAAAAACACATCGCAAAAAGTCTCTCCGGCACAATAGAGAAGTTTATTCGGAAGGTCGGAAAAACGTTACAAAAAATATGACGTTTGAAAAATTACACGCATTCACAAATCATGCGGGCCCTCTTTTGTGAAAAGTTTGGAAACATACAAAAGGAGTACCTAACTCGTTTCTAAGGCGTTAAATTCCTCGCCCACCCGTATACTCTAATTGTTTGTGCTCCGTTATGAACACAATAATTTGGGGATTTCGGATAAAAGTCAACTGTGCGACATTTAATTGGTACTTTGAAGTGGGTCGACAGATAATTTGGGACAAAAAATACGAATTGAAGTGAGCTGTCAAGCGGCAATAAATCCGAAACTCCATAACACACCTGAACAAGTGTCTGCGTTGGACAAAAACGATGAACGATTCACGAATCAAAACGCAAAATTCCATTTGGTGCCGTCGAGAGGAAATTAAGCAATTAATTCAGCAGATGGCGTCGCCGTACGAGCATTAATCATCGACTAATCGTAACTGCAGTCTTCGATTAATCCGCGCGCGGCTCGAAAACACCGGCGGCGGCGGCGACGCGCCTGCTGTGGACTTACCAACATGCTCTGCCAACACTTAACTACACTTTGTCACACCTAGCCTCATAATTATTATTTTATTACCTTAGGATCTTACACTTTATTTATGTTTTCATGCATTTTGAAGTAATTTTTAATTATAAAGTATTTACTCTTCAACACAATACCTACTGTAAATATTATCTTAAAATTAAGTTTGTGATGACTAAAACATAAATTCTTAAAAAATACCGTCGTAAGATGTTTTCACTTCAGTACGAAAACAGTATTTTAATGGACTTGACTAAACTTTTAGTACTGATTGAAATCTCATTGACAAAGCATTTTACTTATCAGAAATCTTAATCCACGAATTACATCAATCAGAAACAAGTCTCCTAAAGTCGACTTTCTTTAATAAATTAACACCGATACGATCTATTGTCACATCGGCGGCCTTCGAAACTTGTCTCCGTAATTAATTTCTGTTTGAAAATTTAATCATGATACTGAGAAAAGGCAATTAAAATTGGATTATACGTAAAAATGGGGCAAGTGCCTCCAGGAAGTTTTAAAGAGTCGGAATCGAACCAAGAGCGGGTAGATTACGGCGCTTGCCCCGCTGGGATTACAGAACAAGCTAGTGGTAATGAAATTTGCCCCGAGGAAATGGGGGGATATAGAGGCCCACTGCTTTAAGCCCTGTCCAGGCAACCGCTGATTGTATTTGATGAGAGTTTTATCTGTTTCGCACTATCCATTGCGCCAGTCGGGTAATAGCAGCGATTTAAGTTTCTTGTTTGGTCATTGTTTATATTATTGCAACCTTTAAACTTGTAGTGACCGGGGTAGCTAAAGATAAATATCTCAAACCTTTAGACGGCATTCCGTCTAATTCGGTGCTTCAAATAAGTTAATCCATGAATGATTGTTTTGTGAACTTTAGTCTGAAACAATCAAACCATGACGTCTCCAATCCTCTGTATTCCCGAAGGAGACGCCGAATCTTGTCCCCTGTGAATCTCCGCCGAAGCGAGTCTTACGTCACTACTCACGATTGTGATCCAATTAGAGCTGGCTGTGCATCCGTTTACGTACTTAAGTGGACGGAATACTAGTCACTTTGGAACTGGACACAGGGGGTCAGGGTTATATCGGGGACATTGCTACTTGACTACGTTGACGTTTCTAGTTGAATGATGGCATACCAACCATACATTGACTTCCACCAACAGTTATTCCTCAAATATCGACTTGAAATCAGAGTATTGCTTTCAAATTATCTAATATAAGTTACTGCAGTATTGGTGATTTAAAAATAGTATTAAACTAAGAGGCGATAGAAGTTTGACGATGTTTAACGGCTTAAGTACCGGGGAACATAAGTTTTCAAGAAGTTAGGAAGGTGTTCGGCGCGAGGAAGCTAAAAAATATTTTACAAGTACGGAGCTGCTTATCATACGGGAAGCAATTTTAAAGGAAAACCAAGAAGTGCAATATTTTGTATCACTTCCCTTATAAGATATGGGTGATTTTTAATACTTATAACACAGTATTAATCCGGAACATTATGTACCTACCTACATAACTATGCGTATAGAACTTAAAAATTGTTTTCAGAACAAGCACGTAACTGATCACGTTAATTAATCATTACCTTCTATAAATTAAAAACTTGGAAAATAACTACGATTTTACGATCTAGCTATTTCATCCATACTGGAGTGAGGTAAAAACTATATTAATATTTTTAACCGTTTTTAAGTTAGTGTTCGTCCAAGTTTTATATTTTAATGTAAACTTTCAACACTATAATAATAAACTATACATTAGATCAATTTTGATCTAATAGTTGTTTAATCGTAAAAATTTTTAACGTTACAATATTTTACAGTGTCATTGACCGACGATCCGCTGCCTATAGTGTTGAAAGTGTACATTAAAATATTAAACTTGGACGAGCAATAACTTAAAAACGGTTAAAAATATTAACCTAGTTTTTTACCTCACTCCAGTACACAGATGAAATAGCTAGATCGTACAATCATAGTTATATTCCAAGTTTTTAACTTATAGAAGGTAATGATTAATTCATTAATGTAGTACCGTCAGATGCGGCGTCCCTTCCTTGAGTCATAAATTCATGATAGTGGACTTTAAGTCATACTTATAGAAAAGTGTGCCAAAATAAGTTCCAAAAACAGCATTACAAAGAAATTCCAATTGAACCGTAAGTCCCACGTAGTCGCAGGCCCGCATATCCTGACCCAGACACATACGTACTCGACCGCACGTCAGTGGAAACAAAACCAGTATAATCTGGTCTCATAGTAGTATTGAAACTCCCTAATAAGCTAGGCCAGCTCAAGGTCAAAGTGTTTCCACTGACGTGCGGTCGACTGTACCTACTACAGACAACCTACATGTCATATTGTACGGACATGCCTATTATTTTTCATATCTCTTCCGTGCCGCGCCCGGCGATTACTTTTAATTCCTACCCTTCCGTTGTTGAAAGTCATGTTACAAAGTTTTTGAGCTTTTTAATGAACGTCGACAAGTTGCGACTTTGACAAGTGTTTTATCTTTTTATTATTTTCGCACCCACATCGACTGTATTTCATGTATGTAGGACTGTATTGTAAAATAATGAAGCTGAACAGTTCAGTTTGTTTTTGTTTGAACGCGCTATAATCTCCGGAACTACCTGTCGGATTTGAAAAATTCCTTTTGCATTTGATAGCCCAATTGAAGAAGGCTATTTCATATTACGCTACGACCTTTAGGAGCCGAGCAAAGAGAAAAAGTCAAAAATAAGTTCTAAGGCGAGGCCGCGAGAAACGGATATTATAGGATAATATTCCGATCTCAAGTCGCGCAACCCTATGTGTTATAATGTGTAAAATAAGTAAGTAATCCGTTTATTTCGGCTACAACAAAGAAGTATTAATAAGTATTAATGTGTCGAAGGGGTTTTAGTACTATGAAATTGAACAGTCTTAGAGTTTTTTTTTCTTTAAAATTGTAACACCTATTTAGAGATATCAACAAAAGAAATATAGGAACTTATTATTGCCCGTGATTTCGTCCAAAATCTTAGTTGGAGATTTTTTTAAATGCTTGTTTATTAATTTTTATTAACTAGACCGGCAGATTTACTTTTCCTTTACTTTTTATTATTTTAAGTATGGATTATTATTAAGAGATTGTATAAAGATTTGTAAACTTGAGTACGGACTATGTAGGTACATACATTCCCTCAGCACCAGTTTAAAATAAATCAAATCATCATTCATCAACAGCCTATTAATGTCCCCACTGCTGGGGCTCAGGCCTATCCTCTTAACGAGGGCGTTCGGGCTATAGTCCACCACGCTAGCCCAGTGCGGGTTGGTGGACTTCACATGCGCCTAAGAATTTCTTCTTCGGCGTATGCAGGTTTCCTCACGATGTTTTCCTTCACCGTTTGAGAGCAGTCAGTAAATGTACTTAAGTTTCGAGAAAAAACCCATTGGTACATGGCCCAGCTGGGGATCGAACTGCGAACCTTTCGATATGATAGGCCGCGTCTTATCCCCTACGCCACTGACGCTCTCTTTCATCTCAAATTTACTTTATTGAGCACCAAATTATATCAAAAGTTTACACTACGATAATTTACTGTGTATAAATGTGAGTATAAATGTTTGTGTACTGTACTCGTAAATTGTATTATCTGGTGCATTCGCTGTCCAATAAAACAAAATTCCGAAGGCGATTTCATAAGTTTTGCGTCTCAACTCCCTATTACATTTGTCAGTGTCTTGCAACTTTTATTGCACTAGATATGATATAGTGCACAACCATCTCCACTACTGCATCATACTATTTTCAAATCTCAACTGAAAACAACCTCATGCCGGCTACCTAAAACAATTTGAAAATGGAACAAGGGTGCGTCATACTTTGCATAAAAATACCGAGACGTCAACCATTTACAAATAATTCCTTTCTCCGGTCGGGGTAATTTTGTTTCCCGGTTTAAAGAAAGTTATGACACAAATATGAAAACATTAAAATTGAATCGTGGCCAAATATGTTAAGTTTGAGGGGAAGTGGGAGGCGGGGAGACGGCATACCATCACTAGACGGAGTAGCGGCGACGGACCGAGCTGGTCCAGTGTAGAGCCTGCTACGGCGTAGATATGCTACGCTGTAGGCTTGTAGCGCTACGCTCTACTTTCTGAACGTAAACAGTTATGTCAGTTCTTATTCGATTTGATTAAAAATAAGGAATACGAACTGTCACGTATTAAATAAATGTCAAATAATTGTGGTTAAACAGGTATCATTAACTATAATAAGAAGTTTATACACATTTAGGTATAATAAAATGATTGATTGTTGCCTGGTAGGTAGTTTATAATAAAAGTGGTAGGCACTAGGCATCTGTTTTGACAAATGAAATAGTTAATGAACGAAAATTAAATAAATTAGTTCAGTATGACGAGCACAAACAGATTAGCGAGTGCATTTTCCTCGGAACTTGAGTTATTTTGATCAACTGATGCTAATTGGGAGGTGAGAGTTCGACACCCAGTTTTATTGTAAGAATATTTCAGGCCCGCTGTGGTGATAAATCAAACTCGAAACCGTAATGAAAGCGAACGGATCGCGTCGCGAAGAGGAGGGAGGAAAAAATATCACGGAAAAAATCAGGTGCGTCCCCCGGTCGGGCGAGAAAAACAGTCGGTCGGGTGATGGGGGCACTGGTGGGGGTGGCGGTGGGTGGCGGCGGTCGATGCGGGGGGCGGGAGCTGGGCGGGACGCGTGCGCGCGGCGCGGCGGGCGGGCGGGCGGGCGGGCGGTCGGGCGCGCGAGCCGGCGCCGGCTCACACTCGCAGCGGCCCCGTCGCCCGTCGCTCGTCCCGCCGTGCCGTGCCCGCGCCGTCCGCCGCACCGCCGCTCGCACGCCGCACCGCGCGCCGCCGCCACACTCGCGCCGCCGCCGGCCCGCGCCGCGCGACACGCACTCACGTGGCCGCTACGACTTTACATGTCCAAAGTGTTAAAGTCAGTGCTTCCTATTGCGACCGCGAGAGTGATCCCGCAACAGATTTACGAGCCGGACCCGAGTTGCACACCGCTCAGGGTTAGTACACAAACACCATTCATCAAACATTGTGCAGTAGGACACCGCGGATGTTGCCAGTGATCGATAGCCCGCGGTATAAAAAGTTTATTTCGGGAGCGCAAAGTTTGTTAAAGTTGAGGAGTGCGCGCCGCGTCAGATGCACATTGCCCCAGCCGCAAGTGGTTCTCCTGTCGGCTGGGCGGCGCCGCCGAGGCGCTCCCGCCACTCGGCCCTCACTAAAAACAACAAACACATCAATCGACCTGTTATATTCGTACAAACACCCAGCCAATATCTCATTTATTTGGTTCTCTTGTGAGGATTTGAATGGAACACCAAACATATTATTCTGTTTTTATGCAGAAATATTGCGATAAGATAAGAGTCTACCACACTAATAGCTTGAAATGAAATTGTGGAATCGCATGTAACGGTGATATTAAGTGTGAAAGGTTCAAGTTTACCTACATGTTCTTAAATGTCGTAGGCGAGTTATTTCAATGGAATCGAGGTTCCACCGTTATTTTTATTTTATTTTGGGCGCCACAATCACTTTATAGGTATTTCCTAAAATGAGTCAAAAGTTTCATTTCAATTACCTCCCAATATAATATAATATTATGTACCTACCTACCATCCTGTTTCGATATAAGGAAATCACGATGATATATTTTTTGGACCTCAAAAAGAAAAAAATGTTGTGAATGGAAATTGCTTTTATGTAGGGTATGTTATTAATGCTTCAAAACAATAAATTCAAAACAAAATGAGACACAGTAATACCGGGTAGGGATAATTACAAGGTACGTATAAAACTGACTTAATTGATGACAAGGGTAGCTGATGGTGCGGTTGAACTTGTAACACTTCTGAATAATTGTTTAATTAGATAAGTAGGTATATGCTTAACGTAATTTTAATTGAAGTTCTTGGTTCGTAGCTTAGACTTTGGTGCATCTTCATTATTCAGCTCTCCGCATCCGCTGCTGGACATAGGCTTTCCCCAATGAACGACACCACACCCGGTCCTCCCCTCCGCATCCACCCGCCCCCGGCCATATCTATCTATTTAGTCATTTATCTCAGATGCCTATCTAGCCATTTTGTTGCTGCGACACGTACCTAACTAACTTTTAGAGATTTTAAAAACTTTTTTGTACACTTGTCTGTTTTGTATTGTGTCGTAGCCATTATTAAATGTTCTATCTATCTACATATTAATTTCGAGTAATAAATAATTAGATAAATTAAAAATCTGTCACCAATTAAAATACTCGCTTATTCAAATGCATTAACTAAGTACCTAAGTGTTAATATAAAACTTCTGGAATGTGTAATGTCACCTTTTGTATCACCAGTTACAAGGTTATTAGACCGTCTAGGGCTCTGCGATGCTCGCAGAAAATTATTATCCTAAAAACCCTTTATTCGTCGAACAAAAACGTGGAGCCCACAACAAGTATACATATACGTACTTACCTTTAACTTTATTCGGAGTAAGTCGATTTGTTATGTAGGCATGTAGACGTGAAGGTAAATAAAATCCTATTTACTTTATTTCATGAGATGACAATGCTGATGATAACTTATACAGAATCACAAAAATTATCTAGCTTGAAACTATAGTTCTATAGGATAACTTTTACTCACAGAAAAGCAGAAATCATTGTCCGAGCAATTATCGCCTAACTTCCTACTATTTTTATTACTCTACGCTTTGACTTGGTCTCATCCTCATTTCTCTAGTGAACCTTGACCTTGACCTATCTTTTCAAAATTGATATTCTAATACTATTGTCTAAAGTAGTGGCTTCAAAATATGATAAACTAGCTTTTTCCCGTGGCTTCGCCCGCGTAGACATGTTTTTCCCATGTACTTTGTGAAACAGCGCCCTCTATGTAGGTGTTTTGTTACTTAGGGAGTATTAGTGGACTTTGTCCGCGTTAAAATGTAGCCTATATGTTTTCCCGGATATAAGCTATCACTGTACCAATTTCATCAAAATCTGTTCCGTAGTTTTGCGTGATAGAGTAACAAACATCCTTACAAACTTTCGCCTTTATAATATTACTAGGATAAATAAAGAAATGTTAGGTACCTCTAAGTTAAAAAGTACCACAAAATGTTATTAAGAGTATGAACTACCCCTGTGCCATCAAAATCAGTTCTGAGAGTGTGGTTAAACATCCAAATTTTTGTATTTATATATTTAGTTATATTGAATAGCATTGATGTCTGGATGATGCTAGCGCAGGACCGGTCGTCGTGGAGATCATTGGGGGAGGCCTTTGTCCAGCAGTGGACGTCTACAAGGTGATATGATGATGATATTGTCCTCTGGTAGAAGTACTATGTGCCATTTTGTGGTGAAGTACCGTCTCATGATATCTTAAAAGTTTCAAATCCCTAATATCGCAGAATTAGTAATCCCTACAAATATCACTGTTTATTTATTTGTTTGTGGTTTGTTTCTTATGCCAATACATTATGTACATATCTTTAGATAAACATAACAATCGACAGGAAAGTATCTTTGATTTGGCTTTGTACCACATTTGTGCGTAATATTGATGACCCTATTACTTTCTATAGGAATATACTCTGTCTATTATTGTGGATATTACAATGTCTGGATATCTTATTGGGGTAAAAGTATGTAGGCTTACACGTTACAAAAATAGAAATAGCTGGTTTAAAACTTATCTTATTTTCTTATCAAAATTTATGTAAGTTATCCACTAATGGAAGTATAAATAAAGGTAGATTACAGATTTTTTTAAATCTAAAGACAACACCTAAGATATTTATTATCAGTATCTATGTCCCGCCACAAATAAGTTGGTTCAAATATAATTTTCATTAAGAAAAGGCGCATTTTCATCAAATTTTCCGCAGTTAATGTACGTTGGTAAATATAGCCCAGTAGATCTTTAGGTTTATAATTAAATTCCTCTCCTTTTATTAACAAAATGTTAACAAAATTCCTAGCTATTATTTTTACAGTAGGTACAGATAACAATCTTTTAGTTCATGCCTTCTTTGTGTATCAAAACATAATTGCACAATAATCTAACTACTTTTTAGTATCAATGGTACAGTCAAGTGCTTTTCTTTAAAAATTATCAACAAATACTAGTAAGTAAATTCATTATTATATTTAATTAGACTACTATGTTTCCTAAATAAATTAATAGAAATATAATAACATGTTTCATGAAATTTTCACAATTAGGTTTAAAATTTCACATTCCTTTGTTCTCACAATCCGATCACAAAATCTATGAATGTTTTATACTATTTCAAAATCAGGTGGAGGAAATAGCGCGCTTGCGCAGCCCAACTTTCCTGCTTTTGCAACATTTTAGACTCAACGGAAGCGATTGGGGTGAATATTGCATAACAAGTCATTTTGTGTGGCTTCCATTGCTTTTTGTTTTATTTTTATTTAAAGTATAGTACTTAAACATGTAATAAAATATTTTTTTGTTTTGATTATAAACGCGAAAGTTTGTAAGGATGTTTGGATGTCTGTGAGTTTGGATGTTTGTTATTCTTTCACGCAAAAACTACGGAACAGATTTTGATGAAACTTTACAGTAATATAGATTATACATCAGAATAACACATACGCTAAAGATTCCTCGGGAAAAGCTGTTCCCGCGGGAAAAAAACTTTTCTAAGCGGGCGAGGTCTCGGGACACAGCTAGTTAATTTTAATTTAGTGCTAAAGGCGAACATAACGTCATTATGGCATTTACTACTAGTATTTTTATACCAATATTTAAACATAGATATATCATGAAAGCCATCAATAAACCATTTCGTGGAAATAACAATGAATGAAATACTACACCTTGTATATCGCGAGCAATTTCACGAACTTTAGTGAAGCTAACAGCAATCCGGTGTTCTTGTCGCCAGTCAGAAGTAAACACGGCTAATGATCGAGGAGCGCGAATGATGATAGATGAAACTTAAATGTCTCACGCACCTAACTCGTCACATAATATAATATATCCCATCCCTTGATATCGATATCACTAGGCACATAGTTCCATGCAGGGTTGAGTTACAATTGAGTCTTGCGACGAGACTCTCCCTAGGATAGAGTAAAATGATTATCCATAACACAAAGTCATAATTAAAATCTTATAACAAGACAAAATTCCTAGCTGTTATTTTTCCAGTGCTGCCAACAATGTTTTAGTTCATTTCTTCTGTATCAAAATATTATTGCACTTAAGTATTCTATTTATTTGAACCATGAAATGTTCTTTATCCAAAAAATAATTAAACTTGAGCCAAGCGAAAGAGGTGTGTCGCGTTACTTGGCACTCCGTACTTTCCTCCTACCCCGCCAGAGACTTAACCTGAAGATGTAGGTATGTATGTATTAATAACAGCAAAACCAAAAAAACAATATTAGCTACAACAAATATTATGAAGGTAGTATTAATGAATAAGTCACCTTAGGTTTGTGCCAATGATTATTTGACCAATAGGTACAGTAAGGTTCATAAGTGCAGTAGCACGCTAAGAGTCATTTTTCTGTACGACATGCGCACGACAACACGAAAACTAGATATAACTGACCACCTAATTCAATAGCGTGTTTTCAACCTTATTGACATAACAATAAGTCATAAATTAATCGTAATATCCAGGAATACGTTAGTGGATGGTAACTGGTCTTTCAATCTATTGAGTTGCGAAATTGTTACTGCACTTATGAACCTTGACTGTACATTATTTGCTTTAATTCATAAATCTGTAGCAGAAGTCAAACGCAAATACCGTCTTTTTTCAATCAACACTATCAGCTGTACTTACATGCAAAAGTTATTACTTTAATACATAAAACAAACATTGGTCGTTTAACATAAATGTTTGTATTTACTTTATAATTGACCGTTGGTATTATAGATGTATGTACAACAAGAGGCAATACAGCCTTAAGCTGTTTGACGAAGTAATAGTGGTTGTTCTTGTTGTAATTACTTGTAGTTTGTTTGGCAGCGTATTATTACGACGGGCCCACTACTACCCGGGGGAAATGAGGGTTACGGCCATCGTTACTCATTCATAACCTTCCGGGTTAACCTGTTTAAGCGTCAATATCTTCACTCAAATCATGTTTTTATTCGTGTAGCCAAGAACTTCGTTTTATTTTCCTTTTTGTTGTTTATAGTTTTTTTTATGTAATTTTGTTAAGAGGTCACTTATTCATTACCCTAGTTAGATTTTGTCATAGATCTATTTCAAATATCGAAACATTGTTACTATTTTGTAGATAAAGTGAATTTTAAACATTAAAACGACCAATTATAAAATAACAACAAATCGGTTTCCTATGAGGACTTCTTAATAAATTTATGTATGTATGCCTACTCGTACATGCAATAAGGAAATTAATTTTCTATGTATATAATTATGTACTCCTATAAAATATATCTTGGCATTAAACATGTTAAGAATGAACAGAAGAAAAGTATAAGTTTTAGCACGTCGTGAAAAGAAAATAATGTCTTCTCACATTTTTGGGGAAGTAACAAATGTCCATTTTATTTTACAAGAGAACCTAGCTAACACACCCAGTAACCCATAAAATTTCCTTCTAAGTAGATATTAAGAAGTATAATACATGTATCGACGGGAAAGTGCTAACAACTCCTAACTTTCATTTTTTTTAAGAAAACGACTTATGAATGCAGTTCGATAAACGCGTCTACTGGTATATGAATTAAGTTGAAATTCGCAAAATTTGGTTTTTGTAAGTTAGGAGTTGTTAGCACTTTCCCGTCGGTATCTTACCTTATCTTATTTCGTTACGGGGTCAGAAATACCTGGCGACACCAGGATCCTACTGGATCTTTTGTGCCAAACCCTACTCGGTGCCCCAATCCATTTTTGGTGGACTTTACATACGCCTTTAGAACAGAAACTGTAATCTTTGCTTTACCCATGCGATGTTTTAAATTTTAAAATATAAGTTCTTAAGATTACAAAATGATATTTTATCCATGTATATGCATTTTCCTTACTGACTAAAAAGTCGCAGATTCTCGCATCATCCCGTCCTGGGCTAGAGCTTGGTGAACTATGGGACGTACCCTGCCTGTGCCCCAACAATGGGGACCACAGAAATAAATCAAGATTTTACGTCCTGATAATTTGAAAGTTTGTTTGATTGGTTTAGCTCAAACTTTCATATTAAAATAAAACTATTTTATATTATTCCTTCTAAAAGCTCTTAGATAGGTACTTAATCTATTTGCCGGTCGTAAACTGATATAGAGAGGAATATGAAATAGAGAAAACCACGATGAATCCGTACATAATCTCCTTAATATAAGCAAAGGGATAATAATAATGTGATAAAACAAACTATATCAAGAGATAATGAACATAAATCAAAGTTAACGCAATTTTAAGTTAAATTAGAGTTGAACGCAAACATATCTTACCTCGATTCAAACTTTAATACTTATGTAGTTTCAATACCCATAGTTGTAAAAGTTTCTGTATGCTGGCAGCACATTAATTACTAACCGTCGTCGGCGTAGTATCCCAATAGGACCGAGTATTAAGTTCAACCATGTGGATTTACGATCAAACCCTTTCATTAAACAGGTATTAAGGAGACAGATAGCCCGATACACTTATCCATACGAGTTAGGACTTTGCTATCCATACAAGTTAGGACTGGGCTTTATGAAATGAAATGAAAAAAATTAATGCATGAATTACAGGTAGCATTCATGTATGTAAGTAAACGGTTTGTGTTCAATGGAAACTGGCCACTGGCCGACTCCAATGCACATTCAACTATAAAAAATAGACACCACACTTAAAGCTAAGTTTTCAAAATAAATAAAAAACATTATGAGGAACCTCTATACTAGTAGTTCCGTGAGAACAGTAGACCTCGCCAGCCCTTATAAACCAAACCTAAAAGAAACCAACAAAAGTCAACTTTGGAAACAGAAAAAGTACCTACTAAAGTGACAAAAATTAGCACTTTAAAGCTTAATATTTCGCAAACGGATCCCTGAATCGAAAAATGTTTATCACACACCCGCGATATTTTTGAAAGACCCATCCAACGATACCCCACACCATGGATATCACGCGGAAAAAAATAATTTTCCATTTTACGTATGCAGTTCTATGAACATAATTTATTTTTTCAACTTTCTTAAGTCGATCCACTATTACTCAAAAACTAATAGAACCTACTTAGCCGTAATAGTTTTCCTTGTAACTACGTTATATATGCTACTGCCATGAATTTTTTCACATTTCCAGAAGCAACCGTTTAGCTGGCAGGGGGGGGGACACGTGACTCTAACAAAAATTACCGCTTTAAAGCTTAATATTTCGCCAACGGATCCCTAAATCGAAAAAATGGTATTCACACACCAGCAATATTTTTGAAAGACCTATCCAACGATATCCCACACTATGGGATTCACAAGAAAAAAAAAGTTCACTCCCACTTTGCGAGTATGGTAGGTACTCTAAAAAAATGTTTTTCAAAATTTTATTCTACTCATTTTGTAGGTTTAATTAATTTATACATATGCCAAATTTTCGTCAAAATCGGTTGAAAAATGCGACCTGTAGAGAATTACAGACAGACAGACAGACAGACAGACAGACAGACAGCCGGACAAGAGCATTTTTGGCCAGTCTCGAAACGTAGACACTTCGCTCGCTTCGCTCGCTCGGTCAATTAAAATTCGAGTTTATAGACCAAGCGGTTTAATCTATGCCTTGCTACAGTCCGTTTGTCAGTGCTTTTATTTACCTACATACGCGCGGTGGTATCCATCATTGTCCAAGTTTCCTAATGGTATTTTTATTTTCCTATTTATGAAAACTAGTCTGATTTTGTTTATGTATACTCTAACTCATAAACCACCAAAAACTGTAAGCTGTAGAGGTGTTATAGCAATACTTAAATTGCTTGTTACCATTGGTCTAGGGTAAGACCGTCAGAAAGCACCATAAAATTTATGGCTTAAAACATTATAATGGCTAAGCTGTATTTAGATTTACTAAAAAGTAGAACTTGGCTGACAAGCTGCCGCGTGTCTAGACATTATACTTACCTTTGTTGAAGAAAAACATACTTCCAACATACCCACGAGCTGTAGTAAGGTACAGCTACATACACACCTATTAGCGACATTAAAGTTCTAAAACATTTAACTTAAAATCATCCCGGTGAAGCGATAATTTAACTGAGGTGTACGATAGACGCCAGTCCCTTGTTTTGTTTTGCACTTACAAAGAGCAATCGATTTTAAAGCTCGCTGGATTGAAAATTATATGAGGAGCCTTAGAGAGCGGGCGGGTGCGGGTGCGGTGTTCGTGAGCCGCCAATGCGCTTGTCTTTCGGTTCAGTGGGCTTTCTTTAAATTGGCGACGGCTCCGCCGCTGGCCGCTCCGCTTATTGCATCCCCCGCCCGCAGCGTCGCGACGTCCACGATATTGCCTCCATTCGACCTTTAAGCAAATAGAATTCTCCAGTCTGTAAATAGGATAGCGTTATAGGTAAATCTACGGAGTGTGCTCGCACGGCGAAGGGTTGAAATTCAATTTTTATGGGTCGCTACTCGACGTTGATTAGAAATCAGTGAAAACAAAGCGAGAGCATGAACTCGATGTTTGTTTGAATAGTGCGCGACGAAGTCTAAACTCTTGTCAAGAGATTATCTAGTTTGGACATTCAGGCGTTCTTTATTCATATTCATGCTTAGAACTCGGGGTTATCGATGTGGATAACAAAATGCCGTACATTGGTTTTTCTACTTTGACGAGTGAACGCCAAGAAAGTTGCGTGCCGCGAGGATTTTCATCATGGAACCTATCAAACGATACCGAGGTCGTCCTTCTCTAACGGCGCTCCGCCCGATATCGCGACCTCATCTAGTTATCGTGGCCAATCTTTTGTACTTCATACATAATAACGATAATACAGTCATCGATAATTTAGTCTCTTTATGTTGGCTGCGTGTTGTAAATTCCATTTTCCTGCCAGTTTATGCCTATCAGAATCGTTAGCATCAGTTTGAACGGCGGCGGTGTTAATAGGTGATGAAGCTCACATCTGCAGTAGCGGAGCGAAGCGGCCGGCCGGATTTAAGCCTATTGTCGCCGGAACGAGAGGCATCACGAATTCTGCCCACGATCTACTCCACGGTTTATTGTAATTTACAAAACTGACGGAGGTTTTGTAGCTATCATTCCGCTGCACGTTTGTTTGTGACTACCGCTTTCCGACGAGGGGCGAGTTTTAGACAAGATGAATTACTTACAATAATGACTAAGACCCCTTTTAGCTTACATTACCCTGCAGTGCTGGCAACAATAGACATTGTGTGGTCTGTTGTACTATTAGATAATCTGTATGCCATATCATATACCTAAACCTTGTTAGAGGCAATTTTAAAGTCACCTTTAAGTATGAATTTTATGTACAGTGGATAACTTGTCTCCACGAAAATTAAGGTTCGGTCAAAGCGTAGTTGGCAGTACTATAAAATACTTTCAATGGCTTTAGCTTAGACAGGTGAAGAAAGTACCTAAAACAAAAAAATCTATTATAGGTAAGAACTGGCTGGATAAAAAATACTGTACTTAGTAAGTAAGCGTGTCCTTTCACGTGAATTGTAAAGGGTTGTTGTTACACGTTGTATACCACGGAAGGCGGAAGGCCACTAATGGCATAAATTGAAGACTGAGAGCTACTGGAAGCTACCACAGGATTTTGCGTATTTCAAATTCAGTTCCTCTAAGAGCGTGGCGTGGCGAGCGTTTGAGAGGCGATCGCTGTAGGTATGTAGTAAACTACATATATAATATTATGTACTGTATAGAAATACTATTTCAAAGCGACGTGGAAACCAAGAATTTAAAATTTGCATTCCACTCAATCAGTAATTTATCTCTGGCAACCATAACCTTAAACTGAAACCCGCTAATGTAGGAGTATCTGCATTAATGTTGTTATAAATTTTCTGTCTCTGCCCAATCACAGCATTCACAGATCTGAAATAGCTAAAATAAATCCCCTAGTGTCGTAATAGATACACAATTCGAATAAATAACCTATTAAATAAGTCGCATCGTACAGTTGAACCTATTACGAATGCATCGGATAGTCTGCGCGAGTGACAGACAGGACGCGGGCGGCGCGCCGCCGGCGCCGGCGCGGCCGGAGCAAGCAGGCCGATGTTCGTATACCGTCATATCAATCACCATTGCCGCGGAGCAGCCGATCCCTTGGCACTTGGCCTAGATTCCAAATTACACAAATTTACGTAGAGGGCCTAACCGCGCCGTTAGCCGAGCACGGGGATTAGGCGATCGGGCGCAGCTTACATCGGATACACCCGCCAATACCACGCTCAAACGAAGCCTAATCTTTGCTTCGCCCCTACATTTTATACTAGTTTACAAAATATGTTGATGTTGTAAGTCTTTAATAGAGAAGTTAATAAGTAAAAAGTTTGAATAAACTCGTCTTAGCTTGTCAATGTTGGGAGCCTTCAAAAGCAAACTGTCTACTTTAGCGAAAGTTACAGTTAAGTAGGATTTATGTTAGACTCACGATTCCTCAAAAGGATTATTGGGAATATAATATTGATATCCTTTTTTATGTTTAGAAATTATTACTCTAGAACATAATTATGTGGTTTGCTTGTATATTCTGTGTCTTTGCTAAATAAAACATTTAATAATATGGTGTGCTAGCATACAGTGGTATTTTTGTTGTTATACATGTACAAAAATATTTATTATGTGTACCATATTGGCCAAAACATACAATTTACGTATATATTTTTCCCGTTTCGAAGGAATCGCTTGTAGTACCTAATAGCAAACACGCGTAATACCCTTTCATTTATAACTCCCGCCGCGGTTCCTGATATAGGCTCGCCCTTAATTCCGACTTAATTAGTGTCACGCAAGTTCCGTAATCCTAGGCTCGAGGATCGTACGACCGTTCTTAAAATGGAGATTAGTGCGGCAAATATCTCGAACTACGCTACGCTATCCGCTCGTTCATAAAGCCACTCCTACACAAGGCTTTCAATAAAGTTCTCGCTTCTTTAATACAATATAATGAGTAAAATAAATGACAAAGCATGATAAATGGCGAATCGGAAAGGACATTTACAAATATAACCAAACCAGGATCAATTTGGACAACGTTGTCTGTCACCAGCGGGGCACACCCAAGACTGGCGGCGTTAGAGACGATTTCAATGATCCAGCTTAAGGAATCTAGTAAAGGTATAATTGCATATCAGTGGCTACTTAACTGTGGTTAAAAACTCCTGATACTAAAGCAGCACATAATACAGATCGATGGTACTGTTTGCTTGACGTAACGTTGCTTTTCGTCAAAGTTGATTTCAATCACAAAGTGCGTGCGTATATTTGAACTTGTCGTAAGCTTACGAAATCCACATTGTAATACGAGTATGTCCTCTACGTCGCATGAAATGAATCATAAAACAATATTACCATAATCTCTTACTGAAGATTGTGAAATATGTTAGTATATATTTTGTGGTCCCTGTCGCAACATGTCGGCACGAAGAGTCAACTGCGGCGAGGAATTCTAAAAGAACTGAACATAAACATAGTATTTTGTGTACGGAAGTCCTTCCGCGGTCGCGTACAACGGATGTGCAGGAAAACGCTTGCATACTGAGTAGGCGTGCCTAAAAGACACTGCGGACTTTAGTTTACCTACAACGGATTACACGAAACTTAAACATGCCACCTAAATCTGCGACAAACCGTTAGAACCGAAGCACTCCTGACTCTATTCAGCTCGGGTTTCCAACATTGCTCGAATTTTGTAGACTCCACTGTTAAATCTCTACTTTATCCCGCTAAATCTAAACTGCAGTAAAGTAAACCCTTGTTAGAATGGCCTAATGACACTTTACCATCGAGGGCAAAACTGTTTTCTGCATGAAAAGTTAATCAATTCTTGACACGACTCAACTCGCGGCACTCACCTAGTTTCTGGTTAATCTCATTAAAATTTTAATCATAAATTTGTAGTACATCGAACGTCACTGGGAATTATTTCGAGATTGTCCTTCTACATGTCAGTCGACAAATTAGTTACGGATTTATTCGTGTCAGTTAACGGGCGATTTTATTTTTAACGAGACTTCAAACATTATCGAGGGCCCCGCTAGGAGTTGCTCAAGCGCATGTTTACAAATAAGAAATGTCGGAGGAGACGAGTGCGTAATAAATTTTATAACACGGCATCGATTCGGATTCAAACGTAATAATAATATATCGGATCGAAATATTGGAATGCTGCGGTGCGCTCTGCCCGCATTCTGAAAATAGACCCTCATCAAAGAGAAGCAGGTTTGCAGCTGTAAATCCATTTCAGTGTGGCTTGTCCGCATTATAAATTTGGAGCACACTATGTAGTGTATGTGCAAGTTAGTTTGTACGGCACATATAGACCGGGCGACGCGTCCCCCGACCTCGCTCTTCCATCTCATGTCGCACCGCTTTCGTTTGCGTTTTCTATTAACGTGTCCGGGACACTATTAGGCCAGCTAGATGGATGTTGTAATTTGATTTTGTACACATTCGCTGAATTAGAGGAAGACCACTAAGAACACATTTATGGCAACAATACATTCGTTACACTTACTTTTGCATCCTCAGTGTTTTTACAAACATCAACTGAGGATCTTTCGATTCTAGTGGTTATTTGTTTGTACAAAATTTCCGATTGTCGTCCTTTGCTATTAAATAATTTAAGTTAATGTTTATATAGTATCTTGTAAATTATTTTATTTAAATAAGTAGAAATCATCTAATAGAGCCACTCTTTTAACCACTAGGTATGTACTTGTGTATGATAATTCGAGTCATATTGCATTTGATGGAAGGCGGTGCGGGGCTCGGTGAGCACTCTAGACGAGCGCACTGCATAGATTTGCATTTTACGGTTTTGATACGTGGGCGAATATTCAGTGCGGTGTCGGCGTAGGTATCTTTTCAATTCCACGCGGCGGGAGCGGAGTGGCCGTGGAGGGCGCTCGAGTGGCGGCGCGTGCTCGAGTGCCGGCCGTTGTGCGCGTGCGCACCCCCCCTTCCCCTTCACCCTTCCTCGACTGCACTCGCCCCCTAAGGTCACAATTAACTGCGCCTTTGTTGTGTTAAGCGTCAATCTAGGTATGTACAGTCAACCGCACGTCAGTAGAAACACATTGACCTTGAGCTGGCCTAGCCTATTAGGGAGTATCAACACTATGAGAGACCAGTTTATACTGGTTTTGTTTCCACTCACGTGCGGTCGACCGCACTTACTCTTTTTGGTATAAAATCATAGCGAAACCTTTTGGGATTCTTAATGAGTCGTTAAGACCGTTTGACTTACAAAGTCCCACCTCGAGATGTAGCTGAGGGTAAAAATTGATCAGCTAACGATTTGTCGGAGTGCTTTTTACCAAAATTCTATAGATACTTAGTCAGAAACAAACAGTGTAGGTAGAGTGTAAGGTATTATTAACTTTACACGACATCACATTTTAAGTTTTATGCATAGTTACGTTAGCTTGTATTCTGTTTATATATCATGCCTTTATTTAATTTCAAATTTATCTACTACTACTGTCCTCGTAAAAAGTAAACAAAAATATGCAAAGATCACGAAACTAGTAGAGACGTGACGCTACTTGTGGTCGCGTGCCGGAAGTCCGCCATATTGCGGCATGTCAGCTGGTCGCGGTCGGAAGCGTAGTCAGCTCCTACTACTGGAGGAGTTTTAAAGCGCTTTCATATCTTAGTCCTCGTAACATTTTTATTCTATCACCCAATTAGATTGTCCAAGTGATTTAAGAGTCAGATAATTCTCTGAAATATTGGTAATCGAATCCAGATAATATTTTCTAGTTATTAGTTTGTAAACGTAAAGATAAAAGTAGATGCGATGGAGCTGCTTACATTTGTGTCCAATGACGTCAAGCGAAAGGGAATCCTGTTTGCTTTTCTTTAAGCTGCTATTTCTGCTTAAAATGTTGTTAAACGGATATGAATGAAATTGAAGCTCTGAATGTAACAGAACTTTGAATTCTAAACCTAGTTCGAATTGAGAGAATTATGCTATTACTAATAAAACAATCCCTAATTATAGCTCAATGACATCTTAATTCATGTCACCATTAAATTCAAGCTCTTTCAATACACTATCAATACATTTATTACATTCAAATTGAAAGTGTCAATTCATTCGCTGCTGCAAGTATCTGGTACCTAACAGCAAGAAGTATTAAACACAAGCTGGGTTGGATGGATAGTTTCTCGTATGTGTAGGTATACCTGCTTAATATCATCCCTGCATGTACACTCAGTCCATTTAATTCCTATAAGCGGTAGAAGTTTTAAGAGGGCAATATATCACTCATGGCTCAACAACACAGCTTTCATCTTTCATTTCAAACAAAAGATCATCCTTGATTGACTACTTTAGTTTTTGTTTCTTGTACTGCCGGACCTCAGAGGTATGAAGGATAAATCATACGTCAAATACAGCCACCGATCAACCGGGGGTGGGTGCAAATCTGTCGTGTAGGGTGGCGAGAGGACAGTGCTTCCGAACCATTCATTCATTCGGCGAGACCGAGATTGTATAGAATCACGTCATCGTCTCGTGGGGGGACAATTAGTACTTCCGATTTATGTTCTTCATTCATTTTTGTTAGATATTGATTGATTTTATTATGATTTACGATAATTATTATGAAGGATCATTGTAATTAGCAAAACTTTGATATGTGCACCCTACGATACAGCGCTCCACGCGGTCGAAAATTAAAACTTTCAGTGTTACGTGAAAGAGTGTTAGTAAGCAGTGAAATACAGTAGTGAAGATAGCGCAAGAACGTCGCACCTGTCAATTCTCAAGCATTAATCTTTTCAAGGGCAGATTCCAAATTTTGGCAATTGGGGAGCATGTATATCATCTTTGCTCCGCCTACATTTACGTACCTACTGTTTTATTGTCTCATTTCATCACTCATCTTAGTTCTCATTTGATAGTGTAGTATTATTATTACCTAGTAGTATTTTTGACAATATTTAAAACATTCCACAAAGTTATATTTGTGTGTATAAATATGCGTATTTAGGTACATAAATACTAGGAATAGGTGTGTATAGATGTGAATGACATTTTATGAAACATAAATGTAGGATGGACGATAGGGATAGAAATTCCTCTCTTATGATCCCTATTATTAAATTTCAAAGGAGATTACGATCCCGTAATCTTGAAATATAACGTTCTATTTCAGCAAGCTCGTTTGAGAAGAACGTTCAAAATTTATTGACTCTGGCCCTCCCTTGCCATAAAAGTGTAAAACTTTTCCTTGGTACGCACAATTTACTACAATTCCAGCGTACAAAACTACATTTAATTCCAATTCCACGCACACGAACTATAAGTACGTACATAATGTAAAATATAATGTAATTATTTCGTATAAAGCTGAATTCTGCAATGCGCCATTGCAGAAAGTTTGGGAAATTGGAATTTTATTAAATCAACACACCTATTTCAATCGAAAATTACCGCTTTCACATAATAAGGTAAGTGTTGTGCATCTCAGGTATAAAGTCATAATACAATTATTTTAATGTACGTCTTTTGGTACCACTTACTAGACGTCTAATTTAAAATTCCATTTGCCATTCAGCTCAGTGTAAGGATATAATTAACTAATTCCTAACTTATGTGCCAGAGAAACAGCACATTTTCACAAGTAGTACGGGGGTATATACCTTTTGTATAATTAAACTGCGGGCAAACCCAGTTTAAGTTTAATCCTATAGCCTCTTGACACCGCACTCCGCCCGTAGGGGAGCTTATTTTGTTCGTCAACACTATCGACCGATGCGGAGACGAAAACGTTCAACCCACGCAACACGCGGCAACATACAATACTACTTCGGTATGTGCGTACGACGACTCATTTTCCATTGTCCTTTTGTATCATGTCGTTTTCTTTTAGGACTCGGAAAAAATACAGTTACAAGGCATACAGAGTTCAGTCAGACGGCAATCATTCATGGGGATTGCATGTTTTGTAAGCAGCCTCTGTCATACACAACACTTGGTTCCGTAGTTTGTACTTATTTACTCTTACGGATGGCGCATCATACATTGCCGGTGCGTTTTTGTGTATAGGAGGGCTTTAGATTATTTTAATGGTCCTATACTTTAACACAGGCATATTATTATTATATTAAACAAAAAATATTATGTAACACAATGTCCACTTATGGGATATTGTACCTGTAATGTATCGCGTAATGTCTCGATTGTCCGTTCAAAACATTTGTCCAGTCCTCTGTATTAATGAATGCTCTTGGCGACCCGAGACGGCTTACAACATTTAGATCCTTATTACGCATTCTCGACATTTGCCTAATGTATGAAAATTTGAAAGAACGAACCATGTTGATGGTACTCGAAACAAAATAATTGCTACGGTCGCGCGGTCCCGGATTCGGCCTCCGCATTCATTATTCACTTTTTATTTTCCCTCCTCTCGGCTTATAATTTGACTCGAAACATAAAATCAAGTTTTATTTGATTACGCGTAGCAAAAAGAAAAACTCGGAATATCTTGTATCCTTCACTTTTAATAGGGAAAGGAATCTTTACATTATGATTTACTTGTGAAAGTCAATTTTGTTTTCTTTAGCAATCTTTTTGAAAGTCATTTAGGTATACCACAAAGAGAAGTGTTTTTAATTTTTCGGCTCACACTCATATAAAATCTCCTCTTCTGAATATTCCAAACAAAGCATCCATCTTAACAATAGTCTAGGGGTTGTAGAGGCATAGTTTTTTACATTTAGCAAGAAAGGGGTGTAAGCGAAGGCATCTCGGCGTCTCGCTTTCATCAACTCTTTGGCGCTACTACATAAAGGGAAGCGAATACATCCACCCACACAACATGAAAGCCGAACCCTAGTGAATATGGAGTCATTCCGATGTGTTTCGAATGGTTTTCGATGACGAGTGCGCTCAGCCATTCCACTTTTAGTCGACTAAATGCGCCTATTGTTTCACGAACGATTGTGTGCGCTTTTTCTGAAGTATAATGCTCACATCTGTGCAATTTTTAAGAACGTAGAAGCTATCCATAGAATTAATAAAGGATCAAAATGAAAAAGTATGCTATAAAACTTTGAGTGCACATCTATCCATATTGGAGGGCGTGAAAGGCGCGGTGGTTTGTTCGCATGCCGAGGGACCTCGACGAGTAATAGGACGTAAAAAAGTGAAAAGAAGCAATATCCAAGCCACTCCACACCCACTCCAGCCGAATCAGCCATTGTAGAGATCCTTTTTAAAAATTTCATGGGCTTATCAACGCATCGATCAGGGCGTTATTTATTCAGCTCACGGTGTAATTCTGAGGAGTTTTTTCATTTACATGCATTCCCTTTTTCTTTCTTATTTACTTGTTTGTGCTCGCTTTATCGGATACTGAATGAAAACATACGGTTACAGCGATGAATTTTTATTTAGATTCAGATGTGTAAGTTTTATTAAATTTTTCCTTTCGTATAAAAATAAAGTTATTTTGAATCCTATGCATAGAAGGCATTCGAAATACTGTACTTTCAAAGTAGGCATTGCATTTCCTTTTATTAATAAAATAGGGTTATTTAGTGTATTCCGCATACTCAATCCAACATTCAGATCGTTAACCTTCGAATAACACGCCCGAGCCAAATCTAGATATTCTCGGTATTAACTAGTCTACGAACCGACAGACTGGGAGCATCAGAACGAGATAGAGATTAATACTGTGCAAGTGTTGGTGTAGCCGAGAAGCAATAACGTTTCGTTAATGTCTCCCATTTAGAACGTACGCTGCTAGTGTCTTGCGTCGTGTGACGTCGCTCGCCGCAACCGAGTCTTACTTATTTCACGTCGCATCGACTTTCACAAGTACACTGGAACCCTAAACCATGGAATCACCATTTGCCATCCGTGCGGTCTCTGTATTGTTACAAATGGCACAGATCTGCTCGCAAGCGTCGTCGTGCGAAACCTAATGAGCTGTGAAGTAGATAAGGTGAGCGACATGAGAAGACGGGATCGTTGGCTATCTGTGCGGATTGCTCACTGCGCCCAAGGCGAACGGAACATTTATATCGTGTACTATTATGATTCGAATATTATACCCTTTTGATAAAACATTACATTTGTACTGGTGCGGCCAAGCGTAGTGGTTTAGACGCGGGTTGGTTAGATTGTAACTCACCACGTAATTACATACGGCAAAATATAAATATGCAATAACAGTACTTTAATGGAATATCGAAATATCTTGCGCAAGTTATTCAAGGATGCTTTCAATGTTTGGTAAAAATATCACGCTTCAATTTAGTTCATTAATTTTTTACCTGAAATAATATTTAATAAGTCTTTGTCATACGCTTAAAACATTCTAAGTTTCTATATCTTACTTACAAAATAAATTAAGCAAGAAACCTAGAACATGACAGATTAGAATATTACATGCTAGAACATGAATGAACCTCAATATAAAAGGTAAAAGTCAAATTATCTCCTGGGAGCAGTAATAATAAAAAATATTACAACAAAGCACGCATTAATTCAGGAAGACAAAGAATGGATGGACAGACCAAAGGTTGTGGGTGTACAAAAATGAAATGCAACGTCAGCGGTCGGCGGACGGCCCCGCGCGCGGTCGTGGGCGACCTTTTGTGCCGCAGCGCGCGACGATCCTCCCAAATTCTCTCTCTGTAAAAATTGATTAATATTGTCCCAACAGAGCCGTTTGTACCGCAATAAGTGGCATGTTCACTCTTTCATGCAACGGAATACTCGTAAAAAGAAAATGTTTTAAATGGATTTCGCAAGCCGTAATTTTCTTATTTCGAAAGAACGAAAAAGAGTTGCATACGTAGAGTGGATTCGAAGCAGTAAAAAATATCCACTCGAAAGTAATCGCACATGTTCTGAACGTTGGTGTATATTTTTAGAGATATCTCCGTTTGTGTGTAGTAATACTGACGCTTTTTACAATAGCTACAAGATTTCAGGACAATAATCCCATGACAACAACGAAAATGTGTGAGTTGTAGCTGAAAACATCATCTCTGGTGGTGTTGAAAGTATTTATTGGTTTTGCCGCATTTCTGTGACGCCGTCGTGTGACAGCGGTCTTATTTAAGAGGATAGGGGTGGAAACGTAAAATTTCAGCGGTGCAACGTGCAGCCTGCCGGTGGCACATTACGAATTGAGTTAGAGTAGCCCGCGAGCCTGTGCGGGTGTGTTCGTCGTCGCGAGAGGACACGGCGCGGCCGTCGCATCGTAATTGATGTGTGTAGCTTTTTGGCGCGTCGGCCGTTCGGTGTTTGCCGTCCGTCGTCCGTGGTCAAGTTAGACTAAATTAAATTGTTGTATTTTTCACAACGAAACGACTGCGGCGAGTAACTGAGTCTCGTTAACGAGGGGGCGGATAATGTCGTTTGGCAGACCGGCGGCGGACGCGGACGCGGCGCTGTGTGATGTAAACACACGCGAAAATTTAAATTAAGTAGGATGGGAATAGCTAAATTCTTTAAATTTTAGATCGCCGACGATCAAGTATTGCCTTCGTACCGGAATGACCTAAAAACGAAACGTCCTAAAAGCACTTCCGAAATCTTTGTATTGCTTTTACTTATTTCTTTTTATCTATACTTATAATAAATCTGTAGAAACCGTGTGTCTGTACTTTGAATAAATTTATAAAAAAATGAGTGTGGACGATAAAAAAAGAGTAACAGAACACAAAAAAGCATTTTTAAATTTTTTTGTCTTTCTGTCTTTCTGTCTGTCTGTCTTTCTGTCTTTCTGTCTGTCTGTAATCGCTAATCTCCGAAACCACTGAACGGATTTTCTTGCGGTTTTCACAGGTAGATTAAGCACTGCCTGGCGCAACTTATAGGCTTTGTTTCATTGAAATCGGATGACAGCGAAAAAAGTTATCGTCATTTACAGATAAATCATTTAACGTAACAAGACGATGTCATAGACATAGGAGATATCAGTGTTTTTTTTAACTGGGACAGTATAGGCAAGTCCGAAACCATAGGAGATGCAGGGAAAGTGTCTTATGACATAGAAATTTTTTGGTCAAGCGTGTAAACCATTAAACCATAAAAAACCATAAAAATGAGACAATTTGCACATATATTTTTTAATGCGGTTCGAGTCAGTTTCATGTAGGGATCACTTCATTATATCGGAAGAAAAAAATCTGAGCAGCAGAAGTTAGTCAAATTCAATAAAATGTTTTCTCATAAAACGCCAGTGGAAAATAATTTTTATTATTTTTAAAAAATGCGTATCGACTTAGTTTCATGTTAGAATCATTTTATTGTATCGGAAGAAAAAAATCCAAGCAGCAGAAGTTAGTCAAATTTAATAAAATGTTTTCTATAAAACAGACTGTGCAAAGTACTTAGGTACCTAATTACTACTTATTCATGCATGCCACCTGAACTCCAGCTCCTCCGATTACTATGTCAAAATTGTTATCACGAAAAAATACCTAAAGGTTCCTAAGACAGTTTTCCTGTATCTCCTATGGTTTTGGTTTTGCCCATACTGTATTAGTTAAAAAATACACACGTATAATAAAAATTGATATGAGAAGTCTTATGAGCAATAGAAGTGAAAACAACAATTTTTTAAATTTTGTCTGTCTTCACCAAATTGAATACGGTGTTCATAGTTTGTTCCTGAAGGTATGGTATACCTTAAATTATGGTGAATAATATATACTTAGAATGATCCATTTTACCATTGGAAAATTATAACTAGACGATGTATGTCTGTACATAGCAGAGATAGGTACCTACTTCCAAAATCCACGCGGACGAAGTCGCGGGCAACAGCTAGTATGTAATAAAATGAACAAGATATTAAGTATATATATATTTATATTGATTTATATATTTTTTTAATTTTATTTTTAGTAATTTAGACATGACCAAGATTTTTAACCAATACTACGTTATGCTACCGTTTGTCAAACAAATTTTTATATATTCGATAACTATACCAGAGGTCATAGTAATCGGTAACAACTTGTTAAATTTAAAAAAATTTAAATAGTTATACCGACTTACCTAAATATTTTCCAAACGTTAAGTATAATATTGCTTCCTAGCCCAGAAAAATTCTATGACAAACTATGAGTGCAAACCATTCCGCAGCGTAAAGGGTTTATTCGTGCAATCACAGGTAGCGCGTTCCAATTTAGAGCCAGCCAAAAATTGGATATGCGGTGAATAATAATTTTCCCAGTGGAATGGACCGCGTTGTCCACATTTAAGGTAATTGCCAACAGTTTCGGCTGACGTGGCCCCCGGCAAGCTGACACTCTCTCCCACGAGGCCGACCTTTACAACCCCATTAATAAATGCCGTTTAATCAAATTTTTATATATCGCTCTCTGTGTGTTTTACATGAAGATATCGATCACTGATTACAGGTGATGTATTTCTAGTTCACAATTTAAAGGCAGGTATAGGTCGACACATTATTTATGAATAACAATGTGTATTAGTTATTTACGAGATGGCTACGTGTAGATAGAACGCGGTTTGAGTTTGTATTTAAATGAATCTTATTTGTGTAAATGTGGAGGTTTTGTTGAATATAACTAATGAACTTTATTAAACTTTTAAATCCAAAGATACGTGGGAATAGTTAATATGATACCGACATAATTATTACTATTGTATTTTGGGTTTATTCAGTATCCCGAATTCAGATTTGGGTTGGAGATATTATTTTGAAATACAATTTCGCCTCCAGCTGGAGTTGTCAAGGAAGTGTGAATATCCCAATGGGCCTGTTTCACACCTTCACTTAATATACCACACAATGAAATAAATACTTGTTACAAATTGAATTCAAGGCATTGTTAATTTTTTACCAATTTTGTTAAGCAACATTTAAATTGTAGGTAATCTATAAGCAAATAAACAAACAAACAAACAGACTGACAAACATAAAATCACTTTGTAAGATACTATAGGATGTTGTAATAGCGCCGTGTAATCTGAAAGTTTGAAAAACATACATATAATTATGAACAACGCTCTCTCAAAATAATAGTAGTCTATCCGTCTCTCGCCTGGAGCTCTATTTTTTAATCGTCGTTCTACTGATTTCTGCACCCGATGTCGAAGAAAAATTAATAATTGACCGCTCGAAGCGAGGCGAGCGATTCAAAAATAAGGCTCCTGCCTCTTAACCGTTCGGCACTCGCTCGACCACGCTTAACTGGGTACCTATCTACGGCCGCCTCAGTCTTGGCTGCTTTCAACTTGAACTTTATAAGTACAGCCCGAACCGCAATACGAAACTATAAATGTTTCAAATATTAATATTCCCTGAATAAACGAATTGTTGACGCGTAACGCGTAAGAATATAAAAGCAAAACGCCTTGATTCGATGAGATGAGACAACAACGAGACGGGGAGCTGGCGAACATTGTCACACTCGAGAGTTACAGGGAAAAGGCTGGAGGGCCGCGGGCTGCGGGGCGGGCGGGGGGCCGCCACTTGGACACGTAGCGGCCCCCCACCTCGTGCCGTGCCACTTATTCATCATTTACGTATATTTGAGTGTGATTTCGTTTGGGATCGTCGCGAACTCCCGTCCCTCTTGCTCACTTACATTAGTTACATTAGACGTTACCGAATCTCGTTTTATTCAATTTCCACAGAGCTATTATCTTTCGCCACTCTTAGTAATAGGGATTCCTTTCTGAAACGTAATAATATTTCTTGGATGTTTTGTAGTGGTTGAAAGGCGTATTTATTCTCTTTTGAGATTGGCTAATGTATCACAGCTACAATGAGAGCCTGCTAACTGTTTGCACTCGGCATTACGTTTGTACTTGAAGTACTTACTTATACCTACATGTAACTATGTTAACTAATAATAAAAAAATTGTTGTTGTTATGCGCCATCCACATCTGGACAGAGGCCCTCTCCAATGAGCGCCACCACACCCGGTGCTCCGCATTTAACCTTCAAGTGCTAGTAACAATAATGGGAATAAAAACTAATCCGAGTATCCACTGTCCACACAAACGTTTTACCTTCAGACGATCAACTTTACTAATAGGAAAAATTTTGTCAGCAGTCCATTACAGCCCAAACTCCCCAGCGCATGGAAATTGGGTCCAAATTTCCACAGCGGCTGAGTTTGAAAAACGTTGAGCTAAAAGCTCCGCAGGGGGTTAATTGTTTGACTTTCGTCGTACACTTCGACGGTCAGGTGATACGCAAACGCCGGGCGCGGACCCTTTCGCCTATAATGTGGAACATCTGCCAACTTTTGTTGTGACATCGTAATTATAGTATCCAGGATCGAGTTCCCGCAGAGCCTTGTTACCGAAAGGAGCCCAGCGAAAATTTCACCGGCTATTGTTAGCCTGTCGTCGCATACTTTCTTGCCTTGTTATTACCCCGCATAAATATTCAAGAAGAAAACAGGTACTGCCTTTGAGATCGAGCCGTGCGGCGATATTGACATTATAATGAAATCCCCTTTAAACGTCTACGCTTTGATTGTTAAAATATGCATTGAATAAATAAATTTGCCTATAAGTATTACCGATTCAGTTTTGTGAGGATTTTATGTGTTTTGGGTGTTACAAAAGTGCTTTTAATATGCAAATTTACGCGGATTAAGCTGACCAATAAATCGTATTACCCTTTTATCAAATTTGAGACTTTTTAAAAACCGATTATCTGTCAAAGTGTCAATTATTTCCATTAGTCATTTATATCCACATTTTCACATGGTTCATCAGTGTGGAGCGTTCTGTGGATGTACGCAGTTACCCAGCGGTGTCCGTTATGTACTTATGTATTATATGCGCACTTCAGAAATATCCCTCGCTAACCTGTGCGCGGGAGGATTGCATAATATATTAACGGTGATTATTCTTACATTTCGCCCGCCCGCTGCGCGTTCCCCCACTTCGCTTCCAATTGTTTTTACGTTACCAACTATCCCAACCTTTACTCGGTTGAGTAATTAATTACTCGGATATATCGTTCGTAGGAGTATAGATTAGATCTCTATCGGGAACTAATTTTCTTAATAATTTGTTGCAGATGGTCACCAGGACAAAGAAAATCTTCGTAGGAGGGCTATCAGCACCCACAACGCTTGAAGACGTAAAGAATTACTTCGAACAGTTTGGACCGGTGAGTGGGACTTAATGATTTATTTACAAATTGACTTAGTTGTACTAGAGCCCGGGTTTACTTTCATCGAATATTGAGATCGCTATAAATTCATTTTTTAAATAATAATGATATAATAAACAAAATAAAGACCACCTCGGCATAGTGACTGGCTGTTGGACTCGGACACCAGAGGTGGCGGATTTTATTCCTACCGGTAACTGATAACTTTGTACAAATTGGTCCAGGTCTGGATGTTATATTTGTGTAATGTTGTACTATTCTTTATTCTGTGGTAATGCCCTGTTCTTGTCTAATTCCCATAGTAGGTATTTATAGGAGAAAATCCCAGTTTACGATTACAGAAGTAGTATCTACGTCCGGTGACAAGAAAAACTCACTAAGTACCTACGTAATTGACATACTCAGGAATTTGCAATAATTTTCTATTTTTGGTCTCTAAAAATCCGTGTGAAAAGGATTGCATTAAGTAATAATAAATCATTTCGAGTAATTCGTATTATCAAGGAATGCATTTTTTAAATTTTTTTCGATAGTTTAAGTCACGCTTGAGCTATGAGTTGAAAAACAAAACTTTGTGAGTTTTACTTGCCACACTTCTTCAATAAAAAGTTGTCTTTTCAAATTTTTTTTATTAATGTCGCGTGCATTATGGAGATAAGCAGCAGGAGATGTGGTTACCCAACCATCTACTGTAGGGTTACGTACGAAGTCGTGGCAAGTATTCGATTCATTACCATGGTGAATATTCTAATACGAATTTGGAACGCTCCGTCGACATGTTCTACGCAACGTGTCAACGCTGAGAGCGCGAAGTTACGCCAACTTCGCTCACGAAATTTAATTTACACCAAACTTTTTGGAAAAGTGTACTGAATTTGCGCTGTCATGTCTCAGTTGTTATTAGGCAACGCTAATTTTCCCGCGGCTAAATCATTTCGTGCACACAATATTAAACACGTTACCCTCGAATTTGGCGTGTCGGTCAAACTTGCAAATTGTATTACAATTATTTTATGCTCGCTTTATTTTGTTTTCAGTTCAATTTTATGTTAAACAACTTAGTGGTTATAGCTTTAGATTTTGTTTTAATAACATTTTAGATTAATAAACGTTGGGTAACTTGTAATATTGTGGGTACAATTGAATCAATTTGCTTTTAACTGAATAAAAGGTTTTACATACATACCTACCTAAGTACTTATCTTTACATTTATCCCTGATGGGGCAAGTGGAAAAACGCCAAGCACTAATATAAGTAACGCGATCCTGACTCAACTCTTTCATATTGTGAATAAAGACTTACTGGCAAGGGTCAATTATAATTGACCGGTACATGGCTAAATCGCGTGCAAGTTGTTCGCCACAAATTAGCAGCCTACAATTTCTTGCCTGATTGATGCCAAAAACATCTGTATTGAATCTACCTTAGCACCCCTCAGATACAGGAGACGAAGCGAAAAAATACCTTTACGTGCAAAAATTAAAGTCAATATTCGTTTAAAGAAGCGGCCGTGCCTGTAAGTTGGCGATAACTTGGTCTTTGTCTGGCGACTCAGCGCAGGTGTCTATCTACAAAAGTTCCTCCGTAATTAGCCCAGCTGTAGTAGCGTGGATGCGGATCTAAGGAACTTTTCAGAATTCAACATTGGCTACAGCCGGGGAGTCATTGTGCCAGCTCTCAAAGTAATCGGCGACCGACAGCCGCCCGCGACGATCAAGACCTTCATTACCTATTATGAGAGTTTAGAATAAAGCCAACGAGTTTTTCGAAGTGAATGTGATTGATGCCGAGCGAAGGAAATATCCCGGGAGAGATAAAAGGAATTTAATGAAGAGTCTTTAAGAATAATGATTAAGGGAATGGTTATTCCTTTTGGTCGGCAGACTAATGATGGGGTCTTTTGAATTACTTTTTGTGTCTACGAAATATTTTGTAACCGCAATTAATATAATTAAATACGCGAGCCGCATGCAAAAGGATCACAGGAAGTATCAGTTATAATTAATTAAGAAATATAATACTACTTATTATTGCAAACAATAAAGCCAATTATTTTGATACAAATCATCTTCGACATTAATATTCCTTATATTATATAGTAAATCGGTAACACAAACAATTTACAAAAATTGAATTGTCTTTATCCAGTGCTTACACACTTGATTGCAAACCCCGCGTAACCTCTCCTAGAGGCGTGACGATACATAAGCGGGATAAAGTGTATTTACACCGAAGGTAAATGTATTAATACCATTATTACATTCAAGAAAGCACACCGAGAATTCTGATTACAAATTAATTCAATAACATTCAAGCCGTGCACTGTGCTCCCGACTCGGCATCATTTCGTAAGGGTGTCACATTTTGAGCAAGTTTAATTAACAATCTAGTCGCTTTTGTAGGTGCCTTCATTAGTGTATTTGTGGATAAACATTGCGCAAACTGCGCAATCCACGGCGCGTGCGTGTGCGTGGGACACGGATCACATATCCGACACCGGCGCGTCACGTGCCGTCACATTCATGCCGGGCTGTTGTCACTGCTAGTCGCTACGCACCTACTACACCACTACCCCGCCAACCGGCACCGGCAGCTGTGTGCGTGCGATCGTGACTCCGATGCTTCGATACCGCCCGGCTCTACCTACGTGCGAGCTTTCCGAATGCAAACTGTCTCAGAATATCAAATGAGCCACTTAAATACCGAACACAATGACTACGCCCACCTGAAGCAAAGGCCGCGGGGACGCGTGCACGCAACGCCGCCGTAAATGAAAGCCCGCCGGGTCGGGGCCGAAGGGTGGGCGAGGTTCAACCCCGGTAACGATTTCCTCCAGATAATGGAGAATTTTCTGATGAAAGCTGCTCGACAGTGCCCTTTCAAGGATTTAGGAACCGTCGGATTTATGGGACGAACGGCCGGCACACATTTTGTTCGTCACGGCACATCGTTCACTATCACATGCATATACCGATCTATCCACGATTCTCTCGGAGTATTATTTCATTCGCCTCATTGGAGAGTGTCGCTGCACAACTAAAGAGTGATGGGGGGGACGTGCTTCCCAGTAGTTAAATCCGCGCAGCTGTGGTGATAAAAAAGAAAGCATATTGCAGCGAGATAATTTTATGGCGCCGGACGCTTAAGCTAAAACAAACACGTACGCGAAATTACTTCCGGGCATACATTTTCTGAAACGGTTTTAAGGTGAAGGTAATTTGCCAAATCCAGTTGGTTATAAAGTTTTCAGCTCACGAAATTCTCGTTAAGTATCTTCTTGTGCTCATGGCCGGTATTTCGGTAGGTGGCATAGATATTTTGATGTCACTGTTACATAGGTACCTACTATTAGTCAAAATTGTTCACATCTAAGACACCCATTAGCAGAGGACGTTTTGTTACTCGTAGGAGACAGTGACGTACGCAGAGACTGACGTATGTAGAGACTTATTGACTAAATCCCTACTACTATAGAATCGAAATTATTAATGTCTTTTGTAATAGGTACCTACTTATTTAAATAGAACTTTGAATCATAAATATCAATGAGAATTTATTTAAGAACCACATTAAAACGAATGTTGCAACCAAGAAAATATACCGCATACTTATATTAATATGTAAATCGCAGTGAAATTCAGTTGAAAGTCAAATTCCGTTGGCGACTTAAAAATTAATTAGCCGTACGACCGGTGTAATCTCTGCAGCCTATGACGATTCAGTGTTATCTAGGAAACATGTTTATTGCAATATTTACTTTAATCGGTCGGTTTGAAGGTGTCGTTTTCTGTCATTGCCATGCGGCCGCTTAGGACGTTTTGGCCCTTCACCCCTAACACTGTCTGCCAATCTCGGCCCCACAGTCAACAGAACGCACACTTGTCCCCTTACAATTTCGCCGCGGATTGCTTGTATTTTATTTTTTTCTGTTCTCTCATGAAAATGTATGCCGTCTTTATCTGTCTATCTGCCTCGCTAAAGCGATCTTAGATTTAATGTTAAGCGGACAACTTTATTCACAAGAATTTTGGTTGAGGAATGTTTAAGTAAAATAATCTTCGTGAGTATTATTTTTAGATTTACAAAAGAGGATATACAACGAAATCCGTTTAATAATATTGTATGTTTTTGCTCATCATAATGCTAATATATTAACTGTTAGTCTTATCTGAAACGTAACTTGGTGATTATTCTCACATCTAGTAATATTTATACTAGATATATATCTGATATTCCTTTGCTGTTTCTCACTGTATAGTCTCTACTTAACACTTCTTGAAATCTGATGCCGTATATTACTGGATCAAGGCTTCCCGGCAGCTAACGATCAAGTTTCCTAACCAATATATAAAGTTGGCGAGCGGGTGTTCACTAAGCGTCGCACGCACAAGAGGGTGTCTTTGGGAAAGTTCCGTTGCATGCTTGATTCGCTATTGTTTTAGCCGTCGAGCAAGTCCAAACTCTGACCGTCTCGCCGCCGTTTCTGTCGATAACTAGTACGCAAGTGTGTTGCCTTCCGCTGCAGCTTGCACGATTACTTGTTATTAACTTAACATATGCACTCAACTTTGTATCGGCTATCGACATGTTCTCCTTACTGTGACTTCGGAATTTCGAATGGAGTTGCAAGTGGCTGCGTGTATTTTAATGAGAAACTAAATGGTCTCGTGTAATTTGCTTCCACTGTTGTTTTTGAGCATTGTATAATAATTATTATACAATTAATCTCTCAATATAACAGTCTAAAATGTGTTAATAAATTATTCTCAGGAGCTCTCAAAATATTGTAGATAGGTCTGTACATAACCAGAAGAGAAATGCCTATTGCTCTTGGACATGCTACACTGCAACCATCTCGTCGAAGCAAACAAACGAAGGCAAACTAAACATCGTTTAGTGTCAATAGTACTTGAACTGTAACTGAAGCGGGTTCGGATTCGGAATTTGGCTTAACTGCACGATAGGTATACGATATCATCGAAGCCGTATATCAATCAGTTGTTACACCGCTCCACGGTTGTCGTTTATCTTCGGAGTCGCTCGGATCTGTCTGTCCAGATTCGTGCATTGTTCCGACATTACCCACCGCTACCGAAACGGTGGATGTCTGAAATGCCAGTGCGAGAGCGGCGTTCCTGTTGCAGGCGCATCGGGCGCCCGATAGCGTTTCCAATTTCCTGACTTAAATTGCTCTAATTTGGTTATGCGCTGACGGGTGATCGAAGCCTGCTAAAGTCCCGGCTACCAGCGACATTCTAGCTGTGGCTTGTAGTGGTAATTCGTTGTGATTCAGTTTTCTGTATGCGAATTTTTCGTGTTCCGTTACATAGTTGACTGACCTGTTAGCTTAGTTGGTTGCCTACTGCGAAAGAGGTCGTGGGTTCGATTCCTACCCGGGACCAACATTTGTGTGATGAGCATTATCTGTTGGCTTTCGGATTCTAGGTGTCTGTATGTATTTAAGTATTTATTTAAAAGTTATATTATGTACTTTATGTTTATCAGTTTTGAGTACGCATCCACAATAGCTTCGCCTTAATTTGGGACTATAAACAGCCGTGTATGAATTTGTCCAAATTATTATAGTTTATTATAGTTTTTAAGAGCAGAAAGCCCGCCTCTCCAATAATGTACCTACTGTTACGTTTTTGAGAGGATAGTACCTACACCTACATCTACATCGCCAGACTCTTCACTAAATATTTTCTCGGTAGAAGGCGGTTATATCCCATTATTATTTTGTATCAATATCAACATTATTGTTTAAAGTACTAACAAATGAAATTGATTCATTTCAACTGAGCATTTACAATAAGGAGCGAATTTTTTTATACGTTTATAATTTTACTGCTTTTATGCCGTATAATTAATGAGCTTAAATTTTTCAAGCATAAATTTTGCCGCTTTAAACATGAACATAAAGTTTTATGGAGTTTAATATATTTTTACAATTTATAACCTCCCTAAGCGTACTTTACAACATAAGCAACTTTTGCCTGCAAACCCAACTGGGTGTGTAAGGTATTCAGTCCATGATATTTAATAATTATAAATTATATTAGAAGTTTAATTATATTTGTCATTGCACGATTGCTATTAAATTAGTTTTGGTTTGCTTATGTAACGATTCAACCATTCATTCAACCATCATACCTAGAACCATACATTTAACCAGAACATTGGTTTATAAACACAAACACTTTCTCGCGTTTGCACGTGCAAAATAATAATAATAATAATAATAATAATAATAATAATAATAATAATTTATTAATGAAATGAAATGAAAATACAGTACAATTGTTACAATTGAATACAATATTTAGATAGCATAATTAATAGACCCTGACTCCCAAAACTAGGTCAGCCTGTAACTTGGGGGTCAGTGTTCTTCCGTTTCTCAATATATGGCATGTACAAAAGTTTAGAGTGTACTGTTGACAGGTAATGAGAGTATAAATAAATAAACGTGTGTGTGTGTGTGTGAATGTGAATGTGTGTGTGCGTGTGTGTGTAGTTTGCTTGTAGAGAGAGCATATTCTTTTTTAGGTTATGTAAGTTAAAATATCTTCCGTTTCTTCGTAGTTAAGTTTATGTAACCAGTTTTGAATCTTAGTTTTAGCTTCCGACTTAGCTAGTTTATTAATGTTAAGTTCTCTGTTAATTTTATTGTACATCATTGCACTTAGTACGTAATAATGTCGACTTGCAAAGGTCGTTCTATGTTTCACAGGAGGACACAGAGCTGTGAAATTCCTCTTATTAGGATCCGGTGGAACCTCTGCGTGTTTGCTTAGGGAGGATCTTAATACGAAAAGTTGTCTCACTGATAAAACGCCAGTGTCAGAGAGAAGCTGAGTTGTGGGGTATCTATAAGGTTTTTTGGTCATTACTTTTAACACTGCCCTCTGAGCTCTTTCCAATTTGATAAAGGCTGTTTTATAGGCTCCTCCCCAGACAGGGATACAATAGTTAATAAGGGACTGGCAGATAGCTAAATACACCATTTTTAGAGTATCTGAGTCAACAGAATTTCGCAGATATTTAAAGACATATATGAGACGCCTGACTTTAGTTGTAAGATTGTCCAAGTGTTCGTACCATTTTAGGTGTTGGTCGATCACTACACCAAGATATTTAATACTAGTAGCTTGGGACAGGAGTAGGCAGTCGTCGTTGGAGTTAGCGTTTTGACAGGTGTGAGCTTTGAGAGAGAAGGATGGTGGGGGTTTATTGGTTGACACGGAGGAGAAGGGGATATATTTTGTTTTCTCGATATTGAGAGTGAGAAGATTTGAAGATAACCAACTCATAACTGTTTTCAAAGCAATTTCCGCGTCAGACTTAGCCCTTTCCCAATTTTGACCATGTATCAGTAGAGCAGTATCATCTGCATAAGTAAAAATCTTACAATTAGGAAGATCAAGTCTACAGAGATCATTAATGTAGATTTGAAAAAGGGTAGGTCCTAAGATACTGCCCTGTGGGACGCCATAGGTCTGAGTTTCCTCATCACTTAGAAGGGAGTCAATCATGACGCTTTGTTTGCGGTCTGTCAGGTAATCTTTAAAAATCTTGAGTGGTAGACCTCTCACTCCGACATTTTCCAGTTTGGATAATAATATGGGAACCGAGACAGTGTCAAAGGCTTTAGAAATATCTAGAAAAACGCCAATACACTTACTTCCACTATCCATTTTGCGAACAGTGTGTGTTACAAGGTCTGATACAGCATCTTCAGTTGAGATTCCTGGTCTGAAGCCATATTGGTTTACAGCTATTACGTTGTTATGTTTTAAGTAGCTTCGTAGAGATTTATTTAGAATTTTCTCTAAGATTTTAGATAGTGATGTAAGAATAGATATTGGACGATAGTTGTTTACACTGTCTCTGCTCCCACTCTTATAAATAGGGTAAATAATTGATTTTTTGAAAGCTTTGGGGAAAGTACCAGATTGTATCGAGAGATTACAAATGTGTGTGATAGGTGGCACTAAACATTCACAGCATGATTTTAATAAGTTTGATGAGATGCCATCCCAGCCCACGGAACAGTTACTTCGAAGATTCTTTATGATAGATTCAACTTCAGCATGATCAACCTCCAAGAGGACAAGTGAGTGACAGGGAGAGTTTGTGGAATGACCTTCCCTCTGACGCTTTTCCACAGCGCTACGATATCCTTACTCCTTCAAGAAGAGAGTCAAAAGAGCCCTTCAACCTTCCCTTCAACCGGCCTTGCCGACAACGCACCAGCACCCCCCGGGTGTTGCAGGTGTCTATAGGCGGCGGTGACCTCTTAACATCGGCCTGCTTGTTGCCCCCGTAGAAAAAAATAACTAGTACTTAGACCGATGATATAACAATATTGACTTTGTATATCAGGAACATAATAACAGAAAAAAGTAAATAGTGAATCTGCTTAAGTAATTCTGCTTAAATAATTAGCATAAGTTGCTCAGACGGTCATGCATGAGTAGGTATTCCAATAGCTAAAGTTGGAATGCACAGGCGAAAATCAAACAGCACCATTACAAAATTAGGATCACGAATTTTCTGAACGGAGTCACTTTTTGCTTGCGTTGGAGCGAAACGGGCAGCAGCAGAGTGCCAATATATTAGGCTAATGGCGAACTAATTACGCTCTTGAACGACTTTACAGGACCACATAATTACCCCTCAAGGAGGTCTCGTTAGAAATTTATCTAAAAAGTCAACATTAGACATTTAATTCAGTTCAAGTATTTGTGTCTAAAGAAACTATCATTTGCTCAATTCAATAAGATTGCAAAAAAAAACAATCTGACGACGAATTTGCTGCTCAAATCCTTTTTTTAAGACAAAAGATTACCTTTCTTTTCAGGATACTTACAAAATGTAGCTAGACTGTGCTATTATTTATTCTATGCTATAGTTAGCATCTCATTTAAATAACTTTTATACCAATATTACAAGAACTATTCATAACGTTTTGAGGTTATAATTTTCCCATAATTATTAATGACCCATAATTATTAAGTAACTGGACTTAAGATAATAATGATTGGCATCTTATCTGACTGAATCTTAAATTTAATATCCCCATTTTAACTCGTGAAGTTGTATTTCTTTTTCATAAAATTCTGCTATGAAACAATGATGTAGGTTTTCCTAACACTGAGGCAAAAAAGAAAGCGAAGTAACTTTGGATGAACGTACCCTCCGGCGAACGATTTGTATTAGCAGTCGCCGTAGGTACGTAAGTATACGTTGTTCTCGTAATTGTGGACGTTTAGGGCGACCATCGTAGGTAGTTCTACAATCGACCGCACGTCCGTGGAAACACTTTGTACCTTGAGCCGGCCTAGCCTATTGGGGTGTTTCAATACTATGAGAGACCTGTTTATACTGGTTTTGTTTCTACTTACGTGCCGTCGTCCGTACGCTACGACGCGTCGTACGCTTTCACGTGAGGAGCGAATATGAAAAAGTATTAAACGTTAAATCGATAGCCCCTTAATAATGTTATTCTATAGTTGTTGCTTTCGTTTAGAACTTTGTGGGATCTCTGGCGCTTGTTTATAAATCTATAAAATGAAAATCAAATTATTCCTGTTTCTATATGCTTCGAAAATCGCTTGGAATAAATATAAAAAGGTTGGAAGCTGATTGCAGGTAGGTAAGTACGTCTTGTTTTATAGTTCTTATTTTACCTTTATAAACTTGTAAACATTAAGCGTGTGGACGTTTGAATCACATGTTTAACTGTAAGTAGGTAAATAAATCCTAAAGTTTATAAAAAAATATCTATATACCTACTTTCCTTAATCCGTCACAATGTGCAAATGAATTTAAAAACATCCGCACCGTTTTAACAAACAAAAAAATCTTTCGATACAATTTTGGTGAAAATAAACTCGATTGATACGATTTTCGAGTCAACTAGTTGAGCCTGTTTCAATACTCGAACCGGATGGAGCGTTATTAAGCTGATCATTTACAAAGTAAAATAAATTCAAAAGGAAAAACATGTTCTGAAATACTTTGGGAGTGATAAAATAAAAGTTAAGTATCAGTTCGTAGGTGCGATTGTACGTTATCGTTTTTAGTGCTTTCATGTACAAGATTAAAATCGTGTTTTAACATTTTAATATCACGTTATCAAGCTCATGCTCTATTCGAGAATATTAATATTTTACAATAAACAATTTATACATTATAGACATTTTGGATAGAGGCGATTTCTTTTCATATTCTTATATAGAATCATCATCATCATCTTATTTTCAACCATTTCATTAAAGAATTAAGAGTGTGAAACAGAGTGTTGTGTCGTAGAAACCTGCCTTCAATCGATATTATCTTCAAAATAAGCTAGCTACGGACGGCGGTTAAAATGTCTACATAGCGTGTGTACCATAAATCCTTTAATTAACTAGAGAATATCGAAAACGTCGAGAGAACTTATTACCTTTCATTTATCTCCTTCTTACCATCTTACGAAGGGATCGGTTTAAAATGAGAAAATCAACGTAGGCATTTGAATGAGCTCACAACAGAGCGTCGGAATCGTCTTATTCAAAGCTCCTTCAGAATCGAAAGAGGTTCGTTTCACGCATGTGTGAGTACGTACTACGTACCGCGAGTCAACTTGGCGGACTAGACTTTATAAGCTCGCAAAGCTGATTTAAGGCCGGCTCAATTATTCGTCTTATTTCTTTTTATCTGGCGTTAATTAAAGTATTTTAATTTCGCGATCCCCTCGTCTTCTCACACCGCATATTTCTTTGTTCTCACATTAAATTTCCCTTTTTTTACAAAGCCAGCTTTGCATGTGGATTGGACTGTTAAATTATTCCTAAATTTTGATTGCCTCGTAGAAATCCGTCCGGGTTCTGCGGAGGGACTCTTCGTTTTTTTAGTTCGCGTTTCGAGAGACAATTAAGTATGCTAATTCATTTATTTTATGACAGCTTTGTAAAAAAATTCGCTGAGAAAAGATCAGTGTTGGGATTTAGGTGGGAGGTTTCCCGTAAGCGGATAGAGGGTTGAGGAGGGAGGGTACCGGTAAGGTTGACGTCTCACGCGGCGCGCTGCGGCGGTAATTAATGGATCGTGCGTGGCCTCTCGGAGGAGAGCCGTGCTACAGATTCGAGATATACCTACCTATCAAGTAACATAATCTGTGACAGGACGCGGCAGAAGCTACACAAATACCTAGTACACGATAAGACGATCAGTTTCTGTACCTACACGTTAAATGTATTAAGGGAATGAATCCATGCCAAGCGGGAAAGGGACACAGTAAACATAATTAGGCGTTCGGGCGAACGACCATGTTGATTGGAAGAGACGCGAAGAAATTGCAAGTCAAAGGTAATATTTCATTCGTAAAACATCCTTTAAAGCTCTCTTATTTGGTTCTCTTCAAGTATACCTAGTACCTCTATGGTATATTTTGTTTCCTCGCAACAAAAAAGGACGAAACACGAAAACCAAAAGATGGAAAGCCCAGAAAAATAGAAAAAACGTGAACGTATTTTCACGCCGTTCGTGGCCTCTCGGGAATATGAATTATACAGTTAGCGTCCGTAGTCGGTACGCAAACAATAGTGAAGGTGTATCGCGACTAACAAGTTTCGGTTTGTTTTATTACTTACGCATTATCCAGTGACGTGAGGGGAAAATGGCGAGAAAAATAACAACAGGAACGGGCGGGCGGTGACAATTCAAACTGTCAAATAATTCAAGGTGCGGCGCGACGTTTCTCACAATCAGCGAGATCTACAACGGAGCGAGACACCGTACGCTCCTTTTTTCCATCCTTTCGGTTTGTTTATTTCTCGTTTCTCCTTATAAATATAAGAGTTCGGCACCTCCGCACGAATTCCCAAGATGAAAAGGTATTTTTCACACGCGGAGTCGAGCGCCAATGTACTGCGCCGCAGTTAAGCTGAATTCAGTACCAGCTTTCACTATTACGAGTGAATTTTTTTTCACTGGTGCTTTCAACCCATCGAATTTTAATTAAGTTCTATAAATATTAGAATGCGCTTACCTAAAATAGGCTTACATTGAATTTAAAACATATTAAAATTATTTTGCTAACATTGTATCTTTTTAGACCAAGTTTAGTGGGTAGCCCTACTGTAAAAGACGGCATTATTACTTCACAGAATCTTATCAAGCCAAGGCAGCAACATCCTTCACTTACGGCATAACGACGTAACGTAGTGTTTTAGGTATCGTAAAAGAAAACAAAAGCAAGCGTAGTCGAAGTAATAAAGCTTCTCGATTTCCGCTATTTAGGACTGACGAAGAGAATTAAAGTTCTTTTTAAGGGAAAGTTTACCGTAGTATGTATCCAAAGCGAGCAAGTAATGGGAATTCCCTGGTTGGGCGGCGCACGGGGGCAGGGGCAGGCACTTTGACGAAAAAACGATGATGAAGCACGATCATGTCGCCGAGATCCCCCGCTAGGCTGACTGACAAATTGTCGAACATTTTTTTCGCTAAAATTCCTTTCCTTCGAATCCAATTATTGAGCTTTACCGATAGAACGCTCTGGCGTCTACAAACTGGCTGGCCTAAGAGCGTTTTGCTATCTTGTTTCACTTGGCTTGTGCTCCTATGTACTTTTATAATTCCTACCCGAGTCACGGTCCCTGTGTTCGCTCTCGTATAAATCCTATGCATTCAGCGTTTGCTTAGAACAGGTTCACTGTATTCCGAATGTGAAAAGACCTCGAGTAACCGACTGTGAACATCGTGCACCGGCCGCGAGGGGCCGGTACGAGGGAGGTAGAAATACATCGAAATGCAGACATTTCGGTGTGCTCTAATTTTGTTTTGTTCTGCGTTTGTTCCAATATGATGTGCAATTTCGCTCAACTGAGGCTGCCTAAAGGCACAGAATATATAACAGTACTAGTACTAAAGGTCTGTGCTCCAAACAAAAGAGAATTGCTATGATTGCGCTCGATGTCTAGATAGTGCAGTAAAAGTGGTCTAAAATAAAACATATCACCACTTCCTCTTGTAAGTAGTAGGTCACGAGTTCTTTCAACCGTTTTGTAAGTTTACTGCATACTTTCCAATAGCTTTACAATTCATAAAACGTAAACGGGGGATAAAATGGTGGAAAAATATAGTCCAAAAATTTATTAAGGTAGATTCACAAAATTTTTGCTCGGCGTCGAAAACAGGTGGCAGTAAAATATAAACATGCAGAGAACAAAATAGCGCCCGCGCCGGCCATCCTTCTAAACGGCACCTACACCAAACACTCTAACTCGATACAAACCGTGATAAAGGTTCGATTGTATGCAGTAAATAAAATATGACTTCGCCATATTTCCACTTTCGTTTCTTCTCGTTTTATGTCCCTTTTTTCTGGCCTCCCTGGGAAACCGTTCATACAAAATACCTTTCCGATATTGCCCAACTTTATTAGCATCGGGCACGTGTTTTTATATCTGAAATATCTTTCACTTCTGCGGCAGTTCTCTGAAATAAAGATTGCCACATGTGCTCTGACATTATATCGTGATATATAAGAAAAGTTATTTCCTCTCATTCCTGTAATTTATTGTAAGTGCTATCGGTGTTGAAACCTGGGAAGTGCTCGTGATTTTATTTGCAAGCAACTTGTGCCGTTTGTCATTACATTTGTAATCAAAATATTTATTAACGTCACTAAAGTAAGCTTTATTAATAGTGTTACAGAGTCCGACGTTACTAGGTCTGGCTTCTAATAAACATTATAATATTAAAGATTTATGAACTAACATCGAAATATTGGTGTGCACACACCTTATGTTAAAAATATGAATGTATATCTATTTCAGCTCTGTACTTGAATATAATAGAATAAAATATTATGTCAAATTCTATTATAAGTATGTGTCCATAAGTTAACTGCGTAGCCGTGAGCCGCGGGCGGGCGCGCATTGAGCTTACGGCGCAAATAAATAGCTTCTTCGAAAGCTATCGTGAAAGCGAATTAGAATAATGCGCTGCGATTTGGCGTTTCAACAAACGAGAACGTAGAACGGCCCTCGGTGGATTATTCGGGTGTTCGGGTGGGCTCGGCTAAATTTGGGTATAAATGGAGGTGTCGTGACTATAACGGAGGTTCGCGATCGGCCGAAGAATCGCTCGGGCTCGGCTACTTTTGGAAAAACAAGTGAAATGACTTGACAAATAAATATAGTGTGGAAAATCTCTTCCGCCCCCTAATAATAAATAAAAATAAAATAGGTGTTACAGTAGGTAGACTACATTGTTCACTTTGGGAAGAAAATGACCGAGTTGCGTATCGCCCATTCTCCCGAGTGATACATAGTAGGTAGGTACTTTAGTAAACTTATCTATGCACCTATCACTTGGGAGAAAAGTAACAATTGCTTATTACTACACCTACGAGGAAAATAAAACCGTAAAAAATATTTCCTACTGTAAAAAATCTTCTTACCTCTCTGCCTCGTTTTCAAAAAAGTAAGACAATATTATATTTTGAATCTTTATACAACATATTTTTTCAATAAAATTGGTACGACTGTGAAAATATTTGTACAATCGGCCAAGAAAGTGGCGTAGGCATAAACTTTGACAAGTCGTTAAAAAAGCGTATTTGACGTTTGTTTGACATTTTTCTTGTGAACAGTTTTGCGAGTTGTCAAATAATTTGCAATAAGGAAAGCATTGTTCTGGCAGTTAATATTTTCACTGTCAAGGTCAACTGTGTAAGGTCTATTGACCTTACTGTTTTATGACGTGCAAACGAATGTCAATCTTAGGGTGATACACAAGTTTGTTTGCCGACTGTACCTCAAATAAAACAAAACTGAGTGTCAAAATGAAATCTTCCACGAACAATGTCCAAATACAAACCAAGTCGGTCAGCCTCGATGTCATTATTAATTAACCAGTATCCCTCATTTTTCCCTTTACAGGATAATAATAACAAACCAATAAGAACGTTAATAAATATTTGGAGTATACGCGGCGGCGGCGGTGGCGGGGCGTACAGATCAAATGGCGCCGACCTGTCCCCTCTATGCTAATGGCCGAGATTAATGGAATTACCTACGCGACCAGAGCTCTGCGCGAGTAGACTTACAAAGTTGTTCTTATTATAATACCTTTGAAGCTCTCACTTGATATAATTTGCCGCGAAATTTTTCAATTTTGCCAAAAAGTTAAGGGAAGTTTGTTTACGAGTCTTTCGACAACGGAATTGTGAAAATGAATTTTATTGTTCTTGTAAAAATATATTATGGATTTGTTTACATTGGTAATGATAAAGGATGTTTAGGTGCATTATATATTTGTAGTTTAATTAGAACATTAGGGTACTTTATATGTAATATGTTACTATAAATTAATCGTAGAATCGTTATTTAGTAAAAGTAGGGTAAAAGTTAAGAAAGTTTGATACAACCACAGAATAAGCGTTATTTATCTACTATCTAATCTACCTAAGTATATAATGTTACTTACCATCAGTTCTTAAGCTTTTTCTCCATTATATAAAACCTTTCAGTTAAATTTCCCAAGTGCAACTTCTATCTATACACTTTATATACATAATAGAAAATGAAGAATCAGCCAGACAAAACATAAAAATCTTTATATCTGTCTCGTTATAGAACAAAAGGTCGTAAATCAAAACTGCCAATAAATAAGCTGCAATAAACTATCCCATCAAGCTGGGGCTTAACTCATTTTTGAATTATTGGATGCCCCGAAGATCTCATACTGGGCGCAACATGTGTTTTATATCATCTCATCGCACTCCGCCGCCCGTGTAGGTACAGTACTAGTAACATCAAGCTACACAGTTGAGATTGAAAACGGAGGAACCGGCACAGAAGAGGATTCAATATAGCATAGGAACGCGGCATGCAATGCAACTTGCATTCATACTCGTAAAGTCATAATATGATTTTGAATCGAATATGCGGCGCTTGTACGTTTTTATGTCGCAGTCAAATAGGAATAATATTTAATTTGTGCGGTGTTCTCCTTTATCCACTTTTTATGCACCTACGCAGTTTCATTTACTTTATTTTATTCCAATGACTAAAATACATAAAACGTTCACATAGAATATCCTATAACATAACCTACTAATATTATAAACGTGAAAGTTTATAAGGATGTTTGGATGTTTGTTACTCTATCAAGCAAAAACTACGAAACAGATTTTGATGAAACTTCACGTTATATAAAATAAACATCAGAATAGTACTAAAGGTAGGCTATACTTTAACGCGGTTGAAACCACGGGCAACAGCTAGTATCTACGTAAACCTATCATTAATTTTCAAATTTAGCTAAGTCTATTAACTATACGAAGGAACCTTAAACTTTTTATAGCCAGCAGGCCCTTTAAATACTTTAAAATGCCGTCCTTAAAATCAATAAAAAGTCTACTTTCATCAACGTCGAAGTAATAAAAGCTACTTTACTGTTATCCGCGGCAATGGAATTAGATAATGTATCTTTGAGAAAGTTCGTTTACAGTAACTTCAGCAGTAAAAATCTAATTGGTGTAGGCAATAAATATTTGCCGTCGGATCGTTCGTGTCGGTCTGAATGTCGATAGGGCCGGCAGGGTTCCGTAATGCATGCCAATAAGACCCTTACAATTTCCAGAGGATCCGGAAACCGAATCCTTGTCATCATACATTTTGAGATTTTGATTAATCACAACCCTTTCGTACATTCGGTTTAATCGCATGGGATGACAGGTTAAACCTTCACTCTTTATTTATTGTTTTGTAAGTTATAAACGTATTTTGTAACTTACCTACGAGGTGCTTTGTGACATTACATCTAATTTGTAGCGGAGTCCTTTTCATAAATTTCAAAGAAAAATTAAAAAGGTTTTGCGGCTTAAAATGAAGCTATAAAGTAAGTACTTTATACAAATAAAAGATATAAAATAATTACTTAGCTTCTTGCGCCGCGGGCGCACTCATAAAAACTACGACACTTCAAGCTATCAAAGAGGAACTAATAAAAGCAAATAGTGAATATAGCTCAAAGCAACAATAGTGCTGTATCTTAACAATGTTATGCCGAGCGGTGTAGAGATTTTCGTTTTATCGATAACTTCCTTCTTTTTTGTGATTGAGAAGATATTGTTTTCAAATATAGGTTCAGTACTTACTTCAATGTTGTTTGAATTGTAAGGCGCTTTAGAATCTATCTGTAATGCCTTATAATTGATGCCTAATTGTGTATAAAATAATAAAATAAAGTTATTAAATAGTACATTGTGCAATAAGGGAAGTAAGTAGGATATTACTAACGAGAGTCTGTTAGAAACCCGACGCCGAAGGCGGAGGGATTTTAATGACTCGAGTTTGTAATACCCTTACTTCCCGTGATGCACACAATGTTTTTCATCACATTTGCGAGAAAATTAATACCTACGACACAAGGGACCAAATCTATTTTCTTTAGACTTTGCTTGTAACAAATTTTCACTAAGCAACTGAGCCGCATTCACTCTATCCGGAGGTGTTAATATTATTGTTGCACTTTCAGACTCGGATTCTTCACATGACATAGACATATTTTAAGTTTGTTTCTCTCTTTATTTAAACTAATAGGTCACAACTACAGGTAGTTAATAAAATAGTTTTATTGTCAACTTTGTCAATGGAGCTTCAAGTTTTTTTCATATGTAGTCTTACGGCCAATTGGAAACAAGTTCTTAAGCCCAAATCTTAGATCGTAGTTTATAATCACGAACACATAAAATCGCAGCACGGCCTCCAAGGCACAATCAGTGCCATTCGGTGGTCTACACTGCCACAGATAATGATAAAAAATGCATTTAGAAACACCCAAAGGCGAAAGCCCATACAGCCAGTTTTTATCGAATTTCAAAATAAAATTCACTGAAATAATTGCAAAGTAAACTAAAACATTATTAAAACACAAAAAATAATGCATTTAATTAAAGCGTAAATGTTTAAATTAATATTTGTAGAAGTTTCGAAGACATAAAAAACCATGTTTGATTTATAAAATCTCCTTAGTGTGGAATGTCGTACCTGTTTGCTATAAAGTCACAGAGGAATTAATAGATAAAGTTATTTGCCTTCGAGTGAACGCCATTTTTTAAAACTACACATTATAGTCCCTAGGGGTATAATATTGTACTGATTTTCATTACTCCCGCGGATGCATATAGGCCATTGTGTTTCTGTATGCAAGCATATAATAATCCACTTAACGAGCAAGTGTGATGAAAAAGCTTTTAAGAATCTAGAATATAAGGCAGGTAATAAGTAGACACACACTTTTCAATTAGGTAAGTACAACTTTTTCTACCAAAAAATATACTTTAAATCAGATCATCTCAAGTCTAATTAATAGGCACATTATATAATACTTAGCTATTGCCCGCGCCCCCGCCCGCGTTGAATAAGAATCCCGCGCGTATTACTTAGTGATTACAATAACGCACTAAATTAATGAACTCGAAAAATCAATATACAAGAGTAACACGGAGCGCACACACCTTGTCTTTTTGCAAATAAAAAAATGTTTTTAATGATGAGGTAGGTACTATAAAATTTTATCTACAAAATTTGTGAATAAATATACTAGTAATAGGATAAAAATGTAAATAGCAAACTGTTTCAAACAATAGGTGTCTATTTGAAAATTACAGACAAATTGCTTTGAAAAGTTTGATTTGGTACTTATTAGGGACTTGTATTTTCGTAGTATGTAGAATAAAACAAATTTAATACTTCTTACCGATACTTCCAACAAAGTTAATTGTTTCATCTTATATCTGGAGACTTGGAAATTTCAAGAACATGTACATAAAGGTGTGTTTATTTTAAACTTTGCCGCTTTGTAATGTGATTAAAAGTGTCGCCTAAAAATGATTACTTTACATGCACAACTTGAACATTTCCTAAGTCAGATTTTTGACGGTAAAGCCGCGATTAAATAATATAAAATTAAAATAATTAAAATTAAAATAACTAAACCAACACGGACTCGTATCATTAATTTGAAATTTTTGTCAAATCGCTGTATTTCTTCAGTTTTAAATGAACCTGATTATATGAACGCACCTTTACACGCAGGGGGAGTTGTACCACGACATACACTCGGTAATAATGAACTTTTAAGTAAGCTAAATCAAAGCCCTTTCAACGTCTTATACCCACCTACTTTGAACGGCGAGACTTCCGAATTCATGCAAGTGCCATCCTCGCTTTTTACGGCCCCTTCTGTCACCCGTAATTAGGTTTCCCTCGAAAGTAATCGCTGTCGGTACCAACATGCAACGTTGTAGCTTCTTAATGAAAACGCTCCTAAGTGCTCGTGTTTAATGTTTATTTACTTCCACTTTGTTTTTTAGCTCTTCCATTCTTATGTTCCACGTACAACTTTCGTCTTTGTCGGGTTGAATAAGTTGTGAATCTGATTTCCCCTCGTGTTCAATTATAACTTGGTTCATTTACATTTTGTCTAGCATACACGTGCTCTCCTTGTTCAATGCATCCTGAGGGTGATATGTGTATCATCGCACAAGTAAAAACCAGACACCATTGAGAAAGAAAGGACCTCTCATGTCGTCATTGGATATATGTATTATATTATCTATAATACATATTTAGAGTATGAATTTATTTATTACAGTTTATAAAGTCGTGAATTGCATGTTTTCCTTTATTATTATTATTATGTTTAGTATTTGCTACTGGGCTTGTTTTATTCGAAGTAAATTTTTTACGCTTTTGATTATTTTTATTTACTTTTTTTCTTCTAATTTATCTCCTTTCAATGACAGTAAAAAGAAAAGAAATAGGTATCTGTATCGATGATCAATGATTGCACAACCTACCTTCTAATTTGCTGTAAATTCTCTACCCAAAGGTTGTCTGGAAGAAATCGCTCTTAGCGATAAGACCGCCTAGATGTACATTACTGTATCTGTTTTTGTTTTTGTCTGTAATTTTTAAACGTGCAATAAAGTGTATTGAATTGAATTGAATTGAATCAATTTCATCAAAAGAACTTACCTGTAAAACGTGCAGCACAAATAACGCAAGGAGTTCAGTTAAAGCCCAGGCAGTCCACACATGGAGAGCGGTGGGAGAGATTTATACGACGTTTTTATAGTCCATACCGCTGGTGCTCCTTGTTTTAATTTCGCACAAGGATCAGCGCGTTTTCTTTTAGCAGCCGCGCCGCCCGCGCCGGTGGCGTACGGTTTGCAAGCGAGGTACGCTGGCACGGTCGTGTCTACGCGACCCCTATTTCGCCGCGAGCCTAATGTCGCAAGGCGACGAAATTTATCGCGCCGCCCCGGCCGCCGCTTGTAATTCTGCCCCGCCACCGCCACCCCCGCGCGGCACCCATCGTCACCCGGCGTCACTCGACGTCACCCGCGTCACCCCGTCACCCGACAACACACTTATAACGTTTTCTAATGAAATTGTCCACAAACTCCCGCTCGCCGCAACCCCCGGCCCGTCGACGCCGCCGGATGAACCGAAAAAAGTACAGCTCGCGTTACTAATGGCTTCATTTATCACAGTCACTAACAGTGATACACCGCAACGACGTTTTATATTTAATTTGGCTCTCTGCAGAATAAATTACAGCCATATCGAGCCTGGAACGATAGAGGACAACCAGCAACGCTCTTGAGTTATCGGGACGGGTCACAGTATTAAGACGGTAATCTTCTTGGATTAATTTGTTCGTGGCTAAGTGATAAGTTAGACGCCGCGCCCGCTAGATCGAAACTTATGGCGTCGTCGGACAAGGTTAGTAAAGAACAAGCGAGTTACAGAGTGCTCTTCCCATTTATTTTGTCCGAAGTCGTCAATCGAAGGCTGAATTCTGGAAATAGCGTGCGAAATGGCCGTGATAACATTTTACAAATCTTGCAAAGTTATTCAACAATAAAGATAACATTCATGTGGACGTTAGTGAGACGTGTAGTAAATTAAAACAATGAGGTGTATTGCATGGCTCGGGTCTAAGCCAATGAATGGCGAGCACCTCCAAGCAAAAGTGAGCTTACGGTGTAATGAAATAAAGGACTGTTTGAGCACTCACCTCAGCTTGCCCTTACAGGTTGCTTTATGCCTTTCCTAGTTTGAAACCCACGTAGCTTTACTTATCGTACAGTTTACTGCGAACGATAAACGTATAATATGCGCCAATAGGTGCACTCACTTTTGTTTCTAACATGCGTTTACTTGAAACGAGTTAAGTTTTATCTAACAAGCCATTTGTGGCTTTATCTCAGTGCGACGCCGACGCTGAGAATAGAAGGACTTATTTCTTCGCAGTCCTAGAACTTGCATGGTGGAAGAGTAAATTCTAAAAAACAATCTTATAATACAATTAAAATCTGCCTGCAACTACGGAATACATTCCAGTTTGTGCCGTATCCGCTAAACACACAGGCTCCACAGCATTACTGTCGACTACATCGCGTGAGATTAAAGTAAGCCCACATTTAAACAGGGAACCGCGTAATTTGGCAACTGAGCTGTGATTAGATAGTGCTTCAACCCGTTAGGGTAATGCGAATGGCTTTGTTAACCTTCGCTTTCCATGTGAGCAGCATTTTATGCTTACCTTCATTTTGTATATGTTTTAAATTGTAAAATTTGTATTACAGTTCGTTCGACTATTAGATTTTGAACAACGAAACCCCAGTACAAAATAGTTTCATATTGATGTGTTGCTTCAACCTTTGTGGTAATAATTTATTTATGCGATGGGCACTGTGGATGAAAGAAAACTAAGCATTCAATGAGCTAGGTATTTGTGATTGCGCTTCTCGGTGCATTCTTTTTGCGACACGAAATAGTTTAGGCGCCGAGTCGTAGATCGCGGGTAAGGTTGTTGCCACGCTTGGCGACTCCGCCTTACTATTTCGGAAGTAATGTAAATCGTTGCGGGCCGCAGCGAACTTCCCCAGATATCTCGCCAAAGGACAAGACGTTAATATATGCGAAATCCTGCACTCGCTACGTATTGTTGCCTAATGCACCGAGTTTGTCGGCTGTTTCTATTTACGCTTCGCAACTCGCAGATTTGTGATGTTGGGGCTTGTTATTTGTTGCATCTGCATACATACTTGACTTATTGCGTTTCGTATCACAGGTAGTTTAAACTTTTCCATTTTCAAACTGAATAATTCACATAATTTTGGTTTCCATGAATTCTTGTTTGTTATTTTTGTACCTACTTTGGGATGGTGTTTTGTTACACTGAACCACAATTTCAAACGTTGTAATGTACCGAATAATGTTTTCGAATAATGGGGAATGTGTATATTTGTAATAAACTAATAAGTTATTTGTATGACATGAATAGCATGAATGAAATATTTGTATTTTGCCTTTTTCCGGTCTCTGATTTCGTCCGTCTTGTTTTTGAATTCAATCGAACCTTTCATAGATTTTCAGTAGCGATATTAGGTATATATTCCGAAATTAGAATATTAATAATTACATAGTACCTTAATTATTGATTATTTAAATGTTTTATTTATTACTTTATAATTTAATATGTAATAACGTATACCTACTTATTCTATTCCACCGACTGTTATTTTTTCATTTGATACTTCTATATTTTAGAGAACTTGTTTATTCTCAGCAGTACTGATTAAATCTGCAACAAACTTCTTTACTTATTTGCGTTTAATCTCATATTGATCTTTGTTAAAAAAAATTCAATGGAGTTTTATGATTCTTTAGGAATGATTATAGATTGTTAAGAAACTTGAACGTCAGACTTAAGACAATAATTGTACACCAACATAAACGACGCAGCGCTCACAAAGTCTCAAGTTACGAATTACTTTTGTCATGTTTACAGTAATTCATTGTTTTGTCAGTAGCGACATATATAAATATAATATAGCTAATCCCTTTGTGTAGTACACCTTTGTCTCGCAGCTATTAAAATACAGGGCGAAGTTCCGGAGCCTAGCTGCTGGAGCCATTTCTTAGGCCCTTTTCGCTTAGTTAATGTAAATTAATTTATTCTCCGCTCACCCTGGTACATTGTTGTACGTATTCTTAACGTTAATTCGATACAATAAATGTATATAATTATATGCCACAAAACGGAGGCTAAATTGAACACATCGTAGAAACTCAAACCTCGAGGAGTATAAGTTGCTTCACAAACAGATTCCGCAGTTTTTCTTACAAAGTCAGCTGCACCGGCAAGTTGGCTGAAAGATGGTATTTGTATTTCATTACCAACAAAACCTTTGTTGAAAAGATGACGCCCGGCGCAAATTCGAGTAACAGCCGCATACGTAAAGCCACACTCAGACGTTGGCCCGGGCAAAGATATTTCGCAGTCGTATTTACTCAGGCGTGCCTAAATTGTTTGCTTACATGTTTGACGCGCCGCACGCAACGCTCATTATGGCGAACGGGCTTTGTTCAGACTTAGACAACATATTGTTACACCCGATGGAGCTGGATGTTCTTTATACATGTTTATTTTTATCATTTCAGGTAAGTTGCGGAAACGTTTGTCGGTGCGTAATGGCTGCGGTTCGGTGAGGATTGCTTTGAATGCGCTAATGGTCTTTAAGATAACAAGACTTGCAAGATCCGTTTCCGCTTATAAATAGGCTTATATTAAAAGCATCGATATTCTTGCGCAGAAATATAAGCATGATTTACGATAATAATGTCCAATCTGAAAAATGTCCAACCGTTGAAAAACGTCCAATCTGAAAAACGTCCAATCTGAAAAACGACCAATCTGAAAAAGTATGAAATTGTTAAGGCAAGTGTGAAAATGTCAACAAATAAAGTTAAAACACCGTTGGTGCGGCAGTGAAGCTCGCGGACGGGACGGTGCTTTGCAGCTTAACGATACAGGCATTAGACTTACCACTTAGCAGCAGTAAACATTCATTACGTTTCTTCCCGCGCGGGGGCAGGTTGGCACACTTAATTGTTCATACAACAAGCCAGCCGGGAATTGGCTCTAAATGTTCCGCTGTCCGGGACGTGGTTACACCGCAAACGCGCTACGCGTTAATAGTCCGAGCCGTCCCGCAGTACAAGCCAAAATCGACTGCGTTTTCTCGTATCTTAGCTCGAGTTTTGACGGCGGAGTTAGTGCCTGGAATGAGGCTGAGAGGGCCGTGATGGAAAGCGCAATAGGCGGCCATTTACACCTGCGATTCTTCTTCATCTTACCCTAAACTGGCGCGCCGCTTTGCCTAAAGTAATTATGCCACATAACGTATTAGTCTTTTGGGAGCCAACACGTGTTGGAAACGCTTAATCACTTACTTTACATTTGCGTACGCAAATAATCCGTAATTTAATTTCGGTGTGGTATTTATGACGCTTATTTAATTTATTATCATATCAAAGTGTAAGCTTTGTTTAGCGGGTTTTGTGTGCGTGTGAATAAACGTTAATTATGAAATCATGTCGTTACGGTACACGAGGGAACATTTTTAACGATTCCATAATGCGCGTAAAAATGGATCGTTTTTCATTATTGCAACATGAATATGTATTAGAACCTACGCGTGTAATGTTATTATATGTGTATTTCATAAGATATACTTAAATATAAAGTTTAATATATGTACTTTTAGGTTTCTTTTTGACCCACTTTGGCGTTTACTCTGTTGTTTCATTGTATATGAACATACATGTTATTTCCTACCAGTTTTGATTCTATTATATCTCCAATCATATCTACAATAAATACTAAAGTATCAAGAGGTAGAATAGATTGTACAAGTCGTAAAGTTTGTCTTATATTCTACGTTAAAGAAAAAAAATGTCATATTGATCATTTCCGAATCCCCGTAACCTTATCATCGTAAAACGAATTCCGTTGCGTATTTGTCCCTTTCTCGCTGAGCTCTCTCGCCATTGATATTTATGCTTTTTTCGGAATTCTTTCGGAGGGCAAGTTGTTTTCAAACTTCCCTTTTTCGGAAGAAATGGCTGGGTTCAGTGGATTAATGTAACTAGAGTGTTGTAATTGGTTGAGAAGTTATTACTTTTCTGTTTCTTCTTGAGATAAACATAAAGCAATTGTAAGTTGCCCAAGAGTGATTTGTTTTTATTCTAAGAAACATCATGCTTAATTGAACCTTTTTATCTGTTCTAAACAATAATTGACCGAGCGAGCGAAGCGAGCGAAGCGTCTACGTTTCGAGACTGGCCAAAAATGCTCTTGTCCGGCTGTCTGTCTGTCTGTCTGTCTGTCTGTAATTCTCTACAGGTCGCATTTTTCAACCGATTTTGACGAAAATTTGGCATATGTATAAATTAATTAAACCTACAAAATGAGTAGAATAAAATTTTGAAAAAAATTTTTTTTAGAGTACCTACCATACTCGCAAAGTGGGAGTGAACTTTTTTTTTCTTGTGAATCCCATAGTGTGGGATATCGTTGGATAGGTCTTTCAAAAATATTGCTGGTGTGTGAATACCATTTTTTCGATTTAGGGATCCGTTGGCGAAATATTAAGCTTTAAAGCGGTAATTTTTGTTAGAGTCACGTGTCCCCCCCCCCCCCTGCCAGCTAAACGGTTGCTTCTGGAAATGTGAAAAAATTCATGGCAGTAGCATATATAACGTAGTTACAAGGAAAACTATTACGGCTAAGTAGGTTCTATTAATTTTTGAGTAATAGTGGATCGACTTAAGAAAGTTGAAAAAATAAATTATGTTCATAGAACTGCATACGTAAAATGGAAAATTATTTTTTTCCGCGTGATATCCATGGTGTGGGGTATCGTTGGATGGGTCTTTCAAAAATATCGCGGGTGTGTGATAAACATTTTTCGATTCAGGGATCCGTTTGCGAAATATTAAACTTTAAAGTGCTAATTTTTGTCACTTTAGTAGGTACTTTTTCTGTTTCCAAAGTTGACTTTTGTTGGTTTCTTTTAAGTTTGGTTTATAAGGGCTGGCGAGGTCTACTGTTCTCACGGAACTACTAGTTTATTGGAATCTATGTCACAATTAAATTTAAAAATAATAGTAAACATTTAATAATCTTATAGTTATTTCTTTCGGTATTACTATTTACCAAGATTCGTTCGTTTTATTATTGTTAAAAATTTATTAACATTTAATTTTTGTAACCCGTGCTTATAATTACCCGTATATAGGTATATTTATTTTAATATTTCCCAATAAATTTGCTTTAACCCTGCAACATGTCTGTTTTACCTGTTGCATTGGAAATGTTTGTTTGCTTAGTCAATGCATTTCACATTCAAACCTAACAATCAGCATTAATTAGTATTTAGGATCATTGTAATGATTGTCGAGCTTGTATGGAATTGTGCATCAATGTTGAACTTGTTTATAACCAATACACACCTTTCAATAGCATTTGATAGCTGAATAATTTCAAATATCAGTAAGTACAAGAATACTTAGAGTGGTGCTTTCAGAATTTTTTTATTGACTGAATACCTATAAAGTTTTACCATTTTCTGTAACTAACCCAGATGAAATTAAGAAGGGACATACCCAAAGTGAAAAACGGAAATCGACTTACATAACTTCGGCAGAGTACAAAACATTAGTTTCAGTTTGCCTGTAAGAAAATATCCGCTTCTGAAAATAAAACACAGACCCCATTTCATCTGACAGGACCTTGTTTGAAATCATAACAAATAGCCTTTTAGAAAACCGCATCCCAACCCGAACTGTCCTACAAAAAGGGGTTCGTAAACACATTACAAATCTTTGCCGCGGCGTCGGGCAGTTAAGAGGGCTGTCAATGAAATCCCTCCCTTCTCCGACTATTCGTTATGTGTCTTAATGGATTACATGGAATAAAGTAGGCATCGGCAAAACAAAAGGCCGAGTTTCCTCGAAAATCTCTGACCACATAGTTTGCGGGCTAAAACTAAATTTATTACATTTGACCTTAGTAATTCTTGCCGAAGGTTTTCTATCCTAAATGCGTATAGGCAGTTACGGCTCTGAAAGGAATGGTTCCCCTTCGCCCGCTGTGGTTTTCGGTATACGCAACTAAATATGTTATGAGTTACGAAATAGTTGAGCAACTATTGCAGGCTCTAACCGAGTTTTCGTTTAATCTCATCGGAAAGCCAAGCCGGTATTTGTAAAAGTTTTAGAACGCTATCCAATGAAATGATAAATGTGTATACCTACCTATTAGTTAGGTACTATTCAGATAACTGAAAGCGTTTTGAATTCTTTGCGGTTGAAAGAGGTTAAGCAGACCACCGAACCTAACCTTATTTGATGGCTGGCTGCTTGTCTCCTGTCATAGCCAGTCGCAGGTACCTAGTCGCAGGTCACTTTCGGTTGCTATATGCAATTTTCATCTAAAGCTAAGTTTAGTTTGGGTGCACCTTAGCCGGAGGACGGAGACTCTTACCCTACAAAACATTGCTTCTTGCCATGCGGATCAATAATAAATTGCATACCAAGAAACCAAAATAACTGTTGAAAGATACTTTCTATGATGGTTTTTATCAACGCGCGCAGATGTCAGTGACCGCGTAATTGTTAAAAAGATGACGTCACTCAATGTGTGTATGTCGTAGGATAATCGGAAAAATCGGATGTTTGCGAAAATCCTAAGACGTTTGCAAAAAGCCGGATAATTGCTTTGTAAGAATGAATTTCATTGACATCTGAGCTATTTTCAGGATCTTTGCAAAATCTTTGTATTTTAGAACAATTGCGAAAAACGGCTCACGTTTCGTAAGTCATGGGCGCTGATTGATGCTTTGAACGTTATGCATTGACAGGGTGCGCGAATCAACAAATAGATTTTTGATAGCGTTCAAATTTTCAATCGTCCTAAACAAACTCGGATTTTTGCAAAGATCCTGAAAATAGCTGATAACGAAATTCATTCTTAGATTGCAATTATCCAGTTTTTTGCAAACGTCCTAGGAATTTCGCAAACATCCGATTTTTCCGATTATCCTACGACATAATATACATAATATTTGCAAGTAGGTACGGCGGCGCGGGAGTGCACAGCTCAATGCTCATCATTGAGAGTTATTTCTGCACCAATCGCCGCGATTACCTGCTCATGGCCGGACCGTTTTGCAAGTTATTCGAATGCGCCTCGCTTTGAGCGTGCTCATTTTGCGCCCTTTGAAGCTGCCACGTAACGTATGTACAGCTGTTTGATTTCAACTCTTTGCACTTACGCTTAGAAAATGTCGCGCTAACGTTCTGCTTTTACATGCAAGAAACAAATGAAGAGCCGTACGAGGGAAAAGTTTTTAATTCGCCTAATGCACTGGAGTCTACCTGTCTTTTCTAACTGAAGTGCACTCTTCTAGGGCTTCATAGCGTCGCCGTTCGGTTAGCGTTCTGTCACATTGAGTGTTGTATTATGTGAGATGTTTATTTCGCTCAGGAACGAAATGTTGAATTCTTAATGTGCCAGCCGTCTTGAAAGCTTATTATATTTAGCATATTACATTTAGCTTATTATAAAGTAGTAAATGTTACCAATTATTTTAAGTTACTTTGATGTCTTTTCAAACGACTCCTAGTAAACTTCTCTAGATGTATTTTGTTGTTTTATTTCATTTAAGGTAATGATGATTATAAGGTTTCATATAATGTCCAATGAAATTTATAAATTACGGAGATCTAAATTGCAAATTTTCATTTGCTTTAAACAAAGCTAAATTACCCCTAATTAGTTGTTACAAAGAAAACACCACAACTGCGATTTGTGAGGCGCTTAATCAGACTTAATGATTACTTTGATTTTAACATCGCCTGGCGAAACGAGGAACTTAATGAAAAGTCAAGCAAACTCGGAGGAATACAAATTTAAGCATTAGTATGCAAGAGTAAAGTTTTTATTCAATATAACTTGCACTGTTTTATCTTTCGTTTGTCTTTTTCGCATCAGCAATGCACAAGTTATTGTAACTTCCAATCGCGCTAACTAAAGCCATTTAAAACGATGTTTTGCTTCCAGTGGCTTGTTTATCTTTTAATCCCCCATTGTAATAACAATTATTTATTAAATATTTGTTGACTTGGCCGCAAGAATCTAACCGTTAGGTAAATTTTCACGAAACATTGGCTGCGGATACCGCTTATGATTAATTTGCAAGACAGTTTTATTCCGACTTGCTTTCTGGCTAAAAGTGACAGATAAAGATATTATGGTAGGTTATGTATGATCGTCACAACGTTAGTACATCACTAAACTAAGGCATGTTAGTAGCACTAGCTTTAGAAATTGTATATTAACCTGTATACTATCCATACTGCCATATTGAGTTGGTCTTGTTGTGCTGGCTCGCCATAACGTTTCTGAGGACTAACATAAATTCCGATTACTTAATCGGAATTTATGTTTTTTTAGGGTTTTTACTGTTCCACTTTTTAGGTACTTATTTATTTAAAGTAATATATTTTAAAATTTAATATAAACTTATGTACCTAACTAATTTGAAAATATATCTTAAGTATCCCGATTAGGTATTATTTTTATTATTATCACGTTTTTTACTTTCTCGCACCCCCAGTGCCTTAAGTAATATAATAATGGTAAGAGGAAGTATTGTAATCGCGAAAAAAAACCTTGAAAAGTTGAAGAGCACTTTAAAGCTTAATATTTCGCAAACGGGTCCCTAAATCTGGAAAAATGGTTTTCACACACGCGCAATATCTTTAAAGACCTAAGGTATCCAACGATAGTCCATACCATGTGATATACGAGAAAAAAATCATCCCCACTTTACATAACTTAAGGGACGTACTTACTCTAAAAAAAATTCTTATACTTAAGTATAATATAAATTTTAATATTATAAAATTTAAATTTTATTTACCACTTTGTCGGCGTGATTAATATGTATACCCATGGGTGCCAAATTACAGCATTCTAGTATTAATAGTCTCTGAGCTAAGCCGCGGACGGAAGGACTGACGGACGGACGGACAGACGGACATGGCGAAACTATAAAGATTCCTTGTTTTTAGTACGGATCCCTTGAACTTGAACTGAAAATGAACTCTTTTGAAAATTTTCCCACCCTCAATAAGACTGAACCTACCCTTGACCTGTAAACACGTAAACCTTCCTCTATTCTATGATCCTCGACGTCTTTTTTTCAGACATTTCTAGTGTTTGATTGTTATATTATCTCTATTCAACATTTAAGTATGTGCGTACTAACAGTCGCTATAAGAAGAAAATCGTTTGTAGATTGTCACCCTGGTCGACATTGGCTGGTTCCGCAGCGGGCCGCCCGCGCCGCGCCGCGTATCGAGTGCCGCTGCCTTCCAAACCACACCACACGCCACCTAATTCTGATATGAATATGAAATTGTATGCAAATGTCGGCCGAATGTGGCTGTGCAACTTGACAACTCGACAGCGCTGTAAATATACGGGTAACGGTGCACTGACTGTACTAAAACATGCGAGTTTGTAGTTTACGGCCGCTACTGTTTGAATAAATTGTTTAGACTGTCGTCTATGTACTTAAGGTACAAAGGTGTCGGCTCAGGCAATTGTAATCCACGCAAGGATTTAGGAATTCGTGTGGGCAGAGTTAGTAGAGTGCAGTGCACCGCCGCAGTGGTCTAACCAAAGCAATATCACCTAACTACGTTCAACAGAAGCAGCCCTTTTATTTTAAACTAGAATCCATTCCACGACTACAAACTCCACGTTATGTGCAATTTTTCGAGTAGAGCTCTCGCCACAAAGTTAAGTTTTACCACTAGCCTTAATTACCAATAAACCATGTTCTTGTTGATGGCACGTCAGCGTGCCGCATCAAAATTATGAAGTTGGCTTTCGCTCCGTGACACCGCGTTATTGCTGACATTTCAGCCTGATTATCTTTAATTAAAAAGTTGTTTTAGACGTCCTCAAAATTTCAAGTTATTAAAAGAAATTGCTGGGACCTCGGGAAGTGGTAAGTCAGTGAATTGTCATAATTAGATTAAGAGCGACTCGAGCGGCGGCTACAGGATTTTATAAGGATTTTTAGCTTAACAGTCGTCGGCACTTCTAGAAATGCCTTTTGTTCCTTTTGTTGCCGCGCACGTTATAGAATGGCTCTAAACGCATCGTATGCTCAAATAATATTGACAGATATGATCACTTCTCGATTGGAGCATGGCCAACAACGTCTAGATTTTCTGTACGATTTGTAACTCAATACTACTCCAGCTTCCGTTTAGAATAGATATGCAGTTTTAGAGTGTTGCGTCTTTCGCATTCGACATATTTATGACATGCAATTCCCAAGTATTTTGTATTACAACTTTGCATGTCTATCCTAGAGGTTACCATAACATACCTACAGGTTTCTGATACTTACGGCTCATTATTTTATAAACTCAACGGCTCATTGTTTTCATTTAAGTTGAAATTTAATAAAATATTGATGCCACGTTTGCATGTAAATATTTGTTTGATATTGTTGGTCCGCATGCAGGACCAGAGAGCGATGCATGGCACTCGCGTCATGTGAGTCCTTTTATTTATTTTAATCAAATGTGTCGGTTGTTGTTTTGATGCGGCGAGGTTTGCTCTCGCGGCAGTTTGGTGTGCTCTACCGTGCTCTACATACTGCCATGAATTCCGGTGTGCGAAGCTACAGATAGATGAATGTTTTAACATTTTATATATCCAAACGAATGAATTCATTCTCGCAACTGACGTTTTTTTCATTTTATTCAGGTATTTGATACTTTTTTGTTTATTCATGTCTGTAGGTATATACCTATAATATTTTGTTGCCGTTGTCGGGTTTACTATCGGGATTGTTATGAATAGTAATAGATATAGGTAGTTTGTAGTCAGTTAGTACAGGCAAATATTTAACGTCTGCAGAATTTCTTTACATCATTTAAATTATATACCTACCATAACTCATTCAATTCCCCTAGGTGGTGCGGTATGATTGAATGTTGTTTTCTATTTACCATAATATCAAGGAAATAATAAACACGTACATCTTACAGTTTTAATGTAGGGATAAATAACGTTATAATACCGCTTGTAATTTTTACTACCTACTACTTGTATTTTTTTCGTAAATAAAACACATTAATGAAAAGTAGAGAGAATCTTGTTAGCAGTGAATGAATTAATACACCGCACTTTATTTTTAATAGGTAGGAACGGAAATAAATTTCTGTAGGTACCTAGATATTTCATTAGCTCAGACCAATCGTGCCACGTTATGAGTCGTTATCGAGCAAAAAGTATTGCGATCGCACTCCAGTGGGATAATGAAAATCTCCGTCGTCGTATTTCTATTTCTCTAATTGGTTCATAGTTCTTTGTAACGAGGCTGTGCGTGCGCTCTGTGGCGCGATTGTGCAGAGAGCAATCAATGGTTATGACCTGGGGGAAAGTTGGGGGGTACATCTGCACCAAAGGGGGGTCCGTAATCATTTAAAAATGGTGTGCATTCACTGTGAAACGCATCTCTGCGATTGCCGCTTGCGTTCCACAATCTGATCGTCGCGTCGCACCGCTCCCTTATATCGACTTTTTCCGCTCCGTTTATTTCCTCCGGTTTGGGGATATGTTTTATTTCCACGTAACCAATCAACGAACGCTCGAACACAGCATGCAATTTTTTAATGTTTTGCGTCAATTTATTAAATATACTTTGCATACTATACTTACCAATTATGTATGAGATAAGCTAGACTTTATATATTACATAGCAAACATACAATACCTACATAAGTTAAGTTTTTTTAGGGTACATTATCGTGTTGGTTACAAGCCTCTATACAAAAACCCCCACTATGCTTTGATTGTGTCTAAAACAACTGCGATCATCTGTATAATGTAATTTGGTGATTGATCAAGACTAAGTCAAGGCATAGATTGTTGATGATGATCGACACTGCAGTGCTCTACCGTAAAGTCAGATGACATAAAATTATTTAAAACTTGCGCAGGTAGATTTCCCTCTGACAATATTAACGAGCCGTTACAAATGTCCCGTTACTATGTAACTCTTCATAGTATTCAGTATGTAATTGCGGTTATGCGGTGCAAATATCGATTTACATGCCACTGTATAATTCAAAGGTTGAATAATGTATTACCTTTCATTAGCACATTGGCCAGTCCCGAGGCGTATTTGCACATAAATTCGCTTACCCACACCCTGAAGGAAGCCCAGCGCGTGCGGACGATTATCGTTTGACGGGACCGGCCCGGCCGGCCGCGCCCGATCGCCTTTTGTTTTACGTATTACTCGCAAAAAATTAAAAAAAAAAAAATTTAAATTACCGTCTCCGTTTAAAAAATTCTTGTTTGCGATTAATATGGTTTTTATTACACTTTTAATTTAATTTAATAAAATAAGTAAATTTTTTTTGCTGGATTAAAATAAGGCAAAATTGACTTTAAGAAAATTGTAAATAAACAAATAATACTCTTAGCAATTTAATCACCTAATCGGTATCTGCAATTGAGCCGCTGGATAAATCACCACTAAGGATACAAAAATATTTTTCCTAGTAAAGTAGATATTCCACGGTCGGCCTCTGGATAACGTACTTACTAGGTAAGTATGTAGGTATTAAATTTCCAGCAGACAGAAGTAGCCCTTAACATATATTAATGTCCATTTTGGATCGTATAGAAACAGTCAGTAATGTAGGTACCTACTATATGCCGACTTCGTGCCAAAAATTGATTAGTAGTCTAAACTACTAAATGCCCGAGAAACTATAAATTTTTGTTTGTATTTGTCCTTTATCTATCAAATATTATGCGATAATTACGACAACGGTGGAAACATAATTAGCCGATACTTAACTTGACCCAATCAACAAAACTTCATTACAAACTCGTACGCAACGGCACGATATTATCGGATTAACCATTAACACCACCGCAGCGTACTCGCTATACTAGTTTAACCCCCACTAAAACTTTAACTGGGAAAAATATGGCCCTGATACTAATGAAGCCCAATAATTGCAAGCTTATACCGGCACGCGTGCTATTACCTCAGAAACTGTTCACCTCAATCATTTTAATGCCCGTTTAATTATTATTCATTGCGCGGCCACCCCCGCCGCCGCCGTCTCGAGTTCGCTCGCCGATCCGATACCCATCTCTATTCGCAATCATTACACCGCAAAAAGCAGTACGCCTGATTAACGCGAATGAATACAAAGCGATATTAGGCTGATCAATGTATTTACAGAGTCGTTTTAGTTTTAATTAAGCTACAGCCGACCGTTAAGCTGGACCGCGCAGTAAAATCGACTGCGTGGAGCGCGTGCGGCGCGTTAATAAGCCTGCGCGAATTTAACTCCGAGCGCGGACCGTAAATGAGAATCGCCAATAAATCGGGCATTATAATAAACATTAACGTTATTGTTTCCCGTTAAACGGCCCCCCGCCCGCGGCCCCGCGCCTCAGGTGCCGCCGCAACAATCCGCTCGGAATTTCAACGACTTCAATTATTGAGTGCCTACGAAAACCGAACCCTTTGGGCTCCTCAAGGGGCCGGACTGTCCATTTTACCCGACGATAATGCCGCATGGCACGCGGGAAGGATATACATTAAATAAGCCATTATATCCGCTTCTCTTTTGTGTTTTTTCAACCGAGACTTGGAGTGGAATTTAATTTTAAACTCAGAATGGGCTATATCTTCACGGTTCATCAATTAACGAGATTCTTAGTACGGAACTCACAAAACAACTTGAAAGCCTCTTTAGTAAGTTGGTTATAATTCCTGACGTCGACGCCTCACTTTTGAGTGTTGTTACAAGATTCCTTTTATGCTCTCAATGCTCAAACATTATCATTCAAAAAAATCAGCTTCTTCTTAGACTACTGTACCCACTAACATACGGCAAGCATAGCGTACTTATGTCCAATTTAGAACCAAATTTTAATAAGACTATTTACTCAATATAGGCCAATCCCAGATTGGAGTTTTTTAAAGTAAATTAGTTTAAAGACAGACACACCGAAACATCTACATATTTATTCTACATGAATTTACAAATAACCAATAATGTGGATAGAAATCGAATAATCTGCGAAGCAACATCGGTTGAAGTATTATTGGAAATATATTAGGGCGTTTATACACACACGTCACGTTGTCGCTAATCTCGACTCTTAGCGTAATCTACAGCCATTCCGGTGAGAAAACAATACAGCCACCTTTCACTGGGAACAAAGAGGAAATAACAAAAGAATGGACTGGACGAATCGGTGCACGGAGCATTATCGGGCTTAGGCTGGCAACACACGTGCGCTTGCTTGCCGCTAACCGGCATTTTAACAATGTTACAAAGAAAATGTACAACCTCGATTTCTGTAGGTTAGATGCTAATTCAAGGGAGACAATAACATTCGGTTCGATGTTTAATCAAAGCAAATGTGAAACAACGAAAACTGGCCAGAATGGTAGATTTTATCTTTTATTCTTGGTATTTATATTTACCTGGCCGCTTTGTGACTGCAGTTTCGGGCAGGTTTTTTTGGGTAAAAACGTACACACGGGTCCGTCCGGCTACCCCGTACTTAGTAAACGTGGGTTAGCCGCTAGGATTTCAGTGATATATTTTTTGTTTTATTTTATGATTGACAGCACACGAGCCGTGTTCGGTCGCGCGTTTCATGCCCAGCGGCCCGTGATCCACGGCTAAGAGACCTATCTACTGGGTGGTTTTCCCACATTGTCACACGTTGCATAATACAACAGCTCTCTGAATACATTCGTTTTATATTACGCTTTCAACCACCACACTGTTCGGAAAAACCTTCTCTTAAAAAGAAGTAGAAGAACATCTACGTACTTATATCGAATTAAAAAAACGAGAGCATCTCGCCTCTTTCATGCCAAGCCTAAATGTTAGAAAAAGTATGTTCATCTCGTTAAAACTTTGGTCTACGAATATGAAATTCAATTTCTGAATGAGCACAAAAAATCTTCCACCTTGTTTTTCGCTTTCATTTTGCATCAACCGACGTAGTCCTAATTATCTTTCCCAGTTAAGCTTAAGTGAATTATTCCAGGCGCCCAGTGTGGTGCACAAACAAAACGGCACCGAGTTCGCAACCTCAGTCGAAAATACTAAAACATTAAAGAGCATTCCCGGCGCACGTAATATATCCGGAGAGTAGGTACACGCGGCGCATAAGCCCGCTATCTTGGCGGAGGTAACTGAGCAGCGCTTTAGCCGGCTCAACTTTTAATAACACCCACAAAATCATCTAATTAATCTGATTACGGGACGGACCGCACGCTAACGCAGCACTCGCCACTAATGTGTACTTCGGAGTATTAAGCGTGCTTATTTGTCCCCGTGTAGTAACCACCGAGATTAGCAGGCGAACGTTGGCTCTCTGAATTAACAGAAGGACCGAAGCATCTCTGTCTGATGAAGACAATCCTATTGACTGATTAGATTTTAAAGCAGTATGAGATAGAATGATTCGTCGCAAGCAGGTTTCGGTAAGCAGGTTCGAGTCCTGCTCGAGTGTGATTTTTTTTTTCCTGTCCTAATAAAGCATGAAAATACATTATTACAAAGTAAGTATATAGATTTATAGATTGATTTTCCATCAAAATGGATACCTATCCTCATAGCGAACCTTTTTTGCCCGTATGTCCGATTCACTGTCTGCCAAATAATCACTAGAGCTATTGAAATGTAGTGTAGAAAAAATATTTTTTTACATACCTACAACCGTGATGCAACAGTGATGGGAAAAATATGGAAAAATCAGTAAAAAATGCATTTGCCGAGATATTACAGGAACACAATAGTACTGTGATGAGGCACACTTTAAGAACTATTTTAAGTTTTCACTTTTTTTCTCCACAACAAAACCACGGAAAATCACTAGTGCAACCGTATTCTGTTCATTCCATTTTTAAATAGCTAAAAAGCTTCACTGGTCGCTTTAAATTATTAGCATTCCGACATTGTACTCCCCAGACTGCAACAAAACGGGCTTATTTTGGCCAATTTGGAATAGATGTCACTGTAAGAGAACAGTAACAGGGAAATATCTGGTTTTAGTAGTGTCCATGTATTTGTGTGAGCCCTCTTTAAGTGTAATTACGTGGGCTCGAGTCCGCTCCCTCATCTGGTTCCACGCACACGATGAATGAGATCTGCGACTAATGGAGATCTTATCTTTGGCCAAGATGGAGTAAGGTGGCCGTCCTTAACAGTATAAACTTTGTTATGTATAATACAGGGACTTATCTTGGCCAAATAGGGCAGCCGAGTCCAGGTCATAAATAAGGCCCGGCTTTGATTTCTGAAGGTGACCCCTCGGTTTACCCGATTCTTCGGGTCGGAGGTCGTGAGATCCCTTTTAATAGTTTCCAAGGAAATCTTACTTAATTCGCATAATGAACACGTGATCCGTATATTTAATACCTCGTTTAGATATTTGTGTGACCCGGCGTTTCGGCTTCGGGCATCCCTTCAGGGACGATCTTTGTATTTAAGTATCCTTAAGTTGCGCTCGCCATGTATTAATTTCTCAACAATTACCCGCTAATCCGTTTTCTTCTCAAATTAAATATTTAAGCCGCCAATTTGTGGCGCTTCCGTTTTACACGGCGCGGTACAAAGAAAAGGACTATTTACCAAAAGTAATTTTGAAAATTATATTGTTACTTCACCCTTGGATTTTGTAATAATTATCTCTGGTCTGCTTTAACAAGCATTTAATTTGAGTAGGAAATTAAGACCAGCTTTATGTTTAACTGCTCTCGATGGAGAAACGTTACTGTCGATTTACTTTTATTAGAACAAACACTTAGTAAATTGGTCAACAGAAAAATGTTTAGCCATTAAATATTACAAAAATATAAACATACAATTTTTAGACATTAAGTGCTTCTTTGGCATAGTGGTTTAGGGCTGAAATATCTGATGGAGTCGTAGGTTTGATTCCCAAGAGGGCAGAAAACTTGGTTATTGACAAAGTTCAGTGGAACTATATTGAATTTAACCACCCAAACCGTTCTATAAAAAATGTAGTCTGAGATTTCGATAAAAGGTAAAGCCTATTGGCAGAACGTTCGAGCTCGGCGGAATATAGAAGAGGCTGGTTGGCTGGTTGGCTGGCGCGCGTGGCGGGTACGTCGAGAGTAGATAGGCAGCCCGAGCGACACCGAATGCGACATTTCAATTTGAGTATATATTATTCATGGTAATGCGTTAAAAGCGCCAGCACACTCGCTCAGTACAGGCGGAGAGCGAGTAATCGCCGCGCACGTGCGAACACCAGATACGTAATATGTATATTCAATGTTGTGCTTTAAAATTGTCGTTTCGCGCCATTTGCAGTTGCCGCGCCCGGGCCGATGTGCCTCGCTTATAAAGTAACTCGACAAAATGTCGACCTCGTATTTATTTATCGGGCTCTATACAAAATTGTTATCTATTAGTCGACATAAAATTGTATTGGTGAAAATCGCTCGTGTGAATTAACTTTGATTTCTGATGTAGCGGGAGCATTCAATGTAGTGTTGCGAATTGCCTGAATTCTATCAAATAAGATGCATGGAATGTCGGTTATAAATCTCTGCAGTGGTGTAGTGTAGAGTGAACGTCGGCGTCAATGTTCTAATAATTCCAATGTTGTGTTGCATTCCAGTGCTAATTCCAAAAGTGATGTTATGCGGCCCGATAGATCGTAACACAATGTAAATAGATATTGCAGTCGGTGTACAGAACCCTTTCAATTGGAGTCTGCAGTGATAAATTGTACTGTTTAGATGTATTAATATTGCCACGTACCAGTATTAGTAATGTTTTGTAATACCTACGTACGAAAATAATCTAGTATGACTAGATTATTTTCGTATCACATCTAGTTCACATCCCTTTAAATATAAAAGTTGTTACGTCGTGATGCTTTACTGAGCTATCATCATCATCAACAGCCTATTAATCTCCCCACTGCTGGGGCTCAGGCCTACCCTCTCAACGAGGGCGTGCGGGCTATAGTCCACCACGCTAGCTCAGTGCGGGTTGGTGGACTTCACATGCGCCTAAGAATTTCTTCTTCGGCGTATGCAGGTTTCCTCACGATGTTTTCCTTCACCGTTTGAGAGCAGTCAGTACATGTACTTAAGTTTCGAGAAAAAACCCATTGGTACATGGCCCAGCCGGGGATCGAACCTCGGACCTTTCGATATGATAGGTCGCGTCTTATCCCCGAGGCCACTGACGCTCTGGCTACTGACGCGAGGCTACTGAGCTATTACTGAACATATTTTAAATATACTTTAATTTACTACAAATTGTATTTACAGAAAACAGATTTGAATTTACAATATTTGTTTCGTAGATAAAAATATTAGGGCTCATGCATTACAGTAAATTCACTTTACTCTATTATACGTCAATTACTGCTGGCATTATTGTAGTATAGATTAACTTATGTTTATTGTAGTATAGATTACATACATACTTATTAGATTTTCTTTAAATTATCATATCACTAATCAATCTTATACATTCTACGAAATGTACCTATACAATTCCATCTTCAACTGTTAATTGCATCGTTCAGTGCTCAGTTTACTATCAGCGAAATATTTAGAAATAGACCAAATTATCTATTGCTGATATGACGGTTTACCGCTTCCATTTTCATAATTAAATAACTAATCAGGAGGTGCTGGATAAGAGTAATACAGCGATAATAACGGGATAACTGTTAGTGTTACATGCTTATCGGTGTGTGTATGTGTGAGTGTACGTGTGTACGGTCGAGCTCGTGTCGTGGCCAACATCTATTATTCATCGCCGAAGACACGGCACGAAATTTGTGTAAGTGCGTTGTGATCCAGCCAATCTCGCCATCTTTATTTCATTCGCAATAAATGGATTACGTTGTTCACAAACCTTGTTACGTTATCGGCGTATTTTATTTGCCTCCGTCAGCGGTTTGTCTCCGCTTTTATTGTTTTACAAAAGTTGTTAGAAGACCGCTAAACTCACCTTGAGTTTAGTGTAGAGCGCTTTTTAGAAGAAACTTAAGATGCCTCAACAGTGCATTAAATAAGATAATGTTATGTATTAAAATGATGTTTTGCTATGTAGAAGTATTTATCACATAACACCAATGATATTGGGTGTTGTCATTTAAATATAAAAAGCTACGCAGTGCTAAGTCATTGCGTTCATTTACATCATCAGTGATGATAATTTTCATTCATCCATCATATTGTGAAAATACATCAGCAAAGAAGACAGTGGAGTCCTGGCTCCTTAACTAGGCTTAAGTATTTCTTCCTCTACAACAAAATTTGTTCGCTACGCGTGCTACGCCGTAGCACTCATGGGCAAGTATGTATGGTATACCATACAATTGAGTCATACAGAATCAAGGGCGGCCATCTTTCGTTTTGCCAAAAATACGTTCTTGGTCTTGATAAAATGAGAAGAAAGTTAAAAGATCAATGACGTTGAATGTCAGAGTGCCTTTGATTCAATATATTTTTTACGACTCATTAATTTGCACTTTTGTGTGATGGACAATTTCCAGTAAATGAAGAAGAATATAATGAGGGGTGAGGATAAACATCGTTTTACTGAATATAATATATGGAATAACACGAATACTTACCTCTTGATGGTTAATATGTCAATCACGTAAGTTAAGTAATGTAAGTTAAAGTTTAAATATGTTACTGCATAAATTATGTGTACATTTGTTACAGCAGTTGGGTAAAAGCATAATCCTGGATTTTCAATCATTTAAATATATAGTACAATCTAGCATAGAAACCGGCAGCATTGCCGCCGCCCAAAATAAAAGTGACATAATTATTCGTACATTTATAATAATAAATACCTATGTCGTATTTAATTGTTTAAAATTTATGGTTCCCTTAACCAGCCGTTATAGAGCGATCGACCAAAGAGATTGATCGAGAGTAATACGGTCTCGTTATACACTATTAGGAAGGTTGTGTCTGGCTGCTTGCGCTACGAGAAAGTTACGAAGTGCTACAACGCGGTTAGAGTGGCAGGACTAATCGTAGCTGCAGCTAAACAAACACATTCCTTACGAGTTACGAATGTTTGCTGCATGTTGTTTGATCTCTGTGGCGAAAGCTACGATTTTTGGTTCAATATAATTAAAACTGTCCTTGTCATTTCACGTTGCTATGGCGTAGCGGGCATTTACCACTTTTTATTTCATGAGCCATTCTTGTGCTCAATTAATAAAACATCTGCATAACTTTTCCATTCGTGTACCAACTATCCAATCAGAATATTTCCAACTAAAAGTCTCATAGTTTTATGAAATAGGTCTCTGGGGTGCCATTTGTCTATGAAATGCGGCGCTGGTCAAATGTCCAGTTTTATGTTCGAAATTATTACTTTATGTAAATTATTTATGTACGTCCCCTACTATATTGTTTATTAATAGACAGTTATTTGATAACGTATTCTAAAAGCAATTATTGAAGAGAAACATACTCATAAAATTAATTAGTTTTATTTTTGTCTTTATTCAACATTGCGTGATTTTATCACGTGGAGTCCTGGTGCAGCTCAGCAAATCAATAATCAATAAATCCGTTTAATGTTCCCAAGAATACGAACCAAATAATGGCACACTGTTTTGTTTCAGTTTGTTTCATATTATTTAAGTATTAGGTTTAGGCTTTGTATTAGGTTTTTAAATAAATAATTCCTTTTATATTACACGTAACAGTTTTAATTTAGCCTTTATGCTATCCAGGTTCGATAACTGTGTGCCTGAGTATTCATCAACAGCCTATTAAGATGTCCCCACTGCTGGGGCTCAGGCCTACCCTCTCAACGAGGGTGTTCGGGCTATAGTCCACCACGCTAGCCCAGTGCGGGTTGGTGGACTTAACATGCGCCTAAGAATTTTTTCTTCGGCGTATGCAGGTTTCCTCACGATGTTTTCCTTCACCTGAGTGCATACAGTACACTGAGTACATACATACCTGAGTATAAATAGACATTTAGATCTGAACTATTGCACTCTTAGGAAATTGTTCCTGTAACTTTTCTTATAAAATTCATAAAGTCCTCAATATGAATAATAGAAGTCTCGTATTATGCGAGTAACACATTTCCCTCCCTATGATTCAGAGTTCCAAACATACTTAAATTACTTATACGATAAAATCAATCCAGCGGAAATGCCAAGTAAGAAAAAACATTGGGGCATCACGTACAAAAGGGCCCGGCCATAGTTTTCATACATATTGGATAGTAGATGGGTCGCGTTACTGATCAAAGTCGTCGATACGGTGGATTTGTCCTGAAATAATCTAAAAATATTGGATTGCAGGGAAAGGTTTTTTTTCATAATATTCAGAGTTACTTATATGGGTGCCGGTAGCGAAAATGGTATTTCATTTATTTGTTTTTTCTGGTGACAAAAATGATGAGTTTAGAATCCTTCACAGGTTTTAAATCCCACAAGGTATTCCTTGTCTGCGTAAATCGCTTTGTATGTACTTATACATCTACTCGAAATATATATCGGTCATCCTACGATATAGTTGATAGTCAACAAACTAGTCATGTAGCCGCGTCAAGGATAGTCCGTAAAACTTTGTCGATATTGCTTAGTCGCAGAATACAATAATACCTTCCTCCATAACACTTTAAAGGGTGCTGCACTACAAAAAATATTCACTTTCAACTTTCATTCGATGCCTTTTTTTTTGTACAGAAAAGTAAATTATCAATTTTCAGAGTCCCCCAATAAAATTCCGTTGTCTCTATAGAAAGCAAAATGTTATACTTTAAAAAACAACTGCCTATAGTAACAATAACGATAAGAAATGACATTTTGTACAATCGAAATCGATTTAAGCTTCAAAGAAACAGAAACTACCGATTTTGGTACCCCACGTATTCCCACGTCTGATCATCAATAACGATTTGGCGCCAGTAACACGTTGAAGGGCAAAGATTTAGAGTCCGATCCAGGCACGTAGTTAGGGATGATGCCAGCTAAAGTATGTGTGACGATAGGCATTTGTGTATAAATAATTCTTTAAGCTAAAATTATGGATAGTTATGATTTCATGCCTTAGTATTTCATAGGGGCTGTGCTGTCCTTCTTGCCAGTGTTTTCGTGACAAAATCCGTACGTTCAACTGTAACTAAATACTATAACTTACTTTACAATGGCCGTTTCTACGCTAACCATTTTTTCTTTGTTCTTAATATGCCTAAAAAGCAATGATTGATCTAAGTCCGCACAAAGTCCATATTAGACTTTGTGCGTTATAAAGTCTAAATCGGAAATTGCCAAATTTTTAGTAGGCCTACGTCGCTATTTACTGTCGTCACAGACGCATGTACATTTTAGTATCGCCGCCGATATTTTGGTGTAAGTGAGAAAGCGATAGTACTACATTTTGAATGAGCGCTGTCCTATCGTGTGTAGACCCCCTCCGACACGTATACCTGGGTGCGTGCCTGGTCCAGTCCTTGAAGCGTTGTTTGCGTACCGGCCGCGGAGCGTGCGCACGCATGCAGCGCGCGCGACTGCGGCCGCCGCGCGCCGGTGATGGATCGCGGCCGATACATCAGGCTACATGAGCGAGAGCCCCGCGCCTCATCTCGCGAATATTAATCACGTTTATTCGCATTGTTGTTACCGCTCGTGGCGGAGAACTCTTCGTTTCCTTCAAGTGCGAAATACGCACTTGTAAAAGGGCCTACTTGCCAATATCGGTGATTGAGTGTGAAATTAAATTAACAAAGATTATTAATTGTTTACGCAAGGTTTCAAGTCTCCTTGTATTTCTTAAATAGCCATTATTTCATGGATGAAGGAATTTTTTACTTCACTTTGTACGTGTTTCACACTTTATTAATTTAGTACACGTATGTATCGGTTTTATTATTAAATTATAAATTGCATCATCTGAAACTTAGAACAGGCAAGTAGAGCGAAGCAGGAACAAAGCACTTTACACAATATGAAAAGTTTTATTGAGCACGGTGCACATAGGCTCAGAAGTTATTCGTGAATGTAAGTCGTTAAAGCGCGTTAAGTTAAAAACGTTTTTTTTAACTCGGCTAAAAGGGGGAATTTCCACAGGGGCTCACCTGTGCCCGGCCGCCGTGGCATCGTTTTATCGGTACCCCGAGACATAAATTACAAGTAAAAGTAATCGTTGAAACTTTCCCTCAGGTAAGCCGGAGGCCAGAGCCTGGAATTTGTGTCGAATTACCTGCCACTGGTTTTAAGACTCGTAATTTATCAGTGAAAGCTTTCGCGACTCGATAGCACGTAGGCTGGCGCTGGCGACAAGTAGCCATCGATAAATGGCCCCCATTTAATAAGGTTCCTATTTTAAAAGATTATTATGAAAAGCTTAACAATGATGTACAGGTTTTTTTTATTCTTTAATCCGTCCTTTGTAATGATTTGAAACAACATTTTTGTTACGCATAATATTTATCATCAGCGGCTCATATTTTATTTTCACAGTTCATATTAAATTAAGGTCATGCAATAGGACAAAAAGCATGTAACACACGTCTTATCAATTAATTTCTCCACGCCCGAAATGTTTTTGCTGAGAAGAAAAGCGTCACCCAAAGTTCCCCTTGGCATCGTGCGTATATTGCGGTATCTCAGAAAAAGGCGGGTTTTGATTGACGCTGGCAATCGGCTTAATGTAACCTCGAGGCAAGTTTTGCGCGGCGCACAAACGACTGGTTAAATTCAGAGGTCGACGCAAAGCGACGCAATCTCTCACACGTCACAACGAAGGAGCTTTCCATATAATTCATTTCCCTATTCATATTTGTCTTAGTACGCTGATTTCTGGCCTCGGGTACTGAACGCCAAAGAAATCCTAAAAGGCTGAGGAAGGATGTAAAATGACATTGATATTTTACGACTGGAGTGTTATTGAAAAAGTTTCGCGAAAATATATTTCCCTCTCACTTTTCCATTCATACAAATTGAATCGAGTCCCTATCCTTAGGTTACTGTGCTAGGCGTATGGTTTATATTCGTCGTTCAAGATTACGTGACTGGAAATAGTAAAATCGGATGATGATGTTGATAATGTAGGTCGTAATGGGCCATTGCCAATAAAACCTTATAGGTAAGCGATGGATTAAAAGGAACTGGGTCAGGGCAAGGCCCATACCTTATGAAAATAACGCCCTTTGGAAGGCTGCTCCCGTTTACGCTAAACAGTCGGAAGTATCGCTTTATCTGTCTATCAATCAAACTCATGTCTGGTAAACTATGTCAGCATAATATGTACATTATAGTTGTTGTTTTTAAATCAAATAGATTAATTTTTATCGAATAGATTTATTACCTAATACGTCAGCAACAAATTTGTAACAGGTTTTAATTTAGCTAATGAGAAATACTTTCGCACGTAACTGCATTAAGTTTTATTTATGGAGCCAGGAGGCCAATCGCGCTAATTCTGAACGATATTACCAAATTAAAACCATTACAAACGCAAACGTGTGGAGCAGGAGTTTGGCTTGCGTTTTTAAAGGTTTACCAAACGTGTTAACGTTTTTGGTTATGGTTTGGATTTGGTAATATCGTACAGAAGTCCCGCAGGAAAGTAAACGAATCCGTCTAAGGAAAGCATTCGGTTTTTCAAAAGCATTTGATAAAACCGAATGCTTAAACTTTTTATTAAAATAGTTGCTATTTAAATCTATTAAAACACCAGGTACAAGTAGGGCAGTGGCAAAGCAAATGGAACCTCCGAATCACACTAACTTTATATTACTTAGAGCTAGTGCCTAAAAGGAAAGTTACATGCACTCTATAGAAGACCGCTTAAAAAGTTTTCCTCGAAAACGTCAATGAAAAAAGCAGCCCGCAACTTGGCAATATCGCTCACTTGTCCCGGGCAAATGAATAATTATTGAAATTTAAATTCTTATTTTGAGTCTCATTACAAAGTTTAAAAAGGGCCTTGCTTTTTGTATAATTAAAGAGCTTTCCATTTCGCGGCGCTAAACTTCGGATCTGCGGAATTTATTGAAGAAGGTATTCTTAAAATCAATTGCGTCGCATCGCAGATCCGGATTAATTTACAAAGTCGTTGTTCCTGGAACTAGTTCAGCGGATTCTCATAATACTGCAATCATAATATGAGATTGGATGTATTTTGTGTATGGGATTGGTGAACTGCTGTCTCTAAAATTAGACCAGATATAATAAGCGAACCCCATGAGTCAGTGAAACAATACATATCACATGTGCAATGGGCGACTGGCGGGTTGGGTATCGTTTACGAAAGCACCTACATGTACGAATGATATCTAGACTGGATATACATACATACATAAATACATACACAGATACATACACATATACATACATACATACGCCAAGTATCGCGAACCTCACTTTCGTTTCGCTGGAAATATCCGCGGCCAATGCTGCTGGGCAAAAAGCGAGATTATAATAAGTAATAGCTAGGTAGGTATATGAGATTGTATTTGGCAAGAGCGCATCGGAAAGCGTAGCATCTACCAGAGCGGGATATCGCGGAACGGGCGCGGTGATGTTTTGTGCGCGGGTCATTTGCGCCCATCGTTACACACAGCAGGCGTCGCATCGCAGTGCGAACAACGACCTCTTCATTTTCACAGGGGATTTTACGCGCATACTACGCGTTAAATGTTACGCTTATGCCCCGTTTTTTACGATCATTTACCGTAGTGCTGCATGCTATGTTTATTTCGCAAATAAATTAAATAAATAAATTCCGTTCCACGCTGTTGCATTGTGAACGCAGTATTTTTGATAAAATGAGAAATACGTCCGAAACTATCCTTTCAGTAAAAACGTATTACAATTTGCAGTGTATTCTATTCTAGGCTGTTGCGAGTATCTACTAGCTTCGATCTCTCAAAAGATAAGACCCTAAGTCAATATCGTAACTTTTGCCCGCAAACTTAGTAGCCGCAGTGGCCGGCCGAAAGTTTCATGTGGCTGATAATTTACATAATAGAAGATGGTAGGTCTATCCACTATCGGGGTCATCCAAACTTCTCTGGATTAGGGCTTTCACGGGTGAGGCTTATCGGATTTTGAACGAATTTCGGCATGCTTACGATGGCGACGTCATTATCGATATCCGATTTATATGCAGATTGGAAGTGAAGTGGGGGCGGGAAGCGCGGGCGCGGCTCGGTGACGTCACGCGCCGCTGCCGCCGCCGCAATATGTACCGCGTCTGTTTCGGCCAGCGCACTCCACATAAATAATCCCACTCGCCAGCCACGAGCCCCCAACTTTGTCTTATTTCGAGATTATGCCATTAATCCTTTAACATTTTCTTCGGAACTGAGATCCTCGTTCAACTTTTGCGCACTCGACCCGAAAACGAAGACAGAATCTCCATTGTGAGGATTTAACAGTTACCCTCGCTTCGTTGCATCTCACAGAGTTATAATAAAATATTACAATGGATGTCAACTCTATTCACGATAAGTGCCCAAGATGAAGAGCGTCACTCGCATAATTCAACAAATGAGATGACGAATGAATTATGTCGTCGGCGGGGACTGTTTTGAAATTGTAATATAATTAAGTTAGGTATTATTACTTATTTGTTTATCGTCCCATTCCTTCTTTTTTTGAAAAACCGTGTAAGTAGGTAGGTACTGTTCTCCTCCAAATTCACGGAACGTTACGTTACTGGCATCCGATAAAGCACTGCAGGTAAACTTTGCACTTTTCTTAAAACACTTGCCAACCTCGCAAGTTCTGCGAACACCATAGATTGCGTTCATTTCCTCTCTGACAAGTCTTACCTTGTAAACAATAAGTAATTTGGCAAATGGAGGCGAACGTATGAAAGCTCGGCTATTCCCATAGGTAATGACTGGCAACAATCTACATAAGACTAACGAGTGAAGTTCAGTAGCGTCATTATGTAGGTGCGGCGCGATCGCTCGCGGCGCGCCGTCGAACGCTCGCTCGATGGCTATTCTTCACTCCATATAATCTAGACGGAGTATTTGTGCTATCCAATACGGTCCAACACGGTTAATCAATTAAGGGTACCTGTACAAGTTTTCGGTGCATTTCAGCGCTCTATTTCAGGTAGGTAGCTATTATAATTGCAGTTACTCAATACTATTGAATAATAATCCGTTAGCTACTGAATTTACATTATTTAATTAAAGGCTTCACATTGATTACTTTTGTATAATGATGATCATAATGATCTACCTATTGACGTCCACTGCTACATTCATCAAAGTGCCACTACATTCGGTGCTCCTAGTTCCCACCCAGCAGCCTCTTGCAACATTTTTAAGTCTTCGCTCCTTTAGGCCATCTCACGCTGACTTAATGGTGAGCGGTCTCCACCATAGAATCCGTCTGCTCCATGTTTTAAATAATCTGTTATATTTGGGTATTTTAAAATATTATTTAGCCGCCAACGCCACGTTGTTGCCGGCCAACTTTTTTCACATTTCGTCAACTTCTAGCAAAGTTCTTGGGAAAAAGAGCAACTAAAAAGCGAACACATCATTCATCTTTCAACCAAACTGTCTATTATGAGTTGCAGTTTTAAAAAGTTGGTAATTAACACCGAGCCGCAACCCGGACCAGGTCTCAACTTCTGAAGTGTTCATAAAGTTCGGAAAATGCCCTAATCATTAAAAGCGGAGGCGTGCTAAGTATAATGACTGAATTTATATTCGATGAAATTATTTATAAATTATTGGGTTTTTACGAGAAAAGTAAAAAACAAACCCACTAAGCAGCTGTAGCCTTTACAGCTGATATTTAAAGTTGAAAATGCGAAAAAGTTTAATTTTAGTCAGTTTAAAGACTTTACACTATTCATGGACTTTAGTATTGTATCTACTTTCTTATATGTGTAAGTAAATTCATTGGCTTTCTAAATATGGATACTCCGTATTATATTTATGAATGTTGAACTGAATTAATTATTGCTCGTTTTAATTTGTCTACAAAGCAGGGATGAACTTATTTCAATATCATACAAAACCAATGTTATTAATGGCACAGAACTCTTTGTAATTCGAAGCTTAATTATCCTTTGATGTTGGAGAAATCTATTGAAGTGTATAGATTACAATAGGATCTGTCTTTGAAGTGATTCAACGGTTGCGAGAATACCAGATTTCCTAATCATTTACTACGTCCTAAGTATATGTCGATACCCAATCTTCGTCCATGTATATAGTATGTAGGGCTGAATTGAGTCCCAATTAAGTGTATAAACTTCATAAAATTAATTCAAATAATACTCACTATTGTAATCCGTCTTCAGTTCTAAAAGAATAGGTCACTGAATTCAAAGGATATTGATATTTTAGTCATACTCGATCAATATTCGTCGGAATCATTTTGTTAGTCGGCATTTTCTGTTTGTCTCGTACCCAAGAGCAGGTTAATAAGTAATGAAGCGGATTCGGCTGAGTTTTGTTTGTTAAAGTGATTATTCAAATACGGAAAACGTTTTCGGGTTTTCCTAAACTTCTCTCATATTTTATTCACAGATTTTTCACGGTTTGAGAAATTCGTAATTGCTGATAAGATTCGAGTTCCGCGCTTTGATGTTTTATGTTTAATTTTACATCTAAATGTTACTATTATTTGACTTCTCAGAAATGCCAATTATTTGTACAGTGAAAATTTAGTAGAATCGTAATCTAGTATCATTTATCTACAGTCACTTTCAGATAAACCGGGCCCCTTTCTTGAGTTTTCTGCCATGCGGGGTCCGGTTTATCTGTAGGTGACTGTACATTATAATATCTATAGATAATAAAATTGAACTTTTTAGTTAATAAATACAACCATTATTTTCTGAAAATAAATCTCCGAAGATTATTCTAACAAATTCCGTAAGTATACCAAAATATACAATGTTAACTCAATAATTAATTATTGCTTCCGCGATTAATTCAGGCGGTAATCCGAAACATTTCCTACACAAATAATCCTGTCCCGAGATTATTTCCCAATCAAATTGCGAAAAAAACAGAGGAATAAACTGTTGCTAACCTCTTCTGGGAGTTTCCTCCTTCACTCCTTTGAGAATCATTACGAAAATACGACAAAATTGTAGAAGCGTCTCGGGAAGGGTGTTATTTATGGAGGCCAGAGGCCGGAGTGTATCTGAGTGGGTCTATTAGCTCAACTAATATTTTCTTCTTCAAGTTAATTGTTATGTCGCCTTTAAGACCAGGTGGCTTCGTCCCATTAGGCCGCTGCGGGCGAGTTAATGCCAGAACACGAAACTTGAGAGCCGCTGAGGAACCCGTAGTCGAGGAAATATTTAAACAAATTAAAACTTTTTCTTTATGCCATTTCTCGAAGAATTTTCTTGTTCCTGATTCGTTTCTATTGAGTTTGCTTCCACTCAATATACATAAACATTATCATTCAAATCAGTAAGTCTAACTGAGAGATCTCACAACTATTTTATTTTTATTAGGTACCTCTTACTTCGTAAATACATATGTCATTTTTTCTGTTTTATTTTATGTAGTTAGTGTACTTTGTGTTTTGTTTCTTTTATGATTTTCAATATATTTTTTGTTGTGTATGTGTTTTGTAGCAGAAAAAAAAACATTCTATTCTAAATTACGAATTATGTTTTGGATACAGTACTTGACCTGCTTTGTGTTAAAATTGTTTTGACTTTAAAACCTGGGGTTTCCCGAAATCAAACGTAATTAATGCAGCTCCCCGTCGAGCTAAGCCGGACTGACAGACGAGTATTGTTGGGGAACCAGCGCTGGGCAGTTTGATGGACGTGCGCCTGACCGTTGCGTCTGGCCAATTGTTCACAAGTTACCCAAGTGAGAAAACTGTTACATTGTTCCCGAATTCCTTGACTCTGACAGTTTAAACTCTAACATTAGTTTCGGAATGACTAGTATTGTTTGACTATTTCCAATTAAGTGAACAACCTACTAATGAATAACTTAAATACCTACTTATAATTACTCAATGACATATATTTACAAACTTTGCACTTTCCAAACACACTTGCATTTTTACGGGCATTAAATAAAAGTTCCTTACCTTAGCACACTAATGAGAAACATCATTGATGTTATATAAGGTTTATCCGATTTAATAAAGGACCACTGTAAACGGAACACGATGTCCAAGAGCCTACTGGAAAGCGAAGTGATAGTGACCTCACAAATATTTACACATCCGGGTGTATGTAAACATACAGTTATGCCTCAATAAATACAAACTGTGTACCTATAGCACACATCAACGCGGCAAGGACTCTATTACCGTTATGACAGGTCTAAAAATGTAGTGTGTTACTTACTTCAATTTGAATGTTTAGAACAGCGAAATTTATTAAGTATAGAAGCATTAGTTCATACAAATTTTGTTGAAATTGTGAGATTAGAATAAAAACAAATGTCATGTTGGTGTCATCAATTCATCATTTTTAGGGTTTAGTAGTATTTCTATACTTATTAAAGATAGCTGGTTTAGAACATCACATAATCATTTAAGAGTTTCAGTTAGATCTTGCAACATGTTGTTTGTTCGTTCATGACTGATTGTTATGGGTCCAATTCAGGATTTTTCTGTTCGAACTGAAAAAAAACCCATTAAAAATCCACAACGAAAATAAATTATGTTACCTACTTAAAAACAACATGCATAATTTATGTACATGTCTACCTACGCGTTGAATTGATAATCTCCTTCTGTTTTGTTTGAAAGGTCTAGTTCCAAAAAAAACCTAAGCGTTCACTTATTTTGCTAATTTATGCTAGAAGAACGTAAAGTGCATAATTTTTGATGCTGCAACATTTAGGGCTTCTTTCACCAGTTGCTGATATTGTTACAGATAGTAATCTGACAGATAACCTAATCTATCAGATAAATCTGGCTGATAATATTTTCGTGATTCACACCTCAAGTCTCTGATAAAATATCTGACATTTGATCTTGCTGTTAGTTTACCTGACATATAAGGCAATCAGATACCTGTGAAACAAAAAAAATTGGCTATCTGTCAGATGACCTGGAGATAGGGTATTTATCTGGGAATTTATCAGCAAGCGGTGAAAGAAGCCCTTATTATCTACGAATGATTGTTGTGTTTATTGCTTCTATCTTTTTACCCACGACTCTTTGATTCATCTTCATACAGTCATTTCTTTTAACCATCATATGTCATTTTCGTATTTAATAAAACGATTGTGATGCGTTTGAGTAGGTACCAAAGGTAGGATAGCATCGCCAAACCAAAATGCTTCAAGAACAAGCGAAATTAAGGTAATGGTTTGACTAAATTCTATCTCTAGTGTACATAGATGCCGTGTTTACAAATCAATGCGTCACACAACCACACCGCCAACGACGAGACGTTGTGACGTACACAAACAAACAAACGAGCCGGTCGCGATGCACGGGCGTGCAAATAGCCTGGTGATTGTTCAGATATTAGTTCCCCTGACAAATGTTGGTTGCTCGCTCGCGGATCGCGATATCGCATGCTAGCTTTGATGGATTGCCGCACCGACGGCAATGCATGTAATTCATTTCCTACTGAGCTTTTTAAGCAGTTGCCGGTGCATAAGCTTTTCCTTAAAATAAGCACTTATAATTCTTACCAACTGTCATAAACTTCCAAGTACAGTTTTGATGACAATTGAAAAAGTGATAAAACACAAACAAAATATCAATTTAAACCGAAATATGAAAACGTCGCATTAAATCTCGCTAACAACAGCTGGAGAAAGCGGGAAAAATTAAGGCGGTTGTCGTAAAGCGAGTACGTAGCGTTGGTACCAAGCCGCAGCAAATTAATGCGACAGGTATCTCTGGGGATACGCCGGGTGGTCCCCCTTAAATAAAACACTTAATAATAGGGACGGCAGTTTAGTAAGAATGCTACCGCATTAGAGGAAATTGCACCTTAGGTTAGTGTTCTGATTTTGATGTAGCGAGTAAAGCGTGCGTGTTGGACTTAAACTAAAACAAAAGTTTATTTTATTCGATAATCTTAGTATGTTGTGCGACTTACTAAATTTAAGTAGATCAGATAGGTACGTTACAGGATGGTAATTTACTATTTTTAATAACTCAGTGAAACTAGATTTAAGTTCAAGTGGGGCACTCAGTGCTTCAGTTTATAAATACAAACACAACCATTTGGGTCAATCGTATAAGCAGCGCCATTTAACTAATCAGTAGAACCGAAGTAACTTAACTAAATTTAACCAATAGTCTTGTTTCAATTTCGTTTAGTTGTCATTTAACATCCCAGAGCCATAATGTTTCTAGCTTTGCGTTCTGAAACACATTTCGAATAACCAATAAAAGCAAAGTTTGCACAATCGACTAAAAACTTGTTATAGCCCCGAGATGCTGGAGCTTAACCATAAAAATTCCGAGCACTACAGACATTGTCTCCAATTCAGCTCACTTACCCGAGCTGCTGTGAAAAATATTCGAGCTGGAGCGGAATTAGTAAAGTTGCCTGGACGCCGAGACCGGGTCGGCCGCACTATGGCGCCACACATTGCCCGAATATTAAAAGCCGAATTAGAGTGGTCACGCCCCAATGTGTTCATAAATGTTCTTATTAGAGCTCAACTTGTTTCGGAACACTTTAGTTCACGTGACTCCAGGCTACAGGCGCGACGCTAAAGTTAAATTCACATTGCCGTTTAAAGTTACACTTATCAGTATAATTTAATTAAAGTCAAGAGTAGAATTTATATGTCACAAAATGCGCTAAATAACTTTTAATAAGGTAGATTCTTACGATGAGATTAGACAAGTGTGTAAATACTGCATAATAATATATGCTTTATCTTGACTGCGATTGCATCTCACATGCGCGGTAAAAAGGTCCTTTCGTGCTTCAGAGGTATTCTTCAGGCAGTAAATTATGCATGTCTATCAGTCAATACAGAACAATGAAACGTCAATTTTATAGAATAGCTTTACTGCCTATAGAGCAATTTGACATTCAATTTCTCGACATAACTACAGACATACTTACATGAGACAACAAACACGTCAATCTGAAATTATTATGAAATTCTAGTTATCATGAAATATTGTGCACAACCGGGGTATTCTGTTCAAATAAGATTGGTAAAAGTTTTATTATTATTATTTCTATTAATAAAAAATAATCTAAACCTATTTACATTGAAACCAATTAATATATAGGAGATTGTGTCTACAGTTTTCATGTAATAATAATAAAATATTGAATGTCTTCCCAGACTCCTGGAATTAGTATTGCTTTAGTATAGGAATTAATAAAAAATATTTCCGAATGCCACATCGCACGATCCTAGCCCTGAATGTCCCTGAAAATGCCCATTAGTTTGAGAAAAATTCGGCTCTATATATACGCTTACAAAAATTCCTCCTTATTTTTGTGTAAGGCCATAATATGTAGGCCCATGTTTCATTTAATTTGACGTCTGATCAAAATCAGAAGAGCCTAAATCAATAATAAATCAAAATGACACCTCAGAGGTTCGACGTTGATCATTGCGAGTAAGTTCGGTTACGCCGTAACGTCACCCCAGGGAGTGACCCGAGGGAATGACCTCGGCAGCGCGAGCAACTGTCCTTGTCTCACTTACCCAATCACAAGCATGAATGAAGGTAATGACGCGATGTAAGCCTCACAAATTGTCCGTAACAATACCGCATTAGGTCACAATCTATATTTCTAAGGAAAATAGTATTCTTTTTTCCCAAGTTCTGATAGGTTTAGTATTTCGGTCAGACGTTAATCGTTATGATGTGGTTATGGCGTATTGAATTTTGTTGACAGTAACATGTGGTGACCTTATCCGTTATGTACATGCATGTAAAATAAAAATATAGGTAGTTTAACAAAAAAAAACGTGTAAAGGTGTCTGGTATGCGAAGTAAGGGGGTTAATGTTATTACCGAAATACAGTGTAAATATCGATGTCTTTGCGATCGGCAACGTGGAGTGTAGACAGAACGGTTGAATGAAAAGGTATTAAACATGAGTAGATAATAATAATGTACGAGAGATAGAGGTAACATTTTACAAGTAATTCAGTCAGACCATGACAACATGACACATGAAAATTGCTCGTTAGAAATAATAATAATATTTGGACAAATTTACGCACGGCTGTTTTGTCCCAAACTAATCCGAAGCTTGTAAATGGGTACTCAACAACATTACAGATAAACACACTTACCTAAATACTTTTAAATAAATTGAGACTTTACAGCAGATTTTACTAACGCTGACACTCACTCCTTTCAGTGATTTTAAACTTGTAGTAATATTTTATGTAAACTATTAAAAACTATAAATATATATACAATGAACTTCCGGAATACCTATTCCATAAAGGTTAATCAAACAACCCCAAATGTACATCAAGAACGAATTTATTACTGATCCGGCTCGTTAGTCCAAACAAATAAGAAAGCAAACTCACTGCCCAATTACAGCTCGCACGAAATTTAATCTAATTTTTTATTCACCACAAAAGAGGTTCACATCACGCGTGCCCAAACAAAAGCAATTCCCGCTCAAACAAATCACCACTAAACAAACGTTTCTACAGGTAGGAATAATTCAGCGAAAGGTCACCTGTTACGGGTATCCGACATCGATCATCGGGAGTGCGCTGCGTCGACCTTCCCGCGCGTAATGTCGCCCCGGGGAGCGGCCGACGCCTGCGACGCCGACGCCGAGACAAAGCCCCCGGGCCCCGCTGCCAAACTGAACTTGCCCGCTCTCCAACCAACACACGCACATTCTTCAACGCGGCTCATTCCGTTACAAGCTACACCCGTTGCGCACCCTTCACCGTACCTGCCTGATCCACGACGTATCTGATACATATCTGAAAAGTTAATAAGCAAGGAATTCATAATTAAAACGTGTGTAACGTGGAAGCGTCATGCGTCGGCGTCAACATGAATATTTACAGTGCAATTTCGTTCCATTTGAGATATATCACTGTTTTGTAAGCGAATGGGGAATTTTTAAAATGCTCCTTGGTGGCCAAATTTAGTGCGCGTAAGCGAGTCGGGTTAGGCGGGCGCGGGTGGTGAGTGGTGACAGCGCATCTCTGCTCGCGTGTATTGTTCGTGTCCTAACCGCCGACTTTCCATTTATTTCTCTATGAATACGTTATTACCTGCTCGCCCCCGCTTATCAAAGTTTATTTGCAGCGTGTGGTTTACTCTGTACCGGTGCTTATTCGTTATTACAGCGCCGGAGTGTTTTATTGCTGGGGCGGGGCTCAAATCGCGTACGACGCCCTTGTTTTTCGCTATTTTTCCTCGCGATCTTTCAGGATTTGAAGTTTATTTTATGTCTTTTTTGTTGCAGATCGAGGACGCCATGTTAATGTTCGACAAACAAACCAATAGGCACAGAGGTAAGTCGTAGCTAGAGTTAACTTTTAAATTAGTTTTACCAAGAGTGAGCTCGTGATTCGATAATACTGGCTTGAAATGTACCATTGCGTGTTGTAATGTATTACGCCCGCTTACAAATAATAATTAATTGACCATTAGAATCACGTAACCGAAATACAGCTGAAACCTTACCTGGCTGGCACGTGTAAAGTTGGAAGGTACCTATACCGGTGGATCGGCTCGGTTCATACGATTACATTCCGTAAACGAAAGTTTTTTCATTACCACGAAACAAAAAGTAGTTTAAACTTGAGTACATATTTTTCAAATAGTTCATCCGCTCCTGAACAAGATAAAAGAAAAAACGAAATAAATTCCAAGGGCAATAACATATATTAGTGGCCCGTAACTCAGTCAGGGGAGGCACGCACGAGCAGTGGCGTGTCACCTTGTTTTTCCTCACAAAAACAGCGGAACTTCCAAAGGCTTGCATGTCTGTCATTGGAAAACATATCATTTTTGTGTGCGTCGCGCCTCATTTCACTGGCCGTCTTTGCCACGAAGTCGTTGCTATGGTGAACTAGAAAAATATACACGTTGATCTTCGATGAAATGCGGCCAGCGGAGGTAGACCTGTCACGTTGTAAAGTAGTTCAATTCTATCATCCTAAACAATAATAGACAGGGCAAGCAGGGGAGGTCAAGACAAATTGGTAGAAGTTGCGGCTCAGACGAAGCGAAGCGAAACGGTGGTGGTTCGAGGTGGCATCGTCACTAAATAGGCTCACCGTTTTCGGTATTGTGCTCCCCTCCTCCGTGTTACGACTATTCCCGGCTAATAAATAACAAATCGATGCCCGAGGAAAATATACGTATAGGTACTTACAATGTTTCTTTGCAGTGATTCTTTGAAAGATACCGAAAACAGGGATGTCAGCAAAGCGAATTTTCCGTAAAAATATTTTAAAATTATTTTCTCACTTCAGACGATATACAATTCGGGTTTATAATGTAATCAGTTGGTGCCGTTATCCCCACAAAGCGTAAGATTTTAATTAAAACCCGTGAAAATCGTATCAAGGACGGCCATCTTTTGTTGCCGACGAAGGTTCCCTTGCAGCAGTTACAGCAAATACAATGCTAAATTTGCTTTTGTAATCCCCATTACACAAAAACAGGTTGACCCAAATATTCAGGCTGGGTGAAATATCGTTGCGCCGTCATTTATGCAAGTTCGCAAAAACGAATCCTGTTTCATTTCTAGTTGAGGGAAAAACGGCCCTTTCTTGTTGGTGTAAGACATAAAATGATTTACGCGTGCCTTCCTCTGCCCCGCAACCTGCGCCCTTTGCGTGTCATTTGGATGATATTTTGAGAAGCCTCACTTCGTAATTAAATAAAACAAGAAATATGCGCTGCTATTACATGGATTTAAATATTTAAAAAATTAACTGTACAATACAAATAACATTCGATTTGGAATTTATTCCGTACTAAACGCTATAAGGCACGATGCCTGATAAATAAGATTTTTATTTCATACGCCTGTAGGACCCTCACAAATCAATTCCGATATGTAGTAGGTAAATACGTATACTGTGTAATAATTTAATATAAATATTCCTCAGACCGCCCCTAATACCAGTGGTGGGTTATTATCCCCGAAACGTAATCAGTTGGGTCGGGTTATCCTGGCAAGAAATGTAAAAATATCCGCTGTTTATTTGTATCAAACTCGGGCAAGAGGCAACCCAAACGCGTATTCAAACTGAATATGAATGCAAACTGCCCCGGCGAACGGGCGGAATGGCGAAAATCAAATTAGGTATGGCGTGAATACTTCACGGCGACGTCGGGAAAAAAATTGAAATCAAATATTCATTGACTTTCAACCGGATAAGCCGGCCCACAGCCATTTCAATACATTTTATTATCTATTTTTCGCTGCGGCGAGGCCCGACCGCCACGACTCCGCAAGACGACAATTTTCTGGGCACTAGATTTATTAATCCTTACTCAGTTTTTAGGGTTCCTTTGCTACGGTTCAGATCTTTTTTATACGCTGCGTTTCAATACTGCAACATGGGTGGATGCTTAATTTCTGATTAAGGCCTTGACATGTCTGGGGATGGAAATAATTATAAAACAAATATTTTTCTTTCAAATCCAAATCATTTTCAATATAAAGGTCCGCGGTATTTTCAAATTTTACGTAAAGCTCTTTTCATTTTAATGGCTATATGTTTTACGTATAAATCACATGTTGAATGGGGACTTAATTTCAAAGGGCGATTTTTTTATGTAAAGCTGTTGAATCTATGAAAAATAAAAACCTTTTAGCCTTTTCAGTACATTAAATATGCGCGAATAATGCGTTTAATAGCACCCTTTACTTTTATTTACGACCATTGCCGTTGAAAAAAATAATTAACGATGTCCACTGGCAAAAATCCTTTGTCGTCTTTTAAATATAAAATTAATTCTAAAAAATCTTATCAGTACGAGTACACACAAAATTCTGCGATTGGCACAAAAATGGCGAACCCACATACCTACAAGAAAGTAATAATAAAATAGGCGTTACAAAAGGCGCGTGTCACCGTTGTCTTGGCATTCAAAGCGTCAGCCAAGCTTGAAGCAAATGCCATTATACAAAGGTAAAACGCGACGTGTGAGAGACAAAGTTCATAAATATTAAACACCAAAAAAACTAGCGGAACCAATCTCGGCGGGGCGGATTCCATTTGGTCGCACGAGCCGCGTCTCACGCCGCCTGTGGGACACATTTCTTCCAGTGCGTGCCCCGCTACCGTGAAAATTTCACCTCTCACTTTGCATAAGAGTAGTGTTATCTATATTTCATTCGACGTCGTTCGTGATGTGTAAAGACGCCTATTGCGTGAATCATAAATGGCGATCGTTTTCGTCGAGTTACACAGAATTTCTTTCAGTGAGCGAATATCTGCGGCTTATTTTTAGTTTATAATATGTTTGACGTGCCGATATGTTTCCACGCTTTTATTTTCCCGCGCTTAGTGTCAATCTTTCATCATTATTACCAACATAATTATCATTTTTTCTGTATCTTTTACAATGTCTCTAGCTTGTTTATTATTCTGCTGGGAATGAAAAAACAACGTTTTATTTACGCTTATTTTACTTACTCCGGGCATTTTTTCTTTCAAAATCGGCATTTTTTCTTACAAACAAGTGATAATGTAGATATTATTTATCATAAAACACTTCTATCTGGATATTTTTGTACATGTCGAAGCAATCCTAATACCAGCGAAGCTTCTGAAGTAGAGCACTCAGACTGTGTAAAGTGTGCAATTTTAAGATGAGGACCTGGAACAGAGCAATCTGTGCTTTATGTATAAGCAATAAGGGTTACTAAACGTGTTGTGAGGGTTTGTAGGTCTGTGTTCGCCGAGTGCTAAGTGGCAGCACGTGGTGCCTCCCTCGGGAGAAACGGGAATACACCGGGCTTAGATGCATCTTGCGGGGAACCGCTCCTGTTAATATAACGTGTATTACAATTAATTCACTTTAAAACAATGTTAGCTTAGAATGGAGAAGGTGAGTTTTAACAGAATGCTGCGGTGTAGTACGAGTGTCTACGGTCTTGTCTGTCATTATTAAAGTTGCCTGTAATTGGTTCAGACAACGAGGCAGTTTAGTAGAGGAGGGATACGTCTACAGATCAATGTATCTGCAATTTTGTTTGGAAGTATAGGTAAAAAAAACTTAAGAAACAGACTGCGACTGCTAAATAGCACGTGTATGGAAAAATAACTGTAGGTACTTAACCACGGCGAATTTCAAAGGCAGCGTGTAGAGAACTACATACAACTCTGATATTTAAGGCATTACAATTTTTTTTACAAAAAGTTTAGTCGCCTAAAACGATCAAGAGATGCCTTTCTACATAAAAACGTATTGAAATCGGCAATTTATCACATTTCTTTATTCGTATGTAAACGAATACACACAGTATGTACAACTGACGTTTGTAACAAAACAGTTTTGGCAAAGGTACAAACTTGAAATCGGTGTTTATAGTTCAATTTCGGAACTGGAACAGTAAAGTTCCAGAATCTTCGATACGGGATCGAATCTCGCTCAACCGGGGACTCCCCGAGGAGGATGCGGCTGAAAATGCATGCTCACCGCAGTGTGATGCATGAGATAAAGTGAAGTTGGACGCACTCGCGGGACCGTTCTGTAATCATCTGCTTACCTCGAGTCGCTTTATGATGCGATGTGAAATCAAAACTTACAGACTGATATAATATGATATATTTCATAAATAACTTACCGAAATCAGTATTTTCTTGAGATTTTAGAAATCTATCCTCTGATTGTCACAAAAAAAATCTCTCTATATGACTGATCATGACATGGTGTTTAATAGTTCAAAACAATGTTTAATTGTACCATAAGGTTATTAATTTCAATTATGCTTTAGTAGGATAACCATGGATTTCAACATAGTAACCACAGATTCGTGTAAGTCTATTTACGCATTAGTGGGAGATTTGGGCCCTGTGGGAAATACGAAAGTCGGCGTGGATATAATAATAATTTATAATCTATTCAAAATACTTAGCATATGTTTGATTATCTCATAATTAAGAAACTGTCCAGTGTCTCTGTCCAAGTTCACAAAATGATAATGGCCACTTGCTTTTTCTGTACATTATTTAAAAATAGAACAGAAAATAATTAAAAAGTGCAGGCAGTTGAAAACCTACTATTACCTCGCATACTCTTTACAAACAATTGATTATCAACTTTATTTAAAAAGATGTGTTGCGGAAGTTTGTTGCGCCACTTGCTTTCAGCGGAAGGTGTTAACGTAAGAAGAGGTGGTAGATAAATATTAACATTTAAAAATGTACCCAGTCTGCTCATTTATGTAATAACTATTGCCTTCTTGCCCGAGAAATCCATAAATAAATAAAACCAAAGCTGAAGACTTTTTACGGTTTTGTTTTCCTTGTAGGTGTAGTACTGTCTATCACTCGGGAGAAAGTGCGATTCCCAACTCGTGTGTATTGAGGCCCTCGGCTGCGTCGCCGAACTCAAACTACACCCTCTGTCACTGAAGACAGTGGTCTTCCCTCAGTGAAAATGTACTATTATTCCATTTGTAGGAATGAAACCAAAACTTACGATTCACCATAAGTTTTATGCCACCACAAAGTTTGACGTTTTACGTTTAAGGTCATTTCCACACGTTAAATGCTTAATTTCATGTTATTTTTGTATTGTCAAATACTGTTGCTTTCAATGGAAAAATGTCCTACATTGTTCTGTAATAATGTAGTACCATAGATTGTGCGTAATGCATACCGAACAGTGGTCGGCCCCAAGTGGCCCCAACACAATACGCACAATAATTCCATTGGTATCAACAACAAAGGCTCCTTAAGAACGGATAGCTATAAATCGAAACCACGAATTGATCGTCAATGGAGCATTAAGGAGCTAGCGCTCTCACAATGTACATTAGGAGTGTGTTTTAGCAAATCACTTCCTCCGGGACCGAGCCCCGAAAAGGGATGGATAAAAAAAGTAGTGAGTACGGGAAGTGACACAGGAGAAAGCTATTGACGACCTCCTTACCCGCCAAGGTAAATAAAGTGGCAGCAATTGAAAAATCATCCATTCATGGGGAAAATTGACTGCCAGCACATTGTCAGGTTGCCGAACAATAAACGAACTAGTCACCGAACAAAATACTCGCATAAGTTTATGGTTTTGTTACATTTAGTAACCCTTTAGCGTCAATTCACTGATGGCCTATTTATGCGTTTGTATTTTGTTAAATTTGAACCCATGCCCTTTTATGAATCCTTTACTAAGCCCTAACCGTTTCAACAAATGACGAAGCTCGGTCTCCTTAGCTGAGTTACAATAAATTAATCCTATAAGACCTGCACAAACAAACATTTACTCAAACTTTATAATAGGTAATTTAGTAAAATGTTGCTTAATCCGCACATAAAGTGCAAAGGTGAAACATATCCAGTTTACTCGGTGAATACGAATTACTTTCTAGAACAAAGAACGCAAATGCAGACTAAATCTACGCTTTTGGTTTGACAAGATTGTGTTACTGTCTACTGTATAATGTTTGCAAACTTTAGAGTGAGTTTATTGTCAGAACCACGTGTTTGGTGTAATCTGGTCCACAGTATGTGGACTTAGGGCACTAAATGTCATGTTTTGTTAATTGATAATAAGCAATAACATTGTAAACCTAAAAGCATGACTTTCACTTAAAATATATTGTCCCATTTCCATCTAAGCTAAATATAATAACTGCGTTTATGGTACTTTGCGGCATCTTGTTTCCGGATGATTGCCATCGCGTCATTTAAAGGGTTCCGCAGTTATACGTTTACGAGGTTTTAAAACAATGTTTACCACTTAAATGACACGCATATCCTTTATTAAGTGGCGACGTTAAATTCTACGCACTAAACTAATTACACACAACTGTCGCAGCAAGTTTTGCTCTAAAGCATAACTAGAGTCCTTTTGTCACATTAACACGAACACTTAAGCGCGAGTTATTTACGCTTGTTTTGGTTATATTAAAGGATTCCTGGCATAATTATCACAAAGCGACTTACTACGCACCCATTTATTAACCATCTTAATTACTTAGGCCAAGTTAATTACACCGGGCAAAACTTAGCGCCTAAAGAGCGCTATCCCGTTAATTTAGTACAAAGTCGGTGTTGGGAAAATCTCTTTATGTCATTCCCCTGTGGGATATCGCGGAAGTTGCTCCGCATGATTTCAAACGGCATCTTTAATGGTTGCCCTTAACTTTATCGTAATAAAATTATGGAAAAATCCTCGGCTGCTTGGAACAATTACTTTTATTTATGGCCCCTAATAATTTACTGTCACACTGAAAAGAAGCCGTGTCAAATTATGGCACGAAGACATTTTTATTCCTCAGTGGATTTTAGCCACATAGAATTCCTAAAAAGCAGGTAATTTTTCAACAATGAAGCGATCTATAAATTATCATGATCCTAACGTACTCTACCGTATTAATGAGTGTACACAGCAAGCTATAAAGATTATAAATAAATACAAGCAAGCCACAAAAAGCTCGAACGACGAGCGCGCGGGGCGCGGGCGGTGGCGTGACTCGGTACAATTCGGTGCGTCATTACTCAACTGTGGTCAGAGAGGTAATGAGATAGGCCTCTGAACATTGTCTGGTGCTCTTTGTATACAGCATATAACTACCCACCTAACGTACTTAACCATATTGAAAGAATAGAAGAATTTTTGTGCGTTTGGCGATAACTACAAAACTATACCATTTAGTAGAGATCACTATTTATGATTTGTATGAAATTCAAAATTTTTATACAATAGGTAGTGCCGAGAACATACAGTGAATATTTTGACACAGTATTGACATTATGCACTATTTTAAGGATTAGGAATAATGCCGAAGCACGTTTTTGAAAATTTGTGAAATATCAGAGTAAATTTTGCACCGGAATGGTCGACCAAATTAAAACAGTGAATGACATTTTTATGAGCTCAAAAGACTCAAACAGAAAGATGAGATAGGTAATCATTATTTTATTGCGACAGTAGGGCTGACATACGTATTCTATTCTAATCTCTCGGTAATGGTACTTTTCCGTGATTATCAGAGCGTATTAACATCAAACACCTAATGAATCAGCATTCTATCGTGGCATCATTCCAAAACCTCCGCAGAGGGGTGCTTTCAATCGGCAGAAATGCGGGTAGGTGTGGTCAGCATTGCGCGCACTTCGGGCTGCAATTGCAATCAGTCTAATATGTTGAACAGTAGGTCCATCTCATTATCATGGGCGACCACAGGTGAATGATGGCGCGGCGCGAGAGGCCGTTTTGTTTGTGGTCGATTTAACGCCGAGGACAAATTGCGTGTTTGCCGCCGCAGCCGGGAGATCATTCCACTACTGAGAGGTATAAATCGACTGATTACTTTTGCACAATTTGGAATATAAAGTGAATTGTTTTGCACGCGCGAGCGGCTCCACGCATTGTTTAATTTGCTTCGTGACTGTGAATGATCGCTCTTTATTTGCTTTATTGCTCGTTTCATTTAATTTAACAATAAAATATGTATAATTATGATCCCATACTTTTGTTTTCAGTATTATTTTTGTTGTTTATTGTATTGACTACTGAATATCCTAAGATTTGTGAGTTGTTACTTTTATATCTGGATCATCGTGGCAACACAGTATATTATGTGGCTCTTCGTGCACCAGCACGGTGTGTTTTTGAAGAAAAACGACAACAGACCGACATTATAATACACACGTCGTGTATTAAAATATTTTTAATGTATTGCTCTTAGGGGGTAATAGAAAGTACATAAAAGTTTAATCAAACTTTGTTGAAGTGGAGGCTGTCGTGGAGGAAGAATGGATTTTATCAGTAATAAAGAAAAAGTGGGTATTAACTAAAAACATCAGGCTATCTGTAGTTTTCAGAATTTTTCAGAATAGGTAACGGAGTAAAACGTGTAAGATAAGAGGAAAGAATAGACCCTTAAAAAGTTCATATTTATTTCCTTGTCGAAAACGAACTAACTCTTGTTTTCATCCTCTTAACAAGAAAGTAATCTGTCGACCTCCGTCGCGATAACGGTATTTTTATGTAACAAACTCGAGTCGCGCCTACCCTCACCTAGCCCGGGGCCCTCTCAGAAATCCCCGCATTGTCAGATTCTACTAAGGATTCGGAGTAATATACATTTTCCCGTGTTGGAATTACAGCTGTATTTTGCTCATGCAACATAAAATCGGCGTAAAGGCGACGCCCATGAAAATGCTCGGGCGGAAACCTATAGCCTTTATTTAGTTGGCTCCAATGTAACAATCCACTGAAAGTTTTACTGTCGACAGTACCATTTCATAAGCACCCGTAAAGTGTGACTGGGTATAACGCAATGCACCTCGAGTAAGACAAATTCGTCCAGCATGTGACACGAAACATGCTCCTAACAAACTTGCAACATTTTACTAAATCATGAAACATTTTTGTTTAACATTTTGACTTTGTTGGCATAAAAAGTGTAGAAAGCAATTTTATTTTTCAACAAGAAACACATTGTTGAACACGAATTATTATTTTTCAACTCTGATATTCTTGGGATTGGGATGTTGTAACCATAAAGTTAAGCTGGGTGTAGAGGTGCTCTATAATATGAATTTAAAATTTTCTAAAAAGACGTTCAAGAATTAACAGAAACATTTCTATATTATTTTCTTCACCAATTTATTTCCTATGACATAGTTAAGAAAACGCCTAAACCTGTAAAGACAAATGTACTTCCACGTCTCCGTGACACTGTATGTACTTAACTGCGTAATATTGTTTAACCGCTTGAAAATTATGTACAAGTGTCGCGTATAAGGCGGGCTTGTAACACGTATGACACTAAATTTTAGTTAAAGTCGTTCCCGGCAACAGGTGCGCGGGATGTGCCCGGTCGGTGAGAGTCGTAATTATCGTCACTCCGCAGGCTTCTCTATTACAACTATTCTAAGTACCTATTCTCGTTTATACAACTATAAACTACGTATTTATTTTTTCAATACAGTTGCTCGAAATTGTGTACTTTCTATGCAAGCACACATGCCTCGAAAGTTGATTAAATATTACGCACGCCGTGCGTTTTGTTCATATTTTTTAAATTTCTATTACAATGTAGCATTATTGATTTTGGCGTGAAACTATTTCAAACGTAAACTGCAAGACAAGCACCGTGGATGAGGAGAGAGGAGCGTGTGCGAGATGATGAATGAAATGAAAAAAATTCGATTGTTTTAACCATAGAGATATGATCCCTTTGGTGGGTGCTCGCGGCCCCCCGCGCGCACCACCAAATAGATTCGAACATTCCTGGTTTTAACGCAATCTCTTGACGCATTAAAAATAAGACTGGCAAACTCCTCATTGTATCTAGACTACATGTCAGCGCCATCTATCACAGTACGTGGTCATCGTTCAAGTCCCACCAGCTCGCGTATAAATTTTTCTATCGATAATTGCCCTTGAATTTTAGAATTGCTGATATTATAGTTCTATCTAATTCTAAACACTAACTACAATGAAATTCTAGTTTAAAAATATAATTTGGTCACGGTCTTTTATTTAGGTATTTTAGGCGTCACCGAATAACCTAGAATACGGTTTGGCGATACGCTTTGAATTGTTAATCCAATAACCGCAGAATATTTACGTCGAGTTAAATGTATAGTTTAAAATGTTTTTAATTATGTATCAGTACAGCCGGCAAATGAATAATTTAAATGTTAAAGTGCTTTATGATATGAAACAGTCACTAAAATAGGTGTGGTAAAATTTTGCAGTCGCACCATCCGAACCCTTTGTTTCTGTTTCCTGTATCTGTGATCCGAACACAGGCAAATTATTGTACTCACTTCAAATACCTACGTCTTAGAATTTCTTATCTTATAATTTAAACCTTTGATATTTTTAGGTAATATTTATACTTATTTAATTGAGTATCGACAGAGATGAGTTGTAGAAAAAACAATGAGGCTAGTAGCTGTTACATTTAAGTAAAAAATCCGGTCCTCTGTTCGATATTTTTCAAAACCTTTGCAGTCCATTTCATGTTTCCATCCTTTAAACCACAAACTACATGGTATTGATGGGCACGCATCCAATCGGGCGGGGCCATGCGTGCGTGCACATGGAAGTGTTGTGGCGCCGACATCACTACATTTACACATTTTGCTCACTTGTCAATTAAATGTCACACGCGATTCACTGCGAATTTACTCAGTCGGTTGCGAATATCAGCCGGCCAAATGGAAATTTGCATAAAAAACACATACCTACTCAGCGCACAATAGCACAGCTGCATTTTCATTTTAGTGCTGATGCTGGGATGTTTGGATGTCCGCGATTCCAATCCGGTAAATTACAATTACGCCAGTTTATATCATAATAAACAGTAAATAGATGCACATATATTTCATATTTGATTTTGTTAAACCTTTTGACTTGTACCTTTTATCAATTTTTTTTTAAAGTATTATTTCATTTAATAGTAAAGTGACTCACAAAGCGCTGTATAAGTGTGAGTGAGACACGCTAAAACACGCAACAATAATGTGTGCGGCGGGTAGATTTGTACGTTTGTATTGCTACACGTCTATATACAAAACGAAACCCCGGACGACAAGTATTAAATGCTTTTAGATTTTCAATAAATTAAAATGAATTTGAACATGTATTTTGGGAATAGAAAATCCTTATAAAAATTATGACTTTATCTTACTGTGTTTTTTTAAGAACAAGTATGTAGCCAAATTTGAAATACTTACAAATGTAAACAAGTAGACCAATTTCCCCCGAACAGTGTTTGATTAGTCTATTTAACACGACACTTTGTAAAAAAGGCCCATGGAGCATATAAAAATCAAAGCATTGGCGAGATTGTGATGTATCAATCGGGAATTAATTTAAACTTTGCTGGCCAAAGCGAGCAGCTACGGCCCATGGGACCAAACGGGCATCAAATCGAATAGAAGGTTTATAATTGACTCGTATCGACCGAATAACAACCGAACCGACGCATTCGAAATCCTTCAAATATGAGCTCTAAAACCAGGAGATAACAACCGAAACACCTCATACATTGGTCAGTCGGAAATTCATTTTCGCTTGCACAGAACTAAGCTGGTGTCGTTGTGAGTCCAACAGTCACTTAGTAGATGCTTCACAAAAGTAATTTTCGTGGGTGCTGGCCGATCATTTGGATGTTGCCGCATTAACATACTTAATTAACGTTTTGCCATATTATTATCCCCGGGTGCAGGCCACGCCGGTGTCAACAGGCTACTGGTAAGAGGATTTATTGGCAGTAGAATGAGAGAAGTCACTCGTATGTTCACGATAATGGTTTTGTAAATTAAACCTCGTTACGCGACGCGGTTTGATTTTATTATAACAGCGTCGTTGTTTCGTACATGCGTTAATTTAAATGTTTTCTCTTGTTTTCAATAACGACGACACCTTAACAAGGTTAAATGCGGAAATTGCTGTGTTTGAACTTTGTATTGGAATCAACCCCTTAAATAAACAACAAACAGTGGTACCTACATTATGCTACCAGAGTTTTCATGTAGCTGTAAACCCCGAGGAGCTGACCATTTCCTGTCTAACAGTGACAGGCCAAGGCACCGCTGAGACTTCAACCCTTCACTGCACTTTATCCACAGTGGGAAATTAAAAACGTCAATCAGGCCTAGTAGCTTTCACTGATAAAACGCCAGTCCCATTATTCGCAGCTATTAATTGCATTGCCCTAATTGCGTTCATTCGTTACCGTTTCATTTTGTAAGAAAATTAATGAAGTAACCATTTTGATTCCTTTGTGAGGTTATTGTACCCTGATGGGTTAAGATTTGAATGAATAATTAATTAATATAGATTAGGTATACCCATTTACAATAGGATTTAAAAATATATTAAATCGCAATGCCGGCCAATTAGATATCTATTTCTGTATTTTTATGAGTTTTAATTGTCTCAATAAAACCGATTTGTATAATGTTGAACAAGAAGAAGATATTATTAGAATTACGTTCTAGAATAGTTTCTGATAAAACAACAATTCTACAACGTTTTATTATTATGAGCATTTTAATTATAATAAAAATTAACATTTGCTTTGTAAAATATATCCTTGTAATCATTTCTAACAATGGCCCGAGGTTGTTTTCATGTCAGCAAAGGCCCTCGATTAATTTTGCCTTTAATAAAAATATGAAAAAAATACTTACAAGCCTCTCCATTCAGGAAAGGATGGAATTTTAAATACTGGGCAGATGCTTTATATTTATAAAGGCACAATGAACAATTAATAATTTATTGAATTCAATTCATTGCTCTTTATTGCACAAGAAATGTTCTTAATAATTAAAATTAGTTATAAGATCTTACATATTTGTATGACAGCAGTACTAAATACTAAGTAAGAATAATATTCTATTAGACACTAATTACTAGTTTAATAATCCTGCCGTTACCAAAGGGAAAGCCGACTGACGATTATGAACATTAAGTAGACAATCCTGGATTAACCCATAGTTAAAACTATTCCATTGTTTTGGGTACCTACACACCGGTTCTTCGGTTTAAATAATAGGGACTGTCAGAAACAATAAAATTGTGCGATTTTTTTTATCCATGCTTAAGTTCAAAATGGAACTATGAAGGATAACGAAATAGACTGTATCTATCGAATGTTGGCATGATTTCCATGACGCATTGAAAAAATATATCTAAGTAAGTTAAGATAAGGCTTATATATAACTGACCACCAAAAATAATAAATGATAACAAAAGTAGTTAATGATCACCAAAATTTAAACACCAATTTCATATAAACTGTTATCCGAATATATAACATCTCGATATCCTATTAAATTAACCTAATCTGTTTGGTTAAAATTTAGAAAAGTTTTCTTTTAGGTAAGGCTAGGTTCTGGGCGGTTGTTACTTCCGAGTATATACTGTCGCTCGCTTCTCTTGCTCCAAGGGTCATCAGTCCCCTAACAGCTCGTCGCTTCGCTCCTCGCCTTGACATTCAAACCGGGACCATCTTGTACTTACAAATTGCACAGAATTGTCTGATCTCCAGTAGGAATCGACCTCACAACCCCTAGCGCTCGAGTAATCTCTCGCATAAAAGAAATTGAGGTTGACAAGTTTTAATCAATTTTGTTACTATAAAAATTTCTCGACTTTGCACGAAATCCCAAAGATTTACAAGCAATACAAAAATTTTATTGATTTATCTAGTATATAAGTAGTTTAACTTATTACAAGGTATATTTTCTTTGATGTAACGTATAGGAAAAAAATTCAACTAAAAGCATCTACATTTAACATCAGTGTAAATGTTTCAATCCATTAAGTATTTTTTCGTTCACGATAAGCTCCTTGTTTCAGTCTGTCTTAGACAGACTGCTGTCTTAATAGTGTTTCCTTTAAGTGTTCAGCAGTTCACGACCTTAAGTAGCTATTTCCGTAAAAAAGTCATCAGTTTAAAATCGGATCGCGAGGTGCGCACGAACACCGAGTGGCTCCTGCCATTAAACATTTACGCCTGAAGATAACGCCAGTTTTTTGTATACTACTACACGATTTTATAGCTCTTTTATTGTCTGACGGAACTGATCGGGAGCACTGCCTCTACTTACCTACTTCTTTTACAAACAACAATTAAGAAGTCGATGGAATGTCGAAAACGTTGCGATCCCTAAATGTAACATTTGTGTGTATATTCAAATGTATCAAATTCTATGCGCTCATTAAAATAATTGTAGTAGAATATACAATCCCCGCGAGTGTTTCATCCCTTATTAAGGAAAGATAACCAAAATGAAATAAATATCCGGCTATATTATTCAAAAGCAGCCTTCTGTTTTGTTACTCCACATTCGTAAGCTCTAGCTACAAAAAGCTATCACAGTCCGTTTTAACTTGTTGGAGTCGAGGGCTACAAAAAGTAAATGTTGATCTTACCTGACCAAATTCCAGATTAAGCCCTTTCAACTTTATGTAACAAAAATGCGGTTGTTTGTGTCAATAAAGAGAAGTCTACATTGTGTTACATATTTCTACGTCGGCTATTCTTCGGGTAAAAGTGGTCGCCGGATAACAAACCACACAAAAGGCGAAATAATGAATAGTCCAGAAAAACGGCGGCGGCTCTCGTTATGAGCTACATGCATAAATGATACGGCGAATCTGACAAATGGCACGGCAGAGTATAACAATGCTAGTGCCTCCAAGTGGCCGTTCAATTATGTAAATAGGCTTTGCGATGTTCGTCGGACATGCGGCAATAATAAAACTGTTTAACAGCTGACAAACGCGGGTCCGCATGAAACATTTTTGTATTCATTCAGCCTGCTAAGCAATAAAAACGAGCAGGTACATCGGCCACATGACGAGCCGCCCGCCGCTCATATTAAATTAGACCGCCCACCCCTGGTCATCCACTTTATTTTTATTTGAATCCCATGAAAATATGAAACGCGTTTGCTCGTTCGCGTTTAGAAGTACGACTCGTCACCTTTTTATATGCGAGTCAATGTTTATGAATTTGCCAATAAACACGACCGAGTCAAAGAGCTGTCGAGACTACAATTTCGTGAGGAAATCCGCCAAAAACGTCTCTTATTTCATGAGACGTGACCTCTGCCGCAACGTTATCGCTAATTATTCGGAGTGGGTTATTCGACTGAAATAAAAAGTAATCCGATAGTAATTTGGATAAAAGAGTCTCTTTTACGAGGTCTCAGAGACTTGATTGGTGTAGTATCGTCGTCTTTAGGGGGAAATATCATGCAAGGAGCACATAAACGCGATTGCGGGGCGTGTGTCGCGCTGCAAAATGTTATCAGTGCATTGCTTAGACACAATGTGCTTACATTGCACGGCAAGTACATACTATACCTAGGTAAAACAAGCACTTAAAATGATGGCTTCATTTCAAGCTTCTGATAAATTATGAATTAGATAATTATCTGCGGATTAATGGCGGGTGTTAATAATGTAAATGAGGTTATGAATTTATTAATCAAGACCAATTTTTCTTCGGCAACTCCTCATTAAACTGATCCAACGCTCTGGGTGCTTCATCACTCAGTCAAATTGCGTTTCGCTTAATTTTCTTTCGCCGGCAGGTGTGTTCGACAGAGCAATTATTTACACCGTCAGCCGTGACGTCACTCCCCGTCGCCCCTTGCCCTTCCCCTGTGTGTTTCCTCAGAGAACAAAACTTCGCATCCTTGTCTAGATAGTACAAACTGTAAGTTATTCCCTTTTAAGTTTTCCTATTTCGTTTTCTTCGCAAGCGCCTATCGTAACTTTCTGAATTGCGCGTCCATCATTGCTTACCATGGAGCAATAGTTCTTGACGGCAATAAACGGAAAAATAAGATTTGAAGTTTGTCATAATACCTTAAATAGTGTTTAGACGCGAAAACCAATTAATTACCTAGTATTCCTGAATTAAGTAATTAATTAAATAGTGAAGTGCTGTTATAGCTGAAGAGTTTATTTGTTTGTTTGAATGCCGCTTATCTCTGTAACTAAAAGTCGGATTTGAAAAATTCTTTTTGTATTAGCCCAATTCTTGGGGATGATTAAGGTTATACGACCCTTAGCAGCCAAGCAAAAAGGAAAAAGTCAGAAACGGCAGGTGAAACCGCGGGGCACAGCTAGTGAATAATAAAATAAGTTAATTAAAAATAAAGACATTATAATAAATTAATGCTACAATGGAATATATCAACACATTTGCGAGTAGAACGTCTTTATCACTGAGTTGGCCATATTAATAGAACATTGATGTCATCTTATGGTAATTGGAAATAACAACCCTTCTGCTTTCCATACATTAGAGCCAAGGTCGCCTAAATACTTACTAAATGTCAGATCCATTTGTTCCCCTCATGTTTAGAAATGTCACTGCGGTTGATATGCCTATGGTTTAGTGTCTCTAACTTAGACAGTGACATATAGGATTAAATTAGAATGTCATGCCGACGTTACAGAAAATGAAATCGGATTGAATAGTTAGAATAGAATCGGACTGAACTGAAGTTATGTTGTACCGTTGTACCTTATGGAGATGTGTTTAATAGATCCATAATAATGAAACGTTTGTTTAGTATATTTCTAAACTTACTACATTTACTCGGAAACTGCGCTCTTTCTAGGGTCAATGTCTTACATTACAAAAATGCGAGAGGTTTTGTATAAAAATCCATTACTGTTATATATTTTTTATTTCCAAATAACATCTCATGTACTCATGTCATGACTCGTGAACAAAATATCTAAACCTAAGTTTTCAACCGACTTCCGAAAATGAAGGACGTTCTCAATTGCACTGTCTGTTTTTTGTATGTATGTGACGCGATATCTTCGCCGATTGTGAACGAACGATTTGATTGATTATTTTTTATTGAATAGGATATATTTCAATTATGGTCCCATTTTAACGTTTAAAAATATTTAATTTGTGTTTTGTGGCAGAAGTATAACAACCATTGAACCTAATTAGTGTCCCATCCAATATAATAAAATAAAGTATTTTTGGTTTCATTATTCTTCCACAACAATGAAGTTATAGATCAAGTTACCTTGAGAATTTCGCAGACTTTATCGTCTGACATTTACACAGGTGGGACTTGACATTTGAGCCCACTGTACACGTTTTAGGGAAGCGACATTATATAAATCGATAACACTAAATAACCTTTTACGTGGCCACTTAAAAAGTATTCGTTCGTTCATTCGGTCACGCGATCCCTGAAAAGGTTTCATGGGCGATCACATGATGACTGTACCTTATCGAATATAGGCTGGTTGCACACTCGGCTAGTATGCCCACCACTTAGATATATCAATAATTTAATTCTAATCGGAAATATGGTTGTATTTTTGTTCGCTAGTTTGATGCATCTGAATCTAGGGACGATCTACCATGAGATGATATTTGGTATCAAACATAAATAGGTACCTATGCGAAAGTATGTACGTTTTGTACTTAATCACCCCATACCTTTGGTACTGTTATAACTTTCTGGATTAACCATTGTTACTATTTTTATTCGCGGAAACTGGTTTCTCGAGCGTTATAATGTCCAAGTCCAACCGAACAAAGTCGCAGGTAGGTATCTGGTCTATAAATAGTAGCAGCTATGTTTTGTATGACAAACTCACACCTTAACATACATACCACAACGTGCGTAGTAAAACGTTTCCTATTCATACCGTGCTGGTTGCCATGACTACAGAAAGTATCTTCGCCATCCGACCGCATCGATAACGGGATGAATACACCGGTACCGGTGCAGTTTAAAGCCTCGAACGAAACCATTTTATAATAAATTCTCTCGCTCGTACCCTGTGGGATTAATCGTCTTACTTTTCTCTCTCGGCCGTAATCCTCACAGGGAATTGTGTGGCCAGGAACCGTGTTCGTACCACTACCATCGACTAAAACTCAACTCGCAGTAAACTCGATCCGATTTCGAGAATTTCAAAATAAGTTTAATGTTTAACTTTTGCACAAACTCCCAGTAGATTCTCGAAACTGCATCTTTGAATGATGTATCATCTTTTCAGTTTAGGTATAATATTGTAAATATTTAAACCGGTCAAATGGATGGACACGCATAGTGTTAGTTTCGTATTCCGGACTAAATGATTTTATAAAGGGTTCTTTATTGGACCTCGGAACCCTAAAATCGAAAAACCAAATACTATTTAGTCACAATAGTTTCAATAAAGCCGAAAGCACTAATTTGCCGCAAAACGAAGATACTCAAATGTACCACACATCAAATTAATATAATGTACGGTATTATCTGAAACATAGAAACTTTCTTAACTCGCTCAATGACTATCCTGAGATTATATTATATTTGTAGATCACCCTAAAACTTCCTTCCTAATTTTGTATCCAAATAAAAAATTTACGGGAATTTTCTCCCCAACCATTTATGCCAGATAGAGGAATCAGGGTATTCAAACTTTATCGCTAATAAAATCGCTGGAGGAAATAATTTAGGCGATAGCGTAGTAGGAGCTCAGGTTTCAGAGACGTACGAAGGGATAGTTGCGAAGTGTACTCTTAGGATTTACTGCATCACTAGTTGCGCTCAGATAACTATCGTCAGTAACGCTTTAACTTATGAAATGGTCTCTTTGTGCAGTCCTCCTCCAAGGCTTTGTTGACTGAATGAGAATAATTGCGTTCGTTCTGCTGGAATGTGGATTGTGTAGTTTGTTAATGGCTTCGGTAAATGTGTCGTTGTTGTAAAGAATACTTTATACATTACGTTACATTATGTTTACTATCTTTTGCATACAAATATTATTGTTAGAGCAAAAGCATTTGTTTTGTTCCTAAAATGATCTGTCTTACCGGCATGTCAAAACAAATAAAGTTAGTGGTGCGGGTGGGAAATCGTGCTTCACAATATTAGGTCGAGAGGGCTCGCACCTGACGGGGTTTACTGATGGCAACAGGGTTTAGTTTATGTCACAATCGGCGGCCACTGCTGCTGCAGAATTAACCGCCGCGCCCCGGCCGCTCTAAATGTCACTCTTATTATCGTCTGACACTGCGGGATTACATAGGATAAATTGTTTTAACGTTTTGGAGCGGCCATTTCATTGGACGCCAACTGTTGTTATCTCTCCGAATTAAAACTCTACTTTTGAGCTCTGACTGTTTTAAATTTCCACTGTGTTTTTGAACGTAAAATCAGGTTGTCTGCTAATTTAGAGTGTATGTGCAGAGTCAAAGTCAATTTACCTCGCGTTTGATTGGCTGCAACAATCACTTACGTGCGACACGACAGCGCTAACTTTGACGTACGAATGAAGTTTCACGGGAGGCCGGGCTGCAGTACGTCTGCTAATGCCATTTTCCGTTTGGCTAATAAGTTTAGCATACGCTATTACCAATCTGCCGTCGAGTTTGGCGCTTACCGGCTGCCTCTGCGCACCAATCAATTTGTTTCATATTCGGACGTTTTGATTCTCCGAATTGCACGTCGACACTGACGGGTGCTCGTTGCGGCGTGTCTTCATTTGCAAGTTTATGCTGCATTGTTTGCAAGGACTTATGCTTAAATCTGCTAGTTTTATGTTTACTTTCCTACTTATATGACACGAATTGCATTAAACCGAACAGCACTTCATAACATAACTCCTTTACAACAGGTCTCTATTTCGATTACTAAGCGGCGCACGGCGAATTTTCCATCTCCTAATTGTTATCGATACAAAATCGCAATATGTAAATGATGGGTCGGGCTCTCGGCAACGGAGCCCAAGGTCCTTAGATCTCGAGCAAGGGTGGCACGAGTTCATTTGACATTCGGATCACGAGTGCCTCGAACGATGTCCCATCTCGGCTCGCTCGCGCCGATTGCATTAATTTTACCATTTTATAAACGATTTAATAGACAATCTTCAGATTTGGCTATTTGTGAACCGCCGAAAACGTCTTGCGCACGATTTTTTTGCGAAATTAACATTTTCGTTAGGCCTGTATTTTTTAAAAGAAATATTGTCATAATTTATAGCCTGGGTGTCACCGGTGAATTGAAAATTGTTGTCTCATATTGAGAGTAATTGAACTGCCTACTTATTTTCAATTCATCGTCGCTTAATTTTATTCATTAGAGCCTAAGTTTTTTTCCTAATCTTGGAATAAGAATGTGGTTTGTCATTTTGCGCCGGCCGCCTCGATATATCCTCCGGAGTATTCAAATCAATCTCTGAACATTTTCAATTTATTTCAGTGTCCTTATCTGTGACAGCCTCGGCGCTGAATTAATCTGAGCGGACTCGGGCACCCCCCCCCCCCTCCCCGCGCCACCCCTCTCACCGGAAATTAAACGAATTAACGCCATCCAAATGTACATTTTTCACTTTGGGACTCTCGCATCCTATCGATGAATCTCCAGTCTTTTTCATCGAAAAGCAATCGGCAGATCTGTGCGTTTATCTGTCTTCGCTCAGATTGAACAATTGATACGTCAGTGATGTTCACAGAATTGTAAATTGAATTCGCTGTATTGATTCGTCTACGCTCCATTTATTTGGAAAGCCATTTGATTAACTGTAGCGACACGGTTATATCTCAACTAAGCGTGGTCTGAACATAATGTACCAGCTAGCGTTGGTAACTAGGCGTATAATGGGATAGCAGCGTGAAATCTCGTTTAAGTTACTATCGACATTTTCGCGCGCTTGGCCTATTCAGTACGTGAATTGATGAAGGCTGTGTTCCTTTACGTGTAGTATTCTAAATACGTTGAAGCTGTGAATGCGCGCGGTCAATCGCTCAGGCGGTCCAACCCTCGCGTAGTTCGCAGCATAATGGGTTGTAAAGCCCCGCACACACCTGCCCCGGCCGTGCGATACCCGCTAATTAATTCAGCAGCGGCCATTACTACGAATACGATACCCACGATTACGCGCCGTACTCTAAAACTGTTGCTTGTTCCGCTGAAGTTATTTCTCTTTCAGCGAAGGGTATTAAGAGAGAATTGGTTACTTTCACTCGCATCAGTGTTTAGCGATGATTAAATATAGGTACTATTAAAAATGACAGATTTTCTCAGCTTTCGGATGACACAAGTGACGCATTCAGTTAGTTTACAAGGTTCGGGTGTACACGGGGTAACAGTGTCACTTAACAGTAGTTTGTTCCAGCTAATCCTTAATGAGTGCAGCTCTGACGAACTGTCACCACCTGACTCGGCTACTGCATACATGTAGCGCTGCTGATGGTGATGGAACACTCTTTAATCATTGACTATGTGAAACTCTGCCATTCAGTATATTTCTTACATACAATATAACACCAATACAATCATCAACATCATCATATCAGCCTGTAAACGTCCTCTGCTGGACTTTTTGCTTCCTTTATTCCCACACAACTAGATGCGAATGAAGTTCTTCTTTCGCAACTAGTTGCTGACAAAGAAAAGTACTTACTTCTTCTACGGCAACTGGTTACGAAACGTCGGCCCGTTAAGCGGCAATATATTCCCCTACGTCAGTTACCAGCTGCAAGCAGAGACGGCCACATCGACGGGCACCGTTTTTCTATTAAAGTGCATACTAAATGAGAAGTTTGGGCGGATGGTGAGTGTGAGCATTTATTAATATTTTTATGGGAATTCCTGCCAACATTTCCATTTTATTCATTTTTCATTATTATGCCTATTATACAGTCCACTACCAATACGCCACACTCAGACCCAACCGTTTGGACAGTTTCCACGAACCTGCTATTGTATTCTTCTACATCTACGCAATCGCGATTAACTATAATAATGTCCAATCTGATAAATGTCCAATCGCTGAAAAAAGTCCTATCTAGGCATTCGAATTTTAGAATAACCAATACAATAATTAATAAGCTAAATAAAAACTAGTTGTATATAATTAGTGCTATTGTATTCTTCTACATCTACGCAATCGCGTTTAACTATAATAATGTCCAGTCTGAAAAATGTTCAATCGCTGAAAAAAGTCCAATCTAAAAAAAGTCCAATCTAGGCATTCGAATTTTAGAATAACCAATACAATAATTAATAAGCTAAATAAAAACTAGTTGTATATAATTAGTGCTATTGTATTCTTCTACATCTACGCAATCGCGTTTAACTATAATAATGTCCAATCTGAAAAATGTTCAATCGCTGAAAAAAGTCCAATCTAAAAAAAGTCCAATCTAGGCATTCGAATTTTAGAATAACCAATACAATAAAATAAACTATATAAAAACTATTTGTATATAATTAGTACTTCCTGTTTTTTTTATTATGTGCTACCCAGTTGGTGCCTCTACCATATAATTATACTCAAAATTTCTTGTCATTTAAAATTGTTAATAATTAAAAGGTTAAATAATAATATGATTTATTTAATACTTCGGCAGTTCGTATAAATAGATCTGTGTTATTTTTCATTGCAAAGATAAATGTTGTTTACATTAATACATGAGATACATTGATATTATTTTAAACTGAGAGCTTTAGAGCTCATCCTCTTAACGAGGTCGCCGTGTCCAATAAATCGCTTGTAACTACGTAGATTTTGATTAATAAAACTGATTATGTTTATCGCTTGGTGTAAATTTTAAATTTACTGCCTTATTACATTGTTATGTGTACAAAATGCGTTTGTTATCATGGAGCCACTCAGCGAATATACGAAATATTGTTGAGCGAAATTTGACATCAATTTAAATATTATTAATTTACGATTGTATAAGTGTATACACTGACAGCAAAAATAGTTTACTTTATGTATTTTCTTTTTAATTTCAATCAACAGCGTCAATATTGAAGCTCTTTTTTATCTATATATTTGATACCCTATAGTATTAGTAGGTGTTAATAACGATTAAAATTTTGAATAGATTTACAAACCAGTTTTTACATTTTATGGGGGGAGTGCACTTGATGCCACTGCATACAACTTACGCTGTCGGTGGAGCTAAAGAACTTAACTGCTGGCTGGAGGTAGTACCGTAAAACATCTTAAGTATTATCGCGCGTCGGTAGCAGGTGGCCCGCCGCTAACTAACCGTGATTGCCCTCCTCCCGCGCCCCCTCCGTGTATCATTTTTTCAACCCTCTCCGGAGGACCGGCTCACCGTCGCGTCGTCTTGAAATTGCGATACTTAGCATTAAATTGTGAGGCTCTTAAAAGGCATTTCGCCCGGATTACGCGAGACGCGGCATTTTTTTCATTGCGCCCGACTAGATTGCGCCCGCTTAGCTGTTTTGTAAATACCTTAAAGGTATCGGTGGGTATAAACTGGCCCGGATCCGCGTTGACGTTAATGAGCCGGTCCCTTTCGTTATCTCGGAGACGTACGGTTATTTCCCAGAAACCCACAATACTTAGGAATTATCTGGACCCGAGATTTTTTCGCTTTATATTTCTGCGAACTCCCATTTAAGGGAATCCGTTTTTTAATAGGGTATCCAGTTTCATATTCGACAACATAATGCCCTCTCATCAAGTAAATTATGACTTTAATCTCAAAGAAAGTTTCGTGGAGAGTTTACCCGACTTTACTTTTAAACTTCTCCCTCTCTGGCATTCAGCGCTCGGTGATTTATGAAAACTAGAAAATTCTGAAGTATATAAAATATGTTTCATTGCTAAGTTACATTGTTGTCATATTATTCAAAATCATTTTAATGCGTAATTTTTTTTTGGTCGCATTGTTCATGGTGCGCGTTATAATTAATGTAATATTGATGCATTATCCCATATTACAACTGAAGGCATGATATAATATAATATAATATAATATAATATAATATAATATAATATAATATAATATAATATAATATAATATAATATAATATAATATAATATAATATAATATTATTCTGTGTTCAAACGTTACACAGACAAAATTACCTCTATGACAAAAATAGCAATATTTCGCTATAGCGGAATTCTTTACACGTCTCTCTTAGTAACTGTATTAAACGAAATAGAGGAGAGGCGATCGAGCATTAATATCGGCCTATCATTTCCTACGAAGCACTTTAGACTTATTTACTTCCCCTAATACGTTCTATTTGGGAAGATAAAAGAAGTTAATTTTATAAATGGGCCATTCCCGTATACGTAGGTAATCTTGCGTTGGCGGCGTTATCTGGGTCCAATCGGCCAAAGACAGATAGCGCGGTCGACACGCGAGCGGCGATTGATTAGTTGGGCCCGCACTGCCCTGACGGGTTAATAAAGCCTCTTGCTGCCCGCTGATTGCCTGGTAAGCTACCCATTCTGTTTTCCGCCCAAATTCCATGAATCGATTACTTGTGCAATCTATCATACTGCAGAGAAATGGGTTGCCGTGGGGAATTCTCGTTAGCAGTTATACACGTCTAGCCCCGACAACTTAATACACTCGCCTTTTCACTCGGTGTATGCTTAATTTTTGACGGTTTTCAAGGATCCATAAATATGAAAACGATTCCTGTTAAGTGAATAGATTACCTATGTAAACTTCCCAAACGGTTTTTATTTCGAGAACGTTAATTATAAATTGTAACGCGGTTCTAATTATTTAAAGTGGTCTTTATTCGTTGCCTACTTTGTTCTGGCGACACGGGCAAACCACACCCACGCATATTTCGCGCCTGACGGTGCGGTGCTGCGACAGATACCTGCCCCTCAGGTCCCTCAGGTGGCGGGACTTACACCTGCGTATCGCCTCAAGCCATATCTGACTAAACTGTCGACCTTATTATGTCTTTAGCAGTGACAACCACCTAAAGCCCGTATTTTTGCGAAAGTACCAAAAAAATTCATCAGAAAAATTAGTTGTTCAAATAAGAGCTTCCCCAATCTAATATTTCGCCACTCATCGTCCATCGACCTTGGCCAGCCCAAATTCAATCACCCGCTTCTCAAACGATAACGGAAAAGTGAGCAAAACGAGTCAACTTTGGTAAACATCGCTGTAGGTATAACAAACAAGGATCCGTTTCAGATTAACAATCAACTTTCACGGTTCGCGTATTTATAGGGATTAGAGTGCGGGAACAACGTTTCTGTTTTAGCGAACGAAACTTTATTCCGGGTGCGGTGTAAATTAATCAAAGTATTTCGTGTAGTGTGTTGCGATTATAAAGCAAGCGGGCGACAGAGGGCGGGCGGTGGCGCGGCGCGGCGGCGGCGGCGGGGCGGGGTGGCGGCGGCCGGCACAAGTTTGGGCAACAATTCTAGCCCGCGGATCGGATTAGGCACCACGGCCGCTTGCGGTCACTTGCAGGTCTCATGAACACGGTATACGTTTCACAAAGTTCTTCCCGCCAGCGGAATTAGAAAGTCACTCACCAACACAAATCTGGATTTACTTGGCTCTCTGTAAATGACATTTTTAAACTCCCTTCTCAGCATCGGACCGCTGGACGCACGAGCGACGCGCATTATCCGAAGGCAAAAGGGCTTCGCGCGTTTCGTGGGATTATGCAACAAAAAATGTGCGTTAAAACAACCCTTTTTTTGAGGGGGCGAGCCGATGTGACGTGAAGTTTCTTCCGCCGAGCTGCCGCGCCGGCCTGCGAGCGAAGCGGGCTCGCAGCCTAATTGTTTGACGAAAATAAATGATTCCCAAAATAAAAATAAACGAGAGTTTCGCGTTTCGTATTAATTTTTAACGTTACGTTGCCTTTAACTTTTACAGTAAAACGTGGGCGGTACAGTGATACGCCCAAAAATATAAATTACCATTTGCTCTGCTTATTTGCATTTAACATCCCTGAGTAATTTTATAACTAACATCGAACTAAGTAGATGATACGATCAAAACTTTTATATTCATTCGGTATTAATGCTTATAATGGTTAAGTGTACAGAATTAGACACCATAATTATTTATTATGTTATCGTTTATTATCATGTTCACATGATAATGTAAACAAAATAAAAATGTTAAATAGCTCCTAATAGAGTAATAACATAGTCGGCAGACAGAGGACACAAAAAATAATAATTACCTTGTATATGTGTAAACATTAAGTTCATTCTAAACCGTGATTATTAGCACGCACGCTAGCGGCTAGCGCCCACACGAATGTGGGTCAAAGCCTCTACCGCGAGTTTACGATTATGGTATTATTTGCGTTTGTGACTAAGCATTTTTGGTCCTTCAACCACGCACAATTCGTCAATCCTTACAAATGTGTATTAAAGTCATTAAAACGAACAGTCGATGTTAACAGCTCATAGGCTTTACGAATAAAAGGCGGTTGTTATATTTTCATTTCCTACCTATTTATTCTACAGAAGAAGGCATCGTTCTGTTTCTACATTGAAACTATAATCCAGTTCAATTATATTTATCGTACGTCTAAAACTGTGACAGTGGGACATTTGTCTCGTTATGATGCAAAATCAAGTGTCTGCTGAATTAACACCACATCTTCTGTAACTCTGAGAAATTACAATGCCGCGTTCTGTTAGTTGATTAACAATTTTTCTTATACTACCTATATTTTTTAATTAAATCATTTCCTCTAAGTATTTTCATTAAAATCTATACGTCTGATGATCTGTCCAGTATGAATAAATATAGATGCGACACTCACCACCTCGTTAGCTAGTGGATGGTGCGTTCAGAAACACAAGAAGTGCTTTGGGAGGGAGGGGATTAAGGTGTAGTAACTTTAGATCGATTTCCATTGAGGAAGTACTAAATATCTACATAAAGGATGTGTTATGAGTTTTGTAGTTGTGAAATTGTGATGTGCATGTACAATTCTCAAATACAATAGATACCAAAATTAAATGTATTACTTACGTATAAATGTTACATTTTGCTACGTAGAAATGCAAGCGAAAACAGTTAATTTTTTGTTTAGATATTATCTGTTTGTTATTTAAAAATCAAATTGAAGCAGATATAAGTAACACGAACGCAAGGCCATGAATCCGAACATTCCAAATGAAAACGCAATATTTATCCAAGTGTTCGTCTCCGTCAAGTTAACATGAACCTTGTAAAGTCACGCGAGGTTAATCTGTCTTCATTTCCTATCTATCAGAATGGCGGTCGAGCCCGCGGGTGGAGCGAAGTGGTGTAAAGCATTAGCTGCTATCAGGCGACTGTGCTCGTGAAAAATGATTTTCTACCACACCTTGGCGTGGTCTTTTCACAATCTTTCACTGTTTGCCTTGTGTTTTGGAACCTTATCTATTGTTCCCTTTTAATGGCTCGCGTGCCTGCGTTACGTGTAATCTGTATACTTGTATTTATGAACTTTTCTCTTTGATTTCAGGTATGTATCGTGAGAGATAACACTTTTCAGGTAAAATAGGTTAATAGTCTACTGTTTTGTTCAATAGGTCAGGACGGGTAGTAAATAATGAGACTACGCCTCTTTCGGTATATTGTCTTTGTGTGAGGTAAACTTTGTTTTTACGGGTCAATTGTTAACACAGGTAGCGGAATAGTAGATAGTTTCAGATGTAAGTATTCAGTAATTGTAAAACAATTAAGTATATCACAGAAACTATTATAGAAGTCACTAATTGGAATCTTCTTGCTTTTGTAATACTATTTATTTCTCATGAAATTTGCGGATATCCATTTTGCCCTCTACATGTTTCTACTCGCAATTCCTTTTAGTAGTTAGTAGTAGCTTGATGATTAAATTAATAACTAATACCTTCCTCTGAATTCCCATTAAACTAAACTAGTAAATGAAAACAATCAGAGCTATTTTTTATTAAAAATGTAATAAAAGTACAAGTAGTTTCAATTATCTTTAAATAAGAGGTCAATGAGTCGCTTTAAATAATTTCAAATACTAAATTTACAGTTTATACCATTAATATACATAAATATATTTCAAACCTTGAGCATATTTAAGTAGTACGCTCTTTGAACGGAAGATGAAACTCCAGCGAGTAACGTCGTATGTACTCAAAACAATGGAATAGTGGTCTCCCTTATCCCTTACTAAAGCAGACACACCAGACAATATGAATTTTAAATAGATTTTTATGAGACTTTAAAGCATCGGCTCAAGTACTCTTATGTGAGGGGTTGACCCCCACCTCTATTAAAAATGACGCTTCCGTTACAACAAAAAAATCTACTGACTTAATATACCTACCTTGTTCAGTCAGAGTATACTTAGGCTGTAATCAAGATACGTAGCTTTAGGCCATATATCCCCGCCGATGACACGGTGCAAGTGGGGAGATATCTACATACACCTATAGAACCCTACCTATAGAAACCTTTACTAACTTTACAATTATTAATAAAACAATGCATGGTAATAAGGAATAACTAGGTTTTAGTACTTATTAAAAACTCTGATCATGAAATGATCTTAATTATTGAAATCTCTTTGTGACTCAACTATAATGTCAAAACTGTAATATTGATTTATAGAGTCTCGAAATATTCAAAGAAATCAGTCTGAAGAAACTAATGTTTCCATGTTTGTCTTCATTGTTGTCGCTATTTGTCCGTCAGAATGTCGTTTACTTTATTCTGTTTGCACACAGGTTTCAGGAGTCTTGTTTTCCTCGAGACGTCGCATAATCTATTCGCTTGTACGTTAAAAAGCTTTGAGCTGATTTATTGTGCATATTTTCTAATATTAAACTTCAAATTCTATCTCGGGCGTATACATTTTCTCAAAATTGAAAATTTTGAAGAGTAAACGTTGCTCTCAAAAGGTATCCATCGTACCTAACTAGAGCATATAATGTCAAGACGATTGAATATGAGATCGAACCATATTTCACTTAGAGATATATGCGATGGCTGTAAAATCCGAGATTCTGTGTGCAAGCGGCCATTTATATCTTATTTCGTCCATTCGGGTTTTACGTCCGAAATGTTTTACGCTCACACGGAGAGATGTATTGGCAATGCAAATAAGCGGTATTTTCCACTAAATCACCGCGGTTTATGTTAGGGCAGCGGCAAAATGGGCATTATCCCCCTTTACATAACGCAAAACAACCACATTTCTTCGGCACGCATTAGTCTTTCTTCGTACGTGATCTATATCATCCCGAACGTACGTGGAGTGCCCACTGTTCTCTGCATAAATCACATCACCGGAACTAAATGCGTCGGAAGAGCGAGCCGAAAAACAAATGATTGTGTAGGCCCCAACGATCACGAAATACAATAAATAGAAAAAAAATTAAACGTTAAAATGAAAACCGACAACAACAATGAAACGTGGCTTTCCATAAATAACGGAGCAGGCTTTCGGTGCGGATGTGGGTAGATTTTGAGAGTTTATATAGCCGCCGAAGCGTGACCGGTAAACAACGGGAGAAATTTGAATTATGAGATTTAACACTGAAATCGCTTACTTGTGTTTTATTGTGAATAGATTTTACCATTGGAATTACGACGGGCCTCACGCGGGAGCCGCTCCGATACCAATATATTGACCGAAAAGAATTAGTATTCTCGCCGCGCGCCTGTTTTTGCTCCGTAATTTTTTTGCAAAAAGGGAAATAATGATATCATAAGTCAAGGGGAGATAAGGCTAAGCGTGCCGTATTGTTTATCATGTTTCCATTGAGATTTTTTCAATGGGACATTGTTAACTTTATTAATTTGACTGTGTTAACAGCTTGCCTAAATTTATATATTAATTTTTAGAGAAAAAAAGATATCAGAACAAAATAAGTTTATTCTTTCTTTTTGTCTTTGTTTTTGCTCTCTTTGTTGATGTAAATACAAATGATACACATTGCATAATCGCCCAGCCCACTTACTAAACTTTAGCTGCTTTTCATGAAGATGACAATGGCTTTATGAATTTTTAGCATGTAATCGGTTTACCTTGAGTTCTGTCAGACAATAAGGGTTCATAGTGTATGCGCGCGACCGGATACGAAACACGTGGAGAGGACCCCAGTCCTTCATACATAGTTGAGTGGTACACCCTCACTCAAAATTTAAAATTCACCCTCTAATGACAGCGAAATGAGGCCTGTTGTTCGCGTACGATCATCGCGACGATGGTGTCGAAAATGTATTTGTCAAAATGTAGACGAATCGTATATATAGCTGTAACGAAAATCCTATCTTACAGAGCAAAAAGCCTCCATTATATTTCTTGTGGTAACTCTTTTATGTGTCCCCGTCGGGCAGTAATAATCTGCATTGTCGTTTACATGGACAATATTTTTTCATTCTTCGCAAAAACACTGGTACGAATGGCTCGCCGTCGGCGGCAGCGTTTGATACGGCGCGTTATTACAAATATATTTTTTAAAGCACGATATGTTTGGGAAAATGTTGCAATGGTTGCGTTTATGTTGTAAAACTATATTATCCTATCTGATTTATTGTGCATTTTTAAAATAAATAACAAAAGAAGTGGATTCAGCTCTTAAACGTTAAAAAAACCAATAATCCGTAGAGGCCGACATGGCTCGAACAAATGAAACAGTGCAATGGATACTAGATTAAAAAAGTTGGGAAACTACATTGGAGCGATTACGGGCGATCGTTTTGATCGTTCATGAGGCCGTACGGGCGTGATCCGCAGATAGCCGCGCAACACAATATTACCGCGGTACCCGTATCCGGCTCTTATCTTTTGCGCGGTGGGCGCTGCATTTGATCCAATTTGCCAATACAATCGGATCTTGGGTATTGCAATGGCATTATCTCCGACGGCCGCTAACCCGCGGCCTATAATGCGATCGGCTCTAAGTACTGTCGCTTGCCCTGTTTCTGTCGCCTGATCGCCGCCGAACCGCGGCTGCCTGAAATAATCTGAGGACTTATTTTGAACCCGTCTTGATCCTTCAAACTGAAAAGTCTATGGGTAATATTACTTGTAGGTTCGCGTTCATGCAAGCTAATACACACATGAATTCTTAACGCTACTGAGTTAAGAGATTTGTCTTTTTGTCATTATTATTATTTATTTATTTACTTTATTTGTTTGTTTCAACTAGTATGGACCATTTATTTGCACGTTATTATCATTTTGTTTTGACGCAACCCAAATGTTTATTCATAGTTTCATTGAATATTTCGTCTGACAAATTTTTATCGTCGTTTTAAACGACGAACTACAATACGAACCATCTTGACCAGAGGTGTAAAAGTCTCACGTAATTCTTTTAATATCGTAAAACAAAACAATGCTTAAAAATGTAGGACCCTTTAAGGGGCGCTACACGCATAATTTGAAATAGAATCGGCGGCGGCCCCTTCTCGCGGCGCCCTTTGGGAAATCCTCCAAGGTGAGAGGGCGCCGGACACTGGAAAATCTTCTCCTCTTCCCTCCCTGATAAGATTGTCGAGTGCAACTCCCAAAACGCAGAGGGATTGAAAACTTCCAGAAACGAAACCGAACATATTATCCTGGGGGATCAATACGTTCGGAAATATAATATCAGGATAGTTCAGGCTCGACTTGAGATCTTTACTTGTTGTAACATGTTTTGTTTTGTTATTAGTTTGTTGTAACAATGGAATTTCTTGACTGCTGAAGTTTCTGAAAAATATCTATCCATCTTTTTTATTATTTGTTATGTAAGTTTCATAGGTACCTCTTACGTTACAATGAGTACAGACAAATTTCTCTTAACAAACTTTTCTTAGAAATAAAAGTTAAACTGTATTTTTAATTTTAACCTTATTGCCTCAGACTTGGAAACATTAAAACAATTATCTTATTAGATGGCACTAGACTGTTATGTCACGTTGTCACTGTATACCTTCGAGACGTAAATAAGTGGGTTTGCGAATTTTTCCTGGTAAAGTTGAGCGGTTGTTTACACTGAAAGCGGAGTCGTTTGCTTTGGGACAGGGGGTGAGTGGCGAGGGGGGGGGGGGGGGAGGGGATCACTAACGTAATTAGCACAGTCGGGTCGGTGGCGACTGTGGCGGAGTCACGTCATTGGACGAACCGACCAACTAGTCTCATAAAAAGAATGAGATTTACCGTAACAATTATCATTTTTGACGCTCTTATGTTGATTTTTTCATATTTTCTAGCAAACAAAGGTTTTTATGATTAAAAATGATACGATAGAACAAACATCAAGAGCTTTGCCGGTTTTAATTTTTGAAATCAGGGATTTGGACTTGAAATTGACGGTTTGACACTAAGCATTAGTCAACGTGATAACCTTTTAACCAAGTCAATCAGTTTTTCATATTTTAAAAGTAATAAATACAATCTAATTAGGTATACAGACAGTGCCTATTTCATTTTATGAAATCTACGAACAATTTAAAATATTTGTATCCAGCGTTGGTTTCTGGAGAAACTGTTTATAGTTTGGTGAACATCGCCGAAATGTTGCAGGTAACAGGAAAGTTTATTCCTACGTTAGAAAGAGACATTCGATTACATCCTTGAACGTTTCTAATTTCCTGGTCGTCGAATGTGGTTAACGCAATTTCCGAGGCTGGATGTGGAAGGTACCTGGGGACGACCCGGATCTGTCTGGGACCATTATCGTAAAATCAAATAAAGTCTTTTGGAATCACATGATTGAGATGAATTTGTCAATGAAAAATACAATACTCTGGGTTTGGACAAAATGAGACTTAGACGAATTGGTGTTGTAGCCAGAACATTGTATTTCTTGTAAAATATAACAGCTTAATGATTGTGATGTAATTAAACATCAATGATCAATTTGTAATTAAAACGAGGCTTGAACTTGGTTATTTATTAGTAACCGTAGATGACGTTTTACCGAAGCCTACCTATTTACTGAAATTGGCCCATCACTCAATAACGATGTAAAACTTTGTTCTTGATAAAAGAAAATTCATTTAACTTTTTATGTCATCTCAGTTACACTTTTAGAATTGAGTAACAGATATAGAGACACATCCACATGCCTACATTCCGACATTCTCGACTCCCATATATTGACATAGTCGAGAAAGAAAAAAAAGATAAATATTTGACAGTTCGCAGTAGGGAAATTTCCCTCACTGAATGATTGACAATATATGCCCGAACGTTTTGCGGAGTTTCGCCTCTAAATCTCCAATGTAGTTATCTCATATGGAGAGGGGTGGGAATGCTTTGCGTGGCGCGATAATATTTATTTCAATGCCTTCAATATTTTTACTTGTTTTTCTTTTCCACTACGCTCAACAACGATAAACTTATCCCTTCACTCATTTTAGGTATTCGCTCCACGTTATAAACATAGTAATTATGGTACTGAAGAATGATCTATATCAATAGTATCTTCTGTAGGTACCTTAAATATGTATAGCGCCAAATTTGCTTCTGCGGCATTCAGCTGCGATGTGAAAATGTGTATCGTACCTAGAACATCAGAAATACTATTAAGGCCTAATTCGATCCTCATGTTTAAATACTAATAAAGAAAGCAGACCGACCGACAGACTTTAAGCTTAGCAACAGTAGAAAAATACATTTTGTAAACTTTATTCTTGGACGTTTATTTGTAAATCAACGATCAACACAGTTAAGACTTGACTAAGGAAAGTTATACGTAGAATATGTACTACCCACACTAGGGGAATCCTATAATAAGGTACATAATTCTTTAAAAAAAGAATTTTTCATGGGGCTTAACGGACAAACGATTTCAATTTTAAAATGTAGTCGACTCAATCGACGGCGGCACTCCGCCATTCGTCGCCATTTATCATTAGCTTCATTTATTTTTGCGCCTTGAGGAGATATGATTTATCGCACCAAGACCAGCGTAGGTTTGTTTTTGCTGCGCCCGCGAAGATATTAATCGTTATCGTGCGCGTGCCACCCGTCGTTTGTTTTCGTTACACTGGCACCACCCATTAATTATCAATGAACGTCCGGCCGGTGTGATGAAGGTACCGTTATGTCCCAGCTTTTCCAGGTGACAAGGCTACTCGCTATCAACCCTTTTTAAGCCTTCGCATTTAACGCGAAGTGTCTGATGTCATAAAAGTGTCCGATTTTGGGTACGTGCGGCCCTCGAACATTATCGTTTGCGATTAAATTGTTTAAACGCTTTCTCCTTTGCCGCAGTAAAAAGTAAGCTTCTTGTAATGCGTGTGTTGGTAAATATTTAGTCTCCGAATGTAGGCCGTGGTTTTATTTTTTATTAGTCACGAGACGAATTTTATGCCCGGCTGAGTCAATAGAAACGCCCATTCTAATAGCATTATGAAAAGAAAAAATACTAATAACAATTTAATCTACATTCGTATTTTGAAACCCAAAATAATTTTAATACAAATCTGTATATGAACTTTATATCAGGCCACTTATTTTTCTAACATTACTACAGAATGGAAAAACATTCTCATTATATTTCTCGATTTATTTTCCTCCCTAAACAGTTGTTTACCAAATGTACCCTGAGTGCTAGTTTTTAATTCACCCGCTCCCGTTTGTTGTTCCACGAAAACTGTCTCGTGGTCGCGGTGGTTCCGTGTACGTGATATGTCATCGTCGTAACAAATGTTCCGTCGCAGAATCGATTCCCCGCTTTTGGTTTTTCTAAAACCGCAAACTTCATTTTGGCGTCATATTTCTTGTAGCAACGTTGTCCTTTTTACTTCTGAAAACTTTGACGTTACATTATTCGTTTTAAATCAAGTTCCTTTTTTACTAAATGTGCACTATTTGTTCTGTTAGTTTGTTATTCACGCGAAAACCATGTGTTAGATATTAATTATTACCTATCTACGTGATTACCGTTGTTATTACCGTTAATTAGTAACAAGCGTTAACATCCTTAACTCTCTTTGTCGAATTCTTAAACTCGACGCGTCGTTGATACAAAATGTAGGAGATTGTTTAAGATTTAATTAACAATACTGTATTAATTGAGTTCTGTTTCTTACCACCTGTACAACTTCCAAACTAAGGCGTGACCTGATTCGAGAAAACATGTAACAGTCTGTTTAACACTTCTGATCCGAGTTCGAACTTTGTAATAGGTGAGGGGTCGTTGCCGAAAATTATTTTCCAATTTCCCGTCAGCCAGTGCTGCCATCTGGCGCGGCGCATCGTCCACCATGACACATTGATAGATGGCGCTAGCCGCTCGCCTGATTGATTGTTGACGTCTCCAAAGTCCGTCGTTCGACCGGCACGTCATACAAACCAATATGAAACGTGGCTATTTTTTAAATGGATTAACAGAAAACTAGGACACTGCCATTTAACCAAATAATTTTGAGCCTGCTCTTTTTTTAATTTACGAAATGTTTTGTAAATCACGCGAGTAGCAATTATATTTTACGTATACTAGTACACATTTTAGACGCGCCTTGCACTTAATGTAGGTCCTAAGCAAATGTAAACAAATTACGCGTGAAGAAGGTCGTATATTATTTCTAATTACCCTTTACATCTTACGTTTAACACACCCAACGGCATTCGTTAAAAATAACCACGGTTTACATTTGAAGGGTAACCAAGGCCAGATCAATGAATGTCACAAACCGAAGTTTTGAGATACTTAATTTATTCAATGTTAAAAACTTAAACTCATATTGTGTTGTAGCGATTTTGATTAGCGAGCAGCAAAATTTTATATCTCGAGACCGATTATTATCGGACCGTCAAAAAGCAAATTGCCTAATACCTAGTAAAATACCTAAAATCAATTATATTGTAAAATGACTCAAAATCAAATTGCAAAATGGGCATTAAAATAGTGTTTCCACATTGGATGGATAATTTCAAGATTCCTGCATTTGGGAAATTGCGATATAAATAGGTAGGTAGATACGTCATAATATTATGTGAAGTCAGCGATCCAAACGGGATTGGGGTATACACAGTGAGCTAGATTGTTATTTATGACACTAGGTCTGTGCCCCAGATGTGGGATATTTATAGACTAATAACGGTGCAGTGGTACTTAATATAATGTTCAAAACTTAAAATAATCACGAAACAAATTAAGTGCCCACCTAAATCACGAACTTGCGCCATTAATGTCACGTTAAACTATATGCCGATAGACAGAATTGAAATTGGAAGGCTGCGTCTAATTGAAGATCCCCGGATAGGATCGCGACGGGGCTCCGAAGGCTCGCCACGTGAACGCAATTTTAGCGATTAATGATGCGAACCTAATCCAACTAAGCAGAGAGATGGAAGGAGACATCATGGGATTCATCCGCACACATCTGTCCTACCAAATTCTCTCGAAGATTAAGAGTTTATTTGTTACCGAACATAAACTTTTGGCACGAATTTAAGTGCCTTGTATTTGTATGTTTTTCGAAATATAGATTTCATTATGATTAGATTAGATTAGATTTATTTATCACACATTACAGATATTAATACATAGTGTAACTTACGTAAAAGGTCAAAGTTAATGTGATCGTCAAAGAAACAAAATAAAAATAGAATACAAGATGTCAAAGCCAATACAAAATGTCAATTTTACACAACTTGTGTATGATCATTAATAATAAAATAATGTATATAAAACAAGGAATAAATATCATGTCAATGTTACAATTGGAAATTAGGATTTTATATTCATGTACTCTTTGACAGAGTATAATTCTCTATCCAATAAGAGGTTTTTTAGTCGACGAGTAAACGTTTCGTCATTCGATTCGTCCTGTATGTCAACGGGTAGATGTGCGTAGTAGGTGGGCCCTATGACGCGCGGGTTGGTCTCCGCGAGGGCGGTGCGCCGCGGCACCGGCATCAGCAGCCGGCCGCCGCCGCCGCCGCTGTTGTTGCGGAGGGCCCGACCTCCACCCGTGCGACGATCGAAACTTGATATGTTACGTCTCACGTGCATGATCACTTCAAATACGTACAATGAGTATAATGTCATTATTCCATTTTTACTAAAAAGCGATCGACAGGTCGTTCCTGGTTTTACCCTGGAGAGTACTCTGACAGCACGCTTCTGCAGTATGAATACCCTGTCTGAGTTAGTGGAGTTACCCCATAACATAACACCATATGACATGAGGGAGTGAAAGTATGCGAAGTATGTTTGTCTCAGCACTTGATCAGATACTAGCGGCTGAAGTTTTCGTAATGCATATGCAGCACTGCTAAGCCTGCCCGAAAGAGACTCGATGTGTGTCTTCCAGTTAACATTTGAATCCAATGTAAAACCCAAAAATTTACATTGTTCTGTAATAGGGATGGCACAGTTTAGACATGAAGGTCTGGGGATAGGCCTTCCTGTAAATAAAATTATATTAGATTTGGACATGTTCAATATCAGACCGTTAGTTGAAAACCAATCATGCAGTTGTTCGCAGAGTCTACATATCTTTGCGTTGAGTTCCTCGTAAGACCGGGCACATACAACAATAGTTGTGTCGTCAGCAAACAGGACCATGAGACCGTCGGTGATGCATGATGGCAGGTCATTGATGAAGGTCAGAAACAGGGTGTTCCCGAGCGCTGAACCCTGAGGGATGCCTACGGTCACATTGCCTGCTTCTGATCTTACTTTCCTGCCATTCACGACAACTTCGACGGTTAATATGAATATGGTTTATGGGGGGTGATAATGATTTCTCACGTTTTTCCATAAAAATTACATAGATTGGGAGGCAGCATAATTTAACTCATGATTGGTTTCCAAATATGGTTAGACCTGCCTATTTTCCTTGCATATATCGCAAGAGAGATGACACCTGTAAAACTATGGATTAGACGAGGCGTTTCATTGCCGACATTTTCAATTTATAATAGACTGCGTGTGAATATAGACCTTAATATGTTACACTTAGTTAGGCCTGCTTGAATATCATAAATACCAAATAAGCAGTGCTATTCAAACAAGAAGTATTTTGAATATAATAAAAATACAGATCTGTATTTTTAGAAACTAGTCAAAATATTCGTAAAATTAAAAATGTAGTTTCCGCGTCAAGCGACATTACGTCGAGTCAGGAGCCCATGGTACGACTCACTGCCGAAGGACACCGCCGCCGGTTCATTAGCCCAACCGTATTATCTCATGCCTTAATGATTTCACGCTTGCTTTCAACGTCGTACATTTCGACAACTTTGATGGCACCGGAGGGAGTCCCCTAATCATATCGTGAATTACGATTAAACTTTTGGTTTTATCTTTTCCGTGCTTCTTGATTAGCCGAGTAGAAGTTTCGTTCGGTTCGAGTGTTATTTCTAATCGATACGTTAGCGTTGTGTCGAGTTTTATTTGCACTGTTGTCGTCGCTCCGTATTGTTTTAATAAAAAATAATTATCAATATTTTTAATAATACAATCCTTTGTTTCTTTTAACTCTCTTAACTGTTTTCTATATTTTCAGATTAGTGTAAAAATAAATAGTTATTTTATTAAGTATTTGCGTAGACTAGGTATTGCTCTTTGGGTATAATGAACAATATCGGTTCATGATGCATATATTAAATTTACTTATTAAATTAAAACGGGAAACACATTTCAATAAATTATATAGCCACAAGTACAACTAGTAGTTCCGTGAGAACAGTAGACCTCGCCAGCCCTTATAAACCAAACCTTAAAGAAACCAACAAAAGTCAACTTTGGAAACAGAAAAAGTACCTACTAAAGTGACAAAAATTAGCACTTTAAAGCTTAATATTTCGCAAACGGATCCCTGAATCGAAAAATGTTTATCACACACCCGCGATATTTTTGAAAGACCCATCCAACGATACCCCACACCATGGATATCACGCGGAAAAAAATAATTTTCCATTTTACGTATGCAGTTCTATGAACATAATTTATTTTTTCAACTTTCTTAAGTCGATCCACTATTACTCAAAAACTAATAGAACCTACTTAGCCGTAATAGTTTTCCTTGTAACTACGTTATATATGCTACTGCCATGAATTTTTTCACATTTCCAGAAGCAACCGTTTAGCTGGCAGGGGGGGGGGACACGTGACTCTAACAAAAATTACCGCTTTAAAGCTTAATATTTCGCCAACGGATCCCTAAATCGAAAAAATGGTATTCACACACCAGCAATATTTTTGAAAGACCTATCCAACGATATCCCACACTATGGGATTCACAAGAAAAAAAAAGTTCACTCCCACTTTGCGAGTATGGTAGGTACTCTAAAAAAAATGTTTTTCAAAATTTTATTCTACTCATTTTGTAGGTTTAATTAATTTATACATATGCCAAATTTTCGTCAAAATCGGTTGAAAAATGCGACCTGTAGAGAATTACAGACAGACAGACAGATAGACAGACAGACAGACAGACAGACAGACAGACAGACAGCCGGACAAGAGCATTTTTGGCCAGTCTCGAAACGTAGACGCTTCGCTCGCTTCGCTCGCTCGGTCAATTAAGGTCGATACTGATTAGTCAAAGCCGTTTCTAGACTAATCATTGACGCAAATAAATAGCCGACTGAATACATAGATTGATTATTTGCAAACACTGCTTATCATTGGCGGTAAAACCGCGATGAACCATCATCCCGTATGGTAAGAAAATACAGCGATATTATGTTTTTGTTACCATTTCCCAAAACTTAATCTGAACTGCCTACTTACCTTTACTATTCTATTTAACCATAAACCGTATGAGAGCTTCGAATGCAACCATGCAAAGATAACACGTAAAGTAGATTACTGAAGTAACTACGTTCAGAACAAAAGCAAATTAGCGTTTTACTGTGTTCAGTACTGTCGAAGAAGATCATACCTTATTTCCAATTTTAAAATGTGACTTTTCGTTTTTCATAGCTTTTGTTACTAAGCTGTCATTCGCCTACCAAAACTTACAATACATATACGTTTTCACAATTTAGTTTCTTATTTTAAGAACATGTGGTCCTTCGAGCCGGATCTTATAAAAAACGACCAGCGACCTCAGGCACAGCCTCCAGGTCGGGGCTCCAGTGGGTTGAATGCTGTGGGGCCAATGATGTCTGCTCGTCCATAGCCGCCTGCTAGCCGCACCAACAACGAACATACGAAGAAAATCACGAACGAGCAATATTACCGCCGTTGAAGTCAGTTCTTGCTGCTATCTCTCCACCGACATACGCATAACTCGGGCAAAGGATTGTACACAGTGGGTCAACTGATCGGGTCAGGTTTTCTGTTCATGATTTATTTTTAAAATACATACATCTAGTACTTTATTGACTGTGTTGCTTGGTGGTACCTACCTAGGCATCCGTCAACATGAGCGACGACGAATCTACTTTAATACGCAAAAGAGCGTCAGTAAAATCACGTTTGACTAAATTCAAAAATTATGTAAATGCGTTAGAGCTTCCTATTGATAACAAGATTCAATCGGTATTAAAACTTAGGTTTGAAAATATTACGAATTTACGGAACGAATTTGATGCAGTTCAACTCCAACTCGAGTGCATGAAGTTGGACGAAGAGACGGTCACCCGGCGGTATGAGGAGCGCGAGGAATTCGAGGACGTGTTCTTTGAGACGGTGGCGCTGGCGAGTCGGCTGCTCGCCTCGCGTGAGGGCGGCGGTGCCGGCAAACGGTCGCGATGCTCTTCGAACGCCAGTGACGAGGATCCCATTACATTCCAATCGCTACCAGGTAAACGGGTTGACTCCACGGACTGTCGTCGTAAAAACATCAAATTACCTACTATTTCTTTGCCCAAGTTTGACGGGTCATACGGTAAATGGCTCGAGTTTAGGGACACATTTACGTCACTGATAAATGATAACGAATCGATTGATTGCATGAGTAAGTTCCACTATTTACGCGCTAGTCTGGAGGGTAGTGCCGTGCAGATTATAAAATCCATCGAAATCTCAAAGACGAATTATAGCATTGCATGGAACCTTCTATTAGAAAGGTTTAATAATTCTCAACTTCTCGTATCAAACCATGTTAAATCGTTATTCAATGTCAAGTCAATTTCCAATGAGTCTGCCTTGGAAATCCGAAATCTGATCGATGTGTTCAACATGAATTTAAGAGCGCTGTCATCTCTCGGTGAACCGACCAGCAACTGGGATACATTGTTAATTCATATGATCAGTTCCAAGTTTGACCGCGTTACTGCCCGTGAATGGGAAAAAACTAAACTGCAATCAGATAAAAACACATACGATTCTATCATAAGTTTTATGAAAAACAGAGCTACTCTTTTAGAAACACTAGAAGCAAACAACTTATACACGTACAAACAAACTAACAAAAATGTAAACCACAAACTAAAACAACACAGTTTCGCAATCACTCACCCTCAAAATGACAACATACAAACGCGAATCTTTGAATGTCCTATGTGTAAAAAAGAACACAGATTATACTTTTGTGAAGATTTTCGAGCGTTACCAATAAATGTGCGTAACGAAAAGGCAAAGCAGCTCAACGTTTGCATGAACTGCTTAAGACCACACCATAATGCGTCAGCTTGTAGGCGTAACCATTGCCAGAAGTGTACTGTCAAACATAACACGCTATTACATGAAGAGGATGTCCAACAAGCAACTGATAACTCATCGTCATCTTCCAGTCAACCTGAGAGTAGAGTTGTGCTATCATCATCTGAGTGTAATACCTTCAAACAAGTCTTATTGTCAACGGCTTTAGTAACTGTATACGATATAGATGGCGTAGCGCAAGAAGCTCGTGTGTTACTTGACAGCGGCAGTACATCTTGTTTTATAACAGAGCAGTTTGCGAATACTTTGAAGCTTCCCAAGGTAAACACAGAAGGCGCTGTGTCTGGAATTAATAACGCTACAACTGTTATATCAGGCAAGTCAACGGTCGTCATACATTCTCGTACAAACTCATACAAAACACAAATTACGTGTCTAATACTGCCAAGAATAACGCGATTATTGCCGTCATACCGCATCAATACTAGGGGATTCAATATTCCTGCACACATTCAGCTGGCAGATCCACAGTATTTCGAACCTAGAGATATTGACATTCTGATCGGTGGTGAACACTTTTGGAACTTAGTAGGTTCACAACAAATAAGCTTAGGTCGAAACAAACCATCAGTTCAAGAAACGCAACTAGGATGGGTAGTTGCTGGCAGTGTTTTCACGACTTCTAAGTCAACATCAGCTGAGGTAAACTGTCATGCTTCATTGGTCGACGACGGCTTACAACAACAACTAGCCAAGTTCTGGGAGCTTGAACGCGTTCCTGAAGCTTCAACTTGGTCGAAAGAAGAACAAAAATGCGAACAACACTTCGTGGCAAACACAATCCGTGACTCCGGTGGTAGGTTTATAGTGTCGATTCCGTTGAAGTTATCTCCACAGAAATTAGGCGATTCTCACGTACTAGCTCGTAAACGGCTAGAAGCGCTTGAAAGGAAGTTCTTGCGAGACAGAATCCTCCAACATCGTTATTCTGAGTTCATTACAGAATACCAACAATTAGAACACATGACTGAGGTAACGGCAAGCGACCCAACACTAGGACCGTCATACTACCTCCCTCATCACGGAGTTATTAGAGAAGACAGTACGACAACAAAGCTTCGTGTTGTTTTCAATGCGTCTGCACGAACGACATCAGGCTTATCAAGTAACGACTTGCAAATGGTAGGCCCTACTATACAAGACAACATTGTTTCAATCCTCCTTCGGTTTAGACAACACGAAGTTGTAATTACCGGCGATGTCGAGAAAATGTATAGGCAAGTGTTAGTCAACAAACGAGATCGATTTCTACAACGAATACTATGGAGAAATTCTGAAACAGAGCCCATAAAATCATTTGAATTAAATACGATTACGTACGGAACTGCCTCCGCACCATTTCTTGCTATTAGGTGTCTCAAACAAACTGCATTTGAATGCGAGGATAAGGAAGTAGCTGAAGTCATTGCAAGAGATTTTTACGTAGATGATTTTATCTCAGGAGCGACATCTGTTGACGAAGCTGTTGAATTAGCTCGTAATGTTACGTCCCAACTAAAATCGGCTTGTTTTCCACTTCGGAAGTGGAGATCCAACAGTTCGGAGGTACTTAGACAACTGGCTGACATAGCCGAAACGAATGATCACAAAATTAGCGAATCTCCATGTTCCAAGACACTCGGATTGCTTTGGAATAATATTGAAGATACACTTTACTTTAAAGTAAATATAGAGCCGAAACATGAAGTTACGAAAAGGACTATACTGTCCATTATATCACAAGTGTTCGATCCACTGGGTTTAGTCAATCCATGTGTTATGGAAGCCAAGGTTTTGTTACAATCTTTGTGGCTTCAAAAACTTTCCTGGGATGATCCTATTCCTCAGGAATTACAAACACGTTGGTTAGCGTTCATAGAGTCTTTTAAATTCCTAAACGGTTTAACAATACCACGTAAAGCATTGCATAGTCGACATGTAGAATTACATGTTTTTTCTGATGCATCTGAACGGGCATACGGCGCATGCGCGTATGTTAAAACAAATGTTCATGATACAGTCCACATTCATCTACTCTGTGCTAAAGGCAGGGTTGCACCGCTTAAAGCAACAACTATACCACGATTAGAATTGTGCGGTGCACTCACAGCTGCTCGTTTGAGTGTCGTTATTTGCAATTCACTTCGCGTTACTTTCGATAAAATTGTCTTTTGGACAGACTCGACAATTGTGTTAGGTTGGTTGAGTCTAGACCCATATAAACTTAAAACTTTCATTCGAAATCGCGTGTCTGCAATTCAAGAAATATCTGCAAGTAATCAATGGCGTCATATTCCTGGCGAAATAAACCCAGCTGATCTGGTTTCTCGAGGAGTTCAGCCCAGTATTTTAGCAGAATCACAGCTTTGGTGGCATGGTCCAGAATTCCTTACGAATGATGAAACAGCTTGGCCAACACATTCACTAAATAACTCAACTGAAATATTGCCTGAACAAGTGGAAAAACCAGTTTCTGCGACGGTTCAAACAACCAACATAGATAAGTCAATTGAGAACCACCTAAAAGACATATCAAGTTTAAATAAAATACGACATATTTGGGCATATGTCTTAAGGTTTAATCATAATACTCGAAATTCAAACAAATTACAAGGTGCTTTAACAAGTGCTGAAATTCAAAGGGCTAACGTAATATTGTTAAAACACTCACAACAGAACCACTTCCAATGCGAAATTGAACGACTTACTTCAAACAAACCTTTACATAAAGATAGTCCGTTGGCTAAGCTTAGTCCGTTTTTAGATTCCGATGGATTATTGCGTGTGCGAGGTCGGCTCGAACATTCAAACTTAGAATACAATTCGAAACACCCCGTTATTATTCATGCAAAACACAAAATAACTCATATGATTTTTAATTCAGAGCACCTCAACACTATGCACGGTGGGCCACAGCTTTTGCTTAGTACTATACGACAAAGATACTGGCCTATAGGAGGTAGAAACTTGGCAAAGCAAATAGTTCATCAGTGTATCAAATGTGCGCGATTATCACCTAAATTCACGTTTCCTATTATGGGTGATTTACCTAGAGACAGGATTGAGCCCAGACCACCGTTCACTATCACGGGCGTGGATTTTGCTGGTCCTATTTATATTAGCACTAAACCAGGACGTGGAGCCAAACTGGTTAAATCGTATATCTGCGTATTTGTTTGTTTCTCTACAAAGGCCATTCATTTGGAGTTGGTTGGAGATCAGACGTCACAGGCGTTCCTATTAGCTTTAAAACGATTTATCGCACGTCGTGGAAAACCTGCACGCGTGTATTGTGACAACGGTTCTAATTTTGTTGGGGCGTGGAACGAAATTCAAGGTCTCATTTCAAATTTCGCAGGTGATGAGGGCATAGAGTTTAAATTTATACCTCCAAGTGCTCCTCATTTCGGCGGGTTATGGGAAGCTGGTGTTAAGTCGACAAAGCACCACTTAAAGAGAGCTATAGGTTTAAATCATTTGACATTTGAGGAACTAGGTACCACGTTAGCTCAAATAGAAGCCATATTAAATTCAAGACCCATAACTTTTTTATCATGTTCATCTGACGATCTTAACCCGTTGACTCCGGCTCATTTTCTTATCGGTCGCCCACTGACTGCTCTTCCTGAGCCTGAGTTAGATGACGTAAACAGTCGACGACTTCCAAGATACGGTCGTATAGAACAAATAAGACAATTGTTTTGGAAAAGATGGAGTCTGCAATACTTATCAGAACTGCAAGAAAGATCAAAATGGAGACAACATCAGAAAGATTTAAAGATCAACACGATTGTTTTAATAAAGGAAGATGGCCTTCCGCCATTGAGATGGCGTCTCGGCATAGTACAGGAACTTCATTCGGGACGCGATCACGTGTCACGCGTTGCTACAATTAAAACAGCGACTGGTCTAACAAAACGGCCGGTGACGAAATTATGTCCTTTACCTTGAAAATCAAGATATTTCAAGAGGGGCAGCATGTCGAAGAAGATCATACCTTATTTCCAATTTTAAAATGTGACTTTTCGTTTTTCATAGCTTTTGTTACTAAGCTGTCATTCGCCTACCAAAACTTACAATACATATACGTTTTCACAATTTAGTTTCTTATTTTAAGAACAAGTACAAGTAGAAACGTAAAAGCGCGTGGGAAGGCCGCGCGGCGCGTCAGGTGATACGCCTGTCGTATTACTTTATTTGCTTACTCCTTCTTACATACTATAATCTCCATACAACGAGCAATGTGCCGTGAGGACGTGTTAGAGTTACGCTTCCGTCGAATAAGCTTTTATTTTATCCGAACGATGAAATAAGTCTTATAAAATTTGTTTGTTTTCCCTGGAATTTCATTTAATACAATAATTGTCATCATTGCAGTTCATTAGCATTAAAATTATTAGATTTCAGTCAATAACAATTAGTTTTGCGAATCTTCATTACTTTATTATGCTTACCATTTGCCTTTTGTAATTTGTTAATTAAAATAAGCCCGTCTTAAGTATAAATCGGCTTCTTGCCGCTAAATTATATATTCCACGTTGTAAAATCACTAAGCCCACATGTCTACGTAGCATCCTCGTAGCAAGTAGCTACGAGCTTCGAACCGTAGCACCGTAGCCCCGTAGCTGTACTGCGTTAGAGACGCGGTTCCATATAAATCTCGCAAGCGGATTACATGGATTCACTTACAAGTTCTTGGTTTCTTGTAAGATTATCAATGCCGGGTGCACCGAAGTAGATATTGCTCCAATGATTTATTATAGTTTAAAAGTTTAAACACTTTAATCATAGCTTGGCAACCGTCTAAATTACAAAATTAATTATTGAAGTTAATTCATGAGAACGTGTTTTAATTGCAAAACCTGACGTTAATCAGTTTGTAACTTGAAATTTAATTTAAACCGACCACTTAGGGTGGAAGCACACTTAAAATTGTTTCGCAACCTTTTAGTTTCGACGAAAATCTCTACTACGTTACGCAGTTTTGCTGTTAGTACCTACTATTTATTTAGATTTAGCTGTATGGTCGCGGAGTTACACGAACTTCAGATGTAAAGCGATAATAACAATAATTAAATTTTACTATTTCCGCTACGCTTACGCTATCCCAATGCGGGTTAGTAGACTTCACATACGCCTTAGAATTTCTTCATAGTCGTACGCAGGTTTCCTTGCGAAGTTTTCTTACATTATTGAGTCAAATGATACTTTCTAATGCGAACGAAGTCGCGGGGCATAAGCTAGTATATTATAATAATGCTATTATAATAGCTGAAAAGATTATTTTGTAGACAATATTTATAGGATTTACTGTAATAATATCCAATCTGAAAAATGTCCAACGACTATGCTCGAACTGAAAAATGTCCAAACTGAATAATGTCCAATCTGAAAAATGTCCAATCTGAAAAACGTCCAATCGGAAAATGTCCAATCTGAAAAACGTCCAACCTGAAAAATGTCCATCCTGAAAAATGTCCTACCAAAAATGTCCAACCTCAAAAATGTAATGTGTTTATGGTTCTGTAGTGTAAAATGTTCCAGATTGGACATTTTTCAGGTTGGACATTTTTCAGGTTGGTCATTTTTCAGGTTGGACATTTTTCAGGTTGGACGTTTTTCAGATTAACCATTTTTCAGATTGGACGTTTTTCAGATTGGACATTATTCAGTTTGGACATTTTTCAACGGTTGGACATTTTTCAGATTGGACATTATTATCGTAAATCATTTATAGATAGAAATTCTCGTAGAAATAAAAAAAAGTTCATCGATAAGTTATACATATACCTACTCTGTAACACACTGCCTACTCTTTATAGCTATTTCCAACTTCTAATTCATCATTATTTTGTTGATATATTACATGGCAAAGTTCAAGTGTGTAACAACTGTTATGTTAGACGTTATTTATCCGCCATTGTACATCTATGTATTTAATCTGTGTTTTGTCATGTTCAAAAATATTGGAACTTATAATTTTTAAAAGATTTGTAACAGAGAAAATGAGGTAGTGAAAATACTTGTGTATGTCACCGGCCTTACTGTAGCCATCTTTGAACCACCCAGTTATTATTTACACTCTTCTGCGGCAGGGCTTCCTTTAACTTTAATGGACTCTGTTACTGTCAGAAACATCTTTAACGGTCACTATTGGGTAATGAGTATCCTCGCCGAGCGTCTCTTCCGTCCCACCGCTTATTAATATTCTATATTGCTTTCTAGTGCACTTGCAATTAACTACCTATTTTATTTTAAACTTCTTTACCTACCGTTATTTCATCTTCTAACAGTTTACTGTATTCTCGTTCTCAGTATCTAAGCATTCAACTTTGCATTTACGTTTTCTAGAATAGCTCATCATCAAAATAAAAGCATTGGCAATAAAATAAAATGCTCATTTACTCAATTCAAATAAATTACACAACGATACAAATTATCTGTTTAAGATTTAATATAACAGCAGTCGAGCTGCCCCGTAACAGTTAATCCTTAGCTAAGATCGTAGAATAGATCTCTTTAAAGCAAATGATCAGTAACACAAAGATACTGTTATACTCGAGTTGAAATAGCTAATTCAAATTAGCGTGGAACATAAATAAGGCCAAGAATTCCTCTCGGCTTATAACAGTATAATACCACCAAGAGAAGGGTCAAACGCGAGGGAACTCGCACTAATCCCGGATTCAAACGCAATAGTTCGTGTTCAATTACCGATAAAGCTCTCCAGAATGGAACTGAATGAACTAAAGGAACATTCGACATGTTAATATTCTCCACTACTATCATCCTCGGCTCTCTCTATGGAATTGAAAGCGTTGTGGTCCTATGTTTTATTAAGTTTCTCTTGCATTTGGCAGAAGGGCTGAAGTTTTGAATGAATGAACTTCACAAGCTTAGAGAAAGGGATGGGGTCAAGACATGGTTTATTAAAAACAAAGATCCGAAACTTTTTGTACATAGATTAACCGGAAAATTATAACTTCTTAAAGTTTAAGGATATGGTTGCCTGAAAGAATTCGATGTGAGCGTTAAAGCCGCTACTTGTTTCGTTATAGGCAACTGAACGATGTGTTTAGGTATTTTATGATTATGAACGAGTAACGATATTGAATTAAACAAGTTACCTATCAAAGAAAATAAAAGTTTCACATTCAATCACTGTCATTCCTCTATCATTAAGCTTATTATAGTGAACTTTATTTATCGTGTTGTGAGTAAATAGGGGTGTGTATTAATGCCAATGCTAAAGTTTATAACATAAAACAATTTACACACGACACGACGCTGTTAAAGAGATGTAGTTGTGGAACCACAGAGGCATTGTTCCCCAAATTTTACATTCACATTAGACTGGAATTCCGAGTCGTGCTGATTTACGATCGGCCCTCGTGGAAGGCACATCTAACTGTGAGATTATTTATTCGCGACGCTCGTCTAACACTCAGCCAGCAGTGCCGATGCCGGAGCCAACAATACAGCGAGGCGCCACGGTTTGTTTATGCTAAACAACCTGCAACCAAACTCGAACGGCGCACACTCAAAAATAATTTGCATATTTAAATAAAGAAGCGCGACACCTCCACTTGCGCTAATCCACTGACAGACCATAAACTTGTTAATTCTGATTAGGTACTCGGGGTCCGCTGTCATTATTTTTGTAGATAAATCACTGCGGCCAAGGCGTGTCCCTTATTAATAACTCGGCGGAGGCGAAAGAGTTAACGGCGTTCCGACACGATTGTTACTAAACCGACGGAATTTTAATTCGTCTCGGAGTTTATTAAGTGCGTAAAGTTTTAGCGAGGCTCCAACGCGAGCGGTAAATTAAGTGAATTTGCTCGTAGGCTCGAGGGGAGGTCGCGCCACTTCCAATCTAATCATCCGCCATATTAACAATCTTAAAGCTCTACTTATTGACTGTCACTTAATTTACACTTATGTGAAATGTTTTGTTTGTTACAGGTAAGTTACCTTATAATGGTGTCTAACATACCCCACATCTCACTACTTTATATTCCAAAGTATAGGGGCCCTGCATAAAAAGGTACGTAGTAAAATGGAGTGAAATGAGTGAGACCCGTAAAACTCTTTTCATACAATATTCAATAGAAAAATATTTTATTATACTGAGATTTCCACAATTTGCCGATAAATTCGTGCTATATCTCCAGTTTTATATCTTTCTGTAGGGTAAATTTGTTTCTTTTTCACGTGATACAGTTATAAATCTAGCGCTATGCGCACGCTTCTTTACGTTACGAATCTATTTTATGACCGCACACGCCGAAGGTTAACCAATAAAACCTTTTAACAGCCGTAACTATTTCGTTATAAGTTCCGAGTACGCAATAAAAACGGCGAAACAGAAATAAATCTGGGGGCACAATGCCTTGCGGGCGCGGCGCGGGCGCGGGCGGCACGGGCCTCTCGCAAGAAATCAATCACAAGCGGGCGCGCTCTTTAATCGCACCAATTTAAGTTTTTCCCTTCTTGATACAACAAATTGATGGAAATAGTTGAACGTTGAATATTGCGATCCGCGGGGCTCGAGTGTACAAACTTCCTCTTACGTGCGTTTACGGCGGGCCAATAAATCTCGGCCGCTTTGTGCTCGCGTCTCCCTCAACATCTTCAACCATAAACGGCACGTGCGCTGCAATCTGTATTTTTGTAACGACCTACAAGCGAAAAAATGTTGTTAGATGTCGCACTCTTTCTGTTTTACTGTAGTTCCACAGAGATACAGGTATTGTTGTGCGACACAGCGTGGCTCGCCGCCGAGCAAGTTTGCGAGTCATCGTTTTTATTCAGTTATTCACCCGCAACGCTTTATCTTTCCTTCGAAAACGCGTCCCTGAATTAGAAATAAGCCGTCATCCGCGTGGTTCTCTCGGAGACAAGCTTCATTCCCTAAACTAACCCAAAGATAAATTATTCCAGCACATTTCTCATCACGATCCATTCTTTTCTCCGGCGACAAAGCGTCAGTGAATCCCTGGGACATATGAGCGTCCTTATCCACAAGATAAAATGAAGTCGGTATCGCGTAGTCACTAAGTAACGTCGCCACGCGCTGTAGCGATGTATGTACGTACTACGTCGCGAGCACGTGTGTGCCTGTCCTTGTATACACGACCCGAGTATGAATCACAGCTGATAAGCGCAGCGCGCAGATCTGCAGCATCGCGACACAGCGCCTCCTCTGCCAACATTGTTGCTGCTTGCCTACACATTCTTATAGGCGCCTCCTAATTTTACTGTACTTAGTCTTTAATGTTTTTTATAATAAAATACTTCTCTTAAGAAAGCTCCCACAGTCGGTCTGGTACCCCAGCCAGTTCCCCAATTATATTTATTTTAGTTTAGAGCGTACTTTGAATTAAAATCAAAGTTTAAACAGTGCCTTATTTCAGAAAATACGTTACTCGGTTCAAGATTTTGTATGGTTAAAGAGAAGGAGTGGCAGAGGCCGACGGGGACGGTAGGAACGGCGATAAATCAGCGTTTGTTGCGAGCGTAAACAACCGCAGTGCGCGTTCCTCCAATCATTACTCAAAGCATCCCGAGTGCAACAAAAAGCGGACTAATTGCGCTCTTGAAGGACAAGGGCCACTCCGTTCGCTCTGTCGCAAACGTACTTAGTCACGTTTAATAGTTTTTCTGTTCTGTCTTCGAGGATTTACCCTAGCTCCGTGTTTCAGAGCGAATATTTTTATTATCTTCTAAGTAGGTGTAGTACGAGCATGTAAGTGTAAGTAAAATCGGTGGAAAATTTTCCCTACATTAAAATTACTGTTTTTATTTCAAAGTTGTAAGGAAATAAATATAGGAAGGTCGAGAAATTATAAATAAGGAAAAGTTACCGTGATCGTGTGTCGTGACAAAACTTTAAACAAATAAATTCGGCGGTAACAAAATTTTTACATTTTTGTTTGGTAAAAGCATTTGTATTTTTTCTATTGAAATGTAATATTCAGACCTGTAAAAAGTTCGCTATGGTAGACTCGGTTTTGTGTAGAGGAAACTTGTTCGCAAATATTTTTCTTAAAGTTAGTTAATTTCAAAAAGAAACTTCCTGGGCCCTGGTACTCTCGCGAGTACAAGCACGGAGGTCTAAGTTTTGTTCCGTCGTAGCCGGGCCGGAGTAAACACCTCACAAGTTGCCCTTTCGTAAGTTTTAAGAAATTGATTTTTAAACTGTGAACAAGTCAGGATGGAAAAACTACGAAACATGAAAAAACTATTCTAACACAAAGTTGGGAATGAAATTAGTTTTAAGCGACAAGTTCATTTTAGTTTTTAGCGGAAAGCCGGGTCTGCAATTGCTAGGAGATTCCTGTGGAAAGTTTCGCAGTGCAGATTTTGATTACACACGCTCCTTCAAGAAACTTCCTGCCGGATAGGAATATTAAATCTTATTTAAGTTAGACATCCGCGGCGGTTCGCGTTGTTATTTCGAATAAGGTGCTTTATAAACTCCGAGTGCAGCGTTCAACTTGTCCCGACAACATTTTAACCTTTCCCTTGTGTTCGGCGCTCCCTCACAATACTACTTTTTCATATCCCGCTGCCTTGACACTAAGTCATGCTCTACTTCTACACATTTTTGGTGGTAACAGATTAAAATGTGCCTAAGTGGACTTAATGACCCCTGCAACTGGGCCCTTCAAATCACTGTCTTTGGTAGCTGCATCAAATTCATCTGTTTATGGCATTATGCTTTTCTAGGGTTTTATAATAGTCCTCACGAGACTAACATTAATGCGGTTGTTTCAAAATGTTATCTGGTCTTAACATTAATTTTCTGATTTAAGCTATACCCTTTTAGGGTTGCTCGCCACGCTCCGTTGGGATGAAATAGAGTACTGTACAATCTTCCCTACAATTTTAGGAACGCTTAAATTTTAATTGTGTAGTAAAAGTACGGTTATATAATCATTACGGGGAACAATACGGCGGCGGCGGGCGGCGGCGGAGCGATCGCGGGACGCGCTTCTGCCGACTCGCCGTTACATGGTGCATTTGCCTAATTACAGCTCAGTTCACTGGTGTGACAATTCGTGATTACTGAAACGGTTATTTCTGGAGATGTCTACTTCATTCAATCCGATTATGTCTAGCGAAGCTAGCCTCAGACGACTGATGCTATTAATGTTATTAAACCCTGACGACCCCCAGTCACTTAGAAAATACTAAGCGATACACAGTAATACGCTGTAATACGATACACAGTCTACGATATCAAAAAGCATAAAGCCGGGGACGTCATGTAAGTGCCATTATTCTACTGAAACATTTCTTTCAAAATCTCTTCTTCGGGCTCTTACTTAGTTATCTCATATTTCTAAAAGTTGTGTTTAACAAGTTATGAAGTTAATATAAGTCAGTCGTACGGCTGGCAGGGAAAAGGAAGTCGAAAAATAGAGTTAGTGCAAAGGGGGCGGGAGGAATCGATGAGTGGCGCCGCGACGGCGGTGGAGCCTCCGGCCGTGTTGTCGGTGTGTTTTCGGGAACATACAAAAGTTACTCGCGACTCCCTCATTGCATTTATTACGTAGCTTCGAGTGACCTCACACCTCCAGCTACGAGTAGAGCATAGAACCTGCCGCTGAGTGAGCACTCATCTACAAAATTTCATAAGACTTACTCGTAACAGTCGTAACATTCAAAGTTTCACTGACATTTGACAAAATTGTCTTCGAAACTTCAGAACTGTCTTTACATCTGGAGTATATAAGAAAAGAACTCCACTGTATTTTTCGCTTAAAATGTACTGACTGTCGGAGACGATTAAAGCGATTTTCGCAGACACGAAAGAAAATTAGAATCGAAATACTGTTACAGAGCCACCGTAAACATCGAAAGGGCCCTACTCCGACGTTTTAATTTTATTAAACATCTCCCGGTACCCGAGATAAAGTAGATTTCTTTCGCTGCCAAGTAAGAATTTCGACTCGTATAATAATTTAGATTACGTAGCAAGCAGTGAGCGTTCATTATCGTTCTTTTGTACCTGATTTCGTGGAGATCTCATTCGGATAGAGCGGCGGTCCGCGGCGCGCCGGCGTTCTCTCGAAATGGAAAGTGCGAAAATGAAATTATAAAGCCCCGCGATAAAAATAAATTAAATCGGATTTCGCGTTTCCCAGTAGCCAGAGATGAGGAACATTTTGTAGTCGGCGAATTCCTTTCTCTTTTTAAATATTTGTTTTAACAGTTGATTTGTGGCGTAATGAGAAAATTCTCACTTCTAATTTTTTTGTTTTGTATACTATCCTCTACAGGAAGCCGTATTTCTTCAGTACAATGCCCCATACTTATAAGATAATTTGGCATTGTACCTAAGACTGTTATAAAAAAACAGGGCAATTTATAAGATATTACAAGACCTTCAAGATTTCTTAGGGCATTCCCACACTGCGGCAAATCGTTCTGCATTCTCACCTGCGATTATTCAAATTAGGAAACGGTACGACAAAGACGAATGGTACTAATATCGTTCGCGTTGCGATCGCCTGCGCGATAATACGCGCGCTCCGTGCCCCACACACGCGCTAGATCTCGTCCGGCGATAAACGTCGATTGATCCGTACGATACGCTTTTTGCGTAAATACCTTACATGAGCTAGCTTCATGCAGCCCGAGGAAACTTTCTAGGTCACACCCTCGTTAACTACATGGCACGCGCACGCATTTACAACGTATACACTCGTATCTACAAATTGATGATAATAGAATCATTCCATTTTCCACATTTATAACTTTCTTTGATCGTATTTTATTTAAGACGATCCTGCCCTCAAAAGAGTATATTTCTTTTTACATTTTCCTCAATTTACCTTTCATTATAAGTCAGTTCCTAATTACTCGCACTTCTTAATATTCTTTAACAACACTTCCTAATAAAAGTGACATAAACGACACAGGTTTTATATCGTAAATTTTATTTGCCTTTTCCCGAGATTCTTTGTTACTGGGAAGTAAAACAATGTAATTTATATTTTTATTGCTCATTCAATGTCCAGTAAATCGGGTCTGCAATCCCTGGGGCCGTTTTAACAGAACCGGCCCTACATAATAGTCCTCCTCTAGGCGCAAGGGTCAACTCTGGGACACAACACACTTTTGTTTAGGTTTTGTATACTTAATGTTTAATTGTAATAATAATTGTACTTTAACTGTTTAAAAATTTAATTTTTATTTTCTGAAAACTTTGGTATTTTTTTAGAGTAACTATTTTCGTTAGCTTAGCCTATAGTTCGGCCTAATGTTTTAACGAAAACAGCTCAGACGAAGCATTATTACCAATGTCATTATACACATTCCTGTAGCTATTACTTATAAGATTAGTGAAACTGTAACGTTTAATGTGAGATAAATTGCTCGGGATGTCAGCCATAAATCTATAAACTCTCCATCCTAAGCTCGTTTAATACCTACGTAGTTTAAGACCGTTTATGTAGATACGCTGACTTCCAACTATATCAGCGCTAAGGTCTCCGTAACCGACATACGAGCATAAAAGTGCATTACCAAATTGCTTTCGCATACCGCTTTAGCGCGCCAGCCGAGTAATTTCAGGGAAGTGACGTCTCGCTCAGTAATTTCGACGTGCGATAAGAGCAAGTGTGTTAACCGTGATGTCACTATTCAAGTTTGCTTTCAACTTCAAATTATCTGCCCGGAGATTCAGAACGATTTTCCAATTCCTTCTGCATTTGTAGGGTTCCGTACCTCAAAAGAGGAAAAAAGGAACTCTTATAGGATCACTTCGTTGTCCGTCTGTTCGTCCGTCCGTCCGTTCGCCTGTCAAGACCATTTTTCTCAGGAACGCGTTGATGTACCAAGTTGAAATTAATATCAAATACTGAGGTCTGCAGTCCCTTTAAGCTGTAAAAATATCAAAGTTCTAAGTTAACGCAGTCAAAAGATATGGCCGATTTTGCCGCATTTTTTAGTATCTTGGTCATCAAAACCTATGGGGTACTTCCGGTTGACCTATATCTATCTTGAAATTTGGCAATAAGCAAGGTCTTATAGCACAAGTAAAGGAAAAAATCCGAAAACCATAAATATATAGTAGTATAGTTGTATCCATAGTTATATCACAAAAAAATCTTTTTTTTTCTTGTACCAACAAACTTAACTTTGCGGATGAAATTTTATTTCCGATTTTCTAATTATTTCTTTAATTAAGTTTGTACGGAACCCTCAGGGTGCGAGTCTTACTAAGCACGTGTCCGGTTTTTATTATTATTATTCTCGCAATCCGCCCTTCAGCCTTGTCCGCGTTTTGACGGTAACATTATTTTTTCGTGATTATAAGTACTCGTAAAATGTACATCTTATCAACTTCCTTTAAAAATCCTTAAACGACTTACACTATCATCACATCAACCTAGAATCTTCATTTATTTCGCTTTTACATAATAAAATTCAATACCTATACAATGTCACTGCTTTTATTTTATTATTCTTTAAAAGGGTCGAGATGTTTTTCTGTATGTGAATGTACTAAAATGCCTATTAATCTTCAGAATGCTATTCTCGTTTAGGCGAAACCATCACTGTTTCTTTCATAAAGTACTGGTCTCCCGTCGCAATTCTTGTACATTTCGTCGACACCAAGACCGTAATTCCAAATTTAGCACACGGCTACGTCACGCTCTGGTTGTGTTGCTAAGAAAGCGCGTTCTCTTTAATCTCGTCACAAAAGCCTCACCTGATTCAGCGAGGCCACGAGCACACTTCCGAGGTACAAACGCGGAGGAATGAAGCGGAAGAGTGCCCGGCACTCTGAATTACTTCCTAATGAAAAGAGCTGAGGAGTGCGACGGAGTGGGACAGAGGAGAGAGTTCGTCACGCGGCCGCTAACGAACGCGGTAGGCCACTCGACTAGCTCGAGTGTTCGCTCGACGGATCTTCCTTGGCTTATTAGTGGGAACGTGGTGTTGTTACGTTGTGTTCTGGCATATGGGAAAACTACAGAATCACTACAGCTATTTGGTCAAATGTTCGAGCAACTAGGTCATTTGCATGGTCAGCTCCTTTACTTTTACAATAAGTGAAGAATCCAAAATGTAGCTATAAAAACGGAGATTAATTTAATACTTTTAATAATATACTTTTAATCGGGAAAAAGCGTGAAAGTATGGAAACTTGTACGCCCCAGTAGGTATTTGGTTAGTTAAAACGTAGGTAGGTAGGTACTATGAATATTGCACAATATTTTTATTGTGTTCTTCATATACGATTATAAGATCGCTGTTGATAAGAACTTGCCGCTTAAGTAATGGTAATAAACATTATATTAGCCTGCATACTATCGTTGAAACGCATGCTCCAAGGCACTTGTAGACTAATATACCAAACAAATAAAAATAAATTTCGTCGCGTACCATTACGCATGCCACGGCATTATTAGATTTACCATTTGTGAAACGGAACGTTGATGAATATTCACGCAATTTTTACACCTTTAAACAAACACGGGCATCAAAAACTCATTTATGTTGTACGGTTATAAGCGCTGACCAATTTTGTAAATTCGGTATATTGTAGTTTTGTTGATCCAAGGACCAACCGATTATGCTCACAAAAAAACATCGAAACATTTTACATCAGTTTTTTTAAATGACAGTTTTTGAAACTACCATAATGAATGAAACCCTTCAAACCGGGACACAGCAATGCATACATTTCTATATGATGGCAGAAACCGGTAAGAAAGTGCTATCCATACAGACGGACACTGCACCATGTCAGTCTATAGATACCAGTTACTCTTATCATCAGTCTAAAGCCGTCCACCGCTGGAAAGTTCTAAACTTCAACTGTGACATGACTTATCTATTAATATTTAAACCTACAAATCTACCAACCACCAAATACCAAACCTACAAATTACTTGAAGGTCGCTTTTCTAGCGAGTACTAGTATTTATATCCACTTTACGAATTATATTATACTTACAGCTGATAATAACAACAACAGTTAATATTAAATTCATTTATTGCGAGGAAAAATTATTTATATTGAGGCTTTTATAAGTTCACTCCATACGTTGAACAATATTCTTGATATAATATTTACGATACCAATTATGATTTGTTTCAGAAAGAAATATTTTTCGTTTCGTAAACCAATAGGCATGAAGGCTAAATTTTATTATTGTAAAAGGAAACCTTTATTCGGATTTATGTTTAAGTAGGAATATTTCTATTTGATTTCTTTATGTAGTTTACCTATATTCTTTGTATATACACACGCCAGCGTATCGGTTGGACCATTAGGATTCCGTATTGTACAGTTTTCTCCCCATAACTCAAAAGTGTCCATCACAGGATACACAATTGACAGGTCCCACCATATTATGGACCATTTATGTGGGTGATTACAAGTTTCTAGTTTAAAAATTACAAGTGGCACGTTGTTAAGCAAAATGACTACTTAGGTACAATCTAATTTTAAATGATACCGTGATCCGTGACGGACTTCGGAACAGGTCGGACTTCGGAACCCTGAAATGGAATTGCACTCCTTGAAAATAGTAAAAAGCTAGCGCTAAAACTTTCTCAATAGCATTATAATATCCGCTGAATTCATGCTCAAACATCGTTAGTTTTAATACAAATATGCTCAAACTGAATTCTCAATCGGAAATATCTACGTACAGATTGCATTAGTACCTCACCGCAGTGGCGTGGGGCCGCGCTCATAACCGACGGAGCGCTCGGCCGATTGTAATCATTCGAATATCGTTCCAATTGCATAACTGGCGAGATCAAACATTTTTATTTGTTGCCCACTCAACTGCACGACTGAAACTAATGAAGAGGAGTTTCGATTAAATTAATACCAGTTTTATACACGTTTTGCTTTTGCCGGTCGATGTTTTCCGCGGCAGGAGCGCTTTTGTTATCAATGTGGCCGACGATAATTGATAAAGTATGGTTCATTAAACCGTTTACTTACTCTGAATCGGAATATAATTATTTTCATGTTAATTATTTTTAATTTCGCTCCATTTCAAGCCTTGCTGTTCCTATCAACTCATTTAACACAGTTTGCTATCTTGTTCTTTTCTATAGCTATTCAAAACATTGACTTACCTTCAATTGTTGCTACTTTTTATTAGGGCAACTATTCACTTGAAGCAAAACAATTCAGTCCTTTAGTCGCATAATGTCCACTGTATCAAAATGTACACTTTATTAAAATGTCCACTTTAAAATGTGCCAAAAGCGTTCTGAAGTTTCTATGACCCAGTGAAAACTGAACTATGGTAAGGTGGCGATCACAATAGATCAGTAATGGTCGCAGTGATACATGGTCTGGGAGGCCTTGAAAAAGCCCCATCACTAATATTAATACTTATATAGTGTTTAACCGCCTGGTTGGATAGACAATTTTATGCAATTACTTAAGCCCTAGCCTGATGGATGTCACAATTTGTGAATTGTCCTATCGAGCCTTGTCTACTTTCCGCAGTACAGGAGATAGTCCTAGTTTCGGATTAGACACCATGGAATACGTAGGTAGTTTAATAATATGTATAAGAAAATATGTTTTTATTATTGTTCATTTTTTTCTAATTATTTAAATTGATCTATCAGCGTTCTGAACACATCGTGCCGACATAGTAGTATATTTCATTAAATAAATAAAAATATACGACTGTTTATTCACTACCTAAGCAATTAACATGTTCTATGCCTGTCAGTCTTCTGTGGGACAACTGTATACTTTTAAGCGCCAATTAAACACGCCACCTGAATCTAGTTTCCTGTTTTTAAATTTCCGTTTCTTGTAATTGCACTGCAACTATGAGTGTGAGTGTTAATAAACACTACTTACAAGATAGTCGGAGGTGAAACGAAGTTTAATAAGCACCAACCGCACCGGTGTTTCCTTATTCGTGTTAAGTTTCAGACTTAAGTTAACGAGGTAATGTGTTCCCAGCATGTTACAGGCGATATTAACATTATATAGAGTACCTACCTTCGTAATCGTTTAAAGCAACATTGTTCAAGATTAATATCGCAATAATGTGGCTACACGAATTGAATAACGTCTTCATACATATCCGCCTTGATAACGCTTTCGTAGAATAATCGAAGTAGGTAGGTAACTAAAAATAATGTTAAAAACTCACCACATACCTATTTAGTACTCAAGTAAATTTCGATAGGTTTACTAGTAAATTACTAGAACTACTGTCAAGTCTTTACTAAATTTATTCACAAAATATTATGATCTAATCATTATATAAGCTGTAACGTTGCTAACGTAAAATAATTATTATACTAATTTTAATGTTAAATTCGCCTAAAATGTAATAATACGAATAATACAATTTGACATAAATAAAATGTACTGAAAACTAAATCGAAATAAAATATAAAATAATAACTTAATTTTATTTTAATTATGCTTTAAGCATCTTCAAACAACATGCTGAAGTGTTTGGAGTAATCTATTTGGCAAATTCAAACAAAGGCTACTCGTATCGCTAGAAAATTGAGCCGCGCAATTAAATCCCGTAATCGGTAGCCGAAATCAAGCACGTTGATAAATCTCATTAAACACGAGTGCCTCAATCCACTCGCAAGGCTTTCTCGTTCCCATCCCACCCACGTTTCCAAATGATTCAATCGCAAACCGTGACATAGAATTAAAATTCAGCGAGGATCTTTTGTTCGTTTGAATTTCTCAACTGACGGCGACAGATCGATCGGATCCGTTGAATCTGGCGGAACTCCGTGCGAATCGAACAGTCGTTAATGAAAGTTAGCTCGCGCAATTAGGTAGCCGTCTTGGTTTTATTAAATTTAATCAAGAACTTGTGTAATATTACACAGATTGGGCCAATCGAGCCGTGTACAAGTTTCGATAACGTTGTAGTTGGGAACTAATTTCGGAAATAAGCGAAGTTATCTCGGTTTCTACTCGATTGCCTTATAAAAAGGGGATCAATGTTCGCTTAACGAGATTTGTAGATAAGATTCATAGCTAATGTAAGAGAGGGAAAAGTGTTATACGCACATAATTAATGGGGATACATCGTACATAATTTCAAAGAAGTATAATATAATGTTTCTATTTCTGAGGCTTATAATTATGGAAAACATTTTTTCCATTGTGGTTGTTTTAACAGTAATTAAATATTTACAATGAAACAGCTTGTCATGACATCTAAATTTTTCCACGCTTTCTCACGCCTACAATTTTCCGATCCAAGTCTTTGACAAAGTTCTTTAAAATTTAAATTGTGATGGCATATGTCTTACATTGTGGTTGGTAATAAAAGGTTCATCCATAAGTAGGTTAGCATCCATGCAGCGTGTGTATAGGGGTGTAGCGGTGTTATCAGGCGGTGATAAGCCGGGCCGGGCCGGAACTCCGTCCGCCCAACGAACGTTGCCGCGGGCTGTATCTGTGCTACATTACAGCTGCCTCGCTACAACATCATTTTGGTCTCACGCTTTACGTTCACACTCGTTTTCGGTGACTATATACGAACGTGAACGCTTCAACACCTTGGTAATGTAGGACAAAATTGTTATAAAGCTTTCTGCCCCAAAAGCAAGACAAATTGTGACAGCTAGTGAACTCGAATTTACAGTAAATGAGAATAATTTTTTTTTTCAATATTACTATAGGTACTATGTTAGAAAATGCACGAAAGTACGCAATACGTTCTGAAAACATACATTTAAGTATCTAATTGTACTAAAAGTACAAAATTGAACTCCCCAGTTGTGGCAACAAGATTGTAATATTCATAAATAAACAATAAAATAGTTATAAGACGAAGAAATGGTTCCAATAAGTTACAAACAAAACAGATTTAGTGGAAACAAGACCAAGTATTCGAGCGCATTTTAAAAATCTACTAGTATTTCAAGCTGTATCCGCTAGCCAAACAAAGATTCCGAAACTAACTTCCACCGCTATTGTATAAGGTACCTGAAAACCACGAGCGCAGTTTTCAAACAAGTATTGCACAATTTTAAACAAAAGTATAGACGGGACACAGCGTCATGTCATTACCATAAACAGTGGGGTCGGTAGAAGCGCGAAATTGCTTTTTTGAACTTACAATGTTACAACTATTAAAAGAGAAAAGTTGAATGAAGCCAGCATGCGGTCGTGAGGGCACAGCATAATCACATTTCTACAAGTTTGGTTAGTTGATCCACAGTAGAGTCACTGTCGCCAGGTTTACCAAGCTCGCGTGCGCCCCGGCAAGATTAGGGAGTATTTACGTAGCCTGATGCGAGTCCCGCGAAACGTGCTTTTTAGCAATTCTACGACCGCTACCGAGAGTTTAGACACTAGTTATCAGGACCACATGCACAACACATTCGGTCCGTCTTTTCACTACACGAGGTGGTATTCTACTAAAAAGTTTCCACGAAGTTAAGAGATTTTCGTTGGGAAATTTGGAAGAGAAGTTTTTGTAGTGTGAGGCGGATATTTTAATATAACATCGCAGTTAGAAATCTTTGAAACATTCCGCAATAAACATAATACCTCTTTCATAAAGGATTTACAATCAAATAATTTGCCTTATAATTGTCGGTTAAATTATGGACTTTCGTATAATTGCAGTAGTGATACAATTAGTTTGCTTTACATTCCGGAACGACGGTGTTCCGTTCAGCTCCTATCGAGGCGTGCGTGAACATATTTTATCTACTTCCGCTACTACGGCTACTGTAATTATCAGCAGCGTGCTCCGCAGTCATAACATAGTCCTTGGTACTCCTGCCCCTACCGGCCAGTAATAGATCGATGATAAAAATCCCACCTACTATACAGCAATTTTCTAACAACACTCGTATTATAATTTCAACAAATCACTGTAGCTGTCTAACATTTGCGTATCTTGTTTCTCAAGGCTATTTGTAGGCCCTTCATTGACTAACTAACGACTACATGCTTTTTAACCGTGCCGACAAACCTTACTTTACTCGCAAGCAAAAATAACGGGCCAGGGGCCTTTTTCATACATTCTAATTTTGAGCCCTTGGGATCTCCGCCAGAAATGATTTGGATGAGATCCGATGCTGGCTGTACGGAGTACGGATGGAGGAGGTCCAAACTGACAAACATAATATTATATCTGTGATCAAGCAGGCTGTTCATATTAAAGATGTTAGCAGAGCGGCTTACCAATTTGATGAAAGACGAAAGAACGAAGAAATATTATGTTACAATTGAGTTCTGTTAAAGTTTTAAGATATTAAAAGTCCACTATAAGTTTACCACATCACTATTAGTCTTTAGGAATAAGTTAATAAGATCACTAAAAACACATCTAGTCCAGAAATTTGATTATTTACGAGTGACATCAACTTGACAGTCAACAGCGGTGGTGTAGCAACCTCAGCTAGCAACCCAGTAAAGAAGATAAAATACTAATACCTATACAAACTCTTCACTGAGTTCAGAATTATGACTGTTTGGATTTGAGGGACATTTTGAAGCAATTTTTAAAGTTTTTAGATAGCTAGCTGACAATTAGATCACTTCAAGTCTCATGTTCGGCACATTGGATCTCCTTTTGTACTCCGGACAGCCAGCATCAGATCTCATCCAAACCATTCGCTGGCGGTGATCCAAAGATCTCTAATGTATGAAAAACGCCCATGCCCCGTTATTTTTGCTCTTGAATGTATTAAGCTCAGGTTTGCCAGCCTTGAAACCTTAATCTATTAATATTCGGGTGTAAGTGTCTCAAGAATGTATATCAACATAAAGGATGTAACAGTGTTGTACTCATATTATTGTATTCACATGCAGTGAAGCAACTTTTCCCAAATTACACAATTCATAATCTTGCCACTGAATACGTACCATCATCATCTCGTACAGAAGCGTGAAGAGCGCAACCACACAACACATACCGAACTGAGTAAATTATTCCAGTGGTAGAACCATGCGTGGATGTATATGTCTCGACGTACGTATGTTGGTTTCCCCAACGCCAAATCATGGTCAATTTCATTGCATTGCATCTGTCATAATATACTCTTCTAACAATACAAAATAAGTTCAGAAAATAGTTTCTAAATAACATGTACTTAGTTAGAAGTAATTTAAATGGGGGACTTTTTTACACTATTAAGGTACTTATATTAATGTAGAAAATTTACGAATTCAAGAGTTAAGTCACTCTTCATTTTCCTTCAAATAACGCTAACGATTTGTACCACTAGAGAAGGTCAGAAAATATCTATTACATTTGTGTTCATTAGAGCTGAAATACGAACCGGTATCGGGGCTTGCAATTAGGGAGAAATAATTGTTATATAAATACACAGATTTGGCAATAACTGTACATAATATTTACTGGAGACATCGTTTGTATTAAGTGGACTATTACGGTAATTGCTTTACTGCCGTGGATGGTAATAATTGAGTCGAGATCGCCATTACGGGTCCCTTAGGACCTGAGACGTGTGCACATAACTGTATATGGCCTGTTTTTACTTCAGTCATAGGCATTTAAAATTTAAAGTGATCAGATATTTATCACTAATAGAGTGTATTATTTATCTTCATCATATCAGCCGGAGGACGTCCACAGTTGGGCAAATGCCTCCCTAAGATCTCTATATATAACTTTGACCAGATCGTCTGTAGCAATAACCATAGTGAGTGACCATATCTTAATACCGTATATTATCACTGGCAATACACACTGGTCAAACTTTCATTTTAAGACACTGCGTCTCCAATTTTTGGGACGAAATGTATAGATGAAGCTTTCGGAACGCTTGTAATCTCCAATCTTCAAAGACATGGTACTGCACTGACTTGATTTTTGTGTTTTTGTTCATTTTAAGACCCACTTGTTGAGAGATCCTAGAGGTCATTGAGCATTGTGCCGTCTTCCAGGGTCTCAGCCATGACGACGATGTCGTCGGTGAATGGAAGGTGCATGATGTACTCTCCGTTTATGTTGATACCGAGTCCTTTCCATTTATCATAACTATAAATAAATAAAATAAACATTAATTATCATATCTCAATTTCAATCTGTTGTCAACTGAAATTCAATATAAAAGTTGAACCATTATATAAGTCTGTACTTACGTAGGACATTATAACTATTTACAATTTAAAGGTAGAAATTGAAAAGTAGATATAGCCATGTTATGTAGGCGAAATTGATAGCATACAGGTAGTTTTCCTTTAAGTATTAAATATCTAATAACAGGATAAACATGGGTTCTGTCTACTAACTTTGATAATCTACACCCATATCATCTTAACGAACGACACATTTGAAACGAGTACCGATACAATATAATTTAACCGAAGCATTTCACATCGACCTTTCTCAAACAAAAATATAATAGAAAAGGAATCTATTCCAACACTATGTTTATGCCTAAATTCGCGAATGCACCGAACGAACTACCAAAAAAATATGCACATAAAGAATCTGTTATACGAACACATACGAGATAAGGATATTTATTCAGTGTGTAAGCGGCGAACAAATTGTTTGCTACGAAGCTCTCTTTACCTGTGGCGCCGGGTTTTCATAACGCGGCATAGCCGCGGGCGGGGCGGCGGCTACGACAATTTGTAAGTCGGCTGAGGATTTGCTGACGAAGTCGCAGTGGCTGTAAACAGACGAGTGAGGTGCTAGCGGCATCTGCGCGGTGATTCAAGGAAACTGTTAGCGGTACTCGGAAGATGTGGTTACTTGCGTTACTTCTAAGAAAGGAGAATTGTGTGGAATTGTTTGAAAGCTATGTTATTTAGTAAATGAATTATTCGACGACAATCTGCGCAATATACAAGGTGTAAATCTGCATGCTTGCATATTTTCAGAGACAATAGGAAGATACGTTACCAATTAATGTAGATAATTTAGAAACTCTCATGTTTAAAGTCTACAACAATTTTAAGGTAACATGGTCTAGGAATGCAGATAAAAATAAACCAATATTATCTATTGCACAATAGGGGGATTCCTTGTCCTCGGGAATTGCGATAAACTTGAGAAAGTATGATATTGAATATGTACTTTTTTATAAAAAGCAAAAAAAATACCGAAATAAAATTAATAAAATTTTTGGACGTGTGTTTTTTATATAATTGTGCTCAGTATTAGCAGTATATTTAATGTGAATATGGCAACGATGCAAATTTATATAGTGTATAAAGCAAAGTGTAAAAATATAGAAAACTAGCTTATGCCCCGCGACTTTGTTCGAATTAAAAAGTATCGTAAATTATGTTACTTACTAACTGTTGCCCGCGGCATGTAAATTTTAGTTCCCATACGTACCTTAATTTCCCTTTTCACCCCTTTATGGTTAGAATTTTAAAAATCCAAGTACACCAGATTTTAAGTTAGACCACATGCTTTCAAACAAACAAAAAACCCGGCGCAAATCGGACCAGTAGGTTTAACGTGATGCGGGTTCAAACAAACAGACAGACAAGAATTTTTTTGAAAAGTGTTTTGGAGTCAGCTAAGCCTAAACAACGTATTCCAATAGTTTTTTTTTAATCCCTTCATTGTACAGAAATACTCCCGTTATAATTTTATAATAGTACAAAATAATAATATATGGCTGTTAATATTCGATCTGTCTGCAATAGATTTGGAAACTATGGTTTTCTAAAAATTTGTATTTTAAATAAATAAAAGTGTTTAGTTTTCAAAACGAATACCATTGAATGCATGCACTCTGATATCATGTTGAAATAACATAATATGTCTGCCCAAAAATCGTAACAAACATAAATTGTGTGACTTCTGAGTTTCACGTGTTCTTACTAAAATGTTTCCAAAAGCGAGGAAAACTTTCAACTAGTCGTAAACATGTTCTATGTCGTTACATAAATTTTTCGCTGTACCTTTTAGAGTTTGACATGTCTACATGCTACAAAAATAAAATACTTAGGTATCGTATTTTCCTCGAGTATTTAAAGATTGAGTTTTAATAAAGTATTTAGAAACTTTTAACATTCTAAAATTATTATAATCTCATATTTATGAGAAAAGACGAGAAGTATAAAAATATATTAGGTATTTTTTAAATTCATTTATTGATAAAGTACTTAGGTATTAAACAATAATTATAAAAACTTAAAACTACTTATTACTACATATTTACCGATGGTGGACGCCGTCCAAACCCTCGTGGGGAGGCATAGTCCCCAGGACGCTGGCGCCGTTGCCTCGCTGAATTGCGATACTTAGTCGCTGTGCGAGGTAGGCGCCAGCCCTGGGGTCCCCCGAGGCGTGGACCAGCCGGGTCGACAGCGCCCTCACCAGCACCTTGGCGTCGGTCGACCACGGGCCCAGAGTCTCTACTGCTAACGCCGCAAACTCGTAATCGGCTGACAATGACGAGTATTTGCGGCGTTTGAGACTCTGAGCTGCGGCCGCCGCTGCACCGGCCGCTGCGGCAGTGCCCCGGACGTGGGATGGGGCCAAAGTATTGACACACGTGGCGTCCCACACCAGGGCACGCCCCATCGACCAAGGCACCAGGGTGGCTCCATCGGGTCTCTTGCCATCGTCCCTGAACATGCCGCACGGCTCCAGGGTCGAGGGGACAGAGGCGGTGGCAAGAGCCCGACGGATGATGTCGTTGATGGCGCCGTGGCGGTAGAACCTACCTGCGCTCTTGGCGCACGCGAGGCCATGGCGCCCCAGCCGGTCCACGCTCGAGCCACAAGGGCAACGATGGGGCTCGCACACCTTTGCACCGAGCCTTATGCACACGGCTATACGCAGCGAGCTGGGGTCCAGGATGGTCCCAAGGTTATGGGACGGCAGAGCATGAAGCCAGTGCCCTGACTCCTTGACTGAGACCGCGAGTAAGCGCGCCCTTTCGGTATCGTCGGGACACTGTTCTAGGAGTGGTTAGGTATTAGGTTTTATTAGATGGCTAAAAAATAAATTGTATAAAAAATGTTTATGGAAAATTATTGAAAGATTGTGTACTACTTACAGCAATACGTAGATTTTTCCTCTTTAACAAAATTTAATCATAAACGCAAGATTTTCTGGGTTCTCTATTTCTATATTTTAACTTGCACATAAACTATAAATTTATTATGCCCAGGGCCAAACGACTTGAATACAGTAATTTGTGTTTTTTTTTCCTTTTTGATGTCATTTACATTGTTTCTCTGCCAATTAAATATATTTTTAAAAGCTGCTATTTTTTTATTTTGTGTAGGTATTTACTTCTAGATATATTTGATATCAACTCTTTATTGACATTAAATGAATTGTAGGGAAATCATACAATTGTGGGACTGATCGGAATCAAATACAGTCAATATGACCAACTTTTGACAGCTTTGCTAAATAGGATTTATATTTATGACAGAACCCCAGAAACGTTCGCTTGCCTACAACTGGGTGAATTGTTGACAATATTTGCAAATTTTTACGATGTTTGTTTCTATCCCCCGGGCGAGGGATCAGTTGAACTCGTCGCATCTGCGTACCGTTTGAGTGGTCATGTTTCATCTTATAATAAATTTACGTTATAAATATCATGAATGAGAATAAAATAGAAATAAAACGTGACGTGATGACTTTGCCTGTTTTTTAGATTTACGTGAAGCTTGAACGTTATGTGAAGATTTCTTGTTCGCTTACGGATCCACTGTGTACTAATTTCACGTAGCAGAGGTCTATGATATTTGCTACGCGGCCTGTGGTTGCGTCGCGTCGTCGAGCAGCTTAAAGCTAGCAAATGATGATTTTTCAAAGCTTAAAATTCTTGATTAGGACATAAATTATTGAACTAGGTTGAGTTCTTCATCAATGCATTCATGCAATTTATGTCAAAATAATGTCAGTTTACTACTAAATACGAAACATCCGCGTCCTTGGTTATTAAATGTCATTGTAAGTATACCACCCAAGATGTAGGGTATTCTTAAGAGTGCCTGTAGTGACAAGACGGGGGTGGAGTGTGAGGATGCTTTGTAGTCGGTCACGGGAGACTATTAGAGCGACCATCGAGTGCCGGGGGATGCTGCGTCCCCCCTCGTGAGGGACACTCCGACGGAGAGGAAGTATAATGTGCCCAGAAAAATACATTGGGGTCGCTCTCACGGAGAGTCTAAAGGGCTCTATAAATTACTCGCTGTCTGATCCCACTGCGTCTAAGGACAAATCAGGTGGTTTCTGACAGCTTTTGGTCCCATGACAATATAGTAGGACTAACAATCACACACGCACACTCATTAATTTTACTATATGCAATCTAATTACGATAATAGGTCTAACACAGTTTTCATTCATCTTACATTTATATACTAACTAGCAGTTGCCCGCGGTTACACTTGCGTTAAATTAGAATTGGCCAATTTACATAATATCTTTGTGAACTACCTACATCCTATGTGTTATTCTGATGTGTAATGTATGTTGCTGTAAAGTTTCATCAAAACCTATTTTACAATTTTTGCGTGAAATTGTAACAAACATCCAAACATCCTTACAAACTTTCGGGTTTATAATATTTGTAGGACAACCACTCCACCACGGAAGAGCCGTGCTAACTACAGCTTCGATCACCATATACTATAGTATATGGTAATCGAAGAACTACAGTTATTTATTTACTTAAAAATACTCCTCAATACACAAGAAATATTATATTTTCTTTAAGTTATTTCAATAAAACTCCTCCCACGAGGTGGACCGACGGTCTGGTGAAGGTCGCGGGACCCAGCTGGATGAGGTGAGCGCAGGACCGGTCGTCGTTGAGATCCCTGGGGGAGGCCTTTTGTCCAGAAGGACGTCTACAGGCTGATATGATGAAAAACTTCCATGGAGTGCCTGATGGCTCAACATAGGCGACATACATGTGGAAACAGAGTAGTTTTAGTTTTAGACATAATTGACGTCAAAAAGAGAATATTGTATTCCAATTTTGAATAAACGAATTTTGAATTTTTGATGAATAAAACATTTTATTTAACTTAATTATGTGGAATGCTATTTGTCTCTTTACTTCAAGTATATCTGCAAGTTACCGCGTCACTGCGGGAAACTTGATTAACCACGATGTTTCCACGCTGTTGAAAGCTATAGATGTATTACTTAAAAGTAAACCACATTGATTTTACCTACCACTGTTAAACTGTAATTTAGTAATAAACCTCAGAGAACCGCCTTTACATACACCTTTTTCAGTTAACTGATTTTCTTAGCATAATATGAGACATTCTAGACCACAAAGTTGTTGTAACCTGTAGCCTTTTCTTTACCAACAATGTTAACTAGTTGAACTTCGAAGTTTTATTGTAAATACTTCGCACTAATGAGTGCCAAGTCGAGCCCGGTAATGAAGGTCTAACTTCACGTAGCCTGAACTTTGTTTCCATTATAGTGTTAAATATAAAAAATAACGCCATTATTCTGAGTTGTTTGGAAACGTTTTGCGGTCCGTTTTACTCAATTACGACGTCGTTTTCATACAGAATTATTTATGAAGGAAAAATTATGACGGCTCTTTTTACCGAATTCGGGCGCGCGAGATAGTTATCTTGACGCTGCATCGTCGTTTCTTTTTATTAAATAAAAGTAAATTGACACAGATTTTAACTATTTAATTCAGATAATTTAGTCAAATAATTGAGACTTTCATGCACACACCTAAAATGATTGACATTAATAAACAGTATTATTACAAAATAATACTCGCATCAACAATGACACCAATACCGACAATGTTAACACCAGACATCGAACCGGCCATACCTCTCATCCCAAAACTATTAAAATTATAAATAAACATTGCAATGAAATCACTTGTATTGACACCTCAAACTAAGCTAGATATTAATGTCAATGCATGAAGAAAGTTTAATTATTATTTTGTAATTAAAATTCGCAGCGCTCCGGCGGCGGCGGTGGGGTGGTTCTCCCGAGACGCATCATTATGTCAGTTTGCTGCGCCGCTGCGGGCGAGTGTAGTGTAGGGGTTGGGAATGAGATTGGTCTATATCCTAAGATTTTGCGACAGTTATATTCTTGTTCCTGAAAATAAATAATTAAAAATGGCAATTTTCTCAGAGACAATTAATATTAATTGATTGGTTTTAAACCTTTTATAATAAAATGACATGGATTTTGTATCTAACTTCCGGTCTTATTATAACTTGGGTGACATAGGGGTCAATGCGTCAAAATGTTCCATAGTAATGTTTCTCTAACAAAATTAGGGACTTGTAAAATACAGTCGATGTACTACTACCTCCAGAGGATCACTCACCTGACTTTACTTACTGCAGAAAACAGAGGACTAAGTTAGAATGTGTCATGTGCCCATAAGACAGCACCTAATATGTGCCTACTCCTTGAAAACGAGAAACAGCAATTTCAGGTTGGGGGCAAATAATATGAGTCAACCAGCGAATTAACAACTAGTTGTTAGTTAGCTGGAGTCAACTTTATACCTAGTTGAGAAGGTAGACAGACTAGATTCTACCACCAACCGATGAGATGTGGCAAAATAAATGTATGTGTTCGAGTCCTTCCGCTAACCGTTGAAACTTAAACCATAGCCCATAAGGCCTCAATTGACGGTATGTTTGCACGGTGTACTCATCGCGGCCGCATCTTTGTAGACTTGCACACAAGGAAGCCATGTCTATAGCAGCCTTTACGGTTTTTAGGACGCGGCTTAAATATGCATTTTCTGTTTACACTTAAAGCACTATTGGAAGCAAATATTTGTACCAATATATAGAAGTGCAGTACAGATAGTTTCGTTAAGATTCTCCATGAGGTAGACAGTGAATGACTCCGAAACCTAAGTACTTACTTATTAGCTTTATGATCACCGAATGTGCATTTAGATTGTTTACATGCGGTCGACAGTATTAAATTATCAATTACATTTGCATCGTTTATTTAGCTGTTTGTATGTTACCCGCTTTCTTAATGGTTGCCATTTACGTCATTTTAGGAATCTCGGCAAATTTTTTAATAATTCTAGACATCGATTAGATGCATAGAAGCGTAGCGAGCGGGAGCGTAGCGAGCTTTTTCCGGTGTTCTGTGATTAGATGGTTAGTATAGGATTATCCTGTCTAAGTTAAAAAACGTGGTTCAAACCCATCCTAATCAGTTTTTAATTACAAAACAAATATTCAATGCGATATCAGATTAAGCATTCTCCGGTCTCTGACCCAACATTAACCGCCTTAAGCAACCAGAAACACATCGACTGCATGCATGTAATGTGCACGGTTATTAATATATGCGCAAATCATGCATATGCAAGATTCCGCAGCTGGCTGCCTCGAGATGAGATGCCGCGGCCTCGAAGCCTTAATGACTTGCCCGCGACACTAAACAAGTAAAGAGGCGGCACACATGAAATGGCGGAAGCTCAGTACACATAAGTCATGTTTTAACGCACCACATCGCAATCAAAAAGTTACTTTATTGCGACATTAACATGTTAGTACAGTCCGCTACAACCGGTTTTATACTAACGCTGCATTTAACTTTGAAGAGAGGTTACAAGTGGTCAACGTGATTTGTTGATGACCTTAGTTTACTTAAAGGGTGTAACAATATCTCTGCTGGTTACAGTAGGTGCTCAACGCATTTCAATAAAATCATTTTTTTTGTACGGTTTATTATTATACATTATTTATAATAGGCTGCCGGTTTGATATGTAAGTATACATATCACTACTACACTAGACGGCTACGGCTATACATATCACTAGCTTGATATATTGGCGACTCCATTATTTATCCCCATGTTCCCGTGCATTGATGACAAAATTAATAAGATGTTTGTAATAGATGGCGCAGAACGGAAGGCCGGCCGAAAGGACATTTCTAAGGCTAGTTTGGGCGCTGCAGGCGGAAGGGGTGTTGTCATTGATGTTCCATTATATAGCCGCATACTCCCGCGGATTACACTGATATCTCCGCCCGTCATATCAACGGCGACGCGATAATGAACCAATCCGAGCCGGGTCATTATCGTAAATGTTAATGACCATGACAATTACTGGCAGCGTCGAGAGGCTCCATCGAGAGGCTGCCTCCGAAATTGAACATTCCCAATCTATCGGCGCCCCGCCGATTTGTCCCTCTATAAACTCCTTCCACCCGGGCGGCTTTAATTAAAATAGTTTCACGGGAGAAAAATAGTGTAAGGGAACCACCTCATTTATTCGTTACCGTTCAGTTCAGAATTTCGCTTAAAGGAAAAAGTTAAATAAATATTGCTTGTCATTCGTTTTAGCATGAATTAATGATTTCAATGATGGCTACCAATCAACTATGCAAAACATAAGTGGCGTTCCAAATCAAAAGGGACTTGGCGGAAATGAAGTATCAAAAGGCTGAAAACTACATAAATATACCTAACCATAGATCCAAGAACCAACTTCCTAGTCCTTTTGGTTATTTTTTTGTAATGCATGCTTTGTTAAACCATTTTCCATTTTAATTAAGGGACATAAATAATATCTTGAAAATTCTGACTTAAAATCTTTGAGACAAAACGAAATATCATAAAGCAAAATAAATTAATAAGAACAATATTTTGTCGAAGGGCAACTCTGAAGTAAAGGAAATGAGTAGTTCGTTTCCGGACAGACGGCGATGTACTATATACAAAAGAGGCGGCCACTCGAGACACAATGGCCGGGGAGTAACTTTCAATATTAATGATGCGCCAAGAATGCACACAGCGAGCTCTGGCGAGTTTCAAAAGCCTCCCATCGATACTCATTAACTATTGATTCATAAGTAATACCCTTTTACCATTACACGACCGAACGGGACGTACAAGTTTTTCAAATTCAAATTCGAGAGGATTTTCAAAACAGAGAGACTTTACAATAAACTTAGTTGAAGTTAATTTGCCTATTTTACTTTCGGACACGGAACCGATATTGTAGGGAATGTAGCACACATTATGTGGTACTTATTAATGTAACCATTATTTACAATCAAATAAAAGTGTATCAGCACTTCTAAAGGTGCAAATTAGGACATGTAACGTAATATTACCTGAATTAATTTATAAGTACTTAATCTAAGTATATTTAATCTTAAGACAAATTAATTAAGAAATGTTTTAATAGTAATTTTAAGCTCCAAAAGCTCTTAAATTACATAAATTATTTCACTTTGCGAAATCGGTACGACATTATGTTACAAGTTTGGCGTTTCTTCCCTATATAATTAACTTACCCTGTGGGTAGGCATTAAGACGCTTAATGTAGTACGAGTATACAGTAAATAAGTTAAAGTGTAGGTACTGATTGGAAAAGAACCTAAACTTTTTTAAAGCAACTAGAATAGCACGGCTCTCCGTTCAGTAGATTCTCCATACAGCCTCTTCTCGCTTTGTTCGCGCATACGAGTATAAGGGTCTGGGCATACACGGCGCACCTGATACGAGTGGCGAGCAATAAGTGCTGAACGTATTTGCGAAGCGCGATTACGCGTAGCTCTGTAAGCGCTCCGTTCAGAATCTACATGAACTAAATTCGTTTATAGACATACAAACAATGTCTAATCACTCTGCTAAGTATAGTCTCTTGTGAGGTAAAACTTTTTCTAACATCTAATTTTAATGTTTGTTGCGATAAATTTCGAATACTGAAACAGTTTATCAACTCATTTTGACAAGGTATTTACTAAGACTTTTTTTTATTTAACATTCTGATCGTCTCATATTGTCTAGATCTACAGATCTTTCCCAATATTATAGTGAATTTTTTGGAAGTTGTGATGTCTTTTGATAGTAAAAAGACTCCTAAATTATCTGATAAATATTAGCAGTATATATGTATAGGTGTTCTCATTTTTCGTATCGGATAAAACTTTGGATCAGATATTTAGGTGATTTGTAATAAATACACAGTGAGTGCGTCGAACCCGCGTGGGGGTGTTCGGACGTAGTTTCTTTGTCACAAACTTTGATCTAATTTACTGCTAAAAATAACATCAAAAAGTTACAAACTCGTTTGAATAGCTACTTAAAAACTCATAAAGCTCATCTAATCAAAGTCGTTACGCCGGTCAGATTACAAATTTACAGGTAGGTCACCAATAAAGATGAGCGTAAGAGGGAGTTAACTGCGCGAAGTAATCGCGGGCCAAACCGTTGTTTTACGATTCCGACTTTGCATATCCCGACAGATGTTACGACAATAAACCCGAAAGAGACGCCGGGGTATTGTGCCGAGTTGTTACTTGTTATTCCGTAGAAATCTATCCTTTGAAGCTTAGAAATGTTTAACTAGATTTTTATAGGAACAACTGAGCACCGGTAATACCCGCTGGGATCTGTTCTCAACTGGAGTATTCTCGAGCGAAACTTAGGCAGGTTTTGTTACATGCATGCATTTCTGAGTTAATTAAGTACCTATGTATTACACACCCAATGACATTGGTGCAGGAAATATGTTAAAACAAATATAGTGGTACCTGTATATTTAACTTTTAAAAAACTTTATCATTTTAACATAATCTTGTTAAAAACTTAGTGGAGTAGGAGCTTATAAAGCATCTTTGATATTGAGTTAATTTGATTAACCATTTTATTATCATCTTATTAATCAAAATTTAATAACGACTTGATTGATTCAATAAATAGTTTTAAAATTAACAATGTTACATATGAGCGTCAGTGGCCTCACGGATAAAACGCGGCCTATCATATCGAAAGGTCCGAAGTTCGATCCCCGGCTGGACCATGTAGGTAATTTCTCGAAACTTAAGGACATTTAAGGAAAACATCGTGAGGAAACCTGCATATGCCGAAGTAGAAATTCTTAGGCACTTATGAAGTCTACCAACCCGCACTGGGCTAGCGTGGTGGACTATAGCCCGAACGCCCTCGTTTAGGGGTAGGCCTGAGCCCCAGCAGTGGGGACATGTTAATAGGCTGATGATGATGAATGTTAAATAAAAGCTTGACAAACATTTAATTTTCAACAATCAAATTCCTGCCATTTCAATTTCTTGCAGGATCAAGTATTCCGTTAATTTTCATATCATCATCAAGGTCATATTATTCTGTCGGCATCATTTATATTCACTCTAGAGTAATGCACACACTAACATTATTTGATTTACGTTCCGCAATACCTACTGTTTAAAAAGAAATAAAAACATTAATCAACCCGGCGAATCTTCCGGGTATTTCAATTTATCTGCAGCAAGTACGCTATAGAGCCGGTAAAGTCTTCATAATCCAGCACTGAGATAATGATAGTACAAAATTTCCAGAAATAATTGCAATGTCCGGACAGAAAGTAGAACAATCAATGTCTTGAAAAGTAATGAGGAAGTAATTGTTCTGGATTTTTGCTCCATCACGCTATAATTATAACGGCTGAACGGATTTTGATGAAACTTTATAAGTACAGTGTTAGTTTATATCCTTGAATAACATAGAGGATACTTTTTAACGCAAACAAAGTCGCGGGGCTTCCGCTAGTGATAAACAAATGCTTTAGCTAAGATTATAATCGACGCACAATAAATACTGTTAATTAAACGTAAAAAATCTGTTCAACATGGTACTACAGCTTGTAAAACTCTGAAAATGCAAAAATTGTTGCAAAACTGCGCCGTATTACAACAATATTGCAAAAATCAGTACGAAAACTGCGTTGTAGTGTTGGGCAAACAAGCTTGGAATCGCAATAAACCGTCCGGCGGCGCGCGGCGCGGGACCGGTCACTCGAACTCACCCGAGGACAGCTCGAATTACGACCCTCGCAACTTCACCCACCAACTTCAAGATGGCTGTTTTTCGAGTGCAAAGTTTTGTATTTCGGATGCAATTGTAAATATTTGGTTTTCTCGCTGCGGTCTTCGTAACAAGTGAACCGTAACGTACGTGCAAGAGCCGTCTTCATTCCCAATCTGCGCCAGTCCGCAGCTCGCCGCCGGCATCGCAATGTGGCTCCCTTCGCACCTCCCCACCCTCCGACACTTCTATTCGCAATTAAAGTAATATTATCGGAATCATACACTCTCCTGTTTCGCTACTTCCACGGGACATATATTTCTTGTCGCACTACAAATGCTAATACTATGATTATTTACTTCTTCCATAGATAACAATAATTTATCACCTTACGATGATAAAGTATAACTAGGTATATTATTATCATGAGAACCTTTTGTAAAAAATTGTTTAAATTATTTTATTTGAAATTGTACAGTAGTCAAAGTCAGCTCCAATTTTAATTTATATTCGCTTATAACCTTATAAGTTTCTTAAACCTGCATTCTGTTTTAATCTGTTTCATTTTAATCGTCGACCTAAAAAGATGACTTACGAACGAACATAACTGAAGACCTCTTTATTATGCAATGTGCCCTCAACTATCATACTTAATCATAATATCTTGTCAGCTGCATACTATCAATTATAAATTTTCAATTTAATAAGGTAATTAAAACACGGGAGCGCAATGGACTCGAGATAGCGCACAGCCGATACTATATAGGATTTAAGGTCCTAAGTGACCGAAAATGTCAACAGCGGTTGATATAAGCTATACAAGAGTAAAATATCATTTTACGCAAACATAGTAGGTACCTACGACAACCGTAAGGCGATCAAGTTTAGTAATTTGTAATAGTTGGCAGTAACTCGAGTGTTACAAGCAGTTCATTGCACAAAGAGCAGCTGTAACCGCAACAAGGGTGTTCTCGTCTTGTGTCCGATGATCCCGCAAATCCCGTGGCTGGCGTCTCGGGCACGTCTCCTCGCGGGATTACGCGGCCCACGGGATGCCGCGGGGTTCGCGATGACCGCACTATTCATTATACAACTAAAAGAAGTTAGATAACCGACATTCATTTTGTACCTTTTAGTAGGTAGTTATGTAATATTTTAACGTTTATTTTTAGTTTTCTAGTCACATGACTAGGTGGAAAACCTGTGAATTTTGAACCCAGCAGTTTTGCGAAATGTAGGTGAGCGAATCGCAAACCACGCCTTAAAAATTATTCGTTATTATATATGAGTATAATCTATGACTGTAGGTACCAAGTTTCATCAAATTCTATTTGGCGTTTATGGCGTAATTGAGCAAAAAATAAACAAACTTTTGCATTTATAATGTAAGTTGGATTATTTATTACTACATACTAGAGATTGGACATCGATCCTTGCTGTCATACAGGATCAAGTTAAGTTATCGTGGGGTACCCATATGCCTATTCAATTGTGACATGATAACACGCTTAATTGCGCTGATCATTGATAGTTTCACATACATATATCTACATAGTCACTTGCTAGTGATAGTTAATCTATTAGTGCTATTTGACTGGCCTGTTGGCGTAGTGGTAGTAACACTGCCTACTCCGCCAAAGGTCGTGGGTTCAATTCCCACCCGGGACCAACATTTGTGTGATGAGCATAACTGTTGGTTTTCGGATTCTGGGTGTTTTTATGTATTAATTTTAAAGTATTTAAGTATGTTTATCAGTTGTCGAGTACCCGTGTACAAGCTTTGGCTTAGTTGGGACTAAACAGCCGTGTGTATAATTGTCCAAACATTATTGTTATTTGTTAGACAACTTTTTGGGATCTGTACAAATTAACTTGATTATTATGATATTATTATTATAAACTCTATGTTTATACCACAGTAAAATCACCGCCGTTCATAACATCAGGATCGTTTCCATTATGAGTGCGTTGCCGACCTTCAAGGAGTTCTAACGTTCCTGTTTTTACTGTACTATCTTAAATTGTACAGTCTACTTGTTTATATAGCTATCTGATTCACTATGAATACGTCCCTTAAAACAATGCGCACACGCTGATCCAGGTCGCAATCGCAGGCCAAAGTGTGTCGTAAAACAACGCAGTCGCGAATAAAAGGGACGGAATCTTATTAAAGTAAATATTTATGGCATTGCCATCAACCGATTGGACGAGGGTTCCGTCGCCTTGATAAATTGTCCCGCCGGTTGCCGGCTAACGGCCACTCTCCCAAATATTTCTCGAGTTACATATCGCTCTAAAAAATTTCGATATGTTTGATTTATGGCATAATTTCCTCTCACGCCTTTGATAAGTTCCCTTGAAATTTCTCCGTAAGTGCCTTGCGACGTTTTCCTCGAGTAAATCTCCAACCGTTCCGAACGGTTGAAACTTAATACAATGAAAATAAATGAAACTAGAAAAAACTTTGTGAACTTCGGGAACTTAAAAAGTTGAGCATCTCGACGCACAAAGTGGCGGGGCAATTGTGTTTCTATTTTATTTACCTGAACGTAGACAATAAGGATGTCTCCACACAATCAGCTCCACGAGAAACTTGATTGTTCGTGTTCCATTCAACTTCACAATAGAGAAAATGAAGAGGAGCCAATTCTTTTTACAGCAGCTTTTATCCACCGTTTCCTCCACTTGCCGAAAGTTTGCATTTAGACTTAAACTCGCTCCAATTGCATTAGAATCTGTGCACATATTTGCTTAGTAGTCAAACACGTATTTTTCAAAATAAACCAAGTCTTAGTAAGCAATTTTTATGTTTTATCTGTGTCTATTTTTCTTTTCCATGCGATTTGACATCGGCTGCCACTACCATGCCGCAATAAATACAAATGTTCCAATTAATACGCTTCTTATTGGCTTCGATCGTGTAACGCCGCAGTGGCGGAGGCAATTCTGTTTTCCTATAACCTCGTCTTTTTCTCACTAATAGCTATTGCGATTAACTTGTTATTATTAGCTGAGCTCAGAAGCAATCCGGCAATTATTTACGTAGCAAACATTCTGTCACGACGAGAGCTTGCTGATAAAACTTTGGGGCAACTATTACGTCAGTAGGGACAATTCCCGGGCATCTCTTAATTATGGTGCTACGTATTTCGTATTACAATAATGAAACGAAACAATAACAAAAGTTTGGTCGTCGGAGCGCGGCCGGCGAGGAACTTCCCGCTGCTCATTTGAGTGCTTGTTGAGCTACTAATGAAAACTTGCTAGTTACCGCGAACATAGAACGCTACTTTTATTGGGCAAAAAAACAAGGACAAACTTGCTGCGATGAGTCATGTTAATTCACTTTTCTACTTTCATTACACTTTCGCTGTCAATTAGCCAACTTCTACAACCGTCTGAATTCTTAATAAAGATTAACAGAAACACTTAGGGTGAACTCGAGTAATAACACGAATGCGAACGGAAAGGTGTCGGTAACATGGAAAAAATGTGGCACAACCCTCGGAGTTTGTGTGGAGGGCACGAAGTGGAGGCCTAAGGTTGTATAACGTCCGTTATCGACGCCTACAATAAGTCGCGTTTTATACGGTTATTATAGCGCCATAAACGCCACCGGCCGGTGTTTCATACAGTGCCGGGGCAGATTATACTGGGGCCGGCGGCGGCGGGGCGCGCGGGCGGGCGGCGGCGGCGGGGGCGGCCCGCCCACTGTCAGCTCCACGTGCCGCCCGACAGATGTGTCGAGATATCCGATATCGGGAGACACATTCATAATCTTCGCCTCAACCTCTCGCTTCTTATATTAAAATAACGAGCGAATCCCTCGCAGGTGCGAACTCGACGTGAATTAATAAAAATTGGCCTAAGAAATAAGGCTTTCCTTATGAAAATTCATCATATCAACAAATATACATTGATTTGTTGGCAGTAGATAGACTAATCTTTGATGTAAAATTGAACAAACGTTTTTGTTACCTGGGTATCTTGTAAATTAATCTAAAATAAGTTTGAAACAATAAACCTCCTTTTCTGGCTCTGGTAAAAAAAATAAACTGGTCTTCTAAATCATTACCTTTATTCCAAGGACAGTTTAATTTGCCATTGATTTAAATGTCCCGAAGCACTGCCCACAAATCACCTGTAAATCCCCAGATTTAATTAAAGTATTCTTTCATGAAAATAAAGGTACAAGTACCTAGTCTAATTGGTGCCGGGAAAAAATAAAGTTAATTCCTGGAGCGCAGGAGAACTTTCATTAGCGTTTCACAGCTACAATTGCGAGTTCAAATAATTATGTTTAGGGAATCCTTTTCTTACGCAGAGATTATTTATCTTCTCCATTGTTACGAGAAGTGACGCGGACGAATTTCACGAAAATGCCCCATTTATCTAAAGCGAGCACACAAAGGCAACGCGAATCCCAAAACTTTTTACGTGGTCAGTGACAATGCTATTTCTCTCTTTTCTCTTAACGTTTCATTTCTAACTTCTGAGGGCATTGTGTTTGTACAGTTTGTGTGCTGCAATAAAACATCGACGACTTCAACGTATAATACCCGTCCACTTACAAGAACTTCATTTACTTCGCTACGGTGCCGGGGCGGTGGTCTGATTTTATATTTGCGCTGCCATCGGGCCCGCAGATAACTTTGCTCGCCGGCCGCGGTAGTTGCTTACTTCCTACTTTATTCGGTTTACACACCCGCATAAATAAGGGATGCCATCGGCTCCACTCACTACGCAACTACGTAAAATTCCACCCCTGCTCTACTGCTTACTTATTATCCTAGTATCAAAACAACTCTTTGTCATGTTTTATGTTACTCCATTAAAACTAAATTGCCTTAGAGTATATTTTCATCGTTTAATTTGGGACTACCTTGCTAAGAGTTCACTTTCTATTTATAGTCGGCCAAAAAAGTGGTGTAACAATAAAGCCTATTTTCACTCTCAAAACAATCTCATCATCATCATCATATCAGCCTGTAGACGTCCACTGCTGGACAAAGGCCTCCCCCAAGGATCTCCACGACGACCTATCCTGCGCTAACCTCATCCAGCCGGGCCCCGCGACCTTCACCAGATCGTCGGTCAAAACAATCTATTACTATGCTATCCTTATTGCTTTGACAACTGATACACAACTTTCGTGGCCGACTGTACCTACCTACATATTTTTGACCTTACAGTGTTTGAAGCAAATACGGTCGTCTATGGAACGCAACTGAACCCGTATTTGCCTTTTCGGGGTGTTACTATCTTTGCCTCAATTCCTACGCAAAGCCGGGTGGCCGCGCGTGAAATACCAAATGCGCCCTAGTTTCGCGGAACGGATCGCGTTGTTTGCTTAGGCCCGCTGGAGCCGCGAAAGGTGATGGACTAAATATTAACAATGGCCATCGTCGGATTATAAATATCGGCCTACGTGGAAGGTAACATTTGGGCAGGACCTTTTATTAGCGACGGCTAGTGGTGGTGCGAAAGATGATTTAAAAGGCATTGTTTACTAAAAGCGGCTCAGTTTCATAAATGGCTGGTCCTTATCGGGTAACTTTAGGGATTTGTGACGACGCTGATCCCGTGTCATGGACGATACCCTTGTACTCGCGTGCCCATATCAACACGTGGACACGGGGCGAACAAGTCAAAAGTTTCGAGTGGACACGGCGGCGCGGTGCGGCGGCGGAGAGTCCGCGTGTCGGCGCGACGCGGTGCCACCTACTGTTTGCCGAGCGGCCCGCTAATGCTATTTGTCGTAGTGGGTGGACACGTCACGTCACGTGTGTGTGTCTTAATCGTTAGCAGCCAGAAACACGCCTTCTCATCGCCTTGTTTTGTTTGCCACTTTAAGCGGAAACTTCGTCGACGTCAGGTGATTACGTGATTCGAGAAAACGGGCCGACGTGTTCCGAAGTTGAAGGATTTATTTGTGTGACAGATTGTAAGCCCGAAATAAGTTGCGTATGGAATCGAGTAAATATCGGAAAGCGATTCGAATGTCGGGTGCGAAACTCAAAATTGCAATTTGTAATTCATGGATCGTGTAAGAACTTGAGCGATCTTTTGAACCGGGCGGGCCGGGGAATTGGTGAAGTTGGTCGTTGCAGTGGCCACGTGACTGTCTTGGAGCTTTTAAATGGGGGTATTGTTTGGTTTGTCGTTGGTAAGGCGTAAGTTTTATTAAATTGTGGCGTACAAAGGCGGCGGTGCCGGCCCGCGCCGCCCCCGCACGGTACCGGCTGATAGGTGTTGTCGGGAACTGATTGACGCCTTTTGAAATTAACGTGACGCGAATTGGGTTTAATTAAACCGATATCAAAGATGAGAATTTTGGTGCTGTTCACGTCAAATTCGAAAGAGCCGAGGATGAATGTTTTAGCAGTTGTTAAACTGAGAAAAGGTTTTTCAGTATTTTAAAAGACCAACAACAAAAACACTATGAGATTTTTATTCGTTTTCTAAGAAATTTTAACACAGCATTTGAGATTTTAATATTTTTGTCTTTTGTTTCAGGTTTCGGTTTCGTCACATTTCAAAGTGAAGACATAGTAGATAAAGTGTGCGAAATACATTTTCACGAAATCAACAACAAAATGGTAAGTAAATAATTTTTTTTCAAAATTGAACTTTAAACTTAGTCTTCTCCGAATTTAAAGTTTTACAATCATACAAACTACACAACACCTTCTTACCGAATAAAAGGATAGATTATTTGCATCAAGCTTTTAGAAGTCCAAAGCCCTTAGAAAACATCCTTGTTTACTGCAAGACACTGCGTGCGCAACTCCATCCTAAAGTTAACGTTGTCGGTCAGATATCAATTAGAGAAGGAACCGAGCTGGCGGCGATCCAAACAGAGCCAATAAAATGCCACTAAAGCCGGCTTTTACTGTGTTTAGATTTTTCTCCACCACGCAGGAGGGGGCCGCCGAGTGACATGTGTATTCGAGATGTAGCCATGACACCCTGATTTAGTCCTGAAGACAGATAAGGATTGTGTTGTTGATTTAAAGCATATTCATATCGCATTTCTGTTGCATAGCCAGTTTTAATATTGGAAGTTCCATTTTTATTCGCTACGCGTGCTACGGTTCGTGGCTCGTAGAGCGTAGCACTTTGTAGGAGTGTTTGCTATGGCGTAGGTCGTATAGCTACCACATTGATTTCCTTTTTATTTTACATTACATGTACGGTACAGTACCTATATGTTCTCCGTTCGCAATCAGAAGGGACTAGAACTTTGCCGTATTATGGGTAATTTGAAATTGAATCCGTAGCTGTTAGCTCATTATTGGTGGTATTATAGGTTGAGCTAACATTTTGCCTCAGTTCCAAAACTTTGTTCTCAATCCTATCACTTAGATACTATAGAATCAATAGTATAAATAAGTCGTGTCAATTCACAAACACACATTAGACCGTTCGTTCTCAGTAGATCCATTGACCAGATCCATCATGGATCTAGTGAGATTATTTTTAGTTGATCTGTTTTTTAATAAACTGGATCTAATATGAGTTTTTATTGCTAATAGCCTATACACAATTTTTCTCAGTATTTTTTCTTAAACGGACGTAATTCATTTTTAAAGATTCTCGTTTACATATTTTATTGAAGATCACTGTTCTATTTTCCTTTGAAAGTGAACTAGCACCGTACAGTTAGACGCTGTCCATTTGTCGCAATACGTTCCCAGCCACCCTTTACACGACTATTACAATCATGTGCCGCTATAAACCTCGCCCCGATTAACTTGTATCCGCTACAACACGCACGACACTCTGACGCGCCGCTGTCTGCCCCACACACTCACATCTTTATTATTTAAAAAAATACCATAGCCATATTAATAGCACCCGTTCACGCACACTTTGATAGCACCAATAAAAGTAATTATGATATAATTAGTACAACAATAAACGCTGAATAACAATGGCTGGTAATCAAGAAGCGACATTGTATGTTTATTACATTAAAATTCGTCATTAGCTAAAGTGAAACATCCCACTTCTAGGTTTTCGTTTCAAACAGATACCAAACAGCTACGTCTACGTCAAGACATTACCGACATTGTCGCTTGAAGTTTCCATTTCGTCCTCGCCGAAACAAGTAGGGAGCAAAAATCACCCTCCGTTGTTGTCGATGCATATTCCCTGATTATTAATGCCGCTTTTTTGTGTCTTGCCCTATTGTCTCGCACGGTAATGGCGGCACGAAACTCACGGCATGTGTTGGATGGAATCGCTAGGGCGATGCTCGCCCTAAGTGGAGTAAACAACGAACAAAGACATCAAACAAATGGGTAGTGTTTTAGAGTAATTACGGTTCGCTTCCGTGCGAAACGAGAGGTATGCATGAGGCGAGCTCCTCTCCCTGCACGCCGCCGCGTAATGTACAATGGACCACTGCGAGAAGCACGCTTTTTTACACGAATAGAATCCCTGCCACCTAATGGCTAACTGAAGTTGCTGCGTAACTGACTGTACCCACCTACAAACGACGCCAGAAACTAATCGCTTATTATTTTCCCCTTTCTGTTGCGTGTCTGAACAAATGATCAATGTTACTATGTACGGTGAACGTTCATTTTTTACGTTACCTTCCGTAAACAATTTAAAACAGAACAAAGTAAGATACCTGCCTACATTGTTTGTTTAAATACGTAGAATGTACTGAATATTAACATTACGATCAACGGATACACACTTCACAACGCGACGCGTAAACAGAGCAAGTCATTAAAAATTCGCCTTAGCATATCATAAACACATCTAATAGTTATATTTACGTACGCAATAAAGAAGACAGAGGCGTCACGTCAGCACCGGCGTTTACGCTACGGGTAGCTGCCCTCGTAAATTTAATATGTCATCTCTTATATTAAAATGGTCGTTAAGCTAATAGCTGCTCCGCCTTCCCGCACGAGAGTGATAGGGTGATACCGTGGCTTACTTTGAATAATAAAAAAATATTATCTTTGTTTTCGTGGACCCAAATTGTGACGTAATGTCCAGATTGTTTTAGCAAACATGATTTATGCGAGCGTAAAATATAATTCCGACATTAAACGCTCTCCTAATTAAAATGGCGCAATTGTTGTGTTCTAAATGATTGTTTAATTATTTACACTAAGAGACAAGGAATCTCTCGGAGTTGCATTTTGAAACATAAATACGGGCCTCCATTAAAACGCTCGCAACGAATTCTCGTCACTCCATTACGTCCTTACACATTATTCCCTTAATTGCTTCCGTTTACCATGAATTTTAACAACAAAGCAGCGACGTGCCGCAAAATGGGTGAAATATAGTGTAGTTTAGATTTCACCTACTAACATCAATTTCTATTTGCCGGATTTAAGCAGCCCCGAGCCGCACACCTGCGTCTTTTCTTTACACACCTGTTAAAATCACCCCCATTACAGAACAAATAAGGGCGGGCAAGAGCGATGCTTTCACGAAAATTTGACAGAATTTCTCACACATTCTGAATATTCACATTATACCTGTATTATTGAAATATTCGGGAGGTCATCAACAATATATTTAAAGCACTTAACTGCTTAATTATACGATCTATACACGATTAAGTCATAGGTACCTACTATAAAAATATCACATTCAATTTAATTTAATAAAGATTATATTCACATCACTAAGTGAAACATATCTATCAAAGTAGTAGTTCGAACATATAGCTACAAGTTGGTGTAGTGTATCGTATAACTTTCACGAATAAGCAACTTTTATAGCATAAGCCACACGAGCGAATCTACAGAGTTTTATTTTCGAGCTACACGCCACGTTTTATTGGACGTTTAACTAATGGTTTTCCAAAACAACGTGACAGCAGTACTCGATGATTCATACGCACCTTTTTGTTTCATTATTTCTAGAGGCTATATTCATTTGAACTTTTAGAAACTAGACGAATCGAGCGATGCTATAAAACTGCACTCGAACCAATCCTCCTCGCATAAACACTTCTGCAGGGACTTAGATTATTGCGTACATTTCTCTCCTCGATCGTACATGAGGCAAACAAATGGTTTCCGTTTAGGAAATAACACTAAAAGTAGGCACATTTGAAACTGCCACTTAAATCTTGGGATCCTCGATCGCCATTTCTCTTAGCGTCTTAACTGGCTGGTGTAGGGCTGCACCCTTTCGTTACTGCCGCATTAAAGAATGGTCTACACACACACGTGCACCCGCCCCCGTCGAGCTCCTGATAACAAAACAGATTTAGGACTGATTAATTTCAACCTTGTATCCCGCTTTTTTCCATATATTTTATTCCAAATGCGACGGCATGTTTACCCTACGTACATAGGCATTAGACAAGTTTTATTATAGTAGGTGTTTTTAGTAAATTTACGATAAATATAAACCAAAATGCAATCGTAATGTAAACCAAAATGCAACCTACGACCTATATCCTCTTGAAAAATGTAGAGACATTTTCAACATATTATAGAAACTAATACACCTATTGAGGACAATACAGATATTTCTGAAGCCACATTTCAAGTACACACCAGTCGTTTCCCTTCCATGTCCGCTCCCCTCTCCCCCTTTTGCCGCGTCGAACAATCAATCACGTGCTCCTCCGCAACCGTGATTACCATAAACTTCCCGTTTTAGCAGGACCCAGCGCGCTTCTTCTAAGCTTTATCGATTCGTCCGCGGCCATTTTTGCGCCTTCTATATATCAAGCGGCTCTCGCCGACAGTCCCTTTTCATTGAAACTTGCAATTGGCAAGTTTTGGGGCCGAAGATTCGGAGGGTTTTATCTAGTCTTTTTTTCCTTCTGGGCGAGTAAACTTTTCATTCAAAAGTTGCTAAGTAACATTGTGTATATGTACAAACTTCACAAAGTTCCAGATGGAAAGCATTTTATTTAAATAAGACTTTATACCTACATTTGCATATTTTTAACAGCTTATTGTGCCATTGATTGAAGGTTTCAAAGAAGCTTCCCTAAGCACCTTTGTCAAACAGATGTCAAACTTTATTGTGCGAAATATATTTTTATGATGTCACCACCTGGTGACTGCGTCTTGCAAAATGAAAGAATATAAAAATAAAAAAGTATAAAACACATGAAGTAAATATCACTTGATTTGCCTTCATCGACCGTTCATGTTTGATTACATTATTAATTCCAAACCTTGTTAATTGAAGTCAAGGAATTAGCCAACTATAAATTAAAGGCTTCAAATCAAATCGCATAAAAAGGCTTAAGTATGCAAATGGAAAGTTTCAATTTGCGCATGCTAATAGAATGAGAGGCAACAGGAAGCGTCCCCACATGGTGTCGTGTCGTCGAGGTCATTAATAATACAGGCGAGCCATGGCCCCGCTGTCGGGTTCATGCAATGCTTGCTGCTAACGAGATTTGGGAGCCGCTTGCCCTTTACAACCTCCGGCTCCTGGTGAGATACACAAAAATGCGAGATAATCATCAGCATTGCATAATATTATTATTTTATTATGTTGTTAATATAACGCATATTCAATATTATTATTAATCCCAAAAATATATTCATTAATCCTAAATATTGATGTTGATGTGTTGACAACCTGTTTTCATTAATATAATGGGTCTAGTTACTTCTGAACTCTGCATCGTTGGATCATCTCTTGCTACAATAAACTTACCCCAATTAGTTGGCGCAGTCGGCTAAAAATATTGCTTCAATCATAATCTGATGGCAATCACTATTTGAGCAACTACCTAATTTCCTATGTATACGTACGTATAAGTACAATATAAATTTAATGGTTATAAGGCGCACGGCACGCAACTCCCAAATGACGCAAAGACGTAAATTACGGCTCAACAGGCCTTTCCGGCCGTTAACGATTTCTACTCGAACTTAAATTTTGGAAGCGTGAAAGAAAATTAATTAATCACACGTGGTGCGGTGGGGTAGAGTATGTACACCCGAAATTAAATTCTACTGTGTCGTGAAGTGCGACACGCTGCCTAAGCCCAGTCATATAAACGAGCAATTGATGATTGCAATCAAGTAACGTTTATTGTTAAAAGAAAAGTCAAGAAAGACATAGCCTCGCCTAAAATTATCTTTTTTATGTTTATCAGCCCTAGCTGTTCGTCTGGGCAAAGATCTCCCCATCATCATCATCTTCAGCCTGCACTCACAGCTGGACATAGGCTTCTTCGGTTTCCATTCACCACCAGCCGCCTGACACAGACCGGGGGGCGTCCCACACTACGCTTACCCATTCGTGGTCTCCCTCCATTTGAGAACTCCAACCCCAGCGGTTATCGGTTCTCCGACAGATATGACCAGCCCACTGCCTCTTCAACGTATTAACCTCCGCTCTCTTTTGAAATTATACTTTGGGAGATGTATTTACTAATCACCACGCTGCTTGGGCAAGCAAGTTGGTGATCGCAGTACATGGACTTTACGATGCTGTTGACCTCTTGGATTTATCCGTTTAGTCTCCTCTTACGACATCCACAAGTAAGACTGGGAGTGAGCATAATTCTCTTTGGGAAACCGCACGTAAACTATCTAGTAGCAAAATACAAAACCAGACCACTAATTTCGCTGTTACACTTTCGTAAGTGATTTCCTCTACTGACAAATAAAATTGTATCCAATCGACTACCAAGGGACATTTTGAATAGCAACCACATCAGAAATACACATACCTACAGTCCAATTTCTTACTTAAATCAATTGCCATAAAGTTAAAGAATTGGCTTGAAGTTGACTCATAAATTATATTGGACTTTATTACAAAAGTAAATCATTTCAGTCACTGTTTAAAATGATAGACTATGTTCACCACATACTATCAACAGACAGAATACTTTATTTCTGTGTTGAAATGGGAGTACTGTTTATAATAATAATAAGTAATCAATCCCTACCTTTGTTCACCAAATACCTACGATGAGGAACTTCCACCAGCGCAGCGCCCGGAACAAATCATCGATGGACCATAAAGTATTATAAGAAGCCGCGCGTAATTGAAACTGTGTCGCTGCGTGGAGAGACAATAAAATAGTGAGTGTGCTGAGGGCGACGGCGTCATCAATAAAGGCCATACGTTAGGGCAGGCCGGTTCATTACGGTACGGCGCTGGCGTCTCCGCATTCCCATTACGTGGGAGTTAAGAGACGCGAGCGGCGATAAATAGCGGCCTGGAAGCCCTGCTTTATTTCTTGCGCACAATTTCATTTACATTAGAGGTGCTGAACCGCTTCCTCCTGAGAGTCGTGTGGAAGTCTCCTGCAGATTCATGCAAACAAGTTACGAGCGGAGGGACCGCGGGCAGGTCCCCGTTCAAGGTGTATTTACACGCACACGGTTGGATTCGTTCAAGTAGTTAGGTGAATGGCAATTGGTACTAAGTAATAAAACGATGACATTTGTAGCTACAGTTTATTTTATGAAGTACTAGCTATTGCCCGCGGTTTCGCCCGGAGTATAAAAATATGTCCTGCCCCAGGGTTCGATGGATCTCCACACCAAATTTCATCAAAATCCGTTTAGCAGTTTAGGCGTGAAATGAGAACTTTCCCATTTATAATATTAAGTATAGATTAACAAAATTCCTCTTGTGACTGCACATGTAATCAAACTATTCTTTTTACTCCGGTTCATAAGTTCAGACAAATAATTTAAAAATCGTCGATTACTCGGTGAACGTGGGCCAGTGAAAAGCAACATCTATAATTATAGAAATATTAAACGACAGTACCTATACTTGTGAGTGTAAATGCACCCCTAATCTAGTCGGTACTGTTGTGACGAGCGCCGCAGCCGGGACCCTGTCGTCTCTCGACGTCGCCCGACGAACGTGGCCCGACCGTAGGACCTACTTAATTACTACTAATTGCTACAGCATCAGGTACTTCCACGTGCGTCATAAAATTTCTCTCGGGGCGTTATTAATTCAGGGTATCACCTGAGTTGTGTTCCATTTAAGAATTTAACGACATGCACTCTGCCTAAGTCGGTTAATGTTGTATTTCTATTCTGAAGATCAATTAAGAACTTTTTCAGTGCCGTTTTTATTCGTTTTAAAGTCGAAATACTTTAATAAACACATTTTGCAACTACAAGGTATTAACGTCAATATTTTATAGCTGTTATCTGTGTAAAAACGTGATCTATAGTTGTGACGGCTTGTATTCCCTATCACCGCCAAAGTATACAAAGGAAGTTTAACATTGTACTGCTATCGAAGTACTTCTGAATAAATAAACTGAACATTCTATAAAAAATACCGTATTTTTAAATAATTGCAGTTAAGTCGGACATCTAATTTTGCGAACGAAAATACCTCTACCACAGAGGATGTAATAGCCTCTACAGAGTGTTAACATGAAAGTTCGCTGGTGTTAACCTACCCAACGCTTCTCCGCATACTATCTTATTTCGAATCAGTTAGCAATTTCATTCGAAATTATTGAATCAAATTCAATCTTCATTCTAAAGCTGCAATAGAAAATTGGACTAGAGTCGGTACATTTGTGGCTAATGTACAAATTTGATTATACGTTTCAATTGGCTAAACGACGCGGTCGCCGTCGCCGTTGACCATTCTCTATATCGTTTTATTCTTTTTTCCCTCACATTGGAGTGCCCCTCTTAAGCGTGATACGAATTAGTTAAGCAGCGAGTGCGGGTAATAGTGTTTACTTACAATTGCAAACGGCCGCTAACGCTGCTGAGTGCCTGCCAATACACTTTTTGTTTGTTTTGCTTTCAATTTAATTGGTCTTTTATCTCGTTGGTTTCGTATCATCTCGTTTCGCTGAGACGGTGATTTTGAAAGACCTTCTGCAGTAAAAGCAGTTTAGTCACAACGATAATACAGTACGTCTATCTATGTGTTGAAACATGAGACTTCTTCATGTACTCAACTTGGCACCATTTAGTTCGGTTTAGTGCAATACAGTCCATTGCCATAGGCTTAGAAACTATATTAGTCTTCTATAAAATTTGCCATAATCCCACTACTATAACATAATTTTGGATGTTTGTTTCGCATCAGCCGCGCTAGTTTTTTATGAAATTTGGTACTGTGATATCCTGATATGTTATATCCTAGAATAACTTTAGGATATTTTTTAACGCTGGTGACGTCGTGGGGCGTCCATAGTATAAACAGTATACTAATCTATAACTAGTGGTTCTGTGAGAACAGTAGACCTCGCCAGCCCGTATAAACCAAACCTAAAAGAAACGAACAGAAGTCAACTTTGCAGTTGGAGATTCTGTACTAAAGTGACAAAAATTAGCACTATAAAGCTTAATATTTCGCAAACGGATCGATAAATCGAAAAATGTTTTCCACTCACCCGCGATATTTTTGAAAGACCTATCCAACGATACCCAACGCCATGGAATTCACGCGAAAAAAAATCATTCCCAGTTGCAGTTCTATAAACATAATTTAATTTTTCGATTTTCACAAGTTAATCGACTATTATTCAAAAACTAATAGAACCTACTTAGCTGTTATAGTTTTCCTTTTAACTACGTTATATATGCTACTGCCGTGAATTTTTTCACATTTCCAGAAGCAACCGTTTAGCTGGCAGGGGGGGGACATGTTACCGCTTTAAAGCTTAATATTTCGCCAACGGATCCCTAAATCGAAAAAATGGTTTTCACACACCAGCAATATTTTTGAAAGACCTATCCAACGATACCCCACACTATGGGATTCACAAGAAAAAAAAAGTTCACTCCCACTTTGCGAGTATGGTACGTACTCTAAAAAAAATGTTTTTCAAGATTTTATTCTACTCATTTTGTCGGCGTGATTAATTTATACCCATGCCAAATTTTCGTCAAAATCGGTTGAAAAATGCGACCTGTAGAGAATTACAGACAGTAATACGGACAATAACATTTTTGGCCAATCTCGAAACATAGACGCTTCGCTCGCTTCGCTCACTCGGCCAATTAAATAAAAGTTTAAATTGAATGATTTTCAGGTGGGTTTTTTCCACATTTGTCCGGTTCGATTCCCGGCTCAGACAATTTGATTTGAGAATAATGGCATGTTTTTTTTAAATATAATTTGCTACCAACAATATCTAGAGTACTTTCCTTCCAACCAAGTCTTTTAATTTCCATTCTGTATGCCTACGTACCTAGAAACAGAGTCCTTTGAAAACAGATCATTTACCAATAAATTTATTGATGAATGATAGAATATGTCTTGCCCAACGTCTAAACGTTTCAAATCCATTTCTGAATCGTATTTTCCAATACTAAACATGATATCGGAACCAGCAGTGCGTATAATGTGAGCGTCTTGGTGCTTTCGCATGTAACACCGCTGCTGCCATCGTCGATCGATTTCCCAGAATAGCCGCCCCCGCCGGCGGGTGGTAGACAGACTGCATAACACTGACGAGGGCCTAGCTGCAGGGCCCAGCAGTGTTAGGGGCGCAAAACTGATAGGGCGCAAATCAAAAATCGCAGGAACACTTTTACTCGTGTAGCATTGCATATTTTTCACACGTTTCAAGACCTGGACGTTTCTAGACTTAGACTTTTCAAGACTTGGACAGTTCAAGACTTGGACGTTTCAAGACTGGGACGTTTTAAGACTTGGGCGTTTCAAGACTTGGACGTTTCAAGACGAATCGGTTTTCACTACCTACTTCTGAATATACAAATATTGGAAAGCCAATAAAGCAAGCGACTTGTCGTTATTTAAATCACATTTAAGTAAGTATATGAAATTGTTGAGTGAATTAAAACGAATAAAAAATATATTTCCAATTACACATTGTCGTTAAAATGAATAAGTAACGTCTGATTTAACTTATATCTTCACGTATAAAATATTAAATATTATTGCTTTGAGGGCCGTTTGAAAACGTAAAGTTATCATCTCGCCGTGGGTTCCAACGCTATCCAGCTACGTCACTGGAGGCCGCAATGAATGTTGCAGCGCCGCGTTGCTCGTGTATGCCACCCTTAATATTTAATGCCTAACTAACAATTCTATGACGTACAATATACCGCTTCACTTTAAAATTCAATACGAGTGTGACATGAAGTATGTTTTATGTCTAGGATTGGAAATGAGCTTGAAATTTTTAAAGGCAGTTGCTTTGTGGTTGTTTTATATCAATTCAACCAATGATGTTCATCCTACGAATTGAGAGATCTAAAATATTTTTTAAATTATATTCATAATAACTAAAAAGTTTAAAGCTATTGTAAAACATTGTGATCGTAAATATCGGTCGTTTCAGTCGTAAAATATTTCTATTATTCTAGTGATAAACCTTAGAGAAAAATCACAAGGGCTTAAATGACTTACTGATGTGATATTTCTTGAAGGTTAAAATGTCAAATTCATGTATACTGTTAAACGTATTTTACGAGTTCGATTGGCTGCAGGTAACCGCTTATCGGCGGCGGCGGGAGACGAGTCGATCGCTTATATCTGATTTGAATTTCTCGCATTACGACCCATCCAGCCCCTCCCCCGACCCTCTGAGTAAACACTCCAACACTTTAAGTAACTGTACAGAAATTCAACGGGAAACGACGACTCGCGCTTATCTTATTTCTTCGAACAACAGTTACGTAAATATGGAAAGAGCTCCCGGGGTGCGGCAGAGTATTTCATTATCCATGACCTGTTGAACGCAAGATTTGTGACTCATCTCCTTTACGCAACATTGTTGTGCGCTCCCAATACGTTTTTTTTTTCATTTCGCTTTATCAAATTTGTCACGTACGTGAAATTTTAAATTATATTCAGAGATTAAAATCCATTTATTTTATAATGTATATTAAAAAACAGTAACTTTATAAATACAAGAGCGTCAATTGCGGATGGAAGAAATTTAGTTCGTATATTTTGAAAAACCACGTGAAGAACAGAACCTTAAATTCACACCGTTTTAATAGTAGTTAGATAGAAGATTAACGAAAACTACTTAAAATTATCTCCATCTACACCAACCCGTAGATTTTTTATCAGAAGCTCTTACGGAGCTCTTACCTAGCCTCCGGTTCCCACGCCGGCTTCCGTTTAGCGGCAATCAGGGCCTCGCGACGCTCTGTCAATAATACGAAGGCGAGAGGTTTCCCTGATAAACTTATCTATCCCCCTCGCCCCCCTAACCCTTCCCCCTGTCGTCTGCGTTTATCTCTCACGTATGTACGAGTAGGTACGCTCGTACGGCACACCCGCACCGCATTACTCTCGAAGAATAAGGGTGTTTTTCTGCCGATACGTTAAAATGTTTATTTTTAAATATTTTCAGTGGTACAGAATCATACAGCCGTCTTTTTTGAATAAAATATAAGAATCAAAATAAATCTTATTTCTTTCCGCAGCAAGACTTTCCAATCCAGTTATACTAATGAAAATACTTGACGGAGTTTCTGCCAGTGTCGAAGGAAAACACGTGGAGTGAAAGGAAACAAATAACCCGGTACCTACTGGGTCCTACTTACTTTAAACATCTATTTATTTAAGAAAAGACTTTGAGTGAAGTGAAAGGATACAAAGTTTAAAAATAAATGTTAATAAAAGAAGAGGAAAGCTAACCTTTATAACAACATATAAGCACAATCAGATAGGTAAGTCAACTAATAGTAAACAAACTTAACAAGTTATCAAAGGTACTTGTTTATGAAACTGTCACAGACACGTACTTGTATCGATTTAGGTATATATCCATTTAAAAACGTCTACAATATTTTATCCTTTCATGAAAGTTGTCTATTTGGCCGGCTGCCCGCAGACAGCCACAAGAATTTGAAGGGAAACAAAAATCTCGGTACAACCGAAACAACGCAAAATCTTATAAAATGCAGTTAACGTCAACACACAGCGAACTGCTTCGGTGGGCATGCACTCCAATTCCAAGAAGTTGCTTTATTTTGTAGTATGTTACATGTTCCGCGCCAAGGAGGGTGGGATCTCGAATAACCTCCACCGACACTAAACTTTCCTCTACTTAGAAATCTTACCCAACGTCTGAGTGACCTGGCGCTAGTGCCGCAGCGCCACACGCGCTGCCGCAGTACGATCAGCAACTTCCTTACTCTGTAACGTTTTACAACGCCGTCGCTTAATCTCGGTGCCTTTTGTTCCAAGGGTCCCCGACAGGACTGGGTCGGCCATAACTCATCGGGCCCCACAATATTATACAGCAGACAATACCTACGCGAATTAATAAAATTCTACTCCGGCTAGAAAGCTACTTTTAAACGCATCGGTATTTTATTCGCAGTACCTGCTGAGTATTTTATATCTTCTTTTTATTTCAACACTTTTTTATGTTCGCCGGAAGGTTCGTAAGGGTGAATTAAAAAAACATTAACCGACTGCCGATTGCTTCCGTAACCGTTCGCAGAAAATCTAACGCAATTGATGGAAACATTTTGTAAAGGTTTACCTCTCGGTTATATAAAAAATCTTGACGAATTATTATACTTATACTCGTCATGTATTTAAACGAACGTGAGCGAAGTTCGTCGGCTTTCAAATTCATTGACATCACTGTTTTACCTTAAAAGGTCCTCGCTCAGAATCAATCGAGCGAAAATTTAATGACTGCTTTCAGATTCGTATTAATTCACCTTCACGTGGAGGAAGGTGTCGAAGCATAAAATGCGATATTTTCCCGCGAAACAATTAAATTTCTCATGCATCGATGAGATTAGGAGCGGAGTTAGGTGGGCGAGGCGGCGCGTATGGAGCAGATCTTAAGTCCGCTCGGCTGAGCCGCGATCTTCGCGTCGGTGTGGAATAGTACTCGATGGGGCCTCGGATCAATATATCGCCGAGAGGGCGCGCCTACGGGGCTAAATACAATTTACCTTTGTTATTTTTCGTGTCATTAAACTGCGTCGCGATCTCGAACGCTTGATCGGGATTGCGAACTCCGATGCGAATTGTTTGTGAGCTTTTGTTTCTCGCTCCGCTCGCCAGCGACGCGACATCAATTAACGTCCGATCCCCCTAGAATGAATGTTCTTCGTGGCTGTTCGTAATATTGCACATTGATTTAAAAAGGAATTATTTTCCGTAAATAATTCAAAACATTAGGTATACATAGATACCTATATTTCCTTTTGTTATTTGAAGTTGAACACTCAAATTAATGTTTCTGATAGGAGTGAGGAGTGAATTAAGTTTTGGAGTTGTTTTATCATGGTTTTAAACTAGGCTGGCATTTGTCTGGCATGTCCATACGGTTGCGTGCTGCCGAACAAATGGAGGGTTGCCGCTGGCGTAGGCGCCGGTTCATTTGTAAAGCTTTATCGGACCTGACAAATGGCGACACTCACTATTTTTATGTCGCGGACGATCGAAGAATACCGTTCCAGTTACGGAACAATTGAGCAACTTCCGTATACAAGTTTTGATTTACTAGTTTACTACTCAATTCTGTCCATACGCATTTTACATAAAAAAAGTTGAAATACGTTCCTAACGTCTTGAAGCCGCAGTGTGAGTTTCTAACTTTAATTTCTCATGTTGATTATACAGCTTTATCTAGGCATAAAACTCGGTGGAAAGACACTCAGCGTGGTGAAGCCTCGCGCGCTCACTTCCCCGCGTTAATGCAAAAGCACGTAGTTCCATGTCGTCGCAGAAAGTTGTGCAAAGTGCACAAAGTGCGCGCACGGCGTGGCAAAGCCTTCATTTGTCGGCTCGTGACGTCCGCGTGACAAATGTGGACGCGACTTTATGCACCCCCGCGGCCACCGCCCGCCGCCGCTCGCCCGCCGAGGACACGTCGCGATTATGCAGGGCTATGACAAATGTAACTGGAAACTTTTGTCTATCTGCGGGTAGTTATTAATGCAACAATTTGTCGTAAACAAGGACTGGTTTGTGTAAACTAATCAAAATATAAGTAAAAACTTGGTTGAAAAGATTTATTTTTTTAATTGAGCAATCTTATTTCAATTGGTTAAACATAATATAATCCCAGCCTACGGTACCTTTCTGTAACGATGCTACTCTCTAGCGAAAATTCTATTGCAGGAGGTCTGGGTTAACGTAGATTGGGTAATTTATACTTGCCTCCAGCCCTCCCCCTCTGGGGGAGGAGGCAGATACAAGCTCTGAAAGAGCCATACTGTTCGTTAAAATTACTTAATGGATCGATTAAACGCAGGGTTTAATTATAAGCTGCAGTAACTTACTTTGATAGTTAATCGTATTTTGTGATTATAACATGCAGTTTCATGCGTTTGATTTGTTAAGTACTGAGAAATTAGTAAAGATAATAAATTGCGAACATCTTCAATTTTAGTTTTTTCGTATTACTTTAATCTTCTTGGAAAGAGAGCCGCGTGCATTGAGATACAGAATATACAATGGGTCTGTCTTCTCAAAAATTTATAATGATATTACAGAGAATCAACAGTTGTTGAATGAGACCCTTCATAAATTGCGAACAAGACAAAATGCGACATAATGATTCTAAACAATTACTTAAGGCCTCGTAAAATTTGTCTTGCTGTATAATAAGTATTCTATGATAAGCTCCTTGACTTGGTAAAGCAAATTAAAATTCAATTTGTGACTCGAACCGTGAAGCATAACGGATTGTCTACCGATTTTGTCGCCCCCCTTTCTTCCATAATTTCGCGAGTCGTTCAAACTCAGGAAGGTATTCGCTCAAGTCTGTAGAGTTTAATGCATATAATATAAATCGTATTGATGATAGCATTTGAGAGCAGGTAGGTACCTACAATCAGCACAGCAACAGTTACTAAGTGTGTGTGTGTGTGATGTAACGTTTATTATACGAGATTTTTGTCTATTGTTATAGGTGGAATGCAAAAAGGCACAACCCAAAGAAGTCATGCTCCCAGCGAACTTGGCAAAGACGAGAGCCGCCGGACGCGGCGCGTACGGTGAGTTGCTAGGTGGCGCCGTGGCGGCCGGCGCCGGCGGCGTCCGATACGCTCCCTACCCTGTTCATGCGCCGGCGCAGATTCTGGTGGCCGGAGCCAGCGTGGGCGCGAGTGCGGGCAGTGCGCACGCGGCCGCGTACCGGCGCGCGCTCGCGGCCCTGCGCCCCGCGCCCCGCCCGCCGCGCCAGGCGCTCGCGCCGCTTGCCATTCCTCCGCTAGCCTATTCAGTGTCCGAACTGTTGGGTGCACATGCACTTGACATTCCAACCCTCTACTCCCCGCTGACTCACGCCACGCTCCCCACTCCCCTTCCTCTCTGATCCGCAATTCTCTTTCAGCAACATCCCCATCACCCCTTTTGAGCGACAGAAATTGCGTCTAACCAGTCGCTTCTTTTGACATCCGTTGTTAGTTTTCACTGCATTCCTATTGCGCTAGCATAATCCTCCTGATCATTCCTAGTTCTCATTTACATTCCTGTTCTTTTCTCTCCTACCAAAGCGTCAAATACTCATATTAAGTACCTACTATAAGGAAACTGATAATATCCAAAGTGTCTTATTTTAGTAATTGCCATTAGAAAGTCAGTTAGATAGCAGATTTTTCGAAATATGTACGGACATAATTTTATAGACGCCATAGAATCCGTTCTCTTAATATAAATATCATACGTATAAGAAAAGTAGAGAAAAAATCTGGAACAAATTTAGTTAGGGTTACTAGAGAAAAAAATTCTGCCAGGTACTGTAGGTGCTTTATCAATTTGATATATCGATAGTTAGACAGAAATAGTAAACGCCTGGTATTTTCTGATTTCTTTGTAGCCTTTAATATAAAATATTTTAATAAGGCCTGATGGCTCTGCTGATTCTTGCCACTTTTGCCACAATATCCATCCATTAATAAACCAAAACAGTTTAGCGAAGCGAGTCTAGATAATATGTCCTTGATTGCGGAAATTGTAATTTCAAAATATTTTCTTATATGATATTATATTCTTTAGCTTTTTTACCATAAATAGATTTACAGCTTGATGTCGGCTTTAAAAATGTTATCAGTGGGAGAAAAAGAGGTACCTATTATCATGAATGTTATTTTATGAGTTGAATTTTGTGAGATTTTAGATCAATGTTTTACTTACCCTAATTTATTTAATTGTTATTTTGTAAAAAAAAACTAGCCACGGTACTTATAAAAGTCGTTATTATATGTGTTAATTAGTCAGTGAATTATAGTTAATATACCTATATTATTTGAGTCCTAGTCCTTACTCTTTACATATTTATTTATGTTGTGCAATGCCAAATTGAGGTTAAATAATGTTCACTATTAGTTTAATTTAGTTGTATGTCTTCTAATTTTTTTAATTTAAAACTGTCTGTTGATAATAACAGTAAGGTTTCATTACACTCAATTTTGTATTATTAAACTGTAGCTCTCGTTAACTAATAGAATTAATTGTATTTATTAACTTAAATATTAGGTCATTTTCGATAGAATTAGATTAATAAATATCATTTCTAAAATATCTAAGAATGTCTGTTTGTTTAACATGTTTAGCTTAGACTAACAATGTGTAGATTAGATTAACATAATATTGTAGGAAACGATATAATAGCGTCTATGGTGATCGAGAAACACACTAACATAACCCCCTTTGGTGTCCATTCTAGAAACTTTTGATGGTAGTTTAGTAGATGTATTGAATGCTACATAAGTATTATAAAATAAGTATAAGTATATGTATTATACTCCACCTTATACTCAGTATTGTGTAAGTTTAAAATTTCTCGCCAAGCAAAATAGTGTCTCAACGGCACATTATATACACTCTTTCCTTAATATTACACACATAATTTAGTGTAAGGTGTAAGGATCGATCGATTTATGTAAATGTTTTTACATTTCTAGATTTCATGTGGTCATTGGGTGCTCTTCCTGACGGTAAGTTTTATTATTTACATTTTATTTCCAAAACTCATTCATTTCTGCTACTCCTGCATCTGTCTGATCATTTCTCACATTGGGCTTAACTATCGAATGATAAGTTTGTGCTAATTGGGGGTATGTAAATGGATCATGGCAGTAATTAATGGGGATCACTTATAGTGCTAGGTGCGCCGCTGGTACGTTTAATGAATGGATTATCGAATATAGGCGTGTCGCGTTGCACGTCCATCTGTCGTATGATGGATCGCGCGGTCCGACAGATACACTATTTTGATTGGCAATAATATGATAATCGATCCGCAGTAGTAATCATATCAGCCGCTGTGGACGGGCCGGGCCGGCCGTCATTCATTTCACTTTTTTTTATAAAGAATTTAATGAAACCGATCACACTATTATGTCACATTAATAGTGATGTACTTAGTATTTGTTTCAGTTTATAAATGTTTTCATTGTTTGGATTGATATAGTGTAGTGCTAGTTAGTTTTTTATTTCAAAGAGTTAGATAGTAGGTATCTGTTATAGCTGTAAGAAGCTGTCGTTACCCACTTACAGTGTGCTACATTAAACGTGTTTACAAAATATTATCCGCTGGACATGGTCCAAAACGATGCCGTACGAAGCATGCACGACACCTACCTACCTTGTATGTGATGGCTCCATTTGAAAATTGGGCCACCGAAACACGTGCACTATTAAAAAGAGATTATTATAGCCAAAGAATATAACTATCAGCATTACATTCAAAACAATAATATAAACTTATAGCATGCATTCGAATGATTTACCCTCGCTTTTCATCTCTATTAACGGTAAGTGGCTTCTGTGATTTATTGACGTGCGATTATTTGTTGCGCAGGTTTCCCCGCAGCATACGCCGCCTACGCGGCAGGACGTAGCTATTCGGGCTATCCTAGCTTCGGGCTGCCATACCCAGCAGGTAATCCCCTGGCGAGCTTGCACCACCAACTCTCCGGCAACCACTACCACCACCTGGCGACACTCCTGCCCTACCACCCGCTCGAACTGAGCGGGGTTTACAATGTACACGCCATGCATCTGTGAACTCGCGCCAGCGACAATGCATTCCACTAACCGCTAACGTCTCTATCAAAAGTCGGCACCGATTCGTTTCAACTTCATAAGAAGACGAAACAAAATATTTACATATTTATTTTATTAAGCGTGTGATCCAATTCTTCAAGTTCGAATCGTTGCCGTCGACTGTTGCCATAGCTTCGCAGTCACATAAACAAAGCATACGCTAAATTTCGCAATCTAACCGTAGTAACTATGTCCTAACTTCACATTTCAACTAACTTGTCCCAAGGCAAAAGTTGCTGTGAACTCTCACTAACAACTTTACTAACAAGTTAACACTCCTAACAATGACTGAGCCATCTAGATAAATCCGCCATGCCGTCAATTACAAGACGTCCATGTTTTGAGAAATGCTATTTATTGTTTATCTCCGAATTTTGCCGCGACAATCCGGCCAATTGCGAGCGCCCCGCTCTATGTTTACAGACGATTCGCCCTAACGATTCTCAAATGCTACGCGTCGAGCAAATACTCAAGCGCAAACAGTGTGCTCGGCTCGCCCCGCCCCGCCCGCCCCGCTGCCGCCCGCAGACGCCCGCGCCGCGCCGCCGCGACCCGCGGCCTCGCCTACTATCGCACCATCACCCACTCCTCATTAACAGCAAAAGCTTTTAAAAGAGATTTAAACAGATTCAAACAAAAGTACTAAAAAAGTGACGTCCTTTTTGTGGTGACTTCCATGTAAATCTCAGGACAGACGAAAAAGAATTTCCACTAATTAAACGTAGTCCACCAGAGGCTTCGGTCGGGTCCGTCGAATGCGACTAGAATGTTAATTTTCGACGGTTCTTGTTACATTTGGCCCCTGTGTGGTCTCTCCGATGCAAAACTAACTAAAAGAATAGGCAGTTCGACGGGGCGCGCGGGTGCGAGCGCTCTAATAGGTAAGTGCTCGGCGACGGGGCACAGCTGCACAAATACTCTTCTTGTTATTTGTCCACACGCCGTGTTTGAGCCGCCTCCGCTCCACCATAATTACGCCACTAAGCTTTGACTTTCCACTTTTTTCGCGGGGCGCACGCCGCCGACCGAGTTTTTCGGTCGGACGCAAACGGAATCTAGAAATACGAACGCCATTGGAAATTCTAATTGACCAAACCGCGCGTAAAGTGAGGCTTGAGGCTTAGTTTTGCTCACTATTCTAGTATTTGGCGAACAGCGATTTATGTTATCGCTCTCGAGCCGTCGATTGCGATTGTTGAAGTTTTTCTTTCGTAAGCTGCGCAAATCGTTCCGTGTTAATTACTTCTAACGAACGTTTTTCGGCACGCGAGACAAACAATTCCAGTCTTCTATCAAATAAAAACCTACCGATTGTGGGCGTTCGTTCGATTGTAAATATAATTGAACAATGGAGCGACCCAGTAATTACCTACACAGGTGTACGAACGGACCGTTTAAATTAATGGCGTTATCGAACGCGACTCAACCGTTCACTCAGCTAGTGTAATCCGCCCACTGTAAAGAAACATCATTTACATTTTACCAAAGTTGTGTAATCATTAACGTGACTCAATTCATGAAGACGTTATTCAATTATCAGTCTTAGATGAGTTTACACGTCTTATGTATATGAGACACACTAAATATTTAGCTTGTGAAATTCGCTCCAAAATCCGTTTGGTCGTATGCGGCGGCCGCGGACCGCAACGTGCGTGCAGCGCGCCCGGCACCGCCGACGCGCGACGTGCGCCGGCGCGCCCGCCCGGCCACAATTAATGTGCGCCCATTCCGCCCATTAGCATTCCTCCGCCGACGCCGCTACCAGCTTATTGGTAACGTCATCTACACCACCAATATTCGGTCCACCATAAATTATTAAACCCCAGATACTGGCGCGGAACATATCAATTAAATTTCGCCATTCGAATGGTAATTTTGTGAACTCTCTCCTTTACGTGCCCGTGTGGTATGATGCGCTTGTAATTTCATTTTATTATGAAGTAAAACGCGGTCGCGTCCTTTGATGCAGCAGATGCCATGACAAAGTGCCGCGTCGCGCGACCCACAACTTCGTCTCGAGCCTTTAATATGGAGTAGTCTCTTCCTGAAACTTGGAGAACGACTGCACCACTAGTGCCGCGTGGAAGACAGTTTCCGAACGTATAAACAACTTTGTTAGGTTCTAATGGAATGGTTAATGTTAAATTATACTTGACTTCTCTACGGTTTTGTACTTGTATGTACGTAGATATAAACTTATTATAAAGATACGGTAAAAATAAAATGTGTTTTATAAAATATGGAGGACGGTCATGTTTCCAGGAGAAGCATGCAAGAGCCACAAGGGCATAGTTTACACATAGTTCGCACCACATCGCGTAATTTTTCTGCTCAACCACGGTTTATCGTACAACGAAAACTCTGCTAAGAAAAATCTTTAAAATTTTAAAAGAATGCGAATATCGTATAAATTTGCGGAGAAAATAAATTGTTAGCTAAACTTTATACTCTAATCTATTATGTAGGCGCATTTAATCTAAATTGTAGTATTTGTAGTCCGAGGTAGTTTTTAATATTAGGTATACTCACAGTCTTCGAGTAGGAGTGACTTACTTAGTAGAATTTTGAACTTCTTCTCTACTTGTTAAACTAGAAGTAAACATAGCGGCAATTAACAAATAGCAATTAATCATATCTACATAGCATGGTTAGGTGTAGGTAGTGTTTTTCGATTTCAATAGGATATAACTGAACATAACTACAACAGTGTTGGTATTGGGATAAAGGAAGACATTTACGAGTAGACACCTCATATTATTTGATATTAACCTCTGAGGCACCCAATGGATCCCATGCTAATATGAGATCCCAAGCTAATAGATAAAACGTTTCATGTCAACTTCCGCTGCCGGACATATTTTTCAGGACACCTTTTTCGGGTTGTCATTGTTTCTATATAGGAATCTGTATTGATATTTTAATATTGTTCTTTATTTTATACAAATAAATATACCTATCTCTCCTTTTCACGTTTAAAGTGAATTTGAGGTGGATATCCCATGTTTTTTATAAAAATAAAATATCGTATCTGCAGAATAAATGGAAACTGTTGCACATCCTTCTAAGTCATCGCAGTAAAGTTCAACCCGCTGGTGGGACGTAATAATAAGTCCCATAGCGTGCCTACAAAATTATAGAGAGTGACACGCCGCGCCGTATATAAACAATAAAGTTAACAACAGGTAATTTATCTATGTCTGGACTGTCCATACATTATCCCAATAATAAAATACAATACACACACTTATTTAAAACGAGTAATGCTCGCTATAAATAATTAATAAAACTTTTACGCATGTCAACAAGAATGACGCATTTCATTGAATGGTTACGTATAATAAATAACATCCGATTATATTCATAGGCGGAGTGAATAATTTATACATTCAATTGTTACCATTTTAAAAAACACTGAATAATTGAAATATATTTAAATATGCGAGCGAACACTGTCTAACGTTGTGTTCAGTCGATAAATTAGCACATTTTCAATCTAAGAGTAAATTTAATAGCCAATATAGCTGGTAAGATTAGATGGTTAGATGTTCATTTGAGATTACTAAGTTTAGAGGATGAGTCACATATAGAATTTCATTTGCATAATCAAGTTTAGAATTAGTTTAGCGTATTTTATTTTTAAATTTATGAAAATTATTAAAGATTAAGCACTTTGTCGAGCTTGAAGATTGTTATTTTAATACATAATTGCATATTTGCTATATATAATTACATATATAAATATACATGTATTGTACCTTAATTTTTCAAAGTTATTTCTCTTTATATTTTGAATATTTACACTGCTTAAATGTTATTGATATTTAATATTTATTGTTGTTGTTGGGTAAATATAATGAATACCAACTATTTTATGCTATCTTCTTCATGATATTATAATAAAAAAACGAAGTAACGATGCGAATGTCCTAACCTCCAATTGGTATCGGATGGGACTTTTTAACTTTCATAAAACTTAACCTTTGCTTAAAAATCGACACCTCGCAATAATTTATTTGTCAAAATTAAGGATATCGTATCAAAAATATTACATAATCATAAGTTAAATGTCGATCATTAAATCGCTAAGTGTGCGACCGTCCTTACCGCCATCCTCTAAACTAGTCATACATAAAATAAGCTTGGATTAAATCACATAACGTAAGTATAAGCTTTAATATGTGGCTACCTTCACTTAAGTTACCTGATGCATTCATCTACTTGAACGAAATCTGTGGTTTATTGCCATGTCGATGAAAATATGTGTAGCAACACACTGGTAGTAGGTATGTGATCAGACTAGTAAGTAGGTCGGGCAGTCAGATTGACTTTACCCTTATTGCGTTATCCATTGCGTGCTTAGATATACTAATACCAAATGAATTATTCAGTAAATAACACCATGTTCTTGATACAATTTTGATGATACAATCAATACGTAGATGCCTACATACAATAACCCATTATGACCCTTGTTCCCTGCATCGTGGCTGTGCGTGAAACAGGGTTCCCTTAATACGAAAACATAATAAAAGCCAGTCTATCATTCCGTGTCTGTGCGTGCAAACAATTTAAAATAGCCTGAAAACAGTAAACAGGAAACTATCAATTCCAAGTTTCCCCATAAAGATTCGATGAGTGGAACTCTGGGCGATGTTCTCCGCTTTTTTACACTATTCCTCGGCATAATGCGATTTTTTTGTAACTTTTGTTTTTTCCTTTCATGTTAATTTTTGGAATACTATTACGTTAAAGATTCTGTAATCGCAGATCGTTTCGAATCATTATACTTTGTGATTGTTTTTTTTTGCGGTTCTGTAGCTACGTAGCCGGCTTTGTAGCTTTTTTATTTTGTTGCCGCAGGTGTAGTGGGAGTAATACCGCCGGACGGTCGTCTGTTGGTCGGTGGCGAGTTCGTAAACCCGGGCGCGCTTGGGCAGAGCTCGTAAGACCGGCAGAGCGGCGGTGGCGGGCCCACGCGCGCCGCTCGCGGCCGCGCCGCCCGCTCCCGCTCCCGCGCCCGCCACCGCTTTACCACTCTCTTACCCGGAACACCCGTTAACGGCTCCCGGAATTTCTTACGAACACAAATAAATCTTTTCCCAAGCGAATAGCTCTTTGGTATTACGCCCACCGTTTTCCCTCTCGAATCGCAAGGAATGCAATGTCGCAAAGTTAAGTTGTTTTACAAATCACGAGTCTTTACCCGAATTCGCAGATGCGTGACTGTACGCCCGACTAGGTTTGCCCTTATAGCCCGTTACTAACTAAAATATTATCTGTCACAATAAAATTGCGGTATCCCTCAGGAAGTAATTCCAATAATTCAATTTATTAGATAGGTCAAATATTTAGGTGTTGTTCAATATCTTACTGCACCATTTTCTAATTGTAATGTAACCCATGTGTCAAATTCTCAAAATAAGTACACCTAAGTCTAATATTATAATCATAAGTTAATTATTGTTCTTATCGCTGTTTCGACATATCGTCTTATACCATTAATCATAAGTTTTATGACATTGTGAAGCCGCTATATTTTAAAATAAAGAAAATTGCCGTTGTATAAGCAAAACGTTTTATCGTTTATCGTCCAATTGATCGCTTAGCGATCGAGGCCGCTCAGTGCCTCACTTATTTACCATTCCCTCGCCTATCGATTGCGACCAAAATAAACTGGAAGAGATAGTGTGGTGGCGTGGAGTTGGCTAGCGTGCGGTGAAACTCGATGGTTCCTTATTACGGGCCAACTCTGTACGCCCTCTGGGTGTATCAACCGCGAATCAGACGTTATTTTAACGGAGGCTTTTCGTTTTTCTGACTCATCCAATGCGGCACATGCAGCGTGGTGTCCGCGGCGTGCGCCTGCGCAGCAAGTCGGTAAGCACGCACGCGTCCGCGCCAGGCACGCGCAACCGCGGCCCGCCCGCCGCCGCCGCCGCATCTCCAACATTCCCCACATTCAACACGCCCGCTCTCAGAATGCAGCCCGCGACCAAACACATCCACACAACTACTTTGCATAGTTCACCGCTTCACACTTGAAGTCTTACACCGAAATCTTATTCACATAAACTTGAATAAGTAGTTTTTGTAGTAATAACATAATAATTTCCTGCTTTGGCCGCCGAATCGAACATTGAGATATTAATACACGGGTCTTTATAAAAAATTCATGTAAGGCAGTTTCAAGTTGTTTCTAACATGGAGTACAGTGACCGATAAACTGGAATCGTGCATTTATCGTCGACTACATACGCGGATACCGCGTGGGTGCCGTGTACCGTAACTTTCCAATGATAATAAGACCAGAGCGGGTAGTTGTGGAAGATCGCATCTTTACAGAGTTACTATCGAAAATGTACCGTATATCAATTTGATACGCAATTTGTAAGACACGCGCCCGTAGAAAACAAAATAAGGAAACGACGTTACGACAAATTAGTGCCTTGAAACGAAATTCCTTATAGGGTGACACAGCCGTCGGTTCGAATCCAAATAATTAGGTGGCGAGGCGGCGAGTGGCCGGGCCGCGCGTCGCGAACTGTGCCAACTCCATTTGTAATTTAAGATATTTGACCGTTAATTGTGTTAGTAACTGTTACGTTTAGTGCTTGTTGCTTAGGTCAGAGTGAGTGCGACCCGACCGCACTAACCTCGACAGCACTTAGATTCTCTGTAAATATTAGAAAATAGTTTAATAGAATTCAGCGAATGTCTGACGCTGATATTAGATTTACGAGTGCTGTGTTGGGATGGGTCAGAAATTTTATTTCTTTACTTTTATTATTTTTAGATAGTTATTTATTTTATGGATGTCTATAGATTTTGACTATAAATGCGCTAGTCTAGCGAACTCCATCGCCCGTAAAGTTTTATTGTAGATTGTACCGAATGGGCGTGCGTCCGTGAGTCCACGATGGCTAACTGATTAGCATACTAATCTCTTCTACTAGTGTTGAGATGGATGCACAAATGCTGCACAGTGTGTCCGATGTGCGCGTAGTAAGTCCTTTCTCCCCTGCATGGATGAATCCCGTGGTAGTAGCTCGTCTCTGTCGACTTAATGATCCTAGTTTGCGTTTCGCATTCACCTGCACACACTCGAAACTGCTCCTAATTCTGGGGGATAAGGGATTTACCTACAAATTGTCACGTGTAAAATTAAGTTGTGATACAAGAACGGAACAGCAGTTTGGTGAAAGGAGTGTGACGTCCGCTACATCAATAGGGCGAGTAATTTTACATACCTTTGAACAGTATCATACAGTACGACTTTGGAAAATTAGCATAGAGTAGGTAACAATGTATAAAACAGTTGCCAATATTTGTAATACAAATAAAAACAAAAGTGTGGTAGCAATTAGTGTTTCCAAAGTTTAAAAGTAAATTAGAGAAGTGTAGTCCAAACTAAATAGACACTAGCATAGACTAAAAATAGAAAAATCAAATAACGGAATTATAAAGCCAATAATTATGTAGTGTTTTATCTGGCAGCTAATTATGTATAATAGATGTATAAAATAGTCTAGATCTAGATAATCTGTATAAAGGCGGGCGAATTTTTCAAATTTTATAGCCTTTTTTACCTTTTGTGAAAATAAAGTGTCAACGAAAATATTTCAGCCATTTTTTCTATCGAACCGTCTCGTCGTCCCGTAGGTAGTTAATGTAAGCAAATTAGATAGAAATTTGTGGTAATACAGAAATTATTGTGATTGGTGGTGCAAACTCTTTATTAGATGTATTTACATGTTTTATTGTTTAGTTATAAGATTTAATCTAGAATAGATTTTTATAATAACTTCATAATTGTTGTTGCCTTAGACAAAATAAAAGGATAGAATCAAATCAAAGTGTTAAGCTAATTTTTTTTACAATTTAGAATAGTCAGATATCTTTAATATTTTTAGCATAGAACAAAAATTTATTATTTAAGCTGTAGTTAAATTTTGTAGTTCAAGCGGACTACTCCGCCAGTAAATCTATAACTTGACGACATGGGTAGAATTCGCGTTAGTTTTTTTATTGAAAAGTTTAGTCAGATGTAGTCAGATAAGTGTTTTGTAATCAAGAATGTGTGTTCTACCAGAATTAATGTATTCTAAACTTTCGTTTTGCTTCTTTTAATGTCGCTTTACATGTTTTCTTTGATTAATACTTTAATCTATGGCTGAACCTCGGAAACAGAGATTAGGTACTATTGTTAGTGTAACAATGTAAACACCTTATGGGATGGGGCAGCGGACCGCAATAAAATACTCCCTTGAGGAGATTTAAAGAAAGTACACGCGGTTCCTTCTTTGAATTACAAATCTGGAGCGGACGCGTGCGCCGGTCGCCGGTCGCCGCCGGCAAGAACCAGCATAGAAATTCGATTAATTTGCAATTGAGATAAGTCCCAGCGGCTAAACGATCGAAAACCCGCAAAAGCGTATCATCTTCGCGGCGAGTTATTGATGGCACCTATTAAATATACGTTTTGGGCGGTAAGAGACGTGCGCGGGAGCCGGGATCCACCGTGAGCGCTCAAATAAAACATTTCAATCGCGCCAAGTGGGAAATGAAGTATTAGGATCTCGTAGGTGAGCGATGCGAGTATCAAACTTTCAGATATGAGAGCATTTTCGTACGGAACTTCGCTGATAGGCCCTCGTAAGCTCACCTCATGCTACACAGCATAAATTTTATTTAATTGTTCAACTTTTTACATTAACTTATTTTTAGTTTAAAAGTTCTATCATTTATGATAATTTTTTTAATTTAAAATAGGTACGTTTCATTAAACATCTTTATTTTTAAATTTTATATCACACGTAATTTGACTTCACATTGTCTATTCTGATTTCATCTTTCTTTGATTATCTGCACCAAAGAAGTCGTTACAGGAAATTTGTAAGAAAAAAATGTTACACATAAAAAGCACGCTTAATATAGTATCTCCAAGGGCGGGTCTTACGACGCGAGTACGCCTCGTGAATATTTTCTTCGGCCGTCATCCTACTTCTGAAGAAGAATTATTAAGTTTCCCCGAACTTCGCAATTATGAAAGTTCGAATAGCTCTGGCAAGACGGCCTCTGAATTTATAGATGAATGTATGCTCCCTCTCGAGGTGAGACATTACTTAGGGTGCGAATTATTCCAACCTCCACTTATGGGCCCTTGCGTAAATAAAAAGGTGTTTTAGCAAGTTTATCCACTTTTGCTTCCTTATATTATGTTGACTTTATGTTACACCCTCCATAACTAGAGCTTTGAACTTTAGTATACAAATTAGTGATCGTGTGTGGCTCTGTTTGCGTGTAAACTAATTTTCAAACCTTTGATAGGTTAAGAAACGGAGATCAGATAAAATAAACATGTTCTCCCAAAATATGTCTTTTGAAAATTTGTTGTTAAAGTATGAGGTTCTAAACAACATTAAAATAAGAGATAAGATATGTCGCGTTGATGTCTTTTAGCCTGAGAAATAAATAAAAGACGTCGCGCTTTACAAAAATGTCGCACTAAATTTGCACAAGAAAATTTACGTACGTGAGAATAATTTATATGACATTTATTTTTATTATCCTTAATTATTTATTTTTTAGCACAGATTTTGTTCATTAGCTTCAATGAAAAAAATGTGTTGAAGGCGATAAGGCTTTGGGAAACTATAACATGCACATTTTATACGAGTATTACATTGAAAGCATGTGTTACAACAGTTATGTGAACTAAAGTTAACGTCCGCCACAGATATGGCCGGAGTAATGTTTACTATAATGTTGAGATAACTACAGACAGGGCCGGACCGAGTTAACGGGGCACAATATTATTAATATTGGCTTCGTAAAAGTTAAAAATGTTACAAGGGGGGGGGGGGAGCGGCGGCATAATTCGATATAATGCATTATGTCACAGCGTCGTTAGAGATAGATTGTAATTATGTTCTTTTGATATTTACATCAGAATAGACTTAACATCATGTACATTTGACAGATAGTAATGACTATATTCATATTTAAAACTTAATTAATGGGAAAATTGAGAAAATATCCACAGATACTGATAAATATCTGTTTCAAATAAGGCAATCGTAACTATTTTTTGGAAAATGGCAGCTGAAATGGTATCGAATCACATTCGTCACTGAAAGTGCATGGCTACTTTATAATCCTTATTTCATTCACTGTAATGAGGTCTAGAAGTAGCCAAGTAGTTCCTCTGGCAGATGGGAGTCGACCTCGCCTACACAATCGATCTGGATATAGTAATTAGGGCGCAATAACTGAACGAGTACGAGGGGCTAAAATGTCTAGTTATGGCACTGGCTCCTGGGTTGCTTCTCACTCTGTTCGCTTGTAAAGTGAATTGTTTAAGTCGTAAATTATTTGAGGTCAGGAACACGCCTCGCTTCGAACTTAGTTGAGCCTGATTGTGACTTTGTTTCTTGTGAACCGAGCCGTGAAATATGATTGAAGGGATAAAATATATGTTACATTTTAATTGTTACATTTTATACCGTTAGCTTTCTCATTGTTCCAAACTAATATAATTATACACTTATAAATAAAACTGTGCCAGTGTTCAATAAGAAATATAGATAAAACAATAATTATCTTATACTTGCACGAAAATCTCGTATTTACATAAATATTCTATGTTAATAAAATATAAAATCTCATCAACGTTCATTTATGGCAATTATGAAAGCGAGCTAAATATATTCCAATATATCGAGTTTATGTGGAAGGACATAAAGCCTATTATATTATAGGACATTATACTATCATATCGTCGGGAAATCTCAATCAAATCAAGTAATGCGCGCAAGTGAGCCTCCCGGGCCAACGCCCACCTCGTTAACGGGAAAAGAATGAACTGGCCCGATCGACACATTAACGATCGCAAGACGTGTCTGCGCCACCACTCAAATTCTTATTTATTACACGGCGATCCTCAAATAAATAGCCTCTCACACCGCAAAGTAATGTTATTAAAATGTGTCAGCATTTTAGTGCGGAACCTCGGCGCGCACGAGCGAGAGCGACCGCACGCGCGCCGGCGGCGGGCGGGAGCGGGAGCGGGACGGGCAGCCCGCGACGCCATCTATCATTCATCCTCCATTACTTATATTGTACTTTTTTCGCAAAGTCACTCGCAGGCCGGTAATCACCTGGTGCGACCGCGGACCTCCATTTTTCACACTAAATCATAACTCGCGCATCTGACAAAAATAAAATTTGTCGTACAAGCCAATAGGGCTAATGGTGACACTATGAGCCAGCAGAAAAGATGGCACGAATATTAATCTGCCTCTTGTTAGAATTTAGGCACCAATTTTTATTAAAATATGGGCGTTGTTCTGGAAAGGATTACGACCAATATTAAAACGTGACTTAAGTCTGTGGGATCTAAGTAAGTTATGTTTATCTTCATGAATCGTAGGTGCGTATTATCCTAGATATTGATGGCTCCATATCTCCATCGTCAACAGCCTATTAATCTCCCCACTGCTGGGGCTCAGGCCTACCCTCTCCACGAGGGCGTGCGGGCTATAGTCCACCACGCTAGCCCAGTGCGGGTTGGTAGACTTCACATGCGCCTAAGAATTTCTTCTTCGGCGTATGCAGGTTTCCTCACGATGTTTTCCTTCACCGTTTGAGAGCAGTCAGTAAATGTACTTAAGTTTCGAGAAAAACCCATTGGTACATGACCCAACCGGGGATCGAACTCCGGACCTTTACATATGATAGGCCGCGTCTTATCCCCAGGGCCCTGACGCTCTTATCTCCATACGGTCGTTATATTATGTACACGCGTAAAATCGGAGCTTTGCATTAGCCAGGTGCTCGGTATACATTAGTGTTGGGAAGGTGCGTGGCGCGCATGCACAGAGTACGTCAGGCGGTGGCACGCAGGCGCCGCGCGCCGCGTCGCGCGCGCGGCGACGAGCGTCAAGACGCCGCGACGTGCGCCGTATGCTAATGCCCTTCCCTATTCAATAAGAAGACCGCCGCGTGCCAGCGAGAACTCACGTCGGATAATTTACTGGATATTTTGTAAAAGTTTTTTCGCCCTCTGTGATTTATACCCGCGAAACTTCGAGCTCTCTTTTTCATTTGAATGCACGTGACATACGTGATATTTTTTTGTTCCGACATAATCTGAGCCCGGGGAGTCTTCGCTGTCCTCATTCGTCAGCACGGCATCTGTCTCCAACGGGTAAATTATTCATGCATTTACGCGCTTCAACTTTATCCGCGCTGGAGAACTTTAATATTGAGTTGGGATTACATCGATAGTCACTTTACCGTTCAATATGCTAAATTCAGAAAAGATGATGTGTTGCGGACTCCGCGGCGAGAGTTTGGGATTTAAAAATTCGATGGTTCAGTCATGGATGTGTGTGTGCTGTCACTAACGAGTGTGCGTACCACTCGTGTGTGTGCGGCGGTGCGAACCGACATGTGTGTGTTGCAGTGGACCTGACCAACGGGCAACTCACACCCAACAACAACTCACCGCTGATCGCGCAGGCGCTCTCAGGTGAGCACGCCGTACTTCTTACCAGACCCTCGACCCACACACCACCCACCACATACGCGTTCATTCATTCATACCATACAACAAAAATTACATTCCTTTACATGCACACTCCTTACCATAACGATTGCTTCGTGTGTTTTATGTGCCCCTAATTAAAGAAATAATATACGAACTCTTATATTTTTATGTATGTTACTTTGTAAGATTGTGATTCCTAACCCGAAGCTTCATACAATCAACTACAGTATTGATTAAGAGTAATAGATGATTCTCGACATATAATATAGCCTTAAATTTGCCTCTATGCTATCCCCCACATCGGGGGCACGTTTCACCGCTGACCAGCGTAATGCTTGCGTCGAACGTGCTCGCATCTAATACTCGGCCACTGTCATTTATCTCTCTAAACGAAAATTTATTCCTAAAGCAACTATACCGCCATGGTACGGCTAGCTAGGTACGTAGTTAAAGTTACTGTTGGAATCAGAGTCGGTATTAATGAAGGTGTAGCAGCTGCATGCGATACGACCGACTTTACAGAACGCACAACGAGCCTGTTTGTTTGGGTACTGTTCATTTCGAGCGCAGGGTTTCAACGATTTCGCATTGAGTTTCTATAACAAACAAAAACATTATGATGATCAACTTGGTATTAATTAAAATAATTACAGAGATAATCTTCGCAAACCCAATTTTGATGTTAGGTTTACCAATCCTTAGCTCTTAGAGCAAGTAAACATTGTGCCTGATAGAGAGGTTCATTCAAATAACCAGCAGGGGAGAGTTTCCCACGTATCGAATACCGACCACTTACATTATATAGGGAAAAGATTGGCAAAACGTGTTCTAATACTTTCATCTTACAAGTTTCGTTATGCCATGTAGCCCGCCCGATAAAGTCAAAATCAAGTTCATAACCTAAAGTGGCGACGAGTTTATAGCTACCTATATATTTTCAATGCTAAAGGAGAAGTGGCGACTTCTGTTTTACATTGGTTACGGACTCTAAATAGCGTAGAGCCAAGTTCAAGGGTATTGGATCCCGGCTCCCAGAAATTGCAGCGGGAGATGTAAGAAACAGTTAGTTCCCGCGACTTTGACCCACTCGTCGGTCCATATGGTAGGAGTATGATCACGTATGTGAGTAACACGTGTCCATGTCCACAGTGATGAACAACTACCAGGCAGCAGCGGCCGGGTTCGGTCCGCCGGCGTCGCCGCACGGGGCCGGCGGGCGCGCCGGGTTCCCGGCCGCGAGCTCGCCGGGCCCGGCGCTCGACGTGTACGGCTCCGCCGCCGACAGCGTCGGCTACGTGCAGGCCGCCAGCCCCCAACCCTCCGGCTTCCCCGCGATCGCAGTCAGCCGCGCGCCCCTCAATTACACCCCAGTGAGTGGAATTAACTACATGCTGTGTAACGAACTGTCCTCTCATCTCCATTTTAATTTGTGATTGGATAACGTTGCTCTTGACTAACAAAATAACTAAACCACGCATAGCCGTCGGGCAGTTATAAATATTTACCTAATTAGTTCCGTGTTTCAAAAGTGCAACATTGCGTCGATATAAGAACATTACATACTATTTTATTATATCCAAAATTAGGAACTGCACCGGATGGGGAAGTTGTTGAAATGAATATAAGAAAAGTTTCACATTTTATTCAGTGATAAATGGGATAAAGTTATTAACTTTTGATTCTAACTTTTTTCATTTATTACGTCATGTTCAAAAATGCCTATTTCAGTAAGACTCAAATGAAGGCAATTCCCAAAATTGTCCTTGTTCGAGAAGTTTCAACTGTCACGGAATTCAAATTAATGTTTGTTCTGTTTTGTTTTTCTTCGAGGCTTTTGATTCGCTCTTCGAGATGTTGAAATTCATTTTGGGATTTTTCTTTATGACCGCATTATTCTTTAAATAAATGGTTGCGCCACAGTGCTCGGTGCTTATTTGGTGGTATTGAATAAAAAGGTCGCGAGCAGTCAGTTACCGGGTGATAAGATAAGGAAGTGAGTGCGGGACGCGGCGGGCGCGGGCGGCTCGTCGATGGCCCGCCGGCGACGTCGTCAGTGCGGCGAGCGCGCTGACGCAATTAGCAGCCGACGACACTCTAAAATTTTAGCGAGACGGTCGAATCTCATTATGGAACCGATCTTCCTTGTCGCTCTTAAAGCGTAATCACCATAAGTTAGCGAGCAAGTGAACCGTGAGAGATGCGATTATAAAGTGTTCCGAAATATGAGCCCGGCGGGCGGCGGCGCGGCGCGGCGGCGGCAATCTACACGGTGCACTGCCGCGGGTAATGGCTTTTTAAAACTGCGACCGCGCTCCATAACTGCTTCCCTGAGACGCCATCAGTCTTCATTGCTTGTCGGCGCCCGCCAGCGCCGCCACCGCCGCCACCGCCGCTGAGATCTTAACTCCTCACGTCGTCCTATCTCCAACACATTTTTCACACTGCAGCCGAAAGCTTCTTTAATTTCGTGAATTTCAAATGAGGACCGTTAGCGAATGGGTACGAAGAAGGTTGTCGTGTCGATATATTCGGCCTGATGTTGTTATTAGTCCGCGAAGGCTAATCCGAGTCGGCCGTGCGTGGCGCTGCACTAAGCTACCCTTCCGTTTCAGGCGATTCATATATCAAATGGGATATTAACTCAATCGTCCGTAATCGCCGGGGCAAAACAAATACGTCGCTAATGAGAGAATGAACGGTCCAGCCGTCGGCCGGGCCGGTCCGGCGCATGTGGTTCCCGGGTGTAAAACGGTCTTATTAGGTAACGGGAATGCCCCCACGGGCAATAACCGTAAATCAAGGAGAACAAGCGGTGTAATTACCGCTGCCGAGCGGTCGCGCGCGTTGCTCTAACTCATCCACTCACTGTTTTTATTTTGTTGGCCACCGCGCCCGCTGCCGCTCTATCGACTGCGAGCACCGACACTTACTACCTTTAAATCTGCCCCCGAGAGAGGTTCATGTTCCACTGAACGGTTTATACTTACATTCAATTAGCAGCTTCAAACTTTTCAATTTTATGTTGCAAAATATAATAACTTAACAGTTACTTATAGTAGTAGTATAATAGCCCAGGTGATGGGGCTTCTCTGGACACACACTATCTGTCGGTATAGTTACGTTTTGCTCGGCTCTTTTATAATGTTAATAAGATTTTTTTTAAAATTGTTCATCCGCTTTGTAAACAACAATAAACAAAAAAAACTTACAGACTTAAACATAACAAATGAGCATTAAACAATTTTTGTAGTCTAAAGCACTCAAAATTCTATCCATTATTTAGTTATTGCAGGTGACTTCTACACCCGTGTTATCCAACAAAATCTTATAATTACCCTTTTTGATTATTTTCCATCACAACACTTATGAACGTATGTTTCTCTCATTCCAGGGACCCTTGATTCCTGCCGCTTTTACCAACGGTTATCATTGAAAGCGTTATAGCACAAATATTTTACGTAAGTAATATTTTTATGGACGTTCGCGTTCCACTCTATTAAAATGTCATTACGTAGTAGTTTAGTAAAAACAAAACGTGTGTAATTGCTGCCGCCACTGAATGCACTCAAATGGGAATTAATACAAATGTTTTTATAAGCGGTCTCTTAGGCCTACTTCCCACACGTGACGCCGCTTAAGTATATTTGACCGAGTTATGCCGAAAGGATCCAACCAACAAGATGTCAAAAATCGAGTTTCGTGTAACAAACTGCTTATTTTACCTTATTTCCGAAAGTCTTCAAGCAGAAACATTCAAGACTATCAATATTAGAGTACCAACCCACACGTATGAGACGGTCTCAAAAGGTTACAAATACTTGATATCTCGAAAATGGGTGTGTGTTGGATGAATTATGCATAACTCGGATTCTTTAATCGTTCAAATTGTTTCAATAATTACTACAGTAAAAGTTTTAAATTAGAAAAATTCTGAATGTAGACCATGCTAATTTTGATAATTTTTGTTTAACAGGAGGCGAGCGGTGTGGCGGCGCGTAGCGTCCCGGCGCGTCCCGGCCGCTTCAGTCCCGCGCCCTCCCCCAACCCGCCCGCCGCCCGCGCCGGACGCCGCCGGCCGCCGCCGCCGGCGCCTGCGTCCAGCGCGCGCGCCGGCCCCCGCAGCGGCGACGACGGTCGTCTAATCCGTCCGGCCACGCGCGGACCGATCCGTCGACCGCGACGTCTCAGTCACGCATCCACCACCACCTCCCAATGACATCCCTACCCCACGCCACCCCACCCATCCCATAACGAGGAGACCCTGTCTGTTGTAAATAACGATAATCTAACTTTTTGTCGTGTAAACGAGAGATTAGTCTAATAAACAGGTATTTTTTCAAATTTTCTCGCTTTCAACTGTACCGTAGATGTGTTGTCAGAAATAATAAACATATAAACTACAAAAAAATACATTTCATAATTATATAAAAAGCATCTAGACGATTTAATTGCAGGAAGCTATAATCTTAATAAAATATTTTATTATTCATAGTTAAATTTACAGTTTAAGGTGTAACTACATAATATTGTGTGTCCTCGACGCGCGTGCAGGACTTATTATTTCTATAGACAAAAACAAATCGGTTTTCTTGGCATTGACGGCTTGTTATCCACCACAGAGCGTATTTTTACGATGTTTAATAGGAGGCTTTTGTAATTCTTTAAAATAATATAAACTAAAATAACCGACCATTGTATTGGGATGTGATGTACGTGCAATAATAAGTGTGTCCCTCAACTCGGCCCCGAGCGGACAGAGTTGAGTTCGTCGATAGCGGTATAGGTTGGTAGAGAGCCGGCGCCGCGCCGGGCGCGCCGGACGCTGCCGGACGCTGCCGGACGGCCGGCCGGACGGTGGATACGCACCTCTCGGAGACAATAACGTCCGCCGCGCCGCGCGCCTTCTCGCTCGTCCACCAACACATAATTTTATTCTATCTATTTTTAATATTAATGTCAAATATTAACATAATTATTATACTACTATATATTACGCATATTTTACCTATGAATGTAATTATTTTCGCCTAATTCGAATTGTATAAAATCACCTCTTTGAACGGCTGTTCAGTTTCAGTAGCGAACAAGTTTCTCGATTACTTCCGTATAAGACTATGTTAGTTATGCGTATACATACTTTCTAATATTATGTATTATGATATAAAATTTTATCCTAAGGATAATATGGTCATATTACGATTCATAAGGACATTTGGAAAGCTAAGTCGGAACATTTCAGAATATCTCTCATCGCGTTAAGATTAAAGTTTCTATCTTGTACCTTTGAAAGTAGGTATTGTAATTGTAATAATATAACAATTTTGTGCATTACGTAATAAATATTTCATTGTTTCTTACGATTGTATTTACCGTAATTTAAGACCACTGTTAAAAAATTACGAGGCTCCGCTTTGAACGTGGAGTCACACCGTACTTAGTTATATTTAAAAATTTAATCAAAATAATAATTGTAAACAGTAAATTTTCGTACAGACGATATAGTTACACGACACAAACATTTCAATAACTAAAGACAGGGATATTAAAAACTACAGCCAAAGGCGCACGTTTGAGGTAATAGTATAAAATATGAAGTCAATTCATTAATCATATTCGTTAGGTACTGGAGACATGTATATCGACCACTTTGTCTAGTTTGCAGCAGTAGGGAGACACGCGAACCGCGTCCGTAGCACTCGCTGCTACGGCTCTACGAGGGCGTAGCGCCGCGCTACGGGGCGCTGCTACGCGCAGGCCTCGTAGGCGCTCGCCGCTCGCTCGCTACACATGCACTTGGTTGAATTCATTCGTTATTTACTATTATTATTACTCATTACCTACATCAATTAAACATTAATAATTATAAATCTAGGTATTAAATTTTAGGTAATAATAAACAATCTTTTAAATGCTATTATTATATAAATACGTTATAAATATAAATGTTTCCTGTTACAAAAAAAATATTGAAAATGATACGAATAAATCAATATTCTTTTTAAATGTAATTTATTACTTATGTAGTTAATTGAATAATGGAGTGTTAGACGGAGAGTGCGCTCGTCGCCGGGCGGCGCGCTCGCTTCGCGTTTTTCGTTCGTTCGTGCCGAGATCGTTCGCAGAGAAGACGTCACGTGCAGCGCCGGCGCCCGCCAGCCGAGCTGGCCCGCACCGCCGCCGCGCCCGCGCCGCCGCCGCGCCGCGTCCGCCGCAGCGCCGCACCGCCGCCGCAGGAGACGCGACCGCGATTATGTTGTTAAAACGTTAGCTAGGAAATTGATAATAAAATCGAAAGGTGTGAGTCTATAGGACGTTCGGGAAATCGATATCATACCTAACAAATTAACGTAATTATTTGTTTTATATTTACGGTGTTATAGGTATTTAAGACATTTTTTCTTAGAATATTTAATTATTACGATGAGATGTTATAATTGTTAGGCCCGGGCTGGCGGCGGCGGCGCGGCGCTCCGCCCCCGCCGCCGTCGGCCGTCTCATTCACTCTCACATCCTCACTATAATTATATTTTCTTACCGACCTTTTTAATGTAGGAAAGCGCACACGGCCGCTTGTCCCCGTGCGACACGAGTACAAACAAACAAACAAACATATAGTGAGAGTTCGTTTCGTTCGCCGCGTTCGTGAGAAGCCATCGGTTCGCCGCGATTGCGCCGAGACGATTCGTTCGCGCGAGTAGGCCTCCAGCACACCGCAGGCGTCACGCCGCAGTCAGCGAACAAAACCTGCCAACGTTTCTATAGCCAGGCTTGATCTGCCATTGCAAGTGTCTAGTTCCAAGACAGCCAGCCATTCGGCAAAATACCTGCGATGTGATTGAAGTCAATATTACAATTACTATTGTAAATAAATAGTTAGCCGCATGTGTAAAAAGACGATTAGAGTCGATACCATCTGGTCGATATTAGATTCATTCGAGCTGCAATCAGGATTAGCTGACGAATGTATTAGTTTCATTGTTGTTGTTATGGTTTGTTAATACGATTTGTGAGGTTATTTCGTTAGTATCACCCTTAGAGTCTCGTTGCACGAGCCATGTTGGTTGGTAGATTCTAGTAATGGTGTTCAATATGCAGTTTGGTGTAGAAGCAGTAAGTAACGACTGCTGCAACCACCAGGATGGCCCGTGCGCAGGCGTTGTTTAGACCGAGGCGGCGCGGCCGCGCGCGGCCGTCTCACGGTTGGCGCAAAGATGTCGCGCGGCCGTCGCACGGTCGTCACGAGGATGTCGCGCGGCCGTCGTACGGTCGCAGCGAGGATGTCGCGCGGCCGTCGCACGGTCGTCGCGCGGTCACTCCGCTCCCTCTCGCTTGTTTGTATACGCGTTAGTTGATTTATTTCAGTCACCATTTTAGAAATGTGTTCTATATCAGAATAAAGACTATACGTAATAATAAGCGAGATCTCAAATTTATTTTAAAAAATTCGTTATGTGATCCTAATATTGCGACTTATTATCGTATATATAAATTAAAAAAGATAATTTATTATATTTTGTATAATGACATTCTACATTATTTTACACTCGATCTACTTTATATTGTTATTAAAGATAATAATTAATTTTAATCTAATAACGTGACAGACTGGTAAAGTTCGTAGAGTCGCCGTGGCGGCCTTAGATCATGTAGCTTTGCATATACGGCGATGGCCAACTTAATGTTTCAAGGACCAAAGGTATACTTATTCGCGTAGAACCGGACGCGCATTGGCTCCGCACGAACCGACCCAGCCGATCGGTTGTTTCATCGCAGCATCAGAGCGTGTCTATGAGTATAGCAATGAGAACACGACGACGGAGGCGGGCCGCGGCGGCCGCGCCCGGGCCGCGGGGCGCGCGGGGCGCGCGGGGGCGCGGCCGCCGGCGCTCGCGCATCCCCCCACCCTCTCCCGGCACCCTCCCCGCGCAACGCCGCCCGCTTGGTTTCGTTCTCGCGGTTACTTCTCGATTGCGTGCTTCGCGTGCTGACTGATTTTCTATAGCAATAAAAATCAATTACCTAAGATTTTACATTAAAAATAAATTTGGATTGATATACGTTCGAATTTGGTGTCATGTACATTTAAAATATTAGAGAAGGGAGATAACGATAGGCGAGCGATCCGCGACCACTCGTCGCGGTGTCGGCGCATTATTTTCGTCATTTCTTCGTGTATAATATGTTACATGAATCTGTATACAATATGGATATAAATCGTAATGATGAATAAATTAGTTTTTACGGCATCTCTTTATTAAAATAATGATAATATCAAAACATTTTGTAAAAAGCGGTGGGTATGTCCGCCGCCCGAGTCTGTGCACCAGTGCACTTTAACTTATTGGAATATTACATTATATAACGTACATAATACTATGAGATATATAATAATCATACAGCCTCTCGGGGCGCGCGTGTATGGCGACGTATGTATACACATTGTGCAATGTACATATACCTATTATAATACAATGATTTAAGACAAGGTTCACATCGTGCCGTGTGTATGTGGTAATAAATATAATATGGACATTGTTCAAACAATAATTAGTTGTTTTATTTTGTTATCCACTTTACCCGCCATAACAACAAAATTACGGAGCATGTTAGCACTTTACCGGTGTCAGATCAGGTTCTTACATTTTAGAGGTAACATTTACCTACAATATTGAATTATAGGTCATGTCATATTACTCATCGAAGTAAAATATTGATGATAATATTGGCGATATTAATCAGAAAAACACTGAACTAAATGAAATAAATAATGGGCCCGATACTGAAGACACACTTTAAAATTGACTAAAAAATAGTTTCGTCTTTTACTTTCGTATTAATGTTCGACGGACAAAAAAAAATTTTGTGTTGTCTTTTAACTTTGTGCCTTCAGAATCTGACCCATTTTATTTATAGAAATACCGGTGGGATGAATCTATAGTGCAGGCTCTGCAATGGTAGTATTGTTGTTTCCGGTTTGAAGAATAGGAGAGCCAGGCATATGAGGCACAAGTCCTCAGGTTTATTTATTTATGCGACAGTGACCGCCTCGCCTTCTATCAGTAGTCCGGTTATCGGACTGATGAGACTTCTTCATCTCATTAGTTTGATGCTACAGAAAGTCGGACTAGTGAGACTTTTAATTTGATGCTAACTCTACCTATCTACCTACAACAAGGGGGTTTAAAATCTTTAATTCTAATGTTTCGTTTATAATGCTGTTTAAGTCTGTATGAATTGTATACAGTTGTGCAAACATAAACAACAAAACCAATATATAGCAAAATACGCCTTAAACGTGAATATTTTAAATCACCTTGTAATAGTATAGTAAGCTTGTAGGTATCTTGTGGTAGGGCGTACTAAAATGCTCAGTAGTATCAAACTAAATAAGGCGAAAAATCACCGGACTAAATAATCGGACTACTCATTACAATGCGAACCGCCCACCCATCGGGCGGGCTGTATGTATGTTTGCCACTGTATACCGTACAAAGACTTACCTATCTAAATTAGACACACCATGAAGTGGCAACAAAAAAGTTCCGACCCTTAGTTGATGGGGGTTAACTTGTTGCAAATGACCTCAAGTATAACCCCTTACAAGGAATAGGTTGAATTTTAAGTCACCCTGGATGTAACACTGATTTTGACGATGGCAGTACGGTGACAAATGGCGCTTCGTTCTCACTGCAACCCCGCAAGGCCTATTTGTGAAGTAAAGATTACGTAGGTACCTCTGCACAGTACCTTCGTATATGTAAGTACAACAAAACATCTAAGAATAAACAATAAAATCTGGTCAATTCCATCATTATGACCGCCTTTGGAACAATTCTTCTTAAAAATCGATATTTAATGAACTAAATCGAGCTTCGGCCATATTGTGTCTCGATTTAAAGGCCATTTCGCTCGCCCCTTCAGCCTACGGCCTTTATTTGACGACGTACTCCTGCAGGTAGTGTTGCTAGGTGTCCTGATTTGTACTAGACGTCCCGATTTCACATTTATTTAAGACTATCCTGATAAAGTACTATGCGGTACGCCAAAATAGCTTTTTTCGCAATTTGTAACGATACAAATCACTAGGAAATGATCTTAACGAAAATCATAATTAATAAAACTATTGGGTGACTTTTATAAGCACCTAAAGCTCTTTTTAATTTCATACAAGGATTCTCCTTTCTTCTTATTAACTTACCACTAATTGGGAATTTTACAATGTTACCAATTTAATTATTCATTTGACTGTGATACCTGCTCTAAAGTTTTAACTGTCCCACTGTTTTACTTGCTATCCCGCAATTTGCAAAATTGAACGCGGCAACACTACCTGTGGGCGAAAGTCACCTCACCTTTAATACAGGACCTTATACGATACGTGACTCTATTTGAGAGCAAGGGGCCCATTTACTTCCTTCCTGCTAAAACGGTCCAATCTGTTGAAGCATTGTGCCGGTATATTACAATTTGTGCGAATCTAGTGAAAGGTTTGATGAGAGGTGAGTGAGATTCATTTTGATTGAAAAAAAAAGTTAAATAAGTAATACCGTCTCATAAACATATACATTGGACAGAAATTCATTGTGATATTGTTTTCATAAATAAATAAATATTTTTAATATCTATTTTTTGCTCTAACACTCGTATTGGTTAGTCTTCTAAGTTCTGTAACATCTCGAAGATATCAGAGTTTTTGCAATATATTTATAATATAAGAACTCCTTTGAGCTTTATGTAGTGTACCAAATATTTGTGTATGTCGCATCAATAAGTTGAAAAGAAATCACACTAGACGCGGCTATAATATGAATTTCATTCGTGATCACTCTCGCATTCATTAATCTGATTTCACGCATCGCAGTCGATGATCGCATCCATCGTATTGTCGAATATCGGGCGCAATTTAAGATCAGTTTTCGTTTTTGCATCGAAATGGAGCCAGAAGCTGGTCTAAATGATTCTGAGAAAATCTGTACGAAAGTCGTTTCTCTGCATGGACTGACCACAAATGCCCAAGTATATAGGTATTATTGTCATAACTAATGCCCCATGGCTTCATCCGCGTTAAAAATTCACTATCCAGCGGGAATTTCGAATTTCCATCTTAAGCGCGACCCAGACAGAGTGGCGCGGAAGTGGCGTGGTGGCGCATGGCGTTGCAGTGGCGTTTTTTTTTTATAATGTCGAAATAGTATGAAGCCCTACAGATCAAAACCGCGCGGTACCGCGCAGTTTTGATGTAAAGGGCTACATACTATGTATTTCGAACATTACAAAAAAAACGCCTCAGCGCTCTGTCTGTGTCGCGCTTTAGTGGTTGCCTTCGTCACTTGACGAACATGTAGGTATACAAAATTTCATAGCTCTAAGTTTGATAGATCGCAGACAGTCATTCAGTCAGTAAGGAGAGGTACTCTGCTATAAATATAGATAATAATTACCTACATGTATAGTTAAGTAGGTAGTTCTACATCGGTGCGACGAGAAGACGACAGGTTAGCAACGGGAGAGATAAGAACATCTGATCCAACAGTAATTATTATACTACGACAAACGCATTTCGTCTCGGAAACCAAATAAGTAACAGATTCCGAAGTCTACTGCAAAGTGTCTTACTTGTAATATGCGCTAGGTATGCTTCATCAAAGGAACTAAAGTTGGTTTCAGTCATTAATGGAACAAGACCAACCTACCAATAAGTAAGTACCTGAAAAGACTTGAAACACTCTGAATTTGGCATCACAAATAATCACTGGAATGAGTGAGGCGGATAGTTAACGTTATGGATCTGTCGACATAAGTAGGCAATCACACTAAATATGGCTATAAAACGTGCTGGTGTTTGTCTCACGTGTCCTAACACATATCCTAAAATGTCTTGACTCGACTGCATCGCATTGAGCAGACAGAATAAAGGGTTTATGGGTTCTTTGGGAGAAATACCGTGGGGCCTGGTTCATCAACATAGTTGTCAATGTCAACAATGTATCGTTGGATAATAAAAAAATCGGATCTCTGTGAAAAGCCTAGGAAGTTGGAAAAGCCGGATAATTGGAATGTGAGAATGAATTTCGTTATAAACCGAGCTATTTTCAGGATCTTTGCAAAAATCCGAGTTTGTTCAGGACGGTTGGAAAATTGAACGCGGATTGGTTATTCTATGAGTCGATTTATAACATCGCGCATCTGTTATGCGTAACGTTTAAAAGCAGTCAATCGGCGCTCATGACTTACGAAATGTAAGCCGTTTTTCGCTAATAACCTAAAACACGTTGGATTTTTTCAGAGATCCGGAAAATAACTCATATGATAACGAAATTCATTCTCACATGCCAATTATTCGGCTTTTTGAAATAATCCAAGGATTTTCGTAAAGATCCGAATTTTCCGATTATCCTACGCCATATACAATACTACTTAAATATTGTAAGTACATACTCGTATCGTCAGTGGAACGGTAAGAACGCTAAAGCGCCAGTTTAGCAACTTCACAGGAGAGAACTTTAAAGTTTTTTTTGTCTTAAAAATTCAAGGTCGGCTGGTAGAGAATGCCATTGCTATTAAGTTCGCCTTTTGTACAATTTAGTGCAATAAAGTTATAAATAAATAACTAAAAAATAATATCTTAATTGTTTTCTATGAGGAGTATTTATATGTAAAAGATACGATTGTACATACTGCATAATCATATAATTAGTCATTTATTCTGGTAAGTTAATCGTACATAAAGCCTGCTTTACATTTAGCGTTTGTTGGATCAGGTATGTACTAGTAAGTATTATGAAAAATCAATTATGTAAATCGGTATTTTCCATTAATACAGCTGCATTAGTATAATAGCAATTTTAAATGGAATTCAAATATCATTAATGCCTTTCATGTAATCCTTTCGAACCTATTAACGGATTTTGTACACTTCAAAATGTATTACAATCACAATTCAAATGCAGGAGATAGTGTTCAGGATATTGTATGAAAATCACTCCATTTTACTCAAAATTACTCATTAGACATTTTAAACTTTGTGAAACACGTAAAAATGAAATGTAGTTCCCACTCAATATTTCATCAAAAATAATTCCTTGTTTTTTTGTTTCTGGACTCGAGATCCGAACCCGAGAGCGGACGTGAGATTTCCGTTTTAATTACTCACAATCGTAGTGAAAAACAGAGTGTTGCTCTGATACTCGAACTACATCCTGGCCAACCATCTCGTAATAGCCCATTTTAGTCCCTGTCCTTATTATTTTAAGAACCCACCACTTTAGCTCAGGGGGTTACTGAAGTCTTTTGTAGCACAAAACTTGTTCTGGATAAGCTGTATGCCTTTGTGTTATTGTACCCACTTAAAATAAATTGTAGAAGAGAGAATTTAATCGATCGTGCTTTTATCTATTGGACTGGTGGAATTGCGCCGCTAAACCCAAGATAATCTCCTTTCTGCCGTGTATAGTCGAGTTCCCGTATTATCCGGTTAAAATAAAATGTTATTGCAATAATAACTGAACTTGCATTACGAGTATTATATTGAATGTATTCGGATAATCCTCAAATACAATATTGTTTGTTTGTATCACTTTTTATTGCGTTTCAGATTGCTGCGAGTAGCTTTTTTTAATAAAAATAGATTTAAAAGCCATGTTTTATGCATTTATTTATTTACGTTTAGGCATACTGTAAATATATTACCTAGTAGTATATAAAAGTAATCAAAATAATTACGAATATTTAACGCCAACAGCGATATATACCAGTTTTAGTATTATTGCGAAATAAATGACTCATGTTTTCGCGTAGGTCTATCGTCCAGCAATTAGAAAGTAGGTTACATTAATAACTAAATTTGCATTACCTATAAAATATTAGGTTACCAAAGTTCTTTAGACATATATTCCCGATACAGGTACTCGAGTTATACCTTCCTTAACGTGGATAAAACTTCCGGTTCGAGTTTGACTCCCAACTTCGTTCGGAGTAATCCGTAGTCGTACGTGCGAAGACGAAGATAGTATCAAACTGGTTCCAAACGTAGAAAATTATTTAAATACAGTTCGCTATTAGTTTACTGAAAGTTCTTTGTATCAATATCTAATTGGTGAAAAAATCACACGCGAGCAGGATCTGTACCTGCGTCGGTTTAGTCCTACTCATAAAACTGAATTATCGCACTAATATGTCTGTCAGATGTCCGATAAATAGTACCTACCTACATTATATAGTAGGTACATTATTGCAAAAGGAAAGCAGGCGATTATATCTGTCGATAGTGATGTAGTAATAGAGTTATAGAGCTTTCTCAAACAATGTAAGGAAATAAAAATAAGATTAATTTAATGGAAATAATGCAAATGCATTTGAAAAAAAAAACAGCTAAAAGTAACTTTGTTCGGAAATGATCTATTTTAATTTGAAAAACGTAGACGGGATGAGCCACGTTTTTTAAATCAAAAATGCTCCTTTTCGCACATGTTTCAGAAAAATTAATTACATAAATCTTTTTTTTTTTCTCTCCTGGTTTCTTGTAAAATGACCAAACATCGCTATAAAATTTATCACTTCCAATATTAATAACAATTTATTACCTAAGCTATTCTAAATATTGAATTGTATAACATAATACTGCAGTCCAACAGGGAGAAGATACCTAATGCTAAATTTCTGAAGAGGTATTTTAATTTCACTAGGTGTTTCTGATTTACGACATCCATATGAAAGAGCTATGCGTAAGACCAGTCATTGAAGATCTATGAAAGGTCCCTACTTTACCTCACTCTTCCTACCTAAAACACTATCAAGGATAAGAAGGGGAGTTCTAATATTATTGGACGGCGTAACTGCCACCCGAATTTTGTACCATAAGTTATATTAGTTTGGCTATTCATTATGAAATAGTAGGACGTAAGTGCGTTCTCTAAATTCAAGTCTTATGGCATGTGAATTTATTGCAGAATTCAATATTGGATACATTTTTAAAACAAAATACGACCTTATCAGAAAATTGGATTCAGTAATGTACCTACTAAATAAAATATATATTCAAATAAAAAATATATAAAAGTTATACTCATTTCTTTCATAAATTGCAATTTTTGACTCTTTCTAGTTCTTCAAAATAATTGAACATCAATAAACAATAGAAACACTTCACTTATTTAGTAGAGTACTACATGGCAGTTTGTTGCCCGCGAAAACACTTTATCACGAGTTCGATGTATACCACATCAAAATCCGTAAATTTAAGTGTGACAAGGTAATAGAACTTTCGTATGCGCGAGGCGACGACGCTGACGTCTGAGTCGGTATTCATACGATTTTGTTTTTTAGACTCTAGTGATATGGTGGAGAGATCATTAAAACAAAAGAATAAAAAACAAATATTACAGCTAACATAGGTAGGCCTCCCCCTTACATTTTCACAAGAACGATCTCAAAAAAATCCACAAGTGCTAACGTGGCTTGGGTATCCCGCACATCCGAATAAATAAATTCTGTGCTGGTCACATCTGACGGCCCGTATTCTATAGAATTTGTGCGACGGCCGAATAGAATGACATTCTGCGTAGTTTCTGATTCCACCACTTCACAGATAACTTAGTGGGTGTATACCTATGGATTTCTGTCATCACTTCTTCTCTATAGAAATGTACCCGAGCCGCATAAAATAACCGACCTATTATTATTATTACCACACAATGCAAGACAAGTTGGCGTAAGTCCGTCCAGACTATTTGGCGGGCGCTGCGGTGCATACGCTAGGATTAACCAACTTCCCGCAATCTTCCCGGCGAACTTAAAATTCTTCCATCAGTTTAGGGAATTAAGGAATTCCCTCCATAAATTCATAAAGCCTGCTTACTCTAACTTAATCTTGTTTGTTTATGCCTAGCCTATTAGCGGATAAATCGAATAAGTTATTCTCTTTCGCGACTTTTGCTTTATTAGCTCTGGAAACAGGCATGTAATTACTTAATAGAAAATTACATTAAATTTTCAGTTTTCTTTGTGGGAGTAGGAAAGATTAAACCATATTTCTTTCTATACGTAATAGCGGTGCATTGACCTTGCAGGACGACATGTAACAGAATGTAATAATAAAGTGGGACGTTTAAAATCAGTATACGAACTAGAATGGAATATACTCTTTCCAGTAGAATCTTGTTCAGATATCGTGATGATTTGCTGCGTAGCTGGCGGTAAATTCTAATGATGTCATTGACATACCTACGCAACCTAATTATGAAGTTAAAAACTACCAGGATGTGATAATGATAGACAACATTTCGATACGTAAAATCCTAAAGCTATCTCATAATGTAGTTAAGCCGTTTTAGAATTAATATCTATTATTATATATATCACATTAACTTTGATCTTTTACGTAAGTAGGTATAACTATGCCTTCATGTACTTGTAACGTGTAATAAATAAATCTAATCTGTTACAAATTTTCGTGTTATTTCTACGTTCTAACGTAACGTAACGTTTAAACCCTAGGTTTGTGTGGAAGTCTAATACAGTTATAAGTTTTACATTTTCCAATGTAATAATATGTACTCGTACAATGTCCAACTATATAGGTACATATTATACTTAAGTATGTTCTTTTCGGTATAAAATAACATTGTTGCTATATTAACCAATTTGTACGTCATCAATTTACATAATTTAGGACAGCAATAACCTCATTGTAGAAGAATTATCGGACCAATTTTAACGTAACTGTAGTACACGAAATTGATGAAAATTGTTGTTTCGTGTCCTCGTCCGCATACGCTTTTTATTATCTCTATTATGTTAACTTTATTCCTTTACCATTTTAATACAAAATTTACTAGATCAATGATCCTGTAAGTAATGAAATGAGTCACTAGGTACACAAAGTAAAGGTAAGAATCTTTTAGTACAAGCTGAAGTTTTCCCGAGAATGCACAATATTATTCGACTAATTACCTACTACTCATCAACTATATATTTTAAACCTTTACGAAATATGGACTCAAGACAGAAATGCAAACAAATGTTTGTTTAAAGAGGCCCTACACGTTGTTTATCAATAAACTAAAGCCGGTTACTAAATACAAAAAAGGATAATAATGTTTTAAATACATTTGGACTCAGAGAATCTATTACTGAAGCTACTAATTTCACGTGAGGTAAACTCGAGCTGAACGTAAGCCCGTTAAGGTCCCTGTACATCATACGAGCGCTGCGCTCTGACATGCGGCTTTGCAGTGTGATAAAGCACCTGTTCACATATTTTATAGTCCACACATTTGGCTAAAATGTATTATAAGAGCTCTGACGTATGGCCCGTTGTTAATAAAGTCTAATTTTATTTTATACAGTCATTAAATTCAAGTAACAATGTATCCTAGAATAAGAACATCAAGTAAGTGTGTCTTCTCCGATTACTTTGTAATGACCTCCAATTACTTTTATCAACCGACTTAAAAAAAAGAAGGAGGTTCTCAATTCGATTATATGTTTTTTTTTCAATGCACAAAAAACATCGTATGACGAAGTCCGTGAAAGTTTAAATCTTCGATTGCACATGAATACCAGCGCTTGATAAATTTATACACGTCCAGAGGACAGCTAAAAAAGTATTTTTTCCTCGTAAATGTCTTAAGGAGAAAACCAGACTTTTAGTACAGAATATATCTTGAAAACATTATGTTAATTATACTTAATTCTTTGTGTGTGTCAGATAATGATTATCACTGCTTCTGTTTACTGTTGCTTGCTTACCTGTATGTGGTAATTAAATGTATTCATACTGAATTCTTATGTGTTTCGGATATACCTTTTATGAACCGATAAGTGCCATTTCAGGCTATATTCTCTATGCTACAGTCTCTACATGAGCAGAATTCTACTGTAACCAGAAAAATAAGTCTCAGTTAAACAATAATGATAAGTATAAGTAATATGTTACTGACATAAAATATGAAATAGAAAAGGTCAACGCTAGATCTAATTTGTAACCGGGTAGCGACGTGGAGTTCCATTTTAATATTTTATACAAAATACAGAAGCACCTGGGAACTTAAATCTCTTATTTCATACCGAGCGGTCACCGGGCCGAGCTGAAATGTGGCCGCCTATATCAATTCTTATTTCCGATCACTTCGCTCGTGCCCAGTCGATATTGAAGTGCGAAATGAAAGTAGATAGTATATAATATTACTAGTGCAGTGCATACGTGGCCATTGAAGCCAAATTCGATTTACGCTAATTAAGCTATTATATAGAACAGAAAAAGTTTGTTCCGGATTGATTATAGATGAAAAATGGGTTTCTCCCCGGTGTCCAACTGATCTGTCAAACCGGTTGTACGATAGGCATTTTTCACCGTGGTCCAATTGATCATCAATCATCATTTTCTGTTATAGTGTGTCGTCTTGTAGATTGCAGATATATTTATGGTCATACACGTTGGCTTTTCCATTATTGGAGTGCACACTGTGGGAGAGCGCTTATAAATTGGTCAAAATTAGCGGAATCAGCAGAAATAAACATGAATCAAAAATTTTTGCTACTCCCATATGGACGAGTAATCAAAGCATTCTATGGGTGTCAAAATTGTGTCAAACTAATCACAAAATTATGACTCACTCAGATATTCTCATTTTCAAACTCCATTTAAATTTGTATTAGCAACCTCCTCCCGCTACTCCGCTTCCTTTGTCCGCACCCCCCCGGTAAATGGCATCACAGGTTCCGATACTAAATATGCAAGACGCGATCTCCACAGGGAGCGCGCGCGCGACCAAAGAGATTTAAAACTTCTTGGAAAAAAAAAAACTACAAGGTATTTGTATTAATTAGCCGATTTCTTCTACGATTTCTTTTGTTTATTTATGTACCTACAGGTAAATTATGTTGTTAATAATTATAAAAAAGACGTGACGTAGTCGCGAATGCGACTAAACTTTTTAAATAAAGACTTTAAAAATCCTCAAGGCGCAACTTTACTCTTCGAAAATCCTGCAATCGTTACTCTCTTGCGTTTTACAATGCAGTCTCCGTAATAAGATTGCATTAAAGTTGGCCGGCCAATGTCCAAAATGCTGAGTCGACTACACATGTGCCAACCTGTAGTGAGTTGGGACCACTGGCACGCCTCTTCACCGACTTTAATAAGTTACATTTTAAAGAAATTAAACAGGATACAGGTAAACTATACGTATATTAACATAGTTTTAAGTATTTGTTAATGTTTTGTATAAAACTTTATACTGGGTCTGATTCTGAAGGCACAAACAATTTGATAAGTACCACACAAATTGTTTTTATCGTTGTCACGCATTATTACGATGATAAAAGACAAAACTATTTCAGTGCTGTCAAAATTTTTTGTGTGGCTTCATCGGGGCTACTATCTATCCACCGATAGATAAATATGATTGACTTCAGGTTATTGTATGTATCCACATCAGCCCATCAACGTCCCCTGTTAGACACAAAGTTTACCTCATTGTAGGGGTGATGCTCAGGCTCAAACTCGTTGACCATCGCATATAACCAGACGTTGGCACCCTTCACGAGGCCAGGTAAGTGTTCCACGTATTCTAAACCACTAGCTATAATACACAACAGCTGCCATGAACTCTAGAGTCGCACGTTTGCACAACTATTCCTTAACTATTAACAACTTCAATCAACATCGCACCGCGTGTTGGCGCAGCGCGTAATGAATAGCCGAACTAATTCTACCTTACAGACCTGAAAAGGCGCACTTACAGCCCGCCCGCTTGAGAACCACCCTGCCTCCCCCCCCCCCCCCCCTTATTCAAGACCATGACGTTACCACAATCAAGTTGCAGGTCAAAACTATGAAATCACTCGTAGTTCAGTCACATAACCTACAGATAATAATAGTCTTTCGTAGGAGAGTCGTAAATCAGGGCTACCTAACGAAATTAAAAGCAAGGTTAGCCGGGTATTAATGTGCAGCAAGGATTGCCAACCGGTGTCCGACGACGACGGGGACAGATTTCGCTCGTGGTCTTGCAGTGCTTAAAATTGAGATGCAGTTGGTCACACCTGTGACGGAGGTGTGTTATATACGACAAATATTAATGGTAAAATGGATTTAGCTTGATTTTAGGGGATATTAGTTGTAAACAAGTAACGAGTAATGATTGATCCAAGCTCTAAATACGCTTGGCAGAATACCTAACTTACAGAATAACTTTATTGTTCTTGAATTTGTACTACAAATCTATGTATAGAAAACATAGTCAAATCAATCTAGAAAAAGAAAATTATTATTATCCAAAAACGAACCTCCCCGGCGGGGAATCGAACCCCGGTCTCCCGCGTGACAGGCGGGGATACTTACCACTATACTACCGAGGATTGTGACTATTTAGTTAAATTTTTGCTACACATTCTTGAATTTATAACGACGCAATCATGCTGCATATTGACGTAAATTCTAGTTCTTATCTCATATTTTTTATTTTGTGTTACATAAAATTTAAATCGACCTATGATTGTATCTAGACACGCGGCAGCTTGTCAGCTAAATTCCAGCAAAGAAAAAGGAAGGTAAATAAATAAATAAATAAAAGATAGTTTATTCATCGATCACTTAAACATAATTACTTAATACATTTTAAAATAATTAATTAAAAAGGTAATTTTATACTCGCACAATACCTATTATATACCTACGCAGGTTGGGAATTTAGATATTTTTATTCAAATATTTTAAATTCAATAATTTGAAATAAAACAAAACTTTAAGCTTTATTAATAAGGTGTAGATATCATATTATAGGCACTGCCTAGTATGATCACAATATGACAATAATTTAAAGAAGGTAATTACAATCAAACCACTTAAAGAATTTAAGTTAGCGGAAGCGGCTGATGCGGAGGGCGGAGGACCGGGTGTGTTCCGTTCATCAGGGACGGCTATGTCCAGCGGTGGATGTCGAAGGGCTCATAATATGATGATGATGAACCACCATTAAAAATTATTTAATTTTTCAAACAGAAACTCAATATCCGCTGTTCCATTCCGTAAATAATCGCTACTAACATCTTGCATAATATACCCTCGAGCACTCACCATGAATCAGACAAACACATCGACATAGAATCTAGTCTGCTCGGTAGTCCACATAATGGAGTAGCCCCATTTCTCAAAATGGACGCCTTTATTCAAGTAGAGTCCACAGGTGCCCGATAAGGGCGCCGCCAGCGAGATCACCGCCTCCATTCTCCGGCTGATGGAATTTCCGTCTTGGTTCCCCTATGCATAATACTGTACTGTACCTGACTGAACTAATCTCAATATATTGTTCCTTGTTACAAGTGGAGTACGTATAGAATTGTACGCATAGCTCATATAGGTAAATCTTTGTTCCTCGTAACGCCCACGGCCCTTTTAATATTATTACAGTTCATACTTAGTAGTCGTTCAGACACAGTAATTTTTTCAATATAATTTTTTGTATCCTACGACCTAACACTTTTTTTAGGAACAAATCTACTAGGTATTACCTAACTATTGGTCGTTTAAAAATGCAGGTCGTAGGCTCGCTGAACTCAAAATCTTAAATAAGCCTGGGCCTTACGCGAAATTAAATTATAATATACAACTCCTATAAGGATGGACTTTGATAATGTTCTTGAAATAAAATACTTTGCCAGCGTGGCAGCAACAATCACGCCAGTAAAACGTCGTTATTATAAAGGAGGCCACTAATACACAAAACCCCTATTGCGCATGTAATTTCTATCAGTAATCCTAATAAACTCAATAATAGACTACTCAATACACATTTAATTTACGCTGATGTGCTGGACGACCTTATTAATTCTGTGGCGTATTTACTTTTAAACATGCTTTATACGTTTAGAATTATTTCTTTCGTTATAACCAAGATTGGAATAGGTAGATAATAAACAGAAAGCGTCAGTGGCCTCGGGGATAAGACGCGACCTATCAAATCGAAAGGTCCGAGGTTCGATCCCCGGTTGGGCCATGTACCAATGGGTTTTTTCTCGAAACTTAAGTACATGCACTGACTGCTCTCAAACGGTGAAGGAAAACATCGTGAGGAAACCTGCATACGCCGAAGAAGAAATTCTTAGTCGCATGTGAAGTCCACCAACCCGCACTGGGCTAGCGTGGTGGACTTATAGCCCGCACGCCCTTGTTGAGAGGGTAGGCCTGAGCCCCAGCAGTGGGGAGATTAATAGGCTGTTGATGTGATGATGATGAAACAGATTGATGCATGTACGTATACATACGTGACATGACTCCGGATCGGCTGACATACAAGAAAATAATTAGGAGAGCGCAAAGATGAGATAAAAGAAGAAAGGAAGAAGGGGGGAAGGGAAGAAGGATTTCCTTTCGCTTTATCTCAGACAGGCTCATCGACGAAACATTTAGAAACAAGTTCCCTTGTAAAGTCTATGGCTATGATTTTTAGATATGTCGATAGATAATAGCGACCTAGCGTATGATTAATACCGGTCGAGCGGGTGACTCGTGCTCAATCGCCGTCTGCCCTTATTAATTGCCTTGTCAGCTGTGTCGTGTGTCCTTCGCTTTACTGTTCCGTGCCTTGACGTGTTTCGCTTACACAATAAATATATACGGAATCATTTTCTAATGAATTAGTCGTATTTATAGAATGTATATCCATTTCTTCGAAATTATTTTTTAAAATACTTTTATTATCATGGTCATAAAAAATACCTATATATTTTAAAACAACCGCTTTTGACTAAATTTACTGTGTAATAGTTAACGTACAAGTTACCTTTCCATTCCGGACAAATTGTAGCCGACATCAAGCAAATCAATTGAACTGTCCTTTTCAATTATCCATAATTACATTCAATTTCAACTTACTCATACTTATTTACGACGTAATAATACTGATTTAATTACGCTCTGCATCGTAATTATTTGGTCGTTAATTTAAATTGAAGCGTGAACAGTCAACGTAAATCACATTGAAGATCGAATATGACCTATTAGCGACTAGTTAAGCTCCTAAACCAACTGTGCAGGTAAACAGATCGTTCGTTTTGACTAATGACCAGTGCAAGGGCACAATCAACAGATGACAAGCAATTAATTGAATTAATTGCAGCCGTCCGGTGGCCAGCCTCGTACCGAGCGATGTCCTCGAGCGAATCCTTATCCCGTAGCATGGATGTATATTTAGAGCATTGTATACTTAAATGATTTCCATAGTCCATAATGCCGACTATCAAAACGACCAGAAACAAAAGGCAGAGGACATCGAACGTTGGCTTTCTTCCGTGTAGTATTTAATTTTTTAATGAGCTACAGTTCAAAGAGAATTCTAATATAAAACGACGATATAATTTATTATACTAACTTAACTTTATTTAATTCCTATATCTATCACTATCTATCACTGATCCATGCAAACGCTGATTCTACCAGAGGGCAGAGACAAAAACACTCAATAAATGTTACTGGCAAAGCGGATGGAAATGCAATCTACATAACATTTTCTATTTGGAAAAGTTGTAATTGAAAATTTTAATAGAACTCGTAACAGTGCATCGTTCTACTACAGCTCGATAGCCGGATGAAACTTTCAATTAGTTATTTGATTGATGATGAGTGTAAGAAGGTACATATTACATCATCACATTTCCTAATTTTTAACTTAATTTGAGTCTTGTTTATTTTATTTTTTTGTATCGGTATTTTCTTGTGTACCATTCAATTGTTAAGCCTAAAAAGCGAAGGGTTCCACTGGTAAATTATTCTTGTACTAATTCTTAATTCCCATTAATTCATTAAAAATTTACTGCGGCAGTTTTATTCAAAAGGATATACAAGCCATCATGTAATTTTTTAATGGATCTTAGTAGACGGAGGACAACATGATGACGACGACGATAAAGCCAAGGTGAAAGGAACTGAAGCAGATAGTGCAGCCAGCATACAGCCCGTTGTCTAAAACAAATTCCTAGCTATCACGTATTGTTGTCATGTTTTGTGGATTTGAAATAATCACGACTACTGCCATGTACCGCCCTAAGCCAATATAGTTCCAAACGATTGTCATTGTTGTCAATTGCCGAATTTCTCGGGTATAAATTATTGTAAATCGCAGGTATAATTAACATAAAACAAGATATTTTGTGAAATACCTACTTAAAGATAACCAGAATCGAAAATTCAGAAAAATCGAAGTCGAAATTTCGAAAAAACAGATTCAAAAACTACAAAATAGATTTGAAAACCAATTCACTACTTATTTTCCACATTTAAATGAATCCTAAGCATTATTCTATGTATTTAAATGTTTTTCTGTCTTTTTTAAAAAGTAGTACATCATTTAGACCGCCTAAATCCCTCAAGGTACATACCCTTTTCAAGCTGTACATATTAAATTACTTGAGAACGGCTCCTTGAAATAAATTATTTAAATCTGCGATTCAAATCAAGTTTATCATCTGAGGAGGCAACAAACCGTATGTACAAGTTTTCCGGGCCTGGCTGCTTCACACCTGGCGACTTTCCCACAAATTGTAACCGGCTCCAAGTTGCGAGTCGCCCGCTCCGGTTCGCAACTTGGCCTCCTCTTCATAATTAATTCTTTATTCCAAACAAGTTGGACAGAAGCGGGCCGCATAAGCACTTAAATAGTCTAAATTGTGTCGGAGCCGCGCCCATTTTTAATTACCTAGTTCAAAGCGTCGTTAATTGTTAATGACGTGTTTGAAAGTTCAGCTGATTGAGTTGTCTAATAAATAAACAATCAACACACCTTTGTTGTTTAGAATTAATGTGGCAGACTGTACCCGCTACCAAATAATTCATGTTTGCAAGTAAAACATGTACGATTAAAAATGGCTTACCTACCCTTTTCCGCTTTTTCACTTGGCGTTCCTCATTTGTCTTTAAATAAGATGTATAGGTTAGACCTTACGAAATAGAAAATTTAATATAATCAAACATTCATACGAGAGAATCAAACATTCATGAGAGCGTAAGTGGCGTCGGGGATAAGACGCGGCCTATCATATCGAAAGGTCCGAAGTGCGATCCCCGGCTGAGCCATGTACCAATGGGTTTTTTCTCGAAACTTAAGTACAGTTTACTGACTGCTCTCAAACGGTGAAGGAAATACATCGTGAGGAAACCTGCATACGCCGAAGAAGAAATTCTTAGGCGCATGTGTAGTTCACCAACCCGCATTGGGCTAGCGTGGTGGACTATAGCCCGAACGCCCTCGTTGAGAGGGTAGGCCTGAGCCCCAGCAGTGGGGACATGTTTATAGGCTGTTGATGAAACATTCATACGAACCATGAACTCACATAAAAGAGCACCTTCTCTCAATACACTAGGTACATTGAAAACCCCAATATTACATAATCATCATTACAATTTTAACGGATAACAATAAAAGTAAGTAGCTATTCTCCGTATAGTGTCTCCTTCCGTGAGGAATAGAAACATTGCGTTTGACAATCAGTCCGATGTTTACTGCAGGCCGGCCAGTCGGTCGTGCACGCGACGTGCCCCGTGTTTGTGTTGCGCACACTGTACCGGCCGCCATTGTTTCGCAGACACTGTTTAAGTTCGTGATGACAGATGGGTGTACCACTGTGCGATGGGTAACTGAATAATTTTCAATTGACTTTGGTTCTAAGATTACACATCGCGGCAATGTCGTGAAAGTAAAAGAGATAAACTGTACGGCGGCACCGCACTAAACTTACTCGCCATATAAAAAGAAAGAGTAAACTTCTTGAAAAAAACAGCTTCGTCATTTTCCTAACAATTTTTTTTAATACAACTACAACAAATACATAACGAACAGCATACTTCTTGCTGGAGTTACAACATCACGGAGTTTCATATAAAACCATTGACGTAAACTAATACACTCTGTGTAGAAATCTGAGCGGTGACACATTTGAGTGTGTAGCTGTCTGGCCTCCGCTCTTGAAGGTAGTCGGTAGTATATATACAATTTCCTATGGCCCGCTAATCATACTGGCCAGTTGACTTTTTGAAATGTTTTCTTTTTATTTATTGACATTTGAAAACAGTGCTTTTTTCCAATTCTTGTTCAATTGTTTCTATTGGTCAATTACTTCTTGTCTTTAGTACTTCTAGAGTTTTTTAACATCAAAGGTGGCAATCTTCTTTCAACTTTCTCCTCATTCTATCAAGATTATGAGCTCGTTAAACTGATGAATTCCTGTTGTAGGACCATATAATGCCTAATTATTCGTAATACATGACATCCCAATACATACAGCAAACATACAGCAACCACAACGTGGAAAGTTTCATTAAAATCGTAAGCGCCATTTTTGAGATAAAAAACAATTTTTTCACAGCACTCTTCGGTTTGAAGGTACGAAGTAACAGTTTAATCATTCGATAAAATAAATTTTAACTCATAAGTTCCAAATTTGGTCCCAATCGGACCAAAGGTTAGCCTCCAGAGCCAAGCGTGACGGACGGACGGACAGAATTGAGCTACTTGGTTTTTCGGTGTGTGTTATCGATGGGTATAGAGAACACATTTTCAAGAAAATTGGAAAACATTTTTTTTCCTCTCACCTAAAGTAAAGCGATAAAGTAGCTTTACACTTATTTTATTCATAAATATTATAATCTCACGTTTTCACTGCGCTTTGGATATATCCATAGATGAGGTAAGTTGTTAAGATATTAAAACTAGTAGTTCCGTGAGAACAGTAGACCTCGCCAGCCCTTATAAACCAAACCTAAAAGAAACCAACAAAAGTCAACTTTGGAAACAGAAAAAGTACCTACTAAAGTGACAAAAATTAGCACTTTAAAGCTTAATATTTCGCAAACGGATCCCTGAATCGAAAAATGTTTATCACACACCCGCGATATTTTTGAAAGACCCATCCAACGATACCCCACACCATGGATATCACGCGGAAAAAAATAATTTTCCATTTTACGTATGCAGTTCTATGAACATAATTTATTTTTTCAACTTTCTTAAGTCGATCCACTATTACTCAAAAACCAATAGAACCTACTTAGCCGTAATAGTTTTCCTTGTAACTACGTTATATATGCTACTGCCATGAATTTTTTCACATTTCCAGAAGCAACCGTTTAGCTGGCAGGGGGGGGGGACACGTGACTCTAACAAAAATTACCGCTTTAAAGCTTAATATTTCGCCAACGGATCCCTAAATCGAAAAAATGGTATTCACACACCAGCAATATTTTTGAAAGACCTATCCAACGATATCCCACACTATGGGATTCACAAGAAAAAAAAAGTTCACTCCCACTTTGCGAGTATGGTAGGTACTCTAAAAAAAATGTTTTTCAAAATTTTATTCTACTCATTTTGTAGGTTTAATTAATTTATACATATGCCAAATTTTCGTCAAAATCGGGTGAAAAATGCGACCTGTAGAGAATTACAGACAGACAGACAGACAGACAGACAGACGGACAAGAGCATTTTTGGCCAGTCTCGAAACGTAGACGCTTCGCTCGCTTCGCTCGCTCGGTCAATAAGGTACTTAAACATTAATATATTGTAATCGTCTTCACGGGCAATTTCCATTTTTGCACTCACAAGGCATACTCTTTGTTCCTCTGAAAAAATTCATCTTTACGTTTATATCAACTCCTTTAAATTGTGTGGAATCTGTGTATATAGCAATGCAATAATAAAGAAGTTGAACTTAAATATCATCTTACCTAAATACTGTTACCTCGCCTATTATGACAAATTGGTAAACTATATTTTATTAAAAGAAGTAAGAAAAAAGTGAAGGTTAAATTGGACTGGTTTCTAATATTCTGCAACCGTAGACGGACGCATGAGTGACCACATCAATTCATTGGCATTGAATTCTATATCTCGCATAATCATATCATTTCACTTTGCGTGCATAATTCACTGGCCCTGTCCACAATGGAGCATCGGCACATAGTCCACCGTGACATTACGCATATTAATCAGCCAATTTCAATGGCTCTAATTAGGGCTGACACTGACAGAGTTACACTAAGCGGCGAACATTACACATACAACAATCATAACGATTCACATATTAAATCCAAACCCATATAAATTTTGAACCTTATATACGTTATGCTTAGAATGTAGTTGTGCCGTGAACTAGCTAAACATAAGTTTGTAAACCGTCGGTAACGCCTACGAATAATATTGGTTTATTTAGTAATAACGGTAACTATAAAATATAGAGTTTACTGCATTTTGAAACTCCCCAGGGTTCGAGATATATGTGTTTTCGGCATTTTGGCGTACGGAAAATTTATGCTCCATAATTTTATCCAAATCAACGTTATATAACATTTCGTTAAATAACCACATAGTTAAAAGTAATCATGCTATGTACAACCGAACTGCTGAGACCAAGAAAAGCATATTAGTAGTTCGGCTATGATCAGATCAGTTATCTGTATGACACAGATCATCCCTAACCGAACTACTGGAGCCATTCTTACTATGCCTATTTGGTGAGTACCCTTGACAGTTTACATGCACGAAAACCTATTTCCCGGAAAGTAAAAGCTTCAAAATAAGTCCCAATGTATAAAAACCGGACAAAGAGCGAGTAGGACTCGCGCCCTGAGGGTTCAGTACAAACTTAGTTTTAAATTATTTCAAAGTATTTTTTTATGGGTACTTATCACTTGGGTACTGACTTACATATTTGGTACGCAAAATTAACTATGTTGGTAATAGAAAAATTACTTTTTTTTGTGATGTAACTACAAATTTACTGTTTTAAATTTTTTTCATTAGTTGTGCTTTAAGACATTGCTTCTTGCCAAATTTCAATATTCTAGGTCAATCGAAAGTACCCCATGGGTGTTCATTACCAAAATACTCAAAAATGCGGCAAAACGGCCATATCTTTTTACCCAATTTGATTTAGAAGTTTGATTTTTTCACAGCTTGGGATTGCAGACCTGAGTATTTGATATTAATTTCAAATTGATACCTCCACGCATTCCTGAAAAAAAGGGTCTTGACAGACAGACGGACAACGAAGTTCCTTTTATGCTTTTGAGGTACGGAACCCTAAAAATGGTAAAAGTGACCTATTTGTTTTACTTTTAGATGTCTTAATTTTTTTTCTTGATTTAACACAGTATTCACCGCAAAAACAGTTCTTATTGTAATTAGACACAAATCTGTTGCTATAAACAGTAACAAACATTGTACCGTGACGTTGACAAAGCGAGCGCACAATGAGTGCCAGACAATGAGTGCGGCCTGCACCGCGCAAACACTGTTCAGCCACGGCTCTGTCACTGTCAGACCTAATTAGCGCCGCCATTCAGATCTCCTGATTAATATGCGCATTGTTTCCTTCCATATCCATCCACTTGTACTTATAAATCGACTGGATGCGAAAGAAACGCCAGTTGGAAATGCTATAAACTTGAAAATTCTACTGAAATAACTGAAGAACTAAGAAATTTTACCGAAAGTATACTTGTATAGATTGAGTTCAGTAAATACGACATTATAGTCCTTACAAAATGTAACTGCTGAGTTGAAATTCACGGCGAAGTTACAATATTTTTGGGTTGTGTCTATACTGTTAATGTAGAAAGTCGAAGAACTGACCCAATGATATATACCTATATGAAACAAACATTACACTCATTTACGACAGAGTAAAAGTTTAAAAGGAACTCGAGCATTAGGGCCGTCATAACCGACCTAGCGAGAAATACGTTCGACAAAATTACCACTTTTTGTTGATAAATGTGCTCGTTCCCCTTGCAGGCTGCTGTTTATGTGGCCATTAACTTGAAATACCTACTTATTAATGAGTAATCTGTTACAATTACAATTATTGTAACATCTTGCACGTGCGTGCGGTCCTACTTGTACGTAAGTTGAAATGTTGCGTGCGAGATTATGATTTCAAGTTCGTGACTTACCTATAAGGTAAGGGCAAATAGAGCTACGCAAGTGTGAATTCGTGAAAATATTTACTAACGTTTAAGTAAATGTTGTAAATCGGACATGTTGAGCGAATGAGTGATGAACTAATGACGAAGCAAATATATCGAGCGAATGTGATTGGTAATCGGATACGACCTAGACTAACAACAAGGACCATAACATAAAAGGATCGAGCGAGTGCTCACAGACAGACACATAAAGAGTACTCGCGTCCCGCGGCGAGCGTATATGAAGAGATGGATGAGACTAAACGAAGCGAAAGGGGTGGTTTGCTCTTTTACTGTCCCCAAAAACACGTAAAATCGCAGATACTTCCACAAAAGAAATAGACAAAAATTATGATTAACCGACTCAAATTAAAACTTGATGCTGCACTGAAATCTTTCTTTGGAAGAGATTAATTCTAATTACTGTAAAACTCGATTCTCTGGCTATAATCGAATACATACTCACTAGTCTGACCCAATCGAACGCGCGGTCATATCTAGGCGTTTTCATACTGCCAAAGTAACTGGGCATTATGCCTATTACCCGATCGATTACGTGGTCCATCGCATAGATTTGTCATTGACCGAACGGTTCCTCGGATTTGCTTACATTGGACGATTGTTACGTGGACAATGTCCCCCCACCGATACCCATTAAGCCTTTACCAACCTACCCCTTCGGTCCGCTCAGCCGTCATACTAATCGGATTACCATGCACCCACCATTGATCAAAACGTCAGCATCAAGCTATTATCATTACCTAGCAAACGCAAAAGGAATATTTTATGTAAACATTTGTAATTTAACGAAGATTACTTGTGTTTTAAGATGTTGACGCGTTTCTAAAACTAATTGATGGATGGATTCGAATAGAGGTTTCCTTTGTGGATAGATCGATTCTTAGCAAGGTTGAGACGCTGGGGTCTGGTGGGAGGCTGCTACAGGATTTGCGGCCTCATCTGGTAATTCTTTCACTTACCTACTATAAATCAAAATCATAACGATTGTGAGCTTGAGCCAGTTGAAGAAATCCTATAACAATACTTTAGTCTATCTAATAGTCCATCAAATCCAATCCTATAGTATCCCACCAGATCTCCTTAAACCAATTTTAAAACGCCTAAACTAGGCCAGAAAAAGATTTCAAGATCCCAAAATGTTACAATCGTCAAAAATACTCACGATGGAGTGAACCATACTTTCAGGGTGGTATTATAGCGAGATTACATGAGTTTGTATGAGACGAGGCAGCGGCGGCGCTGCTTCTCAAAACGCACAGAGCAGCGGCGTCGCCGCCCGCCTCACCATAATACCACCCTCAGGGTGGTGTGCCGTTGTTTATAATAGGTACCATCGTTATTAGTGTTGCATATACTACTCACGCTTTGGAAACCGAATCAAATGCAGATCGACGATAGCCGCGAAGACTCGCAGATGGCATGACAAGTGACTGATTGCATTTTTGGATGAAACGAATTCAGATCTAAATAAGTTAATGAGTGATATTTCAATTGGTATTAAATTTTGTTTGCTAATGTGTTTCTTTTTTGTATAAAGCTACTAACAGAATCGACCTTTAAAAGTTGCGTTTGGCTACCTATATTTATATGTTTAAAGCTAAACGTCATAAATTTCATTTTGAAGACAATAATTGCCGCAGCCACGATACACCGACCGATCCAAAATATCATCGTTATAATTAATGAATAGGTCCTCCCCCGAACACTGGAGCATTGTGGGTGAATACCTTGGTGTAATTATTATAAATAAATGTGCAAACTTTACCAACTTGGACCATTTATTACCCGTCAATACACTCTAGGCGTTTCAAGTGATACTCCATTGTTAATGTCCTGAACAATAAGTACATCATACTGTAGTATATTGCAGCGAGAGGAAACAGGTTCTAAAGCAGTTTTATTATGACTCTATCAAGTATCAATTTTCTCTCAAATTTTCCTCTAGCATGACAGATAAAATTAATATACACCTACCTACACTAAAAACTTGTTTTAAAAACCTCGTTGCTTGAAAATACTTATAATATATTTTTAAGAGCTTATGAGATGGGATGCTTAAATTCAAGGAACCTGCCACTGATCTAAAGTATTATAAAAATGTTGTTTACTATATTTAAATCGGCCATTATTATAGATATTATCAAAAGTGTGATGTGTTTTTTTATGAAACTATAGTTACTGTTCAACTCTGATTACAAGCCAAGCAATCTGACGTGTCAATTGCGAATTCCAGCATAAATTTACCTTCATTTTCACTGGCAATCAACTATGTTACGGAACTAGATTGCCAGCTCCTACACAAACGTGAGCTTATTTCTCAGTATAATCTAGGTACCCACAAGGTACAACTTGGTTCTGGAATAGACGCGTTCCTAGACTTGCCATTGGCTCGCAATTACAGTTACTTAAAGTGTTCTATTCTACCATCATTACCCACTTCAAATGGCGAGTGTGGTGTGTATAATTTATTACCTTCATCTAATATTGCTAACGCAAGAGTAACGCCGGCGCTGTGTAGTCTTGCATTGCCAAAGGTGTTACCTCTAGTGGCAAAATTAGGAAGCTGCCTAAGAGAAGACGCTTTAGATTTGATGAGTGCTGTAACTTCGTATTTAAATTTATTTACTTACGCACTGTCGAATTTTACTGAAACAGTTTTGACTTTTGGCAACTAGGGGCGCTGGTGTACCTTCTTGCAAGTGCTTACAGACGATCCTCTCGGGTCTAAATACGACGTTATGACTTAGAAATATGTTATCTAGAACAAATTATGTACTAGTAGTTCCGTGAGAACAGTAGACCTCGCCAGCCCTTATAAACCAAACCTAAAAGAAACCAACAAAAGTCAACTTTGTAGTTGGAGACAGAAAAAGTACCTACTAAAGTGACAAAAATTAGCACTTTAAAGCTTAATATCTCGCAAACGGATCCCTGATTCGAAAAATGTTTTTTACACACCCGCGATATTTTTGAAAGACCCATCCATCGATACCCCACACCATGGATATCACGCGGAAAAAAATAATTTTCCATTTTACGTATGCAGTTCTACGAACATAATTTTATTTTTACAACTTTAATAAGTCGATCCACTATTACTCAAAAACTAATAGAACCTACTTAGCCGTAATAGTTTTCCTTGTAACTACGTTATATATGCTACTGCCATGAATTTTTTCACATTTCCAGAAGCAACCGTTTAGCTGGCAGGGGGGGGACACGTGACTCTAACAAAAATTACCGCTTTAAAGCTTAATATTTCGCCAACGGATCCCTAAATCGAAAAAATGGTATTCACACACCAGCAATATTTTTGAAAGACCTATCCAACGATATCCCACACTATGGGATTCACAAGAAAAAAAAAGTTCACTCCCACTTTGCGAGTATGGTAGGTACTCTAAAAAAAATGTTTTTCAAAATTTTATTCTACTCATTTTGTAGGTTTAATTAATTTATACCTATGCCAAATTTTCGTCAAAATCGGTTGAAAAATGCGACCTGTAGAGAATTACAGACAGAAAGACAGAAGGACAGAAAGACAGAAGGACAGACGGACATTAGCATTTTTGGTCAATCTCGAAACTTAGACGCTTCGCTCGCTTCGCTCGCTCGGTCAATAATATTATACATAATATACATTCTCTCTGTCTGTAAGCTACTCTACCGTGAATAGTCCTGTAATCAGTTAAGTGGCAATAAAATTACCTATCACCGAGCATGTGGAACATCCTCGGTAAAATGCAGACGGTGCATGTTCATTTACATGTTAATAAGCGCAGGGATTGTTGTTGCCAACCTTCCCACATTTTCCGGAAAGTCCCGTTTTCACTTATTATTTTCTATCTCGTCGACATACAGTTCTACACGTATTTCAGTTATATTTGATCAATCTATTAATATGAGGATCAATCAGTGGTTTTTTGCTAATGTTGGCAATATATGGCGTTGCATGATTGATCTCAAATTTCCTTGTCAACCGAGACTTGAAAACTGCATTAACAACGTCATATTCTTTTTTAGTATGGCTCCAGTACACATTAGGGGAGCGCGCTTGACGAATGCACTCGGCCAACGTGTACGGAGCCTATTTGTGTGTATTTCAGTGACACCAAATAGTCGCTACCCCTATCTGTTAAACTCTAGTACTTATTTAAAAGTATATGTAAATTGAATGTTTATCGGTTGTTGAGTCAAATCCACAAGCTTCGGCTTAATTTGGGACTAAACAGCCGTGTGTGAATTTGTCCAAACATTATTTATTTTATTTATTTAACAATTTATTGTACACACAAAACATTAACAAGATACAAAACAAAACAGAAAGAACATGTACAAATGGTGAGGCTTATCTCTTTATGAGATTTCTGCCAGCCTACCAATGACAGGAAAAATGTGTGTTAGGGCAGACAGTGTGTACTAATATACTAAATAAACTATATTATATCAAAAATATTCATAAAGTATAATACATACAAATATTATCGTACATAGTTATATACATAATGGATACATAAATATATACACACATATGTATAATATATATATATATGCTTATGGATCAAGAGAGAGGTAATGCTCCTTCACTCGCTTTCTAAAGATTGCGACAGACTGGCTGTCGCGTATGTCAGAAGGAAGTGAGTTCCACAGCCTGACCGCATGTACCGAAAAGGAATAGGAATAAAAGTCGGTAGAGTGGGAGGGAATATTAAGGAGGGAACCAATGTGGGATCTGCTGAGTTTATCAACAGGGCGCATAAAGGAGAAACGTTCAGATAAATAATTAGGGATGGACGGGTTTTTGAGGATGTTGTAAAGGAAACAAAGGATGTGAGTATTCCTGCGGTAGCGGATTGGGAGCCACTTGAGCTGGGCCCTGAACTGGGAGACATGGTCATATTTACGCAATCCGAAGATGAATCGAATGCAAAGATTTTGCAGGCGCTCAAGTTTATTAAGTAGCTCCTCTGTGGCGTCCAAATAGCAGACATCAGCGTAGTCGATGATAGGAAGAAGTAGTGCTTGCGCTAATGTGATTTTAGTTTTCAAGGGCAAGAAGTTTTGGAGGCGTTTGAGAGAATGAAAGGAGAAGTGGACTTTCTTGCTGACCGCATTAACTTGGGATGTCCACGACAAGTGACGGTCAAAGACAATTCCTAAATTCCTCGCAGTTTCAGTGAAAGGTATAGATACGCCGTTGTAAAGTACTGGAGGAATAAAGGAATCGTCGAGGATATTAGTATAATACCTGCTACCGACTATCATTGCTTGCGACTTGCTAGGATTGACCAACAAACCATAACGTTTAGCCCATGTGGCGATGCACTTAAGGTCGTTGTTCACGGCATCAACTGCGTCGGATATGTCAGAGACTTTGAAGTGACGATAGAGCTGTACATCATCAGCGTAAAGATGGAAATTAGACGATATAACCTTGGTAATAGTGTTGATGAAAATAGAGAAGAGAAGAGGAGAAAGAACGCCACCCTGTGGAACGCCCGCAGTGAGGTCGCACCAGTCCGAGGAGGCCTCGTCGGAGCGTATACACTGCGAGCGATCCCGAAGATAGGAATCAAACCATGCAGTTACCTGTGGAGATACGTTCAGAGACTGGAGAATGCCAAGTAGAACATCAAAATCCACTGAATTAAAAGCACTACTAAAGTCAAGAAGAATAAGAATTGTAAGATTTTTGTTCTCCATGGCTAAACGAATATCATCGGTGACTTTCAAGAGGGCTGTGACTGTGCTGTGACCAGGACGGAAACCTGATTGAAAAGAGTTGAGCAAATTATTGCTGTATAGAAAAGCTGCCAATTGCTTGTGAACAATGTGTTCTAGTACTTTTGTTATTATTTTTATGTAGGTAGGTATTTAAAAAACTACCTAACAGTGATGAGCTATAAATCACAAATAACATAAGTCAAATGACTCAAATTATTGTTATAACTTAATAGTATGTTTTGTTGTTCAAAAAGATGATTTCAAAAGTATTATTAAGTGGGACTACTAATAATTTAATTTTGTACTTTATTGTTCAAACAAAAATCTGGCAACCCTATCAGAATTCCTTAAACCAGATACCACTAACAATTCATGTCGACGTGTAGTGGACGCGCTGTGTGCCACGGTCCTCGATAATTCAAGATTCATTTTAAAAAATGGTTTTAGGTAGATCAATGTCAGTAAGACCATAAAAAGTACAATTAGAAAATAAATTGTATTTTAGAAAGAACGAGCAACTACTATTAATGGTCATCAATGCCCGGTGAACTAGATATTTTTCCCAAGAAATACAATATTCAAAAGGGACTTACAAGTCAGTAAATACATTTTTTACTATTCTATCTTACGAAAGCGAAACGGTAGAGTAGGGTACCATAAAAATACGGCTACGTAGGAATATGTTTTGTGCTAATAATTCACTTTTATTGTATCTTACGCGCTCTTTGCTATATTTATTGCTCACCTACGTATTGTGGGTACTACACCTAAATAAAATATATGTAGCAGGGTGCAGCTAATAGGGCGTTGCGATTTCATACCGACATATTTTACATTACCTACCCGACATAGAGATAAGACAACACGACGCGATGGCATGATTCTAGTCTAGTGCAAGATCCATCGGCATGGTCTACATATTTCAGCTGCCAAACATCAATATGTTTTAAAGTAGGGTTTGGCTTGGTTACAAGACCTTTAAACTATATCTTATTTTGAAAATAAAGTAATATTTATTTTATCTATTAAACCGGCGGTTACAGCGCAGCATTAACAAAAATACGACGTCTAATCAACGTCTCTAATCAATATTAATAAATAGGTAACTAATTTTGATTTAATTTGAGTATTTACTGGAATATCGCTCGTTACAGACACGAGACATATTCTAACAAAATCATCATGGAGACAGCGAACAGTCAGCGACAAAAGTAGCTGAACAAAACCTAACTTCTAAAATTACTTACTATTCTTAATTTCTCAATATCCTGACTTCTTTATTTTTCATACTGTCACTGCCTTCTATTTAATTAATTAAAATAATCTGACGGGAAAAAATAGTAAGCATTTCCATTTACAAAAACAATATGTTTATACCTACAAGTTTCGACATTTCAAAAAGATTGTGTTTGTTAGGTTTGAAATTATTTCATTTTTAAACTTTGTGTACCTACCTAAATCTACTTTAGAAATTTTCAGAAGTCCTGATATTGCAATAGTACATTGTTAACCTAGTTGTGAAACTAGAGACGGGGTTTGGCGCCCGACGCGTAGCAAGGACGCCAATAGTTCGAGGGACCTCTAAATAAGTCTTGAACCCGAGGGAAACACTGTGCTTTTCATTAAGAATACACTGAAAGTAAAAACAAATACATAAAATGAATGTTAATACAAATCTCTGCTATACTGAAATATAAACAAAACTCTACAACTCGAAAAAACAAATGAAGATCGGATTGCCGCCTTGTTTTTTTTTCTGTGACCTGCCAGCTATTCTGCCATTATTTTTCATTTCCATCATTGAAAAAATTGTAAACATTTTGCCCAAATCTATGTTATTTTAAAGAAATAGTTGACAGTAATAATTATAATAAAGTCATTTAAATATATATATTCTTTAATTAATACATAACTTTATGTTATTTCAATTTTACATCGCGCTGTAATTGAGTGGCTGTATAGACAGTTGGAACATGGTCCAATAGAAATGTCAAAATAGTACTAGTTTTTTTTTATATAATTTGACAGCTGTCAGTTGAAAGTGATTCTCCCTAGGGCTGAGATGTATTACTTTCAACCCGCTCCTCAGGCAACTTCAGACCTACTTTCAGAGTATGAGTAATGAAAAATTAATTTCATGCTTACTGTTGACGCTGACTATTACTTACGGCATTGGAACTGTGACTGTCTGTGACCATCAGGCGGGTTGTCTGTCCGTTTGCCACTCAAGACCGTAAAAAAGGTTTTATCATCCTAACATGTTCCACCAGACACAGTCTACCACCGTTCTCATTCAGCCGCGTCAGGTCATCTGACCGCATCATCCGGTACGCGGTCTCCATTTGAAACTCATCTGCCTGTCGGCCATTGGTTCCGCACTCACTATTTATTTCTCTTTTGTGACTTTTTTTGTGTCGGATGTCTTCATTTCGGATTTACGCCATCAGTGACCATATACCTAAGCAAGTTAGGCGGGACGCACTTCTTGAAGACTTTAGCCTCATAGGTACGGGTGTATACTTTAGTTAGAAATTTTCCCAAACAAATTAATTCATTTTCTAGGTCTGTCTGTCACTTAGTAATTATTTGTAATTTTATTTTTAGAACTCATTCCGTTACCTACAGTAACGGTATATATAATACTCGACTGGTTTGTCGTCAGTCTTGAACCCGGTATCCCGTTTCGCTAATCGACCTACTGTCAGACGCACTTGGCCCCTTCCGAGCGATCACCCAAACTGTGCCACTTGGACACCAGTAATTATATTCCTTTACATACCAAAGCCAACCATGTACCGTTACGTTAAGCCTCATAGCACTGGCAAAAGTGAATTTGGTAATATTACCAATTGATTTGCCATTGTCACCAAGCAAAATAGACTGTAATGATGATGTAATAGGACTGTGGAAAATGTATTGGTTGTTGGTAAGATGTCTCAAATGAATGTAGTGTCCACTACGGTGCGTTTCGATTTCGAAACAACAACGGTAAATGGCGGCGGTGATTGCAGAAAAAATTTAGGTGTTTTCAGTTTGAAGATCTTTATGTAGAAGTAGCCAATTTGCAGTTCTTCAAATACACACCGTGTACAATTTGGACCAACTGTACTAATTAACATTGTTTGTAAACATTCAAAATCAACAGCTTATTCACATGTCCCCACTGCTGGGGCTCATGCCTACCCTCTCAACGGGGGCGTTTGGGCTATAGTCCACCAAGCTAGACAAGTGCGGGTTGGTGGACTTCACATGCGCCTAAGAATTTCTTCTTCTGCGTATGCAGGTTTTCTCACGATGTTTTCCTTCACCGTTTGAGAGCAATCAATAAATGTACTCAGTAAAAAATTGTTGTCGATTAGTGCGAGGAAGAAATTTGTGCGGAGACATTCTTATATAGTATATTCTTAAAAAAGATTTCAGATTTACGAGTGTATATCTGTGACCGAGGGTGTACCTGTTGAACAAATAATCATAAAGTCCTCGTTTTACTGACGCCATTGCTGTCGGTGAGTTTTACGCGCCATAACACGCTGCCATGGCGGAGGCGTAATTAAACCCGCTGTCAGACCTTTAAACTGTTGCAGAACTTGCAGCACTTGCAGCGCTGGCACAGCACTTCAATCGAGGCTTACATTGTGGTATAAGTGGACGGCCGGTCATGTTACGCTTTTACAGCTATTGACAAATGAGCTTACACAAAGACGGCAATGTTGGTTAAACTTTATAGCATGCAGTAGCCAAGCAATTCATCCTCAGCGGAAATGTCAATTCAATAAGGTTTTTTGGATAGACTATAGACGTCTTTCTTTGATCGTTCACAAACACAAAAGAGTCACTTACAAAATTTTCTAGGTCTACTTTAAAGTGTATACTCGACGACACGAAATATTATCTTGCTTACATACAAAATAGCAACATACATCTGCCTCCTGACCTGAGGATCAAAGAGAAGAGTAAAAATCTACTATTGAAGTCATAGTTATCGTGTGGCTACTCAATGTGGCAGCCTTTACATTTTTGACAAGTCTAAAATAAGTTAATCCATACATTATTACGACGAAGCATAAACTAATATCATTTGTTAGTCACAAAACCTCGACCCGTCGTCCGAATATTAGGTTGTTACCTCTAAGTACTAATGATATATACTTATAATTGGTGCTCGCATTTTCTATCGGAACGTGCGTCACGCTTTCTAATACGATAAAATTATAGAAATAGCCCGTTTGTATTATAAATTTGACCTTCAAGGACCTTAGCGGACAGTTATAGCGGTAAGGTCTTTAAGGGTCGATGTGGGTCAGCATCTAAATCGTATCCATTAAATCATTCCCTGCAAAACAATTTAGGTATGTATTTATGTACCTACAATGGAAATGTATGTTTACAGAGATAATGTGGGGTGCAATTTATTTTTCTTTTTTTAAAGAGATTTTGGCTTGGTTACTAGACCAAGTTGGTTGCTTTTATTCGAACAATATCCACAGTGTATAAAACACTATCAAAATTATACATTAATGAAAAAGAGCAATATGTTTGCATTTTTTGTTACCTTCAAACTCATTTTTTTAAGCTTGCAATACGTATGAACAGAATAAATTGTGAATGATTTTACCACTTGTTTACCACTTTGTAAATGTAAAAAATCTATAGCTTTTTGTGTTGTTAATAACTTACTAATTAGTTTGAATACTAATTAGTTTGTTGTGCCGCTTCTTCTTCCCAGAGCGCTAACACCTTGGAAGCGGTCGACCGATGGTTTAAATTGACGTTGTACAAGTACCCAGTGTACTTACATGCAATAAAATAGTTTTGATTTGATTAGATTCTGTGTTGTTGTCTCAAACAAACAATATAGTCATTACAAATCCCTCTGTAAAATTAAAATAAAACCTACAAAATTACCTACCTATTTACCTATAAAATTTCCGAAAGTAAAATAAGTTCATCCAGTTTCGTAAACGTTTTCCATTATAAGCATATAAGCTACATTCAGAGCATACTGTTTGTTGGCCGTTTTTACACAATGCTTTTACGTAGTCGGCTCGTCGGCTATTTCAGTTGTGATGCATCAAATTGAATCAAAATAACTGACATAACTGCAGACGACTTGTCTACATTGTCGTGAATTAGGCGCATTAGCCGACCAGCTCCGTAATACACTGTGACAATGCGTTTATCCGTGATTATGCGGCACACTAATGTACTGCCTTCCTTCGAAACCTAACCTTAACTCAATGTGCTAGTGTAGAATTTAACTTGAAGTTGCGAGGGTAGTTTTACCCTTTTGGAGGGGGGTGGGTGGTGACTATTTGTAGCAAGAGATAACAGCACACGAGCCGGTAGTGGAACCTGTTGATGATAAGCGCCGTCGTCGATAAGGCCCTGACTGATGGACTGGCCCAGACAGAATTTCGGCGAATGCATATTTCATGAGTTGATTAAATACTTCGCGCAAATGTGCACACGTCACACGTGTCTCGTATATACCGCAGCCAGTGCTGCGGTGATTTCACGAATGTTTTTGTGTTCATTGTAATGGTAATAAAACGTGGTTTTACAAATATTTGCAGCGGTTTATAAACCGCAGAAAATTAGCAATTGAACTCAGAACTTAATTCTGAAATAAATGTTAACAATTTAAATTATTTATTTATATAATAGATGAAATACAAAATGATGATATACCAGAAATACATCATAGATAGTACAGATAAGCAAAAGGGTGGACTCCTGGCTCCTAGACCTGTATACCAGGGTACAGAATATACAGAATATAATATAGAACTTATAAAAAAGTATTATTAAATATATATTTTTTGTTAAAAATACAATCAATGAGAATAAAACAAGGTTTACCCCGACAACCAAAGGGTCCGAAATGTTACTTTATTCTGTTAGTTACTCAATGACCATGTATGATGCTAAGTCAACTCGGGTAAACTAACTTCAATAAAATGACCCGTAACCGTATTTTACAAAGAACCATCACAAGTGTTTTCACAAATTATTTATGGAAAGCAAACGAAACCTGTTCCACTTTTTTAATCAATAAAAATCACGGCTCTACCTCTAGCCGAACAAATGGCGAACCGATAAACATTCATCTCCAATACACAGTTGACTAAACGGAGTTTCTAAAAAAAGAAATACGGTCGCACTTGAGCGTACGATTGCTACATACCGGTAAAGACTCTACCACGAGTTTCTAAGTGGAACTTGAAAATAAAATGGAATAGTACATGGGATTCGAGTGAATGATTAGACCATAAAAGTTAGAAGAAATTCGATATCACGTTCAGCCAAATCTTGCATAATAGGTGGTGTTACGTATTATTATTATAACTAAAGTATTAAAAGTCAAGATTCGGTTTCGGAGTAGGATTTTATTTTTACTTGGACGTTTCAAGACATCGACGTTTCACGACTTGGACGTTTCAAGACTTGGACTAAATTTGACATTTTACGACTTGGACTTTACCCGACCAATCGCTATTTTCGACCTGTGGCACTCTTATGAAACCGCATTCTTATGCCACAACTTGATGCTTTTGTCTTGACTTGACGACTTTTGCTTTACAGAAAACCGCTTAGTATACTTATTCCTTAACTTATTAGGGGTCCGGGAAGACCTGGCGACACTTCGATCCCACATGATCTATTTCGCCAAACCATTTTGGTAAACTTCACATACATCTTAGACTAGAAATTCAAATCTTTGGCGTATGCAGGTTTCCTCGCGATGTGTTCCTTCATAATAAATATATTTTATGAACGATGAGCAAATGCGCTAAGGAATACTTTCTCTAGAGAACCAATAGTTGCATTCGAGTCGTCATACAGCCGCGTGTGCAATAGGTAAGCAATGAACAAACGGCCGGGCGAGTGCGAGCGATAAAAATGATATATGTGGCCCGACGTGGACACCGTACAACTACTACTTTATTTGTACTTGAAAACCACATTCTGAAACGTCACAGAAAAGTTTCAAAGCTACAAAGTTTAGTTGAATTTGTGAGTTTGCTCTGATATAAATCTTAACATTTGTGTATGTCTTTTGAAATGGAACATTTTATGGTTTGAAACAGTCAGATGCCAAAGTAATATTCAAATGAATACAGACTTAAATGTTTATTTTTGAAGTAATCGTAATAATTATGTATCTGTCAGCGAGTCAAATCCGAAAAGTTGAGATCTCGCCGCGTAGCACATTGCTACGCTTAGAGTGTGTAGCTATTGCTACGAAGATTAATCAATGATCTTATTTTACTCGTAATTAGAACAAAGTACTTGAAATTGTTGGTAGAAGGTACTTATGACATAAATTGCAAAGAAAAACTTTTATTCCCTCGAGTAAAAGTAACTATCCAAGAACTATGAAGAAACTATTAAATGCATAATGAAGTTGTAAGCACATTTTATAATATTGCTTTCACTGTATTCTTTTGCTTACTGCACAACCTATACCTCTAGAAAAAATTGCTAACAGCGATAACACCGCCCAAGACTTACCTACTATTGTAAGCGAAGATAAGTGTCGGTGCATGCCCGCCTGTAAAATAATTTCAAAAACATGTATTTTGTATTTGTTTAGTATAGTTTGTAGTAGATTTAAGTGTAGGCATAACGAAGTGTCATGTCACTGAGTGACAAAACTCCTAAAATTTAGATTGTAAAAAAAAAAAGTATTATTGCTGTATTTTTCATTTGTGCAATAAAAAGCAATGAATGGAATTGAACCATTCACAGCTACATATTCTGCTTTCCAAAAGATAACAAAACAATAATAATGTCTTGTAAACTCTTCTTTACACTATAAAATAAGCGTTTTCCCATTTTTCGAGCGTAATCGTTTATTTTTTGCCTAATGACCCTCTCGTGTGGCGGGGGGTCGCGCGCGGGGGAGGGCACTTCCTGCGAGATACCCCGCGGGTACCTTCCGAAAGGTTAGCTTTTGGAGCCCGCATTAGGGAGTATAGTTACAAAGCGGCGGAATGAAAAACCACTACTAAAATTATGTACATTTCATTCCACCTAATCATTATGCATTCCTGGTAACTGCCTTGGATGCAGGATGTTATTTTAGTATCCATTTCGGAAATGTGTTGCGAAGGAAGAAATTCATTATGATTACGAATGATTTTAGGTGTAGTATTTTCTTAATTTTTTTGTGTTCCTCAAATCAGTAATTATTTGATCATTTTGTTATTGTTGTGTGTTCATGTGACATTTTAAATTCTTTATTTATGCGAGTTATTCTGTTGCAGGCGGTTTAGGTTCGAAACTTTCAGTTTCAAATTTCAATCAGTTTTTTTTCTGATTACTTACCTAATTGGCTTAGTTTCTTCTTACCGATTAAGAATAGGTACTTACCTTGCACTTGAAACCCTTGATATTCTAATAGAAACCCTAAAAACTATGTCTGTCGTGGGGATACTGGATTAGTTCGCCCATTGTTATTATGTAAGTATCTCTCTCTCTGCAATAAGGTATTTTGCGACCAACACAGTTCAAAAATTAAATTAAATAAACGTATCGTTTCCAATACCGGGATAAAATAAAGTATCCCCGGTACAAAAGGCGTCGTAAGTTTTGCTTATCGACTTCGTGGCCCGTTAGCCACAAGCGAACAATTGATTCGTGCACTCCCACTCGAAGATTTAGCCGGATAAACTCGCCATTTGAATATTACTATATTTTACCATGTCAATTGCAAGCGCATTCGGAGTAAGCGGCAAAAATAAGTAGTGTATTTCAATCAATTCTGTGCATTTTATTCAGTTTCATTGCCAATGTCTTAGAAGGAAGGGGCTTTTACCTTTAAGATGAAACATTGTAAGTATATGCACAGAATACATAATAGTAGGAATAAAGGTCAAATCTACTTCGGTATATATGCCTTCACCCAATCAAGGAGTAAGCCAATAATGAAGTCATAAGAATAAAAATCTTTTCTGAATTTTCATAGGTACAAAATATTTGTGACATAAATAAATAGCTTACCGTACCTTTATGTAATTAAGAATATAATTGTACGAGCGAGCGAGGGTCTACACTAGCTAGGCTAAGCTATATATGCCATGCTTCCCTAAATTTCGGTCCTTTCCGATCTCAGTGCTTTTAATTACATTCCATGCTACGCAATCTATATCTGCACAACCCATAAAATTGGTACTGCCATAATTTCCCAGACGACTTCCACAATTCATACTTGAAATTACTTTAAAATTTCCCAATACCGACTGAAAACTCTCTAGAATAAATATTTTTACAAAGTATCACCCTCTCGCCATTACCCAAGATAAACAAGCCAATACAATTTGGCGAAAATTTCTATCATTTGTGTCAGATTTACTATCCTCTACGTAATAACTTGAAATTGATTCGGCCACCTACCGCCTGGAACATTACCTCTTCTGAGGGGCTCGAAAACGTTCGCGCCATGAAAAATATGACAGCAGGAAACGGGAAGCGAGCCCCATAAGCCTTTTATGAAATCATTAATGACCCGGTTGATGGGCCACAATGAGTTTTTTGGCTGTTACGCGTTCTATTACTAGGGTTTTGTATTCGTTTGTGATTGCGATACCAATATAAAGGATCATATCCTATGGAGCGAATTGGCTGTTTATTTTTACTCGCGGAAGTGAATAAACTTTCTAGTGCTGGGTTAAGTAAGTGGCTCTTTTCATATTATAATAGATGCGAACTTGTAAAAGTTTATTAACAGGTAAGATTATGTATCTTAGTAAATTAATACAGATAATTAACATTATTATCGTTATAATATAATTAATATAGTTAGTAGTATCAAACTAATTTCTTTCGTTTTAGTTTCGTAATCACTATGAAGCGATGCTGTATTGATTAACTTGACTGAACACACACATACTCGTATACGTTCACAAGTATAACAGTAAACTTTCACGACTTTTTTATTTCACCATAAATATATCTCAAGTAAAAACAGCGGTGACTTTATTATTCGCTTAGAATAAAAAAATAATGAAAGCCGTGGGTCTCGGCAGGCCCTGTTGACATTCGCAAGTTTTAATTGCCGCACTTGTAGCGCCGCGGCGGCGGTGTAGTGGGCACGCCGCGACCCGTCAACCGCGACAACTAACCTCTCGCAAAAACTACCCGCATACATACATTTACAAGTTGTAAACACGTTGTTACGCCGCTGTATCTCATAGCGTACCGACCCTTATAGCCTAAATTACGCCATACACCACTCAACTTGTTTTTCCAAAGGAATGAGGGTTGTTCGTGTTCAAGTGTTACTCCTTAACGCGTAATTAGAACATACTGTTACGTCTACGAGTATTAACCTATTCAGACCTACAATTTGTTAGTAAGACTTGATCGTAATCGTACCAGTAAATGTTATTAGATGAACTCATTTGGCCTTTGGTAAGGTTGTTGATGGTTACCGGCCACCGCCGCCGCCGTAAACCTGCAGTCCACCCTGAAGACTATAATAGAATGCCTCGTGTGACTGTGGCTCTCTAACACTGACCTCTATCTAATACACAGGACTGGGACTGGCTGCAGTCAAGTTACTTTCGTGCCTATAGCTGAAAGCTATGGTGACTACTGTCTATTGAACTAAGATTTTGAGCTTTTGGGGTACATCAAAATTAGTTCTCGGGACACTTTGTAACACCCTAAGCCTATCCTAACCTAAAAATGCAAAACTATACCTACTCTACTCTACATTAAAATCTCTACCACTCTATTATTAAAATACCTAACCAAATATATTAATCAAGGTTTAAATTAAAAGGTTCCTAAACTCAATGTTAATGTGTAGCTAAACTTACCTACCTGTAACTACCTACTAGATATTTGAATACTCATACAAGATATTATTTAGCTGCAATATTCTAATTGATTGTTGTAATTTTGATATTAATTTGGCCATGTGATCGTCTAGTTTAGTTCCTACGTTGTGTATTTTTAATGTAACCCATTTTCTTTTAGAATAGAGGTTTGATACAATTAACCGAATACCTGTGATAAACAAGTTAACAGTGACTATTTAATAATGACTATAATATGACTTAAGTTAATAACTAATATTGGACAATGATCCTAGATTGTGAATGAGTAAATAATAGGATAAATATAATAAATATTGAAGTACATTAATACCTGTGTAAAATAATTTAAAGTAGGTATCAATGACAGCATAATAGTTTTTCGGCAAGGCTCCTGCACCGCCCCGCAGAAGCACTGGGTCTCGACAGGCCAGACTGGTCAACCCTCGTCCGAATGCTACGTTAATCTTTTGTCTTTTAGAGTAACGGGGAAATATCTTTTCCATTTTACTAGTCAAACTGGGTGTCATATAAGTATAAGTAAGTATGTCATATTGTCATCAACATCGTGTCGAGAGGAAAGCAAGGGCGACAGCTCTCCGATGCAAAGAGAACTTCTCTAGAATCTAAAACTTCAACTTTTAAGCTTGACTAGGGATATATAAACACTAATACATAAATAGAGATTATATCACCTATCCATAATCTTCAGGATCCAGCCTCAAAGATAAATGAAGATAAATAGCAGGTTATGCCATAAGTTAAGATCATTACTAGATCACAGTAAAGCCTCGGCTACTGTCAGAATGTAAGGAACTATATTCATCCAGTTATTCTTACATCCATATGAGTATAACCCTCAGGTTAGGGACTCGGCCTCACCTCGGCTTGGCCTAAAAGGTATGACTGTAAGTCTAATGATTGAATACTATATACCAGCCCTCGGCACCAGTATAGTAAGGTTTAGATAATTAACAAGCCTCGGCCTTGCTATAAATCTGTGTGAAACCATATTTGGTTGTAAGACTCCATAATTGCTATGGCTAAAATCCCAAAGGTTATTTGGTTGGATAAATATTCAAGATATTAATTTTAGAATTAAAAGGTAACACATTAATATGTTGCAAACACACACAATGTCTCTCTATACAAAAGTATGATTTGAATAATTATTTCTTATTTTAGCATAATAATTAAATCTATATAAAATTTAAACACATTATCTATTCAATGTCCTTAAAACAAAATATTGTTTTAGCCTTTGAAGTATGAAGTATATTTGTACCTATTTGAGTATTCAAACAATACAATAAAATTATTAAATAGCTAAGTCCAACAGTGGACATCCACAATTCTACAATGGAATTTAATCAATCCTAGCATAACCGAAACGTATGTAGGTTATTTGTAAACCTGTTTGGATTTACATTCCTACAGTAAAGTTATAAACTACCTATGTCCAACAGTGGACAATTGTAATAAAATCCTGAAATGGAATCTAACCAAACCTAGTAAAGCCGCATCGCTTTTAGCCTATCTGTAAACCTATTTGAATTTAACATCCCTACTATAAGATTATTAACTATCTACGTCCAATAGTGGACAACTGAAATAAAATCATAAAATGTAGGTTACTACCTAAGTCCAACAGCGGACAACTGTAATAAAATCCTAAAATGTAACCTAACCAACCCTGTAAAACCGCATCACTTTTAGTCTATTAGTGAACATATTTGAATTTAATCTTCCTACTGTAACGTTTATAATCTACCTAAGTCCAACAGCGGACAACTGTAATAAAATCCTAAAATGTAACCTAACCAACCCTGTAAAACCGCATCACTTTTAGTCTATTAGTGAACATATTTGAATTTAATCTTCTTACTGTAACGTTTATAATCTACCTAAGTCCAACAGCGGACAACTGTAATAAAATCCTAAAATGTAGTCTAACCAAACCTGTAAAGCCGCATCGCTTTTAGTCTATTTGATGCCAAGCCATTTAATATGAAATAAGGGCTAGCCTACACGCATAGGCGGCCTTATCCCAGTGAGAGGTCTCTTCCAGCAAACCCTAGAGCTTCCGAAAGAATAAGTTTTAAGAGTTTAGAGCCGAATTTAGTTTATATTAGATTGATTTTTGAATGCTAAATGATTGAAGATAGAAGTTTTAATTTTATAGTTAAATTAGTTTTTCACTGTTCCTAAACCTAAAACACAACCTATAACCGCACTAAATTAACACATAGAAATGCACACAGATATAAAATGAATTAGGCACAGATATACACACGAATATAAATAATACACGAGAAAACACACACGATTATAGCACAGTATAAGATATGGTTATCACGAAAATTATGAAGACGTTGGTAATTTATTCTCCTAAAAGAAATTTCACACACATACGAATGTTTAAGCACACAGTTTAAAAATCATCTTCATTAGGAAGATAGTTATTATGGAACGGACTCACTGATTCCTTCTGTTTGTCAGCTCTGCGGGACTCCGCTCACCAAACCGTAGCCTCCACTCCAGAACTCGCAGATTTCGCTCCTGAACCCGCAGATTCCGCAGCTCTTTGACAAAGGCAACGTGCCCTCTGTCTCTTCGATTATCTAGACGCGCTTTGACTCTAATGTTTAAATTTTTAGCTTTCCGAGCCATTAAAATTTAGAAACAACACTGAATTTAATTGATCAAAAACACGGGATTTACGCTACGGACTTTAAATCTTCAACAACACTGAATTTAATCGTTCAAAGGCACTGAATTTACACCGAACTTCTAGAGGCACTGAAGTTACACTTAAATAGGCACTGAATTTAACTGAATCTTTAATTAAAACTTTCGAAATCAAGAAACACTGAATTTAAATAAAACTTTTCTAAGGCACTGAAGTTAAACTTTCAAAATCACAGAATTTAAAACTCACAAAGCACTGAAGTTAAATAAATTATCAAGAACACCGAAGTTAAATAGACTTTCAAAAACACTGATGTTAAACTTACAAAGCACTGAATTTAAATACAACTTTTCAAATGCACCGAAGTTAGATAAATTTTCAAAAACACAGAAGTTAAACTTACTTTTAAATTCACGGAAGCTAAACTTACTTACAAAGATCACTGAATTTAAATAAAATTGCAAAACACTGAGTTTAAACTAAAATTCCCGATATATTTGGGCAGAGGTTCCCCTTATATACCGGAGTCGAATGTCGACTACTATAGTGACAACGCGTCGCGACGGAGTAGAAAAATCACTGACTGACTATCTTGACCTATCACCCCTCGGCTTTATATAGCCCTCGATACGCATCGCAAGGTGCGCGCTCCGGTTCGGCTTCCGCATTACCATATAAGGAGATTTTTCTTCCCTAATTTCGATCGAAGTTACTTAGCGATCTGGCTGCAGCAGCGCAGCCCATCGCTTCGGTTTGTTTACGCGCAGCGAGAACGCTGCTCCATTCCGATCCGCTGGCTCGCTACCATATAAGGACATTTTCCTACCCAAATTCCAGTCTAGGCTGCTTAGCGATCTGGTTGCGACAGCGCAGCTCGTTGCTTGGCTTTTGTTTACGCGCAGCGACACCGCTGCTCCATTCCGATCCGCTGGCTTACTACCATATAAGGAGATTTTTGTGCAGCTACCCTAGTTAATAGCTTCCTACCTATATTCTATAAGGCACACAGGTTCGATTCCCTGTCTCTAAATTTCTTGATGCTAATTGAATTTCCGCACTCTCTCGTAAAACCATTTATCTTACAGTAATTTCATATGCTACCTTCCCACATCCTTAATCAGAGCAAAATATTGTCGTGAATACAAGGTGACTGGACTTGGTACCAGTACAACTTGTAGGTGGCGTTTCAAATTGGCACACAAAATTAGCTATCATTTGTATAGGACATAGTAAATAGTGTAATATTAGATAGCGTAATATTAGTCTATCTATCCTTTAAATTGGTGAATTCGACTCCAAGGTAAACACTAAATTTTTTTCATGTTCATTAAGTTAGTATGGGTTTTAACGCGTTTGTTAACGTTATTAACTCTCTCTGGCTAGGAATTAAAAACATGTTCAGATGCGAACCACATATCCTAATATGTATATATATATACGCGTATACTAATATCCATGTGTAAGACCTGATGTCCACCAAATAATGCTTGCAGAAATTCAATGTACTTACGTTCTTACATATGTAAGTACCTATACAATATCGAGGCAATAAGATAACAATAGATAAATCGAATGGAATACAATTGTATAAAAGAGCAACGTTCGCTATCACACCTTCAGCACTTGGAGAACAAAATAAACTACGTTGAAGAAAATAAAAGTTACTTGGAAGCGTCGATGTAACATGGAACTGCTAGGTCCGAGGCACGCATTTTAAAAAATGGCACAGCTTATGTTCCCAGCGAGAGAGCGGAAAGCGGGCGGAAGAGGTACCGAGGGGAGGGTAGCGAGGGGCGGAGGGGGGGAGGCGTAGTTTATGGACCGAACTGATACCGGGGACCCAGGAAAGTGCTCCAAGCTTACGCTTAGGATTTGTGTGTGCGAGGTATTTACATGGAATTTTATGCAGGGAAATGTGTGGTTTATTATCTGATTACGAATATACTCGTAATTTCCACACATACTCAGTCTTAAATTGACTTTATTTAAAAATGGTTTAGCGTAATATATCAAGAGGTACTTGGCCGTTTATGGACGAATTTAGAAGATTACTGCCAACAACCTCATATTTGCGCACTTAAGTATGGACTAATTTTTAACAACATTGACTAAGCAATTGACTGCTAAAATAATGGTTGGCCACTTCTCATACCTCACGCGATACAATACTGTGCTAATGCCATTTAGAAGTTAATTTGATCGTCACTCTTACTTACATGGCAATAATCTTCAGTTCAAGGCGAGAAATGGCGCGGGATGGCGGGGGGCGAGGGCGGGGCGCGGGGCCGGTCCTGCGGCAGACATGACTTATTACTACCACCAGGATACAACCCTATTTCGGTCCTAATGACCACCCTCGTGTGCGGGCCTTAATTTCGACGCCCCACGATTTTTATTAACGCCTTCAAGTAGCCGGCAATTTGGGACATCTCCAGTTTATTGTCGGACTGTATCGTCGGCCGGCGGTCCACTTGTAGTTTTTGTTGTCTTTGTTTTAATTAATTTTTCACAGTGGTTAAGGATACCTCTGTTTATTTTAATTGTTTCTTATATCTTTTGTTGTGCTCTGTACCATTGCCTTAATTTATAAAACTACTGTAGAATGTACTTGTACCTAAAACTATTATGAACAAATTCGTACATAAACAAAATCATTGGAACGCTAAGATTTGCTAGATTTTTGCTTGAATACTTGTATTAATTAGCCATGTTTAAAATATTAAACACTTCTTTTCTTATTAATGTACCTACCTATTTAAAGATTATTGATACAATACATAGAGTATAACCAGCCACTATGCTTAGCGTTCGTGGACTATGAGAAAGCCTTCGATTCGATTGAGACCTGGGCTGTGCTACAGTCTCTCCAGCGGTGCCAAGTTGACTATCGGTACATCGAAGTGATGAAGTGCTTATACGAAAACGCCACCATGTCAGTCCGTCTCCAGGACCAGAACTCGAAACCTATCCAACTGCAGCGAGGTGTGAGGCAGGGAGATGTCATATCTCCGAAACTATTCACCGCTGCACTGGAAGACGTCTTCAAGCTTCTGGACTGGAACGGACTGGGCATCAACATAAACGGCGAGTATGTCACTCATCTTAAATTTGCCGATGATATCGTGGTCATGGCTGAGACCCTGGAGGACCTAGGCACAATGCTCAATGGCCTCAGTAGAGTCTCTCAACAAGTGGGTCTAAAAATGAACATGGACAAGACGAAAATCATGTCGAACACCCGTGTTGTACCCACTCCTCTGAAGGTTGGAGACTCTACGTTCGAAGTTGTAGACGATTATATATACCTGGGACAAACCGTCCAGTTAGGTAGGTCCAACTTCGAGAAAGAGGTCAATCGTCGAATCCAACTCGGCTGGGCAGCGTTCAGGAAGTTACGCAACATCTTCTCGTCCCAAATACCGCAGTGTCTCAAGACGAAAGTCTTCGACCAGTGTGTGTTGCCAGTGATGACATATGGTACCGAGACGTGGTCCCTCACTATGGGCCTCATAAGAAGGCTCAAGGTCACCCAGAGGGCAATGGAGAGAGCTATGCTCGGAGTTTCCCTGCAAGATCGAATCAGAAATGAGGAGATCCGCAGGAGAACCAATGTCACCGACATAGCTCAAAGAATTGCGAAGCTGAAGTGGCAGTGGGCTGGGCACATCGCTCGTAGAACTGACGGCCGTTGGGGCAGAAAGGTTCTCGAGTGGCGACCACGTATCGGAAGACGCAGTGTAGGCAGGCCTCCCACAAGGTGGACCGACGATCTGGTGAAGGTCGCGGGACCCAGCTGGATGAGGTTAGCGCAGGACCGGTCGTCGTGGAGATCCTTGGGGGAGGCCTTTGTCCAGCAGTGGACGTCTACAGGCTGATATGATGATGATACAATACATGTTTACTTACTTAAAAAATTGTAAGAAAAGACTATGCATTTGAAACGTATTCTCTCTCTTTCACTCGACTAATGGCCAAACTCCTTTAGGTTGTCAGTTGTCACGGTGCTACACAGTACTAATTTTTTATTCACCCTGTGCATAAAAAATCATTATCCCGTATCCCACTCTCCCAACTTTTAAAAAGGTCACATAAATGTTACCCGAATCATGGCCCATTTCGTTGTTCCGTTATACACTGAAATCCCTCATAAAGGGCAAACAAAGAGGGGCTCACGATTCTTCGTAATTCGAGCCCCATAACCGACACTAAATCGTTTATGATGCGACTTTCGGAAAGGTTAAAAATGACCGGAACGGACAGTACGTAAAGATTTAGATGGTATTACCTGCTCCAAACGCATTTCTGTTTTTGTCATCGCCATTCTGAAGTGATAATCGGTACCTACGAGGTTTGTCCTGGAAAAGCGCAGTGCGTTTGTTTTGCAAACTTTTTTTTAATTGATTAGCTTGTGGATGATTGTTTCTAATCGCTCTGCGATAATAGTATGAATTTTAAAAAAAAGCTACTCCCATATCCCTCAGAGTGTTAAAACGGGTTTTGCGACCCAAAAAACAAGTTCAAATACTAGACTTATGTGAAGTCTAGATAGAGTTCGTTTATCAAAAACCAAAATCTGACAGCCACATTCTAATGAATATGGATGAGTAACAAAATCATTTTAGGGGGTGCCAAAATCGTGCCAAATGTATATCGAAATTGATACTCACTCACACATTCTCATTTTCAAACTCCATATAAATTTGTATGAGCAACTACCTCCCGCTAATCCGCTTCATTTGTCCGCACCCCCCCTGATTTTGACACAGAATTTTTCATCGTTTCCCATACTAAATTTGCAAGATGCGATCTCCACAGGGAGTGCGCGCGCGACAAAAGAGTTTCGAATCTCCTTGGATAATAGGCAAGAGTACCTGAAAATTAGCATTACAGTCCACTTACCTAACTACCTAATATGATTGCTGAGCTTCAAACAAAATTGTTGTGAGCAGTAATCACAAAATAATACTTAAATAGTGCGGTAAAAAGCAAATTGCTGCAAAGGTACAACTTTTGAGACAAATTCGTGCATTTATAAAGTTTTTCTATAAATATAGCCAATTAGGGAACCAGTAATAGCTTTGACTGTTAATTATTAAAGTCTAGTAAAACCAGCATCAAATTTTTGGAAGCAGTGAGTTTACAGGTTTTCAGGTTAGTCATTTTTTGAACGGTTGGACGTTTATTAAATTGGAAAGATTTTAAATCGTTTAATTCATACTCTCCCCTCCCCGCCGCCCGTTTCCATCCTTTCTGGCTTAGTGATGTTATAAATGTCATAATTTATGATATTATATATAATTAGGATATTCGTATCCTTTCAATAAAAATTAATCCAAGTACAAATGCTTCGCGCTCGCCGCGTAGTTTTTTCTGAAATATCATAATTTTGGCAGGCTGATGTCATAATTTCTGAGTTGGTATCTGACATCCCTCTGGCTCTCACTTTGCTCGCGATCAGACGTCAGCAGCGCAGGATATCCGCGACCCAGCTCACATAATTACCGCAAGTAGCTCGATGATGAGCCGTTAATCCGGCGGGCTGAATAAATTTGCATTGTTAACTGCGTTTACTGGCATTCGCGATGCACAAGTGCATTCAACTTACACATTTGCCAACATTGTGTTGCGTGTGTATGTATAAACATGACGTTGTGTTTGGAATACAGGAAAAGACACAAGTATATTCTACTAAAAGCTTTAAAAGGGTTCACAATATGCGTACAATTTCCGAATTCATACAATTCCACTTTCGTACAATTTTCTTAAACTTTTTTATTTCGGTTTTACTTGTTTATTATTTGGGTGTGCTAGCATTAATTAGGAATGCCAAAAAAATGAAAAATGATACAATGTACAATTGAATATATTTTTTAGATTTCAATTGTACATTGTATGGAGAGGCACATCATTTTTCTTACACATACTGAAATATTAGTTTAGTATCCATGTAGAATAGAATGTATGTTATATACGGGGGAGATCAAAATCCCGTAGTAGGCTACATAGTACTTACTTATTGCCACGCGGTATTCCTTGCTTACAAGGCAATCAAGGGTTTGTCGAATCAAAAATAATAATAAAAACAGGAATGTGGAATTGTTCGAATACGGAAACTGTACGAATGTGTCTGACCTTATTTAAAATGATTTGTTTGTTGAATGCAGTTACTATAATACAGGTTGATATTTTTCACATTACGGCAGATATTATGTCCCGCATCACCCTCACGCAATTATAGCAAACAGCAATGCTTTACGGGTTTGTTCCGGTTTGAAGGCAGGAAGCCATTTTAATTACCTACATGTGCACAGTTTTTTTGACTGCTTTATGGGGCTCATACACGGAACTGTAGTAGCGAGACAGTGCCCTCGGCCAAGTGCTCGGTCATCATCAAGAGCCTATTAATCTCCCCACTGCTGGGGCTCAGGCCTACCCTCTCAACGAGGGGGTGAGGACTATAGTCCACCACGCTAGCCCAGTGCGGGTTGGTGGACTTCACATGCGCCTAAGAATTTCTTCTTCGGCATATGCAGGTTTCCTCACGATGTTTTCCTTCACCGTTTGAGAGCAGTCAGTACATGTACATAAGTTTCGAGAAAAAACCCATTGGTACATGGTCCAACCGGAGATCGAAAGAGCTCGGTACATATGAACATTTTGACGAGTGCCTCGGCAGAGCAGAGTAATACATCGGCCTGCACTCGTTACGTGTACTAACCTATTACGCAGCAATCCCGTAAAGCCTGCTGTTTACAAGAATTACGTGACGTTTACCATCAGATGGCCTTGAAAAAATAATGATCATATTTTATATAAGTAAAGTAAGTACCTAATCGTTTAATTTCAAGCAAACAGCTAACATTATCAATTATAACCTATAATTTTATTGGTTTCTTAAACCTGGTAAACCTGGTTGTTGCCATAAACACAACTCAGCTTATTGCTTCGGACATATTTAAATGTCAGCAGCGCTTGGTATTCTGTGAAGCCCAGTTTTAATATTGAGAGAACAGAAAAACACTTAAGACTTCATTATGTCAGATATCGTGTTTACCGTTGACAATGAAATATGAAAAATATCGTTTCTAGACCTACCACCTTACTTCAGCAGCGTTTGTTGCGTATGTTGCTTTTACTTAGGTTGAAGGTAGAGCACTATCCGTCTGGGTAGGAACCTTCATCTTACCTATTTCTGACGTCAAATAGCAGGCAGCATTGAACAATAACGAACCTCTAGGTAAAATAATAATATGGTTTACTTAGGTCTTGTAACTGCTCTACTTAATATACGTAACTTAACTGAAGTTCCAGTTAATATAACTTATGTTACGTGTCAAACAACAAGTTTGCTTATAAGTTATTAGTTTAATTCAAACAACAGTTTCAGAAAGAGGGAAATCCCTGTAATTACTCATAATATCTAAATTTTGATGCGATTAAAAGATGTGATTAGAAAATGATCAACAAATTTGCGTTAAATAAATTCCTGTTTCATCTTGAGATGGACCCCAAAAAATGCAAGTTTGTGATAAAACGTGAGTAAAAAATATAACTAGATTTACAAATGCAGAATAAACGTAGTACGATTTCGTGAAACCCGGATATCGTATGAATTTGGAAACTCCTTGGACTTCCAGTGAATTCAAATTAAGTGAGTTCCACGCATGAAGCTAGGATCTTTTTGGTGGGCGCCCGCGCACTCTATAGGGAGTAATAAAATAAATAAATAAAAAGCCTTTATTGACATCTAAAAAAATATATAAATCAATAACAAATTTTATTTAACTACTTATTAATGCCTTGCAAAAAAATCTCTTGAAGTGTCATTCTTTTGTTTCATTAAATTATGTTACATATTCTATTTATTCATTTCAAATTGATATTATTATTTATTTTAAATTTTATATATTATACATTAATAGAATTATTCATTGATGTTCCATCTATGTGTGTGACACTGGATTAATTAGAAGTCCCCGATTGTCAGGTGTAGGCCTCCTCCAGGCGTGGCCATTCGTCTGTACTTTGTGCCGTGCGAGCCCAGTGCGCGTCCGTCGCCGCGATGTCGTAGGCCCAGCGCTTCTCTATACTGTACCTAGCTAAATTCGAACCTTCATGCCCCAACCAAACAGTCGCAAAGATCCTACTAATATTATAAAAGCGAAAGTTTGTAAGGATGTTTGTCACTCCACGCTGTGACGGCTGAATGGATTTTGATGAAACTTGCTACTTACAGTGATAGTTTATAAATAATACCTAGGCTACTTTTTACCGCAGTTAACTGTTCGGCTGTGCGGGCAACGCTGCGGGCAACAGATAGCAGTAAATAAGTAGGTATCGAAGTACTGCTCTAGTAAGTAGGTGCATTCACAGAAGTAGGTAAGTACGCTGTAAGCAGACCACAAATCTCCATTAGGCAAGGCGCAAAGAAAGGCGTGCGTCGCGTGGCAATGCTTTAATTGCGAGTGTTTATCGCAGCTATTACTCTTTGGGCCCGCTTAAATAGCGCTCATACGTCACAGCCGCCATGTAATTATTTTCCACGTGGAACACTCGAAAAACGGTACTTGAAGCATCTTTGGAACGAGACTCGCTCCGTTCCTGGGACCGTTTAATTTGTTTTCCCCTAAACACATACACGACGCGGACGAATTAGTATGAATAACGCGTTTATTTGCAAAACCACCGTTTTCAGGGGGTTTACTGATACAATGGAAATTATAAAAGATCCTAAGCCCGTCAATCGGAACGTTAAAATCGGCTGAGCTAAAATTCGCCAAAACTTGCCGATTGCCGTCCCGTTTCTAGATATAACTGGTTTAATAAGTTCAATAACATATACGGAACCGATAACATTAGCGTGACTAAAACTTTGCTGACATTTTGAGGCAGCTGACATGAACTGCGAACGGGCGCCGGGCGGCGGCGTTGCCGCTGTCTATAATTCTCGTCTCATACAAACTCATGTAATCTCGTACAGAGCGGAGGCGCCGCGGGCGGCGGTGAAGCTCATCATATTATCAGATCTTAAGATCTATTTACATACCTATTTTAAAAAGTGTATCGAGTACTTTTGCTCTGGCCACTAATTAGAGACAATTCGTAGATACCTTAAAAACGCATAAAAACTTTTGTTTTACTCTTAAATATGAATGACAGCCTCCAACATCCTAGATGGCCAGTGTGTTTTAAATGTTTCCGAAAGTGTATTGGGTATACTTGAGGATTGAGGATTGAACTGGCCACCATCGTTGTATTTACGTTGATTGAGTATTTTATTTTTTATTTTTTTTTTAATCACGGCTTTTAAAACGTACCCTTTTAAGCCCGTTTAGTTTTAAATATTGTGAATACTGTAGCTGATAATGAACAAAAATATAATAGAGAGCGGCGGGCGCCGCCGTCGCCGTTGCGGAGGGCGGCGATGCTGCTCTGTAAGTTTTGACAAGCGGCGCTGCCGCTGCCTAAACAAACTTATGTAATCTCGTAGAGAGCGGCGGCGACGCCGCTCATTATAATACCACCCATAGCCATAGTTTTCCTAACAAAATAATGCTTTATTTAAATGTTTTTCTCATAGATTTATAAAACCTAGCGAGCTTTTTCCGTGTTCTGTGGTTTTTCTATTATTGTACATGTGACTATGTGACCCAACCAAAGAGATTTTAATTCAATATTATTACTTTCATTAATACAATATTGGCGCGCGCTCGGCGCAGGCGCGTTCTCTGTTAGACTTCCTTACAATTTGGAGCCATACGTACTGTGAATTGTGTTTTTGTGAATAAATGGTATCTCTCTGCCTACCTCGTCAGGGACATAGCGTGATGATAGTATGTATGTATGATTCTTGTATTTAAACAATTTTTATTTACGGATGCATTTTTAGTTTCCTATATAGTAGTAAGAATAGAATTGCACACGTCTTTCCTTACCAGTATAGTTGGACGGAACATTATTCTCAGGAACTCTTTACTTCTTAACAGTCGATACTCGTTGCCGTTATTGCGAAACTTTTCCAAGCATTCCTCTTTTATTACTCCAATTTTGTACGACTAAGCCTATCCCGCGGAGGGGCGCTCGCCATCTTTATTATTTAGATTTCGATCGCTCCGTAAGGCATCTACACATTAAATCCACGCTTAGAGGGAGGGTCTATACGCAAATTACAAGAAATAGATACCAAGGTATTGCTAGAAGACTAGTAATTTGTTACTTTCGGTTCTTAATTCGCGTGACAATACGGGAAGTCATTAGGTAGTAGTCCTTTTTGACAACATTAATACTTTAGCACTACTTTCGATCACTACCCTACTTCAAAGCAACAGCCTAATAATATGTCCCCACTGCTGGGGCTCAGGCCTACCCTCTCTACGAGGGCGTATGGGCTATAGTCTACCACGCTAGCCCGCCTAAGAATTTCTTCTACGGCGTATGTAGGTTTCCTCACGATGATTCCCTTTACCGTTTGAGAGCAGTCAGTAAATGTACTTAACATTCGAGAAAAGAAACCATTGGTACATGGCCCGGCCGGGGATCGAACTTCGGATCTTTTATATGATAGGCCGCATCTTATCCCCCACGCCACTGACGCTCTTCCTACTATCCTACTTACAGATTAAGTTTAAGTTTTAAAATTCACAAAATTAACGTGCTCTGACAATTTCTCAATCAAACTAAATGCACTCTCAAAATTTTCAATTTTATTATTATACTTGAAAATTTTAAGAGTAACTAAGGAATATAGGTAGGTAATCTCGAATATAGATTGTTACTTATAACCATTATAGGTATACGAGTATACTTACCTACTAAATCAATATTAACTCTTACTTCTGTGCTATAACAAAATATCAGCTTTGAATATCGGTAGTATGTTTTACTGTGTGAAAGGGCATGATAGTAAAACTGTAACGTTCGATATTGCGTCTAAATGTCAAAACCAATGTGGTATTTCGGAAGGGCAGAAAGAATTATTCATTTGTTGACAGCGCCGGCGCCGCGCCGTAACGACTTTCGCGGAATAGAATTACAGTAACATACCTACTTAAACTATTTTTCTAAGTAACCCGTCCTAACTGCGATCATGAGTAGATAGAAGTTTAATTTATGAAGCTTGTTAGATCTACAGAGTTATGTATGTAACACGAGTTACAACGCTGGGAACAAAAATGTTTCATAAATATATGAAAAGTCGCTTGTTCCGTGAATCTACTGACTGTCTCCAAAGGTAGATAGACGAATCAGGATTTTCATTCCATAATCACCACCAGTTTAATTTTCTATATTTACCACCAACTATAGCTAAATCGTTTAATGAAAGTCTATCTGTCTCGCAATATAATATGAAGATACATAATCTGTTCTAATTAAGGCACTACATCGACATAAGTACTTACATAAATGTTTTAAACGTGTATAAACTAAACACGAGAACATTCAATAATTATATTAAATAGGAACAACTTAGTTCTCAACACTCGTGAAACATTCGAAACTAAAGATACAACCCTACGTCAGCGACGGTCCATGCTAACCATTATCAAGGTAATATAGAGTGAGGCGTCGGACACTTCCCACCGCACTAGTCCGGGATCGCATCCCGGGCCGGGCTTCGAATCCCGAATCGGGCATATTAGATTAGACATGTCGCTCGGCACGAACTATTTAGTACCTACCTACTTGAATCTGTCGTATCTAATGTTTGGACGGAGGTTGAACACAGTGGAAGAGGCTTTTATTATATTTATTCAATTTAATAAGTATACTCGTGTCGTCTTATAAAACTTATTTAATTGAATAAATTATTGATGATCGACTACTTTTAAGGATAATACAGCCAGTGATTACTCGTATTACCTATAAATAGGGGAATATCAGACTCATACTTAACAGACAGACATATGAATATTTAATTAGCTAAACCTCATACAAAGCTACGAGAAATCGATAGGAGATTGTATAAGACGATTCTATAAATAGATACATTATTGCATTATATTGGATTCCACGTAAAGAATGATTTTGTTGCGTCACGCCAGGTATTTCATCTGATTTCTTTCGCTATTGTGTCTCTACATTCATTGTCAGGGGTTAGGGGTAGGGGCCGTTCATTAATTACGTAAGGACGGTTTTGTCCATTTTTGACTCCAAATAAGGACACATAAGTTTTGTCGGACCCTCCCTAAAAAGAATGAAATATTTAGTTATATGTTGTTAGAAAAATTATAGTTTTAAATATTAAATATATATATAGGTTTGGAAATTTCGACAGGTAGTAAAATATTTGATTTTGAATGGTTTTTAAACCCGGAGGTACAGTCATGTACAGCTTTTTTTACCCCCTCCCTCTTCTCCTCCCAATGGAAAGATCGCTGACTTGCCCCTCAATCTGAATTTGGATCCGTTGCATCCTAACAGAGATGTTGGCCCAGCTAAAACGCATTTAGCGAAGCCTTGTCCACAGGCGTCTTCGGGTGGCGTCCGAGCAGGTATGTGACATTACCTTCATCGCAGCCGGCGGCGGCGGGACAGTGACACGGGTTGTGGAATCAGTCCTCCGATCCCCTCCAACCTTGATTATGATAAACGACTTATGAAATTAAAACGGTCGTACAACAAGTTGCCATTCAAATGAATAAGGCCTTTGTTGAAATTCATTCCCTTGACAAATCGCTTCTCTGCACTCCGTATACATTGTCTGTTAAATTAAATGGGTCGCCGTCTATTGAAATCGTTTCACGGAAGGCTATTCGAAGACAAAACTATAATACGTCAATCGTGTCCGTGTGGCGTGTCTGTTCTTACCAGAAATAGGCCGCTGAATATACAATGCCTCCACGTATCGATCCACCCACAAGTGGAAGTAATCTTACAAGTGTCTATTCTGTTATTGCTAAGCTTTCGAGTGCCTATGCGATGGTACTATTGAGCTCGAGTTTCCGCACTTCAGATTTTATTAAATAATAATCAAGTTTTCATAAACCGCCTCTTAGGCTTCGTGGCTTGGTCATTGGACTGGAGCGCCAGGGTTGTGGGTTCACTTCCCACGGGGGACAGACAACTTTGTACATTTTGTATAAGGCTCTGACCTAGTTGTTGTACTTATTTGTGATTCAAGTGCCAATATTACGGGAGAAAACCCCCGTTTTAGATTAGACTGTAGTATGATAATTATGAATATATCTAGTAATTCCTGTCTGTTAGAACATACAACCTATCTATTAGTATCATCAAGACCGGTCATATGGAGAAGTCAGAAACTATAAGAGATTGTAGAAATAAGAAAAACTGTAACTTATACCTACCTATTTTCAGAAAAACTCAACGCAACTCGCCAATTCAGCCCGAGGTTAATAAATGATAATAACGAATTTATATTTTAAATAATATATGGCCATAATTTTAAATAAGATTGGTAACCAAACTTTAATGTAGTTGCGTACGTACGCAACTACATACGTTTTGTATCTACGTACGTACGTTTTGTATCTACCCCGTATCGTCATTATTTCACGTTATAGAAATAGCGATGTTATTGGCAACAATGCTTGAGAGCAAGGGTAGATAGATATCCGCTACGAGCGATCTCTGACATCGTTCCAATAACTTTGACATTTCGCGATCTCGCGCTCGTACCTGTCTCTGGCCGCGCCCGCCCCCGTCCACGACCTCCCCAAGTTCCCGCCCTCACAAATTTTCGACTGAAGCGGACTGTAGTTTGTTTTCTTTGTGTCATTTCCTTATCGCTCTGCCAAAATACGTTTCATGACTGTTACGTCAGCCGAAACATACTTCAGGTGAAAAATATAGTCGGTGCATGTAGTTTTGATTGTTAGAATTTTCAGGCTTCGGAAAATAAACTGCAGACAGTTATTAAGATAAAAAGGAAAATTGCTTTGCTCTTCGTATTTCGAACAAAAACTGCAGCAATTTTTCAACGTGAAAATATACAAAGCGAGACAATACAAAAAGCAATTATTTATAAAAATCTCTTTGAAAATACCGCACAAGTGCTTGTCGCAGGTAACGGGTTACCGCAATATTACCAGAAATATTTTACAGGCCCATTGCACTTCCACGCGAATTTTACATTACATTTTAAACTATTTGAATTTTATTGGGTTATGGCATTTCAGTACAGCACGTAGAATAAATGAAGGTTGTTAAAACATTACCATCATTTTATGATGATGGTATTAAAGTAGATTGTTAGCCAATTGATTTCTTGGACCATCCATTATAGTTAGTATGTATAAGCAAGCCCTTCTCACAAGGATTTAAAACCCTTTTTCTGAGACCTCCACAGTTGATAAAATCGTCGTATATTTTTAAATAAGGGCAGCGAGCGATGCATCTTAATTTCGAGATTGGCCAAATAGCACAGAATACATTATGCATCAAAGGTAGTAAGTAGGGTATTACTAACGAGAGTCTGTTAGAAGCCCGATGCCGAAGGCAGTGGGCTTTTAATGATTCGAGTTTGTAATACCCCTAATGTCCTTAATGCACACAATGTTTTTCATCACATTTGGGAGGAAATGAAGTTGTCGTAAGCGGCGATATACTTTTCTTTAGACTTTGCTGGCAGTAGCATATAATTATAATGAAGTTAAAAGGAAAACTAAGACAGTTTAAGAACAGAAGTAGGTTATTATTAGTTTTCGAGTAAAAGTCGACCAACTTAAAAAAGGCCAAAAAATTAAATAAGTTAATAGTTAATAAGGTATGAATTTTTTTTTCGTGAATCTCATGGTGTGGGGTATCGTTGGATAGGTCTTCCAAAAATATTGGGGGTGTGTGTAAACCATTTTTCGATTTAGGGATCCGTTTGCGAAATAATAAAGTGATAATTTTTTTTTTACTTAATCTGCCTCCAACTCCAAAGTTGACTTCTGTTCGTTTCTTTTAGGTTTGGTGTTATGATTAGTACCACTCAAGAAAAGGGGAGAGGGGAAAGTGTCGGTTATTGCATGGTTATAAGGGCTCGCGAGGTCAACTGTTCTCACAGAACCACTAGTAGTAGATATACTTGGTTGAAATAGTATGCGTCGATATGTGACTATTGACAGTACCCATAGACTATATTACTAGCGTAAATCATTGACAGTACCTAAACATAATATTATTTAGCCACGTCAAGTTTCAAGACGTTGGCACCACTATTCACGTGCATATGCCCCGCGACACAGCAGCGCCATGCAGCGAAACAACATCTATTTGATTCTTATCTCAACCCCCACCCTTACTACTTCAGCCCCCCACCGCGTACATCGCAAATATAAATAGGTGTAATTTTATTTGCTTCATGACAATCTGTTTTGGGAACAAGATAATCTAATCTATCTCTTTTCAAATAATACTTTCGTAATGAAAATTTTTTAGAAGTCTTTTTATAAGCTTGCATCATGTCGAGCGAGACATTTAGCTCAAAGAGTCAGGGATACGTACGTATTTCGAAAAGAAACTGTTTTGGAACGATTAATAAATAAGAGTGAAGGAAGTAATTGTACTCGTGAAAAAAACATCGCGGTTTTGATTAAAACCGATTGTATCGACATTTTTGGGCTCCATATCTAAGTGTACTTAAACACATAATTAGGGAGTCAAAAAATGTCGATACAATAGTACATTGTTACCCCAGGGGTGAAAGTAACTTATTTAGTCCCGAAACGGGGTTTGGCGCCCGACGCGTAGCGAGGGCGCCAATAGTTCGAGGGACTCTAAATAAGTCTTGAACCCGAGGGAAACACTGTGCTTTTCATTAAGAATACACTGAAAGTGAAAACAAATACATAAAATGAGTGTTAATACAAATCTCTGCTATACGGAAGTATAAACAAAACTCTACGGCTCGAAAAAACAAATTAAGATCGGATTGTCGCTTTCCCGTCTATTTTGTTTTTTTTTCTGTGGCCGGCCAGCTATTCTGACATTATTTTTCACTTCCATCATTGAAAAAATGGTAAATATTTTGCCCAAATATATGTTATTTTAAAGAAATAGTTGACAGTAATAATTATAATAAAGTCATTTAAAAATATATATTCTTCAATTATTACATAACTTTATGAAATCAATTTTACATCGCGCTGTAATTGAGTGGCTGTATAGACAGTTGGATCATGGTCCAATAGAAATGTCAAAATAGTACTAGTTTTTTTTTATAATTTGACAGCTGTCAGTTGAAAGCGATTCTCCCTAGGACTGAGATGTATTACTTTCAACCCGCTCCTCAGGCAACTTCAGACCTACTTTCAGAGTATGAGTAATGAAAAAATATTTACGCGCGTGTGTGTCTATATGTCCGTCACTTTGTCTAAACCAGTGAAGCGATTTAAATTAAATTTAGTTATTGGAAGTATATTTGAGAATATCTACACGGGTAATTACCTTTTTTTGTTTTTCCTCACATACTAAAACCATACAATCGTAGGTACCGTGTACAACTTTTCAGAACGATGATTATTAGTGAAATGTTATGGCATCCTTTTCACATGTATGATGAGTCATATGTTGTGTAAAGAGGATAAATATATTGAGAGATTTGTTTAGCTTTCCATGCTCGCTCTATTAATTTATTCCTCTAAGATACAGCGCATCTTGTAAAGTAAAAGTAGAATACCTATTCTAATCAAAAATACAGCGAACTTCAAATAAACACGAACTTCAAACTAAACTAAATGTCCTAGTGACGATGAAAACTCGCCGTAACCATCAAAATGAAGGGAGAAAATAATGGGGAACAAAAGAAAAAATTCTTTCACGTCCGCTGTAAAGCTTAGTTTGTGAGACGCCAATAAACTCCGCGAATTCGTCCAAACTGGCTTGAATAAATTGCGAATTTTATAGAAGTCATCTCGCAAAATGTTTCCAAAATCATAGCGCACAATAAAAGTTTTATTGGCTCGCTATTGTCTCGCAAGCAACGCGGGGAAGGAGAAGGGGACGGATGGGAGAAATCCGTACACGGCGAATTCTAAAGTTCCCGTCGCTCTTCACTGGACAGAAGGAAGTTGTGTAATTTTTAGGACAACCGTCTCCTGCGACTAGCCTGGAAAGTGTGCCACATGGATACCGCCAACTTTTAAAAATACCTATAGTTCCAACCCCCAACTCCTACGGAAACGCAACGCCGCCGGAGAATTTCACTTAAGCCCTGATATTCATTATTTTCAAGAAAAAACGCAACATAAGCGTGTTCCATTTAAGTGCCGTAGTTTCGAAACTGTTACTATAAAAAGTAGCGATGTCGGGGGAAATAGCATCGATTTCTATTTTCTATATTTCTCTACGAGTGCCGCGAACTCGAGCGCGCGCTAAAAGAAATCGATTCTAAATTCATCGAATACAAATAAAAGTAGGGAACTGTGAAAGTTCTACTATGCAATTAAACCGCACTTTACTGCTGCAATCCCTTGAAATAAAGAACTTTAAAGGAGTGTCCTTTTTGTTCGTAACTTACTCCTTTATTTCTTGGTGCGCCCATTGCACTGAACATAATGTGGCCACTGCAATAGAGGTACCTGCCTGATCCTGCACAATTGCACACGAACGTTACAAGTTGCTTTTCCAAATGTAACATGTATTTTCTCAAATACTTACATGCACTTTGCGAGATTATTCATATAGCTACAAAAATTATGTGACCCATTACACATCACAATCTTGATTAATATCTCTGGACGAATTCTAAATGAAACTCAGCGAGCAAATGAGTTAGACCACCCTGCATATGAAGTAGCATTTTAAGCAGGACTTTCGCACCGTAAAAAACAATAAAGCTATTTTTTGTGCCCGGCGCTAAGGAATGCATACCTTTTAAATAATTACTCGTATCGAAAAGTCAGCAAAGTGCGGGTTCTTTATTTCGCATCATTGCCAGGTAATTTTACATGTCTATACATAATCCGTATTTCGGCTCAGTTGGTCCAGTACCTAGTGTTCGCGTCGTCCGACAGACAAACAGACCGATGGAGACTAACTTAGTTAATCACGATCAATATTGGAGTAGGTAGTGTTCAACATGTGGCGCACTCAAGCTCTGAAAGAGATGAAATAATGCTTCCCTTGCTATTGTTACTGAGCTGAGATGTAACAAAGCGAAGGGCCCTCCATGTTCCGGCGTTTAGCTGGACTTTGTACTTACCCAGCTCAGACTACAGTGCGTGCCCTATTATGTAAAATCTCTACGCGGCTGCTCGTCAAGATTTATATTTCGTACTTTCCAAATAGGCATGGAGCTCCTAAATTAAATTTTTTAACAGGAGAGAATAATTAAATTTTATGTGAAAAAAACGCCGCATAAACTTTTTCCTGGCCTGAGTATAAAGTTTCAGTTTTAAAAAAATTTAACGCATTCCGTCCATTTTAAATGTCATGTATATAAGCGAAAGCTCTATACACTCACTAAAATGTCATCTTATTAATTTTCTTTTACGAGTATCTACTTGATAGCAAAAACTTTTTACACAGCGTTGACAAAAAATCACTGACTCCAAGATTGCTGTCGTAATTTACGACGCCAATATCGCTTTTCTTCTTAGCGGGCTCTCGACACGAGAGCAAGGGAGGGCGGGACTCGCATAAATATCGTATAATTACAACTCTCCTATACCCTAATCCGTGCCAAAGAAACATCACTTGCATCCGATACAAGTACGGCTGAGGACCCTCGGCGTGGCATTGTTGCCAGTTGAACAAAGCTGAGGGCCCTCGCTGGTTGGCGTGACCTCGCCTCACTCCGCGCCGGTCTTGCGATACTCTTTGTGATAGCACGTTTTTAGACCGAGCCGTGGACTGACTGACAGTGTTGATAACAAGTGTCTCCTTTTATTGTGAAAATGATCAATGGGTTTCGAGGAACACTTATGATTTGGTACTTATACAAGTGTCTACCTAAAACTTTGCTATACTTTTGTAAAGAGTACTTCTCTTTAGACATTCTGCTAGATACTCTTTTCTGCCATCTTGTACCTACTGTAAATCTCACACTCCAAATACGTTATACTTGGACATAAGACGTCTGTTAAAATGTGTGATGTCCGCTATATGAAGTGGATTCATTTATTTGCGCTAGAAGCTTACAAATTATTTACCGTAGGCGAAACACGTTACTAATTACTATTTACATGTTGTTAAATTACGATACGTGTGGCAAAATAAACCGGTCTATATAATAAACAGACACTTGCAAACAAAGACATAGTTCGCACGCCGCCGGTCGCCACTCGAGGCGGTGGCGCCGGCACCTCTCAAACTTACCTACTGCATTCCTGTTAAACTTTTTGGCACTTACGACTCACACGTAAACAAACTCTCGCAACACTGGGAAACTAGGTAAAATTTTAGTGATATAGTGAAGTTCTGCGCTTGTGTACATGATTTTACTTCACTTGTATGTAAAGATGACACGACGGGAACGAATTGAATGATCAAGGCCAAATCAGTATTAAAACCTTTCATATATAGAGTGTTATGCCTAAAAGAGAGTCACAGCTTGCAATCGATATACTGCGGCTTCATAAGTATAAGCAAGAATAAATTAGCTCAGGAGAAAGGATTAGGAAACCAATAGTGTTCCATTCAGTAAGAAGACTATAATGACATCTTGCAATCCTATCCTACTAATATTATAAAGGCGAAATTTTGTAGGGATGTGAGGATGTTTGGATGTTAGGATGTTTGTTATACTTTCACGCAAAAACTACCGAACAGATTTTGATTAAACTTGGTACAGTGATAGCTACTTTTAAACGCGGACCAAGTCGCGAGGCGTCCAATAATACCCCCTGAGTAACAAAATGCCTACATAGAGGCCGCTGTTTCACAATGTACACGGGAAAAACTATTCTACGCGGGCGAAGCCGCGGGAAAAAGCTAGTAAAATTATAAAACATAAACAGAATGCTAATGAATGACATCTGAAAGTAAGTTCAAACAACTTGATAAAGAATCTTTGTAGACAGCCTCCGAGACTTCATCTTACAGTCTTTATATTGCAAAGTTACACAGCCTTACTGCACGGAAATACTTAATTATTTTAAGCTGAGCTCTCTCTTCATTTGTAGTTTATTCTACGTTTATTTTATTTTTGATTCAGACAGGGCTTAACTGCTCATGGTGCATTATTTTACAGATTAACTCAGCGTTTGCACATCTAAAGGGAGATTTAATTATTTTAGTGATATTTGTTAATGCTTATTGTAATTAATTCAATCAATATCGACCTGAAAATGTTGAGCTAAAACCATACAACCTACACCTATCAAACTTAGTACAAAATCGAACAAAGGTACGTTACGTGACTAGATAGCACGAAACAAGCAACAACAAAACAAGATATTGAATCAAAATTGCAATTGAGTTAGACAGTGACCCATAACTAAGGAACAAGATCGCAAAACTCGTTCCAGTGAAAATCTAAAAACCAAACATGTCGAACGGGCGGAACTAAAGGATGTTTTGTAAAAGTTTTGCGACGTTTATTGCAGTACGGAGGCATAGCCGAGCAGGGGCCCCGGATAACGTCTCCAATCCCTCTCCCGCCCAACTTGCTGAATAACACATTTTATTTCTTTTTTTGTTTGTTTGCAAAAATATTACACTTCACTAAAGTGCAATTTTAATTTTATGCGTAAAATGAAATATCGGCGAATATAGTTTCGGGCATTATTATGCATAAACGATTTAATCTCAATCGCTGATTCGAACATACGTTTTTCGATATACTCAGAAGACAGGCGGGTCACACAGAACAAGAGATGAATAGTACGCTTTAAGTAGAAAACGTTCCTTCTTGTTACAAAATGTAGTCGCAAAAACACACTTAGGCGATTCATGCAAAAGGCTGTATTGTAATAATTTCAACCAAACCGTTACACTAAATGCACTCTGATTCCAGTTCATTAAGTGACGTAACGAGGTAAGCAGGCCAAGTTGGGAACTGCGTAGCTTTGCCCACAGTCCGGAGGCTGTGCGGCCTCTCCAACTCGCAGGAGCAACCTGCGGCGTGCCTTCACTGTTTCAACTACCTCCAGTGCTCTCGTACGGTTTACCGCTTTGCTACTTTGCTAAGAATGCCCGTCGGAAAGTTAATTAGGGTGCTGACCACAGATTTGTTAAGCTTTAATACGCGGCTTGAAGTGTTTTCGACGAAAATAATAAATATTTTATTTGCGTTGTGCAAAAATTTTTGAAAAACAACTGACTTCATAATTTCGTTTGTTATTCTTTTCGCGCACCAAAAAAAATACAAAATACTTAATAAAGCAACAAATAATTTAAAAAGAAATTATTATTAAAATTAATAAAAGAATTTTTAATAATACTAAAGAATTTTTTCTCTGTGATAAATAAGGATAACAGAATACCTATAATATGTACCGAGAAAAAAAGGATTCATAGGTACCCAATTAATCTAAAGGCTCTGAGCGGGCTGCATTATTAAAAATAGGACCTTCATACAAATATCAACGCAATATTTATCCCCAGCATTCACGGCAATAGCTCAGCAAAGAGCGAAAATCGCTCTAAGGTTCGATTCCCGTGCAAGGCGATAAAGCGTGCGAAAGATTCATCACAGCCCCCAGGGGCCGATTCCTCTTCAAAGTTGTTGCCGACCCTCCGCCCTCTCGCTCCGTTATATCATATTTTTCAAAAATTTCCTCTCAACTTAGTTGAGAATTTTCAAAGCTCTACCATGATAACTTTCGACATTGAATTGAATTGTCGATATCGTTTGATCTAATCTATGAAATAACTTGGGACTTTGCCGTAGCTTTCATTATATCGTAAAATATTTTCTGTACTTAGAGATTGTAATGAAAATCTTTATAAAACTAATATTGTATCAGTAAGATAAAGGAGGTTGGGTTTATCCCAATACGTTATTGATACTTTTTCTGGAAGTATTATACACAGTAAAGAATAAGTTCGAAAAATTATAATAAAATCCGTAATAATTCCAAAAACAACTTATTACGAGCCTGGATTCAATCCTCATCCCTGACTAACCCCTTATAATCTAATGCTTCGTTGTATATAATAATTAGCGTTGTCAGTCTGCTGAACGTCCAGAGCTGGACATAAGCGGATTAGCCTCCTCTATAATGCTTATAAATCTTCTATAATATTATTAATCTAGTATTTATAGAAGATTAGATAAACGAGGTTAATCGGATTCCAAAATGCCATCAGATGGAACACGGAAGTGCATTTATGCTGTTACATACGCTACATTTAATTAACACTCAACCAATATAGGCCGGCTTTGCTGCCTGTAAGGACGTACGTATATAGGTATTAGTTATATTATAAGTCCGTGGTTGCAATTGCAATTATGTCATCCGTGGGGGCGTTTTGAGTATAACATTGTTTGTAAAATAATTTTGAGATTAGATACAAAATGATTTTGGGAGTTACAACCTATGAACAAGTTTTGGCCAGTGTATGATAACGCTTCCTTAGGATGTCCTTAAAAATAAACGAAGGGCGGCTAAACTTCCTTTAAAAATGAATTGTTTATGAAAAAATTAAGTTAGTAACAGTAACTCAAAAACTATAATCGCTACAGGAAAACTGAGTAAGAATCAAATAATCTGCATTATACTATCAAAGTTTCTACATGTAAACTTTTAGTTCAGTATAGTAGTTCTTTTAGAGAACTCTTCAAAATCAAAATAATAATAAAAAAAAATGTGATTTTAGGTATTTCAAAACAGTGTTAGAACTTAAATATGTTCCTTAAAATCTATCATTTCGCCAAACAAATTGCATACAATAAAATAACAATAAAAATATATAAAATGAAAATATATACATACTCGTAAATTGCACACAAGCGGCTAATTTAAATTAAATTATTAATTATTCTAGTATTTTTTTCTTAATCTTAATGTTGTAAGTCAGATTCACACCTCATCGTTGGTAGTACCTACGCAATTAAAATACCGTTCCCACTTGGTCCTCCGCCATCTGCATTTAGTCGCTTCCAGAGAGAATAGAACTAGAATAATCGTTTATTGTCACAGAACTGATGTAGGACATAGGTAGGTACACTTTTGTTACTAATCTTATTTCTATAAAAAATAGTATATTCTAGTGTTAGGTGTAAAAAGCGTTAGTACACTTTAAAAAAACAATAGGTTGTGACACAAGGACACAGTTTCAGCTAAGTGCCGGCACATTAGCTCGACGCAGATTTTCAAAATGTCTCCTTTCACTTAGGTATCAACTACCTAGAGCATCGTAGTCTAAGATATCGGATGATGGGTAGAAAAAATAGGGTAGGCTGTACTCGGTACAGCCGCAGTGTTTTACGTGAAACGTTGTCGCCTAGTAAAAAGTTAAATTCAAAGATCTCGCGGTGTCGGTCGATCTTACTAAACATTCCTATTTGACAGATGGTGTGTATTTATTTCCCTATTTACCCCTGGCAAATATAAACGTACAGTATCAATATTAACTACTTAAATATTATGTAGGCTTAAGTAACGGAAAAGTGTCCGCTAATATTTAATAAATACAACGAATTATTAAGCATAAAAAAACTACTTCATACTAATCGATGTTGATTGAACATTGAGAATTATTTGCTTGTTATATATGTAAGTGAAGAGAATACCTATACTTACACATTTGAGCTGCCAAACTTTCGAATCTGTGTTAGACATGGTTAGACATTAGACTTTTAGCAATCCATTATCAAATAGCACTGCCATATTAGTAGATACGCAATCTTAATACGTAATACCCTGACTGCTCAGCTGTGTGCACCCGAACGGAAAGCACTTCGAATGACATTGTCAGCTAGCACAGCATGTATCTCGTATTGTCTCCCATTGCATTACCTGTACCAGAAGTTTCACAATAATCAATGATCAATCATTATCTAGGTGTTCGAAGATATAGCACGACTGAAAATATACAAGTACCTACTTATCTTTGCACGTGGGGTATATCAAATATTGTATCGGATATAATCAGTCATCAGTATGCCAGATTAGCCCGAAATTGACATTGTTTTAGGTGGGGGGTAAGAAGGGCCACTGATAACAATATGTAATTATTATAGTTTAATTTACAGTTAACCACAGAGGAATTAATAGTAGTTAACACCAGTTTTATGATACAAAATCTATAGGAGGTAATATTAAAAATAACAAGGAACCATCTACATACTGCACTTACAAGTTCAGAATGGGAGGTCGTACGCGCAGAGCGCCGACATAGTAAATATAAATAAATGATACGCCGACCTTTTTGAGAAACTAGATTTATTCAATTTTTTGTATAGGAGGTATCTTTAATTTTAAAGTCTAGAAAAATAGAAAACTCCTGGAGATATTTACAAAATACTCACAAATACAAAAATACTTTTAAATCACTTCACACGTAGAATACGCACACGTATTTTTCGACTCTAAGTGTAAACATCAATGTTTTTTTTACAATTAAGAAACTTCGTACACTGAATAGTCTTTCGAAAGTAAAAATACAACTATGCTACGGTGTAATTATATGATGTAACTATTCACACAAGGGCGCCTCGCGCTGCCGCTGGTCCGTTGCCTTAATTCGGCTCTGCATAGTTCAGTAGGTATGGTATCTACATTTTTTTTATCACGCGCAGAGAAAGTTTTGTTCCCGTTTCCTCTCGAAGTTATCTTATATCCGTAGGGAGTAATAAAAACCTATTAAAACAGAGCGTAGGCATAGAAAAGTGTTACGCACAGAATCGATTTAGGATACGAGTATGCTACTACGAATTTATTTGTGCTACGGTTATTGCTACGGCAGTATTTTACAAACACATTATTTAAGCGAAATAAGCTAAGAGTAAATATTATCAATAAAAATACCGTTGCGTTACCGACTTTTAAAACCCGACTAATATTATAAGTACGAAAGTGTGATTGTAATTGTTTATTTGTTTGTTGCTCAATCACGCTATAGCGGCTGAACAGATTTTGATCAAACTTCACAGTAATAGATTGAATGAATAACATTTTAGGGTAAAGACACGCTTCGACCAATAATAAGTGCATGCACTCACTTCGAATCTCTCGGAAAGTATTCGAAGTGCGACGAATCGAATTTATATTAAAATGCAATAATTTCTCAGTCGTTTTGTTTAAGTACTTACCCATTATCAGTAGTGCGACAACATCGATACCGTCGAAAGTCGATAGAATACAACGTTCGACCCATATTTATTATTTTCGCTATGAAAATTCCGGACCTTGATTTTAAATATTACTATCGATTAATAATAATTATTAATATGCTCCCGTGCGCAATTATTAAGTGTTTCTAGGATATCTCTAGTTTCTAAGATCTATCGCGATTATTTTACTTCATTTCGCTTAACCGTAAACGTTAAGATGGACCCGCCTAGTAAATAGGTACTTTACTATTTCTAGGCCGGTCCATCTTAACTTTTACGTCAATTGATCATCTCCCAGACAATAAATTGGTGCGTAAATACAAGCCGTTAATCGTTATTCAACCACAAATCAGTTAATATTAAAACTAAATAGCAATAACCCATTTGGGCGGCATAACTTAATAGTCCCCAATCTGCAATGGCTGCTTGTAGCAGTAACGAGACATTAGTGCGGAGGCCAGTCAAATTGCCCCTCCGATTATAATTAAGTGGCAGGGTATAGCCACCGGCAGACGCTGCCTGCCGAGGATCATCACATCACGTGAATTTAGTGGACGCAGTGTGGTGCAGGGATGCGAAATTGTGATGTGATTTTAGTATAAGATTTCTGTTGCTTTCGTAGTGACAAACTCAAAGTTTATATAGAAATCAGCTAAAATATTTAGGTTCTGTCCAAAAAATAATATCGAAGCTTTCTTGTCTGTCTGTCTGTCTGTATGTCCGCCAGATAACATCGAACAACTACTGGACGGAATGAGTTGAAATTATGTACATCATGTGTTAACTAAATTGCCCGGCAATTTTGGAAAAACCTGGAAAAAAATCCTTTCTAAGATATTCCATGAAAACTGAGAATCGTAACTCGCATTTTGCGTAGTACGATACGACGTATCTATACTTTGTTGTCTTCTTGTGTTAGTTTTATAAATATAATTGGAAATCACCTACTTAGGCAATTATTCAAAATTTGTTGATTTCAAAATAAAACCGTAAAGATAAGTTTGAGATAATTATATTATTTAATTTCATTGGGAAAAGACATGACATGCAATACAAACGGTTTCACGACTTATTCACTCTAAAGATCGAACCAGGTATTTTGACATTTTAAAGGGAAAGGACACCGCACCCGAAGTATGGAAAAAAAATACCGGAGAAATTTTTTGCATCTTATTGTGAGAAACGGTAAAGTATAAACGTACTACGTACTGTGAATATACATCCAACTTTGGGCCCAGTTGGGTGAGGTTTCCTCGTAATAATTTATTTATTTCACCGAAAACACTGTTATTCCAAAAACTCAACGGTGTAGCCACCTTATACTAAGCTAATACGACGATGTCAATAAAACAATTCCCTAAACTGAATGTATTTCTTGCGACTAATCCAGGCGTTCGCCTAAGTTAGTTATTACATTAAATTCAGCCTAGTTTCTGCGTTAACAGTGTGTGGCAAATATGTCAAGCATATCTCATCTGCCACAGCCCTGTTGAGCACAAATGTTGCTGCTACAATCTCACAGTCGCTAATGCAGGAACCTGTATAATCCTAAGCAAACGCGCGCCACAGCTGGCAGTAAATAATCAAATCAATTTGATTTATTAGTTTGTGCTCGGTATGCTTATTAAACTGCATCGGGACATTTGATAGTGGGTGCTCCTGCGGTGGCTGTAATCACACGTGATATGTGGCTAGTATGTGATCTGTATGCGGGCGTAACTACGTCTTACAATTGTACTGCTTAGAAAAATTATAATGTAGAGTTTAGGAGTCACGTCTATAGCATTTTAAAAGAAATAATTTTTATTAAAATAAATGTCAAACGTTTTTAGAGATAGTGACGTTTATTTGTTTGTTTCTCTGCTGTTTGTTTTGTCAAACACGAGGAAACGGCTCCGTAGTCAACTCAACCCGCAGCTCGTTTAGACCGCGGGTCAACTTAGCCCACTGACTGGACTTAGTTAAAAAATTGTGCACTGATAAATTGCGTTTTTAGAGGAGTTAGCATTTTATGCTTTTTCTTGCAATTTTAAGTTGTTGTTGTTGTCAGTTGCGTTTGCGTTTTTTAAATAAGTACATCGAGCTAAGTTGACTAGGTAGGTACCTACTTACTAAAAATTATAATATTTTGAGCTCAACTCACCCCACAGCAACTATATACTGAGCCGCGTAAACTACCTACTTACTTAACTCAAGGTATTGATGGTGCAAAAGGAGAATGCACGTTCTGAATAAGTAGGACATTATGAATGTTCGAAGTAAAACGTAAACCTAGAGCTGTGCAAGCAACGCAACGCAATTAAACGTGTAACATTTTACAAGTCACTCGTACAAGCAGAGCGGTACAAAGTTATGTATGACATTTGCGTACAACGACGAAATCAACTGAAAGTCTAGCAAAGGTGACAGGAAGCGGGGTGCAGCGGAGCGCGGCGAGCGGAGCTGACTCAGGCTACAGGCGCCTGCTAACACGGGAACTCGACTGCAACTCGATTATCCTTCTTCTAAGTCAAATACTGGGAGGATAACCACAAACTGGAAGTGCTCCAATTGCCTCACTCCATGCGGTGCACTGTTTCCTAGCAGACAAATCATGGCGGTATAAACATTACAAATAATTACCTAAGTTAGTTTAGCTAGCGATAAAACGGGGTGGTGACGACCAGCGAGAGGAATTTGCTGCGATGGAAATACCTACGTCGACCATTACTCCACAAGGAAAGCGGTGAACTTGTGGTTGTCAAGTGCAACTTGCCGCCATCTGGCTCAGTTAATATTGTGGGTCACTTATCTAAAAACCCTAAAAATATACGTTACAAATGTACTACTATTAAGTATTAGGTATATACACTTGAATTAGAATAACCTCGATGTTGACTTCATACTGAATGTTTTCAATTTAATTATATTAATGACTACGGCAGCCATTTTTTTTTATATTAAAACGCGCGTAACTTGAGCTAGTAGGGGTCACAGAGCCGCGAGTAAGCGATTTGGCACATTGCGCCCGGGAGCGAGCGGCGGGCGGCGGCGGCGGCGGGGCGAGCCACGGTATAATTACGTACCTACGAAATGTGAGCTGTCGTTTAAATCTTGCACTGCTTAAATTTGAAGCGAACTCCACTGGGGCTGTATTAATTTAATTTTGTTGGTTACCGTGCTGTATAAAATTCAAATAATATCCCGTTCTGATGAAGATAACTTAAACGGTGTATGCACGATAAAAGCACTTATGTACTCGTGCGAAATAAGACAGAATTAGTATCAGATTGCAACACATAAATTTTCTGACTTACAAAAATGTTCATAAGATGGGTTATACGTACGGTTTTATTTAAAATTCAGTCAATCAAAAATGATGACGCAAATGTATCCTTTTCATATATTCATGCCTGTGTGGACAGTTAGCTACCATGTGTCAAGTAGACCAATAATAGTACATTAGCTGCTCGTATCTGGGACTTACATTTATGCAAGGGCAGGCTCTCCTATCGGCCGAACGCATTAGACTACCAAAGCTGAACAATTTAATGACGATTGACTATTCATACCGCATTCGAGCGGTTGACCGCTTTGCTACTCTTGATTTAAAGTCTAATTATTCTGCGATCTCAGCCGTGGCGGACGGATGCAGAGTACGTAATGAGCGCGACAGAGGGGCAAAATGCAAAATGTTGCAATTGCATTTTCCCGTCAGAAAAACAGCTTACACTCGCAAAAATAATTAAGAGTATTAGTGAAGTCGCCGAGAGAGTGTCGCGCAGTAAATATTCTGCTAAATACCCGCCTATATTTATTGGTGCAGGGACTGCAAAGGCCAGCATAATGGAGGAAACAATTCTGCCTTTTAAAACGGCACACGGCGCTTTTGTTTACAAATCATTTAAAATAGAGCTTTGTTCAAAAAGGATACGCAATTTACTGGGAATTTTGCGATTTTCTATCAACCTCCTTTCAATTTGTCTGGACATCAATTTTCATTTCGTCGAATTTTGCAATTTAATCCTTTTGAAGACAATGCTACAGACGGGAGCGTAATGTAATACCGATCGGCACACTTAATAGGGTTTTTACGTTTCGTTGTTTTACTTTTTAATAAGATTTTAATTATAAAATTTCGCGTACCTACTCACGTCAATTTGTTTTGTCGCCTTTTTTGGTTCCGCACTCTATTTCGCTCGACAGCATAACGGAGCCTTTTTGAATCGGGGTTTCGGCACTGCGTGCACAACTGCACAGCAAACTCAGTGTGTAATCCGCGAAATTTTATAATTAAAATGTTACAATGTCACGTACCTAAGTTTTAATACCAAAATAATATAATGATTCGTCCCAAAATAAACTTATCCCAACGCCGCTGGACAGGCGAGTTGGTGATCGCAATGGGTTATTACCTACTTACCTAATAACAGGTACCTTCATGAAATTAAATTCACAGACGAACCTGGATTTTTATGCTTTTGTCGCCTCTTACAACATCCACAATAAGACTGGGTGTTAAGACTATGCTTTGAATACCACACGACTTCTTTGTACATAATTATGGGGTCAATGTACTTTTATGGAGATACAGCTGGCACGTACTATACTCGCAGACAACTTGAATCTGCAAGTAAGCGTTGATAGTAGTGCAATACCTACGCGTCTGTGCAGTCAGCATTTATCAGTCTACTTCACTCGAGTTGACATGTCTATACTTAGTACGGTCACAGAATATATAATAGTACTCGGTACGGCCCGAGATCACAAAATAAAGATAGTACAGATAGAAACTCCGCTGCCGCCGTCCTTGGTTTTAATTACCTAGGGTTGGAATAGTATCGACGTTTTGACAGAATAGCATTTCAAGTGCGATGACGACTCGCGCTTTGATGACAAACTTATCATGTTATGATAGTTCATCATCCATGTATGTTTGTAATTGCAAAAAAAATAACGTCATATTACAATTTTGATCTCGTGCTGTGAGACCTGCTTCTTGCCAATATTCATGATTCTATGTCGACCCTATACGTTTTTAATTTGACATAAATGGCCGTATCTTATGTTTGCTTTGACTACACCTCCAATCCAAGGGACTATTAGACCTCAGTATTTTGATATTAATTTTAACTTGATACCGCTTCCTGAGAAAAAGGGTTTTGACAGACGGACAATGGAATGAACCTATATGGGTTCTGTTTTTCATTGAGGTACCTTAACAACCTAAAAAATAAATATAAGATTACAATTTAAGCAGCCAGTAGCCAACGGACCTACTTGTGGGAGCAACGCCTGTCTGTTAAGCTACAGTGAGAATAATAATGTTTGGACAATTTTATTAATGTTAACAATCAAAATCAAAAAAAATGAATCAAATCAAATCAAAAATATTTTATTGCAAGTACATTTATAGAAAGTCAATTTTTAATCTACCACCGCTTCCTAGGTGTTAGCGCGAATGCCGGAGGCTCTCGCGCTGCACACAAGGGTGAATACAATGCACGTCTCACAAAGCCTACGTTCTGTACCCCACTTTGTCCTCGCGTTGAGTGCTGCTTAGGGCTGTAGTTACCGATTCCCGATGCATCATTTGTTAGCTGTCACAGTGGCACTTGACGACGGTCCGTCCACGGACGGAGGCCGACCGGAAAAAAGATAATCCTCCAATTAAATTGAACCACTGCCCGTGAAATTGTTTACCTTTTGAGGTAGAATTTTTTCCAGATTTCCTACAGAAACGGGTCGAGCTAAAAATAGACAGGTTTACTGTCTATACCCCATTTTTTTAAATACAAGGGAAAGGATAGTTATCTACTAACTGAAGCCCTACAAATAATTCGCATTCATGCACCGTTTCTTAATGCAACAAGCATTTTGCTAATTAGAGTTACGTGAGGTCCCTCCCAGGCAAGGAATACCTTTCTTACCTATTGTGCGAATTTTAGAAAGAACACATTGGGTGCCTAATAAAACGTATTTCATCTAGCTTTCTAATATTCAAAAATCTACCAACAGATTTGACCCGGCTTTTATCCTTAAATACGAAAACCAGAAGAGCTTTAGGCAGTTAGGTGGGTTTAAGTGCTCTTTCAAATAAGTTCGTGCTTAGTTCGTGTTCGGGATTATTTTTTACACACATGCGTGGCAATTCATCAAGTTGTTCTGAGCTGGCAACGGACAGACGTGTGTCCGCGTGTCCGTCCGTGTACGGCGCACATCCGCCCGGGTTACAATAGAAAGCATCCGCGGGCACAATCTACCACCGCGTCAGCAAACCCGCTTAAATTGTACCCGCACTCGCGTTCACGCTATCGTATCCCATATTAATAGTACATTGTTGCAGAGGCGCGGAAAGTAAACGATTGCCTTACGAGGTGATTTAACGAATCAGGCAATCCCCGTTTCCGTCGAGGCATTTATAGTGCTTTTCTCAAAGTGTGGAAATAAAATAAATGCGTTTGCAAAATAAACAATCAAAAATAATTGACCCGGAACAAAGCATACCCACATCACGTTTTCAATAACTACAGGAAAGCATTCAAAAAGCAACGGCCAGTATATTATTCGCGGGCCAGAGACTAATTTGTGCTTGTAGGAGAAAATGAATTTTGATTGGTAGGTTACACTCGGGAAGTAATTATTTTTTCATGTTGTAGGGCGAAAGATCAGACCAAAGTCTTATAGGTCTGAGCGCAAAAACGACGACCTTCCGGTCTTCGTTTACCGAATAAAAACCCATAAAGTTAGTATACCTACAGAAGTAGTATTCTATAAACTTAATGTGAAAAGCGATCCTTTTCAAGCAAGTTAGAGAAATTTATATTTATGTACTTTACCTCGGGAGTGATTGCTTTGTAATAATACCACCTACCTAGACCAAACATACCTGACCAGTACCTAGTCCAATGCAAAACCACAATAGTTTGAATCCCGTTACGTTACCGGGAGCAACTTGGCAGCCCCGTACACCGCTGGCGGCCGCCCAATTGTTCCGAAGAGGGCGACTCCAAGTGGTCGCACCGTTTGCCACCTTCATTTGGCAATCTCTCGCTGCATAGTAATGTGCATTCATGCTACACTCTTGTTGTCCCTTTTGAATATCTTAGCCCTCATTTAAACCTCTGTCAACAGCCATTGTTGGACATAGACGTTTTCTCATACAGATAATGGCTTCGCACCGATGACACCGCCGCGTATCGTCCTATGAATGATATTTACAGTTTAATGATTTCCGTTGAATGATTCACCACAATTTTGCCTGAACCTGACCTGACCCGAACCTCACCCATTGTAGATTTTTCATAGTAAAATATATAAGAAATTGCCTGTTACTCAGGTTCAAATTAAACCATTTATCTTTGTGTAAATTATATTAGAAAATAATAAATAATACATAATCACTTAAGTATACAATAAATAGACATCTTTTATAGCTTCAACAAGTGGAATGTAACACCATATCAACATAAACATCAAACTACCAACAACACCAAACATTTGATATGTGCAAACATTATTGCGTTTCAAACATTCATTATTATTGCTTTTAATTGTTTCAATTGATACACGAATAAACAACATAATTCTACAATCATAATTAATGTATATTTTGGCTTATATTTTATAGCCTCTGTAAAACAATAATTTCACGAAATTCATTACAGTTCGTATGTATCTTTAAAACAAATTAAACTAAGCCGCTACCAATGTAATCAGTCTAATTATAATTTAATAGCTGCCAATAAATAAGCTGTGCTCCTTTTATAATTATAAATAATAAACATACTACTAATGCCACACATTTAAAAGGCCTCACTTAATATAATGTTAATTCTAATAACGTTGCTAAAAAATTTCAAAGGGACTTTTAGAGTTTATATGGCGCTAACTAGGTATGTAAATAGAAATGTAACTACTACTATTTTTTAGATTTAATTATTACTTGTTCAATCACGATTTCTTACAAAATAATTTGACGAAGGACAACAAACGAAAGAATAAGTGCTAACACATAATATAAAACCTTACACAAACCACTTAATAAAATTACCTAAAACGTTAATTTCAAATCAGCGTGATATCAAAGATTAATTTAAATAAATAAGTATATTTTTCCTAACTAACCTAAGTACGATGTAAATGAACAATTTTGTACAATCATTCAGGTATTCCGAATATTAATATCATTATTATCACAAGTGCATTTGAATAAATTAGTAATTTAGACAATTATGTGTGTTTATTTACCTTTTTTATAGTATAGTACTAACATACCTTTACTAAATCTCAACTTTCAAGGCTCCAGTGCCTTATTTTATTTCGAAACAACCTTTTGAGTTTCGATTAAACAATACGCCCTGCGCAGATATTTTTAGCATGATTTAGGTGTTTTTACAGCAGATAGCTAGTTGTAGCGAACTGAATGCTCAAATATCGCGAAAATTAGTTTACGCGTTTCTAGTAGTGGAGCTAGGATTTATTTACAAAATAGTTTTCTTTATAAAACGCCATGCAACATCGATGCAGTTGCATCATGCATGCAACGCCGATATAACCGCATATTAGATAGTGTACTGTGCGCAGGGCATTTATCATAATTAGTTTAATTAAGTAGGTAGATACCATTTAATATGTAATAAGTCAATATCTTAAACAAAGCTCACGAGTAAAAACTGTATATTTAAACAAAGAAGGGTTAATCGTTTTAAAAGTTGTCTAAAACCTAATTTATTTCCCCTCATGTTTCGTAAAGCACTTTTCATAATAAATTTTAAAAAATATATCATAGCCTTGGCCTTAAGACAAAAAAGTACAATTTTATAATTACCTAAACATTGACAGACTTCTTAGGCGGTGGCACTCTCGGTGAATTCGAATACAACTTCTTGAAGAAATTGGCAATGTTGTTATCGGGAAACAGGTTGGTTAGTGTAGCTGGAAGAAATAAAACCATAAATTAAAGGTGAGAAATACAAAGAGCAAACATAGATTTAAGAACTAAACTAATCTTAACAATACCATTTTTACCAGACTAGAATTTACATTATAATCTAAACAATAACAGACCGACTTATTGTTTCGTACATTCGATTGTTGGACACAGCGTGGTGTGTAATTATTCTATTAAACTTAACTAACCTATAATAGTAGAACTCAAAGGCACTATTAGTTAGTCCTATGGTTGAACTGAGTAGAACCAGTATTTTTGTTGACCAAATGTGCTAACGATTTGAACAAAACAATGCTCAAATTTATTTTGATTTTCATTTTGAAATCAAAATAAATTCAAATCAAATAAAATAAAATCAAAACAAATTTGTAATTTTTCCAGAAGTGTATAAATTTGATGACCCTTATTTTATTTTTATTTTTTGTTTGAGTATGTAATATAAATTTAGGTACATTTACTGACTGCTCTCAAACAGTGAAGGAAAAAACATCGCGAGGAAACCTGCATACGCCGAATAAGGAATTCATAAGTGTGAATTCATGTTTCATGTGAAGTGAAGTCCACCAACCCGCACCGGGCTAACCAAACGTGGAGGACTATAGCCCGTACGCCCTCTTTCAGAGGGTAGGCCTGTGCCTTAACAGTGGGGAATAGGCTGGTGTGTTATCATTTGATACCGTGCTAGGATTGGTCACTCAGTTCAAAATATGTGTTAGTACTAGTTCGTGAGCTGAGGAGTAAGTTTTCTTTTTCGTCCGGGAAAATAAGGATTACCGAGGAAACTTTAACAAGTAAATCTATAAATATTACAACAATAAATGGCACAAACCCTCAAGCAGCACCAATATGAGCCGCCTGTTGATTTCCTGCGTTTGGAACAGATCGAACAACGTGAGTAAGCCTCTTCGAGCCGTGTCAGTGCCGACAATGTGTTTCAGATCATCTGTACATACAAAATACAAATAAATTAAACCAAAACGAACGTGTTTTCTTTATCTCTATTATTTACACACTATAAATGAACCACAATAGAAAAATCAATGTCAGCAGTTCAATCAATAATACATTGAAATTTTTCTCAATTACTAAACGCACCAAATATTTTCATTTTCATAGTCAAAATATTTTTATTTGGGCATGTTAACTCTAACAACTTTGAAAAATGAAATTAAAAAAAATAAAAACAGGAAATGAACCCTGGATTACAATCCAGGATTTAAGATGATAACTTATTTGATAAATATTACCAGTGAGGCTTTTGTCTTTACCTGAACAAGCGGACAACAGAGCAACCTTCGCTGCAACTCTTGTCCTAGCTTTAGTAGCTGGGTCTCTGTTACTGTAACTCGAGTTGTTGCGATTAGTCAACCATTCTCTGCAACAAACAATAAGGCTACTGATAACATAAAAATTGATAAAATAATATCATTATCATCAGCCTGCAATAGCCCACGGCTGGATATATGCCTCCCCCCCAAAGCGCGCCACTGAACCCGATCTTCGGTTCTCCGCATCCAGTCACTGCCAGCCGCCTCACGCAGATCGTCACTCCATCTAGCCGGAGGGCGTCCCACACTACGGTTGCCTAGTCGTGGCCTAACGTCCAAAAAAAAACATGTGAATGTGTTGATGTTTGTTTGTATGGGCCTGGTCCATACGACGGTTGTTAAGTTTCAAGCCTTTTTATAATGTCCGTCAGACACCTATAAATCCTTTTGGGGCAAAAACATAAAAGCTTTAAATCTATGATTAATTATTTGTAAGTTACTCACTTAAAAGTTTTTAAATATTGGACGACATTCCGCGGCGAGGTGAGCGATGATACGAATTCTAATACTTTTCTGTAAAGAAAGAAAATTCGATACTTGAAAAAAGGACTAACATAGTTTGTATACTAACAATTGTGTAATAATAGTTTATTAATAATGATCTTTATGTTGGTCGATGAACAAATATATTTAATTTATTTTTAAAATTTAGCTAAATAAGTGTAAACAGGGAAAGAATACGTACTTGTTGACTCGGTCTGCTATCAACGTCCTGAGCGGAGCGAGCAGCCGACGTCTCAGCCACAGACCCCTTATGCCGAGCACTTCCTCCAGGAGCCGCAGAGCTACACTTTCGTCTCCGTCCTGCCAAACACATTAGTTTCAGACTATCATAATACCATATTCACTAGATGAGCATTTTTTACCATCTTACTTTTTTCATAGTATTTCTACTTTTTGGAATTTTCATTGAATATGACTACATTTCTAGCTAAGAATTTGGGACAAAATATATTGTTTTGAAAGTTTAATTCAAGTGTCTTACATCTTGTCCGTCTGAGGAGTTTCCACTCTTCAGTCCCTCGTAATAGTTTTCGCCGCTTTTCCCTTGAAATACTTTAGAGATTCCTGTTAAATAAATAATATAGTTCGTTAGTTTTATCTTAATCTAGCCTTAAAAGGTATAGGTAGGTACTTAGAAGTGTCAATAAGGCATTAAAATGTTACCATCCATAACTCCGTCAACGGTGTTTGCAAATTGATCTGGCATGTTCTTCAGCGTTCTCATTCCGGCTCTCAGCGAATTCACAAACAAGGCATCAATCTACAAATTAAATAAAACAAGTAAACAGCATTACTTCTTTCATTTAACGACAGAAAGTTGAGTAGAAAAAGCCAGTGTTGTTATAGCGTATATATCGTTGTACCTCAAACTCAAAAACTACACAGATTGAGTGAAAATTTGGAAAATGTATGTGAAATTGGCCGGCAATGATAGGAACATTATGGAAATTACTGCAATAATTTAGTTTTAAAAAACTAATGTTGACGGAACTCGCCTATTGTGTTCGATCGAAGCACATTATGTATGTGCATTAACAAGGTTTTTTTTAATGATTTTATTTATCCAAAAAAAATAAAGCTAGGGTATAAATGTCTCCCAAACCCCGATCCATCCTATGTATTATTTTAATGTATTATATGAAATATTTCTATATTTATTATTTGCCAGTAGGAGCAATCAACCCTCACCGTGTTGTTATGCTTCTCTGCCTGTATCTCCGGACTGAGGAACCCGCCCAGGTAGTCCTGCGACAGCAGCGCCATGTACTTGGCCTCCCGCGCGATGGCCGCCAGGCTCTGCAGGTAGTTGTTGAGCATCCGCTTCCGGCTCTCGAGCACGGACCGCGACGTGTTCTGGAACGTTTTCTTGGCAGGAAACGGGAGGTAACCGAGCTCGGGCCACTGTGGTACAAAGACGGCAAGGTAAGTCATGGAGGAAAATCTCGAAAGGGCGTCCTTAGTTGACGCAGTATAATCAAAATTAATGGGGAATAAAACATTCTCATTTAAACCTTGTCTATAATACACTGCTTATTTTACTAAATGAGTGTTTTGTTTTGTTTCTCTTTTAGTTCGGACCATAAACTGAAAACATATTTAGAAAACTAATTATTAATATATTATGGCAGTGTCACAAGTAAGTAAGAGAAAACAACGCCATTGTAACCTGTTTTTGAACGACGATGGTGTTTGCTTGTTTATTTGTTGGTTTGTTTCTTTGAAACGAGAGTTTGTGGTACTAACTTCACACTAATTTAACATCTACAAATTTTAGTAGGAGGCAGTTTGTGTATAAGAACAAATGTTTTCGTATTAAGGTTTTTTGTGTAATGTTTTGAAAATAACGGCCTTTAAAGCACTAAAAATATAATCAAATAGAGTGCACTTTCGCCCAAAATTTAAAACCTACCTTGTCTTTGATTGAGCAGTGCAGATCGTGGAAATCGCTGTATCTCCTATAGATATGCCACAACTCTTTGTCTGACAGTCTCGTCACGGCTATGGCGTAAATACCGAACGCGCGACCTTTGTCTTGAACGAGGGCTGGAAAAATAAGATCGGTCATTTTATTCATTGATGCAACAAACATAAATAGGTATACAGTACAAGAAACATATGACAGGCTTACAATTTAAAGTAAAAGAATGTTTCACAAAGGTTTTGTCATAGAACATATTTCTTGAAACTATGGTGCTATGTAGCTCATCTCCGTGAAATATACATTGAACCTTTTTGTCCGTCCGGTAAGACACCCCTAAATAACTTTAAAAAAACTACTGTAACGTTTGAGCTACAATTTTGAACACAATGTAGAATTGCATACGAACAGCAATGATGCGAAAATTATGGAAATTTCCTGAAAAAATATTTATACGTGCATTGTGTACGACGCGACGATTTACTCACTTTTATGTGCTTTTATTTAGGTTTGAGGACTGTTCACTGCATCACAGTATCTTTGATTTTAATAATGTTTTTGGTGATATAAATTCTTAAAAAGACAATACATTATCGACGTTGATTGTAGTTGTAATGACGTACCCGTTTCAATGATGCTTGCTGATAAAGGCGACATAATATTCTTAGCACTCTGACTTATTTCTGAATGCGATAGCGACAAGTTGCTGGTGTTCGTCGACGACAAATTTGATGAACCTGCAATAAAAACATTTATTTATAGTATACAGTAAGGTGTATGGGGGCACAAGGTACAACATAAAATGATTTAAATGTCAACCTTCGCAACCTGTACGCAAGTGCGTTCGGGCTTTAGTCTTTGCTGTCAGAAATCATTATCAAAAATTAGCAACCAGATTCCGAGACGACTCAAACATAAATTTCAATGCTACAGTATAATATAATATACAGTATAATATATAATATAAAATAATAAATAATAACCTGTACTTTCATTGATCATCCTTTGCGCGAGATTGCCGACGACGTCTGACCGCGAGCGGTTGTGCCTCGTCGAGCCGGGCACCGGCAACACGTCACCTGCAAATACAACAATTTAACAATGTATGCACTTGAAAAACTTTAAAAAAGAAATATAAAAAAAACTTCCCTACCTACAACATAGGTACCCTAATAAATACTATATTAGTATTTATGACTACGTACGTGTAGCTTACTACGGACTAGTCTACAGTACCCGGCACTAAGGCGCGGGATAGACAATAGAACTATTGAAATTTTATAGCCGACTATAGTACATTTTATTACTTCTTTTTTTTATCTTTTTTTCGAGGCTATGACACAAAGAAGTCAATGCCAGTCTCGTAAGGAAACACTGTTTGCCATGTCACTCATATACCACAGTCTGAGAGATAATTTTATAATTAAATCTTTTGCATTACTTGATAATTTATGACTTCTGTAGTTCTACAGACTAGTCTACATTAATGAGTGTAAGGTAGTTAGATACCACAAGTTTTGCATTTAGGTAGAGTGTGGTTCTTGTTACATGGTACTCTTCGTGGGAAGGTCCGCGGGAACGTGGACCACTTGTTCGGGAGCTCGTGCCTGTACTTCGCTTTAAGAAACAGTTTTGGCAACTGGATAAGACAGGTCTTCATTATTTTCTTGCATCTTTCTGGGGGTATTGTAAATGATTTTAGGAAAGGTCTGGTTAGAAAGGGGCCAAAAGGTACTTTTCTGACTTCAGAATTCAATCTTGTAAGCGCCTACAATTTCTGCTATCATAACTAAATAGCCTAAACACATAAATGCAATGTTTTGGTTAGCATAGTTTTAGTTAGCAAAGCTAATTCTTCCGGTCACTTACCACTATATTTTTTACTGTCAGATTTATCGTCCTTTTTGAGATCACTGGAACAATTGATTATGTACATTATTGAATAGAAATACTTTCAAAATCTAAATAAATAAGAGTAAAATTATATTTTTGGTTTATAAAGTATACATACAACATGTATATTTTTATTAAAATAAATAAAATATATCCTAAATGAACACGGAGGATCAAATTCGCTGATGATTTACTAATTCTATTTATTGATTCCGAAATCTACAGCTAATTACACTAAAATCTACTTATTACTCACTTATTACTTTCAATAAAAAAATATAACAGTGATTCACCTGTTACTTCTATCTGAATAGTCTTGGTCGCTGTCCATCATATAGTCTGCTTGCCACGTCGGATCATCCTGAAACAAATAAATTTGAATAGATGTTATTGCTTGCTTGCGAATCAATAATTACATAATCAGATACCTACCATTTTATTATTAAAACGTACGATATCCGTACGAGTAAGATGTACATAGGTATAAAACCCAATACCTCCAACCCAATATCAACAGGTTATTTGACCTCAATAGTGTCAAATAACCTGTAGACGTTCACTGCACGTATGTATATACGTACATGTAATTAGTTTTTTTTAAAGACTAGTTAAACAATTAATTGGACAAAAACTAATCTATCTGGGCACTCAATAATTGAGGAATAACCAATCAATTTCGATCCCTAATTGATAAAGGTGAACTTGTTGTAAATGAGCTTTCAAGGAATATACCAGTGACCCCATTATTTTATCAGTACCTCCAAAGCGTCGCACACACACTTCTGCATGTCGTCGAAGCAGACAGGGTTGTGGTGAACTCGTCCCCCTCGGAGGTGATCTTCAATTTCGACCACTAGTTGACAGGGGTGAACTTGTTGCAAATGACCTCAAGTACAACCCCTTTCAAGGAATAGACCAGTGACCCCATTTATCCGTACCTCCAAAGCTTCGCACACACACTTCTGCACGTTGTCGAAGCACGCGACGGGGTTGTTAGTGAACTCCTCCCTCTCGGCGGTGATCTTTAATTTCGACCACTAGTTGGCAGGGGTGAACTTGTTGCAAATGACCTCAAGTACAACCCCTTTCAAGGAATAGACCAGTGACCCCATTTATCCGTACCTCCAAAGCGGTCGCACACACACTTCTGCACGTCGTCGAAGAACGCGACGGGGTTGTTAGTGAACTCCTCCCTCTCGGCGGTGATCTTCAATTTCGACCACTAGTTGGCAGGGGTGAACTTGTTGCAAATGACCTCAAGTACAACCCCTTTCAAGGAATAGACCAGTGACCCCATTTATCCGTACCTCCAAAGCGTCGCACACACACTTCTGCACGTCGTCGAAGCACGCGACGGGGTTGTTGGTGAACTCCTCCCCCTCGGTGGTGATCTTCCTCACCAGCTCCGCGTGGCAGTTGTCCGGCACGCCCATCACGGCCGGCCGGTTCGGCGCCACGTACATATCGCACAACTCCAGCGCCGAGGAGCGCAGGTTCTCTATCACTGCCTTCGATGTGTTTGGTGCGTCTACATATTACAGATTCATGTTTTATCATAACAATAATGCCGGGTGGAACACGACTCACTTTCCTTAAAATGTCAGATTGTTTTGCCTTTCTTTAAACAAAGTTTTTCCCAAATGAAATTTTTAAAAATGTTTTAGACAAATTCACACACGGCTGTTTAGTCCCAATTTAAGCCGAAGCTGGTGCTATGGGTATGCTTATACATATGCTTTTTAAATAAATATCAACAAACACCCAGAATCCGGAAACCAACAAATGCTTATCACACAAATGTTGATCACGGGTGGGAATCGAACCCACGACCTCTTGCTTATAAGGCAGGGTCACTACCAACTAAGCGAAGGCCAGTCATTGTTACTATTTTTAACTATTATATATTTAAGGCATTTCCAAGTTTCAGCGCGTCAAAATTTTAGACATTTAATGTAAAATTTCAACTCTAATCAGCTGATCGGGGTCAATAACACTGTAGTTGTGTTACGATGACAAAAGTCTACCAATACATTTATAACTTATAAATAATTTTTACAATACCTGCTTCATTTAATTCAATTTCTAGTAAATATTGTGCATTCGACCTCCAAGCGGCCGTTGCTCTCAGGAATTTCAATGTCCTTGATACTTCTTCTGATACTTTCTCTGTGTTGGTACTGTTTGATGTGCCTACAAGAAAAGATACTTAAATTTTTCTGATATTTAGACTTCTAGACCGGTCACCGCGGACCGCGTAGGACCGGTCGTCGTGGAGATCCTTGGGGGAGGCCTTTGTCCAGCAGTGGACGTCTACAGGCTGATATGATGATGATGAGCCTTCTAGATGCAAAAAAAAACATCGCTAAATGGAATTCGATTCTATGTGACCGACGTAAGGTTTGAAGACTTTTTAGATACCTTCCTGTGGTCCTAACGTCGCCCTTCTAGCTTGAATAATCCGCGTCAGATACTGCAAAGACGATAATTTCTGTCGGTCTGGTAACTCCCATTCGCCGGCGCTGTCTCGCGAATGCTGAAACCAAACAGATTATCGGGACGTGTCTAAATCATTCATAGAAAATCGTTTTAAATATATGGGTTATGTATGACTTTTAATATCGAAACAATTTTTAGGGATCCATTAAAACGTCTGACATCTCGAAAACTACTGGACCAATGGAGCCGAAACATGGAACATACGTGTAAAATAGCCTGGTAAAAGTAGAATATAAAATTTCTTACAAGTTTTTGTATATCCTTTTCAACTAATTCAAGTATGGCGTCGAGCTCCTCTGCGTCTCCACAACACCTGATGACCATCAGGAAAAGTTCTGAAGGTAGGGTCGAATCACGACAACACTGGAAATAAGAAAAACTAGAAATAACATAATGAAAATACAAGTATATCCCCGTTATCGTTTTCCTGTACCACAACGATATAATTGTTGGCAAACACTTGCCCAAAAAGTTACGACAATTTACAGGATTCCACCTATCAAACTCTTTGCTGAACTACTCGTAGCAACTGTCAATTTATAAAGTCAATGCAAAAACAACCACCTTGTTGCCTTAGTAGCTCGGTATTGGATCCTCTGTGGTAGTGGTTTGATTTCCACTGGGGACCGATAAACTTGTATTGTTTGTGAGTTGTCCGCCTGTCCTTGTAATTCCCATCATCATTATATCAGGCCTTCGACGTCCACTGCTGGATATAGGCCTCCCCAATTAACGCCACCACAGCCGGTCTCCGCCCTCTGCAACCAGCCACCTTTAAGTCATCAGTCTCGCCACAGAGTAGTTAAGTAGAAATTATCTAAACACGTACACTCCTAACAATCGCTCTGTTAATATTATCAGGGTCACTCAGCAAGGCGACCAATGGCCGCAGCACGACCGCCGCCAGTAGTTCGACCAGCAACAGTTTAAGCGCGTGACACCTCCACGCCTCCTCGGGAGCGACTAGATACAGCACCGCTTCGGAAACTTCGCATAGTAAGGCTGGAAATAAAACAACAAAGTTAAAGAGAGTGGTCACTGCTCCAGCAGCGTTTTGACGGGAATAATGTTAACACTATCGTCATGATGAGCGTCATGACATGAGCGTCATATTGATTACACAGCGTCTTATGGACATCACGACACCGGTCGGCGTAAAAATTACTAAATCTATGATAGTAATTGAGCACTACTCTAGATAAGTCTTTCACAAATAAATATTGGATCTCTTTATCAAAATAATTCATACAAAACAATTCGAACTGTAAGTGGCCATTAGGGATAGAAACATTGGTATGAACCCTGTCGTATATGCGCCAAATGAAACATAATTAATTAGGCCTCATGCATGATGTACAGTCACTCGTAATGAGAAAGAGACTCGCCCGGTAAACCGCAGTAGCGATAAAGCAAAAACTACAGTATTTATTTTAAAATTGTAATTTCATTCATCGCGTTAAAATTGACTTTCCCTTTATTGAGTAATTGTGGTATTTCAAAAAATTACATCTTAGGCTGTTACTTGAGGAATTTAAATGGCATATATAGCCATTAATGTCATCTAAGTAGGTAGTTTCTAGACCCAGTAGTTTGGGCAGCCAGACAGGGTATCTAGAATATAGATTTATTCTTCTACCCAAAATTAACAGCCCATTTGTGATATTACTTACTACTTACCATACTCTTTTTCGTCGTCCATGCAAAATACATCACGACATATTTGTTTGTTTTCAATAGAACATTCCAGTTCAAAGAATAGATCCTTCAGTGATTTCTCACTTAAGTTTTCCGAGCTACCATAAAACTTTGATTTTCCACAAGTTTGAACATCTGAAACAAGCAATTTACATTATAAAACTAAAGTTCAAAACAATTTGACCATACGATAGTACTTTGGACTTGATTTCTAAAAGTTAAATAACAGTTTGTGCCAAATTATATAAATTTGATAGGAAAAGAACTGCCTCTTAATTGAAATTATTACCTGACGGCCATGATAAGTCTGTATCACTTTTATTTCTCCTGTGTGTTTTCTTCTCGTCCTGCTTCTTTGGACTTTGTCTAGGGTTTCCATTTGAAACATCTTTCGCACTCAACAAATGAATGTGTTTTAGTCTAACTCTTGACTGTTTAAATAGCTTCAAATGCGTGGTTAATTCTTCTGGAAACCGTGTGGACAGAAGGTGGATCCAGTCAACGCTTTTTACTCTAAAAATATTTAATTTTCTTACAGAAGTTAAATAAGTTAAACAAATATGTAAAAGTTAAATAAACAAATTATTCACAATGAAAGAGAAGACTTGTTAAGATGAACTCCTTAAACTGGTAAATAAACAAATGCAATTATATCTACTGACTCCCTTAAACTATATGCATTGCATAAACTGTGAAGGTAATTAATAAGGTGGAAGAGCCCAAGAGTCAAGAATCAAGTAAAGGACCTTCATATCTACTTAGGGAGCTCTCATGGATAATTTTGGGAACTTTTGACCCTTACATGTTTCTTTGTGTGGCTTTTTTTTGGCTGTCCAATTAGTTTGAGTAGAAGCAAATATCACCAATTTAATCACTTCTAAAATAACTCCCTGTCTATTCTTTAGTTCTATTTTTCTTTTTAATTTAATTTAATACTTTTTACATTAAAACTAAATTGTGATAACTGGAATATCTCACCTATTTGCCACATTGGCTCCAGCTGCCACCACCACTTTCTTGATGGCATGAGTTGTGAACTCTTCATCATTGGTCACCACCTCGTACCATTGTGTGACATAGTCATTGACAATTATTGTTATTATTTCATTCAGAAAGGAGTCAACTGTCTCACTTCCCGTTATTCTGCTATCAAATTTAGGTAGAGTTGTCTTTGCTTGGAAAAGTTCTAAAACCTAAAACCAATTGTCTTTTTATATTAAACTACCTGTTTCCCGGGACTTGTCTATGTTGAATTTCTTGGGGGTGTCTTTTTTATTTTTAAAATCTTCCGAAAATGTATTTTTATGTCATTTGAGGAACTTCTAAGCAAAATTTCAAGATTAAAATACACAGCTAATAACAAATCAAAAAGTAAGTACACATGAGAGTCAGTGTACAACTATAAAGATTTTATTTGCAATAAGATGTTGTATTTCTTAAACACTGAGTGAACTTTAGCTAGAAATCGGTTACCTTGGGTGATAGAACAGAGAAGTTAGCTTGTTGTAACGGGTCATCTAGGGTCTCCAAATCAACGGAGAATATCTTCTTATTCTCATAATTAAAATATAGTATCGTTATTACTCTGAAAGCAGACGGTTAATGGGCGTATAAACATCAAAATAAGTACTAAATCAGATAAGTTAATAGCTACTTACCCAAGAATAAGCGACACCAAAAATGTAAGAAGCGTTAGATATAATCCGAACCCGAATAACCCAATTAAAACTATTGAAATAAGCCCAAACCAACTAAGAAATCTAATAGCCATATTTCCAATCTTTATATTTATTTTGCGAAACTATAATTTACATTACTAACAAAAATCTAAAATAAAAGTTTGCAATGAAAATGTCATTCGTTTCAATTTCGACATGACTGACAATGACATACGTCAGACAGATTGGACGGACGACGTCAGGTCAGTGTCAGTGTCAAACGGTAATTTTAAAGTAGAAGGCAATGGTTTTATCATCGACACAGCCTACTTTATCGTGTTTTTTAAATTAATACTTAACTTAGAAAGAAGCAAAACAAATTATTGACTATGCAATAATAGATAGACTAGGCGATATTACAGTAAACGCAATTCACATTTTGAATTCTGATGTGCCACACATGTGGATAAATCGACGCCTCCATCCCGAGTCCGAATCCAGGCCGGGGCAAGCATTTACATGACCGATAAATGCTGTTCTCGGGTCTTGGATGTTTGGGACTGTTTGTATGTGTCCATCGTCCATGCCACGCCACCCGCGAAATAGGGAGGAGGGAATCCTATCTAATGCGGGATGAGGTGGTATGAGTGTGTAGCTATTCTATTCATATTAAAATAATATGTGTTTGCACCTATTAGTTTTCTGGATTTAGATCTTCGGAGTTTTCTGAGAGACAGATCCGAAACGAGGTGATCCGCCAGAGAACTAGTCTGCGACATAGCTCATTAGGTTAGTACATACGTAGAAGTAGCAGTGGACTGGTCACATCTGTTGGAGAATCAATAACCGGTGAGGTAGACGAGTTCTCGAGTGGAGACCACGATTGGAGATATGGAATGCCCCCCGGCTGGATGCAGCAGCTATCTGCGTAAAGCGGCTGGCAGTGACTGGATGCGGATGCGAACCGTAGATCGGGTTCAGTGACGCGCCTTCGAAAGTAAAAATACGAGTGTAACAGCATTTTGGTTTATTGAAATACAACACAATCACAAGAACTGTTTACAATATAGATTAAAATAGTCTTGAGACTACCAATAATACTAGTTTATAATAATGTTATTGTCAAACATGTCAAATAAATAGTCCGAATAATACGTCGTTTCACGTTTGTCCTTCACAACATTCAAATTGTTTGAACTTATTTTTAACACATAAAAGTTCAGAATAATTTTTCACACTAAATGCATGTTTGGACATAATCATAGTGATTGATTAGGTTCATTTTTTTTAACAAACAGGCCTATTTCATTGGAAAATAAAATGAAAAGCTACTTATTGATTAAGTAGAATTGCTTTAGATACATATGGATTAATAAGTGTACAGTCAGCATCAAATATTTTTACGCAGGTCATATTTCTGAACGTACATTGATGAGTGACCATTACATATATAAACTCGAAACAAACTCTATGGTGCTAACATATTAATGACACCTTTATTGTAGGAAGATGTTCCTAGATTTATTTATTAAATAATAAATTAATGAATGTTCAGAAACACTTGTCCTCTGCTGACTGTACCTAGTACAGTCGACCGCATGTCACTGGAAACCCTGACCTTGAGCTGGCCTAGCCTATTAGAGTTTCAATGCTATGGGAGACCAGTTTATACTGGTTTTGTTTACACTGACGTGCGGTCGACCGTATCTATCGTCATACTCACAGATATCTGAATGTTTCTATCTGTGGTCATACTAATTAGTATACAATGGGCGTCTAAATAAAACCTACACTACCAAATTCATACATACAAATTAAAATATAGTAAGTAGTTTAATATCGTTCTACCTGTCAGGTTGCCGTAACCAAATAGCAACACTCTCATTCAACTCCCAGTCGAACAAGGCGACTGAAGAATAGATCCAGGAGTTTTATTTTTAAATCTCTCGCCTCGCTTCGAGCGTTCGATTTTACTAATTTTGTATGGATTCTATATCGGATATCGAAGGAAAATTAGTAGAATCGACCGTTCGAAGCGAGGCGAGCGATTCAAAAATAGGGCTGCAGGTGGTGTGCCTCTGTGCACATAAACTCCATCTACTGCGAAACTGCGATCGCCACGGTAACCTGCCCGAGGTCGTGAAGAACATAAATCTATTATTTTGGGAGAAGCTTGGTTGAGCAGTGGAATATTTATAGGCTGTCGTTGTGAACTCGTTCAAGAATATTCAAATAACCAAGCTTTAAATTAAGTATATGTTACCATATTTAAAAGCCCTTTGTATTGATGAAACTAAGAATCAAAGAAAAATAACTGGAATGCAGCCATAAATTGATCATAGATTATTATTTATAGACAATAGATTTGTATAAAATAAGATTAAGTATACATACAAAGGTGCTTAATTAAATATTGAAGGTTATATGAAAACTAGGGTATCGATTTAACCAGAAAAAGTGCATTATCAATAACGATTAAGTAATTAATTTATTATAATATGAGCTAAGTGCATAAAATACATTGTAAGTATAGTTTAATTTTTATTTAATTCCAATGTAAGTCACTGGAGTCGATATTGCTCCAGTGAGGCATTAGTATAAACCTGTTGGTATATATTATTAATTTTTGAATCACGAATGTTGTTCTGAAATTTCTGTGAAAATTTCAGTGTATGTATGAGTAAACCTATAGGATTTTTTTATTGACACAAACAAAACTATTGAATCGATTTCTATTATTACTCGTACATCGTTACAAATTTATAATGCACCACCTACAGTAGAACTTAATTGACTAAATTTTAATGCATTCGAGAGGACATAGGGGTACATTACTGTATTATTTACATTACAATACAAAATATTTATTTTACCTACCATACAGTATACTCGTTAATCATTGTATAATAATAATCAATAATAAAATCGAAGCATTATTTATTGCTTCAAGTTTCATTAAAACCCTTTCAACATCCACTATTTTTCAGATCTGTGTGAATTGCGTACTCGGCTAATACTCAATATATACACAACTACTTACCGGGGTACTTTGATTTTAATGACTATCTATAGACCCCTAATAGTATAGGGGATAGAGTGGCGGTGCGAGCGAAAAGTGGCAATGAAACAACTAATACATTCCGCATGACGAAAATTATTTGTTGGATCTTTTATTAAAGATCTGCTAGCTAAATAATTACCTAATAAAAGCTGCTATCAGTGTCATAATTTATATCAGAAGCACATGATCTATGGCACCTTCTATCAGACATTTTTACACGACATCAGAAGTATCAAAGTGATTTTTTTGATTTTATAGCGTAGCAGAGCATGACGACATATTTTTAATTATCTAATTTAGTCATCGCATTGCATGAACTTTCCTAATGAGTTATTTCGCCCTCTTAAGTTTCGCTGTTAGAGCTTCATGACAGGCAATCGATCGTAGACAATCACAGCAATAACTTATAACCCACTAATCAATTAAACCGATTTATGTTCTCCGAATCTTTACACCAATTCCCCATAGATTTGAATATGATTCATGTCGGCAATGTCTGCTCTGTGCACGAATCGATAGGCATTTACTTATCTTATCGTGTTTATTTTCTATCAAAAGATTATGTTAACTAATCACAATGTAACCACGAATGAGTCAGGCACGGATTAAAAAATAATGTAGGTAACAGAGCCAATAATGCGGTATCTTAAAAAAAACTTTGACGTGCACTTATGTATCAAATTCCCAGAGCAAGTAGTATACTAACTCTATGATCAAATTTGCCTCCTTGTCTGACATTAACAATATTCAATCAACTCATGTCAGCGTATTTTGGATATTATGATTCATTTTCCTAATGGACATGGGTTTATATTTAAACTAATCGATATCAACAGTACAAATATTGACTCAAATTGCACTTTCCTCACACTTGGTTTATTGTTTTAATTAATTCATCTATCTTTTATTAACAATTCCTAAGTGAATGCATAGTCTGTGTATCCCACTTCTTATTTACCGAAATAAATTATTAGTTATTTATATTACCTATACACTACATTACAACATACTCAACAAGAATATCAACAATGGACTTGATAACTATAATAACTATAAATAAATACACATACATACCTACAAATTACATTCGTTTGTTTGATTACATAAATATGTAGGTAACAGGAGTGGTAACATTTAGTTTAACACCATGGAGGCAGATCTTGATCCCACTGTGAAATCTTTATATTGCGAGAACACACAGAGCTGAAAGAGCAAAAAATATTATTTAAGTATTACTCAGGTACACTACTACTTCCATAACGTTCCTAAATGTTTGACAATAAGTTGCACTATATCTTATATATTTCATCCCGCCATCAAAATAATAAATTTATAGGTATAGATAATGGCTTTGATTTAAGGAAACCCCTAAAGTAGTACGAGTATCCAATTCCAAAGACCGACTAAGAGAGCTATTTTTAAGAATAAATTAATGATACCCCGATCATGTAACTTTTTCTCACATTTATATTTTGTTCACTTTTTAGCTAACTAATAGACAACTTGTATCTTGTTTATTTGTCAAAAATGATTTAGAATTTAATTCAAGCATTAACAATCTGCTTACCTTATCCTTAAGCTGTTGGCACATATGCCATGCTGCTGTTAACATAAACAGCACATCGCTTAACCATGGCACTGCACAGTCAGCCTGACAAGAGTCGATCCTCATTTTTCCGTGGACCGAACTCAGCTGGTACGCTACAAATATCAGCTTGTGGGACTGTATGTAGAAGGATATCGCTAAATCTTCAGGTAAGTTCGGTGAGAGTGCTTTCTGAAAAGACATATTCTTATATTCATAAGAGACATCTACTTTGATAAAGCATAGCAAAATATTATTGACTCCAAGGCATTGAAATTTCATAGCCAGTCCTCTGATTCCTATCGATTTTTAATTTACTAAAATAATGAGTGTAATCTAATCCAGTACCAACTGATAATATAAGTGTAGAGTTTGTTTGTAACACTTTCACAGCTTGACTGATCACCTGATCTCCATTAAAATTCGCATTCACACACACACACACATATACAGCCTATATCATGGAGTTGGATAAAGATAAAGTTATACAATGGGAAAATCTCTCCCGCGGGAAACAAAACATTTCTATAAACACACCAGTCAAGCTGTTGGGCTTAGTGATATTTCGCAGAGGTTCCTAAAAAGAAATAGGACCACTAAGGGTTTTTTTAATTGACAGAAAATTTCATAGAGGAATCCAGGAGGACAAACAGCTACCTAGTTCAACATACCATATTCCTACTTTTCATAAGCTCATCTATTGCTTTTTTTTTAGGCAGCACTAAGGCAGTTCTTGCTCTCTGCAACGATCCAATTAGACACTGGATAATGTGTAACACTTCTTCTGATGATCTGTAAAAGATAACCATAAACAATTGGTTACACACATTTCTGCTTATTGTATTACTAATCTTTGGATAAACTGTAAAAGACCATCTGAATAATTCTGAAAATCCTCCATAGACTTAAGATTATAAAATTAAATGTAAAGATACAAGATAGAAAGTAATTAAAGATCTCTGTGTTGAAATTGGTCTTCTCTCCTTCAGTGAGTATTACAAACCATAACTATAAGAATATACAAACCAAAGTAATAATTTATTAATTACAAAAAATAAACATAATATGTACTGTTATAATACCTGAACACATAGTGTTTATCCACATTGTCAATATAACCTATTGCCTGCTGCAGATGATTAGCAGCATCCTGGATCTGCTGTAGCTTCCATGGACCATCCTGGTTGATGGATGTCCGGCATATTGTGTGCATTTGTCGCAACACCTTGAAACTTATGTCCTGCAAACATAATTGTGTATTTGTTTGAACATTATCTTTGAGATACCAAATTAAATATTTTTTTGTAAGTATAGTGTCAAAAATCAAAATGATATGGGCTGACAGGTAAATATTTGATACTCTTCTCTTTTGCCTTGATATCTTCACTAATTAATAGTTCATTCAGTCTTAGCTTATTAGACTTTTGTATTACATACTATGTTTTCAATAATTGTTTCTAATATTCTGGGTAATAAAAAGTTTTTCTACCTTCTAACTTTTGTTTTTTATTTATTTTATTAATTCAATTCTAGTCTAGTGTGGCTGTCAAAATCAAAAAACTCCATTACGTGTCGCTGTCAGTATTGGTTTTTGAAAAATCACTCATATGAAATAAATAAATAAAGAAAACGCGCGTGACGTCACTGGCCGCTCAGCGGACATCGACACTTGGTATATTTGGCATGTCGCTGTCCGCCAGGCGGACAACGACACTAGAGGTGTTAATAAAGTTTTCTTTAATTAAGTCGTATTTTCAAAATGTTCACTAGCAATGTAATGATTATTTATTTGTTCAGTATTGATTATCAACAAAACCACTTCAAACGATAAGATCTTGTCAAACAAAACAGATTGATTAATATGAGTTTCTGTGATTTATTGATTATGTCATAATTTACTCCATAATATGTTGGCTAGGAACCGTCTGTAGGGACAAGTAAGGATAGTTGGATCTAGGAGCTATGTACTGCAAAGAACATACTTGAGGTGTGCCATAACCATGTAAAACTGAGCAGAATAGGGTTACAATTTAGATAATATTTAGATATTTATTTTAGTTGCCTAAGTAAAATAATAGAATAAAAACTGAGGAGTGAAGCAACCAGCATGTATGTTACCTAATGAAGACTAGAGCCAGTGTTTTTGCTAGTTCTCTATACCAATACTTACAGCATGAGTGATACTGTCACCAGTAAGAGTAACAATACATTTCAGCTGTTCCGGTTGTGATGTCAAGATAAATTTGTCTTGCTTTTGACCTTCATTGCCGTACAACGGCACCGGAAATCGGTGAGCGCATTCCTGTTAATTACAGTCATTTGAGTAACACTATAAAGGGATAATAACGATTATTTTACCATTTTAGTTACGGTTACAAATACTTACAACCAATACAGAATGGAGTTGGTGTAATATAGCGTGAACCTCCTCACGCAACACCCATTCAAACTCATCTTTCTGAAAACAATGATATGAATAACAATGCATTTCATGTCCTCCAGCAAATTAATGAGTCCGAATCAGAAACCTAGTAGACATGTTACGAAGGCCAAAGTATCTTACCAAATTGGCAGCTTCTTCCTTTTCGTTATCACTCATTGTAATGGATTAGGTGAGAAATTTATGCTTGATTATTTGCAATTTTAAAAAATCGCCTGGATTCAAGAAAATGTCCAGTTACCAGCCAACCAACCACAGAATTAGTAGGTAGGATTCTAGTTCTAGCACAAAATCAAATCTTTTAATCCAACAAAAAAAACCATTTGCCTAGCTGTCAGTCACGTCTTTTCATGAATTCGTCCAATGATGGACAGGCAAAAGTCATAGACCAAACAGCCAAGTCATATTTTGTTTGTTTTTCTTCGAAAACCGGCGGTTACAGTACGACCACAACAAAAATAGAGTACGACTAGAGGTTAGTCGGCCATTTTCAATAAAACCTCAGGAAACTTTCTCGCGTCCAAGTTGCGTCCAACGTCCAAATAAGTCTGATGTTTGTATGAGATTTACGGCCCTGGAAACGACGTTGTTTTAGGCCAATATAGTTTTAAAATATTTATAAACAAAAACAGGCGGCTATGTAATTATATTAAAACCCGCAAAACATAGGTAGGAAAAAAAACATACATACAGCCGAACATAGTACCTCCTCCTTTTTTGGAAGTCGGTAAAAATAGAAGAGACATGACACTTCGGCTCCCGCTAAAAGAGTTCTCAGTCAGTCTCATTGTGAAAGTTTCTTTTTTTCAAAATTAACACTGGCGGTTATTTCCTTTGTATGAAAAGATTTTGAATTATTAAAAATGACAACTTGCTGAAAATTGGGTTTCTTTGTGGGTGGGTAAATTATTGTAATTAAATACTAACAATGGTATCTCCAAAAGTACTCGTTCTGGTGTATACTAAAGTGGAAGCTTTTTTTAGAGATAAAGAAATTATTGCAGGGTGAGCTATATGTTTTGCGTTAAAATTGTACTACAACATATTTCTAATTTGTTTTGAGGCTGATTTCAGAACAGTAATACCTACCACAAGAGAAAAGCAATACCAAAGAGTAATTTTATGGTGCCTATGGTGATCCACGCGGAATGCCCACCTGCGTAAAGTCCGTGCTCTGGTACGTGCGTGCGTGTCGTACCCGTGTGCGTGCGTGGCCCCGTGGTACTCCGCGTTAGTCCGCGTACCGTCGCGCGGCGGCGGGTCACATAATATAAAACGAAGTTAGTGCCATCCGCTCCGGGGAGCTCGCGGGGAGAAATGATTCGCCAAAAATACACTGCTCTGAAATCAGTCTCAACTCTCTATACATTCAACCAAGAAAGTAAAAATTACGTAATTAAAATAATATTAAATATATAATTACCTATCTATAATAATAAAATAGTATTTATTTATTTTTAGGAAATCTGGACGACACATGAAGTTTCCATATACGATATCAGCAAAAATTGCCCAATTTCCGATTTTTTATTACATGAAAAATAATAATATATGGATGTATTACCCAATGGGTTGGTTAATGGGCGCATATCTATTCTCTTATATCCATGCTGTGGTAAATTCGGATTCAAATAGGGCTGCTTGGGCTGAAACGCAAAGAAAGGCCGCTGAAAAGGAACATCATCATTAAATAGTTATGTATATTTTGAACTAAAGCTTATCCTACTATAAAATAAATAAAAGGTTGCATTGCCTTTGCTCAACAAGTGGCATAATATTATGTAGTAGGTACCTAGTTGTCCCGTTGAATTTTTTGGCGGCAGAATGATTGTTGCACATCGCTGACAAGGTTTATAGATTATTTCCTCTGTGTGTGTTTATAAAGCCCGCACGCGGAGCAGGAAGAATTTCGTATAAACGACCATACCCCACATCACTTGTCTTTATCGCTCGCGAATAACATATTGCTGTCGCGCTTCTCACAGGTGTAGTGCATTACACCTGTATGAGCGTGATAGCAATATGTTTATTCATGAATGACAAAGATAAGTGATGAGCGGTCGTTGTACGAAATTATTCCTGCTCCGCGTCCGGATTTTAGTCTATGTGTGCGTAAGCGAGATAGTGTACTACTTATTGATGTCCAAAAAATTTAAAATTTTGATTCGGTTGATCAAATCAATTAACTATTTCTTGAAATTGAATTAGGGTGTCTAGTGAACCCCTGCACAGCTCCCTCTTTGACACCCTAAATTAATCATTGTGCAGAACAAATCAGCCAACTTCATAATACAGCCTCCGAAAAACTCTACGGGGACTAAACCTACTTAAATCGTCATACTTTAGCTATTTAGAATGCATGCAGGTAGAATTAGAATACCCATTTACCTTTGAAATACTCAAAACGATTTACAATGTATGAATGTATATACCTAAGTAACCAAAAATATGTTAATAAAATTTGTTTGATGGGTTCACAGCTGTATTTTCTTCCAAATGTTTTTTTAGCTTATGTGGTAAGGTACAAATCTATGACTATTATAACTAAATAGGTCAACCTTGAAAGATGGTGGTGATGCACAGCATTCCGTACCCCATTGCACCCCTGCGAAGCGGAGGCATTTTTTACGGTATCGGTATGATAGAATGAAGTAGAGGAACTGATTATATTCTCTCATCGTTTGCATATTTTCAACCGACGAAAAAACAAAAGGAGGAGGTTCTCAAGTCGACCTGAATATTTTATTATGGGACAAGCACGCGTGATGACTGATGACATGTTGTCAGTTTGTACCAAAGGTTTGTGTTGTACCCGCCGCGCCGTGGACGAGTTGCATATGGGACGACCTGCGATCGACCATTGAATACTTGTGCTGTATAGTATTAGATACCTTGCCTCGAAAAAAGAGAAGTTTCTATCAATCAATTCTCTGTCAGTCAGTATGTCAGTGTCACTTTGACAATGACAGTTCGATTCGTATTGTATTGTATCTTTTACTTTTTTGCAAGGTTGCAAGGTTGATTTGGTAGTGCGAAGGTGTTTGTTTTGTGATCTATTAACAAATTGCTGTGTTGAAAATGCCTTTTGTGCGTGTGGGCGTCTGGAAGACGAAGGGGATTATTTTAAAGGAAAACCAATAATATTTCGACTAGCTATATTCTAGAGAAATTGACAACAACAGAAAAACAATAGAAAACTCTATAAAAAGCGGCTGTGCAGGCCAGTATCGCCGACATAGCCCTCTCCGTAAGGTAATCAGCCTTACAACTTAAACCGGTGATGCTGACCTGGACTCCCTAACGGGTAATATAACCAATTTCTTGACCGGTCTCCTCAAAATGCCCGCCTGTGTCCGAACATCTGCGACGCGGACGACTCCATCCTTCCCAGGGTGTGTTTTTATAACCATCCCTCGTGGCCACACTCCTCGTGGCAAGTTGCGATCCGCGGACAGTACGATGTCGCCAGGCTCTATGTTTCTGGGCTGGCCAACATTTCTCTGACGTCGAGGCGCCAAAGTGGGTAGATACTCCTTGACCCACCTTGCCCAAAAATGGTCTGCAAGACGTAGAGCATCCTCGTCTCGCCATAGACCGTCGGAGAACCATAATGGCGGCGTCTGAGCTACCCAAAACTTTCAAATGTACGGCTCTGGAAACGAGACAAGTAAAAAGGGCGACGTACCGCTTCTCTGTCCTTCTTCCCACTGGGATTTTGATGGGTTCAAAATAATCCACCCCCGAAAACGTAAACGCACGTTGATGATAAGAAAATCTCTCCGGAGGTAGATCTCCCATTAGCGGTGAAGCAGTGGCAGTCTTCCCCAGACGACAAACCCGGCATCCCCCAGCAACGCCGCACACCGCAGGCCGCACTCCAAATATCCAGAATCCGTGGCCAGCCCATTCGTGACATGCCAATACACGCAGACAAACAGTGTGGTGTTGCCCATCGAGGACAATCAAATTTCTTCGGTCTTCTGGTGGACAAGGCACGGCTTCGGTACGGCTACGAAGCCTGAGGAGACCGTCCCTATCTAAACATACTACTAGGTTTTTAAATCTACTCTGTTGGGGTAACATGGCCCAAACCCTCATCTCAAATCCTGCCTGAGCATGAACGTGAACAATATCAGCTGCCAGACGGGCAGCTTGATCTATGCCGTCTAAACTTCCCAAAAAATCGTCCATGTAATGGTCCTGGATAATGGCGCTCACTGCCTTTGGGAACTCGGCCTGGAAATCCTCAGCATTAGCCGAGCAAGGTGAGGATGCTGCTCCGAAGATTAACGACAACATCCTGAACTCCTTGACCTGGCCGTTTTCCCACCATAAATATCGCTGACAGTCGCGATCTTCTTTCCGAATTTTAACTTGCGGGAACATCTCACGAATATCAGCAGTGAGCGCTATTTCTCCTTCCCTAAATCTAAGAAGGATGCCATATAAAGACTGCCAGAAATCGGGTCCCGGTATGAGTAATGAATTCAAGCTAACCCCATGTGATCTAGCTGCTGCATCGTGGACGATACGCAGTTTCCCCGGCTTGTGAGGGTGAGTTACGCCAAAGTGTGGCAAATAGAAACGCGGAGAATCACCTGTAGGTGAGTTATGGGTGTCCGTGCAAGGTTCTGCATAATCTTTGTTTACGTACGCTTCAATATTAGTTTTGTATAATTCGGTGTAATCTGCGTCATTTGCAAATCTCTTGCTGAGACCATTAAGTCTAGACAAAGCTTGTGCGAAACTATCCGGAATGCGCGGAGAATCCTCCCGCCACAAAAGACCCGTCTCGAATCTGCCTGATGGTAGACGACGAGTAGTATCGCGCAAGATTTGCAAGGCACGCTTGTCAAGAGGGTTGTACGACTCCTGGGCTATACCTATGGAGTCCAGGCGATAGTGGGACTTAATCAGCTCGTCCAGATTCTCCTCTGAGCTTGAAATAGCGCAGTGAAAAGATTCGCAAGAATTAACTTGATCCTCGGTAAGAAACTGTACGGGACGAATATTTCCATTTATTGGGCCGTATAAAACCCACCCTAGCTCCGTAAGTATAGCCGCGGGTTGAGCAGGACTGCCTATACGGTTTTCTTTACTGATAAGTAAAGGCCAATCACTCGTTCCTAAAAGTACCTGAGGGGTGATATTATCATACACTAACTCGTGTTTAATGTCGTTAATATAACCGAGAGAATCTAACTCGCTCATACTTATAGATTGCGAGAGTAAGTTCAAGTCAGGAAGAGCACACGCGCCTCGAACGGTATGAGTGCGTGAGCTATACCTGCCTCTGATATCGAAGCTAATTCGTCTTGTCCCAACGCCATCGCGACTACCCGTGATGCCGTTAATTCGGATTCGTTCCTCAGGTCCAGTAGCCCCTATCAGGTTGGCAATTTCAGCGTCAACTAGGGTCGCGGTCGACCCATCGTCCAAAAGAGCAAAAATGTTAACTGATCCCTTTGGTCCAGTCAATACCACTGGTAAAACTTTTAACAAAATCCTACCTCCTTGCACACGCGCACCTGAATGCGAAACAGTATTTATATCGTTAATGACACGTTCAGTCTTTTTCGGATCCGAAATAGACTGACACTCTGAAGTATGTTCGATCTGTTTGGTATCCAGATGCGGCCGTGTCAAAGATCCGTCTATGACAGGCATGACTGAAGGAGATGTTGACATATCTGCCAGATTGATGTTATTTTGTGACATGGTTGCTACGGAACTAATGGAATGATGTAGAATTTTATGATGTGATTGCGAACAATTTTCTACCCCACATGACCTCGCTCTGCAAGTTCTCCAGTCGTGTTTGCCTTTTTTTAGACATCTGGGACATATCTTTGCCTGACGAACCCAGGCCCAGCGATCAGCAACTGATAATTTTAGAAAATCCTTACACGATTTAATACTATGATGGGCTGAACAAAAAAGACAATCACTCCTGGCCACGGTCGTGTGATGAGTTTTAAGCGTTGCTATGGCTGCGGCTCCCGCCCGCCCCGTGTGAGTGGGCGGAGAATGCACGTCGCTTACACCTAGAAAAACTAGATTGGCCGCCTCACGCTCCAAAAACTCTGCTAACAGTTCTAGCGTTGGGATGCTAAACCCGTCGACGCTGCGCGACGCGAAATCACACCACTTATTCTGTAACAAAGGAGTCAGTTTAGTTGCGACTACGTGGACCAGTTCGGGATTCTGCACATAGAGGGACCGCTGTAATAAGTTAGCGATGGTGACGCAATTTCTCACTTTAGTTGTGAATGCGTAAATATCGCGCGCATCTCTTCCTAACCTAGGTAGAGCTCTTACTGCAGCGATCTCACACACGACTATCTCGTCTGGACGAGCAAAACGTTGCTCAAGCATGTGCATGATCTCGTCAGGGTCCTTACTAGTTAGCAGTAGAGTTCCTACTGCCTCTCTGGCTTCACCACATAAGGCAAGGCGCAGTCTTCCTATATTCTCTATAGCGTTGTAAATTAACCTAGTATCTTCGAAAGTGCGTTTAAATAAAAGCCACTCGGAAATATTACCAGAAAAATTCGTTAATTTTATGCAGTTTTTCTTCGCTGGTGCTGATGTTGAAGCATTAGTAGCGAGTAATGTAATTGCTTTAGCAAGTTGAGTAATCTCGGTACTCACCTGGGTGGAAAGTGCCTTACCAACTCGATTGTTAGCTCCTCCGTCATACGGAGCTGATGTAGTGGGAAGCGCGTGCGACGGCTGATACAAGTCATCTTGTGGCGCGCCCTGCGCGCACGGCAGCACACAAGGGTCGTCCGGGACATCCCGGGGAAGAGGTTCGCGCACCGGTGGCACATTGAGTGCAGATAGTTGCACGCCGTCATACTTATCATTCACACATGGCAGGGATCCTGAAGTCCTGAGAGTCGCGAAATCCGCGGCCCCAGGGTTGCCTTCAGAGTGAAGCGTAGTCGACACGACGACGTTCTCCTGCTGGTGTTCAGACACTTCGAACTGTCCTACATTTCCTTTCTCCTTCACCCAAATCGCTGTACGTATTTTCGCTCGCTCGCTCGAAATGCTCTCGAAGTCGCTCGCCTCCTCCGCCTCCGCCTGTATGGCGGCTACTTCGGCGTCGAATGCTGCTTCCGAGGCCAATCGCTCAGCCTCGCCGGTGCGAGCTTGAATATCCGAGAGACGCTGTTTGTGGCGAGCTTCTGCAGCCTTCACTTGGGCTGCGATGGTTGTTGACGACTTAGAAGACGTAGATTTTCGCGACTTCCTTTCACTGGTAGCCATTTCCGCCTTCGCCTTCGCCCGTGTTAACATAAGTGGACTGTATTTTTTATTATAATTTCGAATTTCGATAACTAGGCAAACTGATATACTTAAAAATGGATCGAAGGACCAAATGTGGGCGTCTGGAAGACGAAGGGGATTATTTTAAAGGAAAACCAATAATATTTCGACTAGCTATATTCTAGAGAAATTGACAACAACAGAAAAACAATAGAAAACTCTATAAAAAGCGGCTGTGCAGGCCAGTATCGCCGACAGTGCGCATAAATTGGTAAACAAAGTAGTTAAAACATTGATCTAACTGAGAGATTGGCAAGATGTGGGTTAAACCTCAAGAAATTTTCCTAAAAACTGCGTTGTGGTAATTCAGTTTCTATGATTATTGCTTATCTTTTATGTCATATTGTTACTAAGCCTTGTTTGTGTTTTTTTTTGTGTCGGTCAATAGCAATTTGCTAATGCTTTCATTTGTATGAACTACAGGGATAGCGACGAAACGACCTTGTATTTTGTGCTACAACGAAGGAAAGGTCACGGTAAATCCAGAGGGCTCTCTTCGCTCATAGTGGGCACCATAGACAGTGTTCGAGATACGAAACCAGCGCCTTACAGAATTCTACATCAAACACCTAATTCTGAAATTTATTATGGTAATTATTCTTTAAATTAATATGAAAATGAAAGGTTTCAACCCAAACACCATATCGCCCCTTATCTCCTGTTTTTATTATTATGAAATAATAGTTCGTTCACTTTAAATTAAAAACTAAAACTACAAAAAAATGTTCATAGGGACTTGCAAACCAATGTCTTGATACAAAATTGGAGTCTGCTCTGCTCTATCTATCTGCCTTACACTATCTATTCCATCAATATATTTGATCACCTACCTGCCAGACCAGTGTGGAGATAATGGTATAATTGCGAGGAGGTTTGCGCCATCAGTGGACTTATTTATAGGCTGTTGATAGGTATTCGACTTAAATACTTATTTTGAATAACAAATATAACATTTTACATGTGATGTAAAATTTCACAGTAATAGCTACGGCACTAACGGAACAAGAGATCAGGCAAGACTGGCAGTGGCTCTTTGAGAATGTCTGTCCCACTTTGCACTCTTTCGACACAGAGGAAGAAATCACAGAATTTGTCTGTTGCAAAATCAATGCCATTATCGCAACCGAACAGGAAAACTTTACCGAAGGTAAAAGAAAAGCATTCGTTTTTACCCGACTGCTTGCTTCTACTAATTATATGCTTACTTCAACTATATCATACTATGATTAGGATGCTGTCATTTGTTAAATTTTTTATACTTTTTGTTTAGATGAAGACACAGTCACATACAAAAATGTGGACTATGAATTCCATCAAAGGTTTGGCATGCCCAAAGAGGAGAAATTGGTTTGTTACTACTCTTGTAGGTAAGTTTGTTACCTGTAATGTTTTGTTGGGATCAGTGTATTACCCTTTTTAGTCTTCTTTGCCCTAGTTAACATAATTATAATATTAATTATTTACACTGGTTAATACAACTACATAATATTTTAACAAATTTCATGTTATATGTTTCTCTTAATTTTTTAATGATACTGCATTACTTTTTTATATGTACCTCTACCTACTATTATATAATTGTTACAGTTACTGGAAAGGCAAGATGCCTCGTCAAGGCTGGATGTACCTATCAGTACACTACATGTGTTTCTACTCCTACATATTTGGACGCAAGACATCCATCAAGATCCGGTGGGCGGATGTCACGGAACTTGCCAAGACCAACAGCCTTTTGTTTCCGGACTCTATAAAAGTGGTCACAAGGGATGATGAACATTATTTCACTTTGTTTCTGAGGAAAAATGAGACATTTGCACTTATGCAGCAGTTGGCTAACATTGCTATGAAACAGTGAGTGTAATCATGTCTAATAATACACCAAACCATATTTACATAAGAATGATAATTAGACCTGTTTGAACAGATGTTCGTCCATTACTGACAATGTTTAGGCACTAATTGTAATGAATTATTGATATGATAATAGTTTCTATATGATTAGTGTCATGGATTTTATTTTAATATTTTCTATGATATAAAAATCTATCTTAACATTCTTAACAATACTGAGGTCATACATATCCAACTTTTTATAAACTAGCTGTGCCCGCGACTTCGTAGTCTTTAGGTAAGTGGTCGTAATATGGCGGTCACTATACAGAGTTTCATCCAAATCCGTTCAGTGCTTTTTGCGTTATGCTCGCACAGACATACAGAATCTTTCATAAAATATTTAATGTATAGACAAGTTTTCTACAGTTTTGTTATATGCATTGTTATTTTTTTTTAAGATTAATTGATGACAAGTCAGGAAGCTTCAACATTGACAAGGATTTGTTAACAAAACTAAGCAAAAACGTACCAAAAAAGCCATCATTCCTGAAAAGAGACTTGGATGCTAGAAAGCAGTCTAATCTCTACACATTGAAGTTCCGCCTACCACAAAATGAGAAACTGGATGGATCAGAGGAATGCACTTTATGGACCCCATACAATAAGAAACACAACTGGGGCAGACTATACTTATCACAGAATTTCATCTGTTTCGACAGCAGGGTATGTGTGTTTACTTATCATTTGTATTTTCTAAGAGCCATGAGGTCTGCAGGGACCCTCAGGCCTGACTTTGTTGCACTCTTACCTGGCCAGAGTAAGTTTTTAAAAAGCATAAGAACCGACCGACCTGTAGAATGGATTTGACAAAGGAGATCTCTATCTCTCTCCTCTGCTATACTGTAAGTTTATTACGTTTATTGTAAAATGTACTTTGTGTTTATCAATATACCTAAATTTGTAGTATCTTTACAAATAGAGCAACATTACGTAATCGTGTAGGAACATGACTCACGACAAACAAACAAACACCCGAAAGGGAGTAACAAACACTATATTAAACTATTTTAGTTTACATTATTGTAGGTATATTATGTACATCTTATTTCTGTATTCGATAATTTATTGCATGTGCAACCCAATATAGTGCGTTGCTAATTTCCATAATTGTAAATCAATAGCTTCACAAACACATGAAGGTAGGTAGGTATGATATCAATGGTAATAGATTGTAAAATGCAATGCATTAGGTATGTTTAGGTAAAACTTGTTGCTGATTCGATGGAAAAAATTGTTGATAGAGACGTACAGTCTACCGCACATCAGTGGAAACACTTTGACCTTGAGCTGGCCTAGCCTAATAGCGAGTTTCAATACTACGCGAGATCAGTTTATACTGGTTTTGTTACCACTGATGTGCGGTCGACCGTACAATTTGAACCTGGTACTTTGCTATTCCGAGCACTGCTGTGATCTAACTGAGCTTTCGCGTCAGTTTCGTATTTTAAAGCTATTTAATTTTAATAAACAAAGTAAATTATCATTGCTTTTGTAAAGACATTGTAAAGTCATTTTATTTTCACGAGTACAAGAATTAATTGTAGTATTTTTCTGAGATATTCTCACAATCATGAATGCGTTATCGGAAAGTTATTTGCTATTGATGTCTTATTGTTATCTCTAGAAACATTCTGATGTTTCATACCCCGCGCACGCCGAATTTAAATTTCATTACCAGTAATAATCCATTGTGTGCAATACCCTGCTTTACAGCTATCACCCATTGTTTTGTGTATTAAATATGCTATACAGTAGGGAAAAATTATTACCTAGGTATTCTATTGTGTAATGTCGCTCAGCGAGCTATGGAGAGGGCTATGCTCGGAGTTTCTTTGAAGGATCCGTAATGAGGAGATCGGACAGAGAACTAAGGTTACCGACATAACCGAAAAGATTAGTAAGCTGATGTGGCAGTAGGCAAGTCACATTTGTCACATAACCGACGTCCGTTGAGGCAGACAAGTTCTAGAGTGGAGACTGTGGACCGCTATGCGTCGCGTAGGACGCCTCTGCGTTAGGCGGACCGACGACCATAGAATGTGGCCGGACGCAGCTGGATGCGGAGTATGCGGAGTGGCGTTCATTGGGGGTGGCCTATGTCCAGCAGTGGACGTTAAAGGCTGATATAATAACAATATTTCTTTATTTACAGGTATAAACCAATACAGAGACATAGAACATACAATATTAGGTTTTTTTATAATAATTTTTAATATAGATAATATCATGATGATGATGATTGGTATATTCAGGTGCGCAACCTCGTACGCCTCACGATCCCGCTGCGCAACGTGCACCAAGTGGAGCGCGCGGACTCGGCCGGGACGGGCAGCTCCGCCGACTCGGGCAGTATACTCATCACCACTGCGCACCACACCAGTTTCCTCTTCGGCAATATATCCGACAGGGACTTTCTGGTGCACAAGATATCGGAACTGCTCGCAAAGTTACCCAAGTAAGGTTACAGTTAATTATACTTTTGGGGACATTTTTAAGGTTTTCTGGAAATAGCGACAAACTTTTGCATTGGTTTCCGTATGCATGGTTGTATTGATTATTAATCTTCTATAACAATCACTTTCAGAACTAACAATGTATACTTATGCTTTTGTGGAAGAATAAATAAATTTTTAAGTTGTTATTTATTACATTGGTAAAGTGTGGGTGCTAAAGATAGCAGTATTTTTGCGTTGTTAATTGTCATCGTCAAGGTCATTTTAACCCTCAAAATTTATGACCTAGTGATTCATAACATTTCATGTCGATTCTAATTTACTAACTTTAAATTATAATAGAAATTTAAATAAAAACTTACTTCTGTGTGATCATTTATTGTTAAAAATACGAGGACTTGTATCTGATAATCTACTTTTTGTGTCTGTTTTACCAGGGAATGCCTTCATAACACAGCATGATCCAGTCGGGGCGCCACTAACGGTTTCTATCGCTGGCATGGAATCTGAAATTAGGGTATATTTTGACAACATTTTCTCAATTGTGTGAATGATAGTGATGAATACAGGGAGAAGGCGACGCGGGCGGTGGTGCGGCCTGAGGGGGACGAGGAGGGGGAGTGGAGCCCGCAGCCGCCGCTAATGACGTTATTCCGGACACACCAAACCTCGCCTATCAAACAAGTTCAACAGAAAAAGGTACTTATAATATCACTGAGAAACCTTATTAAAACATTGTCTTTAACTCTAAATGAGTAGGTAGCACAATTTTGAAGCCGTATGGTACTTGATTTACATGCCATTGCTTCATATAATAATAATGCGTGAAATATGGCTTTGTTTGTTAGTGAATTGATTTTATCGATCACTGAAATTAATGCAATTAAACCGCGAGCTGCGCTAACTATACTTAACGCACTTATACTTACGAGAACTTTACAAGGTGCAATCTTCTTTCTTTCTATTCGCTTTCCGCTACGTCACGCGTTGAACGACGTGTATAATATGTATGATTATGCTGTGCATAGATTAAATGATCCAAAGTGAGGTGTAGCATTGTTAACCCTACGTCTATGTTACCAACAAGATTAATCACTATTCAACATTTTCCAGGAAAAACATTGGGAAGACCACATGTCGGAAGTGGGGCGAGGCGTCAGTATGTACCAGACCACGGCTGGAAGCGAGCTCGTCGTCAACGGGATACCGGAGTCGCTCCGCGGCGAGCTGTGGAGTGTGTTCTCAGGGTCGATACTGCAGAAGGCGCAGAACAAAGGGCTGTATGAAAAGCTGGTCAAAGAGGCGCTGACGTCCAAGAACCAGGCCAACGACGAGATAGAACGAGACTTGCATAGGTCGCTCCCTGAGCACCCAGCTTTTCAGAATGACGTTGGTAGGTAAAGCAAGCACATTATTTACTATTTTTTACCGACTTCCAAAAAAGGAGGAGGTACTATGTTCGGCTGTATGTATGTTTTTTTTTTTAGCTAATATATTGATATTTGAATTTTTTACACCTGTCTTTTTCGTTGCGTGCGTGGACACTTTTTTTTTCATTTTCCGGATGTCGTCGGTAAATTAAATACAGCATTTACTCTTCCATATTAATTTTGTTTGTTAATATTTGTTGTAGATAAAATTTTAAGATAAATGTCATTTCATTTTTCCGTGAGTCCTTACGCCTTAGATTTTTTTTACATTTGCCTGAGCCACTCAAGCTCGTTCTTCCGATAACAAATAATAATAAACAGCTAGTTATTTATTTGATAGATTGTCATTTATTCATTTGACCTATCCTTGATGTTCCAGGCATCTCTGCCCTGCGTCGCATCCTGTGCGCGTACGCACTGAAGAACCCCACTATCGGGTACTGCCAGGCGATGAACATCGTCGCGTCGGTGCTACTCATATACTGTCCCGAGGAGCAGGCGTTCTGGCTGCTCGCGACCATCTGCGAGACCCTGCTGCCTGACTACTACAACACGAGGGTCGTTGGTGCTCTGGTAATATACACTTTATGTTGAAACTAGCTGTTGCCCGCGGCTCTGCCCGCGTGGAATAAGCTTGTTTTCCGAGGGAACAGTTTACCACGTCAAAAAGTAGCATATATGCTATTCCAGGATATAAGCTATCACTGTACCAAGTTTCATCAAAATCCGTTCAGCCGTTACAGCGTGAAAGAGTAACAAACATCCCCACAAACTTCACGTTTATAATATTAGTAGGAGCAGTATTACGAGTCTTTATGGTGTTACGGCTAGGTTATCCGCAGTAACTTTTATTTTCCTGTGGTAAATCACAGTTGTAATGGCATTATAGAAGAACAATATGAAAGCTCTAAGCTAGTAAGGCGGTGTACACACGCCCCGCACATTGTCCGGCACGTATCCGCCGCCGCGCCGGCCGATTGTATATATTCTTAGATTGTGCTTTTGATAAGTGCGATCAACTCGACAGGTGGACCAGGGAGTGCTGGAAGAGCTGACCGAGGCGCACTTGCCCGAGCTCCACGCCAAGCTGGACGAGCTGGGCCTGATGAAGATGATATCGCTCTCGTGGTTCCTCACCCTCTTCATCAGCGTCATGCCCTACGAGTGCGCCGTCAACGTCATGGACTGCTTCTTCTATGACGGCGCTAAAGTCATATTTCAGGTAACAATTGTGTGCCAAAGAGTTCGACGCAGGTGTCTGCACTAGCGTATGCAGTAAACATTGCTTTCCTTTCCATGGAATTGTAAGAAACTTATAAGAAAGCTCATTGTAAAATAGACCTACTAAATATTCAATTCCATTCAATACTCTTTATTGCACATAATCGCTAAAAGCGATTTCTTCCAGACACCAAATATCTAATAGATTCTGGGTGTTTGTATGTATATTTATGTAAGTTATTATTTAAAAATAAATAAGTATGATTATCAGTTGAGTACCCATAGCACAAACTTTGGCTTAATTTCGGACTAAACAGCTGTGTGTGAATTTGTCCAAAACATTGAACATTACATTAATTATTCACTGTTCACGTGAGCAGGTAACGCTGACCATCCTGGACATAAACCGCGAGAAGCTGCTCAAGTGCACCGAGGACGGGCAGGCGATGCAGGTGCTCAGCGAGTACCTGGAGGGGATCTACAACGACGAGGCCATGGCCTTGTCCACCGAGCCGCGCACCGCTCGTAGGGTACGTGCCAACAGCGCTTTTACACTGTAGTAATATTTGTCGTGTGTATAATGTATAGATCTTTACATAGAATAAAACAAAGTCGCTTCCCGCGTACACTTAGATCTTTTAAACTACGCAACGGATTTTGATGCGGTTGTCAGTATCATTCAGATAATTTGTTCCGGATGGTTTATAGGCACTTATTCCATGCGACCGAAGCCGCGGGCAACACATAGTAAAAAAATAAATACAAAAAAAACCAAATTAACGAAAACAAACGTCCAAGACAAAAGTATCATTTAAGTATATTTGATCCGTTCATGGCCAATCTGTGACAACATAGGTTATTGACGTCATTAACCTATTTCAATGTCTCAACATGTCTACACCCTAAGAGCATTAATTGACCAATGACTGAAATAGAGTAGGTACAGTGAAGGTAACAAATATGAAAATATATTCCAGACGATAAAAATCCAAGAACTGGTGTACCAGTCGTACCGGTCGTTCGGGGCCAGCGTGAGCAGCGAGACCATCGAGCTGCTGCGGCTGAAGCACCGGCTGCGCGTGGTGCGGCACCTGGAGGACAGCCTCGAGAGGAACACGCTCCGGGCGCTGCAGCAGGACAGGCTGCTCGACCCCAATGAGTTGCAGGTCACTTACGTTACACTTTTGCATTTATAGTAATACTAGCTGTTTCCCCCGGCGTAGTTCTTGCGTGAAAGAGTAAGGGACGTCTTCTGAATGAATATAGTCACAGATTGTTTGCACATCGCTGACAGTATTTATAGTCTATGTGTGCGTAACCGAGATAGTGTAATAGAGATGTCCAAAAACTTGAAAGTTTGATTCGGTTGATCGAATCAATGAACTATTTCTTGAAATTGAATGAGCATCTTTAGCGCACAGCTCCCCTTTGACACCTAAAATTAGTTATTGCGCAAAAATCAGCCAACTTCACAAGACCGCCAAAACACTCCCAGGTGACTAAACACTAAACTCACATGCAATAAAATATTTTTTACTTTGACTATAAAACGAGTCACCTAATTTGCAGGAGCTACTGAGTGCTATCCGGGAGGAACTGCTGTGGGCGAAGCGTGTGCCGTGCGAGCGTCTGGAGGCACCCTACGAGGCGTACCGGCTGGACTACTCGCAGTTCAAGACGCTGTTCACCGCCCTGTCGCCCTGGGCCAAGGGAGACTTCGCCGAGGCTATTACAGCCAGGATGTTCAAGGTAAAAATCCGTCTTGGGAATTATAAATTCAATATTTAATTTGTTGGTAATAGAATTTTCTTTTTGTGATATAACAACTAATTTACGGTTTTCGGATTTTACTTGTGCTATAAGACATTGCTTCTTGCCGAGTGATTCCAGGTCAACGAGAAGTGCCCTACAGGTTTTGATTCCCTCGCAAGTGTCAAAATATGCGGCATAAACGCCTCATAAACGGCCGTATCTTTTGACTGCTTTGACTTAGAAGTTGGATTTTTTCACAGCTCCAAGGGATTGCAGACCTGAGTATTTGATATTTTACTATAACTTGATACCTCCTCGCGTTCCTGCGAAAAACGGTATTGACAGACAGACGCACAGCGAAGTGATCCTATAAGATTTCTTTTTTCCTTTTGAGGTCACCCAGCCCTAAAACACAAAAAGTGGCAAATTTAACGGCCTCGCGTATTTTGAATTTTATTTTGATACGTTAATCAATCACTAATAATAATGAATAATAACAGTAAAACAACATGTTTGCAGTTAATGGACCACGACGCTGACGGGTACGTGAGCGCGCGCGGGCTGAGCGTCGCGCTGGGGCTGAGCGTGCGCGCCGACGCGCAGCGCCGCCTGCGCGCGCTCTACTGCGCGCACGCACCGCCACTGCTCTCGCACCTAGAGCTGCGACCCACCAACTTCACGGAAACCGGAGAGGAGTTGGCTACAGATGCCATTTCCTTTTTTGACAGGTACTTCTGCTATAATATGCGGCTTTGAGAGCGTCGGTGACGTAGTGGGGAGAACGCGGCCTGTCATGTCGAGAGGTCCGAGTTCGATCCCCAGTCGTGCCACGTAACCAATAGAAAATAACCGTGAGGAAACCGGCATACACCGAAGAAGAAATTCTTAGGTGCATGTGAAGTTTACCAACCCTCACTGGACTAGCGTGGTGGACTCTAGCCCTACCTAGTTGAGAGGGTAGGCGTGAACCCCAACAGTGGGGACATATTAATAGGCTGTTGATTTGATGCGGAGGACCGGGTGTGGTGGCGTTCGTTGGGGAAGGCCTATGTCCAGCAGTGGGCGATAAAAAGCTGAAATGATGATTTGATAAGCGGCTTTGCCTTCGTACTATCTTCACTTTTAAAATATTCCAATTTATATGTAATCTATTTAAGTTACAAACTCATCTATAGATATAACTCAATTTTAAACTCCACAAGTGCCATGATGGTTTAGATGGGACATTGTTGGTACAACAATAGGGTACAACTCTTAAATTCAAATTTGAATTTTAATGTTTTATATTCCAGTATAGACCCCCCGTCCACGCCTGACCCGCTCGCCGCGTCGGGCATACAGCGATCTATAAGCGAGGTGTGCGGCGATGGAAATCACATCATGGACAAGTCGACCGACAGCGCCACCAGCCACTCGGGTAAATATGACATTAGTTTTGTTTTGTTGTCTGTCGTCGGTCGGTCCGTCACATTTGGCTCTGGAGGCTAAACCTTTTGGTCCTATTGGGACCAAATTTGGATCGTAAGAGTTTAAATTTATTTTATCGAAGCATTATCAACGGTTTCTTCGTACCTTCAAACCGAAGAGTACATGTCATACAACAAAATGTGTTTTTATTTTAAAACGGCGCTTATGATTTTGATGAAACTTTGCACGTCGTAGTTGCTAATTTTTGTCTATGACATAGTAATACCCATTGGTTTAGGAAAAATCTAGTTTGTTATCAATTTCATTTGTATGAAACTTGCGATTTACTCACAAATGGTTGGAGCTATTGAATTGTCATGTATATACATGGTCCTACAAAATAACTTTATCAGTATATATATAATAATAAAAAACCATACAAAATTACATTTTTAGGGGAAATAGACGAAGCTGCATAAGTTTACTCTTTCTTTTTAAATGGCGAGAAAGTTTAGTGCATGCTGCTGTAAATGGCTGAAATAGGACGATATAGTTTCATAAAGACTAAAGGTTTATTGTATGTATTCCAGCGAGCTTCAGTGAGCACACGGCGGAGTCTGTCCGCGCGTGCGCGCTGTCGGGGCTGCCGTCGTCGCTGCCGTCGACGCCGGGCTGCGCCCCCCCGCCGGCGCCCTCCGCGCCGCCCCTCCCCCGCGCGCACTTCCTCCAGCTCCTGGCGGCGCTGCACGATCTCACGCAGCACAGCCCCTCGCTCTACGAGGCGGTAGTGTTGGCAGGTAACTGGACCTACTATAGTCCGTTATTCCGTTAAATTCGTCCGTTTTCAGACACACGCACATACTACATTACACTCCACTCACACGCACATTTTACACACTCAAATCCATAGAGTAACGATATTATACGAAAAACATCACACTTCAATAGATTTTTTAATTTATTTACCGATTTGTTTTAGCTATTTTGTTAATAGCTTATTTTGTCTCCAATAGGAAGGGTTTTGTAGATGAATAACAGTCTCGCGAATTAGGTATAAATCATGTTCTTACCTAATGAATATATAAATTATTATAATTATTAAATGCTGATTATAGCTATCAAAGTTGCACAATAGCTGTGAGAGGAGATCATGAAAAAAGTCAACATCGACAAGAGAAAACATTTTAATAATTCAACATTATTGGCCGGAAGGATTCTTGCGCCAAACAACATACCGCTTGCCCAAAAGAGGTCCGGCCAGTCTGGGTTGCAGCTCGCTCTCTAGGATATTAGTGTATTGTATCTCCGGTAACTTTCCACTTGTTTAAAAATCCAATGTTATTTTGTCCAGGCACCCTACTTCTGCAACTGGGAGAATTGAACCACCGGCCGGAGTTGGACCGGGAAATCTCTCAGGACAGCCTCTACCTCGCTGCTGCCGCTAAGCAACCCGAACCAATTGAAGTAGGATTTCGAACTCTATTTTAAATTGTCTAAAGCAAAAAATAGTTTTTCATAAGAATCGTCTGTAACTTCGACATATTGGCAACAAAATAATGTCTAGTGACTTCTTGTCGATACAAAATTAACGATAACCTATGTTCAGCGTCAGTGGCCTCGGGGATAAGACGCGACCTATGATATCGAAAGGTCCGAGGTTCGATCCCCGGTTGGGCCATGTACCAATGGGTTTTTTCTCGAAACTTAAGCACATGTACTGACTGCTCTCAAACGGTGAAGGAAAACATCGTGAGGAAACCTGCTTACGCCGAAGAAGAAATTCTTAGGCGCATGTGAAGTCCACCAACCCGCACTGGGCTAGCGTGGTGGACTATAGCCCGAACGCCCTCATTATGAGTGTAGGCCTGAGCCCCAGCAGTGGGGCCATGTTAATAGGCTGTTGATGATTGATGATGTTCAGTGATACAGGCTATGAAATTTATCTTTATATGTGAATCGCGGTCTCCACTCTACAACTCGTCTACCCTAACGGCCGTCAGTTCTGCGACAGATATGGCTCGCCCACTGCCACTTCAGCTTGCTAATCGTACTCGGCTATGTCGGTGACCTTACTTATTCCCATAACAAGAATAATACATTTTTATCGGTGTTTCCTGCATTTCAACTGAATCACCAGATCGATGGGTCGTGGGGTACCAATAGGTTTTTCTCGAAACTTAAGTACATTTACTAACTGCTCTCGAATGGTGAATGAAAACATCGTGAGGAAACCTGTATACGCCAATGAAGGAGCATGTGAGGTCCACCAACCCGCACTGGGCTAGCGTGGTGGACTATAGCCCGTATGCCCTCGTTGAAAGGGTGGCATGAGCCACTTGAGACACTTGAATAAATAGGCTGTTGATCTGACCAAGTCGATATTGTAATAATTATTTACTCTGCAGATGGATCCCAACGGTAACACATCAGCGCCGACTGAAGAGAAGCTAAGGCAACCATCCCCGTCAAAGGAAGCCGAGTGCACTGATGGCGTGTGGTCGATCACCCTAGAGCAGTTCCTAGCCACGATGATCTCCCAAGAGCCGGTCGAACAGTTCTTCAATGAGAAGGTGGATCTACTGCCGCTGCTCGATGCGTTACGGCAGCGCGGCAGGCTGCATTCGGTCTCATAGCTAATAGAGTTGGCAGGGTTGCTAGGATTCTAGGCGAGACCCTGCACCACTATCAGGTACTGTTCCATTACGTTGAATTCATTAAATGTTAGATTCTCAAAATGTTTTCTTTTATCCTGATAGGAAAAAGTCCTGACAGTGAAACCTATATACATACACAGATCAGAAAAAAAAATCAACAATAAAAACAATAATTTGGGAATTCAACACTTTGGAAATTCAACATTTTAAGAATTGAACATTACAAGGATTGAAAAGTGATTCATGTACCATGTTGATAATGTAAGCTAGACATTTATTTTTGACAATAAGGGAGCGCATATGATTAATTACGATGATAGTTTTTATATTCGCAGTTTCGAGTAGAGATGACATAGAGTAAAGATGAGTGTATGAGATGAGGCAAACCGTAGGTCAGTTTGGATCGGACCTTGAACGTCTAATTACTCGAATGTCTAGTCGGTCCGTTATGTCTTCGCGAATGTCCAATTTATATGATAACCACCGCAAAACTGAAAAGTCCTGAAGCGAATCGTAACCAAACCTCTGGAATGCCGGAATTCTAACCACTACGCTACCACCCACTGTTTTCATAATATTATACTACAAACGGTGTTAATAACTGTATATTTTACTGTATTGCCACAAAATAAGTAATACGTGGAATTGACTTCATTGGTTAGACATTCGAGTAATTAATCGTTCGAGGCTGAAACCCCAGTTTGATCAAATGCTTGCCATCGAGTTGAAAAGAGTATGTGGGGTCAAAATTGCTGTCGTTCTAGTTAACTGTAAAAACCCAGAAAATTGGGGATCGTCGAGTCCGTTGGTATGTCATGTCATATACCTCATTATGTGTGCATTTGATTGTTTTGCCAGCGAAATCTCTGATTAAGTGATATTGGACTAGTAATCCAGTCGTGTCAAAAATGGTCTGCTAGTCTAGATTTCACTGGCCAACATATCAACTACACATAGTTATATCGTTTTTATTCCGTGTAAAATATCTTATATAACAATGTAAAATTTGCATTTACTATTAATTGCACTACCGTGGCCTAAGGTCTTAGATATAACGTTTTGTAAATTTATAAGAATAATGCTATTATTAGGCCCGATTCTGAAGACATATATTTAAAATTTGACAGCAGTAAAATTAGTGTCGTATTTATCTTCCTAACACTGTGTGACAGGGATAGAAATAACTATTGTGCTGTAAAGTTCTAACTTTGTGCCTGCAGAATCAGACATACTATTTACTTATTATGATTAATGTACAGTAAGCCACAGAATAGAATACCCACTCCCACGATTTCGATTATTTCAAGCACCTTTGTATATCTGTTCGCAATTTACTAATAAATCACACTTATTATGAATAATATATTTTTATAATGAATCACACTTATTGTTAAAAAATAGTATTTTTCGTAAAATAATATGTTTGGCTTAATGCAGTCAAAATCATCTCCCCTGTCACCTCCGCAAGGCACCTTCCAAGCGGCCTTTTTAAGTAAATAACAAAAAAAGTAATTACACAAAAAATAAGATCAAATTGTACAAATATAACATCCAGACCAGGTGCCAATTTGTACAAGTAATTTGTAATTGTAAAATATACAAATGTGTTCCAAATAATCGCCATCGTTGGTTCTCTCACCCAGGGTGGTTGGTTATGCAATTCTGCATGCAGCTGTCGGTATTGTATACCTACGAGTATATTGCAGCTTCCCGATCTTAACATTTTGTATATTTTGTCTTGACATCTTAACTGTTAGAAATGTACGCCTTCAAGAGCAACATTAGTTTTTAAATCTAATAAATAAGTAATAAAACATTGAACCCCAACATTATTACGACCCGTATAATAAACTAGGTAATCATGGCTTATTAACGAAAGAGATTTCCATGTATAATTAAATTACTATTATCAGGTTTCACCAAAAAGTCTTTTGATGAGTTCTTAAGAGCTGGTTCTGAAGGTGTTAGACCCTAATGATATATAATCTTTTTAGTCATGCCTACCTAGATTATAAATTATATATTTTAAATATTTTTTTTACATTGTTGTAATAATTACTTTATGATTAAGTAATTAATTTATATTAATGTATCAACAATATTTATTTAATATACTTAAATTATATTTCCAACTGCGGTGCTTTGTAACATTTGCAATTAATTTAAATGTGACATGTTTAAAGACGTGCTAAAAACAGCAATAAAACCTAATAAAACGTTAAAGACTAAACTTAATTTAGTTTTAATGTGACTCCTTGAACTAAATTCAAATTGCATTCCGTGATAAAACTAAATAGGTAGGTACTTATGTCTATATATTAGACTTATTTTTTGCTTTGTTTGCTAGGGTATGATTATAAGATAATATATAACGTACTTTAAAATAAATTAAGTGCATAGCCATACTAATTGATAAGTAGGTAATAATAAATAATAATAAATATTTAATCTAATCACAGAAGAAATCTTTTACTAATTTATACTAATATGTATAGTTTCACTATAGGTACTTTAATTAAAATTATAATCAATGCTCCGGCCGTGTTCGTACTGAGTTTAAACATACCAACCAACATTACCCTTTGAATCTGTAGTATTCCATGGAATTAATGTAAATGTTAATCAAAGGCTCCGAAAGATGATTTTTTTCTTTGTTTGTAAACAAAATTATTCTTACAACTTTAGTTAAGATTGAAGATTTTATACCCTCTAAAATTTGTATCCGTATATTAAGAGAGTACAAAAGTCTTTAGGTATTGCATGTAAAATACAACACATTTATAAACTAAATTGAACGTAAATTAATGGTGCTTCGCAATAAAAAATGTTGCTTTTGAAAATCATGAGCAATATTTAGCTTTCTAATAAAAATAGCAATAGTAAAAAAATAATAGCAATAGCAATAGTAAAAAAATAAATACTTTGCTACAATTTAATTGTAGCAAAGTATTTATTTTTTTACGCCTAAGGCTTAAATTATTTAAAAATGTTCTCATAGGACTTGGTGGATAAAAATCCGGGAGTTAGATTTGAAATTAAAACAAGATTAAGGCCAATCAAAATCCATTCTGTTAGATGTGATTAAAAGCCAAGCCAAACATACTAACATATTTTTGCATTTATAATATTAGTTCGATAACATAATTAATGGTGTTGGGGTAATCACTTATAAAACAAGTGTGATGGAAGGTCATTGGCGACAATCAGCCACGGAGTCAACGACCTGTTACTGAACACATTCGTCGTATCGGAGGCAAACTCCCAGTGACAAAAATTTTTTTGACAAAATGAAGTGACATATTTATTTCATTTTGAAAAAAAAAGTGTAGTTAGGGAGTATTGCCTCTATTAAGACGATATCACAGGCCATCGTATATTAGTAAGCCTCGAACTGCTGCCCGTCACAGCTCCGTGGCATTTGTATTTGTAGCTGTTTCTACGGTTATACCGACATTGTTCCAGCAACAGAGCCGCGTGCGAGTAAGTTCCCACTTTAGTGTCTTTAGTTTAGTATCACGTGTACCTGTATTATAATCATGATGTTATTTTAAATATAGTTTTTTAATTCGTATAATTGTGTGTTATAATCAAAACCCGAGTCCATGTATAACTAGTCAAATTCTGGAGCGCCCATCGATTCGGTGGAGAGGTTTAGTTTGACTGGATTTCGGCCTTTGACTACTTTAATATTCGTTAGTACTAACTCATCAAAACGTCCAAGGAGTAATGAACTATACTTAGATCTAAATATGTATTTATAGTTGAGGTTTTGAGGAGTTAATACAAACGATACAAACAAATATTTAAGCAGCGGAATACGAGTGGTTTGGTATCAAAATTAGTCGACTCCAGTTAAAGTGCTATAAACAACCTTGACCGATTTTAATACCAATCCCCTCATAATGTACTCGTGTATCGAAATCCTTATAGAAGTAAGTACCTACTTGATTAAGCAGATAACCATAGTTTTGCATTATATAAAGTTGCATATAACATAATGTAGGTATGTACATGTTTTATACATATACTTATCCCAAGATGTTAGCACAATGTATTCCTATGTTTCATACTAGGTAAGTTTTATTAATATATCTGAATTAGATTTCTTAAATGGATTAATAAATGCGTTTTGTTTGACTATTAAAGCGTGTTTAATTTTCTTATCAAATAAACATAACGTTTCAATTCAAGTTTTGCAAAAAGTTGGTATATATGATCAATATAGAGTAAATAATAAGTACGTAGTAAGTAGTGGGTAAGTTTTACGGTCTGTAAAAAATAGAAAAACGAATGTAATTTTTATCTGTTTTTATTTTTGTCACAAAGTTCAACTTATAAAAAAACTACAAATTAGAAAATACTTATTTGTGGGCGAACCGCAATGTCCACGCATGTTTTGATTTCACCGTAGCCTTGTCAGGAAGAAGAACTTCAACTACTCCACTGATGATTTTCCACTGCAAAAAGTTATTATCATGTTTTATGTATATAAAGGTACCTCGTAGGTTTATAATTTTCCTAATTCAACCATATTTTCAACAATTGTACAACAAAAACTAACTAAAATTGACTGCATTTTCTTTTCTTAATTTCAATTGAGCTACCTATGTATTTCGGAATGGTACCGTCGACCGCATGTCAGTGGATACACTTTGACCTTGAGCTGGCCTAGCCTATTAAGGAGTTTCAATACTATGAGGGACCAGTTTATACTGGTTTTGTTTCCACTGACATGCGGTCGACCGTACCTTAGTTGTAACCCATTTCAGCTCTGAATAAAGCCGGATAAAACTTGTAAATCAGTTACGCTTAAAAGTCCCCCGGCCGTGCTTGAAAAATTCTGGTGATCTTCAATTTATGCTATGTGCTGATGATGATGAAACTATCCTATCAATCCACAGTACATAAATTTGATACGAAAAATATTTGTTTGTAACTCGGTAACATTATAATTTCTTCAATCGTAACTAATTACAAGGAAAGAAAATACGGCGATCAAATTATTCTTGTTTCGTAACTTAGTTAAAAACAAACAAAAAATCTTCGTTTGTAGCTGGTTACAACACTTGGTTACAAACACGGCCGGAGGCTAAAAAATCGTATTTATATGAGGTTAGTCAGTTTTGTGTCCATTATGGACTTGGGACGGTCTGACTATGCATATGATATGCATCATACGCCGTTTGAAATAGTCTTAGTCAGTTTTGGGTCAAAAATGGACTTGGGACGGTCTGACTTTGCATATGATATGCATCATACGCCGTTTGAAATAGTCTTACTTACATCCAGGTAAACGCCTTCATTGCCCAACATATCGACATTGTAACTGCCGCTGTGTAGATAGGAGGTAACATCTTGTATTCTAAGCACATTATTGCTGGGCCATGCTAGGAATATGCCATACACTGCTGTGATTGTATCCGATTCGCAAGGCACCGCGGTGGGGCGCGCGGCATTGTACTGCATCTTGGTGCAAGTGTACCAAACGTCGTTGTTGATGGTGTCATTCTGGTGCAACCACGGCGAGGTGCCGTATATTCCTTCGCCGTTTGTGTCGAGCCACTCCCCCAGGGACAGCAGCCTCTCTTGGAATATTGGTACTATCGTACCCTCGCGCGTTGGTCCCACGTTGATTAAGGCATTGCCTAAAACAGATTGCTCAATTTACTTTGTTTAATCAGCAATGAAAGACACTATAAAAAAAGCTGCTTAAACCAAATCAATTTTTCTTCTACAACTTTTTAAATTCAAATAAAATATATAGATAGAACTTCTCATACAAAATCGCCGACGCGAACGGATCGATGTGACTTGTACAGTCAACCGCACGTCAATGGAATCACTTTGACCTTGAGCTGACCTAGCCTATCAGGGAGTTTCAATACTATGAGATTGGTTTTATTTCTACTTACGTGCGTACCGTACCTACTTATACACAACTTGTATGAAGGATATAAAATTTATAACGAACTTTAAAAAAGTTATATATGTAACAAAATGAAATTCCTGGGTACCAATTTTTGTCTATTAACCTACACGCTGTATTTAACGTGGTACGATGCTTACCTCCACAACTTACTGTAGAGACCACTTCCTTTAGTAAATCATTGATAGTCATTATTTGACTGAGCTCCATATTCCTCCTGTAACCCCATGATTGCCTGTCGACGGTGAATGCGTTCTCCCATTTATGGTTTTGTAATTGCCCTGTAAAATAATACAACAAATAATCAAACTCAGTTTTTAACGTCATCAGATGACGTTTGCTGTTGGCCATCACATCCGGTCCTCTACCTTCGAGCTACTAATTTCAGAATAGGACATTGCAAAAAAAAACGCAAAAAATATCGCTTAAAATTAAAGTCTAGTAACTTCACATAAAAGTCGCAGTAGGGCGCAAGTCATGAGGTCCAGGGTTTAAATCCGGATCTGTATCAACGGGTAATCGAAACTATATATTAAAATCACCAAAGAAGGAATTATCCAAGGCGCATTTGAATGTGACTTAACTTACCAGGATTATATCTGTCTGCACAGTTATAAAAGTCCCCATGATGGCAAGGAATATCAATACCCCATCTATCATTCACAACAATTTCGTCCTTGACTGGACTGTCGTTGTACAGCCAGGCCAGGAGGTCGGTCGAGTTCCAGTACGTGTCGCGGGCCTCCCAGTCCCCGTCGGACCAAATCACAGACGGCTTGTAATCCTTGACCAGCTGTTTTATGTCGGGCCACAGTTTTATGTCGGGATACGTTCGTGTCGTGAAATTAGTGCGTTTGTCTTCTAGGTAAATGGGGTTGTACCACTCGTAAAGAGAGTGGTAAACACCGAACTTCAGGTCTTTGTCTCTGACAGCCCTCGCGAGGTCCCCGACCAGGTCGCGCCTGGGGCCCACGTCCACCGCGTTCCAGCTGAACGAGCGCTTTGATGGAAATAGGGTGTAGCCTTCATGGTGTTTACTTGTGAGGACTATGTATCTAAAATAGTAAAAATATTGTTCATATATGGTATATGCATGTATAATGAACTTGCTTATAAAATTATATACTACTATCTATTGCCCGCGGATTCATCCGCGTTACATTTGGATTGGCCAATTTACATAACATCTTTATGAATATGCCTATGTGTATTCTGGAAGTACCTATTTAATCTATTCACTGTAAAGTTTTATCAAAATTTGTCCCGTCGTTTTTGCGTGAAAGAGTAATAAACATCATTACAAACTTTCGCGTTTTACGAGTACTTCATAGTAGGGTTTAATGCACTAACTTGGCTCCCGATTTAGCGAAGAGTGTAGCCCATTTATCAGGTTCAAAGAATTCTGCAGTGAACATGGGCGCAAAGTCTTGATATGTGAAGTCTGGGCGATAATTTTTGTCCATAAATTCTTTTATGTCTTTGGTACCTAAAAAGAGAAGAAAATTTAAATCGTACCTTAGATAGGTACAGGTCGTAAAAACAGGTGGGGTACCTGTATATAATCGAAGATACCCTCATTTTTAAATATTGCGTTTTTGTCTGGGATTTTGAGATTAAAATAAATATAAAACAGAATAAAAATACATACCACCCATCCATTGTGCCCAAAACCACTCGGAATGAAAACTTGGTACAGCGTACACTCCCCAGTGTAAGAATATACCGATTTTAGCTTTGTCGTACCACTGGGGCAGAGGCCGGGAGTCCAAATCGCTCCACTCTGGCTGGTATTTCTTGCCTTTTACCATCTCTATATCAGCAACATCATTTTCGTTATTTCTATTGCTATTGCTTATTTTTGCACATATTGTGTATGCAAACGTAAGAATTAATAGCACTCTCATACTTCTGCAATCTGCAATATACAATAAACTTTTACACATCAAATTACCTACGTCATTACCTATGTGCTTTGGTTCCAGTTACGGACAGACCTGTGATCGAGGTCTGTGAAGTTACGTCTGTCGCATTTTAAGCAAAACTTTGTCTCAATACTTGCGCAGTTGCAGTACAATTTTAAAACAATATTTTAATGTAAAATAGATGAATTGATTTTGATTGATTTGTACATATTTCATAGCTAAAATTAACTAGGTATGTATGTAGCTACTAATACTCACTCAAATGTGAAAATCAAAGTCTATATATTTTATTAAAAGTACACTGGGATACACGTAAATTTTTATGTACAGCCACTTGCTGTGTGTTAGCGCTGAGAAGCGGCGCAACAAACTTCCGCAGCACATCTTTTATTTTAATACATCAAGTTTGTTTAATTAACATAATTTGTGTGTAAAAAAGTGTGCATCAAAAAGAGAGATAATTTTTTCGGAGATACTTTTTACTATCAAAATTACGGCCGGTGGGTGCCTATATACCTGGATAACTTACCTACTGTGCCAGCTAGTCGGCTGGGGTCAATTCAATTAGGTAGTCAAGTCAACAATAAATTGAAAATGAGTGATGTACCGATCACACCGTTTTGTAGACCGCCTGTCTTCGCTATACATATCATTATTAGGTATATTAGGAATACTTTGGATCTGTCTAACGGCCAATCCCTGAACCAAACCGATAACCGATCTGTCGACCGATCAATCAACAATGCCATCGGGTCACGAGCCGCACGATGGTATAATAACAACAACATTACCTAGGTTTTTATAAATAAGTAGGTACCTATCTAAATTATTATTAGTCCCAATTTTTTTAAGTTAAAACCATCACAAGATTTCTCAATGTTCACACATTAATTAAATTCGACTAAATTACACTGAAAAGACTCATGTTGCCTGCAGCTCTGTGTTCGCCGGAAACACATTTATACTTACATTGTTTTATACAATTAAAACTTAATCATAACTTGTAACTTTTAAGTATAATAACACAACACTTGCCTTATTGTTTTGGTCGATAAAACAGACAAGAAATAGTTAACACTTCCACCCGGCGGCGTTGTCAGCGTAACATTGAATAACCAGAATCGCAATACAATAAAATGTTGACTGAATAACTGACGTTTATCGCAACCCTATACATGTATAACTTGACACACATAGATAAGTACAGTGCAGACTGTACAGTACAGGCTACAGACTGCCCCACCCACAGGACCGACCGTACACTGGGAATGAACGCGGCGAATTAAGGAACTATCAACGCAGAATAACGAACACGCCATCTATTGAGTTAGCCATTATAGGCGGTCATTATTTTTAATATTAAGTAGAAATGCATTAGACATTTTTAAGGAACCACCTGTCTGAGTCTATTCTAACTCTAAGGTTCTAACTCGATTGTAGAGCACACTCGTTCATAATACTAGACGTTATAAATATAGGACGTAAAAAAATGTATGTTATTCTTATTGGTTAGGTATTCAAATCGAACGCATTTTCTTAATACGTATTTTTCACTTTGGACCAATTCAAATTCAATTAGGACATAAAACACTAAACGGACTTAAAATATTGTTATTAAAATATTATATAATTTATTTTATTCAAGAGATAAAGTCTCAAATTATGTGTAGGTAAACTTTAATGTCCACGCATGTTTCGACTTCACCGAAGCTTTATTGGGCAGTGTCACTTCCGCGACTCCGCCGGTGATCGTCCACTGAAATGAAAAGAGACATAATATACGTATATTGTTTCAGTAACAATACACACGCTACGTTTTGATTGAAGTGACGTTGAGAAACTTTAAACTTTTATAAAGCTTTACCAATAAGATCGGAGACTGACTCCAAACTTTTTACACTTATAGCAAAATCATCGGCGGCGGTGCTGTGTATGCAAGCAAATATAGGTATACCTACCAAAGACGATGGTGCAAACATAATTAGTGGGGGACGAGATAAGTTACAAGAAAGATGACAATAGGCACTCTGTAATTGCTACAAGGTCGTGTCGACCGATACGACCGCAAAACCTAACGTAGCATATGTGCAAATGCATTGATGTGTGGTGCACATTAGTTGCCTTGTAAGTGTAATCTATTGACTAAACGAAGTTATCTGTGACTAATCCACACAGGACCCATTGGTCTGGTGTTATAACAGTTCTCTGACAAAAATTAGGATCTATACCTAATAGGCTTTGATCTAATAATTATGCAGTTAGGTATTTTAATTACTACGTGCTAAGTATACTTACAGTTAATTCTTGTCCTATGTTGCCTAATAACTCGACTTTGGGGGTGGCGCTCTGAAGATGGGAGGCAATATCTTTCATTCTAACCACATTATTGGTCGGCCAGCTTAAACAGAAGGCGTAGACTGCTGTCACTGTATCCGACTTGGATGGCACGGCGGTGGGATGAAGGACGTTGTACCGCGCCTTGGTGCAGGTGTACCAAACGTCCTTCAGGGTGTCATTCTGGTGCAACCACGGCGAGGTGCCGTATATTCCTTCGCCGTTTATGTCGAGCCATTCCCCCAGGGACAGCAGCCTCTCTTGGAATATTGGTAGTATTGTGCCTTCCTTAGTTGGGCCCACGTTGATTAAGGCATTGCCTGGAATCGTATCGTTTAGTTCAATAAGGTAGTGAATTGGCTTATTTAACTTTAGCCTTTTCTATTCTTACTACTATTGTTGAGACTATATCTCGGTAAAAACGGGGATTGCCTGACTCGTATTGTATAGCAGGCGGAGCTTGGTGAAATCAACTCGTCGGGCAGTCACCTATTTTTCTATAAGAATTGTCCTTATTACATGCGTCACCTAAATATAATGAACACTAACATAATATTATAGGTATGTCATATCGTGAATTAATATTTTTTCGAGATTTTATGAAATAACTCGGAAAATATCTGACCTAATTTTCTTTCTACACACAGTTTTCAAAGTTTACGGCCAGACAAAAAGCTTCGGTACCTAGTACCTACTTTAATATAACATTTAAGTCGACTACAATTTTGCGGTGATAAAAAAATATCAAATTTACAAAACGAAAATACGCTAAATTTTGTTTTAAATCTCAATGAAAAGTTTTGAGGTGTCTGCGATGCCACAACACGGGTCAAGCAATCGCTCTACTTAGGTATTCTTCAACCTTTCTAGTTGCATTTCGATCTCAAGTATCATTGTGAAATTGATGGGTTATTACAGTCAGCAGTAGAATCTATAGGCTTTGTAGAATTTGCTTCCATCTAACCCTGCCCGGAAAATGATGAAGCATGACAAAATGACGTGACCGTGATGGTGTTTAAATGTTAAGGAAAATCTTACCTCCGCAACTCACAGTAGACACCACTTCTCTCAGCAAATCTTTCAGGGTCAGTAACTCACTCAAATCCATGTCTTTTCTGTAACCCCAAGACAATCTGTCAATGGTGAATGCGTTCTCCCATTTGTGACTTTGCAGAACCCCTACAACATTAATAGGTACTAAGTTAGAAGCCCATAGAATACGTCTCACGGGCTCATATGTTCTCTGAACTGTTGAATGAGTTTTTCAAAACCGCCAACTTACCAGGGTTAAACCTGTCATCACAGTTATAGAAGTCTCCATGACGACAGTGCATGCCACTTCCCCAACGATCATTCACAACAATTTCGTCCTTGACTGGACTGTCGTTGTACAGCCAGGCCAGGAGGTCGGTCGAGTTCCAGTACGTGTCGCGAGCCTCCCAGTCCCCGTCGGACCACAGTATAGACGGTTCGTAGTCATAAATAAGTTGCTTTATGTCTGGCCAAAGTTTTGTTTCAGGATAAAAACGAGTTTCGAAATTGACCATTCTGTCTTCCCCATAAATAGGGTTGTACCACTCGTACAGCGAGTGGTAGACGCCGAATTTCAAGCCTTGATTTCGTACAGCTCTCGCGACATCAGCCACTATGTCGCGTCGTGGTCCCACCTCCACTGAATTCCAACTAAAAGAGCGCCTCGAGGGGAACAGAGTGAACCCATCGTGGTGCTTGGTGGTGAGGACGACGTATCTAAATCGAAACAAAAATATTAATGAAAGAAAGAAAGAAAAAATTAGGTACTTGCAACCTACTTGTCCGGGGTTTTCCTCTAACCATCTAGGTATAAGCTTTCGCCCTCAACTACGCCACAATAAAAGCGTTGAATTCTCAGCGTCTTTACGTCGCAGATTCAAATGCTACGCGCGTGTGATTTTTTTTCTTTCTTTTAAAAATAAAGTCCTATCGTGCACGTAGTATAATATGGCGCTTAAAGGCTAAAGCATTTAAACAATAATGTTGCTACACTTACTAGTAGGTACATACAATAACGCAACAATAATAAACAAAAAGATATTGAAGGTCAGGACAGGAAAGTGTATCTATGCATAAACAAAGTACTTGTAACTGTTAAGATGGACCCGATTTATGATAAGATCTCTTAAACTGTGATAAATGTAAATAGGTTATCACAGTTGATAAGTAAGGTGAAACACTTACATAACTAGGTAGGTAGTACCTAAATAACTAGTAGTTCCGTGAGAACAGTAGACCTCGCCAGCCCTTATAAACCAAACCTAAAAGAAACCAACAAAAGTCAACTTTGTAGTTGGAGACAGAAAAAGTACCTACTAAAGTGACAAAAATTAGCACTTTAAAGCTTAATATTTCGCAAACGGATCCCTGAATCGAAAAATGTTTATCACACACCCGCGATATTTTTGAAAGACCCATCCAACGATACCCCACACCATGGATATCACGCGGAAAAAAATAATTTTCCATTTTACGTATGCAGTTCTATGAACATAATTTATTTTTTCAACTTTCTTAAGTCGATCCACTGTTACTCAAAAACTAATAGAACCTACTTAGCCGTAATAGTTTTCCTTGTAACTACGTTATATATGCTACTGCCATGAATTTTTTCACATTTCCAGAAGCAACCGTTTAGCTTGCAGGGGGGGGGGACACGTGACTCTAACAAAAATTACCGCTTTTAAGCTTAATATTTCGCCAACGGATCCCTAAATCGAAAAAATGGTATTCACACACCAGCAATATTTTTGAAAGACCTATCCAACGATATCCCACACTATGGGATTCACAAGAAAAAAAAAGTTCACTCCCACTTTGCGAGTATGGTAGGTACTCTAAAAAAAATGTTTTTCAAAATTTTATTCTACTCATTTTGTAGGTTTAATTAATTTATACATATGCCAAATTTTCGTCAAAATCGGTTGAAAAACGCGACCTGTAGAGAATTACAGACAGACAGACAGACAGACAGACAGACAGACAGACAGCCGGACAAGAGCATTTTTGGCCAGTCTCGAAACGTAGACGCTTCGCTCGCTTCGCTCGCTTCGCTCGCTCGGTCAAATATCATGTCATCGAGATATTCGGGAAGAAACAGTAGCTGTGTAGATACCGAAATTGAACAACAGCTGCCAAATCAATTGAATATTATAGATATTACCTTACACCTACCTTGTAATGTTTTGAACAGGTTTTGACCCTCTTTTACATGTTTTATAATTCTCAACGTGAGAGAAACAAAAAATAAAAATGTACCTATCTAAAATTTATTTATTTATTGTACAAAAGGTGAACTTAATGTCAATGGCATTCCTAAAATGATCGATATGAAAACAGAGTTGTTCTTTCAACCTTAAGTAGTGGAAACCTACTTAGTTACCTGTTTAGATGTAAAACTAATGATTATTTAAACTAATGTTGATAAAATAAAATAAACTAACTTTGCACCAGCTTTGGCAAAAAGTGCAGCCCATTTTTCAGGATCGAAAAATTCTGCGGTGAACATTGGCGCAAACTCCTGATATGTGAACCCAGGAGGAAAATATTTTGCCATGTAATGGAGAATTCTAGGCTTGATACCTGAAAATGTATTTTAGGAAGGTTAAGTTTTACCCACAAAACTTAAATTTATTCTGCATAAATATACAATAGAACCATATTATACCCGCGACATACCTACTTGTCGCCGCAAAGGTGACGTATAAAGCCACCATTAGTAAGTAATACAAACAGTATAAGTAGGTACTTAGGTAAGGTAGTAACCCTATTATAAACCTTACCGGAGGATTGTAAATAGAAAAATGCTGTTTTTATTAATAAAAAATACATGTCGTGGCGAGAGACGTCTCCAAATAAATTTGCGTACCTACTATAGTAAGTGCGTGCATACCTACCTATTTATTTTAAGTAACTTTAGTTTTACATGCGGTGGTTAAAACTGAAATAATTTACCTAAGATTACACAAATAGTTACCTTCTCTCCACAATTGCCAAAACCATTCGGTGTCAGCGCCTGGTACGGCATACACTCCCCAGTGGACAAATATGCCAATCTTCACTCTATCGAACCACTCAGGCAGTGGGCGGGTGTCCAAATCTTTCCACTTTGGTTCATATCTTCTGTTCTTGTCCAGCATCAGTTCAGCGTCGTTCATCTTCTTATTGTGTATTTGAGCGTACACGCACGAAACGAAGACAAACACTAGCACCACCCTCATAACTCTGAAATAAAAATGTGACCTTTTGTAAAATATAGCCGCGTCCACTGCAGCGTAAATAATTATAAGAATACAAAATTCTGTGAACATCAGATGGCTGCCACCTGCCATTTTCTATATGACAAAAAAAGAAAACAAAATAAGTAGAGCAAAAAATATGTCAGCTGATTGGAGGCTGTATCTGTCCACCCAAAACCAGGAGCCACCTATTGACTGACCTTATAATATATGGAGGACCCCACAGATACATACCGCCACCTCCCAAAAATATTCGATTCAACAAATTATTCTAATAATCAGCCTATTAGCCCACCACTGGACTGACCTTCCTTAATGTGGATCTAATGCCCTAGACCCGTACGCTGGTCATACTAGCACAGACCAAGTATAGGCTCTCCGTTACAGATGGACCCGATCTGACGTGGTGGTCCCGCTGGGGTCACGGACATATCTTTGACATTACAGTAGGTAGTTTAATTTTATTGTCTCAGCAAGTTTGGTTTTGAGTGATCTAGGACTGCGAGTTCAAGGCCAACAGTGGGAATGGAAGTATTGTACGTAGGTAGGTATAGTCAGTTTATTTACCTTCATTGGACCAAAAACTCCTTTAATTTAATAACGTCCACTGCTGGACATAGGCCTTCCCTAATGAACCCACCCCGCCACAGGTCCTCCGCATCCAGCCACATTCTAGGCGTCGGTATGCAGATTTTAACTAAAATCTAGCAGAAAGTAACATAGTAGCAATATGTGATTAAAGTGAAACTTTCTACAGTGATAGCTTATATTATTAATAGTAATATCCTGGCTGGCCAACACATAGAATACTTGAAAGACGTCTACATCTTGGCCAAAATTTGTCCATTTATTATTGTTCAAAGACCTCGCGGACGAAGTCAATCTATTATGTAATCTGTGACGAAGTGGCTGGCAATAGCTAGTAATTAATACACCTGATTATAATAATAATAATGTTTGGACATTTTACGCACGGCTGTTTAGCCCCAAACTAAGCCGAAGCTTGTAAATGGGTACTCAACAACTGATAAACATACATATATACTTTAAAATAAATGCTTAAATACATACAAACACCCAGAAACCGAAAACCAACAGTTATATATATGCTCATCACTCAAATGTTGGTCCCGGGTGGGAATCGAACCCACGACCTTTGGCACAGCAGGCAAGGTACCACTACGCCAACAGGTCAGAACTAAGAGAATTAAAGAACATTACAAAACACAGCTTGAGATCATGACTTTTAATACTTATTATGACAATCAAAATGACACAAAAGTAGAATTATACAAAACTGAGTGATAATATCGTTGCTTCAGTTGATTTTATTCATATTTATAAAATGTGTATATCTAGGCCGGAACGCACGTGCATGCGTGATGCATGCGGCGATCGCGAGACAACTCCGTTGCCATGCACCGCACAAGCCACGCAGCCGGTGCGACTTCTGTCATACAGTTTCATACATTGCAACGGATCTGCCACGCGACGCGTCGCTCGTGTCACGCATGCACGCACGAAAGTGCGTTCCGGCCTTTAAACAATTTGTACATAAATCTATGTTACTAAAAACATATTTTGATTTCTATAGATAGGGTAATGATATCGCACACAGAAACACTAGTCTAATTTACATACTGCTCAAAATAAGTAGGGTAACAAGAAATTGAATGTTTCACTTTAATACTAATATTTTAAAAATAACAAACATTCAAACTTTTGTTCCGTGCTTGTTCCCCTAATTGTTTTAAGCAGTATGTTACAACAAAATAAGTACAATTTGTACACAGTTATCTTATCTTCTTAGGGGCCAGGAATATCTGGCGACACTTCGACCCTATGGGATCTGTTGTGCCAAACCCGAATCCGTTTTTTTGGTGGACTTCACATACGCCTTAGAATAGTAAATACCAGTCTTTGGCGTATGCAGGTTTCCTCAAGATTTTTATCCTTCACCGAAAAACATGTGGTATTTTAATAAACCGTACTTAAGTTTCGAAAAACTCATTGGTACGGGCCAGGATCGAACCCACGACCTCATGAACGTGAGGCGAGTGCACAACCAACTAGGCTACCACAGCTCTTGTACACAGTTTATTATTCTTAGGCGGGTGTGGCAGTCCCTGCACAGACTCCACGAAAACGGGAGTTTTGTGCAATTGTACAGTTTTATTCATATTTGTTATTAATTTTGGTACAATAAAGTGTTTACATTTTGGTGGCACAAAATTATTAAGTAAAGGTCTAAAAACCAGGAACATCTGTGATCTGGCAAAAAGTAAAATGATATTTTATGTATATCTAATGGCTGTTCGAACTGAAAAGTTTAAAAATTGCTACTTATTAACTAGGATAATTATTCAACACTTAATTACTTATGGCATAGGCTTCATTTTTCTCCACTTCCTCGCGACTAGTACGTTTGGACAAAATGCGACTTGGGCATTGTGCTATGAAAGCATTGGGAAGTGGATGGCACTGCTATTGGCTGTCTACTTTAAAATTTGCATAATGACATGCACCATTGATGATTATCTCACTAATGGTTGATGTTGGAGGATTGTGGGTCGGCAAAGGCTCAATAGGAGTAGCCGTACTCATTACTGGAGTATTGTATATTTTGCCGCTGTGTATTGTCGGGGAGTTTTGTGAAAACACTGTACACGTAGTACTTTCTGTTCTTGGTTCACATATACCCATTTTCACTTCAAATATAACGTCCTGTATTTTTTTCTTGGCAACTAACAAGTTCTTTTCCCCTTTCAAAGAACGTAACTCATTGGCTATGTATTCACCGAACACTGAAAATTCATCTCTGATTCTAGATGTTGTGTAGTCAATTTCTGGTTTTACAGTATGCAGTGGCTCTATACGGGCAGTCTTGTGCAACGGCGAGAGATTTATGAACTTGCAGTCAGTGATCGAGTTGTTGGTGTGATTAGGTAAACTGTCATTCACTCCTGAATGGTCCTCCTGGAATGTTAGACAAGTTTGATTTAGTTTTATTACAAACAATTGTAAGCAGGCACATCTAAAATAACAGTGAGCACTTACAAGTAAAGATGTAAAAATAGAAACAAATATTTAAAAGGTCAAAATGTGATCAAGATTGTTAATTTAGTAGTGATGTTCTAGATGAATCTAGCATTTGCGTGAAGCTAAACAGACTGGGCAATGGGCATTTCGGTCGGTCAGTCAGTGTGGACAAAAGGGGGCGCAATGGAAAGACTTAGATAAATTTCACTTTTTTGGAGTACCTACTGTCGCTCGCTTCTCTCGCTCCAAGGGTCACCAGTTACCTAACGAACCTAACCTTCGGGGTGCTCCGACAGCTATCACACATTATCATTTTCAAAAAATTTTTTTCCTCAGCGCCCCCTTTTTCCCACTCCAACCGGCGTTTGTTTCCAGTCACATATTATAACGGTACAGACAGGGCTCCAGAAATGCCTGTGTAGTTACCTTGTGGTTTTGCGTATCTACAAACATCTAAGACTTACCGATTGCAAGACTCTGTAAGGTTTACTTGAATCCTTCATAAAGTGGAGGTACTCGAATGCGTACCAGTTGCTGACATATCTTTCGTTCGGTTCCTCAGCATTCGCTCTCACTTCGCGTGCCGACTCCCTGTTGTATTGCGTTCGAAGATGTTGTATTTTCTTGGTAACATCAGGCAGAGATACTGCGAGAATATCAGATATGGCCCGTAGTTCCTCTTTCCGCCTCTGTTTATCCCTGCGGGTGTCACTCAGAGATGGATTCCAAAGAGTTGCATTCACTTGCAGAAGCTCGATCAGTTTCAAAGTTTTGTCTTTCGACCACTCCATCGCGCAGTTGGCCTGCAGTTAAACACGCGGTCGACACTCGTTAATGAAAAGAAATATTCGACGACTAATCGTTAGATTATTCTCTAGACTGCGTAAACTCGTCGATGCACGAGTTTGCGCCGATCGATATAGGTACAAACTATATTTAGCAAAGCGTTCATGCTGAAGTTGAAAATAAATAAAAATACCATCAAAATGACCAACCAAACAAAACAAATTTCTTTTTGTTGAATTCGTACAATGATGGACAGGCAAAAGTCATAGACCAAACAGCCAAGTCATATTTTGTTTGTTTTTCTTTAAAAACCGGGGCGGTTTCAGCACGGCTTCCACAAAAACAAGGCACGACTAGTGCTAGTCGGCGATTTTCAATAAAACCGCAGCATGGCCTCCACGAAAGCACAACCAGTTCGGTGATCCACACTGCAGTTCACGTCCGCATTAAACTGATAGTAGGTATAGTAAGGATTAAAAAGGGACATTTTGGAACGATCTGTTAGATTCGTTTAAACGCTTTTATATAACTATCCCGCACAATATACACTTTAATAGGCACTTGTTGCATAAAAAACTATCACAGATATACACCAAAACCTATTTTTTAGGAAAACTAAACAAAAAGACAACCGTCTCCGAAACAAAATCCCGCCAAAAAACCTGAAATAACTACCATCTTGACCAACCAAACAAAACCAACAAAAAAAGCATGTTTATAAAGGGCTTTTAAGGCTCTGGCTGGAAGTTCATCAAGTGTGACCACATTTTATCACTTCATCTACTATGAAATTTATAGGTAGATTTATAAAAAAACAAAATTACGTAGGTAATTAGGTCTAGGTACCTGTGTCGTGTACCATTTAAGCCACCGTTAGGCTCTTGTAGAGGTCAGTGAACCAGCTGGATCATCTGCTTGTTTGTCCACCTAGAAATGGTTAGTTCGTTAATCACTTGTCAGAGGCGGACGGTTTAACTCAGACTACGCCCGCGCGGTACAGGGGCGCGGGGCACGGCGAATAAGGAGATCTCGGAGATGAATAAGGAGTGGGCATCGGCCTGCCGCGCACTCCCCGCGAATTCCCCTTAGTCGTCCCGCCCCGCGCCCCTGTAACGCCACGGGCGTGGTCTAAGTTATGCGGTAGGCCTATAGGCCGATAGACTAGACTATAGTCTATCGCTATTATTATTATAGCTTTCAGCGTCAAAATGACGTAAATCAAGTCCGCTTAGTAAAGTTCATTCATATCGTCCAGCTTCATCGTAGAGGGAGAAAGCAATTCGTTTTTAATCTGAGCCTCAAAAGTAGAAATCTGTTAAGCGTATCACAGACACACGCGGCCTGTGGTGGCGGCCTGTTGTATTCCCTATGCAATGTATGTGAGACTTCACACACGCGCGGCCTGCGTTTGCATATTGAGGTAGAAAAAGAATGAATCATAGAACCGTAATCAGCGTACAGCATGAAATAGCAATAGTCTTTTACGCCAATAATTTGAGAAGACGCTTCTTACATAGCGGGGTCAAACTGAACAAACACTATCTATTTTAGTCGGGCTGTTGTTTTTTCACATACGTAGATAGAGATAGAAGATTTCATATCTGTCTTGCTTACTCTTACCACTTTTGTATTAAATGTGTCTTGTGTGTATTTTTGTTTCTAAAGCAATTTTGTTTCATTTATTACAAAGTTTAATAAATAAACATAAGTATTTCAAATTACCAGTGCATTTTTATTATAAACCTGCTAGTTAGCTAATTAAAAAATTAAGGTACAGTCAAGGACAAAAATATATATACAAGTAATGTGAAACAATAAAAGTAATCATACAAAGTTCAAAAGATATGTACTCATCCAAATACTAATAAATATGTAAACTTCAATGGCCACATAAATATGTATAAGGCAAGTTCAAAAACTTGTATACAATCAAAATCAACATAATTAGTATCCTGCAAGTGATGCAAATATTGTAGTCATGTTTATGTCATTAAATAAAGATTCAGTAGGTAACTGCTAGGAAAATATTTATACAAAATATAAATCCGCGAAAATCTTAGACACTCGATTTAAACACTTGATTTAACTCGAAAACTATTAATCCTAGACCATTAGTTTCTAAAGAAAAATGATATAACTCGTCGAGATCTTCATATCCGATGACAGCTGTCAAACTTGAAACGGCTATAACTCGGAAACCGTAGATACTAGACTACTAGTTTGTTAGGAGAAAAGGTAGATCTCGTCGAGATCTTCATTTCGGATGACAGCTGTCAAATTTAAAACCGCTGTAACTCGAAAACTATTGATCCTAGACTACAAGTTTGTAAAGAGGAATCATAGATCTCGTCGAGATCTTCATTTCAGATGACAGCTGTCAAACTTAAAACAGCTGTAACTCAAAAACTATTAATCCTAGACCATTAGTTTCTAAAGAAAAATTATATAACTCGTCGAGATCTTCATATCCGATGACAGCTGTCAAACTTGAAACGGCTATAACTCGGAAACCATAGATCCTAGACTACTAGTTTGTAAAGAAAAAAGGTAGATCTCGTCGAGATCTTCATTTCGGATGACAGCTGTCAAATTTAAAACCGCTGTAATTCGGAAACAATTGATGCTAGACTACTAGTTTGTAAAGAGAAAAGATAGATCTCAATGATTTCTTCATTTCAGATGACAGCTGTCAAAATTAAAACTGGCATCCGAAATAAAGATCTCGACGAGATCTACCATTTCTCTGTACAAACTAGTAGTCTAGGATCAATGGTTACCGAGTTACACCGGTTATAAATTTGACAGCTGTCATCTGAAATGAAGACTTCATCGAGATCTATCATTTCTCATAACAAACTAGTAGTCTAGCATCAATATATCCGTATAAAAAAAATTTGATCAAAATGTCTAATTATTATAGACAACACACGCTTGAACAAAAAAAATTTCTATGCTAAAATTGTTATCACAAAAAAGACCAAATGGCTCCTAAGACAGTTTCCCTGTATCTCCTATAGTTTCGGTTTTAGCCTAAGTGTCCCAGTTAAAAAAAACACTGTTTAATTATGAAAGAAAGAAAAATCATTTATTCAACATCAAAGTTAATAATGTATATATATTTTTGAACTTTGTGGTGTTTCTAAGATTATGGTTTAATAAATGAGGACATATTATTGCAACTGTTGTATACATAGTTATCTCTAAAACTATGTATACTTATTTATGGCCTTTTATATGTTGCTAAATTTATGACCATTTAGATGACTACGCTTTTTGAAACTCTGTGGTGTATACATATCTTTGATCTTGACTGTACCTAGGCCTTATTTGAGTCACTTACCATACGCAGCCGCTGCATAAATAATTCGTCCCATACAAACTCATGTAATCTCGTACAGAGCGGCGGCGCCGTATATTATAATACTACCCTAAGACTAAATAAAATAACAATTTCTAATTCATTCTCATTTACTCATTTATTTACATAGTACTTACAATGTGAGAGAAAATTATCACATTATAAAACAATTCATTACAATAATATTTACAGTATATTTACAAGTTACAACCCTTCCACAAAGAAATGCAGTAATAAAAACATAAAACTCAAATGAGACTCGAATGTATACAAATAAAATAATCAATTAATCATACAATCTAACATTACAGGAACCGAATAACAATAAAAACTAGGAAACACATTAAATCGTGTCTTTTGACCTGAAACGTCTTAACTTCGGCTGCCTACCTTAATGTTGAGAAACTTAAAGACGTATCACGTAAAACACCTGCGGCTATACCGAGTATAGCCTACCCCATATGTTGGTAGGTTGGTCGCTCTATAAAAACTTGATAGTGAAAAGGCGACAAAAAAAAACTTATGCTGGTAACCATACGATGACATTGACAGAAAGCACAATGATGACATTTCCCTCCCTTTTATTGATGTCGCAAGTAGGATTCAAAAAGTTAAAGTCGTTTTGCTTTGTATTATCAAGATTTTAGATTACTCAATCAAGATTTGGCACACAGCTAGCGACACTGCGCTCGAATGGCCTTCCATAGATTTGCATAGAACATGTTTAATCTATAAGTGTCCCTAAACGATCATGCTTGCATGACATGCAACGTTTACGTGAATGTCATGCTGCATGATGGACCATCATGCTTGCTATCAATCAGTACAGTGAAGCAACGGCCAGCACGTAGTTTGCATGTCATGCACGTCAATCACTACAGCTAGACGTTGATGCATGAGTGACAGCACGTAATGCATGTCATGCCGCATGATCGTTTAGGGAGCCCATATCAAGTAGACATTGGAGACAAGCGTCTGTGCGTCAGTGATGCTGACGCGGCGCCATCGCCGGATAGAAGCAGAAGTAGGTACCTACTATGCAAATATATGGAACGTCCCTCGAGCGCAGTGTCGCTAACGTAACAGATAAAAAAACAGATTACTTTTTTTAATAGTGTCGTCACTAAATTATAGTGATTTCAATTTTCCTTATTACCTATATTCGTAGGTATATCTTTTTAAAATAAAGTAGGTAGGTATGTCAAAAAAGTAATCTGTTTAGTGGAGTTCCACAACATCGTCACAGAGTAAGTAATAGTCTACTTCGTATCCTGCCTGTTTATGTTTAAATTGGCTTTTCAATTTTAAAGATATCAGTACCTATTCAAAATTTGTATGGGAGAACAGTTGGCAATATTAGCCCTCGTCGAAAATATAATAATGTAAAAATGTGTAGTAGACAAGCACATTTAAAAAAAAGTTACAGCGTAAGTTTCACAATAATCCTTTCAGTACTTATGTCTAGACTGCTCATTATGTAGATAGTTTTTAAAGTATATTTTATTTTATTAAAAAATTAACAAAATGTGGCAATTTTAAAACCGATGGCAAGCACAGTATTTAAAATGGGCACATTTTGTTTATTTTGTTGGTTCCTAATTATACTTTGAACTGGAATTCCGATTCGATATCCGTATATCGATATAATATTTTGTACATTATTTAATATTAAAAAAATATAAATAACTAATACTAGGATAAAAATATAACTGACATTATAATCGAATTTAAAAGTAAATTCAAATAAATAACAACAACAGTTAAAAACATATTTTTTAAACGAAATCACACACATTGTAAGTTATTAAAAAGGTAATTTAATTATTTTGACATGGAATTATGTATATTCTTTTCAAAATTTATGGGCAAGTAGTAAGTATTAGGTACTAACTACTTAAGTGTAATATTTCTGGTAAAATTCCCACTATTAAATAAGTTACACTGGGATAGAAAAATATGGCTCTGTCTATTTGCGATTATTAGGTGATGCGTATTTACTTACCTAATATTATGTATGCTGATCTTATTTCCATCAAACTTAATTTAATTCATTATCATCAATCACTATAAGTACGTACCTACCTATGTAGTTCGTAAATATGAGTTAGTGTGGAGTGTAGGATCTCCTAAATTACTCATTTTATTATAATAAAATGAATGACTGATACTACCTATACAAATCCCTACCTACATCAATAAAATAAAACTGAGTCTTAAAACTATATTTACATAGCGCATAATTGGAGGTACTTAACCAGTCATTAAGTAATACTAATAATTCAACAAGTTATATAATGTGTATAATATCTTTAACAATTGACGATAATTTGTCTGTAAATGTAAACTTGGTGGTCACATTATACTCACACATACCTACATACACTGAGTTACTACATACACTTTTTCATAACTAACTTTAGGTATACTGTTTAAAGGCCGGAAAGCACCAAATGCGTGCATGCGTCGATGTGGGTAGCTCCGATAAGGTAGACTTTGGAGACAAGTGTCTGCCGCGCCGACTGACCGGCAGATAGAAGTACTATGCAAATATATAGAAGGTCATTCGAGCGCAGTGTCACTAGCGCCGGCGTTAGTGACACTGCGCTCGAATGACCTTTCATACCTATATTTGCATAGTGCTTCTATCTGCCGGTCAGTCGGCGCGTCAGTGGCGGGCGCCGCTTCAATAATGACCACAATGAGATTCACGACGTCACACCCGTGTCTGTAGCCACGCGCCGCACTCGCCATCGAACATCGAACGTCTCCCATACAGTTTCATATATTATTACAACGCATCTGCGTATTTGGTGCGTTCCGGCCTTGAACAGTTATTTAAATCCTATTGAAATAAGATGGGGTTTATACCCGTTTGGATTCCACTACACATCGCTAATTAGGCCTACCTATACGATCCACGATCGAGGGGCTACGAAACAGAGTTCGAAAACTCGGTGTGTCGACCGCGTGACACACTGCACAAAACTAAATAAATATTATTACTACCTACTACCTAAATTCTGTACAATGTTTCAACACTTCTAGTAAACTGCATAATTGTCAATCGTAAAATGTTTACGTCACGTCGAGCGATTTGTGGTCACGCGTTCTGAAGAAACCCTTTTCTGTGCGGCATTCCCTGATGGTGACAGTCTGAAGGTTGACCGTAACGTCGGTGATGAAGATCTGGTCAGCTACAGGCGAGCGCGCCAACCAGAAGGCGGCGCCCCGGCGGGCGGCGTGCGCGGGAGGGGCCGGCGCCGCCGCGGGCGCCTCGCCCCACGAGTCCTCGTCGTCGGGGTGCGGCGCGGGCGGCGGCGGGCGCGCGCCCTTGGGCTCGGCGGGCGCGGTGGCCGCGGGCTGGGTGTCGGTGCGCCGCTCCCGGTCGGGCGGCGTGTGCGCGTCGGCCTCCTCCGGGGAGTGCGGCGCGCGCCTCGGGCCGCTCCTCGGCGCCGCGGCCTCGGCGGCGGGGGAGGCGGGCGCGGCGGCGCCGCCGGGCGGCGCGGCGGCCGGTGGCGGCTGGCTGGCGTGGTGCGTCCTGCCGCCGTTCAGCTTGGACTCGTGCTTCTTGGCGGGAGGGCTCATGGTGATGGTGACGCCGATCTTGCCCGACTCCCGCGAGAGCACCTCGGCCTTGCGCTTGCCGTGCAGCGGGGGCCGCTCCTCCGAGCCGCTGCGCGCGCGCTCCGCCGGCGAGTGCTCCCGCTCCCGCTTGCGGCTGTGGCGACGCAACTCCTCGCCGCGCTCGAAGCTCTGAATGAGGCGCGGATCGAGAATGTTCTCCTCCGGCTCCCACGTGTTGTGCTTCGGTTTCCACCCTTTCCATTTGACGAAGTACTCCACTTTGCTCTGCAAGGAGGAAAAGCTTCGGTTAAAAAAGGAGGTATCGATTATTACGGCAAGAACGAGCGAGTGTGTCGGAGCGCTGGCTTGACGCGACTGACTGACGGACGGTTGGTTGCGTAGTGCACTTATCACGCAACGGAAAATGGGGTGCATAATATGTATTTAAGTCTGCAAATTGTGCATTTGCATTATGTATCTGAAACAATGTTGTTAATTATTATGTTTGCTGTGCTAAACTGTTTTTATATACAAGTACGAATAAAGTTCCTTTTGCTCTATTAATAATTAAAAAATATCTATACAAGAGAATTCATTATTCTGCGCAACAAGGTAGGTACCAGTTAGTGGCAGCCAGTGCGTTTGAAGCCGGCTGCACCTGCGCGACCAGCTGTCGCGGCGGTATCTCCCCCGAATCGAACCCGAAATAAAGACACCCTTATTGCACCGCATAATATTATTATGAACGTCAGTCTGCCCCGCAATAGCCGCTCACACACGCAACACAAAGAGAAAACACCTACAATAAACATATAAATAGGTAGATTTAACAAAAAAATAAGGTATACCTAATTAATTACTTAAACGATATTAAATAATACATTAATACAGTTGATACATTAGCAAGTTCTGAATTATCAAGTGTGGATTCTAAGTAGGGAATAGGGTAATATACGTATTTAAGCCATACAATAACTATGACTAGGTCCAAAGTTCGATTCTCAACTGGGCCATGTACCTACCAATGGGTTTATCCCCAAACTTAAGAACATTTACTGACTGCTCTCAAACGGTGAAGCAAAACATCGTGAGGAAACCTGCATACGCCGAAAAAGAAATTCTTAAGTATATAGGTACCTATAGTTTATTGACCGAATATTACAAATAACTAGGTACAGAAGTTACCGGAGAAGGTAAGATAAATAGATGATAAGATAGATGATCAACGAAAATAATTACGATTGTTGCACAAAAACTTGCACTTTTGCTTGAGGCAGAATTAAACATAAAAATGTAGGATTACCAACGGGTTGGCATCAGAATGACTGGATCGCAAATTGACCACGTCGCTCTTAGTCCAAATCTCCAAATGTCTAAATCTCAAAATACCCAAGTCGCAAAATGACTATACATCCATACGGTCGCGAACGAGTCCCTTTTTTGATCGATAGAAGAAACCCATACTTCAGACAAAAGGTTCATCATCATCATCATATCAGCCTGTAGACGTCCACTGCTGGACAAAGGCCTCCCCCAAGGATCTCCACGACGACCGGTCCCGCGCTAACCTCATCCAGCCGGGTCCCGCGACCTTCACCAGATCGTCGGTCCACCTCGTGGGAGGCCTGCCTACACTGCGTCTTCCGATACGTGGTCGACAAAAGGTTACAGAATGGCTATAAAGACTGTTTCAATTGTGAATGTGACTCGCTGACGACTCCACAATTAATAAAATGAAATAAATATATTTTATTTAACGGCAACTCAAACGAAACTGCAATTACCTGACAGCATTTAAAACCGCTTTTTATTACAGGTCTGCCACTTCAGACGCTTAATTTGATCACATTTGTTACATAAAATAAACTTCTATTATATTCACATAAGGTGATATTTCAAATGGGTGGAAAGAGCCATAGGGCGTTTCAGTTTTAAGGGCGTATTTCGAACCCTCGCGTCTTATTGGTTTTACTGGCGAAGGGTGAGGTAGATTTGGTATAAGCACGTGCTGTAACTTTGCACCGGCGAACATAAATTTATTTGTTATCATGTTTTTTGGCATAATTTCACAGTTACTTTAAAATCTTACAAAAGGTAATAGCAAAATATCTGCAAAATACGATCTGATATTTTACTTATGTGCTAGGTACTTATTTAATAATAAACTGTATTATTTTTTCCTAATCTTAAGTTTTCATAAAAAATCGCATAAGTGTTAAGACTACCTACCTAGTTACCTAGTATATACCTAGGTACAACTAGGAAAAACAATATTAACTTTGTAAGTAGGTAATAATGTATTTCATTTTTGGTTTTGTGTGCAGTACCACCTAGGTACTTATTTGAATATTTTAAAACACTGTCAAAGCAAAACTGCCATAAGAAAGGAAAAATATTTACATAAATCAAATAATATCTAACGCTTATAGGGTATAAGGCGAAATAATCCTTTATGATACTTAAAAGAAACTTTCTAAAGTTAAAAAAGTTCATTCAATACCCAACAAAAACAAACGGCAATACAAATACAACAAGCCAAGTCGAAAACCCAACAAAATCTCAAAGGCGATTCATTCATAAGAAAAAATAAAAAGGATCCGCAGGGACGTGTGGGCAAGGTGAGGTCGTTCGGTTGTCGAGTAGCGATTCGACGAGGCCAGGGGGCGGGCGGGGCGAAGGGAGAGGTACCACACCCCTGCTTCGTCTCACTCCACCCCCGCAGGCCTGCGCCAGCCTACCACATTACGTGGGTCGGCAACATAGCCTCTTTAATTTGTTACGATAGAGTCTAATTTCGATTGGTTAGAGGGTATGGGTAAGATGGCGGACTTGATGTTTGTAACCTGTATTCGCGCCATGGGCGGACCGCGTCTCATCACAGGCATAGACGCCAATTAGCGCCGATCGGATCTCGCGCGGTAATTAACGCGCGAATAATTAACACTAATCCATGTGATTAACATGAACTACCTACAGTAAAAGGTTTAAATATTAGATAGGTATGTAAGTAAACCGTATTTACATTCCAAATTCACAATCAAGTGAGAATGAGGTAGAAACTAGAATTAGAAATTACATCATCATCATCATCAACAGCCTATTAATCTCCCCACTGCTGGGGCTCAGGCCTTCCCTCTCAACGAGGGCGTGCGGGCTATAGTCCACCACGCTAGCCCAGTGCGGGTTGGTGGACTTCACATGCGCCTAAGAATTTCTTCTTCGGCGTATGCAGGTTTCCTCACGATGTTTTCCTTCACCGTTTGAGAGCAGTCAGTACATGTACTTAATTTTGAGAAAAAACCCATTGGTACATGGCCCAACCGGGGATCGAACCTCGGACCTTTCGATATGATAGGTCGCGTCTTATCCCCGAGGCCACTGACGCTCTAGAAATATCGCCGAATAAAATAATGGTATGTAATAATGGAGTTATTACAATCAAAATCAACTGCAAAACAAAATGTTTTTAGTTTAATTCTGCATGCTTGGAGGTTTTGAAGAGTTAGGGCTTCTTTCACCACTTCCTGATATTGTTACAGATAGTAATCTTAGTGATAAACTAATCTATCAGACAAATCTGTGTGATAGACTATATAAAACATAGGCAATCAGATACCTGTGAAACCAAAAAAACAGGCTATCTGTCAGATAACCTGCAGATAGGGTATCTGAGTCTTTATCAGCAAGCGGTGTAAGAGGCCCTTAGTACAAACCATTAATCAAGCCAGCGCGATATGTAGAACAAAGACAAGAAAGATGTTAGAAGTGCCAGAAGTACCTACCATAAAATAAAAGTATCTCTATACCTACACTCTAAACTGTAAGGCGATTCTCTTTGGCTAAGTTTATTGTAGGTACTTAAATATTCCATACAAGGTCGTGAACACAAAACCACGCAAAACGACACGACATCGACAGAACTTTAAATTAAATAACCCAATACATTTTAACCCTGCCAAAATGATGGCTTAATATTGGTTCTATGAGAGCTAACTTTTCACCTCACCGGCTCGGAAGGGTATACTTTCGCAGTCGAAATCTGCGTGTAAAAATGCTGTTTGGCGGCTAGCGTGCAAAAGGTTTGGACACTTTGTACTTATGACTATCTAATCTGTGGAAAAGGTTTTCAAAATTCGAACCTGTCATGTCATATGTCAAAACACACAATGATATGTTTAGAAACTCTGTTAATTTTGCGTGTTTAAAAACAACGTCATAGGACGCGGTGTCACACCACACTGCAAGCCCATCGATACGCCGCCGACAATTAACATAGAAACCAGTAACTATTATTAAGTAGTCTTATCTATGAGCGTCAGTGGCGTCGGGGATAAGACGCGGCCTATCATATCGAAAGGTCCGGAGTTAGATCCCCGGCTGGGCCATGTACCAATGGGTTTTTTTTCTCGAAACTTAAGTACATTTACTGACTGCTCTCAAACGGTGAAGGAAAACATCGTGAGGAAACCTGCATACGTAAAAGGAGAAATTCTTAGGCGCATGTGAATTCCACCAACCTGCACTGGGCTGGCGTGGTGGACTATAGCCTATAGGACTGTTGGTGAAGTCGCCGTTAAAAATCCCAGTGTCAAACTTGTTAGTTAAATTTATAATGCAGCAACTGAATCTAAATAGACACCCGCATATTCAAACTAAACTGGAGAATGATTGTGGCGACAAAGCATAAATCAGTTAACAAGACGACAGAGGTTAACTGATGTTGTTAATGCAACCCAGATCACGTATCTCTAATAGTTAGTTGAGCTTTTTAAAAGTTAATAAAATAGGTAGGTAGGTTATTTGAATAAATGCTAATGTAATTTTGGATTGTGACGGCTATCCTGATCTGTTGTGCATTGCTCTCTAGACCTCCTCCATCCGTAATCCGGCTTCTAGAGTTCTAATCGAATTTTGTTCCGTTGCATTTCACCGTGTGTTCCGAGAATAAAAGTGATGTTAATATCCCTCAGAGTGTTAAAACGGGTTTTGAGACCCAAAAAACAAGTTCAAATACTAGACTTATGTGAAGTCTAGATAGAGTTCGTTTATCAAAAACCAAAATCTGACAGCCACATACTAATGATAAACTCGTAAACTGTTCGTACGTAACATAGTTACAATTTTCGGAAGGGAATGTTAAACGGAGTTGGCACCGGCCCCGCATTCGATTTCGCAATCTTGTTCATGTCAAATTATGATGGCTTAAAACTGAAACAGAACTTGCTAGCGAACTTCAAAAGGTTGGACGAGCTAACTAAATAATGAGATAATTTAGAATGATAGCTGTTGTGATGAAACAAAAATAGTGTTTGAGCTGTTGGTGATGGTATAGATAATATTTAAGTAAATCAGAGATAGCTAATTTTAAAATAAAAATTGTTATGACAACTAAAACATATTAGGAGGATTTACAAGTTGGCAGCCGACCGCACGCAGCAGCAGCAGACGACGTGTCGCTCGACTTCATGTCGCTCGACGACACGTCGCTAGCTACGGAGGGAATTTCATAGAAATAACGTGTCGCTGCACTTCGTGTCGCTCGACTTCATGTCGCTCGACGACACGTCGCTAGCTACGGAGGGAATTTCATAGAAATAACGTGTCGCTGCACTTCGTGTCGCTCGACTTCATGTCGCTAGCTACGGAGGGAATTTCATAGAAATAACGTGTCGCTGCACTTCGTGTCGCTCGACTTCATGTCGCTAGCTACGGAGGGAATTTCATAGAAATAACGTGTCGCTGCACTTCGTGTCGCTCGACTTCATGTCGCTCGACGACACGTCGCTAGCTACGGAGGGAATTTCATAGAAATAACGTGTCGCTGCACTTCGTGTCGCTCGACTTCATGTCGCTAGCTACGGAGGGAATTTCATAGAAATAACGTGTCGCTGCACTTCGTGTCGCTCGACTTCATGTCGCTCGACGACACGTCGCTAGCTACGGAGGGAATTTCATAGAAATAACGTGTCGCTGCACTTCGTGTCGCTCGACTTCATGTCGCTAGCTACGGAGGGAATTTCATAGAAATACATATAAACCAGTAGTGTCGCTGCGACACGTCGTCTGCTGCTGCTGCGTGCAGTCGGCTACCAACTTGTACCTTAAGAACGACAACGAAGACGAAGTAAGTGATTGGGTTTGCTCCTAGAAGGTTCACTGCAAATGTCGACAATCGAAAAATGAAATACATATCAGAAACATTTTCACGAAAATTGTAAAATGTACTCCTTTAACTTTAGATAGATGTAGATGATCTACCTACTGCAAAGAGAAGGGGTAATTATCAAGAAGTGGTTATTTTGCTGGTCATCTACTTACTACTTAATATGTCAAATACCTATTTTATTTGTTTTTTTTTTTGTTGTTGCCTGAAATAAACGGATTACTTACTTTACTTACTTACTATTTTCAGAAATGGTAATATTTCTGGAATGGTAATTCCAATCAGTCGTCATTTATTGAAACCGTATTTTCAAACAATGGTCCTAATCCTCCGAAGCCGGTAAGTTTTAGTAAAGCTCCCGATGGTTGACAAAGTGGTGTTCTAGATAAGTTGCATGCACCGTATTTCTTCTGCAGGTAAATCATTGTTGATCACTATTATACCATATCAAACATAGCTCTACAAAGCCAAGTTTAAAGTTACCTATAATTATTATATACATCCCAAATATTGTTGTACAAGTTGCACTAAGTATTGTTCAAGTGAACACGCTTCATCGCATATAGATATAGGTGTCTGGCAAAAGCCCGCACAGTCCTGTCGGATTTTCCCCGGGGGTAAAGAACGGTAGAGGGCGGGGGTCGGTAGATTAATGGTCCGGACATAGTTAGCGAGCGTCTAACCTGCGGGGACCCATTGCGATCGGACATTTAAGCCCAAATCCTCTCAAATTGTTCGAATAGAGTGTAGTGACTGTGAAATGTCCGTGAAACTACCCTGCTCATTGTTCTCTCCCTAAATGGATTTAGGCTCTTACCTTATTAGATTATTCTTTTCATTCATTCATTCATCTCAGCCTTTTAGCGTCCACTGCTGGACATAGGCCTTCCCTAACGAACGCCATCACACCCGGTCCTCCGCTCTCCGCATCCAGCCGCTTCCGGCCACCTTCTTTAGGTCGTCAGTCCACCTGGCGGAGGGGCGTCCCACGCTGCGCGTACCGGTCCGCGGTCTCCACTCCAGAACCCGTCTGCCCCAACGGCCGTCGGTTCTGCGACAGATGTGACCTGCCCATTGCCACTTCAGTTTGCTAATCCTTTCGGCTATGTCGGTAACCTTGGTTCTCCGTCGGATCTCCTCATTACGGATCATGTCCTTCAAAGAAACTCCGAGCATAGCCCTCGCATTATTCTTTTAGTTTCTTTAATTCCAAAGTGTAAAGGTAGGCTTAGGAGACCAGTGTCTGTACGTCAGTGACGGACGCCGCGACAGATAGAAGTACCTACTATGCAAATCTATGGAAGGTCATTCGAGCGCAGTGTCACTAGCGCCGGAGTTAGTGACACTGCGCTCGAATGACGTTCCATTTATTTCCATAGTACTTATATCTGGCGCTCTGTCACCGCGTCACTGACGCATAGACGCTTGACTCCAAAGTCTACCTTTAAGCGAATTCTCGGTGCAATAATGTTTGCAACAGTCCGACACCTACGGATCTTACGCCCGTCCTATTTCACGGAATAATTTGTGAAATTGCCTATCTAGATTGAATTTTTCGTTCTAATCCAGCGTGCGTCTATGGCTATACAAATCACAGTGCGTGACGCGGTGACGTGACCGCGTCGCGTCAGTCGCCCGGGATACATTATCAGAAGCGAGGAAAGCGTGACGCGTACGCGCACGACCGGCTCTTTGACTGCTCATTAGCGCCATCCTTATTTACTGCGCCTCAACAAACATGGAGGAACGAGATTTAAAAAAAAGTATCTGTGAAGTAGCTTATTTTGATCTAGTTTGGTTTTGAACCTTTTGTATTTAGGACAAGAATTGTCTCCACAAAAACGAAAACAATTTGAAATAGGTCCACGGAAAGAACATGCTTGTTCAATTTTTATATACTTTTTATGTTTTCAATCTCAAACAAAATGTTCCCTGAACGACAGTCTATCAGACAATGCAGAGGGAAAGGTGTAAAACTAGTTATAGGTACATCAAAAGTTATTTCGACTGTTTACACCTTTCTCTCTACATTATCGGATAGACCATCATATTATGAGGGACATTTAAGATTGACTTTATAATTAAAGCAAAATGTCAAAATGTACGTAGAACCCATAAAAAAATTCTCTCTCTAAAGGTAGCAGTCGCGGCCGGGCAGCGACTGCCGTACATGTCTATATGGATTTGTATGGAGAACCGTCCGATGCAGGCGGCCGGGCAGCGCCGGTTCTCCATACAAATCCATATAGACAGGTACCTACGGCCGTCTGATCCGACTGCTACCTTTAGAAGGTACTTTGCAGATTAAACATTTCCGAAAAGGAAAAGCTGGCAGCAGAAAGCTCTATAACTTTCATTGCCTTTGACGCAATCGAAAATTAATTTGTCATCATACCTATTCGAAAAACGATAATTGGCTTCAGAGGATAGCGGGAACCAAATTCAAATTCAAGTTTGTGCCTATGCATAGACATAGCATTTGTTCGCGATTGAGAAATCAACATTATGAGAATTCAACATTTTGAGATTCAACATTTTGAGAATCCAACATTTTGAGAATTCAACATTATGAGAATTCAACATTTTGTTCCTGAGCGTCTAAATCTATGATGGGAGTTTGAGCTTTCTTTTTTTTCATTGGTCCGCGTTCGTGCTTCTGATAGATTACCTAGCGTAGTTACTGACAATTAAAAACAAACTGACATAAATTCTCCATGGTGATAAACTCATTTTTGTGATTGGTTAGCAAGGAGTTTGTATCATAATTGGTAGGTAGTGATAAATAGTGTGTATCACTCAGGGCAACTTTGTTCCTTTGTAACACAAATAACCAAGTATTTTCCACGAAACGTCGGACAAAGTTCTTCGAAATTATTCCTTTAAAAGTTGGTTGTTTAATATTTGATTATGAATTAGGTATAATTCAATATATCAGCACTTACTGGAGTGCAACTCTAAATAAGCGATAACAGGCTCAATGTTAAGCCCCTCAGGGTATAAATTCCAATAAAGTTTAATTGAACCGTTCAATTTTGTACGCCGAGAGCTTCCCTCGCGAGGCGTTAAAAAGGGTGGAGGAAAACGGGAGGGTGAGGGAAGGTAGAAAAATGTCAAAGGATGAATGTCAGAGCACTGAAAGCCCGAGGCGATTTCCTTCATAATAGCCGTGATTATTTTTTCACTTAAGCTTCTTTGAAATGCTTGTTGATCGTTGCAATCATAGCTACTTTGTTTTGATTTTGTTCTTCATTTCGGATGACAGCTGTCAAAGTATATAAAACTGTCTTAATATAAAACTATTGATCCTTGACTAAGTCGACTACTTAGTCAAACCAAACAGACTACTAAAACCGAACGGATTTCCGTTGCTGGCAGCATTGCAAGTCCTATGTGTATATCCAATGCAGAATGCAATTTCACCAATTAGCTTTGAGAGCATCGCAGCGTATGATACGAAACGAGGCACCACAAACGGGTTAAATTAAGTTCACACCCCGGAGCGTCAGTGATATTCATTCAGATCACGTACGGACCTCCGCGGAGGCGGACGTGATAATGCCATTCATTCGGCATACACGGTAGGAGTACTACACTGTTCATAATAACATCTTGGCCGGTAAGCCGACACCTACCTACTAAATTAGGTCCGATTCTGAAGGCAGACATTTAAATTTTGGCAGCAATAAATTAGTGTCACCCTTATCTTTACTACTGCGTTACAAATAGAAACAATTTTAATGCTGTCAAGTTTTAACTTTGCATTTAAAATACGATCTTAAGGGCTTTTTTCACCACTTCCTGATATTGTTACAGATAGTAATCTTAGTGATAAACTAATCTATCAGATAAATCTGTGTGATAGACTATATAAAATATATTAGATATAGGCAATCAGATACCTGTGAAACCAAAAAAACAGGCTATCTGTCAGATAACCTGCAGATAGGGTATCTGGGACTTTATCAGGAAGCGGTGAATGAAAGAAAAGGTGAGGGAATATTATAAGCACTTACGTTTAATTAAAGTTATAAGCTGAAAATAGACGCACAAAGTATCTCCCTAATATTTTTTTATTATCGGAGAATTAAATATAATACGATGAAAAAATTTTTTTGCAGATCTTTTTATTTAATTTTATGAAACGCTACAAATTAAAACCCAACACTTTTTAGATAATTTTCTATAAGTTGATCATTAATGTAGGTAATGGTTTCTAAAACTTTTTTCTTTTAAAACAGACCATTTAAAGGATTTCCACACACTTCTATGGAACCAATATATACCTTTTTTTAAAACTAAAGTAATTATTTTCTCAAAAATTAATTATAGGATTTTAATGCATTTCGAGTAAGTATATGTATTTATTTTATTTTGATGTAAAAAAAAACACGTAAAATATATTTTTTTAAATCACCAACTTTATTTTCCATACTTTCCGTGCGACAAACAACGATATCTATTTATATTTTTTCTTGTATCTATTTACATAAACGCCATTTACTAATAAGCGTTGTACTTACCTATGTATACGAAAAAACTCGGCAGACTTGATTCCCTAAAAATATCGCGCGTACTCTTTCGTAACATTTGTACCAGGAGCATAGGAGTGTATAGTGGTGTTCTAGAAACGAGAGCTCTGTGTGCGAAGAGAAAAATGATATGTCAGACAAGGTAAGCAAGTCTGTCGCCCGGTGGAGCAAGCCGGCAGGCTGATAGCGTCGTCGCGTCATTCCGTCCGTCAGTCGCGGGTCAGCTACGATCAGCGACGGACGCGTCTCCCTCTGCTTATTGAGTTATCGAATATTTTCGATGTTTATATCTTTATTAGACTCAGGTGTACGAATTGGTTATTAGGATGGTTATTCGATTCTGTATGAGAACAATGAGTGATGCTTAGTGGCAATCAATTGGTTTTTAAATAATTAAAAATCATTATCCAAATTATTACTAATTTAAATTGACGAATATAATACCTAATAATTCTGTGAAACAATTTGCTTATTAAAAATCTATAAACAAATATAATGAGCATTGAAAGTGTTTTTAGGGTATACATAATAAGTATACCTACTTTTAATGCTCGATAAATTATTATTGATCGGTTTAAGGTTTATTATGTGTAAATGACCATGTAACACGATGACAATAGCTGTAAGGTTATGTATAAACTGTCATAATAGCTAAGGCCCCCAACGGAAAACCAGCGCTGCGCCTCTTGGGTGCAGATGGTAACATTTTCACATCCACGGCACCGTCTACCTGATCTAATTTAGGTTTAATTAATTTAATTTTTAATTTTAAATGTATGGCTGTGGTCGAATAAATTTTTTTTCTTTCTTTCTTTCTTCCTTCTTTCAATAATTAACTTATCATGAATCTTGATGATAATATTATATTACCTACATTAAATAAAATTATTCTGTCTATCTCACTTGGAAGCGCTTACTTTTCGGTATCGCCCTAAAATCTAGCACAAGGATATGTCAAAATATTTTTAGTATACATAAACGCAACCTTTCAACGACAGATATTATTGTTCTGGTTTAATAAAGAATATTTGCATTTATTTTAGGTCGGTACTACCCAGACATTAAAAAACATCAACCAAAACTTACCTAAAAGGAAAGCAGAAAACCGACTGGATGATAATGTGTATTTAGCGCCTACCATGCATTATCTGTGTGACCCAAAAGTCAACAGGTGGAGAATGCCATACTGGAATTATGTTCGTCTTTTGTACTATTGTGTGTAATCAATATTTTAAATAAAATAAAAAACAATAAAAAAATAAGTAGAATTAGACTTGGAAATGGTTACTAGATTTAGAAGTGGTTTCGCCCTTGTGCAAAAAAAATGGTGCGCGCATCGCAGTGAACTTTGACAGACTGTAAATCAAGATGATGATAATAGTAAAATCATAAAATGCTGTAGCGTTTCATATTGTTTTAATTCGTACTTAGATGAAGCAGGGAAGAGCTGTCGTTATTTCAATTTCTATCGCATAAACCCGTCAAGCGGTAATGTTCGTTCCTAATGGGTTATGTGTGATCTAACTTGTGAATAAGAACAGTTCAGTAACGGCGGCTGCACTTAGCGGTGGCACGGTCATCGACTCGGCGACAACTGACAGCCGACAATTAAATCGATGCATCGTCAACCACAGCGTTGCCACTCGCTTCAAGTACCGATCGGTACTAACAATAATAATTCTGTTATATAGTCACACATAATAAAGTAATCAATTTAACATTACAAATGTGACTAGAGAGTTATGTCTTTCGCTAATTCCGTAGGAACTATTATCTAATCTGTGGCTAAACTTTCAAACTAGATGTTATTTGCAATTTTAATGACCGTAGCAGGATAAAATAATGCTCTTTTGGTTCGCACGAAAACCAATCAGAATTAAAGGCAAAATAATCTGGTGCTCGGCGGTGATATTTGAACAAATTACGCAACAGGGCAAGATAAGCAAGGCCTTATTCAACAAAGGGTGTCTCTACCCTCGCTCGCATTGCGGCACTTGTGGCGAAGCCGGAAAGCAAACACTTGTAAAATAACAAGGAACATTCCAATACAATACAACTGATCATACTGCGGAACATACACTCCTATATCTTTTGGTTGGATTAAAAATCAAACTTCAAAATAAAATTTATGGACACCTGTTGAAGCAAAGATTGAAAGAAATGCATATTAGGGTAATAACATGAGACAGCATAAATGGCCAAATGACGTGCTTGAGAAGTAATCCCTTGATAAACACGTAAATAATAACTCAATTAAGGGGAATCACACCCCACGTCGGTTTTGAGATAAGGGAGTTAAAAGAGATAAGAAAAATAATATAATGCTGACGAGAGCGGGTGTTTTTGCGAGAGGGAGCTGAGGGGAGATGCAACAAATAATTTCAGATATTTCTGACCCTTGCCGCTACCCTTCATAACAACGTAACTGATTACATTCCATTGTTATTGGAAGTATTAAACAATGTGCAAACACTGCACTTGTTATCGTTTAATGTCTGCTATGAAGTCAAACATCTTGTAACGATGTGTCTCATATTTTAGATTATAAGGATGTGAGAAGTTTTTGTAATAATCGATAAAATACTGCGAGAAAAAAATCGTTTTAGCAAGTTAGGATGTACCGTTAGAAAAATTGGAATGGGGTAAATTGTTTGTATCACGTGGGATATTTAATTTGCCTTTTTTAATATCCTTCACTAATTACAATCGTTATCTGTATCAGATAAAGACACGTTTACAAAAAATCGTCCGTCCTTTCCTTTTTACATTTACATAATAATGCGTGGGGCATAACGACCGCCGGCGGGCGGCGAGGCTACACGCGCATTATTATAATGACGTCGAGCGCCAACTCGTCTCTTTCTCTCTCTCTGTTTTTATGTCTCCTGTAACGGTGCAATTATATGACTCTGATACCGCAATGCACTTCCAGTGTTCTGTGATTCAAGGGAAGTTTAAAACTGGTTACAGAGATAAGAGTAACATTTGACCAAAAAAGCATGAAGGTAGTTCACTACTAACTAGTCCAAAAGTCCGAAATGAATTTGCAACGTGTAATTTTAAAAATAAATTTAGCCGAATAATAGTCTCAAGTACACACACACGGCAGAGGCATAACATTATAGGTACAACTAACGGAATGTGTCTTAACGTAAACTTGGCATGCTTGAGAGACAATACAGTCTGCGCTTTAATAATTGTGTTGGGGTTCCCATATGACGTTTCCACATTCACCACTTTAATATTCGTAGCGTACACTGCATGCGATTAAGTGTGCTTTCTAAATATAGGGGGACCCTTCACATAGAGGAAACTTTTTATATTCCAAGGGGTCGCAGTCACAGGCACGGTACCTACGAAATGGGTAGGTATATAAGTCCCCAGTTATAATTGAGGGTATGGTTTTTAACAGAGACAACTGTGGAGATTTATATTGCGAGGTTTTTATTTTCTTTTTCAGTAATCTTGCCCCTGGCATTATAAGTTTACTCCGTTTCTTTTCTATTCAAGCATTTCATATAACATTTTCACATGATAAGTTTTCTTAGATAATAGGTATAGCTTCTTGGTATTTGATCTTTTTCATACAATATAGTTTTCAGGCGAGTCGACGTTTTAGGCTTTTTTAACGCGAATAAAGTTTTAGCGCTCCTATTATGGTGTATTTTTATACTGATTCCAAAATTCCAAATTACATCTTTATTTAAAATACTTTCGGCTAATTGTATATTTCGATCGCAGTGTCACCAACTCCGGCACTAGTGACACCAACTCCGGCGCTAGTGACACTGCGCTCGAATTACGTTCCATATACATTATTAGCGTAGTATTTCTATCTGCCACGTCTTCACTGACGCGGATCTACTGACGCCACAGACGCTTGTCTCGAAAGTCCACCTTTAGCAGTAGCGCTATCTAAGCAATACCAACATATTGAAATTTAACATGGCAAATGTCAGGATATGAAGCAAACTCGCTATGGTCATAATAAATATAATAATTGACTTGCGATCGTTTACTTTGTGATTTTATTTTTGACATAAAGTAGTGACAGAGACATGTCTGAACGATTCAAACAATGTGAAATAGACATATTCTCCGTATTATTATCAGGCTATCAGCTAACATAATATTTGCTGCTCGTCCGTCGCTGATAGGTAATAGTTATTATTTTGTCTTCACAAAGCAGCCCTATCGATTTGTCTGTCCTCTTCGCGCTTTTTTATTTCATTCCGATACAGGGACGGATAAAATTACAGTGGGGTATTGTCAGGCGATTATTTATAGAAAATTTGGTCTCTTTGTGTCGCTTCCGAGTGCACAATTTGAGAACCTTTGGACTCAACTATCCGCTTCGAATCATCAGCCATTCGTGTCGTGACCCAGGGTTTAACGGTGTATTTTTTGTTAGTTTTTTTTCTTTGGAATAAGGGAAAACCGTTAGACAGTAGCGAATAATAATAATTATGCAAGTACTGTACTGTAAAATCTATCGGTTTTAGAAATGGATCATAATAATTTCTTACTAATTAAGTAAACCGTGTGATTTTAATATCAACACAATTTTGAGCTTTTTGGGCAACAAAGGAATGAGAATTGATAAAAAAACAAACGAATCTTGCATAGTCGGTTTGGGTTGTGATGTGAGAAATTTGTTGGGATATTATTAACTCGCGATTGTCCTATCAGTTTGTTTTACATACCTACCTACTTTTTTATTTTTGTAACATTCATTCATTTGTAACTTATCATACATAACTTTTACACATTAATTTTGTTTACTTCAGCTTGTATTACACAAGATTTAACAAAATTGTAAACAACGCCATCTTACCAATAAGCTAGAAACCATTTAGAATATTGCCTCACCAACTTGAGGATGACAAGAGCAATACAATTAAGAACAATTATTAGTAAGTAAAATTTCTATATTAATCAAAATCTAGAAAAAGTCTATTAAAATAATACAAGTGGCAGAAATAGTTGAAAAAACTGCTTATCATTTGAACCTCAACAAAGTTTTTTCTTGAAACAGATGCGCCCTCATCGCTGATTGGCTGAACGAAATGGCGGGGCGCATGCGCGCTCGACGGTTGTTCGGTGGAAGCCGAATACTGGCGCGTTCGCTCCGAGATACCAGGGCAGCAGAGCTCTGTAGGAGTTTCTACAATAACTTCACGTGATCTTTGTAATTCATGTTCTCCTTCAACGCAATAGAGACTAAAGTTACGGGTTAGAGTAAGATCAGTTTATGTTTAGGCCATGCCGGCAGATAACAAAGCGCGATTCCCGTAGATAAATATAGCCTTTATGTCGTTGGCCGACATGGTTCAATTTTGATTGCTACCGGTTCATTTTGCCATTAAGTAGTTTCCTAAATTTGACACGGTGCCGGTGCTGCCGGGAAGCCATTGGAAACTTTGAGGTTAAGACCTTTTCATACTAATGAGTAAAATTTTAACTGGGCTGATGGTGTAGTAGTTCAATTACTAATTACGAATATGCGTATGTAGTTGGGGAAAAAGACAGAGAAAGTTTACATAGAGTTCACATAGAGTTTCAATCTATCAGAACGACCCAAAGGTTTACTGGTAAAGAATGCCTCCGGCATTAAGTTCGCATTTTGTACAATGAATAGATGTACAATAAAGTTAAAATAAATAAATGTTAGACCAAATAGCAATAAGTACTTACATAATATATTGTACCTACATAAATTAAATATATGTAACTATAGCAAATAAAAATAGCATGTTTGATTATTTAGAATAACAACAAACACTTGGTTTCAGTAGAATTCCAATTGAAATAGTAATTCACTTTTTATTTTAGTTCAAGAAACACTTTGGAATTAAAACTGTAGATATGTCTAGACTTCTAAAGGTAATAGAAATTAAGAACATAATACCTATTAAATATAAAATAAATATATATTTACCTAGCCCAAAAATGGGCGGATTGGTTAAGATAGATTTACTCTATTAGCTGCAAATGAGAGATAAATAAAATAAATATTTATTTTATAATATTTTTGATTATCCTAGGATCAGAAATGAAACCGTGTCATTGGTTCAAAGAATGCAGCATATATGGTTATGTGTCCTAACATTATGTTTCACATTTATTTCTGGATAATTTCCAGAACTAGTAAACAAAAAGTGCTCGCATAATTTTTTCATTAAATGACCTATTGTGATGATACACAGTTAAAATTTTAAAACTGAAAAATGATCTCTGTTCATACAAACAACATATCGATTGGAGACCCTGGATGAAACGCATAGTGTGGGCAGACCAGATCGAAATAAACAGATGATACCAAAAGGACCGCAGGCGCAGCCTGGACCCAACTGAATATTTGGGGTATAATGTCTTAAATGTATGTAGGTATGCATGAACGACATTCTCGCGGTAATCGTGTGAACGTCGCCACTGATGTTCATTACGATCCTTGTCATTGAGTTTCTCAAGACGAAGATACCAAAAGCTGTCTTCAAAAGTGGATTTAGGAAATCAGAGGACGCTAATTTATTTTCAGAAACAGAAACTAATAATACTAATACCTACCAACCAAAGATTATTGTATATTATAGAACGTTTATAGAAACATATTCTAATAACTTCAAAGATAATTGAGGGACCTATTGCAGTGTATTATAAGGTAGGAATAGGAACTAATTTCAGTCCATATTTCGCAAAAATGCTGTGAAAGATTTACCATTTGGGTTGATTACCAAATCTTATCACAAAATTCTAAATCTCAAGGGCTGTATTATAGTGAATACCTATTGCACAAAACAAATATCCCAGTTAAATAGGTGTATTGCCTATTATTATAAAGAAATACTTTGTCAATTTGATGTCAATGGCAAATCTTTCGCGCATCGCAATTACCTACTTACCTCAATCACTGGCCGCCGTTGCTGTTGACTTACCTTCAGTGATTTCACGACACCAAGTTATTTTGGAGTCAACTTTAAGTTGTACATATTAATAATGAACATGCAGGAAACAATTCTGCAATTAACACAAAAGAAAACCACTGCACCCCAAGTTCACAAGACAAAGTTCCCATATCACCTGAATCAGGTTAGTAACAAAGCAACAAACCTAAAACAAAGTTAGAAAACAGGCAGACACTTCACAATGATACAAGGTTACCCCTAACACGACTCTTCAGTGTACGAAACTTGTTTGCTGCCAAAACTTTAATATCATCTCAAGAAGGGCACCATTCACAAAGGAGCATTCAGTTTCTTACTGCGGCCCTCGGTTCTGAACATAAGAGAACGTGTAAGGGGACCCCCTGATAATAATAAGCAATGAAAAATATGCGTGCAAAGGAAACCAAAACCCTTGCGATAATTTTTGAACAGCTGCTGCCAGGATCACAATGCACGGATTAATGTACAAAATGTAAATTACAATCAATGCCGTGCGAAGCACATTTTTATCAACAAAGCGGTATTCAAGCATGTTTTGAAATTTCGGTGCAAGCAAAAACAAGCAAACATTGCGACACGTGCAGTTTATTGTAAAAGCGCACAAACCAAAGTGTCTGTCATGTGATATGAGATCTCAAGCAAGCCCAAGTTTTGCAACCCGAGAACAGTTAAGAGTTGCTGTCGCAAAAGAAACAAAGCTCACCTTTCTAATCCTCTTCTTCATGATGCGTTCAGCAGCGTACACGCTGTCACCCAGCTCCATCTTATGCATCCCCAGTTTGGAAGGTTTCGAAATTCAAAGTCCAAATCCGAAAACACTGCAATCCAATTAATGTGATCCAGTCACTGCATCCAATTGGTAGCGCACCGCAATCCAATATACATTCTCTGTCACACAACACTTTCCGGGCACTGTCACTGTTCAAAGTTGCCGCGCGAACGATCCTGCTTCGCTTGGCGCAGCGACGCGGCCTTCCCCCTCGGTGTCACAGTCGAAACTGAAGTAGGGGAGGGAGACCTCGCCCCCCGCGCCCGCACGCCTCGTACCGCAGAGCACCAACAGAGAGCGCCACGGGTTCACAAACACCCGCTCGATATCTGTAAACAAGTTTCATTTCATTGTACGTTTTGCATTTTCAGCATCAGTCGTTATTAAATTCTTTATAATTTTTCTGAATCCTATTTTATAACACTACTGGGTTACAGCAACACAACTTAAAACATATATGTTACGTTATGTAATACATAAATTAAGTAAATAAACAAGTAGGTAGGTAAGTTTATATAAAAAACATTATGAGAAGCAATAACCTCCTTGAACATGGTAGGTACTGGTATAAAGACAAGACCACAGAAAGACTTGCAAAAGGCTCCAACTGAAAAATAAGCAGCGACATCGTCATTGAACTGTGTACCGGAATGGTAGGTATATTGCGTAGTCGGCGCGGCAGTGAATGCGTCTCGCTCAAGTCGGCGGCGCGGCGCGGCGGTCCCCGCAGCGCAGCCACGTTTGGCGGGCGACGACGCGACGTTGCCGCTCTGCGCCAGCTGCGAGAGAAACATCGAGCGCTACCCTATTATTTACACGCGACGTTGCCACACCGACCGGCCTACGTTGATTACGAGGACACCGTTTTTTATGTTCGATCATCCGCCATAAAATTGTATGTTTATATCCAGTTTTTCCACAGTATTTGCATTTTTACCAAAAGTATGAATATTATTACGCTTCAGAGCATATTATAGAAGTAATTGATTAAGTTACCTTATAATTCAGCTTTCGGAACAATCCTTTAAACTAATGCACGGCCTGATTCAAAATCCACCACCAAACTCAAAGATAGACAGCGAGCGGTTTTTTATGTTTTCACTGAAACCGCCAGCGAAAGCGACCGGCCAACAGTGCGCACGTGAAGTAACTAAGGCATTTTCGGTCGTATCGAATCGTGCTGGCAATCGTGAAAGGTCGGCATTTTGGGCTTCGCGGGGTGCGGGAGGGGAGAAGAGACCGAGCCGGCGATTGGCCGCAGAGAGCAGGCGGCGGGCGACGTGAATCAACGGCCAATCAGACGGTGCGACGCGGTGCCCCGCCCGACATGGACCGGCCGTTGTGAGTTTTTCTCTCTCTCTAACCTCGCACGGTCGATCCCAGCTTTGTTTTTTGCTCAGTGGGGTTCACATAAAAAAATAAACGGACATTTTGGATTACGTGGGAGCGCCAAGTAGGGTCGCCGGATGCGGGCGCGGCGGCGGCGGCGGCGGCGGCGGCGGCGGCGGCGGCGCTCCCAGCACACATTTATTTATTTGGTCCGTATTGTTGTAGGGAGAGATATGGCCCGATAAATAGATACAGCTTGCGTCGACACGACGCGTGATAGAGCGGTGGTATTTTATTTTTAGAGATAGGTCGTGTTACGTTTGCTGTTAGGAGTAGGTACGAGTTTGATGAATGTATAATTAGATTACTTAGACTTTTGAGTAATGTTGAGACGTTTGTAGACCTGCACCGTTTTTGCATTTGATTCTTAAGTATTAAGGTACAAGTTGGCAGCCGACTGCACGCAGCAGCAGCAGACGACGTGTCGCTCGACTTCATGTCGCTCGACGACACGTCGCTGGCTACGGAGGGAATTTCATAGAAATAACGTGTCGCTGAACTTCGTGTCGCTCGACTTCATGTCGCTGGCTACGGAGGGAATTTCATACAAATACATATAAACCAGTAGTGTCGCTGCGACACGTCGTCTGCTGCTGCTGCGTGCAGTCGGCTACCAACTTGTACCTTTAAGCAGACGCATAGATTAGTTGTTTAAAGACACCTGTGTCAGAGGACGGAATACCTACCTACATAATTCGGCCACATTCCCATTGCTTCCAGTGCCTGATCATCGTTGCTCTCTTCGTTTAGATTACTTAACCCTTGTTACAGTTTTTCTTCACAAAACATCATCGAACCAGGCGTTCATTACCATCTTGCTTGTGAAAACGACTGGCCACGTACCTTTCAATTGAATTATCATATTTAATTACGAATCTTGTTGACGGCAAACACATACCTATCTAGTGTCTGCCAAAGTAATTTTAATTTTAGACTAAGTAGAATCTGCTCTGTGTTGTCCTTAAATGTTTTCCTTTCTTTTTCTAGTAGGTACTGTGAATAAAGTTCATGTTACAAACTTATCAATGCTTCAGCGTCTTAAAACTGGTGTCACTTCTACCTACAGACATGTCTGCCCATCGTTCGATGTGACTTCGTGTTTGAGTTGCATTTTACCAAAGATCCCGGCCGTTCCCTTCTTACCGAATGTTCAAACAACCTGATAGTGTATCCATTGCCTTGCGTGATACGGCTGGTTTTTGAAATGTGAGTAATATCTACGAGCTCTTTGGTTCCACGTATTTGCTAATAGAAAGTTAGCATCGTCTGCCGGAAAGCCGTTGCGATATTTCCTCCTACAATCTTCAATAACGTTGACTTTGGATCCGCGCGTCAGTAATGCCGGAGCCGCTGCGTCGTTGACGCTGCGACAGTGCGTCAGTTTAAATTACTATGAAAATGTAGGCGTTGGAGCAGCGCGACACTGACGCGCGCGTCAATTCACATATAATATCGCAGCGTCAATGACGCAGCGAGTGACGCGCGGATCCAAAGTCTACATTTATACCTACCCACAGAGGGCCTTGGAATGTTTTCATAACCTTGCCGCATATTTTGCTGGCTTAAGGTAGACTTTGGAGACAAGCGTCTTTGCGTCAGTGACGCGGCGACGAGCGACAGATTATTTACTATGCAAATATTAGGTATATGGAACGTCATTCGAGCGCATATTCCATATAATATTTGCATAGTATACTTTTATCTGTCGCTCTGTCGCAGCGTCACTGACGCACAGACGCTTGTCTCCAAAGTCTACCTTTACGGACGAACTGATGATTGCCTTCAGCTCGTTCCAGCACGCACGCTATTCATCTCCAGTTTAGTTTTGGTTACAATCGCCGCATTCTTTTCAAAGTGCGTGTTCTTTAACGATCGATTTGTACGTTAAATCGACATTGCGCAATGATTTGTTTCAAATCTGATATTTATAAGGTTAACTACCTGAGGTGATCTAACTTGGCGATCTGGGTACTAGTCTGTATCACAAAATCTCTACGGTCTCCATTTTCTATTAGTAGATCCGCTTGCCATTTGGCTGACAAAAAACGTCGGAGGCGGCGGCGGGCGTCGCGACTCGCGACCTCATTTTTCCATTCATGATCAACCACCGTTACTAATTTATCGTTAGTCCCGCGCCGCGGTCTGTAGGTTTGTTATTAGGTATAATTACATGTATAGGTACAAGTTGGTAGCCGACTGCACGCAGCAGCAGCAGACGACGTGTTGCAGCGACACTACTGGTTTCTATGTATTTCTATGAAATTCCCCTTGTGGCCAGCGACGTGTCGTCGAGCGACATGAAGTCGAGCGACACGTCGTCTGCTGCTGCTGCGTGCGTTCGGCTGCCAACTTGTACCTTATAGGAGCGTCAGTGGCGTCGGGGATAAGACGCGGCCTATCATATCGAAAGGTCCGGAGTTCGATCGAGGGCGGACTCGTCGTCACACCAGCTTGGAAATCCCCGGCATGGCCATGTACCAATGGGTTTTTTCTCGAAAGTACATTTACTGACTGCTCTCGAACGGTGAAGGAAAACATCGTGAGGAAACTGCATACGCCGAGCGAAGCGAAAGAGGCGTGTCAGGATAGCGATACCTACTTGGCGCTCTAGAGCTCTATTTTTGATTCGCTCGTATGGAATTGTATCGTCGCATGCGACTTAGGTCATACTCAACTTCACAGCAAAATTTAATGAAAATCGCCCGTACCTATATACAGTACCTACCTAATTTACACTTAACTGACAATTTCATAAAATTCATTGCTTACTTTTATTTATTCACCTAATTTTGTATGTAGGTATGTAATTAGTAGATTATACGACGAGTGAATAAAAAGGGAATTTAATTCGAGGGACTAAGTTGGATCCCAAGAGCAGCGAAGGATTCTAGATTAGAATCCTGAGCGGAGCGAGGGATACAAAAGGACCGAGATGGTTTTTTTTCACGAGTTGTGTACTCTACTTTATACCATTGACTGCGAGAAAATAAATAGTAGTATGGTATTTACATTTATCACATTTTATTATATGAATAGGAAGGTTGTAAAAACAATCCTTATCTGACAGCTTAGAAAATAACAGCCACTTGATCTTGCTGTTAGTTTATCAAGCAGCTATAAAATAAGGAAGGTTCGAAATCTCAAGAGTATTTAGCTTCATGGTGAAGTTAGAACATAGCTCTCTAGCCAGCTATCTTTTTTTTATATTATCTAGTGACTAAAAGAGAGTTTTATTCACTGTTTTCGAGGAACAAAATGCTAAATTTATTCTCTAGTGACTAAAAGAGAGTTTTATTCACTGTTTTCGATGAATAAAATACTCTTTTTAGAGTGACAATGGTATAAATACTTTATTGTACCAAAAATTTACAGATACAGACACTTATTTATTTTGTACATTTAAATTCGACATCTTTTTATTTTCATTACAAAAACTCTTTGGTAGTAATCCATTTAGACTTTTCTATTATAAATTACTGTAATAGAAATTTAAAAAATGTAAACAAAACGCATGGCGCGCCATGCGTCAACATTTGAGGCAATGGCATCGAAAAAATTACACAATTTCGAGCAACTGTATTAAAAAAGACACTTTTTGACCAAACGGATTGTTTATTAAAGCTTGTTAAAGCCATAGGTGTAGGCATAATATTATTTTTACGATCTGGTAGCGTCTAGTAGGTAAAGGTGTATGTAACATTATATATGCATACGTAGGTATTTATATTCTGACGTCACCTAACGAGTAAACTGTGGCTGTAAGAAACAAACGGGCCAATAAGTAACTAATCATCAATAATTATCTGTCAAGAAATCATAAAGGACCTCCTCCGTATTGCCACCATAAAACCTTTGTATAGCCGTTTTCGACAAAAAAAACATATGCGGACCAAAGTAGAAATGCGGCGTCGTCGGTCTTCATTGTAAATAGGTACCTAATAGTTGGGGATTCAATCTCAGAGGCACGGAAAAAGGTTCTCCTATAACAATGAAACTGAAAAGTACCCTGCCGGTCTCTAAACACCTTTTCTTTAAGCAGTCCACCCAGTGGAAAGCGCTTCGAAATTACCTTCGTCTAAACCTTGGACAACGCTTCAAATCGATGGAGCGCTGCTTCTGTACAAATTGAAATACGAAACCTGGGGCGAAATAACGAAGCGTATTCCTCCATTGATCCCTCGTCGTCTATAAATCTTGTTACCGGAAAATGTGTTTAGATTACAACTTGCTAGAGTTCAAAATTGCTTGTCAGGATTTTTTGTAATAAGACTGGCTTACATAAAGGGGATACGATCGGGCAGAAATTGCGAGTTGTAATGATGCCTCGACAATAGGTGTTCTGGGAATGGGGCCCGGTCGCTTTTTGCAATGTCTGTGCAAAGTTTGAAAGCGTTGGGAATCTCCATGTGGCTTTGTGGCGCCTATAACAAAGAATTGACAAGTCTGTGTCATTATGAAAAACACAACAATTTTTAAACAACTGATTGGGTTGGGGGCATCATCTTTTGGGGTAGGTAGTTCCCATTTGATAAATAAATCTGTGACGTCATAGAATTGTTGAAACTTTTTTATGCCTTTATGTAGTTCCAATAGTGGATTTAGTGAGACGAAATATTGTCCTATCGGTTCTATAAAATAGAACTAACATAAGAAACTACGTATAGAAGTAATAACTTCTTAGCTGTGATCAAAAGCGGAACTAATAAGGATTGCTGTCAAAATGAGGTTCTTCTTTTCTCAAGAGCTCTCTATTCTCGTAAAACGAAAACAAAGAGATCTTGGAAGTCAAGGGCAAGGAATGGTTTCCAAATTAGGCAAAAGTATTATTAGTTCACTAGTTCTTTCATAAAACAATAGGACCAAAACAGTTTCCACAGTTCTATCGAACGAATGGTTCCGGGACTCAGTGGTCTATACACATGTCAAAATGTATATAGGGGTGAATGGCCTAAGTGCCAAAATGTACAAAATGAAAATGTCACGATGTGTAAGTGACAAAATGTCTAAATTGCATAATGTATACATGACACATCGTGTAAGCGTCAAAATAAGGTGGCAACAAAACTACCGACTGCCAAAACATCCATATGCCAAACAAACCAAGTGCCTTAATTGTCATAAATAACGGATTACAGGTTAGTGAGTGTTAGGTACATACATGTACAACTATTGGATTGTCTATTTTATGACTATTTTAAATGCTCAAGTTAGTTAATTTGCTGCTCATTGATTAAAAATCTACTGAACCGATTAGAAACGAACCTTAACGAAGAAAAAGAACTGGAACTTCTATAAATATTTCTGATATTAAAAAAAAAAACCGACAAGTGCGAGTAGGACTCGCGTCTAATACTGGGTACTAATACTCAAAACTGAAATGGCAGCATCAAAATGGCATAGAAATCTGCATACTCCGGATTTCGACTATTCTAAGTCAGGTGTGTGTGGCTCTCTGGACCTCCTCCATCCGTACTGTGGACAGCCACCATCAAATCTTACCCAAATCATTCCCTGACGGAGATCTAAGGGCTCAAAGTGACCTCGAATATACGAAAAACGCCCCCTGGCTCGTATTTAGTTTGAGTAGGTACTTTAATTAATATCTCAATAACCAATTGAGCTGTATTTATGAATTTTGGGGTTTTAATTGGTCTAAAGGGTCTTAATAATTAAGCCAAATTTCATGTGTTTAGGTTAAATAGTTTTTGAGATATTAAGGGGTGAAAAGGGGCTCCAAAAGGTTCGTGTACTATTATTATAACACACGGCTGCGGCGCGTCAGTACCTTCCTTTTTCTTTGCTGGAACTTGGCTTGACACGCTGTTGTTGGGCAACTATTACAGGATTGGTAAACATCAACAATAACAGATGATGAATGCATCCATCCATCGCCTCGTACGAGTCAACTGTGATCCTTCCATAAAACTATAATACCTATGGGCTTTCGAACCCCCAAGGTTTTAAAAACTAAGCAAGGACCACGGAATTTTCCTTAAAATTTTAGATTTTAAAAATATGAATAGCGTAATTTGTGAACGTGCTTTGCTTACCGAATTGTTTCCTAGCCGTTGTGTTTTTGTTAAACTTCCGGGAAAATTGTACTTTGCGTCACCATTTTAGAGGAGATGACAGTTCTGTCATTTTTGTTCACAGAATAGTAATATTTAAGTGGGTTTGACATTTATTTTATAATGTTACCAGTCAGCACTCTTTATGAAATTGACTAAAAAGGTCTTTTTACGTGGTCTGTAAGTCATCTTTTTAAGTCATCCGGAAGACAGACAGACGGACACGTCTGTCTGTCTTCCGGATGACTTCAACTGTAGCCAGTTGTAAGTAAGTAAGTAGCCAAGTAAGATGGGAAAAAATGGAAATTCCGATATATTTTCAGATAAACTAAGATTGAGGTATTACCTCGCATTGTGTACTTTGTTATTTCCATAATTTCTTAATTCTTTATTCTGTACTTAACTATAACATACTTATTCCAAAAGATTCTACGAACTTTACGCCGAACCCTTGATGACGAATTCCAAAACAAATTCCCAATGCATGAACAGATAAAAATTCTGCTCTCACCCGAACGTGCCGGCGTTTTAATAAAATTACCCGGGCAGAGGTCCGGGCCCGGGGGTGTAGAAAGGGTGTCAGAGGGAGGGGGGATGGCAGGGAGCGGAAATTGAAAAGCTCGCGGGTTGCGAGGACGGGCTTCGTTCATAAATCCACCCTTCCTTATCTGCGGGTGCGGAACACTCGCGCCACACTCTTATGGATTCAATGAAGTGTGGCTGTGATTCATGGCCATTGAGTTTTTCACGTGATAATCGTTTCGTTAAGGAGGATTAATTTTAATTAAATCTACTCACGAATTAGCGGATAGGATGTATTGAAAATCCTGACAATTTAATCCAATATACACCAAATTTTAGTTTTTTAATTTTTTTTTAATTTTGCTCGAGTGTTCCGTTCCCAGGGGAAGATAAAAAATTTCAAATTTTCACAAAATCTGGGATGAGAATTGGGTTTGCTTAACAGTTTCTATATCATTCCTATCATCAGTTGGTATATCATTCCAGTAGAGAACATACAATACCTAAGTACCTACCTAGTTCCGTTTTATCATAAACGTTATCAAAGTCTTCTGTGAATTCTTAGAACGCTTTCCCGCGCTGTCATCGAGTGCAATCTCCTACCTAATCCATTCTTGTTTTGTTTGATCTACATAAACATCCACAAGACCCGCACGACGCTCATCTCTTCCATTATATTGAAGCAGCTCCAAATATCTAAGTGCATTTTGTATTTGCTCAACGTGTGCTAACTGGCACAGACAATCCAAGTTGCGTGTTGCTTTCACCTCGCCTCGTCGCGGCGGACGGTCGGCGCACACGGGTTTATCAAACAATCGGCGAGTAGCGACAACTCACGCCATTGTCGGTCGAGTTATTACCTTAATGTCGGCGGTGCGTGGGCGGCGGCACAGGAGCGCCGCGGAACCAGCACATTGGAATAACATTCATAACTCCACTAAATATGGAGGTAAATTACTAATTAGATATGCAACGGGTTGGTCACAGAGAACCTTTTACGGTGGGCATCGTTATGTGATTCACGCAATAGGTAACTTTTAAGGGCGTAAACGTTCATGATAGAATGCGGTTAACGCAATGAGCACTGACCTCATTGCCAGATCATTGTTATGGTCATATAGTAATTAATGACCTCATTGCCAAGTGATACTGATAACGTCATTGTAATTAAATTGCAAGTACCTAGATAATTACATGAAGCTGTACGGCGATGTAAACGTGCTGATACACAAAGAACAATGTCGAATGACAAATAACTTTTAGAATGTGGGCTGTCAAAATGCTTCCACCGCGTGCTTCTCGACAGATGAAAGGATAAGAAAAAAGACTTACTTGGCCTGTTGCGAAGAATATCGCCGCTTTACTTTCTGCAAGAAACTCGTAAGCGATTCCTTGTTTTTATCAAACTCCTTGTGAAATAAATTACAAATTATATTCTGGAGGGAGATCGCCTTATTTTGTGATTAAAAAACATAAGTACAAGACAGATTGATCAGTGACGATGAAGTGATTCAAGTGACCTTATTGCTAAAGGAACCCCTAAAATTGATGATAGACAAGACAATGTATCTACTAAAAGTTTTAGCTGTCATATTTTATAGAAAAGATCAGAAAAAGTAAGGCTATACTTAAAAAGTTATAATGTAACTTACGGCAAATCTCATCTTTGTGAGATACCAAATTCACAGGAGAAAGTAAAACTTGCTTAAACTTACCATACATAATGCTTTATGTGATCAAATCACTGACGAGGACCCCATTCTTGTAAAGGGAAGGGAATAATTCGTAGTGGAAATAAATTTGTTCAAATCGTTTCGTCACAGGGAGCGAAGCCGCGAACCAACTTTGGATTCGTGCAGTGTTCCGCTTGTCGCCTGTCTCTTGAACCTCAGCCACAGATTCAAGACAAGACAATAGCGTGGCGGAGTGGAGACACACACGGGGTCGCCATCCATCATTGTTACGTCCATTGAAACGTCAGTGTTGTCGGGGCAGGGGTTCGGGGCGTCTTTCACGGGCTCTGGTTAGGACATATGAATAGGAAAACTGATTTACCATTTAAGGTAAATCTGCTGAAATCTTTCACCATTTTTTGATTGATATTGTTTTCATCTTCCTCTTTAGCCCCACTATGTAACTGTGTTTTGAGTACCAGCTACAAAATGGCAAATGTTTGTTGCAGTTTGATCCCAGTTTTGGTACCTATAGGAATTATTCGTTTCATTTTGTTAGGTAGTGGTTAGCCAGTTTCGGATGAGGATTTTTTGTTTCATTTTGTAACAGATTTGTAACTAAGTAGTCAGATTCGAAATGGGAAATATATTTTGCAATTTGTAGCCAGTTTAGAGAGATTTAGTATTTGCTTTATTTTGTACCATCGGAGAAAAGTATACACTTACCTATGTGGTACTATTACTGGGTGCGACGGAAATACAATGTAGGATTTTAATAACGAGATGTCAAGTGAAATGAATATTTACCTGATGTTAACCCATTATTGGCGTAAAGCAATATATTGCAAGGAATTGATATAAACTGAAGGATACTTAGAATTATGCATATTTCGGTACCTCTACCACAGAGGAATTAATAGTCTCCAACCTGTACAGAGCTGGTTGGCACACTCAAATATAATAGTTATTTGTTATGCAAGGCTGTTGGTTATTTAAGTTGATTCCTTAACTTTAAGATTTTCATATATTTTTACGCCATTTTGCAGGTTTTTTTCTACATGACGATGCTGCTATCAAACGGCTCATCTGATCAGTTGGATATCTACAGCGATCTGAAAGTCCTCCGTGTACTCTCTCGATGACCGTCATCAGATCATGCCCCGATCAATCCTTCACGGAGAACCATTGCTTCAAAGTGACTTCGATTGTATGAAAATCTTGCCCTGTTTCTAATTATCCGTCCACCTATGTATGTACCTATTTGCACTAAATTTTAAAAAAATTAACCTAACTCGATATGAGAACACATAGGACATTGATACGTACCTACATATGTGTTACCCGTAGCTAAGTACTTAAAATTGCCCTTGTAGGTATAATACCAACAGTGCCTTCGCTCGAATAGATGACGAAGCGCCTAATAGAGCTAGTGCGAGTCTATTGTACTTTAACTGGCAAATAACTTGCGAATCCAGCAATTTGTCATCGAAACAATGCCTTTGTGGCAACAAAATACCGTCATTCTGTCGTTGAACTGCGAAATTAGCACGTTTACACAACATATGCTTGCCATGTGGCACGTGGTGATACTCTCGGCAATTAGACGACTATTGTCCATGCATCGCTGCTTAGAAACCCCTGTAAGGCATGTGGTCGAAGAAAGTTTTTCATTGTTCGTCCCTTGTAAACAATCCCTTCGTAAAAGGAAAGAAACCCGCAATCTTGGACACTCTTGTCCTTGACAGTAAGTTTTTATGAGAGAAAGAAAGGCTTAAAAGAAGAAAAATGCTTATGTAGGTACTTACGGTTAAGGTATAAAGAAGGTTTAATTCATTAACATCTGAGGCAAAGTGGACGACAGACAGGTCAGATCTTCTGCTACATGTTGTCATTACTATAACAAGAATAAAACCTTGAAAGACTGACGCGGTTTTGACGCGGTGTTTCAACGGCAAAATTGGTATGGTTGTCGTACGTTGCACTCCGGCGACACCACGAGATCATTTATTGCCCACAAATAAGACAGCCAATATCAGTCCCACATCCGGGCTTGGACAAAGCAAGCTATTATTGATGGTGCAATTAGCGCTCTGTTCGGAAATGGAGTGGAAATAGACCATTACCTACTTGACCTTATCGCTTGACAGTATCGCATCTGTCTTTGCAGTTTGCTACTTATGTAGTTTCCTTCTTATCAAGGTTATTTTATTGCTAAAGTCTCATGTTTATAAAATTGGCGTACCTATCATGCGTGATATTATAATGATTTTCTCTACGGTTTGTTCTTTCCATTCTAATATTCTGGTTCACTATGTTTCTTCCAATATACCTGGACGATTTCGTAAACGGATTTATGGGTCGAAACCGATAAAATGTACGATAAAATTCTGATTCGAGTTTACGCAACGCAGCGTAAGTAATGCATGCGATGACATATTATTAGGTATGGTATGTCTAGTTAAATTGCCTTCACATAAAGTGTATCACAGACACACGCGGCCTCCGATGGCGGCCTACCGCAGGCCGTAGCCTCAATACGCAAGTCACGGCCGCGCGTGTTTGAAGTCTCACATACATTGCAAGGGAAGGCAACAGGCCGCCACCGCGACCGCCACCGCAGGCCGCGTGTGTCTGGGATACGCATTACTTGTCCTGATACCTAAACGCGCGACTGCGCACCGCACACCCACACAGGCTAGGGTTACCACATATTGGAAAACCTAGTGCGACAAAATTTTGGTAGGTATATCCCGATTTTGAACACTTCGCAGTCAACATTATTATCTTACTAATCGTAAGACAAAAGAAGAAGGAAACGGAAGAAGATAATTAACTGATCTCCATAAAATGTTTGCATCGCATCTATATGATAACCTTTATCATCATGTAGATAAACCTAACATATTTTATTCACCAGCTACAAAGAAAACCAAAATCCAACAGTTATTAAAGATATTACTGAAAATAAAAGAAGTGGCATAACTGCAGAAGTGGCGCTCAGTAAAATCTGATAATGAATTACATATTCTTTGAAAATGTATCAACTCTGTAAATAAGAAGTGACCCTTTATTTGTATAATTCAGCCGAATCCTACCCGTGTGGCAGCCCTGCGTAGACTGGTTGTTTGTGGAGCGGAGCAGGATTCCGGCCGGTCGTTAACGAGGTGCGCACACGCAGCGTGTCCAGGTCGGAGCACTTCGTAGAAATTAGACAATCCACTGAATAAACACAATTTAAGGAATCACAGATAAATTCTCGGTAAGTTCGGTTATCTTTCTCACCGAAGCGTATTTACAGCACAAGAAGTCGGAGAGATGCGTCTCGCATAATATAAAATGATCCCTAAAATTATTAGTTAGCAAAACTTTTTTATCTGCAATTTGGATGATAAAGCAAGGCAAGACACAAAATAGATAAATACTATATTATAAATATACACTTCTTGATTAGTTATTATTTACCAAAGTTCGCTGTTATTTACATAAAACCCAAGCGTCAGGCGAAGTTCAGGGTTCTTTTTTCTGTCTTTTATGTGGCAACAAACGGGCTCGCTTGAAATAAGGTAAGTGGTCCACCCGCGTCGCTCATAAACCTGCACCCCAAATGCAACAAGTGCGTTGCTAACCTGATGACTCTCCTACCCTTGAAAAAGGAAACAACAATGGAAACAAAAACCAACAATGAACCTGGCTGAATTGAACTGTACCAAAAGAAAAAAATCCGCATGTTCCAACTGAAGACTTGGACGACGGAAAATAGTAATTACCTACACATCAAAAATGAAAATCAAAACATTCCCATTCTTACAACTACTATGTTTTTACATTTTTTTCGCCCGATCAGGACTTTCCCTTTACGTATGTAGGTAGGTACCTGCTTTAAAATCTATACGACCGACATTCTGTTCAGGCGGGGATTCCCCTTAGCAAATACTGAAGTACTTAGTTATACAGTCGACCGCACATCACTGGAAATACTTTGACCTTGAGCTGGCCTAGAATATTAGGGAGTTTTAATGCTATGCGAGACCAGTTTATACTGGTTTTCTTTCCACTGACGTGCGGTCGACCGTACGAAACGGAATAGAATTACTATTTCTCATATTCAACTCTTAGTTGGGCCACAGGTACCTAAGTAAACTTCCCTTTGGTACAATCAGTCGGACATTTGAGTTGAACCACGGGAAACAACCCCAGGCAGAGCCTTAATTGACCTTGTTCAGATGACGCGTAAAACGCTCAAAGCTTTTCCAACCCTGTTATTCATCGCAGAGTATTTCAAAAACTTGGAACAAAAGCATTGTAATTTGTAATTTCTTACGCGACTGCTTCGAAATGTTCTCGCTTTTATTCTAAAATGGGAATTCTGTTTCACTTTTCTGAACAAGGTGTTTCAAAAGGTCAAACAGGTCATTAATGAAATATTTATAGATCATCAGATCATAACTTGGTACCTACTTAGTTAACGTGTTTCTTATGTAGGTAGGTATCAAGTATGAAGGACAACAATAAAGAAATACCTACCTAGTATTATGTATACTAGTATATCTTTGTTATCTCAATGAAATTTTATACAAACAATAATAACTGCTTCTACTTTTGTTTACATACAAATAATATATACGGGTGGACTTGAGAACCTCCTCTTTTTGTTTTTGGTCGGTCGAAAATGAAAAACGCCAAGAAAGCTCACCAACAAACACAACAAATGTGTCTCTGAGAAAAAGCTGACTTTACAGGTAAGTTTTAATCTATTCGGGAGAAAGATCGGGTTATGTAGCGCGCCTTGAGGAAGGCGTCCAGCAGTAGACGGTGCGAGCTGATCATGAAACCCATTACCTACGCAAATCCTGTCAGTTACTCCAACGTTGACTGTAAAGAGATCCCGATGTGGATTAAGCCTGTCTCTCTACACTTAAATACACAATTTCATTTAAGTATATACCTACCTATATTTTTTATTTGCATCTTAGCATTCGAATTGCGATCTTAAAATAAATCGAGTAAGTAGTTACCATACGTGAAATATTCGTCCAATTTCATTTGCCTCTCCCTATTAATATTATTTGAGTACAGAACAGCAGTTTTCGGGCTCCTTAATGTTTAACCTCCCTTGGTTTCTGTTCACTCCTAATAAGTACCTATAAGGTACCTATACCTACCTCTCTGCACACAACTTCGGTCTAATCATTCTCCACTTCTAGTGCCATGCCTGTGCGAACTCCCTAACCTTTATATTCAACGTCAAAAAAGTAAAACGCGGTCGAAGCCTTCCTATTTACACTCACTGTGGTCAGATGCACTGCGCGACCTGCGACCGGACTTTCAAGACCAAGTTTGGTTTCGCGAGTCATTATCTGGGAGTGGGCACACTCCAGATTAAGATGACTGATAGGCTGTTTGTCGTCGACGGTCGCGTATAGGAGGACGTCATTATCATCACTTTATTTATTTATTATTAATTATCATCGCGTTAAACTCAACAGTGTAGTAAACTGTTAGGCTTACTCCAAGTCGTACCGTATTATCGTTATCTCCTCTTCGTGCAGCTCGCATTTGCATTTAACGTCCGTTATAAAATATACGACGCATACTTACATTCACTTCATTCATATTTTATTACTTATTCTTGTACCGACGCACCTCATGTGAGGATTAGGCCTCGATGATGCTCTTTTCTCTGCTAGCAGCTGATATCGCTCTGTGTCGGCAGCCTCGACTTTACCTTACAGAGAGCCTAATGTCATAGTGTATTAAGTCTATCCTGTATCCAGTGTAGTACAATTTTGAGAGATGCGATTTGATTCCCAATCCTTATTACTAGTCACTTGTGTAATGGGAAATTTGCTCTCAAATCGGTATTTGAAATATGTACTTGGGACAAAACATGACAGACGGATCGGGCATTTATTTAGAAAACCTACAGTTCTACGGAGGTAAATACATATTTATAAATACCACACATAAATACTCGTATTGGTAACCTAGTCCTCCGCAAGACTCATATCCGTACAATAGATGAAACACTCTTTAACTGTGTTCAGGGTTGGTATTCATGTGTCGGTCCTATTATCAGGCATACCTACTCATCTATTAAAGAAGCAGATAATCTTCTATGAAAACGTACATACAAACAAACGAAAGGCAACAATAAAACAAAGATGTAACATTTCAATCAAGATTATTCAATAATAATGCGCCTTCAATTCATGTCAAACGAAGGAGGGATTAAAATCTAAACCCATAAATAACAGCCATCATAACTCTGTTCCCACGTCATCTTGCGACGTCTTTATAAAGCTGTTCATTCAAACACTTAACCCTTTATAATAACGGCGAGCGAGAAACAGGGACTCGTAAGAAACGAATAAAATGATTAAAACGCATAAAACCATACCCTCACGACCACGAACAGGCGAGTGCACACATGTAAGCGGTTGATAACCTCGTTCGGACGTATCGAAGTTGTTCGAACACTCTCACACACCAACAAACTTAGTATCTGTACACGGCCACGAGTCGATTTTAAACCTAAACCCAAAGCACGAATTTTCCTTCCCTCGTTCACGCACACACCGTTATACTCGTCGAACACAGAGTTGTGTTTGTGTGACTTTGAATTTCAAATGTTCCCAGAACGTTTTGCTACCGACAACGGCGGCCTTAATTTGGATTCATCTCACACTGTGCGGCGGCCTCGCTTGAATGTATTGCGGCGTGTATTTTTAGAGCTGATGCGGTGTTTTTGCCGAGAGACGCGGTATTTGCGGGTACGCAGCATTACCGTTCATTCGATGTAAAGTAAAATGTGAATTGCGTTAAAACGGGCCTCGGTAATGAATGAGCCACTGTTACTTTGAACACGTCGTATATGGTATTGCTAGTTTTTGTTGTTAGTAGACCTTTGTCGGGCATAAAACCAAGCGACGTTCGGTCTTAAATCCACTTAATTAACGCGATTATAACTGTTAATTAACCAATTACGAACGCAAGAAGAACATACAAAAACTCTACCTACTCTTAAAATTTTATTCCTATCTACATTTATAATTATAGGTAGGTAGGTATTTGAATTTGACTTGCTTTAGCTATGCAGTCGCGGATTGCTTGCTTCAATCAGAGTTATTATGTCCTTATTTGTATGGAAAAACCTATAAAAATTGCTTTTTTCATACTAATATGCATATATTTTTTTTGCGATACTTTGTATGTATGACTTAATAACGTAAGCTAACTACCGCAAGTATTCATTTCTCAAAAACAGAAACCATCGTGATAAGGCGATGAAATGAAGCAATCATCCGTACTCTAAATGCACGGTTTTCAACCTCTATTTATAAACATGAAACACAATAAATGGAAAAAAAATACTACAGTAAATCATTAGTAAATAGTCTATTTGTGAAACAAGAGACAACAGTGACAACAGAGACAGTGTAACCTGGTCGAAACGTCGGGCAAGGTAAATAAAACTTATTCGTGTGTAAGACCCGTAAATAATTATATAACAAAGAGACAATTTCTGTTTTATGGAAATGACATGCAAAATTAAATGTAAGAAAAAAAGGGCAACTTCATTAGTAATGGACCGAATATAAACTGTGTCCCGACATTTTTATTACTTACTCCATTTCTTAGGTAGGTTTCCTACATAACTTGTATCAGACATTATTCTTTACCCTTTTTCAAATACCAGATCTGCCAGAAAACATTCTGGGTTTTTCATAATCGTGACTAGCGTAATGCAGCGTAAAATAGAGTTAGGTTCTATGTTATAAATGCGAACCAATTAAAACATTCTTGAAAATGCGTATTACTTACGACATCGATTCTAAATAATAATGTTATTTTGTTAATTCGGTGTTGGTGAATTTGGCTGCAAGCGTCAGATGCCCTGAGATGTAAATCGTAGAGAGCTCTGTACTTCATAATGTATTATGAGGATCCAAAATAAGGACGATTCGAAAACAACCAGGTACCTACATACATTGAAAGCACTCAAGGTAGAATCATAATATATCATCATACATATCAAATCGTGTCTATTTATTGTTCAACTTCATTAAATAGATTATTGTTGGCCTGTCTGTCACGTCAATTCAATTCAATTCTTTATTGCGTCCAGCCAAGTTTCAATTCAGGACGTCGAGAGGTCAACTCAGATTGAACTCAGGTTCAATCCCCGACATTCCCCGGTCGTGCCATGTATAAGTATCAAAAAGTTTTTCTAGAAACTTATGTAGATACATTTACTGACTGCTGCGAAACGGTGACGGAAAAATCGCGAGGAAACCTGCATCTGCATACGCCGAAGAAGGAATTCTTAGGCGCGTGTGAAGTCCACAAACCCGCATTGGGCTAATGTGAACTAGTGCGTACTCGTTGATATGGTAGGCCTGGGGGACCAACAGCGGGTGCATATGCCGAGGTTAACTACCACATAGAATGTGGTAACTGTAACAGGGATCTGTAACTTTTGCGAAAGGGACTTATTTAAATTGTTCAAAAAGTACTACTCGTCCCGAATCTTGTCCCTCGCCTGGCGGATCTGGCCATGATACCTCGATCGCCGCTCGGGCCTCGTGCAAAATGACATGCTTCCCGCCCTTGCCTCAAAATGTACTTTTGCGAAAGTGACTTTTTGCGAAAGGGGCTATTTGCGAAACTTAAGAAGGGACGTTCTGCGATGGGACATTATGCGCCTAAATATAATTTACGAATTATAAATTATTTTGAGAACTTTACTTTATCTGGTTTGTCATATTTAAAGACTTGTCTTACCAGCAATATCCGGATTTGAATAGAGGACTAACTAGAGGAGGATATTTCTATAATTTTCCTGTTAGAGTATAGAATATTTCCTGTTAAGGGGACTCTGAACATGGATCAACTTTAGCACATCTGCCACGAATTCGTACGAATATCTATGAAACACAAATTACTGTCTATTTGTATGATTCTTTGTAATATGAAAGAAAAATGAATATATTTAATGTAGAACTATTTATTTAATGTGTGGCTCACTCATTGGTGTTTTGAAGATCGACTCTGTAAGCCATTGAAATTGAATAAATAATAATAATTTAGCTAAGCCTTTCATTCTTACCTATTTATGTAGGTATGTATGTATCTATGTTGTTTGTTTGTATTCTATACTAGCTGTTGCCCGCAACTTCGTATGCGTGGATTTTGGAAGTAGGTATAGCTATCTCTCCTATACTCAGACAGCGTCTAGTTACAATAAAATTATGCGAAAAACGCGCGAACAAACCCGCAACCAACAAACCCGAACAAACGCGCGAAACGCGCGAACAAACCAACTAACCTACCAAGCGATCAAACGCGCGAAACGCGCGAACAAACGCGAAACGCGCGACAAACCAACAAAATAACCAACCAACAAACCAAAGGCGCAAACAAACGCGCGAAACGCGCGAACAAACCAACTAACCTACCAAGTGATCAAACGCGCGATACGCGCGAACAAACGCGCGAACAAACGCGCGAAACGCGCGAACAAACGCGAAACGCGTGACAAACCAACAAAATAACAAACCAAAGGCGCAAACCAACGCGCGAAACGCGCGAACAAACCAACTAACCTACCAAGTGATCAAACGCGCGATACGCGCGAACAATCGCGAAACGCGCGAACAAACCTTCACCAACCAACTAACAAAATGCGCGAACAAACGCGCGAAACGCGCGAACAAACCAACCAAATAACCAACAAACCCGCAACCAACTAACGCGCAAACAAACGCGCGGAACGCGCGAACAAACGCGCGAAACGCGCGAACAAACGCTCGAACAAACGCGAAACCCGCTAACAAACCAACCAAATAACCAAAAGCGCAAACAAACGCGCGAACAAACCAACTAACCTACCAAGCGATCAAACGCGCGAAACGCGTAAACAAACGCGCGAAACGCGCGAACAAACGCGCGAAACGCGCGAACAAACGCGAATCGCGTGACAAACCAACAAAATAACAAACCAAAGGCGCAAACAAACGCGCGAAACGCGCGAACAAACCAACTAACCTACCAAGTGATCAAACGCGCGATACGCGCGAACAAACGCGAAACGCGCGAACAAACCTTAACCAACCAACTAACAAAATGCGCGAACAAACGCGCGAAACGCGCGAACAAACCAACCAAATAACCAACAAACCCGCAACCAACTAACGCGCAAACAAACGCACGGAACGCGCGAACAAACGCGAAACCCGCTAACAAACCAACCAAATAACCAAAACCAACCAAAAGCGCAAACAAACGCGCGAACAAACCAACTAACCTACCAAGCGATCAAACGCGCGAAACGCGTAAACAAACGCGCGAAACGCGCGAACAAACGCGCGAAACGCGCGAACAAACGCGCGAAACGCGCGAACAAACGCGAAACGCGTGACAAACCAACAAAATAACAAACCAAAGGCGCAAACAAACGCGCGAAACGCGCGAACAAACCAACTAACCTACCAAGTGATCAAACGCGCGATACGCGCGAACAAACGCGAAACGCGCGAACAAACCAAATAACCAACCAACAAAATGCGCGAACAAACGCGCGAAACGCGCGAACAAACCAACCAAATAACCAACAAACCCGCAACCAACTAACGCGCGAACAAACGCGCGAAATGCGCGAACAAACGCGCGAACAAACGCGAAACCCGCTAACAAACCAACCAAATAACCAAAAGCGCAAACAAATGCGCGAACAAACGCACGAAACGCGCGAACAAACCAACCAAATAACCAATCAACCAAACGCGCGAACAACCCGCAACCAACAAACGTGCAAAACGCGCGAACAAACGCGCGAACCAACCAACCAAACGCGCGTACAAACGCACGAACAAACGCGCGAACACAAATGTTGGCCCCGGGTGAGAATGACCCCAAAACCTTTAGCTCAGTAGGGTCACCACTCGTGGTTACCACTCACCATCAACTAAGCCAACGGCCAGTCACTGTAGAAAACAAATCAGTAGGTATTCGATACCGAGAGCCCCTGTAACCGGTCAATATAAGGATTTTGTTACATCCTGTATGTCAGTCAGTCAGGGTTTATAATAAAAAACATATGGTAGTTTGCAGAGTAGCCCTATCCTTTGAACAGGGCTCACTTGTAACACTTTCAAAAATAACCAGGCTACTCTGACCTGTAAGTTCATACAAATTTTAGCAAATGAGAGTTTTTTATTGCTGGTTGTTATTTCTCGGCAAATTTTCGAGATTTTTGTGATTTATTATGTTATTCCGGGATATACACTGTCACTATACAAAGTTTCGTCAAAATCCGTTCGGCGGTTTAGGCGTGATGCGCGTTCAAACAAACAGACAGACAAAAATTTAAAAAACTGTTCTAACATGTTCAGTTGCTCATTTTAAGTCGCCCTGGTTGGTTTTTTTTCGAATATATTCAATGTACAGACTTTTTGGCCTTTACGATTTTATTATATGTATAGATAATGATGTCTAAAATGAGTCTAAATAAAAAAAGCAAAAATAAAAAGTCTGCAAAGCGTATGGATACGTCAATTTTAGTTTTGCCGAAAACCGTTTGATAATATATTTTTTCCTAAATATTCCATAGTTTTCCCGATGGAGCTAGGATCTCTTTGGTGGACGCCCGCGCCCCCCAGTTTTCCCAACATTGCCATCGCGAAATACATCTGAGTTTAAATTGCATATAATATTGCGCGCTCTGAATCTCGGGAACCAAAGGGTAAAATATAGGACTTTCGCGACTTAGTGCTGGCTGACTGGGAATATTAGCCTCTATTTTCTGCTGTGAATTTGAAAATTCATGCTTCGGTCTTTTTAGTAAGATTAAAGAAAAGTCTTTAATCTTACTAAAAAGACCGAAGCCCTATTCCCTATTGCCCTTTCCTGGACATAATCCTTCGATATTTTGCTTATTTCCTGGCGGTTTTGAGCCATTTGCTTCTAGCTTGCGTCTCGGTGAGCATTTGTAGAAGGCAACGGTGTCCAGATCTTATTCTTTGTTAATTTTTAAGTACGATTCTATGATTGAGTCTCAATAAGACTCTCTAGTTAGACCTGTCCTGTGGCAGCGAGCGGTGTGTATTGAATTGATGCCAGCTTGTTGGTATTTAGGATAGCTGCCGTGTGCTCAACCCAGAGCGTCGCCTGCCAATATATAGGGTGTCAGATCTTATTTTTTGTGTTCGGCAAGGTCATGGGACAGAGGTCAGTTACAAATCTGTTAGCATTTGTTGACATTAACCTATTTCTGACTCCTTTGATGAAAATAGACTTTCGAAATTTAGCAGGCAATATCAATGTCAATTTAATTGGGGGAAATAATATAATGGTAATCGAAGTTAAGGTATAAGTAGGTAAAAATAAATATTATGTTCAATAAATACTTGTGGCATGAAAATGAAAACGCTTTCCAAAATACTAAATAGTAATGTTCGACCGCCAGACAATGGTGTTCGAGTGCGTATCTCGTTAATCCTTTGTTTACAAAACAAAGACATTCTGAGGTTACCGGTTGGACACTTAGCTATGCGCTGCAATGAACGTTTTGAATGACAATTCGTCGAACAGTCTCTCTGCCGTCGATCGATCGATGCACAATCACGATGCCCCCATTCTCATTGAATTTCAACAGGCACCGATCACGATGGCTACACTACACTACTCATCTGCATTAGACATTTAAATTTGTAATCAGATTTGCGCGACCCCAGCTTCATCCATCATTCAATACATCCTCTCGCTGTGTTCCATGCCTATTAACATCGGCCGCTCAACATCCTTTGACGGTGCCTTCCTCTAATCAATTAAAGGATAAACGAAAAAAGAGGAAACCTCCGATCCCAAGTCTCGACTCGCCAGTAACCGCTCATTATTTCTTCTCACACGTTTTTTATTGCGGCAACATTATACGTGGGTGTGGTTGTAATTTCCTTTCACCGACGTAAGGGCACACACGCGATTCTAAATCCGAGCAAACAAACTTCAACCCTAACGCATATTCCGATAGATTTGAATTTCTAAGAGTGCTCAACGTCCTGATGAGAAGATGCCTGATAAAATATTAAGGCATCCTTCCCTTTCGGTTCCATCGGGTCGCTCTACTCGCACTCGTGCCGAGAATTTCTGTGGATGTTTTTACGCGCGCCGGGGGGCAAAATGTTCGTTGTTTTGGCGGCAAAATGCTTCAGGGACTTCGTAACTCAATAACGCGAATGCTCCGAAGGGATCGGCGCAACATGTTTTATTTACGGCGATTCAATCGAATTTTATGTCGGTTTTCCACGGTGTGCTGCCTGTCGTGCCTTGTGGTGCGGCGTGTTTGGCGCCGCGTGTGCGTGACGCGGTGATATTGCCTATATTGGGGGCGAATATTAAAGTATAGGTAAATTCGGTTGTTGAATGAGGTGGTATTTTGTTGACACGCAAGTGGTGAACGATCAATTAAGGTTAGCTATTGATTGAAAGTGGCGTAAAGGGTCACATCAACATCACGTGTTTGAAAAGTCAACCTCACTTGCCTGATTTGCTCATGTTAATTGACAGGTATAATCTTAATATGACTCTGGTTATTGTACAACGGCGGTGTAAGTATTAAAATTAGCTAGGTAGGCTACGGGAGACCTGCAATAATTAACTGGCGACTGTGGCCAACTTAAGCATTACATAATTTATATAGGTATATCAATTAATATACTTAAATTCCAATCCTAGCTAGTGTTGTAGGGGAAGTTGTTGGTGGAAGGCCTGAACCTAGGGTGAACACTGTTTTAAGCACAGCTTTTTAAAAAAAGCTTAGATTTAAACACCAAGTGAGCATTAAAATAAGTTTGTGGACTTAGCCCTCAACATTCTTCAAAAGTTTCGCATAAACGGTGTCTTGACGCAACGGAGTGTGACTTCAGATCTCTCATATCAAAAAATAAACGAATAAAATGCAATACCAATAACTCAGTTTTATTAATACACACACACGTAGCACAGATTTAGTTGGACGAGAAAAGCTCCGCTAACTAAAACAAATGGCCGCTTTGATCCTTCGAACCGGATCATACTTTATTAAAATACGCGAGAGCGTTTCATGCATTACCCCAATTTAGGCTCGCAATCGCAATTAGTGTACGCAATCCCTCAGGAGGTGGGGGAGGACCCCACTCGCTCCCGGCGGGCGATTGGGGGTGGTGAATCCAACGGGGGGTGACGCGAGGGGAGACAGTAACAGCGGATAGCCTTTGTGATTCCCTTTTGTACCGCTCTGTTTCCAACGGACGGAGGAAATGGAATTGGAAAATGATTTGGCTTTTAGTTAATTGCGTCACAGTGTTACTTTTACGCTCTCTTACATTGCTTTTCAACGAATACTAGGCTCGGTGTTATACTTTCTACCTGCTGAAATAAAAGTTGTGGTTGTCCAGTTATGCAATGAGTATATTATTACCTATATTATGCACTATGCGGCCCCAAACCATGCTGTGGCTTACCACAAAGCCTGGCAAGTTCAGGAGTCTCCGTGAAGAATGCTTACACAATACACAAGTGGACCAACTGGCCAGACTTGAACCGTTCCAAAGCACTAATCGAAGTCCACAACCGCAAAACTGCGAGTGAGGCCTTAGCAGTACGGACACTTAGTGAAAGCACTCACCGGACATTGCGGCGTGAACAAACACAGGTAACATCAAGCTCCGGGACACTAAAGTGTGCAGACTCTGCCATGAGGCAGAGGAAACACCATTGCACCTTCTGTGCGAGTGTGGCCCACTGATGAATAAAGAAACACCCATCAGGGCAACTATTCACCTCAACCTGACGAAGCAAATCCAAAGGCGTGCTGGGCTGAATTTAATAACAGATGTAAAGCTTAGCACTGAACTATAGTAAGGCGGCGATTACAATAGATCAGCCATGGTCACAGTGATACAAGGCTGGATAAGCCTTGAAAGAGCTCTATAATACCTGCCTACTACCATAATAATCACATTAGGACTACGTACTGCATTTTTACTAAAATAATATATTCAACGAGCGAATGGAAACGACAAGCAATCAAGTCGTATTTCTGTGCTGGACTGACCAAAACCATAAACTACTACCTACCTATTTGTTTGTTACCTACTTGTTTTTTTTATCTAAATTTACAGAGCTTAGTCGCTAAAGCGACTATGTCGCTGTATCTATTGGAGTCAACTTCTCTTTTCTAAGCTTTTGGGCAATTGTTGTTATGGTAGTTAGCGTGTCAGGTATAATTAGTTTGTCAATTCAAAGTGTTGCTATACTTGGTTAGTCATAGTTGGTTCAGCTGCGAAGAGGTACGTCGTCGTCGTAATTGGTCACATAGGAATATAAACGAACAATTTGTGACTTCGTTCATGTCAGTCCATCATACTAAATTTCTCGAATCTTTATACATTGAAATATTTGCAGAACAATACGGAACAATACAGATCTTGGCAAAATCACAAAACTGCCAAAATAACAATTAAGCTATGCAGGAAGCAAGTGAACGATTCCTCAGAGTGTGTAAACATAGAAAATATGAATTAATTTATGGGATGTAAGAAATTCAAATACTTACAATAGGTAGTGATTAATCAAAACGCAAAGCAAAAACGAAGAATAATAATATTAATAGTGTTAAATGACATCAAACAAAATTAAAAATACCATAGTACTGTCAACATAACTATTGGGATCAGACGGGTTTGAGTAGACTTTTGGTATTTGGCTTGGCTGGTGAGCGAACTTTAATAAGTACGTATAAGTACATATTAAAGTTCGCTGGTGCTGGTAGTTCTTTTTTAGATTGAAATTTAAAACTTCTCACCCACAATTTAATTTGTAAATGGAGTGGCGCTGAGCCAATCGAGATGAGAGCGTCATTTTCATAGTTAGCTACCATAGAGTTAGTATACTAGCTATAGAGCGCGCGCATCGCGCATTGCCCATTGTGCCAAGTGTAAGCAGGTGTTCTATGGACGCTTCAATATCGATTTTTTCTAGATCGTTTGTTTCCGTGAATCGTGTTTACAGCTTGGCACTGCACATTTTACCATGATTACTCCAAATCTTAATAAATACCGGCGAGAGCAACAATCATCGCTCCTGACGTTTTGTGACTAGTAGCGTCGCTCCGAAAATTTCGAGACTGTTCAAACCCGTGCTTACAGTTCAAACTTGCTAACGCGCGCTCTATGTATACTAACAACTCTCTGTTAGCTACCATTACCAATATCATTAGTATTGATTTGAACTACTTTTCTCCAGGCATCATTTCACTCTGCATGCGATAAGATCATGTCAATATCACACAGAAAATAATCAAAAAGTCACGGAAACACTGTCGAAATCGACAGAATCAATCTTGCTTTTATTATCTTTATAGTGACTTATCTTCCGTCCGGCATCCGCGGCATCAGCAGCAATCTACTATCCATCTCTTACAATCATCTTTATCGGAAATGATGTGATGATTTGAAAAAACGCCGTATGTCTACATCTCACCTATACACATTATATTTTAATTTAAGTAAACCATTAATAACTGTAAGTTCTCTTAGAACGTAGCCCTAAGTTAAGTTAAGTTCGAAGATTGGGTCGTATAATTAATTAAAGGCTCATTTTGTACGAATGAATTTCAATTTAGAGTCATCCTTACTGCCACAGGTCAGTCTGTCTCTACTCCTAAGGTTCTGTTAACTTCTACTCAATAATTCTCTCCAATATCGTATCGCCTAATTGTTGTGTACTTTTGTACTTATATTATTCTTAGAAACTTCTGTAGCCTGGCCTAGCCCTCTCCATAGCTCCTTGAGCGAATTAAACATTGTACTCTGTACTATTATTTATTCTTTTTCCTTGTTTATTCTCACCTTGTGGACTTGATAGGTATGAAAAGTCATAAAATCGGCGGCTATTAAAATAACTATGTGATAACTATTACATATTATTATATACCTATGTAAGATTATGTAAACGCTTTATTGTACCATTTACAGAGACAATAAAAAAAACTATGTACAAAAACTTGTCTATATCTTTTTCTTCTTGAAGAGGGTATTATTCTAAGATAGTAGGCCTAGGATGGTTTTGATTGTTTATCCTCGGAAGTGCGGGAAGCTATTGAAATCAAGAAATTCGAAAATTTCAATAGAGCGGTGGTCTTAAATTGTCCTCGGCGTGGAATCCAGTGATCGATACACTAAAATCTCCCGTAATATACCCGTGATTGCCGTGAGTGGTTCCGGGACTCAGTGGCACACATGTCAAAAGTATAGAGGGGTGAATGGCCTAAGTGCCAAAATGTACAAAATGAAACGAAAGTCTAAAATGTACTTAATATGTTTAAGAAAACTTCAAGATGATATTGAGAAGAAGTCGGCAATCGAATAGATACTACCACCTAGTGATTGAGTTGAGGTCCGTAAACCTCAAGTTCGAAGAGGTTGTCCAAGTCTGGTAGACTACATTTTACATGGGACTATGTATCTTGTAGACGGTAATTTAGCACCATTATAGCGAAGCGGTTTACGGCGACAGATAAACGCGTGGGATACGAATATGGACGGCTTTTAGCGGACAGTGAAGGAGATTATGTTCTCAGGATGGCTAATGGTTCCTCTGTAAATCTGCTACTGACGGCGACGACGGTAGTACAATTGCAATCAATTTGTTGACGTGTTGACCTGTTTTTATAGGTATATACTTAGGTAGTGTCACTAGATTCATATTCAGGGCTTAGGTACATTGATAGTTCTTATTTAGGTATATAGTTACAGTCGTTTGACAACGCCAACTAAACCAGTAATAGGTAACTGGTAATTAATAAAAACTAGAAAAAATACCTTTCTTTTCGCATATAGGAATTATGAAGAAAAGTTACGAATAAAAAACAAATGCAAACTGCTAGCTGACAGATAAATTGAAGTCAACTAGAATCCAATAGCTACGAATCTTACCTAGGCAAATATAGCACAACTTCGAATTTAATTCCATTCAGCACCATCTGTGTTTAGCTCTCGTATTTTCATCCCAAATGTCAAGTTCCTGATATTTTTCATTGATTTTTAAATGTGACTTTAAAAGCCAGTTTACATAAATCCTTGGACAATATTTTGGAATGGCTAGGTCGTACGACTATCCGGTTCGGTTATTGCGTTTACGATCAAACGATACGCGAGAGTATTGAGCAACGTTTATGCGCCATAAAACTATTTTAATCCGTCCATTAGTATGCCGCGGGCGGCCGTCAATTAGTCGAATGAGTGTTGCCGCTCTAGCCTGCTCGGCCATAGACAGCTTCTTGTTTTTTTTAAAACATGGAATGACATTTACCTTCCACTGTAATGATTATTAATGATTTCAGCGTCACATAGTTAGCCTTTGTTTCATTATTTTGTTGGAGCGTTTATTTCTTAAAATAGGTGAAAATCGTTCGTTAATGGTCTTTCAAATGCATAAAAATGAATGCTGAAGAAATAATAAAAGAACAGCTTGTCTGATTATCTTTATCGTAGTTAATTCTTGAAATTAGTCCGGTCTGGTCACTTTGATGTCTGAGACCTAAAGAAACGTAACAATGCCTTCAAGTATTTACGAAAACGGTGACAATAAACATAATCCCTTAAAAGTAACGTAATGATAATGATAACCCGGTAACACCGCACAGTGGTCGTGCGTGCCCGGAGTTGCTCGTCCAAAAAACTCGAGCGCACCGGCCGGCGCGGCGGCGGCCGCGGCCCGTCCGACCAGTTTGCCGCTTCGCAGAATCCACGGGCTGCCGAGAAAAAAAGCAAATTGCCATTTAACTCTCGAGTAGCGAGACGTGGGAGAATGTCGTCAAGGTTTTCAACTTTTCAATAAATATTCACTTTGCTAGTAACACTGCAAGCGACACAGTTGTGAACTATGGCCGATTAGGCCTTTATGTATTTGATTGAAATGTTACATTATTTTTGCACCGATTATTACTACATAATTATCATATACAATCATTTCATATTACAATGTCTTCACACTATGTTCCTGACGGGGTAGAACGGAGCGCCAGTACCGCGGCGCCATCCTGACATACCTACCTCTTCCGCTTCGCTCAGTCTCATCATTCTCTTTCTCAGATAAATGCTTGCCCCGGCCGGGACTCGAACCCCATGATAATACCATAGATACCTACTACTTTGGATGAAGACGCCATGATATTACTGCGACTAATATATGTTTTGAGAAGTAAAAGTACTTCCTCGTAAAAACGGGGTGAAATGGCTGGAAGAAGAAGAGGTAGGTGTCTCGAGAATTTCTTGGCAACTTTAAAGTAAGAATAATGTGATGAAAAGAAACTGTCATCATCATCATATCAGCCTGTAGACGTCCACTGCTGGACATAGGCCTCCCCCAAGGATCTCCACGACGACCGGTCCTGCGCTAACCTCATCCAGCTGGGTCCCGCGACCTTCACCAGATATTCGGTCCAAAAACTGTACATAGCACCAGAGAACATAACAAGAGAAACAAATTAGTTTTCACGTTTAGGTACCTACCGATAGATAGTCTTTAAGTTGTACTTAAATGGTCTGCCTTTAGTTTATAAATCTGTGGTCTGCCCTGTATCGTGTATATCTCGTATTTGCAAAGAACTTTTAATCAGTAGATACGGTACCCTTCTTCAGTTACATATCAAAAGAACCAGTATATTGTCAAAGCTTGCGCTTCGTAAGAGTTTTGCGTAAATGAGTAAATTAATTTTAACGACGTCTGCGGCCACCGTATTTGGCGGCAGAATGGCGACTCCGGCAAAAATGGGTAATTAAGTTGAATTTATGTTGGAGGCTTATTTTGGTCGCAGCTTAAAAATTATCTGAAAACGATGAACATTGATGTTTATTGATGTATTTAAAGTTGTGCCAGGTTAGTTTGGAGGTGTGCATTTTAATTATTCTTCACTTGGCGTAATTGTATTTATGGCAGTAACAGCTAAGGTAGGTACTTAAACCTAATGAGATTTAATTTTAATGGGAAAATTTAGGTAGGTGCCTACCTTTGGTATTTATTATAGAATTTGTGTTCAGAGAGATACGACTTCGAAGTTAGAATATACGCCGCGTGACGAGACTTCAAACGAAAGGGGGCGTTTTTAAATAAACAAAAATGCACGAGACTAAAGAAGAATTCTACGTGTGTGTTTACCTCAAAGAACGTGTAAGTACTAAATTTTCCAACCTTTAATTTTAATTGAGGTCACAATACGAATTTGTAACAAAAATGTATCTATAATCCTAACCTTCCTACTAATATTATAAACGCAAAAGTTTGTAGGCAAGTCCTTGCCTACAATGTGAGTTTGGATGTTTGTACTCTTTCACGCAAAAACTACGGAACAAATTTGATGAAACTTTACAGTAGGTACCTAATATAGATTATACATCAGAAAAAAGCTGTTCCCGTGGGTAAAAACTCATCTATGCGGGCGAAGCCGCGGGGAACAGCTAGCAAGGTTTGATGGCTTTAAGCCAATGACAAAAGAAACTAAAGGAGATGCCCTATTCAACATCTACATACATATTTTTATTTGATGAGCGTGCCGATTCGCCATATTGTGATTGATGCTGTTTACAGTGAAATACAAGTGTTTTCGCGTAATTTAGTGGAAATCGTGAGATTTACTGGACTTTATTTGCTATAATTGCGATATGGACCAATAAGAAACATGTCAAAGTGTTCAATAAAACAGTGTAGTGCCAGGCCAATTGTCGGCCATTTTATAATTTCCCAATGTAACAGTATACACGCTTTTTTTTACATTATGCCCTGCGATCATCAATACTATTATGCCCTGTCCTCCTTACGCAGTAAGGAGTTTATTTTGTTATTGCTTTATGCAGTCTAAATGATCTGACAGTTGAGATCGTCACGTTTCAAACGCTGTATAAAAAAATAACATAAGTTTATCAATTAAGTAGATAAGTAGAGGTATGTAGAGTTTTGTATACCGGGTGTAGCAAGAATAGAAATGTCGAAACGCATGTATTGTTTGTAAGACAAGCGTCATTGTTGTTTTGCGTGTTGTTAATGATGTTAGTGATTGCGTGAATCATCAGGCGGCTCCGGCGGGTGTGTGTATCGTTACGCAAACAGTAGCTGTAATAGGGTTACCACTTATCCTCCTGAGTCCTGGGAGAATTCAACGATTTTTTTTTATGTTTTACGTTTTATTTAATTTTAAGTTTCTAGTCATCAAAAGAAGTGAACGCTGAGTGAACGTCAAAAAATTCATTTATTTTATGATTATTATTCACTTATTTATATATATTCTTAAGTATAAATTTTTTATAATATTTTAAAACTAATTACAAAAACATTATAAAAAATCTAACCTAGAGTGCCGCCGGCAGCGGGGCAGGGCCCAAGCTACCGGTGGTTAGGGCCGCAGGGTGAGGAACCTCCTGACAATACGTGCCGTGTCGAGGAGTACTGCCTTCTGGATCTGGCCCTTGATCCAGCCGTCAAGCGAGAGCCTCTCGAGGTGTTGTTCGAGGCTCTTCGCTATAAGGCCGTTTGCTGATTATTATTATTATTATGTTTTAGTTACCTATGTTTTATTCTTAATGTTTATGTCCTCAAGCGAGGCCGTGGGGTCCTAGGAGGTTATACTGTCCTGCTTCTATATTCTGCCACATATACGTAATAAACCATCCATAATCCATCCCAATACAGCAAAGTACAGTAAATATACCATTAATGGGCATATGCATGTATTTTATATATGCCACCGGATAATTTGTAAACATCGTTAGTTTATAATAAATCTATAATGAGATTGTAAACTGACTATAGATTTATGAACGGACAATATATTTTATGATTTATCGCATTAAAATTCTATATAGTTTTTATTAATATAATTTATCTGAGCTTATCCGTCAAATTTCACAATTTTCGAAATTATTTTTTGTGAGGAAGTATTACCTATCACCCGCGAAATTGTGAACCGTCCCGGCCGGTGACATACTATCGGTGTAAGAGCGAAGTATACGAGCGATACGAATATTAATGCGATAAATCGTAAAATATATTGTCCGTTCACAATCTATAGACAGTTTACAATCTGGCTAGATTTATTATAAACTAACGGCGGCGATTAAAAATTTACAGTGACATAATAATTATTTCTCAAACATGCTTGGAAATGTGAGCATTACGGCTACGCCTCGGCCCAAATTGACACGTTCGTCCATCAATGCCTCTGTTGCGGGCCGCTGCAGTAATACTATAAGATGCACCTGTCAACAACAGCCGATCGAGCAGCCCTACCGACCAGTTAAATACCTACCTAACTATGCCCGGTAGCTATTGTATTGTGTTATTTATTATATTACCTAAGCCGCTTATAGCTATACGTAATGAGGCGGGAGGGCGTCAATTATTTGTATGCATTATTTATACTGCCGTGCTAAATACTTTAGATAAACTACTTTAGGTATAGAATAGGACTATAAATGTAACGGTTATCTATTTTCCTCGTAACACTTATTGAATCGTCACTTATCATTACACTTATCGGTCTATGGTCGGGACGGTTTTGTGTAACTTATCTCTATGTACATACATAAATTTGTATGTCAGTCTAAGATTAAATACCTACAAAATATAAACCAAAGACCGTTGCATTATTAATTACCTATTCGATACATTAAACATGGTTTATAAAATGTTTATACCTACCACCACTGTTTTTAGAATTGTAATATGACCAGCATTTCGCACCTCCAACGTCAGAATAGACAAAATTTGCAAAATTGAGTTTTAACAATCATCACATCAGCCTATAGACGTCCATTGCCGGACAAAGGTCTCCCCCAGGGATCTCCACGACAACTGGTCCCGCGCCAACGAGTTACAACCACATTATTTTATATCTGCCGAATGCTTGCATACTTAAAGAACTAATTTAATAGAGATTGGTCTAACTTAATTGAACCGAGGACCGCACCCGCGCCGCCGCCGCGCGCGTAGCTACCGGTTAAGAGCTACCGGGCTTATGTGATGACTGGACATTTTTATCAGAGAGGGGGAGTCCAATCTATGGCGATAATGATAAGCAGCATAGTATATAACTTACTTAATATAAAAATTATAATTTTACAACTATAGGTGGAAGGATAATTAGAAACAGGGCAAGATTTTCATACAATCGAGGTCACTTTGAAGCCATTGTTCTCCGTGAAGGATTGATCAGGGCATGATCTGATGACGGTCATCGAGAGATTACATGGAGGACTTTCAGATGGCTATAGATATCCAACTGATCATATCAACCGTTTGGGAGCAGAATCGTCATGATTCCTTAACTTTAAGATTTTCATATATTTTTATGCCATTTTGCAGGTTTTTTTCTACATGACGATGCTGCTACCAAACGGCTCATCTGATCAGTTTGATATCCATAGCGATCTGAAAGTCCTCCATCTACTCTCTCGATGACCGTCATCAGATCATGCCCTGATCAATCCTTCACGGAGAACCATGGCTTCAAAGTGACCTCGATTGTATGAAAATCTTGCCCTGTTTGTAATTATCCGTCCACCTATTTAATAAGAATGTGTTTGCCATGATTACTGGCAGATATTTATACTAGCTGTTGCCCGTGGCTTCGCCTGCGTGCAATAAGTTTTTCTTTTCGGCGGAATAATGTTGATGGGGGACCTTTCTGGGTTCTCGAGTGGCGACCACATACCGGAAGACGCAACGTAGGCAGGCCTCCTACAAGGTGGACTGACGATCTGGTGTAGCTCGCGGGATCCAGCTTGATGAGGTTAGCGAGGGACCGGTCTTCGTGGAGGTCCCTGGGGGAGGCCTTTGTCCAGCAGTGGACGTCTACAGGCTGATATGATGATGGTAATAATGAATGTTTACCATGGTTCATATCCATGCCAGGAGAGCCTATGACGATCAAATTGACGTCAACAAACTGATAATGATGATGAAAAAGTATTAACTCTCTTAAAAAAAAGTTAGTTAAAAGTGAAGTACTCACCGGGTTCTAACGCCATAATCTAACTACATATGTATTTACAAACATCGTCATCATAATTATGACATGATTGAACAACATTCAAGAAAATAGAAATCAGTAATAGGCTTTCTTACTTGTTATTTTAGTCAGACTTCGATACTCCGAAACTTGAAGTCAAGAAACGCAATGAAAACATTTATAGCTACCTAACACACCGCTGGGCCACCGTCTACTGTTAGTATAAACACGTAAGTACAGTGACTCGGCAACTATTTCATCGCGCCAGGCGCCAGCAGTTGTATCCGAACTATGAATGAACCCACTCGTTATCAGCGAGTTAAAATCTCGGCTTCACACTACACAATGCTCATGCGTTCTAATCCTACCTCCACATCTCATTGGAAATTTGGAACGCGAGGCCAATTACACAACGTTTGTTAGAGGTTTTGGAATCTCTCGGCTAGTGGTTGGATTACGTCAGACTTAAGTCTTATCCTCATAAAACATCCTGCAATAATGTAACTTTTTCAAAAGCAAATAATAGATCTTATATTCGTATCTCTTAACCCAATGTGACTGAACCAGGGTAGTCGGGACCGGTTATGATCATTTCGTCTAAAAAGCAATTTGTCTAAAACGTAAAATGCCTTAGATCAATGTCTAAATTGTAGAATGTCTAAGTACTAGTAGTTCCATGAGAACAGTAGACCTCGCCAGCCCTTATAAACCAAACCTAAAAGAAACCAACAAAAGTCAACTTTGGAAACAGAAAAAGTACCTACTAAAGTGACAAAAATTAGCACTTTAAAGCTTAATATTTCGCAAACGGATCCCTGAATCGAAAAATGTTTATCACACACCCGCGATATTTTTGAAAGACCCATCCAACGATACCCCACACCATGGATATCACGCGGAAAAAAATAATTTTCCATTTTACGTATGCAGTTCTATGAACATAATTTATTTTTCAACTTTCTTAAGTCGATCCACTATTACTCAAAAACTAATAGAACCTACTTAGCCGTAATAGTTTTCCTTGTAACTACGTTATATATGCTACTGCCATGAATTTTTTCACATTTCCAGAAGCAACCGTTATGCGACCTGTAGAGAATTACAGACAGACAGACAGACAGCCGGACAAGAGCATTTTTGGCCAGTCTCGAAACGTAGACGCTTCGCTCGCTTCGCTCGCTCGGTCAATTAATATGGCTAAAACTCAAATTGCCTAAGTTGTAAAACGTCTAAAAAGCAATTTGCCTGGAACGCAGAACGCGCCTATACCTGGGCTCGGAAACCATCAGGGTATTCTGTTTCGTTTCTTCCGTAGTTCCTCTAAGGTTGCTTGCTTCTTTCCTATCATAAACTTTTGTATATATTTATTTATTAAAAGAAGTATCTGGCTGGAGCTTTGCTACACACTTTATTTCTCCATATTTTGTCAAACTTTGCATTAGCGATGCAACTTATTCTGTCTCGATGGTATCTAGTGCTCGAATCATCTGGACACCTTATGACGTTCGGCTCGACTGGTAATAAATTATAATATGTTTCTGTGTTTTTCTTTTCGTAACTTTATGCTTCCGTTTTCCCTCTTATATTGCTTCTAATTTTCTTGAAGGTTATTATAATTTGACATTTTTTCCCAGTGATACTTGGGGCGGGCGAGAAGGTTTCGAGGAGGGACCATGAGCCTTAATTTTGGATCGCTCTCATCGCTTCGAGCGGTCGATACTAATTTTCCTTCGACATTCGATACAAAAATCAGTAGAATCGACCGCTCGAAGCGAGGAGAGCGATTCAAAAATAGAGCTCCTAGATACCTGCCATAGATTATAGCTATACGTACCTACTAACTTAACTTATACGTACCTACTGACTTAGTTATTAGATTATAACGTTATCCCGAAAATATTACCTAAATCGAACCTGCGATGGCGGTTTACTTGAACAATCGTGTTCTTCAATTCCAAAAAACTAGGTTGCGACGGTTTCTTCTCCATTTTTACTGTTCTATGAGTAAGTAAGTAGGTAGGTATGAGTAAGTAACCTACCTACCTTATTCAATCTTATTCTTCACCAGGCGTGTTGTCATCTACTAGGGAAGACCTGGTCCAGCGTGGACGTTGAAGGGTTGATATGATGGTGATGCTTCATCACCAAGATTGGTATCTAATCTCCTATTGTGACTGGAAAACGATAGGTGTAGGATTGAATTTGGGTCGCGGGAAAATTGTTTGATGTTGAATAATGATTGTTTTGTTATGATTGATTGAGTCAAATCCCTCTCAATGCTGTATCGCGTAAGCGCAGGCGGCGGCACAGATTATTAAGTGGTCGGCGGCGGGCGGGCGCGGGGTGTCGCGGGGCAGCTGCGCCGGCGCAGCGGAAGCCGATAACGTCTGATAAGGGCCTTATCAGTGTTAATGATACACTTTGTCGTGTGTCACGTTCCATTTATAACGTCACCTGGAGATGAAGAATTGTATCACCACTTGCTTTTTATACAGGTCTTTTTCTTTAGCTAGGTAAGTAAATAGGCACAAACTTTTGCCTTTAGGTATATCAAGTGTAACAATAAAAGAATAAATAAGTATACATATTTTGTAAAACTATTAAAACAGTACATAAACCTAATAGTTTAAATTAAATTAACAATCCTACATTATTGAATGTAAATGCAATTAATGACTGTAAATAAGAACAAAATAACTATAACGCAATATAGTAAAGTGTTGTGCTAAAATGTTTCGTATTTATCGTAACAATGTTAGGTAGATAATACAACCTATAATTATAAGTAAATCCCTCGAAGTTTATGTATAAGTAGTTAATTTTGAAAGAGCTTATTATATTTTTATAGATGCTGAAACAAAACGTAGATAACATAATGACCTAAAACATTCATTGTTCGTTTGACATTTTTAAATAAAGGTATGCAATCTAGCACAGAGGAATTAATAGTGAATCTAGTCTTCATTTAGCAACAACTCTTATCAAACGTCAGGTGGCCAATCGCGCTAATTCTGAACGCTATTACCAAATCCAAACCATAACCATAAATGTCGTTATGCTGCATCCATACGCGTGACACGCGTTTTTAAAGGTTTGCCAAACGTGTGGATGCAGCATAAGCGTATCACAGACACACGCGGTCTGCGGTAGCGGTGGCGACCTGTTGTTTTCCTGCAATGTTTTGAGACTTCAGATACGCGCGGCGTAGGTTTGCATATTGATGCTGTGCGATACGCCTTACGTTTTTGGTTATGATTTCGATGTAGTAATATCGTTCAGAATTAGAGCGGTTGGCACCCAGGACAATAAGACAAATGGCATCAAGGGATGGATTTGTGTTAGGTATTCATGTTTATGAGCATTCTTACGGTAAATCAGCGTCTAAATATACGCGAAGAAGCGTCTTCGCTTAGCGGCCGCGACCTGCGACTTACTGCTTTTTATAATCCATTAGGTAATTGAAGCGGTATCAAACATAGAACATTTTGCATAAGAAAATTGTAAATATTATGACAAGAAATACGAAGATAGGAGCGATTTCCTTTCTGTTCAAAAAACAATTCAATAACCCAGAATAATCTATTATGATTACCCTAGCTGGAGTGACGATGCTCTGGTGTGATGATTGAATTGGATTATTCAACTCAACTGCATGACAGAGTTTAGTGCGTGTTGAGTAGCGGACATTCGGAGTCAATGACTGCCGCGAGCCGTTGCCGTGCCGTCGAGATTAGAAACGCCGCCGCTTTCTACTCGGAGGCGGCCTTAGTCTGGACCATGGCGTGACAAACAAACTTCGCGACGTTGCCAGTTCGCCAGCCCGTCATTTTGTATGGTGTTTATCTACATATTGTAGAGAATTTGCTTAGGTACAGTAATTTTACATTACATAGTATCTAATAAGTATGTAATGTACCTAGGTAAGTAGGTAGTTTTATTAGGAACAATATTTCGCCGGCGGCTCCACTCGCATAATAAAAGATAAGTATTTTAACTACTAGATTCTCCACGACTAATAATCGTTTCTAAGTAGGGACCTATTTGGTTTACCCCAGTTTACCCTCATGTAGTTTACCCATTGGTTTACACATTTAAACTTTCATCAAAAACCCCTAGAGTTGCGGTGAAATTACACATTCCGTAGGTACCTACAACAGCATTTCTTAAAATTATAACCCAACAATCAGAACAGAAGACCCACTTTAAAAGATCAAGAAGAGTAAATAATGTCGCAGCCATTTCGTTTCATTACCTAGCCATTAAATTTGAAAGCCGATAGTTCATTAAATGCCGGTATTTTAAATGGCTAAAGCCAAATCGTTGAATGCAACGTTTAACGAGTAGGTAGGTACCTTTGACAAACGACGTTTAGCCGTTTAGTAATGAAGTTATGATGATGTTTGGTTTGGTTATGTTAACAACTTCGATCACCATATACTACGATCGCCGGTTAACAAGAACCCATAGAGAAAGCGAAGTGAATGATAGGACCTAAAATACAGATTAGGTCAAATAGGTGTCAAGGACCGAAGCGACGAGCCGTTACGTTGACATGACAATTGGACCGAACGAAGCCAGCGACAGGACCCAATCAACAGTCTTCTGCAGAATGTAGAAGTCTCCTGCAGAATGTAGAAGTCTCCTGCAGAATGTAGAAGTCTCCTGCAGAATGTAGAAGTCTCCTGCAGAATGTAGAAGTCCTCTGCAGAATGTAGAAGTCTTTACTTTTTCGACTAGTAAATATTTGAACGAGCGACTGACAGCAGCGCGACGAATTGGAGCCCCACTGTTAACTTTGTCGCAACTTCATCGTGCATCATTCATGTTACAGTTCAATGTTCCCACTATACGTCTATATCAGCTCTAACTACTAGCTATATACCTCCCAAAGAGAACCATTCTTATAGCAACTTACGTTGTTCAGTAGGTAATAGTAGGTAATAAATACCTACAATTAGAAAGTGGCATAAGAGCTCAATTAATAGTAGCGGGCCTAGGCACCCTGTGTGGTAGTAAGGCTATAAAACACGAACACTAAGATATAACGATAGACGATTATGGGAGAAACCGACAGCAAATAAAACTGAAGTTAAAGCTGTTCCTAGGTAGGTAATCAAAGAGCTGTCTGATGATGGAGACGCAGTAGTAGGTATCGCTCACGCTTTCAAAAGATGGAAAGGACAAGTCACTTTTGTAGGGATCACGAAAGTGTGCACTGCACTATTAAGCTTTTGACGAGTGTCAGCGAAATTAAAAAGAGCCCAAGCAAGAAAATATAAGTACAGCGTGTCTAGAACGAAGAACGAGCGTTCGTTCTTCTTGAGCGGGTTGGATTCTGTTCCTCAAACGGACCAACTTTTCTCCTAAGTCTTCGAACATCATGTATTTTCTTGACTTTTTTAATGCTCGAACTATATTGGTGAAATCCATGCGAAATCAGTGTCCTATTCATGACATTAGCGACATTTAAATCCATACAAATTACAGTTTATTTCAATTGGTAGAACGAAATATGTTCCATTTGAGGAGGAGAAACGATATCTTCTCTAGAAGCCCGTCGCTTGTGAAACCCTGTTCATCGGTGCGTCATCAGAGAGAAAAGTTCTGTACTTTGGTCACAATATGGCGTCAACGCAAGGATAAGCTATAAGTGCTTTTAAAATGATAGGAAGATTTAGAGCTGAAAACGACATAAAAATACCGTGACATGTATAGGTACTTACTATATTGGGGAGTCGTATTGCCAGCAAAGAAGACTCTTTCGTTGTCAAGAGTCAAGACGCAGAAATTCTCGGCAACATAAATAATATTTATAACATAATTATATAATTATTTACGGGTCTTACACACGAAATAGTTTTATTTACCTTGCCCGACGTTTCGACCAGGTTACACTGGCCGTGGTCACGAGCTGACCAGAGAGGCGAGCTGTCATTGTTAATCGCTGTGAGTAGTTTCTGAAACTACCCTCTGCTGATCTTGTATTATTGGAAAGTCCCGGCACACGTCAATAATTGACCGAGCGAGCGAAGCGAGCGAAGCGTCTACGTTTCGAGACTGGCCAAAAATGCTCTTGTCCGGCTGTCTGTCTGTCTGTCTGTCTGTCTGTCTGTAATTCTCTACAGGTCGCATTTTTCAACCGATTTTGACGAAAATTTGGCATATGTATAAATTAATTAAACCTACAAAATGAGTAGAATAAAATTTTGAAAAACATTTTTTTTAGAGTACCTACCATACTCGCAAAGTGGGAGTGAACTTTTTTTTTCTTGTGAATCCCATAGTGTGGGATATCGTTGGATAGGTCTTTCAAAAATATTGCTGGTGTGTGAATACCATTTTTTCGATTTAGGGATCCGTTGGCGAAATATTAAGCTTTAAAGCGGTAATTTTTGTTAGAGTCACGTGTCCCCCCCCCCTGCCAGCTAAACGGTTGCTTCTGGAAATGTGAAAAAATTCATGGCAGTAGCATATATAACGTAGTTACAAGGAAAACTATTACGGCTAAGTAGGTTCTATTAGTTTTTGAGTAATAGTGGATCGACTTAAGAAAGTTGAAAAAATAAATTATGTTCATAGAACTGCATACGTAAAATGGAAAATTATTTTTTTCCGCGTGATATCCATGGTGTGGGGTATCGTTGGATGGGTCTTTCAAAAATATCGCGGGTGTGTGATAAACATTTTTCGATTCAGGGATCCGTTTGCGAAATATTAAGCTTTAAAGTGCTAATTTTTGTCACTTTAGTAGGTACTTTTTCTGTTTCCAAAGTTGACTTTTGTTGGTTTCTTTTAGGTTTGGTTTATAAGGGCTGGCGAGGTCTACTGTTCTCACGGAACTACTAGTTATATAATTATGAATACAAAGCGCGAAAGTCTAAAATGTACTATTTATAACATAAACTATAAACGCAAATATAACCAGAATATGACATATTAAGTAATTTATGGCGAAGTTACGCACCATCCCGAAGTTGAAAGATATCATTCTAATGCAACTGAAGGCATTTTTCAAATAAACTCTGAAGTTCTAGCGCAAATCTTCTTTTCCATTTTTAAATGTTTCTATTTCCTTTTCTAAGATACTAGTGTACTAGGTACCTACCTACCTAAGTAGGTATGTTACCCTACAGTTTATGAATTCTATATCTTCAATTTTCATTGGGAAATACCTCTAAATTCCGTAGGTAACATAATCAATCGATGATTAAACAACGGAAACAATTCTATATTCAGTATTTTCTTCACGGTCACTTAATTTGTTGGCATTTGATGTACTATTCATAAATTCTGCAATTGCCTTCATAAAGCCTTCACGGATAAAATTAATTATTGCTTACAAAACAACCATTAGGTCCAAATTAAGGCCGCCGCGCTTTATTCAGAATGCGTATTGAACGGGCCAAACGACCTATACATAGCCACCTGGACGGTCACATAGAAAGAATCTTTACAGACACACAGTTCCAACTTCAACAGCACTGTTCGAGAAACAACTCTACGCTGACCGCTCAAAGTATAATTTCATTTTTTTCTTAAGAATAGAACCTTGTCGCCCTAAGCGCTCGTCAGTATTCTGTTAGTATACAATAAATATTCGGCGTCAGTTGTGCCCGAACACACATATACATAGAAAAGCGACGTTGTAGCTTGCCAAGAGTGGCAACGTCGCAGTGCTTGTCGGCGGATTCCAAGTTTGCTTCAATTTGTATAGTTTAGGGTGCTAGAGTTCTATTTGCACTCGTTAGCGGAATATACACTCTACAACCGGAGATATTGAGTTTGATATTGCAGCTGTGGTCTCGTATGGAACCCCGTGGTAGTGAATGAATATGCGGCTCAGTCGGAGGGTGGCGGGACGTGTGGCGTTGTCGACGCATTGTGTTGGTTTTTTACGAAACGCGACAGAATCGATGTCAGTTGGCAGATTTTTTATTTTACCGTTTTTGGCCTTGTTTCTATCTAGCCAAATGGTAGCTAACAATAGGTAATGTTTCACAACATAAAATTGGTTCTGATTCTACGTCTTTTGCTGGCACAAGAAATTTAGTGGAAAAAAATTAATTTACTGCTGATTAGAGACGTTTTCTAATTAGGTAGCTTGATAAATAACCGTGAAGGCAACTTTTTGTAAGAGGCACAAACAGGCATTAGGCGGCGACAGATTTAAATAACGAATACAAGAAGGTAAGTAACAGACAAACAATTAGAACGACAACAACATACCTATAGGTAACAGAGAAGAACAATTTCTCATTTCACATTTTTAAAGTGCTCAACAGAACAAAACATTGGTCTTAAATCTAAATCCCGATACGACTCTAGCTAGATACTTACGGCTTTTATCGTCATTAAAGTTATTTTATATTTAAACCAAAACTCACAGAAACTTACTGACAAACCAAAATTTGATAATCACCAAAGGCATCCAAAGTTTCTTGGTGATTGTTCTTTCATGTAGGTAAGTAAGTAGGTACCTACTTAATCTGAAAATTTGACGCTATTTGAATGACGGAATACTAAGCTAATAAGTAAGCAGGTACCTAACCTGCTTACTTATTTAGATCTTATAGTTTGCATTGATCATTCATTCTTTTAACGGAAGATGAGGGAAGGAAATACATAGAGTATACACCCCTTACAATGAAGAACTGTATGAATCTATGAGCCGGATACCAAGAGGCAGGCCATACTCTATAAGAGTGAAGAAATGTAGGGTATTGATCTGGTAAGCTACATGACAGCCGCATAAACAGTGATGCAATGACAGATACGCGAAATTGAATGGACTAACTTCTTGTAACTAATAGGTATTAGTTGCCTTAACGGAAAGAAAATGATGATTTCTCATGAGGAGGCACGCTTCACTCCGAGAAGGACGTGTGCTTGGGAACCAACCAGAGGTAGGTACTTACAGGAAAAAATGAAACTCCGATGTTACATGTGTTTTAAATTATCGACATCTAACAAAGGAGCCGTGTAACACAGTTTCAAAAATTCTAAGTTAATACAAACGAATGAATCAATGGCCACAACAATGCGGAGGTGTTTCCTTCCTCGCAGTTTTCCGTCCGTCCATTGTAGCGCTTCAAGGAAACTGACTACAGCTCCACCGCGTCCAGGTAATACGAGCTCGGTTACGGTCATTCAATGCCTCAGCGGACAGCGATGTTAACTACATTATAAGTCTTACTTAGTACTTATGCTACATAAACTTAAGTAGATATTATATTTGAAAAGGAGTCGAGAGCAGCATGCGCATCACCCAGGGTCAAGTATTGGCTCATGGCTCAGTGGCGCTTTAAGGAAGAAGTAATTGTAATTTCTATTAATATTTATTTAGTGTGTAATGAATGTTTAACATAATTATAATACCGTTGATGCGCGCCTAATCCACAGTTTTAGGTCGTCTAAGATATGGAGAGGACTATGCTCGGACTTTCTTTGGCGGATATGATTTGCAGTGAGGAGATCCGACGAGAACTAAGATTGCCGATGTAGTTGGATTAGTCAAGTGGCCAGGTCACATATTCTGTCGCAGCACCGCTGTTGATTTCTAGCTCCAGCTAGCTCCAGCTCTAGCTAGCGTGCAGACTGCGGACCGTGTGCGCAGCATCCCGCCAGGTGGAACGACGGCTTAAAGAAGTTCGCCGGTAGCGGCTGAGGACCGATAAATAAAAACCTTGAATCACAAGGGTCGGTCAGGTGAATAGGGCGTATAAGGGTAGGATAAAGACATTAACTGAAAAGAAGAAGTCAAGGTTTTGAACTGACCTATGTGATGGATGAGCCCACAGATCACAGAAACCTGAAATCTGTGGATGAGCCATTACTGCTGCTGCCAGCTGACATCACTTTTAAGGCATAAACTGTTACGTGCCATTCGCAATTAACAGTTCTTTCTTTGAGCCTCTATATAAAAATTGCAAAACGCCGAATCTCGCAGAAAAAATTAGTGCCCACCTACCTACATATTATTATTATTTTTGAGGTGGGGCTCTTTCAAGGTTTATCTAGCCTTGTATCACTGCGACCATTGCTGATCTATTGTGATCGCCGCCTTTACTGTAGTTCAGTGTTGAGCTTTGCATCCGTTAGGAACTTCAGCACGCTTTCGGCACTAATTAGTTTTACTTCATCAGGTTGAAGTAGGTAGTTGCAATAACCATAACTATAATTTTTTCCTGTGATTCGTCCAGGATGAAATTTCTCGAGTTGGCTCATTTTCAAAGCATATACTGTCGACTGCCACTTTATTTCGGGGATCTGACAGTATATTTTCTCGCCTACACTACTACTATACAACTACTTTTCTTTAATATTTTATCATAAATTGGCAGTAATCCACTCGTCGTTCTTACTGGTCGTCGTTCGAGAATGATAATAAATTTTAAAAGATTGAAAATTTTAAAGCCGTGTGGTGTCGGCGACGAATAGCACCACCCCTTCCTTCCAGTGGGTGTCGTAAGAGGCGACTAATGGAGTCAGACCAGAGGATGGGCAGCAGCGTCCTTCTGTGTATTATATCATGTACTGCGATCGCCAACCCGCCTGCCAAGCGTGGCGATTACGGCAATTTTCCCCCCGCAAAGTATGTGTATATATGCACGTATTTTATTACGTATTTTACAGCTGTAAACACTGTTGTGTATGTACATACAGATGCAATTTAAAAGGTATATTACAAGAACTGTTTCGTCTAGGAGTAAAGTTACAAATTACTCATCGTCCTAATGGTAAACCTTTCAATGCCGAAATCATTAAACAAGACTAAAACAGACAGATGCTTATGAGGCTAACGTAATAGCTTCATATATTACAAGTTGAAACAACGAGTAATGTTTTAAAGAGCTACATAGAAAACAAAGTTTATGGTCAGAAGTCAATCGTGGCCCTGCCCGTCGTAAACTCCTCACAATGGCTCGTAAAAATGGTTTATAGCGAATGGAGACTGCGGAAAAACTACCAAGTGTTTTAGATTACGACTCGCTTGATTCATGTTGCATTACAGTTTTTTGGGAAAAGAAATTGTAATTAGTGAAATGAAGACGCTTTTTAAAAAAAAATATTGAGACTATATTACATTATAAAATACAGTAGTTAGAAGCAAAGTCAATATGGATGGAATTACAGCAAGAATATGATTGATTATGTAGGTTAAGATAAGATAAGAAGCCTCTTTAATTACTGAATAATTACAATAATTAAATAAAATAAAATCAACATTCAATATTATAAAGTAAATTAAATTATTAAATGACATTAAAACAATAAAATCCATTTTCTTTTATTCAGTCCGACCGACGGACGAAGGCCTCCTCCAGTTAGTAGAAAATAGTCTGATTTTTCCTCGCTCTTTCCGCCCATTCTACGCTTAGGCAAAGAATATTAAATTTTATGTCATCCATCTAGTGCTAACTCAAGTTCTAATAAGCGTGCTTCAGGGCTGAGCGCTCTAGTGTGACTCGCAATGTAGAGCAAATTATTTTGGTGGTTAGTGGCTGTTTGTACTTACTTACCTACTAGCGAATAAATATTCAAAGCAAACTGTAAAATGAATTGTTATGTTACACGGTGTAGTATAATACCTAACAGCCTATCACTAGTAAGTAGTAAGTAAAAAGAATTCTTGGTAACTTAAATTAAATATATAGAATTTTATTCCAAGAAGGTGTACCATTGTACAGATAATGGAGTTTCAAGACGAGAACATGTAGTTATCCTAAGATGACCGACCACCCGAAGATTGGTTTGTGGGTCCAGATATAGGAAATGAACAATAAAAACTTAAACAACTGCTTATAAGTACATTTACAGTTATTGTACACGCGTCAGAAGACCTACTGCAGGCAGGGTTCGCAGAAGAAGGACCTACGATCTGGTCGAAGTCGCGGGAACTAACTGAATGCGGACAGCGCAGGACCGGTCATCGTGAAGACCTTTGTCCATTGTCCAACTGTAGACGTCTTCCGGCTGATATGATGATGATGACGACGATGATACGGATCGTCAAACGTTCTCCTTTTTACGGGCGGAACGTACCAAATGCGTGCAAGCGTCGCTGACGTGTGCGTCGCGGCGGGTAAAGTATGAAACTGTATGGGAGTCTCTCATAAAGGCTGTGTGGCAACAGAAGCTCCGTTGGAATGTGGGGACGTCGCACCGGTGTCTGTTCACCATACAGCCAGTGGTCGTGGTGCGACGTCTCTCATACAGTTTCATACATTACAACGGAGCTGCAACGCGGCACGTATGAACGCATTTGGTGCGTTCCGGCCTTTAGTCGGATTGAAGAACCACTGAGTGAGAGACGTAGTATTGCGATGGCCAGCACGTACGTTCAGCGTGGCCGTTATGGGCAGTACGCCGCATAAGGGAAGTCCCATGAGCTGCAGTGGACGTTGAGAGAATGATGATGGACTCGAAAGGAACACTTTCAAACGACGCATTCCATGCTATTGCCGCAAAATTACCTACTTGTTGATATCAATCAGTAACATTTAATTTAAAGGCGAGACCCATCTCCACTAGGTAAGTACTAATATGAGCCTTCTTTCTTTTGATGATTATATGGGTTTAGAATAGTCAGGTCAGGTTACCTTGACAAGAATCCTTCACAAAAATCTCATAGATGAAGACATCAAATCAAAAAGCTAGCAACCACTAATTAACGTTGTACTATTACATTATATTCATGGGCAACCTTAAATTAAAATATTCATTGAATGAACATGCCGATAAATTATAAAAACGCCATTTTATTTATTGCGATAACCTTGAGGCCTCGGCCAAGATAAAATAATATAGGTAGGTACATACATAAAGTAAAGGATGCCCATCTAAATGTTATTATACAAATCAAAGATAATTACTTACATTATTATATCCTGACGTCTCCTTTATTTAAATCTCATTTCCTAGCAAAATAAAATGTTTCATGGAGCTGTCCTAATTAACGAAAGGAAAACTGTGGGAGCTTCATTGGTATACACTAGGCATATCGTTGGCTCTTCGAACTTCGATCAGGTAAGGTAAAAAATACCAAGATACAATGGATGTAGCTTACGTTAGTTTAGCTATTGGGCCGCTTATCCTTAAAATAACAGCAGAAGATTCCCGATAGCTCCAGAAATTCTGATGCCACGTGGTTGGTGTGACGTTTTCCATACAGTTTCATACATTACAAACTCGCACGCGCGTTCGGTGTAATCCAGCCTAGATCAACTTTTTTAGGTCTTCAATATTTTGAAGTGTATGACTTGTTCGTAGGTTTTACGAAACAAAAATAAATATTTATGTAAGTTATATTGTTGCTTTATTTATCACTGTTTACAGAGTCACACTGTTTTACGACGTTTTAATAATCACCCTGTTATCTTCGGTAATGACATTATTATCACTGCCTCAGTCTTAACAAGTAGGCAGGTTAATGATAATGACTGCTTTTATGATAAGAAAATACGCCACTGTCGCTTCTCAAACCTACCTACTTACAAAAATTAAGTGTTCTGTTCGTAGGTAAGTACCTACATGAAGAATGTTTCATCTCACTGATCGTTGAGTGTCGCAGTCTTGCAGACTTGTTGCTTCGAGTGGATTACGTTAGATTCTATCCTCGTCGGCGAAGTGCATGAAGAAGGTTTCATCTCACTGATCGTTGGGTGTTTGTTGCTTCGAGAGGATTACGTTAGATTCTATCCTCGTCGGCGAAGTGCATGAAGAAGGTTTCATCTCACTGATCGTTGGGTGTTTGTTGCTTCGAGCGGATTACGTTAGATTCTATCCTCGTCGGCGAAGTGCATGAAGAAGGTTTCATCTCACTGATCGTTGGGTGTTTGTTGCTTCGAGCGGATTACGTTAGATTCTATCCTCGTCGGCGAAGTGCATGAAGAAGGTTTCATCTCACTGATCGTTGGGTGTTTGTTGCTTCGAGAGGATTACGTTAGATTCTATCCTCGTCGGTGAAGTGCATGAAGAAGGTTTCATCTCACTGATCGTTGGGTGTTTGTTGCTTCGAGCGGATTACGTTAGATTCTATCCTCGTCGGCGAAGTACTACATGAAGTAGGTTTCATCTCTTAAGTGAGATAACGATAAGTCGTTGGGTGTTGCAGACTTGTCTTATTGCTTCGAGCGGTTTACTAATTTCTATTTTCGTCGGTTTGTCGGTAGTTCATAGTATTTGGATGTTTCTTTCGTGTTTGCATAAAAAAAACAAATTAAATGGAAAAAACATTGTTTCCGATTTATGTTGTAAGTAGGTACTATTTAATCATCATGACGCTGAACTAGTGTTGTAAGTACCTAAGTTTAAACATGGTATGTAGCATAAGAATCAAATTCGAGCCGCGTCTACCGAGCCTTAAAGGTTCAATCTTCGAATACTTGAGTCTAAAACACTCAGAGACTTTAATACTCTTCATCTTAGCTAACATTCTTACAATACTCATCCTAAGCATTCAGCGGCTGAACGTTCAGGGTTGTGAATTTTGTACAACAATAAAAAATCAGATAAGAGTACACCGATTTTTAATAGCGTTGGGAAAGGTATTTAGGTACTAATTTTCATAAAATCGAAGATGATGACTTGTGAGTCTAGTTTTACAATGAACGAGTTTACATTTTTTTTCTACCAAAACTACAAAATTGAGAATTTTGTTGCTTGGCAACATTGTCTACGGCTTTTCTATGTCTTTGCTTCCAGAGCCGTAAAGCCTAGTTTAAAAAAAACAAACTTTTCTATGTTTACACATTACTTACCTATTCAAAGGCGTTTACCAACAACAATATTACACCACGCCTAACATTTACACGTGTCCATGTGCAAATAATATGTCCGCCATGTAAATTGCACATTCAAATTACCCTCCATTGCGAAATTAAATAAAGAGAGAAACAAAAAAATGTGAGTGGCACGCTTCATTTTAATACAGCCCCACCCGCTCCGGGGCGACCGAGCGAGCGGTTTGAATTGACACGCACCGAAGGGCGCCTCACCCCTCGCAATCAATTCAAAACCGTCTACTATTACTATCTACTGTCCTGCTTTCACTCCATATAGTTTACATTATCCATCCTTGTCCTAAGCTCGATTTGAAAGGTGCGAAAAATAACCAGCAGTGCCTTGGGCCACGTTGAGAGTTTCGAAGATAGAATTCTGTTGATAAATGACAAAGTTAAGTCCCCAGTTGGAAAGGTTGCGACTGGTACCAATTTGGTTGTCGTTAGAGTAAAGAGTGGTGTGACCCAGTATTTTTAAGACGGTATTAGTAATTTGGTAAATTGAAGATTGATGTACGAAGAAATCGCAGAAGCAACGACGACAGGCTGATTGTATAACGTTGACGCTTTGGGCGGGAAAATGGAAATTATGATGAAAAATTGCTTGCAGCGTATCGTCAATCAGTCAATCTGGTGGCGGATTAACTAGGTATTTTATAATAATAAAATGTGCGTAGATTAGCATACCTAATACGTAATTTGAACAGTGGTATTTTATAAAACTACTGACATACCTATATTAAAATTATTAGGTACCTACCTACAAATAGAAGCTGTGTATTGTGTGATTGATTAGTGACTAACGCCTCTATAGCGTAAACATTTGGAAGCGTTATTATAGAAGAGATTGACTACGTTTGAGAATTATTTTTGTCTGTAATTAAACTTAACTTTACTTGAATTTCTTGAAACAGTATTAATTTTCGACGACGTCTAGATTCAAGCAATTTGAAAATGAGTACCTACTTAAATTACAAAATCACCATAGCAGGAAGTCATGTAGAAAAGAATTCTTGAAGTATTTTTTAAATTTTTTTGAGACTGGTAGAATTTTAATTCATCTCATGAATACGTTATTTTATAAAGTGACTAGAATGCCTGACTACATTTTTAAGATGTGTTGTAATAATAATAAAAATCTTTATTGTTAATTACATTTGTAAAAATGACAATGCGGCCCTGGCTCCTAAAATAGGAAGTCCCGCGTGTCAGGAGCCAATCATAATAATCAATGCGATTTCTTGATTTACTGTTTTAATCGAATCGAAAATCTATTTATTGAAATAAAATAAGGAGTTTTCCAGTAGGTAAGGTGAAGTGTTTTTATACGGATAACAGATGGAGTGGAGTACAAAATTTTGGATTTGTTTACCTTAAGTACCTAGGTACAATCGCGCGCGCTCCAATATGAACTTCGGAGAAGACAGCGTTTTAAAGGTGGGGAAAACGAAAATTACTTACCTACCAATAACCGCCGTAACAAAGAAACTAGAATTGTTTGTGACATAAAGGCCGTAGGAACTATTATCTAATCTGTGATAAAGGGTTGCACCAGCCTCTTCTTGAATTAAGCATAAAAATACGGGTTGTAGAAAAACACTCAAATTCATCTATCTGCTCCGGCTGAATTTGTAAAAAATACGGGAGCTTTATTTACCCTGTATTTTATTTTATACTTATTTATTACCCCGTATTTTATTTACCCCGTTTCTGTATTAACCTAGCCTGAAAAAAGGGGTAACCCGTAAAATACGGGGCATCTGGCAATCGTGGGACATGATATTGGCCATTGACACTGTTGCCAATACTTTTTTATTGTTCAGTTTCTCTGTACCTATGATTTATATAAACATTAATAAATGTATAATTCAATTATTCGTTCAAAACACGTCGGTAGGTAAGATTGGAATTGGAAATAATATTATTTTATGTTTCACTATAGATACTATAGACACCACTGTGTTCAAAATACACTTACGCCATCTATTGAGCAGAGCAGTGGGAGAAATGAATACCTACTGGAAAGAAAACTCCGCATATATACATGTACTTATGTTACTATTATATAGTCAACCTGATTGATGAATGAGTACGTAAGTAATCATATAATCAGTGATTGATTACGTCTTTACAATCAGGATCATCGCTGTATTATTTAATCAGGTAGGTACAATATAGGTCTTGAACAATATAGGTAGTAAATAGTCGAGACTGCATGATGATATGACGGATTTAAACTTTAAGTTTTGGACCGGCCGGACATTGTTACCCACAGACAGTAGGTACAGGTATTCTGTAAATCAATACTTTATGTACAAATAAATAAATAAACGTTTCAAAATTGGAATCTTGTGAACACACTGCATAAAATCGAAGTGTTGTTTCATCGAATTATGACACTATTTCAAACGGCACAATTTTAATTTGCGACTTGTCAACATTCCCGCCGACTGACCCTCAATATTTTTATCGACATATAAATGTTAATTCATCATTCCATCAACGACTTCAAAAGGCAATTAAGCTTGCCACATGTTTATCTTTAAAAGGAGAGGCCATGTCATTATTTATGTCATAAAATTTCATTTGGTTTTTGCCATTAGAACGTTTTTATTCAGTATAATTTCAGGGTTCCTAATAATTTTGCCAACTTATAATACCTACTTATTGTTGTTTTTAATGGAATTCATTGCTTCAATTAGGTCATTTTATATTGCTACCTACTTAAAACTGTCTTCGGCGTTTTTTGATTTTTCTTTGCAAAAATGGTTATCATAAGCTTATGTAAGTAATTGTTTAATTGGGTTGCACAAAAATATACCTAACCTAGGCAGGTTCTATTTAAATTTGGACCTAAGGACACTTTAAAACGTTTGTTCTGCATACTTTGTTGTACTTACACTGCACTAAACTGCTTTTATTATTTATTTATTTAATACTTTATTGTACACACAGAAAATAAAAACAATACAAAAGAACAGAGAATTATACAAAGGGTTAAGCTTATTTCTATGAAATCTATCTATGTATCTAAATGTATCTTGTCTTATTATAATTTGTAATCTTGGATTCTATTCGAATGTTAAAAATAATAAATAAGGTTATGTATGTAGACATGTGGTAGCGGTTGTTACGCAGCTAGTTGGCGCTAGAGAGCTGGGGAACTGGTTGCTATGGCAAGTGGCGAGAGGCGGGCGGTGCGGGCAAGTGGCGCCGACCACCGCGCCACCTCGGCCGACACGCAAGCGATCTCATCTACTAGGCTACCAGAACTCACTAGGAGTTGCTTTTATGCTTATCCACTAGTCCCGTCTCCCTCGCGCAATCGTTGAACCTCACTCAACTGAAAGAGACCAACCGGTTTCCACAGCTCCGCCCGCAATCAAAATCGTATCATGTACTGTCGTGATAAGGTTGCTTCTGCAGTACTATTCGGAAACTCGGTATATTTTAAATAGCTTCTATATCTAAAACCTCTGAATTGCTACGAAAATGGAGGCATTTTCAAGCATGTCTGGAATTTCTAAATGTATTTTACAAATTTATGTTGCCCTAATAGTACCGATGCTTAAGGATCATTTTGGCGTGGTTGACATTCTTTTTGTGTCGGATTGTGAATGCCTTGGGAACTATCGCAGCAGTCGTGTTGGGCTGATAAAAAATAAAGTGGAGGAAATTATATAAAGTGGAATGTTTGGTTTGTTGGCGGCATTGTGGCGGTTTTTATCGGCATCTGTCGGCTGTTCTACGGCTATTTCTCTACTGGTGCCGCCGCGTCGCCAGTTGCGGGACAGTAGAGAACCGATTTTTTGGATTTACGAAAAATACTTTAAATGAAAATATAATGATAGAAATGTGTTCAGAGTCTAGGTCTGTGGTTGAGAGCTTTATAGGAATCAATAATATGTTTATATAGCAATTATTATATTCTTATTGCGTTTATAAACTAAGAACTCGTTTGTTATTAATATACTTGTACATACACACATGCATACATATCTTCACGCTATGTCCCTGGCGGGGTAGGCAAAAAGAACGGTTATAGTTGTAATGAGACAAAAGTAGTTTTGGATCAATGGTCTGAAATAAAGGAGTTTTATTTTATATGTAAGTTAAAAACTGCCCTCTGTCTATCTATATAATCATCATACTTTAGTAGTCTACCGTAGCTATTAATTCCTCTGTGACCGTAGTATCATAAGGTATCACTCATTATAGACTACCTATACTTAATAGTGCTTCATCCGTAACCGTAACCCATTTATGGGTAAAGGGGCGTATTAACTTAATGCACGGTAACAGAAGAATTTAGCCTCTAACTGTATAGGCGTCTATAAACGGGCATAGACGTAGTCCTACGTCAAAAATACTAACTAACGAATGAGCTAGGTCCGACCTAGTCTGATCTATGTCTCGAAATTAAGGAGCAGTCATTACACAAACGCAAAATATCCTACAAACGACGAAGTGTGGTGTGACGTCACGTCACGCCCTAGAAGGGGGAAGCGTACAAATGAGTGACGAAATTACTCGGCTATTTAGCACCCGGATAACCGCAAGGTTGGAAAGGCCAAAGGAGTTTCTACATAACTGTATTTGATAGAATACATATATCTACACTAGTTGACTGATCTTACTTTTGTTACGCATTGCATAATACGGTATAAAAATATACGTAAACACTGTAGGATGCACAACACACTGAGTAACAGCAGTGTATCACAAAATGGTAACACACCAATTTCTTTCAAACTGTTATATATATATCAGATCAGCAACACCGACATACAACAAATTGGTAGACCATGACCCCCCGACTGATTTCTTAGTTTTGTTGTCAGTTTATTTCAGATTAAAGGACGTAAACCACTTATGGAACACCACTAACACAAAATCGTAACACACCAATTATTCCCAACTGTTACGTAACGTATATCAACAATACCAATTGAACTAACAAACCCACCAAGACGACGGCTGGATTCTTCGTTTTATTATTTGAAAACAATGCAGATTAAAAAAGTAAACTCCAAGTAAAGTAAACTTAATGAAACTGAAAAATGTCAAAATTAAAAACCTCACTGCTTTAATAAAAAATTCACACGAATAAAAAGAAGCCAAGAATGTTTTGAACTTTTGGTTAGACTTTTAGAGTCTGCTTGTTCACGAGCAACAGTTTTTAAGTGCTTGCTGAATTTAAAAGAGAACGGAGAAGCTTTCATGAAGAGTTCATTGATTTTACTCATTTTGCTATACAGATTGCCTGCGTAACAGTACCAACAGCATTCTGAAAACTATTGCTGCACGTTTTGACTGCTCCATCCAAAACCATTGGGTGGAGGTAGTAACAGGGCATAAATGATTATATAAACTTTGCAATAAGATAATAATAATACTAACCGGAGGCGAAGACAGGTTTGCCATCAAACGCGTAACTGAAGAAAAGAAAATCTTGAAACATTCGATTCGTGAAATCCGCCGAAATTGTATAGCCTAGACCTGGGTATCGGATCATCACTATCATCAGCAATGCAAACTGTCATTCACGATATGCTCTCTTTCTCCGTTGTTGGAGATGGGTGCCGCACAAACTTTCCGGCGAACAAATACAACGTCAAGTGTAAAATTCGACCCCGTGCGGCGGCGGATATAAAGTTTAAAATAATAGTGACTGACGATAATATATGACTACATAACGATGCCGAAACAAAGCGGGAGTGAACACTGTGGTGTCGTGAAAATGAAGCGACTTCAATAAAGTTTCGTCGTAGTTACACGAAGCACATAGAGAAAAATGGTAGCATCATTTTTCTGCAGATGGCGGGTGAATATTGCAACTGTATTGCTGAAGATCAAAGAACTGTTCTGTAAAAAATCGAATCAAAAATCAACAGCCTATTTAACTTGTCCCCACTGCTGGGGCTCAGGCCTATCCTTTCAACGAGGGCGTTTGGACTATAGTCCACCACACTAGCCCAGTGCGGGTTGGTGGACTTCACATACGCCTAAGAATTTGCAGGTTTCCTCACGATGTTTTTCTTCACTGGTAGAGAGCAGTTAGTAAATGTAAGTACTTAAGTTTCGAGAAAAAACCCATTGGATCGAACTTCGGACCTTTCCATATGATAGGCTGCGTCTTAACCCCGACGCCACTGACGCTCTTCAAGAAGATCAAAGATAACTTCGAATTAACAGTTTGTACCCCAATTTTTAAATAGTATATAATCTACTTCACGCACCTTAATCTCTAGAACTAGCACGTAGTGATTTTTTACAACTTTGAGGGCCTCTTACACCGCTTGCTGATAAAGTCCCAGATACACTATGTGCAGGTTATCTGACAGATAGCCTATTTTTTTGGTTTCACAGGTATCTGATTGCCTATATCTTATATATTTTATAAAGTCTATCACACAGATTTAACTGATAGATTAGTTTACCACTAAGATTACTATCTGTAACAATATCAGGAAGTGGTGAAAGAAGCCCTTAAACTTTAGGACTAGGTAAGAATATGAAGCTTTCAAAAGTACCTACATGTTTTTCGTTACGCAATTTTTCCGGAATGCCCCCCGGGCATACATACCACTCCAGCACGTATAGGTATCTACTTAATATTATCTTCACGCTATGTCGCTGCATTAATTAAATCATAAATATTTTAGTTTAGTTTCCTTTGGCATAACCACAGATTTATAAACTAAAAATCTGTGGGCTTAACTATTATAGTAATATGTCATCGTAATATACATAAAGCTTTAGGACGCATAACACAAAATGGTAACACACTAATTTCTTCTAATTTCCGAACCGGATCAATAATAAGGCAAACTGACAGACCTACCACGACGAACGGCTGAATTGAGCCGATGAAACCGCCTTTAGAGAATATACAAGCCATGCAACCTGAGCATACAACAGATAGGCGCCGCGCGCCGCCGAGAGATAAATTAAATCGCTATCTCTCTCTCCAACATGCTCCATCCAACGTTGCTCGTGCTACGTACGGTAGAGAAGATGGCGCGTGCCACGACGTAGCGGGTGCCGTGACCAGGATCACAGAAACGAACGGAGATAAACGCGCCGTGCGAAGCGTATCGTGTGCTTGAAAACATTTATATTGAAAGGACATAACTACGCGGCTTGAAATTTAGAACTTTATGTAGAAGGCTTAAGGAGTAGATGCAGATCGGAGGTATGTTGCAGTATGTGGATGGCGTGAGGGGAATGTGGCCGACAGCTGCTGGTGTATATGCGAGCCGGGTGGGCAGCGCGCACTGCGCAACTCGCCAGATACACGACGTCACACACAAACTGGCCGAATGAGGCGTCATGCAAACAGTAAGTATCTCTATTAAGACCCGCTCACCATGATGAACTAATGTCTATAACATATACCTAATGTTAATGCGGAACTTATTAAAACAGTAACAGTAAAAAATATATTAAAATATGCTAATAAGGAAGAAAATATAGAAAAGTAGGATATTGATTGATTATGAAGTTTGTAGAAAAAACTTAATTATCGTCGTGATGAATTAACTTAAATAAATAAAAATTCATGTAAGTACTTCCAAAAAATATCAAGTAGGAATATGTAGGTAGGTATACGGGTACTTACTTAATTGTAAATATTTTTTATGAATGTTGAATAAATTAAGTAACTAGGTAAGTACATAGCAAATTCTTAGATATGAAATATGTACGTTTGTTATTTAATGACAACCACCACTTACTTATTAACAAACATAGCCATTCGTCATTTATTCAAATTTGTATGCATTTGCACGTTCCAATTATAATATACTTACCTAACCTATCTACGATCATCCATATAATGTATGTAAGTGACGTCAAGTGAAAGAAACCATTCCGTGGGTGTTGTGCGATTGTTCGACTTCCACAACTTCAATAAAATTCAACCATTAACTATACACTACACTACATGTAGACACACTTTACTTACACATCAAATAAATTGGGGTGCGAAACGCCACTATAAATTGAGCTCTGTCTCCTCGTAACTCTCCCCTCGCACGTCTTTGTTGCGTATACTGACTGAGGGAGGGGAAGTATATCTTCACTACTGCTAGGAGTGAAAGATGCGGTCGCCTTGCAAGTTCTGGTTTCCTAGTAAGCTGCGTACAGTGTGACAGCGCAGACCGCGACGGCGGCGGCGGTGGCGGTGGCGGCTACGGCTGTTGCCGTGCCGATGTGTATATCGTCGATACATGCCACACTAGCCGAAGGGGGGGGATCTGGGGGGGCGCTCCGCTCCCGTCATGGGAGGGACTCTTAGCAACAACGAACGGCCTCTCAGCTAAATTTGCCGCAGCATGGCAATGCCTAATCCTCAGATAACATTGTTTCGTTCGAGACGAATCAAGAATTTGTATTAAACATGGCATATTGTGGTTTTCGTAAGTATATTGAAACAAACCGCGGGATATCACAAAATATAACTTTTATTAAGAAAATAAAAATCACCGACACCGTACTTAAAGTTAGAAGCTAGTACTATCTATAGTAGCAAGTATTGTCATTATCGCTTACAACTAACTTAGATGATATGGTTAACTTCTTGAGCCGTGCGTGGAATATGACGTCAGAAATCAATTTCTCTGCGACAACTCTCTGCATTTCGTCCAACTCCTTGAGTTGCAGTCCGACGGTTGTGCCGAACGCTTCAGGCTCAGTCACGTGCTTGGAGCCCAGTGAATGGTTCTCATTCTCGTATATATTCTCTATATTCTCGTTGTCTTCTACAGATATATTGTTGTCTTTGTGACTTGTGAAGTCATCATCGTCATCTTCATGTTCCGAGAAATATATTTCATTCACGTCATTTGAAACCCTTCTCTTCTTCTGTGGACGCTGCTCTTCTATTGTTTCCTAAAAAAATCAGGAGCAGTTAATTTAATAAACACCAACTCTACCTACAGGTATATTATATAAGTTCTTTCAAAATTAACTACACACATTTGATGGATTTATTAAAATTAAATTAAAATGACAAAAAGAGTCATTCAAATCCGCCTGGTATCTCGTTCCAGAGATTAGATAGATAAGTTAGGTAGTTATGCGACAAGTCGGACGAGACATTAAATAAAATGACCTGTTTGATTTGCCTCGATGACGACTCCAGACTGAAGTCGCACATCACCTCATCCAAGAATGTCATTAGATTGTAGTACCAAAGATGCGGTGTATACTCGTCCTCGCCATTTAATCTGGACATCAGAACCTGTAAACAATAACTTATGAGTCAGCGCCATTTTGTTGCTGCGACACATGCCTACCAAAATTCTACAAACAAAAAAATGTTTTAGGACTTTTTGTATGTTTATCTTGTTTGTCATTATATGTGTTGCGACAAGGTCCAAATCGGTCCAATCCTACTAATATTATAAAGACGAAATTTTGTAATGATGTTTTGTTACTCTATCACGCTGTAATGGCTGAACAGATGTTAATGAAACTTGGTACAGCGATAGCTTATATCCTGGAATAACATATACACTAGTTTTAAAACTTATTCCACGCGGGCAAAGCCATGTTGATGATTATTCGTGTGGTGAGTTGGGCATAAGATAAATGATCAATAAATAAAGGTATATGACATTTTGAACTTGGTAAATACCTTTTTGTGTTCTCGCCTGTAAGAACATCTCACATTCTCTATTCTTCTTTTGACGTCTAATATCGTTGCATCCTCCTGTACCCGGATATATTTATCAAGTAGAGCCTCGTAAGCATTACGTCTAACTTCTTTATTTGCGTATGAAGCGTCAGAAGTGTCCCAAAGGCATCTATTCTCTCTGTACAAATGCAGAAACTCCGTCATTACTTTTTTATGCACGGACATTTTGCAGTAATTAATGGGAACTGGTTTGTAATACACAAAAACGTCCGGTCCCGACCGCGTCCTACCGCGCACTAACAAAACCGCCGTGCGACGTCGCCAGACCGCCGGGCAAACGAAAGCAAACTAATATCTCTATCCTTCTTTAATGTACAGCGACCGAGTGCGACGGAGGTAATACAGCCGACTCGCTGTGCGACCGATTGGTGACGCCATCTGTGAGTGTCGGTGCGGCGAGCGACAATGTCACTGTCAGTCACGTCATTTAATATTGCCGACGAAAAAGTTGCGTTATGGTGTTGCTGGGATCTGAAAAAAAAGTTTCATTATTATTTTACATCGATAGCTATTTGGCAAAAAGATTACACGCACACCTATTCACATTCAGTATCAAAATGAAATGTACTGTGACTCACCTTTTTCCCTCATGGAAGTACCCCTATGTAGAAAAAAAACGTCAGTAAAAAAAACCTACTTACATTTTTGTGTTTTGTAAAAACATCACGCTCATAGACATTTCATCATCACCAACAGCCTATTAACATATCCCCACTGCTGGGGCTCAGGCCTACTCTCTTAACGAGGGTGTTCGAGCTATAGTCCACCGCGCTAGCCCAGTGCTGGTTGGTGGACTTCACATGCGCCTTAGAATTTCTTTTCGGCGTATGCAGGTTTCCTCGCGATGTTTTCCTTCACCGTTTGAGAGCAGTCAGTTAATACTAAATTTATACTTAAGTTTCTAGAAAAACCCATGGTAAGTACATGGACCAGCCGGGGATCGAACTTCGGACCTTTCGTTATGATAGACCGCGTCTGGTCCTCGGGGCCACCATTAGACCACATAGACATTTGCCCTTTTACAATTATTAATTTCATTTATTTCTATATCCGCATTTCTCGACGACACACCCTTTTGCAATGAATTCGGGTCAGAAGACCTTTATCATGTAAACGAGGTCACTTTGAGCCCTTAGATCTCCGTCAGGGAACGATTGCATGAGGTCTGATGGTGGCTGTCCGGAGTACTGATGGAAGGGCCCAGAGTGCCGTATGCACGTAACATCAGGCAAGCCGTTTTCACCACAGACTAATCAGAATCCTGCGTATCCGGTTTTCCATACATTCTGATGCCATTTTCGATCTTTTTTATTCCGAATTGTTTCTGGTGTAAATTTGTGAAAAACCCCGACTAATTCCAGGTGTGCCATGTTTTTGTCGAGGCCGAGCTGTAACCGACGGTTTTTTAACATTCATCATCATATCAACCCTTCGCCGTCCTTTGAATATGAATATTTTTAAACTTTGATGGAAAAAGGACTTTGCCAAAAACCCATTAAAAACAAATAAAAAATGGTAGGTCGGTACTCTATAACTAGTAAACTAACTAACCCATACAATGTATTTATTTTATGTAATAATAAATATAAGGTCTAGGTAACAAACGTGTGGGTAACAAACAAACATCCAAACTTTATTAGTTTTTATACATAGTTGAAAATAACTAAAAACGATAATCACACTATTTTTACGTTAGTATACTCGTATAGCCAAATACATATTTATTCTGTAGGGTAGTTATTATTTGACACAAAAGTATGTTTGCGAAATAAACTCAAACCTTTCACCACTCTGGATTAGGGCCGCCTCTCTGCCGTTGAAATCTTAACACTTTTGCGATGTCTAGCAATACAGAATAAAGCGCCAGTATTAAAAGAAAAGTACATAGATATTATTTAAATTAGATAGATAAAAATTTTGTTTACATATTATCTATGAGGTGGCTGTAAGTCTTCGTTTTATAGTGAGTAGGTAAGGTAAAGGCTTATCGGTAGGTAGGTAAGGTAATACCGGAGTGGTTTTTATTCTTCAGCGGAGGATCTATGCCTCCCCCACCTATGCCCTCAAAGCTAATAATAAAAAAATCAATATAAATGTTTCGTCTAAATGATCATTATTAGTAAATAACAACGCATTTAATTTATTTATTCGCATAATAAAGTAGGTACAAATTTTATGTAAGTAAATAAGATGACAATAATAAAATTGCAGTTTTAACACTAAAATTATCGACCTACCAATTATTGGACTCTCCTCTATTTTTGGATCGCTCTCCTCGCTTCGAGCGGTCGATTCTACTGATTTTTGTATCGGATGTCGAAGGAAAATCAGTAGAATCGATCGCTCGAAGCAAGGAGAGCGATTCAAAAAAATAGAGCTCCAGGTCCGCGCCATATGCTTCCGAGAAATATGATTGAATAGAGAAACAAACTACGAAAAAGAAAAGTTTTATGAAATTTATTAAGTACATAAAGTACTTACCTACGTCATTATGATAAACAGTGTCAATAATAAAGAAGTATAATGTTCAAATTAGAATTTTTTTTTTCAATTTATTCGAATGTTTTGTCTACACTTCGTATTCACAAAATGGAAAAAAAAGTCGTCAGCAGAGCTCAAGACGCTGTTATCGAGAATTTTAGTATGTGCGCCAGGAAAATTGAGAATAACCATCTATTCTGATGTATTAAAAGCGGATTTTATAATTAATAAAAACAATTATTGTATGAATTCGATTAAAACATTATTTTTATATACGGATACATTTAAATAAAAAGGGCCAAGCAAACCAAGCCAAACCAAAAAAAATGTACTTGTGTTACAGAGCCATCGAATTAGACGTGGAAGAACCAGTGCCACAGATAAAAATAAAACTTCTCATTGGTATTGGTGGGTCGACGATTGAAACTTAGAAACGTCACTGTCTGTCGTGAGACTCGTGATTGAGGAGTTGACAGTCAACCTGTTCAGCCGACCGTGGAAGACGACGTCTGAGATCAGTTTCTCTGCGACAACCCTCTGCATGGGATCCATCTCCTTCAGCTGCAGGCCGATGGTGGTGCCAAAGGATTCCGTCTCTGTGGCGGGCGTCGCGTGCATGGGCTGGAGAGAGTTGCTCTCGTCATGATGACTTGCGAAGTCATCGTCATCGTCCTCATCGTTGCTGTCACGCCGCTCGGGCAAGTATACCGTCGAGACCTTCCTTCTCTTCACCTTTGGCTTGGGGTCTTCGTATTCAAGTTTAAGTGATCCCTAAAACGTGTACGAATATGTATGACATCCGCAGTAGAGTAAGTATTCATCATCAACAGCCTATTAACATCTTCCCACTGCTGGGGCTCAGGCCTACCCTCTCAACGAGGGCGTTCGGGCTATAGTCCACCACGCTAGCCCAGTGCGGGTTGGGGACTTCACATGCGCCTAAGAATGTCATCTTCGGCGTATGCAGGTTTCCTCACGATGTTTTCCTTCACCGTTTGAGAGCAGTCAGTAAATGTACTTAAGTTTCGAGAAAAAACCCATTGGTACATGGCCAAGCCGGGGATCGAACTCCGGACCTTTATATTAAGTATTACATATGGATTAAAATACGTATTGTTAGTTATAATTACTTTTACTTACATTTCCATTTCCTCTGGGTATCGACTCGAGTTTACTGAAGTCGGCGATGTCATTCAAGAAGGTCAACTGATCGTAGTACCACAGAGCCGGCACGTATTCGTCTATGTCACCGTTCAGTCTAGATAGCAACACCTGACAATAAAAATGGTTATAGGTACCTACCTACATCAGCAACAAAAAAATCACTTGCTGAATATTACAGGGTTCTATGTTGCATAAAATTAAGACAGAATGGTCTTACCTTTTTGTGTTCTCGCCTATAAGTAGTTCTCATATATTCTATTTTCTTTTTGACATCTTGAACAACAGCGTCTTCTTGTATTTGTTTGTACTTTTCAAGCAAAACTTCGTAAGCTTTTTCCCGGGCCTCCTTATTTGAGTAAAGGACCTGCGTGTTGTCCCACAAGCAAGCGAACTCTCTGTACAACTGTAGGAACTCGGATAGTACTTTCTTTTCTATCGACATGTTCGCGAATCGCAGCCAACTGACCGAGCGTGGGCCCCCGACGCAGTCAACTGGCGCACTAACCGACCGGCCGCCGGTCGCGGTGCGCGCACCCGACGCGTCGGGTGCGGGACGGGAGGTTCACGCGACGTCGCCAGTTCGTCGGGCGGGCGGGTAACAAAGCGGACTAGCTATGTCCTTCTCTAAATACTTATTTCAGAAAAAGGGGACACGACTGACATCTGCTCGGCATAATTAGGGTGTCATACCCATTTATGTGCCGTAGGTGACACCTTGCTCGACTGACAAAATAAATATTGAGCGGGAAATTTAAATGTTCCTGATTTTGCTTGAAATTATTTTATGGCAAAATCAGAATTGAAGTATTAATGAATGATTAGTAATCTATCTATTACTTAACAATAATTTTAACCGTTTAGCTGGTATTTACTGTATATTTTTTTTCATAGAAAATTGAACGTTTTATTTAAATTCCGGTCAAAATTGAAAAATAAAACTAGGTAATGTATATTACTAGGTACCTAGGTACTTAAATATATAAAATAAGACATTAGAAACTGAAGGAAACATCACATAAAATAAAAACACTTTATTGGATCAATAAAAAGCAAATGTAGTCATTAAAGTTAAGCGCAGAAAGTTTACGTCGAGTAAAATTTCCCACAACGATTTACCACCTGACTTAAGGCCGCTGGCCGCCTTCATCGAAAACGCTCAAAGCTCATTGCTAAACGGTTTAATCATACAATTTGAGACATTCACTTACCTAGCTAATTATACTTAGAAATACACTTTAACTAGATGAGATAGTAAAATGCAAAAATATAATTGTCTATAAAATTAAGGACGGCCATAAATTGTTTAACAAAAAACAGCTCATCCCTGGACTTCCGGAATCTCGATTGACAATGACAGTTGAGATCAATGCCACGTCATCCATTGCCAACATTAGCAACTAAAATTTAGTACCACCTGGAAAATCACTAATTGCCGTAGCATCTACCGTCAATCTGTTAAGTCGCGCATTAAACAAGATGTCTGAAATCATTTTCTCTGCGATGACCCTCTGCATCGGATCCACCTCCTTCAACTGCAATCCGATTGTAGTACCAAACGCCTCAGCTTCATTCACGGCTGGTATGGGAATGGATGCAAAGGAACTACTTTCCTTGTCTGGCATCAAGTTTTCTCGTTGATAACTGAAGTCATCGTCGTCATTGTCAGATTGCTCCGGTAAATATATAGCTGAGACTTTTTGTCTCTTTACTCTGGGCGTGGGTTTCTCAATTCTCAACGATGGCTTTATTTTTACTCTGGGCGTGGCTCCACCACTTTCTTCTCTCAGTGATGCCTGAAATAGCAATTTACAATGTATTGGAGGTACGATGAAACATTTTACATAATAAAAAGCAAAAAGTAAAATATCTTCGGGATGTTAAGAGACCAGTGAATTGGGGAGCACCACAAAACAAGTCCATTCGGTAAAACACGTTGTGTATCGAGAAGAAGGTTGCCACACAAAATAACTAATTACCCACATCTTACCAAAATATGAAATGCTTATAAACTACCTACACTACATACATCACAATTACCTACACATTAAGTACATAACTACTTACCTCTAAATTTTCTTTCGATATAGTTTCCAGTTTGCTAAAGTCGCTGACTTCATTTAAAAAGGTTAAATGGTTATAGTACCACAACTGTGGTACGTATTCATCGTCGTCAGCGTTTAATCGTGACAGCAACACCTGAAAAAACTGAATATTTATAGCTGTACTTACATGCGCGAAATGTTTGGATGCGGCAGATACAATTATTATTAGTCTAATAATTTTCTTTAATACTGTACCGTAATATATTAGTTGAGATAGGGACGATGACCAGGACTAGCGATGACGATACCTACCCACGGTCTTACCTACCTTTGCCGTTTTCCGTAGGTACCTAATGGAAAAAAAATACCATAGCAGGAGCGTGACCAAAGTGTGGCTATGTGTAAGGTGAGGTAATGATGTACCTATTAATTCTACTGTATTTGGCCTCCTTTGTACTCTACCATGTGAACACGAAAACCCAGAATAGGTAGGCTGTATATACCTACATATAGTCAATTACCTTTGCCTCCTCGTGCAGACCCACAGAGGAATTAATAGTGGCAGAACTAAGTGAACGAAAAAACAACAATTGGCTTAAAGGTCTTGCAACCAAGCCAAAAACACCTTAAAAAACAATGTTTATTTCATAACCTAAAAAATTAAAATTGATTAGGTAAGTACCTTTTTGTGTTCTCGTCTATAAGTAGCTCTCATATGTTCTATTTTCTTTTTGACATCGTGTATTGTTGCGTCGTCCTCTATTTCTTGGTACTTTTCTCGTAAAACCTCGTATGCTTTGTCTCGAGCTTCTTTGTTCAAATAAAGAGTCTGCCTGTTGTCCCAAAGGCAAGGACAATCTCTGTATACTTGTAGAAACTCGGTAAGCAATCTTTTTTCTATAGACATTGCCGCGACTACACGCCGACTGACCGCGCGTGGGGCTCTGACGCAATCGTATGGCGTACTAACTGACCGGCGAAGTCACGCGCCCGACGACGCGACGTCGCCAGACCGTCAGGCCGACGGAAACAGTCGAATAGCTGTCCTTGTCTGACGCTTGTCGGGGAACGGAGAGGGGTATACTGGCTGATGACGTCAGGTTTTGTGCACTGCGAGGTGAGTGCGGCTGACAGCGTGCGGTTAATAAAATAGGTAGGTAACAGATTTATGTACTTATAGTATTAAACAGATTGTGGTTATACCGTAACAAATACCTGTAATGTACTTACTGTAACAGGTGCACTCAGTAGAATATGTTAGCATTAATTAACAACTTTTTGGACGACGACTTAGGGCTTCTTTCACCACTTCTTGATATTGTTACAGATAGTAATCTTAATGATAAACTAATCTATCAGATAAATCTGTGTGATAGACTATATAATATATGGTTTCACAGGTATCTGATTGCCTATTTCTTATAGGCAATCAGATACCTGTGAAACCAAAAAAATAGGCAAAATTCTGACAACAACAAACACAACAAAACCTGTCAGATAACCTGCAGGTAGGGTATCTGGGACTTTATCAGCAAGCGGTGTAAGAGGCCCTTAATCTCGAAATTATTATTTTGCCTTAACATTACAACTGAACCGCTCGGCAAGGCGGCTGTAACAGCGAACTGTTGAATTTTTAGGTACAAAATTCCAAAAGGATTCTTTTTTATTGAGTAAAAGTTATTCATTATCCGATACTGAATACCTATTTAGTATCGGGTCAATACAGTTATTTTGTTATAGGTACCCCTAGGGTACTTATTATATAGGTAGGTATGTGTTTAACGCGTATGTTTGGATGTATGTGTGTATCCTAATCCTATGTCCGCTCGTAACTACTCAACGCGTCAAACAGCAGGAACTTCCTCCTTAGTGACGTTTTTAACACATAAACATTGTCTCACATTCACATACAACTACAACAGTATTAACTGCACAGCACTATTCTTAAATAACACACTAATATTTGTATTTATACTTTTTAGATAATAACATTACACTACACACTGTATGTATTTACACCTCTCCTGTTACTTCTTCGTGATGTACTGCGTCCGTACGTCATTTGGTGGCCTCACTGAAAATCAGCGCTGTAGCTGTTGCTGCAGCCTAAAGCTGAGCTGGGGACCTTTTTGACGTGACACTGCAACACGAGGCGAGGATGCGGTCGCCGGGGGCCAGTGCCGGCCAGTCTCACCCTATGTGGGGGCTGGTCGGGTGTCACTTCACTTGGCGACCTCATCTAGTATTACTTATTAGCATTCGAATCTGAGCAGTCGCTGCCCGGCAGTCGCGGCCGAGCAGCGACGGCCGAGCCGCGTCGTACCGCTCTATATGGATTTGTATGGAGAACCGTCCGATGCAGGCGGCTGTGCCGTCGCGGTTGTTATGTTTTATTCCTCTGTGTCTTTCTTGTCTGTTTTATTTTAATTTGTTAAATTCTCTCGCTGCGTGTTGTCATTGTGTACGTTAAATAAATTCTATTCTATTCTAACACCTTTTGCGCTTCGCCGCAGTCGGGTAAAAACAATAAAATCTTGCTAAATCGTAAAGAAGCATGACATCCTCTTCGTTTCAGAGGTGCCTAGTAAGGTTAGGTAATAAGTACCTACATAATGTACCAAATTGTGAAATAATTTTCTTCTGTGTTTACTTAATTGGAAACTTCTTTCGATAGCAACTTTCTACCTTGAATTGTGTCCCTTTGCATAGGTACTGTAACTAGCTTCTACATTTTCTTTCTCGTTGGTGATTATTATATTAAAGATTATATTAAAGTTGGTTTTACGTGAAACGTGGCCCGTTTTCGGCTACTGTTGCTCAATTTTCAAATTACAGCAAAGAACAGATTTATTAAAAACTAGCTTTTTCCCGCGGCTTCGCCCGCGTAGAAAAGTTTTTCCGTGTACATTGTGAAGCAGCGCCCTCTATGTAGGTGTTTTGTTACTTAGGAGGTATTAGCGGACGCCCCTCGACGTTGTTCGCGTTAAAAAGTAGCCTATAAGTTATTCCAGGATATAAGCTATCACTGTGTACCAAGTTTCATCAATACCTGTTCGGTAGTTTTTGCGTGAAAGAGTAACAAACATCCTCACATCCTTACAAACTTTCGCCTTTATAATATTAGTAGGATAGGATAGGTATTTTAGTGTAGGTACCTAACTCCTAATGAAAGCTAATTCGTAACTGTATTGTTTTTAGATAGAAATCGCATATTTTAGCGAAGTTCATTCCTATACAGAGAATGAACCAAAACAAATGATTAAGTAAACAATGGTTCAGTAGACTAAATACTGACATATTTAAGTTAGGCCATTAAATTATCAGAGAGCCTAGACCTGCCGCAGGTCGGCAAGTCGGGTAAAAAGTAAGTAGGTAGGTAAGTACCTACCTACCTAAGTACATAAATGGGTCCTCCCTCCCACCCTGATTAGGATATGATTCAAACTAGGTATAGAAACGAATAAAAAGATGTTCAATAAGCCCTACACAAACCAGAAAAAAAACGAAGCTTTCCAGAATTTTTCTAATGAAATTCATCTTTATGTAGGTACCTACCTATTTATCTAAAAAAACCTAACGAATACAGAATATCGAGTGTCGACTTGAATAATAGATAGGTACCTACATAATATCACGTTGTTCAGAACTTCTACAAAATAGCTGGAAAATTAATTTATATTTTCCCGGGAAAACGCTCGGCTCCAAGCTAAGGCCGCCTCTGTATAGAAACGAGTACAAAGACCCAGCAACGAGACGAGGCTGCGAGCGAGGGTAGGGGGAGGGGGAGGCAGTGCGGCAACATCGCGCGGCCGCTATTGATCGTCCGCTAGGACACCACCCAGCGCTTTCACCGCTGTCAGATCTTGGTTGATTAGACGATACATTTATTATGGCGCTTGTGAAGTGAATGCACAGTACAATCGTCGTAGATTTAGAAACTGAATACTGGCCAGTGTCTGTAGGAGACGTAGTATCATTCATTACCATTAGGTATTTTCATGAATCAAAAATTTTTGCCACTACCATTAAAAGCCAATTTCGTCACAGGGAGCGCGTGCGCGACCAAAGAGATTCGAACCTTCCTGGGTATTTTCGAGTTCCGAAGTCAACAGAGTACTCATGGGTATATTTCTCTTTTTGTTGCGCTCGAGTCTTTTTTAATATTCACGAGTCGTCCGTCATATTCCCTTTTTGCCAACTATTACCAGTTTCTTGCTCGATTTCTCACTCATTGTCTTAGAGTGAAATGCTTACTAGAAAAGATAGGAGAAACAAAATAATGCCTACATGTAAGTACGTTGGCAAAAACTACGAAAAGTGTTTGGTCTTTTTTTTATTGCAAGATCCTGATGTTAAGAGGTCACCGCCGCCTATAGACTTGTGAACGACAGATAAAAGTAAAATAATAGGTGCTTGTGTCAGTCGAAAAGCTTTAAGATCAGAATCCAATACCATGCCAATAAATACCATACAACCTCTACATGTCAAAAAATTTAAAATAATTCTCTATGTTAAAAATAATAGTTTACGACGATCTCAGATTAGAACTAGATGGCTAAAATACAATATTCTAAGCAAAAAACATTCAATCTCACCGTAAAAAACCACGATTGATCATCTCAATACATTACAAATCCAACTAAAACACATTTCTATCTACTTACGAGTGAAATGTTATTCCATCAATTTTTCGTGCACTGCGGCTTTTGCAGCCTAAAATACCGCAACCCACCATTGCACTTTCTAAACTAATTAACAACAAGCACCTGTCTCAAAACACACAAAACATTAAAAAAAGTCCGAAATTATCGAAAGCCAGACTTTGTTTGTCAAATTTCCAAGAAAAATTGTGTTTTTGACAAACAATAAAACCGGCCACGGTGACAAAGACAAAAAACATGAAGTTTGTCTTACTTTTACTCATGGGTTTGGTATCTTGCTAACTCGCTTTAACAATCAAAGTCATTTTAGTACGCAATCTAGTTCTAATTTGAGACGACGATGCTAAAAGGAAATTAAGTATAATATTGGCTATTCTAGTAGCCTCTGCGAATTCTGAGTTAAATTTTATTCTCATAAACCCAGCGAACTTTTACTTAATAAAGTTCGCTGCATAAACCATGCCTAGTACAATGAGCTTACCAAGAGCTAAATAAAACAATATAAGATCGGGCTAGCCCATGAAGCACAGAAGAAACCCAAGTATTTAGAAAACCTAGCTCCTCCCCAGATTAATACCTATAAGATGAATTGATGTGTTGATGCGATGCAATGAAAGCGCGTTCATGTTTGAACCAAAGCCAAAAATAATACACTGAAACCATAGAGTTAGTATACTAGCTATAGAGCGCGCGCATCGCTCATTGCCCATTGTGACAAGTGTAAGCAGGTGTTCTATGGACGCTTCTATATAGATTTTTTCTAGATCGTTCTTTTCCGTGAATCGTGTTTACACATTTCACCATGATTACTCCAAATCTAAATAAATACCGGCGAGAGCAACAATCAGCGCTACTGACGTGTTGTGACTAGTAGCGTCGCCCCGAACATTTCGAGACTGTTCAGACCCGTGCTTACAGTTCAGACTTGCTAACGCGCACTCTATGTATACTAACAACTCTCTGACTCAAACAGATTACATATGTACAACTTTGCGGGTAGGCGTGCGCCAAGTATGTTGTTCGTACAACTAAGGTTACCGACATTGCCGACAGGATTAGCAAAGCTGTAGAGGCAGTGAGCAGGTCACATCCTTTGCATAACCGACGGCCGTTGGGGCAGACGAGTTCTGGAGTGGAGACCGCGAATCGGTGCGCGCAGCGTGGGACGCCTCCCGCCAGGTGGACCGACGACCTGAAGAAGGTGGCCGGAAGCGGCTGGATGCGGAGGGCGGTGGACCGGGTGTGGTGGCGTTCGTTGGGGAAGGCCTATGTTCAACAGTATACGTTGAAGAGGCTGATATGATTTTTATTTTGGACACAACTTTCGGTTTGTAAAACAAAAGACAGCTATTGATAATGTTAGCGAAGGAACCGCCTGCCGACGATCGTGGACTAACATAACATTTTCAATTTTCATGATGCACGCCCCAGAAGGGAGAGTAGGTAAATAAGACTGGGAAGGAAATAAATAAGAAGAAAACCCTAAACTAGCTAATTCTGGTTACATAACCAGGAACAAATCAGTATATCTTTAGATTTTGGGGCTCGGTCGGATCCCTTGGTTCAAATTTAAAAAAGAGTTTAGGTTTTATCTAAAGTCAAGAAGGTGCAGATAGTATTATATAGGATACTCTAAGCATAGAGCCAAAGCCATTTAAGATTAAGGAGTAACTAATTCTATTGATTTGTGTTAGTTTGATGGTCTGTGAGTCAGAATCTTCGGAAGCTGTGGGGAGAAGCGGCACGGAGCCCACGAAAAATGGTAAGTGTATACATAGGTGGACGGATAATTAGAAACAGGGCAAGATTTTTATACAATCAAGGTCACTTTAAAGCCAAGGGTCTCCGTGAAGGATTGATCGGGGCATGATCTGATGACGGTCATAGACAGAGTAGATGGAGGACTTTAAGATCGCTATAGATATTCAACTGATCAGATAAGCCGTTTGGAAGCAGCACCGTCATGAAGAAAAAAACCCGCAAAATGGCATCAAAATGTATGAAAATCTTAAAGTTAAGGAGTCATGACGATGCTGCTTCCAAACGGCTCATCTGATCAGTTGTATATCTATAGCGATCTAAAAGTCCTCCATCTACTCTCTCGATGACCGTCATCAGATCATGCCCCGATCAATGCTTCACGGAGACCCTTGGCTTCAAAGTGACCTCGATTGTATGAAAATCTTGATCAGTTTCTAATTATCCGTCCACCTATGTATATACATCGTAACAATTCCCTTCTTTCTCTGTTTTAAGTGTCGCTCCATACGTGCATCGCCCGCTTTGATCTCTAATATATTCTCTGAACAGCTGCACTAGTTTATATTGTGTCTTCTCTTTTGTATGCAGAAGAACCAGCCCTATGCATATTTGATAGCTGGGGCCTGAGTATGTATTCATCCCTGATCGCGGTGCCAAAAACAACTTAGTGCTTTTGAATTCCATTTTAAAAGGCACGTCCCGTAATATGATACTTTAAATAAGCACATTTCTCCTTGCTTACTCGAGATTGCTTATCGGCCCGCAATCCCGAAGGTAAAATACAACCTCAACCGGCCCTTAGGTAGGTACCGGCCGCAGATCGAGATATAAATTATCGCTTTTATAGCTCGCCCGCACTGGAGAAGCCGCACGCCGGCCATAAACACGTAAAATGCATGACCAATCAAAATACCAATGCCGGGTCACGCACACAAATGCATCGTGTAGCGTCGTCGCTGCGCCATAATACAGACACGGTTCAGTGTGATGTGTGGGTGCGAAGTGCATTAATTTACGTAAGTGTGGGAACGCGGCCGCTCACACACACATACACTGAGTTCACTGAGATGGAACACGCGTTCGAGGGATAACGGAGGGCTTACGTTCATTAAGATAGGAATAATGTGGACCTAACTATAAAATTATTTCGGCACCTCTAACCAAACTGTTTAATTTTTGATGTGAATAGGTGGAGGAAGACAAATTATTATTTTTATTTTCGACCAGTAATTTTTGTAGCTGCCAGTCTATCCATCGTAAAAAGTTTTGTTGGGTATAAATAAATTCAAAATTTTTTGATTTTTGAAATTTGAAAAGTAGGTTTGAGCTTCTCATTTCCTGCAAAATGTATGGGAAAAGTTTTTTGGGGTTTCTGAACTTTCTACTACTCTAACCACAGTTGGTCCAATAGAGTTTTTTAATCTTTATAAGAAACAGGATCGATTGGCATATGAAAAGGTTTTTGTGTAAATTGCCCATTTCCTTGCTGACCGTACATTTTTTTCAAAATCTGTGAATGCAGGTCAAAATGTCTCAAAAACTTAAGGACAGTATCCTAAGAACGTTTCTCTGTAATTACAACGGTTAAGGTACCTGCCGGCCCTTACTGCTTCATCTCAAAAATCCACACTGTACCTACTTGTATATCCCTCATGGCACTGGTTTTGTCGTCTTGTAGAGAGCGAAGGTAATGTTATTTCTCTGCAAATAGGTCTCTACTCTCCTAATCATCTTTGTAGTTCATCAGATCGCATTTTGTAAGTTGTTTTCAGAACAATGAAGCAAGAAGAGGTAAAGATGGAAATTTTCCTTCAATTATAAAATCACCACTATGGTAAAAAATTCACTTCTGAGTTTTTTTTACAGTTAGTCTCGTCTCCAGGTTGCTAGATAAAAACACTTATTTATGATGAATTGGCCTAAGATGATGGTAGTAAAACCACTGCATATTTGTAAATTATTGGCGCATCCATATTATCGAAGTCAGGCGTCTCACAGCGCGAGCCCCCGCCCACATAAAAAATGACATCTAAATAAATCCATTAGGACTGGAGCACGGCCGAGGCGGCGGCGCGGCGGCCGCGGCGAGGCGAGCTCTTCCTGTCCGTAAGCCCCTTTATTTGATTTCCTCCACTTGTCTGTCCGTAGGCGCCTTTATTTGTGTTTTGACAGCGACTTTGGAGTGGCTTCAGCTTATGATTTGTGATGACTGTGATGAGAAACATATTAAATTAACACTCTGTTTTTATGCTGAAGTATAAAGATGTCATGTTTGACGTCGTATGTGTAGGTTTTTGTTAGTTCTTAGGGTTGGCTGCGTCTATTAAATAGGAGTTAAACTTTGGTCATCCATCATAGCAGCTTTTAGTAGGAATTTATGGAAACGGCGTCCTCTTCATGTCTTGCAATCCGTCCATCATTGACTGGCATGTGCGGTGCGTCCGATGTCGTTCCCATCTTAGTATTCATTCCAGGACTCTATATACATATAAGCACATTCATCGGCTTTTATTTTGATTGCATCCTCCTCAAACCCAATTTATTTTTTGGAAATTATTACTGCTACTACCAGCGACGTCTCTTAAGTTCGTTTTGTATCGTTATATTCTCGCGTTGTCAATGTGTGCGCTTTTCAGAATCGTTAGTTAATATAAATTAGTATAAACTACAGTAATTACTTAATCCATCAAGGACAAAGCGGAGACAGGATTCTTGAAGCCGCTGAACAAGACTGAGAAGATCAATATCAGCCAGGGACCGTCGTAAAGTATCAATGATCGGATCTCGACGCTCCAAGAAATATTGCGAATGCATGTAATGTTGAGAAATCGGTCATTGCCTCACGAATTTGATTCAACTTTTGCGTGTGTGACCCAAGGACTTTATTATTTAAATCGTTTGAATTAGGTAGCCACTAATTTACACATTTACATTCAAGTACTTACAAATTACGAGTAGGTATAATCATAGAAGATTTATGACGAGAAATTATTAAATTTTTGCTAAGATTGGTAAACATAACGAAATGCTGATCAGAGTTTACTTTCTTCCGTGGATACTAAGTTGTCCACCTGTCAGCAATTGCCGTCAACGGAAGTTGTCAGTCATGTTTGATGAATCATTGATGATGATTTGTCAGTGCATCGATCTAGTAGGTACTGCTGAAAGCTTCGTGCTGTTCGTAATTTACGCGCTTTGTTGGTAAAGTTTCTTGTTCTGGCGGAGTGAAATAGTGATCTCACTCGATTATTCCTAAACTATACAAGGTATTATAATGTACCACTATAATTAATAACCATATCTGAAAATGAAATTGGATATGTCCATTTAGATTTTCGCGGACTGATTGGGTTATTTTACTGACTTATGAAGATTTTATGCACTTCTTCTTCATTAACTTGCATAGTTTAGGAATGCTCAAGTGAGATCACTTGTCGGTTTTCACCCTGAAATACCTTTCAGAGTGCAGACCGAATAATACGAAGAACTTAGAATCATGTTTGTGGAAACTAAATCATTTACTGAGCAGATAAATAAGGGTATCGTCCCCTATGATTTCCAGAAATAAGGGGACAGTGGAATAGCGAAGAATTCGGCAAATTATCGACTAATAGTAGCGGGCAAAGAATCCCATTTTGGATTAAATTGAATGGAACATGGTAGAACATCGTTTCTTTTTATATGGCATAAAATGTCGACGTTAAAACCAATCTTACTTTTATGATTGGTTTGCTTTTATATGTTTTTATTTGAAGTCAGTAAAATCCTAGAATAACAAGCACCGTACCTACTCGAAATTATAGTCAATAACACAATATCCCAATAAATCTATCAGTGACCGCTTACTCGTTAAAAATTGATACCGTAGGAATAAATAGGTAAGTGTAGCGTAAATAAACTAATGAATGCAGATCATGTACCGTACACGAACCTCAGCAAATCGCAGTGCTCGCGCAATACTTGCCAATACAGCACGGCATACACGGCACCACGTTAGCAAGGACTCCCCTTCCCCTCTATAAAATACGCTTTACAGATGACAGAGTGATTTTTCAAGCAGACACTGAGATCCAAATACAGTGGACGTGGAAATAGGTAGTAATCTAAGCGCATTAGAGCGCGCGCGCCGTCGCGTGACGCGCGGTACATTGACCGCGCTGTAAGCAATTGCTCCATTAATAGGGTTGTCACGATCGTAAATTTGATGATTTTGGAGAGTCCATTTGTACCAGAGATTCAATCAGTCCTACGTACATGTCGCTCGTCTGCATCAGTGTGCGGACACGGCCGGCACGCATGGCTCAATCGCACAAGCCGCGGCGCGAATTTAAAGTTAGATAGATTTAAGTATTTATTAGCCGAGTTGTTGATTAAATAAAACTTAGGAACCGCTTCTCCTGGAGGGGGACCCATGTTGGGAGTGGGGACACAATATATCTACATCTCGCTGGCTTAGGATTCTATAATCTCGTTCTAGTGCACATTACTTATTAGGGTTCCGTATCCGAAGGGTCCAAACGGAGACGAATGTCTGTACGTGTGAGGTTGTCGAGAGACTGTGCTATACATGTTGAAATTTTCAAAGGTTCCTACTGAATATACTTAGTTATTTAAATTTTAACGATCAAATTTAGAATAGAATAGAATTTATTTGACGTATTTTTAAAGATAAACTTGTGTATAAACATAAAATTGTTCAGTTCATCGCATATAAAGTACAGTCGCGACAAAAGTGCAGTCCTACCTTAGAGTACGCATTGGCTTGCAAGAAATAAACTGTGTGTGTATTGTCTGTATACGACGATACGAAGCGCAATAAACGTTTTCTTTCGCTAACTAGGACTGCACTTTTGAACGTGACTGTATCTATTGAATTTGAAGACCGGCAATGAAGTGATATTTTTCATCAATTTACTTATTGTATTTATTATTCTGTCACGATATTCTATACCTAGTTAACAAATACAATAGAGGCGGAGCTTCCTGAAACGCTACACTTGTAAAATTACTAATTTACCATGGCTCCTCACTTTATTTCGCGAAATGTCTAGCTTTATTGGTAAGCTACGGAATCCTCTATGCGCGAGTCTGACTCGTGCTTGCCCAGTTATTTTCTATACCTAACGACACTCCAGCTATTGCAGTGTCCGTCTTCCGTCTTAAGCCTGGTTTACACAGTGCGAGCTGCTGCCTGGCCAGTAGACAGCTACTCGGTATGTCTACCCGTACGCCAGTAGCTCGGCTCGCCTTTACTGTCTACACGACACCTAGCTACTGCCCAGTCCGAGTCGAGTCGCTATTTCGAGTGAACTTGTTGAAAAAACACGGGTTCCACTCACAACTCGCACGTACGAGTTACTCGTAAGTTACGTCCAAACAGTGCGAGTTACTGCAGTGCAGCTACTCGGAAGGCTAACTCGTACGCTAGCTCGCACTGTGTAAACCAGCCATTAGTGTTAGTGAATTTGTTAATCTTGGGCATTCTCTTTGTGATAACTCTGTCACTCACATTCTTTTGTCGTAATTTAGTGCACAAAGAAACACCCGCACCAAACATCCACAGACACGCTTGGACGTGTCAGTATCTGTTACTGCTCACTACTCTATCGATGTTACCGTCAACATCAGTGGCCACTGCGTCTTGACAGATGTTTGTAACAGCGGCTGAAGGTTTCTGGATTAGCCACGCTTCTTCCAACTGAACAGGCCTATTGGCGAAGCTTTATAGCACGTGTAGCTCTAGCCAACGTCCCATGACAGACTGTCATCAATGACCCATTTTCCCATCATTTAAAAGGCCATATATGCCTGCGCATAAAATAGTATTTTTTTGGGTTATACAGCTGAAAAAGTATTATAATATGATTTAATATTATTCATTGGTTGTGTCAACCCTTCTCATTAATTAAACATACCAAATCTGGGTCCGTTACCTCTCACTTCTCTCACTTCTTTGTTATGGGGTGTCATCAAATTACCAGTCCATGTTTTAAAGACCGACTGGCATAAATGGGGGACTATTTGGCACTCTAATATTTCGTTGTCCATCCTTGTCTAACTTTCATAACATAACACTGGGGATGGGGGAATCCTAGTTTGGGATAAGAGTATGAACCTTTATATACACAAATACACATACATAGGTGGACGGATAATTAGAAACAGGGCAAGATTTTCATACAATCGAGGTCACTTTGAAGCCATTGTTCTCCGTGAAGGATTGATCGGGGTACGATCTGATGACGGTCATCGAGAGAGTATATGGAGGACTTTTAGATCGCTATAGATATCCAACTGATCAGATGAGCTGTTTGGTAGCAGACTAGCAGTATCGTCATGTAGAAAAAAACCTGCAAAATGGCATAAAAATGTATGAAAATCTTAAAGTTAAGGAATCATGACGATGCTGCTCCCAAACGGCTGATCTGACCAGATGGATATCTATAGCCATCTAAAAGCCCTCCATCTGCTCTCGGCTTCAAAGTGACCTCGATAGTATCAAAATCTTGCCCTGTTTCTAAGTATCCGTCCACCTATGTAGGTAATATACCTAGGTATTATTTGGTTGATATTTTACTCTGCCATCCCCCCCCCCCCCTCCCAAGTCCCAGTTTAGAGTCCAGTCATCGTTTCCCAACGGAGACTAAACTGTAAATCGAGACGCCAGCGGCAGCGCTGTTTAGACAGTCCACGAAATCTGGGTAGTGATTTGTCTGCGCTCGCTCCGCCAATCTGGGAGCAACGACCGTCGCGCCACGCTCTGTGTCCAGGGCTGCCAATGTCCGAACCCGGCTTAGTTGGGCCGGTGTGACAGGGTGAGGTATTAGATCGTATTTGTGAAAACAGTAACACGACCAGACTACGAAGCTTTGTTAGCTGTAAATAATATGTGTTCAAAGTAACATAAAATGTCTACAGTGTTTGTTAATGGTTTACTTAGGTACTAACTTCTGTTAGAGTTAAATGCCGTTAACTATTTGCTTTCACAAAATTCTAATATCCAGCTGGACACTAAAGTACTAATTACACCACACATCTTGGGCGTACGCCCGCTGAAGGTCATGTTAGACGTAGCATTTACACCATCTAGCGCGGCACCTAGCACGGCATAGACAAGCTTTAAAAAGTAGGTTTTGGCTTGGTTACAAGACTTTTAAGCCATATTACTTGATATTTTAATTGAGATATGGCTTAAAAGTCTAGTCCAACCAAGCCAAAACCTACTTTTTAAAAAGGTTAGAGCTTGTCTATGCCTTGCTAGGTCCAGCACACATCCTGCACGTCGTGCAAGCAAATAATAATAATTATTGCTGTATACCAAGTCTTTTCACGACAGTTTTTCATGACCGTCTAACATGACCTTGGCGGGCGTACGCCCAAGATGTGTGGTGTAATTAGTGCTTAACATTTTCCGGTGTCATGTCATGGTGTCTGGTGGTTCAACCATCTCTATTTCCCTTTAAATTCAATGACATGTCGAGAGGGCTATGACCCTAGGATCATTTTAATCTATACATTTTTGGACGCACAACCTATTCATAATAGACCGAAAAAGGCCGAAGTTCATTTTATGTAAGTGGGCAAACCAGAGATCAAAATATTCCTCCGTATACTTACCATTGTAATTATGTAGCGAAAAACAAAGCAATTCGTAGAAATTACAGTTTGAAACGGAGAGAGTTAGGTTAGCTATTTAATTATGTGGTGGCAACCCTGAACGCGTCGCGGATGCAGGCTCGTCCGATAACGGTGCCGCCGCGGACGTGCATTTTAGTTGCCACTTGTTTTGATGGACCCAGTGCCATTAGGCTAATGAACGGACTAGCTGTTATGGCAAAAAGTATGCCATTATACATGTACATATAAGTACGTGTATGTCCCGTAAGGTTCCATATAGATATGTATGTAGTTAGAATAGAATTAAATCGCTTCAATCATTTCTCGGCTGGATGCGGAGGGCGGATAACCGCGGAGGGTATGGTGCAGTCACAGACATGTGGGTGGAGTTCATTTCCTGTGTCCAGCAGCGGACCTTGAAAGGCTGATGTGATGAACCATTTCTGAGTGAATGGCATATAAATGTTTATAATAAACCAATTTTCTCTGGCTAAATGACAAATTCAATCAAATTGTATAGGGATAGTTTTTGAAATATCAACTTTTTTATTTTTGTATGGGAGTACGAAATAACACAAATGAACGGTTCTGTATAAGTAGGTGGAGTGTAGTGATTATATTTGTTTAAGCCCCTGGCAAAGTTGAGCAAATACAAAACAAGGACCCGCAAGGCCGGCAGGCAAAAAATATAATTTTGGCATAAACATATTGTGTTGTAGATAATACAAGTCTGCTGTTTTCGGAAATAGAATTACTGAATAATAAAGCTATGATGCTTTGGATAGTGAACATAATATTACCTATATATGCGGAATGCTAGCGAATAATTTAAACCTTGATAGGTGGAACAAATTAACACCCGAGCAGCAGCTCTATTTTTGAATCGCTCTCCTCGCTTCGAGCGGTAGATTTTTGTACCGGATGTCAGTAGAATCGACCGCTCGAAGAGGGCTCCTGGACTCGAACTTTGCGATGCGACCGAGCTATCGTGTCACGTACTACTAAGCTATCGCGCCAATGCGTTGCTCAGTTTTCAATACTAGTACTCGCACAAAATTACCAACTTTGCCTTGCATAACAAATAACTATTACAAGAGATGCTATTTACAAAGGGAGATTTACGTACTCTGTTAGGATCTAATATAATCTGTGTCCGTATGCCACTGACAAGTGTTGTGTTTTCCAAAAAAAGTTAAAAACAATGGAAATATCCTATACGTACTTTTCAAGCACACCGTCATGCTAAGTGGTTGTGCTTTGTTATTGGTGTTGCGGTATCTTATCACCCACTATGTGTTGCCGCGTGCTCTTATCACCCTGTTTATTTCAAATGCTCTGACGCATAAAGCATATTTTGCTAAACCAGTTATGCTCGATACATCTCGCAGTGTTTTTCACCTTTTGGCGCGGGTTTTTTATAGTGGTTTTTAGAAGGTCTAACAACTGTGGTTACGATATTATTGGCTCATGTTTGCACAAGTGAGGAAGAAATATTTTCATTTAGTCACGGCCGTTTCCTCGTGTTTTGAAACGTGGAATGCGCTTGCGCATATTAATAACAGTGCTCGTAATGATCACAAACAATGGATGCAGTTTATAAATATACGGACCTACCCTTCGTAGGTACGGTCGACCATCTAGATCTGTGGGTCGACCCCACGTCAGTGGAAACAAAACTAGTATAACCTGGTCTCTCTTAGTATTGAAACTCAGTAATATACTTGGCCAGCTCAACGTTAAAGGGTTTTCACTGACGTGCGGTCGACTGTACGAGTATAAATTCAAAATGCATACTCAGTTTACTCTATCATAAAAGAAGATGACCAATGGAAAAAATGGGAAGTACCTACGCAATAATTTGAAGGCAAAACTTGAAAAATCACAAGATAGGGACATACATATAATTTTGAGAGAAAAAAACTCAATGAAAACAGACACGGCTGGCCCGTGTATGGAAAATACTTGGGTAGAGTTCCGCGCCACCTATGAAAAAATCCAGATTTTGGAATAGAATCGTCTACACACTACTAAAGTATACATGCACAGTAATCCCGCGATTGCACGCTTTGCACTTTTCATTTCACAGTAGAAATCTTAAACATTCATTTTCAGAAATAGGTGCTAGCGCTATACCTACTTTTGTTCATTCCATTGAATATTGTTTTCTTCATGTGGTTTGTTTTGATTTCAATTTCAATGCTATAAGAAATAGACGATAAGTATGCGGTTGAAATGCTAAACGCATCTTCTTTGAACTTCAGCCGCAATATAATTTATTATGATTATATTTGTTCTGGATTTTACTGTTTGAGGTATAGGTGCCGTTTCAATAATACGACGAATTCCATCGTAATACATCACAAAAGAAATCTATTTCCGCGCAAAAGATAGCGCCACTCAAGTATATAGACCTCGCTATCGAAGACATACACACAATATTCACTTCGTACTCGTATTGGTTTGGTACAAATTCAAATCTCTTTGGTCGCGTGTGCGCTCGGGAAGGAAGCGGAGTAGCGGGAGGAGGTTAAATTTATATGGAGTTTGAAAATGAGAATGTGTGAGTGAGTCATAATTTTGTGATTACTTTGACACAATTTTGACACCCATAGAATGCTTTTATTACTCATCCATATGGGAGCGGCTTAATTTTTTGATTCATGGGTACAAAGAATACTTGTACGGTCGACCGCACGTTAGTGGAAACTAAACCAGTATAAACTGGTCTCTCATAGTATTGAAACTCCCTCATAGGCTAGACCAGCTCAAGAAGTTTTTGAGTTTCACTGACATACAGTCGACTGTACATTCCGGCTGACCATATGGTGGCCTGGCCATATCAAAACACAGGTATTTCTTGTCCATCATCATCACATTACGGTGCCCTCTTCGTTCAAATCCGTAGTGATTTTTCTTTAATTTATTCCTAAGGCATTCAAGTATTTGTAGTAACCTTAAACATGTTAGTACTTCAGGCACTTTGACAGCAATCTTTGCATCAAGGAAGATTCCAGAAGCAAAAGGTGAAGAGTGTTAATTTGAATGGAATATAATATGTTTTGGTTAATTTATTTGTTTTCCTTTTATTTATTTTTTATCGATACACTATTATACAAATTAATAACTGTTGTCCTCGCACAAATTAGACGTCACGTTTCTTCCTGCCACTGCCAATACAGCCTTTGGGTGTAGTAAAACTTGAAAACTTTATACTATCCACTGCTTGGAAGCGTCGTTCGTTAACAAGTTCGAAACGGCGTGCAAAAAGCACTTTACCTGTCAATAACTACCACTAAATCAGATTACGGACTCGCCCTCGAAAATGGTAACCAGGGGTGACGTAGGGATTCCAACTATCTACAGTTGCTTCGGATTTGTCTTTATTTCTCAGTAGTGTAAGGAAGAGGAGGAAAATAAAAGAACATATTTTATATATTAAAGGTTTATACAAGAGAATCCTTCTTTGACCTACTTATCGGAATCATGCCACACCTTAAAAAGTTTTCAAATTTAATTTCATCGAAAATGCTCGACTAATTGATAGAAGAAGTAAGTTTAACGTAGATAAGTAAATAACATATAGAACAGACCCGATGCAAAGTGTTTGTGAATCCATTTTATTTAAAGGGGATCCCAGACACACGCGGCCTGCGGTGGCGGTGGCGGCCTGATGTATTCTGTATGCAATGTATGATGAGAAACTTCAGACACGCGCGGCCTGCGTTTGCATATTGAGGCTGCGGCGTGCGGTAGGCCGCCACCGACGGCCGCGTGTGTCTGGGATACGCGTTAACCTAATTAAAGGTTTGTATGTTGTTTCTGATTTCATAGGTGGTCACCCTACTTAGTTGAGGGGATGTATTTTGTAGTTGGACGTATTCTGTGCCAGCTCTTTAGGGCGAATGCTTTAAGTAGATATTAATAATAGGAATTATGTACACACTTAGTTTGGAAACCAGTAATGGAATGGAAATTAAATCTTAATCTTGATTTAATTAATAACAATAGGTACCTACTAAAAATTGTAGCCGAGATGGCAAGTTATTCATGTTTTTATTTTATTACTTACCTAAATAGTTTTAGCTGATATAACAAGAAGTTGTTTTGAAAGTGATTAAAATATACAGGTACATAAATTGTTCTATTTAAATGGGACCGTGCGTGAAATGTTAATAATTTATTGTTTGAATAGAAGAATTAGTTGTTCGTCGCAGTGAGCCCGCACGTATACATACGGCAACTTCTCCCTCGTCTAATCGCCGTGCTATCTGCACTGCCGCCTAAGCCCGTGCTCCTCCTGAAGAACATGACATGAAGACGAAACAACACTGCAGTACAAAACAGTGCAGTAGCTAGTGAAGACATTACAGTAGCTCCTTTGCTACCTCAATAGCAATTTCTTTGACAATTTACAGTATTATTATTATGTAGGATAATAATGTACCTAGCTCGTTGAAGTGGCAGTGAGCTGGTCACATCTGCCGGAGAACCGATAACCGCTGGGGTAGGCGAGTCCTCGAGTGGAGACCACGACTTGGCAAGCGTAGTATGGGACGCCCCCGGCTCGATGGAGCGACGACCTGGGTAAGGCTGGTAGTGATTGGATGCGGAGAACCGAGGATCGGGTTCAGTGGCGCACCTTGGGGGAGGTCCTATGTCCAGCAGTGAACTAGTACGGGCTGATGATGATGTACCCTCTGTACGAATTTATAAATTCTTAACTTCCTCAATACCTATACATTGGTACTTTATTGTAAGATCCAGCCAAGCTACTATCGTTAAAATCATCATCATAATATCAGACTTTTAACGTCCGCTGCTGGACACATAAGCCTTCCCCAATGAGCGCCCTACATCACCCTTGTCCTCCGCCCTCCGCCGCTTCCGACCACCTTCTTTAGGTCACTTTCGTCTTCAAGGACTGTGGACGACGTTGCGACGTTGTGGCGACGTTGTTTATTCGCTATCACCGAATAAAAGTTTGCGGTCTCCCAAATTAACAGTATTTTTAAATTACCCCGCAGGTTATCTAATGAGGTGCTTAGAGCGAAACTGCCAATTACAGAGAACCCGGCTCATCCCCAAAGTGACACGGCGTTTAATTTACGGACCCCACAACAATTACTCAGGTTATACCGGGATTATACCCCCAAGGGGTTTCATCCCTGCTCCAGCGAGTTGCGAAATTTGTGGATTTTTCGTGGGTCGTGTGCCTTTGCGGTATGGACGGCGAGAAGAGAGATTTGGATTGATATCAAATTGGGGATATTATAGGATTGAAATATTATCATAGTTATGGGTCGTGTCAATATAAGCTGTTAACCACAAATGGGTTAAATACATAATAGTATATAGAGTTCAAAACTGTGACCTATTGTTATTTGTTACTAGCTGTTGTCCGTGGCTTTGTTCGCTTCAACAAAATGCCCCTGAGTGCCCCTATAACGGTGTAACTATATTATGTTACACCTGTATGTCAGTTTTGAACTGGAGTCATCCTGGAGCATTTTCAATAACATCTAATCAATCTTCTTTGACCTGCAATTTTAAATACCTAGGTAGATATTTTAGGAAATAAGTTAATTTTATTGCTGGTCTTCTAGAAGTTCGCAAAGTGACTTTTTCTTTAGAAAAAATATCATGCGACTTCCTAAATACATATAACCATTCTCAGCGATTCACAAAAAAAAAAACAATTTCACAAAAGGGGCTGACTGTACCCCTTACGATGGTCTTATCCTTGGTCTTATTAAGAGTATATTTGTGGAGAAGTGTTTTGTATCTTGGATTTACGTCAATAATGTCCAATCTAAAAATATATCCAACCATTGAAAGAAGTCTAACCAAAACGTCCAATTTTAAAAATGTCCTATCTTAAAAACGTCCTGAACTTCACCCGAAGTTTTGGTCAACAATAATGTATCGTTTCGTTAAACAAATTATTTATCAGACGCGAACACGCCTAAGCACTTAGCTATGTCAAAACTTGGATAAAGTATGGAGGAACTTGTCAGACATGGGCGGCGCTGTCGGAGTTAGTTGGGAATGTTTGTGGGATTCCGCGGCAACATAGTTACAACCTTCGGCAAAGGGCGGAGTACGAAGGAAAATAATAAGCTTTCTGCATTTCATTTAGTCCCTTCTTTGTAAAATAAATAAACAGTACGGCGCGGCGGCCCGCACTAAACTTTCTCCACAGTTCTTTTTAGGGTTCCGTACCTCAAAAGGAAAAAAGGAACCCTTATATAGGATCACTTAGTTGTCCGTCTGTCTGTCTAGACCCTATTTCTCATGAGCGCGTGGAGGTATCAAGTAGAAATTACTATCAAATACTCAGGTCTGCAATCCCTTGGTGCGTGAAAATCAAACTTCTAAATCTTAAATTAAATATGGCCGATTTTGCCGCATTTTTGAGTATTTTGGTAATCAAAACCTATGAGGTACTTCCGGTTGACCTAGCACCTTGAAATTTGGCAAGAAGCAATGCCAAGCACAAGTAAATGGAAAAAATCCGAAAACAGTAAATTTGTAGTTACTTACATCACAAAAAAATGAATTTTCCTATTACCAAATCATGCATACAAACTAGATTTTCCCAGACCAATGGGTATTACTAAGTCAAAGACGAGCATAAGCAGCTACTACGATGTACAAAGTCTCATCAAAACCGTTAAAGCCGTTTTTGAGAAACTTTGTTTAGCGATTACAATCGCGGTCGAGAAAGTAACAACACCTTGCTTATGTTTTTCGTCAGTTTACCCAACTACATAAGGTGTAAACTTTTGTAATAACTAATCTGTGAACGAAGCAGTGTAATTATATCTTGCAAGTATTTAAATTAAACTGAATACGCACCGTGAAGTACTTACAGTAAAGTGTTTATTGCGTTTATTTATTGTTGTTATAAATCAACGTTCACCGACAAAACCATAAAAAGAACCGCCAATGGACTGTCAATTACAGCCCCATCTTCACGCGGTGCGCGTAAAGGAATGAATTAAACGCCAATAAAAATAATAAGTCGGCCACGGCCCAGAAGAGATTGGCAATTAGCCGGTACGACGTGGCCGGCGGAGAGGAGAGGTCAGATTCAGATACAACATTAACGCAATTCAGATATGAAAAGGTTAGATTTAGGAATATATGCAGTCCATTATACAAACATTTATTTCTGGTTTTTCCCCCACCTCTGGAGCAGTAGGCTGGATCACTACCAACTACGTCAACAGGCCAGTCAGAGGTCGTGGGTTTGATTCCCACCCGGGACCAACATTTGCGTGATGAGTATATCTGTTGATTTTCGGATTCTGGGTGTTTGTATGTATTTAACCATTTATTTTAAAGAATATAAGTATGTTTATCAGTTGATGAATACCCATTTACAAGCTTCGGCTTAATTTGGGACTAAACAGCCGTGTGTAAATTTGTCCAAACATTATTATTATTAAAATATTTTGCCTCGAGGGTTATTCATTCAATAATGCATTTCAGCTTTAAAAGCTCTAAGAGCAACTTGAAGGGAGACGCCAATAGCGTCTTCTTCTGATGAGAAAATTCAGGCATTTTAAAGAATATAAGTATGTTTATCAGTTGCTGAGTACCCATTTACAAGCTTCGGCTTAGTTTGGGACCAAACAGCCGTGTGTAAATTTGTCCAAACATTATTATTATTAAAACATTTTGCCTCGAGGGTTATTCAATAATGCATTTCAGCTTTAAAAGCTCTATGAGCAACTTGAGGGGAGACGCCAATAGCGTCTTCTTCTGATGAAAAAATTCAGGCACTTTCGGGATTCACACACACATGCACACTTGTACTCTGTCGCTACGAAACACTTAAGACCTAATAAATTGAACAATATACATACATTCATAACCTTTCGTACCTTCATACATACTACATACTTCGACACGGTGTATGACCAAATGGGCTTTGCTTTTTGGGTGAGGGGAACGCCTGAGTATCGCGACACGTCGATACTGAATTTCTGCAAATAAGCATCTTTCCAATATTCTCATATAGTAAAATAAGAGCTACCCTAACAAAGTTAATATTGGCATTTTACGATCTAGGTATTCTGCCATAAAGGCAAATTGCTTTTAGACGATACGATCATAACCAATGCAAACAAGCCGGCAAAAAGTTCAAACATATAGACACAAACGCCACCGGCATCCTGATACTCAGACATGCTAATCCTCACCAAAACCTCAAATAAATCTATTGAAAATAGCTGTGTTATGTTTTTCGAGGAACAAAGAAAAACACAAAGAGCTGCGTTTTTTCTTGTTTCGTGACGGACGGCCTAAACAGTTGACCTCCGTCGAGCGACTCTACATAAAGTAAACATACTTTTTTAAGACTTATGAATAAGTATTTGAATTGCAAAGAAGCAATAACCTTTATTAACTAGAAACAATGCACGGGTTTAGATTTAGACACGTATACGTAAATAAATACCGGTGCGTCCACGTGGTTCGACAACGTTAAACTTTTATGCAAGATCTTTATCATTAAATAGAATTCGACAATTTTCAGGCAAATTTGGACATTCTGTGACTAGTTACTTACAACTTTCTGGAAAATTTCCTAGAATCACCTCCGGGCCCTGATATTTTATTTGTAACAATACACTGAGCGACACAGTAAGGAGACCTTGCCGTAGTTTGGAGTACAGCAGTCAGAGTAGAAGTTAGATACCTAACCTACTCTAATAGAGACAACAATGTGAAAATAATGAGCTGTCATTAATTTACGTAAGATGTCAGGGTTGAGTGCAAGGAAGAACGACGCAAGGGCGAAAACCATGAAGTCTACATGAATAACAAACTCGACTGTAAACAGTCCAGAGAGTTGTTAGTATACATAGAGCGCGCGTTAGCAAGTTTGAACTGTAAGCACGGGTTTGAACAGTCTCGAAATTTTCAGAGCGACGCTATTAGTCACAAAACGTCAGGAGCGCTGATTGTTGCTTGCGCCGGTATTTATTATGATTTGGAGTAATCATGGTAACATTTGCAGTGCCAAGCTGTAAACACGATTCACGGAAACAAACGATCTAGAAAAAATCGATATTGAAGCGTCCATAGAACACCTGCTTACACTTGGCACAATTGGCAATGAGCGATGCGCGCACTCTATAGCTAGTATACTAACTCTATGAAACAGTTCGACCTAATGGGTAAGCGGGAACTGCATAGAATAAGCGAAAAAAACTCAATGAGTTAGGACAGTTGCCAGGTCTCGTCATTTTAACTCTCGAAAACTTCTACTGAGGTGTAAAAGTGGAAATCTCTTCGTTCTTCACGTCCGGGCCTCTATAACTGAGAACGACTCTCACTCTACACTCTGTTTATGCGAGAGTCTGCACTTATAAAAAGACAAATAGAGCGCGGTTATTTGTTTTCTATTATTTTAAGCTGCTTTTTAAACGACCAACGCTGTTGAATGGCCAACGCTCTACGCCTGTTTTGTTTACTTCATTTCATTGTTTTTATGCCACATTCTTAACAAAAGTGCGCAAGTAGGTCAATGCCGTTACAGTATTTTCTACTTCTGCACTTAATGAGTCTGAGGATGTGATAATTAAATTACCTATAAAGAAATTAATATAATTAGGTTTAAAAAAATTAGTATAAAAAATTACGTAGGTATCTTTACTTTAAATAATATAATAGTATATTATATTATTTAATTATAATAAGTATACACTTATTGGCGATATAATATTTTCGCGTCGTGCATGCAGTTTGTGTGAAATTAAAATCTAATCTAAAAAAATAATGGGCTAATCTTTGTATAGAAATTGCTTAGCGCATTTAAAAAAATTGGGACCTTTCAAGTAAGTGGATCACAATTTATTCACAAAGCGGCTCCAGGGGCGGCCTGCGAGGCATTTATTTCATTGAGCCCATCAGTAGGAATTTCGGTGGGGAATCGGGAATCGTTGCAGTTCATAAATTATTTTAAATTTACATCAGTAACTCACTTTTTAATTTTACTTACACATACACACACATACAATACTGAGTATTTGTTGAAAATGTATAGCTCACTCTTAAAAATGAATTCAGTGTCTAATATGAAACAACTGTTGGACTTAAAGGACATTTTATTTATAATTATATAATTATTTACGGGTCTTACACACGAAATAGTTTTATTTACCTTGGCCGACGTTTCGACCAGGTTACACTGGCCGTGGTCGTTTATTTAACAATCAATGTGAAATTGTTAAACGTATTTTTCGTAGGTTTTTAAAAAATTGATTTTTCTTGCGAATGTATGGAAGTTGACTACTTACCTAGAAAAAAAACAATAATTAATTATACTAAATGCCCCTACCAGCTACCTACAATAGCCAGACCGTTTGTAACGGAGCAAAGGGATAATTTTGTTACACGTACTTAAGTAGGTGCTCTCTACATACAAATAAAAATCAAGACGAAACTGTGTCCCAATAGAAAACACAAACCAACAACAATAGTTTCCTGATAAAGGTAGTTAGGTAGGTCAAAAAACATTAAGGTACCTAATTAATTTTGCTTTTCATCAATGTCTAGTAGCAGTTATGTAGGTAATAGTTGCCACATAGGTAGGTGAGTATTTAAAATGACTTATTTCCAACTCGACACCCATGAGTACTATCACGAAAAATTCCCATCTCGTCACCTTGCCATAAATCATGACAGAAAACAAAACTTTAAAAGCAGTATTAATGGCATATTTAAACTTTAAAATGGATTTAGCAATGACGATTCCCCAATCCTACCATTCCAGTGTTCACAAATTATCGTGGGTGCCGTGGTGTATCGATTGATGTCAGAAAGGGACCGGCATATGCCACTGAGCCAACGATTGAAGAGGACAAAGTATAAACCTTCCGAGAACAAGATAGCATCAAGAGTTGCGTCAGGAAGAAGCGAGACGCGCTGGCGCACCATCAATAAAAGGTTTTTCTTTTTTTCCATTGTTAACTGTTTATTTATTCATAACACCTTTGTCGGTTTTTGTCCCGCTCATTAAGTCGGATTACCTCATAAAAGCGTGCAGTAGACACTCGTTTACATAATAGTGGAGTAATTCTAATTATGAAGTGGTTTCCAAATTGTTTTAAGATATTTGGACAACATTAGAAGAGTTGGACAAGGACAGCCAGCGACAGAGGGGAGAGGAAGAGGTTGGAGGAGGCCTTTGCCAAAAATGGGCAAACAGATAATAATGTCGATAACTATTAATGTAACTAATATTTTGATTATTTATCTGAAATAAAGGCTTATTATTATTTATATATAAAAGAGTTGAAATTCCAAAGGGTGCAGTGCCAATAATAGATATAGAACAGAGTCTATTTTTAAAATATGCTATTTATGCTATTTTTAAATATTAAAAATTTTTGACAAATTAATAAGAAAGACGAACAAAAATAGAATCGAATAAAAATTTGGCACATAATTATACCCTTTGGAATTTCCATTCTTCATTTATTGTTTTTTATCAAGCGCTTAAAAAAGAAGATTATTTTTAAAATCTTGTTGCACTTGGCCAGGTCCGGTAATTGACATTAAAAATCGCTACAGCAATAAAAATAATCATATCAACATGTAGACGTCCACTGCTGGACAAAGGCCTAAAAATAATATTAGTCTCCAATTAATTTTATAAGATGTAATAATTCGGAGGCAAGATGCATGAACAATCCGGGGCCATCGTGAAATAAAGAACACACACACAAACACACACCCATTACACACAGACTGTTTAATGACCTATTGTAATTTACTTTGTATATTGTAAATCCGATAATGGCAGTGTAAGAGCTAATAAAGAAGATTAAATTGTTTTCAGTGTTGTAGATTTTGTGAAAAATATAATAAAAAAAACGGAGATCGTTCACATTTATAGCATGATGAAGAGAAACTGCCGCCACAGATTAAGTAATAGTTATACTGCCACTTTCTACTCTGGGGCCTGCGCACGATTCGCAACTGCACTTCTATTAATCATGACATTTTAGACATCACGACAGACGCCGCAGCAAAACTTGTGTCAATAAACCACAAAAGCAACGACATAAAATACATCTGTTTTAGGTTTTTACAAGCTGTTACTTAAACATAAAATGTATAATATAATATGTTTATGGTGGAAACAGAGAAATGATAAGTGTTATAAATTGACGTCAAAAAGAGAATAGGTTATTGAATTCCAACTTTGAATAACCGATTTGGAATGTTTGAATTTTTTCATTGTATTTAAAATATTAAGTGCTTGTGGATGTATTGTGCGGGAAACTAAAATAAAAGTGTGTTTATAACAATTTAGTTTTTATAACAAAACATTCAGTTCGATCCAAAATTGTAAAAAGTTGTAAAAACGCGAATGTAAAGCTTAGCACAAGGCGCCAACTAGCTTTGTAGCTGTGCCACAATTCTGTGTGGAGCCGTGGCTGTAATGTAACCTCCACCGCCAGTTTAATAAATAAGAAATATGACTTTATATTTTCAATAAGATATGGCTTAAAGGTCTAGTAACCAAGCCAAAACTACCTTTAAAAAACGACTGTATTACCACAGTACTATTTCGTATTCGTCCCACATACTAATGTCTAATGGCCTTCATCTGCTATCAAATTATGTAATAGGTCTCGATATTCCGTATTGATTAAGAGCTATAAACAATTTAAGTGGCAATCAATTTCAGTCCGCGTGTAGCGGCCACACACGTGAAGTTTTCTTTTGCGCAAACATTCTGGGTAAGTTTGAATAAAACCGATTCCACTGATGTTTATGAGTTTTTTATTGCTTTTAAAACTACGCTTGGCTTGAATTAGAGAATTAGTTTTGTAACGCAGTTTTACTTTTCAAAACGCAGCCCACATCGGAGCATAACTTTTGATGGATCAACTACTTAATCATTTTCATTAACATCCGCAATCAACTCAATCCATATCTCTACATTGTTTTCTTACTTATAAGTGTAACGTAATCTGCAATTTTCGATAAGTACTTTTGAGATATCCTAGTACGGAACAGCAACTACTAAGAGTAGGTAAGTACTGAGGTTTGAGGATGATCGCTGCAGTAGGTATGGGATAATCATTGCTGTACGGAAATCAAGGAAATGGAAGTAGCGAAACCGGAAATACTTACCGAGCGTCGGTGGCACAGTGGGGAAGACACGGCCTGTCATGTCGAGAGGTCCGAGCTCGATCCCCGGTCGTGCTATGTATACCAGGGTTCTCGAAACTTAAGATTGCTGACTGATCACAAACGGTGAAAGAAAATATCGTGAGGAAACCTGCTTACGCAGAATAAGGACTTCTTAAGGCGCTGTGAAGTCCACCAACCCTCACTGGACTTGCAAGGTGGACGTACGCCCTCGTTGAGAGCCTATGCCCCAATAATAGGGACTAATTTATGGCTGTTGATTTGATGTGATCTGAAAATAACGCGGATCGAAGTCGTATGACCGATTTGCAGCAAATCGTGTGATCGACAGTCTATTTCGAAACGCGCGGTCGTGGCACGTCGCTGCGTCCCATCACAACGAGTATTATATACAGTATCCTGTCGTACGCGATCCAGATGTGCGGCGCGATGAGGAATGAGGATTAAAGGAATATAAAATAACGTGGAGACTCTTGTTTATCTTTTAAGTTTATTTAGTAATCAGTAATCAGTAGTTTAGTATCGCTATCAGTGGAAACCTTTAATTGGTTGTCTGTTTTTAATTTAAGTTTTATAAGTTGAATTTTGTAACCGTAGGTTTTCCTAATAAAATAAAATACCCCAAAATTACTCAATTTTATCTAAAAAAATTCAACACTGTAAGAGAAAACTAATTCATTATTATATTGACATACTTTATTTATACTAAGAAAGCTCCGCAGATTCTTGAAAGTTCAATTTTTAATTCGATAATCTGTGCTCCTTGAGGTCCAAACGACCGCGGCTCCAATGGAGATGTCGCAGCCATTTCGTTTAATTAGTCGTTCAATTGCACACCTAGCCCTTTCATTAAGTGCCGGCATTCAATTTAATGGCTAAGCCAAATCGTTGATTGCAACGTTTAACTAAACGGCTAAACGTTTTCCGTGCATGCAGTCTAAAACATTTCCAACAACCAAAATCTTATTCGAATACATTCAGTGATTTTAGAGAACAGTTACAAGTCGAAAAGCAACTCTCATTTATAAGTAGTAGTATACTCCTATTGATATTGATTATCCAGAAAAATAATCACCTTGATAGTACCTAGATTAGGTTTAACTTGACATAGGAGGCAATCGTATTTTAAATTTATTTATATTTAAGTATTTTATTCACGGCACCGCACGCGACAAATCTCTCCATAAGTGCACCCTTCAAAACTCGTTGAACTCGAAATATCAGACACGTGGTAGGGTCGACTCGGTCCATAGTGACAAGGTTACAATCAGTGTGGGGAAAAACGGAACTTAACTACCAAATTCAAGCTATAGTACATTTATGTAATTTGTAGTTTAAATTGTCAACTACTTTTATAGTTGAACTACAAGTACTTACGCGTTAGTAACATGTAGTTGTTATAACCAGGATTGAGGCATTCAATTTGCGAGATAATTACATTTTTGTAAAATGATTCAATCGACACCACACGATTGGGTCACTACAAAAAATTATTATAAAATAACACTAAGGCTAGGACTTTGGTTCTTGGATCTATAGTTAGGTATACTTGTATCTACCTTATAGTTTTTAGATCTGTAGATAACTCATTCGTTTCCGAGATATTTAAAGTTTTGGAAACACTGAAGTCACTGCAAAAAGTTATAAAACATAACCAAATAGGCTAGGTATATACATACATAGGTGGACGGATAATTAGAAACAGGGCAAGATTTTCATATAATCGAGGTCACTTTGAAGCCATGATTCTCCATGAAGGATTGATCGGGGCATGATCTGATGACGGTCATCGAGAGAGTACATGGAGGACTTTCAGATCGCTATAGTTATCTAACTGATCAGATGAGCCGTTTGGTAGTAGCATCGTCATGTAGAAAAAAACCTGCAAAATGGCATAAAAATGTACGAAAATCTTAAAGTTAAGGAATCATGACGATGCTGCTCCCAAACGGCTGATCTGATCAATTGGATGTCTATAGCCATCTAAAAGTCCTCCATGTCCTCTCTCGATGACCGTCATCAGATCATGCCCCGATCAATCCTTCACGGAGAACCATGGCTTCAAAGTGACCTCGATTGTATGAAAATCTTGCCCTGTTTCTAATTATCCGTCCACCTATGTACATTTATGTAGTTTTCAGTTCTGTAGATAGCTCTTTTCCGTCCGCCCCAAGGTCCTATTGGATTTGGAACTCCACATATATTATATCAGTTGTTATAAGAAATTATCAAAATTGTGTTGATAAAATATCAGTATGTCCACCGCAGACATTTAAGAATGCTACTTATGAGCTGGTCAATCCGAATTCAGCGCAGCACACGCAGCGCTGCATAAGACATTGCAATGTATGAAACATTATAGAAAATGTCCGTAACTTCTACCAAAGTAGTAATGGTATAACTAAATGTGGTTAAGTAACTACAACAGTTCAAATTACATGTAGTTGAGAAACCAACTACGTCGTATTAACTACTGGTAGTTGTAACATTACAAGTAGTAAACTATCTCTCTGGTTACAACTACAAGTCTCGCCTGGGCCCGATCGCCTCGCTTGTCCCGCTCGCCTCGCTCGCCCGGGCGAGGTAACTCACTCTGTTTACCAATACGCCGCGCCGCGCCGGCTATTACCAATGCAAATGACGCCCTATTGAACGAGGTGGAGGTAGCGTCCGCAACAATAATCGAATAAAATACAACAATCACTTTTCTAGTTTAGTTTTGTATACCATAAGATTTTTTTCCCATCAGTTATATTATTATGCACAGTTATATTGAATTAGTAGAAACTCTCAAAGTAAGATGCAAGGTAGCCATCGATGTTATGTATGGAGAGCGAACTCGTCGTCACACCAGCTTGTCCCACACGGGTAAGTCGTGAAAATATCACTTGTTAAACGATTTAATAACTTTTAGGGTATTCTAAAAGAATAACAGACGACATTAAGTGCTGTAATGGGCTCAATAACATGGCGTAAAATGTCTGTAAATTCGGACGCGTAGGAAAAGTTATTTAGAAAAAGCGTAACCCAAGAGACTGGAAACCTTGATCCGAAACTTTTACTTTTACGAAAATGGAAATAAAACGATCATAAATAAATGAGGCGCAAATTTCTCCTTAACGGTCTAAGCGGGCGAAAATCGAAACATTTGAGGTACTAATTTGACAGTTCCTAAGTAAAATTTAAAACGCTTTATCTAACTTTATCTGGAAAACAACAAATTCTAGACTGGCCGTGTTTTTAACTCAAATTAAAGGTCTGGTCTTCATTTTGGATGACAGCTGTCAAAATTTAAAACAACCATATATATCTCGAAAATTATATCTAGTATAATCGACAAGTTGCCACCTGATCATTGTGATATTTGCATTAATTGCTAGGTATATAAAGAGTGAATAGTTTTCTTGGAGCTGGAAAAAAAACTGCAAAAAATTTATACTAATACTAAATAAAATAAAATAAAAAATAAAAATACTAATTAATTTCTTTTTTGTTGACCGTAGTTAAATTTTCGACAGTGTTTTGCTTTGCGTGCCGGGCCAGTGCCTGTGTGTGTTCGGTTGACGTTTCAATGTATACCACTATACGTGTATGTAACATACACCCACGCGGTGACGCCGCCAATTTATAAAGAGCTGCCGCGTCTTTCCTTTCCTAAGAGAACAACGGTCAGTCTGTGCGGTTGTGTAAATATATGCGTTTGTTGGTATGTGTGTTCGTGAGCGACGTGTTAGCACTTGGCTCACCTTCGCGCGACCTCGCGTTTCGACACCGGCCGGGCAAACAGCTAGTTATTGTTCTCCTGAAGGTTTGCACCGAGCTGCGCGCGCGCTGATTACTGATGAGCACCGATCGCACGTTCTATTTTTAAAATGTTATTTAGGTTTATTTACCACCAAGACTTAATAAGTATGTATTTAATTTAGTGTTGTTTAGAGATTACCGCAGAGTAACGCAAACTCGTCTCCTACAGATAAACCTATCTAGGTTTCCGCTACAGGACTGATAAGTGCAATTTATGTGTTAACAAAAAAAAACTATCTACCGGACAATATGCTCCGCTCAGTTCTTTTTCATATTTCAAAATTTGTTTATACAATACCTAACTCTATACACACAGTTTATGGAGTTGTCGTATTAATGTAGGACCTATGGTATCCTCTAATCATAAAATTTTTATTGATTTTTGTACCTACTAGTTGTTGCCCGCGGCTTCGTCCACGTCGAATAGGTAAGTGTTTGTCTTCTGCGGGATTTGCATAATTATGTTCATATCCATGACAAATGTTACTAGAATTTTCATGTCGAGCCGTGAAAGCATAATTATACTTACATTTAACAAGCTCACTTTTTGTTATTGACCGAGCGAGCGAAGCGTTTAAGTTTCGAGATTGGCCAAAAATACTATTGTCCGTCTGTCCTTCTGTCTTTCTGTCTGTCTGTAATTCTCTACAGGTCGCATTTTTCAACCGATTTTGATGAAAATTTGGCATAGGTATAAATTAATCAAGCCGACAAAATGAGTAGAATAAGATCTTGAAAAACATTTTTTCGAGTACGTACCATACTCGCAAAGTGGTAGTGAATTTTTCTTTCTCGTGGATCCCATGGTGTGGGGTATTGTTGGATAGATCTTTCAAAAATAATGCGGGTGTGTAATAAACATTTTTCGATTTAGGGATCCGTTGGCGAAATATTAAGCTTTATAGTGCAAACTTTTGACACTTTAGTAGGTACTTAATCTGTCTCCAACTTCAAAGTTGTCTGTTCGTTTCTTTTAGGTTTGGTTTGTATGGGCTGGCGAGGTCTACTATTCTCACGGAACCACTAGTTTATAAGAAATAAGAAAGTTAGTAAGATATAAGTACCTTACTAAGATGAATCCAGTGCAGCTGAAGGTTGATTGCTGTTTGTCAGAAGGTGGTCGAAGTTACTTCATATTCAGTTAAATAATAATATACCTAACAGGTAGTTCAGTAAACATTTCTGCAATGGTCCTTCGACCCGGAGAGTAGTTTGATAGAGAAATTATGAATTGAAGGAAATTTGTAAAAAAGTTATTTGCAAATCTATCGGTACTAAGAAAAACCTAATCTAAAAGGAATGGACTATATTTCAATGGGAGAATATAAATTTATTTCCACAAACCATGTTTGTTGACGGCTAAACTCGTAAATTCAGCCTGTGATCGGAATTGACGACGCCCTTGGGACCTGGAGGTTCAACCCTTTTTCCCTAAAATCTTTTAACAAAATAAGATAGAGCCGTGGCTTCAGTTATAAATGGCTTTAAACCATCGGCCATTCTATATCGGATGTTGTGGAATTATCTTTTACTTAATCCGTTTTAACATCATTATTCATGGAACGGCTCCCGACAGCGAAGTGCAAAGATAGTACATTTTAGACTTTCGCGCTTTGTATTCATAATTATATAATTATTCACAGCGATCAACAATGACAGCTCGCCTCTCCAGTCAGCTCGTGACCACGGCCAGTGTAACCTGGTCGAAACGTCGGGCAAGGTAAATAAAACTATTTCGTGTGTAAGACCCGTAAATAATTATATAATTAAGTGCAAAGATGTTTATTTAAAAAATTACATTTGGTCGTTTTAGAGCGTATGACATTAACCAATGAGTAAGTATTTTCAGAAATTGTAACTTCCATACTGTTTGTTCCATACTATCATTGTACTACTTTCTGAAAAACATTACTTTCAGAGACATTTGGTGCTCTAGCATTAATTGCAGCGAAAACATATGGAAATACGAACGAATTTGCGACCTAAATCGTAACACATTTAAGTCTGATCTTAATTCTGTAATTTATAATGTATAACTTAAGCCTCTGTCTGCTTCCTCCGAGAAGCCTCTGATGCTACTGGTTCCTCTCCCCTACGCTGTCAACAAAATAGCCCAATATAGCTAACTTCAAAGAGATTTCATTTGTTTTTACGGCACTCGGCGCGTTAGAATTTCCAGCGCACTTCGCAGTTTCTAACTTTGAAACTGCGAAAATCCCGGAAAATAATCTAGTTTGTTTTATTTATTTTAACGCACAGCTTCCTTTCAATTTCACGGCGGGTTCACGCGCCCCCGACTTTCTCTTTGTACTGAATAAATTATGCTCACACCTCGTAAACTGAAGTGTCTGTTTACTCTGTGGTTGGTGCTTCGGGAGGGTGGAGATTTCTTTTAAAAACAAATGCAGCGCAACAAACGAAGACAGAGATGTTATGTTTTATTCATAACTTTTTATTTTGTTTGGATCTTGCTTTACGCCTTCACACATTCAATCAATGTTGTTTGCAGTGTTGCTTATATTTAGGAATACTGACCTGCTCTGCGAGCCAATGGAGAGGGCTATGCTCGGAGAACCTATTATCTCCTCTGTGCTCGGAGTTTCTTTGAAGGATATGATCCGTAAGGTTACCGACATAGTCGAAAAGATTAGCAAGCTGAAGTGGCAGGGGGCAGGTCACATCTGTCATAGAACCGACGGCCGTTGGGGCAGGCGAGATCTGGAGTGGAGACCGCGGAGCGGTGCGCGCAGTGGACGGAAGACATGAAGGTGGCCGGGAGCGGCTGGATGCGGAGAGCGGAGGACCGGGTATAGTGGAGTTCATCATCATCATCATCATATCAGCCTCTAGACGTCCACTGCTGGACAAAGGCCTCCCCCAAGGTACTCCACGACGACCGGTCCTGCGCTAACCTCATCCAGCTGTGTCCCGCGACCTTCACCAGATCGTCGGTCCACCTTGTGGGAGGCCTGCCTACACTGCGTCTTCCGATACGTGGTCGCCACTCGAGAACCTTTCTGCCCCAACGGCCGTCAGTTGTACGAGCGATGTGCCCAGCCCACTGCCACTTCAGCTTCGCAATTCTTTGAGCTTTCTCGGTGACCTTGGTTGTGGAGTTCATTGGGGAAGGCTTATGTTCAACAGTGGATGTTGAAGGGCTGATATAATGTCGCGAAAAACTGTCAGCCGAGATATTGCACTTTTATAGTTTGGCAAAGTCTCTTCGAGGGTCAGGAGACGGTGCTGACTGGGCTAAACATCGGACCAACTTCTGTCTAGAGTAACAGTTATACTCAGACGCAGTCGTGGGTGGTGTGGGTACGCTAGTCTACCTACTCACTATAAAAAGATCCTAAGAACTAGAAAAAGAAGTACGTTTTGGTACTTACTCTCCATCAGCATCTAGCATAATCATTCAATTGAAATATCCTTTATTAAGCATCGAATCATACATACAATAACTTGATAAATATTTTTTAAGACAGTAATGCCACCCTATTATGGCGGCAATTTTCAGGCAATATTTATTTATAAATTACATCTTTCATCTTGTGCTGTTAGAAGTTTAGTCTACTATCATAAACTAGTCTAAGTGCAATTCATGTGTCATCATCATCATCATCAACAGCCTATTAATCTCCCCACTGCTGGGGCTCAGGCCTACCCTCTCAACGAGGGCGTGCGGGCTATAGTCCACCACGCTAGCCCAGTGCGGGTTGGTGGACTTCACATGCGCCTAAGAATTTCTTCTTCGGCGTATGCAGGTTTCCTCACGATGTTTTCCCGTTTGAGAGCAGTCAGTAAATGTACTTAAGTTTCGAGAAAAAAACCATTGGTACATGGCCCAACCGGGGATCGAACCTCGGACCTTTCGATATCATACGTCGCGTCTTATCCCCGAGGCCACTGACGCTCTATTCTTAATTCATGTGTAGTTTAGAGTTTCTGTCAAGTGGTTGATACTCTGGCATGCCCGGAGGTGAAGTTAGAATAGTACCTACTTGCTTGGTAGTTTAGTACTTATATCTAAAATCATAGAGATGGTAAAGAATCGTGAAAATTATCGATATTGAATTAGATGCAAGTACCCAACAAAGCTACAGCATAGGTACCTACTAGGAAACATGAAATAATTTTTATTTTCATTTTATCATCATTCTAAAACGTATTGGAAACCTTCCTGGAAGAAAATGATTTACTTGCGTGTTGTTTTCTATCTATAAGTAAAATAATTAGGACTGAAAATTCTTTGCATTGTTTTATTATTGCATTGATAAAATGAACATCTGTTTAGTCCATCATGAGACAGGTCTGAATGTGTAGTATGCCTCTGCCGATTCAATGTTTCAAGTAATGCGGGTCCCGATGTTTCACATCATCACATCAACAGCCTATTAATTTGTCCACTGCTGGGGCTCAGGCCTACCCTCTCAACGAGGGCGTTCGGGCTATAGTCCACCACGCTAGCCCAGTGCGGGTTGGTGGACTTCACATGCGCCTAAGAATTTCTTCATCGGCGTATGCAGGTTTCCTCACGATGTTTTCCTTCATCGTTTGAGAGCAGTCAGTAAATGTACTTAAGTTTCGAGAAAAAACCCATTGGTACATGGCCCAGCTGGGGATCGAAGTCCGGACCTTTCGATATGATAGCCCGCGTCTTATCCCCTACGCCACTGAGGCTCTTTCCCGAAGTTAATTTGCTATAAAATAGCTGCCATCAGAAACAACACTGGCATTCTCGTAAAATGCAGTGATAATTTTATCGATCACATCAATACTGACGTCACTTCGCTCTCGTATGTTTACGACTATCTTCATTTTTATTCAACAAGATCGATATGATAACATATCTGTTTATCGTTTACTTACAACACTAGCACTACACCTCTATACGGAGTCGACGCGAATTGCCACGAACTTGTTCCTTGCCTGATGCCAATTCATTATCGGTCTTCCAGACGTAGCGTGAATATCGTTCGATTCTCATTCACCAACACAAATACCTGCCTTATATTAAAGCGTGGTAAGGTCCAATATTGATTGTTAAGACACAACCGATAAGACAAAACGGAATCGGACGACGAATGATTACTAGTCTCGCATGTTTGGATTTCGAAAGTCTTATTAGTTACAAACTGTAATTAAAAAGTAACTGTAACGCGTTTGTATTAAGGTTAGTTTTCCCAGCTCAGTTACGTGTGTAGGTTCTTTTAAATGCCCGCTTCGGTGAAGCAATGAGAGAGGGCGTGCGATAAATAACCGCCTTTGAGCCGTCACCGCTCGGCTATTAAAATATATTCTGAGATTGCTTGTTTTTTTGTGGCGGGACTTGGCCAAGTTCCCTGGAGCCAGGATCGTCGGGTATGCGCTTGATATTTAGATGCTATTTCGTTGAAGCAAGAATTTTGGAAATTTTATCGTCCAGGACATAAAAAAATACCATTAAGTGAAGATGAAAGACCCAGATTAAGAAATATAATCGATATCTGTAATACGTAATGTATCGACATTCAGTTACTACATTACAGTAGGTACTTACTTACACTAATTTACAATGCAACTGTTAGTATGTAGTACTAGGTACCTAGGTTAATTGTTATTTTAAACAAAATCCTGCATTATTGAAATATTTTAATGCCCATAACCCCATATCACGATTCACAAAAAATCCGCTTCTAAGCTACTTTTGTATAACAAAATGATACTACTAGCGCCATCTGTCGTAATACTACTTACTATTCCGACTACTATATACTTACTTACCGATCTTAGAAACTTATTTGGACCGTGTAAAAGAACCGAATTGAGAACTAACGCAAAGTTTACATAATCTTTAACCGAAATACAGTTAAGTAGGTATATGTATATTATGAAGCAAACAAATTGCAGAAACGCCACAAAAGAATATGAAATACCTAATGAAATATCAATAATTGCTCAAGGACATCATATAAAAATAAATACAGAAAGCAGAAAAGTTTCTGAAGTCGATTTCTTCAATAAAAGTTTTTAGTAACGAGAGGTCGAAGATAATAAGTAAATAAATCTTTATAAATAAAACTGAACCGCCCCTGTTTAAAACCTACATTGCATTTACGTGTAGGCGATTCTACCTTTTGAATCTACTCAATCAGCATACTGAACCAGTATTGCTCGTAGGCGATTACTTTAGGCTTTTCTCTCAAAACCGAATGGTTTTGATATATTTACCTAGGCTCGACATGTCGAGATGAGAAGAAGAAACAAAAGGCTCACGAGACGGCGAATCGAAGGATAACGACCGTCGAAATTGTGATAGTTGGTAATAAGAAAAGCAGCTGAGAATCATCATTTAATATACCAGCAGTTGTAAGTACTAAATCCGGTGGTCAAACTTAGTGCAAAGGGGCCTTCTGGATTGCTACTTCTTACGTAGACAAATAGCTATAGAATCAGAGCGAAACTCTGAATCTATGTAGATTTTGACACAATCTCTGAAGGAAATTCTGATTGAATCGTAAAACATTTATTTAAGCGGTTATGTCAGGTCTCAGATCGCATTCTTGTAGAGGTAGGTGCGGAAGAGATTAATGACAAAGACGATTGAAGTCTCTTGATACAACCCTATCAAATAACCCTTACAGATCAATTTAGACGAGACCATCAATTCTCAGGGCGGATAGCGGATAGATATACATTACTTATAGAGGCGCTAAATCACGGGTGCAAACGGCATTTTTTCCGGTTCTCGCCCTCTGCTAGCGTCGAGTGCTGCCTGGAGAGATAGCAATGCGTCTGGTACTGTCAGCAAGACAGATAGATAAGCACATAAAACTGATGTTTCACGTTTTATACCTATGTGTCGATAAATATCAAAACCCCAGTACGCCCTTGATAAGTGAAATGGAGATAAGAATCTTATTCAAAGTATGTAGCATTTTAAAATGTTGTCTATACGGTGGAGTCCGGTGGACATACTGGCGTTTGATAATAAAGACACAACAAGACAAGATAAAGAAAAACTGTTTTTTTTAATTAGCTTAAAAATCATTCCTATTTTCAATAACTTGTATTGTATTCCTATAGGTTCCATAAGGATAAAAAAGCCATTCAAATTGCATTGTATTAATTACTGTAATAATGGCGTCCGCTGTATGACCGTTGACATAGTAGTAGACGTAACTAACGACCTCAAACAATTTTACGACATATTGAAAACATTTTTAAGTTAAATAGGTGTAGTAGATACCTAAAATCATCTACCCGCTTACTTACATTTAGTGAATTGACTTTTCTTGAACATCGCTTATTAATATCATTATGATAAACAAGATTAAGGGCTTCTTTCACCACTTCCTGATATTGTTACAGATAGTAATCTTAGTGATAAACTAATCTATCAGATAAATCTGTGTGATAGACTATATAAAATATATAAGATATAGGCAATCAGATACCTGTAAAACCAAAAAAATAGGCTATCTGTCAGTTAACCTGCAGATAGGGTATCTGGGACTTTATCAGCAAGAGGTGTAAGAGGCCCTTAATCATTTTATTCTTAGATTTTGTTATGCAGGCAGTGCATAGGGCGGGGCGTCAGCCTCATTATTTAGATATTAAACCTGCACTCTCCCTCCGCACTTTCCTCTGTGACAACTAGGGTTGCCAGGGCTATAGTTATTTAGGAATTATTGTGGTCATTATTTCGAAAACAAGTACGACATTCTCATGGAAAAATCGCTTTTAGAATATACGAACTCTTTATTGATTGATGGAAGATACATTTTTGAAGTGCTTACGAGGGTAGGTATTCAGATTGGACGTTTTTCAGATTGGACATTATTATCGTACGTCTTACTAAGTAATGTAATTAAATGACCGACTAGCAATGATAAAAAACGCGTGGAAATATAAATTTGTAACCATAGATGTTTCTAATAAAACAGAAAATTGTAATCAAAATAAATATTTCTCATTTTCACAAACTATGTGATGCCATCCCTGTTTGCAGACTGCAGTCCCCATCATGGTTCGTCGGTCGGCTGTTTTAATTAATATTACGACAGTTGCGGTTTCGTGCATCACTATTGCGAGGCTGTTATTTAAAAAAAGTTTTGTGAGCGCATTTTTGCATTGTCTTTAATTATATCACGACCCCTTCTTTTAGTCATGAAAAATCCAGTTTCAATAATATCGTCGTTCGCATAAAGTTTAGGGTTTGGTAATGCCGATGCAACCAGCGAAGTTTATAAATCTTCTTCAAGTGTCGTGGTTTTAAATTTAATGCGAATGAATAAAGTATGGAGTTACAAACGAACAATGTTCAAAGCGCCGGCCGCGGGCGCACGTGTGAGGTCTCATTTATTTGTTAATCGTGTCTTGTCATGAAGCTTTCGTGCAGTGTAATAGATGTCGATGATATTTATTTATCTCTTTGATAAGGTATCGTTATATGTACTCCCAATACCTGCAGATTTTTTTAGAATTAGATGTAATTTTTTTGATATCGTTGTTATTGTTCTTCCCGACATGCCGCAAGATAGAAATAAAAATAGGTAAGGCGCAGTAATTCGGAATGAAAAACCAAAAAAATGGCTCAATAAAGAATTTTTCTGGGAAAAAACTAAAATAATAATAAATCCATTTTATTAAAACCAGAAAATAAACTATTAACAGACTTCACCACCTATACTATAAAAAGAACTAAATGCGTTGTTACCTGCTACAGGTAAACTGAATCTATCGATCGATTAAAATTTTAGGTGAAGTAATAAGTAATAATATCGATACTTCCAGTAAATATTCGGCGCAGCCCTATCTGTGAGGGTCGTATAATCGCACCGGTCTTCACAAAGGTGGCGCGTGTATTTATTTGTCAGTTAATTGGACATTTGTAAAGTGTAGTCGTTAGATTTTTATGATACGTGGGTGGGATGAGGAAACAATTTAATTAAGATATGAAATCGATGCGTTTGATTGCTCTCAACATATTCGTAAATCAATTAGCACTTCGAGTTCGATATTACCAATTATTAATGGCTGAGGCGAAAGCATGCGAAAGTCACAATTCCCAGTTTTATCGTTATTTTGATTGCCTGTTTTAAATAAGTGAATGCAGTTCGGAAACCTACTTACATTTTGGTCAACAATAAGGTAAAGAACAAGAAATCAACATCGGGCAAAGAATAAAAGTGACAGAAGTTAGAATATCCCAAAAAGTTCCGTGGCGGAGATACAATGACTCAACATGACCTCGAATATTTGAAAACCGGGGACAGGGTGGAAAAGGGCTGACTGCTTGAACTACAGATTTGGATCTATTATTTAATTTGTGCTACCGACTACAAAACACCTTAACTGAATGGTGGCCCATCCACATGTTAGAGACTAGACTAGCAGAATATACTCTGCTGGGGACGACAAGCTAGGGTTTCTGCTGATGATGAAAGAACTGACAGATGATTATAACAGAGAAACTACGGCGTGCTAGGGTTGAACGCTGTTTGTTAATATTATGAAAAAAAATTGCTCAGAAAGCATATTATAATATTAATTATTAGGTACCTATACACGGACAAAGAAATAACTTGTAATTATGTGAACGTTACTTTCGGGTCAGAATACAGACACCGTCAGATTCCGAAAAAAGATCCGTGTCGGAGATCCATTATTGACTCAAAATGACCTCGAAAATATGAAAAGGACCCCATCCGTTTTATTTTCCCGTTGCACTAATGTCATTTCGTTTCGATTGCATTCCGTCAAACTGTGATCCAATTACTATAGTGGCGCATCCTCATTTCGATAGCGAAGGTGGGCCGACCGCTGCATATTGCGTACTCTGCTGTGGAAGACAATCTAGGGTTGCTGCCGATGATCAAAGAACTGACAGATGATTTAGGACAGAAATCTCATTTAGGCGGACAATGTCCCGTTTGCAAAATGTCCCTTCATCATTTCGCAAAAGGTCCCTATCGCAAAATGACCCTTTTGCAAAAGGCAACACCCTTTCAGCAAGCGATTTCGTCACCGTATTTTACCGGTGTGGTCGATTCTTAATTGAGTCAGGGACGTTTTGAGAAAGGGACGTTTTGAAAAAGGGACGCTTTGAGAAAGGGACAATTTTTGCCGGAGGGACGTTTTGCGAACGGGACATTGTCCGCCTAAATGCGAAATCTTAATTACAAAGCTATTCTCTGAATACTTAAGGATAAAACTAAATATTGTAGAATTTTGAAAAAGAAATTGCGTCTTGTAGACCACGCCACGTAATAAAAAGGTTAACGATTTTCATGATATTCACTGGGTCTTTGGGAACAAATTTCTAATTAACACAGAGCGAGGCTAGATTGATGAATGTAGAAGACATCAAGGTAAATAAAACAGACATCGAATACGATCTATAAACAGGACACATTTTATGAACTCATCAAATGAGTTATGGACGTGCAGTCCACGTGTTGGTCGTTAAACATCAGAACTTAGTCCTTCAACTCTAGGCATTCAGTTGGAGGTAGGTAAGTTCCTATACTAATGCAGGTTCATATGCCTTGTATAGGAGTATTTTGGATACAGTATAGGTAAAACGCATAGATAGGTATGTTTTAGATAAGTATGTGTTTTTTTGGTTTAACATAACAGCCATGTTTTCTTGTACGTTAGTATCACGCAGTCAAATGAAATAAATACAATGTTCACATTGCACTTGTTTAAAACTGCAGTAATAAACACGGACATACAGTGCCTTATAGATTTTGACCAATGCATACATTACATGATATAGGAAGACCATAAATAAGATTATTTTTCTTTGTTTAATAAAATTTCAAGCCTAGCTAGTGCTGTATTAGCAGTCTGCAGCTTTAGGGGTATTCGCTGTCGAGACCGTTTCCATATCGGGCCCTATTGGCGTTAAAGATTTATTCTCTTCTCCCCTCTTTCGGTGTAGTCTGTTTTGTTTGTATTATGGTTCCCTATTTGTAGAGCAAGAAATCAGTGAGCAGCAGTAGTACCTACTTACTAATAAGTATGTAGGTAGTTCTACCGTTATTTGTACCACGTGCACCAGTAAGTCAGTTGTAGAAGTCTTTGGTTATACCGGTATAGTAGAACTCAAAAAAAATGTGCACCAGAACTACCAGATATGAGGATTGGATTATTTTTCGGTAAAACAACCTACCTAAGGTTTCGGCCTCTGTCTCAGACTTGCCAATGACAGGCGGGACATATAAAGTAATAGGTACTTACTCAATTTATGATGATGCAACTAAATGAGAAAGCAATATTATTTATTATTATAGATTAGACGTGGGTTTTACACGCGAATATAAAGCTAATAATATTATGAATACAAAGCGCGATAAAAAACTATAAGATATTTTGTTTTTCGTTGACCTGACTGGCTAGTTAAAGAAACACGATCTTAGGTTCTTTGTTACTCGTTTACTCGTAATACAAGCCGCGCTAATAACCGCTAATGTGGTTCACCTCTTTAGCCTTGTTAGCAGCATGAAGTTAGCGTATATTGCAACGCGCTGTACGCGCTGTCGCGTCCAGCTGGCAACGTCGCACGCCCAGTTTAGACCGCTGTTGCCACACTGCTCTCGACACCGGTCTCGCCGCTCTCTACCCCCTAGGCCGACAGTCTCGCTAGAGCGCTGCTCAAATTATAACGCTACTATAATTATTTTCTATTAAAATTCGCTATGGATCCGAGTTCAAATTCGTTAGAAATGTGCCGGCCGAAAGTAGAACTTGATTCTGAGAACGAAAGCCCCAAAAGAGAGACCAGAGTGAATTGGACTTCCGAAAACACAATGAAGCTTATTGACACTTTAGAGAATGAGTGTATCGAGCTGTGGGACATTAAACACCCCCTTTATAAGGATAAAAATGCGAGACAAGCCAAACAGGAATATCTGGCGGGCACCTTCGGAACGACCTCTGAGGAGATCAGCAGAAAAATACACAATTTAAGGACGCAGCTGAACAACGAGTTGCGGAAGATAAAGCGGAGGCAGGCAGCAGCGGGGGCTGCGGGGTGCGGGGACGGGAGCGCGAGGGGCAGCGGGTGGGAGTACTTCGATGCTCTTTCGTTCCTCGTGCGGGCGCCCTCCGGCGACCCTCTCCGCGCTAAAGATGGAGTTAGCCCTGAGGTGCGTCAGTCACGTGCTATTGCCAACTTTACCGGAAATTTAACATTGTACACGTCTTGTACCAATCATGATTTCTTATAATTAAATTAAATCGGTTGTTTACCTAGGTGCAATAGGTATACTTAACTTCTATCTGAACAATCGCTTCAAATAGGCGGCTTAGTTTGGGACTAAACAGCCGTGTGTAAATTTGTGCAAACATTAATATTATTATAAAATCTAGAAATCATTGCTGAAAAATCAAGACAATACGACATGTGTGTGGTACTTATATTGAAATGTAGGTATTATAAACTCATTAATGAACGATTGTGCTTAGTTGGCAGAATTGCAAACGGATGAAGAAGAGGAATTCGAGACACCATCAATATCAACCAGCAGCACCCCTACTCCTCTGGAAAGAAGTCGGCCCGTGCATCAGGTAGCTGCCTCCGCTTCAATCCCGCTGGCCTCAATACTGTGGCCGCAGGAACCAGCGCCAAGGCTGGCTCACGGTGCGAACACTGACGACTGTCAGGTAAACATTCTTTTCAAAAATGGTTCCTATAACAGTTTTATTGATCGTGTGAAATATATGAATAGGTATTTGTGTCTTATTCGGTCGGACTGAGTACGAGAGTGCAACATAGGAATTAGGATAACATACATAATATCTAAGATGATATCTTTACGAGTTGGTAGGTACCTTGTTTTACTTTTCAACATCATATTGTCGACCGAAACACAGTAGACCCAGATCATTCAGGTTCAGTTACCCACAAATCTAATCGCCTAATTTGTCTACAATTGAAAACGTACCATTTACAAAACGTTGAACGACCGACATAAAATTCATCTAAAAGCAAGGCAAGGAAGCAGACGGTTCACCTAATTTTATTATGAGAACTGAATTGAACATGCAAAAAGTCCCAAAAATATGAATTATGTTCGAGTCGATAATATCTCTGTCACGTGACAACTTACGCCTTTGTAATGCGAACTCGAGATACTGCATTTCATCAGATATTCGGCGATTTCGTGGCGTCGGAGCTGCGCACGCTTCGGTCAGACGAATCTCGCAAGAAACTTAAGCGCATGATCCAGAAGGCTATACTTCAGGTCGGCGAGGAAGACGACGGGAATGCCATCAACGGATAGCATCACTCAACACTCTTATCATATCTGTTTAATTTAGAATAAGTATATTAACCAGTGCCTATGTAAAAGCTGTGATTTAAAATATAAGATAAATATCAAAGTAATAAAAAATCCTGTTAGTAACTTTATTTCATTTGTAGTAAATTAAATTGTGGCGTTAAATTTTCGAACGTTTCGGCACAGAGGATTATATTAGTGTTTCGGTGGCGTATTTTGGAAAGCGCGGCCTGTCACGTCAGAGGTCAGCGTTCGATTACCGGCCATGCCATGCACCAATGGGTTGTTCTGGAAACTTAAGTACATTTACTGACTGTTCACGAATGGTGAAGGAAAACATCGTGAGGAAACCAGGATACGCCGAAAAAGGGCACATGTGAAGTCTACTAGGGTAAGTCCGTTAGAGATGGCCATAGTTTTTTCTCTGTCACCTAGTCTGTCACTATAGTCTGAAACCTGTAAGATGTTACGAAGCTGTTTTAATTAATATTAAAGTTACATTATTTGGCTTTGAGAAAATTAACAAAAGTTGTACGAATCACATAAGTAAAATGCCGTAAAAATATGAAGAAAAAAATTTACGAATGGCCATCTCTCCCGACATGTCGGGGAGTGTTAGCCATAGTAAGTAGTAGGGGATAGATGGTCAGCGATACGCTTTCCTATTCCTTTCCCCTTTCTTTTTATTTTAGCTGCTTTCAGCTCTATTTTCTCCTATCCACACTCGGAACCACATATCTTCAAATTCCGTACCTACAATTTTCAACCAGTTTAGACAGACAACAGTGTCAATGGCCTCGGGGATAAGACGCGACCTATGATATCGAAAGGTCCGAGGTTCGATCCCCGGTTGGGCCATGTACCAATAGGTTTTTTCTCGAAACTTAAGTACATGTACTGACTGCTCTCAAACGGTGAAGGAAAACATCGTGAGGAAACCTGCATACGCCGAAGAAGAAATTCTTAGGCGCATGTGAAGTCCACCAACCCGCACTGGGCTAGCGTGGTGGACTATAGCCCGATCACCCTCGTTGAGAGGGTAGGCCTGAGCCCCAGCAGTGGGGAGATTAATAGGCTGTTGATGATAGTGTTATAGTAATTTTCGCCATACCTAGCGCAATTATTTTCGAGTTTCATATTAACAGCGTCCTTTTTCATATTTTGAGTCTTAAATCACCTCTTCAATGCATTTTTGGGAATGTTGTACTTTATAGCTCTACTGAATAAATTGATAGTCCTTCGTGGAATTTATGGCGGATTGTAACGAATCCTCGGACCAATTACCACGCGTGTTACCTATTTAAAAACAGTTATCGTTATGTTTATTTATTATACAGGTGTCTACTAGATTGTGCTAGAATTAACTAGTTTACGTTAGTTTAGTACGTTGTAAAATTAGGACATACAAACTGGTTAAGTGCGTTCCATTGTCAACTTCATTGTTGTTTTACGTTGCGTGCGCCTGACCTCACTATCTGACCTCACACATCAGATCGTATTGAGGCCAGATCCAAATCTACGATTAGTTATCTATCTATATGTAGTACATACAGGGAATGAGATCCAGTAACTTGCACTTGCAAACCGAAAATAATTATTTGTTATGAAAGGCTGCAAAGTTGGTTATTTTGTGCGAGTACTAGTATTGAAAACTGAGCAAGCGAAGGGTTCAAAGATAGAATCCTGAGCGTAGGGTTCAAGGTACGAGACGCAAAATAACTTTGCAGCCGAGCGCAACACACAAATTTTCACCTCACTACAGGGAATATAAATTACTAGGAGAATTGAATCCTTTCGGCGGTTTAGAACCACAAATAATAATAACCACAATTAGAATTGACCACTTCTGTAAATGTCCACCTTCTACAAATTAGAAGAAAAGTTTTAAAAAGTTTTTTTCCAGGTGCAGTTTTCCACGCTGATTTCGAATGAGAAAGTATAATACCCTTCCGAGCTTGTGAGCTGAAAAAAAAAACATTTTACGTCGCTTTTCATCATAAAAATTATAGGATTTGTTCAACTTGTGTGTGGTGTAGATACTTACCTATACTGAAAGTACGTAACAGACACTATTTGAATATTATATCAAATAGATTCAAATCATTCATTACACACAAGTGAGAAATTTAAACAGGAATATCACTACTACTCAGTCAGTAAAACGGTAAAACTATACCATCGACTGTAACGAGAACGACAAACCAAATTGTTTATAAAATTGATTCCACATTTCCGCTTGACCGCGAATCTCAACATGTCAAACGATCAAAGTTTCTAAATTAATAATATACGGTAGGGTTGCCAAGCGTGTGGGTTTTTCTAGGTACTCCTCGTCTTAATTTGCGAGGAATCTATTCGAATGTCTTATTAGAAATCATTTTCGAATGTGTAGAGTGTAAGGGAGCTTTATACCTACGAGTAAGTCCTAAGTAAATAGGTAGTGGTGGATAAGGTGGACCGACGATCTGATGAAGGTCGCGGGACCCAGCTGTATGAGGTTAGCGCAGGACCGGTCGTCGTGGAGATCCCTGGGGGAGTCCTTTGTCCAGCAGTGGACGTCTACAGGCTGATATGATGATGATGATGAAATAAGGTAGTGAATAGGTTCTCTGTGTCGCACTCTTTATTTTCGCTGACGTTCACTGGATTGTCAAGTTACGTTAGAATTACTTAATGAATTGATCGAATACATAACCACTGTATATTGGCATTGGCACAAGCAGTGAGAATTTAATCCCACCATCATCAAGAGCTTTAATTCATCATCATCGGATACGCATACGTACGCGACAAACAAAATCAACGGTTTTGGACGCAGTCTAGGTAAAAAAATCATAACTAAACCTCTCTGCGTCAGCGAGGCAATTAAAGGATTTGAAAAGCCCGACCGTTTGCATTTTTATTGTCTGGATTTATTTAGTGATTTTATACGGATGGTTACCCTAACCCCTAGGCCGGTCTAAGTGCCGAACACAGGTAGAAGGGGTGGGCGAGGGCCGAGGGGCGCTACCGAACTAATTGCCAAGTACTGACGAATGACGTGAGGGGAACCGCAGTCAATCAGGGGTAGCAAATGGGTTTACTTATTTAATTTTATATCCGTAATTCCGTATGGCTGATTACGTGAAAGCCTTCATTTTTAGAGATCCGTCGTCTTGTTTCGTCCGTGTTTGTCTGTCCGACAGATTACTCGAAATTCTAGAAATTAATTTTTTAATTCAAGAAAATTTGTTCACAAACTACAGGACCGATTGAGCTGAGGAACATACAGGTAAGATTGGCCAGAAATTATGGAAATTCCAGAAAAGAATTCATTTTTCGAGATATTTTAGGAAATCTGAAAGTGACGGGTCCAGCACATTGTGTACGATACGAAGCCTACGTTTTCTTTAAAAAAATCTCTTCGAAATAATATTAATATATTAACCTACCCAAAGTGGTTTAAAAGTAATGTCACAGAATATAAATAGTAGTACCTACATAGTAATGTTTCCTTCTTTGAAAGCGGTATGTTTTTTTTATTACTTGTAGAACATTTTATTTTATTTTTTACTTTTACTAATATTATAAAGGCGAATGTTTGTAAGAATGTGAAGATGTGAGGGTGGATGTTTGTTACTCTTTCACGCAAAAACTACCAAACAGATTTTGATGAAACTTGGTACAGTGATAGCTTATATCCTGGAATAACATATAGGCAACTTTTTAACGCGGACAAAGTCGCGGAGCGTCCGCTAATACACTCTAAGTAACAAAACGCCTACATAGAGGGCGCTGTTGCACAATGTACAACGGGAAAAACTTTTCTAAGCGGGCGAAGCCGCGGGAAAAAGCTAGTCATTTATAACGGTACGTAACTTACAGCTTCCTAGTATTTATTTTAGTTCCTTGACATCGAAAAAGCAGTGATTTACGGATAACTGAATTATTTCATAAATCCCGAGTTTATCATTTCCATGACTTCTGTTCATGGGCATTGGACTGTTTATCGTTGTGAATCCAAATGGTTTATACATGCGGAGTGTAGTAGCCCATAACTAATGTTATTTTTCAGATTAGAGGACCATATTTTGAAATATGCATTTATATCTGACACTTTTTGCAGTGCTGTCAGAATCCCAGCAGCCCATACAATTAGACAAATCCAGAAAAAAGGTATTAGCCCCTGGCCTCTTCCTTCACTTAACACTTCACCCTGCCATGGTTTACTGTTAAGTGAATTGGGGTAGGTACTGTCTGTAATTGTTCTTTTGTTGTACTTTCACAATAATGTGGTACATCGTAATAACTGCTGTAAGTGTGCTATTGAAGTGAATTGTGAGAAGTCATGACAGCTATATTCTATTGTGTGTCACATGGCTTATTGACCGAGCGAGCGAAGCGAGCGAAGCGTCTACGTTTCGAGACTGGCCAAAAATGCTCTTGTCCGGCTGTCTGTCTGTCTGTCTGTCTGTCTGTAATTCTCTACAGGTCGCATTTTTCAACCGATTTTGACGAAAATTTGGCATATGTATAAATTAATTAAACCTACAAAATGAGTAGAATAAAATTTTGAAAAACATTTTTTTTAGAGTACCTACCATACTCGCAAAGTGGGAGTGAACTTTTTTTTTCTTGTGAATCCCATAGTGTGGGATATCGTTGGATAGGTCTTTCAAAAATATTGCTGGTGTGTGAATACCATTTTTTCGATTTAGGGATCCGTTGGCGAAATATTAAGCTTTAAAGCGGTAATTTTTGTTAGAGTCACGTGTCCCCCCCCCCCCTGCCAGCTAAACGGTTGCTTCTGGAAATGTGAAAAAATTCATGGCAGTAGCATATATAACGTAGTTACAAGGAAAACTATTACGGCTAAGTAGGTTCTATTAGTTTTTGAGTAATAGTGGATCGACTTAAGAAAGTTGAAAAAATAAATTATGTTCATAGAACTACATACGTAAAATGGAAAATTATTTTTTTCCGCGTGATATCCATGGTGTGGGGTATCGTTGGATGGGTCTTTCAAAAATATCGCGGGTGTGTGATAAACATTTTTCGATTCAGGGATCCGTTTGCGAAATATTAAGCTTTAAAGTGCTAATTTTTGTCACTTTAGTAGGTACTTTTTCTGTTTCCAAAGTTGACTTTTGTTGGTTTCTCTTAGGTTTGGTTTATAAGGGCTGGCGAGGTCTACTGTTCTCACGGAACTACTAGTCTAAAACAAATGTACGTATTGTATATTAAGTATTGTCCTATATGTTTGTTATTAGGTTGCCTACATTCTAAGGTTTGGCCTAATTGACATACGGTCAAGTCCACCGAAAAACGGATTGGGGCACCGTTGGTGGACAGGAGTTTGGTACAAAAGATCCCAAAAGAGAATATTAATAAGAGGTATTCCTAGCGCAAATTCCTTGAAAGATATTTTACTAAGTATGTGAACTATGGCTTTCAATGAATGCATTACATCAACTGGGACGGTGACTGTACTTTCCTAAACAAAATCCAGACGGCAAAGAAATTTCAGATACAAGAAGCACAAACGGAGTTTTACTTTACGACCGTATTTGCCAGCACCTCGCTACACGTCCCGCTCTATCACGGGACTATTCGTACGGTTGTCTCGCTCGCACGGACGTCGACCCGGCCACCAGCGGCACTATTAGTTATTACCACGCACGATAAAAGTACACACAATCATACACACATTCTGTTTGTTAGTGGTCACCTTTCATTAAGTTTATCTCTCTTTGAGTGCTCGAGCCAAGAATAGGCGTTGGCTCTGGGTGTTTAAAACATGCATGACATAATTAATGACAGATTGTATTTATATTTCATGTATAAGAATACATTTATCAACCACGGATAGCAATAGGTAACATACCTATATCACATCCGACGAAAAAGACAAAAATGGTATTCTTATCCGAGGATGACTTGTTGTCTAAATGAATGTCTAAAAAATGTTTGTCTAAAGGATGTGTCATCCTAGCCCAAACCGATCAATTTTCATTCCATTGTCGATTTATCGCTTTCTTTGGCTTTCTGCCACTAAATCGAACGTCGAATGCCCCACATCTGTCAGCTTGGTGACGATGAATCGCATCCAGGTAGTTCAGTGATGCACAAGTTAAGTTTGCGATTTACTCGACACTTAAGTAAGCATAAAACCAGATCTTGGCAGTTGTTGTCGGTATGTTTCTCTGGAGTAATGTCAGAAACGACTATTATCGATGTCAATACTTTCAAAGAACCTTAAAAACGAACATCCGTTACAATATAAGCCCTGTTTCGATTCAATATCTTGAAGGGTTCCAGAAATATCGCGAGAAAACTATATAGGATAGATAGACATCTCAATTTTATAGAATTTTGAACTAACGTAGTGCTCGAATTTTGCCGCCCCTACATTTTTGCTGCCTTGGGTTAAATACATCCGAATGAGCCCGTAAGCCTGGAGCTCTATTTTTGAATCGCTCTCCTCGCTTCGAGCGCTCGATTCTACTGATTTTCCTTCGACATCCGATACAAAAATCAGTAGAATCGATCGCTCGAAGCGAGGAGAGCGATTCAAAAATAGAGCTTCAGAACTAGTTGCAGGCCGCGCCCCTATATATGGCATCATTCGTTCGTTTCATTAACACGCTAACTTCTAAGAATTGTCTACTACAACGTTTTTTTGCGACTTTATAATGTCTTGCAGCTAAATAACATGTCCTTATGCAAAAAAGACATTGATTTACAAGGCAGTTCTTAGGAGTTAATGAATTGAAGATTCAATGAAACGAACGAATCCACCTAGCCAACGAATCCTGATAGCCATGGACAATAATTATTATATTATCAAATCAATATATTATTATGAAGAAATTCAGAATCGATAACTAGATGGCGCAAACTATATAGACTTAGCTAATTTGTTTATACCCTGTCCTCGAGTAATCAAGAACTTCTCCCTCTGATCATTAAACATACACTTCATATAGCTTAATGAACTCTTTGTACCAGTAAACGAAATTAGTTCGTTTCCACTGCGAAGGCAGTGCATAGTGTAGTTTTTGTTGATAATACATATTCTCAACGAGTGGAGTGACAAAATTCCACTCCGTCGTCAAATTGAAACGCTCCACTGAATATTTATAGCTGCAACGACAGTCGGGCGGTAGCTATTAGCACGTCTATCTATCATCACAAATCCTTCACACGGGAAGACTGTTTGATACTTGAGCATAATGTAGCACCCGCACCGCAATCATCATTATGCATTCTTGGTAATTAAATCAAGCGTAGTGTGGAAATCAATCTCACACGCACGCTCTGGCCGCTTTCTGGTTTTTTGTACGCGTTATTTTGATTACTGAAACCGTTCTCAGGTTGTACATTCTATTGTACAGTCGACCGCACGTCAGTGGAAACACTTTGACCTAAAGCTGGCCTAGTCTATTAGGGAGTTTTAATACTACGCGAGACCAGTTTATACTGGTTTTGTTTCCACTGACGTGCGGCTGACCGTACATACCAATGTGCGTTTAGGTGATTGGTGTTGACTAATTACAATTTTTGCTCTACTGGTTTCAGGAGTCACTAGAAGAAACTCCTTTCGCCCGTATCACGAATATAGTCGTCGTTTATTTGTACGTTTCTTCTTCTGGGGCATGATTTCACACCACTCATAGTTCGTCGTTGGCGTCGTCGGGTAGCTCAAGTAGCTCTCTAACCTTCTCATCTTTATGGCAAGTCGTGCACGACTTCTCTCAGTAGCCCGAAGATCGCCTGCAAATTAACAAGATCCGCGAAGAACACTGCTCCCGGCGCTCTATCCAATGAGTCCAGTATCTTGCGGCATTCTTCCTCGTAGAGTCCTGGTTTACTGGTTTTAAAAGTATTTTTTTTAATCTCCGGGTTTTGTTCTTTAGAAAGTATTGGTTTTACATCATGTCCTTCAAATTCTAAAAATCAGCGTGCTAAGCTCAGAAATCGCATGTGTTCTTTAAAATACCGGTGATTTCCGATTCTGAATTCTCCGGTTTTCACAGAAGCGGTACATATGCTAGTTCTTGCTAAAGTTTGCAAACTTGGTGGTGAAACGATTGTGATTTCGTTTTTGTATTAGGTACCTGATTTTAATCGGGCAAAACAAGCGATCAAGTCAGCTTATGCACGAACGTATAGATAACAATCTCAGACTTGTTGCCTAGTGTTTTCTACTCCTGAAGAATATTAAAATCTATAAATAGGTACTTTTTTCTATTAATGATATTAACCACTTAATAGGTATTTACGGTTTACTGTAATATTGTCCAATCTGAAAAATGACCAAACTGAATAATGTCCCAAACTGAAAAGCGTCCAATCTGAAAATTGTTCATTCTAAAAACGTCCAATCTGAAAAATGTCCAATGTTAAAAATGTTTCATTTACAAATAATCGACAATTACTGTATAAACGGCGATCGTGTATAAAGGAACTATAGAAATGTAAATTCTTAAATTGGAAGTATTTCTTCTAAGCCTCTTGACTTTGAACAGCGTATTATAATTAGACGCCCGCACCGTTTTTGCTGATCATCATCATTCTTTCTTTTCAAATTCCCGCTAGCCTCATGTTACGCAATTACAGTTTTTTTATCATTTTCATTCAATCCGATGTTACGGCGCATTTTAATCGGCTCCTGAGCCATTCATTTTGTTCGGGACCCGTCAACCGAGACGGGCTTGTGTAATGTTCCGGTCCTATTCGCATCCCTGTCACTCAACACGCGCTGCCTTATTGCCGTCCCTGTCTAAACACCGCATGGTTCCTTTGTGCCTTGGTTGGAGATTAGGGGAACTTGCCACGTTCCTGAGAAAACAGCAGATGTTCAGAAGTTTTTGGCCTCTGTTTGCTTTGGTGGATACGAAACTTTTGATAAACTTGACAATGAGGCCTAGGGTGGGATTAGCGGACTTCGAAAGGCTTATAATAGATTTAGTTTCACAAGAACGGAAGACTCGATCCCGTTAAGTAAATGGGTTATTGCATCTAATAACATTGAAATATGCAAGACGACGCAAGTTAAATAAAGTTTTTAAATAAGTGACAAATAAAATAAACGATTGCATTAATCTCAATAAAATTCACAATGGTGTTCTACAATGGTGGAATGAGAACGATGTTCACAACGTAATGCCAGCATTATCATGATGACGATTTTACATTGTGATTGTGAGAGACATTCCCTGATGGCCGGCGCCGCCGCAGTCGTTCGGCGCGCTCCTGCCGCTTTATGTGGCTCTGGTACTTGTCACCAGTTCCGATTGAGCATTTGTCGCCAGGTTAATTAGAACTGTGGTCATTTTTTTAAATACCTATTCAAACGTTTGCTCAGTTGGTAAACTGAGTTAGGATTAATCAATGATAAACACAAATGATTGTGATTGAATTGAAATTATGATTATGATGATCTGATTTAGCTATGGATGACTTACATAGTGTTATAAAGGCACGATGAAACTCTCTCTCCGGTGAAGCTGTGACGGCCAAAGAAAGGCCAATAGCACTGTCAATTCTAAAAAAAAGATGAAACTATGATGAAGTCACAGTCAACCTTCAAAAAATTTAAAACCTGGAACCTATAAGTTATGTCGTTGGAAAGATGGCGGCTGTCTACTTTATGTATAAATTTGCAGATTTCTCGACTTCTACGGTAAAAGGCCAAAGCAAGGCGATCCAGGTAATTTTTATTAATATCTCTTTGTAAGATACTAGAATGGAAAACGTTCTCTTGTTCAGATATAACGCGCAGAACAAATACAACAAGTCTTTAGACCTAACGATAATCAACGCAACCTTTGAAATTTACCTTAATAATGTCACGTTTCAGTTATGATAATAAAAAAATATGATTGAATAATAGATTGAGTACCTACGTCGTAATAAATAAGCAACAAGTTTCCGTGTCGCTGTCACGTATATTACATCTACTCTACCCAAGGAGATTCGAACCTCTTTTGTCCCTGTGGAGATCGCATCTTGCAAATTTAGTATGGGAAACGATGAAAAATTCTGTGTCAAAATCAGGGGGGGTGCGGACAAATGAAGCGGATTAGCTTCTCATTAGTTGCTCATACAAATTTATATGGAATTTGAAATTGAGAATGTGGGAGTGAGTATCAATTTCGATATACATTTGACACTATTTTGGCACCCCTAAAATGATTTTGTTACTCATCCAATATGGGAGTAGCTTTTTTTTTAAATTCATGACTCTACCTATTAATTAACATCTAAAAGTTTGTAACTGTTGCGAGCGAACAAACTTTGTATTTCAAAGTGTCGTAAATATCACAAATTCCGCGTGCATCGCCGCGCGGCGCCCCAACTTGGCAGACAGCGACTTTCCAAAGCAATAAAGAATGAAGTGGAGTTCTCATCACAATAACAATGATTGTTCGTGGGTTTTGTACTTTCACCTTAGTAGCGTCAGCTTGTGAGGTTATAGTCTCAGAACTTTTGCGGGGTCCACGCGACATGTTGCATTCATAGCTTGTGTTTACTAATAGTAAGTTATGCTTTAGTAATAGTATAGAGTCCTTAATAAAGGACACTGCATTTAAAGTATGGAAAAAAAAGATAGGTGAATTTATATATAAAAAAACTAGCTTCGTCCGCGTGAATGTCGCATTGACTTGATTCCACATCATGCTAAATTGATTGCGAGCGAACAATAGGACCTCGAATGTGCGTATAGAAAGTCTATAGGATCAGCGGTTAGGGCTGTGCGTTTCATCCCCTATTTTACATACTAACGGGTGGAATTTTAATATTTTACTGATATTACACCTATTTTACTTATCCACGGAGGTAGGTAATATGTCAAAAGTTTAATTAAAATTTTGAATGATGAAATTGTATTGATTGCAGGCATTGATAGATGAAATCAATGCCTGGTTGTGGACTTGTATAGTACTTCTCTCAAATAATACGCGGAAATTAGAAAATTTCAAAAGTAAAATAATAATTTTTATATAATTAATAAGGACGATAACATTATATTATTATTATAGAATAGGAACAATAAAACCGTAAATTAAAAACAACTTAAAAACTAAAACTAAACTACACTAGTGGTTCTGTGAGAACAGTAGACCTCGCCAGCCCTTATAAACCAAATCTAAAAGAAACGAACAGAAGCCAACTTTGCAGTTGGAGATTAAGTATAAAGTGACAAAAATTAACACTATAAAGATTAATATTTCGCAAACGGATCCCTAAATCGAAAAATGTTTTCCACACACCCGCGATATTTTTGAAAGACCTATCCAACGATACCCAACACCATGGAATTCACGCGAAAAAAAAATCATTCCATAATTATGCAGTTCTATGAACAAATTTAATTTTTCGACTTTCTTAAGTTAATCTACTATTACTTAAAAACTAATAGAACCTACTTAGCTGTTATAGTTTTCCTTTTAACTACGTTATATGCTACTGCCGTGAATTTTTTCACATTTCCAGAAGCAACCGTTTAGCTGGCAGGGGGGGGGACACGTGACTCTAACAAAAATTACCGCTTTAAAGCTTGATATTTCGCAAACGGATCCCTAAATCGAAAAAATAGTTTTCGCATACCAGCAATATTTTTGAAAGACCTATTTAACAATACCCCACACTATGGGATGCACAAGAAAAAAAAAGTTCACTCCCACTTTGCGAGTATGGTAGGTACTCTAAAAAAATGTTTTTCAAAATTTTATTCTACTCATTTTGTCAATTTTTGTCGGCTTAATTAATTTATACCTATGCCAAATTTTTGTCAAAATCGGTTGAAAAATGCGACCTGTAGAGAATTACAGACGGACAGAAAGACAGAAAGACTGACAGACGGACAATAGCATTTTTGGACAATCTCGAAACTGAGACGCTTCGCTCGCTCGGTCAAAAAGAATTATAAAAAGAATACCCCCTCGAGGCCCCCCACCGCTGGGAGCGTGCCCAGAAGGCTGGCGGCATTACCTCGCTGAATGGTGAGGCTTTTATATATATATTTTATATATATATTTTTTATATATATATTTTTTTCAGATAGATCTCGTCGAGCCCTTTCAATTGAGTACCATGAACATGGGTCTAGCACTAGCCGTTCCGGAGATATGGCCAAAAATATTTTGATTTGCCCAAAGTATTGTGACAACCCTAAGTCATGATCGTTCAGTTCACAATTTTAATAAAACTTGATATTTTTTGGATTTCCGCGCATTATTTGAGAAAAGTACTATACAAGCCTTGGCCCCAACCAGGCATTGATGGACTCACGTGTGTGTGCCTCGGCTTCGCCTAGGCCCACATGCACACGTTCATCCATTAATGCCTACTCTGTTGCGGGCCACGGCATAGTAATGTACTATTTCCGATCTTTTTTTTCCATACTCTCCGTGCGGTGTTCTTTCTCTTGGCAGATTGAAAAAATTAACATAGAATTCGTTTTTGTTCTAATCCAATGCACCAACACGGGTAAGTTACCAAATATGAGGGGTTACAGAATTAATCGTGAGGATCCGAGAATAGATCTTGAAGAACATAAAATTATCTCCAATCTGTATTTATAAAACTTGCTTATCTTTCTTATAGTCAACTATAAGAATTAGCTTCAAAGCTAAATAATTAGAATAGTTATTTACGAGTACATTAAAGTTCGCTGACATCCCACGATTAAACCAAATCTAGGTCATTTTTGAATCAAAATTAGAATGAATCCTGCGGAACCACCGACGTTCGGTAGTTAGATAGTTGCTAATTGGATTTGGTAAGCACCTAAGTCCATTCACTGCAAATAGAACAGAGGCATGTTAGCGGGCAAACGGTGGCCAGATAAATACTACAGTAATTGACGTCTGCCGCGGCGGTTCGCAGCGAGCACTTCTGGAAACTCTAGCGACGCGCCATCAGCAAATGTTGACTGTAACACATCTAAATAGCATTCATAATCGTCTGACGGCATCACTTGCGTCATTACGAGCCGCGAAGGTACTCTGAAGCCGTATGCTAGAGCGGACAAACATATGATTTATGTCACAGCAGCGTGGTGTGTGTGGCTGGCGACGGTGCTGGTGTGTGTGCGCTCAATACTGTGGCGCATGCGCCGCGCCGGGCACCGCCATCTGTTGGCGGCCACGTGGTCGCGAGCCCGCGGCGCACGCGCGGACTCATCGATCCCGTCACCTTGACTGGTTAATAAATTCATCTCGCCGGTGCCGCTTCTGACGCGTGCTGTGTTTATTGTTTTACTATCCTGCTATAGGTACCTACCATACCTATATACTTTTTATTATTTTATCTAGTAGGTATTGTACTCAAACACTATAATTTTTGCAATTCATGGGCCTGAATGCCTCTACGTACCTATGTTGTACCGTGCGTGACCTCATTTATTATTTACTAGCTTTGCCCGCGACATCGTCCGCGTGAAATGTCAACCTGTTAGGGGCGGATTTTTAAAGCACCTAATCTTTTATTAGTGGTTGCCTGAGTAGGAAAAAAGAACGAAGCGATGTGTCAGTCATTTATGGTATCCTAGATAGAACCATTCATTAGGTAATTCTTAAACAAATCTGGGCATTATCAGACTGGATGAATCTACAAAAGGATTTGAAAAACGGCTCGTCCCTCATGTTCTGTTTCTAATCGATTGCAAGGTAACACCCAATGAAAGAAGCTATGAGATATACTTACCTAGTACCTAAGTACATCATCATCATCATCATATCAGCCTATAGACGTCCACTCCTGGAAAAGACCTCCCCCAGTAATCTCCACGACGACCGATCCCGCGCTAACCTCAGCCAGCTGGGTCCCGCGACCTTCACCAGATCGTCGGTCCACCTTGTAGGGTATTTGCACTGTTCCCACGGGAAAAACTTTTCTACGCGGGCGAAGCCGCGGGAATAAGCTAGTAATCCATAAACCTCATCATCATCATATCAGCCTGTAGACGTCCACTGCTGGACAAAGGCCTCCCCCAGGGATCTCCACGACGACGGTCCTGCGCTAATCTCATCCAGCCGGGTCCCGCGACCTTCACCAGATCGTCGGTCCACCTTGTGGGAGGCCTGCCTACACTGCGTCTTCCGATACGTGGTCGTCACTCGAGAACCTTTCTGCCCCAACGGCCGTCAGTTCTACCAGCGATGTGCCCAGCCCACTGCCACTACCACGCCACTACACATTCATAATTATACCTACCTAGTGGAAAAGTCGTTCTGTCGGCGAATCGTCCTTAGGTGAAAGAATCTGTTGGCGAAACTTCAATAACGGAGAAACGTCTGTCGGTGATCGGTTGCGGAATCGGTCGCGACATTCGTCAATCACCAAACTTTTTCACAGAAGCTCGAATATCCAATTCAAACACATTCTGCAACTTTTCCGTAAAGGTAGCAGTCGGATCTGAGCAGTCGCTGCCCGGCAGTCGTGGCCGGGCAGCGACGGCCGTACATGTCTATATGGATTTGTATGGAGAACCGTCCGATGCAGACGGCCGGGCAGCGCCGGTTCTCCATACAAATCCATATAGACAGGTACGGCCGTCGCTGCCCGGCCGCGACTGCCGGGCAGCGACTGCTTAGATCCGACTGCTACCTTAAGGGTAACTTAGATTAAGTTCATGTCGATAACAACCTTACCCTAAATACAACCTACCTTATTAGACGTGATTACAGCAAACTTATTAAACTTCGCTGATTGATTAATCGAAATTACAATATAGTTGATTTATCCTTTGTTTAGTTCGCGATCACGTTTGGGGTGGAAGCAGAAACCTTTGCATAGGTTAGGTATACCTATATCCACGTAGAGTTTAATGGCGGCTGTGTGAAGTTCGCTGATTTCTGCGCAATGACTTGTATCACTTGTTCACTGTATTTTCTCAGCAAGTGAATATTGTAAAAATGTTCTTATGAGAAATAAAAATCTTAAACCTTAAACCATAATGACACAAAAAATAAAATAGGCAATTACATTACTACATTGAGGTGTCAAAGGGGAGCTGTGCGCGTTCACTAGAGACGCTCATTCAATTTCAAGAAATAGTTCATTGATTCGATCAACCAAATCAAACTTTCAAGTTTTTAGACATCTCTATGCAGCACACTATCTCGCGTACGCACACATAGACTATAAACACTGTCAGCGATATGCAAACAATTTGTGACTATATTCATTCAGCCGTCAAGAAATTTTACGCGGACTATACAAAATGTTCCGTTTGCGTAAAAGTTATAGGTAGGTATACTTTTACATAATTAGCATTACATTTAAAAAAAAAATACATAATTTATTTATGTAATATTAATTTTATATTTAGTCAAGTACAGTTAACTACTTTATAAAAAGTTCTAATATTACTTAGACAAATACCTACTCACTATTACTAAACATTTCACCCTTAGTTCACGCATGTACCCATCTCATCAATCTACAAAGTGGAAATGACGTCACCGTACCAGGCGAACATAACATAAAGGCGGTGGGATACAAAAACTCGCGGCGCGGGCGCGCGGGCGCGCGGGCACGCGGGCACGCGGGCCGTGACGCGGCTAATGGCGGCCGAGGGCCCGGCACGCCCACACCCTCGGCCCCTCTACTACCAGCTTTTGTTACCGGATTATAGGAAACACCATATTGGTAGCGTTCGGTTGCGGCATAGGCATAGGCACATACTTCGTAAGTACGTACCTACCTACCAGTAGTTTCAGAAAAAAAACATTTATTAATTATTTATTTAAGCTATTATACATTGTATATTAAATTAACAATTTTGGATGACATAATAATAATATAGTCAGTTTTGATTTTAATTACAATAATATTATTTTTAAATTGATGTCTCATCTCATGTCTCAATGCGCGAACCTACTGCCTAAAGAGCAAAGGTTTAGAGGATACTAAGGACTTTATTATATGAGCGGCACCGTCGCATTACATGAGTTTGTATGGGACGAATTACATGAGGCAGGCGGCGCCGCTCCAAATTTCAGATAATAATTAACTGTACGGCGGCCCGCATTAAACTTTCTCGCCATTTAAAAAGAAAGAGTACACTGATGCAGCTTCGTCATTTTCCTATGTTTTTTTTCATACAATTTTGTATGAAAATAATTTTTTTTAGACATACCTAGGTATAGGTACTGATAAAATCATGTTGGAGGACCTAATAACTAGTAGTTCCGTGAGAACAGTAGACCTCGCCAGCCCTTATAAACCAAACCTAAAAGAAACCAACAAAAGTCAACTTTGGAAACAGAAAAAGTACCTACTAAAGTGACAAAAATTAGCACTTTAAAGCTTAATATTTCGCAAACGGATCCCTGAATCGAAAAATGTTTATCACACACCCGCGATATTTTTGAAAGACCCATCCAACGATACCCCACACCATGGATATCACGCGGAAAAAAATAATTTTCCATTTTACGTATGCAGTTCTATGAACATAATTTATTTTTTCAACTTTCTTAAGTCGATCCACTATTACTCAAAAACTAATAGAACCTACTTAGCCGTAATAGTTTTCCTTGTAACTACGTTATATATGCTACTGCCATGAATTTTTTCACATTTCCAGAAGCAACCGTTTAGCTGGCAGGGGGGGGGGACACGTGACTCTAACAAAAATTACCGCTTTAAAGCTTAATATTTCGCCAACGGATCCCTAAATCGAAAAAATGGTATTCACACACCAGCAATATTTTTGAAAGACCTATCCAACGATATCCCACACTATGGGATTCACAAGAAAAAAAAAGTTCACTCCCACTTTGCGAGTATGGTAGGTACTCTAAAAAAAATGTTTTTCAAAATTTTATTCTACTCATTTTGTAGGTTTAATTAATTTATACATATGCCAAATTTTCGTCAAAATCGGTTGAAAAATGCGACCTGTAGAGAATTACAGACAGACAGACAGACAGACAGACAGACAGACAGACAGACAGACAGACAGACAGCCGGACAAGAGCATTTTTGGCCAGTCTCGAAACGTAGACGCTTCGCTCGCTTTGCTCGCTCGGTCAATAACTACTTGTTCGTAATACATGGCAATTCAATAGCTCCAGCCATTACTAGAACTAGATTTTCCCCAGACCAATGGGTATTACCTACTATGTCATAGACAAACATAAGCAACTACGATGTGCAAAGTTTTATCAAAATCGTTAGTCATTTCTGAGAAAAAAAAAACACTTTTTATTGTAACAGCTACTCTTCGGTTTGAAGTTACGAAGAAACTATAGATAATCCTTCGATAAAATAAATTAAAACTCATAAGTTCTATATTTGGACCAAAGGTTTTGCCTCCAGAGCCAAGCGTGACTGACGGACGCATCACGGACGGAATTGAGATATTCGGTTTTTCGGTACCTAGGTAGTGTAGATCCTATAGAACACATTTTCGCGAAAATTGGAAAAACTTTATTTTTGCGATTACATACTTCCTCTACCCTTAGTAGGTACCTACCGGTACTTGGGTCGAGAAAGTAAAAAATAGGTTGTCATTGGTTGGCTGCATGATGTCGCCAGTTTACGAAAAAAGCTTCGCATAAAAGTATCCGATTTGACGAATCCCTAAATACGATATTTTAAAATACTATATCTAATACTAAATTCAAGAAAACGCAAATCTTTCGGTGTTGGTAAGGCAAGACGTTCGAAGGGCCAGCGAAGGGCGGGGCGGTGGGCGGGGCGGGCCGCGGCGCGCCGCCCTCGGGCGTGGCCCTGCGCCGGCGCGCACGCCCTGCGCGCTATACACGGACCTTGCGTTGTGGTATTCGTTTTAGGTTGTAAATGATTAAGTATCTGCTGACGTGAAGTCTTTGTATTATTATTAATCTACTATAAGTATCTACCTAATAGCTACTAGCCGTCAATGTCTAGCACCTATTAGGTACTTAATGTTTGAAGAAGTGTCTATCCAAAGAAGATAATATTACCACCTATCTTACAATTATAAATCATTTTACAACTACCTGCGATTCTTTCGTTAGCTTGTTGTGTGCTTGTAGGTACTTATATTGTGATTTAATAATACGAATTAACTTAGGTAGCTAACGCCAAAGGGACTTTTTCATAAATTTATATAAACAGAACAATTTGTAAGACAGATCCAGACACACGTGTCATTTCACACAAAGGTAGTACCTACCTAATTATTTTTAAGTATAGGTATTCAAAGTTAATATTTTCTGATTTCGTTTTCATCATGCAAATAGCACATGACGACCGATGATGGATTGTAAGTATTATCATTCGTTTTCGTTACGAAATCCTGAATCGCTTAAGGTTAGGGTTCGGAAACGGGGCGGGGCCCGCCGACAGCCCTGCCCCTTTCGCGGCCCTACGACTGCGCACACGCCCCTTTCACCTGGATACTGGCGCGAGGACATTGCCCATAAACTTCCCACTCTATACTGTAACGAACGATGACGATCATCCATCATTAGTAAATACATAAATGTACATATGATGATGAGAGTATCATTAAATAAGTATAGCTATCTCTATAATCCAGATTAATTTCGTAACAAAAAATTTTAGCCGAAATTCCAGCGTATTAAATTGGCTCAGTTTCTAGGATTCATCATCATCAAATCAGCCTGTAGACGTCCACTGCTGGACAAAGGCCTCCCCCAGGGATCTCCACGACGACCGGTCCTGCGCTAACCTCATCCAAACGGGTTCCGCGACCTTCACCAGATCGTCGGTCCACCTTGTGGGAGGCCTGCCTACATATTCATATTCATATCTTTATTCATAACAATAGTTAAATGTCATTTTACAAAATTATAAAGTCTTAGTTATATGTACACAAATTATTACAAATCAATAACATTATTTAAATTATTCCAAATTATTCTAATTATCACTAATGAATTTAAAATTTTTCTTTCAGGAACTCGTCCACAGAATAATATGCTCTTTAACTTAGGAGTTTTTTTAAGTCTCTGATGAAAATGCTCAATGAGGCAGCCTTCCTAATACTCTCAGGAATTTTATTATATATTTTGGGCCCACCTGCGTCTTCCGATGCATTCTACTAGTGGCGACATCTAGTATGTACCACGAAATAAACAAAACAACTCTTAACAATTACTCTTAAAGCGTGACGCACACTGAGCGGCGGCGTTGCGAAAGCGTTGCGGCCGCGAAGGTTTGTATGAAGAACGCGCCGCGCCGCCGCCGCTTTGATGTAAAGGGCTTCATACTATTTCGAACATTACAGAAAAAACCGATGTAAACCGCATTTCCTGTTTTGGTATTTTATAGTATTTTATTTTATTTTTATAACTAGGGGTTTTTATAGCCTGAAATAAAGATATATTTAATTTAATTTAATTTATTTATTTGCAAATTTTTGTCACTTCAGTACTAATCTCCAACTGCAAAGTTGACTTTTGTTGGTTTCTTTTAGGTTTGGTTTATAAGGGCTGGCGAGGTCTACTGTTCTCACGGAACTACTAGTTTATACTAATAGGTCACAACTACTTACAGGTAGTTATTAAAATAGTTTTGTTGGCAACTTTGTCAATGGAGCTTCTAGTTTTTTTCATATGTAGTTTTACGGCCAATTGGAAACAAGTTCTTAAGCCCAAATCGTAGATCGTAGTTTATAATCACGAACACATAAAACCGCAGCACGGCCTCCAAGGCACAATCAGTGCCATTCGGTGGTCCACACTGCCACAGATAATGATAAAAAATGCATTTAGAACGCCATTTTTTAAAACTACACATTATAGTCCCTAGGGGTATAATATTGTACTGATTTTCATTACTCCCGCGGGTGTATATAGGCCATTGTGTTTCTGTATGCATGCATATAATAATCCACATAACGAACAAGTGTGATGAAAAAACTTTTGTTATGTTCCTCCGTGGTTGCCATGGTCACAGGTATAGATATTGCTAATTGCCGGCGTGCTCTCATTTATTTCACCCCCTATTTGACCAGTACAGCATTGTCGATTTAACTCGAAGAAGGTTGTCAAAATAATGTTCACATTTCCAAGCATGTTTGAGAAAATACATATATTGACTTTGACTGCACTCGGTACAGCGCACCTCGCCGCACCAGCCTCACTGTGCCTTGGGGCAGCCCCCGACCGAGGCGCACCCGCTATGCTATGTCTGATGGCCATAAATGAGCGAGTCTTGTAAATTAGCATTAAAAAAATCACATTTTCTGAGATTTATTTATACTTTAGTTCTTTTTCTAGCACCAACAAAAAAAAACAATCTACCTCGCCAAAGCTCAGGCTTACTTGTTCCCTTATTTATTAATTTAATCCTGTGGAACAATCCTTTTGAGGCAGCAAAGCATGTAATTATTATTTGTAATTATTGTAATTTTTATTTGACATGTTGTAATTTTAATTTGACATGTTGTAATTTTAATTTGACATGATATATATATTCATAATCTCAATTCTCTTTTGTAACTGTTTTTAAATATGACATCTAATGTCGAAATAAATGATTTGATTTGAAAGCATAGCGACAACATGTCGTTTAATCAATACAAAATAAAGCATTTAAAAAAATACGGTTGTGATAATTTACCTAATGCGAATTTTATGAGAGAGGGTGGTGGGATAAGTGGGTGGGTGACGGAGGGTGGACGATGGAGGCAGGTGAGGGGGTGGCGACTGCGAGACGGACCCCCGTCGCCGGCCCTCGCCCTACGTCCCGTATCGACCGCGCCGATTACGCGTTTGGGATAAGGCTGTTACCGTTTCGGGCTACGTATCCGTAATCGGATATTGTAAACAGTATATAGAATTATGGAATAATTACAACATGGTCCCTCAAACATGATCGGAAAGGATCGTTTTTCATTTGAAAAACGACGACCCTCGTTTTCGCTATCCAAAAATAAAAATAAAACTTCCTTTCCTGGGCAGGAAAAAATCGAAGGGACAATGGAAAAAATGCGTCTGGCAGAATCATACTGGCCAGTTGACTTGCTAAATTGATTTCTTTTTAGTTATCAAAAACGTGATGTACCTACTTATGTACCATATACTTTGTTGTTAGTGTTACTGGTCATTTAATTACTTTTGCTTTTTTTATTTGCAGAAGCATGGGTATTATTTCCATTAAATTACTTACATTATATTCATTAAAAGTAAGTCAAGTAAAAAGCTGGCGCCCGTCCCGCACGCCCTGGAGAAGTCGGCCAGGCTGGTACACATCATGGGCCCCTCCGTCTACAACCGGATACCCGACAATATAATAAATTCGCCATCGACACACTCCTTCAAGGTCAACCTAAAGAAGTGGCTTATCGACAAAACATTTTATACTTTCGATGAATTTATTGTACATAAATATTAACTTATACTATTTTATTATTATTATTGAAGTTTCATTCAAAGTATTCCAATTTTAATAATGTTATGAATTTAATTAATGTAATCAATGAATGACCTGTAATCAATGATTATCAATAAATATGTATATTTCTAAAAGTATTCTTTTGCAAACGATTTTTATTTTCACACACTTGTTTGTGAAAAGCAGTAAAGTCAACCAAGAAGTGTAACGGTTGTAAGATCGCACGATCTAGGGGGAATAATTTCACGGTACTTACAATAAGTTTCAATAATTTCGGCACTTCCTCGAATTGAAATTATTCGGTCACAAAACATTAACTTTTAAGATCTACTTTATTAATGCAATAAGGCATGGTGCAGCTGGTGCACCCGGTGCGCAGGACACCATTCCTGTTGAAACCACAAATGTTCCCTACATCCGTGTCTTACAGTTTATGATTATTTATTAATAATAGGTAAGTAGGTACCTACTCACTTAGATATTGTATCTATATCCGAAACAAAAAGGAAACCAATAATATTATTCCTAACCGTATCCGTATCATAATACCGTACCTACGTACCGTATCGACATGAATAAATATAGTTATGTTATGATACAACCCTAGCAACAAACTTTTAGGTAGGAAAATAAACTTTCGGGAAGGATTTCGAACGTGATTTTAGGATTTTTAGCAGAAAGTTAAAGTAATGAGTACCTACCTAGGTAAGTAGATAAATATTGAAGTAGGTAACCTAAGTAGTTTATAGTTGTCATATTTTATAACGATATTAGTAACCAAGCCAAAACCTGCAAAAAAACCGATTGTGTTTTTCACTGAGGGTTTTAACTCTTTTCGGACTGTCTCATTAAATGACGTGATCCATGTCTTCATTATGCTTAATTATCTTCAGGCTCTGTATTCTGAGTCTTCAGGCTGTATAAGGGCTCAATCAAGGCACGCTACTGAACCCAACAGAAAGAAAGAAAGATTCATTACCTTTACATTTCATAAAGTATGAACCGTAATGCACGAAATTTTGTACAAGGATAGATCGCCGGAATCATTATTGCGGTTGAATGAACAGAGTCACAGATTGTTAGCACATCGCTTACAGTGTTTACAGGAGCGTAGCGAGCTTTTTCCGTGTTCTGTGGTTTACAGTCTTAAAGTGCGTGAGCGACGTAGTGTGATACATAGAGATGTCGAAACACTTGAAAAGATTGATTCGCTTGATCGGCTGAATATTCAGTTGATCGGATGAATGTTTTAATTTTTTTAAAGACTGCTACGAGCATATAATAAAAGTGTCGCGGACCAGTGTCGCAAAAATGTAATATTATGGGAAGGTTAAACTAGTAGTTCCGTGAGAACAGTAGACCTCGCCAGCCCTTATAAACCAAACCTAAAAGAAACCAACAAAAGTCAACTTTGGAAACAGAAAAAGTACCTACTAAAGTGACAAAAATTAGCATTTTAAAGCTTAATATTTCGCAAACGGATCCCTGAATCGAAAAATGTTTATCACACACCCGCGATATTTTTGAAAGACCCATCCAACGATACCCCACACCATGGATATCACGCGGAAAAAAATAATTTTCCATTTTACGTATGCAGTTCTATGAACATAATTTATTTTTTCAACTTTCTTAAGTCGATCCACTATTACTCAAAAACTAATAGAACCTACTTAGCCGTAATAGTTTTCCTTGTAACTACGTTATATATGCTACTGCCATGAATTTTTTCACATTTCCAGAAGCAACCGTTTAGCTGGCAGGGGGGGGGACACGTGACTCTAACAAAAATTACCGCTTTAAAGCTTAATATTTCGCCAACGGATCCCTAAATCGAAAAAATGGTATTCACACACCAGCAATATTTTTGAAAGACCTATCCAACGATATCCCACACTATGGGATTCACAAGAAAAAAAAAGTTCACTCCCACTTTGCGAGTATGGTAGGTACTCTAAAAAAAATGTTTTTCAAAATTTTATTCTACTCATTTTGTAGGTTTAATTAATTTATACATATGCCAAATTTTCGTCAAAATCGGTTGAAAAATGCGACCTGTAGAGAATTACAGACAGACAGACAGACAGACAGACAGCCGGACAAGAGCATTTTTGGCCAGTCTCGAAACGTAGACGCTTCGCTCGCTTCGCTCGCTTCGCTCGCTCGGTCAATTAATTTATTTATGCAATTACTTGATAAATATGCCACAAAATAATAATAAAAAATAAAACAAGAAAATAAACACTACGTTAGACTTGGCTGTATAAGGAGCCTTCGCCAAAAAAAGTTATTCGTTGACAGTTATAGTAGTGCGTCTCTAGTGAGGGAACAGACACTGACACTCCCCGCTGACACCGTTTAATAGCCATTGCGCAGAACCAGCCAACTTCACACAGCCCGCCAAAATGATTACGGCGATCTATACTTTCGTTGATGTACCTAGATCTTAATTTAAAAGAAAAATTAATTAAATAATTTAAAAGGTATCCTCCGAATGCACCTACATTTAAATGAGGGTATTTTTTAACAGCATCCCCTCGTGTTCGAAGAAGGTATAAGTAAAAGGCTGACCATAAAATGAAAGTCATCATCATCAACCTATTAATGTCCCCACTGCTGGGGCTCAGGCCTACCCTCTCAACGAGGGCGTGCGGGCTATAGTCCACCACGCTAGCCCAGTGCGGGTTGGTGGACTTCACATCCGCCTAAGAATTTCTTCTTCGGCGTATGCAGGTTTCCTCACGATGTTTTCCTTCACCGTTTGAGAGCAGTCAGTAAATGTACTTAAGTTTCGAGAAAAAACCCATTGGTACATGGCCCAGCTGGGGATCGAACTCCGGACCTTTCGATATGATAGGCCGCGTCTTATCCCCTACGCCACTGACGCTCACTAACAAAATGAAAGTAATGGCGTATAAAGTCATACAAAACAAATCGTCCCTCTTTGACATTGTTCGTCAGTTTACCAATAATAATTTATTTATCTGTGACAACCGCACATCCCACTTCACCCCCACGGAGGGAAATCACCCTCCGTGAGGGCGGGGGAGGGATGTGTATGACGGGAGGTAATAACCTGGGCTTATTGCGACAAGTGGCGGCCGACGGTTAGTATTATCGTTTCATCATACTCGCTGTCTCTATACTACGATGCCTTTCTAATTTGCTACTACGTTAAATTTTCCCACGGCAGTTTATCGTGATGAAGAGAGCCGAGGTAGCCTAGTTGCGCACTCGCCTTATGTTCAGAAGTCGTGGGTTCGAACCTTGGTCCGTACCAACGAGTTTTCTGAATTTAAGCACGGTTTACTGTAATACCACAGATTTTTCTGCTAATACCACTGACTTCTTAATTTTCTTCATACAAATCGGCAACCCAATATTATGAATGAATTCTCACAAAAATGTAATAAATAAGTAGGTAGGTACCAGACTCTTGCTTTAACAGAGGACAGAAATTACAAACAAATACAACAAAATAAAACCTACAAATAAACCTACAAACCTACAAATAAAAAAGGCCGTCGAGACCTAGTAGGTACCTATATTCCCAAAAACTATTTTTTAAAAGATTAATATGAAATGCACATAGGTACAATATTACTTACAACAAAGTATGTGTATTTCTATTAAAACCTTAATTGTTTAATGTAAACTGCTTACTGGTGTTATATTTTGTGCAAAGTTTAATACATCGCCAAGGGTAAATTAGAAATGTCATTTTTATTAGGTTTTAATATCAAATTATGTCGTAAACAGCGCCAGCTGCCTCGAGTCATTTAGGCCTACATCGCGGGAGTCGCGCAGATTGCTGCGCGCACCTGCTACATACATACGGTAGTACAAACCTATTTAATTTCAGGTATTTTATACTTACATTAATTTATCGATTAGTATTTAGGTAATTTTAGTTTTATATAGGTTTTAGGTTAATTTAGTTATATATTTACGTTTAGTTTTGTGTTATATTAATGTATGCTTTAAATTAAATTATATTTATAATTTAATTTTGTATTTCTGTATCAATAGTGATTTGACAAAGTTCATTTTAAAATTTGATACTATACGCTTGACATGGTGACAACTTTCTTAATATATAGGTATTGCATTGTATTTAAGTATAAAAGCAATTTATATTTAATCACAAAATAATAAATTATAATTAATGGGAACAATAAAACCGTAAATAAAAACAACTTAAAAACTAAAACTAAATATAAGTTGTTTTTTTACGGATGAAAATTTATGTATTTATTTAAAAGTATTTAAAATATAAATATCAGTGTGTATATCAGTGAGGTACCCATTTACAAGCTTCGGCTTAGTTTGGGACTAAACAGCCGTGTGTAAATTTGTCCAAACATATTATTATTATCTCTTTATTCAATCAATCTTAAGTATACATTTTTATTATTATTACTTATAATTTCATTCTGATATTGAAAATTGTGTAGTAAACAAATGTAAAATTCACTAAAAATTAACATGGACCGTTTTACTTTTCCAGGCCGTGTTATCTCTCGTTTTGGCGATTTGCCTTGGTCTGCAAATCGCCCGATCTCACCTGTCCAGACTTCTTTCTTTGGGGTTATTTGAAATCTCTGGTGTAGGTATGTGAACAAGCCACAGACTCTCGCAGCCCTAGAAGAAAACAATGATCAAGAAATAAGGAACATATCGCAGGAAGTGTTACGGCAAGTTATGGAAAATGTCATAAATAGACTCAAATGTACATCAACTCTGGAGGTCACAATTTATGAGACATCATAATATTTAAATCCTAATGCGACGAAATTTCATATCACAAATAAACTTATGATAAAAACGAATTCTAGTTTTCTAATTTAGTAAAGAAGTTGTGGCTGAACCAAATATGGTCGTTACTTTTGCGCCACCTGTATTAATTAAATAAATTTCGCAATATAATCCTATACCGATCCAGAACCCGAAGATTTTTCCCTAATATGTGTATGTACTTATATTGTAGTTAGAAGTAAACTACCTAGGTACCTACCTACTTATTGTACCTATATATTTTGGAAAATCCTTTCGGTTCCCGCCAAAAGTGTCATTCTATAAGTACCTAGTAGAAGTTAGGGTAGTTGAATGAAAGTTTCATAAATGTCCATTATTTAAAATGTAGTTCGCTGACATCGAGTTAAGGTCTGTGTTTCCTTACGAGTCTTATTTCATAAACAAACCAGAAGCTCTATTTTTGAATCGCTCTCCGCGCTTCGAGCGGTCGATTCTACTGATTTTTGTATCGGATGTCGAAGGAAAGTCAGTAGAATCTATCGCTCAAAGCGAGTAGAGCGATTCAAAAATAGAGCTCCAGGCCATAGACAATGCATGAATTTTCACATCATACCTAATTCCTCACTTCCTATCTTAGTAGGCACTATATCAAAAATGTTGTTTCGTCTAACCAAAAGGCCTTTAGTTAGGTCAACAATACTCTACTGCCGTTGCCTCATGTGAATAGTAAACTAAGTAGCGTTCCGACTTGCAACATTTGAATATCTACAGCCATTACCAATTTCCATTCCTCTAACAATCCTCTTTAAGTTCCCAATAAATTCCGCGTCTACTTCGTGATTCCTTTCTAATTTATTCACTTACAAATTCGGCTCGTCTCGGGCGCCCGCTTTCTCGCGGGTCACGACTCGCACACAACATCCGTTCTCTTCTGAATGCACAATAGGAACGCTGTCGTCTCTTTCCTGCACGTGCCGCTCGCATATAGCTTGCTCACCTTGCAGTCGTCAAGCGACGTTGTCAACTCGTGCCGCGTCGCAAAGTGACCTTGTTGTCGCGCTCTACTGGCGTGTTGCGTGCGCGATCCTAACGTCTAGGTATTATTACGGAAGATTTATGGCTTAATTGTTATGTTACAGATAAGGTAAAGTAGCTGATGATAAGCCAGCTGAAACTGATAAAAGAATGTTGCATAGGATCAAATCCAATCAACAGCCTATTAACATGTCACCACTAGGGCTCCGGCCTACCGTCTCACTCAACGAGGGCGTTCGCGGGCTATACCTAGTCCACCACACGCTAACCCAGGGTTGGTGGACTTCACAATGCGCCTATGAATTTCTTCTTCGGCATACCTAGTTAGGTATGCAGCCTATGCAGGTTTTCTCACGGTGTTTTCCTTCTCCGTTTGAGAGCAGTCAGTAAATGTAAGTGATACCTACCTACTTATTGATCTGAAGGTAGGTAGGTATCCTACATTGTATACATTCACGCATATTCACTATATCATCCTACCTTTCTGTGTTTGTACCATACCATAGCTCTTGTAACGAGAAACATTCAAGTATTTCCAGTGGGTTTACCTACTTCCAGTTGTTATGTTCGCTATATACAAAGGTGAACGGATTATTAATTAGAAACAGGGCAAGATTTTCATACAATCGTGGTCACTTCGAAGCCATGGTTCTCCGTGAAGGATTGATCGGGGTATGATCTGATGACGGTCATCGAGAAAGTAGATGGAGGACTTTTAGATCGTTAAAGATATCCAACTCATCAGATGAACCGTCTGGAAGCAGCATCGTCATGAAGAAAAAAACACGCAAAATGACATAAAAATGTATGAAAATTTTTAAGAAAAGGAATCATGACGATGCTGCTTCCAAACGGCTCATCTGATCAGTTGGATATCCATATCCATCTAAAAGTCCTCCATCTACTCTCTCGATGACCGTCATCAGATCATGCCCCGATAAATCCTTCACGGAGAACCATGGCTTCAAACAGAGCTCGATTGTATGAAAACCTTGCACTGTTTCTAATTATCCGTCCACCTATGTACCTACCTATGTAAAACTTTTGTTACATGTAAGTAATGAAGTGGTATTTATAAAACCACCTAAAGTGCTGTAAGTAGGAAAACCACCTAAAGTGCTGTACCTAATACCTTACCTACTGCTGTTTTATTATTGAAAAAATTAAAACATTAAGGGCCTCTTACACCGCTTGCAGATAAAGTCCCAGATACCCTATCTGCAAGTTATCTGACAGATAGCCTATTTTTTTGGTTTCACAGGTATCTGATTGCCTATATCTTATAGATTTTGTATAGTCTATCACACAGATTTATCTGATAGATTAGTTTATCACTAAGATTACTATCTGTAACAATATCCGGAAGTGGTGAAAGAAGCCCTAATAATTCCTGCCAAAAAATGGGATTGATATGAAAGAATTCTAAGGGCCTCTTTCACCACTTGCTGATATTGTTACAGATAGTAATTTGCCAGATAAACTGATCTATCAGATAAATTTGTCTGATAATATTTACGTGTTTCACACCTCGGTCTGATAAATAACAGCCACTTGATCTCGCTATTAGTCCGCCTGATAGGACTGACAGATAAAGCTATCAGATACCTGTGAAATAAGAGGCTATCTGTCAGATAACCTTCTTATAACGTATCTGGGACCTTATCAGCAAGTGGTGAAAGAAGCCCTAAATCGTATTACAGCAGGCTAAAAGTTCAAGTTCGTGGGGTACAGCACTGAAGTAATTCCAAATAATAACTATATTATTATCAGTGTCCCAAAAAAACTCGCGTGTGTTACGTTATTTAAAACCTACCGCTCAACCGAAAATGTTCAGGGAATAATTTCTCCTGCCGAAGTGTAAACACGGATGTATACGACGTGTAATGCGTAACGTCGTATCTACCTTCACAAAACACCGGATATTTTACCGTAAACACATCACTGGGTGCGTTTAAATTTAAATCTTTATGCAGTCCAGACGCCTCCTTTTACAATTTAATGGTGAGAATATTCGTAGTCTATTTTTGGCTGCGGTAGGCGGTCGCTCGAATGCATCAGGATTTTTTATATCTTTTTAAGGGCCTTTTTGTTACTCGAGGCTACGGCTGGATTTAGCCCGTGTATCCGGCTATTGTACCAGAATAATTTTTCAATTAAAGCCTTTCTGCTATCAAGAGCCCTTGTTTGAAATTCGAACTTACTTTGTATTTTATGCAGGCATCAAATCAGAACCAACGGCTTAATTGCATGCCATTCACATTCGCTTTCATTTCATTACTGTTTTTAGCGGAAAATATTGTAGTATAACTCAACTCGTATTGTAACTTTGATTTCAGATTGTGTGAGCCTCTCTGTGCATGTAGTTGTGCACCGAGCCGTGGTTCAACGTAATGAAAGAGAGTGTATCTTCCTTCCTTCAGTTTCATCTAAGCAATGTCGTTAGTCGCCAATAAATACATATAGACAAATAATCTGATAACATTGAAAGCAGAACTTGACTTTGACACAAAAGCAGATCTATGCTCGAAGGATAAATAAAAGCACTAGGGTAAGTAAAAGGGGTGGCCTTAGTTTTTTCGGGAAGCAGTTGAAATAAAAAGAAACAGGCAAGTGCTAGTAGGAATCGCGCCCTGAGGATTCCGTGCATACTTAATTTTTTTTAATTTCGAGAGTCTTTACTAACTTACATGGATGATATTTTAGTTATACGCAAAATTAAGTTTGTTGGTCATAGAAAAAAATCTTTTTTTTGTGATGTAACTACAAATTTACTGTTTTCAAATTTTTCCCATTGCTTGTGCTGTATGACATTGCTTCTTGGCCAATTTCAAGATTCTAGGTCTACCGGAAGTACCTACCCCATAGGTTTCCATCACCAAAATACTCAAAAATGCGACAAAAACGGCCATATCTTTTTACTGCGTTGACTTAGAAGTTTAATTTTTTCACAGCTCTAAGGGATTGCAGACCTGAGTATCTGATATTAATTTCAACTTGATACCTCTACGCGTTCCTGAGAAAAATGGTCAAAGTCAAAACTATTTTATTGCATGTAAGTACACTGGGTACATTTATACAACGTAAATTTTTTATCTACCACCGCTTCCAAGGTGTTATATAGAGCTGGGAAGAAGAAGCGGCGCAACAAACTTCTGCAACACATCTTTTCGAGTTTATACATAACATTATTTTTGTAAAGGTTGTGCGAGGCTGAAGTAACATTAACACCAGGCATCTTTGTCATTTAAATAATCGACTGTTTTATAATAAGCTTTCTTACAAAGTTGTTGTTTAATGTGGGTCTTAAATTTTCTGTCACTGGTCTTGACAGACAGACGGACAACGAAGTAATCTTATAGGTAAGGCTTCCTTTCTTCCTTTTGAGCTACGGAACCCTAAAAAACAACAGAGATTTATATAACAAAAACAATTTTGAATGATACTTACTCGTAAGAACTAAAGTATTCGACATAGCTCAGAAAGTTAGTAGGTACGTTGAAGTAGTAGTGTGGGCTGGTCACATATGTCGGGTAACCGCTGGGGTAGACGAGTTCTCGAGTGGAGACCATGAGGGGCAAGCGTAGTGTGGGACGCCCCCCGGCTAGATGGAGCGGCGATCTGCGTTTATACGACTGACAGTGACTAGATGCGGATAACCCAGGTTCAGTGGCGACGAGTGGCGCAGGCTGATGATGATTTAATTTTACGATATTCAACAAAAAAAAAACGAATGGTCATCTCTCCCGGAGTCACAGAAGAAATAATAGTACCTACCCCAGAGTCGAAAACTATCAAGAAACTGTTAATATGAAGATGGTGGCCAGAAACGACGCTGTCAAGATTTGAGAGAGAAATAGAAATAAATAAACATACCTATTACCTATATATTTAATACACAATCATCATTAACTCGTTAACTTCATTGTTGGACATAGACACTGGTTTATTTATTACAGCCCCGTTATAGCGAACCCCAAAACCTAGTTCTAGTACACACGTTTTATTTAAGTCCACACAATACACATGTTTAAAAGAGCTACATTAATACAAGAATCACACTATAATACAGGTACTAGGGTGAGCGCCGTCTGCGCTCCCAATCTCCGTTGACGCTGTCAAGGCCTGCCCGGCCAATAGCATATCCAAAGGTGGGGGTTTTGGTTCGTTAGGTCAACGAGGGCTTTCCCGGGAAAGGCCTCGGTGGAGTCGAACATAACCATTGCTCATTCTCGCGGAGCAATGGTATCCATGAGGGTTCCCCTTCCTACGCAAAAAAAAAAAAAAAACTATAATACAGGTATAAATACCATTTATAACAAACACTCAATATACATAGGTAGGTATTCATCACACATTTTAATAGGAAAAAAAACATACAGCCGAACATAGTACCTCCTCCTTTTTTGGAAGTCGGTAAAAAGAGACAACAATGACAAGATCCCGCCAAAAACGGGCCCATACCATAGAATGAAGATTAAAATTATTCAAAAGAACAACGTTACTGACAACGCAACTAGTAGCTCCATCTGTTGCATCGTATGCGAACAGAATGGTCTGCAAGCGCGGCTTTTCATTGGTCCAAAATGACGTGGACGCCAACTTGGCAAGTGAGACGGTTATATGAAAGGTGTAGGCAGTGTAAGTGAAACAGAACAACAACAAACGCGGCTTCCATCGATTCGGAGGTCAACAGGAGCGCATGTCAAGTGCACTTCGATAATAATAATAAAAATGCCCGATTTGTTCAGTTGTAAACTACAGAATGAATAGGAAGGTACTGCATTGTGTACAATTTGATTGAAGCAAGCAACTAGAACTAAGTAGTATGATGTAAGTAAAAATACGGTTTTGCTGGAAACTTCATAATGGGTGGGGCAGGCCGGGTGGATGACCCAAATAAATATTTCCAATGTAGGTGATGGAGTGTGTGTAAATGTATAAATCTACTTGAGACTTACCTGCTACCTATAGAGTTTTTTATGTAAAGTTAATGCCTTAGTGCTAGAAGGATAATTAAAGATAAAAGCATCTTACATATAACCCTCAAAGGTTTTAGCCGTTACCCATAAAAGTTCATCATTATTTTAATATTTTATGAATTGAAATCGATCTGAAGTTATTCAATAAAATATCACGGTTTGGTAGTTTGAAGCTTTGACAATATCTGTCTGTCTACTCACTTTATTTAATAATACTTAGTAATAATAACATTGTTAGAGTCCAGACGTGGCCGTGGTAAGTTAATGCAATAGTGAGATAGGTAGGTCACGTATCATATTGAATATTTTACAATTGAACCCACACAAATGCAAATATTATGTCATGCAATGCAACACACATTTACATAGAAGTCTCCCCTAATATATAGACATCCCTTTCTTATCATTAGTGTTTCAATGCATCTCTCCCTTTCACTCAATTTTCACTTATCATTTACGCACACAACTCATGAACAAATGTTACTCATAATCCTATTCTAGTTCGGTGGAGTAAAGTTCAAAATATATTGACAAAAATCCGGGAAATTTTATACGTTTGTTGGTAAAACGTTCCTTGTGTGTGTTTAATTGACCACTACAAGCACAAGTTCAAACTTCTACTACGATACCAAGTCATTAAGTTTTCGTTCGACGACATACGCCAAATATAGAAGTAGAAAGTAGAGTTTGAGATAGAGAACGTTCTTGTAGTCGTCTCTTCTAAGAAGTGCGAGAAGTGTGTGACTTAGGAAACTATAGTAGGTACCTACTGTTGATAAAACAGAACTGCAGACATGGATCGATCTGTACAAGTTTCACAGTTACACATGAGATGACTTGTGCATATAAGTTTTTCATTAACTACTCCCATTTTTGAGTGCTATTTCGCCATGTATAAAGGGTTTTTTTTCGAAATTCATATCTACCTACTTACATCGAAAGTACCATTGTACAAAATTTCATGCATTTCGATTCACTGTAAAAGTAATGGTTGACGATCTTGTAAAGGTTACGGTACCCTAAAAATGAGCTGAAATTGACAGGTCTTAAAGCAACACTGAGGCAAGTCACTAATTCGCTATACTCAGGCATTACACTATGCTAAAGGTTAAAGGCCACTTGATCTTGCGTGGTATCGATGTACACTATGTGTTTCACAACGAACGACAGCGTACAAGTGTGTAATATATTAGGTGCATAAATTCCAAGTTTAAAATTGTAATTAGCACACGAATCCACTGTTGCGTTTTTAACTTTACATGCCTTTGGCGCGGGGGGAGCGACACGCCAGAGGTTAACTCTGCTAGATGATCACAGCCTACTACAAGTTTCTTATTGAAGCGGCAGTTACCTATAGATAGCCTAGTACAATCCAGGTCTACTACTTCATTGTTGGTTGCATGTTACCTCATCTCAGGCACGATGCGAAGTTTTGGTTCGATAAGCAACGATATGTTAAGATAACGCCGTGGAAACTGCGTTCTCGTGTAGAGCTGCTTTCACCCACACAGAGACGTTGCATAGCGCAACCTCCACCCCACGCACACGCTGAACTACTACGCTATAACCACGATACTCGTGGGAAATGGTCCTACAGCACTGAACCTTACACACAGACGTGAAACACCATGCAAATCTCAACCTTAATGGCTACAGCTTGCCTCTCAATGTGCCCTACATTTACCGATCTGAAAGATAACCTCAAAATTCGAGTTTTGACTGAAACAGGACATGGCATCGAGTGTTGAGAGTTTTGTTAGTGTTTTTGGTTGTAGACGGTGGTAACGAGTGTTTCGTTTTGCGTAATATTGGGCTGTCATTGTCGTTTGTTGAGGGTGTGAGTGCGTGTCGCGTTTCGGGAGTTTTTCGCCGAATAATTGTTTCGAGCAGTGCCACTGTTCAAGCTTTATGATGTGGTGTGTAAGGACAGCGTATTTAGACGTTTTATGATAGTGTTGTGTAAACATACGAGTGAGTAGGTAAATGCAAGCGGCCGAGAGAGTAACATAACAAAAATGAGCGTAAGTACCTACCTTGATTACGAACTTGCATAGTAGGTATCAGTGTTATCCTTATTATCTATTGAACAGTAGTAAAATGTTATCAATATTATTAATAAAGGGACTTTCTAAAACAAATTAACAATAACTGTTGTTCGAAAGGGAATCACATACCTACGTAATTACAGAATTTATGTAATTGTAGAGTCGAAATATAGAATGTAAATAATGTTTTTATTTTATACTACTTTGGCAAATTAGTGTTAACAAAAAAAAGGTTAGAATTATTACTTAGAACTATTATTTATAAAAGAGTATAGGTACCTATGTTAGTATAAGATTAATTAGGTCTTAAATAATCATTAATCCTTTCATCAATTCAATTCATAATTAGACCGAATCCTTATTACGAAATTTAAAATAAAAATACTTAAGTATCTTGTAATACCTACATACCTTTATATTAAAAAAAAAGATCTAGGTATACCTTTATGGACCGCTGCTGGGTGACATAAAGCACTACCTATTTGTTAAAGATATAGGTACGAGTATATAGTATCCATCAGTAACCACTTCCAATATAGACGATCGTGATGGTAGCCATTTTATACTTGACATAAAATGTTTATGATCTCATCGACTAAAATAACTGTCAATGTATTGTCTCCGCAGTTTATGAAACAAATCGTAACACTTTTATGAGACGTATAAAAATATATAAAATAAATCCTTTATTATAGTCACCATCTTGCATGCATGTAATACTGATCAATAGGCATTCCTGAAAACAAACCTACGAAAACAAATCTACTGCTGTTCCGAAATTAAATTGGCAACAGGGTTGTATGCAGATGGAACAATTTGCGGAATCTGACACATCAGTAAACTTTTATAAGAACAGATTTTTTGAAGCAAAATAATCAAGTCGACTGGTGCTATGGAAGCTTCAGCTAACACAAGTACAAATTCTACTCTAACCAAATCTCTCATCTTAGCGGGAAACGTCAATAGAAGGGCAGAGAACCTGATGTGGCTGCAGCCCGCAAGGATGTGGTCCATCCATAAGAGTAAAATAAGAGGTACCACACCAGGTCCACGCCTGATCCGGTCAAGCCGGATGCAACCTGCGTCATCCTCGAACCCATGTTGGCGCTTATATTTTTAAGTATAAGAATTAGATACGTCCTAGGATAAGACAAGTTTACTAGAGGATACAGTTGTTTAGGAAATACACGCTCTAGGATGGGGAAGGAAGCCCACTAGCCGCAACCGGTGGACCACAATCAGCCGACTGTTCAGCCTATCTATAGCCATGTGGTCCATCAATAAAGAGTAAAAATAAAAATAAATTATTCTTACAAATTATGCTATACGAGTATACATATATTATTATGGAGCATACAAAGTAAATGCAATTAAAGTATTATGTAAAGATAACTCAGACGAGGATGGGATCGACTCGATACCCTTGACGTTAGGTACTCGATGCGACGTAAATAGGCTCAAGTCAATATTATTAGATTGAGCGGAAAATGACGCACGATACTCGGTACTCGAGAAAGTCGATTCTATGCTATTGAACACAAATTGCGTCAAAGTTGTAAAATATCTACGTAGGTTCATTCATAATATATCAAAATATCTGCTAGTCGAGGAAAACATAAATAGCGTGAAAATTAAGAAGGAAAGCGTTTAGTAAATAATGCAACAATTTTGCCGGTGAAATTGTTAAGTATAGTTCTTCTCTTCTCTCCTCTCTCCCCATAAAAGGGGTTAGAAGTAGAATTTGTTAAGTCACAAAATCCATATAGATTTGAAATACACTTGCCAGATACTGATTTTGTGTTGTGACTTAAGATTCACTTTATGCCAAAACTGTCAAAGAGTCAACAGGTGCCAGTCGGCGATCCACACTGCAGTTCCAATCCTCACATAACTGAACTTTGGAACGACCTGGTTTTTAAGTCATATACGCTTTTATTTAACTTTCCCGCACCAATATACACTTTAATAGGCACTAGTTGCATATAATACTATCACAGATATAATTCATCAAAACGTAACATAAAAGAGACAACTAGGTATCTCTGAGACGATCCGGCCAAAAAGCCCCAATGATATTGGTCAATGTACTTATTTTTATAAAGAGCATGTCTTTGAACCAAATAGGTTGAAAGGAGGATAAATACATTTATCGATTCCTTCCTAATAAATGAACAGATAAGAGAACAAGTGATGGCAGCAATCAACGCAACGAAATCAATAGACGCTAAATAGGTTCAATTACGTAGCCGGCGACAAAATGGGAGGGAGTCAGTAGGGGTGAGGTGACAGAGAGGGTAATTCTTGTTTGACTATGTTGTCCTCACTATTTCTAATGTATCTTTTAAATAATGGAATTAAAAACCATTACGGGTTATTTTTCATCAGAGCTATATAACTTAAATAATTACCCTTCATATCATATCAGAGAAAAATGTCTAAGTTACTTATATCTCGATTACTTTCTAAATTAAAGATAATGTTATTCTCAATGTTAGTCTCACTGACATGAACTATGAAGTAGAATTTTCTCTGCGACTTTACCTTCGACTATTATTCTAGTTTCATCCACTGTTCCACTACTTGGATAGTCATTAATTATGTTTCGTTCTATTTAGTTTACTGCCTAAAGAGAGAAATTAAATCAGACAAGAATTCCAAAACAACAAGAATAATCCTTGAATCCGGTTCGAGGTGTCACCAGTTGAATCAAATGTAGGGCGACATTGACCCACATTGTAAACTCCCCAGAGGGGTGAGGGCCGGGAGCCGGGGGGGCGAACTTGAGTTCACCCTCAATCTAAAAATAAATTGTATGCAAATGTCATTTCTATTTTACTTTACATGCATATTGGATGCTTAAATAGATTTTTAGCTTTTTAATGGTGTATTTGCTCCCAGCATGAGGTACAACCTTTTCGTTTCGTATAAAATGATGTTTTGTTCTTACGTCGGTAAATCGGGATCGTATTTAAGTTATATGTTCATTTTACTCTGAATTATTATGTTAAGGCTGTTTTGTTTGATGAGTATTATAGTTGACAATGACAAAGAGTGCATAGGTAGTAGGTAAGTATTGTCACTTACTTGCATCATAATTAAGTGATACATAAATCAATAGATAAAATTGTGATCCAAGGAAGTTCAGAGTAAGATATTCTTGTCCTATTAGTTAGGGAAGACCTCTCTCATCACTGTCTAGAACTATAAGGCTCCGTTCTCTTGCCATCGCATTTCTCGCTTCAGTTTTCAGTCTGTAAGATAGCTTTTGGTTCCAAGATGTTGTCACAGATGGCGCACAGCAGTAGGGCAACAAGAAGCACAACACACTACACCGACGAAATAAACATAGACTTCTCCAAAAAATGTTAATTCAATAAGGTAATAAGAATTACCTAATTATTTTTTCTGATAAAGAAATAACGGTATAAAGTTAGAAATTGTGTTTTGCGTTATCGTTTTAAGCAAGGTATACCTTTGCATATTAGCAATTTATGATCGTAAAATTAAAAAGCATTTGCAAGTTGTGATTTGCGTGTGTTCTTAAGAGAAACACATAATTAGCAATAAGTTTGAGAACAAAGGAGGCAATGCAACGGAAATGTTGCTGAAAGATGTTTAAGAAGAACCTAATAATACGGGACACGGAACTATAACGAAGCTAGATGAGCGCGTGGCATCGCAAGAATTCGGTTAATAAAGTTGGAAGGGACAATAAAAGAAGCATTGGCATTTTTGTCATATGATTGGTATTCTAATGTTGCATAAAATATGTTTTTGTTGGGTACACGCTTTTGAGAGGGGCAGCGTGTAAACTTAATGACGGTGTTTATACAGCATAGTACATGGTATTTAATATAAACTCCCACCTACACTCTTTCGGGCAGCGCTCTCATCAGCGGGTTTTCTTTTAACGCACCGCATAGATGCCATAGATGAAAGAAATAGCATGGTTCTATGATAGAACTTCTATCTCAAATCCCAATGTAGGTACATACGGTATATCGCGATAATATATGTATAATAGGTGGACACATCGTAATACAATCACGTATATGTCATAAAATAATAGGAGCCATCACAATTTGCTGGAAAAAGTCTACAACATTATATAGCTTGACAAAAAGGCTTTTATGATAAAGGTGAACAATAATTGAATCGATGAGAACTGAAAGCTTTTGTCGGTTCAGTCGCAAATAGAAAATGTGTAAGTAACAATGTAAAGGGACTCAGCTCAGACAGAAGTAGTTGGACTTCAGCATAATGTTAAGTACCTAATTAATTATAGTTTTGAGGCCTACATAAATGTAATATAACAATATAACCATAGCCAAATAAGTTTGTTGAACGTGTGTTGGTTGGATGTTTATTGGATGCACAAGTTCCAGATTCGGATGTAAAAAACAGGACGGTCACAACCATGTCACACAACCGATGACTATGCTCCGACCTTTGTGGAAAATGATTGAAAGAAGCTTATTGAGTAATTATATAAAACTTTGTCTTTAAATTCTATTAGCTTTTCGATATTCTGTTAAAATTTTAAAAATATAACACAGAATACATAATTAGTACCTACGTTACACTCAGATTCCGAAAATCTATGCCAAATTGCTAAGTTGTATATGAACGACAGATAAATAGAATGAATTAATCAAGTTAAGTGTACAGGCAGTTATGCATTTATCTTAGTAAGTATATAGTTTTGGTTGAAATATCCAAGTGGCCAACAACCCTAAACCCTGAAATGGAATCCGGAACTTCGCTTAGCACGCACAAAACCCAGGCAGGCGTGCGATAAAGATTATTCCGAGGGAAGGGACAGCCATGTCGGATGATGTCCCGATACGTCCCGGTGTATTGTAATAAAACACCCTAGCACGTTTACAATTGCCGAACGGGACATCTGATAAAGTGAATTGAATGTTACTGAGATGGGGGCCTTGGGGCCAAACTTAGGTTATTTTAGAATGGCCTCGTTCACGTCGGTTTAGGAAGCGTATTCGGACATCTAGGTACTGTAACGTAACATTATGAGTGCCATTAGGTAGAGTTGCTGCTCGCTTCGTTTCATTATAATGCACGAGAATCGTAATGTGTAATTATGTTTATATGATACTGCGACTGTAAAATAAATGAAACAAATATAAAAGTAAAAACAGAAATTAGTCTGCGGTGAGTAATAGTCAAACTCGAATGTTAACAGCTTTAAAGTAGATTTAACAAGGGACAATTTGGAACGAACTGGACAAACTAGTTACACGCTTTTATTTAGGTTTACCGCACAATACACACTTTATAGGCACTTGTTTCATACAATACTGTCACACACAGATCAGAAGAAGATCCCACTAAAAAGCCTGTTTAGTGTTTCCATTTAGTGTTATTTATTTGCTAATAAAACATGCAAATGTTGCTTAGAGGAGATTTTTAGCCTCGTGCACCCCACAACTATTTTACATAATAGGCGGAATATCAATTAAAAGTGAACATTGTTAGCCTCTAAGATGAACATCATCTTTGAATGCGTCTAATTTCCAACTTACTCGTACTACAATGGGCTTTGTGCCTGCACACAGTGAAGCGTATAGTGATCCAAGTGGAGACACATAGGAGCTACTGTCTCGAACAAATTACGAACGGGCGGACTCTGTAGTTGAGAGAAGTTCCCGGACGCATTCGACAGAGACTAGAGATCCGTATCACCCAAAAATTAGCGTAAGTAGGTACTTTGATAAAGCAGATGTATAGTTATATTTCAATAACGGCATTTGAGAAAGTGATGGAGATAGGTAAGTAGGTACTAATCATTGAGTATTTTAAATACTGCTGTCCCTACTTTTTGTCACCACCTGCCCGACTGAATTGTTTCGTTACTGTTGTTCCCTTCAGGCCCGTTTGGTCCTATTCTCGGAATGTCCACTTGGTCCGTTACGTCCATTTCCCGGTATGTCCATTTCCTAGAATGTCCACTTCCCCGAATTCTTACTAAACCTCATGCCTCGGAACACAAGCTTGAAAGCAGCCTGTATCGTTACACGTCACAAGATAGAATATAAAAATAATATCGTCAGTTTAAATTATCTGAATTATTTTACGAAACCATTTGTTTGCTGCACTGAGCTGTAATTGCACAAAATTAATACCTACCTCCCATAAAGGTTAGTTGCATGTACAGTCAGAGGCAAACACATGTGTACACACAATGTTTACAAAAATATCGATTAATGATGTGACAACTAAAGCCACAGAATAATTAATAGGATCTAAATTCTATAGTGTCTAAATTATTTAACCTGCAAAAGAATACATAATGTGTCTAAATCTTGGGATTTACTGCTAAAACCTGGTAAAAGTTCGAATTGTTCTATAATAATAATCGGGTAGTTTTTGGTTTGGTTAAGTCTATCATGACTGTAGTAAATCTAAGATTTGACAGTAAAAGTCCAAAATAAAGGAGCAATTCGGACTTTACCATGATCACTTGGTAAATCTTAGGTTTAGACACCGGTAAGTCCTAGGATTTACCGTAATTCGGGCTTTTACATTATTAACTTAATACATTTTTCCTTCTGACTGATGGCAAAAATCTGAATTGTTTATGAATAATGGGTTAGGTTTAAGTTAGGTCGGACTTTTACCATCACTCGGTAAATATTCGGATTTACCGTAATTTGGGCTTTATTTAACAGTAACATGTTTATACATATGTTTGCCTCTGACTGTACCTACGCGCAAATTGTACAGCGCTCTGTTCCGTCGTCGTCGGGTTCGATAATTGATCAATATGTAGCTGTCGGGTACACGGCTCCATGCCCCGGCCATTGCCGGAAATATCCCTTTGATGTCGAGTCATATACAGTGCCGTTCACCCTATGGCGACATGGTAAGCAGATTGTCGAGTGCCTAACGTATTTACGACATGAATGCATCAACACGAATGTGCTTAACTACTGTATCGAACCATTTTATTTAAAGCTTAGTGTTGAAAATAAAGTAGGTACTCACAAGTGATTTGCAACATAAAATTGACATAGCTAACATATAACTATACTTAGGTGTTATACAGACGCAGCTATTCTAAATAAGGTCACGGCTTTGAAAATTTGACATTGGGTAAAAAATAAGTAAATTAGGTAGGTATGGCCTGATTCTGTAGGCACAAAGTTAAATTGTTTACTATCCGCGTCCCGATCCCAGTTACATTATGAAGTTATGGACGAGACTAATTTTAGTGCTGTCAATGTTAAAATGTGTGCTCTCAAAATCGGGCTCAATACTTCCTTGTATAAAGGTATGTAGGATATTTGAGTAGAATAGTATCTAAGCCAAATCAGACTTCTAATGACGGTTGAACGTTCAACTTTTTTAACTAAAAACATTTTTTTGGGAAAACGACAGATTGCCGCCTTTGATATTATACGACTCATGTTGGATATCGTTATTATTTCGGGTACATATTTTATTAATATGCACTTGTAATAGCTTCGTTTCCTATCTCCATCCCTTTCCTACATGCACATACATACCGCGCCGCGAGTGTTGTACTGCTCGCGCCATTAAAAAATTCACTTTACCAATGGACGCTTAAACGGAAGCATTGTGTGCCTATATAAAATACTCGAAAACTGTTAATTTGGTGATTTCTCAACAATTTATCTTATTTTCGCTATTATTAGTGATCCGAAAGTTTAAAGACACTATAAACAAACAATATCAGTGCACTAGGTCATACAGGTGATCTGGATCGTTCGTCGACGGCTGCGCAGCCTAGGCTACAAGTCTAGAAGAGAAGATATAACAAGTAAGTGCATGTGCCTTTCCTTCTTACAGCTGCATTCTGTCTTCCAAAAACCGCCAGCAGCTGTTAATCCATTTCTCCAGCGAATTTACAAGTGCACTTTTTTAAATACCTAAGTACATCATACAGTCCACTAAATTTATTAATATTGTTTCTTCCAAAATGTGGTGAAAATCTCCACCATATATGTTTTCAAATCATATCCGAAGTCTTCTGAACCGAAATTAGTGTACAAGAGAGAAGTTTACGTTTATTTAAAAATAATTAAAAAGAAATCTTGAATTGAAAACTCAGCAGAGATTTGTGAAACGTTTGTGAAGTATCACCGTCGCGGAAAATTAACTCTTCTTTATTACATTTTAACATAGATATAATATAGAAGACGATTCGAGTAGGTACATTGTAAATCTAAATATTAAAAACGTTTACCTCAGCTCAAGTTTCTTTATCTTTTTGCTTTTAATTTTAATCTTTATTGGAATCAGATTGAAAATAAATAAATAATCAATAAATACAACTAAAAGTGTACTATTTTTACCCAAAGCAACTAAGTATATGCTGTTGTGCTGCCACGCACATGCCACGCAACGCGCTGCACACGGCGTATGCGCATGCATTTGGTGCATTTAGTAATACATTATATCAATTTTCGTGCTCATCATACAAAAATAAAAAAGTAGTAAACCTCAGTTTTGTTCTGGCAGCAAATGGCGACCGATGACAGCATGAGCGACGACGTGTTCGAGGAGGAGACGCTGCGTGCGCCCGCGCAGCGCGGCACCCCCTCCCCCACCGGGTACAGAGACTACCGCCCGCCCGCCGACACCCCCGTGAGAATGCAGAACGACGACGATATGCCTATTCATAAGGTTAGTCAATATCTATAAAAACTTTTTAACAAAAAAATTAAACCGTCGAAAAAAAGAAACTGAAAAGCGAAAAATAATAACAAGTTACCTTGTTAGTCTATAACTACGCTCCGACACTAATGTAAACCTAAGTAATTTTGAGTCGGCGCCCAACACACATACAAATTAATTTCTTTTATTTTTATTACTTACTATTACGTTTTTCGTACTTTAATTTGATGATCTTCTCATTGATTGCTTGTATTATTCCACTTTACGTAAACTTGGCTGCCATCATTTCACTTTACGTATCAACTTTAATTAATTTGCTTGTTTGTTAGGCGCCGACTCAAAATTACTTAGGTTTACATTAGTGTCGGAGCGTAGTTATAGACTAACAAGGTAACTTGTTATTATTTTTCGCTTTTCAGTTTCTTTTTTTCGACGGTTTAATTTTTTTGTTAAAAAGTTTTTATTTTTTACTTTTTTGTGACTAACATATTCCCTCGATTTCATTTCATATTATTCATTTCATTGATATTCATTCATTCCCTCGACAGCCTTCCGTCTCCATCTTCACCCATAGATGGTAGTCGTAATCGAATACATCATAAGTTAGGTTTAAAGTTCTCATTAAGATGAATGAATAAGCCCAAACACGAGTTAGCTGCTGTACACCGTTGAAGAGTTCCCTCAACTGTCTTCCGTCTCCGTCATCAGATCAAGTTCAGGTTTCCGTCATATTGTAGGGTCATTAGAACTACTTATTTGTGCCTAATTTCAACAGAATTGGTTCAAATATGAAAATTTAGTAGGAATTTAATCAGTCAGCCCCTAATTTTCTACCCTTAGGGTAGAATTTTTTTCTTCAAATTTAAATGGGACTAACTTCGAAGTAGACCCTATCCAATAGAAAAAGAATTATCAAAATCGGACAGCTCTGTAAAAAGTTATGCGCGGTCATACATAAAAAAATAAAAAAATATACGGGTCGAATTGAGAACCTCTTTTTTTTTTCGTCGGTTGAAAAGGGCCTACACACGGTACAATTTTATACATACAATCTGCTGTTGCAATCTGCTGCGAACCAGTAAATTGTATAGTGACTGCTGGCCTTCCCCAATCAGCGCCCCCCCACCAGGTCCTCTGTCCGCCTTCCATCTGCGGCCACCTTCTTTTCTAAAAGTGAATCTATGTATGTACCAACAAGAATAAAAATAAATAAAATAATAGTGGAATTGAAGCGGAACTCCCATCCCATCCCTACTTCCGGTACTTCCGATGCAAACTCCTGTCTGATTTCCGGTATTGGCACCTACTCGTATTATATATTATAGCCCAGAGCTAGCACAATGACTTTAGCGTAGCTTACTCATGTATGCAGATCTTATAATATTTCTTGCGATAAAAGAGAATCCAGAACCAAAACTGTTGCAACGGTCATACAAACCGTTCAGCTGTTTATCAAAGTCATGTATTATGTAGTCATCGCTCCGAGGTGCAAATCATTTGCGGTTAAGTTATTAAGCCTTTATTATTTAGATTTTAGTTGTAAAAATGTGTCATGCTCATCTTCATGACACGGACGGACTATGTGTCATGAGATCGGTTGAACCATGAATAAAAAAAATTTGCCACTGCCATATGGATCAGTAATAAAAGCATTCTATGGGTGTCAAAATCGAGTCAAATGAATGACAATACTTACTCACTTACACATTCTCATTTTCAAACTCCATATAAATTTGTATTAGCAACCTCCTCCCGCTACTCCGCTTCCTTTGTCCGCACCCCCCCTGTAAGTGGCACCACCCGTTCCCATACTAAATATGCAAGATGCGATCTCCACCAGGGAGCGCGCGCGCCACCAAAGAGATTCGAAACTTCTTGGGTTGAACAGTCGACCCGTGGAAACGTAACAAACAAAGTAACAATCAAAATATTTTTAATTGGAATTAGGACGTAATCGTCGTTTGAATGATCCTTTAGATTTGTAGTAATCTACCAGCTCAAAGTACTGGCTGGGACTATAAGTTCCTGCAGTCTCGGGGCGACTGGAATTAGGTGCACTGAAGTTGCAATACTATCGCTCGTAACCCACAAACCATTTAGTCACAGCGTACGGGCTTATAGGTAGGTACTTTGTACCTACTCCGTGCTTTGTACTTAATTTTAGTGAAAGTTCTGGGACTATTTTGATTTAAGGATTTTCGTCAATAGTTCTTCATTAAGGGGCTATGATATCTCACAGCGGGTCGGATGATCCGTCGCTATTTCAACAATACTGTATCATTCATTTTGTAATAAATATGCAGTAAAGTAGAAGACTTTTACTAGTTATTCACGATTTCGAAAACACAGTTCGTTAAAATTTTCTCAATTAAAAAAAATTCCAAAGTTAACCATTTTAAGAATTTATTTTCGCTACTTTTATGTAATAAAGCTACGTACAATCACCATATTTTGAGTACTAACTGTACTTACTAATATGCAGATCACATAACATTTGAATTTACAAAATACACATAACTTTCGGCAAAAAAAGGAAAAACCTAAATCTAAGCGTTTTTGAGCCAGCCCAACTTGAGCCGCATGGCATCTCCCTACCCCGCGTCAGTCCCGCTCTGCCAGTGGCACGGGGAACACGTGTCGCTCGCCGCCATCCAGCTGTCACTCCCGTCACACGTCATTTATTCAAATTATATTTTGAAATAGGGTAGCATCTTTGTTGCTATCCTAGTGTTTTTTGGAGTACAGTCTCCTTGACTGAAAAATGACTGGATGTTTGTTTGTAATTTGTTTCGATACTTGGTTGTTTGACTTGACAGAACAAAAATAGACGACGACGTGTAGACAGAAGACTACAAAAGAAATTTTCTGAAGATAATATTTATTTTCCAATATCTTTCTTAATAATTTCCCGACCGTTTAGTATAATAACGAATTTTTTAAAATGGGAAACCAAGGTAACAAAAAAAAGAAAAGACTTGGTTGGCGTAAAAAAAAAGGCAAAAACTTGAGTAAAGTACTAAAGTGAGTATAATTTATTTGGTAAAGAAAATTCACATCGGGTTAAATTATTATACGTAATCATAAATGTACTTATCTTTCTCAAATTAGATTACGACGATCAGGGGCATCCGAAAATAACCATGGCTCTGACAAGGAGAATGCTCCGAATAAAACAGATGTTAACATATATAACAACATGGAAAAGTAAGTTCTGAAGCAACATTTCGATTTCGGGATTATCCAATTTATGAGTACTAATAACATAACACGGCTGATAGGTAGACTTCTAGGCGGTGGTAGATAAAAAAAATTGACGTTGTATAAATGTACCCAGTGTACTTACATGCAATAAAATATTTTTGACTTTGACTTTGACTGTGTCGTAAGGCAAGGCAACAACACTCGTCCATATATGATTGTTCTCTCTCAATAAAATTAAATTTATAATTTAATTCAATATGTACAGTTTATTGCACATTTAAAATTACAGACACAAAAAGAGAAAAACAGATACAGTAATGTACATCTAGACGGTCTTATCGCTAAGAGCGATTTCTTCCAGACAACCTTACTTTTTAATAATTAATTTATAGGTACCTAATATAATAAAATTTATAATTATTTTTTATAATCTGTACTACTAATAAAAAAGAGGTAAAGTTTGTATGGATGTTTGGAATGGTAGATGGATGTGTGTTTGAAGTAATCATTGTCATCCAACGCGATGACAAGTTCTGGAAACAGATTATGGAAGATAAATTAAAAGATTTTTATTTATCATGCATGTTGCCAGAGTTATGCGATCCTAGACATGTTCGAAATATGCCAATTCGAGAGTTAGGCGAGGTGTGACGACAAGTCCGCCCTCAATCTACTGAATAAAAAAATTAAACCGCCGAAAAAAGAAAGGAACTGAAAAGTAAAAATAAAAAGCCGGCAAGTGCGAGTCGGACTCGCCCACGGAGGTTTCCGTTCCGTCAGCCACACTAATATAAGCTATCACTGTACCAAGTTTCATTAAAATTAAATATTTTTCCCGCGGGAAAAGTTTACCGCGGTAAATAGTTGCCTATATGTTATCCCAGGATATAAGCTATGACTGTACCAAGTTTCATCAAAATTAAATATTTTTCCAGCGGGAAAAGTTGCGGACCAGGACGCGGGCGCAAACACGCGTGACAGGAAAACCGGCCTAAATGTATTAAATTTTGCTTACCAAATGTAAGACATGTAGAAAATAATATGACTTTAGGTACATATAGACTAGAATTTAGTAAAAGTATTGTGTTCCTTGGTATAACTATAGATTCATCTTTTCAATGGGGGCCCCACATAGCTTCACTAGCTGGCATACTAAGTTCGGCCGCCTATGCCGTTAGAAAAATTTGACAATTACTGATATTGCTATCGCAAAATTAGTATATTTCAGCTACTGCCACAGTAACATGGCATAAGGCATCTTACTGTGGGGTCGAGCAGCAGATATAGTGACCATTTTTATTTTGCGAAAGAGAGCTAGGTATTAGCTCGATCTATAATCTGCGTTGTAGTCATTAAGAGAAAAGTTTAAAGAAATAAATATACTAACCGTATCCAGTCAATATAGATTTGAGAATATTTTGTTTAAGTAAACCCGCTGTAAAACCACAGCCGCCTGCTGGTGATGTCCGGATGGATGATGAGGGTTTCACTATCGTACAAACTACCAGGAGATATATATATCTATCTTGAATATGAAGCACACAAAGTTTAAAAATCACATTATGTAACAATTTGTTATTATAAAATAGACGATTCTTTGAATGACAAAGACGCCTGATATTAATGTTACTTGGTGATGTGGTACTCCTATGCTATAAAGTATGTTGACATTGACTGTAAATAAATTATTAATACATAGTGTTTTTTTTATTAAGAACCATCTTGGACGGTCAATATTGTGTAGCTTACCCTACATAAATAGTGCGAGTGAGATAGGTGCGCTGACGGCGGCGGTGGGAGAGGCATGCGGGGGGGAAATTTGAATTTGAGCTGACATACCATCGACTCTTAAAGAAACCATTATTTTATTATCGATTTATGCCGTAAATTGTTAATAGACAAATATTGAAATGCCAATACATTTTCAAATATACGTAGGACCAAATTCAAATCAATTATCTTCTAAAATAAGATTTTGGATGACGCGAGAATACGGCACTCAAATTGTCACATATCATCATCTCGTATCATCTGATACTCAAATATCAGATGATACGGCCACTTCCTCTGTGGTACGGCTTGTTACAGAAAATATAAATAATGTAACCCTATTTATATAAAGAGGGTTATTGTATCTGCACAGTAGGTAGGTACTAGGTATTGGATAATTTGTGGACTATACACCAGTAGGTACCTAACCGGGGATTGGGCGGCCGGTTTTTGATATGTTGGAATCAAACAGCGAGTTTGTCGACTAATTTAAATAAAATAATTAAGTACAACGAAAATGCCAGGTACCTATTTAAAGATTAAAAAAAACAGTCTCATTTTCCTTAATAACAAAAAACAAAGTGCAATCCGCCCGTGAATAAAAGGAATAAAAAATACGATGCAAAAGAAAGTAGGTCAATATCCCGGAGGTTTTATTTGTGTAGAAATGCGAATTCAAATATCCCTCAGAGTGTTAAAACGGGTTTTGCGAACCAAAAAACAAGATCAAATACTAGACTTATGTGAAGTCTAGATAGAGTTCGTTTTTCAAAAACCAAAATCTGACAGCCACATTCTAATAAATATGGAATTTATAAAACCCATCATTGCGTGAATACTGAATAGTAATCAGTGCTTATTGTGTTTTAAGTATATATACGTACACATGTATTTACTAATAGTACAGTATAAAAATTATTCCGAAGGCTTTTAAAGTTCCGAAATCGTTTACAAATTAAATGTACCTGTCTAATCTACTAATTGTGAAAAAGAATTCAGAATGTTTTTTAGCGAAGTTATAACATACTCGTACCAACTGACAAATATATAAGGTGGAAGAAGTTTGGTACTTCAAATCAAAGAAAATGTGACCCTAATTTAAGACATTTACTGTTAGAGCACTTCTAATTCAAAGGTATAGGGAATAAGTTTTCATGGCCGATCCTTCCTTTTTGTTTCCTCGGAGAAGAGACCAAAAGATGTTATGTTTTTAGACTATCCTGCTGGGTGACAGCGGAGTAGGGAAGACATCCCTTTTGGTGCAATTCGAAACTGGGAAGTTTCAGCCCGGCAATTTCTCGGCGACAGTCGGCATAGGGTTCACGGTAAGTCACTTCACTATTATTAATTACTTAGTTATAAAAAAAATCTGTAGATACTTCTATGTAATCGCTATTTTTAATAAATTATTTTAATAAGCAATAATGCAAGTCGAAGATTTTTTATAACACTTCAGTTTGAAGGCATTGTTGGTGCATTTCCCTTAATAGATTACCATGTTATAGAATTTGATACTATATACATAATGATATAAAACTCACGACCTGTGCAAGTTTATTCTCATTTCCAGTGTTATTGAGGATGTAAGTGTAAGTTTTTTAGGTGTAGGTATCTGCGAGGGAAAACGTAATTTGAATAATTTTTATTATGTCAAGTTTGATTAGCCACAACTAATATTCTTGCCTAATTGGTAGTAAGCACCTCTACAGTTTAGGCATTTTTTGTTTTAGGCAAATTGATTTTTAGATGTTTCACAACTTAGGCATTCTACAATTTAGACGTTGATTTTAGGCATTTTGCGCTTTGGGCAATATGATCATAACCGTAAGTTTTAGTATCTATTAAACACAATTACTGTTAATTCCACAAGATACTACTTGGGTCTACCTATAAGCACGAGTAGGTATACCTGCTCTGTACCTGTTTATATTTTTCCACAGTGCAATGATGAAAAAAGTTTCCAGAGTGTTGAAATTAGTTTTAGCCGATGAGCTCTTTATAATTGAGTCAAGTTTGATATAAAAAGTTAACTCGTGTTTTTTCATGGTTTATTTTATACAAAATCTAACAGAAAGATTTTATAAATTATAAGTACTACCTTAAAAATATGCCATCATGGAGTAATTTGTGAACTTTGATTGATGAATTGACTTAGAAACTTTTCAGAAACAATTTCGTTTAACGAGCTTTTTAATGATAAGGCCTAATTAAATTCACGGGTATCTTCCGTTGTTATTGATACCTACCGGCGATTAAATTACTCAGGATTTTGAATCAAAGTTCATGGAATGAAGTGCTTAATTAGTGACTTCGCTGTCACAATCACAATTCTAATTATTTCCATATTTCAAAATGTTGGTCTAGAATTTTTTTATCGTGTAAGTATTGTATGAGTACCTATATAATAATTGAATAAGAAAACTTATTATATTAAAATATCATTACTCTTACCATGCAGTTGTCATATTACAGGTCCATCTGTATAGTGTTTTTTCTGTGTACTTACATGGTTTTAGCCGCAAACTGTGCCTCAGTGGGTAGCTCGCTCCCCGCTGCAAATACATTGTCAGTGAGTGGCCATGCATGTTGCCAACAGGTCACCCCGGGTGGTCTAATCAATGGTCACCCCCTCGTAGTGCTGTGAGTTTTAGCTTGGTAGTTTATTTTTATTTATTAACAACAGCATTACTTGTGTCCTATAATATATTAATATTATAGGACACAATAATAAATATATATATATATATAATATAATATAATATAAGATAATATTTATATAATAATAATTTATACCAAGGTGTAAATAATACCAGCCTAACATATTTTTACGGACTGTTACCAAGACTATTACTTACTCTGTGCTGTTACATAGTTACTTTCAGGTTGAGGTTCCTTAGGTTGCTGGTGACAATGTAGCGACGAAGGGAGCGACAGGACATAGCAAATTACGGTTTAAATTTAGAGTTTGGGTATTTTGGTGATCATTTTATGGTAGGTAATAAGTTTTAAAGGTTTTAAAGGGAATTCCATTTTTAAAGTATATTTAAATAAATCCCTATGATAAGCGTAATTATAGCTTCTCCCCTGCAGGTGGAGACGCAGGCTGTGAGGATCCTATTCTATACCTCTACATTACTAGTTTCAACTAGATACCTCATTTACGTCTAAGCTCAAGTAACTACTGAAAATGTGGTATTCATTGTGAATATTAAATTTCAATTTCTGTACGAGCATTTAGATAGGGCGTTGTTAGATTGTGAATTAATTATTTGAGTCACTTTATAAAGGCGCGCTTGCGTTTGCTTGTGGTTTGAAAACTTTACTTTCCGCGAGATGAGCAAGTGATAAATTATCATCTTGACAGATGTCAAAACATTATCCTTAGAAAGATTTATTATCAGTGTGTGTATGAAATGAAAATCTTGTAAGTAAAGTTTCAGTCAGGTTTCCTTCTCTTTGTGGGAAATGCAATAACGCGAACAAAAACATGAGTAAGCTTAGTAGAACGGAAACTATTACCTATATACTCTAGCAGAACAGCTCAATAAAATCAGAAATGGTATACTCCCAAAATGTATCTAATGTGTGTAAATTTCATTGAAAAAGAAAGATAAAATAAATATGTACCCTACATACTTACAATAACAAAAAATCTATATCAGCACCCAATTAAATAAACTTAAGACTTAAATCTCATGAAGAGTTTACTCGAAACTTAACGAAATAGGTTTCGCTTATTCAGTGTAATCTTATCTCTCACCTGCTACACTTTAATCTCGGAAAATTAAACGACAGCGTCGTCGTTCGTCGCCCAAAAGAACTTAGTTCCTCTGAGAGTCGGCGCGGCGCTTTGAAGTGGTTTACCTAAAATCGGATCTGTCCATAAACGAGGTAGGATTCGGTTTCTTTATAACGATTTTCGGAAAAGGTCAACTTTGGCAGTAATACCAGGTTTACTCTAAATATAATAACGGTTATATAAGTTTTTTTGATTAAGATATAGTTAAAATATGCTAAGAAGTTAAACATAACATTGTTCAATTTTATCTTTATCGATTTAAAAAGAAAACTTGTAATTTTTCCAGAAGTTAAAAAAATCTGCGTGGCCCATTTTGTTTTGAATAACTAGAATTTTTTTCTTCTTCTTTTTTTAGATTTTCTTATTTTTTTGGAAAGTAATCCCGAATTTTTCACTATTTGAGAAATTTCTACTCCATCGGTACATTTGTTTTCGCTCCGAAATAGGTAGGTATGGCCGAAACACAATGCATAGGTAAGGTAGGTATATATATATACTGTCAATAGATACACGGAAAAATATGCTTCCTTAAAAAGGTAATAACGGAACCATAAAAAGAGCCAAATAATCAATAAATGATGACGAGGTCCCGATATCAATTAGCTATCTATAATGAAAATACGGAAAAATGTGTCCTAATTAGATTTACTTAATACAAATTAATATAGGTAGCCAATAAAAATATACGAGTAAATATATCACCTCTGTGGGAGAAGCCTGGTCCAGAAGTTGACCTATAATTATCACTTTATTTAATTCACTAGCAAATAAATACAGAGTAACGAAACCGCATCAAATTAATGTAATGACACCGGAGCCCCGGCCTCACTCAGCGCCGTATCCGAGCGACGCGGGACGGCTGGGGGGAGGGGGGATTCATCCCAGACGGGAATCAGGAGCGATCCAGGAGTTACGAGCAGTCGCTACAGGACGATAGAGCGGGTAGAACGCCCACCCGGGAACTTTCGCGCGGGAACTTTACGCGGCGTTCCTTTTAAAAAGTTAACGTTCGACTTAAGTTTTCCAATTTTAAACGCGTTGTGCATTTTTTTCTGATAAATTGAAAAGAGCGTAATTGGTAGTAATTTAATTTCTGTTAGGTATGTTGTTTGTTTTATTATTATTAGAAATCCCCGCTCAATCGAATACCTGTTGATTGTCAAATACTAATTACCTGGCGATATTAACAACCAATAAACAATTATGTGGGTAATGAATTGGCAAAATTGATATTGATTTTAACTACCTACGTTAGGTAAAGGTTGATTGACAGAAAACTATTAAAGGTTAGTTACTAAGGTTTGACATCCAAACTAGCTAGCAGTGAAATAGGAACATTTTAGCAAAAGCAATGCCATTCACATTTTTGAGTGTGTACATTTATTTAACCTAAAAAAATGGCCATATTCAGTTTGTATTATAATAACCAATAAGTGACCTTTTTTCTCGAGTATACTACAGCTAAAACAAGACAAAGTGAAAGGTATAAATAAAACAAGTTGGGTTTCCCAATACCAGAATATTATTGTAGCCTAACGAAATTAAAAACCATTAAATACGGGACTTAACAATAGTGGTTTAATTGCAGTTTAAAATGATTGACTTTATAACTGATTGATGCACTCAAACGCTTAATAGATAGATACCTAAGTAATTCATTTTTCGCTGAATGCGCAATCGGTTTTACCTATATACGAGGGCGGGCGGGCGGTTCGGTGGCGAGCGCGCTGGGGCATAGATTTCATTCTCCTAAGGCAGCAGGGCGCGCAAATCGCGTCACCCAGGCATGTGTATTGGCTTTATTATATCAGCTTATCCGTGTCGCCCACGTTTCACATGATGTAAGTACCTACTATATGACGGTCGAAAAATGGCTTCTGCAATGCCTTTGTCATATTTTTTACAGCCGCGGTTACACCCGCATTAAATTTAGATTTGCCAATCTTTAGGAATTATATAGCCTATGTGTTATTCTGATGTGTATTAAAAATTAATGTAAAGTTTCATCAAAATCTGTTCTGCAGTTTTTGCGTAAAAGAGTAACAAACATCCTTACAAATTTTCGCTTTTATAACATTAGTAGGATATAGGAGAAGTAGGTACCTACTTAAGTTATGTATTTATGTTTATTTCGTTCGCTTATTGAATTGACAAAAACCACTCTTTCCACTAGAATAGGTACCTACTCTTAAATCTCCTACGACAATAATACTATAAGCTTTTTGACGTGAATTCGATGAACGTCTTCCTCGTCGTCCCGGGCGGCGGGCATTCCAGAAATATTGTGAATAAAATTAATGTACTTTTGAGAGGTTCATACTCCTAAAGTTTAAAAGTTACAACAATTATAGTTATTTCGTTGTGAAGACCCATTCGGCGACAACACAAATATAGACGGGAATGAGCACTGAAAGTCTGAAAGTCTGAAGTCACGCGCGACCTGAGGGGTCGCGCGTGCGCCGCCGCCCAGTACAACCACTTATCATACATACTCGTACGCAAGATTCTGACTAGTGCAAGGTGAAAACGACTTCAGTTAGGTCATTAGGTGTTTAATATGCTTCTCTGGACCTTCTCCATCAGATCTCACCCAAATCGTTTCCTGACGAAGATCTAAGTGCTCAAAGTGACCTCGAATGTATGAACAAAGACCTCTGGCCTGTATTCTGTTTTGAGTAGTAGTAGAGTACGTACTTAATGTCATATCCACACGTCATAAGCCAGTTTCCTTTCTTGGAATATATGAAACGTAATATTGCTTTAAAGCTTTTAATATACAACTGAGAGCACATAGAGCTACCTACTTACACGAGAGTGAGGTGCTCTCCTATTCGATTCGGCTCGTATGCATGCAATTAAGGGCTGCCATCTAAAAACAAATAACATACCTATTCATAAATAAACGCCATACGACTAAATAAATAAATTTAAAAAAGGATTAAAACAGAAATTAATTTCAAAAACTCCGGCAATTATTTTAACTACACAAAACTGACTTGAAAATTTGAATACTTGGACGAATAGGTATAAAGAATAGACTTTTTAAGGAGGTTTTGGCTTAGTCGTTTTGTTATGTACCTACCTACTTAGGTTAGTATTTATTAAACCGGCGGTTACAGTCGGTGACCGTATAAACTAGTAGTACTTCTATACAGCACAGCAGTCCACAAAAATGGTAGTTTGCGATTTTTCACTGGGTTTACGTCCACACTATTAAGTGATAGCAGCTGTAACACCATAATACCTATAAACCTACAATTTGTGTAATAAAAAGTATAGTATTATCATGCATGACTAATGGTTATTATATTTTTCGGCCATATCTTCTGACTGTGTTGACTTAGAAGTTTGATTTTTTTACAGCTCCAAGGGATTGCAGACCTGAGTATTTGATATTAATTTAACTTGATACCTCCACGCGTTCCTGAGAAAAAGAGTATTGACAGACAGACAGGCAGACAGACAGACGGACAGACAGATGGACAACGAAGTGATCCTATAAGAGTTCCTATTTTCCCCTTTTGAGGTACGGAACCCTAAAAAAAGTGTAGGAGAATAATATAAAAGAGACAAACATGACACTTCCGTTCCTACCTAGTCAGCGACCCGACAAAATAAAATTCCTAACATCAAAACAAAATGACTTCCACGAAACAGGTGACTACTATAAAGTTCCTCTGAATAGACAAACGAATTCCGGGACGGTAGGATACCTACTAGTAAGAACAAAAAGATTTAATACCCGCTCTTTGCTGTTTCACTAGCACTTTGTGCAGTGCTTCAAGTAATTTTATACGGAGACATGCACGTTATGAGCAAGTTATGTTTACGATGCAACGCTACGTACAAGTACCACATAATAACTAATTACATATTCTAGGACTAAAACGCACTAAAATGAACTAATGAACTACCTAGTAGTTACTAACGACATCCCCGGCTCTGGCGATTTTTGGTGCAAAATTTACCTGCATAGACTCAGAAAAAGCTAATAAAATAACAATTATTTGAGACGAACGTTGGCTTACTGAAGACAATGAAAAATCATAATCTGCTTGACCAGTTATGACATCCTTTTATTGGTTTTCGGGGAGGGCATTTGTATAATCGACGTGGTCAATTTGCGGTCCAGTCATTCTGATACCAACCCTTACATATACAGTATATTTCGTACCGAGTACAAAATGACGCTTTTTTTCCCAAGGGATGAAGCTAGTTTAGACGTGAGCCAAAGGCGAACTGTATTGGATACGAGTGGTTGTGAGTAAGTGGTCAGCTGTGGGATTTATATGCTGTTAAAGTGATTTGATTTTATTGTCCAGCGGTGGGCGTATTTATGGGATAAATAACGAGCTGATCACTATGTGTTCCAAAGTATAGACTTTACAAAGTATAGGCAAAAGTTGTTCAGTGAATGTTAATTAATGTTCATGTAAACCATTCGTTATAGAGTAATTTAAACTTCATTGGGCTTTTACAAAACAACCTTCACAATACTCTTTGCTCCTGGCTTTGCAATTTCACCTGTTAATTTACGTGAATTAATTAATTTTCTATGCCACTTTGACAGACGCCGACCTCTTTTATTTTAAAATCTCGTTATAAGCCGGAACTCTGATTGTTTAATAAAACTCTGGCTCGTAGTGACCTAGTTTCTAGTGTTCGTTTTCACAGGCTGCAGGGCCCACGCTAGCATCGTGTTTGTTTTATAAAGTACCTAACGTTTTCTTAATATGTTTTTTTAACATGACTACAGTTTTTGTTTCTTTTGTCTCTTTAATTGTGCTAAAAATTACGAAATGTGTATAAAAATTACGCTAGAGTAAAATATAAGTAAAGCTAGAGTAAAGGTATCTTAGGACTTTTAAATGATTAATTTCATCTTACTGTTAACTATTATTTAACTTGTATTGTCGGCAGGTTAATTAGATTAGAACTAATGTCAATTGATTTATTATAATGAGCAGAGAATTAAAATAGTAAAGCTATTCATCTAAAACAGCAAGCTGTAAAAAGCTCATTTCAAAATGTTACCATTTGGGTAGGTACTCTTTTGTCAGATATGCCTATACCAGCCTCGTTATTTTTACACGGTTCCGGTTTTAAAAAGAACCCCGTAAAAAGGCAGTTAAAAATAATACCAACGAGTTAGCAAATACCTACCTCATTAAAATATTATTATGGGATCTAAATATGATATTAAATTATCCCGCTTAGAAATGTAGGGGTCAGGATTTTTCCCTACCTTATTCACATTTCTGTGTCAGATCCATTATTGACCTCTTTACAGAAATAATATCCTTGAGATTTGTCCAAAATACGTTCCGCCGAAGCAGATTAAAGCCATGAGCGCCATGGCGAAACTGTAATTATTAATGTTTTCTCAAACATGCTTGAAATTGTGAACTTTATTTTGACAACCTTCTTCGAGATAAATCCAAAATGCTGTACTAGTCAAATACATGCCAGCAGGCGGCCATCAATATCTATCGTGCTTGGCGGCCTAATAAATTATTATGAAAACTCATATTAACTGTTGTGTAATTTACAAATGGAACGATCTTTTTACTCAGAAACGTGGCGCAACCTTGCAGGTAACTTATCAAAATTATAAAGTACTGTGACAACCCTAGCTCGTGATCGTTCAGTTCAGACAGTTCGAATTTCTATAAACTTTTGATATGTTTTGATATTGTTTGAATTTCCGCACATTATTTGAGAAAACTACTAAACAAGCCTTGGCCACAACCAGGCATTGATGGATGAGCGTGTAAGTGTGGGCTGTTGCATTAATGTACTAATACCTCCCTCCCTTGGTCTGCTAGGTAACATTTAATTATACTGTTTTGGTATTGCCTGGAGTCTAGGTATTTCATCTGTTAACTAACGGCTTCTGTTTGCCGCCAACTCAAGGCCTCGGCAACGCTCGCTCTCGTGCAAGCAAAGTGCTTGCACTCCATAATTGGACAAGTTGTAGAATTTCTCTATTTGAAGTTGTGAATAGAAAGGTGCAGAAGGTAGGTGGGTAAGTACTTATATACAATTAACAAAATACTTAGTTATCTACATAGAAAGTAGATGCCCAATACTTAAAAATATAGTTAGGTACTTCGTATCGCGCCTATGCCGGCAAAACCAGTTATCTCAAAAATTGTTAAAATTAGATATCACGTTAATATTTGAGGATCCACGTTAATATTATACGCTATAGGTACTTGCTATATTACCTAAATCAATTTTCATTTTTTAAAATCAAAATCCGCGCATTAAGAATAAAACATCCCTTTCTGTGCTTTCGGTCATATTAGTACAATTTCATATCGAACTCGGAACTCTCGACATTATATTTAAGCCGGGTCTTCCCCACTGTGCGACCGGGGATGCCCATTTCATTACCCTTCTGTACAAAACCAATGTTATCGATTTCCGATGAACTGTTGCGGGCGTAATACCTGTGCCTATTTGTTCCTCTCCGCTGGACCGCATTTAACTCGACCTAATTTAGATAATCACTTTAAACATGAAAGTGATTTCGCTTTAATTTAGACCCTCAAGGTAAATTGACACTGATTGATATGACTAATTAGTGATTACCGATTACCCTTTAAGATATTAATTTAGAATTAAGATTTAAAAAAAAGCTTACACAAAGTAAAAAGCCAGCTGCCCTGCCAAAAGCTTTCTTTCTGATTTCAATATAATTTTTAAATAAAATTCTCTACGTTTGTATAATACGTAAGATCAAAAGCAAAAGGAATATTAGAACAGTTAATTACCTTTGAGAGCTCACATTTAAATTAATTTAACCTTCGTTGGTACTTTTCTAAAAACTTCTATTTACGAATCTCGGTGCCTAGCACAGCTAGCACTCGCATACATAGAGATTATGTATTTATTGCTTCCTAATTCTAAGATCATTTCTTCATCAGATTAATTTTATATTATTAGTAGGTATATGCTGAATACAGAATAACCTTGTCCTAAGTGTACTTCTTGCATAAATTATTCTGCTGAAAAATATAGAGAGATGCCGAGCTAAGCTAAGAAACCTACTAAAAAGCATATTTAACCTGTTGTCAAGTTAATGTTGCTATTTTAATTGTTCTAAGTATTATAAAAAATATGCTGCCATGAAGAGCTGTTGATTTAATGTCGGTACAATAGAATAAATATACTTTTTATATCATGTGACGAATTAGGGACACTGACGAGTATACGAGTACCGGCGTCTATCTTATTAACAGTGATCGGAAAATCTAGGAGATTTTGTACCTAAATTTATGGACGTATCATAATATAAATATGTACTATTTACCCTTAGAAAAAACACGATTAAAGAACCTATATTTACCATGTATATAACAAAGACCTACACAGAATCAGAGTGAAAATCTGCATTTAGTTGCCATAAGTCATGCGTATCTAACAAGTAACATTCCCATCGTGCTTTATCGAGTACATTTTCCTACACTTACAAGATTTTTCCATTTTGTAATATACCTACTACGTAGAATACCAAGAGAAGGTATTTTGATATGTGTATTGTAGTATTTGTAACAAATAGTCTATCTGGGCTGGCGTGGTGGACTATATATCCCTAACGCCCTCGTTGAGAGGCCTAGCCTCAGCAGAGGGGATGATGGAGCAATGGAGGGGACTAACGAGCTTCTGTTTTCTGTGGTGGGGACATATTAAAGGCCTGTTGATTTGATTTGTCTATCGGCCGGAGGAAGCTATTAATAGTATTAACCGACTTCCAAAAAAGGTTAGCAAAACCCAAAACCGTTCCCATGATACAACTCGTTCACCTAAAGGGGAAGTCCCCCCTGAACAGAATGTCGCAGTATTGTATTTGCAGGGAAAGTGTTTTTCCAAAACCGTTCCCATGATACAACTCGTTCACCTAAAGGGGAAGTCCCCCCTGAACAGATTGTCGCAGTATTGTATTTGTAGGGAAAGTGTTTTTGCAAAACCGTTCCCATGATACAACTCGTTCACCTAAAGGGGAAGTCCCCCCTGAACAGATTGTCGCAGTATTGTATTTGTAGGGAAAGTGTTTTTCCAAAACCGTTCCCATGATACAACTCGTTCACCTTAAGGGGAGTCCCCCTGAACAGATTGTCGCAGTATTGTATTTGTAGGGAAAGTGTTTTTCCAAAACCGTTCCCATGATACAACTCGTTCACCTTAAGGGGAAGTCCCCCTGAACAGATTGTCGCAGTATTGTATTTGTAGGGAAAGTGTTTTTCCAAAACCGTTCCCATGATACAACTCGTTCACCTTAAGGGGAAGTCCCCCTGAACAGATTGTCGCAGTATTGTATTTGTAGGGAAAGTGTTTTTCCAAAACCGTTCCCATGATACAACTCGTTCACCTTAAGGGGAAGTCCCCCTGAACAGATTGTCGCAGTATTGTATTTGTAGGGAAAGTGTTTTTTTAAGTAAAGGGAGTGTGTAATGAAGAGTCAGTAATGGAACTTTTGATTACCAGTAAACTTTGACTGTGAGTTGTAGGTACGTACCATAGTTAGGTTTAATGTTTATAAATGAACATTTGCAATGAAAGAAAAAACTATGGAAGTTCACTAAAAACTTCTACATAAAACATAATATAAATATAGTAAAGATTCACTTTATTCTTCCTGTAAGACAAATAATAAATGAATGAAGATGATCCGGATGAGCAGGTTTTACATATTGATATGTTTGAAAGATACATGACAGTAACTTAATCACATCTATGTTATGGGCTTATTCATACTTTCGTTTAATGTCTACAACAGCGTAGGTGGCATGATATTGGCATTTTCCAATTGTTTCCCCCAAGGTGAAGTCGTTTCCAGGTACCGATATTGATATTGAAAGCAGAGATTAAATGTGGATTATATTTTTATTTCAAATAATCCGGATTGAATTTCTGGATTATATTTTTATTGGCAGATAACGTAGCGCTTAATATAACGAGATTGTTAATAAAATCTAAAAGTGATCATACTACACGTAAAGAAAAAGCAAAGGTAGGTCTAGCTAGAGGGTTAAAATTGGAATCGCCCCTTTTAGAAAGGGTGTCTGTCTATCCACCGCGAATCCAATGGACTGGACACTATGAAGTATCAGAAGGTAACTAGGTACCTATTCATTATAAAAAACAATATCAATATAAAAATGCATAAGATCGACATTTTGTCGCAAAGACCTTTCCATTTTTGAGTGATTTTGATTCTGACCATTGTCAATAAAAAATAACTCCTTTTAATTTTGATGTTTATCCCTCAGTGTTAAAACGGGTTTTGCGACCCAAAAAACAAGATCAAATACTAGACTTATGTAAAGTCTTAGAATTCGTTTTTAAAAACCAAAATCTGACAGCCACATTCTAAAGGTTATTTGGTGACTAAAAACACATGTATTGATAGTATAGGTGCTTACTTATTTGCTCCGCAGTTGTTCTCAACCCGCATGCAAAATTTACGATTTTTTGATCTAAGTATAGAATAGAGGCGTGATCGAGTATTAAATTTTATTCGATAGTGCTTAAGTTTTAGACCTCGCCTTCTTTTATCCTGTCTGGCATTTGGATAATAAAAGTGACAAAACGATAACATCAATTGCCTATTAAGCTGTATCAAAACAAACCGTCGGCCTAAATAAACATAAAAAGGACGGTGGATAAATAAATTGTCTCATTTTGTTGTTGACGTGTGGCATCCCCACTTAACCCTCGTGCGGCTAAAAATAGTCAGATCGCACCTGAAACCGTTGGGCCGAACCGTGTGGACTCAATTCGCGTTACATAGAATGCTCATATTTACTTTAATCGTAACACCGTGTAATTTTGTTTGCGCTGCGTCACCGCCAGATTCACGCATGGCCGAATACTGAAACCTTCATTAAAGTTAACAACTCCTGGTATCGTTTCCTCCGTTTAGTGTTGGAAAAATATTAAGATAACCTATAAACATAGTTAACTTTAATAAATAACGAAGATAACCTAAGTAACGTATACAGGTTAAATTTCATGATCTTCCTTTAATTTACAATACTATTACCGTAAAGTACCTACTAACTATTACTCCTTTTTAACTACTTTTAAAAAATTACTCTTATTAAGGAGGTTGGAAATTTATGTCACCGGCGATGCCCACGTATGCGCATTCTGTGCTCTGTGACTCTTATAATTTGACCCTCTCGACTGGTATCATAGAAATACAGTGTTTTTTCCCACATGTTGTTCGATTTCCGGCTCAGACAGGTGGTTTTTCAAATCTGTATATAGAGTTCTGTATTTTGAAAATAAATAAATGTTTTCATCTTGTTCACGGTACCTACTTTCCCTCCAGGAGGATTTGTTTGGTTCACCCTGTATACCTACAACTATTATTTTATGAAAATGTCACATCTTAATTTTTTTTGCAATATCAGCTTGAAGGTTTCGTACGGTCGGCAGTCAAAATCTGATCACTTCTGAACAGTAAAGAAGTTCACTTTTAGTTATACAATTTTTACATCTAAAATATGATTTCCAGTTTTTTCAGTAGGTACCTACCGGTTATCTATTGTAAGCGCAACCCTTCGGTGCAAACTCACTTCACTTTAAGAAGACTTATAAACAAAGTTAGCCGGCATCGTATTGGATGGAATCACAGAGTCGGCGTCGATTTGCTAATCTAGGAATTTTTTTGAACTGACATTTGATTGAGAGACCATCATTGTAGTTAAAGTATGTCAAACTGATTCATGCAACTAGAATGTTGCATTTTGAGACTGTCCCAGTTCGTACCGGTATTTTCTATGGTTGGTAAGTACCTATTAACATGTCCCCACTGCTGGGGCTCAGGCCTACCCTCTCAACGAGGGCGTTCGGGCTATAGTCCACCACGCTAGCCCAGTGCGGGTTGGTAGACTTCACATGCGCCTAAGAATTTCTTCTTCGGCGTATGCAGGTTTCCTCACGATGTTTTCCTTCACCGTTTGAGAGCAGTCAGTAAATGTACTTAAGTTCGAGAAAAACCCATTGGTATATGGCCCATGCGGGGATCGAACTTCGGACCTTTCGATATGATAGGCCGCGTCTTATCCCCGACGCCACTGACGCTCTACAACCCTCGGTACAAACACAATTCTAATTCTCAAACAAACTTTTGTCTATTTGTTTTGTACACCCTCAGTTCTAACACGCGATTTTCTATGTTGCGTGTAGGTTAGCAGAAATCTCTAGAAATACCGGAGTAGGTACAGTCAGCATCAGATATTCATAAGCGGCTAAGGTGTGCAAATAATACTGAGCGAGCACTCAACTACTGGCCCGAGACGAATAATAGGGTTGAACTTGATACACTGTTAGCTTACATTTCAACACCAAGTTAGCGGTTTTAGGCAGTCAAAGTCTTTGCAATGTTTAACTATTGCAGGTGACTAAGGGCTTCTTACACCGGTTGCTGATATTGTTACAGATAGAAAACCGACAGATAACGTAATCTATCGGATAAAGCTGTCGGATAATATTTTCCGTTTTCACCACTCAAGTCTCTGTTAAAATATCGGGCAGCTAAACTGTCAGTGATTTACCGAGGAGTTGGAACATTCCGTTCATTCAGTTCAGTTCTTCAGTTCAATTCATTGTTGCGTTTCTATTTAAGCATTTTTGAGCATCGAAAAGTATCATATTTATAAATTAATAACTTAAATTTTATTTTTAAAAAGTATTCATAAATACCAATAAATTATGTATTTATGTATAAAATACAGAAAACACATTTATGAGTCCGTTTTTTGTAATTTATCCTTTAAAATAAAATAAAAAGTAACCACGTTTATTGCGTATAACGAAGCGAAGCAGACTTCTGTTCTCATCGTCTGTGGTTCAACGTTTATTGTTTTTTCTCAAACATGCTTGGAAATGTGAACATTATTTTAACAACCCTCTTCGAGTTAAATTGTCAATGCTGTACTGGTTAAATAAATGAGAGCAGGCGGGCGAATAATTTGAATGAAAATCCATATCTGTCGTGCCTAGCGGTCAAATAATGGCCATATTAATTCATATCTGTCGTGTAACCATGGCAACCACGGAGGTAACATAGTAAAAGTTTTATTTCAATTTCGAATGATGCATGAAATTACATTGATTGCAGGCTTGTATAGCACTTTTCTCAAATAATGCGCGGAAAATGTTTAATAAAAAATTATATATACATGGTGTTTATTTTTATATTATATTCAGATAGATCTCATCGAGCCCTTTCATTTGAGTACCATGAACAAGGGTCTAGCACCAGCCGTTCCGGAGATATGGCCAAAAGAGTATTTTTTTTTCATTTGGTCATATCTCCGGAACGGCTAGTGCTAGACCCCTCGTGTTTGTACTCAAATGAAAGGTCTCGTCGAGATCTAGTTGAATATAATATAAAATTAAAACACCCTGTATATACAATTTTATATGAATATACAGGGTGTTTTTTTTACATATTATATTCAGACAGATCTCGTCGAGCCCTTTCATTTGAGTACATGAACATGGTTCTAGCATTAGCTGTTCCGGAGATATGGCCAAAAGTATTTTGATTTGCCGATAGTATTGTGACAACCCTAACTCGTGATCGTTCAGTTCAGACGGTTCACAATTTTAATAAAACTTGATATTTTTTGGATTTCCGCGCATTATTTGAGAATAGCATTATACAAGCCTTGGCCCCAACCAGGCATTAATGGACTCACGTATGTGTGCCTCGGCTTTGCCTCGGCCTACATTCACACGCTCATCCATCAATGCCTCTGTTGCGGTCCGCGGCAGTAATGTACTATTTATAAATGAAACAGAAATCCATATATCATAAAAAGTTAACACAAAACTGAAGTATTACCGCGTTAAATTCGAAAAAAAACAATCCATATCCGACAGATAAAGAAATAACAGCCCCATGATCTGGCTGAAGTTTATAAGGCGGTTTATCGGACAGATAAGGCAATCAGATACCTGTGAAACCGAAAAAAACGGATAACTGGTAGATAACCTGCATATAGGGTATCTGGGGCTTTATCAGCAACTGGTGTAAGAAGCCCTAAATCTAGATCTGTATCGATAAGGTCAGTTTGAGTGAGTCATCTGTTATTTTATGTAAGTTGTAGGATAATCCGAAAACTAGGATATTTGCGAAAATCCTTGGATTTAAGCCGGATAATTGGAATGTCAGAATAAATTACGTTATTAACGGAGCTATTTTCAGGATCTTTGCGACAAACCGGCGTATTTTAGAATACTATCGAAAAACAGCCTTCGTTTTGTAAGTCATGAACGCTGTTTTGAACGTTACTCATTGACGAATTTCCAAGTGTCCTAAATAAACTCGGATTTTTGCAAAAATCCTAAAAATAGCTCGGATGATAACGAAATTCATTTTTACGTTCCAATTATAGCTTTTTGCAAAAATCCTAGGATTTTCGTAAAGATCCGATTTTTAAAAATTATCCTACGACATTATTATACAATGTTACTTTCCAATAGCAATTTCCTGTAGAATCATCTAAGGGTATCCTGCACAATGTGAACAATGGTCGCAACGCAACAAATGTTTGAAGCGGGACTCATCCCTCGCCCAGAGTCGCACGGACCCTTCATCCCCTAATTGGATTAATTACGACACCTAATAGAAACGATGTTGTAAATCCATTGTTGGCGCATCGAGAAACGTGTTCTCTTATTCTTTGTATACGCAACACAGGTAGGTGCCATTTTTACCAGCCTATAGCGAAACTAAAAGAGGGTTTTGACTTTAGCAGTCTGTTTATGTTACTGTAAGATTCCGAACTACGGTAACTCCTTTAAAGGATTTACAGATAATTAATACCTATAGGATTTACCAAGTGATATGGTAAAAGTAAAAAAATATCGTTCATTTCGGACCGTTACCGGGAAATCTTAGGTTCAACAACAGAATCCATGATAAATCTATTAAGTAACAAACAATACGTATTATACATAAGGACACGCAAAATGATGAATAAAGTTTTTGTAGATTGAGATGTTGTCTTGTCTACAGTTATTATAATATCTCTATGACCATAGTTACGCACATTAAAACTTTTAAGCGGTCCCTACACGACCATGCGGCATGAAATGCGTTACGTGCTGTCACTCATGCATGACCGTTTAATTGTAGTGATCGACGCGAATAACATTCATACTACGTGCTGGCCGTTGAATGACGATCGCGCGTACTCTTCACTGTACTAAATGATTGATATCAAGCATGAGGGTCCATCATTCAGCATGATAATTCACGTAAACGTAACGCATGTCATGCCGCATGATCGTCTAGGGACCGCTTTACATTTTAACTTAGTTGTTTGAATGTGACAACTTTAAAAAAATGCGACAAATTAGAGCTATACCTACTAACAAACAATAACCGTTCCTTTAGCAAATTAAGTAGGCAGGATACGTCATACGCTCTGGTGAATTTATTTACTCGTATATAGGTACCTATATTTTATTTAAATTCAAACCACGGCCACGTTGAAGTAAAATTGATAATGCGAAAATTTTCCTCCTTCGAAAAATTAAGTCTTAGAAATAGGCAAATTCGTGAACACAATTTTTTATCACATTTATTGAATTACAGTCTATTTGAAAACATGTCTGATTTATAATATTACCGGGTTCATGTGACAGAGTCAAAGATCTTACTCAAAATAGGATAAAGAGAATTACAACAATCTATGTTCCGACGTAAAAAAGGCATCTCTCGTTTGGCAAATATAATTATGTGCCGCTGTTGTGAAAGGTAAAGTCCTGATAAAGTAAAGATTGTCTGTTTATTCTTCATGTAGCCATTATTGCTTATGAGCAAATCCATGCTTTAAGCTACTTTGAGCGCTTTGACGGAGTTTCTTTCATGGAAAATCTGCTTCACAATATCAATTCCGCTCCTAAACCTTTTGAAGTAAGTAGATACCTTCCATTTGTAGCAAATCAAAATGGAACACCTGTTGGCGACGATACCTAATTTAGGATTTACTACGGGGCGTGTCCACCTATTTATTAGCAAGGTCAAGTGTGAGACCTATAATCAATTCAAGTATAATCACTCGCTATCGCTATGTAAAAGAAGTGGTTCTAAAGCCTCAATAGATGGCACTGACTGTATCATTAAATGTCAAAATATGCACAAAATGCCCGCAGAAGCAAGCAAATCCAGGCCATAATATTATGTATTGTAAAAAAAATACCGACCGACTAGACGTGTTCCCCGGAGTTTTCCGAGTCGCTTGCAATAACAGTTTAGATTCAATGCAACGCCATCTATAAAATTGTCAGCATTAGAAATTCCAATTTAGCCTTTTAATGTAGAGTTTTATAATAGTACCTACTTACATTGTCACAAACAATTGCAACAAAATCGTTATAATGTGCCTGGAAAGACAAATTAGAAACCAGGCGGTGTGACACGAAACCCTCCGTTAACTTTGTCCTTCCGCCAAATAGCGTACATAAACCAATTAATGGCCTTCTGAATCGATAATAGTCAATTAGACCCACCGACGCGACGTCGCTAATGAAATGACAACTCAATCAGTTTAGGCATCGACCACATAAAAGATTGATACAGTTAAATCTGAACTATAGTCTTACATCATCATTAATGACCGATATTTAAGGTTACAAGGGCCGGGACCATACATCTTATTATGATGACATTGTTCATCGATAGCTTCAGTATCTAAGTAACGCATCTTCGTCTCGTTGGTTTAATCTAAGGTGTGTGTACGAACACAACACGAACGATAAAACATGCTAATATAATAACATCAATGTATCCTTAGATTTACACGGAGATAACTTTGTGACAAGTTTATGAGAAACGAGAGAGCTCGTTAGAAAAGGGCAACAAATAAAATCAACTCAGTCCTGTCTGAAGACTTTTTAGCCTCGGAAATGAAATTCACGGGGTGAAATTTATTATTTTGTCACTGACTTTGTTACGTTACACGAAGTTCGGCGCCGTATCACCCGTCTGCCGTACCGACAAATGAACGTTCATTTTATTTAGGACAGCAGAACAGCTATGTTCCTAAATTCCTTTAAGTTATTAGAGACGCTGGGCTAAGGATCTTTATATACAAAAGGTAAAGTAAACAAACTAAGTTGGCAAAAACTTTGAAAATCTTGCATAAATTAGACGATAGGGCCGATTCGCACTGAATAAATAATAGTACAGGATGCTATCAAATTTTAATGGAAGTCTTCAGAATCGGACCTAATGTCTAAAACTAAAAACTAACTAAAACTACTTTATACCAGTCAGTAGGTACTTACAACGTATCCAGGTATGTGTAAGTGAATACGCATAGTATTTACCTACCTAAGCATTTGTCTATCTACCTACTCTGTCTATCTACAAACTGGTGGTAAAAATATAAACGATTCTTCATATAATAATATGCAAAAACTACATTGTAACAAACATGATGTTATTACTTGCTGTTTATGTAACTAAGTAGTATTTGACAAATTAAAAAGTAAATAATAATGCAAGTTAAGAGCGAATATTGGTCTAATTAACATTGCCAAATGTTTGTTTTCCAAGTTCTATTCGGCAAGTAATGTTTCAGAAGCGCCTAGAATCACACACTAGTTCCAGAGTTTCAGCGAACGCTTAGTAATATCGTTTGCAAAGTGCATACAAAGACCGGTAACATACGGTTACTTGTTTCACTGGGGATATACCCTTGTTTGCAGAACGTCGACCCCTCTCTCCCTAAAGGGACGCCACCCGCCCTTACTTGGTTTTGCTTTCATTTTGCATAAAAAAAATTACACCATAAAATGGTTACGGCATATGAAACGGTTTTCAATGCATTTTTATAAAAGGTACGTAAATGTAAAATCAAGGCTACAGTATGTTGCATAAATGATTTTTAATAGAACTGTGTGTGTAATGAATTTTATTAGGTTAATGAATGACATTTTTATAAATACATATTTTGACTTGTTTTATGTATTGTGTGTTGACATACAAAATTCGATTATAATTTTGGTATTAATGTTAGTTTAGTGTAAATATTGCTTTATTGTCGTTTTGGTTCTAAACTGTTTAGATGATATAAATTAAATAAATAATAATAAAAGTTTCAGTATCTATTCAGTACCGAACGGATACAATTTTAATCCAGTGGAAAATTCTAACCTCGTAATGCTGAAGTTTAAATATGAGATACAAGAATTTGCTTCATCCCAGACATGCCGCGGGTGTACATGTCGCAGGATTATGAAGAAATCAGGGTTTTGATCAATTTTTTTTAATTTTGATGAAAAACCGGATAATTTACCTATGACCAAATAAAGACTTGATTTCATCGTCTTAACAATAACCCCAACCACCGGATAAGTTCACATGGTTGCAACGATATCACAGAATAAGTAATTACTTAACTAATACAAACGATATGTCAAAATCAGGGTTTTCATCAAAATCCTAGGATTTCACTATACACCTGCGACATATTAATAGTACCTACTCGTATGAGAACGGCGTCTAATATTTGACTTACACCAGGCTTTTAAAATTACACACCTTTCGCGTTCTAATATTACCTGCTCCAATTAAAATTAACCAGACTTCGTTGACTACATAATGAACATTCGACAAATATCAACGTAATTCTAAACGTCGTCGTGATAAAATTGTTGTCTATAAAGATAGATACCTAGTATACTTATTTACTCTGCCAAAGTTTTAATTTTACCCACTCCAAACAATAATTAAAAGTTTTTGTAAAAAGATTTCGTAAACAAAATGCCTTCCGTTAGCTAAGATTCTGTTTAACGAGTACCTATACCTACCTACTTTGCACATTTCTCTAGTTTTTCGAAGCCTCCGAGGGATTTTCCATCAATATACGAAAGGTCGTTAACGTGATTCTCTCACAAATTGAAATTTTTATCGTTTGACAACTGCTATTGTTTTCGTAAGGTGTGCAGCTTACCTTTTATTAAAGCTAGCTGTTTGTTTAGGATTCTCATTGCTAGGGAGTTTTAATTTCAATTTAGGTATAATGTTTGATTTTGAAGAAATGAATGAGCGATCAATCAGAAATGAAAGACTTTTAAATTTAAAATACGAGAAGATTCCTATTCCAAAATACTTTTACTCAGCAATACAATAATACAAGTGGACAATTGAAGTGCCCAGTTGGATTTTGAGTTTTAATTTCAATTTAGGCTATAATATTTTGATTTTGAAGAAATGAATGAGCGATCAATCAGAAATGAAAACTTATAAATTTAAAATACGAGAAGATTCCTATTCTAAAATACTTCTACTCAGCTATACAATAATACAAGTGGACAATTGAAGTGCCCAGTTGGATGTTTATTCTCTTTGACAACTGTACCTAGCTAGTTTTATTGTTACTCAGGTAGAGCTTGACGACAAAAAACCTCTTTGAAGATTCTCCCTTTGTTTGTTTTCCACTGAAGCCTGTTGTTTGTGAAAAATGACTGAAGACGGAATTAATATCGTCACCTTCAGCAGTGAAATTTAATTTAAGCACGTTTAAAATAATTGTTTTCGTCGCCCATTTTTAAATTACAAAGTCCACTCATGCTAACAATTTCAATGACAAATTGCTTTTGAAAAAATTTTTGTTTCCACTTCTGTGATAATCTAACGTAATTTAATATTGGCACTACTGCCCAGGCATACTCGTAGGCCTATGTGTATAGTCGCTTTCATTAGCAGGTGACCAAATAAGTAAACAAAGCACTTGGTCATCCCATCACACATTGTAATTAATTATTCCACAATCACTTACAATCGACGATACAAAACAATTGCATAAGTAAACATATTTCATTAATTAGCAAATAAATGCAATTTTATCCCACAACATATCAAGTCAGTCAGCCATATTTGCATATAATTAGAAACTTAATGAAAGTTTAATTATTATTCACTGTACATTTGTAGGAGGTACTTTAAAGTTGTAAGAGGTTACTTGAAAGCTGCAGAAGTTAAGTTAGAGGTATACCGGAGTAAGCGGATATTCAATATACCCACCACTCGATAAGAGTTTGACTTAATTACGCAAACGGAACATTTATTATACCTATACTAACCTATGCAAAGGTTTCTGCTGAACATTCCAACCCAACAACAATAAACAAAGGATCAATCAAATATTATTTCGTATATTTAGATTAAACTCATGTCGTTATCACAACAACTATACCACGCTGATAGTAATTTAGTTCATTAATTAAATTAAACGCCCATTCCCCATTAATTAATTGGTTGAACTTATTTCGGTCCGTAATTTTATAATCATTTTAACACATGTCTTAATTTTTTTAATATGTCCTATATATGGGGTTTGAATGTCCTTAAATGCTGGAGCATTATTACGGAAGCAGCTCTGAAAAAGGTGAAAGCTTAAACCTATAGAGTACCTACCTACATATTTGAACAAATCAACTGTGGCCGGTTTACCAAGGCAAACCAATTTTCGATCGGAAATCCGACCGCGACCCCTCTCCGATGGTTAATCAAAATCCAGTCCGCATTCACTGCTATTTTTTATTTTTTAACATTTTCACCAGTTTCTTATAATTTATTTGTAGTGACAATCAAAAACGCTGATTAAAAATGTATACAGAAGGACGCCCGGTGATCTTTTTAGTGAAGTGAAGGACAATAATTAAAAATGAAATTTGTCTTCGTTAAGAAAATAATATAAAACAATTGACCACAAATTGTCAGCGACGAATCAAACATGTGGAACCCGAACGCCGTCGATAACAGGCAGTTGGAGAAACGAGTGGTGGTTGGAAGAGTTCGGCCAACTTGGGCCAGGAACCTTCCAGAAACGAGAGATGACGACGACAAGAGCGAGCACGAAGCCGGCGGCGTCATGCCGCACAGCGAGCCGCCATCGCCCACTGAGCATTGGGAACATGGTCAAAAACATGAGGACAAATTCGACTTTTTTGGCAAGGTAAAAAACATAATAAGTATCTTGTTTCGTATGTACTACTGCCTAATTTTTCGAACTAAACTGGCTTTCATTATAAATTTCCAAACTTTGTAAACAAATATTAAATACCTAATGTACGTAATTATGTAGCTTACTTCACATTGACACGATTAAAATTAAAAATACATACATAAAAAGTATAATTGATTGATTACATACACTTGATGTTAATGGTAATGACCTACGTCGATTGTAAATAGGATAATTTTCTATTGTGTTGATCAAGTGCTTTGTTTACATTTAATTGGAAATTTGTAATAAATCGACTTTAAATAAAAGCTCTAGTTATTAATCCATTTCATTGCAATACTGGCAATACATTCTCTGTGGATGTTCCCAGGTGATGTTGCTTGGTGACAGTGGCGTCGGCAAGACGTGCATGCTCGTCCGGTTCCGGGACGGCACATTTCTCGCCGGAAACTACATTTCCACCGTCGGCATCGATTTCCGGGTACCTACACTACAAGAGCGTTACAGTAATATCAGTAATCAAAGTCAAAATAAATATGCAATAAGTTCCATGAATGGAATCCTTTAAACAAAATAATTGAAGCACTAAAAGTTTAAATGGTGGAGTTTTATAATTATTCACACCGTTTTATTTTAATTGCCATATTCTCGCGAAAAAAATATTAATGACCGTCAAGGGTTCCAAATTCAAATGGGCCAGTCACGGGTGCATACGGCCTACTCATTGCCACGCTATTGGTGTTCGAAGTTTGGCGCGCATTTTCCGTTCCCGCCCCTTGCTCGTGACAGCTGTGATTGAATCGGTTTCTCGGCTGAGTGATTTATTGTAGCAATGGTGCACGATTTTTTGTTTGTTCACTTTCTGCAATTTGATTTATGGCATCCGCCATTAACGGATATTATAGAAATGAGTTCTTACTGTGCGTATAAGACTTTTACCTACAACATAAGCTTGCACTATGTAGGTACTTATTTCTGTTTTTAATGTTACTGTATTTTGTAATTTATTCACACTATGTCCTGTCCACCCGAAATCGTAATTTCTTGGTGTATTTTTCATTTCGTCGCCGCTTCTTTTTGTAATTAAGTAGGTAATTAAATTTTTAATAGTACCTACTTATAGTATTTCAAGTAGAACTCGAGCAGGATTAAAGTAACAAAATGATGGCATATTTTAAAAAAAGGTAATGAATGTAAGTAACGTAAAATAACACCAACTTAATTGTAAAAACAAAAACAATTATTATAATATTATCACTGATTAAGAAGAATAAAATATTCATCACCGGTAATTCCCATTAGTTCTATTGAACTGTGACGACATTCCATGCAAGTGGAACTAGTGAAACTAATTATCCTATCTAATTTTAATTTAGGTTAACTAGAGTTCAACGGCTAATTAGGTTAGGTAAGTTAGAGTAACTTGCATACGCATCATAGAACAACTTTGACAAGAAAGTCCCAAGTTCTACTAACTAACGAAATTTACTGACGGATTTAGTTAGTTTCACATAGAACTAGGTAGGTACTGGGATAAAAAGTTTAATTGTCTATGACGTCACAATGACCCCATTGTTCATCACTATAGATTAAATATACTACCAACCAATGATAGAAGTTCATCTCGACTTGTAATAAAAATACTACAACTAGCGCCATCTGTTCACAGAACAAGGTAGTGACGGTCGACGGCACGAAGGTGAAGCTGCAGATTTGGGATACCGCGGGACAAGAGCGCTTTCGTAGCGTCACACACGCCTACTACAGAGACGCACACGGTAACAATAATAACTATGATACATGATATTATTACAGAATATGGTCAAAATATCCAATATAACAAAGACCAGATAAATAACAGTCAGATAGAACGATTGAAATTAGAGTAGATTGTAGCGCAATATTACCAGCAGCGCCATCTATGATTTTATCTATTCAACTAGTTCACGGGAAATAAGCTTTATAGAAGCAAATATGTTGACCCCGTTTTTATTGCGATTAGATAAGATAGCTATGATGATGAATTGATGATAGTTATGTCAAAACTTAGAAATTGGCTTGTTGAAATGACGCTTTTAGTAGGTTTTGATAATAGATATCGACTGCTGTCGTACACGCTCAAATATGATGTTAAATTGACAACAAAACAGGCAGCACTGTATATACGGCAGCGCACGCTTAGAGCAACACGGCCGCCGGCTCGACACTGAGGGGAGACGTCTCATAGTGTTTTCTTCCAATGCGAATAGTCTCCTGTTATTTTTTGCAAGCATGGACGCCTTGTACGTTGTCGCTATGAAACACACGTCATGTAATAAATCGAACTAGGTATACTTAATTATAACCTCTGTTACATTACGATACCTGCAGCGCATGGCTAGTTGAAGCGACGGTCTAAAAAAAGTAGCCGGAAGCGGCTGGATGCGGAGAGAAGAGGACCGGGTGTGGTGGCGTTCATTGGGGAAGGCCTATGTCCAGCAGTGGACGTTAAAAGGCTGATAATGATGATGATGCACGACCGGATTGGCAGAGGAGTATTTCAACTCCCCTCTAGTGTTGCTCTATGGCCGTGCGTGACATGGTAGTATGAGCCAAGTGGCATATGGAGTCAGTCAAGAGAGACTCGGCCTCGGCCCGTTTTCTGCGCATACGCAGGCCAAACGTCAAACCGGATCACGCACACGCGTGCAACTCGTTTGAACACATTGAATTGCGCATAGGTATTCTTGATATTTTGATGATGGAACTGGATCAAGCTTTATGATAATAAAAAGGATTGGATTTTAAAACATTTTAAAACAATTTCATTTTAAAACCAACTTACGAATGTGATTTCCAATAGTTATTTAAGATTTCGAGTAGAGATTTTTAAAAAGTTTGTAACATCCTATTTCCTACTACCTAATATTATAAACGCGAAAGTTGTGGCGAAGGATGTGAGGATGTTTGTTACTCTATCACGCAAAAACTACCGAACAGATTTGGATGAAACTTGGTACAGGGATAGCTTATATCCTGGAATAACATATAGGCTACTTCTTAACGCGGACAAAGTCGCGGGTCGTTCGCTAATGCTCCCTAAGTAACAAAACGCCTACATAGAGGGCGCTGTTTCACAATGTACACGGGAAAAGCTTTTCTACGCGGGCGAAGCCGCGGGAAAAAGCTAGTTCATAGTAAAGTTGATTAAACAACCTAAGCACTTATTGGAAAGTTGATGATCGTGCATGATAGCCGTCAGGTAAGGTATAGGACTTAGATTTGATTTTTTGAAAGATTAATAACTGTTGGTTTTAAAAATAAGTAACATACCTACCTCCAGGGTCAAAACGTTAAGTGATCGATCTCACTCGATTATTCCTGAGTTTTAATGTATTATAACATCTTTCTTTGCCTATTTCTATTAATCGAGTGAGATCACATTTGTATACCTACATAGGTAGGTACTTTGTTTTGTTGTTACAGCTTCAATCACAATACTTTAACATTATTAAGTGTTTTTTTTCATTAGCACTGCTTCTCCTGTACGACGTGACCAATAAGACGAGCTTCGACAACATCCGCGCCTGGCTAGGGGAGATCCGGGAGTACGCGCAAGACGACGTCGTTATAATGCTTTTAGGTAATACCTCCTGCACTGTTATTAAGCGGTTGTGCTTCTGTGGCACCTGCAAGATTAAGTATTCTGTGGTAATATAATATTAACTTATATTATTATACAGTAGATATTATAATAATAGCTTTATAATGTCTACTGCATTGCCGGTGATGTTGTATTTTATTGTGCAGCAATGAATTGAATGCCCTGGGAATCCAAAACCAGAATCACACCTTACTTTTTCGTACAAGTAAATTGTAATTGTAAGTTCATACGGACAATTTAATCGAATGTCTAGTTGAGTTATATATAACCGACATTTATTGTATAAACTATCAAAGTTGTACACAAAAACTCGTACCTCCTATTATACATTTTTGGAAAGTGTATAAAAGAGACGAACCATGAGTCGTAGGGTTCGTGGTTAGTCTATTATAGTTATTTTCTAAAAAAAATGTTTAATAGGTACGGATTTTTGTGTACAATTTTTTAGTATTTTATACTTGACATTAAATGTCTTACGATACCCTAAGTTTCTGTTCCCGCCTACATTTCAGCCGTACCTATATCTACCTACTCTGTACAAAAAACCACAGTAAAACGCCATCTATCGCGGTTCATGGGTCAAAGTCGAAGTTTTTTAATTTTATTGCATACAGAGTACACTGGGTACCTACACATAAACTACACGTCAATAAAATTGTCTGAGCGTCTGCGATTATTGATGATCGCAGCTGAGCGTGTAATTTATTTCTAGGTATCTCTTTTTTATTAATATTAAAAATATAAAATAAAACAATTTATTAGTTTTTAGTTACCTATTGTATTCTCTTTGTAGTTTTTATAACTAAACCGTACCACACGTATACAGGCTAAATTTAATACATAATCTGTCCGGCTTCCAGGTAACAAATCCGACAGCGGTCTAGAGAGAGCGGTGCGGCGGGAGGAGGGGCAGCGCCTGGCGAGAGAATACCAAGTGTCATTTATGGAGACCTCAGCCAAAACCGGACTGAATGTTGAGGCTGCCTTCGCTCACGTGGCGCGCTCTCTAGTCGCGAAAGCGAACCCCGTCGACCCCGCGCGTCTGGCGGTGCGCGCGCCGCCGTCACAGGAACAAAGGTCTTCGTGCCCGCCATGTTCCTAAATCGAATCTTATTTGTCGCGCTAGTATTTGAATTCCGACGGCTTAATCTTTTGGCTAGGTATTTGAATTTTTAAATCAAACGTCAAAACTTAAAATCGAACTGCTTAAAAATGGCGACTGCTGTGAGCCGTCGATTTGGACGTCGAGATAGTCGGAGTTGTGGACCAATGATAAAATTGGTCAAAATTTCGGTTTCTACTGTATCAAAATGGTGTTATGAATAAATCACACATAACATTACTTATTGATGGTTTTAGAACAGACACGAATCTTGGAATTCGGAACTTATGTAGGCACGGTTTCGGTGAAGGAATTGACATCGCGAGGAAACATGCATATTCCAATTAAGAAATAAATGTCTTTATCTGAACCTGAAACTGACAGCAGATTCAGACTTTCTGAAACTGAAAGCAGGCAGCTCTTTTCTGACACAATTTTCTGAGAAACTAAAACTATTACTTATTAAAAGGGATGTTCCTTCCGATGCAAAATTATGTAATTATTCTTATCTTTGTCCATACGTATTGAATGTAATCTTTCAAATTCAAACTGAACAGCCTACTTACCTATATTTTTCAAAGGCAGAAATAGCGATAAGACCTGCCTAGATTCAATAGATTAAGGTCAGATGGGGTAAAAGGGAAGCCTGAGAAAGTGAGTCAAATTTTGTTAAATCTGGTCTTCTAGTTCTTTTTACCCCAGTGTCTCCTTTACTCCACCTGACCTTGTAACTACAAATGACTTTCAATGATTACCTACTATTACTATAAAGTGTATAATCGAAAAAAAATTAAACCATATTCATATTCCTTTGTATACCAATATTTACTGTTTTAAGATAATTATATTGATAATGCTTGTAAAAATGTACCTACATCTTTGTAATACCTGTATAATGGACTTTTAATTAACATACTAAATATTGTTAATAATATGTTATTATAAATTACCTATATCTGTTACTGTTAGTTATAATAATGTTTAGATACCTCTATGTATGTGTAAGTCAAACTTTCTTAAGTGTTTTATGCCTCGACCATATCATACCTAATATTACCTATAGATGTATATTATTTTAGTAAAAACAAACTGAAATTTTGTGATACCTACTTTTTAAAAAATACATAGAATGTAGGTAACAATTAGAATACAATTAGAACAGTTCAAGACAATGTCAATAAAAGGACTAAGATTTTACTCCAGCTAAAGATACCTACCTAATAAAATAACATTTACCCGAGTTTCTATAATTATTATTTATTTAGGTATTTTCTTTTGGCTATACAGGTATTCTCTAGTGTAGTCTGTATAATTGAATTCATATTTTTGGGCCAAACTAGTACAATGTTACAAGTGCTATGAATAGGTGTCCAGCCAGAGAATTATAGACGAACAATTATTCTATACAAGTTTTGCTTGATTGTCTAATTAAAAGATAGAAATAAACCTGTATTTAGACAATTATTTGCTTATAAATGTTACACTTACATACAGCTCTGCAATGTTCTAACAATAATAATAGGTATCTGTGAACTCCTAATGTCAGTAGGGTACCTAGTACTGGTATTTTATAAATTGAAAGATCTTATTGTATAGAAATGGTTATTGTGTAAGTATAATATAAATGTGAAATGTGTGGCATTGAATGTTGCTTGTGGGAATAAAAATAAATAAATCACTCACCAGAAGGTATTTTATTCAACCTATATAGTACTCACCCTTCTTTGATAGGTGATGCCTGAAAAATAGAAATTGAAAAGAAATCTTCAAAATTGGCACAATGTATGAAGAACCCAGAGCGTCAGTGGCCTCGGCGATAAGCCGCGGTATAATAATATCGAAAGGTCCGAAGTTCGATCCCCGGCTGGGCCATGTACCGATGTGTTTTCTAGAAACTTAAGTACATTTACTGACTGCTCTCAAACGGTGAAGGAAAACATCGTGAGGAAACCTGCATACGCCGAAGAAGAAATTCTTAGGTTCAAGTCCACCAACCCGCACTGGTCTAGCGTGGTGGACTATAGCCCGAACGCCCTCGTTGAGAGGGTAGATCTGAGCCCCAGCAGTGGGGACGTGTTAATAGACTGATGATGATGAAGAACCCAAGTGGTACTACTACACTCAGTACACCTGCAACATGAATTACCCTCCTACAAATTGCACGAGGGGTAGGGAGGGAGAGATTGTTGGATTTTGCTTGCATACACTCAAATTTTTATTATTATTAATTTATTAGGGCATTGGCGAAATCCATCCATCAGCCCATCAAAACTCCCATAGAGCAAGACCTGCATTTTGGTACCTACAGTGCAGTGACCCTATTCGTTCCAAGAGAAAGAACCTTTCTGATTTTTTTTCCTCAGCACCCTCTTTTCTCCACTCCAACCCGCTTCTTCCCCACCGCTCCCCCGACGCTCTCAACTCAATCACATTATTTTAAAATGTTTAAATTACCTTACACGATGATATGAAAAAGAGAACACTTCCACTGAAGCAAAGTACACACACCCAAGGGTCCACCAATCAAGGAACAGTACCTATTTATTACCTACCCACCAACATTGATTAGGTTTCTAAGTAGGTAGACCTACCTACCAGGTAAGTCGTCGGTTCAATCACTACTATATTTCCGTTCCGTTCTATAATTTTCATTTGTGCCGATTTGTTTGTCCGTGCATGTGTGTTTTATTCGTTTTCATTCGTTCTTAGTTCATTAGGTTGGCAAAACTTTTAAAGGACCTTTTTTGTTTGTAGTTTACCGACAATAATTCAGAGTAAAATAAAATAATTATATTAATAAACAATAATAAATTATTAAAATAATACTCAGTAGTAGTATTAAAATCCTCTTTGCTCAGTGAAATCAGATCTACCTATAGGACCTATAGGACATCAATTTTCACGATTCAAATGTCGGATAATACTAAGTAACTGCAAATTATATACATACAACTCATACAACTAATATAATAATTAAACTAAACTCACACTAAACCTAAATATTCATTGAAAAATCAAAGCAATTTTTATTGAACAAAGCATAAATGATTCTACTAAGTTTCATAGTTCATACTTCGCGCCACGAAAATACAGCTGCCTATAAACTGACTTTCAAACTTGGCGCCATTATGTTTAGTTATGTTTTGAAAGGGACAGACTATGTTTATCAGAAGTATTCAACCTTTTGAATTGTGATTGTCATTTTAGTGTCGAAACATGATAGGTAATTCAGATAGATCATAATATTATTGGATTTCAATTAAATTTAACTAACACATTTTTAGCTAACACATTGGAAGCGGTGGTAGATAAAAATTTACGTTGTATAAATGTACACAGTGTACTTACATGCAATAAAGTATTTTTGATTTTGATAAGAATGACCAGCCAGAGACAGGAAAAATAGAAGAGTCTGGAGGAGGCATTTGTCAATGGACAAACTGGTGGAGAAACGACGGCGAAGAATACAAGGTAATAAAACAAATAAATAATGAATAGGTTGCCGACATTAAATAATAATAAAAAATTGCAATATAAATTCAATCTAATTGTGTTATACCAGTTTACAATAATTTTGATATATGGAAAAATACAATTTGAAACATTTATATCTAATTAATATGTACATGTTTAACTAATCATTTTACTAATTGTTCGAGCGAGCGAAGCGTCTCAGTATCAAGATTGGCCAAAATGCTTTTGTCCGTATGTCTTTTTGTCTGTCTGTCTGTCTGTAATCGTCTACAGGTAGCATTTTTTAACGAAAATTTGGAATGGGTATTTATTAATCACGCCGACAAAGTGGGTAAAATAAAATCTAGAAAAATTTTTTTTGTAGAATACGTTCCCTGCCATACCTAAAGTACCATACGTTAAGTGGGAATGATTTTTTTCTCATGAATCCTATGGTGTGGGGTATCGTTAGATAGGTCTTTCAAAAATATTGTTGGTGTGCCAAAACCATTTTTCGATTCAGGAATCCGTTTGCGAAATATTTAGCTTTAAAGTGCTAATTTTTGTCACTTTAATACATAATCTGTCTCCAACTGCAAAGTTGACTTCTGTTCGTTTCTTTTAGGTTTTGTTTTGGGCTCGCGAGGTCTCCTATTCTCACAGTACCACTAGTATACACTATTCAGCTCAAAAATGATTATTCGTGTTCTGTTGTATAATATTTTAAAACCGAAAAAAAATCTCGATGGTTTGTGACCACTGGATATTACCATTCATCGCGTTCGGTATGTTGGTCAACCTGAAGACATTTTACGCGCACATGCGCAGAACGACAGGTGGTCGGCGACTCGAGCCAGCCGTCCCGACCGAACCTATCGACTTCTCATGCTCATCATCAGCCGCTTTCGTGCTCAAGCTAGAACGATGTGCAGTGCTTTGTGTTGAAGTGCTCGTGGTGACATGGCGTCCTTTTTTTAGACGTTGTGGAAGGTGTTATTAGCTTTGAAATATCGTTTATTTACAATGAGTGTGAATTACGACCGTGTTTGTAGACTGTGCTTGTCATCTCGAGGCGAATTACTGCCGATATTTCCTACCACCAGTCCGGATGACACGGGACCTCCCGTCCTCGCCTCGAAAATAAAGGATTGCGTGTCCGTACAAGTAAGTAGAACAATAAATAAGTGATAGTGCAGAGTTTTGAGTGAAAGTAGACCCTTGGCGTACGTGAGAACTCGTCATCCGCCCCGGTTCGAGCAATGTCATGCAGCGCTCGTTTAGGTGGAGATGTCGTAAGATCGTCCACCATTTTGTAATGTTCCACGGCTATCGCTCGGCTCGTGGCCGCGTCGCGTCGCATTCCGTGCAGCCGGCGAGGAATGGCATACATCATGAGGGCCGGGTTTCTCATTTATTCCGTGGCTCTGGTCGGGAGGTGTCTGCGTAACATTAAGTAGGGCCCGCGTGGGACATCGGCCGTATTGATTTATTGGACGAGACCTGGCCGGTGCAGCTCGTCCCTCGAACGGGTCGAGCGTCGGTGTCGGCGTGAGTGCGCTATAGCTGTGTGCGTATATCGAGCGGCAACCCTCGAGGGGCTCGCTGGCTGCCTCTCGCCTCGCTTCTACTTATTCGGTCGAGGAGCAGCCGGTCGCCGCCGCTCGTACATACCTACGCCTACCTACTTAGTTTCTCCTCGCGTATCTATCTATACACAAGGCGGTCGAGGCGTGGTTTTGACTCGCACGGTCTGATGAAATGCGCGCATCTTTCGACCTTCGTAAAACGATTGCGTGTGATTATTTTTTCAGATAAACGAAAATGATGACCTGCCCACTAATGTCTGCAGGAAATGCATGAACAATGTCAACAACTGGCACATATTTAAGACAGTATGTGAAAGGACACAAAACAAACTACAGTTTCTTATTAAAAAGGATGGCAGCCTACTGGAAGAGGTGGGTTTGTTTTTCTGCATGATTCAAGCTTAGAACTGTCAGTCACTTCCCATAATGTATTGTAATGTTTTACCTATTTACAATTGAATCATGTTTTTTCAGGTGAAAGTGAAAAGTGAACCTTTCTCAGATGAGGCTTATGATGGAGTGTTCATTGATGGCTCATACCCAGATTCTGAGGTATGTATGATTCATAATTATGACAGTATTCTAGAAATAAAAAATAAAAATAGGTAATAAATATTTATATAAGGGGAAATATAATTTAGTCTGTGATTTAATAGTAACATATATTTACTTGTATAGGTAGGTATCTGCTACCTACCTACTTAACAAGTGTTACATAGTCAAGGACATATGAACGGTCTACTGGGAAATTGTATGTAACTGATAAGACTGTGGTGTGGTTGACCAGTGATAAAATATACCAGGAAAACCCAGTCGGCTGAAACGATATTTTTGAATTACTGGTTTTTAACCACACTAAAGAAGTCTCAAAGTTCTTATTTAGGACTTGCTTCAAGTTTATGGAATCATATTATAACACCAAGGCCATACCATCTTAACTTATCTTCTTAGGGGGCCAGGAATACCTGGCGACACTTCGACCCTATGGGATCTGTTGTGCCAAACCCCTGTCCGCCAAACAGTGCCCCAATCCGTTATTTTGGTAGACTTCACATGCACCTTAGAATAGTAAATACCAGTCTTTGGCGTATGCAGGTTTCCTCACGATGTTTTCCTTCACCGAAAAACCTGTGATATTATAATAAACCGTACTTAAGTTTCGAAAAACTCATTGGTACGGGCCAGGATTGAACCCAAGACCTCATGAATGTGAGGTGAGTGCAACCAACTAGGCTACCACGGCTCATGAGGGCCATACCATAAATAGAACATACCCAAGAAGGTTTTTATAGAAAATCTTCCTGAACATACCATACACATTACGTACTTATGATGCCCCTCATAGGTAGACCTATCAAACTTATAATGCTAATGGAAGGTCATCAAACTCTTTTTATCAATCTTTTATAATCCCATGTACTACAATGATGAACATTCGTATTCCAGAATGCCGCCGGTTCCTCATCTAAAGTACAGCCAGAAGGCCCACCAATCCTGGCTTCCTTGGGGCTCACACCGAGGAGTGATAAGGTAAAGATTACTTGGCCCAGCGCCTTATCATCTGTCTAAATAAGCACACTGCTATTGCACTGCAGTAGATATGAAAGATATTAAATACAACACTTCAACTCAACTGTTTTTGTATGTCTTCAATTCACAAATTTATTTTGTTGACCACATGGTATATGATATGATATTTTTTTATTTTAGTACCTAATCATAATTCACAAGACTTGAGCCTGGGAATAGTTCAAGTAAATTAATTTCGTTCACAGAAATATGTGGACCCTCGTATGGATTGGCACCGCGTTCATGCAATATTGGACATGGTTCAAGATGATGAGGTCATTGACTCGCTACAGTCTACTGAAGAAAGTGATGTCCTCCTGCAATCTGATCATGATTCTGATACTGATGCAGAGCTCAAATCTGAGATAGATGATGATTTCATAGACTGTAAAAATGGGTACCTATGCCGAAATAAAAAAATTATTCATAAAACTTCTAAACTTTCCACTGCCGCTAATTTGGTCAAAATAACAGAGGCAGTCAATCTGAGGAAACGAAAAACTAAACTACAAAAACATTGCAGTCAGCCAATAACTGCATGGCAAATGTTGTTTACTGATGATTTACTTGAACTGATTGTGTCTGCCACTAATGAAAATATAAACAAGACTTGTAAGAGCATATCATCGGCTACAAGTGTCAGTGAAATAAAGACGCTTATTGGCATACTATACCTTCACGGTATAATGAGGCCAACACATCAGAAATGCGCTGACCTTTGGCACAATGACTATGGAATAGTATGCATGAAAAAGGCAATGAAGTATGCAAGGTTTAAGTTCCTTATGGAGAATTTGAGTTTTTTTAACCAAGAGGATGATGACAACATTATACATTTTGATATTATGAAACGTATGCGACAAGTGTTCGAAATATTTGCCATGAATTGTAGAAATATTTTTGACACTAAGAATGTGATGGTTATTGATGAAATAATTGTACCCGTTTATGGCCCATGTCCATTCCGCTATGAAATCACAAAGAAGTCCTTGAAATGTGGCATTAAAATGGTACTACTTGTGGACTCTTCAAATTTTTATGTCAGCAACTTGGATGTTATTACAGATCCTTACTTTGAAGCAGATGGGATAGTCCAAAAATTAGTGCAGCATTTGTCTGGCTCAGGAAGAACTGTCATCATGGACAGCTGGTTCACATCTTCCTCATTAATGGATAAACTAAAAAATGAATACCAACTATATAGCATTGCAGCGCTCCACCCCAATGATGATATAATACCACCATTATTTCTGATAAAACATAGAAAGTGTCGAGAAATTATGACTGGATTTCTAGATGATGACATTACATTGACTTCTTATGTGAATTCAGAATCAAAATCTGTAAATATTTTGACGAATGAACCCAAGTTATATAAGAGAGGACAGGTCCACACAGCAGCTTCTGTTTATAAAAAAAATCAGTCGGTTGTCGAGGTTCTTGACGTTCTCATGCACTATTATACTACTATGCAAAATACAAATGACTGGACACTTTCTTTGTTTTTCACATTGCTCAACATTGCTTCGATCAATGCGCAAGTGATATGGAGTTCACAAAATACATCTAATGTTGGAGAACGTCGTTTGTTCATCAAAGATTTGGCCATTAGTCTTCTATTATCTGAAGACCCAGTGAATGAGTCGGTTGCAAGCCCCACGAAAAGAGCGAAATATTCAATATTTCAAGATATTATGGTACCACCTAAGAATAGAAGAAGATGCAGAATTTGTACAAATACTACTAAGCGGGACAGAAGAACTAAACAATACTGTGTCAAATGTCGCCAACACATATGTAAAGAACATGCTGTTATTATTTGTACCATGTGTAACTAAAATAAATGTTTAAGTTCAGGCTATAATGTTCAGGGTTTCTCCATTTTAAAACTTTGTTTACATTTTAAACAACTTAATTTACGTTGTAAGAACCCCCACAAAATTTTACTTCAGTGAAACTGATTTTGACTGTTACTGTTATTCTTTTTTGTATGTTTTTTTATTGTTTCACACAATAATAATTTCTATAGCGTGTTTTTAGCGAAACTAAATTCACATCAGCAAGATTTGATGTGATATTGATCAGACATTCATTATTCCTTTCACACATCGGCACCGCACTTTCGCACGTTCAGTTGAAAATTTACATAGAGTGCAGTTAACGCGATAGTTAGATTAATACACCAGCCGTCGCAGATTCATAATCCTAAAAAAATATTGATTCTACAATTAATTAAATAATTTATAATACTTTATGTTGTTTTAAGTGTCATACATATTTAAATATTAACTGATTAATGTACCTATTGTTAAAATTTGTTTAGATGCCTACTATTACACACTATGCTATTACTAGTTCGAAATGTTTTCTATCGGAACAGGTTTTTGTTATTCCATCGAATATTAAAGAGCCGCCGTTAGTCTCTTTGCGACCATCTCCATACTAGTAGCATATTGTTTTGTTTTTAAAAATTTATTATCTTTTTCTATGTTGTATTCTATTGTAATTTCAGGGCTTGGAGAGCGACAAAGAAGAAGATGAGGAGGAAGAGGGAATGATTGATTCCACACAGTCGTTTGCGAAGGTGCCCCACATTCCTGAGGTATCCATCACTGTGATGCGTCCTACTGGAGAGACATTGCAGTCTCGACAAGGGATCCAACAGTTGGCGTCCAAAGACTGCCTCGTCTGCGGTCGATCTTACAGATACTCGCATAACGCCAGGCGACATGAACTCACCTCTCACGGCTTTGATAGATACACCAACAAGGTAACGGTAAAAAAGTCGCACTCACGCATGCAACCCAAGCTCAGACCAAATCCGTTCAATCCTAAAGCGCGTCTTATGCCTAACCCAATTAGCCACAAAATGCGACTATTACCTAAGTCTATGCCAACCAAAATGATTCCACACAAGGTTATAGCTCCTCCAAAACCTATACCTATTAAGCAATCGAAAGTATCGCAAAATAACTTGCCCTACCCTCTTCGTATTAAAGCTCTGAAGGATTTGCAAATAAGGAAAAAGGAACCTCAAATTTTGAAGACTTTGCTAACAACAAAACCTGAAGTGTTGGTGTCTGAACCTGAGATTTTAAATTCCGCACCGGAAAGCCCTGAAACTTTGATATCCGAACCGGAAATTGCATCGTTTCAAGTAGAAGCAATTTTGACTGAACCTGATACCTATGACCAACAACCGTCGGATGAAGTTGATGGCGAGGTACATAATAATCAAAGTCATAATTATGATACTGTTGACATGGATTCCGATAACGAAATTGAAATTGCTAGACAAAAAGGAAATGATGCTGAAGCTAATGAACATGAAACGGAGGAAAATATGCAACATGATGATGAAAATATAGATGATAATGAAAATGATGAGAAAGAGTCGAAAGTAGATGAAAATGAAAATCCAGAAATTGATAATGTTGAACCTACAGTTGATAACGAAGTGAAGGAAGAGGAAGATGCCAGTGAGGGTCGAGATAATGATGATCAAGAGGTTAACCACGAAGGAAACGAAGATGACGACGATGAAGAGCTCCCACCAATTGGTTTAGCTCCAGTTGTGGAGATAAATGAGGACATGCAGACCAATTCGTATAATAGCGAAGTGAATGAAGAAGAGGAAGAAGATCAAGACGAAACAATCGATGCCAATGATACCATAGAGGGTGAAGATAACGTCAAGGAACTTGATCCTGACAAACTATATGTGACAAAGACACAGAGGGATTTTATAACAAAATATCGCGATATAATTCAGCAGATCAACACTAAAAGATGTCTTTGCTGTGATCGAGAACATCCTCGCAGGAAAGCAGTCATTCAGCATTTACAAAAAAATGGACACAAGGTTCCAAAGCATACATGCTATAACTGCGTGGTCACATTTGGACATATTGGCGCGTTACTCAGCCACATGAGATCCAATACCTGCACAAATTTATGGAAAATCATTTACAACGAAAATGGTATAACCGATGATTTAGTCCTTGAAGATGAGCCCAAAGATGTTAAAGTACAGTATAAAGACATTTTAAATGCTAGGTCTTATGCCTGTAAACTATGCCCAGCTAAATTCCAACTTAAACAGTTTATAATGAAGCATGTATTGGATGTCCACGAGGATGGCCAATCTATGGTACCACTAGCCTGTGTCCACTGCAGAGCCAGGTTCAAGGAGAAGAATTCATGGAAAAAACACATTCGTAATGGGGACTGTACAGTCAACATAGCTTGCGACTTGTGTACAGAGAAATTTAAAAATTTACTGTCTTTTAATGATCATGCCATAGCTGTACACGCCGGGGACTTCGATCAAGATAATCAGAGCAAACGCGTCGACGGGAGACCTACCGACTGTCCTTTATGCGGAAAAAGGAACAATAACTATGTTAATTTGGTAAAGCATTTAAAAGCTGTACACAGTGAAGAAAAGCCACATTATTGCCAACATTGCGACGCTAAATTCGAACAAACTCCCGAGCTTAATAAGCACATTTATATGGCTCATTCTGATAAATCTTTGGGCGTTCAAAGCACTGAACCGGATATGTCGCTTGTCAAAGAGGAAGCTGAAGAATACCATTATTCTTGTACAGAATGTAATGCCATATTCGAAACCGTCGACGCTTGGACTGATCATCAGGTGGATGAACATAATCAAGTTGCTCATCATTGTGATCAATGTGACAAGAAATTTTTGAGGCCTTCGGAGCTTGCTGAACATAAGAACACGCACTTGCGAGTCAAGTTCTATCCTTGCAGCGTGTGTACTAACTCTTACAGCACTCCTCAGAAACTATCGGAACATGTGCAACAGTCTCACCCGGGAGCTGGAGCGTACTCGTCGGCTGAAGCAGAATTTTATTGCGACATATGCATCAGATCATTCAAAAGTCGCCAGGCCTATTCCAATCACATGCGCATACACGCTAAAGTGCCCACTACTAACAGGAAACCAGGGGAATCGAAAGGTTTCGCTCCGCAGATCATTGGAAAACCTATTCGACAATTCAACATGGCTCAGCAGGGTTTCGTCTTTAAACCAAACTGCAACGTTCCTAATGCTCCCTACTCATGTGACATTTGTGGAAAAGGGTTTATGCATAAGAAAAATATATGGAAACATAAAAAGGTATTACATGCTGATCTGTTAAACGACAGAAATGACAGTGAGGAGAACACCATGCAGGCATCAACTGAGGAAGACGAATACAATATCGATGAGAATGGTACCATACTGTCGACGCCACAGTTCAACAGTTTTAACTTCACTAACATTGCTAATAATACACAGCAGACCCAGTCGCAAACCGAAGTGTACACGTGTGATATCTGCTACCAACGATTCTCGTTTAGAGATAGTTTGAGAAAGCACAAACGTGCTAAACATGGTGTCGGAAATGCTGGCGCAGGCAGCAGCTCTGAAAGTCAGACGCAAGTGCCTATTTCTGATGGTACCAGGTCGAGTTGTACTATCTGCAAGATCACCTTCTCCGACAAGAAGTCGTACTATCGCCACAGGAAGAACGTCCACAAGTCGTCAGCGCAAATGTGTAAAATATGCGGCAAACCTCTCAACTCTACATTGGAGCTATATGAGCATTTGAAAGCAGCCCATGCTCGAGAACTGCTTGGCTATAATGCTAATCAAGGTTCCAGCAAATCACAAGAGATAGCCCCTGAAATGGAAATGGAGTATGAGGGTGATCAAGATTGTGCAGACCCCAGCGTGGACTATCAAGCGCGCTATCCTTGTGACACGTGCGGCAAACAATTTGTTGGTCTACTTGCATTGCAGAACCATCAATGTATATCGCAAATCACATCGTCGCCGCAAACGTTTGATTGTGAGATATGTCATAAGAGTTATACGTCCATAGCTGCACTTAAGAGTCACCGCGGCTGGCATTTACGCTCGCCCGACGGTAAAGCAGCTGCCAATAATTCCGGCCTCTGGATGCCTCAGCACAAAGTGACGAGTAAGGTTAGCAAACATGAGGTCCTCGACCCCTCTCAGCTCGCTCGGGTCCAGCACTCAGCTCCTGCCGCCGCAGTTACTGCTAAGAGGAGACTTCCACCTGAAGTGGAAGTTACTGTGGTCAACCCAAACAAGAAATTGCGCTCCGATGACTCGGTCGAGATGGACCAGCAGAATATGGGTGGTGTACTTGAAGATAGGTACTGCACGATATGTGACAAGGAGTTCACTAAGCGAGCGGCATACCAACGCCACATGGATGAGGTCCACCAGCCGAACTCGGTATTTTGTCCCATATGCGATAAAAGTTTCACACGCAAATCGACTTTGCTCGTTCATATGAAAAAGCACTACGAAGGTGGCGAAGGTAGCTCCTCTGTAACCGGCCAAATGGAAGATGATGCGTACCCGTGCGACCTGTGCGGCGCTCAGTACGACAACGAACAGGCGCTAAGGGCGCATCGGGTGCGGCACCACGGGGAGGAGTCGGAGCACGAGTCCGAGGACGAGGCTCACAACGTCGCTCCCCCGGGGGAGTTCACGTGCGCGCAATGCGGCGACGGCGTGGCCACCCCTCGCGACCTCATCGCCCACCGCACCATGCACGCCACCCCCACTAAATACTTTTGTAACATTTGCAAAGTTTATTTCGCTAGAGCTTTGGACCTTTCCTCTCACACTCGGGCGCGCCACTCTGACACTGATAAACATGCCTCGTTCCCCTGCGCCATGTGTGACCGTTTCTACATGAACAAGAAAAGCTTGCAACGGCACATCGAGATGGCTCACTGATCTTTACTCTTCGCGGTTGAGCTCTCAAATGCACTGTAGTATTCAGGGTTGCTGCCTCACATTTCTAAATACGCAGAGTGTACGACGCTAAAGTAAATTGTCTACTTTGTGAATAACTTTGTCGGTCTTGATATGATCTTGAGTGATGTAGTTAAATGATTATTTTGTCATTCCTTCACTTTTATTTGATGTGTGTTTTAATTACTAGTGGTTATTATTTTATTTTTCAATTTATTCTCGTCATTATGTCTTTGCTCACTTGTTATATACTTATTTAATATAGTGTACTCATATGTCCATTGTGGTTTAACTTTCTGTAATGTTGGCATGACCTGACATTGGATACTTGTTTGTAGACTTGTAGCTTATTTTAATTTCCATAGTGATTACGATGTTTAATTGTAAAATAATTTATGAATTGTCTATTTTTTAATATTGTCACGGGCCAAAATTTTATGATAATAGTCAAAAATCAGTCAAACCAGTGTTAACTATGTATGCATAAGAATCATTTATGACGTGTTTCTTATAATTATCAGTGTATTTTAAAATCGGATTTGGTAAGATCAATAATATTATGATCTTTAACTAATTTTAATTTTAAATAATAATTATGTTTAGTTCTATTTTACTATAGGTTGTATGTAAATAGTTTAGGTATTCTTAATAATTTTAACGATGCATTGAAATGATTGATTTCGATTGAAAAAGGAAGAACGGTCGTTTATGTTACATTATAATGTACTGATTATTTTTAGTAAATACGAGTGTATATTTTATACAACCTAAATTGACCACTAAGGGCATACATCCTCATCTATGGTAAATAAACTAAATAACATTCTAATAATAAGAAGGAAGGAACATAATTATACACAGTATGTCTAGAATTTTAGATGGCCTACAACTGCAAGTATCTAATTGCTTGTATAGTATATCGCTACAAGTAGGAAAATTTAAAGTTTTGTCATAGGACATAAAATTTTAGACTATGTAGTTATAATCTTTTTACATTTGTAAATACATTCAAACAGATATTACTGAGGAGCAATCGGTGCCAAACATTTGCTTGGATTTTTGCCTTAGATTATAGTAATTGAGTACTAAAATTCGAGTTTATTATTGTTGTTCCATAATTTTCATGTGAATGTAACTTGTTTGCCACGGAGGAAAATGTTCATAGCTTTTAAAATAGTATCAAATGCATTTATCGTGATTGTATACCACAATGAAGTTTCTTGTATCATCGATTATTTTTGTCTGTATTTCGCCGCCTTACTATCTCTACCACGTATCTACACGTGTCAAAAGTTTATAATATAAACTTTATTAAATAAAGTTTATATGAAAAATTTGTGATACGTATATATAGATTACGTGGTTGAGATGGTTTGGCGGTAGTGAAGAACGTAAATAGTTTTCGTTAATCATAAAAGTTATGGGCGTTCGATTTGCAACTGGTGCAAGCGATGTTTTATACGTATTGAGTTGTACGTCTCTGAATTTAGGTTTTGTTTAACCAATTTAATTTTAAATTATAAAAAATAAATACCTACTTATATATAAAAATAAACCTCCACGTGTTCAAAATTTGTACGTTTGCGGCTCCCATACATTTACAATAACACGATTTATCGATGACTCGGAACTTTTATATGTAGAGGTAAATAGTTTAATAAAAAGAGAATATTTTTTAATAGTTCAATTAAGAAGTTGTTCCTTGAATATCCACAGTTGAACTCTCATAATTAAACAGTTAAATTACCTCCACATCTCATAGTTTTAAGTAGTTAGTAAACTGCTATGCTATATAGTAAATGTATATGAGCCAAAAAATCAAAATTTTGAACACATGGCGTTCATTTTATTATAATTTTATGCATTAAACGACATAGCTTCTGTAATATCCTTTAAATTAACGAATTAATAGGCTGTTTCCACCCTGTGTGTGGCAGATAAACACTTTGTCCCACCCGCTATGACGCCTTAAGCCACCCCCACACCAGAACAGTGGCGGACACTTGACTTACATGATTGTATGGAGGACCCCATACAAGGTGGCGGTTGGCAGTATTTTTTCCCACGACTGGTACCGCAACCGCCCCAGTGTGGGGCGTTACTCAACCAGAGACAGGAGTGCGACAAAACTGTTCTCTAAACTTCAAATAATTATAGGCTAAAAGCCTCTCTGTGCCACTCTTGTCAATGATTTATTACATACAGTGTTAGATAGGCATTTAGAATGATAAAATCAATATATGATATTGTATTAAATTGTGAATATTCCTAGTTTAGGGCGCCGTTCGACCGGTTTGCATTTTTTACAATTTTGTTTCACTCAAACAAGAGCGTAAAGATGCGATAAATCCACTGTAGCGAGGTGCATTAGAAATGTGTAAATGAAATAAAACTATCAAATATGTAAGTGGTTGACGACGCCCTAAACATAACAAAATTGTCCATAGATGAGGTCTACTTTTGTCATCTTTGTGGTTTGATAATAAAGTGACTTAATTAATACTTACTCGTGTTTTTTTAAAAATCAGAAATAATAATTTTATCCTAAGTTCTTATTCTTATCTAGGGCACAGAGTACCTATACCACTTCGGCCCTAAAGGATTTAGTTTATTCTGTCGAGCTTATGTCCACTAAAGGTGCCCCAATCCGATTTTTGATGGAGTTCACATACGCATTGTAATCCATGACGTACGCAAGTTTCCTCACGATGTTTTCGCTCATCGAAAAGCCTGGTGGAGACCTTCACCCCAGCATCCAAAATTTTTTTTACCATGGTGATTATTTATGACTATTTTTTGGCATTATCAAAATAGATTTTCATGAAGTTGAAAATGAGGATCTTAAATTCAAAAGAAAGTCATTGGTACGGACATGAAAACTATGTTACTTACCAAGGTTCGAACCCAGTCTTCATGAACGTGAGGCGAGTGCACAACCAACTACGCCTCCATGCACCACCACTCTAATATATCCTGAGTTCAACATGGCTTCTGTATACAATGATTATCAGCCTTATAACGTCCACAGCTGGACATAGGCCTTCCCCAATGTAAGCCACCACACCCGGTCGTCCGCTCTCCGCATCCAGGCGCTTCTGGCTACCTGTATACAATGACCGAGGGAAATCCTAATGTAACATTATGTTTATGTGCTATTAGGTACCTAACTAACCTACTTTTGTACCATAAGCCGGCCACTACTGGTAGGGATACCTTTGTAGGGATATGTGTACCAGCCCCGCACTGAGTTTAGTTTTGGTCAGTACGCTAACATAACAATACTATTCTCTTCATAAGTTCGAGCCTGTGGCCATAGTACTCGTATACCAGCATCCAAACTGTTAAAAAAATAGGAAAGTAACTGTCTGTTTGCCACGTTTTTACGCCCAAATCGCTGAACGGATTTTGATTAAATTTGGCGTAGAGAACATCGAACCCTGGGGCAGGCAGGACACCTAACATTATAGTGCCAGCTATCCATAGCTAGTATATAGTTCCATAGAGCTATCGTAGCTATAGAAGTAAAGATATTCCTCATGATGTTTATTTAATGTGCTAGGAATAAATAGAAAAAGAAAGAAAAAAAAGTTCTAGCTAACTGCCCGCAGCACGAATTAGGTTCGATTCCCATTAGACATATTGGCTTAGTCCTGGGTCTGGGTGCCATATATTTTGTGGGCTTGCTGGATAGGTAGATAAATTCGTCGGTGATGATTTTTACATTTCGAACCGGTAATGTTCGAACTAGTATGTTGGTAGATCTATATGCATTAGGGAACTGTGTAAGGAATTATAATAATACACGCTGTATAGATTGCACAAAACATTTTAATATAAACTTAAAAAGTCGTACAACAATATGAAAAATTATTATTGACTAATTATATTCGCAGACATGGAGTGCCGCTTTTACTATTATATTATGCAAATTTATATTATCTTTAACACTTCCATCGAATATATCTTACAAAAGAAATAAAATTAAAAGTATCTTTTATAATAAAAAATCTCATTACACTAAATTGTAATATTAAACTTACATTAAAGATTTTATCTACAAAATACTGTAGCAATTTAGTCAGTTTTTCTACGAGAGCACTTCAATATACACATTACGTAATAATTAATAGGGTATCGTAAAGTACAGGTATTGAAATCATACAGCTAGACTTAATTCTAAATCAAAATATAAAAATAGTAAAAAATAGTTGCACATTTCCATAACTATAACTTGTCATTGTTGTGCATCGAATACAAGTATACAGTGCTTGGTGGGACGCCAGATCGCCGACGTGTGCAGACGTCGCTGGACGCGGAGCACTCAACAACAAGCTTGCTACCTACCCGCGCTATACCTACCACACTACGCGCCCCCGTTGAAACACTGACCACTATCGCCAAGTGAAATATAAAAACGATAAATAACACATAGTATTTTCCATGAATTTGCATGCACCCGTTATTTTTGAATTGAGAAATATTTTTTCTATCATTTATCCATATTCATGTCTTTTAATATAACATTATTATATAAGTATACCATATAGACTAAGACCGGCCGCCGCGATGCGATCGACCGGCAATGTACACAAGGACTAATATCTTCTTAAAAAAATACTGTTAGATTGAAACGTAGCTAATCCTATTAATATATTATGATGTACCTATAATATTATAAACGTACAATGGTACGAGACGAGTGATGATTGATTGATTGATTACACTAGGTGAGATCTCCGACGCCTTCGGGCGGCCCGCCGCGCGCCGTCTGACGCCGTCCGAACCGATATGCAAACATTTATTACATACGAGTACAATACATACCAGTACATACATTAAGTATTAGTATAAGTATGAATTATCAATTTCAATATTAAAAATACGTAATTTCTCTATTGGCTTTTCGTTTTCACATGAAAAATTAGACGATTATCGCGTACGAATATATAGATATTATAATATTATGTATACATATTTAAATATCAGTATTTTTCTTAGATCGGAGGACGTATGAATACAGGCTCGCTCTAGAAGGTACGTCGTCGTTAGCGCACGCGGCCGTTCGGCCTCGCTCCTTACACCCTACGAATATATCGATATCGAACGAAGACATCAAAAACTGACTCGGCTTTATAATATTACGAAAATAAATCGCCGGCGAGTCGCGCGGCCGATTATTGCTCCTATCGATAAATTTACACATCGACGTAACGAACGAGAATACAAAAAGTTATGGAAAATCGTACGGATATCACAAGCGGCGGGCGGCGCGGGACGCCCCCGCGGAAAATAAAAAAATAAATCGCGGCGCGCGTCTCTCTCGTAAAAAAGTAAAGACTCTATGAGCGACTACGCGCGGGGCGGCTGCGGCGCGGGCGCGGCGCTCAGTTGGCGAGCAGCAGGTGCGCGGGCGCGTAGGGCGGCGCGCCGGCGGCGGGCGCGGGCTCGCGGCGCGCCACGAAGTACGCGGCGGGGTCCGCGGCGGGCGACAGCGCGCGCGACGCCAGCTGCTGCTGCACGGCGCGCTGCTTGATGTAGTTGCTGAACTCGGTGGGCGACATGCGGTTGGCGCGCTTGCTGCTCGTCTTCAGCTTGGTGCTGCCAAACTTGGTCTGCGCGAACGTGGCCGTGGTGAACGTCAGCGGCTGCGCGCGGAACGGCGGCGCAGGGGAGAAGGCGGCCGGCGCGGGCGGGGACGGCGCCGCCGCAGGCTCCACCGGCCGGAAACACTGCGCCTCGGGGTTGAACGCACGGGTCACCTGCACCAAACACCATTTTACATATAAGACCTATTTAGCAAATCTTATTGGAATTAGTTTTTCATATAAGGCGAGCTCGTCCTGGCCTTACGGGGGCGGACGTTGCGTTGTTCCCAACTTCCAATCCAATTCCAATATTGGGTACCTATTCAATTAAACTTATTTTCTCAAACATGCTTGAAAATGTGAACATTATTTTGACAACCTTCTTCGAGTTAAATCGTCATTGCTGTACTGGTCAAATAAATGAGAGCAGACGGGCAAATAATTTGAATGAAAATCCATATATGTAGTGCCTAGCGGTCAAATAATGACCATATTAATTCTTAACATGTCATGTGACCATGGCAACCACGGAGGTAAAATAACAACAGTTTTTTAAAAATTTCGAATTGCCTTGCAAATTGCAAGCAGTTTAGTGTAAAAAAACAAATGAACATTTTGGCGCGTGGAAATTTATTGTTGTTCGTCATTGATTTTGGAATGTATATGTATGAAATAAAATGGTGTACATAGGTAATAGTTTGAATTTCCGCGCATTTGTTTGAGAAAACTACTAGGTATACAAGTCTTGGCCACAACCAGGCATTGATGGACTCACGTATGTGTGCCTCGGCTACCGCCTCAGCCCACATGCACACGTTCATCCATCAATGCCTCTGTTGCGGGCCGCGGCAGTAATGTACTATTTAATTCCTATTTTTTACAACAGTCAGTATATATCAAATCGTAAATGATATCTGGTGCCTGCCTACCCCATAAATACGTGCATAACCTTTCCAAGTGCGTTGCCACCAAGCCATTTATGTACTTCGATCGAAGCACTAATCATAATTGCCATAAAATATTAGAAACCAAAAGGGCAGCAGTAAATCTCGGATTTCTATCTCGCTTGTACAGTCATATATTAATACTGGTAATACCATAAAATGCTGACTGATAGTGTAACTATTAATTATGTGCTGATAGGTAAAGCAACGCTGATGAAACAGAAAGATGTCATTGTAAAATGAGAGCTTGGATATAGAGTTTGTAGTGCTACCTCTCTGTCGGTCCTCTCGTCGGCGGCTCGCTCGTCGCTACTGAACAGCACCTTCACAGCACCCTTCTCGCCGATGCGGTACGACACTTCACCTGGAACGGGGGAATATTTCGTTAGTCATGGCTTTAGCTTTTGGCTTTATTATAAAGAGCCGTGGTAGCCTCTAGTTGGCAGTGCACTCGCCTCATCTTTGAGATCGGTCAGTGCCAATGAGTTTTTGCAACTGAAGTGAAGTGTATTATGATACTACAGGCCTTTCAGTGAAGGAAATCGCCCTGAGGAAACCTGCCAAAAATAGGAATTTCTATTCAAAGGTGTATGTGTAGTTCATCAAAACCGGGGCACCGTTTTGCAGGACGGTGTTTAACACAAAAGATGTCAAAGGGTCGAAATGTCGCCCAGGTATTTAGGGCGCGCTAAGAAGATAAGATAAGCTTAATAAAATTAGGCTTGATTACGAAATTAGGTTGTAGAAAAACAAATTAATTTCGTATTTGATTTAAAATAAGTTAGTGTTGTACAATTTTAATTTGTGTGTTTTTAGCATGATTTAGTGTCATTTGATAAAACTAACTATAAATTACTTACTCCAAAAACGAGCGCTTGTTTAATGTAATGTCAGTTTGACTTTTTCCAATAAAGATCCCAAACGAAGACTTTAATTTATAATAGGATAAAAAACGTAAAATGCCATTAACGACAAAGGTTTTATAATATTTGAGATCTAATTAGGCAGTTTTCTATTTAACCGTGTGTTTATATTTTACGTTTAGGTAGTGTGAGGAGTATAGGAAGGCATACGAGTGTATAGAACTTCCTGTTCCTACTAGGGCTCAGTGAAGACTAAACCGATTAGGTACATCCAGTGGCCGTACCAAGTGGGAACCGCGACACAATCTTTGTTATTGTCCTCGCCTGGTGACCTCGTCCATTTAGCGAGCACGCAATATGACTACCTGCGAAGTATTACTATAAGAGCATCTGTTTGTACCCACCTACTGTTTGTTTTATTGCTTATCATTAGCAGTTAACAGCTTGTATAAAAGCATTGTACGTAAAATAGTTGTTTCTGAAAGGTTGCCTATATTCGCTTGACCTTTAAGCCGATATTGCTTGGGATTTCGGGAAGGTATACCTATGTCTACATTGACAGACAACTAATTAACTAAGTACCTAGGTAAAGAACTAGTCGCTATCAGATGATAATGCACCAGGTACACTGCAAGCACAAATTTTTATTTACATAAAAACGTCCCATCTCCTAGGTACGTCATTTATTTATCACAGCTTGTCGAAGCCTATCTATAGATAAGTTAAGATAAGTAAAACGTCATCGTTTCAAGCAAAAACCGGCTCCTATACCGGCTGAAAAGTCATCCGCCTACCATTTTTTAGGCTCGGCGTCGTCGGTTGCTATTTATGCGTCAATTTATTAATTTTACACGAAATTCAGCGCTTAAAATACCAACGTTATTTTAAAAAGGTACCTTTATCATGTCAAATGTACCCTAGAGATTTGAGGTCTCACCTGGATCGACCCAGACGGCGAGGTCCCGCGGCAGGTGCTCCAGCACATCGCGGACGGGGACTCCCGACTCCCGCGCGGCGCGCTCCAGCACCGGGTCCAGTGGGCCCCCGGTCTTCAGGCAGCGGTACGCGGAGCCCCGGCATGGCCGGTCGGGGTACCAGTGCCCCCGGAACTTGTCCTTGAGGGCCTTCTCCAGCTCCTCGCCGAAGATGTTCACCCGCCGCCGCGGCAGCTTGTTGTACAGGTACGATATGACGAAGTTTAGGGCCACTTGCACTTCAATATGCATTGTTGATCTCACTGTGAACAATAGAACATTTAACATTAGCTTTTTTACCAACCGATGGATATCTAAAAAGGTAATAACTTATTACACTGCATTTTTACTTAAAATACTTTTAGTAGGTAGAGCTAGAAGGTAGGCCAATTTTCGCGAAAATGTGTTATAATCGATAACACATATATACCGAAACATTAAGTAGCTCAATTCCATCCGTCCGTCTCACGTTTGACTTTGGAAGTATATTAATAACAGTTTCGTGAAAGTGATTTTTTTTTCTCAAAAATGGCGCTTACCATTTTGATGAAACTTTGCACGTCGTGTTGCTTATGTTTGTCTATGATATAGTGATACCCATTTGGTCTGGGAAAAATCTAGTTTCACCACACGTATCGGTGTTATTACCATGATGGCTGGACCAAGCGAGATATTTGAGGTTTCACACACACTCATTTAGTATTTACCTACGTACTTATGACCATTTCGACAAAAATATGAGTGAACTGCTGCCGCGGAATTGTTTCTAGTGTTCTGTTTCTCTTTTAGTTTTTTATTATTATTTATTGCTACGGGGCCAACAAGCAGGCGGGCCTCCTGATGTTAAGAGGTCACCGCCGGCTATAGACACCTGCAACACCCGGGGGGTGCTGGTGCGTTGCCGGCCGCGGTTGAAGAGCTCTTTTGACTCTCTTCTTGAAGGACCCCACATCGTAGCGCTGTGGAAAAGCGCTAGTTTTAAGCGCGGTTAGTAGGGCGATAGTTCGATATTTCGGCATAATTCGGTACCTAAATGTTGAGCGTGATCATGGAGCGCTGCAACAGTGTCGCACTTCTTATCTAACCGCGTGGAACTGTTGCAAAATCTATTGTCAACAACCACGAAGTTTCATAAGATAAGTCTGATGTTGGCCAGTTCATTTTAGATAACTACTGGGGCTGACCCATTTTTAACGAAAGCAGGAAACACAAAAAGTTTCACTTGGCACTCTACGGTATACTTGAGCCAGTTTTCTTATTTATCGTGAAAAATATTGGCAACCGGCTACTGTGTGACTATGGTAAGAGTAGTTAGTGACTATGGTATAGAAACATACTACAAGCAAAATGTCAGCATTATTATGAGAGAAAACTATACTTATAGCAGGAGTTCAAACCCCATCTGTGTCTTTAAATCTTGTAACAAAATTAAAAATTATAGGAAAAGGTTATTTTCACTGTCCCGTATTTTTTTCTTTTTAAAACGATGTTTTCAATGGTCGCCAACCATAATGAGAAATTGTTCCTTAATTGCGTTTTTGTATTCAAAATGGCTACAAATTGATTTGGACACGCGCGCAATCGCAACGAATCGATGAAATTGAATCGATGTGCTTCTAAGAATAGTGTTGCCGGCCGTCTGCAAACCTATACACTATTTATAATGTGATTACTTCGAAGAAGCATGTATTTTCTTCCATATTGATCGCTTGGATCGTATCGACTACAAATTTACCTAATATTGATTTATATGCGAATAAAATTAACCTAATTTATGCCCTACATACTTAAAGTAGATACTTCCAATATTTATGAAGGGTAAGGATTGGATTAGAGTAGCTAAGGTATAATAATGATTAGATTCTGAGATGAAACCAAAGAAGGAAGTACTTCACTCTCACATTGCATGAACGAAAACTGGTGCACCACTACATGCACACACACTCACACAGCTGAAATCAGAGTTGCGTTTGTAAGTAATAGTACTTACGGTATTTATCATTAAAAACATTCACGATGATCGCCTATTTATTAGTCTTCTGCAATAATTAACAAGGTGAAAATTTTAATTTGAAGTTTATTTTATTAAATACCAACTCTAGATTAGCTAGTATTATGCGAGGGCGGCGAAACAGCACGGCTAATAGGGTTGGCACGCTGTTTGTTAATCGTAAGCTTAGATTTAAAGTGCAAGTAACAATGAACATTGAACAAATTTTAGAATTTTTGTGGTCTTCTTAGGACTTAAAATTCTTTGCATTATACTATAACTGTTGCAGGTGACTAAATTAACTTTGAGCTGGCCTACCCTATTAGGGAGTTTATACTAATTTTCTTTCCACTGACGTGCGGTCGACCGTACACACTATTCTATTTTTATGTCTGCAGCCGGTTCTAGTGTGTTGCTAGCTCTGCCTGGCATAGGGACATCCCGTGTTGTCATTTGCGTGCACCGTCACGTGCGGGATCGTCCGTGCCCGTTCGCACCGACGCTTTTGTCCTGCTCTCATTTATTTGTAGTAGTACGTGATGACTTTCTAGACAGGTAAATTTAAATCTTCCTCAGTTAGTCTATAAAGTAGGTAGCTATCTATCTTCCTCTAGTTAAAAGTAAAGGTTAAACAAATTGTCTTCCTAATAAAGGCATAAGTAACTGTTATAACCACAGATTGTTCGTAACAGCTGTGGTTATGAAGTCAAATACTGTCACGGAATTTATTATGTATTTGTATAGAGGCAGTGAATCGGAAAAGCTTTCTGTTTTCCTAAATAAGAAAACTACTATGGACATCGGGGAATCGACGCAATAAGCAAAATAAAAAGGGCCAGAAATTACGCAAATGACCCATTAGACGTACTTGGTCAGATAAGCAAAACCTAGACACTAAAAAACGAATGATTGACTTATTACATTTCGGGCTATGTGAAACAAAGGATTTGACGCGAAAATGGAAAACATTTTAAGTGAAGAGTTCCAGGAACATTTAAAAGATCGATAATCCAACATTAGTTTACTTAGCTGTTGGATAGGTACCACATCTAACTAAACAATATCATGGCGAACTATAATATTTAGACAGAAAAGTTTCAATTAACAATTCGTCACTTTTTATTTTACATTAAACATCGTAATAAAACATAAGAAATACACTATACTTCAACCAATTCTGTAAATTCCTACTCTTTCTTGCGCACCACAAGTTATTTCTTCAGAACGTGACCGTTGTTCTCACAAGACACCGTACGAAGAGGATCATCGGTCTTTCTCTTCTATGCTTTATTTATTTCTTAGCTTGGAGTAAAGTACGTCCTCTTGAAAACAGAATATACCTAGTTGAACCCGGAGGCCTTTGCCCAGCAGTGGACGTCTACAGGCTGATATGATGAACCCGGACAATAAGCAAAATACGTTAGAAGGGAAAAAAATTCAAAATGTTCCACAAAATGAATGACAAACTTTTTGAGCCCTAATTGTATCTATGCTCTCATCGATATAGCCGAAAGACGTAGCAAGCTGATGTGGCAGTGAGGTCACATTTTCCGCAGATCTGCCTTTGGGGCAGACTAGTCTGGACTGGAGGCCGCGGTGGTACGCGCAGCATGGGACGTACCTCCGTCAGGTAGATCAACAACCTGAAGAAGCCGGCGGCCGGAGGCGGCTGGATACGAAAGGCAAAGGACCGGTTGTCGAACCTCCAAACCTACCCTTCCAACCGGAACACAGCAATATTGGCATTGCTGTTTGACGGCAGCAATAGGTGAGAGGGTGGTGAGGTGACTATCCAGACGGATTCTGAACTAAAATTCTCCACTGGTAAACTAAAATGGATCTTAGCTTGACACGCTGCCGCGTGTCTATAGATAGAGTAGGTACCTACTTTAAGTAGTATGCTTATTGTAAATTATGTTAACCAAAGTATTTAAAATGAAACCTGCAATAGAATTCTCTAAAAATATATATGAAGTCTGCCTGCATTTGACCCAGATAACAGATAAAAATAACTGTGGTAATGGAAAAAATACGAGTCCCACCTAAAAAAATATTCTCCTCCTGAAGATCGTTCGCCCAAATCCACAGCCGTAGTGAAAGAAAACACAAATATTTGTCGACAAGACGAATTCATCAAATACTGACTTTACGCTACACACGGCTTGAAGGAATGACAATCTTGTAGAATGAGGTCAGCACATGACGTATAAATGTAGGTATCCAGGAATGAATACTGGTAAATAATTACCTTCTTGAATTTATCACAAACATTAAAACGCACACAAGTATTACTTTCAAGTACAGTGAACATCAAATTATGCAACAGGATTTTTTAAAGGCTTTTAAACTCACATTAGTTACGAGATTTGAAATCCAACTCTATTTTAATTATGCCTGAATGACAATTAGAATAGTGCCTTCCGACGAATTCATTCAATTTCATAACTCGTCCAAGCTTTCGGTAATAAAAATAGCAAAAGTTTTTATTATTGCTACGGGGGCAACAAGCAGGCGGGCCTCCTGATGTTAAGAGGTCACCGCCGCCCACAGACACCTGCAACACCCGGGGGGTGCTGGTGCGTTGCCGGCCTTGATTGAAGGGCTCTTTTGTCTCTCTTCTTGAAGGACCCCACATCGTAGCGCTGTGGAAAAGCGCCAGAGGGAAGGTCATTCCACATTTTGCACATGCAAAATTTTCTGCTACTGCAAGTTACTGCACTAACGACTTGAACCTTGTCTGAAATAATAAAAACCAACTGCGATATTGCGTCGCCGTACCGCTTCTATGCCCGTACTATGTCGCGCGTAGTTAACTTGACTTGTTATAGTGGTAATTTTGGAATATTCCGTGATGTGACGCTATTCAAGCAGACGCTATACAGCGTAACAAAACAATGTAATTTTAACCTAATTGTTTGTTAAGTCATTCTAGTGTGAATGACAGTGTTGTTCGTCATTACAAAGACCAGTAAAGCAGAATTACGTAGGCACCTAGAAGAAATGAATGTAGGTACTATTATTACATCACGAAGAGAAGAATGAGAATTTGCATTAATATATTAAGCTTAAGTGATTCTAATAATTACAGGTAGGTACCTATTTAATGTAGAACCAATTCCCAAAGCACAATGTCTTCTTTTACAAGATACAAAACAAATTCGAGTTTAAGTTTAACGCATACGTATGTGCAAAATGAAATCTTGGTTGATCCTATTACTGTCTTGTGTAGATAAGGCGTAAATCGAGAGCTTTCCACTGGAATAAATAAAAGGGACCTAGAAACCCTTTAGAAGGGCCTGGAGCAAGTTCCCAAGATAAGTTTATTTGACAAGCGAGGCGCTTGCTTTGTTGAGGAAAGTTTCTAGGAAACGACAACAGATTTAAAGGGAGGAATGGCCTGAAAGGTTTAGTTATATAATATTTTTAACCATAATTTAAAATGTAAACAAAAGTGCCAATTGTGCAGTTATTCCCGTGCGTGCGAGAAATTGTATGGCAATGTAAAGATCCTTTAAGAATTTTGCATCTTAGCACAGGAATTCATGATAGGTACCTATATTAGGTATACTAAGTATGCTTACATGGTTCTTAAAATTCTTTAGTTTAAAGTAGTACAAAATTATTTGACGATTTGAAAAGAGATTGATAAATTTAATCTACATCAGTATGTTACAAACGAGGTACAAAATTGTGTCACAAACACAATCATAATATTATAACGAGGCGAACGAACCATCCAGGCACATTTTCCAGGTAAATGGTTCCCACCATTATATCTCGAACAAAGCTACCCTTGTCACGAGGAAGGCCGTGATGAGAAACGGCAGCCTATGAGCTTGGTACAAAGCATACGCGGAGAGAGAGTATCGTAAGTTGTTTATAGTAAAGCTTTTTTCACCCTCAATCTGACGCTCTGGCGCGCGACGTATAACTAACTCCTAGAAAACAATTGTACCGATAGGTTTGTGGAATGACTGAAGAATGAAGGCAATGGAGAAAGACTACAGTTTAGCCAGGTAGTGGGTCCGATTCTGAAGGCACAAAGCAGCACTAAATCGTTTCTGTCCCTCTCACACATTATTACGGAGGTAGAAGACGAAACTATTTTAGTGCCGTCAAATTTTAATAATAATATTATAATAAATTTCGTTATTTCAGGCATTCCCTCTATTTGCCTATACAAAATAAAATACAATATAACACACACAACATCACATTAAAAATATAAAAAACGGTACCTACTTATTTGGCAAAAACAAAAAAAACTTTAAATGTGTGCCTTCAGAATTTGGCCTAAGTATCTTTAAAGTTAGTGACAAATTGTTTTAGTTATTAAAATTTAAAATAATAAAATAAAAATAAATAGGTAATCAATTTAAAAACTATGCGTGAAAAATTATTGTTCTAAAATTGTTCCACTTTGTTCTATGTCGTTGCTCATTTGAGCCATGCCTATCGCTCATTGGATAGACCACCCACCGAGCGGTTTCCCAGGCCGTGGTGGTTTCGCCAAACATGTGAGCCGTGAAGTAAGTATGAAGGTCGCACTAATTAATTCGCCCTAAGATTAATCACGTACTCGCAGCTGTTTGTATATTTATTCCAGCCTAATGCGTTTTGCTGATAGCATTAGATGAAAACCTATTTGCTTATTGGATGACCGCGTTATGGGTAGGTGTGTACGCATTGCATCATTCGTTTAATCGAATTAATTTGAACAAGAAGTGATGCAATTATTCAAACATTGTTTATTTTCGGTATTTTTCATCTACTAACAATAAGTTTTTTATAGATTTTGATCGATATAATTATGTATTTATAAATCTAAAATAAAAATAGACTCTTCTGAATGTCACTCAATGTTCTGGATAAATACGTACATTTAAAATAGTTAAAAATAAATGGAAATCATAGAGGAAATTGTACACGTACTTAGTATACAAATGCTTGCGTGACTACATGCCATAAACTATAATATGAAATATTTTAATGACCATGTGAAATGATAAAACAAATTGCTGCTATATTGATGTTCCTGATTTTTATGATTAGGTACAATATAATATTTACGCTTAGGAAATCTAATGTAAATTTTATAAATTTTTTTGATGCATGTGTATTACTCTATTGTTTAAAAAAGTGGAAGTCTTGGGGTTGCTTAGACTTGGTAGAGTATAGGTAGAGTTGTGAATCCGCTCTTCATATACGTTTTGTTCAATTTAACTTGTAACTTTTTTATTTTTCGCGGAACTTTTTATAGGGGTGTTTCGGAAGCTTATGGGGTCCACTATCTATGGTTTGCGTTTAATAAGAAACCCTAAATTTAATTTTTATTTGAGCATCTAAAGCCCCAAAATTAGTTTTTAAAAATTTGGAATGCCAACAAATGTCAAAATCAGTTAAAAACGGTTTAAATAATTGGTAGATATGAAACACTTGGCATGTTTCCGTGCAATTACCGTTGGTTGATAACAGTAGCTAACCTTCAAAAGAAACCCGCACTGGACTAGCGTGGTCGACTGTTAGCCCATACGCCCTAGTCGAGAGTGGTTTGTGGAGTTGTTGATTTGATTTGATAATATGTAGGTACAAACCAATACTCTTATAAAGGGTGGGATGGAACACACTTTCCTGTTGATATTTTTTCAAGTCACAGCTGGTTAAACTTTAAGATTTAAATGTATCAACCATAACCAGCTGATCGGGGTCAATGACACCGCAAAATACTGTAACGATTAAAAATGCAAAAAAATGAATTATTTTTTAAACAAAAAAACAAATAATAATCAAACGGGACAGGAAAATAAAAATCTATAACTATAAATAAACTCAAAAAAATCCTTAAACCTCGCTCTATCACTACACGTTGCCTTTCTCACAGCAGCTATGCCTTACATTTAAGAGAGGCGAGTTCGCCATTGTGCCTCAGACGCGAACTGGAGGCTGCTCCATCTCATCCCGAATCGATTCAGGCAACGAAACCGAGCGTTCCGAGTCGGGAGACGCAACGGCCTTAAAGTTGGCTAGCTGTCCTATTTATATCTGTAACCCCTATCGATCGGCCGCCCCAGTCGCTCCACTGCCCCACAACCCCTCCGTGTAACGTTCAACTAAAACACTTAACGCGAGAGTCGTAGAGACCAGAATTAGACGGTCGGGGTTTACGAGTTCTCTGCTCGAGCTTTTGGTTGTGACTTCGTGTTAAATATATTTTAGCGGATTTGCAGTTTGGTGAAAAATGACGAAGATTCGTCGTAGATACCGCGTCTACACTGTAATCTTACTAATGATCTAAGATGTACTAGGAGCAATATAAAAAATACGGGTATTAATAAGCTTTGAAAGCATTGAAATCACCAAAACCATGAATCAAAAAAATTAGCTATTAGTGAGCGCGCGCGCCACCAAAGAGATTCGAACCTTCCTGATTAAAACTGACATCAAAAATACTTGAGAAAAGTGGAACATACCTAAATTATTGGGGCCTCTTTCACTACTAGCTGATAAAGTCCCAGATACCTTATCTGACAGATAGTCTTTCTTTTGTTTCACAGGTATCTGATTGCCATAACTTATCTATTAAATATAATCTATCAGACAGATTTATCTGTTAGATTACTATCTTTAACAATATCAGCAAGTGGAGAAAGAAGCCCTTAAACAAATAGGCATGATAAAATGTAAGTCCAATAAAGTGGATGTACTTAGGTTTAAAATATTTGCTTGCGGCGTCGGTTTACCGCTTTGCAAAAATTAATGCTGCATATTAATTTTGTGGTGAATGGTGATGATATGATGGCACAGGTGTTGTAATTATCTTGATATCCATAAATAGTATAAAACAAAGTCGCTTCCCGCGTCTGTACGCTTAGATCTTTTAAACTACGCAACGGATTTTGATGTGGTTTTCACTATCATTCAGATATTTTATTCCGGATGGTTTAATCGTACTGATCCCATGCGGGCAAAGCCGCGGGCAGTATAAGTTATCGATATTTGGGTCATTACAGTACCTACAACGTTCTGAAAGCCTTTGTTAGAAAGTAACTTAGTACTAAGTTAAAATTATTACATCGTATATTTATTCTTTGGTATTTTGTCGCAAATGTATGTAATTTATAGTCGGTTATGGAGACAAGTTCACTTTGTGCGCGTGCGACTTGTTAGGACTGAATCTCAAAATATCCATGCCCGTGATGATTAAACCTCAGATGATAATGATGATCTGATCTCAAATGATGAGACGTACTATACCTAAGCTCTTTATTGAATTATTAATAGGCACCCGATATACCTATATTCATAGTGACTGATACACGCGACTGTGAGCTGAATTCTATCGTATATAATAATAATATAATCCTCTTCATGTGAATTTGTGCAGCTTCAGATTCATACTATCCGGTGGCTTAATCGTTTTCCGATAACACGACCAAAAGACTACTTCATCCATAAACCAGTCTTTAATCCGAGTGAATACACTTGGTATATATTCTTATGCAGGAAGTCATTTTGAGATGTTTATAAAAAAGAAATACCTTTTTTTGTACAATTCGTATAAGTTGTACGGTCTGGAATTCTGGATATTTTATCAATACTAAAGGATTTTCTCCCGTAATATGAAAAATTCAGAAATATAATTATCCATACTCCTCCAAGCATCCAGACCATGAACCAAAGGATCGAACCCACAACCTCTGGTGCTCGAGTCTATCGACAAAGCCAATAAGCGACGTAAACCTATGTAGAACTATTTCTATATATGCTTCAGCATATGCGAACTACAGCGTTACAAAAAATGAAAATTTTCATACAAACTGTAGGTTGAATTGAAACCCAATCTACGGAATGCTTGACAGCATTGCATTAATTCGATTTATCTAAATTATTTTTTCTTACTGCGTTCGTCGCTGTCTCTCGTGTCTTGAACCACGTCGTTACGAATGGGTAACATTCGTCTATGTTGCATAGCTCTCACCAACTAATGTCCTGATGTATCGTTATAGCTTAATAAAATCTTTTCCACCTTCTCTTGAAGACACCAGTGGTCATCGGTACCTTTCACGGTATATCTAGACAAAGTGAGTTTAATGGTCTCTACAGACTCTCGATTGAGGGTAATTTTTCCGTCGCCAATTCTGTGGCTCTCAGAAAGCTTTTAAATACATTTTACGCTTCAATGGCAGGGGTAAATGGACCTTCTTGCTTATTTATATTTATTCTTGAGAATATTGACTTCAATCTCGTTAATAAAATAGCTTTTTATTTCGATTCATATATTTAACATGTAGTTTTATTTCAACTGTAGGAAGATTGTGATTTTCTCTAAAACAATGATAGTTAAGTATGTATTTTATATTTCCTTATGATGATACAGATTTAGTATAAAAAGTACCGCACGTAAGCCTGAGCCAACATGTTCCAACTATACCTATAGAAGAAAGTTCTAAACGTTTGTCACCCAATGAATAAATATAGCCAATGGAACCGCACAAAATGATTAGTTATCACTGGTGGTAAAAATGTATCCGTTTTTCAAATATATGTCTTGATAAGTTATCAGGACATATATTTGAAAAACGGATACATTTTTACCACTGGCAAATAAGTTTCCTGCAGGGAATTTATATCCATCGGCAGTGGTGGCGTCGAGAAGTATTAGGTCTTACACATCCTAATTGTCAATCAGACCTTGCAAGACGAGGCATAGGCAAGGATGAATATTTATATCACCTGATTGTAACCCCCAACTGTAAACAAGGGAACATGGGATCCAGATGTAAATTGGGGTCTGGGAGGATTTGACCCTCGATTAGGCGTTGCGTGCCCAATCAACCGAATTGTCGACTCGAAGCCTTGAACCTTGGTCTCTTTATGCTCGAACGTGCCATATCTGACTCCTTCGTAATTACTCTTAATTAGACCTACTGTCTGTGATTTGAGAGATATAAATACTTATACGTGTAGATAAGTATAATGTTGTAGATACTACGAGTCATGATTGTATTTAAGTAAAACTTTTGTTTATTTTTGGGTACTTTTGTATTTTATTTAACATTAGCAAATTGTTTATTACAATAATAAGTAGCGATTTATTTTGGTTTCATTGTATCTCGAAGACTAAAAATATGTTTTGTATTATTGACCTCCGTTCCGGGTAAATTGATTGTTTGTATGTACGAGGCATCAATGACAAAATAATCAAAAAGAAAGTTATAGGTATACCTAATTTTTATACTAAAATTTTGTTCAAAATAAATAGAATTAATTTTTAATGTATATTCCAAAAAACAAATAGTTTTCCTCCTTTTTACCCGTTTAGTTAATTACTTTTATCAATAACTTTGTTTAATTATTATACTTAAGTACTTTGGTATACGTTTTGTTTTCTGCCTACATGTTCTAAATGTTTTACTGTTTGCAAGTATGTTATATTAACCCAAATACCGCGGGTATCTTCCGACGCATCCCGCAAACAAATTTATAGGGCATCGTCGTCTATTGGGAGTTCGTTCACATGCTCTATTTCGGAACATGTGACATTTAAATCTACTGCGGAATATTGTTTCATATTCCGCACACCTTCCTGTATATTAAATTCCATACACGTCACTTGTAACATTATACATAACTCTGTGATATACTGGTATGGCTGAGCATGTATTCAGATTTTATTTTAAAGTTTTTCCTATATTCACATCAAAAAGCTAGTCTGGCTGGGTGTTTATTTGTCATATTCACGGCTCATCGGACCTATTAAAATTGCATGCGTGCTATTGATAAGTCGGTTCTTTTAAATAAAACGCATAATTGCTAAGAATAGTTTGCGTAAAAAATGTATTCGACGTCTCCGAATTTTTTATCTTTAATGATCACTTCTCTTGCTGATGTGTTCAGTTGTTTATCTTAGCTCCTAGGTACAGGTCTTTATCGTCACTATGCAAATGTCACCTAGTTACGGCGCTTTCACACGTGCTGTAGGATAGCTGGTGATAGCGATTTGGGTTATCGGTGTTTTGCTAGTCGCGCGTGTGGCACGGCCCCTATCTGTAACAGTCTGTCGGCTACAGCGGTTAACGTTTCCGATACGTGTTGCGGAAGGATGTACCTAATTAACCGGCAGTAAAATACTCTAATATCGCTTTGGGTGTACTTTAAAATAATTTATACCTAAGTACTATTAAAAAACTGTAACGGAAGTATTTCCGTACAGTCGTCTAAAACCCTTTCTAATCGAACAAGAAATATTATATAGGGACATATTAATAAGCTGTTGATTTGATTTTGATTTCAATGTAGGTTTGCTTTGAACATCTTTCAAGTCCGAAGATCGATAAATTCCATTATTATCTACATAAAACAAATTCCGTCGCGCTACTCCAAATATGTTAATGCGCGAAATTAATTTGCCCGTTAATTCCAGGTGGAAATCTAAAGGAAAATTAATGGAAATAGAATCCTGAAACTGTGTAAGTAATTAATGCTCAGTGGGCGGGTAATTAAGGGACCAATCAAACTCCAAAATTACTTATTCAAATCCCACACCTTGCCAATACAAAGTAGAAGTTATGTATTTACAATAATTAATACATTACTTCATCTTAAATAATCGGTTTGCATTGACGTACTTAATGTATGTATGTTTATAAATAAGTAATGCAAAATATTGAATATCACCTGATACATAGATATTACAATATTTTAATGAAGATAGATGAAGAAACAATTTTAAAATGTAGTACCTATACGGAATTTTTAAGTGTTCAGTCAGACATCAGACAAATCTGTTCGGTTATTATTGAAATAATTAATTATGATGTACTTAACAGTAAATTCAATCACTTTTTATTTATTTTAAGTGCAGGTTATATTCAAGTGTATCCACATCATCTGCTTAGTTACAAAACCAATAAAGCTTTAGTCAATTATAAAGCTAGGTACATAATTTACAAGCGTTGACGACATTTCCTTCATTTATATATTAAGGTACGAACAACATACGTACGTTACGTAAACAGAATTAATTAACTTGTGTCGTGGCTGATATAATAGTAAGTATACAATTGAAATGCGCATGCTGAAACTGAAATCTGAATAACATTACGTCACTCCTTCTACTTGAGAGTAGTGTTGTTTAATTATCATTTTTATTTATTTATTTAAAACTTTATTGCACTAATTTGTACAAAGGGCGAACTTAATGCCAATGGCATTCTCTACCAGCTGACCTTTGGGCCATGCAGATAATTTTTTTACACAAGTTTTTTTTACTTGTGATAATTATTTTTTTTGCGATTTGAATATAAGCAACTTGTGCTGCTTAATTGCATTTTATTAGAAAATAATAATAAAAAGTATTCTATGGGTTTATATAGCACTGTATTGTATACCAAGTTTCACCAAAGGAGTTCAGCCGATTAAAAAATAGCTTCATAATTTTATTTTTCTTATTTTTTATTCAGAAAAATACTTGACGGTACAAATATACAAGAACGATAAACATACATCACAATAGCTAATAACGAAGTATCACATAATAGAAAAGAAAGAAACACAGAAAAAAGAGAAAACATGCAATATTAAAATTATTAATTTAATTCATTGGAATTAATTATTAATTATTTAAATTAAAAAAGGAGAATCAGTTGCGAGATTTTATTTATTATGTGTGTTGTATGTGTATTTGGCTGCGTGTGTGTGTATGTATGTATGTGTATGTAGTAACAAACGGCAGATAGCCCGCCTGATGGATGAATTATTACCCTTATAGGTAGCCAAATAATCGTTATTTATTACAGTCATAATTACTTTAGAAGAGTCTGTATCGTAGAAGGCTTATTGGATTTATTTGAAGGGCAGTATGTACTGCAAAATGGAATCTCAGTTTAAAACATATGTTATCTATGACTCTATTCTGTGTCTATGATATGAAAGAAGATACCCCTAAGGCTATACTTATATTAATAACTAATACGTGGGTGTGCCGGAGAGTGCGTGAACCACTCGTTATCACAAACTACGTAACAGCCACTAACAGCAAACACACTAAACTTGTTACGTCAATAATGTGCGCTACGTAAAGGTATACTCTACGCACTATATAGGTACATATTATACCCATGTGCATGTAGATAAACCGTGGATACCTAACTAATATTAAAAACGATATGTTTATGTTGTTTAATGATTCATTATGCATAAGTTTCAATCATTGTTAATAATAATTAAAAACGAAATACATAATAAGTAAATCTAGAGGGGCGCGTAGCGGCAACTATTCTGAGACTGATGAGAGGCGAGTGGCGGTATAAACATTCAAGATAGCTAGGCCAGTGATGAGTGAGTTGGTCACTCGAGACTAGTCCTTTTTTATGCTAAATTTATAGCTACTCTAGTATTTTTAGAATAAAAAGAATACCTAACTATTACGTATTATTCATATTCTTAATTCATTTCAAACATTTATTATATACATGCAAAATTAATTATAAACACTAAATATAGATACTTAAAGCTTCAAGGCATTAAAATGTCTTAATAACATTAATTATCCATTATCGCATCATCAAATTTTCGGCTAGATTAAGCATGGATACAGTGTGTATGTATCTAATGTTAGGTATAAAGCCTCCACTGATAGACAGTGATTGATGAGGATAAATTGATAGAATTATGTAGGTATATACCTACCTACCCGGTTAGTCTTGCTTATTTTAATGTCAAAATTTAGATGTCATGGTGTTCAAAACCATTTATACGAAAATAGATAAATAACAATGTATAATTATATAGGTGCTTTCTCGAGGTCACACCGCGCTAGGCCAACTCGTGTTTCCACGAGGAATTTTCATTCCTCGTAGGTATAGGGTTTTCATCAACTGCAAAACATAAATAAACATACCTAATATAATTATGTAAGTAAGTATATTGTGTCACCAAGTGTCAGAGTGACCACGAGGAAGCACCCTGTTGGATACTAAATAATAAAGAAATACTGTTAAATCAGCAACGAGAATTCTCAACGGGAACTGTGAGAAAAAGCTAACAACGTAGGTGTACAATCAATCGAAACAAATGACACAGTCAATCCCCAGTCAGTCGGAACAGCGTTTGATTGAATAAAGGAAAATGGAACACAGAACAAAGCTTTTAGTATGTACAGTCAAGGTCAAAGATATGTATACACCACAGAGTTTCAAAAAGCGTAGTCATCTAAATGGTCATAAATTTAGCAACATATAAAAGGCCATAAATAAGTATACATAGCTTTAGAGATAACTATGTATACAACAGTTGCAATAATATGTCTTCATTTATTAAACCATAATCTTAGAAACACCACAAAGTTCAAAAATATATATACATTATTAACTTTGATGTTGAATAAATGATTTTTCTTTCTTTCATAATTATACAGAGTTAACTGGGACACGTAGGCTAAAACCGAAACTATAGGAGATACAGGGAAACTGTCTTAGGAACCATTTGGTCTTTTTTTGTGATAACAATTTTAGCATAGAAATTTTTTTGGTCAAGCGTGTGTTGTCTATAATAATCAGACATTTTGATCAAATTTTTTATATATCCCTTAGAGTGTTAAAAAACCCGTTCGGGTCTCAAATGTAGTTCAAATACTAAACTTTATGTAGTCTAGATAGAATTCTTTTTTCAAAAACCAAAATATGACGACAGCCACATTCTAATGAATATACGGATATATTGATGCTAGACTACTAGTTTGTAAAGAGAAATGATAGATCTCGATGAAGTCTTCATTTCAGATGACAGCTGTCAAATTTATAACCGCTGTAACTCGGGAACCATTGATCCTAGACTACTAGTTTGTACAGAGAAATGGTAGATCTCGTCGAGATCTTTATTTCGGATGCCAGTTTTAATTTTGACAGCTGTCATCTGAAATGCAGAAATCATTGAGATCTATCTTTTCTCTTTACAAACTAGTAGTCTAGCATCAATTGTTTCCGAATTACAGCGGTTTTAAATTTAACAGCTGTCATCCGAAATGAAGATCTCGACGAGATCTACCGTTTCTCTTTACAAACTAGTAGTCTAAGATTTATGGTTTCCGAGTTATAGCCGTTTCAAGTTTGACAGCTGTCATCGGATATGAAGATCTCGACGAGTTATATCATTTTTCTTTAGAAACTAATGGTCTAGGATTAATAGTTTTCGAGTTACAGCTGTTATAAGTTTGACAGCTGTCATCTGAAATGAAGATCTCGACGAGATCTATCATTCCTCTTTACAAACTTGTAGTCTAGGATGAATAGTTTTCGAGTTACAGCGGTTTTAAATTTGACAGCTGTCATCCGAAATGAAGATCTCGACGAGATCTACCTTTTCTCTTTACAAACTAGTAGTCTAGGATCTATGGTTTCCGAGTTATAGCCGTTTCAAATTTGACAGCTGTCATCGGATATGAAGATCTCGACGAGTTATATCATTTTTCTTTAGAAACTAATGGTCTAGGATTAATAGTTTTCGAGTTACAGCTGTTTTAAGTTTGACAGCTGTCATCTGAAATGAAGATCTCGACGAGATCTATGATTCCTCTTTACAGACTTGTAGTCTAGGATCAATAGTTTTCGAGTTACAGCGGTTTTAAATTTGACAGCTGTCATCCGAAATAAAGGTCTCGACGAGATCTACCTTTTCTCTTTACAAACTAGTAGTCTAGGATCTATGGTTTCCGAGTTATAGCCGCTTCAAGTTTGACAGCTGTCATCGGATATGAAGATCTCGACGAGATATATCATTTTTCTTTAGAAACTAATGGTCTAGGATTAATAGTTTTCCGAGTTAAATCAAGTGTTTAAGTGTTTCAAGTGTTTAAATCGAGTGTCTAAGATTTTCGCGGATTTATATTTTGTATAAATATTTTCGTAGCAGTTACCTACTGAATCTTTATTTAATGACATAAACATGACTACAATATTTTGCATCACTTGCAGGATACTAATTATGTTAATTTTGATTGTATACAAGTTTTTGAATTTGCTTTATACATATTTATGTGGCCATTGAAGTTTACATGTTTATTAGTATTCGGATGAGTACATATCTTTTGAACTTTGTATGATTACTTTTATTGTTTCACATTACTTGTATATATATTTTTGTCCTTGACTGTACATACAAGGATAACATTATCAGCATTTATTAAATCAGTACGTTGCACATTTCGATAATATTTAATAATGTAGGTCAAATTGAATTAATACCTACCTATTTATATTCATTAGTAGGTATGAACGTTTGATCTACTGGCTTGCATTAAAATGCTAAAATAGGTAAAGTACTTACCTATTTCACTAAAATCATGTTATTGATCGGTTATTGATCTATAAACAATTACTTACAGAAGTCGACTCTGGTAGCAGTCCGCATCTTGTAATAATAATATTTCTTTCTAAACTTTTACACACCTAATTTCCACAAAGAACTGTTTTCTGTTTTTATTCTGTTATATTTGACAAATGTTCTTGTCAAATTTAATGGCCTCGAATGCCACTGCTACAATCAAAATGATACTATAATTATAGTAACAATGTACAATTGTTATGCCTATGTCATGCTCATGTAGTATAGGTATACTGGATAGTATGACAATAGTCGAGCGAACTGTGGACACAAGCATGTCAAGGCGTTTCCCTATTACACTTTTGACGCGGACGGCAGACGGGACTTCAATGTATATTACGTATATCATGACACTTAATAATGCATGACAATTATCCTAGCTTATACGATTACCTACCCGCGACTATAGTAATGACCAGCGTGGAAATATTATTTATTACTAGCTAACCCGACAGACGTTCTGTCAAAAGCAAGTATAGCTAGAATTCCAATTTTCAAGTAACTCCCTTTAAAACCCATACTCCCGTGCAAATTCTCCCGTTCTTGAGTTATAAATGGTGTGTAACTAACACGACTTTGTTTTATAAAAAACTAAATATACATATAAGTATATATTTAGATTATTAACGCCTTGGTTTTTAGCTGATAGGATAAGTGCCATAAAATCATTTCTATCCCTCCCTGTCTCACATTATTATGAAGACGAAACCATTTTGTTGCTGTCAAATTTTAAATGAAAGCGTAGGAGGTTTCAATTTTAAAATTACGGAAGAGGATGTGAAAGCCTATAATTGAATCAGAAAATCAATGCCAAGAAGTCACAAGCCTCCACGAATATAAATCATTTGTTTAGGTACATTGGAAGATGGAGCGTCAGTGTAGTTGCAAGCTTCAGAAAATACAGAGTCATAGACTGGGTACAGACTGGGTATGATCGTTTAAAACTAATACTGATAATTAGTATCTGCCTTGGTTTGTAAACCTAACCTTGCCAGGAAAATGCTAAGTCGAAACAAGGTAAAAATCACACAATCCATTTCCGTAAGTAGGTAGGTACCTAACCTAACTTTGATAGTTGACAATAGCTAGATCTCGGACTTGTTAATCAGAATAAAATATTCAAGGCGCGACGCGTAAACACGTTTATGTAACTTACATTTACGACTGTTATGATAATAAATCGGGTGAATGTTACGAATAAGTAGGCAGTCATGAAAATTTTAATGCAGTAATTTTTAATCTCACTGTAAAATCGAACTTTACAATGTTGCATTTTACTAGTTCTACTACTTTTTGTGTAAGAAAAAAATAAAAAGTCCCCCAAAAAAGTTATATTTGTCTGTCTGTTCCTCACAGCAAATCTGATTACTATATACTGATAGGATTTACTTACAAATAGTTTATTTTCTCGTATCTTTACCTAACTAATTATTCTTTCCGCGACGGAGAATTTGAAGAAGCACCTGTCAAAACTGCATCAGTAATGAATGATTGACGTTGGCTGATTTGATTGAATGATTGACATTATATTCGTTACTTGTATACCGACAAAGTTTAAAGTAAAAAAAACACATGTTATCGAGACATGACAGTGCGTGGTCGGATCGGACTAGGGTGGCAGTAATCTGGGACGGTGGCGGTGACGTCAAACTTTTCACATTAGCTACTGGGTCTCGGTCGATGGGGCGGCGGAGTCCCATGGGATCGACTAGCAACCCTTCACCCCTGTGTCTTAAAGGCCAAATTCCAATAAAAGTTTCCACCCTCGTGACGTAAGAGCAAACTACTGTAAAATTAACCCTGTCTGCAGTCTTTTACATACATCACTGTGTGACGCAGATTGTGGGTGTACCTAGTAATGCTGGTTTTGTTTAATGATGGAAGTCATGTTTGATTTGTAGCTTATAATGCCGGCTAGTTGCAGTGATTTATTAGTCCGTATATACACAGTAGACAAACCAAATTAACATGGGCTTTCCTGCATTCTGTTGCTAGATAAAATTTTATTCTTTAGATCATTTAGTATAATTATCAACATCCATTTTAGTCGTATACTTATCCAATTAAACTTCAAAGGCTACCACACTTAAGGTTTTACTTATCGTATCATTTTGGATATAAAACTATGTCGTCTAATATATAATGTATACTATGCTATGATTCAACGAAAGTAATCGGAGCGATGAGGTCGCGTCTTATCCTCGGGGATAAGACGCGACCTATGATATCGAAAGGTCCGAGGTTCGATCCCCGATTGGGCCATGTACCAATGGGTTTTTTCTCGAAACTTAAGTACATGTACTGACTGCTCTCAAACGGTGAAGGAAAACATCGTGAGGAAACCTGCATACGCCGAAGAAGAAATTCTTAGGCGCATGTGAAGTCCACCAACCCGCACTGGGCTAGCGTGGTGGACTATAGCCCGCACGCCCTCGTTGAGAGGGTAGGCCTGAGCCCCAGCAGTGGGGAGATTAATAGGCTGTTGATGATGATTGATGAATCGGAGCGATGAATAGGCTATATTTAGGCCAACATTTTAAACATTATGTAGGGTATATAGGGTGTGTGTATCGTATCTATAACTAAACATTTGGAAGTTATAATAGGCATTAATTAATATCAACTCTACGGCCTTTTTTATTTGTAGGTATTTAGCTTTAGTTAGTTTTAGATAACCATTTAGTTAAGTTTTTTAATTTTGTTAAATATCAGATTTTATTAATTTTATGTAATTGGCTGTATGGCTTCGTGTCTTTGCCTTTAATAACATATCAACTCTATAAAAATACCCATCAGGGTTAAAACACAGTATAATCATATACCTACTTAAGTATTTGTTATTTCTTATTAGAAGCCTAGATTTAAAACTCTGCAATATGGCGATTAATATTCAAATACCTACTTGACTTTTTCCAATTATGAAACTTCGGCTACGTTACCTTGGGCCTTGGGCTTTGGGCTTTGGGGTAAAGCCATATAGCGTAATTTATGCGAAAATTTCCAAACATTTCCGGAGACGGGGTGACATCGTTGGATTATGTTGATTCATCTTAATGGCTGTTTACGTTATTGATCGAACGCGTGTCTTGCGTCATCACGAATAAAATTTATTGAGAAATCGATAAAACCTTTCAGCGCTTTATTACCATAATAAGGTATTAAGGGAACACTCTCTTACCCACAAGTTTATGCTTTTTATTATACCCAAAATTGTCTTTAAAAGTATCTTGAATTTTGGGGTATTTGAGCCATATTTTATAATATGGCTCCAATACCCCCTTGGAATAATAAAAAATCTTTGTTAGGATTAATTTTATTACTACTTGGTCAAAGGGCATCGAAACAAATTGTGATAGAAAAAATTCCAAACATAAAAGTGACACTTCGGAAGGAAAGTAGGCCGAACTACGTCCATCCATAATGATTAATGTGGCCCATTTATTTCGCATAGATCCCGAAGGATAGCCGGCGGAAAAACTTGATTGATGTAGGATCCTCCGAAGGCACCAGTAATATTTTCCCTCATTCCCTTGTTATGTTCTTGGGATGTTTGAAATGGATTTATGGATATAGGTTTGTGGATCTCTCCTCTTTTACTGCAGATTACATTCGTATTGACATAGATAAATAAAGGAGAGATTTAGTTTGAGCGAAGGAATGAGTTTTGCAACACTGAGTCTACTTACTTAGAAAATGATTTACGTATTACAACATCTTTCATTAATTGGTATGGCTGGGAACGAACCAAAAACATACTAAAACATAAAAATGGCAAAAAGTGTGAACGCTTGACTTGGGTTTTGATTTATCATGTAACTTTTTAACCTCATAAAGTTTATGTTTATTTTATGTTTACGTCGACTATATAAAGCTACACGTCGACTATACTATGTGTATATTGTCGACTAAACATATTACACTGCTAAGTCCATATTATCTCAACTTTACACTATGAATCTTACATTTACTTGTAGATATTGTGCGGGAAATTAAAATAAAAGCGTGTAACAACTCTTTCAGCTCGTACCAAAATTGTCCATTGCAAATCTTCATTATAATTACTATCGTTTTAGTGCGGATATGAATGAACCTTACTTAGATTTTAATAGATATAAGAAATAAGACTATATTATATATATTCAAATAAGATATGGCTTAAAGGTCTCGTAACCAAGCCAAAACCTACTTAAAAACATCGGGTCAGACTTGTGCCTAAGTTACTTTACGGTTATGCAAATGTACGAGGAAGAAAGTATTTCTATTAAGTTATCAATCGATTGGTCCGAGAATGGTATTGTTATATTCGTGTTAGTTACTTAATATGCATGTGTAGTCAATTTACTAATAGCGATCGCTATTAAGCTCTATAAATATGTATAAGTAATTGTCCTTCCTAGTGTGCGTGAGTCGAAGGAAATGGCGGAAACCATTAATTTTATTACCACGTTATTTTTTTGGCTGAATAGTTGTACTGACAGAGTGATCAATATTAGCAAGGTCGACTATTACTACACGTAATATATGCCGAAATAGGAAAAATACTCTGCACTGCATCAGGTAGGTAGGTACGTAGGCAAAATTTGTAACATGAAGAAAGAGACAAACTTCCAACAGTATCAATGACTGTGCAAATCATCAACACCGATTTGATATGAATTGTAGTTTTATTGCATTTGCTGATTTTTCTGTATGGTACAATAAAGCGTTACATATATACATACACACATATACATACATAGATACATGCATATATATATACATACAAAAAGTAGCTTTTCCTGCATAAATAATTGTTATGAAACTAAACAAAAATCAATAATATAATACAATTCATCCAATCCTACGATGCAATAAAACAACGATAAGGTTGAGTGGGTTTGACCGAACAGTGGGCCGAGTCCGTGACATTGGCGCGCATTGTACTGCGAAGAAGACAAATGGTCGTTAGAATGCGTGCGAATCGAACGCACCGGTCTGATGGCACGCAACCAGTGAACATGACATCACGTGACGTTGTCATGTTTGAAGGTCGGGACATGATCACGCGATTAAATTCGTTTACGGAGGGTTCCGTGGAACTCTTAGTAAATTAATTGCCTAGAAATTAACGAATACTTTTTTAAAAACTTTCATTGATAAAAACCAATGTACAGTCACTACACGGGAATGTTGAACCACTTGCCACTGATCGTATTTTGGCCGTGTAATGCAAATCGGGTTACTAAAGGATTGCTTGGTCACATTTCACTAACGAAAAACGGCGGCATTAGTGTAACACAACCAAGTTAAGATGATAAGCTAGTGGCTCAACAATTCCGGTTCGTGACTGTGCCTAGGTACCTAGATACTCAATTATTTTTGTGGCTGAAAATATTGATGTACAGTCGACCGCATGTCAGTGAAAACATTTTTACCTTGAGTTGGTCTAGCCACAATAGGCTTATCCATAATGGGAGTTTCAATACAATGAGAGATCATAATATACTGGTTTTGTTTCCACCGACGACGTGATGTCGACCGTATATACTATTTTTGTTGCCATTTCAATAGAACGAGATCCTTGGTTGAATTAATTTTTCCAGTTAATTTTTATTCTTGGAGGTAGACTAAAGCCTACAGAACCAAATCTGGAAACTATTAATACCTATCTGAAATTCCAACAATGACTGTAATTTGTTACCCAACACGTCTAGGTATTTAATAAAATTACCTAGTAAACAGGGCTTATGCAATAAACATCAGGTAAACCACAGAGGTAAACAGAAATATCTACAAACGCCGTATAATATACAAGAGCATAGAACTCTTATCCGAGTTGACCTGCAAGGAATACCTAAATTCTCGACCTTTATGCCTAAGGTCGGGCTAAGGTCGACTTTGATTAGAACTCGCGGTTTAATTAAATTCAGAACCGTTGCAGGAAATAATGCTTTCATGTTACGTATGCGAGAGCTGTGAATCAAGTTATAAGTTGTCTTTGAAGGGGCTTCCCTTCCAGCGTGAGCGTTAAACTTATATTCGTAACGCAATACAAAATGTACTGCATAGGAATTAATACGAGGGTTGGATAACAAGTTCAACCGGGGTAATTGTAAACAGGGGTCATTGGAAACGTTCTGTTCTAGGCAGAACTCCATAGTATGAATTTCAAAGGATTTATTCATACTTCCAATCACCCCTGTTTACAATTACCCTGCATGGTTGACCATACCTGGCCTAACAAGTAAATACTCATTTTTACGCGACGATATTTATTTTAATACTCCGTCCATATACGCTCCGAAGCAGTTAAAGCTTCCATAATTTTTTTTATTTCAAATCAGAGCTCAAATTTTTTTTAGCAAAATTTTTTTTTCAAATCAGAGCCCAAAATTTTTTAAAGTATTTAATATATTTTAAAGTGATAGTGATGATTAAACGAAGGCAGGATGATAAATACCTGTGGCCCACATTTTGTTGAATTTGTTGACGAGAGCGGTCGAATTTCTATGTGGAGTCAATACATTTTTTGCACATTAAAAGTGTAAAGTACTGATTAAGTGACCAATTATAATGAGTTTTTGTCTCATTATAGAACAATGCCAACTTGTGTAAACGTCACCGCATTGCTCGGTGCCCGCCAATGTCACGGAGCCATTCATCGCGACGGCTTGGCACCACGCGTGTTCCCTGGTGCGTGACACGGTTTTATTTTTATTATATTTTCCCATGTCGCGGCCGCGGCCACGTGACGCGACTAGTGCAGCGGAAATCCAAGGCGGTTTTGTATCTTACGTATATCTACCTATATCCGACATTTTTAAATGCAAGGTTCAAGTGCAACACGTGCGTACATCGTTTTAAATTATACACCAAAAGTTTAAATTTTTTGGTCCGTGCTTCCTTTTTTCTGATTCTTCATCAAAAATATAAATTATTTCAACAAGTCAGCAACAATCCAGCCGGCCCCGTCAACTCTACTGATGTTATTGAAATATTGATTAGTTGACCTTCTAATAATATTTAAGGTCAGGTGGGGAAAGAGTAGGAACACCGGAGAAAGAGGAACGACCAGATCAGAGTAGACTAGACGTCTAATATGTAGGTATACTTTGTTAGATCTGGTCTTCTAGTTCTTCTTTGCCCAGTGTCTCTCTTACCGACCTTATATATTAGAAGGTCATCTAATCAAGTTCAATAATATCAGTAGAGTTGACGGGGCCGGCTGGATTTGACCTCATTATCCAATATCCTTGTTTGTGTCGCTATATAACTGGTTACTCACTGCGTACTGGAACCAACAAGGTCTGTCTAGTTCTGACACAGTAGGCTTAAGGGTTCTTTGTCCTCAGAGTTGAGCAAGGAGTACCTTACCTCCTATAGGTTTTTACTATCTATCTTTCTTTCTAACTAATTTTTTTTACCAAAGTTAACGCGACTAAATAATGTTGAAAATAATCTGCAATAATCACTGAATCATTATCATCGAATTCTGCGTAACATTGTACAAAATCGACGACGACGTCACAAAATGATTTGAAAAATCTCCATAATATGTAGTGTTAAGTTATTTATTCACATTAAACTTTTAAATATCCATTCAACTGTAGTAAACAAAACATAAGTTTTAAATGAGAGGTGAGCGCGACAAGCGAAAGCGACTTTTGAATATTATTTGTTTATTGACCTAAGTATACAAAGTACGAAGAAAGTTTGAATTCATGAGAAGACTAAAAAATAATTGTTTCCCAATTTATTCCTGGCATACAAGGTTAAAGGTTACAGTGTAATGAATGATGCACAAAAGAAATAAAGTTGAAATTTTCAAAGGCAATTTAGAACAACGGAGAATCGCTGTTCGCTTAATAATAAAACATGTATCAAAACCACAGCTGACTGGTCGGTGTTTACTTCAGGCCATCTGTCTCAATAATAACCGTCAATCAGCCTTCGAGAACAAAAGTTCGCAAAACAGACTTTTTGATTACGTCAGGAGTAGAGCTACAAAATACCAAATACCTGTATTTACAATTAATAAATTGTGACGTATTAACAAATTGCGACGCTGACTTGACGGCGCGAAGCGGTTGTTCAAACCAACCACTGTTGAGTGTGCAAACCAAATAAGTCACGATTAATGTCACAGGCTATTCGGTAGACGAGTTCTCGAGTGGAGACCACGACTAGGCAAGCGTAGTGTGGGACGCCCCCCGGCTAGATGGAGCGACGACCTGCGCAGGGCGGCTGGCAGTGACTGGATGCGGAGAGTCGAAGATCGGTTTCAGTGGCGCGCCTTGGGGAAGGCCTATGTCCAGCAGTGGACTAGCGCAGGCTGATGATGATGATGATGCTATTCGGTGAATATATGATATGGAAAAAAATGATAAGATCGAAAAGTTTTGTAACATACCCTACGTCTATTTGTCTATATTTATACATACGTATATAGTTATGTTTATGAGATAACATGCCCGTAGATACCTAACCAACCTATAACTCAAGTTTTTTAGAATGGGTAATGGAGATAACCAAAATAAAATATATCGTTGTTTTCCCCTAAATGGATACTGTCGAAATTAAAGTTCACGATAAGTGCAATAAACAATAAAATATTTTGAAACAGTTTTTTTAAGTGAAAGCTACCTACCTACCTATGTTGGGCGGAAATGTCATGGTGAATTGATGGCTACGATGGAATATTTTTCACAACTTTGAACAAATGCCAGCAAAAATGAGAAAATATAAATTTAACTAAATGTTCCGTGTTTTTGGCATTTATACAAATGATTATACAGATATAGGTACATACAATACTTTCTTCCTCGTTCTCTTGTAAGAAAATCTTTATTGCATTATGATTTTATTTTTTATTTTATGATTTAGAAACCTGGTATGAATGTTGGTTTAGATGATTCGAAAGGAAACAATTTGAGAAATTGTATTTACATTGAATTTAAATAATGTAGGATTTTGAAATGTAATTTTGATTAATTTAACGTATCAATTTTTAAAAAAAATATTTACACAACTGTTTCAAAAGACCTTGTGTAGATTGATCTAAAAGAATTATATTCCTACATCGTTGTGCAACTAAATAGGTATTACAGAGTTTTCTATTGATAATTTTACAAGTCTCTAGCTAGGTGTTTTATGCAGGAAAATGTATCCATAAGACACTTAATAGGCACCTTCTTACTGTTTACTGAGTAAACGTGTAGTCAGATGCATGCGGAAAATTAACACTTGACTATTAATAGTGGTAAGGCCAATTGACGTAACTGATGTACATACGGTATAGTATACTGTTAGTAAAGTGATTGATCATCTCAGGTAATTTTAAATTTACACCCTGGTTTTTATAACGCAATTTTATTTCTAGTGACTTTTTATCTAACTTTTACAAAGTTAGATAAAAAGGTGTATTCTCAATTCGTCCCCTTCTGAACTCGTGCGTCTTTTGTGAATTTTTCGTAGGTAAACTCATGGGTAGAGTTTACCCAGAAAAAAAACCCATCTAGCACCCTGCCTTAAATAATTAAACTGGGTGTTTATATGTATTTATTTAAAAAGTATATATGTATGTTTATCAGTTGTTGAATACCTATTTACAAGCTTCGGCTTAGTTTGGGACTAATCAGATGTGTGTAAATTTGTCCAAACATTATTATTATTATAGTTATTAAATACCAAGAAATGATACTTTCGATCGTAGGCCTGACGTTAATGTTCAAGAAGAAATCCTCCAGATTTCCATACAGAATAAATTTATCAGGTTTAGCATTATATTTGCATTACCTTCCAGAGATAGGTAGGTAGGTAGGTACGTAAGTACTAATTATAAATGTGATAATGGAGGCTGGGCCCGCTCTCGTCGTTTGCATATATTAAAATAATAAAGCCTTAGGTACAAAAGCTTTGTTTGACTGCGAGAACACGTAACAAACGAATGAATGTTAGTATTCTAAGGCGGCGTCCACCCCATCAGTCAATTATTTTAAAATGATGAGGAAATGTCATGCGAGGGGCAGGAAGGAATGGGGGGCTCCTTCACATCTTACCAATTCTCACCAGGGGGTCCAAATTAAAGATATAGACCTCACGTAATTAATGAACGTTCCTAATAAACATCTACATAAAAATATTTATATAAACCTATACCTAACTATCTTTAGTTAGATAGTAAATAATAAACTAAACATCTATGATAATGTTTCATTTTCCTCAATATAAGAACAAAGAAATGCAATTGTCCCACATCCAAATTAAGGACGTGCTTATTTAAGAGATATTTATCTTACAGATAATAATATCTTTAGATAGGTACGTCTGCTAATATTGCGTATTTGTGTAGTTGTGAGTCATGTTTGCTATTAAGTATATCAGTTTTCTTTGATGGAAGCCATCTAAATACACTGGCTTAATTCACACGCAGTGGCCTATCGTGCCTATAAATAATATTATATTATATTATATTATATTATATTATATTATATTATATTATATTATATTATATTATATTATATTATATTATATTATATTATATTATATTATATTATATTATATTATATTATATTATATTATATTATATTATATTATATTATATTATATTATATTATACTTATAATTATGTATAGACCTACAACTTGCCACGCAATCGCCCCGCGCCCGCCCGCCGGCGAATTTGGCAGCCTCCAACATCTCTCAGTTTATTACTGTTATTATTATGTCAGAGTTGGCTCATTTTCACTTTAGGAATATTAATTTGTTCAGTTTGATAACTAAAAATGTTGAAACTAATTAAATTTTGGAATGCTTAGTTATTTTGACTAACTTTTTATTCTAGTTTCATGTTAAAATAATAGTTCGGCATCATTTTATGTTAAAACTTTGTTTGCTCTTTAAATTGGTTACATTCGCTTTAACGGTATTGAACACATAAGAATTAGAAATGGTTACTATAGTCGGTAAGTACTGTCAAAAATCTATACAAAACACATGTTTTGAAACCCACCTCAAAGAGTATAAATAAACATAGGCAATGATTTATAGATATACGTTCGATATAATAAAATATTTGTGATTTCATTGAGCAAATAGTCGTATCGCGTGTTTATCGCTGGATCTCGGCTACGTGTATTTTTTACTTTTAACAATGATATTTTGGTCACGTTATATTTTGTAATATCACATGCTATTTCTTTCTATCGTTTAAACACGGAAAAATAAACTTTATTAAAACACTTCTTTGTTAAATAATAGTAATTTCCCAACTTCTAAACGCTAAAGACGTGTAGTTGGTCGAAGGTAGACTATAAAAAAGTAATAAAACGAGGAAAAGGCCTTCGTTCGATACCATGATTGCGTGACTGTAGGTAAAGTTAACAGTAAAATAGGCTGAGTTAGGCTTAACTGTCTCTAAGAATGTCTCTAACATTATGATGGCGTCATGACGCTGTATAAAAATATCAAATACGGACTAAGTTACTGTAATAAAAGTTTCAGCGGACAAGTATATCATACTATTAAACCATAAGCATTTTTCTTTATGTATTTCGCCAAGACTACTGACGTAGCCAGGGGAATATTGCTTTCTATCCTTCAGAGTGTGGCTGTCAGTTTTTGGTTTTTGAAAAAAGAATTCTATCTAGACTTTACAAAAGTCTAGTATTTGAACTACATCTTGCGGCCAGATCGGGCCGCATAATAAATAGGAAATAGAAAGGTGAGCTGAGGAAATTGAAAAAAAGAACCAATAGAATTTCGGTGTTGTGTAAAGGTAGGTAGTTTATAGGTAGTTTTGTTTAGAGAAATTAGAAACGAAACATATAGCACAATTTGTGTCAATAAAATTGTTTGGACGAATGTGTCCTTGACTGAAATTTTGGCTGAACGCCGATTGCTGGAGAAGATCCTGAGATTGGTATATTACTGGACGGATTGAAATGTCCCCACTGGGGTACAGTACAGGCCAACCCTTTCAACGACGGCGTATGGGCTATAGTCCGCCACGCTAGCTAAGTGCCTGGTGGACTTCACATGCCCCTAATAAGTCCTTCTTCGGTGTATGCAGGTTTCCTGACGATGTTTTCCTTCACCGCTAAAGAGCACTCAGTAAGTGAGTTTAACAAGATATATCTTCTTGCTCCAATTTTTTTAAGCTATAGTGTGTCTATGCGTACACAAACTATATATGTGTAAGGCGGCTGGCGTAACTGAATTGCGGTCAAAATCAGATCACCCAAAATTTTACTATGAAAAACGTTTCCTAACCGTGTCTTTGGCTAGATAACTTTCGGGTTAAAGCCTCAAAAAAAACTTAATGCAGAAGAAATGAAGACCGGGTTCAGTGACGCGCCTTTGGGAGACCTTTGTCAGGAGTAAACTAGTGCAGGCTGATGAGGATGATGATTTGGGTGTAAAACAAAGAATAGAGATGAATTAACATTATGGCTTGTTAAATGCGTTGTTGACATAAAAATTTGGCGATACGATCGGTTGGGTGATGCCAGTCGAGGCGCGACGCACGCGCATGTGCCCGCGACGACGGCGGCGCGGGCGCCTTGACACTAATACGTGTGCCATTAACATCGAGAGCTAACCTCCGCCCATTGAGCTCGGGTGCTGCACCCGGTCAGCTGTGTTGTTTGGGCCGGCACAAGGCCACAGCACATTCGAACTATGACGACAGTCATGAGGACAATGGTATGGTCGTTGTAGTCGAAATTAAGGAGGTGACCGTTTTGTCTGCACCTGGATCAACTTGTGAACTGCTGCTGGACCATGCGATAAAATCTTTGTTATGTCAAGAGTATATCGTTTAAATAATCGAGAATGTTTCGACGCTACACCTAAAATAACGAAGACCTCTGCCTTGCAAATTAGTTAAAGAAACACCTACAATGAGCTAAACATTAGAGGGTTCAGTATCAAAATAAAACTGATTTCCTTTGAAATTGGATAGGTAAGATATTTAAGTGAATATGAAACTGATACCTATAAAAACATAATGGATAATTATGTATATGTACTTTTATAACTTTTACAGAACCATCCTGTCGGACAATCATCAAAACATTATCATATTACACAACTCTATGATCAAATCGAACACTCAAGTTTTGATGAAAAGAATATGTAAATGTTTTAGGAATATTTCGCTCACGCTTCGAGCCAATCGCAAAATACTAGCGATAAGAATCCAATAACCGCTTTACGGGCGGAAAGCGTCGATCAACGGTTGAAAAGCAATTTATTTAACTAAAACGAGCAAATTCGACTTGACATGCGCAAGAGTATAGGTATTTGCATCCCCTGCGGGTTTGCCCGTATTGTTTAAGTAGGTACCTACACCATACCCTCTGTTAATTCAAACCGTTTCTGTAAACATGATGTATTTTAAATTAAATACCTTACATACGTACTTATTAGTATGGTAAAGTAACTACTCGTATTTTAGTATAAAATTATAACAAAACGATTTTTACAAGTTTATAATTTTTAAATGTCTTAAATCTATTGCGTTGATGTCTTTTCTAAGGACAATGTTACAAGAGTCGTCATGCATACATAATATTTTCACGCTATTTCCCTCACGGGGTTGGCAGCTAAATCGGAGCACCAAGTATCCTGACACACCCTCTTTCGCTTCGCTCAGTCTCAACATTCTCTTCACACACGCTCGCCGCGGAAAATAGTGTAAAGTAATCGAAATATAATTTACTACAAATCCAGACCATTTAATGATAGTATTCAAAACATGTACACTTACATAATTGTTTTTTAATATATTTGTTTTTGGTTTCCCTAGGTTTAGTTTTATTGAATACCTAGGTATACTATTACTTCTAAAAAAATTGTAAAGTTCGTGAATCTAGGTTTAATAAAGAAAAAGTTGTTTTTAATAATATTATTATTTCTATCGGGTCATCATTAAAGTAAATAGGCTCTATAGATGAAATATTATACTTATCTGAAATAGAATCTTCGATTTTTGTCCTTTTGCAAGACAGCTGTGAGGTTCGTGGAAACATATTATATACCAAAAGGGTCCACAAGATAAAAGGGTCTAGTGTGAGACTGACATATTTTTTCCTTTTCATTTTTATCTTTTATATTTTGTACAATGAACCTTTGTAGGTACGAAGCTGGAGGAAGACCTGTCACTAAAATATCTTACAAAAATGAACTTGAAATTCGTATACCTAATTGGATGAATATCATTGATAGATACCTATAGAGATGTCAAATTTAATATAGATTAAAAGTTATCGCATTTTTATTGGTGAAAACTTTTCTCTGATCTAAAGGGATTTCTATGAAATCATTGAGTATTTTAATCAATTTTACTCCGTAGACTAAGTGACTAGAAAGTCGACGGACTCGTCCGCAAGGATAATAGGCATGACCCCGGATTAACGCGGAAGCGAGAAAGGTGAAAGGTGACTGAAGACGATAGAGTAGGCTTATAATATTATAGTAATAGGTACCTATAGGATGTATTCAGTGATTTTGTTGTGAACTGGCAATTTTGTGTTTTAAGCACTGGATCTATAGACGAACGATCGAATAATCGTTCGAATGAAATTTATATGAGTTGTATATTATCAAGGGCGGCAATCTGTCGTTTCTTCAAAAATGAGTTTTGAGTACAATGAGAAGAAAGATAAAAGTTTAACTGTCATTAAAAGTCGCCTTTGATGTTATATGACTCATAATAAATAGAAAGTACTCTATGAAAAGTATCGCAAAATAAAATTTCTGCTGCTAATTTATTGCTACGTCCAAATATTGGACGTAGGTCCAATATTTGAAATCGCTCTTAGCGATAAAACCGCCCAGATGTACATTACTGTACCTATCTGTTTTTCTCTTTTTGTCTGTAATTTTTGAATGTGCAATAAAGTGTATTGAATTGAATTGAAATACTGACCACAAACATGCGTACGCTACTGCTTGAATGAATCCGTGTCTGAACGCGAGCCAGAACGCGCATCACTCGGCTTGATTTAGTGTTGCCGACTATAGGTCATGATCACACATCCGACACCTGGCCAGATATCGATGATCAACAGCAAAAACAACCTTGAAACCCGAATACAGGCTTATAGCTCTATTTAAATCAATTTGCATATTTAGTGCATTTTCGTCAACTCACAACAATACAGATTCATTTACATTTCAGAGCACAACGCGTCGCCGACTGCACATAATACTAAAACGCAGCCTTGAGTAGAGACGTTATCGCATTATATATTCCGTACACGCTGTGAAGATCGTAGAGCCGTGAAAACGATTCGTTTTCCTCTCGATAAAACAGCACGTGACAGATACCTACCATTGTATTAACGTACTTACGGCATTACGGTCTAAACTCTAAACAAACGATCAAAACATCAACGTAAAGAAGCGTAAACGCGTACGCAAACATACGCGGCCTTGAACGCTAAGCAGATCGCCTGAAAATACGCGGCGCATGGAAATAGCCGCGATGAAAATACGAGCACGTGATAGTTACGTACCTCGCGTACTGTCGTATGGAGAAAATCGATGGTGCTTGCCACTCGGCGACCGGCGGCTGACTGAGCCACTGTGTCAGCGGAACGCGCCCCACCCGAGTCTCCGCCCGCCTGACTTATCACAGTTTCAGTAGAAAAATACTTTCACCCTTATCACTTTACAAAAAAAATACGGGCTCAACACTTTACGATCAGGCGGCGTTCGTGAGGTTCGCGTCGCGAGTGGTTCATCCGCGGTGCAGTCGCGAGTGGCGCGTGCTTACAGGTCGAAGTGGGGCGGCGGACTGATCGCCGAGAGGCAGCGCCAGCCAGCGAGCCGGCGAGCTCCTCCCCCCGTCCTGCCGCCGTGACGTCTGCGGCCCCCGATGGTGGAAATTAGCAGCTTCCCGCGCGAGGGTCGGCGGATGTAGGTCACGGGGACTGGGCCTGCACTTGCCCACTCTACCATGCTCGCTCGACAAGTTTAAGGACAGCTGTGATTAGTCTTATGTGCCGTTTGCATTTTGTATCGGAGACGTAGCCACCGAGGCGTAGCACCTCTACGTAGAGGTGCCTCTACGAAGGTGTTCCTATTGCAAAACTATACACCTGTCTATACCTATAGATACCAAATAATAATAGTTACATTACGACTGCGTTATTGTTTTAGGGCACAGCTTTGTTTCAATACATTATCTATCTCTCTTATTATTGTATCGCTTTGGATATTCAATCTATAATGTTGCAATAATTTTTATATAAATAAATAGAATTGAATTGAAATCGTCTCAGTTATGTTGTCCTAGGTAATTTTTAACTACAACAATTATTACCCATCCTATTCCAAAAAGACCCACTTTGGGTCGTTGAGACATAAGAAAAGGAGGTAGGTATAGAATAATTATACGAAATACCGAGTTATATTATTTAAGGCTTCAGAAATTTCCGCTAAGTAACAACCGATGCGATAATCAAATTGAAGTGAAGTGACGCCCGCACTCAATCATCGTTCGTGACGTTCCTGAATTTGCATCTGAAATTCGTGTCACGAATATTCAACAAGCTTTATGTACGAGTACGTATCCTATATCTGAGATTGTACATACATACATACATAAATGACCAAAAATAAGAATTAGGATGCGAGATTGTAAAAAGGCTACACAATATCTGCAATTGCCAACCATAATTATCGAGAGGCTCTCTGGTGACAGAACCGAATATCCACAGAACACCGGAAAAAGCTCGCTACGCTGGTTTTATGAAATCTGTGCGAATATCCAATACTGCATAGGAACGGTGCGGGTAAAGAGGTCTAGATTAAAATACGTACCCATAGAAGTAAAATGATCTCTGATTATTTATTTGTTTAATATAATAGCGCTAGCAGAAATATCATTATGTTTTCTATGCGGTGTCAGCCCGATAAAATAGCGTACGTACTGTTAAAAAATTTGTTTTTAATATCTAAGTAACTGCTTTTAGACAACTGTTAAAATTTGCAAATAAAGAATTCTTAACAACAAATCGTTCAACGCCTTTACTACAGCATCTAAGATGGCAATAGGTATCTAGCACCTACGGCTGGTTTCACAGCAGTACGGGAGTCCCGGACGGACGGTCCCCGCCCCGTACGGGCTACCGGATCGGTGACTGACACACGTGAGGCGCTGTCAAACGAATATACTTACTTTCACAAATCAAACTAGGATTTAATCAGACTCTTCTCAGGACGTTAATTAAAAGTTACATCAACTTTTCTTGATTAAAGTATTGATTCTACTAATAATAAGTAAACTACTAATAATAAGAAATAAGTTTCAATATTTGCAACAAACTTCGGGACAGACATTTTTCATTTATTTAGAAAATGCATCAAATGAACTCTTAAAAGTTCGTCTGTTTTGGACTCTGTTTCTCAACCTGCAGACGTAAAACTCGAAAACATTAATTAAGACTCTCGTGCAGACAAACAGGTTGACATGCATGATATACACAAAAACTGCCTGCCCAGCTCTATGCGTCAGATATGACGGACAGTTTGTTTAACAAATAGTAAAACTTTCCTATAGTTTTCGACTAGACGCAATCTATTGCCAAAGGATCAACTTGTTTTTTATAGGTAAAAAATAAGCATGTCACAAAAACGTCACGCCGGCATTACATTATCAAGATTTCTACTTTACACCTACTAACATCAGAAGATTTTTATTCATAATATTTAACTTGTGGATTGTTATTTACTTGATTAAAACATACAAAGTTACAGCACGAAAATTTTGTAAACATCTACCTTAATTAGGCAGATAGGTAAATCATTTTACGTTACGGCCGTGTTCAAAAATATTTATTAATTAATAATAAATTCTTTATTTCAGGCAAAAGTAAAGTAACTTTGAGAACCTCTGGCTAAGTGCATTCGTGTTGAGATGACTGGGTACTGCGTCACGGGCATGTGTCTTGGTCTCGCGTCGCAGTCGCACGAGTTAATTTAAAAGTTTTAGCACCGCGGGCGAGTTCACTCACCGGATTAGCGTAATTTTTGTCTCATATAATGTAAGAAGTTGTATGTGTGAAGTGGGTACACCAGTTTTGTATGACTTTAAGTCTCTATTGCACTCCTGTTATTGTAGTTAGTTCAGTTACACAATATATAAAGAAACATTTAACTATATCTCACATTACGGAGTAAGTATATTAAACTAAACTCTTATAAAAATATTAGCTGTTGCCCGCGGCTTCGCCCGCGAGGGAAGTGCCTATAAACCATCCGGAAGAAATTATCTGAATGATAGTGAAAACCGCATCAAAATCCGTTGCGTAGTTTAAAAGATCTAAGCGTACAGACGCGGGAAGCGACTTTGTTCTATACAATGTTTTTATAATTATTATGTCAATTTTGATACTCAACCAAAATACTTTTATTTTGTTTTTTTTAAACACGTCGTTGTGTAATGCGATTTTTGTATTTGTGTTTTATAAGAGAAAATTATATCTTCTGAAAACTCGTACATATTCTCCTGCCTGAACAAGGTAACCATCTGAGGAACGGAGACTCTTGGCTTGACATACAAATTCATTTCGTAAAAAAAAACTAGGACTATTAAAAGGTAAAAAAGACAACATAAAATACCTACCAAATAAAGATCTTACTCCTTCCTTTTTACTCGTATTGTAGGTATGTTACAACTTCATCCAACGTTCTTAATACTGATTATTATATTTCTCAAGTTATACCTTCACGTGTATGTTACGAAACTTTATCTGGGAGTTACGAGATAGCGATACATGCCCTATCTATGTAGATGTTGTAGATAACGTCGAAATTAGTTATTTCGCAAAATTCCAATAACTTCCTAAGCATGGTTCAAATCAAACACGACACCAACCCAGCGCAGAGGAATTCTGAGCTGTTCGCGTTTAACGGAATTTAATTGTAGCATAATGCAGATTTCCTAACACTGATCGCCATTTCCATAATAGCATCACTGTTCCTCATTATTTTGTTGTTCATTCCATTAATCATTATAATATACCTGTTAATTAGGAGTTACGGCAAAACACCTAGTTTGATGTTTTGATGTGAATATTTACGCGACATAGATAATCTGGATAAATCCGGAGATTGGAGCACTTAAGTGAATCATGTCGGAATTTTCAGCACACCTACAGTTCAATAGTCTGTGTTTTTCACAAGTCCCAGTATAGTGATAAAAAGGTCACATAATATACCCATTCAATTGGAGACTTTTAAAATAAAGATTAAAATAAAATAAACATTAGATGTGCAACGTTACTTATAATACATGCGATGCATATCTGGAATTTAAGCGTATCCTAGACACACACGGCCTGTGCGGTGGCGGCCTACCGCACGCCGCAGCCTCAATATGCAAACGCAGGCCGCGCGTGTCTGAAGTCTCACATACATTGCATAGGGAATACAACTGGCGGCCACCGCCACAGCAGGCGGCGTGTGTCTGCGATACGCTTTTCAAATCAATGCTCATAAAATGGCTGTCACATTCCTCTCCCACATTTGAGACTAACACAACAATCCCTCGTCAAGGAAGAGGGGAAGGTATGGAATAATCCAGGATTACCTGTCTATCGACCCCCAGCTCACCGACTAAAATCTCGGTACCCACTTAACATGACGGCCAAAAAGGTACGGCTCAAAACTTATGCTTCAAGGAGATTGAAATAGGAACGCAGATATCCCTGTAATTGACAATTCGCGTTAAACATATAGCTGATATCCCCGCCGAAGACAGAATGAAATTGGTGCAGAAACTGTTCGAATAACTTGGATAACTACTACGCGGTAACGATACCGCGTTAGACTAGAATGTTCGTTCAATAAGCATTACTTACGCTCAGTTTAACAAATGACAACACTTTACGCAGACCATTGTTCCAGTTATGTGGAGCATAGCAAATTCGCCAACAATCAAGTCTACGCTGATGAATATTGATTACTTCCATTATCTATACCTTACTTATGTGCTATATAAGTTGTATATCAAGCAAGACGCTGCCGCACCGGTTGACTATACTTCGCACGAATGACACGTCGTCGCACTATCGTACATCGCACACCCGTATTTCGCACTATCGATACTTCGCACAAACGACATGTCGCACTATCGTACATCGCACACTCGTACTTCGCACTAACGATACTTCGCACACTCGTGGTCGCACTTCTGTAATAATCCCGGTAGTAGGTAGTCATCACATTATGTCTGCAATAATAATAATGTACATTGTTTCAGGTTGGACTTAAAATCATCATGGTACGCTGCCGCATGCTGGCAGGGATCAAGGAGACATTTTCCATTAACGATGCAGTGGTATTCTTATGAAGATAAATTGATTTCATAATTATTGTAATTATTATAAAGTTGCTGTTTGGAAAAATAAAATCATCATCAGCTTTACGTGTACATGTTTTACAGGGTGGAAACGATAAGGATCTCACTCGATTAATCCTAAACTAAACAAGATAAGTATTGTAAAACTTTTTAATGATATTGAAACCACGTCACTAGTTATGAAAAAGAAACTGCATAATTTATGTCCAAAATTTTGAGTTTTACCACTCCTCATACTTAGACTGGCATGCTCTAATCACATTTAGAAAAAAAAAATTACTATTCTTTTACTTCTTCTATTCGTTTCAATTTCTTTCAGACAGTGTATGGTTTTTTCAACGCATTTATTAATCCTGGTTAGGGAGTAGAAAATAAAAGATTATACTCAATACATCAATGAAATTAACGACCAGAGGTTTAAGTATAGAGGTTTAAGTATATCACAAACAAACCTTATAAATATTATTAAAACTCCTACTTTGTGAAAATAGCTCCATTGTGTTCAGATTAAAACGAAAATTCAATTCATTTTTCATATAAATGTAAATAACATAAAAGAGAAAGGTAGCCCGAAGGGAATATGTTTCATTATAGGCGAATCCCGAATCAATCATCTCCATCAGTTATTTCTAACAATTCTTGGATGTTTTTCTATCCAATTATTTCCAAAATTGAATCTCCTTCAGTGTTAGTTCGTGAAGTAATTTTGCGTTATTACAAAATGGACCGCTACTATTATTTTATTAGGGACATCTAAGAACACACAGAAATTTGCAATTCTGGTTCTTCCGAAGTAAAAATACCTAGAAACAAAATTAATTGCTTTGGATAACTTACCTCAAAGTATTTTGAACGAAATGTCTAGGAAGAAAATGCTAAGGACTTTGATATATTTCCCTTTTGTACGAAACGTTCATGAAAATTAATTTAATGTATTTAGTGTATATATACCTATGTTTAAGAATAATATCATACCAAATCTGCGATGTTACCTTCTTCTAAAACCTTAAACTTACCTCAGTTCACTAAAAACCAGTTTCGTACCCATGTCATAATAAAAATTCGTTTTATTCCATTATAATTATATATTTTTTGCAAACTTTAAATGAGATATTTTTTTTTATTAGGCTTGGAAAGGTACGCCCAAAGGTGGCCCAAGTATGCTCAAAGCTTTGGTTTTACCTACTTAGATGTGTCTTTGCGAAACTCGTTCTCTCTATATCAAGTTGTATAGTTTTTTTTTATTGATTTTATATTGTTAGGGTACGAGGGTATGGATGCGAGCGTTCGCGGCGTATGATAAATGACGCTTCCATGACTAAGGAAATTAGCACCGACACCATGCTATTATTGCTATTATTATACAAAGTAATGCCACCCGTATTTTAAAAAAAATTATGAGCGGAAGAGCTTCCTTTAAAAACTATTATAACTTGCATAATTTTTTCGAATCCGACAAGCCTAGTTCCGGAGATTAGCGCGTTGAAACAATAAAAAACTATTTAGCTTTATTAGTACCTTAAAGATATATGCAATTTAAGTACTGGATTTGAATGGGATTGAAAAATAAAATCGATATCAAACGTTATCGAGTCACTGCAGGTGTGTCCTCGTAATGTGACCTTTCGACTCGTCCCATCTTTGATGTTCCCCGTTCCCAGAACGAGGAGATTAAACCTAGATAGAGTATGGAACAGAAACGTGACGCCAACCGAGTATTTTCCTAACTTATAAAGTAATCCAAAAATTCAAACTGATTTATGTAAGTACTTGTTTGGATGTGTAGGTACTAGGGTTTTATCTGGAAATAAATGTTTTTTATTAATTTTTATTTTTTAAGTTTTTTTTTTTCATTTAATAATGCATTCGCTATGCCGTCTGTCCGTCCGTCCATCCGTCCAATGTTCAGAGGGCTTTATCTCCGCAACGGTAATACGTAGCGAGCTGCAATTTTCACAAAATTTTTCAAAATTAAAAAAGTCAAAAACTAACGGTGGGGGCCAAAAACTAAAAATACGACTATTCGGGCTGTATCTACCTAACGGTAACACGTATACGTTTGACACAATACGCGCCCACATACCATTCATAACAACAAAATACTAAAAATGTCATAAAGTCAAAACCCAAAAAAGATACAGGCAAAAAGTAGATGCCAATCTATAAATAATTAACCCAAAAACTACTCAAGAATGGCTCAACGGATTTTGATGAAACTTGGTATAGATAAAGCTTATATCCTGGAATAACATATAGGCAACTTTTTACCGCGGTAACCTGTTCCCGCGGGAAACTCAATAACGGCTGAACGAATTTTGATGAAAATTGGTACAGTGATAGCTTATATCCTGGGATAACATTTATAGGATACTTTTACCGTGCTAAAATTTTCCGCAGGGAAAATATTTAATTTTGATGAAACTTGCTACAGAGATAGCTTAAATCCTGGAATAACATTTAAGATACTTTTCCAGCGGGAAAAAAATTAATTTTGAGGGCGAGTCCGAGTCGCACTTGCCGGGTTTTTTTGCATTATAAGTACCTAGTAGCTTGAATTTTTCGGTTTACTTCATTAGTTAAGGAAAAGGCTGGTGACATTTTTTATTCCATCCTATATATGTACTACATGTAGCAATGTGTTACGCCTCGTCCCATATATTATTCAGGATCCTTTTGTTTCTTCTTGTTTTCTCGAAACAAGCGGGAGTCTCTCGACATGGCGTAGTTTGTTAAGTTTCAATTTGCGATGTGTGTCTGTAGTTTGTATATTTTCTACATTGTACAATTATCAGTTGTTCGGTTGTGTTTGTTTCAAATACATTTACTCGGCATTCAAGGAAAGAAATGGAGTAGCTGTACTCGGTATAATAGTCGAAGATATTTAACGTAAAAGTCCACTACCCTTATTTGAATACAATTGTTTTTTTTCATGGTCCTTTGAGCTTAGCCTGCAGCTTACCTGTAAGTAACTCTTCTTTTTATTGGTTTGATATACCGCTGGCTCAGTATCTACTATGATAGTAATGTAATGATTGAATGACAAAACTCCTCGTGCATGACAAGACTATGCACCGAGGTCGAACAGATGCATTTCCTTCTTCCTAAATCCAATTCCGTAAACAGACTGAATTAACAAAAAAAACAAGCGCCGAAGGTCCTCGACGAAACCAATGATGCAAAAAATGTAATAACGAATCTTATTTCCCGCTTCCACGAAAATGGTGCCGTGTTGGCCCTTATTTTTTAGCTGAACGTGTATACACGTGCCTCATATCAAAATAATATTTTACCGAATTTGCACATATGTACTTTATATATTTTTTAACAAAAAAATAGTTTTTGGAATTGAAAAAAAAAACAAGATTTTTTGTTTCCTATTTTGTATGAGGTGGGTTCACCGAAAATCAACTGAACGAATATTATATAATGTTTTCGCTAAAGTATAGCGAAATATACCAAAAATTATCAAAATCAATCATTCTCAATGCGTTGCGACTTGCCAGGCTTCAAACTGCGTAAACCGACCGAAGTTGCGGTCAAAAGTTAAGAAGTAGAATAACATGATACTTATTGAAATCTATTTACAGATAATATTGCGTCCTATCTACTCGGCGCGTAGGTAGTAGGTATTTTTTGTCTTGTGATATTTTCTAACGTTATCAGACGTCAGCAGCTGTCTCCATGTAATCTGAACAGACGTTAACAACGGTGTAGGCCTGTAATATGTTTATCAGAAGCAGGACGGTACTGTGACGTAGGTATGTGGATGATATGTACAACATAAGTCATCAAACTGCCTACAAAGTCAGAAGGAGTTATTAGTAGAGGAGGAATCTGAAACTGAACTGGAAATGGGTTTATTGCAGAATATCGTAGGTGTCTGCTCCCACTACTGATGCATCGAGATTACTTGCAACCTGGGTGACTCATTGTCCAATTTCTTTCACAGTTGAATATAATCTTGTAAGGCTCACGGCCTATTTAATAGGAATAAAGTTTCCTGTTTATTAGTCGTTCAGACCCAGAGCAATTGAAGTTTTGGGTTAATTGTTTCCTACAACACAGGTACTGTTTTCTAGGACCAAATCTACTATTAACTATTGGTTCTTGGATCGTACATACTTCACGCTATTTGGGCCGTAGGAAACAAAAACTCAATATTAGCCTTGGCCTTACCACAGTAAATTATGCTAGATTTAGTTACCTAATAGGACGGTCAGGTCATATTGCCATGTTGACCAAATATAACTAAAATAATAAAGTAAAAGACAAGGAGGTTAAGTGGGCTCGTATACCACGCAAATGTGCAGTGAGGATTGGTTGACTTCACATACTTATCCTCAGCTGCGTGTATGCACAATTGCATAAATGTTTTTTTTTTACTTTATTGCACTAATTTGTACAAAAGGCGAACTTTATGCCAATGGCATTCTCTACTAGCTGACCTTTGGGCCATGCAGATAAATTAGTGGTAGGCGCAAAAAGATAATTTTGTTTATTTAAACAATAAGTTAATATAAAACAGTAATTGACCGAGCGAGCGAAGCGAGCGAAGCGTCTACGTTTCGAGACTGGCCAAAAATGCTCTTGTCCGGCTGTCTGTCTGTCTGTCTGTCTGTCTGTCTGTCTGTCTGTAATTCTCTACAGGTCGCATTTTTCAACCGATTTTGACGAAAATTTGGCATATGTATAAATTAATTAAACCTACAAAATGAGTTGAATAAAATTTTGAAAAACATTTTTTTTAGAGTACCTACCATACTCGCAAAGTGGGAGTGAACTTTTTTTTTCTTGTGAATCCCATAGTGTGGGATATCGTTGGATAGGTCTTTCAAAAATATTGCTGGTGTGTGAATACCATTTTTTCGATTTAGGGATCCGTTGGCGAAATATTAAGCTTTAAAGCGGTAATTTTTGTTAGTCACGTGTCCCCCCCCCCCCCCCCCCCTGCCAGCTAAACGGTTGCTTCTGGAAATGTGAAAAAATTCATGGCAGTAGCATATATAACGTAGTTACAAGGAAAACTATTACGGCTAAGTAGGTTCTATTAGTTTTTGAGTAATAGTGGATCGACTTAAGAAAGTTGAAAAAATAAATTATGTTCATAGAACTGCATACGTAAAATGGAAAATTATTTTTTTCCATGGTGTGGGGTATCGTTGGATGGGTCTTTCAAAAATATCGCAGGTGTGTGATAAACATTTTTCGATTCAGGGATCCGTTTGCGAAATATTAAGCTTTAAAGTGCTAATTTTTGTCACTTTAGTAGGTACTTTTTCTGTTTCCAAAGTTGACTTTTGTTGGTTTCTTTTAGGTTTGGTTTATAAGGGCTGGCGAGGTCTACTGTTCTCACGGAACTACTAGTTATATGATAGGTTATATGACATACACTACAACTAGATAAATAGGCCAATGTAACGCCAAAATGTCTTTAATATTCACCGAAAGATTGATTTATCACAGAAAATTAAATACATATGTTACATAAAAATCTATAGAACTTATCGACACTTATCACAAATCAACATTATCTATGTGATAAAAACTAGCCTATAAGTTTTGTTAGAAATAGGTATGTAGAAATGACTATTTTCTTGAAGGTGTGCTAAGTACTTACTTAACCACGTTATTTTTACTACTTTAACAAGTTTTTATCTCATAGATAATGTTGATTTGTGATAAGTGTCGATAACTCGAGATGATGATAAAAATAACAGGGAACTATCCGTATTATTTATGAAACAGTGGGCGTTATGAAATATATCGGGTTATATACTGGTACTATTATATATTCTGTGGTTATAATAAACTCTTAATACATAATATATAATAGTAGGTATTCAAAATAACATTTAGGTAAGTACTAGTTCAATAAACACGCAAACTAACATCAATAACTTAGTTTTCTACAATTTCTATAGGTAGATATCAAACCCACGACTCGGGTTTTATATTTAAGGATTATTGTACTATTGTATTGTACCAAGTACCTACATTTAAGTAGATAAATATAAAGTCAATGTCGGACGTCACAGGCTCTACATGTATTATAATGAATATTTCAGTGTTCATCACCCGAGGGAATGATATACCTCAGCGGGAATGAATTTAGAATTAATACCCTCAGTCGTTTGTTTTAATTAACTCATGAATATTAACGAGTATTACGCAAATGACAAACGTAGTTTTAACATAGTTTTATACTAAATTAAGAAAATTTATTCCCATTCTTTAGAATCTGACAAAATATGTAATTTTTTAATGCTGTAGATATTCAAAATAGGTACTTTTGCAGTATTAAGTAAAGTCACTTTCATGAGAAGTCTTCAATAGAGTAAACACTAGGTATTGGTCGTCACAGTATTAAATTATTCCACATCATTTACAATCGAATATGGATTATTTCATTTACATTAAAATTGTTTTAACAAGATTTAGACTAGACGCAAAATACAGAACTTTATATTTTCATAAAAACATTTTCAATTTAACTTGAGGTAGGTAAAGTCAGTCAGCTAATAATATACGTACCTATTTGTTATGTTCGTATAAGTGTTTTTTATTATTATTTATTGACCGAGCGAGCGAAGCGAGCGAAGCGTCTACGTTTCGAGACTGGCCAAAAATGCTCTTGTCCGGCTGTCTGTCTGTCTGTCTGTCTGTCTGTCTGTAATTCTCTACAGGTCGCATTTTTCAACCGATTTTGACGAAAATTTGGCATATGTATAAATTAATTAAACCTACAAAATGAGTAGAATAAAATTTTGAAAAACATTTTTTTTAGAGTACCTACCATACTCGCAAAGTGGGAGTGAACTTTTTTTTTCTTGTGAATCCCATAGTGTGGGATATCGTTGGATAGGTCTTTCAAAAATATTGCTGGTGTGTGAATACCATTTTTTCGATTTAGGGATCCGTTGGCGAAATATTAAGCTTTAAAGCGGTAATTTTTGTTAGAGTCACGTGTCCCCCCCCCCCCCCCCCCCTGCCAGCTAAACGGTTGCTTCTGGAAATGTGAAAAAATTCATGGCAGTAGCATATATAACGTAGTTACAAGGAAAACTATTACGGCTAAGTAGGTTCTATTAGTTTTTGAGTAATAGTGGATCGACTTAAGAAAGTTGAAAAAATAAATTATGTTCATAGAACTGCATACGTAAAATGGAAAATTATTTTTTTCCGCGTGATATCCATGGTGTGGGGTATCGTTGGATGGGTCTTTCAAAAATATCGCGGGTGTGTGATAAACATTTTTCGATTCAGGGATCCGTTTGCGAAATATTAAGCTTTAAAGTGCTAATTTTTGTCACTTTAGTAGGTACTTTTTCTATTTCCAAAGTTGACTTTTGTTGGTTTCTTTTAGGTTTGGTTTATAAGGGCTGGCGAGGTCTACTGTTCTCACGGAACTACTAGTTTAAGGTCGCTTCAAATAACTGAGGTAATTATCGACCACGTTAACATTATATGGAACTGTATAGATTGGTTAGTTTCAGGAATTTAATCGTTTCACGGTAACCTTTTTCGTTCAAAAATTTTGACTATTTGCCAATCTACACGAGCTCCTTGCATTATTATTATCTAGACAGTGTAACAAATGTTTTAGGGCTTCTTTCACCACTTCCTGATATTGTTACAGATCTTGGTGATAAACTAACCTATCAGATAAATCTGTGTGATAGACTATATAAAATATATTAGATGTAGGCAATCAGATACCTGTGAAACCAAAAAAATAGGCTGCTGATAGGGTATCTGGGACTTTATCAGCAAGCGGTGTAAGAGGCCCTTACTGTTATAATCTAATCCACATTTATATTTATTACGTTCTGATTTGGTAATAATATGGATATGTGTACGCAACTGTATAAAGTTATGAATTTTGAATAAACGAATTTTCATTTCATTTCAAAGACGAACCTAACTTGAACTGGACTTGAAATTGTTTCCTCTTTATATTTCTTCGTCACCTAAATGATACGCCACGTTTTCTTTCGTGGTGATGCCAAGTTAACATATCATTGCAAATACTTACATAACCTAAGTCAATATGCCAATTGAATACTTGTAATGTTATGATTTAAAATTATGGATCTCAATTCAATATTCTAAACATGGCTCGGATACTGCAAGGCTGAGTTTGCGTTCGACCCAACAACTTTACTCCCGAATCTAGTTTATTGGTTTAGGACTTAAGATACTGGTGTAAAGTTTACCCAAGTTATGGCAAAGCTACATAGTTCTGAATACCCAATCAGTGTACTCAGGCAAAATCTAAACGGAATAATGGAATCAATTTAATTTTATTAGGGACAATGTGATTCGTGAACATAGGTAACATAAATATCAAAAATCACAGTCAGAAAGATCATTCGATAAAAGTAGAAGGCTAATGTTGCAGATAAGTTAGTTGCATAGAGTTAGTATACTAGCTATAGAGTGCGCGCATCGCTCATTGCCCATTGTGCCAAGTGTAAGCAGGTGTTCTATGGACGCTTCAATATCGATTTTTTCTAGACCGTTTGTTTCCGTGAATCGTGTTTACAGCTTGGCACTGCACATTTTACCATGATTACTCCATATCTTAATAAATACCGGCGCGAGCAACAATCAACGCTCCTGACGTTTTGTGACTAGTAGCGTCGCTCCGAAAATTTCGAGACTGTTCAAACCCGTGCTTACAGTTCAAACTTGCTAACGCGCGCTCTATGTATACTAACAACTCTCTGGTTAGTTGACTTAAAATAAAGCGTGTCATACATAACATAACAGTCATAAATACTCTTAAGTCAATTGGGTCTACTTAATTTTGAGTAAGTACAATTGTATTGATGCCAATTTGCACTTCCAGCAAAGGCCAAAAGCATTTTAAAACCCGCAGGGTTTAGTCCCTCCTCCACTCAAATGCACCCCCTAAAAATGTTGCAGCTTTCTTAAATTAAAGCCCATCATACCCATCTGTGTCAGGTCCTCCAACACAGGTATATTTTATGCTTAACAAGAGGACCTTGGCATAAATTTAGTTTTGTGTAATGCAATGTTTTTAAATAAAATAATTTTGAATTTTTAAAAATTGAATTTGAATAGATATTGCTTTTATATGGCCTTTATAACTGGTGATTTTTTGGCTCAGAGACGTGTTCCTTTCGTAGTCATTCCTACCACGTTACTCCGATGAAGCCTGTATAGAATAAATTTAAGGCAGCTTAGTTTACTAGATGTGAGATAGTCGCTCGTAAATTCACACAACAAATAATTTTGTGATCAAATCCGCGCAATAACGTCAACATGACGCTAGGGGTAAGCAGCTAATCAAGTCTCAAGTAAGTAACGTTATTACACGGTACATACAATGTTACGTAAAAAGGTTGTTACACGCCGAGTGTTACATAAGTATGAACGAGTTGATAAGCCGCGTGTACAGCGCTATGTATAGCTCACGACAATGTAAACACAACGTCGCAACGTAAACTCTACCGTTACGGTACCGAAAACGGTCAGGAGGCTAACGTTTAGTATTATAGCATTTCCATATTAGTTATTTTCACATTAGAGAAAGGGGCCTATATACTAGAGTCAGAGTGAACGAGTAGAGACTGTTCGCTCGTTTAAACTTCAATAACCGCCATTAGCTTCTAGCTAGCTTCTTAGCTTGTTATCAATGATTTTTGGAAATGTAAGCTATATGTTATCGATTTCTGTTTAAGCTGATACGTAATTTTACTTTCGATATATTGAGTACAGATTGGTATTAGACAAAATAAAAACAAGATTTTCTGGTTTTGATTATTTTATAGGGAATAAGCGGCAGTAAGCTATATATAGCTATTTAAACAAGGGCATTTATGTTACGGAATTGTTCCTACCCACTTTCATTTACAAATTTTAATGGAACGTCAATAAATTTAAACAGAAACATTAATTTATAATTACGTTATCCTTTGAACAATTAATCATAAACTCCTCGTTCAGAAGGATATTGAAACAACGAAGTAATTAATAGTCAAACAAAGACTATTTAGATTTCCATTAACGGAGATAATAGCTATCGTGGAACAGGCGTGACGTCATCCCAAGTTTGGGAGATTATGAAGGTAGCTGGCGAAATGTTGGCCATCGAGGCCGATCGATCCGTGATCGAACTTATTTAGTTCTCGTACTCTTACGTATACAAACAATACACCGATCTGTACTACCAGTAAGTAGTACGATAGATTTGTTGGTAGGAGGTTAATAGCAGAATTTCCGACAAAACAGTTCATGATATTTGAATCTTTGATAAATAAAGATAACAAAGAACTAAGTTTCAAGAAAAATAATTTCGATTCCTCCATTTTCGGCTTAAAGAGTCAACACTCGACTGACTTACTGCGGCTTAGGGAGTCATTTAGTTCCTACCTATGTGTCATTTAGTTCGTTTGATGTTCGTTCGTCTAGTTCGTTTTGTGTACAGTGAACGTCATTAATAGCTGATCACTTTAGTACCTACTTTGTCATCTAATGAATTCATTCGCTAATGTCAAGAGCGAAGTGTCAAAATTACATTAGAGCGACCAGTTACGTTTCAATCTGAATATTATAATTATGACATAATATTATGTCATATTATGACACATATATGACATATATATATTATGACATACATTAGTTTCTCCCTTTCAAGATATGCTAGATAACTTCTAGAAGTTAAAACGTCAGAAGCTTTTGTAGAATCATTACCGACATCTTGCGTTTAACTAAAGTTTCAACTTAGTTAAGCTTTCTCTAATTAAGGTAAGATGCGTTTTAACTTATGCTCATCTCCAGGGAAGAGACGAACACTCAAAGATTAGGATCATTGTCTTTAAGCCATGCTCTGTACCTGAGGATCTGCGTTGAGAAGTTTCAACCCGTTATTATTATAGTTCTTGCTACGGTAAAACTTTGGGTTGACTTTACAAAGACATACCAGTCGGCGTCTAAGAGAAGCTTAACCTGCATATAAGTACTATAGGTAGGCACTAGGATGCTGACCTTAATCCTTAGGGTTCATTGGGTACCTTTAATGCTATGACTGATAGAAAATTATACCAGCAGATACTACGTACTTCTTTTTATACCAAGTTATGGATATCCTCAGAAAAATATTATATTCCTATGAATTATCTGTCGGCCAATTATCTTTATAAGGCATATTACAGCACTTTATGTACATACATTTTGTAGTATAAGTAATTTATAATCAAAGCTTTAATGAACCGCAACAAACCCATAATCACAAAACAATTCATTGTACGAGTATCTTCCATTTACTCATATGAAACAAATGCGTTACCCGCATTAATCTGAATGGCCTTTGTTTTAGGCGGCTTTAGCTAATAAATTTGAAAGGGATTATATGGGTCGTCGAGGAGAGGACCCTCGATATTGGCACATTTAGTTTTATCTGTGCTGACTTAACCTACATATATAAGGCAGAATCAGCGAGATAGAATTCAAAAGGGCGCCTGAACTATAAAACAACCTACGCCTACGAGTAGGTATATTATGTCGAAGAAACAATAGTCGGGTTTTAGCTAAAATCTGACTATTGCTATTTTACTGAAACGATCCGGGGTTATAGATAGCATCCAAAGATGATAGCCTTAGAACAATTTTCAAATGCTATCCTCCGGATTTTAATTAAATGCCTAGGAAATATCAGGTTTTATTATTATTATCGTGTGACAACTATCTACATAAACTATAGATACCGAGCGAGTTTATAATGGAATATAGCATCATTCACTAAATCCTTTGAGTATTAATAAATCAGTACGTTTGGCGAGCATTTTTTGTCAGTCGTCCATCAGGAAGGCATAAAATATTTATTACTTTTATTTTTAGACACATAAATATCAGTGCACAAAGGAATTCAATTAAATATTCTTTACTATGAACTAGATCATAAATATAAATGATACACCTTACACGTGCTAACTATACCTACAGTGGATGCTAAGGAAGACTATTAATTACTCTGTGCTTAGGATGTAACTCGAGATCCTACCCGCCGATTTTAAAATATCGATAATCATACTAATCAATGTCTGTCGAACTCACGTCGAACTACTTTATCGTTAAGTCTTCTGTCAGATGTGAAGTGGAGATAATGGATCATTAATGAATCCTTTCCTAATTCTTTTAGAAGTCGGATCAAGATTATTATCCGTAATTTTCTTTTGGTGAGGATTTTTTATATGTATATGTTTTTGATGTGAAACGTCCTTACTTCGGAGCAATACGTTACGACATAGTTACGAGACACCAGGTAACTAGTTTGATACCGATCGATACCGAGAAGAATCGATAACTAAATCGATGTTTTACATATTATTCAAATTAAACACTGCATCCAGATGTATTGTTGTTTGTTTGTGATTTGTACTCAATCATGTAATAGACCGCCTAAACGGATTTTTATTTTGATACAGTGTTAGATTTATAGACACAAAAAATGTGTAAATTTTGATGTAACACGGGCGACTCGAAATACAGATCGTCTTCTCGAGCGTTCGACTTTTCATCCAATTCCTATGAAAAACACCAGCGTGACAAGCTGGTGTAACGACAAATCGTAGCATGTGACATGGAGATAAACTTTCGCTAGTTTTACTATGGGAAAATGTGTCCCCACGGGAAAGACTTCCTGGCGGGCGAAGCTGCGGTAACACCTAATCACCTATAATAATTTATGAGTCAAATAATCTATTTAAGATATATACTACATATTATACACTAGATATATACTATTAGACAGCTCGATTGTTCCTTATCGCGGCCGGTTGACAAGGCCGCTGCAACTTCACACTGGCACCGCGACAATGATGAATTGCGGAGGCTTGATGAGTTATTACCGAGCTGATGTTAGATAACGATATTGAAACGAGAGGAGAGGAAGACTGAATTTACGTCTTTTATTTATATAAAAAATTCATATACCGACCGACAGACGATTTCCCGGTCTACCGACCGACCGGCCGCGGAAGTCCGAACGACCGACAAAACGACCCATCGAACAACTGACCGAGGTTCCCGGGTTTATAAATTTGAAATGTTGTTTAAATTATATGCCGTATATGTCACTGAAACCACCTAGTGTGACCTCTAAATGACTTGCAGTCCAAATAAAAAATAGAGACCTAGCTATTAAAATATATATCTAGCAAAGTCAAAGTCAAAATAATTGCACAATGAGCTAGCTAAGTTTCTCACTATAATAGAGTAAGAATTTTATTTGTTTTTCATTTAATTTTACTAAGTTTACAGACAAAATCCAAACAGCCATGCGTACTTGCAAAAATTATAAAATTAAATTATAAAAAAAATTATATAAAAAAAAACGAAGCGGTCGCAATGTGGAGCTGATGCCAGCCAACAGCGCGCAGCGAGAAGCCTGTGATTGCCGTATTCATAACATTTTAGCACCGTACATTCAGGTAAGATATCGTTCCTTAAAATGAAACCTCTGATGTTGCTTGAAAGAAACTCAAGGAAATTGATCAGAGATGAACGGTGCGTTTTTCACGCGTATCTATCGCTTAACACGCGTTCCCAAATTATCACGAGATTGATGCCTGTTCTTGCCTCTGTTTTCTTCTCAATGATGAGAAACTATTTTTGTGAGAAGTTATTTGTAGCCCATATCTTTCGTCATCCATTCATGGGTTCCGAAATCGTCAATGGAAAGAAAATACGTGTATTTATACTTAATAGGTGCTATCTTTCTCTACTATTCTTATTAAAAATGTAAATACGATTAATCGAGTATGTATCTACCTTACTTTAATAACTAGATTTACTTAATGCCAGCCATAATGATATAGAATCATAAAATTTTGCTTGTAAACTTAAATATTATAGTCTTAAGTAAGTAAGTAATAGGTAGGCAATATTCTAAAATATCCGGGAAATCGAAATACCACAGTATTGTGTATAATCATAGTTGAAATAATAAAACAAATAAAATAAATAAATAGGAGTAATACCTGTTTTTTAGGGTTCCGAACCTCAAAAGAGGAAAAAAGGAACCCTTATAGGATCACTCGGTTGTCCGTCTGTCAAGACCATTTTTCTCAGGAACGCGTGGAGGTATCAAGTTGAAATTAATATCAAATACTCCAGGTGGCGTCTGAAATTTCCACCTGTTTATTGGAAGCAGTGGTAGATACAATATAACGTGTATAAATTACTCATAATGCAATGAAATATTTTGACATTGACTCGATTCCCGTGAACGACGAACTAATTTATATAGGTACAGTCGACCGCACGTCAGTGGTAACACATTGACATTGAGCTGGCCTAGCCTATTAGGGAGTTTCAATACTAGGAGAGACCAGTTTATACTGGTTTTGTTTCCACTGACGTGCGGTCGACCGTACCTACAAGTTTGTACGGAACCCTCGGTGCGCGAGCCAGACTCGGTTTTTTTAAATATGTTTACGAAGAATTCGGTCAACTTAACCTAACCCAACTAAATAAATTTAATTTTGCAATCAGTAATAATAACCACTTAAGCAAGTAGGTATAGTATCGTACCTGTAAGGTATAATACCTTACAGGTACGACATCAAAAAATAACTTAAAATAATTGAAAATGGATTATATACTCTCGATCCTAGTGGTTCTTCCCCGCAGTTCCATTTCCTTAAAGGATATTAAAGAAAATTATTTTCCATTTCAACTTACCATCGTCCCGACGAGAGTCTAACAATCTACATAAATTACCAAACTCTTCACCTCCTAAACTGAAATTCAGATAGCGCCAAATAACTTTAAATTTATTAAATTTTCTTAGAAATATACCCCCGATCCCAGTAGGTTAATTAACTGTCTTGTTGGTTGTCAAATACTACACTCATAAATTTTAGAGGCAACTTGCGTAAAGTACGAACAAATAAATAGGGAATTTTAAGTAAATTAAATAAAAGTCTTTCGTGTTTTGGGTAAGTAAGTACCTTTAGTATTAGAAATGTAGAGCTATTTGTTATACCTAAGAATATATTAAAGTTAATTGGTATTATAAATTAGGCAGACGCATACGATTTTTTTTTAGAAATATTGACATTAAGATACCTAGGTAGGTGATTTATATATTTTGAGCCACAATCAAACTCGGTCGGTTTAGATACATAGGTACACTCTTATATTATAAAATCGTATAAATAAACCATGACAAAAAAAAAAGAAAAAAAAATTGAGAACCGGACTCATCAAATTTTTTTTTCGATACTCGATGCCAAAATATGAGTAGGTAAGTACCTCAGGATGTTGCACTCTTTAGTTGGCGCCTCCCTGGATGTTGGAATAGATCTGTCATTTCTTGATGAGATTTTATCTTTTCGCAGACAAACACACACACACATACAAACATAGGCGTCCAACTTATTAAATAACACTTGTTTTTTACGTCGGTGGTTAAAAACAGAGTCGTGCGTGTATCTACTCCTACTCTAGACCTTATTTATTTAGATTCTATCTAATTACTGCTTACTTTAAAAATTGTTGTTGTTATAAAATACTAATTCACTAAACACGATATGGCCTCTGGAGAGTTCGAGAGCGCAAGCCCAATGGATTTAAAAAATCATTGCTATAGTTCCCGTATTTATAGGAGGGCGAGGAGATGCCTACCGTCTGGGCATATTAATATTTTAGGCTCGTATATTCATGCTACACAGACGCCTACACTGTAGGCATAAAGACAGAGAAATATTAAAATGTAAGAAATATACACCCGTAATCTGATGACTTAGTAATTCAAATGGATTTAGGTTTGTATTAAAATCGATTTTATTACCATCCTACAGAGTTGAACCCAGAGGTTTAAGTGGGACGGTTTGAACGAAGAATCTAATGTTAGATAAATGTATAAGATATAGGTATATAAAAAGAGGTTTTTGAGAGATTGTCAACTTTAATTAGATGACTAAATTAATAACATACACAAGCTGCGATCAATAATACTAGTAATAACATATAGTATTGACGATCGTCGTACACAAGGCAAGAAATAAAGAGGCTTAAGATTCATAGTAGGCTCAGGTATAGTAATACTTCATCATCATCATCATCAGCCTATTAACACGTCCCCACTGATGGGGCTCTAGCCTACTCTCTCAACGAAGGCGTTCGGGCTATAGTCCACCACGCTAGCCCAGTGCGGGTTGGTGGACTTCACATGCGCCTAAGAATTTTTTTTTTGGCGTATGCAGGTTTCCTCACGTTGTTTTCCTTCACCGTTCGAGAGCAGTCAGTAAATGTACTTAAGTTTCGAGAAAAAACCCATTGGTACATGGCCCAGCCATAGTAATACTTACCAAGTAGTTTTCTAAATTCTAACAATGGACACAGAATATATAATAGTACCACAATGGTTTACATCAGTGACGTGATGTAAGTAATTGGTTTCTCCCCGTGGTCCAATTGAGGAGTTGGGCGACGGAAAACAGTAATTTTCATACTCCTTCGTATAACTTGCTCAATTATGTAATATTTACTTCGTACGCAATTCTGTAATTTAATAATTACTTCTTACACAAATCAGTAATCTAAAAATAAAAATAAAAACCGCAAATGAACCGGGATATTGCGGGAGACATACAGGCTGAATAACAATAATCTCGCGTGGAACACGTCCCTAATGCGAGCCGTAAATCAGACGGATATCGCGGGTGCTACAAAAGTTACGGTGCCACCATAAATTGACTTGTATTGACTGTTATGGCCCCGGTTGCGTTCGACTGTGACCTCGATCGGGTCTGATCTGCGAAATTCTACTACAATGTGGTTACACTGGAAGCCGTTGAACCAGAGATTTTCCTCAGAGAGAGCTACATCGCTCAAAAAAACAAAATTTCACTTCGCGAAAGAGTGGCCCTTGTGTCTGTGTTGTGGCCAGATATACGAAGAGCACCACTGCCAGTCTTCATTTTATTTCTCTATAATGCATGATAGAAAATCATTGATCTAGACACGCGGTCAGCCAAGTTCCAGCAAAGAAAAAGGAAGGAACTTCCAATAACCATTTTCCAATATACAGTAGACACGGGCAGTATTATCGCTTCAAGCATTTTTTTCCAGACAACCCTAGAGGTAAAAATATCAGAGACAGGCAGGTTTTGCAAGGCGACTAAAGAATAAATGTAGGTGATGGGCAGCAAGCAGCATAGTAAAATTCTGCTGTCACAAAACCGCCAGCCCAGCTAATTTGATTATGATATAATATAAACCTACCTTTATTTTGTGAGAACTTGAGAAGGTACGGTACTTCTCACTCTGCAGATATTTAGTTTTTGAGGAAGGGGGGTTATTTAGAAAATAACAATACATATCTCGAAAACTCTATCATTTGAATTACAGAACTCACAGAACACAGAAAAAGCTCGCTACGCTTTTATTAAATCTGTTACTGAACTTAACTCAAATATACTAGTATAACCTAAGCGTATGTAAAAAAAACACACTGCTCCTAATTTTTATAGGTAAATATAGTTAAAATAACTGGCTGTTTTGCTATTTCCGTTATAACATGAAATAAGGGAGGCAGGCTTCGGCAACTGCTGCGGCCTTCAGAAACCTTACCTAAATCTGTCACACAACGCGTAACTTAGGTAATTTAGCATTAATTATTGTCATTAAAGGCTGGAAATGCAAGGCTAACATAAATTGACGATTAATTTAAAGAAATTGGTTCTGTCGATTAATTCTGCATATGCTTGCGTTTTATTATACGGATTCAGTATTCCGACAATGAACCCTTATAAAATCTTTCAGTCCGTCCATCCGTTTGTTCCGATCGTTCCGCATGAGTTGTTTCAAATCATTTTTGATCTTTAGTCACAGACAGACGAAAAAAAAACCTGTTAATAGGATTGCAGTACGCTGTAACCATAAAAAAGTGGGCCGGAGACAACTTAACGTTTCATCGCCTACGCTTTATTTTATTTGAGGAAACAGGGTCACAGGATACGTTAGAGAAAGGAAGAGGAGGGGTTATCTCTGGTGCCTAAACTTTAAGGGCATTGAACTTTCCAAAATGTTGGATGAGCTATAGGTATTGAGGACAAGGTATTAAGGACGAGGTAGGTACAGGAAAATTCATTGGCTTAGATCCAACGATCCATTAAACTCCTATCTATGGGTTCGGTGTACCCCATCCCCATCCTTTCGCAGAACTTCATTTGGTTAGAATTATTGTTTAGCCGAATATTTATTTTGTGTACAAATATCTATTTATTATTGGACGTCCATCATTTCAATAAAATGCGATGAGCTACTAGAGTTGGCTACACCCGCTAATATCGCACTACATTACAAAATTAATGTTATCGAAACTTGGAAATAGAATCTACCTATCTAGAAAGTCGTCTCGCCAATTCACTGCACAATCACTAAGCTGCCATTTCACTTTCTCATGACGCCAATCAGTATGGTATTTTCATGGTGTGGTTCTTCTTATTGGCACCAGGTCTGGCTGACGGCTTGCATTAGGGAAGGCTGTGCCTCGCAGTAGACGTCGATATAGCTGATGGTAAGCGCCGTGGATCTATCGTGATGGTATATAGTTGGTCATTCTGTCTAAGTATACCTTACGTTCATATCAGAATAATCAATGCCAGTAGTTGGCCCTGTATAATCAGCCAATGCCTGTGCTGTGTTGGCTCGGTTGGCTCTAATTAATGAACAGCGGTATAGCTCAGTCATTAATTAAAGTGCATCGCAAATGAATGGGTACAACAGTAAACAGACCTAGCCAGTGTTTATAATTCTCTATTCAATAATGAAAACGTAATCTTTCTCGTAAAATGTCATTCGCGATGGATTACACTTTAATATTCTCTTTGTTATTGCAACAGATATAACGGGATTAATGCTCTGTAACGCCTAGCTGCATTTAGCTAAATATTTATATAAGTATGAGTTAAAATCGTGACAATTGTTAATTTTGAATATTACTGGTTAAAGTTGAAAACCTACCCTCATTCCATTTTACCCCATTGTTTGTATTTTTGTTCCTCTTTCACGGCTTTTGAACACAAAGGAAACTTTGCACGCAATTAATATACCGATGTCAAGACTAATAGATTTTTTTATAATGAAAAACAAATTAAAGACTCAAATACTAGGCCGCCGCTATATGGCCTAGTATTTAGTGAGTTAAATTTAATTTCTAGGAAGCAGTCCAGAAGTTGGCCTTTGTCAGCAATTATCAGGAATAACCTTGAAGGAAGAAAAGCAACCGCGGACGCCACCAAAAAGTTTGTAGCTTCACGGGAATAACTTAGTAATATTTAGTAATAAAATATCAACAGGATTTCTTTAGTCGAAAAAAGCATGTCGCAATTTTCCTCTTCCATTCACGCATAGAAACGGAAAATCGTTTCTACTCGTAGGTATATAGAAAACGTTCCGCTAATACATCTCGATGTTCAAAGCATTGTCGTCAGCGGTGGTCCTCGTGTTTTTTGTGCCATTGATTTTTCTGCTCAGTGAATAGAGTGAGATTTCATGCCCGAAAGAATTTGTGTGAGGAGCCTAAAAAACGAGACAACTGTTGAAATATAGTTCAGACTTCGCTACATTTATTTTTATGTAATGAATAATGGTAATACGGGCTTAATGATCCATAAAAACCTCAGTAGCAAAGTAATTTAGAAATGGAAAAGCTGGGGTTTTAGGGTAATATCTGAACAATCAAAGCTGTTGCTAAAGAAATGGAACCACGCCCGTTGGTGGCCTCACTGTTTCCTTCCCAGTCCCGTTTCCTTTGTCACAAAATTTAAGTAACTCAGATTATATTTTGGCAGCGAGAGATTTCAATATTTGCATTATGATTTTTATGGATTCGTATAACAGATAGGTATACCCGGTATCCCTACCATAGCCAAGCTCGTTGTCCGTCTGTCTGTCGAATACTATTAAATTAATTGAACTGAAACTATGCGCACAATAGATATTATCCCTCAGAGTGTTAAAACGGGTTTTGCGACCCAAAAAACAAGATCAAATACTAGACTTATGTGAAGTCTAGATAGAGTTCGTTTTTCAAAAACCAAAATCTGACAGCCACATTTTAATGATTATGTAAATAACTTTAAAAACATACATACAGCCGAACATAGAACCTCCTCCTTTTTTGGAAGTCGGTAAAAAGTAGTTATTATTATTATTATTTTACGTAAGAAAGTAAATTCAAATTACAATTTTATATCAGCCTATCAACGTCTCTGCTGAAGTTGATTACTTCTTCCCTTGATCAGGCGGAAAAGTCCGTCCACGTTGAGAAAACGCAAAGGTCAGCAGTTTAAGATTCCGCACCAAAGGCGTATAAAATGTCCAACGTCTGTGTCATTTCTGGTCTAGCTCATTAGAATGGTTTACCATAGTACAGTCGACCGCACATCAGTGCAAACGTGGTGGAAACAATTTGACCTTGAGCTGGCCTGGCCTAGCCTATTAGGGAGTTTCAATACTACGAGACATCAGTGTATACTGGTATTATTTATCTGGCGTGCGGTCGATCGTACGATTGTCACAGTCTCGCCTTTACCTGCTACAGCTGATGTTGGAATTTATAATACTTGATGTTGTACAGCGCTCCGACACTCCTTTATTTATAACGTGGCGAGTCGTAATCGTAAATTATAAAGTATTTGTAGACTGTAGGAAGAGAGTAAATTCAACTTACAGCTTTACGAGCAGCAGCAAAAGCAAATTATAATGACAAACAACCACAGAACGAGGTACGATCTAATACTCATTACTATTTCACGTTTTCAGTCCAAATCCACGCTGAACGCGGAGTGGGGCCCGTCGGGAGAGAATCTACTCCGAAACTTATGTATTATTCAATCTTTCCTCAGGTATGAATGCTCATTAGTCCGAAAATAAATTCCCCTTCTACATTTTGTTCGGCGACCTTTCCAGAGTTTGCGACTTAGGGCTGAGAGCCTATTTATTAAAACTTTTTATGCCTCTCGAACCGACAAGTACCTGTCTACGAGTTACCCTTTTAATGTTGGGTTGGCGGTTTTTTTGCAAATTAATTAAATAAAATTTTGTTTTTAGAAGTATTATTTTGTAGTATTTCAATTTTTTGTTAAAAGTGGCCCCAAAGCACAGAAGAAGTAACAGTTACTACTAACTTCGAAAATTCCCAAAGGTTTCTAAAAGTACTGGAGCACAACATTTTTTTAATGTTAGTTGTAAGAGAATATGTGTCTGAACTAACATTTGGGATTCCGCATATGATAAGCTTTGATAAACAGGATTTGAACCTGTGACCAAGAGTCCTGCTCTAACCTGTAACAAACTGAGTATTAGCTTGTTCCTCGTAGAATTTAAACCATAAAATGTGAATACATATGATCTTTTTTTCTTTTTTAAATCAAATCAACAGCCTATTAATATGTCCCCACTGCTGGGGCTCAGGTCTACCCTTTCAACAAGGGCGTTAGGGCTATAGTCCACCACGCTAGCCCAGTGCGGGTTGGTGGACTTCACATGCGCGTAAGAATGTCTTCTTCGGCGCCAGTTCGGCGCATATGCAGGTTTGCTCACGATGTTGTTCCTTAACGTTTGAGAGCAGTCAGTAAATGTACATAAGTTTCGAGAAAAACCCTGGTACATGGCCCAGCCTCAGATCGATCTTCGGACCTTTCGTTGTTATAGGCCGCGTCTTATCCTTCTATTCGCTCTATCAGGAAAACTTCGACCTTCATCAAAGCTGGAAAGACGAGTGGACTAATGTTACAGCTGGCACACCCGCAAAGTCCCTGGACCCGACCAAGAAGCTTAAAGGTTCTGAGCTCCCCAGAAGACAGTGGTGCCGGCTCAACCGACTAAGAACGGGACATGGCCGCTGCAACTATTTTAAGCACAAGTGGGGATGGAGAGATTCGCCCCTGTGCGACTGCGGTGAGGAGGACCAGACGGTGGAACACATCATCCAGCGCTGTCCGCTGCGTGCCTACCCTGGATCTCCTGCCGACCTGATCGAGCTCACACCTGACGCGGCCGACTGGCTCCAGAACAAAACGAATGTTGACCTATGAGCTAATTTTATCTATTTTTGTTAACGCCATACGATTAAAAAAAAAAAAATTCGCTCTATCTTTTTTTTAGTCTTCATTATTTCACAGGTTCTTAGGAGATAAGCTCGTCCATAAAGCTTAGTGAAAGCGTTTCAGTTGAATGCACTCCAAGTACACAGAGATGCAACTGTACTCGGTGCAAGCGGGCGGTGTCATTGGCCCTGAACTTCGCTTGCATCGTTGCACCACTGGAAAGTTACAACTTTTTACGACATGACGTAACAACATTACCTAAGCATAGAACTTAGAAGTTTATTTTTTGTATCAATGAATTGAATAGGGATTTTAAAACAAATGGAATTTCATTTAGAAACTGTTTCTGATTTAAATTACTCGTCTATACCAAGCTCTCTTTGGTGGCGAACGCGCTTAGCTAATTTTTTTGATTCATGATCTATACTAATATCTCTGGAACTACTAGTCGGATTGAACTTTAGATTTAATTACATTTCGTTAAACACTATAATGTTAATAATAATTAAATAATCTAACTTAAAAATAAATTTACTTAAATATAATACAAATATATACTTATTTAAATAAATAAAACCATAAAACCATTCATATAAAATACTAGTCGGATTTCATTTGCATTTGATAGACCAATTTTTGAGGAAGGTTATAGGCTATTTAATTTGACACTACGGCCCTTAGGAGCCGAGAAAAATGAATAAATATCAGAAATAACTTATTTAACGCGGGCGAGGCCGCCGGAAACAGATAGTACATATATAATTATATACGCATCACATAATTTATTACTAGTAGTTCCGTGAGAACAGTAGACCTCGCCAGCCCTTATAAACCAAACCTAAAAGAAACCAACAAAAGTCAACTTTGGAAACAGAAAAAGTACCTACTAAAGTGACAAAAATTAGCACTTTAAAGCTTAATATTTCGCAAACGGATCCCTGAATCGAAAAATGTTTATCACACACCCGCGATATTTTTGAAAGACCCATCCAACGATACCCCACACCATGGATATCACGCGGAAAAAAATAATTTTCCATTTTACGTATGCAGTTCTATGAACATAATTTATTTTTTCAACTTTCTTAAGTCGATCCACTATTACTCAAAAACTAATAGAACCTACTTAGCCGTAATAGTTTTCCTTGTAACTACGTTATATATGCTACTGCCATGAATTTTTTCACATTTCCAGAAGCAACTGTTTAGCTGGCACGGGGGGGGGACACGTGACTCTAACAAAAATTACCGCTTTAAAGCTTAATATTTCGCCAACGGATCCCTAAATCGAAAAAATGGTATTCACACACCAGCAATATTTTTGAAAGACCTATCCAACGATATCCCACACTATGGGATTCACAAGAAAAAAAAAGTTCACTCCCACTTTGCGAGTATGGTAGGTACTCTAAAAAAAATGTTTTTCAAAATTTTATTCTACTCATTTTGTAGGTTTAATTAATTTATACATATGCCAAATTTTCGTCAAAATCGGTTGTAAAATGCGACCTGTAGAGAATTACAGACAGACAGCCGGACAAGAGCATTTTTGGCCAGTCTCGAAACGTAGACGCTTCGCTCGCTTCGCTCGCTCGGTCAATTATTAAATTCACAATAATAATACTCTACAATTTGTACATATTCGTAATAAAATAATATATTATACAATAGTTAGTACTCCAAAACCCATGTTTTAACTAGGGATGTTATAATAATTAAATTTATTTTATAGTTCAATACTAGAGTCAGTGACGTCCATCATTGAATAGGTACATATCAATGATTTCAAAAGGACGCAAGTATGCGAGTATGTCTATACTGTAGACATAGACATACTCGTACAATAATATGTCATTGGTACAAGTATTATCTTAAGTAAATTCCAAAAGGTTCTATTATGTTCCAACAGTATTATTCTCTAACCACAAATGTGCAACGAGAAAATGTTAGTATAATAATTTACTTGGAAAATACTTACTTGTTGTTAGTTGCCAACGTTCCACGTAAAGTAGTAGTCAGTAAAGGCACAGATTAGATAATATTTATAAAGGAAAGAGGTAAAGTAATAATACGAATTATTACAATAATTACGAACAAAAATACAGGCTGAGAAAAAGCTGTACCGGTCTGTAAGGTATACCTACCGAATTTCAAAATTTAACACATTTTGTCATTTTGCATAAGTATTATTCGTTTATATACTAATGATTATATATAATCATTATACTCTGAGCCTTAGTTTTTATCAATTTACATTTAGAAAGGAGTGTAGTTAAGGTAGGTAGGTATTTCTTACGGGGAGGGTAGGAATTCCACTTTGTTGTTAAAACAAACATAAATGAACGAATAGGTAGATTTGTTTCCCAAAATCGTTATTTCCTTGTATTTTTTTCCAGTAGCTTTTTTCCTGTTTTATTTTTCTGTAACATTTTTTCCCTTGTAGTAAATTCGTAAGTCGCATTTTTCCTAGTTTTATTTTACTTGTTCTTTTTATTCTAATATCCATTTCTCCTTATTTTTATTCATTTACTTACATAATTACTTTTTTATATTCCTTTAATCCATATTATATTCTATTTTTCCTATCCGCAAAAGTAAAACAAAATTCAATGTAAAAAAGAAAAAAAAAATTAAACTTGAAATTAAAAAAATACTTATTGTTGCCTGTACCTACCTACTGCACTTAGTGCCTATGTTAAAAAAACGAAATTGGTAATATTCATTTTACGATTTCCGACCAGAAATTAAACTCTTGAGAAAAATGTACCTAACTAAAAATACGCTATAACAAAAAAAGCTATAAGAAAAAAACTGTCCCTAACCTATGACTAATCTACACGAAAATTAGTTTAAAATTGGGCGGGTACTTTTTTATATAATATAGTATTTACTTTACCTGTCTCTACCTTGCATGTAAAAATATCTACTTGAATATCATATCGGTTCTCCATTTGAAATTCATATCATTGAGTAATACGTACTGGTAACAGGAGTATGAACGGCGCCTAAGTCTAGCTCAATGTACCGCGGGTCCTTGCACCGTGCACCCGCCTCTCATGACGTCACTGCACTTGCTTCTATGTAATGAATACATAGAGACTCCAGGTTGCGGTATGTTCTTTTGAGTATCTAGTCTAGTGTAGTGAGCTCGCAGATGGAAACTACTTTGTACGGATTAGACGACTATGATGCAATTTTGACGAATGAAAATGAATTTGGAGTGTGAGGAGGAGATTAACAAATCACAGTATCTTCATATACATAAGTGTTTATTTGAATACACAACGAGTTTATACGATGGAATTGTTTGTATTTTGTATACCATATTACCTCATTGCCCAAGCAGCAGACTGGTTACTGAATGATAAGTGATCACCGCCGCGTCACCCAATCCACTTAGACTTGTTATCAATGCAACAGAATGACTCCTAAACATACGATCTGCCAATCTTTTCAAGGCAATCCCTTTTCTAATTTACGTGGAGCCACTGAATAAACGTACCTAACGGTTCACTACATACAAGAGACTCGAGACAAGAGACTTTAATACGATGTTGTTTTTAAAATGAAAAGTTCATCAGATGGGTGATGCGCATACAAAAGTGCATACCACAGCGAATGCACTACACGTCATTCATGATATAGAAAAATAAACTTTCTTTTGACATCACGCAAATTTGCAGGATTTTTCTCAAAATCCCGTGCTGTGATTGGTTAGCCTAATTCGCGAAGATGGCAGCCGATAATGAAATAGGTACTTACTTTGTTTCGACAAAACAATTTTTTTCCGTCAACGTAACTCTGTATGTCTGCCGATAACTATTAACGATGTTTAACTGGACTGACTGAACTGATATCTTTAAGATACTTTATAGAATTTTTATTAAATGTTTCGATCGCATATTTGTTCTAAGGAGACATTCTGTACCCTGTTTATTTTGTGTTGAAGTCTTCGGTCCCTATCGGTCACATCTCTGCCCCACCCCGTACCACTATAGCGGCGAGCACGAGGTGAATAATCGTTTAACTGACCTATAACCGGGCGCGCGCTGCTACATTGACGTAGGACCTCCATCCATATCGTTTACATCTACCAACTCGAATGCAACTTGCATTTCAATGTTTCATACTGCTTTGTGGAGGGGTCGATGGTCGAGAGACGAACAGTTGCTTATTAAAAAGTTTACAGAAACATTTGTTTCATTTTGTTTATTATAAGAGTACATAGCAGTGAACTAATATTGTCAGCAGCGTTCTTGGTACTTCTACGACAAAGTTTAGAAAAGTTAACTTATTTAAACTGGTAGGTACGAGCGCCGCATTGCTTCAATGATTCTGGAGTTCATAGTCAATCTAATCAGAAAACAAATCGTCATCAGTCAGTCAATGTCCACTGTAACACTTACACTTGGCTACGATTTTTCATGTTGTCGGTCCACATAGCAGGGTTACCAGTCACACCTAGTTACGCGGTCTCTACTCAGGACATTGTCTGCCCCAATGTTAAAAATAAAGATCCCTGTGAAATATCAAGGAAGCATTCACCAAAAATGTTTCAGGTACAAATACATCCCTCATGTTTGTATGTGGCCCAGAAAGAGGCGAGTGTGGAATATAAAGCGAGTCTTTGTCCAAAAAGAGGAATATGTGCTCGTCTCACCCGAAAAACCTTTGACGACGCGTGAACAGGATTTTTTAAAGGAAAGTCTTTTTGTAAATACACATCCAGATTCTAGTGACAAATAAATCACTCATCAGTCTGCGACTTCCAATAATGTACATTTACATCAGCAGCCGTTAGTAGTGCGCCTTGTAAGCTCTAATAATGCTATCTGGTGGCCAATTTTCTGATCAATCTTACCTGTATACCTAAATGTCGAAGGCACTAATTACTTTGACCTAAATCATGTTTCGTTAAAACATTTTTTATTTGAACTTTTTGGAACTGTAATAATTTAATAATCAAAATTTCTCACTGTCAGTTTTGACATAATTATAGCAATTTGTATACTGCAAACTTCAACACCAGCACATTTACGATTCTTGATAGTTTTACACAGATTTTTTAAAGCAAACAACACATATTTTTGTTCCTGAGGATGGAAGCTGACCAAAAGAAAAGTAGACCTTCGCTCCAGGCCATGAGGTCAACCACCCTGGAAATGTCCCTTTCGACACAGGTCTGATCTTGTATTTTTTTTAAATTTGACCGCCTCATTGGCTGAGATTTATGAGCCTTAGGGCCTCTTACACTGCTTGCTGATAAAGTCCCAGATACCCTATCTGCAGGTTATCTGACAGATAGCCTGTTTTATTGGTTTCACAGATATCTGATTGCCTATATCTTATATATTTTATATAGTTTATCACACAGATTTATCTGATAGATTAGTTTATCACTAAGATTACTATCTGTAACAATATCAGGAAGTGGTGAAAGAAGCCCTTAGTGTCTATTTTAATTAATGCCTTAATTAGGGCCAATTTACAGTTGGCTGAGTTTTGATGTGGAAGGCGTAGGACCTGGTTTGATGACGTTCATTGGGAAAGGCCTCTTTGTCTAGTAATGTACATTGAAGGGCTGATACGATGATGATATGATTGGTCATTGTACTTGAGCCCCAGAGGCAGTAGGTTTGATTCTCACTGAAGTCCCGGTCTGAATGTTATGTTAGTATATTTGTTTTTCCCTGACTAAGCAAAAACGTCGCAATTAATTTAGTAGGTTAGAATATACCATAAGTAGGTTGGTATTTATAATTTTTTTTGTTTATAAGCCCAAATCGCTGAGCCGTATGAAGAATCGACGAATGTCGTACGGATTCTCTTCGGTGCCCGGTATAAGACCCATGGAGAGAACATCACAGGTAATCGACTAATTTATGTTTATAATTTGCCTGCGATACCATTATAGAAAGATCCGAGAAATTCCCTCTGGGGAACATTACGCTTAATTAATTCAAACGGTCTGTCTGGGTTATATACTAGCGGACGCCTTGCAACTTCGTCCGCATTAAAAGTATCATACCTCATATGTTAATCCAGGATATAAGCTGTCACTGTACTACATACATATCTTCACACTCTCTCCCTCACAGGGTAAGCAGAAAGAACTAGGTACCTACTAAGTTTCATCAAAATCCGTTCAGCAGTTAAACGTGATTGAGCATAACAAACAACCTCACTCACAAATTCACAAACTTTCACATTTACATAGTAAGTAGGATATTGGGTTTCATAGCAAATTGTGTCAAAACGTACTATTATACTAGTCGCATTAAGTCCAAATCGCATATTGACCATATCTTTCAATTTGATTAATGATTTTACTAGGTTTTTTAAAATATCTCCACAAAACGAGATATGGAAAATACAGTTATGAAGCTCTCATCTCTTGAGAGCCAGTTATATCACAGGCACGTACGAGGTACAATAACAAAGTACTTAGGGTGGCAACACACTTCTTGCCGTGTCTGCCCGTTGACCTCTTCAAGCATTAAAGTAAGAAGTAATTAACCACTGGTTGTCGCTGTGTAAAGGTTGGCATGGAGTATAAGCGGCCCCCACTGATTTACCTTCCAACATATCAAATGGATCCAGTCGTCAGATTCGACAGATATAAAGTCAGCAACCTCATAAACGCGATGCTGGACGAGCACTTTATGTCACACAAGTATAATGAACAGGTAATAAATAGAAGTTTACACAATTTTGACATTTGCTCTATCTGAGGAACTCTCCAGCGAGAAGCCAGTTTTATTTATTTAACATTTTATTGCACACACACAGAAAAACATTTACAAAATAATACAGAGAAAAATAAGTACACAGGGCGAACTTATCTCTCGCAGTGATTTCTTCCAGCACGACCCGCGAGAGAGATAATTCCTATGGGTACAGAAAAATCTTCAGTATTCTATATAGGAGGCTCCACTGAATGGACAGGAAACAATTCAAAGAAAATAAGGTCATGCAATGAGCTTATTTCGTGGAGATAAATGACAGTTGTTGCGTTACAGTTATTATTATTTATTTATTTGTACTGGGACGAAGGGCAATGAAGACAATGCATCGTCCTCCAAATTTAGCTTCGCTCCTCAGTCAGTTCGACCTTTGGAGCAAATCGGACACAGGCTCAGTTCGACCCACATCGCTATGGGTGTTGCTCAAATAGGATTAAATTGTCCCTTTTATTAATACGTAACTGTTGGTGTACATACTCTTATTTTGTGTGCTTAATTTATTCTGCATGCTTTATTTATTAAATTATGAATTATAGCGTTCGTTATTGCCGTCGTCACAAAATTACCCATACTAGACATTATAACTCTATTGAATTACTTGCTGTATTGTATACATTTACAGAAAATAATCTGTATTAACTATTTTTGTAATGATTTTTTCCCCTGGCCAGGAATCACCAGTGCTGGCATTGCGTTTAGCTGGTGAACTGATGCGCAAGGTGAAAGCCATGCAATTCAGTCGCTATCGTATTCTGTCTATTGTCACCTTGGGCCAGAAACGGGCACAGAGCTACAACAATGCTATATCCTTCCTGTGGGACTACGAGAGAGACAGCTATGCTGATGTTCAACGGGAAGTCAACTCGGCCTTCATTCAAGTCACCATCTTTGGAATATATCTTGACTAGAACGAGTTAAGTAACATAGATTAATTTGTAATATTATATGTTTTTAATTGTTTAGTCATAGTTTGTAAAACGTTTATCTGAGGATTTTTATAAATAGCATAATATTAAATGTTTGTTATGTAATGTTTACCAACAGATTTTTCGGTATTATGTAAAGTTGTATTATAATACTTTGATTTGTAAAAGTTTGATCGACTTTTTTTTGTTTAGTGTAGTTTTTTAGTTGATATTATCGTCGATATATTTTGCTGAGTAGCCAAGTTGGCGAATAATCATCATAATAATAATCATAAATAACATTAAATTTATTAAATAATGCTTTCCTTCCTTTTATTTAGATTGTAAAACTGATGTGTTAATTGTTTTCTTTTACATTCAAATTGGGTCCCGCGTCCCGCGACCTTCACCAGATCGTCGGTCCACCTTGTGGGATGCCTGCCTACACTGCGTCTTCCGATACGTGGTCGCCACTCGAGAACCTTTCTGCCCCAACGGCCGTCAGTTCTACGAGCGATGTGCCCAGTCCACTGCTACTTCAGCTTCGTAATTCTTTGAGCTATGTTTATTTATTTATATTACTTTAAAAATATATTGTATGTATATGCGCGCTACAATTTGGGATTCTTCAAGCCACGTTTTCCCCGTGGAAAGTGAAGTGTAAGGGTCATTTTCCTATCATACACGTTTGCAAGTTTTTCCTGCGGGTGGCTCGTATGACAGGAAAAGCTTGTATGACAGGACAGGATGCGGGCGGCACGCATGCGCGTCAGACCAGGAAGCGGGCGCAAACACGCTTGACAGGAAAATGGCCCTAAAACGAGCCCTTCTTCATGTATGGTCCGTAACGTTGATTTCCCTGGTGTTGGGGGTGTGCAAGAAGATTCGAATCTCTTTGGTGGCGCGCGCGCTCCCTGGGCATTTTTTTATTTATTCATGGGGGTGTGTATGATCAGGGGTCTAACCCCTTGTGCCGACATGGTGCCGATTCCCAGTTGGCCGACTTTTTCTAAAGTCTATCTGTTACCAGTATTCCGAATTATTTAATTTTACATCACAATGCAGGTGGACCTAAACTTTTGCCCCCCTTGTAATACCTAAACTTTTGCCCCCCCTATAAAAGTTAATGCGATTCCTTGGTGAATTTTATGTCAAACAGTCATGAATTAGACATCAGACATTAGGTACTCTACCTCTACTCTACTCATTAGGGGGTGAGGACATTTTTCACCTTCAAAATAATTTTGGGTATATCAACTTACCTAACCAAGAAATAAAATAAACATGGCAGAAGCTAGCAAGAGCGGAATTTCAATGAATAACATGACGGCCGCTTCGGCGAAATCTCTCGCCAAAATGTCGTCTCATCAACAAGTAAGTTACTAGTTTATATGTCGTTTAAATTAATCTCAGAATACAGACTGTATTCTGAGAATCTGAATATATATTCAGAACGAATAATTATAGGGAAGACAGGTTCGTGTAGTTTAAATAGTCCATCGACCCGAGCTGAGGCTAATTTAGCCTTCTTTTATTGCTTTCATGTTCTCAAAAAATTTCAGCAATTAAATATTCGCTGCTGAACACAGTAAAATTTCCTTCAGAAACTAAAAAGGGCCATAACATTGGCCCTTGCTCCACCAGGAAGAAACGTGAGAATGTATTAAAATCTGTGCAAACGGGTCCCGAGTCATTCAAGAGTCATCATCTTAAATAAGGACATTATTTTTAATTTCACCACAATATTATGAAATTAAAATGTTGTGTTTTAAAGGCAAAATCTCTAAGCAGAATGAAACACCGAATTGGTTCATTTGGATTCTCTTCGGTGCATGGTATAAAACCCTTGGAAAGGACGTCACAGGTACCTAATCTAATGTTTTTTAAAAAAGGTAACAAATATATGCTTTACACTTCCTACCGCATAGTGGTACGGTCGACCGCACGTCAGTGGAAACAAAACCAGTATAAACTGGTCTCTTTTGTTATTGAAACTCCCCAATAGGCTAGGCCAGCTCAAGGTCAAAGTGTTACCACTGACGTGCGGTCGACTGTACCATGGGAGGAACTATTGTCTAATCTGTGCCATGGGGTGAAAATTTTACTTACCACCTGTGGTACCATGGGATGAAAAAATTTTTCGTTGTACCACCGACCGATGGCACCATGGGAAAGAAAATTACCCGTGGTTAAAATTACCGGTGATACAAACTGGTGGTACCACGGGCAACGCACCATAGAAAATTATGTAAGAAGTTATTGACCGATTATGAAGTCTTTTCAAAAAAAGGAAATTTGTGAAAATATTACCTCGTTATATGACACTGACTGCATCATCAAATGTCTTATGGCTTATGGTCATGGTCATAATTAGAAAAATAGGTAACTGGTACCACTGGTACTGACCGATTTTGACATATTATTGAAATTTTCGACTCTCGATTGCAAGACTATCCAACTAGCCAACATAAGCAATTAAAATTCCTAATTTCAGATCGGTATCGAGTATAAGCGACCTCTCCTATTGTACCTACCAACATTCCAACTGGACCCTTACGTCCCGTTCAACATTGGCAAAGTTAAGGATATAGCTCTGGAGATGATAACCGAACGATTTATGGAACATAGTTACAATCCACAGGTAAAGAGCTGAATATAAATCAGGGACGTCGACTATTTGATAAGTTACGGCCTAGTTTAATGCGCTCGCCTCACGTTCAAGAATGAGGTCGGAGGGTTCAAATCCGGGCCCACACCAACGTGGTGTACCATCTGTCACTGCTAAAACTAGTAGGTAATCTAAATTTTAATTTGTTATCATATCACAGGTTTTCGGTGAAAAATACAATTGTGAGGAAACTTGCATGAATACGCCGAAGAAAGAAATCTACGGCGCATGTGAAGTCCACCAACCCTCAATGGGCCTGCAGTATGGTGGAATATGGCCCGTGCTCCCTCGTTGAAAAAGTAGGGCTATGCCCTAATAGGGGGGACTATATTGGCTATTGATTTGATTTGTTTGAGTCATGGGTGGTATTGTGTGGGGCAGGTTGGTGGTCCGCACAGTGTATGAATACACGAAGCTAATTTGATTCATTCAGTGTAATGAAGTGAGTGTGTCGCTTACTTTATATCGCGTTTGACCACTCCATTCATTTTTTTCTCGAAGGTAGCAGCTACTGATTATTTATTCCTTTTCTATGACCAGGCGTCGCCGGCGCTAGCTTTGCGTTTTGCAACAGAACTCATGCGTCAGGTGAAAAACCTGAAATTCAACCGATACAGAATATTGACGGTGGCCACCATAGGACAGAAGCGAGCACAAAGCTATAACAATGCGATATCGTTCCTTTGGGACCGCGACAGAGACGTGTACGTTGACATACAAAAGGAGGTCAACACAGCCTTTATTCAAGTGACCGTTTTTGGAGTTTATCTTGACTAAGAATAATTTTTGTTTCTATGTGTAGCGATGGTATGCATCCAGATTAAATGCCATATTGAACTATTTATCTACTTACTTGATTTTACTCATATAGTAGAGGTAAAGTTTGTTTCGATGTAATGTGTGTAATTACTAAAGGGGCGTATAGGTGACACCATGTAACACTCTTGTTTTGAACGTACATACTACTCAATATGTACGTACAGTCGACCGCACATCAGTGGAAACACCTTGACTTTTTTTGACCTTGAGGTGGCCTAACCTATTAAGGAGTTTCAATACTATGCGAGACCAGTTTATACTGGTTTTGTTTCCACTGCCGTGCGGTCGACCGTACATAACGGAAAAAATATGTCCCGTGGGAAAACTTAATACCCGCGGGAAACGCCATGGAGAAGAATGAAGAATTCAAATTAAAATTTGTAAAAAAATATAAATGGTGAGATGAAAATGGACAATGCAAAGATTATGTTTCAAACATAGCAAAAATCGTATGATAGTGGTGATCGCTATCTATCTCTGCTAAATCATGATGAATACTATGATATTGTAAGCATCATTGCAAGGGTTTCTTCGTCGACAACTGGTGTGTACTGTCAACTAGAGCCAAAAGCCCAGTCTCACCCTATGTGGGGGCTGGTCGGGTATCACTTCACTTGGTGATCTCATCTAGTATTACATAATATTATTATTTCTTCTTGATATGTTTTATTCCTCTGTTTCTTTCTTGTCTGTTTTATTTTAATTTGTTTATTCTCTCGCTGTGTGTTGTCATTGTGTACGTTAAATAAATTCTATTCTGTTCTGTTCTGTTTTGTTCTGTTCTGTTCTGTTCTGTTCTATTCTATTCTATTCTTAAAGCCTATGTAGATTACAATAAGAGAGATGGGTCAAAAGTGTTCAAAACACGCTAAGTAGTACTCGGAAGCTCCCTATTTACTTTACTATCTTAGCTTTTGCGAACACCTTTCCCTTGAAACACGAACCTCCCTTTTCTGTCACTTGCACCAGCGCATTTAACATTCAAGTTTAAAGCGTGGGAGTGCTTGTCTCCACGGGCTTATCGTCCCCTTTTGTGCTGGCTGTAGTTTGTTAGTGAAGGATTCCCATTGTCGTAGTGTATGACGGGTGTTTTGAATTAATTGTGATTTAGGTATTGTACTTAGTTCAGATGATGAACTTATCCTTTTGCCACTTTGAGTTTACAAGCTTTTAAAATATTTGGTTTACTTTTGGTTCGTATGATGGACATGGGTTCAGTCTCTGGAAGACCTGACTCATCAGCAGTCTGTGGAGGTCCATTGTCAGACATATGCCTTCCACAATGAGGATCACCACAGCCCGTTATCGCTCCTCATGCAGCCGCTTAGCTTAAGGATCCACCGGGAAAAATATGTCATCGTCCTACTTATTGAAATTGATTTATTCATTCTTGTATAGCTTGTAGGTATAGTCAAGAACGCTTCATAATAATAATATCATTGTGGTTTGTATTGCTTCCAGTGTCCTTTTGCTATGTTGTTTTGCCTCTGCCATGCTTCCTTATCGCCACTGCAGGTGTCCAGGGGGGCCAAACGCGCTATTTCTGAACGATACCACCAAATCTAAACCGTAACCAAAAACGTGAAGCTGCATCCACACGTTAGGCAAACCTCGACAAGCACAAACGAATGCAGCAGGGGTTTGGCTTGCGTTTGTAAAGGTTTGCCAAACGTGTGGCAGCATTACGTTTTTGGTTATGGTTTGGAGTTGGTAAGACCGTTCAGAATTAGCGCGATTGACGCCCAGCAACTGTGTAATTTTTACTTTCTCTCACCCCCATACCGTAGGGTAGAGGAAGTATAATAATTTAAGTTAATTTAAAGACGCTCTAAGGTAAATAATAAAAAACTATGAAATATATTAGAGCGTCGGTGGCCTCGGGGATAAGACGCGACCTATCATATCGAAAGGTCCGAGGTTCGATCCCCGGTTGGGCCATGTACCAATGGGTACATATACTGACTGCTCTCAAACGGTGAAGGAAAACATCGTGAGGAAACCTGCATACGCCGAAGATGACATTCTTAGGATCATGTGAAGTCCACCAACCCTCACTGGGCTAGCGTGGTGGACTATAGCCCGAACGCCCTTGTTGAGAGGGTAGGCCTGAGCCCCAGCAGTGGGGACATGTAAATAGACGCCCAGCAACTGTGTAATTTTTACTTTCTCGCACCCCCATACCGTAGGGTAGAGGAAGTATGATAATATAAGTTAATTTAAAGACGCTCTATGGTAAATAATTAAAAACTATGAAGTAATATTCATTGTGCATAAAATATTAAATAAAACGTCGTTGTGCGACAAAATGTTGTCATTACATAATCAGATTTGACATGGCCTAAATGAGTGTCGTTTGATCTTCTCGTGCTAAACTTTAATCTTAAACGCTTATCTAGTTATCTAAAATAATTGGTTGTGTACGTTAGGTTAACGGAATTGGGTTAACGGTGCAGTGCCGGCAGTCCCTCGAACATGGCGACTAAATCAAGTTGATTGTAATACATTTACTACCATCCGGCGCTATCGGCAACTAAATTATACTGCTGGTTAGTCTCTGGGGGTATTGAATGTTGACGGGACCCCCCCCCCCTTCCCACTCTGGTTTTCTAACTTTAGGAACAAGGCTGCAGTCAGTTACTTGATTTAATTCAAAATTCAAATTACTGGTTAAAATAATAATGTCATTCTTTATCTTCATGGCTATTAACAACGGTAGTCATTTTTAACTCGCAAATAAACCTCCCAAACGAACGTCAAAACAGTCGATGCTTGTTGCTATAAAATTTATTGCCTCCCAGGTGATTGGCCGGTACAAAACTGTTGTAAGTTTACTTAGAGTGGGACAAATTTGTTTTTGCATTTAGAAGTGGCGCTAGTGGTACATTTTTGGTTGATCAATGTGTAGTTCTACGTTTCGCCGCACACGCATATCAATTTTGTTGTTCTTGCACGTGGATATTCTGCGGCACGTTTACGTCCAGCCTTTATCATCGCTGAAGCAGCATGTTCACTCGACGATAACGGCAAGGTGAATTGAATATAAACAGTGAAGGCGCATTGTGTCTGGCTCCAATTTTGTCTACTCTACCCCATAGAATAGATATGTACAGTCAACATCAAAAGTTGAATCGCATTGCCACACACATCAAAATAGTTTCATCCTATAACCACAGAGGAATGAATCTATAACTTCGCAAAAGTTTATGATAAAAATAAAATTTCTTAATTATTTTTTAACTTCAAATGTAATGTGTTTGAAATTTTCAAAAGTACCTAGGTACCTATTACAATACCGTGGTTCTATAGAATATTTCAAAAGTATCTGAAATAAGAATAACATTTCTTTCGTCGATTAAAAATCTTTTTGGAATGTCAAGGTATATTTTCATTTAAACACTGTTCTATGTCTATTTTGTTTCCGACATTGTCATTTGAAGTGGCTGTTACTGATTATTTTTATCTACGATAATACCGTAGTAACGTAAGTAATTAATTTTGAAACTTTAACGTGGTATATTAAGAATAATTACGACATCCAGGTTATTGTGAAATTAAGAAGAGTTAGTACTTTTGCAAGTTAGTTTTTGATCAGCTACTTTTGACGCAGACTGTACTTAATTGTTGTAATTTGATTATTATAACCCACTACTACGAGTATCTACAAAAATATGCATTTTCGTGAGTTTGGATGATTGTTACTCACGCTAACGACCGAACGGATTTTGATAAAAGGTATACAGTAATAGCTTTATTCTGGAACTACAATATACAGGACTAATAAATCTGTGTATATACAGGAAGTCGGCGTTTATGTCACATGATCACCTAGGATAAACACCGGTGTTACCTACATTTATTTTAAAATGAATAAAGTAACTTTGGTAACAAACCTCCAAGAAATCTTGTAATGTTAGGTACTTTTTATGTAGTAGCAAGCACATAATACATAATTGGGTAGTAGTTACAATATCCGTTAAATCCTATAAATGCATACTGTAAGGTACTGTACCTATGTATATAGGTACTTAGCTACTCGTGTATTATCCCACCCAACAAAAACGTATAATAACCGTTTGATTCTATGCAAAACGTCTGGTTTCGCTGCATCGTGCCGCGGACGGAACATTTGCATAGAAATATTCGAAATGAAACAATATCGACTCGACTCGACGGACGGACAGACTAAATAAATATCAAAAACTTGGCAATAATAAATAAACAACGTTTGATTAAAAAGTTTATTACTTAGTCAATGGCGTTGTGTTCTTGATTAAAGTTAAAATGAAATATGAATAACAAGCAAGCGTTCATTGTTTTTAGGGTTCCGTCGTCAAAATGACGAAGCTTTTTGTCCGTAGTCGCCCATTGTATGGGTGTCGTCCCGTCTCGTTTTGTATGTCCGACGGATAATTCAAAGACAACGGGACTTACTGGACCTATCCAGACCTATTACCTATATTAGGTAGGTACTTATTCGTGTCCTTTAGCCCTTTCAGACACAAGAATGAATTAATAAAATAGGTACACACACACACATACAGACACAGACTGGCCTGTTGGCATAGTGGTAGTAACACTACCTACTGCGCCAAAGGTCGTGGGTTCGATTCCCACCCGGGACCAACATTTGTGTGATGAGCATAACTGTTGGCTTTCGGATTCTGGGTGTTTGTATGTATTTATTTAAAAGTATTGAAGTAATGTTTATCAGTTGTCGAGTACCCATGTACAAGCTTCGGCTTAGTTGGGACTAAACAGCCGTGTGTAAAATTGTCCAAAACATTATTATTATTATTATACATCGTAATAACTGGAATTATTATCACGTTTACCCCGTGGACCTGATTATAAAACAAATGATAATATTATGTAAGTACCTATTGGTTCATTGTCCTTTTCCCAAAATATCTGACGACTGTCGAAAACAATAATAAATAGAAGCATTCGGATTCTTCATTTGCAGTTTTCATTTCAAAATTTCTGCGTCCCACCCAACCAATCATCAACATAACATTAATTGTGGCATTCATTTGTGAGGATTGTTTGTGCGACCAACCAAAGTTACGTACGTGTGCTGGCTGGTTTGAGCATAATTTACAAAACATAGTTTTTAAAAGGTGGTCAAAAACTAGCCGCTCAGAAAGCGACAGCGCCCCACTCTCCCCCACCAGGTGGAGGAGCGAACGATCATCGAGGGCTGGCGGTAGGTGTACCGCCGCCCGCCTCACGCTCAGGGCGCCGCGCCACGTCTCATCAACGCGGCTAGTGGATTCTCACATGGTGTGAAATTCGCTTGAAGAGCTTACTATAGAAATGATCCTATGAAGTAAGGTCTTGATTCGAACAGTTTCATGGGAGGAACTTATATTAACAGGTGCGACGAAACGATAGCGCGATGTATAATGCAAGTGGCGCCATCTAACGACGTTCTTATGGCACTACGAACACATCACGTGGCGCTATAGATGCGCGTGAGCAGCTGTCAGACGACGCAAGCAAAACCGAACTTTATGATATTGACTCTTGATTCGCTATTAGCATAACGTGATGTAATTATTGATTGAGTTGTTAGCAAATTAACCATTCAAGTTATTTCTAACCATATCTAGCTCTAATCATAAAATTGATACCTACCTACTCTCGTATGTAATAATCATCACATACACGTGTTATCGTATCGTCACGTATTTAAACTCATACATAAAGTACTGATATTATCTGATGTACTTAAATAAAACGGACCGCGAACGTAACATGTCCAGGGGGAAGTTAGTTGACCTCCCAAGTTCAATGTCTTGACCCTGTATAAAAGCTAAATTGCTTCCAGTCACGAAATCATATTTGAAGAATACCTACTACCTTCCATGTAATGGATAAATACAGGAAATATAATTAAAGTAACAGAGAATATCTGTTTGTTTGTTCAGAATTAATTTATGAACAGAATAATTTTAAGGAACATTATTTTCCGATCGTCTTTTTAATAGAACAATGACAGGAATTACAGGAATACGAGATCCATCAGATGTCATTTCTTGAAAGTAGAATAAATTTCCCGCGCAGTCTAAACCTTGCCGAATATCAAGCCATCCACAATAAAAATCCAATTCGAATTCGTAGGTGGTTTTGAAGAAGATAAACGAAAAGCAACTCTCATTACAGCAGCAGCAGGTATATTCTAAAGATCATCTGTTCTATGTGCTGTACTTGATACTTTATATTGTTGTCTGGATAACTAATCTCCGATGGGCAATGAGACATAGCGGAAAATGCCAGTCAGTCTACCATGAAAAGCTTAGGATTGAATCCTTATTCAGCCAAGCAGTCAACCATAAAGCGGTTTACTCACGTTAGCTTAGCTCTTTACCAGTAAATCGAATAATAATTTGGGTTAAGCCCTAAATGAACTTCATCATGTGCCCGCTGACGTTCACTTTTAGGAATTAGAATTCCTCCTACCATTTACGGTCGTCGGTCCATCTGGCAGTAGGTATTATACATACTGTTGCAATTGACTTACCTATGGCAGTTGTATTGCCAATGGGTTTTAAAAACATTCTTCCTACGAAACTGGTTACTTAAGAAGAAAACAAAGTATTTGTACGAAACTGGTTACGTTGAGCGGGTGTCGTAGGCGGCCGAAGGGGTTTTCGGGACTTAAGTACGGGTTATTACAATAACTCAGGCTATTCGGTGAAGAAAAACATCGTGAGGAACCTGCATACGCCAAAGATTCGTGTTTCTATTCAAAGGCGTATAATGAAGTATGTGAAGTCCACAAAAAACGGATTGGGGCTCCGTTGGTGGACATGGGCTTGACACATAACATTCCAAAAGGGTCGAGCACCAGTCGCCATGTATTCCTGCCCCCCTAAGAAGATAAGGCAGTTTTGTTATCAATTGCAACAGTAGTAATTATCTATCTACATATAAAATGATCGCAGATGTAAAGTCAAATAATAAGTACTTCTATAACTGGATAGGTACTTCGGTTAGAATCTAATATTGAAGAATGTACCGATCCCCTTCCTTTGAAAGGGTACACATTAACAACACCTAGCCCTAGACTGAATTTTATTTTGAAGAACTTATTTTGCCGCCAAACGATTCAATTTAAAGATACCTTTGAAGCGGCTATTGAGACTTTAATATACTCTGTCAGTTCATTTTGATGGTCAATAAATAATCTAAGCAACTCAATATTTATGACTTAGGTAACCCTTGTATTCTCTCTCGTGGTTGGTAAATAGCTGAGTTGGTACTTTGGTAGTTCTACAGAATCTTTTGGGATTAAAGTAACTCACACTAAATAATTATTTTCAGCAATAATAAATTTAATTCTTAAAGATACTTCATAGTCATAATTTCTATAGGTAACCACAATTTATGACTGGGATACTTCTATGACCTAGAATCTTGAAATTTGCCAAGAAGCAAATGTCTATTAACACAAGTAGGTAATGGAAAAAATCCGAAAACAGTAAATTTGTAGTTACATCACCAAAAAAGAAAATTTTCTATTACCAACAAACTTAATTTTGATTTTTTTTGTAGTATTTTTCAGTTGCGTAGACATTCAGTCACAGAAGAAATATTAGTACAGATTCAGTTATAATATCTATATGTGTAAGATTAGCTTCAATTATTAAGTCTTTTACCAGCTGTGTGTAGAACGAAGCGAGCAATATTTGTTTACTTTAGTTCTTTGTGAACAACGTCCATCCCAGACACAATTCAAAACATCCAATCAAACGAACTCATCCTTTTTATTCGGCGACGAAATTGCAATACGAGAAAGGCTCTTGGTACAATACTTTACTTGTTTCCAGTGCAGAGATTAGGAAACTATTGTTGGACAAAATGTTTTACTTCAGACATAGAGGTAAATAATGTACTACATAATATATCATAATCATTTCAGACGATTTTTTTTAAAACGAGACGAATATTAATATAATAGGTAAGTATAAAAATAGAAAGGTTCCAGAGTGGCCGCCACGGACCGGATAACTAGAAGACGTAAATGTGGGCAGACCTCTCTCAAGATGGACCAGGACCAAGGATCTGATCAAAGTCGCTGGAACTTACTGGATACGAACACCGGGAATATGGAAATGGTGAGTCCAACAGCGGACGTCATCCGGATATGATGATGATGATGGAATAACATCTGGATTCTATCCGTCCGATGTGAACAGTGCAGGTGTTCATGGCTGACATAGGTCATTTACCATTAGGTTGACTGTCTGTAAGCCCCTATAGACATTTCTACATGTGGGCCACTGAGTCCCGGAATCGTTCGTTTACAGTTTTACACCTTAAAATCATTAAAATCAGTCGGAAAAAAAATTGAGGATGTTTATTACAGATAAGTAGGATACCCAACAATAAAGTACCTAGACAGTGCACCACATAAAAGGACCGTCTTTTTCATCAACACAGTAACTTTGTTGGCTGTTAGACAATAGAAGTATTATACTACCTTCACAGTGAAATTTCTTACAAAAATGATATTCACAGCGGGGAATGGCGACAAGGGGAACATGAATTTATTTAAAGAAATACCAGGCATTAATGTATACCAACAGTAATTTCCCTTTCATTACCTATGTTGTGCCAACATAACGAGCGAATAGAGATTTACGGTAAATAACTGAACAGATTTACGGGTAAATTAACTACTGCCAGCGGAATCATTGTTCCTGTAGTAAAAAGTACCTAATTACGTACCTAAGTATAAATTTATCACCTACTTGCATAGGTCATTCAGGTTTTTTAAAATAATGTTTTAAAAAGGTAAAGGTTTAAGATTCGTTAAGCTATTGACGTCATAGAAAAAATAGGACATAAATAATTAGGACAATAATGTTTCCTACGTTTATACGCACTAGGGAGGGTTAGAAATACTAGTATAGTATTTACATTTAACAGCTTTCTTCAAATACCCACTACTGTAAAGGTTTCCTTTCTCCTTTCTTATAAATGCAGAGTTTTTGTGAAAAATAGCATCATGTTCCGTTCCGGCGCTAGGAAATACCTCTCAAAGGAAATGGAGATGGATTGGATACACTTGGCGTGAAGAGGGTTCTTTCTACATACATAATTATTGGATCACTTTCGGCGAGGGCAGGATTTTTAAAAAGTTATAAGTACTTCATCTTGCATCTAGCAAGTAGAAGACCCGTATAATGGCAATACACTTGTAACCTATGTAATTGTATTAATATCATCATATTTTTTTATAAATTAAACATAATACTCTAAAATACTTGTCAGAAATAGAATTTCCTATTGTGCTTATTTCTGAAATAAACAAGAATAATAATGAAAGTAAACATAAAAAAAAAACAATGTAGACGTAATACATAAAAAAACGAATACATAAAGTAAACATAAAAAAAACACTGTCAAATTTCTGGTCTGGTCTAGGTTTGCTCAGAGGAACCTAATGACCATGAGTGTTTCTAAATTCAAGTAAACCTGGAAGTTAGGTCTTAAAAACACTTTGCTTTATAACATCTTGAGGGTACTTCATTTTCTAACTTAAGTCAAAGGAATAAAGTCTTGATTTATACAGGTCCGCTTTATCTTGGCAGTTTGATAAGCGAACAAAAGTAAACGTTAGTGAAAACGTGCAAATCAAAGACTCGTGAGTCGTGACTTCGTTTCCAAAGTACTGGCGACCACACGCGATAACCACCTACCTTTATACACAGCAATAGAGCTGATATTCGTATGAAAATTAACCCTGGCATATTGTACAGTGCATTATAGGTACGTTGTTTACAAAAATGTAGGCATTAAGTACCTAGTATGTTGCGAAGGTTATTACAACATTTCCTGTAACTGAGAGCGATAAAGAAGAAAATAAAGTGCTTTTTAGGGTTCCTTGTTCCAAATTACATACTTCTCCAGTTTATATTTCAAATACCTAGTCCTATTAGTTATTTCATCGATGCCAGTTTAATAAAGTTTTACAACAATATTATTATGTGGTATACGTAGTATAAGAATAATCTAGTGAGATCTTTATCGTTTTCTCTTTGTATATGAAACGTATGGTGTCGTCACTTTGCTTAATAGCTCTCATAACGTTTGAACAATACGTTTACACTTGTTTAAATTCAAATTGTCCTTTTGTTTATGTATATAAAACAATTTATTGATTCGCTTACAAATATCCGGCGATTTCTCAAACTGCTGTATGCCAACGTGGTTTTATCTAATTGGCCGTAAATCTGAAAGTTATAACGAGAAAACCATAAGTATGTATAATATGTATGTATTTATAAGTCGAGATAGTAATCCACAGTAGTTTTACGAGGGGAGACACGATGTCTTCACAGCACTTATCTTCAGCAGAGTAAAGCCATGACGACTGGACGGTCTTAACGCAGAGCAATTCGAAACAGAGGCTGCAGTATTATCAATGTCTCTATACTTCAAATCGCACAAAAAAGGCCGCAAAGTGTACCACAATGTGCCGGTTTCGTCAATAGATTATTTTTGTTCGTAATTTCTCAATCATTGCTGACGGACCAACAGTTGTTGGAATAAGTATATGCCCGACAAAATTCTAGGTAAGTGTTTAAAAGTACCTACTACTATACATATATTTAATTGTAATCTTTTGTACAATAAATAAATGAATATGTAGATCAAGTTTTCCTATAACAATTTTTTATAAAAATGTTATTAACTTTCTCATCATAATTGTCAAGGACAGACGGTCAAAAAATCAGGGTTGGACCCATAGAGTTATGATCTCCTTGGTGGGTGCTCGCGGCCCCCCGCGCCTCCAAAGAGATTCGAACCTTCCTGGTTAGACCAAACCCGGACCAAACTCAAAAAATGTGTGAGTACTTCTGTTTTAATACATTAATCTACAGCAAACTGGCGAGGGCGATGGCGACTTGCAAGTAACGAAATCTCCGATGAGCTGAAAACTACATCTCGCTGAGAAACCATTGGATTTTTTCTCGGGAAAACTAATGGATTTCCGAACGAGAGCAGAAAACAAGATGAAATAAAATGAAATCACTGAGTGTCCGTGCGATGCGACGCTTCAAGTCGTTTCACTATGAATTTTATTGGACTGGAGAGTTGAATACCTTACGTCAGGAATTTTTAATTTATCGCCATTCATTATTTTGCAGAAATGTTGCAAACTTGAAAAGATTTTTTAAACTGCTATTTATACCTAGCGTAGCGTATAGCTTTCAAACTAAACCGCTTTGTTTCATTTTATGAATGCGTTGTATCGAAACTAATAGCATGTAAAATGCATGAAAAAAAACCGTCATAGTCAAAATGTCCCTTTCCTAAAATATCCTTTTCCCAAAATATCCTTTTCCCGAAATGTCCTTTCACAAAAATCTAATTTTTTTTTCAAGTGTTTTTTTTTCCAGAGTGGATAATTAATTATAACCTACTAGGTGAATTGCGTCGGGAGCTAAAAGGAAGAGTAAGATGTATGACTATCAAATAAGTAAAGAAAGATAGCTATCAAGGTATTCCTAGTTTAATTTAGCTAAATATTCCAGTATATAATTTTTCTTTAACTTTGGTCTGGCTTTTAGATTTTAGAATTTGGCTAAGCTATTTCCTATTACTCACATTCTATTATCTAACGAATTTCATTAATAAGTTGGTACCTTAGAGTATACATAAGCTAGTATACTCTAAGGTTGGTACAATTTAATGTGTCAATTTGTAAAATAAGCATTTGGCCGGGCAAAGGGCAGGCTGCGCTCCGTGACGTCACAGCGCGCTCTGACGTCAGAGCTTGCGTACATGTGGGTCAATAGAACGCCAGGTCCCAGCTCTGCCCGGGTAGCAAGCAGCCTGAAGCTGGAAATAGGTCGCAGCTCTAAAATACGCACGTCTATTCAGGGAACTCCTGGCCACGGTCGGATTATGTCGGTCACCATAGGCTTTTCATTATAAAGTCTAGGAAATATAAAATTAACACCAACATTAAATATAATATCGGTTTATTTTCCGTTTTATACGAATATTGACATTGTCTTATCACACTTAAAAAATTACACATTAAAAATAGTCATTAATTTTGTATAATACCTATTTCCGTGATGTCCTTGACGTCATGTAGGTACCTACCTACCTATATTTATTTTGTTGTAGATTATTTGTAGGAAATATTCACCTCTAATAAGTGATGTGTTTTAAAACAAAACTTTTATAAAAAAATTGTTAGTATAATTTTATACAGTAAATGCACACGAAAACTAATGGGGAAAACTATTTTTTACAAAACTTGTGAAACCAAAGCCTTTAGAGCCTACAGATAATACAGAATAATGCATTATCTGAAGGGTCTGACACAAAGTCGTCCAATAAAGACTCTTTATCTCCAATCAATAGCGGCCAGGCCTTTGTTTTACAAAGACAGTAGGGATGAGATAAAATATAAATGCTTTGCTTCACAAAGTAGTTCCTTTGATCTCTTAAAGCAAGCACAGCGAAGCATCTAACTTTACAACTCCTTAGAGCTTATTACTTACTATAAGTACGTATACGTGCAGCTTCGCTATTCTAAGTGTAAGATTTACTTAGTAATTAGGTAATGAGTGAGTTTACTCACTCAACTTGAAGGCAATGCAATTATCTACCCCCACCCCAGTGTTAAGTCAATTATAGTATGTAAAGAAGCTAAATATAAATGCAAAGTCGCTATACTAATATACCCTTGAAGGAACGAATTTAGCTATTCGCTCGCACCAACAAGTTCCTCTCTTCATTATACCAGATTATCTATGTAAAAAACATCTAGAAAAAATAGACAATAAAAAAATGGATGCCTTTTTAATTGTCTGTTTTTTTAAGGCACCGTCTCGTATTCAGTTAAGGAGGCCTTATAAGATCGACCAATTCGTCCGTCACAGCCTGACATATTTCTTATACACAAAATGAAAAGAACAATAATACGTTCTATGTACTTTGATGACTTTTAGCAACTGCGAGTATTTACAAGTATAGGTACCTAATTACATATTTTTGTACGACAGATTGGAACCAGGTCTGTAATTCTCCGAATTTATTGAGCCAAAACAAACCTGACGTAATGAATGCGAGAGCAGTACGACTAAAAAGTCGAGCCTTAAATCAAATTGACAACGTAATGTGTCTGTTTTCGGCTGGCAAGTTACGCTAAAAGCGTCATTAATATCTGTAGGCGTTCTGGTAAATATATTTTTGCTAACGCCTTATGTTACGGCCGACTCGACTGCCGGCTGCGTTAGGTGCTACTGCCAGAGAACATTACATTTCTAGGTACTAATTATGTAGTAGTAATATTACTCTTAATGTAGTATTACTACATTTGGTGGCCTCATTTAGACATTGTTAGATCCAACTGTGAACATGGACAGACTTATCTTATCTTCTCAGGGGGCCAGGAATACTTGGCGACACTTCGACCCTCTGGGATCTGTTGTGCCAAACCCCTGTCCCCCAAACGGTGCTCCAATCCGTTTTTTGGTGGACGTATGAATATACGTCTTAGAATAGTAAATACCAGTCTTTGGCGTATGCAGGTTTCCTCACGATGTTTTCCTTCACCGAAAAACCTGTGGTATTATAATAAACCGTACTTAAGTTTCGAAAAACTCATTGGTACGCGCAAGGATCGAACCCACGACCTCATGAACGCGAGGCGAGTGCACAAACAACTAGGCTACCACGGCTCCCATGGACAGACTTATAATAATAGTCTGAAAATAATTGAAATAAGGAGAAAAAAAAACTTGTCTCGAACTCTCGACCAAAATACTAAGCGTACACATTCACTTAGTCTCTCTCTTTAAAGTGTAACGCGTGCTTCACATTTTGTCGTGGACGAAAAGTAATAATAAAAAAAAACTTACCTACTGGTAGAAGATCTCCGCCGAATTTCGAATAGTGAGTAACTAGATCGCGACTGTTTTGCTTCATTTTCTTTGCTCGCAAACTATGTGCTAGGCCGGTCCATTCATTTTGAATGGGTCGAAGGTTGTACCTACCATTTTAATAGTCATTTGAAAGAGTTAACCTCTACTTTGACGTAATGAACAATAACTTGCCTTAATAGCTCTGGAAGCGGCCGCAAGGCCAACAAAAACAACTGAAACAACAAAGATAAGGCTTATACTTAACTTACTGTACAGTCAGCAGCGTATATTAGCTTCGTCAATCCCTTTTATCATTAGACACCAGCAGTTGATGATGGCATTGTAAATTTACTGCCGCCGACCACAAAGCGAATTTGACTGAATCATCGTCCGATCATCCACCATTTACTACCAATATTTATGCCCGTTTCCATTATGGAACCAAAATTTTGAACCACTTTGAATTTTGTATTGATTTTATACGTTACAAACGTATAATAATCTTAATGAATATTTATATAAAAAATTGAATGATTATTTGTGACATTTTTAAATTTAATTTTTCGTATGTAATTGTGTGTATTTGTATTAATTATGTGTGCATGTAAACTTGACTTGTAAAATGTCTTTACCAAATATAATATTGATTGATTGATATGCAATTTTAGTGGTAAACAATATGGAAATATTGAGCTCCAGTTAATTGTTGTGAGTTTCAGCTCGTTTTTATTACCAGTAGGGATGATGGAGGCGGGTTACAGGAAAGAAAGCTTGTTTTTAAAAAGCTTTTTTTTACTATTATTTAGTACTATCCTTACCTACACCATTAGCTATACCTACGCGTATTAATCAAACCCAACATATGGCATCAATTCCGAAGGGAATTTCCCTTTCATTTGATCTTTTAGTAGGATACGTTTTTTTGGGTAAATTGTTTTTTTCTCTTATCTAAGGTCGCGCAGCATCCCAGCTTAAGGCCTTTTTCTTTGCGTCCAAACATCGTGTAACGTTTGTTCCACTTGAGCAGAAAAATAAACATAGAAGTGCAACTACTTACCTACTGTTAAATCGTAATCCGTACTCGAAGTACATTATTGAAAGAACATACATACATACATACATATCTTCACGCTATGTCCCTGGCGGGGTAGGCAGAAAGAACATACAGACAGTAAATAGATTTTTATGAAAATAAATGTAATAGCTGCTAGGTAAGCATTAGTAGCGTCGGGGATAAGACGCGGCCTATCATATCGAAAGGTCCGAAGTTCGATCCCCGGCTGGGCCATGTGTCACAGGGCTTTTTTCGAAACTTAAGTACATTTACTGACTGCTCTCAAACGGTGAAGGAAAACATCGTGAGGAAACTTGCATACGCCGAAGAAGAAATTCTTAGGCGCATGTGAAGTCCACCAACCCGCACTGGGCTAGCGTGGTGGACTATAGTCCTCACCCCCTCGTTGAGAGGGTAGGCCTGAGCCCCAGCAGTGGGGACATGTAAATAGGCTGTAGATGAAGTATTAAGAATATGGTTTCCGTTTCAGCTATTTTTTTAAAATATTAACATTAAATTAAAATTTTACTAGGAATTTTTTTTCATACCTACAATGCGTATAGGGAAACAAAAAGTTATTTCTAGCACACTTTGTTTAGGTTCAAACGATTTATAAGCCATTTTGAATTATGATAAAAGTATATTGCGTTTTGTAAGGCCCTATCGGATACATAAATTATATTGGGGCTTAAATGGCTTTGCCGAATTTCTAGTTCCCGACCCAAATATAGTCGATTTACAAGGAGCGATCGTCTGCATCGTCCCTTTAATCCCTGACCTCATTTCCCGGCTTCGGGTTTTATCCTGATGGGATCTCCAATATATATAAACTTGTAAGACACAGCAAGAACTGTAATATGAAAGGCTCTTGCCGCGAGTCGTTGATCTAGTGGTTAAGATGAGATGTAACGAAAAAGAGGAAGATTGTGTTACCTCTCTCTTTCAATTATTTTGCTGTCAACTTTAAATAATATGATTCCTTTCAGATTCGGGCGTAATGTCAGTCTAATTGAAAGAGGAAAGACGTTGCTCAAACTTCCCGTACGTACGACGAGACAGACGATTCAATGTGCGAATAACATTCGAGAAAAGTTTGAGATGCTCTAGTTGGGTTTATTGCGAAAAGTTTCAATGAGGGTTGTCTCAATGAATACAACATAATAATCATTAGAATGTGGCTGTCAGATTTTGGTTTTTGAAAAACGAACTCTATCTAGACTTCACATAAGTCTAGTGTTTGAACTTGTTTTTTGGGTCGCAAAACCCGTTTTAACACTCTGAGGGATAATGAGACAACCGTGAGTGTTATTCGCAGCTCCTTGTAATAAACAAAGAGCTGCTAATACTTAACTTAATAACACTAAGATTTTGAACGAGTAAAAGCATAGACACTTATGTCAAACCACGAACTAAGGGAGATTATAGCAACTTTAAGTTAACAACAGTTACTTTTTATTAAAATAAGATCTTTGTGAATTTTTTTTATAAAATTGAGCAAATTTTTTAGTTTTCTTTATATAAAAAAAATTCAACCTGTCTGTAAGCTTTATATGTATTTAATAATTATTTCATTAGACATTTGTATTACGAGAACCTCGTCAAATATGACGATAAGAAATAGTAAACTACATTCCATAGAATATTAAAATATTCCATACTAAAAACGCCAAAGTAAGTCCATCTGGGATATTATATATAACAAGTGAACAACATGCCGATTTAATTAAATATATCTTTAGTTCCAGGGATTGCCTTGAGTCAAATTCTCAAAACCTTTATGTAATGTATGTTAGTTAGTGCAGCTTAAAACATAGCACTCGGTCTTAACTGTCTAAAGTCCATTTAGACAGATGAAATCCAAAATTTTTAATGACATCCAAAAGGTAAAAAGGGCGAGTAAGGAAAAACTGTCGTCCACACGAGGGTTTTCCCCTCTTGCAAGTAGCTCGCTACTGTAATAATAAAAGAGTTTGGAATCGCCGCCGCCGCCCGCCGCGATGCCCGCGCGTGCGCATTCTGTGCTCTGTGGTACTTAATAAATAAATAAATAAAAAAGCCATTTATTCCTTATATCTAAAATTTGTTACAGTGTTTCTTTTTTCTTAAATTAAAACAATAGGTTTTTCTTTAACACTAAATTTTTTTGTTTGTTTGGAGGAGGCCTGTGGTACTTATGGATGTATAATTATGGAGTACTAAGGAGTTATAAAGGCAGCAGTAGAAGCCAACACAATGTCCTTTTAAATCTATAGCAAAAGTTATGCCAGAGTAAGCACAATTGAAAAACTCACTAAAGGTGGATAGTTCCAACCACAGAAATGTAAAACCACTTGGGAACGAAGCGAGCTTTTTTATTTTCTGTGGTAGCAACCCTGTCACAACAATGACGATGGCATGAGTTTTATTTAGCGAGCTGTCTTTATAAATCCGTGCCTCCACCCTCTCGACTAAGTTCGCCTATGTGGGTCCCGTTACAATTCCTCAGTGCAAACTTCTTGTGTATAAACTTCTAACGCCTTTGACAACAATTACAGTGCTATTCTTAGTTTAGTCAAGAAAATGACGAAACGTTACGAAAATTAATTCAAAACAAACATTAAATTATGCATATTAATTAAACAGCATGAGTTGCGATAGTAAGGTAGATAATAATTCGCACAGAATAGATACCGCATGTTGAAAATATTTTACTAATTCGAATTCACCAAAGAATGAAGGGGAAACACCCGATTGGCTATTTCAATTCAATTTTTTATTGCGTCCATAATTGTAGTTACATGCTGGTTACGCCTGCCGACCTGATCTTAAATTCTAGAATTTATGCAAGTACATTGTGTCATCAATTGTCGTTTATGCGGTATCTTATTATGGTTGTCTGTGCATTTTGAACCGTATCGGCGTAAATGTTATGAACGGACGATACTCCGTAATGGATTACGCCCGTAATGGGCTCCCTAAACGATCAATCTGCATGACATGCAAATATGCTGTCACTCATGCATGATCGTCTAGCTGTAGTCATTGACGTGCAAGACCTACGTGCTGCCCGTTGCTTCACTGTACTGATTGATAGCAAGCATAATGGTCCATCATGCAGCATGACAATCACGTAAACGTAACGCATGTCATGCAAGCATGATCGTTTAGGGACCGCTTAACACTTACGGCGGCGTTAAGTACAGTAACGTGTTGCTAATACGCATCTACCAAGGCTTTACAAACCTACAAATACCTGATGACAACATTAAGCGTTTCTATTTTCTAACGGTTCATTTAAGCCGAGTCTCCTAAAGCTTTCCACTTGGTAGCAGCTTAACCTTTACGAGCTGAACCTTGACCTACATACACCTAAATTTAACCCCTAAGCCAGTTACGTCGGCGTTTGTAGATAAATTATAATATGTAGATATAAGCAACTGCTTCCGTTTCTGTAAGTAAATGTGTAGCTTAATCTGACTTATCTTTAGTTTTGAAGGTTCCTAATTTTATTATGATTTAAAATGATTTTTACAAATTTCGAAAAGTTATAGAACAAAAGTTGTTGGACTTGATTGACCCCTCAAAGCAGCTGGTCTATTTATTTGTATACTTACCCTGTATTTTCAACTGACTTTATTTTGTCTAAGTATAGGTATAATGTTTTTAAGCGGTTACATTTTAACCAGAATAAATTTTGAAAATCAATTTCGTATTATAATTCTTAATTATACAATTGTTTATGAGAATATTTAACGTTTCGTTAATAATGTATGTGCACCAACTTTCTAAGGGTTGCCATAGGTCAAAATAATCTATAAGGCCCGCGAAATTGATTTTCACCGAAAAGCATGGTAAAGCCGTTGTAAACAGAAAAAATAACATCAGTTTTTTTCCCATATTGGCGCCATTGTAAAGGGATCCCAGACACACGCAGCCTGCGGTGGCGGTGGCGATCTGTTGTATTCCCTATGCAATGTATGTGAGGCTTCAGACATGCGCGGCCTGCGTTTGCGTATTGAAGCTGCGGCCTGCGGCTGGGAAAAGCTTTACTCACCCGTGACGTAATCCATAACTCGGACGTGAGGCAACATTGACGCAGCGATTTCACACACTGATCGTGATACCCATTTTCAGACTTGCGAGTTTTCTAATTTTGAATTTTATATCCGCTCCCGGCTTTCTTGAATCAAAACGGATTGCGTTCAACTCGTTTGATAGCTGATAAAGTTTCGCCGCAGCCAGCGGCAGATGTTGTTTATAGTTTTCGGGCTGAGGCTGCCTTGACTCTTGTAAGGAAAGTGTCGTAAAGCCGTCCATAACCTACATCAGAGGGGAGCAATTATTAGGAAATAGGTTATAATATGATCAATTACGTTGATGGAGTACCCTTAACTTTGTTTTTATTACATAATTAGTCCCCCGTCATCTTCATAGAGTGAATAAACAGAAATTATATGATGCTCAATACCTTCTGATTGTAAGCTGGGACATACTTATTTGGACCTAGGTTCACAGTATCAGTGCGTGACATACGGACCCTTCAGGGCGCGAGGCCTACTCGCACTTGTCCGCCTTTTATTACACTATAGTTAACACAATGGTTTCTTTTTCAGGAACAGTCACAAATAAAAATGAATACAAAATTAGGTTTCATCGTGATACATCTGTAACTTCCGGCATGTAGAGAAAGGTGTAAAAAGCATTATAGTACAGTCGCGGTATGAAAAGTTTCGTCATCTTAAAGTCTATATTTGCTTGTACCCATGCAGGAAACAGTATTGCCAACATTTGAATAACTCAGACTTAATCGAAAAGAAATCCAAACTTCGATAAAGTACGGAGATTTAATTGTAATAATCGATAAATTTGTAGTACGTTAATTGGAATATAATTGTTATAGGTAACTAATAGTAAGTGATAGACTAGAGACTTCTAGACTTTACAGTCAATAATCATAATTGAAATATATTATTCACAATCATATTAGGTATGTTGCCAACGAAAGCCTTGCAAGGTTTGACTAGACTTCAAATAAACAAAGGGGCAATTATATTAAAAGCACAAATTGTGTGTTATATTAAAACTCAATTTTTGTCCTGAAAAAAGGTTATTCTTTACAGTAAGGTACTCGTAAATAGCAAAATATAATAGTTCGTAAGGTAGTTTTAACAGTAAGGTAAATAATAAGGTATAGTCTGGTCACTTAGATAGTGTCGGTAGGTACACCCGAACGGAATATGGGTAAGGCCGCGTATTTATATTTATTTCTTTTGGAAAAATTACAAATATAAATAATACACACAAGTTCATTCCAACACAATGCCGATGGACAGAAGTTAGGATTTGCTTGGGTACATGTTTTACCAAAAGTTCGTCTTTTTGTTTTTGGTTCAGCCGAAATTTCATTTTGAGACACCTTCTCGGCGAAAACACATTTTCTATAAACGTACGCAGCAGTCAACACACTCTTTTATTTAATGCGACGAACGCCTCGATATAAAATGCCAAGTTTAACAGCGGGCGTACGCCGCTGTCGGCGTCCTTTGTTTTCGCGGCGGCATTAATCGTTTGACTAGAGGCAGCGCGTGCCGGCCGGCATTTTACAAATGCGAACGGACTTTAGAATAGTTAGTAAGGTAGTTCAGTAAAGGCTGGGGTAGGTACTATGTAGTGCGTGTTCATCTAAATCTCTCTCACTTTATTGGATTTTACGACCGCCGTAAAACTCGGCTGGGAGGCTCCACTCATATTAATCTAGCCTATTTGTAGAGGAACGTTAGGACGGGTAGGTATTACTTTTTATGCGGGCTGCCTGGCTGCCTGCCGCATTAGGAACAAAGGCCCCAGACACTGCGACCGAAATTCACATAGAACACCTAAATGGGAAATCAGAATACAATCTATTTGTGACAAACATCGGAACATCAAAATGAATCTTTCTAGTCTTTTTTAACTACATTTTATCCCGTATGATTAAAACTTAAGACGTCATGTCATTCTATGTAAAAAATCTTTAAAAAAACATGCAAATTTTTAAGCAAATCGTATACCGACACAATTTTTGAGAAAACGACTTTTTCAATTTATTTTGTTTCGGTGGTAGTACCCTTAATTTTAATGCGATGACATACACAAGCATTTATAGGTACATACACACATCAACATTTTTCAGTATCGACTTTATATTATAAGTTTAATCAATTTTTATCAAAACAAACGCAATTATTTTTGCCCGATTATATAATACTTCCCTCACTCCTAATACTCAAAGTAAATTAAACTTAATTAAAATAAGTTTTTTTTGGGAATGGTAACGTAATTAACCTAAGTTCGAGAATGCCCTCATAAAATACTTTCATTACCACACAAATCTCAAGACAACATAGTATGGGTATAACCAAAGGAAATAAGTTCGGATTGCCAACAAAACTCGGCTATGTAGAAATAATGATATTCTACCTTAAAGGAAACGAGATCCCGAAGGACACATAGGTAGGTATCTAACTTCACGGATACGACATAACTTAAGTCAGAATAAAGCCTTCGATTTAGGACATATCCTCTGAAGCCTATAAAGAAGGCTCTATCTTTGTGTAATATACTTACCTACATAATATCAATAAGTCATTCATTTATTTAGTTTCATTTTACACAAGTTTATTTTCCTTACTTATGTCACAGAGTAATAATAGTTTCCCAAAGTGCTATTTATGACTTAAGCTATTAATACTGTACGAAGTTTAATCAAACTCTGTTCAGCCTTTAAGGCTTGATTGCGTGACAAAAATAAGAACAAAGAAAAAGCGACATGGCCAAGTTTTCGCATTGGAATCAAAGTTGAGTTTCATTTTACATTAGCTCTTATATCACAGTTTAGATAACGGTAAATTTCGTTCGTGTAACTGAAATTAATTAATTTGACAATAATTAACTGTGTCATAATTTCCCCTGCCTTCGCAAAATTAAATTATATTCGTTTCGTATGATAACGTAATTGTAATTGTAAATATTTGCTTCCTATTAATAACGTAATGAAGATCAACTTCGTTTTATAAATAGGTATTATTGAAGGGGGAACATCTCGTTACCCATGTGTTACCCAAATTGATTCTCACATACTTCGATAAAGCTTTTAATGCGTTGTGGGACGTATTTGGGTGGGGCTCACAAAGCAAATAATTTACCATAACACACGTCAAATGTCAGTGTGATACAATTTCACGTGTGATAAGGCACATTCTTTGTGAGCCCCACCCATTGTTATGCCGTTTTGAGGATTGAAGCATGCCTTTAATTATTATCTAGATTATAATAAATGTGCCCTTATACAAAATCAATCCGTCAACATACTAATGTGCTTAATGTCTCAACAAGGGCATGCGGGCTATTATTATTTGAGGTGGGGCTCTTTCAAGGTTTATCTAGCCTTGTATCACTGCGAACATTGCTGATCTATTGTGATCGCTGCCTTTCTATAGTTCAGTGTTGAGCTTTGCATCCGTTAGGAACTTCAGTACGCTTTTGGCACTTATACTTCATCGGGTTGAAGTATGTAGTTGCCAAAGTGGGCGCTTCTTTTACGCATCAGTGGGCCACATTCGCACAGAAGGTGCAATGGCGTTTCCTCTGCCTATTGGCAGAGTCTGCACATTTTAGTGTCTCTTAGATTGAGGTTGAACATGTGCTTGTTCATACGATACTGTCTAAGCAAGGGCATGCGGGCTATATTCCAACATGCTAGCTCAGTTGGGTGGACCCGCCCTTATATATGTTGTTAAAAAATTATATTATGTCCTACGTAAAATGAGAAATAAATAGAGGTAGATTAAAAATGTCACTTATACCAAAACAAAATTGTATATAGCTAAGACATATAAATAAGTAAGTAACTTTAAAGACTTGTGTGTATTTAAAAAAAGTTAATATTTCTAACCTTAGGTATAGTATTTTTGTGAACTTTAACATTCACACGACCTTTTCCTTATATCTCTATGTTATGTTCAACTCAATTCAGTTTTCCTCACTAAGGCCTTAGAAAATAAGGAAATTTATACTCCGCTGTAAGAGAAAAATTACGTGACCTTTTCAATTTCTCCCCGCTCACCCCGCCCGGGCTCGCCACCTATGTATCGATTCATATCTAAAATGACGGGCAGGTGCAACAGGTCACGTCAATTGCATAACACGATTACAAACCTTAGACTATTTTCCATCGCTATCGTGGCTATTGCGTAAGCATAAGGACGAATGTCGATAGACGGTTAGCATGTAACGTCGCATCCAAATTGCAGTGGTATTCGTAGATGCGTTTGTAGTAGTTAGTTTTCCCAGGGTCCGTGTGACAGAGACAGATAGCTGCCTAAAGAGATAGAGTGTATGTAAACGCAGTTTAGCAAATGGGTTGACCTAGAATTCAGGGCACCTACATACGTTTATATAATGTTTACTTATATAATTTGCAGCATTTCTTGTGCTTTGTTTTTAGATTTGTTATAAATGGACTTTGGCTATGTTTTATTTATTTATTTTAGATGGAAAGGCAGGTTAAAGAATGCTTCCATATCAGCAGAAGTCTTCATTATTCAAATTAATTCGTCCTTATTTGATTAACACCATTTTGGCGCTGAGGCTAAGGAGGTTATACGGGAGAACAATAACGAGTGTCCTTGAAACTAAGCTTTAAATCGGCGCATTTAATTAGCTGTTAATTGTATGCGAAAGAGCCAGTCCAATGGTTATATCATCAATACTCGTTTGGGTCAAAATAAATGACCTAGCATAATGAAAATGTACGTTTATTCAATGTATGGTAACGCTAAGTACTTTTTATTGTTTCCTTTCCGCATTTACCACGGGTACTCGCAAATAAATCTCACTGAATCGAGATTCGAGATGGCAGCCATTAGTAGAGGAATGCCCGGGCTGGCTATAAATAGACGCAGGGGTTGCACCTTTGCACTTTAGCTGCACCTATCACGACCTTTCGCTATATTGATTTTATGTCCTGTAACGGTGAATCTGGGCGAGAATACTAGGTTACACTTTGACTACGTATTGACATAAATGGGTCAGTCAAAGTGACACGATCCCTTTGTACCTACTGTAATCGGTACTATTGGGTCCGGTCCTAAGGCACAGTCTTAAAATTGTTTCTGTCACTGTCACACATTATTATGAAAATAAGGACCACAAAAAAATCTGTGCTGTAAGTAAGTAAAGTAAGTAAGGCTGGACATAGGCTAGACTTATTAACGCGATAAACTATTCCCGCGGGGGGAAAATATCATAATACCTAAAGTACAACAGCAAGTGTACTTTTATAGATTGTTTATCGTTTGTTGATTAATATTTATGTATTTTAAACTTAATCTCAACTATTCTCAACTTATTATTCCCTGAAAAATATTAAACAAGATTTTACTAAATATGTTTATACAAAATATTTGACTAATTAATACATATTTAACCTTTTTGAAATTGGACTGTACTGTATGTCTTTGTAAATTATTATTTGAAACCGTGGGCTCACGAAAATTACCCACATAATGCTCGTTTGTAATGGCACCATTTTACGCTTTTAGAATGTTCTTCTGTGTTATAAAAAGATACATTATCCGGCCACTTTAGCAGTATTATTTCACACTCTGTTTTGTTTCAGTTTGAAAAATAATTTCAAAAGTACGTACGTATAAGTAGTTACGTAAGTCTAGAAGGGAAATAACAGTACCTAATTAAGTACCTAATCTCAAATCGAATTCGGAAAACCAACTTATTGCAAAATGCAAAAAAAAAAATTATAATGTTTACACCCATATTTTAGAACCTTGACCTACCTGAACTGTACAAAAGGAAGCACCCCATGACGATGCCATAAGCTTGTCAGTAGTCAAACAACCAATAAAGTACTATATACACAAGTTTACACAGCGCAACCCTGATTCAATCCCATAGAACAAGCAACTTTACGCTGCAGAGTTAAATATAGCAATTGTACTATTACATTTACACGCGTATAGGGTACATCGTAAACCGGCCAGGTAGCTACCCCTTCGTACGTGCCCGAACTGCGTACAGCCTACATCGTACTGTTTGCGAGTGTCTGTGTGAGCGTGTCGCTGTGTGTGTGACCTACATTCACGCCAGGGCTGCCAGCTACTCCTGTATAATGGCAGATAATACCCCCCTATAGCGGGAGGTTTATATGGAGCTTGGGTGTCGGTAAAATTTATCGTACGCGAAGGAAAATTCGTGAAGTTGAAATATAAGACGCGCCACGGCTTCACTCAACGGATGATTATCTTATCGATCTGCGTAGGCGTAGCCGATTTTATGACATTTTCCTCAAATAAATAGGATGAGACTTGCTTTATCAAAACGTGACCTTCATTCCAATATACATCTTTCTGCCGTAAACAGTCTTTCCGTGTACCTACCATTAGTAATACATATTATACGTGATAAAATTTTGAATTACAACTTGGAGAACATTATTCGTATCTATCTTTTACCCAATACCTATTCGATACAGCGCGCTGCAACGTTATCAAAATGTTATCCGTTTCTGGAGCTAATCGTGTACCCTGCTTTGGGTAAGTCAATACGGGTAGACCTCTTAGCAATATATCTTGTCCACTAAATATTCGATTAGATGAATCCTCAGCTCGTGCGGACGCTGAAATGACGATGTTCCGTGGCAGTTCCATTCAGGGCATAAACTCCAAGACTTACAGGAGCCGGCCGTCCCTCACCCTGAACGGGCTTGTCTTTCGTTTAATGTCAGGGGTCGCGCGATCGATGCAGCGCCCGCCTACGCCCGCGTCCGCATCCCGATTGTGCCGCGTCGCAGGCCATAAGCGCTAGCGAGTTGCAGTCTGGTATTAGTTTGCTATTTTTATTTCCACAAGCTTTTTAACTTGGTTTCCTGTTTTTGTTTCCGGGAAGGATCTTGCGATTGGTTTTTCGACCACTAAGTACCCGATATCCGATTACGGTATGTTAGTGGAGTTGCTAAACCATGGTATTGAATCACGCCATGAGAGATATTTTTATATTTATTTAATTAATTTATTTAATGTTGTAATTATTTAAGGTTTAACCAATTACAGTAACCAATTAATTTGTAAATAGGTATCCATAAAGAGCAATGTCAGAATATAATTAAAATCAAATAATATTATTAAAAGAAAACGATTACACAATGTTGATGTCAAAACTTACAAATCACTTAAATACATGGAGTAACTTCTTGCTTAAACATAACCAAAATCATTTATCCATCCTTTCACAAATCTTCAAACAATCAATCAATCGATCAAAGTATTTCAAAGATGATCCAATATTGATTATACTTGGTACACAGTGACATATTACTAGCTTATATCTTACAATTTTTTAAATTTAAAGCAGAAAAGTTATCTACTAGGAAGTATGTTAAAATGCGCAAACTATGTAAGTAGTACTTTTCTTGTTAAATAATTTAAAATATTATTATTATTTATTCAAAAGTTCCAATTCCTTTTTCTTTCCCACCAAGCTGAAAAACATAATTTCGCTACGAGCGCTACGCCGTAGCAATCTCAGTTTCTAATGATTATGAATTTGATGATTTTAACGGACCCCCAACAAATACATGTAAATGCTAAGGTCCTTACGGCCATATTCCCAACCACGTTTTGTAACCAACTTTTTCCTTGATCGCAACTAGTTGTGAAAGAAGAATTTTATTTCTTTATTCGCATCTAGTAGGTAAGAGTTTCCCCATAACCTTCCAACGCAACTAGATGCAAATAAAGAAATAAAATACTTCTTTCGCAACTAGTTGTAAACAAAGAAAAGTACTTCTTCTGCGGCAAAAGAAGAACTGCTGAGACTACGTGTCGCTACCGCTTACATATTATACCATACGCAGTGGTGAACTAAAATCCAGCTCAATGTTGCTGAATAGGTCGAATGGCTCTAAACGCCGGCTCGCAATGGCTCTTTGCGTATTCCCGGATACGGCATACACGGCACATAAGGCATTCAGTAAGACTCGCTGAAAGCGGGCATTGCGCCGCATGGCAACACACTCCGGAGAGCATTTCAGTGTTGCTAAGAATGACGGCGCTCAAAGGAAATGAGACAGATGGGACTTATTTATTTTTAGATAGGTACATTTTATATTCAAAGTTCATAATTTTATTAAATAGAAAATAAATAGATACTGAATCGAATTTGTATATACCTATATCTATTGCATAGCTCAACTTAAATCATGCCTACTTGGGAACGATTTCACCTAAAACATTGTCTCGAAGATATATAAGATAAGATATATAAGCATAGCACTGACATAAGACTGACTTTGTATACAATCATTTTCTGTTCTTTGTATATTTTCCTTTCGAAACGTGAAATAAAGAGTTGTACAAATAAATATCTGAAAATCAAACGTCAAACAAAATAAATACGTCAAATCACGGACTTCAAAACCACTTGCCGAGCCTATTAAACTTTGATTAAGTCTTCGGCCTCTGAATAAAACAAATCAGAGCCTATTTCTCGTCACAAGTTCCGGTTTCCATCGTAAAAGTAATTCCGTTCCGTTCCAGGAAAATGATATCCTGCCTTAGACAAGATAAACTGATTAAAACTAATCAATTTTGCTTCAAAATTTGGGACAAATTTCAGCTTAGTACCTGCACTTAGCTAATAAGACGAAAATGACAAGACGTGACTATGACGAAAATTTATATTCTTAATTATGCTATAGCCAAAAGTTAAAATTTATATTCATAATTATGCTATAGCCAAAAGTTAAAATTTATATTCATAATTATGCTATAGCCAAAAGTTAAAAGTTATATTCATAATTATGCTCTAGCCAAAAGTTGTCTAGACGAAATCGCTTATAGCGATAATGCCGCCTAAATGTACGATCGACCGCACGTCAGTGGTAACAAAACCAGTATAAACTGGTCTTGCATAGTATTGAAACTCCATAATAGGCTAGGCTAGGTCAAGGTCAAAGTGTTTCCAGTGATGTGCGGTCGACTGTACTAAAGTAAACTGCTGTGTTTTTATTGTGCAATATATAGTAATGAAATGAAAAAAAAGATTTAGGTGCCTAACAAATGAGCATAAATATCTGTTAGGAGCGCTACGCCGTAGGTGCTACGGTGGCGTAGCGCTCGCGTAGATGTATTTTCTAAATGAGACGGTCAGTACCCCAGTACTATGGGTTTACAACCTCGCTAGCGACTACGTAAAACTGTATCTATATATCACTGTCTTTCGTAATTAGTCGAAAAGAGACAGCACTATTACGTATTTACGTAGTCGTTAGTGAGTATCGACGCTGTCAACTCGTGGTAGGGGCACAGAACATGTTGCCACTGCCACTACTACCCTGTCAGATTTTTATTTTGTTCCACTTATATAACCAAGTTTGATAACCAGTTATGTGCCTGGAAAAAAAACCAAGTTATCTAAATGTAGATAGAATTAAATTTTTGATTTAGATCACCACGTTAGATAACGAGTTGCCTAGCTAGAATCATTTTTCCTCTTATATAACCAGTTATCCAAGAACGTTGCGTTCCCAAAAATAAATAAAAGGACAAAGTACAATATACCCCAAAATAGTAAAATTGAAATGGACAAAAGAACTCTTGCAAGTAATAAAATGAAATGTTAATGGCACTTAAAAGAAACTTAGTTCATGTTAGGCTCATTTAGATAATATTATTAGCCCGTCGCCGCCGGTAGGTTTTACTGTATCAACCGTTTGAGAGCGCCATTAAACTTAAGTATATGTTACTTTTACAGGATTTTACTTTTGAACGACTACTTATTATAGGAATTTTGTGTTTGTTCAAAAATAATTCGCATTTTTGATGAAAATCGATTATAATATTACACTTAAAATAAAAATATAAAGAATTCCTTATGGAAACCGGATCCGTATAATGATCATTCATTTCACCTTTGTAACTTTCTTACGAGACGATCGAAGGGTAGGTACAAACTCTTAGGGCTTCTTTCACCACTTGCTGATAAAGTCCCAGATACCCTATATGAAGGTTATCTACCACATATCCTTTTTTCTCTGTTTCACAGGTATCTGATTGTCTATATCATATATATTTTATATAGTCTATCACACAGATTTATCTGATAGATTAGTTTATCACTAAGATTACTATCTGTAACAATATCAGGAAGTGGTGAAAGAAGCCCTTACACTTACATCGATTTACATCAAAAATACGATTTTTTTCTTCGCCTACTTAAAGTCGTTCGAAAATAAGAAGTACAGAACTTTGTTCTAAGGTAGGTATTAGTGCATATAAGTGCGTTTGTAAATTTATCCATGAAATTTGCAAAATATTCACTACGGGACGTCGTAGGACGTATGACAGTACTAGAATCATGACCACATTAGGACTATTCATAGACCAAATGAATATATTTGAAAGAAGCTGGCGTTAACATGGGTCTGCCGTGCCGGCGGCATTTCTAACTAGGTTAACAAGCGACTGCGGCTCTCACTAATTAGGAACAGTCGAGAGTTCCACAGCTTCTTGTAACTCTGCGCTCCTGGTACTTTGAATTAATTTCTGTTCGTTATACGAGTTACTATAGTGGTCCCAAAACGATCATGCTTGCATGACATGCAACGTTTACGTGAATTATCATGCTGCATGATGGACCATCATGCTTGCTATCAATCAGTACAGTGAAGCAACGGCCAGCACGTAGTTTGCATGTTATGCACGTCAATCCCTACAACTAGACGTCATGCGTGAGTGACAGCACGTAATGCATGTCATGCCGCATGATCGTTTAGGGAGTCCATATGTAACTTACCAACATCACACAGGATCGTATCTTGTAAGGATGCTGGCACAACATTTTCTATGTAACAACCATTCGTCGTGGCGTAGTGGGGAAGACCCCCAGCCTATCATGTCGAGACGTCCGAGTTCGATCCCCGGTTGGCCCATAGGTTTTCTAGTTAAGTATAACTGCTTTCAAACGGTGAAGGAAAACATCGTGAGGAAACCAGCATATAGGAACATATTAAAATACTGTTGATTTGATTAATCTCTCACAATGTATATAAATACTTGGTATAGTAATAACTCATCCTTGAATTACATGTTAGGATACTTTATAATACAACGCAGATGAGGGGCATCAGCTAGGCCACTACATAACGATGTTATGCAATACACAATTTCAGTCATAATTGCTAAGGAAAGTTCACATTCGAATAAACCATACCTCTTTCCAATTACAATACTAGTCGACTGTTACAAAGCAACTCATTACTAGTTTTTTTATTTTTTATAATACCTGATGGATTGTGATGTTGAGGCCGAAGACAGCACGCTCTTGCTCAGAAGGTGATAATTATTATCTCTTAAGAACGACGAACTCAAGGTGACCTCCAAAACTAGGAGTGTTTCATGAAGTGACTTCTTTAAAATAAAAGACTTACCCAGTCCAGTAGGCATACCAGAAATTTGCCGCTCGCCTATTACCCCATAATAATAATCTTGCCACACTTAAGTACTCTGCAAGTTATTAAAGTACTTAGGCAAAAGAAAAACACGCTTATAAATACTGTCGCGAAAAACGCTGCAAAAGAAAATTCCGGGAACTCATTAATACCGTTCTCTCAGTTTTAATTGGATATCCTTAAGAAGTTCGTCCTCACAATTTTGCAAAGTTCGTCCCAGTTCTTCATTACGCAGGGGTAACGTTTTAGGGTATAAACATATAAATCACATTCTCAAACTGAAAATCATTGCGCTAAAGTTACTGCAAGTTAAAGTAATACGAGTCTACGAGGATTCTTCCTTGATTGTTGTTTGGTTCGAGTTTTTATTTGATGTTGGGAACTTGAGAGTTACTTCTTGATTAAAAGCCGCTGTTTCATTGTACCTATAGGTTCTTTTCCAAACTCATAAAATTATGACAAAAGTTATTTTTTGTTTTTTTGAAGTATAGATGTACCAAGTTATCTGTAAAGTGGCAGAATCAGGAACTACGCAGAAAGTCATTCGGCCGTCAGCACAAAATATATAGAAAAATATAAAGAGCCACCCTTCAGTTCACAGATAACTTGGTAAGTCTATACCTACTCAATATGACAATTTAAGTCATTGAACAATATAGGTTAGGTGATGGTCTCAGGTGATGGTTTATGGGAAAGTCTTCTGTCTCATTCTGTCTCTAACCATAGAGTCAAACAGACAACTTTAAAATAAATTCAAATAATTGCTGGACAGATTTTGGTGTAGTTTTTACTGTTACTGAGGTCATTATCGGAACATTTTTATTATTATTATTATTTAAACAAGTCGACAAAAACACTTACAACTTTCACGTGGATCAGGTAGCGCATCTTTCATATTTACCCTTCGCGTAGGCGTGAGCACATTGGATTTTATGGATTAATAGCGAGACGAGAAGTCTCCCAACGGATTTTATAAGATTTTCTCCGCCTGTACTTTAACAAATTTTATTATATTTATGAGAAAATTGACACGGTCTTTTATGAATTATCCATCGGCATTTGCCTGTTATGTACATAATAATTCAATAAATTACATAATACAGCGTAGCAGCGCCACCAGATGGAAGTTATTGGAGAAAAACAGGAAGCATCGTCGAGGACAATTCATTTATCTTGTGCCATTGTTCGCGAATTGAGCACGCTGGGGAGAAAGCTTTTATCATGACCCAGTATACCTATGTACAGTACAGAAACACCATACTTACTTAATGATGCCAAAATACTTTTAGAAACAACATACTTTCAATGCACGCTTGTACAATATTCTAATGATCAAAAGCAGGAGTAAAGAAAAACAGTTGATTACGATTAAAAATATTAACGATCGCTTAAGATAATTACGAGATAACAGCGGGACTTTCTTGAACGGGACGCGTCCTAATCAATGACGCAGGACCACAATGTCTATGCGCCGGATTCACTGTCCATTTTGTTAGTTAAGTTAAGTGTTGAGTTAAGTTTTTAGTAATAGTACATTTTTAATTTCATACATTTTAGTTTAAAATTTAACGTTAGGTTGTCACGCTATCACTTTTACTTTTTCCCGACAAGTAAAACCGCATGAAGATGGATGGTCATAAATAGTTGATCACTTTAGTAACTTGTCACTCTAATATTCGCTAATCTCAAGAAAGTGTGTGAATTATATTAGAGCGACAAGGTATAGGCACGATGTCAATATATTTATGACGTTGACCGCACGTACCTGGGTTTTGATTCGGTTCCAAACCGTTTATGAATATACTATGCTTTTATGCTCTGTAATCTCGACCCACTTATTTTAGAGGCACTGCCTGCCTGTAAACAAACTAATCTTCCATTAAGTAATGAAGCCTGGTAGTAAAAAGGTTATTGTTAAGCGAGAGAATATCTGGGGTAAGCAACTTAGTTATGCAAGCACTTCGGTTTTCACGTACATACAGGCTTATTTTAATTCATAGTAGATATGGTTCCGGGACTCAGTGGCACACATAGCTTAGATTTTTGGACGTCCATCTGTACTAATAAAAATATTCTCAACAATTATTTTTTTGGGCATTTAAGTAATTTGACTTCTTCGTGCTTGCTTTTATGTCCACTGCTAGACTTAGTAGACCTTCCTCAATGCGCGTTTTTATCTTTAAATTACAAAATACATACAAGCTGTTGCGGCTACCTATAGTTAACTTAAGTAGTTGGCTTAGACTTGTGCAATAAATATACCTATTTGACTACTTTGACTTAGTCTTCGCTTGCGTGACAGAGAAAAAATAGCCTATAGCCTAACAGGAGATGGTTGTAGAGTAGGGGCGTGAAAGCGTAATAACTAATAACAATATTAACTCACTTTCGAATTCATAACAATAGTAAGGATGAAACCTATGTATCCTTTAATAGACGAAGGGAATTATCATAAAATGAACAGTTGTCTAAAGTTTGTATTTTATTCTGATATTAAATTTACTATTCCAAAGGTAGCTAGCGACATAAAAGTAACGAATGCGTTGAATTAAAGTAAAGGAAGAAATAAATTTAAAAAACCTCAATTAAAGGAAAGGGGTACCTAGTTACTGAATTCCCAAAATCAATTTTAACGTAGGCTTTAACTACGTAACGTAATTGCCAAAGTAATTGAAAGTATTCCTTTGAAACAATAAAAATTTCAGGGGTACATTTTCTCGGCTGCTGAAAGGAGCCTTGTTTTCGGCTTAGGGAGGACGGAGCGGCCTTCCCCAGACAAAGGCTATTATTTTAGGCTCGATTAAACTTTTTCAAGGCGATAACATTGCGGCCGTACCTATTTTAATGAAGTTCTGTATTTCGTACCTTTACTTTCCTTCGTTATTTCTTTTACAACCTTTTAAAACTGATACTGACGAAAAGTTGATGGCTTCAATAGGCCTATTTTATACACAGGGTGGGACAGAAGGATCCAATTTCTCGAAAGAGTCGTATTACTTATAATTATATATCAGCAATCGTTTTAATGGTTCGAATTTTTTTATAGGTATTACTTATTTATTTTAATTAAATGTAATTAAATTAAAGTTTTAATCATTTAATTCTAGTAGTTTTTTCAACGTTACAATAGTTTATGGTGTCATTGATCTCGTTAGCTTTGAAATTTTGCATTCAATATCTTGAACATTGACAAGCTGTAACTTGAAAACGCTTAAACATATTGGCATAGGTGGTCACTTTGGGAATAAAAGTTGTTCAAAGGCAACAGAATCTGTAATTTTTTGGAAAGTTGGTCATTGTGTCCCACCCGGTACCTACCAGCGAGAGAAAAAAATACTAGTCTATTTTATGGGCGGGCTGGAAGCTCTTCGTTTCTTCTTAGAGATCTAAAAACTTTTGGTCGAACCGATTTAACTGGTAGGTTTATGTAACCGCTTCTTTGTCTGGTTTACAATAATATTGGAGTTCCGTCTTTTAACCGACATTATAAATGCGAAAGTGTGGATATTTTATTAATATTCGTTTGCATGTTATCAATGTCAGAACAGATTTTAATGCCACTTGGTACAATGATTAAATATCCTGAAACTAACCTGAAATAACACACTTTTTGACGTGGACGAAGACGCGGATCTAAACAAGTATAATATAAAGTTATCTATCGATAAGGGGGAAAAATTGGAGCGTTTTCCCCAGAAAAAGGTGAAATGTCACGAAATTCAATAAAGTGGTAATAAGTGGATTTCTCGCGAGATTCATATTTTCGACGATTCCCACATTCAAGTCTTTTAATAAAACTTCCGACCTCCGTGAGGCTCTATTTTTTTTGCAAAAAAAAGAATTGCCGAAATACGTAAACACAGTTCAGTAGGTACATGTATTATAACAAAATGTGCTTGGACAAATTGCCCACACTGCCTATTATTTAGTCTCGTAGTACTATTGTACCTATTATAATAATTACGTGTATTAATTGAGAGTTCTTGTGATGTGTTTGAGAGTAAATGGGAAAATTTCTTTTGACGATAACGTAATTTGTAAAAATATAAAAATAAAAATCTAGAATAAATACATTTTGTAAAAAAGCTTGTAATGCAACAATGCTGCGCCCCTAGAGCTCCCTAAATAGGAAGTGGAATATCACACAATCATTATCTTCACTACTATCCGTACTCTAATATTATAAAAATACCTACCCCCAAGAAGTTTCAAATCTCTTTGGTCGCGCGGGAGTGGTTAAATTTTTTGATTCATTACCTTTCTTTACTTTCATTACTAGGTTGTTTTATGTCACTGACCGCCTCGGCGCGCATAATACGCATTCATGCTCTGTGACTTCGTCTGTTACTTTTTCTCGCCTTAACCGCTAAACGGATTTTGTTGAAATTTAGTGTGGAGATACATCGAATCTTGGGGCAGGACATAGGCTACTTTTTACAGTGATAAACAGTTCCCGCGGAAAAGAATGCGGAGAAAACCGCGGGGAGCTGCTAGTGTACTTATAAACGAGAGTTGCTTTTCTACGTTGTTACTCTTCTACACCAATCAACTCAATAGACTCGAATTGGGTTTTCATTGTTGGATAGCTTGGTTCTTCGACAAGGTTTTAGTTTAGGCAACGCGGAACTTATTTAACGCAGGTGAAGCCGCGTGGCGTCTGCTAGTGCGTAATAAAATAGAAAATAATTATGTTGTCATACCTCATCCCTCTCTGAAGGACTCTGAAGCCCTGGCTTCATGAAATACAGAGTCATACTAGTTAAATATAAAATTATAGAATCTATGTCCTCATTTTTAGAAGAAAGTAAATACGTTTCTGTCTAAATTATACGAGTAATTAACTTTTTTGGAACAAAGCGTTTTCCCTTCCCGCGACATTTTTAATTTAGAGCTCATCTAACATTCGGGAAACGATTTTCATTATTTGAAACCATTGCGGGATAAACGTTTTTTTCCGTTCCGCCCTCCGTAATGTTCGCTAATTATTACTTCAGTCATTTTCTGGGTCATGACTACTTTATTAATTCTCAAACCCTCTGCTTGCAATTAAAATACCAACAACAGGCAGTTGGTGCGTTACGGCTTTGTTTATAAATTACTTGTGGACGCTATAATTATAAAGTATCCTCGTTAATTAATAAGGCGAAGCGCGGGACGGTCGTCGTGGAGATTCTTGGGGGAGGCCTTTGTCCAGCAGTGAACGTCTTTCAGCTGATATGATATAATGATGATATGTTAATCAAGGTTAAAAGCTATCACTGTACCTTGTACCATGTTTCATCAAAAGTTCAGCCGTTATGGCAAAAAAGTGTGTATAACACTTTCCCAGTTACAATCCGGTTTCAATACATGGTTTTGCCTATATATTAGGACTAGTGGTTCTGTAAGAATAGTAGACCTCGCGAGCCCATAAATTAACCATGCAAAAACTTAGCAATATTTTTGAAAGACCTATAAAACGATACCCCACACCATAGGATTCACGAGAAAAAAAATTCATTCCCACTTTACGTATATAATAACAAACGAGTACGAAACGAACTCAAAAAAATTTTTTTTTCAAGATTTTATTTTACCCACTTTGTCGGCGTGATTAATATATACCCATGGCAAATTTTGATGAAAAATGCGACCTGTTATAGACAGACAACATACAGAAAGACAGACGGACAAAAGCATTTTTGGCCAATCTCGAAACAGAGACGCTTCGCTCGCTCGGTCAATTAGGTAGTAGGTGTGTATATATTATTTTGGTTGGACGTCATGCTGCATATGCACATCCTGTAAATGAAGTATGTTACAGTAGTAAGTATGAATGTATGTACTTGAATGAATGTATATAAACTTAAAAAGCAGAAAGTATACAAACGTCGTAATAATAATAAACCGGAAACGGATAATGTCGCACATAAACACAATAAACCTCGGCTAAGTCACCACTTAATTAAAACTTTTGCTATTAGTACACGTAAGTTACTTCCTCTTTGTGTGGAACTAGTGCAAAGAATGTCGTACCTAACACATTTGGGCCGGTGCCAACGATCCACTCAGCACAAGAAACATTGTAAAGAAATCTGGATTTGTGACGCAACAGTCTACTACACGGTGTTAAGACAAACTCGTTCATTATTCATTTGATTAGTTCATGGAATTAATATGTACTACGTACTGTATATACCTTAGAATGTGGCTGTCAGATTTTGGTTTTTGAAAAAGAACTCTATCTAGACTTCACTTAAGTCTAGTATTTGATCTTGTTTTTTGAGTCGCAAAACCCGTTTTAACACTCTAAGGGATAAATTCCATGGGTTAGTTAGACCGTTGACAACTTACTGGGAAAGCAATACGATTCTGTCAAAGAGTCTTTCTCTATCATTGAATGTACCTACTTTATTGTGCATCCATAAAACAATCCAATACAATTGGAGAAATAATCGTCAGAGTTAAAGCAATATGTGATACTTAAGTTAATAAATTGTTGTTTTAGTAAATTAATTGAATGAAAAAAATTAGCTACTCCCATAGGGGGACGCCAGCATCCACCAAAGAGATCCTATCTCGATGGTTCAACTCAAAACGGTAATAAGATTTGAATGTTAGATCAAAACATACATTTTTAACACACGACCTATTGCATTAACTCCAATGATGTAGGACTTAAGTATGGGTATATAAGCTGTTTGTAGATTTGTTCTCAAAAATAGTTATGAAGAACGGAAGTTATGAAGAACTTGGAACGGAAATTCCAAGAGTTCCAGACGATTTTCGATTTCATTACGTCTATAACTCTATGAGAAAATACGCGTAACTAAGCTCGGTTATCAGTCAAAATGTCTTCTAAAGAGCCGAAAATTTGGTAAGGTGCAGTAAAACTATACAATAACTCAATCAATCTTAATCTCTAATTATTTCAGCACGAAATTACAGTAGATCGGTAATTAGAAACTCGACTTAATAATTACCTATACTACTATAATATACCTATATTATTTTCAACAGGAGTTTAACATAAATGGACCCAAATGCCTAGGTACCCAAAATATTCTAAGAATCCTATCGTTGATTATTACTCCTAAGATAAAAAAAATATCTCACCTGTCACAGTAGCAATTAGTTAGCCTCCCTGAAGGCTACACTACGGGCGCTGCTCGCAATATCTCGTCAAGGTAATAAGTTCCTTCATCGCCTTGAGAACAGCGATCCGGCAGTATGAACAGCTCGTAAGACTTGATTGGATAAATTGGTAGGTAACATCCGCCTCGAGCACTTAGTTTATCAAGAAAGTAATCTTATAGGGAAAGAAAATGTCTTCCTTTAGAAAACGAAAACCTAACAACTTAAATTTTGTACGGGAATTACTTGTGGACTCCGAATTTCTTCATTTTTTCCACAGTAAATTCTATTTTCCCGTGGTGAAACTTGTACAATTTTGGGAGTAGACAAGTTGTGAATATTGTACAGTGCGCATATGGTAACTACCATTTAGCGCACTAGGTCACACATTCGCCCCTTTAAGTTTGTGGTCATGCACTAATGTCTCCATTGTGGTTATAACGTGATAACTGGCGCACGGCCAGCGGTATTCAGCTTACTAACATTCACTTTATTCTAAATTCTGTTATTGTTCAATTCGTGGCTTAAAATTGTAATTAAGTACTCAATTTGTTCAATGAAATTGTCGGTATTCTTTCAGCAGAATTTCTCTGAAATAATTAATTTGAATGTTTGCAAACCCTTTGAGGTAATAAATTCTATTATTAGCTTTTCCATCAGATTGGCTAAGGTTTGTGGGAGTACCTTTGAAACGGCAACAGATAATTTATTATTATTTTCTTGGCTGTGGCTTCAATCGTCTTTAGGATGACGACTGGCTCTGCCAATGTCAAGTGTTTAGAGAGACACGCTTGAAGTAATACAAATACATTTCAAAAACGTTTATACAATTTTTTAAAACTTCAGAAATAGTTATTTGTATGCAAGGCTGCAAAATTGATTATTATTGCGCGAGTAGGGTACTTGTATTAAAACCTGAGCGTAGCGAGGGTTCCAAAGGTACGAAACGCAAAATAACTTTGTTGCTGAGCACAATTTATTACACACAATTTTTACACCTCATTACAACCTAAATGCTGGGTGAATTTTATTGAATAGAAGAAAAATTTTCTCGGGTACGTTCTAAAATCTCACCCTCTATAATATAGGTACCTATATTTAAAATTCCTAGAAATATATATTCTAAATATTATAATTTTAGTCTTGTTTTATTTTTATGATATAAGGAAGGAACTAAAATAATTTAAGTATTAAAACCAAAACGAATAAAAGTAAAGAATAATGATGAACCGAGTTTCTAAACGTATCATTGTGTATTTTCATCATAGGAAAGGTTTGAATTCTGAAAACGTTTTCAAAATGCTCAGTTATGTACAAAATGTAAGATGAGCGCATTTCCTACTAGAGGTCTATCGCATCTGTTGCAAGTTTCTTTATTTCTAAACATAGAAACTGGTCCGATATCTGACCGACAAATGCTTGTTCTCGGGTCTTGGATGTTTGTGGTTGTGTTTGTATGTGTCCATGCCACCCGAGAAACAGGGAGGAGGGAATCCTACCTAATGCGGGGGTATGAGTGTGTCGCGTTTATTATTATTGTATATTATGCTTCATTTCACAAATGTTACAAGTTTGAGATTGAGCATGTCGCCCGCACAAGCGACAGTAACAGTGGTCTCCACCATTTTACGTCGCATAACACATTTGCAATCGGCATAGCATATTCTACCCAGAATCGATGCAATAACACTTGGCAATATTCCAAACGTGTCTGTGTAGGCAAATCGATTGGGAGCCCGCGGCGGGGCGGCGGCGGTGGCGGGGCGACTCGTCGAGCGAAACCTAATTGAACGGGCGGAAACTTTTGCCATGTGGAAAAATTTAAGTGAGAAATGGGTCGTACTTTGACTTCCTGAGCGGTTTGGAGGTAGATTTTTGTAAGTGGTTATAAAAGTTATATGTTGTAAGCAAATAGAATTTTAAGGAGTTGATGTACAAAGCTGAAATGGTAACCAACCAAACTTATATTTTGAAACCACAATGTACCGATGTACCAAAAATGAACCAAAAAATGTACTTAAGTTTCGAGAAAAAATAACCCATTGGAACCTGGCCCAGCCGGGACTGAACTTCGGACCTTTCGATATGATAGGCCGCGTCTTATCCCCGACGCCATCATGTCCCACGCTACCCAAGCTTCATACAGTAATGTTGCTTAGTCTATTTGACGCCAGGTTACCCTTCTGCCTATGAGTATTTCTACTGATCGACACGGAGTGTGAAATACTCCATCCTACGCATGACAGATAAATTTCAATTTACATGAAAATATGATTACCTACCGGATGCCGTCTTAGTTGAAGATAAATTGAGTAAATTATCATGTAAATTCGCCCCCGGCGATGTATATTACACGCTAGAATTGTTTCATGAAATAGCACAGTTGGCATAGGGCCAAATGTCCCTGGCTAGGGGCTTCACTGTCGTTCCCTAAACTTGTCAACATGCTCAACCTTTTTTTATAGGGAAGTTGTAACGGCGAGACGCGAGACGCGCCGTTAACGTGTTGTTTTTATCGTAGCTCAGTAACAACAAAAAAAACTCGCTGAAAAATAAATATAGAATAAACCTACATAAAAGTTTTGGAGACTTACCAGGCTTAGTTTATATTTTATTTCTCATTAGGTACTTTCTTTGTTTCACAGGAGAGAACGTAATATTTTTCATTATTTATTTTATGACTAAGCCATTATACTTTCATTTAATGATCTCACTGTTTTTCTTTAATTTTTTCTTCAAATATTATGCTTATTAAAATGATGAAATATTTATTTTGCTATCGTTAATAATGTTTGCAAATGAAAAATAAATAAAATACGAACCCTTTTATTTTAAATCTGATTGGAATAAAGTTGCCACGCATTCTTTTGTATTCGGGATTCAGCAAAGAAAATAATGCGACGGCTTTCTATCAAACGAATACATGCCCATAAACTATGTTCTGTGACCCGAATATAAACAGATTTATGTGTCTACGGTCCACAGTGTTGTGTCTTTTGTTCTATTTGCCATTTGTTTCCTTGTTATTTATAAATTGGCAAAAGGGATGCTCGCGTACCTGAAAGGAGAAAGCTTTGAACATCTACATAGGTAAGTAAAGTTTGGGAATTCCGTGAAATAAATTGGCTTCTGCACGAATCACGATTATGTCGAAAGTATTCTCTGACGTCTTCGTATAACAAATTCATACAACCAAAACATGAGGTCGGTCATACGTCGTGTTTAATAATAGGTAAGACGTGACAGCCTTTCGCGTGAGACGAGAGGCGTGAGGATTTCATTGCGTAGGTAATAAAACTTTCACCGGCGCGCCCTTCCATTTCACATAGCAGTCTTGCCCGTACATAAATAATTCGTTCATTCAAAATACATTAAGCTGGGTGGGCACGATCAGGTCTCCAGAGGTAGGCAGGTGGAACAAAGGTAATTTCCGCGGCTAACCGTCTCAACCCGAACTGAAAACACAGCGGTTTGCGCAACACCTCAGTAGCGGCGGTTAATGACAGGGACGAGGATGTAATTAATTTCGCCCAAAGGCAAATTCGTATATCTGGAACACTCGTTTGGATTCTGTGCGTGGGTGTACAGTAAGTAGCCAATTTGAATGTACATTTAGATCCTGGTTTTATACGAAACACCCTTATCGTAATGAATAAAGCAGCTTTACCATTTCAATTATAATATAAATGAATCCTCCGCCTGCTGGACTATTATGTTATAAAACTTTCAAGAAGGTTCCTTACATACGTTCAATAAACACCTATTTTTCTTTTGTCCATAGTTTTTCTATTATTACTATTCTGCTTTTCCGATACTTGGCGCCTTCTTTCTGCCTACCCCGCCAGGGACATAGCGTGAAGATATGTATGTATGTACTTTTCCCAATGGTGACGGGACATTTACAGGGAAATTCCGCATCCGTGATAAATTAAGTACCTATAGTATATTAGTATTAACCTAAGCAGGTAGTACAGTCGACCGCACGTCAGTGAAAACATTTGATTACCCTTGAGCTGGCCTCGCCTATTAGAGAGTTTCAGTGCTATGAGAGACTAGTTTATACTGGTTATGTTTCCGCTGACTTGTATATTCCGAACCTCTTTGTACAGAAACCGATCAGAAATTAATGTTTTGCTACGAAAATTCCATATCTTCTACCCGATTGTGGTTTTCCAAATTTTGTAGTTTGTACTTTGAAGTAGACAGTGTAGTGCGGTTTCGCGGTTTCACTGTTGAGTCATGACTCGTGGGCGGCCATCTTTGATTAGCATACATTGTTATGCACACGGCCGCGGCCGCCGCGTCCCACCGGCCAGATTGCATTTATTTGCATAATTTTCCCGAGGCACACGTAACACTTGTATTATACGTAACAATGCGGAACCGTGCCGTTAATTCTTGTGTTTTCGAAGGTATACCCTGTTCAGAATAGCTTGATCAGCTCAGAACGACAGATGTCAAAAGGCGGTAACAGGGTTGAACAAAGCAATAAAAAACAGCATAGGGGGTATTTTATAAAAATATTTCATCATCATCACAGTCTCTATCAGTCCACTAACTATTCTCGCAAACGCACCGCAAATATGGTTTTGAATAACTCAAACTGCATTCATTTTAGTTGGTTATACATTTTGGCGGCTTGTAGCTCCCGGCTTAAGTATAATCCGACCAAAATTAAGAGTCTTGTAATCCATTACAAGCTGTCAATGTACAGTGTTCACTATAATTATAAGGTGTACGAGTATATGGGCAACACGATCAAGCTATTATGAATATAATATAGGTATGTTGTAGGCCCAGGAACATGAAATATTGGAAATATTCATCATTGAATTTGAATTTGAATTATCATCATGTCAGCCTTTTAGCGTCCACTGCTGGACATAGGCCTTCCCCAACGAACGCCACCACACCCGGTCCTCCGCTCTCCGCATCCAGCCGCTTCCGACCACCTTCTTTAGGTCGTCCGTCTATCTGTCGGAGGTGGACCGACGACCTAAAAGGTGGCGGATGGAAATAATATGTAGATAATATTTCAGTCAGTAAAGTCACAATCTTCCTGTAAATTAATCTCGATGATGTGAAGGGGACATGGGCTTACAGTATCATTTCATCATCATCATGTCAGCCGGAAGACGTCCACTGTTGGACAAAGGCCTCTCCCAAAGTCTTCACAATGACCGGCGCTTCATAAGTTGTTCATGCACTTACAGGTCAGATATCATTTATTAACTCAACATTGAAGCCAGAGAGAAAGCGAGAAGGAAAACATCTTCATTAGTAGTACCTACAAATTAAGCACGTACTCACCCACTGAAACCAATCTAAATAATATAATCTAGATAATATAATCAGACGATGTTCACTAGGTACATAAAACATGACGGACTGTTTACATTAAGCACACTTTCATATATTTTTAGGCACCTAATTCCAAAAACTTTTTTCATTTCCCTCATCCTTTGTAAAGAGAATTTTCAAGAAATGTGCCCAAGTAGCAAGGTTCACTTACAATCTTAATTTATGTTGTGGAATATAAATAATTCATAGAATGTCCCTCCACGGAAGAAAATATTACAAAGAAATATTTTTCAATAAAGACTTACCCAAAATAATTATTTATGAAGCTACTATCTCAAGTTTATTTAAGTCGAAACCTTTCAAGACCTAAATTTGTGTATATATGTATTCATCAAAATTTTAAATAGATATTAATAAATACCATTTTCAGAATTAGGAGATGCTTAAAAAGGCCTATAATAAACAAAAGACCTGTAACAATAACAAAAGTATCGTCACAATCAAAGGAAAGGCTCAACTTCAGCGACAATAATAAACTATACCAAGACTAGACGATCCTACCTCCACTCGTAAAACTAAGGTAAGCGCAGTAAAATCCAGGCTAATAAAAGATTGCAGAAGCTGAATAAAGCGACAATGGCGCAACCAGGCAAGCGCTGGCACATCCGGGAGCGGGGCGGGTCAAGGTCACGGGCGGCGGATCGATGCAGCTACGACGCCCGTGCTACGCCCCGCTACGCCGCGCCCGCCGCCCCGCTACGCTGCTACGGCTCTACGAATCTTTCTATTCGTAGCGTTCTTAGCGCTTTTAATCCAACCTCCTTTCATACGACGAAATTAAATTGAAGGAAATTGTGTTTTTTTAATAATAAGTACCTATAAAAACGTTTTCCGGGTTTTAAGCATGGTGGGGTGGGAACGCTTTTAACGTGTACCGATACCGATGTCATATTTTAATTTAATATATAATTTTGATAGTATTTTCTACAATAAGTGTCTTTGGATGTGTATAATAAGCTGTAAAGGTAATAGCCTGTAAATATTCTTCCAGTTCATATGAAAATTCCGACCGTCGTAATCTCCATAAAGTTACTACTTATCACTTTAGAGAGGATATTATTATGAACCTTAGTGCTCCCTGACTAGCTCTGGTCGTGCCAATTTTTGAGGATGCCGTGTTATTACTAAATAAGATATGGCTTGAAGGTCTAGTAAGCGAGCCAAAACCTGCTTTAAAAAAGTTTGGTGAAAACTTGAAGTGATCCGCTGGAGCTTAGGGAGACGGAGTCATGAATCTCTTTTATTAAAAGCATATGACAACAATGGTGATCCGGCTCAGTATTTTACGCCAGTCATTATTAGATGGAATTCAGGGCTGTTCCATTGTGTATGGATATAGTAAGAATGGTCATACTAATTAAGCATATGAGTAAATTTAATACATTTTCTCATGTATTTTTTTGCTCTCACCGCTTCCTAAATGTTAGCGTTATACAGAAGCTGTCTGTTACTTTTATAACTACAAACAACAAAATGTACTTCTACAAACCTTAAAAGTACCTCCCTTATTATGTTGACCCCATAATTGATTACGGATTGGAGCACCGTTGGTGGACAGGGGTTTGGCACAAAAGATCGCAAAAGGGTCGATCGCCAGGTAGTCCTGATCCCGAAAGAAGATAAGATACCTAATTCCAACTAAGTCTAAAGTGATAGTCTAACATTAATAGTTTAAAAAATAATTCAGAAACTTACCGTTAACTTGACTGGCCTGTTGGTGTAGTGGTAGTAACCCTGTCTATTGCGACAAAGGTCGTGGGTTCGATTCCCACCCGGGACCAACATTTGTGTGATGAGCATAACTGTTGGCTTTCGGATTCTGGGTGTTTGTATGTATTTAAGTATGTTTATCAGTTGTTGAGTACCCATTTACAAGCTTCGTCTTAGTTGGGACTAAACAGCCGTGTGTAAATTTGTCCAAAAAACATTATTATTAATACTATATAGCGCAAAAGATTTAAGTACACTGTGGACATTTCGCATTTTAAAAGGCCACGAGAGACAACTAATGGATTTGCTCCAAACATGGACTAGTACCAAAATGAATTACGGCCCGACCTCCAGTCAATGTTACGTTTTTGTAAAAAAAAATCAACATCGCAATAACTCTTTTACATCACTGGAAACAATAGCTTTACCAATGAAAAGTATTAAAAGAGAAACATTAAATTAAACGTGTTTGCTCAACAAACAAGCGGCCGGAACTTTTGTTAATCTCATTTTGTATTTATCTCGAATTGGCCGGAGGCTGTAAGGTCAGAGTTGATGTATTTAAAACTAAACGAGCGTGGAAAACAAAGCTTAACCTGTCCTAACATAATACCTACTCTTGATCTCTCTTCAAAGGATTCCGTAACTTCAAAAGTTAGCTAATTAGAGGATAAATAATATAAAGATAATTACACAGAATAAATTAAATTATACTTCATAAAAATCTTAAAAATCATTTATCTAGCAATGCCTAACAAAAGTAAATGTTAAAATATAATTTATGGTATTATTTAATTTATCAGCTAATTGGATTAGGCTAAAAGTACGGAGAATGCAAAGTATTTGTTTTGTTGAATGTAGGTTAATCAATTGGTTTTATATTGACAAAAGAACTACAGAATCACACAGCTGATGATAGGTTCATTGAATCTCTGTCGCATGTCAAATTTAACTTAGCCTTGAAAATGAATACATCATCCAACCGCGGTCCCGCCCGGTCATGGTCGAAGAATCACCTAACACGGAGACGTCCTCTCACCTCCAAAGCTGGACGCCGAATGGCCTTCTACACGATGTGGCAGCTCACAGGGGGAGGGCTGCCCTCAGTGGGGGGAATGTTTACCCTCCCCCCCTCTCCCGAGCCGTGCCAGCTGAGCAGCGGTACGCTATATTTAGGTTGCGCTGTAAATATTCGCTCCAAGTACGGAAAGCGCCCGCCCACCCTCCAGGTGGGGGTGGCGGTGGGTACGTAACTACACAAGCAAAACGGGTAAAAGTTGAAAGTTCACCAACAGCACACGAGTTCGCGCCGTTAGGAACCGCTTTCTTTATTTAAATTCTATTGCAAACTCGCTCGCAATGCTAGTCTCTGTTGAATTCGCAATGCCGACTCTAATTCTTCCATGTGGCAACAACTTTTTCTGTTGTGAGTGAGACGTTACACAATCGCTTCGTGGGCTTGGACTTTAATTTATAATTGACACAATGTATTTTTCCCCGACCGTTACGATTATAGCAGCACAGAGCTGTCCAATTTAGATTGAACAAGGTTTCCAAATTGGACAGACTCGCTGGGCTGACGACACCACGGATATGAAATTCTCTTTAATAAAATTGAAACAAATTACTTTCCCGTGATGGGCTGTTTGCGTGTCAATGTAATGGGAGAGATCATCATCATTATACACCATAGGTACTCGTCCTCATATGTATCATACTAATAGACGCCCCGCCACTTCGTCCGCGTTAAAAAATATCCTTCTGTAACACAGTAGGTGTTTTCTTGTAGCATTCCTGCATAGTAGATGAATTAATAAATGAATTACTAATGGATTACTTTGTGCAAACTCACTCACTATTCATCTTTTTAGGAATTCTTCGAAACAAAATACCGAACCGACTGTCTTGTCCGGCGAATAACTCAAAAATTACTGCACCAACTTAGCTGAAACTACATACCTACATTTTGCCTGGCAACGACGAGGAAGTTATGGCAAAAAAACAATGTTTTCTGAGATATCTATACTAATAATAAAGAGGTAAAACTGGTGAATAATTTGCACGCTTACCTTATATATTTTGCGAAGAACCAAATGATAGCGGGGTGTAAAATACACCTAACGCCATCTATTGACAAACTTAGAAACTAAGAAACTGGCATGATTAGAACGGGTTTAAAAAAATTAACAACACTACTTTATAACCCGGATGAAGTCGCATCGGCTAGTATTTCATAAAAGTTACACTGACCGATCCTGCAATTTGATTATTGTAGAATAAAAAAAAGTAAGTTAAATTTTCAATTTATTTTAAGTAGGTACACAAATAAAGTAAGTAAATAAAGCAAGTTGGACGTCTAAACAATCACTTTTCATTTTTCATTATATTCGACGCGGTGGTATAGCTGGGTCCGAGTCACGGTCGACATTTAAGGCGTCTTCTTCAAACAAAACGTCACCTTTCGTGTAGTCGTAATCGGACTCCACGTCGGGGACGTACTTCTCGTGCTTCGGGTCGTGGAAGGAGACCAGGTTGAAGACCGGGGCTGTCCCCCCGAAGGCGATGCGGTCCGCGTGGCTGGCTACCGCGAGCACCATGCCGGGGGCGGGGTACGAGCACGCGATGTACCGGTTGTGGAGATTGACAACCTCCACGCAGTTGGTGCCGCTGCCACCGATGATGCCGTACTTGCCTTTGCGATTGAACTGGAACATAAGAAAATTATAAAAACTAGCTGTTGCCCGCGGCTTCGCCCACATGGGGATAAGTACCTATAAACCATCCGGAAGAAATTTTGTGAGCTATAGTGAAAACCGCTTCAAAATCCGTTGCGTAATTTAAAAGATCTAAGCGTACAGCAGTGCTATTCTGTAAGCGTATTTATACAACTCGATCCTGAATCCGCAGTGAGATTACAAATTGGCATTCTATAAAATTCAACAATAATCGAGTTCTACGTCAGCGCTACAGTTGCGTGCGTGGCGGCGAGTTGAACTACAGCCAGGTGAGATTTTGACGTTTGTTAGTATGGTATGACGTTTAAAGTGGAATTCTGTAAGGGAATCCCGCGCTCACTTCCACCAACACTACGCACTTCATATTCGAATTAATCTGTCAAAAGTGCTATTCTGTAAGCGTATTTGTACATCGATTTCGACCTCGACCTCGATTTCTACAACAGCGCCGCCGTTGCGCGCGTGGCGGCGAGTTGAACTACAGCAGGTGAGATTTTGACGTTTGTTAGTATGGTATGACGTTTATAGTGGCATTTTGTAGTGGAATTCTGCGCTCACTTCGACCATCACTACGCACTTCTATCTCGAATGTATCTGTCAAATTAAAAGTTAGTGTTTTGTAAGCGAGATCATTGTCGAGACGTGAAAATTTTTTTAAAATGCAAGTTTTGTGGCTTTGTAAGCTTTTAGCAAACCTAAAGTAAGTATTATACGTGTTTTTAAAATTGTTCTATTACCATTTTACCTACGGTTAGGTACAGGGTACAGTGTACCAGAGCCTAATAAAATCCTCTGTGCAAACAACCTTTTTACTCCTTTGGGTGGGTTTGCTATTCTATCAAGAAGTTTCAAATCTCTTTGGTCGCGCGCGTGGGAGTGGCAAAATTTTTTGATTCATGACTAGCATCTTAAAGGACAATAAATTTATGTAATGGTATTTTAAACTTCTTGTAGGTTGTTTTAAAATGTACTTATAATTTCAGGAACCAGAGCAGCTTGATGACCTAATATGACAGAAGACGCCTATATATAGCCAGGAGAGTGAATTAAAATTAAATAAAATTTGTAAATTTAAACTAGAATAGAATTAAAATAACAATATAGCCTATTAAAATTACAATATAGCAGATTAAGTTTTTGACATGTTTTATGTACCTACCTACTTAGCTTAGTTTTTTATATGACAGATTATTTTGTTTAACTGATTAATATACCTATTACTCAAAGTAATACTCCTGATTTTTTGTTGTTGCATTGATTTTTAGGGTTTCGTACCTCAAAAGAGAAAAAAGGTACCCTTACAGGATCACTTCGTTGTCCGTCTGTCAAGACCATTTTTCTCAGGAACGCTTGGAGGTATCAAGTTGAAATTAATATCAAATACTCAGGTCTGCAGTCCCTTAAAGCTGTGAAAAAATCAAACTTCTAAGTCAACGCATATGTCAGAAGATATGGCCGATTTTGCCATATTCTTTAGAATCTTGGTCATCAAAACCTATGGGGTATTCCGGTTGACCTAGATTCTTGAAATTTAGCAATAAGCAAGGTCTTATAGCACAAGTAAAGGAAAAATTCGAAAACCATAAATTTGTCTAAAATCTTTTTTTCTTGTACCAACAAACGTAACTTTGCGTAGGTATGAAATTAACGATTTTCTAATTATTTCTTTAATTAAGTTTGTAGGGAGCCCTCAGGGCGCGAGTCCTACTCGCGCGCGTCGGGTTTTTTAATTAGATTTCTACTAGGTAATAAATGCAAAACTCAAAATTGTTTGTTACTCAGCTCAGTCGACACTCAGTTACAATAAATTATAATAAATAAATGTATCAGACTATTGGCTAAACACTCTGTTTTTATTCTACTGCATGAGTGTGCAGTGCAGTCCAGTCAGTGGAGGCATCCACGGACTGCACTGCACACTCCTCGATACTGGTTTTCTATTATACTTATTCATAATACCTTACTGTACCTACCTTACTGTTGGTGAATCAAATAAATAAAAAAAACAAATTATAAGTATGTGATCAATTGCAAAATATTAACTTATAATAAACTTTATTATAAAATTTTAACAAAAACATTATTTTTTACAAAATATTTCAATGTTTATTATACACACGCCATCATAATAAGTTAGGTACACAATCACCACTTTTTATATTTCTTTATCCCAATACTCTATGTACTATGCATCTAAAACGACCTTTTGAAACACCAATTGTACCTTCCACCGGGTCCAGTGTCTCTGATTATGAGATGCTTCTGGAGTGCAGTCTGCAGTATTTTCTTGGACATTTAGTTATTATAGGCGTCATGAGGAACACGCTCGCTGTGCATAGACCGAGGTAAAATGCCAAGAGTCACCTGAAAAATACATTGAACAGTTATAGTTAGGTGTAGTGCACAAAATATGTATTGTTTAACAGTGGTCACATACCTAGGTTATTGCAAGGAACTTTACCTTTATTCGAGTCGAAATTCCTTTGCTTCGACGTTTCATAGGTTTCAATAGAGGACTTATCATCTTTATATAGTGAATTAATCCTTGACATGATAATTTTTGCATTCCATCAGCTTGTCGGACGCATTTGGTAATTAACTAAAGCACGCTCCTTTTCTAATACAGATTTAATTAAAAACAACTGAGCATTAATTACACCAAAATCAAAGAATTAAAAGGAAAACTGATCAACAAAACAAATGAAATCAAATTGGACTAGGTATGTTTGTTTATATTGTTTTTTTTTATTATTTTTAGGAGGCACAAGCTCTATGCTTGACATTACAATGATCACATTATTTACTGTTTAAAGTTAATTTGCACTATCATTTATCTAGACTAATAAATTTTAAACAAAATAAAACATTTATTTTGAAGATCTATGCATTAATTTTTCGAAATTAAGCAGGAAAAGATAAAATCGATTCATCGATAACATAAATTCTGTAATGTGTCAGTCCCTACCGCAACGATTCACAATTCTACACCCACTTCACTTCGCAGTTGGCTTGTTTTGTTTACAGAATTCGGAATCAAGGTCTTTCATGATCGGATGCGAAGTGTAGTGACCAGTGACTTGCAGTGTTGCCATATCTGTAACCCGTAATTCTGTATTGGATAGTCTAAAAATCTGTATAAAATCCACTGAAATCTTCTAAAATCTGTATATTGATTTTTAAAAATCCAATGAATTAGTAGTAGTCTTTTGAAACGAACTTTTTTCGAACGAAGGCTTTTCATAGAAAAAAACGCCACCGGTTAGGATTGCCATAATAAAACAATTTAGTACCTACCCAAACAAATAATAAAAAAAAACACCCCAAAACTAAAACGAATCCTTATTTCCAAATGTAAATCACCGTGTAATCCATGTATTCTATTCTTTACTTCTATTTTAAAAAATCGAATTACGAAAATCTGTATAGATATAGATAAATCTGTATATATGGCAACACCGAATTGCAGATTTTCATCAATAACTGCATTAGACGATCATTCATCCGTCACTCACCGCCTAACCTTGATATAACTGACAGCATAACCTAGCGTGTACGGGGTGCCTACGCCGCCATCTTGACAAACAAAATGACAATGACAGCTGACAGACAGAAGTCAGCCATCTTGTCATTCGTTTTTTTTTAATGGTTTAACGGCCAGTTGGAAACAAGTCACTAAAGGCCATCGTAGTTTTAAACCACGAATACATTACACCGCAGTACGGCCTCCGGCAACTAGGGCCATTTGGTGATCCACACTGCAGCTAACGCCGCACTAAACTGATAGTAGGTGTTGTGTCGATTTAACAAGGGACTATTTGGAACAATTCGGTAGAGTCGTTACACGCTTTTATTTAACAAACCCGCACAATATACACTTTCAATATACATTTTTTTGGAAAACTAAACAAAAATGACAACCGTCTCCGACAAAATCCCGCCAAAAAGCCGCTAGGAAAATCTATGTTTTTTTTGCTTTTAGGCGGGATTTTGTCGGAGACTGTTGTCTTTTTATTTAGTTTTCCGAAAAAATGTATATTGTAGGTTTTGGTGTATATCTGTGATAGTTTTATATGCAACAAGTGCCTATTAAAATGTATATTGTGCGGGATAGTTAAATAAAAGCGTGTAAACGACTCTACCGGATCGTTTCAAAATGTCACTTGATAGACTTCATTAAACCTACTATCGGTTTAATGCGGACATGAACCTGCAGTGTGGATCACCGAATGGCATGCACTAGTTGTGCCCTCGTGGAGGCCGTGCTGCGGTTTTATTGAAAATCGCCTACTAACTCTAGTCGTGCTCTGTTTTTATGGAGGCCGTGCTGTAACCGCCACTGGTTTAAATAAATATAAGAAATAATACTTTAAATAAGACAGGGCTGTATGGACGAAGCTTCCCTTGCCCGTCCTCAATAGAGGACAAACCAATGACAATATCTATGATTTTTGTTTTGTTTTTTTAAATTGGGAGGCAAGAGCTCTGCATTGCATTACATTCATGCTCATTTATCACATTATTTATTATTTGAAGTTGATTAAACACTATTTTATCTAGACTAAGAAATTTTAATCAAAATGAAACATATATTTTGAAGTTTCACTCCATTATTTTACCAAATTATGCTGAAAAGATAAAATCGATTCATCGATAACCTAAATTCTCTAATGTGTCACTCACTATTCTTCTCTTCACAATTTGATACTCACTTCACTTCGCTAGTGGCTTGTACTTGTTTACAGAATACGAAATCAAGGTCTTTCATGATCGGGTGCGAAGTGTAGTGACTTGGCGATGTGATTATCGAGTTTTAACTGTTACTTTACAGAATTGCACTGCAGAGGGACAGACACGGGAAGCAAATTTTATACTATGTAAGGAAGCGTTGTTTTTGTAAAATAACCTTCAATTATAATTATATACTTATTTACGGGTCTTACACACGAACAAGTTTTATTTACCTTTGCCCGACGTTTCGACACTGTCAGCTCGTGACCACGGCGGCCAGTGTAACCTGGTCGAAACGTCGGGCAAAGATAAATAAAACTTGTTCATGTGTAAGACCCGTAAATAATTATATAATTATGAATACAAAGCGCGAAAGTCTAAAATGAACCTTCAATTAATACGCAGAACAAGATTGATCTGTTAGTCAGCCGCAAAGACTACGATATTATGTTATTATGAGGTTGCTAACCGGCAAATGGAAGGAAAACAATCTGCCAGAAACACATAACGTAGGTAGAGCCGCCTGTATCCGACAGCCGACATGTTGCTCTTGTAATAAGAATAACAACGAATCAGTTACGATGTTTATGTAACTGCTAGCATATACCAGGCGGCTTCGCTTGGGTTGTTTACAACTTGCTGTCTGAAATCGTCTTGAGATCAAAGATGGATACCGATGTATAAGTAGGTACATACACAACCTACAAAAGGCAGGTCGGTCCCGGGAGATTACTTCGGTCGGCCACAATCTATAGGTACTAAAATAATAAAGCTGAAGAGTTTGTTTGTTTGTTTGAACGCGCTAATCTCTGGAACTACCAGTCGGCTTTGAAAAATTATTTGTGAATTTGATTGCGCAATTCTTGAGGGGGTTATTTAACACGCTACGCTATATAACATCACGCTACGATACTTAGGAGCCGTTCAAAAAGAAAAAAGTCAGAAATAACTTGTAAAACACGGGCGAGGCCGCCTGAAACAGCTAGGGTAAACCTAGCTTCTAGTCTCACCCGCACGGCACCCTGGATGCCGTCAGTATAGTAAATCTAGAATACTCATCACCTCCATAGAATTCCAGTAGCGGCACGCATAGACGTACTCCCCGTCGACATCAGGCCGCCGGTTCTGGACCCTGACGGTGCTGACCCGCTTCTTGGCCACCAGGTCCCACACCGAGACCGCCTCGGTCGGCTGCCAGCTGCCGGAGATGCAGTGGTCCCTCTGAAACATCCATGTGAACCTACTGCATTTTAAGTTTTTATATCAGAAATTAATTAATATGAAATTACTACCTATATCTTGTGTTTTGTATTATGATCTGTGGTATATGGATAAATTTCTACCTCCCTTCCTCCCTCCATTTCTTCGTCCCCCTCCCTCCCTTCCACCCTCCCTTTCTTCCTTCCGTCCTCCTTCCCACCCTCATTTCGTTTCCATATTAATTCTTCTCCTTAAGACATAGTTATGATTACTTTTTGTCATGGATGCAGTTACATAAAAAGGAGAGGCAATTTCTAAGAGTATTTAGTTACGTGCTTGGTTAAACTTACTAGTTAGAACACAATAGCTATTGGTAGGTAGGTAATGCAATAAAAATAAAACAAAAACTTTTGATTAAATACAACACACACTGCGAGCTAAGCGCTTTACGAACTAAAATTAATGTAAAGCTATACCTGCTCAAAATAATAACCTCAAAGGCAAGAGCAAACTACGACGAGCAAACTTCATCACAGAGATGCGGCATGCTCATAGCGGTAACAAAGGTACGAGTTTTAATTAAAGGTGCCTTGGTTATTATTCTAAGCTCTACCCACGCCCAACTAAAAAAATAAACCGATAAATTAATACTGTCTGACTTATTTTATAAATACGAGAATTATTGTCCTTTTTAGACGTTAAGCGGTCACTGCCTCGGCAGGGAGTCGAATGACGCGTCATCGACGAGGCTGTTAATTAGTTGCATGCCAAGTTTAAATAAAAACAGGAAGATGCGTAGTTACCGAAAAATAGTAAGTCGATCGGGACGACGACGGTTTGATTTCATGTCATTTAGATCCGCTCGTTAGGTAGGTAGGTATACCAATTCGTCCAAGTTTCATTTTGTACAAACCCAAAAGTGTCACTTATTTTAGTGACACAAAATTGTCACACACAAGTGACTAAATAAATATCATTCTATTCTATTCTAAGTGTCACAAGTCTTATTTTTTCCAAGTCTTAATTTGTCCAAATCTTATTTCGTCAAACTCGTATTTTGTTCAGAAACTAACATTTAGTTGCAAGCAAAACCAAACTATCTGAACTACAGGTAATCCAAAATAAGCTAATTAAAATACTATTTCATTATCCCTACTTAACGCCAACCACTAAAGTATACAAAGAAACTAACCTAATGAACATAAATCAGTTATATTATTACAACACATGCATCCTTATTCGAAAAGTACTAAACAAAACCATTCACACATCAATCACGTTCACACAAACACTCGTCTAAACGCAGCACAAGACGAGCCAGCTACCTTGTACTACCAAAGATTCGAACTAACTATGGGAAGCGAATGTTTACTTACGAGGGAGCACAACTTTATAATATCCTACCCTCATCTATAAAAAAAGATACGAACTCGCTCAATGTGTTTAAACACAAACTAGCTCAGCATATAAAAACTAAATAAAAACCAAAAGTGAACTTATTATTGTGGAGAGGCAGTTTAACTTATATTTTAAGATTTTTTAAAAATTGTTATTAGTTCGGATGACTTTGTACGGTGCGACGACTACACTACAAACCTGTACTAAACTTCTTCTCATGTAAGTGATATTTTATCTTTAATGAGAATAAAGAATCTTTAAACCTTAGTTAATTATTAATATTATACACAGCACAAGGTGTAAAGTATATAGGACAACTGCACTAAGACCGCATGAAAACTGCAATTTTTCAGCTAGTTTGCACTAAAAATGCAGTGCATGAAATGCAATCTTTAAAAAGAACTATGTACCTATTAACTTTAGACTAAGATAAAAAAATACTTACGCACACATCGATACTATTATGACAAATGTTGACACCTTCGAACGTCATCATGCAGCCGATTGGGCACCTTATGTCCCAAATCTGAAAAGTTTTTTGTCAAAGCCGAAATATTATAATTTTACAAGCAACATTATAATCTTTTCATCACACTTGCTCGTAAAGGGTGTTAATATATGCAGGCATACAGAAGCACAATGACCTAAAATTATTCCCGCGGGAGATTAAGTAAATAGAGATTTTTTAAAAAGCAATTCACCCTCAGGGTTTTGTCCCATGCTCCACTGGCAAAAATGTAAGGCGCTATGTCGTGACAGCGCACCGCGCACACCTGCCCGAAGTGCATGCGCTGCAGCTTCTTAGGGACGAACTGCAGCCGCAACTTGTGCACCTTGTATGTCAGTTCCACCTGAAACATACACGCTGTATACGCCTACAATCATTATCTTGGCGACTCTAACCAATATAAGTTTTGTGGTAGGATAATTGAAAAAAATCGGATCTTTGCGAAAATCCTAGGAAGATTGCAAAAAGCCTGATAATTTGGAATCTAAGAATAAATTTCGATATCATCCGAGAGAAAAAAAAGTTTCTATTAACACATCGACCAACAAATGAGCATTGAACAATTTTTGTGGTCCTTAGCGTTAAAAAATCTTTGCATTTTAAAAATTCCTGCAAGATAACTTAACTATCGTTGGATATAAATTAATATCGCTCATTGCTTGTAGAAAATCAAGTTCTTTAGATAACCAGCACTCTTCGAGGAAAATCATTCCTATGAATTATTTTTTGTTGGGTGGGGCACAGGCCTACTCTCTCAGCGAGTCTCATTGTGGATTAGTGGACTTCACATACGTGAAATAACTGAACAGCATGCTATTTAGATTCACTAGCCAAAATTTATACTCGTATTAATAAAAACATGTCGAGTCGACCATTTTTGTAATTCACCAAACAGCAGTGACGATTTCACGAGATCCTTGACCAGCCACCGACCTACTTTTTGAGGGATCGAGGACTCTTGAAAGGACCTCGTAAAAGCTGAAGTACAAATTTATTACTTTACGCAATAAACTGGGATTAGGCCGTAACGCTTTACGGAAGATTACATTTTACGGTAACGTCGTGACGTGGTTTTTGTGTTGCCTTAAAAATTATATAGGTAGGTACGTTTGGGTATTTAGGTTTAACCAAATGGGAGCGTCAGTGGCGTCGGGGATAAGACGCAGCCTATCCACAGCCTATCATATCGAAAGGTCCGAAGTTCGATCCCCGGCTGGGCCATGTAGGTACCAATGGGTTATTTTCTCGAAACTTAAGTACATTTACTGACTGCTCTCAAACTGTGAAGGAAAACATCGTGAGGAAACCTTCATACGCTGAAGAAGAAATTCTTAGGTGCATGTGAAGTCCACCAACCCACACTGGGCTAGCGTGGTGGACTATAGCCCGAACGCCCAGTTGATAGGGTAGGCCTGAGCCACAGCAGTGGGGACGTGTTAATAGGCTGTTGATTTGATTTGAAATGGGACCATTTTTGGTGGTCTTAATTTTCATAATAATTAAAATTAGGTATGTTAACAATTAAACCATTGTATAATAACCAGGTAAAGTTGTCACAAAATCAGGACAAACTAATATTTAACTCGGCTAAGTGTACACCTGCTCTAGGGAAGGGCTATGTCCAATAGTGAGCGTTGATTAACTGATTAAGAAATACTGTTTAGCTGCTTCGAGCAGACATGAGTTTCTTATTAGTAAATTCTAGTAATAGGCACTTTGTTTGTTAAATACAGCCTTAAATTTACATAAGGAATAATTTTTAATTTCATTACCAACGCAGGAGCGTCTACAAACGAATACCCTAGATAATTTAAAAGCTAAAATAAAAGTACATTTATACATATTCAACGGATAGAGAAGCCCTAAAAGAGAGACTAAATGGTAAGTACCTTATAACAATAAATTTTAACACCTGTCGACTACCAAATATATTGCCTTAGCTGGAAAATAAATAAACCTTAGTCTGAAAACGTAATAAAATATTCAATGAGTATAAATCTTTCGTAATACAAACGAATATCTAAAATAATGATTCTAGAACGTCTAGTAGGTACTAAGCCTCTGTACATATAGGTAGGCACAATAACTATAAATACTAGTTAAAATCTTACTAATATTATCCTACTAATATTATAAAGGCGAAAGTTTGTAAGGATGTGAGGATGTATGTTTGTTACTTTTTCACGCAAAAGCTACCTAACAGATTTTGATGAAACTTGGTACAATGATAGCTTATATACTGGAATAACATATAGGCTACTTTTTAACGAGGACAAAGTCGTGGGGCGTCTGCTAATACCCCCTAAGTAACAAAACGCCTACATAGAGGGCGCTGTTTCACAATATACACGGGAAAAACTTTTCTACGCGGACGAAGCCGCGGGAGAAAGCTAGTAATAATATATATTTACGATAAAGGTACTGTAGCTCTAACCATATAGTCATATAAATTAACCACCGCAAGCGGTATTCCTGTTTGAAGGGGTACGCTTTATATTCGCTTCCCGCAGATTCGCCGTCGCAACGCTTTCGCACCACCGCCGCCCCGTCTGAGTCGCGCTTCATTGGACAAAGATTCTCTTGCAATTAGCCACTAGCAGTTAGCACTTATACCCCGTTTGGAACTTCTATATTCTTGATTTTGTTCTAAGTAGGTACTTATATAACCACCTCTAGCTATCTATAACTCACCTCTTGGGTTGTCATGTCGTACACTTTTATCGATGTGTCTGCGTAGCCGACGACCATCTTCGCTTGGCCCGACGATAAGCCAACGGAGAGTGCCGGGGATCTCTCTATTGGAAAACACTGACATTTTATACGACGATGATTTAATTAAAATAAAGCTAAACAGTTTGCTTTTTGTTGAACGCGCTAATCTCGGGAACTAAAAATCGGACTTGAAAAATTCTTTTTGCATTCGATAGCCCAATTCTTGAGGAAGGTTTTAGGCTATTTAACATCACGCTATGACCCTTAGGAGCCGAGCTAAAAGAAAAAACGGACAAGTGCGAGTAGGACTCGCGCCTTGAGAGTTCCGTACAAACATATTTAAAGAAATAATTCGAAAATCGAGCGATGACTTAGAAGTCTGATTTTTTCACGACTCCAAGGGACCTGAGTATTTGAATTTAATTTCAACTTAATTCCACCCGTCAACTTAATTCCACATACGGACAGATGGACAGACAGACGGGCAACGTATTGATCCTCTAAGGGTTCCTTTTTTCCTCTTTTGAGGTACGGAACCCTAAAAAGTTTGCTTGGAAACAATATATATATTACGTACGTACGATGAGCGGTGATGACAAGGCAGAGTATCCAGGGCTTCCATAAAACTGCGTGGTGAGACACTCGAGCGCAGGATCGGCTCGGATGCAGTACGGCGGAGGCTCTTCCAGTGACGTGTCAATCTGTAGGCAACAAACAAACAAACAAACAAACAAGCTGAAACTAGTAGGTTTCTTTCTGCCCTTCAAGAGTCCATTACCACCAAGGATTTAAGCGTGACACACACGCTGTTTTTTTTCTGTAATGTTCGAAATAGTATGAAGCCCTTTACATCAAAGCGGCGGCGGCGCGGCGCGTTCTCCATACAAACCTTCGCCGCCGCAACGCTTTCGCAACGCCGCCCCGCCCAGTGAGTGTCACGCTTAAAAGGTATGGGTCTATCTAGCGTTATTTTTAGTAGGTAGTTGATCATTCGCAATAAAATTGTTATTAATTTGATTTGATTTTTTGAATAAAACAGACCCAAACTTTTAATAACAAAATTTTGGGTGTTTGTAAGTTTGGATGTTTGCTGCTCGATCACGCAATAACCGCTGAACAGATTTCGATGAAACTTAGTACAATGATAGCTTATATCCTAGGATTTTTAAAGGATACTTTTTAACGCCGATAAAATCGCAGGGCGACCGACAAGTAGGATAACCTACCTGTCTAAACCCAAACTAATATGTATTTTCTGTCGTATTTTGGGAATTAGACAAGGACAGGACACCTCACAAATATGAATTTATCAAAAAATTATTCAATAATGGGAAATCGAACCTACGGCCTCTGGCATACCGGAAACTCAAAGATAGGCACTAGGGCAAAACGGTCATGAAAATATCGGTCGCCTACATTAGCTAAGCTACCAATAACCTAATGTGTTCCTTCCTATGTACAATTTTTCCTTCATTATTTTCGACCTTCTTAAAATCAATAAATAGAGTAAGGTATGTCTTACATTTGGTATCTCAACTCTATACACGGCGCCATCGCAGCAAGCAGCATAACATACTCTGTGTTCCGTTCGGCTGTATTCCAGAGCGTAAACAGGTTTGTGAGGAAACTGAATGTTCCGCAGTGTTGCAAGCACTGTCCCTGTGGCTCCATGCCGCATCTAAGACCAACAAGGACCCAAATACCACTACACGCTCAAAGAAAAACAAGAAAGTAAAAATCTAGATTGCCAAGGAATTATAAAAAAAAGAAATTAAAATAAAAAAAAAACAAGAAATTAAATTGTGTATGAAATTATAGATAGGCTATTTCCTCTTTGATTAAAGGCTGATGATGAAGCACGTTTCCTTCATCATTGGCATAACATTTAGTTCCATCCATATTAACTTTAGATAGGTAATCAGGTAATGTTTCATGTTAAAATCAATTAGTAAACCAAAATTGATCGAATTCGTCAAAAAAGTTGGGTATTACAAGAAATGAAATAAATTTATTTGTAAAAATTGAGTTATTTGATTTTGGGCGGCGTCCAAAATTCCGCTCACTTCGAGTTAGATTCTGGGAAAAGTAACCTTTTTAAAGAGACACTTACAGACCCTTTAAGTTTAAGGTAGGTAGGTAGTTAGGTAGGTACCTAAATACCTGAATCATTCCAGACGAGTGGCCAACGATAATGTGTTCCCCATTACAAGAGTAAGCTAACGATGTGATAGCACCAGATTCAGAGAAAAACCACCTGTGATACAATATCTTGTTCGGTGTTCCTTTCAGAAACATGTCATGATTTTTCTGAATCCAAACTGATTGATCTTTGGACTTAGCTGGCTGGTTGAACATGGGATACCATATTTTTGGAGGTTTCTCACTGTAGTAAGAACTTAAATTCTTTGAAAATTCTTCGAGTATTTGGTTTCGGTGATCCATTTTATCTATTAAGCCTACTCGATATTATAACCTATCATGATAAGTTTCAGATTATATTATTTAAGTAAGTAGGTGGGTTTCTGAAGGTGGGTTGATAAACATTCAACAAGAATTAGGCTGGAACTGTGAAGAGCAAATCTGACTCGCGCAACGAGGGTTCCGTGCCTTCGCACAAAAAAAACTTACTTAGTACCAACCTTGGAATGAGTCTTTTAAAGTTCGCTGAGTCTTAAGTATAAAAAGTTATTTAGACTGCCTTAAAAATAATAAAACCGAATTCCTATAGATATAGCTATGGTACCTGTATGAGCCCAGTAGTATGTCCCACTATGAGATGGTCTCCATCAGGGGAAAATATTAAAGAGCAAATGTATCCTAGTTCAGACAAATAATTCAGTCTATGTAAACATTCATTTTGCGTGTCTCTGAAAAACCTATCCGTGTTATCCTGCAACCACAAATCTTCGGGGGCACGGAACCCTTTCTCGGCGAAAGAAGTAAACCGGGTTGTAGCGACATCATCCTCTTGTTCCAATTGTTTTCTAATGCGTTCTCTATAATCCTTAATAAAAATTGTTATATCCGACTCGTCTGGGGATAAATTGTAACGGCTGTATGCAAAAGAAGACATTTTTAATAATGTAATGAACCTTGATGAACCTGGTTTCTATTAGAAAACTTTGCCAACATCTTATTTTAATGACATTGACAAGTAAAATAAATAAATTCTCTTTCTGCAGTAGTTAAGCCAAAGAAATTGAACTAAAGCATTCAATTTCTTTGAGTTAAGCGTATTCCAGACGCGGCCTGCGGTGGCGACCAGTTGTATTCCCTTGATGTGAGACTTCAAACATACGCGGCCTGCGTTGCTTAATGAGGCTGCGGCCTGCGGTAGGCCACCGCATGTGCTAACAATCTGTGACTCTGTTTATTCAGCCGCCAAAAAATTCTTGTGCACTATAAGCTTAAACTTACTCTAAGTAGCACAGAATATAATAGTAGGTTTAAGTCTAGTAAGTATTCTAGTGAGAAAAGTTTGCGTGAAATGAAGCGAATTCGAAATTTCTATGATTAATTTGGTAGCTCTGGTTTCTTTGATTGGTTGCCTTTGATGTTTGTCAGTCGTTCGTTTGACAAGAGAGAGAAAGTGCTATAGAATATTTTAAAGAGAGAGTGAATAGGCGATATAGCTTACACTGAGTCCCGATTCGTTTACGAAATCTTCCGAAGACGACGCCATATTGTCATGTCATAATAATAATTGTGTTTCGGTCGGTGGTGAATGTACAGTGCTTTTATTTATTGTAATTGCCCTAAAAAGAATTAATCTATTGCGTGTGGCCTATATAGCACAAGGTAAATATGCATTGAACATAATTTACGTGTGACACTTGCTAAAACTCTTGAACACGTTCGAAAAATTTAATTCTTATGATTAGGAATCTCGGGTGTGGTATTTAGTTCATCCGGACTACTTTTTATTTGTTTTCGTTACATGAAATACACAATCCCATCCAATTGTTTAGAATATTCTACATTTGGAAGTGTTTACATGTACTACGTATCTCTTGTTTGAGTTTCGTACAAATCGATAACAGCTATGGTTGCATTGTGATCGAAGAGAACGACGCATCATAGATTTTTTTTCTATTTACAGGCGCAGGGTGCATCTTTGCATCCTCTGAAACATGAGTTATCAGATACCGTCTTCACAGAGTCGCACAAGTAAGTTATTCACAACAATTGCTAATAAATAAACCTACCTATGTTGTTAGGGCTTTATAGAGTTACCTGTGATAGTTTGTACCTGCCATGCTTGGAGATTGCTATGTGACTCATTTCAAAAGTATTGTCAGGACCCAGTGAGTATTAGACACAGGTGCAATAGGCTAAACCCAGAAATCCAATATCTAGCTCATTGAGCAAAATATTGATTTCAGGATTTAAAATAATTGAAATGTATGTAATGTGTTTATAGATTGGTTTTGTGAGAATTTGTACTTAACTGTTCCATTTAATTTCCATGATAGCTAAAACATTGATAAATGTCACCCATACATATTTAGCACTAGCAGTTGTGGATGGACAGCATTTGACCGGAGACACTTCAAAAACACTGTTTTTTGTTATATATACCTACTACGGCATCCATAAGGCCTATAATGTTAACTCTGTGACTCGCAGCCTTGTAGTAACAGTAATATGTAGTAGGATGACAGCTGGCTACATATTCCGATGGGTAATATGTCATATTATTCAGTTCGCAGTCAATCAGACAACTGTCTTGATCGCAGTTACAAGGGAGATGATAATTTTTCCAAGTTTCAAAGGTATTGTGCTCTGAATCCTACGAGCCAAAGGGTTAAGTTGCTTCAGATTAAACACTATATATTACTGTATTAAATATAGTCCACTGCTGGACATTGCACAGATCTAGTGTTATATCTGAAATGTCTTAATTAGTATTTCCTGTCTCTTTATTCGGCCTGTTATGCCGAGATGTCAGAGTTCGATCACCGGTCGTGCTAATACCACCACTGAGTTGTGAGATAAATGTTAGTTTTCTATTTCTATAAATTTCATCAAACAATGTTTCTTTCTTCAGTGTCGCACAGCAACTATGGCGGTTCTGATGTACCAATGGCGCCTAGCAAGGAACAGCAGACACTCATGTGGCAGCAAAACTCCTATCTGGTTGACTCTGGCATCAACTCTGGAGCAGCTACTCAGGTATTCATTGTATTGATGTATTCCAACACAAATGGCAAACAAACTCATTTGTAGGAAACAAATAAACAATAGATCATGTTTCTAATAATGGACTGCAAAGTTGATGTTTTACTTTTTGTCATGCATGTGTATATTTTGTCTCGAGACTTAAATGATTATTGGTTTTGTATGCCATTTCATTTGAAATTAAATATTGATCATCAAGTGGCTAATACTGAGAATTAGTACTCATGTGTGCTTTTATTTTAGGTATGTTCTTTTTCAACACAAATTTTATACGAAAAACAAAATGATAGATTAAAGGTCCACTGTGGGCACAGGCCTTCCCCAATGAAAGCCGGCACCCGATTCTCCGCATCCAGTTGATTCAGGCGCATTCTTTAGGTTCGTCACGTCGGACCACCTGGCGGTGGGGCGTCCCGTGCTCATATATCTCCTCCGTGCCCACGCTGCATATACGTTCGCGGTTCGTGGTCTCCGTTTCAGAACTCACCTGCCGTCGGTTCCGCGACAGATGTGAACTTCCACTACAGCTTGCTAATCCTTTCAGCTTTGTCGGTGGCCTTAGTTCTTTCCATCGTCGGATCTTCACATTGCGAAACATATCCTTCACAGAAACCCCATCATAGCCCTCTTTATAGCTCGATGAACAACTTTCAACTTGTGGATCAAGCCTGCCGTCCATGAGTATCAGATTTCTGCACCTTATTTTCTGATTTTTAAATTACTTGTATTACTACTTAGGTAGGTACTTAATTTTTGTAATAAGGTCTTCAATATAAAGATGGTAGATCTATAACTTCTAATTTAACTTTTTTTTGTAATACTAGGTACCATCACTCACTGGCAAGGAAGATGACGAGATGGAAGGGGATCAGCTTATGTTTGATCTGGACCAGGGATTTGCTCAGGGGTTTACCCAAGAGCAGGTTGATGGTAAGATAAAGCCATATATTAATTACTTTGTCCAAACCAATGATCATAAAAATTAAGCTTTGCAATGACAACTTTAGATAGGGGGGTACCTAATGTAAATCGTTTTTTACTTTCACAAAGTCTTAGAGATCTAAAAGTGCTAATTTAATATACTGAACAACAGCATATTTCTTGAGTGACGCCGTAATATATTATGCGATAGTGTGGATGTTTGTTCGTTTGTTGCTTAATCTCGCCATAACGGCGGAAGGAATGTTGATGAACCGCAAAGGTTCATAGTGATAGCTGATGATATCCTGGAAGTTAATATAAGATATTTTCAAAGGTGACAAACTACAGGTATAATTTACTAAATTAATATAGTCATTCTTCGAAATAAAATATTGACTACAATGCCAATTTTGGCTTCACAGACATGAACCAGCAGCTGTCTCAGACGCGTTCCCAGCGCGTCCGCGCGGCCATGTTCCCCGAGACCCTGGAGGAGGGTATCGAGATCCCCTCGACCCAGCTGGACCCTGCCCAGCCCACTGCTGTACAGCGCTTAGCCGAGCCGTCTCAGATGCTCAAGCATGCCGTCGTGAACCTGATCAACTATCAGGATGATGCTGATTTGGCTACTAGGTAAAAAAAGAAGCTAGTGCAATGCTAAATATCTTAATGTCATATTGAACGAAGGTGTTGAAGTTGAAGGTGTCGAGGTCTGAGTGTCGAATTATTATGATGGGGGAATATTGCAGCAAAGAGCTGCATAAATCACTAGTCTAATAATCATATTTGTACTGTCACTAAAGTAAATTAATATATAACATAACAGGCAGCGAATTATTAATAAGTACTTATTAATGTTCGCTGATAACAGGTCACATAGAAATGATACAATAAATATTTAGCTTCACATTTCTTTATTCTACTGTTATTGCTAATTGATAATATTCCTGCTTTTCCAGAGCCATACCAGAGTTGATCAAGCTACTCAACGACGAAGATCAAGTGGTGGTATCTCAAGCGGCCATGATGGTTCACCAGCTTTCGAAGAAGGAGGCCTCTCGCCATGCTATCATGAACTCTCCCCAGATGGTCGCCGCTTTAGTCCGCGCCATCTCCAACAGCAATGACCTGGAGACCACTAAAGGGGCTGTCGGCACCCTGCACAATTTATCTCACCACCGTCAAGGTCTGCTTGCCATCTTCAAAAGTGGAGGCATTCCCGCTCTGGTCAAACTTCTCAGCTCTCCCGTGGAGTCCGTTCTCTTCTACGCCATCACCACTCTCCACAACTTGCTGCTGCACCAGGACGGTTCTAAGATGGCGGTCCGTCTGGCTGGAGGTCTACAGAAGATGGTGGCTCTGCTTCAGAGGAACAATGTCAAGTTTCTGGCTATTGTGACCGACTGCCTGCAGATCCTGGCCTATGGAAACCAGGAATCGAAGCTTATCATTCTGGCTTCTCAAGGACCGATCGAATTGGTGCGCATCATGCGCTCCTACGACTACGAAAAGTTGCTGTGGACCACATCCAGGGTTTTGAAGGTGAGATCCTGCAAATTTATTTTTACTCAATTTATTTCTACTAAAGAGCATGATATATTTAGTTTTAAACAGTACTGCAATTCCGTCAAAATGGATCCCCTTATAGCGCAGCCTTTAGTCCGTCAGTCTGTCTGTCCGCCGGATAACTCCGAATACTCTGCCCGAAGATGACGTCAGTTGCTTTACTCATGTGACTTCATTCGCAGGTCCTGTCTGTGTGCTCGAGCAACAAGCCAGCGATCGTCGAGGCTGGTGGCATGCAAGCGCTGGCCATGCACTTGGGCAACCCCAGCGGCCGCCTCGTGCAGAACTGCCTCTGGACTTTGAGGAATCTGTCAGACGCCGCCACCAAGGTATTTAGTTTAGATACCTACTTAAATATGTTTCATGTAGTTTTTACACGTTGATTTTTTGTCGACCAACGCGCTTCTTAGATGCGAATTACAGTTGCAAGTTGTTGAGACTACTTATGAACAAACAATAATCATTGTCATTCAATCAAGTTTGAAGTCCTAGGTTCTACTTTTTACCTTAGCAAGTAATAGTAAATGTCCAGCTAACTTGACACTGGTTTGAATTTGATTGTGGATGATCTGATTAACTTAAAAGATAATAACAATATTTAGAATTTGTAGTGCAGTGTAAATGAAATATTCTTTTAAGACAATGTTTTCTCCAGGTGGAGGGCTTGGAGGCTCTCCTCTCGAGTTTGGTTCAAGTGCTGGCATCGACCGATGTTAACATCGTGACCTGCGCCGCCGGCATACTGTCCAACTTGACTTGCAATAACCAACGCAACAAGGTAATACGAACATATTGAATTTCTTTATTCCCTTTATTTAACAAGTAGACTACAATAGCAGTACTAAATGGAATTACTAACTGATTAGGAGTACAAGACTGCCTTAGTCAGAGTTTTGTAATTTTGTTTTTTAGATCTATAAGAAAAGAAAAGACACACTTATTATTTTAGGCTCCAAAATTAAGATAACCAAAGATCCTGACTGCACCGCTATTGATGTTCGTGGCCTCAGAATGTACACAATGGAAGATTCGCGTGGCGCTTAGATAATTAATTGGACTAATTTTGCAGTTACATTTAGGTTTTCGCAAAAAAATCCACCGAATCATTATACTAAACTTGAAATTTCTCTTTGAGCAGGTGACAGTCTGCCAGGCGGGAGGGGTGGACGCGCTCGTCCGCACCGTGGTGTCGGCCGGCGACCGCGAGGAGATCACTGAGCCGGCGGTGTGCGCGCTCCGCCATCTCACCTCGCGCCACGTCGAGAGCGAGATGGCGCAGAACGCTGTCCGCATGCATTATGGGCTGCCGGTGAGTTGGAGTCGTATGGAAAGCACTATGGTCTGCAAAAGAAAATGGCGGATCAACTTTTCAAGAAATGCACTAGGTATGTCAGGCGGTCAGGTCACATGTGTCGCAATTGGGGAAGACACGAGTGGAGATCGCGGATACGCGCAGCGTGGCACGCCCCTCCGCCTGGACCGACGTTCTAAGGCGGAGGACCGGATGTGGCCGGGTGGTTTCATTGGGGAAGGCCTATGTCCAGCAGTGGACGTTCAAGGGCTGGCTGATAATGATGATGACGGTCAGCAGTCAGTTACTTATGCGACTGGGACATATTGTACTAAATGTGTTCTTAACTATTCTGTCTAGCTAGTTACTACTTCACCCTCCTTTTGTGTAATAACACGATCCATGTGCGGTGTGTGCGGGTGGGTACATGAGGCGCCGGGGACAAGTGGCCAGGTCCCCGAGAACTCGACCACCATGTTGTTTGTGTTGCAGGTGATCGTGAAGCTGCTGCAGCCGCCGTCGCGCTGGCCGCTGGTGAAGGCGGTGGTGGGGCTGGTGCGCAACCTGGCGCTGTGCCCCGCCAACCACGCGCCGCTGCGCGAGCACGGCGCCGTGCACCACCTCGTGCGCCTGCTCATGCGCGCCTTCAATGACACTCAGCGGGTGAGTGCCACTGAGGTAAACAAACAGAAAACATGCATTTTATGGTTATCTATTATATTTAACTAACGAACGCCCCGCGGTTTAGTCCGGGAAAAACTTTTACTTAGTGGATGTCAGAGCTATATGAGGAACATTTGTGCAAAATTTCATGTTTCTAGGCTGAGCGGGTTGTGCATAAAAAAAGAATTACCTTTTTTATATTGATTGTAATACGAAGTTGAACAACAGCCCACTATTGCCCTGATATGAGAAAAGGCTGCTAAGCTAAGTGTAAAAGGAAAATTTAAAGAAAATTACAAAAAAAACCTTGTCATACTGTTTTTCTTAGAATTTGTAGGTGTATATTGTAAACACGATGATCGACTTCCCGTTTTTTGTGAAGAAGGTATTTGTTTGTGTATATAACGAAATTCCCCCTATACTTCCCAGCAGCGCTCGTCGTCCGTGTCGGGCGGCGGCGGCGCTGGCGGCGCGTACGCGGACGGCGTGCGCATGGAGGAGATCGTGGAGGGCGCGGTGGGCGCGCTGCACATCCTGGCGCGGGAGAGCCTCAACCGGCAGCTCATCCGCCAGCAGAACGTCATACCCATCTTCGTGCAGCTGCTGTTCAATGAGATCGAAAATATACAGGTAAGTTTCCTTATCTGCTTGCTTGTGCAAATCGGATTTGCTTGATTTACAGCTACATACCTCACGGTTCGGAATTGTCCAGGAATCGTACAAGGGACTCCCGTCCGACATGAATGAAACTTTGTAGGAATGTACAGCGGGTAATTCTGGGTACAACCACATATTATAATATATCTGCTGAATGTTTGTCTCGGATAAATCACAATGGGTACTTCAAACTCTTCGAAAGGGTCGAAACTTTGTAGGAATATAGAGTGGTACGGTCGATCTTAGCAGAGATTGGGTGTCTAAAGGTAATTAAGAACAATAATTTCCTGGTCTTATTGAGACCCAATTTTTTAAATTTAATTTGAAAATAAAGATGCTGGAAAGAAAGGAGGCACCGACCACAATTTATGATTTTTAACTGTGAAACAAATAAATTTACAGCGCGTCGCGGCCGGAGTGCTGTGTGAGCTGGCGGCCGACAAGGAAGGCGCCGAGATGATCGAGGCCGAGGGAGCCACGGCCCCGCTCACTGAACTATTGCACTCGCGCAATGAAGGTACAACAATTAGTTATGCATTCGTTATATTCAGCGTTTCTCTCTTCGATTTATTGTTTCAGCGTTTTATGAATCTATACTAATACAATAAACCTGAAGTTTTAGTTTATTTAGTTTTTTATGTTCCCCCCCGCGGGAGTTTTGCATAACCTCGTTAACCAGCAGTTTGAGCTGTGCGTTGAATGATATTATTTTTATATTGTCTTAGTATTTATATGTATATTATTATATTATATGTAACTTATTAGTGCACCCTGATCAAAATCCCTCGCTTTGAGAGGAACTCAATGGCGACGTACAATTTTGAACATACGCCTTGCCGAGGGCACACCACGACACCCAGTCATTCCTCTTTTCAATAACGTAACAGAATAACTATGAGTACTCACATGGAGAAGTTACAGTAAAACAATGTTTGTGTTCCCAGGCGTGGCTACTTACGCCGCAGCAGTGCTGTTCCGCATGTCCGAGGATAAGCCCCACGATTATAAGAAGAGGCTCTCGATGGAGCTCACTAACTCGCTGTTCCGCGACGACCACCAGATATGGCCTAACGATCTGACCATGCAACCCGATATACAGGTGGGTATCACGCCGTTTGTGTAGCAGCACCGCACGTCAGTGGAATCACTTAACCTTGAGCTGGCCTAGCTTAAGACTTAAGTAGACAGAAATAACTACCTAATAATTGTGGCATAAGGGTCTTCAACTCCGCGGGTAATGATTGCTGACTACGTTCTAAAACAAAATCTCACTTAAACCAGGTAATCAAAATAGCGACGATATGCGCCATTTCGCGGTCAGCTTTGGGTCATACTTAATTTATCAAACACGATAGTATGCAACATGAGATGTGGTACTTTGCACCATTTTTCACTAAATGGTAGGTTTGAAAAAGATTCTATTATTCGTTAATTTTACCTGCTTCAATTTATTTTAAACAAATTTCCGAGTGATATTATCAATCTTTGTTCTTTAGTTACCACTTTAATTTTATAATTTTAGCCCTCTTTTATTTTTGATTTTTATCCTTACTACCCCTTTACTAGGACATGCTCGGACCAGAGCAAGGCTACGAGGGACTATATGGCACTCGACCATCATTTCACCAACAAGGTAAGGCATATGAATAATCTAACTGATATCAACTAACACTGAACGAAACATTATTAACCTAGCTTTACTAAATACTAGAAAAAACTTAATTTATCGGCACATTGTGGCTTGTAACTCACTGCATGTAACACATGTTTATTTGAGTTATTTCATATTTCACAATAGTTATACCAAACCCTTTGTATAGCTGGATTCTCCCAGATCATTTACAGGGTGGAATTTAGCTTACGTAATCAGTCATTACTAATGACTAATGAATGAACTATCTAAATAAATAGATCCATAAAATACTTATTTTAGATTTTTTTGGTGTGGTAGTAATACCTACCTATATCTATGGGCTATATCTTAGGTCGTCTGTCTGCCCGTTGGCTCTTTTGTTCCATAAAAAAAGAATAAAACTGTATATTTAAAACAGCTTGTATACAACTGTGCCTTTCAATTTACTATTCGTTTGTTAGGTACTGTAAATGATTTACTAAAAAAATATAGGGTGCACATGGATTATTATATAATTAATATAATGTTCACTAAAATGCCTGTTGCTACTCTATACTTTGAGTATACTAATCTAATTTGGATGCTGCAAGTTGCTTTTAAAACATTTGAACTTTCAGCCGTTAACTACACACTTGCTCAAATCCATTTATTTACTAAATATCTAATCATTAAATAAACAATTTTAAATCATCACATCAATCATGCATGATTACGCGGTCTGTTTCGGTAAGTATTTATGTGAAAAAAGCCAAAGACATTGAGTCAATAATCATCATAGAGACTAGACAGTCTCTATATAAATACAAACTTCTCAAGTATTTGTACTTTATATTGTTATGTTAAAAGATGTCTATACAAATCTTCTATAAACATGTTTTTCTCTTCTTTACATGCAGCTTCTTAATCCGGAATCTTTTTGTCGCTAGACACAGGTGATGGGAATATTATTTCTATGATTGTTTTTGTTTTAATCTTTATTGTTTTATTTATTTATTTTACGTGTGTGTTACTTTGAGGTTTTATTTATATAATAAATACTTAAATATTATTTTCTATACATTATCTATGACATCGAGCCAGAAAGTGTGATTAATATCTCTTCGATGTATGGCGTGCTATAGAAGTGTATTAATGTAGCGTAATAACTTATCTGTGCAACTTCAAAAATATACCAAACAGGTGTGTGTGTGGTAACTTACTAAACTGAGTGAAATATATACGTAGATGTGCTTCAGAAGTATATCTATAAAAAATAATGCTTTTTTTATAGTTTTGTGATGCCTGATGCTATTTCGAAATAATAACATCGTACTTGTAATGTCATCAATTCTCATTTCACCACCCATTGAGCTGGTATTGTCAAATAAAGATATTGCGAACGATATTTATTGGAATACAATACACACGATGGCGGAGCATTTTAATTACACCTGGGTTCGATTCCCTCGCCTTCGCTTTGCTTTTTTTTTAATGAAAGAAAATTTTATTTTTACTCTTTTAACTTCTTGAAACCCGCCGGCTCGATGTCGAGGCAGCAAGGTGACGTTTGTTATCCGCCGGACAATAATAATATTTAATTTCATATTTAATTATTAAGATTCTTATGACTTTTATTGCATATTTGTGGGTTGTGATTTTTTGTTTAAACAGGATCGATATGTCATAGTTTTTCTGATGTAAAGCTCGGTTTTTATTGGCGACTGACGCGAAATACGACTGAGTTTCAAAGTAAATGTGATCTGAGCCTCGGGTTTCGAAAGGTTAATAATTGATAATGATTATGTGAATTCATCAAGTATCTTTTTTTGTAGGATACGATCAAATACCGATAGATTCGATGCAGGGCCTTGAGATCGGCAGTGGGTTCGGCATGGACATGGACATCGGGGAGGCGGAGGGTGCGGGCGCGGCGTCGGCCGAGCTCGCGTTCCCGGAGCCGCCGCACGACAACAACAATGTCGCCGCCTGGTACGACACCGATCTTTAGACCGTCACACTTGTCACAAATCAACCAAGCAAATACATCATATTTCATTTTTAAATCGATTTATTTAATTAACATGGCCAGCAATAGCTAGACATGGGCAAATACTGTTTTCACTTCAAAGTAATGGCTAATTGTATCAAACTTGTATCCTGTATTAAGTTTGCCTGAGGCGCCGTCCTAATACAACTCGATTGCGCGATTCACGGGAATTTTGTTCTACTGTCGACCGCACGTCAGTGGAAACACTTTGAACTTGAGCTGGCCTAGCCTATTAGGAAGTTTAATAGTAAAGTAGAATACTATGAGAGACCAGTTTATACTGGTTTTGTTACCTCTGACGTGCGGTCGACCGTACGAGCGCGCGATTAAACAGACTGGATGTCGCCTAATTGAAATTCGCGCGACTATCGATTTTACTAGTGAAAGTGCGATGATCGCATGGCTTATTCGCGCAATATCGCGTGATCGCGTTGTATTAGGACGAAGCCTATGTCCAAAGCGAAGAAGAATAGTAGTGATTATCTGTGTGAACACTAAGGTTTATTGACAAAATATAATGGCAAATATTTTAGTTTATTTTGACAGAACCAGTTATTGTTGTAGAGTAGCAGAAACGGAAATACGCATTCATCCTTCGAACTCAAATTTGATAAAATGGATTATCAGTACTTTAAGACTACAATAGAATAACTGACCAAATGCATTTAAGTACCTGTTTCTTGAACATGAGGTTATTTAAAATTTTAACGGTGCTATGATTTCTGTGGAAGCATTTAATAAACTTATTTAAAAAAAACTTACGTCGAATGATAGGTGTGCGGCAACGAGTGGTGACAACGCTCTGCATGGATTATATCGGTCTTTTTATACTTAAACGTATAAAATGCGTGTAATCGGAGAATAGGGTACATTAACTTTTAAGATTTTTTATAGGCTTTAATTAAATCATTCATAGTTGTCTATATAATTGGTATTATTAATCTATATATGCGCATATATAAAGGATTTTGTGTTTTATTCAAAGTGTAAACGGGCTTTGGTTATGTGAGGTTTTTTGTCTTTTAATTACGTAGATACCTTTATTTACTATAAAAATAAGACTGTTCAGTTCTGTTAGTTAAATTTTAGGAACTATCAATTATTATAACTTATGACTCTTTGAATAGCTAATGAAGGCAACTAATTAAATCAATTAATTATGAATGTGTATATGCCATTTTGATGCGAACAATATTCGATTAGCGTAATTTTTTAGTGTTTGTCCAATGAGAATAGGATATTCTCATAGGTAGACGTTAAGTAGTGACTCATGTACTTTTAAATATTTTTCCTGTCTCCAACACGAGCAGTAACTTGAATATCCCTAAGTTATTTATACCTATTACAAATTACAATAAAGCTAATTTCAATATATGAATTGGTACTTACAATACTTATACGTAAACCTATCAACTCTTAGACATTGTATAACATTCTGATGTTTTAGTAAATGCACTTATCTAACATACACACACATAGAAGAGTATAATGCGAATTAGTATAATGTAATCATAGAATGTAAGAATTAGAAATAATTACGTAATTATCGGTCTTATATATTTTATTTTTTATCGACTACAATGTTTTTTAATTAAGTATTTCAAATGAAGACATTGCTGAGGTATGACAATTTGTGTCCATCTGTGGATAAATAAAGTAAATTTAATTAATTGTTTTTATTTCACTTTTAATCCTTTGTTAGTTAATCTCCTTAACGTGACGGGTAATCTTTAATGTCTAGTTCATTGGGTCTACATCCGTATCAGTAAGATAGCGATCGACGAGTTGAGCATTTTGTCCTCTGGGTCTCATTCACTATCGGGACTATACTATAGATTTTTCATTCATTTCACCTGTTTTCCCACCTCTATACTGGTAGCAACACCGCCATGTTTTTATATAATTATATTCTAATTGGATTTGAAAATCAAGATTGATTCTTGTATTTTGAGGACTGTATGGTTCTGAATCATAGCATAGCCTTGAACATTAAAATAGCACAGCACCTCGGTCGTATACAAGAATGTGCAGAATTCCTGAAATAACTGAAAAAAATCCCTCCAATTGCCATACTTTTCGCTAAAAGTAAAAAAAATACAAATACTGAATCGAGAACATATTATTATTATTAAAACTCCTGGACCGATTGAACTGAAAGTATAATAATAATATGTTCTCGATTTAGTATTAGATTTTTTTTACTGAACAATTTGGAATAATAAAACATTTCCCCAAAATAATCTTCAGGCACTGGCGTAATACAAATGGCTACTAAATTTTTTCAATGAAAATGTCACAAAATTGTTTTGCCGATTGTTCTATCACTGGACTTCTTTCTCTTCACTTTCGATAATAAATAATGCACAAAGAATAAAGCAAAAACTATAGTGATCTACACGAAAATATCCTTAATATACCTAGTAGGTATTTAATTAGATGTCATATTTTATTACGTTTCTCTCAATATTTGCATCCTTAATCACGCATTAATTAATGCCTAAACACACGCCTATTCATCGAAGACGCTGTCAGACACAAGACGTGTATCGTAAGACGACATACTCGGCTAGGCCGCAAATTGTTGCGCAGCGAGGTGCGACCGCACACCCGGCAAGTTTCCCCACACCTTTGTCCCAACGGTTATTATGTGCAATTAGAAGTTAGACCGAGGCATGCGGCACTAATCTTGCAGTAAGTTTCACGTCGCGCTCCTACGCAGGATGCATGTATGGATGGGTTCGTAGACTTGGCGCTGTGGTTAGTAAACTTGCCTATATGACGGAAATGTTATTGTTACACATTTAAGCTTTTATACTAATTAACAATGATAGATTCTTACATGTCATCATCATCAGCCTGCACTGTCCACTGCTGGTCATAGACCCTCCAAGGCGCACCACTGAACACGATCTTAGTTTCTAGGGTCCTCCGCATCCAGTAACTGCCAAACCGTTACGGTGATCGTCGCTCTACCTAGCTGGGGGGCGTCCCACACTACGCTTGCCCCGTAGTTGAACTCATCTACCCCAGCGGTTATCGGTTCCCCGACAGATGTGTGTGACCAGCACACTTCCACTTCAACGTACTAACTTTTTGAGCTATGTCGAAGACTGATCACCTCGTTGCAGTTTGCAGAGAGCATAACCCGTTGAGCGACTTTTAGTTTTCGGACTAAGTAGAGTCCCACTGTCAGTGTCCACGTTTCGGCGCCGTAGGTCATCATTACTGTGTGGTGTTACCTTTATAAAGTGTTCACTTTAATAATGTTATAGAAACCCTATACAAACACTATACAATTAACTGTTAATATTAATATGTGCCTTAAGTGACGCACTGGATGCTTCTTCATTATTCAAACACGGGAGTTCCCAAATCACAGTCCGAACCCGGCAATCATTGGAAACTTACTCATGTATGATTGATATGGAGTAAATGGTTTTGGTCTGTTCCCATGTGGCGATCGCTAGTAATTAGGGCGATATTTTGATCAAGAAATCGTGGAACATCGGAGGTTTATACTTGCTCGGTCGGTGTATAGTAATTATTCTTGAGTGTTGTCAATAATTACCGATCGTAGGCTAGAATTTGCTACTGATTTATTCATGGTGTCTAAATAAACTTGTGAACAGAGAATTTAATTTTCTTCACCGTGGGATTAAATAATTTAATTAAGATAGTGGTAGGTAGTGTAGTGATTATAAAGTATAGGTAGGTAAGGTACTACGCCTAGTGACTAATTATGCAGTTCATTAATCGCTATTGAGTAAATATTACAACAATACCAACAGTGGGTAGTTGGAGAAACTACTCACAGCGTTCAACACTGACAACTCGCCTTTCCAGTCAGCTCGTGACCACGGCCAGTGTAACCTGGTCGAAACGTCCGTCGGGCAAAGGTAAATAAAACTTGTTCGTGTGTAAGACCCGTGAATAAACCTATAATAATGAATATAAGCGCGAAAGTCTAAAATATAATAATATTACAACTTTAGAAAACGAGTCATTTTTTGTTTTTTGGTACATGGCTCTTGAGTCTGGACATATTCAGGTAAGTACCTACTTATCTAAAGTTTTTTAAAGTGAGTAGGTAGCTTAAGTATCTATCGATCAAGTAAGTACCTAGGTGTCTCTGTACCTGATTAGTCACTTAGCTTACTTAAAAAATAATATAATGTACATATGTATAAGTACACCTACTTACTATAGTTACCTATCTACTGGACCAGTTATGAAAGGAAAAATAAGTAAGTATTAAAAAAATAAAGAAAAAGAAATATTAGGTTACTTACCCATAGTAACTTACCCATTCCAACTAAGTAGTTACCTAGTTCAACTTCGATAAAAAGTGCTGACTGCCACATGGAAAAAAACTTGGATACCCGAACAGAGTATAGACCGTGTCTGCTGTTGACAGACTGCAATTGGAACCCGCTCGGTCTTGTCCAGCGCTTGTCGCGTTTACCCTGGAATGTTAATTAAATTTCACATCGTAGAAAGTTTAACTTTCGCCGTTATTTGTTTCTGTTGCTGTTTATCTATCTACATTGTTTTTACAGGGGTTGGGCGGGGTTTTAATTATTTGTCTAGTTGTTAATAATTATGATTGCAAATTTTCATACAGATGAAAGGAAAACTATATTTTTTAAATCCAGTCGCAGAAATATCTTGAGTCACGATTTTTAACTTGATAAAATACAGTTCAGATCTTCTTTAGTTGTCTTTTTTTCTCGGGTCTCAGGTAACACAAAAGTTGTATCCGTCCAAAGTAATTAAGGTACGAATGACTCATTAAAATGTAACATGTAAAATTCATAAATACCCCCCATAAAGGCCAAGATAATCTCCGGGGGGCTTAAAATGGCGCTGCGTTGCCCGCGGTGGCTTTTAAAAAGTAGTAAAAACTCTCTGCCATTAATCCGGTAACAGTTGGCAGGTGAGACGCGATCGATAGTCTACCTACGCTGCTTTAACTTGAGTACAGACTCTTATTATACATTATTTTTAATAAACTAAGGTCTTAATATAGTCTTAAATTAAATAGGTATAAGTGCCTACAGTTTTTTCCACAAACTATAGAACCTAAAGGGAGTTTCTGCTCTATACTTACGCAAGAGAAAGATTGATTCCTTTCCGACAACTGGTTGCGAAACTCCACTGTCATCTACGGTAGTTGTGGATCAGGAATAGAATTTCTTTTTGGGCAACTAGTTGCGTAACAAGATTATTTCTTACTTTTCAACAACTGGTTGCGAAACTTGGTTGCCAAAACGGCCGGAGGGGATTGAAATATGTATTTGAATTTATTTACTCAGGGGTAACAACCGCCAATATTACAAAAATTTGTAAAAAATAAATAAATACGAGATTGACGGCCAATTAATGATATCCACTTATGTCTAAAAACTAAATAATAGCAATAACATTAATACTAACAGAACTCAATACAATTAAGTCTTACAAAATAAATTTAATATTTTTTTTTAACCTGAGAAATGTAAGGTAAGTACTCCATGTAACTTACCTACCTAGTTGTAATAACAATTATTATGCAATATTATATAGTTACACTGCGTCAAAGTATGCTATTAGGTACGCATTTTGTTATTTATAGGCAAATAAGTACCATTAGGTAGGTACCATAGGTAGGTAGGTACCTACATGAAGCGTAGAAAAAGTCATAATATGCGAGATCCGTTTATTTATTAGTTGTCGTGAAATATCTCTGAGAATAATTTTGGTCACAATGCTTAAATGTTTTTCAAAATATTGCAAAACAGGGCTCACTAACTTTCAAACCAACTGTGATGGATAATACCTATTTATCAATGTTCATCCCTACGCCCACCACGTTTGATTTCAGAAGCATTTAGATTTCCTTACCAAATTACCAATCGAAGTTTAGTAAAAACCTGTACCTACCAGCCTTGCGGAATAACGGGAAGGGAGGCAGTTTTGTTTAACTAGAGATTCGCTTGCGCCTTTTTCTGTTTTGACTATAAAAAGCACATTATCCGCAGACCTCCCCAAACAAAGGTTTATTAAACAGTCGTAAATGCAGGAACACGATATCCATGCAAATATATTCCATGCAACGATATTCCATGAAATTGCGACCAAAATGAGTCGTATCGTAACAGTTATAAACTTGATAAAGTTGAATACAATTTACTGACCACCGCCCGTAACTCAGTGACTATGGCTATTTTGTGCCTCAAAATTGCCTATTTTGCCTCCGTGGTTTTTCCTCTGCCTTTCTCAAGAATTGTACTTACTGCCTTATTTATTTGAAAATTTTTCAAGGCGGACATTTTTCCGTTAAACTTATCACATTCCTACAAATTATCTTACATAGGTAATATTTCTTGAATATTAATGCGTTAACTAAACCCTTTTTTGCAAATTACAAATTGATTTCAGTCACAACTCTCACAACCTAACCTAACCCTTTCTCATGCTAATCGCCCTGTGTAATTTTCAATAATGACGCGACCCTTTCTATTGTCTTTCCTTAAACCCTCAAACGATGATTTAGAATTCAAGTTTGTGATCCGCCCTGTAATTATGACAGCTATAGTTAGTATTTTATCAATATACATCACCTGTCTGGTTCGTTTCCTAGAGAACTTTTCGGAAAAAAAAGCTTAATATATCTTCACGTTTATTAAAAAAAACTGCAGTTTTTTTTATATAAACATCTGAAAGTTTAATTAGCGAGCGATGAGGTCTCTAGAATTGATCTAAGTATTTTGTAGTCTCGAAACTTAAGTACATATACTGACTGCTCTCAAACGGTGAAGGAAAACATCGTGAGGAAACCTGCATACGCCGAAGAAGAAATTCTTAGGCGCATGTGAAGTCCACCAACCCGCACTGGGCTAGCATGGTGGACTATAACCCGCACGGCCTGAGGCCTGAGCCCCAGCAGTGGGGAGATTAATAGGCTGTTGATGATGATTTTGTAGTCTCCTCGTACTGTCAATTACCATAATATACATATAGATAATAGTGACTTCCTAGGGTTTTGGGAGGTTTGTGGCCATTTTTACCACCCTATGGGCATGCGGGTTTTGATGCCCAGTATACATAGAGCTAATAACCGAACGATGCTTCTGCCCATCACCTGAAGTCATTATTTAGACGCCTCATACTACATTCATAAAAAGACAGGGGAGTGAACTATTTCTGTTCCGGATACCAAGAGGGCATGCCTCTTAGTATCCGATAAAATTAGGATCCAAAATTACACAAACCGACCTATCGAATGTTCATTATGTTCATGTGTCGCTTCTGGCGTCGAACTTTCTAATGAAAAAAGTTTTGACTACAGACCACGTGGCGATCAGTCGCCGTCGACGCCGTGCAGGCCAGGATCTAAAATAGGAAACTCATAAACTGTAAGTCGGTGGTCGTTGGACTAGGCATTGGTCCCGTCCTTTTATATATTCCTGTCACCAAACAAGGTACTTTATGCTGTTTCAATAAGAAATAGGCATAAGAGACATTTCTTCACCTGAGCACACTCAGGATAGCAACTCGTGCCTTTGGAATGCGTACGCGGCAACCCAACCTTGCAGGTGTGAAAAAGCATTTAGTTCGTGATGCCAGCCTTTACAAATTGAGCTTACTCTCAACTATTATTGAGGACAAGGCCCCGTGGCCGGGGAATTATGGCCAGGTCAAACATAATTTTGTAAATGCCAGGGCAACATTTCCAGTCCACTGGGAAAAAAAATCCTGGTGGAACAATCAGTTGGCCATTGGTAATGGTCCACGGGTACAATACACCAACATTTCATAGAAATATTTTAACTTTGCCTAAGTACTTATTTATTTTATGACATTTGCCTGTAAGAATAGAGTCTACAGAGACGCGATCGTTAGGCGAGCAGAAGCCGTAGCTCTCTTTACTTATTCAAATCTTGTGAACACGGCTATGAATGGAGTGGATGGACTATCTAAGTGATGTCTAAGTAATACCAATACAAGTGCAGTCTATAATTTTTTGTCGACGATAAAAAACCAGTCTTGGTATTGAATGTTACACTGAATTCAAACAACATTTTGGAAAAATCTCATACTTACCTACTTCGTTTCTTACAAACAAACAAAGTATGCACATGTATTGTAAAAAAACATTTTGGAATGAAAGTGGACGTAGGCACCTCTACGCTGCTCCTAAGCCACGTAGCAATTTAAGGGTGATTATTTTAAAACGTTATTCTTACTGCCAGCCTATTTATTACGCCTTATCTACCTAAACATAAATTACAGGGCAAAAGATCCAGCTGTCGCCTAAGGGAAAGGTACACCGCATTTGAAGAGTTTTCTTAGGATCTATAAGTATCCGTTATAAAGTATCCGTATTCGAAACAATTGCTAGCACTAGTCAACATTGTTTTTCATATTGGATTGTATGAATGTATGTACTCATGAATATACCTACCTATACTTATAAAATAGCTTCACAAAGCAGGAAAAATCCTTGTTGACTCATTCTTGCCCTGTGGAGTTACTTAAAATTATCCACTCTCTTGATTCATAACTGCATAGCACTCAATTCAAATTAGGCCCACTGCAATAAAGGAAAATGAGATTTTTTTACGGACAGAGAAGTGTTGTTTTTATTGGGCAGGAAAATTCTCCATCGTGCCCTCTCCACACTGATTAGTTCATTTATTCGAGGGAGGATTTATTATGATTTCTTTTCCGTTTATTTCTTCTTGACTACTTAAGTTTTTGGTGTGTGTTTACATAGTTAAAAGTACCTATTTTGGTGCAGAAATGAATGTGTTATGTAATTTTTATAAGTAGTCCATTTGTATTTCTAATCAGCATTTAAACCGTAATCATTCTTGAGCGTAGATGTCCAGTGGGAGGATTCCAACCCCGGGTCCGTCTGGATAGTCATCATCACCATCCTATTTCTTATTTCTGTCATCAAACAGCAATACTAGCATTGCTGTGTTCGGTTTGGAGGGTAAGTGGCAACGTATATGGCTTTTAGGCTCCAGGTATATGGGCAACAGTGACTCCTTACCTTCAGGCACCCCGTCTGTTCAATGTCATTTCTGACCTTAAAAAATTCACAGGTTTCCTCACTGTTATCCACTTTCCCTTACCAAAAACCAGTGGAATAATATAATCCGCAAACCTTATTGGTACGGCCCGGGTTGTAATAAATACCGACTTCTAATTTACCCCAAGTCGTCCTGCCCCGTATAATCTAATAAACAAATAATAACAGAACAAAAGCAATGCACTCAATCAAGAAATAATGAGCCATAAGATTAGATAAAACGCTCTCAGAAGTAAATTCAGCGAGACAAGGGCTAATAAATCTCTCAGTACCAATTACAAGTGTATGATTGCCGTGTCCGAGACGGGAGTCGAACCGGTCGTCCGACAATGGCCCTTCGGGGAAATACGCGCGACAATTGGGGTCGACGCGATGTGGCCGACGGTAGCAAGTGGCGGGGTATCCACACACGTAATGTATTGAGGACTGGTGGCGTTGGATTTGAATTTGTAAACTATTTCTTTCATTCCGTCTTTCTTTCACTCCGCTGCAATGAATTCGGGTCAGGTGGCCTTTTTCATGCTAACAGGGTCACTTTGTCACGTCTTAGATATCCGTCAGGGAACGATTTGCGTGAGATCTGATGGTGGCTCTCCGGAGTACGGATGGAGGAGGTCCAGGGAGCCACACACACCATCAGGTTTTCATCATAGACTAGCCAGAATCCTGCGTATGCGGTTTTCCATACATTTTGGTGCCCTTGAGATACCTATATTTTTTATTCTGACTAGTCCATGCTGAAAAGTGCAATCATGTTCTCGAGTTATAACTTTGTAAGCTAACAGACTAATAATAATTTAATTGACCGAGCGAGCGAAGCGTCTACGTTTCGAGACTGGCCAAAAATGCTCTTGTCCGGCTGTCTGTCTGTCTGTAATTCTCTACAGGTCGCATTTTTCAACCGATTTTGACGAAAATTTGGCATATGTATAAATTAATTAAACCTACAAAATGAGTAGAATAAAATTTTGAAAAACATTTTTTTAGAGTACCTACCATACTCGCAAAGTGGGAGTGAACTTTTTTTTTCTTGTGAATCCCATAGTGTGGGATATCGTTGGATAGGTCTTTCAAAAATATTGCTGGTGTGTGAATACCATTTTTTCGATTTAGGGATCCGTTGGCGAAATATTAAGCTTTAAAGCGGTAATTTTTGTTAGAGTCACGTGTCCCCCCCCCTGCCAGCTAAACGGTTGCTTCTGGAAATGTGAAAAAATTCATGGCAGTAGCATATATAACGTAGTTACAAGGAAAACTATTACGGCTAAGTAGGTTCTATTAGTTTTTGAGTAATAGTGGATCGACTTAAGAAAGTTGAAAAAATAAATTGTGTTCATAGAACTGCATACGTAAAATGGAAAATTATTTTTTTCCGCGTGATATCCATGGTGTGGGGTATCGTTGGATGGGTCTTTCAAAAATATCGCGGGTGTGTGATAAACATTTTTCGATTCAGGGATCCGTTTGCGAAATATTAAGCTTTAAAGTGCTAATTTTTGTCACTTTAGTAGGTACTTTTTCTGTTTCCAAAGTTGACTTTTGTTGGTTTCTTTTAGGTTTGGTTTATAAGGGCTGGCGAGGTCTACTGTTCTCACGGAACTACTAGTGAATAATTGTATCAGGTAAAGGTTGCTTGTTTACTAAGCGCAACAAAAACAAAAGCTGACCACGTACGGGGCGCCGGCGATCCCAAACGTACTCGTAAGACGGTAGAACTTTTAAGTTATTCGTTAGAGAACACGGCCAACCCCCCCGGGGCTCGCAAACTCTTCACAAACTCGTGTAAGTCTGCGGTCGCGCTCGCCGCATCAAAAATACTGTCACCCTTTAGTTTGCGGAACACCTACCTATCTTAATCCAATACGGTTGAGAAGAATTTCCTTTGCGGCTTGGGAAATTTTGGCCACAAAGAGCTGAATTAAATGAAGGAAGTTTTGTCAACTTATTGAGAGTAAGCGGTGCGCATCTTTTTGGAATTAGGCATATATTTTTTAATTCTTTTTTTAATATGAAAAAATTTAGTAAGTATAGTTAAGTTAGGTTTTAGTAAGTAAGTATTCTCATTTTACTTACTTTTCCTTTCTCAACTGGGTCCTTTCAACGGATCCTAGGTATTCACTGCGCGATCTTCACCCCTCCACTTTAAAAGACCGAGCCGATGGAAAGAAATCATCTTTAAATCTTCCAATATGTACCTATTAAACTATTTATCCACATTTATGTCTTAAATTATATAAATTGTTTAAAATTGTAAAACAATTAGGACCATGAAGCTAGGATCTCTTTGGTGGGCGCCCGCGCCCTGGGAGTAGCTAAATTCGAACCTTTATGTTTTGGACGACAGTAAAACCAGTGTATAACTACAGACACACCCGGCATTCCAACTATAGTCCAATTTTTTGAAGGGTAATGAACTTATCTGTTGTTGCACGCAGCAGTACAAAAAGCTACAGTATGGGCGTCGGGCGATAGTAGTCACCATCAGGCGAGATAATAATAATACGGCTGTCGACCCGTAACAGTATCCCGATATTTTAACGCATTCAATCAAATTGACTCGTATCAAATGTTCCATAGTAAAACTTTTCTTGGTGCCAATTTCACTTTGTAACATTTTAATAAACAAAATTCGCATTCGTACCGATTCGTAACGTGTCAAAACATTCCTGGGCACATTGTCGCAAGGCTGTACAAAACACGTCAATCAACAACTTCGCCGAAACGTAAGGCAATTTGCGGGCCGACGTCGCGCGTCGCCCGAAAGGTGCGGCAACTTTATAATTGGTGTCGACTCAATGCGCAGTTATTAACGAGAAGAACAATGCTGATGGAAGACACGTTGGGGACAAAAGTGTTCATGTCAATAGGGGTCGTGGGTGTCAATGTTGGTTGAAATCTTAATGGGTATATTCAAATTGTATTTTTGTTACAGAGGTAGAAATACAAAGGATAGAGCTGCAGAAGGCGCTGCCAAGCTACAACCTTGTACCTCGCTTCCAGTTTCCTCAAATTTATTAATATTGGATAGATCTCAGCAAGGAAATCCGGTGAGTTGCTTCTTTAACAATACATTTTTGAAAAGAAACAGTCAGTCTCCTTGAAAAATCGCAAATTTTGGATCGTCGCGGGCCAATTCAAAGTCAAAATCTCTTATTACAATGAGTAGATACACTTGTTTAAACACGTAGATATTTACTACCACCGCTTCCTAATACCTATTAGTTGTTAGCGCTGTGAAGAAGAAGCAATGACGCCTCCGTAGCCCAGTTGGTAGTGACCATGCCTACTGTGCTCGGAGTCCGGGTTCGAGTCTGACCGATAAATGCTTGTTCTCGAGTCTTGGAGGTTCATGATTGTGTTTGTATGTGTCCATGCCTCCCACGAAACGGAGGAGGGAATCCGGGGGATATGATTGTGTCGCGTTTATTTATTTAATTAATTTAACCTGTTATGAGGTGTAAGAGCTAAGTAAGTTACCTAACTTAAACAAAAACCATTCTGCGCTGCGGCTAAGTACGTAGTATAATGAGTAACTTTTTGACTAAGCATTAATTATTATGGCAGCCTAATTAACTTTTCCGCCGATGTCGGAGTCAGGAAGTCGTGACCGCGCCGCTATACCTCATATTAAGAGTAAATCCTTTTAAATGCATAAATAATTTAGCTGACAGCGGATTATGCGCATCATTTGTTACACAGATGCGTATACTTGTGTACAATTAATAGGATCCTTACTTTACGTATTCGGAGGAACGTTTTGTTTTTAGGTTATAAGGTGACAAACGGGCAGAAAATTAAGCCATTGGCTCTCTTGCTCCTCAAACCGGAACATGGCAATGCGTTCGTTGCTATTTGACGGCAGAAATAAGTAAGAGCTGTAACCGCCTATCATAGGCTGACCTCATACCGAATTACTGGCAAACGAAAACAAATCTGCGTCTTTTAAAAGAAAATATATGTAGGAAAAGACGTGAAATTGATAGGCACTGATATCTCTAAAATCAAGTTCAATCTGTAGGGATGTATTGATTATTTTGTTTCCGAGACTTAAATATCCGCGGTTTTTTTACCACATCTGTTGGAATGAAATGGAATTTTTCGCGGCTTCCCAATAAATTCGGTAAAGCTTTAATCCAGTCGGTAGTATTTTAGTTGACAGACAGTATCGAATTAAATACACTTGTTACACGTCGGTTTGAGAGACGCCGTTAATTCGTATGAGACGTGGATGCGACCCTCGTCTTGTGACTGCACTCCTAATCCTCTTAATAGATTCGTACGAGCGCGATGCCTCCCGGACGTACCCGCCGATAAATTGGGAGTCTTCATGAAGACGTCTCAACGCGACGCGCTATTTGCATAGACGCAATTATGAAAGATTTCCATGATATACAGATTAGTCTGGTCTGCGAAGTGTTAGACAAAGTAATGCTCATGCATGACGAATTAAAAAAAATGTAATACGAAGTTAAATGTAGGTAAATTTTTTTTACTAAAATGTTGCGTTATAGTAATCGATTAATCTTCAAACGAATACATTCGTTCACATTATTTTACGAGAACATTGTCTTGTTTTTTAATCAAAATGGCGACCGACCTACTATTGTTAAAGTTAGTGACACCAGGAAAAAAGTTACATTTCAATAAATTTTATCTTTATTGACCGAGCGAGCGAAGCGAGCGAAGCGTCTACGTTTCGAGACTGGCCAAAAATGCTCTTGTCCGGCTGTCTGTCTGTCTGTCTGTAATTCTCTACAGGTCGCATTTTTCAACCGATTTTGACGAAAATTTGGCATATGTATAAATTAATTAAACCTACAAAATGAGTAGAATAAAATTTTGAAAAACATTTTTTTTAGAGTACCTACCATACTCGCAAAGTGGGAGTGAACTTTTTTTTTCTTGTGAATCCCATAGTGTGGGATATCGTTGGATAGGTCTTTCAAAAATATTGCTGGTGTGTGAATACCATTTTTTCGATTTAGGGATCCGTTGGCGAAATATTAAGCTTTAAAGCGGTAATTTTTGTTAGAGTCACGTGTCCCCCCCCCTGCCAGCTAAACGGTTGCTTCTGGAAATGTGAAAAAATTCATGGCAGTAGCATATATAACGTAGTTACAAGGAAAACTATTACGGCTAAGTAGGTTCTATTAGTTTTTGAGTAATAGTGGATCGACTTAAGAAAGTTGAAAAAATAAATTATGTTCATAGAACTGCATACGTAAAATGGAAAATTATTTTTTTCCGCGTGATATCCATGGTGTGGGGTATCGTTGGATGGGTCTTTCAAAAATATCGCGGGTGTGTGATAAACATTTTTCGATTCAGGGATCCGTTTGCGAAATATTAAGCTTTAAAGTGCTAATTTTTGTCACTTTAGTAGGTACTTTTTCTGTTTCCAAAGTTGACTTTTGTTGGTTTCTTTTAGGTTTGGTTTATAAGGGCTGGCGAGGTCTACTGTTCTCACGGAACTACTAGTTTTATATAACTACTTACGTTACAATATTTCTCACGATCGATATCGTATCGTTTAGAACACATTTAAAATTATTAAAGTATTACAGAAATAAAGCCTCTATAATATGTATTGTTTTGACGCTTCGGTTTTCCATTTATAAATTAAATTAGCCCCATTCTTGATCCGTCGCGATATTTTTAACCCAGCCAATGGGGTGATACATAATTAATTACCGTTTTTAAGATTATATTTAAAAAGCGAAATAATTCATGAGGGTCCATGAAAGGGTTAAAGATTGTCACTTGTCAGGAAATAAAGGCGGGAAAGCAAAACCGTGTCTAGTTCGTAAATAAATAATTAAAGTTCGTCTGTGTTACCTACTGCATTATTAAAATTCCGTTATTTAATTTAAAGAGTGCCAAAATGATACTTAAGTGTACCTGAACTGAACATAATTTAAATAAAGCGGAGAGCTTTGTGTGTTGAGTTGTTGGCTGAGTGAATCGCGAGAGGTTCAATTTTTCTTCTGCTTCTTTCACTAAAAACGTTGCAGCTCCGCTCTCGGTTGGTGTAGTTTGATCGGTTCACACTCCTTAATTTCCTCGAGATACAATCTAACAGTAGAAGTGAAAACTGGATATAGATGTGTTTGCGGTTTTCGAGTTAGATAAGCAGACAAACGCAGAGCTGCGTTTTATACATTCTATCCTAATCCTAACTGATATTATTAATTTAAACTATTTATTCGTAAACTTATGTGGTTATACAATATTTTTAAGATGGTACACTTATTTTTCTGATGGCCAATAGCCGTGTATACGAGTAAATAAATCCGAAAGTGTGTTTGTCTGTTTGCTTGTTACGCGTTCACAGCTTGACTATTAACTGTTCTCCGTCAAATTTTGCATACACATAGCCTGGGTCAAGGAGATGGACATAGGCTATGACAACGAATAGGAAGATATAGTTTGCACTCGTGTGTAAGTAAGTAGGTACAAACAAACAAATACATATATTGAGAGGAAAGTGATATAGGACACTGATACCTACAAATCCTCGTGTTTAGCAGTCTTATGCCTATATTATATATATTTAACGAGTCTAATTTGTTAGTACATATTCCGTATGGACTCAACGTCTCTTAAGATAACTTGATTTATCTCGTAAAATACTTGGTAATACTCAACCCCTGGGAGTTTCAGGAGTAAGTTTGGCTTCCATATCTTGAAACTTGTCGACGAATTTGTCACGCGATTTTCTGAAATCCAATTTAGCAAGATCTATGACAACGTAAACGATTGTACTGTATCTCCACATTGCGGGAGGAAGGGTGGTTCAGGACACACATGTTGGTTGATTTGTTGGCAGATTTGTTGGGGGATTGTTCGGTAGGCAATAGGGGGTGTAAGTGGGGTTGTTTGGGGAAGCGAGAACCGTCTAAAGACAAAACTTGTTTACACTACTTACAGAATTAAATCACTCCATTCGATATTTGTTTGCAAGTAGTCCTGTGGTGACTTTTGGCCTGCTATTTGCGTTATAATTTAGGTAAGTTGTTTTTTTATATAGTCACACCATAATCTCTTCTCTTTTTTGACAGATACTAGAATTATTTATTTATTACTATTACTGAGACTGTTTTACATTCTCCTAAGGAAATGACGATTATTTTCATCAGTTTTATCTTCAATCATTTGCCTAAAATACATCCCAATTCCTAGAGTTGAAATCAAAATTCTCTACATTATTTACCTACCTATATGATGTTATAAATATATCCTTCCCAATTATATCTTTAACTGTATAATGCTGCGTTATGTTGAGTTATTTATTACTCATATTACGTGATAGATAGATCTGTACGTACACGAAACCATAATTTAAAACTGGAGCACGAACGCAATTCAGCCCAACTACCAAGTTATTAAAGAACCAACAAACTTTTAATTTGAAGTTGCGGCCGCGATAACAATGCAGCAAAGTTAATCAGGGCCGCGGGGCGCGGGGGCGGCCGCCAATCTTCCTCATATTGCAGTACAAAACCGTACTTCTTTGTAAGAACACCTCGCAAAACTTTGTTCTGAGTTAACTCGGGAAACTGGCTCGGGCTAACCCGCCAGTCGCCGCCACCGCCATCCGCTCAGCTCGCCGCCCCGCTGGTCGCTCAGCTCATCCCCCCGCTCCGCGATCGACAACGACCCGCCTCCGACAAACAAACGGACAAGTTTTAATGTTTTGCTCACAAAGTGTATGATTAAACGCGGAGAGCGGCGGAGAGACTGGGCCGTAAGTTATTGATTTTCCCCGACCGAACCCCTGTCGACTACGCGACTCGCGGTACAGTGCGGGAGCTCTACGCCGCTCCGCCACTTCTCAACTCGCATCTGACGATTTTAAAACTACTTTTGCCCATTTCTAAGTGATTTAAGTTACTTTACAACATATCTAAAAAAGTTTCTGATCTAAAAATCTACTCGTAAGAAGTTTTTTCGACTAGTTATTATGAGAAAAGTTAGGGGTGGGTGCGCACCGCGGCGCGCTCCGGGAGCCGCGCACCCTACAACTTCACGTCGCTCTACGTTCCGAAGTTAACGCAAAGTTCCGCCATTTTGGAACATGCTCACAACCCACTTGTTTTATAAAGAAACTTTTTATTAATTCCTGTGGGCCGCGGAGTGTCAGTAAGATGTTTTGAGGTTATGCTGAAAGACGAAAGACGTTATTCTGACTGGGAGCTGTTGTTCTGGCGTTGTCGCGACTGTGCGGAGCTCTAATACAAGTGTTTGTGACGATTCTTGGTATTGTTTTGAAGTGTAAAATGAGTGACGTTTCCTGGATGATGTTCTTGTAATTTGTGTTTACTTCTGCAACAGTAAGGAGGACGCTCCGAACACTTTTGACCTTCTATGGAGCTCGGACACAAAAAGGAAAGGACAAGTGATAAGTGGAAAACTTACTTTTACTAGTTTATTTCACGGCTGAAAAGTTGTGTCAGTAAAAAGTTTCAGTCAAAAGTGTTTACGAGTAACTAACTACTTGTGTTATTTATAAGCGGAGTCTTTCGTCGTAGCAATGACACATTCGTGAGGTTGCGCCCGCAAATCACAATGAATAGGTAATTTCTGCCTTATTCAATTTTCATAAATATATTAGGTAGATAGATATACTTACCCAATGATTTTTCCTTTAATATTTTATAATTAAGTTTTGTTTTTGATTTGTCGGATTTAATATAACACGCATTTTTCCTATATTTATGACATATAGTTATTACGTTACTGCAAAATATCTTATTTCCAATTAGTTAAATAGCAATCTGTACGTACTTTGAATGATTAAGAAAATTTGTCTAGCAATAATTATTCAGAATCAATTATTAATAAAACAAAGTGAGATTTAATTCGTAAAGCATCTTAGTAAGATATTTTTAAAATGAAATAGGTACTTACCTGTATAATAGGGGTGTAACCTTGACAAGGCGTTTCTTTAGAAAATCGATAATCATATTACATATAATTTCTTTCATTATTGCAGTAATAATTTAATTATAATGTTTAGTCAATTATTATTATTCTCTCTAAAACTGTTTCCATAACAAATTGTTTGCCTTAACTGTAACTCTGAATTGAGTTCAACAAAACTTTAGTAATAATATACTGAGAGATGGTAGTTCTAACCGTTCTATAATGGTATCGGAATTGTAAGCAATTCTCCGGTTCCGTGCAAAGTAATTCTTGTGCGCGTGATGAATAGAGCTTAGAATAGCTTAATATTTTTTCTGAATAATAGGCCAGAACTTGGTTTATTTACTGCTTTTTGTTTTGACATATGATATTTTGTTGAACGGCGCAATATTTTACGTATTAATGTATCTCTACCTACGCAATTATGATCTGAGTATTACCTACATTAAAAATCGATACACAAGCCACGATCATTATATAAATAAACACATCGCTAGGAAAACTCGGCACAAACAAATCTAATTTTATCATAAAAAAACCCTGTCGTACAAATCTCATAAATAACTAAATAAGGTAAGAAGCCCACGATATTGGATCGTTTTATTGAGGACGCCATTACAAAGTCATTTCGACAACCGGTCCCAGTCTCAGTCCATTGTAGAAGGAAAATCTTTCTACAGTCACGGCTCTCGATGGGATAACGCAGCCGGTCCACAGTTCCACAAGATCTCACATACAACCCAACCTTCAAACGATTACCAACCCAATTCCAACAGCTCAAAGCTCACTCTAGTACAACCACCGAGGAAGCTATGAAACTTTGTTAAATAACTTTTCAGATAACTTGAACTTGGTATATTTGCACAAAGTTGTAAGCGGGACTCCACCGCGGGCTAATTCAATCTGTACTCGCTTGTAATAAATGTTGTTTTTGCGTAATACCAAACGAGAAGTTAGTTTGCTCTTGTAAAATGAAAGTTGTGGACTTCACGAAGCAAAACGCGAACTTTTGTAGAACATTTCAGTGTAGTTAGTACAATGTTATAATGGAAATAAGCACTTCAAAATGGCGTCGTCTGCAGCTTTGTTATAGGTGTGCGAGTATTTACGTATCGATTGTAGGATGATTCTAAGAATAGGTGCTATCACATTTATATTCGTTATTTACTTCCTTATTCAGTGAACAACTTAGAGTAGGTATATAGGAAAGGAATATACATTTAAGAACACGGCGCATGTTAATTTGTATGCCTAATTGTTATTTTGGTATACCTTTTGTTTTAACATAATAATAAAGCCGCTGTGGCCCAGTATGGAATGCGCTCACCTTACGTTCGGGAAGTCGACGGTTTAAACCTGAATTTTTCTAAACTTTGGTATCCATCTGTGCAATAGATAAAGAAGCATGATCATGAGGAAACTTGCATACACTGAGGAAGAATACATGCAACACAAACAGTGGAATGTATAATAAAATAAAACACAGAACACAAAAACAATGTTTTTATACAGTATATTTATACTGACCACTCAAATAGACGAAAGTAGTGATTAAATGTATGTAAATGTATTAAGTGTATTCAAACACAACAGCATTTAGGGGTACTGAATCAAACCTTAATGATCTTTTGTAAGTAAAACGTTTTAACCATGTTCACAAAGCGACAAGCCAAAAGATAATTTAACGCGTGTAGTTACGGGCCATATTACCTCGTAGAAGTTTGTCCTTTTAAGGCGTTACCACACTATCCTGCCTCATTCTCTTTCGGTTCTTTTTTCTCGGTTTGAACAATAAAATTGGCTTTACACACAACTGTCTCTCGTACGTGACTAAAGGATATAATGTAAACAAGCTCGCCTCGGATTTTATTGGACAATATTTCATGAATAGGCAACAAGATTGTGAAGTAATAATGTAAGGTCAAAACGATAAAGTTTAGGTAAACTTTCGTAATAGGATCGTGCGAAGTTGGTTCGTTATTGCTGGAAGTATGGCCGTTTTAAGTAAGGAATAAGTTTGCATAAATGTCGGCTGACATACCCATATCAGTTTCATTGATGCAATTTTCATTTTAGTAAAACCGCCACGTGGTAAATCATAGGTTTTACCGTTATGTTAAGAATTACCAAAGTTCGGTTTTTGCAACAGCTTAATACAAAATTTAATTTTTGTTCAAACCTGACCACTTCGAGCATTTTGTTGTACTTACATTATTTATTTGTTATACACTTAGGTACTTATCTAATACTAGACTAGGAGTTTCTTCTCTAACAAGAATATAGTAGTTGCAAGTAACAGTATTTAATATTGCTAATTGTAGGTAGGTACCTATGCTAATATTGTCTTTAATGTAATTATAGATATTGCATTGAACTAATATCAATCAATAGACGTGCGACAAAGGAATTGCACTAAGTAATAGATTCAGTAGGCAACTGGTAGATATATCTGCTGATAGGACCTGGTATACTAGAAAGTTCTTTGACATTAAGTGCCTATTAGACCCGATGGTGTATGTAAGTGTTTGATAAAGACGTAAGATAGTTTTAATGGATGCTTATTTAGCCCATTAGCGTTCTCTAGAGCCTAGAGAACGCTTTTCCTCTATACCTATTATCAAATTAGATTCCATCTTTAGCCGTAATGTGTTATCAGATTCTTATATAAGTAAATGTCTCGCATTATAGTGTACGACTAATGTACTTAATTTGTTCTACTGAGATATGATGTAACATTACATTGGCTACGGTTTTCACATAAAACACGCAAACGAAAACAGACGCATTTGCCTCTCGGAAACAAAATAAACAACAGTATCGTGTTCCGAAGTGCACTGCAAGTTACAAACTTGTATTGTACCGTGTATATTATATTGAGCCTTTGCTATGTAAGTGTATAGTTTGTTTCCGAGACGAATAGCGTATTGTATTATATGTCATTTCATTTGGAATGGAATATAATATAGGTACTTACATTAATTGACAATTCTCAAATATATCACCAAGACCAGGATAAACTTCTAAAGATAGTGTGCAAAGTTTTTTTGGCCCTAGTAAGAATAAAACTACGACCTATAAAATTTTCTTCAAAGAAGAAATGCGTTAAAATTAAAAAGGTTTTCTAATAAATCAGCTCAACGCCTAGGCATGTTCGAAACTAAGTACGAGAGTTGTACACGATATCTTATCATACTATATCGTACCAACTGCAAATATTCATAGTGTGATTCGAACGTTCTCTACTCATACTGTAAGAAAACCACAGCTAAACCTACGAATAAGGGAAGTAGTTACTAGTTCGCTGAGCTAAACATATATATAACAAAATTTTATCGACAAAATTTGAGGGACGTGAAGTTTATCCCATTTTATATTTTGTTCAGCAAATCTACAACCTGCGTCAAATGTAGGCGTTGCTACTAAATTTAACTCTATTGCCATACCTATATGGAGTAAAATTGTTTACTCTTTGCCTTTGAAGTAAATTGTGAATAGACGTCAGGTGTTCATTTGAAATTGTATTTTAAGATCTTAGGTCAGAAGGTTCACATTTAACTGCATTGAAGTCGGTGCTTTGTCGATAAATTTATACCCAAGTTTATTATTGTATTAATGAATGTAGATTAAGATACCTAATGATAAAGTAACCTTTTTAGAATATCCATTAAGCTAACCAATTTGTTTTAGAAAAAAACAATTCTTGTTACTATAACATAATTGAACGAAGCGAATCTTAGGCTGTTTGTAATTTTTTATATATATATATATATATATATCTTTTTAAAGCCAGCAGAGCGTACGTCGCGTCGTCAGCATACTTTTCAATAATTTTCCTGAATATATCGGAAATTAGAATTTATTAAAATAATAAAAATCCAATGTCATCCCATCACTTCCATCCATTCGGTCCAGAAGGACAGATAGTCAAACATTTAAAAAATGCATAGCTATGAGGGTTGTGTTTTGACGGATCCTTATTATGGTAGCTTAGTAGGTAGTAGCTTCTATGCGTTAGAATTTCAAAACAATAATGCAATCCTCAGAAATCTTTGGCCACTTCCTCGTGGTCAAATTCCTTGGTCAACTGTTCCTCGTATACAAACTGCTTGGCTATTACTAAAATGTTACTTGTAACATTCAATATATGGTAACATTGTATACAATCACTTGGAACCCGCGACTTTACAAAAAGCAAGAGTATCCCAACTGGGCAGCCGTGACTTCAATTAATATTCGCAAGGAAGTAATAATTAAAAGCGAAGTTTCAGAACATCGACTTAGCTCAAATCGCGCTTAAATAAAAATGAATCGTAATTCCTGCAATATAGGGTTGGAATTGGCGCGAACTCTTCCGCGTAAGTTGCTAAGTCACGTCCGTGAAAGTGGAAAAAATTAGAGTTAATTATTATTTTCTGTTTATAGAGGGTTTCAAGAGTTGAGAGCCTAGACTCGCTCGTCTTGGAGGATTCAATCCCCGTATACCAATGCTTTTTTCGGAATTCAAGTAGCTAAGGTTTATTATAATACCACAAGCTTTTCAGTGAAACGAAACATCGTGAGGAAACCTGCATAGGTGGGTACGCCAACGATTGGAATTTCTATTCTAAGGCGTATATATGAAGCCCACTAAGAAATGAATTGGGACGCCGTTGGTGGACAGGGGTTTCAATTCAATTCAATACACTTTATTGCACATTTAAAAATTACAGGCAAAAAAATAGAGAAAAACAGATACAGTAATGTACATCTAGGCGGTCTTATCGCTAAGAGCGATTTCTTCCAGACAACCTTTGGGTAGAGAATTTAGAACAAATTAGGTTTGGCACAAAAGAACCCAAAAGGTCGAAGTGTCGCCAGCTTGAATGAAAAAAATTAGATAGGGGGCCGCAAGAACCCACCAAAGAGGTCTTAACTCTATGGTCGCCAGGTATTACGGGTCCCTATAGAGATGAGTAACAAACTTTAGCAGTAAGTATTTATATGTATCTAATGTTAATAAATGTGAAAAAGTGACCCTGCCTACTGCGCCAGAGGTCGTCGGTTTGATTCCCACCCACTAAAATTTTTGTGATAAGCATATCTGTTGGTTTTCGGATAATGGGTGTTTGTATGTATTTAAGTATGTTTATCAGTTGTTGATTACCCATTTACAAGATCCGGCTTAGTTTGGGACTAAGCAGCCGTGTGTAAATTTGTCCAAACATTACCTAATATGTAAAGAAGTTAATATTTGGTAGGTATTCAGAAGTTACTATTTGTATGATTATGTAGTTATTTTATGCTGCTTTGATTAATGTTGGTCCCGGAATACAATAAAAGTAGAACCTTTCAGAACTCGAGTGCGAGAATTTCGGCTTAATTTGAATTTTACGTTTTAACTGAAATAGGTACTAAGTAACGCAAAAGTAACAACAAATTGTCATGAAACTCAATCTCTGCTGTGTAATAAAGTTTGAAATCTTTTGTGTAATACCCACTCACTATTACTCACTTCTTTTGTCAAAGAGATATTACATAAGTTTGTAGAAGGCCACTTTTATCCGTCACGCCCGGCGCATGGTCTTATAGATGTTTATTTTATCAAGAAACTAGCTGTTCCCGCGGCTCCGCCCGCGTTTACCCCGGTAAAAAGTAGCCTATATGTTATTCCAGGCTATAAGCTATCCCTGTACCAAGTTTCATCAAAATTCGTTCAGCCGTTCTTCAGTTATAAGTGGTGTAACTAACACGACTTTGTTTTATATATTAAGATTATTATGTGTTAGTTTATTAAGGTTTGATTTGTACAGAGTTTTATTGCTCTTTGTTATTGTTTTAAGTTTTGGTACAATCTGCTAGCATTTGTATTAGCATTTATTAATGATGTTCTTTTCTTTTTTGCAACAGTTCTTTTTTGTTGTTAAACGTAAATTGTGTATGAATCAATCCTTCAACGATTGTCTGGTTTATTTCGAATGACCTTACATTTAATTACTAAACAAACACATAAATGCATATATGTACAGGTATCATAACATATCCTTTCGCACGGATATTGCATACGGAACACACTCCTCTGCCTTTGACTTCACATTGCTCAGGCAAATATATCACATGCATGCACATACATACGTATTTATGGGCCCACGTCGTAAGGGTGGGCGCAAGGAATGTATGGAGCGGGCGGCAAAATTGAAGCACGACTATCAATAAACTGAAATGGTTACTAGCGTATATTGCCATTAAAGGAATGGCAGTAACAATGTATTTTTACTTAATACTAGCTTTTGCCTTGCGACTTTGCCTGTAGGTAGCTGTTTAAATTTCCCGTGGGAACATATTTTTCCTTGGGAAAATTAGACTATAACCGAGTGGAGTGGAGAGTACCACATACCTAATATTAAAATAATTTTTGAATTCCGTTCAGTCGTTACGGAGATCATTTCAAACACACATACATTCATACAAACTTTTCGTCTTTATTAGCATAGAAGGTGTAAAATGAAAGAATGTGTTTTTTGTATGTTTGTAACATATATTAGGTAGGTATTAGTAGGAAGTAGGGGCGGCAAATTTCAGGTAGATGAGGCGGCACTGAACAAATATGTCACTGCAGGGAACGATACTAGTCGATAGAATATGTAGTTGTGTATCACGACCTTTATTCGTCGGCGACCAACAATTTGCAAGTTATGGTAAATCAGACCTTCTGCATTATGCTTTAAGACACCTTTTAGCTTGGCGAATAAAAATGTACCTACTACTTACCGACTTGAGGCTATTTGTGAATCCATTTTTCAGCGAAGCCTTTCCGATGCCGATTTTTCTTATAAACGTGAATTGAGTAAGTAGATTCGTTGTTAGCTCTTAGTATATTAAAATATAATGAATATTTCTCTGTAAGTATAGTAGTTGTAGGCAGAGTGGGCAAATTACTTTCCGATTACATTTTTAACGCGTAATTTAATCATGTTTCAAAATTTTTGGAGTCACATACAGAAATTAGGGAAAGTGATTAGGAATGCACAAAACTCCCGCTTGTGCAAAACTCCCGCTTGTGCAAAACTCCCGCTTGCTCAAAACTCCCGCTTGTGCAAAACTCCCGCTTGTGCAAAATTCCCGCTTGCACAAAACTCCCGCTTTCGTGGAGTCGGTGCAGGGACCGCCAGCCCCGTCTAAGAATAATAAACAATTATGAAAGTAATCAGTAATCGCGATTATATTTTGCCCATCTCTGGTTGTTTTGGTTGTATGAATTCCGAAATAGCTATTAAGTACCTACCATTACGTATAGGTAATTAGGGTTTACTGTAATTATGTCCAATCTGAAAAATGTCCAACGGCCATGCTCGATCTTACTATAACAATATTCAATAAACACTTTTGTCAACGTCTTTGGTTTTCATACTTTGGCCACTGGTTAACAGGCGGTAGTAGCAACTTTCATTCCTTAAAAAATTTGACTGGAATGTTTTTTTATTGCTTGGGTCAAACAACTTTTTTTGTAACGTAAAAACCGGTTGTAAATAATTTCAAATTAATAGTTGTAAAAATTCGATAAGTATCTGACACGTAGGTTTACAGGCAATATAAAAAAATGCTGAGAACTATTTGGATAAAAATCCAACAAAAAAAATTTGAAGTGACCCAGCCGGACAATTTTGTCCCGAGTTTTGTATGGAAAATAGGGGTTGTCCGCTGGGTAACCAATCTATTAACAAATGTACCAACTTAAAATTCTTTTGATTAGATTCTTTCGTATTGATCGATTACATAACTGAGAGTGGTTGTAGCTATTAATATATAAGTGATTTTAGCTAGATAAGATCTCGTTTTCAATCAAATACCAAAAGACAAAAAAAACTTGATTCACCCACCTATCTCATTACACCAAAAATGCACAGTTCAATATGGATATCTGTTGCAGAATGCCTCGCAAGTCCCGCCAGGGCTACAGCATACGTCACCTGCTCCAGTTGCCGAATGCGCCGCGCAGCCCCCCCGCCACCCCGTCGCACCCCCCCGCGCCCTGCATCAAGGTAAGTGCACTTGATAAGTACTACCAGCCATATAACGCTCAAATATCTTACTAGAAAATCTGTTCGACTGATAGGGTCGTATGTATATAGTTTTATCTTTGTATTTTTGTGTTAAGTTATCTATAATTATTTGATAGTTAAATAACCTATGTAACCTATATGTATTATTATATTGTATATTATTTTTGAAAATCTGTTTTATGTCTTAAAAATCCAACTAAATACCTACTTGTAGACCGATAAGATGTCTTTTTTTACATCTGCTTTTATAACCTGTCTAATACGGAGGCGTTCAGTATCGAATATACTGAACAAAATATTCGTTGAAATTATTTATTTCCATTTCCAAAAAATGTTAGGTATAAAAAAAGTTGCGACTATGAAGTATTTTATCACATCACATACAGTATAAGGTCGACTAAATAATATGTTAATCCTACAATTTGTGTTTATTTTTGTTGTACCTATCACTGAAACCAGAAGCTCTCGCCTGAAAAAATGTTCAAGGAAGTAAATAAACAAAGTTTCCTTTAAATTTTTCATCACAGTGGCGCCCCTAGCGGAAAATTATTATTTGTGAAACAATAATTATTTACTAGCAACTAATCTTTAATACATATTTTATTACATATTTCTTACATTTTAAAGACGAAATGACGGGTTCTTGCGACCTTCAACTTTATAATCTAAATTATACTGAATTTGAAATGTGCGGTGGAAAAAAATACTAAGTAATTTTCGAAACATACCTCTTCTAGCAAGCTGAGGCTTCAAGCATCCCTCTTCGGAGGGGCTGTAATGTTTGCGAGGGCTCGTAATATCATCTTAGTTCGAAACGTTACAAATAGATGGCGCTGTTACAAGTTTAGCTATATTATAGTACTTACTATGGTATGTCATTTTCGTACACATCAACTCTACAATAGCTACCTAACTATTATTAATAAGTGTGTTTTTATGCTAAAATTACGATACCTATTTATTTTTACTTTCTATTATTTAGTTCATCAGAACCCTGTTGAAGTCCTCATAAAGACTTATGACTTTTTCAATGCACTAAATACGATTATTACCTATGTTTAAAAATTATCCATGGTTGAATTAATGAAGATATCTTCATTAAAAATCAATGAAGTATGTGCTATATATGTAGTAGGTATAAATTTGTGTATAATTTGTCTTTCAATAACCTTTTCGACTGCTGGATTCCTTATTTAATAAAACACCCTAAAATTTTCTCAATTCGTCAACCTGCACAGCAAACCAGTTTATTTCACGTTAGTTGCCCTGCACTTTGCCCCTTTCTCCATTTTACCCCGCATTCTTGCCGGAAGTATTCGCATCGGGTATTGAGTATTTATTTACGAAGCAAATCAACTATTTATTTATTGGCGATCGCTTTGATCGCCCGTTGACCTCGCGTAAACACACGATTGTCGTTCCGGTGAAAGGGTGAGGTAAGAATAATGTGGATGCGATAACACACACGAATTTCTAAATAGAATTATTGTGGTATAATTTAGAAATGTTATACGTGTAGGTACGTCCAGTCATATTTTGATTGAAAATTGTAAATTTTAAAATCATTAGTTCCCAAAAAACAATAGATTTTCTTTTTAAGAAAATTTCTCAGGTAGCTAGCAATCGCTATTTTCATTGCGTTTTTGCAAAGTGGGACTATGATTTGCTGATTTAAATTTTTCAATATGAGTTATTTTACCCGACTACGGCGAAGCCCAAAAGAAGGGTTATGTGTTTGACCTGTATGTATGATCGCTCGTATTATGTACTATATACTCAACGCCTCAACCGATTGATTTATGATACGTCATTAGATTCGTCTTGATGGCGCTAGTATCACTTGGTACATAAAATCTTAAAAATAAATAAAACGGCGGATTTTATTACAAAAAACTTTTTTTACATCGATGACTTATTGATCACTCGAAAACATTTTTATTATTTTTACTTTCGCTTAAAACTTCGCTTACGGTCTTATCCCTACATCAGCTTACTTTCACGTACAAAAAGGGTTTCTTTCACGGGCCGTGCGCGGACCCTGTGTTGCCAACTCGACTGTTTGCCCCCGTTTGTCTGCATTTCTAACTCGTGTAGTATTTATGTCTCTCTGAGGGTAGAGATACCTCGCCTCTGTCCGAGATTGATGGCCTTTTCATTTGTCATTCCAATGCAATGAAAGTTTCAAAACAACTTAGTTGTGTTAGTTTTATTCGAGGGTTAGGACTGTCAAAAAAACAGACGTTTCATAGTGTAATAATAATAATGTTTTTACAAATTTACACACGGCTGTTTAGTCACAGAGTAAGTAATAGTGATAGGTACATCAAAAATAAACACAAAGTCACAGGTTTAGTCCCAAACTAAGCCGAAGCTTGTAAATGGGTACTCACAACTGATAAACATACAAAAATACTTTTAAATAAATACTGAAATACCTACATTCAAACACCCAGAATCCGAAAACAAACAGTTATGCTCATCAACTCATCATACAAATGTTGGTCCCGGGTGGGAATCGAACCCCACGACCTTTGGCGCAGTAGGCAGGGTTACTACCACTACGCCAACGGGCCAGTCGTTGTCATTGTCAAGTTAGCCCCTAGAATTCCACTGCTGGACCTAGGCCTCCCCAATGAGCGTGATGACACTCCACTGTTCCGGCCACCTTCTTTAGGTATACCTTCGATAGTAACCGCAGTGATTTTTAGTTTTGCGTTAATTAAAATAGAGATGTGTTGATATTACATATGAATCTACTATGTTAACAGATAAACATTTGAAAATTTATGCTTGTTTTATTTCATAAAACGAGTCTCATTTTACACTAAAGGAAAATAAACATAAATATCAGTTAACACGTCATTATTTGGCACTTCTTTTGCCATTGCGGATTAGATATAACAGTAAAACATTTGTTAGTAGACTGTCCAGAGTATAATAATGAAAGGAACTCGTGTAGATTGGCTAATAATCTAAATGAATGTTTGAACCAAAAAGGTTACCGCGAAGCGATTAAATTCCTGAAATTAACCAATCTATACAGTTCCATTTAATGTTAACGTGGTCGCTAATGACCTCAGTTGTTGAAGCGACCTTAAATAAATAATAAAAAAATAAAAATAAAAAAAACGAATCTCATTTTACACTAAAGGAAAATAAACGTAAATATCAGTTAACACATTATTTGGCACTTCTATTTGTACATGGGGAAAATCCGGTAAATATCCGGAAAAGCAGTTCTGGACAATAAATTTACCGTTAATCCGGCGAGTGTTAAGTGATTAAGCACTCAGCGGGCGGCGGGCGGTCTCTTACACGCCGATTTGTTAAACAGTTATAAGCTCGGGAAATATAGTGAGGTAAAAGCACATATCGATACTTAAATTAGTTAGATTGTAGAGAAAATGATACTCGTAATAAGACAGGGAGATGTGCTTCTCAGTACAGTCAATAATAAAGATAGGTAAGCATGCACATTACAGAGCTCTATAGTAGCGCTGTACTATGCCTGCTTACCTATCTCTTTTGTTGACTGTACTTAACACCTAGGAAGTGGCGGTGGATAACAATTGACGTTTATAAAATGTACACATTGTGCATAAATGCACTTAAATCTCGTGTTACTTACACCATGTATAACTCAAGAACGGCTGAACGGATTTTGATGAAACTTGGTACAGTGATAGCTTATACCCTGGAATAACATATAGGCTACTTTTACCGGGGTAAACGGTTCCGCGGTAAAAACTTATTCCACGCGGGCGAAGCTGCGGGCAACAGCTAGTAAATAAATAAACGCGACACACTTTTTACCCCCAAATTTGGGTAGTATTCCCTCTTCCCTGTTTCTCGGGTGGCATGGACACATACAAACACAATCACAAACATCCAAGACCCGAGAATAAGCATTTATCGGTCACATAAATGCTTGCCGGGATTCGAACCCGAGACTTCGAGCACAGCAAGCGGATTCATTACCAACTGGGCTATGGAGGCGTAGCAATTACATATTTTGACTTTGACTTTGGATCTAATTTTCTCAAATCAGATGAGAAGCTGACATATACGAGATTAAAAACCGCAATCGATTCTGAAATTCTAATTTCTTCTATTTATTTTTCTTTTTATTATTAAACTAAAAATTTGGCTCATAAATAATCGAATGGCTGGGAAAACGTGAAAGGACTGAAATACCAAGAAGGTTGAACGGACGACCGTGCTGATATCGCCTCGCTACAAACTTATGCGTGGCCACGTGCTACGAGGCGCTACGAACCGTAGCACGTAGGTCAGAGCTAAGAGAAAAGTTTCAAAGAAAAATGCGTTTGGGAAATACATACGTACTCGTACATCGATATAAGCCGCCCCAGCACTAATCGGAACAAATACAGCGGGTGTTGAAAGGCGATATTTCTTTCGGCCGTCCACCTTGCGCCTCGGCCGGACGATAATTTACCGAGCACCCTGTAGCACGGGGCTACCCCGATTGAGACCTATGGACTAAATTGTTATATTTATTGTGCACACGAAAGGTTCAATGCATTCACAACTCAATTGAAAATGTGAGATAGGATTTAATTTTTTAATTGCGTTTTTGTTAATGGCGTCTTTAATCCACAATTTATTGATAAGTGCGAGTAATCTGTTTCAAAAACAAATACATAGTGTTTATTTATTTAATACTTTATTGTACACACAGAAAATAAAAACAATACAAAAGAACAGAGAATTATACAAAGTGTTTTTATGTTTGTGAAAGGATTACTTCGACTATAATCAATTTTGATTTAAAAATTTGTTGGCTGCGGCTTTGCCCGCGTGGTATTAGTCTTTTTCCGCGGGAACAGTTTACCACGGTAAAAAGTAGCCTATATGTTATTCCAGGATATAAGCTGCCACTGTGTCAAGTTTCATCAAAATCCGTTCAGCCGTTACAGCGTGAAAGAGTAACAAACATCCTCACTCACAATTTAAACATCCTTACAAACTTTCGCCTTTATAATATTAGTAGGATTTACCTGCGATTTAATTTAATTTCGTCAAAAACTTACAGGTATGGCCCTTTTTTACCTCATTATTATTAACAGCACAAGCCCACGTCGTGAATCAAACAAATTCTAGCAATTTGTAATTTACATTTAGCATAGAACTGTATAGTTCGCAAAAAATGCATCTGGAAAATAAAATACAAGGACTTACCGCGATTATCTCGCCTAAATCAAAATCTATTGATCTATCTTTGAAAATGAAATGGAAGAACAAACGGATAAAATACAATCAATTACACGTCGGGCCACGCGAACGCAATACGTCTTGTCGCAATAAGTCACGATGGCGCGTTTTACCGTGCGTTATTGTTCCCGCGCGGGCACTTGCCGGTAAACGCTCGTATCTCGTGCAACTCACGCGGCACGCCAGTGTACGAACACGGGCTTATCAGCGATTGCCAATTTCTCTTGTAAGCCGTTTTACCTACGGGGCTAACATTCTGAAGATGAAGTTTTTTCCCTCATGAAACGTCTATTCTATCAGTAGGTACGTTGAGAAAGCAAAATAAATCTATCATAGAGAAAAATGTATATATGCGAATTTGGGAGCAAGAGAACATGGAACCTTGGAAGCGGTGGTGGTAACGATATGTAAAATGTACTTACATGCAATAAAATATTTTTGATTTTGACTTCTTGCGAGAGGGGCGGAAGGGAGGGGGGAAAGGGAGTCAAGGGGCAACAGACGTTTCACGTAAAACACCTGCGGCTATACCGACTACAGCCTACCCGTTTTTATTTCTATTTGCCATCAAATTTTATATTGCTATTTTCTGTGGCACACTGATATAAATTTTGATGGCAAATTTAAAAAAAATTAGGTAGGCTGTACTCGGTATAGCCGCAGGTGTTTTATGTGAAACGTTTGTATACCTAAATAAGGATTGACATTATTACGTAAGGTCTATCTAACACAAAACTCACGAAAAATCCATTTTCAACCGACGAAAAAATAAAAGAGGAGGAGGTTCTCAACTCGACATTATGTTTAGATTACTAATTAAAGCGTAAAGTAATATTGTTACTGCGTGTAGTTTCATTTATAAACATATTGTCTGTGTCTGTGGTGAGGTCAAGACACTGTCTTAGCGCACAATGTAGCTTAAACTTGTTGTAACATTTTGTCTTGAGTCTGGAAGCAGCCGCGGCGCATCGCGGGACGTGACCCTCCACCGCAGGATGCCAACCTCCTAACGAGTTTTTGAAAGCACCCCTGACAACGATGCCATCTTAAAGGGATTTGCACTTTGTAAGTAAAATTTAGTCAACTTGAAATGTACATAGATGCTATGACTTTCCAAATCGATTTATAATATAAATAGCAGACGTTCGCCATCATCCGCTACAGATTTACAACACTTCAAATTAAATAAATACATCAAAGATCTTTAGTTAGGAGGTCATTGAAATAAATATTATTTCATTACATAATTTATACCACTTGCCTTGGGCGGGGCCTATATGGGACCGGACCAGCTCAACAAATGATTCCCACCCGGGCCCAACATTTGTGTGATGAGCATATCTGTTAGTTTTCGGATTCTGGTGTTTGTATGTATTTATTTAAAAAGTATATATGTATGTTTATCAGTAGTTGAGTACCCATTTACACGCTTCGGCTTAGTTTGGGACAAAACAGCCGTGTGTAAATTTGTCTAAACATTATTATTTTTATTATTTCCACGGAGAATAACATCAACTGAATGCTTAATGAAATTCTTCTCCAAAGTTGGACCATTGGACATTAAGTGTAAGCGTGATGCTGCCTCCATAGAGCCGCCGCCCGGCGCGACCAACTGGTTACCTCCGCATGGTTAGTCATACAGTTTGAAGACATTCGCTTGTTTATTTACAGCCGTCTCCAACAACATCCATTATTACACACGTCAACCGTCTTCAGCATAATCCTCCCAAATCTGGCGATGATCCGTCCATTAAGTATTCATCTGGCGACATTAGTGGCAGCCGTTATTAAAACCACCTGTAAATCCCACACTGGTGCGAGCGCGACTTGCCGACGCGGCACACGTACGCGCCGGGCGGTGGGGGCGTCCCTTCCGCCCTTGTGACTTTTGTCTCGAATCTCGGCGCACGTCTTGGACATCGGGGACACGTCTTACGGAATTAATAATAAGCCAAGAAGCCGGGTGCGGTTTGGGCCGCAATGTGGCGAAATTTCTAACCCTCATTACGGGCCCTCTGCACTCACCGCGCGCTCCCAACTTTCGGCGTTCGCGCTCGCGTTCGGCCGTTGTTTATTGGTGTTGCCAACATCTTGCTCCTTGTAGCGGGTTTTAATCGGCGAATTAAGGATGTTCTAAGCGTTCGCCGTCTTGGAATATGTTGCGCTTATGATAATTTGTACAATTTTAATTCCCCGTATGCGTGCCGTCATCATTTCGTCTGTGGCGGTTGCGTTGGTTATTTTTGAATTTTACCAAGATATAGACTAGACATGCAAGCTTTTGTATTAACATTAATAGCGCCTAACCTTTCTATGAACAAACGTCCTATAATTACAGTAAACATAAGTACTTCGTGAAAATACTGTTAAAGTCCACGATGTTTTTTATATATTGTTGTTCCCTCGAACAATTCCATTCAAATAATGTCAAACAATGTTGTTGACAATGACAAGTATCAAGGCTCCTAAAGGGTTCCCGCTGACAATGTCTTGTCACCCTGAGCCTGCGGCTATGATAGTTGAGGGAACAGCGGTATTAGTAAATAGTGGATACTCCACAACACGTACAAGTTCATCTTTAATTTGTAATTTAGATAGCAATTTTGAATTTCACGAATTAACCTTAAAATAAAACATATACATAGGTGGACGGATAATTAGAAACAGGGCAAGATTTTCATACAATCGAGGTCACTTTGAAGCCATGGTTCTCCGTGAAGGATTGACCGAGGCATGATCTGATGACGGTCATCGAGAGAGTACATGGAGAAGATTAGATCGCTGTAGATATCAAACTTATCAGATGAGCCGTTTGGAAGCAGGATCGCCATGAAGAAATAAACACGCAAAATTGCATCAAAATGTATGAAAATCTTAAAGTTAAGGAATCATGACGATGCTGCTTCCAAACGGTTCATCTGATCAGTTGGATATCTATAGCGATCTAAGAGTTCTCCATCTACTCTCTCGATTACTGTCAGCAGATCATGCCCCGATCAATCCTACACGGAGAACCATGGCTTCAAAGTGACCTCGATTGTATGAAAATCTTGCCCCGTTTCTAATTAGCCGTCCACCTATGTATGTATACTGTGTTCACTCAAGGCGTATACCTAAACCTAACCAACCAATCTTTATCTATAATTTACAGTTGCATAATGTTACTTGGTACATTATCCTAAGTCGTACACACAAAGGGCAAGTCACTTTATTTCAAGACTCGCCTATCCCGTAAAGGAACGGAAATTCATAATAATTTCACAAGGAGTGGGGTGAAATCATTTCGTAAAATCAAAAGTTCGTTTCAAATTTCAATTACTTATTCGTTCGATGCGTGTGCTGCATGCGGGGGTTCCGTAGGAAATGAAATAACACTTAAATGTGATTTATGACGGAAAATATATTATAATACGAATAAGACATTGTTTTCTTCGGTAAATTAAGGCATTTTGTACGTACGTGCATTCCGCCTAAATAAAACGTTTGATCTATGGCTTCACAAGATATTGAGCTTTGTGACAAATTTAAATATGAATTCATTCTAAAAGCGATATCTGTTAAACACCACAATTGAAGCTGTATTGAAACTTTAAGATGGGCTGCGTGACACCGTGAAACCTTGGCATATTATTTCGTAGCACCTACGGCCTCCAAATAGCTGCATAACAAATTTTATTTCCCTCCGTCCGCACAAAAACAGAACACCAAAGTTGGGCGTTCCTCCGGCGTCCTCCCGTGAATTTATATCGCTCGAAAACAAGAAAACAAAAGTGGAGTCGCGCCAAAGGTACATTATCTTAACAAAGTACAGCAATTAGGTACACGTTCCACATCTGACTCTAATAATTTAAATATGATAAAACAAAGTGAGACGTCGAGGCGAAGAATAAGGCGGGCCCCCGCTTAACTTATTTATAAATTCTTCCTGTATTCGTAAGACGTTAACGGTGAGGCGGAGGGCCCACGGCAACCCTTTCCCCCGTATAATGCAATAAAGGGGCACTCATATAAGTATCACCGCTTTACGTGCACCGTGATAAGGGCTAATCCTTTGCTCTTCCCGACGCACTGATCTCACTTATTAGATTTAAGGATCATTCCATCTTAATTTAATGTCAAGGTTTTCTGCAATCATTTAAACGCTAACCCAGAGTAACATTTTACATAAGTAGGTGCTTTGCGTAACGTATATAATTGAGTTTTCTGAGTCTGTGTCTAAGGAAGCTGGTTTCAAAGAGAGGTTTAACTTTGACTGCCATTCATTCTTTTTATTATGAATTGTGCCTAGATATTTTTGTTTAGAAAAGCATGATACAAATTGAAATGAAACAGTCTTGCATTAAACATCACGATTAAGTTCTTAAAAATGTTTCCGACGATACATCACAATCAGATCTTTCAAAGAATTTCGAGAATAGACGCTCTGATAATGATTATTTTGTAAGTTAGTCCTTCAGCCGAAACGGTCTAGAAGACTCATCTTTTTTTTATTAATAGACAGTCTATTAGTTGAGACATGCATTCTTCTTAAGATGACATCAGCACTTAGAGTACTTGTATTTCAACAAAACCAGGCGAGATATAATCAATAGACCTCGCAGCGCGAGAGCTAGGGGCGGATTCAAAGCTATAAAATTACAGATCAAAACTCTATCGACCCGGTGGCCTTTATCCGAAGCCACCGGAGCGCACTATCAAAGAAACTCTACTTAGGAGTTAGCGTCTTAAGGGTCGGCAAGTTTGTTCGCAAGGGTTACGAGATGCGGGTTAGGGCGAAGGGCGTTTTTGAATGTAAATAGTGCGTGGGCTCCCGTATGAATTAAATTTAAGTAATTAATGGGTGCCGGTGGCTGGGTCCTGGCGCGCTGCGCTCGCCCGAGCTGGGTTGCGATTTAGATGCTATCGGATTATCTATCTGCTTTATTGCTGCACTGCGATTAACTTAAATTTTGTAGCACTTGATGCAGTAATTTACCGAATATTGTAAGAATGTCGTCAACATACCACAGCTGATGTGATGAACATACAACACCTATCTAAATCTTATTGCATGAATTCCAGCAAACAAAATTATTAGGTAACTAAAGACTGCAGTGAAATTTGTCTCCTTTCATCCCCTTTTAGTTTTAATCCCTGGAATGTCATTTGAACATCGTTTTAATTTATCATAACGATATCAATCAGATCGACACAGTATGGATGGATGGCTTATATGGACCAGTTAGACAGAACCCAGAGGAATGCTAAAAAGGATGAATTTGTTTTTTATCCTCGACAGATAAATTTTCACGAAGGTCACATTGACCTCACATACCTAATTCATCATCCACATAGTTCATATAGGTACCTAATTTCATATTAATCCAGCGCGTAGTCGGTGCGGCCTAAGGGACCGCGTGGGTCATTTATTAATTATTATGAACCTTAACATGTGGAGGGTTAAGGGGGAAGAGAGGGGGGGGGGAGGGTAGCCAACAGCTGAAGAAAGGGTCGCCATATTTTAAGACGTCGCCGTCATCTGGCTCGTGAGGAATGTATGTTGTTTGTGCGGGGACAGCCATTATTGCTGGAGGTGCACACAATTATTTATGTTCACATTGCGAAGCAGTAGTATGCCACTGTTGAATTTGAGTGATTCATTAATTTAATATGACATTATGTTTCACTAATCCCATAGTCCCATCCCTTCATACTTCCGTATGCCGAAAAAGGTATTGAAAATTGACATTCGGGGAAAATGACATTTGGGGAAATAGACGTAACGGATCGAGGGGACATTCCGGGAATAGGACCAAACGGGCCTCAGGGGATCTGGGGTCATTATGATAATTCTGTAATAAATTCTCCAAACTCTTTTGTAGGTATTTCATTTACTATGCAATTAATAAAGTTTATTGAAGTCATATCTTATTAGGTACATATCATATTTGGTATAACTTACGTATTACCTACTTCTTATTGTGGTATAGCTTGCAAGGAGTAGGTAATAATTAGTGCAAAAGGAATTGTTAAAGTGTAGTACAGTGTCCTCTTTCTTTTATCTAATGGTGTCATTATCGTCTTCAGAAAATTCTCGCAATTTATGTCATCGCCAACTTAAGACTGAGCGTTCGAATTTCCAACATCAGAAGTTGTAAAGCCTAAGGTACACGATACCTCTCGACGGCAGATTGGACGGTAACACGATCAAAGTGATCCGACGACGAAATTGACGCAACGCCAATCTCTATATAGCAGCTTTTTAACACAAACGACTCAGGCATCGTCTTTTCTTAAAATTGTCATCGCGAATTTCCAATTTCTATAAAATATCGCTGTATTTTTTCCGGTCCCTAAATTCGAAGACATAGCACTCGACGAAGAAATAGCACAGAATTTCGTATATTTATATTAATTCTGAACTTTGTGGGAATTGCATGTTTTACCGAAAAATATTACCCTAATAATAGAGTAGGAGGAACCTACATAACTTTTTAACTTTTGCTGGTCTTATATTATGTAGTAGGTACCCGTCGTGTGAACCGGCATTCGGTACTTGTTAAATATTCAAAGAACAGGGTAGGGTTGGCCCAAGTCTCCGGGGCCAAAAAGACCCGCCCGGGCTAGCTGGGTAACCCGCTGGCACTCATGCGTCCCTAATTTCCGATTTGTCAACCTGAAGGGTTGACTGATTAGCATCTGACTTGTCACAGCGTGTCAGCTTACCTTTGTTGTTTACGTCGATTCGATTCGTGCTAGTTCAGTTGTGAAATTGTTTACTGGTTTTCGATATTTTGCGAAGAAGAAGTGTTGATTATAGATGAGATTTGATTAAAAACATGATCAAAAAAATTACCCACATTAAAAACAAAAGATTCTGTTTTTTTTCCTCCAGATTCAAGTTCTCGATTTCACACCAGTTTTGAAACTCCGGTCCCTGGGGGGAAGTGTGAAAAATGTTCTTTTAACGAAGTCAATTGCCTTAATTTAAATTGTAGGTTATTTCATAGAATTAGATTGATCAGTCCCAAAAATAGCCAAGCGTTTTTAAAATTGACTTATAAATATTCGATTATTGTAATCGATTAAATGTGGCAAACATTAGATAAGTATTTTCCACTCAACTATTGCAAGTAAAGAAAAGATTAGGAGTCGTAGAGCAAAAAAATAAAAGAAAAATAGAAGATGACAGTGCTCCTAATGATAAATGAGACATTCATGAGGTGTCAGCCGACAGCCGTGTGGGATTACATGTGTCGTTGCGACGTAATGTCGCGGAAACCCGCGGGGCGGCCCTAGCGTGTGATGACGTGACTATACTGGATTATCTGTTTAGAAAAAATAGGGACGGAAACATTAGTGAGGGAGACGATCGAAATTATAGCAATCGGTATTTCAGCAATTCTATTGCTTTTGTCAAGCAGTTAAGCGTTAATTGAAAAGTTACAGGAAAATATGACAATTGGATACCTACATAATTACAATTTATGTAGACCATTTACCTAATATTATTTTTTTAGAGGGCGGACCCGTCGACCAGCTTGTCACACTGGTGTTACTTATCACAAAATTTCATTAGTAGGTAAGTGTAGCATTGTAAATGGAACATTACAATAAAGATAAAAGTAAGGCACCTATATGGATCTAGGTATCTAACTTAATATATTTTCTTAAAGGAATATAACAGTCTAGACCCGTGATTCAGTGAAATATTCAATTGTCTGTTCTGCTATCAGATGGCTAATAACTTAGAAAGTTGTTCGTATGTCGCCGGCGAAAATACCTGGTGGAATCACTTTGTTTTCTCTCCTTAACATATGTGCGTACTGAATACGTTAAGGGATGCCCGTATGTAATTCATGGCCTTAATCTTGGGAAAAGTTGGTTCGCATAGGTAACCGTATTTTATTGGTAGGAGTATGAAGATTGTAATAAATGTTTTGTAAGAACTCTCGCTGTGATGTAGCCAGCCAAAAGCAGCTTCTATAACATCTCATTTCTATGCATTATATTACAATTTGGAAATGAACGACTTTAAAAAAGTACACAATCGTTAGTATTAATATTAATATTCGAGAGTACTAAAACGTTGTCTTAGTACAGTCGAGTTCATTAATATCTGACCAGTACCTTGTCACAGTAATGTATTTGCTAATCATCATCACCATCAACAGCCTGCTGAGGCTCAGGCCTACCCTCTCAACGAGGGTGTTCGGACTATAGTCCACCACGCTAGCCCAGTGCGGGTTGGTGGACTTCACATGCGCCTAAGAATATCGTCTTCGGCGTATGCAGGTTTCCTCACGATGTTTTCCTTCACCGTTTGAGAGCAGTCAGTAAATGTTGAGTTTCGAGAAAAACCCATTGTACATGGCCCAGCCGGGGATCGAACTCCAGACCTTTTGATATGATAGGCCGCGTCTTATCCCCGACGCCACTGACGCTCTATCTCATCATCATCATCATATCAGCCCGCAGACGTCCACTGCTGGACAAAGGCCTCCTATCGCTTTATCTATCTATCTGTATTTGCCAATGTCATGACCGAACTAACAACTACATTAGAGCGAAAGGGTACAAAAATGTAAATAAATTAATGAACTCGACTGTACAAGTGCGTAGCTTAAAATTAAAATTCGATCAAAACAAACCGTCTGACCATACAAAGTATAGAAATGGCGACCCACAATGCTGCAGACAAATGAAGGTTCGAAATTTAAATTGTCCGGCGCGGGAGTGGTGGCGACGTATCGGCTGTCACATTACCGCCCGCCCCCGCCCCCGCCTCACCGCCGCCGCCGCCGCCGCCGCCGCTGGTGTTATTATCAAACTTTTTGAAGGGTCTCCGGACGCCGGCGCGACGCCGACCGGGCCTGGAGATGGACGCTGGTTTATACGGAGAAGGCTTCATTAATTCTTACAGAGCTGAGTTGACTTCAAGAACTATATTTTGTACTTTTTAACGTTGTTTGGTTGTATCGTTTAAGCTCCTGGACTTTAATTCTCTGGTTTTTGATGTTTATTAAGTCGTACATTGTTCATCAGGGCTTCTCCTGGGCCGCTGCATAATATTACTAACTAACACACGAGTTTTAAATATTGTGATCGTAAATCGTACTTGCCTACGAGGAAAATGAAGATGAATGAAGAAGTAGATATTTATATGTCAGTTACTGCAATTCTACAAACATAATAAAAGCAATCGTAACGTATCTAACATGCGAATTCGCGCGCTTTAATTATCCAAATTCAAATTTTAAAATCAGCGTCCAATTGCTGTCACACACAAGGAGTTCACATGTATATAAAGCGTGCCAGTAACAATATTTAGGAATATAAAATAAAACAGGATAGTAAATGGATTTTCATACAATTCTGTTCTACCGTCCGCATTTTCGTCGCGCCTAGGCAGTAAATTGGAGCTGCTTTAATTTATATCTATAGTGTGAGATATGTTGCCGTGCAGCGTCCTACTCCACCCTATCGTACCAACCAGGCACGTAGTCCAGGAGGCGCATATGGTAATTCCTTATTCCAATAGGAAATAGAGGCGGTCAGTCGCAATAATCCATCACGGGCGCGGTTATTTGTTTGTCCGGCCCGCGCGCTCGGCCGGACATGTTTTATGTCATTTTATGTATTCCTTACAGGTTTTGATAAATATTTGTTTCGCTCTAGTTCGGACATGTCCAAAAATTGAATATCCGGTATGAATGAGGGTCGGCCTGTTTCGTGATTGGCACGGGTCAGGAATCTAAAATTTGTTGTTTTGTTTTGCTATTTCTGGAATTATAAATGGGGTTAACTTGACAGATACATTTATCTATCGCGAAATATAAGTAGGTAGGTACCTAACTCGAGTCGAGGTCCGAAATTTTTTGTGATAACTTTAATTATTTGTCTACTTATCCTATTTTTTTTGCTCAATTCTTTATTTTTCTTGTGCAAGTAAAGTTTCACTAAGCATATCGCATGAGTAATGCATTCAATATCTCCCACGAACTTATAGTCTTCTGTTCAATACAAAAAAGTCGAATAACCAGAGTGGAGCAAATATTTTAAAACTAAAATTTTTAATTAAAAACATTCTGTCATTCTGTCCCGCGTAATTTGTCTGACTTGTTTAAGTTTGCCAAAAGACACTAAAACAACATTGTCTAGCCAAAAACTGTGTTCACCATCCTCAAGGGTACCGACGTCATTATACCTACGGAGCTGCGAGGCTAAGGATCGCATGCATACCAAATCGGGCTTATCAGTTATGCATAATGCGGAGACCCCAAAGGTGAGCAAAATATTGCAGTGCCCGCGTAGACGCGCGGGCTCGGGCGAACGTAGGTCGCGCTACAGGATGACTCATTTCTCACACAGGCCTTCGAATCGGTGAAACAGAGATCAGAAAGTGGATACTGTGAAAAGGAACAAGGAGTCCCTTTTGATTGACAAAACCAAACCATAAGACAAATCTAAAATATCTGTTTTTCTTACCCAAGTGATTTCTAAGCTACCTGGTATTATAATTTGTAATTTCTAAAATATATCTATCAATAAGGTCATACAATGACACCCCAAGTTGTCGTTCTTGATATAAAATGAGTCGCCAAAGTCATAGACATCCTAAAACAATCTAACAATGTTAAAGGCTTGAATGGCTTGATGATGGATTTGCCAAGTCACGTGACGATAAGTGATTTGTCGAACTTAGATTTAATCGTCAATAGAAGGTATATGTTTGGACAAATCCACTCCATCATTCGCTTCATAATTCTGACTAAATAATAATAAAGTAAAACAAACGTTTTATTTGAATCATTCTGTATCTGCGGTGGCTATAACCCCACATCTATCCAATGTCATGCGTGCTCGCCTGATGGATTTTGTTCTCTGAATCTATTACACTTTTTTGTCACTCGCTCGCCAGCAGGTCGCCAGAGATCGTGACCCTATGAATATGAATGGTGTCATTATTTCATTCCGTGGCATACCCAGTATTTGTACACATGGAAAACCATCGATACGTATCTGGTCGCGCCGAGCGCGTTGTAGTTTAGTTACGTTTTAATTCGGTAATTGCAGTAGGTACCTACTAATTTTTGGTTGCTGATATTAGCGATAGGTGGCGTTGCATTGATCTCAATTGTAAATTGTCAATCGAGACTCGAAAACTTCATACTTAACAACACCACACACACACACTCACACACATACATGCATACAGACTATCTATGATATGTATACTGAGAGTAAAATTAGCATATTGTAAATCCTCCATTATTGGCAGTATGAGCAATGTAACCTTAATAATTATTATTTTTCTAAGTGCTGTGAATTTTGTGAAAATAAATAAAATAAAATTCATGACATCGTCAATTTAGGTCGATAGGTATTTTTTTACAACTTTATGGCTTTGCTTCACGGATTTTTGCAAACTTCTCGCATATTTATACAAATTTCTTTTTGTATACCTAGAGAATTAAATATCGCTCATTCGCTCACATTTATAAGATGAATGGTCATCAATTCTGTTTTTATTTGTACCTGGGCAGTAAAATACTATTGCAGCGGCAGATTATTTCCTCGCAGGCCCGTTCAGTCCTATTCCCGGAATGTCTCCTCGGTCCGTTACATCTATTTGTCGGAACGTCTATTCCCGGAATGTCCACTTCCCCGAATGTCAACTTCCTCGATTGTCCACTTCCCCGAATGTCAACTTCCTCGAATGCCAACTTCCCGGAATGTCCACTTCCTTGAATGACTTCATCTCGTTCTTTTTATATCCATCGTACTTATAATTTTGCAGAAATTAATCCGACTTTTTTCAAGTAAGATAAAGCAAGTGATAATCCCGCCTCGACTGACGCCATCTGCTCACTGCGAACAAATGAGCACGATTACTTATGTCAAGACGGGAATATGTCAATGGGTTTAGAAAAAAAAACAGCCGCGTGCACGGGCGCGTCGTGAAATTGCGTTTTGTGCGTATTTATATTTTCTGGAGTTGGTCTTTGATGCAGAGTCAGTCCTCATTTTTCCTATGTCTAGCGCCAAGAGTAATGCTGTTTTGAGTTAAAGGGTAAAGAGCTCGTGTAATAACAGGCACATAGGTAAGTCATTATGTTCAAGCCCTAACTGTGGTCCCTACTATTCTAAGTATAAATTATTAAGTTAATTAACTCAAAGTAGTTTAAAGCGAACCAAAAAATTAAGTTCTCAATCAAAATTTTATAAAGTTGTTAACTTCTAAAACTTTTTAATTGGTTTATTTTCAAAATATAGACCTTTTGAAACACTGGAAATATTCTTAGGTGACGAATTTATTTAAAGACTTGGAGCCCTATTATTAAATCGCTCTCCTCGCGTCGAGCGGTCGAGCAAGGAGAACGATTCAGAAATAGAGCTCTTGGATGGGTATAAAGTAATCGTTGACTGCGAACTCCTCGAAACAAGTCGCCGCCTGCCGATGAGCAACACTTTTAACTAAAAATCCCCTCCTCCCCTGTCGCAGATACAGATCGGTTTCCAATTAACAGCGCCTCAGTTGAGTCTCATTATATTTTTAATTTGGGGGAGGAATCCCAAATTAAAGCGGGCGACGTCAAAGGACAAGCTCGACTGCCATTAGAGCTAAATAATTAAAGAATTCTACCGTCTTCACAGTCGTTAGACAGAATTAAGAAACCGCTCTGCTTAACTCCGTAATTTTGATTTAGGTACGTTGGGACCTTAAACTTTCTTTTAATATTGAGGAGTTTGGGTCGAGCCTTTATTTTTTTTTAGTTTTGTTAAAATAATATTTGATTTTGACCACTATGACTGAACATGTATTTTACGAAATATATTTTTAATTCGTTTCGTCATTTTTCAACTGTAAAACCTTCATATTTATTTAGGCAGGCACAAGTATACATACATTAAGCTTTTACCTTTAACTACATTCTTAATGGTAAATAATGCGAACATTAAAAATAAATAATTTATCTAAGGTAGCGTGCACACCGTAACTTTGTGAATGTAAATTTCAATTACGTCTAGACGTGTGAACGGGCACTTTGCATGCAAACAAGATTCATTACTTCCACTATAAACTTAAAACTGGTCGTTCCAAGACTGTCGGTGTATTTAGGAGCTGAGAGTTACTTAAAAATGTTGAGTGTTACAACTAACTTCGACTTAGCAACATTTTGTTTATTTCGTGTTCTTTAAGTCTACTCTATTGCGTTTGAAGTAAGCCATTACAGTTAAAGTATCTTTTTCCTAATTCAAACGGCATTTAACAGTTTTACTTACATGTTTTAAATGTTGTATTGTATAGGGTTTTTTATAAAAGGACGTTCAGCACTTTGAAAGCCACCTTTATGGTTTTAATCTAATCAAATCTAAAACATCTTTATCCTGGCCATAAAACATTCAGTGTCGCGAAGGTGTCGTTCGCGTGATAGTATTCAGACGGAATAAATCCGGGTTCTTGGGGTCTACGGGGCCCAGGGGAGTGATCTCGCCAGAGATGACCGCTCTGGCGTTCCACGCTTAGATGAGACCCTCTTATTATGAATAGCCTGTAAACGTGCGGTTCAAACGCGCCGTTTATTTAACCTTTCGAAACCCGAGGCCCAGAGCGCATTACACTTTGAACATCGGTCGTATTTCACGTCAAACACACGTGACATTTGACACTCAAGAAACTGAATTTTATTATTTAATAAAAGTCCGCTTTAACTTTAACTAAATTTAAGTTTTAAAAATATTTTTAAAATTAAAAAAGAGAACATGCATACAGAGAGCATGCATTTTAGAACTGTCAAATTAGGTTTGTCCTGTACACGCTGTGAAACAGCTTTTCTCGAGGTATCTATAGCCTGTGTTATTCCGATGTAGGTAGTCTATATTATACTGTAAAGTTCTGTTTCGTAGTTTTTGTGTAAGCGAGTAACAAATACATCCAAATTCACAAATATCCAAACATCCTTACAAACTTCACCTATAAAACATTAGTAGGATTCAGTGGTAGGATTAGTCTCCATAATCTCCATCAAACGCTGCGGTTCGAACGCTAGTCTGTGTCGGATTTTAATGTCGCAGACAAATGACGATTCGGTCCTACGACGACTTGGTGAGAAAGGGGTAGGTGTACCTAATGTTTACATTTTAATGTAAGAATATCGCGGGGTAATGTCGCGTCCGCGCACTCGGAACGACTCTTTTTGCTTTCAGTATTTATGAACTGAGATTTCATTATGGCTAGACTTTTTGCCATCCGAATAATGGCTGCAATTTTGGTTTTTAAAATACCGGTATTTTTATACCGTACATGAGTAGGTACAATGAACCTGTTAACTAAGAAACTTACTATACAATAAAGATCCTCTCCGCGTAGATTGTCCCGTTAGTAAAATGTACCGTTTTGGTAGAGTTCCGTTTACGAAAACACGATTCACTCTTGTTTTGCAGTAAGTTGAGAACATGAACATAAATTTAACCATTCCTTTCTATAGTAATAATACGTTTCATTTTACAGTTATTGAATTTGGCCTAAAACTTAACTCTTTCGGATAAGAGCAATAAAAATATTAAATTGCCCCTATAGAGGGGCAATAACAATTTCAGTTAATATTAATCGTTTTTCTTTCTCGACCCTTCGGGAAGGAGTCGATTTGCTTTATTTTCCCTTTTATACGTCCCTCGACGATAACTATGATATATTTTATTATTGCCAACACTATTGGAAGACACTGGTGAGATGTATTAGATGGTGCTTCGTTACATTTATTGGGACAATTATACGATATTAGTAATATCATATTACGTGTCATGTTGTTGTTATGATTGTTTTCGTGGTGTTTGATGAAATCTGTAGCATACGATTATTGTTTATTTTTAATTCAATTGAGAATATATAGGTAGGTAAACTGTTTTTACTGCTTTTTACGTAATAGTTACTAACTACGTAGATGCTAGCTACATAAATAAATAACCCTCCTTTTGGGCTTCGCCGCGGTCGGGTAATAAAATAGGGGTTGATTACCTTCGTTCAAAAAATTCGTAGCTCATAATATACACGGTGTAAATCGGCATGCTTGCCATATTCACGGAGGTAAATATAGCTACTGTTAATACTGAACAAATAAATAAAAAACACACGTATGTCTGAAAATTTTACTAGGTAATTTTAAATTTTTTTTTTGGCGTTTCGTCTGTGAATTGAATTTTGGGTTTATCGTGAAAAGTCAACTCACAGAAATCGTCGTTTTGCTTCGTTTTGCCCTTAAGCTCTTTTCCCATTGCGCAATAGATACAATTCGTTTATTCCGATCTGCACTCCAAGACCATGTTACCTTAAAATTGTTGTAGATTTTAAACATGGGAGTTTCTAAATTATATAGAGTAATTTGTAGCGTTCCTTACTATTGTCTCTGAAAATATGACAAGAATGCAGATTCACACCCTTTATAGTAAGTACTATGGGTAGAATTAAAAACATAAATACCTACTTACCTATGTATTGTTTATTAAGCGGTACTACCCACACGAGCGTCTGTCAAAACAAATCCGCCTGATAAGGACGTGTGACACGTGACACGCTCGAATTCAAACTTGGAATCGATACCGGGACAAAATCGAAGTAAACGAAACGTCCGCATCCGGCGAACGTCCCCGCTAACGACCAAACTGCGTTCTAATCACGAACCGTCAAAAATGGATATTGCAAATTGAATTCGCAAGCCGACTTTCTTTTTTTCGCCATGCAAAGGGCGAGGGCCCGTCGAACTGGCCAGATCAACTCAATAAGGGGTACGGCGACGTGTTTACCCGGTACCCACAACTGCGGGTGTTTTTTTACATTTTTCCAAACGCTATTTGCCCGGTGTCGTAAGGCATTGTGCCCGGTGGACAATAGCAGGGATATATGTATGTATAGGTACTGAGATTTTTTTGTGGCGAAGTTTCATTCTTTTCCTGTTTGTCACAACGCGTCGTGCGTTTCGGATTGACGATGCATTTTGATATCAAGTTTTGAGTGTCAGATGTTTTGTTTTCCGTCGATTGATAGCAGATGAATGTAATCTAACTATAGGGTACTTACTTATTCATTTATTCGTATTTATGTAAATAATTTAGTACATTTCATCATAATAAAAATAATGTCAGAGTAAAAATGTCAAGATAAAGAATTTAGAGTAAAACTTACTCTAAATATAATACATACCCCCCATTTGCAAGAGCGTAATTTCATCGCGCGTTGAAGCGATTTTTTTACGCCTACATACAGAAAAAATCCCCGCCCGTGTGAACGATTTAGTGAAAGCCCATATGTTCAAGGCGTAAAAAAATCGCTTCAACGCGCGTTAGAATTACGCTCGTGCGAATGGGGGCTTATTCCGCACATTTTCTGACATCAAATACATTTTTTGCACCTATGTGTTTTCTTTACAGTTTTTTCTATGCTGCGAAATGATTTGAACTCATTTTGATTGGAAAGGCCGTTGAGTCACTCCAGTAAGGCCCAGGAGCTCTATTTTTGAATCGCTCTACTCGCTTTGAGCGATAGATTCTACTGATTTTCCTTCGACATCCGATACAAAAATCAGTAGAATCGAGCGCTCGAAGCGCGGAGAGCGATTCAAAAATAGAGCTTCAGCTCTCACCGGCACGGCGCGGGCGCGGGCGGCAAGCAAGGGAGTGCTTTTGTGCTGTTCACCGCTTACTGCTTCCACACACTACAATAAAGTAGTAGGCAGAGAGTTGTTAGTATACATAGAGCGCGCGTTAGCAAGTCTGAACTGTAAGCACGGGTCTGAACAGTCTCGAAATATTCGGGGCGACACTACTAGTCACAACACGCGAGTAGCGCTGATTGTTGCTCGCGCCGGTATTTATTTAGATTTGGAGTAATCATGGTGACATGTGCAGTGCCAAGCTGTAAACACGATTCACGGAAAAGAACGATCTAGGAAAAATCTATATAGAAGCGTCCATAGAACACCTGCTTACACTTGTCACAATGGGCAGTGATCGATGCGCGCGCTCTATAGCTAGTATACTAACTCTATGGTAGTAGGTATTTCTAAAGAATTGTATCGAAGGGAAACTGGCGCCATACGTCCATAAATACTTAATTATGAATTTTCACTTTGGTTGGTTGTCTGAGTTAGGTTTTTTAGGTTATGCTAACTAGCACTTCACTTTCATACCATTCTTATTCGATGATGATAATAAGTAATTCTCGCACTTGTCTAAATCTCATAGGTGCTAGGACTTTCCCCTGTACTAAAGATCGCTCTTAACGATATCACCGCCTAGATGTAAGTACATTATTGTACTTATCTGTTTTTATTTTTTGTTTGTAATTTTGAAATGTGCAATAAAGAGTAGGTACCTAGGTATTGAATTGATTCATCGAAGATAATCCACAAATACATTCCGACCAACGTTGTGCAAAGTTGTCTGTCCTCGTGAGAATCGAACCCACGACCCGTGCCGATTGAGTTAACGTACGCCGACCGGTGGTGGCGGAAAGGTGACCGAAAGCGGCTGGATGCGGAGAGCGTTGAATGAAAGGCTGATATTCATCATCATCATCATATCAGCCTGTAGACGTCCACTGCTGGACAAAGGCCTCCCCCAAGGATCTCCACGACGACCGGTCCTGCGCTAACCTCATCCAGCTGGGTCCCGCGACCTTCTCCAGATCGTCGGTCCACCTCGTGGGAGGCCTGCCTACACTGAGGCTGATATTATTATGATGAATGAAAGATGTATTATATCTAGCCACCATTTGCAGTAAATACGTACACAAATAGTAGGTACCCAAGGGACAAACAGTGCAAGCCAACACAAAGTTGGAACTCCTCTGGCCAAGGGTCGACGCTCCATCCTTCCAGACTCAGTCGACTATTTCAGCTCCGGTGTTTAATAATAAAGAAGCAATAAAGAGCTCGTCGTTATCCGTTTTCAATAAACACCTTTATCGATTATTCAGCGCGCCGTCCATACTTACAGCTGCGAGCTCCGCCATAGACAGAGAGTTGGCAAACTAATTCACGACACAGGCATAGCTGGCTCGGGGCTCGCGCGGGACGGTGGGGGGGAGGTGGTCGCCAGGCGATAGCCGGTGGCCGCGGGTGGCGGCGGGTGGCGGCGGGCGGGGCGTGCCCGCGGCTGGGCGGCGCCGACCAATCCCCGCGCGCCGCCCGCCCGACCCCGCCCACCTCACCTGCGCCACACCATTAAGCCTGCTTTCCTCGTACTTTTTCCGCGGACCTCGCATCCGTTCGCTGGCGCCGTCTTTATTTTATTTTCTCCTTCGTGCCTCCTTCCCGGCTCGCCTCCTATTTCACGCCCGCCGCCGGCGTAGGTAGAAAAACCTTTTGTGAATACGAATGCTGAGCAGGTATCAGCTCGTTAGCTACGGCCTGATATGTAAAGTAAATACGGCTTCTTTGCGAGCTTTCAATATTATGTGGGTACGTATACATAGGTACGTTCAGCTCGCCGTATATACATATGTAGGTACATTTTTTTTATTGCAACGGGGGCAACAAGCAGGCGGGCCTCCTGATGTTAAGAGGTCACCGCCGCCCACAGACACCTGCAGCACCCGCGGGGTGCTGGTGCGTTGCCGGCCTTGGTTGAACATACACCTAGGTGAACATTACATACCTAGGATCGTAAAGCTTGATTAAAAACTGTAGTAAGTACTACCAAATTGTAGGGTTATACGCGTGTCAGAAGGCGGCGGTGGCGGAACGGTGCGTATAATAGACAAAGTTGTGTTTACGAGCGGGCGGCGTCGCGCGGCGCGGCCGGCAATAAACTTTTAACTTGCCATATCGATCCGCAAAAAGTTGCCGACGAAAGTAATCTGTGCCAACCTTGCTCCACATCTTGTCTCAATGGCCCGCGGCCGGAGCCGTATGCAAGTGTCCCCAGCAGGGTGAACGATCCCCACATCGATGAAGTTCAACTGAACTTGGAAAAAACTTGGTGGAAGTTTGTTCGCGCCGCGTGATTAGGAAGACTTAGTTTTGAAGTGAGTTGGGAACTGGTTTTTTCAGGTTCGAAAGTGGGTGGCTCAGTTTATGATCCGGGTGAAAGTCGCCGCGGATCGATGGGCCGGGGTCAGATGCGCCGATCAAAGTTGCCGGGGCTAATAGCCGCGCGTGGGGGGGGGGGGGGGCAGTCGGGTCGAGAAGCCTCTTGTGAACGGTTTCCGAGAGATATACACAGGTGGACGGATAATTAGAAACGGGGCAAGATTTTCATACGATCGAGGTCACTTTGAAGCCATGGTTCTCCGTGTAGGATTGATCGGGCCGTGATCTGATGAGGGTCTTCGAGAGAGTAGACGAAGGACTTCTAGATGGCTATAGATATCCAACTGATCAGATCAGCTGTTTGGGAGCAGCATCGCTTACTCCTATCCGAGAGCGGACATAATTATTAGGCTGTTGATTTGATAAAAAAGTGTAAATAATGCCGACGGAGTTTTACCTCGAATTAGATAAAAGCTTATAGAAACAAACTCAAATAGTTATATCCATAGAGTTAGGATGTCTTTGGTTGGCGGCCGCGCAGGGAGCGCGCGCGCCACCAATGACATTCGAGACTTCTTGGTTATATCAGAGCAACAAACAAAAATGAACACAAGAGTTTTCGTATAGGCTAAACAGCTATAGCGATGACGTCAGAACAGCACAAAAACAATTCTAAAACAGAGTAGGTATACTTACCGTTACAGTTATTTTTTAACTTAACTTCCCTATAAAGTATTTTTTAAACAAATGAGTTGCGAAAACAAAAGGCAGTCGCTGACCGCTTAGCATTTCTTTTCTAAAAATAAAAACAAAGGAGGAGCGACATTCGTTTATCTGTGTTCCGCTTATCGGGCGCTAGTATAGGTAGCGCTCGCGTCGGGCTCGGGCGCAACATGTCGCCAACATTATCGCTAACGAGCAATCGCGCCAGTAAACATCGGGCGTACGTGTGTGACGTCATCCAACGCACACGAAGCGTTTCATTTTGGATGAGATTATCTTGCGAAACAGTATAGTTACGTATCAGAAAACACTGTGCAATTTCGTTATACATTTTAGTCGAACGATTAATTATAGTTTCATTTTCATACGAGAAAATAAACTTTTGTTTTACCTATTCTGTGGATTTCTTGCACATTTCTGGCTTTTAAGGCTACCTTCTCATGGAAATCATCAGGTTTAAAAAGCTAAGTTGTTCTTAGGGCTTCTTTCACCGCTTGCTGATAAAGTCCCAGTTACCCTATCTGCAGGTTATCTGCCTATTTTTTTGTTTCACAGGTATCTGATTGCCGTATCTTCCAGATAAACTAACAGCAAGAACAAGTGGCTGTTATTTTTTTTACTGTCAGATATTTTATCAGAGACTTGAAGGTGTGATACACGAAAATATTATCAGACAGATTTATCGGATAGATTAGTTTGTCTGTCAGCTTACTATCTGTAACAATATGAGCAAGCGGTGAAAGAGGCCATTAGTCTCATAAAATTCTTGGGTAAATTCATAGAGATATGATCTCTTTTTTTTTTGATTTTTGGTTGGAATTTTTTTCATTCGCAAGGGGGCAATGAAATTAATAAAATTGAAGATGAAAATATTGTCATTTGCCACATCCACACGTCACATTTTATTGGATCCATAGTGGCTACTCACCCCAACCAACCGTGCCCGGAGTGCAGTGTTCTTATGAGAAGTGTCCACAGATAAGAAAAGTCGTCCGTCGCGGCGTGCGGCGTCAGCTGACGGTGGTTTCATTAGATCAACAGATTACAGCCACAGCTCGGGTCCAATATGTCATGTTGTGAGTGCCGTGGCTTGAACCATTGCCTTTATGAGTGCGTGCGATCTGTCAATGTGATATGGACGGGAAAGTGCTGTTACAACTGCTGATGTTGTTATAGCAAAATTGAATATATGATAAGTACGTACTTATAACAATAAAAGAAATGTACGGAATCTATTGCTGTTAAAGTACATTACTGCCGCGGCCCGCAACAGAGGCATTGATGGATGAACGTGTGCATGTGGGCCGAGGCAAAGCCGAGGCACACATACGTGAGTCCATCAATGCCTGGTTGTGGCCAAGGCTGGTATACTACTTTTCTCAAACAAATGCGCGGAAATTCAAACTATTACCTATGTAGAACATTTTATTTCATACAATGTATATACTCAAAAATCCATGACGAACAACAATAAATTTCCACTCGCCAAAATGTTCATGTGTTTTGTTTTTTTTTCTTGCAATTTGCAAGGCAGTTCGGAATTTAAATAAAACTTTTGTTATGTTCCTCCGTGGTTGCCATGGTCACAGGTATAGATATTGCTAATTGCCGGCGTGCTCTCATTTATTTCACCCCCTATTTGACCAGTACAGCATTGTCGATTTAACTCGAAAAAGGTTGTCAAAATAATGTTCACATTTCCAAGCATGTTTGAGAAAAATAACATATTACAATAAATATTTAAGCCGCCTTCAAACCATTTCCATCATGTCTTCACCTCTCAAATGTAAAGGCTTGTTTCATTTGAATAACACAAAGACCGGGCGCTCCCGCCGACCTTGCAGTCTTACGAAAGCTAATCAATTATTTAGAAGCCTTTCATCCACATTGGAATCACAGGCACAGGGGCGAATTCCATTGCCAAGATTCTCTTCAAACCTGTATTGAATATTTCATTTAGAAAGTAGGAAAGAAAAATACTTTATGTAAAATGTCTGGATTTTAACATAAAAATGCTTGTCTTATTATTTCGAAATAATATAAACATTCATAAAAACTTTTTCTTCTTAATAATTAGAAGGATCGTCTAATAAAAATACAAGTAGGTAATGACTACTTTTGTCACCTTTTCTTCCGTCTTATTCTATCCCAACTATACCAATAGCTACCTCCACTATGCTCTGTCTTTCGTAACCTCTAAGGTGATTTCGTTTGCTCTCATGATCTCCAGGGACCATCCAGAACATCGAACCAGCGCTGCTTGCGCTCTATACGTATTTAAAAATCGATTTGTTTTTAAAAGTATGTACTAAACAATTTATTCGTAGTGAAGTTCTCTAGTAAGTACTTATATACTTACCAACAAATAACAGACTTCACACACAGTAATGGAAGTCACCTATTTTACACCTTAAACATTAGTGGTCATTTTGGAAAAGTGATCCTGCTCGACATGAGGAAAGTTATAAATGCGATAGTTCGGTCGTTTGTGCTTTACCTATTACGCTACGGCTGAACGGATTTTGATGATTTTTGGTACAGTTAAACTGGCCTAGAAACAGGACATAATAGGATACTTTTTAACGCGGTCTATGTCGCGGAATGTCCGCTATTACTACATTAATACTATTAACTCAAGTACCCGAGTACCTCCCTGCACTCGTAAGACAGTTGTCCGTTTGCGGGTCTACATCTAACTGAAATTGTTTCTGTGAATAAATTTCAATCAATTAGAAGGGCTAGGTGTGCGAAGTCGATAGTTCCAACATAATGCCTCGTCCGAACCCTTTGAATACTCACCCGACATCTTTGATGTAGTTCCCGAGTTCATGGAAATTATACTCTGTCTTGTATGTTGTTGCTTCTTGCTTCTCTTTGGTGATAATTGCTTAGTGGGATACAGGTGTTATATTGATGTCATACTAAAATAGTAGTGGACTGTTAGTTTGTTCTTGGCCATTATCTTGTGCTCGCATTTTTTCTGCGTCTTTTATTCAGCTCGTGGTTTTTTCTTCCTGATCTCTTCAATCGTTTAGTCGGAAACCTTAAAGAAGTTCTATTTGTTTCATACTCCTTAGTCCTGACGTATTAGGTATTTTCTTATTCTTGCAAGATCTTTTAGTATTTGCGTACCTAAGCACATTATCGCCTATTTCTATAATTTGTTGCAGGCACATAAATAAATTAATTTCCTACCTACACTTAAGGTTGTTTGTAGTTAATAATTCATCTAATCTCTTTGGAAACTTGCGAATATGCCTCAATAAATTACAAGGATAGTGCTGAGGCATCGTTTCTTATTAACCATTGTCTCGGAATCGAGTGGGGTAATTAAACGTTCGGGACGATAACCATTATGGCGCGGGTCGGCTAGACCTCAAGCGATATTGATATAATAAATTATCTATATGCTGCAAGGATTATTGGGAATAAGCTATTGAGGTAAATACGTCGGTAACGTATATTTAGAATATCCTTCTACTTCGATACCTATATCGAACTAGTAGTCTTTAGAGTAGAGAATATTCTTCAAGGCAAAATAACGTTCCGATGCAGGTGTGTATTATAAAAATATTCCACTTTTTATGCTGCGTCCGGGAAAACTTAAAATAATGCAAGAAAAACGTCGCTATACTACCTAGTACATAATGGTAGGTCTCAGCATTTTTTTCTTTTTTTTATAATATTTTTTAAATAAAATTAACATGTTAATTGTTTTAAAGAAATAGCAACGGGATTCATGTATCTACACTGCAAATCTGCAGACGGGACTCTATAAAATCCTTCGGACATTAAAACTTGTGAGATATTCCGGTCTTCAGACCGTCAACATTCCGACGTCTCTCCGTCCACGCCTCTGGAATTCCTCACCGTTGTAAACCCCCAGACTTAAAACCAGCAGCACGTCTTAAACCCGGTCTTATGACCCATGTCTCGAGACCCATGTCTCAAGGTCCGGCCACATTAGAGGCGCTAATTGCTTTACACGGATGCCTAGCGGTCCGGTGTCCCGTAGACATTTTGAGACGGTGTTTTCGGGATGACCCTTCTTGTCTATGTTAGGGTTGGTCGGCTGGAGTAAATTTATTGGATCCCAAGTAGATGTATGCAGTTTCAGTTAGTCCCTTTTCATTTTAATAGGTAGGGAGTTGTCAATGAACAATTTTTATTGGCTGTTTTATTAAAATAAATAATAAACCACAAAGGTACCTACTATAAAAAATAATAAACGCTATGGTTTGCCAAGATTATGAAAAACTAATGATTACAAAAGAAAAATTCGTTCTGTCGATAAAATGTTCATCGAGCAAGTAGTTCGAAATCAATGCGAGTTACTCTCACTTTTACACTTCGCACTGAGCCAACGAACCCTAGCTAGAAAAATACTCAATCAGCAACAAACAAATACATAATCAGCAGCCCTGCGCCGCTGCCCCAAGGCGCTCAAACTATAATGGGGTTCAGATTACGCGCGTTGAAGTGACTACTGTCCCTCTAAAAGCGAATTGTAGTCGGCGGCAATGGTTTATAATATCGTTATCGCGATGTCCGGCTTAGATTAAGAGATACTTTCGTGTGGGCATCGAGAAATGGGGGGTAAGTGGGTGCAGTGGGGAGGTGAGGTATTAATGGAATCAGGACGCGGTCACTCCGAGCGAAGGCGGCTGGAGCGCTCCGCTGATTTTAAAGGATTGCCAGGAATTTGGGAAGCGTTTTAAAGTACATGTGGTGAGTTTGGACTGCGAAATGCTTTCGGAGGGTAAACTGATTTCATGCTGTAGGTTCTGCCTGATGCACAGATTATCTAACGTTTGCTTTTAGATAGTATTTAGACTTGAAGCGCAGTTTTTCGTTACCTTCGATAAAATACACATAAGTTGATAAAATAAACACAAAGCTTGAACGAGTGGGGAAATTCCGCGAAGCCCTGTCTAGCATAAAAAGTCATTAGTTATATTGACAAGATATTATAAGAAATAAACACAGTGTTTTTAAGTCCGATCAAGTTCGGAACGCAATTTGTTGCTCCGGTGTAGCGAGCGGAACCAAATCAAACACATAGTTCCTTTGAGAGCGCATCGAAAATTTGGACGAGACCACAACCTTCAGAAGTGGGTACTGTAGTGTGTAGGAATACGCTCTTATGTGAGATTTGTTATTAAGTAGGGTTTCAATTTTTAAGACTTTAAGCATTATTTTATTATGAAGTCTTTAGTTGTTATTGAAACATGTCATCCAGAAGAAATGCACATCTTCCAGTGTTCTTAGTCTAAGCTCAGTCTTCATGCGAATAAAATAAAGTCTTTCTCTGTATCAAGAATGCAACCCCTCCAATGCAGGATATGTGATGGTTTTCTACCAATCGACATGGTGATCTACAATATGTATACCTTCCTACTTATAGTGAAAGTTATAGGCATGTTGCTCACGGATGCGGCTTGCAAGGAACGTCTCCAATACAAATATTAGTATTCGTGCTAAACTTACGGACCGCGTGTGTGACGTCTTCGTTAGAAAACTTGCTCGCCGCGAGTCGGGGGCGGACTAACTCGTTTCATTCATCGTCTTACACAGCGCTGTACACGCTTTGATACTTGAGTCGCTAATAATTAAATCGGCAATCTGACTTTCTACTAATTTATGGGCATTCAAAAACCTTGAGCTTTGATTTTAACGTTCACAGATTACCCCGTTTGTTAATAAATCGCAACTTTCCCACTTAGTTTTGTAAGGGAAATACCAGACTTTAATACTATAGGTTAAGTCATTTTTGCCCAAAATCATCAGATTGCCGTGCCGATTATGTTATCACTTATTAGACTCGCTTGTAAGTTATTGCAGCGTAGGACGCCACTGCTCGATAAACGGCGACCTACATAACGGCCGGATCAGGAAGTCGGAGTGATGAAATTTGACAAATTTATTTCAGAAGAAACCAAACTCCAAAACGACGGTGAAAAAAGCCTTTTGCCTTTTTCCACCATAGAACAAGAGGGGCCAACCTCTATTGGCAGTTGACCCCTTCTGCCTTCCACCATCGAAAAGATGTCATTCAGCGTAGCAAAAAATCATTTGAATAGGTACCTTTAATAGAAAAATTCTATACACTAAAAAAAATTACTTTAATTAAAGTTATCATAAAAATACTATCTTTAATTGAAAAAATAAATATTTCATGTATAGGTAGGTACATAATAAATAAGTATATATTTAATTTCATATAAATACACATTCATTCTTCTAATTCCCAAATTATAAGATTTTCTAATAAACCATAGCTAAGATCAAACCTGTCAAAAATGTAAATTGACATAAAACTTTTATTCAATTCCATCAAGTACCAAAACTACAAATCTTCACAGAACTACAATCACAGTCGGCGCATTACACGCGAAGATGTCCAATGCGGTGCGCGGGGGAGGTGCGCGGGCCGCGGGCGGGTAGGTCTCGAATATGACATATCTGGGAGCCGTCACCGCCGCAACACTGTACCAGAACTTGGTCTGCGGCCAGCGGCAGATGTGTACACTGCAGCACAACTGTACACTCGGCGTCCAAAGTTTCCCGCTAAGGGAAAACGCCTCGGGCGAGACGCGCCTATATGAGACTCTACAGTTATTAGCGGCCATCGAGACATGACTATTTACTTACGGAAGGCGTGGTGCCTCGTGTTGAGGTCGTGGATACCTTCCCACGGGCGTTTTAGTGCTCTTTTTGAGAACAGTTTTGGATCACTTTACTTAACGTTTAAAATGTTCAGCCGGTTGTCTGTACTAGGGTAGGTATTGATATTTTAAACCTAACTTTCTATAATACTAACACCTTGAAATTAAAGTCTAGAAACATTTGTATACCCTACGATATTTTGTATACCTTCATTATTTGTATACCTTCTTACCTCACACAATCTGCCCGGTTTAAACTTACCAACATAATTTATATTTATGTATAGTTACCTAATGACCGATATCGGTAGAATATTTTGCTACGAGTGCTACGAATACCGTAGGACTCACAACAGAATAAAGCTACAGACAAATCTGTATACAATACTTAATCCAATAAATACCTGCATTTCGTGTAAGCTGAATAAATAAATTCAATAAAATAGTTCGGTTGGACCGATGCCTCTATCTTTTATGCACCGTTTCAACCGGAGTTTGAAGTATGGAATTTTCGTCACGTCACCGCCCCATACAATTTTCAATAGCAAACATTTGCCGATCCAACTCTCAAATCAAATTTAAAAATATGGATATTTTTATGTAGATTGAACCCTCGGACGCATGTGGGTGACAAGTGGGCAAGTGTATTGCTGAAGGCTAGGTTTCCATTGTGTGAAGGCGGGTAGACCTTTTCAATCTTTCTCAAATAATAAGAGTTTTATACGATATTTTGAATAGCTAAATATGACGAGAACTAAAAAATATATACTTAGGATTCCAGTAATAAGTTTATTTAACTTACAAGCTTTCACCGCAGCTCCAAAAGTTAGCTTTTTCTTGTTACACTAAATTCGTTACTTCCGCATCCCATCGTCTTAGCATAATGTAACGATCATCTTCTAAACCTTTTCGCAGACTCGTATATAAAATTTCGTTCAATTCTTCCTGCAGTTCTCAAATTTTTAGCAAACCGAATATTCATACCTAATTATATAATTATTTACGGGTCTTACACACTAATAAGTTTTATTTACCTTGCCCGACGTTTCGACCAGGTTACACTGGCCGTGGTCACGAGCCACTAACCAGTAAATAAAACTTATTCGTGTGTAAGACCCGTAAATAATTATATAATTATGAATACAAGGCGCGAAAGTCTAAAACCGAATATTTTTAGTAAATAATGTAATGTAAGTACTCCTACCTTAGTATTTCTTGCCAACAATAAATTGATATTTGATTTTATCATCGTGAACATAACATAGGTAGTTGTATTCGGTTACAGATCTAACTTTTTGTATAACTCAATGCCCCAAGGAAGGATCAATGATTCGAATTTATGCTTTATGCAGTGGAAAATGATAAATTTATGTGCGTCCAGTTCCTGTCTCGAACATTTCGACGGCTGTCGCGGGAAAGTCTTGATTTTTTATGGTTACTGCGGCACGTTTGCATAATTTATATCTTTGTCTGAGTTTCTGAAGGAGACGCCAATATTAAGTGGTATAAGTAGTAAGTAGTAGTCATCCTTTACATACATAGAGAACAGTGTGAATAGATAGATATTTACACACAGGCGCGTGCAAAAGTTAGATTCTGTATACAATTTGATTACCAAAATACAAAATAAACATAAAAAGACACATAATTCTACGTACCTTTAGAGCCATAAACAAATTTTACCTCGCCCAAGACAGATGGCGCGCGGGACCACGTAGGACGCACGGCTCTGGCGTTCTCAACCCTTCTTGGATAATATCTTTAAAAGTTTTGCGGGCCCCCCAGTCCACTCCCTTCGTCTCCCCTGGGTCCGGGGTTTGCCAGCGAGCTGTTGTACTGGCAATCAAATGCTATTAATGGAAAAGTCTTATAAAAGAGATCTATAACTAAGTTCTTAAAGTCTAATTGGCTGAAATAGTAAATGTAGCCGTAAGTCCTAATGCCTCGTGAAAACCAAAAGAAATAATCGCGGAACAAAAAAGAAAACAACAACCCTAAACCAAATAAAGAACTATCATCCAATAGGCAATACTTTAAGTAGGAATGAATATGTGTCCTTTATTATTATTAAATCGTTTGTATTCCGTGTTTTTTTTCCAATGTGTAAAAGATTCTTCCAAAGTTAAATGCAACTCATAAATAAGTACGAACCAAATATACCTACTAAGTACCTATATTGCATGAATATACGTAATCAAATCCGCTTAAAAAGTTACCTGAATATCATAAATATAGTAAGCATGTTTTACTGCGAGAGATAGTGCAGACAGACAGATAACTTCGAACTAAAATTAGATATCCGAAAAGGTCTTCAAGTTCAAAGCCTTTACTTAATCCTTAGAAGTATTTAATTGTAACTTAATTTCAGTGAAAAGATTATACACCGTGGGGAAGGGATGATTGATTTAATTATTCTACTCCTTAGACATGTCCTCTCTTATAATTACGCTTCATTACTTAAGCATCGCTTTATGCCGGCTAATTACTTAATAGAAGTAACGACTTATTTCCATCACAAACTTGAACCAGGGTTGCCATATTTTTTTTCACTAGACTGTGCACGAAATCGTTCGTGTATAAATTTCAATCATGGCGAAACTTTTATATCAATGAAACTAAAATTATAATAATATAACTTCATTGCTTTAGTAGGTATCCAATACTGTTACTAGATACTTAATGATTATTATTATATTTATAGTAGGTACTTATTAAAGATTATTTATAAAAATGGACAGAATCTCCAAATTTCGGATGTTTCCTCTACTCATCAGAGGAGGCTGCGTACTTTACTCCTACATCACTTTGGTCCACGATCACTCCTTCTGGGAGAACTAATATGTCAGTGGGTGAGTCAGTGAGTAGTAGTTTTTTTAAGATTTTATATTAATTTTTACATAAATAATATACCTAGTACAAATAAATAGTACATTATACATTTTGAAAATGAAAGGGAGTCTCTGAAATATTTTCCGTTTAAAAATCTTGTAACCAGAAGATATTAAATTAACCAGTTCAATAATCTGGCAACACTGAGTGGAACCTAAGACGGAATGTAATCAACATTAAACTGGATGGGAACAAATTAAAGAGAGAAAATAAATAATGAGATCGAAGGACGATGGAGTCGTGTTTGCTTCAGTTTCCTTCATCTATTTCCGTTCATTGTTGAAAGTTCTCGGGAGTTTTGTTCTCTCATTTTCACTCATCAATATTATATTTCTATATTAAAAATTGATTTAATTATAGATACTTGGAAATCTCATGTCTGTGAATGGCATTAGGAAAAACATAGTTTAAGAATTGAGTTAGATATATTTAGGATACACACAGGCAGATTTTAAGTGACCTCAAAATGTTAATTAAAAGTTTAAATAAAAGTATAATAAAAAACTTTCATTTCAGACAACAATCAATGTCAATTTTTGTTAGTAAAGATATCATATTAAATATTAAAATATCTAAGTCAATTCTTAAACTATGAATACTTTTCCTTAAAAAAATTAAACCTAGGTTTTTACTAACGCTACAAACACTTTTTTTTTTAGGGATTTTTTTTAATTAAAAATAAAATTCTAATAAATAAAATATACATCATTGACTGGAAGGACCTTTGGTCTAAAAATCAATATTTTCAGAGTTCAATGTATAATAAAATGCTTTTATTTTTTTTATAATCGTTGCATGTAAGACATTAAATAATTATTTAAGTACTACTTGTTTCACACATAATAAATAAATATCTAAACAAAACTATCTACAATCAATTTCTAAAGCCCACCCATAGTATTAGATACTTAAAAACATGTTGGGCTGTTGAATTATGAGGTCTGCAACTCCTCAAGACGGAGAGTTGTTCAATCGATAACTATTGCATTCACTACATCGCAGAGAAGTAACTGTAGTAACTCAATAAGCGAGACCGTTGGATATGTGCTAGCGGACGTGTATTTATGACGGCTGCCATCTTAGATATATTGCGGATATAACATTTCTGACTCTAGTACACTTCTAACATCAGAAGGGTGATGATAATGAATGTGTAGGTAGAATTATAATTTAATTTTGACAATTTAAAAGTCCGTTCGAAGAACTAAAGCAGCCTTTAAGATGTTAGCTTGGATGACAGGTACTACAGCTGAGGTACATTGTCTATGGAAAGATTTGCCAAAGAAGAGATAACGCTTGAGTATTGACAGGGTTCAGACGCATATTGACAGGTATGTTGATGAAGTAACTTCACTCTTCTACGTTCTTCGTAGAGGGAGTATCCTCCTATCTACGACGCTCTTGAATGTCTCTACTTACGAACTGTCAAATTAGAACATAAAAGGTTGCGTATTTAGGTCACTAGGAGCGCCGGGGAAATCTGCGGCGCCAATAAGGGATTTTAAAGTGTCCTAATTCTAGTCAAATGATTATGAACTGATATCATATCAGCCTGTAGACGTCCACTGCTGGACAAAGGCCTCCCCCAAGGATCTCCACGACGACCGGTCCTGCGCTAACCTCATCCAGCTGGGTCCCGCGACCTTCACCAGATCGTCGGTCCAGGAGATCCGCAGGAGAACCAAGGTCACCATTCGTAGGTCAAAGAATTGCGAAGCTTAAGTGGCAGTGGCTGAATGTTGGGCGACAAACAAACAACATCTCAACAAACTGCATGTCACAGAAATGCGCATGTTACGCTGGTCAGCGGGTGTTTCCTTATTGGACCAAATTAAAAACGAGTTTATAAGAGGGAGCTTTAGGGTGGCACCAATCATCGACAAAGTAAAAGAGAAGCGACTCCGGTGGTACGGGCATGTAGAAAGACGCCCAGAAGATCACATTGTTAAAATAGCCCAAAACCTACCAACGACGAAGCGAGGACGCGGACGACCGCCCCGCCACTTGGTTGACGACGGAAGAAAAAGACCTAAAGGAGGCAAATTTAAATAAAAACTCAGCACAAAATGGTGCTGAATTGAGGAGAAGGACAAGAAGGGCCGACCCCAAGTAAATGGGAGGAAGGTCTAGGAGGATGATGATGATGAAGTGGCAGTGGGCTGGGCACATCGCTCGTAGAACTGACGGCCGTTGGGGCAGAAAGGTTTTCGAGTGGTGACCACGTATCGGAAGACGCAGTGTAGGCAGGCCTCCCACGAGGTGGACCGACGATCTGATGAACTGATAATTCTGCTGTAATTGCCATAGAAAACGGCTGAATGACCATCTCGGTGTTAACGTCCTGAAGCACATTGCAGCCTCCAAAGCGTATTGTGTTGAAAAATTGATCTGTCACAACTCTATTAAACGTATTAGGATAAGACTTAAGTCAGGGTCTTCAAAAAGATTAACGAAAGTAAAAAATAAAGGCTGAGGCGTCTTAACAGTACACATATTCATTGTCAGTATGAAGTTAAAGCTAGTTAACCCAGTGGATCATCCTGAGAAAAATAGGTCAGAGGGCACCTTCCCCCGGGGAAAGGCGGCAACGCCCTGATAAAACTTTTCCGTCAAACTTTTGTCTTGAGCACCTCAGGGGCCTGCGCACAAATGTGATTGGCTTCAGCCAAATGCACGGTGATAATAATATAATATACGCTGGAGTAGCTTTATAGCTATTAATTTCATTTCATTTAATTTGATTTTGGGGATTTAAAAATCATCTTTAATCGTTTCTATTTAATTTAATAAAATTGTACAATCATAATCTTAACATAAAACAATGTCACTTCCCGTGTCTGTCCTTCTGTTTTTTTATCTTCTCCATAAAACTAAATATTTTTGACAAATGTTGGTTTGGTATTCTCATTGTACCCAATTACTTACAATAAAAACACTCGAGAAAACCATCAAAAGCCACGGGAAAGCAAACAGAGTTCTTTGTTGCAGGCAATCAGTTACTTTGTATCCATTTTGTGCCCCTCTGTCCGAGCCCGCTGCCCAGTGGTTCGCAACCGCGCAAATAGGGGACATAAATGTGAATGGATGTTAACGTGTTTTTTACGACGGCACGGCCAACATATCGTTTTGTTTGCGAATGCCGATATCTTTATTCCACGGTTTACCCCAAAAAATGTAGGGTTGAAAATAGGACAGGGAAATTGTACTGGACGTATTTAGATACCGCTGTTTGTATTTTTACACTCATTTGAGTGGTAATTATGTCTAAACCTAAAGGTTTTCGAAATCGGAACATAAAGTTACGAGGGAGACAAAAACAGATTTTGGAAGAGAAATCTTAACCATATCACGTTCCAAACAAGCAAGATCATAAAAGATTGACATTTATTCGATTTACTGTCGCTGCACGGAGGGGAGGACAGGGCAAAGTCAATATTGACTGACTCGTCGAAGTGTTTACACACTGGTACACTGGTATTTGTGATCAATGAAACCCATAAGAAGGTCACTTGAATTAATTAATTAAATAGTGATTAAGTACTGTTATCTATGAACGTATTGATACGAGAAATACTCTTAATTTTTATTATCTAAATAAATATTTTGTATTTACATTAAAAATAACACTTGTATAACTGAAAATAAAGATTTTCTCCAGTAGGTACCTATTATGAGCATGTACGATAGGGCAATCCACAAATAACATCGGGAATGGAGGCCCTAAGCATTCAGCTTAATCCTAAAGATTGAAATTACATCAAAGCATTCCCAAAGTACAATTATTCGGTTTGCTGATGATAAATTGACTTCATAACACGAAACAGAGCTCTTTTTGTTCCGCGCTATCGGAGTGATGCGCCCCACGGGCTGATGAGAAAATATGGAAAAGAACTCTATTTAGTATAAATAATTTTTATATACTTATAAAAAGAATGGCTGTTTTATATTTTTTGGATTGATGTTGTTAGTGACCAAAATAAAGTAGTAGGCGCAGAAACGTGGACATTGACGGTGGGCCTGATCCATAAGTTTATGGTCGCTCAGCGAGCCATGGAGAGGGCTATGCTCAGATTTTCCTTGAAGGACATGATCCGTAATGAAGAGATCCGACGATGAACTAAGGTTACCGACGTAGCCGAAAGGATTAGCAAACTGAAGTTGCAATGGCCGGGTCACATCTGTCGCAGAACCGACGGCCGTCGGGGCAGACGAGTTCCGGAGTGGAGACCGCGGACCGATACGCGCAGCGTGGGACGCCCCTCCGCCAGGTGGACCGACGACCTAAAGAAGGTGGCCGGAAGCGGCTGGATGCTGAGAGCGGAGGACCGGGTGTGGTGGCGTTCGTTAGGGAAGGCCTATGTCCAGCAGTGGACGCTAAATGGCTGAAATGATGTCGTCCCCAACGGGGTAGGCAGAAAGCACGGAGTGCCAAGAATCCCGATCCTGACACACCTCTATCGATTCGCTCAGCCTCATCATTCCTGTTCAATAATAAAAATAGAATGTACTGCTCCATAAACTTCCAGCACAACCTCTGTGGATCGACTGGAGCCCGGGGCCTATTGTCGTGTCGTATTAACGAGAATCGCATCATAACTCCAGATAATCTATGTTTATTGGCTCGCTGCGATGCTGCTTTATTACATTTTTCACTCATAAACATTTAGTATGTTCTGCCTTCTATTGGGGTTCGTATATTCGTAATTCCTCATGATACCTGCGTAGTCGATTTGAAAGGTAAGAAATAACAACCCACAACGAACATTTTTGGATTGAAGCTATATACATTGTCTTCTTAGGCAATAGTTGCAACATAAATATATACTTTTCCAATTTTTTTGTCTTCATCTTTTTTTATATATATCTATCGATAATAGAGAAATCTGCCTATACATGTACAAAACATGCCATATAAATTTGCTAGTCTGATTCAGGTATGTGCTGTAGACATTCTTTTTGAAGTTGGTTAAACCTTTTGACTTAAAAGTTTCACATAAGTTTGTTTAACTTAATAGTTGAATTATTAATAAGTTTAAGTAGTTGTTATTTAATATTGTGTTAAGTAGTTGAATATTGATATGTTGTATTATTGTGTTCATATAATTGTTAAATTGTATTGTTATGTGTTGTCGATTGCGCTAGACCCTGTAATGACACCATGAATTGTATATATTTAGTAATAAAGCGTGACACACTGAGCGGCGGCGTTGCGAAAGCGTTGCGGTTTTTTTCTGTAATGTTTGAAATAGTATGAAGCCCTTTACATCAAAGCGTCGGCGGCGCGGCGCGTTCTTCATACAAACCTTCGCCGCCGCAACGCTTTCGCAACGCCGCCGCCCAGTGTGTGTCACGCTTAAATAAATTGAAATTAAATTGAAATAGTTTCCTATTTTTTGTTTATGTACGTAGAAATCGGTATGAATGGAATTAAATTTCCCTTTCAGCTTCACTTTGAGTAAATAAACCTGAGTTATCTCGTACCATAATTTATATGTAGCAAATATGATTTTGTACCAATTAATCGGTAACAAAGACTAGCTGGTATTACAATCACGGTAGGACATTACACTAAAGACAATTCATTATTACGGAGCCGTTCCAAAGGCCATAATCGGCCGTTATCGCCCTTTTATAGCGGATTTTATGATCAAAACTATTCACCCAAGAAATGTACGCTCTTGTTCTTATCTTGTACCGACGTCCTTTGTTGGAGTTGGAGCCACGGTGGAGCTAATTAAGGGCAATTGCAATAAATAGTTTAGGTATGTACTTATGAAAATAGAATGAGTAATAATCACTATTATACTACGTATAAATGAGAGTTGCTTTTGCGTTGTTACTAGCTAGGTACTCGTCTCTTCAAAATGGATTCCAACAGAGTTTCATCAGTGTTAGATAACTTGGTTTTTAGTTATTCTTGGTTATACTTAACATTGAAATTAAACTAACTTTTTTGTGTATCGAATTTGAAAGTTAAAGTCCATCCGTCTTCCATTTGAGGACTTTCTTAATTTTCTAGCACCGATATTAAATAAAATTAATTTCGTCTCAATGAAATATTAGCATCTGCTGTCCCTCTTGACACAGCTGTATTAAAAATTGAACGAAGGGTTAATATTAATTATGATTTCATAAAGTTTTTGAGATCAACTTTGAGACCTTTGATTTTTGTCGCGGATATTTCTTGATAATATTTCTCAAATGATTGAATACCTTATAATGGCCGTTGGTTACACGAATTTCCTGAGGGAATATAATGTATTTTTTGTGAGAAAAAAATCTATCTACTTAGGGCTGAACTACTATTTATAGCGAACATTAAGAACTTACAGAAAATTTGTACTTCTTAAATTTTGAAGATTTCAGCATCCAGCGTAGGAAAATTGCGGACATAATAGGACTTTTTGCCAAAACTCATGTGAACAGCAAGGAACAATTTATAAACACATTTTTATTTAAGTTTTGTTTAACATGTTGTATCTTGACATTTTTATTTTATTTTTAGTACTGTTTGATTTCTATTGACTGTGTTGACATTTTATTTTTTTGACATGTAATTACCAATAAAGAATATGAATATGAATGAATAAACCTGTAGGCTTTTCAGTCCCGTTGTTGTGTCGAAGCCTTATAGTAGTTGTAGTAGAAACGAAGAAATAAAACCCCGCCACAGAACCACCCCCGTTCCCTATTAAGTTGTAATAGTTGTTTACAGCCGGCACTCGCTGTGCGTTTACAATATATTACGAGCTTGTCGGCAATAAAAAGGGGTAAGAAAAAAAATGAATAAAGCAAGGAACGTTAAAATAAAGGCGCCCGGGAATATATACGACTTCCTGGAGGAAATAATAATGCTGTTTGCAATTCATTTGGCTGGCTACCTGGTTACCCCCGTCTTTAGGAAACAACGGGTTCTCTCTGCCCATTTCTTTTTTACCAACCCCCGCTTGGCATGATTTTTCTCGGGAGGGTCGCGATTTTTATTTCGAACCCTTTGCTTCTCGGCGAAATCAAAGCTTAATAATGGTTGTCTTGGAGAGGATTGCAACTGAAAATTATTACCTAATGCTACATAGTTTACAACGATAATGAAATAACATTGGGGCAATCCATTAAAGAAAACACCGCCTATACACGGGAATATAGGAATTGGCTGTAGGTAAAATAAAACCGGGCAAGTGCAAGTCGAAGTCGCGTACCGAGGGTTCTGTACCTTAGAAGGAAACGTTTATCCTAAAGTTATTTAGTTAAATTCATCGACAGGTTCTTCATCAATAAGCCTTATTACCGTTAAAGTTTTGCTTCTCTCCAAAAACATTTTGTGATATACTTTTAGTTTGTATATTTCCGGAAATGAGGAGTTGGGGACTTTTCTGGGGGTTGAGACTTGAACTAATTCGACGATATGTAGTTTTCTTTTTTACGGTTCTAGTATACCTACCTTAAAAGATCTAATGAGAAAGTAAGTTCTCAGTAGATACACAATTTCAATATTGGATCTATTGAGAAAAAACAATGCTTCTACTGAGAATGATCGCATATTTTTCAGATACATCCTTTCAGTGCCTCCGCCGCTCGACAAATGGCGTGTCGCACAAGAAAAATCAAAGCGTAACAAGGCGCCGGCTTGCTTACATTTAAAAACGTAATTGTAACTAACCGCTCCCTTTTATTAATTTACCTCATTTATTCCCGCCGGCCCCCTGGAGGAGTCACGTTTGCATACTGAAGGAGTAAAAAAGTCGCGACTTTCACATAAAATATTCATGATGCCCCGATGTTGGCGGCGTTCTTGGATTCGTTCGTTGTTTATTTGAATTTCATTGAATTTATTGAATAGCTAAGTTATTTACATCTGAAATTGGTAACATTAAGGAAAGGAAAAACTGTTCCACGTGTAAGATTCGCGTAGAGGTTCGCGACTACCTATCTATATCGATATGGAATTTTATTGAACTCGATTTTTTTTTTGAAAAAAATGTGTCTACGTCTAAATATCAATCGTAGGTACCCATTTATTCATGAAAATCGGACCATGCATGTGCATATTTCCGACTCAAATGTTTGGACTTCTCATCATGAATAATGTACCGAACGATACAGCAACTACTCGTACTTTCGAATAAAAATTCAATTGTCCCGAAAGCTTACGGCTAACTGCAGATGCCTCTTTAAGAGTTCGTCCACTGTTGTGAAGTCGGTCGTTTCAAATTCGTAGCATTTCAATTCGATTATTGCCGACGTATTGGCGAAAACTACTCGAACAAACAATTTGCAAGTACACTCATTCCCGAATAATTTGAGTTAAACCGTATTTAAAGCGCTGAGTTCAAATCAACTAATAACAGGCAGGGGTCCAATCCAACATAGAAAAGTTTTCGGTAAATGAAAGATGCGATCGAAAACGCCCCGTGAATATTTTAGAGGAGAAGAATCCTTGAGCGAGTCTCGAGAGGATCGAAGACTCACTTAAAATGCTTGATGAGCAATCGAGTTAAGTAGAGAGAGGTAGACAGATACAGTACTGAATGAAACCAATGGGTGTGAAATTTGGAAAGTTTCCATTTCTTAATAAAATATTTATTTTATTATGAAAAGTTTTGATAAGAAAACTTAAGAAAAGTAAGCTGTTGACAACGAAGAAAATGGCAACATCTCAAAATAAAAATAAAAACCATAGACTCCTAAAACCTTTTTGTTAAATAGTACTACAACAGAAAAAGGCAACTGCAATTCACAAAGCAAAGGAAAAAATTAATCAAAGAATCAGAACGATTACAAAAATGAACATCAGACCAAGTGCCCCTTTTTTCAAACCATCAAACGCGCCGACAGCCGGGGTCGCCGGTCGGGACGCGGGACCGCTCGCATTCCTTCCCGTCCCGTCTGCTATCGCTCCTTTTTTTAAATCCGGGTAACAAGCCAATAAATCCCGGCACATTTTTCTCAGCCCCGGAGCTTCGCAAACCTCCGCCCCAGAAAAAGGCTTACGCCGATTACATCCAAATTTACTTAACACCTACGCATTAAACCCGCTAATATGGATCTTTAATGTAATTCCGCTATCTCTGGAATATAAGGGCGAACGTTGTGCAACCCATTTTAATTTGATAATTGTAGAAAATTGGGTCCTGTGTAAATTTTGTTATGTAAATTGAATTTGTATGATTAATTTTGCGTTAGGACAAAGGATCTTGCCGGATAAAATTGCGTGGATACCATTACGTTGATTGGATAGATGTCGTCATTGTGCTTAGACTTAGCAGTGAGTAATGACGTAATCAAATAAATTTGTTCGTTAGGTGCACAAACATTGCAGGTAAACAGGAGTGGGGCTGCAGATTGGAGTTGGAGCTTCACGAGGACTCTTTTAGTTAATTAAGTATATGGAGTGAGTTGAGCAGTCGCACACATGCGAACTCGTTGATTAGCTAGAAGAGCGGAAACGTAGGCTGGGAAGTGGAGATAGAAAATAACCAAAATAATGTCAACGGTCGTAAATTAACCAAAATTTCATCCTTTGTATAGTTTGAAACTAGAGAACTGTAGAAGTGTAACTTGTATGATAGTTTTCGAATTTTTCATTGCACTGTAGGTACTATGATATGGAAAGAACATTTACCGAATCCACATTTTGACTGTTTTAACATTAACAAATACTAAAAGATTCATTTTGGATTTTCATTACAATGTAATTAGTTACAATTAGTGTTTTCAACGACTATTACGTTAACTCTCTATGAGATAAAACATAACTTTCACTCAGAATAGGTATGAAAAATATATCGCAGAAAATAAATTATTGAGCCCAAGACAAGCCCAAGGTGGTTGGTCTTATTACAAATTCACTTTACTCTGGTCGGGTCTTTAAGTAATCCCGCCCATTAGTGAAATGTACCCAAAAGGAGGTATCTACTAATTACATTTCGATAGTAAGCACCTGTCAGAGCGGTCAGATCGGGTTTGTCCGAACTGGTTAGTGATTAGGTTATTTTCCCGGTCCGTTTGACCGACAACGGTCGCTCCATCGGTCAATTGATTAGAAACAACGTTCCGTAATGGAAATTCTGTACCGACCTAATATTGAAAATGTATAGAATACGTTTGCGATATTGTACGTTGTCTGTTCTGTAAAATGTTCAAAATGTGCCTGCGAAATTATTTTATGGTGCTGTAACAGAATGAAGTACAGGGAAAGAACGGTGTAAGTCACAAAATATAGAGTGCAGTAAACATCGCAATTATAATATGTATGCTTTCGTTCTCTGTACTATTCAAATATACAAAAAATATTCTTATTTTACAAAAAGGTCACCGAGCGATGGTTATGTATTCGCTTATTTTTATAGTAGAGCTATTTAGTGGCGTTGGTATCATTACTAAGTGACAAATAAGTTTCTCTATTACTATAATGTGTCACATGTGTCTCCGCCGCAAGTTGATCTCGGGACCCATGAGCAATAAATCTGAAATATAAATTATTCCAATTCGTCATCGGATGCCCAGATTAATTATTACTATTCTGTAACGTCGCAACTGGTGAGCGCAGAAGGTGCCCGCGATTAACGATACGTCACCAGTAAATATGGCAACACTTATTCCACAATTTATATGGGGGGAGAGTGGGGTAATGGGGACACTCGGCAATAAATCTACTCGAAGTGATTTGGTACAAAGCACTAGGCCCGCAGTATAAGCCTCGGCTCGGCCAGGAACATCCATTGTGGACCGAACACCCACAGAATCCGATAATTCCTTCGAGATTGTCCCGTCTTTCCTTTAACACCTTAGATACCGCCGCTTATATGAACACTGTCGTTTGTGTTGAATTGATAAGTATTGATTTGTTTGACTTTTATACAATTTCTATTGCGTTACTTCAGTGACTCTACATTAGCAGGAAGTTCTCATTTTAAAACATAAATATACCTAGTTCTAGTTTCTAATTTATGTACAATAACAATTATTTTCATTCACAAGTGTTCCTTGTTTCTATATATTTTACTTAATTACATGACTATTAGTTTAATCCTATAAAATAATATTATTCAAATTTATTCGTAGTATTTTAAAGCGATTGTATTTAGTTTTCTTGTCATACAATGTAGAACTACAGTATTGATTAAAAATATAGGAGAAAGGATTTTAATATGTCAATGGTGTACAACTGTGCCGCGTGTGCGACCCGGGCATGGCTAAACTTAATCTATAAATCAAGAAGTGAAACTATTTCGTAATTAGATCGTATTTAGGATGGGGCACAACACCTTCCTTGGGCTCCTTGAAAGCCTCCCTAAGGGTCCGAAGGTAAAGGCGCCGTTGCCTTTCAAGCACCTCTTTAACGGCTAATTTCCTTAGTAAATGGATCCCAAATATTTTGCCCCATAACTGTTATAGCCAAACGATGTTATCATGTTTAATGCTTTCTGTTACACTACAGTTTCCCAAGAACAATTGCACCGAGTTACTTAGTCAATATGGAATATTAATATGTTAATACATGCTTTACTTACATATATTTTATGAACACGTCTTAAATAAAAAAAATGGATCGATAATATACATTTTTCGGAAGGACAAAAAATATGAAACACAAATGATTTAATTGAAAAGATACAGACAGCTGAAATATAAAAATAAAAGCCTCTTAACAAACAGCCATTCTTTCGCTTTGTGCGAACGCTTTTGATGTTTGTGTACTTAGTGTTTAATAAGTTGATCCTATTACAATGTCCAGGTAACGCGGCGACACAATGGAGTCGCCGGGACGCTAACGAGATTATAACTTTATTTTGTAAATTAATAAAAAGTAGCGAGCCGTGTGTTCCATTCTGCCCCCGGCTCCCCATTTCTATGTGAGTGGTGTTATTAAATACGATTTTTTTAAAGTCTTTTTCTTTGTTTGACGACTCATATTGTTGTGTGATAGACAAATATTTTGCTGTCTTATACTTTTGTGAAATTAAATAAACTGCACAATGTTTACCAAATATGAATACTTACACTTTTAGTTGAGGGCACAATAATTAAGCTGCAAGAGATTTCTTAGAATTACGGTCCCTTTGTATAATTTTATTGTTTTTGGTAAGTATAAGTAGTTTATTTATATTTTTGTGTGTCTAAGAAATTATTAAATAAATAGTAATTGTTTATGTAAATAGTAACTATTAACAGAAAAACTTGATTTTATGCCTAAATGCCTAACAAAATACACTATCATAAATTTCTAACATAACTTTTCCAGAACAGAACCGGGGCTAATAGTTCCATTCCATACACACATATCATCTAAGCCCGTGTTAATGAAACAATAAATTCGTATTCTACTCAGCATATGAAGGCACTGAGCAACATGCACTCGTCTCGGGGATTCCCCCTGCGCCAGAGTGACGCGTGTTGTCTCTCATTAACTTAATACGTTACGGTTTGTACTTTAGCAATATGCGCCAAATGAAATACTTGACTTTATACAGGCTGTTGTTATTTACTTCTAGTCAGCACGGGCAGAAGTTAATTCCTCATGAAATGACTTGTCAATTAACAAAATTAAACTTAGGTGCGAAGTAAAGATAGCATACACTAAGGCAACCAATTCGTGCAATAGGAAATACAGCGCAGTGTGGCTTTTTTTTTTCCTTCGAAGGCCAAATTTTGGTTGCTGAGCGCTTTAACAGAAATGCCTCAGTAATTTCAACAACATGCATCAACTAACCTCTCCTTATTTCGAATGTATTAGCTTATAATATTTCCTACATCCTGTATCACGCGCTCATCAACTATATAGCCCCGTACAAACGAGTTGACGTAACTTATATCAGTGTGGACACTTGGCGTAATTTTATGAAGATCCGCCGTAAGCCGCGGGCATGAGTGACGCTGACGTAAATACTAGATTACGTCTTGGAGAGCTGTGACGGGGATAGGAAAGGCGATATTATTTGCCCCAACCTCCTCTCTGTGGAAGTAATCACAAAGTATTGACTAAGTAGTTAGATTATTTAGGTTGATATTAATGTCTCGGAATAGCAAAGAGTTCACTTTACCCATTGAAGAAAGGTTTGGTTAATGCTTATTGTAGTAACAATATAGATCCCAATATAAGTATAGTTACCGAATAGTGTTAATAATAGGTGTCAGTCACTTTAATTTCATAGCTTTGTGAATTTTATTCAAACATTTTCGTTCACTTTCACTAGGATATTTGAAATACACCAACTTAGTTTTTTTACCCAAGTTATCAAGATTTTCTAGACTTTGAGATAACAATGTCTGTAAACATTTTAGTAGTATTGATCCACTTTAGTATCGTATAATGAGGTACCTTATTTTTTTAATATCTATCTCTTCATGATGAAGTATGTCTTTCTCCACAACTTTAAACAAATTTACACACGGCTGTTTAGTCCCAAACTAGGCCGATGCTTGTAAATGGATCATTAACAACTGATAGACATACATATATTATAGACATACATTTTTAAACAAATACATACAAACAGCCAGAATCCGAAAACCAACAGTACATGGCAGATAATTATGCTCATTACACAATTGTTGGCCCCGGGTGGGAATCGAACCCACGACCTCAACCCGCAGTAGGCAGGGTCACTACGCCAACAAGCCAGTCGATACAACCTTTCAGTGTGAGATTATTTCTATCAACACATGCGATATAAGACCCCAGCGAGCGCTCGAGTCAGTCAGAGGTAATGAGCGAAATGAGCAAAGCTTAGGCATACGACAGGCAGCCCTATGGGATACCGACACGGGATTACGTGCGTTACTGTACTGCCCCCTTCGATAAGCTTTATTACCTAAGTACGTTACTTATATTGATTATAGTATGTCTGAGTCGGTAATTATCAAACGGCTCTAAGTCCAACCACGACCAAAGCACAAATATTATTTTAGTCGGTTCACATTAAAAATATCCTTGATAATTTATTTTAAAAAATCAAAAAGTTCCAGATTCTCAACATTATTATTTTATAATATTTATCAGATTTCATTAATTTCCAAAAAACACACTAAACTAAAATTTACGTTTCCCATCAATTTATTTTTTTATATTTACCGACTCGTTTGTTCTTTAAAAAAAAAAATTCTTTGATTCCCGATCGCCGGAGAAAACTCCTTTTTAATTGCCCTAATCTATGCAAAAGTTGTTGTTAATACGACTGTTCGTATTCAATCTCCAGTGAGCATACTGTATAAAATCCAAGAAGGTTTCATAGAGATAAAATCCCACTTCCATGTAATGAAGTCAGGAATCCGAATGTCCGTTACATTCGGACAACACAAGTTTTACATCAGGGTACGTACGAGTTACACATACCGCGGACACATTACGGTCCGCCAGAAGAAGTTACTCGCCGCGAATGGCTCTTAATGACCGAGGCTGGACACAATAACGTACGAGGCGAGCGAGGCCGCCTCGAATGCGAGACTGATTTCCTGCCTCGTCCCGCGGGACACCGACTAAGAGTTGCTGGGGTGTGTTACAAGGAGTTATGATGAGTCTGTATGGTTGGAAGGAAAAATATAGCAATTTTCTTTGTTAATAGTAATACATCTATGGCGTCAGTGCCATACTCATATAAGAACAGTTATTTTACCTATTACAGTCAGCTGGTGTTACACGCTAAGGTACAAATTAAATTTTAGTTAAAACATCAAATAATTAAGAACAAATGAAAGTAGGTAACTGAAGGGCTTACCATAGAGCCCTGTAGGGCTAACAAATCCAAGTTAAATACCTACCTGTAACTGCTAATTATATCCGGATAACCTGCTGACTGCGTCCTATTAGCGAGTCCAACCCTTGCCCACCTAGTATTATGATTACGCCAAATCGACAAGATTACAGTGCGTATTTACTTTGATTCTCGTCGTTAAAAGTTTGTGGGGCTGACGAGGGCCGTCGTTAGGCCGCCTAATGGCCACCATTTGTCTTGTCCGGCCTCTAGTTGCGCCCCGCTAATGAAATTATTGCCGCAACTATAGTAAAGGTTATAAATACCCCCAAAGGCCCGGACGCCACCTTGTTTCGCACTAATGGACCGGTCAAACTGTAAACTGTGTTATCAATGAAATTACAATTAGTGGACCCGGATAAAAATGGCGGAGGGTCGGAAGTTGCATTTGCGTGGTTTGTTTATCGTCGATGGAAATTGTAACTCAATTATTTCACTTGATTTTCGTATACAGATTTTGCTGTAGGTACCTACACATTTTATTACAAAAACTACAGCCAAGCTTTAGACTTTCTAGTAGTTTTGGACTACAACTAAAGTATGTGCCTTGCAAATTCTCGTAAAACACTTTGTGTTTAACTTTCCGTTGATTAATTTAAACAGAACATTTTATAAATGGGAGATAGTATAGTATTTTCCTGATGGCGATGTTTTTCATATGAACATTGTTCAGGACAATGTTTAGAATATGTTTGACTGTTTTCAGGAGTTTTTAATTTTCCATAGTGAGAAAATATTTTTTTATGACAAGACTAAAAGTTACTTTTTCTATGTGAGACGTTCACGGCATATAACATGTAGAGTTTGTGGAACATAATCAATCGTGTTGAGTTTTCCGATGTTGTCCACCCTGTATTGTATGATTTTATTATTGATGGCGGGACGTGTGGCCAAGTGTCCGGTCGCGTTGTCCCAAATGACACTTTCCGATGAGTTTGCGAGTATAAACTTGGACGATATGAACACAATAAATGTGGGATTCCCAGTGATTCGGGGAATGTGCCGGACAAGAATGCCAGCTGCCTCGGACAATCAAAACTTTGCGGAGTGGAATTTTCTGCTTAGCGTCCGGTGTATTGCCGCGGACAGCGCCGTCCCGGCCCTCACACTGTCTTGGACATGTTGTTTGTTTCTTACAAGTGTAATAATGAAATGAGACTTTTTATGTGGAAATTATTTAAAACAGAGAAGATGGAAAATAAATTTTGTTTCAAAATTGCAACAGAAGCTGATAAAAAGCGAAAAACATGGTATTATTGTGTCTAATATGAATAAAAACTAAATGTTAGTTTCTGGACAAAATGAGACTTGGGACGAATTGGTAGCAGTGGCGAAGGGTGGATATTTTCAGAAGGGAAGCCTTTCCAAAAAACAGATCACTCACCAAAAAGCAGTCTAAATTAATGCCATATCTAACCTATTCAATCCAATTCAAAACACGAAATGAAAATATTAACACACACTCACGCACGGGTTACTGCTCTATTTCGATACTCGCCATTTAAACTCACAACAAAATCACTAACAATAAATAAATACTTTCAATTAAACAATACGCAAACATCCTGCCGAGACTGCCTATGTTCCTAAGGTCTTATTATTGCTTGTCATGCATAGTTAATTGTCTCAATAGTGTTTTGGCACAAAATATGTTTACATATCATATATTTTCAATAATATTACAATGGAACATAAGTTTCGTTTCAAAATATTGCAATGAAGTCACCTCCGAAGTGGGGAAAAGGACTTTAGAACTTGTAACCGCCGCAACTTTGTCTAGTATTTAAGTACTATACTAACAGACTTACCGCTGCACCATCACCTCTGAGACTACTTTACATTTTCTTCTCTTTATCACACAATAATGGAAAATAAAAAGTTTTTGTATTATAATATAATTTTGTGACACCCATAATATGGGTGTCACAATATGAATTTATGAAACGGAACAAACGAATAGGTAGTCCGTTTCTGTAGGTACAGACAAAGCGGCCACATCAAAACAATAATTGCAAACAAAGGCAGGTATGCACCGCAGAAAGGAATACACATGTGTACACTTTATCGACGCTTTTATTGTCGGTCCTTCGTTTCAGCGAAAAATACTCATCCCCGCAAATACCCTAATCTTCGTACATCAAACGAAGCCAAACCTTGATATTACACGCGTCATTTGAACAGTCTCAAAGACATTCCGTGGCGGAAAAATAAAAAAAATTTGAAATAACAAAGCCACAATGGATCCACAGGAGAGCGCGACTGATTTGCGATACAGAGCCGTGTACATAATATGAGGAGATGAAATTAAAATTCTTTGTAAAATACCCAAGCGTACATTTTCTTTAAATTAAATTTCTACTACACTCTTAATAACACGTGATGAGATGACGATGTAATGGGGTTGAATAAACGTAATGTTTAAAACGGAGCAAAATTAATCATGTAGTGGACTTCACATGTACCTACCTATGAATTCCTGACCTCACGATATTTTCCTTCACCGTTTGAATTATCTCCTTCTATCCTTCCAACCTTGCACGGCCAAATCACACGAGAGAGAGCACTGGTACTCGCCAGAGACGCTTTTCCGATGCACTCCATACATTTATTTTTTTCTTCCATCTATCACTTCTCCCACTTCTTTCTCTTTCTTTCTTCTTTTGAGAGCAGTCAGTAAATGTACTTAAGTTTCGAGGACCCGGGGATCGAACTAGGACCTCTCGGCATGATAGGCCGTGTTAAGCCACCGAACGCTCTCTGAAAAGTTGCAGTAAATGCGAGATAACGCTGTTATTCTTACGATAATGGTTCATATAACTAGTGTTGAAACTCCTTAATAGGCTGGGCCAGCTCAAGGTCAAAGTGTTTCCGCTGACGTGCGGTCGACTGTACAAGTAGTAACGCGTAAACTGTGAGCGCGGCCGCAGCGAGCGACACATGATGGATCAGGCGGCTGGCGGTCGCTTTGTGCTCGTTTCCAAACGGTTACCTTCTAATACACGTCCCTCGAACACTCGCTGATTTTAAACGCATTCCGCCATTTCGTGGGCCATTAGTCGAGGTGAAAGAGGCCGTGATTATGATTGATCGCGCCTCCGCACACAATGCGGTCGCTTGACTTGTTGAATGGCGCCCCTCACGTGTGCACTTGCCTTATTTGTTGCAAACTCCGTAAGGCGATTACGGCACTGAGGGTTTTGTCACTTCAAGATTACATTGTCGTTTGTGTAACGGAACCGTAATTTAGTAATGGAATTGTACTTTAAGATTGATTCACGTCAATAGATGCAAGTGTGGCGTTTGGTACGTCACGTACTCACTTTTCACGGCTAAACCTGTTTGCTGCACAAGGGGTCTCTTGATTTTACGAAATACTATTAACTACGAAATTTCATTCAAATAGCTTCATTAGTTCAGGCGCCAGACAAGGTGACGGACACACAGACACACATACGTACATTTTAATATCGACTCTTTTCGACTCTATAATGTAATGCAATCGGTTTTCTTCAAAAATGCAAAAAAAATACGAATACAAATTCCATAACTCTTTAATAATTAAGTCCTTCGAAAGTAAACCCTGGATACAGTCAATTTAGGATACAATCTATCATTTATTTGTATTTTTAATAATGATGACTCTTTTTTTTTAAATACTCATTATTAATCTATTTGTCAGAATCTACCACCTATCGAAAGAGTAAGAAATCATGTTATTTTTACAAGAAATTCTTCTTTACAGAACACGATTCATAGTGGACACAATTTAATTAAAGTAAAGTTCATTCACCGAGATATATTTGAAACTGAATTCAGCTTGCCACTGCACTGTATATCTAGTTTCATTAATGTAAAACAGTGAGTATCGAGTCCCAGTCCACTGCGTCTATTGTGCAGTGTGCAGTCGATAGCGGCTATTCGGAGCAAATAGGGAATGAACGTAGATTAAACTGTTCAGAACTTCGCCTCAAGACGTTAATTTCGAAGCGCTCTCTTTGAATTTACATAAACAATTTATAAGTAGCTATATAATTATTATTTGTGTGGGATCGTCGTGGAGTCTACGCAGATTTTTGAAAAAATATGTTTTCTAAGTTTTAGATGTTAGAAACATGATAAACATGACTTAGCTGTACATTATTAATCGCGTTTACACATAAATACTTACCGTCAATACCGTCTCTTTCTAGCCTTCTTTGTTTTCATAAATGAAACTATTATACATAACTTCCAATGATTTGTATTTATTATTTTTCTTAGTAAGTAAATAAATAAAATTACCTTTAACTTATCTCTCCTTCATAAATTTCTTTATTTCAAAAAGTTCCCCATTCGCTTGGCAACATTACGAGTTATTTTTCCTGACGAAAATATTTCTCAACAAATTTCCTGCAAATAATAAAATTCTAAGAAAATGTAGCTGTTTGTATTGTAATTCGGGGTGACGGAAGCAATTATTTTTTATCGACACGCACGACCGCGCGGCCGCGGGGGGTAAAGTGGGGAGGGGGTCGGGGAGGGAGGAAGACAGAACAACGGGACACCGACGCATTGCACCCGCGGGACAACGGTACAGATAGCACAGGAGACAAAAAAGACAGTTTAAGGGGGAAATCTGTGTATTGCACAGTGGGAACTGGGAAGCCAGTTGGTATAAAAACTATGCTCAGGTCTGTTCACCGAGTCCGTGTGTCATCATCACATCACGGCTGGTTTTCTCCTTTATGACAGACGGACACCGAAGTCTTACTGCGCTCAAAAAAAAAGTTCAACCCCCCTTTATAAGTAGGGGTAACGCAAATAAATTTACTGACTATTTAGGTGATATTCGGACGTGTGCTCTAGCTGGACTACGCCATTTTCTCAAATTTAGATAATAATAATAATAATGTTTGGACAAATTACACACGGTGCTGTTTTAGTCCCAAACTAAGCCGAAGCTTGTAAATGGGTATTCAACATTCTACTACATCTATTAATCTACACTGAAATACTTTCAAAATTCCTGTACAAAATTTCATGAATTTTGGTTCATAATTGTAAAAGTATTAATGATGCTGTAACTAATAGACGGACGGACCTGGGACGGACAGATAGATTGTGAGATCTTATAGGGGTTCATTATCAGACTACGAAAGTAACCTCATAAAACCAGCTAGTAGTATTTTACATACAATAATCTATAATAATATTGTTATTTAATAAAAGTACCTGGTCTTCCAGGCTGTAAAATAAAAAATAACACAAAATTCTTTATAAACAGGACAAATGTATCTCTGTGAACACAATCGCGTTTGCCCGAAGGGGGTCTCGATGGGGATGCCCTGACGTCTTTTTTATAATCTGTTTACTTGTTTCCTCTCTTACCAGATCATCTTTTTATGCCAAGCACCCGCTGATGTGTTTACAATGCAAGCGATGTTTATAGAACACAACACATAGGTATTACTATATCCCTCAGAGTGTTAAAACGGGTTTTGCGACCCAAAAAACAAGTTCAAATACTAGACTTAAGTGAAGTCTAGATAGAGTTCGTTTTTCAAAAACCAAAATCTGACAGCCACATAAAACCTGTAACTAGTGATTTGGATATGTCTACTCAATAAAAATAACGTAAAATGTGTTAGATTATTGTAAATTGATTTTAAAGATCGGAATTGAATCGCTTAAAACATTTCATTTCATTACTAATAGTTAAGTACATGTTTTTCTGAAAAGAAGTATTTCATTTCGCCGAAGATAAAACTAGAGGGAAAAGCGGAGGCATAACTCGAAGCCTAATTCCTCCAAGAATACGGAGCGTTTAATAAAGTTTAACTGTACATAAAATTTTATTGACCCATATATGAAATAGTGAGACAATCCCGGCCCGGATCCACTGAGTTTCCCGAATCATTAGACGCATTTTTATTGCCCAATGACAATAAACATGTCGTAAGCTATCGACTGAAAACATTCATAGAATTAGTTTTCCCTGTTTCGTTCGATTATTACGATTATTGTATTCGATTATAGCTCACTATATGTTTATTTGGGGCAATTATTTTGTTTGATAGCTGCAGATAGCCTCAACTTGCGGCCATTATGTAAAATAAGAAAAGTTTCTTGTTTCAAATGAACTTCGCAATGTAGCACGTTATTATTTATTGCTAACAATTTTGCCTGCACTGGAAAATATATTGCGGTACATTTTTCTGTGGCGCTCGTTCGTGAAACTCCTAATTTCTAATGGGCCATTTGCCACTTTGTCAATTGCTCGAATAAATCAGAGCTGCGAACTCGAGCGACTGAGTTACGACCCCGTCTTGGGCTAAATGTTATGACATTCTTTAGTTTCGGCGCGATTTCGGATAAATGCACTGTATCTTTGTCCATTTTGAGTGATTGTCGATATCGTATTGGGGTAATTTCGTTATTACTATTTGTTGAATGTACGGGAGGGTAGATTAAAATAAGTAAATAAGTTTGGACAAATTTACATAAATAAATATATAAATAATAAATTTACATAAAAAAATATATAATATATAAAAATACATAATTAAATGAACATATAAAATAATTTAGCGTCAGTGGCGTCGTGGGGAAGAAGCGGCCTGTCATGTCGAGAGGTCCGAGTTCGGCCGTGTTATGTGTTATGTACATTTACTGACTGCTCTCAAACAGTGAAGGAAAACATCATGAGGAAACCTGCATACCCAAAGAAGAAATTTTAGACGCATTCTTATTATTATTATTCTTAGACGGGGTTGACGGTCCCTGCACCGACTCCACGAAACGGGAGTTTTGTGCAATTCCCCCCGGGCAGTCAGTGCAGCCATCCCAACTCCTTGAAGTAATGGAGTAGGGCTTCTGACTGACGGCAGCACTGTTGCAGGTTGCTCGTTGCCGAGAGGTCGGGATCTATTGTTAGCCCCGTTTCGGATCTGAATTCCTATGTTGCGGGAGAGTGTAGCACTCCATGCTCCACTGTCTCGCGCTTCTTAAAGGCACATGTGAAGTCCATCCATCCCGCACTGGGCTAGCATGGTGGACTATAGCCCAGCAGTGGGTACATATTAATAGGCGGTTGATTATTTGATGATATATAATATTTACACATCCCGTTAAGGTACAGTTACAATTTCGTCCCTAGGCAACAGCGGCGCATACAACTACAATACAGGGTGTCCTATAAATAGTCCGGGACGCAGGACGCTGTAACTCAGACGCTTGGGGGCAACTCCTCCGAAGTTCCTTATTTATTCACCAGCCGACGTCCGACGAGGCCTGATTGATATGGTATGAACCTAACGTTGAGCTGGGTTATATGAGACAACGTACACTAGAGAAATTTGGTTTATCCTATACTAATTAAAATGGATATACTTTTGTTATATTATGCTACCAGTTAACATAATATTAGGAAATTTGGTTATTCTGTAATTATCCTGTCACGCTTTTCCCTCCAACTAAAAACCCCAATCGAGCTGGGTTTTTTGTTACTTTAAAATAATTAATCGCGAGAATTTGATTAACTAAGTCAGCCAGCAGGAGCTTTACTTACTTTGGTTGACTTCTAGCCCTGATACCTCATCAACTTACTATTGTAAGCTGTTGTTTCTGCTTACCCTGTCAGGAACATGACTTGAAGAAATGTTTGTTTGTATGTTAGAAAGATATGACTATACCCTATCATAACGAAGGTATGCGGGCCATAGGCCATTTTATGGGCTTCATATGTCTGATTTCCCCAATTTTCTTTTTATTATTCTGCAGGGTTCTTGTCTTGATGCGGCAATGTTTCTATCCATACTATACGCCTTTTGTTGCGTCGATAAGCCTTATCTATTTGTTTGGACGTCTAAAATTTATACGATATAGCCTTTTTCGTGTATTTATTGCAGTGAATTTAGCTCACTAAAATCTAATAATAAAGTACGACAGTTACCAAACTGCCGAGTAGAGTTGTCTAGACACTCAATTTAGGATCTATTTTATTGTCATTCGCTAATGCACGTGGTCATACATCATTGCAGAAGTTGCACCGTGGAGTAGGTTTTAATTCGAAAAATATTTAAACGAAAATATCGATTTAATTGGAACGTCCCATTCTATTCATTGACAAATGGCTTTTATTCAAACTGTCTGAAAGCAAAGTTTGAACGCCGCATTCAATTTTTCAATGCCCGTAACTTTCAAACTACGCTCATGTGGAAATTGTTACAAACTTTACGTTTGTTTATTTCAAGGATTATAAATTCCTCTTTAATCCTAATTATAAAGCACTTTCTAATGGTATTAGATCTCTAGCATAGGTTCACCTGAATAGATAGTAGTGTATCTGACAGACAATATGGCGCCATTAAAATACTATTAAGAACAGCATTTCTTAGGCAGTATGCCCTAAGTGATTCCTTGAATAAAACAATCATATTCATACCATATTCGTAAATCACGAATCTACTGAAGAACCCACCAGCGCCACAAACGGTTTACTGCAGCATCTACTGACCTACAAGAAAAATAACAGCAAATAACCAACGAAAATCAAGATTGACCACCACGATGTACTAGCAATATAAAACTACTGTATCTGTAATTAAATAAATTGATCTCCATTAAAAAACATATTCATACGATTATTGGTGAGTGAGTTGATTGCAGACACTATAGTGAATGAACTGTTAAAATAGCAGCTCTACGTAAAATGCTGAACTAACTCGAAACACGACAGGAACGGTTTATTCAAAGTCCGACAGAACTAATTTCCCACAGAAATCCAAATCCGTCTTTGATTCACCGACGTCACGCCGACTGTTTAGTCGGACATGTGGATGCGCTGCTTGTCTCTCTTGTCTCTGCTCCTTGAATTTTGGATGCGGCCAACGTTGGAGTTCGTCGGCGGTTTTCACGTGGACTGTACGCAACTGCATTAGAACCCGTAAAGTTAGTAGACGGTAACTAAGCGAAGCGTGGTCAGGACTGCCATCTCATTAATACCTAATGATTTGTCGAGTTTTCTGTTAGCTTATATAGCAACAGTTTTTAGATAGACTGCTGAACAAGGTTTCTCTTCTCATACAGGGCTTATGCCGTAGGAGCACCACGATCGCCCAGTACGGAATGGTGAACTTCACATGGCTTTATATTTGGGTGATGTTTTTGTCTTCTATAAATGAGTGCAATTAAGTTTAAATAAATATATTGCCTAAAGATTTTTGAGGTGTTAGCTTAGAGGGTAAATAGTTAAGGAGGTCATAAAATTTAATTAAGGGTAGTCATCAGTCACCAAGCGGGCCGGGTCGCGTCACTGGCCGTGCAAGATAACGTGGGGTCAGACGGTGCACCCGCGCAGTGATGAATGTACCCTTAACAGACCTCAAGTATGCCTCGTTGACAGCTCCTAACGAAATGTTTGAATAAACCCCGCTATTAAATGGGAAGGCGTAGGAGGTACAGACAGGGAAGGCTGCCTCAGAGATTTAAAAATAGTTTATGAGCCATAAATATTTTTCTTTAAAAATATTCGGAAATGAAATGAAAATTTATTGCCTTCATATCGGTACATACTTTAGAGATGTTAAATTTGGGTGACCCTGCAACATGATACCCTGATGGGCATTGCAGTAAGTATAGGTGCAATATAAATCATGTATCAGACCTCCTTTGTTTGTAAAAGTTTGTACAGGTTTTTTTTCCATGTTTTTCTGACAATAATAGTTACTTCGCTGCAGCAGTTGCGACCCGATCGGAACGTCCACTAGAGGTTAAGGTTAATCAAAAATGTACTAGTGTTGTTTGTACTGTGTAATGTTGAGGGGCTGACATGATGATGTGATGATGATGAAAAATGTACTAAGAAAATCGTCTAGCCTCAATAGGATCAACATCTATATGACACCGATCATCCCTAACCGAACTATACTGGGTCTCAGGTTCTGTTGTACATGGACGTAAACTATAAGAAGGCTCAGTAGTCGGCAGAGGCTGGTACCCTGTTCAGCTTAGTTAGGAGATGGATGCAGACTAGAGGTAGCTAGTAGCGAAATTTGTACCGTGGCCTAACGGAGTGGCATAGTCGCTATGCGACTCAACTCCTTAATAAAGAAAAAAAAGTAGTCCAGTAATACAGGACAAGACAACCGAACTACTGACACTACCCATAAATCGATTAATCTTGAAGTCTCGCATATCTTATGCGTCATATTATTCATAAGTTGGTTAATCTCCCCGGGGCGGGGCGGGCGGACGGACGGACGGACGCGGTCCAAGTGCAAACAAACCGAGATGCGAGTTATAAATCATTCACAACAGCTCCTCGTTATCGAGTAGTTGCGGCGGCGTGATGAAGTGGCGGTCCCTCTAATTGTGATTATCGGTAACTACGCCAACCTCGCTCGCTGACCGATGGTCATCCATAATGTACATCTACAATGAAGGTACCTTAAGGACATGAAGTTTCTTGAATCGTTTAACAGCCTTTGAAGCTGTCTTTACTTTCGATGAAATCGAAATGAGGAAGAAAATGATCCTACAAAATCAAGTTCCAAGTACTTGGTTTTAGTCAGGTCAGCACGCATCGGTGGCGCTTTAAAGCTTAGCATATTTGCCTATAATTGTTATATTTACCCGACGCTCGCTGTTGTTTAGGTAAGTCTCTGTTAGCTGGAATCTTTTTGAGCAGCTTTAAGTGGTGTGGCGTCTTTAAGTTTGGGCTCGTTAAATTCAAATTTACAACTGGTTGAGAATCGAAAATAAGAGCATGACAATTTAAAACAAAACACTTTTCATTTAGTTACCAGCAACATGCTCATTATCAAAGTGTTTACGAACTGTTCCGAATTCCAACATCGTCGTTTATGGAATATTGAAATGTCCATACAAAAGTCTCGGAGCTCGTTACACGAAATAGCATTCACCTTCTCACTCCTCATTAAAATTTGTACGACAGCTTCTAAATTCTACTCTTTTCTCCGCACCTCCATTTCAATATACAGGAAAAAGTGGAAGAGCGCTGTGCACGGAGAGAGAGCCGAGCCCGACTCGCAAAACTTTTGCCGCCCCACCCCACGAGGGGGGCAAAAAGTGTAGCCGACGGGTGAGCGGCTGTACTTATAGCTATGTCAGGGAAAAGTTTTCCGTGTTGCGGGCAGGGGGTGGTGGGGGGCGGGTGGCCGCATGCGCGCCGAGCCCTCCGCAGGGCTGACGTGACAGTCCTACTCAGGACTTTGGCTCAAACACAGGCTACGCCTCAGGATGCCGAAATTGCTGCGTTACGTAACTGATTACCAAGATTTTATTATAAAATTTTTTGGTAACCTGTTTTTTTTAATCCTTACTTAATTATTCTGCAAACGGTTGCTGTAACAGTTATATTATTTCAGGAATTAATTCTTTCATTTTACTTGCAAATCCCTCGCTTATCTTATAAAACGCGTTCATAGCTGTTTGATAGCCGAGATCGCAGTAACATGGGGTCATAAAACTAGTTAGGTCATGCTGAGGGTACAGGGAGGGCAATCAATACGATCTGCCCCGCACCCCGGCGTAGCATAGTAGCGGCTAGCTTTTGGCACCGCCTACGCCGTAGCGCGTAGCACCTCGTAGCCGCCGTATTAAGTTGTCGAAACTCGTAACTTGTAGTGCAATTTTTAGACGACTAACATACTATGGCAGCCTATGTCTACGCAGTGGCATGAAGTATGGTACCCACTGATGTACTATGAATATTGAATATATAAAATTACTCTAGGTATACACAGCTCTCCACACATTCTCTCAGATATATAATATCATTTAGGGCCTCTTTCTCCACTTGCTGATATTGTTACAGATAGTAAGCTGACAGATAAACTTATCTATCAGATAAATCTGTCTGATAATATTTTCGTGTTGCACACCTCTAGTCTCTATTAAAACATCTGACAGATAAAAAATAACAGCCGCTTGATCTTGCTGTTAGTTTATCTGACAGATAAGGCAATCAGATACCTGTGAAACTAACAAAATTGGGTATCTGTCAAATAATCTGTAGATAGGGTATCTGGTACTTTATCAGCAACCGGTGAAAGAAGCCCTTAATATATGAAATATAATAATAATATAATCTTACACAATGACTTACATAAACACACCGTAGAGTTTAATTTTTCCTATTTATTTTTCTTTGTATGACATATTTTCACTCCAAGAAGAGGGATTTTATTCTCACTCCGTAGCCGAATAACGGTTCGCGCCTAGTTCGGTAACGGATGCACAAATAGTACTGCGATAGTCAGTTACAAGGTACTGTACTTAAATATTTGTTATACTGGAAATATGTATATTACTTACAATATTCTTATAAAAATACATTGTCTATAAAAATTATTATTACATATAATTAGTATAAGGTAAGTTGGCAAGTGACTGTACGTGAATAAATACAATTACGTACATAATATTCCCAAACGGGCAGTAGTAGGCTAACGTAGTAGTTAGATCAACGCGATGACGTCACTTGGAGCGAGACGCACTGCAACAAACTCCGCCACCGCTGAACTTGAAAACGACTCTCGCGCAACTTTCCAACGGGATTTGTTGCGACTTGTTGTTGCTCCGTTTGTTGCCAAACTAAATTTGAGTTGCTAAAGTTGTGGATATTTAAAGAGAACTTTTTCTCGGAGTCAACGGCCGCTTAGACCGTCACCCAGTTTCGGAGTACCTACGGAGTTATGGCAGTTGTTCGCAAACTACTTGGACCAGCGGGCAGAGGGCTGCAGTTGGAAGGTCATGCCGCTAATTTGACCTTGCCTACAACTTCCGTGCCGTCCGGGTTTGAATACACTACAGTTATTGTTTGTAGTTGGTAATTGAACTTATTGTTCTTCGCTGTGGAGCTATGTTACAGCCACGGTCAGGGGCATCGCAGACTCATACGTACTTGTATGCTTTTGCAACTTTCTCGTACTAAAAGTGACTACATAAGGACTGCATACTGTATACAACTTTTAACATATTAATAAATAGTGTAATATTAAGATTTCTTAAATTAACTGGTGGCTAGATTTGTGCAGGAGTTGCGTCTGAGTGGGTTCCAACTTCAGTCTCTTACCTATTTCTGTCGCAGGAAATTAGTGTTTACGATAAAAGGAATTGTTAGTTTGAGACACTAGACTTCATCAAGAATACGCATGTTTCCAATAGATTTATTGGCGATAGCAGCGGCCGCTTATAGCTGAGAACCTTAAGAAAATGAAACGTGACAATACTATAATCGAATAACAGAAAATGAGACAGCTCAATCCAGTAATCTAACTCGGCAAAGCCAATTACGTTACTCTTTCCGAGCAAAATAAACGAAATCGAAGCGAAGTCAAAATAATTCTCAACCCGTGCCGATGTTGGACGAGGCGACTTAATTAACTGAATCTCCATCTCGGCCGTCAAAGGCTTCAAACAAATTGGCCACGACAAAATAATGCGGTAGATAATAGCCGTTTAGACAGGGCCCGAATAACCGCCGTGGGCGTCGCACCTGACTAACGAAATTAATTACAGCCCAATAAGGAAATATTAACCGGCCGCTTAATAAGCCATTCTCGAGGATACGCCACAATTAAATTGGGAGGGTCGCGGAGTCATTATTTATAAACAATAATATATCAAAGCGATATTTTCAAGATGGCGCACGCCGCAGACCGAGCGATGCGTCACACCGAGCGCCGCAAATAAATTGATACCAGTCTTGAAAATATACTCTCTTAGTCTATTACTTGAACATGAATCTTAAACGCAAAAATATACTTGTATTACCTACACAAATATCTTCAAAACTCAACATGTACCTATTTCTAAAGGATGAGATTCGAAAATTTAAAGAATAAAACAAGACTCCCACACCTCAGCTATTTTTACTTCTCAAGCGTTCCTAAATAAAGGTTTTCCATTATTAGCATGAAAAACACGACTGCCACGATATCCCACAATACCCAGGAATCCGTAGAAGCAGCAAAAAACCGTTTTTATTTTTTCAGAACGTTCATAACAGGACGTGGATTGCGAAATATTACAAGAAATTTCCAGTAGCTGGATGTCTACTGGCGCAGGATCGAGCAAAACACGGCCGGAGCGGCGTGGACCGCGTATTTATGGTTATATGAGCGAAAAGTTTTGGAGCGTAGGAGCTAAAGCCATCGATTTTCAAAACTTTTTCATGGAAATAAACCTACTTTCGTTGTGTACGCTTTTGCGTGGTAGTGTGCGTGACCGACAAGGCGCACACAGGCGTAGCTAGTAGAGGTCACACGTTCTAGATTACTCTGTGTAGGAGGATACCTTTGAAATTGTTTTTTTAAAAAATAATTAGCCACTTTTGTTATCTCAAACGAAAAAGGCGTATTAGATTTAGGACACATAGAAGATGCGTGCTCATCAGAGCTGTAAGGAGTTAAGAAAAACCTTCAATCTGGTCTGTGGTTTAATTTTGTGAACTCTTTTTTGATTTTATTCTTCCTTTTTCTGTGTACCTAGGTCTATGTCGTTATAAAAATTTGTTGCCATATTTCCACCTTCTGTCTCGTTACACATCACAGGACCATCGACCGCGTGTATCGAGCGCACACACACATACACACCGTGTACTTGTAATGGGTCCGCAAAGAAAACTTTTTAAAACTTTTGCAGCAAGGCAATATGGCTCGTGTTCTCAGCCGTTATGTTTTATTTAGGCAACATTTAACCTTCTCTTTCTTCGTTACGAACACTTGTATCTCGCTGAGCGGGACAGGTATATTTTTCTCGGTAGGTTTTCAGTAGAGCGATACGGCTGCCTTGCCCGGGATACGAAGTAATTATTTCTATCCTGTCATTGCCGTGTATTTTTCATGTGTAGTCGTAATTCTGTGAGCGACAAAGCCTATGCTCATGTCATGATCTACTTACTCATGGTATCGGACTCAAGTGAAAGAATCTCTCAGTTTCCGATATACGCAAAAACGTTTGTTTCCATGAACACGAACGATATAGGAATAAGCAATACATACCTAGCTGATCATTAGAAAATCTTTTATTACCTGACAGATAAGTAGTAAAATTTGTTTAGATTTTTAAATAGTGAGGATTTTGCGAATAATCCCAACTGTTGACGCAATGGTATATGTTATTTGTAGAGAATTATTTTTTGTGCATGAATATGAAGCTACGGAAATGGGTAGAATGATATCAGGATTCCTTCTACGAATTTCGATATAGTCGAAGAGTTAAGCGAACTTTTGTCGATATGTAAGCATACCTATCTATGGCGTATTCGTTATTCTGATGGGAGGCAAGAATGCAGTCTCACCGTGGTCGTTTATCAAGATCGCCATCTGATTGGGGCGCGGCTCAGCTGCGTTTTATTGTCGAATTACTCGCGCGCGTTCAAATTTTAATTTATGTAGCGCACGGCATATCCGAAAATTGAAAATAATACCTACTTTAAATTATCAATGTGATAAAGTGTTTGTTTATTTTTTTGTACTAACAGTCCGCTGCGTAACTATTATTATCTTTTAGAGAAATAAATAAATAGCTAATAAAGTGCTAAAACAAATTAGCATAAAATTTTAAAATAAAACTTACAAAACTTAAGTTATCTCTTCATTTACGAAGATAAATTGAAAAAATTGTAAGCTCCATCGATCTCACGTTCTGTTTTGTCTTAAAATGGAAATATCATATTACAAATTCAAACGAGAAGATTTTAAAAACAAACCGCCGCCGCCGTCTTCCAGAAGGCATCTAAAATATATTGCAGATTTTTTTATATCTTTTGAACATTGAATAATAAAACACTTCCGCCTTCGATCCTAACCTCAATAACATTTTCCTTTCCATAATCTTAATGCTCATTTTAAAAGCTCCGGTATTATCAAATATAAGTCCGCGCGCACACTTGATACTATTTGGCGTGGTCGATTATCGACCGGCTATTTATTTAGTAATTGCTTTTGAGTTGTAGCTATTGAACGCAGATATTATTTTTATTTATTTATTTGCACGCAATTGTACAAAAGGCAAACTTAATGCCATTGGCATTCTCTACCAGTTCACCATTGGACCCCTTTTTTGAGGCAATCGCTAACACCACGATTATACAGCAATCGAGTATGGAAACGAGAGCCGGTAAAATGCAATGTAGTTTTTTTATTTTTATTTAGAGGTTTTTTTCTAATGATAAAATGTCACCCTTTAGTACTTGCCTAAATACATACAAATTAGAATAATTAACTTTAAAAAAACTAAGACTTACTTTCTACGCCATGCGCAAGTGTACGCAGGGCCTAAGCTCTATGCGAAAGGTCCGAGTTTCCTCCACTCCAGTGTAAGTCGTAAATTACCGAGGCATTGTTTTATGCTCTCTCATTACATAGATTGTTCTAGAGGGCGGTAATATTAACGGTGTTATGGATTTTCAAAGGACGCCCCCGGAAAAGAATCGCTTTCTAATGATTAATGCGTAGCGTTTTGATTGTTTTAAAATATTTTTTTCAGACTGTATATTTATTATTTTAATGCTTACCTCCTGAGTCCTGGGAGAAGTGAACGAATTTTAATTTATTTTATTTATTATTTCTTTTTATGTTTTACGTTTTTTTTCTAATTTTTAGTCCTCAAGAGAAGTGAACGTCAAAAAATGCAATTATTTTATGATTACTATTTTTTTTAACGTTTTAGTTACTTGACCTCAAGCGAGGCCCTGGGGTCCCAGGAGGTTAATTATCTACATAAGCATACAGAAAACCGGTCAAGTGTTAAATGACAAATTCTCAAAAAGACACAAGTCATGCTCACAAGAGTGCCAGCGGTATCTGCTGAATCAATTCATGCTTTTGAGAGGGCTTGGTACGGTGCTTGGGCATGGTCGAGAACAGTTCTATATAGAAACTAGCTTTTACCCGCGGCTTCGCTCGCGTAGAAAAGTTTTCCCGTGTACATTGTCCACAGCGCCATCTATGTAGGTGTTTTGTTACTTAGGGGGTATTAGCGGACGCCCCGCGACTTTGTCCGCGTTAAAAAGTAGCCTATATGTTATTCCAGGATATAAGCTATCACTGTACCAAGTTTCAACAAAATCTGTTCGGTAGTTTTTGCGTGAGAGAGTAACAAACATCCTCACATCCAAACATCCTTACAAACTTTCGCCTTTATAATATTAGTAGGATTAAGTCTGCCTAACTTTACTTTTGACTTCGAAAGCGTTCATCACAAACGCAATTGTTTTTTGCACGAATACGTACTACAAGACTCCCCACTCCTAATTAGAATAGTGGTTCGAAAGTAAAAAAACCCCAAGACTCAACTATGACTCAAAAGCTGAAAGAGGGACCTTGACGGCTCGTGGGCTCGTGTCTGGGCGATCGACACTTCCCCCGCCCAACTTCCGTTACTGCACGCTTCACCTCTCACGTTCAGTTTGGAACGGAAATCCTGTTTCATTATTTAAAAAAAATTGCAAACACTTGCCTGTTGATATTCTAAGCTTTGACTATAACATAAGAGTTGTTTTGTTATTTACATGATCATGGAACACATAACTACTTACTTTGCTCACTGTTGTGAATATCCTCTTCGTTTCTTGTTACTAACTTTTCGCTCGGCTACTTAATATATATTCCCGTGGTAAATAAAAGTAACCTCAGTTACTTTTCGACCCAGAGACTCAAAAATTGCACCTGTTTGTGCAATTACTGAGGCATTAAAGACCGGAACGCACCTACGTGCGTGGTGCGTGGAGTGAGCGGTGCGACGCGTAACATCTCCGTTGTAGTGAATGAGTCTGTATGGGAGATGTCGCACCGGCTGCGTTGCGTGTGCATCGCGTGGCAACAGTTACCGGTGCGACGTTTGCCATGCCTTCTACAACTTCGGAGACCAATATGGTCCAAGAGCGACCGATGACGCCAAAAAGTTGTGATCCTAAATATCTTAAAAACACTGTCTACATTTTTTATACATTGACTTTTTTATTGTTTCAGGTAAATGCTGTACATTGATCATGAAGTCATAGCTAAAATGGTCTTCCAGATGAGTAAAGTATTCGTTAATCCTGAATTCATGGTATACTTATTACAAAATATCTGTCTCCTTCATAGATAATCTAACGCTTTCCTTATTCTTTACTGCACAGACTAAGCAATTTCCCTTTTCTGAAATGAAGCCCTAATAAATTTCCGTGTCTTCGTGTACTTTGGACTGTAAAATGAAACAGTGCTCCATAAAGTTAATCACAGTATATCAAGAACAAAATCCGCGCCACTGCGGCATTGTCACGTGCTCATAGAACAACAACCCAATGGTGCATATTGTAGTTACTTATCCCGTTAATGTAACTATATTGGGTGCCATGGGTGTTTTTACAACTCCTAATAACAAATGTTTTATCAAAAAACTTTCAAAACATAATATAAGTCACAACAGTCATAATTATAATAAATATAGTTTTTCAAAATAATTAAAACCTTAATTAAATTAAAATACCGATTGCCTACCGAAAAGCGGTAGGTGGAGATTTAAGCATTTCTACTTCTAAAGCACAATGGCGAACTCCAACAAATTTTTGTTGACTTATTTTATTTGTAACTGTGCATGAAAAATAGGTGAAAGTATAGAGTTCGAATTTCTGAACAAATTAGATCTTCGGTTTACTACTAAACGAAGTCTGGAATAAAAGGTATTCCATTTTGAAGTTTCAAAAAGTGTCGATACAAAGTGTGATAATGAGTCATATTCACAATCTCAGAAATAATTCAGCAGTTTTGTTCGCATTTCGATCAAATACGACTGCAGTAACGAGAAAAGGGACCCTGCGCGATTTATTTCTCCGTTGCGAAGGCGACGCGACGTCACGAAACCCGACCGGCTGCAGTCGCATAAATACGAAGGTAATTAGCATTCGTCGTCGTGGGACTTGTTTTGTGGCGGAGCCTTAATTTTTACTTCTCGTGACCCTATCAGGTAAATAACAAAGCAATAGTAATTATAAGCATTAAAATGTCGGAGTCGTTAGGTAGATTATGTTGATGGAGTCGCTTGGTTGAGCAGGTAGCCATGCACATCGAATATAACTGGCAGCAATCACAACATCCCCCTAAAGCTTGTCAATAAGTTAAAATTGACAATTCATAGAAATAAGAATAGCTTTGTTAAGTATTTCGCATCTGAACTAATAGAGATCAAATGACCTTTTGCGTTGCGTTTTGGAGAAGAATTCGGATAATTCTGATTCAGAAACGAATGATGAACAATAATAAATACATTTGAGAAACTCTAACTTAATCAAAATGCTGTCACATGCTTATACCTACTTATTATACTTACATAATATATTTAGCGCGTATACCTACTTATAATTTTGAAGGACTTCGACTGCTTGCTGGACATAGGCCTTCCCTAGTGAACGCCGACGCACTTGGTCCTCCGCCCTCCACGTCCAGCCGCTTCCGGCTGCCTCATTTAGGTCAGCACTAACTTAAATTGTCAATTTTCATTCTGTGTTCTGTCATTGACCACCGTTTAAAATATGGTAAATAATATGTTAATGGTATCTATAATTATAGTATTTTTTATAAGAATCTGTATCAGCGTTGCGATTATAATAGAGCCATAATTCTCCTCACATGACAAATACGCACAAATTACAATAAAATTACGGCAGGAAGTATAGCGACATTTAGGATCACGTGCGTTGTGTAACTGCCGTTCATTAGGGTAGTGTTGACAGCCCTGCGTGCGCGCCGCTCGCGCCTGGCACCGCCTATCGCGCCACCATCGATGACTAATAAACTCTGACTACCCTAACAGAACACCCAAAGGTCTCGCTAACGATCGCATAGGCTCTACGCCGACAGAAAATGTAACTTTGTACTCCCGCCAGGGTTGTAATCGCTCCGATTTCGGACAAACTTAATTTTGCGCTCTATTACGATGTTATCAGTTGAAAATTAGATTTAACTCACCATTGCGTATTCGTAAGACTAAGTTGGTTTCAGCAGGTTATAATCGTGACCACTTCTGGTGAACACTTATTTGGAAGTTTGCCCCGAATTCTGCGCTTCGTGTCAGAATTATTGTGTATCGACGCACAATTTATTTGTGCGTGGGAAGATTATTTCTTTATTTCAATTTCATGGCAGCTTTGTCGTGGCCGGATTTAATAATATAGCTTACAATTTAATATTCGCATTATGAATTGAATGATGGTCAATCACATGAATATTTTTTCCAAATTCGTAATATTTATATGTGTCATTCATTTATGGTATAGGTAGGTATAGGTACTTTTGTAAGTAGGTAGTTCAAATGCTCCAGGGAAATAGACTCCCGAAATTGGTTACCTGGGATGCGTTGGAACAACTTTATTTTTAAAGTCGCGAAAGTTTTATCTTGAGGAGCGGCCGAGCACCTCTCTAGATTACTCATTTCGCAATAGCCCGAGGCAATTAAAAAGGAAGGGGTAGTGCTATCATTAAGCGGGAGCGCTGGCGTCTTAACAAGAATATAATGCAATTTTAAAATAATCCCCGCAAAAAAGAAATTAATGCAGGCACCTCGCTGGATTCCCTTTTTATCTCCTTAATTGGTTTTCACATCTTCCAGTGTAAAAAATATCGTGTTCTTTGTAATCTCGGGCGATGTTTTAATAAATATAACGAAGTGATCTCGAACTCGGGGGAGGAAAAAATATAGCCGCCCTTAAATAAACCTTCACACTTGAAAGATCAACGCGGCCACTGGCGCGTTCAAGATTTATTGGGAAATAATTAAACACTGCCTCCGAACTCCTTTAAAGAAAGTAATTAAAGTAAATTTAGCAACGCAGGTACCGATTACAATTTACCAGCTACTTTCTCATAAGTTTATTGTCGGGTTTTCGATACCTAACTATTGTTACCGAGTATCTTATTAAAGTCTTCCCATATCCACCTCGCGGAATCGGCTTGAGCCGGTAAACATAGAGCAGAAACAACTTGATATCAATAAAGTAAGGAAATCGACGTTGGCCGAGCCGAGCCATATACGCCGTCTTTGAAACTCTTATGACGTTTGGATAACTCAGTTTCTAAACCGGCTTGAGCCGATTCCTCATCGGTAGATGCGGAGGTGACGAACCAGCATTATGCATTAAATTTTACATCAATACTGCGATTACTGATCGCCTTCCCAGATTAGTGATTGTTGTGGGACACACTAGATCCAGCAGTGGAGTTATAAATAGGTGGACGTAGGAGATACAGCAAGTTGGTTAACTCTTTAATGGTTTATGAAGTATTTACTATCGGTAGACCTTAAAGAACAGAACCTGGTATTATGCGGCTAGAGGAGGTTGATGGCAATTTAGAGAAGACCTTTGTTGGCAGTGGATGATGAAGTCAAGACCCTTGAACCATATTCTTACTACCCTCAAACATTTGACCGTACATCGACGTAGACCATTAATAAAACAGAGTTTATGGCTTATGGCCGAAGTTGGTTCGTCTGTTGGAACGGCTGCATTTGTTTGGAGCATTATCTCTCCACGAGAGCCTCTTAACTGTTTTTATAGTGGAAACTTTTGTGTCTTTTTAGCCATATTTCAGAATACGGAATAATTTCTTGGTTATACCTAATGTCAGTCTGTATTTCTATTGCAATGTTATTTTTTGTCACAAATAGATACTTAAGTGTTTTATACCAATTTTATTCTACTGTTATTGTGCATAGGTTCTTCTATATCGGTTATGTACGCCAAGTTTATAAATAATGCGAATTTTATTCTTCAGCTAGGTAGGCAGAATGTTATACATTATTTTTATACAAGATATTATTCATTGCTCGTCTATGATATTGAACCGCTAAAACCAAAGTGTTTTATAGACAATGTGTTTTTTTGTTTGTTTTTTATTATTGTTAACCAACACATATAATGTACATAATATTTTGTTCAGACCACCCTACATAAACCACTGGGTTTATCTGTCAGTTAAAGTCTTCTCGAATTAATTAGGTAATAGACAAAGTAACTACTTATAGAATTTATTCATGAACCCCTAACTCTAATAGCCAATTGTAGATGTGATATTCTAAATAATAACATTTTAATGGTGTGACCACACAATGCAATCACGCCACTTTCACAGCCATACCAGACACTACAGAGTAATGTAATCCACTCATAAAGCCGGCTTTAATCCTTCCACTCAGCTCAGTACTGTTGTGTCATCAACGGTGGGTAGTCGAAATTTTAATCACCGTCCCCCCGCCCTCTGCCCCCTGCGACGCCCGGGGCTCCGGCCGGCCGCTCCTTACACGATATTCCCATTACTTAGTCCAGGGCGATAATAAAATTTAATATAACGCCATGAGGAAACGGATGCCAACACAGCGACAGACGGCATCTCGAGCATGATTTTAACGCGAGCTTTTAAGCATGGGTTTGGAAAGTGCTTGGAAAATAATAACAGTTGAATATTTTGGCCTACGGTTTTTGTCTCCGTGTCTCTTTAAATTTCGTGGCAATGGAATGCATGAAAAGGTCGTTGCCTTTTCCAGTCTCATGGTTTCATTCAACATTGACGTTAGGTACTTCGCCCACCCGTAACAGTCTTTGTTATCTGCTGTACCTAACATCCCGCATGGATACCACAAGAAATCGCGTAGGAAACCTAAAAGTTATTTGATTAGCATTTCCACTTCAAGATAATATTATAGATCATCTCTATGAACATCAGTTTAACCCGCAAAATTCTTCAAAAAGCAATAAAACGGACCAGTTCCGACTCTTGGTCTGAAGAGCCGCGGGCTGTCGAAGGGTTACCAGTAGGTATATCTTTGTACGTCCATCTCTAAGAATAAAGGGGTCCAAAATACCGGGGAAAATTGAGAAATGGACCGGTTAACGTTGTTACATCGCCCTACCACTACTGGAGCGGGTTGAATGAAAAATGTTATGCTTTTGTGCTCGAACTATGAACGAATTTATTGTTTCGGAGCAAGGCGTTCTGCGTTCCCGCGAAAATATTTTCAGCGTATTGTAGTTAAACTTTAGTTTTAGGGCCTCTTACACCGCTTGCTGATAAAGTCCCAGATACCCCATCTGCAGGTTATCTGACAGATAGCCTGTTTTTTTTGGTTTCACAGGTATCTGATTGCCGATATCTTATATATTTTATATAGTCTATCACACAGATTTATCTGATAGATTAGTTTATCACTAAGATTACTATCTGTAACAATATCAGGAAGTGGTGAAAGAAGCCCTAAGTCTTTTTATAACTGACACTCTATTCTTTAATTTTCTAATTAATCTAAATCAATGAAATGTATAAATTCAGCTGGATTATTTCTTTGCTTATCTTTCTTTTACGCCCTTCTCTGTGTCTGTAAATATGAAATTTTATCTGGAAATCTATTCATGAATCCAATAGTGGTAGTACGTGATCACATCACAAAAATAAATTTACTTGGAAAACTTATATCAAATCAACAACCTGTGAATACGCCAGACTGTTATGCAAAGGCGTGCCCTCATAACAAGGGTACGCAGGCCAGTGCCGGTTGGTGACAACTTTTAAAACTTGTAGGTATAACATCGAGCAATACGTATACAGCCGTGCAAAAATTCGCTACTCTTATAAACATCACCTATTACCATTAAAGTAATAAAATTGCCTTAACGAAAATTTTAATCAACTCAACATCTCAGCTTGCGAACTTAATTGCTGACGCTAAGCAAAGTTTTTAAGGTGCCAGAGTTGTTATACTTTTTAAAACTTGCCTGAAGGATGCAGTAAACTCATTAACCTTAGTGCAAGAGCTTATTACACGAGCAAGGCACTGCCTTTGAGTGGATACACACGGCAACGAAGTTCGGCAAGCTAAGTGGAATCTTTACAAACCTTTTACAGTGTGTTTACAAGTGAAGGAAGCCAAATACGTCTAGTAACAAAGCGATTCTTATTTATTAAGCGTATCCCAGACACACGCGGCCTGCGGTGGCGGCCTACCGCAGGCCGCAGCTTCAATAGGTATGCAAACGCAGGCCGCGCGTGTCTTAAGTATCACAGACATTGCATAGGCCGCCACCCCGCCAACATACAACAGGCCGCTACCGCCACCGCAGGCCGCGTATGTCTGGGATCCCCTTTAAATATTGAGATTTCTGAACCACAATGATGATGATGATAGGGTGGCGTAGCTATTAAATTTACAGGGAAATGAATATTTTATATAATTATAATTATTTCATTTTAAAGAATAATCCCTGTGAGCTGAGAGAGAACTTACTAATATTTTTAATTCAAAAGCCCCCCTTTTGATATGGATTGTTAGTATTACAGGCAAGAAGTTTCAAATCTCTTTGGTCGCGTGCGCGCTCCCTGTGGAGATCGCATCTTGTATATTTAGTATCGGAACCTATGATGTCATTTACCGGGGGGGGGGGGGGGTGCGTACAATGGAAGCGGAGTAGCGGGAGGTGGTTGCTAGTACAAATTTTATATGGAGTTTGAAAATGAGAATGTGTGAGTGAGTCATAATTTTGTGATTAGTTTGACACGATTTTGACACCCATAGAATACTTTTATTACTCACTTACTTACTTTATGGGAGTGGCTAACATATTTGATTCATGATTACAAGCAACGGTATAAGGTATACTACAACAATACCTTCTCATTTTTAACGCAGCTAGAGCTCTGCTGCATCTTGTATAGAACGTGTTTAAAATGCTGTTTTATGATTTGTAGCATTTATTTGTCATTCTCCAGGACTGTGTTGTGTTCAGACAGCAGCGGCCCACTGTTTGAAGAATCTATTTCTCGCACTACGCTAGTTTTGTTACGAGATTTTAGCTAACCTAACACTAATGTGTAACAAACAAGAAAATAAACTAAAACATATTAAGGACTTGGAACTACACGGGAAGACGAGATAAATACTTATGTAGGGGAGCGTAAGTACCCTTGAACCATAGACAATATGAGATCGAAGATACGACGCGAAGTTTGATTTGTGTGCACTATTGACCGGTCATTGACTTGGCCGTAATCATTTTGCTCGAGTACTTACATAAACAATATAGGCAGGAGAAGTCTAACTTCCAGAGGGCAATTCATTATTACAGCTTGAGTTAATAAATTTATCTCTTGGTATATAGCTAATGCTTAATTGACCGAGCGAGCGAAGCGAGCGAAGCGTCTACGTTTCGAGACTGGCCAAAAATGCTCTTGTCCGGCTGTCTGTCTGTCTGTCTGTCTGTCTGTAATTCTCTACAGGTCGCATTTTTCAACCGATTTTGACGAAAATTTGGCATGGGTATAAATTAATTAAACCTACAAAATGAGTAGAATAAAATTTTGAAAAACATTTTTTTTAGAGTACCTACCATACTCGCAAAGTGGGAGTGAACTTTTTTTTTCTTGTGAATCCCATAGTGTGGGATATCGTTGGATAGGTCTTTCAAAAATATTGCTGGTGTGTGAATACCATTTTTTCGATTTAGGGATCCGTTGGCGAAATATTAAGCTTTAAAGCGGTAATTTTTGTTAGAGTCACGTGTCCCCCCCCCCCCCCTGCCAGCTAAACGGTTGCTTCTGGAAATGTGAAAAAATTCATGGCAGTAGCATATATAACGTAGTTACAAGGAAAACTATTACGGCTAAGTAGGTTCTATTAGTTTTTGAGTAATAGTGGATCGACTTAAGAAAGTTGAAAAAATAAATTATGTTCATAGAACTGCATACGTAAAATGGAATTTTTTTTTTTTCCGCGTAATTTCCATGGTGTGGGGTATCGTTGGATGGGTCTTTCAAAAATATCGCGGGTGTGTGATAAACATTTTTCGATTCAGGGATCCGTTTGCGAAATATTAAGCTTTAAAGTGCTAATTTTTGTCACTTTAGTAGGTACTTTTTCTGATTCCAAAGTTGACTTTTGATGGTTTCTTTTAGGTTTGGTTTATAAGGGCTGGCGAGGTCTACTGTTCTCACGGAACTACTAGTTATATGAAACATTTCTTTAAAAGAAACCCTTCGATTACCATATACAGAAACCTTATCAATATAGTGTGAAAAAGCAATGTACGATAAATAAATTTAATATTAGGTAAATGGTACCTTACTGAATAATACAATTTAGTGTCATAACTGAAAAATACTCACTGGGGACTGATTTAAACATATCATTAGAATGTATCTAGATACATAAGCGTCACAGCCCCTGACAACAGGAAAAATGAAAAAAATCACCTACCTATCATCATCATCATCATATCAGCCTGTAGACGTCCACTGCTGGATAAAGGCCTCCCCCAAGGATCTCCACGACGACCGGTCCTGCGCTAACCTCATCCAGCTGGGTCCCGCGACCTTCACCAGATCGTCGGTCCACCTTGCGGGAGGCCTGCCTACACTGCGTCTTCCGATACGTGGTCGCCACTCGAGAACCTTTCTGCCCCAACGGCCGTCAGTTCTACGAGCGATGTGCCCAGCCCACTGCCACTTCAGCTTCGCAATTCTTTGAGCTATGTCGGTGACCTTGGTTCTCCTGCGGATCTCCTCATTTCTGATTCGATCTCGCAGGGAAACTCCGAGCATAGCTCTCTCCATTGCCCTCTGGGCAAGACCTACCTATATATTTTTTTATATCCAATACATTAAAATTTCTTCAAACCGCGTTTATCTGTAGGATGGTTGGTCGCTACCTTTTGTTATTTTTTTCTACAAATTTAATCTGTGTTATGTTATCTAACTCACATTGCTGTTCGATCTTTTCATTGTATATTTCACCTCTATATCGTACAGTACAGCATTTCGTTGCTTCTTGTGCTCGTACCCAAGCACCCACCGTACAAGGTAGACGTCGTAAATCATACACATACGCACATCGCGTAATTAACCGTATGACTCGGGATTTTGCATAACACGAGGGGCATCTTGCTTTCGCGTTCTCCTACTGTAAATACCCACTAACCCATGATGCATGATTGTGTCAGTAAATTTCGACAACAGAACACATTGCTAGATAGCGTTCTAAACATTATGTATAAAATAATATTACAATATGTCATGTCTTAAAATAATAAATTGAAGAGTTCATTCGGACGGCAGTAGCATGCAGTAGTTTACAATTTTCGCGATTCATCCATTTTCCTCCTAGCAACCGAGTTATGAGCAGGCTCCGGAATGGCCAGGTCGCAGGTTCAAATCCTGATCGCGAATGAACTTTTTTATTTAAGTATCATTGTTTGGATTTTCGCTGGGCATGTTACATGCATTATAAACCATACAAAACTAGGAATTCTCCTAAACTACACAAATAATAATTCACCAATTTACACAACTTGTAAGTACAAAGTTGTCTGTCCCAAGCGGGAATCGAACCCACGACCTCTGGCGCTTGAGTATATAATGAATGAGTAAACCGAAAGCGAAGATGTTTGCTCGCACAATCACGCGATTCTTGCAAACCTACTGCCTAAATACTTAGGTTCATTGATAAAATCCAAACTACTCTGAATCTGGACTTCATTAGTAGACTCTCAGAAGTTAAGTTGTACTTCAACTCATACATTTTAAACCCTTTTTAAAATTCCAAAGAAACCCTCGTTCATTATCTCCAGAATCCATATTACATTGTAGCCAAGGCGCAAGGCGTTGATACCAAGTCTGCAGTCTCAGGCTAATAAACTGCAAAGCTAGTGCATGAATAAAATTATAATGAATTTCACCGGTGCATTATCGTTGCGCTGATCAAATGTGGCGTCGCGTATGCATTACATACCGTACCTACACGAGTTGCAAATTCGAGTGGAAAATGTCTGGTTGTTTATTAGGACCCATAATCATCTATCTACGAGCCAGGTTTTGCTCTTTAGGCTACCTTCACACCGCGGACTAGTAACTACTCGTATAAGCGAGAAACTACACTCGGCTGCAATAAAAGGGCCCTTTTTCGTACAAACAAGGTCACTATGTGCCCTGATCTCCGTCAGAGAACTATTGTGTGTATATTAAGCTACTTTCATGGCTTTAAGGTCTTACAGCCAAGCCACAAATTAAAAAATTAAAACTACGTTCACAATACTACCAACTGTCACGTTTTGACATGGATGATTGGGTCAATCACATCACGCGTTGCCTATAAGACGCTGACTTCAGACAGCTTTTTCATCGCATCACAAGTAGATTTGGACTGTGATGTCATTGTGAATGGAGCTTTATAAATAACTACTTGGGTTCTAAAATAGTTAATCACTACCAGTTATCTGATACGGTCTGATGGCAGTATTAGGGCCTCTTACACAGCTTGCTGATAAAGTCCCAGATACACTATCTGAAGGTTATCTGACAAATAGCCTATTTTTTTGGTTTCTCAGGTATCTGATTGCCTATATTTTATATAGTCTATCACACAGATTTATCTGATAGATTAGTTTATCTCTAAGATTACTATCTGTAACAATATCAGGAAGTGGTGAAAGAAGCCCTTAGAATTATAAGTTCTTCGTTGGTTTTCCAGGTTTTAAAGGTAAGCCAAGTACCGTGAAGAATGAGTTTCACGTGATGAATTTACTCGAACCCAATCAGTGGCGGGATCACTAGAATCCCATAAAGGACGTCAACGGAGCCGGCGTAGCATCACTAATAGCACAGCGAAGAAACGCAAACACCTCACAGGGCCTGGCTAATCGCTTAATCAAAATTTATTCCGCACTTTGATTTTAAATTTGGAACGCAACATTTATTACTGGGCCCCTCGAAGCAACCCTTCGCGGGCGCTTCATTATCGCGGATTAAGGCTGCGGAATATTTTATCGATCGCATCGACGCCGCCAGTATTCATTTTCAATTAAGCGCCAAGTATTTTATTAAGTTTGAGAGCGGAATTGATGAGTTTCGCGAACTAATATTTACAATGGGTGGCGTGCGTGGCTGCGCGCTCCGTTCCACACGAACTCGCTACCTGAAGCTCGCGGTCTGTCACATGGATTATGTCTTGATAAACCAATCGTAAAATTATCAACTTAAATTAATATCCCTAAAATCGATATTCAATTTGAATCGAGAGGTTGTACTGGCAGATAAATTAAATTTTCTTTCACAAAGCATTGTTCGTACGTTGAATACGGAGGTGACTTCAATTTCCTGGGGGCGACGTCGCTTCCCGGCCCCGGCATCGAACGCGGAACTTTTGAAGGCTGTACCTCGTCGTGGAATCCGATGCACCTACTACGTGCCTGTGTGCTTACACGTCCGTAAACAAATAGGATATCGCTTTGTAACGTTGTTCACGGGCGCTTTTCTGCTCTCAAACCGTCACAGATAAAATAAATATCTTTGGGAACGAAGCAAGGAAGGAGGCTTAGCGAATAAATCGCGGTCTTGAGAAGGTGACTATAGCGCATTAATATTTTCATCTACTTTTACTGTCATACATTTAGGTAGTATTTATTTTTGGAATAAACCGACAGATTACTTTGAAAATTGAAATTTATGTGCAATAAAGAATTTATTGAACAGCCTTGCCTACCAACGACATTGTTTCAAAATGCTGTGCCAGCCAGTGTGTCAATAAATAAAACTTGTCAACTTTGATTTCCAACCGCTCGTCTGTACGATCTAAACTCTCTGTGAGCATAGACAGTGGAGCTTTGACTGTAGTTGCAGGCAGTATGGTGGCTGCATCTAATGCAATTTCCGCTCGCAGGTGAACTCGACAATGTTTTTGCGTCATACAAACTATCCTACGACCTTTTACTTATACGAGTACTATGCTCAATCGTCTTGATATGGTCCTCTCTAGTTTATGGTCTTTGTAAAGTATTGGTTTTTATCATTTTTGACAGGATAATTATCAGAAGCAACGATAATAATTAATCTTTGAATTATGATTGGATGAAATTTAATCATGTATGCTAAGATTCTTGGAAATATTGTTTCACGTCTTATATCCGGACATCCAAGCTAATTCAGTTTCAGCTCATGTGCTATGAATCTAACGCGACTTTACTTGTTGGCCCGTGATTGCATACGACGTGAAAGGATCGCGTTACCTTCTGCATTTACCTGTGTGCACCGACGTGCATCGCTTGATATCCCATTTGTCTGACAAGCCGTGCTCGCGGGGCGGTTGTTGCCTTGTTTTAGAGGATATGGACGGGACGGAGTAACTTTTCACTTTGAGCCCTAACATGTTTGATCAATATAAGTGCACCTATATTGAGGTATAACATACCTACTAAGGTTTTACTTGGAAGTTGCACCAGTATATTCAATTTCTGAATGTCTAGCAACCCTAATTTTATGCACATTCAAGATGTTGTTGTTAATTTAACACAAAAGTGAACTTCAATTGCTTTTGAACGGCACTTTCCTTTAGGTTAGGTTAGCTTACATAAAAAGTTACGTACGATTTATAAAAACCTACCCGTGTCACTACGGGTAGGTTTGTGTTCAATATTTAGGGCTTCTTTCACCGCTTGCTGATAAAGTACCAGATACCCTAGCTGCAGGTTATCTGACAGATACCCAATTTTTTTTGTTTCATCCGATTGCCTTATCTGACAGATAAACTAACAGCAAGATCAAGCGGCTGTTATTTTTTATCTGTCAGATATTTTAATAGAGACTAGAGGTGTGCAACACGAAAAAATTATCAGGCAGCATTATCTGATAGATAAGTTTAACTGTCAGCTTACTATCTGTAACAATATCAGCAAGTGGTGAAAGAGGCCCTTAAGGCGTTTTAATTTAATTTTAATTATTTGACGTCAACATTATCGCTTTGGATATCTGTAATGTTAATGATTGTAAATAAAATATACAAATACAAATTACAAAATGTTACAGCTGGGGCACACAGTCAACTTTTGCAAAGTATTATGTTGCATTATATAACAATTATGGCAACATCTGTTACATAAAAATTTGTTGTTTCATTTAAACTGTGATGTCAACAAGTTGCATTGTTTACTATGACGATCGCAAGGACTTCTAAACTTTACTGTTATATCAATCTCAAGGAGCTGTGGAGAGGTAAATAAATAATTCCGCCGTGACTCTAGAGGTGTTATTAGGTTAACCACCCTAGAGGTGTTATTAGGTAGCAGGTATGCTTAGGTATGGTCCGTATAGTATAAATCATATATTTAAGTACATTATTGTTTAGATTAGATATCACTGTACTATTACTACATGCATGGTCCTTTATATTGGTACCTACGACGAATGAACGTTTAATACATAAGTCAGACTAAAAATGAAACAGATGGGGCTTAGTGGGCCTCATTGTCGGCGCGATTGCATGCCCGCCTTCGCGATACGAAAACTTTTCGAAATGCCCCGTCCGCCAGCCTTTATTAAAACCTACCCGCATATTGCATAGCTGACGGCAATAAGTAAGGCGACCGCCTCTCCTCGCCGCAACGAATTCAATATTCAGAGCGAGTTGGAAAGTTTTATTATTGCGGCGTAAATATAATGAGTGCAGGTGAGGCAGTTTTGTCTGCCGGGATTTACGGGCGGCCGTTATTCCTGAGCTGCGGTAAGACAGCTCAAATTAACTTATACGCCGAGAGCTCGCTTCAATTAGTTGTGCTAGTTCTCAGTGAACACTTTCAGATTCCAAACTATGGACTAACATTTTCTTTGGTATATTCGTTTGAGGTAGTTTTTCAAACGATCCTTCGAAGGCGGCAGTAGGTACATAATATGGCAATATTTGCCGAACATTTGCGAAACGGACCATGTATGGCATGACGGATGGCCGGATAATCCGTGTGGATGTAACGCGAATCACAAAGTTCGATTCTCTGGTGATACAAGTCGTATCTAGATCTGATCGCGATAAAATAGAGTGTATGTGGGTATAGTAGGTAGATGGTGGGGTGGGGCTCACAAAGAATGTACCATAACACACGAAAATTTGTATGAACTGTCATACAATTTCACATGTGTTATGATAGTATACTATCATAACATATGTGAAATTGTATGAAAATTCTTTGTGAGCCCCACCCAGATACGAGTCGAGTACCTAACTCGACAGATGTAAAGAAGAAGTTTGATGACTTACAAAAAAGTTAAGAGAGGTATATTTGAACCAAAATAGTTCATCATTTAATTCAAACAACCATTTAATTCAAAACTCTACAGTCAAAAGCGTTCGGATTTTCTTTTCTATAGCTAAGTGTAGTACCGTGTACACATCTTATGTAAGCATTAAATAATCTAATGAAACCGCGTAACAAATATTTAACTACATATGTAGGTACATAAAACTACAGCGAATTAACTCTGGTTTTTTAACCACCATCTGTAACCTACCACCAGTGGGCCCCCCTCACGTTACCATCTCCCGGGAGCATCCTCCAAGACATAAGAAGCAATATTTAAACCAGATCGCCTCACCATAAATCAAAATGCACCCGAGGTGCGCATATTTCATACTTAATTCTTTCGTGTTTCAAGGCTTTCGCGTAGTTTATGAGCCGTCAGTCTTTAGCGTCGCTTGTAGGCAGTTGCATGCACCTGTATTATTGCAGGGAACATTTTGAAGACAATATTTAATTTAGAGCGTTATTATAAGTAATTTAGGGCCTCTTACACCGCTTGCTGATAAAGTCCCAGATACCCTATCTACAGGTTATCTGACAGATAGTTTATTTTTTTGGTTTCACAGGTATCTGATTGCCTATATCTTATATATTTTATATAGACTATCACACAGATTTATCTGATAGATTATTTTATCACTAAGATTACTATCTGTAACAATATCAGGAAGTGGTGAAAGAAGCCCTTAGTGTTTAGTGTTAATGATAGTATTCATTGTCGGCGGATTGAATATTTTGATCCTTTTATCTATGAACAGACATCAATAATCGCACTTTTATTTACCATCCCTAATTATCAAAATGCTCCAAAGGTTGAGGAAAACATCGTAAAGAAACCTGCATGTCGCCAAAGATTAGAATTGCTATTCTAAGGCGTACCTATGTGAAGTCCATGAAGGCGGATTGGGGCGCCGTTGGTGGACTGGCACTATAGATTCGATAGGGTCGAAGTGTCGCCAGGTCGCCTAGCTCCTAAGAGATAAGTAAAATGGTGTAAGTACTTGGCAATATTGTCACCAATAATTAATTTTTCCCATTATCATTATAATACTATAAGCTCTAGCATAAAATACCTCTGTATTATCTTTAAAAAATATGACCTAAGTATGTTATCTTAAAAAATATCTATTGAATGGTAGCTATAAGCGAGGAGGCGTTGAAAATTGATTAATATTCTTGAAGGTGGGCCATAAATCTGGTGTTTGGGCGAATCTCAGTTCAGCTGTAGCCTCCCCTGGCAGCCATATATCGCAATATCGCAGCTTCGTCCGCCGAGACTGCAATGTTTGACTCGCACTTCTCTGTAGCAACAAACAACTCTCCTTCATAACTTCTATACGTATATTGTGCGTAGGTACATACGGACCGAGATACGTTAAATCTTTGTTAAAGAACTTTGTCCAATTGTTTTAGAACTTTTTGATTAAAACAGGTTTGTCATTTGCGGCAATACTTTTGATATCTGAACAACTATTCCTCACAACTTTACAAAAAAATTTGATTAAAAATTAATTTCCCCACTTAACTAGTTACGATTTTGTTGACTCGAAGAAATTGCATAAACGACAAGCCCTCCTAAATTTACTACCTATTTGCAAATTGTAGGTACCTGTTTTGTCGTAACCGAGCCTTCTATCGATTCTGCGTTATTTAGATCCTGGAACTATACGAGACTATGTTATACACTCGGTTTTGAATAGATTTTCGGTTAAATACTGATCCGACCCCAATTTCCTATAGGTACTGATTTGATCCATCTGAAGAGTTTCTTTAACACGCCGCGTAGATCCCTCGGTGCATGTTGAACAGCTAAAGCAGTCCGCCATTTAGTCCCAATCATAAGCCACGATGCAAACTCCCCAATTTGCACAAATTGTGTATAGGTACCGTCCCATGTAAATGACGGACCATCACAATAGGCATGGAACAAGTTCTGCAGCCTCTTTGATTTCCAAATTCACACCCCGTTTTACGCTCACTAATTTTCTTGTTCGGACACAATTTTGGCGGCTGCGGACCCCTCACAATAATAATTTCGCAGGGAAACTATTATAGTCGATCCTCTCTAGCCAGTAATTAATTTTGCTATAAACTGGACCAATTGAAGCGTGAATACCTATTACGTGTAGGCTGTCTCGGTTGAGTTTTCTGAATGATGATTAATTTTGTATTACTTCGTCTTGGATTTTATTAAAAATATTGTTCTTGTATTTTTATTAAATCAAAGGATTGTTTATTTGGCTCATATATGAAGACAAAAATTACTACATAAACTTCTAAAGATTATTCTCAAATAAATAATGCCAATTTGTTGTCATAATGATCTCATTTCCGCCTCACTCAAATGTAGTTTGGCATTTCTGCGTGTTCAAATTTTCATAGTTTAAGTAGAAGTGAATGAATGTCTTACTGAAATTGGAAACATTCGATCTTGATTAAAAGAAACCTTTGTGGTCGGGCATTATGTCTAATTGTCAAAATATCTAAGTGTCAAAATGTCCAAGTGTCAAAATGGCCAAGGGATACAGGAAACAACGTAGACTAAATTGACTGTGAGCGTGACATCGAATGCATCACAAAGGCCGCGCCACCTCTGCGCGTCCGCATATGCAATAAGATACATCACATCGCCGAAGTTCCGAGAACAAAGCCGCAGCCCGCGTCCTTCTCGTATAAGTACACCTCTTCGTGCATTGTCGAATTCACTTACCTAGGCGACACACGGTGTGGCACGACGATAAACATTTTGTGCTCACATTTTTATCTGGAACGTACTTTGATTAATCAATGAGTTCGAGATCAGAAACAATCGTGGTGTCATATAAGACGACCACTGCTTGACCTTTATCGTTACTTCGTTGGTTACTCGTAATTTACTTTGATATACACTTTTGGTCAGGGTACCTTGTGGATATGACAGAACGGGAGACGGAAACTTGACGAGTGTCCCGCGTCGAGCGTCTGTGAAGAGAATGATGAGACTTGGCGCAGGGAATGTGGTGTATCAGGATCACGATACTACACGCTTCGTTCTTCCTGCCTAGGTGGGCTAGGACATAGCATGATTATTTGTATGTACTTTGTGGACAATTCGTGTTGTCAATGTGTCTTAAACGTAAGCATGCTGCATTATTGGCTCGCGGGCAGCCCCTGACTCGTCTAGCCGGTTGGCGTCTAGCACATTCTCACCTGGGGCCGGACTTGCTAAGACTTCGTAACTTTGACGGCGCACCTATTGAAGCCGGCCCGCGCTACCAGCGGAGGTGGGGTATGGACCTCCGCAATTGATAGCTTTGTACTGTCCTTTACCTTACATGAATACATAACAATTTCAACTGCATTAGGAATTCGTTTCTTCAATGTCGAGCTACAAATGTTTCCGTAACAATATAACCATTATTTAAACCAAGAAATAAAGATACATATTAGGTTACATACGCCGAAGATGAAATTCTTAGGCGTATGTGAAGTCCACCAACCCGCACTGGGCTAGCGTGGTGGACTATAGCCCGAACGCCCTCGTTGAGAGGGTAGGCCTGAGCCCCAGCAGTGGGGAGATTAATAGGCTGTTGATGATGATTAGGTTTTTGTCATATCGCGTAAATCTTTCTCTAAATATATCTCTCTCTGTTTTAGTTCCATCCTGACTAAGTATACTAAATCTAAACTTTAAAGCTGTTATGGTTGCTAAATTTGAAATGCCTTTTAACTTGTCAGGTAGCTCTCGTTTTTACATCTCGTAATTAACTGCCGAGCCATGCGGGCACGTAACGGCGACGTTCAACCATAAATACACCAAGAAATCGGGGCCATCCCCATAAATTCCTCTCGTAAAAGGCTCTGCGATTATGTTAGAGGGTGGTATTAGCAAAGTTTGTCCGATGGGGGGAGGGGAACACCCCCTCCTAATACATTTTTCGTTGATGTAACACGATTTCTCGACGGCTCTCGGTTACGTGATGGATTAACAACCGGCTTGGTCTCACCACCGCCGGATTAAGATGGGGCTCCAATATTTAGGGCATCGCCAGCTAATATACAATGTTTGCTTGTCGATAGACTTAGCCAAGTAATGCTTAGGATTTTTCGCTATGAAGAGTGGGTAACTTATTTTTAGGGAGTATACCTACATATATGAGTCAAGAAAATTGACCACTGAAAAGACGGTGAGCAATAATTGTTTGGAAGGTTAAAATTTGATAATGTAACCGATTAATTACCAATAGGTCTCATAAATTGATATTTAATTAATTGTTTTTCCGTAAAACTCTCACAAAACTATTAACATTTTTTGATTTACTTAGTAATAAAATAATTATAACTTAAAATCGTTTCATTTTTAAATTACAATATAGTAAAAGTAATAGTTACGTTGCACCATGTTGTTTCGATACTAATTACAGCAAATTTTCCTTACATTGATGCGTAGAGAGTGGCAGCCCCCCAAACGTATAAATACTGAATAAGCAGTAAACTGTATTACTTCGGCGAACCCTTTTCACTTGGCGAATTAGTAAAAAGCTACTGGGGAGTGAAAATTTTAACTTAAATGCTCCCGTAAGCTGTACCTGCGAGTGTGTTTGACAGTGCGAAGTGATTACATTGCAAATACCCTTCCTTTTGTTTGTTTTGATTTAGCTTAATTTGATTTGTGACGTTTTAACGTATGTTTGTAAATAAGCAAATGTCCATTACATTTAGTTTATTTTTAATCTCATTTGTTAACTCTATTGAAGAAGAAACTTATTTACCTAACAGATATCTTTGGGTTTAAGAATTTTTCTGGTAGTGCTACAGGGGATACGATTTTTCTGCGACACTACCTGTTCTAGAAAAAATCTCCCGTGAGTTTTGTACGGTCAACAAATGGGCTTCAATAAATTCCCTTGTTATTATTTCCATGGGCTATTTTGCGCATCACACCTATCATTCTCAATTAAACCACTTAGGCCAACGATAATTAGACAACAATGAAGTTAATTGTGTGTTTTGCGTAACTGTTCGCTAACCGGCCCGATGGCACAACACGGCCAGACAAAATTATCGTGCGTAATTAAAAATGCCTACACACTCGCAGACGTGCCCCGAGCCTGTCTAATTAGCAAAAAGTTAATAAACAGACGTGCGGGCTTGACAGTGACAGCTCCCGTGAAAATGGCAAGATGAAACACGTTTAATTTGCATACTCGTACGTAACATGCGGAGTTATGTGGCGAGTACACGCCCGCCGTAGAAGGGCATTAGCTAGCGAATTCTATCGAGGGCGCATCCTCGTGCAGTTTGCCTTTTAAGATATTGTCTGTGCAATATCAGATACATTACTCGTTAGTTCGCCTACAGTATCAATTCAAAAATAGTTAATCTAATGCGTTGGTGCATAATTGTGCTGATTAACCAATTCTCTCGCGATTTTCTACACTACAGATTATACGATGTTCGCAGTACCTTCGAAAGTACCTACCTAAGTATAACTCTAAAAGAAACAAAAGGTTGACTTATTCCTCGCGCTTAGTACTAATATTATGCACCTCCATGGGGTTTGAACTGCGTTCATTACGTGGGATACGGCCTTTGAACAAAATAAAGGGTGGAGCGAATTCCAAGTCACACACGGAACAAATTTGACGTTTCATGTCATAATTTGCATGCGATCAAGCGTTACGATATTGTTGTTCTTTAGTAGGTAGGTAATAGGTATTTTCGTTACGTACATGTAAATAAACCGTGACACACTTAAATTTTACGATGAAATAACTTTGAATTGCAAACGTAACTCGGCTGTATATTTGATAGATGCTTCTTGACTAATGCCCAAAAGGCCATTAAAGCAACAAGATCAATAAGGTCATTTCACACTACACGGCGCCGTGCACCCGACCATCGATCTGTCAAATTAGTCGCTAGAAACGGATGGAGTACGCTCTCAGGTGCCGAAGACGGGCATCGCTAACAAAGCCAATCAGAGCACACGTCGCACCCTAACAGATAATCTATCATAATGACATCGATTTCCCATCTGCCTGCGGAGCCACGGTTACGTGACTGACACGTTAAGAGTTGAATCTTATGGCTCTCTCATGCGTTGAGTGCTTTAGAGAAACAATAAAGTGGTTTATATTGGTGCAAAGATTTTAGAAATTTTAAATTAAATTATTTGTCTTTTTAAAAATACAGTTTACAGTCATACTTAGCTAAGCTTTTATCAAATAAGTATGCATCTAAGATTAATGAAATGACGATTGAACATTATGCTCGTCATTCTCTAGTTACCCTACACGTAGTGTCTTAATGTAAATTTGATGTTACTAGCGAAGTTTATGTTTGGATTATTATTTGCTATTTAAAATTGTTTTTGAAATACCTTAGTATTAGCCAAGCTACACTATAGCAATTTCCCACAATGTTCATCACATTTGACGAGTAGATGATAACCGGAGGCGCGCTTCGATCGCTACGTGCCTGTCTAATAAGACGCGCTGTGGCTGGTGGCTGCTCATAGACATGGCATGCCTTCGACGCTATTCGAATTAGATGCTACACAAGAACGCGTTACGCCATTTAAATAAAAATAAAATATTGTTGTTAGAGGGTGCCTTAAAACTAGTACCTCTACTGAAAAATAAATCCGATTCTTATTATACTTTTCTCGAACATGCTTGGAAATGTAAGCATTATTTTGACAACTTTCTTCAAGATAAATCAAAAATGCTGTACCTACTAGTCAAATACATGCGAGCAGCAGCCGGCAATGTAGTATAAAAATTCTCGGCTTCGCCTCGGCCCACATTTACACGTTCATCCATCAATACCTATGTTGCCGGCCGCTGCAGTAATGTTCTAAAACACATGTGTTCCACCCAACGAAAACATTACGAGGTTCTGAGACGTTCTACAACAAAAACCGATAGGTAGTGTTCATTTTTGACTTTTTTTCTACTTACTTTTTGAAAATAATGTTTTGTGATTGGTGTCAAATTATTGCTGGAGGATTTATTGGTGACTGATCTGGAGCTCCTCGCAGTCAGGAAAAAGAACGAACAAGTGTCTTCTCTCAGCTTAGGAAACCGACTCTAATGCTACTAAATCGAAGTTAAGAAGTACGTAAGTACCTATATTTTAATCCCAAGAATAAACAAAGATATGAAAATCTCCATACCTATTTCTCCTACTTACGCTTAAGCAAAACATGAGGATCACCCCTAGTAATTTACATCGTGCATGTCCCCAACGAGGGCGGCCGCGGGGCGGCGGCTGCGGGGGCGGGGGGTACTCTTTCTGGGCTCTAATGAAGCGGCCGCGATGCCGACGACGTCGAGAGCCATAATGGTTTCCTCTCGAGGCCTTTGTCGAGCCAACTTTGCAACTCTTAAAGCGGGGATAGAGAGACTAGATGAGACATAGAATGGAGAATTATTGACTACTACTCAAAACATAGATAATACCACTTGGCCAATGTATACTTAGGAACTGATACATTGGATACAAGTCATTCATTAAAGAGTCAAACATTTGCTAGCGGAGACTAACTGCACTCGGCATGCGTTGCAATGCCTCTTTTTTGGGACAGAAACCGTTGCGGTCGTTCCCAGAACACTCTATCGATGTTTCATCACAATCTGATCAATGGTTTCGGAACGCATAGGGAACAAACATACAAACATTGATTGTTTAAGCAATTCAAGTATAGTGCCATTTGAAGTGTGTGTAAGAAAATGGTAGCGATTTTGTAACCTATTCGTATTTAGCGCATTTCTGTACTTATAAATTTGATATTTATAAGGTTAACATCATTCAATCAATTATAGCCGGTAGCCTCCCAATTCTGGTTATAGACCTAGGTTCCTTAGAGACCAACAACCACAATCGGCTGCATTTTTTTGGTCAATTTGTTAAATTGGTCACCTGATGTCAGACGATCTCGAATGACACTTCCATTTAAGTAGTTTCTTTGTAAACGACGTTTATTTATCTCCTCCGCATAAGTAAATACCAAAACCTTCCTATAAGTAGTTTCTTGACGACTTCTTCAGCTTTCATTTAGACGCATGCAAAGATACGTTCCCTGATTAAACACGCCTCTATTTAGATACGACGTAATTAAAGATACGACGTTCGTCAAAAGAAAGTCTGTATTTATTAATTTGCGAGTCAATATTTGGCTTTGATAAATAGCGTGTAGGCTTATTAGGCTGCCTTTGGAATGGGAGTGAAGGATTAGACGCTTGCTGAAATAGCTGGTAAATATTTGCTTAATATGTTTGCTTAAATTAACTTTTAGAAGATAATTGATGTTGCGTGTTTTATTTGAAAAGAATATCAGCTATGCTAAGTACATGTATAAATTATAAATAATGTATTATTAATTAGGTATGTCGTCCCTGGTCACTATCTGGTTTCTTTCCCATTTATAATATTAGTATGGAGTATGCACGGATCTTACAGAATACTTTTGTTCTTTGCCCGTTGTATAATAATGTTGATCTTTAGAGTACTTGAAGTTAAGTTAGACGTCCGTATACTCGTCAGTATCCCTATAGTCGTCACATGACATAAAAAGCATTATCTAACCTGTAGTCGACTTAATGTTGCTATCTTAAATTGTTCTAAGTAATAATAAAAAAATATTGCCACGAAGAGATTTTGATGTTTAACAGGTTAAATAAATATGCTTTTTATATCATGTGACGACTATAGGGACACTGACGAGTATACAAGCGTCTACCTTATTGTGTCCCTTAAAAACCTACTTATTTTCGTGATCATATAAAATTAATGCATTATATTTACTTACATAAAGTTTCATGGGAAACTTCTCGAATGTAATTACGCGCGCGTCACCTGGCGTCTGTATGCAAATCCACCACGCCACGGAAATTTTCTGCACCTTATTATAAGAATGCAAAATTGTTCCGCCTCCGAGCGGAACGAAGCCGATTCTCAGATAACCGGCATCTGATAAATGTGCCTTCCCAATTTCCTCGTGTTCATACACTCGCGTTCGAATAACATTTAGGGTGAAAATATTGGGCATAACTAATTTATTTGCTCTCGCTCGGCGGGCGTGGGATGCGAAAATGAAGGTGTGTGCACAATATATTTTAATAACGTAGTCTCAGGAGAGCCGCGCCCCGTGATATGGATAACGAAGTTTAAAAAAAATACGTATTTTTACTTTTCAACCTATAACGAGTTAAACGAGTAATTTAAAATGCACGTATTTTTAACGTTTTCAAATGCTTTACGCCGTAAGTGATAGATAACTCGAGGATAGGGGGGTTAATCCTGTCATATACTATTAGTTATATGATATGACCGAACGGGCATAAAAAGTACAAGAGTTTTACGCTCGGTAGTTGCTTGTTCATACATTATAACTGTACATATCTTTTAGCAGAAAGCATCGAAAGCTTTGTACGATTGAATCTTACAATTACATTTTCTATTATAATTTATCGGTCGGCTTGTAGAGCTCGCCCGCTCACCTTTCCCTGCATTACTTTCCGTCGCTCCGGAAATATGACGAGTCCCGGTGCTATCAGCACGCAGGTCGCCGCGACGCCCGCAGATTGGATCGAGTTAATTTCGCTCCACAAACAAATTGACAAAGTTTAGAGCGGGGCATATTTCTTCGCGGGATCCCGCCCCCCTCGCCCCGCTGACAGACTCCCGCATAGCGGAAATTAAATTTCACATCCGAACAAGAGCGGGAACACTCGCCGCGACAAACACGTGTCGCGCGACAGCCTGCGGTGGCTGCGGCAGCGCCCCGCGACACGGGAGCTCCCAAGAATAAAGATTGATTACAAATTGTGTTAATACGCCAATGTACGAAGCACTGGGGCGCGACACGAGCACCGAAATACATGCCGCATACATACGAGAACACGGCAAAACTAATCCGGGAGCGTTCTATCAAAATTGCAATTAAAAGCCCATTTATGGCGTGGCCTGAGACAGACCTGGGGTCACCTCGAGAAGGACGCACGAATTGGCCATTAGAGGGCGCTTCGGACCTTGTTTACACCGCGCTTGCCCTAATGACGACCTTTGCTCTGCTTCCCTTCGTTAAGGCGAACGAAAACCTCACACTAAAAGGCACGGGTCCCCGGACTGGACCCGCAGAGACGCGAGAGACAAAACATCCCACAACAGTGATGCGGGAGGAGGACAGAGGCCGATAGCTTTCGGATTAATGCCCATGTACAGGGCCGTTAAAAGGCTAGCCAACTCACTCGGTGCGCCAGGGTTAACAAGGTTATTACGGGATGATCCCCAAGTAACCGCTGCCGTAAAAGTGTTAATTATGTTTCAGACAATGGAGTTATTTTCACTTGACGTATTAACTGTGGCGTAAAAATGAGAATATGTTACGCTCTAGAGAAAATAACGGTAAAGTAATCGGGATATAGGTACCTATTAAATTTTATTACAAAATGTCAATTTGGTTCATTTTGTTTACTTGATAACACTGAGGGACCAATATAAACAATAACAATTTACAAAGCCTCTAACTCGGTCGAAAAATTCTAATGGGTGGGACCGGCCCACTGAATATAAATGTTTTATTCAATCGGTGCTCGCGCCAATACAAAAGAAAATATGTTCTCATTATATGAGTTTGAATTGTTTTGGCGTTTGTTTGAGCGTTACTTTAAAATAAATTGAGAAAGAAAGTGCGCACTTAAAGATTAACGAACGATGCTCTTCAAATTGACAAAAACTTTCTATTTCAAAATCACTTACATTAGCTACAAAATAAATAATACCTACCAGTTTAGTCTTTAGCAATCTTAACACTGATAATATTTTAGTGTGACTGTTAGTTCGATGTCTACTTCTTCTACATAAGTGCATAAAATTTTGTACTTACATCTAGTCACGTGACATTAGGCTAGTTTTATCACGAGAAAATAAAACTACCGCGAGAAACCTAAATACCGCGGGTACGGGTTAACGTGGAGTCAGATGCTAGTAGCGCCTGCAAGTAGATTACATAATACGCCATCACAAACAGCGGACCTGCCGCCTCCCGAAACAACTAACTTGATTACTCAGTGTGCACCACGTGTGCAAATTCACTATAAATCCGAGCATTAGGTAAAGGCCTTCATTACTTAAGTCCCGTAAAACCCTTATCCCATAACGTTAATAACACAATTACTATAAATCTATCATCGCTGAGCAAACACGGTCCGAATCTCAGCCTAAGCTAATACATTTTGTCCACACCCGTATTCATACTTAACGAGTAGGGAGTAGTATTTGCTAAGCACACATGCGGCGCCCGCACGAGCGCAATATAACCTGGAAGACGGCCGGGTCGAGCCCCGGGGTCCTTCCCAACCCGAGAGGACAGTAATTACGGTAGGCAAATTAAGCAGTAAGGGGTCGTAGCGACCCCGCGCCGCACCCCCGTGTCCATCTTTGTACTGCAACTATATACGCTCGCCGGTTTATTTTAGGTTATTCCACGTCTTATTACAATGTAGCCTCCCCTGCGGCGCGCTCACCTCCCAAACTGATTTGGGCCCGGCATCAGAGTTTCATTACGGTCTGTCGAAAACAATCCACTCTAAATATCTATTCTTGGGCGCGCGCACTCCGGAATTACATTAGTCTGAGGTGGCGAAGGCTCGACTCAATTTGTTTGGCAGTAATAACGCTGCGCTATCGGGTTATAACAAATGAGCTATTGTAAGAGCAAATCGGAGGAAAACGGTTTCGCAGTGTCTGCTCGATTTTATAGACTCGTACACGAGTTCATTTTATGTTTGTCTGAATATGAATTGTTGTGAGTAGTTATGTTAGATATTCGACTTCACCTATGACGAGCTTAAGGTATCGATTGAATATTTAGGCTACGTCTTTGTTAGGCGTGTAAAGTGTACTATGCACACTACATGATCACTAAGACACGCCGTACACGCTAGGTTTTGCTGTCAGTTTTACCATGGTTTTACCACAGTCACGCGGTGACTGACGGATGAATGATCTCTAATGCATGTCATGACTGATGGAATTGAATGATGCTTGCATGAACGTTTACAGGGTTCCTATGTTTCGAAATGTACGACAACGCCTGTACTATTACTACTGTTACTGTAAAATGTGTTTGATGTTATTCCATAGTTGTGATATCAGCTGTTGTCAACAATGTTTAGTTTCAAGCAGTATTTTAGTTACGGTATTATATCTTTTGAGTAACTAAACGGTATCGCACGACTAGCACGAAACTGCCAGCTTCGAATTTCTTCTGAAAACTTTGCGAAAGCTCGCCAGTTCTCAACCGTTAAACACCTCACATCGCATGCGATCCTCGCGTGGCCCCAACGGCTTTAAAAGGCGAACGGCTCACAACAATGAAGCCCACAGTAGTCCGAGCCACGCGATTCCTCCGGGACTTGGGAACAAAATTTGTCCATTAAAAAATCAACAAGAGGTGACCACACTTGACGGTGGAGATGGTCACAAAGCGTCTCGTTAGCGGCCGTACGTGCCGCTTGTCACACACTCCAGCCCATCGGCCCTTCGTAAATAATGAGAGAGGGCGATCCGTAAGTACCTACGTAAGATGTAGTAGATAAACATCCACCATGGAGAAGGCACTAAACTAACTAAAATTTTTAACTAAAGTTATCTATAAAGAAATAACTTCGTGGGTAAGATGGAAAAGAGAAGGAAATGACTTTTCTTTTACAATCGGATAATGTCTCTCTCATACACCCATTGTAGACTATTGATATAAAAAACGCCACATTTAGATTAATGCTACTAAGTCTTTGTAAGATGTGTTTTAGGTGCAGTGCCTTTTATGATTTTATTTAAATAGAACCATAAAGTTATTAGGAATAATTTAGTTGACAGTAAATGTTTCTAATCAATGTAATATATTTTTGGTCCTAATATTAGCCTGTAAGTGCAATCTAGGTGGTGTCGCTGTAAATAGTTCCCCAGATCTCATATCATACATAACTCTACCAATAATTTTTTTTATCTGTTTATTTCTTTTTTTTGGGGCTTTTTACAATTAATAATGACAGCCCCATCATAGTCTGAGTATACAATAAACTTAACCTAAGGTACACTTCTATCAAATGTCAATAAATCATTCTAGCCGACCTCGAAGAGGGTTCGGCCAGAATGATTTGTATTTTGCCCACATCCCATAAATTAATTTTTAGTTGTGTAAACAGGTTTTGCCTCTTTCTTTGGTTCCGGACACATTCCAACAACAAATGCTGGACGTCCTCTACTACACACCGCATAGTTCGCAGTTTGGTGATGGCACTTTCTTCATTAGGAAACCAAACCTGTTTGTTGGCATGTGTCCGGAGCGTACTCTGTGGGCTGTAACAACCAATAAAAATTAAATCATACTTTGAATGTCAAAATTTATATATAAAATGCAATATCAATTAAATCAGCGTTTAATTTAAAAAACTATATTTCTGATTGGACACTTTTTATCCTATATGAGGTCAAGTTGCTGCTCGCCTCTTACTACTTTATGAAACGCCGCATCCAATTGACCTTTACGATTTCGATGGACAACCCCTTAGGACACCAAAACCTGCGTGGGGCTCCGTCGCCTTGTCGTCGGCCTCCAAGACTGAATGCCTATTGGACCAAGTCCAGTTAAATATAGCCAGCAGCCTTCCAAACAGTGGAATTAGCTACCTGTATACCCCGTGAAATGGGACTCCTAAGACTGCGGGTATATTATGCTAGGTTAATCGATCGCCTTTCGCAATTTTGTCGAAGAAATGTATATTGTAACCTCAGTATAAATTCTACATTTCGTCGATACCTTTGTTATCGATTTTTCCAAGAAAATTGCCCAAGCGCTTCTATTTGCAGTATTCTTAATAATTACTTGTTCCGATTTGTTTGCGAGGGGACGCTGGGGGTGAAGTGAAAAGTGAATCCGGGGCGGTCCGGGGAGGCGAGTCAATAAATAATAATGCTAAATGCCCATCGGGTGACCAGGGGTCCGATCCACGGTGCGTTCCCGTATCGCTCAGCTATACTCAACAATATTTGATTTGGGTTCCATCCTGCAAGTCAAGACAACGAATGTTCTTTAATGATTTAAAATTACGTTCATCCTCCTCAAAGAGTTTGGAATACCTATGTCCGCCGAGGGCCACGCGGCGATGCCCATGCGCATTCTGTGCTCTGTGATCCTCGAAATATTACAAATATGAAAGTGAGTTGGTATGTTTATTACGCTCAGTCACAGAGATGAACATAGGCATTTTATAACGTGGCAAAGTGTCTTCCCCTCAATGGATGGAACACTAAAAACTTATTCCACGCGGTCAACAGATAAAATACATACCAGCAGAATTAATGATGAATTCCCAATAGTCATTAATAAATCAATATCAGCCATTGTGGTAGATAGGAGTAACCTGTCGACGCTAATTATTTAGGATCTATTTTGTTAGGACACGCTGCGCTGGAGTCCGGCCCTCTCCGTTTGCATGTTTGGGTCAACTGGATTCCACTTCATTCGTCTGATGCTCTAGCTTTCAATTATGTCCGTACGCTTAGCTTTGTGTTTGGCGTACGTACGTTTAAAAAGCGGATAGGTAGGTATAAATCAAGGCGGGATTACGTTATATCGTTCTTTTAAAAAATCAAGATCGCACAAATCTTCCCAATAATCGGTCCCGCTATGTTCCGTATTAGAGTTAATTATTTGTTCTATATATTCTGCATAATTTATGATTTTCTACTAATAGGACTGTATTTGGAACATTATGAGAATATGATTTTCTTCATTTTGCTACGTAACCAAAAAAATAAAATCTGACGAATGAAATGAAACTATTATAGAGAAAATTGTTTTAAAAGCAAAGACACTGCGTACAGCCCACTAAATAAAACAATCGGAGTGCCGCTAGATCGAAGCGTCGCTCGGCGTCGGGATGAGTCGTAAAGAATAGGCGGCGCGGGCGAACTTTTCCCATGGAGGGCATAAATTGGATTCGGAAGCAGATCACGTAACGGTTAAGAGTTCACAAAACTGTGCCATAAATCGGACGCGCGGAGGTGCGCCGGAGACAAACGGCGCCGGACGCGAACAGCGAGCACGCCGAGACGACCTGACAATCTGCTTATCTGTAAACTAGCTGGGACTAGAACATTTGTTTCTTAGTGGTTGCTTATTTGAGAAACCTTCGTGCATAATTTAAATTTAAGTTTATTTATAACAGCGGTTTGAGCTGTGTTGATATATCAATTACGAGTATTAGAACAGCACACGGCTGTTCGAGATTTAAATTTTTTTTAAAGAGAAATCCTGTATGCCCAGCAGTGGACGTCAAAGGGCTAAACGACGACGAAAAGTTTAGTATCGGATACCATTCTGATAGGTATGCTACCAAATTAAAATTTATGCTTGTTTATTTAATAGCAGGTTGACGAAAGCGAATACAATTGTTACTTACAGTTTATTTTACTTATAATTTTTAATATATTGAATTTTGTTATTTTGAATAAGATAACTAATATTAATTTGAATATCCGTAATAGAAACCTAGCACACTTTGGCTCCATAGTTTTCCGTAATCTACACCGATAGATTCCTCCACAAAGGAGCTATTTAAAAGATAGCACTTGCAGGATAAGCAAAGCAGCCCCGCCGCGGCGCACGGGGCGAGCCGGGGCGCGCTGGGGCGCGAAGCGAGCGAGTAATTCTCGCCACTTTGGGCGATACATTCCCTTTATTTATATTATTGGTCCGCGACCTAAAGACGCGGCCGGAAGCGACTGGATGCGGAGAGTGGAGGACCGGGTGTGGTGGCGTTCACCGGGGAATAGGGAAGGCCAATGTCCAGCGGTGGACGTTAAAATGCTAATATGATGAGATATTAGCTGCATTTCCAGAGATATTCGACACACTTTAGATTCCCGTGCTAGTGGAGCGCGTAAGTGTTAAAATCATACTCTTACGACAATATGCAAAAGGACTCGTTATAGTGCTACAGTAGCGTAGCGCGCGTAGCGTCCTTTGCTACGCTCCGCCGTACTACAGATCGACTTTATAATTATGGAGTAAAAAGCTACACATTTCTAGGTAGCACAGCAAAAATAGAAGTCGTTCTGATAAGTAGGTCTAAAGTTATATTAAATTCACTAGAAGAGTACGGATGTCACGTGGTTTGTATGAGATCGGTCCACAGTGCGCCGTAAAAGCTAAGTAGTCGTAATTACATAACTATAACGTTTCTTCAAACATAATGTAAATAGGTATATTTTAATAAAATTACAATGTTGTGCTATATTATACTTTGACTATTAGAATTAAGTAGTATTAATAATTAAAAATATCCTCCCTCAGAAACTGTAGAATTATCTAATTACGACTACACAGCGTAGAATTCAGCTTCGTCAATGCTGTGGTAGAATTCTTCAATAAATACAACCAAGGCCGCGAGCATCTGTGCCGCGAGTCCAGGGCGCCTTGTCTTGGCTGGCTGGGGGCTGGCTGGCTGGCGGCGGTGGAGCGTGTAACGAGCGCGTAACTCTCCGCCGCCAGGTGGCGCTGCGGTTTGTCTCCACGGAGACATAAATGTCGGCTAATTCATGTAAATAGCCGCGTGCCTCGCCGCGGCCGACGCGACGGTGCTGGGAAGGCAATCTCGTAAAACCTACAGGGACCTTCGATCTATCAGAAACTGTTTATAAATTGAGCACTTCGTGGGAAAACTTTGAAGAATTTTATCGATAGCGGTGTATTTTGGTTGTTCTGCAACGCCTGGGACTAGGAGTATCTATATGGTATGATGGCCATAATATAATGTATATAATTATTGCTTCGGTTTGAATGGTAAGCAAGTTCCATAAGTCCTCACGATGCATGGCAACACTATCGTATCTTTACCACCATGGCATGGGCGACAGGATCCTCTTCCCAAGACAGGGTTAGCAGTTTTATGTGCTCTTAAATAAAAGAAATAAATACAGGTCAAAACAAACACATAACTCTCCTTTTAAGCTTCGCCGCAGTCGAGTAAAAAGCCTTTATTGACAACTTAGGAAATACTAAATTACAATTCATTGGCGTTTCATAACTTTTTGAATTCCAGTAACATCCCAATATTCTGCCGAAAAGCAATCAATTTCGTTCTTAGAAAGTCCGCTCTTGGTATCGGCCCCAGCTACAGTAAACATAGCAAATCTACATTCAACTCATACATTGGAATTCGGAAATCGACGGATTGGTAGTTTTGTTATTTCGCGCGGGTGATCCTTTTGTTGCATGGATTCGCGTTAAATGGGAAGGAAGTTAGTACCTACAGGGAGGTGCGCTCAATCGGCCGAACCGAGCAATCTTTGTTTCCTAAGGCCATGTAAGACATCCAGCCTTATTTGACTCCCGAATCCTATGACAACCCTCCGCATTTCCCGGTAATCGTATGAACAGAAAAAGGCAGGGTAGCTCATGTTATTCTGGCCGGAGGATGGAATAGGAAAGGTCTCGTCCACCCCAGCAGGCTCGCTGGCGAATAAATCAGAATCTAATACGGGGCGACAAGATTGCTAGAATTTTTCCGTCTTATTGAACCTTTTCCGATCGGTGAAAAAAGCATCGAAGCCTGATTTCCTTAGGCCGTTCGAATTTTGTACAAACAAGTATTTTACAGTCACTGGAGCCAATGGCGAGTGAGGCCGCCTTACGTTCGCGAGCTTCAAGATTCAACCACGTAAGACTGACGGGTCCATAATAGAATTTTTCAGAACTATTATCTACACTTTCCAATCTAGGAAAACAACTTGAGGAAGGGTGTTCAGAGGGTAATTCTATGAATAGCAGTAAGACTTAAGTCTATGCAGAAAATTCAACAGTTCACTTTTCAAGTTAACAAAATAGAGGTACCAAAATAACGAATCGATTAACAATAGTCTGGGTATTACAAATATAATATAACGGTATGCTTGTCTGTGAAACCTGAAAATCGTTTGTCTGCGGCGGGCTCGGAAATTAATTCCGTTGTGTACCACCCTGTAATGAAGCCTCGGCCTTACAAATCTAGTTCTACACATATATATTTATACCCACCCATGTGATAGAGCAAGTAAAACAATTTATTTCAGATTTATCTTGGTGTAGAAGTTCAATATTGAGATAGGATTATTTGACAATTTCGTTATAAATTAAATCCATTTTTTCTGATATACCCTAAGAGATAAATAAATCCATTTATAACGAATAACATTATTTCGATATTCACTTTAAATATTAAATACAACAGTCTACAGTCAACAGTCTACAGTCTCTCTGTAAATGACATAAGTACATCTCTTTGTTTTAGTGGCTAAAAGAGGCTGCAAAATAATGATGTAGAGGAATTTGGGCAACAAAAGTCAGGAGTGCGGCACTAATGCATCCAACTCGCCGGATATGAGATAGTTTGTCATTGCCTGCTCGCTCACTGTCTACGCCTCGAAGTGGAGCAGGCATTTAAATAAATCTCAAGCATTCTGCACTATTATGTTGTAAGTGGTAACATCTTGCAAACACATAGTACCTTCATTGTTGATGGGAATTCTTCTTTTGTAAAAATATGTAGAAAATATACTCCGATTCTTATTTGGGAGACTCACCTGAGTCTTCTTCTTTTCGATACCACCGACGTCAGAGAGCAATCTGCCAAGTTCAAAGGTAGTCTCAACTCATACTGTTATTTTTTATTATTACATACATAGAAGTCTGTTTAAATTAAACATTACTCGAACATATGCAAAAAGGAGCACAAGTTACTTACCCCTGTAAAAACAAAACACACTCGAACAAGCAAAGTAGCCACTTAACTCCTCGGCTCATCCGAGGCAAAGGCACCTCATGCACTCGCCGCATGACTGAATTTGTGTGGACCACCAACTTGCCAGGGATGTATTCAGAGCGTCCGCGAGGGCCTGCATCCAGAAATGGAGTTACAATTGTTTTAAACCACGCAGTCAAGGTTTAAATCTTTTGCTATACATCCAGTAACATTTCTATGTTACTCGCCTTGTCTGTATATGTTAATAATTGCATGAGGCAATAAAGTTCCATTAAATTCACTGTATACGTTCACTATAATTAGGACTCAACGTAATATCAGATGTCATGCATGTTGTTCATGTTGTGTTTAAACGTTGTTTTATTTTCTTTAGTTGATATGCTAAGTTTCTCCATGTACCAAACTTTAATCTACAATCAACTTATAAAGGCTATAAGTACTTATTGTTCATTATTTACATTGGGTCCATATTTCCTGACTTGGTACCTGCATATATTACCTCATGTAGTAGACGTCGAGAGGACGTGTGTGAGGGCCTAATTTCATGCTCCATGGCACATCTTATCGCCGGAGGTCGCTGAGAGCTCTAATTATAATGACTAACTCATATGCTCAAAGTTGTTTTCGTGGATTGCATTTTAGCTTTAATAAAGCGCTGTGTTAGGTCAGGGTAGGTAGGCACGTAAAACTCATTATGGTAGGTATGGATAAAGTAATATTTAAATGCGGTAGGTACTTTAAAATCAAAAACAAACTATAAGCTTCTGCTGTTTTTAAACGTGTGTTATTTTAATGACTCGTTCATTTTGAATGTTACATTTATTGTGATTCAGTTTATGATGTTACTTATACTTTAGGCAAGTATAATAAATTGGAGCTAATCTTCACAAAATTACTCGCAATTTAAGAGCTTATTTTACACTGCTTTTAAATTAATTGCCGAGCCGGGTGATATAATGGAATGGAATTAACTTAATCGAATAGTTGTTTACACTGTGTCACTGGGAGCAATTAAAATTGTTTCGGAAGACAATAAATCATTGGCGGGAAAGTGAAACATCACGCCGCTGTGTGCACACCTTGCAATAAATTTCCCAATTACTGGGAGAATTCCGCGATGCGATGGCAGCACCGAGCGAGGCGGGACTTGGGAGAGCTGGCAGCAAAAATGTAATTAATTACTAACGGGCACTATAAATACTGTAAAACCAACTGATAGTCGATGTCCTAAAAATGTTTTTTATATACAAAAAGCTTTCGTTATCCGAAAAATATTTATCACAACGAATGAAATGAAAACTAACGTAATGATACAAAATACTAGCTAGAATCAATTAAATTATTATTATTATATAAATAATCAAATACTTTAAAAACATTTTACAAAATTACATACTAACAACATTCATTTCCGTCCCTTACCACTGAACTTGATTTATTCTTCACCAAAGCAATTTAATGATAAACACCCAATATTATAGCGAATATAATTTGTTCACTAGACAGCCGACGCCTGAAAGGAACAAATTAAGTCACAATTACCAGTATTTACCGTGGGTTTCCCCGTCTGTCTACTTGCCGCCTTATTTCTCGTTATACTTTATTGTCCTTCATGATTTATGAAGCAATTTGGCTTCTATTCTTACCGAACTGAAAGAATATTGTATAAATCCATTATGTATGTAATAAATACATCATGTTCTACTAATAGTTAGCATGGATTGATAGGACAGCGTATATAGATTAATCCGTACGTACATATATGAATGAGTCTTACTATCGGTTCAAGGAAAATCCTTTGCATTAACAGATAGAGAGATAAATGTTCAGAGCAACTGAATTTTTCTTCATAATAATAGTCAATACATTTTTTAAAAATCATAATATTAATTATACGTCAAATACACCCCCCCCCCCCCTCCCCGTACTGCCTCCCGTCCAAACGTCCCCATGATGCCGGCAGCATTCTCTCGCTGGATGGCGAGAGAAATGTGTATTTTTCTTCACAGTTATATATCTTACGGCCGGATACGGCTACATCAGTGATTATGTCTCAGTAGGTAGGTACATAAAATGAGCTAAACTTTCAATTAGGGTGTATCACTTCAGTCTGATTATTCGTATTGTACAATGGCATTAATGGTCGATCATCCAATGTCATAACACAAAAACACTCAACTCGAACCGCCACGTAGAGGGTGTATTATTTTCATCAATTTCCACATCGCCTGTGCCACAATGTGTACACATTTCCGCACTTAGATGCGTGTTAATTTGCCGATGACTCTCGCACCGCCATCCGTCATCGCCGCGGGGCTGTCGCGACACGTCTTTATGACGTTTAATTGTAAGATCATCCTGTAAAGTGAAGGGGTGACTTATTATGAGAGCATGATTAGCGGTTTTCGTTGTGTAGGTTAGTCGGAAAGTTAACCAGTGAGCGATGAGAAAACGTGTCTTGAACTCGATGCAAAACTCACTTTTACGGCAGGTTATTGGAATTAACTCAATAATTAACTACCCAAAAGCATGCTAAATTCGTATTCCATATGCAGCGAAATTCTATACTCAGTAAGTACCAAAATTAGTTCTAAAACATGGTATTTATGAACCTGTTAAGTACATTAATTGGTTAAATATTTTCATAAATATTTTTTTGTATCCGAGATTATATTCTTATATGGTTATATTATATGTATAATCGTTATTTATAATGAAAATATAAATATAGACAAACAATGATCGTTCAAGAAATCTTAACACCACCCACCCTTAGAACTTCTATTCAATATCGCTGCGACGTAATTTCGTAGTAGCATTCAGAAATTAGTATAGGTAGGTACCACCAGCGCATTCACGAGTCCATATTCTATCGAAACAAGCGAGACTCGGTTTCGAAATCGAAACAAAGCTTCTGCCGCGATAATTGGAAGTGGTCGTTCTGAATGCGCGCTAGACGAGACTTAATTGAGGTTTTAGAGTTGAGCTAATTCGCCCACCTTCGATCAGTCGTGCGATCCCCTCGGGTTGAGGGCAGGGGCTTCGTCTGGCAGCCCGGTTAGCGCCTACAATAATACCGTGGCCGGAGAGGTTAAGTGAGGTCTACCAGACAATGTTTTGTATCTTGCGTGAGTATTATGCGTGAATTTTCATTTAGACACCAAGAGATTGATGATCACTGTGTATTTTATTCCTTGCTTTTCAAATACATTGTAATTATTTAGATTGAACTCATTTTAATACATTAAATATTATTGGTTAGTTAGTATCAATACCTCTGCGGGTAAATCGATTTCCACAATTGTCTGTCTTCAGCCATTTTTTCTCACTCGATACCAGTCTACGATTTCATCTAGTCAGCGTTCTGGTGGTCTTCCTCACTTTCGTTACAGATCAGATAATAAGACAAGCTTTCGTTTCCCTGTGCCGGTATTTTCCACTTCGTTACCATCTTTGTCCATATCTGTTCGATGGACAGTATTTTGGTATAAAATTACAATAACCAAGGACCACATTGTATTTATAGTTGCAACTGTGTGTGAAAACAGAAATTCTCTGGCAAAGGCCCTCACAAAAACGAAATAGAAAGCTCACGATGATTAAGAATTCGCTCACGTGCCGGGTAACAAAAAGTAACAACTAAATATTTCGGAGACGGCCCGATAGAGGTCGGGTGAGGATCGCAAAAAGTAGGGGCCGGCCAGCGCGGGTGGACCCTCGACACCCGCACAGATATGATAATCCCGAGTATGTAAAATAGTGAAATTTAAGGCCTCTCCATGTGAAGAATTGTGCTCGTTCGGTAGCCAAATTATTCTAATGCGGCCCTTTTATTCGAAGCACACTCCGCGCACGGGTCGCTGAGCTCCTCTACTCATTTGTATTTCAATAAAACACCACTAACCCTATCTAAACAGACCTACTCGTATGATTCAAATATCGAGCACTCATAACCAAAAGTGTAGGTGAAGGCATGTTGTTTTAAGCTGAATTATTTTCCCAAGCTGATCGTCCATCAATCGGTTCTCGATGAATCAATTTGAATATATTGAACTGAGGCAGCCTTCATCAAAGTTTATACAAAGTTGCTATGAATACCTCGCCATTTCAAACAAAAAACATACCCTTTACAATAACTCCAGCCCCCTGATACGGTCGTTGTGGATACGCCGATTCAAAATCTGTAGATAAAGGCATCGTATCGGGCGACAGGATCCGGTGGGTGCGTGTGTCGCTCCGCTCATGCGATTTGCATAGCGTCGAAAGTTCACAATCACATTCCGCTCATCAGCCTGCGGGGAACATAATTCTTCCTTCCATCTGCCATCTTCCTGTATCTACCCTTGCGAGAACCTCTTTTTGCCGGGGTCCGGCCGGCGGCACTGTTCGCGATACATAAATTTCCACGATCGGTCATCCCTTAAAAACAAGTTTAGCTCTTTATCCGGAGGAGAGTAAGTTAAAGAATGGCTCGACCGTACGTCACCCTCCGATTCGTTATGTATTCAAATTATTTCGCCATCCTGTTTTTGCCTCCATTTGTATAGCGCTGTGTACCTACAAATTTCGTCCATTTTAGGGACTGCAGGGGTGGAACTATTGATTCTGATTAATTAGTTGTGTTTAGATTATTATTCCTATTCTCATTTTATCCTCAATATTTAGAAGGATAGGTATCAGGTCAGGAGGACCAAACTTTTTATTGGCAACAAATACTACCTACGAGAGACTATTATAGTAGTAGTGAATGTCTAATTAATGTGTGTACATGCGGCTAGGCCAAGGCGGGCGGGAGACGTCGTCGGCGGCCCCTTGACAGGCCTCCAGACAGGTCACCCTTCGCCACACGAGTCGGTGCCGACTTGCATCAAGGGATAATTAAATAATGCCTACATCTATGTACTTTAACTTAGGTTGTGTTAAGCTGCATCTAGACAGTTTTTCTTTGATTTCATGCATGGAGCTAAGATCTCTTTGGTAGGCGCCTGTTCGTAGCGAAATTCGATATTTCCTGATTTCATGTTATCTGTCCTTTGAGCGGGTATATGGTTGATGTAATTTCATCATCATCGTCAGCTTGTTGATATCCATAGCTGGATACCTTACCCGATGCGCCGCCACACCCGGTCCTATCCCCATTCAGCCGCTTCCGGTCATCATTTCATTTCGTCAGCCCATTAGTGCTGAAATAATTTACTTACATGATAATAACCTTCCTTTGTATTATAGGGAACCTACATAAATCAAACTCAGGTACGCTTTATGGCAACAATGGCTTGAAGAGCTCGCCTTACTTCAACGGGATCAGTTGTGACATGTCCACCTACACACGCCGGAACCTTCGCTCACGCCACTCACTCACAATGGACTTGCTAGGTCGTGTGTGTGCCTGCCTTAGTGCTACAACTTGTGGATTTAGTGCTGTTAAGTTATACCTGTGCTTTGTCCGACTCATATCGTGCTATGTGAAACGTAACCGTCTGTCACGATAAGTGTATGAGAGTGAGTACACTTATTTTACTTTCCCTACCTTCTCGCGTTTTTAATCTTAAGTAGATATTGCGATTTGTTATTTTTAGCAAAACGAAGTTACCACTCGTTTTCTGCTTAGGTCAATTGTAGAAAATGATATTGGTATAAAGTTCCTCTTTTGTATCATTGTTTGCAATAAAGTTTTTGTGAATACCTAGAGGTACAGATGTCTGAAAAGGTGATTCTATGAATAAACTTATACCGCACCCAGTGCCATGTGCGTCATCTCGGCACTTCTGTTTCCGGCCTCGTGCTCTATTCAACGCCACGAAACTCCAACAGTAAGAGCGCAGGAAGATAACGGCTGGCCATATGCATGCGGCACACGTCCACTCTTTACAAATTCACCTGATGTGAGGCCATTCTGCAGCGGATAAGTTTCGGCCGGTGTGCGACCAGCTGAATGCCGCGATAAGTCGCCGCTCGCTCGACAATGAGCGAAGCGTGAGTTGATTTCGCATTGAAGACTCTACTTTGGTATTTGTTCCCCTCCGTATATCCAGCGGTAACTTTATTAGCTAATCCTGCGAGCTTGTTAATCGTAGAATACTACGATTGGTTGAAGGTATCGTTTGTTTGGTAGAATTTCATTTTTCCCAAATCTATTTGAAAGACAGTACCTATTAGAAGGACCGTATCTATTATAAATATTTTCTTGTATTACAGTAAGTTTGTCACATAGCGCTCTTGTGACTTCTCGGACCAACGGACCATGAACCAAATGACGTTCGGCAACAATATCTTCCAAACTCATAATCATGACAATGCGTCCGCGGACACATGTCGCCGATAGCATTAGCGGGATAAAAAGCGCTCCGACCGCGTCCGTCGAGCGGAAAGCGGGACGGCGCGGAGACTGGCGGAGACTTGGGAAACATTCGGCTCTCACAAAACGTATGGGGGACCCAGTGGAGCATGGCGCGTGATTCATGCAGTTATTCAATAAGCCAGGACCGTCGCTTGTCCGGATTTACAGCACCGTGAAAGATACAGTTGTAGGGTACGCAGCTTTGATGCCGAATTCAAATAATTTTAATGATTACGTGAAGAAACAATCGTCCACACTTCTATTAGTAAGGATGATATGAGAAACAATCTGAGGGTGAAAAGTTGGTAAGGTATGGTGTAACTTTTCTGTATTTTTTGCGCAGTGTTTGCGCAAAGCAGAGCACGTGCAATCGACACGGGTGCCGCGACCCCCGCCCCACGCGCCGGCGAGACGCACAAATCATGTGACATACCGCCATCGGAACTCCAACACTTTTATCAACAAACATTTATACGGATTTGAAATTATGCTTACTAGCACAGAGATTTTTTTCGGCGATTATTAGTTCAATATGTATGGCAGAAAGACTCGGGTTTGTCGGACGTCGATATCGGTGAAGTTGGGCGCGGCTTATCACCCGCTATCCCGAGGCGGCGATGCGCTCAAATTTGTCAAAGCAAACCCTGGTTTTACAACGCAATAAAATATTGAAATAAAGTTCGCTCGCGGACCAGCAATAAAATAAAACGCTAACCATTTTTACGGCGCCAGCAATATAATGAAATAATCGTAACTGCCGTTGACGTCACATTGAATTGCCCAATAAATCTTCCTCGGGTCATATTGTCCGCAGTCCTCTTGGCAACACTTTAATATCGAGAAATATCATCTCGATAATCGAACGCGGGCGCACGCAGCGGCCGCTCCGTATAAATCATTCCCCCGCGCTGGGCTGTCGTTTATTTTTTAGACTTTCCATTTCCAAATAAAGTCCCAGAGCAGCGGGCCAGTGCTTCCTCCTTCCGGGGCGGTTTTTATATGATTTGTCGGCTGTCGGCCATTTCCCTTAATATTGTCAATATTTCAAATATTAATTGTTATAAATCAGAAAACTTTTATACCTCTCCGGTTTTTATTGCCGCTTCCGAAATTGGATTTTTATTTTAATAGAATTAGCCATATCTGTCATTAGGGTAGTCTGACCACTTCCGTTGTTTAAATGGAAATAGAATCGATGAACGAACGACTCATGCGTCCGGGGGAAATGTATTAAATTATGTAGGTACACTTAACGCGTCAATCTACGCACTACTTTGAAAAGTTCCGCCCATAAAACATTAACAAGCACTCAAGAAAATTCCCGAGCGCTGCCCTGTTCGTTAAGTAGTGTCAGCCGGTAGTTTTTCCCACCTCGAGTTGGCGGCCGTCCACCGGAGGCCGGAGGGTCGCTGTCAACGCGATTGGCGAGTCGATATCTCCCAGGAGTGTCGCCCTCGGGCTCTCCGAGGGCCTCGGCACGAAGATCATGGCGAAGCCCTCAATTAATGACAAACAATGCCTGTCTCTTACGCGCCCAATTTTCAGTTGTCGCTCGTGTTTTGCGCGGTGACAGTTGGCACGGGTCGACCTACTCACGCGATGTTGCTTGCTTATCTTATTCCCAGTGCTACAGCAGTCCTCTTGTTTTATAACGAAGGTAAGCTTTGAAGCTTACCTCACTTCGGACACAATACATTTTCTTGGCCGTCTCCTTTAGGACGTTGTTGACTTTGGAATGACTTGAAAAAAAAATTATATTATTTTATATTACCGTACTGGATATAGATCTGCCTTTTAAAACGAAATTGAAAAATGTTGTCAACAAAATATGTCAAGTTGTAATTTTCCATCTGATTCTCGTAAGTATATTTAAGTAGAGGTCCTGTTATTACCAACATACGTCCTGTCAGTCCCAACATCCTATAATAGATAAATATTTTTGAATTGACACCAGTGATCTGCAAGTAGCTGAGAGTCAATACTTTTTAATGAAGAGAGGCGTCCCTTACCCCCGAGAGGTTTACTCGATTTGAGATACTTACGCGACAAACTATTTTCTCTGCCTTTGAAAATAGTATTAGCGCTATACTCTTTAAGTGCAGGCATTTCCACCACAAAACACGTCATATTATGTACTTGCTGAGGCCAAGTGTTGTCCGGTATTTTCATGGCAGAGATGCGAGAGGCGCGCTCGCTCGCTCGCGCCCGCTATCGATCCAGGGGGGAGGGCGGGGTGGGGGCAGAAATTTGGGAAAACTTTGAAAGTTTCGCGTCTAATTCAGGCGCACGCACACAGGCGCGCAATTGAAATGTCGCACACAGACGCGCTTGGTCTCGTAATTTCTGGTTTGTTTGTGCGCGCCGTCACGTGTCTTCGACTTACGTGCTGGATCCGCTCGTAAAGGGTTTCTCGGTGAAATTATAGCTCTCCATTGCGAAATGTCTAAATTGTGATACTAAAACACGGGTGGGTATCCAGTGTAGACATGTCACGTATATTGCGGACAGAAGCACTTTCCGATTATGATTCCAGAAATGATATAGCCTGAATGGAATGTCGTAACAAAAAAGATTCAGCGGTATTCAGATGCCTTGGTTAATTTAGGACCCACAGAAAAATGTACAGCGTTTGGATACAGAAAATAGGTAATAACATAATCGCAGGTATACCTCCTCTAAACACGAAGAGTACTCGAATCTTCACTTTCGGGTACCTACACTATAAGCAAGTCCTGATACTTTAATGATTCCGTACCTCAAAAGGAAAAACGCGGAACCCAGGATCACTTTGTTGTCCGTGTGTGAAGATCCTTTTTCTCAGGAAGGGGTAGACGTATCAAGCTTAAATTAATATCAAAAACGCAATAAAAAGATACGGCCATTTATGTCCATACTTTGATACTCACAAACAAATCAAAAATAGGTACTTTTCGCTGACCTAGAATCATGATATTTGGCAAGAAACAAGGTCTTAACTACAAATGAAAGAAAAAAATACGAAAAACTTGTAGTTACTTATCTCACATTAAAAATTAATTAAGATGATGGTGAAGAACTATCTATTTACATATAATTAAGTTTGTGCGGAACCCTCAAACCGTGAGTCCTACTGGCACTTGTCCGCATTTTTGTTACATGTTGCATGAAATTGTGAAAGGAAAATAAAGAAAGTACGTTTAATATAAGGCGAATAAATACAATGAAAAACTACTCGTCTCAATTCATTCTATTCTCTTAAAATAACGAGAACATCAGCACACACGAGAACGCAATGTAGATCAAAGCTAGTGTCATTATCCATTGTGGCGTGAGTGCTTGCTAAAGAAAACAATTAGAAGATGGGACTAGGGTGACCATACCGTGTCGACGCCGCGGGACAATGGCGCCGGAGACGGCCACTTCCGGCGACAGCATCAAAGAGCTTTTTCTAGCACGGCTAGCGGCTGTTCAGTGATTAACTGCCTCAATCTGTTTATGTTTAAACTCTAATAAAGCACGGTTTGCAATGATGACGTCATAATTTGGTTGCGATACGAGTTCGCATTGTTGATTAACAAACATCGAATACCTCTGGAGACGTGTACATAAGTACTAGGGTATACGAACGCTTTAGTTCTATCCGGTAATTTTTCTATTTTTCAGTCTGCTCGCTCATAGTCCTTTAAAAAAAATGCTTTCAAATTTCCCATTTTCTCGGTAATTTATCGCGGGTATAATTTTTAAATATCCTTTGTCGTGCCGCTGCTGTTAGTAAACAGGCTGTTTGAGCGGCTCGAAATAAAGGAATCCCATTCAGAGCGTAGCTTTGCGCACAACAAAAAATTGGGGCGCAAAATAAAAACAAAAAGCGCTATGGGAGCGCAATTAGCGTGATTTAATGGTCGTTTAATTAGATTATAAATAATGTGATTTATTTTTCAAGTTGTTGGTGTTTTATAGGGATGCTTCACGACTAGCGACATATATTCATTAGAATGTGGCTGTCAGATTTTGGTTTTTGAAAAACGAACTCTATCTAGACTTCACATAAGTCTAGTATTTGATCTTGTTTTTTGGGTCGCAAAACCCGTTTTAACACTCTGAGGGATATAGTAGTTGACATGGATAATACTTTCACACACATAGGTTAAAAAGATGGAAAATTAAATTTAAACACTATAAAATAAAGCTACAATCTAAGTGATTTTCCTTATAATCTATTATCTCGAATTGAAAAACCAATATTAAAGATTATCCTCCGCAACGGCAGTAATATATCATTCTCGTTAATTTCAGCGAACAGTCATCGCCCCCGACGAATCTCTATTGTAATTAACATTCGCCATTAGTGTAATTAAAGTTCTCTTTTCGTGCGAACACGTTTTATATTATGATTAACGCGACGCGGGCTGATTGTTGCTCATAAACTGGAAAGGAATCGTCACACTTTATACAGAGTGACTTTTTGAACGATGATCCCTCATAAACAGAGTCGAAAACATCGACTCTAGGATGGTGAACTCGCCATTGGCTCTGATAAAATTACGACACTTTGCAATTTTTCAATATTTTAATTAAAAATAATTATATGTTTTATGAAACTTGCATTACACACGCACAAGTGATACAACATCATAACCATAACATAAACGCACGTGGTGTCAAACGCCTATGGACCAAATAAATAATGTTAAGGTCGTCACCTACATCTTTCTGTCGCTGATTGATTAGTTGACATCTAAACATAGTAATTAATTAAGAGTTTATCTTTGTCCGAGTACAGATAGTATCCATGGTTAGATCTAGTATTCCTAGAAAATTGGATTTATTTGAAATAAATTAAGATATATTATTTCATAATAATTACAAGTGTCAGGAGACGTTATACCATCTGTAGGTGAATCTGAAATCATGCGCATTACGTTCAAAATGCCACCCTGTAAAGAAATTGTCCTATTTAGTCATCAGTTACCATGTTTAGTAGATAAACAGTGCGGCTTAACCGTAGCACTAAACTCTCTTATGACTTTTGACCATTCACAAAAGTTTTTTCCATTCAAAATTATTCATCGATTAAAGGGTAGTTTATGAAGTTGTTAGGTACTTAACTTAGAGGGCTTCTCGAGAAAGTTTTCTCATCAACCTATGTTAGAAGGAAGTCAAGCGGTAACTAACAATTTTAACAAAAACAATTTGGAGAAAAACATTTTCTTAAGTTGTACAGGAGGACAGAAGATGACAGAAGGTTTAAAGTACCTAGTAACTGCGTAAACTACTAACTTAGAAATTTTTCTTTCACTGTAACTGTAACTTATCAAAGTTATTTAGAAGTTTATAGGTTGTTATTTACTCAGTTTTAATCATCCTTCGTAAAGTTGTGATCGCGCCTTGCGCCGGATGCCGCTGTGCTTTCCGATTGTCACTTTGATTTCAAATACACTGTACATTGAATTGCCACAAGTATAATGTTTCTAGATGTGGTAGAGCGTACCTAATCGTTGAATTTTCTTCAGTATCTCTAGCATGGTTACTCAACTCGTAGCGCCTAAATGCTAAGCGTAGTATTATAGATGAAGTATAGCCTATGATATTAATACATTCATGTTATATTTATGTTATGTTGAAGGTATTTTAATTAATTACTTAAAGTTACCTACCGATTTGAATATTTTATCGTCTTTTGGAGCTACTATACAGTAGATTATCATAAACCTTATTATGTTTTATACTCCCAAACAAAGCCACTGGAAAAGTTTGTGTAAAGTCAGACTGGTCGAGATAGGAAGTGGACGAATCAGGAAGTCGAAGAATTAGGAACAGGACAATTTTTGAAGTGGACGAACCAATCCGAGACGATTTTGAATAATTAAATTAACACTTTACTTCGAATGACTATGGCAGATCTAGTAACTGTACGTATCTCTACGTGTGGGCCAGACCTACTGTGCGAATTAACAGAAATTAAGGAAATCGCGGCCTGAGGGGGTAGAACTAATAGCAGACGCTTAATTAAATGGAATTCGTTCGAGATTGGCGCAGATGGCATTGCAACAATTGAAAGGTAGCGACTAAGCCATGTTTTGTGTTAAATTTTTAATAAAATAAATTTAATTAAATAATAATTATTAGTGTTTGTTTGAAAAATGCAATATTACCTACGAGCACGTCGACATGCTAATATTGGCGTCATCGTGAGCTTTCAATTTTTGAATAAGTATTTTTTTGCCTACGAACAAATCCTAAACTAGCTTCAAATTTCATATTATAACTATCTTAAAATTAATTATATAGTTAGCTAAACACTCTGAATAGTTCTTGATAACTTAACCATATTTAAAGACAGCACCAATATAAAAATTGCATTTTTTTATATTCTTTCAGATTTCTCTTTGAGGCTCCCAATAACTAAATTCATGTGATTAAGACTGCTACACCTACATAAAACCGCAACCAGCCCACCGAAAGTCCAATTTAGTTAATATGACGAGGTGCGCGTTTAGGAGGGAGTTTAAAAGAGAGCGGTGGCAACAAATAAAGCTGTTAGCCGTGGATCGGCAGTCGGGTCACGGCTACACACGGGATCAAGTGCACTAGGAACGCGGTGCACACGGGGCCGCGAGTCTCGGACGTTTCCTGAGATATCGTGTAGCTATGTCATTGTTATTTTGATTTACGATAATAATGTCCAATCTGAAAAATGTTCAATCTGAAAAATACCCAATCTGAAAAAACCTCCAATCTGTACTGGAATCATTTATCCATTATCATTTATCATCATCCACCATAATCATGAGGCCTTAAACGTCCACTGCTGAACATAATTATTTTTAGTTACAAGCTAATACCGAGTCAATCTTTACCTGTGAATCAGATGTCGCTTTCAAAAACAATAATCTTAAATTCAACACGTACTTTAATTTAAAATTGTATTAAATAGATCTATGTCACTCTGTAGTTTAGGTACGACAACGGCGGCGGCTGGTGCCAGCGTAGCGAGTGGGAGCATAGCGAGCTTTTTCCGTGTTCTGTGGGTGCCGGTGCTTCAATAGTCGGTTGGGTGTGCCGCACTTTACACTCATCATACTTTACATGACAACCCTAACGTTACTCATGCTGCATCCGAAAGAGATATAGATGCGGCAGAAAAAGAACCGTTTGTAGGTAAGTATTTATACCTAACCTCAGCTATGTCGTCGTACTGTTTATCTGACGCCATCGTCTCGTGTGCACCCGCCCCAGTCCACCTTACAAGAAAGCCGAAGCGAAGTAATAAGAAAAGGTAGAAGTGCCCCATTGAATGATAACTCCGGCCCTTTGTCTCGTGCGTCCGTCTTGACGAATCGAATTAAAAGGCTTATTGTGTCTACGTGACAGCTCCTCAGCCCAAGTCTCGGTCTCAACCCCTCGAGCGCTCGAGACGCGTTTTTGTTTCAAGCAAACTAAAATATTACAGGCCATTCACTAGATCCCGCCCGCTAGGGGAGAGATTTGCTACTTGAATTTGTACTCAATTTTTAACAGGGACCGTTAATTAAGAGAGAGTTGCTCTTTATTGGCGAGAGAAGTCTTAATGCGTTAATTGTCGAAATGCAATCTCGGAGCAGGGGCTTTTAATCATTCAAATGCTTAATAATATTTTAAATTTAGAGGAAAGTTTCGACTTGTTTCGTTTTAAATTAAATAAAGGACAAATTAAGAAAAATTGGTAATGAAAATTAAATTTCTTTGTTTTGTTTCAGGCGTCGCTACGACATCGAATGCCGTCGCCCGACCAAGGTAAGTTTTTAATATAAAAAACTGAGTGGCCATTAATTCAATGTCCCAAAGCCATCATTTGTCCCGCAACCTTGAAGGAAAACTGGCTCTTCCCTTGAACAACATGTCTTAATTATTCATTACATCCCACGGCGACGCAGTGGCTTGCAGACGCCAAAAAGCCGACCGTAAAAATGTATACTAAAACGAACACGCACATTAATGAGGGCCGTGCAATATTTATACACAAGGAACCCTAATTGCTAGGGTGGAGAGTGGAAAAAATGGGCAATTTCACGTAATGTAATATGTATATTTAAGGTGAAATTTCCTAAGGCAGCGGTGAAATTCTGTCGCGGCGATACTTATTACACGGAACCACTTCAAACGTCTTTCTCTGCTGTGGTGGCGCGGCCCTGCCGTCGAATATGTAGCTCTACCTATTAACTTATACCCAAAGTCTTAAGTTAGGTCAACTCTATGGTCAAAGACATGTCTTCACTTACAGTTAATTGGACTAGTAAGATGTATTTCGAATTGTAACTATAGTGGATTTATTTTTAAAAAAGTGAATGGTAAGGTAGAGCAGCTTTCTATGTGTGCGTAATGCAGTAAGTGGCCGGGATTTTTATTTTTTCAATATGTTTAGGTGCTCAGCTCGCTCCCCTCGCCGCCACAATTTCCTCTTGACGGAAACCCTCAATCTAATGATACGGCTGTGTTAAAAAAACACAAGGAAATTTAATAACGCCACCGGCCGCGGCCGCCTACTAGACAAAACAAAGAAAATTTAATTTCGACGATTCCCACATGCTCAATATCGCTGAGAAGTTACGCCCTTGCTCGCGGTGAAAATTAAAAAAGGCGTTCTTCGTAAATATATTTATTTTCCCGGTGAAATAAAAATATTGTTTATGAGAAAAATGGGTTGTACTACATGTACATAGGTATGCTGTTGTTTGAGATTGGACATTATTACAGTAAATCTTATGAAACTGTAATAAATATTTGTATAAAGTCCTTGTCAATTTCCAAAGAACAACAATTTATTTGATAATAGCATACCGGCGTCCGCGTTAAAAAAAATTCTGTATGTTATTCCCGCATATAATCTATCACTGTACCAAGTTTCATGAAAATCCGTTCAGCTATTATGACAAACAAGTACTTAATGGATATAGTTGGTATTTTTGTATACTTTCGCTGTTTCGCTTTATTATATGTAGTTAGATTCGATTCCGAATATAAAATGTATCCAGTCACTGCGCCATTATTACACTCCTTTAAAATTCTTTAAAACATTGTACGCGGGAGAAAAGGTCGCCAGGAAAAACCAACACGTTGACTCGCTGGAAATCTGCATATCACGTTACGGGGACGGTTACCCTACAGTAATTACACGGGACAAAGCTTAACACATTTCAAAGGTAAGCAAATTAGTTCCGTACTTAATGATCCGACAAAGAGCGTAAATCTTTTTAAAATGCGCGCCCAAAGTGTTTCCGTAGGGTAGGTACGTAAACAGTACGTAAAAAAATATTAGCATAAGCCCGCCCCGCATATGCAAATTCGGTGGCCCGTACGAGGAAAGGCGGTGAAAATTGTATCAAATTGTTACGGCGACACGTAGGCAGGCTTTGCGGGCAATTTGTCAAGCGGGCAATAATTATTTCGTGCCCCCGCCCTGCTCGATGTGAATAGGTAATACAATATGAGCTGTGGGGACACAGTATTTCATCGGAAAGTAGACGTTGGTGAACTCAGTTCTGTAGAAAAAATAACGTCATTTGTCGGACATAAACAACACAGAACACCGGAAAAAGCTCGCTACGCTCCCAGTATTTCTATGATAAACAACAAATATTGCTGACATTTGACGACAGAAAAATCCGTTTATTTGTTCTGGTTTCAGTATTGCGTGTTGTTTTATCTCTAACCAGTAGAAAATACATTCATGTTCACGGCACGTTAAAAAGTCAAACAAAAATGCTTTTAAAAAACATTTTAACGTCGCCCTCGAATGTTGCACTAAACAAAAAATCCGAGCTCCATCAACACGGGTTCCCACGCTTTTCAATAAAAATAAACTGCGCAAATCGACGCGCGAAGGTCTGGAATTAAGCCGGGCCATCAGCGTGCCCGGTCGCGTAGGCAATGGCCCGTCCCGCACGAAAAATGTTATTCGCCACCTGTGGCTCGCGTAATCGTATGCGTTTATCTCTTACGGGGATCGTATGCACTGGGCGCGCGTCCACACCGACGGCGGACGGGTTACATGGATGTAAGAAATATTTTCTGACTTTTCACTAGCTGTACCAAATGTTTCAATCTACCAAGGTGGACGAGGATATCATAGAAGGTACTTAGGGGGAAATATGAAATAATCTGTACGTATTGTACGTAGAAGAAATGAAACAAATCGTCATTGAATTCAACTTGGGCCAACAATAAGCTCCACAAAATTATGTTTAATAAAAACCTATAGTTTACTTAATTAAGCTTAAGCAGCAGCCGGTTTTACGGCTCTACATCCAGGCTTTAAAAGACATATGTTTAAATTGCTAATAAAAAGTAATGTAAGAAAGAAAACATATCTCGGTAAGAATTACATATCCAAATACTCGCAAACTCCTTGTATCGGTTGTTTGCTTATAACCCTGACATCACGTACGGGCCGTGCATTCGTTCAATTCCGCACCGATAGCCTGAATTTATGCGGCCGAGCGCCCGCTCGGGCAATTATCATTCACGCAATGACTGTTCACTGTCCACTCGTGGCTCCCCGTCGGCCGGCGCGATACATGCCCGCACCCATTCAATTAACACGCCCATCGCATTCCCTCCGATTGACCAAACGATTTATCGGCCAAATAGAATTCGTTTTATTTACAACCCAGCCACAAATGGAAAAATCTCTGCGTGAAAACTTTCCTAAGAACCCGATCCAAAACTCGAGCACTCGACAAAATTTTCCCACGGTTATGAGGTCTTAATAGTGAGCCACGGTCCTTTATGAAGTCGGGCGGACACAATAACGATAAAGGTGAGCGGAAAATCCGGACAATAAAGCCCGACAAAAAAGCTGAGCGAGGGCTAGTGCGGGCCAAATAGTTCGTGAAATTTCGAAGGGGTCCCGTAGTGGGGCACGGCGAGTGCTCCGCGCACGACGGACGGGACACTTTACGACGGTCCTCTCACTAAACCTGCCCATTATGTTGGGTTAAAGGATCGGCGTACTCGAGTTATAAAGATGCCGAATGCTCGCTAAGATTTGTTGCCGGTTTATGTGTATAGAAGGGTTGCCGGATGCAGCGGAGGGTTATGATCATGCCGAGTCGAGAGGTTGTACAGTTTCCAGAAGTCAACATTGCGAACATGATGGAGGGTTTGACGGGACAGTATGAAAATGGGGAGCTGATTTTCCGGATTGCAGACTTTATTTTCTCGGTACTCGGGTGGTTGAATACTTGAGTGGCTGAAGTTTTGTGCTATGCTCAAAATATGTATATTTTATTCGACATAGCGTCGAGAACTTCTGATAGAACAATATTTCTAGTTAATTACTTGGGCAAAGGTAGCCACGCAATGAATGCCCCAAAATCAATAGGTCAATAAATTACAAGATAAAGTACAATACATCAAGACTCAAAAGGCATCACCGATGTTCAGTCAGACACAGAGCGTACAGTACGACAACGAAATCTGTACAATTGCTTCAAGTTTTGGTATCTATCCAATTACAACTCTTCAGAGTACAGATTTCAACGCAAGTGTACTCCAGTAGCGGCATATGCTTAATGGGTTTGCAGGTGAGACGTCTACGGCTAATTGTACACTGCAATCGTGACTGTCCAGTACAAACAGAGGCGAGGCGAGAACGTTTACAGGTGTTTGCTAACGGCCCTCACCTAAACAGCTGTTTGCTCCTTTCGTCTGTACCTCTAACTGCCGACTGCTCCTTTCAGACTACCGCACAGTGTTGTAGATACTTGTTCTATGCGACAGAGGTGTTTGCTTTGCTTCGTATCTGGAATAGTTGCCTACTCCTTTTTTTACATATTTCGCAAATTGGAAAGTTTGCAGTTAGATTTTACTCTTATTTGCTAATATTTTTTTTATAAATATTTCAATAAACATTGGTACACTCGTCTTATCCTTAACTAGGACTTCTTATATGCTATTGGAAATTAACAATAGGACAGAACAATTCACAAATATAACACCATCACTAGGACCACAAATTGTTCAAGGTTGTTTGTCCCCTGTGGTAATCGAACCCACGTCCTTTGGAGATCGAGACCAAGGACCACGTCAACGTTTGGCTTAGGGCAACGAGGTTCATAAACATTCTAATCGTAACAAATAAATGTATGACAATAATGGCAAATATCAGAAAAAATGGAAAATTGCACAATTTTGGCATGGAAATTGCAACATGAGATAAATTATTTAAATCTCCATTCAACGTAGGACCCGTTTTTCACCCATAAACACCAAACACGGTCGTCGGGCAACTAGGTTGTGGTCAAAATATCCCGCCCCAGACGCTCTCGGTCAAGCCTTTTGACGCGCCTCCGCAACTGCACCCGTGTGAACTAGCCCTTTGAGCTCGCACCTACGACCGCAAACGGTTTGTGTACACGGCTTTAGAGAGGATTTATTTCGAATTTAGAGCGTTATTTCAACTATTTGCAAAATATTGGTTCAAATACTTTACGAACTTTTTGAACGAAATATGATAGAAGAAATGTCGGGAAATATGTTAAACGACCAGGGCAATGTTAGAAGTTCGCTGGTTTCGATAGCAGATTCTTGAAATATATGCAAGTGCGCCGGCGGCGCTAGAACGGACCTCGCGTCTCTCGCTGCATATTGCATGAGACCAACTTCTTGCCAATTCCTTTCAATATTTCAAATGTTCAGCACGGCACTGTCGAAAATTTGTTAGAATATTTTATTGTAATTTTTATGTAAAAAACTTCACGGAAATAAAAGATAGGAAAAATGAGCATTTATCAAGGACTAGTATCGCCCTACAGCACTGCCTGAAATATTTTTTTGTAGTGGAAAATGCATCATACATACAGCTATCAGCAAATGAAGTTTCATGAGATACGAGGGAATAAATTAACAAACGTTCCTATTAACCAAGATACGATGACGGGATTATGGCAGAAGTGCGAAATACAAGTGCGCGATGTACGATACTGCGATATTTCATTTTGTGCGAAGTATCGCTTCGCAAATCGGTAGGCAAATCTACCCTTCTGCGTATCTTATTTATAAGTATTCTAATAATGATAACGATATGAATATTATTCGCGAACAGTCTTGAGTCTTATCCGGAACGCCCGCGGCCCACAGTTCAGCCACGGCGCACCCTCGAGCATCGTACATTGTGTAGCAAGGAGGACTGCATTCTACAATTATGTTAGTATGTGTCGCAGAGAAATGAAATTAGCCATTTTAGATAGCGCCTAGACAACCACAACGGTCCCTATATACATAGTATGATCAGCGACTTAGACACACGGGTACAAAAAGTATAGCCGCCGCGGACACGGAGACTTCAGCCCGGGCATTTTATATAACGGCTACTTTTACGATACTGCTGCAACATACACTTGTAGTACCTATACATATATATAGGTAGAACTGCTATTCAGTGATGAGATTGCACTTGAGACTTAATTTCATTTCCTAATACACGCCAGCTAGTTGTATTTGCTCACCATTCATCCATGTTTGCGCGCCGCCGCATTCATTTCGTGCCTCAGACAGATACCATATTATTTTCCTTTTGTCTAGACGAAATCTTAACGAATATTTAAGTAGTATGAGCTAAGCATACGTGAAGAGTTATAGTAAAAGTTTACCTACCTATTTATCTTCAGGAAACTACTAAGTATAAATTGAATCTAATAATAAGTAGCACGAAATAATGTGTTCTGTAAACGACATCTTTGGTTGATCAAGAATAGTTAATGTGGCGAAGTAAATACCATTTATATAAGCTGTCCTAATTCTCAAAACCACGAGAAAGTGAAGTTAAGTGAACTTGGAACGCATACACCATCCATTAAATGTTGAGTACGTGAAACCAAGAAACAGATACAATTATCGTAAGATCGTGCACTAACAAATGTAAGTTCGGCAGGGGGGCGCCGCGGTATCTCCCAAATTGCTCATGTAAGACAAAATTAACCCTCACCCACATTAACACAGATAAGTCGGCGAGCTCATTTGCGAGCCTTCCGGCTGGCGCTCGTTACATCTTGATATTCTTTACCCCTTCACCGATACGGGGCACCACACGAGCAATAAATGGCGCGGAAGGAGCCGCTATCGCGCCGCCCGATATCTTCCATCCGAATTAATTTCAGAACGCCCGCGCTCCTCAGAAACGAACTAAGTTCGTCGACTTGTTATTTCTACGTGCACCGGAGCGAGCACGCGAGCTGCCTCTAATCGCGAAGAGTTGCCAGATAAAATGGCGACCCGTAATTACCATAACGCGCCTTCCGAAGATATGTGGAGAATCTTAATGGTACGGTGGCTCCGTAAATAATGGGCTCTTATGGGAAAGTTGGTGAGCAGTGTTTCGAATGTAATTTTAAGGGTTTCGTGGCTCACGTGCTTTTAGAATAATGTGTATTAAACATTAAGTACGTTTTAATGATGGCATTTGTTTTCTAATAAAGTCGGGGAATGGTTTTTGGTTTCACCGCGTTGGTAGAGTGGAACATTGCACTCGTAATAATAATATACTAAATCAAGCTCTCATATTGAATTAGCACTACTTAATTTCGTACTTGTTGCACATTGGAGAAATTGAGTCATATTCAATCACATAAAATTTCCAACATCCAATCTGGGGTATCCATCACATCTGGAGCCCTATATTTTAATCGCTCTCCTCGCTTCGAGCGGTCGATTCTACAAATTTTCCTTCGACATCCGATACAAAAATCAGTAGAATCGGCCGCTCGAGGCGAGGAGAGCGATCCAAAAATAGAGCTCCTGGAGTCAGAAAAGAAATGGGACTGTTAAAAACCATGGTATTTCTAAGTATTACTTTTATAAATCTAACAACTTACTCCTAAATATTGAGAAATTTTCTATCATTTACACGAAAGCTGTGGAGAAGTGGTAGTAGCATCCCGTGCTATCAACCGCAGGATGCAGCGGCAGCGCGGGCGTCGCGCGACGCGGCAGATTACACGTGAATTATGAGCCAGCGCTGAATTGCGGGTGAACTGCGGTCGCCCGCGGCGCGTCGCGGCGCACTCCGCGACGCTTCTTTCATACCGGTGGTAATTAACCTTAACTGTTCACTGTAAGTACACCCAAAATGGTAGCTATAGGTACTATACCTAAGTATTTTCCAAAAGAATCGAAAAACTTACAATAAATCGCGCTTGAACTAAAAATTACAAAATGTCTTTCGAATACGTGTTACAAAATATAGACATCATTTCAGGTACTTTTGTTGGATAATCCATGATACCTGAGTACTTAAAGATGAGTAAATGCGACTTACCTTTATCTTTAGTAACATATATAAGTGTGTAACAATAATTTCTTGGTGTAAAACTACCTATGAATATTGTTCAAACAGTAAGGTAAATACATTGGAACGGTTGCAGGAAACTGCCAGCTTCCCGCACCTCCGAGGAGCGTATTCCGTCACATTACAAGCATTATAAATTAGCCACCAAAAACAGTCTCATTTTCCACTCGCGCGCTGCGACTAATATTGTCTCGCTCCTGAAATATGCAGTCGTACCTGCACGCCGCATAGACGCCGGATATACTGTAATTGTTGAATATACTGCACCGTTTAATCCGAGCTACATCTTCTGGAATGTTCGAGAATGCAGGCAAGATTTGCAGGCAGTCTGCGGCGGTGAGACTTGGCCTCCGGCCTAGCAGCTTAATAGCCGGCTTAACTTTAGCGGAGATTTCCCGATGCCTTGTACTCAACTGTAAACCCTTTCAGCTTTTGAATAACTAAACACCTAACAAAGTGCAAAAGCGAACATTAAAAACTCGTTTACTTTTCCGAACCCTTTTAGAAACAGTTAAAGTTGTAACGCCCTCAAAAACCTTCTTCAACATTGCGAAACTCGAGCCACTGTAAACAGCCGCCAGGCGTCGTCGATGAAATTGCAAAAATGTAAAAGAGCTAATGTTTGCTCACCTTAAACCCTTCCCGACCCCACGTGCCGGCGTGACGAGCCGGATAAAAGGCTTTAATACACCCTCATCCCTTATTACGAAACTTGAAAAAGACAACAATATAGATCCAATGTGTCGCGGGCGCGGGCAATCATACGCGCATCAAAGGTGGCGCGCCTGCCAGCTAGCCAAGTGTGGAAGCGCCTTTATGTAGCACTGTCGTTTTGTATTATCATTCGGCATGGAAATGTGGAGTCAAAGGGCCGCACGCGTTATGAGATCCGAAACAATGCGGATTGTCACAATCCCGTTTCCTTCGTATCAGAGGAAATGGCATTTGAATGCCTAATGAGAACTCTGCTTGTGCGTTACAATGAGTTCATATCACATCGCGCGATATTTTGATTGTTTAAATAACTTTGACACATATGCATTTACTCGTATGATCAGGGACATTGTAGCTGTGAAATTCTCATTTACTTACCCTTAATATTTTAACCACAAATAGGTATAATATTACATGAAGTCTGAACTTTCTACTGCCAATGGAATCCTTACTGATTATCCTTATTTGATGAATGTAACACCAATGATTTGTTTTAACTTACTTCAATATAGGTGGGTTTAAAAAAAAATATGACTATTTCAATAGGAAGTACACACAAAGTTCCAAAAAAAAGCTTTCCATACCATACGTGCCCGGAACACATCAAGCAGTCATTACCGCCCTCTGAAAAATCTCCGCGAGGCTGCTTTGCAAGTCAAAACTCTTGACGACTCCACATGGCTCCTCCCGCCAGGAGTGCGAGGTGGCAAGTGGGACTTGTGTATGGGGCAGGTGAGGGGTTAAGTAGCTTATTATAAGCTTTTGAGGGCATTGTGGGACAAAACATTATTTTATTGTTAGACCGAATATCGATAGTGAATGGTATACCGGTACTTTCATTTGGGTGTACTATTTTGTACCATGTACCATGGACAAACTTCGCGCCCTACCACCTCAAGGTTTACTATTGCGTGCGGCTACTAAGCGCTAAGTGCTCAGGCCATTGTCCTCACTTAAGAATAGAGCGAGCGAAAAGGGCTTAGCCACGATCGCCACATGCAAGCAATAAAAATTTTAAACTGGTAAGGCGCCCAGTTTGGCGATAGTACCTATCACAGTTAAATCTCTCTTTCGGCTACAACCCCAGGCCACAAAAGTGTTGAGTTCTGTAGACAAGTAGCTGAAAAAAAAACTTTATCTGAAAGTCATGGCTTTTTTGACACAGAAAAAAAATTAATGTGCTGAAAAACATTATTTCGTTTTCTATACATATACGATGCTATATATTTTTTCTATACCTATACCTATTTTTTGATACCTATACGATGCTGTGAAGAAAAAACATTTCGCACGCTGCACGCGGCCGATCCACACGTCGTTAAGGCGACGTGTACGCCATCACGCGGAATTATGCCGGCGACATCCCGCAACGCGTTGCCCCAAATTGACATTCAATCAGTGTCGCGGCATTGTTTCCCTATCAATCCTTATTGGGAGTTGGCACACGCGCGCCCCGCGCCGATATGCCGCCATCAAATCGCAATTTGTTTATGAAAATTTATTGTATTCGCCATTACCGCGCTGCGGATTCTTTTCCTGCGGGAGCGGCCCGGAACGAAATCACCTTATTCAATTCCCTTTTTGCATACATCACACACGCGGGTGTCTTCGGAGGGGAACATTGAAGGTTTTTGTCTGAACACGTGAATCGCGTTTGGGACGCGTGTTCGCTTCTTATTAGTCTGGTTTGCGTTAGGGTTTTTCGTAAATCGCCCGCAGGCCGAACGTACAGTACACCTGCTTGCGAACATGTAATGTGATATATATATTTAAGTATATTTTAAGAAAGTTTGATGAACGATAGATGAATTTTGTAGTAACATTTGAATGAACGACATAATTTAAGATGAAGGGCACGAATTCAAATGTCTATAAAACCTCAAAGATCCAATGTCTAAATTGTTAGTAATATTCTATATATATATAATACTTTTTCTGTCATAAACGGTTCGTTTAGTGAACAGAAAAAAACAAATAAGATAGGGATGCTAACCTCCGACAAACACCCTATTCCACCTGTTCACAACGCAAAGACGCGAGAGACGAATCACCCGCGAATTTCCAATTCCAGATTCCGCGAAAATCATTTATCAGCGCGGAATTAGCGCGTCACACACGCGAAGTGTCGATGGTAAGTGGAGCGCGCGATATGACATCGCCTCCCTTCTGTTTCGAGGATTTGGGAAAAGAATCGGCGCATATATCACCGTTAATAGGGTGGAGAGAGCACTACTTATGCGTAATGCGACAAGGGAACATGCTACTCGCTCGTACAAGTACGCGCGAATACATTTCCAGAACTGGATTTTCAATGGCAATAAATATGTGAGCGCGCCGAGCCGAGCAGTCGGTGCGCTGAGGTTTTATCCAAAAATATGTGGTTATACTCTTATGTAGCATATCTAAAAATACTCTTAGTAAACACTCTGCTAATGTGTTGCCATTTTAATATTCTAGATACACCTGCAGCAATACAAAAATGCTACATTAACCCCTTGCTTGCAACATAACAATATAGCTACAGTTGACGCGGTCGTAAACACGACAGAATGACGCTCCGTAAAAAGCTACGATGTCGGTAAATATGGACAGGCGATGTCTTCACTGACGGTAAAATTACGGTAAAGACGCTTTTGCCACCAGCGGCGGCGGCGCGACGGGGAGACGTGGAAAGCTAATTTTTTATTGATATGTTGTGCAGCGCTTAGCGGGTACATACAAATATGAGGTTTCCTTTCAACAAAGCGCTTTGAATTGAAATTTACTGGGTATATTTTTTGAGGATTTGTTCGTAATGTTTATTCTATAAACACGCCATTGAAGTACCTACATGATTAAGCTGCATTGTAATGCAAATCCTTTTTAGCATTTTTAGAAGGAAAACAAAGCGAAATGTGTGTACGTTACGTACACAATTATTTTAATAACAAATGTTTTGTGAAAATACTTTCAATTAGCGAGGTATGTATACCAAACGATTAGTGTTAGTTTACACAAGTTTCCATTGTATAAAAGCCCGTTGATTGATAAAAGTCCATAAATGCCGGGCTCCCCTACCTACTACCCCTAGCTACCGCGACTTACCTTTAGTTAGATACTGAAAGACATCAATCATGTAAAATAAGTATAATTTACTTCGTTAAGTACCAATAATTACGTACAATTCACAAAGCAAAGTGTGCTAATCTGTACTGCAATAGCATATTGTTATCTATTTATTTCCCGCAACAAGCGCTGAATCAACTGAAGATTATGCTAAATACGTGTAGGTATTATTTCCTGCGACGCGCAGCGCATACGTAACTAGGAGTTTATGAAACAACCCTCGCTAAAAAGCTGTTATATTTTCAACACATGATTATGTAAAAGAATTCCGAGATTTCCACGTACGAGGGAAGAGAATGTGTGTCGTTAAGACGCGAGGTTTTGCCGATTTGCATCTTTGCCACTCTTTTGTGGGGTGGGTTTTCTCACGATGAAACATTACGGGATCTCGAGCATTAAGTCTGCGCCGTCGCTCTACGGCATACCATATATTCGTAAACAATTCTCTATTGATAGGAATAAAATTCTGATCTGGACTACATTTTACTCTTAGCGGTGATAAAGAGATAAAACTTAAATATTTCGATTTAATTGGGTACTTGTCTTATCAAAATATACTGGGTTGTTTAAAGATGTTTAAAGATAATCTGTCGTTTGACTGATCGTTACCACACTCAACCGTTATCTACAGATTATTATTATACTTACTACAAAAATATGTAATAGATATTGATAATTATTTTTCACTTTTCCCAGTGATTTTTCTATCGTGTTTTGTTCTTCACGGCGGCTATGTCGTGCCATGCACCGGTTACCCGACTCAGGGAACGTCAACCGTTCCTTTGCTATAATAGATTATTAATGACAGTAAAGCAGTAGATAATCATAATCAAAATCAATGCCCTAACTAATCTGTAATGTTTACATTTTTCATGAAATTAACGATGTTCCCAGTTCCTTAATGAAATAAACCGTATTTTCCGACCCAGCAAACGACTTCCTCGTCAAGTTAATAACACAAAACAAATTACCAACGAAATCTCCCAGCAGCACCGTAACAATTAATCAAAACATTCGGCGTCGAAAAAAATTAAAACGAAGAATCCTTCCGAGCCTGTGAACGTCATTATTAATATTTAAATCTTGGAAATGACTCAACAAAACTGCGAAATATAGATATAAGTCTGCAATAACCCATTTAGGAGGATAAGAAAAAGGGATGGTAGTCATTAGCATATAATGACAGTAATTAAAATACACAAATAGAGCTATAAAGAAGGCCCGGCGTTGAAGGGTTGTCTTCATCATCCGCGGCGAGAATTTATACATGGCAAATATTTTCACTGCGGCTCTGGCAAGCCGCTTCGGAGTTAAGAACGGCATTGTTTAATTTATTAATTAATGGACCCACTGTTGCGAGACGCGGTGATGACGGTAGCGGAATGCCGTGTCACAGATTAGCCTCCGGAAATAAATCTGCATATGCACGTATACAACCCTGCCTTGTCAAAAAGAACTTTAATTTTTCTAACGAAATCGTCACTTCAATCAGGACTGCAGTGCAGTGTGACTTGATTATCTTGCCTTAGATTATTTTTTCTAACAGAAAATGTAGTGCACAAAAACTATGTTACAAGAATTTCTAACTCCACCAAGCTTTAATCCGTTTAAATTATTTCAATTCATTCCTATCTAGTCCCGCTCCGTCGCCTCCACAGACAATGGGTCGGCTAATTACGAGATGTAAGGCTTTATTAACGCAATCGGGCGGTTATTAACATTAAAAAATAATATTTACAGGGCTCAGCGCCGAGGAACGCTCCTAATTTACGAATATTGCGGCATTAGGTTTACTGCGCTCGCCTTCTACCCTTCCGTCTCACAAATAATTGCAGTGATGTTACGCCTTGAGGAATGGGATGAGCGTCAAGATTAAAGCTCATCAGAGCTGTTACACTGGAGAAAATTTAGCATTTTAATAGCAGGAATTAGAATATTCGCAATCCAAAATATTTGTGAAGGTATTCACACGGCGGCGGCGCTAGCAAAATCGAGTCTATGGCGTAAATCGACTCAAATTAGCACTCCACAAATCACCCATTGATATTTTAATCAAGAACCGTCCCTCTGCCCATTCCAAGATTTCACTATTAACATATAAATGGCGGGTAAAAAATGACATCAGCATTTTAATTTTTCGATATTACGAAGCGATTTACAAATTAGCGGGTAAGAAAAACGTTATAGAAGCCTTGAGAGGGTCGACTTGCTCGCAGATGTTCTATTTAAATGTAAATTTGCCCCGACACGCCGACGACATGGATAAAAAATAATTTATAATCAAAATATTTGACAGGCTCGTCAAAATAATATGCGGAATAATAATGAATCAGATCGGTTTGACTTCATAAATATTATAAACTAGGTTATTAGTAACTGAGAAAATTTACACAAATTGGCCTTCACTATCTTATGATTATTTAATCTATACTTACTATACCTGACGCTTACTTTAAGAGAGAGACTATAGATTATAAAACTGTTGGGCAGTTATTCCAGCGGGCTCGTGGGGTGGGCGGGTGTATTCCTTTTATGCTGTATTTAGCTTACCTATTACATAATTATTATGTTTAGAAATAATAGAAGCCATTAGAAATACAATGATTTTTTATCAACACCTTTTCAAAGAAAAAAAAAACTAAATTTGCCAACGGTATTTAATCAAAGCTCACAACAAACACTAGCGGAGGGTGACAATTGCAGGCACCGGATGAAAAAAGGAAGAAAGAATTCTTTTCAGTGGAAAAGGCAACAATAAGAGAAAGAATTGTAGCAAAAAGGCCGCGGCGGAAGTGGAAGTGACAGATCGCCGACAATGGTGGAAAGTCACACCTCTTGTTTACGGGCGACGGGCACGATCCCGAATTAGCTATCATTTACTTAAGCACTTCATATAATTAAGTGGAAAGGCCATTAGTGTCGCGGAGGGTCGCCATATTCTTTTCATGAGCGACTCTAATTGCAACTGTTAGTTAGGCGGAGTGTCAAGACTATTCCCCATGTTGGAGACTGCGTACGTGAGAGTTTCCTTCGTTATTTATTGGATTTTTTAATAATACGGTGAAAAATTGCTGAGGTTTACTAGGTATAGTAAGAGTGCATGGAATAGAAGTAAACAAACTTTCAAATAAAATATTATTTCGGGGGAGGGAATAGGGTTTGACTGCAAGGACTTGACTTATGAGAAAAGTGTTATTTATAGAAGTTAATTCAAGAAGAAGTATACCTTATGTAGGTATACTTACTAACGAATCACTTTTATTACATTCTCAGCTACAAAATTTTAGCTAGGTACGTCTCTGTTTAGCTTAATGATGAAAACTGGTGAAATTTCAACCACAAGGCTTCTTGTTTTCAAATATGCGTCCCACAAGAATGTACATTAAACCCCTCTGCGTCTTGAATTAACGAATCGATCATAATTGATTAAGTACTCCGCCAAGGAGTACCACAAAGGAGTCCGAATGGACCACCTCAGAGGAAAACAAAAACAAGCCCTCCCCTCCTTTTCTGACCGAGCCGTCGAAAGCGAAATCTGGCTTTGTTCATTTACTCGGTAAACCGATAATTTCATTAAACAACAAAGTGGGACTCGTCGGAAGCTCTCTGTAAACACGCCGAGAAGCCAATGTCCCCCAAGATGGGAAATTCATTTGGAGAAAAAATTTGAATCTTAGCGGGCGCGGCGAATTAGGAACCCACCCCGTCTCTTGTTTATTCATGTTGTTTGCAAAAAGCATTCCGAATGCATCGTCACTGGAGACACAATTAAGAGAGAAAAACTTCATTAACTTTACGCTCTTTAGTTGGTCAACAAACTACTCTGCAGTTAAAGCAGGAAATCTAGTATTATTTTCGAAGTCATCTTTAAGAAAATGCATCATTAAAACAAGGTTAAACATCGCTAATTTGCTTCGTTAGTTTACAAAATTCCTCAAAAATACCTCCGAAAGTAATTTACCGTCTATTGAACATTGGGCTCCTTAACCCTTAAACACTCTACCGAACAATCCGGTTAATATTGTTCGCGTAACCTAAAACGGTTGCATTCCGTACGTTAAAAATATCGCGGAGTAATTTGGAGCATTCGGCCGGGCTACTCGCATTAAAGTTAGTAGCGGGCAAATTAAGCCGAACCCCCGATATATTGCGTTTGTTCTTTTGAAGCCGGCAGTGAAGGGTTAAAAGCCAAGAATGCTTTGCTTTTTATACTAAGTCCAATAAAATGGGGGTGAGGGCTGGCTGTGTGTTGATAGGTATGGAATAATGGTCCACGGAGAATGTCAATAAAGGAACACGTGTGTTGATAGCGTCATGTTCAGATGACGCATAAATAAGCGACACACTACGTACCTTTAGCATCATTATCCAATTTTATCGCTGATACTATATATTTTCCACACACGAGAACCCACAAATACTCGTTACACAAAGCCAATGAATTATACCTCAGCCAGGTAATTAGACCGAAAATACCATTAAATTAATAAATAAAAAACAGGAACGGGGCCCCATCGACTCTCGGAGCGACGCATGGGCCCCTCTGTCGAATAAATTTATGTAAAAATTTTCATTAATATTTTTGAGGCCGAGCGTCCGCTAGCCCTTGGGAGTGAAAATCGAGTTCGCGGTTGCGATGGAAAAATGCAAACCGAAAATTATGGGGTCCCTCGCCTTGTATTTGCTTATGAATACCGTCCGTACCTGAGCATGCCTTTCATATTGTATGGCAAGTATAAATATATGATACGTATGCGATACGGACAAACAAAATTAAAACGTTATTGACATCATTTTGCCGCAGAGAATCCATTGCTAAAACATTGAACAGCAAAAAGTTCCCTTTTTCTGAAGTAGTTTTTACCCTCGACCTGTAAGGCTGTAAGACACTATGAAAAACGCCCCTCGCGGGATCTTGCGAGATTATGAAAGATTTGTGAGTTCTCAAGTGGAGCCCGCGCCCGCCGCGGCCGGTCGCAGCCAGCTTAAGAGATTTAAATCGCTCGCTGGCCCGGAATGCCAGATACAAACAGATTTCTCACTGCCCCGCGATTACGTGAAATGATATCTTGAAGTAACATGCGGAAGTTCAGGGATAGATAAAACCGAAAACAAATAATTTTACAAATTACACAGACCTAGGTAAATACGTATATTTATAGAAACGTTTACTAAGCAGCTTAATTCGATAGGTATATACTCTTAAAAGTATATACCTATACTAGTAGTTCCGTGAGAACAGTAGACCTCGCCAGCCCTTATAAACCAAACCTAAAAGAAACCAACAAAAGTCAACTTTGGAAACAGAAAAAGTACCTACTAAAGTGACAAAAATTAGCACTTTAAAGCTTAATATTTCGCAAACGGATCCCTGAATCGAAAAATGTTTATCACACACCCGCGATATTTTTGAAAGACCCATCCAACGATACCCCACACCATGGATATCACGCGGAAAAAAATAATTTTCCATTTTACGTATGCAGTTCTATGAACATAATTTATTTTTTCAACTTTCTTAAGTCGATCCACTATTACTCAAAAACTAATAGAACCTACTTAGCCGTAATAGTTTTCCTTGTAACTACGTTATATATGCTACTGCCACGAATTTTTTCACATTTCCAGAAGCAACCGTTTAGCTGGCAGGGGGGGGGGGACACGTGACTCTAACAAAAATTACCGCTTTAAAGCTTAATATTTCGCCAACGGATCCCTAAATCGAAAAAATGGTATTCACACACCAGCAATATTTTTGAAAGACCTATCCAACGATATCCCACACTATGGGATTCACAAGAAAAAAAAAGTTCACTCCCACTTTGCGAGTATGGTAGGTACTCTAAAAAAAATGTTTTTCAAAATTTTATTCTACTCATTTTGTAGGTTTAATTAATTTATACATATGCCAAATTTTCGTCAAAATCGGTTGAAAAATGCGACCTGTAGAGAATTACAGACAGACAGACAGACAGACAGACAGACAGACAGCCGGACAAGAGCATTTTTGGCCAGTCTCGAAACGTAGACGCTTCGCTCGCTTCGCTCGCTCGGTCAACTACAAGTACACATGTAGCGATGAATATTAATTTGCAGCAAAACTTGATTTCATTCTAATTCAGGTATTGAGTTGGCTAAATTCGTTCCATTTGCCAGTTTTGCTGTGTGCCTTGAATCGACCGCAGACTGCGAGCTCCATGTAATGCCATGTAGAGCTCGCGCGCCACCACAATGCACCCAAAATCTGTAAGCGATATCTCCTCGAAACCTGTAAATCTTTCAGGCATTTTTATATTCGCCGAGTTCTCCCCAAGTCTGAGGGCTAAGCAACTCGCACCGCCGACCCCGAGATTATATCTTGACACTTGATGGATGAATGGTTATTGGATCTTTACATTTTTATCATTTTGATACAGTCGCTTGGGCAAGGTTTGTGTTTGTGCAGTGCAGGGAGCGTAGTTCACATAAATATGTTTTTTAAAGTTTTGTAAAGTCAGTGCTTGTACAAAGTTAAGAAGTATAACAATCTTTTGAAGAATTTGTTATCGAATACTGATTTACTGTTAAAGATTCGCAAGAAAAGGTTTCGTTCCCACCGATTTATTTATGACTATGACTGACTATGACTGTTCATGTTTCATTGATCATATGGACGTAATGCTCGAAGACAGCGTGTACGTGTTGTATCGAATTTGTTATTTGGTTGGAGATAGTATTTTAAAGTTTCAAATTAAATCCTTGCAAATTTCCTTTGTGATTTTAAAATAATTACAATAGCGGCTGGATGCGAAGTAGCTTTCTATAGTACCTTCTCTCGCAACAGTTAGGTAATATCTAAGACACATACTTATCGCGCCGATCTGGCTTATCTTAACTTACTTACAAGTAAAGCCCTCATCTTCCTTATAATATAGATGATTTTAAATACACATAAAGTATGTAGCAAACGATTCAGCAAACGAGCACACCTCATGTCGGCGTGAAATATGTAAAATTGGCAATGTTCTTAGTAAGCACCGGCGCGGGGCGCTCCGTCTGACACTGCGACCCGATCGTTTGCACTCTTTACTACACCCCTATCTCGCACTTCATATCGTGTAGCGTCCGCAAAACAACTCGCAAAAACAATTCATATAGACGTCACTTGCATTTGATAGATTATGTATATACACTGTCATTTACTACACAAAATTGTAGTTGGCGGTACGTACTTCAGCTCTAAATGGTACCGGCGCTTATGTTAATCAGAGTACAAATTAAGAGTCTGACACTTCGGTGTGTATGAGGCAGCTCTTGCATAAGATAGGACTATCAGAGACCGTCAACCAATTATGAAGCACTTGCGAATGCAATGCACTGGCTGCAAAGCGAATGGTGTACTAGTTATAGCTTACCCTGAACCTGAGAACTACGAACTCCTGCCCCTACTTAATAGCTTTTACACTAATATAATATCTAGAACTAACATTTAAACACTGGCTGACACAATATATAGATCCCAGACAATAAATAAGTAACCACAAGGCGGGCTTTCTGTCAATTAGCCATGCCATTCCACACGCTTATAAAAAATACTTATAATGCAGTGTCATGTTTCGAACTTTCGCTTTGACTTTTGCTTCGTTTGATATGCGCTCACCAATTTCACATTCAAATGTCACCTCAATCTCACATTTCATCGATTCCGTAAGAATACAAAAAATGGTTTGAGTAACAACAATCATCCATATACTGCTATAGTTACCCCTATGACATTATCCTTTAGAATGTGGCTGTCAAAATTAGAAAACTCCGCAGAATGTGGACGTCATTTTATGATTTTCGAGAAATCACTCATACCTATACATATATATACGTGATAATAGCCTACAGCGACGACACCCAAACGGGTCGCATCATATTCTGCAGACAATATTAATAAAACCCGATCGGGTTTTATAACACTCTGAGGGTTATCCGATTCCTGTGCTATCCGTACCGCGCAGTTTTCCGCCCGCTTTACCGCGCACATCATACGCGATACGGTCTCAAAAACGGCGCGGTCCGCCCGCGCCCGCGCCCGCGCCGCGCGTCGCGTTAGCGGAAACATATCAATTCAATTTGAAAATCGGTTGGTAGCTCGCCGTGAAATAGGGCTGTCATGTGCTAAATCATGGGAAGTCATGGCACCGCCGCGTGATAAACATATCGGAAGGGTTTATGTTTTATTAGCTGTGACGGAGGGTTTTATCTTGCGTCTCGGTTGAACAGTCGAGGAAAATGTTCGTGACCACTGTTGATTTTTGTGTTTTGTAACTTTTAAGATTGTGATACCGGATATATTATTGAAATTGCATTTCTATAACGGAATAATAATTCGATAGACATACGTTATTATTCGAGTATTATAATTTCAGATCGTCAATTCAATAAATTATAAGAATGTAAACGCTTAATACACCGGTGAAAATAGATGAGAAGTTCGTAACTAATATTACTAACAAACACCGACGTAAGTATAGCCGCAACATCTTGCGGGGTGACAGTAATTTTGTCTCGCCGCCCCGCACTTAGAAGCTATTCTTTACTAAAACCCTGCAACCGCCGGTAGTTAAGCTTGTTTCCCAATTAACCCGCCCCAGCTAATAAGATAGAAAGATCCCGCTTCAGTAAAAATTCAGCGCGTCATCCACGCCGGAGTGGGCATAAAAATTAAAAATGCACACGCGCCCGCGATGCCTCAAGGAAAGTATGCCGCGCGCCGAGCGAATGTTTCCTGAAATTTTAAAAGGACTGTCGTTTTTTAACAGGCTGTGTTTAAACAAATTTTTCTCCATTACATTTATAACAAGGTTAATTATAGCTACAAATAGATATAATACCTACACGTAATTTTTTTGTAAGGCGAACAAGTGGTATCTTTCACGGGCATCTTTGAGAATTCACGGGCAGTCTTTTACAGTATAGATCATGATATAGAATATCCATTTATTCTATGTATTGCTGCAATTGCCCGGTTTATCAGTGCCTTATTGACGAGAGAAAACGGCGTGTATATGTTTCGACATTAAATTACTAGACGGAGATAAATCATCTCAGAATGAGTACTACGCGAGTAATGCAGTGCAATGGCGAGGCACTAAATACAGATAATTTAAACATCGATCGAACGAGTAAGTGAAGATACGGCTCACATGTACCGACAGATATGTACCGATTTAATATCCCACTCATAATTGAAGCGAACGTTCTTCCAAACCCATTACAGGAGCTCCCAGACTCGTCGAGACCCTGCCGAGGTAATGAACTCACATTATAAATGCAACGAGGCATCGCCTCCGCCGATGCACCGCGAACATACTCCGACGCGAAGAATTAATTCATTTGCATGTAAAACTTCACCCACGGCGCTAAGATTAGGTACCTAGGTATGTAGGGAGGGTCGATGGAGGTTACTGAGGTACAGAGTTTCTTGTCACACTTTGATACACTCGTAAATACTCGTAATAGTTTGATAACCTCAAAAGTGTTGTGAATGAAACAAATTCATACCGTTTTTAAAGTTAAAATCATTACCTGCCTTACGACATGCGTGTTGTGCTTAGTCGTGTAGTACTGTTAGTTAGTTATATGTATTTCAACAAATAAAAAATAATTGGCTGTTTAATTACCTATGTATATAGCGAAGGTATCATTACAAAATGTTGCTAATGTTTGACACAAGTATTTGCTCTAAAAATTTGGTCTTGACATGCGAGTACTTTATTAAAGATATATAAGCCACTTACCTACATATACATAGGTAGGTTTCAGTATGACTCCCACAAAAAAAATTGTTTAAAATTTTAGTTTATGAGTTCTAAAGTTTGTTGACTCTCGGCAGCACCCCAGTGTCTCTTAACCTGCATTACCCCGCACTGCTAATAGGATCCGTGCGGTCCCCTCATTCGAAACCACCTATAATTGCACCTGCACTCCACGATCATTTTTTACAATTTAAAAGTGTATTTTTGAACGTTAGTGAATTAATCACTAATTATTCGAATAATGCGATTCGAAAATCGGTATGCTTTCACCACTTATTGCTTTATGTAGTACTGTTAGAGGCGGCAGATTTGGAGATAAGCACGTACTTGTAAATGCGTCAATGTCGAATTTCAAGTGCATTGTATGTCATATTACAATTAAGATAATATAGGTAGGTAGGTATATCTTGACACAAAGTATTCAATAAAAATGTTGACACTCTATGTGTAAATGATTAATTAACTACTGTCAACTACTTCATACTATATACACCACTAACAACCAAGTAACTAAACTGACAAACGAACTAACTAATTTTCCAGCAAAAAATCCTGAAAAATTAAACAACCTAATCACCCAAAATGACGGCCTTATAACGTCGAGCGGTGTTCGCTCTTCGTCCGAATTAGCTTCGTTTGCCGAAGGGCCGTCTGAAAATGACAGCTGTCAAAATATTCTCATTCGAACTGAATTATTCCTACAACTTTCCGGGATTGAATGTTAAATGTTACATTTTGTAGCAAGAGTAGTTAATTGGTCGTTGAAAGATTATCTACGGAAGTTTTTGTGAGTATTTTATCTTTTGTAATTTATTAGGTAGGTTACCTACAAGATACTTAGAGAAAAAATACTGGGGTATTTTTATTAATGATCGGAGGCCATACTTCACAAGCATTTAAGGTGGCACAACAATATCAAATGCTTCAATTGGCAACATTACGTGCCCCGTGACCAGCACGAGATATAGCGGCACCGGTGGGTATTATTCCAAAGTGAAGTATACTGTGCTCAGCGTGGCTATTACGACCATTATTCCCGCATAATATGCGAAGACCTAATCCCAGCAGTGGACGTTGCCTTAATGAGATGTGCCATTTTCCAATTGGGCCAAAAATAATACTTGGACATTTTACCATTTTGGTTATTAGTCGCGTAAATCGTTTTTGGCATCGAAAAATACACCTACGCCTATGCCATCCAAGGTACTTTACAAATTACCCTCCGTTTACAGTTCCCAATAGACGGCAGCGAAGTTTCTAAAGTCTGCGAATGATCTTACAAAGTATAGGCCGCCATGGCTCCCCGCGGTCGCCTGGAGGCTTCGAGGCGTGCTATGTCGATACAGTTTTAGAGCTATGCAAATGTTATGGACAACAAAAAAGTTAATGTCAATGATAAGTGCGCCCCCCAGGGGGCGATCACGCGCACGCCGAGTTTTTTCTTAGCGCCTCTCATTGGAGGGTTCCTTATTTGTGTAGTGCGCTATTGTGTTGCTATCTTTAATTTATTTTGCGAGTTTATAGTAGGTAGTTAGTGAGAAGTGGCTTGGGTATTTTTAAAAGTTAATCATTACCGTCACCTTCACAGAGGCATTCTGTATGGACTTCTGTTGTGCCACTTTTTAAATCAAAAAAAAAAAACGAAAGTGTGGATATTTGTTTGTTTGTTGCTCAATCACGCTATTACAGCTAATCGGGCTTTAATTAAACTTGATAGAATGATAGCTTATATCCTCAAATAACATATAGGATACTTTTTAACGCTGGTATATTTTGCCCATCGCTCCTGAGGAAATAATAAGAAAATGACTGAAAAACAAAAGTTAATCAACGTCAGTTTTTTTTTCCAAAATCCATCTGCAGATTATAATTTAAAACATGGGCTGGCATAATGGCGGAGGACAGAGAAGGAACTTGTACTTAAGGTGGTCGATGGCTTAATAACTAGGTATCGCTGGAAGCAGCTGTTATGATACCGGCCGAAAGTGTCGCCGCACTCACCCTTAAAGAGATTTTTTACGTGCTGCAATAGCATGGAAAGGAACTTTTATGATTCTGAAAACAATGAAGTGTGAACAGATTTACGGCAATTTGAATCAGTATAATAACGAAATATTGTTTTAAGAAGTGTCAAGAAGACCTTGATGCATACCACCGCAGTCTCTTGCCATCCATAACCAGATACGTTACGTTGTACGTTAGTACGTAGTACGGGTACGATTTCTATATATTTTTCCACAGTCTGTCCGTGACCTCTACTCCAAAATCCTTCAGATTTTTTTGTATAGCCACGTTCGTGACCTTAGGTTCCGCCGGACTTCACTTTTTTTTGTTGGCATGATTTGTTAAATAATAATAATATAATTAATTAGGTACTCGTCAATAAAATCTCACTCTATATTATCATATCCTCTACTGACTCGACGCTAAGGCGATCGCCTTTTTCTCGCCCCCAACCTGCGGAAAAAATAGGGGAGATTCCTATCTTGTCGCTTCTAATTTACTTATTCCTCTTTTAAAGACTTATTTACCTTCAAAATCCCATTGTGTCCCAAGCGGGCCTAAGCGGAGATTTCCTCAGTAATAAGGAGAGGCCTCTCGACGTGTCAAACGAGGTTTTTTCTTAAAAAAGCAATAACAATTTACATAAACACCCGGTTCTAGTTAACAGTTAATAAAGGAAACGATGTCGCAATTGACGGGGATGCCTCCTTTAAATGCCTTTTAGATGGAAATGTGACAGCGCATTGTTTTACAAGACACTTTTTGCTAACTTTATTGTTAGATTAAATAGAGGATCAAATTGAATCAATTTTATTTCTTGGGTGTCTGTTGTCTTTTCAATTTACGCTTGCTCGATTGGCATACGTATATCGCAAATCAACATCAACAAAATAGTACCAATCTCATCGGTTTTCGGTTCAGAATGACTAGGGAGGAGTTGGTGGAGACTGCTTTAAAATTTAATCAAATATAACCCGCGGTGTATACACATGAGCGTTACGCATGAATGTTGTACACAATGACCCAAATTCGGTGGAGGCTGGTGCCGGAATTGTTTCATTAGAGCAACCCAAAACTTTGATGCCGTCCGCCGCTGGGCGCGCGCGGCCATCCGATCGATCCCAGGTTCATCGCACTCTATCTGCCAATGTTACTCTACAGTAACACACTTGAACCAGGAGTTAACCCCAAATCAAAAGTAAAAGTCCCATTCATACTTCTCCAAAAAGTTAATGGCACGACCCGGCCAGCGCATATCAACCCCATCCCATTTAAAAACTTTCTGCATTCAACTTCACTAATAGTAATCTGAAACAAAGTTCGCCCGGTTCAAGGTCGCAATTTAAAGTTTTTCGAAAAGTTCTTTTCCCGCTCACTTTTTTATAAGTATATAAATCTTTTTGCCGGCGAAGTTCCACCAAAGTTTTTGGCCCAGATTGTCATCGATTTTTGTTTGAAGAGTTTGTTTTTTCATTGTTCTTCTTTACTTGTTTGACGGTTAATTCATAAAAACTTTGCCGCCTGCACAATCGATAACGATCGCGGACAGTTTGTAAACAGAACCATGTTTTTATTTGTTCACTATCACCTGATACTGTTGCTTTTCAGCGTGACAAGAAAGCTAAAATAATGGAATGGTCCATACAATACAAGGTAGATGTAATCTGTGTCTCGCCCGGCCGAGTGGATCGACTATACATATTATAGTCAAACAGAACTATGGTGGTTGGAAATAAGCTTGAGAATGTACCGTAAGCGCGATACTGTGACGATTAAGCTTATTTAAACCGTTCCTTTTAACCTGTAATCTATGTACAAAACCGCTGTATAAAATCGCTTCAATAAGTTTCAATATATCATTGCCTCATATGAAAAACAATAAACCGCATCTCCGCTGAACACCCGACAACATTCCCTAGTAAAAGCTGCGATATTTTCAGTTGCTCCATAAATATTGCGTTTTCGCGCGGGCTGTAAATATTTTCCCCATCATGAAGGCTATGCATGGAGTCGCCGGAGGGCTCTCATCACCTCGGCCCTGAATATTTTTGTATGTATTGTAAGGGCCCCTCTGTCTCAACTTATGTAAATGCTTCCCTAACACTTTCGTCGTTTTTCCCGAATTTGACGCACAATACAGTGCAATTTGATGGCAGATCCCGACATTACCCCGTAAGTTTGCCCTCTCGGATCGCATATGGATTTGCAAATGGAAAGTGTGATTTGAAGTTCACTTCAAGGGTCTTTTGTAAATATTTATTAAAGTGCAATATGTTTGCTGATACATTTAGATATTCACTACTAACAGTAGGTTGAAATTGGCCGTGATGACGCGAATTTTTTCTTTCGTAAAGTCAAGACGCAATAATAAAATCACGTAAAATTTCACCCAATTTTAGTCAATAAAAAAGTATAGAAAGAGAATCTGGCAATAAGGAGGAATATTTTTAACATTAATTGCTACTTGCGTAGACAAAGAAGGCATAATGAATAGCCGTCCCCTGTCCGTCGCGGCTGATTTATTTCATGACTTCTCGGATATGCAAATAACATTACAATTCAAAGATGTACAGTAGGTATCCTCGCCCCCTTAAAAGAAATCCGCGGCGACCGCAGAATGATGCCAATCCAGGGTGAATCTTAATATTTTATGTTGTGTTATTTCCCTTTTCTCTTTCCGCGATGATATTTATTTCCTTGCCGACAATGAGATTCCCACTTTGGCGCGTAATAAAAGAGAATTATTGTTCATCTTTTTATAGCGCGCCGTTTTGTTGGGTTTTATATTTATCGTGAATCGTGATTGAAGGAGTGTCGGTCTCTCGACTGTTGCATCCTATACTCGTATCGAGTTTATATTTTGTGCTTATCAATCTACGAGGCATCACATACTTCAGTTTTTCTATTTATTCAGTAATTCATCGTTGATTTCTGCAGATTTACTAACATATCAGTACTAAACTGATATTAAAACTACGGCAATCGGCAACTTTGTATCCGATTAAACACAACACAGTTACCTACACATTCATCTTCTACTTATTGGAACCTAATAACTTTCCTCTATGTAGTTATGTTCATAGCAAATTTTAAAAGTTAACCACCAATCCATAATACGTCCAGCCACACCGCCGTGTATCTCTCACATGGGTGATTAACAAGCCCCCAGTGGTTCAATGTTCAAAAGAGTGGGAAAAAATCATCGCGGTTCGTGGCCTGGGGAGTGATCGGGCCGATGATGGATGGCCACGCTAATTGGATGATGGATGATGAGGCGCAGACCCAAGACGGTTGCCCCGTGTAACGTAACTGCGGCGGCGTGTTTACCACGCGGCTGTCATGCGAGGCGTGCTATATTGATAGCACGAAGCAACAAATGGTTGTTACTAAGGGAAAGTTCACTTTTTAGTCACACGATTCAGGAACCGGAACAGTACAAGAAGTGCCCCGATCATTTTATAATGGAAAAATTACATTATGGGTTTGACAGTGAAATAATAGCTTAACCTAGATGGAATAATTGAGGTATGAATAGAAAAAGCGCATTAAGCGATAAGACTGGCTATACATTGTAATGTTTAGACTCAAGAATTGTAATATTGTGTTATTGTGAAGTTAAGGTTTAGAAATGGGACTGTATTTTTATCATCCTTGGTCAAATTACACACTACATTTACTGATTGCAAGCTTCATACTTTGCTTTAAAAGTAATCGCATTTCGTCCCAGTCCATTGATGAAAATAGACTTATTACGAGATGCTCAGGGCTCCGCTCTTTACCTTACTTATGTTACCTCAATATATATTTTACGAAACTCGTATTTGTAATAAAATAACAGTTGATGTATTTGCCACTGATATAATTAATAACATAAATAATCTACCCAAAAATTTGATGTGGGAGGTACCTCCCACATCAAATATCAAACATTGGTGTTACGTTCAAGCTCAAATTAAACATCGAGAATGTTACATGGAAGCGAACCATCGCAATATTTGCAAATAGTAATTAAATTCCACATTAGCGGTACAAAGCTGAAGATACGCGGCGGAACCTAATTTTCATAGCTGATTAGACTTACCCCACGTGGGATCACATGATTACCCCATGTGCCCCTATTCTGCAAGTCTACTTAATGCGACATCGAAATTAATATGTAAGTGTAGTTTTGGCAGACATGCAATCCAAAACAAATCTTTGTTAGTTATCTCCTCAAGCGTGAGCCGAGCCATATTATAAAAACTCTTTTAATGAAATCTGTAATTCATTAACAGACTAGAAAGGCGGTACAATTAAATCGAAACTTGCGGTTATTTAGCCGGTATTGATAAAATACCGCTTACAGCTATACACAGCCTTAATTTTATTATTGAAATACTAACAGATATAAACATATACTCATAGATATAAACTTTAAATCGAGTAACTAACGATTCTGAAATAGATGAAAATGATTTTTACGATCGCGTACAATTCTATTATTTTTAATTCATTTTAGAACAACCCGAGTCCCAGAATAGGCGCCCGTTTATACGTCTGCTGAACCCACGTTGATGCTACCCCTATCAACTGTCGGATGCACGCCACGTCACTGTTGACGTCATATTTGACGTCTTAGCAGTGAAAGACACAACATTATTTAGGTTTTTTTTTCAGCTTATTATCTGTAATTGAATGAGTGGATGTGGTTCCAGGCGGTTCTCCCTTTTAAAATTGTATTCGTTTTTAAATTCATTCGTTATAATTAATTATAAAATCTAATGGGAACAAGAGACAATTTGTAAGTACGTACCTACCTACTTCTGAATCAGAGTCTACTTCTACTTTAGTTTTCGGAACTTATGTAGGTATTATAGTTTATTATAATACATGCTTTTCAGTGAAACAAAACATCGTGAGAAACCTGCATACGCCTAAGATTAGAATTTCTATTATGTATGAAGTCCACCAACACGGATTGGGGCAACTTTGGCAGACGGGTTTGGCACAACAGATTCTGTAGGGCCGAAGTGTCGTCAGGTATCCTTGGCCGCTAAGAAGATAAAATATAAGATTGTCCTGTTTTGTTATTTTTATTTTGTTACATTCCTTTTAAATAATCGCAAAGAGGTACCTATTTAAAACGATACGCACCACATTTCACCGAACTCACTCCGCTGTACCGCTCAGTATACTTACAGGATAAGAGTCGGTGCATATAAAAGCTGTCTAGAAAGTTTTCTGTCGCTCGAGGCCGATCGATACGGCACGAGGTGCGCCCGGGAATTACACCCGGGGTAATGAATGTAACGACGACTAGTTACACTGTTTAATTTGGGTTATTATGTCATTTTGTTGTTAGACGTTTTTGTTCCACTCGAGTAATTTACACTCACATAGTTGGTATTTTCAACATTAATATGATTTCGATTTTACAGGTTACAGGTATCTTATTGGGGACATTGATAGAAAGACAAATAGGTCTATGAGGTATGACAAATGTATAGAAAAATATGTTTCAGAATATCTATTATCGACCAGTGAGAATTGGGGTTTACCGCTATTATGTCTTGAAAAATTAAACAAGTAAAAATATCATGACTACTATTATTCTATTGCAACATATTTCTCATAGTAGAAATCATATTGAAATAACGAAATGTTAACTTTAAAACTAATTTTGTATGTATTGCAATCAAAAATGTTGAATGTGATTCAGGCAAAAGAGCATAATTACTACATTTTGACAGAGACACTCTGAACCATCGTACATTTGACATGCGTACGTTTTGTACCCGCTATCATTATTATACTTTTGTGAGTATGATCACATACTTCGACTCCAATCTTATCTAATTTATAATAATTAATAGCATCTGCATGTTCTACAAATGGCGTACTAAGACCACGCATATGCCAGTGGGCCCCATGCGGTCCATGTAACCCACGGGCCGCATTTTGCCTCACCACGTATGAGATAATGAAACGTTTTTGCACCGTCGTCGTCGTGGTACGCTCCACACCACGCCACAATGCGGTCCTGCGGCCGAATACGACGCCAACCCTGCAATGGTGGAAACGCTGCGCTTTTGCCGTGAGATTGTGCACCTATTTAGTTCACATACATAGTGTGCACTACACAGGACGTATGTTTGTGTATTGGACATCTCAGTAATTATATTATGTATCTTCTATTACTCTGCTTATTCTATTCTATTTCTACACGTGACATTGAATGTAATTATTTTTATTTTATTTTTAATTTTGATTAATTAAGCAGACTGTATTAATTTTATTTTTAGGTAGGAATTTAGAACACAATTTAATATTTTTACCGAATAATAAATGAAATGAAATATGTCTATGCAAATTTGTATGGTAGATGTTGTGATCTACCTATGTTTCTCAGACACTGTTTTATACGAGTAGATTTTATCTTTCTTTTAAACCACTGGGACATTCGGACTGGATATTCTGTTATTCATTTCAGTCGCGTGCCAAGCTGACCATCTCACTATTATAATCTTAGCAAATCCTAAATTTCCTAATGGTACCTACACACAATCCGACTCCCCACTTCTTCGCCCACAATATACTTCCAGTTTACCTAGTACGGGTTAATTTCATTAATTTACCCCCGAACACGCACAGAGACCTGTCCCTCTATAGTCGGCTTCCAATAGGGATTTGGTCCCAATTACGTATTAGCGAAACTTTGCAATATCGCATGCAAGTCCTTTCTCAGGATTATAGGAGACTCGACGAAGAATAGAGTAGGTACTTATATCGACGTCAAATGTTTCATATGATTTTAGATATAGTTTAAAAATAATCAAAAGAGAAAAAAAGATGGAAGAAGATTTGAACGCGTGTTTCTCACTCATTGTATAATACACAATTTTTCAACAATAAAGCTATTATTGATTTGCCAAGAACCATTTTCAGCAAACATTAAGTAAAATTTTCAAATCCAAGTACATTTCGTACGTGAACTAACCCCTTAAGTACTTCTTCAATCCTACAATTAAATCCCTCCGGCACTCGTCACGTGCGGGCCGGGATTACCGCCACGGCTACACGCACGTCACGACCGCGCGGGTTCTCGCCGGTCGCTAATTTATCGCCGACGGTGTGTCCGCACCTTTACCTACCCTGCCGCTGACACGCCCGATTTATGGACCCGTGTGCGCACCGCCTAAACAAATCAACCACTGGTTAGGGGTTAACGCGGTGAGAATTTAAATTCATAGTAGTGTAAGTGTAATACCTGAAGCTCTCGCGCATTCTAAAACTATCTATCTTATCTCAATATAGCAACAAAATAGATTGCGAGCTTTTCAAGGTAGTTGAGCCTCAAATGCAATCATTAGGTATTTCAAGCTTTTACTAAAAAACCTTTAATAACTTTATCTTCATTTTAATACCACCTATCGGAAATTATGACATAATAATACGCAAGATCGCTTGTAGAATATTCAAGTTTTATAAAGAACGCTATTTCTATAAAAACTTCTTGTAACTTATTGAGCAGCAAAACATTAATTTTCGTGTTTCAATAAACTTCCAACTCAGGCGTTGCTTCCATTAGGTACTCGTTCACCTCCAATATTACAGAGTAGGTTCTTTTCACTGAAACTAAACTGTTTTCAGCGCGCTTCTGTTTTCGTTCCGCAATTAAACTGCTGTTAAACTTCTTGCAGCGGTGTTTGCAGAGCACCTGAACGGTCCGCGAAAGTTGTGCGGCAACCCTGCGCCTTGTTTGCCTGCTAATTATCCCGCTGCAGAGCGCAGTCAGCGCCCAAAACGCTGACCTGCTCCAAATGGTCAAACGGGGCTAAAAGCCTTTCACGGCTCCATTCAAATAAGGCTTCCGTTCCGTCCCCGCCCCGTAACCATAGTGACCGCCCACCGCTCCACCATCCACTCTATTATTTCATTGTATCAACATTCATATCGACGCCACGTGTAACGACGGCTCGATTAAACGAGGGGCTGCCCGAAGCCAGATTTGTCAAGTCTCCTTTCAAATTATGCGCCATGGAGCCACGGCCCGGCTTTCGCACTTCATGCGACGTTTAAAATCAAAAGCCCAAAAGGGTTACGTAATCCGGACCTTTTTCGGCGCGACTTGTGTTTGTGTGCATGTCTCGTCTTTTGTCACGTATTCTTAATTAAGGGCTGCGCGCTGCCAGGCCGCCCCACACGTCACAATTTCATATTGATTGTAAGAGGGCTTCGCTTACACGCCGCATTTGGCAATGCGCCAATAAATATGAATCGACGTATGAGTGTTATTTTTTTCCAATACTGAAACAGAACGTTAAAAATGGATCTGTTAACCGCCCCTCTGTTTGCGCATCGGAAGCCAAGCCTAATAAACCGGCGCTTAACCTCTCGCGACAAAGCCGATACAAAGTGAGTGACATCCCGCCTCTAAAGAGATTTCGCGAAAAAAACCGCCGGCGCCGACGTGTCAAAGACACCGCAACGGGCCCCTCGCTCTCTTTGTTGCCTATCGAAATATTTTTAAAGCTTAACTCCTTAGCGAATTGTGAGATTAAGTCCTTTTTGAAGAGCCAACCGGTCCCCGGGGTCGGGCGTGATCATTCCTTCAGATCTCATTTCCGAGGATGCTCTATTTGATTGTTATTTTTGTTACTTTTTCCCATTTTGTCCGGGCGCCGGCGGGATTTGAAGTGACAGTCGACGATTTGCACTCGAGCGCGATAAGTGTTTTCCAGCGTTTTTTATAAGCAGCTTTGTTAGTGTTTCGTTGTTTTTGTTGTCAATTATTTTCCTTTTGTTTTTTGTACGGAGTCTAATCAAACATTTCCAATTACGATGTTATACACTCATTATCGCTGACTTGCACGCGGACTTTTATTGAAGGACCACTCATCTTGCGCCGTCAATTTCGACAGGTTAATAGGACTCCGCAACTGCAAAATTAACCCTCTTCATACCAAATGAAACACTGCACAGTCATTTTCCAAGCTGCTACCACCCACTACTAAGCATATTTGTGAACTTCAATGTAAAACTTAGGCTAAGTAACTGTTGCTTAGCTGTAATGCTTAAGGTATACTCATCAAAAGTGTTCACGTGGGATCGACGTCTATATTGTGGGTATATGCCATGGGGTTTCATGGACATATTCAGGCACCCTCAATGGACATCCGACATAAAGCCACAAGAAAATATGCAAATCACTATAAGGCAGTAGGTAAGCGCTCGTAAGCCGTGTAATTATTCACATCGGATTTGCAAACGGCGCCCGGAGCGTTACGTTTCCGCACACGCGAATTAAACTGACCCTTAGCGCGAATTCAAATCAAAACACATGTGCTGAGGGCCGGCTCAGTCGGACGCTGATTTTGAGTTGAGGGCTTCCCCTTTTTGCGGGTCCCTGCGTCGATTCCTTGGCGGGCGATGATCGATACCGCCCCCGCCGCCGGCGGCCGCGACCCTCCCTCCCTCACTCTTAATTAGGACTCGGAATCTGCGGCGGACACACACGCGCGCCGCGCACGGGTGTAATGTTAATCAACTTTCATTATGCACTAAGGAATTATATGGGTACGCCTGAGGAGTGATTATCCGAGTTAAGGCCGCGTCCCCGACCAAGAAATCATACTTTATTATGATCATTCCGTATTCGGCGCGGCTTTACGGCGGCACCTCGCGGGGCCAGGCGACGCCCGCATTAGAATTTACTGCGCATATATCACCCGAGTGCCGTGTTAAAGCATTGTCTACAAAGTAACCGCGGGATAATTAGCTTTTGTTACTAGTTCCCATGGTTTATGTTTGGCTTTTTGAAAATCTGATAGAAGAAAGTATGACAAGATGGCTAGAAATAACGAAATCATGCACGTGTCTTATAAATATTTGACGACAGAAAATGTCAAAACATTAAATGCTCCCATAATTCCATGAACTTTGACCTTATCAAGTTTCTAACTTCAGAACCCAAACGTTTAACGGTTCCTTGAATATGCCTCTATCAACTATCATTTCGTCCCGCGGTGTTACCCACGGTTATCAAAAACACAAACTATCAAACATGTCATCAAAATCGATGCGTGATTAAAACAAAACATCCATTCGAGGTTTCTTTTTTATAATCTTTGAATCGAAACCGTGAAGAAGAAACTTCAGAAGTGTGGTTGAGTAGCAAACGTTCATACTTCTTCTCCATTATATTTGTATATACTTAGGATATAACTAGTTATGTAGGATAGAGGTTGTGAAGGGTCTCAGTCCTTGTTTATAACGCGTGAGATTAGTCCGAGTGTAGTGGACCCAAATAACCGCCGAGCAAGCGTTTATATGGAGATTAATTTTAACTCATAACACTATCTACCTATTTCTATGTCTGTATGAAGTGGAACTACTCTCTCCGTTAGCTACTGCTAGTTTAGTCCTCGTCTTACAATTTGTTACTATACAGGGTACCGTTTGAATTCATTTTCTCGAGACAAAAATAAGTCGCAGATGACGGTCTTGATAAGACCTTTCTTTCTTACAGTATATTTTAAATTACATTTCTGTTCCTGTGATGATATTTGAAATTCTAAAAATATAATAATGTTTAAAAATAGGGTTTTGGACAAATTCACACACGGCTGTAGTTCCAAACTAAGCCGAAGCTTGTAAATGGGTACTCAAGAACTGATAAACATACATAAATACTTGTAAATAAATACTTAAATACATACAAACATAAAATCCGAAAACCAACAGTTATGCTCACCACACAAATGTTGGTCCCGGGTGGGAATCGAACTCACGACCTTTGGCGCAGTAGGCAGGGTCACTACCACTACGCCAACAGGCCAGTCGAATAAACGAGGATAGGATAATTTACTGGTTTAACTTGTACCATGTTGTCGTCTCTGGTGGGAATCGAAACCACGAGCCACTAGGCCATCGGACGGTCTAAGCTAGCCAGGTTTTATAACTAGGTCAAGCAGTAAAGTACCCGCAAACAAAACAAATTTAAATTCTATCCCTATACTACATGAATGCGAAAGTTTGGCTGTTTGTGAGTTTATATGTTTGTTGCTAAATCACGCTACAACAGTATCGGAAGACGCAGTGCAGGCAGGCCTCCCACAAGGTGGACCGACGATCTGGTGAAGGTCGCGGGACCCGGCTGGATGAGGTTAGCGCGGGACCGGTCGTCGTGGAGATCCTTGGGGGAGGCCTTTGTCCAGCAGTGGACGTCTACGGGCTGATATGATGATGAACAACAGATGAACGGATTCTGATCGTAAAGCAATAACTTTTCAGTCAGTTCTCAGCTCCGACACTCCTGATACTATATTAAACCATAAACTTGGTAGTACATACTACCGTATAGACAAACAAAAATTTCATTGGCTTGCAACGTTTCTTATTATCAAGGTTTGGCACCTTGATAATAAGAAACGTGCGCAAGCCAATGAAATTTTTGACACACAAAATACAACCTTTATCTCGTACTTATTACTTATGCGTGGCGTGCCTCATTATTACATTATAACAGATTACAATAACCTGGAGTTCAATTTCTTCGTCACTGCCATAACATATTTTTTCTCGCTCGCACACTTTGTTCGTCTACGCTATTCTAAGTTTATATGTTAATCATACAAGTACCCTAAAGCTATCTTGAATAGGCCCTTAACCGTACGAAGCACTTAGACTGTACCTTGGAAGCCTGGCCGACTCGTATTGAGCTACGGTTATGTATGAGGATAAACCTCCAATAAATCTTTCACTTAGCCGCCCTTTAATTAACGCGTGTAATAAAATTTAATTGATCAAAGCGTATAGTTTGTAGACTATAATTTATTGGGCCTCTTCAGTTACCTTTGTGATTATTACCGCTACCTATAAGTGGGCCGGTTTATGTTGGGCCCTTCAAGTTTCGTGTATCATTATATAGTTTGAAACTGAATTAATATATTACTCTAGGTAAATGAACATTTTACTTTGGAGACTTTTGGATATACTGTAAAATACATAAAACAGAAGAAAATCTTTATCTCAAAAATAACTAAATATAAAAAGATCGCGTTTGAAATTACTGGATATCGTTTATTAAAAATAGTAGAATGAGAGACAGTGTCACGACTAAAGCAGTGCGTAAGTGGAGATGTGACTGAAAATGGCCATATTTCATGAATGGACCAAAGTAGGTAGTCTAGAGTCCTATATTCGAGACCGGGTGAGAATTAAACACAAATCAACAGCCCCGAAAGTTTCTTTCCGAATTATGGCCGTATGAACAATACGCCAGACAACATCTCGTGAACAAGACTAATTAACTACTACTTAACCCGATCAGCTCTCGAATCAATCATACAAAAACATGTTAACACGCTACACGCTTTTGATAAATGAATTTTCTTCCGCACTTTCTTCACGCGCAATTTATTTGTATTAACTGTACATGTACTCCGCCAGTGTTCTGAGACCTCTAACGTTGGTTTTATATTCCCGTACTGTTGGGTTTTTCTACGATGACAAGGGGGTGGGGAGTTCCATCTTACGGTGGTTACACACGTACAAGGCCCTTGGACTAATTTAATAGATGAGGTGTTGCCGTTAATTACAAAGAACGTTGGTAACAGCTCGCCGCGGGTAGCACGCCAACAAATTAATAACATTATTAACTGCTTCCGACAAATCAGTCTTTTATATGAGGCTCCGGTAATATCTTACTTGAAAGATTATTTTGTTGTTACTCTACTAAGTAGAGCCGTGGTAGCCTAGTTGGTTGTGCACTCGCCTCACGTTCATGAGGTCGTGGGTTCGATCCTGGCCCGTACCAATGAGTTTTTCGAAACTTAAGTACGGTTTATTATAATGCCACAGGTTTTTCAGTGAAGGAAAACATCGTGAGGAAGCCTGCATACGCCAAAGATTGGTATTTCCTATTCTAAGGCGTATATGAAGTCCACCAAAAAACGGATTGGGGCACCGTTTGGCGGACAGGGGTTTGGCACAACAGATCCCATAGGGTCGAAGTGTCGCCAGGTGTTCCTGGCCCCCTGAGAAGATAAGATAAGATACTCTACTATGTAATCATATTTTAATTTCGATAAACAAGGCCTTATAATTATTATCATTGACAAGCTGTTTCCCGCGGCTTCCCGAGGTAAATTATAGCTTAAGTGTATAATCTATGTTACTTACTGTAAAGTTTCATCAAAATCTGTTCCGTAGTTTTTGCGTGAAAGAGTAACAAACATCCTTACAAACTTTCGCGTTTATAATATTAGTAGGATTATGAACTTTGTGTTCCAATTACTGGATCCAAGAACTCTGAAGCCAATTTCTTGCTTAACCTTTTATAAGGCCCCAGTTAAACAGATATATGCTACGTGAAAGTTAAATACACTACCATGTCTGTAATGCACTGGGGAACACATCTACGGCAAAACAAACTAAAACCGGCAAGAAAAACATGTGGTCAATATATGCACTCAGCCTGTTAGTGCACTTGAGTTTTCAGATGATCTGTTTCCAATACACCTATTCATTGACATTGAATGAATGAGGAAAGAAAGCCTGATATATTCGCTGTTTAATACCATTATAGTTAAATAAAAAAGAGGATATTCTTCTCCGTAAATGTTTATTAACTAAGTGGTTTCCAAATCGTCTCTGCCTTATAAAGAAAGGTTTAAATATCCATTCATACAATACATCACAGGCGGTTTGATTAAGCTTTTATAATATTCGTAGCGCCTGGCTACGCAGTGTCTACGGTTGGTAGCACGCACCGGCCAGCGCGCCGTAGTGTGCGGCCAGCCTCCTTCCGCCCCGTGCTGGGTCGCGGGCGCTTCGGGTCCGGATGCTCCTGCTGTGGAAAACGAGGAAAATATTATTTTAAAACAGTATTTAGTGCTTAAAAGGCATTTTCGTGTCTCCACAAAATAATATGAGATATTTTTAGCTTTCGTCTTTAGGTAATTCGGATATTTGAAAGGTATTTTTAATGCTCTCTAATCCAGACGGTACTCGTGGTACAACCGCGTTGTTCAACTAGTTGTACCTATGCTTTTTTTGAAGTCGCATCTATGTCAGGTTGGCGATCGCAGTGTCAGGCATCTCGCACTGGTGACGCTGCTGCCCGTCATCAGCCTGCAGTATTTAAGTCGGACCAGACTTATGTAGATGGTTTATTTATTTATTTATTTAAAACTTTATTGCACTAGTTTGTACAAAAGGCGAACTTAATGCCAATGGCATTCTCTACCAGCTGACCTTTGGGCGATGCAGATAAATTAGTGGTAGGCGCAAAAATTTAAAACAATATTTATTTAAAACAATATGATAATATAAACAGTAAATAAATGATAGGTAACTACATACATTACAAATAGATAAATTATTAAAAAAAAAAAAAAAAAAAAAAATACTTTTGTTACATAATATGTACATAAATATATTAAATACATAGATATACCTACATAAACTATTAAAATAATAGAATAAATCAGACTACAAATACAATAACAATTTAGAACAAAATAAATGTGAAAGATGACTCCATTTATGTCCGTCAGAGACACTATGAGGACCCCAACAGATGCTCACGCACCAGTTTTGTTTTTTGATGTAGATGGTTTATTTATTTAAAATTTTATTGCACTACTAGCTTATGCCCCGCGACTTCGTTCGCATTAAAAGTAACGTACCTATGTGTTACTAACTTGCCCGCGCGGCATGTAAATTTATTTTGTAAATTTTTGTTTCCATACATACTTTAACATCCCTTTTTATCCCTTTAGGGTTAGAATTTTAAAAATCCAAGTACACCAGATTTTAAGTCAGACCACCTTCTTTCAAACAAAAAACCGGTTCAAATCGAACCAGTAGTTTCAGCGTGATGCGGGCACAAACAGACAAGAAATTTTTTGAAAAGTGTTTTGGGGTCAGATAAGCCTAAATAACGTAGTCCAAACGTATTTTTTTAAATCCCTTCAATGTACAGATTTACTCACTCAGTATAGATTCAGTGCAATAAAGCAAAGTACAAAAGGCTTTCTCTACCAGCTGACCTTTGGGCCAGGCAGATAAATGGTTATACCACCATATGCACGGTTTTCCATCCCAATTATTAACGGCAACAGTAAACAGTTTACAAGAAGCTGTCATAATTTACCCAAAAAATGTTGCGTTTGCGCAACGATCTGTCTGGCCCAAGGGAGGCCACATGTGATTGATTGTTAATGAAGTGGCGTGGGGCGATAGTTATTAATGACTCCCGGCTCCGCCCGCCTTCTTTATTTACCCGCTAACACCTATTAGCCAACCACGTCCGATACACACGTAAACACAATATATCATCCAGCCACAAACGTATCAATCAATTTGGGGAATTATACTGGCGCAAAAATATTACACCCCTTCGTTAAATATCGCGAAATATGAGCGATATACGTTTGATGTATTTTAGGAGGTAAACAGAGAAATATAGGGTCGTGTAAATGGTACGGTCGACCGCACGTTAGTGGAAATAAAACCAGTATAAGCAGGTCTCTCATAGTATTGAAGCTCCCTAATAGGCTAGGCCAGCTCAAGGTCAAAGAGTTTCCACTGACGTGCGGTCGAGTGTACGTGGATTTTTAAAAAATGAACGGCCTTCTCTTCTGTTTTGTTAAACTCCAACCTTTGATCACCATATACTATATAGTATAGGGTGATCGAAGACTCCAACACATTCTTTGCCGAAACTTTAACGTTGTTGGGTTGTAAATTAGTAATATTATAAAGTTTTATTGCCGCTTTATGTTTTAACATAATTACGTCGAGATCTTCTCCTTTCTTACAGCGTGGCTCACAAATGTGGTTCATTAATGGCTGTATTCTTTAATATCAGGAATTTAGGACGAGAGCAAAGAAAATTGTTTAAAAGTTATTCTGTAATAAAATAGTACATGACTTGAATAGTCGCGATTCTAATTCGCCCTCGAGTCATCAAAAGGGTTTGTTTTATTTCAATTAAGTCGCAACCACAAAGAGTTGCCAGACCACAGCAGTCAGTCTATCGTCGATTTAAACAGATATCGTGTTAAGGAGGTCCTCCCAGAATATTCCTTTGGAATTTAAATTGCAAATTCGTGCGGCGGCAGGTGCAGCCTTACGATTGAAGTGCCCCTCTCTTTCTGCACCCTACCAGAAACCTTCCGTTTCACTCGCACATGACTCCTAAAATCAGCGAATAATGAACGTCAACAAATAAAACTCGAGCGTTACTAATTACTCGGCCCTCTCAAACGAAGAGAGGTAATTTTTGCACTCCATTCCGAAGAGGGAATCTCGAAGCTAATGGCGTTAATTTAAAAAGAGGCCGATGACTGTGATTTTTCTTTCGACGCTCCAACTTTTGGAGCTGTGATTTATTGACGGTACAAAAGAGGCTTTCATTAGACCTCAGCTTGGCTATTTGGTATGAAATGTCAGTCACACTAGTCCGTAACTAAACAGAGGGTGGGATTCATTATGAATGGGCCGAGTGGTCGCGGCGCGGGCGGGCGCAGGTACCGCGGCCTAAATTAAAGTTTGGCTCATCGGCGATGTGTACAACGTAGCTGCTTCGGCAGGCCGCGCACGGACCAGCCTGGCTTAATGAATGAACAAATTCCGCGGCGCCCCTCACACGTGCCTTTTGGTTGCCTCCCTCCCTCCCTCCACCCCTCGCATAGATTGTAAAGTGTCCGGGAACGAGATCCGTCATTGTCATCACAGTTTTTATCATCACAATAATGATTTTATAAACACAGTGTGTAACACACTGTCTAATTGATTCAAAGCACCTATCTTTGCCATTCTGTACAATGTAATGGCGCGAGTTATATTCCTAAAGTCAGACTTTTGTCAGGCCCAGCACGAAATAAAAACTGAAAATGATAAATAATGTAATAGACATTATGATAAATAATATTTTGGGGGTAATTAAATGTATCTGTGAACTCTGTCGCGTCCCCACCCGCGGTGGCTCCTTCTTGGCCGAGTAATTAGCTTTCCAATTTTAAAGAGCGCCTCTACGCTCAGTGCCTCCCATCAATCCGCTCCCCTGCCCGCAACCGAATCGATAATAATTAATTATTTTTGACATAATCACAGCCAAAATCCATTCTCTTTTTGCTAATTCACGTCCCTATAATAAAACGGGGCGACGCTTTTAAGGCCCGTCCGGGTGAAATTGATAAAAAATAAATAAGACTCGGCACAACTTTTCGCAAAGTCAAACAAAATCGGGTGTTGGCTTACGCGGCTGGCTGCTGCGTAATTAATAATCGTTCGTGGCTTATCTGGATCGAAGCGACGTAAGTTGTTGCTTTTGTTAAAAAAAGAATGCGGAAACATCGTATACGTTTGGTGTCTTCACGTGACGTCATTTCCAATTGTGCTGCCTCGGAGTTGAGTGCAAGGACAAAGCCATGGGTGAGAAGCTTCACATAAATTACACTTGATAATACACTAGAAGGGTTTTGGAACTTTGCGGTAATAGGCTTTGAAAAAAAATTACAGACAGATGTCTTCAGATATTTAATGACTTATTTCTTTATTTTAAAGACAACTAATCTCTGTTTCATCATCATCATCTCAGCCTTTTAGCGTCCACTGCTGGACATAGGCCTTCCCTAACGAACGCCACCACACCCGGTCCTCCGCTTTCCGCATCCAGCCGCTTCCGGCCACCTTCTTCAGGTCGTCAGTCCACCTGGCGGAGGGGCGTCCCACACTGCGCGTACCGGTCCGCGGTCTCCACTCCAGAACCCGTCTGCCCCAACGGCCGTCGGTTCTGCGACAGATGTGACCTGCCCATTGCCACTTCAGTTTGCTAATCCTTTCGGCTATGTCGGTAACCTTGGTTCTTCGTCGGATCTCCTCATTACGGATCATGTCCTTCAAAGAAATCTCTGTTTAATCCCCTATAACTAAACAGACTTGCATTTAACTGACAATGAGGGTACGAGCTGGGGCTGGACAGGTTCTCATTACGAGAAAATCAAACCGTTTGAAACTTGTTCCCAATAATATCTGGCGGCGAAATACAAATATTACTTAGATACTTACATATTATTATTTTAAACAGATTTCAAACTAGATTTCTCGCAACTCCTATGTGTAAATTTGTGGAATGTCTCAATTAGTTGTAGAGATCGATTTAATTGGCTATCTAAAATCACTAATTTCTCACGATTGAGAGGTTCATATCAACGCAAACTTATCAACTTAAGCGGAGTATTTACACTGGCTGTCGACGCATTCCTGAAATAGATACCGTAACAATCTCAGATCGTATCAAGCCGCTGAAACCCGAACTCAACTAAACTGACAAGGGATCATTGTCATGTGCGCACAATCGGCGGGACACTGTGTCAATATGGACACGACACATAATGGACCAAGATTCGGAAGTGGGCGCCGCGCCCGTCGGAAGCGAGCTGCGAGCACGCTAATAGATGTTTGAGGACCTTCGACTCGATGCAAGTTTGACGTTTAAGTTCAATGGACTATCGAGGCACTCGTGTCTGAAATACTCGGCTTGTACGTAACAATAGTCTTTAATAATACTTGCAGGACTATTTTATGCGGTAAAAATTACAAATCTCGCTAGTATAGTTGCCTACTTAAACCTATCAGCTATTAAAAATTAAAATTAGCGTGAAATTTAGGGTAAGCAACAAGAACACCGAGAGCGCGTCGCGAGCTCGGAATACCGGCACAAGTTACCGGTACTTAAAAAATACATAGTGAAAACATTAGCTCCGCCCGGGGCGGGGTTGGCCCGTGATTAAACCCAGCCAAGCATGCATAACGAGACCGGTATGTTTGAACGCTTACGAATACTTTCCAAGTTGGTCCGGACACGGCGGTTGAGGTGGGTACCGCGCCGGCCGGTACACCTGCGCTTGTTTATTGCTGCCAAGACTCGGAGCCGACCGTACTGTTTGTTTAGGGGACGGAGTGGGCCTGCTTGACCCACTTTACACTACATTAATATTCGATATTACCTGATCGATACATAATATACATCTCATGCCTATGCAATGAAATGTAAACTACCGGTAATATTGAGTTTTAAATGGTGCACCCCTGATTTATATAATACCTGTTATGATTTTAGTAGTCCGTATACATTATACTCCAAAGACCATTGTAATTACCACAGCAGACAAAATTATTATATCTGTCCAAGTGTTTTATAATCCGAACCGCATAGGCCTCTCGTCCGAAATTAAATAATATTTTGAAGGGATTAGCATCATGATTGCGCGGACACATGCTAATGCAAGAAGTTTTTAATTAAAACCGTCCGCCGTTAAGAGGCTACGTAATGGCTGATCCTCAGGAGGGTTCCGATATTGGGTGTGTACCGGTAAAGCCAAAGTACAAACATATTTAGGTCCGATGCGTTGCGTAGTGTGCGCTGTGGCTAATCACTGTCCGGGATGGAGAGGATGCTTGTGTACCCACCGCCTTACCCATACAACCCCTTTCTTGTTATTAATAAATAAGTTACCTACTTGTATATTATATCCCAAGGCTCAATTTTACAACATTATATAAAATAAGTAAATATAAAAAATATATTACGTTTTTACACTACCTACCAGTAGGTTAGTAGTATGTAGTGAAATTATTGCGTTATTAAAATAGCTATGGTAATATATTGCTAAAAATCTTTGCTATTTTTTAAAAAAAAGTTGTAAAAATTCCTAAAAATCGATTATTATTACTTTATACTTAAAAATGAGTAAGTATTCTATGATCTGAGTCTCAAAAAGCAATTCTTATTTTCCAGATGCCCGTGATTGCGACGACGACGACTCGAATAGGGTACGTATATAAGTGCATTTACACCTAAATCGCTTTAAACTAAAAAAACAAAATTCTAAAAGCACTCGGTCCACCCCACAGCGCAATCCAAACTTTAGTGCCGACTTTATGGCCTCTGTGACCGCCAAAAGTCGCCGAGCTCCAACCAGTGTTTCCATATGATTTTATTTTTCCACCTAGATTGTTCAAACAACTCCCTATTTATTTTTTTTGTGTCAAGGAACTTCTGTACTTTTTCCTTGGTCTACTCGTATACCTAATGTAATAATTTGTTATGTTTGTAATAAAATCAATTCGCAGTATCAAGATGAAGTGATGGGCGCATATGAATTTGGATTAGACATCGTTTTTATGACGTCATTACTAACTTGGAAATTATGCGGGGACTGTAATTTCCTCCATCCTCGAAAAATAATACTCACTTCGAACAAAACGCTGGTATTGCGGGTAACTGCTGAATCTGGCAAGACTGATGCCAAAGAAAAGTGCAAGCTTGTTTACTCATATATCAGCGGGTCGGGTCGACATTTTCTTTCCGATAAGCCCGGCTCCCCTGCTGCCAATAAAGTGATTAAGTCACAAATCGTGGCGGCGTGGCGCCTCTTAACTCGCCAGTGATATACCGGCGGTAGCGACTGGGGGCTTCGATATGTATTGACTTGTGATTTCTATTTTGTTTAGGTTTAGGCAATACGCGTATTAGAGCAGGAAATGTTTGTGTGCATGCATTGTTTATTTTGCAATATAAATTATACGCACGGCCTTTTATTTAAAGTTTTATTGTTATACACAGATTTGATATTTTCTTTTGCATTTGAAAAAACAACCTGTGTTTGAATGGCGAAGTCAAGTATACTTCTTCTTGTCAAATTGCTAAATAAAATTGAAAACTTTTCACTTCTTTTCTCTTTGATTCAGCTGTTTGGAAGAAATCTGAATAATCATATTCAATTGTGCATCTCCTGATTATAGAAGCCTGTAGTACAAATAAATTTTAGTAAAAATGTAGAAAACGAGAAATAATAACATATCGAAAGCCAAGAGGTTAGTTGCCAGTACTGGTTGGCCGGTTCCCTTCCCAACGGCTCTATTACAAATAAATTGCCCTACGAAATCGCTCCGCGTGTTATAAATTTCATACGTGCTGAGAAATGACATACGGTATTATTTATTACGAACAGTTTTTTTCGGGGAAAAATACAAAGAAGACATTGTGACGTAATTGAGCTACGTTTTATCGGGGCACGCTACAATTTCACCGAAAATTTTCTGTCAAAGAAAATGCTTTTGTGTTTTTAGTTTGTTTCTCTATTTTATTATTGGTTACGTGTACTTTTGATAAAAGGCAACAAATTCAATTTCTAACAAACTCTGACATACATAGAAATAGAAATTTTTGGTAACTTAAACATTAACTTCAAGTTTTTCTTGAGAACCGTCACTTTTCTATGGAAACCTTTTTATTTTGAACGTAATCTACAAATTAAGTTGTTTAAGGGCTTCTTTCAACACTTCCTGATATTGTTACAGATAGTAATGTTAGAGATAAACTAATCTATCAGATAAATCTGTGTAATATGATAGACTATATAAAATATATAAGATATAGGCAATCAGATACCTGTGAAACCAAAAAAATAGGCTATCTGTCAGATAACCTGCTTATAGAGTATCTAAGACTTTATCAGCAAGTGGTGAAAGAAACCCTTAGTTTTGTGAAATCAGCTGCCTCACACAGCTGTTGGAAGGAGGTTAACCCTAGTAACGGGGATCGGTGAACCTGGTCCATTACTCGAACTGATTCCCATAGGTCTCAGTAAAAATTGCGATTGGTAAACTTTACTTAGCTCTGTAATGTATGAAACTGTATGGAAGACGTCACATCGATCGCTTGCGTTGCGTTGACAGCGCGTGGCAGCAGATTTACTAGGATCAGGAACGCTCACGCCCACATCAGGTGCTTCGGCACGTTCGGTATAATAATAACAATAATAATGTTTGGACTTCACACGGCTGTTTAGTCCCAAACTAAGCCGAAGCTTGTACATGGGTACATAACAACTGATAAACATACATATATAATTTTAGAGTCCGAAAACCTACAGATATGCTCATCACACAAATGTTGGTCCCGGGTGGGAATCGAACCCACGACCTTTGGGCAGTAGGCAGGGTCGCTACCACTACGCCAACAGGCCAGTCAAAGTATGTAAGTAAATATTAGTTGATCTGTACTCCCAGGTTCTTTTAATTGTTAAATTTAGTTATTTTCGATCTATAAGATCTCAATTTACTTCGTGAATATCATGTTTATTTATTTCAATCTTACAAACTATGCCCCTGCCATTAGCACCTGTCGTCGCGACGATAACTCAACGTTACCCTCACTTCTGCCGTGTTTACACGAAGCCTTCAGCCCGTGACATTAGTCGGAGGCGCCATTAGCTCTACAAATGACACTAAAATGAAATCTATTCATTTCCGTGGAGGCGAGTCAATCGTCGGTAGATATTGTTCAACTTCACGCGATTCGGGCATTATCGCAGGATCCTCGCGCGGTGACGATTCGCGTTCACATTTGAAGTACAAACCTGTAATTTACCTACTATTATAATCATTTATACATATTTTATGTTAGTAAATGCGATTGGTAATAGGAGCCGGGGACGACCTCGACTGACATACGAGGATCAGATGAAGCGGGTGCTCACAGACGGACACGTAAAGAGCACTCGCGTCCCACGGCGAGCGTGTATGAAGAGAATGATGAGACTGAACGAAACGAAATAGGTGTGTCAGGATTGCAATACTTGGCGCTCCGTTCTTTCTGCTTACCCCGCCAGGGACATAGCGCGAAGATGTATGTAAGTATGTATATCTAATAGATTAGGTACCTCTAGCACATCCCCTGCACTTAATCGAAGCGAACAAATCCAATTACCTACTACTATTACAGTAACACCAGCCTGTGCGCACACGTTTGTGTATGTACGTAAATATGTAGGGCTATCAGTAGCGAGCGTTCGAGCTTAGACGAAACACACGCGCACGCAGCTAACAGCGACATTCAAGTAATCGCGTGCCAATCATCGTACTACTCGTTTTCGGCCAAACTAGCTGAAAGAGTTGTCGCTTCTATACATACTTAGTAAGCATTCTTGTTTGTAACATGGTGGTGGTTATGATTTTTAGTTAACATTGTATGCTGTGGACGTAGCTTTATAAATTTGTAACCTTAGCTATTTAAGTTTTTAACGATGTCAATTATTTCCTTGATCATCACAATATTATCGTCTTGTAGTTACTCCTGTCCTTTCGTTTTTCGCAAGTTCTTTTTTGCGAATTTTACTTTAGTTCTTGATGGATCCGTTGTCATTGGATGTTATTAAACGGTAGTGTTATATGTACACGATGCGATGCGAAAGCTTGTCGCAGTGAGCGGGTTAGCTTATGATTTACGAGGCAGCGCTCTCCGAGCCGCTCGTCATCTCTATTAAGTCGATGCTACATTGTAATGCGGCTAATAATCTATAATAACTGTCACTTTACATGACATAGGCTATGCCATCATAGGGCTAAATAGACTTTTGAGCATATGCCTTAGTATGTTTTAGAAATATGAGTGGATTTTTCTCAGGATTATAAAAAGTATTGGTTATGGAGCATTGACTGAGCTAGAAGTTTTAATTTTCTTTAATAATTTTATTTTCGGATTTGGATCTACTTTATAAAAGTCAAATTGAACTGTTTATGGGGTTTTTAATATTCCGACTTAGTGGCTTGCGGTAATTGAACTCGAGCGCCAGGGGTTGTGGGTTCGATTTCCACTGGGGACATACAACTTTGTACAAGATGGTTCCAGTCTGGATGGTATACAGGATGCCTCGTCATAAAATGTACAAACGAAAAGTACCTATGACTTAATTTACTATCGTAAAAAAATTCTAGAAGTTTGTGTATTTATTTTGTGTATTTGTGAATTGTCCCATCCTTGTAGCTTCGTCACTACTTCTACAACAAAGTTTAAAAGTTCTTATATAAATAAATATATTATTTGTATGAAAATGTTAATAAATAAAATAGTTTTATTAACACTATCTTACGTAACCCTTGCCGCGGCCCAGCGGCATCGGTTTAATCAATGTTGTTATGGTGCGTAGATGTCCCGATAGGTGCGTACCCCGCCCACCCCCAGCACCGTATCGGGCGGGTGCGGGGTTAATTTGTTACTGCGATGCGTATCGGCTGGTTCGGCCACGTTTGTTCGTCCGACATGCCCATTCGATGCGCGGATGATGGGTCGCTTGTAACTTCGTCAATGTCGATCAGTTTGAGCCCTCGCCGCCAGTTAGATAGGTAATAATTTTCGATATTTATTTCGAAAAATTAGGTGCGTAAGAACTTATTTTAGACACCTAAGCAACACGGAAGTGCATAGTTGGTATGCGTAGCGAGCGTGTGGAACAAGCGCGGGCGACGCGTGCGCACGTTGGCACAGAGTATTGGGCACCACCAGCCCCACCGGCTCCACTAGCTATGATAACTAGCTAGATAAAATATCTTCGTTCTTGTTTCACAACTCTTAGGGCTTCTTTCACCACTTCCGGATATTGTTACAGATACTAATCTTGGAGATAAACTAATCTATCAGTTATATCTGTGTGATAGATTATATAAAATATATAAGATAACTATAGGCAATCACATTCCTGTGAAACTAAAAACATTGCCTATCTGTCAGATAACCTGCAGATAGGGTATCTGGGACTTTATCAGCAAGTGGTGAAAGAAGCCCTTAGTATACTAGCTGCCGACTTTCAACCGTCATAGCTTGACACGCGAGTTTAGCGATTATGCAAAAATAAATCAACGTCATGTCAACAGTTCAGAAAAGCAATATTAGTCTTATTGATGAAATGTCTTTTGTGTGTCATTATTGTGCGACCTTGGCTTGGTCGCTTGTCGCGCGTCCTGGGGGAAGATTGATAGCGCTGGGTCTCGTTAGCCTCCGGTCCATTGTACTCTACGCGCCCATCGATTATTAATTTGAGGATCACAATGCCCTGAAGACAAATTAAGGACTTAGCTGATGTTAAACTATTCACAAGTAAAATATACAAGAGGAAATTATTCTATGGACGATTTGCTGTAACACTCATTTTTACTCCAAATTAAAACTTATAAAGGTTTTTTTTTCATTTGCCTGATTCACCTGATTAAGAGAAAACTGATAAGAGACAGTGAACAAACCACCTCTTACCTCGGATATACTCGTAAAAACGATTTATTTGTAATAAGGTCCAATCTGAAAAATGTCCAACGACCATGCTCGAACTGAAAAATGTCCAAACTGAATAATGTCCAATCTGAAAAATGTCCAACCTGATACGCCGCCACGCTATCATGATAATAAAGATGTTTCCATATTGAAAATAATTTCGCAAAAAACCTAACCGAAATTAAACAAGCAAATTGAGCTCGCGACTAATTTGACGTCTAAATAAGTAAACCGATTTAACAGGAAAATGAGATAAATTGTAACAAAACGACTTTCAAATTGCTTACGAAATGACACGTTGCGCCTCCACAATCTACTGCTTACTTATAGAATAAACCACTCGAAATCTACTTCGAGGTATGGTATTATCAAAAATTGGCTTATTATCAGACTATTTGCCTGCACTGGTACCAATCTTGATCGAATAAAAAATTTATGTAGCGAGGGTGACCGCACGTTACGTGGACAAATTGGTGCAATCGATCTACGGTATCGTTCGGTAGTAAAATCATAGGTATTGCTACGCATCCCTCTAAGCTATTAAGCATAGCCATTTTTTTTCCATGGAAAACAAAAAACTTTTTTGGTATACATATTTTTCATTTGTGCATTTCAATTATACACTCACAGTTTAAACCTTTATGGTAAGTAAGTAATTTTGAATGAAAACCAAAAAATTTGTTCAAGTTTTAAAAATATTTATTTTTTGCTTATCGAAAAGTGGTAGAAAACTTTCTGTTGATGGCGGAGTACAAGGTTTTATTTTTTCTCCCGTTCGCTCGTCGTCGTCCCTCAGTATTGCCCGCGGACATTTAAGTTTTCCCACGATAACCCTACCCTATCCATGTACAAATAAACAAAACAAATGTAGACTGACAGTTATTTCATGATAATACAATATTTTTATTCGACTGTTTCGTCTCTTTGTGATTAGAATTTTTTATCAAATTAAGTAGGTGCCTATACAAGTATAAATTATGTAGAGGCCGTTGTGTAACCACCGCCGGTTTAGAGAATAGAAATATGACTGTGTTCTAAATTAGATATTGCATAAAAGCCTAGTATCCAAGCCAAACCCTACTTTAAAAAAAATTGAATTTTCGGTCAATATTGTTATGTAAAAACGGCAATTTTTTTAAAAGCTGTTAGACTAAAGAAATAAATCTGAGTAAGAGCTTGTAAGTTCGTAAATAATGTAAGAAAAACGCAATACCCAAAAAAGTCAATACCCAATAAAAATAATTCAATTAACTTTATTCAAACAAAATTATTCATCGGCGGGATTTTATAAAATTCGCCGTCACGCTCGAGCAGTCAAAAACAATACTTATTCAAATGAAACAAAAAGCAATTAACGGAGGAGATATCCCTCCGTCCTCGGAGGATACAAGAGGAGAGATTATTGAAAAAATAATTAATAAATATTTATGGCGGGCCACCTGAGGAACGAGGACATTCGGCAGGATTCCACTTTTATCCAGCCTCCTGTACACATCTGCAGCGTAACAGGCAAAGGCGGTTTATTACAAATGCAAAATTTTCCATTCATATTCAAAATTTTATATCCCGATGTGGCCGGGAGAGAGCTAATTTATTCCGGGGGTGCGGCTAAGGAGACGTCCCGGCACCTCGCGTCTTGGGGAGGATTAGGGAAGGGTTGCACGCTGCCAAATTGACAGGTGCCTGTCAAAAATTACAATTAATAAATGGAGACAATTGCAGCCGCCCGCCACTAGCGCTAGCTCCCAGCCGCAACGAAATGTCTCACTCGTTACCTGCGCGTAACAATGCATTCCTTCCCTTCCCATACCTAGTTTTAACCGCAAATTATTAACCAGCATAAATAACCCACGGCTGATAGATTTTTGATAAATTGTTCCTATGTTCATTTCGCCCAACTAGGCCTATTAAGGGCCTTCTATCAATCATTTAAAAAGTTCACTTTGCTTCTCGCGTTTTCGTTTGGTAAAATTATTTTTTTGTATTACCTAATGTAATGTCAACCGCACGTCAGTGGAAACAAACCCAATAAGTTCTCTCATACTATTGAAACTCCTTAATAGTTTACTCGTTTTCTTGAAATATTGTCAGCATACACGAAAATATGTTATTTTGCCCTTACAATATGCCTATAACCAAGAAGTTTCAAATCTCTTTGGTCGTGCGCGCGCTCCCTGTGGAGATCGCATCTTGCATATTTAGTATTGGAACCTATGGTGCCATTTACAGGGGGGGTGCGGACAAAGGAAACGGAGTAGCGGGAGGAGGTGGAAGTATCTTTTCACTATTGAATTTGAAAATGAAAATGTGTGAGTGAGTCATAATTTTGTGATTATTTTGACACGATTTTGACACCCATAGAATGCTTTTATTACTCATCCATATGGGAGTGGCTAAATTTTTTGATTCATGCCTATAACCTTCAAATCCGAGTGGCATCACTAGCCGCGTCCGTCCATAGACAATAAACATGGGGCGCGCATCGATCACTCGTTTTACAGGCGGCGGAACGGTTAATGACGGTAATCCGCCACTAAGGGCGGTTTACTGCCGTGTAACGACTCTCAGTCCTCTGCCATTTGTAGTTCAATGTAGTCTGCAAAAATGACCAAAATTGATGAAGGTTCAAGTGTGATACATGACCTAGAATAAATGTCACACCCAAAAGTAATACCAGCTTCTTTATAGAGCAGTACTACGCGGTGATTTAAGGAGTTTTTTTTGCGTGTTTTAGCAAATCTTTCGTAAAAATACAACAAACGCGAATAAAATTATGGTTAAATAAAGTTATGTGAATTTATAAAAACTTACGAAGCTTTTTTCCCTAATCTATATTTCACACTTTCATAAAGTACATTTTTATAGTCATTATACAGTTTTTGCTCCTCATAAAACTAGTAAAACCGATGGATCTTATTCCTTGCAATACACTTTCATGTTAAAATGCATTCGCAAATATCTCCCACATCGTGAATCAACAGTGTATCACTATTCGAACAAACGAACAAAACAGTGAGTGAGTCCGTTGAGTGCATTCGAGTGCGTTCGGTTTAACAAATGACTCCACTCTGTCGAGAGGTCAATACGGCCGCAATGAATGTCCAATAGTCCAATATGCTGATAGTGATGGGTCTCTGTCAGATTGATCGATCGATGTTTTCTTTCATTTCTTCTCATTTACTTCTGATACATTAAATGTAGCCTTGGATCAAGCTGTAATGATAATAATCGTAATTATTTTATGATATTAATTATGCGATTTGTTATCAATTATAGAAGATCAACCTAAACCAAACTTGATAAACCAGTTGGAAGTAGGTTCGTTTTAAGATCACCAGACGTGGGGAGTTGTCGTGGTGACGTACAGTGTCCTGGGTATGCTCGTGCTCATCAGTGGAACGCAGTTAATGTGATTGATACGTAGTTCTTACACAAAAGCTACAATGCTTCCTGCAAATGCTACAATGCTACAATGCAAACTACACATTCTTTTTGCAAGTGAAACTAGACACTTAAATTAAGTAGCAAATTACATTTTTACATGTACCAGTTATTATACAATATTTTTGTATGAAAATAATACATTTATCAGTCACTAGCTGTTGCCCGCGACTTCGTCCGCGTGGATTTTGGAAGTAGGTACCTATCTCTGCTATGTACAGACATACATCGTCTAGTTATAATTTTCCAATGGTAAAATGGATCATTCTAAGTACCTTCACCATAATTTAAGGTATACCATACCTTCAGGAACAAACTATGAACACCGTATCCAATTTGGTGAAGACAGATAAAAATTTAAAAAATTGTTGTTTTAACTTCTATTGCTCATAAGACTTCTCATATCAATTTTTATTATACGTGTGTATTTTTTAACTAATACAGTATGGGCAAAACAAAAACCATAGGAGATACCGGGAAACAGTCTTAGGAACCTTTAGGTATTTTTTCGTGATAACAATTTTGACATAGTAATCGGAGCAGCTGGAGTTCAGGTGGCATGCATGAATAAGTAGTAAGTTCCTAAGTACATTGCACAGTCTGTTTAATAAGAAAACATTTTATTAAATTTGACTAACTTCTGCTGCTTGGATTTTTTTCTTCCGATACAATAAAATGATTCTAACATGAAACTAAGTCGATACGCATTTTTTAAAAATAATAAAAATTATTTTTCACTGGCGTTCTATGAGAAAACATTTTATTGAATTTGACTAACTTCTGCTGCTCAGATTTTTTTCTTCCGATATAATGAAGTGATCCCTACATGAAACTGAGTCGAACCGCATTAAAAAAAATATGTGCAAATTGTCTCATTTTTATGGACAACACACGCTTGACCAAAAAATTTCTATGTCATAAGACACTTTCCCTGCATCTCCTATGGTTTCGGACTTGCCTATACTGTCCCAGTTAAAAAAAACACTGATATCTCCTATGTCTATGACATCGTCTTGTTACGTTAAATGATTTATCTGTATGTGACGATAACTTTTTTCGCTGTCATCCGATTTCAATGAAACAAAGCCTATAAGTTGCGCCAGGCTGTGCTTAATCTACCTGTGAAAACCGCAAGAAAATCCGTTCAGTAGTTTCGGGGATTAGCGATTACAGACAGACAGAAAGACAGAAAGACAGAAAGACAGACAGACAGAAAGACAGAAAGACAGAAAGACAAAAAAAATTAAAAATGCTTTTTTGTGTTCTGTTACTCTTTTTTTATCGTCCACACTCATTTTTTTATAAATTTATTCAAAGTACAGACACACGGTTTCTACAGATTTATTATAAGTATAGATTCATCGGTATTTTTCCTTTGCGTACCTCTGAACACATGTAGCCACAGGGTAAGCAATTAATCAATCATCGATAGCGGCGGGCACAGGTCCGTCCCAGCGATACCCCGAGTAATGGATGACTGCCATTTTTCACGGGCCACCACCGCCATGCCGGCCCTCTGTCTCTATTACCACTTCATGACTGGAACGTTTTGTATGCCCACTGAGGGCTTGCAGTCATTTGACAGGTTTTTAGATGGGTGAATAGACATTGATTGCCAATTATTTCAAAGCTTTTTAACAAGCTCAAAGTACCTACAGGTTTTCTGACTGATGTTTATTGAAGGTGATTTTGGTATTTCGGATCAATTCCATAAGAACGAGATTTAATGTACGCAAGATGCAATTAGGGGGCGCGCGCGCACCGTGCGCCATTTTCATAATCTAAACGATCCTCCAAAATTTCACTTGTGCAATTTCATGGTGGAATTTTCATCGCGTCTGCGTCATAAATATTTTGTCCGATAAACCGTTCGTTCGACAGCCGCGAGGCGTAAGAAAATGTTAATTAACGAATCCATTGTTTCCCCGCCCGGCGGCTCCAAGATGGTGCCGCTTCCGTTTCCGCCGGCCTTTCTTTATGTGCGTTCCCCGCTTATTTTTACGTCAGTCTGGTAGAATGGCGGCATTGTGGATTTGCCGGGTGCGGTGCGCGGCGGAGTATAATGATTTTAATTTCCTCTAATCAAGAGCCTTCGGCGCGGCTTAAGAATTCTAATCATGCACGCCACCACAGGCTGCCACCGCCGCCACCGCCACCGCCGCCACCGCCACCGCCACCGCCCGCGCCGCAGCCGGTGCGGTGACAGAAACATCAGCACTTATTCTGATTGCGACGAGTGTGGCGCTGAATAATTAATACGCCTTTATTTTGCGTTATGCTCCTGCGGCAAAACAAAACGTCTGCGACGACGCCTTAATTTATGAACGTTGCAATATTTAAAATTGTGAACTTTGGAAGTCTTCTTGTACGACTTGCGAAAATATTCAAGAGTTGAAAAATTGTAACGCGAGACTTACTTAGATTTGATTGAACTTTCGAAGTACTAACCGGTGTTTAGCTCTAACTAAACGACTATACCTGGTTACCTAATTACTACGTATCACTTACTTTTTAAGTAGAGAGGAACTGAAAGAATAAGAATTTTCTTTCTTTTTATTATTTTTTGCACATACTTGAAGCTAAGTCTCTTTTAAATGTGCACTTAATACTTACATATTTTTAATGTACAACGCGATGCCATTGAAAATGCAGCCGCGAGTAAAGTTTAATTATATTGGGGAAGCGTAAAGCCACCCTTTCGTTCAATTCGCACTAACGACCACATTTCGGTCGTCTAAATCACGACGACGCCACTCGCAATTAATTTTTTGGCCGTTAAAAGTAACATTTACTGAGATTGCCTCGCACAAAAGCTTTTCACCACTAGGCTTTGTCAGTCAATATCAAATTGTCTTGTGCTTTGAAATTAATATGTTGAAAGGATAGGTTGAAACTAAAACCCGACTACGAAAAAATTAAACATAACGGTTTTGCAACACTCACCACACGTCACAAATACCTATTTAGCTTTTTTAACTGACTACGGCTTGTTTCGTAGTCGAATATATTATACATTTTTAACTTATTTTTTTGTGCAACCTAACCTACCCATGTTCAATATTTTTAGCTGCTGGGCTTATTATATCCCTTAACTTTTGTCGGATCTCCACGTTGGGGATCATGCCCTTCATAGAAGGTCATACTACGTCTAAAATATCACAAGTTAAACGTAAGTTGTAAATGTAATGAATGACGTGAAATAACGTCTAAGTATAGGTATTTGTAAAGACAATAGTGAACCCTCCGCACGCCGCAGAGTTTCTTGCGTGCCGCGCAGAGATTCGCAGCGGTTGATGTTTGCTGGGTGCGGTCCGCAAGGAGCACCGCACAATTAAGAGAACCCTTTCAGGGGCGTACTTAGCATTCTAATCACTCGCCTCGCAGACGCGTCGCGCCACAATACAACGCTTAACGCCGCGAAATTAAGTGCGAAAATAACAGGATCCCGACACGAGCGCGACTGAATTATGTCGCGAACAAGATTCTAATTTTAATTATTTTACATCGTGACTAATTTCCACGAAACAAGCTCGCTTTCCAGACGCACTCGTGAGGGTAACCCTCAGAAGGTAAGCGCTGCAGCAATAAAATGCGAAAAACGATTACAGTTCAATGAAGCGTGGCTTCCCTCTCGGGGCGCAAATAAAGCTCAAGTGCGCACTCCAAATATGCTTTTCTTAATCGTTCTCATAAAACAAAGATCAGCCGCTCGCGGTCTCCCCTGCGAGCAGAGAAAAATAAAAAATTCTCCCATTGCTCATATCGCACGTCTATCAGTGCGGATTTTTACACAAATTGTTTCCTTCGGAACCCTCGCGAATCGATATTGTTTGGATTGAAATTGCAGCTTTGGAAGTTATTATTAGTAGAGCATTGAAAACACAATGGAATTACGAGCCATTCCGCGCACTCTCGCGGTTGATTTGCGTAAATGATTTCTGATTGACTTTGTTTTGGAAATGTTTTGTTGTAATATATTGAAATGAAGACTCACATATTTATTTAACCTATTCGTACATACGAAAGATATATAATGGAAACAGTTTTCCCCTGAAATGTTCAGAAATTATTATTTTGTGTATGTTAATGTCAACAATATGGATTGGAATATAATGGAAAAACGTCTAGAATATTACAGTAGGTACAGTCAGAGTCAAAAGTAGCTGGTCACGTTAGTACCTTGTCACAGAGCGAATGTGTCAATTAGTAATTGACACTAGGGTGACAAGGTACTAAAGTGACAAGTGACCAGCTACTTTTGACGCTGACTGTACCTAACCATCATCGTCTCATCTAAGGTCATTTTTTTTAAAACTGAAAATCACAACTTCTATGTCCATTTACGTCAACTTTACAATATGAATCTTATGGGAAATTCCTTTTAGCCGACGATGTTAAGCTTTCCCCGTAGTAAAACTATATTACCGAAACGTAGAAAAAATCAAAGCCTTCCTCATTGTTTTGGTGCTCATAAAGTTTATGTCATAAACCTGTAACGTCAGAGGTACTCGTAAGTACCAGGTTAAGAAAGTAATCAGTCGTTTCCAAAAGTCCATGTGTAACTTCGTAATAATCAATTTCTCAAAAATACACAACTGTTCTGTGCCAACCTGCCCGCGAATTCCGAGTGTATCTGTAACAAACAAATTCACCTTTTACATTAAAATTACTTTTCTTGAGGGGCCTCATTGCGCGGGGTATCGGGAATCCTCAAAGTTGAATTGGCTTAAAACCTCCCGGCGGATGTGTCATTATAATTTGGTGGGGAGAGATGACGGATCCATCGCCCCGAGCGCCGCGAGCCGAGAGCCACCGCGCTCTCCTATTATAATACCGTTGAGCTATTTTAATCTAAACTTAGTTAAAAATCTTGCGTCGGATATTAGCATTAATCATTTTTGACAGTCAGTGTAATGGATATAGTGTAATTAACGCGTTTTAATGTTTGAAGTGCAGACTATTATAATGATAATATAACAGCCGGGAAGTACTTATTACGTGGAAGAAACTACCTACTACCTATCTGTTTGTCTCGTTTGTCTGTACCACAGAACACGGAAAAAGCTCGCTACGCTCCCAATATTTCTATGGTCTGTACCTTTAAGTGTCGATGTGCCACACACATGGCTATAAGCAAGAACTCATCGGAATAGTGTTTTGATTGAGACTCTTAGTTAATAACTTATTGAGTTGGTTATTAATCACATTATAAGTAAGTTTACACTACTTGTGTTGTTTTGTGTTAAGTAAATCCATCTTCACAGTAGGATGAACGTAAATAAATAGTATAATTTTGACCTTGCGGTGAAATGGAAATGAATAATCTCAATTCAAATCAATCGGAAAGGCTTTATAAAATTAAATTATTATTTCGTACGAAACAAAGGAAATGCCTTCATCAAGCAAGAAATCTTAAAGCTTAATTGAACGTCGACATTGAGAGATTTCAATTCAATTACTAAACCATATTTAACGAAATCCAATCCCTTTCCCTCGAGGAATAATATTATTTATTCACAAAAAATAATACAAAACGCGGTTCCGAGACGCCAGACGCTCTGTTGGTTTAGCGGAGATCATTCGATGTAAAAGTTGGAAGCAGAGAGCCGAGGCAGGAAGAAAACTTGGATAAGCGAAACCCTCTAAAAATGATTGATGCCATAGAGCGGGCGGGGGGCGATCGCTCACCGGCGCCGATGGCTCTACACTTTAAAACGAATAAACGTCGAATCGTTGGAAATTCGAAAACGAACATCATTAGCGCTATATCGGCTCCCGCGCTCGTTCATTATTACCCGATGGAATATCGCATTTTTTGCTTCACGACCGACCCCCGCTTATTTTCCCTCCCGTCAATCAGAATCTAAAACGATTATACATATTTCAGCGTTCAATTCAAACGCAGCACTCGAAGAGCAGTCGCCAGTCGATAGCAGACAAAAGGAAATGGAATCTCGCTGCAACCGCATATAGCCAATTTCCTAACGTATTGGAAACATTGAACAATTGTTTGAAGACATGTTATTACACGGGCGTTTAGCCTGGGAGCTAACAAGCTGACGCCGTTTGTTTCTGGTGCGCTTTGTTCTGGGTATAACAATTAGGCAGACAAAGCGGCCGGTCGGACGTTCTTATCGGGCGCGTCGCGCCGGTGTGCGGTGTGCCGCCTGCCGCCTGCCGCCCGCCGCCTGCCGCCCGCCGCCCGCCGCCTGCCGCCGCGACAATGCACGCTCAATGTCTTTATGCTCCTTACTGCTGGGGGCCGATGCACTCGCTGCTGAATCAGCCTTCTTGCGTACGTTTAAGGTAAGGATGTAGAGTAGCGAATATTTAGACTTGCTGACGATAGACGAGACAAAATTTCTGAGCTGCCTGATTATAACAAATTGATAACACGTTGTCGTACATATTATTTATACTAAAGAAATCCCTGGCACTGTTCGTTGCGAAGCTTTGTTATCTGTCCGTTTGTCCGCCGGATAACTCAAAAACTACTAAACCGATTGAGCTGAATATACTAAACTCGTGTGAAATGTTCCGGCAATGATGTAGTCAAGTGAGGTAAAAGGTACACTGGGGAAAGAGGAACTAGCAGAGCATCTAAACGTCCAGTCTTCTCTGGTCTGGTCGTTCCTCATTCTCCGTTGTCCTGACCTAACCTGACCGTAACAATTTTTCTTTTATATTTTTGAAAATTAATGTAACCTGCACATATTAAAAGTAATTTATACTATTTATTATCTTCTCCAGTTCCAGATCTGTTAGTTCATCAGCTCTGCAGCAAGTTTGCCGAGACGCCTCCGAGCGTCCCGTCAGGCCGCGCTTTGTGCCCCATTTCCTTCTTCCTCCCAGCGGCTGTCTCTCACGACACTCGTTGTCCCGTCTCTCCGCGCTGACTGCACATTTGATGTCCCACACGTAAAGTTCTAAGATAACAATGCTACGCAATAACATATTGTGTCTAAGTATTTGGCTTTGCCATGATTTATTTTTGAATCAAAATGGAGTAGGCTTTACCTACTTTGTTTTGGCTCTTCATCGTATAGCCGGTTAAGTGTCCTATTTCCTATTTCTTCCGACCGGCTCCCGTCCCTCCGCTCATGACAAGTTATCATTGACAACTGCACATTTAATGTCTATGATAACACGTATCACGTGTTAGCTATGTCAGTGCAACGCTTTACTGTGATGTTACTGTACCTACCTTTTTCCTCTTAAGTTTTTTAGTTCTCAGAAGTACCTACGTGATAATTTATTTAAATTGATATTATTCTATATGGTTTACTGTAATAATGTCCAATCTGAAAAATGTCCAACGACCATGCTCGATCTGAAAAATGTCCAAACTTAATATCATTAATTGCATTTATTAAAATTTCATTTGGTACTACTACACCTACGTATTTGAAAATAAATTAATTCTTACGTCACTATAAATGGACTTGCAGTTTTACATGTTTAGCCGACAACTCCCGCACTAAACTCATAGTCTACAATTATACAACAAGGACGTACCTACTTATAAATTAAAGTTCAAACACAAATCCAATTAACAAATCACCATTTAACCGCATCCCTATTCAGTGAATCCGAGTGGCGTGTAACAGTGAACCCTTGCGCAATAAACGTTCGCATGTCATGTGTACGTCGACACCTGCGGATGCGGAGAGCGTTTAATCGCATAAAGAGCTAATTGTCTGTGCGGATTCCGCAGGTAAGTAAACACTACTCCGCACTACACGCAACGTATTTACACGACATGTACGTGACGAGTTACGAATACACCTGTTTTGGAGTACGCGATTAATTTTAATCGCATGATTATGTTGTCTATAGAATAGTTATTTGTTTTATCCTCCTGGGTCCCTCCCCATGGCCTCGCTTGAGGACATAAACATTAAAAATAGAACTTATCTAAAACATTTTTAAAAAATCATGAAATAATTGTATTTTTTGACGTTCACTCAGCGTTGACTTCTTTTGAGGACTAAAAATTAAAAATAAAACAACGTAAAACATAAAAATAAATAAATAAAAATGCGTTCACTTCTCCCAGGACTCAGGATGTTATAGCGAATGGTACTGTTTAAACCAAAAGAATAATATAAAAATATTGTATAAGATGTCCATTTTCCGCCTTTAGTGTGAAGATATTTAATCAGATTTTTTAATTTGTTAATCTCGACGTCTCAACGTCGTAAACGTTCACATAATATTTGCCTTTCTATACTTATGTGTTAAAATTCATTTTTGTCAACTAAAAGTTTTTCTTTTGTAATAGAAACGTACTACCTACGTTAGTTTTAATAAATTTCTAAATACAAACCGTGCATTTCGCAGCTCCGCGTGAGTCACTCGTCACACTATCACATATGCACGATTACCTTAAACGTCGATCGTGTAAGCGGGGATTAACTCGAGCAGTGATTTAATTCCTACTGATATTTATTACGCGAGCGCTCGCTCACGTTTGATGACAATTTGACTTAATACGTTCCAATTACGAGTGATTAGGTAAATTTACATGCTTGAATTATCAACAACCAGAATAGGACTATAAAAAACGAAATATTGTCAGATAAGTTTAAGAAAAGAATGATGAGACTGAGAGAAACGAAAGAGGTGTGTCAGGATTGCAATAAAAAAGAAAAATTGGTGCTCCGTTGCTTCTGCTTGTCCCGTCAGGGACGTACCCTGGAGATATTGTGTATTTATTTATGTATAAACTTACTTTAGTTTAAAGAAATGTATTTAAGTACGTATGTATGTTTATGAAAAAGTTTTTTATGGTATAAACTTTGGAGTTATACACCCATAAACTGTGACCATCATATTGGGAGGGTCTGTACGTACACTCAATCCTGCAGTGTGAAGTTATAAAATTAAAATAATATTAGCAGTAAAACAGAGTTACGTCTACATAGTATTTTACAGCCGTTTGGGGTATTTTTATGTGAGAAGGGGGAGATGTTCAACAGAATGGAAGCAGAGGAATACAGTACGCAAGTCTGTATGAAAATCGGAGTTATGTTTTAGTGGACGTGCGTAGAATACGGGCCGGCTTCTACAGCGTGCGGCTCGCATGTGACGAAACGTCTACGAAGTGCTACGCCGTAGTGGCAGAGCTACGCGAGCTTATGTACTTAATATGTTTGTGTCCACTCTTTCTTTTTACAAAATATTCTTTCCGGTGGCTTCTTATAATGATCAGTGCTTACCATAGATCTTAGTATTAGAAATGACCTAGTGTTGTGGTAGGAAAATGGTATTTAATAACAAAAATTTGAGCAGAAATGCCCAATACTATTTTTAATTATAGTGAAAGTGCTAGGATTTGCCCATTTTTGTCATGTAAGTACTAAAATATAAAACATTTATTTTTTATAATCTTTATACTAAATTTTGTAGAATACCAACTCAAGTGACGAGCTTTAAAAACCTCGTCGCAGCGAGACTGCGAACCGCGGCGCGTCTCGCCGTCGACGTTTGGCAATTCTTTATTATTCATGGGGCGATCTCGCTCGCAGAGTGTTTTATATGAGCGACGATCGAGTATCAATTTGTACCCAACGGCCCCGTATTAGCATTTCCCGTGCGAGGCCTACGTTGTTTTAGTGGCGGGGACCGAGGAGGGGCGGGGTTTGTGTTAGTTTAAAACTTCGGGCGAATAATGAATGATTATTCGTGTGTTGGGTACAGTGTGTGAATTTGTGTGTTTTATGTTGGTGATGCCAGCAGTATTATACTCCATTGACAAGATGATGATGTTATCTCGTCATGACGATCCAACACAGATCCGGTCTATGCGATCCAATGACGGCGAGGTATTAGAACTTCTACAAGTACAACAACCTGTACGAATGATTCATATCAATAGTTTATTAATTTCTCTACTGTTGGCGCACAGGCCGGTCCACCACGCCAGCCCAGTGCGGCCTTCAGATGCGCCTAAGTATTCCTTCTTCAGCGTATGGAGGTTTCCTCGCGATATTTTCCTTCACCGTTTCGAGAGAAACCCATAAGATCTAACTCGAACCTCTCGACATCGCAGGCCGCGTGTTCGCCACCGACGCAAGTAGTTATCAAAATCAACATAATTCAAACAGAAAGTCTAGTGAGACATTATTTAAAGTCTAGTAACACAAAATGATAACAGGAGACTTTGCAGGAGTGCGCGACTTATAATTAAGGAGACACGATCGCATATGAACAAAACGCAAATCCCACAAAGCCGCGCTCAGCTCATTTGAGGCGGTGTGTCGCGAGTAGACGCGAGTAGTCGCGAGCCAGGCGCGCTGCCGGCACAATGCGCTAAGTAGTGCGCGCTTATGAGTGTTCATTTAAGATACGATAAAGACGTCGAGCGACGTCGCCTCGCCAGCTAAATTGGCTGTTTCTGACTACAAGGAAATAGTCTAGCGGTGGATGGTAAAGGAATTCAATTGCGAATATAAATTGAACATTCTAATACTGAGTGTACTCTACCAAACCAGATTTAGTCAGCTAAAAGTGATTGCTGAATATCAACTAATATTTAAATCATTCAGCATTTACACAGAAGTAATTATTTATTGTATAGAAGTAGTAGAAGTAGATAGATATATTTTATCTCACAGGCAAATTGGGAGCTACTGTCGTCAGTGCCGATTTACCAACCGATTTACAAACATGTTATGTTTTTTCCACTATGAAGTTCTGTCTTCAGTAGATCTACTGATCATAGTGGAAAAAACATAACATGTTTGTAAATCAGATTGTATGTATGAATGTTTTCAACTTAGAATTATAAAACATTATGAAAGTGCTTTTAAAAATCATGGGAGTCTATGTCGACGCGTAAAAACTAAATTTTACAAAGGATTACAATTTTCGATGAAAATGTGTACCAACAAACTGGCAAATAAGCAGACAGATAGATATCGGGACTTTTATTGTATAGTTACTTTAGACATTTTTTTCAGTAATTAAATAAAACTATATCTATTCTATAGGTACCTACCTATATTGTTTTAAGGGCCCTATACACGTTGACTTGTCATATTATGTCACCGCGACACAGTACAGATTTTCGCTTACCAAATGAACACTCAATTCGGCGCAGATGTGCATAGTTTAACTAACAAGGGGCTCTTAATATAAATTCAGTATCTTAGCACCGCGTAATGAACGGCAAGATGATTGTTATAATGCGATTGTAGATCTAGAGTCGCGTATTTATAAGTATTACAGTATAAGTGTATTGGTGTTTATTTTATTGAAGGAAACCACGCGTCGACTAATCGAAATAACCGTCTTTCTTTGAATATTTATTTATAAAAGTATTAGACTTTTAGACAAAGTGTGTCTGCTGCCTTACATTTTTGAGTCTAAAAGACTTTTCTATGCTTAGATTCAGCCTGAAAGTCTACCTAAGGAAAAGTGACATTTACACGTACCTTACTACTGTAAAATATGTCGCTGAAAATATTACGAGTTTGTATGTAAGTACATACTTGGGACAAGAACAAAGTTGGAACAAGTTATGTAACAGGAGATGTACAATCTATAAATCAACCCTCACATGTTCCATCTCACGTCTGTCATGCAAATTTATGTGAGACGAAGGCAATTTTTAATTAGTAGTGTGTCTGAACATCTGTCTGGAGACTGGAGTCGCTGCTGACTGATGGGAGTGCCTCCGAGCGGAGGCTTGCAGGTGACACGCCGCGAGGCGTCGGGGAGCGGTTAAGTGCGGCATTTTACGGCTTTTATGCATATTTGATGGCGCCGCCATAATCTCTGCGGCGAGGGGAGGCTGCTTGCGCACCCACTTCACCTGTATTGGATATGAATTGCTGTTAACTTATGTCGACGGAGCGGAAACTCGGCTTTGGTATTAAAACTCTGCTAAGGTGTAAGTAGTCTTAATGTGTGCTAGGTAATACCTACTGGTGATACCGCGTCTTTTTGACAATTGATAATTTATGACCTTCGAATTTACAAAAATCTGTTAATAGAATGAAAAAACTATACCTAAGAATTTCGTTTGTGTGGGACAAGAGAAATTCCGAAATGGACGAAAATGGGTAGGAATGTATAGTAGGTAATTCAGAGCACAACCACATATTTCATATCTGCCGAATGTTGGTCTGTCTGCGATAAACCACCTCGGGAACTTCCGAACTTGAACTCTCCGAAAGGGGCGAAACTTGGTAGAAATGTAGAGCGGGTAATTCACAAGGACATTATATATTATTTTGATTTCTATTGCCATTTTTATCCGATAAATTATCCGATACAAGAAAAGTCAAACTTTGTAAAGTTGATGTAGACAAATCCGAGGTCTCCGAATCTATCATCTTCCACCACCAAGCACTTGCGTCACTAACAATTTCAGAAACAACAACCCGAAATTAATTCCGTAACTTGCTTGGCACGTTTAAATAATCCATCGTTTAAATGGCGGAGCCGATGAATTCGAAAATAATGAGTGGAATTAGACGCGTGCCACGGGCCGTATCAATTACTGGTGGAGAGCAAACAGGCATTACGGGCTCAATATTAAAATCAAATTTACGTTCCGCCCCCGTCTGGTGCGAGGTAAGTGTGGCTCGCCCGCCGTGGTGACATGTGGACTCCGGGTCCTGGAAGTACGGGTAGCATACAAATTACAACCAATCATCACTCGTAGAACTGACGGCCGTTGGGACAGAAAGGTTCTCGAGTGGCCATCACGTATCGGAAGACGCAGTGTAGGCAGGCCTCCCTCGAGGCCTGCCTACGATCTGGTGAAGGTCGCGGAACTCAGCTGGATGAGGTTAGCGCAGGACCGGTCGTCGTGGAGATCCTTGGGGGAGGCCTTTGTCCAGCAGTGGACGTTTGATAGTGACCCTGGCCTTCTACGCCAGAGGTCGTCTCCATGAAATTTTGCATCTATTTACTTACATAATCTAAAAATGTCTAATATTTACCATTCATGAAAAAAGCGATCCTGCGAGAAACAAAAACGTATTCCACGCGGGCGATGCTGCTAGTAGGTATTTACTTTCTTTCGACCACGACTAGTAAATATTAGTGGAAAACGAAAGTTGTACAGTACTATTCCCACTAAACAATTTTTTTTTAATTAATATAATTATTATGATTGTACGAAATGTATTGTTTGATGTATAACAATAAATTCTTCCTAAGGTTTATTTGGAAGAGAACTCTTACAGAGTTAAGAAAACCTTTGTACGTCATATATGTTTGTTTGTACTAATTGTATTAAACTTGTAATGTGTACTAAAAAAAAAGCAATGAATTTGTAAATCTTTTATAGGGAATGCTTCTATTCTTAGGTATTTATGTTGATTTATTTTTCTATTATTTTACGTATCAAGTAAAGTGTTATATGAATTAAATTGTGGCAAAAGGTGGCTGTTGTCGGTACCAGTGAAGAGTTTGGTGACCGCTGGCGTAACATCAATTAAAAACACATTTTCAAACCGTCAGGCACACGTAATGCCGTCATTTCCATCTAGTGCCGATCTGATACAAAGCAATGGTTTAAATCATTAAGCCGCCGCTTTTATACCCCCTTCACTAACCGAAAAGTTACACAAGTTTAATAGTTTCATAATTAAACGTTGTTTTACCAACCCTTTATTTATAATGTTGTAACAATTACAGGTTTTGTTTCGGTTTAAACTGTTTTTGAACACTATCATTCAACTTCGAGTCGCAATCAATTTAGCGTGATGTAGAATCAAGTCAATGCGACATTCACGCGGACGGAGTCGCAGGCAAATGCTAGTTTTAATTATGAATATTAAAGGATTTTTTTTGTTACAGAACCAAGACGGTGGGCAGATAACACATAAGCTATTTAGACCTTCTACTTCTAAAACGTGAGTATTTGAGTTAATTAGGTATGTAAGATTAAAATAAGTAAGTACTTAGGTGCCTACTTTGAAATCTGTAGCTGTAATATAGTAAAGTCAAGAGCTTTCATACTAAACAATTATAGGTATCGAGTAAAAATATAAAGTAAATCAAACCAGCAACTATTCTCTCATTTCCTAACATTTGTATGAACCGCAGTTCAGAGTAGACCTGTTATTCAAAATGCAATAGGATGCATCCAGTTCAAAAAATAAGGCTAACACAATCTACCTAATAGGTGTCTATCATTAAGTAAAACCCTGAATGACTAACATACAGAATGTAACAAAATACCTGTAATGGCTGGTTATTAGGGGCTTGGTATCAAAATAATGTATAAGTACGATTACATAATACTCTGTGCAAGCGACCGAAGCCGCGGGCAAAAGCTAGTAACAAATAAATTCGTAAATTGTTACAAGTTATTCTGGAAAACACGAAGTTGTACAGTTCTCAGCAGTAGGTATGTTCGTTGATGTCGGAGTCTCCGATACATTGCCACCATAAAGCTGTATCCACAGCCCGCGGCGCCAATTACTCAGAGCCATAAACCCTGCAATTGTCGCGTACCGTATTTTATTTATGTATATTTATGTAACGCGCATAAATATGTGCGGGGGAGCGCGCGATCCTCAACTCGCGGTAATTATTGCGTGACTTATTGGCGAACGAAGATAACACGTACTTCGCGACCAGACCTCCCAGACCCCTGCTCCTCTCTGCCAAGTCCAAAATTAAGAATTTAGGATGGGTCTGGTTAGAGTGGCGGCGACATCACCGCTCGGGGGTTGCGGCAGCTTTATCTGCGAGCTTGACTGTTGATCGTGACTTTCCGACAGAGATTTCGGTAATTACGCTGATTATAAGAAGGAGTCGTGCTTCACCGTTTTCTGACGGCCCCCCGAGGGCTGGGGAAATAAATAAGCAATAAAAATGATGTCGCAGATTTAGTTGGCGATTTCGTTAGATGTTTATGAGACGATTTATGAGAAGCACTGTTAGTATTTTTCGTTTCAAAACTAAATTATTCTAAAATTCCAAACACAATGGAATACCACCTAATTTGTTTATCCTGATTTTTCATTCAACCTTTCACTAATAAACGGAATCATCTTTAATTGCCATTTAAATAAGTTTTTAAATTACATTTACAATATTAAGTAATAAAACTGCCTAAACATTACAACCGAACCCTAATATCTGACTATCATAACCAATAATGCGCCTGAAAGTTAGTTCCGTTAACAATATACAGCACCGAAGTAGGCAAATGAGGATACTTAACCTTGTTGCGGAGTTTGATCCAATAAAACAAAGTTTCGAACAAACGAATGCATTAAAGTCGCCAGCAAGTGATCCAATCGTAATATCGCACTTCCAGACATCGAAAGTTAGTATGCATTGACTTTGAAAAGTCGTCCGAAACTAAGTTGGGTTATGTTTATGAAACTATTCGGATGCGGGTGTGTGCCGCCGATACACATGCACGAACTGGCGCCCAACTCGAGGCATAGTTCGCTAAGTGGAACAGCTGTAAAACAAAGTAGCGAAGGGTCTAGGAACTTAGTGTGTACGTTGGAAACTATTCGCCGTTCCGAACACATGTCCTCCGAGTGGCGCGCGGCGGTGCGGCGGCGGCGGCGGCGGCACCCGTCGCGCGCCCATCAGCGCCTCGCAAGTTTGACAGTTTAATTCGGGAGTACGAGTGCGGCCGACGACCGTGGCTGATTTATAAATAAGTTAAACTAGGTTCAACTAAAGTATTGCGGCGGGATGATAACGAACTCGGCGCCTACGCTCCCCGCCCCGCCCGCACCTCCCCCCGCTCCCCCCTCCGGCGCGCCCCGGCCCGCGTGCAGATAAACTTTTAAAATGACTTTGGAAGCTTTTGAGCTTTTAATCGGTAAAGTTGTACAGACAGACAGTTCGGGCACAATCCTTGAACCGCTTGCGCCGGCGACGGCGGCGGCCGCAAAACTTTGTTTTACAGGACTACTTTTCTTCTTGTTTCAAGGTTGGACTCTTAAAACAAACTCCGGTTCGACGGAGTTCGTGAACTCGGGCGCCAACAATTTACAAATTTCTCTCTTTCATAACAACTAACTGCCGCTCGGCGCGCCGGCGAAAGTTGTCCTGCGTAGATCTTAATCGCATTGTCTGTTGCGCTCGCGGCGGGAACAGCTGACTGTGACGACACAGTTTATCGAACTTTTGCTTTAATTCGAGTACGATACGAGCCGACAATACGCGGCCAGGTCTGTAGCATCAACGCGGGAATCGAGTTTTTATATGGAGAGTTGAATGTGAGCTGTACAAAAAGAGTTAAACCTTATACATTGGACAAGAGTTGGGGTCGTGTTGGCATACATCATTGATCAAGTTAGGACGGCGCGGTGACGCGGACAGCCGGAGACGGCGTCCGGCGCCCTCCGACGCGTTTATTCAATTTGTTTAAGTGACATCGATAGCATCGGCTGCGGTAGAAAAACTCGTCTGCCAACGCTGACGGCGCGTCCCCCGGGCGGGCCCCCGCCGGCCGACCGCCGGACTGTTTTTTTGTCAGTTCACGCCTCACCTGCCCGGGGCTGCTCAAGTGGCCTCGCGTGAAATACACTGATTGGCGTTTAATACAGAACCGTCTGCCTTTTATATTCCCTGTGTCAAGAGCTTTAAAAGCTTTCATTTACACGGGTCTCGGAGGGCGTTGATTTCCCTTATATACCTACTACATCGTGCTCGATGGAAATTTCTTTCGGTAAATACGGGGCCTGTATATTTCTTATCGATATTAAAGTCGGTAAGGAAGTACCTAACTAATATCGAATCCACTTTTTATGTACCTACCGCTACATATGTATTGCAAAATAGATCCTACGTGACATAAGCTAAATGCGGTATCGGGTATTGCGCGTAAATTTTACGTAACTAGAAATAAATAGGTTGCGGGTGTGGGGGCGGGGCGGTGTGGGCGGGCGGTGCGCGCGCACCCTCGCCCCCCCTCCCCGCGCCGCCCGCGCCGCCCGCGCCGCCCGCCCGCGCGCGCCCAGCGGGCCCGCGCAGTCCGCGACCTGCGCCCCGCGAGCCGCCCGCACCGCGGAGCCCGCTCCACGCACGCACTCGCCGCCCGCACCGCTCTACGGACAAACTTTTCCGACGTAGACGCGCTACACAGTGCTACGCGCTACGAAATGCTACGAAAATCGCACTGAACGAGTGCAATTTTTCTGTGAAGTGAAATTTTAAATAGAGTGAGCTCGTGTTTTTGTAAAATAAACTTTAGTGCGCGATGAGGGCTCGCCCCTCCGTGTTATAGCGATGTCGGCTCTCGTCCGGCCCGTTTGGTAAGTCACAAAATATTTTAAAAAGTCATATTTCTCGTCTACTGTTCTCTTTTCAAAAGACGAATTTTTGGACGTGCCGTAGATAAAAATTGCAGCGTTAGTTTGTTTTTTCGTTGTTAAAAAATATGCGGATATTTATTATTTCAGCAGTGCGTTCTACGTCGGTGAAAGTTTCAAGAAATATCAAGATTAAAAAATAAAAATAAATATCGTTTACGCACAAAACCCACGCTCGTAAAACCATTTCACGAAATGCTTTCAAAATGTTGTTAATTAAATTAAAACAATATAATTTAGTTATTTATGAACAGTTACAGGGCTGATTAAAAGTTATCGAAATATATTACTGAACATATATCTAAATAGTTATAATGATATTTTTTTTCAGTCAATAAGCTCATGTATGATTAGTGGTACCTATGTAACATAAAAACTACTTACCATATATAATTACCCATGTTTTGGCATCGATGGTTAATTCTCCAATTTTATTTTTCTCCCTTAGCAGGCTTTGTTTTTTATAAAATAAGTTTTATAAATCAAACAAGGTATAGGTATCTATAGGTATATTTATTTACTTCCTATATACTTATATTGATATGTTACTCAATTACAAAAAACCGGATTATTTTTGAAAAAAAAACCTACTAACTGGTAAAAAAATTACCGCAATAAGCGCTATAGACTGACATTTTATTGTATTATGTTTTACTACCTTATTAATAAATTCGTTCTTTTGATCATTTTACTGAAGGGGGCTCTCCCCTTTTTGACCCTGTTGAAAATTTATGCTACTTCAATAGGTATCTAATAATCTATTATAGGTAATAATAATTAATAATCTATTATATAATTTTTTACACCTTGGAAGCGGTGGTAGATAAAGAATTGACGTTATATAATGTACCCACTGTACTTACATGCAATAAAATAGTTTTGACTTTGACTCTAAATATTAATGTGCTGTTTTTGATTACAACTTATGCAGGCACTAATCAAAGAATGGATTTGTTTAGTTAGTCCGTTTCAGTAGCTCAACGCCATTGTACCTATGCTGGATTTGATAGGGTACCTTATACCACTGTAAAATAAAGACCTCAAGAAATACGGGCAACACAATGAAATGTTATTTCTCTATAATTTTTTCGTGTACGAATTCAACACCAACAAGTTATCACTTCAGGTGGAATATCTGTCCTATTGTTCTTTATATAAAGTTTATACACTTAGCTTACCAATTATGTAAGTAAATAATCAAGTAAACGACAGGGTTTGATTCTTTTTACTCATCTGCAACTCGCTTATCGGATCTGAGAACTTTGGATTAAAATAAAAAAAGTTATTTTACGCTTTTTAGAGTCTTTCTGTTTTTGAAGTCGGTTTTATTTTTTTGTTAAAAAGTTTTTTTCACTCCTCTGCAACTCGCTTATCGGATCTGAGAACATAAAAATACACTCGTAAGTCGGAAGAAATCATAAAGAAGATATCAATAAGCTATCGGAGCTAATTACGTTTGTCGGTTACGATAGGCGGACGCAATGACTTCCAAAATTTATAATAAAAATTGTCTACGCCGCGGGGCAGAAGCTAATAATTAATAAATAATAAAGTACCTACCTAAAATAAAAATATAGTTTATTATTCAGCCGTAATAAATCTTTTTTTTGCGCTTTTAGGCAATTTTTTTTTACGTCCAAATGAGATTAACAGGACCGTTAACATCTGGTGTTAATTAGTCAAATTAAAATGATAAATCATTTTAAAAAATATTAGAAGTTTGATAAGGAATTATTTAAATTTTTGCTAAATATGTGTAGGTATTCGAATACATTTGCTGCATAATAATTTGTGGCGCAGTAAAGGGTGAGTCCCTTATTCGCGGTATCCGCGGTAATCGAATCAGCTCTATGGGATCCGCGGGTCGGCAAATACCGCGGCGTTGCCTTCCGCTACGCCACGTCGGAGACAGAATGCGTAATCGCGACGCTAAGCGTGTTAGCCAACCCTTTACCATACAAATGCATAATTAAACCACACAAATATAATTAACTGTGTGACTCTCTGTGTAAGTACTGAGTTACCGCGAATTCTAAGAAATTCTTGGGCGCATGTGAAGTCCACCAACCCGCACTGGGCTAGCGTGGTGTACTATAGCCCGAACACCCTAGTTGATAGGATAGGCCTGAGCCCCAGCAGTGGGGACATGTTAATAGGTTGTTGATGATGATGCTACGCGATCAAAACCGCTTGTCAAGCATTCGCATCGGGTTGTTAGGTGGATGTTCAGCCACAACAGGGTTGCTATGACCTTTCGTAGCGTACTCATGTGACTTGCTTACAAGCATATCTCTAGACGAACAAGCATGCTTGACAAGCAACAAAAAAAATCATCAATCAACTTCCAGTACGTAGTTTGCTTGTGAAGCACGATATCGAGCACGGTTATAGGCACAGGTTTCTCCCAATAGCCAATAGGCACCGCTTACAATGCAACCTGATGAACAACTGCTGTTCACTATATCATATTATTAACTGGTACATTTTTTTATAATATTAATTACCTATCTATTTATAATCAAAGTTACACATAGGTTAGTGTACGAGTATTCTATTTATAATCAAAGTTACTTTATATGGGCTACGTATTTTTCTGTAGGTTATGAATACTTAAAATATTTTCCATAAAAAAAAAATTACAGAAGCTTTGCAATAAAAAATACATTTTTTATTTATTTAGATTTCAAAAAAAATATTCCTACCAATCCAATTTTGTGTAACAACTTTCTTAGGTACTTCCTTAGTTTAGAATATGTATTGTGGTTGTAGGTAAAACAAAAAGTTAAATATAAAAATAATTAGTCTAAACGTACAATAAACGTAATATCATTTAACTCAGGTGCGGGTAGTAAACCGATTTCACGTGTAACGCCTCGGAGGGCGGGCGCGGGCGCCGATCTAGATAGCGCACTGAAATTGTTTCCACTGAACCGCCGGGTATCTGATGGGACCGCCGAGTGTGCTTAATTGTGCTACAGTTGCCACTGAGGCTCTGAAACATGTGTGTTTTTGTAGCAAATGTAATGCGGTAACGTTTAAAGTTTTCTCGATGCGCTTTTGATGTTACGGTGGCTTGTTTGACGCAAGTTTGGGGAAAAGCTGCAATATTTTGATTTTTTTGGAAAAAGTATTTAGTGTTAAATTATTCAATTCAATTCAATACCCTTTATTGCACATTTAAACATTACGAACAAACAAAAATAATACAGATACATTATTGTACCTACATCGAGGCGGTCTTATCGCTAAGAGCGATTTCTTCCAGGCAACCTTTATATTTTATATTGTAAATGTACTCGTGATTGAATATTTCATTGTTAAAAACTAGAGTCAAATTGATAAAAGTTTAAAAGGAACAAGAATATTATGGTTATGTAGGTAATAAACCTACCTAGTAATAAACTTGTAAAAGTTTTTTTTTTAATATATTTTTTTTATGAGGCTTATGACTCAGGGAAGTCAATTGCCAGCCTCGTAAAAAAACGCTGTTTTGAAAAACTTAAATAACTTATTATTGAAAAGTATAAAATATAATAGGTACTAGTAAATATAAGGTCCACTAGCGCAAATGCAACAAAAAGTAACTTACAACTTTGTCTGCAGCATTAAAAAAAATATTTTATTATTATTGCGTATAGATTCTTATTGAACTTAATTCACTCTCTTGCAATATTGTATATTTAGAGGTATTGTTACGTAGACACTGGAGACGACTTAACGAAATAACATGCAAGTAAATCTCTTAGTAGGTAGGTGTGTAAAATTTGTCCAAACATTATTATTATAATTCGCGTGTTTTTTGGGCCGTGAATTAATTAGTTCGTTTAGTTTTCCGGAAATATATAATACTTAAAGTTTTTCCTTCAATCTTCTTTCTAATTCAATTGTCCTAAATTTTCATATTGTTGCCAGGCAACATAAATATGTTTCAAATGTTACCTCAATTCGTCCAGTATTAGATTTCGGGTTATCCGGGGCGAACAGACAGACAGACATCGCTTTCTTCGCTATAGCATAAGGTATCCGTTTTGACAAAACCCCAAAACTCTTGCCTTAAACCTATAAGCAGATCGATGATTAATCAATACACAATACCGGACACAGTTTTCAAACAGCACTATGAAAATACGCCTTCAACATTTTCGCACGATTTCAAACTTGAAGAAATTGTTATGGTAGGACTAAAAGAAACTGTGGATAATAATATAATAAGTTAAAAACGCCCGTCAAACGTGTCCGCATGCCACACGAGGGCCCGATCCTCCGCGCGATAACCCTCCGTGAGTGAGCCGCCCTACGCCAGGGTTGTACAAATAAAAAAGTTTTATTTCTTCAACTAAAATTGTCGGTATGTACAGTTGTTGGGTGGGACCCTATTTTAAGTATAGATTACTTGTGTTGGAAGGACCCGCTCTTCTATTATTTCGTTTATTTTGACAAATTAGTTATTTACCTAGTGGTTGTATTACTTGTCTTTATTCATTTATTTCCACATTTACTCTAATAATATAAATGGGAAAATAACTCTGCTTGTTACATTTTTACGTCTACACCGTTGAACATATTTCGATAAAATTTGGCAAGGAGATAGATTGTATAATGCCTGATCCTGAATAGGGACATACCTTTTGTCTCAAAGAAATACTCTAATAGCTAGGGAACGAAAATTTATACAAATTCTGCACTAATAATGCCCCATACCCATCATTTCTCAAGTTAAGGTTACAAAAATTCATATTTAGGCCTTTGGTAAGAAATAAAGAAATACGTGTTTTAGCATTTTTGCAAAATCATCCCTCAATTAGGCAAAATTCAGATGGGGATGATTTTAAAATTCACATGTTCCTTCGCCCCCTTTCATTCCATCCTTTTGTTCTTTCGTCGGTTGAATAGGGACGATTGTGATATGGACGCACTAACACCAATCGAAATACACAGATTCCGTGATTGATAACTTGTTGTCACCTACTTCTCTGAAACTGATTTTCATCGTTGTAATCGTGAAAAGCACTATAAATGTACTTATAACCACGACAGAAAGGATTCTCGGAGTCAATTTCAACCGATTTCAAAAATGAGCAGATCCTCAATTCGAATCTACCTATGATTATATTTTTAATGAATAGGCTTTATTTCGAGGGGTATTTAAATTTAAAAAAAAATTGATCTCTAAGAGTGGATTTTTTTTTTTAAATTAGGGGATCAATAAGTCGTTGGTTTACAAAAATTACATTTTTTTACAAAGTCGGTTTTGTAAAAAAGTAGCTTGCATACAGTCTGAAGAAGCACTTACTGTTAGTGACGATTCTTCTGCCTTTTCTGCTATCACTTAGCTCGTCGCCTCGACGTCCATGGTTTGTGAGCCGGGATACACAATTTCACCTACAGGCACAGGTATTGTCGCCAATGCCGCGTCGTTATTCGAATGCACCCTTAGCTTATTTACTTAGCCATGTTGATTTGGACTTTTTTTGTCAAGCTTCTCAAGTACATTTGACTTTATAAGACAAGAATACCGATTAGTAAAATCCAAAAATTCTACGTGCTACTGAAAAAAGATCAATGGATGGTATAAACAGAGTCAGTAGGTGCCGCCAATTGATTTTCGTTTAATAGCACATAATATAAGTTTTTTAATCACTATATATATACTACGGGCATAATATCAAAAAAACTTGCAGTCATACAGGTATTTGAAGTTAGCGGCACAATCACTGAAAGTATTTTCTTTTCTATAAATGTGATGTTTTCACTGAAAGTATTAATTTTCTATAATATAAAAATATATATAGTATGTATTTTTCTTATCTCATACAGTACAATAAAAAAGCAATAATACATACGATATAATAATAGTATACTAATATACAAATGCACTCACACCCAACTCACACACACACACACACACACACGTACACATACACACTTACAGACAAATATATATATATAAATCAATATTATATTCCAAAAACAACTAACCCTAAAATGTATACTGCACTCGGGCACAAATAAATCCGAACATCCGAAGACACTAGACTCCTCAACACAGGGAATCCTAGTTTGGGGACTAGAGTACCTCCCATTCAAGCGCTGTAATATTAATCTAATTATATGATTAATCCGCTTAGATTAAGTGTATCAAATTGATTCAAATTAATTTTATTATTTAAGCATGTACCAACCTATTGTATTCAAGAAATAAATTATTATTATTATTTGAAAACCAGCTGATTTTCTCGTTCTATTGTGAAGCGAACCGCAACAAGTACCCGAGGGTAAAAATAAACTGTTTCGAAATGTCAGTCGCTCGAAAATAACTTCTAAAAATATTCGGGGCTACATTGAATTCAATGCAAGAAAGGTAGAATACGGAAATAAGTCCACTGACCCGGTGTTGAAATTCTAAATATACAGCTTAATATTTTTAACACGTTCTCAAATAAATATGATCAAGGCGATTGGAACTGTCGCGCTTATGATACGCCAACAGGATTGCCGTTTTTAACTATAATTTCATAATAAGTCCGAACAAAACAGATTCTGAAACACGCATAAACATCTTTGTGTAGCTATGGTCCCGTTTAAGTTGAAATGTTTGATTCATGTTCGTAGATAATTTTAGAAATGTGACAATTTGAGTGTAGTTAACCCTAGCTGCAAGTCTCGGGGTTAGGGCGCCGCGCCGCGCCGCGCGAGGTTCCCAGCCACAGGGCACCGCGCACGGTACCATTACCCCACTTATTTAAACTCAGTTTAAAACTATTGCGCTATTGATTTTTGCACTCATATGTTCACCCTTCACAACTCTGTTGTTTAGAAGGCAATCGATAATCGCTTGTTCTCATTTTTTGAAGATATTCAATAGGTACAGGTTAGAAATAGGATTTGTCAGCGTGCATTTTAGTGCTTCTTCGTGTATCCGTTGTGATCTCTCCTAAATTCAATTGTAGTTCTTTTTCGGCATTAACCTATCGGAATAACTTCGGGACTTCATGATAACGTCATGATGTATATCATAAAATAAAGTAATAATCAACATAATATTATTTTCATTAAGAATCTCGCAAGATATTTAAATCTCATGCATCAGTCATCGTTTTATTTAACTTTACTGAATACAAGTTTACATTACATTACATTTTAGCTCTAACGGAATTGATATTTCAGCAATGTTTTATACCATCCAAGGGTTAGACGGGCGTTAAATAAATCTCGGGGAAAAAACTTAAATATTATGTAATTTATATCAGAATTTCAAACAATGACTTCGTTGTCGACTCGTAACTTGGATTACCTCCAGAGGCTATATTTTCTTATCGCTTATAGCCGACCTTTGTTCTCAGACGAAAACAAGTTGGGCATTATCTCACACCCATACCCCGTCGCACTCAAAAGTTTCCCATCTACAAAGCGCTGTCCAGTTATCAGTCAGCTACAGTTGTTATTCGCTATAAACTCCAACTAACTTGGAGCTAAAGCCATTTGAACGGGGAACTCGAATCGGGGCCGAGGCCGAATTGGGAGAGTATTTATCTTTGCCGGGAGTCGATTTAAAAGCAAAATCACGCGAGCACACGACGCCATTATCGCCGGCGCGGGATCCGCAGGCCGCGGCAACTCTATGAATCTAATCCAGAGGATTTAGCCGCTGATTTACAGTCGAGCCGCGCCAAGGAGGGCGCGACTGCTCGAAAGAAAAGTGATAATGTCTTAATCCTTACCACACTCGAGTCTCCTCGCCCTCCGCCCCTCCCAATTTTATGGTCGCCCGCCCAGAAGGCACGTTTTGATTTATGATTTCAATAATTAAGAATTCTAAGGTGCAATTTGAATTTGGAAGCCGCCGTGGGGGCCGCGGGAGGCCGACGCGTGTTTGTTATTGCCGCTGCCGGGTGGGAAAGGGTCTTACGGCTTACCTTTCCTTTTCTAAGGAATTATACTGCGTTTCAAGGATTTAGGAGAAATTTTAAAGTGCACAATATTTCAGGAATAATTAAGAAAAGCTTTGCATAAATAGATGTAGTTTCTCTTCATGACAAGCGTCATATTTGGTTGGTATAATACCTGGTTTTAGGCCCCACTACTCGTAAATTTTTAAGATAACTCCTTTAAACTACTTTGTATAGATCGCTAAACTAATAGTCGTCTACTAGATCCGCGTATCGACCATTAATAGGCAGTCACGTCTCGCCGCTGCATCTTCCTTAACCCGGCAGCTTCCGTATTCTCGCGGCGCGCGTCCGTACTTATATCGCGCCCTAATCTCGGGGCATTACAATTAACGCGGGCCCGAGATAACCCACCACTCGCCACCCGCTGATAAAGGTCTGCACTAGCACTAGTTTAAACCGGTTAAGCATCCACCGCCCGCGCCCTCAGGGTTTATCTAATTACCCTACGCCAACACACAAACGTTTTCTCGAACGCAGAATTGCACGTTACGGCCAGGGCCGCGATAAGACTGCGCACTGCGTCGGGGCGCTATTCGTGTTGGGGACTCTGAAATTTCGACTAGTAAAGACTAAAGTAGGTTGGACTTACGAAATGTTTTGTATATTTGAAATATTGATCATATTATTATTTTTGCACCGATTAATGTTAAGGCTGTTTTTTATTTAAATCCGAATTACTTACTTCCAAAGTCACAGAATAGGTGAGAAAGCGACAGACGTCCGATTGTAAAGGAAATATAATTTCATTATCTTTTCCACCCAATCAAATTTAAAATCTGTGCTTTATTTAGTTATAAACGATATGTGATAACAGAATCCCCCCCCCCCCCATCTCTAAATAGTAAAGCGAGGGGCCCCTAATCTCGAGCATATACAGAGCGCTAGCAACCCGTTCTTGTCTCCCGAAAACGCACCACGTTTCGATGTAATTTCGGATAACACCGGTAGCGACTTAGAGGGCACGTCACGTTCGTAAATGTTTGCCGGGCGTCGTACTATCGGTATTTAGTCCTTCCGGGAACCTCCCCCGGAGTACCGTCGTCCTCCGTCAAGGACCACACATACCGAGTTGGGCGCCAATTGCACCAAATTTGCGTTCCTCGAGAATGTTCTAAGACCAAATTTGTAATCGCGTTAAGTCCATACTAGAATAGACCTATTATAAATATACATTTAAAATAGGTCTATTTTTAGTGCTTTGGGATTATCTATCAGGTCTTTAACCTTATATGCAATTAATATATATTATTTAATACCGTATATATAACATTCAATACCTAATTAAAGTAGGTAAGCAATTATAGACACACGTAATTAAAAATAGTGAGTTCGATACCTAGCTATTGCTTAGAAAATACCTGAAACTTTTCATAAAATTAGCCGCAAATTTTCAATCCCACATGAGTTTACATTTTACATCCGTGTTTCTGCAATCACAACATTTAAATCGTAGCTGCGTAGTTTTATATTGAGTAGGTAAAGTACCTACAATTTTGTATTTTTTTTCTGAAGAGGGCACATAAGTTTACACCCCAATTTTAAAATAATTAAATTTTTTCTACTTATATTTTCATCCGTTTTGCTTCGTTACAGCTGATATCAAAAATATTACAAAATGTTTTAAAATAGTATAGAAACCCAAATAATAATTTCAGAATTACAAAGTTGAAGTGAGTTCGTTCCTCCCCCTAAACGAGATTTTGTGAGATTTTGCCGGACTTCTTTTTGAGCTAATTATTATTAGAACAAATCTGAAATTATGTTTTCCGATCGTTTTAATGTTTTTTTCGTTTGAATGTGTGTGTGTGTTTTAAGTTTTATTTATTTATTTTATGAGTTTACGTTGTGACTTCGTCATATCCTAAATGCTAAGTATGGCGCTCGCTAGATTTTCTTTCGTAACGATAACAATCCCTTTAAAAGGTTTGTAGCTTTTTGATTTGATATACTAAATATTATCATTATAAAAGTTACGTGATAATAATTTATGTAAATACAAGTATATCTACATATTAACATAGCGAAAGTTATCAAATAAACTTTCACTTAAAGCCCGTCTGTATTTATTCATGCATATATATTTTTTAATTTACAGTGGATAGGTAGGTAAGGTACTTACATGGTTTATTTATAAATATTTATTCTTTCTTCCTCTCTAAACTCAAATATCATTGTTGTTTCTGAAGAAATATGAATATTAGAATTATAGCTCTACTTCGTTGGTTAGATAGGTCCAGATCTGTTATTGTTTTCAGTAAAATTACAGGCCTAGATTCATAGTTCTAACATTTTATTTAACAACTTAGATTACGCAGTTAACAACCAGTCTGATTGCCAGGTTTTTATGAGAACATGGCTGTTCAGGGAAATTTGGAAAAATGGAAAAATTAATTTATGTATAAGTGCGTTAATATACGTATTCATGGTAGTCATTATGCATAGTGGTTTTAAATTTAAGTGCATGTCGTATTGCATATAATTGGTCATTTTGCGTAGAGAGAATTTGAACTATGTTATAAAAAATCATCCCTAAAACATCAAATTCTACAAGTAATCTTGTACGAATAGATTACTCGCTATTATATTTAATTTCTTCTTTATCAAAATCGAATTGTGTGAATAAATAAAACAGACGAAACGGGGAAAAAAGGTACGAAATAGATTAAAATTATAATCAAATATGACTAAAATGTCTGATAGAACCGTTTACATATACAACCTTTTTATTAGCTAGAAATTTCACACACGACACTGGCAACCAATTTTGCTGAAGAAAAAAACATAAATAAACATGACGTCTTTCAAAAACTTTCTTAAAAGTTAAAAAACTGAAATAAAGTTTATCTAAAGTTTGTTCTATGCAATGGCGTGTCAAATTGTAAAACAGTGAGAATAATATTTGGAAAAAGCGTGGCGGAAGTATACTTAAGCATTCCAATACAACAATTCTACATAGTACCTACTACTTCGTGTCGATAGGACCAGGCTTCGCGGGCAGATGATGAAGTCGGTCTCCATCGTGAACTAACTCAAAACATTGTACCTACTGTTTTGTTAACCTTTTGTAAAATTTTAGTTGAAATTTGATAAACTGAATAACAATTCTTACCCTAAATTAATAATTTCTCATACATCGTACAGTAGTACAGTCTTCGTCGATGTCAAAATTCTCATTTGGTCTGAAAGCTCTTGAGTGAAATGGTTTTTACGTGGGAACGATTTTTGTGCAAATAAACTTAACAACCCAGTGCTTCATAATTGATGACGTCGATTGAAAACGCCGAGAATCATTTCCGCGTAAAAATATTGTGATTGTGGATGGAAAATCGAATCGCAAGTACAATATTTACATTTATCTAATTGATATATTTTTAGATTTGTCGGTTTATAATGCGAGGCGCGGATCGGGTTTGATGGGGCCGTTTGTTGCAGGTCGGCGCCGCTGGCCGCGCAGTCGTCGCTGTCGCAGATCAACAAGAGGAGGTTGGAGTTCGACGTGGATGTGGAGGGCTACAGGCTGACCGACCGGCGGGCGGAGCGCGGCGACAGCGAGGGCTCCATGGAGGAGGCGGCGGGCAAGCGGCGCCGGCGCCCGCTCGACGCCGAGCGCAGGGACGAGCTGGACGCGCGCCGCCGCGCGCCGCCCGCGCACCGCCCGCACCCCGCCAGGCAGCCCGACGAGGACGACGAAACGCTCATTCGAGAAACTCAGGCTGCCCTCAAGACGCTCTCCGGCAGCTGGCCCCGCGGCCGGGCCTCCGATCACAGCGGCGACGAGAACGACGACGCCAACGGCTTTGAAAACCTGTTCGACGACAAGCGATCCGACAAAATGCTACCGTCTTCCCCGTCGCAATCCTCGGAGAGCGCGGACGCCTCGCTGAGGAGCTTCCCGACCCGACTCCAGCACGACGAACAGACCACTAACGGCACTAGTGACATAGAGGAAACTAGACGAGCTCAAAGATCTGACAGAGAAAAGAGTAGCGATGAGTACGACAGACACAGCAAGTACTCCAACCACTACGACGCGCCAAACTTCGACGAGCTCGTCGATTCGTCTTCCAACGAGCTAGAGATAGACATGTCCGACCGCACCGACGACAAGTACGACGACGACAAGGACGCTAAACATAAGAGGAAAACCGAAATGGTCACAGTCAACAAGCAGTCGCTGTACAACGCTTACAAGGCGGCGACGGCGGCGCTGCCGTACTCCACGCAGTCCGCCTTCAAGCCGCCGGCGGAGGTGAAGCACCGCATCCACGGGGCGTCGCTGCCCAGCGAGCCGTTCGGGGGGTACTCCACCGAGCACGACAAGAGCGCGGCGCGGGCGTCGAAGCAGTACACGGTGCTGCAGCCGGCGGGCGCGGGCTCGCGCGCCGCCACCGCGCTGCAGGAGGCGCGCGCCGTGCCCTCCGCGCAGCCGCTGCGCGACGCGCGCCCGCTCGCCGCGCTCTCCCCCCCGCCCTCCAGAGGTATAGCTAGCCAGCTGCCTTCACCTCAGACGACGATAGTCAAAGTTTCTTAACGACATGACTATAACACAGAACTCCGCGCTATGAACTGAGTCGAAGTTTGTTTCAAGGTCGCCCCCGACGACTCATAATGTAGCCGCCGGGTCGATTCTGAATCAGCTGAAGATCTCGCGACGTGTAGAGGATTAGTGATGCTTACTCTGTTTATTACAATAAAACATTTTAAATTGTAGAGATTAGTATACATTAACTTTGGGAGTATCTTTGGTGTAATCGTTCAAAACGATCCTCATCCGCTTGGGCAGTTTCCGTCCGTAACAAATGCTGGCAACAAATCATGCCTCATTTGCGCGATGTCTTTTATAATTTAGTCTGTGAGCCGGCACGAGTGAGGCGAGACTCCACCTACGCCGATATTGTACATAAGATAGGTACCTAAATGTTTTCCTCGTATTGCCGCTGATAGCTAGCTTTATGTTAGGGCGACGCGCAATAAAAACGGGTCAGGTCGGGAGTGGGCGGAGCGTTGCCGCGCAGCCCCCCCCCCTACTCCTGAAAGAAAAATTGCTAGTCCGGGCGCGCAGCCGCCCGACGTTCTTTATTTTTTCTTTGGAGTTGCCGGCGGCGGCGGGGGGGTGGGGCCGGGTGCGTGGGCGGGGCTGCGCAGGTACGCCCCGGCCGGCACGCCCGCCGTATCGATCGCGCCCGCACGCCCCCGCACGATGATTAGGAAAATAGTAATTTGTGTCCCGGTGGATTTGTTCGCAGAAGGCAACAAGTGTCCAACTCCGGGCTGCAATGGGCAGGGCCACGTCACCGGCCTCTACACACACCACAGGAGGTGAGTGCCGCCGATGATGGTCATGTATTTCAGCGGCGTCGTCGCCAGCGCACGAGGCCCGCTTACGTAACCGCCATTGATGCGCGGCGCGTACACCAGCTGGGCTCCCCGACTTACTACGAGTACCCCCAAACAAACTATTCCCTGTCATAATTCCAGTTTACGCTCAAAGTTTAGTATGAATTGCTTAAGTTAACTTTGCGGCCCAATATTGTGTAGGGGCTGGATAAATACTGACAAGTTGATCGTTTCTGTCGCAGTCTGTCAGGATGTCCAAGAAAGGATAAAGTCACACCGGAGAGTAAGTTATCAACTTAACCATTTTTATGCAACTTTGATTGATTGTGCTTTTTTATCAAACTCAGCTTTTAGTGTTCCGTAACTTGTCGAAACGAAGCCCGCCTTTATTAAGACTTTTTACTGGGGTCCAATTACTTCATATTTATCAGCAATACGGGATTAAAATCGACTTAATAATTATTTATAATATTTGCATTTTATATCCGATACTGATTTTCGACTATGTAACTTCTTACGACAGCGACATCTGTATAGAAACTAACCAGATAACGTAACTAGAAGCCCATACTACAAAATACCTATCAGAAGTTAGGAAGTCGACGTTACCGACCGACCAAAAGGAAAAGAAAGTCCATTTTAAACTTCCGCGGTCATTGGGCGCAGTTTAACGCTCCGCGGTTTTTAGGGTTCCGTCAAAACGTATACCCCTTTGTAAATAATAATAAGGCCAATCCTCTTTTTTCGTCCGTCTGTCCGCCAGATAAAAAAATAATGGACCGATTCAGGTAATGTAACATACACACACTGCCGGTAAAAAGGTTAGAATCACAGGAACGTTTTTATACGCACATGGTAACTTTGAAGCCTTGGTCCTCCGCCAGGGATTGATCGGGGTGAGATCTGATTATTGCCATCCATAGAGTGAATGGGGGAGTTCCAGATCGCTATACAGTTTTATATCCTTAGAATTTATAAAACACATAACCTTTTATGTTATAACAGTAGTAGGTATACCTTGCTGATTCCATGAAATAATTATGTAATTCAATTGAATTAACTGGTCACGGAGCACCAAAAGCAAAAGAGTTGTTCATAGATTATATTTTTGGTTACTTTCAGATTTTATGTTATAGGTACCTACCTACTAATTAGTTAGACTTTTTTAGTAGTTCCGCTTAGTGTATTTATTTCCTGGTCTTTTGCATAGATTATGTTGTAAATTATACTAGAGTATCTATAGTACCTACAATTACTAACGTTATTGTAAGTAGGTACGTACTGAGTATATATAGGTGCTTAGTAAGATTCGCTCAACACGATTAGATTATAAATTCCGAAACGTAGATTATTTTAGTAGACATTGAGTTGCTTTTAAAGTCTCAGAAGGTCAAAAAACTAAAAGGAAACTGTTGAGAGCTTCATAAGACGGAGTAATGGTGTGTGCCCAGTATTGGCGTTGCACGAGACGATCTTGAAGTGCCCCACGCCGGGGTGCAACGGGCGCGGCCACGTCAGCTCCAACCGCAGCACCCACCGGTCGCTGTCCGGGTGCCCCACCGCCGCCGCGAGGAAGGCGGCCGCCAGGTCACAGCGGGCCAGACCCACAGGTAAATATACCCAATCATTTTATCTTCAAGCACGTGTTGTTGGCGATATTATATATTTATTTTCTGGCTCGTTAAGGGTCTTATTATATACATGCACAATGGCCTATATATACCCGCGGAAGAATAATGACAATCAGTACATATATTATACCCCTAGGGGCTGTAATGTGTAGCTGGGTGTACTGAACTGGTTTATTAAATTAATTAAGTTAAATTAAGTTAAATTGAGTTAACTCGAGGTAACTCGAGTTAACTTGAGTTAAACGGAGTTAAATTGAGTTAAACTGAGTTAACTTGAGTTATATTAAGGTAATTAAATTTAACTTAATTTAACATAATTAATTTAATAAACTTAAATAATTTCAGCAAAGTCAAAGAAAATAGATTTGTTCCCTTGTGTCGTAGATATTTATTTCCTCGCAAATGTGGTGAAAAACATTGTGTGCATCACGTGCCATGTAACACGTACTAAATACTACCCACGGGTAGTAAGGGTATTACATATCCTACTTACTACCCTAAATGCACAATGTAGGTACTATTATTTTGATATTTAATATTCAAATATTCAATATGAAAATCGATGGCTAATCGTATTATATTGCTAGGTATCGACTATCCTACAAGTGCAAAACGTGCTGTAATGTTGTGTCGTGTTGCACAGTGCCAACAACCGCGCCGATCGCGCTACCTTGCGAGAGCGCGGGCAGCCGCGAGCGCGAGCCGGCGGCCTCGCCGCGCAGCCCCGCCGGCGCCGCCGCCGCCGCCGCCGCCGCCGTGAAGCGGGAGGCGCCCGAGCTGCTGGTGCCGAAGCGCGAGGCCGCCGAGCCCGAGCGCGACTCCCCCGGCATGGAGACGCGCCACGCCGGCTACGGCGCGCCGCCCGACCAGCGCTCGCCCTACGAGCGCCCCCCGGACGACCACGTGCGCTCATACAGGTACACCCACACCACATGCCATATATAAAGCACAGGTTGACAATCACATAATAATATGTAGTAAATAGGAAGCTTCCGAGTATCTACTTAGTTTGTTTTGAACACTTCTGACCCATCTCTCCCCTTAGAATCTACTGAGGCTTTTGGCTCTTTATGGCTTAGTTATGGTTCAATCAAACAACTCTAAAATCTTGGTGATCTCTATTTCTGCTAAATCATGATGAATACTGTGATATGTAAACATCATTGCAAGGCTTTCTTTGTGGACAACTGGTGTCATCAGTGTGATGCCTAGTGGCACTGATGATATAAAATGTAGAAGTGTCCCGTTCCTGGCGTAGTCAAATGAACGAGGCGCGGTACGGGTACGAGTCGCGGTGCTACGAGGGCGCGCCGGCCTTCGAGCGGTACGAGCCCGCGCCGTGCCCGCAGCGGCCCTACGGCTGGGAGGAGGAGCGCTACCACGACCCGCACCTGCCCACACCCATGAAGACGGACCAGTCCGAGCAGGACACCAGCTCCGGACCCATCTACCCGAGGTACGTCACACTATTGTAGTTTATTCAAGTTTATCATACATTTTCAAAATTGTTAAGCCTAAGATGCCTATTATGATGTGGTAAACGGGACTTGACTCATTGTTTTTGTTGGGAAATTGCTTTGTCTTCCGTTTTTATTCGCACTAGACGTCCTTTGCTCGTTCATTTGCGACACCGAACAGCTGCAGGTGACGCTGCGGCGCCGCTCGTTGTCGTAACACCCGTGTATCAGCATGATGCCCAACGCTCCATCTCTCCGCCTAGACCGATGTACCACTACGACGCGGGTAGCGGAGTAGGCGGCGTGGGCGGCGTGGGCAGCGTGGGCGGCGTGGGCGCGATGGGCCCCGGCGTGCCGCCCGGCTTCTCGGCCATCAACCTGTCGGTGAAGATCGCGGCGGCGCAGGCGCAGCGGCCGCGCAGCCCCGCGCCCCGCGACCCCCGAGACCCCCGCCCGGCCATAGATCTCTCCACGTCTAGTGGTAGTCCACAGGTGAGGTGAACACACGTTTGCCCTTTATGGTACAGTCGGGGCCGTGATGCAGATGGTCCGCTATTGATTTATTTAAAAAATTAACGAAAGATATGGATGACCGTATACATGATACTGCTTGCGCCTCTATACGGATTTGCTTATTTGATTTGTTTGACAAAATAACTATACCTAGTCAAAAGGAAATGTCAACTTTAGATGTAATCATGTAGTGTCAATTAAAAGTCCGTTTTTATAACAGGGTCCATACGCATCACCGGTGTACACAAGCGCGGGTGGCGGCGGCGGGGGCGGAGCGCGAGGCAGCCCGCCGCCGGGCGCTTCGCCCCACCACACGGCCAGCCCCCAGGTGCCCAGTCCGCAGGGCCAGACCCTCGACCTTAGCGTGTCCCGTTTACCACATAGGTGAGGCATAAATTACCACATAGGTTTACTCATTTACTATGAAAGTTGATTTTATTTGTCAAAAATATGTTAATATTAAGGACACATTCCTATGATAAACTGTATAATTGGCATGATGTAAATTTACTTTGTTGATAGAAACAATATTAAAATAGCTCCTGTATATAGTTCTTCACTATTTTCAATAATATAATTTGACCGTATATATAACAGAATTGTTATTATTTGCCAACAGTCGGGGCTTCCCCGGTGGAGTATCTTATAGTCGAGAATCAACGCCGGACAGTGGTGGAAGTCACCCCTACCTAGAGGCCTACCACAGAGATACAGCCGGTAAGTGATACTTATCATTCACGTAATCGCTTCAAATCTTCAACATTAGGGACAAAACAAAACATTTGCATGACCACGGAGGTCTACAATATTACATTCATCGAAATAAACACGTTAACATACGCAACGTCAATTTGCAAGAATTAAAAAAAAACGTTAATGTGGACAAATAGACTCTTTGAGTTAAGTCAAATGAGCGAAAAGTCGAGGCATGTACTGTGTATCATTGAGGAGTTCCTTTGATCACTTCATCATCATGCTAGCTCAATGGTACCATTAAATTACCTATACAGTCTTCAGAATTGCTTAAGTATGCAAAGTTTCAAATTGATACGACAATTTAGAAGTTTGTAAAAGAAAAGTGAGTACCTATTAAAATTTGCATTAATTAGGTTACAGGTGATGAAGTTACTAAATTACAATAAAACTTACAAGCTTTTATGTACCAATTTAGTATAGCCAAAAACCACAATAAAGATTGCTTCGAAGTTAGGACATTACATGACTGATTTAAGTATGAGCAGAGACCTCAGACTCTACCATTTTCTAGGCTCCAATTAGTCTTAATTACACAATCCCTTAGACGAGCCATCACACGCTCCATATTTCACCTCCACATTAGCTGGGGTAAGTCCCCCCGTGTAGCCGTAAAACATGTCGTACAAATTAAAACGCGACCGCTGTATAATGACTCCCCGGCGCCCGGCCCGGTGAGCGCCGCGCGGCGCGGCCGCCGCAACATGCGCCGCTGCCAACGATGCTAATCCAGCCCAGCGGGCGCGAGCGATATGGTTACCATTTGTTGCTAAGCGACCCTGGTTAGCCGTGTGTTTGGATAATCCAAACAGTTGTTAACCAAAACGCGTCTAAAATAATACCTATCTTTAGTTGTGACGTTTGGTTTATACACTTTCTTGTGAAGGGGTTGGTTCGTAACCTTCCCACCTTTCAGACTTATCCAACGTCTCCCCGCATTTTATTTCCCTTAGTGGAATTCCATCAGCTTGGAGATCTCGAACCGAGGTTGTTTCAGCACTTTCACCTTCCTGGTGTAGGTACAAGTCACGCAGCGGATAGATACCGTGCCATGAAGGGATTGTTTGACTTTTTAAGCTCTGTTGAAAACTGAGCTGTTTCTCAGTTTAATTCAGGTAACTTCCTCAGTACGCCTTTATTTCAGTCTGTATCAGGCCACTTCTGGATGTAGGTAGGCCTCTCCCAACACGCAACAAATGAACCCGGTTCGTTTCTCTCTCCACTTTCATTAGAATTGACTAGTATTGGATTGAATTTTCCATCGTGTTATGAAGATAAACAAGTTTGATGGTTTGGACTGTTGCATTTAACTTCATGAAAACTTAACTATAACTTTAAAATTTTAAAGACAGGTTTCTTCACGTTCCTACCTATTAGTTAGGATTAGGATCGCTATAAAAACACGGATCTGTTATTTTTCATGTTAAAAACTTGCATCTTGCTTCAACAAATCTCTCAAAACAAGTTGGAGAGTCACTTTTTTAAGACTTTGAAGGTCGCTTCCTCATAACGTTCCTCATAACATAATTCTAGAATTAAGCCATTGTTTTATGCATTGTCGCCTTGGGACTCTACCTGTAGACATGTATTTTGGAAATTTAAAATAAATGAATTGAATAACTACTAGATTGAATTTGGGCAGCTACAAAAAAATATGTGTCAATTATTTTTCAGTACCTACTCTAACCATAGGTAGGTAAGTATAATAGAATGAGTCAAATGAAGGACACAAAGGAGCCGGACACTTAGGTGTACTATTATTTATTCTGTGACTTAGGTAGGTACCTACCTTTCCTTGTTAGTTACAGTTCTGGTGTTTTTCATTACAATCTGCTTAGATTTGAAATAACCTTTTTGTTATCAGGTTACGGCGGCGTGAGTCCGCACCCGGTGGCGGGCTACGGGCTGGGGCAGCCGGACTACGCGGCGGCGGCGGCGGCGGCCGGCTACGGCGGCTACCAGTACCAGTGCGGCGCGTACCCGCCCCCGCCGACGTACCCCCCGCACGCGCCCCCCTACTCGCCGCCCTGCTACATGCCGCCGCCGCACGCGCCGCACGACAAGCCCAAAGACAGCAGGTGAATATAATGGCATTATACCGTAAAGAGAGAATCAATAGAAAACGCACTAAAATAACAATAATAATCAGAGAGGGACACACTTATTACAAAAGTGGTAAGAGTAAGCAAGACAGATATATAATCTTCTATCTCTATCTACGTATGTGAATTTTTTGTAGCAACAACCCGACTAAAATAGATAGAGTTTGTTCCGTTTGACCCCGCCATATAAGAAGCGTCTTCTCAAATTATTGGGGTAAAAGACTATTGCTATTTCATGCTATACGCTGATTGCAAATCTATGGTTACTATACTAAATCTATGCATTATACACTTTTCTTTACCTTAAGAAGCGGAAAACAGGCAGACGGAGAGAGCGTGTTTCTTTTTGTTTCTATAGGCAAGGGAATTATAGTTCGGCAAGTATTGCCAACTTGTAACAGTGAGTGAATGTGGCTTCTAAGGTTCACCCGGCGACACCGCGACCTGGGATCTATTGTGTCAGCCCTTGTGTTTACTTGTTGCTCTTCTCCCCAAGTGTGTTCGTTGCACATACATTATACAGCTAAGAGGTAGGAGCAGGTAGTCCACGGGTTCAGGATACTCTTTCGCCTTGCAACTAGTGCATTGCACAGTGGGTGTTTCATCATGTCGCCGTACTCTCCACAGTGAAAGTGGCTATTCTCGTCCAATAACCTGAAGCCTAAGAGCCGTAAGTGCTTTGCCATCCGAGGACTATGCCTCGTGTGCCTCGGCTCTCTTACCTCTCTTACCCGAACACACCAATGCGTATAGTATAGTATTTATTTATTAATCACAATAAAATACAATGTAAGTATATTACGGTGCAACAAAAACGTGAATTGCTATTTGACGGCAGAAATTACCGACAGGCCTTTACCTAATCTCATCTCCTGTGAGATGACTACGCTCTATCTCAATTTCATGTGAAAAAGAAAAAAAACAGCAAAGCAGTATACGCAGGAGTTACTTGATCATCTTGAAACTCTACCAGTGCAAGGTGCTGGACTTAGGCGTGCGCAACTGAACCCGATCTCCTGCCTTCTGTCTTGCTTTAAAACGTTTCAGGTTATTCGCCGGAAGATAATTTTATTCGTTAACAATCTGCTGAAGCCAAGCGCTTTGTACGAAAGACCAATTAATTGACTATTCTACCCTGTTGTTCTGCCAAAAAACAGTCACGTGGTACCCGTGGTACCTACATTGAGCCTTAAGGGTTCTCTTCTATTAGACTTCTGTATTTCTTGGTCGTTGCTTTATTCAGCTGTATGGTGAACGTAACATTTTGAGGGATGCGCGGAAATTGACATTTTAAGAAGTTTACGCAGTTTGAGGAAGGTGTCGTTATCAACCTGAGGAGCAACCCTGAATCCCGCCCCGTAAAATGGCATTAGTATAGGTACCTAACGCCATTAAAAACTTCCAATTCATTCACTACATTATATACAGGCTTTAGTCGTTTATTGGGTGAAATGCAGAATAAATGTACATACCGTAACGAAACTGAAATTGTAACGAATCTGACAAATTTCGTTACGTTTCGTTACGAAACTGATAATCAGTTTCGTTACGGTACATCTATTTTATCAAAGGTGGCAATCTCTCGTTATTATAAAAAAGGGTACAATGAGAAGAAAGTTAAATGTTCAACTTTAATTGTATCAGATAGCCGACTTTGATTCTACTCATATGTTGTCACAACATGTAGGTAGGTTAGGTGCCTATATCTCACTGTGTTTTAATCTTTATAATTAATCGAGCAAGGCCTTCTCGATTAGCATGGCGTAGAGCGTGACGTGCATTGTTTATCGGTAGATACCTTCGTACAGTCAACAGTACAGGAAGTACCTACCTAACCTTGCAGGATAATAACTAGAGCGTAATTTCTTTCCATATTTTTCCGTCTCGCCAAAAATATACTTTTCTCAAACATGCTTGGAAATGTGAACATTATTTTGACAACCTTCTTCGAGTTAAATCGTCATTGCTGTACTGGTCAAATAAATGAGAGCAGACGGGCAAATAATTTGAATGAAAATCCATATATGTAGTGCCTAGCGGTCAAATAATGACCATATTAATTCTTAACATGTCATGTGACCATGGCAACCACGGAGGTAAAATAACAACAGTTTTTTTAAAATTTCGAATTGCCTTGCAAATTGCAAGCAGTTTAGTGTAAAAAAACAAATGAACATTTTGGCGCGTGGAAATTTATTGTTGTTCGTCATTGATTTTGGAATGTTTATGTATGAAATAAAATGGTGTACTTACATAGGTAATAGTTTGAATTTCCGCGCATTTGTTTGAGAAAACTACTATACAAGTCTTGGCCACAACCAGGCATTGATGGACTCACATATGTGTGCCTCGGCCCACATGCACACGTTCATCCATCAATGCCTATGTCGCGGGCCGCGGCAGTAATGTACTATACGAACAATAAGTGACAGGTCGATATAAGTCAATTACTTAGTAGGTACAGTCAACAAATAGAGATATACACTAGCAGTTTCTACGCCATAACATTCCTACAATACTGAGCAATAAGGTTTAAAATACTTAGTAATATTGTGTTTGGCAGTCGATCTAGGTATAAACTCAAGGTTGTGGATGTGTTCATTAACGTCATTATAAGTGCCAGAATACCTAAAGGTAGGTATATAAATATAACACATCAAAAATACTCACTTGTGTTGAAGTTCATCAAACTTCTTAGTGCGCATTATAAATAGATAGGTACCTAGTACCTAGTACCTACCAACCTAGATATTAGGTTCAGTAATAGGTGAGGCAGGGCTTTTTGGTATTTTGAGACTACAACCAAATGTTGATTATGCAAATCTTGATCCCGATGTGGGGGCAAGTGCGCCTACATTAAAATACCGCAAAAATATAATACATTACAAGAAATAAAAACAATTTCATAAAACGCTAACAACTAAACGCATTACCTTTTTATTTTTAAATTAACTAATGCTACAATAACATAAGACTGTCAATTGGGTAAGTGCGTCATATACTTAATTGTATTATTCACGGTTTATGGAATAGTTTTTTTTTTACAAAGTGCTAAATTTAGACAAACTTTTGTGTCCTACGTCTCCGTTAAGTGATCCTGAGGAGCACCATCTAGGCAGTAAGTTTAGTCCTCAAAAAATATCGTCCCGACTCTTATAGGTTGGTGACTATAGAGGGCAAGTGCGCTTTAGTTATTAGTCGTAGTACTTGGCCCTCTGATGACTTGGCTCTTTGATGTTATAATTTTGAATTGTGTAGGAAATCATTGGCCTTTATCCGCGTTATAAAGTATACTATTTATATGTTATTGTCCTATTAACTATTCTGTGATGTTATTCAAAATTTTTTAACCCATTCTAATCATTCCAGTTTCTTAGTTTTAAAGCTTTGTCAATAGATGGCGTTAGGTGTATTTTACACCCCGCTATCATTTGGTTTTTCGCAACATATATAAGTTAAGCGTGCAAATTATCTACCAGTTTTTACCTCTTTAGTTACAATAATCGTTACAATATTTGAAGATTTATGTCGCTTATTAACACAAGGTTATCTCTGGTTGACGGTTTATACGACACAAAATATAGATGACCAAATCTTGAGTGATAGTAAACAGAGTCAACTGTGAATGCATGCTGGAGATATGATTTCGTCTGTTACATGAATGTAATATATCGTTAGTTGTGTCTTATCAGTAGTTTTCGATATTTTTGTGGTAGAGGCACTTGCCCCGCGGCGCACTTGCCCCGCCTTACCTTATGGTACCTACCAAAATTGGCAATTTTTCTACGCTCAAAACCTTACATTACTAGGTACATTTGAAAAATATAATATTATGTTATTGAAGTAACCTAACCTACCTATATTATAATATTTATCAGGTCTTTCCTAGTATTTGTTTATTAAACGCGATCAGTGACGTCATAATTTGCGTGAGCGTGAGTTTAGTAATTAATACTGACTAAAGTGATACAATTTTAATAAAACTTATTAAAAACGTCCTAGCAATCCATTCCAATTTTATGTCTTACTTCGGCAATAACGCTTACGCAAAAGAATAGAAATTATTTTTAAAAAGTTCTTTTTATACATAGTTTTACGGCCAATTGGAAACAAGTCCTTAAAGGCCAAATCGTAGTTTAAAATCGCAAATACATGAAACCGCAGCACGGCCTCCAGGGCACAACTAATGCCATTTCGTGATCCACTCTGTAACCTAACACCGCACTAAACTGATAGTAGGTACCAAGGTTTAATGTCGATTTAACAAGGGACGGTAGAGTCGTTACACGCTTTTATTTTACTATCCCGCACAATATACACTTTAATAGGCACTTGTTGCTTATCAAACTATCACAGTATTCACAGTTATACATCAAAACCTACATACATTTTTTCTAAATAAAAAAGAACAGTCTCCGACAAAATCCCGCCAAAAAGCCTTAAAAAGTTTACATTCTACCACAGGATATATAATAGTACTTACAAGATTCTGCTAACAGAATGCGTTCGGATATTCACACTGACATCACTTTGTTGTTGTAAAATTATGGAACGGATATTAGTAAGTACTTACTTATAGGTATTTAGTACAGCTAAGTATTATTTAAAATAAACTTGGTTTAGACCGTGTAACCTCCAGGTTAATAATCACACGACGTTGGAACAAATAACAATGCTACCTAGGCCTATCTCTTGAAACCCCTCCGCTTTAGAAATCGGCGATCTCTTTCACGTATTAGAAGATAGAAAGAGAGAAATAAACGGAGCAACTTCAGCAACTTCGGTCCTAAGTTCATCGGATCCTCCAAGCCTCGCCAAATTAAATACGAAATTAAAAAAATAAGTGACAAGTAATCGGAATACGTCATGTTATTTGCCGTACCTAATAGTTTTATTATTTTTTAAAAGTTTGAAACTATTGAGTTGCGTGTTAACTGAGTGTGAGCACCTTGAGTCTCGAAACTTTTCTCTTTGCTAGGTTAGTCTTACTTAAAAAAAAATCAAGGTAGAATTAACAGTATCTATAATCACTTCTAATTTCTATATATTTCGAATCGCTGTTTTGTAAAGAAATGAACCCCATTTATATTTTATTCATTGAGAGAAGTTTGTTAGCTCACACAGGTGTTCGAATAGTAGGGTGCGAGAAAGAGACAAAAAATACTACTTTCGGTGCGCGAATCCGAACGCGTCTTATGTCACAGTTAGTTCAGTCTATATTTAACGGCGGCGCCCGCGCAGGCGCGTACCTCGCCGAGTGCCAAACGAACATGCCAGATAACTCCATAACGATAAGATACAAACTAAACATTATTTGTGCTACTTTGTGCAAAAAAGTTGTGAAAAGTCAGTCATGCAACCCAACAGGTGAGAAAACTTTGTTTAACTTTGTTGTGCAACCTTAGATCGATGGTCAAATTGAGTATTCGAAACAAATACAACAATAGAAAATGTGTAACAATAACTTTGCAAACTTTTACGCCACACCACGCTTTACGCAGATAACGATCATTTCAAAGGTGGCGTTTCGTTTTACAATATTTTATGTGTAATTGAGTGATTCCAGTAGGTTAATGACATACTTAAACAAAAATGGGCAGTATATAAATAGCATTAAAGGCCATTTTTTTGCTCTCCGTTGGCGATAGTTTTTAGTTTTCATTCTTCGCTATTTGTGCGAAGACTTTACGAGCCGACCTCCGCTATCTCATTTGTTTTTCAAACTTTTTTGTTTTCATTGTTGCGTTGTTTTTTTTCATTATTTATTTCTTTTTGTTTTGACTATGTATTATTTACACTAGCTATCAACTGGACGAGTTTTACGGGAAACTGTCGTACCGGATACGCGACACGAGGGAGCTCATCCAGTGCCCGGTGGAGAACTGCGACGGGTCCGGCCACATATCGGGCAACTTCTCGTCTCACCGCAGGCAAGCGGCTCACGTACAGACCTACCGGCGCAAATATTCGTTATAACTATTCACAGAGCGCAATATTAGCTACCCGGTGCAGTGACAATGCGCCCCTGACTGCCAATTTGCGCTAGCAGTGGCAATTTACAGAGATTGTACGGTGGGCAACAAAAGTTCCGAACACCACTACAGCGTATAATAGGGTCAAAATGGTGTTTGGCTAGTTTCGTTGCCGACTGTATTATGCTGAAACTAACTGCGTGCCAAGTGCCTGATGCGAATTAGTGTAACTTTTCATAGGTACCTACTTTGAAAGTTTTATCAACAAATTATTGCAGCCTCATGTTTTCATATTTAAAGCATGCATAAATAAACAAGTTATACGCACGTCACTGTGGCCGTATGTACGTATTTGTAAATGTAACTACATGAATCTAAATGAAACAGGAACTCACAGCTACATAACTTTACTGACTGTATGAATATCTAAGTATGTACCAATGATATCGATAAATGTTTGGTTAACAAAAAATCTGCCTTCGTAACGTACGATAAGGCGGCGGCGGAGGCGGCACAGCGCGATGACGTGATCAAGATGAAAGGGACAGAAATATAAACTGTAAAAAGTTTATCCTGGGTACTAAATTATAAACCCGAAAGTTTGTAAGGATGTTTGAACCTCAGGTAGAATGCAATTTATTCTCAATTGTATGTACTACTTGCTTTTGCGACCTTATAACTGCTAGGTACCTTTTGACAGGTCGACCCATCGCTTAAGAAAACCTCTCATTCTAATGATTATAAGACCTATAAAGTTATTCACGTTGTCGATATTTACCATTCATTGTACCTACCTACTTATTAATATTATTATTTCTTCCTACTAACATTACATCATTATCCTTATTTATTGTAATTATGGTCACCGTGCACCAGCTTCGGCATCGGGCCGGGATTTTTGAATAGTTTAGTTAAGGTTTAAGACTAATTATAGGTATATGTATTCTTTATTCAAATTTATTTAAAACTTTTTTCTGCGGCTTCGCCCGCGTACAAAAGTTTTGCCGTGTACATTGTGAAACAGCGCCCTCTATGTAGGTGTTTTGTTACTTAGGGGGTATTAGCGGAGGCCCGCGACTTTGTCCGCGTTAAAAAGTAGCCTATAAGTTATTCCAGGCTATATATATTAAGTTTCATCAAAATCTGTTTGGTAGTTTTTGCGTGAAAGAATAACAAACATCCTCACATCCAAACATCCTCACATCCTTACAAACTTTCGCCTTTATAATATTAGTAGGATAATTTATTTATAGTATTGCCTGTCAGTAATATAATCCTGCAAATTCAGATTCGTAATTTTATTATTTGTTGGCGTATTTTTCATGAGCTAATTTGATTGTTTCCTCCGAAAGTTCCGAAAGTATAAATAAGTACGTAGATAACGAAAATAATCCTACCGAATAGAACCTTAACATAAAGTGTTTAACTTGCACTACTTGTAATCAAATATTAGGTAGTCTAAGGTACAGTACTTATATAGAGATTAAACTAATATTATGTGCAACAAGAGAGCAAAGTTGATTTTTGCTGCCAGTGCTGATATGCAAATAGCTTGGTCTCGTTTGACACATTACAACTTTACAACCTCAGCAACGAAAACACAATAGAGGTAAAAATACAACAAGAACTCAATGAAACAACTTTTATTTAATGTTTAACGCACCTAATAATGCGTTTCCGAACGTTTTATTGTTTAGTTCTTTTTTGGTTGGAGGTCTGGTCTAGTCTACTATGAAATTCGAATTGACATGTTCCTATCACTCGCTTTTTTCGTAGCTGAGAAAGAAAAATGAAGTTCAAATATTTCCAATTCTGTAGTCAGATCTTGCGAAATGATAATTTGCGACATTCGAAATTCAAATCACTATTTGCCTCACTTGCAGTAGCACTGCCTGTTACTTCCAAGAAACAATTGAAATTCGAATTATCAATGGGAGTCAAATGTTTCTGATCACATTTCTTTCAACATCCTTGGTAGCGTTGTTAGAATAACTTATACTTATTAACCATATGTATAGTTTGACAAATACGCAAAACGAGTTCGCCTTGATCCCTCAAGGCGATATATGTCCGGCCGTTACAGGCTGATGTCATGAAGATGGCACAAAACGCAACGTATCCGTCCCCTTAAAATTCTAGGACTGTTTTAATGGTATTTCACTCGCACTTAAAGACTCTGTTTCACTTTGACTGCTCAAAAAATAGCTGGTACGTCATGGTACGTAGCTGGGTAAAAAAGAATTCTTGCCAGAAATGGAAGTCAAGATCTCAACTTTTATAATTCAGCGTCGTCGTCAGTAGTAGTCATAAACTCATAAGCCGCGTGGTGATTGATGCGCTACAGTGCACATAAGAGTAACTCGGTAGGTACCTACTAAGATTTGATATTGTGTGTGTGTACGCATATAAAATTTGTAACGCTTCGCCGAGGATAAATATAAGTCTAAAATTAAACCGAGATGCGTGCGACTCACTCATAAAACTCCACAGATGCATTGCATTTGAAGACTATTTTTACCAACGCCGTATTTGTACTGTATTTTAATCATTTTCTGGAGTTCGATATTGATGAATTCATGCGAAGAAGTGGTAGATTGTAGTTACAAATGTTGACTGTACAAACTGATAGCTTTACTTATTATTTGATTCCAATGCATTGTCTAAAGCGTAAAGTTAGTATACCTCACAGAAACTAACTTTATGGTCCAAAGGGATTTGTTCTCAGGTATCCCAATTAAAGAAGTGTATAGGGCGTCATGCAAGGTTTAGGTTTTAAGGCACATTTCCAGAAGTAGCTGTACCCTACCCTTAGGTTGTATTCTTTGAATTGCGCCAAATGCCTTACATCAGAAGTAAAAGAGAGACAATAGTGTATAAAATAATCGCCGATCGAATCACGGTAGGGCGTATTGCTTTTGCCTAAAAATCTTGCAAATGTTTTCAAAGTCTTTAGGCATTAAGTTAATGTAAATCAAAGTACGGAACAGTAGAGCGATTTAAGCCATAATTGTTTTAGTGTGAGTTTGATTTTGCCTAAGGTAAGAAACAAAGTCTCCATCTGACACAAATAACTATTGCGGACGGTCTTACCTTAGACAAAATCAAACTCACAAAAACAAGTATGGCTTGACGCCGGTAATATACCTAGGCGATGGCCTTATGTTCGGTGAACGCTTTCGCCGTTAAAGCGCAGTCAGTTGATTGAGTGGTCTGTGGATTTAACGAAAGATTTACAAATCTTAACCTGACAGTTAAATGCCCCTTATTTGGTCCGTAAAAGGTGCAAGACGTGATCCCGCCACGGCATTGTAAGCAGTTTGTATATGTGCAGCCTGTCCGGGTGTCCGCGCGCCGACCGCACGCAGCTGCAGCCCCACTCGCAGGAGCTCAAGTGCCCCACCCCCGGGTGCGACGGCTCCGGCCACGTCACCGGCAACTACTCCTCGCACCGCTCGCTCTCCGGGTGCCCCAGGGCCAACAAACCCAAGAGCAAGCCCAGGGATGGACAGGACTCGGAGCCACTCAGGTAATCATTACTATTTCTTATGGTTTATTAGAGGGTTTTATATTATGCCACCCTCGTCTCTTACCCCAACCTACTAAAATTACATACCCTAAGTAATTCTATTTTTAAGACCGAACTTTACCAATTCATATAGCTTGATACTTATCATCATTGTTTACGCACACGATTGTGTTGTTGCGGAAATTACCCTCACAGTTACGGGATACATTACCAAGGTTTGATATTTTGTAGCGATTCATTTCGGAATAGTTGGAATTATGGGTAACTATTAACTTTTGTGGATTCTTATACCGAGCACTGCAAACGTGAACAATGTTACCGGTTGAACCCGTAAGAATCCCGTAATTGTCATCAATCTAGAAATAAATTGAATTGAATTGGCGGGTTCTGGTGGTGGGTCATGCTGTGCACGATTCCTAAAATATTCAATCAAAATTGAAACTAGCTTCCTAGATAATTTGGTCCCTTCCTCTCTAACACAGTATAGGCTTAAAAATAACACATTTAACGTTATATTTGGTTGAGGTGAGGTGTAAGGTATTTTAAGCTGTAGGTGTCGGCTTTGTTGAATACAGACAAATGACTTGCACTCAATCAGAAATCAAACCGTCGTCGATGGTATCCGCCAGGTTTCATATTAAACCGTACGTAAGAGATAGGTATCAGCCATTCGTATCGTGTCCACAAGATTGCATAGCTTTTAATTATTCACAGTGTAGGTATGTAATTTATGCAGTTATTATGTCATTCAAATGGAAGTACCGTGGTTACAATACTTCGCACCCACTTGCAATACCCACGTGTCCTCTTTCTTCTTTATCACAAAGATCGTTGCATCGGCAACTTGAGCTAAATGCTTTACACAATCTTTACCTGACTTTCAAAAACTCTACAATACGCTTCTACTTATAATCCTTTTACAATAAGTTTGTTGATTATTTCCATGCTGCTTAGATGCCCTATACCGGGCTGTGATGGATCTGGACACGCTACAGGGAAATTCTTATCGCATCGAAGGTAACATTTGTACCTAATTTGTACAGAAATTATTACTGTAGATAGATGTGTATGTATAAGTAGATGTAACGTTTGATAATGTACAGTCGACCGCACGTCAGTGGAAACACTTTGACCTTGAGCTGGCCTAGAGGAGTGTCAATACTTTGAGAGAACAGTTTATAGGTACTGTTTGTTTCCACTGACGGGCGATCGGCCGCGCATAAGTAGCTCAATTTTGATATGTTCGATTGAGTTGTCGAGTAAGTTTGTAACTCAATTCGCCAGCGCGTCCGGCTGTCCGATCGCGAACCGCAACAAGATGCGTGTGCTGGAGAGCGGCGGCACGGTGGAGCAGCACAAGGCGGCCGTGGCGGCGGCCGCGTCGGCGATCAAGTTCGACGGCGTCAACTGCCCCACGCCCGGGTGCGACGGGTCGGGACACATTAACGGTTCGTTTCTGACGCACCGCTCGCTGTCCGGCTGCCCGGTGGCCGGCGCCGTCACGCCCACGCCGCAGCAGAAGAAGCCCAAGTACCCCGATGATATTACGCCGTTGTATCCCAAACCATATTCGGGTTAGTGGAAAAAGATTATTTTGCTAACATTGTAATTAGATTGGCAACAAAAACCTGTAAAGTCAATATCCTATGCACTCCTAACGAAAAATTGTATCGGCAGATATTTATTTAGTAAATGACCACCGATAAAAACACAGATTTATAATAGCAAATATCTGGCGAGGGACAGGAGACAGGACCCAACAAACACAGATTAGGTCCATTTTAATAGGATAACTTAAATTAAAATGGGGATTAAATTTTGGTGATCCTTTACAATTTTTTTGTTGTCATTTACTATGTTTGGTGGTCAGTTGAACATATTTGAGACAATCAAATTGAAGATATCATCAGCAATAAAAGATTGATACTTACCGACTTCACGCCATGCAAGTAATAGCATAAACAATAAAGTTCTTAAGAATGAAATGTGTTATTCCAGGTATGGAGATGAACATGCAAACAGGCAACGGCGAGGACCTGATGACATTGGAGCAGGAGATCACAGAGTTGCAGCGCGAGAACGCGCGCGTCGAGTCGCAGATGATGCGCCTCAAGTCCGACATCAACGCCATGGAGACGCACCTCAGCCACGGAGAAAGGGTAAGCCCAGATGAAAATCATCCCCAAGACCCCTCACGACTCCACAAAGTTAACAATAATTCGAATATTTTCTCTCTGATAACTTAGATGGTACTGTCATGGCTTCAAACATCCAACTTTGAGTGCTACTAGCAAGTCACAAACATTTGTGAGTACCACTAAATTATAACTTTTGAAACTGTCACGAAAGATTTTGTAACATTAAATTGCTACAAAACCTACGGCCAAAATTCCATGCAGTAGCCACTCTAAAGTGTGATGATCAAATTGTCCCACCAATAGGCCATAAGACAAACACGTATAGTTTAAATAATAGATTATTTTCAGGAGAACCAGTTGATATCGCAGAGGAATAACAATCTCAATGAATACTACGAGAGTTTGCGCAACAATGTTATTACGTTGTTGGAGCACGTCCGAATCCCCGGAGGCGGCACCGTGCCGGTGACGACGGCCGGCGGAGCGCCCGGGGCGCCGCCGCCGCCGGGCCCCGGGGAGAAGCCAGCCCACGACAACTTCGACTCGTACCTCACCAAGCTGCAGACCCTCTGCTCCCCCGACGGCTACTGCCCTGACGAGAACCGCCCAATATATGAAACGGTGAAAAACGCGCTCCAGGACTTCACAGTGCTCCCGACGCCCATTTAAGGTCCACAGAGCGCCGCCGAGTCCGAGCGGCGGTGAACTGACCGATAGACCGTCCCGATCGGCAGAGCTTGTGTGCACGTGAAAATTTCACTGCGAAACAGACTGAATGAACATATATTGCTACTGTATAATATTTAGTTCAAAGTGGTGAAAAGTGCGCCCAAAAACAATCTTTTCGAAGCTATATATTAACCAAAGATTAAACAAAGACTAATCAAAGTCAGTATTCAGTGTGTGAATGATATTTCATGGTTTGTTAAAACTGTGTACAGTGTATCGCCCGCGTTATGTCGGGCTGTTTTCGGACAGTATGTGTTCTACTTTAGGTAACAATGTCTGTTTTGTAAACCGTTGTATACGATGTGTGACTTCTTACAATTACATCATGTCAACACTCGATGATTCGTTCGTTCGACACTTAAATCAATAAGGTGACTTTAAATATAGAAGTAAATATAAATTTTAAACACTGTTACTCGTATGCTAAATTAATGTAATTGTTAGGGAGAAGTTTATACTACCTATGGTCAAATTGTAAGCGATTTTAGCCCCACAGCAAACTATGAAGTTCGGTGTAAATATTGTACCTACCCTTCGATTATCGTTTGAGACTACTGGCTGCTAAAGAGTAGTCATATTTAGCTAAATTCATTGACAGACTCAGAATTTTATCAATCGAGGTATTAATTAAATAATTAGCATCTAAGAAAACCTGTTAATCTTACTGGGATTGTGCCAAATGCTTCAAACTCACAGCAGCTCCCGTACACTGGTATAAATTAAGACTAAAGTATTGAGATAGAAGTTTAAAACAAACGAAAATAATAACTTCCTTAGAGGACCTTCTAGTCAGTTTTGTAAATAAATTGTGAATAAATAGTTGTCATGTCGCATGGACGATTTTATTTAAATTAGGAAATAACGAGATCTCATTAGATCGAGTAAGTTAATTCAGTCATTAATTGATAACCAATTTAGGGATAAATTAAAAGTTTCTTTGTTAGCCAATGTTCACTTTGCTGTGATTATGTTACGTGTTAACTTATTTATTGTTACCCTTTATGGATTGTGATAGCTTATCGACTCATGTTAATGTTAATTTGCATTATGTTTAGTTGGATCGCATGACACAAAATTGTGTAAGTATTAAGTATTGTTTCTAATTATAATTAACATTGTGTTTCGTTAATTTTTATCAATATCATGAATTTTGGAATCAAAAGGTACCTACACTCTGAAACAATTATACTTATTATTCGCATTTAAATACTAAACCTATTACTATGTTACTACGCTGATTGTCATACCTATACGTTTTTCTGTAAAATATTGAGTATGTGTTGTTAAAGAGAATAAAAATAATAAATACCAAGATTATAGCATTCGTTTCTTTATCCCTGTTAAAGTCTAACTACTAACGTAAGATCTCTAGAGTTTCATACCCGGGCCCGTACCCCGTACCATCTCCCTGGTAAGCTAATCGAAATGGAGTAAGCGTCATTCTGGCCACCATACGGATTTATTTTATCTACCGAAACATACATTAAGTGGGTATAGGTACAAGAGTAGAATTTAACATTTTAAGTAGGCAGGTACCTACCTATGTAAAGTGTAGTAGCTATATCGTGGGTAGGTTATGTGTTCAACAGCGAGATTAACCTATCCTACTACGAAAATTTGTAATGATGTTTGTGAGGGTGCTTGTTACTCTTTCATGCTGTATCGGCTGAACGGATTTTGATGAAACTTGGTACAGTGATAGCTTATACCCTGGATACTTTTTCTGTCTACTTTTTACTGGGGTAAACTGTTCCCGCGGGAAAAACTTATTCCTAAATGAATTAGGTAGGTACATATATAGTGAAACAAAATTTTCTTGAACTACACAGTTTCTAATTTATAATACATGCATTAAGTTTTTAAAGACGTCTAGCAGAGAATTTCAATTTTTCCAACTGTTAAACTAAAAATGTATTTAACTAAATACCATTGCCTGGTAATGGATAAATTATTAGGCGTTAGCTTAAATAGTTAGTGTAGTGGGTAGGTACATGCCGGTGAACGGAATGTTTTTTCCGTTCACCGGTACATGCCCTGGCTCAAAGGGTGCAGTCTTTGATTGATTAGTGTCTCTCCCATGATTGACTCGACATTGGCAAAATACTTGAAATTGTACTTAGTAGTTTCTATTGCTAGAAATAGCCACCTGTAACTGTAACGACTCAACCCTAAGAACAAGGATCCCATAGAACCGCACTCAGCGTATAGCATGAAATAGCAATAAGGCGGGGTCAAACTAAACAAACACTACCTATCCTATCTATTTTAGTCGGGCTGTTATTTGTTGACAGCATCGAGTATTTTATTTTCTTGTCTGTGATGGTTTGTTGTTGGCTCTTGGGATGCAGTTCAACCAAAAATGAAAATTCCCATACCAAATCTGTCTAGCTTACTCTTACTTTTGTAATAAGTGTGTCCCTCTCTGAGTATTATTATTATTTTAGCGTCTGTTCTATGGGATACATTTTCTTAGATTCAACCAGTTCGTACCGAAAACGTAAATTAAAGATTTCTTGTCATTAAATTTTAAAACTATAGGCAGCCTAAAAGGACGTTGTTTCCAGAGCCGGGTAAACCCCATTAAAAAAACTTTTTTTGAGGTTATAAATCGTTTCAAAGTTAGAAACAAATGTGTAAAATTTTAACATTTTACTAGTATTCACTGAGCTTACTACGTTTTAAAGTATTAAAATGAAGGTACAGAAGAAGGTAATACTAACTCATAAGTATTGAACTTGAATTTCTACAAAAACAGCAATTATGTTTACATTTCTTGGTATTATTTTCAGAAACGTTATTTTGAATCTGAAAAAGACCCCAATGACCAGGAGCCCTTAAAACCACACCAAGAAGTTGAAATATACAATGTCAAAACAACTCGAAGATTATTGAACAAACAAAAATTTATAGTAAGAAACATGCTTGCATATAATTTGGTTTGAGCCTATCGGCTACCTACTTACGGCCCATTTGTACCTACCTACATAATTAAAGATGTATCTAAGTATCTGCTGGACGTCTTCCGGCTGATAATATGATGATCACGAAATGTCTTAGACACTTGCGACTCATTACAAATCACTGATGATTAAATAGCTACTTACATTATTTTAAATTCTAGAACAAGAAAAACAAAAACCAAGCACCTGAGAAAATTAAAAAAAGGTTTCCTGGCAAAGCTCCTCTTCACCCAGAAAAGTTGGAGCAGTACTCCCGTGGTGAAGGATTGGATGGCAAAGGTGTGAGGCATCCACTGCATACCATGAAATTAAAAAAGAAAGAGCGTAAATTTAATTACGCTCAGGACCAGGCAGCAAGGGCAGAGATTTTGTTGACAGAAGACCAAGGGTATGTTGAAATATTTATGAGTTTTTAAAAAAATTGCTCTATCAACATGTTAATAATTTTTTATAAACAAATTTTATTACAGCAAATTTGCTATGAATTTGCTGTAATAAAATTAAATTCCTACACCTACTTCCCCCTCCAAACGTCCCCTTAAGAACCACAAATGTCTCTGAATCTAATAAATTACCTACATATAAATTTTTGTTTCAGTTGTATAGAAGTAGAAGAAGATGAAAAAACCACAGCAATATCACAAAAGATCATAGCCGACAATGTAGATATCTCTGCAGCCAGCAAGATATTTGAATTGAAACTTGATTTTGGACCATACTTAGCTAAATATTCACGTAATGGGAGGCATTTGCTGTTGGGTGGGAAGAAAGGGCATGTGGCAGCTTTTGACTGGATGACGAAGAAGTTACATTGTGAAATCAATGTGATGGAGTCTATTCATGATATAAGGTTACCTTCTGCATTTTATTATAATAATTATTATTATTTTCATTTATTCAAATTACTATGATCCAATGTTGTTTGTAGCAAAAAACTTAAAAGTAACTTATTATTTTTAGCTTATAACTTATTATTGCCATTCTTAATTTCTAATGCAACACATACAATAGATGTAATTAAAACAAAGGCTACGAGAAAAAAATGACAGCGCAAGGTTTCTTGTAGTTACTTATGTTGTATATTACGAAATAGAAACTGCTCATAAATATTTCTTTATTTTTTAATATTATATGATTTCAGTTGGTTGCATGTAGAAACAATGATAGCTGTGGCCCAGAAAGAATGGTTGTACATTTACGACAACACAGGAACTGAATTGCACTGCATCAAAAAAATGGACAAGATTCTTCGCATGGAATTCCTGCCTTACCATTTTTTGTTAGCTGGTGTTGTATGTAGTTATAATTTCATTCTTAGACTCTAATGATCTGTCTTATCTTATCTGATTCTCGAAGAGCGCCTGTGGCGCATTTTAGGAGACTCGGTCTATTATGTCGAGGGCTTTAAGTTCGATGCATGGTGATGCCATGTAGCAATAAGTTTTCCAAAACCTATGTATATTTTACTGACTGCTCTCAAACGGTAAAGGGAATTGTGAGTAACATCTGAGATAATCAGTGTCATTATCGCGGGGCCGATGTCGCACTGCGCCCAGCAGTTACCCCCCAGGGCCCCCAGCCTACAAGTGGCCCTGTCTTAGTTTTTATTTTTTGTAGTAAAATCACTTTCTAATTATTGCAGAATGAGTACGGATTCATGTCATGGCTCGACATATCCATTGGAGAAATAGTGGGCCATTACAATAACAAATTGGGAAGAACATCGGTGATGGCGCAGAATCCATATAATGCCACTTTGTGCCTGGGTAACTCAAAAGGAGTGGTCTCCCTGTGGTCTCCAAACGTTAGAGAGCCATTGGCGAAGATCTTGTGTCATAAAACACCACTGACCGCTATTGCTGTGGATAATAGAGGAATGTTAGTATGAGTATGTTATAAGATTCACAAAAATAAATAAACAATTATGGCTGCAATTATTATACTTTGTCTAATTATCGAAAAATGTGCATTTAAAACTTCAACATCATATTATTGTTTTCAGGTATATGGCCACATCAGGAGTGGATCGAAGCATGAAGATATGGGATATAAGAAATCTGGATGGTCCAGTACAACATTATAAATTGAGAAGTGCTGTAGTAGACTTGGAATTCTCACAAAAAGATATGCTCGCCGTTGGACTAGGAGACGTTGTAGAAATTTATAAGTATGTTAAAATTTGTTTTAGTACATACATAAGAAGCAACCGAAATCTCTAATGCTAATAATTATCAAATTATTGATATTTTTCAGTAACTGCTGTTCAGAAACTACAGAAAGACCTTATATGAGACACAGAATGTCAAAATCAATAAACAATTTGAAGTATTGCCCTTATGAAGACGTTCTGGGAGTCGGCACGGCTAATGGTTTCACAAGCATAATTATTCCAGGTATTTAAATATTTTTTTGTTTTTGAAATTTAAATAATGGAGAAGTTTTTGGAACAATGTCTTATTATTCCAGGCAGCGGTGAACCCAACTTCGACGCACTGGAGAACAATCCTTTCCAAACAAAAACGCAAAGAAAAGAGGCAGAAGTCAAGGCTCTACTTGAGAAAATACCTGCTGAACTTATTACTCTCAATCCATTTGAAGTTACAGAAGTTGATGTGCCTTCGATGAAAGAACAGATGAACGCAAAGAAGAAGCTTTTGGTAATAAATGAACTATTATATTACAAAGAAACCTGTAGGTTGTCTGGAAGCAATCTCTGAAGGCGTTAAGACCACCTAAATTGTATTATCTGCAGATTGTACCTGTTTATTTTATTTAGGCAAAAAATACATATTGTCAAAATCGTGTGACAATAATGTATTTACTAGCGATATCCTCTGGCTTGGCTCGCCCTGATGATACTTGTTAAAGATAAATATCATACATCGGTGTTTTAAAAAACTACAAAATTTATTCTTGAGACCATCTATTTATAAACACGAGGGATACCTTGGTAGGGATAGGTGTACCAGCCGAAATATTGTATAGTAAATAGATTCCATGGCTAGCACCACTATTGTGTGTGTTGAAAATATACCTATCAAAGATTCACAATAATTTCTTTACAGCATCTCAAGCCTAGAAATGTGGACTTCACTCCAAGACACAAGAAGAAAGGCAAAACAAACATTGCGAGGAAGAAGATCATAAAAGACCAAGCGAGAAAGGTAAACAGGATTAGCTCGCTACACAGTTATTACGCCATAGATTTTTTTGTCGATATCATCGTTCTTACATTTTACATTTGTTACAGGAATTCATAGAACAAACAGTTGAAGCACATAAACTATTGGAGTTACCAGAGAAGCAGAATTACGCACGCAAACAGTCCTTTGGAGTGCTGGACAGATTTGTTTCGAATCCTAAGCCAAAGGCAATTAAGAAATAAAATTCCAATTTATATCATTCTTGTTTACTTAATTGTTTGTTCATTACATTTTAATTCTTAAGTAATATAACTTTTTGATCCTTATATACAAATTTATTTACACTAATTGTTAACATGATCGTTCACAAGTGTATAAAAAATGTCTTTCAAAATTAAAAGTTCTAAATAGTAGTAAAAATAATTAATAGTATCCGACTAACAAGGAATATCAAATAAATCACATAAACCTTCTGTGCCGCGCAGAGAGAACGAGAAATCATGATTCGTAACTGGAGGACTCAATCTAAGAAGATAATCTGCAACAAAAGAATAGTTTCTACTAAATCAATTTCATAAAACATTTACATTGTTATGAAGCTGAAATCTGCGCCGATTGTTCTATTTTCCCATTCCTGAAGTGGCAAACGAAAGACAGTCCATCGCAACCATTTGATGCATGCAAGCAATAACTCAATGACTAAAAGGGGTAAAATTTCAATCTATGTTCATAGTTTACAAATAACATGTGTCGATCCATTAATGACAGACAATAAAGTAGCATAGAATACGCTGAATACGTAAATATGAATATCAAACTTCTAACCAGTCAGTTCTAGCAGTCAAATGTAAAATGTATTAGAGCAGTAGAGCACTAGAATTGCGCTCGCCTCACGTCCACGAGATCGACTGCCCGCTTTTTTTCCCGCGGGAGCAGTTTACCGCGGTAAAAAGTAACCTTTATGTTATTTCAAGATGCTATCAAGTTTTATCAAAATCCAATTACAGCGTGAAAGAGTAACAAACATCCTCACAAAGTCACTCACAAACATCCTTAAAATCTTTCGCCTTTATAATTGACCGAGCGAGCGAAGCGTCTAAGTTTCGAGATTGACCAAAAATGCTAATGTCCGTCTGTCCTTCTGTCTTTAATTCTCTACAGGTCGCATTTTTTAACCGATTTTGACGAAAATTTGGCATAGGTATAAATTAATTAAACCTACAAAATGAGTATAATAAAATTTTGAAAAACATTTTTTTTAGAGTACCTACCATACTCGCAAAGTGGGAGTGAACTTATTTTTTCTTGTGAATCCCATAGTGTGGGATATCGTTGGATAGGTCTTTCAAAAATATTGCTGGTGTGTGAATACCATTTTTTCGATTTAGGGATCCGTTGGCGAAATATTAAGCTTTAAAGCGGTCATTTTTGTTAGAGTCACGTGTCCCCCCCCCCCCCCCCCCCCCTGCCAGCTAAACGGTTGCTTCTGGAAATGTGAAAAAATTCATGGCAGTAGCATATATAACGTAGTTACAAGGAAAACTATTACGGCTAAGTAGGTTCTATTAGTTTTTGAGTAATAGTGGATCGACTTATGAAAGTTGAAAAAATAAATTATGTTCATAGAACTGCATACGTAAAATGGAAAAAAAAAATTCGCCTGATATCCATGGTGTGGGGTATCGTTGGATGGGTCTTTCAAAAATATCGCGGGTGTGTGAAAAACATTTTTCGATTCAGGGATCCGTTTGCGAAATATTAAGCTTTAAAGTGCTAATTTTTGTCACTTTAGTATGTGCTTTTTCTGTCTCCAACTACAAAGTTGACTTTTGTTGTTTTCTTTTAGGTTTGGTTTATAAGGGCTGGCGAGGTCTACTGTTCTCACGGAACTACTAGTATTAGTAGAGATGCCAACATACTTAACTTACCACCACCGTGTGATGAGCTTTGACACTCTGTAAACTTCTGAACTTCACTGTCAGCCATACATTCATCATCCATTTTCTGTGAAAACAGCAAAACACTTGATCAAATAGAACAAATGATGATTTACTATAATTAAATTTAAAGTATAAAGCACAAGGGCGATACCTCGTCTTCTTCTTTGTCACACAAGAGGATTACTCCAACTGGATCAGAAGACTTCACATGAAGAAAAAATAGTTTATCTTTATCCTGAAAAACAAATGTATTTATTACTATAAAATATGTCCAATAATCTATCAATGTGCGAAGATTTATCGAGTTCAGACATTATTATGGTGTGTTCAATATGTAATAGACATCCATCCTTACTGTCACTTAATATTTGGCTCTTCAAATTATATATAAGTGTTATAAACTTGGATCTCTGATAATAGGCACCATCTGGCAAGATTGAGGTCGAGCATGAGTCCGTCTAATATTTTTAAAAATAATGCAAATTACCTTGTTTGGATTAGAGCCAACAGACAAATTGGCACCAAGAGGTGTTTCTAACACCAATACTTGGCTGTCTTGAAAGCATTCCTTAACATCACCCTCTATTACATAAAAGTGATCCTCATTGTCAGTGTCATCCAAAACATTCTTCACGCTTTGCTCTATCCATTGCAGTTGCCTAAAAATGTATTGAAATATTTCAGACAAATGGTTTCCAGGAAAAGTTAGACTTACAACTGGAGGATAGGACTTTGTAAAAGCTGGCCCTGGTTTAAACAAATTTTATTATAATTTAAATTCATTTGTTTCTCCACAAATGTTACAACAATTGTTATGTACCTACTTAATAATAAGTATACTATTTGTGGAGACTGATGCCTGACCTACGAATACAGGTCCAGAGTCTGTACATCAGGTGACCATGTCACCTTCCAGACTATTGAACTTATGGTATTACAATTTAAATTAAGCAATCTACAATGTTATAGTGTGTAATGGTATGGTGTAGTAATGTGTGTTTCCTGTGCTCGAGAATTACAAGCCAGTAAAAGGTTCTCCGTCTGGTTAGTAGAAGTGTAGTAGTAATTAGGTAAGTTAATAGTTTTGAACTAATTTGATACATTCTCTAACATTTATATGTTGATTAAGAATATAATAGTATGTGCTAAGAACAAGGTTTCATTTATTATAGAGGTAGATTTGAGTACACACAAAAACTTGTTTAGGGAAGATGTTCTGTAAATGTGGCCGGCCTGGCCATTCTTGAAAACAAAGCCATGACATGTTTTTTGAAAGTGTTTAGTTTTCCGGTCAATACTAACTTAAGGTAGGGTTATGAATTAACTAAATTCGAATTTACTATAAAAGAAAGTTTTTTTTAGGAAAAGGCAAGCAAACCTTAGGTATCTACCTATATAATGTGTTTAAATGAGGTTTTTTAATGAAAAATAGTCACTTCTTCCTACTTTGAAGGTGCAAGTTCATTGCTAGAGATGCATACTTATCCAGTAAGCGTTCATGTTCCTCCAGGCGTCCTATTTCTCTTCTCAGCACAGTGACCTTTTCGCCGATGTCTGATGCATTACTATCCGGACCAGCACCTCTGAAACATAAGAGAAGAAGAGCTTGGTCAGTGTGGACAAAAGGGGGCGCAATGAAAAAAGACTTAGAAAAATTTCACCTTTTTTGAGCAGTAGCTCGCTTCGCTCGCTCCAAGGGTCACCAGTAACCTAACGAACCTAACCTTCGAGGTGCTCCGACTGCTAAGTGTCACACATTATCAAATTTTTTTCCTCAGCGCACCCTTTTCTCCACTCCAACCGTTATTACTATTATTTAGGAAAAGGCTATAATATAATTCAAGAATGGGTAACAGTTTAAATGAGGAGAAAACCCACAGACACGCAAACTATCATCATTCACTACTTACTTCCATTGTATACTATTCTTACTTCTTTTTTCTATCAAGCCAATGCCCTCCAGTACATTTGTAATATCGTATATACGCCTCTTTTGTCTCACAGCAAGTAAATCAGTAGCCTGAAAGTATTCAAAATGTTTATTTTTCGTGCCTAAAAGTGACATGACAGATCGATGGCGGCGTATACTCACAATTTTCAAATCCAACACCCCGTCTTTAGCCTTTTGTAGCAATGACACAAATCTAGTTGTAAGTAATCCCAAAGATTTTTCATATCTTTTGTATATCGCGTCCGTCATTTTAAAGGTGGGCAATAATTGCTTGAAAATAACAACAAAATGTGACGGGATTCTGCGTTGCGGCGGGACTTTTATGTTGGTAGCACTGCTTGTTTGTTTGCTGTGCTGACGCCATGCTAGTGCGTGCCAATACGGTGCCAATGCCAGTAATGGTGCCAATAGCATTCAATAATAGCACAGCCAGTAATTTGTGCCCGACCAATCAATAGACAAGCAATAGGGGCTTTTGGCGGGGGCCGAATACCTGTTCCGTCTCAATTTTATTTTTCTAGATATTTTATTTTACTGGTTTATTTAACCCCAAATGGAGCAATTAAATTTGTAAGAGTATTATCAATAGTTGCTTGTGGTTGTGTAACGGAAAAATAAATCTTTAAACTCTTTCAGCCCGTACCAAAATTGTCCGTTGCCATTCGCTCCACTGTAAGGGCCCATTCGCACGGGGCTTCTATCGCGCGATTTTTCAACGCCTAAATAGAAGAATGACCTTTGATCGGCATGACAGTAGGCAAGTTGGTTGGTAGGGCCGATTTGTTGGCGGTTGGGTCGTCCTGACTCCCCAACTTCACAGATCGGTCCTACAGATTGGCGCGGGAAATCCGACCCTACCGATCGGAGCCTGGATCGTGTCGTAAGCAGAGGCCACGTAAAGGCCTTATAGACAGACATCTTTCATGCAAGTTTGCCATGATAATTATTACGAGTTTTATCCTTTATTAACATGTACAATAATATTTTGTGAATAATCTTTCCTAATTTGAATAAGTACCGAATCCTAGTACCTATAGGATTAAATCTTGATAAACAACTTGTAACACGTCATGCAAAGAGTTATATGTCGTAGACACATAATGTGATATGAAGTATCATCATCTCTCAGCCTTTTAGCGTCCACTGCTGGACATAGGCCTTCCCTAACGAACGCCACCACACCCGGTCATCCGCTCTCCGCATCCAGCCGATATGAAGTATACACATCTATTATTAAGAATTCAGTTAAACATAGTTAAGTTTCTTTAATAAATTTAATCAACTGCTTACCACAATCATTTACTATAGGTAGGTACTATTTCTTTATATTTTATTTAAACAGACAAACGAAAATCTATTTTTTGATTATACAATGGCCCTAAACTGATACACATTATCGTCGAAGATATAATTTTGTTTACATTTGCAATACTTTATTTTGATTTATAGGTATCATGAACTCAATAAAATATAGCTAGAGTAGTTATAGTATTCATAGACTAATTCCCCATTCACACGGGAATTTCATCGCGCGTTGAAGCCATTTTTTTACGCTTACATACAGAAAAAATCACTACCCATGAGAATGTGAAAGCCTATTTAGTAAAAGTTTAAAAAAAAAAAAGTGTAAAAGTTCTATTTAGTAAAAAAAAATCGCGCGATGAAATTACGCTCGTGCGAATGGGGCCTTACCGTGGAAATATAGCGTATATTTTTTATAGTAAATGACCAGAAGTATCGTAATATTGTGGTAATATCCTTCAGTCGGTATAACCTCTTGTTTTCAGCTGTAATCACAGAATTTTTTTGCAAAAATATTTTTGAGTACTTCACATTTTTCTCTCTCCACTTGTAACATTTCTGTTTGTTCTCTCTCTCGTAGTTCTATTTTCCTCATTTCAAGAGATTCCTTCATATCCAATTCTTTTTTTCTTAATTCTAATTCTTCTTCACGTAATCTCAAATGTCTTTCATGTATCTCATCTCTTAGATTTTTTTGCTCTTCTTGACGTCTTAAGTATTCAAGCCATTGTTTCTCCAAATTTATTTTACTTTGAGATCTATCAGCTTCTATTCTATTTGCTAATCTCAACTTCCTGAGTTCAATCATAGCCTTACTTTCAGGGTTGGACTTACCAGGTGGCGCAGATTCAGTGATGATTTGACATTTGCGAGTGTTTTTCTTGTTTTGTACTATTTCTGTGTTTTGAATATTATAATCACACTCTACATTATATTGTGCATAAATGGTATCCATTTCTTTGAAGAATTTAAACTTTTCGTGATGACCACTGTCTATGGACTGCTTATATTTTTTTGCTAGTGCATTTATTTTCCACCTAACCTGATCTGGAGTAACCTGTAATTTTAATATTTTGTACCGTATAAACTAAGCATGTTTTAAAACAGTTGTTAAACAGACGGACAACGGACAGATCCTATATGGGTTTCTTTTTTCCTCTTTTGAGGTACGGAACCTTTAAAAACTATATATTAATTAAGTACCAACTTTATTAGTGCAATTGTAAATGAAGAAAATATTTTCAACACACCTCAATATCATATTCCTTTAAATTTTCTGATATGGCAATCCAAATTCTGGTTTTCTTTTTTGGAGTTTCCAACAGTTCTAATTTAGCTTCGTACAACTTTAAAAGTGTTAACGTAGCATTTGTAGTCCAAGCTGCACCTGTAAGAAAGAATGTCACGTTTGAAAACTATTTTGGTCAATCATACCTTAAGTTACCAATGCAATACAACAAACCAGAAAAAAAATTGATGTTCAATCTGTCAACCACCAGCACAGTGATACATAGCACTATGTAACACTACATTTTAGCTAGGCATTGGTGAAAATGGAGCGAGCGACTAAACACAGATCTGAGTCAGTCAAACAAAAATAGTCAACCCCAAAAAAGAACTTGTAACTTACACTTAAAATAAATAATTATGTAAGTACATAGCAGATACTCTAGAAAAATATTGAATCAAGTAGGTACCTAGTATAATAACACCTATATTTAAAAGCATTTTATTTATATACCTAGTAATTTACTCAGCATACATACTACTATGTTTTTCTGCACTTTCGTTTGCGATAGATTTTGTATCTTGATTTGGTGGGTCGCATGGCTTTAGTTTGTTTTCACGTATTGATTCTGCAGGATCCCGATGTGCTGGAGCAATTACATATTATTATGTAGGTAATGTGTACATTTTGGTGTTTTACAACTAAAATTGTGTAAGTTTATGTAGGTACAGTCGACCGCAAGTCAATGGAAAGACTATAACCTTAGCTGGCCTATCCCATTAAGGAGTTTCAATACTATGTGAGACCAGTTTTACTGGTTTTGTTTCCACTGACTTGCGGTCGATCGTACTACCAGCTCACTGTCATCCAACACAATTTCATCTACGTAAGCCACATTATTTTCATCAATTTCTTCCACTTCCATTAGTTAAACTGTTGTTGAAGTATCGGGCTACACAAATTAAATACTAATTTAATGTAAAACATGCATGATCAAAACATTGACATTGTTTTTACATTTTTTTTAAAGTAGATTTTGGCTTGGTAACGAGACCTTTATGCCATATATTATTTTGAATTTATAGTCTTATTTCTTAAATCTATTTAAACCGGCGTTAACAGCACGGCCTACACAAAAACAGAGCACGACTAGAGTTAGTCGGCGATTTGGTTCATAACCTCACTAAATCGATAGTAACTTTAATGAAGATTTCCAATGGACAATTTTGGTACGAGCTGAAAGAGTTGTTACACGCTTTTATTTTAATTTCCCGCACAATATGCACAACCACAAGCACTTAATGTGTAAAATACTATCACCCACCATTACACATTATAACCCGTAAAATACTTAATTTAAGAAAATAAAATAGAAGAGACGACCATGACACTTCGCTCCCGCCAATTGAGTCGTTTTTAGTATCGCAGACACAGATTACATAATAGTTCCTAACGGAAGGCAGGGGTTTATGAGCGGTGACCTTGAATGCGCAGAATTCATTTTTTGGGTCTCTTTGGCGGGGGGACTGAGGCGCCACGCGGCGCCAACGCGTTTATTGGTTCGTTCAGTCGCTTCCCGCTTCCGCGTCCCGTTCGCACGTCTCGCGTCCCTAAAGTACAGTTGCGCACACATACTGTTCGACTAATATCTGTTGGTTGTTTTCTGTTTGTTTTTGTTGTTTATTTTGTTGATTTATTTGTTATAAGTAAGTCGTGTAGCTTTGGTAAAATGCCAAAAAATAAAGTATTAAACCGGCAGGCTAGGAAAATGGTTTATGATGTAAACAATCACATAAAAAATGAATCGCAAGAAATACTCGGCAGTTTAAAAGAGATAAAAAGCAGAACTGCACGGACAACTAACTCTTTACTGAAAAACGTGAAAGCTCTAATTCAAACTCTCGAGCTTCATAAGAAAAGAGCTTGTCCTGAAGAACAATCAATATTTATTGAGTTTTGTGATCAGTTGAAGCAAACTGGTGATGAAACTGCGGAAGTTAATAAATTAAATGAGAATAAGCTAGAAGGGATCATACAAAAATTGGGTAAACTCCAAAACAGAACAGCTCTGGCTACAAACACATCGGTTGCTACAGTTAGAAGGATTGTGACTCAAGCAGACAGTTCTGAAGTTAATGCAGTTTTCAGAACACCCAGCAAAAAGAGGCCAAGAGCAAAACCAGTCACTGGAATAGACAACTTTGATCAAGGCGTAATAAAGAGGATCATACATAACTTCCATCTCACAAACAAAGAGCTACCAACCATTGGGAAACTAAAAAGAAAATTACAGGAAGACATACATTTTAAAGGATCAGATGGAAGTCTCAGGCAGATAATAAAGGATTTGGGTTTTCGATGGAAAAAAACAGAAAACAGACGCAAGATTCTGATCGAAAGTTCGAATATTCGTCTTCAGCGGATTGAATATTTGCAAAAAATTAAAAAGTACCGCGAGGAAGGCAGGTGCATAATTTACACGGACGAATCATATGTGGATTCATCGAAAAAACCCATTTCAAAAGGACAAAGGGTGGTAATTGTGCATGCTGGGTCCAAACAAGGTTTTATTGAAAATGCCTTGCTCATTTTTAAAGCAGGCACCCAAACCGGTGATTACCACGATAACATGAACTATGAGAACTACGTACAATGGCTAAGAACTCAGCTTCTACCCAATATTCCACCAAATTCTGTAATGGTGGTTGATAATGCATCATACCATATCAAACAATATGACATGGCACCCACATCAAATTCTAGAAAGGCAGACATGCAAGCATGGCTAACCGAAAAGGAGATCCATTATGATGAGAAAATGTTAAAACCGCAATTATATGGTCTAATAAAAGCCAATAAAGAGAGATTTAAAAAATTCGCTATTGACAAAATTCTAGCTGAGCATAACCATACCATTTTAATACTGCCTCCATACCATCCGGATTTAAATCCGATAGAGATGGCATGGTCTGCCATAAAGCAATATGTTGGCAGCAAAAATGTGAACTGGAATATAAATACTGTCATGCAGCTAGTAAAAGAAAAGGTTGATTTGATGGGGCAGCAAGAATGGGAGGCGTTATGCAATAAAGTTGAACGTATAGAAACAGAATACGCAAAGAGTGATCATGTGATGGACATGTTGACAGAGGAGTTTATCATTCATGTCGGCGACGAAAGCTCAAGTGAAGATAGCGATGATGAGGATGAGCTAGATGACAATGATTATGAAGTGCCTTCTACGAGTGCCGGCAACACGTCACCACCGACACTTACTTCAGAAACTTTGCACAGCGATGATGATATGGAAGAGGTATCGCCATTATAATAAATAATATGGATAAAATAAAATAATATTAACATTTTTATTATTTCTATTATCATCACTTAACTTAAGTAAGGATTATACACTTGTCATCAGAAAAATCGAAACACTATGCAAGTTTATGTTTTGTAAGGATTATCAGAAAAATGAGTATATTTAGGAATATATGTCAAATGTCGTATAATAGTGAAATGAGGTTTTCAAATCCTAATGTTAATATTCTTAATTCAAATTAGATAAAGAAACAAATAAAAACCATAAAAAACAGAAATCATAAAAACGGGTGTTTCGATTTTTTCTGATGAGAAGTATATTTATTACAGTCAAATCTCAAAAATTGACTAAAAAACGAGCTGAAGTAGGCCTTTAGTATGAGTTTTGTAAAAGTCTTGGTATTATGATTTTTGTGCGCGACTGTACAAATGCGCAAACGCCCCCACCACTTTTGCCAAGCGCTCATTAACCGTTGCGACACTGTACCTACATACTCTGCAGTGTAGTCTGTGGTAAAACGTAGTGACCTAGTGGTTCTGTGAAAACAGTAGACCTCGCCAGCCCAAAAAAACCAAACCTACTTCGTCTACTCTTTCTCTACTAAGTCAACTTTGCAGTTGGAGATTAGGTACTAAAGTGACCAAAATTAGCACTATAAAGCTTAATATTTCCCAAACCGATCCCTAAATCGGAAAATGTTTTCCGCACACCCGCGATATTTTTGAATGACCTATCCAACGATACCCAACACTATGGAATTCACGCGAAAAAAAAAACATTCCCATTTTACGTATATGCAGTTCTATGAACATAATTTAATTTTTTGACTTTCTTAAGTTATTCGACTATTACTCAAAAACTAATAGAACCTACTTAGCCGTCATAGTTTTCCTTTTAACTATGATAAATATGCTACTGCCGTGAATTTTTTCACATTTCCAGAAGCAACCATTTAGCTGGCGGGACGGAGGGGCGGGGGGGGGGGGGGGGGTGTCACACGTGACTCTAACAAAAATTACCGCTTTAAAGCTTAATATTTCGCCAACGGATCCCTAAATCGAAAAAATGGTTTTCACACGCCAGCAATATTTTTGAATGACCTATCCAACGATATCCCACACTATGGGATTTACAAGAAAAAAAAAGTTCACTCCCACTTTGCGAGTATGGTAGGTACTCTAAAAAAATGTTTTTCAAAATTTTATTCTACTCATTTTGTTGGCGTGATTAATTTATACCCATGCCAAATTTTCATCAAAATCGGTTGAAAAATGTGACCTGTAGAGAATTACAGAGAGAGAGACAGCCGGACAGACGGACAATAGCATTTTTGGCCAATCTCGAAACTTAGACGCTCAAAGACGCAAATTCCGGGCATTCTGAGTCGTGTCGTGTATTATCGTGGTCGTACTTTCCCGTCTCTCTTGGTTCGGTTCGATAGTTTGTTGTTTGTTTTGAGGCTTTTTGGCGGAATTTTGTCGGAGACGGTTGTCTTTTTATTTAGTTAGTTTTCATAAAAATGTATATTGTAGGTTTTGGTGTATAGCTGTGATAGTTTTATATGCAACAAGTGCCTATTAAAGTGTATATTGTGCGGGATAGTTAAATAAAAGCGTGTAAACGACTACCAGATTGTTTAAAAGTGTGCCTTGTTAAATCTTCATTAAACCTACTATCAGTTTAATGCGGACGTGAACCGCACTGTGGATCACCGAATGGCACTAGTTGTGCTTTCGTGGAGGCCGTGCTGCGGTTTTATTTAAAATCGCCGACTATTCGTGCCCTGTTTTTGTGGAGGCCGTGCTGTAACCGCCGGTTTTTGAAGAAAAACAAACAAAATATGACTTGGCTGTATTGTCAATGACTTTTGCCTGTCCATCATAGGACGAATTCAATAAAAAAAGGCTTTTTGGCGGGATTTTGTCGGAGACGGTTGTCTTTTTATTTAGTTTTCCTAAAAATGTATATTGTAGGTTTTGGTGTATATTTGTGATAGTTTTTATGCAACAAGTGCCTATTAAAGTGTATATTGTGCGGGATAGTTAAATAAAAGCGTGTAACGACTCTACCGGATCGTTCCAAAATGTCCTTTGTTATTCTTCATTATACCTACTATCGGTTTAATGCGGACATGAACCTGCAGTGTGGATCACCGAATTGCACTAGTTGTGCCCTTGTGGAGGGCGTGCTGCGACTGCTGCGGTTTTATTAAAAATCGCCGACTAACTCTAGTCGTACTCTGTTTTTGTGGAGGCCGTGCTGTAACCGCCGGTTTAAATAAATATAAGAAATAATACTTTAAATAAGACAGGGCTGTATGGACGAAGCTTCCTTTGCCCGTCCTCAATAAAGGACAAATCAACAACAATAAAAAAGGCTTTTTGGCGGGATTTTGTCGGAGACGGTTGTATTTTTTTTTTCCTAAAAAATGCATATTGTAGGTTTTGGTGTATATTTGTCATAGTTTTATATGCAACAAGTGCCTATTAAAGTGTATATTGTGCGGGATTGTTAAATAAAAGCGTGTAACGACTATACCGGATCGTTCCAAAATGTCCCTTGTTATTCTTCATTATACCTACTATCGGTTTAATGAGGACACCGTGAGGACATGAACCTGCAGTGTGGATCACCGAATTGCACTAGTTGTGCCCTCGTGGAGGCCGTGCTGGTTTTATTGAAAATCGCCGACTAAGTCTAGTCGTGCTGTTTTTGTGGAGGCCGTGCTGTAACCGCCCGCCGCGCACCGGTTTAAATAAATATAAGAAATAATACTTAAGATAAGCCAGGGCTGTATGGACGAAGCTTCCCTTGCCCGTCCTCAATAGACGACAAATCAACAACAAAAAAATTGTTTGTTTTGATTGGATGTTTGTTTCTTTCTACGGTAGGTTGAGATATTTTTGTAGTTTGAAAAATTATGTAAATAATACCTACGGCTCAATTATGTAGGTAATGTAAATAAAAAGCATAAAATCTAAGATTCATCCATTACAAAGAATACCTAATATTCTGATTATCTAACAATGACTGATGATCAAGAACTTATACTTTGGTTAGCTGACACTACAAAATACAGCAGCAGTGAAGAAAGTGATGATAGTTGGAGCGATGTATGTAGTGAGAAAAAGGATTCATCAGAAGATGATACTGCAGATGATGATACTTTATTCTTTCCTCTAATGCAATATTTAATAAGACTCAGGAGGAAACGAGTCGATGACTATTTGCATATAGTAGAGTCTTGGACAGACTTGGAGTTCAAAAATCGATTAGGTCTATCACGCAAAACTGCGTACCTGCTTATTGGTAAATTATTTCGGTTTACATATTTTTATTTGCTATTCATAACTTGCAGATCAAGGTACATAACTAGGTATATTTTTAATTTCAGATGAATTAGAAAAATCTGGGTTTATTGCCTCTCATAAGTTTGGACTGAAGCCTTTGGAACCAAAACTATGTTTTTACATATTTCTGTCATTTATTTCAAGCACAGAGCCACTAACTCCGATAGCAACTAGGTTTGATATTTCCATATCATCAACTTTTAGAGTTATACGTAGAGTTGTTGCTTGGATTTTAACCAAACTCAACGATAATATTAGATGGCCACAAGATTTTAATGATGTAAGATTAATCTGTGAGGCTTTCCAAGTTAAAACTCGAATATCAAATATGCTGGGAGTAATTGACTGTATTCATATAAAAATCGAGAAACCTAAAAATGCCAGAGAGTACTCCAACCCTAAAGGTTATTACTCCGTAATTCTACAAGCTACTATCGATGCAAATCTGAGATTTACAAACATATTTTGTGGCGAACCTGGCTCCTCAAACTGTACCCGGGTGTTAAAAAAATCACCGTTATACAACACTGCATCTCAAGACCGAAGCTCTTTATTTCCTCACAATACTTTCCTAGTTGGTCATTCAGGATATCCATCTTTACCATGGCTACTGCCACCATTCAGAGAAAATAAGCGCTTGACACCTCAGCAAAGGGAGTTTAATTCTATGCATTCATCTACTCGAAAGCTAAGTGATAAAGCTTTTAATCAATTGAAAGGGAGATTTCGCCGCATTAAGTTTTTTACAGTTTACAGAAACATTGCGTTTATAACCGATACTATTGTTGCAGCATGTATCTTGCATAATTACTGTGTAAATGAAAATGATCCTGTAGAAGATTTTGAATGTTAATTTTTTTGGAGGTACTTGTTTAACTTAAAACAATTTCACATACCTACTATTTTAGATCAATAACTTTTGTACAAAAATCTCAATCTTGAATTTTCATTATGTAACTTACTTATATATCTAAAATCTGCTACTGTTCAACTAACAATTTTCTTAGGAGGGCACACTTTTCTCTTTCAATTTTAAGGAGTTCTTCCTGTTTTCTTTCTTTAAGCTGTAATTTCTTTATTGCTAACGAATGTTTCAGTTCCAACTCTCTTTTCCTCAATTGTAATTCTTCTTCCTTTAGCCTTAAACTTCTTTCGCATCTTTCGTCTCTTATGTGTTTCTGTTCATCTTGTCTTTTTAAATATTCTATCCATTGTTTATCTAATTCTACCTTAGCTCTTCGTTCTGCTCTCAACTTCCTAAATGGTGCTTTAAGTGAACCGTTTTTCTTGGTTTTATTATCTATATCCGCACCTTGCTGCACAACACCTGATGCCAATCTGTATGATCCACTATCATCATTAAAACGCCCAAGAATTTGATGCATTTCATTAAAAAACTTAAAAGACATTGGCCCTTGTCCACTGTCAATACAGTCTTTATATTTCTTAGTCAGAGCATTTATTTTCCACCGGACTTGGTCTGGAGTCACCTGTAATTCACACATTACAGTATAAACTCTCCCAATTTTATTTGAATTGTTTAGAAACAAGTAGAAGTTATTGTCTAGTTCCTTGCATGCACCACAATCCAATTCTTTGGTGTAAAATACCATTGTAGCACAGGTAACAAAACAAATACAATACTAATAAGCAGGCTTAAATTACCTCAACATTCAAGGACTTTAGCTCATCTGCTATTGAGATCCACATTTTTGATTTCTTCTTTGGGTTATCCAACATATGCATTTTTGTTTCATAGAAACTTAAAAGCATTAAAGTTGCATTCTTTGTCCAAATAATATCTGTAAAATAAAATGATGGATTCCATATTCAACTCATCACAAAGTGAGTAATAATTGAATTCAATACATATGTAAATGAAAAAGGAATGTATAAAATTACTTTGCTTATTATTCTCAGTAGAATCTGTATGTTCTTGATTTATGGGTTGACTGTGTGCGTTGTAGTTCATCTCCATATTTGGTTTATAAGGCGCTGCTGCAGAAGCACCTGTAACAAATTATAAAATAAATCGAATTATACAAGCAGCAAATTTCATCTTATCTGTATCCTGTCATAGCTGACTGAACATACGTACTCGAGTTAGTACTATAGTACTAATATTAATAGTAATCTTCTCCCTCAGAGTGTTAAAACGGGTTTTGCGACCCAAAAAACAAGATCAAATACTAGACTTATGTGAAGTCTAGATAGAATTCGTTTTTCAAAAACCAAATTCTGACAGCCACATTCTAAAGGATATAAATACAGGTGTAACATTCAGATGGGGCCATATGGGGAAGTCCGAAACTATAAGAGATAGAAAAATATTCTCTGAGGAACCATGTCATCGATTTCAAAGATATGAAAAACTGCATTCATAGATTTTAAAAAAAGCTCATACACACTCAGGAATCGAACCTAGACATTTTGAAAAAATATATATATATTATTTTATTATGGATATTGGTTGTGTCCGTTGTAAGCAGTAATTGTTGCTAAGAAACTTTGTATCTAAAATTACAAAGACATGAATGCCAGCAGCCGTGTGTAAAATTGTCCAAAAAAATTATATAATAAAGCAGTAGAAACTGTGTGTCTGTACTTTGAATAAATTTATCAAAAAATGAGTGTAGGTGATAAAAAAAGATTAACAGAACACAAAATAGCATTTTTAATTTTTTTTGTCTTTCTGTCTGTCTGTATGTAATCACTAATCTCCGAAACCACTGAATGGATTTTATTACGGTTTTTACAGATAGATTCAGCTCAGCTTGGAGCAACATATAGGCTTTGTTTCATTCAAATCGGATGATAGCAAATAAAGTTATCGTCATTTACAGTTAAATAATATAACTGTAACTAGATGATGCCATAGACTGAGTTATTTAAGAAAATTGATAAGGGGTCTCAACATAATAATATGTGCAATAGAAGACAAAACAATAATATTTAGATTTTTTGTCTGTCTGTTTGTTCCGGCATCATGCAAAAACTACTCCACGAAATGGGATGCGGTTTTCACAGTTGTGTTTCTGTTAGGTCTAACTAAAAATCTGGTGATTTTTCCATGAATTTTTTTCTATAAAATTTTTAATTAGACGATGTCTGTACATAGCAGAGATAGGTAGGTACCTACGTCCAAAATCCACGCGGACGAAGTCGCGGGCAACAGCTAGTTATTAATATAATGAATGATAGATGAACTTTGCTACCTATCGCCTTCTTCAATTTAATTTCGTCCAGGGACGTTTAATGGAGCTCGGAGTTTCCCTGTGAGATCGAATCAGAAATGAGGAGATCCGCAAGAGGTCACCGACATAGCTCAAAGAATTGCGAAGCTGAAGTGGCAGTGGGCTGGGCACATCGCTCGTAGAACTGACGGCCGTTGGGGCAGAAAGGTTCTCGACTGGCGACCACGTATCGGAAGACGCAGCGTGGGCAGGCAAGGTGGACCCACGATCTGGTGAAGGTCGCGGGACCCAGCTGAATGCGGTTAGCGCAGGACCGGTCGTCGTGGAGATCCTTGGGGGAGGCCTTCGTCCAGCAGTGGACGTCTACAGACTGATATGATGATGGTGACGTTCAAAATTTCTATCGTTTATTTACTCACATTGACTGTCCAATATAGCCAAAACAGCAACATTATTATCAATATTATCATCCATTTGGAGTCCGGGTGTTCGTGTAATGTTCGTTTTTCCAAAGAGAACTAGGGCGTTTTACAACTACAACATTTAGACTTGGACGTTAACTAATTTGCACAAACTTTTTAGTTAAGCACTAATGGGAATTTGTGATTTAGACTACAACCAACCCACTAATGTCACCAAGCTGTTAAACAAAAATGGTTTTACGCCCAATTGGAAACAAGTCCTTAGAGGCCAATCATAGACTATAATGTTCCAGGGTCAAATAAGGGGTTCTTTTTCTGTAGGCGTAAAAAAATCGCTTTAACGCGCGATGAAATTACGCCCGTGCGAATAGGGGCTAATGGTACGCAACAGCCACGGGCGTAATTTCGTCGCGCGCTGAAAGCGATTTTTTACGTCTTGAAAAACAAACTTGGGGCTTCAACCGATCTGTTCACACTGGCGGGATGGCAGCCCTAAATTGACAGTGACATTCATTTGCTTTGTTTGATTTTGACGTAATGATTCGAATTTGACGACTGGACGTCGCGTGAGTGAAGTGAGCAATGTGGCCAACTTAGTGCTTTCGGCACTAGATCTGGTGCATTTTTACAGATGTCAGCGCTCAAAATTTAATTTTAGTGCCTAGTGCCCTTTTTAGTGCATTTTCAGTCACCACATTAAATCATTGTGAAAATGGATCAGTAGTAAATATTGTAAAAAAAGTACCAAGCGCGTATCCGAAATTCGAATTTATGTATGAAATCTGGAGGAATCACTGCTTCTGTAGAAAATTTCATTCTTCATTCACATTTTCTATGAAATCGTCGCGCCAATTTCAAATCGATCGAGGCAGGCAATACTGTTTTGTTATCTGTCGCGCGATGAAAATTATATTTACTGACTGTGCTCGCCGCCTTTGATTTTATTTTGTAAGGTAACTAAATTGATATTTAGTTTCTAAATTCTTTCACTCATTTATATTGTTGCGTTTTTTTTAGTTTTAAACATCTAGTGCTCATTTCTTGAAAACCCTGTAAATCTGGTGCTTTTTTAGATTCGTTTAGTGCTCAAACATCCAAGGTAGTTGGCCACACTGGAAGTGAGTGAAATGAAATTGAGTTGAGTGTGCAATTTGTGTGTGACGTGACATCGAGTGATCAAAAGGTTTTTGATAAATAAATGAAAGTAACAAATAAATATCTTGGTAACTACCAAGTTAAACATACAGTATAAAATGGCAATTTGTGGTGATTTTATTAAAAAACAGTTTCCATTAATTGATGATGAATTAAAAAAATATGTTGAAGGTATATTTTTTGGTTATAAAAATGCTTTTACTTAATTTACCAATTCTTGTGACATATTATGAAATAACGATTGGTTTCATTTTGATAGATTTCGGTTGGCATTTGATCATTATTTTGGTCAGGCAGGATATGACTAATGGCAACCGTAGCCACGTTGGGTAGTAGTACGTAACTGTCATGCATGTTACACGCTTTCAGATATTCTGGACAACAGCGCCGGCGAGTTCGAGGACACTGAAGAGATCTATGAGGCGGTCGGTGAAGTATTACAAGGCATTTCTGAGAAGTCGGAAAAAGATATCAGGTTAGTTTGTTTCATAAGGTTCTAAAACTTCCTCTATGGATATATACCCATGGAGTAGGATGGAGATGATCTAATCAAGGTAGCCACCAAACCACCAAGTGAGTCAGACTGTAGTTGAACTACCTACGACCAGGTGTCGGTTTCATCAGTTGGACTCTGATTCCCGTGGCATAAGCAGGGAATAACATAAGTAAGTACTCCATCATAATGTTAAAAAGAACGCCTCGCGCACGTCATCGTCACTTGAAGCGTTGTGTTGCATATTGCACGGGTTACACGGTAGATCTAAATTATATGGGATAAATATATCTTTCTACTCGGTAATACATTTTTTTTTAAGTAAGTATTTTGTAAGTTTAAGATTTGTTTCGTCTAGAATATTCAGTGATTACCACGCTACCACGCCATCTATGGCCTAGTAGCAAATACTAAGACAATACCAGAGCTGGCTAGGTCATGCTCTATTTAATTTAAAGGTGCTCAAAGTAAATTCATATTTAAGACCACTGCAGAACTGATAATCTTCTGAATATGTCCTTGTGCTTTTGTACTTGTCCTTTTGGGTCCCCCGCAACCCTGAGACATTATATTATTAGGACAAAATTCTATATGGCATCTCCATCCTACTCCATGGATATACCTATCAGATTTTGCATGGTAAACCTGTAGCTCTGCATGCAATGATTGTTAAAATGTACTCTGATGAGTTGCACCCAACTTTAGATTGGTAGATGGCATTGACAATCAAAGAGAGCAAAGCTCTCGTCATAACCTTCTGTCATTTGTAGAGCCTTAACACAAAATGCATTTTGCTGGTAAGGATGGGAGGTTATTATATAGGGACAGGGTTCTGTCTATGGTTTAACATTAACTGTTCATTTTAAAATTCACAGCTTGTAGTAAAGTTTTATTTAATGAATTACACTTCCCTATGGAAAATTTGTAAAAAAATTTGTGTATTAAACCAACCAAACATAAATCCACAGAGACATATGTGAAAAACTACTGCACATGCTACAGCCGGACAAGACAGCCAACAGCAATGGACCAAGAAAGGTTTTGGACGCACCAATACATCTTGCCTCGATGACAATAAGTGTGAATGACACAGATGATCTCAAAAGTATATGGCTACAAACTAGGGATGATAATTTGGTAAGATTTGCATTGACAAAACAATTCACATTTGAAGATTTTTGGAGATTTGCTCAAAACTTCCGCATTCTGCGACAGCAAGGCGCAGGTGATCTGGAGTAGATGACGTTGTCCAATACTTTCACTTTAATTTGAAAACATGTAACACAATTCAAAGCTTCATTTTAAATGGAGGCAGTACTGGTCTGGTGCCAGGGCATTGTAATGGATTATAGTCTAGTCTCTTTAAAATCAAAGTATCTTTCAATGGCGGCGCGGCGGGGCGTCTCACGCTGTGGGCCACAGTCTTAACTGCAGAACCTCTCGCAAAGAACCCTCTACTCGATTAATGTCCAAAAAAATTTGTGTTCATATTTTTGGTTAATTCTTACAGATTTTCTCTCATTCCATCTGCTTCATAACAGTGATTGATTTCTTTATTTGTAGAAGGTAGATGCTAGAAAATTAGAGAAGGCAGAAGCAAAGTTGCAACAGAAGCAGCAGAAGCAGAAAGACTTAAAGGTACCAGTGGCGGCGCCTGTGCTGCAAACTGCCACAGCGTCACAGGTGACGTCTAAGAAGGACAGCAAACTAGAGGCGAAAGGCACTAATAGGACCCAGGATATTAGAATAGAGAACTTTGACATTGCCTATGGTGATAGGTAAGTTCTTATTGAACATAGGCTTCTCATTACAATAGACTGGTCCAGTTTAGTATGACATTTCGAAAGTGTAAGAGCAGTTATACTCATGATTTAGATTAGTATTTTTTCAGTGTAGTTGTTCAGAAATTAGAAATCAGGTGCTTAATAACTAGCTGTTGTTCGCTATATAGCGCGATTTTGTTTCCCGCTGGAAGACTTTCTCATGGTAAAATATAAATCTAAATTCATTTAAATTTTACATTAAAATCTCCTTGATGCTGTGTTATGCGAAATTACAAAAAGAGTGATTATCGCAGCCGTGAAGCATAATAATCAAAAATACATACAAACTCACTTTTGGAAATTACAAAATAACAGTATTTTATTTATTTTAGAGTACTATTACAAGGTGCAGACCTCGTGCTAGCGTTCGGCAGAAGGTACGGTCTAGTTGGACGCAACGGCCTTGGAAAAACAACTCTCCTCAGGATGATCGCTGCGAATCAGCTAAAGATCCCATCACACATCTCCATACTGCATGTGGAACAGGAGGTGGTTGGGGATGAAACCCTAGCGTTGCAGAGCGTACTCGAGTGTGATACGGTTAGAGAAGATCTGCTGAGGCGGGAGAAGGAAGTCACAGCTGCCATTAATAATGGGTTAGTTCCAAGCTTTGAAGCAATTAGCAATTGCTTATGTTCTGCCCCTGCGAAACTGATATGTGTTTATTTTTATTATAAATGGAATGGTAGTTTATATTTAAATTTTAAAATATAATAAATTCTGTAATTCTTCATACACAACAAATCTGTAAAAATTGGATCGTTGTATTGTACTTCAATTTAGTTGCTAATGTTGGCAATAGATGGCGTTCCATTGCTCCAGATCATCTCCAGACAAAATGCTCAAAAGGACAACATCAAATTCTGTATGCAGATTTAAAAAATCAATTTTGTGGCTCTGCTTTACAGCCTTTTGCTAACGTTCTCGCTTATTTGACATACGATGATATACTTATCTCTCGATGTTTTTGGAACTGTAATGTTTTTTAGGTACACACTAGAAAACCATTCATTGTTTGTAATTCCAACTTGGTTGGCAAGTACCAAAGAATATTATTTCAGATTGGTCAAATACTTACAATAATAAATATGTATTTATCAAATTTATTGGTAATTTTTTTTACATAAAAATTAAAATTAAAAACAAAATAAGCAAGTCTAAGTCTACTGGTGATATGGAAGCATCAGCTGCCTTTTCATTTAAAATAAATAAAATGTTATTTTTTTAACTTACAGATCAACGGACACTAACATGTCGTCTGAATTAACTGAGATCTACGCGAAACTGGAGAATATCGAGGCGGACAAGGCGCCGGCGCGCGCCTCTATCATACTCAGCGGTCTGGGGTTCACACCGGAGATGCAGGGCCGGGCAACCAAAACGTTCTCCGGAGGTTGGAGAATGAGGCTCGCACTCGCCAGAGCGTTGTTCTCCAAGTGAGTACCTACGATTTCTCTATTCAATCAATGCACCTAACTTTACGAAATTTTTGTAACATCTTTATTTCGCCTTTAAAAATGTGCAAGTACCTACTAATTAACACAAATTAGATTCGGATCTCGGAGAAACCTAAACTAAATAGAGCATCCTTCACATCAAAATTAGTACCACTGAAAACAGAAAACGAAATAAGAAATTATACACAAAAATTAGAAGAAAACATTAAAAACAAAGTAGAAAGCCTCAGAAACATACAAGAAGTACAGAACTACTACGACCAGCTCGAAAACACAATTATCACAAGTCTGAAATCAAAAACAGAGAACAAAAGCAAGGAACACAAAATATTTAAAAAAAGTACAATAGATCTAATAAATAGACGCACTGAACTTACAACTTGCAAAAATAAAACGAAAGAAATTAAGAATGAAATAAAAAACCTATACAAAAAAACAAGCAAAGCAATTAAAGAAGATTACAATCAATACAGAAGAGTAATTATAACAAGGAATATAACGAAACATAGAAGCGTCAAAAGAGCTGACAAACAGCTAAATACACACAAAAACTGGACAAGACGAAGAACAACGACAAGACAAGAAGACAACAACACATACGAAAACAAGACAAGAAGTATTAAAATGTGCTACAACATTCTACAAAGAACTATATACAAGAGTACCGGAAGACATTAACGAAGAGCAAACAATAAGCACAGAGAGACAAAAGCTCGAAGAAATAAGTGCAATAACAGATAGAGAAGTGCTAGAACACATTAAAAAACTAAAATGCGAGAAAAGTCCTGGCCCAGACCACATCAGCAATGAATCCTTAAAAATAGGAGCCCCCACTATACTCACATTTTTAACAACACTGTTCAATATGGTACTTAAAACGGGACTAGTCCCACAACAATGGCAGAAGTCAGACATAGTACTCCTCTACAAAAAAGGTAATCCTCAGGATATCGGAAACTACAGACCGATAAGTCTGCTTCCCAGCATATACAAGCTATTCTCTTCCATTATACTGTCACGAATAACAGAAAAGATCGATAATAAACAACCAGTAGAGCAAGCAGGTTTCCGTTCAGGATATTCTACAATAGATCACATACATACCTTAGAACAAATAATTGAAAAATTCAAAGAACAAAATCAACCCCTTTATATTGGCTTTATAGATTATGCAAAAGCGTTTGACAGCATCTCACATATCTCCATATGGAAAGCAATGGAATCTTGCAACATAGAGGAAAACTACATAACAATTCTGAAAAATATCTACACAAACAGCTCAAGCAGAATAAGGCTAGAAACCAGAGGAGAAGATATAGCAATAGAAAGAGGAGTCCGGCAAGGGGACCCCATGTCACCTAAACTATTCATCGCTGTGCTGGATAATGTATTCCAAAACATCAACTGGAACAAAAGGGTATTTGGATAACGGACAAACATTTAAGCCACCTAAGATTTGCAGATGACATTGTTATCTTTGCTAAGTCAGCCTCAGAACTGCAACAAATGATACAGACTCTTAGCAAAGAAAGCAAAAAGGTAGGACTGAACATGAATATAAGTAAAACCAAAGTAATGACAAATGGCACACAGAAACCAATCCAAATGAACAACAACGTAATTGATTATGTCAATGATTATATATATCTTGGTAAACAAGTATCCTTCAGTCAGGACAGTAATGAGAAAGAGGTAGAGAGAAGAATCAACTGCTCATGGAAAAGCTTTTGGGCTCAAAAAGAAATTATGAAGGGAAACTACAGCATGCCACTAAAGAAGACAGTAATAGAAACTTGCATATTTCCTAGCTTAACATATGGCTGTCAAACATGGGTATTTACAAACAAAATAAAAAACAAAATTACTACAACACAACGCGCGATGGAAAGAAGCATCCTGAAACTGAGAAAAATAGATAAAATTAGAAGTGAAGTAATAAGGAAGAAGACAAACCTGACAGACGCTCTTAAGCATGCCCTCAAGCTGAAGTGGCAATGGGCAGGTCACATCACAAGATACTCTGACAAAAGATGGACTTCACGGTCAACAAAGTGGCCTGGACCATTAGGAAAAAGAAGAGTCGGAAGGCCAAAGAAACGTTGGGCAGACGATATAGTGGAAACTGCTGGCAGGAACTGGTGGAGTCTGGGCACAGAGAGAGAGAAATGGAAAAAGGTGGGGGAGGCTTACACCCAAAAGGGATCCAGTTAAACACTACTGTTATACTAACATTAAGTTAAAACAATGTAAAAATTGGAATAAAAAGCTTTTTTATTATTATTATTTATTATTATAGATTCGGATCTACATAAAAATCATTTCTTATCCCCTTTTAATAGTTTTTATACAAATAGTGATTTCTAATAATTGCTCGCTCAGGTCTTCGTTCTACTTATCACAAATAATACTTTGTGTGATAGTTTAGATGGTCCGCTAAATTTATATATAAGTGGTCAGCATTTGGTAAATTAAAATTTAATTATTTTAAAATAATTATATAAGAATAGATACAATACATAATTATTAATTATACTACACTAACTTAAAAATAAACTTACTGAAATAATTACGGCTAAAAAAATAAAAAAAATTAAAACAAAAAACAAATAATAAAAATCTTACAAGTAAAAAACACCGGTCAGCATAATTCCCGGAAAAATTAAAAAGTATTTTTCGACAACTCGTGCCGTGTAGTTACTCAAACAGTGACATACACCGTTAAGTCGGCGACTTCCTTGTTGCGAGCGACACTAGGAATTCGTTTTCCTCGTGGCCAAACGCCACGGATGGCGAATCTGCATTGCATTTCAGATATTTGGATCAAGCGGCAAATATTATGTGACATTGTTAACAATACTAATTGATGTATGAATTATTGTATTCCAGACCTGATCTGCTACTGCTCGACGAACCTACAAACATGTTGGACATAAAAGCTATCATCTGGTTAGAGAATTACCTACAGAACTGGCCGACCACCCTGCTCGTCGTATCTCACGACCGTAACTTCCTGGACACCGTACCTACTGATATATTGCATTTACACACGCAGAGGATAGACACTTACAGGTATGTTTGTTATTGTTGATATTTCAGCGATATACAAGTAAATATTTTGAATCACCATATCAGCCTGTAGACGTCCACTGCTGGACAAAAGCCTCCCCCAAGGATCTCCACGACGAACGGGCCTGCGCTAGCCTCATCCACCTGGGTCCCGCGACCTTCACCAGATCTTTGAATGCTAATATACTGATACTTTGAATATTTTGAATACTAATTAATTAATTTTTGTTAATTTTTTAAATAGTTCTATGTGTCATTTTATGCATTAAATGTTGGTTCCGGGTGTGAATCGAACCGACAACCTCTGGCTTGGTAGGCAGAGTCACTATCATCCAAGCCAACAGGACAGTCGCTGATTAAATGACACAGTTTCTACTAACAAAATAATCGGCTGGGCATAATTTTTTATATTATATGAGGATTCGACCTGGTTGGGTATCATAAACTATTTCTGCCGTCAAACAACAATGCATAGACCTCAGCACTTGTAGTCTTTATCGGTGTCATTCACCGCTTACCATCAGGCGGGCTGACTGTACGTTTGCGGCTTCAGATTAAAGGTTATCTTCGTAGTTTGGTCATTGAACTTGTCCCGTGGTTGTACTTCCAGAGGTAACTACGACCAGTTCCACAAGACGAAGACGGAGAAGCACAAGAACCAGCAGCGCGAGTACGAGGCGCAGCAGCAGCACCGCGCGCACACGCAGGAGTTCATCGACCGGTTCCGGTACAACGCCAACCGCGCCTCCTCCGTGCAGAGCAAGATCAAGATGCTCGACAAACTGTGAGTTACCCTCAAACTTTACTGACACGCTACGACACTTTTCATGTAGAATTAACTCTTATTCTATAAGTTACGATTTAAATTGATTCCGAAAGATTTAATGATTGTTACTCTTAATTTGCTATGCAGTAATAAAGAAACAATAAAAAATTACAAAAAATACCAAAGTATGCCTCTTAGTCCCCCTTCTTCCCTATCGTGGCTTCAGTGCACATAACTTCACTTCCCTTCTACGACAGTTTATTTCATTAATCCACCAAAGCGGAGAGGAGACGAGAAGAGCGGCTTTGGTGGATACCAGGCATAACTAGACACGACAATCTTTTTGTACATGGTTTATTATGTTACTGTTAAGAAGCCAGGCTAATCTGGCCTTTTATCTGCCTGCAGCCCGGAGCTGAGGCCGGTGGAGAAAGAGACGGAAGTGGTGCTCCGGTTTCCGGAGACGGAGCCCCTGTCCCCGCCTATCCTGCAACTGAACGAGGTCGGCTTCTACTACTCTAAGGATAAGATCATATTCGCCAACGTCAATCTAGGAGCGACCCTCGAGTCTAGGATATGTATTGTAAGTATTCTTTTCTATGTCATTTATTACTGATATTCTATGATATATATGAAGATCCCCATCTTTGTAAGTTTAAAAAAGATAGGTGACGTACGTATTGTTTTAAAGCAGTGAATTGTTATAGGCTGTTTTACATAAGCAATCCCAGAACTAGTTAGCCAAGAATGCCATAAGGACAGCAGCCCTCGGGTATAATAACAAAATAACTACAATTTAAAAATATATAGCCTATTTAAAACCCTCTTTTTTATTGCTGAGTAGCTCTAAAATAATTACTGCTTAATGATACTCGTTACATTCAAGGTTAGATTAATTAAGACAACACGAAATCTAATGTATATTAATAGTTTTACAACCCATTGTACTTTAGTCTGGCCCTGATTTTATGGTACAATTTATCTCAATTACTTGATGTCGCAGTGTGTGAGAAAATGTCAACAATAACTAAACGGCATTGAAGTAGAGTATTGTTGTTATGTTATTTGTTGAACATTGTCTTTATACGCATGTAAGTTCTTACTTTATGGACTGAATTTATTTTACGACTTCACCCGCGTGGAAATTTAGCAGTTTTTCTTATGTTCTCCATGGCACAGGCTACATGTACATAGATTTGCCTCACATTGAAATTTATAATATGAAGTTAGGAGTAGGGTTATAATGTTTAGTTAGGACTTTATCAAAGGAAACGTTTGTTAGGTTGGCGACAACGGCGCCGGTAAGACGACGTTGCTGAAAATAATAATGGGTCTGCTGTCGCCGACGGGCGGCATCCGCAGCGTGCACCGCGGCCTCAAGTTCGGCTACTTCTCGCAACACCACGTCGACCAGCTAGAGATGAACGTCAACTCCGTCGAGCTGCTACAGAAGAGCTATCCAGGTATCCTGTTTTTTTAAATTGGATTATACGGCCCTGGAAACAAAGTCCTTTTAGACCATAATAGTTTAAAATAATCGTATGCAAAAAACCGGGTTACAGTATCGGCGATTTTCACTAACCTAACGTCACTAAAGCGATTCTAAGTTTATCGGAGATTTATAACGGACCATTTTGGTACGAGCTGAAGAAAGAGTTGTTACATACTTTTATTTTAATTTCCCGCAGAATATCCACAACCCCAAGCACTTGCATAAAAATACTATCACGATTATACATTAAAACCCGCAAAATACATATTTTAGCAAATAAAATGGAAAAGACGAACATGATACTTCGGCTCCCGCCTAAGGAATCGCCAGGTATCCTAAAAGCTCAACTCAAATGGACCCACCAGTATGTGTAAACTTTGTGACAAGGGAGACCAAAATATCGAATTGAAATGCGATCTACAATAGAAGTACATCCATACATGTTTCCATTTCAAGGTAAAACGATAGAAGAATACAGAAGACAATTGGGCAGTTTCGGCGTGAGCGGCGACCTCGCGCTGCAGACCATCGCCAGTCTCTCCGGAGGGCAGAAGTCGAGGGTGGCCTTCGCGAGGATGTGCATGGGCAACCCCAACTTCCTGGTGCTCGACGAGCCCACCAATCACTTGGATATAGAAACTATTGAGGCGTTAGGGAAGGCTATTAATAAATATACGGTGAGTGTATGTCATATTTACTGATTAGGGAAAAGGCCTGTCTTTGAGAACAGAGAATATAAATTTGAATTTTTTTTATTAAATCATATAACGAACCGGTGTAGAAATAACGAACGCCAGCTGCATGCATGAAAAGCAAATGGATAGCACATTTTACTTAATACAAATAATAATAACTACATTCATAGATCTTTAAAAATATATTTTACAAAATTATACAACCAAATCATACAAAGTTGGCCGATTACGCCGCTTTTTTAATCTTAAAATTAAGTACTTATTTTAAAAATAAAATCTTGCCTAAAATCAGTCTTGCTTGAGCAATTTTTAAAACTTTTTACGTGTTTGTGGCGAGCGATTGATCTGGTATTTTTAAGGAATTATTTTTGGAATTTTAAGGTACTTTCCATGCAGTTGGCGTTCGTTTTCCACCCTATGTTTACATTCTTTTCAGGGTGGTGTAATCCTCGTGTCCCACGACGAGCGGTTAATACGTGTGATATGCAAGGAGCTGTGGATCTGTGGCAACACCACCGTAGCCAGCATAGAGGGCGGCTTTGACGAGTATCGACGAATCGTCGAGCGGGAACTCGAAGCGCAGAATAAGTAGGCAAATTTTAAGTATTTATACGTGCGCGTGGTGGAACTTACGCGCAAAATGGACCAGAGTCTCTTAGTATAAATTGTCAGGGTTAAGCAGCGAATACTTTTTTTCGATTACAAAACAACATTACTTTTACCATAAGAAAGATGAAGTATCCCTTACGTATCAACCGTAAGTAGCGCCGTCTAACGAAAACAGTGCATTTATATGTTAGCATGCATGTGATTTTCGCCTTAATAGTGGTTAAGTTATTTTATTTGGACTATACCCGTCAGACTTCGCTGATTCGTTTAATTTCTACCATTAAGGTGTAGCAGTCCATTTGGATAATTGTGTTATTATTTGTTTATCTCTACTTCCAGTTTCAGAATATTCTGATATTATGATTCGATAAGTAAGCCGACGTATGGTCCATTTTGTGGTTGAACTCCACACAGACAACTGCTAATGTAATGTGTAAAAAGTATCTATAAATTATATCGTTGTAAATATATATGTAGAGTTTCATTATTTATTCTTATATTCAAGGTTTGAATGCAAAGAAAAAACTTATTATTATATTAATGAAATTTTTATTTATACCTTCAACCTTCTTCTTCTATCTTCATTAAATAGATGTAGCATACAATTCCACACAGAACCGTGAGTACTCGCAAATATCCATGGCAATTTAAAAAATATTATTAACTTATAAAAATAAAATTCAAATATTTACAAATTATTAAAGTTCATTCATAATAACATATACAATTAAAATAGTGACTAAAGTAACAGAATACAGTTGGAAGTTAAAACTTATTTGAAAATTTCCGAATTAAATCCAAAATGCAGTACTGAACTCAAAACGAGCCATTTAATATAAATGCAATTTAGTTTTGTTGATAAAAGAATTGTACGGGATATCGGAGGGAAATGTACTGTAACATAAATTAAAATTATTGTAATCGAAATAGTGTCTTGATGCATACATAATATAATAATCTATGTATTATCTGGTATATAAAGTAATTATATACCGGTTCGTATTATGGCAATTTATGATTGTGAATACAGTTAATTATTTAAAAAGTAACCCTTAACACAAGCAGATCACAAACATTCCTATAAGTACTAAAATTATGTCCAGTTGGCAAAGACAAATGGCGGTTGGATCACGACTCTTACTAGAGAGCAAGAGGGGTCGATATTTAAAAAAGTTACTGATGCTTCTTGCGCCTGGGCTTGGTTTTGTCGGCGTTCCTCAGTACTTCGGCATAGGAAAGCTCGAGTTTCCTAAGTTTGTGTATTTCTTGTGAAGCAGTGCTCTGTTTCATGTCCCAGGAGTCCGTCTCGGGGTTCCAGGCTTGGTATATCTTGCCGGTGGTGCGGCCGCTCGCGCTCGGCGTGGGCGAGTTCATGCTCCTGTTGTAGAACTGCAGCGTGGACCCGTTCCAATCCCCTTCCGGCGCTCGCACCAGCGGGCTCGCCTCGATCGGCCGGTAGTCCCTCCTCTTCTTGTTCGATGACTTCTGGTATGTAACCTTCGGGGGCGACGGGAACACGGGGGAGTCGGCCCCCTGACGCTCTTGGCTGTGTTTGCGATTGCGATGTCTGGACTTCTTTCTAGTGGCCGCGATATATTCCAGCGGCTGACGCACCAGCGGCGTCAGTAATCGTTCTTTCTCCTTCTCTTTTGCCTTCTCGGCGGTGCTGTCCGCTGCTGGCTTATTCTCTTTGTTCTTCAAATCCTTCTTTTTCACGGGTTCGGGAGGAGGTTGATCCTTCTCTTTGGGTGTGGGTGTTTCTGGAATGGTGATATCGGACACTGGAATCGACTGTTCAGACATCACAGACGACAGGACGCTCTGAGTGTCGTCGGTGAAGTTGCCGGGTGGCTCCTCATTGGCCGGCGTCACTGGCGGCACTTTACCGGCTGTGGTGTCGTCAAGGAGCGGCAGCTGCTCCCCGTCATCTTTGTTCTCCGCCGCCTTTTTAAGAATGGTAAAGATTTCCTTAAAAAGTTCGCGGTATTCTGGTCTGTTGCGGAAGCGAGTGTCCATTGGGGTGGCATCGTCGTAGATACTGAAGCGGTAGTCCTCTCCATCGGCGATGGTGCAGAGGAACGAGCCGGGGCGCTCGCGCTCCGTCTGAGTGGCTTTATTACTGGTTTCATCAGAAAATCCGGAACTGGATGTCTCCGCTTCTGAGAAGTCTGGGGTTTGAATTATTTTCTTTCTGGATGAGGTTTCAACTTTCTTTTGTTGATTGTTCTCCTTTAGAGCGTCCTCCCCGTGTCCACTTTCCTCATCGGTGTCTTTAACGCTAAAGTGGCTGTAGTCTCCAGACGTCTGCAGCTCGTCCTGGAGGGAGAGGGGCCCTGATTGGGTTTGTGCGACGGGCAGCGGGATCTGTTTGTTCTTCCTTATGTTCTTGACCTGGGACAGCTGGACTTCAAGGAGAGCCTCGTACTTCTGCACCAGCTCCCTGTAGGGGTTTTCGTGGCCATCTTCTTTGTTCGCCCATATCCCTTGAAGTAGTTTCTCCTTCGCGTTCTGGAAAATTAAACGCGAATCTTATATCATATTGAGAAAATCTGCAATTGTATTGTTACTCTACTAACAATGAAAACTCATGTAACTAAGATGTCGGTTACTGAATAGTGATTTATTTTAATATGTACCTACTAATGAGATTAATAAAAAAATCACAGGCATTAATTAAGAAAGTAGACATTAAGTGAACTGTTACTGATAAAATAGTTAAATGTACATATAGTAATTAAAAATGAATGAAAACTACAATGACGGCTGAAAATGAAAACTCAGAACGCATTATGATTAGATCAAAGAAATTGCATATGCTTTCTCCATCTCCATTTTCTTTGACCTGGAAAAAATTAGTCAAAAATACACCCATTACATCAAAGATAAACATAATATAATACATTGGATCTCATCACGTCTCTTATAAAATTATTAGTAAACAGTACAATATATATATCCCATAAACTAAATACAAATAATCCCAACTTTAAAATCCGTTTATAGCCACCACCACCAGTGTCTGTTAGCTTGCTCTCGTACTTAGCCTAATAGTACTGTAGTCAGGGAAATAAGCTAATTACCAAAAAGGGAGCGCTATTCTTAAAAATAAAGGTTAGAAAAATCGGTTTTTATGTTAAAGGACTTTAAAATCGTAAGTATTTAAAAGTGAAACCCGCCGAAACTCAGTATAATGTGACAGTAGCTTAGTAGAATGTCTTTTATTTATTTTAAGTAATAACGTAGAAATAAAGCGGTACGTACATACCTACCAATTTTTAAATGTATTGTATCCTATAAATTACTGTTTCGGCGGGTAACGGGTTTCACATTTCAATACTTAGATTACAAATATATGGCTTATAATATAACATAATATATTATAATTTTGAACGATTAGCGGTCTCTTTGTTGTTATTTATTAGCTTGTTCAGCTGGCTACAGTACATATTAACGTGTCAGTAATGGACGTACCTTCGACTACATACGATATATCCAAAGAAAACTACTGCAAATGCGCTTCATAATGCATATGCAAAGCGTGATCAACAACATCAGGGGCAGTTGGAAAAGCTTTGCCGCCTAGAAACGAGCGAAACGTTCACATAAGACTTAGGAAAAGGAAATCCAATGCCATGTTTTATGTATGGCCTGGGGCAAAAAGTGAAAACGTGCATGGATTTTCTACACGAGCAGAAAGAGGTATGTTTGTACAGAAAATTGATAATCTTTACGTAGTCTGTTTTAAGTACTGAATGTTCCTTATAGGTTTATAATATTATAATACTAATCTGAGATTTGTTAAAGCTAGTTGTAGTATTATTAATCGTATTGCTTTACATTGCGGAGCTGTGAGTTAATATTGTTACGTTTGGACAAGAATAAAGATATCACACTCAGTTCTTGAAAAGCTAATCAAGTTTTTCAACAAGTTTCAAGGATTTAGACCGGTGGCCAAACTCCGTTGCATAGTGAATTTTAAATTAAATATTAATACATTTGATGCTAACTTTAGCACGTATGTGATGGATGACCGCGATGATCAGCTTTTCAAAATCGAGTGTACAAGAAAAAGATTTACACAGACAGACAGTTAATAAAGGACACGACAATATAGCACAAAGGAAATAAAGCTAGTTAGCAATTGAATAACGAATGGTAAACATGCATGAGTACATAACAAGTACGTACGTCGAATTTGACAAGTTTACTGTTGACGTGGTCCTCTCTAGGACTGGCCGGTCCGGACGGGGTGAGGATCAGGGAGCTGATGGCGCTCCTGTCGTCCTCGTCGCCGTCCAGCATGGAGGACATGTCGTCCCCGCGCTCAGCGCCCCTTAAACACCTGATGCATAGCTGTCCTTGTCTGGAAATATTTTGTCATACCACGTCATACCACAGAATATAACACAAAGTTTAAATAAATGAAGTTCCAAGAAATCCATTAAATCCAACGCCAATTTTTTTTATTGTTTTGTTAAAAATTTGTTTACCCCAGTTTCTTTCGTGAACATTTTTCTACTGAGATATTATATAAGATACACATCATCACATGCTACAATCATCAACGTCGGATAAAATATATTAATATTTATACTTTTGCATTTTTTCGCTCTTAAAATAAATGTGAATACAACAACCGTTGGATTAAATGCGGATGGCGCTAGACTTAATTCATCCCATCAGTGATGATGTTCATAAACGTCAAGGACTATTCTTACAAGGCTTTTCAATTAGCAGGCCAGACACAACTTGTAATTTGCACTCGCCAGCTAGTATTGATGCTTTATCTTACCTAACTTCTTCAAGGATCGAGAACTCCTCGTGCATAGACTTGGGTTCATCCTCTCTGTGATGCCAATTCCTCAACTGATCCTGTAGTCTGTTGTTTTCCTGTACCATCGAAGCTAACTGCTCCTCCAGTTCTGTCACCCTCCTTTGCTCCTGGGCAAAGGACACTTTACTTTCCCTTAACTCGTCGCTTATCCTGAGCAAGTCCTCATCCTCTTTAGTCAGTTCTGGAAGAGGCGCGATAGTCTTCAACGGCGTACTGGTCACACCAGATTTTCTGGAGTTCTGTGTAACAGGCTCAATAGCTATTTGTTCTTTTTCTTTGGGTTTTTCGATGCTCTCTGGTTTCCGTTCCGCCCTTCGCCTGGCGATCTCTAACTGGGCGTTTAGGTCGTCGGCAGTCTTTTGTAGTTCCTCGCATTTTCCTTCCAATGATTCGATGTTTGCGCATAAACTGGAAAATAATAATTTACAATATTAAATCGCTGAATAAGAGTGAATGCCTAGAAAATATGAGATAGTATTTATTATGACTTATAAACGACAATGTATTTCTGTATCTATTTACGTCTCTACAAATAAGAACGGAAGCAAAAGTGTATCTCTATTAACGATGACCTTAGTTGTAGAAAACACCGCCGGATACAAAGAGAAATGTGTCTAAACAATTAATGGAAAACTAGGTATAAATTATTATGTGAATGATATCAAGATGAATAGTATGCAGGTATAGAGTACAGAATACATATAGGCACTAGAAATGTAATCATAAGCTAATTTCTTCGGAGAAACTGTCATTAACCACTTGTCCATAACCATGTAAGGTCTGATGGGGTAAGGGACACCGGGGAAAGAGGAACGACCATACCAGAGCTGACTGGACGACTATAAAGTTTAATTCTATAGATCTGGGCTTCTAGTTCTTCTTTCCCCGATGTCCCTCTCTTACCCCACCTGACCTTACATTATTTAAAACAGCATTACTGCTCTAAATAACTCTCCCGGTGAAATGTTACCGCTTCAGCGGTGTAATTACTACTTAAGGAAGATTTTTCGCAATTAGATAACGCTGCATGCATCACACCCACACAATACCCACATCACACCCATATCAGACAGTTTCACTTATACTGACTGATTTACTTACAACGACGACAAATTCACAGCGGATGTGCGATTTATTCTGAGTTGTGTATATGCAGATAATGAACTCACGTCTTGATGTGTTTCTTGTCGGCCGCGTGGTCGACCGCGAGCCTGTGGTTCGCCCGCTCCAAGTCCTGGATGCTCACCTCCAGCTGCTCGTAGATCCTGAGTCTTGAGTCGTTCACTTCGCGCAGAGCGACCGTTTGTTTCGTTAAATACTGGAAAGGTTTAAGCATCATTATTATCTCATTCGTGTTGATTGATGATGTCTGATGGAAGTTTGGAATCCGTCGCAAAAGGAAATATTTTGATAAGATTTTGATATTTTGTTTATGTTAATTGACTGGCATACAACCCTCTACTTCCAACTTTATAAAATAGTCTCATGAGACTCAACTAGCTAAGATTGTATTTTTAATGTGTCTGGACGATGTAATAATTATGATATTATTGAGTAATGGAAATTGAGTACCGGGTAACGGGTGACGAGTACCTACAGGGTACAGGAGATTAATTCTGGAACTTACTTCAATTTCTTGTGTTTGATCCTCGATGACATTCTGGTGTTGGCGAAGGGCAGTTTCAAGTTCCTTATTTCTTTCTAAAAGGGTTTTCCCGAGTTCCGCTGCTAGCTGCAAATCTGGAACAAACAAATGATTTTGATTACAATGCGTATTCATATTCCTAACTTGAATTTGAATGGTTTCCCATACAAACTTTCACCCCCTATTTCACCCCCCTCCGTTTTTATGAGAAAAAAGCCTAGCCATTGTGCCTCATAATGCAATCTATCTCTTAATCTGTTCAGCGATTCAGGTGTGACAAGGTAACAAGCTTTGAGTTACTTTCTCATTTATGACATTAGTATGCATTTACACAATAATTACACTACTAAATCCACTCTTGAGTCTGACCTGTCTAGTCGGAAATCTAGTTGGCCTAAATAATATATCTGAGTGAATCAATCGACAAGGGATTAGTTGCGGGCGACAGCGGACAGGTGTAGATGTGGACGTAGGAATAGGATAATTGCAGTACTGCGCTGGCGCAACGCAACTGGTTCATAGCACCACGTGCTCACACGTGTTTCGACACTCAATAATTCGTCGCGTCGCATAACTGGAACATGAATAGCGTAGCAAAGCAATTTTGTTAGTTCCATACACGGTAAACTTAAATATAATATCAGTGTAAGAACTGAACAGTGTTTTACAGGTCTATCTATCCACCACTAAAGTCTTCGGCCCTTTTCATGGCCATACGGTACGGATCGCATTGCAAGAAATGTACATATACTGGTATACTGCACGGGCTTTTTCCCGTGTGTATTTTCTGCAGGGTTAGTCAGTACGTCATCCATCAGCCTGTCTGCGTCCACTGTTGGACATAGACCTTTTCTAGAGTGCGCCAAAACATTCGGCCTCCTCATCCAGCTGCTCTCGGTTACCCGTTTAAGGTGGTGGTCGGTCCATCCGACCGTATTTGCATTGAAAAAATTCAATTTCATACAATTATGTTGATTTGTTTTTTTAAATAAGTTTTTATGTTCCCTACAATTCATTATATTGGAGACCGTTTTATCAGTTTCGAAATTAACAACTTTGTTTCTTTACGTTTTTTTACTAAAAACGTTTGTTTCCTATAGTTCTAAATACGATGAGTATACCAATTAATTACCTACCTGTATACCCTGTACACACCAAAACCTGAACATAAAACTTCATTTCCCTGAATAGTGATAAAGTTATTAACCTTGGATTGTCGAGCTGAGAATAAAAGCTAATAATTTGAGTTTTTCAAAAATTGAGGTCAATGTTGCTACTTGGTAGATGAAAGTTAATGGCCATATTATTAAGGCGAAATTTTGATTTATTACTGATAAAATGAATTAGAATGCTCTTAGGTTGCTTGAGAGTTTTAATCTTTGTGAAATAAATATTCGCCAACCATTTTATAGACCGTGATTAAATTCCACATCCATTGTTTCAAAGAATTTCTGCAATTGTATCGTATTTAAATAAAAGAATGGTAGCAAATATGTTATTCACGTAAAGATAAGCTATTTAACTGGCTGATATTGTTAGGTAGGTAGGTAATAGTTAAATTTTCGCTCTGTATAGCAAAATAATTGCGTTGAATTCTTCAACGTCTTGCGGTAGTGTTAGCACGTGCAACGGTGCAAAAATACTTCGCAATGAATACTGTTGTTTCATTGTAAAAATCCCATTAATTTGTATTAATTTAGTAGCTCTGTTGTTATGTATGAAACTGTATGGAAGACGTCATATCGGATGCGTCGCGCGCGTGTGTGCTCCGGCCTTAAACCTGACGAGGATTTCAAGGAGGATTGAACATTCGACCTCGCCACTCCCGAGCCCAACTGAGCTAACGCGTCAAATTACTGCTGCGAAAGAATTTCTCAACCAGCGCAGTCTGTGGGTAGGGACGTTACATCACCTGTAGTGTTACATTTTGTTATATTACTTACAGAATATCAATGTATACTGGCTACAAACCAGTTACAAAATGAAGCAAATAATTCCCATAACGAAAATGGCAACAAATGTTTCCAACTTTTTATAGCTGGTAACAAAACTCGGTTTCATAGTGGGCCTCAGGAACACCTCAATGGGAAGTAAAACTGCCAATGCTCACTGCTAGGTGGCATTAGCGCATGAAGTAAACAAACCTACAATTATCAATGTGGCCAACTTAGTGCTTTCGGCACTAAATCTGGTGCATTTTTACAGATGTCAGCGCTCAAAATTTAATTTTAGTGCCGAGTGCCCTTTTTAGTGCATTTTCAGTCACCACATTAAATCATTGGGAAAATGGATCAGTAGAAAATATTGTAAAAAAAGTACCAAGCGCGTATCCGAAATCCGAATTTATGTATGAAATCTGGAGGAATCACTGCTTCTGTAGAAAATTTCATTCTTCATTAACATTTTCTATGAAATCGTCGCGCCAATTTCAAATCGATCGAGGCAGGCAATACTGTTTTGTTATCTGTCGCGCGATGAAAATTATATTTACTGACTGTGCTCGCCGCCTTTGATTTTATTTTGTAAGGTACCTAAATTGATATTTAGTTTCTAAATTCTTTCACTCATTTACATTGTTGCGTTTTTTTTTTAAGTTTTGAACATCTAGTGCTCATTTCTTGAAAACCCTGTAAATCTGGTGCTTTTTTAGATTCGTTTAGTGCTCAAACATCCAAGGTAGTTGGCCACACTGACAATTATATTTTATTTCATTTCGTGATTGGTATGGTTCATCGATCACATAGGCTGCATTTCCAAACTGCCAGGAGAAAGTTGCACATTTCTATCTATTATTCTTAAAGGATTTTTCTCAAGATCTTCCTAGATTTAGAAAACTGACTATAAACTTTATTCTATAGGCTGAAGCGAAACTAGAGACACATTCCCAGTTTCCTTGGAACAATTTCCATTACCCACTAATAACAATAATAACAAATCTTTATAGGGAAGGATAGTAGATTATAGAACAGTTTGAATAAGTCTTATAACTCGATTGCAATAACGCTTAATCCGAACAAAAAGCAACGAAAGAAATGAAGGAACTCGTTTGTTATGCGCCACCAAACAAGCTAGGAAAAACAATCATTCAACGTTCATTACTCCATCCGCTAAGTCATTTTATATAATTTTCAATAATACTTAAAGAAGGTAGCTAATATTTAGTTTCAGATATGGTTATTAAATAGTTGAAGCAATAGAGATCGGATTTCTTTCTATCGTCAAAGTTTCTATCGTTCAATATATAATAGCCAAGAAATTGTTATTGAGATGAATCGCCCGCTGGTGATTCAGATCAGCAGATATAATAATAGAAAAGTTACTGCTACTTTCAGTACTTGGCCCAGGTGCTATATGCATAGGCTCTATTACTTACGTAGGTACCTAATCACTTGTTGGTAAATTATAAGGTAAGCACCTTACCTATATTTAATGAAATTATCACAATAAATAAGTTAAATTAGCCTTATAATTAGCATCTGTTTTTATTATTTCAGCATCAGCTATCCTATCTATTAGCCCATTACATAGTCTATTAGCAGCAGCCTATTATTATTTTTGTAGTTTTTCTATTAGTAGCAGCTTGTTTTAACGAGACCAGTCTCGTCAGCCATAGTTTTAAATAAGATGACACAATATGTATTGTTTCAGCCTGTTTGTTATTTCAGCGTGGTGCGACGTTTATTAACATGCACCAATGTAATCACCTAAATAATTTGTTTAAAAGTATAAGTGTTGAGTCCGCGTTAACGTCGTAAGTGCAAAGTAAAATTTAAATACCAAGTTGATCTTAAAAATACGCAGTAGGTGGGTATTTATTTTTTGCTGCTTCAAATATACCTAGTCAATTACATATCCATACTTCAATACTCTTAAAATAGGAGTTGATCAGTTCAATTGAACACATCGAATCAGCCACAATGGGAACGATGCGATGGTTAAATTAATTAAAAATGATGACATTGCAAAATCTTTTTTTCAGTAAGTAATAAGTAAGTACTTAAGTAATTGTAATAAGAGTAAAGAAAATAACTTCTATGTCCCACTTTCGTTGAAACTCAATTGGAAAGATGCAATAGCTGAATCACTCGTACAATGGATGACCCTTGACTAATTATTGTGTCAGTCTGTCAGTCGACGTTTCTGTATATCCTACTAATCCTACTCCTACTAATATTATAAAGGCGAAAGTTTGTAAGGATATTTGGATGTGAGGATGTTTGTTACTCTTTCACGCTAGAACCACCTAACAGATTTTGATGAAACTTGGTAAAGTGATAGCTTATATCCCGGAATAACATATAGGCTACTTTTTAACGCAGACAAAGTCGCGAGGCGTCCGCTAATACCCCCTAAGTATTAAAACACCTACATAGAGGGCGCTGTTTCACAATGTACACGGGAAAAACTTTACTACGCGGGCGAAGCCGCGGGAAAAAGCTTATAAATATAAACAGAAGAATTTTTTTGTGAAATTGTTAGAAGAACTTATTACTTCAGTGTACCTATTCTTACACATGATTTAGTAAGCGAAACTGTATATTACATTTTATTTTGTTAAATTACTAAAATTCAAATTCTACTTAGTCTTGTTTCAATACTTCTATAGTTAAAATTCGTTTAATTTTCCATCCTTGTTGTCCAACCCCAGTAACACACGAGGACGACGGTAACTAACATGTTCGTTAATGAAAGTACTTACTCTGTTATCGTAATCGCAGGTCATAACGGATTCGACACCATGTCATTGTCATAACATAAAGTTAAAAGGTCACAACTTCATAGATAATTATTTAATGTAGGTAAGGTTAGATAAAGACTATCTACCTATATGATTATTTATTTCAACAGTTTATAAGGTTTATTTGGTTTTATTACTAGTTCTTATTCATATTCTTTATTTAATATTCTTCATATAATTTTGCATGCCACATGGTAATTTTAAGTGGGTAGTTGACACAATGATTGACACCCATGTTCGTTTACATTAGCTATTGTAATAATTAGCAAGAAATTGTCATAAAATTAAATATAATTTATTACGATTTTTTGCCATTATTCATCACTAGCTGCTTCCCGCGACTTCGCCCGCGTAGAAAAGTTATTCTCGCGGGAACAGCTTCTCCTGAGGTACAGGTATATGTAGGTAGGTGAGGTATGTGTATGTCTGGTAGCCTATGTGTTATTCTGATGTATAATCTATAATATACTGTAAAGTTTCATGAAAATCTGTTCCGAAGTTTTTGCGTGAAAGAGTAACAAACATACCTATATCCTTACATACTTTCGCGTTTTATTAGTTGGATAATCAGAAATCAAATTGTTAAAGAACCGTTTAACGTAACAAAATGTTAATCTCATTGCCTTTGAAACAGATTATTTTCATATCGTACCTACTACATAAATAGCATTTTATTCCCACGCGTGCCACGATGGCTTCATTGTTGCCGATTTTATTTATGGTAAAAAAACTAACAGACGGACATAACATACCAATTAACAACTTATTAATATCTACCTACGTCCTACATATATAAAAGATACGTCCTACATATATAAAAGATAGGTAATATAAAGGTCACATAAATTATCTGTACCTACATAAGTATAAATAAATATCACAGAATAATACATAATAACTAATTTTTCGGCGAGTATGCGTAGTTCATATTTTGATTATAAATAAAATATCACTAAGAAACCTTGTCTTTTAGTGATGTGAAGATATTATGAGGTGAAGGAAGATATGTATACATATCTACATATTGTTTATCTGTTGCCCCATAAGTGCAATTAACGTTACGAGAGTAGGTACAAACTTATGGTAGTTTAAACAAAGTAGGTATAGAAAAAACGCAGCGGGGTTAGAAAGTCAGATACCGGATAATCAAAGTACGATGATGTGTATAAAATAAATTCCTTGTTGTGTAGGTATATCATATAGAACGCCACGAAGAAATTGAGCTTTATCACAAATCACAACTAACTGTAAATGCATTAAGTCGTAAGTAGGTTTACTGTGGAGGCGAGAACGTATCTACCTAGAATGACAAACGATAGTGACCAGCGGAGACCTATCGTAACTCACAATGAAACCCCATGAGAGGGAGGTGAAAGCACCGTATTTGACCCATAGAATGAGTTTAAAAGCCTTATATAATTACAAACTGGAGTTAAATAGGTGTTTGGAAATGGACCGTTACAACCACAAATTCTGTTAATGTTACGTAAAAACGAATTACCAAAGTCCTAACATTACAAGACCGTAATTGTATGTAATCACGACACTTTGTCCAGTCTTTACTATTTACATATCTATTAAAAATAGATGTACGAGCGAGGTGTTGGTAAAACCTTTACTAATTATTGTGTAACTCGTCTGTTATGTATGACTTATGTATGGACGCAAATACAATAAAAAATACTTTAGTCCGGCAGTTTTTCATGGCAATTCATTTAGCTTCATTCATTCACAAAAAATATAAGACCATAACTTGCAATGTCATTAGTAAAAATTGTATGTAAGCGACCAATGGACCCGGTAGAAGATTAAAAGATAAAATCGAACATTGAATTTCTGTCTCAAATCTTTTACCCACATAATCACAGAACACGGAAAAAGCTCGCTACGCTCCCGCTCGCTACGCTCCCATTTCTATGCACATAATAGTAACAGCGATAAGCGGGTCGCGGGACCCAGCTGGATGAGGTTAGCTCAGGACCGGTCGTCGTGGAGATCCTTGGGGGAGGCCTTTGTCCAGCAGTGGACGTCTACAGGCTGATATGATGATGATAAGCGGGTGTAGCGGCTTATCTTGAACAAGGGGACTTTCATCCTCGTCTACATAATTTTTCCACTGCATTATAGTAGTTACGTGTACACTGTAATCCGTATCAAAGTGTTAAGTATTTTGTAATGGAGAACACCGTAAAACAAGAAAAAAGTCGGTTAAGACCGAAGCAGCAGTAAAAACGCCAACATAACGCAAGCAATTCCATGGTTAAGAACTGTTATTTAGTTTTATTTGTGCAATGCAAATCGGTCCGTGAGCGCAACGTCTGCGGCCGTTGGGCCTCTCACAAGCCTTGCGCAAGGCTGAGCGCTAACCTTCGGTTCCTTGCATGCACTCCAGCTCCACGGTGTAGTCCCACAGGTCCAGAGAGTTCAACCCGTTCAACTCCCACGAGTTGATCGAGTCGCACTGCTCTGACTCGTCGTTCATCTTCCATCAATCACACGCGTCGACGATAATACAAAGGTCAGCGCAGACGACGTAAACGTCCTTTTAACTAGTGTTTGTAATATTCATATTTTAACTGCTGAGCGACGTGCTTACTGCGGGCGGCGGCACGGAACGGACTGAGGCCGAGCACCGCCCGCCGCAGCCGAGCAAACCGCACGGCAATTACGCGCCATCGCCTGTCTGCCCCAATCTCATTTCTTTCGATCGCTCGCCGATACCAGAGGAAATTAACAAATGTTATCGTATCGTACAGATGCACCATAGAATTAAACAAAAAATCTGCGGAGAAAGTGTTTTGTCCGGCGATGTGCCACGGGCAATCAATCAAGTCGTTTGGTATGTAAATGCGCGCGTGGCTAGATTTGTGCTCGAAGAAAGCGCCCGGTCTTGCACATCCGCTGTGCTTTCTCACGCTTTACATTTGTTAATGTCTACGCAGACAATGATCGATCCCCTTCAGTTCTCTGTCAATATACGTTGGCCTTTGTTTATCTAGTTTCCCATAATATTTAGTTGTTAGGTACGTTTTCATGATAATAAGATTAGATTTTACTATTTCTTTCTTTCTTCTTAGATTTAAGTATCTTTCTTTCTGATCTAACTTTAAATTGTTTGATTAAAAGACATGCAAATTGCAGAGCTGCATGCGAGTTATTGATACCTTTCTATATGTATTAAACTATTTAATGACTTCATTGTCGCGTGCGTGGAATAGGAATGATAATTAGAGGTGTCGAGGAAATAATGATGTTGCAGCCGCGAGTTGCGCGGGAGTGTATCGGTTGATTAGTCCGATGTTTCATTGTGATGCGACCGTTCGACCGGGACCATGGTATTCGCTCGTCATGTCCAAACACACTTGCTGCCTTATTATTGTTACATCATTGATGTCAGATTTTAAATAGTACGTGTGTAAGTTATTCGTTGCTAATTAAACTTGAAAAATGCATGTCAGGGTTCTAGTTTTTACGAATAACGATTAGCGTGTGACCTTCGTTCGCACGCAGCTCTAGAAGAACAAACCAATATAATAGTTTTAGTTCATTTTAGATTGCTTTGTCCAAACTGACCGATTCTAACTTCTTCAAAACGTCACTGTCAGCATGACTGTATTTTGCGGATAGCATCCAAAGCTGACCGTTAATGAAATAGGCACTACCGACCACCTTGTTCTTGTATTATTTTCACTTTTAATGCAATGTAGTCATTAGGAAGGTACTCTCAGAATACAGGACTAAACAGAAGGCGCGTTTGCATATAAAATTGAAGCCAAAAATGCTATGCCGAAACGGCATAGATTCACACCAAATGAGGCATGTGGGCGTGCGGAATGTATGGAGCGTTCGTCTGTTTTTGTGCGGTTTAATGTTTGATTGCATGCTCCTTCGGGTTTGTTATTCTGAGTAGATACCGTAATCTAAAACAATCCTGAAAATATGCGAGGCATTCTTAATAATTAGTGATAACTGATATGATAATACTACATGATACTACTAATAAACATCCATAATCCTTAGATTTACGTTATCTTTCTAAGTGAAATGTTGTAATACTTTCTGTCTGAATAATCCTACTTACAAAACGATAACCACATTCGATTCTTTAGTCTAAGAATTTTAAAAATGTACGCATAGATAGGTAGGTATGTAGGTAATTTATAGGTACAAAATTTGAACCAGAACCGCAAATTGATTTTAAATTGATTTAAAATTTTTATAAAAACAAAAATGTGTTTAGTAATTTTGACTCAAGTTTTTGTCTTATCTTTTCGTTTTTCTATCACCGACGCTTATGCAGGTAGGTTCCTCATAGCAACTTTTCTATGTCGCACGATTATTGTCGTGACAGAGAATCACAAGCACATCGTTGTAAAAGTTCACATGACAAATTATCGTGAGCTTTTGATACAAGCTTCGTGTGTCTTTTTTACGATTTAGACTAATCAGGGGTCTTTAACACGATAACTCGACATCTAGTGTGAGCGTCACCACAACTACGATTATTGATCGTCAGGAGTTTCCGTTCTCTGAAAAAATCCCCAGACTTTACGCAGTACACAAGAATCTTAGTACATTGAAAACGTATCATAGTAGCTAGACGGTTATGAGCGACTGTACGTTATTTTGCGTCTCGTACGTTGAAACCCTCGCTACGCTCAGGAATCCTAGCACCCTTCGCTTGCTCAGTTTTCGGCGAACTATAACGTCAGCACAGCGATATTGACAAAATGTCCCAACTTTGGGGTCACGTATCTCTGAACCAATGAAAGATAAAATTTCAAAAAATATATATTTGTATAGTCCATCTAAGCGCAGAGGTGCTTTTTTCTCATTTTTTCGATATTTCAAATAGATTCGTTAAAAAAAATCGATCTTATTCGATCGATCGAATTTTGAAATGTTGTCCTAAAAAATCCCCAGATTTTTCCAAACTTTTTCGAATTTCAAAAAAAATTGCCAACCGATTTTCAAACTTTCAACGCTATAATGTGTCTTGATAATTTCTGCGCCTTTTAAACCCTCGTCTGACCCGTAGCCCTAAATTTCTAGAAGTTATCGCAGATTTTGTTCATTTCGTGAAATCGATCCCATAAATATTTTCAATGTTAAAAACCGAGGTTTGGTGGCGTCAAAAAGTTGACTATTTTTACCTTTTTGGCAAACACCTTTTGACTTTATTTAAATGCGATCGTACGCAATATCGTATCTATTCAGACATCGATAAAATAAAAAATGACCATGTGGCAAGACAGGTATGTATTTAATCAACACGCTATTTTGCACTTCCGTTGCCGGAATGCCACGTTTATGCAGATTATGTTGTTACGGTTATTAAAATCTACACTAATAACTCACATAATTAATCATTGCAAAACATTCTTCAAGCGTGTGCTTTTTTTAAAGCATGATATGGAAAAATGGTTAAGGAAAAAGGAGATCTATTTGTTAATTTAATAATAGAGGTATTAAAATATATTTGAAATTTTTATTAAGTTGTATTAAAAACCAGCGAGCGTAATGTTTACTTACCATTTACTATAAATATTCTGAACGTTTTCATAATAATGTTTATTCTGTAATTACATAATTATATACGGGTCTTACACACGAACAAGTTTTATTTACCTTTGCCCGACGTTTACAAAGCGCGAAAGTCTAAAATGTAGGTACCTACTAATGTTTATTCTGCACTTTAATTGATGCTTTGATCAATAAATAGAAAGCTAAATTAGTTAACGTGCCTAATATACTAATTAACGAGATATAATCAATTAGGTAATTACTATGCATCTGCTACTAAGTACTCAATAAAATATGGCGAAATACGTTAAGTTAACAGCTTCTGGTTTCAAGTCAATTAGACTGGCATAATGGTAGCATATAATTAACTGTTATATAATCTAGATTAGAATAAAGAAATGGTCTTTAGTGTAAACAACATTACTTCGAAAACGTTTGTTGAGTTAATAAAAGAAAATTAATGTTATACCAAAGTTGTACCGAGGAAAAAGAAAAAAGTTACCGCGAGACACCTGCACCGTCGTAGGTACGGTCGACCCGCACGTCAGTGGAAACAAAACCGAATAAACTGGTCTCTCATATTATTGAAACTCCCTAATAGGCGAAGCCAGCTCAAGGTCAGTGTTTCCACTGACGTGCGGTCGACTGTACTTACGCTTTTATTATTTTTATTTTATATAGTAGATTAGATTCATTTATTTCGCTTTCACTTAGTTTATTAAATTCATTAAAACATGGCATTATTTTTGTTAAATGGATCGTCAAAAGGAGTAATTAAATTAAAATAAATCCCTTTTAGTACCAGGGTACAATAACCTTAAAATCAAAGTCACCTGCAGAATGATCCAAGCCTATTCTGCGGATAAGAAGCAGGAAGACATTGTTGTGGTCGCAAATGTCAGCTCATCGTGTTTCGCCGCGCACGCGCACCGGCCCGGTACGGCGCCGGCGCAATTTGTTGAAAGTCGAATCAATTTGTTTTAGAAAGTAGACTATTCTATGGCCTCGCCTTCTGCAAACTCACTTTGCAAATCTATTTAATTTTATTTTTTTCGTACTCACTGCATTTTTCGCATTCTTGCAAATGTTACTTAAAAGGTTCGGAGATAAATCGCTCGAAAGCGTAAATCGTGAGATTATTGGTGTTAATGACGCTTGACTATGGAAGCACGGTAACAAGAAAATAAATAAGCATGCTATAAAACGGAGTACCGACCAACTCTTTTGTAATATCGCATAGAAACGTCCACATTTGACTTTAATTTGATCCATAGTATTTCTATGTGCTATGAGACTTGGAACACAATTACAACAAAACTTTTAACATCATATACCTACCTACTAGGCCTCTCTCGAAATAACTGATATTTTATGATCTAACTTCTAGCACAGAGTAGATAATAGGACAAGCTTCTAGGTTTGCCAGACGGGTTTAATCGCGATACATACAATGCTATTGCCAATAGTCAGATTTTTTCTTTAATCGCCTCTTACGACATTCAAAGGAAGATCAGGGAGTGGTGTCTTACTGGTCCGGAGCGGTTTCGTATACCGCATACAGACACAAACACATTGAAGTGTGTATAACATGTAAGAGAGTAGGTGCAAATCCTTGGATGTTCTTAGTTTGTTTATTGATTGTAGAGCTATGTGGATCATACACGCGAGGCCCCAAATTCCCTATGAGCGACTTGCTTGATAGACTATTCCTGTTATGTGTGGACACATGCTACTGTTTTTATTTGTCACTGATTGATTAGTGATTAATTATATACTAATCACTGATTAGTGACAAGATAATTAAGCGTACTTACTGGAGATTTTAACTTATCAGTCATTTGCGTTTGTTTTTATTAAAACTAATCTTTTTGTTTCTTTCTTCTAACTTATATTACCTACAACTACTTTAAAAATACATTTTTAAAGTAGTTGTAGGCATGCCTAGTAGCCTAATCGGTGGCACATCAGTATACACCTAAAATGTGTTGCGTCGTTTCGCTCGACCCATAGCCATATGCGTCATCATCAGCCCGCTCCCGTCCACTGTTGGAGATATAGGCATCCCGAAGGCGGCAACCGATCTTCGGTTCTCCGCATCCATTCCCTGCCAGCTGCCTTAGGTATACGCAAGTACTATACTGGCTTAGTTACCTACCAGTATCATAAAACGTCCTATTTTTAAAAAGCTCGCACTTTTAAACAGTTTTTTTATTATCCCTTTGAGAGTTTAGTACACACTTTACATCATGCGATAGTTTCCTTCTAGGGCACATCGCGTGCGTATAGTAGTTCGTGCCATTTACACCGAGTGTTTAAGTGGCTTAACAGCTGCTCCTATGCTCCACTAACAATTTACAGGATTGAGAAATTAAGTACAATTAATGGCATATCCGTTTCTGTAATATAGAATATACTTACTCAATTATGAATGGTCCAGTACAAGACACAGAACAGTGTACGCCTTAGTTACCTACTTATTAGAATAAACAGAAAAATCTGAAACAGATTATTAAGCTTACTAGTTTTTTTCTTTTAAGTTTACTAAAATATTTATCTCCCCACTGCTGGGGCTCAGGCCTACCCTCTCAACGAGGGCGTGCGGGCTATAGTCCACCACGCTAGCCCAGTGCGGGTTGGTGGACTTCACATGCGCCTTAGAATTTCTTCTTCGGCGTATACAGGTTTCCTCACGATGTTTTCCTTCACCGTTTGAGAGCAGTCAGTACATGTACTTAAGTTTCGAGAAAAACCCATTGGTACATGGCCCAGCCGGGGATCGAACCTCGGACCTTTCGATATGATAGGTCGCGTCTTATCACCGAGGCCACTCACGCTCTTGATGATGATTACTAAAATAAATAAGTCTGATAAAACTAGAAAGAAAGAAATCATTCATCTAACAAAGATACCCATACCTACTAATATATTATTTACCAAAAAATAAAAAGGTAAATTATATATTATGGACATCTATATTTTATCATAGGGTATCTATTTTATTTATAACCTCAATTTGTTTATCTATGCAAATTGATAATGTATATTATTGGGAATAGTACCTATTCAATTTTCATCCTTAGTAGGTTTATTTCTAAGTAGGTTTATTTGTAGGTTTTAGCCAGTTAGTTTTTTTAATTTTATTAGGTACCATAATTTATAGTATTTATTATTTCAATAAACAATTTATTTTCATTCTTTATTATTTTTTAATCTATCAGTGATTGTACATAGTAATTATACTTACAAAACTTTTCTTTTTCTTACAAAACTTACAAAACTTTGCTTGATTAGGTACTTAACTAGTCTACAAGTTGAAGCTAATGAAAATTGTTATGATCATTAAACAATTCCTACCTGCATGGCGGGTTTTAGCGGTCTCACGTAGGTACTAAATCACATCACATCCGTGCTTCATAAGATAATAAAATGAAGGAAATATCCATTAAACAGGTTTTGCTGCTTAAAACCTGAACTTGAGTTCAAGGACAGATTCGGTCACATCTGTATGCACGGGTATGTTTTATTTCGCAATATATCAAAACACATTTGTAATAAAGATGTAAGTAATCAAAACATCGAGAATTACCTACGAATAAAATTGTTACCTATACCTACTGAAGTACAGAGCGCGCTTCAAGGATTTTCCCACCGTAATTCAAGTTACAGCTTTTTATATTCCTTTGTAACCCTGCAACATTAAGTGTCATCTGCATTTTCTTTATTAACATTACCTACCAGTGTTTTTAAGCGGCTACGAGTAATCCTGTTGAGTATTTATTAAAGTGTACACTGTAAACACCTGCCTTGAATATGGTTATAAGTAGTGTAATTAATAAGTAATAGGTAATGTTAACAATACTTAGGAGTGGTCGATCTCTGAATGAAAAAGATGGCGAATCTACGCGCATTATGGACGGCCAAAATCCAATACCTGTAGTTTACTGGACTAAAATGATATTCACAAAAAAGTTACATGTTTATAATTGTTTGTTTTGTTGACTTATATGTTTATTAAACACAGTAACAATTTAGTTGTTATGATATGTATCGTCATGCTTCATGTATTAAGTTGGTTTGCGTATAGCTGAAGTGAACAATCGCGGTATCGATGTAGTAATGGCAACATAAAACCGCGAATGTAATATGAGACTTGTGACTGTGGATAATACACCGGGGTACCTATAAAAGAACACGCTGTATGCGGGCAGACATTATATAGAATATGCATTTTTGTTTTAAACCTTATGAAAGATGGATAAAACTTACGAACAGGAGACACTAGAACCTGCGACTGACTTATCCGGGTTCATGCTCTACCAACTGAACTATCGCGTTGCGATATCGGATGCAATTGATCATTACACCAGAATTAAACACTCTGCTTTTCATCATGCATGCGAGGAAAAAAATAAAAATAATTGGATGTTTCAAATTGATATTGTGTATGGAATTTATTGTGAACCTCGGTATAGAATAAGTACTCTATAAAGAAGGGGCTGTAATTTCTTCGACAGGAGTGTCGAAGAAGGAAGCCTAAAAGTTTAATGGATTTAAATTTTAATAATTCAATGATTATAGTATGTAAGCAACATATGTACTTTATGACAAGGAATTACTATTAACTCTTAAGTATCGTGTTTTAAAATGACATGTCTGTTTTAAAAAATGTCCCAAATTGCCCTGAATTATGTAGTCGTAGATTCTATGGCTTTACTTTCACTGGCGCGGTTAGGTAAGGTTCGGTCGCCTCCCTAACCCTCTTGTAGAAATTAGCAAAAGACTCAAATAGGTACCTACAGCCAGAAATGAAATACCTAGTATTTAGGTAACCTGTTGTAAGTAGTGGAATTTGATTTTTTTCTAACACTTGTTTGTCACAGTGTTTGTTCACTTTTAAACCTCTTTATAGTTTTTACTGTTTGATTTCGTACCAAATATCACACATAATGAAGTCCCAATCTTGTCCTATCATTATGAAAGTACCAATAGGTACCAGCGCAGGTGCTGCAGGTCAAAGGGGCAAAGCTGCATTGCAACATTGTATCTAATAATAATAATATAATGATAGTATAGTTAAAACGTGTAGGTACTTAGTTCCGTGTGTTGCAAAGTTGTTTACTCATCAACTTAGAATATTTGAAACCGTGAATACGAAGAAAACCGTAATGACGAAAACAATTAACATTATTAAAGTACCTAGATAAGTAATCGTAACAACTAATTTAACAATGTCGTCTTATATCCTCATTTACACTTAATTTTGTATATTTTGAAGAAATATCTCTAACTGACGAATTGGTTTAGTTTTTAACACAATATAAGTACAAGCCAACTAAATCCTGTTTAAGTGTTATATCTAACTATCTACCCCTTCCATAAATCATAATGATACGTTAATGGTGTACAGTTTACGCGGAAAATTTTAAATGTGCAATTAAAACAAATCAAAATTACCGGTCGGACGGTTCTTCATTGTAAATGAATCACTGAACTTTGATACATCCATGTTAATTCATTCCTAACCCGGCGCAAATCGACGGCCGCATCGATTTTAAAACCCTATAAAAGTTAAAGTTACCGGTTAAGGGGGAGTTGGGGTGAATGCACGCGACTGCGGAGGGAACATAATGGTAAATTCGTTTGCCAAAACAGGATACTAGCTGCCCTTCTACTTTTTAAACGAGACAGTTGGCGTCTCAAGTTTGCTGTCTGACTCACAACTATCGTCGTACCTCTTAGTCCTACAGTTAGGTACTTGAAGTGTCGTGTCTGAGGATGCTGGTTTACTTACTGTAATTTACGTAAAGTAAACGTCGTATTTTAGCATCGATTAGTCATCTCATAGAAATGGCGCAGATTTGTGTGTAATAAAAAATTATGTCTAAATGCATGACCCTAATTATTCCTATCTTTAGAGATACATAACTTGTTAAAATTTATCTTATGGGTAACATTGTCTCATTTATACCTATACCGCGATGATATCTATCACATTAGCATTATGTTTGTCTCGGAGACGGAACAATAGCATTACGTAGATACACAAACCCATCCGCTCTAATGTCATCAAGAAAATCAATAAAGTTTCCGTCATTGCGAATTGATCACGTTGTCGCTAAATAGGTACACTATTTGCTTTCTTCTTCTGTAGGTACAACAGAAATTAATTATGAACCAATTGTTATTTTTATTTAATTTAATATCGGCTTGAAAATTTTATTGTGGACCTTCAACTTACCGTCTAGCATGCACCGGCGTGACGTCACGTCATCTTCGTCTATTTCCTCGAGACCTCCAACCTTATCCATGACCACATCCATGGCTTCACTGTACACACACTGTTCTACATCACAGACAGCCGAGTCTCTCACACCGTAAGGTCATACTTGACCAGCTGATCGAGTGGAGTGTGTTTGGGAGTTGTTTGGAAGCGAGTTATCGCGGTAGCAGCACGCTAATAACTAGCCGTAATCAACCGGTCGGCCGTTGAGCACGGGCTGCTCAATGTCAATATCGAGTGGACAATCAATTATGCGACAGAGCCGCGTAAAGCGACGTGTGTCGCGATTCGGCCGAGTCTCGAATCGCACTAGGGTCGCGCGGCACATGCGTGTTCGGATTTTTTAAATACACGCATGCGCAGGTCAGGCGCGAACCCTACTGACACAGGCGTCTATTGACGCGGCGTGCCATGGCGACGCGACGCACAGTGGTCTCAATTTTGGGTTTCATACACATAGGATTTTCAAATATTCAACTTCGTTTCTACACAAAGTTTTCTAACGTGTAGTACTCCACTGTCCATTAAATTAATAAATATTTAAATATCTTTTTGGTTCGCGCATCTATTGTTGAGAAAAAAGGTACTTTACATAATCAATGTATGGAAGGGAACTTCTTAAGTCGATTTTCTCGGAAGTCTTTGGAACTGTCAGGCTTCAAGTGACATGACGTCACTACCGGACCAGAGAAGAACTTACTTTAATAAGTACCATAACCCCGTGCGTCCCCGTTCAAAACATACGATGCATTAAAATCTCATGACTGACTCATCAACGCACAGCCGAAACCCTTGGACCTAGGGAGCTGAAAGTTTCCACGGAGGTTTTCCTTATGGTGTTCACAAGGAGTAAGGGAGTAATTTTTGAAGTTCATCCCCTAAAGGGGTGAAACGGGTGTTCATAGTTTGTATGGAAAAGTAATATTTGATTTTCTCGGAACTCTTTGGAACTGTCAAGCTTCAAGTGACATGAGGTCACTACTGGACCAGAGGAGAACTTACTTTTATAAGTACCATAACCCCGTGCGTCCCCGTTCAAAACATACGATGCATTAAAATCTCATGACTGACTCATCAATGCACAGCCGAAACCCTTGGTCCTAGGGAGCTGAAAGTTTCCACGGAGGTTTTCCTTATGGTGTACACAAGGAATAAGGGAGTAATTTTCGAAGTTCATCCCCTAAAGGGATCAAACGGGTGTTCATAGTTTGTATGGAAAAGTAATATTTGATTTTCTCGGAACTCTTTGGAACTGTCAAGCTTCAAGTGACATGATGTCACTACTGGACCAGAGGAGAACTTACTTTTATAAGTACCATAACCCCGTGCGTCCCCGTTCAAAACATACGATGCGTTAAAATCTCATGACTGACTCATCAACGCACAGCCGAAACCCTTGGACCTAGGGAGCTGAAAGTTTCCACGGAGGTTTTCTTTATGGTGTTCACAAGGAATAAGGGAGTCATTCTTGAAGTTCATCCCCTAAAGGGAGGGCGTTGATGAGTCAATCATGAGATTTTAATGCATCGTATGTTTTGAACGGGGACGCACGGGGTTATGGTACTTACAAAAGTAAGTTCTCCTCTGGTCCAGTAGTGATGTCATGTCACTTGAAGCTTGACAGATCTCAAGAGTTCCGAGAAAATCGAATATTACCTTTCCATACAAACTATGAACACCCGTTTGATCCCTTTAGGGGATGAACTTCGAAACTGACTCCCTTATTCCTTGTGTACACCATAAGGAAAACCTCCGTGGAAACTTTCAGCTCCCTAGGTCCAAGGGTTTCGGCTGTGCGTTGATGAGTCAGTCATGAGATTTTAATGCATCGTATGTTTTGAACGGGGACGCACGGGGTTATGGTACTTATAAAAGTAAGTTCTCCTCTGGTCCAGTAGTGACATCATGTCATTTGAAGCTTGACAGTTCCAAAGAGTTCCGAGAAAATCGAATATTACCTTTCCATACAAGCTATGAACACCCGTTTGATCCCTTTAGGGGATGAACTTCGAAACTGACTCCCTTATTCCTTGTGTACACCATAAGGAAAACCTCCGTGGAAACTTTCAGCTCCCTAGGTCCAAGGGTTTCGGCTGTGCGTTGATGAGTCAGTCATGAGATTTTAATGCATCGTATGTTTTAAACGGGGACGCACGGGGTTATGGTACTTATTAAAGTAAGTTCTTCTCTGGTCCGGTAGTGACGTCATGTCACTTGAAGCTTGACAGTTCCAAAGAGTTCCGAGAAAATCAAATATTACTTTGCCATACAAACTATGAACACCCGTTTCACCCCTTTAGGGGATGAACTTCGAAAATTACTCCCTTATTCCTTGTGTACACCATAAGGAAAACCTCCGTGGAAACTTTCAGCTCCCTAGGACCAAGGGTTTCGGCTGTGCGTTGATGTGTCAGTCATGAGATTTTAATGCATCGTATGTTTTGAACGGGGACGCACGGGGTTATGGTACTTATAAAAGTAAGTTCTCCTCTGGTCCGGTAGTGACGTCATGTCACTTGAAGCTTGACAGTTCCAAAGAGTTCCGAGAAAATCAAATATTACTTTGCCATACAAACTATGAACACCCGTTTCACCCCTTTAGGGGATGAACTTCGAAAATTACTCCCTTATTCCTTGTGTACACCATAAGGAAAACCTCCGTGGAAACTTTCAGCTCCCTAGGACCAAGGGTTTCGGCTGTGCGTTGATGTGTCAGTCATGAGATTTTAATGCATCGTATGTTTTGAACGGGGACGCACGGGGTTATGGTACTTATAAAAGTAAGTTCTCCTCTGGTCCAGTAGTGACCTCATGTCACTTGAAGCTTGACAGTTCCAAAAAGTTCCGAGAAAATCAAATATTACTTTTCCATACAAACTATGAACACCCGTTTCACCCCTTTAGGGGATGAACTCCAAAAATTACTCCCTTATTCCTTGTGAACACCATAAGGAAAACCTCCGTGGAAACTTTCAGCTCCCTAGGTCCAAGGGTTTCGGCTGTGCGTTGATGAGTCAGTCATGAGATTTTAATGCATCGTATGTTTTGAACGGGGACGCACGGGGTTATGGTACTTATTAAAGTAAGTTCTTCTCTGGTCCGGTAGTGACGTCATGTCACTTGAAGCCTGACAGTTCCAAAGACTTCCGAGAAAATCGACTTAAGAAGTTCCCTTCCATACATTGATTATGTAAAGTACCTTTTTTCTCAACAATAGATGCGCGAACCAAAAAGATATTTAAATATTTATTAATTTAATGGACAGTGGAGTACTACACGTTAGAAAACTTTGTGTAGAAACGAAGTTGAATATTTGAAAATCCTATGTGTATGAAACCCAAAATTGAGACCACTGTGCGACGGCGGGACGCCCGCCCTGCCTGGATCATTCTGAGAACACTATACTACTGCCAGGCAGTAGCATCCATCAGTCAGGCGGAAAAGGAACTATATTTCATTCCAACAGATGTGGCAACCGAGAACCACGGCTGTTGTGCCTCTCGGAAACAAAATAAAGAGTAAGTAGGTAGTTGGTGTTCTGAAGTGGACTGCAAACTGCAAAATGGTAATACAAAGTTGCTTTTGCTGCTAATGTCCCTATTATTTATTAACAGTGTACTTATAAGTACCTATAAGTATATTTTGTTCGTCGTTTTGTTTGTTGGAGAGGCAAATAACTGGGTTTGATTGTCACATCAACTAGAATGAAATGTAGAGTAGGTACCTAAAACCGTGGCTGCAGTTCAGATGACGACTAAGTAATTGATAAAATTGACTGCAACTAACGGCACTAACCACGACGTGACTTATTTGCGGTTTGTATACACATAATAATAATATACATCTTCACTTCACGCTATGTCCCTGATGAGCCGGCAGAAGTAACGAAGCGCCAAGTATCGCGATCGTGACACAACTCTTTAGATTCGCTCAGTCTTTGTTTCACGGTTTGTGCCACTAATTATCTATTTCTTTAACAAACGTATTTTAACAGATGAATTTTTGATAACACTACCTCAAACTTCAGCTCAGTTTAAATAACGCCTAACTGTTGTTAGCGTACAACTAAGTAAGTTTACGTTTTTGCTATTGCTATATGCACAGGCGTTTAAGTACCCCGGTATTAAGTCATACAAACTTGCTAGACCATACAGCCCAACAAGTATCATTGGTCCATGAAATCCCGATCGACAAGCAGATTGCGCTGAAATGGTAGTATAGTATGTTGGTATTGTTGGTCACACGTTATGTCGTCCTAATTTTACAACAGGCAACACAGTTGGCAAAGAATACTGTTTCTACGTAAAGAAGCGACATTCACCTCCTTCCGTCAGTTTAACGTCGCGTCTTAGCACGATAGGTACCTAGATTTAGAAAACCTCCAAATAGGAATTTGTATATTGTGAAAAGTAAATAAAACATCTATAAAATTTCTGTTACGTCAGTAGTACCATTGATGTTGGTAGAAGTGACACAACTTTATCCTTAGTACCATTACCCATTCATACAACGGTTGTTGTTGCTCTATGATACCGATATAGTTTTCTTATGTTTCATTGAGGATTTCGATGGGTATTCTTATAGGTCTCTATATTGGACGATAGTGACCTTTAAGACATGTATAATTGTTTTGGTTGATGTATCCCCGTGGGAAGTACTTACAGACTGCTTAAAGGAAAAAAATAAATGAAAAGATAACTCGAATTTATAAAAAAATATGACTCTCCTTTATTCATCAAGATTGAATTTATTCGGTTGCTCTGAGTTTCGTGGTTTACCAGAAATTACAGTTTGAAAATTGTTTGCAACTGAAAAACAAAAGAGGATCAAGATCTGATCATGGAACAAATACCTACAGAGGATCTGATACTATGCTATGCATAGGTATCAACTTATTAGGTCTTGCCAATACTACACCAGTAATGGTGACCAACCCTCGGGGTTACTCCTCCTTGCTTATCCTGGGTCGTTCCTCGTGGTTCCACTGCTATAGACCCTTTTTTAAATGTTTCCCATCACTGCAGGCAATTTTACGTTTCAGATGAATCTGTCCAAAGTGTTTGAGTTACCTGACAGACAGACGGACAAAATATCCTCGTGGGATCTTGACGGATCCCTAAAAAGTTTCCACAGCTCAGTGAGAACAAATTATTGTAAAAACTCACACCGATCGTTTGATCAGATGACTGGTAAAAATCAAAATGTATACCTTGCGTGTAAACAGTGACATCATTTTAAACCTGTTGCTTTAGAGTGATTTCAAGTTCAAATATATGTTACACATCATCACTATTAAAGAGTACACAGGAAGGCGATGTGAAAGTCCCGATTTTCAATATCCCACTGAGCATTTTTTAAAGGAGGTTTTTCTTGGTTACTAGTTAAACGTAGACCCTTATACCATAATTATCTTATTTTTAAAATGGGTATTACGTAAAATTTCTTATATATTAAACGGGCGGTTACAGCACGGCGTCCACAAAAATACGGCACATCTAGAGTTAGGAAACAGCGATTTGCACTAAGGTTCACATCTCCTAGTGGCAGCCTCTAATGGAGATTTACAACACCCCCTAACCTCCCCCTTTGTAATTGACCTAGAAATGTATAACTGCCTAACCGCCACGTAAATGGGCCCTGCGAAAATTCTCAATGAAAAGTAATTCAGGTATCCTATGATGAACACTACTTTTTGTGGTAATGGAGGGAAAAGTGTGAAATACCGAACCCTATAATGCGTGGTCCGACGCGCACTTGACCGGTATTTATTAGTTCGATGCGGCTATTCGGTATCGTGATAACAAAAGGCTAAAATCAATTAGGCACCGTCCGCTTCCGGACTACAGGGAGACAAAGCCCGATAAATCCATTAACAAGATAAGCTATTACTGCAATTACGCAACCAATGAATCGCATACGACAAATTAATCGCAATCGCAGGAAAGTTTTGGCGAACTATTTGTTACGTCCCACAAGTCCACAACAAAGGTTCATTCACAGGTACACAATAGTTGCATTATTTTACGGCGAAAGCATCTTGCGCAAGCGCATGTAAACGACGATTAATATAATTAATGGCTAAACCTAATGGCTTACATCACAGTCGCCTTTGAGCCGCCCGCTGCTAACAATGCACCATTTATAAAACTACTTCTCATTAATAAAATTAGCGATTAAATAAACGGCCACGATGTATTGTTCCCGATTGTTTCATTTCTATTATCTCCGCAGGTCGTTACTCAAACGCTTAATGAAGACTTAATTTTTATTTTATTTATTTATTTTTTATTTTATTTATTCATTCTCAAATCTACAGCTAGTTACAGAATATTTTAACCATTATAATATAACTTGTACATTAGCCAATAACAGATTTCTTTTTTGTAAACTATAGTTTTTAAATTAACTTAAATGGCCATTACTTTTGAAGTTGATTCAGACGCAAATAAAAGAAAATCATACATAAATAAATTAAAATTGTAGAAAAGATGTGTCTGTAAGGTATGTACCTAAGACATAAAGGAGAGTATTAAAATTTTTATTTTTCATTTCCGGTTCTTCATTAACCATTTTCTATTTCTCAATTTTCATTTAAAATGATAAATTTAAATGTCATTTCCAATTCCCATTTCCCCAACTTTAATCTATTTTTTTCTTTTTTCCCACTTAAAGGAACTATTTGCCTACTAAGTATATGGGGGAGGCGCCCATAGTATTTTCTTCCTAATTTTGACCTATGGAAAACATTCCGGCTATTTTCGCGTGTAGGCAACTGTATGATGTAAGAAACATGCAAACTGTCCCATGGTTTCTGACGGTACCCTTATTATACGAGAATTAGTAAGAAAATACTGAAATTAAAATACTAAATAGATCAAATGGGTTCCGTTAACGACCTATAATTATTCATTCGACATCTAATATACGAGTAAATATTAAATATACCCCAGCGGAAATCATTAGTAAGTTTAACAATTCAATGACAACATAGTTCCACGATAAGTCCGTATTATCTAAGAGTATATAACTTCAATAAGCACATTCGCACGATGTCAGGTCGGTCGGAAGAAAAAAAATCAAAGCTTTGTCTGATCCATTCCCGCCAGATTGACTACAATCACAATGCTATGTGGCAGGTTTATTAGATATCATCATATCACATGCAACATCTTTTTTATAGTAGGTATACACTACACAATATTTCTCACAGCAATTATCGAGTTTAATAACACCTATATAGCAAGACTTCTTGTTTGGTCGAGCCAAATGGACATGCGTTGCCTACACCCAAGGAGGTTGGAAATGTCACCGACCGCCCCGCGGCGCGCCAGGGCCGCGCGGCGAAGCCCGCGCATGTGCATTCTGTGCTCTGTACCTCCACCTAACAATAACATGATACGAATAAGTATTATTGATGCCTGCATGCCACCCCAATTGGAAATGGTCCATTAAACCCTTTGTAAACGTTCATAAAATTCTCAAATAAGTATAATCCAAACCAGGACCCTTGTAAAACGTTGTATGTACCTAGTGTGAATCGAACCCACAGCCTCGCTGATGCTCTGGTCTAAAGACCAAGCCACTAAGTCAACGAGGCGGTCTAATACCATTAATATCGATTAACAACTTCCAATTCAATTCCAATAAGTTAGGTAGTCATTAACCAAGCTGTACTTATTACTGCATGCATACTAACAAGAAGTTTGCAGTTGCATCGCCTTATAAAAAAATCCTTGCGCCATCGGCGTCGACCTAAACTCCTGACATACCTCACGATGGGGAATAGGACGCTAATAACAGTAATAAAACTCATAAATCCGACTCGCAGTCTGATGAGATCCGCGATAAGATGCGGTTGATTATTGCGGAGTATCAGACTTTTTGCGGAGCCCCGCCGGCACCGTCGCGTGCCGATCCGCGTGGGACTAGAAAATGGTTATTGTTCCACTTTTACGGAATATTCGCACTTGACAGGTAAATCGACGATGGAGAGAAAAGCGATACACTCATTACCACGCACGTGGAATTTATAAAAAATATATTTCTAGTATTGTTGAATCTATATATATATTGTATATATATTGCTTTTAGGATCTAAGTATTGTTGAAAAGCCAGCAAAATTAGGCCTTTTGTCTTTCACCTCTTTCGATCACATAATATCCAGATAGTGCGTCAGAACGCACGACAAAACAGTGCCTAAATATACTCTAAGCATTGTTTTGTATCAGTTGTGTTGTGTGCGTCGCGTGCGGCGTGCGTGTTTTGTTTAATTTTTGGCAATTTATGTAGATGTCTAAAATAAATCGCAACAGTTTGGATTACGGTCGTATTTTAAATGCAATAAGTTCCAGACACATTTTAGTTGAATTTGTGTGAAGAGCTTTATCTTGGTAATATGATCAAAGTTCACTTCACGCAAAAAAGTGACGGCAAAAACGTTTCTCTTGATTATTGTTGATAAATCTCTAATGATTTATTCGTGGTGTATAATAAATCATTTAAAAAAGATTATACTCCATCCGCCTTCAGTGAGAATGATAATCCGGCTCAGATAAGCCAATATAAAACAAACATACACATTCTTAAATTATAATTGCTTCATTTGTGCTCTGGCATTTTAAGTGATTAATAATTATTGCCCTAAAACGCCTATTACATGAACATATAAGTACACAAACAATAGTCTTCATAATAGGTGCTCAATGATCGATGGTAATGGTCGGCCAAACAAATGAAATTAAATGGAGCATAAACATTTTAGCACGAGGGACTCATTAATCAAAACAGCAAAGAAGATTGGAGGAGTCAGTGAACCAAGGTATCTATTAACTTTTATGTAATACTGAATACAGATGCAAAATACTTGATTAAGTAATTGTGGTAATTTATCATTTTGATGTCTTCTTTTAAGGAAGTTTCCAAAACTGTATATGTACAAGTTAAGTAAGAACGCGCCGGCCGGCCTCGATTGTATCTTTCACCAACGAACGGTTTAAATACTGATTAATTTTTTAATTTATTTGTAAATTTAAATTTATCTTTATGTGACCCTGTCAGTGGATCTATATCAATCACCATTGTAGGTAAGTACTGCTTAGAATAATAAGGATACTGAGTTATAACTCACTCACGTGTATTGTTTAAGTAAAGTAAGTTTAATTAAAAAAGGATAAGTAAGTAGTAATTGTGTAGCTAAGTAACACTCGTAAGTAACATCAAGTAGTATAACTTCACCAGTAAGTAACCAAGTTTTCTGAATATTCAACACAGCTTACTGTTTTAAAACTTACTTGAGGGATGGGATCTATTTCGTAGTACCTGTTACCATAGGGCGGCTTACCTAAAAAAAACATAAAATTGATGGCAAAAATTACAGAATAATTAAATTATTTTTGATAAAACATTTGGAAAATAATTTAATATAACCTTGTGTCCAAATTTAGACATCGAAAGGGGCAATTTAAAATAAAAACAACCTCTATATTTTAGGGCTGTGCGTTTTTATTTAAAGCACAGGAAAGTTTCTTTTACAAAACCTTACTTTATCTACCACTGTTGCTGACTGCCCTTTATAATCATGTCATCTAAACCGAAATCAACCTCAAGTTACACGTTAGATGTTTATCTCGCTCGAGGCATGCTAATTAGACGTTTGGAACGACACGCATCCAAAAGACAATCGGTTATGTTGTTCTTACGTAACTAAATCGATTTTACGTGCCTCAGATTGTGGACAATGATTAAAACTATTAATCTGTCATGTCAGATGGAAGAGTTAAATGGGAATTATTAAGTTTTGGTCCGCAGACTTAGCAATTTGGTTCATACTTGGTTATACCGCCGAATGACAACACATTTATTATATCTGTCTAGGTTAGTTACATCATCCAAACCAATTTAAAACGGGCGTAAGAGTTTTATTACTCTAACTAAAGACATCTCAACAAAACGAAACATACATATACTTAAGTTTTGTTTGGAATTCAAACCTAATTTCATAGTAATTTGTACATAAAGTAAACAAGGCAGAGTTGAATGAACTTCAGTAAAACCTATTAATTCCTTTGTGGTAAAACTGAACGGTCTACACATTCCTGTGTAAAGTGTTATAGGTCTTACAACTTACATACAAGTGTTGTTTTAGTAGGTTGTCAAAAGTACAGTACACACAAATCTCAAATGTATGCGCTCTCTCAGAAAAAAAGCTCACAATGTCCACCTTTGTTAAATTAATATTGTTTTCATGCATTTTACCTAGTATTCTCAATATCGCCGTTCTTTAGCTCAAACAGATCAGTATTTTCGAGTTATCAGCCACAAAGACAGACGGGAAAAAAGCTTTATGGGTTAAAGCAAATAAGGCTTTTCTCGGAAATCCTAAAAATAGAATAATGGTAGGTAAGTGAATAACTTGCTTCGGTTTGATTCACCCACTTCCTGAATTATTCACTTCCCAACTTGTCCACTTCTTAGTTCTTATTTCTGTTACGGCATATTAAAACTAAGTAATACTTACAAGCATGTAATCAAAGGTTTTAGAGAGAGGCATTAAAATATACAATACAGCCGATACAATAGAACCTCCTCCTTTTTTCGAAGTCAGTTAAAATGGGCGAAACTACATTACGGACCACAGGAACATCTATAATATTAACGTTAATTTTTTTTTTGCCGTAATTATTTATGTAAGTTTATTTTTAAGTTAGTGTAGTATAATTATATTGTATCTTTTCATAACTAATTAAATTTATTATTTTTAAACGTTCTAATAATTGGAAGTTTACTAATTTGGGTGGTGTTCATGTTGGCGGGTAACCTAATAGATTCCATTACAAAATTATGTCACATTTGTCGTAAAATGCCGACAATCGAATACCTACATACAAACGAACGCGACCCACGACACAGTTAAAAGTTAAGTGTCCGACATTTTAGAAGCCTTTACTTGGTATCACAGTTCTTTGCTTGGCATTTAAGAAATACTTAACTGACAATAAAAATTAAAAGTAGGTAAAAAGCTTTTTCAAAAACTGAAAGCGGCTGTCCATAATCCATATGTGGGTGTACTTAATATATTTTTTAAATTTAAATATATATTTTTTCAAATAAGTAAGTCAATAAAGGATGAGAAAGAATGAAAGCTATCACTTGCAATGTCTCTGTATAAGATCATCACATTACCTATTCGTATAATAATCTATTTCAATTACCTAAATCACTCAATTTTATATCATTATCAACATTTTCAAACATATTTTAACTTACTCTGTGTTTTAAGTTCTTTCCACGTAACTTCAACCGACTAATAATTTATGCGTACGAAAAGGCGATATGCTAGTGCGATAAATTATATCGGCTTATCCATTAGCAAGCTCATGTCAAAAGTAATCTCTTCCCGAACGAGCAAACCGAGCTGCAGGAATTTTTGCTACATACGTCACGTAAGTGAGCTTCTTACTTACGCAATTAGCCCGGTTTCGTTCTCTATATTAAATTTCAATTAAGTGCATACATATAAGTACTCGCGCGGAAGTTAATTCATTCGGCGGCAACGGTGACAGATTACCTACAGTAATGTTTTAACGGTTTCATATTAAATAGTTAAGTCTAATTAAATGTATAGTAAAGTAGCAGTCGTTAGGACATTTGCTTTGGACGATGAATTCAAAACTTAGATGGGAAATATGGAAGGTAACATATAAAGTAAATAGGTGCGTTAAATACATGATGATCTTTAAGTATTTATTTCTAATCTGTAGCGAAAAAATGGCAACACAAATGAGCTCGCAAGCGACTGGCTATTATATATTCTGTGATGGACGGCGGTGACTTTTATTAGTGTAGGACGTCTACATTCCTCAAAGTATCTCTGAGGATGAGGAGTAAGTATTCTCTCTACCTCATACATAACAAAGTTATTTCTCTTAGAATTAAATAATTGGCTCTGCAAGACATTAAGACGGCTTGTTGACAGTTGACCAGTTCTGCCATACTTAGAAGTGTAAGTACTAAAACTTGCAAATATGGTACTTTTTGCGTAACCGTGCAGTTTATACTGCGAGGAAAAATATTTTACTTTATACTAGTTTTTAAAGGTATAAATCTACAGTTACAAATTTACAATTATAACCTAAGTTACATAGTCTACGTAATATTATTTATTATGAATGAATGAATACCTACTTCGTAAATAATATGAATATGAATTTATATTTTTAACCAGAATAAAGGTTACTCATAAATAAATAATCAATATATTTTACATTTAAAACTAATTCTAAATCCGAAAGTGGAAAGACAAACCATGCATAGAATTAAGTAAGAGCTGATATTCGTTTAACGTATTATGCAAAAAATATGTAGTAGCAAAATAGGGCACAAATTCATAATGGGACTGGCACGCAAAATCACGTAATTAAGTAGGTAAGTATTATGTAGGTATTAATATTGAGGCGCCCTTCGAAACATGATTTGGTTTAAAATTGCAAGCTATTCAGAACATTGCCTTATTTGACTCCTTACCCAACTTAATCTTATCTTAATGGTAATACTTATGTTTTTGTACCAATCCACAGCTGTTACAAATAGGTATTGACATAAATTCTTACATAGTGTCTCGTTACCTACCATCTTTGTTTTATCTGCGAATATCAGTTCTTAGCCCTTCAGGGTACGTACAAGTACTTATGAAATAATTTATTACATGCCTAAGTAAGCACCCAACGAGATATTTTAGAGTACTACAAACAACAACCAAAGCGGAAGAAGCAGTTAAGACAGACGCGGTAGAGATAAAGCCGTGATCGCTGAGACCGCGGGAAGGAAAGTAACCATTGGTAGGTAGGAAATTGAATTGGCCGCAATGGCAGGGGACTGAGCAATGAATCAGGGGCAGCGGAGGGCTCGCGATGCTGTGATAACTGCACGACTCCGCTGCACTGCACCAGGAATTTCTGCCATCTTTATCAAGCCAGAGGTGAAATACGGAAGCAACATTTAATTTATGATAATGATGGCTAATATTTACTGCCAGCGCCAGCTTATTGGCAAATAAATTGAGTAAGTTATCATAATAGTTATCAATAAAAGTGTTGTTGGTACCCAATGTAGTAAATAAGAAGAAAACAGTGAGGATATGTGAATGTGAATAGCGTAAAAAATGAGGGGTGGGTAAAAAATTACAGAATAAAAATGGGTTTTCCTCCCAAGCAAAAATCTTATCTTATGTAATATGTAAAAAAAAATTCTATTAAACCGTGATTAGATGTACTTAAATATAATACATTTTAAATAAATTACGTAAGGCAGAGTAGGTATAACGGAAATTACTTCTAAGTACCTAGATAGCTGGTATGAAAATAAACGAAAAGTGAAACTACCTCAATGTTTGAGAAACATTAGCTGGCTATGATTGATTTTTAGCAGATATTTTGCAATTAAGTACGTTCATTAAAATGTAAACATTAAACAATCCTGATTTGAAAAGAAGTAGACAATGTTGTTCTCTAGAAAATTTATCTAGGTACCTATACCAATGCTTTAAATCACAAAATTGATCTCACAATATTGAAAACAAGGTAATGGAAATATTGACATCGTGGTAAGAATTATGTTTATTCTAGATCTTTTGAAAATGGAAACAGTTTTCAAGGGCCCACTACGCCCGCCCGCGCCTATCGCTTTCCACATTCAGTTCCGTGGATATCTGTCTCCGAGCAGACATAACAAATCGGCTTACATTCGAAAGGTAAGCAATTTGTTCAGTGCCTCGTGCCCGCCGCGAAAGCGAAACCATTTGTTTGAAAATCACATGTAGGTGGACATTTATACCGGAGGATATATAATTATCTATATATCTCCTATTAGAATGACAGATCACCCTAATAAGTAAGTATACCAATAATTTTTCCAAAGAACGTTTTACGAATTTGGAAACTGATTTACTTTATTATTATAGGAAGTTTGAATTACGATGTCACAGGTCGTTACGTTACTTTGTAATTGCTGTCTACCATTTGTTTACTGACATGGACAATTCCTTCAACAAATTAATACATCTTCGTATAGAAGATCATGTTCAACTAACGTTACATGCTGTAATTACCATGTCAAAATAAACCAGTCAACTAACTTGAAGCTTGAATACGAATAAATAATATTATCATGATTAATTTTCTACAATTCCCACAGCTTTCGCCTGCTCTCTCAGCATGTTCGTTGGAACCGGAGAGCTCACCACGACACGGGATCGGTCACGAGCGTCGGGCCATCGAGACGACGCTGACGGGAATCCAATGATAATTGATTCGTTACACTCAGGATCATTTTAGCCTTCGGTGCCTTTCATCTTGAAGCGAATGAATTCAAAATAGAATAAGATGAATGGATAATTTCATCCTGTGGGTGGTTACGAAGCTTGAGAAATTGTTATGATACTATTTCTAGGGAATTGTAGGGAAGTAGCCAGCTGATATATGTACTTAGATACTGAGAAACATTAATAAATCAATATTTATGGAAAATATATCGGCACAATCCTCAAATAAAGAGGCACTAAGTATATTAGAAGAGTTGTCGAACTTGCTTTACTGTGAAAAATGACCAATAAATAATAATAATGTTTGGACAAATTTACACACGGCTGTTTAGTCCCAAACTAAGCCGAAGCTTGTAAATTGATACTCAACAACTGATAACATACTTTTAAATGAATACTTAAATACGTAAATACATATTTTTTAAAATAACATGTAATTACCCTTTATAAATATCTTAAATTGATTACGTCATTGTATATCACATATTTAGTCAAATATTAAACCCAAAATAATATTTACAATGGAGACATGCACTAAAATACTGTACTAGGTACTTACGTATTATTTGAGTAGGTAGCCCTTATGTTGCCGTAGGTATCGTGATTTGAGAGTAATATTGTCTCTCTAATTGCTTTTACGTTCGTTTAAGATAATGTTGTGAGATAAACGTATTGCGTATCTTGTCCCGTACCGTACCTACACGTGGGAAACTTTCCCATGTCGGATACCTCATTCGAACCGAAAGTCCAAGTATGTCTTATAATACGTACTAATGAGACCGAACGAACTAAGGTTGTCCTGTCGCAGGTGAAAGACGTGCGTAGCTACCTTGTAGTTACCCGTTACCGTTTACACTATTTTAATTGACTTGGTGTATCTCACGTGTTTAGAAAGGCCTAAGGCCCGTCGTTCACTATGCGATGCAACAGCGACACGAATGCGATGCAAACAGAATCTGTCAATCAACATCATTTATGCGATATAAGAAGTCAAAGTCAAAACTATTTTATTGCATGTAAGTACAGGGTACATTTATACAACGTAAATTTTTTATCTACCACCGCTTCCAAGGTGTTAGCGATGATGTCATGTGATTAGTAGATTTTTGTCTCATCGATATCTCATACCTATTGCATCGCATATTGAGCGACAGGCCTTACCTCATATCGCAATAGTACATTGTTAACCTAGGTGTGAAAGTAACTTATTTAAGTCCCGAGACGGGGTTTGGCGCCCGACGCGTAGCGAGGGCGCCAATAGTTCGAGGGACCTCTAAATAAGTCTTGAACCCGAGGGAAACACTGTGCTTTTCATTAAGAATACACTGAAAGTAAAAACAAATACATAAAATGAGTGTTAATACAAATCTCTGCTATACGGAAGTATAAACAAAACTCTACAACTCGAAAAAACAAATGAAGATCGGATTGCCGCTTTCTCGTCTACTTTGTTTTTTTTTCCTGTGGCCGGCCAGCTATTCTGCCATTATTTTTCATTTCCATCATTGAAAAAAAATTGTAAATATTTTGCCCAAATCTATTTTATTTTAAAGAAATAGTTGACGAAAATAATTATAATAAAGTCATTTAAAATATATATATTCTTTAATTATTACATAACTTTGTTATTTCAATTTTACATCGCGCTGTAATTGAGTGGCTGTATAGACAGTTGGAACATGGTCCAATAGAAATGTCAAAATAGTACTAGTTTTTAAAAATATAATTTGACAGCTGTCAGTTGAAAGCGATTCTCCCTAGGGCTGAGATGTATTACTTTCAACCCGCTCCTCAGGCAACTTCAAACCTACTTTCAGAGTATGAGTAATGAAAAGATTTTTTAGTAACCGGGCGATACAGAATTTCTAGAGTATTGTAGTAAACAAAATACCTTAATTGTCTGTGTTTTAAGGACTTGCAATTTTAACTATCTACGGCGCGGTATGCGTCCTCACTCTCATGAAATAATTAAGTTTTTTTTTCGGACACAGATTTCTTCACTCTAAAAAAAACCTATGTGTATGCAAAATATCTATGCGATTTAAATTGTCGAGCAAAATAAACTCACTTTAGGATTCTTATGTCATATCAGTGAGAATGATCCAGTATAACTATAAAAGTTTACAGTTCCAAGATACTTTAAGAAGCAAGAATGTTGGCAAAACCTCTCGGCAAATGTGAAAACTATTTTATAGTATTTTCATAAAACAGTGAGTCAAAAACGAAGTTGGTGCTTGTACTTTATCCTACTTTCCCTAAGCAGCAAAGACTTGTTTGGAATGCAAAGACAGTACTTATAAGGAATGTTAATTCCATTGTCACAAATGTGGAGAACCGTGCAGGGCACGTTGAAGTTGTGCCACTTAAGAGTGGATTTAGACAATTCCACATTCTATTACCAAAAGGAAATCCAATAACATAGTTTCCCTGCGCTTGTTTGACCTCTTACTTAGAGCAACGCGTGAACGGAGTCGCCATACTCAAGTGTTCCCCTCTGCCAAAAAGTCAAGCCCTTTTAGCCATAATACGCCGTATCTACAGAAATCATAGAGCTAGTATCACCTATCACAACATCTATATACCGCGCAGCAAGCAATGTGAAATAGATTATATACTAGTAGTTCCGTGAGAACAGTAGACCTCGCCAGCCCTTATAAACCAAACCTAAAAGAAACCAACAAAAGTCAAATTTGGAAACAGAAAAAGTACCTACTAAAGTGACAAAAATTAGCACTTTAAAGCTTAATATTTCGCAAACGGATCCCTAAATCGAAAAATGTTTATCACACACCCGCGATATTTTTGAAAGACCCATCCAACGATACCCCACACCATGGATATCACGCGGAAAAAAATAATTTTCCATTTTACGTATGCAGTTCTATGAACATAATTTATTTTTTCAACTTTCTTAAGTCGATCCACTATTACTCAAAAACTAATAGAACCTACTTAGCCGTAATAGTTTTCCTTGTAACTACGTTATATATGCTACTGCCATGAATTTTTTCACATTTCCAGAAGCAACCGTTTAGCTGGCAGGGGGGGGGGACACGTGACTCTAACAAAAATTACCGCTTTAAAGCTTAATATTTCGCCAACGGATCCCTAAATCGAAAAAATGGTATTCACACACCAGCAATATTTTTGAAAGACCTATCCAACGATATCCCACACTATGGGATTCACAAGAAAAAAAAAGTTCACTCCCACTTTGCGAGTATGGTAGGTACTCTAAAAAAAATGTTTTTCAAAATTTTATTCTACTCATTTTGTAGGTTTAATTAATTTATACATATGCCAAATTTTCGTCAAAATCGGTTGAAAAATGCGACCTGTAGAGAATTACAGACAGACAGACAGACAGACAGACAGACAGACAGACAGACAGCCGGACAAGAGCATTTTTGGCCAGTCTCGAAACGTAGACGCTTCGCTCGCTCGGTCAATAAAGTATCAACTTGCGAGTCCAGTGGTGTGGAAGAAAGCGGCGGCGGCAGGTGCGCCGGCGCATGTCGTCCTACATCTGGCGCTCAACCTGTCGCCGTTTTATGTAATACCTTGAAATTAATCCGCTATATTGTATGAAGAAACCCAGTATCAGTAAGTAAAGTACTGACGAACCGATAATTAAGTGCGAACTTACATCTCTAAATGAATAATACGTAAGTAGGTATGAGGTTAATAACTTTAATTTAAAAATATATAATCGCTACATAAGTACGTATAAATACCCATATTCGTTTACCGTTTGATAAAATTATACAATAACCCTACGCGCGCCATAGCGTTTATTCCCGTTCATCGGATTTCGATCTGCAAATTGTCGCGGTAGATCTACATGCACACTTGTATGCCGTCGCTAAGGAATACACACGTAACCTTCGATCAGAGTATTCCCGATCGCCGCACGTAACCAATCGAACAACCATCACATCCTATCCTATCCTTCCTACTAATATTATAAAGGCGAAAGTTTGTAAGGATGTGAAGATGTGAGGATGGATGTTTGTTACTCTTTCACGCAAAAACTACCGAACAGATTTTGATGAAACTTGGTACAGTGATAGCTTATATCCTGGAATAACATATAGGCTACTTTTTAACGCGGACAAAGTCGCGGGGCGTCCGCTAACACCCCCTAAATAACAAAACGCATACACAGAGGGCGCTGTTTCACAATGTACACGGGAAAAACTTTTCTACGCGGGCGAAGCCGCGGAAAAAAGCTAGTTCATAAATTTCGATACGGCGCATGGTATACTTTTGGCTAGTGGAATGCCTGGAGTGTGCCGATTAACCACAAGTGTTGCTTTACGACCATAGCAACTTAAATGTAAGATTATATAGGGTTAACTCATCATTATGTGTGGGTATCATATGGTCAGAGTCTTTATGGTCTTTCATCGCCTGAGGTGCCTGTGTACTCTCTGATTAGATTACGACCACAACAGACGTAATATTATTATTTTATTATCACTTAAAGCTAATTTGAACTTTACTCGTCTGACGCAAGCTTCTGCAAGTTGTCCGGATATTGCAAATTGTAAATCAATAACGAGATCGGCCGCTTTGCGTAATCTAATCGTGTCTGAAGACCATATGAGGACAAACACTTAGCATCCTATAACTACATATTATAGTTAAGTCATTGCTTAAATATTAAAGTGTGTCGTAAGTGCAGTAATATTCATGTAATTTGGCGATTTGCGTGAGAGTCAGAAGTTTTTAGGAACATCAAACATCGGCAATACTGGATGATGAAGCATTTTGTCGGTAGGCGGCGATGCTGGTGCTTGCCGCTAGACCGCGTGGTCCTACCCTTTGACACTATCAGTAGATCAAATAGTGATAATACAGGTTAACTGGTTATGGTTCATTTTTGTCTGTCTACTCTGTCTGTCTGCCGAATAACTCGAAAACTACTGGAACGTTTGAGCTGAAATTTTGAACTAAACAAAAAAAAATCCTTTCTGAGATATTCCAAGAAGACTAAAAATAAAATTATTGAAGGAACCTGCCATAGTACCTAAGTTGGTATACTTACCTATGTACATAATATAAGTTGAGTCCAAGTAATTTAACTTGCTTCTTAGGTCCACGCAATACATCATTTCTGACGCACAATGCACTAAAGTTTCACTAAAAGATAAGTTCTGTACTTAAATGCAACGTATTGAATAACTTTTATGGCTACCAACAAGTTTTATAGTTCTCTACACATCGTGTTATCCAATTTATTGACTCATTAGTACATCTCCAACGTAACTTATAAATGAGTAGAAGTAAATAGGTACCTAGGCTTTCGCCGGCAGCCGTAAACCCACACGAATAATTACAGGGAACTAAATTGTTTGCCGACGATTAGGTACAAGTTTTCTAATAGTTTACCATTTCCGTTTTATAACCGTGTCTTAACTAAATGATATTATTAGTTAATGCAATGAAAGTGAAGCCGTCAACTTTAATTAAATGGTGTTACCATCACCTGCGTGGTGTGACTGAACGATGAAATTTAAGAAATTTAGGGCCTCTTACACCGCTTGCTGATAAAGTCCCAGATACCCTATCTGCAGGTTATCTGACAGATAGCCAATTTTTTTGGTTTCACGGGTATCTGATTGCCTATATCTAATATATTTTATATAGTCTATCACACAGATTTATCTGATAGATTAGTTTATCACGAAGATTACTATCTGTAACAATATCAGGAAGCGGTGAAAGAAGCCCTTAGTGGGTTAGAGCCTAAATAGCGAACAAACTACATAAACACTTTTCAGTTAGATGATAATTTTGTTAAGGTACCTACTTAAATTTTTAACAAAGAACGAATTACTCGGATTTCGGCGTAACAAGCGAAGTACAGTACCAGAGGGGTACGTTTTGTATTTATATCTTTTTGGGGTAAGTGTGACGTATGTAGATCATGAAAAAATAAGGGACAAATATTTTAATAGCCTTAATTAGTGGAGAAAATCACTTTCAAAGTTTTCTAATTTATAAGTATCTATTTAAATTTTTAATGACAAAAGTCTAATCTGGAATGGCTCTACCGGAATACTTTTATTTAATAATGTAAAGTAGTCAGGACTCGGATCGCAAGATTACACAATCGTAAGAATCTTCGTTACACATAGCATGCGCATAACAGTGGATTGCATTCAAATGTTGACCAGTCAATGACACTACCGGTTTTAAAAGAGAACCTGGTCATGTCACGACCTCTATTAAAATGCTAGGTATCTAAGATCACCTACAGGTTGTTACAATGATTTCATTGGAATCTATCTTAGTATTTATGTACTATTTTTGTCTAAAGTTCAAACTGGCAAGCAAAGCAGGACCTTGACTGAGAGAAGAAGAACGAAGAATTGGTAAAATGGGTTAGGTATTGTTCCATTATAAGGTATACTTATTCTAAGTTATAAATTATGCTACGCTTAAATAAGTTGGTATAATTATCTAAAACTAAAATGAACAAGTCTTAGTAGGTACGGGCGACCACACGTCGGTGGAAACTGAACCAGTATAAACTGGTCTCTCATAATATTGAAACTGCCTAATGGGCTAGGCCATCTCAAGGTCAAAGTGTTTCCACTGACGTGCGGTCGACTGTACTTACCTATTTACAGCTTCACAAAAAGGCTACCACTCACTTACACGCTGTACCCATCATATTTCTCTAAGCAAAAGCTTTCATAATATTCGTGTCCAAACATTACCTCACTTCAAAAACGAAATTATTTTGGTACTTCGCATTTCTTTGATTGTTGTAAGTGAAAGTGGCCTTTCTAAGATTTTTTTCGCCCGGACCGGCCGGCCCTGTCATCATAACCATATAGCACGTGAAAAATTCTAAATGTACTTATTGTTAAATTAATACTCTGTCAGCGTGTCGGTTATTATTTGATTAAAATAAGTATACTTTGTAGACGTTATAGGCCGTTGTATCGAATGACTTAATAGCAGAACTCATGGAACTACTATACTAGCTGGGGTATTTTTTTAAAATGCTTGGGACGAAAAAAAAAAACTTTTTATCCCTCAGAGTGTTGAAACGGGTTTTGCGGCCCAAAAAACAAGATCAAATACTAGACTTATGTGAAGTCTAGACAGAGTTCGTTTTTCAAAAACCAAAATCTGACAGCCACATTCTAAGGATTATCCGCATCTTAACCCCTTTTATGTTACCTACATAAAGTATTTTTAAAGCTTTCCAAATTTAAGCACAGAATATAATATATAAATAGTCTAGTACTAGTACGTATCTATCTACTAAGCTGAAGCATAAAAAAAATCCGTTTAAATTATTGTATCGTTTTGTAATTATTTTTACTACTCTTTAACGATATGTTACAGAATCATTAGCAAGCTATTGTATAATAACAATATGTAGGCAGTAAATTATAATTATGTAATAATATTTTTCTAGTCGTGCAACAATAGGTAATAGTTCATTTGAAACAATAGTTATACGGTATAGGATCTAAGTGCGAAGATTAATTGGTTACGGAAACGGTTAGTGCTGTCTATATTTTAATTTATGTGAGCAAAATAACAAGTCATATTATTTTGCTCACTTTCGCCTGCCCTAACTTATCCAGAATTGACCTCGTAAACATTTCTCAGATTACATTTTACAGACGATAGGTAGGTATACAAAGCATCATCAAAGTCTGTCTTGTAGTTTTAAGAAATATGCCCTTTGTAAAATTGCGTTCCCAAAAAAAGTTGACGTTAAATCACGCCAAATTAGAGTTCGCTCTCTAAACTATAGGTAGGTACATATTATTTTGTACCTGTGTATCACAAACAATTTGATAAGCTTTCATTTACCTGAAACAAACAAAACAAGTTGTTATCAGTTGCAAAGTTTATTTTTATGCAAGTACTTAGGTACCCCGCTACTTATCCTTTACCCAAAATTATACCTGTATCCTTCGACCAATATAAATTAATGGAGCGTCCATACGCGTGATATCTTGAAACGTATAAAGTAAGCGCAGGCACTCACTTTGTCTCCGTAAGTCTCGAATTTTTTTTGTACTGTACGAGATTTGATATAGTACCTACCTACCGAGATTCATGGCATCCGTGTACTTTAATAAGTGTAAAACTCAACAAGAACAATAATAATAAATATTAAAAATAATAACGTTATGAAGAGGCATAAATCTATTATAAGAGTACATTTAGTGTTAATAATAAATAAGTTTTGTATAAAATTGTTCATCCGTTTTGTAAACAAGAATAAACAAATAAACAAACATAATGATTAAAATACGAGATGTAGGTAGGTTTAGATTGTTTTGTTTCATTTTTATATGCTCGCAAAGTAAGCACCGATGTATAGACAGACCGGTCTATTCATTTTAGATTGGTCGAAGCTGTATCTTGCATTGTATTTCAAAGCTAAGAACTTAAATCTTACTTCACACAATTCTAAGAGAAATAACTTTTACTTAGAAGCTCGCTCGGGCCGTAAATTTTGCGATATGTCGATTCAACATCTGTCTTGAGTTATGGCCCAACGCTGGGCGTAGCTGGGACATGTTTCTGCGCAACTTTCATCGCCATTTTAGGATATGGTCAAAGACCTAAACCTAACCCTGTAAGGGTTTAACATAACAATATAACATGATACAACTAGCTGTTAGTACCTAAGTATTATAGCGAAGTAAGTAGGTGTAACAAAGGCGTTTACTTACTTAATAAGTACCTATTAGATTGTACGTTACAGAATGCGCGAGTTTCTTCAATGAATATAAATTTAATATCGATTTAATTGAACAACCATGAAACTTGTATTCCAGTTATATAATTTGAACTGAATATTTCGAAAAGAAGAAAGAATTTTCCTCATTTCCATGATTTTCTTATAATTACAGTGAAATTTTAAAATCCATATTTCAGTCAAATTCAGGTGACTTCTGGATTGCAAAATTGCCCTGTAATGGAAGTAAAACCAGACCAATGGTGCAGGTAGTGACAGAGGTTTGTTTTTTCTCAAATCCCATTGCATGTTCTAAATTTCAGTTTATTTGGTCCAGTAGTTTCGATTTCGATCTTTTGACGAATTGTTTAAAATAATCTCTTGTAAAGTTGTAAGGTCAGCAAACAAATAGCACTAATCGGATTTCACAAAATTTTGTTTGTGGGTATCGAAAGTTGTTAATCATAATTAGCATGTATTTACCGAAAGATGCTAAAACAGCATTGAAATAGAAAGTTTTTGCTCTACTATGTTATTTGACAAATGGTGCTATATTTGGATAGTTACTTAACGGTTAACCAATCACGTACCTAGTGTATAGTACACATCAACATTGTGTCTAGGGATTTTTATAATTGTTAAAAAATATTTTTTTCTTGTCATCAGATCTTTTATTTTATTGGATTTTTACACACAGCAACAATGAAAATGAAATTGTTTTTAATGATATACCATACTTCCAACAAAATTATTTCTAACTGTACACATTTTCACACTACGTTCACTGTATCGGCTGAAACACTTTTTACCTTTTAGAATTAAAGTATCGCTAATTCAGACGCTGGTCTTCCCCATACTGGATTACGCTGATGTGTGCTACTTGGATTTAACCGAAACTCTTCTCAACAAGCTTGATCGCCTCCTTAACAGTTGTATTCGTTTCATTTTCGGCCTCCGTAAATACGACCACATATCTCAATATCGTGCCCAGCTTAAATGGCTTACTATCCGACAACGAAGGAACTCACGCATTCTCTGTTTTCTGTACTCAATTCTCAATGGTCCTTTCGCTCCGTCCTATCTCAAAGACAACTTCTCCCGTCTCGGCTCATGCCATGACAAAGACCTTCGTTCCTCCCATAATCTCAGGCTTGCCGTGCCTCCTCACCGTACTGACTTCTTCTCGTACTCCTTCACGGTACATGCCGCTCGTCTGTGGAATGAACTCCCGGAAAGCATTAGGACGGCTCCCAACCAGTTCGTTTTTAAGAAGCGAGTACGCGAGCATTTACTCACTACGAAATAGGTCCCTCCTATGCCATTCTATGCATTGTCTGACATATTTCTGTTTTCTGTGTATATTTGTGTAGTATATAATATATATTTATATTATATTATAGTGTATTATATAGTATTAGTAATATATTATGTTGTGTAGTATTTATTTATATATCAAATATATATTACGGTATATTTATATTATTACTTTTATAGTTTTTGTTTAATTTCAAATGCCCTTTTAATATGTTATTGTCTTCGCACCTACCACAATCTATAAGCACGACCCAAAGGTTAACTGGTAGAGAATGCCTCCGGCATTAAGTTCGCCTCTTGTACAATACATGTGCAATAAAGTTTAAATAAATAAATAAATAAATTTTCACAAATAAAGTTTTATCCCTAAACATTATTGATGTGTGTATCTATGTAATTGTAAGTAGTAGGTAAGGAAGGTAAGAGTATAGTTCATTTTATTAACATACAGTTTTAAGTCTACTAACACTAATAAACTATTAAAATAATCAATAATAATACTTTAAAAATATACCTACTATTAGAACAAAATACAATATTTTTAAGTACAAAAGAAATATCGATTCTTCGCGGTCACTTATAAGCGGTGTTATCGCTTCTACCAGACAGATTTCTATCATTTCTTCCAGACAACACAATATGTAGGTATCGCTTTAGTCAGCGGCTGGATAGCTAGTTTTGATGACCGACAACAATATCAACGGTTAGAGTCGGATCTCTTCAGCAAGCTAGCGAAGGGGTTGGGAGTCAACAAGTATCACACGGCAGCTTATCATCCCCAAGCTAATGGACAAATAGAAAGGTTGCATAGATGTTTAAAAGCATAATAATAGGTACTAAGTAGGTATTACAATGTTAATGATTTGTTTTAAAAACTTTGACCTTGTTCGTCAATATAGGTATGAGTAGGTAAGTATATGGTTCATTCCTCCTCTTCAGGAACATAGTGAACTTTTAAAATTGAATGAACATTTATTTTGTGACGTTTTGCTGAGAAAATTCTGTAACAAGTGCAGACATTCTCTCTTTGTGTATTGCGTTAGCCTAAGGTTTAAAGATTCTTTATTCTCATTAAAGATAAAATATCACTTACATGAGAAGAAGTTTAGTACAGGTTTGTAGTGTAGTCGTCGCACCGTACAAAGTCATCCGAACTAATAACAATTTTTAAAAAATCTTAAAATATAAGTTAAACTGCCTCTCCACAATAATAAGTACACTTTTGGTTTTTATTTAGTTTTTATATGCTGAGCTAGTTTGTGTTTAAACACATTGAGCGAGTTCGTATCTTTTTTTATAGATGAGGGTAGGTTATTATAAAGTTGTGCTCCCTCGTAAGTAAACATTCGCTTCCCATAGTTGGTTCGAATCTTTGGTAGTACAAGGTAGCTGGCTCGTCTTGTGCTGCGTTTAGACGCGTGTTTAGTTTGTGTGAACGTGATTGATGTGTGAATGGTTTTGTTTAGTACTTTTCGAATAAGGATGCATGTGTTGTAATAATATAACTGATTTATGTTCATTAGGTTAGTTTCTTTGTATACTTTAGTGGTTGGCGTTAAGTAGGGATAATGAAATATAAATGAAATAGCCTAAGTAGGAGAAACTTCTAAGCTCGTTTACTTTATTCAACCACCTTTCCCGGCTGTAACGAGTTGACTGGTGTATAATGAGAAAGGAGCTGACAGATGAATGAACATCACTACACATGACTATGGGTATTCAAGAGGATAATAACATGTCATCATATTAAGTGGCACGGGCACCGCCATAGGCGAACAACTATCGAAAGCAATAGCCAGGGCCGCATAAACGGCTTCGAAACTTTGAATTCGAAGCATATTTTTTTTTATAGTAAGTACATGTACCTATACTTAAAACAAAATCAAATACCTAATTAAAAGTACAAAAATAATTTAGAGACTAGGACCGTGGGGCTCGGAGGCCCGGAGGCCCGTAATATCATTAAGGATCTTTCAGCGCGCCTCATCGAGGCTTCAGGTGACCATAGAGCTGTTTTTTCTCCCAGAGAATTAGCCTGGCTGTTCAAAGGGGGAATGCTGCCAGTGTCTTGGGAACCTTGCCTCGATGCGGCGCCCTGGAAGACATTTTTTATTTGTAATACCTATTATTATTATTATTTTAGATTAATTATAGTAACATTTTAATTTAATTTATTTGTAGTTGTTATAAATAACTAATTAAAAAACTAAATTATCCTAAAACTAAAACCTATATAAAAACTAAAATTACCTAAAATCTTCGTGGCTGGGAGATGGACCCATGGTTCCGAGGACGCTGGCTGCATTGCCTCGTTGTATGGCCAGGCTGATCCTCTGAACAAGGTATTCCTTGCACAGAGGATCACCCGTGGCCTCCCTCAGCTTTGCAGCCAAGTCTTGTATATAAGACTTTGCGTCCTCGGACCAAGGCCCATCGTCTCAACCGCGAATGGAACAAAAAAGTACGTGCGGCAAAGCTCCGTGTATTTGTAGTTTAGTTTTATAATAAGTTATTTTTTATTTACTGATGGAAGTTGTGGTTGTGTAAATGAAGAGACTCTGTGTTTATCTAAAATAATTAATTTTAAAATTACGTAGGTACTTAGTTTGCTTTTTGATAAATTTATTAATTAACAAAATAAGAAAATTTATTCATAAATTGTGATTTATTAATTTATTTTTTCTATTTCGTTTGTTTTATTTGTTAATTTTGACATATATTTTTTAATATTTACCCATATAGGTAAGTCCTACCGTATTATATTGGCATTATACCAATTATATATTCTGATTATACGCGTACTCAGACGGCCGGCGGCCCTGGATCCGGTATTGTACTTCTGTAAATAAAGTGTAATGGTCGCTTCATATTATGGCCGTAACATTTTTGTAACAGCGCAACAAGTGTGTTAATAGCGCACGAAGAAAGTGAAACGTATCAGAATGCAGATTAGTGAAATGCAGAGATAGGCGTAATAACAAAAATGTGCTATGCTGTAGTAATAAATATGAGAAAAAAAATGATAAAACTTTCCCTAACTTTGCAGTTGATGCCGTCACTTTGCTTGTAAAAACAATATTATTAATTAAATACATAATAGAATTAAAACAACTCGGCTCGCAACGGATATCGGTTCATCGACAGATGTAACCAGCCCACAGCTATTTCTAGTTGTTAATTTCATGAGCTATAAGTATTTTAAAACATAATATCTTACGTCAGGAATTTGTAAGCTACGTTTGAAAATCAAAGGTGTCAGATTACGAAACAGGCGGTAATATCTTCGAATCTGCGGCACCTGTTCCTTGAACAATGGTTGTTCGCTTTCGTTTACGCCGGCGCCCGCGCACGCTCGTTAACATTTTCGAAAATCGAACGCGAATCGTGACCGTACTTGAGCGCGATCTCGCGGTTCCCTTTCGAGCGTCACGAACGCCCAGAGTGATAACGACAACCTTTTCAAACATCCAACCCAACACACAGATTTGGTTAAAGGAAATGATACTTGCAAATGAACAAAATGTTGCCAATCATTTTTGTTTTTTTCATAAAATAAAATTAAAATTGAAAAAAGGTAAAAAAAACATTATTTAGAAAAGTATAGCATGCCTCACCCTGCCCACTTTTTAGGTAGGTACCTACTGCTGTTATTGATCGTTAGGTAATAATATATAATAATTATAAATTTATTTATTCCCAAAGAGTACAATTTAGTGAAAGATACGAGGTTGAAATAAGAGCATATTGTACAAATCAACAAAGGGGATTGGACTCCTGGCCCCTAGGCTAGGTAATGACCTGTGTACCAGGGGACAGTGGACCTCCACAGCAGTCGAGAGGACTCGACTCGAGACGTCACGTACAATCAATGTGTTTGTGTGTGTGTGTGTGTGTGAGTGTGCAAAAGTGGATGTATCGTAAGGCAATTATTTTAAGATCGTAAGTAGATATTCGGTTTCATCATAAGACAACTTTTGTAACCAATTTTTAACCTTTTTTTAAAGTTCGTATTTGTTTAAGGCGTAGATTGAGATGTTTTTATTTATTTTATTATAGAGCCTTGTACTCTGGGCACTATATTGTCGGTGTGCAAATGCTGTCCTACATTGAGTAGGAGCACAGACAGGAAGACCGAGGCGTTTCGATGATATTTTGTCATCCAATGGCAACGAGGAGTGCTTACGGAGGACGGTACGGAGCACAAAGAGCTGTCTCACAGTGAGGACGTTGCACTCCGAGTAAAGGGTAATACTTACCTAAAGAAAAGTTTCCTATTAAAAAAGGGAACTGGACTTCCTCGTGACCGTCAGACTGATTTGATAGGATACATACGTTTACCATCGCACTTATCGAAAATCAAAATCTTTCTATTAATGAGTCTGTAAATCGCGCTTGCTTCGGATGAGACATCATCAATTGGAAATTATTTGATTCTTATCAGTAGTAAGTAATCGAAGAGGTATCTATATAATTATTAAGTGCCGGTACCTGATCTTTGGCTCATTTATACTGTTTGCCCTTTGAAATTGCTCAGCCCATAATGGATAGGTATTCAAAATGCACAGGGTCGTGACCGCATTAAATTTGGCAATAAAATGGCACTCCAACGAAGCTACTCTAACGCAACTCATGTAATAAGTAAACAACAGTAATAGCTTGAAAAGTAAATATGCTAGACAGTGGTCTAGACATTGGGTTTCGCGGAGTAAGAAATTGTAATATTTGACAATTAAGTTGACGGCACAGACATAGCTATTAGACGGCTAGTGTTGCGAGATTGATGACTCGGAGCGCTCTAGATTCGATGTGAAGCTCGGTTTTCGATAAAATTAGGACTCGAAAATTCGAGTCTTGCAACACTAGTTGACACCCTGAGGACTCTGATTTACTTACCTAAAAAATTTTACATTAGTGGTAGTTTAGTTTAGGGATGCTATTAGTAGGTACAAATGTTTTTATTCTAGCCCAACTTGGAACTACCGTTGCCATTCATTATTACAATAATTGTTTTTATAACTAGTGACCGACATTCAGCTGAATTAGGCTTCCAATGTAAATAGATTACGTTATACCTATACCTGCACACAATGGACGGGAGTACATAATAAAGGACTATATATTCATTGATCCTCCTGAGCATTCAGTTCTCAACTATGCTCTCGAGCAAGTGGTTCGGCCTCCTTATATTAGGTATGTATTTTATTACGATATTATATATGACATAATCGTGGTGGGTTGGTGCTTCCCAGTGTTGCAAGAGACTAGTCGTGGAGTCCTAATTTTTAAAGTAAGACTCGACCACTTTGACAATCATCGAGCAGGCTCGACTCGAATCTTTGCGACACTATAGTGCTTCCTCGTGGTCTCGCGGCTTTGATACATCTGTGACCAGCTATCCCCTACAAGCCGTGGGACCATATGAAAAGGACCCACTGCCAATTAACTTTTATTGTCTATTTAATATCCACTATAATTGTCATAATTAAAAGACAGGTTTTTTGGCATGTTTCATTAAATCGAAAATTCTTTTTCTATCGACTGTTTACTGTTCGCCGTTGTTAATAAGGTGTCATAGACCATGTAGGTATTGTAAACTGGTTAAGCTACAATCATGTCCGAATCACTGGTTTTAAGCGACTTTAGGTGCAGTTTAATAGCAACCATTATTTTGGGAGAGGCCCTGTCTAAGTGCATAAAATTTGTCCAAATCTTTGATTAGACCGCCACGAAAGTTTTAAGTTTTAATTTGACCTACTTAGTATTTATATTAAAGATACGAATTCCATACAAATTTTTCCTTAGGATATGTCTTAGATAGGTAAATAATATAAAATGTACCTACATGTTTTACTTACACGTGTAATCAATTACTCTTACTCTATATACATATTCGCTAAAACTAATAGGTAATGTAATTTTTTTTTTCTGTAGACAAGGCTCTGGCGTTTTGGTAGGTATAACCCGAAGGTGGTCTCCCGACAGCAAAGCAAATCGTTCCGAGTCTGTGGTCGGATCACATTGTTAGATCAACAACTCTAGTGTTGCGAGCTCTGCTTCTTTTTACTGCAGATCCGAAACCTAGTTCCATATAACATCATTGACTTAGAATAACTATAACTTTGTTTCCAGTCCTTACAACACAATCAGCGCATGGATCAGTCGGGATATTGGAATGTCCCCTGAGTTACAGACTGATGGGTCCGGTGTGCGGGTCCGACGGCGTGACGTACGCGACGATGTGCGAGTTCGAGTCGGCGAGGCTCGGGAACATGGACCTGGAGCTTGCGTCCATGCAGCAGTGCGACGCGCAGTGCGGCTCGGACTACTACCCGGTGTGCGGCACGAATATGCTCTCATACGACAACGTCTGCAAGTTCCAACAGGCCGCACGGAAAAACGTACAACTGAAAATCCTCTACGTGGGACGGTGTTATTTACAGTATCAAATGACGAATGAGGCCAAGTGATTTATTTAGTTAGAAGAGGATCTGAATACTTCTTCTTTTCGTCGATGGATCTAAATGATTTTCCTTTTCAACCAAATTGGGGACTCTCAGGTATACTTAATGAAATCGTTTTTGTAAATGACAACTAGGATAGTAATAACAGAAACAACTTAATTATACTTTACCGAATTCGTTTTACATGGAAATACAAGGTCCTTAAAAAGGTTTAAGATAAGTTGTCATGTGATATAATAAAACTGGAACACTTTTCTTCCTTTACCTAATTATGTATATTTTATTTGCTTACTTAAATTAGAATCAGCGTTGACGAGTGATACATAACATACGAGTATAGGTACTAACCCTTGTCGTGTCTTCTTCATGTCACTTTTGGTTATTACATCTGGCGTAGGTATTCCCTAATTCTTTATGTATAATTATCTTGATAACTTTATGTTTTGTTACAATGCAAGTGTCTTTCTATCAGTAATCTATGAGTACGTTATAGCTACACTTTCCAAACATTTGGGAAAACGTATCAAAAAGTGCCATATGCGGGATGTTCATAATTATTACGTCGGGAGGAAAGCCGGGCGGGTAAAGATATAGTTATAATTAAGTATGTATATCGCAAATAGACCAAACTTACCTACAACAGATTTGTAATAAGATTTTGTACCTATTATCGTAAATCAACGTGCCGACAATTTCATCGAGTGTTTTAATAATTGAATATTATGTATTTGTACTTTAAATTCTATAAAAGGCAGTAAGTAGTTGCAGTCAGTGTAACTCGATATCATGATTTTGGTAATTGGTAAGTAAATATTCTTTATTTCTAAACACTCATGTTCGTCAACGATGTTCTCCATTTTATTTAATTTAATATTGCGAAGAGTTCAGCTATTTAATAGAGGTTCTGAATTATTAAAAAAATAAAAGCTAAGACTTCAAATAATTGAGTGTCGTTTTTGCAGCGCTAATAAACCTTCGTCTCTTATCTCAATACAATGTTACGTAATAGAATGTTCTTTCCTTAATTCGCATTTGAGGAAGTAATAAAGCCACACTTAATAAAGCCGCACTTTTGAAAACTTAAGAAAATCAATAATTCAGAATAGTGGAAAGTGAGGTTTTGGTCTTTACCTCCTCAGCTTGATGATAAGAGTAACTAAACCATTCTTGTGATAGATATTTTAAAATTTCTCTCAAATGTTACAGTTGGCATATTCCTGACATTAGTCGTACATCATGAAGCATGGTTCCCGGGGTTCTCGTGTATGCCGCCCGAACACGACAACCTTATACTAATTTGTGGCTCCGATGGGCACAGCTACATGAGTTTATGCGAGTATAATAGGGCCAAAATGTTTAATCCATATCTCTTGGTCTACGATTTCGGACCCTGTAAAAAAATATTTATTCACCCCTGGGATCATATTATGTGGCCAACAACAGAACAACTAACTAACCAGCCATCTCCTAGCACACCGAAAACCTTATCTACAGAATTGCCAAGTCAAGAAGAAACAGGAAACGAATCGGGTGACGACCCTAATCCCACGGTTCGGGAAATATCTGTCTTGCCTACAGAAACGCCTACCGGGTCCCGTGATGAGTCTCATTCTTCCAGCGACTGGGATGATAATCATCAAACTTTCGACACACCTAATCGGAACACTATTACCTCGTCTCCAGATTCGTCTTCCATATTTAGGGGCAACTCTACCACTCCGAAAGACTGGGAGGAGACAGCCGGGCCAAATGACGACAAGACAACTCTATTACTGACTAAACCAAAGTGGCTTGAATGGCTCATAGGCAAAGCGAAGAAACTGCTGGAGCCAGATAATAATGGTAAGGATTCAAAGACAGTTGCTATTGATATGATTGGGGTAAATAAAAGAAATGGACAGGCGAATGATAAAAGGACTGCAGAGAGATTTCCAATCGGCACATTACCGCACAGTAGATCGCTACGTGTCCCAAAAAAATTCCTTGACTTCGATCATTTAATACCGAGCCGACCCAAAACACAAGACATCTTCAGCAAATCAAGAAGCAAAATGGATAATTTGATCAATTCTCATCATCTTTACCATAATGGTTTGCTATCGCCATTACTTAAACATCAAGCTGCAGACAAAAGAAATGATTTTGGAATCTTACATAATTACTAAAAGGTAATAGGTATGGATCATAACAAACAACAAATCGTGAGTTCGGAAATTATAACCAGCAGGATGATAATTACCGGCGGCGCGGCGTGGGTTTCTGTACTTTTAGGTTTGTTTAAAAAGTTTTATGTAAGTATTTACTTACCTAATGATCCCCCAATCTACTTGAATGTACTTATATTACATAAATTGTCGTTTAATTTATAAGCAAATGTTTGTTCTATAAGCACTTCTATATTTTCTCAACATTGTCTCCATCGACCATCGATCGGTCGGTAGAGAAGTTTTCGAGTTATCAAGCGAGCAGATTTACATACGAACAAAACAGCTTCGCAATAGTCAAAGCTCTGACCTAGGTACCTACCTACATAACTTATTTGTACCCTGATAACCGTATTTGCCACTTAACTAGCTAGAGTAAGTAGGTAATCCGGTAATGATGTCTTCAAAAATGTCGACTCATCATATTTGAAGACCTCCGAAATCGGTTTAGCAGTAAATATTATAGGTATATTGCCAATACTTCATGCCTACATTTTAAGTTATTTAATCTCTCTATAAATGTATTTAGGTATACAACTTACGCATTCATCATCTCGTACGATTCTTCTACTTAACAGAAGTTGGTAAGCCCGGCTAACTCATTGCTTTAAAACATAATTCTAATATTTTCTATTTAAACGAGTATTAATGTATGTAATTTAATTTAATAACGAAAAGATTCAAGGTTCGTCAAGGTGCTGTTGGTTGAGTAACAACGCGAAAAGCAACTTGTAGCGACAGTTTTTGGCCGTGAGGCCTGTTAGGACCGAAAATCGCAATACCCTATGCCCGCTAAGACTAAATCTCAAAAATGCCTGAAAATCAAAATGTCTGCAAATCCGAAATGATAAAATAAGTGCTGTTCTAGTCAAAATAAAAGGTTGGCATTTTGTACGAAAATAAATATGGAAATTGGCGTACACTACTATCTGGATATGCCCCGCGAGACCTATCGTGATAGAAGGCCTTTTCTCTATAACTATAGTCATTTTTATTTCATAATAATTGTATGTAGGTAGGTAATTTAAGTACAGACTAAGAAGCTACAAATTAATTTCTAACAATAATAGTCACACGCCATAATCAATCAAGCTACCTACCTATACTACTTCTATTTACAATTCACACAAAACAAAACTCAACTTCATGGTGTAATTTCAAAATTGCCTAAAGTCGTGAGAATAATGTCTTAATTAGGTGAATGATTATGGCACTTGCTTCATTGTGTTTGCATTAAGCTTGTCTCACATTGCCGTGCAATGCGAAGCGAAAGAATGCACAAGTCAGCTTTCAACTTGTAGATTGTTAAAAATTAAAAATACATACTTATCTCGTATTAAATCTAAAAAAAGAATTATAGTGAGCCAAAACAGCTCAGAAACAAAAAAAACAACCAGAAGTGGTCAAAAATAACAATTTTTTTACTTTAATCTCCCTGTATAGTAAAAAAAACTTCACAAAAACTGGACTACTTTTTTACAATTAATAGGAAAAAAAATGGCGTTGAATTAAATAGTTTTTTGAACAATTTCCTTTATTTAACTCGACTATTTCCCATTTATAAAACTATGCCAATAAAATACCTATCGCAGCATACAACCAAAGCGGTATACGGCTGCAATCATACGTAATAATAAGTGGAAACAACATTATGGAAATAACATTAGCGTAACAGCCAGGTAATTGACCGCTGTTGATTGTTAGATAGATCCGTGAGCCTTAAGTACTAACCACGTGCCGCGTCGGTGTGATGGAACCTTCATAATATTATGAATGTTGCATCGGAGAGGTGCGGACATGTTTAGAATGGCTTATATCGCGATGGTCCAGTGAACTTTAGATGTGAAACAGATTGAAACAGATATATACTTAGAATAAAAGAACATATACCTAGTTAAGTACCCACAGAAACTATTGAATTACATAATGTATTTATTATTATATCATATCGTGTAATAAATGTTCACATTTGAATTTGTTAGTTTGTGGACATTGTAATTGGTAGGTAAGAATATTTTTTCTCACGACAAAATTAAATGTAACAGTATGTAAATGTTAAAATAAGTGCCTTCACTTTACAAAATGAATAAAGGAAAAAATTTAGCTGCTCCCACAGGGAGTACATATTTAGGGGGCGGTTCCGGGACTCAGTGGCACACGTGTCAAAATGTATATAGGGCGCGCACGGGCGTGCGCCAAAGAGATCCTAACTCCATGACAAAATGCAAGACGAGCGCCAGCCAAGCGTGGAAATAAGAAACAATACCTACGTCAAAGGATATACCGGCGAACGTCAATGATCGCAGGGATATACGCATAAAATTTTAATCATACTGCCAAAAATTCATTCCAACATCGACTAAAAGCACAGTGTAAGATTACACTATGGACTAAAGGCGTGAAATATGTTAGGACTAAATTTTCAAATGCACTATATGTTATGACTAAATCTCAAAAACATGTTTGCGCCAAAATAAATGAAAATCAAAATGTCTAAAATCGAAAGGTATGTATGTATGTATGTATGTATGTAAACACTTTATTGTACTAAAAATTTACAGATACAGACAGTTAAGAATAAAACTAAGTACAAAGGCGGACTTATCCCACTAGGGGATCTCTTCCAGTCAACCTTAGAGTTACTGAAAGGATTAGCTTAAATGCGTTTAGTACCAAAATTACATATAAAGTAGGAGAATGAGCTACCTGTAAACTTACCCTAAAAATACATAAACCAAAATGATACAGTACAAATACATAGATCATACTATTACACAGATTATTTATTTACTACAGTAAGTACATATATAATACATATACAATACACATATATATTTAATATACATAATATATATTTACTAAATAGTTGATAATATACTACATAAACTATATATACCTATTAGCTCAAAGCATCGATATTGAACCCAGAGTTCATTTTTAATTTATTTTTAAAGGATGCCAGTGAGGGGGACTTTCTTATATGGATTGGGAGTTGGTTCCAGAGCCTCGCTGCCAGCACTGTGAACGAGTTGGTGTAGCAATGTGTGGTGTGGGGGGGGAGGGTGAGCGCTCGAGTGTCGCTGGAGCGCAGCCGCCCGCCGCTCACTTCGGCGAGGTAGCGAAACCGCTCGCGGAGATAAGGAGGCGCTGTGGGACAATGTAGCACATGGTAGAGGAGGGATAAGATGTGGGAACTTCTGCGTTCTCTGATCGGAGGCCAGTTCAGCTTTTCTCGAAACTCCGAGACGTGGTCGAACTTGCGGAGGCCAAACACATACCTGATGCACAGGTTTTGCAGGCGCTCGAGTTTGTCCACCAGTTCGACAGAAGGGTCAAGGAAAGCTACGTCACCATAGTCGATAAGGGGCAAAAGGAGTGAACGAGCAAGCATAATCTTGGTGTCGAGTGGAAGAAAGTTTTGCAGGCGTTTCAGGGAGTGTAGGGATGCGAAGAGTTTGCGGCTAATCTCATTGATATGGGGAGCCCAAGACAAAGTCTGATCCACAATGATGCCCAGGTTCTTAACGGTGGAGGATAGAGGAATGACAGTTCCGTCAAAAATAATACTGGGCATCACAGTGGACTCAACCTTCGAAATGAAGTGGGGACTCCCGATAACAATTGCTTGAGATTTAGCCGCATTTACTAGCAGACCGAAGTTTCTCGTCCACTCGGATATGGAAACAAGATCGGCATTGAGTTGATCAATAGCTACAGAGAGATTACTGAAGGGAGCTGCTGCGTAGAGTTGCAGGTCATCGGCATATAGATGGTAAGAAGAGCGAAGAGTAGAAGTGATGCCATTGATGAAAATTGAAAAAAGGACAGGAGAAAGTACACCACCCTGAGGGACACCAGCAGTCAATCTACACCAATCGGACTGATCACCATCAACCCTGACCATTTGTCTGCGATCAAACAAGTAGGATTGAAACCAGGAGAGAGCCGTCTGAGAAATGTTAATCGTCCTGAGCACCCCCAGAAGTAAGTCGAAGTCGACTGTATTAAAGGCACTACTGAAATCCAACAGGATGAGAAAAGTGAGTTCTTTATTCTCGATGTTGAGTCGGACGTCATCAGTGACCTTGACAAGGGCAGATACGGTACTGTGCCCAGGACGAAACCCAGATTGAAGAGGGTTGAAGAGATCATGACGTCGAAGGTGATCTGAAATTCGCTGGTGAACGAAGTGCTCTAATATCTTGGACAATATAGGTAGGATGGAGATAGGCCGATACTGGGAAAAGGACGAAGGATTTGGTTTTTTGGGTAGGGGAATAACGTGAGCTTGCTTCCACAGAGCAGGAAATACACAAGAAGAGAGGGAGAAGTTCAGTATGTGAGCTAGGAAAGGCGCAATAATATTCTGAACACGAGCAAACATGTCTAGGCTCAAGCCGTCGTTACCCACCGCTTTAGTTTTTATTTTTTTCAGGATTTTCAGAATGTCTTCAGAGTTTATCCTACCGAATTCAAGAGGGGAAATATCCGGACTAGGAGTACTGGCTAAGGTAGACAGCGTTCTTTGTTTGATGTGAGGATCTAAGGTAACCGGTGATGTACTGAAGTGTCTATTCAAGGCGTTCAGATCAATATAACTAGGACTGTCATTCTGAACTTTTCCCACACCCAGAGACTTGAGAAATTTCCACAGCTTATCAGGAGGACAGTTTTCAATGGAGGAATGTATATGCCGACGTTTAGCATTCCTGCACTTTCTATTACACTCTGTCCGTAAAGATAAATAGTTCTCTCTATTGGAATCAGTGGGGTTGTGGCGCAATTTGGTGTGAGCCCTATCTCTTTTAGCCATAAGGTGTTTAAGGTCAGGTGTAAGCCAAGGGGCAGGATAGTGCTTTACCCTGGTGGGTTTAATGGGAGCATGCTTGTCGTAAATTGTCAAAATTATTTGGTTAAAAGCGCTGACCTTACTGTCCACGTCAGAAGCAGAGAATACTGTGTCCCAGTCTGCATGGCTAAGATCAATGTAAAAGGTAATGTCTAATAATAATTATTTTTACGTGTCCTTAGTCCTGTATGGGATTAGAGCAGGTACCTACCTAATATTTAAAAAAATTTGACGGACAAGACGTATCTTTTCGCAAAAAGTGTGACTCTGTTCAAGGTCCATGACAAGTTTTATGTAATGACTCATTACTAATGAGCATCAGCACATTAATGAGCTGCACGTCAACGCAATTTTGCACCAACCTTAATGTCTAGTCCGAGTGTCTTCCTGGAATCTATACTTAATAAGATAATATGAACTTTGATCGAGGAACACAACATTATTAATACTAGTAGTTCCGTGAGAACAGTAGACCTCGCCAGCCCTTATAAACCAAACCTAAAAGAAACTACAAAAGTCAACTTTGTAGTTGGAGACAGAAAAAGTACCTACTAAAGTGACAAAAATTAGCACTTTAAAGCTTAATATTTCGCAAACGGATCCCTGAATCGAAAAATGTTTTTCACACACCCGCGATATTTTTGAAAGACCCATCCAACGATACCCCACACCATGGATATCACGCGGAAAAAAATAATTTTGCATTTTACGTATGCAGTTCTATGAACATAATTTATTTTTTCAACTTTCATAAGTCGATCCACTATTACTCAAAAACTAATAGAACTAACTTAGCCGTAATAGTTTTCCTTGTAACTACGTTATATATGCTACTGCCTGAATTTTTTCACATTTCCAGAAGCAACCGTTTAGCTGGCGGGGGGGGGGGGGGGGGAGGGACACACGTGACTCTAACAAAAATGACCGCTTTAAAGCTTAATATTTCGCCAACGGATCCCTAAATCGAAAAAATGGTATTCACACACCAGCAATATTTTTGAAAGACCTATCCAACGATACCCCACACTATGGGATTCACAAGAAAAAAAAAGTTCACTCCCACTTTGCGAGTATGGTAGGTACTCTAAAAAAAATGTTTTTCAAAATTTTATTCTACTCATTTTGTAGGTTTAATTAATTTATACCTATACCAAATTTTCGTCAAAATCGGTTGAAAAATGCGACCTGTAGAGAATTACAGACAGAAAGACAGAAGGACAGAAAGACAGAAGGACAGACGGACATTAGCATTTTTGGTCAATCTCGAAACTTAGACGCTTCGCTCGCTTCGCTCGCTCGGTCAATTAATGTCGATGGCAAGTGGGATAGTGTGGGGTAACTGTTACATGGTGGCTTGTCTATTAAGTAAGTTTTGGCATATAGCTTCAATAGAAAATAATTTACCTGGTGTATGGGCTTATCTTCGTCGTCGTGGTTCGATTCCCACCTGGAGCCAACCTTTGTGTGATGAGCTTAACTGTTGGTTTTCGGGTTCTGGGTGTTTGTATGTATTTATTTAAAAGTATATGTATGTCTATCACTATATAAAGTATATGTATTATATACCTATCTATGTCTAACGGTCAGTTGTTAAGTAGGTATATACCCATCCACAAGCTTCTGGTTAATTTGGGACTTGCCGTGTGTGAATTTGTCCAAAACTTTATTTGTTTATATTTATCGTGACAACTCTAATTATTTTTGAGCCTTCCATTATTTTTTCCTTTCCGCGAAAACAATAATCAAATCCGAGATATTTGAGGAAAACTAAATCCCATAAATACGCTTTGCTGAATTTTTTTATTTATACACTAGGTGGGCAAGCAAAATATTATAGACACCGCGCATTGGAATGCAGTTGCAATGGCGTTGCGCGGGCGCCGCCCGACGCCGCAACCTGTTTGCTAGTCACTCCATATCCTGTCTCCCGCCTTATCACCTACCATCGGTTGTCGATCTATTCCATTGCAAAATACCTCAACTATATACTACATTAACCGAACTTATGGAATTTTCCTAAAATCGCAAACTTCGACAACGCTGGCATTGAACACTAAATAAAATACCTACTCTGTGAGGCTAATGAACACATATTCCATCTTTTTATTTCTCTTCAGCGTTTAAGGCGTATTGATGATCATCTTATCAACTCTTAGCTTTTGATTTATCCTGAACTTGAGGTACAAAAGCTCGATATAAACATGTATAGCTAATCTTTGTAAAAACAACTCAATTGTCAGACAGTGGGAAACTATTTCGTCTAGGCGCAGGTAAACATTTGCGAAATGACACGTTCGAAGTATATACTTTTTGTAAAAAAGAATTATATTTTAGCCTATTCCCTGAATACGCATTATATCGGTCGCGTCTCCACGCATCCGTATGGCCATTGACATCTCCGCGGTTTCACACCGCGCCATAGTAGGCGGATGCGCGCGCGCACACTCTGGAACTCTCACAGTCTCAACAGGCTCATGTTACGCAAAATTCACTTCATGGGAGAGCAGAGCACTTTGAAAATTCTAACAATAGGTGAGGTATACAATAGAATGACCAAGATGTTTTTTGCCATACGATATACTATTACCTAGAGCTTTTGTGTATTCGTAACACTGTGAATTTTCTGTAACATAGGTGTTACAGAAAATTCATAGTGTTACGAATTACGCTGCTCTGTATAAAATTGTAACGCCGCCGTACTATATACACTGTAAAAATATGTTTAAAGGACACAGAAAAAATGGGATCCTCCCAACATCTGGGGAACATCCCATTTTTTCTTTATACAGAGCAGCGTAATTCGTAACACTATGAATTTTCTGTAACACCTATGTTACAGTGTGGGAAAGACCGACTTATACAAATTATACAAATTTGCCCTAGGGGAATCGAACTTACGACCACTGTTCGAGTCAAATGCACAATCACTAGACCAACGAGTCAACCACACGGAAGTTAATGTAAATATTCGTACAAATAAAAAATAGGTTCAGTCAACATCTTAATAGAGACGTGAATAAGTAGTCTTATCTCATACGTTAAATTAGTAAGGTCTAAATATTTAAACAAGGTCTCATTAATGTAGACATTCTCCTCAGTGAATGTCCGTTTCATACTCGTATTATGAAATATTTTGGTCATACGTCGCCAGTAAAAGCTGACACGCAAGTGACATCTTTATAGAGGACCCTTAAAGGTACTTGCAGTTAGCGAGACATGGGGAGACACGATGAACAAGGGAAGAAATAATTACTAATTATATAATTATTTACGGGTCTTATACACGAAATAGTTTTATTTACCTTGCCCGACGTTTCGACCAGGTTACACTGGCCGTGGTCACGAGCTGACTGGAGAGGCGAGCTGTCATTGTTGATCGCTGTGAGTAGTTTCTGAACCTACCCTCTGCTGATCTTGTATTATTGGAAAGTCCCGGCACACAACACTCACGGTATCCGCGGGTGTATTCGACGATAAGTCACGAGATTTATGTTTATCGATCACTGGATTCCACGACGGTGACAATTTAAAACCATCTTCCCTATTGAAATAATTACTAGGTAAGTAGCTAAAGAAAGGAAAGTTTAATCTTGAGTTGATGAGTGAAATATTACATTCCCGTGTTGCGAATGAAAATACTTACTTTAACATAAGATTTTGTTGCATTTTGTTTACAATAAATATGAAGAAGCAAACGGAAAAACCGCTTACTTAAGGTAAACGGCTACCCTTTTACTATGCGGCTACTGTCGCCACTCGCCTACGAACGTCGTGTAGGTAACCTTCAAAATGCTGCGTGTTACAATCTCAAAGTGAACACCAGTCGTTTATATCATCTTTATTTTGCGTCAAAGCCAGTCGGACAAACAATGCTTGACAAGAACATATTATAATAGCAGGCAGGTACAAACCTATTGATAAGATCTCAATTCACAATCGAGATGGGTCCAACCCACGACCGACAACCTGACAAGTCCGTTGCTAAATCACAATCATTTGTATGCATTCCGTGATGAAACTTAGATTGCCACTTTTAGACATGTTATTTCGTAATGATAAGCTTGTATGCAAAGAAACTATAAATAAACTAACGTGCTCCATCCAATATGATAGGTAAGTCTTTAGTGGTGACATAATAAGGCTAAAATCTTTAAACTTTCAATGAGGCAAATAATGATGACTTTTAAATTTGGTACGTACGTTAGAAAAGATTCGACAAATTGAGCAAATTTATTATAATATTTAATTATATCAATGATATAAAATAAAATTTCATTTCCATTCAAAGCGAGGAGGCGAGGGGAGGTTTTGCCCAACGCTTAAATGTGGACTGAAAGTAAATTTAGCAGTATATAGCCAGGTAGTTGCCGTAAACAGTAGAAGTAGGAATAATTTCTACAAACAGAAGCGAGTCGTTAAGAAAATTACAATATTACTTTTAGTAAAGAACACCCGTTTATAGTTCAGTAGGTAATACTCGTACATATTATGTAAATTATTGAATGAATTATGAAACGTTGAAAGTATAAACTAAATGCTTTTGTGATCATACCAAAAGTTTTACCGCTCTAGACTTAAGCAACTTTAGCTTACAACAGTCAGGCATAAATAGATACTTACATACAATTTATTAGCCATAACAAAACGAGTTGATTTCGTAATTAACCATTTCAATAGGTATTTATAATACGCCATTTCTATCGCTGCAACTAAGCAAAGATAGACTGAAGAAAATCAAGCTTGAGATATAAGGTCACAGAAGTGTAGTAAAATAAGTTTAAAAATAATAAGTTCACTTAGTAATCATAAAAAAACGGACACAAGTCCATTGCACTCTCCGAAGCTATTAAAGAAAACATAAATAAATACAAATGTAAAAACAATCATTAGCTTGCTTGCATCGAAGTTGCATCTCTGCAAATTACCATTCGCAGCATTTGCTGTGAAGAAAGAACTAACAGCTCGCGAGAAATTGAAATGATGATTTCCCGATGACGACTTTATAAATACTACTGCAATCTATCTATTTAATACAACATATAATAAGGTAGGTACTTTTATAGTCAAGGAAATATGTAGTTAAGTTACAAGTAAGTAATATAGAAGACAACAACTTATCTTTTCAAATTGATAATGAAATGTAAACGGGTTCGGCAGTTTACTAGCAAAGTTACATCGTTGCATCGATTTTAGAATCAGAGGGTTTAGTAGATTCAAATATTGAATATAATACATAGAACTTAGGTGAAATTTAATTATTTTTGACATGTCGGAAATAACTTAAATTTAAAGCCTATTTAACATTTCACATACTTATCATATTTTATACTAAGCGTCAATTCTATGTCTCAAATCGAGTAGGCATCTACCTAAGTACCTACTCTAAAAAGTTTGCGTGTAGTGAAAAATATCCAATGTTTACCACATACATGCCATAATACCAACAACCCGGCTAATGCAAACTTGTTAAAAGTTTCAGTTTACTTTACAAAACGAGCCGCCAGGTAGAACAATACAGTGTTCCTCGCCACACACAACACATTCCAATTCGTGTTGAAACAATCATACAAACGCAAACATTTACACTCAAAGGCCATACACAGCTGGCGCCATATTATCATCGTCGTCGGCCCGAGAATTCGGATACTTGACATTTCTAACGGTAACACAGCCAACTTCCTAATTAATATTCCGGTGACAATGTCTGCCTGGTCGTCCCTTTAGAAAATAACGATGCGTCCAATAGATACCCTGCTGAATATTTACCGTGCCATAACCTCCATATTCACATGGAAAAAACTGTGCGAGTTAACAAGTAAGATGGTAATGGTAGTCACCATAATTTATACGTATTATAACTAATAGAATATCCACCGTTAGAGCTTTATTTTTTTCTAAACTATAACTTTGTCGTTCACAGTCAGACAGCAATAAACTTGATATACATACGAAGAATTGGAAAGATGGACATGATGTCGATTTGAGAAACCCAGAAAGTTCCAAAGTTCACAATTCTTTGACTAGGACTCACGAAACGGTGACTTTCTGAGTTTTAACTGTCTGGTAAGTTGGAAATCGTACATCATCGGTGTGCTAAAGATTGGGAGTATTATTATTATTGGAGGCGATCTGACCCACGGTCCTATTCGGGCTCCGTATAAGCAGACACATGAAAATGATTATCTCAAGGCTAACAATTGAATTACAATTTTAATACTATGTATTAAAAATGATAAAATGCATTTTAATCGTAAGGTTACCAAATGAGATACCTACCTATGGGTTATAGTAATTTAAAATTAAATAACAACGTAATTCGGGGGTCAATGATGGATGAGCCAATTAAATCGTGAGAACACCGTGTGAACAAACCGTTAAATTAAATTCTAATAAGCGCCAGTTACCGTGTTCAGTATAATTGGTTAAATGATACCGGGTAGGCACTATAGGTATTACAAAACTTTTAATTGTGCCTTTGGGTGAGAAACGAAAGCGAAAGGAATCGTTTTCGGAAATCGATTTTTTATAATGCTAGATAGGAGAATAGCAAAAAAATATTTAATGAAAACCTCATGCAGGAAATAGAGAGAATGTAGATAATTGAACTACGCAGTGGGTGGTACAATAAATGGCGGGTTCTAAAGGGGTGGCTTTCTCTAAAGAAAAAGTATTCAATAAACAGGATTCTGATTTTGAAAATCAATATCAAATATTCTTAAGATTCAAATATCCCGAAACATCCTGAAATAAACAAACTATAATAAAGTAGTGTCATGGTGATACAAATTTAATTTTAAAAAATCCTCGGTGGGAAGGTACAGTTTAAATCACGTACCTACAAAGTTTGTTGCCGAAATCTTGCATAATATTGATTTTATGTAGACCTTTTAAATTGGTTTCATAATTACCGCTTTTAAGTCTTAACTGTAAGCTTATTCACGTTTAATCTCAATGGATGTATAACTGTCTGTCACATTACGTGTCATACAACATGTTACGAAAGATTCATCCTTCTTGATTAAGCCTCCGTTAGCAGTAACTAGGTGTGTATCGGCCCTTTTTGATATGGCTCTCGCGGCTTATCTATAGCACTTAGAAAAGATAAGCCTGTAGCCCTGTAGATAATGCGAGAAGTAAAGTAGGTAGATTTTTTTAAAAGGCTGAAGATCATCTTGTACCTACTTGGGCCTAGATAAAATGTGATGGTGTCCTGATACACCTTTAGTTAAGTTTAAAGTAGTTCTTGAGCTATCCGGCGGATCGACAAACGGCGATTATGCTTTTGAAGGAACCCTCAAACTAATAAATGAGTTGAAGTCACAACAAATTGTTATAAATGACAAAAGTTGGCAGTCGTCTTATATCGGGTGTCGATCGCTGAAAGCCTCATGTCACGGAACACAGCTTATATTTCACGAGAAATTAAAAGAAAGCGTTTAAGTATTCAAACAAATAATAAGTCCTACTTTCGAGGTTATGAAGAAACGCTTTTCTTAACATTTCACTTCATCTTATCGACATTCTCCATACGTCTTTATGACATTGATATACGAGTATATGATGCGATTATCCGAAATCTTCTATGGGTTATTTGTATGCTTTCATCTTTCGCTTTGGTGTAGGTACTATTATTTATTCTGTGGCTTTGACCCGCCCGACGATGTTCAGAGGGCCAATCGCGCTAATTCTGAACGATATTATCAAATCCAAACCTTATCAAAAAACGTTAGGTTGCATACACACGTTTCGCCAACCTGCACACGTTTGCGTTTGTAAAGGTTTGCCAAACATGTGGATACAGCACAACGTTTTTGGTTATGGTTTGGAAATGAAATGAAATGTATTTATTTGCTAGAGCACAGTGTAAATAATATGTTAAAAGTGGTTAGTTCCATGTACTCAACCTGCGTGCAGGTGTGCAAATATTAGTAGGTATTATGGTTTGAAAATTATACAACTTAAATTAAATTAACAAATTTCGTAATATTATTATGTTAGTAAATTATTCAATGTAAATAAACATAGAAAATTAATCAATGTCAAAGTTATTATATTACAATATTATTAAATTTAATTAGAGGGTCAACCTAGCTATATTAATTAGATCACATAATACTAATTATCAATTTAATGACGCAGTGTCTCAAGACGAAAGTCTTCGACCAGTGTGTGTTGCCAGTGATGACATACGGTACCGAGACGTGGTCGCTCACTATGGGCCTCATAAGAAGGCTCAAGGTCACGCAGAGGGCAATGGAGAGAGCTATGCTCGGAGTTTCCCTGCGAGATCGAATCAGAAATGAAGAGATCCGCAGGAGAACCAAGGTCACCGACATAGGTCGAAGAATTGCGAAGCTGAAGTGGCAGTGGGCTGGGCACATCGCCCGCAGAACTGACGGCCGTTGGGGCAGAAAGGTTCTCGAGTGGCGACCACGTATCGCAAGACGCAGTGTAGGCAGGCCTCCCACAAGGTGGACCGACGATCTGGTGAAGGTCGCGGGACCCGGCTGGATGAGGTTAGCGCAGGACCGGTCGTCGTGGAGAACCTTGGAGACGTCCACTGCTGGACAAAGGCCTCCCGGCCTTTGTCCAGCAGTGGACGTCTACAGGCTGATATGACGATGATGATGATACTAATTAGCTATGCTACTAACTTGGATTTGGTAATATCGTTCAGAATTAGCGCGATTGGCCCCAGATCATTTATAGTGACGTCGTTCGTGCCAATTCACATTACTTATAAATATCGTAAAACATATCGCAATTTTATTTATGAAACAATAGTGTAAAACTGAAAACCCTACCGATGTCGAATCACAGGAGTGTTTGCATACGAAACATCAACAAACCCGCAGAGAAAATGGTTTGTTTCTTTTTCTATAAACACGATGGGGTTCTGCTGGTTATATTTAGCGGGGTATAAACATGAATATCATCGAAATTTGCAATTTTTGTGTAGGTGTACAACAAGTACCTAATAGGCAATAAATATCGGCAACCTTCGGCTATTTGCAGCATTTTAGTCTCAATTCAATAATACTTACAACTAGCAGACGACTACTGATAGAACAAACGTTGTTTGGATCCTAAGATTCTCAGATATGAGTTAAAATGCTAGTAGTAGTAGTTAAAATAAATAGTCTTCTGAAAGCGTGACCATGGTGCAAACAGTTGGAACAATATATTGGTTAAACATTGCCATTACCAGGTCCGATGTCGCAAACTTGAGTAATGTAATGCACGCAACGAGGGTTAACGGCTCTTATTATCACATAGGCACATTTTTTTTTACTAGAAAGTATTGTCATCGACACTTTGCGAGAAACTCTTCAAAACATAGCAATAAGCCTTCGTAACTCATCGCCTTTGCAACCATGGCGAAAACCACTAAACGCTAAATGGATTTTGATGTTGTTTTTAACATTATCTAGAATGCTTGGAGTATTTCGGTATGTCCTATTCCCATCACCAAAGAATGAAGATGAATATATGGTTTGGCCATTTGCGTTCTTGGTCAATATGTGTCGAAAGGATACAAACTATCACCTGTATTTTCCACTAAAATCATTAATGTAATGGAATTATGGAATGCAATCAAACCGTTCGTCGTTCCTTCCTGGACTAAGCATTTTAAGTAAGTATGTAGGTAACTAACTCGGTAACGTCCTTTTGGTTTGATCTACGATCTCAACTCGATCTTAATTCCTCCTCCATATTAAGACAGGTTTGCTTAAATTTTTTGTATTCAAATAAGTAGTGTATACATGAGCTACTTTTGTAGGTAAATAAAGGACCTAGTAAGTATGCGGAAAAATAAAAAGTTAAACAAGTTAAGTAAAATAAAAAGTAGTGTAGGAAAACCGGGGATATACTTACGGAGACCGCGAGAATGAAACCGTTCTGGTACCTTAGTAAGACAACAAAATCACATAACAAGGACAAACCCGGTTTTGTTTTACGTACGCACATTGCACAAGCTACGAGTAGTTGCGATAATACCCTTCTCAATGAATTATTTGAGAAAAAAGGTCCTTCACTTTCTTTATAATAGTAGTATTTAGTACCTACATATACCTAGCCTCCTGGGACTTCAGACCTTGCTTGAGGAGATAAAAATTAAAAATAAAACATAAGAAAAGAATATTTTTAAAATAATTGCATTTTTTGAAATTCACTTCTTTTGAGGACTAAAAATTAAAAATAAAACAAAACGTAAAACATAAAAAATCGTTCACTTCTTCCAGGACTCAGAGGTTAAATTAGGAACTCAAAAGTCACGGAATACAAAAGTCAAAACATGAAATAAACATGTAGGAGACTTTTAGTTCAGATTAAGCTATAGTTGAGAATGAGCTTTTAAACTAAAAAGACAGTTACGATCACGAGCGAAGAATCATTGAACTTGGTTATGCACATTAACCTGCATACAGATTCAGAACATAAAATATAATCGATTGTGTTATTCGTGTGTAACGTAATGATGATAAGCAAATAAATAACGGTAATAACCACAGCTGTATGTGTGGACCTTGATGTTGTGTTGTGTATTAATTACAAATTAGACACATTAGGCAATTCAGGATTTTGAACAAGGTTGATGCTTAGTGTTTCTATTATGAAGATTTTAGTTAAGTACGTATAGGTACAAAATATAATTAATAAAGATTCATAAAATGACGGTAGTTGACTGACTTAGGAAAAATCTACAAAATGAATTTGGGTAACAAAATAAGGATGAACAATCCATAAAGATGCTAAAGATTTTTTTTTCGAAAACTTAGGCTATTATTGCCTATTAACTACACATTATCCGTTGTCTTAAGTTAACTAATGGAAAAAGAACAAAATTAGAGCAGTATGGATCCAGTGGCTCACCTGACGCGGTCCAGCATTCGGGACAGTCTTGGCACAGAGTTGCCCAGTCGAAGGCGAGGTCCTCGAAGCTCGCCATAGTTACACCCACTTCAAAATTCAAGTCCACACCGTAACATATCTATTCAAGTCGCCGGTTGCACTAACACTTTGTCACCAGGTTTTTAATCACACATGTCCTCGCCAACCCTAAGGATCTTTGAACGAAAAACAAATTGCATAGGAACTAAAATAAGTGTACGGTATCTAATTTGTGTCGGGTGATAAAAAGATCGCGGCAGTTAAATCCCGCGTCGCGGTCGTTCGGCGTTCGAGTGTAGGCGCACGCGCACGCAAGCGGCCAACGGAGCACTGCGCGGGCGCAACCTCGCGGGCGGGCGGCTCGGGACGTCGCTCGGAACCTGTTCCTCGGGCCCACATCACAGCGTTCACGCGAGTCCACTCTTTCGATTTCAATGAACCGTTAACGTTCTTTTCTCGGGTGTGTCGCCTTATCTCCAAGACACGACAACACGTAATACAGCCGCATCAACAATTGCTATCATTGCACGTACAATAGAACCGTTGCAATTGTTAAAATTCGAACCGGATTCGCGATTGCGATTCCGATAAAAACTATGATGCTTTTGGAATCTATGAAGTGACCGAGGCATCGAGTACATGTGGTCTTGGACCGAGGCGATACTTTAGCGACCGCACACGCGAGATTTTTGGTCATTTGCTTACGGAATGAAATGCGAGGCACGCGTAGAGTGGCCGTAACCGGCCGTCCTTTATGCAAGCCCACGCGTGATCTCAAGAGCAGCCCGCGAACCTCTGCCAAGCGACACCGTCAAAGCCTTTGTTAATTATACTTTATTTTGTCGTCATACGTATTACCTTGTGCTACCTAAACTCTTGGCTTTCTTTAAGTTTCACAGGATTTTATGTTTTCCTTTTCGCATAAATATTTTGTAATAGGTATACATAACTATGTACATAACAAGAACAACCAGCGACGTAGCCATCTAATTGCGATAATCTGGTCTCCTGGAGTAAAAAGGAAATCAACCATAGAGTTAAATTACATATAATGATGTTTGTAATTTAATAAAATAATTAACGAAGAACTCTCTCCGCCCGATGTTCTGGCTCTAGCGCTTATGCGGGTAATTTGAGAAAAAAGTAGTCACGCAACAGTACGTTTGATTGATGAATTTTGGATAAGTTCGTGTCCAAATTACTCTTATTTTCTATTTCAAAAGGTCTTACTTGACTCACACAATAAATACAAGCGTTATCCCGTGTATACGTATCCATATATTAGGTTCTTAGGCGTGGGCGTTTTTGTCTTTGTTTCACTAAAATTGTTAAGGATTGTCCAAGTAAAGCTACAACTTAAACTTACTAAAAAAAAACTTTATCAAAGTCAATCTAGCGGTTCTAGAATTACAAACATAACTTTTTACAAATGATATGTTCACATCTTCATTAGATGGCTACATAAATAAGTATGTCAGTTCCACGAAAAAAGAACTAGGTAGACAGAAAATTAAGAAGCGCTTTAATTACGAACTAGAATGCATTTTATATGATAATATTTAATTCTTTCGTATTCAGATGGCATTGTACGCCTTGGTTTCGTTGTTTTATACACATAACGCAGAAAGCGGCAAATGCGCGTGAGTTTCTCATCTCAACCGTTGAGTTTGAAAACCTCGCCAAAAAGCTAGTCATAAATCTGGAAAGGAAAGTGTAAGTAGTATTCGTTACGTTATGATCTTGAGTACGATATTAAATAACGTAATACGTCCTTGAACCGTAGTAAGACATTACACATAGCGTAGTAACACTGACAAGGCGGACTAGTTCAAATACTCAATTGTACCTACGTGGGAGCACGTACTTGACATGTAAATAGGTCTCGAGCTCGTATTTCTCCGTAGACTTGGACGGTCGTCATCTCATCGCGTCGTTTTGACATCCCCCAATATCACGTATTTTGCGATAGATTTTGTTTGAAAAACTCACGTTTTGATTTACTATCTGGAACTACTGATAACATTTAATTACCTATGTCTATTAAATAATTATTGCTGTCATCTCTATTAACAAAGACATGAGTAGTCCATTAATTACATGAATTTTTAAAAAAAGCTACTCCCTTAAGAATGAGCAACAAAAGCATTTTAGGGGGTGCCAAAATAGTGTCAAATGTATTGATAGTTTTTATACTCACACATTCTCATTTTCAAACTCCATATAAATTTGTATTTCGTTTATATTCGTGTATAATTTGTTGTCCGCACCCCCCCCCCCCCCTCCTGATTTTGACACAGAATTTTTCTTCGTTTCCCATACTAAATTTGCAAGATGCGATCTCCACAGGGAGCGCGCGCGCGACCAAAGAGGTTCGAATCTTCTTGATAAATTAGGTGAGAGGATGATGGTGACCATTCACATGGATCTGTCACTAAAATCCTAACACCGTGGTATGATTGGACAACAAACATTCAAACAACATTCAATACTTTCGCAGAGTTATGATAATACTTTGATAATAAATAACAAACTCCTTTCGTAAAATTTTGGTTAACTTTAGCGATTACATATACCATTTAAATATTATAGTGAATGTAACCTTCATTACATAATATTTACTTTACCTAACAATTACGCAGGTTAAAGTGTTAACTAACAATACCATAACGGCACTAAGTGGGTTAATTAAACAATCATCATTTAATATGATACCTTTGTAGATCATGACGATAAGTGGCAAAAGCAGAAGAAAAATGTGCAGAGTGTGGACACCTACCGAGTAATATTTAGTAATATTCTTTCAAATGAGTTTGTGCAAACTATACCTACTCGAAATGAAACATGCGGAAATATTGGAACTAGGCCACCAAAACACCTACCTATATTTTTTCATAACTCTATCCCAAATCTCTCCACAAATCCCAATTGAGTGCCTATTGGGATTTGTGGACAAAGTATTTGGGTATTTATTTAAATTAAATCACTTGTTCCAGGCATTCTCCATTCTCATGTCTTAGACAATATTCCTGTGCGACATAGGTAAAGCAATGTGTTGAAGCCGCCTAACCCAATTCACAAGGTGTACATATAGTTTTGTGAAAGGTAAACCTTTAAGTTGATCGATAGTGGACCGAATCCATCAATGCCGTCGCTTGCGGACTTGGATTCCAAACCAAGACGTGTTACTGCTACTTGAGAACAGTATAGTTTAAGATACTGAAATTACCATAGACAATTAACCTCCAGTAAATTCACTGACCAGACATCTCTTATATTGGTATTTTATTAAGATTTATTGTACAAAGTATCTGTCCTCATCGGTAATTATTGAACCCACGACCCAAAAACGAATATTGTGGCCAAATAAACTCAGGAAAAATAACTACTTTATCGACATCTAGCGTGAACTCAACTCAACCCGTTAACAGTTCAATTTGTCAAGTTAACATATTTTTACACACAGGTCTTCAAGTTTTAATTAGAAAGAGATATTTAATTCAGTGTAAACCAAGGTCAGAATGTTTTGTATTCCTCGGCCAACTTATCGCTAGACTGCCTAGGAGTTGAATAAAAATATATTTTAAATCATAATTAATTTATTAAACTAAATTGCAGTCATGTCATAGTTAATTTTAGTCCTTATCAAAAACTAAACACAGTTCATATCGGCGTAGCAAAATAGTTACAGCTTGTTAGCTTACAATTAGTTCTTATTTTGTTAATCGTTAAAGTAAGTAAACTTTATTTTTATTCACTTAATTTAATTTTCTATTTCAGGTTCTTGCCCACGGAGAGAAAACCGGAGGTGTTGGAGAAATATTTAGCGTTGGCTTCGTTGATTCGAGTCTCCGCCGCTTGTGGATTAACAATTTCTAGACCCTGGAATAGAGAAGTTAGGTTAGAATTTATTCTTCGAACCGGATTTACAATGTTTGGGAGTGGAAAGGTACCTATTTCAATATCAAGAGAAAGAGTATTTCATATCACTGACTGACTTTTCTCGGAGGCGTGATTCAGCAATAGACATACAAACAAACGGACTGTATTATAGTTACGATATAAATTACAAATGACAATGACAACGAAGGTAAAAGTAAATTTATGTGAATTTCCAAAAATTACAGAAAAAATATATAATCTCATTACTTTTGCGATTTAATTTATAACTAGCTACCTACTTATCTTACACATTCAGTAATTTAAAAAGTATCTTGAATAGAGTTTTGAAAACACTACTTGTACTATGAAACGATTTGCAGCAACTTTACTTTCAAGAACCCAGAGGTGCACCACTCTCTAGACAGGTGCACTTTGATTCATTTTTATTATTACCTACAATCTATTAAAATTTCCAAAGAATCATTGCCCCTACTTTAATTACCAATCCAGATTTTATTTCTTAGTTTCATTCCATCTCTCTTTATTGCACAATAAAAGAGCACAGATACAATAATACTATCTTAGGTACATTAGTACATCTGGGCGGTCTAATCGCTAAAAGTTTATGTTAGGAGGATACGAATAAGGACACAATAGTGGAATGCCTGTGGGAGCGATTCCGGGTTAACGAGATAACACTGTCTCAATGTTTATGGCTGATTGGTAGTATTAGTCTTGTCACTCTACGTTATTACGATGTAGATCGCCTATGATTATAGCCCAGCGCCTCCGAGCAGTATTTTAGCGTCGTCATACAAAGTGGACAAGTAAGGCGATGCGAGTAACGACTGTACCATTTAATTCTCGTTTATCACGAAGTCGCTTTTTGCACGTACTTTTGCCGATGAACAATTAGGTCCAATTTGACATATAATCACGCAAATCTCTCTCTTTGTTTGTACCAGAGCATAATGTATCTATAAACTATTAAAAGAATAAATTGCTTCATTTTCTAATTTCACAACCAATTTTCTTTAGTCAAAGTTCAGATACTCGCAGGTAGGGCTTTATTTGTGGGTCTGACCATTGAAAATTGAATTACAAAGTAATATTATGTCTTTATTTCCGAAAAAAAGTCCATACAACACATTTATATTATTTTAAATGTATAAATGTTAAAAGATTCTGTTTCAAATTGATCTCTTAGTATCTTACGACTAACGAAGAATATGCCACTGACCGAGAGCGTCAGTGGCGTAGGGGATAAGACCGGTCTATCATATCGAAAGGTCCGGAGTTCGATCCCCAGCTGGGCCATGTACCAATGGGTTTATTCTCGAAACTTAAGTACATTTACTGACTGCTCTCAAACGGTGAAGGAAAACATCGTGAGGAAACCTGCATACGCCGAAGAAGAAATTCTTAGGCGCATGTGAAGTCCACCAACCCACACTGGGCTAGCGTGGTGGACTATAGCCCGAACGCCCTCGTTAAGAGGGTAGGCCTGAGTCCCAGAAGTGGGGACATTAATAGGCTGTTGATGATGAACGAAGAATCTAGCAAAAAGACACATAAATGACATACCAAGGCAAGTCCAGCTAAATAAACCCAAGGGCCAGGTTAAAAGCCATTAGCACAATTACCTCTACTATCTCCACATATCTGCAAGAGCTGGTGGTAGATCTACAGCTCGCGGCGACGACGCGAGCGCATGTAATCTTGCTGATTACTATGCACTAAGTTTATGCGCAGCGGAGGCCACAGACCAACTAGCCTGTAGACTGCTCATGCAGCATTCAGTTACATGGCTACATTGAGCACACCACATTTGGCTACATCGATTGCTAACACACATTCTGAATGAAGTGAAAAATGAACGAAAAATAATTAAATTCGTTTAGTATGAATGGAGAATCGCTGAAACGCCGTAATTGTGGCTGCTGGAGTATCTCAAAGCAAAAAATTTGGAGAGGGAACTCACTAAAAAAACCTTTATTATTATTATTATTTACTTTTTTTTTATTAGGAGTAGCGTAAGTGGTGTGTGGAAAAATTGTTGCCACAAGCCATCACGTACGTTCGGCATGAACCAGTATCTGTAAGTGCTGCAGCAGAAGGTAAATAATCTGTGCTGGAGGCCATGCAGCGGTCGGATGTATGCGGCGGCTTGACGCCGGTCGCCGGGCGGAGGGACGGGTAATACTCGTAGCCGTGTATTTCCCGCCTCGGCCGTTCGCACCAAGCATGGGCGTGGCGTTGAGTAATTTGTCGTGGACAGGTCCACCCTGACCGAACCTGACGTACTAACGTATACCAGGATATGTGGTCACAATTTACAAGTTGTCCTATAGAATTATGTTAATGTATCGACGTTTCCTCTCTAGCTATGTGTCTTACTTCTAAAATGAAGGATTTATATATTATACTAGCTGTTGCCCGCGACTTCGCCCGCGCGGGAACAGTTTATTGCGATAAAAAGTAGCCTATGTCCTGTCTCAGGGTTCGATGTATCAAAATCCACCACATGAACCGTTCAGCGGTTTAGGCGTAAAATAGAGAGACAGTGTACTTTCGCATTTATAATATTAGTAAGTATGGATTCTGTGTCTGGTAGATTTCGCAACGTTATATCAAAGCATCCAGGCATTCTATCAATGAAACAAAATAACATGATAAGATCATTACAAACCCTTTGTATCTAATCGACTTAAAAGAGAAATGTAAGCATCTAACGTCAGTTTCAATTATTAACTTCAAAATATTTATGAAGTTGTGCTTAGCAATATATTTTGACCTATTGGTCGAAATGGTTGTTCCTTTGTTCCTTCAAAGATTAGTATCTAAAGTTCTAACCCTGACGCGAGTTTATCTCGAATCTAAACAAGGTCTAACATCGTTTAATGTTATGGGTAAAGGGCGTTGCCAATTCCATAGCACAAATACCAAGAGCGAAAATGTGAACGGTGAAAGTCCTAACAAGATCGCCCGGCCGTCGCCTGAAATAGCGATGGTCAATTTTCTCGCCAGCCGGTATGCAAAACCAGTAACTGAACGCGGTCCTAAGGTGACCACCACTGATCTATACTTGATTGCAGACGGTAAGGTGAATAATCTTTAAGTGAGTTGAGGTGCGCGACTGCCATAGATATAGTAGTAAGTGAGGGTAACTAAATTGTATAGATATTTTTGCAAAGAAATGAGCTTGTCGGACACGAATCTATTGATTATGGTACCCTGCCTACTGGGCCAAAGATCGTGGGTTCGATTCCCACCTGAGCATAACTGTTGGTTTTCGGATTCTGGGTGTTTGTATGTATTTAAGTATTTTATTAAAAGCATTTATGTATGTTTATCAGTTGTTGAGTACCCATTTACATTCGGCTTAGTTTGGGACTAAACAGCCATGTTTAAATTTGTCCAAACATTATTATTTATTTATAGGCATTCGCATAATTCAACCGCCTCGTAAACTAAAAATAGCTACGAGGCTAGGAGCACACAGTTTACTACTTTCCCTAAGAATGCATCTCTAAACATATTTCAAAAGGTCGTAACGGGACTGTTAGATTACTATTCTATTGCAGACAGACGATTAATTATTATTATATCCCAAAGACCTATAAAACGATACTGCCTATTCGCGAAACGTCTTGTGCACGTTTTACGATTTGATAAATACACGGAAGATCGGAATTCAATTAAATAAATGTCCATTTAAATTGTTGAATGTCTGATCTACTTTTATAATAACCAGTGTCTGTGTTTTGACTTCAGGTTATACTTCCAATATCATCAATGCTATTCCTGACGGGGTAGGTAGTAGAAACATAAGCATAAGTTTAACATAGGCATAATTATAATCAAATCAACAGCCTGTTAACATGTCCCCACTGCTGGGGCTCAGGCCTACCCTCTCAACGAAGGCGTTCGTGCTATATTCCGCCACGCTAGCCCAGTGCGGGTTGGTGGATTTCACATGCGCCTAAGAATTTCTTCTTGGGCGTATGCAGGTTTCCTCACGATGTTTTCCTTCACAGTTTGAGAGCAGTCGGTAAATGTACTTACTGACTGCTATTATAAAAATGTTTAGTGTTAAAATCATACTCTTTAAATTGTGCCGGTCGACCAAAGATTTTAATACTACGGTCAACTCGACAATTAGTGTGGGAAAGGCACATTTATCGCAAATTAAAAAAAATTTAAGAAAAAAAAAGCTTTTTCAGTTAAAAATATTTTGGATGCAATTCGCTCTAAGAGCAATCGCACGCTGTGTCCTGCCATCTTATAACTCTTCTTTAATTTTACATCCACATTCAAAACAACAGAAAGCATAATACAGCAGAAAATCCTTTTTCGGGATTAGACAAGTGGTATGAGACTAAGCTGCAACGCTAGATTCTCTTAGCCTCCCGAGGTGCAATCTGCGCGCTAGCACAAGGGCGAGATCGATGCGAGATACGGTGGTAATGATGCCTTACTCGGATCCATCGGCCCATCTGGTGCGAACATTGTGTAGGCAGGGGTACATAATCTTTTTGGGTTGCAGTTGCAGGCCATTGAAATAGGATTAAAGTGCTAGGTGACTGGCAAATATTTAGGTTAGGATAGTCTACGGTTGCCTACTAATTTGAGTTTCTAGACCCAGGGACGCAGCGGTATGAGCTGGGCGTTGACAGATCTGTCATTCAGAGTACCTATTCTTCTATATAGCAGGTACATACATAATGGGTTCACGAAAATATTAATAAACAGCTTCTTAATAACATTAATTACTTACCTTACTTGGATTAAAATAAAAACATTAAGAGAGTCTAAGTTAAGTACATACATAATTTATTACACAATCACGCCTCTATAAACGAACTAACAATACATACATACATAACATCTTCACGCTATGTCCCTGGCGGGGTAGGCAGAAAGAACGGAGCGCCAAGTATCGCGATCCTGACACACAAATATGTATGAAATTTTGTATGTAGGTAGTTCAGGAGCCGAACAGTAACAAAGGCTCTTCGTTACGGCATAATAATAAGCTTCGAAGTATTAGAACAATGTTAACACCCCTAAACCTGCGGGCGTAAAATTGATTTCCCCTGCATGGTAGATACAGTATAGTCTAAACCATATTGGCGATCTTAATAGCTAACGGTAATCTTGATAAAAATATTAACTTCGTACGTATTGAAGGCAACTTCGTCGTTAACGGAAACTGTTTATTGACGATCACGTATGTGTGTGCAGCATTAATAGGCTCTTGTATTCGTTTAGGATAATAATATCGTAATCAAAAACGGCAGATTTTACTTTCTCGATATACAGACATGGACCTAATATATTTTGAATTCAGGCTAATGACTTTCACGCGTATAAGTGTACGGAGTAGTTGACATGAAAAAATACATAATATAAAATTAATATCCTACCAATATGATAAAGGCGAAAGTTTGTAAGGATGCATGTTTGTTACTCTTTCTTTAGATAGATTAAACTTCATTAAACTACAAGATAGCGCTGTTTCACAATGTCACATTTTATATCCTACTCATAGGCTATAGATACCCCGGGAAAAGCTGTTCCCGCGGGAAATACTTTTCTACGCGGGCAAAGCCGCGGGAAAAAGCTAGTTATAAATAAATGCGAGAATGTGGATGTTTGTTCAATGGATAACATAACGCCTTAACGACTTTATACGGTCCTAAAAAACGAACACTTTGTGTGCCTACGTTGCTTAGTATACAATTACCCCATTGTTTATTTTTCAGATCAATTTAAAGACCAGCATTTATCCAAAATCTAAATTTTAAACAAAATCAACTCTACACCAATGCCATAAGATGCATGGCAAGTCTAGGTCGGAAATACAAGCTATTGTCAATGACACTGTAGATAAGAAGCAAAAAACTGAAAATTGTTATGCGTATGGGAAGATGGCATGAATTGGTATTTTGTATGTGTATGCGAGCTGAGTACATAACATTGTACACGCGTAAGTGAATACGTGAGATAATGTATGCATGATTACAGCACGACGACAATGTGAATCGCTAACAAGTACATCGGCACAGTTTTTTACTGCATCTTCATACAATTTGTACACTACACTGCGTAGGTAGTCAGACACATATTACAACTGTAATACGCGGATATCGTTTCTAACTATCTGAGAATGAGAATAAAAAAAAAGTTTGTAAATGAAAAGCTTAATTTTTTTTCGGAATTAATTGGCTAACGGACAGACATTCAACATTTCATTCTTTCTAAAAAATTTTTGCCTGTCTAGTATCGACGTTAAAAAATTAAACTACTCTATACAAATCATTTGATGTTTTTTTTTGATTAAATAAAGTGCCCTTATTAGAACAAACGATTTTCAGAATTGAATACTTAAATGGATTGACTAAAGGTATTTTATTACTACTAGGTATTTAAATACTGCATTGTCACTAACTAAAATTATAAATCCGAAAATTAGTTTGATTGTTACGCTTTCAAGGCAATACGCTACGCACTACTATTCAACGAATCTCCATAAGTATACACATAGTCTCTGTCTAGGAGATGAACTTAAGACTGTTTAAGCATTCTTATCGTTTTAAGCGATTTCTTCCAGGCGTTCCAAGCGAAAGAGGTTTGTCAGGATCGCGATACTTGGCGCTCTGTTCTGTCTGCCTACCCCGTCAGGGACATTCCTGCCACCACACCTCTCCCCCTGCCACTCCTCTACTGCGAGGATCAACAGGGGTACCAACACAAAAACACCTACCGGTGAGGGTAGGCGACGTCCCTGGGACTGACTCTACGCTACCTTGCGCCCCAGACAAATTAATGAAAGAATTAAAGGAAAGAAGTAGGAAAAAGTTTCCACTTCCCCTCTAGCAAATGGGAGTGTAGCAAAGAAATGGAGACATAATAAGGTCTAATGGGGGTTGGGGGTTTGGTGTGACCAAGAGAAGCCTGGCCACCTGGTTTTGAACACCATCCCGTCAGGGACAGTAAAGATAAATGTACGTATGTAATTTTTATATAGAAGGGGTGTTGAAGCAACTGACCTGTAGCGGCGTGAAGGCGACCGACGACGCCGTCCCCGACACCTGCCTCCGGATGCTGGTGGCCCCGCCGTACTGCTGCTGCTTCTGCAGGTTCCGCTGCAGCGTCTTGCTGATGCGCACCTTGGTCTTCTCGTCGATCTGCGGCAGGCGCACGCGGCCCGTACTCGACTTGCCGATCGTGCCGCGCGTGTAGCCCAGGTCCTCCTGGTACGCGTCGTCTTCGATCTACACCACACAATAAATATAACATTTTATAGAAGCGCACATCAAATAAATACTTAATTGGAGAATTTGGAGACCAAATACACTAATTGCGCATGCGCATTAGTGTGGAATCAGTATTTTTTTTTTGCTTGCAAATCAGATTTTTAAAATGTAGGTTAGGTTAGATGTTCATTTAAATACAACCCATAAATATATAGGTACTACTCAAAAAAATAAAGACCAGTGGGTCTTTTTCATACATTCGAGTTCACTTTGTGCCCTTGGATCTCCGCCAGGGAACGGTGGCTGTCCGGAGTATGGATGGAGGAGGTCCAGAGTGCCGTACACACCTAACAGGAAGTCGTTTTCACCAGGGACCCGTAAGAATAAAAAATGTATGGAAAACCGCATATGTGCAGGAATCTGACTGGTCCCACAAAAACACTATAAATTAATGAGCGTTAAACTGAGTAAAAAATTAATCAAGCTACAGACTCAGCAGATTTCATAGGAATTGGAACACATTTGATTTTAATCATATGGTCGTGAAAAATTCTCGTATGGCGTTAACACCGTTTCATATCTAAAATTTCTGAGAAGCGTGTACAGTAATTAGGTTTACATTGAGATGAGCTAAGACGATACATACGGACGGACAGTGCATTAAATAAGTTTCAAATTTCAAATTTTATTAATTTGTTATGCATTCTGACTGCAAAACACTAGGCGAGGTGCATTAAGTTCACCATTTAGTGCAATTAAATGACCCAGGTGATTTACCCTAGGTGATAAGGTGAATAAGTGCACTGACCCCAGATAGATACATTTTCTGAAAGAACACCCCAAAATATGGTAAGCAGAAGCCGTATAGGCCGTGCAGAAAATCACAAAGTTTGTCAATGGACACGTTCACACGCACTAGCAGCAGTGTTGCCAAAATATCGGTAATTTCACTATCGACAATTGATCTCGAAAATAAGTTACAATAGGTATCGATAGTAGTTATACAAAGCACGTACTACCGAAGGAGCTTTTGAAGTTAATTGTCCACCGCTATTGAAAAAACGTTCGAAGACTTCAGCTCCGTAATGACGGCCGTCATGCAAATGGCGGCACCGCTGTTTGACGTTACTATTAATTCCTCTGTGATGTTACGGTGTCAAATACCGCTCTCTAGAAAACCGCGCCCAATTTTATTAAAGACAACGTTCTAGTGACGTCATTCACCGCTGTATTACGTCCGCTAAATGACGGCACCGCTACTGGAGGAAACCATAGCTTTAATCGTAGTATTGCACTTCGTTCGTATAGTATTGTATTACTATTACCACATTCACACTCTCGATACTATCGATATTCTGGCTATTGTTCAGCTACTTAGCACTAACGAGCAGACGGTGCACGCGCACCCGACGGGGCCGGCGCGGACGTCCGCGCGCTCCATCCAACAGGTCGAGTTCCGGTCTATTTGAACCGCGCGAAAAAACTTGGCCACTTCGCTCGCTCGCGATTTGAAATTCAAAGTCCGCCGCGGCCCGCCGAGCGTGACGTCACATTTACAGCAAGCAAGCGAGCAAGGATTCCGTGGAACACTCACCGCAGAATAATGATTGCTCATTATTGATACTGGTAATTATTATCTACGGCATAAAGCAACACTGGAGGGGAGTCGCCATACTAAAGTGTGTACCCCTCTTATGCCTTAGATAGTCGACCACACGTCAGTGGAAACATTTTGACCTTGAGCTGGCGTAGCCTATTAGGTAGAGTTTCAATACTATGAGAAACCAGTTTATGCTAGTTTTGTATCTACTACGTGCGGTCGACCGTACAAGATGGTCATGCGCCGAATCGAATGTATCGATATACGATAGGTAATGACTGTGTTGTTCGATTTATCTTTATCTAAGTGTGTTTCGGAGCGACGGTGTACGGTCGACCGCACGTCTGTGGAAACTAAACCAGTATAAACTGGTCTCTCATAGTATTGAAAATGCCTAATTAGCTAGGCCAGCTCAAGGTCAAACTGACGTGCGATCAACTCGAAAGGATGTCTCGCATCGAAAGAATTTTGCATCGAAAGAAAACGCTATGGCGTTTCCCCTCCGGATCGGTCGAGCCGGCGCCGTATTGCTCTAAGATCTACGGTGATTATAATCCATATCAATGCGGCTGGTTAGCAAATGATATACACTGAATGCCGTAATTGCGAGCGTTTCATTTAACAATTGGCTTTCGTACAGTTATCATAGAATTTCACTCATGAGATCCAACGTAAATGTGGTAAAGACAGCAACGGGATTGGTGTTTCGTTACTTGACTTTTACGATGCAGTCGAATCGAAATTAGGTATAGATATTACTATCTATAAACGTAATGTATTTAATTTAACCTTATGGACATTGGAGAGCTTTGGCCCAAAATACAGAACCAATAATATAGTCGGATTTTAATTTTTTAATTCGTGTATACATAAAATGTTTGTTTAAGGGAAGAATCGGGAATCATGGAAAAAAAATCATAGAATAGGAGGCTGTTGAGGCATAAAGTTGGGAAGTATGGTATGGTGTTTATCAAGTATGGTATTTATCGCAGTTAGTTGTCACCTATGAAGCCATTCTCATCCAAATTGTCGTTCAACATTACACTCACGTCTGCAAAGTTGAGCCGGTTGGCGTTCTTCCGGAACTCGGTCATGGCGTAGCGCTCCTTCATCTTGCGCACGCGCTTGCCGCCGCGCTTCTTGCGGCTCTGCTCGATGGGCTTGGGCAGCGGCTTCACGAACTTCACCGGCGGAGGCTCCTGCACAGGAAATGGGACATATTTTGAGAATAACAGCTTTTATTAAATTGTAACTGGAAAGAAGTATCCGATATAGGTAATAAATGGTGAATGATTTACTTAAAACCTCTATTTGGTTTCGATGTTTGTTTTGATTATTTTATTACGATGGCTTAGAGTGTGGCTTAGGACGTACAAATACAAAAGTTTTATCATATAAACTTCACATTGTTGAGTAAATACACTATCATTTTTAAAATAAATTAATAAATAAATAAAATAAAAATAGCCTTTATTCTCTGACATTTACATTACTATTACATTTTTTTTTTTTAATATGTTGGTTGTTGACATCAACAACATTGTCAGGCTGTCCGAGGACATAGGCCTCCTCCATTTGTCGCCATTTGTGCCGGTCTTTTGATGCTCTGCGCCACCCACCAGGCAGGTCATCCTCCCATCTTTTTATAGGTCTTCCCCTTTGTCTTTTCCCGTCAGCAACAAGGTATATTGACCGCCTCATTGGCTTAGTGGTTTGGTCATTGGACTTGAGCGCCAGGGGCCGGGGTTCGATTCCCACTGATTCTCACTGGGTGTTATTTAAATGGTCAGCATAGTATTGGTATTCTTGTGAGCAGAAAAATATAATCTGTAAGCAGAAATAGCTAATTGGTCAGCAATTCATGGGCAGCAAACATTTCAAAATCAATCAGAAATTTATGTCATTCTGGATGCTTACTTTGTAGAAGTTGGTCCCAGACCTAATGTGTGTGAATTATCCTATCCTAGATTAATTCCCAAAGTACAGAAGAAAATCCTACTTTGGGATTAGCAGAGAAGTGTTTGGATATGTGTATTTATGTATTCAGAAGCAAGAAGTTGGTCGACCGTGCAAGTGGAAATACATTGTTGGTTTAGCTGCGATTGTACAGCTTGAAATATTAATCTAGATTAGGGATCCACAGTTCGACAAGGTTCTGTACCTACAATACTCGATTTCTAAAGCCCCTCAATAGGCCAAGGTAGGCAGTGTCGAGGCGTGCAAAATTGAGAAGAAAGTGTGCAAATGCATGCTTTGAATTCAGGTCACATTTAGCCAAACATGGTTGAAATATTAGAATTAGGATGTCTGTTTAGTGCAGGATGTAGGTCAAATTACAAAATAGGTATGCTTTAAAAACAAATTCTCCTACGCCGAGTATGAAAGAATGATGTACGATCTTACACACCCTCAGAATATTGAAGAAGAAGCGTACAATCACACGGGAGTGCCGCGCATTGTATATAAAACTAAACGAATGTCCCATGCACACAATTTCGCCTTATTTCTATCTTTTTCGTCATAATATTCTGGTTAGTTCTGTATTCTGAGCCTCTCGCGAGTGAGAGGCAGATATATGAGCCATGATTTTAGTCTTTCACATTTAGACAAATAAACTATAGATTTAAGTAGCCACCAATGATTCTGATATGAAAAACTCGGAACATAAATATTGAATCTAAGTATAAATCATCTCACCTGCAACTTGTCCAGTTTCTTCTCAATCCCCTCGCGCAGCTGCTGTCCAATGAGTCCGTCCGTGCTATCGTGACAAGCGTCCACTCGAGCCGCCAGCGTTAACTTTGTAGATACGAGCTTAGCTGCCTTGTATCTTAGTTCCTGTTGACAAAATAAGATATAATTAAAAAGTTAAAAACGCAAGTGCTCTCCATATTCCTGGAAATAAATTATTCTATTTTATGCTCCTTTCATATTCATAAGTTTAAAAAAGAGCCTACTATACCTGATATTCTAGACAATGCCTGACAGTTGTTTAAGTACCTACCTCCTCGTTGTAAGTTGATGTAAAGCTGCCACGCGTTGAGCACGTGACGCAACCGGTGCGACGTCTTTTCATACGGTTTAATACTTTACAACGGAGCTGCCATGCATACGTGTTGCATGCGACACCCCTGCACGTATCCGGTGTGCTCCGGTCTTAAGAGTTTACCGAGATTTAAAAAAAACGTTACCATTCCTGTCACATTGTCATGAATTTAAGAGTAACATTAAGATGTTACTGGACTAAGGTCGTGATAAAATGCTTTAAAAACTCACAGGTGTAGTATCCTGTACAATTTGTGAGAAATAAATGAAGCCGGTATGCGGCAGTGCGGCGGCCTGCGAGAACCCGGACAGTGTTTTCTTCTGTTGCCCGAGGGTCACCACATTGCAAGCGGGCATTCTGGACAGCTTTGACAAGCCACCGGCGATGCCCAGGATTTTGGCTGCTGTTGATGCACCTATGGAATTAGATTGTGTTTTAATACTTTACATTTTCTAATAAAAAAACAGAATGTTTAAAAATGGTCCATCACTTTTAGTTATTTTTTATTATTAATTTTGTGGTGATTGTGCATTTCGAAGCAATTAACAAGCCTGTTAACTAATATCTTGCAAATAATGTTGGCGCACATAAATCTAATTGTCTTTTTATCGTAACATGTTGGTAAAACTTACCCACAATAGCCGTAATATTGGGTGCAATAAAAGTCATCCTACTTTCGACATACTCATATATGTTGGATTTGAAGTTATTGAGGTCTGACGCCATGTCACACGCCTCATTAATTTCAGCTAGTTCATCGTTAGTCAGCAATTTTCTGAAACACATTTTCAACGAAATTAAATAACTTACTTTGTAAATTTTATTTAATAAATACAACAATCCTAGGTGCTAATATTATGAACGCGAAAGTTTTTAAGGATGTTTGTTACTCTTCCATGCAGAAACTATGGAACAGATTTCGATGAGACTTTACAGTAATAATATAGATTATACATCAGAATAACACATAGGCTATAGATAAATATTTCGGGAGAACTGTTCCTGCAGGAAAAACCTTTCTATGCGTGCAAAACCGAAACTAGGAAGTTAATATTACTGATGATTTGATCTTATACTTTTTGAGACTTTAAAATTTGTTCATCATCATCATCAACAGCCTATTAACATGTCCCCACTGCTGGGGCTCAGGTTTACACTCTCAACGAGGGTGTACGGTCTATAGTACATCACGCTAGCCCAGTGCGGGTTGGTGGACTTCACATGCGCCTACGAATTTATTCTTCGGCGTATGCAGGTTTCCTCAGGATGTTTTCCTTCACTGTTTGAGAGCAGTCAGTAAATGTACTTAAGTTTCGAGAAAAAACCATTGGTACAAGGTCCAGCCAGGGATCAAACTCCAGACCTTTCGTTATGATAGACCGCTTCTTATCCACGTCGCCACTGACGCTCTAATTTGTTCAATAATTGGAAATCTGTGTAATTTTTATTATTGCAGATGCAACATGTTGTTGATTGTTGAATAAACAAAACCAGAAAAAAGTTGAAACATTTTGTCTAGTATTTAAAAATAACTCTTACCCTTGTGTAGTCGATGCTGTGACAGACACAATCATAATGGTGGCTTGTGTCAAGAAACTTTGCAGTATCTCATTGTTCTTAGCTTTATCCAGATCATTGCCAAGCTCTTTCACGGTACGAATGTATTCCAGCGGTGTAATGATAAGAGACTCCAGCTCTGGGAACCTCTTCTGGTACTTATCTCGTACAAATCTGTGGATAATAGCTGCAAAATAATATTTGTTGCTTTATGTTTGACCTAATTTCAAAATAGCAATTCATAATAACAATCCTTGCTGCTATTTCAAACCTTAGTTAAAATACCTAGGGTCAGAGTGGATCAGAGGAGGCGGAATAAAATGTTATTGACAGTAGCTTTATGCGGATAACTAAACTCCAACCGAAAATATGTAAATTAGGTTCACATCACATACATATCTTCACTCACGCTGTCCCTGGCAGAGTAAGCAGTAAGAACACTTAGGTTTATTATAGTAAAAATTAAACCTACCAATTTCTCCATCAACTTCTACAGCAATGTTATTAGCTTCAACAATTAACTGATATTCTGGATCGGATTCCATCAACCCCATGACTTCAATTTTATTCCGAGCATTTCCAATGTTCTGCTCTATCTGGGTCATTACCTGTAAATATTAATTTCTTACACATAAGATAGGCAATGAGTAGGCAATTGAGCTTTTACTTAATTATCGTATAGTAGTATTTATTTACGAGTTTTGAAGATGGACCCTCAGTCACCCAACTCCTATAGATATGGTGCAACATCAGCCCATGATCGGCCCACTGGTGACACACTGGTTTCCTCACAACTTTTAAAAGAGCAGGTCAGTACGGTAAAAATTTCGAACAAGTCATCAAAGTGAACGTCAAAACTATTTTATTGCATGTGTACACTGGGTACTTACGTCAATTTTTTATCTACCACAGCTTCCAAGGTGTTAGCGCTGGGAAGAAGAAGCGGCGTAACACTTGGGACCTGACATATAGTTTCTAAGAAAATATCTTCTTTGGGTGTCCAACTGATTGGGAAAGACGAGAGTTCTTAGTGTTTAGTTTTTATAGGTTATCAAAAAATAAATAAAACAACATACCCGCTTCAGTCGATCTGAATACCTCAGCTTTGCTAGTTCTCTAATGGAAACATTTTTTATTTCTTCTTCTTTAGGTATTACAGGGTAAGGTACTGCAAATTCGTGAGAAGTATCATTTGAAGTCTTACTTTCAATAGCAGCCTCTAGTTCACCATCGTCGTTTTCCTCTAAATCAGCTAATAATTCGTCTGCTAAAGACATGTCTCAGTCTCAAGATGGGAAAATAAAATAAATGCACTAATAATATTAACAAACAGAAAGAATTCCGTATATATAATGTACTCTGTGAGAATTCCTCAGCAGGACTGAATCCAATGGCAATGAAATCCAAAACAAAAGAAAGAAGAAGGCCAACAAAATCCATCCAAATAAGCACAAATACGGAAGCGAGTCGCGGGACGCGGGCGCGAGTATATAGTCAATTGTATTCGCGGCTATTTGCTGATCGGACCACATTTGGTCATGCAATATACCAACCATAATTAATCGTACATTATGTGTCGGGTGAATTGGAACCGTTGATGGCAGACTCTTAGGTGAGACTGTATGTTTTATGAGACTTTTGCTTATTTCAAAGGACGATAGAAATAAAGCAATTGCTCTGCTCGCTCTCTCTGCTTCGCTCTGCCTGCCTGGCTGCCTGCTCTTTCGTTCGTTGTTGTTCGTTGGTTGACTTGACTTGTCTGTCTTGTATAACCTGTGGTTGGTCTGACAGACCCGACCGTCATAGTGCAAATTACCTGTACAAAAGGCTTGAATTTCACATTTTAAAGTAAATTCTGCTCCTTTTGGTGAGTTTCTTGACGAATAATCGTCTAAATGGCGCTAAACCCACAGTACGATGCTATTGGAAGAGGATTCGTACAACAATATTACGCACTGTTTGATGATCCGGTACAACGGCCAAACCTGGCGAATATGTACAACGTGAGTGTTTCCCAAGTATAATTATAGTTCATCAGCTTTTATTCCTGTTTTCTCTGGTATTAATTAAAGTATTAATGGCTTTATTAATTTCATAATTTTTTAGGTTAGCAATGCCCCGCGTAACTATAGCCGCGTAAACGGCGTTAGATTCGTATTCGTATCTCACCTATAGCATTATTGTATGGATCATAAACCCATTTCTCAGAGAACCTTAGGATCTAAAATTGCCCCATCTTCATTGCTATAGGGAAACATATTTTTGGGACTTGCAATAACATGAATCATAGCTAAAGCTGAAAGCACCTTGAATCAAGCTGGACTTGGGGTGGCCAGCACAAGGCATTTATATACATATCGCTTATTTATTTCACTTATTTGATGGGCTTGAGAATTCAAGGCATACTTACACATACATTATCTTCCATTAGTTATTTAGTTGAGAATAATTATTATTACATATTATTATCTTAGAAGTAGAACTAATTCTGCATGTTAACTTGTGTATTCATGCTCAGTATAATTGTTACATTAGCTGTACTGTTGCCAGTGAAACATCCTAATTACAAAAGATTTTCCACTATCCTTATATAAATATTTATTACTTTATGATACCTGAGTATCCATGTCCCTTTATAAGGCAGAGACAATTTGGAAACCACTTAGTTAATAAACATTTACGGAGAAGAACACCCTCTTTTTTAATTAACTATAATGGTATTATATAGCGAATATATCAGGCTTTCTTTCCTCATATTCATTCAATGTCAATGAATAGGTGTATTGGAAACAGATCATCTGAAAACTCAAGTGCACTAACAGGCTGAATGCACATGTTTTTCTTAATGTTTTTGAGATGTGTTCCCCAGTGCATTACAAACATGGTAGTGTATTTAACTTTCACGTAGCATATCTGTATAACTGGGGCCTTATAAAGGGTTAAACATGAAACCTGCTGAAACTTAACATCATAAATTCCCTTAGTCCACTATGTAGGCCATACATATGGCATGATTGATGGTCTTCACATAAAACTTCACCAGTGGCTTTCTATACTTAAGTTCTGAGAAATTTTGTCAGTACTGGCTTAGGTTTGACCGCTGTATCTCACAAATATAACATAACTGACATTCCGAACAATTGGGACAAGACACAAGACATGCTCGACTCACAAAAACTTGCTCCATTATTTAATGGCAATCAGCAGCTCTCTGAATAGTCTTAATTTTTTTTTCAGGTTGAAACATCATTTATGACTTTTGAAGGAGTTCAACTGCAGGGCTCTATTAAAATAATGGAAAAGTTAAATGTAAGTAGAATGAAGCACAAGATGCACATGACTCAAAAGTTTGAATGACTCTAAAGTTAGAGCCAGATATGGTTTTGGCAGTCTTGGTCAGATAAGCATCAAGGTTTTGGCCATTTACTAATCAGATGGATGCTTGGAGGTATTTGTTGTAAACATTCATTAAATACCTCTTCCTCTGAAAATAAAATAGCCTAGTGCAAAGATGTCACTTTTGATGTAGATAATAATTCTTATATTCAGATCAAGGTGTATAAGTACCCTAAAATTCAATATAATCAACCTAAAAAATTTTGTGTTTTGGATTTGGATCTGAACAAATCACATTCCTAATGTACCTACTATTTTATCATGTTGCAATGCATTTACTAAATTCTGAAAATAATTGTTTAAAATTTCATTTCAGAGTTTGATGTTTCAAAAAATTCATAGAATAATTACTGCAGTTGACTCACAACCTATGTTTGATGGTGGTGTTCTAATTAATGTCCTCGGTAGATTGAAGGTATGTCATGCCTATATTACTAAATACTTTAGTAATTAATTAATTTAACTTTTTGCATGGTGCAATTGCATTTGATTGATAAAGTGTGACCTTTCAAACTTTGTTATCAATGCAATGACAAAAAAATGTTTTGTGAACCCTGATGCTTAATTTAGGTGACTTTCAGAAGTAATAAAAATGTCTCCGAAAATATAAATACCAAAATTTTGTCAGAAGTTTGTGACAAATTATATTTTTCCCGTGGCAGGATAAGGCTATATACCTGTATCAGATAATTATGTCAGTTTAAAGTAATTTTAAGTACCTAACGTATTTTTTATATTTCATAATGAATGGCTTGGCTTGTTAAACATTTTTTAAACAACCAAAATACAAAGCAGTGAAAAGGAATGGTCTGTTTACTCTGTGAGTGCTCTACTCTTGTAGACATGATAGTAAGCATATATATTTTTAAAAATATGAAATAAATGTAGTTTACAAAAGCTGTTAGCTTCGGGGAAGATTGTGTATGAGGCAAGCAGATAGACCTTTCTGGGTTGTGCTGATCGTTTGGGACTGTAGCCTCAGTATTTATGTTGTAATATTAATGACTAATTAAATCCTAACAAAGAATCTACCAGGTTAACCATTCTATGGAAGGACACTTATTTTATGATTTTATTCCATATAAAGTAAATAGTGGATTTAAGCTGATAAGAATGCGTGAATAGAGTACAAGATAGAATATTATTTAGTGCCAGTCCAGCCTGGTTGATTTTCATAGCGAAGTAATATTACAAAAACTACTGTAGCAATACAGTTGCTAATAGTGATGTAATTTTATATTCCAGTGCGACGAGGACCCTCCTCACGACTACATGCAGACATTTGTGTTGAAGCCCCTCGGCGATTCCTTCTTTGTTCAACACGACATATTCCGCCTCAGCATCCATGACGCCGCTTAACTCCATCACTAACCAAACTCATCTTCTCATCCCATAAATGACGAACAAGATCATGCTTAATTGAATAAATCGTATGATCGTCTGCTATTTAAAAAGCATTCTTGTTTTGGTTATCTAGGTATAAGTAACTGTTTATAGCCTACATGTAAGTACGGTATCCCATCAGAACTTTTTTTATTGGAAAATATTTTCAGCATAGATCTGTTATGTTACGACAGCTTTAGGAGAAACGGCGGATTTTCCCCTCAGTTACATGTATACATTTTTTAATAAATACATTATAATTTTGTACTTTTTGTTTTAATAAAGTAGTTTTTAATCCACTAATTGTTTAGGGTCTAGATAAAAAATACAAAATATTACGATGCTAAGACAATCATGTATTAAGTAATAAATAGTCAAAAATTAACAAAAGAACCACTGAAAACAGGTACATTTTTTACCAATCTCAGAATTTACTTGCTCCTCCTTTCCTTAGACGCTACGAACACTTAACAAGTTTATTTGCATGCACTACTAAACGAAACACACACCGGGCCAACACACGCGGGCCAAACTTGTCTAAGTGAATGACTAGGTTGCAGAAGTGATACGCTCATTGCAAGGTTGGCACGCCACGCACGACAACCGTCTGCGTCTTCCTCAACTGGCGGGTTCATGTGGAGACTCCTTAATTTAGCAGCTTTTTGTAACAACCGGGAAAGATAATATTATGCAAAAATACATGTTCACTATTAACCATTTCATAACAGCGTTACATTTCAAAATTCGAGCTTGTTCATTATTTGTATATTATTAACTAACTACAAATATAGTCGTATCTATTATTGCTTATCAAAAGCGGTTTCTGTTTAAAAATAAGAACAATCTTACAATACAATAAATATACAATACTCAAGTATGGAGCGGATTTTTTTATTGTAGACCATTGTTATAAAATGTAAATTTTTTTGAAAAGCCAAATATGTACTTTCCAAACTGCTAAAAGGGTACATCACATTAGGTACTATCGTAAGGTGATGAAGACTACAAAGCAGAGATCAAATGAGACATGGCAAGACCTTGCTGGTCCTCTCACACACAATTATTTTGTACATAGCCTCTGATTGATAGTACTGTTCCATTAAAAATCGGGTAGAAAATAAATTAGCACAACCAGTCATTGAATGTTTCGTCGTAGCATCTCAAGTTAGTCGAAATCACAACACTAAATATAATAAAAATTTATCAAGCCACTGACTTCTCTATGCTTCTACTCTTTACTTAACTTCTGCTATGGGGCTTTCGAATTTCCACACAAATTGACTTTATTTTATGTAGTATTTGTAGGTAGAAGTTATGTTTATTTGTAAATGCGCTAACCCCGCCTCGAACGGATATTTTTGTATAGAACATAGAAGTCTCCTAAAAAGCACAGCTCGAGCAGTAAATGTTATTACTTAATTGGTTTTATCAACATAATGGAAACATTTAACAGAACAGTACTACAATGTATCGGTTTTCTCACCCACAGGTTTTATCAATAGCGATATATATGCATATAAAACATTTAGCATTCTGATATCACTCGCAATTATCAAACGTTTCAAGTTATTTCGAGTTTTATGCCTGAGTTTAAAACCTCTATTTCGTATAATTTGGGTTTCATAATTCTTGGTGAAGTTGAGATTTTCATTGTTTGAAATGTTAATGATTTGAGAGGTATCTTGCACACATTTTAAGGGGGGAAGAGGGGAGAAACGGGGGTGAAAATTAGATTTGACAGAACGACATCTGTCGGGTCAGCTAGTTTTAAATAGTTGCGTGCTTTTAAACAATTGATGTCTATGTACTACAGATACAACCAAATGAACTATCAATAATATTATAATGTGATTCACAACCTTCTAGTAAAAAATGGTAGCCATAGAATACAAGCTCATTGTTATTTATTATTTGGGTCTATATTTCTATCAAAATTTAAGTTTAAGTTTTAAATTTAAGTTTCAAGTTTTTTGCTGTAGGCAACGTATTGTGTAAATTTTAACATTCAATACATAAAGTTAACTTTAACCGTAACGGTTCTATATATGTATTTTAAAATATTATTGGTGATTAACTTTCATACTAAACTCAAGATGGGCCATGGTCGGGTCGTATGGTACCAAGAATCGGTAGGCCTTAGGGTCAGCGCAGACCTGGCGGACAGCAGCGCGACCAGGCGGACTTAATTGTCTTTACAAGTGCGAAAAATGTGTAAATGATCAAAATTGCTTGGGAAAAATCACTGGTAAACATTAGTTTGGTATCCCTCTTATTCCAGAGAGCACCATAAAAGAAGTGGTAATCATTAGTCATTACTGTGAGAAAGACTACGTGTATCCAAGCCTGGGTAGAGATTTAAAAAAGATAGGTTCAAAAATATTAAGTTCCAAATATATTTAGTTAAGGTATACGTTTAAATTAAAACGAATTTATTTTAAAAATTGCCTTGTGGTTGGTTTCAAAAGAGGCCGTTCGATTGAATTGAACCTTGGAACATGTACGTTACGTACCTACATGTAAAATTGTTTGGCATTAACGGGAAAAGTTATTGAAATACAGAAACTATTTTCCAGATATTTCATTGACCGATTTCATTGTGTATACAACATATGCTTGCTGACCCTTCTACTTTCAAAATTGGGGGTTACGTTCCAAAAGGTAAGACTCGAGGTGGTAGATAAAAATTGACGTTGTATAAACATACCCAGTGTACTCAAATCCAATAAATTATAAGTGTTATCTAGCTGTGCCACTAATTAATGGCTAATTGATAGATAGGTTTGTATGCGCTAAATAATAGCTGTAAGAGTTCCAAATAAAATAAAATACTTTGGATTTTGAAAGGCTTACATACACAATAGAGACAGTAAACTCAGGCGGGGATCGCTAGTGAGGTGGGTGCGTGTTTACGAGGTGGCCTTCTTGCGGCCGCGCGCGCCGGCCGGCAGCGCGACGCCGCGCAGCGAGCGCATCGCCATCGCGCGGTTGAAGTGCCGCTGCGTCTTGTGCTCCTCCGCCTCGCCGCCGCTCTCCACGGACGACAGTATCACCAGCAGCACGCCCATCACCTGGCGGAATCGTACAATTAGTCAGGACATCTTAATTTAAGAAAAACCAACGGCATTGTAAAATTTACGATTTTTGTACAGTTGTACATCCAGTACCCGGAATTTATTTGAAGGATATGATCCGTAATGACGAGATTCGACGGAAAAGTAAGGTTACCGACATAGCCTAAAGAATTAGGAAGCTGAAGTGGCAGTGGGCAGGTCACATCGAGTTCTGGAGTGGAGACCGCGAACCGCTAAGCGCGCGTGTTACAACCCCCGCCCCAAAAAAAATTAACATTTTTGTCCACGAACAGCACCTACGACTCAGCAGCCTAGTGCTGGGATGTATTTGACTTAGCGCGTTTTTCACCGAGGGTATAGAATTATGTTAATAAATACACACCAAACAAACGATGATAAGAAGTGTATACACGTGCACGGATGCCTCGGGTATATTCTCGATGTCTTTGAGAGCGGTCAGCGCCGGCTCGAAGTCCGGCCTCAGGTCCAGGGCGTGTCTCAGGTGCACGGCTGCTTCCTGCAATAGTTTTATACAAAATATTAAGATTAGATAAGTCTGACTAGTGGGCAATGATCACATCTTCCGGCTTAGTGTCTGTATTATATAAATATTTCATTATTCACTTGTGTAAACCAAACCCTCCGATGTTATGGGAATGAAGCAAGAATGGGATAGGACTGGAGGATAGGACATTCACAAAATTATAACATATCGACTCGGACCAACTTGTACAAGGTTGTCTGTCCCCACTCCCCAGAGGGAATCGAACACGGCTTCTGGCGCTCGAGTCTAATGGTCAAGCCACTAAGCCAACAAAGCGGTCATGAAATGATGAAATAATATTTTGCGAGCTGGAAACAGCAGAATATAATGAGACTCTTATTTTTGTATTCCACTGTACTTATTGGGCTCTACACATATTTATTTAGCAAATTTTTTTTTATTACATTTCATGAAATGGTAAGTTTTTGTTTTTTAAATAAACATTCATTCAATACCTGATAATGTCCGTACGCTTTGAATATCTCTCCGAGTGTGAAGTACTGTTGCCACGCGCTGCGGTCGGGCGGCTGCACCTCCAGCGAGCGCCGCGTCAGGTAGATCGCGTCGTCGAGGTACTGCAGCGTGAACAGCACCCGCGCCAGGTTCAGCAGCACCTGCGGTCAACGTCGCTAAATATATGACATTTGCCTCCAACACCGAGGTCACGCCACAATCCGCAGGTGGTAGATAAAAAATTGACGTTGTATAAATGTACCCAGTGTACTTACATGCAATAAAATGTTTTGACTTTTGATCCTACTAGTATTATAAAGGCGAAAGTTCGTAAGGATGTTTGTTACTCTTTTTCGCAAATACTACGGAACAGATTTTGATGAAACTTTACAGTAATATTGCGCATCAGAATAACATAGCTATAGATAGATACTTCGGGAAAAAACTTTTCCACGCGAGCGAAGCCGCGGGAAAAGCTAGTACACAATAAGCAGCAGGGTAATTCGGTGATGTCCTTGATTGAACTGTCGGTCGGTACGGCGAATTGACCATTCACGCCGCGCCGTTGCAATTTGACGCATTCGCAAAACGTCACGTTTGCTTCAAACATTGTAATATCTATAAATGTGATGAACTTGATTGATTCAACTTAGAATACTCACTTCTGAATTATATGGTGAGACTGCAAGGGCTCTTCTGAAACACTCTATAGACTGTCGAGTGTCGCCTTTGATTCTCCAGAAGTTTCCGATCTGATTATAAAGCTGTACTGACTTTGGTTTTTCTCTTTTAGCTTTTTTCAAACGTTTCTCTAACGCGTTAATGTCTAACTCTGTCACGCCGTTTTTGTAGGATTTCTTCTTGGTAAATATAAGGGCCACCTTAAAAGTTAAATGGAGAATTAATAATTTGCGTGGTTGAAATGCCTGTGTCTAACAGTAGGCGTCGAAGGGCTGTAATCATTATGATGATGATTTATTTCCATATATATATATTTTTTAATTTCGCAGGCTATTTTTAATTAAAATTGACTTATTGTATTTACACAACACAAGAATGAGCTTTTATGAGATCGAACATTCAGTCACAGGTTTCATGTTCCTAATGTCGGGGTGGTCCCGAGAAAAAGAGATTTAGTTCGAGAGAGAGTTCTCAGTCTTATGCTATTAAATACTCTGTGTCATAAGTCTTGTCTTGCTTAAAACAGTTTTTGCTTTCATAAACAGTCACATACTGAATTACCTGTGGTTCAGGCACATTGGGATGTCTATGACGTCTCGCCACTCCAACCAGGTTGTCATAGTAAGTGAAATTGACAGATTTTCCACAGTCTAAGTACTCGTCATCGGCATCTCCGTTCACTTCAGCTGGATTAGTCTCGTCACCATTTTCAATGCCAGCCCTGAAAAGTAATGTAAGGTTAAGGTGTATCATCAAATGCTAAGTACCTTTGATATAAAAATGTGTAAATTTATTAAAATTTAGATTGTCCTTTATAAAATGTAGGTTTACACTATTACACTATTTTATGCATCAATACAAACATATTAATGTATTATGGATGCAAACGGCCAATAGGATTACAATAGAATCATTATTTATCACTAAGATGAAATAAGATTATAAGTAAAATAAACAGTCAGTAACCTAGGTGAGGAAAACATTTGTCTAGATAAACACTGCACATTAACTACAGATATAGAGGAAGTATCAGTATAGGAGATAATATATTAAGAAATAGGAAATATCTACTATGAATCATGATAATAACTTCCAAATAAAATTAGAACATATTCTGTAGGTAAGAGATTTTCCAATAACCATCTAAATGAAATTGAATAAATATTGGAATGATTCTAGTCAGTAATACCTTACCTTACCTTCAGGTTCCACATTTAAGCTTTACACCCATAATTCTATATCTCTTTAATTTTGCTCTTACATATAATATAATATGAAATAACCAGATCAGTATCTACTGTATCATCATCATATTGATCTATCAATGTCCACTGCTGGACATAAGTCTTCCCTAATGAACACCACCACCCCACCCCACTATTTCTTGTTTCTTGATAATAGTGTATTCTGTTCAACACAGATATTTGTCCTGAATTACCTCTGCTGTTCATACATCTGACAGTCTGTACAGAACATGTCAAAGCCATGCTTGGTCCATGTGTTCCCATAATACACAGTTGAAGTTATTATGTTGAATACATTGTCATCTTCACTCATACTGACTTTATTGTCTGCTTCATCCTAGAACAACATATATGTTTATGTAAGTAGGTATTTATTTACATATGAAATTAGGTGCTTTGCAAATAACTATAACACAATAGCCAAACTATATTGAAAGATGATATTTGTAAAAATAATTAATAACTACTAATAAAGGTGAATTCAAGGTAAACAGGCTATTATATTGGTGATCTTAAAAAATCGCAGAAATAGCTGTGGTGAGTGGCGACCACTGATTATGTAAATGTCGCCAATGTACACGAATTTAGACTGACCTGCGGCAATGTATTGCCATCAACGATTTGTCCATCTTCAACATTCAATTTCCAAATATTAGATGTACGTGAATTAGTGGTAATAATTTGAAAAGAAAATATATACAGAACCAAACAAGTCAGGTATGGAGAGTCTCTCATTTTGACCATGCGAAACGAAAACAACCATGAAACTTATTTTCACATATAATTTAGCAAGTAATTATCACACTAAACAAATTATTAGAACACAATTCTCCGCAAGATTCAGATTTTTCACAATAAAAATCTCTTCAACCTTCCTCTCGCTATTTTGACAGCTTGTCAAGCAGTGTTGCTATTTAATTTAATTTAAGTCATACAGGCAAAATAAAGGGGGCCATGCATGACGCGATTTTTGGACAAATTAGATCTGATTTCCATTGCCTTTTTCTACCACATTATTGTCAGACCAAATCCGTCCGACCATTATTACACATCCTATATGTATATATATGATCCTATCCTATATGTAATATGCTCCTTTAAGTATGACTCCTAGATATATGATAGTCTAATACCAACATATGACTACTATCTGTCTACGTCATATATATAATATCCTACTTGACAGCATGTCGTGAAATAGGATCCTATCTGAATAAGGTCTTTTTGGCGGGATAGAGATGGAGAGATATTAATTGTCTTTTTTATTTAGCTTTCCTAAATTAAGAATTATTGCTAAGGTAGGTAACTACATTGAGGAATGCGTGTAGTAAACTGCAAACTGGAATACGTTTCTTCGGTAGCTAAAAACCTCATAGGGGCCAAATAATCTATCCTTTGGGGAAATCGGGTTTCTCAAGTGAGTCCCCTGTTTGATGATATGGGGAGTAATTTTTGATAGAATGTAGTAATGTAGCTTCATTCATGCGCAGATAGGTCCTGTAAAACTTTTTGTCCTCAATTCTAAGGAAAATACAATTATAGCATCAAGTATTGTTAAATTTTGATGATATCCATAGACAAAATAGGATCATATATTTATTATAGTGCAATATAGGCATAGCATCAAGTATTGTCATATTTATATGATGATATTCCATAGACAACATAGGATCATATATATAGTATAGTGTAATAGGGGCCTAAGAGTGAAATGAAAATGTGATATGTGCCGTACAACACTAGTAGGCAAATGATTGGAATTTTTTTGGCCGCACATACGTAGACATGTAGTATCTGGAAATCGGGTTTTTTGGTCGCACAGTATGTTACGTACTAGCAAAACAAATTTGTAGTAAATTGTGATTGATACATCGTATTGTTTGATTTTAATAAAATAATGCAATCAAATAGCAAAAAATCAATGAATAAACATTATTTAGTAAGCAATAAACAATGAAAAAAGAACGCACAGGCGACAATTGTCGCCCATTTAAATTATAAGTATTTTATTTCATTGCAAACATTTCCCAAACAAGTTTTATTGGATTATTTTAATATTTCTGATAATTTTCTTTACAGCTCATCAGATATTGAGTTTGACTGGTATAAGTTTTGAGAGGAGAAGTATTATTGTAAGTTTTTACGGATTTATTGTTTCGAGGTTATATTATTGATACTCTGTACATAGAAAAATCTATTGACTTTCTTCACATATAATATCCAGTATCCCTTCACATAACATAATTTATGAATCATCATGCAAAGTGTTCATTAAGTATGACTGCTTCCAGGGTTTTGTAGAATTGACAGTAGTGCCATTGAAAGATAATCTGAGATACATTCGCCTCAATGGCAAGCAGTGTCGTATCTACAGAGTGTGTCTCAATGATCAGTATGAAGCTACCTTTCAGTATTGCGACCCTTTCCTGGATATTTGTCAAGCTGACCCGAATACGTAAGTCCCACAATGTATATGGTTGGAATCTTTATAAAGGGGACTGAAATTTGCAGATTGTAGTAAAACAGGTCACTAGAAGGATTTAGGCCATGAACCGACCACTTTACCCTTTAAACCCCAACACATAAACAACAAACCACAACCCTTTATACAACAACCTAATCTAGTTTGTTTTAAGTCCACTTTTATTAACTCGCCTGTTTCGGTTCGTCATAGATAACTATTCTCTGTTATAGTCATTGATATGAAAAATTGTCCAAATCCTTGTCCAAATTGGTGTAGTTCCTAACTAAACTAAATTTGTACTTCCCACAGGAGGTCCCTTGAGGTATTCTCCCAATACCACTTATCTGCAGCACAGAAGATTGACCCAGACCACAATTCTGGGGAACTCCACATCCAGGTGCCAGAAGAGGCTGCCCACCTAGTGGGGGAGGGCAGGGGTCTCCGCATTGGCATTGAATTCTCCCTGGAGTCACCCCAGGGAGGGATGCATTTTGTTGTGCCTGATGGAGAAGGGAGTTTAGTTGAGGTGAGAAGAAATTTGTGAATACTTAGAGAGCCTTGTTCCAATAAGAAACAATATTGTTATTTTTTTTTACGAAACGAAAAATACGATTTACGAAAACAAAAAGGCAAATCAGCCCCCTTGATGTATAGTGGATATATTGTCGCCCATTGACCTGCAGCCCATACGCCGCAACACAAGTTTCCTCCCTGAAGATTAGGTTGGATTGTATTGTGTACCTGTAATTACACTGGCTCACCCACCTTATAAAACTGACCTACGTTACCTGTCTCTATGGGAGTCCAGAATAGCCCCATGGCATATTAAACAGAATATAGCATTTTCAGAAAATTTGGCTTCATCTAACTTCGTAAATGTTTCAGAAATCAGCTCACATGTTCACATACGGCCACTCAGCGCGCCTCTGGTTCCCTTGCGTGGACAGTTTCGCGGAGCCCTGCACCTGGAAGCTCGAATTTACCGTGGACGAGAGTCTGACGGCCGTGTCGTGCGGGGAGCTGCTAGACGTGGTGTATACCCCTGACCACAGGAGGAAGACGTTCCATTATGTGGTTAACACACCGGCATGTGCGCCTAATATTGCTTTGGCCATTGGGTGGGTATTTTGTAAAGCCCGTCCCAGACAATGTGTACAGGGGGCCAATGGCGCTAATTCTGAAAGATATTACCAAATCCAAACCATAACCAAAAACGTTATGCTGCATGTACACTTTTGGCAAACCTTTACAAAGGCAAGCCAAACCCCTGCTCCACACGTTTGCGTTGACGTTATTTTTTGGATTTTGTAATATCGTTCAGAATTAGCGCGATTGGCCCCCAGATATGTAGAAAGATGTTCTTTGCAAAAACTGCCCAGTCCCATGTAGCTCCAAGTGTACGACGTACGCTTTGTCGACTCTTTTTTAATTAATATAAATACATTAAAATATGAATGAAATAATTTTATAAATCTACAATACTTTTTGTAATCCATACTACTCGTAATATGGAAGAGGTAAAGTTTGTATGAATGGATGTGTGTGTGAAGTAATCTTTGTACCTACCTAATTTTCCCGCGTGAAAATATGTTCCTACGGGAAACTTGAATGGCTGCGGGCAAAGCCCCGCCGGGGCCGATGCTAGCCAAGTCACTGATACATAAATCCCTACTTTGGCAGTCAATTGTTATACCTATGTGTTGCAGGCCATTTGAAACATTTGTGGATCCATTCATGAACGAAGTGACGCACTACTGCCTGCCGAGCCTGATGCAGATATTGAAGAACACCGTGCGCTACGTGCACGAAGCGTTCGAGTACTACGAGGAGACGCTCTCCACCAGATACCCTTACCCGTGTTACAAACAAGTTTTCGTTGACGAAGTGAGTACTAATATTTATTAATTATTGTCTGAATATTAATATTTATTGTCTGAAGTATAATATGATCCGCAATGAGATGATCAATCACAGTATCTCCACATTAACAGTACTTGTTTATAAAATTTGATTTTAGATTTGTACTTGCGCACGTAATCAATGTAAATATGTAATATTGTGTGATCGATGAATAAATTATCTTTAATTTTTTAAATTTTTTATTAGGCAACACACACGCATATAATAATGTTTGGACAAATTTACATATGGCTGTTTAGTCCCAACTAAGCCGAAGCTAGTACATGGGTACTCGACAACTGATAAACATACATAAATACTTTTTAAATAAATACATACAAACACCCAGAATCCGAAAACCAACAGTTATGCTCATCACACAAATGTTGGTTTCGGGTGGGAATCGAACCCACGACCTTTGGCGCAGTAGGCAGGGTTACTACCATTACTCCTACAGGCCAGTCAGCATATTGCATATATTATAGCCTATTGGTGCTGGGGGTTTTGTAATAGGCTATATTACGTTATTACGTGGTAAAACAGCCGCGCAATCGTTGGGTTCAAACCGCGCGATTACGCGAGCTCACTCCCACGCGCAATCGCGCGGGATTGCGGTCAATCTGTTACTATTTCTAAAAACTTTTCAGACGGAAGACGACGCCACAGCGTACACGACCATGTCAATAATGAGCACCCATTTACTGCACTCCATCGCCATCATAGACCAGACGTACGCGAGCCGCAAGGCGATGGCGCAGGCGGTGGCCGAGCAGTTCTTCGGCTGCTTCATCACGATGCAGAACTGGTCGGATCTGTGGCTCGCTAAGGGAATACCCGATTACCTGTGCGGCCTCTACTCCAAGAAGTGCTTCGGCAATAACGAGTACAAGTATTGGACTCATCAAGAGTTGCAGGAAGTGAGTGATGATAATATACGTATAAATAATATAAAATATCTATTTTCCTTCATCATATTCACCCTTCAATATACACTGCTGGACAGAGGCCTATTTTCCTTAAAACACTAAAAGGGTCGATTTTATGGGGGTTGGCTGTATGGTAATTTAATTTTTAGGGGTCCGTGAAAACGGATAGCCTTATTATAGCGCAGATATTTTGTGACGTTTGTCTGACCGGCGGGTGCATAACTCGGAAACTACAGGACTGATTGAGCTGTAAAACTTAGAACACGTGTAAAATTCCGTGACGTAAAAAAAAAAGTAAGATATATATTTCAGGAAAACTAAAATATACGGATTCCACACATTGTGTATGAGGTAGTGTCCAACATACCACTTTCGCTTCGCTGAGTCTCAACATTCTTTTGGCATGGGACGCGAGTGCTCTATCTGCTACTGGTCTGCTGCAGACTGATAATAAATCAGTCTGTTAAAATTTTCTGTTAAAAATAATCATTCTGAATTTGCCAGGTGGTTGCCTACGAGGAGCAGTACGGTGGCATAGTCCTGGACCCGTGGCAGCCCCCGGCGAGCGGCGCGCGCGTGGACCCCAACGACGTGTTCTACTTCCCCGTGCGGAATGTGCACACCATGTCGCCGCGGTATATTGAGGTACAATATTCGACCCCAGAAGTTCCATACTTTTTAGTTCCGTAAAGAACTATACTCTATATATAACTTTGTATTCTCATATTATGGTCCTCCGAGTCATTCAAAGGGGTTACAGTGAAATAAAATTATGTTCTTTAAATTAACCTAACCTAGGTGTAGCGATTTTTTAAAAATCTTGAATGTGTCAATTAGATCTCTCCTTTCTTTGTTTTCCATTTTACTAATATACAAAATCATAATTCTATGTATTCCCTGCAGGTCATGCGAAAAAAGTCCCACCTAGTGCTCAGAATGTTAGAGCAACGCATCGGCCAGGAACTGTTGCTGCAAGTGTTCAACAAACAGCTCTCTCTCGCCACCAATGCTGCCAACACGAAGATCGGCGGCGGGCTGTGGGGCCACCTGCTACTGTCCACCAACCTGTTCGTGAAGGCCATATTCACTGTCACCGGGAAGGACATGGCGGTGTTCGTCGACCAGTGGGTGCGGACCGGTGGCCACGCGAAGTTCCAACTGACATCTGTGTTCAATCGGAAACGGTAAGTACAAATAAACGGGTTTTTTTCCGTTTGTGCAACAAAACATTCATGACAGCGTCCGTGGCGTAGTGGGCAAGACGCCGCCTGTCATGTAGAGAGCTTGACACCCGGTCGGGCCATGTAACAAAGGGTTTTTCTCGAAATATAATTACATTTGCTGACTGCTCTCAAACGGTCAAGGAAACATCGTGAGGAAAGATGCAACCTAATCCTCACCTACCGGGCCTATCTCTCTAGCCCCAACAGTAGGGACATATTAATAGACTGTTGATTTGTGCAATAATCTAAAGGCCATAAGTTGGTAGCCACTCCGAGGGAGAGCCAGGTTAGAATGCCTCGTGCTTTCTTACGCTTTAAACCGGAATACAGCAATGCATTGTTATTTGTCGGTAGAAATAGGAATAGGTAAGTGGTTCGCCTGCCTGTTAGCTACTTAATTTTCTTTTCTTTTTAGAAACACAGTGGAACTGGAGATACGTCAAGACGCGGTGCACGAGCGCGGCATCAGGAAGTACGTGGGCCCGCTCCTGGTGCAACTGCAGGTAGTTTTAGACAAAATTGACGTCAAAAGAGAATCTGGTATTCCAATTTTGAATAAACGAATTTTGAATTTAAAAGAGAATGTTGTATTCCAATTTTGAATAAACGAATTTTGAATTTAGAAGAGAATATTGTATTCCAATTTTGAATAAACGAATTTTGAATTTAAAAGAGAATATTGTATTCCAATTTTGAATAAACGAATTGTGAATTTAAAAGAATATTGTATTACAATTATGAATAAACGAAATTTGAATTTAAAAGAGAATATTGTATTCCAATTTTGTATAAACGTATGTTGAATGTTGCAGGAGCTGGACGGCACGTTCAAGCACACGCTGCAGATCGAGAACACGGTGGTGAAGGCGGACATCACGTGCCACAGCAAGAGTAGGCGGAACAAGAAGAAGAAGATACCGCTCTGCACCGGCGAGGAGGTCGACATGGATCTATCGGCTATGGAGTTAGTTTTATACCTTTAGGCGCATAATGTATACTGTATCAGGTCGTCCACTATATCAAAATGTCCCCTCATACAACTTTAGTATATATTTTTTTATTTATACATAAACATACATACATACAATACGAAGAAGGATTTTCTCCTGTGAATCAAAAGCAGCTGAATGCCATACCTACAGTCTGTAATACTGTACACTATATGGCATTTGGTAGTATATTTCTATATATTTGTATATATTTCTCGATAGTATTATCAAATCCCGCACACAACAAATGTAAATTCAAATGTGTAACGAGACTTACTGAAACAGCTAAAAATACCGCGCTTATCCAACTGCAGTTATCCGATCATTTTATTTTGGTCGAAAGTTTTTAATTGATGGGGTCATATTGAGGTCATATTGTTTTTAATTGATGGGGTTGTAACGCGAAGCTATTGAAGGCGGTCGATTTAAAATATACATTTTGTATTCCATTTGTCAGACTTAAAAAAAAAAAAAAAGGTCAGGTGGAACACCGGGGAAAGAGGAATGACTAGACCAGAATAGACTGGACGTATAATAGAGCTCTATAGGTGTCCAGCATACACTGGTCTACTCTAGAGTACTCTTGACCTGACCTTATTGTAACGATTTCTTTTTTCCAGCGATTCTCCGGTGCTGTGGATCCGGCTCGACCCCGAGATGTATCTGCTGCGGAGCACCGTGATCTCGCAGCCCGACTACCAGTGGCAGTACCAGCTGCGGCACGAGCGCGACGTGACGGCGCAGAGCGAGGCCATCGACGCGCTGCACAACTACCCCGAGCCGGCAACCAGGAAGGCCCTCACCGACACCATAGAGAACGAGCAGACCTACTACAAGATCAGGTGTAGGGCCGCGCACTGCTTGACCAAGGTGAGATCATTAGTTGGTGGATTTTTTTGCAGATTTGGTACTTGTTTTGTGGAATTCACAGGAATTTGAGAAATCAGAGGAATTTGAGGAATCATCAGTCAGAAACACAGTTTTTTTTTGGTGATTTTTAATCGACTTCCAAAAGTGGGAGGTTCTCAGCCTAGCTGTTCTTCTGTATTTATGTGTGAAAATTATTTAAAGCTTGGTGGCGCTCATTGGGGAAGGACTATGTTCAGCAGTAGACGTTAAAAGGCTGATATGATGGGTTTAACAGTGCAATTGTATTGACACTGGATTGATTGATTAATAAAATGATTGACTAATAAATGAAAATGATGTCGTTATTTTAATTAAATAAATTAAACGGTCAGGTGGCGAACGCAATGATCAGCTCGTGGGCGGGCCCGCCGGCGATGCTCACGATATTCCGCAAGATGTTCGGTTCCTTCGCGGCGCCGCACATCATCAAGCAGAACAGCTTCGACAACCTGCAGCACTACTTCCTGCAAAAGACCATACCGGTGGCGATGGCAGGTGAGATTCAGTTGAGGCTCACTTAGGTTAAGTAGCACTTAGCCTAAAATTAGATCAATAGAATGTATAATTTTCTTTAGATTCCGTCAAAACGGATAGGTTATAACGAAGGTTTTTTGTTCTGTCTCTCTGCCGGATATCTCGAAACTACTGGACTGATCGAGCTAATGGTACATGTGTATATAACTAGATACATTACACCGGGGCTGGTGGGTAAGGCCTACGTCCAGCAGTGGACATTTAAGGGCTGATTGTTTGTATTGGTTGTGTATACTGTGCGGGAAATGAAAATAAAAGCGAGTCTTTCGGGTCGTATGTACCAAAATTGTCCGCTGTAAATCTCTATGTAAGTTACTATCGCTTTAGTGAGGATGTGAACGTTAGTGAAAATCGCCGACTAACTCTAGTCGTGCCATGTGGACTGCCGTGCTGTGCTGTAACCGCCGATTTAATGAATAAGAAATATGATAAATGAGGCGTGTAGTAGTGAATAAGAAATGGTAAATGAGAGTATAAATGAGCCGCTTTAGATATCAGACGACTCCAATATAAATATAGATATCTATGTTAAATTAGATATGGCTTAAAGGTCTAGTAACCAAGCCAAAACCTATATAAAAAAGAAGTGACATGTACTTTTTGCCGCAGGCCTCCGCAACATACACGGCATCTGCCCGCCGGAGGTGGTGCGGTTCCTGCTGGACCTGTTCAAGTACAACGACAACTCTAAGAACCACTTCTCAGACAACTACTACAAGGCGGCGCTGGTGGACGCGCTGGCCGCCACCATCACGCCCGTCATATCCGTGCTGCAGCCGGTGAGCTACACTTCCATTCGGATTTTTTTCTTTTTTTTCAGGTTTGTGACTCAAAGTAGTCAATGCCAGCCTCGTAAGGAAACACTGCCATGTGGAGAATTATCAATATGATTATTCCGTAGTCCGACGTGGGACGCTTATAATAAGTCCGTCCTGTACAGCGCCATTACCATAGGAATTTGGTAGCAAAATTTGACATTCATAGTGCTTGACGAAATTTTATTTTTTCTATCGATATGGGTATCGATAAAAAATACTTCGCATTTGAAAAATTGTTTTTGCATTTGATAGCTCAATTCTTGAGGAAAGTAATAGGCTATTTAACATCACGCTACGACCCTTAGGAGGCGAGCAAAAATACGTTTCACGTAAAACGCCTGCGGCTGTACCGAGTGCAGCGTACTAAATTTGTTTTTACTTCACCAGGGCGCACCAATAACTGCCGACTCCCTCTCGGCGGACACGAAGCTGGTGCTAGAGGAGGTCACTCGCGTGCTGAACCTGGAGAAGGTGTTGCCCTGCTACAAGAACACGGTGACGGTGAGCTGCCTGCGCGCCATCCGCCGCCTACAGCAGTGTGGCCACCTGCCCAGCATTCCGACCGTGTTCCGCGCGTACGCGCAGTACGGACAGTACATCGGTGGGTCAAACTACACGGCGTGACAGCCCCCGCACGTCAACCGAAACAAAACCAATGTACACTGGTCTCTCATAATATTGAAACTCTCTAATACGCTGGTTTATCATTAGTAGGATACAATAGGTAACATTGTGAAACAACGCCATCTGTTGGCAATATATTTCTATTTATTTAGTTCGTGAAAATTCACATGAAATCCGTAGCCATATGGTTTCACCCGCTTTGAATTTGGATTTTCCAATTTGCATAAATATCTTTTTGAACTAGCCTGTGTGGTATTCTGATGAATAATCTATGTTATTGTAAAGTTTCATCAATCAACCTGTTCCGTAGTTTTCGCGTGAAACATCTAAACTCCCAAACATGCATTAAAACATCCTTACACACCTGCCTTTATAATAAGGGGATAATTATTTATTTCCTAGATGTGCGGCTCGCCGCCTTCGAGTGCCTGGTGGACTTCGTGCGGGTGGACGGCAAGCTCGAGGACCTGGCGTCGCTGCTGTCGGCCGTGGAGGGCGACCAGGACCCCGGCGTGCGGCACGGCCTGGCCCGCCAGCTCGTCAACATGCCGCCCTTCGAGCGCGCGCAGAGACACCGCCTTGACACGGAGGCCGTCGTGCACAGGTGAGACTATAAGCCAGCATACGTATGGTTGGCAAGTAACCTGGTATCCTCTCACAGACGTTGAGTGTAACCAGAACCCAAGAGTAAGATTATATACCTAAATGATAAAATTCTATGGAGTGCCCGATGGCTCAACATAGATAAATATTGTAATGAACAAGCTATATGTATGAAAGCAGGGGCCTGTGCTATTGGTTGTTACTGTTTCTTCCCCTCGGCGACATGCGGGTGGAAACAGAGTAGTTTTAGTTTTAGACAGAATTGACATCAAAAAGAGAATGAGTAAAAATATCCTAAATATTGATGATGGCAAATTTTACTGACAGGAAACATTCCTTTATTTTCAAAAATAAGTTATTTAAATAACTGCATTTAAAGATTTTTACGAAACCACCTGTCTGAGCCGGGAATCGAACCGGACAAAAGTGGAAAAATCGCATTCTGTATTTTTATGATATCAATAAAAAGTGTCAATCATCAGAATCCTAGGACACGTAAGTTGCGGGTAAAAACTAGTTAACAAATAAGATAACCTAAACATCGTAAGTAAAGTTGTTATCAATATTTAAAAAAATATTGGTCTCTTTCAGATTATAAATCTTTACTACGTGGGTGTTATCGCTTGTAACTATACGACAATTATACTGTATGGTGATGTCAAGTGTCATGAGATATAAGATAACGTTGTATTTGTTTTAGGCTTTGGAACAACATAAACACGCACTTGTCAAACGACGCGAGGTTGAGATGCGACCTCGTGGATCTCTACTTTACTCTGTACGGGCTGAAGAGGCCCATATGCGTGCCTCTGCCTGAGATCCAAGCCATGATGAAACAGATGCACAGCAAGGAGCGCGAGAGGCTGGAGAGGGAGCGAGAGAGGGAGAGGGAGAAAGAGAGACAGAAAGAGCTCGAAATTCAGCCGGTGATTAAACAGGAAATTGAAGATGTGGGTGAGGTAAATATAAACTAAAAATTACTTGTATGTGAGACACATGCTTCGATTATATATTACTAGCTTTTTCCTGCGGCTTCGCCCGCGTAGAAAAGTTTATCCCGTGTACATTGTGAAACAGCGCCCTCTATGTAGGCGTTTTGTTACTTAGGAGGTATTAGCGGACGCCCTGCGACTTTGTCCGCGTTAAAAAGTAGCCTATATGTTATTCCAGGATATAAGCTATCACTGTACCAAGTTTCATTAAAATCTATTCGGTAGTTTTTGCGTGAAAGAGTAACAAACATCCTCACAAACTGTCGCCTTTATAATATTAGTAGGATCTAGATAAAGAACTTCATACATTCAATTTAAAAATCCATCATTAACAATTTAACATATACAAATTGTGCTTAAACCTTTTTACTAAACGTACATAATATTATGATGAGATCCGATAACAACGGCGGATAACAAAACAAGGCTTAGAGGATATTTAAGCGCTATATTGTCGTGCCACCATTTGAGCACTGATGCGGTATCTATTTAATGTAAGATCGTGGAACGTATGAGTAAGATAAGACTTATTATGTGTACCTTTAGAAATGGAAAACATGTTACCTACAGAGCATAGGTAAATAATTACACAGTCTCTACAGATAAAAGAAAACTTTTTTACATACATATCTTGGTTACTAGGTAATTAAATTCAAAATCAGTCTGATCAACAGCCTAAAATATATCATTCAAATCGGCCACTTTACTGGCTAAAATCTTAAAGGCTCCTACAGCCGATGGCAGACAAAAAAAAATTCAAATCGGTTCACAAACGGCGAAGATATCGCGTAACATTATGTAACATACACAAAAAACATACAGTCCAATTGAGAACCTCCTCCTTTTTTAAGTCGGATGATTATTAGACTGTTGATTTGATTTGTATAATATGGATTTTTAATATTAGGTGAAGTACGAGCCGGAAGTGGGCCCGCTGGAGGACCCAGGGGTGCCAACTGTGCCCACCGTCACGCCGCCCGATATAAAAATAGACTTGGAGCTGCCCGTGCCCGTGTCCAGCATCAAAGAGGAGGACGTCAAGGTCGACGTGACCTCGGTCCAAGAAATGCCTGTTAGAGTATACAGTGTAAGTTATTGACAAAGGTACAAGACCAGCCAGTCATGTGCGGTATCGAAATTTATCGATGTGTACTGTAAGGCATCTTTTGGGTGGACGTAGCTAATTATGATATGCATTAATTATATTTTATGTTTCTATTATTTCATTCCGGTAAAGAAAGACTTACACACAGAAATACATCAACTTCTCATCGCGATGATTGAGTCGATGTATTTCAGTGTGCAAATGAAATAATACAAATGTAAATTATGTATTGCGTATCACTATTAGCTATGCCCACCCTGAGGATCCCTTACACGTGGTAAGGGTACTAGTGATAATTAATTTTACAAGTATAGTAGGGTAAAAATCTAGTCTTATTAATTTTTTTTTCGTCACTATTACTCTTCCGGTCCAAAATGTGGAATTTCTAAAAGTTAAATTCTTCTAATGTTGAATCATCATCATCAAAAGAATTCATCATTTTGGGCCTAAAGGACTACAACTGGGTACTTTCTGTGTGTACAGGATGACAACAAACGCGAGTTCATATCCGACAACGCGGCGCCGCTGCCCGGCATCCCGGGCACGTCGGGGCCGGTCGGCTTCGAGCCGGGCATGTTCCGCCACGACAAAGACGATTTGGGCGGCCCTAAGGTAAGTTTACCTGGTATACTAAACACTGTTTTTAGGTATCCGTGAAAATCCAATTTTCCTTTATAAGGGAATAAATTGCTCTCGCAAAGCTTTATCTGCCGATCTGTCCGCCAAATAATTCGAAAACTACTTGACGGACCAAGCTGAAATTTGAATCATTTATTTATATGTAGAATTGCCCCGACAATAAAAGAAAAATTATGGTAATTTCGAAATAAAAATGTTTTTTATTTATTTTATTGAATAATTTGATTTGTAAGTAGGTACCGAGCGATACCTTTAAAAAATTGCGATACCTTTAAAAAATTGTATTAATAAGTATTCGTGATTTTTTTGGGGTATAAGTTGACGTTTGATTTAGGGTATTTAAATATTATTTATTTACATGACCGAAACCTTGTGCACTGACTATTGCTGACTTGATGCTATACATATTTACATCTAGAAATGATCTAAAGATATATTGATGGTAGGGCTCTAGGTTCCGTATGGATGGTCACCATCCTCTTACCTAATCTAACTGCAATGGTTTGAAGGGAAAGACAGTAGCCACTTGCCGTCATTCCGTAAAAGAAGATACCTAAGCACGATTGCGTATTTTCAGCCGAAGAAGAAGAAGAAGGACAAAAAGAAGCATAAACATAAACACAAGCACAAACACAGTAGCAAAGATAGATTGTCTAAGGATAAAGACAGTAGAGACAGATCTCTGCCCCCGCGGCCACCTTCCAGCACTGACCATCTTAAAATTAAAGAGGAAACCAGGGAGACTCTCAGCTCGTTTAGCTCAAGCCAAAGTCCTTCAGAGGATATCTCGACGATGCAGAGTAATATGAGCTTCTAAATATATAAAAGGTCATTACAACTTAACTACATAAACTTGTAGAAATTTATATACAGGCTGTAACTACTAGTATGTTATGCAAAAAAAAATCAGTTTACAGTATCATTGCGAGTCACTTTTCACTGTCACATTTCTCTGTTTGTTTTTATTAAATATAGACGTTATTTAATATAGACTACCAACTGTTTTTATGATTTTTGTCGAAAACTAAGTAATTTATAAATGCTACAGCCTGTGTATGTTATTGCCAAAGTTTGTGTATTTAATTTTTAAAGACCCTTCATAACTAATTTAGATATTATTATTTGTACTATGAATTTGAATGAATGTGTATGTATTTGTATAATAGCAATCTGTAGAATCGGAAATGATATGTAAAGTGACGTAAAGATATAAGGTTAAATAAATTTGTATTATGATAAGTTGTAATTGCATTTCCTTTTCCAAGTAAAAACAGCCAAGGTATAATAATACGAAGGCCGATAAGCCGAAAGGTCAATAATACGAAGTGATTTTGACGTGAATAGTCTGTAACTTAGCTACACGTTGAGAAACGGGTTCTTTTGGCCAATCCCTTGATTCGAAACTATTATATAAACCGTACTCGCCGTGTTAAAATGCAAGAACAAACCGATCATAAAGAAAAATAAATGGAGAACAGCTTACCCCATTTTCTTCTAAATGTAGCAAAATAGATAAACCCGGAAATTAACTGTTGAGTTTTGTAAATTTGTGAACTAGATAGAATTTAAAATGTAAACTAAACAATGACCTGGAAAAAGTTATGCAGAACTAATGATTTCTGTGGCTTGACAGATCTATTGTGTGATTATACTTCTGAATTAATGAGTTCATGAAATGAACAATGATTTACTTAATAATTTTTTTGTGCAATTTAATGCATATTTGTATTGTTTGCATAAATTGCAGGTAAAATATAAGAAATATGCATTTCTGCGATATTTATTCAATAAGTAATCTAAGTAGGACGTTTATAGTATAAACTAGTTTTTTAAGCGTGACACACACTGGGCGGCGGCGTTGCGAAAGCGTTGCGGCGGCGAAGGTTTGTATGAAGAACGCGCCGCGCCGCGCCGCCGCCGCTTTGATGTAAAGGGTTTCATACTATTTCGAACATTACAGAAAAAAACCGCAACGCTTTCGCAACGCCGCCGCTCAGTGTGTGTCACGCTTTACCCGACATTTTTTTATTTTTTACGCGGCGAAGCCCAAACGGAGGGTTGTGTTTAACGCGTATGTTTGTATGTATGTATCCTAGTCCTATGTCCGCTCGTAACGACTCAATGCCTCAACCGATTTTGATAAATGATACGTCATTAGATTCGTCGTACTGTTTCATCAAAATACGTTCAGGCGTTATGACCTGATTGAGCAACCAACAAACATCAACACTTCACATAAATAAAATATAGGCATATTATGAGTCATAATAATTGTCATAATTTATGACTTCAGTCTCGATAACAGTCATGCAAGTGCGGAAGTTTTAGAACAGAGCCAAGTGTCTAGGGGACGGGACAGTGTAGCGTTGACCGTAACATGAGACTGCGGCTTTGGATCGGGTGACGTCTAGTTTCAGTTACGCGGCGCCCTCAATAATCAATATTAGGATCAAATACAGGCATAGGCTTAGAGCAACAAGACTACCGACTCTTCGAAGGGAAGACGCGTTTTCTTCGAAACATCCTGCTATTTTCGCGGAAGAGCTACACACACAGACCGCACGTCATTAATTTTTGGTACTGAGTCCTGTTCGGATTGGATCTAATAGCACTATATTATATTAATTAAATGGCACACGGTAAATTACCTATGCCAAGTTTATATATGCAATACACATATCACATGTCCATACTGTCATACCAAATTAGGATTTTTACTCCTGCAATGAGACAATAGATAAGATTCACAAATATAATATCCAAGATCAACTTTTACAAATTGTATAAAGTAGTTTGTTCCCAAGTGAGAATCGAATCAAAAGAGCGTCAGTGGCGTAGGGGATAAGACGCGGCCTATCATATCGAAAGGTCCGGAGTTCGATCCCCAGCTGGGCCATGTACCAATGGGTTTTTTCTCGAAACTTAAGTATATTTACTGACTGCTCTCAAACGGTGAAGGAAAACATCGTGAGGAAACCTGCATACGCCGAAGAAGAAATTCTTAGGCGCATGTGAAGTCCACCAACCCGCACTGGGCTAGCGTGGTGGACTATAGCCCGAACGCCCTCGTTAAGAGGGTAGGCCTGAGCCCCAGCAGTGGGGATATTAATAGGCTGTAGATGATGATGATGATGAATCGAACCCACGCCCTATTGCTCTACGCCACGACCTCTGCGCACGAGTAACGACCAAGCCACTATGACACGAGGCGGTCAAGGACTAGAGATAATCAGTACTGTGGAGAGTAGTGCGTATCATAAATACAAATAAAAAAGAATTAGGAAGCAAATCTTACACTAGCCTTTCAATATCGTTGATATTAGAATTAATTTATATGATTGGGCGGTATCGTCGTGTACTGTGGTATCGTCGCATCGATCCAGTTCCACGACTACTATTATCGACTTTCTGTATAAAGCAACACTGAAGGGGAGCTGCCATACTCAGGCGTTCCCCTCTGCCAAAGTTATAAGACCACTTGGTCATGCGCGGTGTCGAAATGTATCGGATTACATGCATAATGATCCGTTTTAAGAAGGTTGAATGTTGATGAAATGTCCACGCAAAATGTTGTCTTCCAGAAATAAGTATACTATCTAATCTTACCAATCTGTTTTTATCTGTTTATTTGTTTTTATTTTAGGGGCTTTTTACAATAAATAATATCAGCCTCATCATAGCCTGAGTATAAACTTAGCCTGAGGTACCTACATTTTTTACAAAAGGTAATTAAATCATAAATCATTCTGGCTGACCTCAAATGATTTGTAATGTGCCCACATCCCATAAATTAATTTAGAGTTGAAGTGGTCTCAAAAAAGCTACTTTTGTCACTATTTTCTGTCGACAGTCTGTTGTCTTTCTTGCGTATAGTTTGCTTGTGGATCGCCCGCGAAAAATGACAAATGTTTCGCATCGGAATAGAAAACGCTATGGGGCGTCTCCCCTGCGGGTGGAGCCGGCGGCCCCGTGTTGCTCTAAGGCTTCGTGTTACCGTGTAAATAAATGGTATTGATACAGATTAAAAAGAAATATTCTTTGAATCGAATAACTATATTCATGCAAAAACGTTGCGTTTGAAATGGACCTTGAATACCCTTTTCAATTGGATTTTTAATTTGTAATGACATCGTATTGTATAAAAATGTCTGTCGACATAATTAATTTGCTCTGATAAGGTGGGCGCGTCAAGGTGCACACGAATAAACTAACTTTGCACCGGTTTTGCCGTTTTAAAGATTCATTAAATACCTACGGTCCTGTTAAATGCGTTCTAAATTGCAACGGGTAATAATTAAATAGACCACCTGAAATTAATGGGTTATTATTTATCGCAAACACATCAAAGACTGGATTTAAAAAGAGAAAATTACCTAGTCTTAAAAAAAATGAGCCATATTTTAAACTTGACATTGCATAATATGTATTTTTATTTAAAATTGTGAATACCTAATCATAATTTGTTGGTAATTATTTAGCTAATATATCTCATATATAAAAGTTAAAAACATTTTTTTAGTTAATAGTACTTAGATAATTCTGTCATGTCTATTTTATGGTGGGTACATTAAGCACAGTATACGTAAATTAGTGAATGTTTGGAACCACTGTTTTGAGATACCGCAGTGTAAATATATGTGTATGGATGCTACATCACGGATATATTCCCATTGGCTTGAGTCTTTGCCGCTGATTAGTTGTGTTTTAGACGTAATGGGCTCTACATAATAATTATCACACTTTGATTTTGTTCTCGGAACAATTAAATTTTTCGCGTACTTTAGTGTAGGTAAAATAATTTTATAAAGTGTTAAGGAAGTTCGTTTTGTGATATAAAAGAAACAAAGTTGAGATGGCATCTATACAGAATGGATATTCGAAGAAAAAGTTGGATGTGGCCATAGTTGGAGGTGGGCTTGTAAGTAAATATTTGGATTTTAATTGAACATACCTTTTATAATAATTATGTAGTTCTAAGGTAGGTATGTAAAATTGTGGTCATTTTGAGAAAGTGGCCCATGGTATTCTATGGTATAATTAAATTGCAATATCTAACAAAAAGTTAAAAACCGTCCAAATTTAAAAAAGTTATAAGTTTTTCAGAATTGTGATGTTTCTTTTGATGGCCACTTTCGCACCTTAATTTTTTATAGCAAAATTATATGATCTTACCTATTAATTGGTTAGACCACCTAAATGGCCCACCTTTGAAACCCGATAATTTGAAAAGATTCTCAAAAGAATTCTTTAACCATAATAGTAGCTATTTATTTACCGAATACCTATGTCTGGGGTGCATTCTGATTTCCATACACATTGAATAGGAATAAATTGATCTCAATCTTAGATGAAATCAAGGGAGGAAAGATCGGTACGCTCTTACATTCATCATATCAGCCGAAAGACGTCCACTGCTGGACAAAGGCCTCCCCCAAAGATCTCCATACGACGACGACGCTCTTACATTGCATAAACGAAAACTAAGCTCGGTGCACGACTGCATCACACACACTCTCATCTGAAATCGTAGCGTTCGTACGATCACCAGTACCTATATATTGTACTGTTGTACAGTATTTTCTAGAAAAACCATTTATCAACGAAGTAAATAACATGCAATGATTAAGCCGCCATTGCGTGCTGGACTGACCACGTACTTGTACTTGACACTTAGTTTTGTAGAACCATTTTCAGTAAGTAAGTAACGTATCTTCGTCTTTATGGTTTCATCTAAGTATCTAATTTATTTTAATTGCTGATAATTATGTAGACGTTTTGATCACAGAGAAAAAATATCGCAGTCACAAGTTCATTACCTAATTACTTGTTCCTTAAATATCAACCGAGGCATGATCTTGTCACATTGTGATGTATTTAACAGGTAGGATCTCTGGAAGCCTTATACATGGCAAAGAGAGGTCACCATGTCCGCCTGTACGAGTATCGGGAGGGTAAGTTATTTGTACTTATATGTATTTTAAAGTTGTTTCTACACTTTTATGATAGCGAGTGAGTTTGCGTCTAGGGCCATATGTTTTTATTGCATTAAGTTAAAAACAGGACTATAATTTTAGTCTTAATTTCTCGAAGGTTCGAAATCCCCCCGGCCACCCACCAAAGAGATCGTAACTCTATGGTTTTTAATATCGGGGGTACCTACCTACGGAATCCTGTTGGGGCACAGGCCTACCCTCTCAACGAGGCCGTTAGTGCTATATAGTCCACCACGCTAGCTCAGTGCTAGGTGGTGGACTTCACATGCGACTAAGAATTTCTTCTTCAGCGTATGAAGGTTTTCTCAAGTTTTCCTTCACTTTTTGAAATGTGCTTAAGTTTCGAAATAAAAACCATTGATACACGGCACGGCCGGGGATCGAACTCGGACCTCTCGACATATCTGACTGCGTCATCCCCACTACGCCACTGACGCCTTTTGCTAAAGCCTAAAATGATTTCATTTTTTATATTTGATGGATATATTTTTGACTGACCTGTTGGCTTAGTTGGTAGTGACCCTGCCTACTGGAAAAGATGTCGTGGATTCGATTCCCACCCGGGCCCAACATTTGTGCGATGAGCATATCTGTTGGTTATCGGATTCTGGGTGTTTGCATTTAATTATTTATTTAAAAGTATATAATGTATTTTTATCAGTTGTTAAGTACCCATCTACAAGCTTCGGTTTAATTTGGGACTAAACAACCTTGTATGAATTTGTCCAAAACATTATAATTTGTCAGATATAAGGAAGACTCCACAAGCAAGAGGGAGGTCGATCAACCTCGCGCTCTCGGTGCGCGGGCGCAGGGCGCTGAGGGACGTCGGACTCGAGGATCAGCTGATCGACCACCACGGGATCCCCATGGTGGGCAGGCGGATCCACAGGATCGACGGATCCACTTACGTCATACCTTACGATTCGAGGTCCAACCAGGTGTGTTACCTTTTCAAAGACTTAATTATCCTACTAATATTATTAACGCGAAAGTTTGCAATCATGTTTGGATGTGTGTTACTCTTTCACGTAAAAACTTCCGAACAGATTTTGATGAAACTTTACAGTAATATTAGATTATACATCAAAGTAACACTGGCTTTAATTCATAAAGATACCTCGGGAAAAGCTGTTCCCGCGGAAAAAACTTGTCTTCGGGGGCGAAGTCTCGGGAAACAGCTAGTTCTATGTAAACTGACGTAGACATGGTCTACTCCTTCATGGTATAAGCCAGAAGACGTCCTCTATTGGACAAAGGCCTCCACCAAATATGTCCACAATGACGGTCCTGCGCTGTCCGCATTCAGTTCGCTCTGACCAGATCGTCGGTCCATATTGTGGGAGGTCTGTCTATAACGTTTGTGCAGTTAATTTTGAAAGATACGTCGTATGTATAAATTGTACTAACGCACTGTTGCAGTGCATTTAGTAATATCTTAATTACATTTTACGTAATTATTATAATATTTAAAATATTTAACCTGCCTAACATAAATTAAACTAAAAATACATATTTTGTTTTCAGTGTATTTACTCGGTGGGACGAAATTATCTCAACGGTCTGCTACTGAAAGGTAAATATTAATATACATACTGTCCCAAAATTCAACGCAAACCCTAAGAGGCAGGTACGCTTTTGAAAAGTCGTTAGTTTTCTACATAATTATTCACTCTTTAATGAGTTTCCGGAAAATCCACACAGATTAATTTCCTCTCATAAGAAATAGATTTTATTTCATAATCTGAAACGTGTACGTCTGTGTATTTCCTTATTGTATGTTGGTACATATTTGCCAAAGATAAGATACATTAATGTTTATTGAATATATGCTTTAACTCATGACTTTGCCCGCTTAGGTTTATTAATTTATCAACACTCGATCCGAAGGTTTGGTGTTTTCATGCAAAACAATCTGTCACTTTTCGGGGGGGGGGGGGGGGGGGGTCAACACATATGCACACTTGTATGTACACGGTCACCTAAGATATCACGTCGGAAAAGACGAGTACCTATATATCGACTTTACTCTTTGTTGCTTAAAATCAAAGACTTAATGATAGAGGAGGGGACCCCCGCTCTGGATCTTTTCTGGTCCAAAGGTTATGGTCCTCGCTGTCCAGCGAGGCAATGCCGCTAGCGTTTTCGAAACCTTTGGTCCAGGTCAGCCCCGGGGCGGTCTCTTTGACCACCAACCACATTGATAAAATAAATTATGAAAGTAGAAAAACGTAGCTTTTTACTTAATTTATGATTTTAATATTTGTTTATGGATGTATTTTGTAATAGGTTTATGATACTATTTAATAAATCATTTATTAATTAACATTAAAATATAAACCTCAGATAATATTTCGTACTAGTCATACAATATTTTCACTGTTCGCCTTCGGTCATCTACATAAAGATACATAATGTAGGTAGGTATATACAAATTCACTTATGTCTCACTTGCATTTAAAATACAACCGCAGTCCAAAGCCTTACATTTATTTCGAAAATGAGTACAGATTTGACACACCTACTTATATTGCAATGAAACGAAACACGCGCGCCGCACGCGACCGCAGCGCGACGCTCACATTGATTCACTCAACAATGCTTAGAGTATATTTATGCACTGTTTTGTCTTAACAATATTATCCAGTTATATGATCGAAGCCTTCTATTCGTCATCAATAGCAAATTATGTGCAATCAAAGGGACAGACGTAACTCCCAAATTAGTTATTTATAGTCCCCGGAGTTTAATTTTCTGTAAACATCTTTAATGTATGTTTCAACTCTTATCTTTAATGATATTAGTATTACATGTTTGTATAGATTACAGTTATTTACTTACATGTATAAAGTATTGTAGCTAGCGAAACAAGCGACGCTATTCTCCAAACTTTTATTTTATCTTAATACTAAAAAGCAATAATCCTTAATTTAAACCTTGTTTTAGCTGCAGTCTATGCACAAAAAAAGTTTAAAATGTTTAACTACTAACTTTCTTTGTATACTTTTACGTTCTACTAATTGACACAATAAAGAAACAAAAAAGGACAACAATGTTGCCCGAACATGATTTTCAGGCCATTTGAAATAACCTCTATTTCATCATTTACAGAATCGGAAAAGTACGACAACGTGGAGAGATTCTTCAACCACAAGTTGACTGATGCCAACCTGCGAAAGGGTTCCCTCCAATTTTTAAAGTAAGGACCAGTTTTTTAATTATATTAGATGGACTCACACTTAACTTCAATTTTATCTGATGGGAAGTGAGCGCTTAGAGCAACACGGGGCCGCCGGCTCGATCCGGAGAGGAAACACCATAGCGTTTTATTCCGACCGTATCATATTACCGATTTTATTCCGATCCTGTCAAATTTCGCGGGTCGATCCACTCACACATTCATACTTGTAAGCTGCTACAAACAAAACACACGTAACAAATCCATATATTTCGATACTTGTGCTGCCTGTTGTGAAACTCGGCCACGGTGTTTTAATACCATTCATTAGGAGACAGTTGCATAAATTACTATTTCGTTATTGTCAGGACGGACACAAGGGAGACTGTCGACGTGACCGCGGACCTGGTGGTCGGGGCCGACGGCGCCTTCTCGGCCGTCCGGAAGGCGATGATGAAGCAGCCTCTCTTCGACTACAACCAGAAGTACATCGAGCACGGCTACTTGGAGCTCTGCATACCGGCCGATGACAACGGCGATGTAAGTGATAAAAAATATCATATCTTCACGCTATAACCTTGACCGGCTATGCAGTGAGAACGGAGCGTCAAGTATCTCGATCCTGACACACCTCTTTCGCTTCGCTCAGTCTCATCATTCTCACTTAGGTACACAACAACTATCTTGATCTTACCCAAACCATTCGTTAAATTACAATATGATTACAATTAAATCACGAGTTACTTAATTATTGACGCGAAACTGTGCGGAGCAGCGCGAAAACCTGCAAACGAACTTTTTCCCGAACATTTCTACAAATAAAGTGAACGATGAAATGAGAGAGCCCGACAAGAGTATGGTAAAAGGAATCCTTATGCTGTCCATACCCACGTTCTTGAATTGCTTTCCCTTCTTATGAACAGCTCTTTGGATTTTGTTGAGAATCACGTTCAAATTTGCTATGAATAAACCAGTTTCTTGCATGCGTCTAATGTAACTTTGAATCTTTCGTTTCAAAGGAAAACCTCTATTCATATACATTGCAGTTGGTATGATACTCGAAAATTCTGAAGCGTCCAGCTTGTGGTTTCCCTCGCTGTCCAAAAATAAATGTTCTCGCAATTGGTAGGAATGTTTCATCTCTATTGCGAATAAATCATCTCTCGATGCAACAGTTAGAAGCGCTTTTTCTGCTAACCAACATTCTGGGATATCGTTTGGTGGCCAGCTGTGGTTGAAGGTGAATTTAAAAAAACTGCGGACAGTGTCGCTTAAACAGGGCTTGTAGTGGTAGTTCTGTAAATTGTCCGGATCAATATGACGAACTTGGTGACTATGTCCTGTGATCAGGCTGAAGAATGCTGTAGTGTAAAAATTGCTGATAAAAAATGTAAACCAAATCCAGCACGCCAGCACCGATCTTACTCTTTTTTCATCTGATAAGCTTTGGCTTGTGGTACCGTAGAAGTATCCCCACAATTTAAGGATTAACGATATATAATCCTTTGGTTTTTGTGATCTGCTGTGTAGGACTGCAAAAATTATTATGATGAGGCAATAAAAAAATGCAATCAAAGACCAGCTTCTTGTTCGGAATTCTTGGTAAACCTTCTTCCAATCGTCATCTGGCACCCTAGCTGTGAATAATTGAGGGCGGGCGTAGTTGTATCCCCAGACAAACTCAAACCATCTAGCTCGGTTATATATCAAGAGGAATCCACCAGCCGCAATGTCCGATTTATTTGTTTGCAAACAGTTTAAAACACCTGTCGCCGTTTTATTTTCTAAAACAATGCCATACTTAATTTGGTCGTTGTAATACAAATACTCCAAAGTGAACCCTTCGTGGATCGCAATAGTATTTAAAATAAGTTGTTCCAGTCCAAGTAGCTGTTTACCTTTTACTATGTATTTGCTATGTTTGTAAATAACGTTTGGGATATCTTCGCTCACTGCCACTTTTAGGGTGCAATTTCGTAATTCATGTGGTATTCTTTTGGAGAAGCTTTTTAGAACTGTAGCAGTGTCGCTGCATTGACCGAGATTTGTCGCGTCATCAAAACTACGTCCACAATTGCTGTTGTTATATGGAAAGTATGTGTAAACTACGGCTTCGTCTTCACTCGAGTCAGTTAAAAGGACCACGTTATAAACACTGTACTTGAGTAGCACTGTAAACACTTCTCTGTTATCGATACGGTCAGATATTTGGATAATAAATCGTGCTGTTGGGTTCCAAAGCAAATCGTTGCTTAGTTCGGTTATTCCAGATGCAAATTCAATAAAATCTTTTGCTATAATAACATATAGTTCACGCGATGTCTGCCAGTTTTGTTCACGGAACGTCCTTATAATAGGACTGTAGCAATTGTCACGTGTTATACTTTGTATTAGGTTATTGAGGTCACTATTCGAATGTACTATAGTCACCAGACTGCCACAAGCAATATGTTGTGCCATTATATTGCAAATGCACTCAACAGGTAGAATAGTTTCATTTTCATTAATTTGGACGGATAAAGTAGAATATTTATCAGCTGGTAAGGAAAATACGGAGTTATACAATATACAGAGCACAAGAATAATCTGTTTAGCAAGCATGTTTCTCACCAACATTATAACGGTAAGGTCTAAATTTGAACTGCAACTTTCGAAAGTTAAACTTGGGTCTGACAATGTACATAAATATACATCAATCATAACTTTAGCGTTATTTATTCAGTCAGTCATTATTTAGACTAGGGACGGTCTTTTAATAGCATTTGACCTATCATTTGTGAGCTGTCATAAAACAATATGCCAGTACCTCAGGAAAACTTTAATGATTGATTGGAAAGGAAGTGAGCGAAGTGAATTTTGTACATAACTTGAGGGTTCCTTCTCCATGAATTAAATAAATAATGTTTGTACAAATTTACACACGGCTGTTTAGTCCCAAATTAAGTTGAAGCTTGTAAATAGGTACACAACAACTGATAAACATACATATATACTTTTTAAAATAAATACATAAATACTTACAAACACCCAGAATCCGAAAACCAACAGATATACTCATCACACAATGTTGGCCCCGGGTGGGAATCAAACCCACGACCTCTGTCGCAGTAGGCAGGGTCACTACCACCTACGCCAACAGGCCAGTCAAATTGGTCTGTAATTTTGTTCGTAGTTTCAAATATCAGTGTTCCTGTTTCACCATTATTCTATTGATACGTAGGTGTGTACGCTTAACAGTACATCTGAGCCTGATGTTTACCTATAGGACTGGCCTGTTGGCTCAGTTGGTAGTGACCCTGCCTACTGCGCCAGAGGTCGTGGCTTCAATTTCCACCTGGGGCCAGTATTTGTGTGATGAGCATAATTATCTGTTGGTTTTCGGATTCTGTGTGTTTGTATTTATATTTAGAAGTATATAATTATGTTTATCATTTGTTGAGTCTCATACAAAACTTCGGCTTAATTTGGGACTAAACAGAATTTGTCCAAAACATTATTATTATTATAAAAAATTTCAGGGTTTCCTAAAAAATGACACTTCCTTTTTTTACAGTTTCAGATGCCAGCCAACTATCTGCACATTTGGCCAAGAGGCGAGTTCATGATGATCGCGCTGCCTAACCAGGATTGCTCATGGACGGTGACTCTCTTCATGCCGTTCACCAATTTCAGGAATATAGACAGCGAAGGCAAATTAGTGGCGTTCTTCGAGAAATATTTCCCGGATTCCATACCCCTGGTGGGACGCAAGAAGTTGATAGAGGATTACTTCGCTGGATCACCGTCGCCTCTAGTGGCAGTGAAGGTAATATTGGTGAATACTGTTAAATTACATAGCTTTTTACAGCTTTGTAGCTTTCGCCTTAGCCTTTTTGTCGTATTTTTGATAGGAATCCATTTCTTGATATGAGTTGAATTTGAACCTAAACATAATGATGACAGGACAGCACAGTTAAATCGATTAATCGCTAAAAGTGATTTCTTCGAGACAACTTTAGACTATATCATACGAAATTTAGAAAAAAATCACTGGCGAGCCGGACTTGAACCTGCGACCGACTTATCCTGCGCTCACGCTCTATACCAGCTGTCTTAAATGTATGTTTAAATAATCTCAAAAAACCCAACAGCCTTAGATTTTCTGTATTGTTCCAGTGTCGACCTTACCACGTAGACGACAAGGCGCTCCTCATAGGCGACGCGGCGCACGCGGTCGTCCCGTTCTACGGCCAAGGCATGAACGCCGGGTTCGAGGACTGCGCGCTGCTCGACCAGCTGTTCAACAAACACGACGACCACTTGGCCGGCGTGCTCACTGAGTTCTCCAATACCAGATGGGAGGACACGTTTGCCATCAGTGACCTCGCTATGTATAATTACATAGAGGTGAATATTTGAAACTGTCGTATCTTTGTTATAGGTCTGAACGCACACGTGCTGCCCTGTGCAGAAAAATATTCTTTATAATTATTTAAATGAGTTTGTATGCAGCAAAACCCACTTGAGCGACGCGGCCGAACTGTCGCGCAACTTTGTCATACCGCGGAGTTGATAATTGTACTATAACTAGCTTTTTCCCGCGGCGTCGCTCGCGTAGAAAAGTTTTTCCCGTATACATTGTGAAACAGCGCCATGTATGTATGCGTTTTATTACTTAGCGGACGCCCCGCGACTTTGTCCGCGTTAAAAAGTATCCTATATGTTATTCCAGGATATAAGCTATCACTGTACCAAGTTTCATGAAAATCTGTTCGGTAGTTTTTGTGTGAAAGAGTAACAAATCCGTAAAATACATCCTCACATCCTTACAAACTTTCGGCCTTTATAATATTAGTATGATATACATAATGTAACTAAATGGGTTTTACGGCCCTGGAATCATAGTCCTTTTAGGCCAGCCGTTTTTAATATTCATAATACATAAAACCGGCGGTTTCCACGCTTTCACACTATGCATGTACGGGCACTATAACGATCCATGTTGTTTTTTTCCTTACCTGTAATAAAATAGTTAAGAAATCGCTGCAATCTGCGTTTTGGCTAACTAAAGAATAATTATCAAGTGATTCGTTCCTTTCTGGTCCTCATTGCCTGATTTCTATACTGTACTGACTGACCTCCATATTGGCTAAATCTCAAAATCTTTTTTTTTAAATGACTGGTTTTTCCAATTTTTTTAGATGCGAGATCTGGTGACCCGTCCATCGTATCGGCTACGGAAGGCCGTAGATGACTTCATATTCTGGCTGCTGCCTGACTTCTGGGTTCCCCTGTACAACTCCGTCACATTCACCACAATGCCCTACAGTCAGTGCGTCAAGAACCGCCAGTGGCAGAATAAGGTAACTCATACGCTCGGCAATGATATCTTACTTTTAGATTTAGTTTAAGTACTGACAACGTAATTTTAAAATGCAATAAGATATATGCAGAAAATTAAAAAATATATTAAAATTATAATGTTAAATTCATGTAAGTAGAAGAAAAATCAGCAATTGTCTAGTTTTATAAATATTGGATTATCCGTTAGTGTGTTTGTTTAATTATGAATATACAAACAAGCATTCAGTTCGTACTTATAACATTAGTTTGATCGAATGCATGGCAAGTACACACGTCCAGGTAAACAATTGTTTCTCATTATTTCAGATGATTTGGTACAGCTTCGTTGTTATGGGATTTCTATCATTTTCTGCAGTCTTTTACACGGCACGACGTTGAAGAAATGCAGTATTACTAGTTCAGAACATTTGTGTGTAGAATCCACAAGTTGTAAGTAAGTACCGATAGGAATAATATACAAAACTTGTTTTTCTATAAGTATTTATTGTTATATTTTATTTATTTTATGAAATACAGAAATTTTAATAAATTAATTGTGAATTTATACAATTTTTCCCTGAATAATTCAAAAAGGAAAGTCAGCAATGAAACGAGAGAACCAAGTAGGAGTATAGTGAAAGGAATCGTTATACTATCCACACCCATATCTTTGAACTTTCTTCTTCTTTTTTGAAGCGCTTTTTGGTTTTGGTACAAGATTATATTGAGATTAGCTTCCAATAATCCAGTTTCGTACATGTGCATTATGTAATTCTGAAACTTTTGTTTCAAAGGAAAACCTCGAGTTAAGAATATTGAGTTCACAATGTTGCATGAAAACTCCGTAGCGTCCAACTTACTGTGTCCATCCTCGTCCAAATAAAGGTGTTCTTGTAATTGATAAGTAGTTTTCATGTTAATTGCAAATAAATCATCTCTCTCCGCCACTGTTAGGAGCGCACTCTCCGATTCATGGCATTGTGGGAGGTAGTTTGCGGGCCAGCTTTGATTGAAGGTATATTTGAAAAATACTCGAACTGGGTCGCTTATACAGGGCTTCAGTGGCAAGTTACTCAAATTGCGTAGATCAATACGACGGATATGGTGACTGTGTCCAGTAATCAGGCTGAAAAAAGCTGTTGTGTAAAAATTGCTGATCAAGAATGTGAACCAAATCCAGCACGCCAGGATTGCTCTTAATCTTTTATCTTTTGATAAGCTCTGATTAACGTTACCGTAGAAGTATCCCCACAATTTGAGAATTAGTGACGAATGGTCCGTCAATGTTTCTGACATACTACGCACAACCACACACACGATTATGACGACACAGTAGAAAAGTGCAATCAAAATCCACGTGATTTTTCCAAATTCCTGGTAGAGTTTCCTCCAATTGTCTTCGGGTACCCTTGCAGTAAATATATTGATGCGGTTGTAATTATATCCCCAGATGTAGTCAAACAACCTAGCTCGGTTATAAATCAAGAGGAATCCACCAGCGACGATGTCTGCCTTATTCGTTTGTAGACAGCCTAGAAGATCAGTGGCCGTTTTATTTTCCAAAACGATGCCGTACTTCGTGTCGTTTTTGAAATAAATATACTTTAACGAGAAACCTTCGTGATCCGCAAGTGTATTTAAAATAAGTTGCTCTAACCCGTGTATCCTTTTTCCGTTTAGTTTGTAATGACTGGATTTGTAAATAATATTTGGTATTCCTTCTTTTACTGCCACCTTTATTGTGCAGTTTTGTAATCCATTAGGAATTATATTGGAAAAACTTTTAAGAACGTTTTTCGTATCACTGCATTGCCCAAGATTAGTTACGTTATCAAAATAACGTCCACAGTTGCTGTTATTAAAAGGAAAGTATGTGTAAATAACAGCTTCGTCCTCGCTGGAGTCAGTTATAAGGACTACGTCATAAACCTTATACTTGAGTAGCACTGTAAACACTTCTCTGTTATCGGCGGTGTCAGATATTTGGACAATAAATCGTGCTGTTGGTTTCCAAAGCAAGTCGTTACTTAGTTCGGACATACCTGAGGCAAATTCCATAATGTCTTTCGCTATAATTACGTACAGATCACATGCAATCAGCCAGTTTTGGTCTTGGAACGTTCTTATAATGAAACTATAGCAAATGGCGCTAGTAACACTTTGTATCAAGTTATTCACGTCTCTGTTAGAATTGACTATTGCCACCAGACTGCCGCATGAAGTATGGTGTGACATTATATTCTCCATACACTTCACAGAAGGAATACGATAATCTTCATTAATTTTTGTTATAAAATGCGAATATTTTTCTGTCGCTGAAGAAAGCGATATGTGATAAAATATGGAAAGCGCAACAATGGCCTGTTTAGCTAGCATATTATGGTACTCCGGTTCACTTACAAGGCTCTTTTATCATATGTTAAAACCTGGAATAACTATTGATGTGGGTTGTTTGTTTTGAAGTAAAAGTTTTAAACACGCCGATTGAAAGAAAAATGATTTTCTGACAATGTAAATACATGTATTGTTGATACCTTTTACTGTAATTATTTAGGGTGATTGATTGATTGCTTCTTGCGATATTAAAAGACCATTAAAAACTAGTAGGTACTTAGTAATAAAATTGCAATCCCTTTTTATGATCTTTTGCGTATCAAGTGTGCCATCAGCTTTAAATGTATTTTTAATTAACTATTGAAAGCTTTTTAATTTCTTTTAGTATTGCGCCGCGGGGTTTAGGGTTCCGGAGTCTCGGATTATTTTATTCTCTGTCCATACAGAAGGGTATAATAACTCAAAAACTAAGTACGGAACCGATAATGCTAAAATTGCGATACATAAACGTTCTGAGAGAATTTACCCCTTCAATTCTCTCAGAACGGTTAAGTATCTAATGTCTATCGGTCTAACGGTGTGTTTGTTTTACGAAAAACCGCGCGGACAAATGCGAGTAGGACTCGCGCCATGAGGGTTCCGTACAAACTTAATTTAAGAAATAATTCGAAAATCGTTAATTAATAAATACTATGGCTAAACAATTGGCAAACTCCCATACCTATCAATTTTTGTTGACTATTTTTCGAGTCTGTGTATGTTATAGGTAAAAGTACCTAAAGAGTTTGAATTCCTGAGCAAATTAGGTCTAAAACTACACTTGTCAATTCCGGCAAATTTAATATTTGAATAATGTAAAGACGTGGTGTTAAAATTGTATAAGTTACAATAATACGTCAAAATAACTTCAAATACATATACTATTATTAATCGTAAGCAAGTATACAAATAAAGTTTTTTTTGTTTGTCAAAAAATTTTTTTTTTCAAGAGTTTTATTTTTAAAGATATCCTTCAATTATGAAAATTTATTATCACTCATATAATGACGAAATCAGGGGAAGATATAAATACAATGGTAGCCTTTGGAGTTTTTCGAAATAGGCATGAAAACTGTCTACATATCAGATACAGTACCTATTTAAATAGGGGTCTAAGAAATACCTACCCATCATCACTATTCAGGGCTACAAGTAATGTTTCTTGACAAATTTTCCCTTGTCGTGTAAATGGAAAATGTACTTTACTAATGATATGTAAAATATACATTTTAATGATTGATGGTAGAACAGGCTATTAGACTAGAAAAACCTTAGAATAAGGACTAAATGCAAGATAAACAGAATAAGTATATATTTAGCTATAGCTTTATTGAGTCTGAGTTGACATTTCGATATTTCTTGTAAGTTGTATTATAGACCCACCAAGTTATCTTTGAAGTGGCAGAATCTGGAAATACGCAGAATGTCATTCAAGTTGTGTTGGGTGCAATTTTTTTTTTCAATGACATAGTTATCTACCTACTTTTTTCCCTTTATTACAATCAATCAAAACTCTAAGGGCTTCTTACACCAGTTGCTGATAAAGCCCCAGATACCCTATATGCAGGTTATCTACCAGATATCTGTTTTTTTCGGTTTCACAGGTATCTGATTGCCTTATCTGTCCGATAAACCGCCTTATAAACTTACAGCCAGATCAAGGGGCTGTTATTTCTTTATCTGTCGGATATGGATTGTTTTTTTTCGAGTTTAACGCGGTAATACTTCAGTTTTGTGTTAACTTTTTATGATATGTGGATTTATCACTGTATCATTTATAAATAGTACATTACTGCCGCGACCCGCAACAGAGGCATTGATGGATGAGCGTGTGAATGTAGGCCGAGGCGAAGCCGAGGCACACATACGTGAGTCCATCAATGCCTGGTTGGGGCCAAGGCTTGTATAATGCTATTCTCAAATAATGCGCGGAAATCCAAAAAAAATCAAGTTTTATTAAAATTGTGAACCGTCTGAACTGAACGATCACGAGTTAGGGTTGTCACAATACTATCGGCAAATCAAAATACTTTTGGCCATATCTCCGGAACGGCTAGTGCTAGAACCATGTTCATGTACTCAAATGAAAGGGCTCGACGAGATCTATCTGAATATAATAAAAAAAAACCTGTATATTCATATAAAATTGTATATACGGGGTGTTTTTATTTTATATTATATTCAACTAGATCTCGTCGAGACCTTTCATTTGAGTACAAATACGAGGGGTCTAGCACTAGCCGTTCCGGAGATTTGGCCAAATGAAAAAAAAACACTCTTTTGGCCATATCTGCGGAACGGCTGGTGCTAGACCCTTGTTCATGGTACTCAAATGAAAGGGCTCGATGAGATCTATCTGAATATAATATAAAAATAAACGCCATGTATATATAATTTTTTATTAAACAATTTCCGCGCATTATTTGAGAAAAGTGCTATACAAGCCTGCAATCAATGTAATTTCATGCATCATTCGAAATTGAAATAAAACTTTTGCTATGTTACCTCCGTGGTTGCCATGGTTACACGACAGATATGAATTAATATGGTCATTATTTGACCGCTAGGCACGACAGATATGGATTTTCATACAAATTATTTGCCCGCCTGCTCTCATTTATTTGACCAGTACAGCATTGACAATTTAACTCGAAGAAGATTGTCAAAATAATGTTCACATTTCCAAGCATGTTTGAGAAAAAACAATAAACGTTGAACCACATACGATGAGAACAGAAGTCTGCTTCGCTTCGTTATACGCAATAAACGTGGTTACTTTTTATTTTATTTTAAAGGATAAATTACAAAAAACGGACTCATAAATGTGTTTTCTGTATTTTATACATAAATACATAATTTATTGGTATTTATGAATACTTTTTGTAAATAAAATTTAAGTTATTAATTTATAAATATGATACTTTTCGATGCTCAAAAATGCTTAAATAGAAACGCAACAATGAATTAAACTGAAGAACTGAACTGAATGAACGGAATGTTCCAACTCCCCGGTAAATCGCTGACAGTTTAGCTGCCCGATATTTTAACAGAGACTTGAGTGGTGAAAACGGAATATATTATCCGACAGCTTTATCCGATAGATTACGTTATCTGTCCGTTTTCTATCTGTTACAATATCAGCAACCAGTGTAAGAAGCCCTAAGTCTACTAAGTCTCAAATCAAACTGTTCAAACCACAGAACACAGAAAAAGCTCGCTACGTTTTATATTTCTATGGTTCAAACCATAAGCAATTTTGCAAAATATTTCAATCAGAAAAGTTATGAAAGACATTGCAGCTCCTGAGAATAGTATAATAAAGGGAATTCTGACAGCAGTCAATCCTGACTCTATTGTTTCCTCTTGCACATCCGGTATACCTCCGCTACTGTATAGGATCCTCTTCAACTTAGCTGCTAACAAACCAGTTTCATACATGCGTTCTAAATATTTCTGAAGCTTATGTCTCAAAGGGAAACCTCGTTTTAAATATATAGCGTTCGCAAGCATACTTGAAATTTCTGCAGCATCTAACTTGGCATTGCCTTCTTCGTCCAATAAGCGGTATTTTTTAAACTGATATTTATTTTTAAGCTCAATTGAAAATAAATCGTTTCTCGATGCCACAGTTATCAGTGACTCGTCTGGAAGCCGACATTCTGGAATATGATTTTCTGGCCAACTGCGATTGTAATTAGATTCATAGAATTTTCGCATACGATCGCTAATACAAGGTTTATAAGGCAAGTTGCTCAAATCGTTGATGTCAATGTGTAGCTTTCGGTGTCTGTGCCCTGTCATCAGGCTAAAAAATGATGTGTTGTAAAAATTACCGATTAAGAATGTAAACCAAATCCAGCACGCCAGTATCGCTCTTAATCTTTTTTCCTTTGATAAGCTCTGACTCGTGTTGCTGTAGAAGTATCCCCACAATTTTAAAATTAGTGACGAATGATCTTTCGATGTTTCTGTTATAATAAATACCACTGCATACACAACTGATATGACACAGAAAGAAAGTGCAATCAATATCCACGTTAATGTACTAAATTCCTCGTAAACCTTCTTCCAATCTTCTTCGGGTGCTCTAGCCGTGAACAAATTAATAGTATTGTAGGAATGGCCCCAGATGAAGTCAAACGACCTAGCTCGGTTATATGTCAAAAGGAATCCACCAGCGACGATGTCTGCTTTATTTGTAAGTAAAAGACCTAAAATACCTGTTGTTGTTTTATTGTTTAGCACTACGCCATAGTCCGTCTCTTCTGTGAAGTATAAATATTTTAAAGAAAAACTTTCAAGAGTTGCTATTGTATTTAAAATGAATTGTTCTATTCCCACATTACCATTTAGTGCATTTCTCGTTTCGTAAATAACATTTGGAATGTCTTCTATGACTGCCACCTTTATTATACAATCTCGTAAACCATTAGGAAATTTATCTGGAAAGCTTTTGATCACGTTAGCTTTATCATTACAATGACCAAGATTTGTCAAATTGTCGAAACTATTTCCACAATTTCTGTTATTGAATGGAAAGTATGTGTAAATAACAACTGCATCCTTACTCGAGTCAGTTATAAGGACTACGTTATAAATGTTGTACTTGAGTAGCATTGTAAACACTTCCTTGTTATCGGTGGGGTCAGATATTTGAACAATAAATCGTGCTGTTGGATTCCAAATCAAATCGTTGCTTAATTGAGACAAGGCTAATGCGAATTCAAAAAAATCTTCAGCTATAATTACGTACAGGTCGCGCGATATTGTCCAATTTCGTTCATGGTAAGTTCTTGCATAAATACTGTAGCAATTGTCGCGTGATATACTTTGTATCAAATTTCTTACGTCGCTGTTCGAATATACTATAGTCACCGGACTGCCGCACGCAATATGTTCTGCTATTATATTGTAAATGCACTCAACAGGTAGAATAGTTTCATTTTCAATCTGGAAATTGGAGTATTGTTCCGTTGATAATGAAACTGTGACACGAAAAAGGAAGGCATATAAGAGCACTCTGCTTAAAGGCATGATCATCATTTGTCACATTCTTGAAGATGTTGATTCGTAAATATTCTGTAAAAAATTATAATCCAGCACGTAACAATTTTATTAAGCTCGAAATAATAGCGAATTTTAAATTTGTTAATCACTTACCTGCATAAAAATTAGTTTAGCTAGATGAAACATGAAACGTGTGCAAATCGTTGTTAGGACAGTACTGCAGTAGGTACCTACTATTGTGTGAGTAAGCCGCGAACAATTAGTTTTTATTATGATTAAAAACTCTTTGCCTCGCACGCACTGCGAATCGAAAGCTTCGATGGTTTATCGAGTTCTTGCGCGTCAGTTGCGAGTCCATCATTCCCTCCCTATAGAACATTTTTAATGTATAGGATCATTACGTGGGTATCTATAGGAAATCTATAAGAAACAATATCTGTAGGAAATTTCGTCATATCCTTGCACCTCTTGCCTGCCTCGATATTTGTAGAAAATTTTAAAATAGCAATTTTATGAGGAACACCACAATTACATTGTCGATAACTTATCGACGTAATTTTGGTTTCAAAACCTTTTAAAACACTAAAAAACAAGTAAGTACCTATCTAATACTATCGTCTTGAAATAAAATAAAAAGTATAAGGGCCTCTTACACCGCTTGCTGATAAAGTCCCAGGTTATCGGACAGATAGCCTGTTTTTTTGGTTTCACATGTATCTGATTGCCTATATCTTATATATTTTATATAGTCTATCACACAGATTTATCTGATAGATTAGTTAATCACTAAGATTACTATCTGTAACAATATCAGGAAGTGGTGAAAGAAGCCCTAAACATTGTAAATAATCGTATTTATATAGAGTTTAACCTCTTATTTCGTGGCCATCCGTGTATAGCTGTATTTACATTCACTTCATTTTAATAAACCACCTGTTTATGTCAAATCTACGAGCGCGGGTGCTATGTCTACCACTACGCCACAGCACTACGCTTTCCATCAATGTAATGTAGGTACAGTCCACAGAATAATGATGTACCTATTATAAATAAGAAATGTTATTATTTTTAGCCAAATAAATCCATACCATAAGATTAACGGTATGATTTTTTATAAATTTAATTATTAAAACTAACAACAACTAATCATAAGTAATAAATGATTTATTTTTTAATTTTTAATTAAATCGTGCTATATAAGGGAGTCGCAAAAGTAATAATTTTCACTTAAATCAAAATCTGGTAATACTTACTCACATTTAAACTAACTTTTCAGTTACTCTAACTAAGGTTCCGTTGACTGGACTAGTTGCCTTAAATGGATATATACGCTTTCGTACAAAATTTTATACCCCTTTCTTTTGGTAATTTTTCCAGGTACCTACTTTAAAAGTAAAGCGTTTACATTATGTCGCAGATAGATTGCCGAATTAGCTGTTTTACAAAACAGCTCCGTTATGTAAAACAGCTGAACAACGTTATACACATAGGGAGGAAGAGATAGCAATGATTTTGTTGTCGCTACATGCGGCGTGCGAAGGGCGCGCGGAGATTGAGCCGGACGTTCCACATTGAATGCACATTCGTAACTCAGTGTCGCATGCGTAATGAGATGTAGACTAGAACACATGCGGGCTTGTCTTGTTTTTGTTTGGTTATTCTATTTATACACGGTTACATGTTATTACACATCTGCTTGCGCCGTCGTGTAATAATATGTAAACAAGACTGATTTGAACCTGTGATAATTAGGTATAACTACATATATTTTACATATCAAATGTCTAATTTCAACAAATTCACAGCAAAGTTGCCTGTCCCAGTGGCATTTAAATAAATCAAATATAGTGTAAAGTTTTGATATTTTATTTTAAAAAATTGTTTTATCAAAATATTCTTCCGACACTTCGGTACTGCCAGAACGTCATAAAATTTAATAAATAAGTGCTTAGGGAGGGTACCTACCTATTTTACAGATTGTTTTTAATTATCATTGTCAGCATTACTTATTATTTTACATGATAAAAGTATCTTATTGACTCTCCGGACACAAACACCCACATACAACTGTCCCACAAGATTTCATGCAGAGCGAATCCATTCTCAAAATTCTCAAAAAGTTCTCTCAAAATTCAAAGACGTCTCATCTGTCCCTGTAAAGGAAAAGTGAAGAGGCAACTTCTGGCATATAGCCTTAGACGATGCCAAATTGAGAAAGGTCGACCTCACCATGTTCACACCGTTCCATCAAGGTGTGATTACGTTAAAAAGTTTGTTAAATGATGCTTCAATAGCCTTTGCTACAGAGGTGAAAACGGATTACTCTCTAGAGTTTTCAACATAGAGATTAAACAGTACAAAAACCACTGAACTTTTAAGTTCAAACCATTCCAAAACTTTTGCATTTGCAGCAAATTTTCCTATTTGTTTCCACTTTACCCAAGATTAAAACTAAAAGCTTCCCCGAAGCCCATTTATAGCAGCGGTGAAACGTAAGTTTGTTTTCGCTTGTCTGGTATATAGCGAGATAGCGACGTAGTTTGTAGGGGGTAATAGCCGAGATTCCGAGATTTCTGTAGGTACCTACGTCTTTCCGCGCTCGCTCGTTCAATATGCGGCGGAAACCACGTTTGCTCCGGAATAATTTAACGGCCACCAACGGGCTATAGAAAGAGATGCTCGGAGTTTCTTTATAGATACAAGATCCGATATGAGGTAGCTCAAAAGTTGCAGTTTGCTGTGACAGTGGGCTCGGCACCTGTCCGGGAATTGATGGGTTAGGTAGGCGACTTTGGTCTTAAATCAAAATGACAAGGTATAAAAATGTTGGATGTCCACAATAAAAATTACGTAGACGAGTTATCGGGAGGAGACCACTACTAGGCAGAGTCTGATGTCGCAGAGCGAAGATGTGCATAAGACTGCTGGCTGTGACTGGACGCGGAGGACCGAGGTTCGGCTTTAGTGAAGCACCTAAGCCTTATAATTTAATGGCCACCAACGGGCTATAGAACGAGATGCTCGGAGTTTTCCATGTCTTAGCAGTGGACCGATTCAAATTTAGACGTTCTCTTTCTGGTAGCAAATAGTACAAAAACTAATTTAATTGCATAGCCGAATAGAACAAGAAAAAAACTTAAAATACCTACTGGCCGAGGAGGAGTCGGGCGCTCGGGCGGTCCCCTCGCCGTTCCCAACTCGCATTCCACGAGTTTAGCGACGAATCGAAAGTGTTCCCACCAAATTAATTGGCCCGATTTGACAACAAGAAAAGAAGAGTACGAACTATGCTGACGTTAATGAAAATTTATCGTTCACAGTTTCACAGTGTTCGAGGTCCGCACCGTTGTATAGTCGTTGAAATTGGGGAACTCAAATATTATTTCAAAAATTTTATCAGTATTAAAAATATTATCAGTTTTGTATTTCAATTTTGCTTTAATTTACGTATACTTGAGTAGCACGTGTGTTGATATCTTTTGTGGTACTTGAAGTACCACCGGTGGTACCACGGGCAATGCACCGCATTTATGTTCACCGCATATAGTTATTAATAGCTAGAGCTGGGCATTTCACAACTTAATGTTTATTTCTATTTTGTCAGATTTGTTAAATTAAGTACCTAGTTTTTTAAGTTAGTTCCAAAGAAAAGGAAAAGCTTTGATCTGTTTTATTTCATCCGTAGTAAGGGACTTTTGATGTAGATCTTTAATATTGTTGATGGTCTTATTAGCGTAAGCGTGGAGAAGAATAAAGGAAAATTGGTTTTTGAAGGAAACAAATTAACAAAGTTCATAAAAAGTTATTTGTAAGTACTTGGATATTAAGTCGCAGGAAAACAATTACCTTACTAATAGCTACCTTAAAAATAATTGTTTTTGAGAACTTAAAACTTCTACTAGGTATGATAAAAAATCCGAACTATTCGATATTAATAATGTTTGGACAAATTCATACACGACTGTTTAGTCACAAACTAAGCCGAAACTTGTGGAGATAGGAAAACCAACAGATACTATCTCATCACACAAAAGTTCGCCCCGGGTGGGAATCGAACCCACGACTTCTGGCTCAGTAGGCAGGGTCAACAGGTCAGTCAACAACAATGCGATATATGCAACAGGTTTCCATGAAATTAGTATACCTACCTACACTTGATGAATTCTCCATGAAATTAGTATACCTACATAGCTTGTATCATGGCGAAGAATATAGGCAAACTTTTACCCTAGGAAAAATTGTTAGCGGGAAACTAATTCCATGCGAGTGAAGCCACGGACAACCACATTTTACAAAAAAAATTATATAGGTACCTATTTAAAATTTAAGGTAACGGCCTGACATACATAGCTTTTGGTATAAATACAACTTAAGACATGAACAATATATTATTTAAGTACTTACCTCTTACTTAGTTTTTAAAATAATTCTGTCTCGCATAATTTCTTTACTATTTCTGGCCTCTGCCCAAACCTTTTTCCTCAGCCTGGCCCTTACGCCTACAATGCCATGTGTTCCCCACAAATGATGGTATTCTATAGCTAATGAGTGCTAATGCCTTGCTCCTTTTATGCCTTTAGTGCCTTTAGTAGGTTGAGGTTTTGTCAGGTTGCGGCAGAGGGCCGGCATTTTAATTGGCGGCTTGATCAAAGCCGAGAGCATCACTGCTGGATATCCGACGAATTTGAATCGGGTAACATTGGGTGTAAATGTATACCTATGGATATACCTACTCGTGGTACAGACGGGGTCTGATGCGAAGCTTAACTTGTACCTACGTAATATTAATTAAGATTTATCAATAAATTAATATTTAATAGATAGGTGTATACTAACCTAAGGTCTTTTAAGTTTGTGTGTTCACCCTCAGTAATTTGACTCTTTTTGTGCACGGCCTTGGTTCCCTTAACCAATTACTGAATACCTAATCAAATCAAATAACACTTTAATTACTGAACGTGTAGTGAAATATTAAAATCACTTTTATTAAGGATACCCTTTCCGATAATCGCCTTGGAGGCGATCCAATTAACGGCAGTGACCGTGCAATCGATGCCGCGGACCGATAAACGGGTTATGCTTTTTTATTAATTTATTTTTATTTTTTCCATACATGGCAGGTGCAACTTGACTGGTACAAGACAAGTGAATTTGTTTTGGCTTTTTTTAATCAAGGCAACGGCTCGCTCTATTAATAAGTTTCTTGTTGGACAAGTGAGCGCTTCGTTACTATGATTGCACGGCGTTAATGAAACATAGGTGAGCACGTAAAGACAGGATTTTGATCTGGAACCGTCTGTACCTCCCTCCGTCTATATGTTGAGAAATTTGTAGAAAAAAAGCGTTAGAAGTCTGTTTAGTCAATTAAAAACTTGTATTAATTACGGGTCGTTCCTTTTATAACTGATTCCAGAACTATAATAATCATTTCTAAAGCCGGAATGTGTCTAATATTTATGGTGAGACAAGCAAGAACTGGATCGCCGACTGAGGCACCCTCATTATTCATCAACAGCCTATTAACATGTCCCCACTGCTGGGGCTCAGGCCTACCCTCTCAACGAGGGCGTTCGGGCTATAGTCCACCACGCTAGCCCAGTGGAGGTTGGTGGACTTCACATGCACCTGAGAAGTTCTTCGGCGTATATGCAGGTTTGCTCACGATGTTTTCCTTCACCGTCTGAGAGCAGTCAGTAAATGTACTTAAGTTTCGAGAAAAAACCCATCGGTAAATGGCTCAGCCGGGGACTGAACTTTGGACTTTTCGATATGATAGGTCTTATCCGTGTCGCGTTTTATCCCCGATGCCATTGACGTTATGCAAGAACTATTATCTAATCTGTGGTTATGTCCCTAATTTGGTGCAAACCGTACTGCTGCCGCCGGTTTCTTATATTTTGAACATTAGAAACTACGACTGGCCTAAAATGACTCTGGGTCTTCAAACCTAATAATGGCCTAAAATGACTTTGTTTCCAGGGTTGTAAAATCCATTAAAAACGCTTTTTCCCCATTCTTCACTAAAACTCAAATATCTCTGAAACTAGACTTGCCTACTGGACCTTTATGGCTAAGACGACCAAACATAATTCACTGTAACATGAAAGATAACATTACTAACAACCAAAATATAAACAGTAATCGTGGTCTATGGTTCCCAAGCACGTCACTACAAAAACAGAAGGCCATGTGGTGTGTCCCCGACTCACTAAACCCCTGAACAAACAGTAGGGCGCGTCCACACATATGGTTTTGTACTAGTTTTGTAGCATCATGACATTAACGACATAAGATAAAATTGACCTACAAGTAGTCTCGAGTATGGTTTAAGATAGATTTTAAAATCGAAAAACGTAATGTATCCGTTATAAAATAACAAGAAGTTTCGCGCGCGCTCCCTGTGGAGATCGCATTTTGAAAGTGTGTGGGGGGGGGGGGGGGGCTAGGGTGCGGACAAAGGAAGCGGAGTAGCGAGAGGGGGTTGCTAATACAAATTTATATGGAGTTTGAAAATGAGAATGTGTGAGTCATAATTTTGTTATTATTTTGACACGATTTTGACACCCATAGAATGCTTTTATTACTCATCCATATGGGAGTGGCAAAGTTTTTGAATCATATAAAAGAACTACCTACTCACTGAATCTTTTTTGATATGTTTTTCGTATCCACTCTAATTTATGTAGCGGTTCGTGATGGTGCTCGAAACAGCAGGTAGCTGTTGCGTTTCACGACTTTTTACCACTACGTTAATTAATGCAATGGAAAAACGTAAGCTGTTAATGTGGGAGTGGGAATAAAGGTACACAGTGGGCACACAACTCATATACTAATGGATGCAAAGAAGCACGGAATAAGAACTTGCGCAAACTGTGGCGTGACTTTTCTCATAATGCAATCATAATTTTCATACCTTCTAGTAAGTAATAGTTAAAGAAATAAATAGATTAGGCATAGAAGAGGGTTTCTCAAACTGACACGACAATAGGTATTCACTCTATTTTACCATGAATTTTTTGTACTAAGACTAGATACGTACTTACGAAACATTACGAAGTCTATAATGTTCGATCAAGATACAAAGAACACATTTTTCAGCAATAATTTTAATTGGAGTCTTTCTGTACTGATTATTAAAAAATTGATTTTGTAACACGATACATTTTTCAATTAAGTTATAATTTGTTTATAAAAACAACAAGTTCGCTTCGTATCGTACCGTAGACTACGAAATTTCCTTTTCGAATTCTTCGTCTGCTTCATTAATTGGTTTTCGTGAGAGACCTATAATACTTTTTAATAATCGTCCCAGGAGTACTTAATTTAATGATTATTATTATTATTGTTCATTAGGAATTCGGATTTCATAGCATTCATTATTCCATGTTCATTCGAATGGAGCTATTGTCCAGGGATAACCAGTTTTCGCTTTCGTAGGCGTGGGTAATGTTGCTAATTTACAATCTCTATGGAACAAGGGAGCGAACATGGCTATATTTTACGTCGGAATAATTCCATTTATAATATTGTTGTCCATGTTGATATTATAAATGCGAAAAGCTGTGTCATTTTGTGTTAGGTACCTATTAAATCTAGTCACAGGATAAATAAATAGTTACTGCGATTTTTCAGTCAAAACGAATTGCAATACAAACGAGTGTTCGAAACTTTCTAAGTGATATTTGAATGCAACTCTCATTTCCGTGCAGTTGGTGAACTATCTCTCTGCAATCGCATTTCACTCGTTCGATCGCGAGGATTTAATTTAAATGGAATTTGATTACTGAACGCCATGATACGCATCAGACTCGATGTTCAGTGAAATGCCTGTTACAATGTACCTTTATATTAACATTTTAATAGGAGTAGACAGATAGGTAAAAATCTACATTCGTTTAATTACCAAAGAGATTGCGTCCATTTCTGTTTCACACTGGCCAAACATTAAAAAAAATATTTTAGGTTGCCGTAAAATAAAATAAATAAAAAGAAGTATTTATTTTTTAAATTCCTACTTGGCGATGAGAACTTCTTTCTGGCATTACCGGCTAGTAAATGAGAAAACTAAGCGGATAAACTTTTTGGCGAATATTTTATATAAGTAGTTTGTTAATCTGAAGGAATGTTTTTGGTACTGTATTAAAATAGTTTGTATAGGTATGGAACGCAACCAAAACGCAACTCGCTTTTTTGTAAAATACAGTCTAAATACTGACGCGTGGAGGGGGCACGAGAATGTTTTTCGACTTTTTTTGTAGAACACCGGCCTCTTGGTGTGTCGTTGACTCAGCATTATATTTACTTTTCGAGCACAGAGCATAAAAAGCTCTTTTAACTCGAATGTTTCCCATTCCCTACCCTCCGCACAAGCAATCGAGTGGCAAAATAATAAATGGGTTATTGTAGGGCAACAATAAGTCGCGTGCCCTTTGTGGAGCGAGCGGGCGAGCGGGTGAGGAAGGACATTTCCCACAGGAAGCAGAAGGACCCTCCGCTGTAGTGATGCCACACCATGATAGTTCCATTATCGATTAATGACTTTGAAAATCGAGTATTGTTTAAATATTTATTTTTCGAAAAAATTACAGTGTCATTTCATAATAGTTATGTTACATTTTACTTCGTCCGCGTGGATTTTGGAAATAGGTACCTATCTCTGCTATGTACAGACATACATCGTCTAGTTATAATTTTCCAATGGTAAAATGGATCATTCTAAGTACCTTCACCATAATTTAAGGTATACCATACCTTCAGGAACAAACTATGAACACCGTATACAATTTGGTGAAGACGGATAAAAATTTAAAAAATTGTTGTTTTCACTTCTATTGCTCATAAGACTTCTCATATCAATTTTTATTATACGTGTGTACTTTTTAACTAATACAGTATGGGCAAAACCAAAACCATAGGAGATACAGGGAAACTGTCTTAGGAACCTTTAGGTATTTTTTCGTGATAACAATTTTGACATAGTAATCGGAACAGCTGGAGTTCGGGTGGCATGCATGAATAAGTAGTAAGTTCCTAAGTACATTGCACAGTCTGTTTTATAAGAAAACATTTTATTAAATTTGACTAACTTCTGCTGCTTGGATTTTTTTCTTCCGATACAATAAAATGATTCTAACATGAAACTAAGTCGATACGCATTTTTTAAAAATAATAAAAATTATTTTTCAATGGCGTTCTATGAGAAAACATTTTATTGAATTTGACTAACTTCTGCTGCTCAGATTTTTTTCTTCCGATATAATGAAGTGATCCCTACATGAAACTGAGTCGAACCGCATTAAAAAAAATATGTGCAAATTGTCTCATTTTTATGGACAACACACGCTTGACCAAAAAATTTCTATGTCATAAGACACTTTCCCTGCATCTCCTATGGTTTCGGACTTGCCTATACTGTCCCAGTTAAAAAAAACACTGATATCTCCTATGTCTATGACATCGTCTTGTTACGTTAAATAATTTATCTGTAAATGACGATAACTTTTTTCGCTGTCATCCGATTTCAATGAAACAAAGCCTATAAGTTGCGCCAGGCTGTACTTAATCTACCTGTGAAAACCGCAAGAAAATCCGTTCAGTAGTTTCGGAGATTAGCGATTACAGACAGACAGAAAGACAGAAAGACAGACAGACAGAAAGACAGACAGACAGAAAGACAGAAAGACAAAAAAATTTAAAAACGCTTTTTTGTGTTCTGTTACTCTTTTTTTATCGTCCACACTCATTTTTTTATAAATTTATTCAAAGTACAGACACACGGTTTCTACAGATTTATTATAAGTATAGATAAGTATAGATATTAAGCAATGATTATTAAAAATTAGTAAAATTTGAATAAATTAAGTTGAATACCTATATATTTTAATAAAAATACATCCATACATACATGTATTGTTACTAACTACGTATATATTTCGGCTGACGATAGATATCGATATTCGATATTGGACTGTCGAGCAACACTGCTCCGCAATATTTGTGTAATGTTGCTGGGAATTTATTTTGAATCGCATTCGAACGTCGTGATTGAATATTTAGATGTAGGTCTATTCAACGAAAATGATGGGAAATGAACGCTTCATCAAATATCTTTTAGGTAAGGTCTCGTAAAAGTTATGTAAGTAGTTCCGTTTTTTGTAGCCTTAAGAATATAAGCGGTCAGGTCAGCAGGTAACTAAGTACTTAAGTATAAATACGCCCACCTATTGTAAACATAATAATTAAATTTTGTATTTTTATTTACCTGTATATATGATATGATATTTACCTATATATAAGTAACATAGAGGTCGTAGAATCTATTCCCATTGGTGGAAGACAATTTTGTACAAAGGCCTGTGTTATATTTTAAATTTTTTTTAAATCACACAATTAAAAACGTATATACTTTACTCTATAAATATGTAAAGTCGTCATCAAATACATTAATATCTGACAATATCCATGTTCATGTGCGCCTGACACAGTCTACAAATTTTATTAAAAACTCTAGCTCCTATGCTTGCACTTAGCTGATGAACTTTAGCATAGGGGTAGAAAGTGTGATTTTTTTATATACGAAAACCGCTTCGTTTTTGTGTGGTTAAAAGATTAAAGCAGAGTTACATACTTGCTTACCTATTTATCCGTTATAACCGTGACAATAAATAATAATGTACTCGGTATTACCAAAACTATATTGATACTTGATTGATTCGATTATTAGCATCAACCTGCTATCCAATGGACTGAGGGTATATACAATATAGTATCGAAAACAAAGCGTCCTGAGTTAATACCTAGACAAATTGTACTTAGTGTTAAGGAAATAATTTAAACAAAATGAATGTGGAATAAAGTTTAAACCTTGTCTTTAGTAGGTACATTGCTTATTTTACTTTACTTAAGTTTTGACTTAATAATAATATACTAGATACAAGTACTCTGCTGAGGTATTAAATAACTTAAAATATAAAATCTACCTCGGTAGTTTGAGTTGTAAAAGTTCTACCACCGGGCACTCAGCATTAAGGAATTTAACTTTAAATTGTGGTAATAAATTTTTTCAACGCAATCTTTTTACTGTTATTGCTGATATCTGATTCTTTATTTTTATTACATTTAACTGTGTAAAGCAAATACGTAAGTGATTAGTTTTCAAATGACGGCTATAAAACTTTAACACCTAGGCAGGGGTTACCCCGCTGGGATAATTTTATATATTTTATTCAGTGCGAGGCCTTTGATTAGGCTGACTGCCGAGGCCAAAGTGTGAGAATCAGAGGTTAGTAGCAGAGATGTACAAAATGGTTTTAAAAAAGCGTTTAAATACAAAATGCAAAATACTTTCTCAGATTTACTATTTCAAATGCAAAATACCAAATAGTTTTGCGTTTTGTATTTCAAATGCTAAATGCAAAATAGGTATTTTCAAAATACTTTTCCAATATAAAATACCTTTTGGCCAAATCTCATATATAAAAGGCGAAACTGACTCACTGACTGACTGACTGATCAACGCACAGCCCAAACCGCTGAACCTAGAGACTTGAAATTTGGCACAGAGGTACCTCATATAGCATTGACGTCCACTAAGAAAGGATTTTTCAAAAATCAACCCCTAAGTGGGTGAAATAGGGGTGCAAAGATTGTATGAAAGTCCCTCATTTTTAAAGTTAGAAACCTGAAATTTTGTATTCAGGCTACCAGTTCAAAAAGAATGAACACGTGTTTCAGCGATTTTGAAAATTCCACCCCTGAGTATGTAAAATAAGGGATGAAACGCGCACAGCACAAACCGCTGAAGCTAGAATCGTGAAAATTTATATTTAGGCTTTTAGTTCAAAAACAATAATGACGTGTTTCGCGAATTTTGAAAATTCCACCCCTAAGTATAAAAAATAGGGGATGAAACGCACACCCCAAACCGCTGAGCCTAGAGACTTGAAATTTGGCACAAAGGTTCCTCTTATAGCACTGACGTCCACCAAGAAAGGATTTTTCAAAAATCATCCCCTAAGTGGGTGAAATAGGGGTGCAAAGATTGTATGAAAGTCCTTCATTTTTAAAGTTGGAAACCTGAAAATTTGTATTTAAGCTATTCGTTAAAAACCAATGAACACGTGTTTCAGCGATTTTGAAAATTCCACCCCTAAGTATGTCAAATAAGGGATGAAACGCGCACAGCCCAAACCGCTGAAGCTATAATCGTGAAAATTTATATTTAGGCTTTTAGTTTAAAAACAATAATGATGTGTTTCGCGAATTTTGAAAATTCCACCCCTAAGTATGAAAAATAGGGGATGAAACGCACAACCAAACCGCTGAGCCTAGGGACTTGAAATTTGGCACAAAGGTTCCGCTTATAGCACTGACGTCCACCAAGAAAGGATTTTTCAAAAATCATCCCCTAAGTGGGTGAAATAGGGGTGCAAAGATTCTCATATATAATTTATAACTCAAGAACGGATCGACGGATTTTGATGAAACTCGGTACATTTATAGCTTATATCCTGGAATAACATGTAGGCTACTTTTTACCGCGGTAAATTGTTCCCGCGGGAAACTCGATAACGGCTGAACGGATTCGGATGAAACTTGGTACAGTGACAGCTTATATCTTGGGATGACATATGGGCAACTTTTTACCGCGGTAAACTTTTCCCGCGGGAAAAATATTTAATTTTGATGAAACTTGACACAGTGATAGCTTATATCCCGGGATAACATATAAGCTACTTTTCACCGCAGTACACTTTTCCCGCGGGAAAAATATTTAATTTTGATGAAACTTGGCTAACCTAACTTAACCTTACCAAACCTAACCTAACCATCAGTCATAGTTTTCCCGCGGGAAAAATATTTAATTTTGATGAAACTTGGCACAGTGATAGCTTATATCCTGGGATAACATATAGGCTACTTATCACCGCAGTACACTTTTCCCGCGGGAAAAATTATTAAATTTTGATGAAACTTGCTAACCTAACCTAACAGTGATAGTTTATATCTTGGGATAACATATAGGTAACTTTTACCGCGGTAAGCTATTCCCGCGGGAAAAATATTTAATTTTGATGAAACTTGGCTAACCTAACCTAACCTTACCAAACCTAACCATCAGTGATAGTTTTCCCGCGGGAAAAATATTTAATTTTGATAAAACTTGGCACAGTGACAGCTTATATCCTGGTATAACATATAGGCTACTTTTCACCGCAGTACAATTTTCCCGCGGGAAAAATTATTAAATTTTGATGAAACTTGGCTAACCTAACCTAACCTAACCTAACAGTGATAGTTTATATCCTGGGATAACATTTATGCAACTTTATACCGCGGTAAACTTTTCCCGCGGGAAAAATATTTAATTTTGATGAAACTTGGTACAGTGATAGCATATTAGTGTGGCTGACGGAACGGAAACCTCCGTGGGCGACCGGATTTAATATTTAGGCTTCCGGTTATAAAACAATAATGACGTGTTTCGGCAATTTTGAAAATTCTACCCCTAAGTGTGTAAAATAAAGCGTAACACACACTGGGCGGCGGCGCTGCGAAAGCGTTGCGGCGGCGAAGGTTTGTATGAAGAACGCGCCGCGCCGCCGCCGCTTTGATGTAAAGGGCTTCATACTATTTCGAACATTACAGAAAAAAACCGCAACGCTTTCGCAACGCCGCCGCGCAGTGTGTGTTACGCTTTAGTGATGAAACGCGCACAGCCCAAACCGCTGAGCCTAGGAACGTGAAATTTTATATTTAATCTTTTAGTTTAAAAACAATAATGATGTGTTTCGCGAATTTTGAAAATTCCACCCCTAAGTATGTAAAATAGGGGAAGAAACGCGCACAGCCTAAACCGCTGAGCTTAGAGACTTGAAATTTTGCAGAAAGGTTCCTCTGTGATGTCTACTACGAAATGTATTTTTACCGCGGGAAAACTTGCGGGAAAACCTTTTTTACGCGGGCGAAGCCGCGGGCAAAAGCTAGTCTCAGATATTTTTATTTATTTTAGGTATTTATCATGAGAAATAGACACAATGCCGACCCGAACAAAAACGTCTGATAACATGGCACCTTATGCATGACATTTTGGTCATATTTATCAGTCTCTATACGTCAAATTCGGCAATACAATCGTCATTCGTTCATTTCATTTTGTTTGACTGGTAATGTTGCCAATGTTGGCTAAACTTAATCACAAAGTATTTTGCATTTTGAAATGAATATTAAAAATGCAAAATACTTCCCGAAAGGTATTTCAAATAAAATACAAAATGTTTTTTACTAATAGGCATTTAAATGCAAAATACAAAATAGGTATTTTACATTTTGTATTTGCATTTTAAATAGAAGTATTTCAAATAAATCGCATCTATGGTTAGTAGTTTATGTTAATAGGTTCTTCACATATGTTAATAGGTTCTTCACATATGTTAATAGATTTATCTGTAATACTGAAAGAAAATCTTACATTTAAGTTTTTACACATTCTAGTCGTAGGTATCGATTTAAAACTTTGTGGACTTGTGCAACTCTGGACAATACATGGTAGGTGTGTACTATCTATTGTATGATGTGGTGATGGAGGTGCGGTCATAATATCAGTTCTCAATGGTTTGGGCAATTTTATTTACTTATTAGTAAATCAGAATTTTATTATTATTATATACTGCTCTCAAACGCTGAAGGAAAACATCGTGAGGAAACCTGCATACGCCGAAGAAGAAATTCTTAGGCGCATGTGAAGTACACCAACCCGCACTGCGGGCTAGCGGGGTGGACTAAACACCGAACGCCCTGGTTGAGAGGGTAGGCCTGAGCCCCAGCAGTGGGGACATGTTAATAGGCTGTTGATGATGAAGTACTTATCTACATCAGAAATAAGTTACCTATCAAACTCGGAATCAAAATATCTCTTCACGCACTTGGGATATCTACCTATACCTACATAAATATGCTAAATAAGTAACTACCTATAAAATGTTTATAACTAAATGGTTCCGCAGAATTGAACCCAAACTATACAGTTAATAGTCCCCTCGCCGACCACAATGCAGCGGCTCGCGGCAATAAAACAAGAGTTGTGGTCGCCTCGCAGTCAGTGGTCACCGATAAAACCATACTTAAATGGTGACCACAATCATTTATTTAGAATTACACTAAATGGACCATTATGGTATGGCAAAGATTAAATAGAGCAGGAAGAGTATACCCACCTATACAGCTATGTAAGTGCTCATTTTACCAACTATTTATGGAAATGGTACTATTTTAGAACGTAAGCCTAACAAGTAATGTATTTACTACTTAAAAGTAAACTAATTTACGGCGAGGTTCCTATAAAATAATTTCACGAGGATTTTAATCGTTTCATTTTCGATGTATACGCCATTAATTCGTCTAAATTGTCTGTAGACTGCATGTCTGCCAAGAAAAATGATTTTTTCTGTCTGAAGATAATTGTAACTTCCAAAATTGTACAGTTGATTTTCAAAGACCCTATAAAACTCAATTTTCGATCTACTATACCCCTACAGTATCAAAAAAAGGCAAATAAGTTTATCAAACGTCATTTCATTACATTATCTGTAAATTATAAACTTAAAAATATAGAGAAACTAGCTGTTGCCCGCGGCTTCGCCCGCGTGGAATAAGTTTTTCCCGCGGGATCCATTTACCCCGGTAAAAAGTAGCCTATATGTTATTCCAGGGTATAAGCTATCACTGTACCAAGTGTTATCAAAGTGTCATCCGTTCAGCCGTCCGTGAGCTATAAATGGTGTAACTAACACCACTTTGTTTTATATATTTAGAGAAAGATTAGAAGAAGAAGATAGAAAATACAGTTCATTGTAAACAAAGATAAACCTAACTACTTAAATAGAGGTACCTAAATAGCATTCATACATACATTATAAAGTCTTGTAAATTGTACGCAGCCGTAATACAGACCTAACAAATAGCCCTCATCTTTCACAAGCATCATTAGTCTATCAAATCCATTATAACATGATATGCCTCTCCCCCCGACATGTATACTGCCAAGATAGTAAGAGAGGCAGAGCTTGTGTTTTCATAGGTCTATTAAAGCTGGTTAGCGCAGAACCGGATAAAAATACAAAATGTCCAGTCTACCGGTGTAGCAAAGTGGTCAGGTTGCAAAAATAATGATCGACTATGGTGTGATATGACGGGAACAACTTGTCTAGCTAGACTTTATTTTGAATTGAATGAAATGGAATATTTATTTATTATTAAGGTAAGGGCCTTATAAACTAACTTATGGGTAAGCACTTTGTTAGATTTTTGTTGTTGTTGTAAGACCTTCATTGGTAAACCACAAATAGGTAATGTACTAGCGAAAATATTATTTTATCTTATCAAATATTGCGATTCTAGTCTAGGTACTATTTCTGACTTTTATTTATTTAAAAATTAACTTTAATTTATTTTAGTAAGTATGCATGAAAAATGTTTTTCAACGTCATAGCATGGGTGCAATTCGTGGCAATACTGCAGCAGTACCTACCTATACGGCGGCGGCGCAACTCAGAACAATTATCCACTAGAAATCGCATGCCGCAGTGAACTCGTCGCCGAACTAGCGACGTACAGTCGACCGCACGTCAGTGGAAACACTTTGACCTTGAGCTGGCCAAGCCTATTAAGTTTTTTTCAATACTACGAGAGAGTTTTTTCAATACTAAGGAGTTTCAATAGTACGAGAGAATGACGAGAGACCAGTTTATACCGATTTCATTTCTACCACAGAGTAAGTAATTTTCTACTGACATGCGGTCCCGCATGCCGTAGTAAGAGATTGTAGCATTGTAGCAATTGTTTAGGTTTTCATTGATTAATTATTATTTCACTTATTTAAATAAGTGAAACTATTAGCATGTCAGCGTGTTGCAGCAATCTTAATGCTTATTTGTGGAAAGCCCTCCACAAGCTTTACCAATAAAAGTTTATACCGGGAAAGTTTTAATAATTTAATAATAATAAAAAACAATTTTTAATTAGTTATTTAATTATTTTAGTCATTGTTAACTTGATCGACTAACAAGTAAATATAAATATAAAAAACAATTTTTTTACCCACAAGTTTTAATTGCAGAGTGCCCTTATAATTTACGGGAGTTCCTAGAAAATAAGACTGTAAACTATATGTAGTTTGTTATTTTGAAATTCTTTTAGACATTTGTTATTTTATTATTAATTCTAAATTTTATTTTATTATTTATTATTTTTAATCTTTGACAATCATATTGACATGAAATGTTTTATATATATACAATGTTGTACATATAAAAAAATTAATTCTACACAACTATTGTTGTAACGAATGAATAAATGAGTTGTGACAAACGTTTAAAAAAAATTGGCGATGATAACATTTCTAGAGCTTTTTTATTCTGTGGTTGGGGTGCAGAACACGACGTGAGGCGCATACCGAGCTACCCGCCCGCGATTATTCATAACCTCACTCTGTGCAATTCTTGACATAAATGTGTCTGGATTTGTGCATTCTTTGGGATATTTTATTCGTGGTATGGGCGACGTCTCGCTATGTCTCCGTATATTCCTGCAGCTACAAATAACACGACTGGAATAAAATAATTGTTATTTATAACTGTATATCTTAGAGAACTGCATAAAGAAGTGCTAGCTATAGTTTGTGGCCATGGTACCGCGAATAATCCCTGCGTATGCCGCATTTGCATTCTAATTCCGTTATGGTAGGTACTCCTGGGTGCCAATCGCGCTAATTCTGAACGATATTACCAAATCCGAACCATAACCAAAAACGTTATGCTGCATGTAAATGACGTTTTTGGTTACGGTAATAAGCGCGATTGGCCTTTGACTTTACAGATTAGTTAATTATTAATAGGTGTTGTATAAAAAAACTTCTACGTGAGTAAATAATAATAGAACAATAGAGTTGAAGCAAACCGCAATTCATAATTTCCACATTTCCATAGAGCTTTCTGCTTTAGTTAGAATAGCCGTCGGACTGTGCGGTGAAGATAATGCGAGGCGCCGTTGGATGTTATTCTGGAGATTGCAGGCCCGGTCGACAGCGGAGCCCTAGGCCGCAGATGTTCTAATTTTAGCATTTCCACTCTGGCTGGACGTGGAGTAATAACGGACGCCTGCGGGGACTCTACCTACATTGTACTATGTAATACAAATAAAGACATTGATCAAATCTAAGACCAAGCTGTGGAAACGGCTACCAATTAGTATGGTTACCAGTTTCGCAATTGTGTTTGTTCGTGCCATAGATTACTATTGGGAGCGTAGCGAGCTTTTTCTGTGTTCTGTGGTTCGTACTAATGTATTTGTATACGTCACAGAGGTTGCCTTATGCATCCTACGTGCACGATTCCTATGTGCTCCGGCCTTTAAGAGTGCATCTTAGGTGCGCCTTTGGTTAACATTTTGTGCACTATGGTGAGATTGTAAATGTCTATTGTGCGACTGGTTTACGTTGCGTGCACTTTTGGTGCGCCTATAGTGTGCATCTTCAGTAATCTTTAGGTGCGCCATGATTCACTATGCGCGCCGCTGCCGTTCTCGTCCTGCAGCATGTTTAATTTCATATTAATTTTGCCGCTAAAATTAAAACTAATAATATTTTAAACGTTGGAAAAAGAGACAAACTAGCGCCTTTTTTTCGGTAACTGAATTTTGTAGAACAGTTTTATTTCCTCAATTTTTTAGAAAAGCACTAGGTATACATTATTTACCTCGGCGGCAATGAGAATTGAATGACTCTTTATAGAGATCTTACCTTGCGGCTCAATTTTCTAACTATTACTCGTCCTGCAATTGTTTACTTCCCGGCCTCTGCAGTAGGTAATCTTATACAACTATGTATACGTAAGGAAATAATTCAATCCGAAAGTGAGTTTCTTGAACTGTTTGTTTGTTAAGCTTTTGCTGCTCAACTATTCAACCGATGTCCATGATTACACAGCCACATAGCCGCGAAATCAAAAACTAGCAACAGCTGTTGCATAAATCTAAAATTAAATATTGTGCCTCTTTTGTTATGTTAAAACTACTTAGATACCTAGATACTTAAAATGTAGCGAGTTTTTAGGAGTAGTTAGGCGGCGCGCCGCAGGCCACGACATTTTATTAAACGATCTACTATTTTAAGATGACTGGGCTTTCGGCTTTAATTGCTCCCTAAGGCATGATAAGTTTTAAAACATTACGACTATGACACTTGGAATGTGGAACGTGTCGAGAGAATTAGACGATGATTACAAATCCTGGTGAACGGTTACAATTTCTTTACAATTTCATAAATTAAAACTCGTCCCGTTCGACCGTTCAATACGCGCCTTTGTTTCACTTTGCCCGCATTATTAGTGCGCCTTGAGATTACTTTCAAATAACAATCTTGATTAACAACGAGCCTCCATAAGCAATTAATCAGAAACAGAGGTTTGTAAACAAGATAATGGACATATTGCTCCCTTATCAGATCTAACGCAGAGGTACCTGGCGAGAAAGTGGATGCTGCAGCATTTTAGCTAGCGTGCACTTTCACTAAGGCAGTAACGACATCGGCGCTGCGCAGGTCAGTTGAGTCTGCAATTTGTACGTCCTAAGACTCGAGATACATTCGTTCATAAGTATGCTTCACCTTGTTTTATGGTTTGTACGTAAATTCTTGACCAGCCAGACTCACGAGTAGGAATGCATTATTCCTAAGTGATTCTCTTACAACATGAGGATATTCTACGGAGACAGCAACGACTGTAACCTGCTTAATGATACCTTTCAAATGCAAAAAACCGCAACGAAATCGTCCCAGTAGTTTTTCGGAAAATGGTAACAGACATACACACGCACACACAAACAACCGCCTCCGTTCCATTCCGTCCGTCGTGGGTAAAAACCATAGAGATAGGACCTCTTTGGTGGGTGCTCTCGGCCCCCTACATTCCTGGTAAAAACCGTATCCATGAACGTTGTGATTAATAAAATTAGGACGAACCGTAGCATCTTAGTGTTGGACCATATATCTGTCAGCACGGATTCAAATCCGTAAATAACAACAAATGAAACACGCTAAATTATGCAATTCTTAACGTTATTTATTAATTTTAAATTCCACGTGCAATACTGAAAACATGCTTACTTAATTAATACACTAACTTGTCAATAAATAACAGAGTCCATTTTCATGCCAGTTAGAACTAAAAGTAGGTAGCAAAAGTTTATGTCGTTCGTCAAGATGAGCTTCAATCGTTTTGGATCCGAATTCTTTCAGTCATAGGTACTTATTTTAAAGTATTAAATTACATCAAAAGTAATATTAAGAAATTGTAGAAAAGGCGACTGAAACAAAAGTAACTATCCAAAGAAAGAATTCGAAGATGAAGTATCAATAACAATCTATATGAGTACGTAGGTTGGCTCAGTCATGATGCCACAGTTGTTGTCGCGGGCCGAGATGTGCATGTACCCGTCGATGCCCCATTCTTGTCCCCAAGAGTTCTTCACGATCCAGAATGTTTCTCCGTAGATCTCGCCGTAGCCGATCAGGGTGATCTCATGGTCCAGTTGTGTTTGGCTGCTGCAATAAACATAAAAATATACAATGCACACACGAACCTACACTATAACTCAATGTGCCTAGATCCAGCACGGGATTGAAGCCGGCTGATAATAATAATGATGCTGATTATTATGTCATAGATATATGTAGTTAGTTACCAGTCAAGATCGTAGAATATGCCACTCGAATACATAACGAAAGCGGTGCTTGCATGTACAGACACTGAGAGAGGCCCGTGGTTAAATAAGGCAACCTGAAAGTAGAATAGTATTTATAAATAGTATTTTAATTCAACAGAGATCAGAATCTTATCTTATCACATCCGGTGATACTGCAACTCTATGGCATTTTTTCATTGTGTCCTGTATTTAACTCAAGATGCTGCATAAATCCGTAGACGTGATTTCATACCTTCTATAAAACGCGTCAGTATTATAATGAATGACCATCATGATGTATATATCCACTTGATTACTTGCGGTTAAGTCTCAGATTCTTCCTATAGATAGACTTCTTGGACCTGTTAAATCCCTTTTCTTTGTAAATAAAAACGTTGTTTTGCTTGGATTGATAGGAAGATGAGTGCTCTTGCACCAACCGTGTCTATGACCTGCTGCAAGAGACACGATTCCTGCAAAACTGCCGTTGATCATGATGACTAAAGTCATCCGCGTAGCGCTAATCTGACATTGTGCTTTTCTGGCATAAAGCGTACAAACCAGACCACCGTATAATACGGTTATGTGTTGGGTTTGGATAAAAGTAAGCCGAGCACCAGGCACTATAGGATTCGTGATAGCACCTTTTCTTCAACAGGATTATATACGCAAAGCTGAATACAGATCACGATTGCTATAATTTAATTATATGAAATGATGAATGCATGGATGTCTTACCTTTAATGCTCCAATGCTATTAGGAGTGACATCAACGAAGCCACGAATGGGATAAGTTTTAGTCATGTTCTTGATAGAGCAGTAGCCATCCTGAAATAAAATGTTATTAGTATGTAAAAAAAACCATCGCGGAAATTCTACGTTTCCGACTTGCATATATAATTACTTGGATTTTTTATTAAAATGAACGAAATAAAAAAAGGTGCTTAATTACAAAGAAATTTGAAATTGCTACCTATTTACTTAGAGACTTACTCGTACATGAAATTATTTCCAACTGCTAAATCTAACATCTACGGTCCTACTATAATACTGTGCGCCGGCAATGGTTTTTAACAGGAAGGTTCGAAATTGGGGGCCGCGAGAACCGATCAAAGAGTTTATTTCTCTATGGTTTTTAATATAGCTTCATGAGTAATTTTCACTAAACAGAATAGGTACCTAAAGGCACTATACTTTTTCTATCTTTGGAGAAACTGTCACTCCCTAACGTTTATAAAAAAAAAACTTCGCGGTGAAATGTTACGCCCTGGTATAATTACGGGTAATGAATGACCCTTGTGCCGACTTTTCCAGTTGGACTTGTTTCCGCAGTAGATATGCATATCCTTATACTATTTCCCTTTATTTAACTGGTGGCTATAATACCACCTGTGCTGCGACGAGTTCACCGCGTGTATACGATATCTAGTGTCTATTTATTCCGAGTTCTGTGCGTGGAATAGAATAATTACCTTATCCGCATACGTGCCGTAATCAGCCTCAGTCGGCAGGCCGTATTTCATCATCCATTCGTAGGCGCCTGTGTCCGTCCCGCCGTCACAGCCTTCAGACCCAAATCTAGCATCGAAAATGTTTTAATTTGTTTTCTTATACTACCAAACATGTTAAATGTGCTGATATAGGATAATTTAAAAACTTTTTGGTGGGAGCGCCGCCCCCTCCAGTAGTGATTTTTTAAATGGTTGTGTCAGTGTCCTGTAATAATAAAATTACTTATTTGTAATTATGTAACACTAGCTGTACCCAGCATGCCTTGCAATGCCACGTCTTTGGGCCAGGAACCTCCGCGGTCGTCCCCAGAATACTCTATCAAATTTATTCATCACAATCTGATCAATGGTTTCGGACGCATAGGGAACAAACACACAAACATTGATTTTTATTTAAATAGATTGATCAATAAAATAACTCACTCCCAGCCGCAGTCAATGAGGGCCTGATTGGCAAGTTTAAAGAGCTTCCCACCGTTGTAGCGCGCCCAGGCGCCCTCCGCGGCGGCGGTGGTGCCGAATGTCCAGCACGATCCGCATGTCTCCTGGTCTATAATAAAACACTATAATCAATACGACCACGTATCGGAAGACGCAGTGTAGGCAGGCCACAAGGTGGATCGACGGCCTTTGTCCAGCAGTGGACGTCTACAGGCCGATATGATGATGATGATTAATCAATATGTGAAGTCCGATAGGCATGCTCCGTTTTTTTCGGACATATTGAGCGAATGAGTGTTGAACGAATGAAGACGCAAATATATCGAGCGAACGGGATTGGTATAATAGGTGCCGGGACGACCTAGACTGACATACGAGGATCAGAGCTCATAGACGGATACGTAAAGAGCACACGCGTCCTGCGGTGAGCGTGTGTGAAGAGTATGATGAAACTGAATGAAGGTATGACAGGATCGACCCTTCTCCTTGCCTGCCCCGTCAGGAACATAGCGTGAAGATCATTATGTATCATCTTATGCATTATTATCATATGTCCACCAACCTGCAGCTTCGTCATCATATGTACCGATTAGGGGTCTCCATTTCAGAACTCGTCTGCTCCAATGGAATTTGCTGGCTTTAACATAAAATTAAATGTGTATTCTTACTTTCAATGGGCGGAACGAGTCCCAGAAGTCGTAAGTCGTGCTCTTTTGGAAGGGTAGTAGACAAATTGCCCAGTTCGTTCTCGCTGTAAGGGAAGGGATCCGAGGCGACCTTTCCCTCGCTGCGTTTCACCAGACCGGTGAACCTCTTCATCTCCTGAGGAGTGCGGTCTGCGAAGCGGTTCACGGCCAGTTTGTAGCCCAAGTTCTTGCGGTTCGTGATGGTAATGCGCCTGGACAGAGATTAGTGGCAGTTTGTTTAGAAGGTTGTGGCGGTGATACGTCATTTCATAACAGTAATATTACTTAGTACCTCATGTTGTTCTTGAAGATACTCCTTCTTAAAGCATGCTCTCTCTTGTGAGCGTAGTCTTTCTTGAAATTTTTTTTGAAACTAAAAAGAAATTCAATTATTAATTAAATAATAGTTCGGTTAACATTGGACATAATAATAAAATACTTTTTGCATTATTTATTGCTAAAATATTAGTAAATTAAATAATAATAATTACTGATTGTCGATCTATTCCTAACATTTTTTTAACTCTTTCTTTTCTGTTAAGCGATTGAGTTTTTAAACTAGTCCCACAGGGGAGTCCCACTGTCAGTGTTCTGATGGTAACATTTCTTTTCTTAAATGTTTTTATGTCAAGTTCTTACGTCTTAAATACATGGTCGACGTGATGTTCGTTTTCATGATTCATGAATAGAAGATGCTTAGTAACTGATTCATCTTTCTTGTTGTGTCTGATTGGTCCTGATTTTTTGCAATCTGTAATAATAATAATCATATCAGCCGAAAGACGTTCACCGTTGGAAAAATCTATAATAAATAAATATCAAACAAATTTAAAGTGACTTAACTATTAAGTGACCTGGGGGCCAATCGCGGTAATTCTGAACGACATTACCAAATCCAAACCTTAACCAAAAAAGTTATGCTGCATGTACACGTTCGGCGAACCATTACAAACGCAAGCCAAACCCATGCTCCACACGTTTGCGTTTGTAAAGAACGTGTGAATGTATCTTAACGTGTTCAGCCGTTTTGATGTATTGGCATCGTATATTCGTATCTTCTTTCTAAGTGTCATTTATGCATAGCATTTTTTAGTATCATTAAAATACTTTTGGGTGACTGACTTACATTCACCAACTGAGAAGATTTCTTTCTCGTCGAAATCGCTTTGGAAGTTATCGAAGTCCCATATCTGGTGCACGTCATTGTAGCCGAGCCATGAGTTGAAGTCCAGCTGCTCAAACCTTCATGGACAATTGGATAATAGAACATTATTGTAATCGAAACATTTCGATATTTTTATTTAACCTTAGTAAGAAGAAACCAAAGGAGGAAGACACGGTACTCTCTTACATTGCTTAAACCAAAGGCTCGGTGCACACACTCATACAGCTGCAATCAAGGTTGCGTTCGTACCAGTAAATATATTATACGTTACGTAAGCACCTACAGTATTAAATAGTAATAACGAATTATTAACGAATGCAAATCACATAAAATCAAGCCGTCATTTTGTGCTGGATTGACCTAATTGGTACTTGCTTTACAGGTCCATTTTTATTAAGTAAGTAATATCTACCCCTATTTGGTTTCATCTAAGTTTTTAACACACAATGAGCCGGTACCTGGTAGGGATCCAGGCCTTTAATTTGTCGTTGTATGAAGCCCACAAAGTTTTCTCTTTTTCAAGGTATTCAGTCTTTTCCACATTCGTGAACTTTGTACATTTCAAATCTTTCATCATTTCTTCGCCTGAAAGCAAAAAGTGTCAAAAATTTTCAATTAGGTATATTTAACTTGCTGTTAACACTCGTATGTCCCCACTTTTGGGTTTAAGTCTACCCCCCAACGGTACGGTTCAAAATCCACCGCGCTATCAGGCAGTAGGTGGATTTCACAAGAAAAACATTGCAAGGAATTAAATATTAAATCCACAATAATTGTTTTTCTACCTACATAACCCACCACTGATACTGGTACACAAAAAGTGGGAACCTAAGAGTATAAAATCGAATGGAAATCTAACAAACAAACACGATAATAGAATGAGCGAGTAGGTATGATTACTATTTACATAATGATTACTTTAAATCAACTTTCGGGTAGGTACTTGGGTCACCACCTTCCACGATGCAAGTACTCACCGACTTCCTCGAAGCCGTCGACTTCTGGCAGGACGTCCTGGGGGGTGACGTAGTGCCACGACGAGCCAGTGCGGTGGCATTGTACTGTATTGGTTCCGTTCGATGTGGTTGCCGGGTGTATCTACGCAGAACACAAGTGGAACATTGCATTTGCATACGTGCATGAATCTCATAAATGTGGTTAATAGTCCTACACAAACCTATTAAATCATGACAGTAAAAATGATTATTGCACATTATTTTTTATTACTTAGTAATTTTATCCACACGACACAGTTTCTACCTTGCAGGGGTTGTTTTTAGTCAGTTTTTGGGTGTAGTTATTTTGATATTTTTGTTTGAGACATCGTTAAAAAACCTCATAGCAAAATAAATATGAACAGCCGAAATCTCTATGTAAAAGCGCAGTAACAAAAAAAAATACCCCGTAAGTAATATCAGTTCAGAAATTTAATAATTTAGGTACCTACGTAACGAAACAATCGGCTGTGTACATATCAATTACATCATCCATGCTGTATACTTATATGAAGTATTTATTTTCAAAGGATGCAATAAATTCCCACCTCATACTGGACGGCGTGAGTCCGTCTGTGCCTTTCGCTAGCGGAGGCCACTACGAAGGACTTCACCGCACCCTTGTTGTACTCCACGCGGGATTCCTTCGGAGTTCGCCTGAAGACAAGTTCTTACTTAGAACTAAGTGAGACGTCAAAAACCGCGCAACTTGATAGCAGGTTGCCATCACCCTGTGCGCTAGCGTCATTCATCAGATATTGCTATTAGGGCTCCATCAAAACGAATATTTTTAATGTGAAACTTTTTGTGACGTCGTCGGATACATACATAATGGGGAACAAAAATATAGCGCCACCGATTAAGGTCGGAGGCCTTCATTGGAAACTTGAATGAACCAAACGTTAAGCTACATATTTCGGCTATTATATCGAATACACCCTATACCTACCTACCGCATTTTTTGTCAGTCTATCTATTACTAAGTACTAAACTTGACCGACTGAGCTGAAACTTGGAACAAGTTACAAAAAATTTATGGTTTTTGAGATAATAAATGAAAACTAAAACCGTTTACCATTCGTGGAACACTCAAAATACACTAAATCGATCGATTTTACTCGGTACCTGAAGTGATATGAAAAATCAGGAAAATTAAAAAATATCGGAAACCCCACCCTGTGTACGAGACAAACTTTTGTAAAGAGATAATTGATATTAGTCTTACCATACTCTGACGTCCTCAACCAAGCCAGATTTAACCAGTACTTTTGATATTTCGAATGAATATTTATCGGGCCAAATCAGGTCCGGTGTACCTGTAACCAAATTAAAATGTTAAAAATATTATTTGCGGATCCCATACACTCGCACTTTCCGTGTACAAATATTACTATTTATGATCTGCGAGTAAGTAGGTACGTTTAACCGCAGATGGGTCATTAATAATACAAACTATATATTAATATAATACTTACCTATTGATAATAATTCATCATTCGTGTAATAAAATAGGTTACCCAAAATTGAACGCCAACTAACTTGTGACTATTATTTTTTCTGTGACTGTACCTCATTATGGTTGGAAGATGGGAACAAATTACAGATATTCCCATTATCCAACCTGAGGTAGGTTGGAAGGTGGGACATAAAATTCCTAATATCCAACCTGGATTGGATGGCTAGGTTAGAAGAAGGGAATACCAAATTTTATCGTGTTATTCGTTTTAAAAGTTCAGATAAAAACATAACGTAATTTGTATAACTTACCACCGCTCACAACCGCCGCGAGGGCTACACAAACTAATGTTAATTTTAACATTTTTAGTACGGCAACACTTTGCCGGCACTAAACGGTTCCGCCCTACGAAAACAATGGTTCCATGATCCCTATTTATATACGACTCCTAATCAAATTTAGTTAATGATTTATTATAATTCAGACGTCCCTGAAAAACTAAAATTAATATGCAATCATAATGTGGATCACCATTCACCATCTATACGACTATTACTTACTCTGTGTCTATACGTGCCGAAGTCACAGAGTAAGTAATAGAAGTGCAAGTTATTCTTCTAGTTTCTCTTTTTCTCTTTAATCTTTTAGAACTAAAAGGTATCGTACATGTTAAAGACTGTCGATGTCCACTGTTGGACAAGATAAATAGGTATGTATATACATTCATGAACCTCTAGAATATCTCTCTCCTTATCTTGGACTTGGACTTCTTAAAATTGGACCCTCGCAGCGCTATTGAACAATTAAATGTTAAAAAATATATTTTATAGTCATATCCATGTTATGCATAGTCTTCCCTGTAACTATAAATCTGCACAATAATGAAACAAAACGAATCTTATCTAACTTATTTTAATGATGTCGATTAGATTTATCAGAACATTTGTTAAATTTTAGCCAAAGGTTCAAAATATATAGGTAGGTACTTAGATAACACAATAGGCATAATGTTTATGTTGTAGATAGGTATGTACCATTGTATGTACCCACTTATTGAACATTACCTATATCTTATTTACTTATTATGTACCTACTTACCTAAGTAACTGTATCTAGATAATCTAGACTTAGAGCGCTTTCGCACTGAGCCCGATCCGTACGTAAATACTGACGACGAAGTAGCCGTATAGAACCCAATAGTTAGGTATCCGTAAGAATTCCTAAAATATCTCGGAACCAATTTTTTTCACTGAAATTTCCATAGTTTTCCCTCATCGTTAGGCAATTTTAAACAATTCTAATTTTCAGTCCAATAATAGACTGAGTTATCCGTCGGACAGACAGACGGACAAAATATCATCGCTATACGGTATCCGTTTTGACAGACCCCTAAAAATAAAATATACATTTTTGTTTATTATGGCCTCTATACTTTAAATATAAGTATATTTTTAAAAATCAAGAATTCGTATACCTACCTACTTTTTCACCTGTATCGCAATTTTCTTGTTTAAAAAGAGCGTAGTGCATTATACTCTAATTGATTTATAGGTCTAAGGGCCTCTTACACCGCTTGCTGATAAAGTCCCAGATACCCTATATGCAGGATATCTACCAGATATCTTTTATTTTTTGTTTCACAGGTATCTGATTGCCTTATCTGTCAGATATACCGCCTTTTAAACTAACAGATTTATCTGATAGATTAGGTTATCTGGCCGTTATCTATCTGTAACAATATCAGCAACCGGTGTAAGAGGCCCTAAATATCGTACCTCAAGCTTCTGTTATTTTTTACAAACTTGTCTGTTGCCGTGCCAAGATGATTCTGTATTCTATTGCCTCCGTGCCTACGTGAGGAACCTAACCCAACTAGGTACACATAATTGAACAACTCTATGTCAAAGACACAAGACCTAAAATGGCATGTTCCCGTCTGTAATTGGATACGCTACTGTTCGTCGCAGTGCAGTCGAATGATAAATTACAGTATAGTTCTAAAACTTAATTTAGTTGATTTTGTTATGAAGCCAGAAAGTTTGTATTAGATTGAAACCTGGTACAATTTGTAAAAAATCACCAATGGGAATCGAACCCACAACGTTTGGCGCTCGAGTCTAATGACCACGCCACTAAGACAACGAGACGGTCGTTGAACGGTCTAAATGATACCTTCACAACGAATGCGTAAGGGTCATAGCATAGTAAGTATAGTAGTCGAAGAGTAACATTAATAGTATGCATACCTTTAACGATGTCTCTACCTCCATAAGTACCTAAGTACCTACCTTAAATTATTACAATTTATTCTTCAGATTTATAGACTTACAATGAGGTATAATACCTACATGCCTATAAAGTCAAGATCTAGTTTCACAAAGTGCTTCCGTGTGCGGTGGGACGAGAGCCAATCTGCTGGAATAATTAAGCTATCCATAGTAATTTATGACCATTTTAATTAAAGCCGGAGCTTAGATCGGCGCTCGGTCCGCAAGGAGTTGTACTTATACGAGTTTGTCTACATAATTATTATGTAGGCAAAGTTTAATACTAATTTTTAAAAGTTTCCTGCGACTTCATTTGCGTTAAAAAGTATCCTATATGTTATTCCAGTATATAAACTGTCACTGTACCAAGTTTCATCAAAATCCGTTCAGCCGTTATGGAGTGATTGGGCAACAAATTGTTTTTAAATATTATTTTGATGTAGGTATCTGTGTCAACGATACAAATTGACTTGTATGGACGCTTCTTGTAAAATTATTGCATCACGAGCAAACGGGCTTGGTGCGGAAGTGCGATATTTCCATTCTGGTTTATTTGTGAGGCGGATCTCCGGAACGGGTCCCGCGGAGTTATTGCTTCGATTACTACATGATTTATCGTAACGCGGCCAGCTAATTAAACTCTGATAGAAAGTGCATTAAAACGAGAGCGGTTCATCTTGTTTATAACGAACGTACTGGACGCTAATGGCTGTCACTACACTGTATTACACTTGATAACGCCCGCATAGAATTGCTGATTCGTACTTTTTGAAAATTATGTCATATCCATAAGCCTTAGACTGAATAGTCTTAGACTGAAGGTTATTAAAACACCAGTTAGTAGGTACAAGAGAGTGTTTCAATATCAAAAAAGTACGACCATACAAAGACGGCGGCGTTCGCCCCATCGCCGTCGGATGTACCCTGAGACGCCTCGTTTCAAAGCTGTGTTGCCGGGAGCTCCACACTAAACTCACTGATAACTTTCAGCCCAGGCAGCTCGGTTTTGGAGTTAGGGGAGGCTGCGAAGCGGCAGTGCACGCGGCCCGCACTTTTTTAGACTCAAAATCCTACGATGTTTTTATAAAAATCGATGTTAAAAACGCCTTTAACTCCGTTGACAGGGGTGCCCTTCTGGCTGAAATATACAAAGAAATACCAGAAATCTCTTTATATATGTATCAATGCTATGGCACACAATCTAAATTAATGTTTGGCGACTCAGAAATTAATTCTTGTGTAGGCTGCCAGCAAGGGGACCCTCTAGGACCCGCAATTTTTAGCCTGGCCATCCAACCTTTTATTACGAGCCTTAAGTCAAGTTTCAATACGTGGTATCTGGACGACGGTTCACTAGGAGGCGATGCGTCATCTGTATTTCAAGATCTTGAGGCTATCATTCAAAATTTTTCACAAATAGGGCTCACATTAAATTTTAATAAATGTGAGATTTTCATCCCTGACTACATCGCAGCCGGCACGAGATCGGATATTATAGCCAAATTCAATTCACTAACACCGAATATCACTGAACGTACAAAAGAGTCACTCACCCTACTTGGAGCCCCCATATTCGAGGATGCCATACCTTCCCTAGTAAATTCAAAATTAGATGATTTTAATCTCACGTCCAGACGCCTTTTCGAAATCAAACCACATATGGCCATCTTTATCCTAAGATTGTGCCTGTTTACACCAAAATTTATATATTTATTACGTTGCTGCCCTTTATGGAAATTACCTTCAGTTACATCATCCATAGACTTAACTTTGAGAAATACGGTAGGCCGAATTCTAAATCTACAGTTTAACGATCGCACCTGGACCCAAGCTACTCTACCGATTACTTTCGGCGGGCTGGGTATACGCACAACGTCCAGTTTGGCGCTCCCTGCCTTCCTGTCCTCCGCCCATAGCACGCTCGCTCTTATCAGTGGGATCTTAAATTCTCCATGTCCCACTGATGCTGTTGTGACGGGCTTGTCGGAGGCTAGGTCGTTTTGGAGTTCCAAATACCCAGGAGAAAACATTCCAGGGGAAGGGGGCTGCCAGAGCAATTGGGATCTGCCTGGCGTCAAAGCCACCCACACCAGACTCCTAGAACAGTGTCCCGACGATACCGAAAGGGCGCGCTTACTCGCGGTCTCAGTCAAGGAGTCAGGGCACTGGCTTCATGCTCTGCCGTCCCATAACCTTGGGACCATCCTGGACCCCAGCTCGCTGCGTATAGCCGTGTGCATAAGGCTCGGTGCAAAGGTGTGCGAGCCCCATCGTTGCCCTTGTGGCTCGAGCGTGGACCGGCTGGGGCGCCATGGCCTCGCGTGCGCCAAGAGCGCAGGTAGGTTCTACCGCCACGGCGCCATCAACGACATCATCCGGCGGGCTCTTGCCACCGCCTCTGTCCCCTCGACCCTGGAGCCGTGCGGCATGTTCAGGGACGATGGCAAGAGACCCGATGGAGCCACCCTGGTGCCTTGGTCGTTGGGGCGTGCCCTGGTGTGGGACGCCACGTGTGTCGACACTTTGGCCCCATCCCACGTCCGGGGCACTGCCGCAGCGGCCGGTGCAGCGGCGGCCGCAGCTCAGAGTCTCAAACGCCGCAAATACTCGTCATTGTCAGCCGATTACGAGTTTGCGGCGTTTGCAGTAGAGACTCTGGGCCCGTGGTCGACCGACGCCAGGGCGCTGGTGAGGGCCCTGTCGACCCGGCTGGTCCACGCCTCGGGGGACCCCAGGGCTGGCGCCTACCTCGCACAGCGACTAAGTATTGCAATTCAGCGAGGCAACGGCGCCAGCGTCCTGGGGACTATGCCTCCCCACGAGGGTTTGGACGGCGTCCACCATCTGTAAATATGTAGTAATAAGTAGTTTTAAGTTTTTATAATAAGTAACTAATAAAATGAAATATGACTTAATATAGACACAAAGGCAATAAATAAAGTATATTTTAGTCACCATACAATAGTATATATAAAAGACAAAAATATTAAAATTGAAAATGCGTCACGGATATCGTACCGTGGCGCTTCTCGGGCCAAATTTGTTGACGGATCTGTACCGCAATTTATTAAACTTCACTTTACAACAACCTAATCTAACTTCATGCAGTTTTATTTTTTAGCTAGATTCGAATCCATCCACATTATAAAGGAATCTTCGATACGAAACGACCCCCTTTCGCCGCTCAGTGGTAATAAACAAATAAGCAAATTAGGGCCCCGTAGGAGTGGAACAATAATATTAATCTCGCTTTATTTTGATAATCTTAGATAATATCTATCTTTTAAAAACATCTTAACTGTCAGCATAAGCAGCAATCTGTTTTTTAATTAAAATTTTCATGGAAGAAAAGTTAACACCTAAAGTGAATTGATATTCACTGTTCTATAATTTTGATTTGAATTTTACATTTTATTATACCTTAGTTCGACGTTATAAATTAACCAGCGAACTAAATTTCTCTGTCTACATGGCGCTACACCTACTTTCTATTGATTTATGTTCCTGTTGCTATAAGCTATAACTCACAATGACGAATGTGTGAACACGTTTTGTCTCCGCGTATAATTGTGTTGATTTATTTGCTTTCTCCTTAGTGTTGAATGTGCATCGAATTTCAGTTAATAACAATATGTTGCTTGCGGCTTTGACCGCATGGAGAAGTTTTTGTTTCCCGCTTGAAGGGCTTCCCATGGTAAAGATATGACAAAGGAGCCATCAGAATTTCGTGACAACGTAACAAACAAACAAACTCATTACCTACCCTATATAGCATAGTACGGACCAGGATTTACTTACCATACCTAATAATTATATTGTGTTGAGCAGAAAGTGTATTAAGTATTAATGTAAAGAATAAAAAGATGTCGATAAATACATTCAGAGAATAGTAGGCTAGATATCGCATGCACGAGGTTACGGAGATCGCCAGCAGATTATTATGGTAAACAGTGTAAGTAAAGCTGTGTCTAAAAAAGTTGTATTTTGCAGCATATTAATTGCGGTACACTCTTACTACTTTAATATCACAAAAATCTAAATATAACATGCACAAATTGTGCAAAGTCGTCTGTCCCCAGTGGGAACCGAGCCCACGACACGCTGGATTACCTACGCACAATAAGCCACTAAGCCAGCAGGCGATCAACTTTGGTCAAATTTAGAATTTACTAAAAGAAAGAGGAGCAATGTAAGTCGTAACTCATTAAGACCTATTAAAAGTTGATTGACTTGTTTTATTGGTATCGACGGCTTGCCTATAGACAGTAGTGGAAACTTTAATCAATAGAAAAACGATATTATAGAGTGCGCGTGAGGCGGTTCTCACGGCAACCGGCAACGTTACACAGTTAGGTGATTACTTCTTAATTGTTGATCGTAGATCGTAGTTAACAAACGATTAAGTAGTTTTTCTTAGGATTAGAAAAGATCATTACTACCTCCGTAAATATGTACAGACTTAAGCTTGCGGCGGCGACTACGTGAGAATATTTTGTCAATTGAAAAAGCCAGTAAAGTGGACGTGGTGTGATGATTTGCTGGTTCCGACAATATTTAAAACTTAAATATCTTGGAGGTGTCTTTTTCAGAAATTTTCACATTTAATTTTCCCAGTTCCATTATTCTCTGTAGTTTCTGTGATATCCACTGGACCGACCGATAGCCAGACAGACGGCTAAGAAGCATGGTTTTAAGGGTATTCATTTGACAGATCCCTAAAAACACCGTAAAATACTAATGAACTATCACGTTACGTATAAACATCTACCTGTATGGAAACGCTCTTTAAATAAAGGGGTTAAAGCTTTGAATACACGATTTGTATAGCTGCTTGATTTTATGATAATGTTGTTAATAGTTATTAGTACATTGTTACCCCAGGGGTAAAAGTAACTTATTTAGGTCCCGAGACGGGGTTTGGCGCCCGACGCTTAGCGAGGGCACCAATAGTTCGAGGGACTTGAAATAATTCTTGAACCCGTGGGATACACTGCGCTTTTCATTGCGAATACAATGAAAGTAAAAATAAAACATGAATTAACTAAAGACAAAATGAATGATAATACAAATCTCTGCTATACGGAAGTATAAACAAAACTCTACGGCTGGAAAAAACAAATGAAGATCGGATTGCCGCTTTCCCGTCTATTTTGTTTTTTTCTGTGGCCGGCCAGCTATTCTGCCATTATTTTTCATTTCTATCAATGAAAAAAATGTAAATATTTTGCCCAAATCTATGTTATTTTAAAGAAATAGTTGACAGGCATAAAATAATAAAGTCATCAAAAAATATATATTCTTTAATTATGACTTATCATTATTAATTCAATTTTACATCGCGCTGTAATTGAGTGGCTGAATAGAAAGTTGGAACATGGTCCAATAGAAATGTCAAAATAGTACTAGTTTTTTTTATTATAATTTGACAGCTGTCCGTTGAAAACGATTATCCCTAGGACTGAAATGTATTACTTTCAACCCGCTACTCGGGCAACTTCAGACCTACTTTCAGAGTATGAGTAATGAAAAATAATTATCGTAGGCAAGGTAACGGTACGTAGTACGTACCTACCTACATAACAGGGGTTATTAAAACATGAGTTGTAGTGAAAACTTTATTTTTGTATTCTTAATCAGAATACCTATTACATTATCGTAAAGTTTCAAATCTATCCAATTTAGGATTAGTATTTTATTATCTAGTAGCAAAAAAAACATCAAATATTTTTCCTTGCCTGTTTATTTAAAGGCATAGTAAAAGATTTTCTTTTATTATTTCAAGGGTAAACGTGCGAGGGATAAACTTTATTTTAATCTGACTGTTGTCTTGCAAGGATTTTAAGCGAAAATTCTAAGCACGATTTTTGGACTTTTAATTAATTCGACCACTCTTCGTGCTCTTTTCTGTAGTATTTTATTTTGTTTTTTTATTTTATTTTATTAAGGTTTTTACTGTGTGGTGTGATGACATTTAAAAGTAGTTTTGGAAAAAACCTGTCGATAGCGCGTGGAACCAATTACTTCCTCTGTGGTGGAACTCAATTGTCAATGTTACCTTCATCTCAAGCGGTTTGGTTCTAACTTTGGTCATATAAATTTAAATTCCTTACAAAATGGAAACAAGCTGTATTGACTGGAGGGGAACGCGAGTGACTTCGCTAAGGGATCAGATTGGGTCAGGCAGGCTATTGTTTAGTGGTGTCCGAGTATTTCTATTAGCATTAGAAAGGTGTATGCCCTGGTAGATACAGGTTGAACAGCTGCAGTATGCTGGGCTGTGGTGCCAGTCACAGATGCTGGCAGAATTACCAATTTATCTAGCGAAATGTAAAAAACAACTAAAAGGAATGTAATGAGGGATTTCGCTTAGCAATAATAGACTTAATAATTGTCTTTTTCTTTAAAACGAGAACATGCCACATAACATTAGGAAGTGGATGAGTTAGGAAAGAAGAAATTCGTCCAGAAGGTATTAGTCGAAGAATTTGCATGTTACATTTTGTTTTTCATACAAAACCGACTTCCATACAAAATTGAGGAGGCGGATATAAATTGTGTTATTTGTTATTTATTAACATAGTAGGTATACTTTTTGTTTCGTTTCTGAACTTAGTTTTTAATTTATTCCTCTCAATGCATCTTTCTTTAGTTTACTTACTAACATATGCCAGGATTGGAGATATTCTACGTATTAAAATCGCTTGTGGTAACATTAATGAAAATTAGAACCGAATCGCTAAGCTTAGACCTCAGGCCAACACGCCAGTGTTCTATTTAAATCAGCCGGCCAGTGACTCGGCATGCAAATGCAAATTTCATCTAGATTGGGAGTGAAACTATCCCTGCCGACTACACTCCGATGCCTGCCAATGGACAGACCGGTGCGCTGGCAGGAGAAATGCAAAGACACGGGTATGATTGGTATGTATGTATGTACATAGGTGGAAGGATAATTAGAAACAGGGCAAGTTTTTATACTTACAATCGAGATCAATTTGAAGCCATGGTTGTTCAAAGTGACTTAAGTCCGCCGTTGTCGAAACAATGTTTTATTCCTATTTGATAATGTTAATTTTTGTTCAATAAAGCGTTTACATACATTTACGGCGCATGATCTGATGATGGTCATCGAGAGAGTAGATGGAGGACTTTGAAGCCATGGTTATCGCTATAAACCGATCTTAAAGTCCTCCATCTACTCTCTCGATGACCGTCATCAGATCGTGCCCCGACCAATCCTTCACGGATAACCATGGCTTCAAAGTGACCTTGATTGTATGAAAATCATGCCCTGTTTCTAATTATCTGTCCACCTATGTATGTATGTAAACGCTTTATTGAACAAAAATTAACATTATCAAATAGGAATAAAACATTGTTTCGACAACGGCGGACTTAAGTCACTTAGGGATATCTTCCAAGACCTTAGAGTAACTGAAAGGAACATACATCTTGCTTCAATAAATCTCTCAAAACAATTTAAGTTAAGGGTTTATTCACTTAAGATTGATTAAGGGAAGCTACAATAAATACTAGACAATTATTTTTCAATACTACATTACTACATACAATTTTAGAATAAATTTTATTCATACACTTGGGTACTTTACCGTTCCTCGTAGGATTGAAGATCTCAATCGCACTTTATCGGCTATAGAAGCCGACTTTTTACGTTTTAAACTAAAATGTTCTGTACTCGACGCCCGCGTCTGCATCTGAGGCGGTAAAAACATTTAGAATTCTTTGGTAGCGCTCCCGTTCCCGCCGTCGCATTGTAAATCATGGCTCGCTCTCGCTACGTGATTTCGACAAACTTAAAAAAAGAATGTTCTATAGAGAAAAAAACAGGCGTCCCTTTGGGTAGGACAACAAAAATTGTGGCACGAGACACATTGACCGCTCCATTGTGTCTTTTTATTACGGACAGCGGAGCGCCCGATCATTTCGCTTCGTTACACCAAAACAAATATCAATCTCAACCTGGCATATCAAACCCGACCTACAACCTTACATGTAAAGCTCAAAATCACGAAAAATATATATAAGACTTTCGACTTACTTTGCATTCTATAGTTACGTGTCTTTCAAAGACAGACAATGCAAATTCAACTTTACACGTTCATCACAGGGTAGGATTTAACTTCAGATGACGTATTTTTTGCCGCTCGCGGTAGTTTTGGAGATAGGCGCAAAGCGCACCCGCCGCGAGCTGTCACGCGCCTCATTGTCGTTTGCGGCAAAAACGAACGCGACGTGCGGCAAAAAGGTTAGTCGACTATACAGTATAACATACTCTTAAAATGAATGAGAAAATAGTTAAGTACTTCTTAATTGCCATGGAATAGACGAATTTCTCAGTAAAAATATAGAATCTTAGTTTTAGGTTTAAAGTATGTGACCTTTAAGTACCTAAGTAAGTAATATAGGTAGGTACTTACTAGGTATGTAAATAAATATTTCTGAAACAAACATGCTCGGAAATGTCAGTAAATATAAAATAAATAAATGAATATTTTGATATCAGAAATGTATGTGTCGCCTGACGACATGTTTAATCAATGCATATAGGATTTTTTCATGTGCTACGGCAATTAGACATGGATAAGTCACAAATAAGTTAGACTATAGGACACATTTGTATAAATTGCAGAATTTCTTACCCTAGTATTGAACCCACGACCTTTGCTGCTCGAGTCTAACGACTAAGCCCCTAGGCCTACTAGACGGTCAAATTGGCATTATAGCACAGAATAGATAATAGTATTTATGATATGTTCTTCGTCATAGCAACATATAAGTACATAATATAATACATGATATATCGTGTGAATGGCACAGGAAAATTAAGAACTCCAAAAGCCGCTGACTAAAACTTTATCTGATGATAGATCAGCAATAAAAATACTATTGTAAACACTTCCCGTCGCTACCGTAAACCTAGTATTATCAGATCGTAGTAAAAATAAACAAATACAGTTCAACAAAGTTATGAAACCACTTGAAGAGGGCACATCTAGTTATAATTTTAACCACAACGGATACTTCTTCGATTAGTTCCAAAATCATCTGACTGCACTGATAAGTTTGTCCGTCTATGCAACGGTATTTTACGGCCGCCATCATTGACCTTTTGATTAATGTAATTAACGCCCACCGTTTTAAGTTACAAATATGTTGTGAATCGTGTGGGTAGAAATCTCTTGAGATGGGAACACCGGATAATTGAAGGCTATTTTGAAAAATATTGGAAAAAGTTCGTAATGCTTTAACAAGCGTAAGTCATGACAATTGTACGTAACGACAATCGTACGTCATGACAATTGTACATTACGACACGCATACCTTTTGACAATTAGACCAATTTATGAATTAGACATTTTGACATGTGGGCCACTGAGTCCCGGAATCGTCTATTTTATTAAATCCCTGTTTTGATGTCAAACGTCTGTAACTTTTAACTTCGGCTACATCTTGAGAAACTAAACATGTGTAACCACAGACCTATAGCTGATGTTACCGAATTCGAAACATTTCACATCTTAGCAGCAAAATCATCGGCGGTGGCCTCCATCAAAAATGATCATAAAGAATAATACCTAACTAAGTGTACCTATGCAAATAAGGGGGAAATTGGCAACAAAGATGTTTGTTGCCAAGTTACCTGCGGCTATACAGAGTACAGCCAGCCTACCGATTTCTTTTAGGGTACGCCCGGGTTTTTTGTTCATGATTTTTAATTTATTTGACGTAAACATAGATTTTCAAAGCTGGCAATATTACTAGTAATAAGATTGTGGAGAATATAAGAACCGGGACAAATTAGATAAAACTTGGACCCTAAGCTGACTTCATCCCTTAGCGCAGGACTTAAAGCATTTAGGTTAAGTCAGTATGAAAGTTTTATCTGACCTGGCTCTGAGAATTCTTGAATCGACAATGGTGGGTAATATTTCAACTTTAGAGCTTTTGACTTAAAGTCACTTTCAATAAGTTTCCCAGTTTGTTCGACTACGCAATCAAGTGTAACCAATATTAGAGTATCAAGGATTCTTAATGCCTATTTGTCCCGAACCTACGGCCAATAAATACAAACAGTTAATGATTATTTAAGTAAGTACCTAAGTACCTACCTAATTTAATTGATCCATATTAACTCTCGGGTTAACATTCCTAACAAATAATAATCAATTATCATTTCTTAGTGTATGCATAAGGCGCGAAAGTTTATTAACAATTTAATTAAAAAGGACACCTTTAATTAATCCAAACCGATAAAACCATTAATTTATTATAAAGCGTCATCGATAACAGACACAAGTATTATTTTAAAATATGGCTGCCATTAAAATTCTTATTATATATTTTTAACGTTCTTTTAAGAGCACCAAATTGGAATGGACTTGTAAACTGGTTCCTTGGACCTAATTAAGAAAGCAATTTGCAAGTTATTTATGAATCTTAAGATGATACAGGGTGATGGTTTAAAGTCAATCCAAGACGTAATCGTCGTTAATATTGCTCGCCCCATTCATTAAGACAAATATATAACTTTGTCTGGAAGAATCTCTCGTAGCAATAAGACCCCCTAAGATTGCTCAGCTATACTTATGATTTTGTACAATAAAGTGTTTCTCGATCTAGACACGCGGGAGCGTGACAACCAAGTTCCAGTAAAGAAAAAACACCGTAATTGAACTTTTCTTTTTATACTCGTGATAATTTAAATTTTCATAAACTTATTGATATCAGACCAGTAAACAAAAAGTCGTGAATTAAAATCTACCTTCGTCAATGATGTTCTAATTATAGGTAGATATATTTATATGACATTTTACACTAAGACATTACATTACATTAAGACATAACACATTTTTACATAACACTGCAGAATAACCAAGTATTTAACATTACATGAAAAAAAAAGGATTTTTGTCGAAACACCATGTAGATAGGGCTTGGGACTTATCGGCGGCTGAGCCAGAGGAAATCTGTAGGTTGCGAAGTTTTTAAAATCCGCAGTTTGTATGAGACGCCTGCAATGCTTCTCGGTTCAACATAAAATTCAAATTAGGTAGTACATTCCATTCAACGCAATAAAAGAACGAATGAACATGTGAGCGTGAAATGAATACGAAAATTAAAGGAGAGTAAAGAACTCTTTACTGGAATTAATATTTGCACCTTGCAGTGCTGTTGCCAATCATCAGTCAGAAATTTTGTAGTGTAACAACTTCGATCACCAAATGATCGCAGTGTAACAACTAGGTTGGCATTAGGAGTATTTGATAGACAGAGAAATAAATAAATGAATGAATGCCTCCATAAATACTCTGAATCTCTAAAGTCATACATGCCGTATAACTTACCTAATGTAACGAATGAATAAGTAAGCAGATAGTATTCCCTGAACAGTCGGTATTTTCTTCATATTATACCCACAAGTACTTATAGTACTCAATTTAAACCTACACTCAAAGAACAATGGTGTTGAAACAATGAGAAGCGATCATTCCACATGCTGCGGAAGACAATGCATAAGGTTCCTAATAGAAAATAATAATAAACTGTAGGTAGGTGCTGTTTGTCGGAGCGAGATCGCAAGCCTGTGATTTATAGATTTCTTTCACAACAACAATAAAACATGAGCTGGGCTGGAATGGAAATGGTACCGACAGGGTACCTATGATTGAATGTATTGTGACTTAACCAGTTTCCCCAGTATCAATTCTTGTTTTAAAGACACGTTTCTTTAGACTAGCTACTGCTTCGCGGCGGTTGTGCCACCCGCTGCTCTCCTATGGCAAAAAAGACGGACAAGCGCGACCTGAAGGTACCTACCTAATGTAACTAGTAGTTCCGTGAGAACAGTAGACCTCGCCAGCCCTTATAAACCAAACCTAAAAGAAACCAACAAAAGTCAACTTTGGAAACAGAAAAAGTACCTACTAAAGTGACAAAAATTAGCACTTTAAAGCTTAATATTTCGCAAACGGATCCCTGAATCGAAAAATGTTTATCACACACCCGCGATATTTTTGAAAGACCCATCCAACGATACCCCACACCATGGATATCACGCGGAAAAAAATAATTTTCCATTTTACGTATGCAGTTCTATGAACATAATTTATTTTTTCAACTTTCTTAAGTCGATCCACTATTACTCAAAAACTAATAGAATCTACTTAGCCGTAATAGTTTTCCTTGTAACTACGTTATATATGCTACTGCCATGAATTTTTTCACATTTCCAGAAGCAACCGTTTAGCTGGCAGGGGGGGGGGACACGTGACTCTAACAAAAATTACCGCTTTAAAGCTTAATATTTCGCCAACGGATCCCTAAATCGAAAAAATGGTATTCACACACCAGCAATATTTTTGAAAGACCTATCCAACGATATCCCACACTATGGGATTCACAAGAAAAAAAAAGTTCACTCCCACTTTGCGAGTATGGTAGGTACTCTAAAAAAAATGTTTTTCAAAATTTTATTCTACTCATTTTGTAGGTTTAATTAATTTATACATATGCCAAATTTTCGTCAAAATCGGTTGAAAAATGCGACCTGTAGAGAATTACAGACAGACAGACAGACAGACAGACAGACAGACGGACAAGAGCATTTTTGGCCAGTCTCGAAACGTAGACGCTTCGCTCGCTTCGCTCGCTCGGTCAATAAATAAGGTAAGTAAGTGACTACAAATTCATTACAGTTTTTCGAATTGTTTCCTTTACTTGAGCTATGAGATCTTCGTTCGCGCCACTGGGTCTAAGGTTAATTAATGGGACAGACAAACAGACTACAAAATATTCTAAAAGGGTTCCGTCGTATTTATTTCGAGGTAAGGAACCCTAAAAAGACTATGTTTGTTACTCTGTCTCTTGAACTACCTGCCTACAATACAAACTTTGTAGAATCGAGGCATACATGAAAGAGGAACCAACATTCAAATAAATAGATTGGGTTCAGATGGTTAAAATAAAAGTATGTATCAGGGGGTTCCTACTGTACAAAATATACATATTATAGCAACTGATAGAATAACTATTGTACCGAACTGTTCGGAACTGTGACAACACAAATATGTATTTACACAAAACCTTGCAGTGTAACCACTATTGCCGGTGTCTTGGCTGGACGTGTGATCCAATGTCCCTAAGAGTATACCCCCCCCCCCTAACTATAGCAGCCGGTTGATTTTATTTCTTGAACTATTACAATCACGATCAATCAAATAAATCAATTTGTAGCTATTTAGTCACGCTTAAAATAGTCGCTTAAAAAGTAATTTACATTTTAATTTTGTTTCTGTGAATTATGGCGTGTTGTCTAAATTTTAATTTTGGTTCGTAATATTCTTTTTCTATAGGTACCTAGTTCAAACAGCCTCAGGTTACTTTTTACAAGATTTTATTCAACTTGACCTGTTTGTTCGTTAGTATGTTTAAGTCTAGGGTCAAAGATAAATATTTAAAGTAGTATTTTTATTGTTTTAGCAAAATAATAATAAAAGCTTGCTTTTCAACGACTTTTAAAGTACAAGTTTTTAACTTTTTAAATCATAAGGTGCCTTTCTTGTGTGAACTTAGCTAGTTCATTTACGATTAATGTGGGTAATTTGTAGAGATACCTAACCTAATGGCTTCAATTGGCTTACCGGACAGTTCAAATGCCAACGTTTCTTCTTGATGGTATCACGGATTGACAGACGGCGGCGACTAGCCAAGGAATGTCCCCTCGTTCTTCAAGTTTATTCTTTTTACCTCCAGTAGCTCCATCGATGTATCTACAAGAAGCCGCTTTGTAATTTGTACATGCCGCTAGGACAGTTAACTTGCCCGCGTCATACAGTTCATATTCAGGTAAGTGCCTATATGAAATAGTTGAGATTTTATTTAAGTATGCATACATTATGGGATGGCCACTCACAACAACACTTGTTAAAAATCAATATGGAAAAATCTGGTAGAATGTCTACAGGGGAGAAAAAGAATAAATGGTTGTAGAGAGAGCGCTGTCAAAATGTAGATTTTCACACAACACTGCAGTCGCATGGGTGAGTTTTTTATAGCAATATTCTCGACCCATAAAGGGTTTTCTCCCGATGCCAAACATCCTTTCAATTTTCGCGGGGGGATTCATACACATCGATGTGTCGACACCGCGCATAGCCCAGCTGTCATGTACCCTTGGCAGAGCGGAACGAGTATGGCAAGGCAACTCCTCTCCGTGCTGCTTGGATGAATCCAAGATTTGTCGTAATCATTTTTATCGGAACGATATTCAAAGTTCATAGAGCCACATTGTTCTGATCAATTATTTAAGTCAATTTGACCACAAAAAGTCAAATTGACACATCAAGGAAGTCGGGTAGAGTGACGTAACGTAAGTCGAAATTATGACGCAGGTTTTTTCCCCAATGATTTAACGAAGCGTCTTTTTATTTCGGTTGTTGTTGGTCGGTCGGAGTGACTTATCACAATAATCAATTTGCCTTCTTAAAGCTGTCCATTTGTTTAATGGCTCTCTATAGACAAGGTAGCAGCTAAATGTTATCAGCGATTGTCAATCTGAGTACGTTTCAAAAGTAGCCGTCTTAGAACGGTTACTGTAGTTTTTTTTAATATATTCCATTTGTAAGTAGGGAATTTCAACTGAGAGATGAAGTGTCGTGATTACTTGGAGACTAATGCATTGGTCGAAATGAATGTTTTGATGTGCCTCTACTTTGCTACTTATTTATTAGGCTCTATGTCAGAAATCAAATTCTTAATAAGGAAGTCATATTTCTTAATGGGCAGACAACATTTTTCCTTTTATCCTTTACGAATAGTTTGAAACTAAAGAAAATCACGAATTGTTGAACTCTAACTCGAAATCATATTCAACTAAAAGTTAATGAAATTCGAAATAGGTACGTAATTACTAACAAAGCATCATTGAATCACATCAACATCTCAATTATGTTGAAGATAAGGGCAAATAAAACGAACATCAAGGTGGTCGGAACGGAGCAAGGAGTTAGATGTTATTGACTCGTGCATCCTTCACTCGGCCAATCAGGCGCGGCGGCCGGCGCAGGTGCGCGTGCGCTCCGATGAACAGGAGTGGAGCGAACCTTAAAAAAAGTTAAGCGGAACGTTTATAAATAGCGTCAACGATGCATGTTACCCTTTGAAGGTAGATGAGCTCTTCATGCAAGTGATGATAGAATTAAAACAATTGACCCGATGCAAATGCCTCTAAGCGTGCTAATCGTTTATAATAATGAAATAATTTTTCGCATTTTAAGTAAACCTTTGGAATAAAGTGGCAAACGGGCGGACAGATCTGATGGTAAGTGGTTACTGTCGCCCTGTCTGTAGCCCAATGGCTACAATAGGTTGTTGCAACCCTGAGGACTAGTTTGGGGAGTACCTCATGTGCCTGAAGTATTACACTAGCTCACTTACCCTTCAAATTAGAACACAGCAATGCATGCGTTGACAGAAATAGGTCGAGGGTGGTACAGCGGTCGATTCTACTAATTTTCTTTCGAGATCCGATACAAAAAGCAGTAAAAACGACCGCTCGAAGCGAAGAGAGCGATTCAAAAATAGAGCTCCTGGAGTCTTAATTATGGAATCTCCTGGAGTCTTAGGAGTCCGGTGGCTGGTGATACAAACTTAGTTACTTACTTATTACTAGTTACTTTACTGATACATAGTAATGTAGTTATTACTTTATTTATGTAGTTAATAATTCTTTAGGAGTTTTCAGAAATCGTAATAAAAGAAATAAAGTTAAACGACTCTCACACGATGCAAACGGTTTTATTGCGGACGTATTGGGTACGTCTCGACTCGCAATTAAGAATAATTGTCGAGTGAGCTTTTGCGTTAGAGAGCGAGTTCGATCACAAATGCACAATAATTACGAGCGTTGATAATTGCGCACAAGTAGTGAGATCGACGGACGCGGACGGCCTCGGACTCGGCAGCTCGCAGACTCGTAACTCTGGTTTCACAGATACGAGGGACCCGGACGGGTTCCCAGAGAGGAGACACACGTGAGGCGCTAGTTTTACAGCGACCCGGATTGTTCCGCACGGGAAATGCTCCGGGAGCTATATTTTTGAATAGCGCTCCTCGCTTCGAGCGGTCGATTCTACAGATTTTTGTATCGGATGTCGAAAATTTGTAGAATCGACCGCTCGAATCAAGGAGAGCGATTCAAAAATAGGGCTCCGGGTCAAGATAACATTGTGTAGAACACGTTTCGTCTTTGACGAAATCTAATTATTGGTTTGGTCATGCTTTTATATCATTACTTAGGTTCCCATACGTAATTTGCCTTAACTTTTCTACCAGCAACACGTACCTAATTTGATTAGTCGTCATAATGCCGTCTGATATTGAAATCGTGACCGAAAATAATCCCGTGACTGATTGTGGGTGATAATGTCCTACGACCGCAATGACCGCACACGATTACCGCCTCTTTTTGGGTAATGTGGTGGAACTAAGTAACAATTTGACTAGATTGACAGTTTTGAGAGATTTTGTCTGATCATATCAGCCTGTAGACGGCCACTGCTAATCAAAGGCCTCCCCCAGGGATCTCCACGACGACCGGTCCTGCGCTAACCTCATCCAGCTGGGTCCCGCGACCTTCACCAGATCGTCGGTCCACCACAAGGAAGGCCTGCTAAAAATCTAAAATAATGACAATTAAATTAAGAAGCAAAGGCAATGTATAGGATCCGACAGTTTTAGTTTACCAATATATCTCAAAAATAAAACAAACCTGAAGTTTCCATAATTTTTTTACATCTATGTCTCAAGTTTTAGTGCAATCTGTCGATTAACGACCTATGATGGATAAAACATCTTCGCAATATAAAATAAAATCTTCGAAAATAAAATAAATAAATCTGTCACATCTAGTATTGTAAGTTCTATGTATATTGAATATCTGTGTTTGCATCAATCAAGTCATCTCGCTCGTCCCATCACTGCTACCTACCAGTTGGTTCCAATAGGGATGCAGAAGAAAATAAAGATCATACACACAGTTTACTTACTTGGCATCCAATACCTACTTAATTTATTACTTACACATTTCTGCTCTGAAATAATCCCAGATATGCACTGACTAGAATCAATAAAATAAGATAAATAAGTGGGCCAGAAGCTCCAATAAACCGAAAAAGGTATGTCAAGGTACATATTCATGAATAAATATTTCAGTTTATGTAGTGTACGTGTACAAAATATGATACGACACGATACGAAAGCCAGCAATCCAATCTCGATAGAAGGTTCCGTAAGCATACGAATATGGTGCACAAAAAGGAATCAAGTGATGAGGTCACTCGATTCCTTTTTGTGCACCATATTCGACTCCAGGCTCGTGGAAGTCCTCTTTGGATACCACCTGACTTGGATAACATAACAACACAGATCGTATGCGTGACGTTTTTTCGCTTGCTTTAATCTAAACAATAGAGTTCAGAAATTTTGATTTTTCTCCACACTAAAATCTACACTTTATTATAAGACTAGTTAGTACAAAATTTCTAAACGACGAAACGACAATCACATCTGCCTTACCTTCTAAAAGCTCTACCGTGCCTGTTGCTCATATAACATAACTCTAAATGACCCCTTTTTCTGTTAAATATATCATTTTGTTGTTTGTTAGTCGACAGGTGGTTTACAGGTGAAATGTGCCGACCGAGTGCATTTAAATATAATAAATATAATATAATATATATAATATAAAAAATTAGACTCAGTGAAAAGGATCAATTTGCCGATTTGCTAATGGCATTCTTTTCTTTGCCATTTTTTTGATAAAAAGGTTTTACCGCGCTTGTTGAGCACTGACGAAGAAATGGACTGCCTTTTAGGCATATAGGTAAATTATGATGGAAAGGTGAACAATTCTGGAAAATGTGTCATTTTCTGTTGCATTATAGGCATTTCTATGTTCTCGATTATATTTGTGCCTAATACGCTTGTTTTGTAAGGCATTTACGAAGGTAAGGGTATTTCTATCTCTCACCACCAATTCCAGTTAGTTAAATGGAGGCAGAAACTAACACGAAGGAAACATTATAGGTACCGTAATAATCAGAAAATACATCAACACTGACAATGGGTTGCTTACTTAGACGCAATTTGCACACACTTAAGCGTGGGAAGTTACAATTTTCCGTGTTATCGAGGGTTAAGAGAACTAGACTGATTCACGGTAGTATAGACGTAGACAATGACAGGAACCACCTCTTTCGCTCCGCCCGACGGACGATTCGTCACGCAGTGTTCGCGTATGCTTTGTCTGCAGGGCAATGGTTTCGTCCCATTGTTCCTTATAACTACAACAAATTGCTTGGTGAACCAGTAAACGATGAAAGAGTGGCGGTCAATGGAATATTGAATAAGAATAAGTTCATTGAGATTACTTATGTCATCATCAACAGCCTATTAACATGTCCCCACTGCTGGGGCTCAGGCCTACCCTATCAACGAGGGTGTACGGGCTATAGTCCACCATGCTAGCCCAGTGCGGGTTGGTGGACTTCACATGCGCCTAAGAATTTCTTCTCCGGCGTATGCAGGTTTCCTCACGATGTTTTCCTTCACCGTTTGAGAGCAGTCAGTAAATGTACTTAAGTTTCGAGAAAACACCCATTGGTACATGACCCAGCAGGGGATCGAACTCCGGACCTTTCGATATGATAGGCCGTGTCTTATCCCCGACGCCACTGACGCTCTTATTATTAAGATTACTTAAGTAATTGTTATAATTTGTGAAAATAAGAGGTCTTGAAGTTTTTAATCGACAATCATATATTTCTACACTTATTTCATCATCACCATCATTTCTATCTCATTTAGTAATGATATATGTACGTACTTATGTTACATATATCGAATATTATTGAAGTATGGTATCTGATAACATAGATCCGTTAAAGTGATATTCATTAGTAGATGAAATTGTGTGGCTCGTATTGAGAACAAAGACCTTTCACCATTAATATAACTCATTGTATTAGATCGGATGTTCTGCAAGACACACATTACAAATCAAACTCTCTAGATCCATCATAGATACGATATCAATTTCATTCGTGAGTCCATATCAGATGTAATGTAAAAACGTTATAACCAGCCAACTTATTATTGATCTGCGGATTGACGATATAGTAAGTAATGTACCTATTTACAAAAATGCAATAGGAACCATCGAATCTCAACGATTGTACATAATATATAATGAATGCTTGTTATTCCGTGCCATAAAGAAAAGTAGATACAATCCTGCACGAAAGTCCTACCACCACAGTGTGTCGCCGAACCGAAATACAAGAAAACGTAGCCTGTTCGATAAGTAGCTACTTGAGAAAGACACAAAATAGATGCGTGTTTTCCATTAAGTAAATGCGGGTACAGCAGACAACCTTTGAGGTCATGATAACGTTTGAGGTGACGCGCGTGGCTGCCAATGCAGGGCCTGGCTTAGTAACACAAACAAAACAATACGTGTGCCTCCAGCAAATCCTACCCGATTATCCTTGCCCTGGTGCATGGCTCAATTGAAAACGAGAGGACATAAACAAGCACAAAGTTAAACACAAAAAATAAATGGAATGGTCAATAAATCTATCTTAATAATAACATTCATTTATTGAAAACGCTCGCCATCAAAATGATAGAAAAATGGTATGTGTGTTTTACATAATTATGTAAACTCTTTACTTAAAGGTATTGTTGTTATTGATAACAACATAATTTATTTAGAAATTACAAAGAACTTACACATAGTTACTAGTACAAGTAAATGAAATGGTAAAGGTTAGATTAGTTTACTTTGTCCGAATTGAGTCGATTTAGGGTTAAGTAGGTACCTTATAATATTTTTGATTCCTACTATTACCTATAACCTTCTTGACATGCATAGGTATTTATCAAAAAGCGTCCCACCCAATAACCCATGCACCAAGTTTTATGAAAAGATTTTATATATATGTAGTTACTTTGGCACGTTATCTTGTATTGAATTGAACACTGAAAGGGAACCATTATAAAAAGACAACTTCAATGATCGTGGGAGCAGAGTACTCGACGACTCTATCTAAAGACACCGCATCGTGTGTAAGGCAAACCAGATGTTACCGATTTACAATAAGGCCAGTGTGTGTTTAAATTATCTATTAGGTAATGTTGGTATTTACTTTGCACTCTACTATATCTGCTCTATTACGTAGAGAGTAGTCTATTTTAGTCGCTCTATTCGTGCCCTATTTTATTTGTATTAAAGTCGTTATTGTTAGATTTTGCATGGGATGAGTTTATCATGCGAACAAGTGTCAAATGCTAATAATAAATACACTCGGCGAATTTGGGTCAGGGGCCTTTTTAATAGTAGTCCTTAGAGATCTCCGTCAGGGAAAGATTTGCTTAAGATCTGATGGTGGCTGTCCGGAGTGCGCATAGAGGAGGTCCAAGAGAGCCATACACACACCTGCAGCCGAGTTGAGTGTGTGATAGCTGATTAACATATTAGGTTTGCTGCATCGAAACTAAGTGACAAATGGGGAAACGCCTATTCACAAATAGTATATTATGTGAAAGTGAAAGTTCAGATCTCAATGATAATAGCCGGGTCCTTTGAATGCGAAGACGAAGCAGGAATCTGCATCCTGAAGAACCGACCAGCACCACAAATGTTCTACTGCAGCATCACTAACCAATATAAAACGCCTACTGTACATATTAGGTTTAGGAGAACTACCTGACTGTTAAAAAAAATAGAGCGACAGATTAGAATAACGTATAAATTGAAGTCTGCAAGTATTCACATCTACAGCATTTAAAAGGGTGTCTACACGATATGGATTCTAGTATTTATTTATTCAAAGTAAGTAGATTTCTTGGTAGATATCAAGTATCTCACAACCGGTGGCACGAGTTTCTTTATAAGTCACTTGTGAGTTCACTGATACGGTCGGTACCAGTATAGCAAGGCGAAATAGTGCAAATATTCATAGACGAAGAACTGAGTTTTAAACAGCTCTTGAAAATCGGTTTAAGTAGTGTTACAAATTATTTTGATGAATACAAATTAATACTAACGAATACACTAAGATATAGGTAGTGTTTTTTTTTCTAAAAGTATCTCTTTCAGGCAACCTTTGACTGAGAGAGATGTCAGTATTTCGCACAAGAATACAAGGTTGGCAAGTTTCTAGTTTCATTAAAATTCCACCCACAACCCGATGTGTTTCAAACAAAAAGACCGAAGTATTTGAGAAATGTTTTCGTAGGCACCGAAATCAAAGAACGCGTCGAAAAGAATGCCCTAATGAAATTAACGATCGGCGACTTTTAATAAAATAAAACATGCCAATATATTGCGACGTTAATTAGAATTTATTGCTGTTCTACCTGGTAGATGCTTAAAACATACGAGGAACTGTGTAGATAAAATCTTTGAAGCAAGATGTGATCATCGTATTCTACCAATCATAATAACACGCTGTACGTGCAGTATATATTTGCAAAGAATACTAACCCTTATTACGTAAAGAAGCGACACTCGTCTGTGCCACCGCCAGTTTATCGTCGCCCGAAAATTTTGCGGGCGGTCATGACTAGCACGATGCCTAGCACAATTAATCGAATATTCTCAGTACTTTCTTTGAAGGATGTTCTCTTGTATTGAATGCCGGAATTGTTGTGGTATTAGCATAACCAAGCCCTGTAAAAATTTTCGTTCTTTGCTAGCAGCTAACATTTTCGCAGTGGGTATTATATGCATAAAATTGCTACGAAAATAAAAATTCCAGCCATGGCTACTGCCAGTATAGAATGTACATTTTGTACTAATCATGGAGCCACAATCTCTTTGGTGGGCGCCCCTGGTACTAATAGTATAACAGCTATTGGGACAGATCGGATGTCATGACGTCACAATTGAGATGGACACAATGCCGATGACAATTTGCAATTTCAATCACTCTCAGGCAGACACAATATCGCTTTGATCAGCACAATCTACTATACAGCGTGATCTTGTTTCCGAGTCCCCGATGGTTCACTCAAAATTGATTTAGTTGTCATGATAAAATGGATAATGATTACTTCTATCAAAGTGGATACAAAATGTTCAAACATTATATTAGAATTATGATGAACAAGAAAATTTGTTTATTCAAAAAAAGTAATGAGGTGGGCGGGTCATTAAGTATCAAAATTGTCTCCGAAGGTGGTCCGCTCCATAGCTACTAACTTGTATCGCGAGACTGCAAAGAAATTAAACGAAACGAAAACATTTAGTCAGACATGACCAATAAATTGCGTTCAACGCCCGCAGCACCCGAATTAAAGGCAATTAAAAATTTTGGCATCCTACGTCGGCCATGAGCAATCCCTGTATTAAGAGCAATTGAGTCTGATGGTCTGAATTGGATCCGCTTGATTAGTTAAGTCGTCCTAAATAGGACATGGCGTAAGATCATTATACTAGTTTCTTGGCACATGACGCTAGCTGATATATAAACCTACTGATGAGCTATAAATAAATAGTTTCCTCTGATTTAATTTGGAAGGTTACTCGATAATACAGAAATTCAGCCAGCAGGGTCAATTCAACTCGATGCAAATAATAGTGTCCGTCAGAACAATCCAAAGTAAAGCCTTTCTATGTTATTAGTTTATTCCTTCGTTAAATTCGTTCCTGCACAAGTTTGTATGGCGGAGTCGCTGCGACTTAATGCGATTGGCCCATCGTCGCCCTCGTCTTTCCTGACCGAGTAGCTGTATTATTATCATCATCATTATTAGCTTGCGCCGTCCACTGCTGGACGCAGGCCTTTCTCAATGCGCTTCATCCGTTACCTGTTTTAGATATCGGTTCAAATCAGAACTCATCTGTCTGCCCCAGGTTCTGTAAGCGATGTGGTCTTGCCACTTTAGCTAGGTACCTAATCCTTATTCGCTTCGAAACAGTCAACCAAACCTCCCCATATGGCGCTTTGGAGTGACCTTAAACTTTGCGTGTCAGGCCCAACGTTAACCTATATAAAGTTGCACTATTTATCTATTCACACAATTTGACAATTTAGGGTTAGTGTTTCCGTAGGTATCTAAATCGCCAGCGACTATAACGCCGCTAGAAAAACGCTGCGTTCTGACTGAGGCTCATAGAGGAATGATTAATGTTTGCTATGGACTCTGGGTGGTTTGTTTAGTGCTGCAAGAATATGATTGGCTTGTTATAAGTACGTGAGCAAATAGAGATAGTGTGTGGATAAATACAGAACGGGTTTTGAACTCATTAGCCGACACGGATAGGCATCAAAGCGGGCAAATTACCGCGTCAGCGCAACGCAGGCCAACCTCACCCGCGCAGAAATTGATTGATGACGATGAAATTGATAATTTTATCTCAATACCAAGTGGAGTGAAAAGTTATATCTACAAAGCCTACAGGATAGCGAGCGTCTCATAAATTTTGTGGTTTTTAATATAGATCATCGTTGAAGATGGATTTCTTACCGTCGCTTTGCAGACGTAAATAGACAGTCTATTCCAAAAGCGCTCTAACATGAATTATTATTGATTCTTTGATTAACATTGTCGTCCTTAATTCATTTAAATACTTAAGAGCTTTTAAAATAAGTCGAAGTGAATACGGCTGTCCAATTGTTTCTTCAAGTAGAACCGCGGGTAAAAAGCGGAAAAACAAATAACATTAATAAATAAAATATCGATACTCTGTACTTGTACTAACGGACTTAATAGGGAACAAATGTAGCCTCAGTAGCCTATCGTATACCTATCGTAAAGATAGATACATATTTTCTTTTGTCAGTTTAATTGATTAGAAAAATGAGGTGGCTACGCAAAATGAGAGTTGTATCCGGTCGAAGCTTATATAGGTACGAGAAACATCGATGTGGTATAAAATAGAGATATCTGATTATGATCTACATTTTTGAGGATCAATTTTCATATTCATTACAGTATAATCAGATGTATTAAATGGGTGTCAAATGGTGTCAATATGATATTAGTACGATTTAGATGTTAATGCCGCGGTATCAAATCTCATCGGCATATAAACCGGGAATTTAATACCAATTTACGGACCATAAATAAAATGGTATGGCTGATCGTGACAGCGGTTATAGAATTGTTCAGCGTCATTTGAGAAAACCGTCATTTAAGTAAGGATTTGGTTAAACTTTACAAGTTTTCTAGTGGACTGATATTTACGTGGGCGTATATTTTATTACAATATGGGGTATTACGACCATACAAAGCAGTGACCGGTTTATGACATTATTATAATACATTACCTTTTTATAAACGGTTAGCTTAAAACACCCAATATTGCCCATGAACAACTATGGATTTTCTAGGAGCGCTAGCCCAAAGGCACAAAGGCTATTTCATGACATAATCCCACCATTTCATGAAATGGTCAGGCGTATCATGATATGCCCAGTTCTACGATCGATCGGGCCACGATAGCTATATCAGTTAATTTTTAGGATATCTTTATTGGAAATCCGTGAAACTGATGACATTTGTTAACGGACCTTCATACGACTTTTCATGATAGAATTGTGATTGGCCCGTTCAAAATTTCATATACCTAGATGGTGGCGAGCATGATATCGCCGCAATAAACCGCTGCCCGCCAAGGTGCTGAATTGTGAATTTAGCTCAAACCCGCAATCAATTCACCGTCGGGTTTCACAGATAGCTATGTCCAAGTTGCCGCGTTCGACTCGATCTATGCCAACTGATAAGCAGAATTCCACAAACAAGTTAGAAACACAACTCTAGCTGATATCGGTCATCGTCCTCACATGTCGGTGCAGACAGAAAGGACTACTAAGGTAAATATATAGGTACAAGACAAATCGTGGGATTTTAGATTCGAAATCCCAATTTACAAAGAATTTAAAAAGTTACGGAATAAAATAATCCCTTCGGCCGCCTACGATACCCGCTCTTCGTAACCAGTTTCGTACGAATACTTTTTTACTATAGGTATGTACCTAATGGTTTTGAAATGTATTGCTATTTAATATTACCTATATCACCGTCCTTTCCCAAAACTGTTCCCACTTCGGGTGTAGTTCCATCCACACGTAGCGATGGATTTTTTAAATATCCTTTATGTTATTATAGGATATAGTTATATCATTTAAAAAAGTTTCATCAAAATCCGTTCAGCCGTTATATCGTGACGTGATTGATCAACAAACATCAAAATTCACAAACTTCCAAACTTTCGCATTTACACAGAGGAACTAATAGTCATTTATACAGTAGTGGGGTAAGTAGGATGTAACATAACTAGTGGTTCTGTCAGAACAGTTAGACCTCGCCAGCCCTTATTAACCAAACCTAAAAGAAAAGTCAACTTTGCAGTTGGAGATATGGTACCTACTAAAGTAGCTGTCATAGTATTCCTTTTAACTACGTTATATATGCTACTGCCGTGAATTTTTCCACATTTCCAGAAGCAACCGTTTAGCAGACACGTGACTCTAACAAAAATTACCGTTTTAGCTTAATATTTATATTAATATTAAGTATTTAATATTTATATTAAGCTTAATATTTCACCAACGGATCCCTAAATTGAAAAAATGGTTTTCACACACCAGCAATATTTTTGAAAGACTTATCCAACGAAATCCCACACTATGGGATTCACAAGAAAAAAAAAGTTCACTCCCACTTTGCGAGTATGGTAGGTACTCTAAAAAAAAATTTATTCTACTCATTTTGTTATTTATTTATACCCATGCCAAATTTTCGTCAAAATCGGTTGAAAAATGCGATCTGTAGAGAATTACAGACAGACAGACAGAAAGACAGACGGACAAGAGCATTTTTGGCCAATCTCGAAACGTAGACGCTTCGCTCGCTCGGTCAATTAAGGGACCATGACACTTTATGGGTTCCTTTTTAACATTTTGGCTCGGAACCCAAAACTTTACATTAATTATTGTTAAAGAACTGCATCAATGGACAATTTTAATTTGTCGTTTCAATATCTATGGCCTTCTTTGTATGTTCCTCACGCGCTGAGAGGATGAATTAAAATGTCTCTTCGGTCGCCATCTGCTACGAGTTGTGTCGTTTGTTTGTGCATCCGCTCTTTACATCTCCTAATGCTTTTATCTCGCCAACTAGAGTATTCAAACGAGCTGCTTGCTAGCGATACTATAGTATTATTTTATTTCTACTTTTGTTCATTATTATTTCCAGCTGTTGAGTGTTGGATAAGCGAATGTGCAGAATTTGTAGAAAATCCGAAATTACTAAATTACAAAACTACGTATATTTACTACTAAGTAGGTAATAATTAGACATTAGGCACGATTGTCAAAGTAAAATAATGACGGCACTAAAAATGTTCTATCACTATCACACAGTATTATAAAGATGAAGATAAAGCTAATTTTAGTGCTGTCAAATTTTAAATGTGTGCCTTCAGAATCAGGCCTACTGGATATCTTAAAGCTAAGAAACCTACTCCCATGCTCCCGTCAAAAACAAATCGTAATCCACAACGGCTCGATGGGAGAGATGCTCATACATAAATTATCAAATAGCTTGTAAACCAATTATAATGTAGGTACAAAACAATACAATTTTATTGTATATTACAATTTTAGTTGCATCTACAACCTAGACCCACTAAGCAAGACAGAGAAATACAAATAACACAAAAATAAAACCAACCAATATAAACGAATGCTAATCTCTCAGCTTAAGCACACCCACCACTCAAATCCAGAAAAGTCGTTGCGGTCTGTGTCACGCCATTCCCTCGTAATAGTATGGCCTTAGATATTGGACACCACACACGGATGTACATTGGAGGTAATTACTGGAAATGATTCGCTTGAATTTACTTTTTACTTTGTCGCGCGAGTATTGTACTGAATCGCAAAAAAAGTGTTTTCAATTTTCGCGAAAATGTGTTCTACATCGATTACACATACCAAAAAACCAAATATCTCAATTCCGTCAATCCGTTTGTCAGTCCGTCACACTTGGCTCTGGAGGCTTTAGTGAACCTTTAGTCCGATTGGGACCAAATTTGGAACTTAAAAAAATCAATCAAAAAAAAATCTTCTGAAAAACGGTTCTAACATGTAACATAGGGGCTGACACAATAGATCCCATAGGGTCGCAGTGACTTCGGGTGAACCTGGTCCACTCATTTAAGATAAGATTTGCCTCTAGCTAAAACATGAATAGAACATTTCGCCACTTTATATCTATGGCAGCAGCATAGGCACTGCAGCATAGAGTGAACTTAGTGCCATTTATCAGTTGCTATTTATCGTAACGACTTCGCGCTTCGCCTCTAGGAAGCGGTGCACACGTGCCCCTCGCCGAGCGCCAGCCTTATCTCTATACAATTTAGGTGCAGCTTAATGGATACTATGAATTATTTGCCAGAGTACCTCGTTTATTGAATGTTTATTGTTGTCCAGAGTTTAAGTAAACTAGTTTGTGATTAAGATAACTTGAGCCATTTCATGAGTTGCACTTACATTCTAGTACTTATAAACTAGTTTGTTATTGAGATCATTTTGAGACTCTTTCCATGAGTCCTACTTACATTCCCGTCTCCCTAGTTAAGTCAATTGTATCTCTATCAATCAATCAAATCAAATATACTTTATTGAGCACCAAATTATATCAAAAGTTTACATTATTAAACGTCATAATCTACTTAAATATGTATTGTCCTTTCATAATATTGTCTTTGAGTCCTCACATTATTGCTTTATTTATGTGAATTGTAGAACTCACCAGTGTGCACATCCTGTACGCAAGTTTCGGGTTTTAGTGTTTAGACTTTCGGCTAATCAAATTCTCACCACACACTAAGTTTGCACTTCTCAGATGTGTCCGTATGTAAACAACATATTGGAGCACGTACATCTCCTGCATCTTGTTCACACGAGGCAACAGCAGAACACGTGTTGTGGATTCCCTTCCCACCGATATTAACGAATGACGTCCGACCGATATGCGGGCGCATTCTCCGACGAACGCACTTGCCCATGTAGGTACATGTACTTGTACATTAACTGGCATAGATCATGTTTCCTTTTAAGAACCCTTTATTTCTATGCAGTTTCACACAATGGTGTCTTATTTTTTTCTGGAGAGTCGATAACTTTTTTAAATATTTACTTATAATTTGATGAGTGTAAAGAAGTTCACTCTAATTCATAGCAAACTATTCATTTCCATATATAATTATATTATTTGGTTGCATGCTAGCGTTCTTAGAATTAAGATTAAATGCAGTTAAGTTACAAGACGATAGATAGAAGTTGTCAAAAATGATAAAGCTTAATAATTAATTAAATAACGTGAATATGACAACCTGATAACTTCTCTATCTGAGCTTTTATGACGAAATCTAAGTGAAGTAAAATAAAAGCCAATATGATAAAATGTGAGTGACGAGCGATACACGAGAGCTTGTTATCTCGAAGGGGCCTTGTTATCTGGTCAGATGTCAATTTCATTCCCAATTTATACCTATACTATTTATATCAAACTCGAGGGACAAGAAACTAGCTGAGGACATAAAAGGACGCTGTATATTAAAGGAATACAACTCAATGATATATAATAATCATAAAAGTTTAAGCTTTTGACGTAATTCTGCACATTCGTCAATATGACAATAAGAGATATTGGTAGATGTATCTAGAAGAATTTATTGGTAGAAGTAAGGTAAGTAATTCAACGAACCGAACGAATGTCAAATCAAATACAAATTGAGTTAGATAAAAAATAGTACTATCATGACAGGGCAGAAACTGTCAATGATCGAGGTGAAGTTCAGAATATAAAAGAGTAGGTTGGTACCTACAAAAATTCGAAGTAACCCGGCGAACGATGTGACAGTGAAACTCAATTTGCGGGAGTTATTTCGGGCGAACTGAGCATTATCTAGTCGATTCAAGTTTCGACCGGATACAGTCAAGCCTTGTGGATAAATTGCCAATTTAGACTTACATCAGTTGCCTCTAGCGGCTTTTAGTTGAAGAGCTGCTCTATTACATTGAAGACCAGTTGGTCAGGTATTAACAAATCTGATTATCATCAAGTCATAAAACTGGTCAGATTTTTATGGGGCTTTCACAGCTGCGCTATGTAGGCTATATCAAGAGTAGACTAACTCAAACCACCAAAAAGCAATAAAAGCAAATGTAAACAGCGAACCTTGCTACAGGGTAGAGCAGGACGCCTAGGGCTATAAAAATAGCCGTAAAGTCTTTGAAGTAAAAAATAATTTGTGTTTTCATCTTGTTCCCTTAAAACGAAAGCCGCGGTCGTTATTGACTTTATTGCTGTTAATGTTTTAAAAACCACTATGTATATTTGCAAATAAAGTAGACAGACATTGGTGTAATAGTAATATAATACCGAAATTTTTCAGTTTGTAATATTATTCTTAATCTCTCATTTATTTAAATTCTTCAGGCTAAATTTTTTACAATACTTTTATAAAAACTAATTACAAAAATATTATTACTCTTATTATTATTATTGTACTAAATATTATGAGTTATTTATTGCAATCGTTTTTGAATCAGATAGTTGTTTTACCATAATATTAAATTTATAATGAATTAATGGCTGTAGACTGTAGGGCTTAATTTGCCTGACACAATATTGTATCTATTATAGATCTCTGGGTGTGTCTGCAATGTACTAAATGCCGACTGGGACAAGGCTGCCATTATCCAGCGAACGTTCGGCTAATGGGGAAAGTGCCGAAGGTTGCCGTGCCTCCATTTGGGTTAGGTGGTTATTCAGTTTACTTGATTTGCTTAGCTCGTTAACTAGTTATGGCGCTGTAACTTACCTATATAAAAACAGAGTGGAGCAAGTGAGGTTATTCTGTTTAGTTCTATACGATAGAACAATGGAAAATATGGAAAATTGAAAATATTCTTATTCATAATTATTTCACACGAGTCTTACACACGAATATTGTTTTCCCGACGTTACGGGAATTGCACTGGCCGTGGTTACGAGCTGACTTGAGTCGGTGTTGGAGGTTGTGAGTAGTTCTCCAACTATCTATTTTTGGTCTGAAAGACGAAAGAAGAAACAAGCATTCAGTTTACACAATTTATGCCCTTTTTTAAAATACCTACATAGTTTACATAAAGGCCTAATTTAGCGATTTTATTATAGCTACGAGTAATATAAACTCGACACACATATTTAGAAGAAATTTTCGAAAGCTATTAAGTTTCCCGTGTCCCGCCGCCGCCCGCCGTGATGGTGGTCTAACTGGATCAACTTTGTTACTAACAGTATCGCTAACCTCTGTATGAGTACAATGTAGACGTTAGATTCTAAACAAATGAAAAATAGTCGGTGAAAGTTTGGAGAAACAAGTTTGTGCTAATTATTGTGTTGCTTACTTTCGAAGGTTGCTTAGTAAGGTTATAAATACGAAGAAATTAGAAAATAATTTTGTGCTAGAGTTGATGACAACAGGGCCAGAACAATTTCCTAATTTTGAATTGTGTATTAAGCTAGGAGTATAATGTATCTAGTTCCAGACACAGCATATCACATAAATGTATCATAAACATGTCAAGTAATAGGAAGAGACGAGCCACACGACTGGGATTAAGCCGTGACGTTTAGATGGCACAAGCGCACTTTAACATATTCTCTGCGATGTATGTACAGTATTAGAATTCTTCTTGCGTACCGTCCTTACGCTTAAAATAACGAATGACACGAAATTCGTCCTTTGGTTAAAGGCAAAAGGATGAATTTGGTTTGAAGCTGAGGGAATATTCTTATGACGCGACAAGCCTTTCAATTTCCAACAATGTTCAGTATGCGAAAATTGTTGTCGACCTTTGTACGTGCTTGACTTCAGTCAGCCGTCTATCTTTGTTGTACAGGTGTGTCTGTTGGTACGTTACAATTCACTTTTCTTTGTCACAGCTATTTTTGGATTAGATCCCTTCGCTTAATTTTAATACATTTTATTTAGTAGGCAGAGGTCCGTATAGATCATTGATCAACAGTTTCATCACAAGGAAGGAGCGTTGTTTAGTATAGATATATTACAATTAAGTGACCAAACTCAGGCAATCTGTCAATTCTTTTTGCAAACTTTCTTCAATGACAAAGTTTGAAGTATTTTTGATAGCACGGGCATTTCTTTACGCTCCATTTACTGGAATGCTTCCACAGAGCTTATAATAGGGACTTTCGGGGAAATTAATAACGTTATTGTCTCCATGTACCCATCAATCTTAGGGCCATTAAGCGATTAGATAGAGTGCTCTTATTAAATAAAAATCGATATCTCCACCACCCACACGAAGCCACGTATCGATAGATCGAATCGTAACGACTTCCGAAATCTGGATCCGATTGACCGTCGGGCTTAATTTAGTTTTGTGAGATTACACGCGTCCACATCGATCATATTGGACATTAACTGTTCCCGCCTTTGATGTTTTGATATCGATATTAATTGGTTCGTGGTGCTTTTGACTGATCATAAATCTGATGCAGAAAAAAGTAATCAATTATGTACCAGTTATCGAGTTTGTGAGAGAAATTAAATGGGTTGTATTCGAAGTAGGAAGTGGTATTAAACAAAACAATTCGTGTCGCTAAGAATTGTATGATACAGACAGCGAAAATGTAGGGTATTTCGATGATGATGATATGACGATATAGAAGGCTTAGTGACTTTTGAAAAATAAAGACGTAGATAGTAGTTGGATATTGTGAAGTGTAGTAATTTTGATAATTAGTTTTTGTTCAGCTACTATTGACACTGACTGTACCATACTGTACCGTACCTGTACCTGTACTTGTCATTTATTTTCCGTGGACATTTCTCCAGAGCAAGACTAGAGAGAGAGGCACCTGGTGCGGGCGGCAGTCCAACTAGATAATGGTTCTCAAAGGGACGGCTAAAACAGACGATCATTTTATATCCTTAGAATAAGCCCATACAGTCTAGGAACGGATTTTGATTGGGTTTTCCATTGAACTCTGGGATTTTTGCTATTTGATTTTTTGGGATTTTAAAATCTGAAATATGAGCTTAATACTAATAATTTAATTGTTATAATTACAAAGAGTTACGGTTCATAAACAGCAGCTAAAGGCAGTCAGCCAGAGGGAGTATCGTGAGCGGCCCCGCCCGCCGCCGATGCCTGTGTATAAATAAACATCTTGGCGTAAATCTCTGCGCGCGCGCCTCTAGCCGCAGGGCGTACTGCGCAGCTGCGTGGAGCGATGCACCTTCTCTAGATACGGTTCTAGATAGCTGCAATCAGTATCGAAGTACGTTTACAACTTGTATCTAGGTATAGTATTATCATCGATTCATCGCATTACCTTTTACGATGGTGTACGCTACCTACCGTATCGTAATATAGATTGTATACAGAACTGCCGCAGGGGTTGGTACGAGATAGATACATAGTTTGAGTCTTTAATGAGTAAATTCTTAACTTCTAATGTTATACAACTTATTACAGATACAGTAGATATATTTAATGATGTGCGCCGTCAGTGTACCTACTCTCAGAATTTTCGAAATTATTTCTAACTAAAGTATAAACAACCTCCCATTACGTCAGTAACTTCATAATTGTAAATGAAAGACTCAAATTGAACGTTCTGAAATTGGTGCAAGCGGCGGCAAGAGAGCAATATTGGATGAATCACAAAGTGGCGATTGCCTTTTTGTCGAAACCGTTCACATCCCAATAAAACGCGTGCCGTATTCGCACACATTTTTTTATTACTGTTGAATCACTCGATTTTTCTACTTTGTCGATTATCTTTTTTATTAATTAGGATTATAAGATTATTTATGGGCGGGCGACAAAGTATGGAATGACATCATCATAATTCGAGTTGCCGTGATGCATCTTTTATGAAAGGTGATATTGACACAAAAGTTGTATGAAGTCATTGTAGAATTCCAAACAATTTTCGAACCAATTCATACCAATCAAGAGTTCGATTAATAATAATTTCGGGTGCTACTGACAAAATTGGCTGCCCATTCGAAGACGAAGCCTCATCAGAATCAATGAGAATAACAATAATTGATATAACGGATAGTATAGGTACAGTACAAATTACAAAATTACACGGAGCGCCCGTTCTCACTGATTTCTATGTACCATTATATAATGCCCGCGAGCGACACGCCTTAAAAGCGACGATAGCGACGTATCTATTCATTACATTTTTTATTCGCTATTGTGAAGGCACGGATGCGAACAAGTCGGCCACCACAATGCCGATGATCAAAGGAGGCAAAGGAGTAAATAAATTACCACTAGCATAGGTACCTATAGGAAGAACGTTAAGTTTGTGATATTAGGTATGCGAGATACATTTGAAACTACACCTGTAGTATTTAAACGTCTCACTGTCGAGCACAGTGTTCACTCTACCTTCAGACCATAGTCTATCACCCGGACTTAAAGGGTTCTGCGGACTTCACAAAAGTCAAGTGCACTAAGCAGATTTATTCACACTGAAAAAGTCAGTGATACTGATACAATCGATTGTTACGCTGGACTTTGAAATCATGACCCCAACAAAAATGAAAGGCAGGAAGAAAGAACCCACCCACCCGAAATAGGCTTACAAGAATCATTTTAGCACGACAGATCTCCTTGTAGAAACATTTTTACTTTACGCATTGGGTAAAGCCCATAATTTTCAATATGGTCAATTACGAGGGGCGGAGGCGCAAGACTTCAAGATGACACGTTGACGTTTGGGTGTGGACTCACTATTGTAACCTTTCTAATTCTTTATGCATGAGAATTCCTATACTACACTGATACATAGAGAATTGCCAAGTACATACTTAGTAAAAAAAGTATTGGACGTGATTGGACGTTACTCTCCTAACGGTATGTTAGGTTAAGTTAGGTTAAAGTGAAGAAATCCGTCTCCGTAACCCTGCAAAAAATATAAATGTTTAGACATAAATATTATATAATTAGTGAAAAATCTCATAAAAAAGAATATTCGCCTAGTTATTTATTGCAAATATTTTCCTTCATGGGAACATTGCAAGGGGAAGGCTATATAAAATTCGGAAGGTCGTCGTTTTTATGATACACGATTTTATTTTCACCGTTTTCTATCGGCGTACCTACTAACTTACCTATATTCTTTTTTCATTCCTCCATGATTATGTAAACTAAAACATCTTAAACGACGTTTAATGGTTTTTTGAGTGCACAACCAATATTTTTTCTCCACTTGGTCGCTTTTCGTGTTTGTGTGTGTTTTGTTAAGTTTTTGGTCCTTCAGATACGTAAGTGCAACAACAACAAGTTTTTAAATACCAACCTCACCCGTATGCTGCGCATTGAACCAAATTGAAAATAAATCAAACCCACTGATTTCGGCGTTCGAGCCGAATAATCACTAGGCCGTCGAGAGGATTTTATGCTCTGTGCTAAACGACTTGCTGCTTTTTAAATATTCAGACGTGTTTAGATCGAAGAAATTAGTTTTAATAACTCATTTCCGTGATCGCGTGAGGCGATGGTCACGCTTGCGTAGCGTGGGAAACTGAGAATGTTCTTTGTTCCATTAAGGAAGTACCACCTTAAAGAAACTTTTAACGCGTTGCTTTACCATTACCGTTAATATTAGCAAGTTGCCCGCGACTTGGTTCAGATGGAATTTCAACATTGAGGTGCATAAAAGAATACCCCTTCATAGTGGTAGCCTAAAAGATACTATTTCTAGACTCTGGCGGTTGGAGCTGTGCGTAGATCAATCGGTCAGGCTTTCCCTACATAGCTATAGGCAGCAGAAGGAAGTAATGTATCGTTAATTTCATTATTGTCGCTAATGGTTCCAAATTCTACACAAAGGACACTGAGTATTTTAGGCTCTTTGTTACAAGCGGAACATGGTCGCCGTTCGTTCACGGTCACTTAGCCACATTCTCTGAATAAATTCTGCAAATCATCGCCTTGATTACAATTGAATTGAAACAAATGAGATCCGAACCGTTTTAATTTGCCTTCTTTGTCTTGTAATGTGAACAATGTAAAACATTTTCTAGTTATAATGAACGTTCATGATTCATGAGGTATTGTAATAAGTTTTGAAAGTTTTTTCGGAGTTTCACACGAACCATGTACCTACTCGTTGATATTTAAATGAGATTAAAAGTGTTTTGAAAATAACTTAGTTTAGCTAGAGCACTTATCTCCATGCGGTAGAGGAGGCAATTATACAAACTAATTTTACTAATGATTCGGTTATTTTATTGTTAACTATGATAAATCAGTATTTTCTGATTATCATACTACAGTTCGATCGTTCGGCGTTAACTCCTTTATGAAAAGGTTCCATACAATGCAAGACATTAATTCCATTAAACTCCTATAAAGATTTTACCGAGTCACTTCTAAAGAGGACAGATAAAAATCTATTTATGGTTTCAGTCAGATACGGAAGGGTAAAAATAGAAGTTTTCTTTAGTGAAGCCAAACCTATATAATTCATTGTTTTTATTTTTGTTGTTGTTTGAAGTAAATAAGGAAATCTCTCGAAATAATCTTTGATCAAATCAATGAAGGATCTTATAACAGTCTCATTATTTACTGGAAAGAAAGTTTATTACATTTGTAGAGACTCTACTAGACACTCTAAACGTATTTTTATAATTTCTTCAACAAGCGGTCGATGCATTTAACTAAATAACTTAAAATACGTTTACTTTCAATACACGGAACCATGGTGCGCGAGCCGGACTCACAATTAACCGGTTTTCACTAATTCTTTTTTGGCGACAATACGTTACCAACAAAACTGCGATTATTTAGACCTGATTGTGATTTCACCAATGACTGAATAGTTAAATCACTTTATTTTCTTATCTTCTCTTCTTAGATTACCACAGACAGACACTTCAACCCTTTTAGGATCTTTTGTGCCAAACCCCTGTCCACTAACGATAACGGTGCCCAATCGTTTTTAGTCGACTTCACGTACGACTTAGAATATAAGTTTTTTTTTATGACGGACTATACCGTTGGCCTCGACGGCCGTTACAGCTTCACCGGAGTGATAAGTTTTAGAACTTATCTTTGGCGTATGTAGATTTCCTTACGATTTTATCCTTCACCGAAATGCCTGTGGTATTATAAAACACCGTACTTAGGTTCCGAAAAACTCGTTGGTAGTACAGTTCGAACCCAATTGTGAGGCAAGTGCACATACAACTATAGGCCACCAAGGCTCTATTTTACGGCGCGGTTAAACGCACACACTTTGTTGTTGTGTATGCTTTTCAAATTGTCAATAGTTCTGGCCTTACTCTTAATTTATGTGCTAGGAATTGCAGGCCGCGGTCTCGCATCGCCGATCGCTGGCACCGCACTGACACGTTTTCATTAAACCACTTTTCTACTAGCACGTTAAATTGTGGTGCAATTTTCGTTTTTGTTTGGTACTCGACACGCTTGCGGTTCGGAGCTTCAGGTGCGTTTACGAGGGCTGACCACGAGTAGGTATTTAAAAGTACCTAATTACGTCATTGTGTTTTGTACCTATATAAAATAAGTAAATATTTAAAAACCATTTATGCGTCTAACCCTCCGAAATAGGTAGGTACATAAAGAGAAAAATATATTTCCTACTATTACAGTAATTATTTAATAACAGTAGGTAATTATTATTTACAGTATTGGCAGAAATAAGTCCTATATACATAAGTATATCAAAGTGCCACATTTGAGTGTTTTATATAGGTAGGTCTGTTTATTTATCTGTACAAGCGCGAAAGTGTAAAATTTAAGATGCTTGTCAAGAATCTATAGGTGGGTAGGTAACTATAGATTCATAACATTTTTATACCTATCTCCCATAATCTCCGCTGTTTTGTTGAATTGTGTGAAAGACCTCTTAATGAGCTATTTAAAGTACCTAATACACAAACTAATGGCACATTAGGCGGATCTATATATTAAATTTTCACACCTATTAATATTAAAAATTTATAGTTTTACACGAGAAACTAATTGGAAATAAATTAGTAACCCGAAACGGAAGATGGGCGTCGTATCATGTCACATCCACCAGCCATTTAAAACCGAGAACATTATTTTATAAATATGTTAATTTGGCTTCGAATGCGTTACTGATTCTTAAATAGTTAGGTATAATATAGACGGCAGCATTAAACAAGCGATTTTATCTTTTGTAAAGTTAGAGACTTAATCTAACAGTAACATTTGAATGTGGCCTAAATTGATACTCAATTAAATTTGAAAATAATAATTTAGTTCAAGTCAGATACAATAAAAATTTATTGATGCGCTTCTAAAAGCGGGTCTAACAAAAGTACCAAGTTAACTAAACTGTAATAGGGAGTAAAGTGTAATGTAATCATTTCAGATAAATATGAGACGAATGCGTTTTTTAACCGTTTTTAGCCATCCGTAGTCCGTACCTGGGAGGGTCGAAAATGAGCCCTATATTACTTGTTGAAACTATTGTTCGCCTGTTATTCTGTTTGTTTGTAAGAGTATCACGTATTATACTACTATAGGTAGATGTATTTTTAATGGGATACCTATATGTATATTATTACATACCTCTGACTAACAGTAATACTAATTATGAGAAGGTTCTTGCTTGCTTTTGATTAAACTCAATGACTTCTTTCGACAATAATATCAATTTGTACGTTCAGATATTGTTCATCATTATTCTTTGTTAACTGCTCTAGCTAGCCTTTCAAATCTATCTTTAATGATATTAATGATATGTTGTATTAATTCCTTTCCTTCATCGTTCTTCATTAGGTATCTACCTTATCCCAGCGTGATACTAATTGATTAATTGTTGCTATTGAGCATCGTGCTTTATGAACATGAAATTAAATTTAATTACTAATACCTCTGTCAGTAATAATAGTTGTGAGAAACATTTTTTATTAAAACAAGCATAATGTATTGACCGCCAGATTTTGTCTTAAATTCTTGTTCAAGGATCGGCTTCTACTGGGGACAGATAATGTAATGGCCATATTTCTGAATTGTTCTGCCGTTTGTCTGAGTCCTATCCTCCTGAGTCCTGGGAGAAGTGAACGACTTTTTATTTATTTATTTTAATATTTCTTTTTATTGCTATGTTTTACGTTTTATTTCTAATTTAGTCCTCAAGAGAAAAATGAACGTTAAAAATACAATTATTTTATGGTTTAGTTAAGTTTTTTAATTATTATGTCCTCAAGCGAGGCCGTGCGTGGGGTCCCAGAAGGCTATATACACGGAGTTCCATCCTTTAGAGCACATAGATTAGATTTGACAAGTGTACCTCTATTGTGTTGTGGAGTTTCTGATATTATTTTAACTTCGGTGGGTCAAAACATCTATTAAAATAAATGATATATAAGTTGATAACAAATAAACTGAAGGCGCCACCGAACATGTTCAGCACAAACCCAGCAATTTCGTCTTTTATGTTGGTAGCCGGATCAAATCCTGTGCGGGTACGATTTATTCTTTCTTTTTTTAATATTTGCAATCATGTCACTAGAATAGGTTAAAGAATAATACACTTAGGTATTCTATTTCTGTAAAATTATTTTCTTTAAACTTGTTTGTTTTTATTTAATTCACGATTCGAGTCTTAACAAGAGTATTTTACCCTCGTCCGAACGCTTCGATCAGATTTGCACTGGCCGTGGTCACAGTAAGTCTGTGATTTCAAGAACAACTAGCAAAGAAACGTCGACGGCTGCTCGTGAAAACAGAGTTGGCTATTCCGTTATCTATTTTATGCAAATCAGACGGATGCACTGCTCTTAAACAAATAGCCCACTATCTAGAGAGGTACCTACCTGTGGACCACACATAATGCACTGGTTCTAAAACGGCCGAATCATTCATCATCGACCTGTCAACGTTTACCGTTGGACATAGCCCTTATCTTAGGCGGGAGTAATGCTTTTATGGCCAGGAAGACGTGGTAGCAATGATAGCTAGCACCTAGCTGTGGTCACCGGTCGGTCTGTGGAATTTATTACCTACCAAGGTTATTTGAATGATCATTAGAGCCTCGTCTGCATTAATCCAGGATAAACATGTAGGTAAACCATGTAGGTATAACCCACATAAACATTGTTATGCGATTCACTCAGAAATGAAAAGGAATTAAATTGGTGATTCCCGTTTTCAGATCGTAAGACAGATTCTTACGATCTGAAAACTAAGATCTATTAGTTTTTGAGTAATAGTCGATCAACTTATGAAAGTTGAAAAAATAAATTATGTTCATAGAACTGCATACGTAAAATGGGATTTTTTTTCCCGCGTGAATTCCATGGTGTGGGGGGGTATCGTTGGATAGGTCTTTCAAAAATATCGCGGGTGTGTGAAAAACATTTTTCGATTCAAGGATCCGTTTGCGAAATATTAAGCTTTAAAGTGCTAATTTTTGTCACTTTAGTACATTTCTGTCTCCAACTGCAAAGTTGACTTTTATTGGTTTCTTTTAGGTATGGTTTATAAGGGCTGGCGAGGTCTACTGTTCTCACGGAACTACTAGTACATAATTTATCTGAGTATTTCTTCAATCCGGAAAATTCCAATGACAACACTGGCTTGTGAAAATACAAACGGTCAAAAACTAGTAATTGTTAAAAAATGTAATTATGCGATTATTCGCTTGGTGGCGAAGCGAGTAAGTAATACACCATTATTTCGGTTTAGCGGTAACTTAACAGTACTTAAAAAATAAAAACAAGAAAAAGTGCGAATGGAGATCATAATATACAAGGAAAAAGAGCAAAGGCCACTGATCTCATAGAGTAAGAAATGACTGTAGAGGACCGTAGAGATCCAGACTCATCAGACTTTTTGTGTCAAATCTCTGACTGACTACCATATCCTTGGCCACATCTAACTTTGTTTCGACATTGTAAAATTTTTGACATGTTTGGATAAAGGTAAGTAGCTAAAATTAAATTGTACAAAACGGTATTGGCGATCCATTTAAACAAAAATCCCTGTCTGCACATTATTATGTTGTTATCTAAGAAACTAAATGCATGTATTGACGATCACATTACTACTGATTTGCAGTAATTTAAGCAAAAGCAGTTCTGAAAAAAAAGTTTATGATACAATTTTGCAAGTAAGAAATTATGTTCACTTCTTTTAGTTTTACAATAATGACCAATAATATTATATTGAGCTATTGACTGATCTACCTACTCTTATTTATCAACTCAATATAAATTCATTCTTCTAAACTTCTGCATTCTTCAAGCCTCATTCATTCTTCTCACGCATTCTTCATCATCGTTCTTTTGTACGGGTCTACGGACGAGTGACAATGGTCACTAAATGGTGATTAAACGACGGCGTACTATTTCGCAGTTATAATTAATTATTACAATTTTGCAGAAAATCCTAACCGAGAATAAACAGTATGGTAAAACTTTTAAAAACATTTGCCCACTAAGAGTTATCGGTGGAATCAAAGCACCAATAGACTCTGTACCCTATCAGGTAATCTATTTAACATACATAGTATGTTATGAGACGCGGAGCGTTCATCCAACTCCAGTTTTTTCACTGCAGATTAAATACAAATCTATAGTTGGTTATTTCAGATTTTGTTTAGGTTGCGACGTTTCAGTGGAATACTGTGGGTTCCACACTGCGGCGGGTCTCTTATAACCATTAAGTATGTGCTTTCAGCAGCGCATTGTTTCGTCGGAGCTAAGTAAGTATTTCGCATTTCCACCTGCAACTGCCATATACTCGTAATTCATCTGCAGCGTTTGGATTGCTGTCTAGTTACAATGCATTCTACGCGTTGGCGATCTTCTTCATTAGGTACAGTCAAGGTTCTTATGTGAGGTAGCAGTTTCGCAATTCAATAGATTAAGAGACCAGTTTCACTTACGACTTTCTTTTATATCTGCACCCACACACGCACATATCCATCTAAAAAATTCTTGGATATTACGATGATTTGATGACTTATCTATGACAATAAAGTTTAAAACACGCTATTGACTTGGGTGGTCAGTTATATCTATTTCGTTTTCGTGTTGTCGTGCGTGGGCACCCTTGTACAGAAAAATGACTGTTAGCATGCTACTGCTCTTATGAACTTTACTGTACCTACCTAGCTTCGTAAATCGTACCTACCGGTAAGAGCGGTTCATAATAATATTCCATTTACCTTACCTACCTTTCAGAAATAAGGTAGATCAGATGAGGGCGGTGGCTGGTACAGAAAGAGGAAAGAGATATTGGTTCAAAATGAAGCTAGACCTCGTGAGGAAGATCCATGACTACTACATACACCAGCATTACAATGCAGATGGTTGGTACCGCCACGACATTGCTATAATTACGGTGAGGTTATAATGTATATTGGCAGTAAATAAAATAATAAATTTTGGATTTTAAATGTTGTTTTAAGTAAACCATTAAAATTTCTAACAATGCTTCGCCCGCGTTGAACTAGTGCTCGCGCACCTTGCCGATAAACAAAGCTATCATACAATGAATTCGAATTCATGCAGTGGTTTAAGTGGGTTAATAGAAGATTAAGAAGTAACAAAGCGAAAAGCAACTCTCATTTAAAAGTAGCAGTGATACCGCCATCGTTTGTCTATATAGACATACCAACAACGTATGGTCGCTGGTACATGGTACTCAAGTCAATGATTTATTAAGCTCCAAAAGCAGCTTTGATGATGGTATTATACCTAGTAATAAGTTTTGGTTTTAGTTATCATTCCCGTACAAAGTGACTGATCGTGTGCAACCCATTCGTCTGCACACGCCTGACTTACAATTGGGTGATCTCGACCTTGGTACGCACTGCGTCGTGTCAGGGTTTGGAAAAATGGACCAGGTAAGACAACGGGACGTGGACACTGACGGTGGGACTAGTCCTTAAGTCGCTCGGCTATACATATATGCTCGGGATTTCTGTCAGAAATCGAAAGGTTTTTATATAGCTTAAAAATCAAGTCTAGTCAAGTCTTAGCTATGAAAGAGACTTATCTCTTTCATAGCTAAGTTTCTTAGTTTCAGTTGTTCCTCTGCCTAAAGTTTATCGATTTTTGACTATTAACATGTAGCTATGTTATTTATTATAACATCGTAGTTAATAGCCATAATCTTGTTTGCGATGTGTATAAATTGTCATTGTTCTAGACGAAGGACGCGAAGTATTTGCAGATGACCTGTCTAAAGACTATGACAGAAATGCAGTGCAAGTCACATTATATTTCATATTATACCCATTTTTGCGCTTCGGGCGGCAAGAAGGGACATTGTCACGTAAGAATCTACTCCTGTTTTAATACAACATTAGCTGCGATGCGATGCCCGTGACCTCAATCGCGTGAAAAAACGGGGAGATTTTAAATTATAACCAGTTTATCCGAACTGCAAACTCATACAAATGTTAGGAATTGAGAGCTCATCTTCTAGGCAAGCTCTATGACATCGAATCGAGATAGTTATCAGATTGTGTCTCAAACCCTAAGCTTTTGAAAAGTGGTAACCCCGTCAAATTCAGTTGGTTGCTAGATTTGCTCGTACAAACATAAATCCACATAGACGAAATAAAGAAAATTTTTTGGACTCCACTTGACTGGTCTGGGGACCTAAGTCTGTACTGGGGACGGAATCTTTTGAACTTTAAACTGTTTTGTTAAAATAGACTTTTGTTCCAGGGTGACGGTGGTGGTCCGTTAGTGTGTCGCGGAGTACTAGTGGGCATTATAACTCTGGATAGGTACTGCGGGCAATGGCCTGGCCTTTACATGCGCGTTCTGAATTACACGTCTCAACCTAAAGTACCTTTCGTAATGGGTACAAGTGTTGTATGCAGCTTTAGTGTTTACATGATAATCGTTTGTATAATTGTCATGTTTTTATACTGAATAAAATATAATACGACTCCAATATAAATAAGTTGTGTAGTGTTAACTGCGTTTTTATTTTGTTCGTTAACTTGCTTGTGTGGGACTATTCCGAAAACTCAAAGTCGTTCAACGGACTAGGTATGAAGAGCTACGTTCGGAGTGTCTCTGAGAGACAGGATCCGAGATTCGCCTGGAAACTAAAGCGAAAATGACAGCGTATTTTGACGTTGACTTCGATTTTCGTCTAGATTAGTTCGCCTTTGGGCAACAACAATAATAACAAAAGCACTTTTTCTAAAGTCAAAATATTTTGTTGCATGGTAATACTCCGAGATTGCATGAGTACACTGGATGTTTTCATACACGTTTTTTATCTATCGCCGCTTCCTAGGTGTTAGCGATGAGAAGTGGCGCAACAAACTTCCGCAATTACATCTTTTAAAATCTAGTTTGTATAACAATTGTAAAGATTGTCCGAACGAAGTAACATTAACTAGAGAGCGTCAGTGGCCCTGGGGATAAGACGCGGCCTATCATATCGAAAGGTCCGAAGTTCGATCCCTGGCTGGGCCATGTAGGTACCAATGAGTTTTTTCTCAAAACTTAAGTACATTTACTGACTGCTCTCAAACGGTGAAGGAAAAACATCATGAGGAAACCTGCATACGCTGAAGAAGAAATTCTTAGGCGCATGTGAAGTCCACCAACCCGCACTGGGCTAGCGTGGTGGACTATAGCCCGAACGCCCTCGTTGAGAGGGTAGGCCTGAGCCCCAGCAGTGGGGACTTGTTAATAGGCTGTTTATGATGATGATGATTAACTACTCGATGCCGCCTTTAGCTCCGTGCGCGTCTGCGTCGGGTAAGTTTGGCTTTGCTCGCACGCACGCTACAGATTGGTGCACCTGTAGTAGTAATAGGTAATTAAATTAGCTTGTACTGAGTGCCGGGGGTGTGGTACGGTGAATTCATTAAGTTACCGGCCGAATGCGTCGTTGGAATACGAGTTTATGTTAATGACCATTAAACGACCGTTTTGTTTTAGAAGCAAGTCGTGTTCCATTAGAAGTAATGCTCTCAATAATTTTCTCCTGCATCTCTCCCGCAGCGCCATACAACTAATGCCCAACACCGCAAAGGCCGCACGTAACATGAGCTCTGAGTATCGTCTCTCGTACATACAAGGTAACATACACAGGTACAAATCATGGATCAACTTACTTGCGGCTATCTATAACTTTACACAGTTGTAGTCCTTTAACCAAGGTTAGGCTGTTTTCTATTTATGTAATAAAATAACTATCTGTGGCGACAGCCGGCAAGTAGGTACTATAATAGATATGATATTTCAAAAAGTTGTCGCCTAAGTTGTCGTTTTTCTTAGTTGTTACGTCACTTACAAAAACGTGTTTTTAAAACACTGTTGTGTTGTGTAAAAACACATTTTATTTTGTACGTTTTTGGTTCTTTGTGTCGGGGATAATTTGAAAATGTAATTTTTTAACTGTTGCTTTAGAACACCACCACTGCTACACACTATTATTTTCAAACATAGACCTATAAAAACAGCTGTGTCGAAATACCTACTCTTTTCAGAAACCTACCACTATTTATTTTTCCTATACTTCAATATTGTCATTGTTGACATAAATGAGCCACCATTGAGCCACAATGGTAAATAGTACATTAATTTGTATAAAAACCAAATAATTTAAATATGTACTTACCTACATGTTAATGAAAATTTCTAATTTGTGTGTTACGTCGCCATTAATGACACTAAATGCATTTGTTGACGATCGCGTTTATACTGAGCTTCAGTATTTCATGTATCAATTCTAAAAATAAAAAGGAAGAAAAAGTATACGATACTCTTTTTCCAGTAAGAATTTTAAGTTGTAATTATTTACAGCTTGTATATTCTTTGATAAACATGCACTATCTTTTGAATTAGTATCTATAGAATTTTATTAGAGTTGACTCTTATTTTGCGTATGGCCTTTCGGTTGACTGTGAGGATAAAGATACAGTTTTCTCAGTTTCGACTATACCGATTTCGATGAAGCAAAGTACATGGCACGTTTTAAGATCCCTATTTTATTATTATTATTATCATCTCTTTATTCAATCAATCTTAAGTATAAATTTTTTATAATATTTTTCTATAAAACTAATTTAAAAAAACATTATAAAAAACTAAATATATTAAATATTAAATTATAAAATTATTATTATTAGGTATGTAGGTTATGTTTCTATGCAAATACACTAAAACCGTTTCACGACAACTTTCCATATAAACATACAAACAAAACGGCTGCTTTAAATACAACTTACATATACAAAATTGTAAAATTGATAGATTTCGTCTTAGAATCGTTGAGTACGTAATATCACTTTTTTCAAGATATATTGTGAAATTAAAAAAATAAATGTATATTTCGATAACAAAAAGTTACTTAAAATATTAGCAAATTGATTCGCCTGTGACAGGAGAGCCCGCTTTTCCTTGGCACTATATTTTAAAAGTTACTTGAAATGGTTAACATGTAAATTTAGGGATAGTAATAAATCTAATTATATTAAACTAGATAGGAAAAATATGACTGTTGTTATAATTATGTATGTGTGTGTGTGTGTGTGGATGAGTAATTGTGAGTGTATGATCGTATAAGCGTGTGTAAGTGTAGCGTGTGTCAGTTAGATTTAATTTGGAATTATGTACCAGCGTATTTTCTTTTTTTTCAGGAACTTGTTCTCGAGAATAAACAGTATGGGAAAAGGGTTAAAGACGTTTGTCCAACACTAAGAATTACCGGCGGAACAGATGCACTACTAGAATCTGTACCCTATCAGGTAATTTTTATCCTGACTACAAAATATTTACACTATTCTAAAGATGTTAATAGTAGGTTTTGAAATACCAGTGCGTATTCAGTGGGCCACACGTCTAGCTATAGATACCAGTAGTGACACCTACCTTCTGTAATAGTGGCTACATTCCTCGATACCTACGTCGTGTTTTATAATATCCTATTACAAGTATAAACACTAAATATTATAATGTAGAAGTAAAATTATAATGTAGAAAATTTAAAAATTTGTGTATGCCGATCGAAATAAGTTCAAGAATCACGGACAGTCTTTTAGGAACGTTTTCCTATAGCTACAACAGTTCATATATAGCTGCTCCTCAGTATTATACAGGATGTACATTTGGTCACCTGCAATAATTAAATTATTATTATTAGGTAAACATATTGCAGATACTGTTCAGGCGGCGACAATATGCTGGTATACTATGGGTACCGCACTGTGGGGGGTCCCTCATAACCTTGAGGTATGTGCTGACAGCAGCGAGATGTTTCTCCGGCGTAAGGTAAGTATTTTGAAAGGTCTATAGCGACAATTATGAAGGCTGGTTGGCACAGCACGAGGAGAAGCCAAGTGCGTCATGAATCCGAGTAGTGTAATGACCATTGCTCACGCGTGTCATACGACGTCTTTCAACACACTTTATCGAGGTAAAGAAATGAAATGTCATAAACTTACTTTACTTTGAGTTTAACAGGTTATCACTTACATTTTGTGCCTCAGTAGAATTTTTGGCGGCGTAAAATAGATATATCGCTCTTCTTCATCACTCGAAGGGTCCTTTCCACTATGATGTCCACACATCGTACTAAGTTTAATTTCTAAATTGTTATTGTTTCTGTAAATTAAGGTACAATAAAACGTTTACGTATACATACCTTTCAGTATTCTGTTAAAGCATATGAGGGCGGTGGCAGGCACTGATAGAGGAAAGAGGTATTGGTTCAGAATGAAGAAGGACTACGTGAGAAAAATTCATGATTATTATATACACAAGGATTACGTCAAAACAAGTAATTTATACGACATTGCTTTGGTTAAGGTAACAATATTTTATTTATTTATTTACTTTTAGGGGTACTTACAGACTAATTACAACTTATATATCAATATGGATATAAATATGCTGATAACATAAGTACTCACATATATATTTTAATCTTATTAATAACTCAACAAAATATACGCGATATGAAAGAGGTACCTACATACAATTTGCAAGCTCCGTTATTTGAGAGAAATTCGTTTCTTTGAAATGTTTTCTCGAATGGGCTATTAACTAATGCTCATTTTTCGATTGATCACTACCATTAATAGGTACCCATATAGACCACACAATATCAACACCGCTATTTAAGTGAAAAATCGCTGGTAATACCAATTCAAAATTCAAAATTCAAAAGTATTTTATTGCATGTAAGTACACTAGGTACATTTATACAACGTCAATTTTTTATCTACCACCGCCTCCAAGGTGTTATATAGAGCTGGGAAGAAGAAGCGGCGCAACAAACTTCCGCAACACATCTTTTAAAAGTGGGCAACAATCAAAACATCAATAAAAGGGTGCAAAATACGCAAAGGTTTAACATTTACGTGAACTCTTATATCCCAATTCACATATAAATTTGTCCCCTGAACTTTTAGCTGAAATATAGACATTTTAGAAACCTATTTTTTACAATTTCAACTAAGTCAATTTAAACTGAATTTTCTAGCTTTATTTCTGAACTATGTAGACACCAAAAGACAAAGAATTCACTTAAATTTCTTAAAACGTAAATTTTGTTTTTAGTTATCATTCCCGTATAAAATCTCCAGCAATGTGGAACCCATTAGAATGATCACACAGGAGCTAAAGCTGGATGACCATAACATGCTGTGCGTTGTGTCAGGATTTGGAAAAACGCCCAAAGTAAGATTAGCTTTACTACCTGTTTACTACCTACATAATATTCCGACAAACGAGTCAGCCCCATTCCTCGGCCGTAGGATGTGAGTACCAATTTGCTAAGGGCAAAGTATTTTTTTAAAGTTTACGATTGTGATGTGATACTCGTTCATAGCAACTCTGAATTTTGATATTGGTATAATCAAGGACACAGAACTTCAAGACATGGATTCGACGCTTGGTTTAATAAAACAAGAAGTAAAAAAAAGTTTAATGAAAGAAAATAATGAAAAGCAGAGTGTTTAACTAGGGGGTAAATTATCAATTGCACCCCCGAACTATATAATACACATATGCGGCGCTCCCTTAATTGCTTCGCTCGCACCTAAATATCGCGGGTAAAATTATTGATCGCTTACATTCCTTGGTCAACAATCGAGTATACTATAATTGGAGTGATCATCTTGTTTCTACCTTCTCCCACCTTCCCCACAAACTGTTAAAATTGTGCGTGAAATACAGGTTGTAAATGTTGTTTCAGAACAAAGATGCGAAGAAATTGCAGATGGCCTGTATAAGGACTATGTCACCGTATTCATGTGGGTATAGGCATTATAGTCAGCCTAAACGAACTACGAATATTCAAGAACACATTTTGCTTTGCGGTGGTGGCGGTGGAAGTGGGAAGTCTGCATGTACGGTAAGAATTTTTAACTTAATAATGTGCTATTTATTAATATTTAAAAATATATATTCGGCAGACGCGACGAGTCTTCTTACCTCATCCCATCATACATTGAAATGGAATGAATAACAGGCTTTACTACCTACATGTAGATTAAAACAAGCTGGAGCAGCTGGACCGACGATCTGATGAAGATCGCGGGACCCAGCTGGATGAGGTTAGCGCAGGACCAGTCGTCATGGAGATCTCTGGGGGAGGCCTTTGTCCAGCAGTGGACGTCTACAGGCTGATATGATGACGAATTCAATGTGAAAATGCCCTAGGTTCCGATGTATGCAGCAAACATAAAGTTTTCCTGTTCATTGCTAAATCAAAACGATATAAAGTTTAATTTGACGTTTGTCCATAGCGATACAGCGCGGGAACGCCGCTAGTATTATGGGCACCTTTGCGCCAGAATCGACACGGGGCGGGATTTTAGAATAGTTTAGTTTAAGTGTAGGCTAAGACAATATTTAATGATAGTTCAATAAAATATTTGACGTTGAATATTTGGAAAAGTTTCGATTTGTAATATTAATTCTAGCATTCTAAATAAACTGTACGGCGCGGGCGGCAAACTTATTTACAGCAAAAATGAATCATTTGCAGTGCACCGTGGGGTTTATTTATTTAATCGTATGGCGTTAACAAAAATAGATAAATTAGCTCATAGGTCAACATTCATTTTGTTCTGGAGCCAATCGGCCGCGTCAGGTGTGAGCTCGATCAGGTCGGCAGGAGATGCAGGGTAGGCACGCAGCGGACAGCGCTGGATGATGTGTTCCACCGTCTGGTCCTCCTCACCGCAGTCGCACAGGGGCGAATCTCTTCATCCCCACTTGTGCTTGAAATAGTTGCAGCGGCCATGTCCCGTTCTTAGTCGGTTGAGCCGGCACCACTGTCTTCTGGGTAGCTCAGAACCTTTAAGCTTTTTGGTCGGGTCTAGGGACTTTGCGGGTGTGCCAGCTGTAACATTAGTCCACTCGTCTTTCCAGCTTTGATGGAGGTCGAAGTTTTCCGAGAGCAGTTTGGCTGCAGTATCGTAGGCTGGGTTTCTAGACCTGAGCCGCTGGGGTGGCGGGAAGCAGAACTCATTGTGGACAGGCAGCGAGTGAAATAAGTTGATCTTCTCTGCTTCTCTCATTAGGGCATGTTTTCTCCTGAGGTGGGGTGGTGGGATGTGACTGAGCACTGGTAGCCAATGACATGGGGTTGATTTTAAAGTGCCAGAGATGCATCGCATGGTGTCGTTCAGCTTGGTGTCTACTTTCTGCACATGTGACCTATTCAGCCATACAGGTGCACAGTATTCTGCAGCAGAGTAGACCAAACTCATTCCTGTGGTGCGGAGGCAGTCAGCGGATGCGCCCCAGGAGGTGCCACACAACTTGTGCAAGATGTTGTTTCTTGCCGCAACCTTGAGTGATAGTTTTGTAAGGTGCTCTTTGTATGTGAGGCTGCTGTCCATGGTAACTCCGAGGTATTTTGGGAAGGGGTTGTATTTTAGCTTTTGCCCCTCAAATAAGACAGTCGGTTGGTAGTTCGCCAACTGGTTATTGAGATGGAAGCAGGATACTTCAGTCTTACCAGTACTCGGTATCAGGCGCCAGGTGCCGAAAAAAGTCGCTATTTTTTCCAGATCCGCAGACAGAGTGTTCTCCGCCTCCTTGAAATTTTTGCTCTGTGCAACAAGCGCGATGTCATCCGCATATATGAATTTTGTAGCAAGGGTTGGTGGCAAGTCGTGGATGTAAAGGTTGAAGAGAGACGGAGCCAAGACTGATCCTTGTGGAAGGCCGTTGTTTAGCTTTCTTTTTCGACTTTTAGCATTTCCCAAAAATACCTCAAACTGTCTCTCACTGAGCATGTTGCAAATTAAGTCCGCGATTTTTCTGCTTGGGATCACCTTCAGGATCTTGTATATGAGCCCGTGTTTCCAAACAGTATCGTAAGCAGCTGTGAGGTCTATGAAAACTGCCGTAGAGTTCAGCTGCTTTTGGAATCCCGTCTCGATATGGGTTGTCAGGGCTAGGACCTGGTCGGTGCAGCTCCGTCCGCTTCTAAAGCCGGCCTGCTCGGGTGGGGTTGCGGCTTCTACATAAGGTGTTATTCTGGTGAGGATGACGCGTTCCAGGAGCTTATAGGTGCAGCTAAGCAGGGCGATAGGACGGAAGTTTTCGGCGATATGTTCTGTTTTGCCGGGCTTGAGAAGCGCTATTACTTTTGACAGCTTGAACTGTTGTGGCAGTCATTTTGCTCTAGTATATAAGTGAATAAGGCGGCCAGCTAGCTTATACTGCATGGCCCCATGTTCCGGATAAATTCATTGTAGATCTTGTCTGGGCCAGCTGCCTTACTCGTTTTTAGCGTATTTATCCCCTCTATTACTTCGTTGATCGAAATGGGCTTAGACAGATGCTCGTTGTTGGGTGCGTTGTGTTTTAGGTCAGTGAGTAGTGCTCTTAACGCATGCTTTCTGCGGGTGATTTTTTCCCGTAAGCCCATGCAGAATTTTCCACGCTTTTCTGCTGGATGTTTTGAAATCCATGTTTCCGACAGTGGCCTCCCATTTTTCTCTTCTGTTTTTGTCCAGAGAGGAAAGGAGCTTCGCTCCAACGTCATGTTCGCCGGTCCCCTGATATTGGTTGTACAGAATCTCGCTGTCGGAGTTCCAGCCTGGTACATATTCCTTTCTGTAGCCTCTAGGGATGTTTAATTTTGCGGAGTTAATGACTAGTCCTACGAATTTTCCATAGTTTTCTGCAATCGGATCGAGGTTATTGTAAGTTAGATCGGCATCTAGTTTCTCTCGGAATCCTTCCCAGTTCGCGCGGACGAAATTCCACCTCAGTAGTGGCATCGAGTTTACCAGGGGTATTTTCAAGCCCACTTCTAATAGAACTGGTCGATGCTGGCTGTTAGGAAAGTCAGACAAGATGTTGCGGGTAGTGTGGAGAGGTTGGTCAAGGCAGTCTCTGGAGACGAAAGTCAAATCTGGGTTGTAGTCCTTACCCCAGCGCGCTGAGTGGAAAGTACCTTTGTCCTTGGTGTCAAAAACCAGATGTAGGTCGGCAGCTTCAGCCCAGTGGGCCAGAGCAGCACCGTTTTCGTCCACGCTTTGATATCGCCAGTTAGTGTGGTGGCTATTAAAATCTCCGGTGTAGACACAGGGGTGGTTAAACATAGGTATAGGCTCTGCGGGCCAGGTAATGCATGGGGGCTTGTAAACATTGACAACTTTTAGCCCATTGATTTGCACGACTATGGTGAAGATGAGGTCTTGATCTCCGGAGGCGACGATTTGCACATCTGTCAGATTAGACCTGGCATAGGTCGCTATGCCGTATTGAGCGTTATGTACGGCTTTTAGTAAGGTGTATCCCGGTATGTGGCCTCTTCTGCCGAGGTCCTGATCGTCTCTGGTGTGAGTCTCTTGAATGTTGACGACGTCAATGTTGTTCTCCTGCAGGAGTCTTTGCAGGTAGTCGCTCTTGGCTTTACTTATGCCTTCTATATTAAGTTGCAGGATGCGGACTGAAGGTCCAACATCTAAAGTCGCTCGGTTCTGAGAAGAACCTTTTCCAGACATATTTGAGCTGTTTTGGGTTATTCACCTATTTCGCCTTCAGGTTGTTGCTCGTTTAGCACCACCCAGGGGGCACGTGCAGGGTTGTAAGGTGGGTGGAAAGGGTTGACAGTCCTAAATGTGTTACAGGTTGACCGCGGTGGACCATTGGTGTGTCAGGGCGTACTTGTCGGCGTCATACAGTCGGATTATTGCACCGGTCGTAGGTCTACCGTCTACGCACGAGTACTGAATTACACGTCTATGAAGAAAGTGCCACTCTTAAAGGGTACAAGCGATATGTGCAACTTTAAATTGTTTGTTATTGTTATTTGTTTATTAATTTTATGTTTTGGATGTTGAAATATAAATAAAATTGCGAGAGAAGTTAATTTATTTAAAAATGCTAATTTGAAGTACAAATTCGCGACAAATACAGCTGCGAGCGAATTTGTTAAAATATCACTCGCGGCAATTTTTGTCGCGAAAGCTCGGTTATTAAGAACAGTAGCCCTATTTTCGAATCACTCGCCTCGCTTCGAGCGAGACAGCGAAAGAATTTAACAAATTAAAATAAAAAACTAACCAGAAAGGCACAGAGGAATAAAACATAACAACAAGAAATAATAAGATTAAGTAATACTAGATGAGGTCGCCAAGTCAAGTGATACACGACCAGTCCCGACATAGGGTGAAACTGTTGTATCCGATGTCGAAGGAAAATTAGTAGAATCAACCGCTCGAAGCGAGGCGAGCGATTAAAAAATAGGGCTACTGGCCCCTGTATGGCCAGGTCGCAGATACGAATCCTGCTTTAGAATGATTGTTTTAATTAATCATTTTTCCATTTTCCCTGAATATGGGGTACATCATTATAGCCACTTCACAATCTGTCCTATTACTCTTGTAATAAACGATTTCCCTTCTCTGGTACGTTTAAATAGAGCTTTTAATTAAACAGGTGCCCTGACTAGTTGTAGGAGCCACGCCTGTAATACCGTTCTGTCTTTATATTTTATTTTTAGGTTTCCTATTTCATTTATTACCTATAATTTATCAGAAATTTGTGGTTAAAGGTTGCCGTCTGTCAGTATTGCTGCGTACAAAGAGTACTCTCGTATAGGTAGGTTATAATTATAGTTGAGTAAACCATAACTAATAGTATAACTAGTTGGACAAATCCGTTTGAAACAAGTACTTATTCTACTCTTAAACATAAGTTAATCTAAATAATTTGTTCCTTTCACTAGTAGCAATTTACCGGACTTTAAGTAAAGGCGTGCGCGAGCGCAACTACGCGCTCAAAGGTGCAGCCAGTATAATACAGTATAGTTATAGTGTAAATAATGTATAGGTGTAGTAAATACTATGTGATGCAGTTTGTGGGTCGTAACGAAAAGAGACAATAGTACATTGTGCAATAAGGGAAGTAAGTAGGATATTACTAACGAGAGTGTTAGAAGCCCGACGCCGAAGGCGGAGGCATTTTAATGACTCGAGTTTGTAATACCCTTACTTCCCGTGATGCACACAATGTTTTTCATCACATTTGCGAGGAATTAATACCTACGACAAAAGGGAACAAATCTATTTTCTTTAGACTTTGCTGGTAACAAATTTTCACTAAGCAACTGAGCCGCATTCACTCTATCCGGAGGTGTTAATATTGTTGTTGCACTTTCAGACTGGGATTCTTCACATGACATAGACATATTTTAAGTTTGTTTCTCTCTTTATTTATACTAATAGGTCACAACTACAGGTGGTTAATAAAATAGTTTTATTGTCAACTTTGCCAATGGAGCTTCAAGTTTTTTTTCAGTAATTTTACGGCCAATTGAAAGCAAGTTCTTAAGCCAAAATCGTATATCGTAGTTTATAATCACGAACACATAAAACCGCAGCACGGCCTCCAAGGCACAATCAGTGCCATTCGGTGGTCCACACTGCCACAGATAATGATAAAAAATGCATTTAGAGACTCCCAAAGGCGAAAGCCCATACAGCCAGTTTTTATCAAATTTCAAAATAAAATTCACTGAAATAATTGCAAAGTAAACTAAAACATTTTTAAAACACAAAAAATAATGCATTTAATTAAATCGTAAAAGTTTCGAAGACATAAAAAACCATGTTTGATTTAAAATCTCCTTAGTGTGGAATGTCATACCTGTTTGCTATAAAGTTCTTTGCCTTCGAGTGAACGCCATTTTTTAAAACTACACATTTTAGTCCCTAGGGGTGTAATATTGTACTGATTTTCATTACTCCCGCGGGTGTATATAGGCCATTGTGTTTCTGTATGCACGCATATAATAATCCACATAACGAGCAAGTGTGATGAAAAGTATTTTTTAATACCTTCTGGCATTTCGAAGTTGTTGAGTTATCAGTACGTTCTCAGTTGCTGAATTACTATCGAACAAACTAGAGTCAAATATCCAGTTTCCCAAAATGTCTGATTATCTGATAGAATGTCAGACTAAGGGTGTCTTTCACCACTTCCTGATATTGTTACAGATAGTAATCTTAGTGATAAACTAATCTATCAGATAAATCTGTGTGATAGACTATATAAAATATATAAGATATAGGCAATCAGATACCTGTGAAACCAAAAAAATAGGCTATCTGTCAGATAACCTGCAGATAGGGTATCTGGGACTTTATCAGCAAGTGGTGAAAGAAGCCTTAAGAGTTACTACTCTACTTTCATGCTAAGCATTAAGGGCGGTGGTAGGCACTGATAATCCACATATCCCCAGGGGATCCTAACGAGCCAAGTGGACGGAGGGCACTGATAGAGGAAAGAGGTTTGGTTCATCAGAATGAAGGACTAAGTGAGAAAGATTCATGATTATACTAAACGCAAGGATTAGGTTAAATCAAGTGATTTATACGACATTGCTTTGGTTATGGTAACATATTTTAATCTTATTGAAAACAAAGTATACGATTATCTGATGGAATTACTACTCTACATTCTCTCTCTACCTTATTTAAATTAAAAGGAAGGTCTCTTGGCGGCATTTACAGTTTCCGAGCTAATTAAAGTTGTGTAAAATGACTCAAACAATGACACTTTAGGGTCACAATTTTAAATACCTACCCAAAAGTTGGTTCTTGGGTCTATGGTTGGTATGGTATTGTATATATAAGTAGTTTCTAACTATATGACACTGTGTATAATGGGTCTATGGTTAGGTTAGGTTATATATAAGTAGGTACCAACTATAACACTCTGTATAATGTTGGCGGCGCGCGTGCGCTGGTGTTCGTGCGTGACCCGCCACACCCGTGCGACTCAACTACCGGCTCCGATTGCCAATCTCCAGCCCCAGCCTCCGCCGGCCGCATTGTCATGATCTGACGTTAGATATGAGACACGGGATTTCGTAATTCAAAGTAAGCTGACAGATCAAGTAATACTTGATACGATCGTGCCTTTGTTATGTCTATACAACGTGTTACAAAATACCCCGTAAAAATATAATTATTTATCAAAGCCAACGTAAGTCAGGGAACCAAATAGTTTTTCTAAATAGAGTTTGTACATCAGTGAAAATAAAAATATTTTTTATTTTTTTTGGGTATGTGAATGGACTCGTTAAAAGGCCCCATTTAACCTCCTTTCGGCTTTACTACTTGCTTTGTAACACCCATAGAGTGTATAAATATTAAAACAAATACTTCAGTCATAATTCATTCGGACACACAATGCACACACACACACACACACTCGGGGACACCTAGCTAAGGCCCCCAATGGAAAACCAGCGCTGCGCCTCTTGGGTGCAGCTGTATGCTGAGATGGTGACCTTTTCGCATCCACAGCACCGTCTACCTGATCTAATTTAGGTTTAATTAATTTAATTTTTAATTTTAAATGTATGGCTGTGGTCGAATAAATGATTTTTTTTTCTTTCTTTTATAATTTGTTTCCCGCGTTTTATAAGTCATTTCTGACTTTTTTATCTGTTAGCTCGGCTCCTCAGGGTCGTAGCGTGATGTTCAATAGCCTATAGGCTAGGTTATAGAGGGAAGGTTATTTAATATAATCTTCCTCAAGAGCATGCAAATAGAATTTTTGAAATCCGACTGGTAGTTCCAGAGGTTAGCATAGCACGATCAAACGAACTCTTCAGATTTATTGAACTAGTACAAATCATCGACGGCATTGTCAACGACTAAGTTTGCACTAGGGGCTGTCATTATTAATTGTAAAAAGCCCCTAAAAAGAGAAATAAACAGATAAAAAAAAAAGTTTGCTAATTTCTATCTCTATCTAACTTTATATCAAACTTTTAAAATTTCGTAAACATGTTTTAATGCAAAGAGTAAGTACCTACTTAAAATCTCATAGACTCAAACCATAAACTTACACGTGACCAGCTACAGCGAGTCCTGTATTCATGATATAATTTTGTCTCTAGAATTATGACCCGTTCAATCCTTGCAAACGGAAACTGTTTGTCAGTCGGTAGTGACTAACGTTTTGTAAATAAATACACGTCGCAGACCCTATACTTACCAGTGGTATTACGACCTGTCTAGTGTTACCAAGGTGGTTTATTTTTCCCCGTCTACTGTTCTTTATTCTATAAATCATAGAATTGTTACCTAGATAGTAACGTCGATATACCACAACAGGCATAAAAATAACAGATCAATTTTTTTTTCAAGTTGAGTAGTGATTTTGATTAGAACTCGTGATTTTCCATTTCAAGAATAGAATAATGAAAGAAGAATAGAATAAAACAAATAAATCAAGAACGCTAGACGAGAGCACTTTTGTGGAAACAAATCCAGTATAAACGGTCGCTCATAGTATTGAAACACCCTAGCTCCACTGACATGCGGTCGACTGTACCTATTACATGTCCAACAAGCGTTTCGAGGTAAGGGGCGCGTTTAATTGAAGCCAATCTTGGCCCAGGTAGGACCGGTCTCCGCGTAATTCCAGCTTGTAAGATAAAAATGTTATTAAGTTTGCCGCTCTTGATTGCGGTGATCGCAAACGAGTTGTTAACGCATCTACTTATGAAAAATTTGCCTAATATTGTTCAAGACGAAATAAATAACAAAATCGGCAGATGGCACAGCACATTATAGTTTTTCCTGTTCCTAATAGATTGAATTTAGTTTTAAATTTTTATTTAAAAAATGTTTTACAGCATCATTAGTAAAATGACAATTAAACATACACCACAATAGAATAACGTCATTAATTATTTAATTTAAAAATTAATAATAAAGTACCTATGTAGATCACCTTATAGGAAAGAAAAAAAAGGTGCTTACAAGGCTGTTTGTGGGCCCCCCGCGAAAATTTACAGGGTGTTTCGAATCGAAAGACAACTTTATGTCCCACTTTTTCTCCCTTCTGAGTCGACCCGGCGGCCACCCTGTGTTGCTTTAACGGGACCAGCTGCCTAATAATTAGGCAGTAATTACGACTTCTCAAAGCTCCTGATGAGGTTGGCGTTTCAAGCACGATGTTGTTCTGCTCTCTTACACAAAGTGAAGATAGACAACAATCTCGACCCCACATGCGCGCACGGATTCAGTGAATATTTATAAGGGTCAAGACGATCAATTGGTTCTAAATACAGATTAGCGTAGATAACCTTAAAAATACGATAGGAGTGAGAAGCAGAACCGATGAAACAAATAGTCTATTTTTAATTGAGTGTCATTCCTAACCGATGGGCTGGGTTCTCGCGGCTCTCTTTGAAAGCTTAATTATGTTTATTCGAAACCATTAACTTTTGAACCAGTTTCTTTTAATCGCCCCGTTACCTTAAATACATTGGAAAGTTTAGAGGATAAGAAGTAGGTATCCAGATAATTTATACGTTTTAGTGGATACGTAATTGCTACTACCGTATTTGTGATGATGACATCTCATTTAGGTGGTCATAAAGTCTTTAATGATTGCGACAGACACTATTACCTAGTTGATATTGGATGTCATAAAACCTTTTGACTCCATTTTTAATTCATTTGAAGGCAAGTGCAGAGACGCCTGCTTATTGTGAGGTGTGAATAACCTACCTAATATTAGGTTGTGGGCCCACTCGTTTTTAAAGGGTTTTGGCTTGGTAACTAGATACATAAACCTTAACTTATTATTATAATTTCTTATTTACTAAACCGGCTGTTACACGGCTGTCCACAAAAATATATATAGAGCTATAAAGTTGGCGATTTGCACTAAGGTTTCCACCCTCACTAAAGTGTTAGCAGCTATAATGGAGATTTACAACGGATAATTTTCATTTTAATTCTCAGTTATTATTCACTTTTTGTAACAAAATAGGTGCTCTAGGTACCTGCAGCAGTGTTTTTTTCGTTTTAAAGTTGCCAACTAAAAGTTTTTCGATATTAAATGCCTCTGCGCATATGGAAAGGAATAAAATTAACACTAAAATTAGTTTCTTTTCCGATACTGAGTGCCCCTGGTAATCGGTACTATAGACATCTGTTTTGTCACGCCCTTGAATATTATCTTTTTTACTAAGATTTAAGTAGCTAATCAGTTTCGTTGCACATTCCTTTTATTGCACCAGAACGGCGTCTGGAATCCAATTACGGGAAGTGACTTTGCAGTAATAATCGGTCGAAAAGACGACTTACCGAGGCCAGGTGCTTCTGAATACAAACTGCTGCTGGACCCGCCACCGTGGAACGAATGACCGTGTCAATCACTTTAATTAATCATTCAACATGTTTTAAACGCTTCCTGCTTCAATCATCGTTCATCATTCCTTTTTGGGAAATGTTAACTAGAAAACGCGTTAAATTACTTATAGCAATGTAGGAACACCGTTCGATCGGCAGACGCCCTAGCGTTTTAATCTGGTAGGAATATCCTGTCACTTAGAGTGTTAAGAAACCGGATCGGGTCTCAAAATGTAGTTCAAATACTAGACTTATGTAAAGTCTAGATAGAATTCTTTTTTCAAAAACCAAAATCTGACAGCCACACTCTCATGATTATTTCGGAGGGGATCTACCTACCACGGAACCGAAAAAACAATCTACGCATACGTTCAGACTTGTATAGGTTACTACTATACGTAGGCTATTACTACCTTACTTATTATTATAAATGTGGCCCACGTTAAAAAAGTGACCTTTGGGCAACCTCATGAAGTAAAACAAATCAGTGCCAAAAGCATGCTGAAGTTCCTAACGGATGCCAAGCTCATCACTGAACTATAGTAATGGAAGCGATCACAATAGATCAGCAATGGTCGCAGTGATACAAGTCCGGATAAGCCTTGAAAGTGTCCCACCATGAATAATAATAATAAATACATTGTATGTATTGCTTGTTACATGAATTTGATTGGTTGATTTTTATTGCATCGCATAAGAACGACAGGCCTAACGTTACATATCTCGATCGCTATGTAACAAATCTGTTTGCTTGTATTTTGTGCCGTGAGTCCGTTTGTATGTACTTACATGCGTTGTCGCTACGAAACACAAATTACCAAATCGAACAACACATTCAAACCTCTCGTACACGGCAATACATATTTTTAATACGGTGCATGGCCAGGTGGTCTTGTACTTTTGGCAGAAGGGGAACGCTTGAGTATGGTGATTCCCCTGCAGTGTTGCTCTAAGCTCGACAAAGTCCCTTAAAAAATAATCGTCTAAAAGTATTATTATATTTTAAGTCCCAATTACCCGAGAATTCTACGCGAATTAAATGTCAGCTTATCAGTTTCCCAATAGGTATTTCAATCAATTCGAAAATCAACCTTCGGAAGTCCAATTAGTACCAATCTCTTTTAATAAGAATTGTATAATATTTCTATAAATACGTTCTGCAAATATTTATCCTGTTACATAAATAGAAGCCCAAAAAATGAACGCTTAATTATTTTCTGAGCACGTTTTTCAAGAGTTTTCTTCGGTTCAGAAGGCTGAGCTAACTCGAACTTCTAAACAAACTTTAAATTCAATAAATAATCTTTAAAATTGAAAGACCTATAGGTACTAATGAAACTTGCTTGAATGCTTGAAACTTTATAAACTTATAGCTAGCTTATGTATACTCTAATCGTAAGCAGGACATAAATTACCTATTGAACTCTAACAGATTACTTACGTTCAAAAATGAGTGTTCATCTAATAATCTGTTAGAGGTCAACAACTTTGTGTCCTGTTTAAAGTTTCAATAGAATCGGCCTTTCCATGTGAAAGATGTTTGAATTCAAAGTTGGTTTTTAGACGCCTTTGGAGCCTTTAATAGATGTTTTACCCCTCTATGGTATCCTCGTCTTCAGAAGGTAAACAGCAAGTGTTACTTATATAGTACTTATGTCTATCTATATTTACCAAATACAGTATCTGACCATACTTAATTACACTATACCATTCATGTGTCCCTAACTTCCTACCTAACAGACAAGGAGCTTGATTTGTCGCCAATGTGTGAATTAAGTGGACATCTATATCTATACTTATAATAAATCTGTAGAAACCGTGTGTCTGTACTTTGAATAAATTTATAAAAAAATGAGTGTGGACGATAAAAAAAGAGTAACAGAACACAAAAAAGCGTTTTTAAATTTTTTTGTCTTTCTGTCTTTCTGTCTGTCTGTCTTTCTGTCTTTCTGTCTTTCTGTCTGTCTGTAATCGCTAATCTCCGAAACTACTGAACGGATTTTCTTGCGGTTTTCACAGGTAGATTAAGCACAGCCTGGCGCAACTTATAGGCTTTGTTTCATTGAAATCGGATGACAGCGAAAAAAGTTATCGTCATTTACAGATAAATCATTTAACGTAACAAGACGATGTCATAGACATAGGAGATATCAGTGTTTTTTTTAACTGGGACAGTATAGGCAAGTCCGAAACCATAGGAGATGCAGGGAAAGTGTCAAGCGTGTGTTGTCCATAAAAATGAGACAATTTGCACATATTTTTTTTAATGCGGTTCGACTCAGTTTCATGTAGGGATCACTTCATTATATCAGAAGAAAAAAATCTGAGCAGCGGAAGTTAGTCAAATTCAATAAAATGTTTTCTCATAGAACGCCAATGAAAAATAATTTTTATTATTTTTAAAAAATGCGTATCGACTTAGTTTCATGTTAGAATCATTTTATTGTATCGGAAGAAAAAAATCCAAGCAGCAGAAGTTAGTCAAATTTAATAAAATGTTTTCTTATAAAACAGACTGTGCAATGTACTTAGGAACTTACTACTTATTCATGCATGCCACCCGAACTCCAGCTGCTCCGATTACTATGTCAAAATTATTATCACGAAAAAATACCTAAAGGTTCCTAAGACAGTTTCCCTGTATCTCCTATGGTTTTGCCCATACTGTATTAGTTAAAAAATACACACGTATAATAAAAATTGATATGAGAAGTCTTATGAGCAATAGAAGTGAAAACAACAATTTTTTAAATTTTTATCTGTCTTCACCAAATTGGATACGGTGATCATAGTTTGTTCCTGAAGGTATGGTATACCTTAAATTATGGTGAAGGTACTTAGAATGATCCATTTTACCATTGGAAAATTATAACTAGACGATGTATGTCTGTACATAGCAGAGATAGGTACCTACTTCCAAAATCCACGCGGACGAAGTCGCGGGCAACAGCTAGTTGTAAATAATAAGGTAAATAATGCTGTTTTATAAATCAGCTAAGGAATTATTTTTTCAATGCTTTACCAGTTGTATAGAGTCCGGACTATTAATTTCAAATTTCAATTTTGCTTTTTAGGGCGTTAAAGGTCAAGCGGTCCAACTGTCTTGATCACCAGATGTCTTGACATTCCGATCCAAGTATGAAAATTCGTATTTTATTTGAGTCAATAATTTCTTTCCGGGCGAATTTCGTCCACTTGGTTTTAGGGATCCGTTTACACGGATAGCCGTAAAAGTAAATGCAGTGAAGATATTTTCTCCATCTATCTCAGAAATCTCAAAAACTACTACTATAGACCGATGAGCTGAAATTTGCTGGAAAAAAGTTTTTTTTTGATGTTTCAGGAAAACTAAAAGTGACATGGCAGATGCCGCACATTGTGTACGAAGTAAGCTTTGTTCACTTTGTTTATTTCTGCTCCGCATGTGTATTTCTTTTTTGGGTCTTGTTTTTAGGGTTACGTCAAGACTGATAACCATTTTGCAGAGAGTATATTTATGAAAGCAGAAGCCAGGGCAATGTAGGTATATCCATTTAATGCCAACGATCCACATTTCTCTGAAGACAATAACCCGGCATTCCTCCAACGAATGTGGTATCAGTGGTTTGTATGCGGTCTCGCCCGGTTGGTCGAGTTGTGTCAATTCGCTACACCACTGGAATAGCAAAATTTCTAGTTAGAGTAGGTACACATAAGTCTTATTTTAAATAGCTGTTATCCACGGCGTTGCCCACGTTAATTAGCCTAAAACTTTGCCGAACCAATTTGTTCATATTTATTCTTATTTGACTTTCGTACCTACTACGAGTAGCTAGAAACATCATAACAAAGAAATGATCGATCACAAAAACACAACTCAATGTATCAAATTGTTTATTTTATAAACAACAAAAACAACCAATTATTTTTAACGTTTCTGACTGGGGATAATTCTACAACATTTAAATAGCACTACCTACATCGGACATTTATAACACATTTAACATATTTTACCACCTAATCTAGTATCACAGATATTGTTAAAGAAATATACTTATACGGTCTCGTAAATGAAACCATAGTGAGCTACTTATAAAGCTATTAAAGTATAAAATATATTCTTATAAAAAGGATTGACTTCATCTTGTTGGATACAACCATTTTTAAAGTCATCTATATACAGGTCGGTAGATTTATTGTTGTTACATCAATTCAGTAAATTATTTGGGTATCTTATATTTGAGGTGCTAACTTAATGTCAGAACAGTGGTGTTACAACGAAAGCTTAACGTCAGACTCTTTACCAATTCTATTGGAACAACCTTTCATATCATGTTTTTAGTCATCATCATTATCATGCTCTATTTTGCACGATTTTATTGTTAGAGCGCAAAAATTCCACGCATTGAAGTAGACAAGATGAATTCTCATCGAACAACACTCCAATATGAATCCACTTATTGTATGATCCACTTTAATTGTAAATTTTCATGATCCCTCAGGTCCAGCAGGACCATATTCCCAAAATGTCCACTCCCTAAAATGAGAACTTCCCAAACTGTCAATTTTCCAAAATGAGCAGGTGCTTGTAGCCGGTGTTATCTTGGACAAAACTTGAAGTGAGGGTAGAGGAAACAGTGCAGCGAGAGGAACCTGCAAATAACACGACGACTTACAAAATCATTTCAAATTTAAAGCCTATGAAGTAAGTAAATGATGTTGAAGTTATTTTAATATTTAACTGCTAATAAATCTAAAAGGACCATAATAAAATCCGCTTTTGTGCCATCTAGAAAACCTTGTCAAAACATTGTTTGTTCGTTTGTACTAGATAACTATTCACTTATATAGTAGATACTAGATAACTGGTGCCTGCGTGGAAGGAATTTTAATTATAATAAGGCATAGGGATGTCAAATTCTAAGTTTATAAACTCGTTTAATTAAAAGCTGCGTGTGCGTTAGTGGGGGACCTCCCATATAAAGATACTTATAGATAGATAATACTATCGTCACGTCAAAATTACAAGGTGCGAGATGATTGAAATATTCGATATGTACTAATGTTTTATTGTACACCCAAAAATGTCTCAAAGTGCTAACTATGTTTTAGTTAATCTGAAAAACTTACCTTGTAGGGTCATATTCGACATCGAACCCGGGCACATCGAGCACGTTCCAATCGGTACTGTTCAATTTCGCATAGCCAAAGGAAATCTGATCCTTGAAGGTTTCAGGCTTGATGAGCTTCATCGGTTCCAGGTGCGAGTGGAACTCTGGCACGACGGTCATCTTCACGTTCACCTTGTGTTCTGGACAAAGGAGTATAATTTCACTTGATACAATTGCACGTTTTTATAGCAGTGTGTGTTTTAATAACAACGATCAAGAGAGGCTTACCTATTACAAAACCCATAGAGACGTCATCCGGTAACTTGATCTTTTCGCAAACACTGATGAATCGCCCACCACTAAAATATAAAACGTCATATTTAAAATTATTCAATGAAAAACTGTATAATTCTTGATGAATTGACTAAAGATTGCTCAACTCACCTGGCTACAGGTAACAGTTTCAATCCCAAACTCTTGCTTATGCAAAATCCAGCACCGCCGGTGGCGAACCAAAACGCATCTTCTAGTACCTGTAACAAGTCAGAAACCTGGTTGTTGGTAGGTACATTCAAAGCTTCAGATGCAATCGATCTTGTAGTTATTTTTTTATTTTTTAGGGCAAAGATCTTTGTCTATATGGGTTTTCGATTGACGGGTCATTAAAATCTTCGGAGTCTAGCAAGTTCTTTTATAATGTTTAAGTAGGGTCAATTCGGCTTCGAACCGTGTCACCTCATGAATTAAAATACTTGAAAATAACAATATTTCTGCCCACACTAATAAAAATTAAAGTAAGTTCGTCTTATCTGCAAGTTGAAATGGACAGATATGATATAAAATCAGTGGGGCGAACTGATGTGGTCCAATCTGATCCGGATCCAACCAAAATATTAGAGGGGTAATTACAAATGGCCTAACAAAACCTAATAACTTTTACGCACCTTCTGGTCTTTTCGTCTGAATATTTGGATGGGATTATTGACGGACTTTCTGCCGATGTACCAGTCCTTCATGTAGTTGTACTTCTGCAACGTGCCCACCAGACGCGGCACGTTCACGTAGTTGTCATCATCGAAGTGGCACCACCATCTGTTAAAACAAGGAATAATAATAGGTAACTATTATACAAAAACATTAGCATCTCGATTCTAAGTAAATATTGATTATAAACATGTGACGTCTGCGATCTTATTTATATAATATTTATAAAGAAATGCAGTATGTTATACTCGGTATAGCCGCAGGCGTTTTACGTGAAACCGCAGATATCAGAATTGATCGTATTGCTGCTTGCCTACCCTTCCCTTTCGAATAGGTACCTACACTTATTTATCGTTATGAATATTTTTTATTTATATTTAAAACTGTTTTGTGGGCGCTGCCGATGATTTTGCTACACTTTATATGCGAAAAATTTTGAGTTAAAAGAAAAAAAAAGTAAAGTAAAAAGAAAATTTATATCACCAGCTACATGCTAATCTTGGAGTCAAGGTCTTTGACCTTATTATTTAAAAGTATCTTAAAGTTAGGGAACAAAACAGCTGAGGATATAACAAGAAAAATTTGAAAACTAAAATATCTTATTGAATACCTATTATAATCATCAGTTTTGTTGTAACGATCAACCGCATCTAAGTACCTACACAATAAAACTTTAAAGTCGTCAAGTATCCACCGACGAGGCGTCGCCGCTTTAAAGACAATAATTGTTGCAAGACTGTATCGGGGTGTTTATTAAACCTGTAGGTAGTTTAAAAGCGTTGCATCGGTTCTGATAATTAGTGCGGTGGTGCCGACGCTGCCGTATAATTTGCCGACATTACGTTCTGAGCGCAAATAACAGGAGCTGCGGCTGCGCCCGCCTGCGCAATAAAGTCTCGTACACACACAGCAGGGCACAGCGAAACGTTTTCTGAGACATTGTCGCAAAACCAAGTATTGCAGACGCATTCTAAAGTCAAATGTTGGATGGCGTCGAATTTGGTCAGACGTATTAAAAATTCAAATATTTAGTTGAAACTGTTTCTATCGTGCTGTCGGGATGCCTTTCATACTTTACCCCCGACTTCAGCAAAGCCAATGAGGTTATGGTTTTAGAAGTTTATTTAGGTATATTTGTATGAGATTTTCCCTCGTATTAACACGGCGATCGGGAATACTATGGTGATAGAAGTATTAACATCAAAATATTAGAGTAACATTTTAATAATAGGTTACGGTTGACCGCACGTCACGTCAGTGGAAACAAAACCATTAAAACTGGTCTATCATAGTATTTAAACTCCATATAGACTAGGCCACCTCAAGGTCAAAGTGTTTCCACTAACGTGCGGGCGACTGTAAATGAGTATGTAGCAAAATACGAAGCTACTTTTGCCCGCGCATTGGGGCGATAAGTACAATGTGCGAAATAGTGTAGACTAGGCGTAAGAAACTACTCATTGCATATGGCGTACGACAAATGGCCCTGAGACGCAAAGTTATAATCTGGAACGTGTTTTTGCATATCGAGTTTACATTTGCGAAACTATAGCGGCCACTTATTATTACTCGTATGACAGCTGTTTAATCGAAGTGGATTAAAATTCTGCTCTACATCAATTGACATAAACGAAAACAAACCCATTCGCGTCTCGATAACAAAATAAACAATAGATGGTGTTTCGAAGTGGATAGTAAGGTGTAGATAGCAATACAAAGTGTTTATGCTGATAGTATGCCTGAAGTAAATGCTAGCCTCGTTTGTAAACACTAGTTTGTCACACTTTTACCAACAACTTAGAAACAGAGCGAAAAACTGGCGTAGTCCCAAGTAGTCCCAAACGAACTCGTCACCCAAGGTGACGAATTAGAAATGTGTCCAGTCGGGGCTTCACCGAAAAACGGTATATAGTACTATAGCTCAATGAAATTTGCTAACGATAATAAAAGCTAATAAATACATAATAACACGAATGGAAAACGAAGAAAAGCCTTTGGGGATTGTCGAGGATCTCGCGAGAGAAAGTGCTAAAACAGCAGTTTACGTCATCCGTGGGATCGTAAATACCCTGAGGGGATTAATGTTGGACAAGTTATCCCTACACGATACCAGTTCCGAATCCGAGCTTCAAATACCTCACATAAAGTGTAAGAACTAGACTATAGAGACAATTGAAGCGACAATTTTGTATAGTGTGACAAACCAAAAAAAAAACGATGGTGCAGACATCAAACTGATCTTTGAAGGTAAAAATGACTCTTCCTTTCCCCCTGAACAGTTCATGTATCTATACGTAGTCCAAATTAATGTAGTAGGTAATGTAAATGTAGCACTAGAACGTTGTAGAGCAGTCGAGGACTTCAGGGCTTCAGGTGCGTGTATAAACATGCCTTGCTTGATTTGAGCCAGTTGTAGTTGGGTTACCTCTTTGGTCCGGCGCCATAATCCTATTACAACAGTCCGGCCGACCGGCAGCCCACCCGGGTGCGAGAACCGTCCGGTGCTCAGCTGACCTTGTATTTTTAAAGCGATGTACATTTCCACATTCAATTAAAAATGTAAAATTGTTTATGTTCTCGTGCTACTAAATTCTACTTTAGAAAATATTAGGTAGGTATTAGTGTGTTTTTTGTGTTTCTTAGGGTTCTTTATGTGTTTTTAGGGTTCCGTACCGTAAAAGAGGAAAAAGGAACCCTTACAGGATCACTTCGTTGTCCGTCTGTCTGTCCGTCTGTCAAGACCATTTTTCTCAGGAACGCGTGGAGGTTAACAAGTTGAAATTAATATCAAATACTCAGATGTGCAGTCCCTTGAAGCCGTGAAAAAATCAGACTTCTAAGTCATCGCAGTCAGAAGATATGGCCGATTTTGCCGCATTTTATTTCATTCATAGAGTATCTTGGTCATCAAAACCTATGGGATACTTCCGGTTGACGTAAAATCTTGAAATTTGGCAAGAAGCAAGGTCGTATAGCAAAATTAAAGGAAAAATCCCGAAAACCATAAAAATGTAGTTACATCATAAAAAAATCTTATTTTTCTTGTACCAACAAACTTAACTTTGCGTATGAAATAATATTAACGATTATCTAATTAATTCTTTAATTAAGTTTGTACGGAACCCTCAGGGCGCGAGTCCTACTCGCACTTGTCCGGTTTTTTGGTATTAGCCAGGATTCTACGGAGACCTAACTTGTTAGATTTACGTACCTACCTAATAGATAACGTTACTTGCAAAAGAATTGCTACATGTATATATAGGAAAATTAATTGGTCCAAGGCTCGAAGCCTGAGCAACACTATGATGAATGCAGGCAATAAATTAATTTATTTAACCAATCCAATCATTTAATTAAATCAACAGGAATATCGTCAGATTTTCTAATGAGTAAATATGTTGTCGTTGTAATACAATACTACCTTACAGGAAGTAATTCATTACTTTTAAAACACGAAAATATTGTGGGAAGAAATACAAAAAAGCTCCTACAACAACATTGCTAGTGGCCCTGTGCAAGCGCGTGAAAATTATTGTGAGCCCCAAAATAATATTGGACTTGCTCTTCAAAAACCATTAACGTTTGTTGTGTGTATTTGAGCTCCGAGGTTGGTGACGCTGGTGTTTAGAGATTAAAAGGTCTTTGTCAGAACGCTTTCGAGGTAAAAAGCACGCTCTTACCTACCAAGATACTTTAAATGACTTTAAAGTTATGAAAAATTAAATTTTATAAAAAACTTGTTGATCAAAGTTATGTGTATGACAGCTTTTAGATGGTACCTAGTAAGTACCTTTAATTAAATTACACAATTTTTTTGTTTACCTACACGTAAAGAACCAAAATATCGTGGGATCCATAATAACAATCATTAAAAGTCATCAAACAAAGAACTGTTCCAATATTTGTATAGACAAGCTTCTAAAAACAGAAGTTAAGAGCATCTTGTTTTTACTAAAAACAAAAACGTTCTCAAACCAAGAAAGCTTACGGTCTGCTTTTAAAGTTTGGAGTTTGGTAGTACGGCTGTTGAGGTAGAAAAACAATGAACGGGTTTCAGAAAATTACGAAGAATGGAAAAAATATATAGTCCTCTAACCTTTCCTATGGAGACATAATTGTCTCAAATAAAACTTTGATGGACAAATACATCTATGAAACAAATTATGATGTCTTTCAAGTTAGAATTATGTGCAAGGTAAATAAACAACTATTTGTAATGTTTCTTCTATACTTATTTGTTAATTGCAGCCCCCAAAATTCTCACCAGTTATAATTACAGTTCTGATTAATAACACCTGTCATTCATTACATTAGGTGGGTGTATCTAGTACAAGTGCCTTGATTGCGTTATAATTGCTACTATAACAATATGTCGTTCCGACGGACGAGCTAACGTGATAGCAGCTAGTAATTTTAATCTCGCGATCTGAACGTCAATCAAGTTTGTTAATTTCAGGGTAAGCTTTAGTTACATATTATGTTCAAATTATCACCTACGCATGTCTGATGTGAAATATCATGAGTCATGAACTCATGACCTTTGACTTTTTCATATTTTGGTGAATATCACTACATAATATTTCAAATTTTATATAGTATGTATTCAAAATTGGAATACAATATTCTCTTTTTGACGTCAATTTTGTCTAAAACTAAAACTACTCTGTTTCTTCTATCATGTTTTATTATCTCTTACTATATCTTTTTTAAACTGTGCTACCATGCGTTAACAATAACGCACTCTTTCTTTTGACAAGACAGAATTTTCATTGTAAAGGATATACATATTTTGTTTCTTTTAAAGATACCAGCAAAGTTAGGGAAAGAAAATACATAAACACACATTACCCCGTAGAGGTTAACTTTTTTCTAAAAAAATATTTTCCAAAACCTTTCACCTCTTACTAGAGTAGAATTAGAAAATCATCTTATTGAAGCAGATAGAATTTTATCAATTGTAATACTCACTTCTTGCCACTTTCTAAGTAGCGATCGTATTCTACAGATGTTTTGCAGCAGAGGTGAGGACGTTGGTGCGTCGATGAGCAGTTTGTGTTCACCATATGGCCCTCTGCCAACAAACAAACACGATATTAACAATATGCGGCTAAACGTAATGAGATCAGAGTTTATCTGATCTTATTGCGTTTGGACAAAAAAAAACTTGCGAATGAATTGGTATTCTACCAAAAGACCAAAATTTAGCATAATACATTTCTTAAATTTAAAGACTCAGAAGTTGGCCGGAATCGGCTGGATGAGGAGGACCGGGTGTGGTGGCGTTCATTGGGGAGGGCCTTTGGCCAGCAGTGGACGTTGAAGAGCTGATATGACATGATGAAACGACTCAGACAACTACTAAGAAATGATTTTTGAAATTCCACGTTATGGTGTAGTAGTTCCACGCGTGCGAAGTCACGCGCAAGAGTTAGTGAAATATTAGTCTTAATAATTCATTGTCTTACAACTTATAAAGGTACACAGATTTCTCACAGTAAAACTTTTCATGAAGGAGAAAATTTAATTACAGAAAACAGCTAGGCTGCTACTTGTAGTATATTTTCTTGTTTAATATTTGCCGCTGTATTCAGTATAGTTTGTAGTACACATTAGGAGAATAGAGTATCTGAGAAAGTTAAAAATTACAATCAGATATTTGGGTACGCAAGTTAACTGTTCTAAGCTAATTATAATAATAAATAACTCACTTGTTTGTAGCTGATGTATTCGATTGTCTGTGTCTGTGAAGAACCAAATCTGTAACAATGATATAACATATTATAGTAAAATTTATCAAGGAGAAAATAAAATTATTCCCTCCTATGGGTTTTCAGTTTTTACTTACCTACTTAATTAATTAATGAGTTAAATCACAGAAAAGAAAACGGTTTTTTATATATAACCTAACACGTAGTTTATTTAATAACTTAAAAAGTTAATATTTTAGACATTGTAAATTCTTTGAAAACACCCGGCCTTAGGCTAGCTCAAATTTTTTATAATACAATAGGTAAGTATAGCCAGCAATGGGAGACCTACACATCCAGAAAACTTTTCTGTAATTTAAAAAAGTAAAATTGCAAAGGGTAACGTGTAAGACCTATTCAAACCTCTTTTATATAGACGACTAGAAAATTCTTACTTTAACAAGATTCCTTTACTTAAATATAAAACAGTTTTAAAGCAACACAACACAGTGGTATCACAACATTAGCATTTGGGGCGGAAGGATAGCACAATCTTGTTCGCCGTTGACAGAATACCCGGCCTCCAATACCTGGCTTGGTAAATACTACACGGATGTAGGAACAGTACATAAAACGATCTATAATTATGAAGTAATATGATTTAGCAGAAGACAGTGATGGAAAGAAAAATGATACACCAGGCAGACCTTGACAAAGGCAAGGGCTAAACTTAGTATGATACTGAGGTCGACTGCAGTAGCATTAAAATTCTAGAATAGTTTGTAGACGGCCTGGATATAACTAAAATGTCCTCGTTGATATCAACCATTTTTAGTATTGACTAGCTTATGCCCCGCGACCTCGTTCTCATCAAAAAATATCGTAAAGGAATCAATCAATTATAGGAAAGATTTCCTATTATTGATGAAAATGTGTCCCCGAACCCCATTGTAGACATTGGTTATGTATTCTGTGACATTGGAGGAGTTTGGTCGACGTATTTTGCAAAAGCGTTTTCCGATTCGCGTTTTATTCTACAGATCAGAATCTCTGCGGATTTTTTTCAAATTCATACGATTTTCAAACTGGCATTTTTACTAGTACTTAGTCATAAAATAATGTTCAATATTTATAGTTATTTAGCTACAATCATTTGAGGTGAAAATCTGGGTATTGATGAAATTTTGGATTCAACAGTTATACCAGTATCACTTCCAGATAAAATTAAATACCTACAACCAGCTTTGTAAATAGCATTATTATTAGACACTCCCCGGTTTGTTCACGACATGTTTGATAAAGGGTGGGTTGTATGTCTGATGAAACCACAAGGTGTATGTAATAAAATTGAACTCCAAGGCAATTGTAATTTTAGCAAGATAAAGAAAAGGACATAAAGGGTTCATTGACTGATAAATGTTTGTTTACATAAGTTTTACATTATGTTTAGATGTAAATGAATCTTGATTAAGTTTATTACAAACGAGTTATAATGTGAACAATGTCGAATGAAAAATGCAGATTTAATTTAATTATAAGCACATAAAAAACACCATATATTTTTTTAATCCCTTGGCTTGGCATCGCTATTTTGAAAAAAATGTACGGATAGAAATTAGATCATGATTTTATATTACGGGTGTATAAATGTCATAAACGCAAGAGAAAGTTTAAACGAGATCCCACAAAAATGTCAAGACATGTTCACGACTTTAAAGTCTCACAATACCTTATAAGTATCTATATCGAGTACTCGTACAACACCTAAAGCATCATATTCGCCTCCTAGAATTAAGAACCTAATACGGGTCACACAAGCATTTCAAAACAGCGATAAGCTCACATTGGAGAAATTCGACACAGGGAAACTAGCGGGTCTCTTAGTAATCATAACAACGTGTCAGACGCAATCTGATAGCCAATGCTAACACTAACACGTAATGTAAGATAGGAAGAAATTGAAGACCCGGTATAAGAAATGGACAATTATTTATATTTGACAAGAAAGAAGTATAAATAAACAGAGATATTTGACGTAAGAAGTTGATCACATAGATAGATCAGGCAACTTGATTATGTATAGAAGCATTAGTTCATACAAATTTATGTGAGATTCGAATTAAATAAAAACAAATGCAATTATGATAAGCTAGTCTGAAGTAACAAAGCGTGTAGGACGATTAAAGACCATATCATTATGCGACAAAGTATACATTTGCTTGTATTGAATTGTATTTATTATAATTTCATGTTTACTACTCATACTCTACTCACCCAATGCGGCCTAGTGCGGCGACTCTTTTAGTGTCATAATTTTTATAGTAGTACATATTTCTATACATAAAACTAGTAACCAACTTAGTTTCTTTAATGTATTTTTCCAGCGTAGACTAAGCTAATTTGTAATTAATCGCTTTACTCTATTTTGAATACGATTTTGCTTTGATTTAGGTAGGTAGTGTTCTTCTCAATCGTAGAGAAATAGTATTCCATATTTTAGTCATTAAAATATCTCTATCTACTTATTAAAGAAAAAGAACGATAATAAACTTAATAAAGCGATTAGTCATCTTTTATGGCTGATGAGTCTGACCTGTGACTCCATAAACTCACAATTAATTATCTTATCAACGATTTTAATGTCGATATAGTTATTCACTAGAATTCTTTAAATATAAACAGACTATGTAAATAATTGATATGCAAATATACAAACTACAGAAATGTACCAGTTTCAAAACATATTCGTTCAACCCAAGTTCGTGCAATACAAAAAGGGCGATGCAAGTAGAGCCCGGTCACGTGGCCAGCGCGCGCTTTAGTGCCACGCGCTGCGCAAGCGCAGGGTCCGTGCACAATAGGCTATTTATGTTGGTCCTTCGAGCCGGATTAACGGTCGATTATGCACGCTCCAGATTCAGGAAATTATAGTAAAATGGGCGCTACATAAATGGCTATTCCGATTATGGTTTATAAGGAAAGTTGTTGAACAAAAGTTCATGCTAGATATTACCACTATGGCATTATCTAATTAATATTGTACTCATGTACTGGATCTTAATAAAAGTAGGTACATACCTAATGTAGACAAGACAAAACTAATTATATAATTATTTACGGGTCTTACACACGAATAAGTTTTATTTACCTTGCCCGACGTTTCGACCAGGTTACACTGGCCGTTAAAACTTATTCGTGTGTAAGACCCGTAAATAATTATATAATTATGAATACAAAGCGCGAAAGTCTAAAATGTACTAAGACAAAAGTACTCCTTAAAATGCACCGTATTCTGTCTATTTTGCTTGTAACTCAACAATCGCTATGGCAAGTCGAACGAGCCAAGCAGAAGAATAACGAAAACGAAAGAACAAAACCAGTCGCAGTCACAGGCAAAGCTATTAAAACATAAAATCTCCCAAAATGTGATTCAAGATTAAGACGGAACGTGTTTCGTCGTAAACGTATTTACCGAACATTTTGCATAACATCATCCTTTGGCTCTCCCTTTAGATAACACACAAGGTAATTTGAACAGCTTTATCGTTCTAAGAAGTTATTTGAACTCGTTTTTACAAGAAACAGATAAAGTAACGAACAAAGACGTTCCTTTATTAATTTCAAAGCTAATAGTCGCTATGTTAGGATAAATGTATCCCGCAGGGAACATTTCTTCGTGCATTTATCATTTTGGTATTGAAACTTAACTCTGCGGGACGTCATTTTATAGCCTTCACATCTCACATTAAAAGATTAGTAGAAATTGTGTAATTTTTCTAATGACTGACGTACTCGTAGCACAGGTGTAATAAATAAGGATAATTTATACAATAGTATAGTTTATAGTTATAGATAGTGTATAGTTTTAGACAATAGATTTCAAAATATTGTCAACAGTACAAATAACTAATAATAATAATTGTAAACTGTACAATAGTACAGTCAATATTCTTCTTGTAAATATGTAACACGGCAACTACGGCAAGGTGCTTGCCTAAACTTAGCTGGCCTACCCCGTGTGCTTAGATTCAATTTAGAGAGTACCGACAAAAAATAGTGTTTGACGAAACAAACGTTACCAGAAACTTCTAACTGGACTTAGGGACTTACATAACGCAAATATCATTAAATGGGTATCATTACAAGATAATAAAATTCAGGGCCACCTATCTTTTATTTTATCTCATTTGGATAGCTATAACTAGGCAGGTTCACAGAAAGTTTAAAGGTAAAGCACACCTCCATTCTCGTATGTCAGTGAGAAAGATCTAGGTACTCGTCTAAACTTCGCCGAATACTTAAGTGTTAAAACCTTGCAATGTTATTTAGTCTTTAAATATGACGATACTGAACTATCTGACCCATTTGCAATAGGCATTAGTATATAACCTTGCCTTTGCTGATGCTAAATATAGTAAAAAGTGGAATTTATTTGGAACTTATCTCTTCTTGAGTTACAAATTATGATGTAGGTACGTATTCATTAAGAAAACAATTTGTAACTAATGATATTTGTATACTGGCTATCTATCAACTTGTTTCTGATTGAGTTGGGCCATTGACAAATCTTGAAACCATGTGTAAGCAATAATATCATATGTTTAAATGATTGTTATACCTGTTCCTTCGCCAATTGGAACCATGTCTTCAGTATTAGTGGCAGTCTTGTGTACTGATAATGTCTTGTTGTTTTAACACTTATGAAAATGTCCTCCAACGTTATGTTCTCTACATTTTTAGTCCTCTCACTCTCATTTAAACTTCGTTTAGTAACAGGAACAATTGACAAATGTGACACTTGCACAGTTCCCGATGAACTTTCTTGGAAGTTGAAAGTAACACTGCCTTGATACACCAGGAGACTGCATGTTACCAGTACGGCTACAGTTTTAAACAATCTGCGCCTCTCCATGCCAGGGCTGGCTGGCGCCGAGGTGCCGATGAGCTTCCAATAGTCTCACCACTTTATCACTCATCTGTTGAACTTTTGTTACCGATCCACTAATGATAAATAAACAAAGCGCAACGAACTCACTCGGCACAAGCTTTTGCGCTCGAGAACGGTTACAAACTAAACTAACTAAGCTTGAAATGTAGCACAGGCAGTAAACACACGCCCGCGCCTCCGCCCGCACGGTCGCCCCACCACGTGGTGTGAGCGAGAGGGCCGATGAGTGCGGCCCTCTCTGGCAGCAGGGCCTACCTGCGCGCGCGCCTACCGATCTGCCGCCTGCTCCGATGCCGCCGCCGGCAGTGACACCCGCTTCAAGTCAATGGTTTACTTATTCAGACAGAACAGTGCTTGCTTTGCCCTTATCTGTTACTGTATAAGTCGTGTTTTTTTTTATAAGGAGCTTTCCAAAAGTTTTTGGTAGGTATTTGATTTGCCTGTTTGTAGTACCTATAGGTATCTAAATTACGATGTTTGCAACGGTTACTAATGATACTAATAAATTGTACACATATTTTTTACTAGATATAATTGTGTAATTTATCTACTTACTAGGGAGATTTTTGAAGCCGAATTTCATACATATTATTTTTAGCTCATGCCTGGCGGTTAAAATTGTAATACGTACATTTCAGTATCTAGTCACTTCCTTTCCTTACTAAACATTCAGTTCATCTGCATTTTTAATCAATACAAATTCATCCGGGATCTGCCATAATCACTGTGCGTATCTAGGTATAGTAAAAAAAATGTTAGAAACAAAAACTGATCTACCGCATCGCATAACGAATGAAATTAATCAGTTTAAATAAGTAATTATTCAAAAATCCGTACCTACTGTGACCCGATATTCCCAATCCTGAGAATTTCGAACAAAAACCAGATGATTTCGCAGTTAGCATCATCTGTCATAATCGAGTTCTAATCACTGACCAAGAAAATATATGCAAATATCTTATCTGTTTTATAATTTTTAAACAAATTATTATAATCGATAAAATAATATTTAAAACGGTAAATACATAAATAATTATCAGAAAAACAACCAAATGAAAAATATAAGTGGTTTACTTACTTTATTAAACATTTTACGTTACAATCAATATTTTTATACATTTTTATGACTAAGCACATCACAACATTCAAGCAGCATTCAGACTACAACAACATTGGACTTGGAAAAAACATTTCTCACTCGGGACACAACTCAACATTTAATTATTATTGGGACAAATACGACATACTTTAAAAATATTTTTTCTATTGCGAAAAAAACAACATTTAAAAGACTTCCCACAAGACAATACGATAGCTATTTTAAAAAGAGGGACAATAATCACAAATCATACGGCATTTATAGAACTGGGCTAATTAAAGGCTATTCTGAAATATATTCTGAAAAAATCTTTCAATAAGTTGATAAATAATATATTTGGATCAAAATTTCTTATCGTTTCTAGTGTGGTGTACCCATTTTATAATTTTCTTGAACTTTTAATGAGCAAAGCTCACGGAACTGCATAATATTTCTCCCTACACAATCATTTTATCAACCATAGGCCAGGAGGCCACTCCAGAATCGTCTCGGATTGGTTCATCCACTTAAATCCACTTCATAATTCGCACAAAAATACAAACTTTCCTGATCTTATCCTGTTGCTATCTTAAACAGAACTTAAAGTCAGGGTAGAGGAAACAATGTAACGAAAGCATCCTGCAACAAAATGATAATGATAAGCTCACCCAGGCTTCTCAAAATATGGAGGGCGATTGTGTCATGCCTGGTATCTTTACTACGAACACATGCCTGATGATTCGATCATCCGAAAAACAAAACAAAAAAGTTCTTATTTAAAAAATACTTTGTGTAAATTTAAGTTCTGAAACTCATAGACTGCCGTTCTCCCTGCTCATGATGACATTTAGACAGAGCGGTGGCAGCTCCACAGGTTTCCGGTGAAGGAAAATATAGTGTAAACCTGCTTCATACGCCTAAAAATAAAATTTCTGATCAGCTTGTGAAGTCCATCGAATAACGGAATGGGACACCGTTGGCGGACAGGGTTTCATTGGCATAAAGGATTCCGAAATGGTGGAAGTGTCACCAGGTCCAGTCCAGTGTTCCCGGCCGATTGGGAACTTAATCCCACGACCTCTGGTGGTCAAGCCCAATGAGCAAACCAAGCGTATCACTAATAATATAATGTTCCATAGACAAAAAAGGAATACTGACTTACCTAGTAGGATCATATCGTCCATGAAACCCGGGCACTTTGAGGACATTCCACGTCGTAAATGCTTTAGAGAAACTAAATGAAACTTGATCTTTGAAGGTGTCGAGCTTGAGAACACTTAGCCCTTCCAGATGAGAGTGAAGCTGTGGCACGTAGGTCATTGTCGCATTAAGCATATGTTCTGAAAGATACGAATAACTACATAGTGTTTTTCTATTAATTTCACAGAAAACGAACTGCTGGAAAAATCCCACTGCTACTTCGTTCACGCGGAAATATTTACTAGTCAGGTTATTTCAATATATTTTTATATTTAAACGAAAAACGTTTATAATGACAGTCTTACCCAAACAGTAACCCATACTAATATCTTCTGGGAACCATAATTTCACACAATTAGTAACGAATTTGCCGCTGCTAGAACAGGAAACAAAATCATGATAATAAAACCACGTTTAAAAAACTACGAAGAATATAATGAACAATTTGAATAATTACATACCCAAAAAAGGGTAACATTCTCAGCCCCAAGGCCTTACTTATACAATATCCAGCACCTCCGGTGGCATAAAATATTTTGATATTGAGATACCCAGCCTAAAACGAATAACATAAAAATATATAATATATTACATTATATACAGGAGGTATATTTGACTACTATGTCACCAGCACTTTGAGACCATCAGGTAGGTAGATATTGGGCTCCTTAGATTCTAAGTCGAGATACCAACGTGATAAACTAAAATAAAAGAGGCTTGGCTATGGCTTAAAGGCCAAGTGACAAAGCCAAAACTAACTTAAAAATTACCAATAAATTGATTCTTAACAAATCATGACCTGGTAACAACAAAATTGCTTCAGGGTTCTGCAATTTAAATAAAACACATGTTACAGCCCATCGGCCCATAAAATGTTAGGGTGGACGAGTTGATAAATCGTCGGGAATTGCACAAAAATCCCACATTCGTCCATTAGGTAGGTCAAGGGGCTTCCCCTGCCATCCTTTCTAAAATAAGAAGCGTTCTGTGTTGCCCTTTTGTGTGTAACTCTCATCATATATTATGTTGTGTTATTCACCGGGATGCGGCTGCCGGGCGGTCGGATAGCTTTGCCGAGGTACCAATCGTTAGTATGGTCAAACCTCTGTAGCATGTCGACTAAACGCGGTATGTTTACATAGTTGTCATCGTCGAAGCGACACCACCATCTGTTGGTACAAAGAAGTAGATAATTAAAAAGTCTATGGTTTAGTTAGAGGAATCTACACACGCGGTAGCTTGTCAAGCCAAGTTCGTGCAAAGAAAAAGGAAAGAACTGGAGCGCCGCCGCGCCGCCCGCAGCCGTGTGTTACACGAACCATTTAGAGCCCCTTTTCACCCCTTAATATCTCGTATAGTTTACTAGCTGTTACCCGCGGCTTTGCCCGCGTGGAATAAGTTTTTTGACACGGGAACAGTTTACCGCGGTAAAAAGTATTCTTGGATATAAACTATCACTGCACCAAGTTTCATCCAAATCCGTTCAGCGGTTATATTATAACGTGATTTAAGCAACAAACATTCAAACTTTACTTTTACTTAGGTAGTAGTGGAATTAATTGCATGTCATTTTTGGATGACTGTGTCAAAGTCACCATAATTATTTCTGCAAAAATGTACTGACCTTTTGTTTAAAAAAAACGAGGAAAAACGGCATGTATTCTGTATTAATTAAGTTATGATGTTTTTAAAAGCAGATTTATTTAAATACTTCAATATTTTGATGATTTTTGATAGGTACTAACTTTTTACCACTTTCTACGAAGCGGTCGAATCCCACATTTGTTTTGCAGCAGAGGTCCGGAACATTATGGGACGTGGAGCAGTTCGTATTGATCATGCGACCATCTACCAACAAACAAAATAAAATAGACCTTGACGCAAGATTGGTCTGAATAAACTGGAGTGGAGTGAACGAAGTAAATGTCTTACCTAGTTCTTACCTGCCTCGATAGATAAGAATAATATCTAATTAATTATTGAGTTTCATTGTTTGTTTAGTAGTAAAAAAGTGATTATACACGTTTAATTCCTGGCATAAATTAATTAAGCATTTTCACAATATTAATAACAATAAATAATAGAAGGCGTACAAGCTGCAACAACAGTGGACTTACTGTAAATAAAAAAATAATAAAAAAATTAAGTTGTAACTTACTGGTTTGTCGCTGCTGAAGCCGGCTGGCTGTATCCGTTAAAAACCATATCTACAACATAAATAACGAAGATGATTTATATCTTGATATTAAAGAAAAAGCTACGGCAACGGTACGAAATGCATCGGTACAGTAATTTAATTAGATGATCTTAGATTTCATTATAAAAAAAAATAAGAAGAAGGAAAGAACGAATGAATATTGATAAGTACAGGGTGGAAATCCTATCTTTTATACTTATAATAAAGGAGTAGAAATCGTGTGTCTGTACTTTGAACAAAATTAAAAAAAAATGAGTGTGGGCGATAAAAAAAGAGTAACAGAACACAAAAAAGTTTTTTTTAATTTTTTTGTCTTTCTGTCTGTCTGTCTTTCTGTCTGTCTGTCTTTCTGTCTTTCTGTCTGTCTGTAATCGCTAATCTCCAAAACCACTGAACGGATTTTCTTGCGGGTTTCACAGGTAGATTAAGCACAGCCTGGAGCAACTTATAGGCTTTGTTTCATTGAAATCGGATGACAGCGAAAAAAGTTATCGTCATTTACAGATAAATCATTTAACGTAACAAGACGATGTCATAGACATAGGAGATATCAGTGTTTTTTTTAACTGGGACAGTATAGGCAAGTCCGAAACCATAGGAGATGCAGGGAAAGTGTCTTATGACATAGAAATTTTTTGGTCAAGCGTGTGTTATCCATAAAAATGAGACAATTTGCACAAATTTTTTTTTAATGCGGTTCGACTCAGTTTCATGTAGGGATCACTTCTTTATATCGGAAGAAAAAAATCTGAGCAGCAGAAGTTAGTCAAATTCAATAAAATGTTTTCTCATAGAACGCCAGTGAAATTTAATTTTTATTATTTTTAAAAAATGCGTATCGACTTAGTTTCATGTTAGAATCATTTTATTGTATCGGAAGAAAAAAATCCAAGCAGCAGAAGTTAGTCAAATTTAATAAAATGTTTTCTTATAAAACAAACTGTGCAAAGTACTTAGGTACCTACTTACTACTTATTCATTCATGCCACCTGAACTCCAGCTGCTCCGATTACTATGTTAAAATTGTTATCACGAAAAAATACCTAAAGGTTCCTAAGACAGTTTCCCTGTATCTCCTATGGTTTTGTTTTTGCCCATACTGAATCAGTTAAAAAAAACACGTTTATAAAAAAAATTATATGAGAAGTCTTATGAGCAATAGAAGTGAAAACAACAATTTTTTAAATTTTTATCTGTCTTCACCAAATTAGATACGGTGTTCATAGTTTGTTCCTGAAGGTATGGTATACCTTAAATTATGGTGAATAATATATACTTAGAATGATCCATTTTACCATTGGAAAATTATAACTAGACGATGTATGTCTGTACATAGCAGAGATAGGTACCTACTTCCAAAATCCACGCGGACGAAGTCGCGGGCAACAGCTAGTTATAATAAAATTGTAATTCGTGATATTATTTAGATTAGAATACTTATTTATTATTGCAAAATAATATATATTAAAATTATTCATAGTGGTTCTTCACTGAACTTTTCTAAGTTCAGTCTCGGGTGAGATACGTAGTGTTATGGCGTTACTTTACTCATCCGATTTGATTGTGGATTTATGATATTGAATAATAAATAATAATGACATAAATGTTGACATGAAGCAAAAAAAGATAAATGAAAATTCATTACGAGACATACATGATCCTTTGCTAACTGAAACCATGTCTTCAATACTAGGGGAAATCTTGAGAACTGAAATATTGACGATGTTCTGACTGTTATGAAAATGTCAGCTAATGTTAAATTCTCCACAATTATACCCGGTAATGTAATGTTATCTATGTCGATAACGTCGAATGTTGTGTTTTCCAAATTTTGGGTAGCTCCAATACTGAACTCATATTCTCCATTATTATCCACTATTTTCTTCTCCACATTTTGACTATCTCTACTAATACTATGTTCTCGAATAAGCTTTAATCCCAATTTCCTCTCACTTTGACTATCACTACTAATGTTATATTCTCCAACATAGTCTGTTACACTCTTTACATTTTGACTGGATGGAAATGTTATGTTCTCCACATTCGATCCCAGTTCAAGCTCTTTTGATATTTTTGTTAAGTTATCAAAAGCATATTGCCGAAGCGCTCTTGACCAACTTCCATGTATGACAAAAGTTGTATCCTCTAAAAGTAATAGTAGTAAACTGCAGCAGTACAATAAAGTTATAAGGATGGCAGCGATTCCAAATATTCTGCTTCTCTCCATGTTAATGCCTTTGAGCATCGCAACTTATATCCAATAGCCATAGATGAATTGATTACCTGAGCTTATTTACCATCTTATTAACAATGTGTACACGCTGATAGCCACGCTCGTGTCCTAATCCTAATACCAATCCTTTAAATCAGTGCATTTCGTGAACTTTGCCCATTGTTTTCCTTCAAATTCTAACCTGAAACTTTTCCTCTTTTAATACGAGTCTGTGTCTGCATATTCCTTGTTTTGCATTAGTTATGGCTCGCAATGCTATGTATCAAAAATTTCCATTAATTAATTTACACAGCCACACGAAACTAGAATTTTAAACTCGTGTTGATAAAAAACATTTATTTCCCTTGCATTTAGATAATTTAGAGCGGTATTAGATATTTTTAATTTAATTCATTCATTATTTCTTTTGAAACAAAGGCATAATGACCAAAGATAATACAATAACTACGTAAAATGACAACAAAATCAGATCTTATTTCTTTCGATTCAATAAGGTACGATTACAAAGTAGTATCTACCTATGAAATATCAGTACTTTTCGGAAAAAGCCCGAAAAAATATGTTACGCCATCCATACACCCATGTTGCTTCCTCCCTCTACGCGTCCTTGCGTTTTGCAGGGGATGAACCATGGGACGAACCTTTGTGGGACGAACTCATAAATATTATAGTGTCAGTCGTTTAATATTTTGAATTTACAATATAAAATATAAAATTAAACTTAAAACTTAAATTTTAAAATGACGACGATTGAAGCTAAGAAGTTAATCAATTTATTAAAGAGGATGGGTTTCCGTACTTCGTCTTTGTATTTAGCAAAACCTACTGAGTGCTACACTCGCTACGCCGCCGTAGCAAATTGTCCGTAGCTCATACCATAAAACGGTAAATCGCCGAGTGAAACTGTAATTTCACCCGGTTATTCCATGAAAATTTCAACCAGTATAATTGAGAATAACATTCGACTTTGTGGTTATTTTCGTAAAGTTCAATTTTCTATGTAAATTTCATGTAACATGATAATATTCCGCTATTTGTCCGCTCGTGAAGTACATTGTCACTATTTTAATTATTATATAAGTACCTACTTAAATCATAGAAATAGAGCGTAGCGAGCTTTTTCCGGTGTTCTGTGACTTAAATATTGTATAAATTACTATAGAATACATTTTATATATTACACTATTATCTAATCCCAAACATAGATTTTTTCTACTGCGCTGATGGGAATAGTCAAATATCATGACGATTCACCACATAAACCAACTTGTTTAATCCCCTTGAGATCTCTTGAGATTGAAATAGGTTAATTAAATATCAAACCTATGCATGAATAATATGCATTCAGTAAATAATATTTATTTATTCACTAAACAAAAAGTTACAAAACAATGTCTTATTCATTTTCTGTGAGCACATTTACAACAAGTAAAAATATCACTACTAAATACCTATAGACATTTACAACATCCCTACTTAGTTGATTAACAAAATTACGTCTTATTATTATGTAATAGTTTGAAACAGCTAGTATACCTACTAGCTACTATACATATGTATGTATAGTTTATTATGTATGCATATGTGTGTTTAAGTATGTACTACCGTACATACTTAAAACGTTTTCAAAAACTGAGGTAGGTTAGGCACGATAGGTATAGGTACCAATGTCAGTCACAAATTATTGTAATCTGCTGCTCCACGACAGAAGTAGACGTGAGGGAAGAGAAAACAATGTAGCGATAAGAACCTGCAACAAAAAGGTTAACCCGTTGACAGCGCAATACCATTGAAACTCGGACGTATTTCACGTCAATAAGACACACTGACACTATCACAAAAAAACTGTCATTTTGAAATTATAACCGCGATTTAGGTGTATCACAGACACACGCGGCCTGGGGTGGCGGTGATGGTGGTGACCTGGTGTATTCCCTATGCAATGTATGTGAGACTTCAGACACGCGCGGCCTGCGTTTGCATATTGAGGCTGCGGCCTGTGGTAGACCGCCACCGCAGGCCGCGTGTGTATGTGATAAGCTTTAATCGTCAGCAAGTGTCAAATTATTTTATAGCGCAGCGTTAGTTTTTTCCAACTTGAATATAAACTTACCTAGTAGGATCATATTTGCCATGGAACCCAGGCACCTTGATGACGGTCCAGTTGCTTCCCATTTTCGCGAAACTGAAGGATATCTGATCTTTGAAGGTCTCAGACTTAATGCTCTTTAATGTCTCAATATGTGAGTGGAACTTTGGCTCGTAGGTCAACTTCACATTTAACTTTGATTCTGGAAAGGAGGGTGGATAATATTATTTACCACAAAATATGATGCAATAATGATATCCACAGACGGCGACGGGTTACATTTTTCCTAAGGTAAAATACAGTTTATGTATAGAAAAAACCGACAGAGTTTTCTTCTTTTTGACAGTGTTTTATATTATAAATTTTTCTGGGCAATGATTCAGAGGCATAGAGGAATAAATCCAATTGATGCCTGTTTCTACTTGTTCTTTATTCCTCTACATAATTTTCAAATTGATAAGTTGAAAATAATAATTTAGTCTTACCCAATAAAAATGCTATGGCTAGGTCTTCAGTTAACCCAAATTTTAAGCAATTAGCGGTAAATCTTCCGTGTCTAAAAAAATTGTTTATTTAATAATAAAAAATTAAAAGTTAATATTTTAATACTGAGAAGTGCAATGGCAGAGGGATCACAAAATAACCAGAGAGATACCATCCAACTTGAGGAGATAGAAATTAGATAGGGTTCAAGGTTCAGGATGTTTAAATATGAAATAAATGGGTTTATAGAAATGTCGAATGTCGGAAAACTAAATCAAGTCAATGTGTTGAGAATCCCGTTTTTTTTTTCAGATCTTTTGATCTCAGTACCTATCTCTCTTCCATTTCTCATTTCCATTACTAAACTACGTGCCTATGCAGTATTGTCATGCTATAAATATCGGATCACTCACATAGCTAACGGTAACATTCTTAGTGCCACGCTCTTGCTTATGCAATACCCCGCACCGCCAGTGGCGAAATAAATGTTATCTTCAGTAAACTGCAAGAGAAATAACTCCTGTTATACTTTGTGGCAGGAAAAGAAGGAAAAGCACAGCGGAGGGCAAATTTTCAAACTACTTCAACAGTAGATTGATACGATCATCGATACTTGCTCCTGTTTGATACTTGCTCCTTGAACATAAGTTAGAAAGTCCTTGTTTGCTCGTGTTTTTGATCTTGTTGCCAAATTTATACACAACCAGTTCATTCGAGTTCACTGAAGGACGTAGGGCTCTACTGAGGCGCGCCACTATTTCTTCGGTTTTACCCGGGCTTTAATTCTATTTGGTCTTGGGTATCTTAAAGACAGTTTGTATCCACTGGCTAGCCACAATCAGATCTCACCCAAATCGATTCCCTTGCAATGAACTGGACTCTTAAGTGTATGACTCGGAATATGTCAAAACGACCTGGTTATTTGTTTGGTAGTGTATTCACCTCTTCCCCAGGCTTTCTTGTATCTAATCGGGTAGACCGACCGAAATACCAGTCCTTCCTATAATCATACTGTTGAAGAAACTTGACCAGCCGCGGTACGTTTACGTAGTTGTCATCGTCGAAGCGACACCACCATCTGTTACAACAAACAAAGCAAATAATTAAAACATTTAGAGGGTGTATTTTTACTTTTGAGGTAACATTATACCTACTCACTTTCTACCACTTTTTATGTAGTGGTCGTACGCCACATTCGTTTTGCAGCAGAGGTCAGTAATACGGTGAGTAGATGAACAATTAGTGTTTACTATATGACCGTCTGCAAAAAATGACCCAATACAATAACTTAAACAATTATAACAATAATATTTCTTGAGGTTAGCGCAAACAGAGTGAAAAATTGTACATTGTTACCCAAGGGGTGAAAGTAACCCGAGGCAAACACTGTGCTTTTCATTACGAATACAAAGAAAGTAAAAATAAAAACATGAATTAGCTAAAGAAAAAATAAATGAACTTTATTTTACATAAATCAACAACTTTGGTGAGCTATGAAAAGTACTTTACAGGTTTGTGTGCTTTATACGCAGTTAATGAAACTGGTCTATAAACATACAGTAAAATTCATGGGGTCATCAAATTATCAGAAGATATTTTTATTTTTACGTAATAAAACTTCAGCGCGGTGCTTACAAGCAGCGGTGCTACAAATTAGCCCATGTTACTCATCACTGCCCGACTGTGAAACACCTTAAGGGTTGGTGCACGCGAACAAAGAAAGAAGTGGACGCAAGCTGTAAAAAGTAGCTCTAATTTTATAACTCACTTGTTTGGTACTGGTGCATCCGAGATGGGGATGCATCTGTGAAGAACCACACCTACAACAAAGATATATGAATGGTTATTACATTAGCGGTAACCGGCGGTAACGCAGTATGTCAGATTACAAGATAGAGGATATTCTGCCAAGAAAAAGAATCAACTGATATAAAGGAAATTTTACTTGTTCCTTAGCCAATTGAAACCATGTCCTCAATATTAGTGGCAATCTTGAATACTGATGATATCTTGTTGTTCTGACACTTATGAAAACATCAATAATTGTTAGGTTCATTACATTTTTTCTCTGTTCACTGTCAGTTAAACTGTTTCTCGTCACACTATCAATATCAGAAAGTGGAAGTTCTCTGGATGGAAATGCGATGTTTGCATCCATAGATTCTAACGTGTATGACGTCAGGAGTCTGCAGTGCATAAAAATTAATAATACGGCTGAAATAACAGATACTCTGTACTTCTCCATAGCTTATTTCCAAGTGGAAAGGTTAAGAAAATCTTAGAATGTGTCTGGAACATGCAGCAAGTCCGATAAGCTGTCTTCTGTGCCACGCTAGCGACGATGCTCGTGTCAAAGTATGCCAATGTCTGTATGTTTACATTTTAAAACAATGCTACTCTATCATTGAGTATATATCATAGTTGGTATCCTATGACGAAATCTTCTTTATCTGTTCAATTGATGTTGATGTAACTCTTGATGATGATGTGACTCTTGTCGTAATGTAATAAACAATTGATTTAAGCCATTTACAAGAATTAATACATGAAACTAAGAGATACATGAATTTTACTTATTTATACGGTATGAATGAATTTATGTTGGCACGTTGCGTGGTTTACATCGCAGATTTTTACATTGCAAAATACCTACTTGAATTTAAATTATTCAGAAAATCTATCAAATGTCATTAAGACATGACACAATTTATATGCATTATAAAAAAGACGCTGAACAATATAGACTAAAAAAATTGTTCTGAGCTGCATGCATTGGGTATGCATGCAGCTCAGAACCCGTACCCATGGCCATCAATGATTAAAGAAATTACGGAGTTATTAAGGAGTTTCTTTTGTCATTGATGGCCGTGTACCCTTGTCCTGGTGGTACGGTGGGTATTTTAAAGTTAAGGCGTATCACAAACACACGCGGCCTGCGGTGGCGGTAGCGATGACGGCCTGTTGTATTCCATACGCAATGTATGTGAGACTTCAGAAACGCGCCGCCTGCTTTTTCATATTGAAGCTACGGCCTGCGGTAGGCCGCCACCGCAGACCGCATGTGTCTGGGATACGCCTAAACGATACCACCAGGTAATAGTGTCATTTAGGCAATGGTCATTTTAGGAATTGGTCATTACGGGTCGCAACCCTATAATTGGGTGCAGACTCGTGGTTACACCGTCACAAGTCTGCACTGATGATCTTTCCTATTACAAATGTGTATTTTCAAAATAAATACCAATCACACTATCACTTGCCTCGTATAGCGTCGTCAGTGCTTATTTTATACGAGTAGGTATTTATTTTATTTGATAAGTAACTTAGATGCTCATTATTTTATTTGTCTTTTATTTCAATAAAATATGTACAAACGATGTTTTTAAAACATTTTAACTTACTATAGACGTTTCACAACATGATACAAAAACAAATAGTAAAAATAAATTGTAATACAATAAACAAAATAATTTCAACGGTCGATAAGTTTTAAACTTGTAAAGCGAGAACGACGGAACATAGTATGAATAAATTTAATTACTATACCCAAAGAAAATGTGATAAAATCTTGAAGCCCCGGCGCCGCCGTCATCTTGGGCAGAATCTAAAGTGAGGGAAGAGGAAACAATGCAGCGAGAGGATCCTGAAACAAATAGGGTAACTCTATTATAGTGCCAATTTCTAATAGGTATGCTTTTTACGGTTTGCATACGTACAGATAGCCTACAATATGATGAGGATATTGTGATATTGTTACGTTAGACAACATTAATTTGTAAATGATTTATTGTGAAATGTAAAATTAACAAAAAAGTACGAGATATACCTTGTAGGATCATATCTACCATGGAACCCAGGTAGAACCAGTACGTTCCAATCACAGTGTATTTTTGAGAAACCAAAGGAGATCTGGTCCTTGAAGGTCTCAGACTTTATCATACTCAGGTTCTCAAGATGCGAGTGGAACTCTAGCACCGAGGTAACTGCCACATTGACTTTTTGCTCTGGGAACAAGGATTCAAAATAAAACCGTTAATTGGCCTATCCGCGCCCCGCAACAAAATATAGAGTCGGTGTACAACTTCATGTACGTACACGCACGTTCACACTGCTGAATCAAAGTTGCGAGACTAAAGAAGGCTCGCAATAGTACGGTACAGGACACAACAACCGAACTACTGCCAGGCGTATCTTCCCCTTTTTGTTTTATCTGAAGCCGGGTCTCCAGCCAAAGATTCTTCAATACATGTTTCACATAAACACAAAACATTGTTTCGCTACACGTTTCTCTACACACGCCATCCCTCGTTTTGTTTATAAAATGGTTCGCACATGCAAGAGTTGACAAAAAATTATTGTACCCCGCCCGTCTTGTGCGGGGCGATTTATAAGTGTACTCTAGGTTGATGTTTTCCGTTCTGCATGGAAAGCAAAATATTGTCAATTTATGAAAAAAATGTGTAGATGTGTAGAAATAAATATCTTTTACACAATATTTTGTGTACAGGTTTTTAAATGTGCACCGGATAGTATTTTATTAGTTTATTATTTAGTTTAAAAAACTATTATTCGGAAATGTAGGTAGTGGGTAATTTAAATAATCAGTCAAGCAAGCTTACCTAATAAATAACCCATAGCAATATCTTCTGGCAAATCTAAATCTACACAATTACTTTTAAATTTGCCACCGCTGAAATACGAAAACTTATTTGTTATAAGTATATTGTACATTTTCATATATCAAGTCTCGAATGGAAGAGGACCTTTTAGAAAATTGAACTGAAATACACGGGTGCAGGTGCTGGCAGACGGAAACGAGAAGAACACTCGTCAAGAGCGAGCGTATGTCAAGAGGATGATGAGACTTAGCGAGCGAAAGTCGTGTCAGGATGGCGATACTTGGCGTTTCGTTCTTTCTGCCTGCCCCGTCATACACTGACGGGGCAGGCAGAAAGATTTGGTCCTAAAATACACATTCCATAATTTTTGAAATGAGACACGCATGGCATGCAATGTCTGGTATATGTCCCGGTGTACGTTTCAATCTCCACGCAATGTCCTGGCAACAGATCACGTTTTTTTGGTTTATTTTCCCCCTCGCCCTGGTTACGACGAGTACTCACCTAGCAAAAGGTATCATTTTAAATGCCAAGCTCTTGCTAATGCAATATCCTGCACCGCCAGTGGCATAAAAAAATTCATAAGGTTTCTAAAACATAAATTATTATTTTAACTAGGTGTATAAAGTATCTAATATTTCCAAGGATGGAAAATAAACAATTCATCATGGACGAGTTGTAAGTACCTAGTAAGTTTAGTGTAGTTGTCAGTTTGATTTGAAGACCCCGTATCGACAAGTTGCATCCTTCGATAGACATTTACAAGAATATTATTTCACGGTTAATGCGAGGAGATAAAATGTAAATACATACAAAAACTTTCGAGTAAAACAATACAAAATTAATTCCCACCATAGTATTTTCTTTACGGAATTTATTTAATGTACCGTGTTTCTTTACAAAAAAATATGTTGTTTACCTCTACCCCAGGCTTCTTGGCATGTCCTAAGTGACGCTTGCCGAGGTACCAGTCTTTCTCGTAGTCATACTTTTGTAGGATGTCGACCAACCGAGGTATGTTTACGTAGTTGTCATCATCGAATCGACACCACCATCTGTTGGTACAAAAAGTCAGTACTCTGTGATGATTAGTGAACGGGCTTCATACATAATGTATTACCGACTATTTTGGGAGAGGCCTGAACCATATTTAATTTAATTATTATTTTTAATAAATATTTATACAATGATCAAACAGAACTTACTTTTTATCACTTTGTAGAAAACGGTCGTACCCCACGTTAGTTTTGCAGCAGAGATCCGAAACGTTATGTGACGTTGGACAGTTCGTATTGATCATGTGGCCATCTAAAAAAGTTAATAAAAATATAGTTATTAAAATAAGAAATAGCGAACAATCTTTCTAATCAACCTGTATACACATTTATTAAGGTATTTTAGTTTTATAAAATTTGCCAAATGTAATTAATATTGACCTACTATGCGGTAGCCAAAAATTAGAAAGGGTCCATTTATACATACAAATACTTGATTGGGTTAGATACTTGTTATGTAAAGACGACTAACAGTGTAATAAAAGCCTTGAAATATGGTTTCGAATCGAACAAGCGAGTTGCAGCCGAGTTCATTCAGCAAAATGAAGAAGCTTCTATGCCACAAAAATTCTTCTACAGTGGTAAAGCGCGCGGACGCTTACAGATGCCAACGTGCAAAAAAGTGGAAGACTTTGAAATTTGGGTCTATAGAACAGAGAATATTAAGAAGATATAAAAGAAACTAAAAAGGAGAACATATGGGTTAAAGAATCTAAGCCAAGGTATAACAAAAACACCCATTCCCTGTTCATAGATGCTGTGTCTAGGAAACACGCTTTAACCTTAGTAAGAAGAAGGCCCTCTTATAGAATACAAATTTATCATCTTACCGGCCAAACGCTGATGCATTCGTTTGTCTGTATCTGTTAAAAACCATATCTGTAACAATGACAATGTTGGAAATTCTAACTATTCATTTTAATAAAACAACAAATGAAACAAATAAAATAATAAAAAACTACCGATTACAGTACAGATGTAGATTTAGAATAAAATACGAACAGTGACAGTGTGACAGGATAAAGATTAACAAATTTAATAATAAAAACAAGACCTCTAAAAGAAATGAATTCTCTTCATTTCTTTTAGAGGTCTTGTTTTTATTGACTCTATGAGAAGAGAAATTAGAATAAGATTGCAGTTATGATAAAAATGAATGAACTTTCTAATTCTCTTACGTTTTCTTTCGCCAGTTGAAACCATGTCTTTAAAATTATTGGCAATCTTGAGTACTGAAAATGTATTGTAGTTCTGACGCTTATGAATATATCGTTTACTGTTAAGTTCTCCGCCTTTTCACTTAGTTCACTGGCATTTGCACTACTTTCCTTTACATTAAGATTGTTTAAATCTGAGTCCTGGAGTGGAGCTGGTCGATTTTCTAGGACATTGAACAGTAAAAGTGTACTATTACCTCGACAATACAGGAGATTGTAGAAAAGTAAAATTATAAAAAATCCCGTTGGTCCAAATGTTCTATGCCGCTCCATATGCCTGAACTGAGATGAGCTTAGGAAATTGAAATATTCTTAGCACCTCCGTGTCAAACCAAACATATCCACCAAGGGAACTTCTATAGAACATACAATATAAAAGAACTAAAATTCGTTATCGATACGACCACGAGAAAACGCCAGATGAATTAAGATTTTCTTTTGAGGAAATGTTTCATTCTTAAGCACAATTTATATAATTAGCTCTTCATCTCACAATACTTTTGGATTCGCGATTAGAAATATTATGTGCCGTACATACAATAATTTTGTTGTAACATTAAAATATTCAATTCAGTTATTACATAACTTTCATAAATATTAGTCAAAATGACTGATACATATCAAAACAATCGTCACCAATTTTGCTGAATGACATTATCAGTCAGTAATGTGACTCAAAAAGTTTGGTTTGTGTCTTCAATAAATGCATAGATGAATTTCACTAAAAAGATTCGACTTATATAAGTTATATATTAACCCATGATATTAACATTATTAGCTACAATCTCTGTGCAAATGTTAACGACCAAAGCACAGAACACCGGAAAAAGCTCGCTACGCTCCCAGGACCAAAGTATCAAATCTGTATGACTAGACTAGAATTGTTTGCTAATCTAAATTATAACAAAAGTTGGAAAATCGATTAAACAAATAAAATCATCGTTTTATGAGCGTTTTATCTTATATGGTCTCACGCGAACCCACCCTTTCTATCCAGATTCTCTATATTACACGAAACTTCATTCGTTTCGTTTAGACTAAATGTTACATAGTCATCCTCTTAATTCGTTTCCAATGGTGGACAATATGCTATTGTTATAGTGGTAGATGACGGTGACTGTCCGCCACCGCCAGCGCCCCATACAGCCGTAGGTGGTAATGAAATTAAGAATCACTTATTGTTGCGTTTAGTTCAACATAAGAAACGAAAACCTTCCAAATGAAATGCATTAATTCTCGAAAGCAAATTCGAGATAAAATAAGTATCTAACCTCGGTAATAAATAAAAAATGATTTCTGAAACTAATTTACTTACGTTGAGTCTTTTATGAAATTAATATTATCTTTTTTGCTATTATTTCTTTTCGCATTCGTACTTACGGCTAATAGATATTATGGTTGTAGGTCACACAAAATTGGCAAATTAATCTTGACTATTTATTGTTTTTGTCACACTTCACTTTATACTTTTATCTATTGGTAATTTTAAATTACTAAAATTAAATTTTAATGTCGTGGCATCCATAATCTATAGATCACAGACCAAGTAATGTGAACACGGATATTATGAAGATTCAGGTCTGTGAATGTTAACATCACAATTATTGTATAATCAAGCATTGTATCAAGCATTAGTCCGGTATTAGTAGCGAGAAAGCTAAACCGTAACCTATCGTTAATTGCGGAAGCAGTAATGACGATCGCACACGTCAGTCAGTGGCGTGTCGTGGGAACAACAAACAGAGTTGAGCTTCCGAAAGCAAAGTTTTAACAAAACTGAACATGATTTTAATAACTGCAATGGTAGCTTATAAAAATTCCTTACTAATATTTAAAAGAGAAAGAAACTCTGTCTGTATGTTACGTTTTTACGCCTAAACCGCTGAACGATTCTTGATGAAATTTGGTATGGAGATACATAGAATCCTGGGGCAGGACATAGGCTACTTTTACCGCGATAAACTGTTCCCGCGGGATAAGAACTTATCCCACGGACAATTGAAATAGGCAAAGATCGCAATTCACTAACTTAACGGCTTCGAATTCACTCGTCCACCACTTTTAAAACAGACTAAGTACTTCAAAAATTTATCACAAATTAGACACATAATGTAAGCCAATTCTGTTCAATACATTGACCAAAAATATTAAAGCTTCCAAAGCCGTAAAATTAATTAAAAACATTTTTTTGGTAGCTGGCATCCCAGCCCTGTTTTTTCTTTCTCTTTTTCTTGCTGCTACGCTGGCCACGGCACGCTTTTTCGTAAGATCTTTATTTTTTAGTGTGATTTCAATAAAATTCACATTTTAATCAAGTTTGACAATGTTTTATTAACAATTCTATTTAGGAAACTATGTCAAATAATATTATATACTCTATGTAAAGTTTTTTCACAATTCTCTAGCCAGTTTAGTTAACTAGGTAGGTAAGTACTTTCTAAGTTACTACTAAGTTAATTAATATGGAGTCTTTACTAACAATACGAGTATGTTACTGTACACAGCTTACATTAATGTTATTTCATATTAACAAAGCTAAATATCAAGATAATCACTTCTACCTGTATAATCCAATTTATCAGTTGAGTAGCTGTAGGACAGGTGTGTCATAACTTTGTATAAATATCAGTATATAGATAGTGAGTTCAACGGTGCGTTATTATCCGATGCCATAACACATATCACGTTCTTCTCTTCGTGTATTAATTGTATTCCAGTGAAGCGTTCAAATACCATTGTCAGAACTGATTCTGAGTAATAATTAAAATTGATGTTGTATTGTTTTCGATTGTGGATGACGTGTTTCTGGGAATACAATTTCGGATGCATTTAGTTGGAATCCACATTGGATATCATAATATAATAAACGTTGTCTTAAATGAAGATGATAGAGATAGGGCTAGAGAGTGTGAATGGTGTGAACAGGGTGTGAACAATGATCTTCCCGGTCGGTACTGGTTGCTTGTGTTGTGAACGGCAGCGAAAAAAAGAGAGCTTACAATAGAGTGAAATTGGTTATTAAACCTATAGAATACCTACACTAAATGGCATGGCGATGTCAAAGCCGGTGCACGATTTATTTGTGAGAAAGCAGTAAGTACCGGAAGCGGAGTATTAAAGGATTAAGGCAAACATTACACCGCCACTTATCGGCACTTGCGGCTACGCACAGATTGGTGACGTCCGGCGCAGGCGTCGCGCCACCGACCGCGCCGGCTCTCCGCCATTATCCAATTCGTTCGAATTTACCGTGACCGATGTTGAACTTCAAGTTCTTACTTTAAATTAAATAATACCTATATATTTTATGATGAATTATACCACCTGTATGTCACATCAAATATACTCGTAGTCCCCACTCGTATGTACCCAGGCCTATACTCTCGACGAGGGCGTACCACGGGCTATGGTCCACCACGAAATCCCAGTGCGGGTTGGTGGATTTCACAAACGCCTAGAAATTTCTTCTTCGGCGTATGCAGGTTTCTTCACGATGTTTTCCTTCACCATTCGAGAGCAGTCAGTAAATGTATTTAAGTTTCGAGAAACAGGTGACTCCGATATTACAATACATTTTCTTTTATAATTGCAATGCTATTTGAATTAATTAAATAACACAACTATACGTAATAATGCGTTTACATAATTTTATTAACTAGTCTTAAAGCCCATAGGATAGGTAATTAATGAACATAATTTTTTATTAACTATTAACCGCCGCTATTAACACTATTAACTCTTTCAGATCCTACATGACTATGAGTATCATAATAATTTGTTAATTAATAAAAGTAGATGTTTTGTTATTTATTTCATGAATACAAACCAGAGTCGTAAATACGAGTAAGAGCAAAGACCCGCGTTATTGACCAGGGATATCCTGACAGAACTTAAAGTGAGGAAAGAGGAAACAATGCAGCGAGAGGAATCTGCAATAAAAAATGACTTGCACAAATCTTAACAGAAAATTTAATACAAATTAAAGACAAGTAATGCGAAACATGACACTTTTAAGTTGTAGATAAGTCTAAATCATAAAGAAGATGTCTACTTACAGTCCAGCAGACACCATCAATAGTTCAGGAGACAAAGGCCTTTTAAAATCCGTGCCACTATTGCATTGTACAATAACAAAACAGCAACAAAGAACTTGCCTGGTACGATCGTATTTATATTCAAACCCGGGCACTGGGACGACGGCCTTATTAGGTCCACATCTAAGGTAATAGCTGAAGGAAATCTGATCTTTGAAGGTCTCAGGCTTCATGTATCTCATCGCCTCCGTCTGACTATGGAATTCGGGCACAACAGTCATTCTTGCATTGGCCATGATTTCTGGATTATAATATATGTAATTTGTTAGTTAATTATTAATTACAGATGTGTTACTTATTTATGCGCTGCATGAACATATTATGATTCGCACCTAACGTAGGTCCTATTTTTATTGGCAACACTATAATATGTTCTGAAGTCGATTGTATACACAATTATGATAGTAATATATTATGTCGATGATTATACATCATTTTCAGATTTTATTTGAGCACGAAGTGCCTACATTTAATCAACTTAAAAATATAAAATAATCCCTGTGTCAAGTATAGGATAGCGGGATCTCTATAGGATAGCGGTGCAAAATTTCTTTATTTATAGCTAGCCAGATAATAGCAATGAGGATTATAATATGCATCTCACCAACTATGAAGCCGATAGCAACGTCATCGACTATGTTATACTCCAAGCAAATATTGTTAAATCTTCCAAAGCTGAAAATGTAAATAGATCTTACCACTTTTTTGCTGGAATAATTCCCGGTGTACCAGCTTAAGCCTGTTCACTGTTTGTAGCATTGACGCGATACGTCAGTTGGCAGAGGTTGATACCGAATGGGCCGGTCGCAGGTTCAAATACTATTCATAATGTGTCAAGTTTGTTCATATTTCTAAAGTGAAGCTCGAGTTTAGCGACAAATATCCTACCCTGCGGCATAGTTCTGAGTGACTACTCACCTGGCAAACGGTAAAATTTTAAGACCCAAACCTCTGCTAATACAAAATCCTGCGCTGCCATCAGCACATCCAAAATAGTACTGAAATATGATAAAAAGTATTAACATTATTAATAACGATATGAAAAGCTGCATCACTGTTAAGAAATTTAGTAAATTTTATAATTCTAAAGACGTAGATATTCTAATTTCGTCTAAAATCTACAACAAATTTGTGGTCGAGTTTTTGTTTCTCAGTCAGTCAGGCAGTGCCGAAAAATTTAACTGTTTTCCAAAGAGAAAATTGAATTGCTCATTGTAAAGAAAAATAACTTACATGTTTGTCAAGCTTCTTGATATGACAAGGCTCGGTTGAGTTTGACCTCCGACCGAGGTACCAGTCCTTCGTGGAATCATACTTTTGCAGCATGACGACCAGCCGCGGTATGTTTACGTAGCTGTCGTCGTCGAAGTGGCACCACCATCTATAGAAAAAATAAATATAGATAATCTTGATGTTTCCCGCAGCTTCGCCCGGGTAATCCCACAAGTTCTAATTAAAAATCACTGTAAGTTAAAGACACGTGTGGAAACAAATGTAAGTAATCCTGTGTACTCACTTCTTATTGCTTTTAGTGTAACGGTCGTACTCTACAGAGGTTTTGCAGCAAAGGCTCAGGTAGTCATGGTCCGACGAACAGTTGGTATTCACCATGTGACCATCTGCCAACAATAATTTGAAATTTGAATTTGAAAAAAACATTTGTCTTAAAGTCCCAGTATTCATGATCGCAGCCCTTCGGTCTAGAAAAATCCATTGAAACTGTCAAAACGGAGTTAATTACTAACCTTCAAAAAGTGGAATTGGAGTAGGGACTTATCGGTTGCTTTGTTTTAGTTTTTTTTATAATAACAATTTCTTTATTTACACGTTTATACCCATTATATATTTGAAAACATACAAAATACAAATATTACAAAAAAATCATATTATAAAATAAAATTATAATTAATTTTGAAACAAGTATAACTGAATACTGATACGATAACTTGATAATAATTACTTGTTTTTTGTTGCAGATGCTTTACACTGTCTATATCTGTGAAAAACCATACCTGTAACAAAGATTTGGTGTATGAATGAAATAATACCTAGGTACCTGTTTTGAGCTAAATGTTCCAGATCTTATGGGACTTCGTTTTCATCAAGTGTGATAGTTCCTTTAGTGGTTTAAAAAAACTACTCAAGTCGTCATCACTTATCAATATCAGTGATGAATTGATAATAATAACAATTAGCTTTAAAATTTAAATTTGTAGACAATATTGTTACCGAGTGTATTGTTACCAATATTATATGTATACCGACCGAGTATATGTTATACCCGTATCTCTGTAACATTATACCTACCTGTTTCTTCGCCAATTGGAACCATGTCTTTAGTATTATTGGCAGTCTTGTGTAATGGTTGGTTTTAGTTGTTGTAACACTTATGAAAATATCTTCTATAGTTATGTTCTCAAAGTTTTTACTTTGTGTATTATCACTTGAACTAGCCATCGTTTTATTATTAGTATACAAATAAGCGTGTTTGTTTGTTCTTGACCGAGATTCGAGAACGATGCACGTTACACCAACTTCATAGAGAAATAAACTGCAGAAACATAATACAATCAACAGCATCACTGGAGCACTTAACATCTTGTGACAAAACAATTAATTGCTAATGATACGAACAGATTTTAAATAGGTACTTAATACTTTTCAATTGAATTTCAATGGAACAACATGTGCCGTGTTAGTGTGAATTGGTGACTTCTTAATCATTTCATTGATTATAAATATTGCTGCTCTCGCGATGTAAGTTATTTCTTCAATAAAAATCCAATTGTGTTATACATTGCCTATTGACGAACATATTTTATTGTCGCTTGGAAGATCTCACAATTACGATTCACTTGTAAACATTTTGAAAGCAAAACTCTTATGACAAAATAAGATTAAATAAAGAAAGCCGTGTTATTATATGCCCTGCATTTGACAATAATTTCGAGTATGTTGCGAATATTTATTTAGTAATCTTTAAAACTAGTATAATTTAAAACATCACAATGACATGAGTTGTTTTGTGTTTAGTTCCATGGTTTGAAGGCAACGGTCTCCGTAGGTTTTATCTCCTCTCTGTTTGAAGGCAAAGGTATTGTAAGTATTTCGTAGTTGCTCAAGCCAATATACCTACTCGTATATATCCACCCATTCCAACGTCCAACCAAAGTGCTCAAACCGATCTGCTCCCAATTATCTATATTGTATTTTATTAAATTATTCTATAGTGTTAATATTTATCTATTGACTTGTAAGCTAGTTAAGCATTACAATATTGTCTTTCAGTGTCTGGGATGAAGTTTTTTAAGGTAACAGCATAACCTGATGTACCCACAGATTTAATAAAAGCGAGCTTTTACCAGTGTTCTGTGGATGTACCTATAGCAAGGCTTTAGCAAATACATGTACCTACATAATATGTTGTATGTATAGGTCAAGGAATTTGTAGTATATAGTTTACTACGACTACATCAAGTATAGGCGAAATAAAAATATACATACATATTATTAGGTACGGTCGACCGCACGGCAGTGGAAACAAAACGAATATAACTGGTCTCTCATAGTATTGAAACTTCCTAATTAATAGGCTAGGCCAGTTCAAGGTCAAAGTGTTTCCACTGACGTGAGGCCTTCTGTACGAATAATATAATTAATAGTAGTTTAAAATGTAAGTCTTTGGGTGCGAAAGTACCCTACCTATGTCAAATTGTCAATAGATATCGAATGTACGTAGTAGGGGATGATAGGTGGAAACGATTCGGTGCCATTTATAAACACGAAACTAAAATGCTTCGTTACATTATATAATAATATAATCATTATCATTGTTATTTATGATGCGGAATATGCGGAGTAAACGCTCTAAAATAAAATTTTCATTACCTCTCCAAAGTAGTCTCCTACGTAAATCTCTTTAGATCCATTATACCCGTAACCGGTTCCAGTCCCTCAGTGAGGATCGACCGGATCGACAGATTAATGCGACGTTAGTCTGACAGCTGCTGTGACATGTAGCGGTAGATTAAATTAACTGTACTTAATTCTGTTATTTCGATATGTGTGATCCTGTCTCAGCTCATGATCAGTGGTACAATGAACAGGCGTGACGTTAAGAGCATTCCAAATTGTAAGTAGATTAAGTAAAGCTTTATCAAAAAATTTCAAAACATTAAAAACTGATTTCTTCACGTTAGGACAGCTATAAAAATTACGGGTCAATTAATTTTTCAACATTCAAAGGCAAAAAATAACTTGCATCTTGCTTCAACAACTTAGAGGGTTTAGTCACTTTTATACGTCCACAGTTTAATATGCCTGGTTATGATCCTACAAGGCATAAAGAAAGACTTACTTAATAAATTTTCTGCTTCTTAATTTAAATGTCCTAAAGGTTTGAATTGCAAAATCACTTTAGATATCCATGGGTATCAATAGGAATTAGCAAAGCAATGATGTCAAGGAATCGTCTTTGATGAACATAAGTTGCTAAAATTACCTACACGATACGACATACAGTACAACGTTACTGGCTCCCAAACCAATAACTCTTTCATCCATGGGGACTGCCCACAGAGCACAAGTTTCTTTGACCAAATCAATTAGACGTGTTCACAGCGGGAGCTTCCTCTCGTATTTGGAGTCCACCGCTGGTAAAAAATATATTCCTTGTAACTTATAAACAAAGAAGTGAAAGAGAGCTATTTGGTTTCATTTACAAATTCGTATTATTAAAACTGTTGCTTTACTTGCAAAATAACAACTATGTAGATTTTTAGACGTCTTACAACTTAGGCAATTTAAGTTTGAGGCATTTTAATACTTAGGCATTCTATAATTTAGACTTTGATTTTAGGCATTTTACTTTTTAGGCAAATTGCTTTTAGACGATATGATCAATTCATCACCTTTAATTGGGACGTAAGATGACATTAAGAATAGCACTACTTAATATGTATTTTCCTTAATTAGCCTGTGGTCGATGGGATGTCTGAAATTCTAGCTCCACTCAAGTCCGCCCACCGGATTCCTCGCAAACTGTTTAGGAATCTGGGTTCGGATAAACTATGCTCATTGGTCGAAATTTTGCCGAAACTTCCTATACCCCGTTGAACGTCGTTGATGGAATGTATTCCATAACTACTCGTATAGTTTGAAACTTGTTTTTCAATAAATACCTATATTCATCTAACACTAATTGCATTGCATTAATAATATAAAAAATAATAATAATAAAATGCATTTTGTCAATAATTAATTGTGGTAGAGGTCTTTAAAGTAGTCGGTGAGGCAAGGGAAACAATCAATTTTAACATGTCGTCGGCTAAGAGTGTAAAACCAATCCAATCCATTCATGTTAAGTCCATCTAATTCAATATATCAGTATCAATCTCATAGGATATTAAAATAGATTTATAGGTACCGTAAAGAGTAGCTATAGGTAGTGTAATAATAGTTTATACAAATAAGATACCATGAGTAGGTAAGGTACTTCCCTATTAATTTAAACTTTATGATCAAATTAATATTTTCAATTTCATATAAGTATTTTAAAAGTTATACCTAGTCAAATAGTTTAAAGCGATGAAAGAAATTAACTGACCGACTGACTGTATGTATTTCTGTGTCATAGCTATTCGGATTCATTCAGATAAAAGCGGGCGCAGGCTTTGTTTACGAAACAGATCTGGGACAAACACGTGAGGGAGATTGATTTAGGTTCACCATTATGAATATTGGAAAAGTTTTGTGGACTGTACTCCTTTTTATTAGTCAAGCTTTTTGCGTTTTCACACATTATAATGCCATAAACTCACAATGCCCAGATTCCCAGAATGCGAAAGGACGGGAATATAGTTAATGACGGGAACATTGCGGATAATGCTATTTACTAGTAAACTGTACTTACTAGTACAGATGAAGAAAAAGAGATGTAAAAAGTTTATTTGTTACAGTGGAAAGTTAGACAGTTATTAATTATTAATTTATTTATTAGAAAATCTCACAGCACAAAAATTACAATTTAAAATAGTGATTAAAATTCTGAAAGCCAGTAAAGAGATTTTACATATTACATCAATTGTAGCTGTCGGCTATTAAATACAAACTAAACTAGTAATAAAACAGTGATAATGATGATATAAAATACTTAAATATAAAGGTATGTATTATATAAAACATTTATATGCGTTTTATTATAACTGTTTGGATAAACATCTACATAATTATTTATTAATTAGTACCATAGAGGTAAGATCTCTTTGGTGGGTTCTCGCGAGTAGCAAATTTTATTTGATTCAAGATTAGAACCAATACCTAACATCAACAAAGGTTCGGGAACAACAGGTGAAATTCTGCTATGAAAATAATATTGCTATTTTCTCCAATGCGGACTGAATAGGGGTTGGGACCCACAGAAGTATATAAATATGGCGCCCTTAAAGTACAATCCGGAGTTTCTATAGCCTATAATCCAATCATATAACCTATCACTGTTTAAACTAATTTAGTAATTAATTAGTGTAATTATGGCATGCTAATCGACATTGCCTATTACGGTAAGCCAAGTATAATTGACCACTAACATAAGACGTTTATGTTTAGTACCTAACCACATTATATTCTAATCTGGTGATTATTATGGTCAGTTAAATAGGTAGGTGCTGTTACTGAATTAAGGAAAACACTAAATATATCCTCCGTGGCATTCAATGTGTTTAACAGTTACTTTAGTGATCCTGTGATATTAAAGGCATGGTAACTTTGTTCTAAGATATATCGGAATCGGTTTAAATTGAGAGTAAAATTTATGTGACGCTTTCAATAACAAAGACGCTAAAATGGGCCCTTTGGTACACTGAGTGCCATCGTCCATAGCTAAATATTGAGCTGGAACTGCGGCTGAAAGAGCAACCATTGAAAAAATAGGTACCCTAGTATTTCGTGGCGCCTAATGTAAAATCAATAGCAAATGTATTTAGATAAAATTGAATAACTTAAATTTTGTAGGCATTAGCAACTTTATAGCTTTTAAATAGGTATCTGCATGATATTTAGCTCTGATTTTAAAGTGGAGAAACTGCAACCGTAAAAAATTATACCCCTCTTTGACCACTGACTTTTTCTAAATCCATTGTCTAAGTGTTTCTTCAGCTAAGCACATCCATACCTGCGCTACGCGAACATCACACAAATGTCTCCAAAAAACGATAAAAATGCAAATGCCGACAATATCATAACAATACCTTCCGTTCTTTACCCCGTGGGCGCCATTTATAAAAACAAAAGAGAGTCGATGAAATTTCGCGGAGAAATGAAAATTCAGCCTGCGAAAAGCCTACACAATGGTGGAATATTCAAAACAATCCTTCGTCGCCTCCACTGGGATTAAGAAAGTAGATTTGTGTTTTTTCCTCAAGAATAATAATGGGAGCAACCAGAGAGAACGATAACTGTGAAGGGGGAAAAGCAATAATTTACTTATACCTTTTCTATACCACCTACTCTAAGTTTGTCATTGTATCTATGCTGAAAGTTACTTTTTACCGTATCAAGCCTAACTTTCCCAGGGTAGAGACTTGGGGAAGGTTACGACTTATTAGGTTTACGAGTTGCTTTTGTTTCGTCCGATTAACCCATATTTGTGTGCGAGTGCCAGACTGACGTCACGTTACGTCCTCGATTTCGCGATCAAGCGCGGGGCTTCGGGTCAGCTCGGGCTCCGCCGGTTCGCAAGTGCGTCGCGCATGCGTTGAAATTGCGCCAATTTTGCAGCCAGCGGCCTCTGCCGGCAGTCGGGCCCAGTTCGCTGGGAAGTCGGAGGAGGCATGTTGCATCGCCCGAGGGCACATCCCGCAAACGGCATGGCAAAAATTTGAAAAATCACTTTTGAGAATGGAACATGCTGGACAGAATATTCCGTTACCGGGTTCCAAGTGTTTCTTGTTATAACGTCAAGACTTATATGAGTGTTGTGTTTAGTTTAGGTTCCAGTGTTTTTATTGAGAAAAGTAGAGTCAGGGGACGTAGATTTAGTTTTTTTGCTGTAATTGTATGTGCATTGAAGGAGAAGTGGTCATGCGAAGCTTGTCCTCGGCGCCGTTCGCGGTTTCCAGCTAGTGGTTGTATAACCTTGACACGATTTCCCGCGTTGGCGCCACAACCTTGTTTCCGTTGCACTCTCTCTCGACATTTACCGCAAAGGAGAGTGCTCTCTCACTAATCAGCGAGGGTAACAGTTGTGAAAACCCCCAATGAAGTTACTGTGCAAAAACTACGCCTAGCTTTAAAGGTTGATTCCAACTTCGATCATATTAGCAAAAATAGAGAAAAGTTATCCTAGAATGATCTTAGGCATGATGAATAATCTTAGAAAGTGTAGTATGCTCCTAAGTTTTAAGTGCTTAGTGTAATATTAGATGTTAACTAGCCAAATGATAAAAGTTATACAATGATAATCCTGTGACCGCTTTATTGAGGAGAAGACTGGTGTTATCAAGATGAAAATTCCAAGAGGTGAGATGATGTTTTATAAATATTGATTAAATAATAAGTACCGTCTTAATATAATTAATTCTAAAGCATTAATAACTTTGAGGCTTTGAGGCCACGAAAATTCTGAAGTCTAAATTAAGCACTACTAAAGAAACTATATAAAGCTTTCTTTTAACAAAACCCTTTAGCCCATCTTTCAAAGACACTTTCTTAATTAATAAATTACTAGCTTTTATCCTTCGGATTTGGCCGCAGCTACACAAGTTTCTAACGGGAACTGATTTTCTCGTGAGAAAATTAGCATGTTGAAGTGAATTATCAATCCTATCTAACACCGAAAGAAGTTACAAAAGGCTATCTACTTCAAACTCGCATATATATCCATAAAAAAACTCTAATATTGTACTCGTAGATAGAGACATTATATCACTATCATTAGCAGACGAAGAAAAAGATTATCAGTCATCGTTAATTAAGTTATTAAAGATTCTTATATTATTTTTATATCAAACGTTCTGGTCCAGAAAATCTAGTTATTGCAACATAATCAATCAATCCGTTACTGGGGGTAAAGTAACGGATCGCCCTTGTTACACTTGCGAGAAGTAGTCCATTCTTGGATGTTCCGAACTGCTGCGTCTCGAGCGGCCAACTTCGCTCTACCCTACAACTTTTCCCATCAATACCTAGTTAGAACTCAACTGATGTAAATGTGATAACAAACTGATCATGGTGCTTCGTAGTTTATTTCACAAACTTACACGAATCAAGCCGTGATATTATATATTTTTACCTAAACCTATGAAAATTTTCATAATTACTTTCAATATTTCGGACTTCAGTTCAGTCGTGAAGAAATAAAAAAACTTATTCAAATTCCGAAAAAAATCTACTTAAAAAGCCGTGATATTATAGCATCACCAGGAATTTGAATAAGTTTTTTATTTCTTCACGACTGAACTGAAGTCCGAAATATTGAAAATAATTATGAAAATTTTTATATGTATAGGTAAAAATATATAATATCACGGCTTGATTCGTTAGGCCTTCCCCCGAAGAATAATATTTAACAAAATTAAAATAATCAGGAAATATTCTAAAGCTAAAATTGCTTTCAAGCATAAAAAATATAGAAGGAGAAAAACGTTGCCAGCAATGCCAATATTGAAAAAAATATTCAAAGGCTTCCTTCAGAAGGTGAAAGGATAAAAAAATGTTTAACAATTTCTCAACAGTTTCCAAACTTCAGAGTGCAAAGTTCTAAATTGAAACTTAATTACATGTTTTAACGACCTTAATGCGATATTAAGGTGACAATAAAATTAAAAGCGGCATTAAGTTTGAACATTTTCTGAATTCGACTACAGTCGAGTGTCCTACAGGTCTGTACAGAAAACAAAACGAAACTTACTTCAATGCAAAAGTTACAAAGTCTCCATCTATTCTCGTCGCTGTGAATCGATTTTGGTTCAACTCCCGCTACAAATTGAGAAAGCATTACCTAGATAACTGGGAAAATCAATTATGAGCAACTCACCCTACCACCGAACTACGGAGTAATATAAATCAAGTTGGTTTCTTATTGCGAATTTTGGACATAATTCTTAGTAGGTACCTTACCTACCTACTTATTAATAATTCCTCTTTCCTATGCAAGGATACCGCTTACATTGTTTTCATTCATTTATTCTTTGATTATGTTTAACTTATAAGGACTAAGTCATCCATTTTATTTTTCGAAACTAATACCGAACCGACTTAATAGCCTTCAGTTCGTCAATGATGTTTAACTAAATACCTATACCTTTTTATTTAATTTTATCAACATCTAAATTTGAAATATCGGTAGCTTGGTTTAGAATAAAAATATTTTCTAGCTAATGATCTAAAGGTCATAAACCTGGTCCAGACCGTCTGGGTTCCCGACCTTTGAAACGTCACCTTCTGCTAACCTTAACCTTTAAAAGACCTGTGTGAGTACCTATTCAGTGAAATTGGGTTTAAATTTGTGATAACACTACTGTTTATTTTTAAAAGGGGTTAAGCGGAATTTCTTCGCTTATCTCTATTACAATCATCACCATTATTCCATTGTCTTCTTCACTTAGATCTGGTCCTATATAATGAGTAGATAGAATACTCTATCTACTGATGGCATACGAAAACCAACGCATTGGCGAATTTAGAAATCAAATTATCCTCTTACATGTAAGTAGGTACTTATAAATAAACGCCATACGATTAAATAAATAAAAATTCTTTGATAAATTGTAGAGATATTTCCATCATCATCATAACGCCTATCTACCTCCACTATTGGACAAAAGCCTTCCCTAATGCACGCCACCACGTCCGGTTCTCAGCCTATCCTATTCAGCCGTTTTCGGCAACCTTTTCAGATCGTATATTTACGTATGTGCTGTTCAGTGTGTTCAACCAAAAAAGTGCTGCTTAATATTTCACGAACGTTTGTCCTCCAACTTCAAACAACAAAACGTTCCTGTACATAATCGGCTTCAAATAAATAAATAATGGGGAAAGGGACTAAAAAGGAAATTATGTAAAGATCACAATGACCGCCCTAAATTTACTTGAAAGGGTGTATATTATGTCGTAGGAGTGTAATTCACCGTAAGTGTCTCAGGATGATGAATGACATGCATTATGAAGTGAATTATACACCCCGGGAACATTCCATATTCATGAGGGCTGATGCGAGATAAAGAACTTAAACGTTTTTCAGTGTACAGCAATGCATACATTTTAAACTTTCGCGCGTTTTACACATTTATTTATTATACACGAGTATTACACACGGAAAAATTTGTTCACCTTTCCCCGACGTTACGTACGCACGTACTAAACTAAACTAGAATTCGCGATTTGTCGTCGAACACATCCGCGGATACCGCGAGTGTTGTGTGCGTTACTTTACAATAACACAAGATAGTAGTTAGTCGGGTAGTTTGAGAAACTTACTACTGGCAACATTCAACACTGTCCGATCTTCTCTCCAGTCAGCTCGTGACCACGGCCAGTGTAACCGGCTGAAATGTCGCGCAAAAGGCTAAGAGCATGCGACCACACGGGCCGGACGGGAAATTAAAAAATGGCGCTGATAATTGCTCAGAGGCCTACGTTTAGCATTGATAACAGCTAATGATGACGGCTGGGCACATCGCTCGTAGAACTGACGGCCGTTGGGGCAGAAAGGTTCTCGAGTGGCGACCACGTATCGGAAGACGCAGTGTAGGCAGGCCTCCCACAAGGTGGACCGACGATCCGGTGAAGGTCGCTGGATGAGGTTAACGCAGGACCGGTCGTCGTGGATATCCTACAGAGATTCGTCTACAGGCTGATAATATGATGATGATGAATAATGACGGAGGTGCATCAAAATTATACTAAAGAGACGATAAAAAGTACCTAGGTACATAATTACTCAAACTTGAGCGACTTCGATCGGACGGATAAACTTTTGGGATTATCGGCCAAATTTCTCGGCGTTGGAGATTATGCTAATTGTATCGAGCTTTTCTGTAATTGAATTTGAAAGTTTTGGCATTAAAGAAAGCTGTATTATGAGCATATTTTTACCTTATATTACATTGGACCCAGTACCTATTATGTAGGTTCGATTCGAGTTAGAAACATCTAAGGAATTGTTCAAGCAAACGTGTAAAGACTCTGGGAGCTCGAACATAATCCTTCAGTTACCCTGAGGGGTCTCTATTTTCAACATTAATTGGAAGTACGGGTAGGTATGCCTCTCTCTACTTTTCCTTTTTGAAGCTGTTTTTTTTCGCTTTGAAAGTGGGTTTGGAAGTTAAGAGGGTAGAATGGAGAATTTAAGCTCGTCAATCATGTTTGACATAAAGGCTTTTTATTCTATGCTGATACCTTCTAGCAGCAGGTAACTATATCTAATACCGCGAGCCGTATTTTTGGCTCGGAAAGATGTATGTAACTTGTTATATGTAGATTGTTTTTCATATACTTTTTCTAACACATTTTCTCTTTACATAGGTATTTGGCATAAAATGTATATGGATATCATTAAATGGTCAACCAATAAGTATTTTTAAGCCACAAAACAATTAATGGAAAATCTGTTTGAGCAACTATTATTATTTAAACCTCAAAAATAATTTATTTGGTCGAAATAATTTTCCGAGCTGTTTGTTATTGTAATCAGATTATAATAGGTACAGTAAGTAAGCAACCTTTTCTAGCCTTGTAGTTAGTTGTTTTTATTCCCTTGTCCTGGTTCCGGATGACAGATGGATGGATGGCAGGCAATTTATCCGGTCTCTATCTTTGTTTCATAACAGGGCGTAGCGTAGATAAACATACGAGAATGTCGACTCAAGGTTTTAAGAAAGAGTTCAATTGAATAGTAACATTGTAGGTAGAATGTATTTATACAGGGTAGAAAAAAGAAATCGTGCTTGGAGGGAAAGTAGGTAGGTATCCATCCTAAAAATTGATGATAGAAAATTTTTACTAACAGAAAACATTCCTTTATTTTCAAAAATAAGAGTGTATCGGACAAATGTGGAAAAAGAACACCTACATTTTTATGATACCAATCAAAAGGGTCTATCATAAGAATCAATTCCTTGTAACATTTTTAATTCTAGGGAGACCATGAAATTTAACATTCAATGATACCAATCTAGGCTGTCGGACCTCAAAATTTACATTTGCTCGACTCTAATTCCGATGCGAGATTTTGTTGAAGAATAAAATATGTTTACAGTAGGTAAGTATATCGATTAGGTAGCTTATTTCTTCAATTAAACGAGTGCCACCAATTCACGTGCAAAATAATTTTAATTGAAGTCGATGGTTCCGTGAAAGAGCTGCGATGCTCCCAATTTGGTGACGTAAGACCTAGATTCAAGCACACGCCCTTTTATCCCAATTTAATCAGCGGATTACCTTAACCCCGCTAAGGCTTCAGTCACATAAAAAGGATCCGTCCCAGAAACATCAGCGTAATCCAAACAAATGATGCGTAAAGTGATATTAATGTTTTGAACCTTGACATCTTCATGTTTTTACATAAAATGCCCTTTACTATTAAAACAGCACAGTTTCAAATTTGTGTGATCATTTCCTATTATTTTATCCTAAGATTTAATCCGAAATAAGTGCATACATACTAATCAAATGGTCTTCAAACAAAGGCAAGTGCTTGCCCAACTAATGTCTTTGAGTATAATGATCTACCTAATGGTGTAAAATGAACTACTGCTAGATAAAATAACAATAACAACATTAAATATTTTATCAGCTGTTTCTCGTTGTATAACATTATCTGAAAATCTTAACTTTTCAATTGTAGGTATACTTTTGTTACTTACAAAAAGAAATTACATAATAATGGCCCAAATAAAACCAGCTCAAGCAATTTAATATTGAGATGACGAGGAAAAGAAAACAACAAACACTAGTGTAATAAACGCTAGTTAAACATAAAGCTTTAAAGCATCGTTCTGAAATAATGAAGCTGCACAAACCCGCCTTGGACCCTAAGTAACTAAACACGCTTTTCATGCCGCAGGTACTTTATCACTTTCACGATTTATGACTCCAATTCTTCATAATAATGTAGCCATAAAGTTTGAGAGGATGTACGTGACTACAAATACAGGAGAAGTGCTTTATGTCAGGCTTTATCTGTAAGAGATATTAATGTTACACCTATTTTGAATTCTGAATTCACACGCAAAACGCACAACATAATAATTTTGGATTAGTCCGAACTCAGAGAAACGTGTAGGTAAAATGGAACAATTGAGTATTTTTTTATGTAAAATAGTAAAAAACCTGACTTTAACGAATCTAACATTTTAAATGTTGGCCTACCTGATCATTTTGCGATCTAGCCATTGTAATAGGTATCAATCCTTACTCGGTGTTCGTACTTTATTACGAGTGCAGACAGTCCCCCAGATGGTAAGATTTCACTATTACCTTCAACATGCAAAGGGCAAAAGTGCGTGGCTACCCTGAGAGCTAAGGTCTGCTATAATGCCTCAGTGCTAGTAACTGGCTCTTCTAACGTTGTACCAAAATATAAGAATTTGGCGGCAGAAATCGCCTTATAGGTAAGAATTTAAGATGGTGAACCACCAGGTAGACCGATCCAACACAAGAATTCTCCCTGCATTCTGTCGCGCATTATTCCTAGGGTGAAGTATCGACTTCATGTAGACTGTGATACCTATAATTATGTAAGTAGATAACCCTTCACTCAACTGGGGCGTTCCGCAACAGGCAGGTAAAAGATTAATGTATAAATAACTTAGTTTCCTGTAAATTCCAACAAAAGTCAAACTTCAAACTATTATACCCATCATCTTGAATCCATCCTCCAAGTGCTCATTTGAATCAATATTTACTTTATACTTAGAACCGTTTAGTTTGCGAAATATGCAGCACTTTCCAGACGTCCCTTTGTATAGCTCTGAGGATGTGCGTAAACCGAAACACTCGCGGTCTCCGCTTCAAAGCAAAAGGGGATGATTGCTCGGAACTCGCGGTGGAAATTATGCGTAACTCCGACTTTGAGACCTACCAAGTTGTCCTTACGTAGAGCATCATGAATACAGAGAGGCATTTGCCAACACGCTAATCTAAATATACCGTGCTCAAGATTGCGTCGCAGAAAGTATTTCGGGTTAAGTACGTCAGCGTTTTGTTGACAACGCGACCCGAAAGGGGCCAGTGCAGAGTTGCGCGTTAAGATTAATTAAATTAGTTATTTATGGAGTGTCGTACTTACTCATGAGTAAGTACGACACTTACTTACATCACGATATTCGGTAAAATGAGGAGGAGTTTTTTAAACTTCGTGATGTTTCCACAACAATAATCATCTCATTTGACAAAAGGCAGCACGTATTCTTCGAAAATTGCAAAGCGTGAAAATATAAAAAACAAAAACAGGACAATTTTGCATTTGTCGTCGCCCTACAACATGACCCAATTGTATGTCACCATAGTGATAAATGCGATCCCAAGCAAGCTGTGGTTGATTAAACCCGATCTTCTCCTGTGTTTGTGTACGTGCCTTTTACATCCCAAGGGGTGGATGAATATGTATTGAACTGTGAATGATTTGTAAGGATGTTAGCTGAGAATTTGCAATTTCATCTCCTTAGAGACTTTGGATATTGGCAATCATGTTTTTGTGATATATCTATCAGTCACATCTTTTATGTTTTTAGGGTTCCGAAGTCCTTTAGAAACCTTTATAGTTTCGCGACATCCGGCATTTTACTCGCAGACTATTAGTACTGTAGGTAAAGCTGAAATTTATACTAAATTTCGTCTACAATAATATGTAGTAGATTGTTATCCAAAGGAAAAATTATAATATTATTTAGATGCAAGAGCGAGCTTCGATTTTCAAAAGCTATGTTCGGTGCAGGTTTTGAGTTTTGTGTTTGTAATGACGTTCTTTCAGATCATGAATGATGAAAAGATGTTAAAGACGCCACTTGAATAACCCCTTCTACGAAATGATTCAAGCGACTTAAATATTCCGAGACAACGTCCCCTTGGGGCGATGATTCGCCTTTAGCCCTTGATCTTCAAGTTCGGAAGCAAACTGTAAAAGCCGGACGGTAAATCGTACCCTCAGGAGAAGGTCGGCCACGCACCGGATTACACATTAGGTATTTCCGTAAAAACTGGACCAAGAAGGGTTGCCTGCACGTTGGTAGTCGGATTGTGGAATTTATAATTCGATTTTGTTGTACTGTACTGTCTTTATTAGCCGTTATACAACTAGTTGAATAATATAAAAATTTGTGCAAAACCTTCGTATGACGGCGCTCATTTCCCAGTTAAATTCATAACACCATTAAACCTGATTAAACCAGTTAAATTAATAGAACTGGACATGGCAATTAACATAAATTGAGAAACAATCAAACAAGCTTGTATTTTAAACGAATTAATTCGTCAATTAATCGTGATTTGATTAATTGCATTTGAATGATACGTATATGTCGTGATGGGCCAAATTATGTATTTTTACTCGTTTGTCGTGCGAGTTGGTGGACTTTACATTTCCTCACGATATTTTTCTTCGCAGAAATGTCGTATATTAGCCGTAAAGTATGTTAAAATTGCATATGAGTACACTGGGTACACATTTAATAAACCCTACCTTAGCTCCCGAAGTATTCAAGGTCCGGGTTTGAACCCTCAAAATCATGAGAGTGAGGCGACCGCACTACCACTAGGCTACCTTTACTTTTTTAGGAATCTGTACTCCGACATCTGAACCCTTATTAGATCGACTAGTCGGTCCGTCCGTCCGTTCGAGTTATGGACGAAACACACTTAAACATTTTTTTAATGTATACTCAGTTCTTTGTTATTATGTAGTCAAATATGAGACGAAATGAGCATTCTATTAACAAGGACCAAGGTGTTAGTCGGTGGTGTACTGTTACAAAATAAAACATTTTTCATATACCTTCATAATACAACACCAAGTTCTCACGAAAATTAAGACGGACAGGTTCGCGATAAAATATGATATTTTGTTGCATTCTGTCTCCTCGATTCACGTTCGGAAACTTGACTCGAATCTGCTGTAATAGGCACTAATGTTGAGTAGACTCGAGTACGACAAAATCTCCTCCAATCCGCCTTTTCTTTTAAGTTTTTTTTTGTAAATAAGGGCAACAAGTTCTTAAACTTATACGTATTAATAATATTATAAAGAATGAATGAGTAGGTACTTAGAATATATTTTATTTATGAATATCGTTGACAAACTACTGATGATACTGATGAAGACATAGTGGTTGAAAACAAATAATATTATCTTGTAGGATTTACACCAAAAGATTTTGGTATGAAACAATTCTATATTGAATAGTAGTACGAGTATGTTTGTTTCTATATTAGAAATTCAATTCAATTATATCATTTAAAATGCTTGAGTGACTATTGAATGATATCTATGATTTGACCTATAAATATATTTTGACTTGACTTGAATGAATTTATAAAAAAATGTTGTATCAATTAATTTCTTTATAATGATACGTAATACACTAAAAATTCACCTATATAGCCCTGAGACTGTTCGCAAACAGTGACTACCTACTTAAATAATAATGAAATATATTTAAGTACCTTAATAATTTTAAAACAGCATTAGTAATTTGTAATTAACTACTCATATTTTCAAATTAAATACTTGTAGGTAAAACACGACAGAGTACAACATTGTTTATAGGTAACAGTATATTAAAAGTTACGTGGGTATCTGTAATAGGTAACGTTTTCATCAGTTGAATGTAACGTTATTTGTTATTCCACCTTTGCCTCGTTGCTGCGGGCGGTGGATTATTCAAATTTCATGCTATTTGCTCGCAACACTCGCTGGTAGTTGGTTGGTTTTAATACCATCACGTTATATGAGCCTCCTGTGTTTACCGCACGACAGACAGTAGATATTAGTGGTTTGTTTTTGATAATTGTTCTGTGAATTTAATGTGAGAGTTGTTTCACATTGCCGGCTTAAATATAAAAGACTCCTTCTTCCACGTTGAATTGCAACCGGGAGTGGAATTAAAACTATCATTTTATTTCATTTATTTATTTTCTTTTGGAAGACCAACACCTATAATACCAATAACTTATCTGAAGTTCATGATACAAGGCCAATTAAAGTTCTCCTCTGATAGCTCCTCCGATAGTTGTTGCTTACATAATTTAAGCAAATGACATCATTTGAGGCACATCTGTGCAAGGTAATTTGCATTTTTGGTACTATACGTCGGAAGGAGTCAGTTAACTGTATTTTAAATTATAAATAGATTGATCTGAGTGTCGCGTTTCCCCCCAAACAAACATAATTGTATTAAACTCATTAAAAATGTTATTATCGAGGCCTACACTGTATACAAATAAACTTTGTGAAGTGTATGAAGAAAGAAACGCAAATATCAGCCGCTTAACCCTTTATGTACTTGGAACTGAGTAATATAAATAGATATGTTCCGTAACAGGAAAATGTGTGTATTTTGTGAAAACTTAATTACAAAGAAAGGGTAAAGTCTAACACAAAGTGTATAAATAGCAGGATAATTAAACAAATAGCTATTCGCTCATAATGTTAACTACAAATTATGCTTGTCTGAGCCTCAATATTAGAAGTGAAGAATCTGTAAGAAAATATATTATAAGTAGGTAAATGCTAATACCTGTCTATTAAAGGTTTCATTCATAATATGAAGGAGGCACACCTGCTGTTTGATGAATACCTAAATAATTTATGCCAAGTCTCATGTAGGTAATCGTTGGAGCCGTTTAGGTAATTTATATCTCATATTATAATCCCGGTAAATACTCTAAACATTAGATTATAATATTATATAAAGTTCCATATAAGTAATAAATATATAATTAAATAGGTCTTTTATACAAACCCACACTTATCTAATCCCAAACTAAGACTTCCTTCTGGTAGTTAGTAGGTACAGAAATTATTTAAGGGCAAGACAATACACAAGTATAACACCCGGAACTGGGCCAACTTGTAAAGAGCTCATTAATCGAACGATTAGGATCTATAATAAAACGAAACCAACAATACCCTTCTGTTCTCGCTATCACCATTTCGAAACTTAATTTCGTATCACAAACAGGGGTAAACCGAATTGTACAACCTGAATCCTGTTATTTATAGCAGCCTGAGGAGAGTTAGCGAAAGAGGTTTTTATGGCGAATCCTTTGTATTGAGGTTGAGGCCATACCTCAATAAAAGGAAAAATCTTTGTTTATTATCGTAATGTGTTCCGAATTCAATTATTTTGTTGTGTATAAAAAATCATCGATCAAATTCAAAATTAAACTTCAATACAACTAACAACAAGTAAACTAACAATAAAATTACCTTTTCACAACGTTCATTTTCGAAATGCGCTAGTTAGTATAATACAAAGAAACAAAATGTTTTGACCACGGCTAACAATCGAAAGTCTCGCAGTATTATCTTGCAGCTGAACCTATTAAACGTAAAGTCTCGTTTGTTCACAAAATGAAACCTTTGTTTGTCGTGCTAATGTAAACACAATAACAGCAGTATTGTGACAATGGGTGGTGGTGCTGGCAAGGGAACAATCGAATTAGGTTACCTCTACCGAATCAGCATAGAGTAATATAATACACAGGGAACGAAACTGTTGTGGGGTGGTGACAGTGGCAGTGTCATCCTGACTGTGGACTTGCATTCATTAAATTCATTCAAATCGCTTAACTTCTAATTTTGATGAGATTTTTTACATACTCGCAATATTTTTATTCGTTGTGGTGTTTGGTACACCAAATAAATATTACATTTCTATTTAAAACTATTAATAACATTACTACATATTTAAATTCGAGACTATACGAGCACCATTAAGGGGCAATCTAGTGCAGGGTAACATTTAATTGTTTTCAGGATGCTATTCGATTTTCTATTATTCTACTGCAACAGATAACCTGTCTCCGTTATCGTATGTAGTGTAAAATACTTTAGTTACTTTAGGTATACCTTCAGCAGGTGAATTCAAAATCAAATTTACAAATCTATTTGCTCGGTACTTAAATTAACTAATCTTTGTTACTAGCAACTACAACGAGTTTATTTAGTTTCAATGTTGTTACACCGTATTACTAAAACTACTTTCATCCCTATCATCACACTGTGGATTGTTCAGACTCAGACCTATGTCTATGGTGGATTGCCACCCCTCTATGGCACATGTCTTGTAGGCCTGACGTTTCCGCGCCTGTCTCGCTTTTACTTGACAAGTTTCCAATAAGACCCGAAGGTTTATTATTAGAAACGGTCCGATGCTTCCTATAACTTAGTTTGAAGACGATCGAATGCTTTTGTCAATTCTGTTAAATTCGCTGACGGTTGGACGACCGACGGTTGGTCCATGTAGTGACAATATTGATAATAATTTATACTAGAAGTATTCAATTTCATTAGCTTTGTGCCTTTATTTGGTTTGCTCGATTGTTTTCCTCAAGGTTATTTTTCCTCCTACATAATATGTCATTCGATTTATTTTAGCCAGAACAGCTTTTGTTAGTTCATTGGCTACGGTTTCTTGGTAAAATTTATTTCATCTGCATCTTAACCAATTTTGTAAAAAAAATCTAAGGCCATTGTGATGTCAAAATCAAAAGAAAAAAGGTAACTAAATCATCAATTTTGAAAAGTTTGCAAGTTTAAGTAGGTACCTACTTAGATAATATTCATAAAAAGACAGGATTTGCAATGTAAGAGATATTTCATTATGTTTAGTATACCTACCTATGTCTCTTTAGTAACTGGCTTTACCTATCTCTCTGTAGCTTACTGACTTTCATTTAATTCTAACAGCTGAACCGTATACGAATTAGCATCCAATTTACTTAATGGCCGTTAGTATGGAACGTGTTAAATTTGAGTCGTACGTACGAAGTGGTAATGGTAAGTGCTCTACTTTTTTTAAATTATACCCTCTACTGGAATTTTGTATACGTTGCTGAAATTGAACTTAACCCAGATTACGATGTCATGTTATTTGTATTATTTTTGTGACCTGTAGTATAGTACACGTTGTTTTAGTGAGTTTTAGTTACCTTCCACATTTTTTGTGCTTCATTTTTAAAACAATGACATACGAGTAGATGTCTGAAAGTCGTGAAACGGGTTTTTGCCTACTTTGCAAAATATATTGCTAACAATTTTAACTTTTAGTACAACGTCATTTAACTTTTTCATTTCGTCATACACACTTAGAGTAAGTTGCTGTGTATTTGAGACTGAATAATGACGCAGGATTTTCTTATTGTCTGACTGATACAGAGGTAACTAACATCGATGTGTTTGACACTAGATTATGATCTGGTCAATTAAATAGGTAGGTATTATAGTTCCTACATTTATTGTAAAATTCAATTATTCTTGACAAGGTTTGAATGCATGTTCCAATAAGCACACAAAGCTAACGGTCGAGTCGAGCATTCGCTCCGGGCTAGCAGAATGCCTGCATCCCAATCCAGCCGTGCATGCACGGTGACCTGAGTAGGTATACGGTATTAGGTGTAGAGTCGAGTGAGTGAAGAACCGAGGACAGGGACTGGTATAGGCTGGTGATGTGTGCTACAAAAGAATATTATTATTTCCAAGGAATACTTTTTACTTCGATTTAACCTTCAAGAAGACCTCTTTTTTGTGTATGTTCTTCAACGTCTATCTACAGATTCTGAAACGAAAACGTTGTTTTTTCTCTTTCTGTTGAAAGTTGCTGTGCGTAACGCTGACACAAGAATAGTAAATAATAATCTTAAGAAAGCTACCAGTACATATTTTCAGATATTAGGTATATCATTTTATTTCATCATACGCCACGAACAAAAAATGTAAGGTCTCCACCACGGCCTATTTATAATAGACTAAATAGCCACTCTACTACCCTTATTGATCGGAGCTACCTTCAGTACCTACATAGTACACATACCCACCTACATTATATCTGATACATGTGATAAGCAACTGTCCGCACTTGAATAGATTTCCTTTGGGGTGACAGTGATCGGACCGAATGACTTATCGGCCCAAAATAGCGCTGCCGTTTGACAAGGGTCCCTAAATATAAACTTCATTTTGACGTGACATATCTGAGCGTAAAGTCTGCTCTAGTGACTGAATAGGTATCTGTGATGGAGAAAGACGTAGGTATTTCTATTAAACTATGAGCTATAATAAATGCACTATTTTGGTTCACATCACTTACTTCAATAAAATTTACCCATAGGTACTTACTAACTATGGAAATGTAATTGTTCTTTTTCATTACTCATACTCTGAAAGTAGGTCTGAAGTTGCCGAGTAGCGGGTTGAAAGTAATACATCTCAGCCCTAGGGAGAATCGTTTTCAACTGACAGCTGTCAAATTATTAAAAAAAAACTAGAACTATTTTGACATTTCTATTGGACCATGTTTCAACTGTCTATACAGCCACTCAATTACAGCGCGATGTAAAATTGAAATAACATAAAGTTATGTAATAATTAAAGAACAATATATTTTTAAATGACTTTATTATAATTATTACTGTCAACTATTTCTTTAAAATAACATAGATTTGGGCAAAATATTTAGACGGAATAATAGACGGGAAAGCGGCAATCCGATCTGCTTTTGTTTTTTCGAGTTGTAGAGTTTTGTTTATACTTCCGTATAGCAGACATTTGTATTAACACTCATATTATGTTTTTGTTTTTACTTTCAGTGTATTCTTAATGAAAAGCAGAGTGTTTCCCTCGGGTTTAAGACTTATTTAGAGGTCCCTAGAACTATTGGCGCCTTCGCTACGCGTCGGGCGCCAAACCCCGTCTCGGGACTTAAATAAGTTACTTTCACCCCTGGGGTAACAATGTACTATTTTGGGAACAATCTAATTCTGTCAAAGAAAGTAGAGCCTATATAGATATAATTAAATACTTGATGATGATGAAATAATATATTAATATTCACAATGAATACCACCATAAGCATAGTGAATGATACTACCACTAACACCAGAAGCTTTAAAACAAATTAACACACAGGCCTTTCACAAATTCAATACAAGAAGATGAAAAGCATTGCAGAATGTTGAATGGAACGGCCCACGCAAGATTGATGACAGTCTCACCAAACACTTCCTTGCATTCTTTAAAACCGACGACGGAATAAACTTTTGAGAGCTGAAAGAGATAAATTCTTATTGAAACATTTCATGGCGCCGTTATAGAATTATTTGCCTTCCCACAATAAATGGATGAAACAATGAAAATATTCCGGCGAATTTAATAACGATATTTAGTCGGAATTGTGTAATAAAATTTAATTTACTGTTTCTAATGGGAACTCAGGTTACGATCGTATTAAAAATTTATGAAGGGATAGACAATGGGTAAATTGAAATTTGAAAATTATATCTAACACCTCACAAAACTACCGTAACATTGGCCCTAACTGGAAAATCGGACACCGTATCTATAACAACATGCACGGTGTACACACATTATTAGAAAACAGAACTTTACCACAAAGAGCACGCAAATATGTTACAAATGTTATATTAATAATATACGCCACAACGACACGTGTGAAAATCCTAAATGAGAAATACCTGTAACTTTCAGAAATTAGACAAAGAAATCATAATACGAATAACAATACTCGTAAAAGGATCAATATCATCTCTAGTTGAAATCGAATAGAATACGTCTTCTATGTCAAACCCCATTATAGAGGTGATCATTTATTATCTGAAAGATAATAAAATTCATAGTTAAAAAAACCCGTAGGTATAAATGTACCAATTATACTCATAATGAAAATATTTTGACTTTGAAAATAGTGGGTTAACTTGGGCGATTGATTAGGTCTTGAAATCGTCAAATGTATTCTATTTCTAAGTAAATTCCAATTATGATTTATATGAGGTTGTGGAACGAAATAAAATGAAAGTCTAACACGACCGAGATCTACCACAGTTTACTTTGGCCTCTAATCAACAAACACTCCGCCGCGGAGCTTCCTCAGGTGTTTACTATTGATTCCACAGACACTAACGTAATTTATTTATTTGTCGAATGAATTTGTTTAGAAATTGTGATCAAAACTTATATGAGTAGCTTTATTAAACCTTTTAAATAAGTAGCTAGATAGGTTAGGTTAGAGTTTAATAAGGTTTTTGTACGATCTATGTTTAATTAAAGAAATACGTTACAATTAAATTAATTAGGAAGAACACTAGAATACAAACACCAAATTGAGAAAATTATATTCAAACAGTCCCTCCCAGCCTATTTTTATTCAAAGACTTAGTAATCACTCAAATGAAAAACAAATTTGTTGCAGGCTCCAGCGCCGCTGTAAGAATTGGGATTTTCATACTCACATTAGTCAAACTGACGGATTGCGATCTCGTGACTGATACTCCAGAAGACAAGAAGAAAACGAACGACTTCCAGCAAGACAGTCAGTATTTGGTAGATAAAGCTAACGAAATACCGGAGCCCGAGTCGTTGCCAGTTTTACTTGGAAATGATACAAGATGTCGTATATCAGAGTACCAGTGTCTCAATAAAAAATGCGTGCCCATAAATCGATTTTGTGACGGCAGCAACGACTGCGGGGATTCGTCGGACGAGCCAAGACACTGCACACGTAAGTATAGAAAATAGATATCATAATGTTATAGAATTTACTGCTTCCAAATGTTTGCTGTTTTTTGGAAACGTCTTATATTCGGAAATAGGGAGACCTTACACCCAATACCATACTTTTGTCTAAGGGTTCGAATATTGAGACTCTTAGCGTTCCCATAGAGAAACCTACGATACTATTACATAGAATTACACCACACTCATGTAATAATAACGTAAACAAAATCAAAGTAATAATATTATAGATGGAAGGCGAGAAGAAGCCTAAATGAAGAGTAGATGCCTTACAAAACGAATCATTTCCATAAGACTACATCGACACAATAAAAACAAACATATGCCTAAATTTGACTTCGCTTTGACGAAACCCTAATTTTTGTCCATACCTAACTGGACTGCTGCTAGTCAATTTTTTCTTCGACCAAACAAAATATAGAGCGTTTGCCCTTCGCTCACGCAAGTGGATGGAATATATTTTACTCTCTTATGAATCTTTTTCTTGCAAAACTTTTTCCCTCATGACGTGGCAACAGCTGAGAGAGCCAGGTAAAGGACTTACAATATGGCCACGGATGGGTAGCAGTCCGCAGTTATAGAAATACTAGAAATGGACTGCAAACCGTAGTTTTTTGTGAAACTTCTGTAACTTGCTGAGAAAAATTATCATAACCGTTTTTTTAAAGTGTGTTCAATGTATTTGTTGTAATTCACGTATTATTTCTAATTTTCATTTTGGTATACTTACGTAAGTTAAATTTAATAAAAATCCGTAAGCCGGAAAGGTCCAGTGATCTTTCATGGATTCAGAACTTTCCCAAGTGAAGCGTAAACCACACCTGACTAGGACATAAATAAACTCCATGGTAATCTATTAGCCAGAGTACCTGTGAAAGTGAAAAAATAGGTAATGAGGACTGACTGTGGGATCTCTATACTCGCTGGCCGGCGACGACGCCAAGGCCTGGATCTGGAGGCGGGAGACAGTTAAGGGTGGGGGATATAAATATCAGTCCTCAGTTGTCCTTCATAACAATGGGCATCGCATTTCTTGATTTTCTTTCATTGTTGCATCTGTCTCTTCCAGTCTGAGCTTACTTTTCATGGACAAGTTAGTATTTTTACCGGAATCCACGACCCGCTCCCAACCGTCCGCCATTTCGACCGGAAACTGTGGATGACATAATGGAAATTTATACTCCCTCTTGGTTTATAAACCATGTCAGCTAACTATTTATGGCTAATATTATTTCTCATTGATCAACGTCACTTTCCATGTTTTATTGCTTAGTATAGATGTTTAATGTTTTTGACAATTACCTAACGTTAATGCATCAATTTCTTTGATTCTGAAAGGAGAGGTTTTTTATACCGGTGCGTTGCCCACTTGTAATTCCCACGTGCATTTTGACGTAAAACGTCTTACTGAACTTAAAATAATGTCGGAGAGACTGACAACTTTTTACATAATGCACTTGGTATAAAAAGAACAAAACTATCATTGAGAAAAATTGTATATTCAAATAGGAAAGTGGCAACAGAGACCTGCGGCTATAACACTAAATACCTACCATAGTATACCGACTGAATGCCACCCTACCCCATTTCTGGTAATCAGTTTATCTATTCTCTCGTAACCTTTAGGCGAGTTCTAAGATGTGACATCCATCCTAAGATGTGACACACGGACAGAAACCGACTAATCAATGCACTAAGAAGTGATCCAGTTTCTTGATACAACTCATATTAATTTCAATTTTTAAAAACTTTATTAAAGAACTATTGAGTAAAATAATTACACCCAAGCTTAGGTTAAGTCAATTTATTTTCATTTTCACCCTACACACGTTCCTATCTGACCTACCTTCGACCCTTGCATGGTCTACATACAAATTGCCTCCGAGAGTAATGGTTTGTTCCGCCCTTTATTGAAAAAGCTCACCGATGTCTAATGTACCTAATCCGGACGATTTATCTCCCAGAATATCCCGGACGCGTCTGGCCTCGTAGATCTTGTCGCGTCAAGTGCAGATGGAACGAATTATAGAAGTGGAAGAAGCGCATTCCTTTTATCCCAGTTCTTTATTAACTTTAAGTTCCCAGGGCTTAGATATATGTGGGGCTCAGATGGTATGGTGCTTAACAAGGTCCTTACGTGTAACGAAGCAGTAGGTTATTATTCGCTTTGTTATTAAAAAGTATCGTATAAGTTAAGTACTAACTATTGCCCGCGACATGTAAATTTGATCTGTAAATTTTTGTTCGCATACAAACCTTAACACCCCTTTTCACCCCTTTAGGGTTAGAATTTATAAAAACCAAGTACACCGTATTTTTAGACAGACCACATGCTTTCAAACAAAAAAAAAACGGTTCAAATTGGACCAGTAGTTTTTGCGTGATGCGGGTTCAAACACACAAACAGCCAGACAGAAAGGCATTTAATTTATTGAAAAGTGTTTTGGGGTCAACAACGTACTCCAATTGTTTTTTTGAAAACCCTTTCAAGGTACAGAAATACTTCCTTTACAGATTTATAACAGTGGGGATAGATTCTGTCAAAACTGTATTTTAAAACTTTGTTTCACTCTTTAAAATACGAATGTTTACTAAAATGTATTTTAATACAACAAGTCATTCTGTTTTTGTTTTAAATATACGCCAATTTCGTGCAAAAATCAACTCGTTTTTGAACACTGATGCACAGTGAAATTTAATTTCGTTTGATAAATGACAAATCCTTTGTAGTCCACGGGGAGTCGCATATACGTAGCTACAATTCTCAGCCTCACGAACCGTTCCCAGCAAAAGCTACGAATATAATAATTGAGTTGGGAATGTGAGGACGCCGAGTGTCCCAACTCGATTCGGTTCGTATATTTAAAAATAATGTCATATCTATACTTAGGATACATACTGATAGATGACTTTATCGAAGGTTTACTCAATATTTTTCTTAGGCTTTTAATTAAATGCAGTTTTGTAAACTTGCCGCCCAAATGCTTGCATGGTGTATTTAACACAAATATATTAAAATTACATCCTATTTTAAGTAAGTAGGTATGCCTAGGAGTTTACTTACTACTTAGTTTTAAAAAAAATTAAACACCTACCTACTCAAATAAAATGTTAATACTTACACGACGAAATGTTATATAGCTCGTAGACGAGGTCTATTTCCCCCTGAGTTACCGGACGTCCGGCGACCGGCCCGGAAAGTTACCATTGCTGTCCCTTTTGCGTAACGCAACTCAGTTAGTACCTATTTATTACAGAGATGCGGAGAAATATGGCTTTGTTACTTAATACACATATAATAATTGGGAGTCAATACGAATAATTATGCTATTTAAACGATTATTTTGGGTTTTCTCGAGATTGAAATTAGCGTTAAACAAATCGGCATTACCTACAACAGTGCGAGATCTTTTAGAATCGGTTCCGCAGTCGTAGATATAAATGTAATATACAAGGTAATACTTACTATCTCATACAGTATTATCAAGCACCCTGTTCCCAGAAGCACTGTAAGCTCATAAAAAATGTTCGAACTCATCCAATTTCCAGTGTGGCAACATCACGTACCGCCATATTTTCAGAAACCAAAGCCTGTAATAAAACGTGGCTCTATTCTCGAGATTGGGAAGCTAAGCAACGTCCTACAACTACTGGAAACGGCCTACAACTACAAAATAGGGACGTGGGTGCTACGGCGTAGCACGCGTAGCATCGCGATGATAAAGTTGCATTTTCGGCTTCAGTATTGTACTTAAGGTAACCCCGACCCAGTTTTTTACTTTTCTACAGTTTTATTATTGTAAAGATTTTATTTTATTTTACGTATTTACTTATATCAGGAAGCAGTAGTGCTTTTTCTATCATGCATAATATCTAAATTTGAAAAAGCACTATTCCTTCCTGATTTAAGTAAATACGTAAAATAAAATGAAATCTTTACAATAACAAAACTGTAGAATAGTTGTTTCTGTACATTAAATATTTTTGGAAAAACTGGGTCCGGGGTACCTTACGATACCGAAGCCGAAAATGCAGCTTTTGGAATTTAATTTGTTTATTTGTTTGTTGCTGACGCGGACGTAGTCGCGGGTATATACGAGTATCATAAAACTTAAAGTAAAATCTCATCTTATTCAACGCTTTGCTCCGACCACCCACTGACAAGTTTCAAAGAGAAAATCGTCTTTCGGCGATTCTAGTTTAATATATTTCCTTTGAGGGGAGTGTTATTAAATTTGAACGGCTAAGGCACAATACCGCCCCAGAGCGGGCGGAGTCTAATGGCCCGAGTGAGGTGCCTAATAAGATCACGTGGTTCGTTAATTTGCCCCGACCTCCCCTCACTAATTTACCAAAAGGTGGTCTGAAATGAACTTTAAATGAAATAATAACTAGAAGCCCTTTTCATTACTCTGCATAATTCAGATAGTAAAAGCCTCTTAGGAAGATTAAATATGCACTTTGATAATGGAAACCTTAATAGCGTAAGATCAGATAAGCCTTTAGACATTTAAGCATAACAAGGCTTAAATCATAATACACTGAACTAATCTTACCTGAGATTCAAGAAATTTGAGATCTTAACGTTTGAATTTAATTTATAATGAGAATAACGATATGATCACAACCGTATGAAACCACACCACAGAACACGGAAAAAGCTCGCTACGCTCCCGCTCGCTACGCTCTTTCTATGAACCACACGATAGGTATATTTTAGTCGATATCAATAAATTATCATTCGAAGAAAAGATGTGATGATATTGAAGATGTAGTTAAAAGTTATACCTCTTATAATTAACATTAAAAACAGGTCAATGATTTTAATTTTAATTCTACATTTATGATTTCTAATAGGTAGTTAAAAATAATAGTAATAAAAAAACGAAGTCTAATTTCGACGGTCATCTGGTAGAGAATGCCATTGACGTTAAGTTCGCATTTTGTACTGGTGCGTGCAATATATAAATAAAAATGATATTTCTCGTCGTAAGCAAAAAAGTGGTAGGCTGTGTTCGGTATAGCCGCATGTGTTTTACGCAAAACGTATTTGTAGCCGGTGGCTCTCATCCATCCGCTTCCTCCTTTTCTCCCTCCTGGGGAAACGATTACGTTACCACATCGATAGGTAATTTGGTAGAAGTTGGCACAAGAAGTTTAGAAACAAGCTATTTTCGGGGCCACATTATGAATTTCATCTAAAAAGTATCATCTCGTTCAATTGCTTCATTTTCTTGAGCTCCATCCATTATTATGGGACACAATTACATTTACAATTTCAATAAGTTCAAACAAACTCTGTAGTCAAAGTAAATTCTACTTTATGATTTATCATCGTATTCGCTAAACAAAAAGAAAAGTGACTGAACCAAATTTATGGAAACGGTTAAGGAAAAGTCAATATTAGGGATAATTGATTTATTGGATCCAGTCTGTCCGCTCTATAGGTAGACAAACAAAAGGGAAGAGGGAAAAATGCTTTCAGTGAGGTTTTTCTTCGTTTTCACAATAAACACGTGACGGATGAAACGTGGCCCGCGGTGAATTGAATCCTCCATTATTAAGTTTTAATGACGGCGGCCACAATTCCAACCCCTGAGGCGATAAACAAAGAATAATGGGCTCTAGTGTCACCCGTAATAAGACAAATAACGGCAAAAGCAATCTGGACGATTCGAGCTTGAATGTAATTCCGTGGATGTAATCCAGGCAGTTGAAAAACGGCACGGTGAATTATGAAATGGGTCCGCAGCTAAAAGAGATAAAAATATCTATTGTTACATTGAAATAAAAGTTATTCAAAAAGTAACTAGTATAAAAGCTATAAAAGCAATAAAGACTACCATCGCATAATAGAAAGGCTTTCTAAACCGAGCATTGGAATTTAGTTTAAATGTTAAATTGACTAAGGACTATGTACTGAGTAATAAAGCTATGTATTTAGAAAAAGTTACCTACAAGCTAACAAGGGTCGTAAACATTAAAATCCTCAAAAAAGGAAATGCTTGGGATAAAGAAGGAACAGCCCTGCTATTCTGTAAGCGCATTTGTGCAACTCGAACCTGAATCTGCAGTGAGCTCGGTCTCTAACTCAATGATTCACAGTTCAATACTCACTTTACTTCGCAAGTGCAGTGTTTATTGTGTAGCTTGTATTTGTTTACCCAATGCGACATCAAGGTATTTCATGATCGGATGCAAAGTGAAGTAAGTGATGTGATGGTCGAGTTTTAATTCGTACTTTACAGAATCACACAGCAGAGCTGGGTATGCATTAACCGCTGATAGTCACACGTATTCTATCAAACCGTTTTGTCTTCTTTAAACCAACCGTACCATGATTTGCGCTTGATCCCACTGGTGATAAAATTCATGATTGCCGCACATAATACACCCCCGAGGGATATATCACATAGAGCGTTGTAAAATACGGCACGAGCAGAGCGCTCCGCTGCTGCTGCATTTCGCTCGCTCGTTTAGTCCAATAGGCGAACGAGGTTTCGTGCGGGTGATTTAGGTAATAGGTTCTGTTATGATAATTGGATTATGGTTTTGTTTAACTACGTGTGTTTGTGATGGTTTATGAATCTTCATAGGCATAATTAATGACTGATCACGACAAGACATGGTTGATAAGGAGCATAATATTATGTTATTATCAGTGATCGGATGACAGATGCAATGTCCCGGGATTTAAGTACGTTATCATAACATGGATATAACATAAAATCCCGCGAGATGCCCGCGAGTCTTACCTAATTCAATCCAATATTGACTGTCAATATTCATAATTTGTCAGACTGACATATATTGTTTTTTCTGTTATACCAATTGATACTAACCCTGTTTTATTGCTTTTTAATATTACATTTGTATTAAATTTAAAATGCCTCCGCGCAAAAAAAACTACATTAGAGTTCATGCAATCTTTGATAAAAGGACACTCGGAATTAATAATACGTGGAGAGCTTATATATAATAGAAACAGAAAATCAACGTTAAATTACTACCCCTATTATAAATATGCACCGGCAACTAGCGTAGCTATAAATGTGAATAATTAAAGCATTATTTTTGTTTTACATTAGTAATGTAAATGTAAAATAAACATAATGCTTTTATTACCCGACGTATGTAAAGTATATTTTAAAAGTATAATTAAGTAAAATAAATGACCTATTAAAGATAGTGAACATTTTAATTTTGTTTCATTAATTATTATAAATATCCCATTTCCCAGAACCCCGGGAAATCCCGAGTCACATCCATGTTATGCATAACGTTTGAGGTCATTCACCCCAAATTGCATCCGAAATCCGATCACTGGTTATTATGCATGATCATCAGCTGTGTTCTTCTTTACAGTGACTATTATTATAATAACCCATCTGTGTCTACTCGCTGCTTACACGAAAATTAAACGTATTACAAATTATTCGCAAAATCAAAACCTTTATTTGATTATTACTACCTAATTAAATTTTCTTATACATTTTTGCCCGTTTCGGTATATCTAATTTTAAACATTTGAGTTAAGTTATTTGAATGGTAGATAAATATATTTAGGTGTGTAATCGCGATAATACACTTTTGTTTCTTTTCTTCATTGATCTCTAGAAACCCTTGCATTCGTTATTTATTAACAAGAAACAAACTACCTATTTGCTGACTTGTAAATGGGGAGTCACGTAATTTCACTAAACAGCGATGTTACTTTAGTAGTGAACTACTAAACAACGCAAAGTTATAGTTAGTACTCCTGCTGTCAGAGAGTTAATTTGGGAACTTTACCAGCGTGGCTGGTTCCAACTTGTTTTCTATGCACCAATTAATATTGCGCAAATGTTTTAATTCATGTATGTTATTTAATTGGTTTGTTTCGCTTAGAATCTGAAGTGGTAGTTTAACTTTAAGTATTGTACAGTCGACCGCACGGCATAGTGGAATTTGACCTTGAGCTATAGCCTAGTAGTAGGGAGTTTCAATACTATGAGAGACCAGTTTATACTAGTTTTGTTTCCACTGACGTGCGGTTGACCGTACTTGAGTTGAGTGTTGTAATTTCTCGCCTTACGTTCTTGAGGTCATGTCTTTAAACCCAAGGTCCCCAGTCTGTGTCTGTGGCATTTTTATGCCCCACTAATACTTTAACTTCAATAATAAAATTAAATTGTGTCACATTAATTTCAAAGGCAGATTAAACTTGGAATGAAGATGGGAGACTTACATACTTAACTTTGAAATTTTGATTTGATTTTCGAAAGCCCAATATTCAGGTAAGGTGAAATACTTTATCTCACCTGAGCGAACCCTAAAGTTTGTCTTAGTGTAGTTTTAAACTACTTAGTTTCAGTTACAGCGGGCCTAAAGTTCATTATGTGCCCACAAACTATAATAGAAATCGCAAGTTTTATTTTAACTTCCGTCATCGAGTAACTAACGCTTCCGTCGTAGAGTATCTAATACATTATACCTCCGCACATTCTGTATAGACAAACTCGCGAAACATAATAAAACATTTTAAAAATCGTTTAGAAACTATGTCCGGAAAGCTTGTGAAACTACGTCGAGCTTCAAGCAAGTCATTGCCATTAAGCTTTTGAAACTTTTAGCAATTCTAGTTAGGAGAGTGCTAGCTAGTCCTCTTTTTATATGGCTCTAACATAAATATAACCTAACAGTAGGTAGTGACGAGGCACAGGCTTAACTGCGGCCATGGACTGCAGTTTTAATCGATCAGTTTTCATAAGTAAATATTTTCTTTTAATCCTCGGCCATTTTTGACGTTATCTGGGTAGTTTTCACCCCTTTGACACATCTGGCTTACGAAAAATGACACACATGCAAAATGACATAACTTAAGCTGACGTAAGCAAAGTGTTTCCAATTTAAGAATATTTCGACCTGACACTTGAAAGGGGAAATTCTGGGTTGCGGTGTTTACCCTAACCTAATATTTTGCAAATTGAATAATAATATGTTCATACACTCATTAATATTTAAAATGTATTATAGCGACAGTTTATTTATATAGCTTGAGACCAGATTCTCTTTCGCAAAGGATAAAGAGGACTGCACTACACTAAAACTTATATTTTACTCCCCCACGGGACCTTTCATTAATATAAATTTATGCAAGTTATTTTATGCAAATGCGTGCATTAATATCTCTAGAGTCGGGGAAGTAAGTGTAGGTAGTTATGAAAGCGTGATCTTGCCATAAAATGATATAAACCTTAGCAAATTCTAAATTAAATTTTCGTCTGTTTACAATTTCGGAGATGAAAGGGATTTGAATGAAATTTCATATAAGAAGGTGCCATATTAAATTTATGTGATAGAAATGGAGCATGACTCTCATCACAGAGAGTGAAGGTATTTGTACTGTTAATCTGTTAACAACACGTACAATGTTACGTTACGCTACGTAGAACATGTGTCAATATCAGAAATTTTTAACACGTACGTATTCCAAGAAACTTTGAGCGTGATAAGAGAAGGTGTTCGCTGGAGGCAATAGCACGAAATTCGTTAACCAATATGAACCTTTCCTCATTAGGCGAAAATGTAATTACACACCAAGTGGCTGAGAGTCTTTCAACGAGATTCCTTTCGTGTGCTCTGATCAAAACGTAACTTTCACGTAACAGCTCCTCAGAACAGGGCCGCTACTAAGAATTTTGGCGACCAGTGTAGGAAAATTTTATGTGCATTAGTTAACTACTTATTAGAAAATTAAATAGTAAGTAAATAAGTAATCCGTTTATTTCAGGCAACAACAAAGAAGAAAAAAAATACAAGTAAAATATTTGACTTATTGATATCCAAAAATTGTTCCATTTAATATTGCTTTTTAATCGAAAACTTTCTTTAGGTTGTCGATAGAGAAAGGGCCATGAGTGTAGTGAAATAATGAATGAGCGCGTTGATTAAGTGAATGAAGAGCGGTGACGTAGCCAACGTTTAAGATGAGTGTTGCTATGCGGAGTTCTCGTTTACTTCTGTGGTGGCCTGTGTACCGCGATGTCGGCCATAGCCTCAGATTAGTGATAAAGTGTCTTCGACAGCCATAGAACTGCCGCAGTTTTGCCAAGGCCACAGAATAAATAATTCATTGCGGCAATGTTGCCAGTTACAATATTTACTCTATGCATTGCGGGTAGCGGGCAGGTCACCGCGACGATTTGTTGTGTCAATATGCCACAACTTCCCTAAACTATGATTGCCATCGTAGGTGCCGACAATATCAGTTATATTTTTATTCTGCTCCCTGCCGTGGTCACGGCCCTGTCTGCAAGTCAAACTAATTTGCATCTACAAGGTACGCTCGTATCCCTATTAGTAATCAGCTCCAAACTCTCTGCCTCACTAATATAGATGGATACTATGCAATTGGAGTATATAGGCTTTCAGGTATCGCATGAAACGGATAGTAAGCAAACAAACTTCCCGTGTTCACTTTGTTAAGCCGACAACTTCAGGCGTTAAAACTCAAAGTTACAGTTTCCATAGCGCTTGAGTTTTACGGTGAATTTCATTACGAACTTAGATCTTTAGTAGAATGGTTTCATGTAGTGATTGCTGGTCTACTTTGTGGCAATCGATAAACGATATCTTCTTCGTTGTTTTTTAATAGAGACTCAGAGTCGAGGGCACATACAGAACATGTTCATTGCAATTAGGTTCTTACTTTAAAATACTGCTTTATGACGTATACAAAAATATATCCGTTTTTCACATAATTATAATTTGGATTTTTAATGTGGTCATTTTTTTTCACACCTCCAGCACGAAAAGGGTGCTTTTGGTGCGTAAAAACTCGCAGCAAAATCGCTTTTTGCTGCGAGCCAGAGACAAAGTAGTTTCGTTCAGAAACACATTTTGGCCTAGCGATTTAACACATAGGCACATATTTTTTTATGTTATTTAATGAAATTAAGTTTATAAATTGTACTATTGACTTTTTAAAGACATAATATAATTCATTTATTAACTCAACACCCTCTAAAACAATTAAGCTACAATTAACTTTAGTTATTCGTAAAGTAAGTTTACCCAACTTCATTGACATTGAATTAAACAAGACTCAAAAGTGAGTTATATACTTTGGCTCGAAATAATTTGAGAGTAAAGTCGATTTTATTTCGACTGCTTTTGTGCTCATAAAACCTTCCAAAGAAGACGAGCTTTAATTTATTGAAACAGAATAATAGGTTTCAAAAATTATACGCTATCAGGATTTGAAGCGGCGATCTTTTCATTATCCGTCGTAATTTTAATGCTCTTTATGTACCTACTACCTACTAAATCTTTTGAAATAAATCATACTTAATAGAAATAATCATTCTCCTCACAACTCGACTTGGCTGGATGCCATTGCTGCAGCTAAGAGCCAGGTTTTATTCTTTAATGCTTTCCATCGTCAGCAGATCAGAAAAATTTCAGAGAACTGTGCTTGTATGAGATCTTGATTTATTAATTTTAAATTCATCAAAATTTTGCATAATATAATGTACTTGGCCAAGCTTAGTACAGGTTAGGTTCTAAACCACAGTTAAATCTTTATTGTTAAAATACGACTGGTTGTTCCAAGTACGTCCGTACAAAAAGCGAACTCTTCAGCTTTTTTTAAAATTAGTATAATAGATGAGTAAAACAAAAATATAATTGTAGGTAACATAAAATAACGCGCATTTTGTTGTTTAATATAAGCAGGTTCTCTGACAAATGTATACGTAGGTATATGTAAGCGGAAAAGAGTATAAAGATTGGGGAGACAGATATGAACAGAGGGGAGACATACACGCTATCATACCCGGAGTTGATGCAGACAAAACACATTGACACTGTTCATACGCTGTGTTATCGTGTCGACCAACACATTGTGTGGAAGGACGGCTGTTTCGAAGGATGGGCTTAGAGCAAGGAACGGGTGAGAGAGGATTTATTTTAATACTAGCTGTTTACCTCGGCTTAACGCGCGTAGAAAAGTTTTTCCCGAGGGAGCAACTTTTCCCGAGGTATCTACTGCCAATTTGTATATTACTGTTTCATCAAAATCTGTTTGGTAGTTTTTGCGTGAAAGAGTAACAAACAATCCAAACACCATTACGAAATTTTGCGATTAGTAGGGTAGTAGGATCACAGAACACGGGAAAAGCTCGCTACGCTCCCGGATGGATGCCGGATGGATGCAATCCTTATGAAAACGCTTTCATAGAGACAGATACAAATAACACCGAGATACTAAGTACTTAATGAAATTGGAGAAATCTGTTTAAAAACTATTTAAATGTATGAAAACATATAAAAATAAGCCAATGAAGGTCCAGAGTTTCTCATGTTTTAGATGCATCATGCATTGCTATTGGATTTTGAGAATATTATAGGTAAGAGAGTGGTACCCACATCCAGTCGGAACCGGCGGCGTCGTTCCTAGTCCTAGAAGTATATACAATTTCGAACGGTTGCTAAAAGTAACAATAAGTTAGTAGAGCTAGTCCTTTTAAGGCCTAGTAGGTATGGCTCTTTTACGATCGACTGCCCGGCTCAACGTTATGAAGGCCCGTAAAACCTTACTTACGTCAGAAAACACTGGGACAGAAACATTTCCGCAAGAAAAAGGAATTTTACAATTTACGACATGACTCGCTCTATTAAAAGCCACTCGGGAAATATTTTTATGATGTGAGGTTATTTTTGTAGCTCCGTAATCTAGAGAACTGTTGACCGTAAAACTTCTGTTGGCGATTAAGATAGAGTTACGTTCTTTTATAGTTTGCTAGTTCTATGAAGTTCTGGGCCTTAATGTAAGCATTTTGTAACCAATAAATACTACCTAAACTTTCACAATAAAAAAAATTAAGATTCAAATAATTTGAGATAAGGTCAGTTGAAAAATGTCCTGTGTGTATTATCTTCAATTTGTACCTTATGTAGACAACAAACTTCTTGTAGACTTTCTGCATTTCTGAGCAAGATGTCTGTCCATATGGTCCATGCCATTTTTTTCTTTCTTTTTTTAAGTATAGAAGGTACTTTACAATAGTTATAAAAATAACATATATAGGTATTTATATAATTCTCCGACTTGTAAAGTAAGCAGATCCTTTTGAGCTATGGAGACGCGACTGAGCAATAAATTCATAGTTAATTTTATGAAATGTTCTATTCAATGAAGATCAAAACTTTATTCTCTCTAACCGACTCGCACTTTACAAGAAAGTGAGCATTCCCAACTCACACCCTATTATCAAGCACGACTATATCCCCGGGGAGGTGTCTGCGAAAGCCGTGAAAGCCTTTTGATAAAACCGCCACTTTATACTATGGTATCAACTAAATATCCAACGTATTACGTATACGTGTTATCCAACGTAATAGGGCTGTCTCTCTGGAGTAAGTAAGGGTCTGTCGTAAATTTTAGATTTTTTTTCATTATCGGTGAGAACCTGTATCGTACAGTGTGGAATTGAAATTGAAATTTTAACTTTTAAATTATAGAAGCATCTATTACACAATGTACCACCCTGGTGATTCAGATGTTTTACCCAAGAAAATTTCTAATAGTTTAGTCAAATAGTTTTTTCAGATATAGTTAGAACAGCGTCTTACTTAACAATAAATATTTGACACATGTATCTGTATTAATTGACGCAAATAATGTGGTTCACATCCTGGTTTCAGACCTGATAAATATAAGTTTCCAAGGATCCCAAGGCAGAACGCAGGAGTTTAATAAGGACCTATGTTTTATGTTTGTTTGTTTTTTTGGACAAATCCACACACGGCTGTTTAGTCCCAACTAAGCCGAAGCTTGGAAATGGGTACTCAACAACTGATAAACATACATAGATACTTTTTAAATAAATACTTAAATACATATAAACACCCAGAATCCGAAAACCAACAGTTGTGCTCATCACACAAATGTTGGTCCCGGGTGGGAATCGAACCCACGACCTTTGGCAGTAGGCAGAGTCACAACCACTACGCCAACAGACCATTCAACCTATAAACTACAATTGATTGAATTTGCCGCAACACAGTATTTTATCTTATTTTATTCGGGGGCTAGGTATACCTGGGGACACTTCGACCCTATGAGATCTGTTGTGCGAAACCTTGTCGGCAATGCAACGGTGCCCCTATCCATCTTTGGTGGACTTCACACAGGTACGCCTTAGCATAGACATTGTGTTATTTGGCGTATGCACGTTTCCGACACAGTATGCAGCTACTCTCGCAAATGTGGTTGCGTAATACCCCTCTAATGATACCAGGAAACCAAAGCATCCGGTATCGCTTACGGCACATCAGCGCGCCGCTCGTAGATACTATCCCATTAGGTCACCTGCACTGATAATTAGATTAACTCAGGATCACATGCGACCGACCGATAGAGCGGGCAAAGGCCTCAATCGACCAAGATATAAAGGCGTTCGCTCAACGACCGGTCCGGCAGCGTACCGGCCCTTTCGACCGGACGCGGCCGCACAATCGGATTACTCTCGCGGATTTGAACTCGTGACCTGGATCCCAACTGGCCATAAATATCGGCTCAGACTGCTGCTGTGTGATCTTTATTACTGAGCCAGGCGGAATGCTCAATATTTTAAGAACTATATTATTTTAGCCTTATTATACAAGTAAGCTTTTTGTATTAGTTTTCTAATATTAAATTTACTGGAGATTTATAAGCATTCCAATTGTTCACTTAGGGTTTTAGGTTTTAAGTACCTTATCCGTTGCTAGGTTTTTAATACTATATATTAGTCTTCGATTGTACAAAAAAAAGCCACTCAGTAATACACTGGCAAGGAAACGTGCTTTAAAATTAATAGCTAATCAAATATGTGCGTAGAACTGCGTAGAAGTATAATAATCTATTCTTACAATAAATTTTATTTCAAACTATTTATTATTATTATTATTGCTATGGGGGCAATAAGCAGGCGGACCTCCTGATGTTAAGAGGTCACCGCCGCCCATAGACACCTGCAACACCCGGGAGGTGCTGGTGCGTTGCCGGCCGCGGTTGAAGGGCTCTTTTGACTCTCTTCTTGAAGGACCCCATATCGTAGCTTATCGTATCGTACTTCCTCTAATTTTGTATTCGGCTTGACCATTTGCATACATGAATTAAAAAGATATTATTTTTTTAATTAAAATCCTTTTAATTTATACTGTGTATCAACAACCGATCAAAATCCGTAACCGGATAATGAAGCATTCAATAAATTTAACCGAAATCGGTCGGGTCGCCCGTAAAATCCTGAAATTAAAGCAGCGTACTTAATTAAAGCACAAAATATGTAAATAAGAGGCGCTTCTGTGCCATATTAATAGCTACTTAGTGCGAGCTGCAAGACTAAACACTTTCTAAAATAACAGAGATCTAGATGAAATTAAAGACATCAGAAAACTGAGATACCTACTAAGACGTAACACAAAAATAATGATTTCATATTTTTCTAATAATCTAAGTCTAATTATGTAAGTCCAATAGAAAGCAGACAACTCATTATGTTTTATTAAAAAAGTTTTAAGCGAGAAATATTCTGTGGACATTGAACAATCCTAGAAATATGAAACTTAAAAACCGCTATTATCTGTAGTTAGTTTGGTCTTAGAATACGGAACGGATATATATGATTCAGAATATAAGATCTAAACTTCAGTCTTAAGTGAGATTGGCATTTAGACTACTTGCTGTTATTGTGCTAGAGGGATGTCTTAATGATAAACTTCCATGGAGTGCCTGATGGCTCAACATAGATAAATATAGTAATGAACAAGCTATATGTATGAAAGCAGGGCCCTGTGCTGTTGGGTTTGTTACTGTTTCTTCCCTTCGGCAACGTACAGGTGGAAACAGAGTAGTTTTAGTTTTAGACAGAATTGACGTCAAAAAGAGAATATTGTATTCCAATTTTGAATAAACGAATTTTAAATTTGAATTTGTGCCCCCTGAGTACCTACCAGGAAACTTTTCAAATACCATTACGACTATAGAAACAATTCGCTAACAAATGATTAACGAACCAAGGAAAAGATCGACCACTACTGAACTAAAACAAAAGGACAGCAAGGAAATAAAATGAAAGTTTCCTAAGTGAAATTCAGTTTCTATTTTTATTGGAGGAGAATTTATATTGGACGCAGCTGACGCTCGTGCATTCGAGCTTTCGCGTTTTCCAATTGTGAATTTTATGATCTTCTAATATTCTATTTTGCGGGACACGGATCTGCCTTGAGGCCTGTCTCGTTTCACGTAACATATGAACTAGAGAGACTATGCAAATTTACACAGAAAAAGATTCCTTGAAAGAATTGATACGAATCGGAACTAGGAAAAACTTGAAACAATTCGATGTGACTCGAACATTTGAATTGAAATCGATTTCTTTTGTATGTATCAGAAACTGAACTTTCAAATAGAAGTCTTTCAGACAGATAATAATGTCCAGCAAACCGCACAGGGTGGATCTATGTCGGGTGGAAAGGAGGTCAATTTATAGAGCAGAACTAGACATGATTAAGACTTCAACTATGTCTCAAATATAATATTACCGGATTCTAGAATCACGCCTTGACTGAAATTCGCTGAACAAGCCGCTTAATAATTAAAGGTATTTTAGAGAAACAGTTATCATTAGGATTCATACATTAGGTAGGTATGTACCTACAGCTGTAACTGTAATTACCTACGAGCATGTATTTACCACCGACAATTGAAATCTCGGGCTCCGACCCATGTCTAACCATTCCCGCCACAATCCAGCGGCGAGGCCAAGACACAAAGGCGCTAAACACGACGTGTCTGATATTACTCAAACTAACGTATATTAACCAGCTACCTCAGAGTCATGTTACAAGTAAACTTCTTGTATTCAAATATTGATCTCTTGATTTCTAACGTGAATCGGCGAAATCAATGATTTCGATGTCGATGATACTAATAAACGATCCAGCATTTGTATAATATACGTTTGGCAGATCTGATAGGAATCGTGAAGCATTCGAAATTAAATGAAAGCTGCGAAATTAGATTTTAAACGCTGGGGTTAAATGCAATTAAAAACATACTGAATCATTTTGTGAACGAATGTAACGAAACAAAAACAAACTTGCACCACCACAGTTAAGGCTCAGTAAGGTCAGTAAATCATTCACGGGGCAATGTATACGCTTCTACAACAAACTACCAGAAGAAATCTTAAATATGAATGACAGAAAATTTAAGACGCACATTAAACAACAACTTTGTAAGAAAGCTTATTATAGGACAGTCGATTATCTAAATGACAAAGATGCCTGGTGTTAATGTTACTTCAGCCTCGCACAATCTTTACAAAATAATGTTATGTACAAACTTGATTTTAAAAGATGTGTTGCGAAAGTTTGTTGCGCCACTTCTTCTTCCCAGCTCTATATAACACCTTGGAGGCGGTGGTAGATAAAAAATTGACGTTGTATAAATGTACCTAGTGTACTTACATGCAATAAAATACTTTTGAATTTGAATTGAATTTGAATCAAAGAAAGCAAAAACTGACCTCATATGTGTCGGTCTCTTTGGAACATAAAAAATATTTTTTTAATATTTGAATAAATTCGCACAGCCGGCACCCCTCTGTGCCCCGCGTTGCTGGGCTTTTAATTTATTCCCTCTGGTCGTCACCATGCGACATTAGCCACGCCAGGGCCTGTTGGGTCCGCCCGTCCGTGAATGGAGGATGAATATCGCTGGAGACAAATTTATTCGAATAGCAGAGAGAACCGCGAGTAGCAACTTACTTTACAGTGAACTGCGAAATGACTTTAGGGGAATAAGTAGGTCTGGTCTTTTGGCGGCTTTCTGTACATATCCCTTAAAGAGTGTTAAAGAGCCCAATCGGGTTTCTAAATGTAGTTTAAATACTAGACTGTAAAGTCTAGACAGAATTATTTTTTCAAAAACCAAAAGCTGACAGGGATATGTACTAGAGTTACTACTCAACTCAACTCACAAATATTATGTGCAATTCGGTTTTTTATTTTAGTCTATGTTAGCCAAAGCTAATCACTATCACTACCTATACAATATTTCGTCAAAATCTGTTGAGTGGTTTCTGCGTGATGCTGAATAGACAGAGAGACAAATAAACAAAAAAAGCTTTCGGCCTCTTCCGAAGATATCCCCGACGTTTTTTTAAATATTTAATGTACAGACACAACTTTTTTATAGTTTTATTATTATGTATTGAACAAAATAGCTGATATTAAAAAAAAATTAAATATTTTGTTCTCCTAACTTTAGGTAAGTACGTTATAAAATTGTTTAGCCTTTCCTAGGTCTCACATCCCAGATGTCACTGGCTCATGCAAACTCAGTGGGGAAAGTGTCGGGGAATGGGGAATTTAAATAGAAAATTCCAAGCTGTACAAAGTAAAAACAATGATGCAGCATATTTACGTAATATACTTGGGTAAGACCACGCGAGACCTTAGAAAGACAACCATGGTATTATGTACAAATAAATTATCGTTTATACGGTTTAGAGTTACGATTTCGAGAATGTAATAATGTCCGGGACTAAACATTTTCAAAGTCCATAAACAAAGTCTATAAGAGTGGTTTCTATAAATCTGTACCTAACTGAAGTTTTATGAACTGACATAACAGAAACCCTCGATTTTTTTTGCAAAAACTTAAACCAATATTCGGTCATTGGGGATAACGTCTGTTCCTTTGTGTAGCTCAGGCGCGAACTTCGAAAATTTGCTTTGAGCTAATTTCGACAAGTTGCCCAAGTTATTACAAGTTAAATTGAAATTCTGAAAGACCTGCACAAATTCACTGCTGTGGGTAATTTAAGGGGAAAAACAGGCTGTTTACGGCGGGCGGGCTAAACTTGCTAGCGCACTCCCGCGCCATATTTCGTGAAAATGGTACGAGAATTGTTTATTTTTTTACATTCGTTACAAAATAACTTTGTTCTGGGACGAAATTTGCTGCATTTGTCGTTTGCCAACTGTATTTGTTGACATGCATTTAATGTGATGTTTTGCTCACCGATGGGTTTCTTTACTCGTATATTGATATCAGTTCTGTATCTGTGATTTTTGGAAAATATAGGAAGCCTATAAAATGCCAATCTCATTTTGACAATCATGAATATAATCTTGGCGTCTATGACCTGGTTAAGAAATAGTAGGTATTCGTACCTACTCAGTGATCGTCTAACGTCAAACTAAGGTGACTGTCGATCCGCTATCATCGACTGATCGACCAACAAGTAGGCAGTCACATCGATGATTCACTCCAACAACGTTACACTTTAAACAAACTCATCAATAAGCTTGATCAAACTTTCAAACGGTTATAGTCTGTAAACAATCTGGCTCACAAAGTCAGCGCTCTCGTTTATTTACAATGCACGCTGCCAAAGCGCCACAGCCGCTGAATTAGCATAATACAAGCTGCCCGCTGTGCGGTCAGCGGTAAAACTGTTTGTTCTGTATAAACAGGCAGCGCTTTAATATTTGTTTCATTGTACATTATTATTTTTTGTCCCTATTATTAACATTGCTGAGTAGTATCAAGATGATCAACAGCAGGTAATTAGGTCTTCACATTAATTGTGTATATGGTTTGAAGACGCAGAAGATCCTGCACATGAGATCTGAACTACTTATATTACTGAAAGCACAGAATTTGTTGACCACTGTTGTTGTTGTTGATTGTTTTTTAATCGGTTGAAAATACAGGTTATTTTTGCAACGATACGCCTGTGTGAAATTTAAAAAAAATTAGGCGCTTGTTTACGCTACGGGATATATATTTTTATATACTAATTTTATTGTATTTATAGATAGCTATTATTAAAATTGATATTGATTGATTGGTATCTTTGAGGTATCGATATGTTGATTCTGTATGACCCGATTCGGAAAACACACATTAAAAATTTGACAGCAATAAAAATAGTTTTAATATTAGTCCACTAATTATCAAATCAAGTAAACTGTGAAATATCGAAGTAAACCCGAGGATTCCTCTCACTGTGACAACTGGATCAGAGCCAGTCGTGAGAAAAGAAATGAAAAGAAAGTTTAATCAATGGTGGCCTTGCAATTCAAATCAATAAAACCGACTCAATGAAAGAGATAACGGATAACGAAAAGTGGAAGAAGCAACAAATTCCCCTCAAATCAATCATTTCCGCCTTAAAATCCAATATAAATGGACCGTCTCGACGCAAGGGGAAGAAAATAAATAATAAGGCGAGACAGTCTTATCAGGACGATATCGAATAAAACTGTCACAACCGCCCATCGCGAATGCTTTACAAATAAATAAATAAATAAAATTTGGCTGAGCCGGTGGATAACACAGCGCCCTCCTTCAGTAAACACCATTACCGGGTCCCTGGCTATAAACCCGCCAAGATAAGATGAATAGGGACAGAAACCCCGTGAAAATGGATATCGAGTGTTTTCTTTATGGCTGTGTAAACCATGTGAGTCAGCGATGTTTTCGCGTTCGCGTTTTTTTCATTTTGCTTATTCAATGATATTTGAGAACCCGCAAGTCATGTTAATAAAATAAATCTAAGCCGGACATTATTTGGTCTCTCCAAATACTACCTAGGTCCATAAAATTTGTTCTCACCGGATTTTTTCTATATTAAAGCGGGAAGTTTAACAAAAGCTTCCTAATAATTAGTTAGAGTAGGTGGTCTAAATGCCTGGCAAGTGCGGGGATTTTCGTCAATTCTGTCTGTCCTGTGTGTATTTCCTGTGTGTTTGTTATTATTAATAATTCAAAAAATTTTCCAATTGTTTACTAATATAGTTTCTAAGTAGGTAGGCTCGACTAACAATTATGGGCAATGTGTGGCCTGAAATAAAAGAATTTTATTATTATATTATTTAAATGGAAACAGCAACTTTACAGTAAGAACTTAACACTTTATATACGAACGAACGAAAAAATGGCAGACGGACGTAGTGGTTCCTCTGGCGGTGGTACAGGTCTGGATGGCTAATTACTAACCTATTTCTGCCTTAAATAAGATCTCGTGAGATTTTATCGGACTCCTTTCCCATTTTGAGCTCACGTCCTGGGTAATATGTACATACATACCCAATACTTTTGTATATCAGCCGAAAGACGTTCACTGCCGGACAAAGGCCTCCCGCAAAGATCTCCACGACGACCGGTCCCGCGCTAACCTCATCCAGCCGGGTCCCGCGACCTTCACCAGATCGTCGGTCCACCTTGTGGGAGGCCTGCCTACGCTTCGTCTTCCGGTACGTGGTCGCCACTCGAAAACCTTTCTGCCCCAAAGGCCGTCAGTTCTACGAGCGATATGCCCTGCCCATTGGCACTTAAGCTTTGCCTTTGTATATAAGTATAATTGAAATTGTTCAGAATGACCCCGGCTGAAATGTGTATAAAATGCTCAAAATATCGCACAATATCTGACCATATTCACCTCGTTTACGGTGGCACTGTTGCTGACGGAGTTCTGTCAAACACATTGCTTCTCCCACGCTATTGTGTGCGGAGCCGGGCGCGATCTGTTTGCGTGTAAACATTTCCGTGCCGATGGTTTCAATACACGTTTGATTCCGCAGAAATCGAGGGACACATGCAAATCGTAGCACATCGGTTTTCGGAGAACTTGTATACAAGCTATACATAGCTTACAGCTTTTTATTAAATTCTAGAGTACACCTACTGAAAAACCTTTTGTTGGAAAATGAACGAATGAATGGCCTTCTGACATTTAATCTATGTTTATTTTATTAAATCAATATTATTATTAATTTATTTCATAGAAGTAATGTGTTTATTTAAGTACATAAAAAATTCAAATATTATTTATTTACATATAACTTTAATAATTTTGTATTTTTTGACTTTAATACACTTTGTCGATTCCACAAGGCAGATTTAATTATTCACGTTAAATTCCTATAGTGGAAAAAATGTATATAATCACATTAATACAATTCAATATGGAAGTAATTAAGTAAAATTTAGTGAATGCAATCTAATCTGATCTACTAATATTTTTCTAGCTTGTGTTATTTCTAAGTTGATAGGTACAAAGCCACTTACAAAGTATATACCTACTTCAGCAGAAATTATATCCTAACCTAATCGACTCAGTGGAATGACTTCCCCAATCGGTCAAACTTTAATGAAATAGTTAGCAATCGATTAATATTGGAATTTAGCAATAAACCGTTTAATAGTTTCCTATTAGTTTGCGGAAGTTGGAGATAGCTATTAATATAAATAGCTAAGCACAATCTATAAATACCTCACTAATAAAATGCACAGTATGTCTTTTTGTTTATTCATAATCCGAGAAGCTGCTTAGATATTTTGATGAAGTGTTAAATATAGATATTATTTGCGTTTTAGTACAACTGAATTTTTGAAAAAAAACCTTATTAAAAAAAAGATTTTTAATGATTTCATTTCTAATACGCAGTGTTTACGCAAATAATAATTATGTAGGTAACTCAACCTTTAAAACTTTTCAAATTCTTAACTTTCTGAAGTTGATCATAGATGTTGCTAATTCGATCCATAAATTACCTTAGTTCTAGTTTACCGCACGATTTTCTGAAGAGGATTTCGGTAGGAAATTATATTCGGCACTTGTACAGAATATTGGGTTACCCGTATGTACGCGCCTCCGTCATGTATGCCGCAGTAATAAAAGCCATTCATTACGTTCCGTTCAACGTATGTTCATCCACTAAACACGAGTGTAATTGCAGAAATAGATTACCTATTCGGAGTATTATTGTTGATTGTTTAGAGCAGGAAGGTTCGAATCTCTTTGGTGGCGCGCGCGCTCCCCTATGGAGACTGTATCTTTCATATTTAGTATGGTAACCAATGGTGCCACTTACAGAGGTGCGGAAAAAGGAAGCGGAGTAGCGGGAGGAGGTTGCTAATACTTTATATGGAGTTTGAAAATGAGAATGTGTGAGTGAGTAACAGCATTGTCATACATTTGACACCCATAGAATGCTTCTTTTACGCCTCTTTAAGGGGCCGCGAGCACGCACCAAAGAGATCTTAACTCTATGGTTTTCGAGATTCAATAACTACATTACTCACATTAGAAAGAAATGTCAAATGATAAAACACATGACAAGCGTCAAAACTATGACAGTGTTAGTTAGTTCACTTTGTTGTCACTTTGAATTTCAAAGTTTGAAGCCATGCTCTACATGTTGTACATTATATATCTTTACGCTATGTTCCTGACGGGGTAGGTAGAAAGCACGGAGCGCAAAATATAATTATAATTACGTATAACTGTGAAATTGCTTGTTTAACATTATTTTCAAAAGCGTTTGGAAGCAGGCTCCGAAATTTGGCTACGAAACGGTCCGAAGGGAAAAAACCGTATTATTTTTATTTTTAGTGTGACGCCGCGCGTGATCGGATTCTGTGCATTGTATGTTATCTACAAAGTATTTAATGGTATGTTTAATAGTTGTTGAGTACCCCCCATCCACAAGCTTCTGCTTTTGGGACTAAACAGCCGTGTGTGAATAACACAGTGCTATGAGCTCTACGCCGTAGCAAAAGAGTAGATATCATTTGCAGGTAAACACAAACGATGCTCCCGTCTAAATGGCAAACTGCATTTTCTGAGCTCCAAAATGCGTCAACCGCAGAGCCGTTTCCTGCAGGTCTCACAAACATCGCTAGTTCTAGTATCCGTAGTATCGCAACGTAGCATCACGGCGCGGTATCTAAGTATCCAAGTATCGCAGCAATCAAAGTGAAAGCTTTCAGTGTTTCAACGGCACGTCGGATATAGGAAGTTAGTGTCGACGCTTTGTTACCTGTGTGAGTTACGTATTACTTTGATAGACCTTTGGGGCTGCAGAATGAAAAGAATGGAATCCAACCTTGTATAATGTAGTTCGTTAACCACAGAATGGAGCGAAGTAGTTCTAGTTTATTTTTAAAGGTACATAATGATGTGAATGTCACTTAAATAGTGAGTTTACTTACGTCTAGGTATGAAAAGGAAATGTCTGTATGGAGCGACAATACGAGTAAATATCACTAAATACAAACGGGTGATAGATTTAATGGTAAAATGATACCTGTGTCATCCATCCTCTTCCTTAGAAAGAGTTACGTTCCTCAATTCCTTTTAGTAAGTATTTTGTTTCTTTTACTTTTTAAATCTTAAGCGATCGAGAGAGGTTGATGAACGAACGAACCATATAAATGAATGAGTCAGACACAGATCACGAAATAAATACTTCCGTTCGTTCTGAACAGTAGCTATTTGCGAAATGTTACGACCTCACATTACCTTCTCCACAGATTGCAACATTAAACAGCAGCTAATTATTTCAGTGAAATTCGTTTACACCAGCATGCTCCCTGTATTTACAGCGATAAAATAATTTCCCCACTCCCCGGCTGTTAAAATTCCTGATGTGGCGTACTGTGGCATACTGTGGCGCGCTAGGCGTAACGAGCATTCGAAATAATTTCGAGCGAACACTCCGCTCCCGAATCGTTGACGAATAAATTGAGCGTTCTCGACGCCCCTTAATTAGTGTTGCCACCCTTCAGTTAGTCAGTATGTCGATAATCGATTACTTGTGGGCAAAATATCGATAACCATAATTAAGCTAATATCGATACTAATTATGGTGTACTTTAGTTAAACGAAAAACATGTTTTTTATTCACTTCTCATCTGTCTAATATAAAATTGTTCTGAGCAATTGATAGTATTTATTTGATCAATTTAAAATCACCCAAATTCTTTATACCTCTGTCGGTTTAATGCTTTGGTATTTTGAATGTAAGAAACATTCCAACTTGTTTGTCGCCACAGTCATGAATCGTGAATTATGATATTGTGTGCGTTTTAAATATTCGATAGCATGTCGATATTTTGACGACGCTAACTCTCATTATTGTAGGCGAATTTTCAACATTACATTACGCCCTTCGAAATGCCTTTCCGTGAATAATAAAATTCATTTTTGTTAATAAAATTTTTCAATGATACTTAACACTAATGTTCTCATTGTAAAACTAATATTGCTTTAGATAATTTATAATTTTTAGGGTTCCGAACCTCAAAGAGGAAAAAAGGAACCCTTATAGGATCACTCGGTTGTCCGTCTGTCCGTCTGTCCGTCTGTCAAGACCATTTTTCTCAGGAACGCGTGGAGGTATCAAGTTGAAATTAATATCAAATACTCAGGTCTGCAGTCCCTTGGTGTCGTGAGAAAATCAGACTTCTAAGTCATCGCAGTTAAAATATATTGCCGATTTCGCTGCATTTTTGAGTATCTTGGTAACCAAAACCTATGGGGTACGTCCCGTTCACCTAGAATCTTGAAATTTGGCAAGAAGCAAGATATTATAGCACAAGTAAAGGAAAAAATCTGAAAACCGTAAATTTGTATTTACATCAAAAAAATTTTTTTGTACAAAAGTACAAACAAACTTAACTTTGCGTATGAGCAAGCTACCGTTATAAATTAGTACAATGACGTAAATAATTGTTGAAAGAATTCGCTAGCGTCTAGAAATTTCATCATTACAGATCTATATTAAATAATTTCATAAGGTTTTACAAATTATACTAAAGGTTTAGCTAAGTCTGGAAATAAAATCACTTAAAAAATGAATAACATTTGACCAATAGCGTAAACACGTGATTTAGCATTTGACATGACAGGACTTGTTTGACTTGTTATTGGTCAATTTATTTCTGTATATTTTTTAAATTCATTTATTGGCGCATTCTTTTTGTCGTGCCAGTTCGAAATTTAAAAAGAAAGGTTTTGAATCTAAAAAGGTCGCCACGATGTCTAACCAATACTGCTATAGAATGCATGGCATGTTAGTTACCAATAATAATAGTACTAACACTACAAGAACTGACACAATTATAGATAATGTTTTTTCCAATTTTAATATACAATTCGGTACTATTCATTTTTTTAGTCACCATTTACAAATCTGGGTCAAATTTAATGAATAGGTATACTTAGAGAACTTTGATTTCCAAGAAAAATCTTCGAGACTTCCCGACAGCTACCACCAATGTACAGGGTGGAAATTTCAGACGCCACATGGAGGGAAAGTTATTCTGATGATTAACCTTTTCGATCGGTATCATAAAGATACATAGCATGTATTTTTTCCACATTATTGTCAGATTCGATTCCCGACTCAGACTCGTGGTTTCTTTAAAATGTTTGAATGCAGTTTTACTTCATCATCATATCAGCCTGTAGACGTCCACTGCTGGACAAAGGCCTCCCCCAAGGATCTCCACGACGACCGGTCATGCGCTAACCTTCAGTTTTACTTAATTTTGAAAATAAAAGAATGTTTCCTTTTAGTAAAATTTGGAATCTGTTATATTTAGGGTACCTACCTACTTTGCCTCCAGGTGGCGTCTGAAAGGAGACGTTTCACAAATGTATGGAGCCCCGGCCTGGACCTTGTACACATATAATTATGAAATGTCAATATTATATAAAAGTGGTTTAATGATCATTTTGGTATATTTTGGCTTAGTTTTTGTGTAGAAATGCATTAAACGTTATATTATAGGCAACACTTACCCTAAAAATAAAGATGGCTGCCACTGTCAATGACATATCATTTGACGTTTTCCACGACGTTTCCATTCGTTTACCATTCCACATTTTTTGTCGTGATCTGCAAAATAACTTGTGCCGTGTTGTTCCCAGCTAGATATTTACATAGGTATAATTATTTTCATTACAGTGCAAAAAATAATTTTAAAAAAAGACGCTGGTCTACCCTGTCTATGATTAATAATTCATAGACAAAGTAGACCAACGTCGTCTTTTTTCCAATTCTAACGCATTGCCTAGATGTGGAAGGAACGCTTTTAAGCCAGATCTTTTATAGTCATGGAAAGCTGATTTCAAGTACCTCTAGTCAAGTATGTTCGGATACGCATCAATTATTTATAATTCATAAAACCGATAATCGGTTCTCATCACTAGTAACGCGTGACTGATGAACGCAGTCACACCATTAATCTGACGTCAATCTCACTAAGACTGACGAAAAAATCAAAATATTCAGAAATCCATCCGTCCAATCTATCAATCCGTGGGTTAGATGGTCAGTTTCGCGTCAATATTACCAGACTGATGGTTTGGACTAATATAAAACGATTGCCTAACCGACGTCAATGAAAGAACGAGGAAAGAATCGGGATAAAGGGATTAGTCAAACGGACCGGATTTGGCTGTATGGCTAGATACCTTTACCTAAAAAAATGCTTTTATAACACTCAATGCAGCCATCAAACCAAAATGATATTCAATGCAGCCAACAAACCAAAATCACATTCAATGCAGCCATCAAACCAAAATGATATTCAATGCAGCCAACAAACCAAAATCACATTCAATGCAGCCAACAAACCAAAATGACACTCAATGAAGCCAACACACCAAAATGACATTCAATGCTGCCAACAAAATAAACCAAATTCGTGACATTACAAAGTAGGTACGTTCAGAAATCACAGCTCGAAACTTCGACACATTTTTATGCAATGAAAAATAGTTGGTGTATAGCTGTTTTATGGAAGTTAATAACCAACTGACGATCAGTTTTCCCATTTTTGTTTTTTTATATATTTGTTTCTTAGGAAGATAATTTAGTTCATGATTGACAGTTATCCCAATACTCCGGACTCAGTTTCGGAACGGACTCGTATTAAACGTACATGTTGCCAGCTTTGTCATCTATTTAATAAAATATTGCTTTTCTACCAGAAAAATACTGCAAATATTTCAATTTTAGTATTATTTTAATAACCTTCAGATTTTTCCTCGAATTTCCCAAAAGTGTACATAGTGCAGGCCGGATCTGAAACGTCTCCTTTCCATCCTGTATATTGAAGGCAGTGGTAGATACAATATAACGTGTATAAATTACTCATAATGCAATAAAATATTTTGACATTGACTCGATTCCCGTGAACTACGAACTAATTTACATAGGTACAGTCGACCGCACGTCAGTGGTAACACATTGACATTGAGCTGGCCTAGCCTATTAGGGAGTTTTAATACTAGGAGAGACCAGTTTATACTGGTTTTGTTTCCACTGACGTGCGGTCGACCGTACCTACAAGTTTGTAAGGAACCCTCGGTGCGCGAGTTAGACTCGCACTTGTCCGGTTTTGTTTATTTTTGTATCTTACGCCCTATTGGTAATTGACTAAGCTTTTGAAGTATACGCCACTAATATTTTATTCATATAAACACAGGTATCTAGGTACATAGATCTCCAAAAGTTTCACTTCGCAAGAAATCTTGAATTATAAAAGTTTTTTTTTTGTTTTTGCTAGTTTCTGCAGCAGTGTCTCGATGAGGCTGACGTAAACAACCTACAGTGTGTTCCATTTTCTGTCACAGTTTCCCAAGTAGTTTCAGACGCTTACTTCGAGGCTCCATCTTCAGATGCGCTGTTCAAGTCTTACAGACACGTATTTATTGTTTGGGCAATCAAGTTGAAAGCTCTCTGTCGCGAGAAGTAGGACTTTCCGCCGTACTATATCAACCTGTATATTTAAGTTACTGCTTCGCTCGCAGAACTTTGCTTTGTCTGAGTATTGCAGCTCGTTTGTTCGGGACTAAGCAGCAAATATTTCTCATCGCATGTTTTATGTAATTTTACTTGTGTGCGCATGAATGGATGTTGTATTTCTTTATGATTTAAGAGGCCAACAATAAATATAGGCGACTTCTGTAACTCTTTTGTAATATTGACTCTTATAGGTTCTCCTGTCGTTACTATACTTATTTACGTAATATGCCATTTGGATAATATTACAGGTGTTTAATGATACCCTAAATCTTAAGTTATAATTAATAACATTTTACGAGATAGTTCAGTTAGTTAGCAAGATTTAGGTTTGTTGTTTTAACAAGAATTAGGTTCAAAATCCTGGAAATTTTAGTTAGAATATTTAAAATGTAGTTTAAATAACTAATTCGAAAACCATAAATAAGACGGTTATCTTAAAACATGCGTGTGTTTGCCAACAGGTTGCAACAGAACCTACTATGGCGACATCGGCCGGACCTATGAACTGGAATTGCACCGCCCTCGTGAAGACCTCATCCCCTACGTATGTCTCCTGACCATCACGGCCCCTGGAGGGATTCATGGTGACTTGGTGCAGGTTAGCAACTCTATTGTTCATTCACTAATGACAAAAGGCGACGCGCGGTCCAAGCAAAATTTTCCTTAATAAATGTCCAAAGTTCTGCATGTTTATGTACGGTCGACCGCACCGCACGTCAGTCGAAACAAAACCAGTAGGTCAAAGTGTTTCCACTGACGTGCGGTCGATTGTACGATGATATTTATAATTTAAGGGTCCAAAATTATCTATTTTAAACTTACTACCTTATCTGTTATTACATTGTGGAATGCAATAAATTGATTGAGTGATTTAAATTATTCATTGATTGATGATTTTAATTTAAAACAATTGAGACAAAGCACAGAATACAAGCCTTATCTTGTTTTTTCCGATAAAACATTGTTAAATCGATTGATGAATGGTGTGAAAGTTGGACGGTGTGGCGGTACCGGGTACATTTTATTATACTTGAATCCATTATCTCACTCGGTAGGTATACAAGAAGATATTGCTTCAATTAAACTACAGTTTATCCTTTAAATTTTTTTGCGTTCGTGGAAAATACGCTTCTTCCATCATCGTCTAAAAACATTATAATATTTTTATTATCCAATAAGCGCTTGTAGAGACATTTTAGGGCTATGTTAGTTAAACTAGTAGTTCCGTGAGAACAGTAGACCTCGCCAGCCCTTATAAACCAAACCTAAAAGAAACCAACAAAAGTCAACTTTGTAGTTGGAGACAGAAAAAGTACCTACTAAAGTGACAAAAATTAGCACTTTAAAGCTTAATATTTCGCAAACGGATCCCTGAATCGAAAAATGTTTATCACACACCCGCGATATTTTTGAAAGACCCATCCAACGATACCCCACACCATGGATATCACGCGGAAAAAAATAATTTTCCATTTTACGTATGCAGTTCTATGAACATAATTTATTTTTTCAACTTTCTTAAGTCGATCCACTATTACTCAAAAACTAATAGAACCTACTTAGCCGTAATAGTTTTCCTTGTAACTACGTTATATATGCTACTGCCATGAATTTTTTCACATTTCCAGAAGCAACCGTTTAGCTGGCAGGGGGGGGGGACACGTGACTCTAACAAAAATTACCGCTTTAAAGCTTAATATTTCGCCAACGGATCCCTAAATCGAAAAAATGGTATTCACACACCAGCAATATTTTTGAAAGACCTATCCAACGATATCCCACACTATGGGATTCACAAGAAAAAAAAAGTTCACTCCCACTTTGCGAGTATGGTAGGTACTCTAAAAAAAATGTTTTTCAAAATTTTATTCTACTCATTTTGTAGGTTTAATTAATTTATACATATGCCAAATTTTCGTCAAAATCGGTTGAAAAATGCGACCTGTAGAGAATTACAGACAGACAGACAGACAGACAGACAGACAGACAGACAGACAGACAGCCGGACAAGAGCATTTTTGGCCAGTCTCGAAACGTAGACGCTTCGCTCGCTTCGCTCGCTCGGTCAATTATATCAAACTTACATTTGTAAAGGGAAACTCCTGATGCCAATCATCCATCAGCCCTAGGCTAATCGCATCCCATTCGAGTAATAAAGTTCCGATTGCTTCAAACTTCAATCTCACGGATTGAACAGGATAAACTCTTGAAAGTAATTAATTCCGTTAAATAATTTGCCTTCTCAATTACTAAAATTACTTTCCTTTCCGAAAATAGCTCTTTAAAAACCTCATAAAGCTCGTTGGTGTCAAAAATATAAAAGGAAATGTGAGTTGAGCTTTTTAAGGGGCTGGAATGGCCGGGATATGAAAAATGCGCTGTCGGGGAAGCCGGTTCATACCTTTCAGATATACATATAAGTATACGTACAATATCCTACCCTCAAAGCTGCACCCCTCCCATCTCTTACCGCATCCTTGAAGGCTTCAGTTTATCCCTTTCAATTTAGCTTTAGAAACCTACAATTCATGAGTGTCTAGAAAGTCCCTTGCAGGGTAATTTCTCTAAGAGGATCAAACTAAATATACTTACAAGTTCGTATTGGTTCATACATATAAGGCGTACAGACTTCATACGCTGACTTCGTTTGTCCGGCAAATTGCTTTTTAGACGATATGATCTTATTATAACAATATTTAATAACAAGATAAACTATTCAATCAAACGTGTGGCCAGTCTCTTCTACTGTGACCAGTTTGGAATTTGTACTTATCGTTTTGCCATCGCTCGCTAAAATATTTTCACGTCCAAAAATAAGCTAGAACCCAACAGATCGATCGATGCCAGGATACGAGGACTTACAATAAGGTGGATTTAATTTCATGTCGCGTGCGCTCGTACTTACCCGGGCCGCGATAACCGTCCCGGTCAACCCTTTAAACCCTTGCGATTGTTGAATAAATGCTACTGTAAACATTTTGCTGACTTTATTACTTTTTATTTTTATTTTCGGGTTAACCTACTTTCTGAAATAGGCGGAATCTTGTATGAAAATACACAAGTATAATTTTGATACATGGTCTTTCAAGGATACTGTCATGTTTAATGACATTGTGTTTAAAAAATACTGTAATTACCATGAATTTTAAAAAATAGCTTCTCCCATATGGATGAGTAACGTAAAATTGTGCCAAATGTATATCAAAATTGATACTGATTGATTGATAATATTACCAATCTAATCCGCTTCCTTTGTCCGCACCCCCCCGGATTTTGACACCGAATTTTTCTTCGTTTCCCATACTAAATGTGCAAGATGCGATCTCCACAGGGAGCGCGTGCGCGACCAAAGAGGTTTGAAACTTCTTGGTAATTACTATCGTTAAAGTACGATGTATACTTTTGTAACCTATCCTAACTACCTAGTCCATCTCACTAATATTATCAAAGTGGGTATATTAATGTTTGTTTCTCTTTTACGCCTCTACAACTGAAGGAAACTACATAGTTTTGTATACTTTATGAGCGGCTTCGGTAACTTGCACAAGGTTTTTCCACGGCAAATCAAAATAATGAACTGGAATAACCGCAAAAAGCAAGTACCACGGGCAGAAGCTTGAATCTAAATAATAGAACTCGTTTTAAAATATCACATACCTACCATTTTCTAGGTTTCTAATTTACTACCTTTCTTTTCTAGTTCGTTCACCATTCATTTACCATTTCCCTATTCATTTACCAAGGATGTCGTTTGTTAGGGGAAAGTCTTAATTTGCATGTAATTAGAAGACTTCCATTACTTATCGAACTTTTCTTCTTTTCCAATTCTTTCCTTCGTTTCTCTTCTTTCCTTGGTTGCTTTTGTTTCGCGTACGTATTGGCTTTAATTTGACTTTTTACTAGCTCTATTATTAAAGGACTGACGTTGAATAACGTTTACTTTGTAAATGTTGTTTTAAAATGTACGTTTAGTTGCGAAATTGCCGACTGCAACGAATCGTGTTGGTAATTCGTGTTTGTGTAGCAGTTTCCGTAGTCATTGCACTAGCTTTCTGCGCTAAAGAAATAAACCTAATTTATTTGAAAGTAAATACTTACTACATTTTTACGTTGTTATGACTTACGTGTTAATTACTAGCGTTTTTAAATCGCTACCCATGAATTTGCCCTATCCGGGTGTCATGTCTTGTACTTACTAAAAATATATATATATAACACCAATGTAACTAACAAACATGATAATGCAATACATATGTGAATTTGAATTTTAAATATTCAAAATTTCATACATTTTTTTAAATATTAGTTTATTTTAAAAATAAAATATTGTTGAGACTTTAGGTAGTTTTTATGGAATTTGATATCTACGAAAAGTTAGGTTTTACTCTATGAAATTTGGAGGCGAAATAAGTTCAGCACCTAGGATACCTACTTACTATTCATTTATTCATTCATTCATTCATTCATTTTCTTTTAGCAAATACGAGCAATTACAACTTAAATAACATTAAGGATATAAATATGCTGATAACAAGTACTCACTCAAATACTCATAATCAAGGATAATAATTATAACTAATAAGATCAATTATACAGGTATTCATTGGAGTGAGAACATTTACACTGTAAAACATTTTAAACAATTTAAGACCACCTTATTAAAGAAGATAGGAATACAATTAAATAAATAAATAACAAACTTTCGAAAAAATATCCATCGTAAGATTCCTCCCGGACAAACAATCAAACAGGAAACCAAGTGAAAAATAAGGCAACACTCGTTCGTTACATTGCATTATGGGGGCATTACAAAGTTTATTCAAAGAAAACACGTAACTAACAATGGCTGTTGGCCGCAACTGCAAGCTGCATGTCACGTAACATTGCACTTTTCCCCGGGGCATCGAAACAGGTCAACCGTGCAGTCAAGTCCACAACACGGCTGGCCGGAAATTATGTTTTCTCCGCCTCAATAGCTTTCATTATAGGTATTGCGTTCTGTTTTGTATTCCAAATTCGAACTAAGAAATAGAACAAACAGGCACTAAATGGTTTAATCCATTGTTTATTGGTAATATTGCCCAAGGAGCAGTTAATTTAATTTAATAATAATTTATTGTACACACGAAACAGAAATGAAAACAGTATAAAGCAACAGAAAATCATACAAAAGGTCAAGCTTATTTCTAGGAAATCTCTTCCAGCTAACCCGCGGTGGAGATAAATGAATAAGGAGAGGCAGTTAGTGTAAAATTTTCTCAAATTCTCGAAATACAGAGGCAGACTTCCGAATTAATACTTGAGCCGTCTTCTAATCCTAGTCTTTGAAATGAATAGTGATAATCTTGACACGTCATATTAAAAGTGTTACTCCTCTTGGACTCTAATCAGTTTTGATTGTCTAATTCTCAATATCTATGAAAACACCATAGGTACATGATTAACGGACCTCACCTGAGCACGTAAGACCACGCCTGCGACGGGGGCGCGGGGCGAGGCGACTGGGGGGACCTCGCGGCGGCGCAGTGCGCGGCAGGGACCGCCCGCCCACTCCCCGCGAGATCCCCTTAGTCGCCTCGCCCCGCACCCCTGTACCGCGCCGGGCGTAGTCTGAGTTAAACGGTCGGTCTATAGCAGGTGGATTACTCAATATAGAATATAGGCAATATAGGAATATCAATTTTATCGATTTAAAAAGTTGTAGACATGAAAACATTAACTGATTACTTATTCGCGTGATTAAGCGAGACGTTTACTGAAATGACTATTATTACTTTAACTTCCATTAAATAAGCCCTTAAAAGTATAATAATTAACTTAACAACGATGGTCCGTCTAAAACCTTAGACATTAATAGTAGGAGCATGTACGTATATATTCTTACTGAAAAGCATCCATTTTTCAACCGCTCAAAAGGGGCAAGATTTTACAAACTTGCAAGGGAAAAGGTAAACCTTTCGCAAATAAATTTGAGGGAACAAAACGAGGTCGAGGTTTATTGCTCCCGTTTTTCACTTCCATTTCCTTCCACTCTTCACGAATCGATCGAAAAGTTTCAGCATTGCTGTCATTCCCGCTTCCTTACTCGAATCGATACCTACTTAAATGTCTACAACGTAAATAATGTCTTAATTTCCACCACTTTCACTTTGTCAGCGCTTTCGCGCGGGCGTTCGGGCTATAGTCCACCACGCTAGCCGAGTGCGGGTTGGTGGACTCCACATGCGCCTAAGAATTTCTTCGGCGTATGCTGGTTTTCTCACGATGTTTTCCTTCATCGTTTGAGAGAAAAACCCATTGGTAGCACAGCCGGGGATCGAACATCGGACATTTCGATATGATAGGCCGCGTCTCATCCCTCACGCCACTGACGCTGTTCTTCTTGACGCATTGTCATTGTTTTGCTTCAAATAAATACAAGAACCATCTAAGCACATTATTCCAAAACTAAAAAGCTTAATACACGTTAGTTCCATCGAATTCAGCTATACCAAGTAGCACATAACTACCTACGAAGTGTCGTCCAATTTCTAAAGCAATTTCAAGACTACAATTCAACTACATCTGCATTGCAATCTGGAAGACTATCACCGCGCCCCCGCCGGGTTCTGTCCCGTAATTTGATGTAATTTTCGGGACCGTCGCTTGCGTAAATGGACCGTGCATCTTAGGGATCGAATACTAACATATTTCCCCCAGTTTTATTGACTTGTTTTTAAGACAGGAGTCTTTCAGGTTTGTGCAGAGTTCCAATAACGAAATTGTTTACTTTCATTCTATTTCTTATCATATTTACAGATTGACTTTTAGATTTTACTGCAAATTAAAGAAATTAAAAATACTTAGTTATACGTGGTCTACCTATACTACTATTGGAATACGATACTTTCGTGGCATTTTTCGTGTAAATCGATTGTAAGTGTGTCAAATATCTTATTCATTTCAATTTACTCGTACTGCTCTTTTACATTTGACAAATTGAAGTTTACATTTCGTGCCCTTTTAAGCGTCTAGACCGCTATTTGCATTTAACCAAAAACGTCTAATTATACCTTTCTAAAAGCTTTATGTCAGGTGGATTTGAAACGAATGCTGCAGATAGCGGCACTCATTTATGCAAAATCAGAGCTCTTATTTAGGTGCACTGAAACATCTCTGTGAATAGTTAAACAGAACGTGGCGGATTTGGCAAATGTTCAGCTGCATATGAACACGCTACCCATTACCGGCGGACATCCCCACAGATTCGGCAGAAGCCTCTCACACCGTCCCAGCGCATAGTTTATTATGGAGAGGATTTAGTCGATTCGATAATGCTCATAATCATTCTTTATCGGTAGTTATTCAATTACATGTCAAAAAATAAATAAATAAATGTCAATATAAAATATGTCAAAAACAAAAATGTTAAAACTTAAAATAATCATATAATAGAAATATCAATAGTTGATAATCATATTAATGTCATATTAAATTGCAAATAATCATAATGCTCGTCGACTATTTTGAATCCTGACGTTTGTTATATTGATTCCTCTACCTACCTATCTTATATCAGTTCGGTTAGGAGCGTCGTCGGTGCCGTAGTGGGGAAGACGCGGCCTATCAAGTCCACAGGTCATGGACACAATATGATCCCCGGTCGTGCCATGTAGGTACCAATTGGTTTTCCTTGAAACTTAAGTACATCTTAAACTGCTCTCAAACCTAGTGTAAGAAATTTACACTTTGCTCAAACGGTGAAGGAAATCGTCGTCAGGAAACTTGCCGAAGAAGGAATTCTTAGGTGCTATTTATTTCCACCAACCCGCACAGGGCTAGCGTAGTGGACTATAGGCCGTACGCCCTCGTGAGAGGGTGGGTGGGTCCATTGATTTTTGATTTGATTTGAATATAAATTCGATTGCAACGGCGATTAAATTCTGGTTATTACTTTGCCATATCTGTATTGAGCTGGATTAAAATAAAACTATTGTTCTTGGGGAACCATTGTTCAAATAGAATTCTTATTTCATCCAAACTCAATGAAACAACTTCTGCAGTTTATTGCTACGTTCCAATTTTGTTCTTCTCGCAGAAAAGTTTTGTCAGATTCTGCACAAAACTTTCTTGAAATATTAACTGCAGCTAACGATTAAATGGACTACTGAGCAAAAAAGAAAAAGAAAAAGTAGGTTACGTTCCAACTTGATAAGCGTGTCAAACTTTTAACTTTAAATTCACATTCTCCATTCGAAGGCTGAAACATAATGAGCAACGAGCTAACATTCGAACATTCTTCGCATTTTATAACACCAACTACGCTTTGGAAATAGTGTTTAAAAATTATTACAGATTCCTCAGCTGTTATAAAGAAAGTTTATTAAAAGACTTAGTTCTTACATATCTAATGTAAATTTAGAGTGAAATTTTGGGAAGTGAATACTACTCGCGGAAAATTAATATTTAGCAGTTTGAAGGATTTTCAAATTTTCCAGGTATTCATTTTTCTCAAACATGCTTGGAAATGTGAACATTATTTTGACAACCTTCTTCGAGTTAAATCGTCATTGCTGTACCTGGTCAAATAAATGAGAGCAGACGGACAAATAATTTGAATGAAAATCCATATATGTAGTGCCTAGCAGTCAAATAATGACCATATTAATTCTTAACATGTCATGTGACCATGGCAACCACGGAGATAAAATAACAACAGTTTTTAAAATTTCAAATTGCCTTGCCAATTGCAAGCAGTTTAGTGTAAAAAAACAAATGAACATTTTGGCGCGTGGAAATTTATTATTGTTCATCATTGATTTTGAAATGTATATGTATGAAATAAAATGGTGTACATAGGTAATAGTTAGAATTTCCGCGCATTTGTTTGAGAAAACTACTATACAAGTCTTGGCCACAACCAGGCATTAGGTGAGTCCAGACCGGCTGAGCTGCCGCGGTCGCGGCACGCCTCGCGAGGCAGCGCGGTCGTTGTGGACGTGACAGGCGCATGCCGCGGCCGAGCATGCGGGCGAGGCATGCGCCTGTCACGTCCACACCGACCGCGCTGCCTCGCAAGGCGTGCCGCGCCCGCGACGGCTCGGCCGGTCTGGACGCACCTATTGATGGACTCACGTATGTGTGCCTCGGCTACCGCCTCGGCCCACATGCACACGTTCATCCATCAATGCCTCTGTTGCGGGCCGCGGCAGTAATGTACTATTTCGAGCGGCAACTCTTTCTCTTGATTTCTTTATGCTTTGGGTATGTTGCTTGTAACTAAGTAAAACAGCGAAATTATTTCGCTGAAGTAAAACTTCAGTGAATTTAATTATGCCTTGTTCTGTGTAATGCTTCGCTAACTTTAATTCTTCACTTCAATGCAATCCTGTTTTACATTAGACACACAAGCGCACAGTTGGGAGATTAAAGCTAATCTCGGACATAAATTAGACAGATCCCGAGGGAAACTCTAGACGACTGGCTGTGCATTTTGCCTGCTAAACATGTGGCCTAAGGCATAGCATTAAATCACTGTGATAATTACGACTCGCGTTTATTTCAGCATGTTTGTTCATTAGCTTTGTGGAATAACAATATATTTCCCTCTCGCTCATTCGCAACTCACTGAGTCAACCAGCTACTATTTGCGAACCTGAAGTGTATATTTTAATAATAAGCATTTACGAAATAAATTACGATCTATTACGATTCCACTACATCCAGTCTCTTATTTATCTCCCCTCATCAGTTCTCTACATTTTGCTAATATTTGTGTAAATCTACAGACTGAAATTGATGGGATAACGTCATTTTAGATTCAAAACGATTTTTTTAATTGTACTCTATCGATTTTGAAAAACTAACACATTTGAACGGATGTTCAAATCTTGAATATATATTTTTAATGATTATATTTGAAATTGTCATTAGTGAAACTAAGTGCTACACATTTTTATTGGTTTTATTTATTTATAAATCACCATATTTAGATAGGGTTTGGAAACCATCTATTACGGCTCTAGAAATGTCTGTCGCCGGCTCGTCGTTGGCGACTACCCACGTAGAGCCACTCTCTCCTCTTTTTATTACTTCTATTATACCTGCTGCTGCTGACTCTACCCTGAAATCAGATAAACATTAATTTTTTCTTTAAAATCAAGAAATTCAATGAGACCAATTAACCGGCTTACTTTAATCATTCATCTTTTTACGACATTGCCACTTTTTAAAAGTTTTTTAATACATTACATTTTTACCAATATTACTTTCTAAGGCGCGCTCTTTAGGTATTACCAACGATTTATAGTTCCTAAGTATACTCATGCCTACCCCGCCAGGGACATAGCGTGAAGATATGTACGTATGTAGTATGTAAGTATACTCATGCTTACATGAAAAACATTTAGGTAGGTATTTATTTCTCTTAGTATACCTACTTATTATTTATTTTTATTTGATTATTATGTTCTAAGGCGTACAAGAATTTTACATCGACCTCAAGGTCCGGTCTATCTTGAAACATTTTTTGAGTATAAGGGTTGTATGTTTTAATAAGCATTACACACGGAAGTACGTTCATGTTAACATTAATTAATCAGACGTGAAATCTCGCCTCCATGTTCTCACATTTATAATTTACGCATAAATTTTACACAAAGCGTTCTTATTGTTTCCATAAATTTGTTGTTACGTTTTACCGCACTCGTGGGTACCTTACATCAAGCAATATGTAGGTATACGTATAATACCTACCCCCTATGCCAAATTTAATTTTCCCAAACGCGAGCGTAAAATGTAAAAATAACCGTGTGGCAAAATGTATTATTCATGAACATAGCAGTGACATTATTACAATAACTATTTGCATTTAAGTACCAGTTTAATATCAGACAGAATTTGCGAAATGAGAACTAAAAACATTCAGAAAACTTGGTTCATGCTAATTACGAAATCATCGATTGGTATAGCCAGTTCGTAAAGTATAAGGGAGCAGATTAGAATAAAAAAAATGATTTAAAGCTTACGTGAAAAAAATTGCTGATTGCTGTTGAATTGATGATTGTATTATAAGCATTCAAAAACTGGGGACTAGGCTGGAAAACATTGGATTGAGGCACCGTTTTGGTCAACAGGGGTTTGGCACAACAGATCCTGTAGGATCGAAGTGAAGATAATTGATATAATATTCACCTCTGTCGCACAGAGACACGCGAGGTCAAACTCGACGCACAATCTTTATCAAAGTTCTCCAAGTTGTGACGCTGCAAGATGGCAGTGTCTGTGGGGCCGAGGCACACAGTCATCACGCGAACTTTTGTCTTCGAATAATATTCCTCCGCCTGCGAAGTTTTATTGGTGTTCTTTCAGCGACTGCAGTGAGTCAATCACATCTTCCAACTTAGCCATCTACGCCAAGTTGGATATTATGCCTAATATAATATAATTTGTATTTTTTCCTATCTTTCAACTTGTCAATAACAGTACAGTCACAGAGTAACTTTCTATATCTGAGAGGTACAATTCTAAACAATCTCTTTTTGTTTTAGTCCTAGTGGTATATTGTTAGCATCATTTGAATATTAAACTAATAAACTGGTTTAATACTCTAAGTTAGCATCTGAGTGATTAAACTCCCAAACATTTGGGTTATAGTCGTATAGAGAAAAAATAAAAATACTTTCTATACGAGTGTCCACCGTATCATTAAAATGGTGAAACTAATCAACTACAGAACAGAGAAAGAAAGTAATCACATAACGTATTGTCAAAGATGACTAAAAGAAAGTAGTACGATTCAAACTTACTCCAATAGAATTGCTGAACTGTAGCACAGCGGCTTTTGTAGCAGCGTAGACAGGCAAATGGTTGTTCTGTTTGAGAGCCAGCAGCGATGACACGTTGACTACGCCGCCGCCGCCTGCCTTCTCTGCTCCCATTATGTCCATCGCTTTAAGCGTACTGCTTACTGTTGCAGTCTGAAATCCAAGCCCTTGCTCTATAAATCGTGCTCATCTACGTATGGGAATGTCCTATCTACTTGATTTCAAAAGAAAAAGGGCATCATTGCGAGTTTTAAATTCAGTTATTGTGTTTCAAAGATTGAATGTTTAAATATCAAACAAGCAGAGTTGTTGAATATGGGTACCTACACATAATGATTGAACTTTATTTTCATTGTTATACACCTTGTTCATAAAACAGTTTCTTAAGAAATCCGTTCAGTCAGTCACTCTCAACTCTAGAAACTTGAAACAAAATAAATATCCAATGTCCTAGAAATACAAGTTACCCATTAATCGAATAATAAAACCCAAAATGTACTATAATAGGGAAACTTCCGACAACTTCGTACTAAACTTCCTTCTAACTCACGAAATTAATATCGATCATCTTCTTGAAGGAGTCGTCAGCACTCAGCACCGCAGCGTTGTTTATAACCGCGTCAAGTCTGCGGTATTTATCGAAAACTTGCCGGTACGCGGCTGCAAGTTGGGCCTCGTCGGCTATGTCGCATTTTATGAACTTGGCTCTTAGGGCGCCGAAGTTGTGGAGGAGTTCGGTCTCGAGGGCCGCGCCCTCGCGCTCTGCCACGTCGAGGAACGCCACGTACTGAAAGTTATGTGGACTCAGGCTCATAATTGTGCTCATTGTAGTTTAATTGTTACAACATGTGTAATGAATGAACTCAGAGTCGTTTCATTTTAAATGTTAATGTACCACTTGGCTGTAGTGTTGTGTCATTGTATGAGAGTGAGATTTCCTCTCAAGTCTGATGTAATGGTACAGAACAGTATTCAGATTACAGCCGTATATGAGGAATTAAATTATTTACTGATGTTTGTCATTTAAATTCTAGTTTATTACTATCCTAGGTATTATTTATACAATGTAGATATATTTTATTAAAACATGACTGCAGATCTCAGTCTAGACTTTACAGTCCATAATAATTTCATCTGTGAAGTCGGAATTAAGTAAAGTTTTTTTATCAAGATAAATAAACACTATTCTTTATTGTTTATCCTTAACATCTTATCTTACGTAAGTGTTCGGTTACTGTAAAGAAAAACATCGGTCAGTAAAACATAATATGATGTTATGGATATTTTAATTGTTATATGTACTTAAGTTATCAAATTTAATAAGTATGAACCTACGCCGAATATCGTGATCTAACTTTTACAATTATGTCGTAAGAACCATGAAAGTTTGCAGCAAATTCATACCACATTATCGTGTTACAAACTACTGTGTCATCAATGCTACGGGTATCTACTAGTATTTTTTATATTTAAAGTTATACAATATTTTGTTTTTTACCCTCGCATTTTCCGATAACAAAGCCCTGACCACTCCAGCACCTACTCCTGCTGCCCCGCCTGTTACGAGAAACACTTTGTCTTTCACATTCACATTCACTGCCATTATGATTAAATATTACTATAGTAACATCATTGTTATGACAAAACTTATCAGAAGCGAAAATTACATTATCAGTAGCGATAGTTTATTTTTCAATCACTATTATCCGAGAATCAGCTATTTTTGTAGTAACATCGCCCGGCACTGCACTGTTACTGTTATCGCTACAATTTTCTTCTACTATTTGGTCTATATGTGTTGTCTTTATCAATGTAATAGATAACAATAGTTTATCGGTTGATAAAAAACGCTTCATAAATAAAATCCCGCCTAATAGGATGATATACAATACACTATAAAAACAGTTGGTAACATTATTATTAGTTGATATTCTTAATATTACATGGGATTGCATTGCAAATGATTTTGAGATGTATGGTTTAAACAGATCTGTTTAGATTATGTAATCTATAATTTAGAAACCTAAAAGACTAAAGTGACTATGTAGTCACTTTTTAGGTTTCTAAATTACTAAATAACAAGCGAGTATTCGATAGAACCTGCAGCTCTATTTTTGAATCGCTCTCCTCGCTTCGAGCGGTCAATTCAACAGATTTTTGTACCGGATGGCGAAGGTAAAATTAGCAGAATCGACCGCTCGAAGCGAGGAGAGCGATTCAAAAATAGGGCTTCTGGTCGCATGTCTTCTTGAATGAAAAAAATTTGCTACTAGGGGGCCGCGAGAACCCTCAAAGAGATCATATCTCTATGCAAGTCTTGATCATAACATCAAATTCAAATGCGCTTAATGACAAAAAAGTAGCTCCATTCACTGACCCTTTTCAGCTTTGGAACCTAAAGGTCGTATTATTACTGATATTACCTACAGAGGAGTTCATTAATACCTATGTACAACTAACAAGCACTAAAAATATTGTAAGTGTATATAATTAAATAAAGCAATATGAATAAAGTTCTTCCAGTGCTCGGGGTTCTTTGAAAAAAGGAGGCATCTCTCAATCTCACGCGGTGTAAAGTACTTCGGAGGCCCTTCCCTAGGGCTCATTGCGGCTCGAGGGGGTTGACGCGGGGAAGCGGCTAAAGCGCTGTCAAGTGCGCCCGCTATTCACCACGTAACAATAACGTCTATTAGTCCAGCCCTAATGATGCCGTGCGGTGGAGGTGCCTTTTGATTTTCTACAAGCTTATATTATTATTTAACTTCACCTGTTTGTATTGTGTTGTCTACTATTAGTTATATTCTTTTCAGAACAGCTTGATTAGAATGACAGACCGCGTATAATCCTTATAATTATAGTGCACCACTGACATTGAGGGATTGTAGGGACTCTTACTTTCGATTGGATTACTTTAGTGAGTGGGCAGAAAGCAATTCGATGAATCCGAAGTCGCGTATCCATCACCATCTCTCAAAGTAAGGTGTTTACTATAATTCTATAATTATAGGTTTATACGCTGTGAGAGCAAGCTATTTTGAAATAGAATACCTATAGCACATAGTATGTTTTGGTTATGGATCAAATAGCAAAAAATATCATCAAAAACCCACAAGCAAAAGCATTTGCTTTATGAGAACACCGGCAAGCTGCCTAAAAGATTTTGTTAAGCTTGTTTTTAAAAAGTTTCTCAAAGGTATTGCACTGTCGATACGGATTAAATTGATTGATTAATTAATATAATAATGATGATTCCGATCGATGTGATAAAATGATGAAGTGTAGACATTTCGTAACCTGGCATTGGCATGGATGAACGATGGATGAGACAACAGGGGATTTTTACATCTGACGATTGTTGGTAATTGTTATCTTATCAATAATAATAAAAAAATAACAACTACCTATTGAAATATACTTTGTATTGTCTTCAGAACCAAAGGTGTGTATGTCCAAATTTGAGCATGATCGGATATACCGAGAAGTGATCGAAAAATCGATCGCAACCGGATATACAGACAGACAGACAAACAAACAAACAAACAAACAAACAAACAAACAAACAAACAAGAAACAAAAGCTTGTAAAAACCACGCTTGTTAACTGGATTTTTACATCAGTTCTTCATATTTATGTCAACTCAGCCAGCAGTCTCAAAATTGTTTGTTTTAATTCTGGCTCGCGTATTCTTGCTATATTAATATTAACACGGAACGTGGAAACTGGCGGAATAATAAAACGTAGACAAAAGAGCACTTCACAGGAATGCAAGCGCGTCATGGCCGCAGTGCGAGCAAGTGCAAGCAAAGGGAGTGTTTACACGAAAGGCAGTAGGTATTTACCATGAATGTACAAATTTGTTCGTAGTGGTATTGATATTAAAAATCAAATCAACAGTCAAATCATACCCAACGAGGATTTGACTGTATAAACTACCGATGGGAACTGATAGATAACTATGTTAGCCTTAGATAGAACTTCAAATTATTAAAGGTACTCATTCTAAAGAATAACTTTTTAAGTTTTATAGCGGTATAATATCCCAGTCTTTAAATTTTAAAGGCTTTGAATCATTGACGATAAATTAATTGTTTTTAAATTTTTCAGATATGCGAGAAATCAACGTAGGTATCTACCTAAATAAATCTTAACTTCATGCGTTGAATTTTACGGATAAAAAAGAAAATTTGCATTTTTAAATTAAAAATCAAAATTGTATGAAACTGTGTTACTCGAACAGTAAATTCACTAGCATATAAATAAAAATAAAGAAAAAATTAGTGCGAACGAAGCACAAGTCAAACAATAGCCACTGAAATTAGTGATGTTGCGATTCTGTTTTTGTCACATCTGACGGCGCGGCGGCTTAACCATTTGACCTAGGTACCGCCCAAAAATGGACGCAAGTTCCACACTCACAAGCGTCCGAACTAACTTAGGGGCAAAACACATGACGGGTAATTTCGCGTCCGTCAGTACTTCTTAAGTCGACCTACTCACTATTAAAATAAACGTCTGCATTGCCGTACCATTATTAAATATTCTGTGGCCGTATTGTCAACGTACAAAAACTACTTGATCAAAGTTCTTAAAGAACATGGTGTAAGTATCAATTTTTGTTCTTAGTAAATTATTGTTTTGTCATAGGTATGTTGCTTAGAAATACTTTCTAGTTTTCCTGAAATACCTGTGAAATTTTTACTTTTAATAAATCAGTAGAAAACCGTGTCTGTACATTGAATAAATTTATCAAATAATGAGTGTGGGCGATAAAAAAAGAGTCTAGAGTTTTATGTAGACGTCGGCGTTCCGCTTTATGTTTTCACTTGTAAATAACAATTTCACATTTATTTTTCACAATTTAACTAGTAAGAATAAAATATGCGGATGCAGATTGACATCCGCACGTCTTTCCCATCCTTAGCGACACCTAGAACGATGCTCGACGGGTGGTTGTCTTCGCAAACAAATCTCATAGACGGGGCGGGGGCGCTGAGTTCCCGACCGACCTTTGTCCTTTCATAGTGAGATACGCAAATACCCAACACCTCGCGAAATTGCCTCAGTGACTTTATCTTGAAAGCAACTTGTTCAGTTCTGTTTTCTGAGAGAAGAAAACTGACGCTTCGTATTTAATTAGCAAACTTTATAAAGTAAAAGATGAAAGACGGTAACTTAGGATGAGAGTACAATCGATGAACGATGGACCGACTATTACTAGAAAATTCGTGTAGGACAATAAAGGCAAAAGACCGCCGTGTGTTCCATCGATTATAAATGTATGGTTATAGGTTTTTTTGGAAACTTTACTGTGACATTTGTTCAATTTAGTTTGGTAGGTACTGGTAACAATTTTTTGGCACAAAAAAATTTTTGGTATCACCTGAACCCTTCCTGTGGCAAAATGCAGTATATTAAATTACTTTGAGTATCATATAAAATTAAAAGATGCTGGTTGATTCCGATTACTTCTGATGGGGTCAATTATTAAATTTTAAACTAATCTAATCACAGAAATATAATAAAAATAATAATAATTTATTGTAAACACAAAAGTAGAAAAAGATTGACTTAGCTTAATAACATAGTTTCGCATCAGGCTGATTAGAATGTAATTGTTTAAGGCTAACAGTATGCTAAAAATGTGAAGTAACAGTAGATAACACCGGTGTTTATTCTAGGTAAATCTGTGATATAACCACCGACTTCCCGAATGTACTTCCCGAATCAGTAAGGATTATGTCCAGAACGAGGTAAAAAATTTATATAAAATCTAATCACTAATTTATATTTTTAGAGTACATTTAGACTAAATTTTTACTGAAAAATTATAGACAATTTTAGCTGATACTTGAAACGTCAACAATCAGGCTACCTATACCAAAATAAAATACCCAAGACGTCATATCAAAAGGCCAGACAGGAATCGTTGGAAATATAAACCGACACACAGTTCGCTCGCGGAGAAAATACAATTTTGCATGGAGGAAATGTTCCCCGAGTCTTTGATGAAATTTAAATGCGCCGCCGGGACACGTTGTGGCGTCTCTATTTATTTCGTGCGAGTGTGCATGCGAAAAAGATTTCTCGTCAAAACGTGTACTTAAATTTTAAACCTAATTGAAAATTTAATTTAAATAGTGAAGTTGCGAAGAATGAATTTTGTCACTTAGCCACAGAGGAATTAATAGTGACTTTTCATGATAATACTATATACTTTATTGCTGCTAGAGCACAGAATACAGGTTTAATAGTACTAAGCTAGATTACCTTGGATAACAATCAAATTGCATTTGATTTCGTTAGACAACTAGGAAAAACGTTAAAGCCGGTGCTGCCCACATCTGCCGGAGAACCCACAACCGCTGGGGTAGAAGAGTTTTTGAGTGGAGACCACGACTGGGCAAGCGTAGTGTGCGACGCCCCCCAGATGGAGCTGCGAAAGGCGGCTAGCAGTGACTGGATGCGGAGAACCGAGGATCGGGTTCAGTGACGCGCCTTGGGGTAGGCCTATGTCCAGCAGTGGACTAGGGCAGGCTGATGAAGATCACGATATTGTTTTCTTTCACTTTACCTGGTAATGTCAATATCATTGCTATTTGCGACGAGTACAGTATCTTAAAAATTCATATCGTCTTCCCCTATCTCCGATCGCATGCCCTACGTGCTTATAACCTCTATATTGGCTGGATATTATCCTGATCCGGATGTAATAACTGTAATAGAGCGCAGCGAGGGGTAGACAGAAAGTCATTACTAGGGATAACTGCAGATCTGAATTCATATCACAGGCGCTGCCGATTGTTTTAGACGATCGTCGGTCGTCGGAGGATTTCTTTATTGCACCGTGTTCATTTTGGTTGAGTGGCTATGGCTATTAATACTTGCATGTAAGATTTATCACATTCTATTCTAGACTGAATTGCCGCAATGGCGATGTACAAACATCTATTATCTTTATTAGTTTAGGGGGTTTAGTTACATGAGATGGTTGACTAAACTTAAGACAATTTGCGTATCATTAATTATTATATAGTTCGTTAACGTTCAATTTTTTTTCATTTTTTTGAGAATTGACAATTGCTATTGGCCTTCACCGGAGAGATGAGCGATCGCCAAATGCGTTCAGCTCTAGCTGGCGCAGAGGGCGCGCAGCTCAACCATTAGGGGGGGCAGCAGGCCTAAGGGCGCCCATGGGGCACGGACCTCGGCTTAGGGCGCTGCTGGCGTTATTTGTAGTAATTTTCAAATTCATTTCTTTTCGGTTAAGTCTGAGTTATTCTAATGTTGGCAATACTGTGTCTTGCAATGGTACAGGCAATAATCTTTAAGATGACGAACCTTTTCATACCGCGAGTGTACCTTCGTCTGCTGAATTACGACTGCTTTTCAATCAACTTCGCTCCCAATCTTGCATGCTGAGATATCGTCTTATTTGAATAGGTACCCACACCGTCACATTTAGTTAATTTGGTGCCTCTCGGTAAGTACCTACTCGACTCGGCTCCATGTTTGTACAGTAAACCACACAGCTCCACCTGTTTGGGAATTTGAGGCACGGCAGGGAACGTTATTTGCTCGGCAGTGTAACACTTGCAACACTTAGTAACACTGATTGAATTTAGAACAAGGTGACGTGATAGGAATTCTTGTTAAAAATCTAAGTAAGTTACTACTGCTAGTTTACTGACTTCTCTGAAACGGGGAAGGAAAACATGGCGAGGAAACCTGCATACGCCGAAGAAGAAATTCTTAGGCGCATGTGAAGTCCACCAACCCGCACTTGGCTAGCGTGGTGGACTATAGCCCGAACGCCCTCGTTGAGAGGGTATATAGGCCTGAGCCCCAGCAGTGGAGACATGTTAATAGGCTGTTGATGATGAAGTTACTTCTTACGTATTACGTGTTTTACTAACTCTCTCTCTATCTCTTTTCAAAGTACCAGTCTGGCCACACATTGTGTAGGATTCCGTAATCATTTTATTTTACAGTTACCCTCCTTATCTCTCTCTATAAGTATTCATCACAGGATTCCCTGAATAATTTTCATTGAGATTTCCATAATTTTCCTTTCAAGCAAAACAAGTGTATGACTTTTATTTTTTTACTAGCTGTTGCCCGCGGTTTCACCCGCGTTAAAATTGGATTGGCCAATTAATTTACTTTTATTTAATTTTTAAAATTTACACAATAATTACTGTAAAGATTAATCAAAATCTGTTTCGAAGTTTTTGCGTGAAAGAGTAACAAACATCCATAAATATTTAAACATCCTTACAAACTTTTGAGTTTATGATATTAGTAGGATAACTGACTACCTATCTAAAGTAGGTACCTATCCTTGAATAAAATTTCATACTTTCGGTTCATAACTGTAAAAGACTGGGACGGATGGAACGATCTTATAAGGTTCTTTGTCGGACTACGGAACCCAAATAACTCATAGACTATGTTTGGCAAACAATGTTTATTTACAAGTTCCATTGCAAACTCAGAGCAATGTTTAGAAAGTAACTCAAGCACAACAAAACAACAAAAATTTAGTTTTTCCCATTTAATTCGAACTGCAGCTGCGAATAAAAGGCGAATTTTCTTTGTTCAAGTGAAGCATAAATCTTATCGACACGACCGTAGATGCGGAGCGGAGATGCAATTTTCACCCTCGTCCTCAATTTTCCGCGTTGACTGCACTTATTACCTATTATATCCTGTTACGGTCACTAGCCACTGGCTACCCACGCAAAGAGTTTCCGTTAACATTTTAAACTTTTCTCATAGGGGATATACGAAAGAGATTCTATACTTGTCGTTAATAGATAAAATGATGGCCGTTTTGTTTTTACAAATGTGAATGCCATTTCCAGTTTCCGATTCTTTATTTAAACTTTTTAATTTGTTATTTGGCATCTCATCTATGATTTTTTTATTACGAGAATCAAATCCAGTGATCATAAATATTTATTTCATCTCTTTGAATCGCGTGGATTTTTGAGCGAAAATTGTATTAGGGTAGGTAACATTTGTCTTATTTATGCGTGTAGAAAAACCAATGTAGAATACAATGTACACTTTAACTTCTTTTAACTCAACGAAAAACAGTAACGTGAAGTAGGTTCCTATTTTATTTTAACTTTTAGCTCCAGAGGATTTAATTGAAAAAAAATCGTTGCATTTTCGTATCTATACGATATTAAAAACTGCTGACGAAACTTTTAAGTACATAATCTACTTTCTATCGAACTCGATATGTGACTAAAACTTTTGTTACAATATTTGCGTTCCATTTCACAGAACGGTGCTTTAACACAGTCACTATGTGCGAGTATTTTTTGTCCTCTATTTTCAGACCATACGACTTATTGAGCGCGATTTTTTATCACGTACCTTTTACCAATATTTTTCCCCAACGTCACACTGGCCGTTAGCCGCATATCAGCCGAGCTTGTCGAATGAAAATACGTTATGTTTTTCCATCTGTGCGAATACTGTTAACGGAGCATAAAAGTTATTTTGTGGCTCTGCGTATTTTACTAACTAAAATTAATTAAATGGTAGTGTCTAAACAACTTCTGCTCAATATTTAGACATCATTACCTACCCGCATAGAACAGATTAAGGGCCGTTTTCCTGTCACGCGTGTTTGCGCCCGCGTCCTGGCGCGGCGCGCATGCTTCGCCCGCAATCCAGTCCTTTCATACAAGCCTTTCCTGTCATGCGCGCCGCCCGCGCGCCACTTGTATGAAATAGGCGGCACGCATGCGCGCGCGGCCAGGACGCGGGCGCAAACACGCATGACAGGAAAACGGCCCTAAGATCTTCGTAAGCCGCAAAACCTTAAAATATCTCTTGTGGTGTTCATAGGGTTTCACAACTAATTCTAAAATTCGATTCTTTCGGCTCCTTCGGCGCGTTTAAGTATGCGGTCACCTTTAATGTATGAAAAATTTTCATAGAGATCGTTGAATAGTAGAGATCGTAACAACTTAGGTATACGCTTATAAATTCTAATGGAAGAATGGAATGGAATATCGATGAAGAGATCATAATTGAAACTTTATTTTCAGGTCCTTTTCGACAGTTTCACCCTGGGCCGCTTCACATCCTTCACCGAAGACGGGTGTCCTGACGGCTACTTGCAGATCCAAGAAGCTAGCCGTCCCCAAGTCGGCGGGTCATGGTGCGGGACCTCGTGGGGACCATCTATATACTACAGCGAAACGAAATCCATCACACTCATAATCAGGCTTCTGCGTTTATCCAAAGATCAAAATAATTATAACTTTGATTTCCGAATGGCGTATAAAGTCTTGCGGAAAGAATATGCTACCGTTCGGTATGGAGGTACACCGCCTTCGGGTAAGTCCATTTTAAAAAAAAGTTATTTTTCATCGCCTCGTCATCGTGGTTGACTGCAATATCATCAATGATCAACAGCCTATTAATGTCCCCACTGGTGGGGCTCAGGCCTACCCTCTCAACGAGGGTGTTCGGGCTATAGTCCACCACGCTAGCCCAGTGCGGGTTGGTGGGCTTCACATGCGCCTAATAATATATAATATATGCGCATTACTAGGCGCATTTAATATGAGCTCCTAAAACCATATTTCTCGCAGAATATCACCATTTTGAATTGATACTTGTGTGACTCAATAATCACAGACACCGTTTACCTATAAATGGCTTCCGGAAAAATCTGTCTGAACGTGTTAAAAGATATACGAGTAATATTTTATCAACAATTTCTCTACATCTTTTTATCCATTGTTAACGCCTGAATACACTCAAATATACGCGCGGAGTCTTTTACGCAATAAAAACCCAACACAATATCTTTAATAACCATTTCTCTTTCCAGAACGGCCATTTTTCAAACTCAGGCCGTTGCCTTATCCCGTAAACATATCACGCGGCGAAGATACGAATGTGGCGAGAACAAAAACTGCTGAGTATTACCTTGGAGATTTGATCTCGGGGACTTACTGCTCGCGGATCTTCAGCGACTGCGATCGTAAAAACTGTAGGCTACAGTCGCCAAATTACCCAGGAGTTTACCCAAGAAACTTGACCTGTTACTATGCGGTGCGGCAACACGAGGTTCCTCAAGGAAAGCATGCCCTGATTGTGGTAAAGCAACCGAATGGGCAGCTGGTTTCGATCAGGAGTCAAAAGGCGTTGTACGCTGCGTCGGAACAAGACAGGGAGAACAATGGAAGGGAATTGAAATTTTGGCAGCAATGTGACGAGGTGCAGGACTATGTGACGGTTTACGATGGCTACACCACAAGAGATCCAGTTATTTTAAGGTTTTGCGGCGGCGGAGTGTCGGTACCAGAAGCAATATCGAGCGGACCTGAACTGTTGGTGGAATTCACAACGTCCCCTTTCGGAACGTTTTTGCAGCCGGCGACATCGCAGTCTCTACACGGATTTCAGTTGGAAGTGGAGGTGAGAGATCATTCCAACTTTCAAATTGCTTTGCAGTTTCTGTGAAATCTTTCAAAATATAAGTTCACAAATTTCTCTAGAGAAGAATGTTGATGTTTCAAGTTGGAGTGTCTGCCTGCACCGGCACCGACGCTGAAGCTGGGACATTTGCATAATGAAATGATAATATTTAGTTTCCACTGCCAAATGGTTTTTGATTTGGATGTTTCTATTTACATTTTGCCTAAACAACCATTCACGCAGAAAAGACGAGTCATAATAATTATGTTTAACTTAACACAACATGTTTTTTCATGAAGAGGACTTTACTCACTAGGTTATAGTTACTATTTAGGAACTACCGCATCATTTGTTGTTTATTAGATTTTAGCAAAACATTAAAAACCTTTGCTAAAATCTAATAAATCAAAATGAAACCCTAGTTTTAGGCAAGCAATAATGTTGCTTCTAATCCCTTTAATAGCTGCAGAGCATACGTGTGGAGTAGTATCCGCAATCTATTTTCATTAGAGCGCTTGATCGAACTTGCTACGTGCCAGAGATATTATTACAGTTGGCTCGCAGCAGGGTTTTCTTAATTAAACTTAAAGTATTATACACTCTACACCACTCTACACCTATTATAAACTAGCTTTCATCCGCAACTTCACTTGCGTAGCCACAAAAGCCTGAAACGCGATATCGAGATGAAACATACCTGCCAGGTTCTTTCAGTTTCTTTTTGAGAATCTTAGTTATGGAAGAGCGAAAACCATATCAAGTCCAAAAATACTTTTTACGTGATGCATAAATACACACCTATTTTGGGAATGTGAAAAATAGAGTTTGGGAAATAATGCGAACAAAAAATCGCGGTCAAAATAGTGTGCGAAAAGAAAATTTGAATAGCTGAAAAATAACGATTGTGAAATTATACGATTGAAAAATTCGCTGCAAATATTATTTATGAAAACATACTAAATATCAAATTAGTTTCCAATATTATCTTTAAAAGCACATCTTACATTATATTGTAGTATTTATACATATGTAGTAGAAACATAGCCTAGGCACAGTGGATTATAATAGTTTCCAAGCCTAGAGACGCTATTTCCCATTTTTGGAACGGAATACCAAAAAAAGACTGAGCCCGTTTGCTTGGATGGCTGCCAAAATTCAATTAAAAAAGTGAGCTTTTCATTCCAGCATCAGCGTTATAGCTAGCGATTTTATAACTATCCCGGTTTTAATATCATTAAGTAGTTGAATGTTCCCAATAATGCTACTTAACTCGATGTGTGCTAAAAGCTTCGCCTAATAGCCTTGGCGTATTTCTTGAGCCGTAATTCGAAATGAAATTATGCAGCATAGCATTTAGTGAAACTAATTTTCTTCTGGATTAATATAAATCTATTTGAAATGCCATTATGGACTTTCGAACAGCTTTTATGGACAGCAATTAATAACTCAATTTTTCGAATCGGTTTTAATTTTTATTAGAAGTGTTTTTTATTAGACAGAAAATTTTAAGAAGTACCTAATTATTATTAGCTATCCTAAATTAGGAATGGAATTTTAGCCACACTGGGAGCGTGCCCAAAAAGCTGGCAGCGCTACCCTGCTGCATAAAATATCTAAATTCTCTAAATCAAATCCACACACGCTTAATGACAGAAATTAGGTTAATGGAGTCGTATATCATCATGGAGTGTTATTTAAAGTGTTTCGTTCTCGGTGAACAATAATAAATCAAGAAGTGCCCTGGAGGCCGCTTGGGTCCCTGCCAAAGTGTAATTAGTACCGTAGGCTCGTACGGTCCCATAATGGAGCACTGGGCAAACTCGAGACCCGCACCCACATTGTTTCAGCGCATGGAATTGGGACACGCAACCCCAGGGGTTTTGTGTCAGCGAATACTAACATTCACAATGTTTTTGTTTTTAACAACATCAACATCTTTATGATTAGCTTATTGCTTTTTGAAATCACTTGCTCTTATATCTAGTAATTTGCAGGATTCACTTTTCAATAATTCATGTGTTAATCTCGAAAAAACGGATCTGCGACTAAATGCGAGCGAGTTAACATCGGCAATAACAATACTGGTTCTATCGTTTACAGCCACTCTGGTGGCTTTGATTAACGATCGTTAGCGAATCCCTCGCGGTTATCACGTAATTAATCAATTTCAGGTCAGGTTCGTGGATCAGCAGTCGCCGACGTACGCGAAGAACAAAAGGGCTTGTGAATTTTGGATCAGAGGGACCGGAAGAGGTATTTTGGAACATCCCCAACATTCCTTACCACCCAATACAACTTGTCTCTACCACATGCAAGGGATCGATACATCCGGGCCCTCTGGGAGAAACATAATTTACAGAAGGCCATCATTTTCCGCCCCAAGGTTCAGGGTGTGGTTTTCTGTATTGAAATTTTATGTGACCAACGCTCTCAATCCGAATTTGCCGGAGGATGAGTACTGTGGAAGCCATTTGAATATATGGGATGGCCCGATGCGGATATCGCCTGGCTGCAGCGATATATTTTGGTGAGTTCATTCGCTTTTGCTCTGACTTTATCATACGGTGTAACTGTGCTAAAACTGTCTAGATATTACCAATTTTACAAAGTTGAATTCGCTCAGGTCCAAACTAGCATTATAAACTGCACTATTTACAATTAACATTTTAGACGATACGATCGTAAAGGTTTATAAAACAACATTTATTTAAATAAATATTCTAAAAAGCAGGTACCTAATGGTACCGATATATCCACCATCAAATACGTACACGTACTTATTGAAAACAATCATGAATTTATTCAGGCTTTCATACGCAGTCAACACTTAACCCAGCATTATTGGCCTACTTTCAGTGATAAGGAGCGTTCAGTACAAATGTCAAGAGCTACGTCTGCGCAGTCGGTCATCGTGGGTCGTCCACCAACTAACGCCACCCTCGTGGCTAGATTCTGCAGAGAGCGAGCCCCACGCACTTGTGAGCATGCACTATTGAGGAGATCCAGAGCCTGCGCCCGCACTGAAAGCTTCCTGTCCAAAGGAGATTCTTTGACTTTGGAGTTGAAACTGACACAGGGAACTGCTCTTAAGTAAGTTCTTTTCTATTAGTTAATGTGGTGAAAGATTGGAGGAACTAATTCAAAAAAAATTTTATGTATACTAATGCGGCCTAAAATTCGGTGTGTCGCAGAGGGTTGACCCCACCCACGCTCTTCAATATCTATACCAACGCGCTGACCGAAGGCAATACTAAAGCCGGATGTTCAATAGATGGCACGACAATTAACATTTGCTATGCTGATGATGTGGTATTGTTAAGCCTATCGGTCTTGAAGATCTTGTTCCACACCTTATACTAATTAAAGTAACGCCTAAACGCCTAAATATCCGTCATTAATTTACTTTCAGGCCAATATTTTTCAAAGCACTATACGAGTTCGTGGACTTGCATCAAGATGGCGAGGCATGGGGTCGCGGTTTGTGCTCCAGGAGGTTTGCGTCTCGTTCCTTTCCTGAAGCACCTCCAGACCCGCCAGTCACCTTCTCCTCGCCTCGAGACGTGTTCCTATATGGCAGAGGTGGAGCTAGGAATATCAGGTGAGCTTTAAGGTTGTTAAGATTATAATGAAAATCAAGTTTCAGTAGCGTAAATCCATTATTTTAAAGAACCATGTTAGCCTTTGGACGGATTGATACAGTTTCTAAAATTAGCACTTACCTTTTGCCTTTTATATTTCAGCTGCACTTATCGGTTTGAAGCAAACCCCGGCGAGGCAATAAGAATTCGCGTTTGGGGAGTGCGTAGCGGTGGCAGGCTGTGTCGCTCGGTTCACTCCGCACATTCCTCCTGGTACCGCTGCGGTGGTGATCCCAGCGCTGCTGTCAGAATCTTCGATAGACCATGGAAGAATAATGGACCGGGAGTACCAAGGGACTGCCTATGCAGGTATTGTCAATTAACATTATATAAACAAGCTACATTCTATAGAATAAAGACAAAATACAGTGGATAGATTTATAATAAATGCCAAAGATGTAGCAAATGATCACTGACTGACCACCAGATTACACTCTATGTCAACGGAACCAAGCCAGCTAATAACCCAACGATGGTGCATAATTTCAGTGACGTCGGTGACTACGAATTCACATCAACTGGCACAGTAGCGGAATTAAAGTTCGACGTTGTCAACATGTCAGCCACTGACGACTTTCGTTCGTTCGGCTTCGAAGCGTCCGTGGAATTTATCAGATTAGAATCGGTGTGTGAGAGTTCGCACAAAGTTTACGGAGCTAGTGGGGACTTGAGGCTGTCTTCTACTTTGCCTACGGCTGATTCAGTGAGTTTATTTATTTATTAAAAATACACAACATACGGATCACGTGACCTTTTCTTAAATTTGAAAGCATTTTCAAGAAGTTTTATTCATTCATGACCTGAATCTATCTAACCTACCCACATCTCGCTTAAACATGCAAAATATGAAAATGTTTACTATTACATTTATCTTAACGTGTTTCTGAATTTCATTATCTTTGCTATCACACATTATAAAGATCGCAGAATTCATTTTATTCGTACTCATAGAGCAAGATTTGACTTAACTTTGTTATGCTATCACTGTAATTTGTATCAATATTTTCAGGAGCACTGTGAGCGGCGTCCATGGCTGATTGACCCGTCACCAGGCCGGTACCTTTATCTCCAAATTCGAGGCAGCATCATCAAAGAACCTGAGCTAGACAACTTCACTCTCCTTAACAATATCACCGTGGCGCCTGACCTTAGGCATCTGTGCCGAACACCAAATCGTATAGCCGTGTATGCTGGAGGATTGGCACCGATATTTATATGCCCTGAGCCTCCGGAGGAGCAGGTAATAGTCCAAAAATATTATCTCTCATCATAGGCTCTACAATTATTTAAATTACAATTAATCAAACATTTAAAATCCTTACTCGATAATTAATACTGATCTCGGGGAGCGCCTCCGATGACCTGAGGATAATTGTTTCTAGACTAATAGCAATACCAGACAGGACATAGGATTTTATTCCATTTGATCCCGATTGTATTTTATTGCGAACTTTCTTTAATCTGAAAGAATGTTATGGGCAACTACATTATTTAGATGGAAACCATAACTTTTGTAGATTAGTTATGAACTATCTGAACTATTTTTAGCGATTCAAGATCAGTCGAATATAAAAATATCCCCTGTTCTGTGCGAGAATAAAACTAGTTATCAAGTTCCCTATTCCCTTTCCAGTATGAAGACATGGTGGAAATTTTCTCTGCTGGCTGGTCCAAGGAAGTGGATCCCCTAGCGCGACACGTGCTGGCACCTGCACCATCACCAGACCACTTCGATCTGGACTGGCCGAGGTCTCTAGCAGTGGAACTAATTCCAGTGGAAAGTGGTTCTTACTTCGTGACGTGGCTGGAACTTTCCAGAAGGTAAAGAAATGAATAATTAGTAGGTATTACATATTTAAAATTTGAATCATTAGACACCTTGTTAGACATATGGCTCCACACAATATTAATGACAACTCTTTTACACATTTTCCACTCATTGATGATTAAGTACAATTTGAATAACGTTTATTGGATTTCAGTCTTTCAGAGTGTGAAGTGTATTTATCTTCTCTGCAATAGGTGTACTTGTAGGTGAAATTGGTGAAGTATTTATTAGTGAGCTTGTACCTTTAAGATTGGGGCTGAGACTAGAGGTGTTGATGGTAAACTGCTCATATTCCAGGCATTCGATTGAACGCGGAGGAGTATTCGCCATGTCAGGCGAATGCGAATACCGCTGCGCGTCACTAGACGCGTGCATTGCGCCCGCGCTGTGGTGTGACGGCGTGGCGCAGTGCCCGCACGGGGAAGATGAAAGACTATCGCAGTGCTCTGCCCTGCTGCGTGTGCCTGCGCAGTACGCCGCCGCGCTGTTGGCGCTTGCTGTACTTGCAGCATTAGCCCTGGTAAGTAGGTAAGGTGCGATCAAGTCAAAGATCATACTCACATTGCTGTTGAATTCTATCAGGAACAGCCTTATGGTTGCGGGAAAAGTTTCTTGAGTAAAAGATGCTTAGCTCAAGTTTGGTGCAATGCAAGCCACCTGAAAGTGCCGATAGGGCCAAAATCTTGGTATGAAGCGTAAAGGCAAATAGAAAGACAGGAAATAGGATAGGAGAATCGGTCAAAGATGACCAGACAACTGAAGTAAGCTCTGGAATTAAGAGTCGATGATGTGGGTTGAGTACTTTCAGATATGGAACAGAATTTAAATTTCAGAGCTAACTGTAACTCGGAAAATACTCAAAATTGTTTATACCTAAGTAGATAGGTACTATAATCTGTGATTCTGTGTTGCAGATAACAGCGGCACGATCATGTCGGCGGCGGCGCTCAGCGCTTCAGCAACGGCTCAAGAGCCTCTCTTCAGATACCGCCATCTTCGACGAGAAAGAGGTGATTTGCTGACCAAGCGAGGACTCCGTGCGATATGTAGAAGTCGACAGAGTCACTACTGTGTGACTGACTTTACACGCGGAGTCCAACAGATGTGCTAATACTTTATTTTTGATCAGTAAATGTTGAGAAATGTTATAGGAAGTACCTATTGGTGGTAAGTGTGTTGGGTAACTTATCGAATTCATGTTTTAATTGAAGGTGGAGTACTTAAACACATTTTCTAAGGATAGGTTTATTTATTTATAGTGTGATTTTCTTCTTAAGAAGTGGTTTCTGTATTCTGTTTTACGCTTAATGGCGGAGGGAGTGTCTTGTAAAATAATTAAGAATTCCACCATTGAGGTGCAGAACCTGCTGAAAGCCTCATTTTTAAATCCATAGTTTTTTTTATTGCATGTGAGTACACTTAGTAACTTAGTACTTATTTAACACACGAACTGTAATTTAAGATAATTTCTAAACTGTTACACTTCATTACTAAATTACCATTTGTGTAAATCAGAATACGAAACGTTTATGAAAATTAAATTACGAAAACGCATGAGGAGCACTCTAATTCACCCCTTTTAATGCCAGTTTTATTTAACCAGGGGCCTTCGTGAAATAAACGAACTTTAGGTAAGTAACTAAATAGTATAGCATTTACAAGACCTACCAGGATAAACTTTTACATCTAAACCATCCTGATTGTCTAAATAGAGCTCTTAAAAATAATGTAGGAGTCACAGAAACGGCTCAGGTTTAAATAGTACCTATGATGTTTGCGAATTGCAAGAGATTTAATTTTAATTTTAAATCCCTGTATTTTAAAATGTAAAATACGGATTTACTCAAAGTGTTGAAATTAGAAATTTTGTGTAAATATAACTGGTAATGTGAGTACCTATGTATAATGCGAATATATAAATGTTACTTGTAAATTATTGCGAAAATAAACATTTCGGACCAAGTGCAGTCGATCGGTCGGTGGCCAATACTTTGACACTGTCAACTCTTTGTTAATGTGACTGTAAATGAAACAGTGAAAATGTATTTTCGACTCAATATTATGAGTCTCCATGAGAGTTTTTTATACACAAGACACGACTATAGAAAGGTTTGTCATTTCATGTCTTTAAATGTGAATACAAATAGGTTTGCAACCGCAAACTTAAATAACATTGTCCTAATTTCCAAACGCAGAACAATCCTTATTGAATACCGAAATTTAATTTCAAAGACCAGAAACCCTTTAGCAGCAATATTTTTTCTTTCTAATGAAAGTCTTGTACTAAGCTAAAGATACGCACAATGTATGTATGCATTGACGTATGTTTGATTGACTGGTCGACTGAAGGCACAATTTCTGCCAGATATTGTAATTTGTAAATAAATAATTTTTGTAGTGTCTTTTATTTCGCGTTTTAATTAAACTAAGTAGAGATTGTAGAGACGATATCGATACGGCAATAATTTTTGTTTAAATCATTTTAAATAGGTAATCGATAGTGTTAACCTGTGTTCTAAATGTTACTCTAAATTCGTATACGTGATATGAAACTGCCATTTTTGTAAGAACATTCATGTTCAATTATCGTAATAGTAAATTGTTCAATAATTTGTATTATCATTGTTTTTTAAAATTCATAAATAGAATATTAGGTATGTAAGACAGTTAAAGACGGAAATATTATAAAAAAAATTATGCAGCCAACCAAATGGACCGTTTGCCCTTTAAAAATTGCCAGAATATAAAAGAATTTTTACTAAGTACCTACCTACCTACCTATAGTCGAATTGAACTTAATTCATGTATTAAGCAAATAAAATGAAATATCCTAATCGAATAAAATGCGATGTAAATAAATCTATTCATATCTTAGAACAGTATTGAAGTGATAATACTCGTATTTGTTTCCCAAGGAAATTATTAAAGTTTATTATTATCACGTTAACTATACTAATGGAAACTGTAGAGAATTCTTTGACCCAAATGGAAACAGCCCCATAGAAATGTAATATTCAAAGTCTGTTTTTGTTAAAATTTTAATAAAAAACTGACTTAAGTTTTAGAGATTATTTAAGTTTAGGCACAATACAGAATTAGGGCTATTTTCATTTCGATCAAATTTGTAGGTATCTCTAGAAATTCGAATCTTAAAAGTAATTTTAGATAGGTACTGTAAAGAAAAGTGAAAATAAAATGTCGTTTTTATGCTAGACAAATATTTATTTTGGTTTTTATTCTAAGTACTTACTAAAACTAGGTTTTATGGTTTTTATATGAGTAATATCATTGATTTTGATCTGTTAATTTTACGTGTTTAGAATTTTAAATAAAATATTTTTTGGGTTATATAAATAATATATTTTAGTTAGTTTAATTAAATATCAATTTTATTAGGTACCATAGTATGTCATAAAATATTGCAATGATGTATTATACTTACCTATAATGTTAAATGATAAGCTAGCGAATTATAAAGGATAAACTAGTGACATTGGAATAGAAAACGTTTGTAACGTCTTCCATATTGTATTATTCCGGATTTCATTTCCTCCGTTTGCATTTCGTTACGCCATATCAAGCAGTTTGGAAGTTACTAATGGATATAACAATTATTCGCAGTTATCCTGGAAGACAATAATGATGGATAATAGCTGTATAAGCAGAGATACATAAATTCACGTTCAAAACAAAGATTACCTACGAAGAGTTATTATGATAATAAGAAGTTTTTGAAAATAAAATTATTTATTGCATGGATATTAGTTTTATTTCCCAATAATTAAATTATTGGTGGAAAGAGCGAAAAAAAGTGGATACTCTAAAAGTGGATGGTAATTAATATTGACAAAAATCGGCCATATTAGTCTGCGTTGACTTAGAAGATTGAATACTGCAAATCTGGTATTCCGTTAATCTGACATTGTGCTTTTCTGGTTTATAAGCGTACAAACCATTTTTTCATCGCTCCAAGGGAGTGCAAACTTGATATTAATTTTATGATACCTCCACGCGTTCCTGAGAAAAAATGTCTTGACAGACAGACAGCTGGACAACGAAATGATCCTATCAGGGTTCCTATTTTCCTCTTTTGAGATACGGAACCCTAAAAATGAAATGATCGCATCGGACTACCTAATTAAACGGCAAATAAATGAATGACTCGCCTTGAACTAGGACTAGATCCATAATGATACATGTCTAAAGACCAAATTCGCAACACTTGGCCTATCGAAGAATTCTTGCATGTCTGTTTTCCGCCTCAGCGATTCACAGTTACGACTGGTTTGTGCCAGCGAAATACACACCAATATACAAACTGAATAAGTAAAGTAGGCATACCACAGATAACCCCAAGGCATTAAGTAAAGGAGACAAAATCATGGAACTAGTATACAGACAAAATTTAGGTATAAAAACCTATTTAATAAAAATCTGTAAAAAAAACAAAATTGCTACCGGCAAAACGCCTTTGCGAAATACATCTAATATTACCAACTGGTTAACAGTGTCCTGTCTATTCGCTTGGGTAGGGTATACATCATCCTAATAATAGTTGTTAGGCTATCTCTATAGGCATTGTGGAAATACTACATAATATTGTCTAGCCCATGCAGTCTAAAGCTTACGGAAAGCATTCACATAGGTATGCCGTATTTACCTTGGCCGTACCGTCTGTAGGTATATAATAAAAAGTACTTACTATCACTGTTCTGTAACAATATTACTTATCATAAACTTTATACAATTTAAATAACAACCATGTTATTAATTATAGTAGGTACTTATTCCATAATCATTAGTAAACCGGTATAACTCGCGTCAATGTGATAAAATAACACTATAATCTTAATAAATATAGGATTATATTTATCTTTATTGCGGTGCTTAGGGGGCTTGTTGCTGTTATAATTAGTAGGTATCTTCTTTACATTACCGCACTGTAGGTCTTTCTACTTCACTGTTTTTTTATCTCAGAAAATTAAACATGTTTAAAAATAGTATAGGTACTTACCTACAAGTACCTACTTTTAAACATTTTTGTGAGTAATAAACTGTGTTAATTTAGATAATTTCATCACATTATTTATTTTTGTCAACAAATTAACATTAATTTTAGTTAAGCATTACATAAATATTCAGTTTATTATATTTTTAAGCGTCAATGCGTGAGCATGGTACAGTACACACTCGGCTTTATTACGCCCGGCCACAGAGTAGGTAATGCCCGGCCTCGCCTTCATCTCAGGCATAGACCACCTACCCCCTACACTCCAGCTTGAGTGCTATGACCAACTTATCTAATGTACTACGTACTACCACTTGGTACAATACCGAAACGCATTGTTAATTAGTACATAGGTACATAGGTACCTAGAGTGGCCAAACACGATTTAAGTCTAGTTAAATTCAGATTTTTCAAGTGAAAAATGTATTTACAGTGTTTATAGTTTGGCCTCTGTCCTAATAAACTTTGTGTTTTCAAAGATTTATATACAAATGAATTATACCGATTTCTTTGTTTGACTTATATCTCGTTTTTCCAGAAAAAAATATTAAGTCGATGACGAGTGAGCGAGAACGCAGTGCGGCATGGCCATACCTTTTATTTGTCGGCGCCCCGTGTTGCTCAAAAGTCTGTGAATAGCTAATCAAATACTCCTTGGCTCATTATTTCGTAGGCCTTGGTGACGTTGGCAGTAATATCCTGGGCTGGTCTGTCAGTAGTAGCGAGCCACGTGCTAGCGCTGGCTCCGTGCTTAAACGCCTGGACTAGACCTGCCACCGCTGACTCAGTCCTGTAAAAATCAACCAGGAATTAATATAATTTTGGTTGAGTATTAAATACGTTCTCACTTATTCTGCCGTCAAATATCGCTATTTCACAGACCTATTAAAGAATTGTCAACATAAATAGGTAGATACGTAGGTATTAGAGGGGGTGGCGGTCCCTGCACTGACTCCACCAAAGCCGTGAGCAATTCCTCCCGGGCCGTCAGTGTAGCCATCCCAACCCCATAAATTAAGGGGAGTAGAATTATCCGGTAAAGTCGCCATAGAGCAACGCCGGTCCATCTGGCCTGACCCGGCGGCGGAGGTGTGCGGTTGCTTTTAGGGTAAAGTCATACTAAAAAACTTACTTTTGGAAAGGCACCTTTTCTAGGGCGGCCGACATTATTTGGTCAGTTTCTTTATCAAAAGTGCCCATTTTAGCGCTGCTAAATAAGGAAGTGTCCGTACAACCGAAGCATATTGTCACCACACGAACTCCGGTGCGAGAATAGTGCGGCTCCATCTAAAAATTTAATTAGTTTTATTATACAATCCTAATACAAATAACTTATACGAGTAGGTACTTGATTATAATGATTATACCTAGGTACCGATATTTACTTACTCGACAAAAGAAAGGAAATTATTCAAATATAACAGAAAATATACCAAAATATTATATAGTCAGGTAGAGCAGCTGGTGTTGGGTTAGAATCAGAATGACTGGATCGCAATTTGACCTCGTCGCTCTTAAGGGCTCCCTAAACGATCATGCGGCATGACATGCAATACGTGCTGTCACTCATGCATGATCGTCTAGCTGTAGTGATTTGACGTGCATTACATGCAAACTACGTGTATGACATGCAAACTACTGCTGCCTGGCCATTGCTTCCCTGTATTGATTGATAGCAAGCATGATGGTCCATCATGCATGATCGTTCAGGGACACTTTTAGGTTTACACCAAACCTCTTTGTTGCCGTAAATTCTAACGTCAACGTAAAAAAAGAGAATTCACACGTTCGTGTTTAGACATGAAATATTACAAAATGCTGCAACTAAATAATGAGCAAATTCTCTAGGAAAATTGGTCGCAGGAAGGAGCGTGTCATTGACAACATACATATCTTCACGCTATGTCCTTGGCGGGGTAGGCAGTCATTGGTACCATCATAATATCAGTAGAACGCGCTCCCCATTGCTTCATCTCACGAGAGATGCAGGGGCTTGGGATATATTATAAGGACCTAATTGCAAACCTTCACCAGTTCAGGAGAAGACTCATAATAAGTAGAATAAACATACCCCAAGACAGTTACTGAACTGCAAAACAGCGCTTTTCGTACCGCAGTAGACCGGACAGAGGCGTGCTTGATATATACCAACTATGGATGAAATGTTCACGATAGTTCCTCCTTTGCCTCCATGATCCTTGCGCATAAGGTCGAGGGCTTTGAACGAGCTCGTTATCAATGCTGTCTACAATTAGAACACAAATTTAAATAGGTAATAAAAAAGATGCTAATATAAATATCTAATTTAGTTGAATTAGTCTTCGGAAATTCGAAAATTTCGACTCGTAAAATATAACGTAAGAATGACTTCACATCTGTCGGTGAACCGATAACCGCTGGGGTAGACGAGTTCTCGAGTGGAGACCACGCGTGGGCAAGCGTAGTGTGGGACGCCCCCGGCTAGATGGAGCTATGATCTGTGTAAGACGGCTGGCAGTGACTAGATGTACCTACTAGTGCAGACTGATGACGCTCATTAAATTTCAAGAAATAGTTTATTGATTCGATCAACCGCATAAAACTTTCAAGTTTTTGGGCATCTCTACGTAGCACACTATCTCGTTTACCACATAGACTATAAACACTGTCAGAGATGTGCAGACAATTTGTGACTATATTCATTCAGCCGTCAAGAAATTGTACGCGGACTAAGTGTATTTAAAGTACCTACTAAGTGTACCTATACATACCACGTTAACAGCAATTTGTAAGCCAAACATGTTTGGACTGTCATTTAGAAGTCCGGCGTTGTTGATCACAACATCGATGTATCCACAGTTCTTCATGACATCGTCGTAAGCGACGTTCAGGTCATTACTTGTGACGTCACATTTGTAAAATTTCACTTTGTCCTTGCCGTGTTTAGTAGTCAGCTCCTCTTCTAAGGCTTTCCCGTTATTTACATCTATGTCTAATATGGCCACATACTGGAAATTAAGACATCGTAGGCATATTCGTAAGGTATATCCACTAACAGCATGCAAGGGCACAAATTATATTATAGGACAATATAAACTCTAATTCCATTTCATTTCCAACTTCTTATTATCATCATCATCAACAGCCTATTAATGTCCCCACTGCTGGGGCTCAGGCCTACCCTCTCAACTAGGGCGTTCGGGCTATAGTCCACCACGCTAGCCCTTTGCGGGTTGGTGGACTTCACCTAATAATTTCTTCTTCGGCGTATGCAGGTTTCCTCACGATGTTTTCCTTCACCGTTTGAGAGCAGTCAGTAAATGTACTTAAGTTTCGAGAAAAAACCCATTGGTACATGGCCCAGCCGGGGATCGAACTCCGGACCTTTCGATATGATAGGCCGCGTCTTATCCCCTACGCCACTGACGCTTCTTATTATGTTCAAATGTAATCGACGAACCCAATTGTAATCAAAGTAAAATGTTGACAAACAAAGAACTTACGTAAGATTAATATCAGTATAAGTTGAGTTATAAATGGCAATAATTTTAAACTACATATTATTGACATTTAAAAATTTATTACACAATTTTAAGTAAAATTGTTATATTCAAATCATACTAAAAAACTAATCCGCTTGATACAGGATACCGCTAAAACGGCATACCGCTTTTATTAAAATTTTGAATGTTAATATGTATTTGTAAATTATTGTGATAACTCAATTATAATATTGCCAATTTCTTGTCACGGAATAATTTAAAATCTAGTTACTTAATTTTAAAAATGTATTGATTTTACCTTAGCTCCTTCATCCAAAATAGCTCTGACTACACCAGCTCCAATGCCCGCGGCTGCGCCGGTCACCAGAAACACTTTATCTTTTATTTCATACATCGCGTAGTATAGACCCGACAGTTCCACACGCAATGAGACCTATTAGAACACTAACTAACAGTGTTTAGGTACTGTTGTTACCACTCAAACCATTCGGCTTTACGAGTGAACTGCAAACAACTATTGTATTACATTTGATAAGATTTGGGACGTACTCTTATGCAATAAAGAGGCCATCACTATCAGATACGGAACGGAGTTCAAATAACATGTGAAGTATGCAGAGTACTGTTTTGTTTCTAATACGTTGCCGTATAGTAACTATTTCTCTACGTTTGCCCTATGAGGCGTGACTTATTGAAGTCAAGGTAGCCAGGTTGAAGTAGGTATTTAGGTTCATGAGGTCGAGTTACGAACTCAACTTACTCTGTGATTTACTAATCGTCATCAACAGCATTTGAAGATTCAGGCCGGGAATGAACGAAACGTTCTTTGCCCGTTGTTTTTTCAAAAATGATTTATTTAACCTGAAACTGTTCCTCACAATGCCCTATCAGTTAATGTAGACAGAAATATGTAAAACATGTTGCAATGAGTTATTTCGACTGTTGAAACCTATCTCTCTATATTATCTGACAGACCATCGATCTTGCGAGGAATATTTAGTGAAAAAAACATTTTTGAAAAAATCTGACAAATAACGTTCTTTCTGTGTATTTTCTACCCTTCATTATAGGCTGCATAGTCCACTGCTGGACCAATGCTCTTCTAAAATATTTAAATTATTAAGACACGACTTTAATGCTTTAGGGGAAAGAGAGCCATATAATTACAGGCACACGGCCACAAGAGGTAGTGGTTAGGTTACCTACCTTTTTATTTCTAGGTTTTGTTCATATTTTAGTAAAGAAATTATACACTTTCGACTTCCGTTCTAAACATTTATTTATTTATTAACACGTCACAACTGTCTTATGACCTTCGTCCAAAAGGTGCAGCTGACTAATCAGCAAGAATGAAACCTCACGACAAATAATACGTTTTCATATTTGCAGGATCTAAATACAGAGGGTACTGGGTTTTATGTAAGTAGAACGTAGGTTCTTATACTTAGCGATGTAAGTATAGTATCCTATACAAAGCTCGCATTATTTTGGACGTAAAACATCTGCAACTGTACTGAGTACAGCCTACTCCATTTTTATTAAGACATTGAACTGATTTCCGTGGTCACACTCGCGGCAGAACCTAAACGGCTAGTTTTCGAACTAACGAATGTAAGAACGAGCGAGTGCTCATTAGACTTAGAACTATAGAAACTTGACGAGCACTAGCGTTCCGCGCGGGACAAGCCTGAAGATAATTTTATGAGACTGAGCGAAGCGAAATAGGTGTATCTGGATCGCGATACTCGGCGCTCTTAAATTACATCTCCGTAAAATAAGTGATATTTGCGATGTTCGTAAGTATATGAAACATTACAATAATTACAACGAATAAACAATGTGCACTTAACGGTGTTTATCTAATAATTATCAAGACAAACAGGTTTTTAAAGGACTGTCAATAAAACACCCCTTGGCTCATGACTTCGTATCCCTTAGCGACGTTGGCGGTGATATCCTCAGCTTGTCTGTCAGTTGATACGAGCCAGGTGCTAGCGCTGGCGCCGTTCTTGTACGCATGCACCACGCCGTTTACTGCGGACTCGGGCCTGAAACATTACAGCATTTAAATAGACAGACCTCCTAAGGAGAGACTGTTTGTTACAAGAGTCTTTCAAGGCAAATTCACAGTTATTTCACATTGTGGACTCAAAAATTTACCAGATAAACGTGGTTTTAGGTTTTTACGCTGTACAAGCATCTACTTTTTTATAGAATATTTAATTTCAGATAGAGAGTTTTAATTTGGGATGTATTTATACGATATGAATAAATAAATGCTTCAATAATTACTGGATTGTCTTGCCGGATATCGCTTGCACTGTTAAACTTAGTAGGTACTTACATCAAAAATCTATTTAAACTGAGAGTTTATCTAACTAGGTAGGATTAATTGAACTAAAGTAGGCGAATTATTACTTTTGCATGGGCAATTGTTTTATAGCCGCCCCTATGAGGTCATCATCATCAGTTTCCTTGTCGAATCCAGCAAACTTGTTGCTATGCAGCAAAGAAGTGTCGGTGCATCCAAAGCACATGGCGATGACCCGAACACCAGTGCGGGAGTGGTGTGGTTCCATCTGAAATCATCGACAAGAAAACTGTTTCTAATGACATTTAATGTTTCTAAAGATAACTTATATTTTATTTAGCTAAATTATTTAACAGCAGCACAAAATAATCGGTCGACCACGCCATCCCACACATATCCGCTGGTAACCCATTGGAATCGGAATCTACTACAAAATTCGTCGTCAGAGTTTTAAAGGTTGTACTTGAATCAAAGTTTTTGGGAAGTCTACCCATTTAGTTACCTGTCTTACCCTATAATTGAAGTTTTGAAACATTCTGTCTTTATTGTTTTGTCATACCCAGAACGTATACGAACTCAAGCATGTAATTGTTGTTTAATTGTAGACTTGCCGTATTCTGACTATTGCATGGCTCGTAACAAACAAACTGAACAAAATTGTTGAACATTAATATTTGTACTCTGGGCTATCAACTATTTACCTAGGTGAGTTCCCTTTGTTGTGCCTCCTTCCAATCCCACCTACCTCATGTTGGTTATTGGGAATATAATATCTGATCCTCTCATCTTGCGAAGTAGCAAACTGAAGTGACAGTGGGCAGGTCACATCTGTCGCAAAACCCACGTCCTAAGGGCAGACAAGTTCTGGAGTGGAGTCCGCTTATTGGTACGCGCAGCGCGGGACGCCCTACTTGGACCGACGACGACCTAAAGAAGGTAGCCGGAAGCGGCTGAATGCGGAGGGCGAATGACCAGTGCAGTAGCATCCATTGGGGAAGGCCTATGCCCATCATTGTACGTTGAAGGTCAGATATGATGATGATGACCTCGAGGGCAACATAGATTGTATAATTGTATATTACATACCCCGAGACAATTGCTAAATTGCAACACAGCACTCTTCGTGGCTGCGTAAATTGGTAAAGCGTAACATTGGAACAGCCCTGCTATGGAGGAAATGTTGATTATGGTGCCTCCTGTCCCGCCGTGGTCCTTGCGCATCACGTTGTAGGCCTTCAGCGAGCTCGTGATCAGGGCTGTCTGGAAAATAAAGCTTTTTTGAGTACTGTATGATCAACAGCCTATTAATCTCCCCACTGCTGGGGCTCAGGCCTACCCTCTCAACGAGGGCGTGCGGGCTATAGTCCACCACGCTAGCCCAGTGCGGGTTGGTGGATTTCACATGCGCCTAAAAATTTCTTCTTCGGCGTATGCAGGTTTCCTCACGATGTTTTCCTTCACCGTTTGAGAGCAGTCAGTAAATGTACTTAAGTTTCGAGAAAAAACCCATTGGTACATGGCCCAGCTGGGGATCGAACTCCGGACCTTTCGATATGATAGGCCGCGTCTTATCCCCTACGCCACTGACGCTCTATACGGCCACTGAGTACTGTATCAGTAAATGGAAAGAGGCATGCTCAGAGTTTCTCTGAGAGACAGGATCCGAAACATAGTCGCCAGAAAACCAAATCCTTCGACATAACTTGAAAAGTTAGTCGTTGAAGTAAGTTGGCTGGTTAGACTAGGGTAGACGTGTTCTCTAGTGGAGACCACGATTGGGCAAGCGTAGTGTGGGTCGCCCCCCGGCAAGATGGAGCGACGACCTGCGTAAGGCGACTGGCAGTGACTGGATGCGGAGAACCGAAGATCGGGTTCAGTGGTGCGCCTTGGGGGAGGCCTATGACCAGCAGTGGAATAGTGCAGGCTGATGATGATGTACCCGTAAACACTAAAATTACTGTAATTTAGGTATTTAACTTCTACCATAATTATAAATCAACAATTGGTCAATCCTACTAATATTATAAAGGCGAAAGTTTGTAAGGATGTTAGGATGTTTGTTACTCTTTCACGCAAAAACTACCGAACAAATTTTGATGAATCTTGGTACAGTGATAGAATAACATATAGGCTACTTTTTAACGCGGACAGTCGCGGGGCGTCTGCTAATACCCCCTAAGTAACAAAACACCTACATAGAGGGCGCTGTTTCACAATGTACCTATACAAGGGAAAACTTTTCTACGCGGGTGAAGCCGTGGGAAAAAGCTAGTCAAAATTTTAGATTGATTTTATTACGAATCTCATAGTTACGTACCACATTAACGGCTATCTGCTTCTCGTAATGAGTTGGGCCATCGTTCATGATACCAGCATTGTTAATGACAACATCAATATAGCCGTATTCTTTTAATACATCTTCGTATACGTTATCTAAATCCTTACTGGTGACGTCACATTGGTGAAATTTCACCTTTCCCTTCCCATAGATAGCAGTAAGTTCGGTTTCCAAAACCACGCCGTTTGTTATGTCTACATCGAGGATAGCCACATGCTGAAACAACAAGAGTAAGTACCTAGTAAGTGATGAAGCCATTGGAGCGTAGCGAGCTTTTTCCGTGTTCTGTGGATGAAGCTGTACTGAAGACTATTAATTCCTCTGTGGCTGTACCGCCTGACCACAGGCGACATAATCTTTCGACTCCGGCATTATTTCGTTATTTCGGATCCATACTTGCTGACTCCGTGATGGATGATTAAATCTATGGATACGGTTTCCCCACCGTATTATCACATCTATTCTATCATCAATAAGTATTTAAGAATTAATAATTCGTGTTAAATCATGCTCTAAGTTTCTCAGAGAAACTGCACTTGCACATTCTTACACTATTGTGTTTTTATCTTTCAAAAATTAAAGAAAAATATACCTTAGCTCCTTCACCTAAGAATGCCCTTGTGAAGCCAGCCCCTAAGCCCGCGGCTCCCCCGGTCACAAGAAACACTTTATCCTTTGCCTCGTGCATTGTGAAACTACTAGCTAACGCGACAACTCAGATGGTAATGAATTCATTTAAGCGCCGACTCTAATTGCGTCCTTTGATCAATTCGAGGACATACAGCGCGTGCACGAAATAGTCAATCATTCAAAGTAAGTAATTTCTATTCGACTTATTTTTTTCGGAAAAAAACGATTAGTAATTCAATAGGTAAGTAATGTTAAGTTATGGTGCACAGACTTTAGGTATATTTTAAGAAAATGTTTACAAAAACAAAGTTGAAAGTACAGCCAGCGTCGAAATTATAGTACGTTGCTAAAGAAACGAAGTTGATTGCAATTTCTACACAGTTTTTGCTGTAGGTGTTTGCTGTACTTACCTTTTTATTTTAACTACACTCCATGCAACTTATTATTATTCTGTGCTGTAGGTCTGTACTGTAGATAGGTACTTCGAAACATTGACGTCCGGTTAGCCTAGACCTAATGTACGTTTGAAACCGGTTTCTGTGGAGTTTAGTAAGACTACGATTCTATTTCATGCAATTAATTGTATTTTATTTCACATGACTTAAGATGGCTAGATAGATCCGCAAACCATTTACCTAGCGAATTTGACCGTCTCACGGGCCCAGTGGGTTGGGCATTAATTGAGGGAGAGGTCGTAGGCTCGATTACCATTTAGAGACAATAACCAGTGTCGCCAAACCGCGGGCAGTCCACTATTAATACGGGCATTTTAGCGGGAAACACATTAGTGCAAATCCCTATCTGGTAAGTATAGTAGGTAGTTGTTCATACTTTTGTGGACTGGACTCCCGTGTTGTAACTGCCGGTTTATTAATTATTTTAAAAAGATATGGCCCAAAAGTCTAGTAACCAAGCCAAAACCTACTTATTAAAAATGATAAACTCTGTCGGTGTTGCTAACCTTACACAAAATTTCCCAAATAAGTAATTTTTGATGCCTTTTTAGCTACTTAATAATAAAATTGTGTGGGTGCGCCTATGGGCTGGTAGTATTACCAGTCACAGGCTTAATGCTAAATTTAAATGAAAAAGTTATTTCTGAAATTTCCTTGTAGCATCTTTTTTTATCATAGCCTGGCTATTTTACAACAAGGTTTTACAGACAGACAAACAAATGAGACAAAAATTCGCTTTAACAGAACCGTAGGAGATTATAATATAATCTTAATAATAATAATATAATAATAATAAATTTGTAAATATTATTTACAAATCCTGGGCATCCAAAGTTGGAGTCGGAAGTTATAATTTCAATGATTTCTAAAATGAGTATTTGGGAACTGTATGTTGTAGCTCAGCTCGTCGTTCCCGAACGAGCTGGTAGGCGTGACGTGGAAGGAAAACCCGGTGGAAAGGATACTGCATATATTAAGTACTGTATAATAAAATAGCACAGGAAAATACAAAAGCTCTTGAGTGACAGAGCAAAAGAAAAGAACAAAGTACTATCTTGTCATTCTTATAAAAAACTCAAGTGCATGCCGTCCAAATTAGATGGCCAGCATGGAGCATGAAACCTCATCGAGGCGTACTAATCGCCACACCACCCCCCTACGGAGAGAGAAACCGGCTCAATCTGGACTCTACAAGTCCAAAACTTGTCTGAAACGAACCCTACGACCAGACCTAGTGACTGTAGGAGCGGGTGCAGGTGTAGGAGCGGGTGCAGGTTGAACGACTGGGAGCGGTGACTGAGAGCAGACAGGCGCAGGCGGAAGCGTAGCTGCCAGGGGTACAGGCTCAGGGGTAACCCTGGGTGGATGAGCTCCTGGAGAAAAAGCTGAATGTGAGTCATGATCTAGATAAGCTGGCTTAAGACGATCAACACTCACTACCAGTTCCTTGCGACCTATGTCTATGGTAAAAGTTTTATCACTCCTACTGATGACCCGGTAAGGGCCAGTATAAGGAGGCTGTAATGAACGACGGACAGTATCATCGCGGAGAAAAACATGAGAGGCAGTGGACAAGTCCTTAAAAACGAAGGATGTCGGCTGTGCGTGTCTCGAAGCTTGAACTGGCCTCAGTGACGACATCATGTGCCTCAACTGGACCACGTAGTCAGAAGCATTCTCCAAATCGCTGGGAGCTCCTGATGGAATAAAAAATTCACCAGGCAACCGCAGCGGCTCGCCATACAGAAGTTCAGCAACTGAACACTTGAGGTCCTCCTTTAAGGCGGAACGCATGCCGAGAAGGACGAGAGGCAGAGCTCTGGACCACGACCCACCGTGACACATCAGAGCTGCCTTCAACTGACGGTGGAGTCTTTCGACCATGCCGTTAGCTTGAGGGTGATAACTCGTTGTACGGATTCTGGACGTACCACTGAGATTATTGAGCCTCTGAAAGAGACTTGACTCGAACTGGCGTCCCTGGTCGGTAGTCACTACAGAAGGAACACCAAACCGGGAGATCCAACCACTAACGAATGTGTGCGCGACCTCTTCAGCTGTAATCGATGACATAGGCCAGGCTTCCGGCCATCGCGAAAAGCGATCGATGGCAGTCAAACAGTAACTAAAACCGTTTGAGGAAGGCATAGGACCAACAATGTCCAGATGGACGTGACGAAAACGCCCAGAAGTACTGGCAAAATTGCCAAGAGGGGAAGAGACGTGTCGCGAAACCTTGCTACGCTGGCACGCAATGCAAGATCGAGCCCATGCTCGACAATCTTTCCTCATATTAGGCCAAACGTAACGACGAGCTACTAACTCGATGGTTGCCTTGGCACCGGGATGGCTCAGGTTATGTAACCTGTCGAAAACCATACGACGGTGAGCTAAAGGAAGATACGGACGGGGCTTACCCATCGACATGTCGCATGTAATATAAATGTCAGTACCAGGAATATTAACTCTCTCTAACTTAAGAGACGAGTTCGGAGATAAGTTTCGAACCTCATCATCCTCATCCTGCAGCTTGGCGAAGGATTCGTAATCCTCATCAAGAGAAATTACCTCGATGCGAGACATAGTATCAGCGACAACGTTATCTACTCCTTTGATATGCTGAATATCGGTAGTAAACTGGCTAATAAACGACAGCTGGTTCAACTGAGCCGGAGGAAGTCGCTCACGACGTTGAATGAAAGCGTATAAAAGGGGCTTATGGTCCGTAAATATGGTCGCATGCTGTGCTTCCAGGATGTGACGAAAATGTTGCACACTCGCGTACACGGCCAGTAGTTCCCTATAATAAGCTGGAAGCTCTGCCTGCTTGCTGGTTAACTTTTTACTGAAGAAAGCAAGCGGCTGCCAGTGCTCACCAACTTTCTGTTGCAGACATGATCCAACACTGGTAATGGAAGCGTCTGTGAATAAACCAAGAGGAGCACTTGGATCTGGGTGGGCAAGGAGTGTAACAGATGCTAGTCCATCCTTGCATGCCTGAAAACATTCGTGTAGTTCAGGTGTCCACGGGAACGGGGTAAGACCTTTGCCTTTAGTCGAAGCTACGGCGTCGATCAGCGGGGCTTGGAACTTGGCTGCGCCAGGTAGAAAACGACGATAAAAGTTATTCATCCCCAGAAAACGACGCATGCCCTGAACGGTTTTGGGCGGAGGGAAATTAACAAGGGCCTCAATGCGATCCTTAGGAGGATGGATACCAGCAGCATTAATGCGGCATCCAAGAAAAAGCACCTCTTCTGCACCAAAAACACATTTAGCTAGGTTTATGACCACTCCGTAATCCTTGAGTCTCTGGAGAAGAATTCTCAAATGCTCCTTATGCTCGTCAGGGTCTCGAGAGTAGATTAAAATATCGTCAACATACGAAAAACAGAAGTCAAGGTCCCGCACCACTTCATCAATGAACCGTTGAAAGGTTTGACCAGCGTTGCGTAATCCGAACGTCATGTAGGGGAATTCGAACAGGCCAAACGGCGTAATGATGGCGGTTTTGCAAATATCCTCTGGGTTCACCGGGATTTGCTGGTATGCTTTCACCAGGTCTAATGTCGAGTAGATTGTGGTACCTGCCAGGTTATGATTAAAATCCCCTATGTGACGTACGGGGTAACGATCCGGAATGGTGCGCGCGTTAAGTGCACGGAAGTCACCACAAGGACGCCAGGAAGCGTCCTTCTTGGCCACCATGTGTAATGGTGACGACCAGGAGCTTTCTGACGGCCTTGCGGTGCCAGCATGCACCATGTCATCAAATACCTTCTGCGCCACTCGTAGCCTCTCGGGTGCGAGCCGACGTGGACGGCAGGCGACAGGAGGGCCATCAGTGGTCCTGATGTGATGGACTGTCGTGTGTTTCATTACGCGATTGATCCCCGGAGGTCGAGTTACCTCCGGGAAATCTGCTACGATCTGCGCATATGGAGAGTCACTGTTAAGACCAACCGTCTTGACACTCGGCTGCAGTGCCGTACCAAACTGACCGCTCGATTTCAGGCCTGTCAGGCCGTCCACCAAAACTTGATGCGTACAATCTGGTAACAAGTTATAGTGCGACAAAAAATCAGCACCAATAATAGGCGTGTCAACATTCGCGACTATGAAATTCCATGGAAAGATTCGCCGAAGACCTAAGTGGAGTCTCAAATTTATTGTGCCGTAAGTAGCTATGGGTGATCCGTTCGCAGCAGTTAAATCGAAATTAACCTGAGTACCACGGCCAGTCACTAGCTTACGAGGAAAACAACAAACATCAGATCCGGTATCAATTAAAAAACGTATCTTCGTATCGCGGTCATGAACAAAAAGACGACGATTAAACAACGGACAGTCCGATGTCGTCACTTCGGGCTGCCGACTTAGTTTTCCGAGGATGGCCAGGCGCAAGGGGAAATGCACTTCCTCGCTAGTTTTCCAAATCGGAAATGATACCAGCAAAGTTTGCCGTCTCGAGTAGGAGGACTCGACGACCTACGCTCAGAACAAGAGCGAGAAGGACGCCGCCGCTGAGTGCGGATCTGCCCGCGAGAACGGCCGTTGTTAACAGCTTGAGCAAGCTCGCTCACCTGCTGCGCCAACTTCCCGAATTGGGCCTCGAATTGAGCGCCTATACCGGACGTTGGAACCTGCGGTGCGGCAACAAGCTGCACCGAGGTCGCGGGTATGGAGACTTCCACTATCTTATCAGCTATGGCTGCTACCTTCTCTAAGCTGACGTCATCCTGCGCTGCAAGAATGGCCTGCAGAGGCGACGGGAGACGCCGCATCCACAACTGGCGGAGTAGGCTCTCGTCAATGGGCACGTTGCCCACAAGCGTACGCAGGTGACGAAGAAACTGCGAAGGACGACGGTCTCCCAACTCTTCATCAGTCAGCAACTGCCGTACTCTCTGCGCCTCGGATGTAGACAAACGATTAATTAGTTCAGTCTTAAGTTTAAGAAAACGATCTGTCGCCGGCGGGTTAGTGATAATATCGTCAACCTCACCGATCACTCGCGAATCCAAGGTCGCGACGATATGATCGAATTTAGTGCTGTCGACTGTTATCCCTGAGATCGCGAACTGCGCTTCCGCCTGCGCGAACCACAGAGCGGGACGGTCTACCCAAAAGGGCGGCAGCTTGGCCGCAAGCTTATATACACGGGGACACAGAATCTCTCCGGAGGCGTGTGGTGTAGGCGACGATGTAGGCCTAGCTAGCTTAAGCTTTTCTATCTCTTGGCGTAAGACCTCGTTGCTAGCCCTAAGTTCCGCGAACTCCTTATCGTTAACAGACATTTTGAACAATATAATACAGCAAATAAATACTAAAAAACTAAAAATTAAAATTAATATCATTCGCACCTATTTCGCGATTAGAAAATGTACCTACCTACGCACATGCAGCTGTAAAAAGTAATAAAAAACACAAACTTAAGATGTAGGTAATCAAAATCACTGAACCGGGTAAAATAGTCGATCGATATCACATTTAAAAAATTTACGATTGATTGCTCGACTCTCGTTGAACTTCTCCTCGCCGCACAGTGGTCACCGTGCGTCGTCGGCTACGCAATCCAACGGTTTTATCAGGACTTGAACTCAGCAACACGCGCCTTGCTTCACTGGTGTATACGGGGAAATTAATCTTGATGACAATAGAAATCAATTGGTAGTGATCATGTCAGTGACCTATGTCACTATGTCACACTCTCCACAGTTGGTACACCAAAATTATCCGATGTGTTCATCATGTCGGATCGTCGTCGGGACATCGTCAGGCCATCGTCGGGCCATAGCCGGGCCATCGCCGGGCCATAAGAACGTCGGGGTCACCAATTTGGGAACTGTATGTTGTAGCTCAGCTCGTCGTTCCCGAACGAGCTGGTAGGCGTGACGTGGAAGGAAAACCCGGTGGAAAGGATACTGCATATATTAAGTACTGTATAATAAAATAGCACAGGAAAATACAAAAGCTCTTGAGTGACAGAGCAAAAGAAAAGAACAAAGTACTATCTTGTCATTCTTATAAAAAACTCAAGTGCATGCCGTCCAAATTAGATGGCCAGCATGGAGCATGAAACCTCATCGAGGCGTACTAATCGCCACAAGTAGATTTCTATCTCGATTTTAGTAACTTCGTTTTCTGAATTGGTCACACTTTATGTTGTGTCATCGACCGACCGTCCGACTGACGTTCAATTTAGTGTTGCTGATGCTGAACTATCGATAGTTACATTTATTTAGTTCTCGGCAACGAGCAACCTGCAACAGTGCTGCCGTCAGCCAAAAGCCCTACTCCATTACTTTAAGGAGTTAGGATGGCTGGACTGACGGCCCGGGGGGAATTGCACAAAACTCCCGTTACGTGGAGTCGGTGCAGGCACCGTCACTCCCGTTTAAGAATAAGAATAAGTTACATCGAAAGTTAAAATGAGAGCATAGGCGCCAAGTCATGACAAACGCTGATCTGCCACAATTTGATGGACCGTTCTTTATAGCAAATAAGTAAATTCTAGAGTCCGGGATGATCGATTAAATAAGAATGTTTGGATTTTATTCATTTGTTGGTTTTGAGCTTTAACACGTTAAACGGCTAAAAGGATTTTGATGAATATCGATAGTCAGAGATGTCAGTAGTGGTGACGCTGTCAATAGTCTTAGGTTAGTGCTCGTATTGAATAAACATAACGACAGTTTTTACTACCTATTAAAAATTGAATGGTCTGTTAAAATATTAAAACTCCCTAATCGGCTAGGCTAGCACAAGGTCAAAGTGTTTACACTGACGTGCGGTCGACTGTACCTACTATCAGAAAACTTGCGCAGTCGTCGTCGCAATTGACATCCGACAAAATAGATAATTTCGCACGAAAAATCGAGACGTGTCGGTCAATTTAATTTATTGAATTATCGATAGTCGACAATCGATCGATCGGCAACACTGCATGCATGGCATGTCGTGCTGAGTGCGTACGTCATCGTCGTCATCTTTGTTTGACTCGAATCTCGCTCGCTCGCTCTATCGATCGTCTATAGTACATTACATACCTACTAGGTTAGGTACTCAGTCGTTGGTGTCGTCACCTTTGGATTTTTTCGAGTAATTTCCCTGCTGTACAAGAAGTGACAAAAACATAGGAAATTACTAATCTCCGTGACTCGGTCGGTCTGCGTCACCATCCACCATCGCCCGTCATCTAGCAGTGTGCGGTACAAGTGGTGTAACTGTTAGTCATCGTTTGTAACCTAATCGGTACCTACGCAAGTTTGCCAACAACAAGACGGTCAACGGCTGATCCGCACAAGTTCCACGTCGAAAAGGAATACATTATTATCCACAAAATGAATCCATACCAGCCAGTAAGTATCGCTTTCTGTACCTTGCGCTTTGAATTTCTGAAATTTATGCAGGTTTGACCAATTTTCCACTTCAAGTTTAGTTCATGGATGCCTACTCTGTATTCAGACCATTATCCAAACTTGTTGTGAAACGGTATACCTATACAGGTACCATAATCTAACTTAGTTATCTGTTAGTTGCACCAAAATAATAGATGCATGTGATCTCTAGTTAGAATACCTAATTATGTACATTATGGTATCATGCTGATATTAAAAACCAGGTATCCAAGCTCAAAATCCATGCTTTAACTACCTTACCTTCTGACACCTATCTGAAGAATTATGGTATAATTTTATGATTGGGTTTCTGAATTTTGGCCTTCAAATTATTAGCAGAAACATTGTAATTCACTCATGAATGAAATACAGTCATTGTTTTGTTTATCACAATAAGTTCACTGAACTACCTACTGACTTTAGTATTTTGTGAGTTAACAAGTTATCACTGATACATTTTCATTTCATTTCAAGGGACAATCGGGATACCCGCAACAGCAATACTTACACAATGTTGGATTTAGCAACTCTGCCCCACAGTCGTTTGGAAACCCCATGCCTATGGGTGGCTTTCCCACTATGGGGTATCCGGCACCTCAGCCTGGGTATCCCAACGCACCATCGGGTTACCCACAACAACCTCAAGGCTATCCGCAACCTAGTTCAGGGTATCCCCAACCTAGTTCAGGATATCCCCAACCTGGACAAGGGTATCCTTCTGCACAGGGTTACCCGTCCCAACATTCACAACCAGCTCAAACTGGGTACCCTCAGCCAGGTGGGGGCTACCCACAAACCAATCAGGGGTACCCTCAAACTAACCAAGGATACTCACAGTCAAACCAGTACCAGGGGTATCCACCGCACAATCAGGCCAATGTACAAAGCCAGCAAGCCTATAGTGTCTCTTCAGGACATGTTCCCAGCATGCCAGAGGTATGTTGAAATTGCCTGTATTACTGTATCCATTCTCATCCTCATGTAAAATAATTTGTGCTAATAATAATACATTCATGAACAATATTTTCTTATTTAATTATTATTCTGTACAGTTTCATAGGCATCAAAATTGTATTCTTTCTGTGATTGTGATAAGCAAAACATTGGTGCTTTTGCAGTTTTAGATATTTGTTGTGTGCTTGGATTGATAAAGCATAAGTTTTAATATACTATATACATTAGCCATAGCCAGTCATTCATTGTGGATAAAAAAGTGTAATATATTATTTTTCTAACATTATGGGCATGAAAATTTCTGTGTAGTATATTAACAACAAAAATATACTTTAATTTGTTGTGATGTCTTTACTATTTTTAGCTTTGTGTATGGTGGTGGTTATTCTGTAATTTAGAATTTGTCTAAAAAAGCTAATATTTTAATATGATACAGAGAGCTTAAAACAGTTCTATAACATTTACTATCCCTCCTTTATGCTTGCTAGTAGTACCTAGATTAACACATATCAACCTGAAACACAAATACTGTAGTAAATTCACTCACATTTAAATTTTCAAACATGTTCAAATTCACCATGCATTCTAAAATGTTTTAAACTACAAGCAAAAGCCTTATGACTTCAAAATTGTATCTCACATGAATACATTTGTTCCATACAGTTAGATTTTAACACACACTGCGTACCTACAGTCGCTACCTCTATTCAAGGAACAGTTTGATGCAATTACATTGTTATGCTCGCTCCAAGCCTCCAGTACATTTATCACAATAACCCACCACTCAGTCTTGGCATTGGTCTCTTCTACAATGGATGTAGTGTGCTTCAAAAACACCTTTGTTTCCACCTTTGCATCTATCTTTGAATAATCTACACGTGTTATGGTGTTTTATAGTGATGTTGCTATATAGTGTTGATTTTTCAAACTAAATTTTAAGTTTATAAGAATTTTACGATTCGAGTGATTAATATGTCCTCTGTAACGTCACATTCAAGTATGCGCAGTGGCTATAGAGCTTCAATTGGTGTACGGCGTGGACGTGGGTTCAAATCGTTTCGTTATATGGTATTTATGTGCTGTGATTTATTGCTCGCTTTACTGATCATTTAACATGGTCAGGAGTGGCTATGATTGTACAGAATTTTATTACTAGATCTTTCTCGCGTGATCGTTGGATTGTTATAGTAGCGCAATCTGAAACTGAAGACAGATAACAATTCGGGCAGAGGCAGAGTATTTCCTGAAGACTAAATTCAGGGTTCATTAGAAAAACCAATCCTTTTTTATGTCAACTTACCGAAAGATTTAAAGACACAGATTAAATTTCTGTACCTAACTCTTTCAATTATTAAGTTTTATATCTACATAAGCTTTTCATCACGACAAAAAGAACATCCAAAATCAAGCACTTACCTAATACTATAAATTTTATTACTTTGCTCACACAATGAACCAACTTCCAGTCTAAGCCCACGGTGGTGCCTGTGAATCCGTTCGATCCTCGCGATGATGCGGCGGTGCTTCGCAAGGCCATGAAAGGCTTCGGTACTGATGAGAAGGCCATCATCCAAGTCCTGACGAGGAGGAGCAACGAGCAGCGTCTACGTATCGCATTCGAGTTCAAGACGCTTTATGGAAAGGTAAGATATTTTGTAACTTGTCTGCTTGATGGTTTCAACGGTAGTGGTGATGCGTATCTACCTGTAGTGTAAGAATAAGAGTAAACATCACTCCAAAAAAATTTTGACACTGAACCCAGGAGTGTTCATTTATTTTGTGCTAACTAACCAATTATAAGTTACCGCCAGGCATCACTTGGATATTTTATGGACATGGACATTGCCCTCGCATTAGGTCAGGCCTATATCCACAAGTGGATGGTAACTAAGTATACTGATTATTCAAACGATGAACTGACGCTAAAAATTGATCCGAATTTTTCTTTAGAAGTATGTAGTACTTAATGCGAGACTCTGAACTTGTCACGGTATGGATTTAGCGAATGTATGGCTTTGTAAGTACATTGCATCATCAAAATGTCGCTTCAGGGACGTACAAACAAATTGTAAGTAGACTAAAAACGCGTGACACACGCACGAATTGTTCGATTTCTTACGTTTTTATCTGTGAAATTTAAAAGTAGGTACTTACCTATATCATAAATTTTCAGCAGTTAATATCTTAATCAAGCATACCTTGTCTACTTGTCTGAGATAAGAATCTACATTAATCATGTGCTTACTTACACCTTAATATGTTGTGGTAAACACAGTAATTGCATTTATCTTACTTTTAATATCTAAGATAAAATGTATCAATCATCGAATTGATTCAAATACATTTAGTACATCTAGAATACATTACGAACAGTCGTCATTATCGACCGACGCGACGGGGCGCGGGCGTACCTATGACCCCCTTGAGTATAAATTATTGTGCTTTTATATGTATGTTTTAAAAATATACAAAGTACATTATAATACTGGATGAGGTTAGCGCGGGCCCTGTCGTAGTGGAGATCCTTTGTCCAGCAGTGGACGTCTACAGGCTGATATGATGATGACATAAAGCATGTAGTACAACATGTAGTATTTTCTTCATATTACACTAGGCAACATAAAATAATGTCGGTAACAAAGTATCAGGGATACTATGACAATTTTACAGTTAAAAAATTGCATGATCACTACTATAACGTTGACTAACACTTCTTAGAAGTGAAATGCTTGGCAAGCATTCAAGAACAGAAATGACGTTGCATAGTTCACTTTCTCCTATATTGTAAGAGTTTAAAATAGCTCACTGAGTTTTGTGCAATTCGGGCTAGTAACGATTGGTCACAGTGTCGATTCGTCACAGCATTCCTAGAGAATGTAACCATTAACAATTAACGTGAGAGTTTGTTATACACTCCGAAGTATTTTCATAAAAATCTATAGGTACTAATTATAAAGAGGTAAAGTATGTTTGGATGTGTGTTTGAAGTAATCTTTGTAACTACAGAACCGATCTCAATAATTCTTTCGCTGTTGGATAGTTAATACTCTGTGTATGAACATAGGCTACTTGGTATTGGGTTTTATAAAAAGGAGCGGCCACAAAATGTATTAAAGTGTAGTAAGGCGGCGAATATTTCAGGAATTCATCAATGTTTCTAGTTATTTGAAATCATAACTTTGCATGTTCTGTATACCAAATTGTTCAGTTAAAAATATACAAATATTGAATAGAGAACTTGAACAGCTTTATTAAACAAATGAATTAATTAAGCGCTAAACAAAATAACAAAAAATATCTCCATGGCAACCAAAATGTACGCAAATCGGCAACTGGCTTTCCATATTATGAAAAAAGATTTTATGTAAAAAGAAGAAGACTATTTTTTGTCTAGCAAAGAGTACTAACACAAGAAGATTCGATAGATCCAGTTACATTTGATCTGGTGGTACCCTCGGAGGAAATATGGTGATACCTATCACGTGCAACGCACCGAATGTTTTTAACATTATCTAGGTTCTAGGGGGTGCTGAATCTCAGTTTGTTTTTTGTGTTGATTGGTTATTGGGTTTGTTTCTTTGGTTTGTTGGGTTGGTTGGTTAGTTTGACGTATTGCATGCTCAGCTCAATAGTATGTCATGTACTCTTTTAATGCGAATGAGGTCGCGGGGGTCTGCTAGTCTACTAATAAATTTGAATATCTTTATTGCCTGATCTGAACTCACAATCTAATTACCGACCGGCACGCGCTAACATATTTTTAGGGTGGCTATATACGCACCTATTATACCAATACATAGTTTTACATATTACACCAATTTATTTAGGTTTAATAGTATCGTTAATGCAACTCCTTTACATGTCCATTCCACCAGGACCTGATATCGGACCTGAAGAGCGAGACGACCGGCAAGTTCGAGGACATCATAGTGGCGCTGATGACGCCTCTGCCTCAGTTCTACGCCAAGGAGCTGCACGACGCCCTCGCGGGCATCGGCACCGATGAGGACGTGCTCATCGAAGTGATGTGCACTATGTCCAACCACGAGATACAAGTCATCAAGCAGTCTTACACTGCCAGTGAGTATATCGAGCTTCTTTTTCGGGTAACAAATTACAAGCCTTTAAAACACAGATCACCTATGTAAAGCCCATCTATTCTAATTTAATAAAGCTGAAGGGCTTGAATGGACGCCCTAATCTCTGGAACTAGATAATCTTTTTGCATTTGATAGCCCAATTCTTGAGGTTATTGGCGTCGCCCTACGATCCTAAGGAGCCGATCAAAAAGAAAATAAGAGGCAGAAATAACTTCTAAAAAGCGGGCGAGGCAGCGGGCTACAGCTAGTTTAAAACGCAAGTTGAAAATGTGGTTGATTCGAGGTGCCGATTGCATGGAGCTCAACGCGCTGTTATTGGCTATTTTACCGTCGTCGTGCCAACCGACTTGACCGCTAATTAGCAGTCAAGTCGTTAGGGTCAAGGGCCGTATCATTTGTGCAAATGTATTAATGTGTGGTGCGCGTCAGTTGGCAACCAACTGGAATTTTTTTTTTTCAAATATATTTTCGGCATCTATATTATCATCAACACAGTACAGTTACAAATTCATTGTAAGAGTATAACACGGTACAAAATGGTAGGATACAAGCAATTACATAATTATGTGTTCTAGGAGATACAGAATTCTGCTAGAATTGCAGTGAAACTGTACACATTCCTGGAATGCGCTCGTCCTTGTACCAGTGATCTTGTATCGTGTAATGAGATACATCCGGCGCCACTATACACACTAAATTAAGACGCCTGTTCCGATCTTGAATTTATTTTGTATTTTTTATTGTTGGCCACTCCAGCCAGCCAGACAGTAAAAAATGTAACCGAACGTTATTTGCCCTTTTACGTCCATTTTAAGCCTCGAAATTCTGCGTAATTTTTGGGTGCGTCGGATCAATGTATTTTATGCGCACACGAGTTCTGATGTTTGGCGGCGGCCCACCAAAAAATCAATGCAAAATTTCAATTTCTAGGGTCAGGGATTTGAGCTATACGTTGATAGGTCTGTCAGCAATGTATCATTATGCAATTGATTTGTACACTTTTATCAAACTTGCTCATACCAACACAAAATGATAATAAAGTTAAAATACATTTGTGTGTCATAATTTTCGAGCACATAGACGGGAAGTAAAAATAATGTGATTCATTCATTAGAGCAAATTAAAAAAAATGTAACGTAAAATCAGCTGACTTTAATCGTTCTAATTAGTACCTACTGTTTTATCATTCAATTATGGGTTTTACTCGAAAATTAAGTACATTTACTGACTGCTCAAACTGTGAAGGAAATCATCGTGAGGAAACCTGCATACGCAGAAGAAGAAATTCTTAGGCGCATGTGAAGACCAACAACCGGCACTGGGCTAGCGTGGTAGACTGTATAGCCCTTGTTAAGAGGGTAGGCCGGGACATATTGACAGACTGTTGATTGGTACATGGCACGACCGGGGATCGAACTTGGGCCTCTCGACATGCCATGCCGCCTCTTCCCCATTGCGCCACCGACACTTAATCATTGTTTGTGATTTATTGAAGTTGTTTAGACAGAATTTTTTTACTTTTAATAATGTGAGTCTTCATATAAAAGTCAACTTTATGAGTGTACCTGTTACAGTATATGGCACATTGCTCGAGGACGACCTGCGCGGTGACACATCAGGGAATTTCAAGAGGCTCATGACATCTCTGTGTATGGTAAGTAAATACAACTATTTCCCCGTTTAATGGACTGTAAGTAGTAGGTTTGTAAAACCTAAGTAAATAAAAACAGCCAAAAATAACTATATTCACCCCGCGATTTCAATTCACCCCGTTTTACGGTACATACCAATAGATAAATGAGCCTTTTCTCAATTTATAGGGCAACAGAGCTGAAGAATTCCACGTGAATCAAGACCAAGCCCGGGAAGATGCGAGGAGCCTTCTACAAGCAGGTAAGATGTAATTGTAATTGATGATCTTAGTAAGAAACTAATAGAATAAATAACTCGGATATCTCCTTGAGCAAGCCAAGGACATTATTGAGATCACCTTGACATTTCAACGTTGATTTTGATTGATCATTTAAATTAATAAGCTATTATTTATACTGGATACGTCATTGACATCACACGCGAACCGAATATATTAAAATATTAAACAGATCTTTATAATATTTGGCATACACAAAGCCTGTGTCATGGAGATAATACACAGAACACAAAACCTTACTCCTAGCGGGCGAGGCCGCGGGAAACAGCTAGTCGTTTAATAAAATCAAGACACATTTTAGTTGAATTTGTATGTAATGCTTTATCTAGGTCATACTTCATCGAACTGCCACAATTCTTACCACTTGACTCCATTGTACAGGTGAGCTGCGCCTGGGCACCGACGAGTCTGTGTTTAACGCTGTGCTGTGCTCGCGCTCCTTCTCCCAGCTGGCGACCATATTCCAGGAGTACCAGTTCCTCACCGGCCACGACATAGACGACGCGATCAAGTCAGAGTTCTCTGGTGACCTGGAGAAAGCACTCCGGGCTATCGGTGAGTGAGGATATTGTGTTTATTCGTGCTTCGTCATAACAGCTTGTCATCTTCCATTGTAAAATATATATAGTTATGATAGACTTGTTGGAATCATCATCATCAGTGGCCTTTCAGAGCACGGAATCGCCGGGCGCAGTTTCTATTCGCATGTTGTGGAGTAACAGTACCAAAAAAGCGATAGAAATTCCTAATCGTGCTGTTATTTGATGTAATAATCAAAGTATCATATCACAGGCTAAAAATTAAAAGTAAGTGCTTAAAAGTGAGAGCCGAGATTATATTGGAATACAAAACCTCAGCCGTGAGTAAGCCGCGATTCAATAGTGAATGCTATTGGGTGTAAACGGTGACGCCCACTGACGTGCCCTAAGGCTTCGTACGCGTTAAAAAGTATCCCATAAGATATAAGCTATCACTGTACCTAGTTTCATCATTATCCGTTCAGCCGTTTTAGCGTGATTGATCAACAAACATCCAAACTTTCGCATTTATGGTATGGGATTATACCCGTTTCCTTGTTGTGTTTAGTGAAAGTGGTGCGCAACAAGCCTCTGTTCTTCGCCGAGCGGCTCCACAAGTCGATGAAGGGGCTCGGCACGAACGACAGGCAGTTGATCCGCATCATGGTGACGCGCTGCGAGGTCGACCTCGGCGACATCTCCGACATGTTCCAGAGCAAGTTCGGCGAGTCGCTGCAGAGCTGGATTGAGGTAATTATGAGACTCTTTCTTGCCTTTCCGGAACCCCAGGGCCAATAACCTTTACTTTAATCGTAACTCGGTCGGTTTTTCGCGTCAGTCATAACGCCTGACATTTTCTGTCACCTAAAAAACGGATATTTAGCTAACAATTGACCAGCGGGTACACCTGTAGGTATCCCAGGTACAAATACCCACAGTACCTAGTAAGTAGCAGGTACGTGCTTTTATGAGTGACAATGTCAGGTATCACCGGCGGATACTAATGACTTAACTTTGTGACTCCCTGGGGAGCCGTGCGGTTACTAGGGTGCATACTAGGGGTTAAGGCTTCTCTATACCATCGGCCATGATTGCCACCATCATTGCGCAGTTGTCCACACAATCGCGAAAGTTCAGTCACTATAATAAAGGGAGGTACAACTGCCACAGCTCACGGCACATACAGTAAACAAATCTAAAAATATTTTTCGCGCTACCTTAATGTCTCATAAACCTTACGTAGTTCCAGCTTTAATATTGTACTTAGTTCATCTTACATGCATTATTTTGATATTAGTATACATAAAAATAAGATTGACTTTTTTTTTCTTTTTTACAGGGGGACTGCTCTGGACACTACAAGAAGTGCTTACTGGGACTATTGGGTCTTTACTAACCGGTTTCTATTCGGAAACAATTATTTTTAAGTCTCAACCTTTAATGTTCAATGTTCTAAATGTTGTTTCAAGTAAATTCACCAATTGGGAACTTAGGATGAATAAGAGAATTACGAACCCTAAACGGTGTTTAATCTATACCGATATGTATAGAGTATTATACAAAATATTAATATATAATTTATAACTTGAAAATAAATGTAGTCTCTAAATTCTAACATGACTTACTCAAGTAAAAAAAAATACAAAATTATTTTATATTAATATAACCTAATGTGTCTTCTGTCGGTCAATTAAGCCGTCCTGTCGATCTGATTAGTATGTCAAACAATCTCAATTTAGTGTTCGAGTATTTACAACAAGGTCCATTTTCCAATCAAAACAAATTCTGAATAATCTGAAACTTTGTAGGTGTGTACAATAACTTATCGTTATGTTCAAGTTTTTTTTGGTTTGTACCTTTGTTCACAAAAAACATTTCGCTTTATCTAGATCCTGTACTCAAGATATCGGTCATTCCTTACCCTGTAGCTTTTATTTGTGTGCTACTTGACATTCGGCTGGGTCTGAATAAAACTCGTAGATTATGTATCGCCTTTTTTATTGTTATTATCATTTCAGCCAACAGATGGTTAAAGAAAAACTGCACACACCAACTACAAAGTTTCCCTTTTTTTTCTTGGACTATATATGAAAATTAAAAATTTCACATCAATTTTACATGAAGGATTTAGGTCCGCGGTCAAAAATATAAATAAATTCAGTTTTGCCACTCCGCTTGATTTCTTATCTCCGCCAATAAACACCTCCTGTTGTGAATACTCGAAGCATTTAGTATTAGAATAGTATTGGATATTGTTTTGTTCATAAATACAACGTTCTAAAGCCTGTATAACAGGTCAGTATTTTGATAGGAAGTGGTATAATAAATAATTACCTATATTATACAAAATTAATAAGTAGGTATATTAATAATTCTGAAGATATTCCTAAAGGCTTGGCTTATAATTGGTGCCTTTTATGGTATACTGTGCCTATAAAAATATATTGAACCGAATGGTGCGTAAAATTACCTGTATTCACTCGTGTGGATGTAATATTTTTTCCACAGTGCATTTTTTATGCCTGCCATTCATATTAATAATATGAAAAGAGGCAAATCGCAAAGTTCCATAATAATATAATAATTGTTGTTTACAAGTAGTACTTTTGCATTTTTAAGGATTTAAGCTGATATTGAGCAATTCTTCTAAGAATTTCTTACTTCCATTTTTATTTTGTTATACCTAACTATTAAGAACTATATTTATACTAATTAACTATATGCTTAAGGCATTGCAAAATTTACAAGAAACGTAGCCATTTTTAGTTGTAAAGGTTATCTGGAAGAAGTCGCTTAAAGTGATAGGACCGCCTATTGTAAATGCAAAAGTCCCCAAAATATTTTACAAATATAGTATATTGTATTATTGTTTATGAACTTTATTCCTTAAATATATACGTTCATTTGTGGTTAAATGTCACACAAATGAATGAGTAGTGAGTGAAGATCACAATACATCTTTGGAATTCTTTTGGCACGGAGCGGCAAAATAATTATTGAGTAACGATTATACGAATATGTTATGCTCAAATCCGACCAAATTACTTTCTGAACGGCTCATTATATTATAGTATTCTTGATTTCAATATTAAGATTTATTAGGTGGTATATATTACTCTTTTAAATACCTCTATGCATATAGTCTCCCACCACGAATCACGTAGGCCAAAAAATAAACAACTAGACTGACACTTAGTAATATAGCAACACATTCATATTATGTAATTCTAATTTGATGCACCAAAAATGACACATGCGATTTCAAATATGCAAAAAATATAAAGATAAGATACATTCTTAAGATACTTTGACTCTGTTATGTAATGAAATGTAACTACATCGTTCTACTAAATCCAGTGGGATTATTATAATGAGCTTTTTATATGTTTGAAAGTAATATTTTATTTATTAGAACAGTATGCAAGTGACCTGAAACTAGGTATGGTAAATAACTATTATGACATTCATAACACATTAAACTTCAATGTCATTATGTAGGTACACAAAAGTGTTCACGTATTTCCCACTGAGATGATGTGTTTTGTTACATTGAGACTTTTTCATAAACTTCATACGTTTACGCGTCATACTTACAAACAGCTGTATTTTCCGAAACGTGGTCGAATCACTATCGACTTACCGACACAGCCGCAAATCGCATTGTCATGTATCAAACTCCCGAATCTCTCCCACCTTTTGTGTCCATGTCTACTAACAATATCGTTAAGTACAAAAGAGTAAACCTACTTACAATAAGTAACTATAATCGTATAGAAATAAATCAAGATAGAACAGAAATCCATACTTCCCATAGGTATACTTGCATCCAACCTTTTCTTTCTTACATTAAAAGCCAATTTAAATGTATGGTTTTATGTAATCTATGAATAAAGTAGGTGAATATTGTTTGTATAGAAGGAAAATTGTAAGGTGCAAGAGTACAATACCCTACTGTAAAACTAATATTGATATTTTCTATGTAAGTAATGTATTTTTATTAAGCTTGTTGTTACGTGACTGGCTTCAGATTTTAATATAATGTTAGTAATACTTATACTTACTAAATTAAAAGTTTTATATACTTATTATATTGTTGCAACACACCATTTTATATGCTATTGTTGTAATTTAATTATTATTCAAAATTATACACTTAAAGTGGTCATTATAATGATGTCTTTAAATAAATATTGTTCTATAGAGATTTTATTGTTGTATTTATTGTTTTCCTTCATCTAGAATAGAAAATTTAGTATTGGTTAGACCAAATTGTTGAAAATGATGTGGATTATTGAAAATAGCTTGGTAGAATCCAATAGAGTTGTTCACTATTGCTAAGGCCTAATGCAGGAAAGCTACATTGAAAGTTCGCTGGTGGCAGCACCTAAGTGGCAGTTGGTGGCTGAAAACGTAATATTTTGACAGTTCCAAAATTCATGCCATCTCTTTCTTATTTTTTAAGTTAAAAAAAGAGACTAAAATTTAATTGAAGCATGCATCATCCGAATGTCACCATTGTTGTAAAGTAAAAAGCACGCGTGTTTACAAGCTACATTACGAACCTAAAAGCGGTGCAATAAGAATAACGAGCAAGTGTGTTGAAAAAATGTTTCCACCACTTTAACATCTATCGTGTATTCTCGTTACAGCTGCACTACGAAGGAACCTAACATATTCTCTCATGAATAATCATCAATCTCGCGGGAGCCAGTCGAAATTAGTTTACAAGTTAATTTGCCTCGCCTTCACATTCATTCTGCGCGGTCTTTTCGCTGCATGGGTGCATCATTAATCTCAGGCTGGGATCACGGGTGAGCCCGAGATTTTGTTACAAATGGTTACCACATGTTACGCGAACCAAATTACCTGACTTTAAAGGTGTTTATTTGGAAATTTGAGTTCTTGGGCGTGGCTGCGTCTGCTTTTCGGAGTTAGGTGTGAAATTGCACCTAATATTTGTTTACTTAGGTAGGACTGTTTTTGTTAAAGAGAAAGCCTGTATTATAAAGGTTTTATCCTTGCACCCCTGGGTACTGTTAGGTAGGTAAGTACGCTCCTGACACTTCAGAAATTAATTAATAATGTAAACTAGGACGTAGTACGTACCTACACTACTCAAAACAAAATTTTATCTATTGAATAAATTTACTTGTAGATTATTTTGAAATTAATAATAAAACAAACTGCTATGAAATTACGAAGGGAACCCTGTAATTTTAAAGGTAAACAGTCGGTCTCTTGCTCTCGCCGGCAATTATTTGCCTTATTGGTTTTTCGTTAGGCAACCAAGGTGGAAATGTGGCGAAAAATCAGCAGCGAACAATGAAGCGAGCCTACGATGAAACTAGAAAACGTATGACATGGTATCGTAAGACATACCGACGACATTAAACCTGACGAGAGTGTAGGTAGCCCTATTTTTAAAACAAAAAAAAATTGGTCATGCAAAGTTCACAGAAATCTACTTCATTTTCTAATAGGCAATGCGCGGACCATGAACTTGAAATACTACCATCAAGAAACAAATCAATCAACCTATCCTATTACAGAAAGTACCTACCTATCCACTTTATCAAATTAAGCCCCATTACAAAATCCGAAAACCTTTAAAAAAACGAAACCACTCCAGTAAACGTTGCATTCGTAAAAGCACAATTACACCGCTGTAATAGTCGCCGGGCGCGGGATAAAATGTCGGCGCGTTGCGTCCGTTAGGAACTATTAAATAATCTGTGGTTGTGTTCCGCTTCCCGTCCGAGCCGTAAATGTGAACGGCATTGCAATGCACTCTCTTGGCTTTTAATTATTCACAGTTGAAATTTGCAAATATTTCAAATTAAATTAAATAATACGTAAAACGAAATAATTAAATATAAAACCAAACTTATGCTATTTAAGTTCGATGTCGAAATTTCATAAAATTACTCTAGTTTTATTTACGGACGCGTTCTCTCAGATTCTTGAATTCATCTCCACGTGGTAGGGGCAGGGAATCTACTGAACAACAATCGTGAAGCAACTCTAATTATTTTCTTACATTTCCGACAACACCGTCATAAATCACCTTGTCCCCTACAAACATCTATACCTACATAACAACTGCTATTGTTGTATTCAAAATTTTATTCCTGATCGTATTTTTGCTTGGAAATTATTTTTCCTAATTGCTGCCTTGATTGCCGTTTTTATTTATTTTGCAATTATGAGTTTTGAAATTAACTCGCGCAGAAAATTCCGGATTTTTATCAGCGGAACAGCATTTCCTGAATAATTGAATAAGGTTATTTATAATTACATCGGTATAGAAGTTAATCAAATCATTGAATGTTCTTCCATAAACTAAATGAATGTTAACCATACCATTTGTGTTATAACTAAATGAAGCAGAACAACAAGATGTCATTTGCTTCAAAAGAAAATCTTCGACGGCGATCGACATTACTCCGTACAAAAATCACGATTACACCGATACTTTACATTGGCAAAATTGCGAAATGCCATTAAAATATAAATACTTAATTTGAGAGTACGTATGAGAGACACCATAACCTACTTATTTTAATCCAAATTCCTTTAAATTCAATCAAGACGTCGCATAACTGGAAGTAGGTAGGTACTTATTCTAATACGCAATAACCCCAACCCCAAATGAATATGCTCTACCAACAGTGTGGTGATGGATCATCTCGGAGTATAATAAAAATAAAAATTTAATCAAAACAACAAGGAGCTCAGCCGAAAGGAGGCTGTGATGAATGAGGTAGGTATCAGATATTCGAACATAGCGCAGGCAATCAGTTATCGTCGTCTACTTGATCTTAATAAGGAGGGAACTTGAGCGTCTCTGGTAAGGGTTTTCCAAAATGATCTAAATTCTAAATAATATTACTTGCGTCAAAGTTAGAAAATCTTGTATTTTAGGTACTTTTATTATTCTTATTACTACTCTATACATGAATCAAAAAATTTAGCCACGCGCGCGCGACCAAAGAGATCTGAAACTTCTTGACTCTATACAACACATACTTGAACAATCTATGTTATCAGAAACTTATATAAACTCTCCCTCCCGTTGACACTTTTTGACTAGCGTATGCTGGTAGGGATCTACTTTGTCCTGTTAAAGTAACCTACTTTATATCAATCAAGTAAAACTGTATAATATAAAAATTTAAATAAATTCAATCAAAATAACATTCAGTACAGTCGGTTTCCATGCATTTCAACGAAGCAATTTCCACTTGTAAATATTCGCACATTTAAACGAACCAAGCAAAGAGCTCTCATCTGGCTCCTGTTATTGCATAAACATACCATCCTTCTATTTGTATTTCTCAATGTTTGGGTAATTGTTAATCTTGTCATAAACAAATACCTATTATAATATAGACCAGCGGACGCCCCGCGACTTTGTCCGCATTAAGAAGCATCCTATTTTTTCATTAATTTTAGCTTTTACGTGCATTTACACAATGGGAAAACCTGTAATTGGCTTTTTGTTTGTCTAATACTACCTATCTGTTAATGTTGCATAATTGTAAGCTGTTGGTTTTCTGAATAAATAAAAATAAAATGAAATAATCCTAATTATTCTAGTATAAAAGCTGTCACTCAAGTTTTACCGAAATCCATTCAGCGGTTACAGTGATTGAGCCAAGACTCACAAACATTCAAATATATCCGTTATCTGTCTGTCTGCCCCCGGATAACTCGAAAACTTTGAACATACCTTTAGATTGTACATTTTAGACTTTCGCGCTTTGTATTCATAATTATATAATTATTTACGGGTCTTACACACGAAATAGTTTTATTTAACTTTCCCAGACGTTTCGATCGAAGGTAAATAAAACTATTTCGTGTGTAAGACCCGTAAATAATTATATAATTACCTTTAGATTGTCTGGATCTGATGGGAAATTAATGGAAAACATTATTAAAAATTTTAGGAAACAAAGCTTTGCCCGCAGCAAATCTGCGGGCAAAGCCGCAGGGCAAAAGCTAGTAATGTATAAGTTAGGAGAGACAAACGCTAAGCTACGTAGCTTCGCCGTAGCTGCTCTTGTAGCCGCGTAGCTCATATGTTATTTGCAACCCTAGTACTAAGGAGCCATCCATAAATTACGTCAAACGAATTTTGTGATTTTTGGAGCCCCCCTCTGTCCTTGTCACATGTGGTCACATTTCTGTAGCCCTGTTAAGTAGTGAGGTCACATAATTTATCATTTTAAATTTAGATATAAAATTTAAAAAAGCACTTATTTCAATTTATATAAATTATATTTACCTACTTATATTTGTAATCAAATATTTATTTTTTCATAAAATCATTAATAATCAAATGTTTTAGAAATTCTACAAAACAACAAATCAAATTTATGCATGCAACGTCACGAAGATTATAACTCGTCTCCCTCCCTTGTCATACGAAGTCACACTTTGGTCACCCACTCCCTCCCCGAGTGACGTAATTTTTGGATGGCCCCCATCATGCTCTAATATTATAGTTGTTCGGATAGCATGACGTGTTGATACCGTATCGCTTTGAGAACGTTTACACTGCTTCACTACTGAGTGACAACAGATGTGGATTACAAAGCATTTCTAATATGTGTGTACTGTACCTACTTACAAGTACAAATAATTACATACAAGTACAAAACGTTATGAAGTCTTAAAAAATACTACTTCATTAGGGTGAATCGGGTGGGGGTATACCTATAGAGGGCGTCTCCCATGGCCTTGTCCACACGGAGGGAAAGTACGTTAAATATTGAAGATAGGATATTTTACTGAAAGAAGACATCCTTTTATTTTAATTTTAATATTAAGTACCTACAACTACATTCACAGATTTTTTTAAAAACGCCTGCCTCAACCGGGAATCGAACCCGCCAAATTTGACAAAAAAAAACACATGTATTTAATATGATAACGGTCGAAAGGGCTAATAATAAGGATTATTTTTTCCTAAATAACATTCAAGGAAGATAATGAAATGTAATATTTTATTTAAAATAATTACTTCCCGTATATTAATAGGTATGACATTTTAACTGATTATTATTATTTAATTAGTACCTACTACTGATGCTACTACAATATTATTGTAAGTATTAATGCTGTATGCAATAAACTAATGCTCATAAAATAATAAATAATAATAATAAAATAGTAAGAAATAAACTAATTATTAAAGATTTTTTTTTTATAACTTTAGCTATACCTACGCTAAAATTTTAACTTTGTGCCGAAACTCAAAAGAAAATTCTAAGTACCTACTTAAATATATTCTCAAAATCTGGGTTTACTATTAATTACGTCCTGCAATAAAAATAAATAACTATACTTATGAATCTGTCAGTAAAAAGGTTGTTTTAAAGCACTAGGCAATTCTCAGGGCGAGTGGCTGGAACAAATGGGCCGCGTCTAATGAGAACCGCCCAATTTTACGCTACACGAGTAAAAAACCGGCATCATTTAACTGACTCCCGCCCTGTGCCTTTTTATTTATTTCGAAGAATTACGTACCTTGTTTTACATATTGATAAGGTAATCGTGGACATCGGTGTCTCTCCACCAGTTTAACCACTGTTTCATTGACCAATATGATATAACCCATACTAATTAAGAAACGTGGCTGTTTACAAATTCTATGAGTAAACTCTAAAAAACAAAAAAGTAAAAAAAAAAAATGTTATCAAAGTTGTCTCTGAAGTTTGTTGACCAAATAACTAATATAAAAATAATTTGTACTTAAATTGAGACTTTGTTTAAATATTTGTAATACATAGGTATTTAGAAGTAGGCTTACACGGTACAAGACGATAGAAATAGATAAATATGGAGCTAATTAAATAGTAATTCTTACTAATTGATGTCTTCACATGTATTTGTTTCTCTGTTTCCTAGCCGAAGGAACCAGGACAGGAATACCAAATTAGGAGCACTTAAACATCAAACACGTACTCGTACTGCCGGCACAGACCGAAATCTGAGCCCAATGTGTATTGTGCGGGATGTGCCGGCCATCGCGAGCCAAAATGCAAATGTCACCCGTACCAAGGGTGTCACATACTCGTATTGTAGATAAAATAATTCAGTTATATATAATCCATCATCATTATTTTGGTAATTAAATGGAAAATTACATGTCATTAAGTAGATAATTTAAAAAATTACCTACAAGAGTACAAAATTAAATACTAATATAACTACCTACTAGTATCTACTAATATAAGTAGAACTGACGGTCGTTGGGGCAGAAAGGTTCTCGGGTGGCGACCGCGTACCGGATGACGCAGCGTAGGCAGGTCTCCCACCCACAAAGTGGACCGACGATCTGGTGAAGGTCACGGAAACCAGCAGCAGAGGTTAGCGCGGGATCGGTCGTCGTGGAGAAGTAAGTAGATGGTTAATATGTTAAGTAATGGAGATAGTAATAAATAAGTATATTAAAATAAATAGGTTAGGTTTTCAATTGTAGTTTTTTTTTTTTATTGCTACGGGGGCAACAAGCAGGCGGGCCTCCTGATGTTAAGAGGTCACCGCCGCCTATAGACACCTGCAACACCCGGGGGTGCTGGTGCGTTGCCGGCCTTGGTTTACACTTTCTCAGCTACCTATAGGAAACAAAAGCCTTGAAAACAAAAGAGGGTTAGAAGGGACTGTGCGATGACAGTCCTACACAATTGCAATTTTTCCTTTTATTGCCCAAACCTATTTCTACACAATCGTACTACACCGCTTTCATTTTTATCCTTTTAAACTTTTTACACTCTTTGCGATCGCACAGATCTCCTTTTCGACGGAATTCTATGAAAACCTTTTACAGTTTAAAAGAGAGTTTAAAAGTGAACTCATAGTAAAGTTACTATACTGTATAAGTATACCACGTCCATTGCCCTATTCGCATTGCACTTCTGTTTGTCCGGAGAGCGGAGGGAGTGACCACGCTTAGTTTCCGCTCCCTCTGGCCGACGAGTCGGTCCAATTGTTTATTTGCTCTAAGCTCTCGAGCATTACCGCTTTTATTTTTAAGCCTGTATTATGGATGGAGTGGGTCAGACCGGGACAAGCTCTTTTGTTCGCGAGCTACGTGGATAGAGTTTGATTTACGCGTTTGTTTACCTACACTTTTGTTTTGCTTGACTCCGTGAATTAGAAATGTAGGTGGCTTTTACATTTATTATTTACTTTTCAAATTTACAAATAAACGATAATATAGGAAACTAGGTACATAGGTACTATGCGACTAGACCCTTTTTCTGTCAATTATATTGTAGTAAAATTATCTTAAAATATCATGATGACACTGCCTAGATAGACAACTTTTAACTACAAAATTGACGTACCTACTAAGTACCCTGCATTTTTAATTTTGCACACTAAATAGGCAGGGGTCTACTTACCTTAAACACACCAAGGTATCCGAAACGCTCGTTTCGAAGTTGATATTCATCATAATCTGGAAACACGTATAACAAGTCACAACCACTCGTCGAGAAGTTACAACTTGTTAATTTAAATCGCAGCTGTTGGCCCCATGTTTACCAAGTTCGACAACAACAACATTTGAAGAAAGTAAGCAAGTAAGCCGAGTTTGAAACGCGCTTAACCGCGCGATAAATCGTTTCTCAAGCTTTAACCAAACGAAAACTTTTTAAACTAGTCAAGTCTTAAACAGGTGTACCAACTGACTTTGAATTTCGTAACTGTTAATTACTAAGCGATAGACATTTAAAACAAATGGCCTTAATTATTGTCAATCAAACAAGTTTGCATTTTTGATGAAAAAAGTCTCTTCTCCCAACTGCACCGAATGTGGTGCAGTGAGGATATTTACCACGTGTTGATGGAGTGATTGTTGATGTTGTGAATGTTGATGGAGGTTCTCGAGTGGCGGCCACGTATCGGAAGACGCAGTGTAGGCTGGCCTCCCACAAGGTGGACCGACGATCTGGTGAAGGTCGCGGGACCCGGCTGGATGAGGTAAGCGCAGGATCGGTCGTCGTGGAGATCCTTGGGGGAGGCCTTTGTCCAGCAGTGGACGTCTACAGGCTGATATGATGATGATGATGATGGAGTGTGTGCGGACCGAGACACCCAGACCCAGCAGAGGTCGGCAGCTGCAACAGGGTGTTAGCCTCTCCGTTATCGGCAGAGGCTGGTGCCCTGTTCAGCTTAGTTAGGAGATGGATGGAGACTAGGGGTAGCTAGTAGCAAAATTTGTACCGTGGCCTAACGGAGTGGCATAGTCACTATGCGACTCAACTCCTAAATCAAGATTTTAAAAAAACTTTCATAGAATGCTTTCAGTCTAAAATTCTCAATTCGTATGTCTCTTCTGAGGATCAGATGCATTCTACTTAATTTCTATAGAAAAATAATCTTATACCTAGAACATTTCTATCTATTCTTTTCCACTAACCGAGCTTCTTTAGAAAAGGCAGAGGAAAATCTTGTCTTCAAACATTTGAGAATCTATTGAAATTGACAATTCTACGCACTCGAGCAAGTACTCAATCCAATTTTCAAATGGGTAAATAGGTCTCGACAGGCACTCTAGGGAGATCGTTTCATTGGTATATTCGTTTAAAGTAAAGATGAACTAAGGAAGTAACACAAATGATTATTTCTAAAAGTTCATGTCCTTACCTGACAGTGACATAATATAATCTGCTACAGCAAATCAAAATCTATAGTCTAGTCTAGCCTATCCTTCTCACTGTTGTTGGGAAGAAACATACCATACACGCTGGCTCAATTTGCGAGTTGGTGGACTGTACAGACGTACTTTTGAATTTCTTGTTTCCCCTCGCGATGTTTTCCTTCACTGGTATGATGAGATTTTGCTTAATAAATATTAATTTAAGGGCTTTAATTTTAAAGCAAGTCTTTGATAACTCACCTGCATATTTTGTTAATTATGAAAAAATTCATTAAACATGAATTTGTGCTTTTGACTCTCATTAAGTAGGTAGTCATTAAAGTACAAAATACGATATTAGTACCTACTGAGTTTTTTAAAGTAAAGAAGATACAAAATGTAAGCACAGTCGTTTATATATACCTACTTTACATTCCCACATTCCTCGTAATTATTGATATCAGACTGATATAAAATAAATCCTTTCTATAAAGATACTTCCAGTCATCCAGTAGTACCTTTACATATTCTGAAGAAACCTTTTAAGGTACTGTGAAAGGAATTACCAGGAATAATATTGAGAAATTCAAGGAATACCTACTCGTACGTACAGCCGACCGCACGTGCCCTAGAGCTGACCTAGCCTATTAGGGAATGTCAATACTATGAGAGTCTAGTTTATACTGGTTTTGTTCCACTGACGTGCCGTCGACCGTACCTAAAATATACTATTTTTCACACCAAACTAAAAAAAAAAATAATTAGGTAAACCGTCGAAAAAAAGGAACTGAAAAGCGAAAAATAATAACAAGTTACCTTGTTAGTCTATTAACTACTCCTACACTAATGTAAACCTAAGTAATATTGAGTCGGCGCCTAACAAACAAGCAAATTAATTATTTTCGTTTTAGAAATTTAATGATCTTCTCATTGAATGCTTGTTGGCTGCCATCATTTCACTTTACGTAATAACATTAATTAATTTGCTTGTTTGTTAGATGCCGACTCAAAATTACTTAGGTTTACATTAGTGTAGGAGCGTAGTTAAAGACTAACAAGGTAACTTGTTATTATTTTTAGCTTATCAGTTCCTTTTTTTCGACCGTTTAATTTTCTTGTCTTTGTTTTCTTTTTCTAGTCTTTGTTCGTGTGTAATACTCGTATATAATTATTATACCTATGCTTCGGCATAATAACTTTTAAACTGGGCAGCTAACCAGACAGTGTAACACGCTGTACGGGCAACAATCGACCGGAATCATTAATTGGCAGTCGCCGCAGAGCCTCTACCAGCCTCTATCGGGGTTAGCGGTTACATGTACGGATGCACTTCACCTGTGTATCAACAAACATATTATGTATCAAGTTTAATTGCTATTTTATTGAACCGTTTGAGGTCCAAGTACCTTGCTTACCACACAATTTAATAGATCGTCTGTAAAACTATTTGAGTAGGGTAAAACTCCGTAATACACCCGACTTGACAAAACGCCCCACTCACCTAGCACGCACACTAGCAAAGCTACGCAGCACACGAATAAAAACGCCATCAACAAGTAGCCATCAGTTGCACGACAAGTTTTCAACTACGTTGTATGGTTACTTGCGTTTCTATTCGTGTGCGTGCTAGGTGAGTGGGGCGTTTTTTCAAGTGGGGCGTATTAACGAGTTTCACCCTATACGGGAATAACAGAACGACCGACTTTACTATATATCTATGAATAGTTCACTTCGTTACGAATTTACTTATTAATTTGGTTGAAACACTGACATCATCAGCCTTCACTATAGTCCACTGCTGAACATAGGCTTCCCCCCCCCCCTCCTTAAGGCGCGCCACTGAACCCGATCTTCGGTTCTCCGCATTCAGTCGCACTGTGCCATGCCAGGCCTTACCGCCTTACGCCGATCATCGGTCCATCTAGCTCGACGAAAAAGAGAAAGAGATTAAGAGCCAAAAGTAAACACTTTTGCCAATAGACATAGATATTCCAAAATAAGCGCCACCACACCCGTTCCGCTCTCCGCATACAGTTCCTTCCGCCCCCCTTTTTAGGTCAACGCATAATTTTGCTTCCCAAAAGTCGCTTCTGTTTGACCCAAGCTTTGACCACGTGAAGTCTTTACACGACGGGTAGAACTGCTGCTTAAACAAAACGCGTTGGGGATAACGGCGAGTGGGGTAAGCACCTACCATCATTTATTTGTGAAAACAAGCCCACTCGAAGGCAGTACTTAACTTGACCGTAGATGAACGAAGTACAAAATACTGCAGTAATGTGGTATTTTCGAGACAGATAAAGATTCAGGATAAATGTCATTACTGCAGAAATGCGGTATGAAAATAGATTTAACTTTTAGGGTATCTTATCTGTTAACATTCTTAGGGGGTCAGGAATACCTGGCGATACTTCGACCATTTTGAGATCTTTTATGCCTAACCCCTGTCCACAGCAGCGGTGCCCAAACCGCCCCAATCAATTATTTGGCGGTCTTCACATACGTATAAGAATAGAAATTCTAATCTTTGTCGTATTCAGATTTTTTCCACAGTGTTTCCCTTCACCGAAAAGAATGTGGTATTAAGTATATTAATATAGAATAGAACAGAATTCTACATGAATCTTGGTCTATGTCACAGATCGTGTAACAAAAATTATTATTCAATTCAATTCAATACTCTTTATTGCACATAATAATAAAAAAACAGAACAAAATAATACGGTAGACTAAGAAGTAATTATTATTAAATTCATTATTATTATTATTTAAAAAAAATTTGAGGACCGAAAATCTAACCTGGGATCACTCACACAGTAGGCGCTAATGCGAGTGTCTACTCGCATTAGCAAGATATAGTCGCAGTAATATTATCAAAGCAGGAATATTATATTCGTAAAGTAACTAACTTACTGATCGAATGATAAATGATAGCAATTTGGCAAATTCCCAAATTACTGACGAGAAAAATGACGTAACGCAGGGTAGTAACAATATTTTAGTTAAACTTTGAACAATGTTTTTCATGGGCTGAAATCGACACCCTCTCAAATCTGACTTAAAAGTATTTGCAAGTTATTTTCTATAGTTACAAGAAAAATTGAGGAATACATCAAGTAAAAAATAAAACTATTTCGTGTGTAAGACCCGTAAATAATTATATAATTACATCAAGTAGAGGTATGTACTCTAAAGTACCTATCTTTATAAAATATTTTCTCTGCAATTCTGTATCCTCAGCGAGAATGTTAATTGTAAAAAAAACAAACTTGAGACATTGTCCGTGAAGCTTCGATTGACATTAACGCAACACGGCATCTATTGCCAGCGCACATTTTGCAACAAAAATATTTCAAATGCCGCATTACTGATTTCATGTTTAAGGTTGAGGATTATTTTTATAAGAGCTAGGTATGCTTTTCACACGTCCAATTTACAGAGCCCAACAAACCCTCGAGAGAGGTCGGCGAGAAAAACGATGCTGGCGTAAACAATTGTAAACGCTATTTTATTCCCATCCTAAATAAGTGGCTCCTGTAATAAATAGGTCAGCGGCCAAGACGGCTTTTCATTTCTTAATAATTTTAGCAACATGGAGTAGTTTAATATATGGGCTTTGAAAATTAACTACACAAACGATGTGGGATTATAGATTTATTTTAGGCTACATGAAAATAATGTGAAGAAATTAATAATAACCTTTGATTGTTAGTTACATCGGTATACGTAACTGCCAAAAGTGTGGTTAATTTTGAAATCAGTACTTATATACTACTTTTATATTTTGAATAGGCGACGGTCTCTATTTTCAAAAAATATAAGGGTGGTATTATAGTGATATCACAGAACACGGAAAAAGCTCGCTACGCTCCCGCTCGCTACTGGTAATCTATGAGTGATATGGTTCATTTGACAATGACGTCAAAAAGTGCGCGGGCAATTTTGCGCTTGGTCTACCCACCTCTGTCCCGTACCGACTTCTCACACAGACATACACATTGACATAAAAATATTTCGATACGGGGCGCATGACCTTGCGGTCTTATACCTTTTTCGTAGGGGAATTCCTGAGTAATGGCGCCTCTTTCCGTGTTGCTTGTTGAATACCTAATAGGTATTGTTTCAGAAAATAATCACCAGGTGACATGCATACTTATTTCGCGAACCTGTTTTTCCATCAAATTAATTTAAAATGTTCCGATGAGTAACGAGCAAATAATTGAAAACGAGAAATGGAGCAATCTGTTTATTACCGAGTTAATTAACAGTTCAAACATGACGTGATTGGTCTGATTTATTTGGACGGGTACATAGCACGTAGATGAAAACTAGCGATATTTTATGGTTTTAATTGACTTTGTAACCGTAATGAAGTTGTGTTGATTGCAATTGATGTTTTAATTACAAGAGTATAAAAGAAAAGATATCGCTCGCCTTGTGTTTGAAAAGTTCACATTTTAATCCCTGAAGAATTAGATATCTAAATATAATTATTTACAGGTCTTACACAGGAACAAGTTTTATTTACATTTACCCGACGTTTCGGCCAGGTTACACTGGCCGTGGTCACGAGCTGACTGGAGAGGCGAGCTGTGAGTGTTTACCGCTGTGAGTAGTTTCTGAAACTACCCTCTGCTGGTCTTGTGTTATTGGAAAGTCCCGGCACACAACACTCACGATATCCGCGGTTGTATTCGACGATAAATCGCGAGCTTTAAGTTTATCGATCACTGGATTCCACGACGATGGCAATTTAAAACCATCTTCCCTATTGAAATTTTTGAATTTCTTGATTATATAATTATGAACACAAAGCGCGAAAGTCTAAAATGAATTAGATACCACCTAACCTGTACTGTGAAACATATCATTTCGAGGAACTCTGCATTACAATTAAGTATTTACATTATGGGAATTTCAGGGAATAAAAATGTATTCCATTTTCTCCAGAAAGTATACTATTCCATTGCACAACCATCAGTAAATCGTATTCGTCTAGCCTGTCAAGTAAGCGCACGTTGTCTCAGAAACTTGGTGACTCGCTTCCGACAGTGACTGTTCAAGTGTCTCCTCAATTCCCTCAATCTAGTGAAATGTGGGATGCTCTGCTATTTGCATGAGAAAGTTCATTCATTGGGTTTGCAACGGGATGTACCTTGTTTAGGTGATACGCAGAAGAATTTCTAGCATAACTAGAAGCTTTGATTGAAGCATAGAGTTAAGATCTCTTTGTTGCGTGCTCGCGGCAGAAAGCCGCGCGCCACCAAAGAGATTCGAACCTTCGTGGATTGAAGTGACTTGGAATCTTTTAATATAATTGTTTAATAAGGGGATCGAACTCGGACCTCTCGACATAACACGCCGCGTCTTCCCCACTACGCCATCGACGCTCTGGATATTCTGAAATTTTGTATACCTTGGTCGGTACATAAATATATAATTGTTAGTATTTTTTGACGCTGTACTGAGTTGCTAATGCTGGACTAGTGTATTAAATGATCCCGTTAGTCTAATTTTCTGAGTATTATGTGTGCTAAAGGTACTTTGTATATAAATTACTGATCAACCACAAAAAGAAACCACGGGTAAAAGAAACCAAAACAATCTTTTTATTTGTTACGTCCAAAGAAAATCAAATGAAGCAGACCTGTCCCAAAAATGTAATAAGTATAGTTTGTAAGGTTTGAGATAACGTTTACGGACACAGAGAGTGTTACAAAGATAATAGTAAAAAATCCCTTAAACACGGATTTGGGTCGTTTTGGGACGTCTATCCTCCCGTTAGGAGGGGTCGACTTGTCATTGAACATGGCAAGCCCTTTGAACCTTCTGATTATAAAGAAAGAAATCCGATTGTTGCTCGTCCCGCCCTCGCATTCCCTGGACAACAGAGAGAAATCCCTACATGCGTGAAGGTTTGACAGGCGGCAGGCACAAATTGTGTAAACGTTTTGTAACAAACATATTTCGATTTATTTGTACGATAAGAATATGCTCAGTCTAAAATAATTTGTTGACAAAAATAAATTTGCTTGTTCATACTGTAAGTTATCATACTTGTAATAAAAACCAAAATTAATGAGTAACAATTATAACTACAATCAGTCAATCTACTTTGCTCAAAGTAGTTTCTTCACATCATCATATCGATCGGTTCAACAGTTTGCATTCAAAACTATCCTTTCGTTGGGCTTGTATATTTTACGTCAAGTGTTGCCAATAGTCTGTTAATTTAATAAACTTCAAATTAGATACAAGTATACAAGGATTTTAATTTAAAACTTTGCAATAAGCATCATCCACCCTCATACTCTCACAAAAAGAAAAATATTTAAATAAGAATATGCAATAAATGTTTGAAAGTATGAAATACTACTACCGTACGATAAGTGAAGGAAATGGAAATAAAATTTACTACGGTCATTTACATTTGGATTTACGGCCTGAGCCGGATTTGTTAGATTTCTTGAATAACATTTAAAAAGAATGTATAGAGGGGCTCGAATGGTGGCGCTTTCTTTGAAGAAATCCTTTGTCCAGCTGCGTCAAGCTAATAATGATGACAATATTTTCATAGTGTAACTGTTTATTGTATAGGTACTTACACACATTATGTACCTACTCCTTCTTTGACAAGTGTGTAGCCAGAGATTATCAATGATTTCACTTTACAGTTTTCTTACACTTAGTTTTTTTCGGTTTTATAAAAATAGTCATGCATGCTTATTTCGGTCCTTTTTTGTATGAATATTTCCTACAGATAAAAATTATGTAATAGCACGATCTTTTGAGTTCAAGTTGATCTGTAGCTAAATGTTTATTTGCTCAAAACCAGCTGCGCTGGTGTTTTGATGTAAAATAATACTAACAAATAACAACAGAACTGAACAAAGCGTTTCACGTCGAAATTACATTATTATTTTGTCTTGATGGCTTCCAAATTGGCATCACAATTCGAGACGCGCTTCAAAGTAGATATCGTAAGCAAATAAAGAGGAAGTAGGTAGGTACTCAGTTTGTGATCTAAGGGAGTGTTCAACATATCACAATTTAACTCAATATATTGTAATATATAACGATACGTTATAATAATTATGTCATTATATTTATTGGGAAAACATACCTAGATGTCTATTAAATCTACATTGACATCTCCTAGGTCGATTATGCGGAACTACAACTCAGCATAAAAAAATCTACATCTATATTTTGACCCTGTCTTCACGGTACATAGAACTCTTTAACTTTCTCAAACCTTTTTAGCCCCTGCCTTAGTCATTCATTAGGATAGATAAGTATGTATTAAAATAATTAGAGGAAAGTTATTGCACGAATTGATTTCCACTGATACAAGACTTGATTCTCCTTCAACCATGAAACAAATACAGACTCCGTGCCTTTAACATGATTTTTCTACACAATTTTAAAAAAACTTGTGTGCAGTGGGACAAAATGATTTGATCGATACAATTTCACTATAACCACAAGGGATTCGTCAATAGAAAACATAAAGAATCATTTCAGATCAAGTTTCTCAGCCTACTCTGGCAAGTGATTAGTGACATGAGACCCAAGTATTTCCTTTTTATAAGCGATTGTAGAGACGAGAGAACATTCTTCGAACAAAGTTTAGACAGTCCGCACATTCCTGCAACTTTTTAGGGTCCTGTAGTCCGACAAAGGAACCCCTTATAAGATCGTCCAATCCATTCCTTCGTCCATCCGTCTCTCCGGTCACACTCACCGAATTGGAACCTGTCTCTCAAATACCCACAGTGTCATTTACTTTTCCAGTTTTAAATCTAAACGCATGAAATTTGTACAGTTATACTTTTGTTGTAAAAGTAGATCTCAATTTTCTTTGTGGCAAAGTATATCCCACGCCTTGTAATTTCTAAACTGATTGACCTGGAAACTTGTTATCATAATCAAATCATCCACGTAAGTATTCTATGAGAACACGTTACGAATATAATAGAGAGAAAACTGTAGAATATACGGGACCCTACACTGTCCGACAAGAACTTGGCCGGGTTTCATTGCTTTGCATTGCATAATCGTTTTTTCCAAACTATACAGTGACAGCCACTCTCTCTCTCGTAGGTAAGTACACTTTTCTTACTTTTCCACTGTTAAAACTTTTATTTGCGTCATGGTTTCGCTTAAAAACTTTTTATTAATTTTTATTTGAATTTGTTTCGGACGTTTATTTATTATTTATTAATTTATTTATTAATCAAATACATAAGCATAACGGTATATATTTGTCCCCCAAAACCGTCTTGTCGGTTTGACTGGGGATCGTACAGTCTCATCATCGATTAAATTTAGTTAGGTACAATAAAAATGATTTGTTTTATGTTACTTTCTATGGACAAATGCTCTCTAATAAGTATAATTTTAACTTTTTTTTTAATTTTTTCTTGTTTGACTCGTCTTTAATATCCCCGGGCAAGCTGTTAAGTAGATAGGGTAGGCGTTTTTTACAGGTTCTATCCCCATAGTAATTACCCACCCTAGGTACCTCATACCTGCCTGAGGATATTGACCTTGTATTGTGATTATGGCTCACAAGCTGTAGATTATGCTCCCGACTGCCATGGTTATTGGTTAGTAATAAATATTTATGTTTTAGACCAGCTGGGAGTATTTTACATATTCTGAATAGTTTCTTGTAGTTATTTTTGCATTTATATTTAGTTTTTTTATCAACAAGTAGTTTTAGGAACCTGATTTGGAATGACTCTAATTATTCTCTATATTTGTTTTAAATGTCAGCCCATAGCAATCGAGAGCATAACCTATGATGGAATCTACTAGTGACATATATAAGCATTTCAGTGTGCTTTTAGGTACTTTATAACTTAGGTGGTAGAACTTACCCAATAATATTCTTAGTTTGTTACATAAATAATCTACATGGGTGGACCAGGAAAAATTTGTATCAACTTTCATACCTAGATAGGTGACATTATTTACATGTTCGATTGGTGTACATTTACATAAGTTGTCATGGATACAGGAAAAGTTATGCGTATTCGTTGTATAGTACTGCCTGGAACTGTGTTGTAACTTGAAGGATCTAATAGGAAGACCTATTCTTATATTTTGTTCTCGCGTGTAAGAATGTCTATTTGTAATCTTAAATATTTTCTAGCTAACTTTGTCCTCATTGCCTAGTAATGTATGTACACACGTTGTTTGCCTTCATTATCTATAAATTTTCTCTCTCGTGGGTCTGCTGGAAGAAATCTCTTAGAGAGATAAGTTCGCCCTTTGTACTTAAGTTTATATATATTATTTTGTAATGTTTGTCTGTGTGTGTGCAATAAAGTATTAAATAAATAAATAAATAAATAATGTTAGGTTATCAAATTTCCTTTAGTTTTGATTTGTTAATTATATGATCTGTACTAAGACCATCTATGACTATGGTAGCCCTTACATTATATACGGTTTATAGACGTTCACTGTCCACGGTATCCGAATGGGCACGGAAACGAGGTTCCCTGAGTCCATTGTTTTTTCCGTTCACCGATGTATCCATTATGATACATAGGTATACTTACTGAATTCTAAGAAATCTATGGGAATGTATTAAAACTATTAGGTATCACTAGTATAAAAACAATAAATCCTATAAAAAATAAACAAGTTACAGTAAATATTGCGGAGCAAAAAATTTTATTTGTATGGGAACGGGTATAAAATTTTACCTTTAAATATAAATAATGTAACCAAGCACTTCAATGAACAAGAACCAAACAAGCAAATTATAAGATCTGAAGTTGCGAAACATGTCGGGTGTATTATTTTGTCTGTTTGTAAGGAACGGAGCAAAGAAAGTCAAATAAAATGCCTGGGAGTGTAACGAAGCATAAACTACCAGTTCACGCCGCCGCCGAACGTAGGCAGCAAGCGAAGGAAATATTATATTATGTAATTCATGTACGTAGGTACAACAATATGTTGTATTAATGTGTTCTTACCTATATTTGGAATATTCGCTTTCGAAAATATAATAAATTAGCCGATGCCTCGCGACTTCATCCACGTTATAAAGTATACTATTTAAATGTTATAAAATAAAATTTTACCCGTTCTAATCTTGCCAGTTTCTTAGTTTTAAAGTTTGTCAATAGATGGCCATAGGTGTATTCAAGACCCCGCTATCATTTGGTTCTTTGCAAGATATATAAGATAGGCGTGAAAATTATCCACCATTTTTTACCTCTTTATTATTATAATTCTACTCCTCGGAAAGTATCTTTTTACTTTTTGAAAACGTGGCAGACTATTTGTTATTTGTCATACAAATTTGTCAATTATGAGGCTTTAGCCTCTACAAATGCCACAGGTAGTAAATTTTGGAGATTTTTCTTTCGTTTTAACAAGTTATTGATGTTTACTCATTAGGTAACGTACTTTTGATAGGTTCAAGTTTTTCGATATATATTACTTATAGATACATGCGGAATTACGCATTCTGAAATTGTACCAAAAGCCTGCGAATAATCATTCTGTTCAGTGAGCAAACGTCTCACACTTCATAAAAACCAATGATAAAGTGTATGCGTGGTACTCGTATGTTTACAAGAGTTGTAGATATTAAATTTTAAGCTCCGTTGGACTCGACTTTTAGTGGTCGTGAGTTCGACATACAGGTGGAAACAGTAGTTTTAGTTTTAGACAGAATCGACATCAAAAAGAGAATATTGTATTCCAATTTTGAACAAAACAGTTTTAGTTGCAGTTGCAGTTGCTGTTAATTTTAAATATATTACTTTATCTAGTTTATAAAGTGATCATCGATATAGAAATCAGAAACTATCGTAGTAATAAATACTATAGTATGATGTAATTTTGAATAAACGAATTTTGAATTTTGACTCCCACACTGGGGACATATTTGACAACTTTTACTTAAACATTTTTAAATTTTTATTTTTCTTTCTTCCAGTTGCTGAGTCATCCCAGTGAAACCCGTAGCCCTGCTACATTAAAGCTGTATACTTTGTTTAATTTATATTTTACATCATTTTATGCAAATTAATTAACGCAAATTTACCGCCTGAATACAAATCATCTTTGACTTCCCAGCCGTGGAGCACGAATCCCGTAAAGAGACTGCTCAAAGCGACGATGTTTGTAGGTACCTACACATTGCTGTAAGCTAGTAGAACCGTTAATTTTCATATTAGGACAATAAAACTGTATGTTTTGTAAACTTCAATACATACTTGGCAGCTGTAATGTTCGTCGAATAAACAACTGAAGTCTTTGAAAACAGCAGCTTATCCTTTCAGATTCCCCAGTAACTGTGGAGAGACAAAAATTGTGCTTCAATGGCCGCCGAGAGGCCTAGACTTATCTAAGATGATTTTTGGAAAACAAAAACTGACAGCCACACTCGCCGGGGGTGGGAGCATTTTGACAGCCCACATTCTAAAAGATATTACATTATTAGTTAGATTCGACTCTGTAGTAGATAGCCGACAAATTTTTTGATTTATATAAATGCGGAACATGTTGTTGGGATGTATAGACTTAAACACATTACCTATTTTGTTAACTAAATTTATACATTACCGTTTATGTTCTCCTGAATTTTCAAAAAATAAAATAAAAGATAATGGAGAAAGGTGGACATAAAAAAAATTGGGTTGTTTTCCAAATCCCCGCCTAATTTCGGTCATGATTTTGAAATATGTACTTCTCGCTAATTAACAAATAATTATGAAAGAATATACCAAAATGTATAAATATTAGTGGCAGATAGAAGTTAGAACCAAGGACGGGACGGCATTGATATCTAGCAATGGACGTCGAAGGGATGACGATGATGATATGCATTTGTACCTTATTCTTATGACGTAAGTATTCTTTTACTAGCTGTTGCCCGCGGCTTCGCCCGCTTTTGTTAAATACCTATCCGGATGAAATTATCTGAATGGAAGTGAAAACCGCATCGAAATCGGTTTCGTAGTTTAGGAGATCTAAGCGTACAGAGGGACAGACAGACTTTGTTTTATACTATGCAAGGATTATAAATAAATAAATATATCGTAACATGAAAAATTTTGGTATCTACGAGCTTTTTAAAGTAGCTACGAAATGTATGTTAATACCGAAACATGCACCTGAAATGTTTTCCACAGCCACCACAGCTTAGAATACATAATATCGAAACTATACTGCCAAAGTTAGATTAGGATGTCGCGAGTTCGACAGGCTCGCGGTCTTTGGGATGAAATGCAATGCTGATAGAATCTCTGATTCTAAATGCAATGATTCATTTTCGATGTAACGTACTATCGACTAAAAATCTGTCGATAAACGAAGCCATTGCGAAAACGATTTTCGACGAAACATACTATCGGTAAAACCAGTTTAGATCTAACAATCACTCGATGAATCGAGAATTCGCGTATGTATAGTACTTTCGATGAAATGTCATCGACGAAACAACATTCGTATAAAAGAGATTCGAAATGAAGTACTTATTGAAACCGATTCCCACTGGGGACAGGCAACTTTATAGAAATGTACAACTTGATCCCGGTCTGAGTGTTGTAATTGTTAATTATCCTGTAATTGTCCAATTACCATGCAAAAACTACATTAGACGCTCCAGTCCAATGATGACCAAGCCATTAATCCAACGAGGCGCGGTCAAATAGGTCAAAATAATTCATAAGTATACCCAACTCTCTTTCTATTATCAAGACTTCAGAATCTAAAGTATGGCTTCCAGAAGAAAAAAACAAAACCTTAAAAATACCATGAACAAAATGTATTGGTGACAAAGAGGGTTAGTCGGAATGATTTACGGGAATCCCTAAGGATATGTAAGGTCAGACGTTGTAAGAGGTCGGCAATAGTCGGCATACTCGACTCGTATCAAATCAATGTGTGAATGAACGTCCAGTCAGCAACTGACCCACCCAGAGACGTCCCAAAATTGCTCGAAGGTAAAAATATTAACCATCAACGAGAAGAGACTAACCATCTGATATTCTGTGCTTTTGCACGATTAGTTTGGACCAGGGTTCGTCGACGGCCATGACACCAGCTTAATAATAGTCCACTGTTAATTGTAACTCGAAAATAAAAATTAAACGCTGCAAAAACGTCTATAAGACAGACACTTGCAATCTTCCGAAAAATTCCATAAGGGTTGATTGAAATTCTTTTCGAAGTTCTAATACGATCGCAATTTATTTTCAGACAAGCAAGTTTGTAATTGTTTGAAGTTATACAAGATAAGTGTACAAAAAAGGGGCATAACCCGTCGTTAATGTATCAATCCAGCAAGTTTCCTTCTACAATTTTTGTTGGAATTGATAGGTGGTATTACACTAGCCAGAGGGCAATGGAGAGAGCTATGCTCGAAGTTTCCCTGCGAGATCGAATCAGAAATGAGGAGATCCGCAGGAGAACCAAGGTCACCGACATAGGTCAAAGAATTGCGAAGCTTAAGTGGCAGTGGGCTGGGCACATCGCTCGTAGAACTGACGGCCGTTGGGGCAGAATGGTTCTCGAGTGGCGACCACGTATCGGAAGACGCAGTGTAGACAGGACCGACGATCTGGTGAAGGTCGCGGGACCCAGCTGGATGAGGTTAGCGCAGGACCGGTCGTCGTGGAGATCCTTGGGGGAGGCCTTTGTCCAGCAGTGGACGTCTACAGGCTGATATGATGAATATAATGATTACACTAGCAACGCATGGACGGGAAGATATTTACGAAATACTCTCAAATACTAAATTTTATTCTAGTCTCTGCCCTAGTTTAAGCGCTAGACGAGGTGACGATCAAACACACACACACACATTAAATTATCATAATAATCATCAACAGCCTATTAACTACTACACTGCTGGGGCTCAGGCCTACCTTCTCAACGAGGGCGTTCGGGCTATAGTCCACCACGCTAGCCCAGTGCGGGTTGGTGGACTTCACATGCGCCTTAGAATTTCTTCTTCGGCGTATGCAGGTTTCCTCACGATGTTTTCCTTCACCGTTTGAGAACAGTCAGTAAATGTACTTAAGTTTCGAGAAAAACCCATTGGTACATGGCCCGGCCGGGGATCGAACTTCGGAACTTTCGATATGATAGGCCGTGTCTTATCCCCGAGGCCTCTGACGCTTTCAATTACGCATTAAATTATAATACAATTGATTTGATCAAAAACATTTAAAAAATTTACGATCACAAAACTTCCCTTACTCTTCGAAAGTAAAAACAGTAGAGTCATCCCTGAAAATACAAGGTCTAATAAAAAATAATACATATCCCCGCGTAGACAATGCATGCGCATACATTTTTTCTCCCCTGAGAGTTAGGTAACTTTGCAAAGTGCGTATTGAAATATTTATTCGCACTTGGAGCCTTTGAGATGCACAGATAGAGGTCTCTATGTGCTGGTAGGGTTTTATGTCTCTACAATTTGCATAGCGACAGCCTTCAACATTTTTTATACTGACCCCCTCGTTGACTCTGTGGACGCCAGAGGGCGTGGGTTCGATCGATTCCCAATAGATGTTATCCTCATCATCGCTTGCATTAGTCCACTGTTGGACATAGGCCTCCCCAAGGCGCGCCACTGAACCCTATCTTCGGTTCACCGCATCCAGTCACTAAGCAGCCTTACTTACGCAGATCGTCATTACCGACTTCCAAAAAGGAGGAGGTGCTATGTTCGGCTGTATGTATTTTTTTTTCCTTTTAAGTATGTTCACCGATTTCTCCGTCAAAAGTGGACCGATTTCAAAAAAAAATTTATTTTTCAGATTCATTTAACTTCTTCAGCGTACGAATTATGCAGGTTTATCTCCATTTAAGCGTGGTAGATTCACTTCAATTTCTGTTCTTATTTCTGCTGAAATCTTTAAATCCTCAGAATAATTTCATATATCAGAATTGTAAGTGGCAAGTTAAATTAAATGTATCTTTCAAAGTATCACAGTCTTAACTTCTAATTGCCCTTAACGCCGGAAGCACCTGCTCGCCGACACTTTCAAACTTGTTGCAAATTATTAAGTTAATCTTTAATCAGTCGCGCTTGCTTCCGGTTTGAACTAAAATTTACTATTCCGTTGGGTTCAGCATCCCAAAAGCTTCTGCCATAAAAATACCTAATTAGGCCCATTGGATTACGTCGTTCCAGAACTAGATTAGTTTAGAATCATTCTTGAGAGTCATGTAATCATCATAATATTCGGTCATATCACGGATTATATTATTGTTTGTGATATACCTTGACGAATTCAGATAAGAATATAATTCACGCACGCAATGTGTCACTACTCGCCTGATCATAAGATCGCTAATTTCGCAATGTAATGTACAGTCCTCGGTAGTATAGTGGTAAGTATCCCCGCCTGTCACGCGGGAGACCGGGGTTCGATTCCCCGCCGGGGAGACCTTTTTGGCTTAATTTTACGCTTTATGGTATCTTGTTGGTATCAATATTTCTAATTTTATACTAGTCAACTCCGGTGTTTGTCCGTCTTTCTGTTTTTCTGTAAAACATCAATCGTTATGCTAGAAGCTTTGGAATAGTTCATCAACAGCCTATTATCTCCCCTCTGCTGGGGCTCAGGCCTACCCTCTCAACGAGGGCGTGCGAGCTATAGTCCACCACGCTAGCCCAGTGCGGGTTGGTGGACTTCACATGCGCCTAAGAATTTCTTCTTCGGCGTATGCAGGTTTCCTCACGATGTTTTCCTTCACCGTTGAGAGCAGTCAGTACATGTAGTACTTAAGTTTCGAGAAAAAACCCATTTTTACATGGCCCAACCAGGGATCTAACCTCGGACCTTTCGATATGATAGGTCGCGTCTTATCCCCGAGGCCACTGACGCTCTCTTATAATGCGCTCTTGGAATAGTTATTAAGTTTAGTAAAAATCTATAATATCTATAATTCAGATATTTATGAGTAATTTAAGCGGGTCTTCCGAGATAAATTATCATTTGATATCAAATTGCATTTGGCACAATACTTATAAGGTACAAATTTGCAACGAACATAGAATCCATGCAGAATGTAGGGCCATAAACTGTTTTCCTCGGGGAACGTTTAAATAATACAATCGATAAGCAAAACCGCGGGCCAGTGAAGCGAAGCGGTACTGAGATAAAACATTCACGGAGAGTATTGGATAAACTGCATGTTATTGGAAGAAAAATATTACACACAGAATCCATTCAAGTATTACCTAGAATACGTTATGGTATGAATAGCGAGCATAATACTGCATTGTGAATATTTTCATTTCAGTACGCACGTTATTATTATGGCATGCATTCGAGGGTAAACATAAAACATTCTTGATGCCTTCTCTCCCTTTGATCGTATTACCACAGATTAGATAATAGTTCCTAGTATTACCACCTACCTACTGTCGGTATGTCAAGTTGTGCTTTAAGTGTGATTGGTTTCAGTTTGTTTTATTTAGTAAGAAAGATTTTCGAGATTCGTAGTATTTTCAATACGTGTATGTGATCTCAATACAAAACTGTGGTCATATCTGTTAGAAGCGTTCCAATTTTAACTAATATTGCAGTAAAGACGTTAGTCTCATATATAAAAGGCGAAACTGACTCACTCACTGACTGACTGACTGATCAACGCACAGCCCAAACCGCTGAACCTAGAGACTTGAAATTTGGCACAGAGGTACCTCATATAGCACTGACGTCCACTAAGAAAGGATTTTTCAAAAATCAACCCCTAAGTGGGTGAAATAGGGGTGCAAAGATTGTATGAAAGTCCCTCATTTTTAAAGTTAGAAACCTGAAATTTTGTATTCAGGCTACCAGTTTAAAAAGAATGAACACGTGTTTTAGCGATTTTGAAAATTCCACCCCTGAGTATGTAAAATAAGGGATGAAACGCGCACAGCCCAAACCGCTGAAGCTAGAATCGTGAAAATTTATATTTAGGCTTTTAGTTTAAAAACAATAATGACGTCTTTCGCGAATTTTGAAAATTCCACCCCTAAGTATGAAAAATAGGGGATGAAACGCACACCCCAAACCGCTGAGCCTAGAGACTTGAAATTTGGCACAAAGGTTCCTCTTATAGCACTGACGTCCACCAAGAAAGGATTTTTCAAAAATCATCCCCTAAGTGGGTGAAATAGGGGTGCAAAGATTGTATGAAAGTCCTTCATTTTTAAAGTTGGAAACCTGAAAATTTGTATTTAAGCTATTCGTTAAAAACCAATGAACACGTGTTTCAGCGATTTTGAAAATTCCACCCCTAAGTATGTAAAATAAGGGATGAAACGCGCACAGCCCAAACCGCTGAAGCTATAATCGTGAAAATTTATATTTAGGCTTTTAGTTTAAAAACAATAATGACGTGTTTCGCGAATTTTGAAAATTCCACCCCTAAGTATGAAAAATAGGGGATGAAACGCACACCCCAAACCGCTGAGCCTAGAGACTTGAAATTTAGCACAAAAGTTCCGCTTATGGCACTGACGTCAACCAAGAAAGGATTTTTCAAAAATCATCCCCTAAGTGGGTGAAATAGGGGTGCAAAGATTGTATGAAAGTCCCTCATTTTTAAAGTTGGAAACCTGAAAATTTGAATTTAGGCTATTCGTTAAAAACCAATGAACACGTGTTTCAGCGATTTTGAAAATTCCACCCCTAAGTATGTAAAATAAGGGATGAAACGCGCACAGCCCAAACCGCTGAAGCTATAATCGTGAAAATTTATATTTAGGCTTTTAGTTTAAAAACAATAATGACGTGTTTCGCGAATTTTGAAAATTCCACCCCTAAGTATGAAAAATAGGGGATGAAACGCACAACCAAACCGCTGAGCCTAGGGACTTGAAATTTGGCACAGAGGTTCCTCTTTATAGCACTGACGTCCACTAAGAAAGGATTTTTCAAATCATCCCCTAAGTGGGTGAAATAGGGGTGCAAAGATTCTCATATATAATTTATAACTCAAGAACGGATCGACGGATTTTGATGAAACTCGGTACATTTATAGCTTATATCCTGGAATAACATGTAGGCTACTTTTTACCGCGCTAAATTGTTCCCGCGGGAAACTCGATAACGGCTGAACGGATTCGGATGAAACTTGGTACAGTGACAGCTTATATCTTGGGATGACATATGGGCAACTTTTTACCGCGGTAAACTTTTCCCGCGGGAAAAATATTTAATTTTGATGAAACTTGGTACAGTGACAGCTTATATCCTGGGATAACATATAGGCTACTTTTCACCGCAGTACTCTTTTCCCGCGGGAAAAATTATTAAATTTTGATGAAACTTGCTAACCTAACCTAACCTAACCTAACACTGATAGTTTATATCCTGGGATAACATACAGGTAACTTTTTACCGCGGTAAGCTATTCCCGCGGGAAAAATATTTAATTTTGATGAAACTTGGCTAACCTAACCTAACCTTACCAAACCTAACATAACCATCAGTGATAGTTTTCCCGCGGGAAAAATATTTAATTTTGATAAAACTTGGCACAGTGACAGCTTATATCCTGGGATAACATATAGGCTACTTTTCACCGCAGTACTCTTTTCCCGCGGGAAAAATTATTAAATTTTGATGAAACTTGCTAACCTAACCTAACCTAACCTAACCTAACACTGATAGTTTATATCCTGGGATAACATACAGGTAACTTTTTACCGCGGTAAGCTATTCCCGCGGGAAAAATATTTAATTTTGATGAAACTTGGCTAACCTAACCTAACCTTACCAAACCTAACATAACCATCAGTGATAGTTTTCCCGCGGGAAAAATATTTAATTTTGATAAAACTTGGCACAGTGACAGCTTATATCCTGGGATAACATATAGGCTACTTTTCACCGCAGTACAATTTTCCCGCGGGAAAAGTTATCAAATTTTGATGAAACTTGGCTAACCTAACCTAACCAAACCTAACCTAACAGTGATAGTTTATATCCTGGGATAAATTTATGCAACTTTATACCGCAGTAAACTTTTCCCGCGGGAAAAATATTTAATTTTGATGAAACTTGGTACAGTGATAGCATATTAGTGTGGCTGACGGAACGGAAACCTCCGTGGGCGACCGGATTTAATATTTAGGCTTCCGGTTATAAAACAATAATGACGTGTTTCGGCAATTTTGAAAATTCTACCCCTAAGTGTGTAAAATAAAGCGTAACACACACTGGGCGGCGGCGCTGCGAAAGCGTTGCGGCGGCGAAGGTTTGTATGAAGAACGCGCCGCGCCGCCGCCGCTTTGATGTAAAGGGCTTCATACTATTTCGAACATTACAGAAAAAAACTGCAACGCTTTCGCAACGCCGCCGCGCAGTGTGTGTTACGCTTTAGTGATGAAACGCGCACAGCCCAAACCGCTGAGCCTAGGAACGTGAAATTTTATATTTAATCTTTTAGTTTAAAAACAATAATGATGTGTTTCGCGAATTTTGAAAATTCCACCCCTAAGTATGTAAAATAGGGGAAGAAACGCGCACAGCCTAAACCGCTGAGCTTAGAGACTTGAAATTTTGCAGAAAGGTTCCTCTGTGATGTCTACTACGAAATGTATTTTTACCGCGGGAAAACTTGCGGGAAAACCTTTTTTACGCGGGCGAAGCCGCGGGCAAAAGCTAGTAATATATATTAATTGGTAAAGGTAAGTAAGAAGTAGGTACGTTAGTTACTTGCCAAAATAATTACCAAAATGCGCGTATATACTTATATCAAACTTCACAGACACCATTCTTGTAGGTAGGCATAAGTTCAAATATTCAATGTCTAACAAAATGACAAGGGAATGATATCTTTGAAGTTAATTACGAATATACCTACACCGTAAGAACATTTAAATTAAATTTGCTGGTGCGCGAGTTATGAGTTGTCAAAAGAAAGTTTACTTTGTTTACTTTGCTTTGATACTGCATGTGAAGATAACGAACCACGTGACTTACAGTGCCGGAAGAAGGATTGCAGCAGGCAGCAGGGGCGCAAAAAATAAGACCACTTTATACGATTATTCTTATTAAAGGCTACTAATGAGTGAGAAAGTAATTTTTCATTACTCATACTCTGAAAGAAGGTCTGAAGTTGCCTGAGTAGCGGGTTGAAAGTAATACATCTCAGCCCTAGGGAGAATCGCTTTCAACTGACAGCTGTCAAATTATTTAAAAAAACTAGTACTATTTTGACATTTCTATTGGACCATGTTCCAACTGTCTATACAGCCACTCAATTACAGCGCGATGTAAAATTGAAATAACATAAAGTTATGTAATAATTAAAGAACATATATTTTTAAATGACTTTATTATAATATTACTGTCAACTATTTCTTTAAAATAACATAGATTTGTGCAAAATATTTATAATTTTTTCAATGATTGAAATGAAAAATAATGGCAGAATAGTTGGCCGGCTACAGAAAAAAAACAAAATAGCCGGGAAAGCGGCAATCCGGTCTTCTTTTGTTTTTTCGAGTTGTAGAGTTTTGTTTATACTTCCGTATAGCAGAGATTTGTATTAACACTCATTTTATGTTTTTGTTTTTACTTTCAGTGTATTCTTAATGAAAAGCACAGTGTTTCCCTCGGGTTCAAGACTTATTTAGAGGTCCCTCGAACTATTAGCGCCCTCACTACGCGTCGGGCGCCAAATCCCGTCTCGGGACTTAAATAAGTTACTTTCACCCCTGGGGTAACAATGTACTATTGCAACGTGGCCGTATGTTATTTGGACGATTACTTACACACTTCCTCACTCGTATCTCATAGAAGTTCGAAAATATAAAGCTCATATTATTTATTACAATCTACATCCGCGAGGCAGAGAGCTAGACGGTATTTTTTACTTGTAATATTTCTATTATTAGATTTTTTGTTTTAATTTTATTTATTTTTTTAGCCGTAATTATTTCAGTAAAATTATTTTTAAGTTAGTGTAGTATAATTATGTATTGTATATATTTTTAAAGTTTAATAACAGTTTGATCTACATTAAATTAATATCAATAACGAAAATATTCCTTGACATAATTATAGACATTTCTTGGCAAACATAAAGTAAAATAAATTATAATAATTATTAATTCCAGCCTCCTTCAGACCACTTCTGAAGTTAATGGCGATATTTAAAGCTTGTTACGGCCCTGTTGCCCGCATGTAGCAAGGCAAATGTAGACGTGTTCCAAAAGTTTCAAGTTCATGAAATGTAGGTGCTATATTATTCTGTAAGTACAATCGATTTCAGACTTGAGGTCATAGAAATATAGCATATAGTCAGCTTGGAGGTAGTAAAAGTGATTATCACTATGAAAGGTTGTCTAGAAGAAATCGCTCTTAGCGATAAGACCGCCTAGATGTATTTTTTAAATGTGCAATAAAGTATATTGAATTGAATTGAAAGTCTCTTGGTGAGCACCAACTCACTTGGTTCAGCTCACAGACTAGATCGGTCCGGGGAATATGCCGGACCTATTTTAACGGATATTTAGTCACACTGGTGTGACGACGAGTGTGTGACGTGTGTAACGACGATTCGCTCTTGACATATTTCGTATAAAGTAATTCCCTTAGCAGCAAAGCGACCGAGAATAATAGAGAAAAGTCAACATCTTGTTAGAGTCGCATCGTAACTCGATGACGTAGAACTTTGCTTATTTCCTCGGGTAATGCAAGCTAGACCCCGGAGGAATGCAAATATTGTTCGAGTCTTTTCAAACTTTTGTCCGGTGCTCCACATTCTGCAGTAAAGGAAGCCTCTGGGGTCATTGTCAAACTTATAATAATATTCGCGTCAGATTCATACGGATCGTCACTTCAATAAACTTTATTGCATTCAAAAATGAAAAGATAATTTGGTACTCTATTCCCGGATCGCCACTACTATCCTTGGTTAGTGCGGGAAAGTTTAAAAATGTCAACGGGAAAGATGGTTTTAAGTTGTCTTCAGTGAACGATAAACTAAAATCATCAGCGGATACCGTGAGTGGTACTTTCCAATATTCAAAAGCAAAAGTGGGTATTTGGAGAAACTACTCGAAACGTTAAACTTTATGCATAGTCTTATGACCTCGGCACATACATGTGACTTGCTTGAAACGTCGAACATTAATTTCCTCTATAAATAAACTATGATTAAAAAAAACGTATAAAAACTTTGTAAATTGATAGCTCTCCGTTTCGTTTTCAGTGATGAGTAGCCATGACTAACTCATCTATAACTCGTCTTGCCAAAATTAAACATTTTACTTTTTGGAGTTTGGCCATTGTATTCGCGACTCACGAAAAAATATCATTACCTGCGGAGTTTGTTCTTGCTCTGCGTTAATCTTGAAAATTATCACAAAAGAATAGGAAGGTAATTTTTTGTTGCGCCGTAATATATTTTCATTGTGATTAATAAAGAAATACATACCTACATTATTTATTAGTTAATCATTTTATTATTATTTTTTTTTTATTCAAATAATTACAAATAATACAGTTGTCAAACATGAATTTGAACCTGCTACGTTTATTGCTATATCCGAAAAATCCTATTACGATAAAATTGGTCAACATTTTAACTTCCTAGAAACGTTGCTTGTCATCGGAAACGAAATTAAATCTCAAGTAGGTACCTACCTAGTCAGTGGAATTGAATTGACAGTGGCGTCGAATATGTGCGGCTATACGTGCTCTCACGTGTATATAAACTCACTTTTCGGGTTCGGAACCCTCGAGCACACTTGAAAAAATTACCTGCGCACCATTAGGGATGTTTATAAAACGATTTGCCATCAAATTTGCCGTAAATCACGGATTCTTTCATCAAGTCCTTTGTCAATAGGGAAGAGATATTAAATTATAGCTATGAGATTTATTTTAGTTCGATTTATTTTCATCTACTCACTCGTTTCCTGCAAAATTGGTGTTATGTCGTGTACCGAATTATTGAAATTGGAAATAAATATTCTAATTACGGAAACTGATTACGTAGTATAAACATAATTATTAGGTAAGTACCTATACTTAACCACAGAGTAAGTAATACTTAACTTTGTTGTTAGTTCGAGGAAAAACATACGTAAACAAAGGTCCTACACTGGGAAGACCTCAACAAATGTGAAGTGGAACTAACGAGTTCTGAACTAGCAGATGCTGTCCTTGCAGAAAAGAGCTGACAAGAAATCCTTGCGTCTCAAGAGGATTGTTTGCCCAGTTAATCTATCGATAGGCCAAACTGGGATGAATATAGCTCACGAGGCAAAATTGGGATAAATTGAGCGCGAAATCCTAATCATAGCTAATATCCATCGTAATAAAATGTGAAAATCTATTTGCTTATGTTGTTGTGCTATAATATTTGTCTTTAAAGAGTCTACAAATCAACGGCTCTGTGTGTTTATTGGCCAGGGAATAACCAGTGGCCATCTTTAATCAGCTTGAAATTCACTTCAGGAAAATTTATAAACACCTGTGCCGTAAAGCCTGACATATATTTTAATGCGGCGTAACACTATATTACGAGTATTAACGAATAATAAGCAGCAAAATATATTATTACTTTAAACTTATTAAACTTAAACCTACTTATCATACCACATTGCTTGAGACATTAGGTAAAACTTTTGTGAAAAGTTTATCATTCAATCTATAGTAAAAAGATAATAATGTAATATTACAGAAATGGCGCACGGTCTGTCCTGTCTGTGTTACTATGAATAAAAGTAACATTTACATATTCAATGAATATTTACAGAATCACAAAGGCAATGTGAAATGTATATTGTAGCACAACTGAAAGACTGGGATCTTGAAAGGATTCAAAATGAATCAACTCTTCGTTCTTATAAAATATTTAACTTTGCTCCAAATGTAGCTGTTTTGTACGTATTCCTAGATCAAGGTATAGTAAGACATATATGAAATAAATATATATATATGAAATATAAGAAATAAAGTATTGATTTCTTTGTATAGATAATATTATAAAAAACTTTTTAACAAAAAATAAAACCGACTTCAAAACCACAAAAAGGCACTAAAAAGCGTAAAACAACTTTTTTGTTTTAATCCAAAAGACAGAACCCTGTTATGTATTATTTTAACTAAAATATTATTATAATATGTGCTATGTACTGATCTGTTTGTAGTCGGTGCCAAGCCGGTAGTAGGCTAAGTCTCCCGTGCACCATTCCATAATATGTTAATTCATCATCATCATATCAGCCTATAGACGTCCACTGCTGGACAAAGGCCGGGAGGAGATCGATCGGAGAGTCGTCGTGGAGATCCTTGATCCCTCAAGGATCTCCGGTATATGTTAATTAAGCTGTTCGTATTGCTAAGTTTTATTGTGTGTCGGTCTTGGCACCGACTTCAAACAGATCAGTACATAGCACATATTATAATAATATTTTAGTTAAAATAATACATAACAGGGTTCTGTCTTTTGGATTAAAATAAAAAAGTTATTTTAAGCTTTTTAGTGCCTTTTTGTGGTTTTGAAGTCGGTTTTATTTTTTGTTAAAAAGTTTTTTATTTTTCCATTTTTAGTGTTAATGTATTTATAATAGTATTCGTTGCATCCCTAATAATCCCCGTAAAAAGAACTAGGTAGGTAGGTACAACGCAAAACTTGCTGCAGCGGCGGCGGTGCGAAGGCGAAAGCGACAAAACCGCGCGCACAGATGGATACGCCCCACGCGGCGCGGCTGCGGTGCGGAGTGGCAGCGGTGCGTTGTATTCCTTTGCCGTATATGAGAATTGATAGCGTCAGTGGCGTCGGGGATAAGACACGGCCTATCATATCGAAAGGTCCGGAGTTCGATCCCCAGCTGGGCCATGTACCAATGGTTTTTTTCTCGAAACTTAAGTACATTTTACTGACTGCTCTTAAACGGTGAAGGAAAACATCGTGAGTAGACCTGCATACGCCGAAGAAGAAATTCTTAGGCGCATGTGAAGTCCACCAATCCGCACTGGGCTAGCGTGGTGGACTATAGCCCGAACACCCTCGTCGAAAGGGTAGGCCTGAACCCCAGCAGTGGGGACATCTTAATAAGCTGTTGATGATATGAGAACTGCCACACAGAGCGGCGGCGGCGGCGCGGCGCGGTACAGAGCGTTCTTCATACAAACCGTTTCATACAATTCCTGTCTGAAGGGGTCCGCTTTATATTCGCTTTCCGCAGATTCGCCGCCGCAACGCTTTCGCAACACCGCCGCCCTATCTGTATTGCGCTTTAGCGTTGTAAAGCATTTCATCATCATTACCACTTCATTCGCGGTAAAATACTACACAGACTTCTTACCCCCCCCCCCCCCCCCCGCCCTCGCCCCTATCTCCTCTCCCTGCCCTCCACCCCACTTCCCCTATCTCCTCTCCATGCCCTCCATTTCCCCCCTCTCCCTGACCCCCTCTCTCTCCCTAACCCCTCCCACACCTTCCCCTCCCCTCCCCCAACCCTTCCCCTACCCTCCCCCTCTCCTTCCCCTCCTATGCACTCCACCTACTGTGCCGTAACTCGAACTATGTATGTAAATTTGAGGGTTTTCCTCGATTTCCATCGGATCCCTTCATCAGATCCTAACTTGGTGACAATGGGACCACCTCGGGATCGGACCCTCTCAAACAAACAAAAAAAAATTTGAAATCGGTCCACAGTTGACGGAGAAATCGGTGAACATACATAAAAGGAAAAAAAAAAAAAACATACAGACAGCCGAACATAGTACCTCCTCCTTTTTGGAAGTCGGTAAAAAGGGCTTTCGACACTTTCATCATCAACAGCCTATTAATGTCCCCACTGCTGGGGCTCAGGCCGAGGGCGTTCGACACTTTCATCGTATAAAAACACCTAAGTAAATCAACCTTTTTTCATTGTTTTGATTATACATTTAATTAGGCTCAGCCTTGCGCAGCAATGAGGTATGTCATTTCGGGGGCTGTGACGTGAAGGGGTTGTCATGTCATACAAGAATATAAACATTTCGTTTTAGACTCTAATTTGTAAATTATTTTGATATACAAATTTGTATTTAATCAGCTACCATGGCGATGGCCGAGAAGAAAAACGAATTCTCCGCCTCGGTGGAGGCGGACAGGAAACTCCTACCATTTGACGATTACAATGATTACTTGGATTCCCTCATAGATATTGCTGATCTGCGTAATCTCAGAAGTATTGCAGCTGCCAGGACCATCGCCGCTTTCGGTTATAGGTACAATCCGCTTACTTGCATTGTTTTTGTTAGGGAAAACAATCTGTTGTTTTTCTTAGAAAATTGTGTTATCTTGATAGAAGACTTATCTAGGAAAATGAATGTGAAATTATAATAACACAACGTACTTATTGCCTAAGATTCCCAAAGTAGTAGGTACTTTGGGAATCTTAGGCAATAAGTACGTTGTGTTATGGGAAATAGATTAGAATATTACACCTCGACCAGTTTATAAACAGCCTTGCCAGTCCGCAGTAAGGAATCGAAAATACCTCATGTATATAATAGCCTGGGTGTTTCTATTTACCCATTTTGATCGTAACCGAATTAAGCGGAAAGAACATGGACGCACTAAGTCCAAGAGTGGAGGAACAGAAACTGATAAAGAATTAGGCGTCGTATCCACGGTCATGCATGATGTTTGAGGCAAACGCCCGAATCGTTATTAGGATATCGAGTCTGGGAATTGCTTTCAAGACTGAATTATTAATTTAGAAGTAGGAATTATTTTCATATCTTCGCACTATTATTACCTTTTCAATTTGACTCCACAATACGAGTATAAAAATAGAATAACCAATGAAAAGATACTGTTTTATCTTGTCGGAATAAAAAGTAAATTACTCTCTGTCTACCATGTAAATTTTAGCACGATCACGTTCAGAGTCAGATAATGGTACCCCAAATTTTACTTCATGAGTGATAAAGGCGACATTAGTATGTACTTACGCCTTAAATGTTGTTTGATGCTGCAGACACACCATCTCACTTGTTAATTTCGCAGGGCTACGGGAGACACGCTTACATCGCAAGAATTTTACAAACGTCGCGCCATCATACAAGAGATCGTCTATCCGACAGTGAAGGCATATGTCCTGGCCAGCGAAGGAGCAGACCTTGAGGACCCTTTTAATAGAGAGCTTGCCGTACGGGAAAGAGCAAACCGTGTCGGAATTTTACAGGTTCATTATTACCCATCTTTTGGCATTATCGTAGGATTGCCTTTCCCACTACGCCATCGTCGTTCATCGTTGGAGGCCATTCACTCCAAATATGAGCGTCAGTGGCGTCGGGAATAAGACGCGGCCTATCATATCGAAAGGTCCGAAGTTGGATCCCCGGCTGGGCCGTGTACCAATGGGTTTTTGTCGAAACTTAAGTACATTTACTGACTGCTCTCAAACGGTGAAGGAAAACATCGAGAGGAAACCTGCATACTCCGAAGAAGAAATTCATAGGCGCATGTGAAGTCCACCAATCCGCACTGGGCTAGCGTGGTGGACGCCTGAATGCCCTCGTTGAATGGGTAGGCCTGAGACCCAGCAGTGTGGATATGTTAAAAGGCTGTTGATTTGATTTAACCAAAAATAGCATTACTTACCCCGACCACTACTTACCTATTTGTTTACAGTCAATAATATTCGTTCGACAATTCACGAGATGCGGCTTCGAAATATCTGGCTACATCGACTACGCTCATCGATTGCTCACGGAGAATTGGAAGCTGTTCTTTAAGGGCAACAAAGTCCTGTGGCCGAGAGACACCGACCTCGGATACTACCATTGGAGACACGGCACTGTCAGAAGCAATATGAGCAGGAATTATAAGGTAATGTACAAATTGGTGGTCACAGTGCAATGGACAGAAATAAATCAAGATTTTGATATCATCATCATCATATCAGCCTGTAGACGTCCACTGCTGGACAAAGGCCTCCCCCAAGGATCTCCACGACGACCGGTCCTGCGCTAACCTCATCCAGCTGGGTCCCGCGACCTTCACCAGATCGTCGGTCCACCTTGTGGGAGGCCTGCCTACACTGCGTCTTCCGATACGTGGTCGCCACTCGAGAACCTTTCTTTCGATTTTGATATACTTACGACGTTATCGCGCGACCGGCTGTCGTCCATTCTCTTGGACAACTTTATCCATGAAAAAATCTAATCAAATATCAAATTCAATAAGTATACTTACTTAAAACTTTCTCACCACTCTTTCTCTCTAGAAAATTTTATTTGTTGTAGGTACTATCAGTTATACGCGTAAGTTCCAACTGGATGCCCCGTTTTTCTTTTTATTTAAATCATCCTCGACTGCTGAAAGAGCATATAATATTTGGTACTTACTAGGCATTCTAGAAAAAGTTATTCTCCCGTTGCATTAATTTAATATATTATAGGGAATATTTTATTCTAATCTTATCACAACTTGGATTTCCTCCTCCTCCTTTTCATAAATATAACATCCGGACCAGACGTACAGCTTTGTACATTTTGTTTAAGTGATCCCTTACAAATGTACAAAGTTGTCTGTCTCCAATGGTAATCGAACCCACGACCCCTGGCGGTCGAGTCCAATGACCAGCCAACCAGAAGGTCGAATTCCCCTTTTTATCTTTTAGTTGTATCTCTCTAATTTCTGCCATCCGGATGTATTAAAAAGTATAAATCTATTTACCTATTTTTTATAAAATCACCGAGATGAAACAAATATGAGAAGTTCTGCATTTTATATAAGTTTGTAATAATTCAATTCCACTCTAGTGGCTTACACTTTGAAATCATTATAAATATAGAGCTAGGCTTAACCTAAATTGCAGTTTCAAACATTTTTAAACAGCCGTTTGAATAAAACTTCGCTACTTTCTCCAAGTTATGTGAAATTCGCTGCAAGCAAGAATGTTTCTCTGCAGGTTATAAATGAAACGTTTTTTCATCATAAAAATGCGTCTCGCTATGTGCTGAGTTTGCTCGCAGTTTGGAGCAGTGGGGTTATTTGACAACAATTCTGGAAAGCACTAGTTTCAGTTGCATTCTTGGATAGTTTCTCCCGTTATCGTACAGCCTGGCGGAATTTAGCAGGAAGTTTGAGAGCACTCTGGTCTGCTTTAAGTGCACAATATATTTTATATAGATAAGTGTTAAATTACTAAGGGATGCCGCCACAATTTATGGTGAAATCTTCAGCTGTCTCAAACAATTAGAAATTAAAGGACAGGAAGCTTCAACACTTTCTTGTGTCTCTTTATATTAAGGTGAAGTTAATGACTGCAACATACGTACTACCTGGGAACGTAGCGAGCTTTTTCCGTGTTCTGTGGGTACTGCAAACATTCTTCATTCTTTCTTTACCGTCTTTCGTCTACCTTCTATAGAGAAAACTTCCTATAGAGGTAGAAAGTTTCCTTTAGGATGGTAACATTTCGTCACCTTTTGATAATTTCATTGCATTGATCAAATTTTATTGAAATTAAAAATTAAATTATAGAACATTATTTTTATTGTTTTATGTCTCGGTTTATATTTCTTTTTAGCCCGTGATGGATCCAGATCGAGGCTTGCTCTTCCAAAACCGCCATGACCACAAGATCATATGCCCCGATCCTCAGCAGGACCCCGGCCAGAACACCATGAAGCAGAGGGTCCACTCGTCGAGGTACACGCAGGTAGAAATATATGACCACGTTGTTAGAAGAAAGAGCTAATGACGTTTATTAAAACTAAATATTACAAAAATCATTAATAGCATCAAATAAGTACTAGATTGTGTATCTAAAATGAAACAAAATAAACGTATAATCAAAAATTGTTTCATTTATTTCACTTCTGCAAGCACTTATAATAATTTTTCTTAAAAAAGATAGTTTAACTCTACATTTTCAGATGAAATTATAATATGTCTTAGATCTTATTGTCCCTAATCTTACATAATAATACTGGATTTATTTACATAATCTATTAATAAATAAGCATTTTATATAAAACTATGTACCTAATTGTAGCTTTAAAGCTACGAAAATAAGAAGTTAAAAAAATGCTTCTTTAGGCATTTCTCCTTTATGTTAATCTGCCACTATGCAAAATTATGTGTTTATTATTATTCACGTGTTTTTACCAATAATTTCATGAACGGTTAATACACACTTTTTTCTGCCGCACGCTTTAAATAATAATATTTTTCATTAAGCTTGTGAATGAGATGATGCCAACCGAGTCCTCTTGGCGGTTTCTCGAGAAGCACTCTGAACTTCTGCAGTTCGAAGAGTGATGCCAAATATGTCCTCGTGGTACCTGTTCTCATCCTAAAACAATACAAAATAGATGAACTTAACGAATATAATGATTCCTGAGCCAGAAATCGTCGCATTTTCACAGAAATAAATGGTCCCATTTTGTTTAGTTTTCTTACTTTTCTGCTTAAATTTGACTTTAAACGAACTTTAATTTTATAAATTCGCAACGTTTATTGCACCAATCCAATGGATAAACAGACGTGGTTTGGCTTTTTTATTTGGGATTAAAGATTCCTAAGTTTATCCTAGTTTTAGTTTAGTTTTTGATGAATATTTGTTAATTTCCTAAACGAGAATGGCATCTTTTTATTCCTTGTTATTGTACTAACTTTTGCCTGCGACTTCGCCCGAGTTGAGTATGTCTTCCAGCGGTATCAGTTTTTTTCCAACGTATAAATTAGATGATAGTGTTTTTCTACACTAATTTTGAACGTCTTAACTCCCCCTTGGTTGTTTATAAACATTTTTATGTACAAATTAAATTGAACTTAATTAATTAACTTACCATCAAAGTAAGAATAAAATTGTCGACCTCATAGTCCGACATTTGTGCATGTTCTTTGATAATTGTTTTTAATTTTTGTTGAACTTCTTCCGCCATTTTGCAATCTCCGCACACATAGAAATGTCCGTCTTCATCCAACAGCATACGTGTCACTTCGGCACCTTCGTCCTCTAGCAGCGTTTGAACATGTTTCTGATGAAAAAAGACAATAAATTGCTCAATAATATCTAACACAATAATACAAGTATCGATCGAATCTCATTTAATTCTTTTAGGACTCATGATCAAAAACTAACCTTATCAACACCTTCCTCTCTAGAAAGAGCCAGCATAACCTTGGAAAGAACACCATCCTCTAATGCTTTTTCCTTCTCATCCTTATACAAATCCATTTCCCTATATCTGCAGCCAAAGAAAAGCCAAATAGGCCCAGGCTTCTGCATGGTCGGTGTCAGATTATTCATTTGCCATCTACGGTGATGCCAGAAACCTCTAAGCGGTGCAATTCCAGAACCAGGTCCGACTAAGATAAGGGGTGCGGATATATCTTTGGGCAGGTGGAAGCTGGGTGCTCTGTAAATATTTCAGAATAAAATGTGTCATCGTTTCATACATGCAGATTATGATTCTGAGAGTAAGTTACTTACCGTCTTATGAATACCATGACTTCATCTCCTGGTTTTAAACATTTCAAATAGGTTGAACATACTCCATAATGTGTTGGTCCTTCTCCATCTGTAAAGAGTTTTATAAAATTATTTTATTATTATTAATTAATTTCTTCTGTAGACTAGGTAGGTATATCTTAGTACTAGTATACTTAAATATTAGTTCTATATAGTATACTATTCTACTAATAATGATACTTACTTTTGGTATTGTATGTAACAACAGCAACTGTAACATGGATTCTGTTAGGATGCGCTTGAGGAGATGACGATATTGAATAAAACCTTGGTTGTAATGGCGGCAGTAACGCAGCAAGCAATGAGGCTTGAGGTTTGCACGATGGAAATTGTGCTAGGACTTCTGCTAAGTGAGGATAGTGGAAATGTCGCCAATCGTCGTACTTATTTGAATCCTGAATATGAAATTAAAGTACGTCAATATTATAAAATAGATACTTTAATAATGAATGAGAAATATTTTATTTATATCAAAGATCTACTTTTAGTATTACCGTTATCAGTTCTCTAATTTCCTTCTCTTCTTTTTCATTGCTGCAAGTGTACGCTAGATACTTTAAAACTGTCGTCGATGGTGGAGTCGTGATGTCCAGAAAACGTGTGAATATTTCACGTACGGTTACTGCTGGTATCCGCTGGTGTCGCTCCCAAGTCTTTACAACACCTGAGTTTAAATAATTTTATATTGTTCAGGTTATTAATATAACTTTAAGCATGCAATCAATTCATTGTTTGTGAACTTACCTGTAGGTGTAAGAGTTTCCTTCATAACCTGCAGTTGTAAAGATTTATCATACTGCTCGACATCTTTGCATCTATCCAATACTGAATCTACTATTTCTTTACGATTGCAAGACATGACACCAACATGGTCTCCAGGATCGTATTTAACTTCTGCCTGAAAGTTTGAGTTTTATGTAAATGATGTTGTTTCAAAATGAAATTCAAAATGAGAAAGGAGTTTTAAACGAGTACTTACGTCTGGTTCCATATCTACAAATATTGTAGCTCGATCTGCTGTGAAGTCACCCAAATGTTTATTGTCTTTGACTTTGCAAGTAACGACATTTTTTCTGAAGCTGGATTCCAGTGCACTTTTTAGTGGCTCAGCTGCAATTGGTTTCCCAAAACGCACAGTTTCTTCTGTTAATGGCATCGTCCCTAGAGCTTTCTTTGCATCTTTGACCATCTCGTTTTCTTCTAGGCAGAACGTTTCACATGCCACCTACAAAACATAATTGACAATAAATTCTCGTATATAAACTCAAATCTATAGTAATAGTGACACATAAATATGCTAAAAAGTTTTTTACTTACGTGAAATATATTCGAAGACCAATTACGGAACTGCTGTTCTTGACCATACATCTCATCTCCACATGCTAATTCGAGAATTCTATCTCCTCCTAGGTCATAGAGTATTTTGTCCACTGTTTTACCGAAATTGCAGAATTTTGGATACGCACTGGATCCCAGTGCAAATACTGCATAACAAACATTACTAAGTGGACCTATTTGCTCTACTGAAGATGCTCCCGCTACACTACCTGTCAAGTTATTAAAACTTTTAATAACCTTTGGTTTCAAAGCAAATTATTTTAAAACATGTTTGAATGATTTAAGTAACTACTCACTTTTATTTGACTCTAATCGTGTAAGCTGCCTTTTATATTCAATACTAGGGGTCATAACACTGTTTGTTCTCATCAGAGATTTCGGAGTTGGAAGTTTATGATATCTGTAAAGAACACAGAATTAATTAATATTGCATTAAAAAGTTTTAAACAATCTGATATCAAAAAATATAAAACCATTTACCCCGTAAATTCACCGGCTGAATCATTACGGATTTTGTCCTCATTGTATAACATTCCGAAAAGATGTTCGGCAAAATCCTGCGAACATTTTATAATAGGTTAGTTTATAGTTTTACTATTTATTGGAGTCTTTATTGAATATTTCAAAATACTAACCACGCCGTTTGCGGGAGGCTCTCCATTGCCGAAAGTTGAAGTCACAATAATAAGTAGAGTCTCGTGCTCTATCGAAAACATGTCGTACTCTGACATGCAGTGAACCTGTTATCAGTATAATAATATAGTGTTATCTTTACGTACCAATTTAAGCTTTGCTAAGTGGCTTGAATAGTTAAATACCTTTAAACTGCCAAACTTACCTGTGCATTGAAAGCGTGTCCGAAAATGGTCCCTAGATCCTTCGCATACTGTTCAGATTTTCCTGTTTCACTGGCGTACAATATTGTGGCTTTGATGCGCTTAGAGAGAGCCCTGCCGAACAGTTTGGAGGTAAACTTGACGGCTCGGGCGATTTGCTTGAAATGAAACTTTCTGTGGGTAGTTTTGGTGCCTTCAGCCTTGGTCCATTGGTAATTCTTCCATGCAGGGTCCTGGAAAATTTAGATTAAAAAAAATAATTTTAATTATAAAATACAAATAGAAAATACTTCAAATTGTTTTTATTAAAAAATAGTTTACTCACTTGATAATCATAAGAGGGTCTAAAGTAGTATAAAGCCATTTCTTGGTGGAACACAGAAGTTAGAGACGAAGACATTGGTGGAACTATCCAGATCCAATCAGCTGGACAGCCTCCCCTGGAAAAAGCTTTATTAAATACAAAATTCACGTCACTGGTCGGTATTACAAGACTTAATTCCAATATTAGAAAATAGTTTTTAAATACAAAGGAAAGAAATTGCTACACTAGGGGCGGCAGCGCCAACTATAAAGGTTTTTATCTCTTCACGCGTTGCTGTCAAAAGTCAAAAAACACCATTACGAGTGGCTGTCAGTTTTTGGTTTTTGAAAAATCTGTCGTATCAAAAAAATAATAAAGTTGTCAATAAAGTGACGTAAGTGTCCCTTTAAAGACCCATCGACACTTAAAGCAATTATCTTCTCAAGTGTCCCTTTAAAGACCCACCTACACTTGAATAGACTGTGACTTTAAAGGACAATTTGTAACTCTTATTCCAATTCCCACACTTTTCATGCTTTTTTTGCTTATCACTTACCTGCTTTTATTTTCATTGTCTAAATGCTTAATGAACTGTTCTGAAGCGGAATGGTGGTCGACTATAGATGTATTGTCTCTGTGGAAACTGTGAAGCACGGCAATGTTAACTTCTACCAGAGCCTTGTCCTTCCATAGCGATACGTACGAATTTGTATCTAATCCCATTTTCACCGCCACTTTCTGAAAAAGAGCAATAAGAAGTGTTTACAAATAACTCTATCGTGTTTGGAAAAACCTGACAGGTTATTTGAGGTTGGAATGGACTTATCAGGTTTCTTCCATAAACCACATAACACATTAACAGATATAGGTATACCTGTTTTACATAAAGGCCCTATAAAATATCAATTTAAATGAACGACAAAGGAATCTTGATTGTTCTAGTGTCTGTCTGTATAAATGAATGGATTCAGAACAAATTACCCGGAAATGTTTTCACAACTTGTTGGAACTAAGTTAGAACGCTGGAACTTACTCCAATTTGGAAACTTGTTGCCGGTTTACGGCCGTTTGATAAATTAGTTACAGGAGTGGTACCTGTTACTCGAATTTTAAATAGGGAAATAAATAATGCAACGCCTCAATACTTTGTTGTTATGTTCTACGTATGCTTTGCACTTATGTTAGCCTTGTTTAATAACAACACGAGAAACTTCATCGACACTCGACGGAGCAAATATAATGTCTCTGAATAAATAATCGCCATGTATATCTACTGTCATTTAGCCTGTTAAGTTTCAAGTACATTATTAAGGTGCAAATTGTATAGCTGTTTAACACTATTGTGTTGTTCCAACTCTACAAACACTAAGGGATTGCGCGAACGAAGTGGAAATTTGCCCGCGCACTTTTTGACGTCATTGTCAAATGAACCATATCACTATAGCCCAAAGAACAAAATCGTGAAATGACTTCTGCACGCCGGCGTCGCCTCGCGCTCGAGGCCATTCAAACGATATTGTTCTTTAGGCTAATAATGATATGGTTCATTTGACAATGACTTCAATAAGCGCGCGGGCAAATTTCCACTTGGTCTGCCTCGACCCTAAGGGAATAGTTTTATTGATGCTATTTCTAAAGAATCAAAATTTTAATTTTATTCAAGTCTTACAAAAACATTTAAGTTTTCTGCAAATTCTGCATGCTTAAGTAAACGTGGATTAAAGTTTTTACCTCAATGACATTAAGTCGGTTGGCGTCGCACAAGTTGCGGCATCCGATCTCTGTGCCCATGTACCACCCATTGAACGCTGTCCCAGTGAATTCCAGCCCACCGCAGTCCAGTCTCATATTAGAAACTGCGGGCAACGCATACCAGCGTAAACCCAGTTCTTTGAACCAATCGTATCTGCGGAAAATCGTAATGGAAAATTCATGTAGTGAATGTTGGCCAGAGTGCAGCAATCAAAGTGTCGCATTTTTATGTCGCACTAAGTGTTGTGGGACGGTTTTGAACAATTTTGTAGCAAATATTAGCTACTGAGAAAATATTCTAACTTCACCATAATCGATTTTTCTATGCAAATTGACAAAACGTCTGGAGTTGGAATACAGTTATGCAGTACTTTACTCTGATGGCGTTACTAAGATTTTGTACTTTCCTTGAACTTTGATTAAAAACCGGTTTGTCAAATTATTCAGTAGAAAAGGCTCTAAAATGACGCCACACATGAAGGGATAACAGCTTACGTGGGATGCTCCATGTGTATTTCCATGATGATTTCGCGAGGCAGCTCAAAGTACTCCGGGTCCTTGCCATCAGCAGATACCACTATGGGCAGTATATCCCACTCTGTACGAGGTGACTTCCAGCCAAGTCTCAAACAAATCTGAAAATTAACTCTTTATTTTAGGCTTAGTCAGGCAGGATTAGAGTGAGCTCTGCATTGTGTAAGTCTCTTTTGTACGAGTATCTTATATTCGTTTGTTTAACTTTCTATTAAGCACATATAAAAATATCCCCGTTCAGTCAGTAGTACCATAATTGACTAGTACAATTGATGGTACAACACTATAGAGTATGCTTTCCACGAAAAAGTAATGTTCATGCTGGACATTTATTAAACACAGAAATCATTAAACAGTTACCTATACAATTATCATAGTTATATTGTTGTTAAGTTATTGGATAACATTGACAAAAAAAGGATTGGAAATGAATTTGTGGATATGCAAGTTGCTTTTTGCTGTTGCTTGTTAGATGATTTTCTTCGATACTCAACCCTGAATCCCAGTTCTAGCAGAACAGTGATTTGGCAAACAATTACCTCGGTGAATTCTGCTTTAGCAGGATCGCCCAGTATAGATCCATCGTCTTGCAAGTATCCGGCGTAGCTGATGAGTTGTGGGTTCCAGATCCTATAGTCGTGCTTGCCGTCCGTACGTTGGGGAAATATTGTTATTGCTGACCTAAAAATTACAAATCAGTTACAATAATTATTTTTCTAACAACACGAGACATAAAAATAACAAGAAGATCAAAGACCGATGATAGAATCGATCAAGAGGATGATGTGAGACCTGTTATGTTAACTTAATCTGAAGTGACACTTGTGCTTTTTATTCGCGATCGCCTGCCTGTGTCCGTCTATATATCCGGTTTCCTATAGGCACCTACTTGAATGACTTAACTTGGTTCAATGGTTAATCTCACTTTAGGAATTTTCTGTGTTATAGTTTTTTGTGCTAATTTCTTACATTCGTTTCATTTATTTATTTTATAAATTTGTAAGTATTTGTACCATAAATGGTGCCTATTATGAATTATGACATTAACAAAGTCAAAGACATCGCAAATAACAAACAACTTTACAAAGTTGCAGTGGCGACGGGGACAGAGTTCGCAAAGTATTTTGTTGTTCTAAATTTAATAACATTTTGACACTTAGCCCCAGTTGACTAAAAGTTTTCAAGGGAGCAGATTTATGACACTGTGCTACTGAATAATTAAAGACGTTGGCCATTAACACCTAAACCACAAACAACAACTTTGTACTCATTGTATACCCATATTACGCTATATTACCTATACTAAGCGATAAAAAGTATCCTACATGTTAATCCAGAATATAAGCTATCACTGTACCAAAATCCGTTCAGCCGTTACAGCGTGATGGAGCAACAAATAAATAGACAAATATCCACAATTTCGCATTTTAATTTTAGTAGCGGATCTTAGACGCGAATATTTTGTGTTTACCTTTGCCCGTTTCAAACAGATTACACTGGCTGTGGTCACGAGATGACTGAGGCAAGCTGTCAGCAAACGCTGGAACTCTTCAGCTACCCACAGTTGGTCTTGTATTATTGGAAACGTCGGGCAAAGGTAAATAAAAATATTCGCGTGTCAGACCCGTATATAATTTATAGTAAGGAGAATATAAGCTATGATTTAGCATCCTATGCATTCCACTGGTTCCGTTCCGGTGTCACACCAGCCAGCAATTCTGCTGCAAGGTCCCAAAGCACAGGCTTACAGTAGGATGACAGGGGGTATGTGAGCATAGGTGAGGCGGTCACATCTTTGGGTCGGTGTATTGCAATCCTATGCATTCCACTGTTGGTTATTATAGGGCTACCTAAACAAGGATGGTGTGCAAACAACAATCTATTACAAAGGCCCAGTCCCTAATGCGTTTGGTGGATTTTACATACGTTATTGAGTTGATGGTACGCTTATACCCAACTCTTCTGAGTTGGGTATAAGCGTATTGGCGTAATAATACTTACCTTATATTTCCTTTATTTGTTGCGTATTTGATATGGTTACAAAGCGCCTCGAACATGCCGCTGGCCGTCGTGACTTCTCTGCAATCGAATATCTGTCGAGGCATACAATTTTATATTTTCACACATCTAAACACCTACCACTTAAACAATGTGTCACACACTCGTTTATTCCATAGATACGAGTATATAGCTAAAAGTAATGTGTTAAATAAATAATTGCACACAGTACATTGACGGAATTCAAAAAGGTATAGTGTGTTAAAATTGTCAAGTACTTAAATACGGGTTATAATATGACGCAAAATGTAGAGATGGTACAACGTTAGAAGACATGTGGAGGGGTAATGACATCCCGTTTGCGCCTCGTTATAAAGTTGCTGGAGTCTTTAGCCCAACCCTAATTAAAAGTTTACAATTCCGCGGTGTCGCCAGTGAAGAAAATATTAACAACTCCCACTTCACACATTAACAAAATAATGCCGACCCTCCCCAAGTTAATCACACAGAAATGGACAGTAGTTCATAACATTCATAAAGCTTTGAAACAGACTAATAATTTTCTAGTTATATTTAAGAAATTTTTTCAAAGAACCTAAATTATAATATTATCCACTTGCTAAATAAAGATTTAAGCCACGTCAAGTACACCATAAAAATCATTATAACACTAAGTATGACATAGTAGATTAGATACACAATCTATCCTAAGGTACAAATAAGAAACGGAGATACCTATTATGTATATAACTACCTACTTAGATGGAGTATCGGTTGGTCGGGAAAAATACCGATTCATCCCTTTAGGCGGGAAACAATTTGGACGGCTATTATTCAATCCAATAGCGTTATTACATTTATTGTCGTCACTTTAAATAAACGCTATTGCGGGGCATTTGAATAAACCGTGCGTTCACAAAGGTTGGGTCCCAGCGGGACGCCAGTGCCTACGTTTTTGTGGAAATACTAAATAAACCCGGCTAAGTAAATCCTCTAAAGTGTCTTGCTTCATTTCTCTGAAATGGCTTACTTATTCACAATATTTTGTTAATTCAAATAAAAATGTAACACAAAATCATTCAGAAAGAAGAAAGCAAAAGAATGTTAATAGGTATACAGTCTACTTCATCTCATCTCTAAAAGCAAGTGTAAATTAAGTTAATTAAAACTATCCAACAAGATTGTTGGGTGTCAGAATCTTTAATCGCAAGAAAATGGTCAATGCAGGTATTTAGTTCCGATCTGCAGAGATCCGCGCTAAAACCCACCGATCCTTGTTTGTGGAACTTCTATGTGTTCCCCAGGGCTCTCATTTCGGACCCTTATTATTCAACATAATCCTGTTCGGTTTCCATAAATCGGCTAGTTTGGATAAAAGGCTTTAGGATGTGAGTTGAAATGCCTTAATTTTCTTTTAAAATGCGAGTCCAATGCAATGAGGGATTCCCCGGTACTATACCATGTATGTAGGTACCTACTTATACCTATTTACATGTTAATTAACAGAAAACGCGGAAAAGGCGGATTTATTCTTCTTTGTGTACTCTTATAATCAACCTTGCACATCTCAAACACATTAGGCTGGTATGGTACTTATTAAGGCTTTTTAAACCAAGAACTTTATATAATTATAAGTATTATAAAATATTTCACTTAGAAGACACATACCTGTAATTTCTTCCACTGTATCCTTCCGATGCACCGCGATGCGTTTCGCCAGGCTAGTTTAGCTCCGAACACCAGTTCTGAAGTCTTGAGCTGGTAAGTGCCTTTATCCTTTAGTTCTCTCCTCACCTCGTCAAGTCTTGACGTATGGGCGTTGGTGTTTTCTCTGAAGCAAATATAGCATTTGTTTGAATTACTTACCTAACTTATTGAAATCGTTTAATTTGCATTATCTAACTTTAATCATTTATTTGACACTATCTAGACTTTGCAGAGGAATTATTCAAAGCAATTGTATTTTTTGTATTCGAGGGTTGTCTGTATACTATTATATATATTTCTTTATTTATCTTGGTTTCTTATAAATCAAACCATCATTAAAATTTGTAGGCTGATTTAAAGGAGAAACCAAAAATTATACTAAAACCCCTCTTTTTGCGTCGGGGATTAAAAATAGAGCCATAAGAATCTTTAGACTTCTTGAAAAATGACAAGTTTTCTTTGAAATTCAATGAAATTTGAGGTTGTCTGGAAGAAATCGCTCTTAGCGATAAGACCGCCTAGATGTACATTACTGTATCTGTTTTTCTCTTTTTTGTCTGTAATTTTTAAATGTGCAATAAAGTGTATTGAATTGAATATTAATTAAAATTGAACATTGTTTTGTTTAAAATTTTGGCACATCAACATTAAAATGAAGTAAACAAGTTATACAGAAAGTTTTTGTTAGATTATGCGATGTTTCAAAAATTGAATCATAATTTTGTTTTGATTGGCATAACAGAGTTATATAAACCGCACGACAAATCGGTCTAACATTGTGTGTTATGATCTTTATTTTCATTAATAATTTCACAATATTCACTTATGATCACACATTTGCCTACAAAACTTATATAAGAAACAGTGACATTCACACATTTACGTGATAACATTTTACAAGATGTAGAGATTAACAACTTACCTTTGGTAGGATTTAGAAGATAGTCTAATGGACTTTTGTTTTTTTTCTCGTTCAAACCAAATACTATTATCATAAATTTTAATTTGTAATAAAGTTTAAGATAAACTTCGACATTTTCGTCTTGTACATGATGTTATTTTAGGTAAGCATTATGTGTAGGTACGAATATTTAAATAACCTTCAACATTGCTAAAAATTTAAAAATACTTCCTAGGATTGCCTTAACAATTTGAAAAAAAAAGCAGTATGTTATTGAATTATTAATGTGGAATTACTGTCCAACACTACACACAAATAACAAACACAATCCATCATTCATCATTCATCAAAATCATACTTAATTCTTTAACTACCATGGTGGTTACCATATCCCCAAAGTATGGGTATTTATGAATTTCTAACACTTTTATTGTTATTATATCGAAACTTTAAAAATAAAGTGATTTTCTTTGATTTGACACGTGTGTAATGGTTTCTGATTGGTGACAATGATTTTTACTGGGTTTTTAATTCACTTTTTAAATCTCTGTAACTTAAAATACTCTAACAAAGATCATTTATTCCTCCTTCATAACCAGTTACGAAATACCAATTTCGATGTCAGCCGAATTGAGGCTATTTCTCAGTACGAGTATGAATAGGTGGGTATAGGAGTAAGTAAGTGTATAGATACCTGCGTATAGAAACGTAGTATTCTTTGAGGAACGCCTGCGCATCCTGATACACCTCCTCGGTGGATCTGGGTGCTTCCCCGCGGTTAGGTATGTCCATAATACTCGACTGGCATACACTCTCTGAGCATTTTGTGTTCTGTGGAATAAAATTATCGTAACTTAATAATTAAAAATGTTTATATTTACTTAGGTAGGAACATGTTCAAAAAAATTTTTTTTTATCTCGTTTTGAATAAAATTCCTAAAGAAAGAATGTACGTTATTGCCGAGGATGTTAAGTGGGCAATTCTTAGACTATTGAGTACAAGCATTCTAAGATATCAATATTTGCACTTACAGTCAAGGTATAGGTAGGTACATAATATTATATTATTGTATATAATTAGAATTAGTGTTATTATGATATTATTACATATTACTGTAAAGTTTCATTAAAATCTGTACCGTAGTTTCAGCGTGAAAGTAACAACCATTCTCTCAAACTCAGAAACATCCTCACAAACTTTCGCAACAAATGAAATTAGCATAATAGACAAAACTTACGAAAATATAAGTAATAAAAAATACAAATAATATAATAGTCTGTAAGACAAATAAAAAATTTTGCGCCTTTTTTTGTTGATTAATAGAGCCGTAAAAGCGCGGCAAACAAACAAACGAACGAAGGATATAATTTTACAATAGCTAGGTGTTGTATTTTTTTAAACGCGAGGAACTTCCTAACACCATGTAGTGCCGAAGGTACCCACTTAAATTACTTAGGAGTATCTCCTTCTTGATACAAATACATTGATACAAAATTTTAGCTATATTTATAAATTACATTAACACAACTAAATTTATGTTATCGGTCAATACGCGTACCTATATACATATATTTATTTTAAAAGTCTTGGGGACATATTTATAAAATATCCATAATTTTCCTCGTCTGGTTTTTCCTCGCTGCATTCTATTACGATGCTAATAACAGTGTAATTGGAATAACTCAATTTTCTGCAGGTAGGAAATTTAAAGCAAAGTTCCTTCTTCCCATAAATAAGCAGTGACCGGTTAAAACAGATAAATCGATCTAAACTACTTTGAGTGGTCTTTCTGACTTTTTTGGCACTACAGTAATGTGATACGAGTAGTAAATTTTTTTAGATGTAAAAATCATGGAGCTAGGACCTCTTTGGTGCCCACCAAAGAAATCCTAGCCCGCGCCCCCTAGAATTCGAATCTTCCTGTTAAATAATAAAAACTTTTTAACAAAAAAATTAAACCGCCGAAAAAATGCAACTGAAAAGCGAAAAATAATAAAAAAGAACCTTTTTAGTCTAACGAAACTCCTACACTAATTAATGTAAATCTAATTAATTTTGAGTTGGCGCCAAACACACATGCAAATTAATTATTTGATTTCTAGTAATTTAATGATCTTCTCATTAATTGCCTTACGTAATAAATTTAATTAATTTTTAAACAAGGAAAACGGGCTTTGTGTAAGCAAAGTAATGTATGGATAGTTTATATGTAAGTACTAGTATATCATATGATAGTAGTTATAACAGTTACTAATTAAATATGTATTCAAGTTTATTAATTACATAGTGTATACTTTAGTCATGCAGCAAGCTATTTACTACTTAACTACTGTCAAAAGGGGTTTTCTCACAAATAACATCGTACTTTTACAATACAATGTAAGATAGGTAATTGCCCGTTATTCTTTCAAGCCTCACCAACACCGTCTGTAAATCACACATTAGTTATCATATACCATACCAGTTATTTATCATGTCAGTTCCACGAACAGCAAATGAAATACGTAAGTTACGAACAATTCAGTAACCAATAGGTAGGTAGTACATCACTAGATATTAGGGATGAGTAATGTAATGAATTAGCATTAAAATATTGAGTATAATGTCGTACATGATAATTAACTATCATACTTACTCGTGTATAATAGTTAAATAATCTGAGTCAGGTAAAATGAAATAAATTCAAATCAGTAGGTTAGTCAGACTTGTAATATGCGATCTTAACTTGTGAATCAAAAAGGTCATTCATCATCATCATCAGCCTGCACTAGCCCACTGCTGGACATAGGCCCCAAGGCGCTTACTCATAACAATCTTCGGTTCTCCGCATCGAGTCCACTCGAGAACTCGTCTACCACAGCGAGCGATTATCGGTTCTCCGACAGATGTGACCAGTCCACTGCCACTTAACTTGCTTTCGTAAGAAGTATTAAGAGCAGAATTTCCTTGAGGATATTTTAGTCAATGATTGAATGAATCCATCCCAATTTTTGTGTTTATCATTTGAATAAATTGTATAAAATAAAGTACTTAAATGTTTTTAGTTAAGAGTTCTAGTTTACAAGAAACTAGTATCTACCTACTTAGTTACAGATAACAAGATACACTGCTGGGCTTATACTCGTATAAATGCAAATTGCCGTTTATCTTCTATCTCAGACCATACCTTTATTTGTATCGCAAATTACCTTATTCCATATTTGTATTCATGGAAGGACATCAAACTCATATCACCATGATCTCTTGAAGTATTTACCTTTAAAATTTTACAAATCATCCACAGAAATAAATACGCTACGAGGCGTAGCCTACGTCTACTTTGAGTTTACCTTGTATAGATAGATACGATGATATTTTTACCTATAAAAATTATATTATTCAAATGCATAATAAACGTCCACTTGAATTCCTCATTGATGTATTTTAAAATATTTTACTTTATTATTGTAATTTTAAATGCGAAATAAAATATGTTGTTAACCGAATCCGTTTAAATTGCAAATTAGCTACCCGTTTGCCAACTTTGCACCTCTACCACTTGTCGTCGAAGGGTTTCAAGGTTCAGTTGGATTTACATAGATAACTACGTTAACAAGTTTACCTGGCAAGTTAGGTAATCTTTTCAATCTATAGGTATACATACCTACATACATAAATGAAGAATGTAGTAATAAGACTTACATCGGACTTGTATCTATAGCCTCATCTCGAGAAAATAACCTACTCACCAATGCAAAAGGACTATCAAGTAGGGTATTAAAATTTTGCATAAAAATATTTATTTATTTATTTATTTTATTTGCTTTATTTTCTTTGGAGCCAGGGATACCTGGCGACACTTCGACCTTTTTCGCATCTTTTGTGCCAAACCCCAGTTTAAACTTTACATATGCCTTTGATAAAAATCGTATCGGAATATGCAGCGTAGGCAGGCCGACCCAAGGTGGACCGACGATCTGGTGAAAGTATCGGGACCCGGCTGGATGAGGTTAGCGCAGGACTGGTCGTCGTGGAGCTCCCTGAGGGAGGCCTTTGTCCAGCAGTGGACGTCTACAGGCTGATATGATGATGAAGATAACAATACTAATCTTTGGCGTATGATGGTATCCTCTCGGCGTCTTCCTTTACTTGCTTTTATAAGTTTGCGTGTTCTTTTTCGCGACTCTACAACTCTATTCTACTGTTGCAATGCAATTAGCATAGTTTGTAAGCTTGTTGTCATGCACTGTTATGTTTGGTGAACATAATAAATCAAAGTCGTGATCCACAACACAGATTGAGCCATCATACCTGCAAGCGACAATATGTTATCACTATCACGCCACTGATCTAGCCGCGTTAAAAGCTTTTTGACAGTTGCAGGAGGCATACAATATCGAATACTAATCTTTAGGAATAATCGACTGGCGAATTTTTTCTTTTGCACCCTGTATATTAGGATGATATTATATTATAAACTCTGATGGAAAGTGAAGATGAGACCGAAGACTTCAACCTGAATAACAATAGGCTTTGCCATTCATTGTAGATCCAACATTTAACCTTCACTAATAGACATACAAACGTAATATTTTATCTATAAACTCTAGAATCAGAAAATGCGTCATATTACAATCTTGTGATAAAATAGATTTTAAAATATTATCGTTGATAATAACTTTTTCCTTCCTGTTTCATTTTTATTTATTCCTTTTCGCTACTTTCAGTTTTATTTATGGTTATGTATGTAAATTAAAATTAATGAAATTATCGCATTCCTATGTTGCTGAGTTTAATTCCAGAGCGTGGGAAGGAAATCTGCACATAATAAATCTGAATTGCAAATTAGGTGTAGTTATTTTTAATTTTATTTAATGTTCGCATAAATAATAATAAATTCTTATTAAAACTACCTTCGCTACCGTACGAGATCCGCCTCCAAAGGTCACTGCCTCGAATGATCTAATTCAAATAACAATCACCACTCTTTCTAAGAATAGTCGGACAATCTTTCAGTTCCGTCTGGTAATTTCATAGTTTTTTTTCTAATCTAGCAATCTCACCTCAGTGATACGGCGCTGTAAATGTATCTATTGTCATGTTTCTTGCGCTCGCACAGGTATTTCCCATATCCGCTTCGTCGTGATTGGTCATGCGCCTTCTTGAAGCCATTAGGGTTACTATGCCGAGTGCTTAGATATTTTACAAAAGTATCTGCTAATATTAGCATAGCAATAGATTATTCACAGAATAATGATATACCTACCTATTACGGTGCCTACATTTTCCAACCCCTTTAAACAACTTAACAGAAAATTTTCTACTGGCCTTTCGCCGATTGTATTATTGGTAGAGATGCTCGCCACAAAAAATCAATCAGAATTGTATCGATAAATATCAAACCCCGATTAAATCAATTACGTCCTTAATAACTGAAAAAAAAGAATCATATTCAAAGCAGCATTAAGAAGCATTTTTATCCACACAATTGCTGTTCTTTTTCTTAAAATTCGAGGGTATTTCTAGAACAGGTAGATCATATTAAATTACGTATTATCATGGCTTTATTCGTCAAATTAGATCGTCCAAATATGATCCCTTTCCGGTTTGTCAACAATGTACTTTGATTTTTAAGCAATTAAAAATCTGGACAGCCCTATAGTGGCCGACGTCATGTCGCCCTATCCGACGTACGTTAGTTTCTCGGTCATTATCCCATGGCCTTTCGTCATCTCGATCGACAACTGATATAATAAAGCCTTCATTGTGGATCACGATTTTTTGTCGTAACTAGAATAACGGTGGTCGGTTGCTATTAGATTACTAATGCCACTCTTGCTCGCTGGCAAGGTATGCCATGATCATTCTTAGATCAATGTACCTAATTACAATTTTGATAAAACTTTTTATTAAAAATAATTTTCTTTGCGTTCTTTTCTATTTTCTATAATTGAATCCTTCTGCAGTCGGTAATTTTGTGTCTATCATCTATTTCCTTATTATCAAGATGCAAATTTAAGTTTTTGCACGCTCGTCGAAATTAGCATACGTACGGCCAAACCTAAATATCGTCTACTTATACCTATAGCCTACAACCTATTTACGTATTATTCGTGCAAAGTATTTAGCATAATTTAGCCAACAAATTGGATGATCAAATAAAAATATTTTATCAACATGTTTATTTATGAGTTACATCATTACAGACATTTAGGGTATGAGCATTGCTTTATTACAGAATCTGTAATTCCGTTTACTTTAAAATTACCATAGCCACCAAATCTCCTAAGTGCTTCTCTGTATTTATGGGAATGGCAAGTGGAACCGCAAACGTTACACCACTTTTGGAAGCCAATTGGGCGTTTAAATATAAAAGCGAACTCAAAACCTATGACCCATTTTCAAATAGAGATATACTACTGGCAGATCAATTTGTAGTCACTACAAAAACTGTTTCCATTAAAGTTGTATTTTCATGCATGCGCTTAGAGGAGTTGGTGTATCATGCAGCTGCGTGTGGATATTAATTGTTGTAACTGAAACGGATTTTTAATGAAACTTGGTACAGCGACATTATCTTATATCCCGCATTAAATTATAGGATACTCTTTAAAGCGGATGAAGTCTCGAGACGCCCGCTAGTGTATTATAATAAATAATTGATCAACATAGTGACAAATCAAAATTTCCCATTACAGCTCACAGTTGCGATGCCATACTCACACGGCATAAGAACACGTGTGAATTCCGAATAAGTAGCCATAAATTAATAATTGGCCACTAACAAGGTATTCGGGAAACTCATTCATTACCTGGCGTCGCAGCGGCTGCTCCTACAAGCCGGCTTTGTTATTAAATTAACACGTCACGCCTGTAGGCCAGTTCTCACGACCGCGACTGCCAACGCGTTTGATACAGCCGGCACGCTAATCTACACTTGTGTCCTAATTGCTTATACGAAGGTCACATAGAATATTTGTGTAATACAAAGTCAAAAATTACAAGTATAATTTCATGCTAATCAATAAGGATGTGCATCCATCACTCTTCATTCACTATCATTACACCCATGTGGTTAGTAGTTTCGATTATTGGTACCATCAGCGAGTGATGGTTATGACCGACTCCACCGAGGCCTTTTACGGAAAAGCTCTCGGAGGCCTACAGATCGAAATTCTCACGTTTAGAGTCTGCTGTTTGCTGGAAAGGCCTTCATTGCGTCAACGGTGAATGCTATAGGTACTAAGCATCTGCCGAGAAATTGTGTTCCATGATGATGTGAAATGATGTTCTAGTTAATTGTAAGACAATGGTTATTATTCTAGATATTTATGAAAATTATTATGTCATAAAGATTTTTGATTTGGCTACTCCTTGGGCTGGTGCACCAGGAACCGCACACCTAAGGACTGGCGGCGCCGCGATTCTACCTCCTATTAAGGCTATGGAATGAAGCTGGAACTGTTTGTCATGTTAGACAAATTCTGCCTAATAGTTTGTCGAATTGTCGATAATAGTGAGAGGGGAATGCCTAATTAACATGCCTAAGCCTTAATTAGGGAATATCTAACTTGCAAGTTAAATTACTATCATAGAAAACAGAGATAAAGTAAGGTTAAAAATGATTGACTGTACTGTACATATTATAATAATTATACTCGAGGTGATAGATAGAATTTTTATTACATGTGTAGATCTTGAGATAATGTGGTTAAACTCGTATTTCCTGTTTATCGACATAACCGTTATTTTGTGGGTCTAGAATATGCAACGATGGTTATTCCAAATTTTGATATCATATAACTCGATTATAATAATATTGTATCTGATCTATACTAGACGTATACCTAATGATATACTTTTTTCATCGATCCATGGATTTTCCGGATTCTACCAAATTTTGGACTAAAAATTTCAACATTTCGGGAATTTAACATTCATTCGTCGTTCATTCATTTTGCATTCACTCTTAATTTTCCAATAGTAAAATCGATATTAATTGATATTTCTATATCAAACACACCTCCGAATATTATTAGAAACAGAAATTGATCATATTTACTAGTACTTTCCCCCAACTTTTAGAACAAGGTTCAAAATAATTCACTCTGATTAAGCAATCGCATTTCGTACGAAATTAAACAGTAATTTGCGAGTTTCGCCCGCCTGTTGCATATTTATTGCGGCCATTGTTGTGGGAACAAGTATATTCCGACAATAATCCTAGTGATTGCCACTTAATTACCTTTGTTATGTCCATCGGCGTTGTTTGCGGTTTATTTTTCTTTTTTATACCAATAAAAAAAATCGGCCCATACAACTAAAACAATTACTTTTACAATATTTGGAACATTCCGCCTAATGTCTATGGTTTTTCGAGGTCGACAGTGACTTGCACGCATAGGTAAGATCGTTTTTTAGATGCTCGCTCTTTTTCCAGCAATGGAATTGGAGAACGTTGTTATACTGAAGTTATATAATGAACGATTTTATAAGTTAGTAAGTGAGGAAGTAGGTCAGTATATGTACATGTTTGATCAAGGTTACTTTTCGTTGTCAATGAAATGTTCTAATTTAGCTGAGTGTTGACGTAGGTACTAATACGGTAAATAATAAGCATGTTGGTGTACCATTATGTGATCTAAAGTAACTTTGTACCATGACAATACAATTTTTACTTAGATAATTATGCTGTCCACTTCCTATCATGACTAATTTGTTTAATGAGCCAAAAACCATGGCGATTGTAATATCTAACTGTGCCACATGTAATAGATATTTTAGTAGATGTCTTGCTTGTAATTCTACAAGTTTAAAGTGAATGTTCTTTGAATAATATGATCCTAAATAAGGTATCCGAAAAAGAAGTAAGGTTTACCGATATATATCCCAAATTAGTAGGTCGTAAGTCGGCGCCAAACATATAATTATGTCGACCAACCAATTTAGCACTAGAAAATTCAAATGTATTTGTGCGACATGTACTTAAAGTATTCAGGTAAGGTAACCTTAACAAACGCCAGACGGAAAAGAAGAGAGGAGAGGATATTTCCTCTCCGAACAAAACTAGACTGTTTTTTTCTAAGAGAAATAAGGGTGGAAAAAACAAAAAAAATGTTTTGATAATAAATATAAAGTAAACGAAGGTTTGAACTAAAACAAAGCTTGCATGAGCCAAGTATAGAGTCCATCAACCTAAAATAAAACATATAAAACGACGAAGACGAAAAGTAAACAATAAATTGTGTTTTTGACGTATTTTTGAATATTTGTCAATTTAAAAGGTCAAGAATTGAGATACGATGGAATGTTAAATTAATGACTTGGATTTTACGTACAACTTTGGTCATAAACTAATGCTTAATGTGTATACTAAACCAACAGCAGGTAAGTAAAGTACTACTAATGCCTCGAGTAAATAGTTTGAATAACCTTGTAGTCTTGTAATCGGTATTTATTTGATGGTCACAAACATTAATTACGTTATCTCTCTACAAAACTGCATAATAATTAACTTTGGATCTGATCAAAACATAGGTCAACTCCCGTAGCTAATAAAATATTTAATGCAATTAGTGATTCAGCACTTTATAATATTCTTCAGCTTTTAAAAATATTAGATTAGACATTAAATATGGACCAACATCTGTGAGAGGTAATACCTACAGTAGGTACAGCATAATATAAACGAAGTTTTTCAGTGCTGCGTAAAACAATAGTCAGTATTTAACAATCGACAATAAAAGTAACTGTTTAGGGAACATTGGACGACGTTATCACAACAGATAGTTTCGTCACGATGTAATGTGAGTGAAATAGTCCACCGTTTATTTTTTTAGGGAACGAATAGTACAGAATAATAAAGCTAAAGGCGTAAAGGTAATGTTTATAAAAGAAAAATTCCACATTTAGAACGGCTATTTGCTTATGTCAAAAGCTTTCTATTACCGACACGTAAAGAAAAATAAACATTTCTCCCGGAATTTATTTGTGTACATAGACCACGTTTAATGTCGGATCTAATATCTTAGAATCTTTCTAAGATCCCTAGCTATTAAACTACACGAGCAAAGTCGCGGGAAACAACATTTAACCTACTTGTTTAATAGCAGCGTACCATTACATAAATTTTAAATATGTGATGAAACATTATATAAAAAATGCTAATTCATTATTAGAGCCAGAACTGTTAATTATTTTAGATAATGATTTGACATAATCTTTACCGCTTTATTTGGAATAAAGTGGAAAACGAACCAAACGATATGAATGATAAATAAACGATATTTATGATGGATGAGGAAGCCACACAGGGACAGACAACTTTTACATTAACTTCATCTTAATCTACATTTTTCATTTTAATACTATTCTCTATTATCCCTTTCAGAGTACCTACAGGAAATATATAATTAGTTTAGGTTTAACACAGGTTATTATGGACGATGTCCTGTTAATAATGTCTCCATAACGCATTATCCATGTATATTTTTTAACACCTCTATAGTAACACAGCAAATGTGTTTGTTTTTTGTGTGCCATTTGTGTGGGAACAGACGTTACGTGGGATGTGCTAACCACTCATTATCCAATTGGACCATAAAATTGTACTCTATTGCTATAACTAATAATAAATGCATTTGTTCCGGGAACAAATGAGTATAACACAGAATTGAGGTAAATACATTTAGTCGAATGAATTATCGGCAATTCGTACACATTACCGATAATTTGTGGGGTAATTTTAGCTGTAATCTAAAGAGAGAGATCTGTAGAGCTAAATATGAGAGGAAAATATTGTGTTTTCATTTATTATAATGTAATAATTGAAAACATATCACATTATGTGATCATCTATTTAATGAGTTAAGTATATTTTGCAAATTTTTATAACTTTATTAATTATAAATATCCAATCATGTAATATCCAATTCCAAACTCCAAGCATTACAATAAAAAAACTTAGAAAGTTATGTAACCATTGTATAGAAAATTATATTTAGGTATGACATACGAAAGTATAACGTACCCACCTGCTACAGTGCTACCTACTCAAATTTTTTACTAATGATGAATGAACAATAGATACAAATGTAATGAGAGCGGATATAATGTTATGTAGGTACTTACTTATACATAGTTTTTGTTATATTATTATCATTGATGGATGATATTAATCAATTGTTTAGTCACGTCTAAAACTATTTTAATGACTCCTACACGCTCGTTATCAAAAAAACCTAAGTCTGTTAGTTAAGACCACCTAGGAGTAGAGTAACCAAGAATGCATAAAATACAAAACATACTCGTAATAATATTATGTTATAAATAAACTTTTTTAATAAAGTTAGAATTGCGAGTAGCTTGTATTTAAGCATGCACTAAACTTAACCCTCCACCACTTTAATTAAATGTCTACCAAATCATTGCATTTAACGTGTTTCATATGAGCCCTCAACACCTTTAAATAGGTCTAGTAACGTAGTAGTTTTACGAAATATACATTTTTTAATTCATTTTTCAATGTAGGTACAATCAGTATTTCTGGCGTACATTTGAATTTATTCTGATACTGTATTTAGGGTGGTTTAGCCGGTTTGCCGGCCACCTTTGGTTTTCGGCCATTACGTTGGCCATCATATTATTAAGAAAACTTTGCTGATTTAAAAGTCTACGCCTATTCAATTTTTCAATTGAAACTTTTTCAATGTACCAATGTACCAATCAGTATTTCTGGCGTACATTTCAATTTATTCTGATATCTGTATTTACCTATAGGCACCGTTTTAATAGTTTTACTTACAAAACTAGTGAATTCTTCCATCTGGGAATGCAATACATCGAAGTTTTCATCCTTTTGTAGATGGTTCTTCAGTCTTAAAGGTTGAGGAACTTTTATGCGAAGGTTTGGTTTCACTGATTTATGATTGTTATTGTCTGTTGATTTAACACTTTCACCACTAAAGGGGCAGGTAGCCGGAATATGGCCGTTCACTTGATCCATTTTGGCTAAGTTCGTCCCCGATCCCTTAGGATCCTTCATGCAACAAAATTTGAATATGTTTGACATTTATGCGAACATGCGCGGTCACTGAATTGGCGAAAGAACGTAACTGGCGAGGGCGGTGGACGCCTCATGGTTTATATGCATGCCGGAGTAGATCCGCGGCTGAACTGAACTCAGTCCGCGGGTGTCGCGGCAGCGTGCCCAGGCGTATACCTAAACAGTGTCCGAAAAACTATCAACAATGCGTCACATGCGCTGCGTCGGCGCACCGCCGTCGTCGGTGGTCGCGGACTGATTGGCGGCTATTATCGCCTCGATCAAGGCGATAGGAACAACCAATATTTAGATAGTGATTAGGTACAATGTCGCTTGATGAGTTTTCAGGGATTTCGCTTTATATAAATCTGAGTGATATGTCAAAGTTGCTGATAAAATTTTAATTTGGGTAAAATATCTACAAGCCTCTAATTAAAACTATTTACGAGGCTTACCGCCGCTGGGATCACCGGCTGGGCCATGCACCAATTCGTTTTTTTCTCGAAATTTAGGTAGACTTACTGACTGCTCTCAAACGGTGAAGGAAAACATCGTGAGGAAACCTGCTTACTCCGAAGAAGAAATTCTTAGGCGCATATAAAGTCCACCAACCCTCACTGGGCTAGCGTGGTGGACTATTCCCGAATGCCCTCGTTGAGAGGGTAGGCCTGAGCCCCAGCAGTGTGGACTGTTAATAGGCTGTTGATTTGAAAGAGATAGTAACTTGAAACAATATATTTATTTATCTTAGAAGATAGTTACCTACATAAAAATATTCAGATATAACGAAAAATATATTTGATTGAATAGTCTGTAATTTTCTATTTCAATTATTTTTTGCAAATTATTAAATAGGTTCTTGGTAAAGCTAGTAGTTGTAGGAGACGTGAAAATGCAAAGAGACGGTACCGCATTTGTATCTTTCCCACATAAGGGGTTGAAAGCTTTGTTGATTGCAATTGGGTACACGGGTACTGCCCCAGAATAGAGGGAACTAACACCGCCTTTTGAGAACTGTTCTGAACAGTGACTATCCCTTGTGAAGATGCCTCTATATAGTAAGAAAATCTTAGTGATTACGTAGACTTTTGAGGTAGAGTGGTAGAGTCAACTTTCCTAATTTCTCAATTTTTTTCTGCCTGGTAGTCACACCGTATCTAAATTTCCTACGAATACGAATAGAGATATGATGTAACACTTTTAAATACATAATTAAACCTACTACTAGGAAATACGTTTATAATGTAAATTTTTGAGAGTATGATTCATTCGGCACCTTTATAATATTTAAATTGTTCAGAATAGAACAAAATAAAGGCGATTTTTTTTATTCGTCGCCTAAGTATTATTTGGTATTAATTTGAACTTTGTTAATAGCTATTGAATGTATGACGTTGACAATTTATTCTGATTTGCATTTCCAGAGACTCACACAAACTTATTTGGGTTTTATTGGGAAACACGGTTTAACGTGGTTTAACCAATTGTTTTAGGGCTTGTGACAATAGCTACACGTAAAAGCCAATCATCTTTATTTTAAGGTAAAACTAACGGAAACTTTGGTTCACTTTGGAGTGATTGTATTTTAAGTGAAAACCCAGTAGTGTTTCCAGACAAATATACATTCTCAAACATTAATTTAATCCCCGAACTTGGTGATTTGCATTTTTATTCACACGGATCGTCCGATTATGATCAATGATACGCCGATTGACTTGTAATTTATGTAAATTTCTGGTTTTAGTTTTAAAAGTTTTCTCAATACAACTAATGGTTTAGCTTGTTTGCTTTATGTTAAGTGGTAGGTATAAAGTATTAGGAAAGTAAGAAAATCTATCTACGCGTTGAAGCATTATAGAGTTAAATTTATGAGTGGTCTATATATTTCTTTAATTTTATTTTTGTAGGTAGGTATATAATTATTTTTCACATATAAGTATAATACACACACAATATTGTGGAAACAATGATTTAAAAGCAAGGCTTGAAGATAATTTAATAGGGTGCTCGTTCCAGCATGACAGCGGCTTCGTATCTTAATGCAATTCCATGTTTTTCTTATCACCCACTCCTGGCTGCCATTCACATGGAATTGCCATTTACACCAAGTGATTGCACTGATATGATTGGTGTTGATTATGATATGAATTTATGACACTATGAAATAGGTAAAACTATAATACCTATGTGTATACAGGGTGAACCAAACGAATGCTCCCTTGGAGGCGTATTAACCTAAATATTGAATCACTAATAAATAGCAGAGCAGCACTGCAGTTTCAATACATACCTATATTTTTATGAGGGTTCAATTCAATTCAATACTCTTTATTGCACAAAAAAAATAGAATCATCATCAAAAGCGATTTCATAGTTTCATAAAAGTTTTAATCGTTCGTGACAATGAAATAGCTAGTTAAGTGTACATAGGTATATAAATAAATAAAAATTCCTTCATATATTGTAGCTAATTTATCCTTGCTCCCGTAACTAAATTAATAGAGCCGTGGTAGCCTAGTTGGTTGTGCACTCGCCTCACGTTCATGAGGCCGTGGGTTCGATCCTGGCCCGTACCAATGAGTTTTTCGAAAACTTAAGTACGGTTTATTATAATACCACAGGTTTTTCGGTGAAGGAAAACATCGTGAGGAAACCTGCATACGCCAAAGACTGGTATTTAACTATTCTAAGGCGTATGTGAAGTCCACCAAAAACGGATTGGGGCACCGTTTGGCGGACAGGGGTTTGGCACAACAGATCCCATAGGGTCGAAGTGTCGCCAGGTATTCCTGGCCCCCTCAGAAGATAAGATACATACATACATACATACATATCTTCACGCTATGTCCCTGGCGGGGTAGGCAGAAAGAACGGAGCGCCAAGTATCGCGATCCGTAGATAAGATAAGATAACTAAATTAATAATCAAGCCTCAGCGTTAAGTAACGGAGTATAAAACAGTATAGCACAGATTTTCACTCGAGCCAACATTTTGTTACCTAAGGTTGGTCGTGGTAATTGCATTACTGAATCATTAGAGGCGTCACAAGATAAATGACAAACGAAGTCTCAAATGACGTCAATTATGAAGGTACTTGTAAATACCCGTGTCCCTGTTCTTACACATTGCAGTCATAATTCATTTCCTCGAAGTGATATGTGCCATGAATGCATAACAGGACGATTGTGAATGTAACCACAAAAGTACCGCCTGTTAAGGTTCCTGAACGTACGAGTACATAAAAGCTATCTACTCTTCATCAGTACTTCCTAACTGACAAGGAAAGGTACCCAAGTGTCCGGCTTTGTGCATAATATGTATATGTTGTAGAGTACTGAAAAATAATAATAAAAATCCAGGGAGAGTTGTTATGTTATCCATAGTAAGTACTGAGTTTTAGTTGATGGAGTTTTCAACGCGAGAACACCTGAGCGGTGGTAGATAAAAAAATTACGTTGAATAAATTTACCCAGTGTACTTAGGTACGTGCAATAAAATATTTTTAAATTTTTAATTTGAATATTCGTAAAAAGTATTACATATAATCACGAATATTATGATGGGATGCAGTATCCTGGATCTAAAATTGCAACTCATCGGAAACTTTAGATTGCATCTTAGATAAAGTGGTGAGCCAACAATACCACGGTATTGTCCCTTCCCTATTGACTAATCACGATTAGTCAGAAAATATACTATCCAAGTGTTTCAAATGCCAATAGTATAGAACCATATTCAACAATTAATGCGAATAATAACCAATGGGACCAATTTGTACACATTGTATTGTGGTGTATATCCAGTGGGAATCGAACCCACATCGCCTGGCGCTCGAGTCCAATGACCAGGCCACTAAGCCAAGGCGATCAAATGGTTCCTTTCCTACACTTACATTTTGCATTGGCCAAAAGGGATATCAAAAATAAAGTTGAAAGAAATGGTCAATAGCGTACAAAACACGCCGAATTCCTGTAACAGAAAATAAAAGTTCACTGAATAGAAAGGATCGTGATTGTGCTTATTGTGCTAGACTAGGCGGTACACTCCCGTGCATCTAGACTTAATAAGATCAAGGCTAAGGCACCGGCTGGCACCGGGTAATGCAATTTTTGTCACTAGGATTTGAAAACATTTAAGCGTGACACACACTGGGCGGCGGCGTTGCGAAAGCTTTGCAGTTTTTTTCTGTAATGTTCGAAATAGTATGAAGCCCTTTACATCAAAGCGGCGGCGGCGCGGCGCGCGGCGCGTTCTTCATACAAACCTTCGCCGCCGCAACGCTTTCGCAACGCCGCCGCCCAGTGTGTGTCACGCTTCAAGAGTGTGTTTCCTCGAGCTCGATTTCATTTTGGAACTATTCCCATAAACATTGAAATTATTATAAAATAATAAAAAATTCACACGGAATTTTGTAGATAATAAAACAGTGTTTGCTTGCATGAAGGAACTTTATTTGACCAATAACAGACAAATATTTTGTAATTCAAGATTTATATAATATATTTTGTGTTCCTTTAACATTATCGAACAGTTTCTTAGATGAAATAGTGCGTACATTATATTAACTTTATTAATATTTGCGTGATATGAATTTGATAATAACATTTCTTTATTTTCGAGTCTCAAAATGTGCAATACCATTAATTTAGAAGATAAGAAATCCACAATTTGTAAATATCCGGAAAGATAGGTAGGTATTAGATTCAATTCAATATACATAGAAATATTAGACATTCGAAAGATTGTTGTATATTAAAATCTTGTAACATGAATTAGAAAATATGCATATTAGGTATAATTATTAAGTCTAGTTAGAAGATCACCCACATCTAAGGACAGACCAATCGAAGTAACACAGAATAAAGACAATTTAACTTGCATATTTTAATTTACGATTAGATATCCTAAAAGCAATGATCATAAAATAATTAAGTAGATTTCGAAACCTTTTTTTTATACTTTAATTTATCTTTTTGTTATTTACAAAAAGATAAATTAAAGTTTTAAGTTTGTAAAGATAATTTATCGCTGTAAACGATAAATTAAAAAAATATTTAAATAAATGTCTTAAATTAATTATATTTACATGAATAGATTTAACCTAACTAATTTTTAATCTGTACAATATTTGGCAATAAAATGTTATTTAAATTAAGGGTAGTCGATGTATAAACCAATGCTATTAACAACGATACACTTTAAAATTCTCGCGACTACTTATAATTATTTAAAATTTCGTAATATAATGTAATTTGTAAACAAAATTTATACTAATTTATAATTATAATATATTTTTATTAGTGGACAATAATTTTATAAACATGAAGTTAATTACAATAAAATTTAAATTGGATAAAGTTACACCTAAAGAGTAGGCAATTGGTAAATTCTTGTAATTTTTTTTTGTCATTTTATGCATAGTGAAATTTTAGAGCTTTTTAATCTACCAAAAAAAACTCCCAAAGGAATGCTAAGTTTTGTGCGCTATCAATACAAATTCACCCTGCTTCAAATTCTTAATAAAACCATGTTTTTCTAAATAGTTTCTTATGGAATGTAAGAGTAAGCGACAGAAACAATATACTGTATAGGAATGTTGTTTAATATATAGTTACTATAGTTTCCACAGCTATGTACAATGTAAAACGAAGACCCATGTACTGCACAACCTCTGTAGATACCAATTTCAATGGTCCAAAGTTCGGGTGTTTTCTCGTGAAACTACTTTTTTATCCTAAGAGTATGTCCACGAGGCAGGGTATCTCATTTCTCGTCATCCTACTGCTTTTATTGATGAAACCTGTTAAATTTACACCCTCTATATTATACGAAGAGAAATTACTCGCCTACACAACGTAAAGTGAACTAAAGGGGAACCCCCGCCCGAACAGAATGTCGTATCGTCGTGTATTTAACGTAAAGGCAAAGAGCGAAGCTTTTTGCTTGTATCGTAAATAAATGATTTAGGGGAATAACCTAATATATAGGGGTAGGCAACATTTTTTGTAAATAATAGGTAATAGAACGACGAGAAATAAGATGATACGCTCATGGACCTACTGATTCAACAAAAAATAGGTCTACTAGAAAATATTAGTTCACATTTCACCAAAGCTAAACAATAATATTTGAGTTGATTTAATTGACATAGCGTAAATCACACAAAGAAACCGAAAAATTTGAGCGAAATAACAATGTTGTCGTAGCAAACATTTTCATTCTCTATCAAGGATAAACGCAAGGTAAACGTAAACTACGCATCTCGTAGAATACGAGAATTCGCTAGCAATGGCCACAGCCAAACACCATTGAAATTGTTACACCAAATAAAAATGTCTAATAAGCCTTTCACTAAATCAAAAAATATTAAAAACCTACAAATTGTGGGGTTTTGTTGTAATCATTCATTCTAAATAATTCTGACAAAAACATAAACGAAATAGCGAATTTTCTCGTAGTATTAAGTCAAACTATGAGAAAATTCGTTATCGTCAATACTATTGACGCCAACCAGCAGCGTCTGGCTGGATCTAGGAAGTGAAAGTCGATATGAGTCATAATCATAAATAGATAATATCCTTCAGTTACTCATGCAGATATAATACTGCAATATAAATAATACGATTGAACATAATACTTTCAGAAGACAGTAAAATAAATTTATAAAGATCGATCATTAACTTACAAGTCAGTACGCCCGCGAATATCTACTTGATTAGGGCACGACACGGTACGGAAACTTGATAGAAAAGCTATGGACAACATAGCTGTTTTATAAGTTCGTGCAGATTTGCCATGTTATGTTAACATCGAGCTGTCCAGCGCTGCTGAGACTGTTGAATTACTTGTGTTGAAGCTGGCTGGCTAGGTGAACGAGTTGGGACGGTAAGAGGACCGCCGTCATGGCTGTGCCGCGACGCGGTTCCTGCGAGCCGACTCCCGTGACGCGCTGTGCACCTCGGCAGTGCGGAGCGTGATCCCAAAGATATCTTCGTGGTAGCGGTTCTCCTCCTTTTTAGAGAAAACAAGAAACATACACATACAGATTCAATTTTGAGGTTTAGTCAAGGAAAGTGAATGTCACATTAGAACTAAAAGAAATCCTTGACTTGAAAGGGTGTACACATTTGCACTGAAATTTAATTAAGATATTACTATAACAATGACACTATTATATTTACAACTCACCTTGAGCATAAACATGAAGTTTTGCACTTGGTCATCAGTCATGTTACCGTGTTTCTTTATTATGCCCTTCAACTTCTGATGGACATCTTCAGCCATCTTGCAATCACCACAGACGTAGAAATGAGCACCTCGATTTATCAACAGATCATGAATTTCTGACCCTTCCTTTTCAGCTACTTCTTGGACGTACATCTACAAATGAGCCACATTATCAGAAAAATAACGAAGTAAGTACTTAAGTAGAATTTGTTACGTACGTCCTTAAGTACCTACTTACCTTCGGAATATTCTTTTCCCTTGACAAGGCTAGGAATACTTTTGATAGTACGCGATCTTTAAGAGCCAGCTCTTTTTCTTCTCGATACAAGTCCATGGTTGTTGTTCGGCATCCGAAGAAGAGCCAAACAGGACCAGCAGTTGGACGGGCGCGAGAGTTCAACAGAGCCCTGCGGTGGTGCCAGAAACCTCTAAATGGAGCTATACCAGTTCCTGGTCCAATCAGTATAAGAGGAACTGACAGATCTTGGGGTAGATGGAAGTTAAGTGCGCTGAAATAGTCACGTGTTTGTTAAACGATGCACGATATACTAAAGAAAAAAAATCTAGTATCATAGAAGCAAAATATGTACCTTCTGATGAATAAGTAAACCTCATCCCCTGGTTTACGATCCATTAGATAATTTGAGCAAACACCATAGTGCACAGGACCTTCGCCATCTGTTTGAACATGACATCATAACTTTAACCTCACCTAAACTAATTAACTTATAAATAGAAGGCTAATTTCCTTATTAACGTCGTACATCGAATCTCACCTATTGGGTCATTGTATAGCTACATACCTACGTTGATCTATTTAATCTTGAAATAGATCATTCGTAACCTAATTTTCCTTGAAATCCATTATTCCACAGAAAATGTACGTGGGAATTGACAGTAATAAACAATGAGGCATAATAAAGGTGATTTCATTGTGATTGTGAGATTCATGTTGTGAAATTATTTTTATATCGTCGAACTAACCTTGAGTTCTGTAAGTAACCACGGCAACAGTAAGGTGCAATCGCTTCGGATGAGCGATAGGAGACGAAGAGATCGAATAAAATCTTGGTTGCAAAGGTGACAGTAGAGCAGCTAGGAGAGACGCATTTGGTCTCGCTGATGTAAACTGATCCAAAACTTCAGGTAGGGTGGGAAAGTGGAAATGACGCCAATCTTCATAAGCTCCTGGGTCCTAAACAAATATATTTTCTTAAAATATCTGCCATTCATGATCAAAATATCCTTATAAGCAATGTCGAAGAGAAAAATTGTCGGAGTTTCAAAATCCTAAAATTGTAAACTGGCGATATAGCTAAAACGTCCTGATATAGTAAGATGTCGGAATCTTTATGTCCATACAGCGTCTAGGTTTCCTATAAATATCTAATTTAAAAGTCAACATATGTAGTTTAGTTAGAAACCAAAATTTTAATAAAGTTAGGTAGCAGATATATTACTATATTAAGTAAAACGGAATATATCTAGGAATTTTTGCCAACTTACTGTAGAAAGCAAATTGAGCTGCTTCCTTTCTTCATCATCTTCACATGTTTTGGCCAAATACTGCAATAGAATCGTCGTCGGCGGTGTAGTGATGTCCAAAAATCGAGTGAATAGCTCGCGTACGGTGACTACCGGTAGTCTTTCATGAGACTCCCAAGATTTAACCGGACCTAAATTGGAGAAAAATATTTACTGCAGATTCTTTTTTGTCGTATTTATTTTGTAGGCTGTAAAGATAGAATTGGAATATTACCACTTGACGTATGAGTCTCTTTCATGAGCTGTAGTTGTAATGGCTCATCGTAGTTATCAATATCTTTGAAGCGAGCCATTAAACTATCTACAAGCTCTTTGCGATTACAAGCAATGATTCCTACGTGATCTCCTGGGTCGTACTTGATCTCATCCTGTAAGAGAAAGTTAATATAATTAAAAAATAACTAAGAATCTTCATGGTGTATTCAGAGGACGTAGCAATGTTACCAATATCCATAATCGAATTCATGAAGTTATTGATACGGCAATGCTTTCAATTTCTTTAATATTTCCACGAATTTGTATGTCAACTGTTATGATTGTTACCTTAGGTTCCATATCAATGAAAATCGTAGATCTTTCAGCGGAAGCGTCGCCTAAGTCTTTGTTAGCTCTCACTATGCAAGTCACAAACTTCTTATTGAGAGCCGACTGTAAAGCCGTTTGCAGATTTGGCGGACGACCGGCCGGGTGGGCGAAACGAACCGTTTCCTCGCTAAGGGCTACTGTGCCTAGAGCTCTCTTTGCTTCTTGTAGCGTTTCGTCATCGTCCAAGCAGAAGGTTTCACACGCGACCTACAATGCAAGTTAATAAGTGATACGGCGGTAGACACAAATTATGTGTTTAGAGGCATGTATGAGCGAAAGATTGACACATCGACGCAATAAAGCACAAACAAAAATAAATACATAAGTGATAATTATTACCTACGATCAGGTACCTGTACTACCTAGATTCTCCTAGAAGTGCTCAAATAGGCGCACGACAAGCTATAATGCTTCAAATATACTCGAGTATCTTGAACATCCAAATTAAACCGTTGCTGAGTAATAGAATAGAATGACATAACAACACACACAATAGTAATTGTTGGCACATTTTCAACGCTTGGCAATAAGAGCGGACTCACGTTGAAAACGCTGGAGGCCCACTTCCGGAAAGCCTGGTCTTGGCCACACATCTCGTCACCGGCGGCGAGGTCATGGATACGTTCTCCACCGAGGTCACCCAGCAACTTGTCCACGTACTTGCCGAAGTTACAGAAATTCGGATACGCGCTCGACCCTAGAGCGAACACGGCGAAGCGAACATTGCTCAGCGGTCCGAAGCTGTCGATCGATATAGCATCCAAAGCACTTCCTACAAAGAATAAATAGTTTATTTTAAATACAAATTGTTTTGTGATCAGTGATCACCTTTGCAAAGAAATTCAAGAAACTTTTACATTTTAAGTTTGGTCCAGTAACTCTTCAGACTGGCTACTTACTTACTCATTTTAAACTACTAAAGTTAGATTCTTTTAATGTTTGACTGTTATAGCTTCTATAATAGAGAAGTAAAACGTCAGTATACCTTTCAATGATTCTATTCGGCTTAGTTTCCTCGTATTGCCAACCGCATATCTTTGCAATTCCATCTGGCTATTGGCTTTTATAAATGACTTCGGCGTCATCAATTGGGCGTTCCTAAAAATCAATTATTTATTTTTTAAAATGTTATTAGGTAAGTATCCAATAAGATACATTACGTCGATTATTGCAAATATGAACTTTAGCTTACCCGATTGTTTCTTCTCCAACTTGGTCCGCGTACAAAATTTCGCAAAGATGTTCTCCAAAAGCCTAAAACGGTATATAGATTTTAATAATCCATTCATATTTTATTTTAATTGTTACATCAATCTTGTATACTTACAACACCGTTCTCAGGAGGATCTCCATTTCCGAATGTAGATGTCACTACAAGTAAAAGAGCTTCGTGCTCTATGGATGTTATATCATAATCCGCCATGCTGTGTACCTGCAAATATAAATCTTAATGCCTTTGCCTTTACCAAAACGTATAACGTTGATTTCAGTCTGAAATGTTGAGTTAAATAATTTAATCCTAAATGAAAATACCTGAGCATTGAAAGCATGTCCGAATATGACTCCTAGTTCCTTAGCATACTGCTCAGATTTGCCGGTCTCGGTAGCATATAAAACGGTTGCCTTGATCCTTTTGGAGAGGGCTCGCCCAAATAGTTTTGATGTGAATTTGACAGCCCGCGCGATTTGCTTGAAATGAAACTTTCTGTTTATAGGCCTTTTGCCCGTTATTGGTTTCGATTTCTGCCATTGATGAGTCTTCCACGCCGGTTCCTATTTAACAGAAAGCTAAGTTAATTCCTCAGTTAAAACTTAACAGTAGACTGTATACAAAATAATGATGTTCCACAAATTATTTTGTCAATTACATGAAAACTAATTAAGTTTTTATCTTCTCATTTTATCTTTTAATAAATTTTACAATCAGGTGCAATTATAACAATTTCATCACAAATATGAAAGAATATAAATCAATTTTAAATAACCTGATATTCATACGAAGGCCGTAGGTAGTACACTGCCATCTCCTGATGAAATACTGGCGTGATGGATGACGACATGGGTGGAACGATCCATACCCAATCCGCCGGGCAGCCAGAACTGCGAAACGTCAACAGTTTTACTAGAAACATCGCTTAAAAGCCAATGCTATGCATAGCACTATTATTAGATAGCGCACTACCTTAAAAATTTCAAGTGCAAAATAAACAATAGATATAATGATTGCCAGTAACAGTAGGGCAATAATATCAGAGATGCATAAAGCAACAGAAATGATTGCATATTTTGGAAAGACTAGCCACAGAAAACTAATAACGGCAAATGACACAATTACAAGATTTTATTGCGCTTCCTGTGAATTGCATTGAGCACAAGTATTTTTACTTTCGAATAAGTAGGATTAATATAGGAGTGAAGGATGTTTTGTATTCGTGAAACAGGTGAGTGAATGAGGAAGCTGTGCGGTGTGGCTGTACCTTTTATTTATAACACAACTCGCTAATGTAATCATGTAGAACAGGGTTAATTATTATGATATTGATAATATACTACTTGAATGACGGAGATTAATAGGAGAACAGTAAGCATTGTCCGTCAAAAGGAATTATAGCTAGACCCAGTTTCACACACCCAAACAATCACACGATATTTTAACATGATGTTGACTCTATTGTTTATAATTAACAACATGTGCGGTGCATAACCATATTTTGACAGTGGCGTTTGCTACTACACCGCAAGGTCTTAGCGACGATGGTTTAATGCTTTACAGGTTGCACGATCTCATTTTAATTTAAATATTGGATACCATTTTAATTTATAGTAATTCCATCTTGGGATTGTTTACATGTCTAAAATTTCCGAGTGTCGTAATCTGAGTTGACATCATCGGCTTGTCGTTTAAGATCTTTTAGAATGTGCAAATATTAGTATGGATGTGCCATGTGGTTAATGATTTCCTACAGCTGTTGTATTTTATGCAACCTGTAGTAATATATTGCTTGTAATATAATTTAAAATAATCTTCATTGACATACTATTACATTATATCGTTAGCTTAATTGATTAAGTCGTTGTTTTTAATATTGTTTGACAGTGCGTTACTCTTCCTGATAACAGTCTAAACTTTTTAAAGGTATTATTTATTATTAACTAAAGCCGTGGTAGCCTTGTTCGTTGTGCACCCGCCTCACGGTCGTAGGTTTAAACCTGGGCCCGTAAGTTTTTAGTAACAATAGCTTACCGAAGTCTGTTCTCGTTGTCGAGATGTTTGATGAAGCTCTCTGAAGCGGTGTGATGGTCGACAATGGTGACGTTCTGCTGCTGGAAGCTGTGAAGCACTGCCACGTTCACTTCCACCAGAGCTTTGTCCTTCCACAGGTTGACTGGTGTCCTGGTGTCCAAGCCCATTTTTTGGGCCACTTTCTACACATACGTACAATTACATAATAAAAATCGTTCTTAAATAAACAACAAAGGAACATCTTTAATTGGCGCTGTCTTGATCTGAAATAAAACCTGGACAGAAGCACTAGTGGATACAGAGGCTACAACCACAATTGACAACCTGAAGCAAATTAAGTTTACTGCGGGGCATAGTTGAATACTTTTGAAGTATATGTTACACAGTACAGTAGTTTCAATAACAGTAGTTAGACTAAAGTTACAGAAGTAAAGAAAACATCAGAAAAAGAAGACAAACGAAAAAGGAAAAGACTGCACTGCTGACCTCTAGCATATTCAGTCGATTAGTGTCACAGAAGTTTCGACAACCGATCTCTGTACTCATGTACCACCCGTTGAACGCGTTGGCGGTGAACTCGATGCCGCCGCAGTCGAAACGCATGTTCGACACCGCGGGCACGGCGTACCAGCGGAGGTCCAACTCTTCGAACCATTCGCATCTGTTGAGTCAAAGTAAGGGCTAGCTATCGTTCATGTATCAGGTTAATGATACTATAGTCTATAGAATCTTCTATACATATGGCGCGATCCAAATCAAAGGGGACTTTGTATCGGAAAAGTTATCTACATAGCTGAAAACTACTTAAATATACATAAACATATATCCAACAACGGACCTCCTAGGCCTTATGGTTATTTTTTTATAAATTTTTATAGTGACCCAATCGTGTCGTGTTGTTTGAGTCATTTTACAAAACTTTAGTTTTCTCGGAATTTAAATGCCACCTTAATATGTCCCTTTTGATTGGAAACGCCACATAAATGTAGAATATTTGTACTATAAAAAAATTGGTTTATAACCAATTAGGTTAGGTACCCGGGGGATACCGGGAAAGCCAAATATGCAATTTTTTTTTCTGTTTGTCTTGTCTGTCTGTTCAGGCATCGCGCAAAAACCACTGAACGGATCTTGGCGAAACTTGTGGAGTAATTTCATTTTGTCGCATTTGCCCCACGGACGCATATACAAGTAGACCTTATATTTTTCTTTCCTTGCTTCCTCTCAACATTATATTAGGTTTGTCCACTGTTTGACGTATTTCTCCATCTCTTCTCTAATAAGTAACGTATTAAATAACTTATGTACTGAGAAAAATATTTACAAAAATATCTCAAATAAGTAACTATGTAGGTAATATAATTTCCGATATAGGTACGTAAGTTTGTCAATCGTTCATCCCATCAGCTAGATAACAAAAACACGCAGTAGTAGCAAGAATTATTAACATATTACTAAGTAATAGGTAAGAGAAACTATTATCCTTTTCACAACTGAAATTATTAGCGAAGACCCCAAGAGATCGTCGAAAACACTCAATTACAACTTATCACGATCCCTTGTAGCGCGGTAACGCCTGTTAACATTATCAATACCAATACATTATTGAATGGGCCTAGATTTATAGGCCATAAACGCAGATTGGAGATCACTGGACCACACTTTTACGATAAGCAATCTGCCTGGTATGGGCGTGTTGTGTTCGTCTATTGGAGGTTTTACCTCTACACGACACAATATGCATTCCCCGGTCTTTTTATGTTGGCATAAATCTGTGATGGAAAGCGATATAAGGCGCCGCGTTGCACGTAAGTAGCCGTGTAACACATAGTTTGATATCGTAAATCGTGGGTATTCCACGTGGATTTTGCGTTTTGTTTCCCTTGAATCGTCTTTGAAGACTTTATGGGCGATATACAAGACAAGTGTTTCCAATAACTTTTCTTTTCAATATCTTGTAAGGCTGAGTTACTTTTGTAAATATTGGTATGTTCACAAATTGTATTACAAGTATAATTTTATGATTAACTTCAATAAGTAACTAGGTATATACACCACCAACAAAGTTTGCAACTTTGTTCAGTGATTCAATATGCTAAGACTTTGTCATAATATGACTGACGATCTTGATATTATCCAGATCGTGTCAAAATATCGTTTCCTTTATTAAAACTGTGCCAAACGACGGACGCTACGATGACGCGATGGTAGAGCAGAGCAATCCCAATTCAATGGAATCAAATCACTGAATTGACACGAACTTTGCAACTAAAGAACTTCTCCTTTCTAATACAGTACAATATTTCGCTTGCTCTTACAATATTGGGAGTATTGCAGTATTTCTTCCAGACAGCCTTTTCTTATAGTCTTTTGTTAAATTATAGATTAAAATAACCACTTCTGTATTGTGTTCGATTCCCCAATAAATCTCCCGCAGTAATACCATCAATTCAACAAGGCAATCTCTTTGGATGTGAGATTAGTTTATCGACAAAACAGCTACTTACGTGGGATGAGACATGTGAATCTCCATGACGAGCTCCCGCGGGATCTCGAAGTAGTCGGGGTCCTTTCCATTAGCCGAGAGAACAAGAGGCAATATGTCCCATGCGGTGCGCGGGGGTTTCCAACCAAGTTTTAGGCAGAGCTGTAACCATTTCATTTTAATTGTACAGTCATACATAACATATTATCTGCTATAGGAGGTCAGGTATTACCTGGCGACACTTCGACCCTATGAGATCTTTTGAGATGAATGCATTCGGAATAAGGTCAGAAGCTTTGTCTTAAAACTTTTTACATAGCAGGAATTAAGTGCCTATTTAAATTAACAAAACGATTAAATATAAAGAAAAATAAGGTTATATTAAATCCAGGCGAGGGGTAATAAAAACTTTCACGTAAAATACGTGCGGCTATACTGAGTACAATCTGCCTCATTTTAATTCCAACTATTGGGTATTCATTTCTTTTAACCATTTTGCATAAAGTTGGTTAGCTATATTTCCCAGACTTACGTTTAATAAGGTTTCGCGTTGATTTATCGGATAAACAGTGATTGATTGGATTCCAACACTGGGTTTTTTCACAGCCAAATTCTGAATTTATGTATGTAGTTTTTTTTCTTTCGATTGGGAGCGTAGTTTTAGAGTCAACAGAGCATGTGTAGATGAAGTCAATACTTCAACTACGCAGCGTAGTGATTTTGTTTCCATACGTACAGCTGATTGAATGGTGTTCGTAACAAAATTTAACCGTAGAAAAAAAAGAAACTGAAAGGCGAATGATAAAAAAGATCCTTTTTAGTCTAACTAAGCTCCTACACTAATGTAAATATTTAAATAACTTTGAGTCGGCACCAATCAAACAAGCAAATTAATTATTTTCTTTTGGTACTCAACTCAACAATAGATATTACATTGAACATACATTAAACATACATTAAACTTGTTAAATAAATACACACAAACACCCAGATTCCGTACACCAACAGATATAAGCTCATCACACAAATGTTGGTCCCGAGTGGGAATCGAACCCACGACCTCTGGCGCAATATGCAGAGTCACTACCAACTACCAGGCCAGGCAATCCAACATATCCGAATATTCCCGAATTATTAACGACCACGCGGTAACTTAACGCCAAGGAAGCGGTGGTAGATATAAATTAACGTTGTATGTGAACCCAGTTAATAAAATACTTTGACTTCTCGTACCTCGCTGAACTCGCACTGCATGGGGTCGCCAAGCACGGTGCCGTCCGGCAGCCTATAGCCGGCGTAGCTGATCAGCTGACTGTTCCATATCCGGTAGTCGTGCTGGCCATCCGTACGCTGAGGGAACACTGTGATCGCTGACCTGTCGCAATTGGAGTTAAAATGTGTTTAAAGCCTTAGAAGAAATACAATGGGTAAATTGATTGGTTTACGATGATATTAATGATGGTGAAAAATTAAAGGAAAGCTAAAGCGAAATCTTTGTGACTTAAATAATACTTTTTGGCTTAGAAATTGGGATAAATCACAGAACACGGAAAAAGCTCGCTACGCTCCCAATAGAACGATGACGTGGGGGGGGGGAGGCGCGCCAAGCATATGAGTGTTTCATCATATAAATATCAGCTGTGCGCGCCGCTATGTCATGGCGGTCGGAGCTCCGGCGCATTATGAGGAAAAGATCCCGAGTTGTGCGATACTAACTTGTCGGCTGCGAAGTTCTAAAGTGAATCGAATAAATGCAGGAATTTCCTTTCACCGGGAACGTAAAAATCTCGAAAACTATGTGTATTTCGAGGCAAAATCACAATTTTTATATTGGCCCAGCAGTATGTAAATATTAACATAGTGTTTGCACGTTGTCGATACTTTTATCGATAGAGTACTTTTGGTTGTTTATTCATAATTAATCGTTATCAGCAGGTAGGTAATTAGATAGGTAGTGTATACCACACGGTCGATAAATACAGACCTAACAAATTTTCGAAAAATAAGCCAATATTCGGTAAATGTGCAGCGCTAAGCAAAATTGCCTTCATTTACCTACAACAAGGTTTAGACACTAGGTGGCTTTCTATGCAATAACTTTGAATTTGGAAAAACATTCATGCCTGCTGAACTTGACCTAGAATAGAGAATTATATTATTATGTTTCAGCTTTCCTAAGAATTCTGATTTAAAAGTAAAATGGATTGATATAACTGGGAGAAAAGATTGGTATCCTACTAGAACTAGCACCATATGTTCTAATCATTTTTTAGAAGACGACTTTAAACTTACATCTAAACGAAGATATCTGAAATCTTCTGCAATTCTATTAAAAATGTAGTATAAAAATCGTGCCAATTGTTGCTGAAATCTGCTTTTATAAGTCTTACGGGACATTTTTTTCATTTGGCAAATTTACTTAATAGGTATAGTTACTAACAATGACATTGTATAGCGTCTAATATGCCAATTTTACTTCATAGTAAAATTGGTTTATCCTCATGGATAACCCAACAAATATAATAAAGGTGCTTTAAAATGTTATGTACGTGTCGACGACAACACCTAATTTAATTATCGATATCCGATTTTAAATGCCGATTGTTATGGCACAACACTCAGGCAATAAAATAATTTGACTTTGATTTTGACTTTGACACTATCAGTGATGCCAGCAGCGTAAGAAATTTGCACAATATTTCCGACAGTAAATTCTAAGCGCAATTTGTCTTGCGATATTCGATTTTATATTGAAACATGTCTCTAAAATGTTTACACACAAAACGTAATTGTCGTCAACGTTTAAACTATAATATTTAAATAAAAAATCCCAAACAATCAATCCCTTTTTTTTTTAAATTGTGCAAATTCCTACAGTTAGTAATACTTTAATTTGATATGTGGCTCGCGCGGTGCTAGTACAAAAATAAGACAGTCATCATTCTAATGGACTTATATTTCTATGGGATAAATTATCTTGCACCACCGACACGTGATAAATTAGACAATACAATTTATTGTGATCTAAAGGTGGATGGCAAAAGTCTAATACCTATTCACTTATTAAAAATTTCACAAACACTTCGCATATACTTCCACGGCCTGAAACAGAAGAGAACAAACCTGATGTTTCCTTTGTTTGTGCTATACTTGATATGATTGCAGAGCGCTTCGTACATGCCGCTCGTGGTGGTGACTTGCCGGCAGTCGAACACCTGACAAACAGACGGACACGTCATTTGAATATTATTACTCGAAGTTAGAAAACGGATGGCACAAAATTATCGAGTGTTTACGAATAGCAATACCTAAAAGAAATAGAAACGAACGAATAGGACTTGAAACAGCTGATTATAAATGGTAAATTACTATTGTTTTTCCCGGATTGACAGATTTTGATGAAGATGAGAAGATTTCCATATACCATTTAGCTACAACTGAAGACAGTCGGACAGTAACGATTTTAACTGACGAGTTAACGATTCTATCTTTTACACGAGCGAATTTCAAAAGCCCAGTACAATTCGAACTCCAAATTGACGTACAGTGAAGACTGTCAGAGCATATCTTGTTTCATCCAAATTGTTAAGCCTTTCATTCAAATCAATTCAATTTGACGGATGTTCCACGAAAGCCGATGTAACGAGTTAACAAAATACTCGACAAAGTAGGAGCTAATCGGGCCCAAGGAACATCACTCACTGTCGAATAACAAGCTATTTGGGAGAAGAGTTGGATTTTTGGAAAGTGGTCTTTCTGTGAAAGTTGTCATTTTAGCCAAGTAGACTTCTTGGAAATGGAGGCATTTCGAAAAAGTGGTCCTACTGGAGGCTAAAACCCATGGAAGATAAGTAAATACCTTAAGCATACCAACCTAAATATCGCAGGAATATTATAATAACCTCACGAATTATTGTCAATTGACTCTAATTCTTATAATGTCACGTTTAGTAAAATTAAAAATTTATTGGATACACTCAGGAAAATTAAAAGCCATAACATTTTTTGGCAATATTCCTGAATGAGCGTCGCATGGTGGATGATAGTGAAACTAACGTTGATTGGTCCGTTTATTTTATAACAATCATTTAAGTCGTATAGTTTTGAAATTAGCCATCAAGGCTTGCTTCACACCCTAAGCGTTACGGTATTAAAAGTTATATTGACCAATCCGTGTTACTGATAAATAGTTAGTCCGTAACAATATAACAATATGCAAAAGTATAATATTTCTACGACATATACCTAGGCAGAATCTTTGTATCGATTGAATTCGCCAGTAATCTGTGTAAGTGGAGTAATTACAAAATGCAGAGGCGAACGTCAGAAGGGCTTAATAGTCCGGCCCGTTGATGTCTTTATAAGTCCCCTTCATTCGTTCGCTAACCAAGGAACTGAATGAAAACGAACGAATAAATTAACTTAGTTACGCCGCTCCCTGCGGCCAATCGTTCCGTTCTAATTAGAAAAATATTGGGATTTAAGTCGGTCTGAAATTTGAATAATCCCTTTTCCTGGCCCTATTAAGCCCTAGTAGAATTTTAATCTGTATGTAAGTAACATACATATCTACATAGTTATTTATCCGAACCAACTGCGGCTTCGTTTGCCCGCGTATATACTAAGTTCCCGGGCAACTATTATTCGTTCTGTGGCCCAGCTTAAAACCATGCCGAAGAACCAAGCTATCCAGATATGAAAACTCCGTTCGAATCCATTCGGTGGTGCTTGGTTTGGATGTTTGTGAATTTTGGTTGTTCCATCAAACTTTGATGAAACTTGGTGATAGATTATTATCATGGAATAACATTACCTATAGGAACCTTTCAACGCGGACGAAGTCGCGCGGCGTCACATATTTTTTAAAAGACGTCCAAATAGTCAGTAAACATATTCGGTGATAAAACTAGATAAGACAAAACAAACCTAGCAAGCAACCTTTTAGTAATTGCCTATTTTTTTTGCAGCGCAAAATGGGAGTTTTCTCATTAGAGTCGGCAAATTCATTTAGTTTCTCCTTTTACCAGCACTTCACTAGGCGCTTGGCAAGAACGAGTATAATTGATTTCAGGTCTTTAACGTCGCTAAAGCCTTTGAATGTTGAGTGAGTGAGTTTTGAAAATTTTATTGTGATGTCCATGACATAAAAAAATTTGCAATAGGCCCAATTACATAATACATCAATACTCAAATTCATTTCGGTTGGTTTAGGTACTTTACCGACAATAAAACTTTTTTCCCAATTATGTAGTTCGATTTCGACACAAACGACATTTTATAGTTTGTGTAACAGAGCCATAAACTTAGCTTGTAAGTAAATGCTTTTATTTTCAATTTCCATTCGAAACTGAATCTGAAAGTAGATAATATGAACGTATTACAGCAGTTTTTGTACTTCTTTGCTACATTTTTCTTACTGATTCAGATCGCTAATGCTGCCGTAAGTAGACCGTGACAATATTATTTTGTAAATAATATATTTGTTCTTTGACTTGCTTTTTACCGTGACTTCCCTGCAAACTGCCACGGCCTTCGTATGCAATGCAAAGCTTTGTCCAATTTGAAGTTCTATTCGGGATTTCTATAACACATTATAAGTATATTTTCCTACTCCGGTATTGGTTGGTTACCTACTAAGTTAAATTTTATTCCTCTAGTAAGTTTTTGTTTATGAATATAGGACAAAATAGTCACTCTTACTTTTTTAATAACATTTAAATATCTTATCTTTTTTTAGTGTAAATCCTGCGTACACGGTCCCGCCGCTGATATAGAAGACAGATTTTTCAAAGTATCTGTACCCCATAGGAAATTCATAGTTCGCTTGAAAAACGGCACGTCACCATATTAACTTACAATAAATATATAGGTATTATAAAATATAAAGTAAATTCAAAAAATTACTTTTTAATTACAATATCAAACCTAATCCACTCTTCAAATGACACAGGGATATAAAGTGGTTCTCACACTGGGGCTGTGAGAATGGAGGCGGTGCACGGACTGCACCCATCGAGTTGTGGTCTGTGACTGCACCAGAAAAGGACAATGGTATGACTACTCAGTAGTCTCTCTACCAACCAATGGAAAGACTTTGAGTTTATTACCTAATATTTGTTAATAACTCAGGCCATTACAATCCCTTAAATTTCGTTGAACAAATTATAAGAAACTTGGTTTAGAATCGCCTTGGTCTAAGCAGGACTAGAGTCGTTAGAGTGAGTGACAGATTGAGAGCATACTTGTAATTTGGACCACTGTATCCTGCCGATGCATCTGCTGGCGTTCCTCCAGGCCAGCTTCGCTCCAAACACCAGCTCAGTGGTGGTGAACTGGTAGGTCCCGGTTTTCGCCACTTCCTCCTGGACGGCCTGCCAGCGGGCCTCGTGCGCGGGCGTGTTAGCTCTGCGGGTACACAGCATCTTAGACAATTCATAAGGACCGGCGAATTTTAACGGAATTAATTGAAGCTAATTTAATAAAAGAACTGAACACTGAACTTACTGAACTGTTGACCCCTTTGAGGAATTATATAAAAAAAATTTCAGTGCATATTTTCCAGTTTCTAGACCTAGCAGTTTGAATCGTGCGTTGATAGGTTAGTCAGACCCTTTAGGCCGCGTTTGTAGTTCAAATTCAAATTCAAAATTCGTTTATTCAAAATTGGAATACAATATTCTCTTTTTGACGTCAATTCTGTCTAAAACTAAAACTACTCTGTTTCCACAAGTAATTGACAACGTGAGAAGTTAATAAGTTGTATGGCGTGACATACCTTCACCACTCACACCTTTGGAGTGGACACTGAGTTGGTACTGCTTTGGGTCTCCTATGAGAGGATTGTAGGATAAATCCAGGTGACCAGCATCGCTCATAGGTCGAGTCACGGAGGAGCTGATCTCCAACTTACCTCCGGATAGAAGCGAAGTACTGGCTGAGGAAGTCCTTGGCGTCGTTGAGGACTTCCTCTTGGTCCCTGGGCACCTCGCCTCGGCCAGGAATGGCCATTACGCTCCCGAGACACAGCCTCTCGTTGCATGGTATCGGCTGCAGACAAAAGAAAATGTTGTTTAGGGTCAGAATACCGTGGAGTCCTATAACTGTATTTTTAATTACATGACAATACAGATATTGTACCTAAGTTACGAAAAAAACTTCCGAATATTTAATATTCGGCTCCGTTTGGTGATGTATATCACCAGAATGTAAATTTTGTACTTGAATTTTTATTTGATGCCATTCATATGAAACCAAAATTCAAATACCCAAAGAGAATACAATAACTATAATACGTAACTACCTACAAAATTGGGAGCCAGTAATGCACAACATCAACAATGCACGGCACGAGAGCGCACGACACGAGAATGCACACACCAGCAGAGCGCGACAATGGATTGCACAACACGGGATGTCTCCAAATACGCCGCTGTACCTTGCTCGTCCGAGCCGAGAGTGTACAGCACCGTATTTGGCGACATCGCGTGATTGGCCGATTGGTTGACCAATCTGGTGACTCGGAATTTTGAGGCTTGGATACTAGGTAGTGCTGTTCCGAAAGACGATTGATTACATTGAGTGATTTCGTCGATTGATCCAGAAATGTAGTCAGCCCACCCCGAAGGTTAGGTGCGAGGAGCGAAGCGACGAGCTGTTAGGTTCAATGTAAACCCTTTTGGAGCGAGCGAAGCGAGCGACAGTAGTTAGAACGTTAGGCAACGTGAACCATCAACCATCGTCAAATAAGAAAAATCAATCAAATTAGTAAATCACCCATCCCTAGTGGCTTTTTACTTTTTTAATGTGACGTCACTCTTTGTTTTGATTCCAATTGTTATGCTGTACAATACTATGACGGGCACTCTTGGTCCGGGCCGAGAATGCATGACATAACAATGCGCGTCATTGGAATTCAAAATACGTGTCGCGCATTCTCGTGCCGTGCATTACTGATGTCGTACATTACTGGTATGTGCAAAACAATGTCGTGCATTATAGGGACCCACAAAATTGACTTCGATCGGCAGAACTTCGGATATATGTATGTGTATTTTGTGTTTTTTTTATCCTAGCAAAATAATTTCATAAACAACCAAAAAGAGGTCATTCATTTAAAATATTTAAGTAGGTACTTAATACCCTAGTATTTATAATGAATTGCTTTTGTTACAAGTCCTAATTGTATTGGTATAATTTATGGCCAAGAAATTCGAAAAGCGAGAAAGGTTGACTATTTAAGTAGAACTAAGTACTTTACATAATTTCCTTATTTGAAATTTCCGTTAATTTATTTCAGTAAAAAAACATATTATACACACAAACGAACTATCTGCGACAAAATGAGCGCTTAAACGAAGAAGAAGAAAAAAAAAGCAGCGTTAATTAAGTTTAGTTTCATTTGGCTCCAGACATCCTCAATAACTTTACCTATACCACAAAAAAAAATATAAAATAACCGTTTCAACACCCGTCCATTTTGTTTATTTTGATGTGATATGTAAATCTCATCTATCTTTGCTAGAATTGCTAAGCTAGTACAATATATTGAGCTTTATAAATAGTAGGTTAGATTATGCTTCATGAAAAATTTATTCAATTTTTCGGTTACACCGACTTTGTTTTTACGGTGTTAAACGTTAGTAAATGAAAACGTCTGAATTTATAGAAATACAATGTTGCACTATGTTATCAAAACGGGCAATCCGAGACTGAATGTAGTTAAACTGATTCCAGTTCCACTGCAATGGGAGATTTAAAAGTTGTTATCCAAGAAAATGGAATACTAAGTACCTACTGAAGACTTTTGCTAATTGAACTAAGAGTACCGAAGTACTTCGATGTTTATTTGATTTACGATAATAATGTCCAATCTGAAAAATGTCCCACCGTTGAAAAATGTCCAATATCATAAAATAACTACTACCTATTAGGTAACCCAACAACAAAATCTAAAATTTTCTAAAGGTAAAAAGTAAAGAATGATAGCTAAAAGTATACTAACAACTTTAAAAAAAATTAGGTATGTAAAGTTGGAACATAATCTCAACTTAAGAGTCAAGGCTGCCTCGTTAGCTTAGAGGCTTGGTCGTTTGACTCGAGTACCTACCACAGATCGTGGCTTCGATTCTCACCGCAGACAACTTTGTACAATTCATGCACACTTCTAGGTCTGGGTGTTTCAACATGCATTTAGGCATCTCGATCATAATCGGTACAAAATCTTCCTTATCACATGAGAAAATCCATGTACCATGTGGCTGGTCCATGTACCAATGGGTTTTTTCTCGAAACTTAAGTACATTTACTGACTGCTCACAGACGGTGAAGGAAAACATCGTGAGGAAACCTGCATACGCCGAAGAAGAAATTCTTAGGCGCATGTGAAGTCCACTAACCCGCACTGGGCTAGCGTGGTGGACTATAACCCGAACGGCCTATTCCCAGCAGTGGGGAGATGATAATAAGTTGTTGTAAGTATTAATGTATAATTCCGTACATTGACCGATTTGGCTTCAAAATAAATCCCATTTATCCAGAAAAGAGAGTAAATATACATTGCGTGTACGTATTTTAATCTTAAACTCCTCTTTGAACATACATATCGTAGCCAATTACGCAAAAAGGAGGGATCACAAATCGTTTTCGCTCAGTAAATATTTCCTTGCGTGACTCAAATATCGTATGAAACATGTCCGTGGCGCCGGCGGAGGCAGGAAAGTGATTTAGGACGTAAATTGGTAACGCATGGGTACTTAATAGAGTCCTGCAGTAAATAGGGTTGCGGTTCACGGCTGTTTAGAGGTCGACTAATGAGGAAAGGACCCGTGTACCTTACCACTGGTTTACCATAACTATTATTACACTACTATAAAAATGAAAATAATTGCTTGGAACACTCAAATATCGTATGAAATATCTTCGTGGCGCCAGCGCGAAACGTTCGTTCCCAGTAAATCAATCGAATAATTGTTATGTAAAAGAAAAGAAAGAAAAAAATATATTTATTCACACAACAATAAAAATAAAACCTAACTTAAAATCGGGTGCCAGTGAAGGAGAATGAGGCGGCGAATGTGAAAAGGTTTTCAACCGTTTTTGTTTTGTACAACAAACAACGGTAAGTACCAGATAGGTACCCTTAGGATGACTTTGTCATTTTCTTCAAACTTGACACTTAAATTCCTAACTCGTCTTTTCCTACGCGATAACCAACCCAGTATAGTGATTAGATATAACGGGCAAAAAGGATATTATTTATCTCACAGGGTTACGAATTGTAAATAGACTCTTAGATCACAGCATTGGGTACAGTACGTACCTATACATTTTCTATATAAGTATTTAAAAAGACAAAATTAAACATTTTAAACTGATACACACATCTGCGTCTTTTCGGAAGAATCAAGTGTGTTCCGAAGTTCCTGTAACAGTGCCTCGAGGCAGTTTTTCAAATAGTTTGCGTCGAAGAGTTCCAACTGTTTTGTATAGAGGTCTCGCAATCTGTACATGTTGATATGAATAGACGCATGACATCACATTGCATACCCACGCTTGAATAGTACATTGTTACCCCAGGGGTGAAAGTAACTTGTTTAGTCCCAAGACGGGGTTTCGCCAATAGTTCGAGGGACTCTAAATAAGTCTTAAACCCGAGGAAAACACTGTGCTTTTCATTACGAATACAATGGAAGTCAAAATAAAAACATGAATTAGCTAAAGATAAAATGAGTGTTAATACAAATCTCTGCTATACGGAAGTATATATAAACAGAACTCTACAACTCGAAAAAACCAATGAAGATCAGATTGCCGCTTTCCCGTATATTTTGTTTTTTTTGTGGCCGGCCAGCTATTTTGCCATTATTTTTCATTTCCATAATCGAAAAAATGGTAAATACTAGTAGTTCCGTGAGAACAGTAGACCTCGCCAGCCCTTATAAACCAAACCTAAAAGAAACCAACAAAAGTCAACTTTGGAAACAGAAAAAGTACCTACTAAAGTGACAAAAATTAGCACTTTAAAGCTTAATATTTCGCAAACGGATCCCTGAATCGAAAAATGTTTATCACACACCCGCGATATTTTTGAAAGACCCATCCAACGATACCCCACACCATGGATATCACGCGGAAAAAAATAATTTTCCATTTTACGTATGCAGTTCTATGAACATAATTTATTTTTTCAACTTTCTTAAGTCGATCCACTATTACTCAAAAACTAATAGAACCTACTTAGCCGTAATAGTTTTCCTTGTAACTACGTTATATATGCTACTGCCATGAATTTTTTCACATTTCCAGAAGCAACCGTTTAGCTGGCAGGGGGGGGGGACACGTGACTCTAACAATAATTACCGCTTTAAAGCTTAATATTTCGCCAACGGATCCCTAAATCGAAAAAATGGTATTCACACACCAGCAATATTTTTGAAAGACCTATCCAACGATATCCCACACTATGGGATTCACAAGAAAAAAAAAGTTCACTCCCACTTTGCGAGTATGGTAGGTACTCTAAAAAAAATGTTTTTCAAAATTTTATTCTACTCATTTTGTAGGTTTAATTAATTTATACATATGCCAAATTTTCGTCAAAATCGGTTGAAAAATGCGACCTGTAGAGAATTACAGACAGACAGACAGACAGACAGACAGACAGCCGGACAAGAGCATTTTTGGCCAGTCTCGAAACGTAGACGCTTCGCTCGCTTCGCTCGCTCGGTCAATTATGCCCAAATCTATGTTATTAATTATTAACTTATCAAATTAATTAAATCTATGTTGTTAAATTATTAATATAACATGTAGGTTGTCATGTAAACTGAACGCATAATGTCAAATTGAAAGATGACTCTCTAATTAAAATAACTCATTAAAATCTACGAAATAAGTCTTTCTTATTTGTCGCTCTCCCAACTACCACCAAACCTAAAGGGTAGGGAAATATATTACCTACTTAAACACATATAAAGCAACACAGGAGAAAGTCGCCATAATCAGGCGCCAAAGTTACAAGGCCACTGGCCACATAGATGTTCTATAGGTCTTTAGATGCTCTATATAACATTCTATAGCTCTATATAACACCTTGGAGGCGGTGGTAGATAAAAAATTGACGTTGTATAAATGTACCTAGTGTACTTACATGCAATAAAATACTTTTGAATTTGAATTTGAATTTGATGTTTCAAAATTCATTTTTAATTATGTTTATATTAGGCCCGATTCTGAAGGCACACAAGGACAGCAATAAAATTAGCGTCGTCCTTATCTTCATAATACTGTGTGACAGGGATAGAAACAATTATATTGCTGTCAAATTTTAAATTTATGCCGTCAGGGCTATACTCTGTTTAAAATATTTTCTGTTACGACTGTGCTCTTCGTATCGCATGGATATGTGAATCCTGCGGAAAATGCCAGGAATACTTTATCCCTTCGGGTCGTGCCGGCAGCGGCCGTGTTGCTCTAAGCCTTAAACACATTCGAGTTCTGAGTAATTCAGCTTCAGCTTATCAAGTCGTATCTCACTCTGGCCATGTGCCTAACGTCAGGATAAAACATAACGTTCCCTTATTCAGTGTTAAGTAAATTAACTCCATTTTTCGAACCTTTGTACCTAAGAGCTTTATAAATGTGTTACACGTCCCAATTTAGTCAAGTACATGAGTAAAAGGTCTTCTCTAATTAGATTACTTACGCACTGGTATTTAAAGGTCCCTTAAAACGCACTTCTTATACTTTTGGTACAGAATATCTCAAGAATATCCTACGCCTACATTGAAATATTATCAAGACCAGTGAGAAATATTTGACATGGTCGATTTGAGGGCAATGCCTCATACGGCATGGGCTCTGTAAATGCAGACCTGTCTTTCTCGCGTCAGTGTGGTATACCTACGCCATATACAGATGATGAGATGACGTCGTAGGCAGATCGTGGAAATGGCCAGTTCGTGATATGCCTCGGCATTTCATGATACGCCGCCATTTCATGAATTGGCCAGCCATATCACGATGTGCCTAATAGAAGTCAGGCGAATCGACGAAAGGCCATATCGTGCATTTCACGCCGCCACATGCATGCGATCAGCCCATGACCCTACGCCACATACGGAGTTAAAATTTTACACTTTTAAAGATTCGCTCTTGATAATACAAACTGATTTACCGAGTTGTTAAATTTATGAGAGTAAAAAAATGATACTTAAAGCCTTTCAGATGATCGGTCAAAAGTTCTGCTAGCTTTTTCCATACGAAACAAATATTTTTACTAACCCTATGAAGACACCACATTTAAACATTGAGAACGTCAATGTTCCGACTTTGTCTAATCCAATCACATAATTATGTTACATTTAAAAATCAACCGAACAAAGTTAGAGATAAAATATGAGTTTACTTAAACCATAACAAATTTACTGTGAAAATACGTCACTGTTGTTTGTTTTTCTTACATTTTCTATAAGACGCAGTAAACTATCATCGAGATGTGGCATGTAAGGCCCTTCCCCTCGGGGTTCCTGAAAACCTTCGTCTGAGGGGGGGAAGGGAGCTCTTCAACTTTGTCTCGAATAGGTAAATACAAGTTAATGTTCGGAACGCACAGAATCGCCGAGTAATAAAATCAGCAACACCGTATACACTAAATGATATCACTTACTGTCAAGACTGACTGACTGCATATAGACATTATTAATACCTATACAGACAAAAGTTTCATGTTGAATATATCTGAACCAGATCTAATAACTATCTGCGAGAAATCAATCAAAGTAAAAACCGTAAAAACTATATTATCAATGACACAACACTGAAATTAAATAAAATTATTACTATTATTTTTTTAAATAATAATAATAAATAATAAAAAATCTTTATTGATAATCACATTTGTAAATATGACAATGCGGCCCTGGCTCCTAAAATAGGAAGTCCCGCGTGTCAGGAGCCAGTTCCAATGCTGTGGATTTTGTGAAAATAAATAAAATAAAATAAATAAATAAAAATAAAATTGGCGGCGTTATTTTTCGTAATTTAAATTGAGCTAAGCATAATCCAAGCGCCGCCAGCCAGTACGTTCAGCGTTTTTTTGGGTCGTTCCTCTTGCTCACCTGAGTTCTCCACCTGGGTGGGCACGAGGAATTTTATTTCCTCGCGAATTACTCGTGCTAAAACTGATTGCGTGTGTACTTAATAATAATTATAGTGCGAATATAAATTTGGATTATTCCAATTTGGATTGTTCAAAATGTTTTCGCAACGACCGTTTTGTCACGGTAATCGGTGAAGAACCATGTATGACCCTTTACAAGAAATATGTTCACATATGGGGCCGCGAACACGCACCAAAGAGATCTTAACTGTATGGTTCTATCAGTAGGTATACTTACATGGAAATAATACCGTATATTTCTTTATAGAACAGTTTAATAGAACTAAAGAGAAAAGTTCTGGTAACAGGAATCCAACATTTCAGTTTGGCGGCCAAAATAGGCAAGAGATCCATACGGATGCTTCAATAGAATACCAGATAAACCAACGATTTAAAGAATATAGTCGGAGGCAGCTGTCTAAATATGTGCGATGGAGGAAGGCAGTACGGGTAAAGCCGAGTTCCAAGTTACTTATATGTTTTGGCATTCCTCATATTAATCCAATAATCTGTATTATCCTAACTCCATCGTGTATTCTTACCGCCGCCGTCGATATAAGAGAAAAATCACGCCTACAAGAAACTCTACTTATATTGGAAATAGGAAATTATGTTAGTTTTCTTTCTCCTTCTTATTGAACTATAATAATAATATTGTAGTCTTCTGCAAACTTGAAAGGAATATCTAAAATTCTTGATCATAATATGGTTTGCACCCAGCGCTCCTGGAATTTTTTTTTTCGTTTATAGGCGGCGATCGTCAATACTATAATGATCGCAGTTTGTAGGAATACAAAAAAAAGAAAACGAATAAACGATAGGAATATAAATGGCCTGCTTTTCACAAAAATGCAATGTTGTGTTTTGTTTTGGAATGCAGTGGGGTTGGGATATTATATGAATTATATCGCAATACTACTGTGCGGTACAAAATCGATCGAAACTCGGAAACAGAGGTTTTTGATAAGGTGACCATAATAAACTAGTAGTTCCGTGAGAACAGTAGACCTCGCCAGCCCTTATAAACCAAACCTAAAAGAAACCAACAAAAGTCAACTTTGGAAACAGAAAAAGTACCTACTAAAGTGACAAAAATTAGCACTTTAAAGCTTAATATTTCGCAAACGGATCCCTGAATCGAAAAATGTTTATCACACACCCGCGATATTTTTGAAAGACCCATCCAACGATACCCCACACCATGGATATCACGCGGAAAAAAATAATTTTCCATTTTACGTATGCAGTTCTATGAACATAATTTATTTTTTCAACTTTCTTAAGTCGATCCACTATTACTCAAAAACTAATAGAACCTACTTAGCCGTAATAGTTTTCCTTGTAACTACGTTATATATGCTACTGCCATGAATTTTTTCACATTTCCAGAAGCAACCGTTTAGCTGGCAGGGGGGGGGGACACGTGACTCTAACAAAAATTACCGCTTTAAAGCTTAATATTTCGCCAACGGATCCCTAAATCGAAAAAATGGTATTCACACACCAGCAATATTTTTGAAAGACCTATCCAACGATATCCCACACTATGGGATTCACAAGAAAAAAAAAGTTCACTCCCACTTTGCGAGTATGGTAGGTACTCTAAAAAAAATGTTTTTCAAAATTTTATTCTACTCATTTTGTAGGTTTAATTAATTTATACCCATGCCAAATTTTCGTCAAAATCGGTTGAAAAATGCGACCTGTAGAGAATTACAGACAGACAGACAGACAGACAGACAGACAGCCGGACAAGAGCATTTTTGGCCAGTCTCGAAACGTAGACGCTTCGCTCGCTTCGCTCGCTCGGTCAATAAATAACATAAATACCAAAATGTCATCAGATTTAACTGAAACCACATAAATTATTCCTAACTATAGGCATGGACTGCGAACATTGGATCTAATAAAGAAAAAAAACAATCTCACTAAATCTATCGTGGATCTGGCCACAACCAAAACAGAAGTTATTTCTGCTGTAAAACTTCATATAAAAAAACATAATATAAAAGATGTTGATATTAGGAGATAGTTATCAATATTATATTGTGCCGTTATTTACAGATGAGGTTTAGGTACATACATCATTGTGATTGTGAGAAATTTATATATTTGCACCGAAAGCGCGTGCTTGGTTGTATTACGCATAGTATAAATAATTACTTATCTAACCAGATAACTGTCTACATAAGTAAACCTAGGTGGTCTTGTCACTTAAACTATTTCTTCCAGGCAAACTTTATTAATTTACGCTGGTAAATGTGGGAAGCTAAAAGCTTTTATATTACGAATCTATTTAGAAATTACATGAGTCAAATTCTATCGAAAGCTGACTCACGCATTAATCCAGAAAACCTACATTAGTTGTTGAAATTAAAGTTTTGTATTATCATTAATAAATAAGATTTACTGTAATAATGTCCAATCTGAAAAATGTCCAACGACCATGCTCGAACTGAAAAATGTCCAAACTGAATAATGTCATACAATGTACACTTGTGCCATAAGCTATGGGAATTAAACAAGAACAGGAAAATTCACCATTCATATTCAGCGAACCAAAGTCTTACTAAGTACGTTGAAGTGGCGGTGGCGGTCACGTCTATCGGTGAACCCCTGGGGTATAGGAGTTCTCGAGTGGAGAACACGACTGGACAAGAGTAGTGTGGGACGCCCCCCGGCTAAATGAAGCGACGATCTGCCTATAGGGGCTGGCAGTGGTTAGATGCGGAAGATCGGGTTCAGTGGGGCGCCTTGGGAGAGGCCTATGTCCAGCAGTGGAATAGTGCAAACTGTTAAATGATGATCATGAAAATTTGCAAATATACAACCATATTGGGACCAAATAAAACAAAGTTTTCTGTCCCCACTACGAATCGAACCGACCCCTAACGCTTGAGCCAAACGCCCAAGTCTATTAACGAAGCGGTCTAAAAGTTACTTCTGGTAATAAAATCTAATTGTCTTATGAGCCATTCTAACTAAACTAATTATTGATAGTCTTATTCCAGGTTTTACTCACCACTCTGGGACACGAGGAGTCGTACAGACGATCATACAAATATTCCTTTGATTCGTGGTTCTTCAAAACTTTCGGCCTCGTGACCTTACGCTGCGGTTTCTTGTCTAACGTTTCAATCACATTCACTTTAACTTCTCCATTGACTTTGCTTGTACCGTTTTGTATCCCGACATCGTTATTAACCAACAGGTGATCAATAGGACAGACTTTGTTGACAGCCGCTCCCATCAACCCGTTCATTATAGCGCCATTATGCTCCGTGGCAATGACTTCCAGGGAGTTATTAATAGTCTCAGAGTTTTGTGCTACACCGGGAGCCATTTCGACCGAGGGGTTCAGGTGATAGTCGAGGAGTCAGGTCCCCAATTAACGAGGCGGACGCGTCCGCGAGCGCACTAATCACATTTTAGTGACACGGCTGTATTTATAACAGTTTTATCGTAAGTGACGACGGACGAAGGCGGTTGCTCTGTTTGCAAATATTGGTGATGTGTTAAGCTTTTGCACCTGATGTTTTGGGAGGGCAGTCAAAAGTTAACGAACTTGGCTTTACCTGAAGAATTTACTCTTACAAACTCTGCCGTTCTAAGAAAATTATAGAAATGAATAAGTAATGTAGAATCAGAAGCTTGTGTAATACACATTTCAGCAAAAGGAGGAACAAAATCTGTAAATCGTTTGTTGCTGTTTCTTCCCCTCGGCGACATGCGGGTGGAAACAGAGTAGTTTTAGTTTTAGACAGAATTGACGTCAAAAAGAGAATACTGTATTCCAATTTTGAATTTATAAACGAATTTTGACTTTGACTTTGTAACTTGCGATTCGCAAGTTTTAATTATGAGTAGAAAAAGTGGAAGTAGATTGTATATCAGCCCTGCTATTCTGTAAGCGTATTTGTGCAACTCGATCCTGAATCCGCAGTGAGATCGGTCTCTAACTCAATGATTTACAGTTCAATACTCACTTTACTTCGCAAGTGAAGTGTTTATTGTGTAGCTTGTATTTGTTTACACAATGCGACATCAAGGTCTTTCATGATCGGATGCGGAGTGAAGTAAGTGACTTGCGATGTGATGGTCGAGTTTTAATTCATACTTTACAGAATCACACAGCAGGATATACTGAAAACTTTCCGTTTTTAATAACAGGTACTATTCATTATTGTGTTTATATATTTTGGCTAATTTAGGTTGGCTTCAGGTTGGCTTCTTTCTTATATCATCCGATCAATGATGACTCATGAGTGATGTGATGAATATAAAGATAACAAGATAAATAAAAATATGTTTAAAATCTTCTTTCGACAGTGTAGACATAGCATAGAATTTACAGACGAACTAACGACAAGATAGTGATCGAGTTGAAAAGTGCATCAGTTCAAAAGCCTATAGGTACTTAATAGAAAAGTAGACGGAAATCTCTACTTGGACTTTGCATGGCCTAGTAATCCATAAAGATCCAATTCAACATTCAACTAATATCAGAAATGAAAATATGTAGATTGGAAGTCAATGTTTAGTTTAATAAGTTGTTTCTTATTTATCTTAAAATAATAATGTGCCAGAAATACGAAGAATACTTATAAACCCGTACTGTACAAAAGTATTCGAATTTTAAAAATTGAAATCATATTTCAGAAACACCGATTGAGTCATAAAATTGGTTTAGGTATTGAGTTCTTCATTTTGAATGTTCCTGGAACATTTTACAGTAAGAGTATAATTTTAAACGGGTCATTTCGAGTGACGTGTCTGGGTGGGGGATGGTCGATGCACCTTTCTATTCAAATCTATATGTCAACGAAACCACAAAATTGTTATACGAACTAACAATTATTCATACATTGTTATCGGTTGGGTAAATACGCACCCCGCGTGCTCCAGTCATGTGCTTGCTATGGGACAATATTTGAACAAAGTCATGCTTTTCTCTTCGAATCCTAACAGATCCGAGACATGTGATCTGTGGGTCATACGATTTTGATCCCGTTTCTTGTTTAAATTTTCTCTGCATTTACCAACAAGTCACATGTACTGCATGTATCTTATGCCTTACCTATAACTGTATACACTATTTATACTTATTAGGTGATTGAAGCGATTTCATTATCGTCATAGATTTTTTTTAATATCCGTTTACATAGAGTTGCTATCATTAGTTTATGCCAAAAATACGAGATAAATTAGGTAAATAATACAAACTGCGGTATAGGTACCTATGCCTACCACACCTAATCATGTTTACAATTTCGATAGCTCCACTAATCAACATTTGCCTACAAATGTTAGATGAGTTAGAAAGTTGTGCGGTGTGGCCGTACCTGTTATTTCTCATGAAATGATCTCCTAAATAAGGCTGAAGTTAAACTGCTTCCGTCAGCTCCGCTCGTTAGCGAAACTGATGTATTGGATGTGGAATGAACGAAAAAGTTATATCATGTACTAGCAGAGTTACAGGAAATTCAGTTATCACCCCATCCCCACTACGACAACAAATGCGAAAGTTTGGTTGGATGTTTGTTGCTGAATCACGCTAATAGCCTGAACGGATTTTCATGAAACTTGGCACCTTGGGACCAACCTATTTACATAGATCAGTCCAAAATATTGTTTGAAGTCTCACATACATTGCAAGGGAAGGCAACAGGCCGCCACCGCCACCGCAGGCCGCGTGTGTCTGGGATAAGCATAAATTTTCAGCCCAAAAATGACACAGCAATGTTCCCACCACAATCAGCTTCACAATTTTTACCGGTAGAAAGTATAATATTTTAGTACTTATCGACTTTGTTCGACTCATCATAAGTGTGATCATCATCACCCTGTAGTAGCCCACTGTTGGACATGGTTTCCTCCAAGACGCGCCACTGAACCCCCTTCTTCGGTTCTCTGCTTTCAGTCACTGCCAGCCGGCTTACGCAGGTCTTCGCTCCATCCCCTTACTCTATCTAGCCTAGAGGGTGTCCCACGCTACGCCTGCCCAAAAGGCATTGCTTCATCATAAAGTGTAATACAATTGATTTTCATTTTTCTGAAAGATCTTCCTTCAATCCTATAGAATAGGTACTTGTTTGAAAGTAAAACTATACGCCTAGTATCAGTAGTCCGATTAATCAGTCCGATGATCTGACTATGATGAGACTTTTTCGTATCAGTAGTTCGGCGATGCACAATTTATATGCTAAAACATGTAAAGTAATCCCTCTGTAGAATACATATTCAGGTTTCAGTTTGAAACACTAGCTTTGTGCGGCCGCACTCCATAGTTTACCCAAACTAGACTGTATCACCCATGTGGGAACTGGGAACACAAAAAACGGTTCCGGACAAACAATGAACTCATTTGTCAGTTTGCCGCCCATTGCCAGCGGAATAGGGTCAGCAAAAGCAGAATTAAAAGCGCTGAAACAAATTGAGCCATGAAAAATATGCACACGCTCGTTTACATGCTATCTGTACACGAGTATTTATAATTTGTTTAATCTCGTACATACGAGAGTATACTGGATTTTGTGTAAAAAGAAAAAATAATGTTTTAGGAGTTAGCTTACATAACGTTAAATTCAATTCAATTCACTTTATTGCATATTTAAAAATTACAGACAAAAAGAAAAATACACATACAATAATGTACATGTAGGCGGTCTTATCGCTACAAGCAATTTCATCCAGACAACCTTTATAAAATAAGACAGATTCGTGCTTCATATATTAATCTTTATCCATCACTTCACTAAAAATGCAGATAGGTATGTAGGTAATTAAAAAGCTAGAATAATTATCTAAGAACAAGTTCCGCTGGCAACACTACCTCCGCGGGGTTAGAGATGGCCCTCATTATCTACTGTCTCTTTTTTTTACTACACATTCTTTCTTTATCTGTTTCAACTCATTAAAGCAAAAACTCAACATTGTTCAGTTTGTTACTCTGTCCGTACCACAACCTTAAGCGACGACAGCCATTGCTCGTAAATTATCAGTGCTATAAACATAGAGGGCTAAATGATCATAATTTTAGTGTCGTAACGCCCAGTGGCGTAACTGCCGTTTAGTGTGTTCATTCAGTATTTGCGCCCCTCGCAATTGCCGCCTCTCCTCTTACCCATTTTTTCTGTAAAGCAGCATGCATTGCTATGTTTGCGTAAAGGGAAGCCCTTTTCTATACTAATAGAATAACAGACAAACTACGCATCCCTCCTAGGCCTTAAGTTAGTGGAAACTCTTGTATTGTTACACGCAACCAATAGGCGACTGGTCTTTTCTGTAGGTGTACTGTCTTCCTGTCATCCACTTCGTTCAGAAAAAAAAAGAAAAAAATTCATCGAGAAATAAAAAAATTAGAAGTACTTATAGATACACCTTGAAAAATCGTCATGTCATCTATTATTAGGGTAGATACTGTATTATGTTATGCCATAGATATGTATTCAGAAAAAAAAAACTACAATTTAAGTAGGTAGGTACTCTAGTGATCGAAATAGTGGTTTAATAACCATTAAAACTACCAATAGAACAAAAATATATAGAGGCGAGGTCTTTTATAAATACTTAAAGGATATGGGTTTTACCCCCGCCAAACGTAAACCCTATGTCCAACAGCGAACGTTGAAATGAAACGCTGAATACGACTAGGATGTTAGCCAAACATGCGCCCTGTAAATGTGTTATTTGCGCCCTGCAAAATTAAATGCCCTACTCTAGATCCGTCCCGGACTGCCCTTACATCCAACTCTCATCATAATTATTATATTTCTCTAATGAAATCGTAATGGTTCATCTTTTTGCCCTTTTGAAATTACAACCAAATTGCTTCCCTACTTTTTGTTGCATGGGAAGAGCTACAAATTTGTGTTTTTATTATCAAAAGTTTATTTAAGATAATCCGCGTGCTTGCTTTTATTATTCCTGAGTTAAGTTTAAAACAGAGACTAACTGTGGTGGTTGCTAAGTACACTTTATAACAATTTGTACTACGTTTTATTTCTGTTTTTCGTTTAAAACTTTATAATTGTCAATGTTGCTGCAGTTTCATAAGAAGAAAGAAACACACGGTTGCTAAATTGATTGCACTTTTAGCACCACTTAGGGCCGGGTGTTAAGGAACCCTTAGAGACATGATGCAATATAGCTCTGTTCACACTGGTCTTCAACTCATGACTCATCTCAAAGAATAGGTTTTGCTACAACAATGTTGTCTTACATCGTCAATACGAGTACGTCACGTCAATAATCGAATCACCAGATTTTTGACATTTGAAACTTTTATTATTTCTTGTAAAATATTCTTACAAGTATTGTTTACAAAATAGTTTCAGTGTAATATTTTTACCAATAAATATGATTATGATTAAAATAGACAATACTAATCATCAAAATTTTCAGAATATCGTCATACACAAAAAAATAATACGTCTGTCGGATATATTTTTATTGAGAGCCGATGGGTTGGTACAAATTCGCATTTCGTACGTCTTCTCAATTTGTACATAATTTATATGATTGGAAATCTTCTTTAAAAAAAATTATGCAAAACCTTCTTAGTTACTACAATTTTTCTTTTTTTGTTGTTGTTTGATGTACTACTCCTAACTCATCTAATTACATCATCTAATTGTTTTATTTTTTTAAATATAATAAACATCAATTCATACAATATACACTACATTAACATAGGTCCGGATTCCGGGAGATCCCCGATTCCCTTGACACAGACTGCTGAGAGTTCCCACTGCATCGCCGAGGCTCCCTAAAGAAAGTCTATGTCCGATACTGGGCATAGACCTACGGTAACGGTTCATTAAGGATAGAGTGAGCTTATCCCAAAAATAGCAACGTTCCGAAGTGGATTACGGACGAGCATCCCTCCGGCCGAGTGATATCACAAAGCGTTAGTTCCATAGCCGATGGATATTAATAAAAAAGTTAATCACGCGTGCAAAGCCTTCGCGCTGTGGGCGGGCGGCCTCCCAGAGACTGCGTACTCGTATAAAGCGGTCCCTAAACGATCATGCTTGCATGACATGCGTTGTCAAACTGCATCATCATGCAGCATAACAATCATGGACCATCAATCAGTACCTACAGTGAAGTAACGGCCAGCACGTAGTTTCCATGTCATGCACGTAGTTTGCATGTCATGCACGTCAATCACTACAGCTAGACGGTCATGCATGAGTGACAGCACGTAATTGCATGACATGCAGATTGATGGTGTAGGGACCACTTATGCTATAGGTATAATAAGTAATAGCGCAAGTCATTTACAAACTAAATAAATACGTTTTATTACAATCACCTTTTTATTTGCATACGGATTAAAGTCATTTTTTCAATGATACAGAAAAATTATAGAATACTACCTTTTAGGGGCGTTAATAATTTATCTTGGAGCAACTTATTATTTATCTTGCAAGCACTTTCAAGTATTGAAAAACTAAAAATGACCAGCATTTGTCGGGCACATCATTTCACACTGTTATAGCAAAGAATATGGACTACTGTGAGATATAAATAATTATAGATATCCACCATATTACGAAATTATATAATTTTGTTTCAATCGAATGTCACTTTTATTGAGATTTTTCGGTCACACTTGTCAAAGAGCGGCTTTTATAGAATTTTTGCGCTGCATTCGATTTATGGGGACAGGTAATGGCCAAAATTGATACTGCAGAATCCAATTAAGATTTTTGCCACAGCTGTTGCTATGAGAGAGAGCCTGGAATTTATTGGATTCTATTTTTTTAAGCAGACTTTGTTGAATATATGATAGCTATATATTTTTTTGAAATAAATTAATCTGTGATCTCTCTCTGCTCGTATAAGCATTAACCGATCTTATTCTATATCGTCGTTAGAAAAAAAGCTCACGTATTTTATAAGCTGCATTATGAACTTGAAAGCGGTGGTTTAAGAGCCACTTTACGAGAAAGGTGCTGAAAAGTACTTCATGCACAAACGCTCAACAATTTCTGTCATACATTTCAAATTATTATTATATAATAGGTTATTGCCGTCCGTTTACCACGACACCTCACTCATGAGTTTATTGAGTGATTGCCATCGTGTCCCTAAACCAAATTAACGAGCTACCGATCTGCGTTCTAACATTAACAAGCCCACAGTTCGCCGCATCGCGTCGTCGTAGGTAATTAATATAATATAGCACCGAGTATCGCGCTATGTTCCAAAGGTTGCCGACATAAATATTCATTGACCCTCCTCCCAGATTATAATTGATCTAGTCTAGAGTTTACGTACTCTCGTACTCCAAAAGAGAATAAGTTATGACCAGGGATAGAACTTTTCGGGGCAGATGCTAGTGATTTGTCGGTCGCAAAATAACTATCGATAATAGTGTAAGTATATACATGCCTAGCTGTCGAGAATTTTTACCGACTTCTAAAAAGGAGGAGGTTCTATGTTTAGATTTATTTTTCCTAGCTGTTCAAAAAAGTTTATGTCAGTTCTTTCATGTACAAACACTTTGAGGGATTTATGTATATTGTCGTATACCGTAAATATTATAACTGAATTTTTTTGCTTCATCGCTCATTCTGTCTGTCAGCTATACCTCTACGTTATTCGTTCGTTCTCGATCTTTAACTAATTAACCCGTACCTATCTAATGACATTTTGATTAGCCTGTCTACATGTATTTCCTGAACATTTTCGAAGTTAATCAATATCCAAATATTATGTCCATAGTAAGTTCCTATATTGATTAATTTTGGGATCAAAATTAAACCGCATAATCATTTTCATAAGATAGGTACATCAACAAAGTAAAATCCTACACCTTATACATTCCTACAACATCATTGTGTATTTATTTTAATAAAGTCACATGTTTTTAACAATCGATTAGGTAGATAAATCAACATTTACACGGCTACTAATTACTTATCTGGGCCTACTTGGTGAAATTGATGACATATTCATGTGTGTGAGTCATATTTATAACTCTAGAGTATAAAGTATTTAAGTATAATTATTCTTCAACTTCGAGTTGCATGCTAAATCTATAACATAATTCTTACCTGATAGAACTTTGGGAGCGTCCATATACCACGTAGTTTCATTTTGATTTCTATTAAGCCCCTTTGCACATAGCCTGCAGTTGGCTTTTGACTTGAATGTAGATAAATTACGTAGCTATTGCTCGGTCCATCTAATATTGGTTTACCTGGTTCATTGTAGCTACCTTTTCGATGAACACCCCATGTGTCATACTATGCTCAATGTTTCACAAGTATATACCATTGATGGTCTAGCGAATATAACAATTATTCATAATGGTACTACAGGTCTGATCCTAAACTTGTGTCACTAGTACCATTGATGGTACTAAGGATACAAAGTGGTCTCACTTGTACCATCAATGGTACTAACACAACGGGGCGGTCGTAGTCTAAGTAGGAAAATATAAACCGTCAAATCTAGCGCTCATGTCCAATTCATCAATCTTCCTTCATAATTAAATGGTTTTTGAGCGTTACTCGTTAAGGACTTACTGGACACCACAAACTTATCATGTTTCATAACAACGAATGTTTAAATCATTATTTAATTACATAACTTAGCACTGGTATATCATCAAACTATTCTTCTCTGAGACATTGAGTGAATAATACGGCGACAAAAATGATGAACGAAGTGGGAGTACCGGGGTACCGGCCATTGTTTCAGCAAGAGAAAAATAGCTGTTGAGATGAATAGTCGCGGCTGCTTGATAAAGACGGCCATTTGGAAACTTTTGTTCCCTACCTAGCTAATGAAATTAACATGGACAGAATGAATTACTTCAGTTATAAATAAGTAGTTTTAATTATTCTTCCCTTCTTCTTTTCTTAGCCTGCTTAGTAACTTTTGCTGTAGGCCTGGTTCAAGTTTATATTATTCTCGTCCTTCTTGGGTAACGCCTGTTTCGGTGGCGATTCTGTGCTCTGTGGTATTACCAAATTCTTGTATATTTCCTGAGTTACGCGAGAAACGTTGCAAGCTAAAAGCAGTATTATCACTAAAATCAGGCAGTAGATGAAAACACAAATCTTGCATTTGTATAATTAGCTGCGGATTGTATGAGATTAACAACTAATTTGGCACGAAATTACGGTCTCCTTAATCAAAGTCCCGGTACTTGCTACAAATGCGTATTTTTAATTAAACCGTAACAAAGTGGAAGTTTACTCGCCTTTCATTCTTGAGCTCCAACCGCATCGTTTTTTTTCTAAACTTAACTAACGAATCGTTATAGAATAAACATCGTAGTAATATACAAAGTCGTATCTGGGGAGGACTGCACCCAGCTGACGCACTTATGTGCGCGTTTACCCATGGAATAGGACCTTATTTACCTATCATTATTATATCAGAGCGTCAGTGGCGTCGGGGATAAGACGCGGCCTATCATATCGAAAGGTCCGGAGTTCGATCCCCGGCTGAGCCATGTACCAATGAATTTTTTCTCGAAACTTAAGTACATTTACTGACTGCTCTCAAACGGTGAAGGAAAAACATCGTGAGGAAACCTGCATACGCCGAAGAAGAAATTCTTAGGCGCATGTGAAGTCCAGCAACCCGCACTGGGCTAGCGTGGTGGACTATAGCCCGAACACCCTCGTTGAGAGGGTAGGCCTGAGCCCCAGCAGTGGGGACATGTTAAGGCTGTTGATGATTACATCAGGTAGCCTATAAATATATGGAATGGACTGTTGATTTATACATTAATTTCTTAAATTGTTTTATCCCTGTTTTTTGTATCAAAGGTAATATTTGTAAGTACAGAGGAAAGGCTCGTCGCGTCACCGGTTGCGGTTGTCCATTACTTACCGGATAGCCTGTAAATTTACTTAAATCTATACCTAGTGTACATGAACATTATACACCTACAAAATAATCTACCTTCTATATCATAATGATGTCACATTGTTTACATTTTAATTACTAGTAGATTCAGTGTGAGATACATATATCTGATTTGTCGCAGCTTAATGATTTATTTACATTTCATTATCACACTGTTACCGTACCTTCTATTTAACCTAATAAATAAACCAAAATATTCACAAGACGTTTCAGTATGTGCTGATTCCCAAAATTAATTTGATAGGTATTTGTCCAAAAAACAATATAGTTTTCCCATCTTTGCCAATCGTACCAAGTTTCATCAAAATCTGTTCGGTAGTTTTTGCGTGAAAGAGTAACAAACATCCTCCTTACAAACATTCGCCTTTATAATATTAGTAGGATTTATTGTCTACTAACCACACGGACAAAGTCGCATACATTCACTAGTGTTATTTAAGTGTTAATAAGCAATTTGGGGTGCTGACTGGATGGCAGATAGGACACGTATTGCTTCTTATGCTTGTCCCGCGCAAAAATCGCCTCGTTACAATGGTTTTACACCGATAACGATGACCTTTCAAACCCAAAATGTTCTTGGTAAATATATGTATGTACCAGTAAGTACATACATTGTCAGCGATTGCATATTATTTCGCTGTAAACTCGCTTTCACGAGAAGTTTCCAATAAAGTAAACAAAGCACTTGATCATCACAGTATTTTGTACAATCTACTCTTATTTCAATCTTGTATCCTTCGCTAAATTGTACTCTTTAGAAATAAAATATATATATATTTACTAGTAGGTATTCCACAATCTACCTTATTAGCAATTATCATTTACAATCGAAAGAAGATGGTGCCTTAGCATTATATTCACTTTAACATTCTTTTAACAACATTCAGTCGCAAAAAAACATTTTTAATTTACACCTTGAGGTACATTTACATAGGTAGGCACCTATTTGTAACATAATTTTTTTTCATGTTAGTTAATAAATGATATTTTTATTTCATGGAATTAAGTTTAGCAATAAAATAAAATAAAAATTATAAAACTAAAACTAAACTTACAAATAAATTATAAATAATAGCACATAATTGTTTACTTCATTGGAAACTACTATTGAAAGCGAGTTTAATTGACCGAGCGAGCGAAGCGAGCGAAGCGTCTACGTTTCGAGACTGGCCAAAAATGCTCTTGTCCGGCTGTCTGTCTGTCTGTCTGTCTGTCTGTAATTCTCTACAGGTCGCATTTTTCAACCGATTTTGACGAAAATTTGGCATATGTATAAATTAATTAAACCTACAAAATGAGTAGAATAAAATTTTGAAAAACATTTTTTTTAGAGTACCTACCATACTCGCAAAGTGGGAGTGAACTTTTTTTTTCTTGTGAATCCCATAGTGTGGGATATCGTTGGATAGGTCTTTCAAAAATATTTCTGGTGTGTGAATACCATTTTTTCGATTTAGGGATCCGTTGGCGAAATATTAAGCTTTAAAGCGATAATTTTTGTTAGAGTCACGTGTCCCCCCCCCCCCTGCCAGCTAAACGGTTGCTTCTGGAAATGTGAAAAAATTCATGGCAGTAGCATATATAACGTAGTTACAAGGAAAACTATTACGGCTAAGTAGGTTCTATTAGTTTTTGAGTAATAGTGGATCGACTTAAGAAAGTTGAAAAAATAAATTATGTTCATAGAACTGCATACGTAAAATGGAAAATTATTTTTTTCCGCGTGATATCCATGGTGTGGGGTATCGTTGGATGGGTCTTTCAAAAATATCGCGGGTGTGTGATAAACATTTTTCGATTCAGGGATCCGTTTGCGAAATATTAAGCTTTAAAGTGCTAATTTTTGTCACTTTAGTAGGTACTTTTTCTGTTTCCAAAGTTGACTTTTGTTGGTTTCTTTTAGGTTTGGTTTATAAGGGCTGGCGAGGTCTACTGTTCTCACGGAACTACTAGTGTAGGTAGGTATGAGTCAGTTTAGTTTTCATATTTATGTGTTTTAATTTTAATTTAATAATTTACATTATTTATTAGTACGATAGGCACATTAGAAGAAACATACGAAACATACGTAGTAGTTAATTATCATTAACGCCAAGTGTACTATTTTGAACCCGGCTACCAACCAGCCTTCTATTTATGTCTATGCAGCTGAGCGGTCAAGTGCAATGTGATAGGTCCATATAGGCTTTAATGCGTCGCAGCCTGGCAACAACGGCGCATCTGCGACCCCGGCAGGGATGCGGTCGGTCGGACACACCCTCTATATGGGTCACTCCCACTCGCTCTGTAGGTCCCTCTGACCCCAAAAACCATAGATTTAGTATATTACCATAAATTTGCACTCAGCGTATAGCATGAAATAGCAATAGTATTTTACCTCAATAATTTGAGAAGACGCTTCTTCTATGGCGGGGTCAAACTGACAAACACTATCTAGGTATTTTAGTCGAACTGTTGATTGTTGGTATGCAGTTGGTATATTCGCAAACGTAGAAAGAGATAAAAGATATTATATCTGTCTAGCTTACTCTTATACAACTGTTGTAATAAGTGTGTCCCTCTAAAAGTAGCCTATGGTCGTTTTATAGACAGCGGCGGCTGATAGAAAGTCGCTGCTCTGTGAGGTTTGACAAGCAGCGCCGCCTAGCGAACAATTAATTTGGAGCCCGTATAGGTTACGATGGGAATGACCCCTTAATATTCACAATTATAACTTATTTATTATAAACACGATATTTATACGAAACATTACTTACACATACGACAATTATTTTGGATAGACGTTGAATTTTTTAATTACCTAATTTGGGAATTCAAACCCAATGTAAATGTGTTCTGGAATAAAGGAAATGAATTGATACCTACAAACAATAATATTTATTGGTATCTGGATCCAAATAGCGATACCCACAGGGGATGTCGAACCTAGCGGCCAGGAGGTCACCAGTATACAACAATACATCGGTAAGAAGCTAATATTTTCTCATACCGTAAAATACTCCAGTCTAAACAGGCTTATTCACTAAATAAGCTTGCCGACGTTTATTGTTCACAAATAGATTCTTATAGTAAAACATTGGAACATCTGCGCCAGTCTATAAAACTAAAACAAAGCAGCAGAAAACGAAATAAGAAACATAATAAGACCTTATTAGGGTCGTCCCGTGTAGAGCCTTTGAAGTAATCAAAGAAAGTGTCTATTTGACACCTTGTATGTGCGCTGTTTTGCTGCTTTCTTTACCCGTGTTATACAATATCTGATCTCTGTTAGGCGTATCCCAGACACACGTGGCCTGCGGTGGCGGCCTACCGCAGGCCGCAGCTTCAATATGAAAACGCAGACCGCGCGTGTCTGAAGTCTCACATACATTGCGTATGGAATACAACAGGCCGCCACCGCCACCGCAGGCCGCGTGTGTCCGTGATACGCCTTAGTGTTTTGAAAAACGTGCCAATCGACATCGACAATATAACAAAAGCCGATTCGGTATATTTTTGCAAAATAGGACTCTACGAGTAGATCAGCTTGTACCTGACTCTACATCACATAATTGTATATAGTGAAAACAGCAAAATAGAGAACATAGGGTAGTCTCTTATTGCATACTCTTTCGAATGCACTCGATTTACTAGACAGTCTGCTAGACAAGCTTAAGTGGTCCCTTAACGATCATGCTTGCATGACATGCAACGTTTACGTGAATTATCATGCTGCATGATGGACCAGCATGCTTGCTATCAATCAGTACAGTGAAGCAACGGCCATCACGTAGTTTGCATGTCATGCACGTCAATCACTACAACTAGACGGTCATGCATGAGTGACAGCATGTAATGCATGACATGCCGCATGATCGTTTAGGGAGCCCATTATGTCCATCTGTAGCAGTTTCCATCTCGATCGCTGCGTCTCCTTCATAAACACCCCTATTCTAAAACTCGACACGTCCGTGCGTCGTCGTCAGCGCTGACTCGCACGTCTCGACGTCCCGTACGCGCTGACGTCAGCAAGCGGCGACGCGACGGTAATGAGCGGCAAATAATTACGACACACGACGACACGGTATCGTGCCCATTAGTCAGCATTACCGTGAGACATGCCGCCTGAATGTGCCAGAATACTACCGCTTAATGAATTTTGGTGTTGCATGTACTTGCTCGATTACGTGTTTCCATAGACACAGTGATTTGACATAATTAGTCTAGACGGGATTTTTACAAAAGAAATTTTACTAAAGCATCCCATAATTTCGCTCTAATCCATTGATCAAAACTAAAGACAAATCGTGTAGGTGGGATTGATTTCAGTCAGACAGAATGTTCTACTTTTAAACTTCCTTGCCCCCATCAGAACGCAATATTTTTTCTATTTTTTTTTCTAAAATTCTTATTACTTCTTACTTATGAAACAAATTTTCAAGCGCTGGCACATGTCGGAGGAGGGCTATTATTTTTATCATACAGGCTTATTCGCTTAGTTTATTTTGGTAACCTAGCTATATGCGTTAAAAGATACGAGTACCTAAGTAAATAATGTTTTATTCATAATTTTAATAGGTACCTTTTATGCAAGAATAAATAGAACTAGTAGTTCCGTGAGAACAGTAGACCTCGCCAGCCCTTATAAACCAAACCTAAAAGAAACCAACAAAAGTCAACTTTGGAAACAGAAAAAGTACCTACTAAAGTGACAAAAATTATCACTTTAAAGCTTAATATTTCGCAAACGGATCCCTGAATCGAAAAATGTTTATCACACACCCGCGATATTTTTGAAAGACCCATCCAACGATACCCCACACCATGGATATCACGCGGAAAAAAATAATTTTCCATTTTACGTATGCAGTTCTATGAACATAATTTATTTTTTCAACTTTCATAAGTCGATCCACTATTACTCAAAAACTAATAGAACCTACTTAGCCGTAATAGTTTTCCTTGTAACTACGTTATATATGCTACTGCCATGAATTTTTTCACATTTCCAGAAGCAACCGTTTAGCTGGCAGGGGGGGGGGGGACACGTGACTCTAACAAAAATTACTGCTTTAAAGCTTAATATTTCGGCAACGGATCCCTAAATCGAAAAAATGGTATTCACACACCAGCAATATTTTTGAAAGACCTATCCAACGATATCCCACACTATGGGATTCACAAGATAAAAAAGTTCACTCCCACTTTGCGAGTATGGTAGGTACTCTAAAAAAAATGTTTTTCAAAATTTTATTCTACTCATTTTGTAGGTTTAATTAATTGACCGAGCGAGCGAAGCGAGCGAAGCGTCTACGTTTCGAGACTGGCCAAAAATGCTCTTGTCCGGCTGTCTGTCTGTCTGTCTGTCTGTCTGTCTGTCTGTCTGTCTGTCTGTCTGTCTGTAATTCTCTACAGGTCGCATTTTTCAACCGATTTTGACGAAAATTTGGCATATGTATAAATTAATTAAACCTACAAAATGAGTAGAATAAAATTTTGAAAAACATTTTTTTTAGAGTACCTACCATACTCGCAAAGTGGGAGTGAACTTTTTTTTTCTTGTGAATCCCATAGTGTGGGATATCGTTGGATAGGTCTTTCAAAAATATTGCTGGTGTGTGAATACCATTTTTTCGATTTAGGGATCCGTTGGCGAAATATTAAGCTTTAAAGCGGTAATTTTTGTTAGAGTCACGTGTCCCCCCCCCCTGCCAGCTAAACGGTTGCTTCTGGAAATGTGAAAAAATTCATGGCAGTAGCATATATAACGTAGTTACAAGGAAAACTATTACGGCTAAGTAGGTTCTATTAGTTTTTGAGTAATAGTGGATCGACTTATGAAAGTTGAAAAAATAAATTATGTTCATAGAACTGCATACGTAAAATGGAAAATTATTTTTTTCCGCGTGATATCCATGGTGTGGGGTATCGTTGGATGGGTCTTTCAAAAATATCGCGGGTGTGTGATAAACATTTTTCGATTCAGGGATCCGTTTGCGAAATATTAAGCTTTAAAGTGCTAATTTTTGTCACTTTAGTAGGTACTTTTTCTGTTTCCAAAGTTGACTTTTGTTGGTTTCTTTTAGGTTTGGTTTATAAGGGCTGGCGAGGTCTACTGTTCTCACGGAACTACTAGTTTATACATATGCCAAATTTTCGTCAAAATCGGTTGAAAAATGCGACCTGTAGAGAATTACAGACAGACAGACAGACAGCCTGACAAGAGCATTTTTGGCCAGTCTTGAAACGTAGACGCTTCGCTCGCTTCGCTCGCTCGGTCAATAATTAATTTTATTGACCGAGCGAGCGAAGCGAGCGAAGCGTCTACGTTTCGAGACTGGCCAAAAATGCTCTTGTCCGGCTGTCTGTCTGTCTGTCTGTCTGTCTGTCTGTCTGTCTGTCTGTCTGTCTGTCTGTCTGTCTGTCTGTAATTCTCTACAGGTCGCATTTTTCAACCGATTTTGACGAAAATTTGGCATATGTATAAATTAATTAAACCTACAAAATGAGTAGAATAAAATTTTGAAAAACATTTTTTTTAGAGTACCTACCATACTCGCAAAGTGGGAGTGAACTTTTTTTTTCTTGTGAATCCCTTAGTGTGGGATATCGTTGGATAGGTCTTTCAAAAATATTGCTGGTGTGTGAATACCATTTTTTCGATTTAGGGATCCGTTGGCGAAATATTAAGCTTTAAAGCGGTAATTTTTGTTAGAGTCACGTGTCCCCCCCCCCTGCCAGCTAAACGGTTGCTTCTGGAAATGTGAAAAAATTCATGGCAGTAGCATATATAACGTAGTTACAAGGAAAACTATTACGGCTAAGTAGGTTCTATTAGTTTTTGAGTAATAGTGGATCGACTTAAGAAAGTTGAAAAAATAAATTATGTTCATAGAACTGCATACGTAAAATGGAAAATTATTTTTTTCCGCGTGATATCCATGGTGTGGGGTATCGTTGGATGGGTCTTTCAAAAATATCGCGGGTGTGTGATAAACATTTTTCGGTTCAGGGATCCGTTTGCGAAATATTAAGCTTTAAAGTGCTAATTTTTGTCACTTTAGTAGGTACTTTTTCTGTTTCCAAAGTTGACTTTTGTTGGTTTCTTTTAGGTTTGGTTTATAAGGGCTGGCGAGGTCTACTGTTCTCACGGAACTACTAGTTTTAAATTTACCTACTTTATTTTTTCTAGTACACACACACCTATATCCGCAGATGAATGTAGGCAGAAAGAAAAGCTCAGTCTCATCATTCTCTTCACACACATTTTCTAGTACTTAGCATAATTCGGATTAAGTAGGCACTTAACGTTTCCAAGATATGACTGATAGCAATAGCGAGTTAACACGTAACTACGGAAGTCCGCGCATTACACACGCGTTGTCACAACGACAGCCCACGGTGTCGTTTGTGTCTATTCTACCCAAAATAATGAATGACTACTAACGACAAGGGTGCAGTTTAACCCCAAAGCCTTTATTTATCATTATCACTTCAATTGTAAACCTGTCATCATCATTCGTATTTTCAAAACGCAACACACACGTTTGTCTATTTCATCGTTGCTTTAAATCAGGGGGCGCTATCTGAACGATATTACTAAATCCAAACCTTAACCTAAAACGTTATGCTCTATCCACACGTTTGGTAGACCTCGGCAAACACAAACGCGTGGAGCAGGGTTTGACTTGCGTTTGTAAAGGTTTGCCAAACGTGTGCATGCAGCATAACGTTTTTGGTTATGGTTTGGATTTGGTAACATCGTTCAGAATTAGCGCGATTGGCCCTTAGGTGTAACAACCAGACCAGAGTAAACTGGACGTCTATGAAGTGTAACTCTATAGTTTGTTAAATGTGGTCTTCTAATAGATCTTCTTTCCCGTGGTCCATTTTACCCCACCTGACCATAATATTTTGAGCAAATTTTCGTTATAATGTTGGTGAATGTGATGTCAGTGAAACAAGTTGGAGAAAATTCGGATGTTCTTAAATTTTCTTTGGGTGGAGTCGCGATCAAAAGCTTGGTCTACAATAAACAGTCAAGATCCTAAAGAGGACAGGAACAATTCTCCTTAGGGTTAGCCCATTTTGTACTACGATTTGTCGTATTAAGAAAATTAGTTTTACTATGGGATCGAATCTGAAATCACAAAAATCTGTTGTGTCACAGGAAAGCTCAATATCCAAATTCCTCTTTTGATACTCGATCAGGAAGCAATTTTCTCTGGAGATAGTACTATCATCTCGATACACAAACAACCAATAAAAGGGCCTAATTTATGGAGCATAGCTTTTATGAAATAAAGCTTGTTATTAAGTATGAGGACAGACTACTTGCTGGCTTCAATGTTAGTCGTAGGTAGGGTTGCCGCACTGTCGATAGCTCGGTTATCGATGACTCCGTAACCCAATTCTGGATTCATTATTGTACGACGTATGTAGATACGCAATCACTAATATCTTTGAATAGCTGGATATGATAGCATTTGTAGCATGACGTATGATGAGTATCGAATCGTTCACTCTGTTACAGTCGTTTCGTCCATAATTGACCGAGCGAGCGAAGCGAGCGAAGCGTCTACGTTTCGAGACTGGCCAAAAATGCTCTTGTCCGGCTGTCTGTCTGTCTGTCTGTCTGTCTGTCTGTCTGTCTGTAATTCTCTACAGGTCGCATTTTTCAACCGATTTTGACGAAAATTTGGCATATGTATAAATTAATTAAACCTACAAAATGAGTAGAATAAAATTTTGAAAAACATTTTTTTTAGAGTACCTACCATACTCGCAAAGTGGGAGTGAACTTTTTTTTTCTTGTGAATCCCATAGTGTGGGATATCGTTGGATAGGTCTTTCAAAAATATTGCTGGTGTGTGAATACCATTTTTTCGATTTAGGGATCCGTTGGCGAAATATTAAGCTTTAAAGCGGTAATTTTCGTTAGAGTCACGTGTCCCCCCCCCCCCTGCCAGCTAAACGGTTGCTTCTGGAAATGTGAAAAAATTCATGGCAGTAGCATACATAACGTAGTTACAAGGAAAACTATTACAGCTAAGTAGGTTCTATTAGTTTTTGAGTAATAGTGGATCGACTTAAGAAAGTTGAAAAAATAAATTATGTTCATAGAACTGCATACGTAAAATGGAAAATTATTTTTTTCCGCGTGATATCCATGGTGTGGGGTATCGTTGGATGGGTCTTTCAAAAATATCGCGGGTGTGTGATAAACATTTTTCGATTCAGGGATCCGTTTGCGAAATATTAAGCTTCAAAGTGCTAATTTTTGTCACTTTAGTAGGTACTTTTTCTGTTTCCAAAGTTGACTTTTGTTGGTTTCTTTTAGGTTTGGTTTATAAGGGCTGGCGAGGTCTACTGTTCTCACGGAACTACTAGTTTATCATTAATCCGTGCTGTCAACAACATATTAGCCGTTCGACGTCCACTACTGGCCATAGGTTTTCCCCAATAAACGCCACTACCGCATCCAGCCGCTTCCGAATACCTTTTCGTACTGTCGATATCATCGATAAAGTTGGATTGGAAAATGTAGATTTTTTGGCTTTAGAACTATCGATGGTCAAATATCGAGCGGCAACCACTAGTTAGTCGTGATAATTATCTTCCCTCAAAGCGAGGGCTTGATTGGAGGAGATTAAAACGACAGGCTCCGGCTAATCGAAGATAGTCGACACTGCTCTTGAAGGCACGTACTGTTATGAATAAATCAAAAAGTTTTTTCAATCTCAAACGAAATGTTCCTCATACGATGGTTAAAATAACATATGGATAAATGTGTAAAGCAGTCGAAATATCTCATTTAGTCGAATTAACTAAGAATAAAAATAAAAATATGCATATGTATATTTATTGACTACAGTTTTAGATAAGTTACTTTTGTTCGTCGCAATCTATCATATAGGACAAATTTAGGGTTTTCTGTACAAAAAACATTTGCACCATATTAAAAATAAAAGGATTTCCTTTCGACTTCTCGTTTTGTAACCATGGATCAGAGATTGGCATTTAAATGTTAAATTGTGAGCTGGGTTCAGAGAACAATATGTATGTGGACAATATGTATACTGTCAACAAGGCGAGTTAAGGTTGAATGTTCGTCTAACAATAACAGGCTACATGTCTCTGCTTGACCAGGCCTCTACCAAAACAAAGGTGCTAAACAATATTTAACACTCCCCGAGGGTACAGGTAATATTCGACTCTGGCTACGGGGAATGTTTGTCTGGTTCGATATAAAAGATACCTAGATTGACATACAAGTATCAGGTACAGCGGGTGCTCATAGACAGACACGTAAAGCGCACTCGCGTCTCACGGCGAGCATTGTGTGTGAAGAGAATGATGAGACTGAGCGAAGCGAAAGGGTGTCAGGATCGCGGTACTTGGCGCTCCGTTCTTCTGCCTACGCCGTCAGTGGCTAGCGTAAGATATGAATGAATGATTTAAAAGATATCTCTAAATCATTATGATTTTTTTTGCTTAGCCCAACGCTTTATTATATTGAATACTAACGGTCCGTCCCGGCTTCGCACGGGTGGACATAGATATAGATAAATATAGCCTATGTCACTCAGGGTGAATGTAGCTTTCCAATGGTGAAAGAATTTTCGAAATCGGCACAGTAGTTTTTGAGTTTATTCATTACAAAAATACAAATCTTTCTTCTTTATAATATTGGTATGATTCCATTACTAGAAAAGAGAGTCGTAAATATCCAAGTTGTTGTAGCGGGACGGACGACCGGATAGTTGGCGCAACAAATTAAAAGCTTACTTTGTTACGAGTAATTAAGAGAACATCTCCTTTGTTGTTGTTTTAATAGATTCGGTATGAATTTTATTTAATCTTTGTTTCATGTACATTTGTTTGTAACATTTTGTGATTGTAGTTTTTTTTTTAATTTACAAATAATAATACGCGGTGGAAATCTCAGAGCGAGGGTTAGTTCCTTATATCTTTGAGGGTATTTTCCCCATCACCCTCTTAACGTTCCCGTTCCCTCTTAAAGGTAACTTTATGTAGAACAAAAATCAAAATTCGCGCTTTGAGAAATTAAATAGAACACTTGGTGCAAATACGGAAATTGTAGCAATGTGGCGGAAGGCATCGAAACGCAAAAGAAAGACGACCTATAGTGTCCGAACACGATTATGAGACCACTTGAAAAAGCTTAGATAAGTACTTGAAATAAATTACTGTTTCTAACAGCTTCGTTTATCGGTAGGTATCCCACTACCCAGTCGATTCCTTCTCCCAATAGGTTATCTCTACGAAAACTTTAAATCAACCTTCACCATGTTTGATATATAGTTTGTAACAATAGGAAACTAGGATTAATTATACCTAGTGTCTAGGCAGACAGGCATGATTTATCTGTTCGAAATGTTCAATTTTGATAATTTTGTTGCACTATGAAACGAAGGAGTTTACGAGTCAAAATGAAAATTTAGTATTGCACATGAGTACACTCGCTACAGTTTGTGTATTTAGTACAATTGATGCATTTGGTATAATGCCGTAATGACCTACGGCGCCGAAACGTGGACACTGACAGTGGGACTAGTCCGAAAACTCAAAGTCGCTCAACGGGCTATGGAAAGAGCTACGCTCGGAGTTTCTCTGAGAGATAGGATCCGAAACGAGGTGATCCGCCAGAGAACCAAAGCCTTTGACATAGCTCAAAGGGTTAGCACGTTGAAGTGGCAGTGGGCTGGTCACATCTGTCGGCGAACCGATAACCGCTGGGGTAGACGAGTTCTCGAGTGGAGACCACGACTAGGCAAGTGTAGTGTGGGACGCCCCCCGGCTCGATGGAGCGACGACCTGCGCAGGGCGGCTGGCAGTGACTGGATGCGGAGAGTCGAAGATCGGACTCAGTGGCGCGCCTTGGGGGAGGCCTATGTCCAGCAGTGGACATAGGCTGATGATGATGATGATGCATTTGGTATATTTGAAGAAGCCTACGGCTGCCCGGGCGTCACAGTCACAGGTATCACTGGACCTAGCGAGCTACTTACCAAACTACTGGCAGGAAGTCACATAGAAAAACAAAGTTGGCGTCTTCTAGGTAGATTAGCCGCGGATTTTGAAAGTATGTGTGAATTATGCAAGAGTAGATCATCATCATCACATCAGCCCTTCATCGTCCACTACTGGACTTAAACTCCCCAACGAACATCACCACTCCTCCGCCCGATGGTCATTCTCAAATCGCGTACCCGATGTTGCAGAACTTCCTAAGAAATACCCCAGCTATCATCAGACTGTTAATATCAACTGCTAGTTAAAGACCTTTCCTTAATTTTCGCCAAAGTACTCTTACTATATCCGTGGTATATACTCGTGGTACTGCCTAATTCGCCAAGTGTTAAAATTGAGTGTGCCACAAAGGGTGTTACAAATTGAATAGATTAATAATTGACATCCGGCGAGGCGCAAAAACCTCAATCGAGTGTTTGACTTTCGTTAGCAATATTTACAAGTCACGCGAAAGGACGTCCCCCGCACTTCAACCGGAATCGCACAGAGTAATTACAAGTTATAGATAGAAAGGAATTAAAGATTATTTGCTTCTCTTAAATTCTAGATGGGTACCTATCTAAAATTATTACCTGAATATATGTCTATCGTGCATAATCCTACTAATATTATAAAGGCGAAATTTTGTGAGAATGTTTATGAGGATGTTTGTTACTCTTTCACGGTTGAACGGATTCTGATGAAACTTGGTACGGTTGAAACTGTTCCCGCGGTAAAAAAAACTTATTCCACGCAGGCAAAGCCGCGGGAAACAGCTAGTACGTAATTAAAATGGCTGGGCGGCAGACGGGGAGGCAGTTTATCTGATGGTACTCGGCCACTGTCCCGATGAGCACATTAAATAGCTTCAATCTGCAGGTAATACAGATTTTCTTCAGTTTATTTGTTGCCTTATAGGAATACGAGGGGTTTCGCTATAATTAAGCGTTCCTTTCTGATCTTTCAAAGGTACAAGTCCACCAGGCAACGCAATGATGTGTTACGATAAGTGCAGTGAATGTATTATTCGATTTATTACGTGTGCGTTTCGTATTGATAGCGTACGCTGTGCAAGGGGTCATGAATCCCCATCCGAAAAATATCAGGATGTTACGGTTCAGAAGTAAACGCTATGACGACTCCCCTCCGAATAGAGGCGTGTCGTGGCCGTGTTTCTCTAAGCTTGCCGCCTATTTTCTCACAACAAACCGTATGGAAATCTACATGTTGATAGGCACGCTAAGCCGTAGCACTCTATGAAGAGGTATGTACGAACCTTCTCGTCTATCTGTATAAGTTTTACCTATTCTATCCATCCGAATACATTTCTTAATCTATCAACATTTTGCATTCATCAAAGAGTTTACCGGTGTACTAGTATGTTCGTTTGTTACTTCAGCCTGTAATAAAAGATAGATTAATGTACTCGTAACCTATCTGTATATTTATTATATCGCTACTCTGTGCAACCACCCAACTATACAGCGTTGCTGTGAGAGTGTAGTGTAACGTAATTACGAATCACAAACGTTCTAGAATTGTCATTTCGTCATATAAACAACTAATTTTATTGATAAAACCTCTGTTTTATCAATTAGTTGTTAGTTTTTAAAAGATTAGAGGTTTAATTCCTTAATTTTTTCATTGCATTCGGATTTTTTGAATGATTCAATCAATTCGACATAAAGTCGTTAAAGGCATTGACTAAATCTTAGATACAGTTTTATTATTGGAGATTGATTTATTTTATTACTATTCTCCAAGATACATTAAAAGTAAACCAAACCACACAAGAAAACCACAAAAGATTGTGACTAAAAAATCAGTAAGTATAAAATTGCGAGGTTTACTTTATTGTTCCAAACGACATTATTATTTAACTACCTTCACTATAAACTGGTTGTATATATTTTTTATGATTTCGCCAGCTCAACATTTAATACGTATTTCTTGGGAGATGGTTAAATTTTATCTTTAACGTTTACAAGTGACTCGAAAGGCCTGAAATGAATTGCAGAGTCAGGATTATTTTACGTTGATCGGTGGAGCAATACATAAATAACGAACCTGTGTTCAGGTTCAAACGGTTTAGGAATGCTTAAGGGTTTCCTGTCATTATTCTATTGTTGGGGTCGTCTATATTCCGTTTGTCATTAACAGTTCTGCTTGATAAAGCGTATCACAGACACACGCCGCCTGCGGTGGAGGTGGCGGCCTGTTGTCTTCCATAATAATATGCAATGTATGTGAGACTTCTGCGGACCTGCGTTTGCCTATTGAGGCTGCGACGTGCGGTAGGCCGCCACCGCAGGCCGCGTATATCTGGGATACGCTTAAGGATCATGTATCTCTTTTAAACCAGTGTAGGGAACTAAGTAAAAAGAAACAGTGGAAGTGCTCGTTTTTCACGTTTTCATTTTTACGTTCAGGAGAAAGTTCGAATTTTTGAGAAAGAATTGAATGAAATATTATTATTTGTTGTGATTTTAATTATACTTTGCAGTGCAAAGTTTGCACGTGGTAAAGACTATTAATGTCTGTCTATAAATACAGTAATACCCATTGGTCCGGAAAAACACGTTCAACCATACAATGCAAACAAAATAAATATTTATGTGCGATTCACTCAGAAACGGTTGAAACAATAAAATTATCGTTGTCTAATATTTTAATGTCCTTTTACATAGAATTACATTTTGACGTCATTGTTTTGTCAAAAATACGGACTAAATTTAGTTATCGTAACACAAAGTTAAGTTTTCGGTTCTACAAATACTATGCCTACTAATCGACAGCTAGCAGTACAAAATTAACTTTGGTTTAGAAAATATTTCCATACAATTTAGTTAAAAGTACAGTGTGACGACAAAGAAAAAATATTAGTCGTAGTAACACCAGTGTTACAAGCTGGTGTGACGACGAATCCGCCCTCTTAATGCGCGTGACGTAAGCGTCCCGGGGCCGTCACACCGACACTTTAAGCGTTTTTTCTACCGTCCCGATGCCGGGACACCGACACTTGACTAGTTAAATTACCAGTCAGAAAGTTGTGCCGTGTGGCCGTACCTTTTATTGTGCAGGGAAACCATGCAGCGCTACGGGCTACGCCGCCGCCGTAGCTGTTGCCCGCGTCTAAAGTTTATTTTGATAGGATAGCTACGATCGAGCGTACACCATTTAGAACCCATAGCAATATAGCAATATGGTGCTACTACTTGCCTTACGAGACTAAACTAGTAGTTCCGTGAGAACAGTAGACCTCGCCAGCCCTTATAAACCAAACCTAAAAGAAACCAACAAAAGTCAACTTTGGAAACAGAAAAAGTACCTACTAAAGTGACAAAAATTAGCACTTTAAAGCTTAATATTTCGCAAACGGATCCCTGAATCGAAAAATGTTTATCACACACCCGCGATATTTTTGAAAGACCCATCCAACGATACCCCACACCATGGATATCACGCGGAAAAAAATAATTTTCCATTTTACGTATGCAGTTCTATGAACATAATTTATTTTTTCAACTTTCTTAAGTCGATCCACTATTACTCAAAAACTAATAGAACCTACTTAGCCGTAATAGTTTTCCTTGTAACTACGTTATATATGCTACTGCCATGAATTTTTTCACATTTCCAGAAGCAACCGTTTAGCTGGCAGGGGGGGGGACACGTGACTCTAACAAAAATTACGGCTTTAAAGCTTAATATTTCGCCAACGGATCCCTAAATCGAAAAAATGGTATTCACACACCAGAAATATTTTTGAAAGACCTATCCAACGATATCCCACACTATGGGATTCACAAGAAAAAAAAAGTTCACTCCCACTTTGCGAGTATGGTAGGTACTCTAAAAAAAATGTTTTTCAAAATTTTATTCTACTCATTTTGTAGGTTTAATTAATTTATACATATGCCAAATTTTCGTCAAAATCGGTTGAAAAATGCGACCTGTAGAGAATTACAGACAGACAGACAGACAGCCGGACAAGAGCATTTTTGGCCAGTCTCGAAACGTAGACGCTTCGCTCGCTTCGCTCGCTCGGTCAATTAATTTAACCTGTAAAACTCTTGAAACTAAAACTCTTGAGAATTGTATATTCAATTTTCAATTTTCAAAAAGCCTTTTACCTCATTATGACATCAGCCTGTCTTTAATTAATATAAAATTACCCTTTACATGTCAACAAAAGAGTTGTATACAAAACAATAAATTTTTAATTAAAAATTCAATTTCACATCTAAATATTTTGTCCACGTCTGTCCCCGGAAATAATTTATTGTTTGCATTCCCTAAGCGAAGGGTTCCCATCTCACTAATTCCGACCAACCGCAATTGTAAATTTAATGCTGACCAAACAACTTTTGACATAACGACTTTTGAAATACCAGAAAAAACCGTCCTATTATCTATTATTTACTTACTCTGTGCTATTATGTGGTCGTACGAAGGAAAAATTGCATTAGACTCTTTTGGCGGGAGCGAAGTGTCATGGTCGACTCTTCTATTGTATTTTCTTAAATTATGTATTTTGCGGGTTTTAATGTGTAATGGTAATAGTATTTTACACATTAAGTGCTTGTGGTTGTGCATATTGTGCGGGAAATTAAAATAAAAGCATGTAACAACTCTTTCAACTCGTGCCAAAATTGTCCATTGGAAATCTTCATTATACTTACTATCGATTTAGTGAGGACCTTGGTGAAAATCGCCGACTGACTCTAGTCGTGCTCTGTTTTTGTGGAGGCCATGCTGTAACCACCGCTTTAAATAGATATAAGAAATAAGACTTTAAATTCAAAATAAGATATGGCTTAAAGGTCTCGTTACCAAGCCAAAACCTACTTTAAAAAAAATGAAAAAATGCATTAACACTAATCAAAACAGAACATAATTTACTCTATACAAATCAGTATAACTCTGCGTATGAAACCGCAGGCGAGAGCTAAGTTGAACTCAATATAAATGGGCCCTTAGTCACGTTCATTACAAGGAGGTTAATCCGCGATTAGCAAGGGTTGTGCTATTGCTGCCACCTGCCGTCTCATTAAACTACGACTAAATTTAGACGGAATTTGTAATCAACTGCCTATTTCTACAACTTGCAAAGGCTGGCGTAATTTTGGAAATTAATTATACTTAGAAATTGTGTTGTTAGATCTTGACGGTTTATCATACTGAAATTAAAGTTTATTTTAGTATCTAGGTAATAAAATAGTTCGGGTAATCTGTATAAACCTATTCATTTTTATTGATCTTGAAAACTTGAAAAGTGCGTACCTAACTTAAAAATTAACTGAAGCAATTTATTATAAATAGAAAGAATACATTGTTGATAAAAATGACTCTTAATAACATAATTTTAAAAATAATCAATTTTATACTTACTTAAATGAAAATAAATTACATTTCTTATCAAAAACGGTATGTAATATTAGGTAGGTATTTTTAATTTTAATTAAATACATTAAAATCTATTTAATTTATATATTTTACTTTTATTTACAATGGAATATATTAAAGACGGGACCAGTAAACAAGATGGTATCAGAAATAGTAAATATGATTAAAATAAATTTAAAAATTAACTAAATTAAATCAAAATTTTAATACTTACATAATTTATTTTATTCCGTTTAATAAATTAACTCAAAAATAATCTTTTGCCCAAGAATAGTTAAGTAGGTATGTTAATTTGGCTTATGAATTGATTTTAAGTAATTATAGAAATTACCAAATGTGATAACCTCTATGAATCTAGAACCTAACTGCTATTTCGTAATGTTGATTTCTACATTAGATAAAAATATTATGTTTGTGAGTCGCAACATGGGAAAAGTCCTCAAAAATCGGAAGTTTTTTATTTATTATTATTGCTACGGGGGCAACAAGCAGGCGGGCCTCCTGATGTTAAGAGGTCACCGCCGCCCATAGACACCTGCAACACCCGGGGGGTGCTGGTGCGTTGCCGGCCTTGGTTGAAGTATTTCCTTTACTACACACTTAGTTCTTTAATAATCATGTTATGGTACCTACCGCCATTTGCTATAATTTGATAACTTTTTTAACGAAGAATGTTCGAGGTTCAAGGCTCCACGTTCGGGGCTTAATACTCATGATTCATGAATAATAAAATCCTGCCCGTCTTCATTGAATTCCTAAATAGATTTCCCTAATTGTTATAACGTTCCTGTCACATTCATTCTATAAATAATAACACATACGGTAGGTATAATGATAAAAAAATTAAACGCTTTTGCTAACTGTAACGATCCGCTGCTCTATTTCACACCAAGTACTTAAATAAATCAATTTTAATATCAATAATATAAGATTTCCTTGTTGATTATCAAAAACTTAACTAGGTAGTAAGGTTCGGTATAACTGGGCATGTTACCTAACCTAACCTAACCGAGATACTTAACTAAGCGATGCACGTTGCCCCAATTGCCTCGAGGTCTTCTCGGCCGATCGGTTCCTGCAGCTTGTATTAGGGTGCATCTACATTTGTGGAAACTTTGTTGTAATAAGTGAAATTTGAAATGGGAATCGTAGCTGCAAAGCGACGAATTACAGTAGTAAAAAATCATTATAATAATAAGTATCTAGATTTCTCGTAGGTATCTGATTTTTAAAAAGCGGACAAGTGCGAGTAGGACTCGCGCCCTGAGGGTTCCGTACAAACTTAAAGGAATAATTAGAAAATCGTTATTTTTTTGTTAAATCACATGATACTAACTTATATGGATAAATAGATTTTGATTACCAAAATACTCTTAAAATGCGGCAAAATCGACCTTGTCTTCTGACTGCGTTGACTTAGAAGTTTGATTTTGCACAGCTCCATGGGATTGCAGACCTGAGTATTTGATATTAATTTTAATTTGATACCTCCACGCGTTCCTGAGAAAAAGTTTCTTGACAGACAGACGGACAACGAAGTGATCCTTTAAGGGTTCCTTTTTTCCTTTTGAGGTACGGCACCCAAAAACAGGCCAAGTGTGAATCAGGCCACGCGCAGGGTATAGCGTTCCGTAATCAGTAGGCTGTTAACGGACATAGCGAAACTATAAGGGTTCCTAGTTTTACTAGGGAACCCTAAAAACGTGATAGCCTAGTTGGTAGTGCGGTTCAAATCCGGGTCCACAAAAAACGGTAACTTAAACACGTTGTATAGATTATATAAATCCACGCATCAGTCACCGGCGGGTTAAGACCCGAATGCGACGCGGAGCGATCTCCCGTATTATCCAACAGTATGTGTGAAAAATATTCACGTCGGGAATTAACTCCCGTGAAAAGGGATAAACACTTCCTGCTTACGTATCCCACTTCCTCGTAAAAACGAGTATTATTTTTATGGTTCCGTCAAAAGGGTTTCGCCGAAAACGGAAACCATTTTTGCAGAAGCACGTTTTACGGAAGAAATGAGGGAATCATTCTTTGTCGTGTGGGAGGTAGAACGAGGTTTATTTTCTGAGTCATTCATAACCAAATAGATAAAATATTAATTTGGATTATATTATGTAATAAATAACGCAGTAGTAGTATCAATGGAATTTTAGTGATATTTAGTGATTGTTTGATGATCTAGTAATAGAAAAAACTGCATATAAAAAACTAAACTGTCACTTTTATAAAATGGAGGTTGTATAGATAGGTATATCTTACTTTTTTGAGTCACTAGTGTAAAAATATTGCTAAATATCCTATAGGAGCCAAACATCCTGATCCCCCTAATGAATTAACCATTTCAATAGTATTAAAATACCTACCCTGTATAGGCTAAAATTTTAACTAAAAATACACTTCTCAACCCAATAAATATTCATTGTAATTTCAGTGACCATTACAAATGTTTCCACGAAGTCAAAAATGATTCTAATATTACAAAATCTGAGCGGCAAAATATCCCAGTGTAATGCTCTACCGTTTAATAAAGTCAACAAATGGGAAACAGAAAGAGGAGCGGGCAAATGAAATCGCGATTTGGTTGTTCGTTTAAATCTCCAAGGGAAAAAGATAAATAGGTAATTCTTTCGGGGTTTAAATTTATTCAGCAAGTATTCCTGCGGTGTTCGTGGATTACCTTCCGCGGCGAAGTTTGGACTCCTTAAAAATTCAATGCTATGAATAATAAAAATTAGACCATACCGGTCTCTGGGAGGAAGTACGCTCTCGCAGGTAAACTTTGTTTAACTTCTCCTCTCATTAATTGGAAAAGGAGGGAACTTTTGAGACGTCCGTTTCAAACAGACACTTTACGCCTTTAACTATTTAACGTTTGAAATACCGTTGATTCCTCCTTCAATATTGAAAGTGAGTGCTGAAACAAATTAGCTTCCAGCATTAGGACCAAAAGCTTCTAATTTACTGAAGAAGTAGCAAACTTGTTTAATACTGACTTACTCAAAGACGGACATCAAGGGCTGTGGCCTAAAGAATGTCCTGCCTGATCAATAGTTATATCGCGACACATGCTGTGACTTAATTATGTTCAAATCAGAAACGCTGCAACTGTGAGCGACGCATTGTAAATCCTCAGAATACAAACTATATTTTGAGTGTAAATCTAACTTTGCAGATATCCTAAAATTTAGTATGCAACTGTAATAATTTAGGCCAACTAATCACAGTTTCAGTTTGCTTCATTTAATCCGACCACGAGTTGTGTGCACGTTTCAGTAAAGATATTGGCGTCATCTGTCCGCTGCTCATCTATGCAAACTGACAGCGGAATTTTGCACACACTAGACCTGTTAAACTTAGCGGGACCGCAATAGTGAAAGGAACAGTTGCGACGAAAGAAGGCGAGCAGTTTAAAGTTAAGACACTGAAATGGGTCTAAAGGTACCTAGGTGAGGTACCGTAGCTATTCTTAGTGAGTCAAAATCTTTTGAGTACTTGGGTTTGTAAACGTCAATTTTGACATCACATTTGCACATCTGCAACACATTTACTCAGGTCTCAAGCTCAAAATTTGAATGGGTCACGGAAAACTCAGGGATTATGTGAACTTAAAATAAATATGCGAAATGGTTATAATTTTATCAGAAGTCACTGAAAGCATGCTACTTATTATTTATTCTGTGCTGAAAGTAAATTATTTCCGAAAATAAGACCTATACCGACTAAGTCTGCTCTACATAAAATAAAAGCGGCGTTTCAAACGCACAGTGACTCGCTCCTAATATAGAGCGCATTGGATTTACTACTTTCATTCCATCCCTAAAGTTAAGTTTAATAGGTCCTTTACCCCAAATGCGTCCCTTACATTAAGTTACAAAGCCTTGCACAAACTGCTTTATTGTCCTGATGTAAGGTAATGTTACTCCGCGAAGTTTCTGAGCGGACATGTATATCAGTTTCAAGTTGGAAGACAGTCGGTGAACTAGAATATGTAGGTATATAAGACGTCTGAAGTTAGACTACAGGCGTTTGTCTGCAAAATTTATCAATGGGGTATTCGTCTTGCGAATTAGTTTCGAACTTTTTGTATAATTGACCGAGCGAGCGAAGCGTCTAAGTTTCGAGATTGGCCAAAAATGCTATGGTCCGTCTGTCTTTCTGTCTGTCTGTAATTCTCTACAGGTCGCATTTTTCAACCGATTTTGACGAAAATTTGGCATGTGTATAAATTAATCAAGCCGATAAAATGAGTAGAAAAAAATCTTGAAATACATTTTTTTTACCATACTCGCAAAGTGGTAGTGAATTTTTTTTTCTCGTCAATCCCATAGTGTGGGGTATCGTTGGATAGGTCTTTCAAAAATAATGCGGGTGTGTAAAAAAAATTTTTCGATTTAGAGATCCGTTGGCGAAATATTAAGCTGTAAAATGGTAATTTTTGTTAGAGTTACGTGCCCCCCCCCACTAGTTAAGTAATGCTTATCAACAAACTGTCAACTTACTTTTGAATTTATCATAGTCAAATTCATTTTCTTGGTTTCCTATAAGGATATTGTAATTGCATCTACCTTAAAAGTTCGATGGAACTTCGACTAGGTACCTACTACATACTTCTTCCTTAAACCATGTTCCACTGCATGTTATCTTTCATTACTTTCGTTTTTTTTCAGTCAGCTTTTTTACTTCCAGTATTTTCTGGCGCCATTTTTTATTTATTTTAAATGTTTCTTTAGGTCTCTAAAATAATATATTTTCTCTTTCCCAGTTAAATTTTCACAAAATAGTTCATTTGCAAAGGAAAATAAACAAACGCATTGGCACGAAACCTCTCGTAGCTTCACTGCAACATAAATACACTCATATAACGAGACGGCCACGAAACCAGCGGCTTTTAGGGACAGTCCTATAATTGGTCCTACTTTTCCGATTTTTTAAATTAAAAATTAATTGATATTATTTTAGGAGTGTTAAGCGACCCGATCGGGTCGCAAAATGTAGTTCAAATACTAGACTTATGTGAAGTCTAGATAGAATTCTTTTTCAAAAACCAAAAACTGACAGCCACACTCTAATTAGACCTACAAATAATCGGTCGCAGTAGCGCATCATTACCCTGAGTTGAGCCACTATTAAAGAAACGAGGCGGTTAGTGCACTTGCTCGTTTAGTGGCCACATCTTAAAAGCTTTGCGGTGATGCCCCCCCTATCGTGCTAGCTCTTAATATTAGATGCTCTATTTGCACTGCGGCCGCAAATCTGTGATTTTAATGAGTTGCCTTTTGGTAAGTTGTAAGTACGGTCGACCGCATGTCAGTGGAAAAAAATCCAGTATGAACTGGTCTCTCATAGTATTGAAACGTCTTAATAGGCCAGCTCAAGGTCAAAGTGTTTCCACTGACGTGCGGTGGACTGTACTAGAATTAAGTTTAAATTTATCATGACCCTGCCTAGTGGTCGTGGTGTTGATTCACACCCGGGACCACCATTAAAATTTGTATGATGAGCATATCTGTTTGTTTTCGGATTCTGAGTGTTTGTATGTATTAAAGTATTTATTTAAAAATTGTAAATTGCGACGCGCTGATGAATGGAACTGTAATTGTTAACAAAATATACTATAACGCAAGCGTTATTTCAATTGTGTGCCATGTATAAACCTATAAAGGTTTTTTTAGCACGCACTAATGTACAATTGTATTATTACCTATGTATTGAACAATAAATAATAATATCATCGGCTAGCAAACGACACCGCGCAAGTCGAAATTTTGGGTTCCGATACTTTAATGCCATTGGATGTAGTAGACTTGCGCAAGCAGTTAGTGTAGTGTAGTTTGCTAGCCGGCGATATATACAGTATGTATTATCAGTTGTTGAGTATATACCCATCCACTTGTTTCGGCTTAATTTGGGACTAAACATCATCCGTGTGTGAATTTGTCCGAAACATTATTAGTATATTTCGCAATTTCAATTTAAGGTAATGTTCGATAATACATTATTATTTTAGCTGTTAATGCTTTCCTTCTATAATTTCCACAATTATAATATTTGGTAGGTAGGGAGGGTGCATTGATAATAATTTATAAACTATCAAAAGCAATCGTCTTTGATCCTTAAAGTAACTGTCTTACTCAGAAATTTCAAATTACTCAGATCAATCGATTCTGGATTAACCTATGTACTGACACTGAAAGTGATCACAAATTGAAGGCAGTAATTAAATCACATAGGACCCAAATACATTAGGCACCAGACCGACGTTGCGTCTGATTTATCAGATGCCAAATTATAATATCATCGCATCGGGGTTTGGTAGAAGGAGCGAATTTTCATACTTAGCACCGGCATGTGAAATTATCTGTTCTATAATATCTGCTTTGGATATGTTAATTTTAATTTTTTCGCTTTTTCTGGTGGGACTGTGCTTAATTTCTATAGTTGGCAAAACAAAGTGTTTTGTTTGAAATTAATTATATTTACTTTCATTTTCATTGTTCAGTTTCTAGTCTGTTTTTTTTATTAAATATACAGTCAGACGATAAAACCGATGATATCGTGTATAGACCCTTTCTGTAATGTAATCCCACGGGAGAAATTAAGATGACACAAGTGTGTCTGCAAACATTTGCTCACACCAATCCAATCATTGACAACATGTTTGAACACTCAGTATGTTGATAAATTTAATTAATGTTGATAAATTCAATTAGTAAGATAATGAAAATTATACACTTAGTAATAAATTGGTTAGCTGTTATAATAGAGTTTCCAGATAGAGTTACATATTAGATGCGGTGCCTTGAGGAACATTTTAATGTATTAACCCATCAAGCTACTATGATAGGAAACTAACAATGGTATTTTATTTTGTATTACTAACATTTAGAACCACATCTTTACACAGTTTATTAGTTAGTTATCTATTTACAGTTTTTTTGTTTAAAACTTTTAAAACCTAAACATTATATATTATTATTATTATACTTACTATGTCTATTTCTAACATTGTGTTGTACACCTAGCCGGTGTAACTCTTTTACTAAATAAATAATCGTGCCGCAGTCATTATAACAATCTTTATACTATTTAACTCTTTTACACCACAGTTAATGCAAACTTTTACACAAGGCTTACTTTTTAAAATCCAATGACAACAACCTGCAGAACAAAGGTCTCATTATAATTCGACCAGTCAGAATTTAAATAGGGGGTGGATACAAAAGAAATACAATGGCACTCGTATTTAAATACGACCCGTATAAAGGGTTTAGCGAGCTCGGCAGGTGAATACTTTAAGTGCGAGTGACTGGTTAGCTGCAGAAACCAAAGTTGTGACTTTCGGTCTCCATTTTTCAATTTCATTGTTGAAAATCTAAATAATACTTAGGTAGGGTCATTGTTTTAAAACTACTTGTTGCTTTCTTTCCCACGGGAACTTTGCCCAGTTATAATTATTCTGGGACTCTTTCAAGGCTTACCCAGCCCTGAACATTTAAAGCTGATTTATTGTGATCGCCGCCTTACTTACTATAGTTCAATGCTAAGCTATGCATCCGCTAGGAACTTCTGCACGCTTTTCGCACTGGTTTGTTTGACATCATCTGGTTGGGCGTTTCTTTTATGCATCAGTGTGCCACACTCGCACAGAAGGTGCAATGGTGTTTCCTCTGCTTCTTGGCAGAGTCTGTCCAGCTTGAGGTTGACCATGTGTTTGTTCAGGCCGCAATGTTCGGTGAGTGTTCTCACTAGTGTGTGTAAATTTTTACTTATTAGCGATGTGTCACTCGCAGTTTTGCGGTTGTAGGCTTTGATTAGCGCTTTGGAATGGTTCAAGCCTGGCCAGTTGGTCCAGTGGTCCAATCATTGCGCTTTATAGAATTCCTAAGCGTCAGGCGTGCCAGGATTTTGGTTACGCCACAGCATGATTCGGAGTAAACACATGGTACATACAGTCTATGTTCATCACTACATGAAAATCTCAAAGCAAAGGCACCGTCGACGTTGATAGAAAATCGTCAAGGAAAAAGTGACTTAGATACTTATGTTATAAACGCTACAATATGTGTACCGTTTTATATTCGTAGTATATCTGTTCTAGGTGTTATAGAGGTAACCAGGTGTTCAGGACTTTGCCTTAAAAATTTGATACGCAATACTAAAATTAATGACATTTCCCTTTGGCACTGATAGATAGCGCAAGCTATTTATTATCGAAGCCGACCCACAATGATGACTAATCAATCATTTCTATCCATTAAAATTATGGATTCACCCTTAAATTTCGGTTCTAATTATGGATCCCTGCTTCTTCATTCTTTACTTATTCGTTCAACTATTTTTAGGTGCTTTGACTCCCTTGAAATATTAGAAAAGTTTTCGTCCGTTCTTTAAAATAAACAAACTACTAAGTTAGTGGAAGTGAAGTTAATGGAACGCAAATTGTGCAAAACAGCATCACATGAAGGTAAAATAGGAAGTTTTAATAGAATCAACACGGTGTGTACGACAAACTTTTGTTTTCTTACAACAATAATAACAAACAGTCTATTTAGGGCTTCTTTCACCACTTCCTGATATTGTTACAGATAGTAATCTTAGTGATAAACTTATCTATCAGATAAATCTGTGTGATAGACTATATAAGATATAGGCAATCAGATAACTGTGAAACCAAAAAAATAGGCTATCTGTCAGATAACCTGCAGATAGGGTATCTGTGACTTTATCAGCAAGCGGTGTAAGAGGCCCTTAATCTTATTATTGATACTTGTAACTTTTTAGTAAGTACTTTGATTACTTCGTGAGGTAAAATAGTATCAAATTGTGCACGTAGAGACTACAGCAATTCTATCTAAACTCACAAACATCCAAACCTTCACATTTATATAAAAGTGGGATGGTATTATAGAGCTATGGAAGAGCGACAGTGGCGTAGTGCAGAGACACGGCCTGTCATGCCGAGTGGTCCGAGTTCAATCCCCAGTCGTGCCATGTTAAACAATGGGTTTATCTCAAAGTACATTCACGACTGCTCTCGATCGCTAAAGGATTACATCGGAGACCTGCATTATGCCGAAGAACAAATTCTTAGACGCTTGTGAAGTCCACTAGTGGTGGACTATGCTATCTGAATAATGACTCTAAATTTTGTTGGCCTGTTGTCTACTTCCTCTGTAAAGGCACACTAATTATATACTTACCTAATAAAAAAATAAAAAAGTTGAAGTGCTATAGTAACTAACACAAAGCTGTTCGATATTGTTAAAACCCAACTTTGGCAAACCCATGCTGTAGCCAAATCGAATCGTTCGTTCGCCATTGCATGTCGATAAACTGAATTACTGGCTGATGGGTTATTGAGTACATTGGTAGTCTGCTTTTTTAATACACCTAGTAGCCTATGTACTTAACTAAAATAGCACAAGCAGAAAGACGGGCAAGCGAACGATGCGCGTTAAATTCCCTTTTATGTTCTGTTGAGACCCCTAAAGCCTTCGAAACGGTTAATTTACTTGTTGCGCGTATAAAGACAGACATAGGCAACTATGTTAGTTCAGCAACAGATGTTTAACCCTTTATAAGGCAAGGCAGAGGCGATTTGGATACCACTTAGTTAATAAACATTTACTGAGAAGAACATCCTCTTTTTTATTTAACTATAGTGGTATTATATAGCGAATATATCAGGCTTTCTTTCCTCATTCATTCAATGTCAATGAATAGGTGTATTGGAAACAGATCATCTGAAAACTCAAGTGCACTAACAGGCTGAGTGCATATATTGACCACATGTTTTTTTCTTAATGATTTTTTTTGCCGTAGATGTGTTCCCCAGTGCATTACAAACATGGTAGTGTATTTAACTTTCACGTAGCATATCTGTATAACTGGGGCCTTATAAAGGGTTAACGCGACAAATTTACTCAAAACAAGTAAGTACTGGTAAAACTTTGTGACAACTTTTGGAAATTTTTAGTTCAGAATTATGACCTTAATGGAGAATCCCCTCTCGTAAATGTTATGACATTCTGAATAGGAACTACCTTTGCTTATTATAACAACTAACATTATGAAGCAGCCAGCCAGCAAGCAGCCAGTTTCTCGGGTAAGTTGAAGAAATAACATAATATATAAGAATTTCTTCTCCAAACCATCAGGTTTCCTAGTGATGTTTTCCTACACAGAAAAATCTGCGGTAATCAGCGTACCTACCTACCTACTTAAATTCCGAAAAACTCATCGTTTCTTGTCCACTTAGGCAACGAACGGCCCTAGCTTCCAGACATTAGCACAATATTAAAAAAAAATTAACGACATAAAATCCCTATGATATTTTATTCACTGTGTATTTAAATAGGCTTCCAGCCAAACATTTCCTCAATTTAGTTGTAAGAAAAATACGAACGAAAGTTTATCCTGCAGCACATCGCGCTTAAAATTGCAAATGTTTGTCTACTTGTAACCAGGTGTACAAACAACTGAACACCGAATACCACAAACAGTACGGGAGTGTAGTTATAGCCGTGCAATTCAAACGTTCCCAGTTTATTTAGGACAAAACTCTCAAACATGCCCAGTGACTGCGACTAAACTACTGCGAAAACTTTTCATGAGCACTCCAGGTAGGTTATTAGTATAAGTTTGTACTACCTCCTAATAAAATATATTAGAAAATATACTAGCTGTTACCGCGGCTTCGTCCGCGTAGAAAAAAAATTCCCGCGGGAACCGCTTTTCCTGAAGTATCTTTACAAATATAGTTTAGTAAAGTTTTATCAAAATCTGTTTTGTATTTTTTGCGCGAAAGAGTAACAAACATCTAAACATCTTCACAAACTTTCGCGTTTTGTAAGGATCTCAACATTTAAAATGCCAATGCAATGAAAGGCACCGAAGTTAGATTGTTCATAGTTTAGTTCTTGCATGTTTGTTATTTTATATAATTAAAGTATAAAAATTAAGTGCAATTAAAAAACATAAAGAATACTGTCTTTATGTTTTTTAATTGCACTTAATTTTTAATAACTTTCATATCAATCCTATGAAACTGAATAATATCTTTACCAAACCAATTTACGGAAAGCTCTTGGAAAAGCTTCTTCATTTTCTTTTGCTTCAGCGCTCTTCGTTAGCTGTGGCTCTGTGCAACTCAATTTAATATTATCACTGCACTTGTAAAAAATATAAAACAATATCTATGTAACGAGTTGTTTATTTTATTTTATATTTTGAAATTTACATTCAAAAGGGATATGGGTTTATCCACTTTATCTTTGTTTTCTCAAAAGCCGTATAAAAGCTGATTATTAACAACGGATATTATATCATAAATCAATGAAAGTACCATTTCACTTTATTTCTAGAACTTACTAGAAACTTACTAAAAAAGTAAGTCATTCGATTTCTTTTAATTCCGACTTTAGGCTAGACAAAAGTTACAAATATTATTACAATCCCTAAAATCTAAGGGCACTAATAGTATAACTAGGTGGACAAACCCATGCATAGCCCTATTATTTTTAATAGTCGAGCTTATACTGTAAGGCATTATATTCTAAGTGTAATTAAACATCAGTGCAGATAGATCATCAGATACCTCATGAGTTGATAAGCTCCCTAAGCTCCTAAGGTCTGGGATATCTCTCCAGGCGACAGGCTAATCAGTGTAGACTGCATATATTCTCTTTCCAGGCATGCGTCCCCGCGGGCTAGGCTAAAGACGACATAACAGCGCAGCGGACCGAAGCGCCCGACCGTTCGCTCGAAAATGCATTATAGCGGCATGTTTTTGCATCTGCAATGCATGACGTTTATTGTGGAAACCGGGACGCGTAGAACGGAAGCCCGTTACGACATCTTGGTATTTAGAAGACATGGGGTTAGAATGTCAGGGCTCAACAGTGGGAATATGAAAGTTTACGAAAATTCTGTTTTGTGATGCTTTATGTCACTCCAACATTTTGGGCAGACATTTTTGTAACTTACGAATATTTTTAAAGTAGTTTTTAATTATATTAAAAGAATATTTTGTAAGTTTGTGCTGTACTCTATTAAAAATATTTACTATTTTCTAAAAGCTCAAAATGCAAACTTTTGAAACAAACAAAAATCAGATGGACACTGGACCATTAGACAGATTATTCTTTAAATTAAGTAATTAGCCATCAGTTAAAATCTTTTCAGTAAGTATGTAAGTACCTCTTGTAGTTAGGTACATATGCCTCCTTAACGGGTCACTACTAATCCTATTGGGTCATTTAAATTAATATTTTAACTATTAATACATTACTCCATCGATCGAGAAATGAAAACTTAACGCAGAAACTTATAAAAGCATAAGCAGTTAAGTCCGAAAGCGTACCTGTTAATCCATTCTTTAAACTTCGAATTAAGTTTTACACAAACTTCAGCGAAAATTTCAACGCTTACATTTCTCTATACATATTTAAGAGAGCTGACCTTTTTGGACAGTGCCGTTGTGAGGGAGCGCTGAGTGGTGTCCCAAAGGGCGCAGATTATGCAAGGGGCGCAAAAATATTCATTCGATTAATTTAACCTGCCGTACGTATAAGCATAGAATAGATAATAGAACGTATAAGCTAAGCTTACTCCGTTTTTTTACATTAATTAATTTAATTAATAATTATGTAAATAATAAATAAATTTAAAAAAATACTAAAGGTAAAAGATGCCGTCGAGATGGTCACTCTGGGGCGTTGTACCGAGAAGGCTGGCAACGTTACCTCTTTGGTAATTTTATATTAGCGTTTTATATTATCTACCTATTTATGTATATGTTTTATTCTTATTTTATTCAGGAAACTTAGGGCTTCTTACACCGGTTGCTGATATTGTTACAGATAGAAAACGGACAGATAACGTAATCTATCGGATAAAGCTGTCGGATAATATTTTCCGTTTTCACCACTCAAGTCTCTGTTAAAATATCGGGCAGCTAAACTGTCAGCGATTTACCGGGGAGTCGGAACATTCCGTTCATTCAGTTCATTCTTCAGTTCAATTCATTGTTGCGTTTCTATTCAAGCATTTTTGAGCATCGAAAAGTATCATATTTATAAATTAATAACTTAAATTTTATTTAAAAAAAGTATTCATAAATACCAATAAATTATGTATTTGTATAAAATACAGAAAACACATTTATGAGTCCGTTTTTTGTAATTTATCCTTTAAAATAAAATAAAAAGTAACCACGTTTATTGCGTATAACGAAGCGAAGCAGACTTCTGTTCTCATCGTCTGTGGTTCAACGTTTATTATTTTTTCTCAAACATGCATGGAAATGTGCACATTATTTTGACATCCTTCTTCGAGTTAAATTGTCAATGCTGTACTGGTCAAATAAATGAGAGCAGGCGGGCAAATAATTTGAATGAAAATCCATATCTGTCGTGCCTAGCGGTCAAATAATGACCATATTAATTCATATCTGTCGTGTAACCATGGCAACCACGGAGGTAACATAGCAAAAGTTTTATTTCAATTTCGAATGATGCATGAAATTACATTGATTGCAGGCTTGTATAGCACTTTTCTCAAATAATGCGCGGAAATTGTTTAATAAAAAAATTATATATACATGGTGTTTATTTTTATATTATATTCAGATAGATCTCATCGAGCCCTTTCATTTGAGTACCATGAACAAGGGTCTAGCACCAGCCGTTCCGGAGATATGGCCAAAAGAGTGTTTTTTTTTCATTTGGCCATATCTCCCGAACGGCTAGTGCTAGACCCCTCGTGTTTGTACTCAAATGAAAGGTCTCGTCGAGATCTAGTTGAATATAATATAAAATAAAAACACCCTGTATATACAATTTTATATGAATATACAGGGTGTTTTTTTTAAATATTATATTCAGATAGACCTCGTCGAGCCCTTTCATTTGAGTACCATGAACAAAGGTCTAGCACCAGCTGTTCCGGAGATATGGCCAAAAGAGTGTTTTTTTTTTCATTTGGCCATATCTCCGGAACGGCTAGTGCTAGACTCCTCGTGTTTGTACTCAAATGAAAGGTCTCGACGAGATCTAGTTGAATATAATATAAAATAAAAACACCCTGTATATACAATTTTATATGAATATACAGGGTGTTTTTTTTTAAATATTATATTCAGATAGATCTCGTCGAGCCCTTTCATTTGAGTACATGAACATGGTTCTAGCACTAGCCGTTCCGGAGATATGGCCAAAAGTATTTTGATTTGCCGATAGTATTGTGACAACCCTATGTCGTGATCGTTCAGTGCAGACGGTTCACAATTTTAATAAAACTTGATATTTTTTGGATTTCCGCGCATTATTTGAGAATAGCATTATACAAGCCTTGACCCCAACCAGGCATTGATGGACTCACGTATGTGTGCCTCGGCTTCGCCTCGGCCTACATTCACACGCTCATCCATCAATGCCTCTGTTGCGGGCCGCGGCAGTAATGCACTATTTATAAATGAAACAGTGATAAATCCATATATCATAAAAAGTTAACACAAAACTGAAGTATTACCGCGTTAAATTCGAAAAAAAACAATCCACATCCGACAGATAAAGAAATAACAGCCCCTTGATCTGGCTGTAAGTTTATAAGGCGGTTTATCGGACAGATAAGACAATCAGATACCTGTGAAACCGAAAAAAACGGATATCTGGTAGATAACCTGCATATAGGGTATCTGGGGCTTTATCAGCAACTGGTGTAAGAAGCCCTTAGAGTCTAACAAAGAAAATACGAGAATTATGATGACAATAATAGAACATTGACAGAGACAGTTAAAGGGGATCCCTGGCGGCCTGTCGTATTCCCTTTGAAATGTATGTGAGACTTCAGACACGCGCGGTCTGCGGTTGCATATTGAGGCTGCGGCCTGCGGTAGATACAATCTAGACGGTCTTAGCGATCAGCGAGTTCCCCCAATAATGTAAATGGCTAACAGTGCGACATGACATCCCAATTACTCAACTTTACGTAGAGCACAAAAATCTGTAACGACCCTGTTTAAAAGTATGCAAAATAAGTTCTTTTTTCTGCATACCGCTGTGTGACACAGATGCCAGATTTCCCAGGACAGCGTGGCGTTAGCACGTCCATCCTCGTGATTGGACTTAGCAAAAGCAAGGTCATTATTAGCCATGAATATAAATGGGGTGAAATTACAGAATTATCCTCCGGCTCAAATCCGACAAGGCAATCTGCAGAGGTAATATTTATGAAAATCACGGAATCGACATAAAAATACAATAGAAACATTTTGCAAAATACACGTCCACAAACTTTTACAACTGCTGTATAAACAATACAAAATACAAACAAAACAAACACAAAAAAATGTGGAAGTGACGAATTTTCTAGTATTTTTTAAATATGTATTTCGAAATATTTAATAGGAAATGTCAGATAACGTGTCTAAAATCAAGTACCGCAGTACCTACTTTTTAAAATAAACACATAATACGCGTATAGTGACAGATTACCTACTGGTGATCAAACCAATAATAACAATATTGTGAAGTAAACTGTAAATTACATGCAAATTGTCTAGTATTGGTAGAGAACGGTATTTGCTTAGAAATTACATTATTCATGACATTAATTTGTTGATCCACTATAAAGAGCCCAAGATCCTAAAGTACTAAGGCAAAGAACACGGCAATAATAATGGAAAGTAGATATTTATACAATTTACATTTGAAGAAATTAAGATTATGTTATTACGTGTGTTTAAAAAAAAGGTTTTGTGTTTGTGACACTTTTTACCTAACCAGCAAACGAAGGGGAAAATCCAAAAACATTTCTTAAAACCGTGGTACTTCTGAAATATACATACATACTACCGATAAACGACTCAACTTCTTTGTAAGTAATATTTTTCAGTAACAAAACTTTCCATATAACAGCGCCGTCTTCAATGTGATTTAAAAGCGGACTTATTTAAGAAAAGAAAAACGCACCTACAGCCTCCTACCATTTATGGCATGTGGTCATATCTCCCAAGCTCGTGACTCATTATATGAATTTAAAAAGACCAGCATTCTGTATTGTGTAGGAAACAATCCTGGCTTCCTTCAAAAAGTTTTTTTTAACTTTATGGCTGAAACTGAAACCAATTGAATTAAATTTTGTATTCGCTTTCTGCTATAGAATTGTATGTTACACAATACAAACCAACGGCCACATAATACTCTCCTATTTGCATAGCTCTTACTGTGCTGTCACTCGCATTCAATTCGCTTCTCTTCAGTGGCTCAGCAACCTTACTCAACCAGCAAGACGAGGAAGGGCTCGATGAATGGCTTGTTAAACGTTACCCGGCGTGTCTCGAGGGTCACTTAAGGACCTAATGACAGCACTTCAACGGACATTAATTTTAGATATGCCACAGAGCACCCCACATATTTGCGTACGATATTGTGATGTAACGGAATGTTTAAACAAGACTATCTGTTGCCCCGCTTCTTCTAAGCGCTAATATATAAAAGCGTAGGTGGTGAATAAAAATTTACGTGTATAAATGTACCCAGTGTACTCTTAAGCAATAAAATATGTAGACTGACTTTGACATGAGAAAAATATATAATTTCAGTAAGGACTGGGTCCGTGGTTGTCCGATACCAAGAAATTATAAAAAAATAGGAAAGGATTAGAAAAGACACGCCAAAACTAGTGCCAATCGGATCCATAGATTTTTCGGGATGACCTACTCTCTCACTAGCCTTCAATTTAATGATAAGTATAGACAGGAATGTCTGGAAAGACCTTTCTTAAAATTAAATAAGCTAATACTTGCCTAAAACCATTCATAATAATTATATATAACTAACATATAAAACATTACTAATTAATTAATTTTAAAATATATTATGTATAGGTATTCCTAACAAATAAGTAATAAACAATGAATAAGATTTAATCAAAAGTGCCACCCCGAATCGTACCTGGCACAAAGGTACATTTTATTTTTATTTTTTATTTTATTTTATTTTATTTTATTTTTTTATTTTATTTATTATCACAAAATCCACAGCACTTAGAAAATAATAGTTATTAAAGGTTACATTGCTCATACTGCCAATAATAAGGATTTACAATATGCTAATTTTACTCTCAATATACATATTATCATAGACAGTCTGTACGTTTATGAGTGTGTGTGCGTGTGTGTGTGTGCATGTATATGTGTGAGTGTTTGTGGTGATGTTATACGTATGTTATTTAAGATTATAATATATTATATATTTATTTTATTACATATTTTATTAGATATTCGTGCAAAGGTTCATTCGTATTGGTAGTATATTCTTTAACTCTGATATAGTAATTCTGTTACATGTTTCCTAAAAGTGTTTTTTCCACAGTTAAATAAATCCACGCTTGCAAATGATTTATTATAAGCCGACTGCATGCGGCAAATAATTGAGTTTTGTGCATAATTAGTACGGGAGGGGGGGACGTGGAACAATGCGGTGTGTCTGGTGCGCCGGAGCGGGGCGCGCAGCCGCAGCACCAGGGACGTGAGCTCCGGACAGTCGGTAGTGCCGTTACATATGCTGTGCAGAAACATCATGTCGAGAAGGGAGCGTCTTTTTTCTAGCGGTAGTAGACGATGATATTTGCATGAATCGATATAATTATCAGCCGAGTACGAGCGATGAGTACGGTAGTTAAGGTGTTTAATGAATTTTGACTGGAGTGATTCAATATCATGCTTGTAGCAGATGTAATGCGGGTTCCAAATACTACTACAGTACTCAAGTGTACTTCTGACATATGCGCAATACAATGTTTTAATACAACCTACATCAGTAAATGGACGTCCTACGCGCAAGACAAATCCAAGACTTTTATACGCTTTGGTGACAGCGGTGGAGATGTGTTCAGAGAATGACAAATGTGAATCTAATAAAACTCCAAGATCTCTCACCGTATCTGAATTTTTAATTGTGGTATTATTCAACTTATATTCAAAGTTAATTTTGTTTATTTTTCGCGTGAACGTAAGAGTCATACATTTGTCTGCATTGATGGCAATACGATTCTCTGTGTAATAAAAGTTGAGTCGGTTTAAGTCTTCTTGTAACCTCTCACAGTCAACAACACTGTTGATATTCATATAAATTTTAGTATCGTCAGCATACATCAAAAATTTGGCATGGTGAAGACACTTCTCTATGTCGTATAAATACGTTATGTAGAGCAAAGGGCCTAAGATAGAACCTTGGGGCACCCCAGAAGTAATAATAACAAAATCAGAACGAAATCCACCCACAACAACAGCTTGGCTCCTATTTCTTAGGTAAGACTCGAACCATCTCAACAAATTTCCACATATACCTAGTTCCCTCAGCTTTCGCACCATGATGACATGGTCTACGCGGTCAAAGGCTTTTTCAAAGTCCGTGTACACCGCATCTACCTGTTTACCTCCGTCCATGCCTCGTAAGACATCCATAGAAAAGACAGACAAATTTGTGTTAGTAGAACGACCCTTAATGAACCCGTGTTGTTGAGACGGAATAGCGCGTGATATAAAAGGGTATAGATGACAGTGAACTGCTCTCTCAAACAACTTACTTAAAACGTTAAGTATAGAAATCGGTCTGTAATTTTCTATTGAGGATCTTAAACCTTTTTTATGAATAGGCACGACAAGAGCGGTTTTCCATATTTGGGGAAACTGACCTTCGTTAAGACAACAGTTAAACATAATTGTGACGGGTATGGCAAGAGATTCGGCACATTTTTTAAGAAATAGAGGGGGGATGGTGTCACTACCTGACCCTTTAGAAGTATCTAGATTATTAAGCTCTTTGAAAATGTAGTCCGTTTTGAGTACTATATGGGAGAACGTATCATCGACTCGCGCGTGAACATACGAGGGAGTTAAATAATGACAGGCAGGCTTATTAAAATTTTTTTGAAAGAAATTATTGAAGGCGTTACAGATGTCATTTACATACCCATGCATGACGCTGGCTGCTTTGGGTTACGTTGAATGATGGAATGTCTTAAATTTGAGAACATCAATATTCTTTTTGCTCAACTCTCTAGCAGAAAACAACACCTGAAGCGTAAAAATAATAACTGGAATACCGTGAGTGTTTTACTGCCTCGCATTTGCAATCCCACGGGAGGGATTACTGCGAACATCAGCTGTGAGTTGGGAAGTTTCACTCATCCGCATTTCGGTGAGTATTTTAATTCTTTGATTTTTTATGAGCGTCTCTCCTGAGATCTCAGTTTAGGACTTTGAACAAGAAATTCTGTATAGACAGAAAAGAAACTTTCTTACGGGTTCTAAAATTGATTCCAACACCATCATCGGTTAGAACTACTTAGATTATTTTCTTCAGGTTATGCATTTGCATTAAAATTTGCATTTGCAAGAAATTTTTCTTGTCACCTAAAAGTAAATAAAAATGAAACCTATATAATGTGAAGTTTAATACTCGGATTAAACCTTTAGACTAGGTATTTGACGACTGAAGAACAATATTGATTTGTTTCTGTGCCTTTGGCGTGGCGTGGAGATATACATATAGCGCCCCGTCCAGTCCTAACCAGGGATCTCATCAAGTGCTATTGTTTCTACGAATCTGCAACCCCCATGGGCCGCTTTCTACACTTGCCAAGGACGCTCCTGAGACGTGCATCTTAATAATTAATGAGCCTTTCAAAATTCCAAACACCGACTCACTCGTAAGGTTTGAGAAGCGAGCTCTTGATAAAATATGTATCCCGCCATTGTATGTGACAATATACGCCAATAAGATTTTTATTATTATACTCACTCACTACTTGCTGTAAAATAGACCACAAAATCTAAATGTATAGGTACCCTCATATATATTTTTCCGTGTAATGAAAATTTTCGAACGAGTAAATTTTGCTTTTAAAATTCCCGTGTTAGCGCTGCTGGGCAGATTTGATGCTTTGTTGTTGCAGGATGTATTTCTATGAACAAATAGTCCAGAAGTATCAATTTTAGTCAAACCAATCAGATGAAAACTAAAAGTGTAAGCTGTTTGCTTAGACCATCAAAAATAGTAAATTCGAAAGCGAAAACCTTATTCTCTTCTAATTTCAGGTTTTCTTTTAGAATGTGGCTGTCAAAATTTGAAAACTCCGCAGAATGTGGAGGTCATTTTTTGATTTTCGAGAAATCACTCATACCTATACATATATATATATATACGTGATAATAGCCTACAGCGACGACACCCGAACGGGTCGCGTCACATTCTGCAGACAATATTAACAAAACCCGATCGGGTGTTTTAACACTCTGAGGGGTATAGAGTAGAAGGACTTCACTACATAGGGAATTCTTGATTTGACTTCTTGCAAATAAGTCGAAAATATTATTAAGCAATTCTATGTACTTACCTATCCACTAAAACACAATCTGTGAAAGTCTCCAATTTTTTCCATGTCGTTTTCGATGAATACATCAACCGGTTGTCAGATTTATGTTGCGCGCGCCCCGATCTCGCTTGCTACGTGTCGCTAAAACTTTCGTGACGGAGGTACTATAAAATATTATATTGCCGCGTTGGAGGCACACGCCTGGTGAATATTTTTTGTCGGCACTGCACGGGAAATTCTTAGAACAAAGGAAACATCATCTGCTTCACCTGTCTGTATAAGCCCAATGGAGAAACTAATAGAGAGGGCAGGACTGATAAGCTGATAAAGGGGGTTGGTCCAAGTAGTCATTCCATAGTTATAACTAGTGGTTCCGTGAGAACAGTAGACCTCGCCAGCCCTTATAAACCAAACCTAAAAGAAACGAACAGAAGTCAATTTTGCAGTTGGAGACAGATTAAGTACTAATGTGACAAAAATTAGCACTTTAAAGCTTAACATTTCGCAAAGGAATCCCTGAACCGAAAAATGTTTTTTACACACCCGCGATATTTTTGACAGACCTATCCAACGATACCCCACACCATGGAATTCACGCGAAAAAAATTTATTTCCCATTTTTCGTATGCGGTTCTATGAACATAATAAAAAATTTCGACTTTCTTAAGTTAATTGACTATTACTCAAAAACTAATAGAACCTACTTAGCTGTCATAGTTTTATTAAGGATGGAATTTTTCAATGAAAAACTTGTTAGCCGTTCGCCATCTTTATTGGGCCTCAATCCACAGAGTACAAAACACACAGAGTACATAAGCACTTCAAAACCATAGATTATAATACTACAATCTTAACACACCCCCTCAAGTTTAGAACGTAACAGATTTAAGTTATACAACTTGCAAAATCACACATATCTAGGTACATAAACGTTACACAATACAAAGTATAAAGATACAACATAAAATTACAAAACATAAATGTATTCATTAATCTACACCTAGACTTTAATGAATAACATGTGAACAACATTATAAAATGCTCACTTAATCTTTAGTATACATGAGTATTCAAAAGTATAACAATTTAAGGAAAGATAACTAAATCAAGTTTAACTTATTTGTAAAGTACATATGTTTCACAACAGGCAATGCTTTGGTAAAAATGTCAGATATATTTTCATCAGTTGGAACATATGATATTGATATGAGCTTTTTATTTACTATATCTTTAATGTAATGATATTTGATTGCAATGTGTTTTGATGCTTTACTGTTTATCTGATTCTGTATTAATTTAATTGTACTTTGGTTGTCAATGAATAAACAAGCAGAAATATTTGTTTCATTTCTTGAAAAATCTGAGAGTAAGCCTTTAATATGCATGAGCTCACTTACAGTGTGTGCCCCAGCGACAAATTCAGCCTCGGCTGTTGAGAGTGCTGTGCACGTTTGCTTTCTAGAAAACCAAGTTATTATATTCTCACCTTGATAGATAACACAACCACTGGTGCTCTTACGGTCGGTCTTGTCTGCAGCCCAATCTGCATCTGAGTAAGCTTGAAGTGTAAGAGGATCTTTTGACTTTTTATATAGTAGCCCCTTTTCAGGTGTCCCTTTTAGATAACGTAAGATTCGCTTACCTGCCTTCCACAAGTCTTCTGTAGGTCTGTCCAAAAATCTACTCAAATAAGAGACTGCATAAGTTATGTCTGGTCGACTATTTGTTGATATATACAGCAATGAGCCAACTAATTCCTTATAAGGAACATTAATTATCTTTGAATTGGCATCAGCACTGTAATTTACTTCCATTGGAGTGTTAGTTTTCTTACAATCCTGCATGTTGAATTTCTCTAAAAGTCTGTGTATCATATCGGTCTGTTTCACTTCTATTCTGTCCTTCTTTCTTGTAATTTCTAACCCTAAGTAGTTATTCACTTCTCCTAATTCTTTCACTTTAAATTCTTTCTTCAGTAGGCTTATTATTTCATCGTCTTCTCCAAGTAACAATATATCGTCTACATACAGTAGCATCCATGTTTTCCCTTTCCTGTATAAACAAGAATCATATTTTGATTGTATATATCCTTTTCCTGTAATGAATTCATGAAACCTCTCATTCCAACATTTGGGTGCTTCCTTTAACCCGTATAATGCTTTCTTCAATTTAAGTACTTTTCCTTCTGATTTTAATCCTTGTGGACATTTAATGTACACATCATTATCAAGGTTTCCGTTTAAGAATGCTGTTGGTACGTCTAATTGTTTTAATGATTTGTCTTGTTCAACAGCAATACTTATCATAAGTCTCATTGTAGTCAATTTAGCTACTGGAGCATAGTTATTGTATGAATCACTTTGTTGTTGAAATCCTTTAGCGACAAGTCTCGCTTTCTTTGTTCCGTCTTGTTTGGTTCTAAAAATCCATTTCGTGTCTATAGCTTTACATCCTTTTGGTAATGTAGCTTCTTCCCATGTTTTTAATTTCTTTTGTGACTATAACTCATTATTGATTGCTTTTTCCCATTCTTTATCTTTCATTGCTTCGTCAAAATCGTGAGGATCTCCTGATAGTAAGCAATATGCTGCATAATTCAGGTCATAGTTATCTAGTAGTTCCTTTGGTTTTCGGACTTGTCTTCCTGATCGTGTTTGATATTCTTCTTTCCCTTGTCTATTTTCCTCATCAATATCTTCCGTATCTTCTTCATCTATTTCAGTATAATTTCTATCATCTTCTTGATTCTTCTCGACGGTTTCTTTGCTTTCATCATCTTCTTTTTCCTTCTTGGTATCTTCTTCATCTTCCTCGTAATGTTTGTACAGTTCTTTTTCATCATTTATTTCAGTTTCTTCATATTTAATTTGAGACTCATCAAATCTAACATCTCTAGCGACTATAATCTCATCCGTTTCAGGATTCCACAAACGATATCCGTTTGGTGCATATCCAACAAACTTCATAGTTTTGGCTCGTCTTTGCAATTTGTCCTGCTTTGGTAGAATGTGAACCCACACCTTTGAGCCAAACACTCTTAGTTTTGATAGATCACGGTCTCCCAACATCTTTTCAGCTGGTGTTCGGAATCCAATTGCGGAGGATGGACATCGGTTAATTTGATAAACAGAACATCTTACAGCTTCACCCCACAATGTTTTTGGCAGTCCTGTCTCAATTAATAAAGTTCTTGCTCGGTTATAAATAGTTCTATTCATTCGTTCTGCGACTCCGTTTGATTGCGGACTATATGGAATTGTATATTGTAGAATAATCCCATTCTTCTTACAAAAGTTTTGAATTGTCTCATTTTTAAACTCACCTCCATTATCACTCCTAATTTTCTTTACTTTATTTCCTGTCTGTCTCTCTATTTTGTTTATATATTCAATCAACTTTTCTGTAGCTTCACTTTTTCTCTTTAGCAAATGTACTTCACAAAAATGTGTATAGTCATCAATAATAGTTTGATAATAAACCTCACCATTAGCTGTAGGAGTATTCACCGGACCAGAAATATCAGTATGAGTCAACTCACCAATGTATCGGGAACGTGGTCTCGGAACAGAATAAAAAGGTAATCTGGTCGACTTACCTTGCATGCATGGGTCACACGGTGTCTCACTACTTGGTAGCCCCATCATTCGCAGATGTTTCCGGTTGGCATGACCTAGTCTTTGATGCCATAAAATGTCATTATTAGTCAACAAACAGTTAGCTTCATTTAATTGCATAGGTATGACATACAGATTTCCCAACAAGTTACCAATAATTTCCTGTGTTTTATTTGTAATGGATACATAATCTTTGTTAAATTGAACATTAAAGCCCTTTTGTAATAATTTTCTTACTGATAATAAATTATGTGACAAATTAGGAACAATTAACCCCTCAATAACCACTGAAACATTGTTGAATTTTAAATTCAATTTACCCTTCTTGTTACATATTAGATATTGTCCATTCGCAACAAATACTTTAATCTCTTTGTCTAACATAATTATATCTGTCATATTTTGTTCATATTCCGCCTTCAACAAATGTTCTGTAGCACCGGAGTCCACAATAAATTGCACATTTTCACTTACATTATTACCATAATCACCTGCACTGAATGCTGTAAACGATACAACATCATTGTCATCAGCCTGTGCTGTATTGCTGGCATACCTGCTCTGCGTCCCATGTTGCCTCATGCCCCGACGTCTGTAGGTATTGCCTCTAGGTCTGGAGGAACCTCTAAAATTTCTTGACGGTGATCGCCCTCGATGAGAATTGTTGTAAGAATGTGTCTCTGTACGTTTCTCGTTGCAGTCCTTGACCATATGCCCTCGTTTACCACATCCATAACACGTTATAAATGCCTCTTCGTTGGAACTTTCCTGACTGAGCTTTAATTCCGCATCAAGTAATCTCGCTTTAATGGATTCTATGTTTATTGTCTTTTCAGTAATCATTGTCTCGATTGAGGTTATTACGTTATCATACGCTGGCGGCAACGAAGACAGTAGATAACACACTTGGTCCATTTGCTCCACTACACAGCCTATGGCACATAATTCGCCCAAAATGGAGTCAAATTTTAAAAAATAATCTTGAAGCTTTTCTGTGGTGCCGCATTTCAACATAATGAGCTGCCTTTTAAGCCGCAGCTTGTTGCATACGCTTTTGCGTTCAAATATATCTTCTAGTTTGGATATCATCTCCGCCGCACTTTTACAATTTTTTACAATTTCAATGTATCTGTCAGTTAAACATTGGACTATAATTGACCTTGCCTTCGCATCACTTGCCGTATCTGGTGCCTTTATATCATCGCTAGGTGGACTTAGGATATGGAGTACACCTTTTTCTTCCAAAATCAATTTAACTCGAAACTTCCAATGGCCGAAATTGCATTTTTCGCTTAACCTTGGATAAAAATGTTCTGGGTGGGCCATTTTGCGCTGAAATTATTCTTTAATCTTTTTATACTTTTGTATTAGTTACCTTTTACTTTAACTTTTACTGGTTTAGCGCAGTGGAAGCGTATTAAGGATGGAATTTTTCAATGAAAAACTTGTTAGCCGTTCGCCATCTTTATTGGGCCTCAATCCACAGAGTACAAAACACACAGAGTACATAAGCACTTCAAAACCATAGATTATAATACTACAATCTTAACAAGTTTTCCTTTTAACTACGTTATATATGCTACTGCCGTGAATTTTTTCACATTACCAGAAACAACCGTTTAGCTGGCAGGGGGGGGGGGGACACGTGACTCTAACAAAAATTACCGCTTTAAAGCTTAATATTTCGCCAACGGATCCCTAAATCGAAAAAATGGTATTCACACACCAGCAATATTTTTGAAAGACCTATACAACGATATCCCACACTATGGGATTCACAAGAAAAAAAAAGTTCACTCCCACTTTGCGAGTATGGTAGGTACTCTAAAAAATGTTTTTCAAAATTTTATTCTACTCATTTTGTCGATTTAATTAATGTATACCTATGCCAAATTTTCGTCAAAATCGGTTGAAAAATGCGACCTGTAGAGAATTACAGACAGAAAGACAGAAGGACAGAGACGGACATTAGCATTTTTGGCCAATCTCGAAACTTAGACGCTTCGCTCGCTTCGCTTGCTCGGTAAACTACGAAAGGTATGACAGATTGGTCAGTAAATGTACTTAAAAAGAAGACTTAAATTAGACGTAAAAAGTCCATGTAGCTGGCATACACTGCGTTTAAACCTCCTTAGAAGCCTCATTTAAACACAATACTCGATGCCTTCAACACACATTAATTTTTATTTTACTTTTTTTTACCTACTTCCGACCGCAACTGCAGTCGTGATGGTTGATACTAGTAGGTACACCTATAAAACATTGCCCTTCTTTTGTATTCTGTCACAGTTGGGTAAAAAGCTTTGTCACACATTTTCCATATTTATTTCCCAGTCTGAATAACTAGGAAGAGAACCTTTCAAACATTTCCCGATTTATGCGCCCCAACTGAAAAAGGGTGACGCACCTAATCTGATTGACTGACGGAAAGCAACATAAATAACAAGGAACAACACACAGCAGCCTGCATTTAAAAAGTTTAGGTAAATAAATAAATCACTGGGCTTTAGGCTTCGACAAACAAACACAAAATCAATGAGCGAGATACAACTCTGCAATAATTCAATCGACTTACAAATCATAGGGTGTGAATATAATAAGTTCTAACTTCATACAACAGAGTTACGCGTGTAAGTACTGAAACAGTTTGATGTAAGAAGTTACAAATTACTGTAAAAGTATTTTTTAGATTCGACGTTTTTCAGGTTGGTTTTTTTTCATATTGGACGTTTTTCAACGGTTGGCCGTTTTTCAGATTGGACATTATTACAGTACATTAACAATATATCTGTACCTGTCACATAGACACTCAGTAACTACATATATACAACTTTTTATACTTCTAGAATTTCGCAAAAAAAGATTTCGCATGTCATATAATATCAATTTTAAAGATACACGATTTTTTTGTATGAGGGACTTTTTTTGCAAAAGAAAAGTCGCCACACAAGAAGTTTTTCAGTATCTGCTATTGAGTACTCCGTACCTGGTCACTACACAGGTATTTGCTGATGGTTACACCCTGCGTATTTTTTATTTTAAAACTTTATCTTCTCCTTTTTTAAAGTTTTCTGCATCCACTTTCATTTTTCTGAGGTATAAGTAGACTGTATGATAAAATGTAAAGATAAACAAGCAAATAGCTTACTTCGCTCGTTGTAATGTCAGCAAATTAATTAGTGCCTGATATTTAATAGTAATTATAATATTATTGATCTTTTTCGATGAATATATCCTAATAGCTATTTGTTACAGTAGGAAGATACTAAGTTAATTCAGTCTGTCAGTTATTAAGTGTTATGGGTATAAGAAAGTCAACTAAACATAGGCCCATGCCGCGTGCAAAAACAATCAACTTGAATCTCTATACAACTTTTGTTTACAACATCTATTCAAACCACGAAAAAATATATCCCCCACGTTTCTCACACGTTTTCACTAAATCCACGCCAGCTAAAATATTCGTCTCAACAAACTATACGTTACAATACAATCGGCGCAATATCCCTGGGGATATAACAAAGCAGAATTCAGCTTTATCGTTGACGTAAAAAGACACTACCCCAGTTGCAACAGAGGCTTTGCTGCTCTGAAAGGCTAGTAATTTCATTGTCAGTGCCAGAAACAGGTATAATAACAGCTGTTGTGAACGTTTCATTTGTAGTACAATAGAGTAATTTAAACAATTATATTTGTTTGTACCAGTATGTAATTGAAAAGTCAGATTTTAAGCAAGAAGAAGAAGATAGATTATCTACTTACTAAGAAGTACCTATTTAAAACATAGGTACTTCCTAGTAAGCATAATCGGTTTTAAGTTTTACTGCTAAGTAGGTACTTGATTTTTTTTGCGAACGTACTTGTTACCTGCCTGCTTGCTAGGAGATGAGCCTATAAAGAATACATTAGTACATTTTAGACTTTCGCGCTTAGACTTTGTCACCGTCGTGGAATCCAGTGATCGATAAACTTAAATCTCGTGACTTATCGTCGAATACACCCGCGGATACCGTGAGTGTTGTGTGCCGGGACTTTCCAATAATACAAGATCAGCGGAGGGTAGTTTCAGAAACTACCCACAGCGATCAACAATGACAGCTCGCCTCTCCAGTCAGCTGTGACCACGGCCAGCGTAACCTGGTCGAAACGTCGGGCAAGGTAAATTGTATTGTAATTATTTCGTGTGTAAGACCCGTAAATAATTATATAATTATTAAAGAATACATTATTAAGAAGAGTACAGAGTAAGAGTAGATTTGAAGAGTACATCAATAGTTAAATAATTCAGGCTGCGCCTCTGGCCCATAATAGGCTTTAACTTGAATTAAGCGATGACGGGAAATTAAAACTAGGCCTTCAATAAAAAAAATACCCATAGTTTAATAGTTTGAAGATTCATGTCAACTTAATGAAGAAATACCTCTATAACCTATTCCTGTAAAAGGTTCTGTGGGTCGGTAGGTACACTAAAGTTTTAGTAACGGCCAAAAAAACTTTTACTTACGACTAATTATCAACAACACCAATTCGTATCCAATAATCTAAGTTATATGTTTCAACTCCAAAGTTGTTATAAACTTAGCTCATAAATGCGAGTAACTTTAGTGTCTGTTCCGGTCTGTGGTGGGTAGTGTCCGCAAGTAGGTTTGCTGTTAGTTGTTGCTTTTATTCGAAACCGAAACTTCGAATTTCATCACATCTTAAATTTTATGACGAAACTTGTCATATCCTAATTTTATTATACCTAGGTACCTAGGTATTAGCTACTCTTTCTTTTTTGGGAAAGGCCTATGTCACCGGCGGACGGCGACAGGCTAATAAGATATGACCAAGCCGAATCGAGATTGGCCGAAGATGACCGAGTTACTGTTGATTTTGGTTGATAATGGTGTTGAACAGATATATTTCTACCCCAGTTATTACACCGGATATATAGTAAGTAAAGATATGTGAAAGTACCTTAAGACTACGGATAATGGTGATGAAGAAGACATGCTGCTTAACCAGTACAATAATAATAGATAAAGATAATAGGTAAAGATATGAAAATACCAAAAGGTGCGTTGTAATAAAACGCTACAGGCGAAATAAGAATCTCCTTCTATTTTAACTAACTTGGAAAGAAGTCACAATTTTCAATCAATAACTTGTTTTTAGGGTTCCGAACCTCAAAAGAGGAAAAGAGGAACCCTTATAGGATCACTCGGTTGTTCTGTCTGTCCGTCTGTCCGTCTGTCAAGACCATTTTTCTCAGGAACGCGTGGAGGTATCAAGTTGAAATTAATATCAAATACTCAGGTCTGCAGTCCCTTGCTGTCGTGAAAAAATCAGACTTCTAAGTCATCGCAGTTAAAAGATATTGCCGATTTCGCCGCATTTTTGAGTATCTTGGTAACCAAAACCTATGGGGTACTTCCCGTTCAACAACGATCTTGAAATTTGGCAAGAAACAAGGTCTTATAGCACAAGTAAAGGAAAAAATTCGAAAACCGTAAATTTGTATTTACATCACAAAAATTTCTTTTTACAAAAGTACCAACAAACTTAACTTTGCGTATGAGCAAGCCACTCTATAAATTAGTACAATGACGTAATGAGTACAATGAAGAAAATAGAAATTTCATCATTACAAATCTCTATTAAATAATTTCGTAAGATTTTACAAATTATACTAAAGGTCTATCTAGGTCAGGAAATAAAATCACTTAAAAAATGAATAACATATTTTGACCATTAACGTGATTTAGCACTTGACATAAATGACAGGACTTGATCTTTTTTTTAATGGTTTAACGGCCAATTGGAAACTAGTAGGTTTAGTGTCGATTTAATAAGGGACAATTTGGAACAATACGGGTAGAGTCGTTACACGCTTTTATTTAACTATCCCGCACAATATACAGTTTAATAGGCACTTGTTGCATATAAAACTATCACAGATACACATAAAATAGACAACCGTCTTCGACAAAATCCCGCCAAAAATTCTTTTTTGCACAGGACTTGAGTATTTTTTTTTTCATTCGCTTTATTTATTCCTTACGGGAATGACAAAGGAAATTGTCCATACAGCCAAGTCAGAGGTTATGAAAATTGATATGGGAGCTCGCCAATTCGTTCTATTATTAACGATTTTCGAAATAAATGTTTAATTAAGTTTGTACGGAACCCTCAGGGCGCGAGTTCCACTCGCACTTGTCCGGTTTTTTAACGTAATTGCAATACTTTCGGAATATGAAAACAGAACGATTACAAGTTGTATGGTGCCAAACGTGTGTTAAAAAATCTTAGCCGAATGTCAAAAATATGGCAGAAATTGCCTAAATGCCGATCCGAATTTACCGTCGAACACTAGTGAAACTCAATACTTCATTATACGGACGTTTCGTAATTAAACAATATTTGTTGCCCGAAGTGTATTTCTGTCTGTTCCCTTTTAAAGCCCATCTCAGACTGCTTTAATATAAGTCATGATTCACATATCAGGCGGTCCAAAAGTTTCGGAGATTATCTCGAGCAACTCAACAAACTGTGTTGGAGTGTAGAAAAGGGGTCAATATGGTAAAATGTTCAAAAAAATTTCATCAATAAACATGTCTTGGTGGTGACAGACAGTGATCCAGGCATATCGTAGGTTCAATGAACAGGTCAGCTGTCTCCAAAGAGCTAGCTTTCTATCAGCCACCTCGTTAAACATTGAGTGACCCTAGCTCAATCAATGACCGGCCTAGGTATTTAATTGAATGCATTTAATGAACGGGCTAGCCTTCCAATCAAAATGCTGATTTAACCAGTTGGCTGTGACATATAATTCGGCCATACATACACTACACGCAATGCAACACGTGTCTGGCTTCTCAACGAGACATCACCACGACACATTGACAGCTCACATCGCAAGAACGAAAATAAACCATAGCAATATATAGGTACCTACGTCAAGATACCAGGTGTTATTCAAATAAACCCTGAATAATGCTTGAGGGTGAAAAAATCGATAGAATTCAAATTTTGGTTGAAAGTTGAAACACGGACATAATGTAAACTTTTTCTGGACACGATAGTACTAATATAATAGTACATTATGACATATGTGTTGTAATTTTCAAAGCGCTAGTATGTCATACGACGTTTTATAACATATTTGCGAGGAAATAAATAAAACTCGGAAAACGATTAAATGTTTAATTACTTGTTAAAGCAGTTATAAAAATTTGATCAATTTTTAAAATTGAATAATTTTACTTGTTCACAAATTAGCAATGCGCGCGCATCAGCGCTTTTTTTAAGCAAAGGCACAAAAAACAGCCAGTATTACTTATAAAGTAAATTAATATATTTGTGTTTTTGTTACAGATAAATGGTTGTAATTTATTGTTAAAATTAATTTAAAGATTATCTCCTAAAGTTAATTTTATTCATAAAATGTTGACCACTTTTCTGACATAAAAACTCTTTGCTAATCGTTCGTTTTTAGACGGAGCATCTTGATAAACTGTGCGTTTACTTTACAATAACGCACAAGTGCGTAATGAGATACAATACGATATTGAAATTGGTGAAATAAGTGACCCTTTACGAGCAAATATGTTATAAATATAAAAATGTAGTTAAGACTTGACAAGTTTATAAGACAAGAACGCTTTACTGACTAGGTTACTTGTAGCTAAGACAATGTTTGGAAACTAATAGCAGAAAAACTTTATACAGACAAAAAAAACATTAGTTGTTTGTATTGTTGCATTTTTTTCAACGGACTTGCTCGTAAATTGGCTCTTATTGCACCGTTTTTAGGGTCACAATGCAACACAATAAAGACGCGTGCTTTTTTCATTACCATAACCGCACTTGTGTTTTTCTTTCCATTTTTTTAATTCTCAGCAGAGTTTTTATGTTACCAACATCTTTGTGAATGAATAAATTTTGTGAATTTTATGATAAAGGAATGTCCACTTTTTCTTTAATGGTACTAAGGATACAAAGTTGTGTCACTAGTACCATTAATGGTACTACTCAATGGTACAACTGACACTTCGCGAAATAAACATATCATTTCATATACCTATTATAAATTATGATATTGCGTTGTACTTATTACATCTGAAGCAATACAGTATCGGCTACTTTACAGTTTATTTACTGACACATAAAGTCACTTGAGTAGTTTGTGATTGAGTACCCCATAAGTAAATAATCGTTACGCAAGTTCAGTTTACTGTTTCAACGTCAAACAACCCTCAAAACTACGAATCCAAAGTCGATTTCCAAGAAGAGCCATTTCTCCGAGCTGTCATCGGGCAGCACAAACTAATAGATTGACCTCCCTAATCCCAGAAAGGCAAGCAAGTCAGAATTAATTTAATAAATTGATGAACTTTCCATTTTAGTTTGAGTAATTTATAAGTTAGGTACAACTTAATGTAATAATCCCTTTAAAATCAGTAAGTTTAGTAGTCTTGTGTGGGGTGGTAGTTTTCGTATATTGACAGGTGACTAATAATTGTCTATTAAAGGACACCATCAGATAGTTGATTGGTCTCGACTTTATGCTATAATTTGTGTTAAAATATGTTGAAAATTATGTAATAGCACAAACCAAAACTTATAAAAGCTCTGTTTTACCAAGAAAATTCTTTCTTATAACACACCCTCAACATTTGGTCCATCGAGCTTTTCGTAAGCAACAAGTTTTAATTCCAATAAAAAAAAAACAAATGTTCAAAATGTTCACATGATGCCACCAATTGGGTCATCATCATCATCATATCAGCCTGTAGACGTCCACTGCTGGACAAAGGCCTCCCCCAAGGATCTCCACGACGACCGGTCCTGCTCCAACCTCAACCAGCTGGGTCCCGCGAACTTCACCAGATCGTCGGTCCACCTTGTGGGAGGCCTGCCTACACTGCGTCTTCCGATACGTGGTCGCCACTCGAGAACCTTTCTGCCCCAACGGCCGTCGGTTCTGCGGGCGATGTGCACAGCCCATTGCCACTTCAGCTTCGCAATTCTTCGACCTATGTCGGTGACCTTGGTTCTCCTGCGGATCTCCTCATTTCTGATTCGATCTCGCACAATTGGGTCCCAGACTCTTAATTGTTTTTTTTGTTTATTTGTTACTAAGTCGTTGTTATATTTGTATGGAGAGGGGCAAGAAAACCAACACAACCTCTGCGTGTGAGCTCGTATAATGCACTAATTGATCGGCCGCTAACAATCGATGCGCGCGCGTCGCAGCGCGCGTTTATATATGTATGCATACCTACCTAACAACCCTCCACCATAATTTACAACTAACTTAAAATAAATTCTTATATAAATTCTTATAATCTACTCTGGGCCTATGACGTTTATTCTGGTCATCAGATACTGGGCCACTCATTGGATCGCTAGTTGACGTCTGCGCAGTTGGCGCGGGGATTGCTACCGAACTGTTACTGCCGCTAGCTTCCTGACCCCCCCTGGTCTCTGTACCCTCCTGGTATATGGGTGTAGCAGGTGCAGATGGGGGTGTCAACGACTGGGCCGCCAGGGTGCTGAGTTGGGGAACGATCGCTGGGCCTGCGCCTGCGGAGCGCTCCGGCGCGGCCGGCAGAACATAGGCCGGAATCACTAGTTCCTCCGGTTGAGCTGCGACGTGCTGTGGTAACCTAACAGCATCTTCGCAGACCTCCTCCCCCTTATACTTCAATAGTTGATTTATGTGTTTCTTCACTGTTTTATTATTGTTCAATAAACGCACTAAAAATAACGAGTTCCCTAGTTTCTTTTCAATTACACCATGATACCAATACACTTTTTGGTTACAGAATACTTTTGTTAGCACTACTTCTCCTAGCTCAAAGCATGTTTTCCGGCGTCCTGCGTAATGTTCACTCTGCAAGCACTGTTTCTCTTTAACAATTTCATCGAGCGCTGTATCGGATGACAATGTGACCTTTGGGTCTATCAAGTCTAATCTACATCTTAAATTGTGGCCAAATAAAATCTCAGAAGGTGATCTGTCAGTGGTACTATGTTTCGAATTCCTATATTGCAATAAGAATTCTTGTAACTTAATGTTTATATTTTTGTTATTTGTTCCTGAGAGAATAATAGACTTTATTGCCTTTTTAATTATTTTTACATAACTTTCCGCTTGGCCATTACTGGCTGGGTTGTAAGCTGGGGAAGTTAAGTGTTTTATTCCATTCAGTGAACAGAATTTCTGAAATTCCGCCGAGGTGAAGGAGCTTCCGTTATCAGAACATATAGTGTGAAACAAGCCAAACCTTGCCATCACCTCGCAAAGTTTTTCTATGACCACCCGGGAGCTGTAAGTAGTCGACACGTCAAAACACTCCACCCATTTGGAGTACGCGTCGACCATCACTAGGAATGTTTTATTGTTAATTGGCCCAAGGAAATCAACATGCACTCTGTGCCAGGCGCGCGGGGGGAACGGCCAGGGCGTGAGGGGGGCGCGCGGCGGCGAGGCGCGGAGCGCGGTGCACACGCGGCACCGCGCCGCGAGCTGTTCGATCTCCGCTGATAAGCCGGGCCACCAGAACCGATTCCGTGCCTCCGATTTCATTTTTGTCACGCCTAAATGACCATTATGTAGCTCGTGTAGTACTTTTAAACGCATTTTCCCTGGAACAATCAATTTATGACCCCTCATTAAAAAACCGTTTTCAACTGCTAGTTCATTGCGACAGTCATAATACGGCTTTAGAAGGTTATTTGTTATTTTTTTCGGCCATTCATTCAATAAACTCTGTAAAACCATAGATAAGGTATCGTCCGTTTTAGTTTCGTCGCGTACTTCCGAAAGTGACAAGAATGTTTCACCGTCACTAACGAACCGTATGTACACCGCCTTATCGATCGCGTCAACTCTCGCCGCTGGTGTATGTTCGTCTGTGATCGCGCGACTTAGGAAATCTGCTGAATTGTGTGCGCTACTCACATATTCTATTTTAAAATTGTACGCGGATAGAAAAATCGCATAACGCTGCAACCTGTTTGCAGATATTTCTGGGATTCCCTTGTCAGGGTTAAAAATCGATAGCAGCGGCTTATGATCCGTTCTCAAAATGAACGGCTCCGCCCGCCCGAACAGATACTGGTGAAATTTCCTAACACCAAATATAATAGCCGTTGCCTCCTTTTGAATTTGGCTATATCGTTTTTCCGCCGAAGTCAGTGATCGCGACATATAAGATACCGGTTTTTCTATTGTACCTTCTAATTGAGAAAGAATCGCTGATAGACCGGTGGGTGATGCGTCGACCGTCAATATTAATTTCGCGTCAGGATTGAAATGTGCCAAAGTTGACTCTGATGTTAACTCTTTTTTTATCTTTTTTACCGCCTCCTCGTGCTCTGATCGCCATTGCCACGGAACATTTTTTTGTAACAGATTATGTAGTGGACTTAAAATAGTTGATGCGTCTCTAACAAACTGTCTATAATAGTTTACCATCCCGAGAAATGATTTTAATTCAGATATATTCGTTGGTACTTTAGCATTTAAAATGGCCTTTGTTTTCTCTGGTGATTTATGTATTCCGTGACGATCAATTATGAAGCCTAAATATGCAATTGATTCTTGAAATAAGGCACATTTTTCCTTTTTTAAAATCAACCCTTCCTGCTCTAAACGTCGAAAAACTTCATTTAATCGTTCCACATGCTCTTTTTTATTTTTCCCACATACTAAAATATCGTCTAAAAACAATAACACACCATCTAAGCCTGCCAGCAATGTTTCCATCGCTCTTTGAAATATCGCTGGCGCGCTTGACAGCCCGAACACCAGTCTTGTATATTTATACAGACCCTTGTGTGTGTTAATGCATGTTAGCATTTGTGACGATTCGTTTAATCTAAATTGATTATAAGCCTGTGATAAGTCTAGTTTACTAAATGTTTTCCCGCCATGTAATTTCGTAAACATTTCTTCAATTCGAGGCAACGGATATTTCTCAACTAGTAACTGTTTATTTATAGTTACGGAATAATCCGCACAAAGTCGAATACTGTTATCCTGTTTTAAAACAGGTACTATTGGGCTAGCATACTCGGCGTGCTTGACAGGTACTAAAATATCTAAATTTACCAACCTACTAATTTCTTTTTCAACACTTTCTCTGAGCGCGAAGGGTAATGGTCGAGGCCTAAAAAAAATGGGTTTGGCGTCGGGTTTTAAGCTTAAATTTACAATCATATCTTTACAGCAGCCCAGGTCGCCTGAAAACAATTTTGGGTATTTTTGTATAAATTCCTGCAAATGATCATTACTTTGGCACAGATTGACGGTACATATTTGTAAATTAAACCGTGATATAAAATCTCGACCCAATAATGGTGGGCCAACACCATTTCGTACTACATAGATATCGATATTGTAAGTTTTACTTTTATACGTAATTGGTAACGTTAAAATACCTAAGATGGTTATCTGTCCGCCGTTATAGCTTTGCAATGTGATGTTACTTGGCTTCAGTTCAAAATTTGAAAAATGTTGTTTAAAAATCTGTTCTGATATTATCGTAACTGCTGAACCGGTGTCTATTTCAAAATTTAACTTAATTTCATTGACCAATACAGATTCCTTCATTGGCTCGCCTTTAAATGTTCTAATATTGCAAATTATCTGCTTACCATCGTCGTTATCGTCCTCCGCACGGCACTCGATAAAATGTTGAGAGGTTACTTTGCCGGGGCACATCCGCTTTAGGTGGCCCTTGACCCCGCACTGTTTACACCTGTAGCCAGCAAACCGGCATGTCGAGATCTGGTGCTCGTAACCACAAGCTGGACAATGATCGCTGCCGCCGCCGTTGGTCCGTTGCGCCGCCGCCGCCGGCCACGTGCCGCCGCCGCCCGCGCCGCTCCGTCCGGCCGCCGCCGGCGCGCCGCCACCGCCGCGGCCGCCTCGAGACGCGCTTGCGTGTTTATATCCACCGTGTTTATATCCGGCCGCCACTTTTAATACTTGTTGGTGGTCGCTTGACAATGCCAAGGCACTCGCCTCCGCTGTTCCACACGGAATAGCTTGCTTAGCTCCTAATCTCGCACTGCGTATGCCTTCAGCCATTGCTAACGCTTTGCTAAGTGTTAGCTCCGCCATGTCCTTCGTGAATAGCTTGTCACGCTCCGGTCCTGACGCCATGCCGAGTATAAAGCGATCGCGCAGGGCCTCGTCGAGCGTCGATGCCGTAAACGCACAGTCGATCGCCAGGCCTCTCACGCGGGCCGCCCACTCCGCCAGGGTTTCATTTTGTTGCTGCGCTGCACTATGGAATTTGTATCGTTCCGCAAAACCACACTTTTTCGGTTTAAAATGGTTGTCCAATAGCTGCACAACTCTGCTATAGCTTAATGTACCGACTTCTTCGGGCAGTGCTAAGTCCCTTATCAATTTATATGTCGGTTCTGCTAAGCTGCTTAATAATATTGCTCTTCGCTTAACTTCGGGTTTGTCCTGTTCCTCGCTAATGTCGTTGGCTAAGAACCACTGCTCCAATCTGTCCTTATAAAGACACCACTCCTGCACTTCATGATTAAATACTGTCAATTGGCCAACAGCTACTTTGGCCATTATTAACTATATTTTTGCACGCGTGACTCGTAACGTCGCCACTGTTATATTTGTATGGAGAGGGGCAAGAAAACCAACACAACCTCTGCGTGTGAGCTCGTATAATGCACTAATTGATCGGCCGCTAACAATCGATGCGCGCGCGTCGCAGCGCGCGTTTATATATGTACTAGCTTTTTCCCGCGGCTTCGCCCGCGTAGAAAAGTTTTTCAAGTGTACATTGTGAAACAGCGCCCTCTACGTAGGCGTTTTGTTACTTAGGGCGTATTAGCGGACGCCCCGCGACTTTGTCCGCGTTAAAAAGTAGCCTATATGTTATTCCAGGATATAAGCTATCACTGTACCAAGTTTCTTCAAAATCTGTTCGGTAGTTTTTGCGTGAAAGAGTAACAAACATCCTCACATCTTCACATCCTTACAAACTTTCGCCTTTATAATATTAGTAGGATGTTCTTCACATCCTTACAAACTTTCGCCTTTATAATATTAGTAGGATAGGATGCATACCTACCTAACAGTCGTAAAGTAAAATTCGTACCGAATCGAATGCCCTACAAAGTTTAAGAAAACGCCGCATCTTAAATTCAACCCTAATGTACCTCTTCCACGTTTCTTTTTACCACGTTGAATCACAAAATATAAATTGGGACAAATGTAGGTACGAAATTATTATTTTTTATTTCTCTCTGCGGGAAGGGACTACGGACTAAATTGTAAAAATACAAAAGGTTTCGTAAAATTGGACTCCTTCCAATTATAATAAACAATAATAACACAAGAGAAACCTTCATTGGTACTTTCTGATAAAACTAGCTAAAATCTGAGGAAAATTTAAAGATGCTCATCTCCTACGAATCTGATTTTAAATTACATATTTATAATTTTACTAATAATACAGTATGATGCGTTATTTTTATACCACAAAGTATTGAGTGTAATTGCCGTGACAATAATCGTTAATAAAAAAAACATAATTAAACTTATTAAATGCACGAAAAAATTTTGCTGTATTTTTGAGATGTGGGCCAGAGTGACTATGCTTCTACTATATTTCTACTATATTATGCAATAATATAAGGTTTATTTCAATAACATATCAAAAACTCATATTGATAGACCATAAAAATGCGTTACAAGTTGATCTCGCGTCGTATCATGTCTCATAAAACGGGGAAACGTACCGCGTTTTTCAATCAATGCGCTAAATTGCAGAGAGCTCCCTGCAGCCATGTATTCGAACGAACCGATCCGATTGACGGCGTCTTAGTGGAAAATATATATTTTATGCCGACTTGAATCCCACCCGAGCTGTGTTAAAAGAAGTGCTTTCCATCTAGTTTCATTTTACACGTCTTTGCCTCGCCTAGATCTTTTTATAGACTGTATTTGGCAGTAAAGTAACCGCAGTGTATGTTTGTATCTTCTATTTTTATTTCCCTAAAAGATTTTTAATGAATATATTTTGTGATAGTATTTTAAAAAATAAGTGCTTGTGGATATTGGACGGGATACTAAAATTAAAGCGTGTAACAACTCTTGCTCAAGCTCGTTTCAAAAAGCATTTATCTAATCTGAAGATTCATTTTCTTTTAGTGCGTATAAAAACGATCAAGAATATATTATGAATATTAATGATTGTCCGTCTCAGTTTTACACACAAATAGACTTCTACTGCACTTTCCAAGCAGCATTCGAAAACAGCATTGACAGCTCTAAGTACAGTACTTTGTGCAAACATTGCCCGCATTGCTGCGTCGTAGCCTCCGCTACGAGCTACGACAAATAGCCTTGATTCGCTACGAGATCAAATAGAAGGTACACTTGGTACGTGCATTGGGCATTGCAAACAAGTTTATCGTTTCTTTCTGTTTATACTAGTAGAGATCAATTAGTTCAAGAATAAGCTGCACTATATTTTACTTAAGGTCGATAGAAAAAAAATTATGTACTTACAACTTACAGTTAATTTTTAATATTTTAATTTTAATTTTTTCAGATGTTAAACATCTGTTTAGCTACACTAACAATAATAATTACTTAACAAAGGTACAACTGGAAAAACAGTCTGAACTCTGAACGTATGGAAAATTTATAGGTATATAAATTTATTTATTATTTATTTGTGTACAAATAATATTAAATACATTAAAAAAGCAATGTATAAATTTTATACATTACCTACCTGGGTTAAGTTTCATCTAACGCTTTTAAATGGGTAGGTAAACCTGAATGAAATTCTTCAACAGGGAGAACACCAACAGAAGCGGCAGAAGTTATTAAACTTAAATTAAAGAGACTAACTTTTTAATTATTCAAATAATTAAAACAGTTATGCAATTAATTAAGGCTAGCGAAAAAGAATTCTTAATAATTTTTCAAAGGTACCTAGTGAAGTGATGAAAACGTTTCAGAAACGTCTAATATTAGACAGAATCTTGGGAGTTTTATGAAATCATCGGAATGATGATTAGATTAAAACAAAATTACCGTTCAATCAAAATCTGACAGGAAGAGTAGAGCATAGTAACCTCAGAACAATTACAAGCATTATTGTATTATTGTATTAAAACTTGATATTAATAATACATTCGTATTACAGTCGAAACACTTTGACCTTGTGTTGGCCTAGCCTATTAGGGAGTATCAATACTATGAGAGACCAGTTTATACTAGTTTTATTTCCACTGACGTGCGGTCGACCGTACCTCGGTCACAATTTAAATATATCTTCTCACTTTTTTCATTATTAAAAATTAACCGTCAAGCATTAGGTACTGTGCCCATCAGTAACAACACAACTAAAACTTATTTAAATATAGTATATACAAACTACATATTCGTCAATTTGTACTATAATTAAATTTGTAGAGTAACATCGGAGTATATAACACTAAAACTTTAGTCTCTTTAAGTTTTATTGAAGAAACCGTTCGACAAATAACAGGGACGTCGACCCTAGGTTGTAACGACTAAATCCGACGAGCCAAGCCAACAAGCACATATGAGCGTACATTGCTGTAAAATCGTGCAATATTACTGGATTACGGACTCAATGTAACAAAACGTTCAGAACATTTTAAGACCATTTCAATATTTTTTGCCCCTTAGTAGGTAAAGTAAGTCAAAGTTTAAATATTTTAAATTAGTTTAATTTAATCTAAAACTTTAATTTAATCTATATGTATTTACAACAATTGATATAATTATATATGTACACCATTTATGTTCTAAACACACACACACACACACACTTGCTCACATGCAGTCAAACACAAATTCACACATTGTTTGTATAAGATTATAGTATAGTCCCTCATACTAAAATAATAACAAAATTATCAAAATAAAAATGTAATTAACTAACTAAACTTATTTACTCACTTTATAATTACTAAAATATACTTTACCTTTAAATGTAACTGATGTACTATCTATTAAGCTATTTGATATTTGTAAGGAGGAGCGAGACCTCCTGCCACAAGAATTTTTTATACTAACTAGGAGGTCTCAACAACTATTGTTTATAGCTATTAAGTTTAACGAAATAAACATTTTTCATTTTCATTTTTTTTTTCAAGTATTTTATTGCATAGTATAACTCTTCCACTTCCTAACTCGTCCACTTCCTAACTCGTCCACTTTCTAACTCGTCCACTACCTGACTCGTCCCCTTCCTGACTCGTCCACTTCTTAACTCGTCCACTTCCTAACTCGTCCACTTCCTAATTCGTCCACTTCCTAACTCGTCCACTTCCTAACTCGTCCACTTCCTAACTCGTCCACTTCCTAACTCGTCCACTTCCTAACTCGTCCACTTCCTAACTCGTCCACTTCCTAACTCGTCCACTTTCTAACTCGTTCACTACCTGACTCGTCCCCTTCCTGACTCGTCCACTTCCTAACTCGTCCACATCCTAACTCGTCCACTTCCTAACTCGTCCACTTCCTGACTCGTCCACTACCTGACTCGTCCCCTTCCTGACTCGTCCACTTCCTGACTCGTCCACTTCCTAACTCGTCCACTTCCTAACTCGTCCACTTCCTAACTCGTCCACTTCCTAACTCGTCCACTTCCTAACTCGTCCACTTCCTAACTCGTCCACTTCCTAACTCGTCCACTTCCTAACTCGTCCACTTCCTAACTCGTCCACTTCCTAACTCGTCCACTTTCTAACTCGTCCACTACCTGACTCGTCCCCTTCCTGACTCGTCCACTTCCTAACTCGTCCACTTCCTAACTCGTCCACTCCCTAACTCGTCCACTTCCTAATTCGTCCACTTCCTAACTCGTCCACTTCCTAACTCGTCCACTTCCTAACTCGTCCACTACCTGACTCGTCCCCTTCCTGACTCGTCCACTTCCTGACTCGTCCACTTCCTGACTCGTCCACTTCCTGACTCGTCCACTTCCTGACTCGTCCACTTCCTAACTCGTCCACTTCCTAACTCGTCCACTTCCTAACTCGTCCACTTCCTAACTCGTCCACTTCCTAACTCGTCCACTTCCTAACTCGTCCACTTCCTAACTCGTCCACTTCCTAACTCGTCCACTTCCTAACTCGTCCACTTCCTAACTCGTCCACTTCCTAACTCGTCCACTTCCTAACTCGTCCACTTCCTAACTCGTCCACTTCCTAACTCGTCCACTTCCTAACTCGTCCACTTCCTAACTCGTCCACTTCCTAACTCGTCCACTTCCTAACTTGTCCACTTTCCTAAGTCGCACCACCGCTTCCTGCAGAAGAAGCGGTTCTTACATAAGTGAAGTAATGTCACAGTGCAATAAAAAGAGAAAGCTAGTGAGCCCGCTACGCTACCTAGTACATAATTAGTAGCCACTTATCTGGTCGGCTGCCTGTCCGTTTTCCTCTTTATTCCGTAAAAAATATATCACACTCAGTCCATGGTAAGGCTTACGCCCCGTCCCTAAGCCGCTTCCAGCAGGAATCTGGCATCTGCGTCTACTAATAAATTTAAAGTAAAGTACTTGAACAAGCTATTGTAAATTTTCATTTCACACCTGCAGTTTCAGTTACCTTCTTTATAACTAAGTCCGTATGAAGTATTGTGGCCATGTTGTATATTCTAACGTAACATAATGTGGCGTGCAATAGAGTGGAAAGGCGATATAAATCTTTTTGTTTACCAACAAAGGGGATCTGGCATGGCGGCGGCGCGGGCGGCGGGCAAGAGTTTATGTAATTCATGTATAGTATATATTGGATTTTAAGTTTAAAACGCTTTACACTATTATAGAGATTTGTTGACGCATCGTTGTGTTGTGTGCTCATTTTATTTTAGTAATAGACTTTCCGTTAAAATCAAAATATCCTTTTTATCTATTGTACGTGCACGCTATGTCCCTGACGGGATAAGCAGAAGAACGGAGCGCCAAGTATAGCTATCCTGGCACACCTCTTTCGCTCAGTCTCATCATTATTTACCTGTGCTTAGTAGTTAGTTTTAAGTTAGTAGTTAATTTTTTTTATTATGACGTGATGGTCTTACCGGCATCTCTTTTTAGGGTTAAAGCGCGAGCACCCACCAAAGAGATCCTATCTCTATGGTTAAAGCAGACAGAGATATGAACTATCGTATGTATTACTAAAGAATCAATTCCCGTGGGTACACCATGAGTACGTATGTATGAAGTTGCACCGTGGTTTTGTTTCCAGGTAGGAAAGTAAATAATAGTAATATTTTAGTAGTCTTGCATTGGCTTAACGTTTCTAAAAATTTCCGTAAATGTTTTACAATCATTATGGACCTTGGATAGGATACTTTAACACAATAATTTCATCTTGTCCCAACAATCTTTATAGATGTGCCAAAAACCAGTATTAAATCCTTTGTAACAAAGATAAATTAAAACTAAATAGACGTGCTAACTCTTTGGCAGTGCGCAATATTATCTAGTCTCTAAGTATAGTGCATGATGTTCTGTAAGTAACAGAGCTACGACCTCCTCTAAGAGCCTTAGTCCCAAGCCTTATTGTGTTATATAACGTCGAGCAACGGCTTTATTATCGCCACAAACAACTAATCCACTCAAAGACAATTATTGTGTCGCAGGAGAACGCCTTTATAGAGTTTATAGAATGCTATTTCTTATTTTTTGTGTTAAGTAGTGCTTGCGGGCTTCTGTCTGTAAGAGTCTTAAGTTTTTAATTGGTATTGTTTGTTATTTCTGAAAAATCGTTGCGCTGTAATGAAGACCGGATGAGAAAATTTCTCATAATCGTGTAATAGTACGTACGTCTCAGCTATCTTCATCACCGATTATGATTTCTAATGAAAATAACTAATATATTTGTGAAGATACTTGTATGTACGCAGCAGAACAGAATAATTTTAAATCCAGACATAAATAAACAGACACATAGTATAAAATTATAAGCATGTGAACTGTTAAGTGAGTGATTTTGTGTACCTGACTCGTTTCAAGTTTACGTTGCTATACAATTTGGTGTTATGTGTAACTGTTGCCTTTTTTTAAATGATTTTTTATGAGTGATCGAGATGAATGACGAACATTTAAAACTATTTATTTTTAAGTAAAATTGTGTTATCTTATCACGTAAGTCACTATTGTCTTTGTGATAATAAAGTTCTTTAAGTGTCCCTAAACGATCACGCTTGCATGACATGCAACGTTTACGTGAATGTCATGCTGCATGATGGACCATCATGCTTGTTATCAATCAGTACAAGAAAGCAACGGCCAGCACGTAGTTTGCATGTCATGCACGTCAATCGCTACAGCTAGACGGTCATGCATGAGTGACAGCACGTAATGCATGTCATGCCACATGATCGTTTAGGGAGCCCATTTAAACCTTACCTAAAAAACAACCTTACGCCATGTTAGTCAGCCACTGAGAAAAGTTCATGGAAATGCAGTTTATAATACACCCATCATTGTCTAAAGTTCGTGAAAATGCAGTTTATAATACACCCATCACTGTCTATTGTATACGTGTTATTATATTATGTAGATGTATACATATTGACGGTAAACTCTAAGCTCCCCGCGGGTGTTTTGCAAGGCTTACGCTTGTGCTTGGTAGTTGCTGAAGGCTTTATTATTCCTAGGAACTAACCAATTCACTGCGCTAACACATTGACGAGGTGATAACCATAATATAATACATTTAGTGTAATTAATTAAAAATTAACAAGAATACGAAGATAAATAAACTTATAACTACTTATACAGAAAAAAAGATGTACAGGTCATGCATATAACCAGTTCTAAGCCTGGCCCATTGACCTACCGGGAAAGATGACCAACAAATTAACTTTTATAGAAACAAGATATATAATATTATGTACATTAAATATCTTGTTTCTCTAATCATCATATGTATCATAAGTTATCCTAAGGAAGTACTCCTTACTTTATAATGACAAACAAGCAATTAAGCCCATGATACGCCACTTAAAATTTTTTAAGAACTAAAATTCTTTTTTTTAAATTCATTGAATATAATAAATAAAATACCACAAAAATTGACCCAAGCTATCCCCAGTTAAACCTTAATTTCACATCACAAACCTGACACGTCTTATTACCATCACAGGGTCAGACTCCAGCAGTTCGTCTAAATCATTTGTACTTAGAACTTTAGAACTATTTAGCTTGAAAAAGAAACTAAGTGACAGAAGACAATATTCACGCCCTTCCAGCTACAGCTCGCAGGGTAGCTAATTGACCGAGCGAGCGAAGCGAGCGAAGCGTCTACGTTTCGAGACTGGCCAAAAATGCTCTTGTCCGGCTGTCTGTCTGTCTGTCTGTCTGTCTGTAATTCTCTACAGGTCGCATTTTTCAACCGATTTTGACGAAAATTTGGCATATGTATAAATTAATTAAACCTACAAAATGAGTAGAATAAAATTTTGAAAAACATTTTTTTTAGAGTACCTACCATACTCGCAAAGTGGGAGTGAACTTTTTTTTTCTTGTGAATCCCATAGTGTGGGATATCGTTGGATAGGTCTTTCAAAAATATTGCTGGTGTGTGAATACCATTTTTTCGATTTAGGGATCCGTTGGCGAAATATTAAGCTTTAAAGCGGTAATTTTTGTTAGAGTCACGTGTCCCCCCCCCCTGCCAGCTAAACGGTTGCTTCTGGAAATGTGAAAAAATTCATGGCAGTAGCATATATAACGTAGTTACAAGGAAAACTATTACGGCTAAGTAGGTTCTATTAGTTTTTGAGTAATAGTGGGTCGACTTAAGAAAGTTGAAAAAATAAATTATGTTCATAGAACTGCATACGTAAAATGGAAAATTATTTTTTCCGCGTGATATCCATGGTGTGGGGTATCGTTGGATGGGTCTTTCAAAAATATCGCGGGTGTGTGATAAACATTTTTCGATTCAGGGATCCGTTTGCGAAATATTAAGCTTTAAAGTGCTAATTTTTGTCACTTTAGTAGGTACTTTTTCTGTTTCCAAAGTTGACTTTTGTTGGTTTCTTTTAGGTTTGGTTTATAAGGGCTGGCGAGGTCTACTGTTCTCACGGAACTACTAGTATATACAGGACGTATCTTTTATTACCTCATGTCCGAGGGTTGGACGCAAATGGACCCGTTTGGGTCGTCACGTGACTTTACAGTACGTGAGAAAGCCACTCAGTATTTGGTTCAAAACATTTTACCTGGCGCCCGTCACAATTTTCACATTTCTTTTATAGTCATAGTGATGCGATATACGGTTTCGAAGACGTTTGTCATTGAGATATTGCTGTGTAAATTTTTTGGTCTTAGCTTTCTCAGATTGATGACAATAAAATCAAATCCCAAACGGCACGGCGTTGTATTTTAAGAAGGCAAAATATGCATCGATTACTAGAAGGTAAAGGAAAAAACCTTTACCAATAAACTGATAGCTAAATTTAACACAATAATGAAATAAAGTACTGAAACATTTTTTACTTATGGAAGGGATGCTGATTTATAATAGACGGACATAGTTTATTTTTAGATTACTATAGGTAGGTAGCTAAATATCGCAAAGGAAAGTGACAAACCGAGCGAAAAGTAAGATAAATAAACAGATACAGAAAAATTGAGAATTTAAATAAGTTGAACTAAACAAGATCAACCTTAAGTTCTTACGTCTTATTACACTTACACTTATAACCAGAGAAAATTATTCATAAAGCCTACGAGTTATGAAAAGTATAAGAGTTAATAATAAGAGTTCAAATGAAAGTAAGAAGATTTGCTCCTTTATCCGCAGTAAGTATTGTTTTAGAGGTGGTTTTTACTAAACATCTCATGGAATTGTTAATAGCCAATGAATTTTTTACTAAGGCTACCAGCTTATATTGACTGCCTCGTTGGCCTATTTTTTGGCCATTTATCGCAATTATTTGCGAGAGATTTTTATTAAAAAGACTGTGAGTTTGATTTCTAGGTTCAATTGATCTGCATTTAAAAATTACTCTTTACATGTTGCTCACTCAACCACAAAACGTCGGCTAGCAAACAACACCGCGCAATCGCAAAATTTTCGGGTTCCGACATTTTAACGCCTTTGGTTGGATGTATAGATAGAGCGCATTCGATGGTATTAAAATATCGGAACCCGAAGATTTTTGACTTGCGCTTGTCCTATTATCTATTCTGTGCTTGCGCGGTGTTGTTTGCTAGCCGACACTATACGAATTTACCTACCATAATTAATAATGCACTGGAAATATTCATAGATTTGCTAAAAGCATGACGCGTACAAACCACTCGTACCAAAGTCCATATTGCAGTACAAGCTCACTAGATTGGCACTCCAAGTGTTATCTACATCACAAAGCGGTCTAAATCAGAATCCGTGTAGTATTATCATGCTGATTAGCCAATTTGTACTTCGCAGACCTGCAGAGTAGGTGCGGACGCGATATGAGTCAACGCGAGGGAAAACCATCAATTAGACGAACACCGCTAAAAGTGGCCTTGCGTGAACAATGATAAAAATTTAGTGCGACTTATTACAAGAGCAGTCGTGATTTCATTGCAGCGAGTGAGTCACCGGCTTCTTCTCACATCACAAATTTTTCGAACTAAAGGCCAAGGTAGAGCCACAGAGGAATTAACAGTCTGTAGAGTTCACGGAGTACTACTTACTCCGTGGTAGAGTTCTACATTCATCTTACCTAATGTCAAAAAGTTTATGTAAAAAAAAACATACATACAGCTGAACATAGAACCTCCTCCTTTTTACGAAGTCGGTTAAAAATAGATAAGTACGTACCTATAATACATATTATGTCAAATGTCATTAACTCGATCATGTTTAATATATTTTCGGAAACCTTAAAATCTAAACTTACCAGTGTACCGTTCGCATGGAGGGTGTCGTACGACTCAGCTTTGGAGGCGACATTCCTCAGCTTGAACGGCTTCTTCAGCGGTAGCTGGTGGTGCTTGTGGGACGGTGACGCCTGCTGGTTGCCGACTCCTCCCCCCACGTGATTCGCATTTGTTTTGTTATCCTTCTCCTTCACCAGCTTGCTGTTATGCGTCAGGTTGTTCTTGGTGAAGTTTCCCAGCTGCTCGAACATGTTGGTTAGATGTTGGGACATCATGTTTCTTCTGATGACAGTTTTTTACAGTCTTTCAATTTAATTCAACCGAATCCAAACTTTCGGTGCATGTTTCTTACCGACGGACACTGATTAATCATTAATTGTTTGGATTTGAAATCAAACTCGTCTCTTGTTTTGAAGTCTTCGTTAAAATTGTTTCTGTGTTTTACACTTTAAGTTTCGGCTAAACTGACTCTAAACATTTTGCAATGGAATTTGTGTTGTGGCAACGACGAAACACAACAACTTCTTTCTCACTCTTTTCTCGCTTTAAATTGTTGAAGCTACGTCCGTCTAATGATCGCAGCAAATAAAATATAAATAAAAAGAAATAAAATGGTACTTATAACAATTTATAGAAATTCTAATCAATACCAATTATCTAGAATAAGTACTCAAAACCCAAGAGAATAAACTTTGTTCAGAAAAATTTGAGCCACAAGGATGAGCAAAGTTAAACTCCTAACAAAGCTAATAAAGTCCTTCAATAATTTCATACAGGGTAACTTATAGTTGACGAATAAGAAATTGACTTCCATAAATCAGTCCTTCCCCTACCTATAAGATTTGTCAATTTCAAAGCACACTGTGTACGCATATCTTTTCTGCTTGTAGAAATATGTATTTCATTAAGAAAATTCCAGCGATGTGAAACCAATTCTCATTTAGCGCCAAGTAAACACCCCTAAATATCAAGCCGTATTCCCGACATGTTGAAACAGGGTCGACATCTGAAACAATGACGTTGAACGCCGATACTGTCACATGGTTCCGGAGCGAGTTCGCCCGAGGCAACTTAGAGAAGGGTCTGTTTAGACGAACCACACCACTGCGACGCAAGTCGTGTCACGCGTCTACCACAAAAAAGTGGTAGGACAGTGGTTACTGTGTCTCGTTGCTGTCTCGGCCACGTTGGGCGCCAAATTTTGCTGACTTAAGTTGGTAACTTTTTACAACTTGAAGAAGGGTCTGTTCAGACGAACCACACCACTGCGACGCAAGTCGTGTCACGCGTCTACCACAAAAAAGTGTTAGGACAGTGGTTACTCTGTCTCGTTGCTGTCTCGGCCACGTTGGGCGCCAAATTTTGCTGACTTAAGTTGGTAACTTTTTACAACTTGGAGAAGGGTCTGTTCAGACGAACCACACCACTGCGACGCAAGTCGTGTCACGCGTCTACCACAAAAAAATGGTAGGACAGTGGTTACTCTGTCTCGTTGCTGTCTCGGCCACGTTGGGCGCCAAATTTTGCTGACTTAAGTTGGTAACTTTTTACAGCTTGGAGAAGGGTATGTTCAGACGAACCACACCGACACACGAGTCGTGTAGGACAGTGGTTACGTTATCACGTTGTCATGCCCATGTTGGGCGCCAAATTTTGCTGGTGTCTGGTGACTTAAGTTGGTAACATTTTATGGTCAAAGCCAAAGGCTTCAATGCTTAAGAGTAGGTACACTTGGTACTTCAATAGACGTTAATTTTTATCTACCATCGCTTCCTGAGTGTTAGTGCTCACGCTGACTGACGCTGAATGTTGCAAATTTTCTTTACTATTAACTTTAGTTGTAAACATAGAGCAAACTTACCCTTAATCATTATACCTATTAGAAGAAGCGACGCAACCAACTTACCAACATATCTTTTTAAAATAAGTTGTGATTGTTGTGTGGTCAGTACACAGGGTCAGTATGAACAGACACGAGGAAGGCTACATATCTCTGCGGAGCTGGCTTGCACAGTATGCAGCCATTTTCTTTTCATATTCTAACTAAATGTTATGACGTCACCGCGCTACCTGCTGGCATTCCAAAAAAAAAATATCAGCTTTCGTACGCCTGAGGTAGGTATTCGTCGCCTCAAATATTTCAGTAACTGTTATTGTAACTTTTGTTTTTTGAATTTTCTAAATTTCTTAGATATAATATATCGTTCATCGTTAAAATGATGAAATTCTGGCATTTAGAAAATCTATCACATTCAAAAAATATGACTTGTAGTTTTTGAACTAGCTAAAAATGTTATGATATTAATTGATAAAAGGGCTATTATTGAAATTTAATAAAGAAAATCGATCAATCAAGGAAAAGTACGATAAATATTAAAAACAACCCTTTATTCGCGTTTTAGACACCTTAAATGAATACATTCCCTCAACTATTCAAGAAAAGGGTTGTTCCAGAGAAAAAATAATGAGGCAATAGTTTTAAAGGAAGTATTTTGGGTAAAACAAAGCGCCCGGAATAATAGGCCCGGCAAAGTTGGCCCAAAGGATACAGATCGTGGGCAAAGTTGCCGCCTTATCTCGCAACAACTTCCATGGGATGACACTTATCTTCTTTTACTTTCTCAATTGATTGGAAACAAATAAATTACACCCCGAAAGTCATGCAAAGTTTACCCTGTCCGTATTGTTTTTATGCAAATTATTATTTTACATGTTTTCTGAAGATACTATAGTAATAAATAAGGGTTGCTAATATTGAAAGGTATAATACTTACCTTTATTATAAATCTAATATATTCTCCTAAAATTACCAATTCCAATTAATTGTAGATTAATTTGCATAATAAAATTGAATTATTCGACATAATATTTGAATAAAGGATATCTAGCAAATCTTAATTAACAAAGGTTTGTCCTTCCCTTTCACTAAAGTTAGAAGTTTTATCTACCTACCTATTTCATGCAAAATCTATTCTTGATGGGTCAATGAAAAGTTCTCCACCTTCTATATTGAAAATAATATCTGTATATTTGCTAATATCGTGGAACAAATATTATTTAGTAGGTATAATATGAACGTTGATTAACTTTACTATAAATGAACATTTTTGATTTATGTAACTAAATGTTGTAGGTATAGGGATGTTTAATGTTTTTAATAGTTAGGACAGAACTATTTAGATTGCTATATTTATATATTACCGTGTGTTCTTCTGGATAAAAAAAAATGGAACAATGCAAAATAGTCTCAAAAGCGCACATCGGAATGTTAGCTTACCCAAAGAAACCAAAACTATTATACCTACACTGTAATTTGGAACTACATTTAATGCATTAAAGGCGACAGTGGCAATAATTGGCAAGTACGATACGCTACCATGTGTACCTATAACAAAATCTTAACGTCTGATAAAACTGCTGCCGGAAGCAGTAAAAAGTGAGAAGAAGCATTATTTTCAAGGTGTGTAGGCGTTAACGTCGCCTTTCACGGCGATAACAAACGCCTGTCGGATCACAGGGATCGAAACACAGTGTAACTAAATTTTAGGAATAAATAATGGAAACCGGTTGTAGGCTAAATAATGAAAAGATGCTTTACAAAGCGAACTGTGAGCGGATTTTCCGATAGCCGATAGTTATTATTTTTTTCCATACTCAAACATTAAAAACCCATATACCTAGCACCTCTGTTAATTCTGACGATATGTTATACTATTTGCGCTATAGCACAGAATACATAAATCTATAGACAGATCAGGCCATACCTGATCTATTTTTAGGTCTAGGTCTATTTTTGCATCACCCATAATTAAATTTAAGTAAATTTACTTAGTAACTTATTTAGTTGCAAAATAATCTTTGTTGCGATTATAAAAACAGGGTTCTGCATTTATTACTATAAAAAACAGTAATTTATTTATGATCTTGAATGTTGCAAATTTTAAACCCCGAATTTTTTTTCTATTCTATACTTTACTGGTAACTTAATGTTGTAAACATAGAGCAAACTTACCCCTTTTCAATCATTATAATTAAGTATGTTTGGGAATAAATTTTAAATAATTTTTAAGCAATAAAATCAAGATCTTTTGTTGTATTTCCAAACTTACTATAGAACTTAGATTAAACTTTATAACTTTGGCGATATAAAAATTTACTGTGGTGCCCAAATGACATGACGTCATTAGGAGCGCATTGACGTCACATAATTGCGGTCATTTTCGGCCCATGGAACCGCAAATTTGATACCAAATAAGGGTTCTGTCGTTTGTTTGGAAACATTCATGCGAATGCGGACATATTAAGCTATTTTTAGGGTTAATGGGTTACGGATCACAGTCGCGGTATACAAGTTACGTCGAAAGAATATAATGTTTACTAAGGGCAGGGCAGGGAGTGAGTTGTTGGTATGAACTGCATTTAAATAAAATATTTCATTTATGAATTGTCATTATTCTTAAATGAACAATAAGTGTTGTAAATCTGAAATAAATTTAAGTGACGTCGTATGTAGAGTTCACATTTTTGTAACATTGATATTTATTAAAACACTATTGGCTCTTTTAAAATTAGCTTAAATATAAATTGAAATGGAATTTTTTTTAAATATAGACTTTGAATTTTAGAAAAATGTTATATCCTTTGGGTAGTTTTACCTGAAAAATATAATTTAATTAAATTACTGTCTTTTTGAGTTTTTGCTCTAAACGAGACATTTATGTTACTATAATAAATTATTGTACCAAAACAAGAGACGAATTGTCATTCAACGAAACGACTTTTACTTCTACTACAAACTTTTGCCAACTTCAAAAGTTCTTTAAAACTTTTTACAAAGTAACTATATAGGTAACAGGATATCCGGCTACGTTTTATTTTCAAAGTTTATTTTTCACTACGAATTATCGAATGTTGTGCAGTTCATGCCGGATGCGTCCGCATCACACGGGAGTTTCGCGGCGACTGCTGTGCTGGGCCATCCGCAGTCGACGTCGACGTCGCCAGCATCTCTTCGGCGCGTCCTCTGCGCATGCGCCAACAAACTCCGCCTCCCAAAACTTTTTCGTGTACACAAACGCTTATCACGGCAACTTTGAATCGCTTCTCACATAAATGACACTTTACGAGTATCTATAAGTGTAATGTACCTATTTTAGGACCATCTGCTGTTAGAATGGCCATATGTACAAGTTTGTCCGGATTTGTATTCCGATTTACAGGTCATGAAAGCACAAGTGTACATTTAAGGATTTCCTTTTAGTTGAAATTTAGTTCAATCTCGTGATCGTTATTTGGTCAAACGAACCACTCAAACCAACATGATTGTCTAGTATTGTAATATGTGATACCGGAACTTTTCTTGAACTTTTGTCCTCACGAGTAAAATAAGAACAAAAATCTAGTAGGTATCTAGTACCTATATTCCGTTTTTCCTTAGCTGTCTTATGAAAACAAAACGCTATTTGCGTCTCGTCTACATGTGCTTGCAAGGTATCCTAGCAGCAAAAACTAGTTTGTATTCCCAAGTAAACTTTGCGGTCCACTAAAGGAACATCGTCTATCGTACATTTTACTTTCATCCGCATTATTCTGCGTATTCAATTATCTTTTATTTTATTTATTTAGGACAACCAACAAGGTTTACGCTCTTACTTGCTAATTACATAAACATGTGTTTAAAAAAATCTAAGTGCTACCTTATTTGTAGGCTGCCACGACATGCTAAAAACTAAAATCTTTTAAACTATTTATCGCGAAACATTACTTACAAATAATAATTATGACAAGGTAAAAAAGAAAATCGCTATAATTTTGCATTAAATGTCAAAAAGTCGAAGAGATATTTTGCAAATGAAATAAAACAGCGCCCCTGCCGCTTAGAAGATCCAACATTATAGGTGCTAAAACGGGTATAAATGTAAAACAGCAGTATCGTGAGTTGTAAACTGTTTACAGATAGATATAAACGCACCAACGACCCCCGAGTTGGGCTTTGAACTGAAAATATTTGCAATTTTATCGTCTTCAGTACGGCGGCCACGATTGGAGCGCTCTTGGAGACTAATTGTAACTCTATAGGATCTACTTTCTACTGTAACCTTAAGGTTAAAGAACAAAAAAAATTCTACTGTAATTTTAAGGTTACAGTTTTAATAATAAAAAAATCTACGGTAATCTTAAGGTTACAGTAGAAAAAAATATATTTTATTCTTTAACCTTAATCTTAACCTTTACCTGTAACCTTTAGGTTACAGTAGAAAAAAATATATTTTGTTCTTGACAACAACAAAATGCTGAAATTGGAAAGATTGTCTGAACGAAAACGGATATCTACAGATGTTGAAATTTTTTACAACAAATTGTAATACACTTAATGTGGTCGCTAGAGACCTCGATGTTAAAAAGGGACCTTAATTATATAAAATATTTTTTAAAATGCTGAAAGTGAGTAATGCGGAAGTGAGTACGGCATTCGCGGCCTTCGATCATAATTATATTACTTACCTAGATATCGCATTAGTGATCAATTATTGTCACGACAAACAGCGCCTAATGCCTTGTTTTGTTACAGTTGCTGAGATTCTTTGCTAGTAATAATTATCTGCCGTAGACTTTCAAAATAAATAGTAACGCTTTACCTAGATTATACTTTGCGCCTACAGATCACTTACTTAATCTACTCATTGTACTTATTTCATTTATAAATTTTTATTTTTTACTTAAAATTACTTAATTAATTAATACAATCTGACTGACCCTTGAAAATATAATTAGAGTTCGTTACCTGTAAATGAAAAGAAGAATTTAAGTGCCTGTTGAATTAATTATGGCCACACTGGAGATTGAGAAATAAATTAATAAATATAGTACCTACTTCCCTCTTCTGCTAATTATTATAATTTCCACCATCTTTGCTCTGAGCTCAAAGAGCAGAAGTAGTTTTCTTTTAATTTGCTTTAATAAATCTTTAACGTAGTAAGTTTACATCACAATAGCTGACATCATATTCGTAACTAAGTATAATGTTTTAATGCATTTTCATGTGTTTACATGATTCTTAAATAAGTTATTTAGTAACCTTGTAGGGCCCTTTTTAGTGACAATATCGGATGGTACATTAATACAGCATATGTATTTTAAATTTTTTTCAAAATCAATGGGTTTGACTGACTCCCGGCTAGGAGAATTATTTTTCAAAAATGTAATGATGCAGTGTTATAGTTTTTATCAAAATCGGCCCCGAGACTCCTTTGAGCATTTTTTACGCTATTGCTTGTAGTTTCGGATCTGGTCATCCCCGCCCACTTGAAAAATTCAGCCTATAGGTGTATTGGATGATTTTTGCAAAAAGTTAATACCTTTTCTAACATAGTGATAGAATTTTTACTTAATACCTAATAGCAATTTAGTTACAGATGTACAGGTTAGTTGATATATAGTTATTTGATTTATTAGTCTCAACCCCGCCCCGTCCCAATAATAAGAAAATAATCGTGACCCTACTTTTAGACTATACAGCTCTAAATGGTGCGTTTGCTGTAACAGAAGTAATGGTAGACTTTATAATGAGCCAGTGCAAGATTTTATTATGCTTGTTTCATGTGTCATAGACGTTTTAGAACCTCGATAGAAGCTACAAGAACTTGACATGGTTTATTTTAGTCAAATTTTTTTAGTCAAAATTTATTTAGGCAAATTGCTTTTTAGACGATATGATCATAACCGGTTTAAAAGGTGTCCCCGTTTAAAAGGAAGTATTTTTTCTCGTTTAATAACTGGTTATCAAATACTCACTAATTTAGCTTAGAAAGGCCTTTTTCTTTGAAAGTGTCTTACGATGCGGACTTATTGTGGACATAATTATGTGCTTCTGTTTATTAATTGCCTACGTATATCACTTTCACTCAATATTTATCGTTTTCATTCCCACTAGCTACAAACATTTTTTTTGTGAATCCTTTTAGTTTTTGTACATCCTTGTCTAAATCCCATAGGACAAGGATAAAATCGTTTGTAATTGTAAGTAAGTACCTTTAATAATATGAAAAATATTTATTTATTTATTTTCGACAGCGAATTTTCCAAATATAGGCAACAATGAATTAATATTTTGTATATCAATTGCATTATAATAATATTTCCTTTGCTTGCTACGGCGGCGGCGGCGGGCGGGCCGGGCGGCGTGAACTACCAGTTTTCGCTTCGTTAGACTCCCAGGCATTTTATTTGACTTTCATTGTTTTGTATTACAAACAGACAAAATAATACACCCGCGATGTTCCGCAACTTTAGATCTCGTAATTTGCTTCTTTGGTTCTTGTTCAATGAAGTGCTTGGTCACATTATTTTTATTTGCAGTTTGGGGGTTTCAAAGTTATCATTGTAACTTTAGGTACCTACAAAAATTTTTAATGTATGAAATTACAAACGGCCTTGTCAAAGTCTTGTTCCACAAATTTCCGGTTCGATTCCCGGTTTAGACAAGTGGTTTCTTAAAAATCCTTAATAATATTTTTATGACTACCTGTTTATAATATATCTACTCTAATGTCAATTATTTAACATCCAATAACAGATTTCTATTAAGTACCTATATAAACCTAGGAAACAGATAAAAACAAAAAAATAGAACAGTGTTAAAATTATTCAAACGCCTTAGCAATAACTACGCTACAGTGCTAAGCCCAATAAAAGTGCTAATTATTTAATTTAATTATTTAAAACTAGCTGTTCCCCGCGGCTTCGCCCGCGTGGAATTTTTTTTCTCGTGGGACCCGTTTACCCCCGGTAAAAAGTTGCCTATATGTTATTCCGGGCTATAAGCTATCCCTGTACCACGTTTCATCAAAATTCGTGCAGTCGTTCTTCAGTTATAAGTGGTCTATCTAACACGACTTTGTTTTATATATTAAGAAATGGCAAGTCACAAAAATGCTCCACCAAAAAGCTGAAAGAGGGAGTGAAAAATGTCGCAGTATAGAATTTGATCTGTGTTGGAACATAAATTCTTAATTGTGTTGAAAAAAAAATTTTACGAAAGTTCATCCAACAGGTAAGATATCCCAGACGTCTTGCAAGTATCGACACATAAACTCCAAATGGTCTATATCTTTTTAAGCTCTCAACACTCACCGAGTTATCATTTTTATTACTTTCACTTGTACAATCAGCAAATCAAAGTATTTTTAAAATGTTATTAAGACCATCACATTTATTTGAATAGTTCAAATTTCACTGTTTTACGAAGCGATATTATTTTATCTATGACTTTTATTAAGTAATCAGGTATTCAGTTTCTAGGTACCTACATATGTGTTATAAAATAATTTCCCCTTTAAAAAAAGTTGTTTTAATTGAAATTAAGAAATAGGTATTTTTTTTTGCCATATATTGCAGCAACACAACTGTTTCCAAAATTATCGCTTATGTCATCTATTGAGGAGTGGGGAAATGCAAAAATTCCTACTGGAAAACTCCTCTATAAACCAAATCCTCACTTGTTTTGCTGACTGTATCGCAGTGACCTATAGGCATCTATAGGCCGCCCTATATAAATAAAATGAGTGACTCTCGTAACTTGACCACACCACAGACCAACAAATAAAACCAACAAAATAATATCGGTTTTTAAGCAGTTTTCTTGCAATTAAGGCACCGAGTTTTAGGATCAGGAGATTGTACTGAGCCCCGAGGCTCTAACGGGTCTAGGCTCCTCCTATTCTTAAAAATTGACTAACTTATAACTATCGTAGCCTATATCGAAGTAACCTACCTATATGATGAACTCTACGCTCTTACCTAAATTACCTATCTATTGGATTGTAGTTGATCTATGGGATTAGATCTTAATTTGGCCTTGTGATCGTCTAGATTATTTTTCCTACGTTGTGTTTATTTTTATGTAACCCATTTCTTTTAGAATAGAAGTTTTGACACTAGTAACCGATTACCTAGTAGTTTACGCTTTGATGGTCTATAATGGAGAAACTTAAGTTATACCTAATGTTGAATAGAGATACTTTATTCCTAGAGCATAATTATTTGATGATGTTGATGGAGTACGAAGGTTTTAGAATAAATTTGGATTAAAACTTAAATCTAATGTTTATCCATATGAAAGACATAAGTATTAGTGAAATTCCAAGAGTTCCTTATTTAGTTATTTTATGCAAGCACCACCTTCCCCATCCTTGCACCTGTCCACCCTGAGGCTAATGGAAGGTCTAGTCTTGGGGAGTTTCACATATATACCTATGTCCTCCAATTGAATGAGAAATCTCTCGACAATACGAAGTTCAAACGTAAATATGACGAAATGCCATGACAGACTGAAGGATATAATATAAAGTTCCTTCATATTATATAATATGTATAATAATAATCTCTAGGATCTAGCCTCAAAGATAAATGTAGTTAAATAGCAATTCCTGCCATAAGTTTTGACGATTTGTAGTATACAGAAAAGCCTCGGCTAACTGTCAACTTGTAAGAATCTATTCATTCAGATATGCTTACATTCATAAATAGGGGTATAACCTCGGTCATTGACCCCACCTCGCCCTCAGGTCCGGCTTGATTGACGATAAGTAAGAGAAGCTATTCATTCAGCTAGCTTACGTTTGAAGATGAGAGTATAGCCTCAGACCATTGACTCACCTCGCCTTCAGGTTCGGCATTAAAATATGACTGCAAAAAGTATTTGAATGATATACCAGCTTTCAGCCTTAGTATAATTATAAGAAGTATTGACTAGCAAGCTTTAGCAATGCTGTAAACTAATATAAGCTAATGAAATGATTGTAACTCTTAATAAATTCTCCCTGACTATTATCCCAAAGATTATTTGGTAAGATAAATATAATAACACCTTAAAATTAAGTTATTATTCCACAAACAACATGTCTATCAATATTTAATAAAGAACTGTCAGTCTCTATTATTTCCTACCTTAAATACTAGCCTATAACTTTTATTCTACCTATCAGCCTGATAGTAAAATCTATCCTACATTATTGCTTGTCAACAGCTGACTGCAAACCTACCCTAAATAGGTACTAGCCTACCTACATAATTGTTTCTAAACTTTGTAGGAACCTAACATACAACGTGAACACCTATGTCCTACAGTGGACTAACCTACTAAGAGTCCTAATAACCTACCCTATCCACTTATAACCTAGGTTTAGGTAAAAATTGCAATTATTTAATATAGAAGTTAAAATTATGGTCTACGCTTGGACGTTTGACGGGTTAAACATGATTCCCTACGTCCTAATACTAAACCTGTCGTCCTACGACCCTATGCCTAGAATAACAACTACAGATTTTGATGTTCTTCGAACATATTAAAGTGCAAAGCCCAACCGTGGACTTGAACGAATTTACATGTGATTTTAAGCGCCTGTAATTTAACCCTATCGCCGTGTACCCTATAATTATATTTATTGGAATTTATTTTATTTTACTTTAATTTGTTACGTTGGACGTATCAAAACCCTAAGCCCAACAGTGGACTACAATGAAGTTAGACGTACCTAACTTAACCCGATTGTCCTATCAATTGTTGTAATGAACTTTATTTGAATTTAATGGAATTTAATTTAGTTTGCTATGTTCTTTTGAACATAAAAGACCTAAGTCCAACCGCGGACTAAAATGAATCTAACCGTTCCTATCAACCCTATCATCCTAACATTTGCCTAAATATTATTCCTATTTTATTTACGTGTGCAGATAGTCAAAGCTGGAGGACCGGATTCCTCACATTTACATTTAAATAGTGGTGTGTAATGTAGAAAATCACGGTGCAATGATTTCCTTCTAACTATGCGACAGAAAGATTTCGAGTAGGTCATTCTCTGAGTGCCTAACCCCTAAGACCTGTGTTTTTGTCTAAGAACGCCAGAGGGTTTGAGATGGCGAAGCAGAGACCCCTAACGGTGTGAGGACCATTCTAGAAAAGCTAGCCAAAGATGGGTCATGGGAATTTGCTTCTGGCCGAAAGATCGGAACTCCTGGTCCACTCGTTTGACAGCTTCTACTAGAATGTGTGACTGTTAGACCAATATGTTGTTAAAAATTGGTCTCTCCGGCCGTCACAGCCAGGAGGCTAGCCCGAAGGCCATTGAAGCTAAGAGTCTTCGTCGGCTCCGTGAGGTATCCAACTCTTAGCCCACCGAACCATGTCGATGTACAGTCCCTAATCGCAACGCGCCCCCCCATAACGACACTTTCTCAATTGCCTTTAAGCCCTTTGCGAACTTTCACTGGCTGAATTCACTCGCGAGCAAAATATTGACTGAATTTACACTTGTCTAAGTCCTGCACAGAACTAGACTGAATTTACACTTCATCAAACCAAAATTCAAATTTTAACTAAGTCCAATGATGGACGTTGACAGGCTAAATTGACCAAAGTCGCTAAGAATTTACTTTGACGAAAATAAATTTACCGATGAAAAATACTGTCGATGCTCGTAGAGACAGCGTGACGACCCAAAATAGAATGATCCAATTAAAAACGTTTCCTAGCCTTTTATACATAGACCTGGCGACACGCCTACCATACGCCTGCCTCACGACTGCTTCACGACTGCCTCACGGCTGCCACACGACTGCCTCACGACTGCTTCACGACTGCCTCACGACTGCCTCACGGCGGCGACACCGATTACAAACAACCAAAACTAATACTTGTCGTTATGCTAATATGGTTCATACGTAATTCGTACTTTTGTAAATCCACAAATAATATAGTTATTGATCGAAATAGTTAATGTTAGGCTTCCTATTTGTCAGGTCATGTTAATTAATAAAAGATTACATAAGTATTTAGTCTAATACTAGAATATTTCTAGATTTTTACTGATTATATCTAGCTACGTGACTTCCAGTGCCATCTATCTCTCTCGATAGGAACTAATTCGAATGAACACAGGCAAGCCCGCTGAGATACTAATAGTTCTTAAATGGTCCGCCGCATTCCTATAGATTCTAGATCAACAGTGCCATTTTAGGTAGGCCCTAGCTCAATTGGTACCTAATCTTCCCGCAAACTTATCTACCAAAACTAAAAAGGTTCTCGACCGTTTCGCTTAGTGGCGCTACTGTCTTTACAATAATTAGATTAAATCTACTTTTAATTACCTGTACAGTAAATAGAGCAATATTATCGTGGATACAAGGTGACTGGACCTTGGTACCAGTACATCCAACCCCCAAAGTTTTAAATGTTCCTGAACATTTGAAAATTTCTCCGCATATTTCTTGTATTCACGATGCACTCAGCTTAACATATTGTATTCAACTTATAATATATTATTAAATATGCTTGCAAGCATAAAACTTATATATGAAATAGTTATCTTAACCTAAATTGTTTTTATTAATAAAATCCCTAATCAACCAATATCAGAAGTTCATTAACCAGCTTAAGTAGGTCTCAAGAAGTCAACTTTGGTTTTGTTCAATGAAGTTATAACTTTATTTACATATTTCTTCGAAGTGACGACTCTTTTTTTTTTTTCATAGTCTATGTAGTGGTGAATATTTAAACCTGGTATTTCATAATCCTTTGGAAAGTACGATAGCCGGCCGCAAGGTCAGTCAGAATGAAACAGTAACCTCCCTCATCCTAATAGGCTTACGTTCGATAGGGAATCCTGGTTGTGAGCCAGAACAATCCTATGATAGAAGATAAATTGTACGATCCCATTCCACCAACGAGGTTGCCACTCCCGGTCCCTCAGCTTCATGTACGTTAAAATCGACCCCTTATCTGCTCCCACTCAAAACGCACTCAAATTTACAGAATCAGAAACTTACTCCCGCATTCAACTTTCCTCCAAAACCACCAATCCTACAATCCACCGACTTTATTAATACTAGGTGAGTGTCAGAAATCCGAGTTATGAGTAGCAACAGAAATATGAACACCTGCTTAACTAAGATGTGATTGACATGTTAATGTCAGTTCACACCACCAATCAATCTATAAATCTATTGAGTGTTTAATATTTTGTGCACACTCTATTAAAACATACTATAATTCAATGTTCTATGCTTTTCATAACCAAATCGCAGTGTGATTAAATCTTTGTTTATTGTCATGTGTAGTATAGGCCTTCCTGCAATCTGGACGATTCATCAATCGATGAATTTAACCTAACACATAAGTCCTCGCAAAGCGACCTTTTGTCGTGTGTAAATGTTCCAAAGAAAATATGACAATAAAGTTTACTCACGCAATGAATTTTACCAATGTATCAAAGCCCCTGTATAAATAGCAAACAGCATACATCACTCTACCATTATTCCCTCATCTAACATTCAACTTTGATATAACAGCAATAAGACATGACGTAAGTATTTTTTTGTAATTAGCAAAAGAATTAAGATATTTTAAAAGTTTCAAAATTGCCTCCCACTTTACCTTAACGTAAGCTTGTTGAAACCTCTGATATCTGTATGATCAGAAGTCCAACTTGTAATGCTACTCATTTATTTATAACTGCTACCTACATACATGAACTTAATCTAAACCTAAAATACTTACAACTTACTAAGGAAAGGTACAAATGATAATACTGTGTTTGGGGAAAAGGAGGGATATACCTGTTTGAAACTACCAATGTACCATACCATACCTACCACAACTACTTAGATACCTTTAATACGAATTACCATAAATAAATACCTGTGAATACCACAAACAATACCCTTATTACCTGTGAATACCATAAACAATACCAACTAGCATAACTGTGGATACCTAACACTATATCATTTAAACCTTTCCGTTTCGTTGTAAAAAATAAAAGATTACGTTTCCTTTCCAAGATTTATTTAATTCTATACCGACTCTTAATTATAATACCTTTTCTTACTAAATAATAAAGAATAATTATAATTTAAGATTTTCTCTTCTGTGAATGCATCCATAATATCTTGCAATTTTGCACTTTTACTAAGTTCCTCGTTAGATTCTTATCTTTAAACTTTTCGCTCCTGTGATACTAGTGAATACTGCTATACCTAGTTTCTGAAAACTCATATTCCTGATATTAGTTTCGGTAAATAACATACATTTTTAAGAAAGTTATTGACAAATTAAGAACGCATCTGAACTGCCGAATATCGGTAGCACTGTACTCAACAGATGTTCTAATGAAATCTGTCTGAATTTTACCGATTCAACTCCGAGCGTAACCGACCCGCGAATTTCAAACTATGCTTAATCTTATCAAAACAAATTACATTGATTAAAATAAACTTTAACCTAATAAATAAAAATAAACTTTATAAAGATTAGTCCCCTTAGTTTTATTTTACATAATATTTTTCAACATCCTACTTTCCTAAAATACCAATTTTACTAATTATTGAAACGAGACTGTTTACTTTTGACTCCCTTTTCCTTTTATTAATTAACTTTACATCCCTCTCTACCCATCTTTTCTCTAATTGGTCAAAGAAGTAAACCGTTAATTTCTATATAATATTGTTGATTTCTCCAAAACTCTAGTGACCGTTATTATTATTTATCTTGAAGACCATGGATCCTCTGACTCAGCTACACTCCATCACTACCCTTGAAATAAAATACACTTTTCATACTACGCTTCTTTACAGTTACGCTTCTAAGTACGCACACATCTTATCTTCAGAATATAAAAATAATCGCAAAATATAACTGTCTAAATTTGATTTAAAGCCTGGTAGCTATTATTAAATTTACGCGCACTAGCATACTAATTTACGCTTATGCTTAATACTAAACTTTAAAATAACATAAAAGGTTGTCTGGGAGAAACCGCTCGTATTGATAAGTCCGCCTTGCTGCACCTATGAGAGCTACTGTATCATTACTGTATCTGCTTGTAATTTTCTGCGCTTAAGAATAATAAATGGATCGAATTAAACATTCGACACTAACTTCTAAAATCGTCATATCAACAAACTGATATACCTACTTAAATACTAAATCATTAAAATACAAAACTAACTAGTAATCAAAAGATCCCAAAATTCTAAACCGTTGAATACTTTCATTCAAAGTTTACCCTGTATAAAGTAACATGTGGTTACCAACTTCCAGAATCAATAAATTCAATAATATAGCTTTCTAATTCATTTTTCTACTCTTGACCTAAGAATAAAACTAAGTCAGATCCTACTACAATAAAAATCATAACCTAACTGACTTGTATTTACAAATAATATCTTACAACCGAATGTTGATACGAATTCTCCACTCCATACAACTAAGACACCAAATATCTATTATCTGACTTTTCCTCAAGACTACAGCTATGGATTGCTAAACTTACAATGCCTAATATTAAATTACCTAAACTATTTATTTTAATTAACCTGTATAAACTGTATTTAAACTAAATTGAATTTCTATTTATTATTTAAATTTCTTAAAGTCCAATAAATAGCTAGGTTGGGTACCTGTTACTTGGGTACCATACCTACTTCTGGAGTAGATACATACTAAGTTCACAAACATTCCTACTAAGAACTTCAATTCTACTCAGTATTCTGTCTCATAATCATATGGTCGGGTTCAATTTCACAAAACCATTAACTTCCTCGTTCAACCGCTTACAGGCTTTGTCACCCTAGTCTGCTAAAAACTTGCAACTTATCCTGTCTTATTACTTACACAGACCCATACCTACTATACAAAAGCAAACGCTTGATTCTAAACCATGCTATTACTTCCTCTGTGACCATGCTACTCCGACTGAACAAAATTTATGATACTTGGCACAGCGATGATATTCCGAATAGCACATGAGGTAACTTCAACGAAATTGAAGCCACTGGATGTCTACTAACTTTTATAATTACTGACATATTATAATTACTGTTCTCCGAATAACTCAAATATCTTAGAACTAATTTTTCTTTGACCGGACGGAACCTACCCTATTTAAATTTAATAATTTAACATTAGCCTAGCAAGTACTAACTCTAGTTATAAAACTTATTTTCAATATTGAAACTGAACATATCCATAGTCAGCTGTTAGCTTATCCAATAGTAATATTAAATACACCAGCTGAGATGTAGGCATACATATAAACTACCTACTGTAGTCTGAAAATGCCAAGAAGTTTCGAATCTCTTTGGTGGCGCGCGCGCTCCCTGTGGAGTTCGCATCTTGCATATTTAGTATCGGAACCGATGGTGACAACTACTGGCATATTTCTACTTGTATTTAATGTACCAAACTTCGCCTAGTAGTGAAATTTACCACTGAAACTTATTGTTTAAATCCCTATAGTTCATCCCTGGGTAGGTACAAAGTTACCCCTATGAATGATGATAGTAATGGAACGTACCTAACCTTTGTCTTGCCTACAACTCGTAAGATTCTGTACTTATGTGATAAATCTTATAAAAACTTTTCAAAATAAACATACCGATCACGTTTGTTTTCCAAAGTTTCACTTTGAACTTTCACTAAAATTGACCATAATAAACTTTAACGCACATAACACATACACCATAACACAACTATTATCCCTCTGAGCGAACAGATACTCTTTTTAATTAGATAATCTAATTATTTTGCCGGCTTGTTAACTCGAGAGGTTATGTTTATTTTCCTGACCTATGTCAATCAACCGAGTGACATTTCTCAATTGTCAATCGCATTAAGGTGCTTCCAGACTACACAACAATAGAGAAATCAATCAACAGATTTTCTGCTTAATATTAATTAACGAACTAAGCAAAACTACCGATACGAATACAATTTATTTATACTCTATTCTAGAAAAACACTAATTACCACAATAGTTCGATCGATTCTATTTATCTGTATTTCTTTCTTGGAAATGGCAATTCCCATAAAATCATAGCTAGGTATCCTACTTTATTTTAAATGCAATGGCGCCACTTTCTATCCAAACCAACTTTCTAAGTAAATTAATAGTTCCCTTTAACTACACAACCCCCCGTTTGTTGACGCCTGCATATACCTGGTCTACTCGAGCAAGAAGTTCGAATAAACACAAGAGACCGGAAATTACTTACAATACAACTTGCCATTTTCGGTTTCATATTATTTAGATAATGGAAAATAACCGCAAACTAAATTTACGGAAAATGCTTTAGTTTTTCGTACCCCTATTTATCCGTACCGATCGAATAGTTTAAAATATAACTAAGACAAGGCTGTATCCGTTATATACGATACCTTTGCCTAAATAAAACAGATGATGTTTGTCAATCCAATCAAACCATAGATAATCATTCTATCTATCCGTCTGTAGTCTATGCATTTTTCCATTCTGCCGGCATTCTCATTGATTCCTATTGATTTTAGATAATTTTATCACAACTCCTACATAATCAGTACGAAAGATGATTAATTATTCTGAATAGAACTAAACGACTTGCGGATTACAGCTAATATCCACAAACTTAGTTTGAAAGAAGAACCATGGTTTATTTCGATAAAGTAAGTACCTATGACAACGATATTATTGTTCACATTGGAATTTCACTGCGTAAACCTCATTAAATAAGTATTCCATCACCGAATCATACTTTTACATACCTGACTTACTAATAGTCATTAAATTACGTTAATTACTCTCTAAAGAAACTCATTGTTTTTAATTTTTTCGTCACCTAACCTATACGCACTAATCTAACCTAATATAATCTTTTCCAGATAAATACAAGCGTATTTCGATATCAGGACAGAATTTAATGTCAAGTCCTGTCTAGATTATTGACCGAATCAACGAAATACAGACTGTTATGAAAGAAGAACGCATATTTGGATACCAACTTCGATGGATATCTACATCACAAATCAAGATAAATTTACCTAAGTGACGGAAAATAACTAAGTGCAAACTCGAACTATAACGAACTTTCTAGGATCTAGTGTTAGTTGACCTATACCTACAAACATTATTGTGGGCTAGCGCAACCCCCCGACTATAGATAATTAAACCGGCTACCTGCTGTTTTCTATCAACCCCCAGTTGACTAGACTATAGAATATAAACTACTTAATAAATTAAAGAATTATTTATGCCTATTGTTATAACAAACCCGGTATGTTAAACCTATATCTAAACTAAATAAAGTGGATGAGTCATATTATGTGCTTCCCCCCACTGATGAAAGGATAATCTACTTGTGACAAAACTTCTGATTCTCTCCATTTCTACGGCATCAAATTGTGGGTTGTTAACCCACTTACTAACTAAATCTAAGTTCTAATTCCCAACAAAACTCTAGAGATAATCTAACTTAATTTAAACCAAAGTATTACTCCGTAGTAATCCTAGTTCGATACCTGGATCGCTAGAGCGGTCCAAGACATCCTGGTCACGGCACCAAATTGTACTGAGCCCCGAGGCTCTAACGGGTCTAGGCTCCTCCTATTCTTAAAAATTGACTAACTTATAACTATCGTAGCCTATATCGAAGTAACCTACCTATATGATGAACTCTACGCTCTTACCTAAATTACCTATCTATTGGATTGTAGTTGATCTATGGGATTAGATCTTAATTTGGCCTTGTGATCGTCTAGATTATTTTTCCTACGTTGTGTTTATTTTTATGTAACCCATTTCTTTTAGAATAGAAGTTTTGACACTAGTAACCGATTACCTAGTAGTTTACGCTTTGATGGTCTATAATGGAGAAACTTAAGTTATACCTAATGTTGAATAGAGATACTTTATTCCTAGAGCATAATTATTTGATGATGTTGATGGAGTACGAAGGTTTTAGAATAAATTTGGATTAAAACTTAAATCTAATGTTTATCCATATGAAAGACATAAGTATTAGTGAAATTCCAAGAGTTCCTTATTTAGTTATTTTATGCAAGCACCACCTTCCCCATCCTTGCACCTGTCCACCCTGAGGCTAATGGAAGGTCTAGTCTTGGGGAGTTTCACATATATACCTATGTCCTCCAATTGAATGAGAAATCTCTCGACAATACGAAGTTCAAACGTAAATATGACGAAATGCCATGACAGACTGAAGGATATAATATAAAGTTCCTTCATATTATATAATATGTATAATAATAATCTCTAGGATCTAGCCTCAAAGATAAATGTAGTTAAATAGCAATTCCTGCCATAAGTTTTGACGATTTGTAGTATACAGAAAAGCCTCGGCTAACTGTCAACTTGTAAGAATCTATTCATTCAGATATGCTTACATTCATAAATAGGGGTATAACCTCGGTCATTGACCCCACCTCGCCCTCAGGTCCGGCTTGATTGACGATAAGTAAGAGAAGCTATTCATTCAGCTAGCTTACGTTTGAAGATGAGAGTATAGCCTCAGACCATTGACTCACCTCGCCTTCAGGTTCGGCATTAAAATATGACTGCAAAAAGTATTTGAATGATATACCAGCTTTCAGCCTTAGTATAATTATAAGAAGTATTGACTAGCAAGCTTTAGCAATGCTGTAAACTAATATAAGCTAATGAAATGATTGTAACTCTTAATAAATTCTCCCTGACTATTATCCCAAAGATTATTTGGTAAGATAAATATAATAACACCTTAAAATTAAGTTATTATTCCACAAACAACATGTCTATCAATATTTAATAAAGAACTGTCAGTCTCTATTATTTCCTACCTTAAATACTAGCCTATAACTTTTATTCTACCTATCAGCCTGATAGTAAAATCTATCCTACATTATTGCTTGTCAACAGCTGACTGCAAACCTACCCTAAATAGGTACTAGCCTACCTACATAATTGTTTCTAAACTTTGTAGGAACCTAACATACAACGTGAACACCTATGTCCTACAGTGGACTAACCTACTAAGAGTCCTAATAACCTACCCTATCCACTTATAACCTAGGTTTAGGTAAAAATTGCAATTATTTAATATAGAAGTTAAAATTATGGTCTACGCTTGGACGTTTGACGGGTTAAACATGATTCCCTACGTCCTAATACTAAACCTGTCGTCCTACGACCCTATGCCTAGAATAACAACTACAGATTTTGATGTTCTTCGAACATATTAAAGTGCAAAGCCCAACCGTGGACTTGAACGAATTTACATGTGATTTTAAGCGCCTGTAATTTAACCCTATCGCCGTGTACCCTATAATTATATTTATTGGAATTTATTTTATTTTACTTTAATTTGTTACGTTGGACGTATCAAAACCCTAAGCCCAACAGTGGACTACAATGAAGTTAGACGTACCTAACTTAACCCGATTGTCCTATCAATTGTTGTAATGAACTTTATTTGAATTTAATGGAATTTAATTTAGTTTGCTATGTTCTTTTGAACATAAAAGACCTAAGTCCAACCGCGGACTAAAATGAATCTAACCGTTCCTATCAACCCTATCATCCTAACATTTGCCTAAATATTATTCCTATTTTATTTACGTGTGCAGATAGTCAAAGCTGGAGGACCGGATTCCTCACATTTACATTTAAATAGTGGTGTGTAATGTAGAAAATCACGGTGCAATGATTTCCTTCTAACTATGCGACAGAAAGATTTCGAGTAGGTCATTCTCTGAGTGCCTAACCCCTAAGACCTGTGTTTTTGTCTAAGAACGCCAGAGGGTTTGAGATGGCGAAGCAGAGACCCCTAACGGTGTGAGGACCATTCTAGAAAAGCTAGCCAAAGATGGGTCATGGGAATTTGCTTCTGGCCGAAAGATCGGAACTCCTGGTCCACTCGTTTGACAGCTTCTACTAGAATGTGTGACTGTTAGACCAATATGTTGTTAAAAATTGGTCTCTCCGGCCGTCACAGCCAGGAGGCTAGCCCGAAGGCCATTGAAGCTAAGAGTCTTCGTCGGCTCCGTGAGGTATCCAACTCTTAGCCCACCGAACCATGTCGATGTACAGTCCCTAATCGCAACGCGCCCCCCCATAACGACACTTTCTCAATTGCCTTTAAGCCCTTTGCGAACTTTCACTGGCTGAATTCACTCGCGAGCAAAATATTGACTGAATTTACACTTGTCTAAGTCCTGCACAGAACTAGACTGAATTTACACTTCATCAAACCAAAATTCAAATTTTAACTAAGTCCAATGATGGACGTTGACAGGCTAAATTGACCAAAGTCGCTAAGAATTTACTTTGACGAAAATAAATTTACCGATGAAAAATACTGTCGATGCTCGTAGAGACAGCGTGACGACCCAAAATAGAATGATCCAATTAAAAACGTTTCCTAGCCTTTTATACATAGACCTGGCGACACGCCTACCATACGCCTGCCTCACGACTGCTTCACGACTGCCTCACGGCTGCCACACGACTGCCTCACGACTGCTTCACGACTGCCTCACGACTGCCTCACGGCGGCGACACCGATTACAAACAACCAAAACTAATACTTGTCGTTATGCTAATATGGTTCATACGTAATTCGTACTTTTGTAAATCCACAAATAATATAGTTATTGATCGAAATAGTTAATGTTAGGCTTCCTATTTGTCAGGTCATGTTAATTAATAAAAGATTACATAAGTATTTAGTCTAATACTAGAATATTTCTAGATTTTTACTGATTATATCTAGCTACGTGACTTCCAGTGCCATCTATCTCTCTCGATAGGAACTAATTCGAATGAACACAGGCAAGCCCGCTGAGATACTAATAGTTCTTAAATGGTCCGCCGCATTCCTATAGATTCTAGATCAACAGTGCCATTTTAGGTAGGCCCTAGCTCAATTGGTACCTAATCTTCCCGCAAACTTATCTACCAAAACTAAAAAGGTTCTCGACCGTTTCGCTTAGTGGCGCTACTGTCTTTACAATAATTAGATTAAATCTACTTTTAATTACCTGTACAGTAAATAGAGCAATATTATCGTGGATACAAGGTGACTGGACCTTGGTACCAGTACAAGATCTATTTTTGATTCGTTCGCCTCGCTTCGAGCAATCTAGTAATTTTTCCATCGACATCGGAGATTCCGCATTTTTGAGGCGCTCGACTGCAACGAGTGGTATCAACCACTCGTCGGTTGGGACGAGCGGTAGAATAAGCGTCAAATACTTACCTTATGTCAAAAGAAAAGAGACAACGATCACTGACCATGGAACTTATATCTACTGTACGTACTGTAAGTACCTAATAGGTCCTTGTCACTGACATAGATAGTTTACTTTTTTGTAACAAAAGGCAAAGGTATTTTCATAATCAGTCTAATTGGTTAACATTACTGAGCATTTTAGTGTTCAGTTTTACATTGCGGTAATTGCGTGAAAAGGATGAAATTCCACTTTTTTAATAATATTGGCAACCAATGAGCGAATCAAAAATGCAGAAAATCAGCATCGTGCGACTTGGAAGTCGAGTATATAGTTAAGTTGCATGCGACGTTACAATTTCATACGAACGATTTAAAAATAGATCTCCGGGGTTTTTTAAACATTGGATGTAAAACTTTACGGGGGTTTTATCAGCGTATACTACTGTACTATTTTGTCATTGGTAGGTAGTAAAAATATGAAAATTATAATAAAGTCGTTTTTACTAATGTTGTTCACACATTCATTACTAATTACCCATGTAAATTCACGACACGTGCGCTACGTTTTTTTCCCACAATTAAACAAAAATACAATGGAGTGCTTCAGCTTCGCAGTGGGCTGGGCACATCGCTCGTGGGGCAGTCGCTCCCACAAGGTGGACCGCCGATCTGGTGAAGGTCGCGGGACCCGGCTGGATGAGGTTAGCGCAGGACCTGTCGTCGTGGAGATCCCTGGGGGAAGCCTTTGTCGTCAGGCAGTGGACGTCTACATGCTGATATGATGATTATGACAAATTGAGTGTCATTGTTTGGCAGAACCAGATGCGAATACACTATATAGATGAATACGAGTATACAAACTACTGCTGGCCTGCGCCTGTTGATATAAGAACAGTACTTCTGTGTTCTTGTGTGTTTGTGCATTTTACGTGTAATGGGGCCTTTTGTATAATGCACAGAAACGATACCAAATTATTTTCATAGAATAGCGTCAAGTACAGATATCCTATAAAACACACACAAACACACTTTTGAAAGAGTAAAGTTCAAAACAGGTAAGCAGACACGAGTGAACACTTTCCTAAACCCCTGTTTTACATACTTATATCAAAGCCTTTTCACGCACACGCATACTGTTCTCAAATTCTATACACATAGCATCCACTTTCTTAGAATACAGTGCAGGATTGACGCGGGTGTCAAATAAAGCGAGATTTCGACAGCAATCCTACACACGTCAGCGAGAAAAGCAAAATGTTACTCGGGAGGCGCTACAGTTTCGATCACATTATATACTAGCTGTTTCCCGCGACTTCGCCCGCGTAGAAAAGTTGAAAGAAAACCCATCACCCACATTAAATTTAGATTGGCCAATTAACCGGCCGATTTAAATAATGTCTATGAATTATAGCCTACGTGGTATACTGATGTTTATTGTAATATTATTTATTACTGTATAAATTTTCATCAAAATCTGTTCTGTAGTTTTTGCGTGAAAGAGTAACAAACATTCTCACAAATATCCTCACAAACATCCAAAAATCCTTACAAACGTTCGCCTATATACGTACTTAAACACCCGTGTACCAATACCTACCTAATATTAGTAGGAGTAAGATAAGATAGGATTACCTGGATAAAACAGAATAGAAGATAGTAGTATTGAAACAAAACATGCACGTGCATACAACTGATTACAAAACATTGCTTAAAGTATATTTATGCACTGTTTTGTCATGTCACTATTTATTTGAGGACTGCTACCATCTTTATGATCCAATAAACGCTACAACAACATTACTGGGCGCTACTCGATACCGAAGTCAAATAAACGCTACAACAACATTACTGGGCGCTACTCGATACCGTAGTCAAAAACTGTACTGTATAATATGATGAGTGATCAAGCATTTCCTGTTTTTCCTTATCAACAGTTTTTGACTTCGGTATCGAGTAGCGCCCAGTAATATTGTTGTAGCGTTTATTTGACTTCGGTATCGAGTAGCGCCCAGTAATGTTGTTGTAGCGTTTATTTGACTTCGGTATCGAGTAGCGCCCAGTAATGTTGTTGTAGCGTTTATTTGACTTCGGTATCGAGTAGCGCCCAGTAATGTTGTTGTAGCGTTTATTTGACTTCGGTATCGAGTAGCGCCCAGTAATGTTGTTGTAGCGTTTATTTGACTTCGGTATCGAGTAGCGCCCAGTAATGTTGTTGTAGCGTTTATTTGACTTCGGTATCGAGTAGCGCCCAGTAATGTTGTTGTAGCGTTTATTTGACTTCGGTATCGAGTAGCGCCCAGTAATGTTGTTGTAGCGTTTATTTGACTTCGGTATCGAGTAGCGCCCAGTAATGTTGTTGTAGCGTTTATTTGACTTCGGTATCGAGTAGCGCCCAGTAATGTTGTTGTAGCGTTTATTTGACTTCGGTATCGAGTAGCGCCCAGTAATGTTGTTGTATCGTTTATTTGATCATAAAGAGGATAATTTTGGATACCGCAGCAGTCCTCAAATAAATAGTGACATGACAAAACAGTGCTTAAATATACTTTAAGCAATGTTTTGTATTCAGTTGTATGCACGTGCCAATGCCTATAGTTCTATCCAAGTTCTATCTATCAATAGCACAGAGGAAATAACGTTATTAATAGTTCCATTGTGTATTCTGACGGACAAAATTTTAAATTCAATTAATACAATTTATGCCAGTCTTCAAATAAGGTAATTTTTAACATTAATTTGAACTCATTCTTATTCGACCTCCGGGACTCGCAGAAAATTAAAATTTCCCTCTTTTGTCATTTCTCTTATTCCATTGATCAGTATAATATTTAAATAAATGAGAGTGGAAAGGCCCATATTTATTAAAATAGGTCATTTCATTTCTTCATCATCAGCCTGTCCTAGTCCACTGCTGGATATAAGCCTCCCCTAAGGCGCGCCACCGTACTGAACCCGGTCTTCTGTATATGTTTTTTTACTAGAAAATCGCTTATTGTTCAGGATGTTTGTTGTTCAATCATGCTGTAGGTAACGGCTGACCCGATTTGATGAAACTCATTACAATGCGCTATCACTATCCTGTTAATGTCTCCTGCAATAATAGGTATATAGGATACTTCTTAACGCGATCGAAGTCCATTAATTTAAATAGTGTGAAGATACGTACCTATTATTAAATGATACAATGTACAACAGACCAATTAGATAACCTTAAATCGTAATAAAATGCTCATTTCCTTTATGTGCATAATAACGCATCCGTTATTGAGTTTTACTTCGATATTAAAGTGATTATTAATTCTTGAAGATTAAACTCAATAGTGTTAAGGTCTAACTATAGGCAGGTAGTCAGTAGTGTCTTGCACTTTACACTGTGTGAGGTATTTCGTTGTGTTAAAAGATGGGTGCGCGGGTAAGTGAGGTCATCACTTTACCTACTAGTCAAATCGGCTTTGTGATCGGATTGATCTGACCAAAGACACTTTTTGTGTCCACGGTTTGATTACTGTAATATGTTGTGGTGAGATTGAAGAATGTAAGGAATTAAATAATAGAAATTTAAAAATTATATATTAAATAACTTAACTAATAATAATTATCTATACTATTATTAAAGAGGTAAAATCTGGTGGATACTATCTTATACATCTTGCAAAGAACCAAATGATAGCGGGGTGTAAAATACACCTAGCGCCATCTATTGACAAACTTTAAAACTAAGAAACTGGCACGATTAGAATGGGTAAAAAAAATTAAATAACATTTAAATAGTATACTTTATAACGCGGATGAAGTCGCGGGGCATCGGCTAGTTAGTTTATAAAGAGTTCTGAATGAGTCAGAAATGAAACTTTCGCGATAATTCCATGGATGTCAAAACCTTGTATTTTTTCCAGAAATTCCCTCTCTTATTCGCTGTGCTGTGCTACGCCGCAATCTTCACCAATGGATACCCTCAGGGTTCGAGTACCATCTCACGTGGCGGTGGTTACGCCGAGAAACCAGCAACAAACGCGTATGGTTACGATGTGGTGTCACCAGCAACCGGCTCATACAGATACAATGAAAGGTTATCGGCCATCGACGATGTCGGTTATATCAGACAGCTACCAGCAATCAACGCATTCGGTAACTTTGATAAATTACCAGCAAATAATACGTATAAATCCAACGAAAAGTTACTATCAGTCTACCCCATTGGTTATAGAGAGTTACCACCAAATGGCGCATATAGATACGATAGACAACCGCCAATAAATAACGAAGGGTACAACAAGTTCCCAGCCATCAGTAACATCGGATATAATAATCCTAACCAGTTACCAGCAGTTGGCGCATATGGATATGACGTCTTACCAGCGAAGGACGCATATGGATATGTTAACGAGAAACCAGTGCCCAGACCGTTGTATACAACAACACAGAGACCGGACTTCTCCAATGAGCCAGCGACCACTTTGCCGCCCCTGACCCCGCGGCAGCAAATATACGTGACCTTAATGAATGCCGTGATGGGCAACATCTCTCCAGACCAGAACGTCATGCAGGCGGCTGCACTAGGCTAAGAGAATATCATAAAAGTGTAAGCACTTAGTGCCTAAAATTATGTAACCAATAAACTTCAATGTTTAATGACACGCCTATCTATCTACTGCTTATGAATAATTTGTTTTTCGCGTTGTTACTCCTCTTCGAATGGGTATTGTATGAATAGTTTGGTTCGTCGGCAAGCTGATTCACGTGAGCGGAGGCTTTTTATTTCAGTGTTAATCAAAATTGTTTCCTAAGTCTATAATTACATTTAATTTGTACTCAATTGCCTGATAAGTAGCACGCAAAAAAACGTTAAAATCGTTAAAATTTTTAATCACTTAAGTTTATTCTGCGTAAGGCGGCTGGCAGTGAATGGATGCGGAGATCTGAGGATCGGGTTCAGTGGCGCTTGGGAAGGCTTATGTCCAGCAGTAGATTAGTGCAGGCTGATGATGATGATGTTTTAATTTAAATTTTCAATTGGTACACCCTAATCGTTTGATAATTTATTTGTATTAATGTGTACCTATAAACTTCTCGATCCCTGTTATAATTTATCCCCTAGGTAATGTTTAAAGGCAACCTTTATGAAAGTCACGTTTAATGCCGAGGATTGCACGAACAACATTGTGGCTCCACTCCTCAAATGAAATCGAATTTATTGGCAATATTTTGTGCCCGGTCATCGCAGCTGAGTGCGATTTGCTCCACAGCAGAGCTAGCAGAGCTGAACCGTACAACATGTGTTGCTACGCCGCTGAAAAGCAATGACGTGTCGCTTGCCTGCCTACTGAGCAAAACTAGAAGAGTCTCATCTCATATACCGGGAAATGAACGGTCCTTACCTTAGTTATAGCCGGCAAACTCTTTGAATAGTGACCTTGACTGCACAGAACAGTCCCGCCATCGAGCGCGATATTGGTAGATCAGATCGAATCGAGCACGCTCCTGGTAGATCAGTCGCCTACATGCGCGAACTTTCCCCCCTTCGTCACTCAATGTTCAAGAAATTTGTCAGCTACTATACCTAGGAAGCGGTGGCTGTATCGGTGGTAGATCAAAAATTGAGTACCCATCAAAACAAGTTATCCCTAAAGCATTCTTACACAACCAACAAATACATATCATGGCGTATCGTAGTGTCAATACGTATAAGTATGCATACATCGGCGATCGGGAATACTACATACATTCACATAGTGCAAGATCGGGCCAAAATACTTGGATTGGTCATAATTAAGTTGGCAGATCGTACCTACTCATAATATTAAGCAACTAAATCATTTTGGCACCGGAGATTTCGAATTACATCAGGCTGGCGGAAAATTCATTACTTAATTAAAAGTACCTAAGTAGAAATACATATGTATTTCTTTCGTATTCTGAAGGTATTGTGTACACACTATGATATAACAATGTTTTCAGAAAAGGTGTCCGTGGGAAAGTTGTAGTAGCATTGGTGACACTTCCTGAAGAATGTATCGGCGATGATCTGCGTTGTAACAAAAGGGATTGTAAATTGAATGAATACCTCGCAGCCGCCACATTTGTTAGATTTGTTCACCCAACAATGTCGGCAAGGTCTTATAAAGCTGGGACCATGGTGTTATTGATTAAACATAAGCTCCTACTACATTGTTCCCTCTTAACATTTATCATACTGATAGATAAGAGAGTGCATCACTGCTGCATGAAATGATCTCTATAAAGTTAAGCACAACAACGGCGTGCTCTAGTGAAGAGAAATTATGACAACTGACTAGGTGTATATTATATACTCGTAGCAGCGAGACGTAGAGGTGGGTTTGAATTAACCACTAAAATGATTTTCTTCCTCAAAATAATTGTATAAAAACCACCGAAAATAATATTTGACAAATTACACTCAGTAGGTACTATCGCAACAAACTGAACTATGTTTATACCTAGGTCATAGTTGTAGGTAGGTACCAGTTTTCTATAGATGTATTCTAACCTAATATAGAACCTTAATAGCTTTAAGGTTTCCGAAATATCAATATTAACTGTTCGAATTGTTTGAACGTTCTATCTTCCGTATCGAGAAGGCAGGTCCGGTCCAGTATTTCTTCCTGAAGTCGTCAAATCCGATGGGGACAGCGCTATTGACTCTCGCAAAGGAGTATAATTCATGACCTAGTTCGTAACTATTCCCATGTCTATAAATCTGTGGAGTGCGTGCCTCATTGCGCACGCGTCTATTTTCCGCTACATGGTTCATACTCGGGCCAGTGCGCGCGATGCACGGCACAAATTCATTGACCTCACAATGCACTCTCATATTTCTTGTCAATAAACTATTATGTTCTTACGTAGCAGAAGATCTCATCTTAAATGATGGGGCCAGGTTCACCCGGCGACACTGCGACCCTATGGGATCTATTGTGTCCGCCCTTGTGACTACCACCTCTCCTCACCAAGTGTTCGCTGCACTGAAGGAGCGTAGGAACCTGTAGTCCTCGGGTTCAGGATAGGCAGGACACTCATTTGCCTTGCTTGTAGCAGAAGATAGTCGATGTAGTCAAAAAGTTAGTAGTAACCATATTGTCGGAGACATAACCGTTGGGGAAGACTATAATAGTTTTCGAGTGAAGACCACGCGTGGGCAAGCGTAGTGTGAGACGCCCCCCGGCTAAATGGGGCGACGATCTGCGTAAGGCGACTGGCAGTGACTGAACGCGGGAACCGAGGATCGGGGGACGCGCCTTGTGGGAGGCCTATTCCATCAGTTTACAGCAGTTAGGTAATAGTTAAGAATCATAGTTATGATCTTATGATAGAGTTGGTTGACTGGTAGACATTTTCTTTTCGTATTAAGTTCGCAGTATTATAATAAAACCATAATGTTCACTGCCTACCTACGACTTAAGTACATAATGAATTATAATAATACATTTTCTCACTTTTCAAGCTAATAGGCTTGCCCGTGGGCTTGGCATTTCCCACGTGAGGTGGCGAAGCGGCCAGTATACCGTTCATTTCAATTTGTTTCAAAGACAAATGAACATTCTATTCACGAAGCAGGATACATTCGCGTTGTATTTCTCATAGACCTAAATTCTGCAGGAAAATATTGTGCCAATAAAAATCAAAGATGTACTTTCCTTTCATCGTACAGTATATTGAATATGACTGCCTTTATGGAAAAGTAATTGAAAAAGAGACTTGAAAACATGAAGCGAATGAATAGATAGGTTCGAATAATATCATACTTGATTAGATTTCCAAATGAAAAATGACGTACAAGGTGATGTGGAAGTGGGTTAACACTAGTAGTTCCGTGAGAACAGTAGACCTCGCCAGCCCTTATCCCTTAGAGTGTTAAAAAACCCGTTCGGGTCTCAAATGTAGTTCAAATACTAAACTTTATGTAGTCTAGATAGAATTCTTTTTTCAAAAACCAAAATATGACGACTATGTAAATATGGCCACATTCTAATGAATATAAACCAAACCTAAAAGAAACCAACAAAAGTCAACTTTGTAGTTGGAGACAGAAAAAGTACCTACTAAAGTGACAAAAATTTGCACTTTAAAGCTTAATATTTCGCCCCCCCTGGACCCCTGAATCAAAAAATGTTTTTCACACACCCGCGATATTTTTGAAAGACCCATCCAACGATACCCCACACCATGGATATCACGCGGAAAAAAATAATTTTCCATTTTACGTATGCAGTTCTATGAACATAATTTATTTTTTCAACTTTCATAAGTCGATCCACTATTACTCAAAAACTAATAGAACCTACTTAGCCGTAATAGTTTTCCTTGTAACTACGTTATATATTCTACTGCCATGAATTTTTTCACATTTCCAGAAGCAACCGTTTAGCTGGCAGGGGGGGGGACATGTGACTCTAACAAAAATTACCGCTTTAAAGCTTAATATTTCGCCAACGGATCCCTAAATCGAAAAAATGGTATTCACACACCAGCAATATTTTTGAAAGACCTATCCAACGATATCCCACACTATGGGATTCACAAGAAAAAAAAAGTTCACTCCCACTTTGCGAGTATGGTAGGTACTCTAAAAAAAATGTTTTTCAAAATTTTATTCTACTCATTTTGTAGGTTTAATTAATTTATACCTATGCCAAATTTTCGTCAAAATCGGTTGAAAAATGCGACCTGTAGAGAATTACAGACAGAATAACAGAAGGACAGAAAGACAGAAGGACAGACGGACATTAGCATTTTTGGTCAATCTCGAAACTTAGACGCTTCGCTCGCTTCGCTCGCTCGGTCAATTACAGAGTACCTATTATCACCAAATTAAAGTTGGTTCTATACTATAAGCTAAAGAGGCATCAATGCATTATTTGTAACCCACGTGTATTTTAGATTTACAATGATAATGTCCAATCTGAAAAACGTTCAATCTTAAAAACGTCCAATCTTAAAAACGTCCAATCTTAAAAACGTCCAATCTGAAAAAAATATTATCTGAAAAACGTCCAATCTTAAAAAGGACCAATCTGAAAAACGTCCAATCTCAAAAAAATCCAATCTTTAAAACGTCCAATCTGAAAAATGTCCAATCTGACAGACGTCCAATCTGAAAATGATCCAATCTGACTGAAAAATGTCCAATCTGACGGAAAAATACAAATACAACCTATGATATGCCACAAACCAAAAGGCATGAAAAGCTTCATTTTCGGCTCGTCCACTGGTAGGGAACAGTGTACGTACACTAAATTGATTTTTTTTCGTCTGGACCTGTCTATCCGCCGGATAACTCAAAAATTGCTATATAGATTGAGGTGATATTAAAAAACAAACTGTGTGTAGCCCATCATTTACTATCTACACTTTATTGACTTACTTTCTTAAATAAATAATACTTTAAAAAGTAAAACAATTTCTTTCTCGAAAATTTCTATTCAAGGCTATTAAGTAAGTAGTTAATTCATTTCACACATCCACAAACAATAATTTTAGGAGTGTCCATCGGTTAACACGTTTTGAAACTATTTCCCGGAAAACTCATACCCCGTTGGAAACTGCGAATAGAGCTATTTCCAATTGACAAACGCTTCCAGCGCGGCGGGGCCCCGCCGCCGGACGCAATAAGGGCGATTTCCCGAACATGTACGGAATTCGGGTCCAGTGTCCGGAATTCAGATTTGTTCGGAACTTTCAGGAATGGGATGGCACCAAGTCAAAATAAATTATTGAAATGAAATATTTCCTAAATTCTAATGAAAGTATTCTAATAAAATCGGTCCACAATTGACGGAGTAGTCGGTGAGTAGTCGGTACATTAAAAAAAACATACATACAGACGAACATAGAACCTCCTCCTTTTTGGAAGTCGGTAAAAATAGATATAAATTGAATCAGAAACTATTATATTTTATAAAAAGTTACCTAACAGCGTGTGCCTAACTAATTAGGTAACTATTCTCCATCAATCAAACAATATAATTGTGACATCATGGGCAAAAATCCATAAGGTAAGTGTGTACAAATCACTTTATATTTATATGCTTCCTATGTCTCTGACGGGATAGGCAGAAAGAACAATTTACTGAATTTCTTCTTTTGGTACCCCTGCATAATCGTAATTAGTTTAGGTACCTAACTACCTACCTACATATTTATAGGTACAATTATGAAAAATGCTTCCGTACGGCGCCGTTTCACGGCACGCCGCCCGCCCCATGCCGAGCTGATTTTAAGTTTTAGAACTACGTTCCTACTAATATCATGTTTAGACTTCTTTTTACCACAGAAAAACAAAAGTTTATTCGAGAAAGTTTAATAGACGAAGCCACCGACAACAGCTAGTTTGAAATAAATTAAAATTGCATTCATATCTCTTGCCGACGGCAAAATGAGCTTTTATTATTGTTATGCACTCGTTTTAATATTATGGTTGTTTTAACGATGTCTGATAAAGCTGCGTAATTTTGTACCGTGAATACTATTAAAAATATAATTTCATGAACTTTTTATTATACGGATCGAGTTCCTCATTGAAAAGTTTTACTCACCCAAGTAGGTATTTATAACCGGCATTTAACAGGTAACAGAAAGGAATTACTTAAATAGTATCAGAAATCGCCGTAAAAAGTTGAGACCTTTGGAGATCTTTTCTGCAAACTTACATGACCATTTAATTTTTTTTCGGCGGACTAAAGCTCTTTATTTCACGTCTTCATTATCTCAAAATTTCCAAGCTCAGATTCCTATATAAATTCTTCTATACGAGTGAAATATATTTACGAGGCCCGTTCAGAATATAAACGTCAACCCTTCGACTATGTCTCTGTCGTGCTGAAACACTTTTTTATACATCATCCTTCCCTGAGATGAAAGGGGTGACAGGAGCCGAATAGACAAATTGGGCCGTTTTGCTTGACATAAAACAATAAGATGATATTCCCTGGGGCACACCGGGCCACTGCGTGTTTGGGCGGTCCATAAAGTTGAATAGGTTATAAATCCAGAGCATGGGGTCAGGGTGAGATTCTGTCAGACCTCGCAGTCCAAGTTTAAAGTAATTTGGTTGGCAGAGTCAGGATGGACAACTTTGTACTTTCTGTGGGATTGTAAGAAACCTGGTAAGTCCAGTTTGGACTTATCAGGTTTCTTACAAACACCACAAATTTGTGTCCCGGTTCTGAATGTAACTTGTAATTACCTAAATGAAGTCAAAATTGCTGAAGGTAAGTGTAGCATAATGCTACATTAAACAAAGAGTATCTTATCTTCTGAGGGGGCCAGGAATACCTGGCGACACTTCGACCCTATGGGATCTGTTGTGCCAAACTCCTGTCCGCCAAACGGTGCCCCAATCCGTTTTTTGGTGGACTTCACATACGCCTTAGAATAGTAAATACCAGTCTTTGGTTTTTGCAGGTTTCCTCACGATGTTTTCCTTCACCGAAAAACCTGTAGTATTTTAATAAACCGTACTTAAGTTTCGAAAAACTCATTGGTACGGGCCAGGATCGAACCCACGACCTCATGAACGTGAGGCGAGTGCACAACCAACTAAACAAAGAGTAAATAATATTTTATTCTGTCCGTCCTTATTCAGTCGGTCAAAAAAACATAAATAGAGAAAACCGATATAGTTTCATGAAACCTGGATGCCTTTCCAATTTCTAGGTTCACGAGATGCGTGATTGTGGAGAAGGTTTGAGCCCCGGCTACCTATAGCCGAGTTGACACCTGTGACATGGGTAAACGGGTTTAACGGCAGTTGACAGCTACCGTCCACGGAATTTTTATTTGATTGACATCTACCCGCGTGGCGGATTAGCTTTTGTTATCTTCGTTTTTACGGAATACGCTGGCTTTTCTCGCGGTTCCGTGCACGGGAGGGAAGTAATGATTCTGTCTTTGACATTTTCTTTAAAAGACTTTCTCGGCTCCGTTTTGTAGTTTTTTTTAGTACTTATTTGTTTCAATGTGGATGACATTCATTTATCTATCGGAGATCGGTTCTATTAGTTAGGTTTAAGTAGGCAGACAGAAAGAGGCGGGTGTTTTAAAGCAATAAATATACCCAGGTTTACTTATCCGGTTACAGGGGCATTTTTGGAACGGAAGACCGCATTGTCGGGCTTCCTTCAAATGCCAAAGCACACCAATTGCATAATAGATAAGGACATTTTTCCAAATAAGGAAGATTTTGTTTGGAATTCGTCTAGTTTAAATAATCAGTCAATTCATTGTACTTGTAGTTAATGTTTGTGCAAAATATTTCGTGGGTATTGTATTCTAAAGAATATTTTAATTTCATCGAATAGGTATGACGAAAGCCTTTTCTTAGACTCCTTAGTAAAGACCAGGCCTTATTGGGAATGCATAGGTTTTTCAAGAGGTTGAAGATCAATTACTAAAAGAGTGGCTGCAAACGATTGTAAGGAATATTGAGTTTTTGCGACAAATTAGGTACCTACCTATATTTGGCTAGAGTAGGTAGTTAAATATTTTATGTAAGTATAAATAATGATTGCTGATGTTTCATTCGATTTTCTATACGTTATAATAATATGCGAGACGAAAGTCTTCGACAAGTGTGTGTTGCCAGTGATGACATATGGTACCGAGACGTGGTCCCTCACTATGGGCCTCATAAGAAGGCTCAAGGTCACCCAGAGGGCAATGGAGAGAGCTATGCTCGGAGTTTCCCTGCGAGATCGAATCAGAAATGAGGAGATCCGCAGGAGAACCAAGGTCACCGACATAGCTCAAAGAATTGCGAAGCTGAAGTGGCAGTGGGCTGGGCACATCGCTCGTAGAACTGACGGCCGCTGGGGCAGAAAGGTTCTCGAGTGGCGACCACGTATCGGAAGACGCAGTGTAGGCAGGTCTCCCACAAGATGGACCGACGATCTGGTGAAGGTCGCGGGACCCAGCTGGATGAGGTTAGCGCAGGACCGGTCGTCGTGGAGATCCTTGGGGGAGGCCTTTGTCCAGCAGTGGACGTCTACAGGCTGATATGATGATGATGATGATAATAATATGCTAATGCCCAACCGCTTATAGGGAATACTAAGTTATTTATGTGAAGTTTTTATATACCTACGCGTTGCTGTGGTGGTGGTGTTCAAATGATAGTATTTATTTATTTGTTTAAGTAAGCTGTTTCTGAATATTTATTAATAATCCGTAGAATTTTCGTAAATTTTTTTAATCACAATAAATACCTACATACTAAACACAAAAATACCAAATAATTCAAATCGCTTCCGTCACCTGATGGCAATACTGCGTGCATTCATCAGAATAGATTTGTGTGTAAATGGAGAGCAAATTGGTAGTTTCCGCCGAAAAGCAATCATGTATGCACTAACGCACTGCAGCGACCTCGCATCACGACTAACATTGTTTTCGTAGCCCAGAAATTGTGAAACACGCCTAAAACGCTGTAACGAAATACCTGACCTATTTATAAGCTTAGCGTAGATCTGGGGTGTTCCGCCGCATCACTGTTGTAGAAAAAGTATTGTGAATAATTTGCTGCATTTTTATGGAAGCAAACATGAAGCAAGCGGACAAAAACGAGCAAGAAGAACGGCAGAATGAATGACAAGTGAACGAACTATAGTGAATGAACTCATTTGTGTTGGGCGGGATGTTTCACGAATTTTTGGAATTTAGTAAAATTCTAGATATAATTTAAGAGCGATTCGATTATTGTCGGTTATTTATAAGCACCTACCTCGCTTGAATTATAAAAAGTTTATTTTTATTAAACCTGGGTATTCTGCTAAAATTTTGTAACGGTCGGCTTTGCGCGAGACAATAAACAAGAAAGCTTTCTGTCTTACGCCACAGAATAACTATAATAGTACTTCCGGTAGGTATCCCAAGTCCTTCTCCAGGTTGTCTGGCGGTAAAATATATTCATTTTTCTAAGGTATCATTCATTACTTAGACACGAATTAGAGACCGCGCAGACGGGATTTCCAAAGGACGGGCACTGGAAGCTTCGTCCATACAACCCTGTCTTATTTAAAGTATTATTTCTTATATTTATATAAACCGGCGGTTACAGCACGGCCTCCACAAAAACAGAGCACGACTAGAGTTAGTCGGCGATTTTCAATTAAACCGCAGCACGGCCTCCGCGAGGGCACAACTAGTGCCATTCGGTGATCCACACTGCAGGTTCATGTCCGCATTAAACCATAGACATAAATAGAGAATAAGAATTAAACCATAAACATAGTAGGTTTAATTTGAAAAGAACAGAATCTTTTTTATTGTGGCTTTTTTATTATTATTATAGTGTCGCAAACAGCCACGAAGCTGAAAATAGCCTCGTGCACAGCTTCGGACATAACGAGTTATCTCTATTTTCTATGAAATTTGACCCTACAAGTGATGGCCACTGGTGGCGACCACACTAAAGAGAATAGTAACTTAGGGGAGACCACACCACCAGTGACTACGTTTGAGCTAGCACTTATTTTAGTTTACGGTAAAAGAATATTTTCTCGAAAGATGTCAGCGATACGAAAGAAAGAATTTTAAAGGTCCACGTTTTCACCAGTCGCTGTCTGTGATAAAAGGGACCCTCGTCGCTAGTTGAGACGTAAGCGAAATGTTTAGGTGTTTTTGTATCAAATAAAATTACTGATGTAGAAATTTTTGTTGTTGTTTTATCCGGGTTACGAAGACGTAACCCTCTTCATGTTTGTTTTGTTGTTCTGAAAAAAATATAGGTAGATACTCACCTTTGAAAGATTTTACATTTTAAAAAATTAGAAGACTAAGGGCTTCTTTCACCACTTGCTGATAAAGTCCCAGATACCCTATCTGCAGGTTATCTGACAGATAGCCTATTTTTTTGGTTTCACAGGTATCTGATTGCCTATATCTTATATATTTTATATAGTCTATCAGACAGATTTATCTGTTAGATTAGTTTATCACTAAGATTACTATCTGTAACAATATCAGGAAGTGGTGAAAGAAGCCCTAAATTAAACTTACTGGACAAATCGTGTGGTTTTCCTATTGTGATTCTCGTAGTGATTATTGGTGATACAACCTATTGCTACGGTAATGCCAAAAGGCGCTTTAGCTCTGATCCTGGTAATTCTTAATATAGTGAACGGCAGCCGGATGGCGCGGCATTACATGAGTTTGTAAAGAGGAAATTAAATATATGCAGCGGCGACGCCGTAGATCTTAAACAAGTCGTCATTACACCACGGCAATTTGTTTACTGTTGACTATTCGTGTGACAAACGATCACAGTGTGGTTGAAACTGGAACTTAACCCGTCAGGCACAGTATGATGCCCCCGAGATATCATAAGCTCTCAAGTATCCACCTTGATTGATGAACCGATCGACTCCAATACGATATGTAAGTTTCCGTACCCAAACTGAAATTGTAGAGTACCTACCTAGAGTTAATAAAAAGGTTTTTAGTGTGACAATGATTATACCGGTGTGTCGAGGGGCAATCACAAAATAGGTAGTCGTTCTTATAGTCATGCAGAAGCGAGAAGTTCAGTACTTCTATATCATACTGTATAATGATGGGTTTTTAAACTTATAAGTATCTACATACTTCAGCACTTTAAATGTACCCAGTGAGCTTATAATGAAATAATAAAAAAATGTTTTTTTATATTTTTTGCACTTTTGAAAAGTGGAAATCCAAAGGATGTAAATGTCAATTGCAATAGAATTTATTTTGTTTGTCTTTCTTATAATAGGTATGTCTAATAATAAATTGTAGGACTTGAAAAAAAGAGAGAAAAGAGAAGAAAAAAAATTATTTCCCATTTTTCGTATGCAGTGCAGTTCTATGAACATAATTAAAATTTTCGACTTTCTTAAGTTAATTGACTATTACTCAAAAACTAATAGAACCTACTTAGCTGTCATAGTTTTCCTTTTAACTACGTTATATATGCTACTGCCGTGAATTTTTTCACATTTCTAGAAGCAACCGTTTAGCTGGCAGGGGGGGACACGTGACTCTAACAAAAATTACCGCTTTAAAGCTTAATATTTCGCCAACGGATCCCTAAATCGAAAAAATGGTATTCACACACCAGCAATATTTTTGAAAGACCTATCCAACGATATCCCACACTATGGGATTTACAAGAAAAAAAAAGTTCACTCCCACTTTGCGAGTATGGTAGGTACTCTAAAAAAATGTTTTTCAAAATTTTATTCTACTCATTTTGTCGGTTTAATAAATTTATACCCATGCCAAATTTTCGTCAAAATCCATTGAAAAATGCGACCTGTAGAGAATTACAGACAGAAAGACAGGAGGACAGAAAGACAGAAGGACAGACGGACATTAGCATTTTTGGCCAATCTCGAAACTTAGACGCTTCGCTCGCTTCGCTCGCTCGGTCAATAATTATGTACGAGTACGTCACTTTGCTATTAACAAAACAAGTCAATTAAAAGTAAGTAAGTATATTAAATAGTTGTATTTTCAGGAAGCCAAATAGATTGGGTAATAATTGCGTGCTTAAACTTCACTTTATGTATACTTAGTAATCTTGAGTGCGTAGTCAGATTATACAGTGTGACATTCATACCCCATAATTATTGTCATTGATAATGCGGTTCCTAAACACATTCGTTCTACATGAAGGTTACTGATGTAAGATTGTTCAAACTGAGAAGGAAAATACTTACTATGTCTCGAAATATCCATCAATACACCTCCCTATTATGATGTATTTTGTAATTATGTTTCTCGTGCGTATTGTTAGTCATAGTGGAACTATATAGGTACGAGGTAAGGAAGCACACCGTAACTTACCTATATTATAACCCTGCATCGGTTTGTCACCTCTGCCTGATTCATACAATTTATTCGTACCTAAGGTACTTTTTTAAACGTCACTTTGTAGTAATAAGAATTCAATGGCAGTGCTCTGAATGTGAATTAATATTTATAAGTCTATTAATGTAGTAATACACTGGCAGTAACATTTAGATCTTTTGTCTATTGTGTTTACTTCATATTTGAGACACTTTATATTCCGATCAAGCAATATAATTGGTAACGTATAGGTAACTACATGTTTACAAAAAACTTTGCATAAAATTACAACTTTTTTTTCAAGTCACTAAAATAGTAGGTATGAGTCCTACTGTAGGACAAACGTTTATGACCTACTGTAGGTCATAAACGGAAGGCAACGATATGCTGACCGATGTTATAAGTAATATCTATTATGTTTAAATTAATAAAAATCTGTATAGATACTGTCCTCACGGTATCCTTGAAAAGCATGTACTTTTGTAATGTTGTATTTTAAACGAAAAATAATATTAAAAACCTGACGAGAGTGTCCTAACATTAAATTATTAGCCTCTTCAAACATCCGAGTTTGACAACCAGCTACCCCTTGACCATGCCCCATCGACTCCCCCACCCCAAGTGAAAATTTTCCAACTAGAAATATTCCGGCCCAGTTCAATTAGAAACTAGATAACTATAGCAAATTACTACAACATCACCAGTTCTACCCAAAACACAAAATAATACGCAAGATTGGCTGAAACTATAAAAATCAATGTTAATTACATTTATATACGTCCAATTAACCGAAATTATCTGACAGGGGCGGCAAAAGACAAAAGCTTTGGGACTGTATGAATTCCCATGACGTTTGAGTGGTTAAACAAAAATCTGCTAAATAAAGCTGCACAGTCATGCTACAGTATACGGCAAAGAATAAGTCCTACCAAAATCAACCCTTTTGTTTTTAGACTTCTTGCTTGAATACCTATTAAATCTAATCCTACAACAAACTCAAAAGCTTTTCTTGTATCTAACTTTATTCGATTAGAGGTGGCTCCTTTGAAAGTAACATGTGATCGCGGTGTTATTTATAGCGTTACAAAATTACCCACAAATGGGGTTCATTAGTGTCAGGCTGGTTACTTGCGCACAGGTTACTTCTCGATCTAACCGCAGGTAACCAGGCACGGGGTCAGCAGCGGAGCGGGAACCCTCGAGTGGGATAATGACCTTCTATTTATTTCATAAAACTATAAAATAAATAACTAACAAAAAGTCAGCAATATTTTTTCCATGCCAGTCAATTTTGGGACATATTATGTTCTGAGTATCAGCAGAATGGTCCAGTATAGTTTTTGGGGGGACAGACAGACAAAAAGCTTCAAAATAAACGTCAATTAGATTTAAGGGATCACTAAAAGTAAGCAAAGCACTGAGACTGACACTCATGTCACCTCGCATGGTGGACTATAGCCAAGACTCAGAACGTTAGGCGTGTGTCCCATATATTAATAATTATATCAAATAAAATAAAATATAAAATAAAATAAAAGCATCACGTACCTACTTACTTACAAATTTTTTATTAAATTTAAATTTATCTCATAGAAGTATGTAAACCTCTAATTACTTAAAATGTTTACTACAAAACAATTACTACGTAGTAGGCTGCTAATTTGATTTGATTTTGGTAAAACTATACAGAACTGTAGGTGTAAGTGCTTTCAAACCTAAATCCTGGCTGCGTACCTGGAACCTGTAACTAACTACAAAGCGAAACAGCATTATAGCTTTCGCTACGTACTAATTTATTTTCTCGGTAAATGTTCGTAGTGTTTTAGGTATGGACACACAATAAAACAACATAGGAATATTTTTTCACGGCGCGCCTTTCTCGTGAACGACTGCTGAAAGCAATATTGAAAGTTTTCAATAGAAGTTATAAAAAAGTAAAGTAGTAAAACTTATTGTAGGCCTTTAATATGACACAAGAAAACAACAATTTTTCGACTTTTACTTAATGTACTTAATTTTATTTTTACTTACCTATTTAAAAATAATTTAATTTAATACCTACTTACTACAAATACTATTTACTATGGTAACTTACAGTAATATATGGTAACTTTACAGGGATACTTTGGCAGTACATTTTTTGAAACATTATGAAGAAATTGCTAATCCTCTCGTCGTCGCATAGAAACACTTAAAATAATGAATTCAAAAAAACTTAAAATAATGAAGTTAAAATTATAAATTTTTACGTAGGTATACAATATATCTGAGTATATATAATTATACATCATAATTGTACCTACATAAATATTTTTACTGTTTATATTTTTCATCGATTCTTATCAATGAATCATCTGATATTTGTTTTGCTAAAATTTAAACATTTTCATAATTAGTTCAGTTAAGTAGTTCTGTAACCCAAGGATTAACAATAAAGATATAAAATTTAGAAAACACCGAATACAATAATTTTATAAGTACAAATAGCCAATTAAAATGTTAATTTTCACAACAGTTTTCAATGATCGCGTGTTCTACTTCATTAGGCAATGAATGCATTATGGAAACTATAATAATCTATCGAAATCGTTCATAGACGACTCACTATCATATCACACAAGGTTATCATATCACACTGCTTCGTTTAACTTCGTAATGACGAAAGCGTGGAACTTTATATACAGTCCATGCGTCTAGAAGTTCGTGTATTTGACCCACTAACGATGACCAGTGTGGAATTGGAACACTGGGAAAAGCTCTGTTCGTTCTTTAAAGAGATTGACAAAGGTAAAAGCATAGATTTAGGATGTAGCGAAAAATTTTTAGGTCTGTGGATACAAGGAAGGTGTGACCGAAAAACTAATAAAATAATGATTTAGCTTTTTACGATTGGCAACAATATTTGAACTGAACCCCGACCGCAACTAACGCCACCCAAGTACCAGTGAGCCACGGACTGTATATGAAACTAAGCGCAAGAAATTTTACTTAAGTATGTACCAAGGTAAAGTGATTTGTCAACAACTTACAACGAATTTCATCTCAACAAACACTTAAATCAATTTACATCAACCGCCCGAAACGAACCTTAAGATAGCTGACACTGGTTCACATAACTTAGAAGTTTGAAAACGCCACCTCTACTACAACGTTTAAACTAAGAGTTCGTGTAAGTGTATGTAACATTTGTTGAATAGCACAGTGGTATATCAGCCCATCCTCATGATGTTCCGGCGTCGAAGCAACCGCTCCATTGCGTAGAACACGCGATCTGACCCTCAGTAGGGGCACACTATGCCCCCTGCTCCGGGTACTGCTACAGAATCCGGGAAATGCACTCTACAGATATCCTTGTAGGTCTTCCCTTGCCTCTGCGGTTTCTCCTGCCTGTAGCCATATCCGCTGTAGCCGCTGTATCCGTTGTATCCGTTGTCGTAGCCATAGTTGCCGTAGCCGTAGGATCGTCTTCCGTTGCCGTTGATAGCATCGTATATAGCGTCGAAGAACGGAGCCGATTCGACTGCTACGGCCAGTACCAGGATGGCGAGGAGAATGTATTTGGATGACATCGCGGAAGAGCAGGCAATTGTGCGAATGAGGTGACGGTCAACGCGCGTCGGGAAGCTCGCGGCGGTGGAGAGTGATCGCGAATGATGGCGGGTGCCCAGGCGCCCGGTTTATATATCGGCCTCGGCTCATCCGACAGATAATGCTCGCGGAGTGCGCCCGCGCAGGGTTCACGGTCCGTACCCTGGAACCGCATTGAGCAGTTGTTTACGCCGGAGTAGTGGAAGGGTACGTTTCGCAAGGCAATTTCAACATAAACACTAGGAAGTAGAACGGCTGACTAGATAAGAGCTTTGTCCAAGGCGAAATAAAGTAGAAACCAGAACTTACACACAGTATACGCACCTATAGACTTTGTGGAATGTCTACGATCGAGTTTTAAGGTGCAGTGAGAGAGTAAAATGGAATCAACGAACAATCGCAATTGCTTAGCTAACAATACTTATTTGTGTAAACATAAAAAGTCTCTAATTTCAGTTTAGCTCTTGTAACCCTTTAAGCTGTTTCTTTGAAAGTATAGCAAAATTGCATTGTTTAGTTAACTTCATAACAATATTAGTGCCAATATAAAACAAAGCGTTCTAGCACCTGCTTCTCTAAATTAGCAGTATCGAAATTGCCTCATTTCAGTTTTCTCCTATTACTTTCTGACAACTATGTTGGTGTCAGATAGGTTGGCTTACATTCGAAGTCCGAATTTAATCAAGTAGTTAGTAAGTATGTAGAGTGAGGTAAAGCCATGAAGCAATGGGTTAAGCGGAGTCAAGTTCAGTGCAAGCAGCGAACGTTCACCTATGGCCGTGAATGCAACACTTGGGAGTTGGCGTTCAACTAGCACAGTGTGGGAACAAGATTCTTTCACTATCTATACCTTTACGTTTACCCACCTTTGCCTTAATTAGGAATTAAAAAAGACGGCTTTCCTTATAATAATGTTGGTACCTACATTAATATTATTGTGTTGACGGACTTGTCGTTCGTAATGTAGATTAAGTAACGAAAATCAGACCATCAGTTCCATTGAGGTTTATTAGATAGGTACGTGTTTTAACTCCTGTGGCATACTATTTATACCTACCTTTATACATAATCCTCTACTTAAAAACATTACTGAAAAAATTTGTACTTATCTAGATTTTTCAAATCAACAATCGATAACTACTGAATATAGCAGTGAAATCATCATCATCATGTTACTCAGCATAAAACGAAATTATGTCTTTGACAGCAATAATAAAATGTTTTATTTAAACTAACAAGTATATGTAGGTAAACATAAACATTTCGAATGAAATATATGTCCGTGTCGTACAGCTGACAAGTTAATCGGACCCAGGTCTTTTCAGTCGTCAATCAACGGTTTGTACACTGATATTAAAGGTATATCCACACTAGCGCTGCGCTGCGCGACAGTATAAGTATTCTATATGAGCTTTATGGGGCTGCCGCGTCACGTCGTTCAAGTCCGTATTGCTTGCTCCATTGTTATTTTCAAACTCTTTTAAAGAATACATCATGGCGCGGCGTCGCGCAGCGCAGCACCAGTGTTATGTAGTCATACCCATATAGTTTACGATTTTGTTAGACTTCCCGATATTTCGACAACGCCCTATTGATTCATGGCTTTATTAATGGGAACGTGTAACTTGGGTAGTTAAGTTACATGAATACGTAATGTCGGGAAGTAACTGACAGACAACCAATCTGACCACCTACACAAGCCGTAGCGTGCAGGAAAAATTAACCATAAAAAACAAATATTAGACAAACAAGAAAATAAACATCATTAACAAATAAATCTTCTCAGCACTAACAACTAAGAAGTCAGTAAGTAAGAAAACGCTGGTAAATAAAAATTAAGAGAATAAATATAGGTACCCAGTGTACACCTACTCATAGCCTCATAGGTAATTAATTATACACAAAAATATTTTGACTTTTTATAATCCTCCATTTGACTTCGCCATGTAGTCTATGAGTAAATAGTCGATCAACTAAGAAAGTCGAAAAAATAAATTTTGTTCATAGAACTGCATACATAAAATGGGAAAGATTTTTTTCCGCGTGAATTCCATGGTGTGTGGATCGTTGGACAGGTCCTTCAAAAATATCGCGGGTGTGTGGAAACATTTTTCGATTTAGGGATCCGTTTGCGAAATATGAAACTTTAAAGTGCTAATTTTTGACACTTTTATACCTAAGTACTTATTTTTCTCGAACTGCAAAGTTGACTTCTGTTCGTTTCTTTTAGGTTTGGTTTATAAGGGCTGGCGAGGCTGTTCTCACAGAACCACTAGTGTACCTATATCTATTTCTATTTATATGTTTCAATCAAATCTTACATGGCTATTTTATAATGGCAGCGCATGACCCAAATGAACCAGCCAATCACCGTCTGCACGTGCAATCAGTCTTAGCTAAACTAAAATATAAATTATTATGTGCTCAGGTGCACAATCGGTGCCTATTAACTAGTAAATGCATGAATTTTAGTTGGCAGTTGCACCATCTCACCAGGGCCGGCGCCCTTTTGGCCGATATCCTATCGCTTGAAGTCATGAAAAAAGTTACAATAGTAAAATAAAACTAATATTAAAACTGCTACCTAGCAGTCTAGCGTTTAGTTCGGTTGTTTTGTCCAGTACCGAACTATTGAGGCAAAAGAAAGGTTCAGTGGACCGTCTGTTTAGAGATGTATTTAATTAAATATTATCAATAAATCTCAATCAAAGCTGAAACGATAATTGTCCTGCGTTTGTCCAATTCTACTAGAACACAAAATCATGTAGTCAAGTATCGTTCCCGAATAAACACTATTTATTTAATGCTTTATTTTTAGCATCTGTTTGATGTCCAAAACAATTATTTTTGTTACCTACAAAACAACAAGTTGCCTTATTACCGACATACAATATTATCTATCCTTATCAATGGCAATTTCTTGATAACACTTTATCAGACATTTAAAAAGTTTTCAGTACCTATGCAGAAACCCTTGACCATAGTTCTTTTGAAGAGGGGCGCCGTTTTAAATTATCGCCTCAATGTACTTGCTAGTGCCATTACTGGTTACAGTTCAGTACAACTTGTGGCCCTTTCTCCATCCATGGGTCATATTCTAGGCATGTGATGTAGCACGGGGCACATGGAGAGTTAATTAGCTTACTTGTATTAATACAGTAAAATGTAAAATGTTTAATAGTTTGTTGAACAAACGTTGTTCAGCTAAAAGTAGTACGTAGTGACAATCACATTCACTTTAGAATTACGCTGATGATGATGAGATGTACAAATAAGTATACAGAATTATTTTGAGAGAGAACTTTGTACAATTTGGTCTGGGAATCCCCGCCTGAACAGAATGTCGTAGTAGGGAAAGTCCCAAAGCGTGTCATTATGCGTATTGGTATTTTGTAGGTGGGCATGTCATATTGCGTAGGTATTAATTATTATTATTTTTTTAGAATTGACAATGCTATTGGCCTTTCTTTGGCCGTCACAGCTTCACCGGAGAGAGTTTTTTTATATATATTAGGCATTAAGCGTATAGAAACTAATAGGTCGTTGTGCGAGTCACTCCTGAAAACCTATTTCACAGGTCACTAATAGGTGCTAAACGCCCTATATCCCCAATAACAAATGAGCCCTCGCCACGTCAGCCCCTCGGAATCTTTATGTCCCGTATTTTGTGAACAACACCCGGAGGGTGTTTAGGTCGCCTTATTTGTTCAGGAGAGGACCCGACTTACATTAAATTGATGCTGACCGAAAGAAAATATGGAGTGAACAATAATTCGTTGGTACTTAACAAGATTTATATTATAGTCGGCGACAATGCTTGAACTCGTATGCGGGCCGGTTATTCAAATTAAAATGTATAATTATTTTAGGTATTAAATACTAGCTTTTCCTGCGGTAAAAAGTAGCCTATATGTTATTCTGGGATATAAGCTATCGCTGTACCAAGTTTCATTAAAATCCGTTCAGCCGTTACAGCATGAAAGAGTAACTAACATCCATCCTCACAAACATCCTCACAAACTATAATAGTAAGATAATTTATCACATTATTTCCTTTGTCTCCTGGTGTTCAATTATAAATGTACAGCAGCATCTGCATTCACATTTATATGAGCCATAAAAACCATAATTATTACCTGTATAATACATTATTATATTCGTATTGTGCGTACATTCGATCTATCTATGCAATTAGTTCTTGCATCACAGACTATGATGACCAGCGCATGAAATCATTATACACGATTAGATTTGTAAGTAGGTACGATCCCCAGTGACTGAATACCCTCAACTTGTCAACGGTCACTGTTGAACATAGACCTTCCGGGCTTATTTCAATAGCCACAGTCTGTGCAACCTCGGAAGTAGCATCAGTTGCGTATGAACATCATGAAAAATAAGTCAAGCAAGTTTACAGTAAACTTGCTTGACTTATTTTTCTTAAGTTTACTAACAAGTTTGTTTCCAAGGAAATACTTATTAAATACGTAAAGACAAAACGAAGTTCGACTAAAGAATATTTCTAGAAATTAAGCGTCATGCAGGTGGATCGGATCGGATCACGCATGGTTCAGTTGGTTCGACTGTCTGTACTATCCAACCTATAAAGCGAAGCTTTTTGTCCTGATCTGTGTCTGTATGTCCGCCGCATTACTCAAATACTGATGGACTGATTCAGCTGAAATTTGTAACTTATGTAAAATTGTCTGGCAAAGTTGTTTTGCGAAAAATGTAGTGGTACATAATGCGCATGTCGCCTTAGTTATTATGCTTAGCTTAGTGTTTGTTTACACGGTTTATTCAATCCCGTGCCATGTTATTTGGGACATTTATCCTTATACGTGACATGAATTGGTTTCACACGTGGGTTGAATAAACTCATAGATATAAAGATGTCATTCAACTACATTACGTATAGGTACCCTCTTAGATGTCTCTACATAAGATATTTAACAAGACGTATACCTTACGTACTTAGTAATAATAAAACCATAGATTAGATAATAATTCCTAACATAAAACACAATTGCCGATAACTAAAACCATGAATTATACTAATATTCCTGAAGCAACCACTAGAGCGAACCACTGGAGCGTCAGTGATTCATTATCACTCAGAGTTTCATTGTAATATACTAATTTGACATTTTATTTTTATTTATCTATTCATTATTTTATTATTATTTTTTCATGATTTTGATTTTTAATTTATTGTAATGACCTGTAATCAGTTGATTGTAAATAAATATGTCTATATCATATCGAAAGGCCCGAAGTTCGATCCTCGGCTGGACCATTAGACCATTACCAATGGGTTTTTCTCGAAACTTAAGTGCATTTACTGACTGCTCTCAAACGGTGAAGGAAAACATCGTGAGGAAACCTGTATACGCCGAAGAAATTCTTAGGCGCGTGTGAAGTCCACCAACCCGCACTGGGCTAGCGTGGTGGACTATAGCCCGAACGCCCTCGTCGAGAGGGTAGGCCTGAGCCTCAACAGTGGGGATATGTTATTAGGCTGTTGATTTGATTTGGATTTGAACCACTAAGAAACGATTATTCTTAAACTAAGTTTTAAATTGTATGCGGACGATGTCGCGGGCAACCGGCTGTGCGTAGTTATGTCGACAGAGCTAATAGGAATTTAAAAAAAACTTAATGGTAAGTATCAACGTCTCAATTCTCATATAAACGGCCAGCAGCGTCATAGCGCATCTTTAGGAGGCCGTAATGGTAACTCTGAGAGGCTATGAAGCTGAGAGCTCTTATCTTTGTGCAAGTGGACTGCACGCGTTACAGGTTTATATTTCACTAGCGATCACACCCGGCTCTGCTCACGAGAAAATTGAATTTAAAAGTTACCAAGCGTACGGTCGATAAAATTTGTCTAATTCCGTCAATTAATTTTTTGTTCGTGTGTGTATAAATATACCCAGTGTACTTACTCATAATACGAGTAGGCAATTAAATAGTTTGACTTGACTTGGACATTATTTCAAAAAAAAAGTAATTGAAGGTCATCATCATCAACAGCCTATTAATCTCCCCACTGCTGGGGCTCAGGCCTACCCTCTCAACGAGGGCGTGCGGGCTATAGTCCACCACGCTAGCCCAGTGCGGGTTGGTGGACTTCACATGCGCCTAAGAATTTCTTCTTCGGCGTATGCAGGTTTCCTCACGATGTTTTCCTTCACCGTTTGAGAGCAGTCAGTACATGTACTTAAGTTTCGAGAAAATACCCATTGGTACATGGCCCAACCGGGGATCGAACCTCGGACCTTTCGATATGATAAGGTCGCGTCTTATCCCCGAGGCCACTGACGCTCTTTGAAGGTATCCGAGTATTACTGTCCTTGAGCAAAAGTTTGCGGGAATGAACCTAGGCTGCGACTGACCAAATCCAGGGTCAAATCCACGCTACCAGCTGAGCACATACATATATTCCATGCTCGCTACCACACCCATCCCACAGTACATACGTGGGTTTAAAAAAACGCACAGGCATACAGTTTTTTCCCCTTAGTATATAAAAAATATAGAGCAACACGTCATTAGAAACAGCGTCCTTACACTGCGCCTTTACCGCCCATTTGGTTTGTTTCCACTCCAACCAGCACTATCAACCGCCCATAGAGTTCAATCTACACCTGCTGCTACTTAACTTTACCTACTGAGGTAACATAAAACCATAACCTTTTACCATTAACACTCTAACTATACTAAAACAATATGCGAGTAGACATAGGTGCTCACTTTCTCCAAAAAATAATGAATAAACAGCTTACGTTTGAGATTACGTGTGAATTTATCTAAAAACTAACATTATGGTACCTACAGATGGTTTGCGAGCTGGTATATTTGACCCATCAGCAAATTCTTCTGGCTCTTAAGTTTAAGTTAGGCTATGGCTTAAGTGTATAATGTTATAGGGTTGTCATATTCGTATTGGACATGAATAATTTTGTTTAAGTGTACCTATTAATAACCTATGGACACAGTTGGAATACGTCGTTATACCTTCAAACTAGGAACACAAAAATACATGTTGTTTGACGAAGTACCTACTTAAATACCTACTTAGAATTAACAAGACAAACCGCTTAAATGAGAAAAACATGGCACCAAATTCAAGGCAAACTCGCACTGCATTTAAACCCGCATTAACATTGACAATAAATTAATAAACAGAAGTACTTCTAAGCACTAAACTTCCCGGGAACTCTCACGATTGTCCCGCACATATGTAAATAATCCCGGGAGAGGAAAATTAAAATTACAGCGCGGATTTTCTAATTAGGGATCAAGTGTTTAATTTCCCCGCCGTTAACAATATTACAAACAATTTCGGCCTGTTCTACACCTTACTTATTTATACGTTTATTTTTAAAAAACTTTGCGGAAAAATATTTTTTAACTGACCACTGAAATTATTCTAATGGTATGTTCTAAAAAATACATGTAATGGTCATGAATTACGAATTGGATTTATCTCAAATATATAATTTACTGTATCTTCGTTTTATGACTATGCAATAATATAAAATTTGACATGGAGATTTTATGTACAAGCAATTATAATGATGGTAGTTTTAGCCTAGTAGATGTTAGCCACACAAATATTTCATGAAAAACGCATGGTACTTACATTCAACTTACGTTTATCTCAATTATATAATTTACTGAATCTTCGTTTTATGACTGTGCAAAAATATAAAATTTGACATGGAGATTTTATGTATAAGAATTTATAATGATGGTAGCTTAGCCTAGTAGATGTTAGTCACAAAAAACGAATGGTACTTACGTTCAACTTTAACTTTAAACGTTCAACTTTAAACTATTTGAATAGAGGTATGTACAGTGACTAAAACAATATAAACGCTCACGTTATGTGCACTTTGTGTTGTGCAAAACGGTAATTTGTCACAACCGCGGAAATACTAATATGGATTAAATAGTAATTAGCATGTAGATTATTGCCCTGCTGGATTGGTTTTGCATGTATAATTACTTATGATTGATTATAATCAGCATCACACAAAGGCACCACAAACAAACAAAACGTAACAATGTAGAAATAGATCAAATGGGTATGTACCTAATTCACTCATGAAAAGTAAGTAATAAGTATGGACTATAATATTTAATAGTAATTTGCAAGTGGATTATTGCCCTGCTGGATTGGTTTTGCATGTTTAAGTAAGTAGGTACTTATGATGATAATGATCACCACACAAAGGCACCACAAACAATCAAAACGTATCATATTCAAATCATATCATAATGCAGAACTTGATCAAATGGGTAATTCGCTCGTGAAAACTAGTTTTCAGGGAGATTCGGGATATTTTGTAGCACAGAGAGATACCTACCAAGAGCATAAATTGTAGCACTTGTCTGGAAATCATTGATAATCATTCCTGGGTAAAATCAGGTGCAGGTATACTTGATTAGGTATAGTCAAGTCCGATTTTATGAAATTCGAGACTCGTTCTACAAAATCGAACAGGACTCAATTTTGTTTGAACTCGAGTTTTCTTTCTGCGCTCGTCTATTTTTCCATGAGTCGTTAATTCTTCCTCAAGTTCGTCTTTAAGTTTCACTTACATTAAATATCAAACTGTCTTAATCAAGTCCCGCCAATTATTTCCATGGGTATTGGTGCTCAGTAGCCAACGAATGAAATATTATATTGTGCTAGTTATTATAATTAAGACATAGCGTCGAGTTGTGAACATGAAACCGAACTGGCTGTGACAAATTGCCAGAAGGGTAGCGTCTGCAAGTTATCTTTGAACATTTAATTACTTTGGTAAGCCAAGTCTAGTAACTACCAACCAGACCTGTTCTGCTGACGTTCAGGCCTCTCATGCTCTACCCACGTGGAGGCACGAGGCGACCATCCTTGCGCCTGACCGCACGGGATTCTTTTTTTTTAATAAAGTGGCAAACTGGCAGACAGGGAATTGGTTGGAATGCCGAATGCCTGTAATTACACTGGCTCACCCTTCATCGGACCAACAGCAATACTTGCGTTGCTATTTGGCGGCAGAAATAGCTCGTATACCTAAACATAGCTAGTAATTGGAACTTACGATCGAAACTGACCTCGCCCAAGTTCATTGCCAGCGCGCACCGCGACAGGCCCAGCCAGACATTCATCGGGAGTGCGCACGTACATACGCTACAACCGGTGTATGATAATAAATCTCTATCTTTTACGTAGGTAGGCCTTGTTTGATAATAAATAATAACTTTGGTATTTATGTAAGTGATAAATAATTCACGTACATTTAGTGTAAAAAAAATCCACACTTGAAAACGAGGAGGATAGGTATACTCTCATATTGGACTAAACGCGAAAGACGAACTGCGTTTGGACGAACGGCAAAGTGGATCAAACGCGAATTATTATTATTATTTATTAGAAAATCTCACAGCACAAAAATTACAATTTACAACAGTGATTAACATTCTGGAAGCCAGTAAAAGAGATTTTACATATTACAATTTCAATTGTAGCTGTCAGCTATTAAATACAAACTATAAACTACAAACTACTAACAATGATATATATATGGATAATATTGATTAATTAGACCGCGAATTATGTATTCATAAAAAAAAATTAAGGTTTAATGTGTCTTTGTTAGCCGTGATTTTGAAATAAATGGAACTAAACAAACGGTACCTCCTACTGTAAAAACCTTCGTAGAGTTAAGTACCTAAGCAGAATTAAAGGAATTACCGAAGATACTAGAAGTAGCTAAGTAGTACTGCCTAATAGTGTTGGTCTAACTCGCGTTTCGCGTTTCAGGTGGGTCTGGCCGGTGGTCCACGGGTCGCGAACCGTTTAAACCGCTATTGTTAGGAAAAATATAGACGTATAAGTGAGGAAAAGAAAATAACTATAATGAGAGAAATCAAAACAGAAAAATGCTTACCTAATATATGCCGATATCAGTCCTATTCTGATACTAAGCCAGAAGGTAAGTAGGTAGTAAATAGTAGAAAGAAACCGTTTACGACTAGTTAGGTACTACAAAAATATATTCCAGGATACCCTCTCCAAGACCTTGCCTTCAAACTTCCACGAATCGATAGCAAAGCATATGACGTCTGGGAGTCAGTCAATGAGTCACTGCACTACACACGCTTCGGCCTCCGCCCCGCGACCCAGTGTAGTCTGATACTTTGAGGACACAAACATTAAAACGATCTCGGTGAAATTGGAGTCGCCAATGTGGCTACTCAATAGCGAAGACATTATCCGTCCATCTCTATCGACTGGATAACCCGAAAACTGCCGGACCGATGAGCTGAAATTTTGAATATTCATCTATATCTATACTAATAATAAAGAGGTAAAAACTGGTGAACAATTTGAACGCCTAACTTAAATAATGTTGCGAAGAACCAAATGATAGCGGGGTGTAAAATACACCTAACGCCATCTATTGACAAAAATTAAAACGAAACAGGTATGATTAGAACGAGAAAAAAAATTTTGAATAACATATAAATAGTATACTATATAACGCGAAGTCACGGGGCATCGGCTAGTACCTAATAAAATTGTGAAAATTACAGAGAAAAATAATTATCCGAAATATTTCGGAAAACAAAAAAAATATATGGAGTCCGCGCATCGTGTACGCTTTGCTAACTTTTAAATACAGATATGGTTGTAGATGCAATAAATTTTAGGTATTGAAGCGTACCTACCCTATGCTGTAGATATTGGAGTATGTATACTGTGACCCTGGTAACACCGACATTGAGATGCAATAACGACAATATTTGTCGCATGCTTCGAAAGGTCACGGTGATTAGGACAGATTCGGCGCGTAACAGTTTTAAGGTCAATCCGCGATAAATTGAGTGACGAGAACAGAGAGTCGGAAGAACATGATTATACCTGCAAGGAAGAACAGTTATTAGAAAGTATACTTTATATCGTTAAACCCGAATGAATAGGCACGTAGGATCGACCATACGGAAGGCCTATGTCGAGCAGTGGACGTTAAGACTGATATGATGATCCACGATACCCCAGGACTGTTCCACCTAACCCACCACCACTCTTCGCTGCAGTTTATATCAGTAGAATAGGTATATTATAATTAGTAGGATTTTTAAAATCTATTCTGTACAACTCATGGAGGATGTCTTTGGTGGGCGCCGCACGTCAGTGGAAACAAAACCAGTATAAACTGGTCTCACATAGTATTGAAACTCCCTAATAGGCTAGGCCAGCTCATGGTGAAAATATTTCCACTGACGTGCGGTCGACTGTACAACTACCTACCTATGTAAAGGACATTTATATGAATAGTATGTGAATGCCTTGTCGGTAGACCTATCTAGTTATTTTTATCTAGGTATTTTTTCGTCTCACGATGCTACTGACAATCGGACTAGGTACTGAGTGTTCTATTTCGATGTTAACACTACCTTGATCACTACCCAAGATTACTGATACAAACCTGCCACCTTTTTAATCTATTAAGAGATAATTATGGAGTTGCCATCTTGACAAAGGATTTAACGAAACGTAATGTAATGTTTTTTTTTAATTTAGTGATCTGATCAGGTGATGAAACTTGGTGGTTCTGCGTCAATACGAGTAATTTCTTGGATAACTTTATTAGAAATTAAACAACGTTTTACTTCACAAATAACGATATATCTAATAACAATTTGTGCCCGCTGCTAACTATTCAGTCTTCGATTTTTTATTAAAAATTAGTTTGCCTATTGACTTCACGAATAATTTTAGTGTCTTGAAAAAAATGTAAAATAATGAGGTAACTGCCAATAGCAATACAATAAGAACGGCAGCGACGTCTAGGAGGAGCGTCTCGAACCACGGGGCGCGCTGGGACGGCACGGCGCGGGGCATTGTCCCGTGCCGCGCTACGTACTCCGTCCAATAGATGGCGCTCTCCATCACAGGTGCAGGGCGGTCGTGCCATTGGCTGGAGACGCTTTTTGCGTTTTGTTGCATCCTGAGCAAAATAAATATATTTTTATTATTATTTGAGGGCTTGTGACTCAATGAAAATATTAACTAACTAAATATGAAAAGCTCCTGATTTATCTGGACTTTACTTTTTATGTTAATTACAATTCATGTTATCGTCGTGACTCTTTAGTTTAGGGAATTTGTATTTACTTAGATACTTAAAGCTTTATTTAGTCCATTTGTCAGATTTATTTTTAAATTGGGCCCATCTTCTAGTTCCGGCTGGTGTTACCATTTAATTTAGTTATTTTCTGGTTATGGCCAAAGTTACATACAATTCATATTCAAGGCCAAAGATGGAGGGTTTGACGGTACATAGATAGCACATAGATATGAAATTATATTAATGTATAGGTGGGAGATACTTTTTGAGCCACACATTTAAATATCATGTGTGTCGAGTGCAAAACGTAATAAAACTTTGAATAAAACCTATAAAACACGCAGGAATTCACGATAAAAACAATGGTTACCAAAGCATAGGTCCAGAACGTATCATTTTATTTTACTAGTACTACTACTATCTGCGGACATATGTAGATACTTACTCTGGTGACGTCAGCTCTTTAATCTCTCGGGCCAAGTTATCAGCGTGAAGGTGGTCGAAGTGCAGCACCCTGCCGAGGCCGACGGCCCGCGCCGCGGCCGCGTTGCTGAACTGGTCCGCGAAGAAAGGCACGACAAGCACCGGCTTGCCGCAGTGCGCCGCCTCTGAGATACTGAGCATGCCGCCATGTGTCACGAAAGCAACTACCTTCGGGTGGCCTGGAAACATTGAACAATTCGGCAACTGTAAATATCAACGTCTGTTTCTCTACTGCGAATCCTACTATCCTATCCTTCCTACTAATATTATAAAGGCGAAAGTTTGTAAGGATGTGAAGATGTATGTTTGTTACTCTTTCACGCAAAAACTAACGAACAGATTTTGATGAAACTTGGTACAGTGATAGCTTATATCCTGGAATACATATAGGCTACTTTTTAACGCGGACAAATTCGCGGGGCGTCCGCTAATACCCCCTAAGTAACAAAACGCCTACATAGAGGGCGCTGTTTCACAATGTACACGGGAAAAACTTTTCTACGCGGGCGAAGCCGCGGTAAAAAGCTAGTCGTATATAATGAGTTGAATGAGCGGAAATTTGTGACGGATCTATACAGCCAACCAAACAAAGCGTACGACCAAAAACCTAAACTACCCCCACGCGCACGCCCCGGTGGGAACGTGAACACGTGTCGCAATAATCAATTATGCAACACCTGCTAAAATATGCTATTTTGGGTTTTGTATTAAGGAAATTACAGTACGGGATTAAACAAATACCTAAAGCTGGAGATAAGAAACGCATAAAAGGAATAGGTAGGATGTATATGTTCCTCGCGGTTTTTCCTTGTTATGCCTAGTCTATACAATTCTAATTTTACACTTACATAAGATATCCACCTGGGGAAGCCAGCTACCAACGTAAATCTTTTCCTTGTCATAGTCTAGAGGTACAGCAACTTCGTGTTTAAAGATGACTTTCTGCGGTATAGCCTCGAATGCGTTTAGGAACTGCTGCAGTTTTTCTCTTGACATCGTTTGGGTTTTGATATTGGAGCCGAAGCCGACGTAGATGGCTCCGTGTTGTGCGCTTGAAAGAAATCTTTCAATGGCCTGTAAAATTGTTTAAGTTTTATTTCCATACCTCTAAGTATATCTAATCAAATAAGGTGGTCTACCTTATTTGATTTCCCTGATGTGTACCACACCGTTCATGCGTTTCTGACTACTAAAATAAAATAGGTAAGTGTTTAACAAGCCAAGTACAAAATCCTACTAATATTACAAACGCGAAATGGATGTTTGAATGTTTGTTTACTCTTTCACGTAAAAACTAAGGAACAAATTTTGATGAAATTTTACAGTAGGTAGGTTAAATACATCAGAATAACACAGACTATGCTTGGTGTTAATGTTACTTCAGCCTCGCACAACCTTTACAAAAATAATGTTATGTATAAACTTGATTTTAAAAGATGTGTTGCGGAAGTTTATTGCGCCGCTTCTTTTTCGCAGGGCTAACACCTTGGAAGCGGTGGTAGATAAAAAATTGACGTTGTATAAATGTACCCAGTGTACTTACATGCAATAAAATAGTTTTGACTTTGACTATAGACACCTCGGGAAAACCTTTCTACGCGGGCGAAGCCGCGGGTAACAGCTAGTGTAACATAAATACAGCACTTACAATAAGTAGGTATAAACTGTATTAATCCAAATGCGTGCTATTAGGAAATTAAATGACAACTGCAACTATTTATTAGTCAATTAAATGAAAACAAGATTTTGTGTACCTACCTCTGGAACAGGCTTCGGCACATCGATATGTATGCCTCCAATTTCCAGCACTTGCGGCGTCAGAAGACGGGATCCGGTCAAAGAAAAATGTTGGTACGCAAACATCATTTTGATCCTCTCCCGCGCCGCCTTCTCAATATCCAAAGAGTTCCTCGGAAGATGACGGTTGAAAATGTCATAGACGTCCCTCTGGATGTAAATTCGCCCAATTGTATTGTAAAAGTAATGCATGAGAACAGCTTCCACTTTGTGGTAAAGGGACGGGTTAGGTCCACCTTTCCCAAAGTAAAATGAATCCGAACTAAAGTCGAACGGAATCCCCAGCCTCGCGTAAGATAACGGTAGTAACACGTGCGACGTTATGCCTATGATAGGAGCGTCAAATAAAGTGGCTGCATACGCCAGGTTGCAGTCCCCCATGAATTGTTCCACAAAAATCACGTCATATTTAGTTTTCTTGGCAAAGTTCGTCGTCACATTGACATTGGTCAGCAAGTTCTCACAGTCACGTTTTGTACCAGCTGGACATAACTGAAAGTGTCTGTAAAAGTTATACAGATGCAAGTACCACGAAGCGAATTTCTCGTAGTGAGTCAAGGGCGATATGTATCCAACACCCGCAGGTTCAGGTTGCCGCAGGTCGACGAAAGTCATGTTCGGAATTGGCTTCTCTTCAGGGTAGTTATTGAGGACCGTGACTGAGTGACCTCTTTTGGCTAACTCGCGGAATAGCGGATCGCAGGCCATGTAGTGACTCCGCAGCGGTATGGAGAATATAACGAGGATATTGAGAGCGAGCACATGGTGGGAAAACGTCAGAGTAAGAAGCAGGAGCAGCGTGAGTCGATACATCATGCCCGAGCAAGGCCGGAAGGTAAACGACACTCAAACGCGTTATTAAAACTCGTCTGGCGACCGCGTGCCGCCGCTGCCGACCGGTATCACGGTCAGTGATTAACTGACCTGACTTTTTATGTAACAATCTCTCACTCTGACGACCGAGACGCGGTCTGACATCAATGCGTTTATACTAGGTAGTATAGTTCGCGCTCATACAGAATACAGCCCGACCGGATTCGGTCAGATATTATCTACAGACGTATCGATTACGTACATTAATTATATCTACAATTCTATTACTTACAAGTGATGTAAAGTTGGTAACCGAGTCTGTTTACCTGAGAGATAATTACCGCAACAAATTGATTATGCTTGCGGACCAGACCGACCAGTAACACCACACCACTTAATAATACTTTAAAGAAATAAAAGATACAGGAAATGTACAAGTGGCGGCTTTGTTGCGTTAAGGTATTTCTTCCAGGTCTTTTGCTAGTGAAGATGATACGTAAACAAACAACGAACCGATCTCAAAAAAAACAACTGAAAACTAAAAGTACCCAAATTATTTTTGGCACAGAAATCGAATTTAAACAAAAATTGTCAACTTACAATTTATTTCTAGTTATGTATGTAGTAAACCTACTCAATAAATAATGACAAGAGAATCCTTAGTTACGTAATAAAAATTGTAAAAAGTGACAATATAAATGCATAATCAACATAATATCCACAAATTAATTATACTAGCTACCTACATTTTAAAGTTCCCAAACAAACAGAATATTATTAACATTATAGCGCGCGGGTGGCAAGACATGTGAATCAAAAATTGTTTATACTTTTCAGTCAATGGGATGCATCGGTACCCTAATACGGGTATATTTTATAGTATAGATACAATTAAAATAGTCGTTTCTGTACTATATACAGACATACTGCCAAGAAGAAAAGGAATGCAAAGAACATTATCACTTTGTCGGTGAACTCCCGTCTGCCATATTTTTTCAGCAATTTGCTAGATTGGGAAATGGTGCCCGCCGTGTTTTGGAGCTCTGACTGCGTGCCCTGCAAACATTACTAAATGTAAATAAATATATCGTATTATATGCATAACACGCTTATCTAAATGGGGCAGACGATAAAACTCTTAAATTATTTTTTTTATTCATGATGTTTGTTGTGATTACATGGACGTTTTGGGAGCGCGCTCACTATATTTCTGGGGTCGAACGTTCAAAGGACCAATGATTTTATGTTGAGATAGTATGAAAGTGCTTTTATGTGTAGCTTTACGGCCACTCTGTTATTTTATGGAGTTATCATTACACTTTTGCACCACTCATAAGGCGTATCACAGACACACGAGACCTGCGGTGGCGGCCTACCGCAGGCCGCAGCTTCAATACGAAAACGCAGGCCGCGCGTGTCTGAAGTCTCACATTCATTGCGTTTGGAATACAACAGGCCGCCACCGCAGGCCGCGTGTGTCTGTGATACGCCTAAAGTTGTTATTCTTGTTGCTTTGGAAATAGCACCAAACTTCTGGATTTTTATGTATCAACTCCTATAACGGAGCAAATTTTCTTCTATTTTAATTTTATAAACTTTGTTACGCCATCTTTGGTGGCTAATAAAATAGAAATAATGGACTCACATGTACGGCAGAACTGGATGAAACTAAACTATCCAACGTGTCTTGACTCCGCTGAGTTGTGTCTGCTAATTGTCTACTTATAGAGAGCAACTGTTCTGTAACACCTGGAAACAAGTCTTATCTTATAATCTTTACCAACAAAAAGGTTAATTAAAGAGCCTTCAAGTAGCTCTTTAAAAAGGAATAGTTCCAAATATCGTAATAGATGGCGCTAACTGTATCATCTGATTTCAAAATATATTAAGTTTTCTAAAGCCCGTGAAACAGGGCTGTATAGAATAGTCAAACAATAAAGTTTCATAAACCAGCTGATGTTTTTTTCTGAGAAAACTTTTAGAATGACAGATGAGTTAAATGCAATGCCATCTGTTGCTGTCGTCAACAACTAAATTATTATTATGATTATTATTATCTTTGGTAAAGAAAAATGCTGACTGTTTGGGTACATAGTTAAACCAAGAAACTCAAGGTTAATTTAGATATCAGAACTCTTGAACATACACACCTGTTGACATCTTCAGTATCCCATCCCTGTCAACATTCTTTCTATGTCTTACAGTGGAGTCTTCGCCATCAACAGGTTTCAGCAGTTCCTCTCTTTGTGCCTTCTCTATCGCAAACATACTACTTATGTTGGCTTCTTTGAATTCCTTTAAAAGACTGTAAAACATAATACATATAATAAATCAAAGAATATAATTATTATTTTACACAATTATTCAAAACATATACAATTCATATTTGCAAATAATATTGTCTACTGCACTAATACAACACCCCAGACCCAGAACAAACTTCAAGTTAGTGTTGTCCTCGCAGGAATCGAACTCATGTCAATGTATCTAATTTAAAATTTTAAACATTATCATTGAGTGATTAGAAAGTTAACATAGCATTTCTCACAGCATCATTATTCTTACATACCATATCTCACATATCATTTCTACCTATCAGGGAGACCTTCCTGATAGGTAGGCCATTAAATACATAATATAAAATGAGAATTTTGAGAAAATGGCAAATTTCCTAAAAAAAATTCTTGACTTGATTTACACTTAGCAGCCTTCTCTTTTACTATCAGGGCAGAGATATATGTGATAAACCGACGCATGTCCCAGAAACAATCACAACTTTTGAGTTGTTTTTAAAAAAACAGGCAATACTAGGTACCTTGCCAGTTGATGCCTCTGTGATTCCAGTTCTACAATATATTTCTGGTCACCACTTTCTTTCCCGTACAGTTCTAGATTTTCTAGCTCTTCTCTCAGTTGTGTCATCTTGGCTCGCCCCTTTTCATTGAGATCATTCAATATTTTCATTGAATCTCTACATTCTAGTATGTCCTGTGAAAAATAAAATTTTATAAAATGTGGAAATAGTAAGAGAAATCATAGTCAATTAGTTTAGAGAACAGCCCCACCTAGTGTTTCTGTAGATATTGTAAGAGGTGACAAGAGGATAACCGGTATCCCAGACAAATGGGGCCTGCGGTGGCGGTGGTGGCCTGTTGTATTCCATAAGCAATGTATGTGAGACTTTAAACATGCACGGCCATAATTTTCATATTGAGGCTGCGGCCTGTATTAGGCCGTCACCGCAGGCCGCATGTGTCTGGGATACGCTTAAATCAGAAACTATTGTTTGCAGCAGCCTCTTTTGTGAGGAAAACTATTTTTTTAAACATTACAGTAAACAGTAATGCAGTGGCAAACGGGCACACAGCCCACCAGATGGTGAGTGGTTACTAGTGTCGACCAACCTGCAGCACAGCAAAGGGTGCGACTAGGAAAATATGTAAAATTCAAAAAGATTTGGTTTGCGCAACACAAAAATTGTTTATTCTTTTTCTTTCAGCACCCCCTTAGCTTCACCATAACCTAAAATATTGTTCATTTGTACAGATCTCTCAGATTAATAACGACATGCACATTGTCTAAGACACATCTTACCTGAATTATAGCTTTCACTTGAAAATGATACTTGGCCAACTTCTTGACAAAATTTTGATATGTTATGTCAGGATTCTCCAGTTTGGTGAACAATTTCTGATAGGTTTCTGTACTGTTAATGTCCATTTTAATGTTCATTTTGTAAGTATTGAATTGTTTGTTTGATGAATTAAATAAACCTTTTGAAAGAAATAAATTGATTTCGTTTTGCAAGATAAGTCGTTTCGTGTCACCACAAACTATATTAAGCTACTGTCACACACAAGTCACAACACAACACACACAATGTCAATGTCACTGTTGAATTCGTCCAATGATGGACAGGCAAAAGTCGATAGCCTATAGAGCCAAGTCATATTTTGTTTAAGTTTTTCTTTAAAAACCGGCGATTACGGCACGTGGCCTCCACAAAAACAGAGCACGACTAGTTAAGAGTTAATCGGTGATTTTCAATAAAACCACACCATGGCCTCCACGGGGGCCCCGACTAATGCCATTCGGTGACCCATACTGCAGTTCCCACCGCACTAAACTGATAGTATGTATATTGTCAAGGGACAAGGAACAATTCGGTCGAGTCGTTATCTATCTCAAACATGCTTGGAAATGTGAACATTATTTTGACAACCTTCTTCGAGATAAATCGAAAATGCTGTACTGGTCAAACACGTGCGAGTAGGCGACCCTCAGAACAATTACAATTGCTTTTAGTCCTTATTCTGAGAGGCGACCGGCAATGTTGTCATTATAGCGACCGAATAATATGAAAACTCATATTCTGTCGAGTAATTTGAAACTGGAATGATCTTTTTGCTCCGAAACATGACAACCACTCACGGAGGTACCTAACATAAAAGCTTTATTTAAATTTCGAACTTTTATTTCCCGTTTGGATACAGGTTCCGAAAGGGTACGAAACGGTAAGAAGGAAAAAATAGTCGTACGGCAAAAGGAGATGTTTAATAAAAAGTTATTCAACATATTTCTATTTCATTATTTATTTATTTCTTATTTCTTTCATTTATTTTCATCAACATAGTCAATTTAATCAACTACATCGTTGAGCACCGCGAATATAGAATATCCGTTGTAGAGAGCCTGCAAACCAAAATTGGACATAAAATACAGGGTGGAAGTTTATTAAAGGTTACTAATGAATTCGTTAAAAGAATAAATTTGTGTATTCAAGAAAATGGAGCCCATTTCGAGCAACTAATTAGTTAGTTCAACATTTAAGATTTCATGGTTTTCCTTTCATTTAATTTATCAAGTTTGTTAGAGAGATTTCATCCTTATAATTGACCTTAACGATCGATGCAATAAAAGTGCAGGGTGTAATTTTTACAGATTTTAGTCGGTTCGATTCCCGGGTGTGGCAAGCGAATTTTCGAAAATCTTTGAATGCAGTTTTCTTTTTCTTTTTTAAATAAAGGAATGTCTCCTTTATGTAAAATGAGCCAGCTTAAGGATTTAAGGTAGTTTCCCTCCAGGGCCCGACTTAACTTTCCACCCTGTATATTACGTATGAAGCTGTATGTCTTACTCGTAATCGTAACACAAAAATATGACCCAATTAAATTCCTACTGCCATGATTATAAAATATGTCGACCATTTTTGGGATCTTTTATGCCAAACCCGCTGTCCACCAACAGTGTCCCAATCCGTTTTTTGGTGAACTTTACAAACGCCTTAAAATAGACATTCTAAACATTGGCGTAACTTAGTTACGATGTTTTACTTCACCGAAAATCCTGTGGTATAACCGTATCCGTATTGGCGGAAGACGACTTTTAAAAATGCCAACTTCTGAAAAGTTCAAACCTCAAAACTTCAAACTCGATGGTAGCCTATGGGCCAAGGGTCGTGGGGCGAATAGCTATCATAAGTATACTCTAAGTGCAAATTACACAACGAACCATGTACGACTCTACTTATGTAGGTAGCTATATAGTTAGTCATCCGTAGATTCTTACAGACTACTGACAGTCTTAAGACAGACTATTGCTTTACAAAAACAATGTGATGTTTTACATTATCATAGGCGATAGTCTGTCTGAGGAAACCTGCATACGACGAAGAAGAAATTCTTAGGCGCATGTGAAGTCGACCAACCCGCACTGGGCTAGCGTGGTGGACTATAGCCCGAACGCCCTCGTTGAGAGGGTAGGCCTGAGCCCCAGCAGTGGGGACATACATGTTGATAGGCTGTTGATGATGATGATAGTTTGTCTTAGGACTGTATTGACTAAGGGATGCGTAGGCGCTTGCAGTAGAAATTATCTTACTTGACCGAACGTTTGTATAGACATGTTAGCTATACCACCGGCGCTCAGTTGCAACGGCCTCTGTGCCACCTGGATGACAATCAGCAAGTGCTTCTGCAGGTCTAGGGGCCATGAGGTCCACGACGATTCGTACGCGGCCAACGCTATACTTTCACTCTGGAAAAAAAAATTATGGTCGTGGTGTAAAGTCCAAAGCCGCCCGGCACGCGCCGCCTGTAGTCAAACGATGCCGCCGCGAAAACAAAGGACGCCGATAGCGGCGTACACCCGCTGTTAAACTTGGCATTTTCCATCGAGCCGTTCGTCGCATTAAAAGGGTGTGTTGACTGCTGCGTACGTTTATAGAAAATGTGTTTTCGCCGTGGGAAGACAGTTTTTGACAGACAAACTTTTTGTAAAACATGTACCTAAGCCAATTCCAACTGATGTCCATCGACATTGTGCTGAAATGAACTTGTGTGTATTACTTATATTCGTATTTGTCTCAAAAGAAATAAATACCTATAAATCCGCGGCCTTACCTCTATTCCGTTCGGGTGTACCGACACTATTACTTACTCTGTGGTACCGACACTATCTAAATGAACAGACTATACATAATCTTTATTTTTAAACCATAGCTTTGGCTATTATTAGAATTCGTGCACTGTGGGTTTTGGTGACTGGCCTGTTGGCTTAGTTGGTATAGTGAACCTGCCTTACTACGCCAGAGGTCGTGGGTTCGATTCCCACCCGGGACCAACAATGTGGGTATTTGTATATTTACGTAAGGTACCTATTTAGTTAAAGAGTTTGTCAGTTGTTGAATACCTACCTATCGACAAGCTATAAATTAAAGCCAAGCCACTTGCAAAAGCTTTTATGTGAGCTTTTTCTACTTACTTGTATTATTAGTTCATTGCCCAAGTAACAGTAAATATACGCATTGATAAGAGCAGCAAATAGAAAAGCCAGAAAGTTCGCCAGAAGTACCTTCTGTTTGAAGCCAACCTGAAACATTTAATTTATATTTATTAGTAAGACCCGTAAATAATTATATAATCATGAATATTTAATTTGTCTGTACCTAACTCTAGAGTAACTAATATAACGTTGAGAACTTCATCATGATCAGAAACGGAAACATCGTAAGGAAACTTATCTTGAAGCATTTTTTACATTTTTTAATTTTTACATTCTGAATTAAGAGACTTATCACCTTTTGTCATGTAACCACGGCGATCGGGAAGTGTAACCATCAAAATACTCAAATGAATACATTATTGAGGAGTTCCTATTACCATCACCTCCCACTGGCTCCCACCCATCATCATACCAGCCATGGTAGGCTGATATAATGATGGGTACCATACTCTATGGCCACCTACCATACTCTATGGTCACCAGTATCAGGCAAAGTTTCAATAATTCGTTATGACAATTTTAGAAGTGGGTAAAGAGTTAAGATTTTTTTACAATGTAAAACGTCAAAAAGTGCCCAGGCAAATTTCCGCTTGGACTGAACAGACTCTTACAGGTCAAGCTGGAATTAGAAAAAAAATGTTCCGCGTGTTGCCCGTCATTTATCATAGGGCACCGACGTAAATACCTCTTGCCCGTAGACCGTACCTATACTTATTGGTAGGCAGTGGCTTTGGGGACTCAAACCTATAATGAATTTGATACTAAACAGGCGTAATTCCGATACTAACCACTGTGATCATCATAGCGTTTAGGCATAATTCCACGGTCACAGCGCTATTTTGTATTAAGAAAAATTCTTTGAACACCGTTCTCATTGAGTTGGAATACCTGTAAAGTAATTGTTTTAATGATATTGTCACAGTTTACCTAAGTCAGTAATCTTAATAGCCACAACGTGCAAGACCAACTATCCAAAGGATAATGTCGTAAATCCATATTCGTATTTATATAAAAGAACATCAAATTAGGCCTATGTTTACCTACCGCATCAAACGAACGTGCTTCTTCACTATTTCATTCAACTCTTCCCTCATTTCTCTTTCGTTTTCCGGAGAATATTTCAATGCCCTCAGCCTGCCCTGTAGCTCGATGAGCTGTTCACAAATGTACATTATTATACTGCACACGATTCCTTGCATGGCGATTGATCTATACAAGCAGGGTACTGTGAAAGTCAGTGCCGAAATTTGAGTTGACAGTAGCAAATTCATTCTGTTGTTCATCGGATCAAAGGGCATCCATGCTTCGACCGACATTTCTCCTTTAAAAAGTGCCCACATGCTGAAAACCATTACAATACTCGTACTCAGAACAGCTATAAGCATAACATGCGTGCGCATCAGTTTCTTGCGCTCTTCAGAAACTTCGTCACGAGAGTGTTCAATTTCTGTTATCAGCATCTTCACTGACTTGCGTTTTATAACAAACATGATAACTTTCAGCACAAAGTTATAAGAGACGAGACTCTTGTCTAAGTTGGTCAAAAATACAATAACGTCACGCCTGTTCTGGTACGATCCAATAGCAGTTGTTGCCATGAAGATAAACGACAATGCGTGCAAGATGAATTCGTAGATTGTATACAGAATCAATCGGCTTTGTGGCCAATGCTCTTGCGGCCATAATCCAACATAGAAAAGACATTTTAAATTAAAGGCGAAGAATTTGCCTTGCGAAAGCATGCTACCGAATTGGTTGATTGCCATTTTGTAAATGATACTATTTCTGCTATCGAAGTTGAAAAAGTCAACACTGTGGTTAAGTGAAGGAAATGATTCGATTAGCAAATCCTAAATTATGGTACAGTTAATACTGTAATTGCTATATAATCAGGTGCACATGAGGAAATTGTAGACAAAACTTTATAAAACCACTTTGTAAAGTACACCTACTCTATAATGTAGTTATCAATAATGGAAAAACTTGTGCTAGTTGGCTAGGTACCACTAAGTACAATAGGTAACTTTTTTTAAATTAATTAGATACAAAAGTTTTCATTAAATGCAATTTTTATTCATGAACATTAAGTCAGGAGAATCCTTCGTGAACAAATGTAAATTTGGTTTTAGTATTTCTAGAGGTACTTCTACATTTGTCTCTTAGCGATTTCACTAGTTTCTTTGGTCCACAGCAGTACAGGTTTAGGCATTTCCTGCAAAGATTATAGCATTAGACCATGTTATCCAAATGAAAGCATAATTAGATATACAGATTTGTTAACGATTCGTTTCTTCATTAATCATGTTCTTTAGGTACATACTTACTTCAGACAACAAAAGTTTGACTAAAAACCAGAAATTTTGACTACTTTCAAAAATTAAAAAAAGGTTTGCTGTCAATAGGATTTATCCTGAGGTAGAATACTAAAACGTAGAGTGATTAGTTTTACCTAATAGGTTTTAGAACCCCAAAAGTGGAGGTAAAATATAAAAAATACTTACTCCGGATACAAATGCACCCAATATCCAAAAACTCGATCCCAATGCGGTCTCCCTCTTCTCATCCTACATCCCAATACAGGATACTCCTTCGAGATATCGTAGTTATTGTCATCAGTTACCTCACTACTGCTTTTCACAAGATATTTTCCAGTCTCAACATGGCCTTTTCTTCTCCTGTTAGGAGTCAAAAGTGTCTCCTTTTCACCTCCATCAATATCTCTTGTAAGTATATGTTTAATATCGCCTGTTTTGTTAATCATAACCATATGTGTAGCAGCACCATTTTCTTTGCTATCTACATGTGAGGGATTAGATTTTGTATTAGTTACGTAAAGTTCAAGGTGTAGTCTGTCAGGTCTGTTCGCGTTTCTGAGCTGGAGAATACATTTGTTGACCAGATCAGCAAGCCATGTAATTTCTTTTTCGTGCCGAACTATCCATAGCAAATGAATGCGCCCGGGTTGCTGACTTCTTGGGTTTCTGTAAAGGGAAAAGATTACCTGCTGTCAATGCGGACTTCGATTAATCGCTCTTCTTTGCTACCCTCAAAAGTCCATATATAATAAACTAAATCAAGGAAAAAATAACATTTCTAAATCCCCTTTACTTTGTAGCTTCGACTTCTTACCTTAACAAATTCTGTAGCATCGCAACAAAGGGAGTTATACCCACTCCGGCTGCTACGCATATCGCCACGTCACTCTGTCTCACGCCTTCCATGGGACTTGAGAATGGACCATCCACTAATATGCTGAAATCATTAAGACCGGAGAGAGAACAATAATTATGACGAACTGGACGACTGTTGTCGCCTTGCTTTTCGACACAGTATACATTAGCCAAGATATGATACGGTATCAGTCTTACCTAAGTCTATCGGACCCTGTTTCTATTAGTAACCTTTCAAGAGCTATGGTCCAATCGCCTCTGACCCTTATCCATACAACAAAGTCTCTCTCCTTTTCTGTGGGCATCTGAAAACATACATACATCCACTGTAAATTACTTAATCAGAGATTAAAATTACACTTCAGATGTTAGTGCCAACAACTGTCAACCCTGTAAGACGATAATCGGGAGTAGGTACTCATGTCATGCCCACGCGCACCATTCCACTACTGGACAAAGGTGAGAGAACTCAAGCAGTTCTACTGAATCCTATCTTCATTTGATGTCAATCAATTCAGAATTAAACTGATGAGTGAAGGGGTAGAGGAACACCCGAGGAAAAAAATCTATTAGGTGGCATTTTAAAGGGATGATGACATCAAAAACAATAGAAATGCTAGTTTAGAGCCCGCCCCAAACTATGGGGCGGGTAGGGCCAGTTAACAGATGTATGGACCCCATTACACTGACACGACACGGTCAAAGCGTGGCTTCCAGTACAACCTTAATCAGAATTAAGATCGGTCTTGATCGGGAGGTTCATACTTGTAGACTGATATGGATGCCGTTTTATCCGCATTCCATACGTAATCTGAAAGAATGTGTCCGTTTGGACAGCTGAGTATCATAACAAAATATTGGTCCCGCGGTACCTATATGAGTTGAGTTCCAATAATCTATACTCACTTTGACAACAGTGAATGGGTGCCACTCTAGCAAAGATATGTTGGCACACTGAAGTAACACGTACTGTCCCATTCGACATTGAAAGCGTTCTTGCGGAATACTGAGAGTCAAATTGATTGTACGTCCTGGCATATGGGAAACCTGAAATATTGAAATAGGTACTCAGAAACACTTTAATCATTGAGACAGTACATACATAAGTTTCTTCAAAAAAACGAAGGACGCATTGAGTTATAAGTTATTTTACTCAAGTACTAAGAATGAACTTACTTCTATAATATCAATTGGTGCACGATTTCTGGAGCACACCCGCCATAGAAGATCTAGGAAGAAGCAGCCGAGAGGCAGAGTCATCCACAGCCAGGTCTGAAACATTAGTTGCCAGTTAGGTACCTACTTACTAACTTAAATGTAAATGTGTTTATTTTTTGTATGTACTTCGGTGTATGTACTTATCTAAATTACGAGTTCCTCTCTCAAGTTACCTTTGATTTAATCGCAACGAACTTAAAACTTTTGTTGGCAGAACTATTTCCCCAATTCTCCATGTGACTAGGATATGGACTAGTTTTGTTCTCTTCCAAGACTTCTTCTTTTAGAGCACCGCTAAAAACAATTCATTATAAAACTTGCCTATCATTAACAGACACTTTAAATCTATTAACGAACTTATGTTAAAGGAATTAGACGAAGATTCGCAAATAAAAATCTATAAAGGATTACCTTATATCAATTTAAATATGTAGGTATGTACAAAGTTCCCTGTCCCCAGTGGAATCGAACCCAGGACCTCAGGCGCTCGAGACCAACGCCCAAAGCTTTAAACTTTCATCAACAATTATCTGTTGTTCCAAATTCAGTTACTTCGTGAATATTGAATTAAAGGTAAGGAAATATACCTATAGTGAGTTATTTATGTACCTCAAGGGATGTATGATGAGCAGCATCATGAAAGGCAGATACAGCTGGTGGGTGTACCAGAACGCGTTGTACACCTTACGGCGGACCACCCTCAGGGAGGTCACGCCCATGCCCGTGAGGATGGCCAGCATCGACACCCCTGTCAGGCCAGCCTGACTCATCAACAACCGGAATGGGCTCTGCAAATAACAGCCTATCCAGGTGGACCGTATCCAACATACCTACAGGTGTAGGTGGGCTTGATCACCGTATTGGGCCACCAATATAAGATTCTGTCCGTCTAGACGTTTATCATATCGGCTTTAATCTAATAGTATCATTAATACCTTTAATTAGGTAAAGCGTTCGTATTGTCAGATTATTAGTCCAGACGTGGACGTCGAAAGGCTGATATGATGACGATGATTATTATGGGCAATATTGTAACCCTATCTATAATTTACTGCATAGAAAGAGTTTAAATGAACTTTTATTATGCCTGCATGTACATATTTGATTACATATAACGCAAACATTAGATTTTACGAAATGTGAGCGATGAATCGATTTCCTTATCGGAGGAGCGAGGCCAATTTTTAAGTCACAGTAGAGGTGCAGTAACAGCCCTGCTATTCTGTAAGCGTATTTGTGCAACTCGATCCTGAATCCGCAGTGAGATCGGTCTCTAACTCAATGATTTACAGTTCAATACTCACTTTACTTCGCAAGTGAAGTGTTTATTGTGTAACTTGTATTTGTTTACACAGTGCGACATCAAGGTCTTTCATGATCGGATGCGAAGTGAAGTGAGTGAGTTGCGATGTGATGGTCGAGTTTTAATTCGTACTTTACAGAATCACACAGCAGGGCACTAAAGAAACAAATTTTCTAACTCTCCCTTGTACCCACCGGTGCAAAATGGAGCACAATCTTAGCGCAGTTTGCGAACTTACCTCGTTCTTGTAGGAAGCAAAGTTAATCTCACGCCGCACCTCGTCGTAGCCCCGAGAGAAATTCCACAAGTTGGCCAAGTGTGACATGGAATGTATCACTAAAACCAATGAGGCATCTTACTTTACATTAAATTAACTGCTTACCAACAGTTTCGGAGGAAAGGCTTATACCTATGTTGTTATTGAACTAAGTAGGTACCTAGGTAGGTTTTTTTTGTTTATATACTATGGATAATATTGTAATGTAATTAAATAACGACACGGCGCAAATAAATGACTGAAACTTAACATTGAACGATTTTTTCGATTCCAGTATCCGTTATATCTGTTCGACATTTCGTAAGAGTTTTAAAATTTTGTTTACAGAAGACCAGGAGAGAAATCTAGGTAAAACCCCTGAGAACCAAAGACTATTAACATTAATGCAAAGCTGCACCTACTTCCACAAAGGAGGGTGTAATGCTAAAATCGTATATAAATAGTATAGAGGCAGCCATTAGCTTTCGTCTCAAGAACTTAATGGCGTCCTTAGACTAAGAGACTTTTAGGTCATTTAGCGTGCGTTTCAGGAATACGTTTAAAACGAGAAAGTACAGTCGATTGCGAAATATTATGATACTTTCTATAAATATTGTAATGGTATCAGAAATTTTTCAACGAGGCCTGATAGCTCTACCTACAAATCGTCTAGAGAGGCAAAAATCCCCAACTACATTATTTTTGACAAATTATATTAGGTACATAAGTTTTATTTAGCCATAAAGATGGAAGTAGGGGTTTACTATAGTGAACTCTACGGCATCAAAATGTGATACTTAAATATTTTACTTCAAATCGATAAAGTAGTACCTACCTACTTACATAAAAAATTAAAAGAAAATTAACTCACCAGCAAACAGAAGTAGAGTAACAGCGATTGTCATGTGATAGCTCTTCGCCCTCTCCAACCAGAAGAAGAAGAGCCCCGGCCACAGTTTACAAAGAATCCGGCACAGAATGTGGTTGAGTTTCTTGCACAAAGGAAGCAAAACTAGGGCGCAACATAAATTTAACACCGTCGCTGTGGCTCGGGACACACACAGTCCTAACTGAAACAGCCATAAAATACAGGTTACACGGCGAAGCCGCGGGAAACAGCTAGTTTATAATATCAGTAATGCAAAGTCCCACTTAGTTTTCTTTTCTGTACTGTGTCTGATGCCGCATTAGGTCAAATGATTGACAGAAAACCATTGACATAATACATTGCGAAATCATTGCACAAAACTAAGTGGGATTTAACGCATACTGATATTATAAACTAGTCGTTTCCCGCGGCTTCGCCCGCATAGAAAAGTTTTCACGCGGCAAAAAACCTTTCTTAGTTTCGGTCAGTCACAGGAGAGCTGTGAAAGGAACCTTTGTGCAAAATTTCAAGTGCGGTTTGGGCTGTGCAGTGATAATACAGTCAGTCAGTTTCATCTTTTACTTAAAAGATTGATTGATGGGAAAGTAGAGTGACTTTCCTTTCTATTCTATTCACGCCTCAACCGTTAAACGAACTTTTATTAAATTTGATGTGGAGATACATCACAGACATAGATATACCTATCTGTGAGATACATGGAACCCTGGGGCAGGACACGGGAAAGAAACTTATTCCACGCGGGCGAAGCCACGGGCAACAGCTAGTTATTTAGTAATTGTGCTAGATCCAGTTTACTCTAGTTCAATGCTTTTCTCAGCAAGGTCAATAATATAGATAAACCATTATCTTTTGTTGTTAAATGCAAAAAGATAATGTGATGGTGATGGATGAAGGTGATATTACATTTTTTACCTTCAGGGAGAGCATCTTTTTGCCTTTGTTTTATTACCGCCAAAGCGTTTTAAAAATAGCACATATAGGCTGTAATATTATTGCCTGGCCTAAGGATATATTTAAATACCTAAATCTTACCCCTAATATTTGTCTTAAATAATAAAACTGGCGTCCATTTTTGTAAAAGATAAAAGTGTTATAAAAAAGATATACGACTAATGAGATCCATGTTATCTGAAACAAAAAAAAACGTGTGTAAAATAAGTTGAATATAATAACATAGGTACATATTAACCAGTTCAATAAAAAAAAATTGATATGACCATATTTAATTGTTAATTCAGTAGCTAACTTAGTTCTTTTTTTTTTTTGTTGGTTTGTCCTCTATTGAGGACGGGCAAGGGAAGCTTTGTCCACTAACTTAGTTCTTTAAGTCTAATACCACAGTATATATAAGTAGTAAAGTAACAAATTACTAATAAAAAGTAAGTACTTACTAACTAACAAATTATAGATCATGTTTTTCGAATTAAAAACCCCCTCATTAACCGGCTACTAAATGACTTTTACGAGTATGTCAAAAATGTCGGACAGTAGGTAAATTTATAGTGCACAAACGCGCATCTGATTTATTTGATTCCGGATGGACCTTTCTGTTATGAGAACAAAATATATGGAAGAGAGATGCATACTAATATTAGGTTTTGTTCTGACCACCAGTAGGTATTTTCCGAGGCTAAAATTCCGTTTTGTACATAAGTAGTAGTAGGAACTGTTATGTAATCTGTGGTAGTAGTATACGCCTATATCACCTGTAAAACCTATTCTGCTCTATGCCTGGAACGGTCAGTCTGATCTGATTTTTAGCTATTTACTTACCTGGCGGTAAAATCTAAATTGGATTAAACTTCCGCTTTATATAGGTCGCTGTCCATTCACACAATTTATGATTCACTTAAGTCTTCCCACTAAAATCTAAATCTCGCTATTGTTTTATTTTCGAGTTGAATGAATCTCCAGAGAATAACGTTTGAGTGTAAGTAGGTATTTTTATTTTATAGGCGGGGTCGGTAGATCAAAAGCGATGTACAGTTCGAGGTTGCATGTGAGCTGCAGCACGGTTACAGCATGCGTCTTTATCGGTGCAGCAAATCACAGATGGAACGTGCAGCATGCGACATTTATGTTCCGAATGTCTTTGCATTAGCTGCACGCGATGTTTGCGACTTCCGCACGAGATTTATAAATACTATGTTCAAACTTTAAAATAACATATTGACTTGCATACTTTATGAATTTTGTATCAATTTTGCTTCTTGTACTACTGTTTCCTTGTTTAATCGTGAGTACAATAAATTATTATTAAAACAATTTAAAAAATAAACGGACAAGCATTCTTAATTTTATCTAATCTTTTAAACGTATATCATATTTCAGATATCTTATGTATTTTAAAAGTAATTTTTTTGGAGTTTGATCAACTATAAAATAAAAAGAACAGTGAAACTTTCAGCGAATTGCGAGACAGTTTCTTTTCTTTGGCGACTATCTTCTTAGGAATGTTTTACCCTACATACAGGAGATATTAGATATGTTAGCTACTTAGATACTCTTATGTGAACTATTCCCAAACATCATCAATATTTCTCACGACACGCCCCAACTACCTCATCGCCGATAAATAAATGGACATAACGACTCGCCATGCGTGACGGAAGTTTACATAGCGTAGCGTTATACTCGTAGAGTCTGCCACTTCAGACTCTATTCACGGGATAGTTACAATAGCGTATCTATAGACCGCCTACCTTTGACAGCCGCTAGCCGGCGGCGAGCCTGGCTCCATTGAACGTCTGAATGACGCCGATGACAGAGCCCTGCCTGGGAGTGCTCCCGCATTAATTATCATAGATGTCGAACGCTGTCACGAGAGCATTTGCATGTGATGACAGCTTATAAGCCTATCTGATCTGCCTTACATCGATTGAGATTAGTTCAATTGATTTGTACCTAGTAGGTAGTACTACGTACCTATGTACATGAGTAACCTTTACTGCTTAAAGCATTTCAATACTTTTACATTTATCGTGAGTAGGATCGATCGTAGCATACAATACTGAGAATTAAATCTTCAGACAATACTTTTCTGTGACAGAATTAGATGTTTGAAACAAATATTAAACGTAGGTACTTCCTTACGAAGTTAACTCGGAGAAATTTTGAGAAGTTAGGACTAAGTAAGTTCTCTTAGTATAATAAGTAGAAGGACAGATACCTAAGTGTATATATAAGGTAAGTACTATTTATAGAGTCCGAACATTTGTTCTATGTAGGTATTTTCGGATTATCTAGACTAACTAAATGAAACAATGCTAAAGAACATCTTGCTAGATGCGTGCAACGCTCCGAGCGAATCGAGTTCGTGAGGTCGTTCCCACATCGTGAGTTCGAGCTCATTTTATTTTTAAAGACGATAACACAACAACTAAAACTATTTTAAATTTTGATAACACTCACATTTTGGAGCAACTGTTGTTTTTGGAGAACCGTTTTTATATAGATTCAGTATTGTAACTATTAGTTTTAGAACATTATCTTGACGGAAATATATTTACAACAGCGTCGCAGGAAATTGATTAATCGGCTTCTTCAACTTCCAGCTTGTTCATTAACCCGATAAAATAAATAATAGTTGTCAAAACCAAAACTACTTATGCTAAACGATTTTTATTAAAATTAATTTTGACTATGTAGAACTAAATCAATACTGACGAGTTCCAAACCCACGGTCAAAGCGAACAAGCATGAAACAAGTGCGAATAGGACTCGCCCCCTGAGGGTTCCGTACAAACTTAGAAAATCGTTAATAAAATTTGTAGATATATTACAAGTAGGTACAAGAAAAACATTTTTTTTTTGATGTAACTATATGCAAAGTATTCATTAATACCTACCGACATTTATATCTCAGAAACGTGACACTTTAGGACATACAATGATATTTTTGGTTTATTTAGTCTTTAGCTATCGATATAATATAAAGGTTTCATCGTGCTCGGAAAATTTCGAAAAAAAAACAAAATGGCGGATCGGGCTATGCCAGCCAGCTCTCATAGTAAAATATTCATACCCCTTTAAGGTTTTCGGATATTTTCCTTTAATTTGTTTAATTTGTGCTATGACCTTTCTTCTTCCCATATTTCATAATCCTTAGGTCAACGGGAAGTACCCATAGGTTTTGATTACCAAAATACTCAAAAATGCGGCAAAATTGGCCATACCTATATTCTGACTGCGTTGACTTAGAAGTTTGATATTTTAGTAGTAGGTACTTATTTGATATTAATTTCAACTTGATACCTCCACGCGTTTCTGAAAAAAAAGGGTCTTTACAGACAGACGGACAACAAAGTGATCCTATAAGGGTTCCTTTTTTCTTTTCGAGGTATGGAACCCTAAAAACACCACAAGAAAGCTAACGTGATTGACTTCCATGGTTTTGTTTGACGCAAAAACATATTCCAGGGGCCAGAGAAAAAAAAACTTAAATTTAAATTCAGTTTCATAGTCCTCGCCATTTGTTGTAAGGCGTTTATTATGGCGTTTAATAATATGATGCCTCTGTAAGTACTGTACTGGGCCAACGATAGAATTTAGTATGCCAGGCTCAAACGGTGCGCGCGCCTTCGTTGTAAGGGTAGGATAGGAAGACTTCGTCCAACAGTGGGACCTACCTATATAGGCTATTGATTCGACTTGATCGATTATAGTTCAGATCACAAAACTGCATGGCGGCATGACGTCTCTAAACTTTTTACATTATACCTTAGTCGGTATGGTGGTCTATTGTAAATCTGATTCGACTACTGAATTCCGTCCCGTTTTCATACCAACGGTTGCAACCTTCCGAATCGAAGTCTTCGAAGCGGTGGTCGATTGCTAGTTGTCAAAATCCTACGTTAGCTATGATCAAAATTTACGGTGGCGGTCATTTGCTAATCTGGCATTATGCTAATCTGGCATTTTGCGAATCTGGCATTTTGCTAATTTGACGTTTTGCTAATCTGGCATAAAACGTACAAACCACCGGTCGCAGTCAGTTGGCATGAGATTGCGTAAGTAGACCTGTATAAGTAATATAATATATAACTAAGTACTCATTCGAGAAAGTGGGTCGTTCTATCCAACCCTGTGTTATGGGGAACCCACACTGATGCGAGAAAGGCGCAACCTTCGTGAAAAAAATTGTATGGAACCTAAGACGCCACCGCCAACGGTCTCATCTTAATCTACTCTTAATTATGTGGTGGTAGGGTCTACCATTGATGATGAACTATGTATGTATGATGTAGGTAGGTATGTCTCAGATTTCCGTTGAAGTTTGATGCAGTAGAGCTATCTATAACTGTGATTCACTACCACGCCGTGCACAATTTCTTGACGATACTAAATTCTCGCGGTGTATGTTAGTCCCAAACTAATCGAAATAACTATGCGTTCTACACTCCGGTTTCCTAAAACTTGTCTGCGAGACGTAGCCATACTAATGTAGCAATGTATACTTGAATATAATTACATTTCGTAAGATCATAACAGGACAACGGTTGACATCATCGACTATAGTAAAGTTCGTGGAATTGTGTTGAGCCCTTCAAGAGTCACGACCGACTGCAGTTTCCCAACGCCTCGACTTCGCAGATCAAAAACAAATTCTACTTTTAATGGCTAAGTATTATGAACAAATAAGTAGTAAATTAGGTAGGTACCTAACTAGGTACTTAGATAAAGAAACAAATAAAAAATTATCCAATAATAACATAGAAGTACCTAAGTGCATACTTAACTTAGTCTTAATTCCTCCGAGTAAGTAACAAGTAGTATAGGCACAGAGGAATTAATAGTCTGTATAAGAGCGTTTTCTCGCCAACAAACTGTTTTGCAGTTTGGCGAGTAATTATTATAATGTACAAATTGTGTAATATTAAAGAATAAAGTAAAAAAATATATTTGTAAGTTGTATTTTCTCAAATTATTTTCAAGGTTTTAGGTAACTTACCAAATAAATGCGCCTTCCCAAAAGTTCGAAACCAATTTTCAGGTATGATGTCATCTTCACTGTCGCGTGGTTTTGTAATTATTTAAACAATTTAAAATTATTTTTGACGTGATTTCATTTTATTTAGTGCTTATTTACTTTATCGTCACTAATAAATTATAATAATGTAGGTAATCGACCGTCTTAGATGTCGTGCGTGAGTTCACATCATCCTAAATTCCCCCTATATACTTAATTTTTTTTATCATATTATAAATGACCATGGTGTGTTCCCATGTGATCGCGAGTAGAGTGCGGCTCGTGAGCGACTGCCGCGCCGCCGGTAAATGTCTTCCTGCGTGCGGCCGAACCGGCCGGTCCTCCCGTCCTTGTCGCTGTGAAGTCATAAAGTAAGCCCACACGCCACAAAGCTGAAATTCGGGTCACCGCTGCAAAAACTGGATTTTCAATCATTAAAATCAGAAAAACGCCATAAACATAAAATTAAGGCTGCTTGCATGGAATGGGCATGTCTTATGTTCCCTAGAGTTCCTATTTCCTTTCTAGTGTTTGGCTGACTCTAATTTTCAAATTTCGCGCCTTGCTACGGGGCAATTTTTGCATGTTGCCAGCACTGATTGAACAGCTGTCGCTTGACAGCTGCGCAGTGGTTGCGTTTTTGTACAGACGTTGGCGCTAGACGGCAGAAAGGAAAAGAGAGAGCAGTATGATTTTATATAGCGCTTCTTCTTTCTTGCATCTAAAATGTTGTTATAATTGTGTATCTTAAACAGAACTAAGTAGGTTATGGAGCGGAGCGGTTTGATTTACAAACAAACAAATTAAGTTTTTGATGCTTGCGTAAAAGAATATCTAAAACTAATATTGCATGTAATTTCAGTGTGATCATTTGATTTAGGACCTGTTTGGTTTGTAACATTTTTATTTTGATATGGAACCTCCTTCACCATGGAAAAAACCAAGCGAAGTGATGCAGCTACACAAACTGAAAAAGCGAAAAAAAGCCTTACAGGTAAAATAATTACAATTGTTTTACTTCGAAAGTGACGACGAGTCCGCCCTCGTATGTTAACCTACCAATCATTTTATCCGTTGACTCAAAGGAACAGCTAGAGAAAATAAACTTAAAGAACAGTTGTCAGTTACCCGCTTCCTTGGCGGGATTCGCTTTGAAGCCAAACATTATCAACCCCAAGTTATGAATGACTTCTCCTTTTTATGCTACCATTAATAAATATATCACCCGCCGGCAACACCTTGCGCGAGTTGGTGTGGAGTCTTCCATACATCAGAACTGGCTGTTTCTTCCCCTTGGCTTTAAAGTTTTAGCCAAATTGACGTATGACGTCAAAAAGAGAATATTGTATATTCCAATTTTGAATATCCTAAAAAAACTCCAAATTTGAATAAACGAAATTTGAATTTGGCCGCCACCACCACAGTGGTGGTGCTGATTGCTAAACTTCAGACATAGTATTTTTTCATAGCCAGATAATTATAGTCATTTTATAAAATGCCCACAGGATCGTATGAGGCAACCATCAGCAACTTCACTGGTTAGAGAAGAGACAAGCAACCAAAAAGTTATAGATTTGGATTTTTCAAGAATACTCAATGGAGACAAAACCAAGAACCCTTTTTCAAAGTGAGTCATCAACTTTACTGGTAACCTGCGTTAGTAAACGGGGTGATATAAGTTTTAAGTTGAGCGTTATCTTAAATATCAACAAGGGCTTTGTTTGTAGTTTGTATAGCCTAGCATTGCAGGTAACCACAAGCCACAAACTCCTCTAAATATCTAAACTTAAACGTTTTTAATTTCCTAAAAGATTTTGAATTTTGAGTGATGTTGAAATTATCAATTTTTTATTTGTTATTTTGTTACCTATTTGATTGATTCTGTTGCCCACTTCTTCGCTTGCATAGAATTATTTTTTCTGGGAGAACATATTATGTTAAATATTAGCATGTTTGTCTCCATGGCACAGCATAAGTATGTGCAAAATTTCATAAAGATTGGTTGAATAATTGTAATTGATGTGTGATGAAAATGTACCAAACAACCATGCAAGCTAAACAAACTCACATTCCGAATTATATTATTTTTAGTATTACATCTGTCTTCAGATGTGAATAATTTCGCAGTGATACAGGTTTAAATAATTTAATTTTTTTATATTTTAACTTTCAGGACCAATAAACAACAATCCAAAAAAGCAAAGCTGGAATTGGACTCAACCCTGGACGAGTCCAGTGACAAAACATTGTTCGCGTTATTAAAATTACCAGCTAAAGTAGTTGAAAAGCCACCGAAGGAAATTGAGAACGAAAAGTTGTCAACATTTTCAAATCTGCTACAAAAATTCACAGCTGAACATACGGTAGAAACGGTGAGTGAAACCTCAATAGAAAATACAGAAAAATACAAATAATATTATTTTTTTGTGGAAACTGTATGAAAAAGAATAGTTTTTTAACAGTTTTTATAATAAATTTTCAGCAAATCATAGACAAGAAGTATCGACATCTACCCATTGACTGGGCGTTAAAAACCAAGTTAAGATTAATGTCACCAAAACCCTTCGCATGGACATCTAAACTGAAAGCTAGCGAGGAAGCATCAGGCATCACAGGGTAAATAAATCCAAATGTTTTTTATAGCATATTACAGTGTCGCATACAGCAGGGCATAAGCTAGTAAAAAATAAAATCGACAGATTTTACACAATGACTTTAAACACAGGTTCGTGCGATGCCTGGACACCACATCATCGCCGACCCTGGACACGTCTCCCCGCGCGCGCTTCCACCAGACCTGCCTCTACTGGCAACACCCCCACCTGCCCTGGCTGGAGCTCTACCCCCGCTCCTCCGGCAAGGTCGCAGCCACCAGCTTTATGGCGACCAACGAGGAGGTCAAGCAAGCTCTGCACAGGGAGTGGACAGAGAGCTTCAGGTCTCTGTTTCAGGTATTGTACGCGAATATTATAAAGAACGTACAATTTGAATGAGCTTGGTAACGGGTTTTTTAAAGTACAAAGGGTTTTTAAAGGGTTTTTCAACTCAAAATATGACATTTAATTTTCTTTCTCTAGCGCTTCAAATTGCTTTACTGCAATTTTACAAAGATTTGTAAAAATTCTTTTTCGCAAAATTTTCTTTTCGGCCAGTGTGACGTCATCGTTATTTTCTCTTGTAAATGTGGTTAGCGTCCGCTGGGTGGCGCGGGAGTGCACGGAGCGCCGTATACGGAGCACCCACCAAAGAGATCCCATCTCTATGGCCGTATACGTCGCTCGGGACAGTTTCACAACGCAAGCGATTTCTCAAATTTATAGTGAGGTACGCGGTGAATGTACAAATTAAAAAGTCTTATAACTTTGTAAATACGTATCGTATCGAAGTGAAATAAAAACTATTATTTAAATAGTAATGAGATCTGTAATTGTAATCATAAAAATGAACTTTTTTTCTTTTTTTTCACTTTTCTTATCTGCATTGGATGCAAAGTGGACTTTGAAATTTATTCTCCAGCCTGCAAAGGCTTTGTAAAAGTTAAATACTAAGTAATATAAACATCAGTGAACAATCCATACCCCCGTAACCACTTGGTGACTACCTAACAGCTGGTGCGCGCGCTGCACTGCCCGTACTTCTACGTGTGCGCGAACACGTTCACGTGCGTGTTCCGCGCGGCGGGGCTGTGCGGCGTGTCGGAGCCCTGCGCGCTGCTCGCGCCCACCACCAGGGGCTTCCGACAGACGCTGCGGCAGCAAGGTGAGAGCCACATGGACGCCACAAAAGAACCCCTGTTCCGTTTTCGTCCTACTAATATTATAAAGGCGAAAGTTTGTAAGGATGTGAGGTTGTATGTTTGTTACTCTTTCACGCAAAAACTACCGAACAGATATTCATGAAACTTGGTACAGTGATAGCTTATGTCCTGGAATAACATATAGGACACATTTTAACGCGGACGAAGTCGCGGGGCGTCCGCTAAGTAATAAAACGCATACATACATGGCGCTGTTTCACAGTGTATACGGGAAAAACTTTTATACGCGGGCGAAGCCCCGGGAAAAAGCTAGTAACTCATACGAATAAACAAGTATATTTTTCTCGTTATGTAACGGGCTGATTATCATGATTAACTTAACATAATACAAACCAAAATTTAACCAACTTAAATTATAAAGGTTTATTTGTAGGTTTTAGCCAGTTAGTTTTTTAATTTTATTAGGTACATACCATAATTTATAGTATTTATTATTGAAATTATAAAGTGTGGATGTTAGTTTATTTGTTTGTTGCTGAATAAGGCCATATCGGCTGAACATATTTTGACGAAACTTGGTACTTTTTATCGCAAACTACGTCGCGTGTCGTCCTTTATTATATTACAAGGTTTGGCAGTTACATCTTTATTTTCATTGCAGTACTAAAAAGATAGTTTTGACGACAACAGGGTTCGAATCGAAGTGACAATTATTAACAAGATAGTGATTGACATCAAATTAGTTTTGAATCCAGCTAAAAATACATCGTAAATAAATATTGATTTTAGATGTGGAGTTCACAATGCCTCTCCGGCCAGACCACAAGAGGAAGATGAACACTTCGAGCGAGGAGCAGCCCAAGAACTCGTCGTTCGACAGCTGCTACGACACCATGGACGAGGCCAGGTCCCAGAGCGAGGGTCCCGTCAACGCCGAGGAGTGCTCAGGAGACGAGGATGTAGACCCCGACCAGTTCCTCTCGGAGATGGGCTTCGAGACAGAGGTCATAAAGAGGATTAATAATGCGCAGGTAAGAATTTGCACCATAAACAAGAAAACGGAGCCCATTTCGAGCAACTAATTAGTTTACAATTTTTTGAAAATGGTTTCCTTTCATTTAATTTGTCAAGTTTGTCTTGATACAAAATATGTCTTGTTATATATACTAATTGTAAAGTTTGTAGCTCTGCTGATGAATAAATTTCTCTTTATTTATTTATTTATTATTTATTTGTTAGAGAGATTTCATCCATATAATTGACCCTAACGATCGATGCAATAAAAGTACAGGGTGTAATTTTTACAGATTTTAGTCGGTTCGATTCCCGGGTGTGGCAAGCGAATTTTCTAAAATCTTTCAATGCTGTTGTCTTTCCTTTCAAAAATAAAGGAATGTTTCGTTTGAGTAAAATTTTCTATCTACAGTACTTTCCCTCCAGGTGGCATTACAAAATTCCACTCTGTATATTTGAATAAAACGCTGTAAGAATTATCCGTATTCCAGGCTACCTTCCGTAAAAATCATATAGATGGCGCTGGCTAAGGACTTACTATTTGGACACCGATATCTATTTTATACGAAGACTTGTTGGCTACGATGATACTATGCCGAAAATTGTAGTCCAAAATCGCGTAGCCTAGTCGTATCATGCAGAAGAAATCGCTGTCCAGATAGCCGACTATCTGGTAGTTTATCCTAGTAGTTTAAGGGCTTCTTTCACCACTTCTTGATATTGTTACAGATCGTAATCTTAATGATAAACTAATCTATTAGATAAATCTGTGTGATAGACTATATAAAATATATAAGATATAGGCAATCAGATACCTGTGAAACCAAAAAAATAGGCTATCTGTCAGATAACCTGCAGGTAGGGTATCTGGGACTTTATCAGCAAGCGGTGTAAGAGGCCCTAAGTATCTGAGAAGTTATATCAAAAAAAAATAGAGCGAAAGCGCAGAATGATATGACAGCCAGGGCCAGACATTTCAGCAAATTAACCAAAGATGACCGTTGAATTTTTTTTATGTGTTGGAAAGGCAAAGATGATAAGCACATGCAGCCAAGAGAAATTTATTTTTAAGTCCTTGGACAGCGCCATCTATCGGTCTATTTACGGAAGCTAGCCTGGAAACGACTCATAGATCATATTATTCAATAAATGTATATGTATAGCTGAAAGTCCCCGTAGAGTTTTTTTGGCGGTTGTGTGAAGTTATCTGATTTCTGCGCAATGACTAATTTTAGGTGTCAAAGGGGAGCTGTTCACTAGAGACGCTCATTGAATTTCCAGAAATAATTAATTGATTCGATCAACGGAATCAAATATTCAAGTTTTTGGACATTCTATATAACACACTATCTCGCTTACGCACACATAGACTATAAATAAACACGGTCAGCGATGTGCAAACAATATATGACTATATTCATTCAGCCGCCAAAAAATTCTACGGGGACTATAATTATATAGTTCTTACAATCGATGTATCTGTTAAGACGCGCATCTCCCACACGACGGAGAGCGCAGTGGACAGCGCGGCGGAGTCGCTGGTGCTGGTGCGCGGCGTGGACGTGCACGCGCTGTTCAACTTCCTGCTCAACTGCAAGTCGGTGGTGAGCCCCACGGGGCCCTTCGCGGGCGTGCCGCCCACCCTGCTGGCGCCCACCGCCTTCCACGGCGGCGCCTTGCAGGCCTTGAAGGTGAGCGTTGGAGACAGTAGCTTCAGCTTGCAAGGCACAACCTCACCGACAACGTCCGAGGCACGGCACGTTCCTCCACGGTGGGTTGGTGCTCCTGCAGACATTGGGTAATGTCCTAGGCTTCTGGCATGGCTAAAACCAAGAAGTTGAGATCGCATCTTGCATATTTAGTATCGGAACCTATGGTGCCATTTACCGGGGGGGGTGCGGACAAAGGAAGCTGAGTAGCGGGAGGAGGTTGCTAATACAAATTTATATGGAGTTTGAAATGATGACTTTGACACGATTTTGACACCCATAGAATGCTTTTATTGCTCATCCATATGGGAGTGGCAAAATTTTTTGATTCATGGTTAAAACTGTATGGATAGCACGACACAGCACCACAGACAGTATATTGGTATATAGACTTAGGTCGTCGGTCCACCTGAGATCGTAAAGCGTAGCGAGTTTTTTTCTGTTTTCTGTCGTAAAAATGAATGGTGTGATGAACTATTATCTAATCTGTGGCTGTGCCGTAGGTGCGCGAGAACGTGGTGCACTGCGACAGCAGCAAGTACTACTCGTTGGAGCTGCGCGGGCCGGTGCTGCCGACGGCGGTGCACGCGCTGCTCGGCGTGCTGCGCGCCAGCGCCGCCGCGCAGTTCAGCGCAACGTTCGCGCACCACCGGCCCACGGTCGCCTTCGCCAGCGCCGCCGCAAACATCGCCGCAGGTACTTTATAATTTACGCTTGGTTACTAGACCTTTAAGCCATATCTTATTTAGAATGTACAGTTATATTTCTTATTTATTTAAACCGGCGTTACAACACGGCAATCCACAAAAACAGGACACGACTAGATCCATTTGACGATTTAAGGTTCACATCCTTACTAGAGCGATAGTACTAAAGATAATACCAAAGGACATCATTCAGGTTTCATACATTTTTGGTCCAAATCTGAAATAGCCGACCAAAAAGTTAAAGCCTTTTTGCCATATTTGCCTGTTACAACTTGTCCGTCAAAACATTTGTAACAAGTTTTTTTTTTGCATTTTTATGTCAAATTAATTGACTCTAAAACCATTATTTCTTACTCAAAGGTAATTTTAATTTTTGAACTACATATTTTCGTTGAAAATGTATGGAAAGAAAGATTTTCAAAACCAAGGTGTAATTTTGGAAAGATTTCAAATCTATAGCCAGTAAATTAGTAAATAGTTTAGTAAATCAAATCGACAACAGATTACAGATTTTATACGAGCGGAGTCACAGGCAAAAGCTTGTGTTCATTATTCTACTTTGATTTTATGGCGATTTAGTTCCTGGTTGGCAAAAAATACTTTCTGCTGGATTTTTAAAGTTTCACATAAATGTCGCTAGATGGCGCCACTTGTACTTTACATCGCGCTATCGTTTCGTCGGACTTTTTAATATAAGTTCCTCCGATGAAACCGTTCTAATCAAGACCTTACTTCATAGGATCATTTCTATAGTAAGCTCTTCAAGCGAATTTCACACTATGTGAGAATCCACTAGCCGCGTTGATGAGACGTGGCGCGGCGCCCTGAGCGTGAGGCGGGCGGCGGTACACCTACCGCCAGCCCTCGATGATCGTTCGCTCCTCCACCTGGTGGGGGAGAGTGGGGCGCTGTCGCTTTCTGAGCGGCTAGTTTTTGAACACCTTATAAACCATTTTAATGAGCCAAGCAAGTGCTACTTAGCTAACCTACCAGTTCTTGGTTGCGTGCTATTGCCGGTAAATTAATAGTCATTCCTCGCTATATCTCTTGCGTTATTTTTCCGCCAATGTATGAATCAATTTCTTACTAGTTTTTAATTTACAGGTGAATCTTTAAAAGAAAATGAGCCAAACCACTTCACCAAAGCATTCAACAAAGAAAACTTGTCCGACTGTGGCATAAGTGAGGATATGCTGCAACACTTCTGCTCAGCCGACCCTAGTTTGGTCCAACTTTTGGACAGCGTCAAATATAACACAGAAGATGACACATATTCATGGTGATATTAGTTATGTATTTCGTTGTTAATGTTGTTTATTATGATCGTGAATTAAACATATTCAGCATATCATTATGTCGTTTTATAAATCCATAATTGATAAGTAAAAACAACTTGAGAACAACTCCGAACTGTTACAGCAATCTTTTCAAGATTGCTGTAACATTCACTCCACTGGTGACTGCCGTAGATGGGGTCTTCGGACAACAAATGTCCTCATTCATTAAACACCTGGCTGAAGCAATCGCCTACCGCTGGGACCGTGCGCTCAGCAAGGTTGTGGGCTGGCTGAGAGCCCGGATATCAATATCCATAATACGAGCGACAAACATGTGCATTCGCGGCACCCGCCATAGATGAATACCCGCTGTCATGTCGAGCCTAGTGCTTTGACGACGGGGCGGCGCTACCGCATGTGGAATAATAATGTTAATGTCAACACTTGTTTAGTCCAATTTAATTAGTATGTCTTCCATGTTCTATCAATAAATCCTTTGTGTTAAAAGTAAAAACAACATTAGTATGTACTAACAGTTTTCAATTAACTTTAACTGAAACATCAAGTGCAATAGCACATACCTACATGTCAGAACGTTATAGTAAGTAGCCTTCCGGCCCAAAATATTGACTTCCTAAAATGTCGAATTTTTGTGTCGAAAGGAAAAATGAAAATAATACTACGATTTCACCTTAATTGTACGATTTATTCAATTTTCATTTTTGGTAAATTAAAAATAAAGATTTTCATAAGTCCACAATCACTTAAACAATACAAAGATTCATACAGATCAGGATGAAATAAATAATATTGTGAGTTTTAAAATGACAATAATAATATTTATGTTACCTAACATAACTGCTCTAATAACTATAATTATCACTTTAAACCCGAGGTGGAACAGGAATCTTGGAAAGCTTAACATCTAAAATATTTATCTATGTGACCGTTAGTTAGCCGCTCACTGAAAAAAAAAGAAATAACATTTATTTAGACATATACGTACAAATTGGGCACAGTTAGCATCCAATTTTGTAATCTTTGCTGCTAATTAAAATCTAAGCAACAAAAAAAACAATAATATCTGAACAGCTAACACTGTATACAGAATGAACATTTAGTAACAGTGTTAGATAGAACCACAAGAAAAATCTTTAATGCTCATTTTTTGTTGCTTGGAGTTTAAGTCTAAGCTTACGATTAAGCAGCCTTTCAACCCTATTAGCCGCACGCAGCAAGCAATCCTCCGTCTGTATTTTATAAAATAAACTTCAAAAGGTGCGTCCTGTATATGAAATGAAATATACATATTTACTATACACAATGGTGCTGACATTATTATTGTTTATCAAATATTTGTCATGCTGGAATACTTCCTAATAATGATGCTGACTGTATGATGAATAAAATTGTAATTTACCTGTGGCTGTATCAAGTTGGATTATGTATGCGAGTTTATGTTTTCTGCAAACAAAAAGAAATACAAGATTAGTCATCAATGTAACATAGTGAACACTAGGTCCGCTGTCGGCCCTATTATGTAGAGGTACAGTCGACCGCACGTCAGTGGAAACACTTTGACCTTGAGCTAGCCTATTGGAGAGTTTCAATACTATGAGACCAGTTTGTACTGGTATTGTTTCCACTGACGTGCGGTCGACCGTACAGAGGACCACATTTTAAACTGGACAGCACTAAAATTTGTTTTTGTAAAAATTTGTATTTATTTATTTGTATCATGATTGATACTGGAAATACAATTTTTTACATTACGCCTATACGGAATCAGGCCCGTATTGTTGGTATGTATTTATTAATCTTCATAGGTATTAACCATCCCAGGAAAAATATTGACGGAAATCTCGCATTTTGTACGTACAGTCGCCGCGTCGCCTTCTAGCAGACGTATACCATTTGAAAGACGGTAAAAGTTCACTAGACTGTACATTCAATTGGAACTATATGAAACGTGCGTCGCTGTTCGAAATTTGCAATAAAATTGACTTTTCTAAAAATGATAGAAGAGAAACTTACATTAGAAGTAGTGGCCGGGGCGGGCTGTCCGGGCACCGAGTACTGGGGGCGGAAATTGGAGAAGTTGGCGGCGGCGGCGGCGGCCGGCGCGAACCCGGGCAGCGAGCCCGCCGGCTGGAACCCGCCCGGGAACTGCGGCAGTTGCGCTGCGGACAGAAGGAGCGTTAGCAAATATACCTTGTTTATATTTAGAAAACTTACAGCTACAATGCACTTTTAATCGGTAATCAAAAATCTCATTACCAACCAAAAAGGAAATAACATTACGAGTCCTAAAATAAATGTATGCACATCCTACGTTTCACTTAATTTTAATTAAAATGTTGCATGTAATTAGTATTATCATGTAATGGCCATCGATTACTCAGTTGGGAAAAGTGGTTCCTGATCACCGATTAGGTCTGTATAAAATAAATACAAAACAAGCATACTACAGTCTTCATATTCATCTTCGTAGCTAAATGGACAACCAAATGCTTTAGCAGTAGGCAGTACTATGCGGCGGAGACACGACAGTTTCGATATGTGAGGGTAGTATGGGTGATATGTGTGTGTACCTGTAGGCGGCGGGTTGCCGGCGGTGGCGGCGAGACGCGACAGTATGGACCGCTCGGACATCTGCAGCCGCTGCGCGACGGGCGGGATGCGCGCCAGCGTCGCCGGCAGCCGCGACACGTCAGACTTCATGTCCGACAGCAGCTCCTCCAGCTGGTTTAGAACCTGCAAACACACATTTCAAACATGAAATTAAAATTATACCGATAACCGTTAGGGTAAAAGTGTTTTCGAATAATTGAATGACAGATCTATCATCGCACATTCAAACCGTTGGCTTTAAAAAAACTTGAAATTTAGCATAAATGTTCCTATTATAGGCAACCACAAGGGCAAAGGATTTTTCTTGACTCACCCATAATTCTACCGTAGCAAAATAGCAGGCAAGCCGCTTCTAGGTATTTTTATAAACGTAATGCCAGTTGCTTCCAGGCGGACAACCGAAGATCGGATAAGTGGCATACTTCAGGAGACTCATGGAGCCTCCAGGCATGCCCCTCAACCGCAAGGCCAGAAGGCAATGATATTACAACTGCAGATATCGTACTAGCGCGCGGAAAATGAGGCAGTAAAATTCAGACAATTGTCGTAATTTGATTCAGTATTTGGTATTTCAAGTGCAACTCGTTCCGTACTAGCTATCGCACTCATTGTAGAGGTAAGTATGTAGTAGCGGAACAATATCTAAACGTAGCTCAGTATGAAGGTACGTCTCCTTTAGTTATAATAATAATTGGCCAGAAAGTATATTGACCTTGTGCAGCACCGCGTTGGCGGGCTTGTTGCCGGCGAGCGACTCCTTGCTGAGGTGCTGGTGCGACTCAGCGAGGCACTCCACCTCGGCGAAGCGCGCGTTCAACGACATGGCCGGGTGGTTGGGGTCCTGCGTCAGGTTCAGGTACGCGGCGCGGCGCAGCTGCTCCTCGATCACCAGAGCTTGTTCCAGCAGCTGAAGAATAAAGTATGCCAATTAGCGGACATATTTTTAATAGACCTTTAAAAAATAAAAGGTTCTCAATTCAATACGCTTTTGCTCCATAGCAAATTACCTACTGAATCGACGAGTCTGGCCAAAGGTCTTCAACAGCGAATTCTCTCTACCCAAATGACCGTCAGGATACAAAGACGGCCTGGAAAATTAGCACGATACTGATGTTTCCTTCCATTGTATACTCCTTACATGAACTTCTACAAGAAATACGATTTACAGTCTGTAAATGTCTCACCTTGAAACGCCTCGCCAGAAACTTGTTCTTGATTTCGAGGAAGTTGCCCTTGCCGACGTCCATCTTGAAGGGCTCGTTGATGATCGCGAACCGCAGGTCGTTCTGTATGTCCTGCCAGCGGCCGTAGCCGTGCGTCACGATGCCGGCCAGCAGCCAGTAGTCGTGCCGCCGGTGCCATATCTCGTACTCCCGGCCCGGCGCGGCCGCGCGCTCTTCGTTCAACCACAGGGTATGCAGCTCCGTGAACCCGCCGTCCGCGATGTTGAACATAAACTTGCGCCGCTCCACTTTGAGATCCTCCTCCTCTTTAACCAGCACCACGTCATCGTCATCCTCGTCCTTCTTTTCGTCTTTAGGCGCCTTGTCTGAACCCTCAGACACGGCCTTATCACTCTTGTCACCGTCCTCCTTATCGGGTTCTTCCTTGATTTCTTCTTTTATTGGGGGTTCCTTCTCTTTTTCCTCAGATTTCTTTTCCTCTGTTTTCTCGTCTTCTTTCGGCGGTTCCTCGTCGACGGACATACGTCGCTCAGGTTCCTTAATCTCTTCTGTCACTTCTTTAGGCGGCTCCTTGTCCTCAGGCGTTGCCTCCTTCTCCTTAATATCACTAATGTCCATAGGCTCCTCCTTGACTTTGTCATTTTTGTCCTCTGGTTTGTCGTCTTTGACCTCTTCCTTGTCATCTTTCTCCGAGCCACCCGGCGTGGGAGCTTGGCCAGGGGTCTGGGCCACTGGTGTTGGAGCGGGCGAAGGGGCGGCCGAAGTTATCGGAGTAGCGGTGGATGGCGCCGGACTAGGGGCGGCACTTCCCTCCGCACCAGCCGTCTTCACTGGCTCCACAGGCTTACGGATCAACTCTGGCATGCTGTAGTACCCATTGATATGCTCGAACTCTTGCACCTTCTTTCTTATCAGACTCATAACACCGATTCGCGTCAACACGTGCTGTCTAGATAAGCCCTCGCGAGGTACGCCATCGGCAAATGTCTCCGCATTATCGGCCCCTGGCTCGCACAGATGCCGCATAAATAACGACACGTAGGCTTTGAAATTGCGCTCGGATTTCCCTCGCAGATCCCTCACTAGCCACTGCGAGTTGAACGCGTCCTGTGGCGGCATGCCGTATCGCATGATAGCGTTGAGGAACGACTTTCTTTGTCTCGCGTTAAAGCCGAGCACCTCCATGTTGCCACCGACGCGAGCGAGAAGAGGCGGCAGGGGTCTATCACGCTCCTCGCGCCTCTCCAGGCGTCTCTTACTCCGGCGACTGAGAAGGTCTCCGTTGTCATTCTTTTCATCGAAGTCGTCATCCTCTTTGTCGTCCTCGCTGCCCTGAGAGAAGTCGGAATTGTAATCGGATCCGTTCTCCTGCCACGTCGAGTCCTCCCTGTTTTCAGTTTGCGCCACACTGCCGTCGTTGTAATTGACCTGTTTACGGACTCGTTTGCCTTTGCCGAGGGTCCTAGCCTGATCCTCCTGGTGTTGCTCATAGTGATGCCTAAGTAGTTTGATCCAGTAAGCTGGGTCGGTGTTTTCAGCTTCCTGTTTAATGATTTCTGTGTCAACTTCCTCCTCATTATCTCCCTCTTTCGTCGAATAGCTGGCGACTTTGAAAGAGCTAAGGTATTCATTGGCCCAGGACTCTTTTTGTTCTATACCCTCCTTTGAGCGATCGAGCAACTCTCCGACAGCTTTGTCATCGTAATGGATGGCTTCCTCTTTACCTTCGTCCTCCTTAAAAAGTTCCTCTGTACCGAATCTCAAAATATCGTCAAGCTCTTGTTTAGTAAAGTTGGCGCCTTTGCCGCCCATGCCCGGGCGCACGACCAAGTGCGTCAACATCATCTTTCTTTTAGCTACTTGCGTAACTCTTTCTTCTACACTGTTGCGCGTTACGAAGCGATATATCATCACTTTGTTCGCTTGACCGATACGATGGGCTCGCGAAAACGCCTGGATATCGTTGTGAGGATTCCAATCAGAGTCGTAGATGATCACAGTATCGGCAGTGGCCAAATTGATACCCAGACCACCAGCTCTGGTCGACAGCAGGAAGACGAACTGCGGGGCGCCCGGAGCGTTGAATCTATCTATAGCTTCCTGCCTGATGGTGCCGGTGATACCTCCGTCAATCCTTTCGTACTTGTAGCCTTCGCCTTCCAGAAAGTCTTCGAGAATATCCAACATTTTTGTCATCTGAGAGAAGATCAGAACTCTGTGACCTTGCTCTTTAAGTAGTTTTAACATTTTAGCAAGTAGTACCAGTTTTCCTGCGGCTTTGATAAGAGCCTGCGTGTCGTAGTTGCCGTGAGGCCCGAGCGGGGCTTCCTCAGCGGCCACAGGAAACAGATAAGGGTGGTTGCAGCACTTCTTTAGGTCCATCATAACATTGAGCAAGGACACCGTTTGGCCGCCACTCTTTGGGTTCAGAGCCTCGTAGTTTCTAGTCAAAATGTATTTGTAATATTTCTTCTGCATGGGCGACAACTCGACACGGACGATGAACTCAGATTTTGTGGGCATGTTCTTGAGCACGTCGGCTTTGAGACGCCGCAGCATGTGCGGCCCCAGCATCTCGTGAAGCCTCTTGACCTGCTCCTCTTTTGAAACATCAGCGAATTCGTTCTGGAAAGCCGCCAGATCGTTGAACTTGTCCTTGCTAAGGAAATTCAGGAGATGGAACAACTCTTCAAGATTGTTTTGTAGTGGTGTTCCGGTCAGCAGTAATTTGTAATTGATGTGATATCCGGCTAGAAGCCTAAAGAACTTGGACTGGTTACTCTTCAATCTGTGGGCCTCGTCCACGACCAGGACGGCCCAATCGATGGAGCCTAGACATGTGGCGTCAATGGAGACTAACTCATAGGATGTGAGCAGGACGTTAAACTTCACCTGAGACTTTATTTTGGATGGCCTCCCGCCTCTGTTCGCGTTATCGTCGAACGTCAGCTCGTTCTCTCTGATGATAGCCCTGGAGTCCTTGTCTCCCACGTAGGTGATGCAGTACAGATCTGGAGCCCACAACTCGAACTCCCTTTCCCAGTTGATGATCGTCGACAGCGGTACGGAGACTAGGAACGGACCTTTGCAATGGCCTTCCTTGAAGAGAGAGTTTAGGAAAGTGACCGTTTGTATGGTTTTGCCGAGGCCCATCTCGTCGGCGAGGATGGTGTCTATGCCCTGTCCCCAAGAGTATCGGAGCCAGTTGAGGCCCTCGAGCTGGTACGGGTGGAGCTGCATGCCGGTTTCGTAGACGTAGGGCGGCTGGTCCTCGTACTTCTTGTTGAGGTTGGAGGTGGGGCGGTCGGGCGGCGGCTGGTACCGCCGCGGCTTGCCCGATATGCCGCCGCTGCTTTCGTCGTCTTCGATGACGTCTCTGTTCTTGCTCTTGCGTCCAGGCTTCTTGCCTTTACTCTTCGACTTTCCTTCGGTCGTTATGAAGGCGCGCATGTCCTGAAGCAAACATATTGTTTAGTGAACGTCCATGTGATAGATAACCATACCCAATATAATTATAAAATAAGCTTTATTACTGATAAGTGATAGGATAGGATTTTTATAGCATTGATTTATAGAATTTTACTTTGATTATATCATTTTATCAATATGATGATGATCGGATAAGATAAAATCAAGGGATGATGAGATCGTCAAAAGTAAAATGGTATTAGGTATGGATACTCAAGAGAAAGAATGAGTTCCTGTCTGCTTCGTTGTGGATAGTCCATTTTTTATCAGTTTTTGATGGGATAAAAAAACTACTCCTCTGATATTAATCTCTCAACCTTATAATATTTTTGTATTTGTGTGTGTATACCTACGCCCACTTACACCTATTTAAATTAAAAGTACCTATAGTTAAGTTTACTAAAGTGCACAATGAATGAGTGTACCTGGTAGTACTCTACGGCGTACTTGAGTCCGGCAATGTCCGCGTGCTCGGACTCCCAGGTGGCCTGGTCGTAGGACAGGTCGCGCCACTTCACCAGGAAGTAGGTGGTTCCGTCCCGCGACGTGCGGTGGTTGATCACGCGGTGCACGATCAGCCACTCTGGCTTCACGCCGTATCTGTTCATCACCAACGCAATCATAAATTAAACACTCTGACTTTTTACCAAAAATAAAACCGACTTCTTTATTAAATGATGTGTTGATCCCCTATTTTCTTTAATTATCCACCCTTAAAGGTCAAATACTGTTTTCAGATTGAATTGGGACCACCCTCGGAATATAGCTTATTCATTAAAGCAAATCATTCAAATCGGTTCACAATCGGCGAAGAAATCGCGTAACACAAACAAACATACAGTCAAGCATCTCCTGTGGTTGGTTGAAAAACATTAGATGTCAATTTTTTTAACTTCAAATTTCTTGTTACTCTACCTACACGCGGATGTATATCTGATCGTCATAAGCACAAACAGAAATAAGCAATAGAGTAACTTCATACTAATTTCCGAACATAGTCAAGTTCCCTTCACCCGTCACTAAGCATGCTTCATGCTACAAACAGTAGTAGTGTCGCGCGCCGCGTCGCGGCCGATATGTTTCGATTGAGCACATGTAATTATCGATTTTTTCAAGAATTTTCAATACTTTTGCTGAACAGCAAAATAATGAAATTTTTCATAAAACTCGTCTAGCGCTCTGACGACGAGTAGGCATTTATTTCGAGGTCACGGCTGAGTTACACTACTGCTTATTTCTTTGTTACGCCACCTGTAGAACTTCTCCTCTAGTATCTTCTCGTCGTTCTCCTGGTCGTGCGCGCTGCGGTCCTTCTGCAGCCGCTTGAACCGGCCGTCGCGCTCGTCCAGCGGCTCCTCCAACTTGGGCGGCTCCTCCGTGTCCCACTTGCGCATGTAGTACCGGTACATCAGCGGGTGGAACACGTCCAGCTGGAACATACATACATCATTATTATTCATCAACAGCCTATTAATGTGTCCCCACAACTGGGGCTCAGGCCTACCCTTTCTACGAGGGCGTATGGGCTATAGTACACCACGCTAGCCCAGTGCGCGTTGGTGGGCTGCAGTATTCCCATGTTAAATTCGAAAAAACAATCGTTATCTCACAGAAAAAAAATAACAGCTACTAGATCTTGCTGTTAGTTTATCAGGCAGATAAGGCAATCAGATATCAGTAAAACAAACAATAGACTATCTGTCAGATAATCTACAGATAGGGTATCTGGGACTTTATCAGCAAGTGGTGAAAGAAGCCCTTAGTCACGTAGCCCCTTACTACTCACCTGTATCTCTGATATCCAGCTGCAGTGCCAGAAGGAGCGATCGTGCCACTTGACGAAGAACTCGCGCGCGCGCGGCGCCTTCGACCGACTACACGACTCCTTCCAGCGCCACGTCAGGATCTTCGACACTTTGCCCTCCAGTGCCTGGCACTGGTGATGTACAATATGGGTCATCATTTTATTTTAAACATATTTTACAGTAACGTTAGTTTATTTTAATTTAGTATGTTATACACTAAAAGTTATTTTGTGTATTGTTACATTTTGAGGTATGTACAGTCAAGGTTAATAAGTGCAGTAGCATTATCGTAAGTCAATAGATCGAGAGACCAGTTTGACTTACGACTTTCTTTTACATCTGTACCCACACACGCACATATCCACTAATATATTCTTGGATATTACGATGAATTGATGACGTATTGCTATGACAATAATGTTTAAAAGACGCTATTATCTTGGGTGGGCGGTTATATCTAATTGGTTTTCATGTCGTCGTGTGCATCCCTGTACAAAAAAAAATGACTCTTAGCGTGCTACTGCACTTATGAACCTTACTGTACATACTAAGGTTCGAAAACATCTATTGACGGACTCATGTGCACAGCTCAAACCGAAACTAGAAACTGCAACACTAATTTCTTTATGACCCAAAAGTCAACTAGCATAGTCCCCACGGAATTTCTTGACGGCCGAATGAACATAGTCACAAATTGTTTGGACATCGCTGACAGTGACAGTGTTGATAGTCTGTGTTCTTATGTCTGTATTAGAAAGTGTTTCGCCGGACTCGAAAATGTGAATACTGACACTACACCGCGGACAGCGCCACTCCCCGTCGGGCACCTCCTCGAGCGGCGGGTTGAGACAGAACCGGTGGTACGCCGACGGGCACGAGTCGCAGCACAGCAGCTCGCCGCCGTCCTTGCAGATCCTGCAAGCGTGCCATAACATTCAAGATACACCTACAATATGCGGGCTGCCTTCATGACACTTTAAAATATCCACAAGCGTTATATTAAGCGTTAATGTTGTGTATGGTCGACCGCACGTCAGCGGACACAAAACCAGTATAAACTGGTTTTGAAACTCTCTAATAAGCTAGGCCAGCTCAAGGTCAAGGTCAAAACTACTCACATTTTTTCTGTAAAATTAATGTTTATTCTCTAAACTATAGCTCAGATTTGCTGGACCCTTCCCTCCCCCGATTTGGAGGTGACGTGATGAATGGCCCTTGGTACCTGCAGAACTCCTGGTGCTCGTCGTCGTCGTCCTGGTCCTGGTTGCCCTCGGCCTCGCAGTGCGGGCACGACCAGCGGCCCTCGGGCGTCTCCTCCAGCTCGGGCTCCAGGCACACCAGGTGGTACGCGCGCGGGCACGTGTCGCATAGGATGATCTCGCCGCCCTGCTGGCACACCTGCAAACAAGCACGCCCACGCACATGTACTCATAATGCGAACAACTTATTCAGGTATAATAAGTACACAAAGTCCGAAATTGTTAATTTGTTGCTAACTACTTCTTTGAAAATGTTTTTCCTCGTTGTAATCGTGAAAATCACTATGTATAACCTCGCCGGAAAGGACCTTTCTCGGAGTCGTATTTTTTAAATAACCATTAGAGGGACGCAACCGCAGCATGCGAGTTTTGTGTGAGCCGTTCTGGACATCGTACAAATTGCTTGGTACTAGGTTAACTTAAGTATAAACACTAGTGGCACAGATTAGGTCCTTTATATAAATAGTTATTCTCAAAAACATGTATTCAATTTAGTTTAGTTTATAGTAGCGCATTTTGTAAATAAAGAAAATTATTTACTTACGTCGCAGAAAACATAATAGTCAAGATCTGGTATGAAAACCGTATTTTGGTAGATGCACCATGGGATGTCCCCTTGCCAAATAAATCATTTAAAATGATACGCATATGGAAGGCCCATTTCCAACATTATATTGTAAGGTTCATGATGCTGCCTGTTTTGTTGTTAGAGTCCTCAGAATGGTGGTCAGACTCACCTCGCAGTAGTCCTGGTGCTCCTGCTCCCCCTCCGCGCCGTCGGGGAACTTGTTGGTGGTCTTCAGCTTCTTCTTTTTCTTCGTCTTGTTGCCGATCTTCGTCTTGGCCTTCTTCTTTGGCAGTGGCTGGCAACAGAAAAATAAACATGCTTACTGTTTCATTTAATCTTCGTTCGGTTAAGATTTCCCGATGTATTCCATGGATGTTTGCGACTTTAGTCCTTATTTTTACAAAAATTTTAAAAATTGACCAAACATTATTATTATTACATTATTAACCTTTTAACCGCCAACGTCATCGGTTGACGTGATCAAAATGACATTCTAAATATAGTGCATTAAGGTTTGATATCGTACAAATTCTATGTCATATTTATAAGACGGCGGCGGTTAAAAGGTTAATAATGGAATCATGAGGAGATCCGCAGGAGAACCAAGGTCACCGACATAGGTCGAAGAATTGCGAAGCTGAAGTGGCAATGGGCTGGGCACATCGCCCGCTGAACTGACGGCCGTTGGGGCAGAAAGGTTCTCGAGTGGCGACCACGTATCGAAAGACGCAGTGTAGGCAGGCCTCCCACAAGGTGGACCGACGATCTGGTAAAGGTCGCGGACCCGGCTGGATGAGGTTAGCGCAGGACCGGTCGTCGTGAGATCCTTGGGGGGGGCCTTTGTCCAGCAGTGGACGTCTACAGGCTGATATGATGAATGGAATCATCCGGAATAGGTCACCTAATGCGGAATGTGTGTGTACACGCATACCAGTGCATTCGGGTCGTCCTCCTTGGGCGGCGGCGCATCGTCCTCTGCGGCGGCGGCGCTCGACAGCTTGGGCTCCTCGGCCTCGGCCAGCATCTGCTCGAACTCGGCGTCAGAGTCCGTGTTCGCGCCCGCGCTGCCCTCGGGGTCCTCCTCCTGCCCACCACAAAATACCAATAGAAAAACTTTTACAACCAATTAACAGATTTCACATGAAGGGAAATCTATGCAACAGCCTTTTTTTATTACTAATATTGTTGTTGTTATTTCAGCCACTAGCTAGGGCCATATTTATACCTTGATCCTATTCCATTGCAGTAAATAAATATCTGGTTGTAATTTAACTGACGCGGTTCCGAAAAATAATTTTACTTATTTCTGGCCATTTGCTTATTCCTATCAGGCGGCTTCCCCCCTTCCGTGGCGTACTACTCCCCTTCTCCTTTTTAATAAAAAATTGACAGTAACGGTCAACTTAGGCCCGCCCAACAGCAAAAGGGCGAAAATGAGGAGTGTAAAAAAGTTTTTTAGCGTTTTGAGTATTTGGCATTAACAAAACGACGACGCTGAATGTGCTTTTAACAGGCCACTCCATGTATTTTATTACACCGAGCCGAGTACAGCATGATGGTTGATAGACGCGATAAACTGTATACATACGCTGCTGGTGCGCTTCCTCTTGCTGAACTTGATCTTGAGCGTGGGCACCTTGGGCTTGCGGCCGGGCTTGCCGCGAGGCGTGCTGCCGCCGCCGCCGCCGCCCGAGTGCTTCGCCTTGCGCCCGCGCTTGCGCGGCGCCGGCGTGCCCTCGTCGCTCGCCTCCTCCTCTTCCTCCTCCTCTTGCTCATCGGCCGCCTCATCGTTCTGACATCATAAAGTAAACCCAACATAGTATATCGTCTTCCATCAGTGCGTCCTACCCGGAATGACCTACTAACTACAGTCTAACTGAAGTAACTCCTCTTGCTCATCAGCCACTTCACCGTTCTGACATCATAAGTAAACACAACATAGTACATCTACCAGAACATGTAGTAAGTCTACCATCAGTGCGTCCTACCCGGAATGACCTACTAACTACAGTCTAACTGAAGTAACTCCTCTTGCTCATCAGCCGCTTCACCGTTCTGACATCATAAGTAAACACAACATAGTATATAAAGTCTTCCATCAGTGCGTCCTATTCGGAAAGACTATCAACAGCCTATTAATATGTCCCCACTGTTAGGGCTCAGGCCTGAGGGCTATAGTTCCCCTCGCTAGCCCAGTGCGGATTGGTCGACTTTATACGCGCCAAAGAATTTCTTCTTCGGCGTATTCAGGTTTCCTCGCGTTGTTTTCCTTCACCGTTTGAGAGTAGTCAGTAAATGTACTTAGGAGAAAACCCCATTGGTACAAGGCACGGCCGGGTATCGAGCTCGGACCTCATGACATGACAGGCCGCGCCTTCCCCACGACACAGCCCCCCCTTCTGGCTAACTGCAGTAACTCACCTTGGATTCCTTGGTGGGTCTGCCGGGCCTGGACTTAGGCACGTAGTCGGACCCGGTGGAGGTGTTGGTGTTCTCCTCGGAGCCCATGTTCTGGTTGCCGCTGTTCAGGTGCGGGTTGGTCTCGCTGAACTGGCGCCACTTGGCCGCCACCAGCATCATCAGCTTGGTTATTGGCACCTGCGAGATGAACAGTCGGGTTATTTTACTAGTTGGTGAAGCCGTGGGCAACAGCTAGTAAAAATAATTATTAAGTGGTAATATTAATCACCTTTGGATTTTCCTTGACGAGCATAGGGCGCACGTGTTGCTGGAACAGCTTGTACGACGTCAAGTTCTCGAGGTCGGCGTCGCTGTACTGCACGTCTACGTCATTCACTCCAAACGATGCGCACACCTCCTCGACGGTGGGCATGCCTGTTGGGAACATAGTGTTGCATAACAAAAGTCCTTCATTGTGTATCCTATCTTACGAATCCTACTAATATTTAAAAAGGCGAAAGTTTGTAAGGATGTTTGTTACTCTTTCACGCTGTAACGGCTGAACGGATTTTGATGAAACTGTTCCCGAGGAAAAACTTATTCCACGCGGGCGAAGCCGCGGACAACCGCTAGTATTTAAAACGGGAAGTTTGTAAGGATGTTTGGATGTATGTGTGTGAGTTTGGATGTTTGTTACGCAATAACTACAGAACAGATTTTGACGAAACTTTACTGTAATGTAGATTATACATCAGAATATAGTTAATAGGCTATAATTAATTAGGGAGAAGCTGTTCCCGCAGGTAAAAACTTTTCTATGAGGGCGAAGCCGCGTGAAACAGCTAGTAATTTTTTGTATTTTATTGACATATTCCGCCAAGTGGACCGACGACCTAAAGAAGGTAGCCGGAAGCGGCTGGATGCGGAGGGTGCGGAGACTACTATAAAATTAAATCCCAAGTAACCAACATATTTTTTTTAATTAAGTGTCTGGAATTGTAATAGCTGTTATGTAAAAATGAAACCTTGAACAAGGTTAGGCTTTACGTACCGGTAAATTGGCATTCATTTAAAATAAATACTACGTCAATGTAGCTTTCGCCGCAACGCTAGTTAGTTTTGTATGAGACTAGACGGTAAGATCATTGCACTGGTGACCTTGAGAGCACTACGCTGAAGCACCTACTGGGGATTGAATCTAAAAAAACATGACCTGACAAAAAGTAAGAATAGAAAATGAATGTTTTTATATACCTTAATGAAAAACATAACTCTTAATAATAAACGTGTGATTTCTTAAGTACTATTTCCAAACATAGTTACTATTACTAGTAGCATTCCCTCGATGTCCATTTCTGCCAGTTACATTTCCCCTAATGTCAATTCAGGCTATCTTGTACCCTTTGGTGCTCTCGGCAATTTAATCTTCTCCCGCACCGCATGTGGCAATACAGGATATAGCTGTTATGGCGTGAACTAACACGTATCAAATCAAGCATCCCCATTTAAAATAAGATTGCCGTATTATTGCCAAATACCAGACTGCCCTAAGAATTGGGGTATGATTTCACAAACTTACCAGATCCTGAATCTGACGCTGCGGCGGTGGAGGGCGTGCTGTGCTTGCTGCCCCGGCCCTTGCGGGACTTCTTTGAGGACATCGCGCTGAGGGCGTAGTCACTGTCGCCCTCCGCCTCCATTTCAACGCCGAATTCTTCCTCCTGGTAAATCAATAGTGTTAGTCATTTTATCGTTAAGTAAAGGTTTTTAAATGTTTTATTTGACAACACAAATACACATGGGTGTTCGAAATAAGGAGGTTTGAATACTGTATGCATTATAGATCTGTGCTTTGCACTAGGATACCAGTAAATGCCCCAAAACTTTGAAACTACACAGAATATGTTATAGGATTATTGAAATCAGAAGAAATAAAGCAGATGATACTATTATAACTATTTTGCTAATATGTTGTTTGTAAAAAATTAAGAACTGAAGTGTAGATTTAGTTTATGCAATATTTAATATACCTACCTATACTTCAAAAATACATAAAATTCATAATAATAACTGTTTTACAAGATGCAATATATACATTTTTGGAAAGTTATACCAATCAGTGGTACATTTGATGCACATTAGAACAAATTCTAAGATCAGTTTATAGCTGACAATCTTCCAAACTGAAATTGTATTTACCTACTATATCAGTATCAGATATCTGATAACACATATAGATAACAGAATTATTGAGTGTATGGGCCAACAGCCATAGGCATCATAGGGATAAAGGATAATTACATAACTTTTTTTATTACTCATCATGTGAGCAATGAGGACATGTTGATGCATGAATATTGGAATTTAATTAGCAAGGTTATATCATTAGTAATAAAACTAGGTATAGCTGGGGTTTTGACTGGAGTGATAGGCTTTAGACCTATATATTATCACATTACATAAATAAATATTATTATATTTCTAGGTAGCAGCTGCTGTTTAAAATACGATGTACCCGTGATATTAAACACATATACAATTAAAAATATTATCTAATAAAAAAGTATCCTTTCTACAGAATTAAAAGCAATATGAAGTACACTGCACTCTGGTTCCAGGATCCTATTATATTTATTCACCAATGAGTCACTAGCATGTTTGTTCTTTTTCTGCATATTTGGAATCTGAACCATATAACAGTAGTGAACTCACGCAATGATAGGTGACTACTGTCGCCGTAGGTATGCCCTGAGTGCCTATAATAAAATAACCCTGGCTCTCTAACCCTTATATAATATTGACTGCAAAGAAAGAATTTTATCACAATCACTTACTTCTTCACTCTCATTCCTTCTTTTCTTCTTTTTCTTTCTGCCCTTTTTGTCTTCTCCGCGAGCCTTCCTTTTCTTTCCTTTCTTCTTCTTTCTGGCGTCCTCTGGCGAGTAATCCTCATCTTCCTAATACAGTATGTTGAAAATTAATTCAAGAACAGTTAAACATTGACTTACCACCATTTAAACTAGACAATGAGTTCTCGTCTAGTGTTGAGAACTCATTTGCATTCCCCTTTTATCACTGCAGATCAGACATCTAGTAAATAGAACATCATAGAAGTAAAATAAAATTAAAATAACAAACTGTGATCCATGATCTATTCATAATAACAATGCTATTATGAATTAAATTACAATAAACAAAGGCCCTCATCAGAAAGATATGTCCTAGTATATATCTTCTTTGAACATCTCATAGGCTTAGTGCTTTGGTTGTTGGACTCGAGCACACCAGACATTGTGGATTTGATTACCACTAGGGACAGACAATTTTATACAAGTTGGTCATAGTTTAGGTCTTTTTAAATTTAGCAATTAGCAATGAAAAATCTTTTTTATACCTAGGTGGTAGGAGGTGTAAAAAAAAAATTGTTCACCTTTACCTTTGGTGGCGCCTCATCGCTCTCGCCGGAATTCTCACCCTGACCCTCACCTTCTTCCACGTCCTCGTCTCCTGCAACAACAAACTGGTCAAACCAGTCCCACCACACACTGGTGCATTTGGCACACCAAACCCATGGGCAAACCCAGATTCAACAAAAACCCGACTACCCCTCGCGGTAATACCACTAATCCCTTTGTTTGGCGGCGTCCATTTTGTTAAGTACTAATGAGGGGAAACAGCACGTTCTTTTCTGTCACTAAATGCCACTCAAAAATATTTACAACCAAACAAAAACAAAAAAGGCCACTAAAACACTAATAGACACTTTCCTTGGTAACCTGATAAAGTAATTACCAATGATTTATAACAAAATACAGCTGAGAAGCCGAAAAAATCTAAATTTTTAATTGCATATACCGCAAGTAAACACATGATACCGCTATTCGCGGCTTACCTATGACATGCTAGCCAAATTGAACACTTACCTGCAAAGGAGCCATCCACTTCTTCATCTGAAGCCATTGTGATAACTTTTTAACACAACCAGTAACGAGATTAAAGATTTTGGTCTAGAAAAGATAAAAGGACGCGCAGTTTTTTTGCGACAAATCGTAATTAATTCAGAAATTGATGCCGCCGTCACTACACTGTGAACTAGCAAGCAAGACAAAGACAAAAAAATATGCTTGCTATCTCTCTCACTCTCATTCTATAATAAAATTGCAGTGTTGCTACTTTTGAAATAATAAAACTACGAAACTAGAGGTCATAGGCCCCATTACACGGTAGGTTTCGCTGTCTAGTCTGTTTCGCTGTCTAGTCAGACCTAGAGTCAGACCAATGGTCGTCTAATGCTTGCTTTCTCCCTCTACGTCAAATGCAGTGACTGACCTATAGGTTTGTGCATCTAGATTTTATCTGTAAATATTGTCAAGAGCGAATGCGTTAAACAAGGTACAAAAATGTTAATACCTACTCGACTAGACTACTCTAATTTACTGTACTGTACATCACGCCCAGATAATTAATTTTACGCAGGCTAATAATAAATACCATAGATACGGATACGAATTACGGGCTGCAAATTATGCGGATGCATTTTTTTTGGTTGTAACTTATTGGCTGTGTAATTCAAGTAAATTTTTTAAGGACGTTGTTTCCAGGGCCGTATGCTATTTTTAAAATATTTAAAATGTTGTCAAGTGCAAGTCAAGCTTCTTTTTAATAAGACTTGGCGTATGGTCTGACGAGGGTCTGACGCTCAGATTAGAATCTAATCTGAGGTCTGACGACTTTCGCCTGTCCATCATTGGACGAAATCAACAAAAAAAATCAAGTTCTTTTTGTTGATTGATTCGTGAATTGATGCTATTGATGTTGGAACGTATGGGGGCTTTTTGGCGGGATTTTGTCGGAGACGGTTGTCTTTTTATTTAGTTTTCCTAAAAAATGATATTGTAGGTTTTGGTGTATATCCTGTGAAAATTTTTTAAACAACAAGTGCTTAATAAAGTGTATATTGTTCGGGGTAGTTAAATAAAAGCGTGTAAACGACTCTGCCAGATCGTTCCAAAATGTCCCTTGTTATTCTTCATTAAACCTACTATCGGTTTAATGCGGATATGAACCTGCAGTGTGAATCACCGAATGGCACGTGCTGCGGTTTTATTGAAAATCGCTGACTAACTCTAGTCGTGCTCTGTTTTTGTGGACGCCGTACTGTAACCGCCGGTTTAAATAAATATAAGAAATAATATGGTGATCGAAGAAAATAATACTTTAAATAAGACAGGACTGTATGGACAAAGCTTCGCTTGCCCGTCCTCAATGGGGACAAACCAACAAAAAAAAACAAAAAAAAATTATTGGTTTTTGGTTTGTGGGTTGATGAATTTTGTATAATTTTGTTTGGAGTGATTTGAAGACGAGGAAAAAAATGGCGTCCGGTGAGCTGAGCGTCTAGGCGTGTTGGAATTAAATTTTTTCTGTGCCTGAATTTTCGGTTGATCAAAGGAGCTGATTTGAATTGAATACTGGTTTAATCTTTATATTTATATGTAGTTAAGTAGATACTTCGATCTTTCATTGTAGGTAATTACATAGAACATCTTGTAAATTTTTATTAATTTTTTTTTGTTGTTTCATTTTCATCCATTTGGCGATTCATTCATTGTAAACAATGAATGAATCGCCAGACCCTTCTCGTCCTCCAGATCCTCCTGACCCTCCATCTCCTGCTGCCTTTGTGGTATGTTCCGATGGTGGATCAGCTGATGGTAAATTCATCCTGCCTACTGTCGATTTTAGCCTGGCCCCAGGCAAATCAAGAAAACACAAGCGTCGTCGACTTCACAAAAATAAACTGACCAGGACTCTCTCCCTTGCCTCTATTGGTCCTCCAACTGGTGAGCTTGACGACTCAATGTCTTCCAGTTCGGCCAGCTCTGTCATTAACCTAGGTCAACTGTCACAGGTGTCATCAATTCCAGTTAACAATATTATGCCATCCCAGACTCAGATGAGTGGAAAAACGTTGTTGGATTCATCACTGGATCCCACCTTGACTCTGCCTCAAACGGCTCAAGATGCTGTGTCTTCTGCAGGATCTAGGGCAACATATATTAGAACAGACATTGGCCCATATATTGTCCATGTGAAAAAGAATGACGAAATGACTACTTTGCATCCAGTATCTTTTGGTCGCCTCCTGCAGAAAATTAACATGAAAAATGTCGTTAACGGAAGTATCAGCAGTGTAGGCAGAAACAGGGTCTCGCTGTCCTTTGACAGCTTTTCAAGTGCAAACAACTTCCTTTCAAATCAATTTTTAAAAGAACAAAAGTATACGGCATTCATTCCCTCCTTCTCAGTCACCAGAATGGGTATAATTAGGGGGGTACCAGTAGATTGGACTCCTGAGGAGATCATGGAACTATTCGAAGTTCCCCAGGATTCTGGCCCCATCATAAAAGCTCGAAGGATTAGCTATAAGGTGCTCACAAACGGTGTTGCTGAATACAAGAAGTCCCAGTCGGTGGTCCTCTCGTTTGATGGGCAGCGGTTGCCCTCAAAGGTTTTTGCCTGCTTCAATGCGTTTAGCGTTGAAGCATATACTTACCCAACAATCCAATGCTACGCATGTTGCCGCTTTGGTCATACTAAAGCCAATTGCCGCTCTAAGCCGCGTTGCTTCAAATGTGGTAAAGAACACACCGGTGATTCCTGTAACGTAGTGGCTGAAAGCAGTGTTTGTCTTAGCTGCAAGGGTAACCATTATGCTACATCTAAAAGTTGCTTAGAATACATGAGACAAAAAAATATTAAAAAAACTATGTCTGAATCTGCAGTCTCGTACATTGAGGCCTCTAAATTGCATCCCGCAGTCCCTCAAAAGTCATATGCTGCGGCTTTGTCATCTGCTCCTAAATCTTATAAAAAGGCTGCCCCTAAAAGTCCTCGGGCTCCTCCTCCTCCTAGGGTTGGTTATGATCGAGCAGCTCATGTTGCTCTGGTCAAAGGCGAAAAATCGTCTTATGGTAATGGTGTTGCCCTCTCTCCTCGTCCCATTGGCCATGCTTCTGCGGAAGAGAATAATATTATTTCTTTGCTTTTATCAAATTTTATTTCTTCTATTTCCTCTTCGTTTCATCATATACCGCCCAACGTTGCCACAGCTTTGTCTACTTTTACTTCCCTCCTTCATAATGGATCAGAATTTCAAAATAATCCAATGGAATGCCCAGAGCATTAACTCTAAGAAATCGGATTTAATTTTTCTTGTTAATAAATTTTCTCCAAATGTTATCTCTGTTGTGGAGACCTGGCTTCGTCCAGGTCGCCCTTTTTCATTTGCGTCATATTCGTGTATCAGATCTGACAGATCTGATGGGTACGCTGGTGCGGCCCTTTTAATTAAGGATTCTATTCCTTATGTTACTGTTCCTTTACCAGCTCATTGCAGCGACTTTCAAGCTGTTGCTGCTAAAGTTTGTAATATTACGTTTTGTTCAATTTATGTTTCCTCTCCCTCTCTTGCTATCTGTGATGATATAGACATTCTTTTGTCCTCTCTTCCAAAACCATGCTTCATCTTAGGTGATTTCAATTGCCACAATTGTATCTGGGGTTCTAACTCTTCAGACAATATTGGCATTCGAATTCTTAATATTATTGATGCTCATAATCTCTGCCTTTTAAACGATGGATCCCCTACTTATAGAACATTACCTTCTGAAAATCGTAGTTGCATTGACCTTTCTTTCTGTTCTCCTCATTTAGCTAGTAAATTTAGATGGAAAGTCCTTCCTAGCTCTTTTGGTAGTAGGCATTTTCCTATTGTAATAGATATTCCTATTGTCATTAAAAACCCTGTAAACAAACCTTCTCCTCTGCTAAAATTTAATCTTTCTAATGCAGATTGGTCGAAGTTCCAAGATTATCTTGAAATCTTGGTTCCTTCTCTTCCTGTGGTGGTTGCAGATAATATATCTGAATGTCATAGCGCTTTGGTTAAAGTTTTAATCAATTGCGCGGAGCGATGCTTCCCTTTGAAAAATGCAGCGTCTGGTAAAATTTCTTCTCCTCCTTGGTGGGATCATGAATGCACTAGTGCGGTGAAACGTAGAAAGGAGGCAGAGTTGCTGTATGCATCTGACATGTCTGACGATAGTTTTCATAATTTAATGAAGGTTTGTAAGGAAACTAAATCTCTGTTGAGAGATAAAAAGTCCCAAGGGTGGAAATCTTTCTGCTCGGTTATTTCACCTCATACCCCGTCGTCAATGGTGTGGGGAAAAATACGACAATTTCGCTCTTCTCAAGTTGAAAATACTACATTTATTGTTCCCAGCCAGGAATGGGCTGATAATTTTATGAATAGACTTGCTCCACCAACTTGTCCTACTAATGAAGAAATCCCGCATTTTTTTAAAGTCCCTTCTGAAGATAACATCCTTCTTCGTCCTTTTTCGTTGTATGACCTGAAATGTGTTTTATCTTTTGTTAGAAACTCAGCTCCTGGTATTGATGGAATTCCGTACTTATTTTTATCCAATGCTAGCATTTCAATTCAAAAGTATTATTTAGATCTCTTTAATGCCATTTTCCAGTATGGTATTGTTCCTTTACCATGGAAAGCACAGTTGATTATGCCAATTTTAAAACCAAATAAGGATCGTAATGATGTAGGATCTTTCCGACCTATTGCTCTATCTTCTGTATTGGCTAAAGTTGGTGAGCACCTTATTAAAAATCGTTTGGAGTGGTTTATAGAAAGCAAGCGTGTATTATCTGATAATCAGTTTGGCTTTCGAAAGGGAAGGAGTACTATGGACAGCTTAGCAATTTTTACATCTGATATTCGTGTAGCTTTCAGTGAAAACAATTCGGTGGTTGCATCTTTTTTGGATGTGTCTAGCGCTTATGATAATGTTCGAATTCCAATCCTTCTTCAAAAACTGAAAGCTATTGGTGTTCCTTATAAAATCTATCAATTTATTAACAATTTATTGTGTGAACGCTCTATTCACTTAAGATCAGGTTCCTCAAATGTTCAGGCAGCCAGGTTTGTCTACAAAGGGTTACCACAGGGGTCTGTACTTAGCCCTCTCCTCTATAATATTTATACCTATGATTTACATAAGTCCATTCCGGGTAATTGTAAAATTTTGCAGTATGCGGATGATATTCTTTTATATTCTGTTTCAGATGATATTTCTGAGTCATCAAATTGTATCAATGAATCTCTCAGTTCTTTGAACAAATGGTTGGCTAATAACGGGTTAGATTTATCACCATCAAAAAGCTCTGTTGTTGTATTCAGTAGAAGGAGAAAGTTTTTTAAACCAATTATTTCAATTGATTCAACTGTAATTCCTGTTAGTGATCATATTAAATTTCTTGGGGTGGTCTTAGATAAGAAGTTATCTGGTAAAGTCCATTGTGAACATGTTGCTTCGAAATGCGACAAAAACTTAAATATATTACGGTGTTTGGCAGGTTGCTGGTGGGGTTCCCACCCTTATTCGATGAAACTATTATATAACGCCATTATTAGAAGTGTTGTTGATTATGGGACCTTTTTATTGTTCCCTATTAACAAGGATGCAGAAAGTAGTCTAGATAGAATCCAATCTAAAGCGCTAAGAGTCATTGTAGGGGCAATGAAAAATAGTCCCAACAAGTCTCTGCAAGTGGAATGTGTTGATCCGCCTTTCAAATTTCGCCGTCAATTTATTTCTGATCGATTTCTTTTCCGTTCTCTTCAATTTTCTTATCATGCTCTTATCCCAATATTGCTTAGACTTGCTTTTTATGTTCAGAATGGCTCTTATTGGTCTAGGAAACATGCTCCTCTCTTAGTGAACAGTTTTAATACGTATAAATCTTTTAAAGCTCCTATTTCGCATCTTCCCGTTCTTCCGCTGTATATGACCTCTTATGAGGCGATAGTATTTGTTCCTGACATTGTATTAGATTTTGATATTTATAAAGATGATCCTTTTGCTAATAAGAAGTTTCTTCGAATTAGAGATTTGAGTTATTCAGGTTATTCGCTGCTTTTTACGGATGCGTCTAAGATGGATCAGAATGGATGCGTTGGGATAGGTATATACCATTCTAACGAAGACATAGTCGTTAAAAAGAAATGTCCTCCTGAAGCTTCAGTTTTCTCTGGTGAGTGCCTGGGGATTTTAGAGGCGCTTAAATATGTAAAAATGTTTCGTCTGAAGCGGGCTCTTATCCTCTCGGACTCCCGCAGTAGTCTTCAAGCTATAAGATCAAATCTTTTCTATGCTAAAAATACCAATCCGTTGGTTTTTCAGATTAAAGAACTTCTTTTGTATTGTTTTTTACATAACTATTTAATTACTCTGGCCTGGATTCCCAGCCACACTGGAATAACGGGCAATGAAAGAGCTGACCGGGCTGCTAAGGAGGCCATTATTTGTGGAGATATGGATACTTTCAAAGTTAGCACCCAGGACTTGATTAATGTTCCTAAACGGACCATGATGCTGGAGTGGCAGTCCTGTTGGGAAGAGAAAAGAGTTAACGAAAATGATTTTTATTCCAACAAAATTCAAAATTGTATCCCGATTAAGCCTTGGTTTTTTAAGTTCAAATTAGATAAAGTTAGCACTTCCATTATTTGTCGCATGCGATTAGGGTTTTGTTGCTCTCCCGTGTTCCTCGCAAAGATTAGGGTCAAGGATTCTTCTCTTTGTGAGTGCGGGTTAGAGGAAGGAAACCTTAATCACATCTTCTTTTCATGTCCATTATATGATCATTCGTGTATATATGATTCATTACATTCATTCCCGGTTCATATCGACTCATTACTATCAGATCCATTGTATTTTAACACATTATCCTCATTCATTCATAAAAATAACATTAAACTATAATCATTCATTACCTACTTTTATTTCATTGGCTTCTTTGATTTTTCTTTCTTTTTTCGAAATTTATTTACTTTTTTTCTCTGGACGTGACGCTGGCAGAAATGCAACGCAATTGCCATAAAAAAAAAAAAATAAAAAAAAAAAATTTGAAGACATTTGAGAGAACTTGTTTTTTGTTTAGGCTTTTTACAATAAGATGAATGCCCTGTTAGATTACGGTTCCTCATCTGCTAGTGACTCTGATGAAGATAGTGCTAAGTAATTTGTGTTTTCACTAGATAGATTTCTTTTCAGTTGAAATTGATAATATTTGCTAACAATGTTGTTCCATTTCCAGGCCTACAACAGAAAACTCGAAGCTTAAACTGCCAAAGCCTGTACTAGGAGAGACCACACTACAGACTTCAGTGTTTTCCAACCCATTCGTTGAAGCTGAACTAGCCAAAGCTGCCATATTGGAGAAACATGTTAAAATGGTATATGTTGACTTTCTATTTTATTGTCTGGTAGTTTATTCTGCAAATTTTTCTGCATGTGGCTTTTACCAAAAAAAAGTTAACTAAGCAGTCTTCCTTCACTTTCCATAGATTGAGGACAAGTTTGAGCCCACCTAACAAAAAAAAATACCACAGTAAATACCGGCTGCATATTGAATGCTTGTCCCCCAACTATTTACCTATTACATACTTATATACATAAATTTATTGACGCTGTATGTTCATTACAAAATAAATGAATATGAATATTTTTTATGCTTATCAAAGGCCACCTTAAAACTAATAAAAAAACAATAGGAAAGTTTTGTATCCAATTTTGCATATAATCGTCAAGTACATAGGCGATGACTGTAAGGTTCCAGGCAAAGGGGAGACACAGATGATCAACGGCAAGAAGATTTGCTGGAACTATAGAAAAGGGAGGTGTCGGTTTGGCCACAACTGCAAGTACGCGCATGACTCTGACATTCAGAAGACTACAGAGGAATTAGAAGCAGAGAAACAGGTGGGTACACTAGAAAGTTCTGGTATTTCTATATCAAAATCAAACCAGCAGTGTCCTGAAGTGAATCATGACAATTTCATCAAGTCAATCATGACCTCCATCCAATGAGGTTTTATACTCCTCTGTGCCTCCGTCACAAGAAGACACACCAACTTTGTTTTTATCACCCAGACTTTTTTTGTGATATCCTCTTTAATATAAAAATATAACTTTATGATATCAATAGCTATCATAGCCATTTCATTTAATTAGCCATTCAATGGAATGCTGGCACATAATGGACTAACCATTCAATTTTCAACATTGGTTGCAGAGCTCCAACATAAATAATAAAAAGTTTAAATCCACTCTTTCTGCTGCTTGTCATAATATGGTTGCTAGATTTGGTAACTACCTACTTACAGGTTTTATTACACATCTTTGTCTGTACCTTCTACTTTATTTCATAGTTCATGTGGTTTGGTCTAAACATGCTCCTCTCTTTACAGAAACTAAAAACTGTTATGTACGAAGGCTCTGGCACCATGACGTCAGCACCACCGCCGCATGTTGTTCTTGAGCAAATATTACCCACCGATGACGAGCTCTGGGAAGCCGGACCAGACAGGAAGAAACTCCGAAGACCAGGTCTGAGTAAGGGCCTTGTGCCAGGGAAGAAAGTGTTACAGATGTACAAAGATCAGAAAAAGAGGGCCGGAAATAAAAAGTAAAAGCTAGTAATTTTTGTTTCAGTTTAAGATTGCATATTTAATGCCTTATTTATTATTCCTCGGTATCTGAATTGGTACCTGTATGCGTACCTACGCTATCATCCATCCACCCCAGCAAACTGATCCACCCAATTCATTAGAAAAAAACTGTGTTCTTGGATCGGTGCTACTGCTACACCTATTGATTAGGGTCGAGTCGGCGGCAGTATTTTGAACTCAACAATATGTGAAACTAGTTTTATAAAATAAAATTCAAACTGCAAGAGATTTTGGCCTTAGATTACATCGACTATTTCAATCTTACTAATATTATAAAGGCGAAAGTTTGTAAGGATGTGAGGATGTTTGTTACTCTTTCACGCAAAAACTATGGAACTGATTTTGATGAAACTTGGTACAGTGATAGCTTATATCCTGGAATAACATAGGCTACTTTTTAACGCGGATAAAGTCGCGGGGCGTCCGCTAATACCCCCTAAGTAACAAAACACCTACATAGAGGGCGCTGCTTCGCAATGTACACGGGAAAAACTTATCTAAGCGGGCGAAGCCGCGGGAAAAAGCTAGTTACTATATACTTCACATTTTTGCTAATTTTTACTTGTCGGTAGTTTAATAATTTGTTACATACCCAGCCCAGACTCGTCACATATCGGCGTGACTACATTTTCGAAATACCTCTTATACACGCATGTCTAGCAATAATTGAGTTTTTGTAAAGGCAGACATTGCCTTTCGAGGTCCCAGGGAATTTTTTTGAATTAAACGAAGTTTCATATATGCATTTTTTTCTTTATTAAGAAATAATGCGGAGAATAGACACGCAATTTTGTTTTCATCACGTTTATAAAATCTTGCACGGAAAAGAAGCCATTTTACCGACAATGAAATTGCTTAGGTCTGTTTACGTCATATAGCAAGTCAATTTGGCAGTAATAATGGACATTTTAGCCAAAGAATTACAAACAGAACATAGTCAAATCAATTACAATCATGTCTCTTAAGCATGGAACTAGTACGTACTACGTAGTACATATTAGTTACATGCTCTTAAGTTATGTGACTTGATTACATCATTGCATCATATCTGCAACTGACTTCACTTGGCATGTTCATTGCCAATTCGCTTAGCAAAACTCAATTTGACCTATTTAAACAGGGTGTTAATTTGATACTATATTTTTATATGACTGAACATCTTATTCTTAAGACGGGGGTGGGTGTCCCTGCACCGACTCCACGAAAGCGGGAGTTTTGTGAGTGAACATCTTTACTCTTCGTATTTTTTTTGTAAAAGTATTTTCATGAACTTCGGACAGTAAACAGCAGTATCTTCGCATTTAATCATCTGCATTTTTTAATAGCCATAATGTCAATGTCCTCAAAATATAACGGCTGATCCAATTAACACCCTGAAATAGTACAAAGCTAACATGGACTTTTGCCAAACAGAATAGTTTCAAAGCAATACATGCAGCTCTCCTTAGTATAACAATTAAGTACTTTTGTTAAATTGCTTTATAGTATATTTTCAAAGATTTGCCTCTCGCGTAAGTACTAGTTTTCTTTAGGACAACAAAAATATATAACATAGCAACAACACCAAATTTCTATGTAGGTACTTTTGTCTATATCACTTTAAATTTGTATTTCAAATTATAGTTAAATATCTCTTACGCTAACGCTACAAAAATATGATTCAGAGTATCATTTTATTTCATAGCTAGTTTATGTAAATTGATTTGAATCTGACGAAGCGATTTACATCTGCATGTAATGTAACTTCATTCATACTATCAGTACCCAAAATAAATTTTTGACAAAAATATTCGACGACACAACATCCAGACGTTAAATTTTTTATTTACTACAATTCAAACTTTAAAATTTATCAAGATGACATTGAGTAGCTTTAACATCTAGTTTCATTTCTATTCGAGTTTCCATTCAATGTATTTCGGTTGCTTACAAAGTCTATGATTGTGTAAATAAAAACTAAGGCAATCTAAATATTTGCCACAATAGTTCTTATTATTGCAATTCATTAAGTACTATAACAGGCAAGGTGTTTAAAACTCATGTTACACACATTAAATGTAATAAAATATACATCTTGGAAGGCACAAACTAATGAAACAATTGTTATTTATATAATTTGTTTGCGAATTATTACGAATTTCGCAAAGTGCAATGGTGTAACACTGATACATAATAAAATATGTCATAATCAAAGAATATTATAAAAATAGATTTCATTTGGCAATTTATATATTACAGAATAGATACAACAGCGTCTCTGCTCCTTCAGCATAGATTTGCAAATAGCATGTATCTACTAGCACCGCCCGCGGCTTATTTAACGAAAACACAAAACCTTAAGGAAGGTTAAAACTTAGAATAGAATCCCAAAACCCAAGTTATAAATGGTTAGACAAATATCGAGTTGGTGTAGGTGTAAAGAACATATCTAAGATCTTAAATCAATCTTAACAGTAGTTTACAAACGACTTCGCGTGTATATTGAAACATTACAAAGTGGAATTTTATCAAAGCTAAAATCTAAGGTATATAAATTAATAATTTAAATCTTAAGAGCGACGATCTTGGGAATCTTTGGTGTTTCGAGATCCATTCGGTGTCCGTTCTCGATGTTGTCCAGCTCTGATACGTGCGCGGCGCCGCTTCCGAGAGCGGGTCCGTTGGCCTTGGCACCGTGCCCATTCATTGCACGGTGGCCGTTCATCTTACTTCCACCGTGCCCGTTCATTTTGCTTGCACCGTGTCCGTTCAGTTTGCCGTCCAGTCCGTTGACATTTTCACAGTGCCCGTTAACTTTGTCATCTCCGTGGCCATTGACCTTATCGTGACCATTCAATTTCTCATCACTGAGGCCATTTATCGACCACTTGGCCTTTCCTAATAAACCAAAAAAAAACTTCGTTTAACCCCACGCTTTACACATCTCACAAAATAATAATGGCGTAATTGTGTTAAGTCACCGTTAAAGAATACTAATTGATATTAGTTAGTGTCCATAAACAAAATAGGAATCTTCAATTGTTAGTCCGTATTAGTGTTGGTTGAAAAATCAGAGCAATTATGTCCCAGAATTAGACGTTTTGAATCTGCAAAATTATGTGTCATTTTAAACGGACGCCCAACCATGAAACTACAACATTACACTAGCAAACATTGCATAACATTTTGGGTCGAATTCTTGAGACCATTTTCAACGCTGCCTCCCAAAGACTTAATATAAAAATTGTTCTGTAATTATGACACTTACAGGTTGAAAAAGGGTTCAAGAACAACGCCCCTAAACTACGAGTGCGCCACATTCAATATGTGATACTAAAAGACAACAACTAGACAATAGAAAAACCAATGTACGATACGGACTAAAAATAATAGACAAATGCTAAACTAAATAAGGTGTCTAGTCTATAACACAATCACGCCAGTGTTTACAGAAATAACACATGCAATATACATAAAGTTGAACAATGGAATTATTGCAATACAGTCATTGTCAGTTCTACAAACAACATCAAAATGTCTAGAAATATACAACTTTTAATTCTGTTGTTTGGAAATGTGACAAACCAGTTTACATCGACTTCGGACTTTTCAAAACGAAATAATTAAAGAGTTGGAGAGTGATACCACACATATTCACAGCTACAATAGAAGACAGTAAGAGCCAGGAAAGTTCGAATCTGTTTGGTGGCGCGCGCGCTCCCTATGGAGACTGCATCTTGCATATTTAGTATGCGAACAGATGGTGTCACTTAAGGGGGGGTGCGGACAAAGGAAGCGGTAGCGGGAGGAGGGGAAGTATCTTCTCACTTTTTCTTGCACATACAAATTTATTGGAGTTTGAAAATGAGGAGTTACAGTATTGTAATACATTTGCACCCATAGAATGCTTATTTTACGCCTCTATAGGGGGCCGCGAGCACCCACCAAAGAGATCATATCTCTATGGTAATAGCCATGGCGAATATGTGTGGGTTCACTCTGAAGCGAAAGGTGCGGTGGTGCTTACCGTGGCGGTCCATGCCCGCGTAATACTTGGTGGACGTCTTCCAGTCCTCCTTCAGAGACAAGTTGTACATCGAGTACGCGTGGTCTCCCGTCACCTCCTTCACTATCGTGAGGAACTCGGGCAGCGACGCCAGCAGCGCGTTCTGGTCGTAAGCAGCGCTGTATGTCTCCAGTAGCAATAGACCGCGACACCTGAAAATTTTTCACCTTTTATTACTGGAAAATACTGGAAATACACAAAATTGCCACGAGACTACTTCCTACTGCTCACACAAATTTACCTGGATAAAGCTGAACTGCTAAGTTAATACTCCATAATAAGGGTAAAATAAATAATAAACGATATTACTTAGATAATAAAATATAATAGGCAAAATAATTTATATGAATAGGTATGTAAGCAAAATAGATACATGAAAGGTCCTATTCTCAAAAAAAGACCCTTAACTAATGTCAAAGTAATACAATTTGGCACCCTGCCGCATGCGAGTGGGGGCGATCTGGGGGATATTTCCCCTTTCTAACATTAATTGTATTATAGTATTAATCAATTAGAATTAGTTATGTATTTATTTTAAGATCAAATCATCATCATCTTGCATTTTAAATTAATGAATATTATACTCATATAATAGTATATTAAAGCTGAAGAGTTCGTTTGATCACGCTAATCTGTGGAACCACCAGTCGGATTTGAGAAATTCTTTTTGCATTTGATAGCCCAGTTCTTGAGGAAAGTTATAGGCTATTTAACATCACACTACAACCCTGAGGAGTCGAGCTAAAATAAAATAAAAATCGTAAATAACTTTAAAACGCGGGCGAAACCGCAGGAAACAGTTAATAGGTATACCTGGGATGCGTGGGCTGCCTATAAATGTCCAACTGGTAGTACTGATTGTTGTAGATGAAACAACGCCGTTTCTTGAATATCGTGAAATGCGCGTCGTCGCGCTGCGGCAATAGGTTGAGGTAATCCCGATGCGTCAACTGGGTCCGCACCTCCACCGACTGGCCGTTGGTCGGGTGGAACTTCCTCAGCGTGTGGATGTAAGACCAGTGGCCCTTCTGGCCGCGCTTGCGCAGCCTGACTTGCGCCTTCCGGACATCGCTCTGCAGGTAATTGTGGACGACGTCGAAGTCTTGAAAGGGCGGGAACTCGATGTCTGCGCAGAGGGGCGGTTTGACGAGGAACTTGCGTTTCTTGGAGTTGACGTTGAGACGGTCGCCGGTGTCCATGCCGACCCGCTGGCACACGCACGCTATCAGCCGGTTCATCTTCTTGTCGAAGTCTGTGGAGTTGTCTATCACGTCGAAGTAGGGGTGCCCGATCCAGGCGGCGGCCGCCTTGTAGTCCAACTCCCGGGCGAGCTCCACGCCCTCCGAGCGGCAAGCGTGGTCCTGCCGACAAACAGTCTTCGTGTAAACAAACAACGATGTTGATCAAACAACAAACAAAGATGTCTTAATTACTCATTCTGACCAGCATTGCATAGAACATAGATACAAAGATGGTTTATGTGACATGGATCCATTTGACGGACCATAACTATGTCGGAAAATCAAGAAATACCAAAATTGTTTTATAATTATGAATATTAAATTACATTGCTTGTTTCTCAAGCAAATATTTATTCAGTCAGTCATCTTTGAAGTGTAGTTTATTCGAGGATACTTTGTTATAGTTATAATAATTATACATGAACCCAGTTTTTTTACCATAAACCAACCAAAAAGTAGATTTTATTTCTATTTCTACACGTACTTTTCCGTAACATTAGCAAGGCTACATGGATTACCTAATTCATTATCTGGTTGATATATTTCGTATCAGACAAGAATTCTGATAAATAATAACAGATCATATGACTGTTACTCCATCAATATTATCTGCTTTATATGAAAATAAACACGACATTTATCAATCCACTGCAATCTTCCAGACCGGTGTAGTTTTAATCTTTGATATAAACAAAAGTCATCTTAATGATAAGATGGCTTTATCACCGTATTGGAATGGCGCCAATATGTCAATGTCGTGGAAAAATATTCACATGTGATATGTCGTGATATGGGTATTCATAGCATCTGCATTTAAACTAAACGTCTGGATAAGAAACATTAACTTGGAAATTATATTGTAAGTATATATGTATATAGTTTAGGTAGGTAACAGTTTTTGCGGCCTTCATCATATCAGCAAGTAGACGTCCACTGCTGGACAAAGGCCTCTCCCAGGGATCTCCACAAGGACCGGTCTTGGTCCTGCGCTAACCTCATCCAGCCGGGTTCCGCGACCTTCACCAGATCGTCGGTCAACCTTGTGGGAGGCCTGCCTACGCTGCGTCTTCCGATACGTGGTCGCCACTCGAGAACCTTTCTTTGCGGATTTATAGTTATTATAAATAACAGTCTAAATGTGTGTTAACTTCAACTATAAGAATCATTTCTGATTATTATGTTATCTATTTGTTTGTTGTTCACTCAACAAATAAGCATGAGAAATGTTATAGGTAATATACACTTTGTAGATAATTGTCTATACATTTTATAATTTTTCTACATGACTGCAACATCCATACAGTCCAACAAATAAGCATGAGAAATGTTATAGGTAATATACACTTTGTAGATAATTGTCTATACATTTTATAATTTTTCTACATGACTGCAACATCCATACAGCCTACCCTACACATTCATGTCATACTCGTTATTAGCATGTGTCAAACGAGGAACGTAAGAATCGGAGCACTCGTGTTCAATGTATAATATGTTGCTTGCGTCACGTTTCGTCCGCATACCCATATGGTTCGCACGTTACTGCATCGCACATGCATGGACACGAGTATCTGTTACCAGCGTACCGTTATTATTGAGTGAGCGTACGAGTATGTTATTGGTTCTGGGAGTGATGTGATAGTGAATGAGTTATTATGCTTAGTAAGTAGTAATAGTATCAGATTCAAATCTATAGGGCGGTGGCATTTATTCAGTGATTTTTGTTGTATTACAACAAACACACCAAACTCGACATTAAAGTGACCTGGCTAAAAGTTGCTAAGTATAAAAATAAATATTTAAAAAAAGCCGATAAAATGTTCAATTATTTGAGCTATTAGAGCGCAGAGCTGATTGTTTGCCAAAAATCACGACTGTGACGTGCTCGCGGCTGTAAACGTCACATCACATGACAGCCATGCCTTTCGCTTATCTCTACGGGGTGAAGACATGCGTTTACGTTATCTATTCCACTAACTGAGAAAAATAAATATCATTTTCAATTTAGTAACGCGACAATAAACTGATTATTCTAGGAAAACAAAAGCATAAATGCAGAAGGGTAACGCTGCGCCGGATTTGTTGACGAATCTGTACCGCGAACCAATCACTGCCCACGTGTAGTTACTGAGAGTACCGCTCCGGATTGTCCACACCGCGAACCAATCATCGCCCACGGATACGTCAACCTTTTGAATATGCACGTCGAATTTGAATTCATTACCACACGGCATCACCCCGGGTGTAACGTATGCAATGTTTTTTGTACAGTCAACTGCACGTCAGCCTAGCCTTAGGCAGTTTCAATACTTTGAGAGATCAGTGTATACTAGTTTTGTATCCACTGACGTAAGGTCGACTACGGTAGTAAGCAAGTTATAGTCCTCGTAGTTTTTTGGCGGTTGTGTGAAGTTGGCTGATTTCTGCGCAATGACTAATTTCAGATGTCAAAGAGGAGCTGTGTCCATAGAGACGCTCATTCAATTTTAAGAAATAGTTCATTGATTCGATCAACCGAATCAAACTTTCAAGTTTTTAGGCATATCTATTTATCACACTATCTCGCTTACGCACACATAGACTATAAACACTGTCACCGATGTGCAAACAATCTGTGACTATATTCATTCGGCTAAAAAATTCTACGGGGACTATACAGTACGGGAGCAATCAAGGGTGTTTGTAAACTGTCTCACCTCTTCTTTTTTTTTCAGTTTGTGGCTTGGTTGCAGGGCCTTTAAGCCATGTCTTATTTGAAAACTTTCACACAAATCACTTTTAACAGTTTTAAATTTTAGCGACAGCTGCCTCACCTCTGTGGAGTAGAAGTCCTCGGCGCCGTTGGCCGCGGAGACCATGTGCACGATGTGGTTATACCTGTTGTCCCGCAGCTCCACGTTGTTCCAGTGGTTGTCGCCGAGCATCGCCTCCCATTTCTCCTTACATATAACTGGAAACGGCACACAACATACCAATTAATCCAGTTACAAAGACAAAGAACCGTCCACACTTGTACGGTCGACCGCACGTCAGTAGAAACAAAACCAGTATAAACTGGTTTCTCATAGTATTAAAAGCATTGAAATAATAGGCTAGGCCAGCTCTAGGTCACTATTTCCACTCACGTGCGGTCGACTGTACATAATGAGACACTAGCTTTTATGCGGAGCTGATTGCATATATGCATACCTAACGTTCTCACCGCAAAATATATGTTTTTTACAAAAAAGAACAGTAAGTACAGGTAGCAAAACAAAAACAACACAGTGGAAAATAAGTTGCGTTCACAATACAATTTCTTTTTTTTAATTATTGATCATTGCTTAATGGTAATACATAAATTGTACGCAACAGTCCTCTAGCGGAAACCTAAATAGGTTTATCTGTAGAAGACGAGTTCGCGTTATACTAATGTGATATATTAATGTGATACTTATTGTTATTACTATATTACTCGCGCGTAAAAAAAAACAGTAGTTTAAAACTTTGCGACTTCGACCATTCACAAAGTGCATACCTATCATAAATAGCTTTTTGACGTGACTAGATTTAACATTCATCAAAAGATATAATATTAATGTAGATCATGTGAATCACAAAGTTCGGGCTTAACTTAAATATTAATGGATGTTCCCTGACCTTTCTGATAGGTAGGTATGTTCTATTTTTTTTATGGGTGACGTATCGGTCAGGGACAGGGTTATCGATTTGGGTGGTCGTTAATTTGAGACAGCCGAGATACGAGACCAAATGAAATAGGGGTTCATTCGTTATTTAATGAGACGTCGATGTTTGGGACGAATGGCTGGCCACTATAGTGACTTTGTTTATTACATATTATTTAGTTTTCAAACCAAAAGTAGGTAATAAATATGTATGAGCAAGTATGAGGAAATTCCAAGAAGTTAAGAACTATACATGGAAAGTACAGAGTGCAGAGAGAATATAGATACAGAACATATTGAGGATAATAGTACACTTCACCAACTATGAATAATATCTAATTTACCTATCAGATAACTATGCGGTTGAAATGTGGAAAGGTTTGAATAGAACGGATGTTATTGTTATGTCTAGTTAACTAAAATGGTTTTAAACAGCCTTCGTAAAGTTTTCCTCATAATATAGTTTTTTATTAAAACGATTTGTAGTATTTATTGCAAAGTTTATGCAACGTCATACGATTTATCTAAATCGTTTTAATTTAACGGATGTTAATCAAGTCTGTAATATAAAATTTTAACACGACTTAGTAAAATATAAAAAGAAAACATGCAAGTACATACATGCACTGGCGTCCATGGCTCCTCTGTCACAAATGATGAGGCAGTTCCTTTGAGACGTTCTCCCGAGCTCGAAGAAGGTGTTTTCAATCTGGATCATTGTTTTCAGAAGGTTCTCCTGAAACTTCACCGCTGGAACAATGAAAACAGGCTTATTAAATCATCAGTTACTAACTCTTTCCCCGGTTAGTTGACTTCGCCATGGGAACTCGTAAAAAATAGCCTATGTATAGAACAAATGAACAAACTCACAAAATGTAAATACCAGAATTTGATTTTAAATGTTCACTAATATTTTTATAATGAAAAGATGATACTTGACTGATTATTTAGCAATATACTACAAGCCTAAAATATAAATTATCAAGGGTGTCATGTGCAAAACGATTAAATATTTCAACAGTTAGAACCGGACACAGGAAAATTAAAACAATGTACTGGAACCTCAGCAAAAATCCATAAAAACACAAGTACACCTGTTACAAAGTGTTGTTCCTTATCATAACAGATACCTATGAATATTTATAAGTTATAGAAGAGTGACTGGGCGCACATGCGTGTGAGAAAAATTAGTTTTGCGTCACATTCGCAATAGGAACGAGCAATTATAGTTGTTTGCGAGTCTATAATATTTGACGTTTATGGACATCGCCTGTGACGACACTGGTCTTTGTTTTCTCCAATAATATTCATACAAATTGCTAAATTTGAATTACTGCCAAATATCACGCGCCTTAGGCCCGGTATCCACCAAAGCAGAGATATGCGAAGAGTTATAAAATAGTACATATTGGATCTCTTTCCTAAACACGTTTTTTTTAACAAAACCTACACGTATTTTTGTGGGACTCTGGCTGGACTAGCGGCGCCGCACACCGCTTACATCTGCTCTGTGGCGTCTGCTAGCGACAAACAATTAGGAGACATCTCAGCTCCTCTCCGCTTGAACCACTTGAACCGTGTCCGAGAGTGAGTTGTTCAAAACACATTTCAAGACACATCTCGTCTCCTCTCCGCTCAGCTTTGGTGGATACCGGACTTTATGACTACGGGTGATCGTCCAATGAATCAGAAGCTTTGGTATTTGCAAATCAACTTTAGCAAATAAATAAGTTGGATTGGATTAATTATTTTGAAATAGTAATTAAATACCTAGCATCGAGAAATATCAAGGAATGCTTAGTTTACGTAATCCGAGTAGAGTGCAGTATATATTCTAGTAAACAAATAAGAAGGAAAAATGAACACTATGCTCATTTCAATGAGTTTCTGCATGAGCAATAAAAATGCATTCCAGTTGATTGTGTTCTATATACTGGATCTGATTGTCCACTGAAAGTAGGTTATAGCACCCGGCATAACGACGTAGACACTACAGAATAATGTCTAACAACTAGAAAGCATTAACTGGAAGTGCTGCGCCCTAGACCTCGCGCCCCCTAGAAGCGCTTACTCGATATTGCTATGGATGACAATTGAAAAGTGGATTGCTGTACTTTCGATTTTTCTATTTTAGAGAAGGTTAACAAGAAAATACAATAGAAAAACAGAATAAATACAAAGTAATTTTTAAATTTGTTGCTTTGCTCGACTGTGACCTGTCAGTCTGCTAATGACGCTCGCACATCGGCGGCATATGAAGTGTGCCAAAATTACTGACCACACACTTACACACACACACACAGAGCAGCGGTGGGTGTGTTCAGGTTCACCTACATGATTAATTCTGACGTGAACCTGTTTACACAAAACTGTCTTGGACATAGAATGAATTGACAGAAAGATTCATTTAGACGAAGTTTTTTTCCTTTCTATATTCTCGTACCTACCGGCACAGAATATGTAATAGTACTAGTCTACCGGTGAGCCTCGGCTGGCGTTACTACTTTACCATGCAATCTTCTGCACTGTCCTATAGTAAACTCCCGTATTCGAGGAGTCGGTGCAGGGACTGCCACCCCCGTCTAAGAATAAGAACTGTCCTATAGTTTTATCATAATAAGGTTCGACCATTAGGCATCCTTTTTGTTGGTTCTGAACTTAAACGTCAAATTAGGTTCTTGGAAAGTCTAATGTCTAGAAGAGAAGTGAACGTGTTTACATTGTTGTTTACACATTTCAAGTAGACCTTGTCTGTCTTGATTATTTTCAAGTAGGTTTGTAGGTATTATGAGTCAAGGATTCGAAGTGTGCATAGAAAGTATTCTTAGAAAACAAGTCTGTAGTTAATTTTCGATAATATGTAAGTATTTTTGTTTAAACAGACAGAACTCATAAAACTATCCTAAGGTACCTAAGATTAAACACAATCTTAAGAAAAGCTTACATTCTGAGAAATAAAATACCTACATAATATTCTTAATTAATTCTTATCTATTATACTTTGTTACCCATTTACTCAGCAACCTACGGAAATGCCAGTCACATTGTCTGAGTCAACAATTTGAAAATGAGAACCTGTCAACGTATGTAAATTGTAGGCTTTTTGCTTTGGCGGAAAAAACCAGAATCATCGTGCCAAGATTATTATTTTAAGACTATGGGGACAATTAAAATGTATCAGACCGGTGATTTACGAAATTATAGTATCAATGTAAAAATATAGATAAGCGGACCGAATTTTAAAGAGCATTTATGTGAAACATATATAAACTTCAGTCTCGGATGTTTATTTTATAACATTACGTAACATATCGTATCACGAAAATCTCAAGGTTCTACCATCTAATAATACAATAAAGAAGATCTGTATGTTTGTTCATTAATCACGCCTACTCATTACTTTGTTGATGATAATTATAAAATAGACCCTAATGTTGAAAAGTGGGTTGGCGAATATAGAAAGCTTGAACAAGACTTACGAATATTTAAACTGTTCTCTGTCAGTACATTTTAGACTTTCGCGCTTTGTATTCATAGGTAATTATATAATTATTTACGAGTCTTACACGACGTGGTCAGCTCGTGACCACGGCCAGTGTAACCTGGTCGAAACGTCGGGCAAGGTAAATAAAACTATTTCGTGTGTAAGACCCGTAAATAATTATATAATTATGTTCTCTGTCAGTGTCCGAACTCCACTCGAATACACACATACAGGTGTATTATATTCAAATTTAGACTGCATTCAGACTACTCTTATATAGTACTAGCTGTTGCCCGCGGCTTTGCGTGCGTGGAATAAGTTTTTTTCCCGCGGGAACATTTTACCGAAAAAAGATAATGTTATTCCAGGATATAAGCTGTCACTGTACCAAGTTTTATCAAATCCGTTCAGCCGTGGCAGCGTGCAAGAGTAACAAACATCTTTACAAACTTTGACCTTTCTAATAACTTACATTATACTTAATTACACGATACGATAGTCAGCTCATAAAGTCAGTTAAGTAGATGGAAATTTAAGCAATCAGTCGCGAGCTTCTGAATTTGACAATTGCCCTGTCTAGCACGGTACAAGACTGGCGATCTTACGCAGTGGATGAATCCTAGAGACGCGGAAAACACATTATCACCTACAAATCACTGTTAATGGTCCCCTGCCTGACACGACTCTCACTATGAAGTGTCGCGGCTCGCGAATGCCAAATTGCCAGACGACAAAGTATATAGTGAGATATTATTAACTATCTGTTTCCCGCGGCTTTGCCCGAGTAAAATTCCTTTCCCTGTTCTGATGTATATAATCTATATCACTGTAAAGTTTCATCAAAATCTGTCCCGTAGTTTTTGCATGAAAGAGTAACAAACATCCTTACAAACTTTCGCGTTTATAGTATAGTAAGATTAAAGATTAATGAAGTTAAAAGACACAGTAAGTTGTAATAGATTTAAATATTTTTATGTATTATCCACTACTGGTGTTAAAGTTAAAATAAGAATAGTTCATTACTACAATTTTAGACGGGAGCTATTTCTTCCGGCTCAACTTTCAGGAAGCTTAGTTCTTAAAAACAAAATGTATAATAATTAGATTAGATTCTAAATGTACGCATGTGTTGCAATATTTTGACTTTAAAATTATATAAGTCAATTGGATTACAACTGTAGATTACCATCGTTGATTGTTGTTCTGCATCATTATAAATATAACAGTAAGATATAATTCAGTTCAGAGCCCCATTTGCCAATACAAGTGTTGTTATTATGAATTGCGGTGTAGATTAGTATCTAGATTGCTATAGGAAAAAAAATAGAGAAACACTGAGTGGTTGAACACTGTAACTGTATGGTACGCCGGAAATCTCTATAGGGCTTTTATTTTCACAATAAAAAAGGAATATTATTTATTACCTAGCCACGGCGCAAACTATTTAAAGAGTATAAAAAGGCTTCATTGAACCTTTTATACCTTAGGCGGGGGAAGAAGGGGGTAACCGGTGTGCCAGGAACATTGAGAATAAAGGACATCAACCTCTGTGAATCATGATTGAAAAATTCGAATACATCTATCGTGATTTTATTCAATGCCTAACAAGGCATAGCAACTGGCTAATTGCATTTCACAGTAATCATATTACGTTTCAGTAAGACAACTCGGATATACCTGAACGCAACCGAATGGTAACGTGACCGTGTCGGATTATGCAGCCTGTAATTGATAGTGATCGTATGAACGTGGGTTATATCTCTTAGAAAGTAACACCAGATTGTCACCACAATAAATTATGTATTCGTCTTCGGAGCATTGACAACACGTGTCATCATGTATTTTATGATCGAAGCTTTCAAGACATAGAAATCAGTAATAAATATATTGAAAAACTGGTTGAGTGACACCTGACACTACAGAAGGTTAGTGCCTTGGAGTGCTTATATTTAAATTTAAGTCGATATGAGCATTATTCTCGCACGAGCAGGAGACGGCCCGGCGGCGGCGGCCATGGCGGAGTTTTATTTTCAGCCCCTTGCCAATGACCCCGATGTACGTAATAGGGCTTCTTCATTAATCATTTAATTGTTCGTATATTAGCATGAGACAATCAAACCGGAATACGACAAGATTAAGGAAAAGAACACGACAAATTGAATTACAAAAAAAAATTGGAAAGCGTGGGACGCTCATAGAGGCGGGTTCTGTCAGTGATTTTGGCGTAACATTACACTAAAATTAATCAATTTCAGAGCTAACGCCGACTCTTGCCGATTCTTAAAGGCGTTTTACGAAGTCGCGGGCAACAGCTAGATAGTAGTAGGTATAATAGAATATAGTAGAAGTTACAAAGGTGGAAGTGATTTTGCAAATGCCTACCACCAGTTTACCTCCAACTTTGCAAATGTGCTAATTTCATTCAATAGACGAGTGTTCATAAATACTACCTGGAGAAAATTCCTTTTTGACTTATACCTCGGAACGAACGCAGGCATCGTAGCCACTAGGGTTTCCGCTCCGCTAGGAAGGAAAGGAACCCTAGAAAGAAGTGATTCGGGCCGTGACCGTGCGTCAGCTGCGCGGCCTCGATTTACGAGCCGCTGAAAAAATTTACGCGAAACAATTTACGAAATCCACAATAAAAATCACAATAAATTGTTTTAATCTTGAAAATACGTGTACAATGTACCTATTTCTGATAATCGTCTTAAATTTTTTAAACGTTGTTAATTTTAAAAACTTCCGAGTTTCACAATATACATACAATAATGTATGTATAATGTTCACGCTATGTAATCTTCACGCTATGTCCCTGACGGGATAAGCAGATAGAACGGAGCGCCAAGTATCCCGATGCTGACACACCTCTTTCACTTCGCTCAGTCAGTGACACGCTCGCCGCGTGCTCTTATTATTCTGCACAAAAGAGGCTCCTAATATCAACTTATTGCCGTCCACTGCTGGACATAGACCACCCGCTCCTCCGCCCTCCTCACCCATCCCGCATCCGGCTACCTATTTAAGGTCGTCAGTTTACCTGGCACATCTCCACATGTGCAAATGTCATTCACGCACGCCTCAATAGAAGCGTAATGTGGGGCCATCGTACCAATAGCTGCCCAGTAACAGCTAGCCCTAAACGCCAGCCATATAGCGACACACAGGAGATACCCCAGATTTTTAGATCATAATAGACCAGTAATGGTCATAGAGTAGTGATACAAGGCTGGCTACGTCATGAATGAGCCTCATCACAAATAAATGATACCCCAGATTCCCCACACGTGGCGCCCATGGTGGGTGGTGATAACAGTACAACCGTACCTGTCCTTCCGGACCTTACGGCTCGTAAATAAATGCCATATACTATAAATAAATAAAGCACGATTGAAAAATCAGTACAAACCAAACTTAAGCAGGTCACCGTATTCATTATCGTATATTTTATGAATATTGAATGAACGCTTTCAAATGTTTGATTTGATTAAATAAAGATGGCATTGATTGATAAACAAAGCTGTATGTAACCATGAACTTGATTTAATCATTCTTTGCCAATGCTATTGCGGCTGCGAATGATTCCACTATCTCGAAGTAGGTCTAACTGTATTAAGTTTTTAATATAGGGGGGGGGGGGGGGGGGGGTGCATGCTGTATTAATTAACAGTAACAAAAGTATAAATATATAAAAGACATACAATTTCAATACCATAAAGCAATCTATTACGGAAGCACTAAAATTTGTCGGAAAGGGGAAAACGTTTACACAGGGAAGCATGACTCAAACAAACATTTAATTTCCTACTATCATAAAAAATGATTGCTAAAAAGTATTGGCTTCCGCCCCACGGCGTTGTCCGAGAAACCAAGTTTCCCAAAAAAAACTTTCGTAACTTTAATGCAGCGATTTCAATTCCGTAAAAGAAACCTGTTGTCCCAAAGTTGATGCTTCTATTTATGTTGTACGCTGATGACTCAGTGTACGGACTTTTCCATATCTCTGCTTATAGATCGCTATAGACAACCAACTTATTTACATAATCGAATTACGAAAGGTTAAACGGCACAGGTTTAGTACCAAGGACGAGTCAGTATAAAACTTTTATGATTATGGCGTTGTTGTTAACCATCGTGTAAGCCCAGTGATAGTGACGTTCCGTTATCATTTTAATCTGTGTACATAACTTTGTCGTAGATGACTTAATGAGAAATGGACATATATTACGTGTATCGGTCAACTGGTATTAGCCGGTTCGGCGTATGGTTGGACGTTGGACAAACTATACGAGAGGTCATATCCTCAGCTACAGATAATGTCTATGCGTGCTCGCAATGTCCACGAAACAAACCTTGGGGTGTCGATGATATTATGTACTGTTATAGAAACATTATCAATTTAATTTTCTCCATTGTACAGATAAAAAGCAAAACAATACGAATTAGTAGGGTACCTACCTACGTCAAGTGCTAGTTGAGACGTGTTCGTTTATTTCTTCTCCAGACAACCTTATTTTTCCAGAAATTAAATTATTCGTATCATGATCATTCGTATCCATGACTGGCCTGTAGGTATTGCGCCAAAGGTCGTGGGTTCGATTCCCACCCGGGGCTAACATTTGTGTGATAAGCATAACTGTTGGTTTTGGCATTATGGGTGTTTGTATGTATTTAAGTATTTATTTAAATGTATTTATGTATGTTTATCAGTTGTTGAGTACCCATTTACAAGCTTCGGCTAGTTTGGGACTAAACAGCCGTGTGTAAACTTGTCCAATCATTATTCAAATTCTACACAAGTCAACTAGGTACTTACCTACTGAAAAGCCTGTAATATTCCCTATTCGAATTCCCATTCGCTGACCCTCAGATAAATCTGTCAATATTGCGAAAAAAACATAACAATGTTAATATCGCTAAAAGATACAATAGTAGGTAGATTGACATAAAACAATTGCACGAACAGAGAGGAAGTTGAAATAACGATATCGCGTGATGTGGTTACAGCCGCCTGTTCCAACGTCATATTATTGTCAACTTTCCGTGCACTGTACAAATTTACATTCATCGAAGGTAAATTACTACGGTTAAATCATCCGCTATCTGTTGTTCGGTATTCCAGAGATGACTCAGCAAAAAATTCGCCGGTCGTAATAATAGAAAATCCAATTACAGCGTAAATTATTCAAATCTACATTGAGCTCGGAAGAATTAACTCACTAGACAGACCCATATGTAAACGAAAACATTGGATAACTGGAGCGAATAATAACAAAAATATATGAGTTCAGAGTTTGAAGGAATAAATAGAAGTCACTGGCATTTACGTGTATCTGTACTGAATGGGGCATTCAACATTTTGGCAACGATTGACGTGGACGTCTCCGTCTTGCCCCAGCCTCACACGTATCTAGTGACGTCAATACGAGAGACATGACAATCACATATCACAATGTTTAGGTCATAAGTTGGAAAACAAACAATAAATAGCACTAATGAATCGACCACGCCTCCAATAATCAGGCCTGTGGTTAATCTTACACGATACGAAGATTTTGAAAGCAAGACATAAATATTCGTCAAAGAGCAAATCTAAATAAAATTCCTATCAGAAATTATAATGCTATTGTATCCAGCATGGTGATTGAGTTTTTTTTTATGTATTTTGTGAAATACCTACCTATAGTTTCAGTTTAGAAGGTAATTTGCTGAAACTTGCATGTTGCAATTAGTTATTTCCAGGTCGGTTATTTTCCAGTCACTAGTGCTTACAAAGTTGTGAAAGCAGCTCAACAATTTTACAACCATCAGGCTTATTGCCAAAATCGTCATATAAACATGACAAAACAATTCATTTGCTTGTATCCAGTAATCAATGTTCAGACTTAGCGCATTTGTTGCACAACAAATGATAAATATGAAACGAGCAACCTCTAATGCAGATGACGCGAGCGATCATCGATCGAATAGCGGTCCAAATTGAATTCGATCGATGCCAACACGAGATTTCCTACGGTCTTTGCGAGCTTAGGTGCGTGATGTAATATAGCACTAAAAGGACCACCGCATTATTGAGCGTGATTGTGAATACATATCCACAGTGGATGTTGGACTCACCGCTGTTGCCCCGGCTGGCCTTTGCCACCGCGGCTGCGGTGCAGCGTTTGCACCCCGTGGGGCATCTCCCGCCTGTAAAACTTATCGGTGTTTCTGACACATTTTAAATGGAATTTAACCATACTCTTGTAAGAGTATCTATATCTACTAGTTTCTATTGTGTCGCGCGCCACGAATCTATATCGACAGAGTTGACAGAATGCTTAAAGGTTGTTTTGAAACGGGTGCGAGGTCGGTCCACCATAGACTTTCGAAACAAGTATAATAAAATTTGAACAACTTAACAAAAAGTATTCATTAATTCATAACAATTGACTAGTACACTTATTTTGATTTGATATCACAATAAGCAATTTCAATTGTGTTGTAATGAACCTTGCCTACAGCTAAACGAGAATGTTTTCTCCAATCAACCTTGCCCCGACTCGGTGAACTTGATGATGACTTGTAAGTATATAAGAACAAGTAGGTAAGTACTACAATTTAGACAAAATAACCACGCCAGCTGAATAATCATTACAATAAGTAAACAACATTGTAAATGTAATATCCATGAAGTCCAGATGAAGTCAAGAAGTCGATCGAATTGACAAGCAACATTGATATTTCTATGAAAATGCTTGTGGCTGACAATATCATCTGTTATTATAAGTCGTAATTTTTAAAAATATTTTAAAAAACTAAATGTTCTTGCTTGCCCATCATTTTCAACTGACAATGGAAGATAACTGCAACGTGATAATGATTAATGATGATAATACGTATGACGTCGATGTGCACAACAATAATCACGTTTACGGGCTGAAAGAACATAAAGCAGATGCAAACAATCAAGCCCACGCAAGAATTCCTAATGTTTGTATCTGACGTCACACTCACACTGCACGTGACTGTAATAAAGAATTTGCAGATAAGTATTGCAATGTAAAAGAATTGCGATCAAAATAATCAGTTGAAATTGAAAGAAACGAAAGAATTAACCTTCACAAAATCATTTTGAATGGCAAACTTTCAATATGTTAAATAGTTATCGTATCAAGAAAAAAATGACACACAATTTTGAAGAAATTTTCTGTTGTCTTTATTCATAGTGGTCTAAATATAACACAAGAAAGTTTTTCTACAAGGAACAAAAGCGCGCAATTTTTAGAGAAAACTTGCGATCATGAATACTATCAGGAGAAAACCTACAATGACAAAAACTGACAAAAATAACAATTCGCACCAACGTTAATTTATTCTCATAGCGTATTACATACTTCTGCATAAGGCATGCGCCACCAAGAAAGAGGTAATTAAAAAAAAACACGATATCATCAAAGACAACACGTACAGGTTTTATTCGGTTCATTCGAGTGTAATCAATGTGGAACGAGGCAATGAGAAGGAAAGAATTGTTCAGCGGAATACCGCTTTACTGCTCACGTGTCTATTTATGTGCTGAGGTTAACGAGCGTAAACAAATCATAGACGTGATATACCTAGGTGTAATCAAAACCAGTCAGTGTAAAATCTATTATGAAACCAGTCTGTCCTGGTCCTGTCTGGCTGCAAAATCGAAAACATGAAACTAATTGAAGGCTTTGAAGGAAAGTGATGTCTATAGTACCTACCTCTATTCTAAACTTAACATATGATTAACATACCTAAGACTGGGCAATTATATTGAAGAAACTGGCAAGACAGAAATTGTATAATTTGGTCATTATTTTTCTAGATAGTCGTATCGTACGACTCTACGTTTGAGAGAAAGTGTCTCATTGTACAGCGAACGCGGCAATTAGGTCTCTCTAGATTTATCTATCTAGAATCAATATCAACCGCGACACTTAGTTGCGATTGCCACCATTGTAGAATACTAATGCAATAGTAAAGGCAGCAAAAAAATACAGCTAATATTCTGGTTTCTTAATTCACTGTAACTAGAGCTCGCGGAATAAATAGGAAATTAAGTAGAAAATGCTGGTAGAGGCCAACAGCTACGTCCGTCCGTCAAAAGACCCTAAAATAAAATAGGGTATCTCAACGCGTCTATATTTTGTCAACGATCTTGTCTACCTATGATTACGTGCCAAAACTCCGAAAAAAAATATCTCATAAGTAACTACGAACGTTTATCTCAATGAATCGTAATGTAGACGTCAAAAATAGCTCGCATATGCATATCAAAAAGATAAATTATGCTTCCAGCTCCGGTTGTAATTCACTTCAATTGTTGTTTAATGTACAATAGACACAAAATGTGTTTTCAGTTAAGCCGTGAACGTGACCGTGAAGCGGCTGTGTGACGTCACACGCATGAATCCCCACATGAGCAGCTATCCACCCACCCACGGCGAAGCCCCATAACTATCTCAGCACTCACACTCCAATGCACTACCTACCTAATTTCATTTTTATGAGAAGATTATGCAGTAGGAAATGTATTACGTATTCAACTTGCGAGCGTCCTCGCCATAGAAATATTCCGAGCGAGAGCGTAGCGAGCTTTTTCCGTGTTCTGTGGTCCTCGCCTTTAGTGATTTGGACAGATTACGTCCGCTCAAGTGATTATAATGCATTTATAGATGTTAGTTAATTTACTACACTAAAGAATAACAACAGAACTGTACAAATTGATATACAAACGTATCAAAAGTATGTGTATACACATAAGTGATGTTATTATTTAACTGTTGAGCTTGCCTAGCCAATTTTAAGTAACCGAGTTGAAGTTTTTATTTTTGTGATTATTGAAAAATGCAACCATTTTCTTTTGCCTTAATTCAAAAATTGAGGAAGTAAAAACGTTAATCAAAGAACACAATATAGACGCTCTCTTCATATCAGAGGCCCACCTAACTCAGAAGTCTTTAATCCAACTGCCAGGTTTCTCAGTATACTACACGACACACCCAGACAACACTGCCCATGCGGGAACTGCAATCTTTCTGAGAAGCACGATAAGTCACTACTGCCTCTCAGAATTTCGTACTGATAAGATACAGGCCACCAGCGTTGTTGTAGAAGGCACAGACGGTCCTCTCACCCTTTCAGCAGTGTATTGCCCACCCAAACACACAATTACAGAACAAATGTTTTCACAATACCTTAATACACTAGGCAACAGATTTATCTCCGGAGGTGACTGGAACGCCAAGAATACTCATTGGGGATCTCGGCTAACCAATACCAGAGGACGAGAGTTAAAAAAGGCAATGGACCTTAAAGGGTATGGTTACTTTTCTACTGGTGAACCCACCAACTGGCCCACAGATAAAAACAAAAAACCAGATCTCCTAGATTTCTTCATAGTGTCTGGAATATCAAATATATATTGCCATGTGGAAAGCTGTTTAGATGGAAGTAGTGACCATACGCCTGTTTTACTAACGCTAAGTACAACAATTATATTTAAAAAAGAGCTACCACGACTGACTAATGAAATAACAGATTGGGACTGCTTCGAACATTATATTAACACGGAAATAAAACTAAAAATCCCACTCAAAACTCAGGAAGATGTTGAGACAGCCACGGGTCACATTACCTCCACAATCCAGAATGCTGCCTGGCAGTCGACCCCAACTATATTTAAACGCGACAAAAAAATGGTCCCCAACACAGCAATTGTGAAAGAAATGGTAAGGGAAAAGCGCAGACTAAGGAGAATCTGGCATAACACTAGAAATCCCTGCGATAAAACAGCTCTAAACAAAGCAGCTGCTACCTTGAAACGATACCTTAAAGACCTAGAAGACCAAACCCTACAATCAAAAATAGCATCGCTAGCAGCAAAAAAAGGAGACTACTCTCTCTGGAAAACTGTCAAAAACTCAACCAGACCTCAACTCACATTTCCTCCAATCAGAACACCTAATAATTCTTGGGCCAGAAGCGAACTAGAAAAAGCAGAGGCATTTGCTTCTCACCTGACCAAAGTATTCATACCTAACTCTTTAAGTAAAGATAAGTGGCAACAGGAAGTAGAGGAATTTCTAAAATCAGACTATCAACTCAGTTTACCAATAAGGCCTCTTACACCGAAAGAAATTGCACAACAAATAAGGAACCTAGACCCACAAAAAGCACCAGGATATGACCTTATAACCCCACATATAATAAAAAAATTGCCACGTAAGGGAATTGTATTCTTGACAATCTTATTTAATAGCATACTCAGAACTGGCCACTTTCCAAAACAATGGAAAGTGTCGCAAATAATTATGGTCCCGAAACCTGGAAAACCTCCTCTGGAAATCACTTCCTACAGACCAATCAGTCTACTGCCAGTGCTTTCTAAACTGTTTGAGAGACTGCTCCTGGACAGACTTAGACCGTGCATAGAGCAGGAAAGTCTAATCCCTGACCATCAGTTCGGATTTAGGAAACATCACTCAACAACTGAACAAGTCCACAGAGTAGCCGATAAAATCAGGCAGGCAATGGAGGTCAAAGAATACTGTTCTGCGGTATTTCTAGACATACAACAGGCATTCGACAAAGTTTGGCATGAAGGCCTCCTCTACAAGATCAAGAAGACACTTCCTCACACATATTACACCATACTGAAGTCTTACCTGGAAGATAGGCTATTTTTTGTGCAGTTTGGTGAAAGCCACTCAAAGATAAAAGACATCCATGCAGGGGTGCCCCAGGGCTCAGTCTTGGGTCCTGTACTGTACACTCTGTATACCTCCGACCTCCCAAATACAAATAATATTCTAACAGCCACCTACGCTGATGACACGGCAGTTCTCTGTTGCGATAGGAAACCTGAGAAAGCATCGCAACAACTACAGTGCCACCTCAATAAAATGGAAGAATGGCTTAACAAATGGAAGATAAAGGTTAGTGCTCAAAAATCTAACCACATTACCTTCACCCTAAACAAGGAGAACTGTCCAGAAGTAAGATTGGGAGGAAATACACTACCACATGTAGAAACTGTTAAATATCTAGGGGTTTATTTAGACCGAAGGATGACATGGAAAACTCACATAAAAACAAAGCGCGACATCCTAAACAACAGATTTAGAACTATGGATTGGCTAATGGGAAGAAAATCGAAACTGTCTTTAGAAAATAAACTGCTGATCTACAAAGTCATATTGAAGCCGATATGGACATACGCACTGGAACTGTGGGGTTCTGCAAGCAACTCTAATATAGAAATCCTCCAAAGATTTCAAAATAACGTTCTGAAAACAATAACACAAGCTCCATGGTTTACAAGAAATCAGGAAGTCCATGAGTACCTGAAAATGCCAACAGTGAAGGAGGAAATAAAGGCACGCAACGAAACCTACAAAAATAAACTCATAGCCCACAAGAACACCCTAGCCCGCGCACTGGTCTCCCCTGCCAACCGTATATATCGACTGAAACGGCGAAAAATTTTAGACACAGATCTCATATAAATATAATATAGCCACAAATAAGGAAGAGTGAAGTCGGTGGACTCCACATCCCACAAGCCAAGTGAACCCCCAAAAGATCCGCTCATGGTCTAAAGACCGATCGCAGATTAATTTAAAAAAAAAAAAAAAAAATTTCTTTTGCAGTCTAATTTTTATCGCCCTAACCGATAAAATGTACCTATACCTATCAAAACATAGTGTAAAAAAAATTAAAAACAATTTTGTTTTAATTTGATATTTGATGCCACCCATAGGAGTGCGCTCGGCTCACCTCCATGTGGTTAAGGATTAAAATCCAAGCCATATCAATTACTTTTACGAAAAAGTATGGATTATCATCAATTCAGCATACCACAGGCTTCTCGGTGAAAGGAAACAAAGTAGTTAACCTCTATTAGGAAATTCTAGACGTATGCTAAGTCGACCAACCGCAATCGGCATGTGGATGCCGACGGGAGTCGTGGACTGGACTATGGCATGAGTATGAAAGTAGGTAGGTCTCTGCCGCTCAGTGGGACGTATATAGGCCGTTATTAGTGAAATGTATATAGGCCATAGGTATACAGGCCATTAATTCATTAGTTTAGCAACACGAGGCATACTTACAACAAATTAAAAAGAGCTTGCCTATTAATAAATATCTTTGTATTCTTTTTTAAAGCTTCAAGATCGTCTCGTGACTACAAATTCATTACGGAGCTTTGGTAACGAAAATAAACTTCTACACACGTGACTTCTACAGTTGAACCGAAATATCGTATCACCCGGTCACTTTGATTGTACCTACTACAAATGTGAGGATTTGTATCATTTAGTGGCGGACTTTGGCTACTATATATGTACACTGTAATGACTTGGCAGCGGGTGTCATGAATTCGTGATATCTCAGTCCAAAATGACAAATAGGACAGCTTGATGTTCCGAGCACAAATTAGTACAAGTGTTTTGTTGCATCATTTGACAGATTACCAAAAGAAATGCAAAACTGGCTAAAGCAGCTCACAGAATATGACTGACAGGTGGTTGCATTGCATGGGGGGGGGGGACGACAACTGGAGGGGAAATATTATTGTAAATATTAATGAAATGAACTAAGTATCTCGTGTTTGTTGAAGGTTATCACATATTCAGGGAATAAACATTCACAGAAGAACGGTAAGGTTATCTGTGACTTGTGAATTTGACCGATTTAGTTGAAAAAGGAACCGGAGCGATGATTGTAAGTCTGGGTTAATTCTAAGAGTTATGTATGTTCATTATAAGTTCATCATTTTCATTTTTTTTATTAATATACGGGAATACACATATCTAGAGAACCGATAACCGCTGGGGTAGACGAGTTCTCGAGTGGAGACCATGACTAGGCAAGCGTAGTATGGGACGCCCCCCGGCTAGATGGAGCGACGACCTGCGTAGGGCGGCTGGCAGTGACTGGATGCGGAGAGCCGAAGATCGGACTCAGTGGCGCGCCTTGGGGGAGGCCTATGTCCAGTAGTAGACCAGTGCAGGCTGATGATGATGATACATATCTAAATAAAACGCTACATTCTTGGTGGAACGAATAGGTAGTGTCCCGTCTTGGTAACGGACGCCTGCATCTGCCTACCTCAGTCCACACCTCACTTCAGACGCATTATTATGTAGGTAGGAGTTACAAACTGTATCCGCTACGAAAGAGACACGCCCTCCAAAACACTATCGTTCGTTATCGATGTTATTATGGGCTGAATATCGACGTCACTACATCTTGTATCTTTACTGAAAATAGAGAAGCGTTTCCTTACGTACATCGTCGTCTACTGCTGGGCGTAGGCCTTCCCTAATGCGTGCCACCACACCCGGTGCTCCGCCCTTTCCACCCCTTAATTCATCAAATATCTTCGTCAGTCGATTTTACAATTTTGAATAGAAAATAACGTCTGTACTACATACCTACTTAAATTACGAAAAATAGTTTCAAATTAGATTCCATAATACCTACGTCATAGACCGTAATCTTAACTTCAAAGTATAGTAGTTTGGTATGTAAATGAACCAGTCAGGACACTTAGCATCTATTATTTAGGTTTTGACATCACCAACCGGGCCATTGACATTTCATTTCTGCATGTTACGCAACGATATCGAGCGTAATATACCTACCTAGGTACCTACCTAATATCATTACAGTGGTGCCATGACACGATCAAGGTCTTTCGTAAATAAAAATTAGGACCGCAAAACATAATAAGCATTTTCTATTTTAATACCACAATGGCTCGAAAAAACGTGTTATTTGGTTTTGGCACCAGCCAATGATAAACATACAACTGGCACGTAAAAATTCCGGCCGGGGCCCCGTACAGACGTTTGGCAATTTCAATAAAAACTCCGTAACCTACCAAATGTTGTGGAAATAAATCGTATTGTTTCAACATTAATGAAATTTGTTAAACAAAAAAAATCTTCAATATCGGTAAAAAAAAGTACAACTTTTATCTTACTGAAAGTTTATTTCGGTTGAGAATAGTCAGTTGTTGCATAATTTTGTTTGATTGCTGCGTACCTAGCTATACATTGGAGGATCTGCCTACACTCGGCCTACAATATTGGTTAAAATGAACTTTTTCTACTACCTAGAGAAAAAGGTTCCGTTTCATACTCGAAATCAGTTTCGAAAATCCCCGGTGCGAAAGTGACTAGTATGACTAATTAGGGTGTCTAACAAGCTGACTGAGTAAGAATGCTAAATAGGGTGACTATCTAGCGTGACTAACCAGTTTGACTATTTAGGGGCTGAAAACTAAAATAGACCTGGGCTAAACTAGAGGAAATTCTAGTCTCATAAATATTTTTGAAGTGTAGGTGTTAAAGGCCTAATAGAAGAAAAATAAGTATTTGGCAAGAAAACATGGAGAATTTTTCTGAAAGTGATTCTGTACTTATTTTTTATAGTAATGTATCGATCGGACTTTCAGGTAGTAGAAAAAGTATCGATCGTACAGGGTACAAAATGGCTTTTCTTACCTTCGGAATAAACTTTCAACGTTCGCCTTCAGCTCACGTCGAAACTAACTTCATTCCTCAGGTAAGAAAAAGTGTCATTTTGTACTCGGTACGAAATATACTATTATACGCCTACCCTGCTTCATCAGCCTGTTGCCCTCCACAGCTCGACATAGGCCACCACACCCGTTCCTCCGCCGTCCCCCTATCCATACATTCTGGTATTTTGATTGACCGAAAACAATTATATTCAATAATTATTTATTCAAATAACTTACACTAACATTCAAGTAAACGTTAAAGCGATGATTTGTTACTATTAATAATAATTGATGATTTGAATTTTCCAATTCCAGTAAGGTACAAATCAATGGAAAGTATCTGCATTATTTGTAATCAAAAGCCAGATTCCTCACTGAGTGTCATTCCTGTTAATATCATTTTGTAAATTGAACGATTGTTCAGTTCTTTATGCTAACAATAAACTTCCTGGCGTTTACTTCCTTTTTGTGATTGAATTGAATGCTATATTACCTAACGTAAATTGACATTTACAGAACAATTACAAAGGGCGGAATTTCTAAATTTAGATATAGCACTTGTAGACTTCCAAAATCGAGAATCATAATAGCAATCCTGTTTAATGCCTGGTCATAACTTCTTAGTAGCCAAGATGTGGTATCAAATCTTTGCTTCTGAGAAGAAGGTATCTAATGATCGCCGGGCAAATGTCATAGCAGCATTCATTAAATTATATGTTGATAAATATACAGATAATATGAAACTCACCTTCCTCTGGGCTGAGATCACCAAATTTTATGCCGCCACTGTAAAAAAAAGAAAACAAATCATTGTAGTACTAAAGTACAAATTAAAGTTTAATTATAAATTGTAATTCCAACAATTGTGTATTATTAAACTAGTGCTTAGCATAATAAATAAATAAAATGTTGATTCTGCAAGATACCTATTATGCAGGATCAACAAATATGTATGTCATCAAATAAAACATTTTACAAACCAAATAATACTGCAAGTGTTTATTGGCATGTAAAACGATACTTATTATGAACAACCAATATGAGGCAATGGCAATAAAATCACATTTAGTTTGATTTATGTGCAGCTTTATCAGATTTTAAATTTGCCCTTAAATGAATTTAAACTATGAGGATAATCTTTTATACACATAAAAATAATTTAAAAAAAAAATTGTAGAATAACTGAAAATTCTAACAAACACCAGTACTAGTCAGTAAAAATTTTGAGCTATGCAAAATAGAGAAAATACAAATACTATATGTATGCACCATGAGTATAAGTATATAAGTCAGCATGATTGCAAAAGGCAAAATTAACTACCTAGGTAGGACTACTGATACATAAACATGAAATTAAAAACATACCTAAATAATTTTGTATAGCATGACTCACATAGTGATTAGTGTCACTGCAATATATTACTATTAAGATTAAACTCAATTTAATGTACAAATTCAAAATTCTGAAATGAACATGCACCAATTTCAATTTGGGAAGGATGTACTTCGTACCTGAGGAGGACGGTAGCCGTTTCCGGCACCCGGAACACCTGGAAATAAACACAACGTGGAACGATGTTTCATTGGATCTCCTAAAGGAGAAACCATAACCACACGAGACCTAAAACTACTCGTACTTACTTAATTTAGCCAAAATAAATTTATTACTACTCAGATATATTACTTAACATGTTTTATATTATTAAATATAGATTTACAAACGTTTGAATGTTGAATAAATAATTAACTGGTGGAATGACTACAGGGGAAAACCAAGTTTGGAGTGATGTGTAGATAGGTAGGTTAGGTAGGTATGTATGTCATACCAGGCCATTTGGCTAATAAGATTAAAATTTGCTACACAGAAAATGACAAAATTAAAAGCAGCGCAATGCTAATACCTTAAGCTAATACCTACCTAAAATGTATTTTACCACCAGCCGCAAAAAATTGGAAGAAAAATATGTTGCAGCAATTTATTCAGTTTATTTTGAAATTAGAAGACAACTCACCTTCCATCCCAAATTCTCGAAGAATGTGCTTAGACGGGACTGCCCGGTAGTTTTGCCACCGCAAGGTCCTGTTTTGGTTAAAAAATAAAAGTGCAGATTGAATCAAAAATAATCAAAATGATTGCTATAGACGACCACCACGTGTTATTTTCCTTCTCTTGAATAAGTTCAGACTACGGGCCATGTAATCACATCTAGACAATTTATTAAATTTGTTCTAAATTACAAGTTATTACATATTAATAACGATTCAGGAAAATTTTCTTTCCTGATAAAAATTTAATTTTTAAGACACTTACCACCAGTGAGGACCAGCCTATATACGGTTTTCTGGGACTGATTCGCCATTTTATATAAACGCATAAATATAAATTAAATTACACTAGGAAGGATAGGTTCTAAACAGATAAAATATCATAAAAATGTTAAATTTACAAAAGTGATAAAAAGAGCCATCACAGTTGAGACACACGCATCGCCCGAAAGGCGTGCGATGAAATGAATGGATTGATTGAATTGAATGAATGGAAGCAGCACCAACCAAGCAAGCCAAATATACCTACAAAAACCTACCGTCTATAAAGGTGTTTGTGCACTATACGTTTCTGATTCATATTCAACTTTAAGACCCTATTCGCACGGACGTAATTCTAACGCGCTTTGAAAGCGACTTTTTTTACGCCTACATACGAATACGTCCGAATGAACGGTTCTAGTAGACGACCATATGTTTTATGAAGGCATTAAAATCGCGCGATTTGTTGTTTGTTTCGTTTGTGCACTATTACGATGTTTCCGATTCGTATTCAACTTAAGACCCCTCTCGCACAAACGTAATTCTTCTATAAATTGAAAGCGATTTTTTACACCTATACGAAAACTATTAACATCCGTGTGTGTGAACGGCTCAGTAGAAGCCCAGTATCGCGCGATAGAATTACGCACGCCGGTGCGAATGTAGGTAATGTTTGTCTGCTTTTGTTTGGCGGGGGCTTTTTGGCAGGATTTTGAAAGAGATGGTTGACTCTTGTACTTACTTAGTTTTTTTAGTGATTTCAGCGTAACGCGTATCACATACACACGCGGCCTGCGGTGGCGGTGGCGGCCTATTGTCTTCTGCAATGTATGTGATACTTCAGACACGCGCGGCTTGTGTTTTCATATTGAAGCTGCGGCCCGCGGTAGGCCGCCACCGCAGGCCGCGTGAATACGCCTTAGTTTTCATAAAAAATGTCTACGGCCCTTATTACACTATACTATATATATGATCCTATATGTATGACTCATTTAAATATGATAGTCTAATACCAACATACGACTACTATCTGTCTACGTCATATATATATAGTATCCTACTTGACAGCATGTCGTGAAATAGGATCCTATCTGATTATGTCGTGTAGTGCTGCTCTATAGGGCGTGTCCGTGCGTTGTAGCCTGGAGGTTAAGTTTACTATCTGTGAGTGGCCATTGCTTGTGCCTGGCTTGTACCTAATGCTCGTAACGATTAAACTTAATAATATTATATCTGGTGTTCTATTTATATCACCCAATATAACAATTAAGGTCTTTTTGGCGGGATTTGGAGAGATATTAATTGTCTTTTTTACTTAGTTTTCAGTTCGGTTCTATTTCAGTTTATGGGTTATTAGTTCTATGTCCCAACCCCAACAGATTAAATAATCTGTGTTGTGATTATCTTTGGTTGGTTTGAGTTTGGCGGGGCGGCGGGCGCGGCGCAGACGGGTGCCTCTATTAGCCGGCCAGAAATGCACGGCCTGTTTTGCTCAACCCGAAATGACCAGCCCGTAATTGAAGACACACATGGTGCGTCGTACAGGCCGAGCAAAACGGGTCCGCGCATTATCGGGTCAAACATGCAATGCCCGGCCGAGATTGCTCAGCCTGTTATGTCCGGACCGTAATCCAAATCCCAATAGCGACGGCTGGCTCGAATAACAGGCTCAGACGAAGTATGCTCGGCCCGTTTTTCAAGACATTTGATACTATGCAAGTCACGATAACCTGCCCCTATTGGTTGAAAATTCGTGAGGTGGGAGGTGTTCTTTTCTATAATAAATTCAATGCAAAAACAATAAATAGTCGCACTGGAAAAATACTTGGAAATTTTTCACATTTTAGGGTTCCGAACCTCAAAGAGGAAAAAGGAACCCTTATAGGATCACTCGGTTGTCCGTCTGTCCGTCCGTACAATTCACACAACGCGTTGGTCCAGTTTAGTCCAATTTAGCCCAGTTTATTTAGTTTGGTTGGTCCAGTTTAGTCCCGTATTTAACGTTTGGTCCAGTTTGGTCCAAATTTCTCCCAGTTGATATTTTGGTCCACTTTCCTTTGGTATTGTTTAGCAGTTTGGTCCAAATTTCTTTCAGTTGATATTTTGGTCCACTTTGGTCCTGTTTGGCCCCGTTTATACAGTTTTGGTCTAGTTATACAGTTCGGACCAAACTGGGCTAAAGTGGACCATACTATCAACGCGTCTAAATTATTCTCGTGGATACAATGATACAACTCACATAAGGCGTTGGTCCAGTTTATATAGTTTGGTCCAGATTTGTTCAATATTTACAGTTTTGCATAGTTTATAGTTTGGTCCACTTTAGCGCCGTTTATACAGTTTTGTTCTAGTTTGGACTCTTTGGACCAAATTAAGCCAAAGTGGACCAAACCATTAACGCATCTAAATTATTCTCGTAGACCCCCTGATACAATTCACGTAAGGTTTATAGTTTGGTCTAAATTTATCCCAGTTATAGTTTGGTCCACTTTAGCCAGTTTTGTCCAGTTTAGCCCCGTTTATACCGTTTTCTCTAGTTTATATATCTTGGACCAAACTGGGCTAAAGTGGACCAAACTATTACGTGACGTGACACGTCGCGAGCGATGCTTGGTTGTCATTGGCTGGGTAAGCGCTGGGTTAGCTGCCCCGAAAATTATAAGCCGTTTAAAATCACGAATACGTTATACCGCAGTACGGCCTCCGGCAACTAGGGCCATTTGGTGATCCATACTGCAGCTAACACTGCACTAAACTGATAGTAGTTTTAGTGTCGATTTATCAAGGGACAATTTGGAACAATTCGGTAGAGTCGTTACACGCTTTCATTTAACTATCCCGCACAATATACAGTTTGAGATTTATCCCATAAGGGAAAGACAAAGGAAGTTGTCCATACAGCCAAGTCAGAGGTTATAAAAATTGATATGGGACCTCACCAATTCGTTCTTTTATTAACGATTTTCGAAATAATTGTTTAATTAAGTTTGTACGGAACCCTCAGGGAGCGAGTTCCACTCGCACTTGTCCGGTTTTTTGGAGTACTGTCGCTCGCTTCGCTCGCTCCAAGGGTCACCAGTAACCTAACGAACCTAACCTTCGGGGTGCTCTGACTGCTAACTGTCACACATTATAATTTTAAAAATATTCACTTTTTTGGAGTAATAATGTCGCTCGCTTCGCTCGAACCTAACGAACCTAACCTTCGGGGTGCTCCGACTGCTGTCACACATAATTTCCAAAAAATTTCCCTCAGCGACCCTCTTTTCTCCACTCCAACCGCCTACTTGCTCGCGATTGGCTGAGCTCCAATAGATGGGCTGGGCAAAACGGTCTGGCAAATCTCGCATCGGACATACAATTGCCAGACAATAATGCTCAGACAGAAACGCCCACCGCAGTTATTCAAGCCCGAGGTTTGAAATGTAGGGTCGAGCAAACTTTGTCCAGCACGTAATTCGCGACCCAGCAAATGGCGCCTTGATAGCGGGCTCGAATAACGGGCCGGGTATTCCTGTCTGCGCAGCGCATTCCGCGGGCGGCGTTTGCTTGGGTGGCAATTACGCACGCCCCGGTGGAACTTAAATTGATTGTGTACTACGGTAAAAAAAACATGAAAGAAAACTGAGAAGTGAAGTGGTTGACTGGTAAGTTTGCTAAAATACCTACTTTATATAATTTAGCTTAATTGTTATGGTCTGAAGAAGATATCCTATTCTGCAAAGATCTCCTAAACTGCTAAGATTTGTCGGATATTCCTGTTGGCAATGGTCGTTAGTATATTTTCCTAAAAGATTTTATTTTCTAAATCAATGACTGTTGATTAAATGATTTTGTTTTTTGTAGTGTGCTCAGTCTGAAGAATACCTACTTTCACTTTATCTCCCCATAACTTCCAATAGGACATTACTAATAAACTTTAATTTAATTACTAGGTTTAAAGTTTGTTATTGTCCATCGACCGGATTTTTGGGCCCTACTACTAATTATCCAACTGTTACCAAACTGCAGCAAGCATACAAGGATGTTTTTTTTATTTTACTAATTGAAATGTGGTTTTATTTTGCAGAATCAATACAAAATATTTCTTCAGCCTGCTAGTAGTCATGGATTCAATGCAAACCCTTGAAATATCACCAGATCGAATAGCCATAGCAGAGGTTATGTCTTCTATCACTTACATACCTGATAGAACAAATCGAAACCGTATTCATGTGGATGTTACCCACATAGACAACCCTCATAACTTCTATGTGCGACCAACAAAATTAAGCTCTCTACTCCCTGCGGTACAGCAGTACAAAGACCGATATGATCCTTCGGAACTTCATACTGGAAGAGTTGTAGTATATAAATCCAATATTAAATCCGAGTACATAAGAGGACAAATAATAAAAACTACTCCAACCGATGAGTGCATACTATATGACTTACACACACCAGATCATGGTTTCATAGAGACAAAGATCAAATCGAGTGAAATGTGGAAACCATTTATTCCAGATGTTCCACCATTGGCACAGCGCTGTCTCCTAAGTGATTGTAAGCCAATAGGCGATACATTTTCAGAAGAAGCCATTGCTTCAATGAAATACTTCCTTGATGATAAACCAGCAGATATCATTGTAAGAGAAAATACACCACAATATCTGATAGTTGATGTTATGACAGCTACTTCGGATGAGCTATCCAGAATTATGGCTTTCACTAATAATTCAGTTTTTGGTTGGAATAATGCTATAGGTAGGCATTATGTACCAAAATCAGTGCCAGTAGAAAATACCTTCACTTATAAGCCACTCAAAGCTGGTGATGTTTTACATGTAAGAATTCAATATGGGAAGTCTTTACAAGGATTTTATGTTGCTCAGATGGAGGACTATAAGGACTATCTGAAAATAAGGAGTGATGTTACATATTTCTGTAAACAAAAAGGTAAGTTAGACTGTAAAAACGTAACAGAAGGCAAAGTTGTTGCTGTACCCAATGCAATTCATAGCAATATATGTGAAAGGGCGATTATAAAGAAGGTTTTGAGCCCAGAGACAGTGACCATTCAACTTATTGATTGGGGTAAGACAATGGAAGTATATACTTCAACATTGTACATGATGACGGAAAAATTCTCCCACATACCAGCACTTGCTATCTATTGCTCGATCGAGGAGGATGAAGCCTGCAGCCACGGACCTATACCTTTGTTAACAGGATACATATTCAACATCGTAATCAAACGCGTCGGAGATAAATTTAGCTCCCCTAATATTGTATCTCGTATATTATAAACTGTGAAGTCTAAATGAGCTGACATTTTCGTTTTTAGTGTACTGTAAATGCGTTGCAAAATGTACCTTTAACTATTCGACCTGTTATTTGAAAACAAATCAAAAAGTATTGTTGTTAGGCTTTTGATTCTGGGAATTTAAATAGGTAGTTTTGTATTTTACAAGTCTGGTGATGCTTAGTTTCCTAATTTTAATTAAGTATAAAATAGGTATTTATTATTGTTTGACATTTTGTTGTTTCTATTTTTTATTTTATTTGTGCTAGTTATATGAATGCACCAATGTATGAAGTACAATCCGCCCCCACCACAATGTGTACAGATTTAAAATTAATGTCGATAGTTATCCCCCCCCTAAATGTGTGCAGGTTTAAAATAATGTCGATGGTTCGTTTATCCACAATGTTCCTGAAAGGAATTACTTCATGTATACGTACGTCGACCGCACGTCAGTAGAAACACTGGCCTAGCCTATTATATAGCGCGGGGGGAGGGCCCACATTTGAGAAGTTAGGGAGTTTCAATACTATGAGAGGCCAGTTTATACTGCTTCTGTTTTCACTGACGTGCGGTCGACCGTACCTATCCGTCTTTTACTAATGCCAATTCTGGCGATGTGATTTTGCCAATCTGGTGATGTGATTTAAGTAATAGCCATATTGGCTGATTTGTCCTAAATTGGACTCCCAATGAGCTTCTGTTAAATAAATAAGTAATATTACGAGAGAAAACCTACTTTATACATTATTTACTTTCCCATTTAAGAACACAGAACTGTATCAGAACTGAATTTAGCTTAATGCCAAACCTAGCGATGTGAACTTGCCTTATTGGGCATTAATAATCGATTGTCCTAAATTAGACTACCTTTCGGTTATAGATTATATAATGAAAAATTCAAAAAGCCTTTTTATTGTTCTATTTTACACGTAACTATTATTAGGTAATAATTTCATTATGGGACCCATCTAAAGCCTCCAAACGTTGGGCCATTTCGCCGTGCGTTGCGCCGTCTGTAGCGCCGCGCCCCGGCCACAGCGCGAATGTCATCTGGTCATCGCTTGGGGCTCCTCGGATCCGCGCCACTCCGCACGGTTTTGGTCCGTCTGCCATCCTCGCTGGGTACAGCCTATTCTGAACCCGAAGACTACAGGCTCCTACTCCTTAGCTGCATAATAGCTTTTGTTCCGCGAACACTTGGGGGGGGGGAGAGCAACAGGTATTCCAAAATAGATCCCATAGGGTCGTAGTGTCAAAGGTTGAACCTGGCCCCCTAGATAAGATAACGTCGGCTAAAGAACGTTATAGCCGTATTGTACTGGATGGGGTATTGTGTAACTCCTAAATCACTGATTCTCAAGATACACTTTTGCTCGTATTTTATATTACTGTACTTTGTAACTGTAACATTCACTTGTGAACAGGAATCAGCTGCTTTACAAATGCTTTCTTGCGTTTTTTCCATTAGTAATACTAACGCTGGAATATGTTGCCAGTACTTTCCTAGACAACGATTCCGTTTTTCAACATGCAAATCCTTAAGAGCTGAAGAGTCCCCATCATCTGGAATTGAAATGTTTTTTTAGCTAACAAGATCTTCATGCGAATCTCTTTTAAGTATAGCACAATAATTCAAAGTCCACCAGTGGACGGCGTTAAGCTGATGATATTATTTCTTGGAATTTGATCTTAAGTATGGGAAGCGTTGTATTTTTCTTTTACAACCACAGCTATATCAATCAAGTTCTAGTGTGGTTGCGATCGAAAGCATTGTTAGCTTGGGAGTTGGTCTCAAGTATCAGAGGTCATGGGTTCAATTTTCACCATGACCATACAATTTTGTTGAAGTTGGTTCTGGTCTGGGTTTTAATTATAATGTGAATTAATGGCCTACTGCTATAAAATTAAGCTCATTAATAAGTACCTTCAACATCAGTGACATCTTGGTCTACCCATCTTGTTTGGATATTCACACAAATTAAAGAGGCATTTAATTCTTTACATAAACATCTGCTGTGGTTGACTAGAGTATTTAAAAAAGATAAGCCTGTAAATAATAAACAAAATTAGGTCTTAATTCATATCAATAAGATTGGTTCTGCAAATTAGAGAAGTGTGCACAACTTCTAAACCAAATTCCAATAATTCTTAATTTTCTTAGAAATAAAACCTCATATTTTAGGCACATTATACTTACCAACTTTATTGTCATCGCCAAGATATTGAAACATTAAACATGGTAATGAGTCTATTATAATCAGAGCCAAGTTTTCAAACACAACTGTTTTATTTTTTAGTCTTTTTAACAACTCTATCATCTCTTCCATAGTCCACACATGAACAATTCTGATTTTGAACATGATCATTGCCATTTCCTGAAATATATATGATTAGAGTTATAGTAGGAGTTTCCCAATTTTATAATTATTAATATATTTAGATGAATATTAGGATTTTGTTAATAATTTATGGGAGGGTGGCATGAATAATACCTTGTACCAGACCCTCAATAGATACCTACCTATTGATTTATACAAAAAAATTGCAAATTAAAGTTTTCAATGAAAGTGTAAAGTTACTTTGTTAATTAATTATAAGGTATATGAAATTAAAGTCCCATTAGTAAAGGCTTTTTTGTTACCTTATGTGAATAACCACAAGCTTCTAAAATCTTCTGAATTCTGATTGCAGAGAAATCTCCCTTAGTATCAACATAAAGAACTAAGCTATCACAATTTTTGACACAGTTTAGTGCAAGTTGCAAACAGAGCTGAGTCTTCCCTGAATCGGGAAGACCACATACTTCCGATACGTATCCTAATGGAATTCCACCACCTGTCGCAGCGTCTAAACTGTAAAGAGGAGCAAACAAAAGGTATAAAGGTATAGAATAGGAGTTTGTAGGATTATTTACCTATAAATTAAATACTTAAAACTTCGTTAGATCATCTACCTTTGTATTCCTGTGTTTAAAAATCTTTTTCTTTCAACAAGTAAAGAAGGACCATGTAAAATAGGCGCTGAATATTTCTTTAAAATATCATCCCTCACAGCTAATATTTGCGGTAAACTTAATCTTGTAAGAGTTGTTAACTTCTCGGTATCTTCTTGAAGAAATTCTAAAATTGTTCTAATGCGATTTTGACTCAAAATCTTTATTATGCTGCTTGTAAGGAGAATATTTTCTTCTGGTATTAGTTTTTGCATTTTTGCAGCATGTATTTAATAATTTCAACTAAAAGAAAATTTAAATTTTACGAAATTCGGGAATGATAGATGAAATGATTAAATTAATTTTTTTAATTGGTTGGAAGTTGGCCAATTGGAAACAAGTCCGTTAAGCGTACATTAGACGGTCATGCAAGCGTCATTCAATTCCATCAGTCATGGACTGATGTTTGAATGATAAAAAAATATATAGTATGCAGATTTTCATCAGTCACCGCATTAGACGATCATTCATCCGTCAGTCACCGTCTGACTGTGGTAAAACCATGGTAAAACTGACAGCAAAACGTGTACGGCAAGCCTAAGGGCCAACTCGAAGTTTACGAATACATGGTCTAGAACCGCAGCACGTTCTCCAGGGCACAATGCCATTCGGTGAACCACACTGCAGCTCAAACCGCACTAAACTGATAGTTGGTTTAATGTCTATTTAACAAGGGACAGTTTGGAAATTATTATTATTTACATTTTTCATTTGAATTCAGATATCCATCAGTCCATCAATCCGTGAGTTAGATATTATTTTAGTCAGTTCCGCGTCAATCTTACCAGACTGATGGATCGGACTAATACCAAACTGACCGTGTAACCGGTGTTACACTATACTATACATGTGATTCTATATGTATGACTCATATATTTAAGTTAGTCAAATAAAATAAAATAAAAATTAATGAAAGAACTAGGATACTAGCGGGACGGACCGGATTTGGTTGTATGGTTTATATACCTTTACCTAAAAAATGCTTTTCTGGCGTTAAATGCAGCCAACAAACCAAATCTTTAGTGAAAATAGGAAAATAGCTTAGAAATAACTATCTGAGGAAAATAGCTAGTATATAAGTTACTCTATGATAATGAGTGAAGAAGTCTAGTGTTGATTGAACAAAACAGGTTTTGCATTTCTGACCGGCAATAAGGGGCTGGAATAATTTAGACTTTAATCTTCATTCAGGGAAAAATATCTTGCACCACCACCAAATCCGAGTAAAGTACATCAATCACACTGATTAAAATACACTGGCAACATTGCTCTCAACGCTACCTGCCATCGCCCGCCATTTGTGTTTGCTTTCTGACTGTCAAAAGTGCTAATGTCTTCGAGTCGTGAATATTTTTTTGATCGTTGAGGCGTAATTACGTTGATTATTGTTAGATCTTATTATTTATATTAGTTTCCACAATGTCTAATATATCACTAGATAAGGAGACTTTCTATCGTCGCATGAGAAAATTCTACGCTGCGTGGAAGGTTTGTTTCTGTTCGCATGTTCGTAAGATTTTGTATTCTTTTGACTTAAACAATGTGTGTTGTGCAGGCTGCTGCAGCGGATCCAAAGAGCGACGATGCCCTGGCAAAGGTTGACTGTCTGGTTTCATGCGTTGGAGTGGATGAAGACACACTTTACAGCAAGTCAACAGCCCTACAGGTTTGTTTTTAAGTTTGCTGTGGCGAGAAATATGTTGCCGAGGGTATTTGGAGAGATATAAAGAAATTTTTGGTTGGAGTGGAGAAAAGGGGGCGCTGAGGAAATAAAATTATAGCTGATAATGTGTGATAGCAGTCGGAGCACCCCGAAGGTTAGGTTCGTTAGGTTACTGGTGACCCTTGGAGCGAGCGAAGCGAGCGACAGTACTCCAAAAAAGTCAAATTTTTTAAAGTCTTCTATTGCGCCCCCTTTTGTCCACACTGACCGATTTTAGCTACCTACTCAATTAGGCTGTCATAATAAGAAAATGCGAAATTTATGCAGGTATCTAATCCTATAGGTAGTATAATCTGGTAGGTATAATTTGGCTTCTTTACCTCAGACCAGAATTATATTCAGTACCTAGCTAGTTCCATCATACATTCATTGAATATTATTTTGGGGTATTTTTTTTGGGAAATGTTGCAGTGCCATATGTCAATATTGTAGTGGGTACTAGGGGAGACTAAAAGAAAATCGTATTAAAATTTAAATAGTGTTTAAAAAGTAAACCTAATCATAAATAATCATAATAAGTATAAAAATGATTCACGCAATAACTTCTGTTTCGTTTTCTCCTTCCTTTTCTGGTCGTCTGTTAGTAGTTTGTCTTGTGACAAAGCCCTCTTAAGACTTTCCACTCCTACTATTAGCAATATTAAAAAATAAATTGCATAACATTATGTAATATTAAAAAGGCATACCCATACCCACTTAGAATCAATACCTAATAAGTCTTTTTCTATTAGATATTTAAAAAACCTGTATTGGTTGCCTACATTATTTAAGGTCCTTATATTTAAAATTTCAAGTTTCTATGTCCTGGGGTTTGAGCTGTGCATTGATATTGTCTGTCAGTCCAGGGTTTGTATCTTTGTCTAGATTGGCAATTGTTAAAGGAAGGTAGCCTCAGAATCACTGAGAGAAGAACTGGCTGCAAGAAGAAGCCTAAGAAACGCCAAAATGACTCATACTATTATATATTCTATGATTTGGACTTCACTACGACTACGCAATAGCGTCACTGTTCTGCTCAGAGCTAGTGTCCTAGCTCACAAAATTTCCATGACATCATCAAAATAAAACTATGCCTTCAAATTAATTATTAACCATTTTCTGTATAATTGCTTCCCCACAGACTTGGCTTTTTGGATATGAGCTGCCAGATACAATAACGGTCCTCACGGAGCACAGTATGTGTTTTCTCGCCAGCAAAAAGAAAATAGAATTCCTCCGACAGATTGAGAATGGAAAGGATGAAACTGAACTCCCTCCAGCAAAGTTACTTATTAGAGAAAAAGTGAGTGTTTTAGTTTTAAGTGTTTTAATTATTCTTTTTCCTCTATCTGTTTGGCGTTTACTTTGAGACAATATAGCCATTGTACAGTCGCCATCTAGGTAAAGTATAAATAAAGTACATCTAGCATTTATAATGTGATTACGATCTAAAATTGACCATAAGATGTTAAATCAATATCTATTTTTGATTGTGCAAATTTAACTGATGGTATAACTTTACCGAGATGGCGAATTATTATCCAGCAGTGGACATTAGTGAAACACGCTTGAAATGGAATACTACAGTTTATCAAGCTAACCAATTGCTAGGCTCTAGCTAGGGTGAGTCAGGTAATCCACCTGTGTCACTGTTATCTATTTGGTTGGCTTAGCTTGAATTATTGTGCCTTAATTTTAAAGCCTGCATCTAAACACATTAGCCATTCAGCTTACAGAATTGGTCTCAAGAAAATTTCTTCTTAAATAGATTTTTATGTTAATAAATAATAAAAGAAATAAATTGCAATGAATTATATTATTGTATTATAGACCGACAAAGACAAAGAAAACTTCAACAAGCTTCTACAAGAGATAAAAAAGTCCAAGTCAGGAAAGACATTGGGTGTTTTCGTCAAGGACAACTACCCAGGGGAATTTTGCGAGAGCTGGAAAGCCATAATGAAGGCAGAGAAATTCGAAACTGTAGACATGAGCTCTTCCTTCGCACTGCTTATGGCCCCCAAGGAAGATCCAGAGATAATAACAATAAAGAAATCATGTTTGGTCACTGTTGATGTTTTTACGAAATATTTGAAAGATCAGATAATGGAAATCATTGATTCGGACAAGGTAATTGTGATTTTACATTATGATATTAGGCGATTCGAAAAAAGGCGGTGCGCCAATACACGCTACTTCAATATTAATTTGTATTTACTAACTCCTCAAAACTTCCAAAGAGAATTCAACTATAAATATTTTCTTTTACAGTTGAATTCTCGTTATTAGGTTTTGAGGAATTAGTACAGTCGACCGCTCGTCCGTGGTAACAAAACCAGTATAAATGCATAATGAAAGCCCCGCGTTCATCATAGACTTTGATTTAATTAAACAAATATTTCGACATATATATTTTGACCTTTGATAAAAAAGACAATCAATTTATAATTTCATTTCTTACAGAAAGTAAAGCACTCAAAACTAGCGGAGGGCGTGGAAGCGGCTATATCGGATAAGAAATACGTCACTGGCGTTGACACAAGCCAAGTGGACATGTGTTACCCGCCTATAATACAATCCGGAGGCAACTACAGTCTCAAATTCAGCGCAGTGTCAGACAAAAACCACCTCCATTTCGGTGCAATAGTGTGCTCTTTAGGCGCAAGATATAAGTCGTACTGTTCAAATATAGTCCGTACGTTGCTTGTCAACCCTACAGACGAAGTGCAGAGCAATTACAATTTTCTTTTGACCATTGAAGAAGAGGTGATGAAGAGTCTTGTGGCTGGTACGAAGCTGTCGGCAGTTTATGAGGCTGGGTTGGCGCTGGCGAAGAAAGAGAAACCGAATCTTGTTGACAATCTAACAAAGACTTTTGGGTTAGTTTTTAGTTTGGAATGTGTCTTTGGGGTTATGCACCCCAAAGATACATTCACTTGTAATGCGTAACTTTAGTTTATGTATGCATGTACTTACATGTATGTATGATCCTTCATGACCCCTTTTAGTAATTCATCGAAAGATTATTGTCTTGTAAGAATGTATTTTTTTTGTTGATAGTTTTGCAATGGGAATAGAGTTTCGCGAAAGCTCAATTGTGATTGGACCGAAAACATCGACGGTGGCGAAAAAGGGAATGGTATTCAACATCAACATCGGTTTGGCTAACTTGACTAATAGTGCTGCCACTGAAAAAGAGGGGAAGGTGAGTTTACTGCACTGTGATAATTTCCTCCCTTACGTAGTATAAAACAAATTACGCTTAGACCTTTTAAACTACACAACGGTTTAAACTACACAAACAAACAAACAAATTTTTATCCGGTTTTCACTATCTTTTAGATAATTTCTTCCGGATGGTTTATAGGTATTTATCCCATGCGGGCGTAGCTGCGGGCAACTGCTAGCTTTTCTTTTCAAGTCTAGATGTTAGTTACTAGGTATGATTTTGACGAGCGTGGCAAGTGAACTGATTTATATGTAGAGTAGATGGTGGACTTATGATTTCTGCACACTGCTTTGTAAATCAACATTAATACCGTTTGTCTTCCAGACATACGCTCTGTTCATCGGCGACACAGTACTCGTGAACGAGGAGCAGCCAGCCTCCCTCCTCACGCAGTCCAAGAAGAAGATCAAGAACATTGGCATCTTTCTCAAGGACGACGACGAGGACGAGGAAGAGGAAAAGGAAAACAAGACTGAAATACTCGGTGAGTTATGTAGTTCTTTATGGACCGACGGCGGCCGTCTACCACATACATAGGATTGTAGAGGATTTTCAGACTATAGTTAAATTTTTCTCTCGGTTCAAAGTCGGCCATAAATCATGGAGCGGTACTGCGATATTTTGACATTCGCACGCAAGGGAATCAAAACGTTTAGGGTACTTCCCGTAGACCTAGAATTATGGAATTTGGCAAGAAGCAAAGTAAAGGGAAAAAACCAGAAAATGGTTAATTTGTAGTTTTATTACATAAAAAATGTTTTTTGTCGATTATGAACTTATGTGACAGAGTAAATAATAGTTACTCTTAAGTGGATGATGTGATGAACTTTTCTATCTACTACACTTAAGTTTGCACGGAACCCTCAGGGCGCGAGTCCTACTCGCACTTGTCCGGTTTTTTTCTTATTGGACTATGGCCTTATACTTAGGAGCTTTCTTAATCTGTGTGTTTTCATTGTAAATAAAAGTTTATTATGCTTTTAGTTGCCAAGGAACCGTTTATTTTTAGTGTGATTTCTACTTAACTACCATTCTTTAATTATCTAACATATGCATTTTTATTTACTTACATGCCATCGTGGACGGATAGAAAACGGAGGTGAGTATCAATTTGAACCACTAATTGCATGCCCCGGCCTCACTCGCCCCCCTAGCACGCATGATGATTTTTCATCATGAGATTTGTGAGATAATCATTGCATGCCAATTTAAATTTCAACATAAAATGTCGAGTTTACCTTACAAGCTTGATACATCGCAAATGCAGTTCGCGCTAGGGAGGTGGTGAAATGCTTTGAAAATCATACTTTATTACCAAGTCATAAAGTCTACAGATCGCCGTCAACTTACAGGCAGAGGTAAAAGAACAGCTGTCATAGAGTCGAAACTTCGCACGGAGCATTCCTCTGAGGAGAAACGCAAGGAACATCAGAGAGAGCTGGCCATAGCCCTCAACGAGAAGGCTAAGGAACGTCTAGCGAAACAGTCCGGTGGCAAGGAAGGCGAGAAGATCAGAAAGAGTACGGTCTCGTACAAAAGTGTCAGTCAGATGCCGAGGGAGAACGAGGTGAAAGAGTTGAAGTTGTATGTTGGTAAGTGTACTTGTTTTTTATTCTTGTTTGTTTGTTAAATCTTACACAAGGCCACACTAGACGTTGTTGACGCTAATAATGAATATGAATAAAAAGCCTACGATTTAGATTATTAAAAATGCAAGAATCTCACGCGGTTTCCCTGCGTAATATAATAAGGTTTGTACAAATTTACACACGGCTGTTTAGCCCCAAACTAAGCCGAAGCTTGTAAATGGGAATATATTTGTCCACTTACGATGTTTTCCTTCATCTAAAAGCATGTTGTTCTATAATGCCAATTTCTACATAAATACCATACAAGTAATCACGCTAACGAATTGCAATGAATTTACTTGTCTAACTAATAGAACCTTTATTAAACATAGAAGTGACTGATGGAATGGCAAATATAAACTAGCTTAAATTTGACCGCCTCTGTCCTTTCTGCCTACCTGCAATGGTCAGCGACATAGTGTGAAAATTATGTGTGTATGAAATATGTATACAAAATATGACATTGTGTTGTAATAAATTCAACTTATTTAAAATTCAAAAACTTTAAACTTTTTTTTCAGATCGAAAATACGAGACGGTGATCTTGCCGGTATTCGGCGTCCCGGTGCCGTTCCACATCTCCACAATCAAGAACATCTCCCAGTCCGTGGAGGGCGACTACACCTACCTCAGGATAAACTTCTTCCACCCCGGAGCGACGATGGGCCGGAACGAGGGCGGCCACTACGCACAGCCCGACGCCACGTTTGTCAAGGAAGTGTAAGTTAACACCAGTTTCATGTTAAGGCGGTCACCTCCCGGTGTGTAGGTCCCCACTGGGGCGGTGACTGGCTTAACTTCATAGTGAATAAGTCATAGTAAACAGGCAAAGTCCTAGAATTCAGACGCAAGTCGTCAGTCAGACAAGTGGCTGTAAGTATGCCACAAGTTGTATACGGCCAGTCAAGTGAACTTATCCATAAATTTAATATAGAGTCGGCAGGAGAGCGAGACAGTGGAGCACGTATTGCTTTACTGTCCCGCAGCCCGGGAATTCACGTACAAAACGGGGCTGACAATAGATTCCGACCTCTCGGGAAACCAGTAACAGTGCTGCCGTCGGCCAGAAACCCTACTCCACTACTTCAGGGAGTGACTGGACTGACGGCCCGGGGGCATTGCACAAAACTCACGCTTTCGTGGAGTCAGTCCCCCGTCCCCCGTCTTAGAATAAGAATTATGATATGTTGAAATATGACATTTAAATTAGTTTATCCCGAAGTAGGGTACGAGGAAACAGCGTAAAGACATCATTCACTAAGTCAAAAATCCAGAAGTTATTGCATAAATATGGTTGAAGTGTAATCAAAGGGTCACAAAATCTCCGTAATATGCCTACTATGGTTTGTTGGAGACCTAGGTATATCACTTGAAGGTCCTTATGGAAGTAAAAGTGTATACCTCAATCTATTTCAGCACATACCGAAGTACAAACACAAAGGAACCCGGCGAGATATCACCCCCCTCATCGAATCTCAACACCGGGTTCAGACTCATCAAAGAGGTCCAGAAAAAGTACAAAACGCGAGAGGCAGAAGAAAGAGAAAAGGAGGACCTGGTCAAACAGGACACGTTAATACTGTCCCAGAGCAAGGGGAACCCTAAACTAAAAGACCTCTACATCAGACCCAACATTGTCACAAAGAGAATGAGTGGCTCTTTGGAGTCGCACACGAACGGCTTCAGATTCACGTCAGTGAGAGGGGACAAGGTCGACATTCTGTACAACAACATAAAGAACGCGTTCTTCCAGCCTTGCGATGGCGAGATGATTATATTATTACATTTCCATTTGAGGCACGCTATTATGTTTGGTAAGTACCAACCATCTTACTCTAACCGCCGCGCGCACCAACGCGGTCGCGGCCGCGCCGGTGTCGCGCGCGCTCAGACAACTGAATGCTCTGTCTCGGGAAGGGTTTGATATACTCAATTGTTCCCTGACGGAATTTACACGAGTTGCTCTCCATTCCATAAGTAGCCGCGAGATAAGATAAATATTATTTAAATGAAGATGAGGTTATATATATAAGAATATGAATATGTATAATTGTAATTTATTAATTAGTGTGTCTATTTATTTAATTTAAACTACATTATGTTTTTGCTTACAGTTTCGAATTGGACACGTCTGTATTGATACTGTAACTGTTTTCATAAAAAATAATAAAAAAAAAACAAGAGACTATCAACAACCTATAACACTGCCCACTATTGGGCAGAACAGAGGTCCTTATGAGTCTTAGTCCACCACCACGCTGGCTCAGTGCGGGTCGGTAGAGTTTACATAGTGAGGCGTATGTAAACTCCACCGACCCGCAGGCTTTAAGTCTTAGAATCTAAGGCTTTAGATAGAGCTTCTGTGGGAATTACAGATTTGTCGCGATATTTTCCTTCACCTCAAAGCCTGTGGTACGATAATAAATGGTCCCAAACACAAAAGGCCAATACACACATTTTTGGCCAATATTTCTTTTTTTTAAAATTTAATCAATAATGTAAGCAAACATAAATAGTTAAAATATACAGAATAATATATATTCACGCTAATTCTATTATTTAAATTAATTATGGCATTTGCATTGGCATTATGCGTCGATACAACTTAAGTTACGAAATACTCATGGTACAGGCCCGGGTTTCAACCATCGAGGCTAACGCCAATCATCGTCAGGGTGGGTGGCAACTGGAAATAATCCGTTTGTGCGAATTACCAGGCAAAAAGAAGCACGTGGACGTGCAGTTCTACACGGAGGTGGGCGAGATCACGACGGACCTGGGCAAGCACCAGCACATGCACGACCGCGACGACCTGGCGGCTGAGCAGAGCGAGCGCGAGCTGCGACACAAGCTCAAGGTGGCCTTCAAGAGCTTCTGCGAGCGCGTCGAGAACACCACCAAGCAGGAGGTCGAGTTTGATACACCATTCAGGTTAGTTATTTCCCTATAAGGTGGGGTAAGACTAACATAGTTTTCTGTCAGAAAGCTTAAACCGGTTTTTTATGAAGGTGTTTGTTATACCTTGTTATTACCGTGTTATGACAACTTGAACACTGGTCTAAGATAAAAATAAACATATAATTATGAAGACTTTTCCATAGTTGTTTTTAAAGTGGTTATAAATTATAACTTCATCAGCATCATATCAGCCTGTAGACGTCCACTGCTGGACAAAGGCCTCCCCCAAGGATCTCCACGACGACCGATCCTGCGCTAACCTCATCCAGCCGGGTCCCGCGACCTTCACCAGATTGTCGGGAGGCCTGCTTACACTGCGTCTTCCGATACGTGGTCGCCACTCGAGAACATTTTTGCCCCAACGGCCGTCAGTTATAATATATCTTAACGTCAATTATAACTTATAATAAAGAAATTGTAAGACAGGTCTAACTGTTACTCCCACGCCAAGCGATGTAAATCTAAGGCCCGTCCTTCATTCACACACCACATCCTGTATCGCATACATGACGTTGATTTTTGATATTAACTATGATATTACAAACTGGGCCTGTAATTCCACAGAGAGCTAGGCTTCCCCGGCGCCCCGTACCGCAGCACGGTCCTCCTGCAGCCCACGTCCGGCGCCCTCGTGAACCTCACCGAGTGGCCGCCCTTCGTGATAGCCCTGGAGGACGTGGAACTGGTGCACTTCGAGCGCGTTCAGTTCCACCTCAAGAACTTCGACATGGTGTTCGTGTTCAAAGACTACGCCAAGAAGGTGGCCATGGTGAACGCCGTGCCCATGAACATGCTGGACCATGTCAAGGAATGGCTCAAGTGAGTTGTTTATTTCTCTCTTCATTGACATAACTTCACTGCACAGAACTGAATTATAGGTCTCTTTGGCGGCGGGGTGCGGGGCGCGACCGAATCGAGCGCGCTATTGGTAGATCAGTCGGCTACATGCGCGAACTTTCCCCCACTACGACACTCAATGTTCAAGAAGTTTGCCGGCTACTATACTCATATTTTAACCTCGTGAGGCCCGAAATTATTAGGACTTTTGGATTTAAATTGCATTTGTATAGCATCTGCATTCTGGTCCTGCATCAATCAAACATCTGCAGTTTGTTCGAATTGTGGAAGAGAAATCTAAATAACTCTTTGACTATCAGCCTGCTACATGTAGCAGGATGACAACTAGCTGGTTATTCCGCCGGTTAATACGAGTATGTCATATTATTCAGTTCGCAGTCACTCACATTGTCATACATTGTCTTGACATTAGATTATGGACTAAAAGTATATTCAGTTCGCAGTCACTCACATTATCATACATTGTCTTGACATTAGATTATGGACTAAAAGTATATTCAGTTCGCAGTCACTCACATTGTCATACATTGTCTTGACATTAGATTAAGGACTAAAAGTAATTTAATTGTTCTGATTTCTTGACCAATTAAATCGTGGTTACGTTTCAAAATGACAGATTTTTGAGTGACAACGTCAGGGTGGGTGTATGACTGACGTGAAATATGTCCGAGTTTCACAGGTATTGCACTCTGAATCCTGCGAGCCAAAGGGTTAAACTTTTTGTTATCCTTCCAGCTCATGCGACATCCGCTACTCAGAAGGCATACAGTCTTTGAATTGGACGAAGGTGATGAAGACCATCACGGACGACATCGAGGGGTTCTTCGACAACGGCGGGTGGTCCTTCCTCGACCCGGAGTCCGATGTGGAGAATGCTGAACATGTTAGTATTATATCCGGTTGATTCAGCTGAGAACCATAATAAAGCGGTTTTCCAGGTAGGTTGTTCAACCGTCTTCAAATAGGAGGATGTTCTCAATTCGACTTATGTATGTCACGCGGTATCATCGCCGAGTTGAATACTTTTTTTTTATTGAATAGACTATAATTTTGAAAGTGGCCGCATTTCAATTTGAAAAAAATATTTCACCTCTAAGGGTGGAAAATTAAAAAAAAGTTCAATAATTCGTCGATGTACAACAACAATCAAATTTTTACAAAGCTGTCTGAAACTACTCTGTTAGTACTCTGTTTGGTTAGTACTATTCTGTAAGTAAGGCGGTGGGCTGTAATTTTTTTTATTGCAGGACGAAGAGTCGGAGGAGGAAGACGACGCGTACTCTCCCACGGACGCGGAGACCGAGGAGGAGTCCGAGGACGACTCTGAGTACGACTCCGAAGCCTCGGACGTGTCCGACGTTTCCGGCGATAGTGATGGTAAGTAGCTCAAATGCGTGAGGCTTATGTTCAAAGCAGAATATTTTATTACATACTAGCTGTTTCCCAAGTTTCGCAAGTTTGCCCGCGGACAAAAACCCTTGGTGGATGTCTGAGCTATATGAGGAACCTTTGTGCAAAATTTCAAGTCTCTAGGCGCAGCGGGTTGGGCTGGTTTCAATGGCGCTGAGAAGAAGCGTCGCAACAAACTTCCGCATCAACCTTTTAAAATCTAAGTTTCATCATCATCATCATATCAGCGTTAAAATATACTTTTTGGTTAGTCGTAAACACATTTTCTGACTGTTTGCTTTCATTTACAAAGGCGAGGAAGCCGAAGAATCCGGCAAGGATTGGTCCGACTTGGAGCGCGAAGCGGCCGAGGAGGACAAGAAGGAGCGCATCTACGACCGCGACGACTATGACCGCAAGCGGAAGGGCGGCGCCGTGGGCGGTGGCGGTGGCGGCGGGCGCGACACCGCGCGCCGGCGGTCCTTCGACGAGGGCCGCAGCAAGAAGAGCAAACACGACAAGGGCCGCTCCAACCACAGGAGCTCCGGTAACCACAAGAGCTCCAATCACAAGAGTCCCTCGAAACACAGCAGCAGCAGGTATGTTGGAATTCTCCATTTTCTGAGAGATTGAGCAGACGCGGCGGTGATAGGTTGACATATATGAGACTACCTGTTTCCCACGGGAACAGCTTTTTCCCGAGGTATCTATAGATTATGTGTTATTCTTATGTATAAATCTATACATATATGTATCTCTATATTACTCTAAAGTTTCATCAAAATCTGTTCCGTACTTTTTGCGTGACAGTAACAAACATTCTTGCAAACTTTCACGTTTATAATATTAGTAGGATTTAAAATAACACAATAAATAGGATTAATGTTTTAATACGTAACCATGTGACCCACATTCCAGCCCGTCGAAGAACCGCGACAAGCACCACAGGTCGGAGCGCGACCACAAGTCGCACGGCAAGTCCAACGGCGACCAGAAGTCCGACAGGAAGCACTCCGACAAGTCGAGCAAGCGGTCGCGCGACGACAGTCGAGACCACGACCGCGCCTCTAAGAAGTCCAAGTGAGTATTTGGCATATACATATCAGTATTATGGAGAAGTCAGAACTATAAGAGATAGAGTAATTCGTTCTAAGGAACCACTGACGTCGATTTTAGATACAAGAATTCATGAATCAAAAAAATTTGCTACTAGGGGAGCACGCATGCGGGAGGGAATCTAACACGGACATTAAAAAATACTAATGTTAGTATTACGAAAATTAATAATGCAGGACATTTCCAGTAAGCTATCACAAATTTAACAGCGTATCCTTACTTCCAGCCCATAAGCTACCACCGATCGTGGATTTGACTAGAATAGAAACAGATACATCATTCGACGTCGAATGCTTACCATCTGATATTATAGACTTTTGCCTAAGTTAAAACATTCACGGTTTGAAGCAGCGAACTTGGATACAGACCATCTGATGACTCATAATATATGAGCGACTATACACCTGTGATATTTGTTTCTGCATGCATCAATTTAGCCAGACCACTAAATGCTTTGCCATTTCTACCCCGAGACTTGATCGTATGTTCTTTGGAGGTGCCTCGTTCGACTGTTTACAGGTTTACTGACACATTGTTTTTTTTTGTTTCAGGAAATGAACATCGTCGTACAGAAATTCTTCTTTTGTTTGGAATCAAAACGGGTTTCAGTTGACGCACAGAGGTCGCGTTACTCTACTCCTTAAGTTTTCGTTTTATGTTTGCAATCCAGTGTCCATGTATGTAATTTTCAAAAATCAGGTCTGAATGTTTGAATGAATTTTGTAAATGAAGAGTATTCTCAATTCCAACAGTAATTGTAATTTAATTAGTTTCTAGAAAACAGATTAAAATAAGATTTTTAATAGTTGCATATTTCATTTATTCTTGAGTCATAACAAAATAAATAAGGAACTACATTGTTACAACAAAACCCTCGTGATGAGCGAAATAAAATTCATGTTAAACCCCCTTTCGAATAGGGTTATTGATTTTACTTACATCACAATCAAGCTCTCCGAACTGAATCTCATAATTAATTATACATTATTTACAACAAAATACTTTCTACAACTATGTAGACTGTTTCTCAGTTTGTAATTCTAGTTCCGATTCCTGGGCGGCAACGACGGGCCCCCTGGGCAATACTGTTATCCTCTTGTCGGGTAGTTTGTTCACGTCTTGCGCCTTGGGAGCGCTCTGCTCGTGCGTGTCGGCGGAGCTCCAGTACTTCTTATTGACTAACATAAGCAGCATCAACATCGGCAAGTGGATGAGGCTGAACCGGAACAGTTTCCTTGAGCTCCCGCTGTCAGATTTCTTGTAGAATTCCCATGCTGAAAATTGTAAAAGAAATACCTTATCATCATACACAATCATTGTATTTGGGTGTACACGTGTGGGTAATCGGGTAGCACGGTAGAGCACTAACTATGCTACTAAGCTATACCAATGTGTAGTATAATTTGGAAGTGTAAAGTAGCTAGCTCTGGGGGCAAGTCACTCTACCACTTGTCTCCCTCCCCGTAAGTATAATTTATTATAGTTAAATTATATTTAAGGCTGTTGGTTGGTCTTTCAAAAAGAAATAAAGGCTTACATTATGGCTTAGCATTTAGTTTTTTTTTGTCAACGACCAACTGTCATATTACAAAATAAAATGGTGCCGCCATTTCGTGGCGTGGGTGAGACCAGGCGAGATTGTAAATTTAAAGAAGCATTTAGTTAGATGTTGCGTGCGTGGTAATACATACCTAAGTACATAAAGTATATGTTCAAGGGCAGCGACTCGACGGCGAACCACACGTTGGTCACGTCGAAGTACGAGGAAGCGAGACACGTCGCCGTTATTATGCCCGTGTGTCGCAGCGCCACTCTTCTGCATAGTGCTGGAAAAAAAATGCAGTCTGCCTTAGCACAGAAGTGCCATTTTTGCATTCTATTTATAAAAAACCGGACAAGTGCTAGTAGCGCCCTGAGGGTTCCATACAAACTAAACTATTAAAATAATTAGATAATTGTTAATAAAATTTGTAGTTATATCACTTATTGATGGTAGGTACTAACATATATGGATAACTTGCTCATACGCAAAGTTATGTCCTACTCGAGGAGAACACCCATTTCAATAGGAAATTAGGGGATCATCGGTGTGCAAAAATCATAAATTTTTACAGTCTGTTCTATTTTTTTGTAATTTTTTAAACTTAAGTATTAATAAAATGATCAACTGACCTGGGTCTGTGACTGCCATCATTCTGTACCCGGCGCGCGAGTAGTCGGGGCGCAGGTTCCACGAGAGTGCGTTGAAGTGCGGGAACTGCCACGAGTAGAGCACGGCGCCCAGCACAAGCGCGCCCGCGTCCAGCGCGCCCGCGCACCCCGCCCACCCCATCAGCGGGGGGATCGCGCCCACTGCGCGCAAGGCACACACTAGCTTTATTAATTGTTCACACCTCATCCTACTTATATTATAAACGCGAAAAGTAAGGATGTTTGGGTATGTTTGTTACTCTTTCACGCAAAAACTACGGAAAGTGTTTGATGAAACTTTGCAGTAATTTAAGTGTTGTAGGATAATTGAAGAAATCGGATGTTTGCGAAAATCCTTAAAAGACTGCAAAAAGCCAGATAATTGGAATATAGGAATGAATTTCGTTATCATCCGAGCTATTTCAGGATCCTAAAATACGCCGGATTTTTGCATAGATCCTGAAAATTGCTCGGATGATAACGAAATTCATTCTTACATTTAAATTATGCAAAGATTATTATTATTTTCGCAAAGATCCGAATTTTCCAATTATCCTACAACATTGTGGCGTTACAGAGTGTACATATCACAAAACTAACCTACGGATCCCAGCCAAGTGTTAAGTATGGAGAACCTCTTCATGGGCGTGTACACGGACGTGTAGAGTATGAGGTTCCCAGCGCCGAGCGCCGCGGTCAGCGGGTTCACGCCGAAGCACAGCAGGCCGAGGCCGGTGGCGCCCGAGACGGCGGCGAAACCGATCGCATGCGCCGGCCTGCGACCAAATTGAAGCTACAGTTAGCCTAGATCCTTTAGAAAACAAAGTCTGTTAGTGAGCTTTTCACTCAAGTACTACTGAATTTAGTTGGGGTTACTGAATTGTAAAGCTTGGACATCGTCTGATGGCTTATATTTAGCACATTTTTACCGACTTCCAAAAAAGGAGGAGGTACTATGTTCGGCTGTATGTATGTTTTTTTTTGTTCAACAATCAGCATTTTTTATAAACTCGTCTTTGCATAGTACCTACATTTTAGACTTTCGTGCCTTATACACATTATTATACCTTACGTCGTCGGGCCAAAGTAATTAAAAATATTCGAGAAACGTGTGTGTCCAAATGATTCGTTTAATATCAAAAGCGGCAATCTGTCGATTTGATAAAAATGAGTTTCCAATCTTGGAAGTAGTGACAGTTCAATTGTAATTGAGAGTCAGATTGCCGAGTTTGATATTATACGAATCAAATAACAACCATGTTCCCTTACTATAACACCTATGTTCCCTTACTCTAACAGCCCCTTGACGAGCACGCGGTTCTTGGTCCTGGACATCTGCGCGTCGAACGGCACCTCGTGGTACTGGTTGACGGCGTTGGCGGCCGCGGACACGAGCCCCGTGCCCGCCGCGCACAGCGCGAACGTCGACAGATCGAACGGCGCCGGCGCCAGCGCGTAGCCCGCCATCGACGTCATTACTACAAGAGCTGCAATATAGTTTAATTAAAAATTTACTGCCGTTTTATCAAAAAGCAAAATCTTATATTTTATTGCTTAAACACTTCATGAGCGTCAGTGGCTTCGTGGGGAAGAAGCGGGAGTTCGATCCCCGGTCGGGCCATGTACAAATGGCGTTTTCTCGAAACAAGTACATTTACTGACTGCTCTCAAAAAGAGTGAAGGAAAAGATTTTTTTCCTTCAGAAGTGAAGGAAAAAATCGTGAGGAAACCTGCAAACGCCGAAGAAGAAATTCTCAGGCGCATGTAAAGTCCACCAACAGTGGGGACATTTAAGAGGCTGTTGATGTGGATGATGATGACAGTAAACTTGATACCTATACACATTTATGGAGTTCAAATCAAAAAAATAATGCAAATAAATAATTATTTCATTCATTCCTTTAGGTGTCAGTGTTGCGAGCCCCATTACCATGACCTCGAAATTTGGATACATTATCGTAATGTCATGTGTAAACCGCCGTAGTATATTATTTCGCCGTTAACTCTAATAATGCTCAGTTTGCGTTATCGATTATCGTGCGTGTTGTTCGGCAACCTATTTTTATTTTAATATCAAGTGGATTGCCTGAAGAAAGAAACCAAAAGCTAGTTCCATACTCACAAGTCAATCGAAACTTGGAGAGCATCATGCAGTACTGCCCAAAATTCTTTCTTCTATCAAGGGACGGGGTCTCCTTCCACACCCTTGTGTCTTGAGGCACAGTTTTGGTCTTCTTTGCCGCGCATGTCGTCTGTGTGGTAAGGGGCAGTTGCTTCCAGCAGTGCGACACTGATATCCTGGCCAGTTGCTGAGACAGTGTACCATTCTGGAAAAAGTTGCAAATATTGTTCCAAAGCTGAGCATTTTTAGGCGATCGCAGTGCCAGGCACCTTGCGTTGGTGACGCTGCTGCACATCACCAGCCTGCGGTGTTTATGCCTGACCGGACTTCTGTATATGGTTATACCGCCATCAGTTGATTGTCAGTGCCTCGTCTATTAATTGGCAGGGAGTACAGGTGAGGTTGACAGTTGGAGTGGTCATGCTCATATTGAGGTACCTAATACTAAAATAAGTCAGGTAGTACCCAATCATTTTTAAATGAAGATTTTTGGAAATCAGAAGCAGGATAAATCTTTTAAAACAAATGTAATTAAAAAGTATTTCAAATACAATTAATTAATTTAACACAAAATAAAAATAAAACCTATGTCTAGCTGCACTATCAGTACTACACAACACACTATCATGTCCATCGCAAGAGTGTTATATGCCCTGGTACCTATCGTTGCCTCATATACCTATATAACATTAACATTGGAATATTACACAAAACTCCTGCTTTTGTGGAGTTATGGCTGGGACTGCCACCCTGATAAGAACATGAAAGAAATATATACCTAAATTGATTTACTTACTCCAATTTTAAGTAGTACAGATTTTGTGGAGCCCACAGCGCCATGTTTCAGACAGTAGCTGCAGTGCAACACCTTTATGTATGACATGGTTTGGGTAAACAAGCCTCAGTTATGTCAACATTCTGAAAGTTTAAACAGAATGTTCAATGTTGTTTATAAAGTGGACAACCAGTCACTACGACATACAGCGATTTATGATTATGGTATGTACGGTGAATGAGAGGTAGAATTATGAAGAAGTAAAGACTTATTTGTACCTGCTGGACCGATGGAAAGTTACATTAATTTTTAGGTAAGTCTAAATGAAAATCATTTAAATACTTACACACACATTACACAAATAGGTATCAACAATAACAAAACTATTAAAAATGCAAGAATTAACCGGAAAAACTATACACCCAGAGAACAAGTTAACATGGAGGGAAGACACTGAAACCACTGAAAGGTCGCTGATTAAAGAAAATGTTACTTACCTGGTAAAAATAATCTCGTATATAGTAAACTGTATATAAAATACTTCTTTTTGCACCATTTATTAAATTATTGATGTTTTATTCGTGACTGAAAACAGAGGTTATTTAGGTAATCGCGAAGGACGTTTGTTCAATCAGTTTTAATAAGTTCGTTGACTGTCAGTGGCACTGTCACGTACCTACATAAAAAAGATTACTGATGAAACGAACAGACACGACACGACACACCTGACACGACAGAACCGACAGTTTTCGTGATATCACCGATAGCAACATCCCACGAGCACCGCACGAGCCCGAGAAGAACTTCACCGAGCCGAGTGAATAAACTACATTTGGTAAAATAAATCCTCCGATGCGATGGTAAATAGCTGACTGATTGATTTAATATCGGAACGGTGTCGGTCGAGTGTGAAAACGACTGGCAGTGGCACTGGGAAAAGTTGAATATTTTTCACTTGGCAACTCCATTTAAAATGATACCAGGCCATTTAAACTTCAATTACCCGTAAAATTGGGAAAAAGTCTTTAGTGCGTATTTTGCATTTGCATACCTATACTTATAAGAACAATGAATAGGTAAAGAACTTACAAATGTGTTTTGTGAAGGGTTTACGCCAAGTTAACGCCTATTTTTGACCTTCCACGGTGCATGCAATGGGTGGGCAAACCGCATACACCTTTTGTTATTAGGCCACGTATGTTTTGTGGAATATGCTATGCGTCGGTCGATTTGTGGACGTAAGTTAGGCAGGTTCTCTGTTTTATTTGTATTTTTTTACATTATGACCATTCCGATCACAAATTAGATTTTGACCGATCAAAAAAATAAAACTACCTATGAATAACAATTCAGGATACACATTTTAGGAATACTAAGATATTTCAGTCATATTTCTTCGTGCAGAGCTGGCTGCTCACAATGCAGCTCCGGAACCGCAGGAGGAAGACCTTGTTTCAACTGCAAGTGAGTTTAGTATTTTTCTAGTCAAAGATTAAATAGAAACATACAAATAAACATAATATAATTTCACATAGAAATTAAGATATAATATTTTTAATTATTAAAAAATTAGGATATGATAATGGTCCTTAGGCGTGCCGTAGACGATCATGCAAACGTCATTCAAAATCATCAGGTCATATCTGATGGTTGAATGATGAAAAAAATAATGTATGCAGATTCTCGTCACTCACCGCATTATACGATCATTCATCCGCCAGTCACCAACTAACTGTGGTAAAACCATGGTAAAACTGACAGCAAAACCTACCGTGAACGGGATGCCTGATGGCGTACTTTAGGAGGTCATGCAAGCGTCAGTCAATTGCATCAGGCATGAATGATGCAAAAATCAAGGTACTGGAGATTTTCATCAGTCACCGCATTAAACGATCATTCATCCGACAGTCACCGGCACCGGCTCACCGCTTTGACTACCACCTACCTTACTGTGTTAGGCACAAGCAGCTGTGACGATATATTTGGGAAATCTTTAATTAGACGTGGCTACCCCACCAATTTTTTGTTTTTATTTTGATTGATTAAGTTGAGATTCGAACACGGAAGTGGTTGTGGGTTTGCTTCACTGTTGACGCTTTTATTGTGAAACATGTCTTTTTGTTCTTTGGGATCTGTTTAGGATATTTAAATTATGGTGAATAACTTGTCAGTCCCGTAGAAAGGAAAGCAATATCCGAAAATGGCGTCGAGAGGCGACAAAGGAAATGGCGAGGAGCAGATCGTGGAGGTAAATCGATGTGGCCTACATTTTTTTTGACAGTCGACTACACTTGACCTGGGTGGGAATTGTATATTGGGATGTTTCGCAGACTTTGGCGGAGGTGTTCCGATGCTTCATCTGTATGGAGAAGCTGGTGGACGCACACCTGTGCCCGCACTGTTCGAAGTTGTGCTGCTACTCGTGCGTGCGGCGATGGCTGACCGAGCAGCGGTCGCAGTGCCCGCACTGCCGCGCCTCCCTGCACCTGCACGAGCTCGTCAACTGCCGCTGGGTGGAGGAGGTGACCCAGCAGATCGAGACTATGCAGCAAACCAACTCGGCGAGCCAACGGGAACATTATAGAGATAGGTAATTTCTTATGTAATTTTTATTATTGGTGTACCTTCATATTTCTTTGTTCAAATTGTTCTCCAATCAATCTGATTCTTTTGGGAATTGATTATTACATTCAACTCTTCACCGAAAAGATTAGAATATTGAGCTGATGTTTTTAACAGGCCATTTTTTTTCATGCAATAATTACTATGAAATCTAAATATCCTAAATGGAGAGATTATTTTTAAGATAAAATTAAAATGAGACTCCAATAAGAATGATATAGGTAATTACAAACAATTTAATTGTAAAAAGTTTTAGTTTCAAATTTTCTTTATTTAAGATGGGTTTGTTATTACTGCTTGTTTGGGTTTGCTATTACTGCTTGTTTTGCATGTTATATAATATTTTTTGTTTACCTACTATTTATAAACCTCTGCATTTTACTGAGGGTTCAAAAGATTGATCTACAACCAACCATATGAAATTTGAATATTAATTGTTTGCTCAAAACCAGGTGTGAGTGTACTAGGGAAGCTTTACACTTCATGATATTAACTACTTTTGGTGTTATATTTGTGTTTTGTCTTAACCTTATCTAATTCTCATAGTATGGGGAGAAAATCATAATATTGTAAAAGCCGAAATACGCGTCAAGGCGGGAACTATTTTTGAAATGATAAAATGAAATGAAAAATAAACTTTTGAAATATGATTACAAACCTGTTGGTGATATGCTTGTAACTCGCAGATGCCCCACCCACCAAGAGAAGTTGACAGTGTACTGCTGGACGTGCCGCCGGTGCATATGTCACCAGTGCGCGCTGTGGGGAGGCACCCACTCCGGCCACACCTTCAAGCCGCTCGAGGATGTGTATGAGCAGCACATGACGCAGATCCGCGACGAGGTGTCGCAGCTGCGCCGCCGGCTGATGGAGCTCATCAGCTTGGTGCAGGATGTGGTCAGTGGACAAATGGTTTTTATTCTTTCCGATCTCATGTTTGAGAAAACTACAATATAATATAGTAGGCCTGATTCTGAAGGCTCACATTTAAAATTTTACATCACTGAAATTTGTGTCCTTAACTTCATAAGAGTATGTGATACGGACAGAAAAATTCTTAATTTCAATCAATAAACCCATACATTGTATACTGAGAAAAATAAGTTAATATGTGTAAATTAAAATTCACACAAAACAAAAATAAATTAACTAGTTGAAAAATTGAAAAAATTAAAAATTGTTTGACTTTCAATTAAACTTCAGGACATCATTTTTCTAGATCTAGGGGATAGAATATTTTATTTGGAAAAATATGGAAGAGTGAAGAGAGATGGGTGTTCATGGGTGCATGCATCACATATTGCACACAGTATTTGTCTTGTTTACACTGAAGGTTTGCATGTATGCTTGGTGGATGCTGATACTGCCTCTTATAGGACTTCTAACATTCATCATCATTCCTCTCAATGCTATAACATTGTCAATACTAAGAAAACTATGGATATATTTTTTAAAATAGTTTAGTTCACTTTACTTTATTGATCCCAATTGGAACGATGGACTGTGACGTTCATCGGGGAAAGCCAGAGAATGGAGATGACCAGCAGTGGATGTCGAAAAGCTGAATGATGATGATCCTATACTAGTAATCATTAACTAATCTCACTTACACTATGCAGCACTAAGCTGACTTATTTTTCTAGTTGATTATCAGCTATGTCTGTCAAAAATAATTTACTTATAATAGTTGTTTCCCTGAAATAAAAGCATTACTTACTATTACTTATTATTCTATTCTAGGAGCGCAACGTAGAGTCAGTGCGAGCGGCCAAAGACGAGCGCGTGCGCGAGATCCGTAACGCCGTGGAGCTGATGATATCCCGCCTGGATTCTGCGCTGAAGGCCAAGCTCCTCACTCTGATGGGCCAGAAGAACGGCCTCACGCAGGAGACGGAGCAGCTGGAGCATTTGCTGCAGGAGATCGAGCACCAGATGCATTCTAGCACTAGGTGAGGTCATTTTTTAGGTGTCGGCTGCACAAATAAATGCGTGAACTTAACATCAGGCAGGTTACGACAAGATTATCTGTTGATCCTGGCTTAATTTATCCACAGTACCTACTTGCTTTATACTCAATTTAACTGTATATTGTCTCCAAACAGATCTGAACTGATAGCGAAGAGTAGCGACGTCTCCAAGATGATACACCAAGTGCGCAAGAAGCCTATGGCTAGTTTTGTGACGGCGCCAGTACCGGCTGATTTCCACAGGTAAGGAGATCCTTTAGAAATATAGTAAAAAAAGTTATTGTGTTCGTTAGTTTATTTGCCTTATGTCTAAATGGACAAGTCGCGTAGTGTTCCTTTCGCCGCCTCCGAAACCATAATCTGTTCGCGAAATGTTTCGTTCAGAAAATGTAATTAGGGGGAAGCTGTCTTTTGTATTGTGCCGAAGGGAAGGGAGCGGGGCACATCGCTCGTAGAACTGACGGCCGTTGGGATAGAAAGGTTCTCGAGTGTCGACCACGTATCGGAGGACGCAGCGTAGGCAGGCCTCCCACAAGGTGGACCGACGATCTGGTGAAGGTCGCGGGACCCGGCTGGATGAGGTTAGCGCAGGACCGGTCGTCGTTGAGATCCCTGGGGGAGGCCTTTGTCCAGCAGTGGACGTCTACAGGCTGATCATCATCATCATATCAGCCTGCTGGACAAAGGCCTCCCCCAAGGATCTCCACGACGACCGGTCCTGCGTTAACCTCATACACACTACAGGCTGATATGATGAAATAAAATAAATAAATAAATTGCTCAGGAGTATTTTGACAGTGATGTCGTGTTGCAGTGAGATCGTCCCCAGCTACGACACCAACACGTTCCCGCTGGCGAACTTCACGCAGCTGCAGCACGCCGCCTCCCCGGTGTACTCGGCGCCGCTGCACGTCAACGGGCTGTGCTGGCGGCTCAAGGTGGGTCAACCTTAGATTTGGATTTATTTATTTTTAGGTTTTGATGTTAGGTTTCCTGATTAGAAATACAGATTCGGAAACCTAAATGCACACATGCATGAAAAGGTTGCTGAATCTGATCTCCTGACCAGGAAAACTAACCAGGACACCGTACGTTTGCGCCAATTTGGCAGCCATTTTTTTCAACAGTAATTAGGTTCAATCTCCATAGTAAAATCTTTAAACCACTTCCGTGAAAAATCCAATATATTAAAATAAGACTTTTTTTACACAATATAAGTACGTCCTGCTTTTAATCTTGTGTTTAATACGCGTCATTGTCTGTGCCAACAGGTGTACCCTGACGGCAACGGCGTCGTGCGCGGCAACTACCTGTCCGTGTTCCTCGAGCTCAGCGCCGGCCTGCCGGAAACCTCCAAGTGAGTCGACCCGCCCCGGCCGGCACATGCTTGTCCAATTACAGAGGGCCTCTTTAATCCGAACAACCAAAATTTTCCGCCGTTCGGATCCGTGGAGCGTTCAGATATAGTATGTATAGTCGCGGAATGAAAAAGTTTGTCACCTTAAGATCAGTTTTCGTTTGCACTAGTGCAAGGATCAATTCTGCCAACATACCATTACAAAAAACAGCTGCTAACATTATTTTATTTATAAAAATGGGAGAAAACGAGATATTTTGCAATGATGACATAGACAGACAGTAGTTTTATCATCAATATGTATGAATAAGGTTTGAATTTGAAGCCATGACTTTAAATCCACAAAATACTGTCGAGATGTACGTACGAGCGATGCAATTGCACAACAAAATGGTGGAACGAGTAACGAAAAACAAATGCGCGTGACACCGTAGACATTCGGTAATCAACTGGAGCGAGTGAAGAAACGGGCGGGGCGTGCCGTTCGGATTAGAGAGGCCTTAGCTCAACAAGTTGGAATTGTAAATGATAAAATGAATGAACGGTTGATTTCCCACTTAAATTTTATAGACAAGGGCAAAGCACATGAAAGATGGGAAAAATCATACGCGAGCAGAACTTGAACCTGCGGGCAATGTATCTCATGACCCTATCTATTATTTCTAAAGACAAATTCAAAATTTTACGCCGCTCAAAATAGTTTTATTTTTATATAATTAATTAGTAAATGTATATAATAACGTAATGTCACTAAAGTAAAGTAATATTAATTTAAACTGAATATTTGACTGCCTTTTTCACAATCTAGGATAGTTCTTTTTACTTTTACAAAAGAATAAGTTGAGAAATAATCCGAGCATGTTTCATTATTACAAGCACTGCTAAATTACGAAAGAGCAAGAGGTGAGTAAAGGCTGTATGGATAAACGTTGTTATTATCAATTAGTTACAAGCATGCCCGGCATTTCTCTACTTCTATGTGTATATGCTATATATTTGCTGCCATTTACATAGTAAATAGGTAGTCAACAAAATGACAAAAACAAAATTACTTAATTGGAAAGATGTGTACATATATAGGTAGGTACAGTAAGGTTCATAAGTGCAGTAGCACGCTAAGAGTCTTTTCTGTGCAACGGTGCGCACGACAACACGAAAACCAATTAGATTTAACTGACCCCCAAGCCAATAGCGTGTTTTAAATCTTATTAACATAGGAATATATCATCAATCCATCGTAATATCCAGGAATATATTAGTGGAAATGTACGGGTGTGGGTACAGATGTAAAAGAAAATCGTAAGTCAAACTGGTCTCTCAGTCTATTGAGTTGCGAAACTGCTACTGCACTTATGAACGTTAACTGTACACATCTTTCGAATTAGGTATTCTTTGAGTTATCCGACGGACAGACAGACACAGGGACAAATAGCTTTCCTGCAAGGATGTCAATTTCGACTCTAAATAATATGTTGGCTGAAACTCTATAGAAATTTCCATGTGAATGGAGCTTATCATTGTATTTTTAAGTATAACGAGCATCAGTTGCGTCGGGGATAAGACGGCGGCCTATCATATCGAAAGGTTCGAAGTCGATCCCCGGCTGGGCCATGAACCAATGGTTTTTTTCTCGAAACTTACATTTACTGACTGCTCTCAAACGGTGAAGGAAAACGTCGCGAGAAAACCTGCATACGCCGAAGATTAGCGCATGTGAAGCCCATCAACCCACACTGGGCTAGCGTGGGACTATAGCCCGAACGCCCTCGTTGAGAACCTGAGCCCCAGAAGTCTCCTGACACATCTTTCTTTAACTTTCTTTAGTCTCGTCATTCTCTTCATACATATTCGCCTTATTTTGTTTTGCGAATTTAGTTGAAATTTAGGAGGTAGTGTCTTTTCACACATGCTTTAGACATCTGAGAGCCAATCGCGCTAGTTCTGAACGATATTACCAAATCCAAACCATAACCAAAAACCTTTTAATGCACCCACACGTTTGGCAAACCTTTACAAACGCAAGCCCAACCCCTGCTCCACACGTTTGCGTTTGCCGAGGTTTGCTAAACGTATGGATGCAGCATAACGTTTTTGGTTATGGTTTGGATTTGATAATATCATTATCGCGATTGGCCCTCAGGTCACCAGTTGTTATAAAATACTATACTATATTAACTATAATAACACAAACTTTAAGACACTTTAGGACAAACCAAATCATTGGCCTTATTAACTTTCCGACTCTGCATGTCGATTCATTTGCATAGAGATATATCTGCATCAGACGTGATAGAGCACTTATCGTATTCGATAAAGTTTTTCAATTTTTTCCATTGTCAGCATGTCAACATGTGGAAAGGCTTGTACTGCTTCAATTTCTTTATTTAAATGATTCTCTTTATGGGTAGTGTAGTTATAAAGCCGGTGTCGTACATACCGACCTGAATGTTAGATGTTTCTTCACTTTTAAATGTTTGGTTAGCGATCTTTATTGTTAACTTAGTTGAGATTATACCGTAGAAAAACTTACTAGCGCGAAGCGTTATCTAGTGAATTTGAGTTACATAAATAGCTAGCTTTCTTTCTAGTGAAGTCAACCTTAAAGTATGGTCGACGCCGAAAGTGAAAAATAAATTTAAATCCTGTGCGCTCTTACGGAAAACACCCACTGTACTACCTACCTATATAGGAAAAGAATAGTCATTCGTTAAAGTCTAGGATTTCATAATATTTATATTTGAAGACTGCATTTTTTTTTTTTTTTTTTTTTTTTTTTTATCTTTATTTTATTTCGGGACTTTTGTGTTCTCCACATGTCAGTCCCATCGTACCCTGACCAAGGTTTACTGACGAGGCGACTCAAAAATATCATACAAAGACTGCATTTATTAATGTCAAAGCATACGAAACGAGCCGTTTATGATTAATTAGAAATGTGATCTGTGGACATTACGCCGCCAGCGCGCTGCCGTCCTTAAGGTGGCGAACCACTCGGGCTAACTGTATCCATCTTCAGGGTTGAAATGATAATAAATCAACCGATTGAAATCATTGTTAGATCACTATTAAAATCAAGTGACATTGCTTGATCTTTAACGATCTCCTCAGATTTTTCAGATTCATTACTTTAAATCATGACTGGCCTGTTGGCGTAGTTGGTAGTGAGTGACCCTGCCTACTGCGCCAGAGGTCATGGGTTCGATTCCCACCCGAGATCAACATTTATGTGACGAGCATATCTGTTGGTTTTCGGATTCCGGGTGTTTGCATGTATATATTTAAAAGTCTGTATGTTTATCAGTTGTTGAGTACCCATTTACAAGATGTGGCTTAGTTTGAGACTAAACAGCTGTGTGTAAATTTGTCCAAACATTATTATTATTGTCATAATGATGTAATAATTTTCATCAGATACGAGTACCGTGTGGAGATGCTGCACCAAGTGTCGCGAGACCCCACCAAGAACATAGTGCGCGAGTTCGCGTCCGACTTCGAGGTGGGCGAGTGCTGGGGATACAACAGATTCTTCAGGCTCGACCTGCTGGCCAGCGAGGGCTACCTCAACCCGGAGACCGACACGCTCATACTGAGGTCAGTTTTATTAGGACATGCGTGGCGATCCGGATGGTGCACGCCTTAAGGCGTATCCCAGACACACGCGGCCTGCGGTGGCGGCCTACCGCAGGCCGCAGCTTCAATATGAAAACGCAGGCCGCGCGTGTCTGAAGTCTCACATATATTGCGTATGGAATACAACAGGCCGCGTGTGTCTGTGATACGCCTAACTAATTTGGCAGTACTAAAGTTCCTGCCATCTCTTTCTTATTTTTAAAGATAAAAAACAGACTAAAAATTTTTGCACGCCGGTGGTAGATGTGTGACGGTTTATTTTGTATTGCATTCAAGCGTCCCGATTTTTATTCTGTTCTGACCAGGGGCCGATCGCGCTAATTCTGAACGATATTTCGAACCATAACCAAAAACGTTATTTTGGCAAACCTTTACCAACGCAAACGAGTGGAGCAGGAGTTTGGCTTGCTAGTTGCTGTTAATCTGAGGTAATATTTTCCGCAAAGGTTCCAAGTGCGTCCGCCGACGTTTTACCAGCGGTGCCGCGACCAGCAGTGGTATATCAACCAACTCATCACCATGCAGAACCAGCACATTCTGCAGATTAATGATCTCAAAGAGGTAAATTCATCTAACATACAGCATTTACAAATGGGCATATCGTCAATTACCATTGTGGATTTCGCCATTTACTAATGGGGGATATCGCATTTTACAAATGGGGATATCCATATTTTTCCAATAATTAGGGGCGGGTGAGGGGGGAATAAGGTAAAAAAAGTTCATTCTTATCATAATTATAAAAAAAAATTAAATGTCATATTTTAAATTGAAACTTGTATATAAAAAACTGTTCGGGCACTCATTCTCACGAAAGATAACCAAGTACTGCAAAAGATATTGCTATTAGTCTGTCTAGTACAAAATTAAATAGATATTTTCCTCAATTTAACATAACATCTGTTACAGCGCCTCACGCTTGAAATGTCGCGCAACTCTATAGCTGCGACCCGCGCGGCGGCGCCGCTCGCCCTCGCCGCGCCGCAGCCCGGCGCGTGCGGCGCTGGCGGCGCGGAGGGCGCGGGCTGCGTGCCGGCCGACAACCCGGCGCAGAACAACCCCGTCGACGGCACCACGCTCAGCGACCCCATCGTGTTCTCTAACCAGTGGAAGTTCAACGTGCCGCAAAATATACTCAGCAACCAGCGGCTGGCCAGCCCCAGTAAGCTATATACATATTACATACATATCTGACGGCGTAGGCAGACAGAACGGAGCGCCAAGTACAGGGATGGCCGCCCCCGTTTAAGAATAAGAATAACTGGGGGCCAATCGCGTTAATCCTGAACGATACATATTACCAATTCAAACCATAATAACCAAAAACGATATGCTGCATACACACGTTTGGCAAACCTTTACATACACAAGCCAAACACCTGCTCCACACGTTTGCGTTTGTAAAGGTTTTTTCAAACGTGTGGATGCAGCATATCGTTTTTCGTTATTATGGTTTGATTTGGTAATATCGTTCAGAATTAGCGCGATGGGCGCTCCCTGGTCCAGTAGGTCTCCCCGTCATGATTGTCAATCGACGTATCTATCAAATAATTAGATATTATTAGAAATCTATCTAATAAAATAAATCTAAGGTTCTGCCTGAAAATCAGTGCCGCAGACAAAACTTCGGCAAAAAGCTGTCCTTTTGACACTGTTGCTCACCCCATATAGTTGTAGGTATGTGTTTATGTTTTAGATGATGCAATGGTGTCAATAAAGTGTACTCTTTCTTTCTTTATCTTGTGCAGGTGCTCTGCTGAACACGGCAATGTTCTTGGAGGACACGCCCAACAACGACGTGTCGGCGCTACCCGCGTTCGGCTACGGCGACTACGCGCAGGCGCTCGAGCGCCGCCCGACCGCCGCGCAGTTCAACATGCCCTCCACTTCGCGGTAAGTGTAGCGCCGCACATGCGCAACGTTCGGCGCGGAACGTTCGGCTGTATTTCAAGTTACCCATGACACACCTGCGGATGGTTCCGCGCGACTAAACTCCGATCGGCAGGTGTCGCGCTACACTGAGCTAGTTAAATTTCTTGCTCTCGCATAGGCGGGTCCAAACAGACCGGGCAGCCGCGAGAGGGTACACCCGGTACCTCGGATTATTTTAGTACGCGAGACGAAATCTGTCTGTTTTGACCCGCCTTATATGGACACATCTCAGAAACCCCGTATATATTCTAGGCAGGAGTAACGTGTAACTCGCAATGTGTCTTATTGCACGGTTTCGCAAGCTACAAACGATGCTCAACGACTGATTATCCTAAATTGAATTGAAATACCATGTTTCAATCATCGTATACTTGTTCAGGTCCGCCAACTCCCTGCACATGTCCGGCGCCGACAGCGGGCCGCTAGTCAGCCTGAACACGCTGCTGAGCGCCACCGCAGCGAGCCGCGCGCCCAGCAAGCTCGCCATCAAGCAGGCCCGCCCCGACAAGCATAAGCACGTGCCCGCCAAGGAGTCCACTCTCACTGGTGAGATACTTCACACAGTGTCCCTCCAACTCAATCCCACCGTGACCCCTTCGGCCGCCGTAGCTACGTAACCAGTTTCCTACAAAAATTGTTTTTTTCATCATTTGTAACCAGTTTCGTATAAAGAATTATTTATCTACGTAAGTAACTGTGTCAGAATTATTTACAATAGAAACTCTAACGTTCCCTAATGCTATGTACAACTGGTCTCAAATCAAACCTTTACAAAATGTCGTATAATTTAAAAATATATATTTTTATTCTCAAAAATAGCTACCTAGTAAAATTTTCACAATAAAATATTTTAATTTTTATTTATATTTTTAAATCAAGTTTTTTAAAGGATATTGATGTATTACAGCGGTAGCCAGCACTCCCGTGACGGAGGTGACGCCCGCAGCGACCGGCGCGGCGCTGTGCTCGTCGGTGTCGTCGCCGGAGCTGAACGCGGCGCCGGCGGCGGCCGACTCGCTGCCGGGCAGCGACCCCCCCAGCGAGGGGCAGGCCAGCCGCGACGCCACCTGCACAGTCGTCTCCGGGTCGGGATCCAGTAGCGACACCGGGGTAAGTACGACACCACGTTAGCTCGCTGTACACGGGTAGAGCATACGGTAGAGTCAAATGGCATACTACTCTACCAGCTCCAAATTTTACACACAAAAAAATTACAAATTTTACTCTACCCTACTAATGCTGTCTACACATTGGCATAGTTAGTACTCTACTGCGCTACTCTACCCTTCAAGCCTAAACCAGACTCACGGCGAGAAGTCCCGGGAATGCAAATTTTTGTACTCTACCCTACCAATGCTGTTTACACATTGGCATAGTTAGTACTCTACTGCGCTACTCTACTCTTTAAGCCTAAACCAGACTCACGGCGAGAAGCCCCGAGAAACGTGAATGTCAATAATTTCTCGGCGTCTCGTTCTATCGCGCCTCATACAAACTCATACTCACTCACTCGCTCGAGATTTATTTAGTTGTTTAGATGGTACTAAATACATGGATTTATCCCTACAGGAACTGATGTTCAGCGAATTGGATGTTTTCGCCGATGACAACAATCAGAACCACATCGTCGACGACAACTCGAACGAGGAGAACGACGTCGACGACGAAACTATGTCTGGTATGTGGTTGGCTGCAGAGAGACTGAAATTGTTAACTCTAATTTTAAATCGTTATCAGAAAAATCTATCATCATATCATCTCTTCGACCTCTACTGCTGGACTAGGCCTTCGCTTCCGGCCACCTGGAGACGGGCGTCCCTCGCTGCGCGTACCTATTCGCGGTCCACTCCAAAACTAGCCTTTCCGATACCCTATGAAATAGTCCAATAAATGTATCTACAACCATATTCCATTGCGTAATACACCTATCCTTTGAACGACATATCTTCCTGCCGATTATTATATGCGTATTCCTTGGTCGATGTTCCTGACTACCAGTGTTCACTGGATACAGTGACTAAAAGCTAAACTTAAAATCCTTATGTAAATGTATTTATGCAAATAAATGATTACTTCCTTCTCACTACATGCTGTCATGTAGAGATTCCTCGCGCTTTTTTTGATACTCTACACCCGCTGTCTACTTCAGCCTCCCGTCGGTCCCGTCCCCTCCCTCCCCGCTCCTAATCCGTTGTGGTGGTTGGTCGTAGACGGGTCGTCGGCGAGCGGTTCGTGCGAGTGGTGCGGTCTGGCGGGGTCGCCAGCGTCGCTGTGCTCCGAGGAGTCGCCGGCGCACCGCGCGTACTGCGCCTACCGCCGCGCGCACAGGCACCGGCCGTACGAGCGCGCGCGCCCGCGCCCCCACCACCCGCGCCCGCACCGCGCGCCACATGACAGTTGCGGGGAACTGTGAATTAGTACACGGGGGGGTAGAGGGGAGGGAAGGGGGGGGGGGTAGCCGATGGTTCTAAGACGTGCCACTAAAAGGAGTTTCAGTCATTGAGTAAACTAACTAGTTCAGTGCATTCAAACATGTCGTCGAACAGTATTTCGCTCACGCTCGGAGTTTATGCCTCGTCTGCAGTTTTGCGATACGACTAATGGTCGCACGATTTCGGCCCGAGTAGCAACTTATGTCACGTGCGCCGTGCAATACCAGAGAAATTTACCGAAATTGTTGCTACAATGTTGTGATACAGTGTGCCCATCCGATCTCAATCAGAAGGGACTGGAAATTTGTCGTAAAAAGTGAAAATAGAAATTAGAATCGTAGCTGATAGGTTATTATTGGTTGGTTCAATATAAATAGTAATCCAACTAATAACGAGCTACCATTTTGCCTCAGTTCGAAAATGTATTAATTAGCCCCTTTCTGATATTGAACGGGTAATATTAACTGATTTGACTTATATTTTGCTCCCTCTTGGTTTCCGTAATGTGTAACTAACAGAAATTGTAATTCCGATTATAAAGTCACTCTAATTAGTTATATTTAAAGCGATATGCGGAGTACACTACACCATCGTATTGGTATATTCCACACTCCACGGGGTAAAAGCTACCACAAGTATGTATAGCAGTTATTAGGGACATAAACCACACTGTGCTGGTAATTCTTGTACTATTACGATAATTAGGATTTCTAACGTTATGATTATTTGTCATCAATTAAAATGAATACTAATTTTACGCAACAAATCTTAATTCAAATACTTAAAAATTTTCATTGTAATTATTTGAACCAAGCTGTAAAAGAACTATTGGCGATTAATAATATAAAACCAAAAATACGAGAATCCAAAGAAAACTTTGTAGTAAATACAATATTTTCTGTTACTCTTTTAAAATTCATATGAAAAAAAAATTCTCTAGCATTTGTTACGAATGATTTACATTTGAAAATGGAGACAAAGTACACTGGTAGTGATCCGTTACAGAGGCATTCAGTCGTGAATACTGAAATCTGAAACCTATATTTTACTTTTAAAAATTCGAAAAAAATTACCTCCATGCAAAATGATTTGTCGATCGGTTCAATTTGTATGCGCAACAAAAATTATTTATTTTTGCGAATTTATAACTTGCAACCAAAGTTGTGTTTTTTGTAGGTATGCGATTCCGAATGCCACTGGAATGTCTGACATTTTCTTAGTAGAAAACACCCTCTCTAAAAAATTTGGTACACTACAGAGAGTGAAATGTGTGTGCCTTAGTAAAGACGTATATAAAAATTGCAGGCGTAACTGCTACGTCAAATTTAGTTAGGTACCTAGCTAAATAGATAAAAAATAGGAAAATATGTTGTTTCATGCGCAATACGTAGAAAGTAACATCCCTACTATACTTTGATTATTTTCTAAATAAAAATTTGTTAACGTTGATTTATACTTACAAAAGTATTTGAAATTAGTCCTTTGTTAGTTGATATTTCTTAATAAATAAATACCTTAAATCACTATTGGTTTACATCTACAATAACAAACATAGCTCTAATCTGTTTGTCAGTAAGTAACATTTTACTACTCAACCGCTACGAGTTTGATGCCGTCAACTTGTTTTCACACAAATTCTAGAAATGTCATGAATAAAATATCAAATCAATTGTCTACACCTGTTTCATCGTTGGCCAGCGGCTTACCCTCACAACGAGGGGGCCATAGTCCACAAGTGGCCTAGTGTGTGTTGGAGCACAGGAAGTGGGCAATAAGTCAACCAAAATACAATCTGATTAATTTTTATTTTTTTGAACGAATAATGCTCTGGAAATCTAGATTCTGGCCGGTAAAGTGTTTAGTTTTGAGTGACAAACGGCCACTGTCATGAATCGTAATTTATAACAAAATAAGAAACCGTATAAAATCAAGAAATACTAGTCAGGAATTTATGTGACATTCGAACGATTCATCTCCCGTGCACTCATATGCAATAAAATATTTCAAATTTGACTTTTGTAGTGGAAACAGAACCCATTCAAACTGGAAGCGGTCGAGCGGTAGTGGGAGTAGCCCCGCACGATGCAACACTGAGCGTCGTTTGTTTCCGCTTGCAGGTGAGAACGACATAGAGGGCGCGTGCAGCGGCGCCGGCCACGAGGACGACAACGCGGCGTTCATCAGCCGGCTGCTGAGCGCCGTGCACTCGCGGGGCGCGTCGGGGGTCGCGACCCCCGCCGGGGCCAACGGCTCGGGTAGGGGGGCCGTTCTCCAGTGCTACGATAATGATCCCCAGATGTCCAACGCGGAAATGTTGCTGCGAAGTATCGTGTGCTTGAACGGTTTGTCGCCCAAACATTCCAGAGGTAGATGAGTGGTTGTTGTAATGCCAACCTCATGCGCATCGACGGGTTGACTCCCAAACATTCCATATACGGTTGGTTATGGCTTCTGAACGCCGCGCACAATTCACCCGGTGACTTTTGACTTTCATCGCTGATGATCTATCGAGTAGTTGGTCCATGTTCTGGCAGGACTGACGTGTTCTGACGAAATTCTAATTCACATGTTTGTATTTCAGTACCCGGTTTCCATTCTGGAGCTCATCTGCCCCGGATCTCATATTATTATGGCTGTTAGCTATTTTCTTAAAATACGTACATACAGATATCGTTTTTAGGTCTTTTAACATCAGCAGCTAACCTAACACAGTCACAAATCACAATATTAGAATCGAGTAACCATTTAAAAAATTTTTTTGGGTGTCTAGAACACAGCTGAAATATAGTTTATTGGTTAGGACGCATAAAGTCCCACTCGCAGAATGTCCCTCCACCAAAATTACGTCCCATTCGCAAAACGTCTTCTATGCAAATGGTCCCTTATGTAAAATACCCCATTCGCAAAACGTCCCTTTCTCAAAAGGTCCCACCCCTTTCGCAAAACGTCCCTTCTGAGAAAACCCCTTTCGCTGAAAGTCCCTACTGCATAACGCCCATTTCGCAAAACGTCCCGTCTGCGAAATGACCCATTCGCAAAATGTCCCGTCAAGAAAAAGCTTGTTTAAGTTGAGACTAGGAGTCTTCTCATAAGAGATAGCCAATAATAATCCCTACATTGGCCTCTTAGTGTGGAATGGGGACTTCACATATCCACCTTTGATTTTGAAAACAATTGCGATTGCGAGTGGGTTAGGCTATAGCCCCTCGGGTCATTTTGCGAAAGGGACGTTTTGCGAACGGGACATTTTGCGAACGGGTCATTTTGCGAAAGGGACGTTTTGTGAACGGGACTTTATTTATGTGAAGGGACGTTTTGCGAACGGGACCTTTTGCAGAAGGGTCATTTTGCGTAAGGGACATTTAGGAAAGGGACATTTCGCGAAAGGGACGAAGGGACATTCTGCGAGTGGGACTTTATGCGTCTTAACCAGTTTATTGTATTAGTAGATATACCTTTATCTAATAGAGTAAAATAAAACAGCTTATACATCATAGTACATCGTTTTTTTTTTTTTTTTAGTAATTAGCTTGTTCCTCTAGTTACAGTGCAATACTAAAATGGTATAATCGTGTTGTTTGCCGCAGATCAAAAGCGTCAGTGGACGTCGAGTTCGACGGTGAGCAGCCCGTCCCCTGAGCCGGCGTGGCGCGCGCACACGCCGCACTCGCCGCACACGTCGCTCACGCTGCACGCATCGCACACCCCGCACGCGTCGCGCGCGCCGCGCCGCCTGCCCGCGCAGCCGCGCGCGCCGCGCCCGCGCCGCGCGCCCCGCCTCGCGCCCGCGCCCGCCTTCGGCCAGCACGGCCGGCACATGGCCGACCGCGGACCCTGTATGCCCTTCCATTTACTTATTATTGTCAGTGCTCGGACAGGTCATCGCAAACCATTTACAGACGGAAATAGAACAAGAAGTAATGGAGTCGTAACAACCCAAAATTTACAAAAAGTTTGTGAGGATATATTCCCATCAACATTTTATTTTCCAATAAATCTGATGGTTGTAGTAAACATAATTAAACAACCACCAACTTTTGGCGCTTCATTTCTGTAACGACCAATATTTTTAAAATCAGGACAAGTAAATAGATTTATTCAGATGTAAAAAAAAGAATAATTAACTATTGAAAAGTATAATTAAAGCATAACGAATGTAAGTACTTGTTCTATTACCATCTTGCGAGTGTTTTGCGAGGACCTGTCCGAGTGTAGTTTAGCTCTGAAAGTAAGCAGGGTTTTGCTTACTCAAATTAAAAACACAGATACACACGTTAAACTTATAACAACCCTCTTTTTTTTCGTCGGGGGTTGAAATTATGTTGTAATTGATCATCCAGGTGGTCGAGAAGTCGGTTGACAATCTGGTGTTTCCGCAGGCTTGCCCGTTTTGGGCGACTCACCTCCCCGCACGCCGGAGCGAGCGCGCGCTGAGGCCAGCGCCGAGCCGCGCCCTCAAGACTTCTACTGTAACCGGGGGAAACGACGGAAGAGCCCCTTATGTAAGCACATACCATCCCTGTATTCCATAATCAGACTAATCTGGCACTGGCTCCATTTGCACATGTAACTGTATAGAATAGAAGAATTTTTAAACTAAGTTGCAGTAGACAAGACATATCTGTCGCAGAATAGATGGTTGTTGAGGCCGTAACGCGGGACGCTTCTGCCATGTGGACCGATGACCTATCTGAGGTAGCTCTATTACAAAATATTAAAATGGGTCATTGGTATGCAAGCTCTCAGAACACGATTGGGTTTAGTTACTTTTTAAGAGTTAGAACGTATAATACCCATATGAATATGGGCAGCTATAGAATATACGTGTCTCTTGTTTTTTTTATACTTTACAAAATACCTTAAAAGGAAAGAAATCAGGTACGTTCTTCGTTAGATAATATAAAATAAATCAAATTAAGTTAAATGACTCATGTTATAGAAGTAAACAATAAAATTAACTTTACTCAACCTACTGTTATTAAACATGTAAATCTGTGAGATTGAAAAGGGCACTTGCCCATGGTCAGCGTAGCAGACAGGGAAAAATGGGCTGGGTTGCCAGCTACAACAAATAATTTTACGGCTTATTTTTTGTAAATACATTGAACAGTACGCAAAAAACGTTTGTAATGTAAATAATAGGAAGTAAGACTAATAGTAAATAAGACTCGTAAGAAGGCTCAAGTTCACCCAGAGGGCAATGGAGAGAGCTATGCTCGAAGTTTCCCTGCGAGATCGAATCAGAAATGAGATCCGCAGGAGAACCAAGGTCACCGAAATAGGTCAAAGAATTGCGAAGCTTAAGTGGCAGTGGGCTGGGCACATCGCTCGTAGAACTGACGGCCGTTGGGGCAGAAAGGTTCTCGAGTGGCGACCACGTATCAGAAGACGCAGTGTAGGGAGGCCTCCCACGAGGTGGACCGACGATCTGGTGACGGTCGCGGGACCCGGCTGGATGAGGTTAGCGCAGGACCGGTCGTCGTGGAGATCCTTGGGGGAGGCTTTTGTCCAGCAGTGGACGTCTACAGGCTGATATGATGAATGTAAATAGTAACAATGTATTTATATATCAGTTGCCGTGCTGCCCGTGGTGGGCGACACGCCGTCGGGCACGCCGGTGCGCGCGCCGCGCTCGCAGCTCGCGGTGCCGGAGCCCGACTGCAGCTGGGCCTCCGACAGCGAGGACGTCGATGTGGTGTTCAACTACAATGTAAATACACACACACGTATTTGACTAACATTATAAATGAGATATACCGTGTACTACAGCTACTTTACACAAGAATTAATATAATAATAATAATGTTTGGACAAATTTACACACGGCTGTTTAGTCCCAAACTAAGCCGAAGCTTGTAAAATGGGTACTCAACAACTGATAAACATACATAAATACTTTTAAATAAATACTTAAATACATACAAACACCCAGAATCCGAAAACCAACAGTTATGCTCATCACACAAATGTTGGCCCCGGGTGGGAATCTAACCCACGACCTTTGGCGCAGTAGGCAGGGTCACTACCACTACGCCAACAGGCCAATTATATCCGATATTTTATATCGGTACATCATATTTAATTTTATAAAATGCTATTGTCAAGCCAGTCATCATTTACGACTAGTAATGTGTAAGTACATGTAATAATTTGTTCATTAATTGTCACGCGTACCAAGAAAAAGTATCGAGAAAAAGAGTACTCAGTACACAGTGTAATATCATGTAAAACGAAAGGGGTTTGTATATCGGATATATATATATATATATATTATGATATATATATTTATGTGGCTGTTTTCTTTCCAACAAACAAAGTGGGTGCCGTTAATCTTTCGACGGATTCTAACAGTCTACGTCTAAGGCCGCGTTTTGATCCAGGATCGTCTGTTCGACATTCTGCTGAACAGCCTGTCCATTGACACCCGCCCCGTGACGGCCTTGGAGGAGGCCCCGCGGCCCAGCACCCCGCCTGTGCAGCCCTGGAGCCCGCCTACCGCGCCCCCAGCCAACCCCAACCAACACACGGTGAGCCGTTTCTCGTATCATACACACACACACACCCACACACACACGGTGCAGTGGCCATCATGCTATGTGGGTGGTACTTTTGTCACATAATCATGTGTTGACCAATGATCATTCCTTTTTCCATTCTCTGCTAATTTACACGCTGGTTAGATGAATCAGCATAAGAAAATTCTTGCAATTTTAGTACGTTACTAGTTTCTATAATGTTTTCGATGCGTGATTTCAACGGCACTACTACAAACGCATCTTGTGATTACATAAACCTATCTAGGTTTCCGCTAGAGGACTGTATGTACAATTCCTGTATTACCTGTTATGCAATGATCAATAATAGAAAAAAAAACAAAAAAAATAGTAACTTAAATAATTTGGGGGTAGTTTTATAAAAGTACGTGACATTTTCTAACAAACGAATGAGAACGCTTTTGTCATACGTATTGCGGTTTTGACTTCCGCACTTTTGACTTTCCGCGTTTTTGACATTATGCTCTTTTGATAATTTGCGATCCATGTGGCAAATCATTTCGCGCTTTTGACCTTGCTCCTAAAGGGAAAAGATCCGAATGCGAAGCATATTGAAAGCTATTGACGGACCCAGCGCTAGCGCACCGGAACTTGATTACGTAACAGACAGATAATTACCTAAGCAACTATTTATATTTGCTTGTATGTTTGTAGCTTCTCATTGTAAGTGCGTCTAAGACTCTAAGCAAATAAATTTATTTCTCTTTCACCAGGATACCCCCGATCTGGACTGACAGTACATCCTCCGCTGCAGATGGTTCAACCCCATCTGGAGTGACAGTACCTCCTCCGCTGCAGATGGTTCAACCCCATCTGGAGTGACAGTACATCCTCCGCTGCAGATGGTTCAACCCGACCTGGAGTGACAGTACATCCTCCGCTGCAGATGGTTCAACCCGATCTGGACTGACAGTACACCCTCCGCTCCAGATGGTTCAACCACACCAGGAGGTACAGCCTAGAGCGTTATTATTGTGCTGTCCAGCAAACAAGCCTGAACGGTCTACCGATGAGCAGCGGGTTGCGGGGGGAGCCACTGTCAAGCTGCTAGACGTATTTGCATTAGGACTTGCGTTTTCACGCGCAACATTCAGTAAGACAGCAGTAAGAGGCAAATGCCTCAGTGTAGCCAGACTTCATTATTATGGGTGTGACAACGCTGCGTGACTTTTATATTACAGAGTGTAACAAACCCGTGGTGGCCTGTTACAGAGACATTCGGTATCGAATTTGTAACAACTTTTTGTATGGGGAATTTTGGAAATTTCCTTTTACTTTTTAAACTAAATGAGTCGCCGAGCGGTTTTAAGAGGCTAAGTTTTGTCACTTTTTGACTTGATATCTCTAAAGTCAAACTGCGATTCGTGTACCTATACCTTGTTCAATCAACTTCTGTTAACCAATGATGATTGATTACAATTTAAGGTAACTCAAGCCTATTTCATATATTGGTAATAATTTTTGAAACGACAATGTTACTACACAACACTGCTCAAAAATCAAATCGTAAATATGAGGTTTGTAATATTCGGAAGGTGATTAAAACAAGGTGTGAGTAGGTGACAAATGCTTCGTTAATAAATTGCTACGACAGAAGCCACAAAGCTTCTTTAAATGCAGTCGCTAAACACTTGTAAGTCTAGGGTTAATATCTATGTGATACTTATTCGATATACTATTACTTTAGAATGTAGTTAGTGACAGAAGCTTTGTGGAAGTTCTTTCAGTATTTCGAGGTCCTATCTTGATACATAGGGGGCTCTGCTAGTTTCAATCCTTTGTAGTGGTTCTTGACTTGACGCCCAATGATAATTTATGTTTGAAATGCACACTGCGATACTGTTTTTTCAGCGCAGTAATTTGTCGACTAATAGTTATAATGTCTATAGTAATGGTGTGTGTGGTGGGTTCTATAGAACGTGTGATGTATGATTTTTTTTAGTTAGGCTCTAGTTAGAATACTCAAAATTGTAAACGATCTCTGGCAACTTATTTCGTTAAGTTCATGACAAATGAATTAATAACAAGATGTCTATTTAGGCTACGAATTATTTGTTGTATATTTTTTATTATTATTCTATGATATTATTAGTGAATGAGAAAACGATTTTTATTTTAAACAATCTACAGCTCCACTCTTAATAAGATTGAGATAATTAATACTAGTTATGTATTTTTCGTTAATAATGCATTTATTTTATTAAAACTTGAAAAATAACTTTATGAAGAGTAACTGCGGCTTAATTTATGTTAATTTTTGTAAGAATTTTGAGCTGTCCCGCGTTTTCTAAACGTTACTAAGGGTGCATGCTTAAGAAATTTCGTGGTTCAATGAATCTGTGCTCAATTTGGGGATTTGACGCGGACTATCATATCTAAAGGTCCGAAGTTCGATCCCCGGCTGGACCATGTACCAAAGGGTTTTTCTCGAAACTTAAGTACATTTACTGACTGCTCTCAAACGGTGAAGGAAACATCGTGAGGAAACCTGCATACGCCAAAGAAGAAATTCTTAGGCGCATGTGAAGTCCACCAACCCGCATTGGGCTAGCGTGGTGGACTATAGCCCGAACGCCCTCGTTGCGAGGGTGGGCCTGGGCCCCCGCAGTGGGGACATGTTAATAGGCTGTTAAGACGAGATCGCAGCAGATCTTGCGTCACTGTCCTAGCAGTTTCCTTTGCTCGGTGGCACAACAAACGAAAAGACTGTCACATTGAGACCATCCATTTGAAGATTTTATTTTGAGAAATAGTTTACTTCATAAATGTGTTAGTAAAACATTTCATAATAATAAAGTTAGTCAAACAGCTAAAACACGTACTGTCGACCGCACGTCGTCGAAATAAAACCAGTATAAACTGGTCTCACATAACTTTAATTCAAACTAGTGGGCTAAGGGTCAAAGTGTTTCCACTGACGTGCGGTCGACTGTACCTTTAATAAAATATACATGTATATCCGTGGTTCACATATTACGTAGTTTCAATTGATGTTTGATGTCATTGTATTCATGTCCGGCTGTAACTCCGGGATTAGTGCGGCTTTAGTGTCATGTTATGCGCGGAGATTGTCGGTGATTTCATTAACTAGTGCCAAGTTTTCATGTGGAGATATTTCCAAAAAGTTGTTATCGCGATTATACATATAATAACATTAGTGTTGTAGTGTTGACGTGTGTGCACAGTGCACCAGTAGGATTTCAATGTTAAATATAAATAAAGAAATAGAAACGACTAAAATCACGTAAAATACAAACCAACTTTCATTGTCCCATAGAAGTGTAGAACGCACAATATCTTAAGCTGGCACTCCACCCGCATGGCTGTATTCGCTATTCGATGTTTGTCGTTCTGGCAACATATTTGACGTATACGTGCACGTGCAAATATTGGCCAATACAGTTATCTACATGGAGGAAACATATTAAACACATTTATTATGGCTGCATATTTGAACCTTTTGATATTATTTGTGTTGTTGTATTTGTCAAATAAGGCAAATAGGCGAATGAATACTTTGCCACATATCCTCTCCACACATGGTAATTATTTGTCAAAGAACATTAACAATGGATTTTTTTACAAATTCACACACGGCTGTTTAGATAGCCATGTGAAGTGCCACCATTAGACCAGTCATTCGCAAATAAATATCATTCCCACATACCGGCGAACGGCCCAACAAAAATCAACCAATCAAAATCATGTATGCTATACACGATGTGATGTGAAATGAGTTTGATTCGTCGAATTTTGCCGCATCGTCGGCCTAAGAAACTACGGGTCAAGTAGCGTGACACTAAAACGCATGTAGTTTATATTTAACCGTTTAGCTGTAATAGAATGATTCGACTGAAAAGTTCAAAGAGTGTGATAAGATAAGGGTGGCTGATCAGTACTGATTAAAGTTAGGGGTTCATTTTAGACTTTCGCGCTTTGTATTCATAATTATATAATTAATTACGGGTCTTACACACGAAATAGTTTTATTTACCTTGCCCGACGTTTCGACTAGGTTACACTGGCCGTGGTCACGAGCTGACGATAAGGTAAATAAAACTATTTCGTGTGTAAGACCCGTAAATAATTATATAATTAATGGTTCAATGTTTAAGTGTGTGCGCGCAGTAGTACGCCGAAATCACAACCAATGGTCGCAGCATTGATCTTATATTAAACTGAGATAAGACTGGCAATAGGAGCCGGGGACGACCTAGACTGACATACGAGAGCGGATGCTTACAGAGAGTAAAGAGCATTCGCGTGCCGCGGCGAGCGTGTGTGAAGAGAATGATGAGACTGAGGGAAGCGAAAGAGGCGTGTCAGGATCGCGATACTTGGCGCTCTATTCTGTCTGCCTACCCCGTCAGGAACATAGCATAAAGATATGTATGTAAGACTACCGTGTAAGATAGAAGGGTTCACCCCTTCTATCTTTGGCCGCTAACGGTATCTTTGACCATAGCCAAAAAGTGGCTAAATTGAGTCGCACCGGAGAACGAAATGAGAGGGGTCACATTTACAAAAAATTGGAGCGATCTCACATTTTTTTAGGTGCCACCATTCAATGTACCTAGCCACTTTCTGGTTATGGCCAAAGTTACCGTAAGCGTCCAAAGATGGAGGGTTTCACGGTAATATACTTGTATGACATGCTACTAGATACACTTCCTTGGACTTTTGCGTTCAGCCGCTGGTTGTGGTTTGCCTTGTCTGGTGCGCGAACACCCGAAATGTGCATTAATTCAGTTACAAAATGATAAAAGGTATTAACACATTAATACTGCCGTGCAATTTATAAACGCAGTAAGACACATTACTGCGTTTATAATTTTATTACATATTCGACATCGTTGTGATGAGATCTTTCAGAAACAAAGACCCGTTTTTCGCTACGTGCAATAGAAGTGAGAGAAACAAAAACTATAAACACCAAACCACCATACAACACAACGTACAATCAAATTTTCAAACGCGTTTTACTCAAAACTGTCAAATTGTCCTTACTGCGTTTATAAATTGCACGGCAGAATACTATAATTACTATTAAATAACTGAACTAATGCATTGTAATCTGTAGTTTAGGTAGTGAATTTTAAAAAATATCTTATTGATGGGTACAACTTCTCTAACTTTCAACACGTAGAACTATCATAGTTTGGCAATTGCACTGCCGTGTCACATCTCACAGGTACAGTCGGACAAAAAAGTAGTCTACCACCCGAAGGTGGAAGTACGTTTTCACTGTCAAAAACCACCTTACTGTTATTAATGCTGTCCTATTGCTAATTATTTGACAGCTGAAAGCTTGTCAAAACCCCGGACCTACTGATTGGCACAACTCGTTATAGGGAATAACTGATAGATCACTTTCTTGGTCGACTGTACCCTATGAGTAAACTCCTTGACCTTACCTAAATGAGTTTGACGAGTTTGAAATTGTATTGAGCTATTTAGTACATACTACATTTTTGTTGCTTTTATTGACATTGCACTTAACTTTTATTGTCAATGGAGACTCGAAAACACAAAATTCGGCCAGTTTTTTTAAAACAATGTTCAGACCAGCTTCACTGAATTTTGAAAACATTTTCGCATATTTTGACAATAGCTAACTCGATTGATAGCACTATTTAAAACTACTATTTCATTTTTTAATAGAGCTAGGTACTTGAAAATCACTTAATTCATCAATTACTTATTTAAATGATTTCTCAACGGTATTTTATTTGTAAGTTACAGTGGAGTGAAATATTAATGTGCGAGACAATTTTTTTTTGACTTTTAGTCAATTTCTTATCATCAAAGTTACTAGCTAGGCGTGACGAGGCAGTGCAGCATAGTCAATCTGTTTGTCATTATCATTATTACATATTTTTATATTTTATAAATGTTGATGTATTAATGACTGTATTCAATTGAATTGTTCGATGAACATAACAAGTAACAATAAAATTGATGGATAACGAATGTAAGTTGTTTTCTTGTATAAGATAAATATCCCAGCCAACCCAGATCAATATAATGTAGGCATACTTATGTAGACCTCGCATCTGACCGAACAATCATCATCAACAGCCTATCAACATGTCCCCACTGCTGGGGCTCAGGCCTACCCTCTCAACGAGGGCGTTCGGGCTATAGTCCACCACGCTAGCCCAATGCGGGTTGGTGGACTTTACATGCGCCTAAGAATTTCTTCTTCTAAAATGTACTTATGTTTCATAAAAACACATTGGTACAGTCAAGGACAAAAATATATATACAAGTAATGTACAACAATAAAAGTAATCATACAAAGTTCAAAAGATATGTACTCATCCAAATACTAATAAATATGTAAACTTCAATGGCCACATAAATATGTATAAGGCAAGTTCAAAAACTTGTATACAATCAAAATTAACATAATTAGTATCCTGCAAGTGATGCAAAATATTGTAGTCATGTTTATGTCATTAAATAAAGATTCAGTAGGTAACTGCTACGAAAATATTTATACAAAATATAAATCCGCGAAAATCTTAGACACTCGATTTAAACACTTGAATGAAACACTTAAACACTTGATTTAACTCGAAAACTATTAATCCTAGACCATTAGTTTCTAAAGAAAAATGATATAACTCGTCGAGATCTTCATATCCGATGACAGCTGTCAAACTTGAAACGGCTATAACTCGGAAACCATAGATCCTAGACTACTAGTTTGTAAAGAGAAAAGGTAGATCTCGTCGAGACCTTTATTTCGGATGACAGCTGTCAAATTTAAAACCGCTGTAACTCGAAAACTATTGATCCTGGACTACAAGTTTGTAAAGAGGAATCATAGATCTCGTCGAGATCTTCATTTCAGATGACAGCTGTCAAACTTAAAACAGCTGAAACTCGAAAACTATTAATCCTAGACCATTAGTTTCTAAAGAAAAATGATGTAACTCGTCGAGATCTTCATATCCGATGACAGCTGTCAAACTTGAAACGGCTATAACTCGGAAACCATAGATCCTAGACTACTAGTTTGTAAAGAGAACAGGTAGATCTTGTCGAGATCTTCATTTCGGATGACAGCTGTCAAATTTAAAACCGCTGTAATTCGGAAACAATTGATGCTAGACTACTAGTTTGTAAAGAGAAAAGATAGATCTCAATGATTTCTTCATTTCAGATGACAGCTGTCAAAATTAAAACTGGCATCCGAAATAAAGATCTCGACGAGATCTACCATTTCTCTGTACAACCTAGTAGTCTAGGATCAATGGTTTCCGAGTTACAGCGGTTATAAATTTGACAGCTGTCATCTGAAATGAAGACTTCATCGAGATCTATCATTTCTCTTTACAAACTAGTAGTCTAGCATCAATATATCCGTATCTAAAAAAAATTTGATCAAAATGTCTAATTATTATAGACAACACAGGCTTGACCAAAAAAAATTCTATGCTAAAATTGTTATCACAAAAAAAGAAACAAATGGTTCCTAAGACAGTTTCCCTGTATCTCCTATAGTTTCGGTTTTAGCCTAAGTGTCCCAGTTAAAAAAAACACTGTATAATTATGAAAGAAAGAAAAATCATTTATTCAACATCAAAGTTAATAATGTATATATTTTTTTGAACTTTGTGGTGTTTCTAAGATTATGGTTTAATAAATGAGGACATATTTTATTCAACTGTTGCAATAATATGTCCTGTACTGAACGCTATCCTGGCCTAGTAAAATATCTTAACTACGAAACCTAGTGCACGTCATGAAATATTTATATCCTGAACCTTAGTTGCTTATAGGGAATTAGATCTTATATTGGCCTTGTGATCGTCTAGTGAACCCTTTAGTTGTGTATAGTAACCCATTTTCTTTTAGAATAGAAGTTCGACATCTAAAATCTATAATTACTGTAACTTGAGATTAATTTCCTTAGTTTCCAAAAGAAGATACAAGTAATATAGAACCTCCAAGAGTTCCTTTTTATTTGTTGCAAACGCCTCCTTCCCCACCTTTGCACCTGTCCACCCTTTAGACTATTGGAACTTAGTCTTGGGAGTTTTAAATATATACTTGTGTCTTCCCTTTGAATGAGGAGCCACTCGTCTAAACGAGGTACAGACGTAAGTAATGGAGAGATGCCATGACAGGCTGAAGCTATAAAACTTCATATTAGTATTTGTATATTTTAATAAGCCTTGGGATTTCATCTTTAAGGGTATTGCAGCAGTAGTAAAATGCAGAACAGCCCTGGCTCTGTCACCTTGTAAGAAACTTATTCATTCAGCTAGCTTACTTTCACAGAAGAGTGCTAAGTCTTTGGATCATAGACTCGCCTAGCCTTCGGGTTCGGCAGTTAAGAAGAGCAAGAAACTATATTCAGCTGGCTTGCTTTGAAGATGGGAGCATAATCCTTCGGACCAGTGGCTCGCCTAGCCCTTAGGTTTGGCAGTTGTTGAAGAGCAAGAAACTATATTCAGCTGGCTTGCTTTGAAGATGGGAGCGTAATCCTCAGATCATAGGCTCTTTATGATTGTAAGATAAATATCGAATGAAATATCTGCCTTCGGCCTTAGAGTAGTTAATGTTGACTAGCAAGCCTAGGCAATACTGCATCTTCTATGAAGAAGGATAATTTAATAAAGTTATTAATCAAAATCCCAAAAGTTATTTGGATAAATAGATAGCCTTAAAACTAAGACTTAACTTAGGTTCTTTAAAACCATCATTCATCTGCATCCATTCTTCCCAACAAGATTTCCTAATTAATCTTCCTAAAATTCCTAGCTATTTTTCCTAGGATTCCTAACTAATCCTCCCTCTATTCTGCCTCATTTAGATATAAACTCAATGTCTCGATTTTCTCAGCTTTTATTTAACACGGACAAATTTATAGCTTTTCCCCGAACCTAGCTATGACTATTTTGAGTTCCTATGTTTCCCTTTACAATACCTAACATCCTGCTTCCCCTTTAAATATGTAGTTTTAAATATTTCCCTTGCGTCCCTATCACTAACATTTGTCTCAATAATATTCCTATTCGAACTAAATGTGCTGGTCAAAACTAGAGGCGCTGGAACCTCACATTTACTGTTAATAGTGGGATGTGTGGTGTAGGAAATCGAGGTGCAATGATTTCCTTCTAACTAAGCGACAGAAAAGATGGAGTAGGTCAAGCTCAAAGTGTTCCTAGTCCTAAGACCTGTGTAATGTCCAAGAAGGCCAGGATGGCAGAGGCGGCCGAGCATGGACGGTTCCCTATTGTGTGGGACCATGACAGAAGGCTCTGCAAAAGGTTGGTCATGAAGGCCTGCTTGATCCAAAAGATTGGGGCCTCTTGGTCAACTCGTTTTACAGTTTCCTCTGACATGTGTGGCTGCTAGATCGTTATGTTGGTAAAGAACAATCTTCCAGTCCGCCACAGACTGGATACAGCCCGAAAGCCGTTTGAAGCTAAGAGTCTTCGGCGTCTCCGTTAGGTATCCAACTCTTAGCCCACCGAACCATGTCGATGTACAGTCCCTAGACTCATGACACAACCCCCCGAACTTGAATCTAAAGAATAACTTGAATTTAGCACGATCACTTCCAGAACTTCACTTCTGCTGCCTATGTCCAGCTGTGGACTTCACAGGCTATTTTACTCGCGAACAAATTCAAATATAGAAATAAACTGGAACCAGCACAGATCCTTGATAGGCCAGGCTGATTCCTCAAGATCTGACAGAGATAAATTACCGTGTGTCAATATATAATCGCCAAGCGTAGTGACAGCTTGACGTCCCAAAATAGAATCCCGATCCGTGGCAATTACACGGCTTATATACTAGCATTTCTCGACCTTTCCTCGATCTTTCCTTGACCTTTCCTCGACCTGTCCTCGACCTTTCCTCGACCTGTCCTCGACCTTTCCTCGACCTGTCCTCGACCCTTCCTCGACCTGTCCTCGACCCTTCCTCGACCTTTCCTCGACCTTTCCTCGACCTTTCCTCGACCTTTCCTCGACCTTTCCTCGACCTTTCCTCGACCTTTCCTCGACCTTTCCTCGACCTTTCCTCGACCTTTCCTCGATCTTTCCTCGATCTTTCCTCGATCTTTCCTCGACCCTTCCTCGATCTGTCCTCGACCTGTCCTCGATCTGTCCTCAATACATTTTGCTTTCCTCGCAAGTCTTTTGTTATTATTTTTGATTAACTAAGTCTATACATAACCTCGACGCGATAACTTTTAATATGAAAACCTAGTTTCCTAAGGATCAAGAAAATAAGCTCTCAGTAAGCTAATTGAGCTTCCTGTTGAAGATCATTATATCAACCATTCCTCCGTCTTCTCAACTTCATTCAAGCTAAACCTACATCTGGATTTCCCCTCTCAATCTATGCTTCTGGCTTACATTAGTTAAATTATCCCTCCATCTTACTGCTTTCATCTAACAAATCATGAATACAAGGTGCTGGAACTTGGTTCCAGTACAGTATACATAGTTATCTCTAAAACTATGTATACTTATTTATGGCCTTTTATATGTTGCTAAATTTATGACCATTTAGATGACTACGCTTTTTGAAACTGTGGTGTATACATATCTTTGACCTTGACTGTACATGGCCCAGCCGGGAATCGAACTTCGGACCTTTCGACTCTTCTTATCCCCGACGCCACTGACGTTCTATATGGATTGGCTTGCGGACGCTCTAATCTATAAGGACTGACCGAGCATTAAGGATTTGTAAATAAATTTGTTACTGGTGATATGAAATTAGTTTTTATGTAAAGAGACACTAATTCAAGAAAGGGGCAGACAGCGGAAAACTGCTCGCGCACTTTTTGGCGTCATTGACAAATGAACCATATCACCATAGTCTAAAGTACAACATCGTATGAATACAACACAGACGTCAGCGTCGCCTCGCGCATACGATTTTGTACTTTAGGCTACGGTGATGTGGTTCATTTGTCATTGACGTCAAAAATAGTGCATGCTAATTTCCGTTCCGTTTGTCCCGTCCCTAATTGGTAAAGTATGTGGCCTAGGCATGAAGGAAAAATTTAGGCGCCCACCAAAAAGCTTTTAGCTTCAGATCCTAGGTATTGTATCTTTATATACATTATTTTGTCATGAAGTATCGTTCTCTAGCTGCGCCAAACATTGCAGTATTTCTATTTGAACAGTAGATACAGTCAGCATCAAAGTACCTGGTCACTAATGTATCAATCAATTACTAAACTGACATTCGCTCATGACATTAGAGTAACAATACTACAGTGACTAGCTATACTTTTGACGCTGACTTGCCTATCTAGACTTTGATCCGTAAGTTTCATACTCTAAACTTGACAGATTTAGCCGTCGATAATTAATTTAATGAGGAATGAGGTAGGGTAAACACAAACACAGCTATTAAATTGATTCAATATTTTATTTTCATTGCTCCAAAATATACACAATGACAAATATTGTAAATCTGGATAGAACCATATTTGCAAAATGTCTTTAAAGGTGTTTATTTGAATTTTCATAGATGATTACACGAAGAACATGAATAGATTACTTGATAAAAATATGTTGCAAGCAGGCGCTCGGGCGAGCGGCTCGGCGAGACATGTCTTTTAGTTATAACGAGCGCCGAGCGGCGCGCGGCGGCCTCTCCCTACTCTACGTACAACACAATACGACGCAGTACAATTAGTAAATTCACTGTTCCTACATTAAATTGATATATTTACAAATAAAACTTTAAAAGGAACGCTTTGCAAACATTCAACAAACTTGAGATCGTCTTAACGTAAAGATGGTATAAAATTTTCAAAAAAGTTAAAGAACGAAATTCTAAAACATTTTAGCCGACAAATTATATGTACAAGTGTAACTACATTAATTAATCGTAATCATAAAAAGAAATTGTGCCAAATCACATTTTATAGCTTCCGCAAATAAATAACAATTGAATTTAGCCTAAAATACTTCTTTGATAAACAAAACAATAAAAAATAATTGCATTCAACAAAGCTACGATAACAAATTTAATATAAATTAATCATAAAAAGAAATGTACAATTTTTACAAAGCTAAAGGGATCACTTTTATTATTATCACTAAAGTGTTAGCATCAGAGCATCAGTAAGAGAAGAGCTATTGCGTGCAAACAAAGTCACGGAACGTTACAAGCTCAATAACATGTATTCACCAAACAGTATTGTTTTAGCGAGTCAGTTTGGAATAGTTTGTCCCACTCGTTAATTGCGGTCCATCATAGAGAATTTTACGTAAATATTAATTATAATTGCATTCCTTATTTACAATTTCAAAACCATTCACAATATTCAAACATTGACAATCTACAATTTGCGTCTATATAATTATTAATTAATAAGTTTTACGACACAATCATCTTGTCAAGAAGACTACAAGGTAACTATGATTCACAAAATGTACCTATTAAAAAATTCATTGTAATTGTGCACGTATTCAAATCATCTAAAACTATTGCAAAGGCATGTAGGTGATGTATGCATTTTAAAATTCATTTCAATAAAACACTATGCTGACAACTCCTGGAGTACCTACTTAATATAATTTCTACTAACAATATCTCTTACAATTACGTGGTGTTACAATGGTCACATACCCATCGGGGTCGGCATATCACTTAAAACTATAAGTAATCTACAGGCATAATTAATTATCTAAATAACATTTAATTGTCTGTACTAACTACACTAGTAGCACTATTTTAATTGTATTATGCTCTTTATTTTGCACTCTTTTGACGTTAATATAATAAAGTCCCACGGTTACTCCGTTACAAATAGTTTATTTTACTACAGAAGGAGTTTCACTACAAATTGTGTAGACTTGTGGGACGCTTTCTTCTATTGTGTATAGTGCTTCATTCCCCTGATATGGTCATGTCAGTGGTTTCGTTGATATCTCATCATAATCCTTGCATCCTATTCATCTAATCGTTCTGTCAATCTAGTACGCTCCGCGCATGCATATTATGTCAATATGTCAGTTTCATTAGCATTCTTTGGCATTATACCTATAGTGAGCTTATTTAGGCTTTCACTAATAGATTTCGTTAACAACAATAATATATCCACCTATTCAATTGTTTTAAACGTATTGCACTGTCCAATTGATAAAGTATAGTATAATTTTGCTCGCTACACCTATTATTTTGTATAACCTACATCTTTTTTAAAAGTGTGTGTTTAAAATGGAAGTTATGGTGTTTGAAATGTGCATAAAATTTGAAAACTTCGACATGCTATATAAAATATGATGACATAAAACACTTTGAGTATTATTCGTATACTATAAAATAATAATTAGATATTTGTGACCTAATTCTATTCAGTCAATTGAATCGAATCAAAATAATAGCCTCTCTCAAAAATGAAAGCTTCTGTGTAGACGTGGTATGGGTAGTTTAAAATCAGACTTTAAAAAATTTCGTGTACATTCAAGGTACTATTTTCGATTTTCCGTTGCAATTGAACATTAATTCACTAGTTCGTCTAGGTAGTACTCGTACCAGCAGCACAAAAGAAAACTATATCAATACAGCACCACCTATAGGCACCGATTAGGGTCCAGTAACTGAAGACTTGTACTTCTCTATGTTGTTTTACTGCCCGGCCGTCAACATGTACTCGCAGTACGAAATGGATACAGCCACAGCGCACCTAAAACGTCCAGCTGTCGTCGACGCTTAAAGGGAGTGCGAGTGCGTGCGTCAGACGTGCGACTCAAGCGGCGGGCGCGGCGGCGGCACGAGCGGCGCGGGCCACACGCCCGCCGCGGCCGTCAGGTCCGGCGACGAGGTGCGCGTGTGCCGCGCGCTCCACCCGTCCTTGTCGAAGTCCTTGGTGCCGCCCACGGTGTGCCGCCGTTTGATTCCCCGCTCGGGCATGCCGTTCTTTCGCTTCAGCTTGGTGGAACGCCAGGCGCCGGTCTCGCGCCGCCTCACCACGTTCCACTCCCCTTTCTCCAGTTTGCTGAGGCGCTCGGCCTTGTTGAGCGACTCTGAGCGCTGCAGCCGCTCGGCTCTGCAGTTGAGGCTCTCGGAGCGCAGCACGCGCGCCTCGCTCCGCTCCGACTCTCGGTTCAGCGACTCGGAGCGCTTCAACTTGGCGCAGTCGTTGTCCTTGTTTTTCTCGTCGTCCTGCTGGTTCTCCAGCGCGGCGCTGTTCCGCTTCCCGCTCTCCGGGTTGGAGAGCCGGAGGCCGTTGTGCGAGGGGTACAGGACGCGCTCGATCGTCTTGTCGTTGTCCGGCATCGTGTCGGCGCTCGAGTTCTGCGACCTCGTGTCGACGTCCTTCTCGTCGTCGTGACTAGCCTTTTTTGGAATGATGCAGTTTTCTTTCTCGGAGTCGTCCCCGTCGTCGCGGGGCGCGCGGTGGCGCGGCCAGGCGCGCGAGTCGGGCTCGTCGGCGCTGCTGGACGAGGAGTGGCGGTGGTCCCGCGCGAGCCACGCCGCCTTCAGCTTCTGGGCGCGCGCGGCCGGGGAGACGCGCTCCTCGCGCTCGCTGTGCAGGCTGCCCTCCGAGGGGGAGCTGCCGGTCGACTTGCCCTCCTCGTTGTCGTCCTGGCACTCGTCGGCGTACGGGATGCTGCCGTCGTCGAGCGGCGACGAGTTGTTCAACGTGCGCAGCTTCTGGTCGAACGTGCTCGTCAGAGAGGACACCAAGTCTCCGGTTCCTGCAACAAAGTTTTGTTGACACGGTTACGTTGCGTTACGCGTTTGGTTTTGTTGAACACGAATACGTAAGCGGTTAATTCGTTGCGTCGTTAGGTGCGTGGGTGAACTGATGATTGATGAAATGTATGTATGTACAGAAGGCATATGCGATGACGTACGTCGATCTGCATTAGACGAATGCACGAGCATATTGAAGCCGTGCTGTCAGCAGCCTTTCAAAGCATTAGTTCTGGAGTCGCTGTATTTGTTCGCATCCATCCACACCACATTAGATAATATGCATTTTTGTATGAAAAACTACAATTGAGAAGTTTTCACACAAAAGTAGTGGGGGAGAGTGGGGTTTTCCGACCAGTATACGAGCTCCGAAATGATGAGAAATATCGTAAGCTCCTTACCGCGCTGTCCTGGCAGACAAGCTTTTGATTTAACTCGATTACATAGGAATTACGGTAAAGTAATACAGGGTGTTAAACAGATGATTTGCCAAACGGGATAGGTTTTGGAAGTTATATGGTCTTCCAGGACGTCTAAGTCTTACGTTTTTTGAGATAGAAAAGCGATTAAGATGTTAAATTGCAGGTCCAGAAATGCTTTCGATTAGTCTACGTTTTAATAATGTTTGGATGGATTTAATCGGAATTTCTAACAGCGCTCTCCCCTACATATATCACCATAAGTTAATATACACAATGAACAAATACAGCTCGCCCATTGGTTAACGTCGCCGTCCGCACACACTTGCAACACGCACGCTCACATTCCTATACCTTTTAGTGTGGACAAAAGAAAGGGATTGCTGTGTTTACTCTCTGACGTCAGTACTGCAAACCTAGTGGAGGAAATAGTAGACAGGTTTATTGTATACCTAAAGGTAATAGCGCAATAAAATGCTAAATATTGTATGGAACAGGTGGGGTAACTCAAATCTAAGGTCAGGATAAGTCTCAAATCTAAGATAAGGAAAGAAACTACAGATTTCAAAGGGAATGGTGAAATAATTTTGTATTTTCGTGAAAATGAGAATACCTACCATCAATAGAGAAGTTAGTGAGCGCGTGGGCATGCCGCGAGATCTCTTGGCGACCGCGGCCCAGCGCTGCCATCGTCTCTATCTCGATTCTGGAATGAAATAGTACATTACTGCAGCGGCCCGCAACTGAGGCATTGATGGACGAACGTGTAAATGTGGGCCGAGGCGTAGCCGAGCATGTTTGAGAAAAATATTTAACCCTCCATATTAGATTCGTTGATTTAATTATCCTCCGTAAAATATTTATTTATTTATTCAAGTCTTAAATCAATTGACCCTTAAAGAAGCTATTGAAAAAAACTTCTATAGATCTTTCATCGTAGACTGATGTCTGAATCATGTGAGGAACATGAAAGGGAGTTAGTACTATGTTCAACAGTGTACATTGGCAGGCTGATGAAGAGAAAAGTAAACTTACTTGTTAACCCCCTCGTGCTGCCTATTCACGAACCGATGCGGCAGTCCGTCGTAATCGGCCAGGGACGTGGTGAGGTGCGCGGGCGGGGAGGTGAGCGGCGAGTTGGGTGGCGAGCCCCCGGGGGACGCCCCCGCTCGCTTGTCCGGCTCCGACCACTTCTTGTCGGACGCCGGCTTGGTGCGCGGCTTGCGCTGGATCTTGCGGTTGGCCGCAGATATTATCGAGGAGACTATGTCGCGGGTGGACACGTCCTTGCCTGAAAAGTTTTGTCGTTTTTATTCGGAATTTAAGACAGTTTCTTTCAAAAATTCATAAAAATTCATTCAGTAAAATTCTTTATATAAGATTATGGTGAAAATTGTTGCAAATCATATTTTTCCAAGTGCCCTAGCGGACGGGATGTGGAGAAAGAAAATTATCTAGGTACGTTGGCAGGAAATTCCAAGGTGCTTCAAACCGTTTGAACAATTCAATCACTCATTTCTTAGATACAGTTATTTTAATTACCTTCAATTTTCTTCACATTGTGGATGAGCAGGTCTCGCGAGGGCGCGGGGGCAGGGGACAGGTCCTCGCCCGCGGGGGGAGGGTCCACCGGGGGCTCCCCTTCCTCCTCCTCGAAGTACCAATCGTACTGCAAAGAACGTAGGCACGATCAGCATTGCACATGTAAGGCCGTATACAGGCCCAAGAATACAAAAAACAGTAAGTTTTAGGCGTTTCGAGGGCCTGTTCCTTTTACAGTTGAAATTATGCCTTGTTATCTATTTGAAATTCATCAATTCATAAGTTCAGTCGCTAGGTATTTATTAAATTCTCTTAGGTCTGCAAGAAGTCTTTTCTCATTGTATTGTATGCAATAAAAAGTTTATTATGTAGTTTATATGGTACTCTTGATTTAAGACTTACATGCGTGAGGAAGGACTCAATAATACGGCACTGGCTGGACATATCATTGACCATGGCGAGCATGTCGTCGCTCGCGGCGCGGACCAGCGTCGGTCCGAACACGATGGCCAAGTTCCTCGCCTCCATCTTGTTGAAGGCGGAGTGCGCGACCACCCGGCGCAGGTGTTCGATCAGGTACTTGAGTGTCTCGTAGTGCGCGTCGGGCAGCGCGTGCACGAGGCGGCGCAGCTCGCGCGGCCGGTCGGGCGACCTGTCCGCCGCTGGAATAACAAGAATATTGGTCCTTCAACCCGGATTCAAATGTAAAGTAAGCATCAGCTATGAAAAGTATACCGAGCTCTGAGAAAGTGCCAACTTTGGTCTTTGGAGCCGGTTTATACCTAACGTAGGCACTACAAACGGATACTTTCATGTAAAAAGATGTGTATGTATAATACAGTTTGAGGGTAAGCTCAAAGAAGTTAAATTGGTCCTTCAAGCCGGATTCAAATATGTAAAGTAATCAGCAGCTAAGAAAAGTATTTATAAACTGAGCTCAGAGAAAATGCCAACTTTGGTATTTTGAGCCGGTTTATTACAAACGTACTACAGTTTCAGGGTAAGTCTTGGTCCTTCTAGACGAATACTCACCAATAAAAGCGGGATACATCTCAGCAGTGAGCAGCGGGTCAGGTAGCCTCCTCAGGTACGCCTTCAGGAGACTAGAGGCGACGTGCACGTCGGCCCACCGCGGGTCGTTATCTGGCGGGGGTTCCCCCCGGTCCAGGGCGGCGGCCAAGGCCGCTACACCAGCGGCGTTGCCTGGCACTCTGTACACTCCCACTGTTCGAAGGCCGTATGACTGTAAAAGAAGTTACACAGGTGTTTATTGTTATACAGGAAATTTCAGGTGGCCAGGAAGAGAGTAGGTATGAACTTTCGGTAAACGATGGTTTTGGTCTCGTATATTATATGAACTCTGTGTTTTCCGATGATGAAATCAAATGGTCTTCGCCACGAGCAAAGGGCTTTCAGTATCTAAATTTCTCCAGTTTATCCTGCGCTGTGGTTTTCAGGTCATTTTACCTATTAGAATTATAGCTAACCTCAACGGCCTGCGCGGGCAGAGAGACGGCTCTGGGCACGCAGGGGTGCTCGGGGTCGGCGGGGCAGCGCTCGAGCGGCGCGCCCAGCCAGCCGGCCGCCGCCTGCTGCGCGGAGCTGCCCGTGCCGCCGTGCATGCGCCGCAGCTGCTTCGCCATGCGCCCCTTCCACGTCTTGTTCTTGGGCGACGAGGGCAGCGTCGGCGTCGGCGGACCTGGAGTCATGACATTAAATGCTGTTGCTATTCTGTGGTGTAAAGATGAATTTGTGGGACTACCTGATAAAGTAGGTAAACCTGCGGATTTTTCGGAAGGGCGGATCCATGGAAACTTTAAAATGTCTCTAACTCCTAAGGAAATTATGAATTGCCCTCCATCCCAATATGAACATTGACATTATGTATGTAGTAAAATACATAGCTCTCATTCAACAGACGACGGAAGGACACGTCAGGGATGAATGCCGTCGGGTGGTAAACAGCAGCGTAGGTAATCAATCAGTGTATAACTGCCGATTAGGTAACAGCCAACGTGTAATTTATGGGTATGGTAAAAAAGGCCCAATCTAATCGACTTTGGCGATGAAAACAAACAAATGAGCTATTTCATTGGCTTACCAGATGGCGACCTGTTCCTGCCGATCTTCTTGTTGCGCTGCGGCGGCAGCGGCGAGGGGCAGTCTGCGGTGGTGGGGATCGCGGAGGCGGGGGACAGGGTCGCCTGCGCGGGCGTCTCCGGCGGCGGCTCGGCCGAGTGGCGGTGCAGCGCTGCCAGCCAGCGCTGAGCGTCCGCAGCGCCTTCCGCCTGCACACAAATCAAAATTATATAAAATATTTGTAAATGCAAATAATGTGCGGCATGAGTAAAAACTGACTGGCTCACTGACAGATCAACTAACAGCCCAAAGCGCTGAGCCTATATGGAGACTTGAAATTTTGCTCAAACGTTCCTCATAGCTCTGACGTGCACTAAGAAAGGGTTTTTCCCGTGGGAAAAACTTATATACTCGGGCGAAGCCGCGGGAAACAGCTAGTCGTAAATAAGTAGAATTTACAGCGGGATTTGTTAGCTGCGGTTAACGCTGCAGGAACTAGGTAATTGACCGAGCGAGCGAAGCGAGCGAAGCGTCTACGTTTCGAGACTGGCCAAAAATGCTCTTGTCCGGCTGGCTGTCTGTCTGTCTGTAATTCTCTACAGGTCGCATTTTTCAACCGATTTTGACGAAAATTTGGCATATGTATAAATTAATTAAACCTACAAAATGAGTAGAATAAAATTTTGAAAAACATTTTTTTTAGAGTACCTACCATACTCGCAAAGTGGGAGTGAACTTTTTTTTTCTTGTGAATCCCATAGTGTGGGATATCGTTGGATAGGTCTTTCAAAAATATTGCTGGTGTGTGAATACCATTTTTTCGATTTAGGGATCCGTTGGCGAAATATTAAGCTTTAAAGCGGTAATTTTTGTTAGAGTCACGTGTCCCCCCCCCCTGCCAGCTAAACGGTTGCTTCTGGAAATGTGAAAAAATTCATGGCAGTAGCATATATAACGTAGTTACAAGGAAAACTATTACGGCTAAGTAGGTTCTATTAGTTTTTGAGTAATAGTGGATCGACGTAAGAAAGTTGAAAAAATAAATTATGTTCATAGAACTGCATACGTAAAATGGAAAATTATTTTTTTCCGCGTGATATCCATGGCGTGGGGTATCGTTGGATGGGTCTTTCAAAAATATCGCGGGTGTGTGATAAACATTTTTCGATTCAGGGATCCGTTTGCGAAATATTAAGCTTTAAAGTGCTAATTTTTGTCACTTTAGTAGGTACTTTTTCTGTTTCCAAAGTTGACTTTTGTTGGTTTCTTTTAGGTTTGGTTTATAAGGGCTGGCGAGGTCTACTGTTCTCACGGAACTACTAGTTTATAAGTGTGCAGTTCGCAATTTCTTTTTCCATATTCTCTATTCCTCATTTCTCTATTCCTTCGAGGGCCATAGTAGTAGTAGTGAGGAGGATGTGTGGTGTGAACAAACCTGCAGCAGCAGCTCCGCGCCGGCGGCGGTGGTGACCCTGACGACGTGCTTGCGCTTGGTGTAGTCGTCTGCGAGCGCGGCCAGCGAGTAGCGCACGTCGAGCGCGTCGCGCGACGCCGCCGCCGCGTCGCCCGCCGCCCCGCCCACCACGCCTGGGCTCTGCAACAACCAACAACCACACATTAACACTATGTACTTGACATATGAGTATCTTTTCTTATTTTCGACAACTTCATGTTTGATCCACTAGTAGCGAGAGGATTTGAACCGGCGACGAGGTCATAATATTCCTTACTAAGAATGGTGGAGCCGTTGCAGTCAATCGAGACAAAATATGGACGCATTACACGCACTGAACGCCTGGACGCAGACGCCTTTTAAAAATTTGGTTTGGGTCAGTACCTACCTACTTAGGAAAAAAAAGGAATTAATCGTATGCGAGACCCCTTTAGGAATATCTATTCTACGTGGTTTTTGATTTCATTTGAATTACCAGATCAAAGCACTCTCTTTCTTTATCTACCTGACATTATTTTGACACCTATATTGGTACACTATACTACAGTCATAATACCTAGGTACAATATCGCAATCTCTAAAGATTATTAACGATTATCATAGATCACGATTCACAATTAACACCACAATAAAAACAATTATTGTTATTAACCAGACATTGTATTGCGTTGGCAATCCCAAAACCAGTCGCAGACGGACTGTGTGAAGCTAATTCATAGCTCACGGAACTTAAATTTAAAATGGCAGCTTTCACCCCTTAATTACAGGTTTATCTTTCCAAAATAAATAGGTGGACGTGAATCAGACAAGTGTTTAGAATGCATTTCGTGTTTTGGTTCCCATTATCTCTGTAAAGGCGACATTAATCAAACAAATGATAGTCGCGAAGCGGCGCTCGCGCATCTGGGTTACGGGTACACTCAATTAAAGTAAAAAGCATTCTAGGAATTTTTAAGAAGAGTATTTTTTTGTATCCAAAAATTTGAATAGATTGTTGTGGAGATGTTTCTAACAAACCCACCTACATTACCTAATTTGTTTTCTATGTTTCATTAAGTCAAAAACTGTATGTAATAATCATGTACGATATGACGTAAATTCCAGGCAATTTTTCTCCGTTAAGCAAATAAAAGTAGGTTTAATAAAATTATATTATTTTCTATATGTTTAGCTCAACCTTTACAGAGCGGAGGAGCGTAACATTTTTAACATTGAAATTTTTTTTATTCTTTAAAAATTGCAACGAAGTGTAAATGCACAATTGAAATTATCTTTTAATTTTAACTAGGTGCTATACGTAACTCCATAAACGAAAAATCGAACGAAAGTTGATCGAAAGGATGTCGGTCAAGTTGATTGCGAATAAATTGTATCCGATCTTTTAAATCCAGCCCACGCCTTTAATACGGATAAATTGAAGCTGTGTAGGTTTCATTGAAGTCAGCGGTACTCAATCTGCGGCTAATAATCTATATTTTGCGAATTTCCTTTATTCGTGAAGTGCTTGCGTGAATTTAATTTACATTACACACTTACTAATACACACTACACTTTACACACACTGTACACTTTTCTAATCTTGAGTGTTTTTTTTATTAGAAAGAAGAATTTGGATTTTTCCCCCTGATGTTAGAACTTTACGCGTTGTATCCGTGTCATATTTCCGATTCAAAATTATGGAAATCAATACGATGAAGATTTTATTTGTTTATAGTTAAGTAAGTCAGAGTCGTGATAATGGCAAGTCGCTTCTGAAAACGAGAGGTTTTCAGAAGTGACTTGCCATTATCAATATGTAACTACAAAAAGTTTGAGCACGGCTGACCGAGTAGCTAGCCCATGTTTACCAGCCCGAGGGCAGTACAGGCCTATACCACTTAGTGGAAGGAAATTGAAAGTGCGAATGCGGCCGCGTCTTCCGCAGCTTTCTGCGTGCCACTTCGTCACGGCAGGGGATTTAAGTACCATCCGTTCGTAAGGGACCCCCGGCATAGCAACTGATGCCAAATGGACCCGCCATTTGGCGTCCTGCAGAAACTTGCATCGGGCCCAAGTTATCGGTTCGCGTATGTCGCGGCCCAAGTTGTTGGTTCGCGTATGCCGCGGCCCAAGTTATCGGTTCGCGTATGTCGCGGCTTTAGTTAATGGTTCGCGTATGTCGCGGCCCAAGTTGTCGGTTCGCGTATGTCGCAGCCTAAGTTAATGGTTCGCGTATGTCGCGGCCCAAGTTGTCGGTTCGCGTATGTCGCGGCCCAAGTAATCGGTTCGCGTATGTCGCGGCCCAAGTTGTCGGTTCGCGTATGTCGCGGCCCAAGTTATCGGTTCGCGTATGTCGCGGCCCAAGTTGTCGGTTCGCGTATGTCGCGGCCTAAGTTAATGGTTCGCGTATGTCGCGGCCCAAGTTGTCGGTTCGCGTATGCCGCGGCCTAAGTTAATGGTTCGCGTATGTCGCGGCCCAAGTTATCGGTTCGCGTATATCTCAGCCTTAGTCGCGTGTTGCGACATGGGGCCCGTGCCCTAGTGCGGACGTTAGATATTGATCTATGTAGATCTGCATGCTACCGTAGAAAGCATATTTTAGGGTACAGTAGAATTCCATTGTTCGCTTAAAAGCATTTAGAGCGAAACAAATGGAATACACTATGGAGTAACTATAAGCAATAGTTAGTCATAAATGTTGTGGTAGACATCTTACAGTCAACTACCTATCTATATCTTATTAATATGCATCGCCAGCTCCTACATTCCTTGTGGTAGTAAAGCAAAATTGGGTGCAATTAGACTTATTTAAAAATTGTGAAAAGATCCATCCTACGATAGGTACACGATTATTTTACTACCACCGCTTCTGATAGGGGAAGATGTAAGTAAGTGTTGTGAGTTTGATTCCTTTATTCAATAAATAATTAAGTAAGTACATATTTCATTATTTGTGTTGATAAATGTGGAATTTTTTGAGAAGCCCTTTGTTTAATATTTAGCAGCTAGTGTTTAATACAATTTACGGTCATTTACTTACCTATTTGTTAACAGTAAGTGAAGTACCAACAACAGTAAGTGAAGTGCAACAAGTACCTACAGCCACTTAACTTATTAACGTTACATATTTCGTAGCATTATTAACTTTTCGTGAGTTCATAGATAATATCTAGAGCCATAGCTTTTTGTTTAATGTGAGAAGAGAACAGACTCGCTTTCAATAGTCTCAGAAACCGGCCAAAGATAAGAATCTACTATTTAATGCGTCTGTTCCACATTTACGCCGTGTATGCAATATCGAAAAACGTATGAAAACTGGTTTGTGTGTCCGGCGGTCCGACGACAACATTTCACGACCGTAACCTATTCACATCAAATGCAATTAGCGGGTCAACGTCTCGTCAAAAGTGGCACGCGGTGACGTAACGGATATCTTGCGCGCGCGCACCTCTGCGCCAAGCGGGGATGCTAACTGACAATTAGCAGGGACGCGTAACGAGGATGCTCCATCAGACCCAATTAGAGCTGATGTAAGTCGGAAGGGGCACCGGCGATTATGTAGAAAGTAAACGAAAGGAATTAGAAACTGCACATGAAGTAATTGACCCGATAAATATGTGGGTAATGGGTAGAACAGCACCTCGGACGATGGGTAATAACATATTATTTCTGGGTCAATTGCCCGGTGGCTTCCAATAATCGTAATTGCGATACGATACAGTTAACGCCCTCACCAACACGTAGAGAAACGAACGTATACTCTAATATTATGATGGGTTAGTTTACGATGTCCTAACATTGTCCCAGATTAATTTATTGCAGCGTCTGAGAGGCCATTGTCAGATATATTATGTGTGTACGCATTCTAGGATAGATCCGCTATTGTAAGTATCATAAAGTCATAAAAATATTTAAGCTCCGCCATATGTTCTACGGTATCCCTTGTAGGTTTTATTTTAATGTTTATTTGTTATTGTGTTTTGTTCCTATAATGTAACTCAAATTCTCATGGAACCCTGAATCTCATTACGTTTTCATTTTCAGTATCTTTCGCGATTTACCTGTTTACTTTAACCTAAGCACTGTCCACTTTGCACCATAGGCAATATCTTATATTTGTAGCTTACGCACACGCCTCTCTGTCTGTGATTCATCTTTGATCATTTATTGCTACACATCACTATACTACGATAGTAGTACTACTGCTGAGTGAATCGCCACGTTTAGCACCAAAGTATAAAACTGTTTTCAACCAGCAAAGTACTCACTGTGTCCATGCCACAGTAATCACACAATCGGAAACATTAATTTCGTTTTATGTGGAATAAGTTGGATACCATCCAAACTTTATCCTGATGGAAGAAAAAGAAACAGGAAAATGAGGCCTGTACAAAAGTTTGCATTGTCCACAGTGTGGTAAGTAATTCTTTGCTTCGCAGAAATTCTTTTTTTCATTGACTATTGGAAATTTTAGCAAATTCAAAGGAATATAGGCTTACCAATATGTCAGTGTACCAGAGCGTCATGACTTGGCCGGAGTCCACACGCGTCACAAGGGGGCACGAGCACCAAACGCCCTGGTCATTGTCGCAGCTCTAAGGCCACCTCACATGCACTTAATCAATCCCGCACACTCACTACGGTCGAGGGAACTTTGTACGTAAATTCAGGATGAGGGCAACGTCCCTAACGTCACTTTAACACTTCCCAAATAACACTGCGAGATCGCCACAGATTGATGATTGATTCCAACCGCAAAGTTCAAAGTTGTTTATTGAAAACCGCAATAAATCACTCCTTTTGATCGAACTGATCAATGGAGTTGATTCATATGAAAACAGTATAATATTTTAAAAGAGGAAATTGAAATTAATTACGGAAGTATGGATGCAGTCGCGCCGCGGGCGGGCGGCGCTTGCGACCGTCTGAAGGACTATGGCGCGGCGACGCGGCGTCGGCGTCGATCTGCCTGCGTCTGCGCAGAGAAAGTTCCGCGCAGACTCCGCGGCGTCTGCCAAAATGTACGTTTTCACGGTTCCGAAATTGATGTCTTTTTTCCGGGCGATTCGTATGGCACAATTGTGCTGTTTGACTTTCTAGCCGTTTTAGGTTGACACTAACTAATGAAACAATATTACTCTTCCAGCGATTTCTAATTAAAAAAAACATAAATATGTTCACTAAAAACTTGCTTAATTATGATCAATCAATAAAAATATCACGATTTTTCCTAAATTTTAATAACATTACTAACATCGTTATTTTAATAAAACAATGTTGTAATTTTTTATTCGTGTTAAATATACTTAATGTCCCTGATTTTATTTAAAAGATATTTCAGGTTTACGATCCGGTCGTAATTTCATCCGGTGCGCGATCGCACCGTGCGATAATCGCAATTCGTCATACTTTTCCTTCGCGGTCTGCACTCCAGGGCTGGCTGCATTATATTCAGTTTATTATTAGTATTTTATATAGGTACTGTTGTTAATGAGATGACACGCGTGATTTGTTACAAATATTCTTGTTTGACGTCAGAAAGTTTAACTTGCCAACGAGTTCTGGGAAATTATTAAAAATTTAACTTGTTTTCTGCAATAAAAATCAGTCAGCAGAGCAATATTTCTGCTAAAATATTCACTCTAACGAGACGGTTGATTCTAAAGTGACAGCCCTAGTGTTAATAGGCAGCCGTCATTTTGTCATTGACCTCTTGACAGAAGTTTTCACACTTTCCGTTAACACTGAATTGGAGCGAAGTAAATCGCATATTGAAGTAAAATCTGTTCCGAATTTAACAGAAATGAACATTTTAAATAAAGTTGAATGAACTCTGAATTAATGAGGAGTTTGCTTTTAAATGTCAATGAAATGAAATGAAAATCGAGAAAAGCCAAAATTAAATGTGCGTCGCAGAATTTAATATTCATGGACTGATAAATGGAAATATATAAAATTACGTGACTGAGATATGGCTCAAATCTATAGGCACCTGGCATTTGAATACGTCTACGAGAGATTAATAAATACTATTATTTAAGCATAGGCTAGGTAGGTAAGTACTTTTTTAAGACTTATTTTTCTATTTGTTAGAGTAATGGAAGCTGTAGCGACTAGGGCCAGCCCCTAGTAAAGATGAAGATAAGTAAACAAACTATGAATGTCATAAAAGTACGACTTCTTGCGCGAAACAGTGTTTCTACAAAGCTGCGTGACTATACCAACTTTCTGTGAGCGCCAACGCCAAGTGCATAAAACGATCGGTCATAACACTGACAAGGCAGTGATGAATAGCCAAACGAATGGTATACTCTCGTCCATTCTACAAGTTTTAAAAGGCGCTTTCTGTAAATAATGTCACGATGTTTTCCGCAATATTTGCATTTGTACTTTATGTAACTCTTGCGGTAAATCCGTCTTTTATGTTAATAGGGACGGTAAAATCTTTACATACGAGTACCTTCGTATTCTTCACGTTGCACTTCACGGTCCACTGTTGGGCCCAGCTTATAGTCCACCCACTACTTTCAGGATAAAATAAAGCATTGGCTCTGCAGAACGAATTGTTAGGTACCTACTTAATTTGATTTATGTGTGTCAAAAATTTCTAAAAGCATTAACTAAGGCAAAAAGTTGTCATAGATAACTACGTATATCTTAATAGATTTTATAATACCGACTATACTTTATCAATTCTCAATAGGCTACACTCATGTTATTTAAAGTAGGTAACTTCTACCATGACTAAGTGTGGCGGCCAAACAGTAGAGCCTTTTATTTGGTGACTCAACAGTGATGTTTCTAACGTTTTTATGGTAGAAGGAAGCGATGTGTCATCAAGACTTGATATATTTAAAAATGATTAGATAAAAAAAATTAAATCCCAATAAATTACCTCAGTGAATCCCATAATTGTGAAACTGTCCTCGAAAGACTTACTAACTGCAGAGGAAATAGAAGAAAGTAGCCCAGTAAAATAACATTCTAAGACCTGAAAAAATCATTATAATGGGAAAAATATAATAAACAGAGATAAGTTGGAAGGAGAAGAACATTTTCAATGGACCAGTGTCAAGAAAATGGGAAACCTATTCAATTTAAAGCTGGACAAAGAAGAGTTTAAAAGAAGATTAATGGACAAGGAATTGAAACTTAAGATGTGATCGAAGATTGTTCACCTTTATATTTTATATTCAAATAGCAAGATATCATAACCTCATGAATGCACGTCGTGATTGCTCCCTGCCGAGCTACGTTGCCACTCAATAGACACTAAATGAGTCTCAGTCTTGTGTAACGTGGTAGAAAGCCACTCGATTTGAAAAGATTGTCACAGATATGAATTATTTGGCAATCAATTTTACATTGCATAAACATAAAATTGACAGTTAAGTAGGCAGACTTGGCTTCCTTATGGCAAGTCAATGTAAGCAAGAGGCTGATAGTTACTTTCCTTGTTATGGTAGAAATTACCGGAACAGAGTCTGTATTTCTAACACTTAGTATTGAAATATGAACCATTTATATAGAGAGTTTAAAATCATTCATCTAATATTTCCTTCAAGTACCTATTCCTCTATTGTTAGTAGGCATAGTACCTCTGATTCTTTCGGCTTTGTCTATGATGTGAGTATGAATCATAGACAATTTGGCGAGTTTGCGTGGCCCAAAATTCTTTGCCAAATAGTAAAGTCTTTATTGTTTCTATTAGTCTCAAATTGTGAGAGAACTGACTATTCTTATTCGACCACAGCTTCCGAGGTCTTAGCGCTGTGAAGAAGAAGCGGCGCAAATGTCTTATGATTATGACAGATATCAAAAATCCTGGTTACAGATACCAAAAACAACGAAGATTTGTTATTGTTGTATCAAAACATGCAGCTGGTAATAAAATAAAAAGCGAATTGCGTCAAAGCTATCCTAAATACGCAAGTATTATGTAACATCCCAAAAGTTTGCAAACCAAAGCAGTGTCTGCAGGTCACCATGACATAAACCAGATGAGCGGGAGTCAATGAGCTCATCTCTAGTAGATTTTGCTTTGCAGTTACGTCAGGTACGAACGTCATACAAGCATTTGGGTCAGCTTGTTATTACAATGTTTTATGACCCATTTCGAGTCTATTTGTAAGTAAAAGATATTGTTAGGAAATAGACTGGATAGACTTCGAGAAAAGATAAAGAAGAAAAGCACGAAAAGCTAGTTCGAGCAAAGCCATCCTCCAATAAACAAATAAATCTATAACACCAAACTACCTATCTATGACAATGTATTACTGTAATTTCACATGAAACTGAAATATTTACAGCTGCCTAGTTTAGGTTAGTACACATGGTTTTGGTTAGTACCTGTTTAGTGTTTAAAAAGTTGCTGTTACTAAAATTTTTTGACGAGAAAAAGCTTTATATGTACCAGTTAATAAAGATAGTAAAAGAAGTTGGAAGATTGAAGTGTAACGCACCTACATGTAGTGTTTATATAGTAAATTGAGAAACTAGAACAGTTTCATAACTTTTATAAACCAATAAGTAATCTTAATAAGACTGTACTCAATTAAAAACTAAACTATTAAACAAAACATGAAGAGTAGTACAAGTTGAAAGTTCATTAGAACGAAATGGTGCGATAGCGGGAAATATAAAAGAAAGATAAAAGTGTGTTAATTTTTTACGAGCATAACCGTAATAATAAATTAGAAAATGAGGTTATTGATAGCCTCACTGTTACTATAGATACCTATAATGTATAGGTAGGTAATAATAATTTAGATTGAGTTTTCGGCACGGTTAAGGATGTGTTTGACTTCAAGAATGCTGCGGCAACATTACTTTGCTTGAAAGCAGTAATAGTGTCGGTTCTTTCAATTAGTTCTGTTTGTCTAGGATAGGTAGGATAGGATAGGTTAGACCTACCATGGATTTCGCAGGGATTTTTTTTTAAGTCTAAGATTTCAAATATGACTTCAAATATGATTTGATAAAACACAAGTACACATTACAAGTATTTTTAATCAATTTTGAAATATAACAGTGTCATAAGGAAATCAGTTGAAACGACAATTACTTAACGTTTACGCGACTTGCGCACGCGCAGTGGAGGCGGGTCCAGTTCCGTATTAAGTCAGGGCGCAGATTTTTGAGGGCGCGATATGAAAATAATTTCGTACCTAGAGCAACGCAATTGATACCGACATAAAATTGGAAATACCTAGAATAGGTTTTATTACATTTTTATTAGTTGCCAACTCTTGTGCGTTATGAAAAAAAGCTCTCCGAACCTATCAAAAGTAGTAAATAAGCTATACTCGTAAGTATTAATTATACTACTAATAAGTTAATTTATAAAGCTGTTATTCGGTATTTTAAATTACTTCTAAAGAACCAGAAAAAAACCTGTGCTTGGGTCACTGCGGACGGCGGCATGGCGATCACTATGAATCACTTCAACAGTCTACAATAAATCCACAGATGGAACAGGCCACTTCCTCCGTAATGCAAGGTTTAAGCCTGAGTATTCGTGATCGCAGCAGATTACATTTTTTGCATCAAACTTAGTTGCGTCCGTCTTTTAGCTAGATTAATCCTTTAATTGCGTATGAGGTTTCCACTATTCTGAATACCACAAGGACATTTTAGTCTGCCCGGGGCGCCAATAAACTGAGCTACGACTCTGTGCGCGACCGACACCGATACGCAGCCGCGCGGCGCGGGCGCACGCTCCATCGGAAGTCGATCGCGCGGAAATGCGACACCACCTAGTCAGCTTATGTATTATGCAGCTTAATAAGCGGTTAAGCTTTACGCTTATATCCGATGTGTAACGAGTTACTATAAAAGCCGTGATACCCTAGCTAGTTGTGCACTCGCCTCACTTCGCGTCGTTGGTTCTGGACCCTACCAATAAGTTTCTCGCAGCTTATGCACGGTTTATCACACACAGGTTTTTCGATGGAGGAAACCGCTGCATACGCCAAAGATTTGAATTTTTATTCGAAGACGTATGTGTCGGGTAGTCCACCAAAAACGAATTGGGGTACCGTTGGTGGACAAGGATTTGGCCCAACAGACCCAGTAGAGTCGAAGTGTCGCCATACCATGAAATAAATCATAAAATATATAAAAATAAATAAATTTGGGCACCTTTGCACCGGCTACGAGGCGAGGCGGGCTGTTCGACTGCTAGGGTCGTACATAGTTTATATCTTTGTATTTTTGTGTTAAGTTATCTTTAATTATTTGATAGTTTTGTTAATAAAATTTTCTAATCATAAAAATAAAATGATTTGATTGATTAATATTAATGTTAATATAGACTGAACCCGCACGTTGCGTAGACTTTTTATTCTCAATAAACATGCAATTAGCATAGAAAGTAAACAGTAATAATTGGCAATGGGTCCGTCTGCCCACTCGCCTATTGAATGACTCCATTGATGCGGAAACCGTCTGGAAGAGTCATGTGGGCGTGATTGTTTTAGTACCGCGAGCGCACCGGGCGAAAGTGCCTCGCACGTACCTCGTAACTGGATGACTAATTCTGGGCGACTAAGGATTTATTTACGATTATAACACGGATTACAAAACTGCTGCGCCCACGACATAACATCGTTAAAGATAATGCCCAAAGAACAGCGCCTTAAGCCATGGGCCATTCGATTGATAGATTTTCACGGAAGGATATTTAGTCAGGACAAAGAGGAGTAAGTGTCTCTATATATCTATTTCTTTCTGAATGAATTGCTTATAGTTATACTTTATTATAGACGCCCAAACCAATCGTCACTTCAAACATACAGGAAGCAAATATAACGTCTTTTAACTCTGTTTAAATATTAATAAGTATATTTTTCATCGACACGAATTATAGAGAAATTTTGAGTTCGAACGAAACATTATATTACGTTTGATGCGTATCCAGTATTCACATAAAATCATTTCCAGTGATTCTATTTCTAAGTCCGTTGTCTATGCAAGGCCGATGACCCCGGTAGCATGCTCGGACGCGCCTTGCATTTCCATGCGTATGCACTGAGCATAGACAAGCGGTGGGATAAGCTTATTGACAGTGCAGCGAAAATGTTGTTGCGATTATTTCTTTAGAAATACTACTTAATAGATATAGGCCTGTTTACGAGAGAGAGGCGACGACCTGTGCTGAGGTGAGGAGTGAAGAATACTAAATAAGGATCGGCAGCACCGGAAGCAGCATTGGTGCAGGCTACGGTGCTATCCTTTCATGTTTTCCATTGATTTGGGAAACAGTGGAAAAACCCTTTAATTAAAAATAGGGCATGTAACGTTGTACCTATTAAGTAGGTAACACGTGACCTTCACTGTTAAAGAATATCTCTATTGCAAATGTCAATAAAAAATTAGTTTGATGATAGGACTGCTTTTTTTGGACACTGGCCAGAAATCTTAGTTATCTCACAGATAGGATAGTGTCAGAAGATGTTAGAGTAGAACTTTAAATAGGTAGGGATTCGAAGAGATATTAAAAACAAGCACGGTAAGCTTACTCAATGAATTTAGCAATATATCGAGTCGACTTAAAAAATCGAATTGCATGATTCAATGCATTTGTTTGTTTTCATATGTGAAACGCAGTGTTTATTGGCGGTACTTGTGATTACACGCAAAGTACCAACCAACAAACATTGTAGCGTGCATGCTTGCTGGACGCATGCGCGTTTCGCAGAAGCCAGACACTCGGTCTGGAGGATCTGCGCGAGCGCACACAGGGTTGGCACAGCGGACCATATCAGTTATCACTTTACCGTAAAAGTGGGTGTTGATTTGAAGAAATGTTCGTAAAGGAAATAGTGGGAGTATAAGTTAAGATATCCGCCATTAACTACTTTTGCGTATAAATAAGCAGATAAATGTTAGTGTAAATTTTGTGCGAGAGAAATTAATTTAAATAAACTATTATCATCAAATGTGAACTTATTTTAACAATAGAAGCTATCCTAAGCGGAAGTGGCCTTTATCGGATGATTGCTCCACAAATTTATGGGAACTTCTTCTGTTTTACTTTACTTTTCTTCCCCGTTTTGGGGCGTCAATGCATTTCCCTTATAGCGATTATCGGGTAACTCCCGAAATTTGGCTACGAAACGGTCCGAAGGGAACTTTCACCTGTCTTTCGCCTATCGAGCAACGCTGGCGCCCATTATTTTATCTCTCTCCTGATAACTGTCTACTGACAAAAAAAGCGCCAGTTGCCGGATAGCCGAAAAATAGCTAAGCGTTCGTTGAGTTAACTTACCTATGTAACGATGTTTTAGTTTCGCTATATATTTTGGCCCATTGCGATTTGGCCGACATGCAGTGTACTACTCGCCTAAACAGGGGTTCTACTCGTCTCGCCATCAGGTCACGTAATCGAGTTGACAACCCTACACTCACAAACGGCGTGGCAGTGGCGGCCATGTGGCCACTGATTGCTTTATATCCGTGCCTTATTTGCCTACTTGTGCAATTGCTGGAGCGAGACCCTCGTGTGCCCGGGCCTGATTGAGCGTTACACTTACAGTTGTTATGGTTTATGGTTCGTATCAATTACTGCAGCCTGTAATGCGATTTAACGACCCTCGTTTACGATTCCCATTACTATACAAAGCCTTTGCTTCATTGCAAATTGTTTACTCTTTCTACCATTGTTTTTGTCACTAATGTAATAATACTACCATAAGCGCTCTTAGTAAAATAATAAATATTATTAATGATAATAATGGACCGTGAAATAAACGTAAATTCACATTGAATGAAAATTCCATAAGCAATTTCAAAAATAAGCCTGAAAACACAGTATACATTTAATCCTATGGGAGATTTTACAATTAGCGTTAGACTTGACTCTTAGTACGTAATAATGATAATAATTGTCAACGAACCTCGGAAAATACCGGACATAGTGCAGATATCTGGAATAACCAGCGCCATCTAATAGCTTTTAATGACAGGAGCATGTGGGTATGCGCATTCATCCTGCCCTGCGCAGGAGTGGCATCCGTTCCTAGAACTAGCGCAGATCGACCGCTGACAGACAGACAGACGGCCGCACAATGCGACTTGAAGCCAACTGATGGTCAGATTTGCAGGAAATGGTCAAAGTGATTTGATGACAGGGTTTAAGACAATGGAGCTATTCTTAAAGTGATTGAGTTCATCTGATTAACACTAACATAGATAAAGAATGACACGATTGAACGCTATTTTTACCGACTTCTATGTAAATAGGATCTACTTGCTAATGTTTTTCTAAAAAGAAAACATTTAGAAATAAGAAATATGACCTATCTACCTAATCATAGGAATAACTACCTATTGTGCGTTTATTTTGAGGGTGAAAGGGTGTCAAAGAACAAAATTGAAGCATGGACTTAATAAGGGACGCTCTGCCGAGCTGAGAATAGTCACGTGCACAACACTGAGAGAAATAAACATTTTTCTTTGAAAGAATATTATGCCGTAAATAAATGAGGCAAATCTACATACTTTGTGTGCTCAGAAATATTCATGTTTTGCGCTGATTTACCTACTCGCGTTTGGTATAGCTATAACCAAATATAGGTATAAACATTCACACCGAGCTCCTACGAATTCATTGACCGCTATTGACTAATCAAATAAGTTAATTCCTGACCTTGCTCCAATCCTTAACATTAAATAAATAGGGGTTACGGTTGCATCAATTATTTAATTCGAATTATTAACTCAAGTTTTAGGTCAATGACACACGTGTAGCTCAACATAAACGATGGTATTTTCGACACAGCTGAAATAGTTTTGAGTTAAGAAACACTTTAGGGAGCTGCCAAAGAGATCGCTAATAAAATCTGGTAGTGACTGACGTTTTGTTTACGAGGGACGTCGTATTGCGAGACGCTTTAACATTCCACCGGACAACGTGTCGAAATGCACGTGCGCCAGTCGACTGCGAAAGAATAGTGGCACCAGCATGAATCAAAAAATTTTGCCACTCCCTTAAGGATGAGTAATAAAAGCATCCTATGGGTGTCAAAATCGTGTCAAATGGATTAGGTACAATATTGTAACTCACTCACACATTCTCATTTTCAAACTCCATATAAATTTGTATTAGCAACCTCCTCCCGCTACTCCGCTTCCTTTGTCCGCACCCCCCCGGTAAATGGCACCATTGGTTCCGATACTAAATATCTCCACAGGGAAAGCGCGCGACGAAAGAAATTTAAAACTTCTTGGGCACCATGAACAGATAGTTAATGTTATACCTAGTCGTAGACGGGAACTTGGTGGGTAGTGCTGATGAAGATTGGGCTTGAAACAAGGTATCATGTTAACTCACCATGACTTAACTCTTTTACATTATCAAAAATATTGTATTTAAGACCAGGAGTCTTGTCAACTTCATACAGTACAGTCACCGTAAAGTACTATCGGTGCTTTACTTCTACAGAGCAATAGAATTTAAACCACACCTGGGCGCATTGGATATTCAATATCCCCTGGGATATCTTCTAGCTACGTGCCTGCTCATATAAAACATCAAAAACTGAAAACTATCGTAACTTCCTTGCATACGTTACGTTATAGTATAAAATTAAGAACTTTTAGTAACAATCCTGTATTAAATTTTAAATGAAGGCTACGATGGACACAGTATGTTACCCATAGTTTACATATGACAGTTAAAATATACACTCATAGATGTGTCTATACTTAGCATTGTTCTAACGTTATTATAGGTAACAATTCAACGCACTAACTATACCGTGTTAGTAGGTAACTTGTGACACAAATAAAAAATCTTATGATGTGAAATCATCCGCATTTCTGTATTTGTTATCCTATAATATTTATTATATTATCATCTAAGTCCTTGGTTACATTTTAAAATATTATGTAAGTGTTATACACACAAATAAATGTTTCTATTGTTATTAAGATTTAAAAGATACCTCAAACAATTTCTGTTATTTTTGTCGGTACGATCTCCAAGAATAACATTGATTTACACTTAGGTGTATACCCACTAAAGAGTGGAAGAGAGTTAGTCACATAATACAATCAACAAAGAAAACCATTTGCAAACTCTCAAAAATCCATTAGTCTTCACTTTATCATTCGCCCTCGAGTATTTGCATCATTTAAGGTGATACTATGTAAACTCACTCGATTCTGGTTCTAATTAAATAAAAACTGAAGACTTTAAATTATAATGCAAAATGATTTAAATTAGTTTTATTTCTATTCATTTGAATCAGTTATTTACCTGAGATGATTAATTTATCTTAGAAGTCCCGTACCCTTGAGATATTAGATACTTATTCATTTATTAATACCAAAAATTATAGACTCGAAAACGGTCGTAGTCCAAGTAAAAAGTCGTAGTCGGACTAGGTTTTAATTTGTTACAGAAGTTACGAGTTTTAAGAGAGTTTAAATAGTACCGCACCAAATACGGAACATTAAACATGCGAGGAGCCGATGGACGTCGGTAATTGATTTGCGATTCGATAGTTAAAGTGTTGCCTTAAACGAGTTCGTGAATACTAACTACAGTTAAACGAAGTTATGAAAGCAATCGCTTGACGATTACAGACGACACGACGACAGCTTCGTATGATACGAGTATGACATAATCAGCTGCGTGCTATCGAGACGCGATGGTCAAAAGTAACACTTTCGTCTTACATACTCGCACATTAATAATGAACATATCTCCACGCTATGTCCCTGATGGGGTAGGCACAAAGAACGGAGCGCCAAGTAGCGCGATTCTGACACATTTCTTTCGCTTCGTTCAGTTTCATCATTCTCTTCACACGTTCCTAGTAGTTCCTACTTATTTAGCTTATTTCTTTACAAAATTCTTTATTTATTAACTGCCTGATTTTTTGGGGAAATGGTCATTTTGGGCATTTTGAACGTGAATTCATTGATTGACAAGTTGTGTTTAAAATTAAGTCTTTAATTAACAATTACAAAACTTGATGATTCATCCAACATTTATAAAATGTGTATATGAACCTCACATCAGAAGTCATGATGATAATTCGATGGCACGCGCCGCACCACAATACAAATTTCTACCGCAACTGATCCAAGGATGAATTGTTGAATACCGATTGCGTGGCAGGACCAATTTGCAGGTGGATCACGCGCGTGCGCCGCCGGCATGGCGTCATATCCTCCACTGAATTGGCCACGATAATTAATAAAAGAATTGCGAGCGCAAGGCAATACATGGCAATACTATGTTCGGTAGTGGCAGGCGGTTTTTGACGCATTGTTGACGTTCTTGAAGACTGATTGTTTGCAGACAAAAAACTGTTGCGTGTTGAATGGAGAATGTTCAGTAGTAAGGTCAAAAAGGACGATTGCTTGAATAGGTTACAGGTTAACAGTATGGATGTGTGAGAATATGTCGGTCCAAGGCTTTGGTTATTAAACCATCACCGAAAGAGCGTTTGATTTATTGTTTATGTATCGTAATTGATTACATAGAAAGAAATTTGTAATACTTAAAGTTTTTGAGTATTTCGAGATCAGGGCCAACACGATGTGTTCTACCGAGAACAATCAGTAAATGTCCTTAATAAGTTTCGAAGAACTCATTTTGTCCAAGGCATGGAAACGACGAATGCTCCCAATTGAATGGAATTAGGAGAAAGGAAAGGTTCGGAACTCCGAAGTGTAGTGATTCATCAAATCTTGACGGTTTGCCAGCACATGGCGGCAGCAGCCGTTTCCACTAGTCTAGTGTTTCCGTGTTGGGTGCATTTGCTATAAATGGAACTAGTTTCGGAGTAAAACTGAGCAGTGTTCGACATAATGTACATCTATTTCGGACTACAATAGAATATCGAGCATAGTGCGTGGTCATTGATTCCTAAGTTCTTTATTAGCATGGACGGATAGATGTGAAAATTTATTGATTACGACTGTGTAAGCTTAATCTCGCGGGATAGATAAGGAAATATGATGCTTGATAAACCAGATTCCTCCGTGTTTCAAAGCCAGATATCGTCCTATGAAGACAGTGACGTCTTTGACGTCTTGTCACATTCATCCGGCTGTCTGCGCGTGCGTTCGCGTGTCTTCCCATAGCCTCCGCCGTGTTGTCGGAGGTACCCCGTATCGAGCTGTCATCTCCTGCCCATTATGTACGCGGCATAGACATGTGACCTCGGTGCCTGCGCGCAGGTCGCACGCAAGGCCGCGTGCCTCAGCGTCTCCTTTTACAATGAAATTGACAATCGACAGGTTGAGAAGCTTTTTAAGGAGATCTTCGTCGATCGTCAATTGTCTTGTTTTTGCCTGTGACGTTGAGACGGCGCACGAGTTTAATTTACGATTATACGATTAATATTATCGCTAATGTGTTTTTCATATATTATGACATTTTTCTTCCGACTTGAATGGTACGTATGCGTGTGCGCAGATTTCCCTTTTATAAGGATCGGTATGTTAAAAAGAAGGTTAAGTGTCCCGGAAAATCACTAGAGAATAACATGGAAAGTGAAGTGATTGAAATGCGGGAACGTTATTGTCGGTTGCTTTCACTTAACATAAATAGTTCAGTACAATATTGATAGATAATGTGCGTAGGTAGGTACTTCATGGTGTAGCTTCAAGCTAAATAAAGGTAGATTACATTAAGACTTTTATCATTTTCGCTATGTAATCTTCGATTCAGCAACTTTGCCTCCATTTTAAAGATAAATCATGAATAGACGAATTTTCTCTCACAACCGCTACGTAGAAGAAGGTCGAAGACCTTTGATGAAAGTCTTACAATGAGGTCTTTATAAATGCGAGAGGCGTTTAAGGTCCTGAATCGCTTTGATAACATAATACAGAAATTGATGATCCAGCAAATTCCAAGGAAACGGTCCGAGCATTAGCTGTAAAAGAGCATTCTAGAAAATGAAAGTTGTGGCTTTAACCTCACGTTGAATTACGTCAAATGATGTTTCTAAGGAGAATGTCAAGTTCATCGACCTCCAAATGAGGGTCTAATGAAATTATTTTAAATTAACGAGATAAGGCGGTAAATTTAATTTTCAAAAGGGACGGAAGTGAGATGGATTAGCCTTATTAAATTCCAAAGTGCCGGCTTCGCATAGGTACAGTCAGAGTCTGTGCTAGAATATCTACCTTAGTTCAGAAGTTTCAGGTTCGATGTTCAGCTGTGTACAAATTTAATGTTTGTGTTAAAAATAAGATATTTATGTCCAGTATATGTGTTCTATGCAAAGTCAAGTCAGATAATTTGTTTCGTTGTGTTATGAGAAGACGAAAATGATATTTTACTTCATACTTTTGTGTTTTACAATTTTAGATGTAATACTACCTAAGTAAGTAGTTGAAAAAACACGAGTGTTTTCATTCCTTGTTATACTCAGTTACATTACATCCAATACCGTAAAATTCATGAAAAAACACGAGTGTTGTCATTCCTTGTTATACTCAGTTACATTACATCCAACACCGTAAAATTCATGAAAAAACACGAGTGTTTTCATTCCTTGTCATACTCAGTAGTTACAATACACACAATACCGTAAAATTCATAAAGGATACTTCCTTGCAGTAGGTTACCTACCTGTCATTAAATTTTACATAACTATACATCGGATATATTAATTAAACATTAGGGTCATAGCACATGTAAGGCTTGCGACACACTAGCGCGGTGGTGTAGACGCCGTGGGGGGCATAGGGGGGGGATGTGCGAACCGCGTTGTTGCAAGTTTAGATACCTACATGATTTGTTCTCTTTTTTTTATTCGATGCCAACAGCTAAATAACTGCGGAGTTTTTCGGAACTTCATGTATATCTCCTCCGTGGAACTTCAGTACGGTTTACCACAGGCTTTTCGGTGAAAGAAAACATCGCAATGAAACTTGCATACGCCAAAGATTACAATGTATATACATCACTTTCTTAGAATATTTTAAGAAAGACCACCAAACACTAATTGGGGGACCGTTGTTGGCAAACATGTTACTTATTTATTTAATTAATATACTAATGTCCTAAATAACATTGTTTATTAATTGCACACGCAAATTTATTACAGGAAATTAGCTCATAATGTAAATTTCCGGCAATAATTTTTAAAATTAAAAAAAATTTCAACACTTGTTCCTTGCAATATTAAATTTAGCAAACCTCTAAGGTCAATCAGTTATGCCATAGTGAAGGCCTAAAAGTTATATAAAATTAAAATAAAGAATGGAGATTAAACCGTCTGCAGTAAACACGATATAAAATAGTTTTATGTCAGGTTAGAACCATTATGACCTTTCGTTGGCTATATAGCGAAAGTTTGAATAGTAAGACCGACATTAATATTTAAATCTTTTAATCCTTTGATATTAGAAAATTTTAATAACACCTAACCGGCGATCGTCAATTATGATCGCAGCACCTAACGAACGCTTTTAAAAAGATCTCCTATGCTCACTTTACATAATTAACTCCTTTTCAGTATTCCTATCAAATTGATACTTTGCATATTATTATGCGCAGCGTTTAATTTTTAAGCTACGAATTGAACTTTCAAGTTTTAGAATGAAATTTGTACTTAAAGCAAAGAACAAAAAAAAAGGATTGCACACCGATGTTGTCTTATTAGTAGAAAAGTCTTATCAAAATCTGTCTATAAATTTTTGCAATATTTCTGTCTACAAATTGCCAAGCACATATACAGGGTGTAAATCTGCATGCTTGCCAATATAAATAAAAAACACATGTCCGAAAAGTTTATTCCGATCTGCACTCCAAGACCCTGTTACCTTAAAATTGTTGTAGATTTTAAACGTGGGAGTTTATAAATGATATAGATTTAATTTGCAGCGTTCCTTACTATTGTCTCTGAAAATATGGCAAGTATGCAGATTTACACCCTGTATAAAGCCTTAGCTTTTACATGCGCGGTGCGTGTCGGAGATTAATTTTTAAATTTGTATAGATATCGAATTTTGGAAGCGAACGAAGCCGCAGGCGCCAACAGGTAGTCCTGTATAAACAATAGATAAATACACCGAGAGCCGGCCACGCGCGCAATGTGCAGAAACTGGGACGTTACCATATACGTTCCAGCCGTTGACTTTTCGGGGTCAAGATCAACGCGGATAAGGTCAAAAGGACCGAGGCACACCTGGAGCACAATATATTATATGCATTCAAAGAATTATGATTAGAAAATATTTTATTTGACATACTACTATAAAGCAACACCATGCATGCTATACTAGCTGTTGCCCGCGGCTTCGCGCGCGTGGTATAAGTTTTTTTCTCTAGGGAACTGCCCCAGGGTTCGATGTATATCGAATGTCATCAAAATCCGTTCAGCGGTTTAGGCGTGAAAAGGTAACAAACAAACAGACAGATAGAATTACTTTCCCGTTTATAATATTAGTATGGAATTTAGGATTGGTATGATGTGTGAGAAAATTGGCCGACAGTTCTATGATAATTAATTTTTAATTTATTTAAAGACAAGTAAAGGACAATTTACAAATATAACACCACGAGTGTAATGTGTACTTAAGAGAATCCTGGTATGGGATTAGAAATATTAAAACAATAACTAGCTATTTATTAATAACAGCTATATACTCGTACAGTTAACCACAGTCCTATGAAACGAAATATAGTCTTACACAGACGTGGGGCTAATACATATAATACCAACATACGAGGAAAGGATTTTGTTACGCAGTTTGTACGGTGACTGTGACAGACCGACGAAGGTAAGTTTTAAGTAACAACACATTTATGTTACAACTTGTAACAGTATCTACTCATAACTTGTAAGATCACAGTTACAAGTTGTAAGTTGGCTTGAGTAAAGGCACGTATTGAAATCGAATGTAAGTAAGTTTTAAGTTTTTTGCTGTAGCTCCAACTCTCAAATACCTTATCTTAAGTAAATACATTTAAGTTAGGTTACATTTGCATATCGTCATATCGAGGAATTTGAGGTGTTTGTATAGATATATCGCTATAAAAAACGTCTATTCTTCTTATCTTTAACGACTATGTATTTTGTCGTTATATTTAAAATTTCGAGTATTGAAATCGCTCTAATGGATGGATGGAAACTAAAATTAGCAAAAACAAGTCACAAATTACATGAAGATCGCTTTCGTTTATTTCAACAAGTTCTCAGTTCGTTACTGAGACTTTTTAAACAATAAACATTATTAGACGAAGGTATTTAATAGGTATACGTAGACGTAGGTAGTAAATAGGTACATACAGTATTATGTTTCAGATTTTTATAACTTTTAAGATTTAGCTTCTGGTTTGCAGTGATATAGTTACATTTATTTGAAATTGCCTTAAATATACATGTTATTCTCTAATCTACTGCCCTATCTAGCCATTTTTAGGTTTAAGGCCGCAGAAAACAACTTTTACTATAAACAAGACGTTATTTGGAGATAAAAAATAAAATAAAAAGTTAAACCTGTTACGAGCTAACACCAATATATGACTACATTATTGTTCTGATGCATAATCAACTATTTGCCTCGCTCTTAGCACAAAGAGATGGCAGTCTGGTATTTAGCATTAAGTTAGTCACTACTATTAAACCTACTGTTATTAAGTATCATTATGCGGTTTTCACAAAAATTTCTCATACACAAGCAAAACCAAAACCTGGAGCAAAACTGAAATAATATTTGGCTCTAAATAATATTAACCAGTTAATCCAGTCTTATAACTCAACGTTAGACATTTGTACAATTTTAAAAAGATGGGTTTCCATTCTGCAAAAATTGTGGCCTTGTTGACTTTTCTTTTCTATTTATTTATCTCCAACTATTAATACGTCTTAAATTAGATTTAATAGACTTATAAAAATCAAAACGTAACTACGTCAATTTACGCAGATGCGTTCAGTTAATTACACGGTCATAAGAAAACATAAACATATATCCCTAATGAACCTTGACATATTAGTTTTCATGCACGAGAGAAGAAATTTATTTATACTTCCACTCCGACTGACTTAAGAATGAGCTAGTGTGTTTAAAAATAGTGTTGTGTTTGGCGTTGCCATGCCAGGCGCTTTAGGAATTTCATTTAGGGAAGAGAACCGGAAAATGTTTGTTTACTTGGGTTATGAGATGGAGAAAAACGGTGTTCATCACGAGTTGACAGGTTATACGGACAACCTCCTGCCTACGTGTCAGGGGCTGCCTTCAAGAAATCGAGAAGGTATGTACTTATTTTACTGTAAAAGTAAATCCATAATATTAATAGTATAGGGAATCTCTCTTAGGGTCTTTCTCGCTTTCATGGGTCCTAGACTAGCTGGTTGTAAAATTATTTCTTTTGACCATAGTGCAATACCTATAGCCGATGTCGAGGGAAAAATATGGGATTTCTGTTAAAGAATACCGATCTAATAGATTTTAAATCGTTTATGACCTAAATCTAACCTAGCAGTACAAAACACCTCAATTATAAAGCAGTAAAGCTATTATTTCACAAATTGCGTAAACGTTATCCGGTCGCACCTGAGACCTGATGCTGAGGTCTTGGTCGGATCGGAACCAGTCTAGACCAGTTCGACCGCCGCGAGCAAGGTCCTGCCATAGACCCGCTGACTTCCACTCCTGCGCGTCTGACGACATGGGAGCGTTAGCCTCCAATACAACCCGTTTATTATTTTTAAACTGCTTAAAATGTCAATTTCTATGTGTATTCACAACGATGTAGATGCTTAATTGTGGTATTTTGTTGCTTCGAAAGCAAGTTAAGTTTAGTTTTAATTTTTAATAATGTTAATATTGACATTATAATTTGAAATGCATTGCCAAGTTTAGAAGAAAGAGAGAGAGATGTCTTTGCTTAGCAGTCTCAGATTAAATAAAAGCCTTAAACTCTAGAGATAAAATCTCTAGAAATAAAAGAAATTAATAACTCTACAATTAGATAGGTACTAGAGATTCTAGAAAAACATTTGAATAACTAAATTAAAGAACAAAAACGAACTAAAAAAGACGCTGCGTTGAAACTTAAAAGATCGTTTTATTTAATACAGAGAATACGGCCAAAGCACTCTTAAACTATATATAATTTCGTAATTGATACGGTTCGAATGAAATTACAGTTCTTGCTGAGGAGAAACATTTACATCGTGCTATGAGAACGCAGTTACATTAAAGGTTACTCACTTAAAGATGCATGCAACTTAAACGACATGGATTAACATTAAAATTAAATATACTACATACCTACTTAGCAACTTGAAACTTAGGCAAATGTGCAAGATGAGGCTGAGAGAAGAGATCAGGCTGATGATAATGATGAGATCCTGTCTTCGCAATAAAGGCAGAACACAATAAATTGTGTACTTTTTAAATAACAAAGTATTAGGTCTAACTAAATATTGTTAGAGATTAAGTGCGTGTTTTAATTCGGCTTTAATGAGGTCATAAAGCAGTATTATAAAAGTTTCAATGGCTATAAAAGAACAATAATGTCTTAAAAGTTGTTTTAATTGAAAACCTTTCAACGAGGTCCGTCTGGGAACAATAGTAGTTAACAGTTGAAGAGTAATTGCAAAGCAAACATTTAAAGTTATACTAACGGACAAAGGCGGGCGACGAAAACTATATCCATTAAAAAATAGGGTTTTATAGCCTCTTAAGTAAGGAATAAAATGCAACCTGTAATCTTTGTTAATCTCGTATAGTTTATTTTTAATTGTGCTATTATTGGCTCTATGGATAAAATATAATACATAACCATAATTATTTTATTTATTTGCAACGGCTGCAAAAGCTCAATCAAAATTATGAATTGAATTGAGTTCGTTTAATGCGTAATTGCCTATCCTGTTAATTTACGTACTTATAACGACTTCGACCTTTTACCTAGGTAACTTTAACTTAAAATTACGTAGCAGCAAATGTAAACTTAATATAAAATTGTTACATGATGCCAAATTTTTTTATGTAAAAAATTACACCCAAAATCACTTGACTTAACCAGTTCAAAAGTAAAGTAGCCAAGCAATAAGGCGCACCTCGCACGAGGGTAAAACGTGGCAAAACACGAGTTGCCCTACGTCATCGGGTGTCCATTTATTGAAGGCTTTCGGGGGGTGGCGTCAAGTCACGCAGACAGTACGAGATCACACCCCCCCTCTCGTGTTTTATCCTCTGGTACAAATCAATCCTTATATGGCTTCGCGTAATTGTAATGAGTTATGTCTGGACATAATTAACCGTACCCATACGTCATAGAAACGCTACGCCATTGTTTTGTTTTAAGTACCTACCTACTTACACGTCCTGAAATCTGATTTACAATTTGATATGTTTTACGAATAAAAAGCAAAAAAGAGGCAAACTATTCATCGCACGTAAAAATTACTATAAAATATTATTTATTTAAGGGCTTTTTTCATAAAATTTTACAAATAAAATCTTTTGAGGACATAAATAGAAAATATACAACTCATAAAAGCCAAACCAAGCCAAAGCACTAACAGACGGCAAATGAATCAATTATTAAGAAAGGCAAAGGGCATAATTTATGCACTAAACAAGTTCTCACCCAGGAACCAGTGGATCCCCATCGCTTGAGCCTTTTCCCGAATATATTCTGACACTGCGACAAACAGGACACCGACGCGGCAGGCTGTATCTTGCCCACGAAACTGTCCACCCGGTCCAGTGTCATCTTTACACTCACACTACCTTTACAGTACTTTGATACTCAATAGTTCAAACTTAAAAAAACGATTTTAAACACAGGTCCTCTGTTAAAACACTAACGTCTGTTTTTGTTTAGTAAAGTACTATAAGGCGTAATAAATCGCCAGACTGTACCCGTACGGTATGTTTTCGTTCCGTTCGCAAGTCGCGTCCGTACCGGGCGGCCGCGGCGGCGTGAGTGGCGAGCCGGTCGGATTTTCCCTGCCTCGGGAAAGTCGCCCGCCCGCCCAAACGCAAGTTCCAATTAGGAAACAGATTTTTTTAATAAGAAGAAACACGAGTGTCGCATCAGTTAAATAGTTCGGGCGTGAACGTGTTATATTATTGTTGCGCTTCTCTTGAAATTCTGCGGTGGTATATTTTAATTTTACTGCTATAATGCTACGTGACATCTTTGTGATTTTTAGCGGCTTTTTTATTGCTTGAGATATTTTGGATTTTCCTTTCCACTAACAACTATTTACTATTTGATAGGGATAGATTATTTGTAAATATAAAATCTTACTAATATTCATGAGAATTTGTTGACATGATGATCCACACCACGTACGCCCGGTGTTGATGAAACATTGGATATCACTGTATCACTGAGTCTGATTTCTCTTTAAAAGTATAGAAATGATTGTGTTATGTAACACATGTACTTGTATATATGAGAGCACTGTAATTTACAGTTGGCAGATTTTTGCTGTACAAACATCTATTTGTTGGATAATTAAAGTACCTATTTAAATATTATTACTGACTTAAAAATAAATATTATGCATAGTGGAAATAAATGATAAGATGCGGGGTAGCCACCCGGGTTACATAGGCTAGTTGCGGATGGATTTGCCTAGTTACCGACGTTAAATTGAGGGGTCGCACCTCGACGCCGGAAATAGCGTCGCCGATTGCCCGCCATCACATCCGGTCATAATGGACTAGCTGCTAATGTATATTGCTTATATTATACTCATAAAGTGAGCCCTACGTAACTTACGTAACAAATGTGAATTTATGACGATGTGTTACTATGGGCGGCCTCGGTTATACATTTTGAGAAGGGTCCAAACTAAAATCATGCACAAAAGCCGCGATAGCCTAGTCGGTTGTGCACTCGCTTGACGTTCATAAGTCGGGGGTTTGAACCTTGAAACTAATGAGTTTTTCGGAGTAAGCATCTACGGTTTATTATAATACTACAAGCTTTTGGTTGAAGGGGCTTTCGGATTCGTGATGAAACCTGCATATGCCAAAGACTAGTACCACGCCCAAAGACAGTATTTCTATTCTAAGGCGTATGTGAAGTCCATCAAAAAAGGGAATGGGGCTTTGCACAAAAGCCCCAACGGTGCCCCAATCAGTTTTTCGGTGAAATTAAAAAAAAGGTCGAAGTGTCGCCAGAAATTGCTGCACCAAGTATATAATACGATCACATTTTAGAGTTCGCAATACACTACCGGTTTCAACTATATGCCTCTGCGGGTGTATTGAGGAACTGTTTTTGTCTTAACCAAAATCCAAACAAACATCGCACCGAATCAGCAGGTGATTCAATTAATTAACGTCTGGCCACTGAAGCGCTAATTAGCGCAATCTGATAAACGGAACCTTTCGCAACGCGTCACGGTGCGCGCGCGAGAACCTTCGGCGTGTGCGCGTACGCAACATTCTGGAGCTATTTATTGTAATTAACTAAATTAAATACATTTAACTTTTCTTTGATATTATTTCATAATGCCTACATTTTTTTAAATTGGGCTTTACGGCTCTGGAAGCAAATTTAGGCTAACCTAAGTGTAGCCACATAGATCAAAATTGAAATTTCCGTGCCTTTATTGGCTATGGCTATATAAAACAATTGTGAGGATTTCCGAAGAGGGAATGGGAATAACCCAATGTGATAAGCACACAGAGAATGTACTAGATATGGTAGAATTCTTTGAAAGATTGATATCAATTACAACGAAGAAAGGCAGAAGGGAAAGGTTGTACGATCGGATTTTTATAACGAGCATGACCCAAATACCCTCTACTGTGCCAAAGGATCTAATTATTTTGGATACAATTTATACAAACCTTCAACCTTAGATGAGAAATACGGAAAATATTGGACCGACCATGGTCCGTATTCGGGGTAACGTTTTCTACCAACTGAGCTATCGCGTCAATAGTAATTGCGGTAAATAATTTCACTTAATTATTATAGCTGTTAGTTAACTTTTATCAATATTATGAAAGTATGAAAATAACCCACTTAGTTATAAAAAGTTACTGGTACTGTTTTGTTACGTAATTAGGGCAAGTAATATTAAATAAATTAAAAATTCTGAAATACAAATTGAAAGTTTTACTGTACTTAGGACTTGTTTTTGGCATAGACAAAGTTGAAAACAAGGGTTGGTTAGTGTAATTGCATATTAGAAGTAGATAATCTCCGGTTGGGTGGAAGGAAGCGAGCGAGCGCAGTAAGCGGCTTCCAAAACAATCACATCAAGGCGAATCTGAGGTAATGAACGCGCGGCCTCGTGCTGTTTAGTTATTTGTAGTGAACTGAACGCGCCAATAGATTTACGATTTAATTCGTTGGAATTCTACTAAATAACTTAAATATTAATATAGACAGCCTTAGGCCCCGCGGCGTTGCTCCTGTTGTTTAAGTTTCGTGCTAACACTTATGATAATAGCAATCATATAGCTACATCTTGTTGGCCAAGAATATCTGCCGACACTTAAACCCTAATAGGATCTTTTAAGCAAAACTCCTGACGACAAACGGTGCGCCCAATCCGTTTTTTGGTGGACTTTACGTACGCCTTAGAATAGAAATAGTACTCTTTGGCGTATGCAGTTTTGCTCACGATGTTATCCTTCACCGAAAAGCCTATGGTATTAGGCTACTACAGCTTCATACTCCTTTAAGTATAGAAATTGTCTAAACCCACACTAGAATCCTCCACTATTATAATTAACTTATATGGAAGATTCACAAGACTAGGATCAACTTGTACAAAATTGTCTGTCGATACTGGGAATCATACGCGCGTCCTCTGGTGCTCGAGTTGGACTCCCAAATTACCAAGCCAACGGGGCGGTCAAACTGCTTCGTACGGCATCAAAGCGGAACAAACAAACATGTAAACAGATTTTCACATCTTACAACAAATACACGCATGGCTGCGCCTGCGCAGCGAAGACGTCGCAACGGCCTTACGTGCAATAACAATTTAAATTCCTCATTTTCTTCTAGCGTGCATTTATTTGCCTTCGCTCTACCAGCTTATGATGAAAAAGACTCATTTTACCATAGGAAAATGTGATTAGAGTAACCATCGTAATATTATCAGTGTTGGTAACAAGGGCATACCACCCAGTGAGATGGGAGGCCCTTCTGACGGACATTTGGTTCAAACTTTGAACACTATAAGTTCGCCTTTCTTCGCGTATATTTTAAGCCGTGGTTTTGGGCAAATTCTTCGTAGACACTTATGAGTTCCCTGAGACCTCCGACCGACGCGCTGAGCAACGCCATGTCGTCGGCTTAACCAATATTATTGAAACACACGACATCTACGTGACAGTCGACATGGCGCGCGCTGAGCGCGACGTTCAGCTCGTTGACGTACAGGTTGAAGAGCGTGGGCGAGCTCAGCCTGCACGTGTCCGACATCGCACCCGCCCATTCCACATTATTTTCCTGGTTTCCATACCAATATCGGAAGACACTGATAAGTTCTGGTTGTTCTGGTACATGATGTCGTGTGAAACCAGGTCAAAAGCCTTCGACAGGTCGAGGAAACAGGCGTACACAGGTGTGCCTGCGTTGTGTGTAACTAGTATTTGATGACATGCTTCCACAGACTATGGCAGTTTCAGTTGAGAGTTTCAATAGTAAGTTTCAGGTAATAATTAGCTATTTAGATTTCCCAGTTTTAAATTAATTGTTATTTTGAAACACGAAATAATTGTAGTAGGTAAATAAACCTTGAATATTCTTTGCATTTAAAATAATGTAAAAAAGGATTCTTTAAAATCTAACGTGCGTGAACCAAATAGTACAGTTCAAATTCTAGTCAGCAGAACCAACTCTCTATTTTAGGACTGTAACATAACGTCCGGAGTATAAAAGTCTTCGGATACTCCCTGGAGTAGGCCTTTAATAAGAATTTTTAGTAACGACAGATTACAGGATTTACACATACTATCAAACTCAAATGCCACACTAAATTCCTTGTTGCTATCAAAACAATATAAGGCAAGAATTGGTTTTCGACTGAGAACCAAATGACAAGCTTTTAAAATCCACGAAGCGGCTATAACAAACTTGCGAGCTAGAAATATATGTAGTTGTAGGTAACTGCAGCGTAGACCTTGTAGGTTTAGCATGCCTAGGTCACATCACGGGCCTACGTAGGCTGTAGCGTAGGATTGCCACCACCTTGCCTGCATGCTTTAGAGATATATTAAAAATTATTAACTATATGAGTACGATATAAGTTGCGCCGCTTCTTCTTCCCAGCTCTATATAACACCTTGGAAGCTGTGGTAGATAAAAAATTGACGTTGTAAAATGTACCCAGTGTACTTACATGCAATAAAATAGTTTTGACTTGACTTTGACGAGTAGGTACAGGTATTTGATAAGGATCGTTTTTACTTTTGTACATACTATTGTATACCTAGAGCTCTAAGGAAATCTGATAGTGGAAAAAATGGCAAATTTAAATAATCCTACGGTGGTAACTCTAAGGCAGTATTGGATCTTCTGAACATTGTACAATTGATATGATTCAGAAGTTTATTAACCGACTTACTGTATGAAACTTTTATTTGATATAAATCTCTACGACAACTTGTTCACAAGCTTAATATCAAAAGACAACATAAAAAAGTCGTATATTTCGTCCGTCCATCCGTAACCACTAGTAGTCAAATGTAAATCAACCGCGTGACAACTACTTCGTCGGAATATAAATAACTATTGCTACTATAATATTCCCAACGCGCATCGTAAATGAGACTAAGGAGTCTAGAGGTGCTTTGTCTCCCTTTGATTAATTGTGTGTAAGACTAGAGTTAAACGTGTATCAGGAGACTAATGGATTTATGTAGCTATCAACGGTAGATAAAATTTTATTTAAAGACGAATAACTGAAATTTGTTTTTGATATTGTTACACTTGAACCAGAAAGTTCTAAGGTATTTACGTATGTATTTGATGTAGAATTTTTTTATATAATTTAGTTTAATTTTAGTTTTGGAAAAAAACATTTTTGTTACATTGTATTGTTTGTTGTTGATCAATTTACGAAAGCGAACATTTTGTGGAATCGAATAACCGTTTCTTGGAAAAGCTGTTTAAATTAATAATCATATAAATGCAAAAACAGAGAGCAGTTTCTCAAAAAATTTATAGAAAATGGGTTGAATTTAAGATTAGTTACAACGTATCAGATGGACCAATGTTCTACAAAGCGATTGATTAGACGATGAAAGTAAGTAGGTAAGTGGCAAAAAAACCTAAAAGACGTATCTAATAGATACTGAATAATATTCAAACTTTTACCAAATTAAAATGGATGTAAGTAAAGTAGTAGGTAACTCTGAAGGTGCATATGAGGAAAAATTTATTTACACCCCGGAACATTTCAAGGAAACTGCTGTGGAAACCAAACCACATTCAAATAAATATTTTTGAATGTGAGTGACGTTTCCCCAGTACATTTCATAAAATACTACGCATCAAACACTGAAAGACGTAGTGAATGGTACTTGCACCTTTTTATATTCAATAGTTCTGCGGTGCTTCTAAATCATTAAATTAACCCATCATTAACCGTATTTTAAACATGGTTTTGGTGTGGTAAATACACCATTACAGAATCTGTCAATTTATTCCATCTGGACACATCTCTGTCGCAAAAAAATTTCTGTGAGGTTACACTAACTAACACATTAAGGGCTTCTTACACCAGTTGCTGATATTGTTACAGATAGAAAACGGACAGATAACGTAATCTATCGGATAAAGCTGTCGGATAATATTTTCCGTTTTCACCACTCAAGTCTCTGTTAAAATATCGGGCAGCTAAACTGTCAGCGATTTACCGGGGAGTTGGAACATTCCGTTCATTCAATTCAGTTCTTCAGTTCAATTCATTGTTGCGTTTCTATTTAATCCATATCTGTCGTGCCTAGCGGTCAAATAATGACCATATTAATTCATATCTGTCGTGTAACCATGGCAACCACGGAGGTAACATAGCAAAAGTTTTATTTAAATTTCGAATGATGCATGAAATTACATTGATTGCAGGCTTGTATAGCACTTTTCTCAAATAATGCGCGGAAATTGTTGAATAAAAAATTATATATACAGGGTGTTTTTTTTATATTATATTCAGATAGATCTCATCGAGCCCTTTCATTTGAGTACCATGAACAAGGGTCTAGCACCAGCTGTTCCGGAGATATGGCCAAAAGAGTGTTTTTTTTTCATTTGGCCATATCTCCGGAACGGCTAGTGCTAGACCCCTCGTGTTTGTACTCAAATGAAAGGGCTCGACGAGATCTATCTGAATATAATATAAAAAAACACCCTGTATATTCATATAAAATTGTATATACAGGGTGTTTTTATATTATATTCAACTAGATCTCGTCGAGACCTTTCATTTGAGTACAAACACGAGGGGTCTAGTATTAGCCGTTCCGGAGATATGGCCAAATGAAAAAAAACCACTCTTTTGGCCATATCTTCGGAACGGCTAGTACTAGACCCCTCGTGTTTGTACTCAAATGAAAAGGCTCGACGAGATCTATCTGAATATAATATTAAAAAAAACATCATGTATATTCATATAAAATTGTATATACAGGGTGATTTTATTTTATATTATATTCAACTAGATCTCGTCGAGCCCTTTCATTTGAGTACATGAACATGGTTCTAGCACTAGCCGTTCCGGAGATATGGCCAAAAGTATTTTGATTTGCCGATAGTATTGTGACAACCCTATGTCGTGATCGTTCAGTGCAGACGGTTCACAATTTTAATAAAACTTGATATTTTTTGGATTTCCGCGCATTATTTGAGAATAGCATTATACAAGCCTTGGCCTCAACCAGGCATTGATGGACTCACGTATGTGTGCCTCGGCTTCGCCTCGGCCTACATTCACACGCTCATCCATCAATGCCTCTGTTGCGGGCCGCGGCAGTAATGTACTATTTATAAATGAAACAGTGATAAATCCATTTATCATAAAAAGTTAACACAAAACTGAAGTATTACCGCGTTAAATTAGAAAAAAAACAATCCATATCCGACAGATAAAGAAATAACAGCCCCTTGATCTGGCTGTAAGTTTATAAGACGGTATATCGGACAGATAAGGCAATCAGATACCTGTGAAAACGAAAAAAACGGGTATCTGGTAGATAACCTGCATATAGGGTATCTGGGGCTTTATCAGCAACTGGTGTAAGAAGCCCTAAGTCTCACTTCTGCCATCTTATCTATACTAATAACTGAGCTATGGCTTAAATAATTTCGTCGCGTTCCGCAATAATATGTCTCTCTAATCTCGAAATCATAAATGTTACTCATATTTGTTCTTCTTCGTTAAAAAGCTGTTATGATATGACATATTGTCATCGTCGATCATCTCTTTATTTTTTTCTTCGTATATTAGAGCATGATACAATTTTATTAATTACATCGTTCCAGTTTCCCATGTACTTATACTTATGTAGAATATATTTTTTGCTCATTCTTTATGTATGTTTCCGCATCCACTACCACGATGTATGTTTATTATGAAGTTTTTGTTAAGTGTTCAAAATTTCTACACACTTGCAGTATTTTCATATCTCCAATAATTAACTATAGAATACTTAATGTAGGTATAAGTATTTCTGTCGTTAAGGGAAGAACTATATGAGTTTCAAATTCGTCGAGACATGAACTAGACGAGTTGAGCCCGTTTGCCTAGTTGCGAATACGAATAAGAGGACCTATAAATATAATACCTACTTCAAATTTACTTACTTCGAAATAATAATAAAAAAGATTTTTCCATTGCTTTCCATTTTAAATAGTTTTTGATGCTTTTCACTCGCATAATTATATATACAAAAATATGCCACGCTCTATTCAAATTATCCACTATACTACTGAAATTTATATCAGTATATTTCCATAAACGGCGATCATGGTCTACCACGTGACATTAGGAATACTACAAGGACGCTTTATTAAGCGTCCGCGGTAAATCAATCCCTGAGATTTGATGTCGATCTGTTTATAAATAGCGCTACTATTTTCACGAGACACGGAGTGAACGTTGCAACGTGATTGCCTATCGTAAACTGTTGATGACTCTCGTTATATATGCGCATATAGTAGGGGATATCAAATTTTAAATGACAGTATTTCTACAAGAATTATTTTACGCCTAGGTTCTTGGTACAAAAATGTATTGTAACGCTTTGTGGTTTTTTCAATCCAACTTTGCAAGACAATGTTTCCACCCACAGATATTGGTATATCTATATATACTACACCGAAAGGTTAAGTGTATACTTAAAATCAAAAAGTCCGAAAATGATCAGAAAACCTATACTTATCTATAAGATAATTATGTAAATTTACTCACAAAAAGTCGTGGTTTGTTTTAGTAACAAAAGCAGATTTATACCTGTAACAAAAAATAATGTCATTAGTTGAAATCATCAGTTAAATTGAGTAGAATATAAACAAAAACAAGAGGCTCATAAATTATCTATTTGCGACGTAGACTTTACGATTTACGCATTAATTTGCATCTTCGTCGTAATCCTTTGACATATAAAGTTCGAAACTACAAGTACAATTTTATTTAAGATCGCGAAATTATGTAGATAGGTACGTTTTATTTAAGTTTTATTTCAAGTTGTAGTACCTACCGTAGAAAATTAGAAATGTAGTTAGTAGACCATTGGTAGCCAGGTCTCTAAACTACCTAACCTACCCATTGAAATTGCCAAACTCTTAAAGACACATTTTTTCTTTTTAAAATCTTAAAAATAGGGGCTAGTGATAAATATGAATTTACATTCGTAAAATATCAATTATGCCTTGCCACTTTTCTGCGTGGGGTCTTGCTAGAAAATGTATATATTCTGAAAAATTGTTATTTTTAAAAAGTGTACATTAGTCGAAATCAGCCGAAACGATCGAACTTAACGAAAGAAGCCAATTAAACTGTTAATGCTCTGAGAAATGAAGACACGAACGTCGTAATTCGAAATCATACTTACGATGATCATTATCATCCATCATAATACGGAAGCGATGAAACCGTCATGTTATTTGGGGTGGTCAACGTCAATACAGTCCCGAAGTCATCAACGTGCATTACCATAAAGTAAACGTGTCAGTGACACCCTGTTGGCTTAAATAACTCAACTGTCAAATTTAAATGTTCAAAAAACGAACTCGAGTTGGGACTTTTAAGTGCATTTAAAGCCACATGTCCGTTCCTTTCAAAATAAAGTTAATATATGACATCTCATTAAAATGATTACTTAAAATATTTAATAAATTAATCGTGAATGGGTTTATTTTAACTTTGGAAAGAGAAATAATAATATTAGACTCTACAATTCGTATTAATCATTTGCTTGGCATTTTTTTTGTCATTTGTTGAACAAGTTAAAAAATACCTTGGATGAACTTATATGCCAACATTTGGGTCAATAAAGAAAGATAGAAAATGTAACTTAACTTTACACGTTACGCGTTATACTGGTCTGATTGAATTAAGTAATAAGTATTTGTGAAGTACTTGAAAAACTTGTTTTGTATCTCACAGGATGACAGACCTGCGTGTAAAAATATGGCGTTTACGGATTGTCCGTCCGTTTGTCTGTCAGCAGAAGTCATGGTGTGATTACTAGTTTGTTGCGCCACTTCTTCTTCCCAGTGCTGACACCTTGGAAGCGGTGGTAGATAAAAAATTTACGTTGTATAAATTTACCGGGTCCCTATAATGCACGACATTGTTTTGCACATACCAGCAATGTACGACATCAGTAATGCACGGCACGAGAATGCGCGACACGTATTTTCAATTCCAATGACGCGCATTGTTATGTCGTGCATTCTCGGCCCGGACCAAGAGTGCCCGTCATAGTATTGTACAGCATAACAATTGGAATCAAAACAAAGAGTGACGTCACATTAAAAAAGTAAAAAGCCACTAGGGATGGGTGATTTACTGATTTGATTGATTTTTCTTATTTGACGATGGTTGATGGTTCACGTTGCCTAACGTTCTAACTAGTGTCGCTCGCTTCGCTCGCTCCAAAAGGGTTTACATTGAACCTAACAGCTCGTCGCTTCGCTCCTCGCACCTAACCTTCGGGGTGGGCTAACTACATTTCTGGATCAATTGACGAAATCACTCAATGTAATCAATCGTCTTTCGGAACAGCACTACCTAGTCTCCAAGCCTCAAAATTCCGAGTCACCTGATTGGTCAACCAATCGGCCAATCACGCGATGTCGCCAAATACGGTGCTGTACACTCTCGGCTCGGACGAGCAAGGTACAGCGGCGTATTTGGAGACATCCCGTGTTGTGCAATCCATTGTCGCGCTCTGCTGGTGTGTGCATTCTCGTGTCGTGCGCTCTCGTGCCGTGCATTGTTGATGTTGTGCATTACTGGCTCCCAAATTTACCCAGTGTACTTACATGCAATAAAATAGTTTTGACTTTGACTAAGCAACATCTAGTATTTAAATTGGGAAATTTTGTTATACTGTAAACGTGTAATTTTTCAAGTAGATACTTAACCTTGACACTGAGTCAATATACTCATTAAAGTTTATTAATTAAAATAGTCAGACATTATCTTAACAGGTACATTCCCAATTCGATAATGCATTACAATTAAGTAGATACAATAATATTCGTCGTCTGTCGTAGGTCAGTAACTATATTATACTTACTAAGTAAAAATAATTAAGTGAAAACTGACTGATCATGTTTTTCTTGTATAGTATAAATTCAATAGAGTATAAGTTTAATAAATTGCGGCCAGTTAAGTATAAGTTCTCAGAACTTGTTTGTCATAAACATATTACATAATTATTTTTCGAAATCTAAAGACTCCTAGACGGTTACAAGGTTGTGCGTAATGGGAAAAATAAATTACTCGGTATATAATTCAATCACAAAGCTTTCGGTAGGTAAAAATTGGGTTCCTTTCAGCAAATATGTCAAGGTCTACGTAGCAGACGTCGAAATCCAATCACGATTGACATTTACAAACGTTTGATTCCAGACAAAATTGCCTCCCTAAGGATTTGACCCACTTTAATATTGTGGACGACGAAAATGAATTACCTCTTGCAAAGTTCAAATATTTTCCTTAAAAGGGCGAATAAACTAGACTAACTCAATAAAACCATTTTAAATTCTACTGGCAAATTCACTGTTCAAGAGCTTTATCAGCAACAAATAAATTAATACATAAGGTAGACTATATTCCGTTGCGTTAAGAAAACATAGGTTTTTGCGGCTGAAAGCAAAATGTATGATAGAAGATGTTCCTAAGTAGACCGCAAAGTTTATATGGTAATACACACTTGTTTTGCTACTAGGGTACCTTGCTCGCACACGTAGATGAGACGCAAATTGCGTTTGTTTTTATAAGACAGGTAAGTAAAAATGGAATATACATGAAGCAGTCTGTCCGTAGCGGAGATCGAATCTACAACCAACATAGCGCTGAATTCAGAAGCTGTATTCAGTTATCAAAGGCGGTAGGTACTTACAGACTTTCTAGTATTTGCAAGGTTTAGCTCAAAACCGTGTCTATCACGGAAACGGACATACTGTCTTACTAAAACTCAAGTCAAGATAGTAATTGATAATTAGTTTAACGTTGGCGGGCGACGCCCGTCGCGCCCCACTTCGCCCACACTTCTCGGTAACACAACTGAGACGCCGATCCTGATCTAACAGCTCGATGTAACACATGTAACACAAGCCCACTGGAGCGTGCGATGCTTGCAATTATTTTTTTCGTCGCTCAAGTAGGTTACTGTAACGATAAAACGTTTGGGGACACACGCTACAAAACATGATATAACTGTCGCAAAGCTTTGTCGGTTCTATTTTTAGACGTCTATTACATGAGAAAAGATCAAAGCTGAGCAATATTTAACGTAAGTACGGTACAATAAGCTGTATTAGGGTAGTTATGTAAATATATTTACGCGCAATATAAAACTGATCTACCTCCGTCGTAGGGACATAATCTTATATTTATTTTATAAGTAACTATGATTTAGTATAATAATGTCCAATCTGAAAATTTTGGAATAGGTAATACTTAATTAAAAACACATCAAAAGAAGTGGAGCATGATAGTTCGGGAGTAGGTATAACTGTTATTGATAAAGTGTAAACTTCTTATGTTAACGCAATTAAAACTAAAATTATCTCGAAGTCAGCTATTCATATAAAAAAGTATCATTCTAAGTATCTCTACTCGACCGTGTTTAATTATACGCAAACATTCTTTCATCAAATGAAAATCTATGGTAAAATCAACATACACACGTCCTATCTTCGTCTTCTTCGGGCTCATGGATGACGTAAAAGCACAGATGATTATAAGTCTTGTGCTCACATACCTTGCATAAGTATTTTCTCCAGTAAGTACCTACTTCCAGATTTTTAGTTTACAATAGATTTTAATGCCAAAAGAACGCTCGAAACGAATTGCTCTAGGTCTGGATAATCTTGCCCATGACGAAACAATTACTCATTTTCTTGATTTATAGAAATCGCCAGATTTCAAAGCGAAAGAAAGAGGCCAAGTTTGTCAGTTTCATTCAACATTACGCATAAATCAGCTCGGAATTTCAACTGCGAATTGTGATCGCAGCAACGTGATTATTACCTAGATATAGACCAGATTATAAAGAACTAATGGTAAAATAGATGTTCCCCCGCTCGGTCCTGCCAAACCTCCACCAGAGGGGGGCAGGGACGATCTTGTACGATGTATAGCACATTGTGCAATAATCTTGTGAATCGTGGTCGGATCAGGAAGTGTAAATATGTACACTGTAAACCCAGACTGACCCCTTTCTGACCGCAAATACACCGCAGCGATATACGCTGTCATAATTTAAAAATGATTAGACATACATTACTTGGTTAAGAGATTACATTGAAGCGAATACGACGACTGTCCTGGTTTTCTTTTAGGTATTAGGTTTAAATCAATTATGGATTTTTATAATTCGTACTTAAATAGTTCCGACGCGAAGTTTGTATTCATACATTCTACTTATTACAATTTATCATTCACAGTTTTGTAAATCATTTTTACTTTCTCGCTCTTTGTGGATTGGTAAGTATGCTATATGCTAAAAACAGAACTTGAAGATAAGTGTGTATAGGTCATAAATTATAAGCCTTATAATGTAAAGATTCTAAGGTATGGACAACCAAAAGTACCAGGCAAACTGACATGAGTATAGGAAAAATTGCATTGTGCGATATCAAGCTTTAATGAACCATATTTAGAACATCATTTTGATCACTTCAATCAAACGTGGCGATTAAAAAAAGCTAAATAAGAACTATGATGCCTGCCTGTCTAACTTAGCATCAATCTACGAGTGCTCTTGTTAAATTTAAACCTGTTCCAAATACGTCACAAGAAGAGGGCTATTGTGTTCGGTCAGAGAGAAACAAAAGACAGACGCGTTCTCTTACGTTGTATTGTAGGTGCAATAAACTTGCTAAGGGCACGTTTATGACATGTTTACATCACAGGGAGCGTCGTCGTAAAGTCTGATTTGGCAAAACTCTTTGTCTAAAGACAGAAGTCTTCCTGGTTTGATGTCGTGGTTTTGTACACTGGACTTTCTTGTAAACATTTTATGGGTTAGATTCGTTTGTACCTCGCGAGAAATTTCTATAATCAACGCTTTATTATTTCGTATCCACGGTTTGGTGACATTTGTAAGAGTAGTAGTCGTAGTCATAAAATGTGTGGTTCCCATATTTGACGCCTAAACACCAAGATGTATTTGTCTTTTGTCCTATAATTTATTGTTATACAGTTGAAGTGATCGAAATGTTACGACCTCTTACGAATTTTGGCGTTCTGACCGTTTGCAAGACCAACTAGGCACACCAAAGATGCGGTCCCGCCATATCGGTCATAATAAAAAATGTAGTAAAAGGATTTCAACCGATCCTGAATTTTGCTTACACTGCGTTCCGAGTTACGCATAAGGGTATCAGATGTAGGTTTATGGGTTTTGGGAAGCAACTCACTGGCTCCGCTGTAAACCAGGGCCGTTCCCTGAAACCATAAAGTTACAGTTTCCGCACCGAGCAAGAATTTTAATATATTCCGAAACGTCTATTCGTTTTGATCATAATTAATTGCTTTACTATAATGTTTTTATTCTAAGCAGCTGGTTTAGTGTCTCTCAGAACGTTTTGCATCCGTATTTCGTTCGTTTTGAACTTTTTGTCGAACGATGTTGTGAATGCCTTGCATGAGGGTTTGATGTGACAGATTAAGGTTATCTCTGTAGAGTTTGAGAAAAGATTCGACTTTAGCTACTCCGTATTTTTAGGGTTCCGTACCCCAAAAGGAAAAAAATCGGAACCCTAATAGGTTCACATTGTTGAACGTCTGCGTGCCCTGTAATACCCTTTTTTTTGGGAAGGGGTAGAGGTATTATCAAGTTAAAATTAATATCAAATACATACTCAGGTCCCTTAGAAGAAATAAAAAAATACATTTCTTTGTTTCGGCTTTAGCCCACAGGGCGCTCATAGCCGAAAGCCGTAAGAAAGAACATATTCGGTCAAACACTACATCAGTCTCCTGTTCTTAAAACACAACAAAGATACTTAAGTCGCATCAAGTCACTGGAATCGCTGGGAACGTTGAAAAATTTAATGCTTTTGTGTCGCTCCCGCCAGGAAACGGCCATGAGTGATGTCTCATTGGGTTCTGTTTCGAGAAACACAAATGATATTTATTTTCTCGTCCCTCGTCCTAATTCCTAATTTTCTCCTTTGTTAGGGACCCATTTGAGAATTTATGTCAGTAGGCCGCCGTCTGAAACTCGCAGTAATTGTTTTAGTAAAAAACTTTATTTTAAGATGGGTCAATTAGGTAAACAAGTACCTACAATTTTCTTCCCGATGTTTATGCCGCCAAACTGAATTACAACATTGCGAATTTCAAAACAACTGTAATTATTTACAACCTTAATGTAGAATGCAAAGTTTTTCTTCTTGTGATTCACCTATAAGTAGGTATTTTATACATTAGATGCATGTTTACAAATTTATGAATATCTCTCATTATTTTGTTATTTTCTACTTAAATAAAAGTTATACCAAAATGTTTCAAAGATATCCATGATTGAAATTATTGATCAAAGTTTTAATTAGTCATTTAATTTCAACTTTGCCAGTAGGTCACATATATACGTGTTTTAAAAAGTTTTTCTTCAGAAACATTCGGAATAACATTCTAAGAAAAACAAAAACAGAAGTTACGCAAAAATTGCGCGGAATTGTAAAAGTCCTAATTATCGGTTAACGACACTGGACTATAATTAAAATATGTATGCGTTAATTTTAGAGAAACAGCGAATAGTTGTGCTTGGGCTATGAATAGAATTATGTAGTGTTGCAAAATACATGGCCGAGTTATGTCACCGTGGTGACGTCGACTCCAGAATGTTTCTGAACGAAATTAGAGCTGTCAACGTAAGCTGGATTCTTGTTATGACAAAAACATTAATTAAATCTTTTGAAAAATAGATTATGTTTACAAAAAAAGGAAACCCAATTTCCTGAAGCGAGAAGGTTACTGATATGGTCTGATAATAATAATAAAATTAAATAGTAATACTTACATTCAATTGTATTTTAATTGTAAGATTTAATAACGTAGCGAGCTTTTTCCGGTGTTCTGTGGTACTTAAGCATAAATAGTTTAATTATCTCGTATTGTTTTAATTGGTAACGTCATGTACTCGCGGCATGTAAAGGAAAAAGAAAACCGCAGAACTTTTTTATTCTGCAACTGTACCTACTTACTTTGAAGTGTAATCTCTAGAAAACCTTCTTGAGCCGTGGTAGCCTGGTAGCCTTGTGCACTCGCCTCTAGTTCACGAGGTCGCGGATATGAACCAGGACCGTACAAATGAGTTTTTCGGAACGTAACTTTATTATACTGATTGGGGCACCGTTTGGCATAATAGATTTAATCTGGTGGAAGTGTCGCCAGGTATTCCTGGCCTTCTAACAAGATAAGATATACTTATTATATATTGGTTATGTCTGCGATGACGGAGCAGCGCAGGGCGGCGCAGCGCGCAGCCGCGGCCGCAAAGGTCGGCGCTAACTCAATTTCCTGACTCGGAGATGTGGGGCGGCGATTTAATTGTTCTACTATCTTCAAAGGCGATAGAGAGTTGAAATGTCATGCATGACTATACTCGTATCGTCTGATATTAATTAACCCATGTGCGTTTGCATCATCATAATTATCAGCTTTTCAACGTTCTGAACATAGACGGATGAGGCATAGGCCTTTCCCTGTGAATGCCACCACACCCGGTCCTCCACCCTCCGCATCTATCCGCTTCCGGCCACCTTTTAGGTCGTCAGAACTCGTCTGCCCAAACGGCCGTCGGTTCTGCGACAGACGTGACCTGACCATAATAAGAAACCAAAGGCAACAAGCGAATTGTCTCTCTAAGACCTCTAATGTAATTAATTTTTTTGTGTAATAGCCCGGATCCGATTCCACTAATAAATGATAATAAACTTAATTTACCTACACACAGAAAGAAATGGCTCCAAATGAAATGTAATAAGAAGGAAAGAATTATCTAGACAAGCTAAAAAGCCCCTTAACAGAGTTTACGTAAAATAGTTCATTCGTTAAACAGCTTAATAGATTTATGACCGACGCACAATAGTATAGATACTATATTTGTTTGCTGACACGAAACTGACGAAATGTACTTAAAAACAAGCATTAAAATGCCATTAGGGCGTCTACGTCATGCTCCGATGAAAACGAGGTAGTTTCGCAAGAGAATTGGCAAATTTCTTCCAGTTTCTTAATTTCCGGGTAAATAGGGCGATAGGGCGCAGCCCAGGTGGTCGTTCTATTCTTGAAGTCCGAAATACAAAACACAAGGCTTCTCTGAGTTCAGTACATAGTAACAGTTTCCTTTTGTATAGGGTTGGTACTTATGAACTTTAAGATTTCAGATTTTTAGAATGTTTTTATACAGTAAGTTAAGTATTTAAAATTCTTCTTCTACTTCGCTTTGCCCAATGACACAGTCTACCAATTAATCAATGAGATATCAACCAATAACATTACAACGAATACGTGTTGATAAATGTCATGTCATCGTAACGTCAAGGCGTATTTTTTTGTCTTTCATATTAATCGAATTTACTTTGAAGAAATTCTCTAAGACATGGCTGGCTTCACAGAACACCGGAAAAGCTCGCTACCATACTAAATCTGTGGCTGGCATAGAATCTATCTAGGGCCATATTCGATGGCTTGCGCCAACCCTAAGACCCAGCGCACGTCACGCCAGGTGAGGGGCTCGCCCCGTGGTGGGCGCCCCACTTCCTTCAACACAAACAGACTCCCACGCACACACATTAACTTTTGAGCTGATTTAAATTCTTTCGCTTTATTGTGCAATACACACAGATAAAGTTGAAATGGCAGTTGTATATACACACGTAAAACATTATTTTTTATTGAGCTTCAAATGGTAATGAAGATGGATCAATAAAAGCTAAAAGGTAGGCTAGTATGTATTCGTACTTTTTTGGAAACGTCTATGGCGTAGTGGAAGCGACCTAACGGCTTGTCACGAGAGGCCCGAGATTGCTCCCCGATCGTGCCATGTGCCATGTAAAAATATCATAATATACAAGGATATGACCTAGAATGCCCTTGCAAAGCTCAACACCTGAAACTTAAGAGTTTGTCGCAGAATCGTCTATTCAATAACCTACTTTCATTATAAAAATTACGGCCACAAATTTAGACCTAACCTCCCTATTCAATGTTCCTAAACTTGCTTGCGCTTAATTGCATGATATATGAACACTATAATGCAGTTGGCTGCAAGAAAATTAGTGCATGCTTTTGGCAGATCGTAAACTGGGAAATTATATGGCTAATATTTTAGGTCCAAATGGTTCCCAGATTAGAATAGACTTTCATTGAGAAGACAGAATTAGGCTGTTGTGACTATTTTAATACTTGAGTGAGGTAATTCTGCGTTCTTGCTACTATTTTATAGACATTAAATGTTATATTTAAAGTTAAGCTATCGAACGAAACTGAGGTGGCATTGAGTTGAGCCAATAACTGAATGACATGCTAGGGTTTACAAATAAATGAGAGCGGAGTTTAGTGCTACGGCGCGGGCGTAGCACGACTCCGTGACTCGCTACGAGTTTCGGAAGTACACGACACGAACGATATCTCCTATATACTGTAAGAACCAACATCAAACAATTTAAATCACATAAAGAATTGTACATCAACAGCCTATTAATCTCCCCACTGCTGGGGCTCAGGCCTACCCTCTCAACGAGGGTGTTCGGGCTATAGTCCACCACGCTAGCCCAGTGCGGGTTGGTAGACTTGAAACAGAAAAAAAATTCTTACTTGAAAAAGAAAGAATTGTACGCGCGGTAGAAATGACTTGGTCATACCCACACAAAGACTTGTTAAATCGTCTCAATCATTTTGGTTTGGTGGGCCCAAAATATATAAAATACCAGAGAGCATTAGGAAGGCTGCCTCATTGAGCATTTTCATCAGAGACTTAAAAAAACTCCTAAGTGAAAGAGCCTATTATTCTGTGGACGAGTCCCTGAAAGAAATTTTTTAATTTTTTTACTGATTCGACTAATTTGGAATAATTTAACTAATTTTATTGATTTGTAATAATTTATATACATATAACTAGGATTTAATAATTTTGTAAAATGACATTTAACTATTGTTATGAATAAAGATATGAATATAGAACTGGCTTATGCTTTAAACTTGGCAAATGCTTTAAACGTATATTTTAATGTAAACGCACGGAGCCAAAGTCAAAATATTGAATTGCATAGAGTACACTGGGTATAATACATTTTATACACGTAAATTTTGGTCAAGAATCGCTTCCTACCTAGACGAAACGTTGTCGGGCTAAAATGAAAACAAAAATATTTCGCGTATATCATAGTACATCCCGCATTCAGCATTCTACTGCATGGAGGAGTATTATAGCATTCATAGAAATAGGTAACAGTAATCATGTGTGGAAATTATAAGAAAATTGTTTTGTTAATAATTGTATATTGTATTTCTGTTTAATATAAACCAATTGTGTGATAACAACAAATTATTGCATGCTGTATGTAAGGCAGATCACAGAGCCCATTATACAAATGTACACTACCTAACTCACCTGTGTATCGCAATAAAGATTTTGAATTTGAAATTTGAATTGGACCCTATAATAGTTACAGACAATAGTTTTTACCGGTGGTGGTGGAAATGGCAGGTTCAGTCTGATTTGAATGACTTTTGTTGGAAGGTTCAAAGAGCCAGTGCAATCACAGGCACAGATGTGCACCACACTTGTTGACTAAGATCACGTAAAGGTTGCATTGTCGTGGGCGGCAGTGTGGGCTAACCATAAGATGGCCTATATGTCTGTTAGCTACATAATCCGCTAAACGTAAGTTTATGTATCGGCTAGACGCTGCACCCTACATTGGCAACTCACTAATTCGCGTAAAAAGAGTACTACATAAAACAAATGGTAAATAAAAGCTTTAAAAAAGCAATGAAACGGCTCGGATGGACTGAGTTAATGATTACGATTGTTTAATGTTTATTTTAGTTGCCGGTGGCGCCCGAGTCAGTTACGAATTTACGAAAGCTTTACGGGTTTGTTCCGTAAACCGAATTAATAAAACCCGTATAGATACGGATTTCAACGTACGTCATACTTATGTGAACAATGAAAATAGTAGGTACCTACTAAAGATTTTGCTTGCATACGCAAATATATAACTTTTAAAAAACCTTCGAGATTTTAGATATTTTTTTATAAACGGGATTTTTCCCACGATACAACTATGTACACTACACTAGTTTCCGATATTTCGGTACCTACGGTTGCGTTTGCTCTCGTGGTCAAGGTGCATGCGCCGGTGCCAAAATTACAGTACAAGTTTTACTATATATGAGGTGTTAACGCTGTTACCCGTCACCGGCCTACATTTACGGGGTAGCTAGATTTGAATGGACATCCACCCCTATCAGACCTATACACGGTGTACCTTTAATAATAATATAACTGTTTTACTAAAACTTGATTGCATTGCCCACAAAATAAAGAAAATAATCCTAAGTATGAAGCGATTTTAGAAGGCCTTGTTTGCGATTAATAGACTAATTTAAATCAAACAATTACTTAATGTTCCCTACAAGTATCCGAGTACATGGATTATCTGTTGATTAAGAGGTTTTGTTTAACGATTAAAGATTAAATGCGCGATAAGTAAAATTGCTACGTGCGGAAGTTAATTATAGGGGTATAATATATTATAATTATAGGAAAAAATTTGGGCGAGTGCTTGATGATCAATTTTCTTGAAAGAGCTTCGTACATTCCAGTGACGATCCCATCTGCTAAGGTATACGGACTACGTCATCCGCATTCTCTCACATTGAGGTACATAAATATTGAGGAGGGACTATATATAAAAATATATCTAATAGATAATTAATCTATCTAATTTAGCGCATGGAAGGATCAGAAATCGGGCAATGTGTAGACTCTCAGAAATCCTCTAAGGCAACAATCGTTAGATTGGCTCGCTGATCTTACCAGTAATCCGCTCTTCCAAAGCTAATGGAATTCCTTTCGAACACGCACCGAATACGTTCATTAAATTGTTTAGCAATTATATACGGCAATTTAGACATTTTGGTATACTATTTAAAGTATAATTTAGTAAATCGATATAATAATGTCAATAAAGGTCTTTATTAAGAAGAAACCCTCTGAATCTACTCTCCAGTAGATTTTTTTCCTGTTCTTATTGATCTAACTTCCATTAGTTATTTTTATCAAAAATTTAAACGTAATTTTTTTATATCTGCGATCTGTTCTTAGACTATGAGTGTAATTTAAACGTAATAAAGCAATCAAATAAATAATAACGAATAAAATACATTTCTTTCTGTAGAGGATACTTCAGTTTTCAATACAAATATAGCATTTCGAATTTTCCGAACAGAACCACAACAACAGAAATTCACAGGAAGTGGTTTTACATTACGTGCATTAGCCGATGCAACGCCACAAAAATGCAGTTTAAAAATAAAATATTATTTTAAAAGAAAACAATCACGGAAGCTGAAAAATTTAAAGCGATTTTAAACATTCCTTCTGTAGAAGGGAACCGTATGCTTAGTATCCATTTTCAGACATCAGACGTTGAAAAGGTGTAGTGTAATAATCATTTATAAGATTTATAAGAATAGCTTTTTAAGATTGTAATTCTCAGCAGATCCGATAATGTCACTACGTGAATCACTAAATAATTTAAGAAGTGATGTAATTAGGTTATCTATCACTGTCCAGCGAACATTGTGGGAGAGCCGGGAAAATGAACGATTTTCAGAGAATTGTCCTTTCCGCCGAGGGTATACATAATGCTTATCACGACTACTGCAAGAAAAACACATTAAATAGAGTTTTTTTTGCATTCTTCATTATTTTCTCAGCATAATGTTATCGAAATGTTATAAATTTGTAACAAGAACGACAACTTTTCCGGGCAGTGGCGTAAAAATATTGTTTTAGTTAGCATAATCATAAAGGCTAGATATTTACTGGCAGGACACTAAAAAATTAAGTCATCTTTGTCACTTCGCCTCTGTGCACAGTACAAATAGATTTCCTATGCATACCTAAGTGCGATAAAAGGACTAATCCGTGTTGACAGCACGTTAAATGCTAGTTAAATTAATTCGTGAAATTCCATCCCCAAACTAATTAGAAAAGGTTAACGAACCATCCGCAAAGCGTTTAATACAATAGTGAAAGCAATCAAATCACTAAAGAAGGGTCGTCGCCCTAGCGGTCCTGATCAAACAGCCTATTCAAAGCACAACAAATCAAATAATAAGAAATTTGCAAACAAACAAGGAGGCGGTGTAAGCTTTCTCACCCTGGGCGTTGAACTCATCCAAATCGCTTAGGTAGAGGAAAAAGTAAAAGCAATTTCGTTTCTGAACGAAACTGCTCTTGTTTATTAACATTGGAATCCGCGCTTTATGAACGTTTTTTACATAATATTGTCCAAGTTTCCCTGAAATTGTATAGTCAGTAGCGATCCTGTTCAGATTACAAAGGCATTTAATATCAAACAATTTAGAAAACACGGGATTCTTACCACGGCTTACTTAATACTTAAGACATTTATTTACTGTTATTAAGATTACGTAGGTGTACCTACTAATACTACCGTAATAATTAAATCAGACTTCATAAGAATCTACCACTATTAAAGCTTTTCATTAAATAAAAGACTTCATGTTGAGGGTTTAGACCGATTTGTTTTAGTCTTTGTTTCATTAGCAAACCACAGCAGTTTAACCATGGCTGGGCATGAACCGTTCATCCAGGTAACAAAACGAAGGTTTAAGTTTTAACAGGTGATGGTTGTTGCCAAATAATTCAGACAAACCACAGGAAACTTAAATCCCTGCGCCTGCTAATATAGACTAGGTAGACAGCTACAAACGTCAGGCAGGATACTGAGGTGGAGTTAGGGAGACGTGGTTAAGAGAGTAATTAAACAACCTCTCTCTACGGTTGACACTTTAATACTGAACATACTTCACACGTTACAAGTCCTTATATTTAACACTTACATCTACATATATCTACATACATACATACATACCTCAATACGTCGGCGTAATCACGTTTCTACCCAATAAACGCCCCATCGTGAACGATAATGCAGTTAAATGCTGTCTTTTTATAGAAGACGCGAAATCATATTTCATTTATTGATCTTTTGATGGCAGCGCGCTCAATATCACTACTAGCGGACGCCCCGCGACTTCGTCCGCGTAAAAAGTATATACATAGGTGGACGGATAATTAGAAACAAAGCAAGATTTTCATACAATCGAGGTCACTTTGAAGCCAGTGGTTCTCCATGAAGGATTGACCGGGGCAGGGTCTGATGACGGTCATCAAGAGAGTACATGGAGGAGTTTTAGATCGCTGTAGATATCTAACTGATCAGATGAGCCGTTTGGAAGCAGCGTCGCTATGAAGAAAAAAACCCGCAAAATTGCATCAAAATGTATGAAAATCTTAAAATTAAGGAATCATGACAATGCTGCTTCCAAACGGTTCATCTGATCAGTTGGATACCTACAGCGATCTAAGAGTCCTCCATGTACTCTCTCGATGACCGTCATCAGATCATGCCCCGATCAGTCCTTCACGGAGACCAATGGCTTCAAAGTGACCTCGATTGTATGAAAATCTTGCCCTGTTTCTAATTATCCGTCCACCTATGTATATAGGTAAGTATACCCCCCTTCCCTCCACCCCCGCGTAAAGTCCAAAAATCCTTTCTTAGCAGGTGCTTCTGTAATAAAATAAATCTATGTTCTACAACTTCTACGGCTTTTTCGACTTAGTAAATTTGGCGGTGCGTTGTTAGACCAGTCAGTCAGGAAAAACGATTTTATAACTTCACTTGTTGTGTTTTCTTCACAAAAATTCTATGACGCTATTTAATTTTGTTAATACATGACTCTTAATTAAGAGTGTGATAAACGACATTGTTTATAAACAAACCGAAAATAGCTTACAAACTAATTTATCTACCTCATAAAAAGCTGCCCAAAATCGTCTATTACAAGTTGATCCCTAATATCGCGTAAATATTCTAACTTTCGGTGCGATTTCTATTAATAAATCAGCGAGAGAGGGTCATGCTAATCTGGATGGCGGGTGCCGTGGCTATATTTAGCCTGGAACTCGTGAAACAATATTAACGTGGCTGGGAATTATTTATGGGCCTCACGAACAAAGCCATGATTACATGGTATGACGACGGTAATAAAAGATAATTCTCGTGACAATTTTTTTTGACGCAACCACTAATTAATTCGGGAAGTCCCAAAAACCTAATACATGTATTACTTGGTATAAAATACGGTAGTGATAATGATAGATAATAGTTCGAACTAGCTCCGTTCGAAATGCCACAGACCCAGGTATAGCAGCGCCACCAGATTAAAAAGACAGATAAACGGAAGGACGAAGTCTGACCATAAGGGTTATCCTTTTTACCATTTTCGTACGGAACCCTAAAAACGTTTACTGCAATCAAAATAGTACCAAAAATGAGGGGTGTCACTCTAAGGTTGACATTCGTTTGCACGTTATAAAACGCCACAGTGAATAACGGTAGTGATACCACTAGACGAGATGGCTGGCCAGAGTAGGTATAGCGAAAGAGAGATTCCAGCAAGAGATCCACAAAAACAGGACACGACTAGAGTTAGTTCTAAGAAAATAAAAGAGAAGACGAACATGACACTTTGGCTCCCGCCAAAGGGGTCCTTACTGGAATAATTAGATTCTGTACAATCAACCCGCGAAACGAAATCACGGCATGATACTTTGTATTTACAAACCCAGTGCGAGTCTAGTATTTGTATAGAAATTCCCCGCAAATGCCTGTGACGTCACAACAGGTGTAAGTACGTATTATGTGTTTGGTTACATCGTCATACCAGACTCACATACATACTTAGAGGTACCCAAGGAGATATTTTTAGCCCTCCATTATCGAGCGATAATGCGCCGTTACAAAGTAATACTTTTATGCCACAAGCGCTGCCGTATTTGTTATATTAAGTAATCTTGTTTTGTCGGAATTAACGCAGTAGATTTTTCCACCGTTATTTAAATTGCAGTTATATAATAGCATAGAAGTTCTTCTTGTGCAACTGAAAACTCCATACCTAGTAAAATTTCGAGCGAAATGCGTTCAAGCGTTGTTTCTTAAGTCTACATTATCGGACGCATAGACCGTAGAATATACAGTTAGTAGAATACAAACGTTTATTACCAGCAACTTTTAAAGAACAGCCTTTGTTTCAAAGCAAAGAAACATGTTTCGCAAAGTCGCATATACCGTTTGCGGAAACCAACAGTGACATTTAAAATGTAGTCACAACAATGACTTATACGTCGTGAAGTCAAATGAAAAGCTTTGTTTTGGCGTTTCAGGAAATTACAGAGGTTTACAGACGTATGTACGCGCGGCGGTATGAATGAGCGCAGAGATTGATTGATAACAGACGTTTCATAAATTATGCACTACGTAAAGTGTGTACTTTAAATGATAAATGATATAAACAAAGACATACACAAATGCGTAATAATTCGTTTAGTTATGACCAAAATACTAAACAGTAGAAAATTGATACTTTTTACGCATATAAAAGAAAGTGTTTCAATCAGTAAAGAGACTCTTCATTAGTAGGTACTGTTTACTATTTGTGGCGTTCCAAATCAAAAGTGACCTTAACGCGGCATTTAGTTTTCGAGACAATAATTGTTTTGTAAAATGACTCAAACGACGACACGCCACGATTAATTAGGACATAATTTGCTAGGAGGTAAGTTCTTGATTCTGTCGTTAGGTATATTTATATAGTTTTAATAATAATAATAAATGTATTATTTCAGGCATAAAAACCCATATACAATAATTTAAAAACTAATTCGAATAAAAGTAAAAAAAAATAAAAAAATAATTAAATTTAAAAAAAATATTATTTTTTAAATTAAAAAATTTAAGCCCTGAAGACCACCCATTTCCGCAATAGATCGTTCATTTGATTTGGAACGCCACAAATAGTAAACAATACTAATGAAGAGTCCCTTTACTGATTGAATCACATTCTTTTATATGTATTTTATATTCTACACTTGCGTGCTACAAACTGACAGAGCCCTTTTACAACTTTGACTTTCATTTTGACGTAACTGACGATAAAAAAATATTTTTTGATGTTAATTCACCATTAAAAGGGCACTATAAGTAACCTAAATGCATACATTTCCGCTTAAAAGTATTAAATGGAGTGTAGGTGTATTTGAGTTATGTAATGTGGGTTTGCATGTTTAAACATTCCGATCTCTATTATTAACGTATAATTATGTTTTACGAGAAATCGGAAGTAATCTTTAATATGAATTAAGTATACATTCAGGGAATATTTTAAGTAAGGGATTTGGATGAAGCCAGTAGTAGAAAATACCTACTAAAAGGTTTTGAATGGTACTTATAGTGATGAGCAGCGGCATGTAACTTTGAGGTATGATATGTTGTACCCGTGCTCATACACAAATCAGTTAAACGTGTCTATTTAGTGTAAGGTACTCAAATAACAGTGATCATAGTAAGTAACTCTGTTTATACCTACCATTGAACTAAACTGCTATTACTAGCATTTATACCGAAATATTGTACTCGTAACACTCACAGAATACTTAACAGGTGCCTACAACCCGAGATCTATTTATTGACACCGAGCACCCATATGTATAGCTATTATGTATATAAGTTATATAATTTAAGGTACTTCTCCATAACAAACAAGTAACAAGTAGGTGCTGAACTGCTAAATAATCCAGTTAGTGTCGGGCGTCATCAAACTGGGCCGCGGCGTCACACAGCGTCACTAAACACCCCCCCCCCCCCCACCCCCCCACCCACCCACCCCCCCCCCCCCCCCAGTACAAAAATGTGACAGATTCCAACGAGAGGTTTTCTTTATAATCTATGGCAAGTATCATTTATAGTTCTTTTATTTTGTAATAGATGGCTCTGTACCTATTAAACTCTGTAGTCTGTAGGAAAGTATTCTGTCAAAAAGTAAAGTTGTATATTGCAGAATTGACAATATAAATTGCCTACTGACCACAGTGCCATCTAGCGAGCATCATGAAACTATTCCTGAATGCCACAGATTATAAAGATAACCTTTAAAAACGTTTAAAAATGAATAATGACGTAGGCAAGTAGATTTGATATCTTCGCACATCTGAAGGCCAATGACGTACAAAACGATCATATGCGCCACTGTCATGGCAGGACCTTTCTGAATCCCTTCCCTTTTCAGACACATCAGGGCAAATTGGATAGGTTGAGGATAATTGCGTTACAAGGGGACCGAAAGTGGTGTCGCTAATGGCGCACTAGATGACATTACTGACGTGCGTCTATTTTTAGAACGTAAATACGTCATCAATATTTAGTACGAAAGTCCTCGGTAAGCTTTTGATATCCACTGAACGGATTTCTATGCGCTTTTTAAACCATCGGTATGTTTAGTTTGGCGGATGTACATATCATTATTTTACTTACTAATAGCCGTAACATTTGATTGTAGGATAAACTTGCAGCAATTAATTCATTCTTACCTGTAACAAAAAAATTAACATTATTAGCTTAGAAGCACCTAATCACTATATATTATTTAGAAGCGAAGCGATTAGCGTATTATTTGTCATACCTACAGCCCGCTAATCGCTCCGCTTATACACACAATCACCTGCCACGTCAATCTCAATGCCACCTTTTAATTAGCTGAGTGGCGGTCAATATATTTGCAGAGAGGTAAAAATAGCTCTCACCATTTCTGTCTAATGATGGGAGTTTCCTATTCGTAATAACATGGAGGAACATGGGCTATTACACAAGACAGCTGAATGGGAATTGGCTAGAAAGTGGAAAAAAAGGAAATGATCTGGTCTATGTACCTGTAGGTGCGACTGGGATGCAGGGGGCGAAGTGCCGGGTGTGGTGGCGTTCAATGGGGAAGGCCTATGACCAGCAGAGAACGTTGAAAGGCTGTTAAGATGATGAATGAGTGCCATCAAACCCGGTCCTCTGGCCTTAATATCTAACTGCCTTTCAAAGTGACTTACAGTGTCATTCATACTTAATACCAAGAAGTTTCGAATCTCTTTGGTGGCGCGCGCGCTCCCTGTGGAGATCGCATCTTGCATATTTAGTACTAGCTGTTGCCCGCGACTTCGTCCGCGTGGATTTTGGAAGTAGGTACCTATCTCTGCTATGTACAGACATACATCGTCTAGTTATAATTTTCCAATGGTAAATTGGATCATTCTAAGTACCTTCACCATAATTTAAGGTATACCGTACCTTCAGGAACAAACTATGAACACCGTATCCAATTTGGTGAAGACAGATAAAAATTTAAAAAATTGTTGTTTTCACTTCTATTGCTCATAAGACTTCTCATATCAATTTTTATTATACGTGTGTATTTTTTAACTAATACAGTATGGGCAAAACCAAAACCATAGGAGATACAGGGAAACTGTCTTAGAAACCTTTAGGTATTTTTTCGTGATAACAATTTTGACATAGTAATCGGAGCAGCTGGAGTTCGGGTGGCATGCATGAATAAGTAGTAAGTTCCTAAGTACATTGCACAGTCTGTTTTATAAGAAAGCATTTTATTAAATTTGACTAACTTCTGCTGCTTGGATTTTTTTCTTCCGATACAATAAAATGATTCTAACATGAAACTAAGTCGATACGCATTTTTTAAAAATAATAAAAATTATTTTTCACTGGCGTTCTATGAGAAAACATTTTATTGAATTTGACTAACTTCTGCTGCTCAGATTTTTTTCTTCCGATATAATGAAGTGATCCCTACATGAAACTGAGTCGAACCGCATTAAAAAAAATATGTGCAAATTGTCTCATTTTTATGGACAACACACGCTTGACCAAAAAATTTCTATGTCATAAGACACTTTCCCTGCATCTCCTATGGTTTCGGACTTGCCTATACTGTCCCAGTTAAAAAAAACACTGATATCTCCTATGTCTATGACATCGTCTTGTTACGTTAAATGATTTATCTGTAAATGACGATAACTTTTTTCGCTGTCATCCGATTTCAATGAAACAAAGCCTATAAGTTGCGCCAGGCTGTGCTTAATCTACCTGTGAAAACCGCAAGAAAATCCGTTCAGTAGTTTCGGAGATTAGCGATTACAGACAGACAGAAAGACAGAAAGACAGAAAGACAGACAGACAGACAGACAGAAAGACAGAAAGACAAAAAAATTTAAAATCGCTTTTTTGTGTTCTGTTACTCTTTTTTTATCGTCCACACTCATTTTTTTATAAATTTATTCAAAGTACAGACACACGGTTTCTACAGATTTATTATAAGTATATAGATGGGAACGGATGGTGCCACTTACAGGGGGGTGCGGACAAAGGAAGCGGAGTAGCGGAAGGAGCTTGCTAATACAAATTTATATTATGGAGTTTGAAAATGAGAATGTGTGAGTAAGTATAAAGTATTGTCATACATTTGACACGATTTTGACACCCATAGAATGCTTTTATTACTGATCCATATGGGAGTGTCAAAATTTTTTGATTCATGCAAAATACCTACAGAAATACTTAAAAGCACGTTACAAACGCCTATTCCCGGTGCCCAGTTTTCTCGTTTCGCGAACCAGTGACTAATAAAGGCGAATTAGGTCAAACGGATATTAGTATCGCGTAAAAACAAAAGAAAGCTCCCGCGGTCGGTCGAAGTAAACAATCTGCTTCGAACAGTCTCGCGGCTATGAAGGAAACTTTTTATTTTTGGCTAATAGAGTAACAGGTCGGCACACTGGGTCGACTGGAAACGCCAAATTACGTGATAAACAACATCCATTTTGGAGCTGAACTAGCGTGACATACAGGTGGATGCCGTAAAATTTTTACTATTGTTTTATGTGTCGGCAGGAGAGATTTTGATAAAACTTACGTAGTTTACACTAACCTATTAGCTAGTTCACACCCTTAATAACCCAATTAATTTTCCTGGTTCCCACTGGAAAATCTACTGGACTAGATAGAGCTCAAATTATAATATTAATTTGTCTATTTAATAATAAACTGATGTAACCGAAGATATAACTGTTGGTTTTCGGATTCTGGGGAGTTTGTATGTATTTAAGTATTTATTTATTTGTATGTTTTGTATGTTTGGATTAGTTTGGGACTAAACAGCCGTGTGCCAATTTGTCCAAACGTTATTATTATATTTATAATGTCACATAGGTATTATTTTAGCAGAAAAGCTATACATAAACTTAAATTAGAAAATGTTTATTCAACCGGTTTCCTTCCGGCGGTTCAATCCGAATTTTTATTCAAAGCCAATTGCACACACCTCTTGTGCGGTACACGAGTGATCTACTCCGCAAAGCACTTGATGAGGAAGTGTTTTCGAAGGAAAACATCAAGTCAGTTTACGTTTCACAACCGTCGGGTCCGTCGGTAGTTCATTAAACTACATCATGTCGGTGTTGCCCTACTCCAATATGGATATAACCAGATTTCGGGGTTTCACAACGTTTGGATTACGGTACGAAAATTACTTTATAGGTACCACACGTGGGGCAGTGGTAACTAGTTACCTACCATTTTATTTAAGGAATGATAGTGTGTGTAATTATTTACTAAAACTTCCAACATTGTTTTTTTTCTTATCCATTGAGCTTACATCGCTCTATACTATTGGGATCAACGTAGAACAACAGAAGAAACCTACCGGCCTAATACCTTATAGATATCTTCTGTTGATTCCTACCCCCGGAGGAGTACCTCATTGATCCTACCCTAACTAACTTACTTACTTAAAGTGTTAACTTAAAGTGCCTTGGCAGCCTCCGATAATGAAAAAGCCAAGGCACTGATACTGAGACCTAAATCCAGCACATTATGATACACGTCCTCTGGCAAAATGAAATCTCGGGCTGAATGTTCTTTTTGCCAAGCCAGTATTGTTTGAAAACATCATACTTAGCTCAATAACAAGTTTTCCTCGCGCTATGTTCTAATGTTACCAACCAAAAGACTGTCTGTGCCAAAAGCTACAAAAATACTAGTTTTGGTGGGACTTGTCTGTCACAGGATTACAGCAGTTTTCAAATACTATCATATACTGTCATATTATTTTAAAACAGTTCATGATTTGAAAAACAAAAACAGAAAAGGAAAAACTTGTCCAACCAGGTAATGGCCTGATGGCACATTGATTACGCGCTTCGCACGGCCCGTCCCAAAATCAATTTGTTTGTGCTGTCACCCTTTATGGATGACCTTTTATGTAAACAACCCGATTGTAGGTCAACCGTGATCATGGCGTGTATAGGGGTGAGGGATTGCCCCTAGGGGTCACGACCCCCATACCCCGAAACCAGTACCAGATATTCAGGGAAACGTAAAGAAACCACCAGTAAATCACTATTGATGTCGAATGATCCACTTGTTACTCAAAGAGTACTCGAAAGAGATGATTTTTCATTCAGTCGGATCGTTGTGGAATACAATGGTGCTTACACTTAGATTGAAGCAAAAGAGGAAGATATGCGACTCTCTTGCATTACATACCTAAACGAGAACTAGGCAGTACGTAATAATGTACTTACAAGCGGAAAGTAACCCCATGTCAAAAACAGCCGTTTTTGATTTTGAAAGAAACGCACAAGAAGGCATTTTGATATAACTTATCCACTGATAAGCAATGAAGCCGTGGTCGATGCTCGCCGAACTGAGCAAACTTACTATACCTACAGGTCTTACATGCGCAGTAGGTGTTACCTATCTTCTTCTCCTTTTGCTTTAATATAAGTGTTATTTGCAAATTTTCTGGTTATCACTCCCTAAACATCCTGCGATAATGCGCCCCTAAATGGTCCCTAACAGATGTCGTGATCCCCCTCCAATCAATTCTGCGTACACCTCTGACCGTCTAGCGCGTGGTCACGCAAACTGGGCTCGGATGAGGGCCAGTGGAAAATTTCGTCCCACGAGGTTCTTATCAACATATTGACGTGTTTACGATGTGACACAAGGGTGACAATAAGGGGTTAAAGGGTTCAGACGCGTGATTGGTAGAACACCCGAGGTAGAACACCAATAGAAGTAATGGAAATTTTTACAGGAATAAAGTATTTATACCCAGAGTCTAGCCCCTAGACTAGAGAGTGGTAGATAAAAATAATTGGGTACCCCGTACCCGGTACAGCCGCTGAGTTTTATGTTAAACGTCTTTGAAGACTACTTTCTTCTCACGCCAAGTAGCGTAGTAGTGTTAAATGATGATGTAATGATTTATTAGTAATACTGTCGACTACACTTGCATGTTCATTCATATTAAGCGTATTAATTTGTCTGACCTAATTATCTTTACAATCCTTTAAAAACAAGCTAAATCTAGGCCAAGTTTATTTTCTTAGAGTTCTTTATATATCTAAATATAAAAATACCCGGGTTAGATAACAGCAGTTTAATCCTTCGCTAAATTGAATAATCAGTTACGATACGAAAGCTTTCGGCAAACTGACAACAACTGGGGCGGCGACACAAATATTCAGCGCTCTCTGGCAAGAATTAAAAAAGAGGAAGTAATGAGTGTCGGTGAAGTGGCTGGGAAGGAATTTGCCCCAATTGGGGTTCGATGCTCGGGTAAAAAGATTTCAGTGTTTTGGCGCCTATTGCATTGGAATATTTAGGCTTTGGGTACAATTATACTTCATTGCAGTATAGCCTTATTATGGCTCTGCTATTATAAAAACCTAGCAGGAATGCATATCTTTTAGAATCTGGCCCTACAAGATAAGTTCGAAATAAGTGGAACCCTAAAACGATAAATATAATTAAAATAATATTTCCACTCAATTATTAATTCTGTGCCACTGCTAAAGTTTGCAAAATGGAACTCGTGACAATATTTTAACATCAGTCTAATAAACATAAGTGTAATTTTTAACACATGACGTCATCGTTACACCCTGCGATCATTAATTAATGATCGCAGGTTACACCTTAAACTTTTTAATGCATAGGTTTAGAGTTGACATTTAAAATCTCACCTGGTGGTAAATGACGATAAGACTGAAGATGGAATGGAATTACTCATAATCATAATATAAGTAAGCATTGATAGAATCATCATCATCAACAGCCTATTAATGTCCCCACTGCTGGGACTCAGGCCTACCCTCTCAACGAGGGCCTTCGGGCTATAGTCCACCACGCTAGCCCAGTGCGGGTTGGTGGACTTCACATGCGCCTAAGAATTTCTTCTTCGGCGTATGCAGGTTTCCTCACGATGTTTTCCTTCACCGTTTGAGAGCAGTCAGTAAATGTACTTAAATTTCGAGAAAAAACCCATTGGTACATGGCCCAGCCGGGGATCGAAGTCCGGACCTTTCGATATGATAGGCCGCATCTTATCCCCTACGCCACTGACGCTTTCAAACGATTGATAGAATACCTATATTTTATTTGTAAAATTCTTGACAAATACCACACTCTTCAGCTAAGGAAAGATACGGGGCAATAGACGATCGACCCGTTAGCAGAATTCCCATAGAGTATCCAGAGTGCAAATGAATTTTAAAAAATGTGATTTTATAATTATTTTTTTGTAATGTAACGTTTGATAAAATGATACGTTCTTGGATTTTTTCGCGTGAAATAGCGGCTGCTCACGTCTTTCATTGTTACTAGTTGCAATTTATTTCACTGAACGATTTTATATTCTGTGAAACATTTGAAAGACACAAAATTCGTGATTGAAATATTTCGCTATTTTCAGTGTTAAATATTTTGTAAGAGTTCCGGTTTATTTTCAGATTTCATATACCTATCGAGTATAGAAAATGGTTTCACAATTACTTGTCGCAGGTTCAAATCATTGCTCGCGTACCTATTTTATTTCTTGTGCTCTTTCTTTATTTTCCAGGTTTCCAAAAAAATACCTGTGAATTACAATTTAGTTCAATGGTTCGGCAATTGGGTCAACGTTGCGTACTACATGCTTCAATGTTATGATGTATGTTATCACATCAGCCATAAGCTGCTGAGGGGAATTGGTATTTTCCTGTTGTCTGCGATCTGCAACCAATTTCTATGGAAACTGGTTTCGGAACGTAGAATGTTGTTAACATTACGACTGCCAAACATTTCAAATATTCTGATGGTCGTATGAGTATGTTTTAGGTTGGGATGTTGGCATTCTGGTAATGAATGAGTAAATATTATGAACGGTTACACGTGTTACTTTATATTCTTTTGTTCGGTTTACTTGTGACCAAATTAGGTCAACGGGACGGGACCCTTTAGTTCCCTTTGACAATGTTTCATGCAACACAGATCACAAAAATACGACAAAAATTACATATTCCGAAGGTCTACACTCTACTGTTTTAGTTTTCCGATGAATATCAAGAACACGAGTTAACCCGCGGAAGTTCAAGTTTTATTGGGCGCGTCCATTATTAATTATTAATAATGCATGAATGCAATAAGTTTTCTTTTGATATGCCCGTTGATCGGATTTGTTAGATAATGTTCCTAAACGTTTTTTTTCTAAATCAAATTTTATAGGCTATAGGTAGTTCATCACATAATATGACTGGCTTACGTAGTAACATTTTGATTGATTTGGGAAATTACCAATCATTTGTAACCACCTCGTATACGACTACTTTAGGTAAGTATATCTACAATACCAAAGGTAAAATAAGGTATTTCAAAGAAGTTTGGATCCATTAACCCAGTTATAAACTTTGTAACACTTCACTTTGTACTGACCAAAATTTCTTTAAGTCTAGCGTAAATCCGCTTAGAAATTCTACTTTCAAAAGTTGTTCAAAGCAACTTTAAGCAACTGCTAAATATTCAAGATTCAAAAATATTTTCTTCCCATTAAAGTATTTGTCTCTTTTCCAAAGTAGATACATTGTAACGATTTTTGGAATAGGTACATGATTTTATAGTATCAGCAATTTGTACTAATAGAGGTATGATTAGCAACTTAGTTCCCAACAAGTATCTAATTTGACTTTTCTTTACTTGTGGGCAAAGCCGCGAGGCGAGAAACTAATATGCAATAAGCAAAGTATACATCAAGAAAAGTAGGACAACGAGAGAGTGGTGACGTTTCTAAGATTGTGCCGCGAGCCCAATTCCAGGGGAGATCAACCGATCAGTCGCACGTAACTAGCGTTTCTGGGACGACCCCCAAGGATTAATACACAACCCAGATAGATGTGGCGTAATTACTTTCCGTCCAGGGCCGGAGTAGGCTGACGGATGGGTGCTGAGATCTCATACCAATTTTTTTTATACTAGCGACCCTGTGTGGAAGCTGTATGTTTGTGACGTATGAGTTTCGAAACTACAAAACAACAGCCAATTCATCAATCAAGTCCAATTGCAGTATATGCAGGTTCGTTACGATATTTTCCTTTACAGAAAAGTGTGTAATATTTCACCACCATCCGCCCTCCGCATCCGTCTGCTTCCGATCCACCTGTAGTATCTATATAGTAGTCATTAAATAATTTATTGTTATTATTTAATAGCGACCGCTTCGTAGTAGCTTGGTCTCGAGCGCCAGAGATCGTGGGTCTAAGACCATCTCTGTTCGTTCTATTCCTGACCGTTTACTAATAGAGCAGCGACGGGTTAACATTGTTATGGTACATGTGGTTTCCAACACGATTATTCACTATTACGTGTTTAAGAGAAAATTGTGTTCGAGCCACTGTTACGTAAGCTCTTTGGGTGTCAACTCTCAACTTTACAGAGATTTACATAATCACGTTCAATAATTGATTGACCTTACTGTTTATTAATGAATTCGACGACATGTTTTATCATGTTAATAGTAAGTTATGTGACTTTATAATAGGTAAACTCTTTGTTGCAGTTGAGTGGATTAGAGTGACTACGGATAGAACTTATTCCCCAGAGCACGTTGTCGGTCCATTGTCAAAACTACGAATGTTAAAGTGGTTGTCTTGTCAGTTTGAACATTATTTAGTTCAAGCACGGTCGCTGGACATTTTTCACATTGCACATTAGTCATTATTATTTTGAGATTGATATTATTTTCAGATTGATGCTTTTCATAAAATGGAAACGAGAATATTTTTAAAAAGCTGCCACGACTCTGTTTTATGCAAAGAGCTTCGCGAAACAGCGTACCTAGGTACCTACTTTGGGAAACCATATTGGGCTAATTCTAGAAGGAGGAAGAAACATTTTAATCCATCAAACCGTTTGAAACAGACAACCTTTAGCATTGTTAGAATAGTTTGGTGAGCCCCGGTCTAACCCCTGAAACTGGCAGCCCATACAAATTCATTGTTATGTAATACATCTCTCTGTCTCTGCGGTAAGCCCACATTATGAACTTCGGAAGGTCATTAGGATAAGGAAATTTCGCGCGACCTAGTTTGCAACTACGGTAGGTAGACGGGAAAATTGCCGTGTTCAGGGGAGGAAGGGAGCAAAACATCTGAAGCGCTCCAAATAACTGTACCACAGAATAAATAATAGTACCTACATGCTTGTATGCGGTTTACCCTGCTACTATGTGGTAGCTACTGGCATTTTTTATGCTCACAGATGAAAACGTGACGAGCGTCTCGTCCCGCGGCGAGCGTGTGACGTGTAATGAGACTAAGCGAAGCGAAATCAGGATTGCAATACTTGGCGCTCCGTTCTTTCTGCTTACTCTGTCAAGGATATAGCGTGATGATGTGTGTAGGTAGGTACGTATTAGGTCATTGTTACATTAAACATGCACAGAAAACATAAAACAATTTTGACTTATGCTAAATGCACAAATAATGAAATAATTGTGTTTTATAATTATTTGGGTCCCCTTAACAAAATGTAGAACAAATTATAGCTGTTGATTTGATTTGTACACAATATAGGAATGTTGTGTTTTTATTATGAAATTTAGCAAAGCATTTTATGGCATACGCCGGTGTCTTTGTTGGCCCATTCTCGCTCGCCATTTAACCTATTGTATTAACAAGCCAATTGACCTGAATCGATTAATTTTGAAATGCGATAGCCGCAAACGATAGCATAAAATTTTCATCAATTTAAGTATTCACATATGCACATGGAATAGGGTTGCCATGTTGTACAATTATAGGACAAAGTTCTGTAAAATACAGCATACGGAACGCACAGTGTCTTATAACATAAAACTTTGAATAAATATTAGTGTCTAGTCATTTGAAGGTTTAAAGCAACCAAAAAAAAAGAAAATAAGTTTCATCTTTCAAGTTCCAACTTATTTACTCTCTTTTATTATTCTAGGTACCTATAGCATTAGCACGAAGTTAAAAATTAGTTATATTAGGATTGCATGAATCAAGTCAATTTGGCTATGCCAAATAAGAAATGAAATAGCATGATACCTGCATAGGTTATTCCATAGTGAGTTGACATTTCATATACAGGGCCGGCTAGCAAACGTGACATTCTTTCTCCATAGATACCGGTAAAATCCACTGACTGGCAGCCCTGTAAGTCGCTGTATGTCGATATTATAACGAGACGTGTAATTATAATCGATAGATAAACAGCCGATAATTCGACGGTCGTGCGGGCAATTTGTTTTTGGACAAAGTGAGCGCACGGTCCTGGCCTCATACCGAATAAGGCCCGATAAGGCCCGGACGGCCGGCGGTCGCCGCACACGGCGGCTTTCGATTATACGCAAATCGAGACAGCACCCGCCCTTAAATTAACTTGCCGCCGACATCATCTGACTTATCGAACTTAAGGGTAGACGCTTAAAGCCTTTGAGTATTTTTGTAGATTGGACCCATAACATGGTGTAGATTTGGCTATGAAACGGTCCGAACGGGATAAATCATATTACCTAAATCTGAATCTGACATGTGAAGAAAGTATAGTAAAGTTACGGTTACTACGGGTGTCCTTTATTCTATTAAGAATTTACCACCAAAAAAAGTCGCAAAATTAGCATTACCCAACAAAAGATGATTCGAGTTAAAAATAGTAAGAGTAAATGATAAGCTTAAATAATATAGTGCAAAAGCGAAATGACCACAACACATCTCCTTAAAGACCTACCATAATGCCGTAGGAAGTGATTACTGTTTATTTCAATAATCGGCGTGACAGGAAGTAGGAACCGGCCGCGGCCGACTGCGCGAGGCGGCGGCGGCGCGGGCGGCGAGTTGAATCGCGCAGGCGCTAAGTATGCGCCGGAGTGCTTTTCACAAATAAAGCAATTTCACGACAGTTGATTGGGCTGACTCGCTTTGACATTATGATCAATTTACGCCAGCAAAGTTTATTGGGAACGTTGAGTGATTTAATTTTTTGCTATATATGGCATTTTACAAGACAGTCAAGCTCACGTCATGTTGTACTTACACTTTTGTGGCAATGTCAACTTTATTTTGATCGCGCTAAGGCTACCGCTGTTAACTTGACGAGTTCTTGTACAAAAGAGAAATAAAGAGAAATGGTCATCATCATCAGCCTGACCACTATTGCTGGATATTAGCCTCCTCCAAGGTGCGCCACTGAATCCGATCTTCGGTTGTCCGCATCTGGCCTCTGCCCGCCTCCTAGCGCAGATCGTTGAGAAAAAGAGAAATACTACTATAAGCATATTTGCACAGCGAGGGTGATGCGGTGGCGCTCATTGGGGAAGGTCTATATAGTCCAGCAGTAAATATTGAAAGGCTGATAATGATGATGAATGAAATATACTCTGCCTCGAAGAAATTTTACAAAATCTTCGTAAGATCCGACGCCTAGTTCATTGAACCAGCACAAAAGCCTGTAAATAACACAATTGAATATGTTATCGACTTGGCTGATGAGAAGGATGCCTCAGAGCTTGTTATTGGTAGAACGTGAATACATTTGGGAGAGCTTTTGATCCTTTCTACGTACGAGTTGATTAGACGTGGTCCTTCTGTCCCAAAAGTGTCACTATGTAGGTAATGTAGTATGTAAATACTTTTGTACCCATTTTTTTTTTTAATTTTTTTAATAAGTTTGTGCTTAAAGCAGGGCTTATTTCATTTATAGATATCTTACAATCAACCTTAAAACAGAGCTACGTGAACAAATTATGAAAAGTTTCTTTTTTTCTCGATTTACTTATCTTTGCATGATAAGTAAATCGACAGGGAGAGAAATTACTATAAGAGTGAGAGTTTGGACCACAGAATGGATCACATTTTGAGCATTTATTGATAAATTAAATTTTAATTATTTTAAACAAAATATTAAATTTCATGATCTACCTTTCATATAAGATGCTATGATAATAAGGAAAAAATAATCCTTATGATTAACCCTTTCGACCGTTAACATAAAATACATGTGATATTTTTTTTCAAATTTGGTGGGTTCCCGGTTGAGGCAAGCGATTTTTTAAAAATCTGTGAATGCAGTTCTAATTATTATTAAAAATAAAATGCTGTCTTCTTTCAGGAAAAGGTCCTATTTTCAATATTTAATGTCCTTTCCCTCCGGATGGCACGGCCGTGGGACGCCCTGTATAATAGGAAGGTGTACTATGATTTTATACTACAGATTGGTTTAATTCCTTCCGTAATATGTAATCCGAAAACGGTTACTTATCCCAGGTGATGGAAGCGGCCACTGAACCCCGACTAGAGCCTAAAAATCCGGGACATGTCCCTACAAATCCCGCGTCACATTATATAAGTACGACGATTTGTCAGAAGATTGAACGGGGGTGGAAACCCAATAATGGAAGTGAGGTGTAACGAACCCTTTGCCGGGACCACACGTGGCTGGCGGATGAATGGAGGCTGTTTGATCTGCGTCACAACGTCACAGAAAGGTCTTTCACCTTTAAGGATTACGTACCTCGAGTTATATTAATGCATCTCTGAAAAAATATTCAACTAACAATAAGACCCGCTATTCCAACCAGTACCCTTACAGTTAACAGTGTACTTAATTGGTCTGAGGTTTACAGTGTAAATAATCGACATAGCGACTACGTAATAATGCAGTCTCGAACTACAAAATGCAGAGAGAAATAGATGTCGTTTTCACGTAGTTGTAAATCATGTCATGTCAGCTGTGAACTCGTGATAGGGGTAAGTAGGTACATTGCAGTTCTATAGTAGAACTATTTGAAAAAAAAGTCCAAACTGTTTTACTACTTTTATCGGTAGAATAGATAGGAAAATAAACTAGTAGTTCCGTGAGAACAGTAGACCTCGCCAGCCCTTATAAACCAAACCTAAAAGAAACCAACAAAAGTCAACTTTGGAAACAGAAAAAGTACCTACTAAAGTGACAAAAATTAGCACTTTAAAGCTTAATATTTCGCAAACGGATCCCTGAATCGAAAAATGTTTATCACACACCCGCGATATTTTTGAAAGACCCATCCAACGATACCCCACACCATGGATATCACGCGGAAAAAAATAATTTTCCATTTTACGTATGCAGTTCTATGAACATAATTTATTTTTTTAACTTTCTTAAGTCGATCCACTATTATTCAAAAACTAATAGAACCTACTTAGCCGTAATAGTTTTCCTTGTAACTACGTTATATATGCTACTGCCATGAATTTTTTCACATTTCCAGAAGCAACCGTTTAGCTGGCAGGGGGGGGGGGACACGTGACTCTAACAAAAATTACCGCTTTAAAGCTTAATATTTCGCCAACGGATCCCTAAATCGAAAAAATGGTATTCACACACCAGCAATATTTTTGAAATACCTATCCAACGATATCCCACACTATGGGATTCACAAGAAAAAAAAAGTTCACTCCCACTTTGCGAGTATGGTAGGTACTCTAAAAAAAATGTTTTTCAAAATTTTATTCTACTCATTTTGTAGGTTTAATTAATTTATACATATGCCAAATTTTCGTCAAAATCGGTTGAAAAATGCGACCTGTAGAGAATTACAGACAGACAGACAGACAGACAGACAGCCGGACAAGAGCATTTTTGGCCAGTCTCGAAACGTAGACGCTTCGCTCGCTTCGCTCGCTCGGTCAATTAACCTCCAGGCAGTTTTACTGCGGTGCGAAACCTTACATTAATAAAGTGATCGACCTTTTTTTGTAAACCATGACTGTGTTTTAAATCTGTAAGCCCTACCGTGGGCAGTTCGTCGAACTCCAGGAAATCAGATGGAAAATGTTGGGGAGCGCGGAATTTTTCCCGATGACATACAAATGAATCACGCCTACGATTGTGCGAGTTTGTCGTACTGGGAATCTCATATTACTACTGACTTTCCTCTCCAAGTCGCGCCGCGACTCGCCGTATTCATGTCTCTCGAGGGATTTTATTTTCCTGGAGTAAAAAGGATCCCGTGAGTTATTTCAGTAGTTATTCATATGCATTCCCGTGAGTTATTTATATGCATTTCAAGTAATATTAAGCGTATCACGATGGCGGTGGTGGTGGCGGCCTGTTGTATTCCATAAGAAATGTATGTGAGACTTCCGATACGCGCGGCCTGCGTTTGCATATTGAGGCTGCGACCTGCGGTAGGACGTTAATTACTAGGGGGAGGGCTACCTCCCCCCTTTTTTTTAACGTAAAAGGGGGGGGGGGGGCTTTTTACGTGTAAAAAAACCAAACCAAACAAACATCCAAACCTACTTATAGGCAAATTGATATTTAGACGATACGATCATAACCGAATCATATTAGTGAAATGACTAACTTCAATGCATCATTTAGTAAAATTGTAGACTAGGATCACATACAAGTACAAAGACAAGCCTTCATAATATAGATTATCTATAGAACTGTTGGTTATGGGCTAGTATTCAAGGCCGGTGGTTATAAATAAATACTTGTCCAGCCGCTAAGGAGCTAGTACTCACTGGATCCGGCTTGCATCCTTAGTCTGGCGACGGTCTATTAATCCGCACCATACGCTGGGTATTTTGCTCTATTTGTCCTACGTGTGTAGGGCAAATAATGTATTGAAAGCTTTGCGCAAAATAGTGAAATTATACCCCAAGGTTGGTTTACGTTTTATGCGTTTTTTTTCCGTTGTTTTAATGGTAACCTTGCTCGTTCAATAAGCATTACAACGTCTGACGGTCCGCACGCGGACGTCCGTCGCGGACCTTCGCGTAACGCAGCGGGGGTCCACCTGCCTTATGCGCAATTTCCTACGCGCCTAGGACATAAATGATTTGCGCATGCAACGCGAGTCAGTCTAATGCTGGCTTCAGTATTGCGCGCCTTAATTTTTGACATAGACCCGGGCACGGACGTCCGCGGCGGACCGTCCGCGTAACGCAGTGGATGCCCTAACGCAGCGGAGGCCCTGAAAGGGCCCTAAAGCATCCATCGACATCGAGCGCAAGAGCCATTGGCCTTTGTCTAGGGCAGGCGTGGGCTATCTTCTATCCCGGACACCGGAACTTGGGTTGTGTACATACCGGACCCAAGCTTTTGTTTGCATATCCCAAAAAATATTGAGAACTTTTATGCTTTTGGGCCAGCACTCTCGTTATGGAAGACCTGGTTATTTCATCGTATACACTTTAAGGGATAAATACACTAATATTTGTTATCGCTTCGCTAAAAGGGTTCAGTTTCAACGTTGAATCTTTATTTATTTTATTTTATGGTTTATTATACACACTATAGACCGCAAGGATACAAAACAAAGAAAGGGGTTGAGCTAATTTCTAGATATTACTTACAACTAACATGTGCAGTGGAGATAAATGATTTTAAAAAGAGAGCCTGTGGTCTCGTGTATTAAACGTAGGTACATACTATTTTGTATTTTTTATATTTGAGTATATTTCGGGTCGTCATAAAATAAGATGACCTACCAAATCTGTCCACAACTTAAAAGTCAAGAAATGGATATAGAAATAGTTATCACTTCCCATTAAGGAAGATATTTATCGAGATATAGAGAAAGAAACTCGTAGGTACATGAACCATCAGGCTGCGATAAAAGGGAACCGAGCATTACAATATTTTAGTAAAGGAAGTTGATGGAAAAACAGATACTTGCAAGCTACTGCTAACGCAAGTTAATCTAAGCCTAGCATAACATTGTGTAGTAATATTTCTTACCTATAATTTACATACATACCTACCAACTGTATTTAGTTAAAGGATCTATTGATAAAACTTGAACGGAAGTTAACGGTAATTGTAATGAATGATTTATAGAAAGGAAAACAGTTAGAGAATCTATTGAAAAATTAACAATAGTGGGAAATCTTCGCAGCAAATTGTATGTCACGTAAAGGACGGAAAATGACCAATTTGTTTCTAATTGAATACTTACGAATGAAATTACTCTAACTGGACCGAAAAATTCTACTTCAAAAAGACAGAAGCGATATCAAATTATAATAATGTAAGCTACTCGTAACACATAATATTATTTGTTATTATTGTTATTACTGGTGTAACTAAACATTTCTTATTTATTAATTATTGTGCAATATTATTAGCAGCATTTATTTTCCAAAAAATCTTTAAAAGGAGTAAAACATTTAAATAGAAAAAAATTGTAGGTACTTAGTTACATTTATTCCTAAATATTCTTCTATCAGGAATATTGATGATTGATGCAACCAGATATAATTTTAATATTACTGTCATCGCATCTTCCACAATCTGTCAGCACGACCCAAAGGTCAACTGGTGGAAAATGCCTCCGGCATTAAGTTCGCCTTTTGTACAATAAAAACGTGTGCAATAAAGTGTAAATAAATAAATAAACTTAAATAAACTTTATAATATTATACTATTATTTAGCTTCTATATTTATAAATGCGACACAAACTCCAAACGACTTTTGACATTTACAAGCACCACAGTGCACTGCATGAACGATAAAATAAATTAAAAGCTATTTCCAACTCGTTTATTTTGGGAGCAAAGTAAACAATGAAAACAATTATAGTATACAAAGCTAAGTTATTTCTGTAGAGGCCGTGTACCTACGCCAAAATACCACCTGATGGCTTGGCATTGGCCGGAGTGTTGCAAACAATGGTTGAATAAACAGCATACAATTGACCTGCCGTTGCGCATCAATCAATTGAATGAAATTGATTGATTCCCCGCCCGCGTCTAGTGTAGCCTTATTTAGGTATGTTATCAAGTTTAATAGGTACCTACTTAATCTGTGTACATACACTTGACTCTTTTGGCGGGAACCGAAGTCTCGTGTTGTTATTTTTACTTTCATTATATTCGTAATGAAAAGCACAGTGTTTCCCTCGGGTTCAAGACTTATTTAGAGTCCCTCGACGGGACTAAATAAGTTACTTTCACCCCTGGGGTAACAATGTACTATTAAGGGCTTCTTTCACCACTTCCTGATATTGTTACAGATAGTAATCTTAGTGATAAACTAATCTATCAGATAAATCTGTGTGATAGACTATATAAAATATATAAGATATAGGCAATCAGATACCTGTGAAACCAAAAAAATAGGTTATCTGTAAGATAACCTGCAGATAGGGTATCTGGGACTTTATCAGCAAGCGGTGTAAGAGGCCCTAAGACTTGTAAAAATTATTTAATACAGTTATTGAATAGAAATTTAATTATATATTATTATCAGTGTAAGGTTTTTATGGCTTTATTTCTAAGTTCTAATGAAATGCATACTCATAAAATCGCGGAATGCAGAAGTCATATCGATGAAGTTTCTAAGATTTTCAATTATAAGCTCGACTGTAATTTATTGGGGCGTGACCGTGGGCTGTTAATCGTGTAATCTGTTGATCATCACATCGCTCATCAGACACATACAGGTTGCTTTGTTTTTATTGGACAGAGGTGCTGGAAATAATCACACGGTGCTACCCGTATAAGAAGTAGGTACGCAAATCAGGCTTTACATTGAATAGATACTCGTATGAAATGAGCTTTGGAGCTATAAATTTAAAAACTGTAACGTTTCGCTCAAGTTCCAGGCTCGAAATCGCTAGCTATAAATAAAGCGCCACCACTATCGTCTCGGACCCCAACGCATTTTGAAAAGTGTGACCTTCGCATCAATGGCCTGCCGAAACGGTGAATCCAACAGAAAAGTTTATTTGGCCCAATATGTTCAGAACCCTGGGCAATTTGATGGCGTCATCTGTTTTGCTCGAAAAACTGTTTTTCACAATAAAGTAGAGTATGTAACCAACTAACTCTTAGTGAACCCCTATTTCGTGTTCGCAAAATAGAATTTTGTGAATAAAAACACCCTGTACTAATCATCTCGCGGGTAAGAGCATGGATCGGATCGTCGCATCTCGACCGAGTAATCGACGTGAGACGCGATAGAATTAATTAGAAACGTGCATAGGTATTAGATCAATTACATGGTTCATTTAAGGCAGATTAGCCCTAAATTGCGACTAAATGGATTAGAGTAAACGGGATTATTACCACCATATTGGCCTGATTCTGAAGGCACAAAGCCTAAAATTTACAACAACATTGCCTGGCTTAGACAAGAGGAGAAAATGAGCAAAGGGTTGCTTAAAAAGAAACTAAAAAATACATTTTTGAAAAAGGTTGAATAATTTATTCAGGTTAGGTTATATTTAATAGCATAAGAGCGTTTTCTCGCCAACAAACTGTTCTGCAGTTTGGCGAGTAATTATTATATTGTACAAATTGTGTAATATTAAAGAATAAAGTACATAAAAAAGACTGCACTAAAATGGGTTCTATCCCTGTCACACAGTATTAGGAAGATAATGACGGTACAAATTTTAGCGCTATTAATTTTTAAGCAAGTCTTCAGGATTGGGCCCTCGTATTAGTTGTTGAGCTCCCGATATTTTTACTAATACGATATCGGTATTCCATTCAACTTAATATTATACCGATATCGTACGTGTAAGGCTATTTATTTTATTGAGAATGTGAACTACAGTGTAAATTGCCGACCGTCCCTAGTATGCGCTAGTTTTTGTAAGCTGTGCTGTTACAGCAATCACCGATGTTTTATATAAAAATTAATACAGTCGCAAAATGACTTTTTCCATGGCCGTAAAACCCACTACCTATATAAATAATAAAAATGGAGTCCATGTAGCGCTAAAACGGCTTACCATTAAGATTAACCCCTCTCTAAGAACACTCTGGTCACACCTGAAAATGTTGTAAGCTCCGCGGCCGTGAACGACATAATCTACGTCATTCATGGTTCTAAGAAAAATATTTTTAGATACGCATGGATAGGAAAATTTATTAAAAGAAAACATTATAAATCTGTTGACGTCCACTGCTGGACGTAGGCCTTGTACTTTATAACGAGACCGAATTACACTCGTTCAACCCTTTTTCTCAGTAATTTTTTTTACATTCTACCAGTTTTGTTTATTAAAATGCCAATTTTGATTTAAAAATAAGATAGAATCTAGAAAAACCTAGAATCAAGAATTAGGAATTAGAATCATTACAATATATCTGGAAACATCACTTTTTTCCAGATCGTAGCGTCGCCGCCCGTTTCTACAGCGAATTTCTAAACAAAGATGAAATAATATGAAAGAAAGTTAATTGTTTTTTGAAAGTTAAAATATTTTTTTATATCAAAACTAATAGTTATGGAAGCTAAAAAGGCACAATCACTTCCCATATCCTGCCAGCCACGGTTTTCCAATTTCGTATTTTTAAATTTGAGCGTTAAAGAATCTGATTGAGTTTATCAAAGGTGTAGATCGATTTATATTTATTCAAGCTTTTAGAGGAGGCTAACTTCATATAAAATCTAATCGACTCGAATACTTCCATCAGTCCATAATCGAATTGCATTAACGATAGTGAAAAATACTTGAGCTTCGGCCAAGAAGGTACAATAAAATGGCAAATAAATAACAATACCAATTTTCATATTTTAAATCTCAAATGAAAGACGCCCCTAGTACATTTTACGAGTAAGAAAATACAGGCTGTACAAAAAAACATCACACACGTTCAATATCGAATATTGTGTTCTACAATCGTTGGAAATTAGCATACCAAATCTTTCAACTCTCCAAAATTGATTTGTTACATGTTTTCTACGTTTTCTTTTTTAAGTCGTTTAACGAAACTTCTTAATGCTCTATATGTACTGGACGCCCTTGTTACGAGTGACTACAGGAATATGTTGTTTGTTATGTCACACCCTGTATATTCATGGTGCAGATGCTGGCCTTGAAGATACCTGTTACCATAATAACTTATTGAGTACAATTTCAATTTCGCTACAACTTGATTTCTTGCGGCCGCTGTGCACAGAGTGATGTATCGAGTGGATGTGGCACTTGATTTTATTCATATTTTTATGGCATATCACATATTTATAGTTTATGATCAAATGTGACACCCCGTTGGGGCACAGCAACTTGGAGGGAACATTTTATTAATTTCAGATGTTGTTGTAATTTTTATACTAACTTATTTATTTATTTATTGTTTTTTGTTTTAGGGTGTGTATCAAATAATAATAATGTGTAAAATTTTAAATATACCTAATAAATATTTTTATTCCTATTATTATTTGCAAGAACTTGAACTATTAAAAAAAAATGTCGTGCGTAGTTTGTAAAAATGTGCAAGGTTGAGGATTTACCGTCGTAGGAAATTTGTTAAACGGTAGGTACATTACGAAAAGCTCGGCAAACAAAATAAATCAAATTCAAATGCTCAAAGCATTTCACGTTATAATTAAATTACCTCCAGTATTGCTTTTCTAGTAAGTACTCCTGTCTGTTTGTTTCTTAACACTAACCTAACACATTAATTCAGTCCCTGGCTACCGCCATATTTAGCCGGGACAAGGCACAGAGCGGGACAAAAAGAACCAATGTTCCTTTTCTAGGTCTTCCATATTTTCTACTTTCCATATTTTTATTTCTCAACACTAACGCATTCAGTCCCCTATTTAGCCAGCGCACGGCAGGACGAAAAGTGTGGGAGTCGCCTTAGCGGAGATAACGAGCCGCCTCTACGCGATTTATTACGGACGTGTCGAAACTAATCAGGGTCGCATCTAGGTAAATTGCGCCCTGTCCGATTAGCGTACTGTCTGCGAACTTATCTTATCTATCTATCTAACCTATCTTTTACATTGTTCACATATTTGGTGGCGTAAAGGGTGAACTAAATATTTGGGAAACGCGAAGATTCTTTAGATTAATCATTAATGTAGACAAGTACTTGAGTCTTTTCAATGTAATCATTTACTGCGTGATTCTCTATTTATCATATAACTATTGTTGGACCCCTTCCAAGCTAGGTATGTTAAGGGTAAACTCCATCATAATCTGATGATTATTTGTACAAATTGTAATAATTATCATTGTAAAAATTATAATTATTATAAACGCATATAATAATTATTATATGGACACATAACGAATCCAATGTCTGCGCCTCTTGTGCGGTGAAGGCGCCTATTTCCCTAAATACGGTCCCGAAACTAATAAAGTATCCTTTCTGAGTAGTTGGAGAACTTCAAGACTGGAATAGTAAGTATAATATGACGTCATACAGAGATCGATAGGTGGTCCCGCCCACGTCACACAATTATTAAAAACAGTTACCTGATTTGTTATTCTTCTAAAAATAGGTTTGACATCTAAGTGAAAGTGTTGATTTACAAAGCAGCTACTCACTACAATTACAAGAGCGTCAGTGGCGTCGGGGATAACACGCGGCCTGTCATATCTAAAGTTTCGAAGTTCGACCCCCGGCTGGGCCATGTACCAAAGGGTTTTTTCTCGACTTAAGTACATTTACTGACTGCTCTCAAACGGTGAAGGAAAACATCGTGGGGAAACCTGCATACGCCGAAGAAGAAATTCTTAGGCGCGTATGAAGTTCCACCAACCTACACTGGGCTAGCGTGGTGGACTATAGCCCGAACGCCCTCGTTGAGAGGGTAGGCCTGAGCCGCGAGGACATGTTAATAGTCAGTTGATTGATTGAATCACTACACTCATCGCAAATAATGCGATATGATAGTTGTAAGTTTTATAAACCAAACTGCAAACATTCATAATCATAAACTGTTGGTAATATTGCAGCTTCAGTTCCTGGAAAGTCTAAATCTATAACCGCTGGAATGTCTTCCGTGAAAGTTGACGTCTCAAATTAGACCTTTGCTACTGTGGTTAAAGGGCAAAGTTGTCATTTAATAGATTTGCAGAACTGCTAAGCGGAAAATAGCAAAGGAATGAGCGCCCAATATGATTGACCAATAGGACTTAAGTATTTTCCTAGCTACGCTCTGTTTCTTAGCTATAATAATAAAATCCATTGGTCAATACCCGCTCTCCTCCCCGCGTAGCTTGTAAGAAAATTGTTTATTACTTTTCAGAAAGAGTTCAACGACTTCGTTTCGTTTAAAGGTACCTAATAGGATTAAATATATATATATATATATACTAGCCGATGCCCCGCGACTTCATCCGCGTGATAAAGTATACTATCTAAATGTTATTAAAAAAATTTTAACCCGTTCTAATCATGTCAGTTTCTTAGTTAAAAAGTTTGTTGATAGATGGCGTTAGGTGTATTTTACACCCCGCTATCATTTGGTTCTTAGAAATATATTTAAGATATGCGTGCAAATTATCCACCAGTTTTTACCTCTTTATTGACCGAGCGAGCGAAGCGAGCGAAGCGTCTAAGTTTCGAGATTGACCAAAAATGCTAATGTCCGTCTGTCCTTCTGTCTTTCTGTCCTTCTGTCTTTCTGTCTGTAATTCTCTACAGGTCGCATTTTTCAACCGATTTTGACGAAAATTTGGCATAGGTATAAATTAATTAAACCTACAAAATGAGTAGAATAAAATTTTGAAAAACATTTTTTTAGAGTACCTACCATACTCGCAAAGTGGGAGTGAACTTTTTTTTTCTTGTGAATCCGATAGTGTGGGATATCGTTGGATAGGTTTTTCAAAAATATTGCTGGTGTGTGAAACATTTTTTCGATTTAGGGATCCGTTGGCGAAATATTAAGCTTTAAAGCGGTAATTTTTGTTAGAGTCACGTGTCCCCCCCCCCCCTGCCAGCTAAACGGTTGCTTCTGGAAATGTGAAAATTCTGGAATTTTGAGTAATAGTGGATCGACTTAAGAAAGTTGAAAAAATAAATTAAGTTCATAGAACTGCATACGGAAAGTGGAAAATTATTTTTTTCCGCGTGATATCCATGGTGTGGGGTATCGTTGGATGGGTCTTTCAAAAATATCGCGGGTGTGTGAAAAACATTTTTCGATTCAGGGATCCGTTTGCGAAATATTAAGCTTTATAGTGCTAATTTTTGTCACTTTAGTAGGTACTTATTCTGTCTCCAACTACAAAGTTGACTTTTGTTGGTTTCTTTTAGGTTTGGTTTATAAGGGCAGGCGAGGTCTACTGTTCTCACGGAACTACTAGTTATTAGTAGGTATAGAAGATTAGAAAATACTATATCTTCTATAGGTACCTTACTTACTTCATTAGTTCGTAAATCTTTACAGAAATATTATGTAGGATAGTAAAAGTCTAAAATGACTTTGTTTAACCCATTTTATGAAACTAGCTGTTGTCCGCGGTTTCACTCGCGATAAAATGTCCACGGCTTTGCCCGCGTGGAATAAGTTTTTCCCGCGGGAACAGTTTACCACGGTAAAAAGTAGTATATATGTCATTCCAGGATATAAGCTATAATATAAGCTAATATATATAATCATCGAGTAATATATATAAGCTATCTAGCCTGTGTTATTCCAATGTATCTATATGACTGTGAAGGTTCATCAAAATCTGCTCCGTAGTTTTTGCGTGAGAGATGAACAAACATGCAATCATGCATCCTTCCAAATTTTCGCCTTTATAATATTAGTAGGATGTATAATAATATTGATGTGCCTGGTCACTAGCGTCATAATGAACAAGCCTACTCCAGCCCACGATTATAAACGGAAGATTGCATATTTTATTAAAACGGTTGTACATTTAACGACCTCATTACGTAAAGAATCAACAAATTTTATGTCGCAGCGGCGGCGTGGCATTTACGTCTGTCGGTCGGCTGGAAAGGTCGTGGGATCCGAAAATACGTCACGAATCGTCCACAAAGCTAATTGATGACGCGAATACCTACACTTAAGGTACTACTCCAGAGTTGAGTTTATTTATTGTATTATCTACGAGTGTATGTATCTTGATTGCTGGTGTGGATCCAGAGAAAAAGTTTTCTTTTGAACTGCAATTTATTTTATAGGTTTTCACGTGTACAAGTAATGGAGGCGTACAGACAAGAAGGAATGGCGGAGCGAAAGAATGAGTGAGTTGAATGATGGTTGAATGGATGAATCACAAACAATAGAATGAACGGTTGTGTTGGCTGGGTTGCCAACCACGAGTATCATCGCATTAGATGTATCACTAGTACTTAAGGGATTAGTTAGGTAATATAAACGCATCATTGGAAAAAGATACTTAAGGACCTATATAAAAATGAGAAAAGATAGTTTAACAACTTCCAATTGACTTAAGGAGTGTGTCATTTGCATAGGTAGACAAGCTACTATTGTAAGCGTGGCAAGCGAAATCTTTTATTTGGTACTCGAATAATAATAATAATGTTTGGACAAATTTACACACGGCTGTTTTAGTCCGAAACTAAGCCGAAGCTTGTAAAATGGGTACGCAACAACTGATAAACATACATAATACTTTTAAATAAATACTTAAATACATACAAACACCCAGAATCCGAAAAACAAAAGTTATGCTCATCACACAAATGTTGGTCCCGGGTGGGAATCGAACCCACGACCATTGGCACAGTAGGCAGGGTCACTACCACTGCGCCAACAGGCCAGTCATATAGTCGGGACGTCGCGTAATGTTTAATTTTCTTGAGTATAAAAAATCGTTAGATAACTATTTCTTTTTTTTCCATTGAGTTCATTCTATATTCAGGTGTCATCGTTATCTCTAGCGATAACTTCCCCCTATGACCATATGACCACCTGGGCTTCCGTTGCGCACGCGCCATACCGCCCGCACCGCCGCGCTCCAACCGACTGTGACTGCGGTAACGGGTATGTACGTACATTTACATATACAAATTAATACTAGACTAGACACTTATTTTTATTGAATTGAACTGAATATGTTTATTGAATTGAACAAGTAAATTTTTGAATCTTGGGTGTGAGCCCGTTATACCGATATCTACGGAAAAAATTAGCCCACATTCAATCTGTAACCACTCATCAAAGTTAGAAATTTTAAATGAAATTCGGTAAAACTTTGTTTCTTTATTTTCGTAGGACATACTTTCTATTTACCTACTCATAGATACTCGAGTACTAGTCTATTTATTTTTTTAGTTTGCTTGAAATGTGAAATCTGTTTGTTTACTAATTCTTAGCTTTTATAAACTGGGAAAACCTTTATTTGGTTTTCGTTTTTATAATACCTGTGAACATGTTGCATAATTACCTACTAGTAGTTCCGTGAGAACAGTAGACCTCGCCAGCCCTTATAAACCAAACCTAAAAGAAACCAACAAAAGTCAACTTTGGAAACAGAAAAAGTACCTACTAAAGTGACAAAAATTAGCACTTTAAACTTAATATTTCGCAAACGGATCCCTGAATCGAAAAATGTTTATCACACACCCGCGATATTTTTGAAAGACCCATCCAACGATACCCCACACCATGGATATCACGCGGAAAAAAATAATTTTCCATTTTACGTATGCAGTTCTATGAACATAATTTATTTTTTCAACTTTCTTAAGTCGATCCACTATTACTCAAAAACTAATAGAACCTACTTAGCCGTAATAGTTTTCCTTGTAACTACGTTATATATGCTACTGCCATGAATTTTTTCACATTTCCAGAAGCAACCGTTTAGCTGGCAGGGGGGGGGGACACGTGACTCTAACAAAAATTACCGCTTTAAGCTTAATATTTCGCCAACGGATCCCTAAATCGAAAAAATGGTATTCACACACCAGCAATATTTTTGAAAGACCTATCCAACGATATCCCACACTATGGGATTCACAAGAAAAAAAAAGTTCACTCCCACTTTGCGAGTATGGTAGGTACTCTAAAAAAAATGTTTTTCAAAATTTTATTCTACTCATTTTGTAGGTTTAATTAATTTATACATATGCCAAATTTTCGTCAAAATCGGTTGAAAAATGCGACCTGTAGAGAATTACAGACAGACAGACAGACAGACAGACAGACAGCCGGACAAGAGCATTTTTGGCCAGTCTCGAAACGTAGACGCTTCGCTCGCTTCGCTCGCTCGGTCAATAAGCTGTGGGTTTTCTGAATAAATAAAAAATAAAAGTAGAAACGAAACCTATATTCTTATAGTATGTCAGTTTATAGACGACACGAAAACAAAATACCTATCTACGTGGAATTCTACGACGAAAAATAATATTCCATTACGATCGCGACTGCAAAATATTTGCCTTACAGTGTACACAGTCCAAAAGTATATGCTCGGCGAGTCTCGTAACGCCATTGATCGTCGCACCAAGGCTACACTGGCTGGCAAACAAAATGGGCCATTCGGCGTATGTCTTCCTCAGGCGAAGGTCAGAGGGTTCCATGCAATTTATTTGGATACCGCATAGCAGGGCCAGGGAAATATTATTTGCTCTGTCTATATTTATCTGTTGTGAATTCCGTACTATATTTATTTATTTTTTATACTCTACACAAGTAGTACAAGAAGATGGTCTATTCTCTTCTCTCATTAAGTTCCAATAATTAGAGTTAGGGCCTCTTACACCGCTTGCTGATAAAGTCCCAGATACCCTATCTGTAGGTTATCTGACAGATAGCCTGTTTTTTTGGTTTCACAGGTATCTGATTGCCTATATCTTATATATTTTATATAGTCTATCACACAGATTTATCTGATAGATTAGTTTATCACTAAGATTACTATCTGTAACAATATCAGGAAGTGGTGAAAGAAGCCCTTAGTAAACCAAACATGGTTATCTACAAGATATGTAGATAGGTACGCATTTAATTGATAAGGAATCTAAGAAATAATTTATATTTCAAAACTAACCAAACTATGTTTCGTGAGCCATATTAAAAAAAGAGTTAGGTAAGTAACCTTTAAAAAATCTGCCAGAGAGACACATCAAAACAACAACTAAAATATCTTAGAAAATAACGCTCTTGATGGACCTAAAAATATTTGATTTGGCAATTTACGCTGCACTGGGCAACTCGTCCTTACAAACTAGATTTAGCTAAATTGACTACAAACTATGTCTCACCTGACTACTGGGGTGATGCCTGTACAGGTACAACTTGGTCCCCTGCAGCACTGCCCACACTTGCTTCCACGATCTGTCACTTGCACGCTGCAACAAGGTTACATTACAGATTAGACAATAGTTAGTAGTACTACCTGTTTTTAGACTTGTACAAAATGATTAATAATAAACATCGGTACTAGGATTCCCTGTATTATTAGGTACTCTATGACTATGCAGATAATTCGCAAAATACATAACACCTAGGACTTCTCATACTTATTACAACTACCTACTACGAAGCCACCGACGAGGCAGTCAAATGAGAAGTTTTTAGTAGCATCGAGAGTGTCAGTGGCATTAGTGGGGAAGACGCGGCCTGTCTTGTCGAGAGGTCCGAGTACGATCCCCGGTTGTGCCATGTACCAATGCAAGTAGATACATTTACTGACTAGTCTCAGTCGGTAAAGGAAAACATCGTGAGGGAACCTCACAGTTAAATTTAACTCAGCTTACCTACTTTAAACTACAGTTCTAACGTCATCTCTGGTTCTACTGTTCGTTTAGTACTTCATCATAATCATCATCATCAGCCTGCACTAGTCCACTGCTGGACATAGGCCTCCCCCAATGCGCGCCACTGAACCCGATCCTTGGTTCTCCGCATCCAGTTACGCGTTTAGTACATCGAGTCCTAATTTATTGTCATCATTAATTTTATATTATACTGTACCAACCTTTCCGTTGCTGACGACCATCTTGATCTGCACGTTGCCTTGTACTTCTCCTTCCGCCGCTTCTACCGCGCCCACTGCCTCTTCACCCTTCTTCTCTGGGCTATAGGAAACAATATTTATATCATTAAACTCTCTTCCACGTCAGTGATCATGATTATTGTTCGTCAGTTCGTGTTAGCCGTGAGTTCTTATTACTGCTTTAGGAAAAATGGTTTTTCTAAGAGGTTATTATGATATGGTGTTACTTTTAAAGTTGACTTTGCGAGATATTTGAACAAGTTACCAAAGAGGAAATTCAGAGCTTTCCTTTCCATATTGTTAATTTCTATAAAGTGGATTTGAACCTTTAGTAGTCAGTTGGGATGAAATATTTTTTATATTAGATTTCGCTTTTTTTTTACAGACCCGATTTCGAATAGGAAGGTAATAAAACTTGACGACTATATCTAACAACGAATAAACAACAAACATTGTAGACACAAACTTGTATTTTTTTCTAAAAGTTCATCATGCACACAGATAAAGCTTACACACACAAATACTTCATGCAAACAATAGCCTTGTTAAAAACACCGGTTAATGACTTAAATTTGTGTTATAAGGTCAATAAGTAGACATTGAGTTTAAATACCTAGGTATTTAATTGTGAGGTTGTAATGAAGATTAATTTCGTTTCAAATGATGGTTAATAGAGGAAACATGAATGTAAGATATAATTAAAGTGTACCTATCAATAAATCAATATCATTGCAATTCATCGTAGAGAATTTTCAACAATGCTCTTAGTATTGAATAACGAATGCAGTGCAGAGGCGTTCAACGAAACTGTAAAGCAAATCTTATATTTTTGTTGCAAACAGCGGCGCCATCTTTGTTAAAAGTGTTCAACTATGCACACATGGGTAAAGCGCCATCTATCGCACAACTGCGGCGTCATGCGACGTACCGGGGGGTGGGGAGGGTCGCGTGGGGGTCAAATATGCGCAGCAGCGGCGTTATGTCGTCCGTGAACCGCGGGGGGCGCCACTTGCGGTGCGCACTGTTTTTGTACAACCCAATTTTAGTCACCCGTTAGTTACCAATTACCACAAATTACATCGTTTCACTGTAAGCGCAAAATTTAAGGAAGACACGCCAAATCTTGTGCCTACTCTGTCTAATAAATTTAGGCTTGATATTTTATGCAAATCTTTCTTATGAATTTTGATTGTAGTGTTATTTATTAATGCAAAAGGTCTCAATGTCATGGGCTGGACATTGATAAAATTTGTGAAGATATGAACTGTCCGTTACCAAGAGACTGGAAATTACCAATAGCGCTTACAATGGAACCAGAAAAAAATCGACATGGAAGTTAGATAGATACCCACATGAGAATAAATCCTTCGTTACTGACTAACTACTGAGGGTATAAAAATCTCAGGATAATAATGTAATGAGAAACTATCTACAACAAAAACTAGGTAACAAAAGAGACAGGTACAGACTAGGTGCTACGTTTAAAAATTAAACAATAAGTATCAAGTTTTGAAAAACAATAATGTAAGTATCTAATAGGGTAACAAGAAGATACTACTTCAATCGAAGGATCTACATACTGTGTCACTTGTTTTATGGCTGAGTAGGAGGGTGGTCCATACATAACAAACAACAATAACAAAATGATGATTGAAAAAGGGTGCGCGATTCTTCTGTACTCGTACTATGTGTGAAAAATCAAGGGCGTGAGGGAATTAAATTTTTACAAAATTATAATTAAAATAAATAATAAATTAAATTGAAAAAAAAGTGCCTCGACAAAGACTGTTGAATTGAATTTAAAATACTTTCAAATGTTTGCAGTAGAAATAAACAAGTGACTAAATCTGTAGATAATAAAATTAAATAGGTACAAATATTAAGATAACATACGTTCTCAGAGCATGATCAGCGTCCGGCTCAGCATCACTGTCTAGATGTAGTCTGTCACCCCAAGTGGCTTTCAAGTACGACACCCTTCGCATAGCTTTCTCTTCCTCTGCTTGATAGAGAAACAATAAAAATTATAGTCTAAGTTGTCATAATTAGAGAACATTAGACAAAGTACATTTCTTATAAAAGAAAATAGGATTTAGTGTTAAAAACAAAGTACTTAATGCTAAAATTATTTATTAATTAATTATTAATGATAAAAACCAGGATCAATCGGAAAATGCAATGCCGGTAAAAGTTTTATTTATTTTTATCGATGAAAACTTTAAATTGTTCGTGTCTTTTAGTCTTAATAAAAACTTATGTACCTACTTTAACAATGTTTTAATACTGACCACCGAGTAGAGCATCTTTCTTTTGTCTTCTTGTCACCAAATCGTCAGCAAAACCTGCACAGAAAACAGAAATTTTTATAAACTTTTATGGTTAAACCATTATCATAGATTAGTAAATTAAACACCGATGATCACGACGGTTAGTCTGCATTAGTAGCACACCTAAAAGCGCACACATGGCATTCCGTTAATACGTGTTTAGTAAAAAGAAGACAGGTTAGGTCCAAATCGCTCCCTCTCTCAAATGCTTCGAAGCAATGTCTCGGATACATTAGTTAGATAGACATTGTTTGGAAGTCAGATTTTTAAAAGAAAAAAAAAGATCCGTTTGTTAAAATAAAAGCTAGGATTCTAAAGGTTTATCAGTTCTATTAACATTAATTCAAAAATCAATAGTCAGATGATGATAGTGCAAATTAAAGTAAGAATAATGAGAGAAGGAGCGTAAGCATTCCAAGAAGAAGTCGAGGCGTGTCGCAGGCGGGACCTGAGTCGGCTGGCGTGCTCGGGGTGGGCGAAGGCGACGTGGCGGCCGAAGCCGAGGCCGACGTGGAGGCCGACGGCGGCGCCAGGCTCAGCTGCGTCGGCCTCTGCGGCCCGTTCAGCCCGTTCACCGCGCCAGGCAGCGAGACACGGTTCATTGCCTCCATTTGCTCTCTGTTCAGCCCCATTCGTCTCTTCGCGTGACTGCCATCTTGGAGCGTAATAGTGCTATTAGACGCCGTGCTCCAAGCTCCGCGTGTTTATGTGAGCTGGGATTTTGGTCGATGCCAGCGCTTTGTGTTGCTACATTACGTACTTGTTGTACAATCTAACAATGTTCAAACTACTTGCTAATCTACAATTATTCTTAGCATCAGCATAATTATAGGTTAAAAAGTAGTTCAGAGCCCAACTTTCACGAGATGGAATTTTCTCGACACTAAAACGGATCCATTGTTAGACCTCACAACAAAGATTAATAACTTAAGTGCCGATTTATTGGGATTTTTTTGCTACGGCGGGCGGCGGGCCTCCTGATGTTAAGAGGTCACCGCCGCCCATAGACACCAGCAACACCCTAATAGCGCTGATATCTTCCAAGGAAAATGCTGCAGTAGTGGTTCGTGATGTGAGTGGCTTTGGTGACATAATATCAATTAGAACGTTCCGACCAATACGAGCGCTTTGGGAATCTGAGATCTTGCTCAATGCTATCAGTGAAGTTTAGACAGCAGTAACAAGAAAGTTAGAAATGTTCTAAGGGGTTATTGCCACAAACTAATTTTTATTTTTATTAGCACAGTGATTTACTACACTTTACGAGCTACACTTGGATTCTCGACAAAAATGCCTTATTGAATTTTTAGTTACGGCACACAGAATATGGTCACTACTACTATAATTAGTAATAGTATCTACATTTTTCTCATGTTTCTGTCCCCTCATACTTACCACTAACTACCTGATGAGCACAAAAAGTCACTCACAACACAATTGATAGCTCTGAAGTGAGGTGAATTGGAAAAAAGACAATGTAGTGTACTATGAAGTGCAAGAAATGTGGATTCGAAGATACATCATATCTTTACCTGTGGCATGATGTCTTCTAATGGGTAATCCTTCACTACCGGTACTGTTTGACCTTGTCCGCATTTGAACCTTTTCTGTTTCTGTAAAATAAAAATTTGTTACATTACTAAACACATATTTTAATACGAGTTATTAACTTTATGTACGCTTGCATTTTTATACTACTTGTAATATAATGTACAAGTGTTCTGGATTCTGATTTCTAAAAATTCTCTCATAACTTCTCTCTTTTATTTACTAATTGTGTCTTAACCATGTATTGAGGTAATGAGTATGAATGGGGCACTAACCGGGCGCATATCCTTCTGGAGGTGGACAATGCAGGTGTTTGCTGCCGGTGATCATCAACTGGTTCCCAGACAAACTGACACCAAGAAGTGTCTGTCCATGCTCTAAATCTGAAACTAACCAAAATAAAAATGTGATTAATTAAACGAAATTATTTTAATAAAACAAGGGTAAAGATGAAAATAATATTGACAAGGTAATAGAGTCGCATAATGTGAAAAGGAGTTGGGGTGGGTGAGACCACGTAGAGAATTGAGTAGTTGAGTAGGCGACGCAGATATAAACGAGGTCTATGTTGTGTTTGATTAATGAAACAGACAATAAAACCTGTGAATTGTTGTCCCTATTCCTTGCATTACACGCTCACCTAATGCAATCTTCCTGTTAAATTTCCGATTTCACACAATTTCTAAGAAACTTCACTTCAAAGTAAAATACTGCTAATGTTTACGACTCACACGCATGTAGACTATCAGTGTTGTGAACGTATAGTACTGATAACAACGTTTGCTTATCATCCAAAGCCAAGTTCGTTCATTTGTCGGACAGTTGTGCAGCTTATCTTTTAGGATTTCAGTTATTTTCGTCGTGAATTAATCAAGAAGTGTGCGATAAACTAGAAAGAGGAGCCTTGAACAAGACCGTGATTGTAATCACTTTTCTTAGTTCGAAATCTAAGGATACAAATTCATCTTAAGTCAGTGTTGTGCGTCATCTTTGCTCACTATTATCATTTCATAGTAATATTAAGTCTAGGTGGAAAAACAAAGAAAACTGCAGTCATGGTCTTAACCTAACCACGAAGCTAAATCGTTTTGGTGTGTGTCAAGAAAGGTTGTTAGGTGCCCACTCATAAACCCCACTATTACTAATATAAGTATGGTGTTTATTGCCTAGCAAAGAGAATAAGATGAAATGAATGAAATTCTCCTGCAAAATTGGCACTAGGTACCAAATTGACAGATATCCATACAAAATAAGCGTGATATGCCTCCGTAGAGCTGGCAGTTCCAACTCATTTTTACTTTCATTAGTTTTTACTGCGAGGTAATAGTGAGGTTGTATTCTCACCATGTTGAGGCTGCACGTCCAGTGACCTAGCTTCCCTTCTAGATGTTCTAGTTTCGAACTCCTTTCGTCTTAGCGCCACACTTGGCTCTAGCCTCGTGGTGGATAGCCGTGCTAGTTCGCTACGAGCAACCTCTGTTCGTCTCTCTCCCCCTCCGCGAGCTTCTTCTAGCTGTCTCGTTCTCGCTGTTACCAGTTGGAGCTCCGGTACTGGATATCTGAAAACAAGAATACCGAAATTTTTGAATAATTAAAGAACTACATAGCGGAAAGGATTAGCAAGTTGAAGTGGCAGTGGGCAGGTCACATCTGCCATAGAATCGACTACCGTTGGGGCAAACGAGTTCTCGAGTGGAGACCGCGAGTGGCTACGGGCAGCGTGGGGACGCCCCGCCGAAAGGTGAACCGACTGCCTAAAGAAGGTGCCCAGAAGCGGCTGGATATGTAGAGCGGAAGACCGATTGTGATGGCGTTCACAGGGGAAGGACTACGTCCAGCAGTGGACGTCGAAAGGCTGATGATGAAATCATCAATCTATTACGGACTATATAATAATATCAATTACTATTGAATACATTTTATGCAGTTACCTGATATCCTGATTACTAGCAGACGTGGCATCTTCTCTGAATTCCGTGGACGAACCATTACTGCTTACATTGTTGCTCTGAATACTTGGCGCAGTCTCTTGTATCTTCGACAGCGTTGACACAAACTGACTTCTATCTTGTTTTAGCCTACTCTTATCGTTATGTATTCCGTTCACTTCTCCGTAACCGCTATATGTTCCACTGTCCACACTCGCAGAGCAATCTTCTTTCTTTTCTTGGTTTTGAGGTGGGAGTGAAGGGGGTGGGGAAGCGGCAAGGGGAGGTGACGCAGCAGGTGGTGGCCATGCTGGTTTCTGTAGCTTTTGTGGCCTGGCGTAGAATTCTTTTTGCTTTATCGGTGGTGGGGCGTCGGGAGTGACCCAGCCGGTGGGTTGGCTCGGACGTCGGAGGAAGGCTTCCTTTTGCTCGAGGCTCTTTCGTATTCGAGAGAGGATAATGGAGTCGTCCAGCTCTCGCCCAGTAAGTGTTGAGTTCGAATCGAACGAGCCGAGGCTGTCTTTACTCTCCGTCGCTGATGAAGGCAGTGAGGTGTCTGACTCCCGCCTGCTGAAATGCCAGAAAGAGTACACCATCATTACTGTTAACTTTAAAATCTGATTCAACAGGGCGATGTTTTGTTTTATGTGAGCTCTCAAATTAGTTAAAATAAAAGAGACAAAAAAGTTAGTTGTATGTTCTTCTCGCTTACCTATCATGTAAGAGATAATGTGGTGCTCCGGTCAGCCGGGATACGTCGAACCTCGATGGGGTAAGCGACGCTACGCTAGCGTACTCCGGGTCTTCCCTATGTCTGGTCGGTGCCTGCGGAGCCGGCAGCGCAGCCCTAGGCCTTCGGTAAGCATCGAACAGCCGCGACTCGTGCTCTGTCACAGGCGCTGGCATTTCTATAATCCTCTGGTTCGATTCGGGGTTGTAGGCTGCTTCACTGAAATACTAAAGAACGAGAAGATGGTTAAGTAGGTTCTTAATAAATAACTTCAAGAAGAAATAAAAGTTTTTTTTCTATTTTAGGAAGGGTAGGTATTTCTCCATTATACGGGCTAGAGATATGATATTATCACTATGATTTGATGCCGAAATTGCCATTGGGCATGATTAGCTTAAAATCTCCATATTCACACAAGAGTGAAGACTAATTCAAGTTTAGCAAGTTTTTTGATGGCAAGGAGTGTCACTCAAGCTTGGAGCGACGGTCATTTAAGCATTTAAGCATATTTACCCTTTGCAGCAGATCGTGGTCCTTGGGCACAACAGTGAGCCTCAAGGTCCTAGGCTCCCTCTGCGCGAGTTGCACGACCCTGGCGTAGGGCGCGCGCGAGCGGCCGCACGCCACCGGCTCGCCGTTGACGGCTAGCACCCGGTCGCCGGCGCGCAGTCCGGCCACGGCCGCCGGCCCGCCCGGCCGCACGGACCTCACGAAGATCGTGTCCATTGGCGCGCCGACCGCGCCCACCGCCAGGTGGCGCGCATCCTCGTACAGCTCCTGGAATGTCAATTCAGGCTTTAGAGTTCGTGTAGCATCTAACAGGGACAATAATCATTCGAAGATATTTCTAAGTGTGTTATTGTTTTGTTTTATCCGGCAACCAGCAACAACATTTATCCGAGGACTCTGGGAGACTTTGACCCTTATTGATACACTGGTCCTATAGTGCATGTAAGTTACACCATAGTAATGCCAGAACAGTAAGTCATCTCCCACCCCGTGTCGGACTTAGTAGCCTACACTCGCCCGAATCGCAGATTTGTGTCTAATATGTTTTAATAAGGTATAAGGTTGAGCAGTTGTACCAGGCAGATTCAATGAGCCAATGGAATAAGCCGTTTAAGGAGCATCTCTCAGGTGTTTTCTAAAATGTAATTTTTAAAACCCGAAATTTTGTTAATCATTAATCTCACCTGCAGCGACTCCGGCGGGTAGACAACCAGATGCCTTAGCGTGAAGCCGAAGCCGTGCCGCGCGTCCGGGCGCTGGATGACGAGCGTGCGCGGCGCGGCGCACAGCGAGGCAGGCGGCGCGGGCGCAGCTGAGGCGGGCGGCAGGGCGAGGGGCTGGGCGTGAACGACCGCTTGAGGCTGTGGACAAAACAAATACGTTTCATTAATGACAATTTATTTGGAAGACTAGGTACTCCGTTCACACATCAGAATTCTTCTCAAATTTCCTTGTAGCAAAAGTGGGCAAAACTGACCTCTACTCCAATTCTTTTACTTCGTTCATCCGATCAATAATCATTAAACTCCACATCAGGTTAGCTAGGGAACATTATTTGAAAATATCTCTCCAGCCTTTGTGTCTCTCAAAATTGCTCAACCTTTGTGTAATTTTCTTTCCTTTGTATTGTTTCCTTGTGTTTTTTTTTTAAATAAAATAAATACGATTATAAACAGGTTGGTACATACATAAAGAAGCAAACACTGCAGAATATAATTTAGGTATGCAATTTAATAATTCAACTAACAGTATAAACAAATAGTTCGACGACATATGGAATTGCGGCCGTAAATATTAATAAAGATAAATTAATACAGATAATGTAAAACTTGTTTTCAGTTGCATTACACGATGCGAACGGAAATGAGTCTCGTTAGATAAAGTTTGCGACAAGCAAGAGCCCACAGAAGCAGTTGAAACTTATTTGCAGAAGCAAACCAGAAATTATGAGTGTCATAACAACTCTTCAAGATGAGGCATTTTAATAAATACAAATAACTCCCAGTTCACATTGAGGGATTTATTTATAGGTTTTAAAGTGATCAAAATTAGATAAATTCTAAACATTTGGACTTAGCATTTAATACAATATGGCTAAATAACTTCTAGGTTCTAGTTCTTATATAACTAGTACTAGATTCAAACAACTCTCGGATCTATCAACTTTCAGACTGGCGTACTCCACCAAATTATTCGTCATAGTAACTAATGAATCAACTAACTACAGCGTATCGCCAAGTTTGTTCAACAAGTAGAGGCTCGTTACTGCCAACCCACGCCCTGTCACCGATATCACCTCATTTGCGGTTACAAGTTGCAACGGTCAAGAATCCCGTAAATTCTACTGTGGATTGGACCCAATCAGGTTCTGTCAAGATGTTGGAAATGGTATGAAATCTATGAAGAGAAGCAAATTACGTTAACTTAGAGGGGAATTACCGTTTTGTAAATTCTGATTTTACATTAGCGAGTTGGTTTTAAATTATTTCAATTTATTATTAACGAAGTATTATTAACCAAAACCAATGTATGAGAGAAAAAGTGGAAGAAGCAGGTAGCTATAAAACGAGCAATTTCATAGCATCTATAGCTACAGATGAGACCAATCAATGCAAGGAGTGAATTAAAAATTATTTGAAGTTTTCTTACAACTACCAAAATTTATAGACATTAATTAGAGAATCAATAATAAAATCCACCAATCTATAGCGGTCGATTCACTACACGGTAAACAAAAATTTAAAACAAACGGAGAAGCCCAAAGCTGTAATCGTTTACGAATCAAAGCTCGTGTCAGTCTCAGGAAGCCCTACCACTTCGACTTGTGCGTCAAGGTATCGAGTTACGGAGATTACTTGGTGGACCGTCAGCTGCGACCAGATTGGCTGTCCACGTTCCCTTTCTTCCGGTTTTGTAGGGCTACTTTGCTTTACTTTTTTCTCTATCATGTCCTACTGAAGAAGGATCATATCTCATTACTGCTGTTTTTATTCCTATTATAATGTTTTGGGGTATTATGTTATCATGTGCTTCGGCTAGTAGATTGTATTTTGAAAATAAGTCAAATTGTAGATTCTATTTGCATTATTTTATTATTTCATTTATGATCATAATCTAGTAGATCGTCTAGTCTTATAAAAGTTGCTGTTACTTCTAACGCGAGAACCGCTTGACAGATTTAAAGTTTCACGTCTACTTACACATTACGTAGATCATTTTTCGGGAATGATTTGTAAAATTATAAACCATCTAACATTACAATTAAGAGCGTAACAGTAATAGGTATTTTGGCTAATTAGACAAAGACGAAATGAAAATATATAAAAGGCTGCACAATTTATTTGTGTTTGAGGTTAATTTGACTGCACCGCAGTTGATGCAGATACAAAATTCTGATAATGGAGTGATAATAATGAACACAACAACCTGTTCCTTTCGAAGGCCGCGCTGACTCACGCGCGTCACTGAACTGAAGTCCTTTTATCCAGCTAATGTTGTCGTATCCTCATTAAGCGAACATGACGCAGGTGATTGCATGTAATATCCATATTGCAGTTTTAAAGATTTATACCTTGAGGAGCTTTTAATAATTTTGTTATTGCCATTGATTATGGAGATTTTGGTAAATATCGTTCAGAATTAACGCGTTTGGCCCCCAGAACAGACTGGACACCTATAGAGTTTAACTCTACAGCTTGTTAGATCTGGCCTTTTAGTTCTTCTTTCCCCTGTGTCCCTCTTACCCCACCTGACCTTAATATTAGGTACAATTTTCTTAATTAAATAATGAGGTGACGTGAAAAATGATTTTCTCCATCCAGAAATGGATTACTATGAAATCCCGAACTACGATAAATCCTAGGATTTAACGACAAAACCTAAGATTTACCAAGTGATTATGGTAAAAGCCCGAATTGTTTGTTAATAATCGAGTAGGTTCAGGTTAGAATACATTAGATTTATCGTGTGTAAGGTAATTCTACGATTTACCTTAGTTTGGGCTTTCAGTAACAGGATTATAAACATGGTAGTTACAGTTGGCAATTACCCCGGTGCATCTTAGTAAAAACTCTTATTTTATTGTTGTATGAAATCTATGCGATTATACTCGTAATTTTCTACAAAGACTTAAATATCTATAAAAAAATAATTCAGACAATATTCAGGTCAGACTGCGTTAAATCTCATATTTATCCAGTTTACTAGGTATAATAAAAGCGACCACAAAGAGAAATAGGCACTTGACCCTTATCCCAGTATCTATAGATGCTTCTGGTCAGTCGATAAATTCAACTTTACCAACATTTAGCAATGAGGGGCCCTATTCATAGCGCAGGTCATTAATCATGCCACAACAGCGGGCAATCCCGTAGTCACGGGTCAGGCCATTAGATTGTTATTAGAACTAGCTATTTGTAGGAAGCGAAGTAACAGTTATTTCTTGAGGTTTATTTGTGTGTCAGGCATTAGTAGTTGTTGTCTGAGACCTCGCACATGTAAAATGTTGTAAACAGAGGTGTTCAATTATAGTTTCGTAAACACCACGTACACACACTTTTCCCATCGACAATTAAGTCGCATGAAGACGAGTACCTACAAATAGTTATAAGTAAGGGAAGGTATTATCGTTAAGTATGTATTATAATTGTTAAGTATTTTGCTTATTAAATTAAACGAATAGAATTCTAACGATTGTCCAGTAAGGTGAGAAGTTAATTAAACTTCATATCGAAAGCGTGATGACAACACCACCAGACCACCACGCTACAGAAGTAGATACTAAACCATAATCTTGTCTGCGATCTCCTGACAACTTTCTTTTGCTTATGAATACGAACACTACACAGCGAATCATTAAATGCAAAGTAACCGCTAAGTACTCGCTAACGATTGTGGTTAAAACTAAACTGCTCAATGTTGAGTGTTGTACATAGGTACTCTCAACATTGAGCAGTTTATATATAGGTACAAGTTATTGCATTCTTCTGTATACAGTACAGTGCAATAACAGTACAAAAACTACGGATTAACGCCCGCTGTGGAACAATGCTAGTACATAGCATGACTGACTTGGTCTTCTTTTGCCTCTAAGGCTTGCACCGGTATAGATAGCCTAAGATAGGGTATTATCTTTTTACCCTAGTAGTTAGAAATGTTTTGTATTAGCTGTGCCCCGCGGTTTTCTTCTCTATTTGTGATCCAATATAATAAAAATCACAAAGATAATATAATATGATTTTTACAACTAAGATATTTTAGATAGAAGAATATTATAAAAAAAACCAAGAAGTTAAAATAATATTATAATTATTATAATTAATTTATTATTAGATAAAATGATCGGATTGTAGGAACAACACGTGGAATGAAATCTATCATTGGTGTTTAACTTTATTATTGAAACGCAGCCCTGGCGCAGCGGGCGCGTCGTAAAAATTTATTTCTCGGTATAAATATTTACGATTCGTAAATGTCCGGTATTAATACGGCAGCACTTAGCCCGGGCTATGAATATTGCACCGGAGTTTGCACCGGAACCACTTTCTTCTGAACATAAACTTTAAGCTCCTTTGATGGGAGTCCACATACAAAACTTCTCCTTACACTATGTCTTCTTTACATAGAAGACAGGACATAGAAGATAAAATTTCATTCCATTTCAAGAGAAAATTCAATAAATTGAACAACAATGTTGAACTAAGTCTACTCTTAGTTCAGAACACGATATTGTGAGTATAACTGGACCAATTAGTGTACTTTTCTTTCTTAGATCGTGGATCAATTTCAAACAAGATCAATTTAGCGATAAGGTCTGTTTCTTAACTATTAACAATCTCTAGGAGAAAATAGTCACTTGGTAGGGCTGCTGATTGACGGCTCAGAACTGGCTCAGTATCATAATGATGACAGAGTCACTGAAGTAAAAGTTTAGACTCGGGCGGTGCAAAGATTTTAAAATTTAACTAAAAGTTAGTTCTAACATGTAATCGATTGTTCATGAACTGCTGCGCTAAAAAGAAACTTTGATGCAAATAACCGATAATTTAAAAAAACATTTATTATTAGACGATAATATTTTACAACGCGTGAAGTATTCATTTATTAGCCGCTTACGGTGACTCACTACCTACAGACAGAAAAAATATAGCAAGTAAGTATACACCATGTGAGACTCACTCAAACAAGTAGTTAATTTGACGTCTTCTGGTGAATTGACGACTTGTCGTCTCTTATTCCTCGGCTTAACCACTGAAGTCTAAAGGTTCACCAGTACGATATTGAACGATATTTACATTTTTATTTATTAATCAGTAAGCAACATTTTGCATATCAAAATAAAAATAAAAGCCATACAGCATTGACGTAATTAATTAGTACCTATAATGAAGTCAGCTACCCATAAAACTACTTTTCATGATCCATTTCCTTGCGCTGATAACTATATTAAGGTGACAGGCATGACATGCCTCATTACGGTCTTAACCACACACAGATTTGTTTACCACTTAATAAACAATGACGAAGACAAATACTACACAAAAGTGAATGGACAAGAACTCTTAACCCTTGAAAACACAGGTGGTCGCTGCGACCTTTGTATCTACAAAAGCAAATGGAATAAAATGACGTACGCAGTACACAGGGTCTACAAAAATTCTTTTTTTTTTGGATGTAATTCAATTTTCTTACTAATTTGGAGCCGTTGAATAAGAATACAATAACAAAATTTCAAAGTTACCTCGTAAAATTACTACTAAACATCATTACTAGGTACTAAATATCGAGAGACACCTTTTGATACCTTCTGTGGTACAGTCAACAACAGCGTAAAGTAACCAAGGAACAATGTAGCCGATGAAGATTGTCAAAATATGAAAAACTAGCTGTTTCCCGCGGCTTAGCCCGCGTAGGAAAGGAACAGTTTCTCCTGAGGTACCTATCTATAGCCTATGTGTTTTGTGATGGATAATCTATGTTACTTTAAAGTTTTATCTTAATCCGTAGTTTTTGCGTGAAAGAGTAACAACATCCTAATAAACTTTAAGGTTTTGGTACATCGAAATAGCAGTTATGACGTGCCTACATTGCGTTTCACAGAATTTCTACCCACCGTTCACATTACGCGCAAGTTGCGTAGATTTTAGACTACTTAGGTTACTAATTACGCGACACACGCTTCGTGTGGTTCGGCACTTAAGCAGCGAAGGGTTGATCTGAGTTCGCTCGAAAGTATCGACAATTAACAAAGGCCGCGAGTCGCGAGGAACAATGTGGCCAGATCAAAGATATGGGATGCGGACTGAGGTTGCAGTCGCGCTAGTCGCCGGCCTTTTATGGCCATAGCGACCGCGACAGATGGGTGGGCGGCGGCGGCGGCGACAAGCCGACTGTTGCGACACGACGTGCGACTACGATAACTTAAATGGACAGTTTTAACGTGGAACGTCCTTCGGCTAACCTTGACTCGTAGAACATATACGTAGTTATATAAAAGTGTATTACTTACTTATCGACTTTTAGGGCTTTTTTCACCACTTGCTGATATTGTTAAAGATAGTAAGCGGACAGATAAACTAATCTATCAGATAAATCTGTCTGATTATCAGAGACTTGAGAAATAAATAACAGTCACTTGATCTTGCTGTTAGTGTATCTGACAGATAAGGCAATCAGATACGGTGAAACAAAAAAAATAGGCTATCTGTCAGATAACCTACAGATAGTGTATATTAAACATATTTAACAGCAAGCGGTGAAAGAAGACTTTTGTTTTAGAACACTTGTTTCCTCTCGCGCAATCTTCTCTTAAACCATTAGATCAGTAAAATGTAAATAGAAGTAGATATAGTAGAATACCTTTATTTTGCACATATTTATTGGTGCAACCAAAACGCTGCGAAATTAAAAGAAAAAAAAAATCCGTGTCAAATCCTTTTCTTAAGCTTTAAAAATACATTTTTGTAGCACTAAGTTACTGGACTACTCATAACATAATACTCTCTATTAGGTTTTGTAACATAATCTGCAGTTATATTTATCGATATATTTCAACCATGCCCGCTCGCACTTTTCACATCTCGAATAACCGTCGCTGTTAAGTACGCAGCAACTTGATATTTTAGCTTTAATAAGAGATAAATTCCATAATTTAAATTGACGTACCTACAAGATATTCCAAGGCCGGTTTACACTCACATTTAGTTAGTTGTGTCCAATTAAAGAAACTAAATGTTTCCTAGACGTTGTGAGAGACGTTGAAATGTCGTTGATTTCCCGGTTTTAAATCAATCCAGCTAATGTACCTGTGATTATGCCAGTGCCTGTAATTGATTAGCGCTTAGAGTCGATAAAGACTTGTCGATACAACGGGAGAGATCGATGTTGACTGTGTGCTCGTTGCTTATAAATTATACGTCCATAAATTCTCTATCTATTAAGGAGTAGCAGCTTAATCATGTAGACGGCGATGATAAATGAAAGATATGTATCATGCTCGCGTAATTTAATAACGGAGATGACAGGTATGCTACGGAAATAAGGGAAATAAACGCGTTACGATAATATACTGAATTTCATTCTGCGATCGAGCAATGGCGGTATAACCATTCAAATCATATAATCCATGGGAAAGTAAATCTGTCTATTTGTTACCTTTTCACGCTTAAACCGCTGAACGTATTTTGATGAAATTTGGCGTGGAGTGAAGATACATTGATTAACCCTGGGGCAGGATATATAGGCAACTTTTTAGCGCGATAAACTGTAACCGAAGGAAAATAACTTAACCGACGCGAGCGAAACCGCGGGCAACGGCTATAGTACATACATACATACATATCTTCACGCTATGTCCTTGGCGGGGTAGGCAGAAAGAACGGAGCGACAAGTATCGCGATCCTGACACAGGCAACGGCTATAGTGAAACATATTAAAACTAGTAGTTCCGTGAGAACAGTAGACCTCGCCAGCCCTTATAAACCAAACCTAAAAGAAACCAACAAAAGTCAACTTTGGAAACAGAAAAAGTACCTACTAAAGTGACAAAAATTAGCACTTTAAAGCTTAATATTTCGCAAACGGATCCCTGAATCGAAAAATGTTTATCACACACCCGCGATATTTTTGAAAGACCCATCCAACGATACCCCACACCATGGATATCACGCGGAAAAAAATAATTTTCCATTTTACGTATGCAGTTCTATGAACATAATTTATTTTTTCAACTTTCTTAAGTCGATCCACTATTACTCAAAAACTAATAGAACCTACTTAGCCGTAATAGTTTTCCTTGTAACTACGTTATATATGCTACTGCCATGAATTTTTTCACATTTCCAGAAGCAACCGTTTAGCTGGCAGGGGGGGGGGGACACGTGACTAACAAAAATTACCGCTTTAAAGCTTAATATTTCGCCAACGGATCCCTAAATCGAAAAAATGGTATTCACACACCAGCAATATTTTTGAAAGACCTATCCAACAATATCCCACGCTATGGGATTCACAAGAAAAAAAAAGTTCACTCCCACTTTGCGAGTATGGTAGGTACTCTAAAAAAAATGTTTTTCAAAATTTTATTCTACTCATTTTGTAGGTTTAATTAATTTATACATATGCCAAATTTTCGTCAAAATCGGTTGAAAAATGCGACCTGTAGAGAATTACAGACAGACAGACAGACAGACAGACAGACAGACAGACAGCCGGACAAGAGCATTTTTGGCCAGTCTCGAAACGTAGACGCTTCGCTCGCTTCGCTCGCTCGGTCAATAATGGATAAGACGTGCCACTATAAAGTTCAGAAATTGTAAGTTGAACATACTCTAATGACAGTCTCGGTAGAAGTGCAATCGACGTCACTTTGACATTGACACATGTCATAATATAAGTGTCTACGTTGAAATGTTGTAGAACTTGGCCTTAATTACCCCAACGTCTCATTACCAGCTAGACCAACACCATACAATTACCGCAGCGACTCTCGTTTGAAAAACCAATAATCTTTCGTCTCAATCAACTGTCAACTTTCCATTTCATCCAATCCCGTGCCGAGACCACAATTCCACTCTCTCCTGATTGGACGATTACGTTCCACACGTTATTATTTACATCCTCTGTCATTTCATTATAGGGTACACCGCCATAAACTACACAAACGAAAAGGAGGGATCTTCTTCTAGATCAGTATGTACAGCATATACCTACTTATCAATGTTATTTTGACCTAAGTATTTTTTCGAGTAGGTACGCGGTAAATTTACCAAATGAGGCAAATATAACCTGCGTCTCTTTCTATCGAGACATTTCTCGATACAAAAGAGACGCAGGTTCGATTCTCACTAAATCAGATCAAGGTAGATTTGCAATACTTGCCGCGTATTTTTACAACATAAAAAATACTTGGGTTTTAAGGAAAAGTCGACTTACCACAGTTAAAAGTCAGACATACTTGCTACAGTTATACGTCATACAGCCCTTTCTAAGAAGGCAATAGAATATAGCTCTTACAATATATAGATGCTTTAAAACCGCAATTTCGTACGAGAACAAATTATCTGTAATGGCGTCCGTACCGAACAATCAGCCGTATAAACGTTATTTGCAAACGCCTCGTGGACGTGTAGCTTGCTAAATAATAACACAGCAATGAGATTCCCAAGGTTAAATAAGCAGCAACACTTAATGATAATGAGCACAATTATATTTTGTTAGAACTTTGAGCCTATAGGATCTGTTGTGCTCAACCCCTGTCCACCAATGGTGCTCCAATCCGTTTTTTAAGAACAGAAAGTTCCTCAAAATGTCTAACTAATATATTCCGTAGAACCACAGGTAGAGCCAAACCTCTACATAGCTACGTGGAATAAAAGTTTGCCAGGGACATTATGTTATTTTTAGTTTCACGTTTGCAAAACATAATTTTATTTAATACCGGAACATGGCCGGAACGCATCAAATGCGTGCATGCGTGCAGATCCGTTGTAATATATGAAACTGTATGGGCTATTTCGCAGTGGCGTGTGCGGCGCGTGGCAACATACACCGGTGCGACGTCCCCCATACAGTATCATATATTACTGTGGGACGCCACATGCGTCTGCACCCTCGCACCCAGCCACCTCAGCCGCACGACGCAAGCACCCGGGGCAGATGCCGAAACTGCCGCTCTTAAAAAATGTGGCAAATACGCCGCGCTGTCCGCAAATTATTTGTTCGTCCCATTCGCCGTCGAGACGATTGGTGGTTGGTGCGCAGCAGCCAAGGGCCTCGTGCGCGACATCGGCCGCCGGCTGAGGGACAGGGGCGCGGACCCCCGCTCCGGCTCGTATCTGGTGCAGAGGCTGTCCATAGCGATACAGCGCGGCAACGCCGCGAGCGTTATGGGCACCTTTGCACCGGCTACGAGGCGAGGCCGGCTGTTCGACTGATAGGGTCGTATGTACATAGTTTTATCTTTGTATTTTTGTCTATATAATTATTTGATAGTTATGTAGGCTTTGTTGATGAAAATTAAAATTATTTATTACAGTTAGTCAACGGAGCTGCCACGCGACACAGTCGCACATGTCACGCATGCACGCACGCAGGTGCTATGCGTTCCAGTTTTAAAAGTGGTATTGATAGTGTTTTCATAAAACAAACAATACATAATTGCAACACCATCGTGCAAACAGCAGAGCACGCACTTCGCTAAATAGGTTTCCATTCCATTTTTGAGAAACTCATTTTCTTCTGACCATTCCAATACACGGCTCAACACAGCAACATGTCTATGAGCGACGGAGAAAACTTTCATTTTCATTCATTACCGCCGGCATTGTGGTTCAATGTCCACAAATGACAGTTTGGTGTGACTGGGGCTCATTACCGTCACAATACCGCGTGCTGATTTGCGAGCGTGAGCAGATTGACTGATGTCTACTGGGAAAACAATTTTACATTGCTGATGGACTGTTGTTAGTATACTTAGAGCGCGCGTTAGCAAGTCTGAACTGTAAGCACGGGTCTGAACAGTCTCGAAATTTTCGGGGCGACGCTACTAGTCACAACACGTCAGTAGCGCTGATTGTTGCTCTCGCTGGTATTTATTTAGATTTGGAGTAATCATGGTGAAATGTGCAGTGCCAAGCTGTAAACACGATTCACGGAAAAGAACGATCTAGAAAAAATCTATATAGAAGCGTCCATAGAACACCTGCTTACACTTGGCACAATGGGCAATGAGCGATGCGCGCGCTCTATAGCTAGTATACTAACTCTATGATGCAGACAATGTTGGCGCCAATAGCGACGAGGGCAATAACTTTCAATCAATCAGTGCGAGTGAAAAACCTCGGTTATTGAATAAATGTTTGATTGAAATTGGACTTTGGTTTTTGAGTCCGGGTTGATATCCGACAGATCCTGATAACTAAATGTATGTCTGATCTCAACGTTCAACCGATAGTCGAGCATATCACACCCATCGCATGGAAACCCCATACGAGAATGTTAGTTATCAAAATCAGAAAACACCAAGCATCGGACTCTGGCAGTATGAGCTAGTTTGAGATTGACAGTCACTGACAGTCACTGAGTGATTTACGATCACCGCGAACACTTTCTTAGACGCGCCGTTTAAATCACCTAAGATGAACGACAAGTAAAATGGAAAATTGGGAAGGTAATCCATGTTATGCAACAAACCTTTCAATTAGAAAACAAGTATTTTGGAGACGACGTTACTGCAAACCTCTAAATTCCTAACGAAAATGCGACAAGAAAAGCATACCAATCCGCGATAGAATATGAATTTACAATTAATGAAGGTGTACGTCATTTAGCGAATGATCACAATCCCAAATCAATAGTCATAAAAACACAACAATCGAATAAAAAATATTTCATTGCCTTCATTCAACTCCAGTGTCCTTAGTAATTGACCTATGAAACAATAAATAAATTAACTCCCGGGACTTATAAAATATTTCTCACATCAATTATATAGCTATGTCCGACTAATGCCAAGTGTCTGCTAGTTTGATGTATTCGCGGATAGAGTTGAATACGTGTGATATAGTGGCGGCGCTGCTCCGAGTTGTCGCTTCATTAAGATTTAGAAATGCACCCATTTCCCGGCCATGAATCATGCGCAGGCGTAGAGGTAGGGTTACCATCGTCTCCATTACAAACAGCGTCTGTTCCAAAAGGAGTCATAGGTAATTTGTATCTAATATTGAAGTACTAAATGTAATGTATCTTTCTTTATTGGTACCGTAGGTACCGTCGTCGTATGCTTGTATACCATCAGTTGCCTGAAGAGCTTCTGGTTTTTTAGTAATGATCTCCAACGCAGTGAATAAGTCGCGTTATACAAGTGTTCTCTGGTCTTCAGGGTAAATGATCAAATTGGACTAAAAATTGCTGACTGCAAAATTTTACTGTTTTGGTTTCCAATTGGCCTTATAAAAATTCTTATAGTATATTTAATCACCACGTGCCAGCTGTAGTAATTAGTACTAAGTATAAGTTTCAAATGTGTTTATAGTATTTCAAAAGCATAGCAGCCCTGCAGAAGGGAGCAAAGGGAACTGCGCTCGCGCATCCACTGTGCCGATTTTGAAAATAGAACGAGTTGACACACATAAATAATATTAGCGTGCTCGTAAATAACTGCGCGAGTCGGTTGACGTCTAAATCGGCTGGTCTAGTGATGTTAGAGAGCGTCTTTCTACAACTTGTTGAAAGTTGCAACGAACGCAAAGATGCATATTATTTCAGTAACTAGGTATATCATGGAAGTTAAGCCTCTAAGATAAACTCTTCCTAAAGCCTCTAAGAAAACTACAAAGAGTAAACGGTCTCTATCTCTTGTATTATTAAATAGGTTATTACTCTTAATCATATTTATTAATTAGATTAGTCTTATTTTTTATTATAATTAACAGAGGCATTCAATGAAATCTAACTAATAATGAAACAGAGTTCAGATAAGCGAAGAGAAAATGTAGAGAACACTATCGAATATCGACAGTTTCTTGACCTATCACTATCGTCCAGCGAAACAAATGCGGTGTTCGTGCGTGGCCAGAACTTCGAATCAATATCGAGCGATCGTAAACGTGCTCGAAATACCTCCCGGGTTCGATTCCGGAGCGTGAACCGAGAAACGCAACAGCCGTGTTGCCGCTTTCGACATAAAACAGAAATGCCGTTGCAGTTTAGGAACAGAACACGTAAAATTGTGCCTAAATTGTCCTGTACCTTCAAACGTGCTGTCTGCTATGAGCCGACGAAAACGTAAGGCGTCTCAGAAATATTAAGAAAATTTCCATTCTAAACCTTTATAAACAAAGATACCTTATCCCGAAGATGGGTGTATAATACGTCGATGGAAACTCGCAGTCAATCGTTACCTGAAACAATATGATACAACATATTAGATTAAACGTGGACACTGACAGTGGGATTAGTCCGAAAACTCAAAGTCGCTCAACGGGCTATGGAAAGAGCTATGCTCGGAGTTTCTCTGAGAGATCCGAAACGAGGTGATCCGCCAGAGAACCAAAGCCTTCGACATAGCTCAAAGGGTTAGCATAGCACGTTGAAATGGCAGTGGGCTGATCACATCTGCCGGAGAACCGATAACCGTTGGGGTAGACGAGTTCTCGAGTGGAGACCACGACTTGACAAGCGTAGTGTGAGACGCCCCCCGGCTAGATGGAGCGACGACCTGCGTAAGGCGGCTGACAGTGACTGGATGCGGAGAACCGAGGATCGGGTTCAGCGGCGCGCCTAGGGGGAGGTCTATGTCCAGCAGTGGGCTAGTGCAGGCTGATGATGATGATGATTAGATTTTAAAAAAATTACACAAAACAAAAAAACCAGTAGTACGAATTATAACCAATGCAAAGGCAACTGAAGCATTATCTAATTACTGGTGATATCCCCGAGTTGCGCATTTACCTACAAATGCGGGTGCGGTGCGAACGGCCGAAAGGGCAGTCTTGTTGCCCTCTCGAGCCAATGGCTAATTGTCCAAGTTACGCCACCTGCTCTTGCGCTAGGCTATTTTCAAGTATAGGGTATTGCAGTACTTAGTCAATATAGAAAAGTTTTATAAGTTGTATAAGATAAAAATATAAGTGTTTTTTAAATAAGAGTTCTGCTTTGAAGACCGGTTCTGTTTTATTATAATCAAAAACAAATCTTTTCAATTAACAAAGCTTTATCAACTTAGATTTGAACTACCTATAAATGTAGGAAAAGAATTTCAGATTTTTTTTAAAAAACCTAATGAACTTTTCTTTTAAGAATTAATACGATTTCATTGTGATGTGATTTCAAAATAGCCTTTTGGTCTAAAGTAGTACGTTAAGATCAGTTAAGTTACTACATTAAACAGAAAGTCATTCACAGTTCACTTACTGACTTACACGGGAACCCACTTAACATTACCGAGCTTACACGACTTTTAAAGAGTATTGTAATGTTAATGCTACCTTTAAACTTAACAGTAATTAAGACAGACCTTTAAACTCAAAAGTGGGTAAATTATATACAAAGTCTAAAGTGTCGAAAGTAAAATTAGCAAGATATTTTCGAATGTAGGTCAGTAGACTTGTGACGTTTGTATTTTGGGAGTGGCGGCTGCTGTCAGTAACATGACCGCTGTCTGTCAAGACGTTCGCTGGTCAAGACAGACACTGAAGAGTTAGTGAACTTCGCATAAAAATTATCTCAGTTTCACAAATAAAACTGAAATACGAATTTCGACTTTGAAAATGATCGATAATTTCCATTTCTTCTTTGGATCATTACGTCATAGTACCAAATAAACTATAGAACTACTCTTTTGGCAACCTGTCGCCGCTTGTAGCATCTGCGATCCGCCTGCATTATACTTATAATCATTTCATCTCCATTTTAATTTAACGAATTGGTGAATTAATTGTGACTTGGTCTTGTATTATGTACTTAGTCCAATAATTCTCTTCGAAACTTCCAACATTGTCCGCAGTTGCCTATACACATTCTCGAATGCAATTGCTTCGTCAACGTCTTAACCGTCTATTATGAAATCTTCCACAAACGATACAAAATCACAGGACGTCCGCCCACGGTTCATCACACGTCCCTAGCACAGCTTAATGAACTAATGTTCGCGCATTAATGTAAAATGGGCCATACGCGGCTGGAATGCGGAATGGCCGTCGTCAATTGACATTATCCACTTAGAAGCTACTGTTGAACCATATGCGCTTGGTTTAAGTCAAGAAAAAGCGCAAGGAAGGAAAGTCTATTTTATTTACTATAGGCATCCCGACTAAGCGCAAATGAATTCACATCCTATTATCTATATTGTTTTTCAGTGCAAATTAGACATCTAATTACTTATTATTAAAGAACATATTTGTTAGGTACCTACCTATAAGTATGAGTGAAAACTTGTGATTTCCTTACGAAAACTTCAGGAAATTGAATGTTTTTAACAAGAAGTAGGTACAATTACATCATGTGTCTTTTAACTTACACCAAGGGTCTGACGTGCGTCTGCGCATACGAGGATGTCGCAATATGATAGACCATCCAGTAGTAGAATAGAAACATTTATATATCAGTCAGACATCAAAGTATAGGTTAATGATGCATATTACTATCAATCAATGGAAATCGATACGTTTGCTATGCTATGATAATTCAATTATGATTACAACTAACTACAAGTATTTTTATTTACTACTAAATGAAAATGCAATAGTATTAAACATGGTTTTTAATAAATCATCTAAATCAAAAGTTATATCAACAATAGCTGCAAATATAAGAACTGTCAAACGTAGACAATGAAAAGAATTTGTTAGAAATAACAACAAAAAGAATTCCAGAATATAATCAACAAAATGAACGTACCTACTCGTATTGACAAAGTAACAAACGGGACGAAGATTCACGAGTAGTAAAAACATTACGTAGCAAGAATCTAGGGCGGCCATAAATTGTTCCCAACACTGAAGACTATTGCGCAAACGCAGACAACGGGAGAAAGTGACGCACGCACATTATCCCTTGAACAAAACGACACCTGTGTTCCTATTTCAAATGATACCATTCAAGAATACAATCTTCTTACTTTCGTATAGCGTCGGATTTGTGTAGTCACACGGTGCAGGTCGTAATTTAGAGCTTAGAAAGCAAAATCCCTGGCTCTGCCCTTCGGATCGAATACCATAAATAACACCGATGGCTATTATCCGTCTCTACTCCAGATTCTGACATGACACTAATTCGCATTGTTAGTTGAGGTGAAATATGGCTGCGCAGCGAACGGTTTCGTAATGAATGATTTTAAACGTCGAAGAAAAGGAAATCTTTACATTAGCCAAAAGATCTACCTGTTTCAAAACATATAAAAGAAGGAACTAGGAAGTTTTCTAAGTAATTCACTAAAGCACGAGGACTAAACAGAGATTTGGGTAAATTGTTGTTTTTTATGACCGGCTGAAAAGGTATGAATAGTTTGATTTTTTATATAATTTTGTCTATAAATCTTCCTTCATATTATATCTGGGTTGGTTGTATAGATAATTTAATTAGATTTCCGCGTTCTGTCACAATCATTTCTCAAATATCCATTGACAAAGTATTTGTCGGTAACATCAACAATTTCTCAACATATTGTGCGTCATTTCGAAACTCCTGTCAGTGGTTTCACAACACTGACGTCATATTTATAAAGATTTGTGTCTGCATTTCAAACGTCGATGATTACAGAGCTGTAATTGTAATAGTGCGTAATATTTACAGGCAAATAAAACACTTGAAATCTTTTGAAGTCTGCCACTCGTCTCAGAAAATGATTCTGATATACTTTGTGTATACAACGATCTTATTTATAAGAGATCGCGCTAATAAAATGTTAACAGTGTCATAACAAATTAATGAAAGAAAAGAAAAAGAAAAGCCTTTTGGTTGCTCTTACGTTCCTACTTATGTTCCTTTGTGGTTAAGTTACTGTGCACAACATAAGAAAGGAGTATTTTTTCTACGCATTTATATAACTCTATATACATAGGTGGACGGATAATTAGAAACAGGGCAAGTTTTTAATCGAGGTAACTTTGAAGTCATGGTTCTCCGTGGAGGATTGATCGGGGCGTGATCTGATGGCGGTCATCGAGAGAGTAGATGGAGGAACTTCAGATCGCTATAGATATCCAACTGATCAGATGAGCCATTTGGAAGCAGCATCGTCATGATGAAAAAAACCAGCAAAATTGCATCAAAATGTATGAAAATCTTAAAGTTAAGGAATCATGACGATGCGGCTTCCAAACTGCTCATATGACCAGTTGTATATCTACAGCGATCTAAGAGTCATCCATCTACTCTCTCGATGACTGTCATCAGATCACGCCCCGATCAATCCTTCACGGAGAACCATGGCTTCAAAGTTACCTCGATTGTATGAAAATATTGCCCTGTTTCTAATTATCCGTCCACCTATGTACCTGTGACTACGTTTGCTACAATTTAAAGAAAATACCTATACAATTTATTTGGGTGACGTCTATAAATAAGTACATGAACGATATCAGCTATTAATAAAGATATACTATTGGTAAAGAATAGTGCAGTAAAAGTAATGCCTCCTCATTGTACTGCTTATCATGCATAATCGGACGATTTTTCGGGATTACCCGTAACGTGAGCAGTAATCATAAAAATAGTAATAAATGCCGACATCGTACGATGTTACGCAAACCGGTGAGGCAACTTGAACTTTCGGATTATGGTCAATGTCGGATGTCTGCTTATATAGTTTAGGTTTAATTCACAGCACAGTAACAAACTCGAGGTTTCAGAAAGTCTTCATAGAATGAACTACATAATAATAATAAAATTAAAGCAAAAATATAGGTAACGCTAAATATTCTTAAAACCCATTAGAGCCGGCTTACACCATAAAATCTGCAAAAAAACTGCGACATGACGTCATCTAATTATGTAACAATGTTACCACTGAACTTGTAGGCCCTGTCATACGATGCGAGAATACAGCGAGAGTTCATTAACCTCAACAAGCATATACTTACAGACGGTAACAGAAATCCGTAAACGGTTTTAAAGCAGTTGGTATATAAAACTGGCACTACTGTGTTGTTCACGGTACAAAACAATTGCGAGTGACAGCTCGATTAGTCACAGTTTTTATATCAACAGAGATGCGGCAATGGTGATTGTTGTGCTTTGTTGGGTGAGTTCAACTTGATTAATGTAAGTTAAGACTGTGCTAAGTCACGTTTGATTCATGGTTTGCTGAGCGGTAGTGAGGTTTTGATCAGAAAGTTTACTGTCTTAGAGAGATAAAATAAATAAAAAATTGTCCCAGCCTAGCTAGCTTATAAGCTATAGCCTCTAGAGCCAAGAGTGACGGACGGACGGAATTGAGATACTTTTTCGGTATGTGTTTTTATTATTATTATTGCTACGGGGGCAACAAGCAGGCGAGCCTCCTGATGTAAGAGGTCACCGCCGCCCATAGACACCTGCAACACTGCAGTGCGTTGCCGGCCTTGTTGGTTGAAGGGCTTCTTTGACTCTCTTTTTGAAGGACCCCATATCGTAGCGCTGTGTAAAAGCGTCAGAGTGAAGTTCGTTCCACATTTTGTGTTATCGGTATAGAAATCATTTTCGCAAAAATTGGAAAAACTTTTTTTCCGCGATTACAATATACTTATACTTTTATACACTACGTACGAGGGGCGAGAAAGTAAAAATTGAGATCGTTTTAGGATTATAAATCTGTCACATCTTAGTGGCACTAGCCCTTCTAAAACATTTAAATTCTTTTCAAACTGAATGAAGAAATGGAGAATCAAAAATATATCTTTATTAATGCCAAGTCTGGTTCGACTCTATCTTATCATAACAATGAGATGGAAAACGTAATTAGCAAACCAGTTTGTTTTGAGTGTAGCCGCGGCGTCAATCAGTTGGTGAAATGAAAACTACTCCAAGGCCGGCGCCAGTTTTTTTCGTGTTTCCGCATTTTGGCGGTAGTCCAAAGAAAACGTCTGCCGGACGTTGATTCATGCTAAGATCGTAATATCGATTGTCAATCGAAAATAGAAGAAAATGAGATGGATTCTTTTTACCTAATTGTTAATTAGTTTGTGTTTATAATTAGTTGTCAGCTTGATACGTAGGCTAAGTCTCGAATCGCGATGCAGTGCACTTGTGGATGTATGGAAGAAGTTCATAAGTAACAACTTTTTCTTTGACCAACTGTCCTGTTTCCATCGATTTCTCCGTGATACATACGTCAATACCTACTTCTGTTTAGTATCTGATACATGTATTTCTCTATGAAACATAATTTCCTATATCACTTTGAAATGAAATGGAGCAGATATCTTTATTTTTAATATACTGCTCTGGAGTAGACATCACACAATAACAAGGCGGCGCCTCTTTCCTAGTGAAACATAAACATTGTCACTTTATTAAACAGCATACATTTGTTTTCACCTATATTTTCACTTTGAAGTGGAAATTGTGAGATGAGAAGTGTTTTATGACACCGAGCATAGAAACTGAACATTAGTAAAGTTGTATAATTTACTGTAAATTGTTGCCAAGTTTCTATTTTGTTAGCAGTTTCTATGGAAACATCGACTTCAATGGTAGACAATATCTGATACAGTAAATGTACAGTAATAATGAGATAATAATCAAATTTATCTTCACTGTTCTTTGGGTTTCTCTAATTTCCATGGATTTTAGAAATTATTATTATTGCGCATTTTATAGAGTTTCAAAACACCGGTCGTGTTTTTCGTCAACCACATTAGAATAGCTTCGGTAAAATCCATAGTGAATCTTATTTGTAAGTTATAGCTTATAGCCTTTAGACTATATCGTAAGCAATGTTGCCTGAATACATTCAAAATTTTAAGTGAGAATCGTGATCTTTGATATTAAACGAACTTTACAGAAAAGACACGTCTATTTATGTAATAGAAACCTCAATAAGTTATTCAATGAGATATTTCTATCGTAACATCTAGACCTCTGGGTATCTATTACAGAAGGATGCGAAGGTTAACACGAGTCTAGACCATCTGGCGTCGTCGTGAAAGCCCACATAGCATGCCTCCATTTAATATTTATGATGTTTACTCACAGGGTTGTCAGTTTCTAAGCGAGAATTCGGTACAAAAGGCTCTAAAAGAACGAATATTAAGGTAGATAGCAGGAAGAGTATCTAATGGATATTTTAAAACCACGAATCATTGTTCCAAAACTAACACAAAAATGATGGTGTTGTCATAGTGAAACATTATTAATTAAAATGAAGAAGAATCGGAGACCATAAAACATCTCCCTACAATCACTATCATTTTGTTAAACTTTCAAAGGTCAAGGTCAAGGAATTTTATCATGCGTTTCAGTTACTAGATAATTTCTTGAAAGGAAAAGAGCTCATTCAAGTTTACAAACAACGCAAAATTTAACAAAGTTTATAAAATTTAAACTTTCTAGTAGTGAACAAAATTGGTAGAAAAGCGGAACTTTGCTATTTTTGACTGAACAATGAAAGAACAAAAAAAAGAATAGAAAATCTATAGGTATGTTTCAACCCTGATTCAAGTCACAAAGAGAAGCCAATACCTGTAAAAGGTGAAGAATTTTAATGTCTTCATTACTGATCGCCTAGGTTTTGAATAAATCGAGCGAAGAGGCGCGGCATGTACATATTCGTTACGCCAACATGCTTTTAACAATATAGTACGACCCATAATATTAGAATAATGTGTTTTGATAAGTGCCCTGGGGTAATTGATATCTTAATATTATAGATTCTCAGCAAAAACATTTGTGCATACCTAATGCCTAGATGAAAAAGGTTCTAAAATGATTTGTTTTTTATATTTTTTAGCTACCTACACATACATATTTAGTAAAAATAAATAATATTTTTCTAGTCCCGAAGTAGGATTTTATATTCTGTAGCAAGTAATTAGATTGATAGATGGCATTTAAGACAATATTTTAATTAAATTAAGAAGAAATACAGAAAAAACTACAATGATTCTGTCTGTATCCATAACGCAGAGGAAATAATAGTTATCCCTATTAATATTATAAATGGGAAAGAAGTTAACTCTGGCTGCCTGTCCGGTGTAGCTATGTCTGTTTGTTACCTTTTGACGTCTGAACCGCTGAACGGATTTTGATGAAATTCGGTGTTGAGGCACACACGTATTTCGCACGAACGATACTTCGCACAAATGACACGTCTCACTATCGTACATAGCATACTCGTATTTCGCACTAACGATACTTCGCACAAATGACATATCGCACTACCGTACATCGCACACTCGTATTTCGCACGAACGATACTTCGCACAAATGACACGTCGCACTATCGTACATCGCACACTCGTATTTCGTACTAACGATACTTCGCAGAAATGACATATCGCACTACCGTACATCGCACACTCGTATTTCGCACGAACGATACTTCGCACAAATGACACGTCGCACTATCGTACATAGCACACTCGTATTTCGTACTAACGATACTTCGCACAAATGACATATCGCACTGCCGTACGTAGCACACTCGTATTTCACACTATCGCTACTTCGCACAAGCGTGTGTCGCACTCCAGTAATCCCATCTAACCCTGGGGCTCTACAGTCTACTTTTCACACGAGATAAACTGTTCCCAACCAAAAAAATTATTGCATGCAGTCGAAGCCGGGGAAACAGCTAGTAAGTTTAATTATAATATTAACATACATCCAACTGATATAAATGACAGTACATGTTATTATCCATTCATTAATAATAATATGATGGCAAAAACTGTTGAATACGATTTACGATGTACAGTGTCAGCATGCATGTGTGGGTGTACGTACATGTTAGGATTAGCGAACTCTACGGTGCTGCGTTTAGACACGCTAGCATTACGTAACTGGAGGTCAATGTACTATGTTCGGTACCTAAAAAAAATTACACAATTCAAATACTATGACTAATATAATTATAGATATTACATATCTTGACACCATGTCCCTGACGGGGTAGGCAGACTAAGCGTGAATAATAATTATTCAACGAATACAAAATAAATAGGATGATAAATGCATCCTTCCTCGACAGGTAGCTGGCCAGTACGTGCATCGTTGATTCGAAGTAGGTAGGTATCTTACGATAGCTAAAATATATTTATCAATTTTACGCAATAAATTCTTAAATCCAGTTGTGTGACTATCCATAAAAACCTGCTTAATTCTCACACACATAAATTAATCAGTGTCTGTTAATTGGACACATTTAGAGCCAATTACATAACCGCAATAGTGCATGTAAGTAAATATATTCGTATAAGATGGCATGCTGATAATGTCAATTAGTGAGGCTTATAGAATGCGATCACTCTTAGTTTGTATAGCACATGTGCTTAACGTGTTACATAAATTGTTGTTCAACACACTTGCTCGTAAAGTGACTCTTATTGCACCGCTTTTAGGTTCATAATGCAGCTTACACGCATGCTATTTACTTTACATTACCGCAGTACTAGTCATTATTACTTTATATTTTAAAAAATCTCAGTAAAAAGTTTTTATGTCTAAAATAGTAACATATTCTTGAATAAATAAATAATTGTGTTAATTAAAATTTTGATCAACATTTTGTGCATGACATTTCTTCATTGCATTGACATAGAAACCATTTAGTGAATTGATAGACAAAACACATTGTAAGCAATTTCTTCTAGAAACACAATTTACAAGGACTTGTAGTTAGTTTAACATGCAGCTTATGAGCTTGAAGACTTGTTCGAGAAACAGGGCCCTGTTATTCCTGTGAACTCCATTTGCCATTCATTGTTAGGACTAAAAAGGATACGCCAAAACGCCAACTTACAACTTCATTTTATTAGCACTTCATGGATAAGGTAAGAACACCATATGTTGTCACGTGCCAACCGTGATTTGTTCTACCATCAACAAGAATTATAATGCCACCTGTCCAAGCCACTTCAAGCCTTTCTCGTCTCTAACAAGCGAAGGTTAGAATATCAAATCGTAAAACAGAAGTGTCAGTAATGCACACAGGCAGGTTGTCTATTACAGCAGATCTGGTCGCTGGTAAGGCAAGTGGCAACCTTACTTCACGTCTGATTGATGGATAGGCTGACAGGCAAAGCCAGGTGCTCTTTTGCTAGGATATTTGTATAGAAGCTGCTATTATTTCGCTTTTCGCAATTAGAGAATTCATAGATTAGACAAACACTGACCTTTCAATCATTAAGATAATCAATTTTAATGCACATTAAATGTGAGAATGAAAATTTAATACTAATATGAGTAGGTATTCACTGGTTAGAGAAAATTGCGAGAGTCGTATGTCAATAGGTATCTGACGTAGATATTAGAAAGCTTATCAACACTGATAAACATTAGCGACAACGTTAAGTATCATTCCAGATTCGAAAAATTACATTAGACAAGTAAAGAGGAGGAAGTAGGACTAAAAAGACAGTTTTTTTCTAAGATGGTGATCTCACTCAGATGATTTTTGTGATTTTTTTTATTACAAATATTTTTTTGTCATCTCGCAATTGCTAACGCTTTTTACTGGAGGACTTCTAGAAGGCAAGTTCAATGGAATACTTCACAATTACATTATGAGTCATAATTTATGATAATTTCCAACATTTTATTTGTTTGTATCACTTTCAAGCTTTGTTTTATCGATGTATTATGTTTAGTTAAATTATGTAAATAGTGATGCGCTTGATAGCGCGTGGGAGGAATGTCGACAAAATATTCAACGTAACGATAATAACTTACAATTTCATGGATTAGCTTCGAAGCAGTGATCGTAAATCTGATCGATCATAAATTTCTCATTGAGCTTTGTTTACACGTTTGTTACATAAACGGTCTATTATTATAATCTAGTGGAGTGTGCTTTATACACATAAATTTGCAATCCTTGTAAATAAAATTTTCATTAGATTTTGATGTTATCGGTTACCAAATAGGTTTATTGTGTACATTACTAACTGCCATTATGAATTCAAAGATATTTGAAAGCATATTATTTTACTTAGGTTTACATATTTACCAATCCCTAATTGAACAAAACGTTTTACGTTCACAAACTGCTATGGAATTTCAATTTAATTTTAATAAGATCCTTGTTATGATATGAATATAATAAGAGGCTGTGGCTGTAGCATTTACGAATGTCGAAACTCACTAGCTCATTTATCAATCGCACAAACAAAACGGTCAACCCAATTATACAGGTAGTTATGAACAGAGACCTGACACTGCAGGAGAATAAACACGATACAAATTGCCTCAAGAAAAACAACTTTATTCAGAGCAATTACCCATGTACAAACGCACACATAAATTGCGTTTAGACGTTGCAAATTAACAAGTAATCGATTAATTATCGATCGCCGTTTATCGATAGTATCGCAACTAGGTGAAATGGAACACGTACAACGTACGACATTAATCCTATCCGGATCAATAGACGATTGGAAGTGATTTTGTTTGATAACAAACAAACTCTAAATAATCTGTGTAATAGTATGATCTATGTATTTGTACTGTATCATTTTGGTTTATGTATTTTTAGGGTAAGTTTACAGGTAGTTCATTCTCCTACTTTACTATCGAATTTTGGTATTAAACGCATTTAAGCTAATCCTTTCAGTAACTCTAAGGTTGACTGGAAGAGATCCCTTAATGGGATAAGTCCGTTATATTCTTAACTGTCTGTATCTGTAAATTTTTAGTACAATAAAGTGTTTACATACTTAACAAATTTGTTACTTTAACAAACAAAATTGAAACAAAAACAACAGATACAAGAAACTAATTAAAGGCTTTTCGGTGAAAGCCTCGCCAAAAAAGCATCGTAAGGAGTAAGCCAAAGATTTGTATATAGGTATTTCTATCCTAAGTCATATGTGAGTCTACCAAAAAACGGATTGGGGCACCGTTAGTAGACAGGGGCTGGCACGAAAGATCGCAAAAGGGTCGAAGTGTCGCCAGGTATTCCTGGTACCCTGAGAAGATAAGACAAGATATGAGTAATAAGAAGTACCTATGCTAATTACAGTAATAATTTATTTCTATTATTAGCAAAGCTCGGATTTTTCATCGCACGGTATCACGAAAGAAAACTATGCAGTCGATAATAACATTAAAACCTATTCCAACTTTGTTACGTGGGTACCTAGTCATACAGACTTACGAAAGCCCAGTAGCTATTACTTACTGGCCTTGTTGAAATGTCAAAAAGGTGCATATAATTATAACCCAGGTTTCATTTTTGTTCTGGATTTTTTCTACCTTGCAATGTATCAATGTTATTAAACAGGATTTTAGGTTATCTTTTTGATTCAAACAGTTTTCTGTGATATTCAGCTCGTGGTTGCATTCCCATTATATCGGAAGCCCGAGACGAGAAAAACTGCGCGCGCAGATTGGCGTTACGTCAGGAAGTATGCGCGGGAGCACAGGCCACGAAATTGCAGTCTATTGTCGGAGCCAATGGGGTTATGAAACGAATAATGGCCAACGTGCATGCACAGTAACTCTGGGAATTGATTTTAAAGTTTAACCATTGTCAGGAAATTAAAATCCAGTATGAATATTATTATTTATGTTTTCGTGGTGCAAGACTGCATGCAGCAGGTGGAACCCCAATATTGGCTATGCAATGACTTTTTTAATTAGTACGTGTATCAGACGGATCTAGCTCACGACATCGACAGTCATTACATCGACGGTCGCCGTATCGAAAACGTTCCATCGACAGTACACCATATCGACAGTACACCATATCGACGGTACGCCATATCGACGGTACACTGTATCGACGATACACCATATTCACGGTACACTATGACGACGGTACACCCTATCGACGGTCACAGAACACAGAAAAAGCTCGCTACGTGATTGGGAAGTCTTGGCACAGAACACGCACGGTATCCGCGAGTGTATTCGACGACAAATATGGAGATTGTAGTTTGTCGATCACTGGATTCCACGCCGAGTGCAGTTGATTTACCAGTGTAACCTGGGCGAAGCGTCGGGCAAAGATAAATAAAAATATTCGCGTGTAAGACCAGTCTCTAAAAAATAATAACTATTATTATACAAAAGACAATAGTTCATAAATACTTATTTCTATGTAGGTACTTACGGCAAAAAAATGTGAAGAAAAATGTAAGAGTATGAAAAGCAAACCTAAACTTCCTCTTATTTGCTTACACAAAGCATTAGGATCATCCATCAGTTACCTTAAAAGAACAATCGGGTTTTTATATATCATCTCCATATGTAAATACATAGTACGGTGCTCTGTATCTTACGAAATAAAAACCTCCCGCAAAAAAGTCCCGCATCAAAAGATCAAACAAATTAAATTACACCAAATCTTTCCAACGCATTTACTACCTCCATAGAAGACTCAATGAGGCATCTTTGCTCATAAAAACCATTGTACAGAGTTCGTTGCCTTCCTACTACCATGGCCGCTGATTCATTGGTATCCACCACTATCATAGTATCCACTGGTACATTAATCTCTATTGCGTAGCCATGGAAACATCGAGGCTCGATAAAAAACTAAATCAATTTTAATGATGTTTTCGGTACATGCCCTTAGCTTTTTGTTTTTGCGTGCCGTTTTTGTATCACGGGCTTGGTGTTTCAATTTTGGAACGTAGCTGGTGGACACAGCGGCAACCTTAAAGTAAGTAATTTATTAAACTTTTGTGTTTATTCGATGCACTTTCTTTATTTACTAAGGCAGTTAAGGCAATGTTAGCAATTCCGGTTAGTCATTGCTGAATACGTGACAAATTGTAACATAGATAACAAACAATACCGAATAGTGGTCAATAAGTCAATTCCTAAGGCCTGATCTAAGGCACCGGATAAAGTTAACGTAGAGAAGATAGAGCCCGTTAATGGAAAATTGACGTAATCGAAAAGCGGAAGAATATAATTACAAAATTGTTATACAGTTACATTTGTTTATTTACAAATCGTAAATAAGACATGAATGTGATGATAACCTAATCAAATACAAAACATAGGTATGCCTTGCAGTCGGATGACAAAAGACAATGATGATCAAAGTGGTGTCATAGACCTTGACCTGACCGAGAATTCGCAACGTCGAGACAAACAGATAAGTTGGCCAAAGATCACGACCGTATGTATGGCATTTAACAATGGGAAGAGCAGTCACGAAGCGCGATGTACGCCCATGATTAGCTCTAAAGTACTAAACAGCCAGAGGTGTGAAATATCGCAGTTGACCTGCTAAACACCGTGAAATGCCAGATAAATATGCAACATTCTTAGCGGCTTCGTTGTAAATGTCTCAAAAGGTTGCAAAAAATGACTAAACTTAATTTTATATGGACGATGCATAAGCGTTAAACAGTACAATGAACTCAGGAGCATGTTTTAGTTGAAGCCTTAGTTTGTGCTATTCTATCATTATGAATCGATTTTCCCTCGTTTATTATTTTTTTGTATGAAAAGAATAAAGATTAAAAAACGAGGTATAATCGATTCATAATGATAGAATAGCACAAACTAAGGTTTCAAAGCTCTAACGAGGATTGCTTTTGCCGAACTAATTTCCAAATTCATTTTTAGTTTCTGAGATATTATTAAAAGTTACACATCTTGCCCTGTCTGTCCAGCGGGGCCATTATGAGCATCACTCTCATATTGCGGAAATACTTTTTCAGTAGTTTGATCAGTGAATTATCGGCGTTCCCTGTACTTGATAAATACATTTTGGGTCGGAATCAAAACGATTTATCTTGTTCAGCAGACGTCCTCAAATTTCACTTTCCTCTTGTTTTGAATTTTGCGGTCTCGTCGCAGCAGCAGTGTTTAAAAATGTGACGTCATCCATCAATGAATGGAGTACATAATTAGCTACTGGACCATGATACGCAGACAGCTAGTTAGACTATGACATCATACATCATACTACGCCGTCTCGTAGACAATGGAGGGATTGAGAGCGTGCGCAACGGATTTAATACGCTTTGATATGTCCGCCTATGTGATTGAGCACCAAGATTGGTTGTTTTGTATGTTCGACATATATACAGGACATGAGGTACATAATAGAGACATGAAACGCATTGAAACGTGACTTGTATGTCTTTACTACAAGTGCCAGTATTTGGTTCACGAATGTGTTCATGGTCTTTTATTTTATAGCTTACGGAAAAAACACATAATGTTGTTGAAATCGCACTTGTCATTGGTTCATTTATTCAACGACCTATATTTTATCCCGCTTTTTAGTCAGAGGGCAAAGCCATGTTCACTTCTATTTTAAAATTCATTGTCTGTTCGCTTAGATTTTACATTGCAATTTTCATTGTATCTTAGACTATTTTTGATAGACGGTCTATTGTGAAAGATTTTCGTGTATCAATCATTAATCTACGAAAATGGAGCAAAATAGTATTGATTTTAGTAAATATGCAAAAAACTGACGTTAGCATTTCCTTCGATTGTTAGGGCGTAGCAAAAGCTAGTAAACAATAAAAGAGAAAAGCACAGATTCAAGGGCACTATGTGAAAACAACGTGAGTCTTTGTTCGGTTACGAAATACATGTCGTCACGAATTGGACTCCCATTAAATTACACGAAATTCAGTATAATTACGTTATTGTTATCCAAAAACTGTTGTTCAACTCAAATTGTGCGCTATTGTGATGCTAACACTGTGTGTAATGGAATGGGTGGACTATAATTGTGGGTAAAGCAATTTTGTGCTTTGTGTGAGGGCGGGACGACAATAGAAATGTGGTAATGGTAATGATGGTGACCACTCGGTGGTCGCTGGGTGTCGAAATATCGCGCGGCGTGTAATGTACATTACACTTAATTGTGATTCTATAATCTGTATCTAAACTTTCCAGATACGAGTCGCGCCACTTCTACTGTCGTTGCATATGTATTTTTGTTTTCAAATCTGAGAGATTTATGTGATGGTGTATATTGTAGTAACCTGATCGACTGTTGTGTGACCCATATTTGCCATTGCCATCCCTAAAAAATTACGTGTCCTTTTAAAATTTGACCAGAAATCGTGAGGATTGTTCGAATGATTTTGGCTAGAAAAGATTCTCACAGAGCACGCCAATGAACTTTTCCCGAAATTATAAACAGAACCACAAGAACATACTTAGAATGGGTCTAGTTCACGACATCGACAGTCATTACATCGATCGACGGTCGCTGTATAGAAAACGTTCCATCGACAATACAGTATATCGACAGTACACCATATTGACGGTACATCATATCGACAGTATACGATATCGACATTGACCATTATTTCACGAAAGAGCCATCTCAAAGCTCATATAAGTAAAGATTAAAAAATAACTAGCGGCGGGAGTGTCTCCCTGATATAACTGAATACTAAGAAGAAAGCATACCTACTGAAGAGAAATATAACGCCAGCGCCACATCCTTTCTTTCATTAACATATTCTGAGTTTGTTTTATACAAGTGCATAATAACAGTTTCCACGATCGAGGTCGTACCTGACAAGGACAACACGCTTGACGGGTTATACCCATTAAATAGAAAGTAGTACACACAGACCAGCACCTAGCCCCTTGATAGGGTTCACATTATACAATTATAAGTATTTCCATCCACGTATAAAGTGATAATTGCCTGCTGCGTACGGGAAGAGAAAAGTGCGAACTACGCCTTACAAGGAGGTCGATATGGATTTATTCAATTCCCGTCCGCAATAATTAAGAATGATATAGATATCTAAAGATTTATCGGAAAATTTCGTTACATAAACAAGAGGAAGAAATTGCTTTATTTACCGGAAATGAAACCGTGACTTGTTGCGCAGAAACTAAAACTTTGGCAATAAAATCCGAATGGAAAGATACGGACTTAAATATAAAATATAATCATAAGCCTCTTTCGGCAACAAGTTGACGATGATGATAATAAAGGGGGTAAATAAGTACATCGAAACTCCAATTTGTAAATCAAAACTGAAATCGAATTTGTTCCAAATCCAAAAATTTAACCATTAGGATAGCCCACGCAAGACAAATTCGAGTATACCCTGTTAGAGCTCAGAGCAGATTTACAGGCTCAGCATTGTGAAATACATTCTTAGAATTTATAAAAGTCAACGAAAATATCATAGGAGAGTTCATTGCCTCCGCCACGTGGTTTGTGTGTAAACAAGCAGTTTATATTATACAAATTAATAAACATTTCGAGCAGGAAACCCTTGAGTGAGAGGTTAAATATAGGGTGTTGCGCAGACGCGGCGGCGCGGCGGCGCGGGCGCAGAGCGCGAATGTTTATATCAATGGACACGAAATATAGCTAAATTAAGTACAAGAGAGTGTATTGTTTGTGTTACTTTCTAAATGGGAAGCAATTTTTTGAAGATTTGTTGATTGTTTGAAACATTTCACAGCAGTTTTATTGAAAGACTCCACAATTTCTAAACTAGAAATTCTTGGAAAGTATCGGGTTTTGTGCGGCTTTGAGCTTTGAGATTCAATTAATGGATTTTAAATTTTATTCTTAGTATTTTGATTTACACGTCAATTACAATCACAATGTACGATTGTGAAAGATCATCAAGTGGAATTACGATGCTTCCACGACGAAATGAACCAAAAATACCGAGGAAGACGCTGTAGTTCGGTCAAAAATAATCATTATCGACTTACCAATAATCGCGTACGCCGCAAAACAAGATCAACTTATAATTACCTGTAAACAAACACAAAGACGTCAGTATTTTACGCACAAATGTTCAAACCAATCTCGTTTGTGATTAATGAAAACATTTCGAGGAAATTCACGCGTGAGGCGCAAGTAAAGCCGGCTGAAGACATACAAGGGCAGGAACACACTGTAATAAGATTACTAGGCTTACACAAAGCACCTACTGATTTAAACTAACTTAATAATTTATTGCGAAATACTTATAGCCTGTGGCTACGATGTAGCAACTATGATTCTATGTTCTCTATCTATCATCATGAGATGTATCTCTATCATCTCATTCCTTGTTCTTTGTTTTCATGTCCCATAAGATTCAAAAGGAATTCCCTCCATCCAAATTTTTAAGAGCACGTAAAAAAATAATTTGGTAAGTACTTTCTTCTGACTCTATTTTGCGTTTAATGACTTGTCTTTGCTTTACTTTACTTACGCTTATGATTATGACTACCGAGATATAAACTTTAACAACCCGCTGTGACTGTTCTTCTGTAACTTTCTTTTCATCTTCCTTATTCTTCTACCATCATGTTGAAAATGAAAAATGAAAAAGGATTTATTTCAGTAACATGATTTTTAAAATTTTTTGACAGGTTCTGGAACCTTCCTTTGAGCAAATAATTGCTCGTGTGGGGAGGGTCCGCTCTCGTATATCTATTACAGTTGTTACTATGTAATATTCTACTCTAGCTAAATATTCTATTGTTTTATTAAATTAATTTAAATTAAATTTGTTACATAAAAATTTTAAGAAAATTTTTAACTAAAATGTTGTTTTAGTCAAAGTCACAACTTTTCTGCATTTCGTTTTCCTACTGTTACGTTCTAAGATTAGTGTAGTATATTAATTAAATTAAAATAGATCATGGTTGGCAACTATAACAGGTACACTTCCTGGCAAGCCGCCGTGGGAACGGGTCAGTGTCAGTGCCTGAGGAGCGGCGCCGGCGCAGCGGAAGTCGGCAGGACGTGCTGCATATACCCGTCTATGCTTTGATTTATTTTAGCTACGCCTAATAAGGTTAAGAATGTAATGGAAATATAATCATTTACCTACTCGTACAAACATTGATTTTCTCTAAGTCCGAACGTTCCTCGAACTAATCCTTTCAGATAATAAAACACTTATGGAAGCGCGGGCTTCCATAATTTTTTTTGATCAACCTGCCTTACAAATTTCTGGATGGAATAATCAAAATAGGAATTCAAAGATATGACTGGAGACAAATGCAGACGTATAGGTTATTTATGTGGATCCAGAATTGATTACATGTCTTTATTTAAACAAAGTCTAGACGTTCTAAAATATCCCGTCGTAGCTTGATTTAGCGCAAGAGTTTGAGAGAAAATAACATACGGAGGTAGAGTTGGTAATAAACATGTCTCAATTAAATTCAAACAATTTAACTTCTTATTTGTAAAATGTGTCATTTTTATGAGGCATTTTATATTATTACGGTCCTCAAGTGATATATATTCAAAACTCTTTTATAATTCGCTCTGTATTTATGTTATAGCTGCGTAGAATTAGTAAATTTTTATGTCTAGTATTTTCCATAGAATTTTACCTGTTTTAAATTTTATTTGTGTAATAAAGTACATTGTGTGGTAGACTTACTGTCGGTGTACTTACGGTGGTCTAGTAATGACTTATTTTTATTATTATTTTTGACATATATCAATATAGAACTATTTTACAGATGTAGTATATACTAGTTCTATTCAAGATTTAGTTTAAATTCAGTATGAATATAAAAGTATATAGGCACCTAATGGTTAACAGGTTATTAAATAAGCCACTTTAGAACGAAGTACTCACAATTAAGTACAGTTTTTAATTTGAATTTTAAACCTCTTTCATCAGACAACTAGTAGTTCCGTGAGAACAGTAGACCTCGCCAGCCCTTATAAACCAAACCTAAAAGAAACCAACAAAAGTCAACTTTGGAAACAGAAAAAGTACCTACTAAAGTGACAAAAATTTGCACTTTAAAGCTTAATATTTCGCAAACGGATCCCTGAATCGAAAAATGTTTATCACACACCCGCGATATTTTTGAAAGACCCATCCAACGATACCCCACACCATGGATATCACGCGGAAAAAAATAATTTTCCATTTTACGTATGCAGTTCTATGAACATAATTTATTTTTTCAACTTTCTTAAGTCGATCCACTATTACTCAAAAACTAATAGAACCTACTTAGCCGTAATAGTTTTCCTTGTAACTACGTTATATATGCTACTGCCATGAATTTTTTCACATTTCCAGAAGCAACCGTTTAGCTGGCAGGGGGGGGGGACACGTGACTCTAACAAAAATTACCGCTTTAAAGCTTAATATTTCGCCAACGGATCCCTAAATCGAAAAAATGGTATTCACACACCAGCAATATTTTTGAAAGACCTATCCAACGATATCCCACACTATGGGATTCACAAGAAAAAAAAAGTTCACTCCCACTTTGCGAGTATGGTAGGTACTCTAAAAAAAATGTTTTTCAAAATTTTATTCTACTCATTTTGTAGGTTTAATTAATTTATACATATGCCAAATTTTCGTCAAAATCGGTTGAAAAATGCGACCTGTAGAGAATTACAGACAGACAGACAGACAGACAGACAGACAGCCGGACAAGAGCATTTTTGGCCAGTCTCGAAACGTAGACGCTTCGCTCGCTTCGCTCGCTCGGTCAATTATATTTTATATAATTGTAAATAATGTTTATTTTCAATCTTTGCATCGCAATGAAGTATTTGTTTCTAACTGCATTACTTTGTTACTTGCAAATAACTCTGCTATCTCTTACACTTCAATTACAACTAGATAAGGATCATTTTGCTTAACCGTAGCAGAGTTACTTGATTTTCACTTGCCGCTCATTCACCATTTCTGCAGTCTTTACGACTTCAGATCTTTACGACATAGAGGCGATTTTTCATTAACTTGAATGTTTTATCTTCTTTGCCCGGGGCATGGACGTGCATATCTTTAGATCTGGGCATACAAAGTGAATTCATTAGCTGTCGGTAGGCTGTACTTGTACCTTACCTAACTCACATAAAAAGACCCCCTTCCTCCGTCTCTCTAGAAGGTTTAAAAGGGTATTGTGGGGGACATTGTCTAACTTCAAGGTTCAAGTTATTCTGGTTCGTTATTATGTGTGTAAATAGAACGGAAGCTCCATACATAAGTCAGTGTAACTTTGCCGTGTTAATAGTAAGTCGGTTTGTTTTATTTATGAATGTGGATTTGCTTTGGTTTGGACGTAAATGAAAAGACATTTTAATGCGATATTTTAGGAATGAAATGCACATTTTGCTGAATGAGAATGCGATGTTTTAAGTCAGAGATAAATTTACGGTTTATAATTTTCGTTTCATACTGGATCAATTTATCACTTTCAAGTAGGCACCTATATAAAGATTGAGATTAGAGGTGTAAAAATACTAAAAATTGTATAAACTTCTAGCTAGGAACTTACTAGGAACTACCTTATGCAAAACGTCTTCCTAGTAAATGAATCTCATATAAAATCTCTGCATAAAAACTGACTCATTCAGCTCACTAGAAATGAATCTCGAGATGCAACTTTTTAAAAATAGAGTCGAGTCTGTCGGCAAGCGCACTCGAACGGCCTTTGTGCACCCATTCTATCTCTGCAGCAGAGGCACTAGAATGCAGTCTGCATCAGCAGGGGTGTGGGGCGGGTCTAGTGAAGCGAAGATGGGGTCAACGGCCGAGGTTGGCGCAGGCGAGTTGTGACGTCATGAATTTTCAAAAGCCCCTTTTTCGAAATATCAGGGTTTAAATAACAGAATATTGAGCAACAAAGCGTAATGCCACGTGCCCACAAAACCAAAGGATAGAAATATATAGTTGCGAAACAACAAACAAAACAACAAAACTTGTTGTAGAACGTCGGTGTTCATATTATGTGTAATCTAGAAATACCGACGATGGGAATTTTTTATGCGGATGATAGTTTAGCATTCATTTAGCATTTAGCGTTCCTTTGGTGCTTAGTTCAAATTTGAATGCACATAGTTAGTTTTTGAGAAAGAACGACGAGAATTTGTATGTGTAAATAAGTTATCTATACAATAAAAGTGATAGGATTTCAGTACCGCCCGGTACGGCCTCATGGTTTTACATGAAACGTCTTTGTGAAGCTTAAAACTTTTTTAAAAATTAAGATATACTTTTGGAAGTAAGTAATAAAGTCCAGCGAATAGTAATTATTTAATTTATAGTTTGACAAGTTAATTTTTAGCCAAATACGAGAAAAACGCGAAGTGTCGTCTGGCCAAACATTTCCTTAAGTAAGTACTTATCAAATATCCAAAAACCCAAACAAGGCATTTGCTTTTAATTATTTCCTTTCTCGAATCAATTTTAGTAAAGTCGCTTATCGAACTGTATAAATTAAATTATTCAGACATGAATGACATCCGTTAACAAGCAAACGCTTTAACTTTAAGTTGTCATTATCTATTATCATTATCCAAACAAGTCGCTCGCCCCGTGACGTCATTTGCCACACAGGTTGGGGCCACTGCCTAATCTGATTCCTTTTATTTCAGTAACATTTACATTTTTTTTTTAAACCTTTATTTTATTTAGGGACTTTTGTGTTCTCCACATGTCAGTCCCATCGTACTCTGACCAAGATTTACTGACGAGGCGGCTCAAAAATATCATACAAAGATCGTGCCGCCACAGATGCAGGCTTGGACAAAATTGACTGAGCCAAACCCACATCTAGTGGATTCAGCTTGAGTCGCCTCATCATTAACTCCCGCTTATTCCTGAACCTGTCACACTCCATCAGCAGGTGTTGGACATCTTCAACAACTCCAAACATACATTACATTGCCATCAATATCTTCCGTGTGAGAGGTGACAACTTTATTGCTTTATGAACAGGTACATTGATTGCTGGCCACCCGTGACTTTGCTTACGATTATAATTATTGTAGGCTATAGTAACTAGTAGTTCCGTGAGAACAGTAGACCTCGCCAGCCCTTATAAACCAAACCTAAAAGAAACCAACAAAAGTCAACTTTGTAGTTGGAGACAGAAAAAGTACCTACTAAAGTGACAAAAATTAGCACTTTAAAGCTTAATATTTCGCAAACGGATCCCTGAATCGAAAAATGTTTATCACACACCCGCGATATTTTTGAAAGACCCATCCAACGATACCCCACACCATGGATATCACGCGGAAAAAAATAATTTTCCATTTTACGTATGCAGTTCTATGAACATAATTTATTTTTTCAACTTTCTTAAGTCGATCCACTATTACTCAAAAACTAATAGAACCTACTTAGCCGTAATAGTTTTCCTTGTAACTACGTTATATATGCTACTGCCATGAATTTTTTCACATTTCCAGAAGCAACCGTTTAGCTGGCAGGGGGGGACACGTGACTAACAAAAATTACCGCTTTAAAGCTTAATATTTCGCCAACGGATCCCTAAATCGAAAAAATGGTATTCACACACCAGCAATATTTTTGAAAGACCTATCCAACGATATCCCACACTATGGGATTCACAAGAAAAAAAAAGTTCACTCCCACTTTGCGAGTATGGTAGGTACTCTAAAAAAAATGTTTTACAAAATTTTATTCTACTCATTTTGTAGGTTTAATTAATTTATACATATGCCAAATTTTCGTCAAAATCGGTTGAAAAATGCGACCTGTAGAGAATTACAGACAGACAGACAGACAGACAGACAGCCGGACAAGAGCATTTTTGGCCAGTCTCGAAACGTAGACGCTTCGCTCGCTTCGCTCGCTCGGTCAATTATGTAAAGTCTATCAACCCGCATTGGTTCAGGGTGGTGGACTATAGCCCGAACGCCCTCTTTATGAAAGAAGGCGGCAGGGGAACGCATTGCTTAATTTGATTCATATTTTCATTTGTAGCAGTTTAAAGTCTCGTCAAATTTAATGTCAGGATTATTGAGTTACGTTCTCAGACCGACGACCGTGACCTGCTCCACCCCCGCCCTCTATGACGTCAATTGGCCTCATCCCCAATACTCATTTGGCAGGGCGGCAAGTTAGCAACAAATTCTTTCGTGATAAATTCGACTTAAATTGCGCTGTTTCGAGAGTCACACGAGAAGGAAAGATATAGACGATGACGTAAAAATGATGGATGGATTAAAAGATTTAAATGGCTATTCGTACCTATAGATATATAAAAAAGTTTAAATTGGGTAGGTATAATTTTACTGAGGCAAAAAGAAAGGGTTGAGTTGAAAGTGCCATGATGGCAATTAAGCGCCTCTACTGGTTAAAAATCTAAATTTTTCAGTATATTTACTAATTTGGCTGTTGGTGTGTAGAGAACCGTCATTTGAGACACAGTAGGAAAGTTACCATTAGAATGTCATAATAAGAATACAAGGCTAGAACGATGTATGTCCAAATAATTCTTTATTATTATTGCATAGGGTAGTATTACCATGCTACGTAGGTGTGTAATATGAAAATTAGGTCTCGAGATATTTAAACGATACAATATGAATTTAAGTTTATAACATTGAACATCTCGAAAAGTTAGTGACATTCATCGCGTTACTCCCCCCACTTGTCAATTCATAGTAGGTATTGTCCCTTCAAACAAACCGTTGCTGGAATGTGTATGACCGAATGAGTTATTGAGCACCGAAGTAAATAAAATCGACGTCGTAGACTCTGTGAAGACTATTAATTCCTCTGAACTGTTCGTATATTCAGATTGAAAAGATGGAGTGTTAAGAACCTACGCACTTTATAGTCGAGTTAACACTAATAATAAATCCCAGTAAGAACACCGGCTAAATATCACGGCCATTACTCACGTCTGTAGCCCAGCAGGTGACGTAAAAAGAAGAAAATAATAGCAAAGGGAGTACTCAGTTGGGAGCCAGTTAACGACTGAATTTTAATTGTGTGATCCGCTTTATTGTTAGGGAAAATTGGGTTATAGAAGAATACTTGGTACGTTAGACTGTGATCGAAATTGGAAATTAGTATTGGTTGAGAATGAAAGAGCTATGGATACTAAATTTTTTGCCCAACATACCCCAATTTGGCAAAACTTACATGTTTGAATTCAGACAATAGCTTGCTAACAGCAGGCATAATATTCGAGTGGTACTCAAATACTCACTCGTGCTGTGAACAACCCCTGCAGTTTTTGCTACAATTACCCCTTGATGTTAATGGTGCTTCAACCGTCGAAGTAATGAGAGAGGGCTATAAAGGGCTAAGTATACTCTAAAGAATTTGAAGTAATAGGTGTGATGACAAAAAGGGTTTAGGTATTGTTAACGCTGAATGACATATACGACATCTATTGGCAAAAGTTGCGTTACCAGATGTTGTCAATCCATGTCAAAGAGGTCTTTGCACTGATGTATGAAGTGACCAATAGGTAGATGACCTGCCTGAGAAATGACGTCATTGTCACCAATACACAAAGCATACATCTTCAGATCAGATGTTATTGATTCTTGACCTTGTTACCTCTGACGAATATTATGAAGTATTCAATTCATGTTCCCGTTAAAGAGAAAAAAAGATTTTGCCGGCAACCTAGCATTGATACTCGTGATTTCTCCATAGGGGCGGTGAAGTCCACCAAAAAGTTATTATCTTCATGCAATAACCTTAAAGATGGGATTACCGAATGGGTAATGAATGATCAATATTATGGCTCATTCCATCGAAGTCAATATTTTTTCTAAATTTCAAATGTTTGTTTCTGAGCAAAGCGATTGGTAGTCTAAATATTGATATAAGCGGTCTTTCTTTATACTAAGTAAGAACTAAGTGTGTAAATAAACATTTGTATTATCATGTTGTGTAATGTTATGTCCCACCGTCTTGTTTTGGACTTGAAACGCGGAAGCCACGAAGAGGTTTCGTGTCTATCACTTTGGACATAATGAGAAATATCCAGTTGGAATCACCAATTTCTAATGACCCAGAACTACTTAAACGTACTACAAATAAGCTACTTAAATGTCAGATGTAAACAAAGCAGTTCGTAGATTGAGTTAAGAGAAGATGTAAGCAAATACACCATACCATGTGTAAGAAGAACACCATCACCGAATCTGTAGACTGATGTACGCCAGAAACAGGTCGAGTTCTATTAATAAAGGTAGGTTCGTCAAAAAATTATTTCAGGTATAAACCCCTAGATTAAAAATCAATAAAGAAAATTAGTTAAATTGTAAAATTTAATAGTGTGGTTATTAATATTATGAACTATGGTAGGTCTTTGAGTGTTGTAGTAAATATTTTACTCAAAGATATAGATATTCTTTCACATAAAATAGGAATTGTATTAAGTTTCACTGAACAAATACTATATTTTTAGATCCCCGCACGCAGTAACTCACTGTAGTGACTCACTATCGGTCACTCGTAGGGTCTAATGAGGTTTCAATCCCAAATATTCTAGGCTAAAATGCACCTTGTTACCTCACAATAAAGTTGTATGTAAGTAAATGCAAAGTGTTGCAAGGGAATTATTTTATATGGCAATAAATAATAATGGATCTTCGCCGGCCTTGGACAAATTAGTCACCGTCGCGACACAACGCAGTAAATCGTGAATTAATGCGGTGCTCTGACTTACGAGATATGCTTTTATTATCCGTAAAATGTGCACAGACCACTAACCTACTGGTCTGAGTGTGGAATCACAGAAGATTTTACAATAACTATGTGAATCACAGAATAATAATACAACAGGAGATATCAGCAATTCTGAGCGGAGCTAAATAAATTGCACAAACCACATGATCAACTACTAGTAATTTACATGGTAGGTATAGAGATTACAGAAAAAAACAATTTTGTTTTACAGAAACAGGAAGCAAGAGTATAATACCTACTGGCTTTACTTTATTAGCTAATTAATGTAGTAATAATAGAATAAAACGTACGCTTATAAGAAGATGCAAAAAGTTATTTCAAATTGCAATGGTTGAACTTTACATTAGACCTTGACATTTTAAGCTTCATTAAAATTTGATGCAGTCAATTTCTGTGAATGTGGTCTGCAACAATACGTACCATTGCATAAATAAAATGTCAATATAATATCTTAATGACAATAGGTAGGTATAAATGCAGTAAACAGTCAGTTTTTCATTTTTATTCATTAACACACGACCGGTGTTATAATTTTAATCTAAAAGCAATATTTGCTGGATAGTGAGGATATCAGTTATGTGTAGGTTGTCTCTTTAAATTTGATATAATAATATGATGATAAAATGGACCTTACGCACTTATGAAATAGGATTGTATAATTTAAATTCTAAGTGAATATTGGTAACGCGAACTCGTCTTCTACAGATAAACCTATCTAGGTTTCCGCTAGAGGACTGTATGTACAATTCATGTATTACCTATTATGTAATGATCAATAATAATAATAAAAAACTACTAGGTAGATAAGTAAGCAAGCGCTCGTTTTAATTCAGAATAAATTGATGGGCATCTGTAATTCTTAAAAACAAAGTTGATTTTAAATATCCATAAAAAGTCGATATCACTTCAGTTAGGTAGACTTTATTTTTGCAACGAGTCTTGGAACTAAATGTATAGGTATATGATTGCTTGCCCTTTGATGCACTGTACTGACTACCTTTTCAAAGGGATGTTGCAAATCATTTTAATCCCGTGGATGTTGCAGTATGAAGTTCAAAGGAATATGCATGTTGCTACAATACGTTTTGTTGTTAAAAATACTGGGCAATAATAAAATAGTATAATAGGAATTTAATTTGTAAGTTGAAGAATAAAATTGGCCTTACCTTTTACCAAGACTTGAATATGGATTAAAATGCAAAGCTAAAAAGACGCTACGTGCATTGCTACAAAGCTTACTGTATTTTTATCTATTACTCTTCTAATTGTAAGTCTACCGTCAGCGTTGTTAGAGAGTAATCGTCTATTTTCTTAAAGACCGGACACTCGTTAGACCTACATGTCTATATAGAAAAACATTTAGTGCATGAAATTCCTGTGACAGGCAAGTACAAAGGGCGCCGGCGCCGGCGCAGGCCATGCATCGGAAGACTGCAAGTGAAGTCAATTCGCGGGCGTTCCACTTAATTGCACCTTTAATGGCTCAATTGAATGATAATAACCGCTGTTGACATTATTGTAACACCGGACTAATTAAATATAATATGCGTGTACGTACGTAATAGGTATCATTATGTGCCAGACAGATGTTTACCTGTCTCACAGTATGTAATAGTTATTATTATGTGGCAGACAGGTACTATCAAATCTATGTTTCCAAGCAGGTACTCTATGTTTTCTAGGATCTAATGACTCGCTTTTGTTGCTTTTTTGTCCACTGGATCTGGTCAGTGGATCTACTGAGAACGAACGGCCACCACACCCGGACCTCAGTTTACTTCATCCAGCCACTTCATGCTACCTTTTCGAGGTTGTCGGTCCGCCCAGCAGGTGGTCGGCACACGCTGCGCTTTCTACCGGTACGCGGTCTTCACTATAATCTAGAGCTCGTCCGCCCCATGGTAATCGAATGTGTATGTTATTTTCACATACAACATTGCTAAGGATATTGTTCCGTGTGAAAATAAACAAATGGCTTCTAATAACCGGTATCGGGTCTCAGACGTTTGAGACTGTGTCGATTCATAATTGCAGAGCTGTTTCGTTAACTGCCCGTGTTTTATAGCCCTATTATCTGTGACGTTTTGCATTCCTAAAGAGTCGCTTGTCGAATAAATTACAATGAATGAAGTGCTAAAAAGAAGAAAAGAAGACCAAATTTACTTTGAAGGGATATTAGACAAAAATATAGACTTACTACATGCCTTCCACATTATAATTATTTGGAAAGGATCAGGTACTTACTGCAAGTTTAAGGGCATATTCATCAATATGTCATCATCTGATATGTATTTTTTTCATCGTCCAATGATTATCAGACCTATGTTTTAATAGGCTTAATAATATCCGGCCTTCATCAACTCTCGTTATTTTATTCATCGATGATCAATTACGATGACAGCCTCAATTCTTAAAGCGTTGAATCCCTAGATCGTCATCAGTCTCCTTGACTGAGGGTAACTTCTGCATACGTTCCCTTGTGAATTAGTTATCTTGCAAACGTTTCCTTAAATCTTGTCTTTATTTGCAATTAAAGTGAATTAATATATACAACACAGACCTAACATGGGAGATTTTGTAACAGGCAGCAGTTGTTCAAGTGCACAATACACCTCGATCCAGCGAACTGTTCGCTGCCTCCATCAGACAGGCGAGCATCTGCGCTTACGCAACGAATGCCGTACTAATTGACAGCGAGTACAATGCCAACTGACCTGACGTGCGAGATGCAGTCCTCAGATTTACATTATGATGTCCAGTAAATTGGTAAGTACGTTCATTTTTTTGCTAAAGTTACAGGTTTTATAATTGCAATAAATTTAACTTTTAAGCATAAAAGAATTTGACAAAGTTAACGTAAGAAAACTTATACACACTAAGGTTAATAGTTTTTCATAGGATGAAGCTGTAAATGAGAAGACATCCCACCAGGGTTGCTATTCTACCCAACTCTTTTTGTTACTAACTACTGAAAAGTTTAGAATCCAAGGTAAAAGAAACCATCACTGCAGTAACAGTTCAGTTAGAAGAAATAGCGTTGTAAGAATTCTATTGATGATTTTCTAAAACTACTAACTAAGAAACGGTTAAAAAACGTTTCTACGATGTAGTCATTTTGTGACTTAGGTATTTTAAGATTTGGACTAAGAGCGACGTGGTCAATTGCGATCCAGTCATTCTGATACCAACCCTATCTATATTATGTAATAACAAATTCCTACAAAGTCTCAGTGGCAATGAACTCCAACTCTGAGTAGCTGCGGAAATGCAAGCATTCCAAGAGAGCCATCAAAATGCTATTCCGGTGTCCGATCATGCATTTACGTCAGAAATATCGTCTGAGGAAATCGATACCGCGAGTTAGCACGCCGCGAAAATTCATCCGATTATATTATAGATTTTGCATTCGGTGAATACTCATTGAATCGATTCAATTCGTTTTCGTCTTATTCATTCTAGGTTTGATCGTGCTGTAATTTACATTTACGCATTTAATTCTGCAATTTATAAGCAAGCTTATCATAAGCAAACCGTAAAGAATATATTTAATAGTGCCAATCGTGATAGAGACCACATTCAACGTAGATTCTATGTAGTATTAAGTGCGGTCATGTATTCCTTATAGTTAAGTATTCAATGCAGAATTGAATCTCGTATTCTATTGACATTATACAACATTGAATGTATGCAAAAATAAATATAAGAACCAAATTAATAAGACTGCTGCTTTGGAAATGGTATACTACTTAATGCTATTTATTGTAAGTCTGCTGGCCGTTTGTTGAATACCACCTTTTTACAAACAGGAATTATTAGCATATTTTCCCAAACGCTTTTCTACTTTGTAGCGAATTATCTGTTCGAATTTTTTTCCAGACGTTATTTTTGGAGTCGTAGTTTTTCACGGTACTTTCTTACATACCTAGTTAATTTTCATATTCAAATTTTTTTCCAATCGTTTTTTTTTCTACACAGGCCCTACCGAGTCATATCACAGACAATGAAGATAGGTATTTTACACGTATTGCCAGGGATTATTTTTAGAATTGACGATCAAAACACGATTGTAGTACTTAATTAATACAACTAAAATTAGACTTGTGGAGGCGTAATGAAAACTAATGTGGCGTTGCTGTAAGCGAAACTAGTGTAAAACACAAATATACATTTGCAGTTAATAAAGTGGAAATATGACTTCTGTTATAATGTGTAAGGATTTCATTGAAGGCAAAGTTAAATTGGTATTTTAAGAGATCGGACCTCGCCCTACAATTTGATAAATTACTCATCTGTATGACGCGCGAAGGCTCGTTTTAATATTTTTATTTACTACGACAATACAATGGGATCATAAGTAATATGAGATATGTGTCTACACTTTAGTTCAAGCAGTTTATTGTCGTAATAATCTATCCCAGTTTAATCTTAGTTGATACAAATCGACACAAAATTATGGCATGAATCTAAACGATAATTTTAATACCACCTACTTAATTGAGATTTGTAATCATGATAGCCTTCCCGTTGCGAATCAGAAAGATTTGTTAGTATATTTTCCCAAATGCATAATTGTTTGTAGCGAATTATCCGTTCAGTTTTTTTCTCAAAACGTTATTTTTGACAGTGAAATCTTCTTTTCGCATTATGTCTGGGTAACAAAATTTCGAAACGCGGTTTATCAATTTCTCAAAATTTCTACCGTTTATTTGGTTGTGTGTTCCTTCTTCACCTTCATTCCCGGCTCTGACTGGATGGCGGGTTGTGAACATAAGATTAGCGGCCTTGTTTTCAATTTCAGCAGACGTTCTATAAAAGCATTAATTATTTTTCATTATCAACATTTTGACGGTCAGTTATTATTTAAGAGGACGTGGGTATACTCAGCCACGTCCTGTTGACCTTGTCGTGATATGAAAATTGCGACGCGTTATTATCGTGGTACTATATTCACAATGTCGTGTTCTGTATTGTAGGAATATAACGTGGGCGCATACACGTAAACGACAAGTTTGTTTTAAATGTCAATATCTAGTTCAATACCTTCAAAATATAGTTTACTTACTTACAAAATGTACCTATATCCAACCTGACCGTTAGACATTCCTTAATCCGGGACTAGGTCTACGCCTTAACTAGCTTCATCTCAAGAGTACTTTAAGATAATATATGGTAGGTCACAGAACATGGAAAAAGCTCGCTACGCTCCCGCTCGCTACGCTCCTAGTAGGTATAGAAATTATAATTTTTTGGACAAAACGTAAACATTAAAATTTTCCAATTTATTTATACGTTAAAATAGTAACATACTCTATCACTAGAAGTTATTGTGTAAATATTTTGCTGTCCAGAACTGAAGATATGTCCGTCTGGGACACGTGTACATATTTAAAGGTACATTTAATTATAATTGTAAGTAGGTATATTGCAATTTATTCATATTGATTGAAAGGTAGAAAGATAGAGAAGTTTGGGGAATATTGACACGTAGGAATAATTATTATGTATTTTCGTTCCTTTGGTAGCAAAATATTATTTGTAAGACGAACTATTCGGTTCGGCAGTTTCCTTCCTCAAAACACCTACAAAAACCAAACCCGATTACTTTTTTATAACTTGAATAATCAACTTTGAAACAAAACCTGATTAATTACCTAACTTCTACCAATTATTAACTAGACTGTAAAGTTTTGAAGAATGGTAGCAAAAACTACCTAACTGCGGATTTGACTCACAAATGCACTGATGAAAGTTAATGCATGTATGCATCAGTGTCGACAAGCGTTGCATCAATTAACAGGTCATCGTACCGCGGTCACAAACAATGCACTTTTGAAATTGAGGGCATACACTACCGTTACAAAACATATCTATAGAAATCGTTGGGTTTTTCGTCAATGTTGCCATAATCTGTGGGAAATAACGGGTTCCAAAGAAAGACAGGGGAAGAACATAAAGCAACACAGGAGTTCCCCTCTGACAAATGTACAGACCACCGATGCACGGTATCTATATACAAGAGGTGAGTGTTACAATACAATATAAGTAGGTACTTTATTGCACAAATAAAATTAAAAACTGTTGAAACAGTTGTTGTTGTTTAATTTATTAAGTGTATGATTCATTTTCGCATTGCAAGAAATGGTTGCTCTAAGGTGCGCTTATAACTTCTACAAGACATATTATTTCTTTCATCATCACCAACCTATAATAAATCCATATCCCACCGGGTCTCATAAAATAAAGTAAGGTCATGTATTAATCACAACCCTGGGCAATAGATTAATGAAGTTTGATCACCCATGACCAGTATGATCCGAACACTTAGATTTATGGGAGTGGTACTAATAGGTACCATTATGTTCCGGGTACCATACGGATGTCAAACAAGATAGGTAAGTTTGTACCAGATAAGTTTAAGAAATAAGTACGAAAATCTTTTCTTGCAAAACTTAGACGCAGTTTGTATTTTTGGCGAATCTAACCGACAATTCCTAAAGTTGCCAGATAACCGACTATCCATCCGGTGTAGATTATATTCATACAAGTTCAGGCAACTAATATCCACAATGTCCATACTGTGAGCGAAGTGATTCAAAGTTGACGTCACACCCACGTGTGTGGTTAGCACGTGTCGTCCATGCGTGAATATCTTACAATACCTCGCAAATATGTATAGAAAACTGTGGTATTGTTTGTGTGAGGATATTATGATAATAGGATGCTAATTTGAAATTCGAGGGGATTTTATTGGTGTGTGAAGAATGACTAACTCTACAGCAGAGATAGAATTGGAATGGAGACCGCAGCTCGCAAATAAAATCATAACAGGATGAAAAAAACATACCTATTTACCTATACTATCATTCTTTTCCGTGTATTCTGTTATCAATTTATCATTCTCCACTATTTCATTTCCTTCAAATATTTTCTACTTCATGTGTAAATCGAATAATTAACCCGTTGTCAAACAGAGCCGAACGAAAATGGTGCGGAAGTGGAAATTTTACCAACGGACCTCTCCACTTGTTTAGGGTTAATCACCTAACTGAAGCGAAGCGATTGCGGAATAAACGTTATACTTTATGAGGATATAGGTCTATACACATATTGTAGGCAAACTATACTTATCTTATCCCTTCCCACTACTTTATAAATGCAAAAGCTTGAATGTTTGTTAGTTTAGATGTTTGTTGCTCAGTCGCGGAACGGATTTCGATGAAACTTGATACACTTTTAGCATATCCTGGAATAATATACTCTTTATTTCGGCCGGAGTCGCGTGGCGTCCGCTAGTAATTGTTATGATACCTAGGTTTAGGCATATTGAAGGGGTTGAATACCAACTTCGATTAGACCAGGGGCAGCACTGTACCTACCTAACTAAAGTAGCAGGGTGCACCGCTTGCGGCTGAATTAGGTTAGTATTCGGATTACTTGATGTTGTGGTGCCACCTCGAAGTAAAAACATAAGGCTTTAAAAAAAGAACCATGGAACGATACCTATGCATTTATTTCAATTCAAGGAGACATAATATGAAACATTCAAACATAACGGTTGGTGGGATAAAATTTTAATGTTAGATACGCAATGGAATATTCTAGCAGATAGTGTAAATAGTAATCTAGTGGTAGGCATTAGTATCACACAAATAATTTCAAAGTAGCAATAAATGTCTGCATTATACATAACACCTGAACATTCAACGCCATATAAAATGTTCTGAAAGCATCGAACAAGGTGCTAAGTTAACTATAAGCTGCTAAATGCACTATTGTTACCATACGTAACAAATTACGGAAATGTTACGCCACATTTTCTTTTGGATTCTCGGCACTTTTATCGTTCTATTCGGCGGCTAATACCTAAATATTGAAGAAAGACTGTTATATATAAGTGTACAAGTGTGGTCTGGTGCACCAGAACAATGATCTTCCATGGACCTTGCGGCATCCGGACTATACACGAGAGCTCGCCCAACTCCAACAGGACACACTCGAATACAACTCGAACCAGGTACTTAACGAATTCTTTTATTGTTGTGTTGATCTTGAGGTGCTCGACTGACTAGACATCACCTACTGACAAACAACAACCTACCATTCCATACAGTCCACTCCTCTTATATGCTTCCCAACTGGGTTATTGAACAGCTGCTGGTTTTTTTGCATTTAAGTTCGTAACTGTTGTTTGATATTGTAGTTGAAAGTTTTCTAACAGATTCTATAGAAAGAACTACTTAGTGAAAATGGTTGAGCAAAGCGTAAGTTAACCTGATCATTTGGGGACCCACTCTACATTTCCTTTATCAAACTTTTATAAAATTGTATTCGTCATTTTAGGAATTAGAAACTTACAATTGTTTCCAAAATGTTAGTTCAAAGTTACAACATACACCATCAGTTTTTCTTTTCACACGCCATGTGCAACGTTCATTAGCAAACAAAGTAAGTACCAATCATCATCGTCATCATCTTGTTAGTACCTATCCCGAATATTCTGCAACGTCACGCTTCGGTAACATTTTTCAAGATAAATAACTCCCAACAACTGAGTTGGGCAATATTGTGCTCGGAAAGTTAATTGGCGTTTAGGTACCTACTCTGAGTTGTATTGAACTTGAAGATAAATACGAAAGCTATAGAAAACGGGTAAGATCAACATAGTACTGTAGCTAGCGGAACAAGCTAATCTCAAAATAGGGATTTTCTATTCTTGTTAACAATAGAATGAACTCGTAAGTCTTTTCGTATGCGGAACCAGAAAACCATAGAAAACAAAATTTGCGCATAGTTCAATGACCCTATGAAGCCTTTCATCAACCATCAACCATTGAGCAGCAGCCCCTTCAATTGGATCAGGGATCGTCAACCTTCTTGAAGAAATGAAAAAGTATAAAAACACTTTAACACATGAATAGAATCCATCAATCATTAAGAATACACCTTGAAAAGAGTTTTCATTTACTCGCATCAAACTTTCGCTGTCGTGTGGTCATCATCATAAATCAAACATTTCTTGTCGCGTTGAAGTTAAATGCCTTTGTGCTGAATTCCAAAGAGTTAATGCCTATAGAAATACTGATGAGTTACATTATACCTATCATAAAATATATAAAAAAACACAGATAGTCTGCAGATTGAAAAGAATAAGCAAGTCTTTGTCGTAGATAGGAAAGCTATCAAAACTTGTCAAGTAGATACTAAGGATTTAATAATGTATATACATGTATAATATAATATATTGATCAAGCCAATGTATAGGTACTTCAACTGTCATTTTTCAGGAAATTGAGAATCAAAAAAATAATTTAAAACTCCAAAGCTAAACACTAGAATCTGTTAATAGGAATCATTAAATTCCTCTTCAGAACAGTTTCTACGGATTTTTATCACCAAATTCAATATAATATTTTTTAATATGGCAAGAATAGACCTACCATTAAGCCTTATGATCATTCCTAAGTTCTGATTCATCGTATAAGGAGTTTCGGTTGTGGATATGAATACAAAAATAAAACGAGCGACAGTCTGCGCGTGAGTCAGATCGACGACGAAAAGTGTTACAAAATTCACGTCGGTATTGTTGTTATTTGATACAAGCCGTCCGTCAGCACATTGCATTCTTGACATTAATTGTTTGTTAATAAAATTCAAGGTCGTGTTTTGTGTTAATTAATAGCAATGATTACCTACTGTATTAAATTTTCAAGTGTCATCAATAAGATGGAAAAAAGGCATGCTCTGTTGGTTCGGACTCTTCGGACATATTGAGCGAATGAGTGATGAACGAATGACGACACAAATATATCGAGCGAATGTGATTGGTAGTAAGTAGGCCTGAGCCGGGACCGAGCTAAACTGACATAACCCGGGATCAGATAGAACGGCTGCTCACAGACGGAAATGTGAAGAACAAGCGTTTCTCGACGAGCGTGTGTAAAGAGAAAGATGAGACTGAGCGAAGCAAAAATTTTGTGCCAGGATCGCGATACTTGGCGCTGTCTTCTTTCTGCCTACCCCATCAGGGGTATAGCGTGAAGATGTATGTATTAAATTTTGTACGCGCTGGTCAAACGACATTACATAAAATAGATAAAAGTTTCAGATGGTTAAATAAATGCAACATATTGGAGTTGCATTTATTTAACTTGGACAACTTGCAGCTCCTGATCATGGTATTGCAATAGAAAATGATTTATACTGACTTGTGAAATGTATCAAGCGAGGGTTAAATAACTGCTACATACCTGCAACAAACAACAAAAATATTAAAAACAAAATACAAAACTACTTAGTGCAAATTATGTATATAATGAATTACATAATAATTTAATCACACTGGTTTACTACTACTACTACTGGTACTTACGCATAAAACTATTTTATCGTCATACCACAAGTAGAGGTATACAACTGAATTCTTGGACATTTGAATACAATGTCATGTAATAAACAATATACCTACCAAAGTCTATTTACAAATGGGTACATACAGATCCTGTAAATTATCTACAACATGCTGCATGAAGTAGATAATTTTAATGATGATTCATGCAACAAATCCATTGATAAGTACATCTAGATTATAGATATCTGAGAATGATGCCAGTCAAATGTGTAGTGCAATATAATGTTTCAATTAGTCATATTACATAGTATTAAACAAAACCATGTTAGGATTTAACAAACAACAACAAGAAGCGGCTAAAGAAAATGATTTTTACATTCATGAACAAGTACATAAAGGTAGTAGGTACTTTAGATAATTTATTGTGGAATGTCACTGCGATGAGTAAATTACTTCAAGTATTCAGAGAGGCCCATTCAAAGGTACACAATGTCAAGTTTGAAACGAGAAACATACATATATATCTATTGTAATTTAAGTAGATAACAATGGTAGAGAAGAAAATGTAACAGAAGATTTCCTTGTACCAGCCTACTCAGATGATATCCTGTTGTTACGGCTAAGAGAAACAATGAGGATAGAGCTGATAGCTAGAGCAAATAAATCAGAGCAGCGCACAATTGCTCAGTAAAAGGAGAGTGCACACTGGCCAGCAAGTCACAATAGACAAAAGAATTGTTTAATGGCCATCATCAGCGTCGACAACCACAATCCCGCCCTACGTCAAGTCATAAACGTCGAGCGGATTAGACATAGTAGTATGTCTGTCGTCTGATCTGTGATCAGAATAAGTGCTCACCATTAAAAAAATACTAAATATTTACAGAACAAAACTCTAACTCACTTATTCTGAATTTGGAAGAATACAAAAGAAGGAAATAACATTGAAAATTCAAGAGTGCCTACCTACCCATAAATTTTTAGCACCTCTTCATGACTGCAATATTATGTATAAAAAAAGTTCATGTTTACTTTGCTGATGTAATATTTTGAAAACTTAATGATTTACGAGAAAGACGCCATATCTTTTTACATGAGCCCTGTTCGATTCAGATTCCTTCGATACCCTGAACGATACGGACGGCACAGTTACGAAATATGGTCGATACGATCGGACTTTCGAGATGTTTTGATGACGACGCTGTTCGGTAACAAAAAGTGAGGTTACGTAAACGCTTAGCTTAAATCGATGAGCTTTCATTATACTGGTTCTGCATTTGAGACAATGGATGTCTGACAACAAAAAGTTTCTACTGTTTGGTAGGATAGGAATGTCTGTCTGTAATGGCTACCTAATATAGGTATATAAGCAAGCAAACACGGATAAAGACAAATTTTTTACCAAAAAGATGCTGAAGTTAAGACGTACGAGGCACCTGCTAAAACCATAATACAAATCATGAGTAGTAAAAGTTCAAAAACTCGAAGGTGATTCAAAAACCATAAAACGCGATTTAGTATGAATAATTCAGATTTGAACAGGAAAAGGCCTATCAGAAATTGATTTTAAATGCTTTATAACTTCTACGTGAGAGTGACAGCGCCGGACTACGCGGCCGACTAGACAGACTAATCTTGCATCACAATTTGACCATAATCAGGAACCAGTTTCAAATTGCCGCGTGCCGGAAGCGTACGAATACACTTTCTGCATAAATTCGGATATGTTATGACATTTTTATGATGAAAAACACCAATTTGCTAGTAGTATTTTATAGTTGGCACGTATATTTCTTACAGGATTTACTATGAGAGTTTTAATTTACTTAAATAACTTGGTTACAAAAACAATATTAACATTTTAAAAAATAGATGAAGGCAATCTGTATACATCTTTTAGTATGCCTTTGATGTTTCAATACTCAGAACAATTTTATCTCGTCTCATCCAATAACGAAGCGAATACATAATAACGTTATTCTGAAATCGATTTCAAACTCCGACCAATGTAAGAGTATCAATTAAAAATAGAATAAAAACGCGCACTTCGATTACGTTAGCGCGGCGGCGGGCGGCGCAGGCGCACGGTAGCCGATCGTGACTCACGCCAGCATGGTAATGTGGACATGTTAATTGCTATAGACCCACGTGCATATCTCGGCTCGGAATCGTTTGCATTCAATTGTCGTAAATTTGTGTTTATCTACTCTTTATGCTCGGTATAATGACATGTGTAATGACTTCATATTTGCCCAATGTGACGTAAGAGCTGAATACTTTCACATGGACTTTTTTTGGCTGGTAATGGTGGTAATGTGGTAATTGCACTTTGCGGTAGGCCACAGCATGTGTTAGCTTACGAATACATTGAGAATAAGCAAAATTTTAGTCATGATTATTGTCGTAATAAGGCAGTAAGATGCTTTACTACACAAAAAGAAACAAAACTAATAACATCATTTAACATTAACCGTTGACAAAAGAAGGAATAAAAGTGAAATGCCCGGAGCCAAAAATGGTCAACGGTGTTAAGTGATTCATTAATATATTGTAGACTAATGATGTAAGAGAATTAATACCTACAAAAACATCGACCCGAGAGGGCTTTCGTTTATCGACCATAGATAATAACAATAATATCTATGAATTAATGTGCTTTAATAAACACATGCTGAAAGTTAAAGGTCAGAAGATAGGTACTCATACCACGTTACGTATGAATCCATTCATAAGAGTGTAGCCTACGATTTATTGCTCTGGTATTGAGAGAGAGAAATCATGTAAGTATTGTGGGTGGTTTTGATTGATATTTTAAAGACAATAATAGGCACAAGACGACTCTGTGATCTGTTAGGTGGGTTACTTATGTACTTAGTGGAAAATAAGATATACAACAATTTTTCTTGATTTTAACACGATTCTATAAGCGTCTATAGAAAGTTGTTAAATTAAATGTAAGAAATAATAATAATAAAACTTGTATTTCAAAAGAAATTAATTATTACTGGCATTAAATTAAATAAATTTTATGTCGTGATACCAGCCATTTATTTAAAGACTATGTTATGCGTATCTTTTAACGCAGTACCTACACGTTAATAATTAATTTCAAAGAAAGTAAAATCACTTTTCTTTATTATATTACCTTGCTTCATTTATTTACGAAAACTGCGTACCTACCTACTTAAATTTTATTGAATAAATTTATTCAACAATTTATATTATTTTTACAACCTCACTCAGCTTCTCTTTTAGCGTGCTTAAGTGTAATGAACTGTTGATCTGGGTAGCCATACATTATGCTATGTGAATGTTTCTAATATTATATGGTTTATCTGCGGCTATTATATAGTTGTAAAAGCCCTTAATAAGTACTTACATTCTAAGCGATTGTCGTCACGACTCGACTGCAAATGGAAGGCCAAGTTTGTATGAGTAATATAAAGAGTTCCTCTTACTTTCTTCTGTTAGAGTGGTACTACTCCTTATTAATGTATGTACAATGTTTTCCTTTTATATAGTGTTTTATTTGATTTATATATGTAGCATCTTTCTTTTAACTTCTGCAAGTTTATACATACAAATATGTGTTAGATTTTTCGATTTAAAGAATATATTTTCCAAGATTCCACACTGTAATTACGTTAAATTGTAATTCCATTTTAAATGAGAATCATTCGCCTATAAACTGTACACATTTTACATAAAATATCATTACGAAGTATGTAGTTAAGCAGGTTAATTGTAAGTATGTATGAAAGGAATACCTTTTCTACTGCGAAATGAACGAGCTATTGTTATGCCAACCGGTGTGAACCAAGCGTGGTTCCTAGTGATAAATTTACGCAGCGACAGGGTTAGGTTAGAGGCACAGTAATATTCAGAATAGTTAGATAATAAATAAATAAATATTACCGTTATTATTAAACTAGTATAGCCCGCGAAAAGCAGGAGGTGAGACGTGCCACGAATTTTTTTACAGCATTGTCCTGCTGAGTTTCACTGTTTAAATATATCAGTAAACAGTGAATATTAATATAAGGTTTACTGTAATAATGTCGAATCTTAATACATATTTAATTGATTTTTTTATCGTATGGCGTTAATTTATACATCATCCGGAACTGAGTGCATATCCTAGACCTCCTGCCGATGCCGACCTGATCGATCTTACACCTGATAATGACGAAAAGATTTTTTTATAGTCTTTGACCCATTGTTTTTATGCAGATACCTACATATATTTCTGATATTAGGACTAAAACATCACAAACTATCGCCCAGTGGACCGGTGCCTTGACAGTCCGCGTGCGCATGCGCTGCACTCTGCGTTTGAGCACGATTTTAGGTCAAGGCAGCAGTGCCAGGGACCGCTTCGAGAAGATTATCACAAATTGCTGTGTACTGCATTTGCAACCGGCACTTAGCTGCCTCGAAACAACGATTAAACAGTTTAAGAGTTTAGATCTTGTATCATAAATATACTAAAAGTTGGTACATCATTATAATATAGAGAATTGTGTTAAAAGAATCGTTAGACATGTGAGAGATAGGCATGTGAAAAGTACCTAGTACTTTAACTTTAATTGACAGAGCTGATAATATGGTCAAATCATAATTTATACCTCCATAACAAAGTTCACAAGGAGAAATGATTATGGATGAAATAACACGGGAAAATAATAATAGATTTAGTTAGATAAATCTAATCTTATGCTGATATAGATACATGTTCAAAAACTAATTACAAGCGGACATACTTACCTATTAAATAAAATAGAAGTGTGTATCTGTTACAAGGTGAAATATTCCAATATAACTTTTAGTAAGTAACAGCAATAAAATGACAACGTTACTAAATTAGCAAATTCCAAAAAGCTGCAGTTACACGGTCTGAATAACATTGTCGTAAGATAATAGGTGAATCAGAAGTTTGAGCCAGTCGTGGGAATGGCAATAATTGAAAAGTATGGGAATGGTCAGTCGTGATCCGATGCCGTGGTCCCCAGTGACGAAGGTAATGGGTTCTTGAAGTAATGACGGAACGTGAGAATAAATTTTTATTAACAATTATTTATTCGCCAGGTGTAAGTATGTTTTAGACAAACGACAACGAGTTAGCTGAAGAAATATCGGACAAAAAAATTTAAGTAGCAGCCGTTGACGTGGCTTCAAGACAGTCGATGTCACGTCGTCGTCGTGCTATAATTGCGGTACCTAATATACCTTGATTTGTTACAGGCATCAACAATGTACTGAGACCTTTTTTACGTACAAAGTAATAGTACTTATTTACAGCATGGATGATAACTACGATGTAAATTGTGAAACCGACTAAGAACGTGAATTTATTATTATTTAAATAACAGGGTATGAAAAAAACAATTAAATTATTCAGTATTTGCAAAGGGGAATGAAATTCCCTTTCGTGGAAAGAATACAACAGGTGATGCATCTACATGTGAAGTCACGGAATGTGAACACGGAGGTGGCCAGTATGGCAGGGGAACAGGACATTCCAGCGTGTGTTACTGACATTAGGGTGTGCGACGGTGTGTGTCCCTTGTGGAATAAGAGAATGTATGGCGACGGTTGAAAGGACGCAGAAAGAAAGAATTATGGAGGGTGAAATTTTTATTGTGCGTAAGAAAACGAAATCAACATTTTTCAAATGAAGCTTGTAAAACATGAAAGAAAAAACAATGGTAGCGTCGAAATCCCAGTGATGATAGAAACAACAATTCCATATCTGTTTCGCCAATTTAGAAGATCACCAATATTTTAATTTTTATCACGTAGATGTAGGTGATGTGATCTGCTAACAATGAGGGTGAAGATAAGTATCTAAAAGCGAATCCCATAGGTTTTAGGATAGAACCCCAAAAAGTTACGTACATTATATAATATCGTTGTTTGATTAACCGACAGTGGCGAAATAGCTTTTTATCTCTGTGACAAATGGAATTATGATAGAAACTGTAGGGGTTTTCGCTACGACTTTAATACGACACTATTAATAATCATCATTCCATTTTATAATATGACAATTAAAAACCAAATGTTGAGTTTGCAGTTACATCCACTAATTCTACTTTTAGAAATAGATTTAAAATTTGAATATGAAAAAAATATCAATGTAACCCGTGAGAATGTTCTAAGATAATAATATGTTATTACGAGAAATTGCCCATAGGGCGTAAACTGAGGGAGCGTTTTATTCACGACAATGTGAACAATGACGCATGCGCTGTGTATTGTGCGATTTTGGTCCCATTTTCATTTTTTTCTAACAAAAGCATTGCACAAAACAATAGGTCAACGAGCTGGTTCACGCTTTACAAACCGGCAACAAAAGAGGTGATGAAATTAATCGACTCTTAAAAGAACGAGATGACTGATATATTTGCATCATCCTTTAGTAACACTTGCTAATAGTATATTTCCTAAGCTCGGTTAAGTAAGAAATACAATTTGGTCAATCTTGTCTTTAAGATTGTTATTTAAGTCAGTTACGTGTATGAACTTCGATTTATAAACATCGACTTTGTTTACTACTTTGTTACAAGTACTTGCAGACATGAGATAAAAAATACAATGAGAGTTAACTAACGACACTACCCAACAGATAACCTTCAGAAATGAATAGAATTGAAGGGCACAATGCCTCGAAGCGTGAGTATAAAAACATACATTGTTAAGAATATTACATAAAAAATGAACATTTATCAAAATGCAAAGTACGTAGATCTGTTGACGCAAGCATAAGGTTTGTTATTTACGAATTCGTTTTTGCTGCAATTTTTCTCGTTCAAACCATTGAGTAAGCACGCGGTATAAAAGGCATCCGTAATATCTACGTTTTATAGGCGTTGTATAGTTTTATGACATAAACAGAGGTTGGAATATCTTACACCGCATTTCTATCAATAAATCGCTTTCTCCTGACGAAAATATGACAGTTGTATCAATCCAATCCAAAGTTTAGTCATTTAACTAAGTTTTAATTTCTTACTAGTATTAAAAATCATAAAGCACGATCTTCATCTTCAGATTTTATTCTGCGTAGTTAAATGCACCGCCGCTTTAGTTATATGAAACCTAATGTATTCTTATGATATTGCCTATAAATGATTCTGATGCTTTTGTCCACTAAGTTCCACTGCATATAACCCAATATAGCTCTCTGTTTCTATCGTAGGTCCATATGATAAGCTAGCTTCATCTCAACTTATTACTTTTACTACAAAGAAAAGCAAATCAAAATTGTTCCGTTAGATTCGCTAAACATAAAGATTTTTAAAAGTAAAAATTTGAAAATCAATGTATCTGTATTATGTTTGTTAAAATTTTCCCACAAACGCAAACCGAAGCCGTGCTATAAAAATAATGAACCTGAAAATAGCGATTTCGCAGTACTATAATAAACACATCAAACATGGTGGATTTTGTGCCATCGGATGCACGCTCCACATATCTGCACGTGACTGGCACGCGTGGTTTGATCCTCAGGGGTTCTCGCTTTGGGAGGGATTGCAACTGAGGGGATAGGAGGGACATACCCTCCTCAGTTGTTACCCTAGTGACTCTTTTGTCTTGATTATTTACGCATGCAGATTGCATCCTTCGTTCATCGACATCGTTTTGATTTCAGCATTATTTTTTGTGGACTTTAGTTTAAAAAATAATGATATTGAAATATTTGAAAAACATAATCGAAATTATTGCAATGCTAAATGCTAGAGATTTTATAACAGTGAATGGTGTTGCCTTTTCAGTGCATCTTTTATTTCGTATTTGCATCAAACACCTTATTTGCTACTATAAAAATGCTGTTGATGACCAATAGGTACAAAATGCTTAATTCATACTTACATATTTACACAACTACCTTGCATTGACATTTCAACAAAAACCCCAATATTACTTTGATTTACACTGATCCCAAGCTGACAATGCAACGCCCTGGATTTACACAGAAGTTATATCATGCAATAAATGCTGTGAAAAAAAATTGTTATCACGTAATAAATATTTTCTCTTTCTCGTCTAGCTTTTGTAACGAAATATCCAATAAATTGTCACGCTATTCGGGGGGACAACCCTTCATATTTTAAAAGTAATTCCGAATTTTAAATCCATAGGGGTGTGTCTGGATGCTAGACACAACATACTAGGATATCGAACATCGATTACGCGTTACATTTTCTATTATTGTGTGCTTTTAGAGTAAGGGTTGATGTATTTTATTGCGAAAATGGCTTTAATATTATAATATTCCTAATATTACGAAAGGGAGTACGATTTGTTGAATAATTTGCATAAATAAATCAACATAAACATTTTGGACATATGATGCTGAAGTTGTGAAAAACAATAGTTTAGACAAGCATGATGATGATGAGGATGTTAGATAGGACTGTACACGAAAACGGCGTAAGGGTAGATGATGAATAGTAACTGTACCCATTATCATTTTGGTCGGTCTAACAAAAATTAATATCTAGAAAGTTCTATTGACAACAATATTACAGAACCTGTTCAGAGGAGAGTGTATAACATAGATAATGATGACAATTCGTTCTAAATACCACGGTGCCGCGGTGTACAGTGGCGGTGCAACGGAAGCGACGTGTGTGTCGCGACTGCAATTATATTGGATCGCATTATATCCTGCCCACCTAACTGTACTGCTACTGTTACCCGCTGTTATGAAACAAACGCATATACTTAGGTACTAACCGGGTACTAACTTAATTTTTACACTGTACTATGCATGATTTATAATTTTTGGTGATCTTCTGGGAAGAACGATGGACTCATTGACTTAAGCAATCATTGCATGAGTTTTTACTCATGAATCATGACACATGCGGACAGAATAATTGGTTGAGATTTTAATATAACATTGATAAAACTTTAATGAGAATTACTTCTGTGTTCATGTATATATTATCATTACAAAACCTTCATTCGTGTTGTATCTGTGTAATGTGATTGTAGTTCATCAGGCCCTCAATGAGTACAGTTGAGTATTTAAAACAGTTCAAATACTAATAATCCTTATTTACTCCACAAGTTTTGTGGAGTCTGGAGCCTGAGACTAGGTTACTGGGAATAGCCTGTAAATATAGAGCACCAGTAGTTCAATTCGCTGCGGGGTCGTGAAAATACTTAGATTTTAAAGTTATATGTCTGTTCTAACTGAATGTTATGTACCTATAGAGACAGTATTAGGTATTTTATTTTTCGTTGTCTGTGTGATACATATTTTATGTGTTGTAGTTCTTTAGTTATTTAAGTACATATATTGTTTTCTTAGACAATCTTGCTTTGTTATCATCATCCGTCGTTACTTGCTTACTATTTATCGTTATGAGAACATTTTGAAGTAGTTTGTATGTGTTTTTTGGGTATCATGTTTTAAAAACAACAAATTACAATTCAACCTTGAGATAGATTATGCTATAATCTTGCATTGAGATGTTTTTGCAATGTTTATAATGAGTATACCTATCAGGGCATCTAAAAATAAATACCTACTTCTGTTCAAGTGTCATCATAGAATAAATAGGTCTATTTGATAATAAAAGATAATAACAACTATTTGTACGTGTCACAAAATTATTGTATTTAGTTTATTAGCAAATTTATTTTGTTTTATACTTATCATTAAATATTCTACGGATTCTGGGTGTTTGTATGTATTTATGTATGTTTGTCAGTTGTTGAGTACTTATTTACAAGCTTCGGCTTAGTTTGAGACTAAACAGCCGTGTGTAAATTTGTCCAAAACATTATTAATAATCTATCAAGTAGAGCGACAGTAAGTTCTGTACAGTTTATCCTGGCCGTGTGCTCTCCTTTGAGCGCTTTGAGTACAAAGTTAGGAATTTTGTAATGAATAGGTGAACGTAACGTAGCAACTACCTATTTCATGAAGGAACTTGGAATTGCCAAAGTTCAGACGCTGTGGTCGTTGTGACTAAAGATAGCATCTTGGTCGGTTTACTCGTACTAGTTCATGTACACACACGTGGTCTTGCTATCTCGTAGGGATGCATGAGGTTTGATTAAGTTAAACGGTAACGCCAAAATTAGATCTTTGACACTTTTAGGTAGTCTAGGATGAGTAGTAAAGGTAGAATATAATTAATTTAACAAAGTAACTAGAGAACTTCTGCATTTAGGACCTTTTGCGTTTAAGTCATTATGCGTTTTGTAAAAATTATGGATTTAGGGCATTATGCGTCTGAACCTTTTATTTCTCAAGTAAAAGTCCATACCTGAAATCTTAAAGGGAAAGCTGGATATCAAAACATTTTGTTAAAAAAACTCAATCTTTCAAAAGGCGTCAAACGTTACAATTAGAGACTAAGAAATTGTGCATTTCATTGAGGACATAATAGGAACTTTGTGAGTGTGAAGGATTTGTTAGAGACTGGCAAACTAATTTTATAAACAACACAATTATCTTCCGTCAACTATAAATCAATATTTAGTTTGAAGCTGTGAAGTGACTGATAATTTGTTTATTCATAGACCCGTATCAATTTGAGCCCGCATGTCATCGGTTGGCAACAAATATTCAACGCGAATTGAATGATTGGACCCTACAGGACGTAACTTGGCATTGACACAATCTATCACGTAAGGAATGGAAAATTGGTGGCCCAATTTATCAAAAGGACCTATGAGAACCCATGATAGGATAAAACTCGGTAATACGCCCCACTCACCTAGCACGCACATGACGCACATGACACTAACAAAGCTACACAGTATACGAATAGAAACGCAAGTAGCCATACAACGTAGTAGACAACTTGTCGGGCGACTGATGGCTACTTGCATTTCTATTCGTGTGCTGCGTAGCGTTGTTAGTGTGCGTACTAGGTGAGTGGGGCGTTTTGTCAAGTGGGGCGTATTACTGAGTTTCACCCTATTACAATACATTCGTAAAATTTAGAACTTTCCTTACTTACTTGAAGTTACTTCCTAGTTTGGGAAGGTACCGATATATTTGGTGGGAAGATGTTGTATCCGGTTGGCAAAAGAGAACAACAAGTCTGGTAATGGTAAGAAGTGCACACAATGCACAAAATGTGATGAGATGAATGTAAAAATAAAACAAATGCAACGGCCACGGAAATTCCAAACGAAGAGCGATCCCGAAAATTGCCTCATTGTGACCTTCATAGTTAAAATAATCCATCATCAGAAAGTACTTTCTACAAAGTGTTTTAAGGTTAAAACTGCCAAGTTCAACGTTTGGCCTCGTCAGTGTCAGATCGCAGATAATCTACGACTGGCCCCAACTTGTCACTGGCCCGAGGCAATCCATAGCGTTTGAGTGCTGTTATCGATCAATCCATCTTTACAGATGACTTGCAATGCAGCCAGTTTGTTTTCGAGGTCTTGCATGACGTTGTTCTCTAAAACTATTTCTTAAAACCACTAAGATTGAAAAATATGAGAATACACTATAAATACAAATAGGTTCACCAATAGTTCCATGTGTACTTGCTTGGATATTACAAATGAAACATCTAATCTGGTAAATTGATTCATATTTTAATCAAGTTTTGTACTCTTTTGTGTTTTCCCCGTGACAGGTCCCTTCGGTCTAGATTTCACTAGATCATACGTAAGTTAGTTGAAAGTTGTGGATCTTCTTTATACTCGCAAACAGTAGTAAAGCATTGTGTCACCCCGATGCGACCGTGACCGGACTAATTGACGCGACAGTCGCATCGTGTCGTGTTGTCGCGCTCGTGTCGCGATGTTGCGGTCGCGCGTGACTGGGCCGCGTGAATTTACACGACAGCCGATAGAAATGGGACTGCGGCTTCATTTGCCCATTACACGGTATGCAGGAGAACCCCATGGCGAAGAATCCTAGTATTTTCTCGTTGTCTATGATTTACAATACAACCCTTTACCTTCTATTGAAGTTTTTCTATTTCATCTAATGACAGGCCGTGTATTAACTTAAGTAATTACTTTGATAAATCGGATATCCAAGGTAAATGTAATATAGGAAGAATGCAACCGCAAACAATTTTTAATCACGAAGCATTTGTATATGCAGAAATTCATGCAGACGGAAATGCTATTGCATGCTAGGCCAGAAATAAGCTGATGGTAATGCAAATATCAAGTATGCGGAAGACAATATGCCGCATTTAACTGTCCGTTTTGAGAGTCGAAATAGGCTAATCTTTGAACCACGAGCAGTATTGCAAGATTTGTAAGCTTAGTATCTAATACTAAATATTTAATGCCCAGTTAAATCTGAATTGAAACGAACAATACGCTGAGGATATTTTAATCAAAAGGCAGGACTGTTACAGAGTTCGGTATCAAAAACAAGATTAACTGAAATAAATAAACTAAATTAATATGGTATTACATATAATTTAAGAAGCAAGTGGAAAAATAAAAACCAATGGATGAACTTTTTCTAAACTTAGGGTAGATCGAAAAGGGCCGTAGTGGTTGGTAGAAATTTTCGTGTGCGGCCAGCACACCGCATCAATATGAGTTTTTGAAGTCAGGTCAGCATACAAATACATACATTGCATAAATATGAAAACCTAGCTCACAGACTTACCTGACAGAGTTTGTACTAGTAACGCAGTGCAATGTCCATCTTGTTTGATAGTTGATTCTTCGGCAATGTTTTAAGCTAAGTAACGCTGGAAACGTTTATAACGCGGGCAAAGCTGCGAGCAATAGCTAGTTCATTCTAAAGCTTGGCACTTGAAGCTTGTGTAATTTAAGAATAATCTTTTCGCAACATCGATCATTTTGTTATGTCAAATAATGCGTAGATAGATACTACTTACTATACTTAAATATCGCGCAATAACTAACTGCTTCCGAGTACACACCCCGTTATGGTGTGCAGATAGTGGGTTAATTAATGAATAATGGATGCACAGCAATATTTCACTAGTTTCTCTGACATACACTCCTGTCTGTAGGTGTGCGATGAGCAATCGAGGAAGCACTGAATTGCTATGTAAATCTATGTGACTTGAGAGTCGTAAACATATCAGCAAGAGAGAGGTGGGGCAATTTTAAAATCAACCTGATGTGTTCAGCAATCACTATCTATTTACTTTTACATTCGTCGTAATTGAGTTAGGAATGAAACTAATGCGGCTAAGGAGCGAAACAAGTGGGCAAATGGGAATTTTCTCTCGTTTCCCGCAAGTAATGTATTCTTGGAAAAACTTCAATGCGATTTTTATTAATTAGTTTGCACTCACTACTGTTTAAAAGCAAACGATTTCCTTCTTTATTCCAAACAAATACAGGTTCAAGCTACCAGATAAAGTGTTAGGTGAGTTAATTGCTGCCTTACCGGCTACTGTTCGATGTAATTCATTAAGCGTTAGTCTATTCGTCTCGGGTAAAGCTGATGCAGTTGCGACACCTTTCGTCGCGGTTGTGCTAATATGGGGAGGGCCAGCTGTCGTTTTTTCATCAACGATACCTTAAAAGAGCTCGTTCCGCTCGCTGAGTTCTGTTTCATTACTTAAGATTACAACAATTGAGCGATCTAATATATCAAAAGCGACGGCAAAAATGAAAGTAAAATTAGAATGCTGTAACCCTTAACTTACACTTTCACGTAAGAAGAACTAATAAGTAAGCAAACTGCAACAACAAAAGAAAGTTTAAAGTGTATTTGTAGACGTACACATATGGACGTGACGAATGTAATACACTCGAATGAAGTATACTTTTGTTGGTGGGAAGATAACAAGTGACAATAAATCGTGCAAACACTGTGTGTGTTCGCGACAAGCTGCTAATCGTTAGCTCTCATGGGCTGCCGTGCACGGTCGATGATCTATCGTCCTGTTTATCGGTTTAAGCTGTGGCAATAGCAATATCCGGAGCATAACCTTGAAATTTATCATCGAACAATAAATAGTTCCACGCCTTCAGCCATATTAAGTACATATTAAAGAAGCGGTTCTAAAACAGCCCGCTTTACTTCATCGAACAAAACGTCATCAAAATTCTTATTATCTTTAGCTTCAAAGAAACGCTTGAGTTTATGTTTTCCAAGGTTTTATCCAATAAAGGAACTAGGGTACAACATTAACCGGGCAACATTCTCAGAAGTGGTTTAGATGCGTTTAACACACATTCTTGGGTTAAGGGGGCTTATATCAAAGTGTAGGGATAATGTTATGATTAAGTTTACCGTTACACCACTCTTCGGTGACGAGTCTTAAATGTCACGACATTTAACCATATCTAGTTCACGAGACGAGGTAATTACTGTCATTAGACACATTTTCATGCCTCTTAAAAGTTTAAATCACGAGAGACAGTTTAAAGTAACACGTAAAACCAGATTATTGAATATAAATCAAACGAGAGTTAAATTTATTGCTATCAATAAAACATCGCATACATAAATTCGTTGCAACCACTGTAACAGTATAATGACGACAATTTGCGACTCTACAAAAACAAGATACAATGTTGGCGTAAAATGATTTTCCTCAACTGTCTGGCCATGTTAATTTATATTCTATTTTGAAGCAAGCATTCGCCGCACCGTTTACGGTTATCCGTCTTTCCTTTTGGGATACATCTTCGTTGGACCACATTCCGAATTGGATCTGCCAATTACGACAGGAAACACTGAAACTTTTTGTATCCAGTCACAACCGTTATTCGATGGCTTCAACAATCGTTAAAAACCTGTTTTTCTTCCCAATATGGACGATCATGTTCCAATTTTCTAGCCTCATCCACGCATCTCCACTTTTTTTACGAGCGGTCCTACACCTCGCATGACATATTGGTGTCAATGCAACAATAAAATTTTACGTGCATTTATTCATAAAAATGCTTCGGATCAAGTTTTGTTAAATCATCGTGTGAATTGTTACTGGTAGCATCCACTTTACCGATACCCGACCCGACCTCTTAACCAATATTTACAAACATTAATTCTTTGTCCGAAACAAATGAGACCCAAATCTTTTTTGTCAATCCGTATACAATAAATAATTGGAAATAATTCACCGCAATCAATTCTTCGACACGGAGCGAAGAAGTCAACGTAGGTTAAGCTGATTTTGCCATCAAAATGGACACAAGGCTGTTCACGGATTAAATAACTTTGCTTCGAAATAGGACTAGAAAGTGTAGCTAAATCGGCATCTAATTAGTTCGATTAGTAAGACGCGAGTCGCTAGTCACAAAGGCTAGACCAATCTGTGATATCTTGCTTAGCTTTTTTGGTGACATGTCATGAATAATTAAGTTATTATTATTTTGTTAGGCACATTGTTCGGTTACTGCCCTTCTGACACCGATATTATAATCATTCGTAGTTTAGTTTCTAATTAAAGAGTTCATAATTAGATTTAAATGAAAACAATGGCCGGGGAAGAGTAAAGGAAAATTTAAGAAATCGTTTTCGGAAAACTTGACGGTGTATTGAGTGATTACGCGATTACTAAATACCAGCCTAGGTTATGAAAAGGAGGACCTACGTTAGAACAAGTGTAACGTAAACTAACTAATAATAATAAACACGTAACAATGAGTGTTGCCTGTTAGCTGTGAGCTGATGCGTCAGAGCCCCGGCCGCCACTCGTAAAACTAATTTCGCTACAAGTAATTGCCAGCACACTGCAGCAGCGATGTTAAGACATATAACCAAAAACATAATACCTGTACCTTAAAATAAACATTTAAGTCACATCATTTTATTAGTGGTAAAACTGCTGTGAGGCTGTCTCATCAGCTTAGCTGCAAAAAATCTAAACTCGTGAAATCTTCGCGAACCGCAAAAAATGTCGCCAAGTCTGCTGGCTTTCACCGCAGTCATAAAAATGTTTGGCCCGTCAACAAAATCCAGTCAGGTTAAACATGCGACGTGATTTCATTCCGCAAATATAACTTGCACGTCCCAACAGTCAATGTAAAAGTGGATCGAACCTTGGCATCCGTGATGTCCTGGCGGAAGGCCAAGCAGTCAATTGAATGAGTGACGATTCGCACCGGTCAAAAAACCAGGGGTAGACGGTCACGTTCGATCTATTTCGGGGAGGTCGAATTTTCTGGAGTGGTCCCTGACTCAGACTCGCCTTTGGAAGCACTTGAGAAGCCGAAACCATCGATATACAGGAAATCTGTTTACGATAAAGGCGGGGCTCGGCCAATATTTTAAAGTAAAATGCCAGTGTAGGGTTTGTAAGCAAATAGGTGATAATAGAAGCAACTGCTGGTACGAGGAGTGAATGAGGCTTCTGTTTGAGAGTGTGTCAAACGTGATCGGGGAAGCAAAGACTCGTTGTGTCAGTCACGTACGCGGCGCGCTGTCTGTCGATGCGTTCTTATCGGTTCAGGAGTTATCGTCTGCCATCGGTCCGACAATAATTATCATCATTCCTTTGGAGATTCTTGGACGAGAAACATAAAAGTAAGCAATTAGCGTAGAGAACGAAAACTGGCAATGTTATCTGGCAGCGAGATTGTGGAAAATATTAACAACGTGTCGTGTAGTAAACAGCGTACAATACAGGACTGTGATTTGGCATGGAAATAAACTTGATCAAGTTAATACGATCTGAAGTGTCTCACCGATCTAACAAATACTATCCATAAACGAGGCCGTTAAGTGTAAAAAAATGGCCAAGTGTGACAGGTTCCAACAAACCGCAGTGAACTAGCACGGTGGACTATAGCTCGTACGCCCTCAATAAGACGGTAGGTCTGGACCTGGGCCCCAACAGTGGAGACAGTTGTATTTTTTTTTTTGTCATTTTCTCAAAATTCAATTTTTTACGCATTATGCCTACTCTCGTATCAAAGCAGAATGTTGTTTTATTAGCTGGTACTTAACGTGGTACATAAGGTGATTGAATTTTTGATCCATTCGAATGGGTTAAACAAGTAGATGATATTGGTTGGTATGGTACTGAACTATCTCAAGATAAACACGCTTGTAGAGCAATTAGCTGACTACAGAATCCAACAACGACAATAGATAAGCGCATTATCCATAACAATACCCTTGAAAAGTGCGAGATAAGCGCATAGAGAGATAATAACGTTCGCTATACATTGCAACCTTGATAAGGTACTAAAATGATTTATTGTGTTTGCCAGCGGAAAATTACGCAAAAATGGATCACTATTTTTGCAAAACACCTGTCTGACAGACGGGAAGTTCCACGAAAGTATGGTGTATAGGTTAGTAACTTTATCTTCACATTTCTTACAAATTATTCGATATATTTTCGAACTAAATATTATGAAAAAAACATTAAATAAAAAAAAATCTTTTGGAGAATATTGCACACTCAATGAGACAAAACAGACACCATAATACCTAACCTAACCTTTGAGTGCAAATCCTTGCATTTGACATTTATATGCATTTATTAGATTACTGGACACCAGCACGTAAAATAATAGTTTTATTTGTACAATAGGTTAATTTTAATCTTTCTTTCACAACTCCGACGGAGTCTTCTGAACTGGCCGTTATTTGATACAACAATATTAATAACAAAAGCAAATTGGACATAAAGTGGCAATAAAAATGTAAATGATATAAATAAAATGCCATAACAGACAATATTGTATATAATACCTTGTGGCTATTGAATATTTCCAGAAGTGATGAATGACTGGGTATTGAATAATGTACACAAACAAACAAAACTGCTATGAATCACGAGAGCGTGACTGAAGACGTGTCAATTACACGAAACAATGGCTAACGTGAATCGCAATTTCAATACAGATAATGGCACTATGCGATAACAGTTACAGCAATCTTAGAAGATATCAGAAATGGTAGTTCGAATAAAAACCGTGCATTATCTACAAAAGAGATTGCTGTTCCCGGAGACATTAATCATCTCCTCGAAACCTAATACTTCAATATCCGTTACATCCTGATAAAATTATTAAAAGTAAGCAATGAAACGTATGTACCTATTTAAATTCGCGACAGGCGGAACGTTTTCTGATAACGAAATGTTGTTTGCAGATAACGTAGTGCAGTTTATAGGTTTTTATCGCAAAAAAAACCATTCACAACGATTACGATACGATATTCGGAAATACTGCTCACCTTAGCACTGGAAATGTTGGCGTTCATCCAATTGCAGATGCGGACGCCTTGGCTGTCGCCGAAATTGTTGCAGAATACTTATCAACAAGATCAGAGTTTACATAACTCTAAAATGTAGCTCCAAAAAGCACAGCAGTCAACAAACAGCACCAAATAACTAAGCACGTCTCACAATATCAGAACATTAAGTCTTGAATGTAAATGATTGAGAAACACTTGACAAAAGATAGAACCAATAGTGGTCTTTCACATCACGTCAAATATTAGCGTAGCCACAGGTGCACGAGCGTCGTAAATGTAGCATTCGGTATTTGGTGCCGGCGACACGCGCGCTTTCGACGGAAAACGGCGAATAACAGTCGATAAGCCGCGTGAGCGATGGGAGGTCTCCCCTCTACCACGACCGCAGCACGCACGCGATACGGCGAGACTGGCGGACGAACCGAGTGACGCAAAGCCAGAGCTCCGTTCTGCCGCAAACTGCCGCAACTTCTCATCTCAACCCCTCGATCTCCCAACCCCGACGACAATTTCCAACAATATTTTTTACCCCAAACAAAAACAAGGACGCGCATCGCATCTTGCGGACCACTATAGTCGTGGAATCCAACCGCTTTTTATGTCATCCAAGTAATTATTCACGCCTTTTACGGCTCCCTGAATTAACGCATACTTAAATAGTAATCGGCTTGGATATTTCTCGTGAGAATGCCAAGCAGTTGAATTTAAGAGGAAAATTATTACATAAACTAGTACTCATTGGAAATTCTGATGAACTAATTGAATTTTGTATCAATAACGGTGCCCTAAAAATTATAATATACGAGATACCTATAGCATTTTGATAATTCTGGAAACACATCTGAGCTAAAACAAAACTACTATTAAATCTGTGTAGGTTTCAAGCATGTATTTATTAGGTACTAATTTTGACAGTATCCAAACAATGCAGTTGGTCAAAATTTAAATAATCTATTAGGATAACAGGATGGCCCCACGACCAAAGCCGAAACTTATAAGTTTCAAAAAATGTTTCAAAAATCCGCCCAGTACCTACAATAAATCTAATTTTCTAACCGAAAACATTTTTTATGAAGTAGTTCTTGCGATGGTAAAGCTACGATTTCGAAAGTGTGTCACATCCTGAAGTGAAGTTATTAGGTGGGTATCGAATGACAGACCGGGCAGTGCTGCACTATAGGATCACAACCAATGATTTCTTACGACCTCTCCCCTTTGGAATTTTCTTCAGCCTACAACCAAGAGATGTTGCCCGCGGTTTCACCCGCGTTAAATTTATATTTGCCAATTTATATAATATTATCTTTATGAAATTATAGCTAAAGTGTTATTCTGATGTATAATCTATATTGCTATAAAGTTTCATCAAAATCTGTTACGTAGTTTTTTCGTAAAATAGTAATAAAAATCCAAACATCCTTACACACTTTCGCGTTTATAATATTAGTAGGATAATAATTAGAGCGAACGACACGTTATGGATATGGTACTCGGTTCGCTTGAATAGTATTCATGATCGCAGCTTTGAATAATCGACGCTCTGGATCTGGGTTCACAATGAGATATTTGGGACAACCGGGGGACAAATGAATGCTCTTGGATGTCAATTTCGACCGTATTGGTCTATTTACTAAAAATATCGACAGATTAATTTGCTAAGTTAAGAGAGCATGATTTTATGATCACTTTCATTGATAAATTCTATAGGTGATACCTTAAATAAATTCAATACCTTTCTTATGTATTTGTGTATAATTAAATATCATAAACTAGATCATGCCTGATTAAATTGACCGTCACAGAATTATTAACGATGGTCATTAAAAAGAAATTATTGCAAGCGAACTTCAATTGAACAGTGGAATGCGCAATGACATGACAAGACATGGAACCGATGGACAAACGATAAAGTCTACCACATAGAGATGTAAGAAAGCTGATACAATTACACAGGAATCTAGAAGACCGGGTAACATCGTTGTGGTTATTAATCATGCATTACCCGATAAAGAATCAGATGCTGCGTTTCCTACCGACAAAGTACTTTTTATGGGCATCAACTGTACATGGTCGGTTGTCCACGGCTTGGTTGATGAGCCTCAGATAGAATTCGACTGATGCGAAGTATTCCGTCTCGTTACAGTTTCCTGCTCTTGCGCATCTTGTGTGTATTACTTTATTATTCAAGCAAGAACTATGCATTTTAATATTATCCAGTGGCGTTTAACTTTCGATTTGTGGTTCTTGTCACTTCATTAGCTGTTTACAAAATCAAGCTTGTAAATTTTCATGTGAAAAATTGGTTTATTTATACGCATGGAGGTATAAAATAGATCGTGATGCCTAATATTTGAATTATAATTATTGAACTTACATCTATTCCATTTTGATCCATTCCTTTCGTTCTTCTTTGCATCTAACTCTGCTAGCATCTCCTTCTTCTCTACCTCTGGAAATGAGGCTATATATCTACGTCTAGAAATGGACAATAGTGAAGGCTGATGATGGTGATTATCTGATAAAGCAACAACAAACAAAATCAACTCAAAATGCTGACAAGTTATTCTGACTCATAAATTATGAGGTAGGAAGATAATTTGCTTCCATAGAAATAACAATATTAGGTTCAACATCTCGTTTCTTAACTACTCCAATAATGATTTTTTATCTTGATTTAAAGGTGATCAACATTCAATAATTATTAAGCCTGATAATTTATCTAATGGGTTGTAAGCGGCTTCCGCTGGGTGATGGGAATAAAGTAGATATCATCTCTTCGGATCGATTAGAAGAGAGCGTAATAAATCGATTAACATCACAGGTTCACGGGCTTGGAAGGTGTTTAAAAATACCCGAGAATTTAATATAAAGGATTCGTATCAAATGCCATAACTGTACGAGTATATATCCACTATCTATATACCATTCATAGAGTACGCAGTCTCCATACAAATCTAACAATCTCACTTCCAACTTGCCACTTTACCAGTATATAAAGGATTCCCGACAAGCAGTTGCGTGTCAAATCTTTCTGTCATTTTAGTATTTCTGTTTATTACGCTACCATTACCTAGAAAAGGAATTTTTTTTCAAAATTGCAATACAATATTCTTTTATTGAGGTCAATTATGTCTAAAAAACTACACTGTTTCCACCTGTATAGCCGAGGGGAAGAAACGGCAACAAACCCAACAGTACAGAGCCCTAGTTTCACAAATTACATACATAGAGCTGTTTTGCTTTCCTGCTTGAAACCTACTGATGTTATTACGTATACAAGATATGACAAGACATGTAAGCTGGTATGTCAGTGAGCAATCCAATGCCATACCTATGTGAATATCCCCTGATCCGATACTCTGTGGGCCACAAAATTTCAAAACGCATAATTTATTAGGTTATCATTTAACAGGTTCATCTTTACACTGCAACTGTTGACTGCAAAAAAACAAAAGATTTAGTTACATTGTACGCTTACAGTCAAGTTAACTTTACCAGAATGTTGGTAATACAATTAATGTGCTCAACACAAAGGTAAACCACTGACGGTAACGAGTGACAGTATAAAACGATCGAACGGTAATTTACTTGAATTTTTCCCGTTTCCAACAGTCTCACCAGGCAATAATTCCCATTAAAGACTTTCTCTTCCCATTGTAGTATCGAGGTGTCGACGCTTGTTGCGATTTATCGTCGAACGCGGATCGTCCGACAACGACACGCGCGGGAATCGAACCCGGGCCGGCTAACAAACGAGTTTCACTCCCTGACGCTACACCTACAACGGGTTAGCTTAAATTAATGTGGCAACATCTAAAGAAGTACAATTAAATCCTTTGCTTGATTTAAGTTAAAAATTAGCACACGCAGAAACAATAAAAAATAAAAAAATATTTTTCATTAATTTAAATAAAATTTTAAGACACTTATTTATAACTTAGTAATTATTAAGTAGGTAAACGACTCCATCAGGAATTTCTTTTTTCTATGCTTTTATTTAACTTGGTTTCCTGTTTGTTTGACGTAGTCCAGCTACAGCACGCGTTTGAATAGCACCTGCGTCAATAGCACCTTGCCTAGTCCACGAAGGGAACCGATCAATATTTTTGGCTGATGCTATTCGTGGATTGAATTTCATTTTTACATTTTTGTTTATGTCCGGGAGGAATCTTGCGATTGATTTTTCGACCTGCTTCCCGATATCTGATTATTCTCAAATTTTGCAAGCCAAATTTGAGAATGATCGGATATCGGGATTGCCTTTAGTTCTGAAGACAACATATTATTATGTAATATATTCAATTTTATGTTAAAGGTTGTTTGTTTTAATGTTGGTGCCATATTATTGCATTGTCACGGAAGTTACGAAGTATACCAAGTTTCAGATCATTTGGACACCGGGCAGTGGTTTTAAATCTGGCTTGCAGGATTTGAACTAAACATACATACAAATGTGAAGTTATATAAATAAACGCTTGTAAAAAGCTTAATTCTAACTTCCAGCGTAGATATCGTACTACCGGCATATTCTCAATTCGCATAAACGGAAATAGCCTATCACGCGCCGGCACCGCGCACTGATACTGATAATGTCACCAATTAGCATCGACGTGCGCCCGCGCAACTATCGGCGCAGCTATATGCAGGTAGCAAGCTGGAAGGGTAGCAAGCAAACAAGCTAGGGTTACTCTTAGTAATATGCCTTTTTATTTGGACAAACACTATAATATATGTATCACTGTGCCATAATATAATACATCTTGGTAAGATCAAATACCCTTTGGGCAATTAACCTACTGTTTTATAAAGATTGCATGACGTAACGTTTTTTTTGAAAACGCTTAGGTGTGATAATATACCTAAACAAGTACATATAGTAAAGTCAATAAAAATATGCATTATTCTTTATTTAACGGCATCATACATTTATCGAAGCCATATTATTTAAGAGTAGACGATGACATATTAATATGCTTATGACGAAGAGAACAAAACCCGTAGATAAGTAAATGATTCCGGATGACGTAGTAACACATAACCCATCATCATCAGCCTGTACTAGTCCACTGCTGGACATAGCTAGGCCTCCCCCAAGGCGCGCCACTGAGTCCGATCTACGGCTCTCCGCATCCAGTCACTGCCAGCCGCCCTACGCAGGTCGTCGCTCCATCTAGCCGGGGGGCGGCCCACACTACGCTTGCCTAGTCGTGGTCTCCACTCGAGAACTCGTCTACCCCAGTGGCTATCGCACATAACCCCCTAGTGATTTAAATCATTCTCACAGCATAACTGGTGCGAACGGGAATATATAGTCTAACTAACGCTCGCATAACCGAGCAAACATTTCTCTGACTAATTGATATTTGCATTAATTTGCCGTGACCGTAGACGTAAGTAAAATAGACAGTAAAATAGCCGCGGAAGTTACAACAGTCACATCTGTGACCTTACAGTACCATTCACACATAAGTGCCATAATAATAATAAAACAGTACCTAGAGAAAGTTGTAACATTATAGATTCACCGAGAAAAATACATACGTTTCCTAGGTTTTCCGTGCGGTGTCCCAAATAGTAGGTACCATTCCCGACTTTCTCGGCATGTGAGACGACAAAAGAATCCACAGATGAACCATCTTTGCAATAATCGCTTTTTACGGTCCAATCCGAATGATCAGCTTGTTGGTAAGGACATAATAAACTCTCAAAAGCTGATGATATTTAAAGCATTCAATAATTTGAAATAGGCTTTATTCTATAAGTCTGTTATTGTCCTTGTAATTAAAATTAATAAAATCCCAGAAAGCATTCATAGTTCCTACGAGTAGGTACTTATCTTTTATTTCGATAGGTTAGAGAAGCCGATTTATAAATACATACCATTGAAGCGTCAGTGGCGTCGGGGACAAGACGCGGCCTGTGCTATCGAAAGGTCCGAAGTTCGATCCTTGGCTGGGCCATATACCAGTGTTGTTTTTTCTCGAAACTTAAGTACAATTTTACTGACTGCTCTCAAACGCTGAAGGAAACCTGCATATGCCGATGAAGAAATTCTTAGGCGAAGTCCACCAACCCGCACTGGGCTAGCGGTGGACTATAGTCCGAACTCCCTTGTTGAGAGGGTAGGCCTGAGCCCCAGCAGTGGGGACACATTAATAATCTATTGATTTGAAATACCGAGGAAAGTTTCTTCTTTACACAATTCCCGCACCTTGGGCAACTTCGGTAATTTCTACAAATCCAAAACTACGGCAACTCCGGGATTAACTCTCACTTCCAATTAACCCGTATCTTCTTTACATCGACTGCGAGGTGTTAAATCAACCGTCCGTGCCTCACGACCGATTCCGATCACGTACCAGGCTATATTGCGGCAATATTGTGGCAAATGGCAATATTTTATTTAACTAAACGAGGAAACGGCACTTTACGGCGACTGTACCATGATAACTTTATGTGGCGGGCTCGTTGGAACTCGTAAACTTTGTAGAACAAGCACATACAGGTTCAAAACAGAGCATGTATTTTCAGGTGTTATTAACAATTTGTTAATAACACCTGTAAATTTATTAAAAAATTACAAACAGACAGCTCGAAATTCTAATAAAACTTTTGATATTGTTTGAGGTTCCGCGCATTATTTGAGAAAAGTATAGTTATCAAGAGCAAGAGCGTCAGTGGCGTCGGGGATTAGACACGGCCTATCATATCGAAAGGTCCGGAGTTCGATCCTCAGCTGGGCCGTGTACCAATGGTTTTTTTCTCGTAACTTAAGTACCAGAGTAAGTATTGACTGCTCTTAAACGGTGAAGGAAAACATCGTGAGGAAACCTGCATACGCCGAAGAAGAAATTCTTAGGCGCATGTGAAGTCCACCAACCCGCACTGGGCTAGCGCGGTGGACTATAGCCCGAACACCCTCGTTGAGAGGGTAGGCCTGAGCCCCAGCAGTGGGGACATCTTAATAGGCTGTTGATGATGATGATAGTTATCAATGTTCGGGTTTAATAAAGTTCGTTTTATTTACACGCCTGCAAAAATATTGCGGGGCACTCTCTGGCCCGGTACTGCAGCTGGATGACGGCGGCGCTTTAGTACATCTGAATTTTTGAATAAAAGCTTGTTTTAAAAAAAGTTTTTTTTATAATTGATTTTTTGATATTCTGCTCTTTTGACAATTTGCTATCCATGTCATTTTGCGTTTTGACTTTTGACCTTAAGCTCCTAAACTTAGAAAAAGAATGAACCATAGAACCGTAATCAGCGTAGGTATAGCATGAAATAGCAATAGTATTTTACCCCAATAATTTGAGAAGACGCTTCTTATATGGCGGGGTCAAACTGAACAAACACTATCTATTTTAGTCGGGCTGTTGTTTGTTGGGGGGCAGGTACATACCAACTGACCCCCAACAAAAAATTCACATACGTTGATAGAGATAAAAGATTTTATATCTGTCTTGCTTACTCTTACCACTTTTGTAATAAGTGTGTCCCTCTCTGATTATTATTGTTATTTTAGCAGCTGTTCTATGGGATCCTTGTTCTTAGCTCCTAAATGACCAGCGAACGATCCATCGTTGAGTGTAAGAAGAGTCGTGAAATATTGCATTTAATGTTATAACATGCAAGCGATTGTCACATTCATGATTAAATTAAGAATAAAGTCGACAACATATTCATTCAGCGACAAGTAGATACCGTGAGAATTAGTGACAATCTATATTTGGCCATGAGACGAGCCATTTTTGGCTTTAAATGTCTACCAGACGGATTACAGCGTCGTCGTCTTGAATCACTTTGAAGACATCATAAATATTTCGATTAAAAAATAAAGGAATAAACCGGCCAAGCGTGAGTGCTCAGGGTTCCGTAGTCAATATTGACAGTCATGACCGGGAAAATTGAGACTAAAGAAAGATGATAATCGGCAGAACAATAGCTACACAGATTCAAACTTGACTGGTTATAAATGTCGACCATTTTCCTAAAGATATTTCCATCCTTTAAGGTTCACATAACAGACAAATTAAAGAATTCCTTGATGTTCATTTTAACATGATTGATCAAAATAGCCTTTATTTACGGGTCTTAAGGTAAATAAAACTATTTCGTGTGTAAGACCCGTAAATAATTATATGATTATGATTGATCAACATTGTCCAAAAACGTTAAAGTATTATGAAAAGGCTTAGTTATAATAGAAATATAATCTTCTCTTTAATCTACATGGAAAGGTCAACGAATGCATCGGAAATATCCTTTTCATTACTCATACTCTGAAAGTAGGTCTAAAGTTGCCTGAGGAGCGGGTTGAAAGTAGTACATCTCAGCCCTAGGGAGAATCGCTTTCAACTGACAGCTGTCAATTTATATAAAAGAAACTAGTACTATTCTGACATTTCTATTGGACCATGATCCAACTGTCTATACAGCCACTCAATTACAGCGCGATGTAAAATTGAAATAACATAAAGTTATGTATTAATTTTATAGAATATATACTTTTAAATTACTTTATTATAATTATTACTGTCAACTATTTCTTTAAAATAACATAGATTTGGGCAAAATATTTACCATTTTTTCAATGATGGAAATGAAAAATAATGGCAGAATAGCTGGCCGGCAACAGAAAAAAAAACAAAGTAGACGGGAAAGCGGCAATCCGATCTTCATTTGTTTTTTCGAGTTGTAGAGTTTTGTTTATACTTCCGTATAGCAGAGATTTGTATTAATTTTATGTTTTTGTTTTTACTTTCAGTGTATTCTTAATGAAAAGCACAGTGTTTCCCTCGGGTTCAAGACTTATTTAGAGGTCCCTCGAACTATTGGCGCCCTCGCTACGCGTCGGGTGCCAAACCCCGTCTCGGGACTTAAATAAGTTACTTTCACACCTAGGTTAACAATGTACTATTAATAGTGTGTTGGTTTAATATAAAATGGCAAGGAACCCTAAAAAACTAACAAGAAGATCGTAAAAACATACGACTTTATTCGCTGGAATAAAAGCTGGTCATAAATCTGTCAGTATACGGATCAATGTTGGGGAAGGTCAAGAGGTAAATATTCACTCTCGATCGAACAAGATTGAAGCTAATTGCCTTAACTCTGCGTGCGCTCACGCATAACAATGAGTTTAAGACGCACGCAGCAAAACAAAATCGTATCTACTTATCTACTCAGTGAGTTAAAATAGTTGGTTTAGATACTAATAGTAGAACTACTTACATTAATAGAATTTAAAGGTGATGACGATAATTTTACTAAGAAAGGCAAAACTAAACTTAAGCTAATATAGAAATCAAGGACATTGTGAAGATAATAAAATACATAAAATACGTTACCAATCGATGAAAACCAAGATAAAATCTCATACCTGTAACAAAAAGAAATGGTCACAATTAAGATTCAATTTCAAGTTACATGGACATATCGGCGAATAAGACAATTTGAAGATCAATTATTTTTGATTTAACTCATGCCATTAACCGTAATTAAGATTTAATTTGATTATGTAATTGAAAAGTTACTTGTTACGCGACGATTACGTAGGGTAAAGATTTTTTTATCAAAAATGGTTTCAAGTTTTCAGGGTTTCGAATTCTATTAAAAAGTCGATATGACAAACAGATCAGATGTGAGCTCAATTCTACAGATACGGGTAACCAGAGCAGAGCGTTAAAAAAAGCTCTGCCAATCGACTTTATTTTCCAATAATTGGATCTCTAACTAAGCTCACTTATGGTTAGTAACATTTGTTTACACCTGCTAAGTCTGCCCTAATATTCTTTTGAATAAAACTATGGATTTTTACAGAGCAAAAGATTGTAATACCCACAACAGACTTGACCATTTCCTTTGGCGTTTTATTAACACATTAATTGATTTAATCTAAACCTGTCTTTATTGAGACGCGGTTATTAATTAGGAAGTTAATCAAGCCAAGCATTATTTATTTTCAATCATTGCATAATATGTTAGGTAACTTGATGTTGACTCTAATTTTATGCAAGAAGTTAATTATAAGTAGTTAATAATTGCATTGATGCTAAGATACTTGTATGTTGTTCGGTTGGTCACGTTTTTACCGGTCTCCTACGACGTAAATGTGTAAACAAATCCTACACCTACTAATATTATAAAGGCGAAAGTTTGTGAGGATGTGTGTGAGGATGTTTGTCACTCTTTCATGCTGTAACGACTGAACGGATTGTGATGAATCACGGTACAGTGATAGCTTATATTCTGGAATAACTTATAGGCTACTTTTCCCGCAGTAAACTGTACCCGTTGTAGATTGTTTGGATACTTAATCTGTCAATTTGCCGGTGACAATTTTGAAGTGGAATTTTATTAAATAGTGCTCATTTCGAAAGGGTCGGCATCGGCACCTAGCAACCATATTTTATGCTTTCTCGATAGCAATTACCATCGTCATGTTAAGGCGAAATCTACAAACTTATTTTTTCCAGTGGCAAAATACGGAACTAGAACTAGAAATATGGAATTTGATGTACCATTGCCATTTGATATTCACTACTAGCGACATAGTCGTCTGCAAATAAACGTTGGCACCGCACGTGGGAAGGACACGATCGTAAACGTACGGCCATGTCCATATTGTGATGCAAATATATAGTGAACTGGATGAATCGCAAATAGCGCGTATTTATATTCGCTCGCGCATCATCGGGACGTTTAACAAGCTTCTTTTTTAAAGAAGAAGAAGTAACAACACAACAAACAAAAAAGAAACAGAAAGAAAAACAAGAAAAAAGTAACAGCTAGTGCATAGTATGCCTATCTGGGATCTATGTTGCGAGCTGCCACAAACAGGAATATTTTTTTTAATATTCAATTGCGGAGTGTACCTATGTTCCTCAAAACAACTTTAGACAAATTGGAGTACTAGGTCACTAGTTATAATATAATAACTACAGTCATCCTTTTTTACATCAAAAATACAAGTAAGCAAGTAACAGGTGATATACAAATAAATTATGATGTCTCCTATAAATTGTATCCCCACTATAGTCGAAGAAATAAGTTTAAATTTAACTGACTAAAATCTTATAATTATAAACATTATTAAAATATTTAAGTATAAAGTTATACTACTTACAAACAATTATATGTCAAGCACCTACTTCAACCAATACGATTGATATTGTAATAAAAATATATTTGCGAAATCTTATCTTCAGTAAGGGCTCTCGAGCAGCAATTCCTCGTGTGACCTTTAAAACGAAAATAGAAGCACTGAATCAAAAGCCGATCTAGATCATTATGCATCCCGCCGCAGAAAGCTAAGGGGACACGCAACCAATGATAAATAACATAAAAACAATACACGTAACATACCATGCGAAAGAGATATTGAATATACGACCATGCGTAGTGGCCGGACAGGTTTAAATTCAGATACGACTATTTTCCTCTCTTTAGGTCGTATTTAAGCGCCCACAGGGTAGACAGTCGTAAACAATTTACAACTCTAGTATGGAAAATAGTTCAACAAGTGACATGGACATGGATTCTGAATCCATTGTTCCAAGATATATTTCAGATGAAGGGACGAGGAGAAAACATATGTAAATCTGCATACAGTAAAAGATCAAGGTCGTTTTGATTATATTGTTCAGGTTTAAATGATTTATGGGGCACGATGAAGACGTTTTGAAATTCATACACGTCACGTCTCCAAATATTACATACAAGCAGTAGTAAAGTTCCTTGAAGTCTTTTGACAGGCACATTCATTTTTGTCAATTCCATTGAATACAAATGTCAATACGATAAAAAAATGATAAGTAACAGTGATTTCTTAACATCAATATCACACACAATTCTTGAGACTGTTGCAAAGCGATTATCCAGTCAATTTTAAAGATCAACTAAGTTTTTTGAGAAAAAATTCAGTTCTATAAAACGAGTCATCCTACCTATCAGTACAGAACTATATACGCATCAAGACCTAGAAATAGGGAAAATAATCATTCGCATATGACGATATAATACCTAAATTGGGTTATTTTAAAGAACTCAGGTTTTCAAAAGTGAATAATATGCTATTTACACGGTCTGTGGCTATTTACATACCTGGAATAGTTAAGGTTCATTTCACAATGCCTCAATACCAAGTTGGGGCGTATCGTACAAAGAATTCGTAGACGACGAAGCTCTTCGCTCATTAAATGTAAATTCGTTTTAACCCAAGCATTTTAAGATGCGAGCCAATGCCATAAAATAACAATATAATAACTTAACTACTCGTCATTTTCGTTTTCTTTCTTGGGCAAAGAATTTATACTCAATTGTTGCAGTTCGTTCGTTCGTCGAAAAATACGACCGCATACGTCTGGTAATATAATTAATCAGAATGTGTGATTGGGTTTTTATCGACGGCTCCGCCCATTTACCGGGGATTCTTTTCAATCGATATCACACAAAATATGGTCAGTTTTATACTGTTTTATTGCGTTTTACACCTTAAAATATTAACAGAAACGTGTGTGGTTAAAGATATTGTAAAAATAATAAACTACTCGACGTAAAAATTAAAGTTGCTATATCAACCCAATGAGTGTAAATGCTATTTAATTGGTGAATTAAAGCTACAATGGCTTTTTCGAAATTTCCACTGCCGATATCCGGGGAGATAAGCGCACGCGCAAGGGTCGCGTGATATGCCAGCGCAGCCGCAGGGTTAATGCGAAATCTACTTCACCATCTCTGTGACAATTTCTTATTGTTTTAATTTAATTGCTTGCCTAAACTTTAGATTTCGTGATTTTCCGATAGAAGATCCAATGTATACGTTGTACAAGTAAGATAAGATGATGCTAAACATTCAATCAGTTTAGACAAAACTAAAACAACTCGACAGCATAACAATTTGTTATTATCCGATTTTGATACACCGCAAATCTCTCTGCCGGATCTGCCGGAGAACCGATAACCGCTATGGGGTAGACGAGTTCTCGGGTGGAGAACACGGCTTGGCAAGCGTAGTGTGGGACGCCCCCCACTAGATGGAGCGACGACCTGCGTAAGGCGGCTGGCTGTGACTGGATGCGGAGAACCAAGGATCGGGTTTAGTGGCGAAATTTGGGTGAGGCCTATCTCCAGCAGTGGACTAGTACAGGCTGATGATGATGATATATGGCAACGCCTCACTTCGATCTTGAATTGAAACTCACTTAAATGTAATGCCTATCAAGTTCATTACATCATTTAAATAATGCTATAAAAACAAAGGTAGATACAAAGAAAAGTATATCACATCAATGTACACTAATCATGATTAGTAACGAATTAACTATTATTTCTTCTGTGTCATGATTTCACAATAATCAACAAGGATGATACAAAAATAAATATAATATCAGTGTGTCTGCAAAGGGCAAACGAGACAGACAGATGACAAGATAATGTCCACGCTCGGCGCAAAACAGCCAAATGTTATTGTACACAAAAACTTGACGTAGGCTTTCGCGGCGTGCGCAGTAATAACAGTAATAACTCACTCATTATGCTCATTACTAATTGCCTCAATAAAGCCTACCCTCGCTGCCCATAAATCACCGGTCACGTTTTCGACAATTTCCCTTAATTGGTCTCCTTTCCCAATCGCATTGCGATTGTGATCGCGATGCCGTGTGTGGCCGGACGGACGACTCGGCCAGCCCCATGCCCAAATCAGCTGCGTGATCTCCGTGACACTGAGCGGGCACGAGCAGTAATTAGCACCCAATCGGACCACACACCGACGCCCCACGCCCAAACTCAGGCGCCGGGTTTCATGCTCGCCACGCCAATCTCCGGGTCGTATATATGAATCACATCCGTATCCATAATAATAACCGACTGTACCTGGTTGTAACTACAAGGTGGCATTGGCATAAAACAGCCGGCGGCCACTAAAATGTAGTAACATGACAGGAACAGTGCTGCAATGGATGAATGGTTACAAGCCCGTACCTCCACCAATTTCTGCTCAGTGTGTAAAACCTGGAATTTCATTCGGTTACAAGCCCGTAGCGCCACCAATTTCTGGTCGGTGTGTAAAACCTAGCTGCGCTGCGATCAATCATGTAAAATACACGCCTTCCAGACGCAACGGCGTTGTATGCGAACAAATTGCATAATTGGGACCGAATTTATCAGTGAAAGTGAAGAATAGTCGCACGACCAATGTAATACTGGCTTAATGATAGATGGTGGCGGCGAATGTGGTTCTGTTGACAGGGACGCAATAAGTGTGATGTCATCTCATCACCAACAGTGTTAGAGCAACAAAGGCAAAGGCTGGCTCAGCGACCAATAGCATTTAGTTTAGTTAGATGCAAAAAATCGTTTTTTTCTTTTTTCATCATCATCATATCAGCCTGTAGACGTCCACTGCTGGACAAAGGCCTCCCCCAAGGATCTCCACGACTACCGGTCCCGCGACCTTCACCAGATCGTTGGTCCACCTTGTGGGAGGCCTGCCTACACTGCTTTTCTTTTTTTCTTTTTTATCCACTCGCAAATGCTCACTACGTTGTCGCTGCGAAGATACTCATAGTAAATCTAACAACACATTCGCAACCCATCGAAAAAGCGTAAAAACATTGTAAAGACCATTGTGTGAGTAAAACTTATTATGTGACAGTAGATATGAGCGTTCAATTAATCGATGTGCTGTAGTTTTAAATCACTTTAATATCCACATGGCTTAGATGTAGAAAAGGCTGTTTAGTGCAATACGATGCAGAATGCGATGAATTAAATGAAGCAATCTGTTTTGGTGGGCATATTGTTCAAAACGAGCCAAAGTAGGTACCTATTTCATAATCTGTGTGTGATTCATTCATTTATGAACTTTGATACGAGCTTAGATACGAGCAGCACGTCTTTCTACCTTTTAATTCAACAAATCAGTTCAACGTTTTATGTTTATCTCAACGCGAGTCTAAATCTCGCATTGGGTGCGCTGTAAGCCTGACTACGCCTCTGCCTTCACCATATAGAAAGCTCAAGCATTATTTATTATTTATGAACAGCCGAATCCATTGTTGTTCACATTGAGTGATTTACAATGATGGCCGGTTGTCGCGGCCGCAGACAGTTCATTACGAGATGACTTATTCTAACGTTCGTGTCGGCATCCTATATGGCGACGAATTATCTTTAATTAAATAGCGCCAGTAAAAATTATGGATGCACATCAACATTTTCATACAAACTTTGAAACCTTGATTCTCCGCTAGGGATTGATCGGAGTGTGATCTGATGATGGTCATTCAGAGTGTGAATGAAGGAAAACCAGATCACACCCAACATGATCACCAAGCTATAGACCAGGGTTGCTCATAAAAAGCAGCAAAAAATGCATCAAAATGTATGGAAAACCTAAAACTAACTCCAACGGTATCTGGTCAAAACGACTTATCTGATCAGTTGGGTGTTTTAGCGATCTAGGCCTCCTCCATTCACTCTGCGTGGATGGCAATCGTCAGATCGCACCCCGACAATCCCTGGTGGAGGACCAAGGTTACCATGTTACCATGTTTGTATGAAAATGTTGCTGTGAATACAAAGTTTTTACCGGTAAGTAGTGTAGGTGCTTCATCATCATCATATCAGCCTGTAGACGTCCACTGCTGGACAAAGGCCTCCCCCAAGGATCTCCACGACGACCGGTCCTGCGCTAACCTCATCCAGCTGGGTCCCGCGACCTTCACCAGATCGTCGGTCCACCTTGTTGGAGGCCTGCCTACACTGCGTCTTCCGATACGTGGTCGCCACTCGAGAACCTTTCTGCCCCAACGGCCGTCAGTTCTACGAGCGATGTGCCCAGCCCACTGCCACTTCAGCTTCGCAATTCTTTGAGCTATGTCGGTGACCTTGGTTCTCCTGCTGATCTCCTCATTTCTGATTCGATCTCGCAGGGAAACTCCGAGCATAGCTCTCTCCATTGCCCTTTAGGTGTAGGTGCTTAGAAAGTTATAATTTTGTGAAATATTAATGCAAGTGCATTATACCTATAATTGTACTTATTAAATAGCATAAAGAGGTTAGTAGCTAACTATGGTGTGGTACCGTAATGATTTCTTAAGGGTCCCCTTATTTCGACAAAGTAATTGTTGTGTTTTGAAATGTTCCTGATTAGTTAATTGCAAAATAATAAGCATCGCGTGTCGAAAGGGCGATTTCGCATCGAGTCGTAATAAAAACAGACCAGTGTGAAATGGTCTATCTTATACCTTAGAAATCCTTCTCAATACTCTAATTTCTATCTAAGATCGGGCAGCGAGGGAGGTCTGAATAGAATGGTTAAAAGGTACTTACTCTAAAAAAGAAAATGTTCATGTCAAACAAGATGGATTACAGGCTATGATTATTACAATTAGAAAATTACGAGGCCTCATTTCCTAGTTTAAAATAATTACAAGGTGCTCCAAGGCACGGTGTTACAAAATCATTACAATGTTATGGTAACTAAATAAAATTGTACGATTCGGTGCGTTTTCAAATTATAGCTCGTAATTTTTATTTTTCGAAAATTGCTTTATTAAAGTCGTATTAAGTACTTAGTAAGTAGTACTTACATAATTTTTTTTGGCTTCAGTGAACAGTCCTTATTGGTTGGGTATGACCAGATATGTTGGTTATTGCAGTACTAGGCATGACGCTTGAATTTTGTGACCGTGATAGATCGATACTAAAAACTATCTATTTGTATGGATATTATGTCCGTCACCTCGGGGTTTGTCCACCTAGTTATACTATTAGTTATACCGTATAACAAAATAGACAAAAAACGTCTCAATAGTTATACTGCTCAGTATAACTAAATGGATCCGATTAATTTGGGTTGGATTCGTCCACTTAGTTATACTCGCAAATAAGTCTAGTTAATCGAATACCCTAATGTCTAAAAACTATATTATATTATTTACAATTTCGACAGTAAACTATGATGGACCTAAAATGACTTTGCTTCCAGGGCCGTCAACCCCAATAAAAAAGCTAAGTGGCGCCCTTTCCTAACTAGGACTTGCTTCCTACCTAAAAGAATGTGCTATAGACTTACTTTTTGGTCGTAAATCGACTTACGTCATCGAACTCCAACTAATGTTATCAATGGAGCGGCAATTAAATCTGACGGCGTTAACAAAATTAATGTTTCCACTTTCGAGGATGGTTTTACAGCTGGCAAACTTCGAACACTGTGTCGGACATTTACTAAGTACTTAAATGGCTGAGCATGGGTATATTTTAAAGATCTTCCCTGCCTCGCTCACCTCAAGGTTTTAACGACCTCCGCGGGAAAGTTATTAAAGGATCAAAACTCATAAAATTCTGGTGAATTTTTACATTCGGCAACCGTTCTAATGTTCATCTAAGAGTATAAGGGACTGCGCAAACCAAGCGGAAATTCGCCCGCGTACTTTTTGACGTCATTGTAAAATGACTTCTGCACGTCGGCCGGCGGCGTCGTCGCCTCGCGCTCGAGGTCATTCATACGATTTTGTGCTTTAGGCTAATAGTGATTTGGTTCATTTGACAGTGACGTCAAAAAGTGCGCGGGCAAATTTCCGCTTGATCTGCCTCGACCCTAAGAGTATAAGGCGCATACATCTCTGGAAGGGTGTATTTAGACACAGTGTGAAGTAACCGAAGTTAAATAACGTCCATTGTACGCACTGCGAAGGTAATTAAATCATTACTTTCTGGGATATGAAAGGAGATAAGCTCGATCCAGTTTTTGCCAATTTTATTGTTTTCTACCGAGGATTTAATTAAAATTTAATTGCGATAAGTCCATAATTGCTAAGGACGAATGTTTCGAAAGAGATTTCGCCATTTAAATATTACTTACTTACTTACTTACTAAGCCTTGAGAACAGCTAGCTTCAAGGGGTTCGTTTAATTATTGACAATACACTTCAGACCCTGGCTGTCGGGATTTCTGAGGCATTTAGGTCCTAGATATCTAGTTGAAATGGTTCTGTTTAACTACGAATTCCATTTATGTGAACTTCTTAGGTAATATTATGTAATAGGCTTATCCCATATTTAATAGGTTATAATTCCGTAGGATTTGGATTAGTTACATGACCCTAAATAATCAATAATACACGTAGCAAAACCTTGCTATTATAGTGATGTAACAACAACCAAGACATGAGTCAACTATCGATATTTAGGTCGACTAAATACACCTAATACGATTATCTAATATCTATTACAGCTTCCCACGCCGTCTGTCACACATCAAAATGAACTAAAGCCGTTTTGTATACCAGTATAAACACGCTTGTCATGCGGTAAACAAGACGTAGGTGTTATAAGTATTGATATCGACAATGACAATATGCGAAATCGATATTGCGTAACAGCTGCTGATCAGCATCGATTAGTATCTTATGAAATTCATTTTCAGTCCGTTGAAGTTCAAACACCAAATGGATTTAGGCCATAAATTAAAAACGTGAAACCAGAAATATGAATCAATGTATTGTGTATTATGATACCTATGCCAACGATCATATTTATTACCTATACACCGCATTAGTGCTCAAAAAGTTGCACGACAAATAGTGCTTAAATATACTGTAAGCATTGTTTTGTAATCAGTGGTATTATGCGCGTCGCGCGGTGCAGTCGCGTACGGCGTGCATGTTTTGTTTCGTTGTAATATACCTAAGTCAAAATATAAGATTAAGTACAGATGTTTAAAATACATAAAACATGTTAACGCTTTGAATTGCAAACAGTAGTTTAACATCAAAGCAAAGGATTATGGTTCGAATATACCAAAATTAATAAATATTTAAAATACCGCGAAATTGTAATTGTCTATCTTTTAGCGACACTAAGGACCGAACAATTTTGCAATGTCCTGGAGTTACTAAAACGAAGTTGTTAATCGGCAATCATTACCCAACCTTAAAAATAAAAACCGTAATAGAGGCTTGTTCTGTTTACAGGTGACCGCTGTCCGTAATGGCGGTCCTTCCTCCGGAAACAGTTGGTACGGACCGGTCAGCGAGAGTGAAAGCATGGCACGCGTGCCCAGCGCATCGCGACGCATCGCGACGATACAAATCCGAGGCGAAAATTTGCATATACAGGCGCAGGAGTCGAAATTACTCGTTCCACATTGGCCCATGGTGTTATAGGTGGGTTTACCACTTGTAAAAATGTTGACACATCATATAATTGTAAATATATCACATACTTACATACATGTCTACATACACAATATGTCAACATTATAATAAATAGTTTTATGATCTGTATCTACCGAATCCATTTTCAAAATTATTTTACTGTATAGGAATGAAGATTAGTCCTAACGGATATAAAATCGATCCGGGCAGTAATGAATGTCCCTTTCGCAAAATGTCCTGGTCTCTCCTTATTCTTAGACGGGGGCGGTCCCGGCACTGACTCCAGGAAAGCGGGAGTTTTTTTTGCAATTTCTCCTCAGTCCAGCCATCGTAGAGCTTCTGGCCGACGGAAGCACTGTTTCAGGTTGCTCGTTGCCGAGAGGTCGGCATTCATTGTCAGCCCCGTTTCGGATCTGAATTCCCCACATTATTCATGCTCCTCGTCTGTATTTTTCAGGAGGAGGTGTTATCAGATTTAGTTTGAGATTTTACAACCATTGTTTTGTTGGGTGCATGGGAGAATAAGAATATCTATTCTGTAAGTAAATACGCGCGTTTAATATTCTACATATTGAAGTATGACGAAACGTAAGTTTTTAGAAATATCGAAAGTTGCTAAAAGTGTTAAATTTTGATGAGTTTGTTACTCTGTGAAAGCTGTGGCACAAAAAGTAAACAAAAAAATTAACACGGAGCTATGAAGATTTCCGCTCTTTGCGACTTGCACAAGACAGAGTCAATGGGTACCTATTATGTTTACCTACTATATAATTAATGGAATTAAAAACGTCATCGAGACATATATTTTACTCTGCATCCTGCATTTATTCAGTGGTAGATAAGATCACAGATAAAATAACATATCCAAAATGGCCGACCGATTAAGACGTCTCGGCGGGATCGCGGAACTCGAAAACAATAAAGATCGAGATAAATATATCGATTAAAATAATCGAAGTGACCTTTGCCCGAACCCGATCCGTCATTCGAATATCTCTATATATTGAATAGTGTACAAAAATGACGTGCGTCAAAATCCATATACGGAGACGCTGACAGAAAAATTGCTGGTGTACGGACCCCATTGTTTGTTCTGAAAGAGATGTATCGAGGATGATTTCACTTAATTCTTACGTTGCTAACCGAACGGACGGGTGACGTATGATTTATAGCGTGGATTTTACGGGAAAATACCCGGCCCGGTTGATTTTGCGGCGTATTTGATCTTTACCGCGATCAAAAGAGATTGGCTTCTAAAAATATCGTGTAGGACTTGTAAACCTACTCATACCTATATTTTCGTATGAATTCGTCCCGTATAGTACACCGCTGACGTAGGTCTAGAGATACCCTTTTCGAATTACATCACTAAAATCCTTGTTGTTCGGCTCAAGACATTGCGAGAATCCAGAATCCTGCTTACATGCGTTTTTTCATACATTTTGTGAGATAGACTTTGTATTTATTTTTGCATTTTAGTTTGTCATCATTATAATTATCCTCCCACAAGGTGGACCGACGATCTGGTGAAGGTTGCCGGACCCAGCTGGATGAGGTTAGCGCAGGACCGGTCGTCCTGGAGATCCTTGAGGGAGGCCTTTGCCCAGCAGTGGACGTCTACAGGCTGATATGATGATGATGATAAATTATCCGTAACAATATATAATTATCAGATTAGGGCATAAACTCCAATTATTTTGAAAGAGACCTGATCTAACAGTAGACTTATAAATATGTATATTTAGCCTTTGTACACATAATTATTACCCACGACCAAACGCAACGTTTAAGCGTAACACACACAGCGCGGCGGCGTAGCGAAAGCGTTGCGGCGGCGAATCTGCGGAAAGCGAATAAAAAGCGGAGCCCTTCAGACAGGAATACCGCTAGCGGCGGCGGCGCGGCGGCGGTTTGTATGAAGAACGCTCTGCACCGCGCCGCGCCGCCGCCGCTCTGTGTAGGGGTTCTCATACACTACAAAGGAATACAACGCAACGCCTGTCTGCGCTAATCTGTCAAATCAAAACGTCAAATCTGTGCGCGCTGTTTTGTCGCTTTCGCCGTCGCACCGCCGCCTTCAAAGGGCTTCATACTATTTCCAACATTACAAAAAATTACCGCAACGCTTTCGCACCGCCGCCGCCCTGTCTGTGTTCCGCTTTAATATGTTTGTAATATACTGAACCATGAATCATACTTTCACGAGATAAGTTCAGCAATGAAAATTTTACGACAGCTCCCCTTATTGCATGAGTTGTGAGTTGTGCAATTTCCTTATCTTCACGCTTGAAGCTAATGTAGTGTTTCTTATCAGCCAATAAATAACTTTAGCACTTACACTTTCTATGGCGAGTAATAAATTTTGAATTTTACTTTTTAAATGGACTTTACATTGTGTCGCTAGACGTCCTCAAGTAAGAGAGAAGAGAGAATACAGAGTCGCAATTTATGCTTATAGTAGTTTCTGACCTGCTCGTTGGCCTATTGGCTTGATCGTTAGGCTCGAGCAACAGAGGTCATGGGTTCAATTCCCATAGGAGACAGACCACTTTGTACGATTTGAAGTTGGTTTTGGTCTGTATGTTTTTGTGAGTTGTTAAATTATAATAATTTATGTAGGTATATGAAAATATTTAAGTATATATATATTTAGGTATTATTATGTTCGTGATTGAGGTAGTGGTGGCCATCAGGAATTCAGACTCACACGGTTTATTCGGTTTTTCGAGGTATACCTCGAGGTATTATACGGTTGTTTCTGTTTTTCTAGATCTGCATATAGTATTTTCATATTTTTTTAAAAGGAAAGTAATATTGTCGCTGATAATGTCAAATCAAACTCGATTCAAATGAAATAGGTAGCCCTATTTAATTTGAGACAGAGTTGACTTGAGATATTGAACTTAATTATGAATACAATCCACTGTTTAACCGTGTCCTTTTACTTTGTTTCACCAGTAACAAAGTTTGTTTTACCAGTAACAAAGTTATATCAATAAAAGAAAGTACAGCGCTCATTTGTCGAGAAACAATTTTAAGTCGAACGAACAATAAAGTCTTTAAAGTTCTAAGGCTAAAGAATGTTTAATAGACCGAAACCACGGAGGATTATAATAGTTACTACCGAAACAGAAATTTGTTTCAATATGTCTAAACATAGGCTGAAAGACCGAAGACATTAGAAAGGTTTTTTTTTCCATGTATGTCTGACCATTTCCTTTTGCCATGAAATGGGGATTTGTGGAATAATTAATATTAGTGACCACACTACATTATTAAATACACCTGAGAAGCTAGCAAAGTGTGTTGAACTATTGTATAAGCTATAAGATCTGCAATCTGTACCACTTTTCTTACACAATAAAGCACTTTATAACTAATCACAGTTTTGTTATTTATGTCCAGATACATGCGTTTAGTAACTTTAAAAAACCTTTTTGTTTTCATTTTACTTTATGCTCGTTTAGGCGCTATGAACCTATCCAATACTAAACCAATTATTTTTAAAGATCGATGATCAATTTTGCAATAAATTCGCAACGCAAAATTTAATGTGAATCTATTTTTATCGCTCGTTTTTGCTATCGAGCTTTTAGGCAATTCCGGAACATTTCAAAATGAGATATCATTTTAAATTTAGAAAAAAGGAAGTGTGAAGTGCGTCAGCTAGCGTTACTATTGGCTAGTGTAACAGTAAATCGTGCGACATCAAAGCGAATCAGTTGCGCTGACGCATTGATGACAGAGATTTTATTCTTCACGTAAACGTAAGCGACGTAATAGGTGCGCGGGCGCCGGAGATGGGTTTGTTTATAAACATTAGTTTTTACACGACATTAAGTAAAAGTAATAAAAATTGATAGCATCGTCCATCAAGAACGAAGCGATGTTTTATTACTATAAGATTAAATTATTTGCGTTTGTAAGTAATTGATTACGCAAAATACTGTATCGAATCGGACGAAGCTATTTGCAATTTTATTTGGATCGTAATCGTAAATGACTATTCAATCAAATTAAATTTAACTATGTCTTAACTAAGTTAGGTAAGGTTAATTTTAGATAGACACACAGATAGACAAACGGGCAAAAAGCTTCGACATGAAAACGTGATGCACTATCCGAACCACTCTGAAGAAAAGCGTATTTTGAATCGTTTCGCTTTTCCCTCCTTTGAGTCCTAGGCATAACTAACATTTGGCTATATACAATATTGATATATATACAATGGAGTCGGTGCTAGAAGCTATTTTAGCTTCTAGCACCTACTCCATTGTATATCTCCTCCGTGTACTCCATTCATAAGCAATACACTGAAAGAGGCCGTAATCTTGCAGTTTTGTACCCTGTAGGTATATTGTAAGTGCAGAACCACAAACATTAACAATCGCGCTTGGTCATTAAATGGACATAATAAAAGCCACTTGGAGCACAGCACAGATGGCTAAATGAGATAATCTGGACTAATCAAGATACCACTCTGAATGTCATTGCAGTTACTCCGTAGCCCGTGAAAGCAAACCAAAATGGCGGTAGCAGTTTCACTTGTCATTTCGCAAATGAGTTTTGTGCATCATTTTAGAAAGCCGATGCAATGGTAAATTGAATTAATGCGTGCATTTGCGCTGGTCGGGCTGAAGTTGGAGAAATCGAGGGGTAAGCTTCACACAGCACAGCTAAACTTAACTATCATATCTTTATGTTACGATTACGACTAAGTAATGTTAGTAGCGACCGGCTAATTTTAGTCTTAAACATGCTATTCTCGGACCTTTGCTGCACTAAAAGTCAAATTCAAAATATGTTATTGCGTACACTTGTTATTGAGTACACTGGGTACATTTATACACGTCAATTTTTATCTCCCCATCACATCTTTATGTGAAGACTAATGTTTTAACGATGCTAAAACTATTATAATAGTGTAGTTCACAGATTTCGTCCAGTTTAAAAATAAAAACCTCTATTTATACACTTTACTTATCGTAGTGTTGTACTATATAAGTAAGTAGGTAGGTATACACTTTACTTACTTACATGAGATAGGAGTTGATTTATCGATGCGTGCTTACCTGTAATAAAAATATATAAATTATGCAATTGATATCCATAATTAGTAATAGATAACTAAATGAATGGTCAGTTAGAAAGATAATTAAACTGCCTAATTAAAATTCGCAATCGCCATCTGAAACTAATTTCTACTGTCATCACGTTTAGACATAAAACCTTCACGTGTTAGTTAACAGACGCATTGCTTCATAAACTTCGAATTGCCAAGAAAGTTATTGAGTTGCCTAGTTGCGCAACAAAAACTGCAAACATCGTACAGGTCTTTAGACTGCACTGCTATAACCCGGAAATCTTAGGTTTATTTATAGTTTGACCGCGCAGGCGCGACTACCCAAACGGTAACCTTTAGCAAAGGATTTAGGTGCGACTTAGAAATGTTTAAACTTGAGTGTATTTGTCAAGAGCGCATTTCGTCTGTTCGCTTTTCGTCCAGTTAGCGAATCGTCTAAATGAAAAGAAACACAAAAACTCTAATGATATAAACTTGCGGGAAGCGATAATTCTTCCGAATGGTCTGCTATATGTAGAGGCCTTCGACGAATTCGTCCACTTCGTAACTCGTCCACTTACGAAAAATGGTTTTGTGATAGTTTTAAATATTTCTTAGGACAGTGTACCTAGTTTAAGTGGTTTAATTAAGGCAGGTTTTTAATAAGATATCTCATACTACTTATTAAACTCATGAAGCTAATAACGTTTTGGTGGGCGCCCGCGCCCCTTAACTTTTACCTCCATATTTGTATATTTAAAGATATATATTTGCATATATTACTCGTATATTTATTGAGACACATTCAAAAGAACTATAAAATTTCAAAGTTTTCGCAGTCGTCAGGCACAAGGGCTATTGGTCGCTCGTAAATCATATTGGAACGGGCCGCACGCGCACTAACTGCCCGTAACAGAGTCCTCAACGCGCAGGCGCAGGATTGTCACAATCGTGATTGGTAGGGTCATAGAGCAGAGCTCGTCGACTGGAACTCTCAATTGCGCTTCTACTAGTATTATAGCAATGGACCGCTACGCAAGCGACTCATTCTACATTGAAATGTTTTTTTTCTAAGCTGTAGCACTAGTTCTTTTACGTCAATAGATGGCTCTTTACTACAAGGCAACTATCAAATGTTTTGTTTCTTTTTAGAAGGTTTGGCTTGGTAACTTAGATCTTTGGGCCATATCTGCAAGAAAGCTTGCCAGCCTAACGGTTGCAGTTGGTTAGCCAATAGTTCCGAAGAACAAAGCGAAACCACTTTATCATTTAACTATTTGGATAATTACCTACTAACTGGAATTTCGACATAAACAAACATACAATAAATTTTGATGACCACAAAAGTTACCTTTCTTGAAGAGAAGTTAGAAACCTCGGAGTCTCAAGTAAGTGACAATGGCACGACAACAAATAGGTATATAGATCGGTGTAAACATGAGCATTACACTCTGAAACATAAATCAGGGAAATCTAGACACTGACAAACGAACAGAACCCAATTGAGCCATATCGATTTCACGCAAGAATAAATCGGAGTTGCCATGATTAAAATATCAATGGCTGAGAAGCTTTCACTCTGATTGTATGCTAACTACTGTATCACTTAAATAAACAGGGTACCTTAATTCCTCACGAGGTTTAAGGCGCGAATCATGCCCAAATAAGTGCGCATACGCCGCGCTTTATACGTATGAAAAGTTTTAAGTAGGTATGACTAAAACATCTTTGTTTCCGAGTTTCATGAAGGGATTTTGAATGACACTATAACGCCCAGTACAGACTTTTTCACACTGGTCACACATTTCAAATTCAAAGTAAAGGATAAAAAATGCGATGTCAAAAAGTTTTAACTTCACGCATTTGATAGTGGTGCGTTTGCAAATAAATAAATACCTGCTGGTATATTAATTTTATTTCCTAAAAATAGTTTTAACTGGCTCATAAGTAATGGTGAGATTTTATTAGAAGTTTTAATTAAACTATGAACTTGTGATCGTCTCCGCGTGACACATTTCCACCAAGTTATTGCCACTTTTGCATATCATAACATTTGTTTCACTCTCTCGCTCTTAAACAAGTCGTAAACGATGTCTTAAAGACAGATATTACAGAAATCTATAATAAATGATCCTTAAACATGTTGACAGAATGTTAATTCATGCAATTAACATATTAAAGCAGAATACTTCGCGGATGTCAAGCCAGAAGTAAAATGGTGAGTGGATATTAATTCATCGACACAAACCGTGAGCTATGTCGCGACACCATTTAGCGTCTAATTTATAATCATAATAGAATTCAGGCGCGTATTTGTAAAAAAACCTCTTACGGTTAACCGTGTTCATCTAACTAATCTTTGCATATAAATCATTAGCTTAGGAAAGAATTTTAGTCGAAAATATTAAAAGAAACAACGTAAGCAATAGCGCCTATTTCGGTAGTTGCATCGTCGTGCCGGCCGACCGTACAGGCAAGGATACCCATGCCTCACATTCCTACACTCTCACTTTCTAGTCTGGAATTGAGGTTGTTGGTATTTATTGCATAATTTCCGAACGGATTTTGGTGTTTCGAAACTTGTTATGGTTTTGGCACAGCCTTATCTTAGAAATGGGATTGTTGTTTCTGTATTTCGCTGCTTTGGATTGACCTGTTGAGTTTTGTTGAAACGAAAGATTATGGTGACAAAATGATTTGGAGGGAAAACAAAACCCAACATGTTTTTAAAACGCATTAAAAATAAAATTTATTTGAATTTAGAATTCCAAGTCAAGTCGCAGATATTTGTATTCAAAGTGGCCAGTTGGACAAAACGCCTATTTCTAGGCCCTTTCAGGGCTTAAGCCTGGTATCACTGTGACCATTACTGATCTTGATATTTTGTAAACGCCACCATATATCGTAGCTTAAAGTTCAGTGCTCAGCTTTGTGTCAGTTAGGAACTTAGCACGCATTTGGCCTAGATTTATTTTACTTCTGAATTCTTTTAACGCATCAGAAGGCGACACTCGCACAGAAGGCGGTGTTTCCTCTGCTTCTTGGCAGAGTCTAAAGAATCAGCTACATCACTAGTTATTTGCATTTGAATGCTTACAAAGCCTGTCAAAGCTTTACCTACGATCTCCATTTCACTTTGCGCTAACGCAACCTACATACGTTATAGTAAGTACGTGTTGATTGAGATTCAGACAAGATAATAATCACACATTGTATCGATTGTGCGTGAAGCACAAAAAGCGGGCGAGTCCCTGCGCGGGCGCAGCGCAAGGGCCGACTTTCACTCCGTGTACTATTATTCAAATCGAAATAACATTTCTTTTGTTCTGATAACGCAATCGGGAGGTTGCACTACCGAATGAATATTGATATTTGGATGTGGCATAATTATTTTGCTCCATGTTAGGATGCTTGATTTCTGTTAGTGGAAAATTAAAATAAATGTCTTCCTTTATCAGGTCGGTATAAACTTTTCTAACTCCTGTTACTAAATCCATGGCACTAGAAGCGTCATATCCGTGAGAGCTGCGCAAGCGCTAACTGTGGTTGCGTAATGATAATAACCCCATCGCTAAAAAACCCTGACAATAAACGAAATACATTTTAACGGACTTTTAAATCCAGCTGTTCTTTGTCGCTGGCTTTTATGCATTAAATGCATACCACGGGTATTTTAGTATAGGGGAGAGCAATTTTTTAAAACTTTTAAACTATGCCTTCTTATTGATTTTATGCCCTTGTAGTGATCTAAAGTTTAAATCCAATTATTTCAAAACACTTTTTTTTTAATGTTGTGAATTTTGTTTTGTTGTAGGTAAGTACTTACTTCAGCAAAATTTTACAATTTCATAGACGTTTAAATTTTTTTAAATGTTTCACCCACCTAAGCCCACAAATTTTCCTGATACTGGATACAGACAGATCCATGTATTTCAACATTATTTCAACCCACGAACCCTGCTGTTTCACTTCGATACTATGAATAAAACATATTGCCAAAACTGTACCTCGTTCAACTGAATACCTTTTTTGGAGCAATGCGCATGATCACTTACGTTTGGTATGCGCGCCTATGTTATTTGCCAGTGCCTGAAGTAGGAAATCAGACGCTTCAAGCAGTGTTTATTGTTTTCTATAAATTTGCTTTATGGAAAATACACATTGCATCAGCTCCTTCCTCCACTATGTGTTGTCTAAGACATACCTACATTTCTCGCTCAGCAAGTATTGTGATACCATCTGATGACAACGCTACGTTTCACTATGAAGTACCTACTGTCACTACTGCAGTAGATTGATAGTATCTGTAGTTGGTAACGATATCAGCGGTGGTCCACGGCCCATCGGCAGCGATGTTCGTGACGCAATACGTATGATTAAAAATGATCGCACCTTTACTTAAGCCGGTTCTGTATAAGTCGTCATAACTTCCGCAAATTTTCAGTCTTGGAATGTTTGACAGCTTGTGACTTTAGTTTTTATGAACTTAAAGTCTAGACAAATGTTTACTAGCACTTAACCCATTGCAAAATTACAGCTTCAAGTTCATTATTTCTTATGAACCCGGATGGACACCATAAACTTAAGCAACTCTTTAAACGAAAGCGAAACCTTTGCGAATATTTAAATGATTCCAACAAAATTGATTTCGAAGACACCTCCGTAGGCCCGTGTCATTACAAAGAAGCCGTGGTAAGTTTACAACTAATTCCTGTATCGTAAATAAAGAAAATAAATAAAAAAATCACTTAAAAATCATCGTATCTCATCTGAGGGCCAGGAAACGGGCGCGCTTTAATAACTGATGGTAATTTTATGCGCACTCAATTTCGGCTGGGTGGTCGTTGGTATAACGCGAGGCCGAAACGACTGCCGGTGAGCATACATGGCAAAATGGTTTTATCATTTTCATGATGGGCCAAGTTGACATCTCACTCTGATGCATAAAGACAGCAATCAAACATCAACGTCAAACATCAATCTTTAGAGGGTTCAGAAGTTGGTTGTTTGAACTTGATTACTCTGAACCAGCATTTCAAAATGTAGACAGACGGTGAGTCTGATTAAAGTAGATCACCGAACTTTTGGCGCTCAGAGAAATGGAAAGATCTGCAATGAAGAGATCCGACGAAGAACTAAACTAAGTCCACATCTGGCAATGAGGAGATCGAAGAACTAATGAAGTCCACATTACATGTCGCAGAACCAACGGGCGTTGGAATAGACTGGAGGACCAAGATCGGTAGACTCGAAGCGTGGGTCGCCCCTCCGCCAGATGGACAGACACGACGACTTGCAGAAAATAAGGCGGCTGGATCTGGAAGGCAGAGGATCGGCTGTGGTGGCGCTCATTGAGGAAGGCTTCCATCGGTGTAAGTCAATAAGCTGATACAAAGATGAGTAGGTAATAATAATAATGTTTTTGGACAAATTCACACACGGCTGTTTAGTCCCAAATTAAGTCGAAGCTTGTCCTATTGGCTTATACTATCCAACAGATAAGTTCATCACACAAATGTAGACCCCGGGTGGGAATCGAACGATGACAACCAATCTTCAACTTACCTACCTAATATCTACTTTTAGTAGTTCTAAGTTAAAATAACATACTACATCTTACTCTGATGGTTAAGCAAACCCTTTACTAGGCTGTCACTTGCAATATGGTCATAGAAATTCAGATGTGCTAGATAGGCAACTTTGGCGCAGCCGAGCGAACTTCTCGCCATGTCTTAACTTGTCCAAAGGAAGTCTGAGCTCAATTAGTAACAAAATTACGTAACATACGCACTTTCCCTCAAGTTCTCAATATGGCATCTTCCATTTTAGATATTTGAATCTGCTTATGAAACAGTTAAAGTTATAAGGCAAAACGCTTGGACTTAGATTTTTTTTATACGATATTCTTACGGACTTAGTGTAACTAGATCGAAAAGTCGTAGGCAACATTGCAAGGTTGAGTAACCAAACCTGCCTAACCCTCCATAGAAATTATTCTGAAGCCTAGATATCTTATTTAGATGACATCTAAACGTATTTATGAATACGAGTATGACACCTCCGTTTGATTTTCTGAATATAAACAGGAGCAGTCACACAAAACTTTCTCCAAAAAATTCCAAGCCCTTTCTTATTTATTGTGTTACAGTTAGAACCACGCATGACACTAGCATTAATTTCGCATAGGATTCATCATAAAGGGTATGCGTTCGCTTTCACTGCCCTTAAGGGGCTTCCTGACACCGTGTCACTCCCATCTACGGGCGACGATTTGCCGTGTGTCGCCTTCCTTATGTTACATTACAAACTTGCTCTTTCTCAGGCGTCGTCCTAATACAACGCTGTTGCGTGATTCGCACAAACTTTGTTGGTACGAGCGCGCGATCAAACATACTGATGTCGAATAGGTGTCCTAATTGACGTTCGCGCGATTACATCGATTTTATTAGGGAACATGCGAGCGCCGTTCGCATCGCGCGATGGTCGCGGCATAATCGCGTTGTATTAGGACGACACCTTACGGTTTAGACAGAGACTATTAATTGCTATTAGGCCCAGTAATTACTAGGTACATATTACAATTCACGAGGTGTCCTAATTTTTGCTAGCTTTGACGTGAACATTCATTCAATACAAAATAACACATATTCTAAATTTTGCTTCACTGCAAGCAAGGCTACAATACAAAGCATCAATTTTAATTCAGTATTTGAGAAGCAGTACAATGTATTTCGCAATGATCAATCGAAGATTCCAATAGAGCATAAACTAATGGCTTTTATCGAACAAAGGCACAGTTTTACGAAACATTTGGTAATAGACCCATGAAAGGTCAAAATGTGTGGAGTGAAATGAACAAAGCGAAAAGTCAAGTGCTCCGGTGAAGGGAAGGTTATGTGTGTTTCCATAAAATCATTGTAGATACTTGATGCTACTCAATATTTCGCTATAATACTCATTATGATCTTGTGATAAAATAAATACCAAGAAATGAAGACAAATCTAAATTGAAAATGTTACCATTGGTTAGAAAAAGGAAACTATAGAAGTTCATTTAGAAAGCTGGAATAGAAGAAGCCACCCGGGTGGAGAATCATCAGCTGACCAAAAGGCACAAACACGATATGAAGTTATGTATTTTATATGTATATATATGCAGACCACATAAAATAGACAGGATTTCGTCTTTAGTTTGACTGACTAAATTAAGGTACTATTTAAAACTTTATGTGAGAAATATTAATTCGTTACTCTAGAATATTGCAAATTACACTTGCGAGATATTCATATGCCGACTAAGATTATGAATAAACCTGCAAATAATAAGGAAGCGGAATCTATAATTGTATTTTAATAAAACGCAGATTTTTGTATTGTGATAATTGAGTAGATACTTCTAAAGACCTCGATTTGATTGACTAAAGCTAGGTACTTTGTGCGCGCGAATTCGTGACCACCAATTCGTGTACCGTTTAATTCCAAGTGCGGAAGTCTATAAACGTTGTACGGTTTTAATAATGCTACCTTTAAACAGTTAGACACTCAAATCACCCACTAAATGAATATAATACCGGACACCTCTTATTAACTACTAGTCTATCTTTCCGTTAGTGAGTGAAAAGGTTGACTAGATATTGCATTTAATGATACCCCCTACTTTTCTTCTGGTATGATAATTAATGATGATAATACTAAAATGATCATGGTAACCTTCCGGTAATTACTGCTTAGCTTCTGTATTTGATTGGCAGTATATTTAAAGGCTTTTACGTTTCCGGCAGATAACGCCATACAATTAAGTTTAAGAGTTGATTTGTGAAGTCATATCATAATCACGATCGAATTATAATATTTAAGAAACTAATGTAAATACTTAGTTAAGTAGGTGTATACTAACTACTTATATGACTTACAGTGTGTTTTTTAAATTTGTTTACATACGTATTTTATTGTTGTTAAAAAAGTTAAAAAAGTGCCGAATATAATAAATGAATTTCTATTTCTAAAATAATGCACGAAAAAAGAAATCGACCTTCTAGTTTGTTTATACGTCTGAATGGTTTGTTTGTCCATGTGTACCGCGAACATAACAATAAAACCTTTTTTTCTCATTACACGGCCAACAACGGATAAATGGACCTCGCTCTGTGCATGCGCAGAATGCAGTGTAAATGGTGTTGTATAGTAATACTGTATGTAGTACTGACCTTTAATCTTGTCATAAAATGTTTGTTGAAAGGATTTTTTCCATAATAAACATAAAAATTATACAGTTTTACTGTAAAAACATCAGTTAGAGTCATCTTAAGGTATATTACCATCTTAAGGTATACTAAGGTGAGTTTTCCAAATTTGCTGCTCATACAAACGATCTTATCTTGCTACTTCACACTAATCACACTGTAAGGACAGGTGAGGAGAACCTAAACGGACACATAAGACAATTACATTTTTATTTGCAGTAAATATTGGCCATGGCGGATGTTCTGGAAACAGCCCGTATTCTCTACATCCGTCGTTATCAGCAGCACCGACAAATCATACAAGCACCACAAGAGGCTAATAAATCGCTCGATACTGTGTACTCGGCCGCTATTCATCTCGCTGCGGGCTCGACAAATTCTCGAGCGGTCCGCTCGCTAGTGGGGATAAATCACGAGATATCGCCTCTAGGCGTGACAAACGGCCGCAAAATGTTTCGGAAGCTCGGATGTCGAGTGAGCTCAGTTTTTCAGTAATACCACAGCTCGTAAACCAGCACAATTCCATCGTCAATTGGCTACATCAGCTAGACTGTTTCTCTCCATGCTACGAATTTGATGACTGCTTGCGCAGGTTGTTTCATTATACTTGATGGCCATTAAAATTAATGACAGACTTCTTGGCTAACTTGCTGCATGTTTAGTTGACATTAAGCTATTGCTACTTGACTAATTTGTTTCATGTCTATTTAGTTTGACAGAGTTAATTACTACTTTACTTTAGTGGTTTACTTTAGTTTAGTTTAGTGGTACTTTGTTAGTTTGTGTGATCTTATCGTTTAGTTATTATGTTCATTACTGCTCGGCTAATTTGGTTCACATCTTCGCTTAACTAGTTGGCTTGATACTAAGTTAAATGCCATATCCTCCAACATCTACTCTATGTATTTAGCTGCGCAGGCGCAGACAATCCGCTTATTGTTTTGCGCCTCCGAAGCAGCGCCGTAATGCGACAGATATTAATATAAGCCGCCATCGGGACCTGTACCACAGCTGTACGGTCGTTGTGGGGTATATGGAAGCTTTCTTGTTCAGTAGCGGCCAACTATATGTCTATGCTTCATGGCTTCTCATCAATATCTAAAAGTAAGGATGGGTTTCAACAAGTAGAATGAAGGTTATTATAACAATAATAGCATAGGAATTCGGACTAGTAAAGGTAGTTTAGCTGCTTGCTGCGTAAGTTTGGCATCGGCCACAGTATAATATTAAATTTGCACGTGATATTTACCCTAAATCACAGAATACATAATCTAAATGTACGTTTTTCTTACTTTTTTTTCCTTTTATTTTTGCATGCACCTCTGGTGGATAAACTCAATGCATAAACTTATAATCGATCATAAATATATCGAAATGTACGCACATTATATTCCCACCTTGACACCCCAAGCAACCAACTCAATAACTAAGTTAAAAACCTTGCAACATTGAACAGAAGTAAAATTGGTAGTAATAAGGTGGTTAGATAACAATAGACCGGAGAATAGCGTCACGTAAGCTATTACAAAAGCACTGCAAAAACTATCTTTAGAAAATTAGTTTTTTATTAAAACTGTTCACGTAACTTGAACTCGCAAAAGTTGGTTCGGTGCAAGTGTTGTTGGCGCGAATATAGATTTTTATCCAGCACCGCTGCCTTCTAGTAACGGCTGCCTATGTTACATAGTTGAAAACTTGAAAAGACACAAGCACATTAACATGACTGATGGAAGTATAATGTCCGCCAATACAGTAATCTAATTTAATTTCAAGTTAGGTAGGTTGCTGGTGGGTGACCATGGAGCGATAAAACCAAGAAAATTTGTAAAAAAATGTATTTATTTTAAAATGTATAAAAAAAATTCAAGAAATAATAATACTATCTGTCTATCAGGACTAGACAAATCCTGCACTAAAGTCCTTCTATTACCGGCTGTTAAATTATCATCATCAGCAGCCTTCACTATCCCAATGCTGGATATAAAATTGAAAGGAAACTGGTACTGTACAAAATACACTTAGAAGTATACTCACTCTAGAAATACTATCTGTCCATCGTGACAAAGAAACGATGAACTAGGTTCGCTCAAGTTTCCCTAAACTTTTTGCTCGCCATTATCAGATGAGCATGGCTTCCGATGTCGCGACCTCGCGCCGAGGCCGGTCGAAATTCGAAAGTACCAAAGACAATACGGCGATACCATCGCATAGTCGCATTTAATTAACGAGTTCGGACATACGGATATGCTGTATAAAGATTTTCCGTATTTCAGACAAATTAATTGGGATAATTTTGGTGGATGGAGTAAAAAATCGTCGCGACTTCAAGGTGACTATCTTTATTTAATAAAATGTGTCTGTTCCCATAGGCCACTGCGAATGGTAATTATAAAAGAATGAGGAGGTTTAAACCTCAAATATTGGTATGAAATCGTCATGCTTAGTCCATAGCAGTTCATTGTTGAATTTGGTCCTTCGCTAGTAACTCTTACTTCTTCTGTGCTAATAATTCGTTTAGAACTTATTACCTACCATGCATAAGAGTATTGTTCATTTTCCGGGTATTTTCTTTTAAAAATTGGTGCAATAAACATGACAACTTTTTGCATTGCTTAATTTTTTTGTGGATCATCATTTTAGCAGCAATAATCGCAGTCACCGATTAAAATCGTAATAAGATCAGTAAGTAGTCGAAACGAAATCACAACACCAATTAGTTAAAAAGAGAAAGGACCTTAATTTAAATAACTTGTAATCGTTAATTTAACAACAAGCGAAATAAAAACATCAAATAAATTTATGAGTTTAGAAATTGGAATCCAACTTTATGTCACTGAACAGTAAAAGGCGTGTACTGCCAGCGAATTCGCATTAAGTAAATTAATTAATAGCTATCCGATGTAATAGATACCATCAGTATCAGTAACTCATGGCTTTCTATTCAGATTAATAAAATTGAAAATAAGTACTGGGTAAAATCTAACATCAGCTGGTTCAGTTATATGCTACAGTAGGTAAATAGGTACGAGAAATTCCAAAACAATGAAATTAAAGGAATAATAAGTAAGTTTATTGGGAACAAAAAAAGACCACTATACTGATTAGATTTTTCACTGTATAAAAATTGGAGAAGACTCGGTTATCGGCGTATATTATGGTACGACCACTGAAGCACAGCACTTAATGAAAGAGAAGTTGTGGTAGAAGCCTGTAGAATAAGATGTGTTAATAGAAGCACAGCCAAAGAGTTTACATAACTCATTGGCCGTGAATAGAGAGGCAACAGAGTCTTGTGAGGGTCCTAAGCTATGAAGAAGTCGTTTAAACAGAATACAATGGGGCTAAAATATTGCAACATCGTTGTTAAGTTTTGTCAAAAGCAGCGAAAATTTAATAGCTACTGTCAAAAGTAAATCGAAAGTTCTTTTATCTCCGTACACACCTACAGCCAGTGGTCGTGAGTAAAAGGCAAAGTTATTGGCAGTGTGCGATTTCACAATATTATTTATTTTGCGAACCGGTATCGAAGGGAAATAGATTTGACATATTTATGCATGTATATTCATTAATGTAATTGGCGTAATTAATCGGATTTTATTAATTTGCATATTTTATTTATTAATACAGTCGGCGAAATAAATGATTTAGAATTGGTAGGTACATTAACTCTAATGGATAGTTACTTACATGTTAAATAAAAAACATTACTTATCCTTTACATTATGCTAACTACCTACTTACTTTAATTATAAACATATTATTGAGATGCCAAATAGAAACTACAAATATGATATTCAAATATTACGTCAAGCCAATTGAATCTTCTACTCAACAGTGTTAGTTATATACATTTTCTAGAAATGTCACAAGACAATAAGTAACAAGACTAACATGAATGACTGTATTGTGTAGTTCTACCTATAACTAACGAAACAAAGGGCAATGATCACTATATATAAATCCTTTTGAAATCAGTCAAATACACATGTCATAGAAACCAAAATAATCAGACATTGACCTGAACAAAACCGCATTGATGCTGAGATAAGAAAGCGGCTTTATCGCATGACAGATAGCTGCGATTGTCTGACACGATATTTCAGCAGCAAAAAGTGACGTTAAAGACTTGCCGAACAAAAGGAGTGAAAGTGTATTACAGAATGGGCGCCTGGAGCAAGATCGCACGACAATGCTTCCAAAGCATCTATCATGGTGGTGATTGATTATACGTTGGGTATTACAAAATAATGCGCATAGGCAAAAACTCAGAGAAAACAATAACGTAGTGGAACTGGCTGGAGAGTTGAGCAAAAAGCGAGGGAATGATATGGCGGTAGAACTGATTGTGATGGCATAGAGGGTGATCTATACGGACCAACGCAGAGCAGGGTCTAAAGAATTTTCAGCCAGATCTGTATAAAACAATGTCATTAATTTTCAGATCTAAAGGCAATTAATTGTAACTAGTAATATAAGCTATTGCTTCAATTTCAGTTTAAAATAAAAATCAATCTACGGCGCGGCCGCCCTTATAGATAGCATCCATTCCGCTTATTTTGTATTGATATGTTTATGTTTGAATAACTTAAACAGTCATTCCGTAGTAAGTTGAACGGAGATTTTCGTAGAGAAGCGTATTACAGAGGCGACGACGCCACGCCACGAACATATTGTTAGGTTAGGTTATCTATAGATACAAGTAAACCTTTATAGATACAAGTAAAAAAAACTTAATAATGATTTCACTGGGGATATTATGTCCCAGTAAAATTGTCAATTGACCGAGTCTGAAAGTTCATGAAGAATGAATTCTATCTATAGTTATAAAAGATTGAGTGATACTTGCTACTGGTTGTCAGATTTCGAAAGACGACTAATTTGGTTAACAATGTTTACAATGTCGGGTCCTAGTAAGTCATGTCTGATATGTCAGGGCATGTGTATAGTGCATAAATCAACATGCGAGACGCGTGCGCCTGTGTTCATGGCTCATTTAGCGGTAAATGTTTTATGACAAACACCGTTTCCATTTTATTGGTTGTCTTTCGCTTTACACGCTTTTATCGTACATGACACTCTCTCCTGCACTTTAAGTCTAGTTTATAGGTATTTCTTGAAGTTCTTCGGTTTTCTTCTACTTTATTTTAGGTCTCATTCAACCTTTTTCACTTTATAGTGTGGGATTCGACTAACATTTTGATAGAAGTACGTTCACGACGTCCGTTATATGGGTTGTTCCATCAAGTTTTATTTTTATTATTATTTAATAATCAAATACATAAGCTTAACAGTATATATTTGTCCCCCAAAACCGTCTAGTCTGTTTGACTGGGGGATCGTACAGTCTCATCATCGATTAAATTTAGTTACAATAAAAATGCATTGTTTTCTGTTACTTGTTACTTTCTATGGACAAATGCTTTCTATTAAGTATAATCTTTTATGGTAACTGTCAATGAGTGAATTATTTTTATTCATCATCAAAGCAAATTATCTTTTACATATCTTTAACCCACCTTTTTCTGACACAACATCTTCTACGGACTGGTTGGACGGAATGGCGATAACATCGCCTAAATTTTACGTAAATGTTTGCGTGGAGGTAAACGTTTTAACAAAACTTCTACGACTTCTTGACCTTATTTAATTTTGAGGATATGAACATCCTTTTTTCCGTGAACCTATACCTAACAAAGTTTTCTATCAATCACACATTTCATGGCCTTTATCATTTTCTCTTTTTCATGCCTTCATGAAGTAGCTTGGTCTAAAGAAGATGCGCTCTAAATATGGCACACGTAGAAATCAGCTTTTCATTATTTGAAATATGTAACTACCCACATTACCATAAACACGCTTGGGTTAGACAGACATAAATTGTGTTCCACATGTCGCAGAGTCAGTCCTCGGCCAGCTAACGAGCTGTTTAACATTTTCTAGGCACGAGCATTATAAATTTTAGTGAGCACAAAGGTTAAATAGCAACGTCAATGTTGGTGCCTTCGCCAAGTATTGATTACTTTGTAAATGAGAAATTGTAATTATAATATGTCAAGTTGATGAAGTTGTTAAGCAAATGTTTTGCAAGCGGCGTCAACTACCTTTACAAGTTCGAATAAAAGTCATGGAACAGAACACCGAACATAATTTATTACTCTAGATTGTTACCTATATATAAATAATTTGATTGTATTTAACTAATGAAATGTAGGTTTTATATCTACGACCGATTTCTATGTGTGTGGATATTGCAAAAAATAGGATTTTTAGGCCAGTAAAAATAAAAGTTTTCAAATTAACATGTGCAACACGGGTAGGTACGTCTACTCATAATTTATTGCAATCTCAAATTCTCTTCAGACGTCTGTTGTTAAAATGTAAAGCGTCTCCAAGCTTTAATCTCATAACGGTTCATATCTCGAGCAAACTCGACATCTAACTTAGACTCCATGTCAAGGCAACATTTTAGGCGCTATGCGGCGCGTAAGCATCCAATAATATAGCGGGTGACAGTTCGCCGATAATTTATCATAGGCAAAATGTCCAAAATACAATTAAGTTCGTCCAAGTCTACAACCAATAATTGAACTAAAATTGGAAAGCGGTATGCGAACCTGTGGTAATATATTTACAGGTCAGTTCTGTAACTATTTTAGTCCTTTGTGGTTCTGGTTGGGAACTTGAGGGGTGTGATGTGGTGACGCACATTGGGGTCGGCCTATGTCCAAAGTTGATGTCTAACATGCTGATCAGTCATTTGTGCAATAATTAAGGTCAGGTAGGATAAGAGAAAAAGACCACAACGACTACAGAACTAAACTTTACAGATTGTTAGATCTGGTCTCTAGTTCCTCTTTCTTCGATGGGCCTCTTACCCCCTGATCTAATTTGCGTATTGGACATTTTGCGAGTGAGTGATTCGGCCGGGCTCGCCCACGCCCCGGCTGGACTTGACGCGCGTGTAATGCGTGCGCGATTGGATTGCAACGGGAACGCAATATCCCTTCCATGATCCGACAAGTGTATCGAATGCCTCTCGCACTTTCTTGATTTGTGTGAACGCTTGGTGTTTTAACGGTCGTTTCACATCAACTTTTTAAAATTATGTAAAAAAATAATATACTTGTGTCATACATAACGTCAAGAAGTTTCGAATCTCATTGGTGGCGCGCGCTCTCTCAAAATTTTTTGATTCATGCATAACGTGCGGGTCCCGCCTTGTTTAGCCATATCCAAAATATCTCAGAAAATTAGGATTTTTCTGGAATTTCCATCATTGTGTCAATATCGCCGAGCAAGTTTTAATGCATGTTCCGCTCAGCTCAATCAGCCCGTAGTTTTTTAGGTTTCTGGCAAACAGACTATAGGGAGACAGACGGACAAAAAAGCTAAAAACTTGAATACTTAAATGATAAAGTCATCAATTAAAAACTGGCAATTAGTAAGAGATCCATGCAAACTGATTACCTCGCTTAATTTTGATGCCTACTTACCTAAGTAAATTATTAGTTATTAAAAAAAATCACTGCAAAACTGCTTTGACAATCATCAAATAAGTTGTAAAATCAAACTGCAGTATTAGGGAGGGGCAGGTAGTCGACAAGATCGTGTCGATAATGGTCCCATTTGGATGCGATCGGCGGCCACTGTCCTCGTTTGTCCTGCGTTAATATGTTAATACAGACATCGAGTCACGATCCCGCAGGTCCAGCCCTCTTGGCTTACTTATTTTGTTTAAAATTCAGTTGTGACACATAATCGTATTTTCTTGGTGATTCAGGTAGTAGCAGTGGTTTGTAGGTATTAGCCTAATGAGAGGCTTCTATTTTGTGGTCCTCCGTACTATAAATTTATCTTTTCTTGCATAGAATACGCTATAGTATGTGTGTTCCTATTTATCGTCTCTACGTATGTACTTTTGGAACCGGAGATAAAGTTTAGCTACTGCTTAATGGAAAATTAGTATCTGCAGGTACTTAGCTAAAATAACCGCGTGCAAGAAGCAAACATTATAGTAAAATAGTAGTTGCTTTGGACGTAGATAATATGTCCATAATTGAAACTACATCACATAAAAAGTACCTACTAACGATAAATGATCTAATAAATTTCCTATAAAATACCGTATTTTGAATAGTAACAACCCTAGTAAATCAACCGTTACGGCTCCATAACCTCTGGCAATAGTAACACCGATATCGTTTTCACTTCTATCGATAATATAGATCGATATTTCTCCGATACAGGTGATTCACTAGATAAAATCTCCTAAGTTGTTCGCTCTTGTAATAGAGCGTGACAACAATACTAAAGGTAACATAATGGCTTAATCAAGTTTGCTATAGAAAGCGGTTGAAAGCTTGTCTGTATACTTTTATGCAATAAAGTGGTCAGCATATTACATAAATTATTAGTAAATGTCATTCTGACAGATATAATAATGGTAAACTGACATTTCTAATCCTGCGTGACAGGTGATAATTCAATAAATTATCGCCTCCCATTTAAAGACATTGCACTGATGCACTGACTTACGTACCTTTAAGTAGGATTTATATGTATTATTAATAATGTAATATTGGAAACAGTTTCAAAATAGTTGAAGGGTTATTAGGCGACGCATGTGAAGACCGCCAACCCGCACTGGGCTGGCGTAGTGGATTGTAGTTCAAACTCCCTCGTTGAGAGGGTAGGCCTGTGCAACTGCCTCTACCATTTCTGAATCATTCAGATTCATAACATAATGGTCCATAATTCAAAAGCAATTTGCGACTTCCCATACCTACGTGCATAGTCAAACAAGCTGAGAGTGTACTTTCTACGCACGCGCGTGGGCGCAACAACTGCTGAGCCGTAATTAATGCAACTGCACACAGACGCATCGGGTCGGTGAAACTGGCAGAATCGTAAACTGATACAAATAAGTATGAAAACGCGTGAGAACGATCGCGGAGTAACAAAAAGGTTTGATGGATGTGGTAAGTCGGTTATTTTTAAGTTGGATAGGTTAGGAGCGTCAGTGGCGTCGGGGATAAGACCCGGCCTAATCATATAACGAAAGGTTCGATCCCCGGCTGGACCATGTACCAATGGTTTTTTTTCGAAACTTAAGTACATTTACTGACTGCTCTCAAACGGTGAAGGAAAACATCGTGAGGAAACCTGCATACGTCGAAGAAGAAATTCTTGGGCGCATGTGAAGTCTACCAACCCGCACTGGGCTAGCGTGGTGGACTATAGCCCGAACACCCTCGTTGAGAGGGTAGGCCTGAGCCTCAGCACTGCATGGGGACAATGTTAATAGGCTGTTGATTTGAATTGATTAAAGCGGAACACAGATAGGGCGGCGGCGTTGCGAAAGCGTTGCGGTTTTTTTCTGTAATGTTCGAAATAGTATAAAGCCCTTTACATCAAAGCGGCACGGCGGCGGTGCGACGGCGAAAGCGACAAAACCGCGCGCACAGATTTGACGTTTTGATTTGACAGATTTGCGCAGACAGGCGTTGCGGAGCGGCGGCGGCGCGTTGTATTCCTTTGTAGTGTATGAGAACTCCTACACAGAGCGGCGGCGGTGCGGCGCGGTGCGGAGCGTTCTTCATACAAACCGCCGCCGCGCCGCCGCCGCTAGCGGTATTCCTGTCTGAAGGGCTCCGCTTTTTATTCGCTTTCCGCAGATTCGCCGCCGCAACGCTTTCGCACCGCCGCCGCCCTGTCTGTGTTACGCTTTAAAGTGGGAGAATTCGTCCCGAAAGATATTTTTAAAAACACATTCAACAAATCTATACCGCGTGGTCATTAATTATGAATGTACCATATTATTAGCACCGGCTAGATGGAGCGACGATCTGCGTCAGGCGGCTGGCAGTGACTGGATGCGGAGGACCGAAGATCGGGTTCAGTGGCGTGCCTGGGGAGGAGGAGGCCTATGTCCAATAGTGGCCTAGTGTAGGATGATGATGCTATGATAAAGAGAATGTTCAACAGTGCTCGTTGCAAGTGTATAATGAATGACAAATTGACAGCACCTGATTTTATTCTACGCCTGATATTTTAGTGTTCCGTGGTCTGACAAAGAACCCTTTGATCGTTCATTCTGTCGTCTGTCTAAGTCCGTCACAACGTTTACTTTGACTTTAAATGCATGAAGTTTTGCAGATGCAACTTGGCCGGTTTTTTTCTGTTACCTATTAAACTTTTACGTATACCCAAAATATATACCTCCCTGAGTGTCTGCGTTAATTGTAGAGAAAATAGATGCATTTACACCGTTAAAAGAACTCGAGTGAAATGCCTCATCCAAATGTCATACGCGCTTTACTTAAGATCTATCATCGCGAAGGCTAACTTTCTAGCAAATATGATTTAGATAGACTAACATCGCCCGTGGATGTGGCTGCCTCGTTAGCTGGATGCTTTGTTGGCTCCTGGCACCAGTGCCGGGGTAGGCTACAAGTAGTTTTTCTGCCGCCCCCATTAATGAAAAAGGGTTTTTTAATTTCCATCCCGAGGTAGAAATGCCACGCTCTCTTTAAGACATATGACAATGATGAGTAACCTACCTAGAGCCTACCCACCGGTGAAGACAACAGTAAATATCCCAGTTTTCTTCGGAATCGCTCAAAATAAATATTCCGAACCCACAACCTAATAAATTTTAATTTTTTAAACCAAACTTTTATTAGATACCTAACCTATAAAATTGAATATACTATTTCAGTACCTATTCAGAACGAAAGGTGATTGCAAAATTTGAGCATGATCGAAATATGGACGGACAAACAGAAACCAAAGTTAAAAGATTAGAATAAAAATGATCCACTAATTAATAAATGACTTCAGAATTTTGTAGTAACTGTCAGTAAAAACTGCCGCCCTATATTTGGACCTACTGGATACAGCCCTGCCTCGAACTGGAATCAGTTAACGTGCCGGAGGTGATGGGGCATAGATTTATGCAGTACAGTTGTTTAAAGTCTCGTAATTTTGCAGTTTCCGTTAGCTTACATATTTAATTCTGATAGGTGCTGTTAATTGTAAACTATCTCTTCTACCCACGCTTAAATATAAGTGGACCTTTAACTATAACATTAAACTAATGGATAATATTCTCTTGGAATAGATGAAGCTGTTCCATTAAGAATCTATATACGTAACTTATTTAGTTAAATAGTTTTTAATTTAGAGTACATCTTGCGGTAACCTTAGTTATTTAGGTAGGTAGCGGTATTTTACCGTGGTGAAAAGTAGCCTTTGATATATCACGGCTCAGGCACTATTCCTTGGGCTTTTTAAATAAAAGATAAAAATTTACGTATATATATTATTATTGTCCATACAATTAAATGTAGATTTATGTACTTACCCAGTGATGTACTTATTCAAATGCAACAAAATATTTTGACTTTGATTTATGGCAGGAAAATTCACACAAGAGAGAAAAGCACTAAGGAAGAATAGTTTAAAATTTGGAATACATAATAGACCTCATTCATTGATTTCGGATTATTAATCATTCAAATTAAAATGCATTTCTTATATTAGAAAATAAGCACTAGTATGAGTTCGTAGTTCTAGGGGGAGAGTTCTAGAGTGGAGGCAAAGGTACGACGTATTGTATTCCGTATTTTTTAAGTTTTCATAAATAAATAATGTTCAGCAGTCTATATCAACAGCCGACGATATGAATTACACCATCGGACAGCTTAGATTGTATGCAGACGGACTGCATTCGAAGCGTAAGCCAGAGGTTGCGGTTTTTGTGCATTATTTACAACCTGCATCGGAACTGCTAACTGACTGCACAGTCCCCTTGCAGTCGGCGTGCAGTACCCAAACGGCTGCATGCTTAGACCCACGTACCAAATCGGGCCGGACAACTATATAGTTGCTAATAAAACGCTGATGGAGTAGGCTTTCTCTGCTAATAATCTGCGTTAAATTTCCAATTGCAACCAGTTTTTTACGACTAAATAACCTTTTCATAACATGATCTAAGATATCAAAACGTTTTACGATCTAACAGCTAGAGATTAAGAGGGAAAGTAAATTGAGGATTGTGTTAAGATCCTGGTCTGATCATCGGCTCTTGCTTTCCAATCCTGTGGTACGTAAGTCGTTGACAGTGCTACTGTGGATCGACTTGTAATTTTGAAGACTCGACTTTATGAAGGGCTAGCAGCGCTCATAGGCTCGAAGTCTCGAGTCAAGTCGAGCACGAATCCCTGACAATCCAAGATCATGAGCGCCGCGCCATCTTAGCCAAACTCTTTGCAGTCTCGGATGCCCCGTGACTTCGTCGGCTTTAAAAAGTATCCTTTATCCAGATTTGACGTTTTGTTTTGACAGATTTGCGCAGACAGGCGTTGCGGAGCGGCGGCGGCGCGTTGTATTCCTTTGTAGTGTATGAGAACTCCTACACAGAGCGGCGGCGGTGCGGCGCGGTGCGGAGCGTTCTTCATACAAACCGCCGCCGCGCCGCCGCCGCTAGCGGTATTCCTGTCTGAAGGGCTCCGCTTTTTATTCGCTTTCCGCAGATTCGCCGCCGCAACGCTTTCGCACCGCCGCCGCCGTCTGTGTTACGCTTTAAAGTGGGAGAATTCGTCCCGAAAGATATTTTTAAAAACACATTCAACAAATCTATACCGCGTGGTCATTAATTATGAATGTACCATATTATTAGCACCGGCTAGATGGAGCGACGATCTGCGTCAGGCGGCTGGCAGTGACTGGATGCGGAGGACCGAAGATCGGGTTCAGTGGCGCGCCTGGGGAGGAGGAGGCCTATGTCCAATAGTGGACTAGTGTAGGATGATGATGCTATGATAAAGAGAATGTTCAACAGTGCTCGTTGCAAGTGTATAATGAATGACAAATTGACAGCACCTGATTTTATTCTACGCCTGATATTTTAGTGTTCCGTGGTCTGACAAAGAACCCTTTGATCGTTCATTCTGTCGTCTGTCTAAGTCCGTCACAACGTTTACTTTGACTTCAAATGCATGAAGTTTTGCAGATGCAACTTGGCCGGTTTTTTTCTGTTACCTATTAAACTTTTACGTATACCCAAAATATATACCTCCCTGAGTGTCTGCGTTAATTGTAGAGAAAATAGATGCATTTACACCGTTAAAAGAACTCGAGTGAAATGCCTCATCCAAATGTCATACGCGCTTTACTTAAGATCTATCATCGCGAAGGCTAACTTTCTAGCAAATATGATTTAGATAGACTAACATCGCCCGTGGATGTGGCTGCCTCGTTAGCTGGATGCTTTGTTGGCTCCTGGCACCAGTGCCGGGGTAGGCTACAAGTAGTTTTTCTGCCGCCCCCATTAATGAAAAAGGGTTTTTTAATTTCCATCCCGAGGTAGAAATGCCACGCTCTCTTTAAGACATATGACAATGATGAGTAACCTACCTAGAGCCTACCCACCGGTGAAGACAACAGTAAATATCCCAGTTTTCTTCGGAATCGCTCAAAATAAATATTCCGAACCCACAACCTAATAAATTTTAATTTTTTAAACCAAACTTTTATTAGATACCTAACCTATAAAATTGAATATACTATTTCAGTACCTATTCAGAACGAAAGGTGATTGCAAAATTTGAGCATGATCGAAATATGGACGGACAAACAGAAACCAAAGTTAAAAGATTAGAATAAAAATGATCCACTAATTAATAAATGACTTCAGAATTTTGTAGTAACTGTCAGTAAAAACTGCCGCCCTATATTTGGACCTACTGGATACAGCCCTGCCTCGAACTGGAATCAGTTAACGTGCCGGAGGTGATGGGGCATAGATTTATGCAGTACAGTTGTTTAAAGTCTCGTAATTTTGCAGTTTCCGTTAGCTTACATATTTAATTCTGATAGGTGCTGTTAATTGTAAACTATCTCTTCTACCCACGCTTAAATATAAGTGGACCTTTAACTATAACATTAAACTAATGGATAATATTCTCTTGGAATAGATGAAGCTGTTCCATTAAGAATCTATATACGTAACTTATTTAGTTAAATAGTTTTTAATTTAGAGTACATCTTGCGGTAACCTTAGTTATTTAGGTAGGTAGCGGTATTTTACCGTGGTGAAAAGTAGCCTTTGATATATCACGGCTCAGGCACTATTCCTTGGGCTTTTTAAATAAAAGATAAAAATTTACGTATATATATTATTATTGTCCATACAATTAAATGTAGATTTATGTACTTACCCAGTGATGTACTTATTCAAATGCAACAAAATATTTTGACTTTGATTTATGGCAGGAAAATTCACACAAGAGAGAAAAGCACTAAGGAAGAATAGTTTAAAATTTGGAATACATAATAGACCTCATTCATTGATTTCGGATTATTAATCATTCAAATTAAAATGCATTTCTTATATTAGAAAATAAGCACTAGTATGAGTTCGTAGTTCTAGGGGGAGAGTTCTAGAGTGGAGGCAAAGGTACGACGTATTGTATTCCGTATTTTTTAAGTTTTCATAAATAAATAATGTTCAGCAGTCTATATCAACAGCCGACGATATGAATTACACCATCGGACAGCTTAGATTGTATGCAGACGGACTGCATTCGAAGCGTAAGCCAGAGGTTGCGGTTTTTGTGCATTATTTACAACCTGCATCGGAACTGCTAACTGACTGCACAGTCCCCTTGCAGTCGGCGTGCAGTACCCAAACGGCTGCATGCTTAGACCCACGTACCAAATCGGGCCGGACAACTATATAGTTGCTAATAAAACGCTGATGGAGTAGGCTTTCTCTGCTAATAATCTGCGTTAAATTTCCAATTGCAACCAGTTTTTTACGACTAAATAACCTTTTCATAACATGATCTAAGATATCAAAACGTTTTACGATCTAACAGCTAGAGATTAAGAGGGAAAGTAAATTGAGGATTGTGTTAAGATCCTGGTCTGATCATCGGCTCTTGCTTTCCAATCCTGTGGTACGTAAGTCGTTGACAGTGCTACTGTGGATCGACTTGTAATTTTGAAGACTCGACTTTATGAAGGGCTAGCAGCGCTCATAGGCTCGAAGTCTCGAGTCAAGTCGAGCACGAATCCCTGACAATCCAAGATCATGAGCGCCGCGCCATCTTAGCCAAACTCTTTGCAGTCTCGGATGCCCCGTGACTTCGTCGGCTTTAAAAAGTATCCTTTAAGTTATTCCAGGCTAAAAGCTATCACTGTGTCTTTCATCAAAATCCATTGTAATGGTTGCTTCACAAATAGGTTAGGTACAGTCAACAAAAGATATAGGTAAACAGGCACAGTACAGCGCTACTATAGAGTTCTGTAATGTGCCTGCTTACCTATCTCTACTGTTGACTGTACTGGATAGATGTGCATCGGAGCGTGAATTGTAAATATCTATACAAAATACAATATTTATTGACAATATTATTGTTTTTAATGACTTTATTGAAACATAATAAATTATTTTTATGTTAAAAAATTATATTATTCCTGTCAGAAATATTCATTATTTTCTTGCAACTAACTAACAAGAATACTTTTAACAAATAAGATTGCTAATTGTACCAGTTTGCAAAATGAATGGCCGAAATTGCATAACACCCGGTTCTTACTGTTCCTTTAGATACGCTCATTAATTAACGGTAAGTATAATTAATGTTATAACATAGGAGGTGGTGAAAGCATTGTCTCGAGTCTGACCCGTGCTCAGGTACAATACAGCTTGTGGGATGACCGTAGGAGGCGTGGGCAGGTTCTATATGCATAATTATCGACGCCAGTTTACCCAGACCTACCCCTCTTTGGGAGCTTCCTAGACAACGTATACACTCCGACCAAAATAAATCAATAGACCGGCCATACCCACGCTAACCCACTTTATCTCAACAAAAAGCTGAACACAGAACGCCTCGGACGAACGAACGGAACTACCAGTCGGTTGCATTTGATAGCCTATTCTGAGGAAGGTTTATAACATCACGCTACGACCCTTATAATAAAAAAGTCAGAAATAACTTATGAAACGCGGGCGAGACCGCGGGAAATAAGTTGTATACGTAATACGGTATGACTATCTCATAAATGCAAGATCATATTAATAAGGAAATAATTTGCTAAGCGTTTTACTTAGCCGTTCGAAGCAATAAACACGTTAATTTACTGTCATTGCGCATTCACTTAGAAATATGGGGAATAAGCTTTCAGCCCTGCTAATGAGCATAATGTACATACTAATGATCCATTAAATATAATCAAGGATAATAAAATAAAGGAGTGGGTAGATAAAGATAATCCAGCTACTTCAAATATGAGTCTGCAAATCTGTGAACCGATTACCGCTGGAGACGAGTTCCTGAGTGGATACCACGCGTGAGCAAGCGTAGTGTGGGACGCTCCCCGGCTAAATGGAGCGGCGATCTATGCGTAAGGCGGTTGGCAGTGATTGGATGCGGAGAATCAGTGGCGCCTTGGGGGAGGCCTATGTTTAGCAGTGGACTAATGCAACCTGATGATGATGATGAAAATATATGAGTCACGAAAGAATTTTTTTAAATAGGCACTAAATACTTAGGCTTGTGCCTACTATTACCTGTTTATTTTGTGACAGAAGCACAGAAGAAGTAATAATTACTAGAGAAGTCACTATTTATCAAATTAGTCAACTGCAGTCGCATATCTTCATAATTTTTATGATTTAATAATTGTGATTTTGACTTTGTGTTGTTTCATTTTTGTAAAATATGGAATACGTATATTTCGATATAAATTGTTTGAATTTAAGTAGCCATGTGTGATTATGTCACTTTACTCGTATGTCAGACTATATTCCATTCCAAATCAATATTGTATAATAAGCATGTGTGACGAAAACAATAAAATAGATGACTTTGCTGCGTAGACGCATGCTTAGACTCATGTTTTCGTATGCCACATTTCGCATGTCTACCAAGAAATAGTTCTATTCGACCACTGATTGATTATAATCGATGGAAGAATCTACATAAACGAAACCCCGCTTGGTAAATAGTTCCATCAAACTAGTTTATTGATTCGCACACAACGTGACGCAGTGTTACGTAGACATAACCCCGACTACACACGTTGTATAATCGCACGATGCCCTATCCAGATAAGTGTAGGTATATCTAACGTCTAGCTAGGTCGACGCGATAATGTCGTGGGCGTAGTTGAGTTGCTGCCATCGATTAATATAGCATAGAAAAGTAAAACTAAAACGAGTAGAAATGCATAAGAACGTGTCAATTTTCGGGGTGTATCCCTTATCGTCATGATGATGTGATGACTGATGAACGTCTGTCCTTGTTGGAAGGAACTCCATTGGTGGACCTCCATGGAACTCCATCCAGATGGAACCACACACTTCCGAATAAATAGACGCTAGAAATGCAATCATACTTTTACTTCCTCGGGAAACTGTCTCCACTTGACCCCAAACGTTTCCGATCCTATTTCGCTTAAATAAGTACCTACATAGGTGGACGGATAATTAGAAACAGGGCAAGATTTTCATACAATCGAGTTTACTTTGAAGCCATAGTTCTCCGTGAAGGATTGACCGGGGCATGATCTGATGACGGTCATCGAGAGAGTAGATGGAGGACTTTTAGATCGCTATAGATATCCAACTGATCAGATCAGCCGTTTGGAAGCAGCATCGTCATGATTCCTTAACTTTAAGATTTCCATACATTTTGATGCCATTTTGAACGGTTTTTTCTTCATGACGAAATCTTGCCTTGTTTCTAATTATCCGTCCACCTATGTATATAGTTTTACTAGCAAATTGGTGGCTTATACGTCACCTGTGCGGTGACAAGTAATTCACCGCGCGTGCGATATTTACTGCCTAAAATTTGTGGTCTTCTGACAGTACATACAAAAAAATTCTGAGTGGGATATTATCCCTTCAGTTTTATTTACTGGTGTGTGTTTATAGATCTCAGTCTACGAAGATTAAGTCTTATGTAATCCGAAGGCAAAAATTGGCACACTCGCTTTCTATACTTCAGCCAGTCTTTGTATACGCTCATATTGTAATATTCAATGGTCCTTGCCGTGCAAGTTGTTAAAACGAAACATGTAATTGACACTTCCTTAGTGTAACATGTCACAAATGTGTGTTTTGGGAGCAACAAAACGTGTGGCTGACAATGTCAGCTCGTCGACATTAGATAAATCACGGGCGACCCCATTCCTTCTTACAAACTTGTCGCTGATTTTTTTTTGAATTGAAACTCCGGTTTTAAAATTTTAAATCAAAAAGAACAATGCATCCGCGCCCAATACTGGAAAAAGATTTTAACGTAATACCTGAATGCAGTAACCTGACGTCTTTGATGCTACAGAAATCAGAACCTTGTTGAACTTTGCATACCTGAAACAAATAAATAAAACATTCAAATCAACAGCCTATTAACGTGTCCTCACTGCTGGGGCTCAGGCCTACCCTCTCAACGAGGGCGTTCGGGCTATAGTCCACCACGCTAGCCCAGTGCGGGTTGGTGGACTTCACATGCGCCTAAAAATTCCTTCTTCGGCGTATGCTGGTTTTCTCACGATGTTTTCCTTCAAGTTTTGAGAAAAAACCCATTGGTACATGGCCCAGCCGGGGATCCAACTTCGGACCTTTCGATATGATAAGTCGCGTCTTATTCCCGACGCCGCTGACGCTGTCGCTGGAGACTATCTATTAATTAGACATTATGTTGTAAGAAATTGTAATGAATAAAGATATTGAAACACAAAGATAATTATGATAGTCAAAAATCTATCTATAGGAACGCCGGAAAAGGAAAATCCAAGTAAGAAAAAGCCATTCATTAGATTCGATTCCTCAATGTTCTTCCTCAAAATTCGAAGCCGTTTATTTTGTTTTGATTAAGATTCCACAAATATAACGGTAGGTATAACCTTTGACGACGAAAGATTGACTATCTAGTCTAAAATAGACGTCCGAATTTAGGGCTTTGCCTATAATAGATAGCAGACGGAATCACGTGACAAATATCGATTCGTAAGCGAGTGTAAGGCTTGGTTCACACGCGTCCGACCCGAAGTTGCGTGCGCGAAGGCCAAGGTTCAAGGTCTAAGCCACGACGAGGTTAGTGGTATTGATTTTTTCCGGAACTTAGATAGAAGGTATCTAAATGGTAGAATTGGAACTGTATTAGATGTACGGAATATGAATCTTTTTGCTGAGGATTCTGAAATGAAATATGCAGAGAACCAAGAATTAATTAGGATTTGAATTGTCGCGTAAATCGGTTGCCATTAATTTACACATTGTTATTTTCGAAAGTATTGACCTTTCGAACGATTTACGCGACAATTCAAACGCAAATTAATTATACGTTCTGCGTGTTTCATTTCAGAATCCTCAGCTAAAAGATTCGTTAATTTCCATTCTAAATACCGTTTGAGACAAAACGTTACTAACGTTTAATTTACATTTTAAGGAGACCTTAAAGGACTCCTGATTTCTACTTTTGCTACAACTTTGCAATGCTCTGATTTATTTAAATAAAAACCAATCGCAGCATCGGAACCTGAACGAAAGCAAAAACTTGAGTCATAAAAAGCATCGACCGACATGACCCTGACACATGCATTAATAATATATTCCGTCATATTTAAAACCTCCATTCATAATATTAATGTATCGATTTAAATTGTAATATTGTTTGTGTACAAAAAGGTTTTACCTTCCGTCAGTCACAATCAATTGATATTTTGTTGAAATTGATTGCAACTACAATTGATGGCTATAAGGTAGCGGGCACACTTAGGTTAGCTGAGAAAAGGACTTATGATATTTAAGTATATTGTATCTATATATTTTGACCATGTCTTTATAATAATAAACACATAGATATTTTTATTGCATACACAAACAAAAAACACGATATGACACATAAATCACCTTTAATTATGATCCATAATAGTATGGCACCTCAAACCGTCAATAGTAAACGTAAGGATATTTATTGTTGGGCAAAGTCCAGAAAATACATACAGATTTCTTCACCTTACGTATTAATTCTCTCATCTCTCTCAATAAGAATGTAAAAATTGAGACGAAACTGAGTGCACAACATGTCTCAATGTGCAACCACCTCAACGAAATCATTACCGATGATAATAATGCAACAATGTAGCTGTAAAAATTGGCCATTTTTTGTTTATAGCACTTTATAAACTGCCAATACAGTATGATGTGATGAACAATAAATTTATGTCATGTACTTGAAACGTTTTAAACAAGAAGGAGCATACATAAACTACCTGAACAATAAATTTCCACAGAGGTTAAAGCTCATGACGACACGGATGGGTTTAAATCACCTAAAGACGTATTAAATCCAGGTAATCAATGGCGGAGGATGATAACTTAATGAAGGACTTCTTATGACCGAGACTGTACAATTAGTAAGTACCAGAGAGTTGTTAGTATACATAGAGCGCGCGTTAGCAAGTTTGAACTGTAAGCACGGGTTTGAACAGTCTCGAAATTTTCGGGGCGACGCTACTAGTCACAAAACGTCAGGAGCGCTGATTGTTGCTCGCGCCGGTATTTATTAAGATTTGGAGTAATCATGGTGAAATGTGCAGTGCCAAGCTGTAAACACGATTCACGGAAACAAACGATCTAGAAAAAATCGATATTGAAGCGTTCATAGAACACCTGCTTACACACAATTGCTTGGCACAATGGGCAATGAGCGATGCGCGCGCTCTATAGCTAGTATACTAACTCTATGGTAAGTACCCAAGGCTCACTCGGTTAACTTATAATAATAACTAGGAAAATGCCTCTCTAGTTTTAAGCAGCGGAATCTCTTAATATTTCACACAATTTTGATGTCAAAACGAGCTTACTAGGGCGGTTCCATTCAAGTTTGCTAGGTCCTGAAAACCAGAGAACGGCTAGGCAGATGCACCACCAGGGCTACGTTGGTATTATTGGCTTATTCTTGACTCCTCACGTAATGAAAACCTATGTGGACGGATAGGCTGAGGAGACATTTCAAAAAGGACAATGGGTTATCGGAGGGAGAGTCTAACTAAATGGACTGTCAGGAAACAACACAGCTCTTCAGAACAGAATAAAACAAATACAAACAAGAATTTCTTGTTACGGAAATTGAATTCGTGATCTTTGGTAGCAATACTGTGGATAAATGAGTAAATAGATTGCTGTTTGTATTCATAGATGAAACATAACCTTCTTACGTCGTTAGTGAAAAACTGAGGAAACTGAATGTGAAAACAAAAACGTGTACGGGCATTGAATTTGAATAATTATATTGTCACAGAAGGGCGCCGCGTTAGCACACATTGTGAAAATGTCCGTTCCCACGACTGACCAAGGCAGGAAGAAGGTTGCCCTATTAATTATTATAGAAAATCTAATTATCTGAAACCAAAATAGGTACCTACCATACTTATTAATTTAGCTTCCGGGTCAGTTCTCATATATACCACAAAAATAAGACGAATCAAATCTTTTGAAAGTTGTGGAAGTCTTTACAGGCGAAGAAATTCGAGATAAATAAACTAAATAATTCTGATTTACAAATAATACAACCACAGTACAACCAAATAAAAACATTAAAACGCAAATGTGGAATGCAAAAAAAGAATTCGGCAATACATTCAGACGAAATTACGGATCGCGAGAAACAATGGCCGATGCAAATTGTGACCGCATGCTGCATTTTATTTATCAACACGCAAAAAAGACGTTCAATTGAATACACCATAAAGGGTAACCATAAGCTTTTAAGGCAACCTCGCCATTGTCAAGGAATTATTAAAAACTCCTCCCGGAAAGGTTTGAAAGGAATTTAATATAATGGGATAAATTTAGGAGAATTTGCGAAAGGGAAGGCCGTGTCCTAATTTGGGAACAAGGCAACAGAGGTATTAAGGGTTGTCGCTTATAGGTTGAGTAAAACTAGATGGCGCCAGTAGTTTATGTGCACCAACTTGCTGAAAGCTAAAAATTGCACTCTGAAAGTTGGTGCACATTATTGGTAATAATTATTCTATTGGTAGAACAAATGGGAAGGACCCAATTGGTATACGTTCATTAACAACTGAGAGAAGTGCGGCAGGAATTCTAATTAAGATCCCAGAACTATTTCAAGCTTTTTTACATCTTTATCACCGGATAATACGTCTCGTAGTGGATTTAGTAGAAGGAATCACCTTTACAATGTAAATGACGGAAGATTGTTGTTTTAATATTATAATTATCCAGGAAATTCAGTAAAGAAATAGGCAGTAAATAAAAATACCAACAACAACAGCAATATAGCAAGTCGCTCTCTAATCTTTCATAATCTACAAAGACACTTGAGTTGCAAGAATAGGTTGTTGGTTTACCATAAGCTTCGGTTCGGACGTTATTTCAAAAATTCCGATTCAACGAGAAATTGTTTCGAAACCCAACAATAAGCAGTTCCACGATCCTTTCACTGGAGTCCACATAAATACATTGGCTGTGCCCACAGATGCAGTAATAATTCAAACTATTAGTCGAATTTCGTGTTCTCAGGCCGGCCAGTGAAAGTAGCTCGCTACTGGGCTTTGCGAGCACCTTAGCGATGGTGTGAGGCAAAAGCAATGTGTGACAAGTGAAAATAGACATAAGTAAATATGGTAGGTATTATAATTATAATTGTATTGTAGTTACTACTAGTTTATACCTTCGTTTATTGCTTCGTCTGCGTTAAAAAGTATCCTCTATGTTACTTCAGGGTATCACTGCACGAAAAGCAACAAACAATATACACTTTTGCATTAGCTTTTATGATTTAAGAGAAAACTGATCAAATTCAAAATTCAAACTCTTTATTCGTAAACATAGGTTAACAGTATTTGAAGATGGTACACTTTATTTGGCCTCTCTATGTTTTGCCCATCGACGTACGACATTAATATTCTAAGAAATTACATCATGCAAATTACTTTTAACTAAAATAGTTACATTACCTTAAATTAAAAAATAATCAATCATATCAATAATCAATAATTATAAAATCTCTAAGTTCTCGCTGGACAAATTTAGGTGCTGACTGCGTGCTGAATGGCGTTATTTTATAAACAAACACGCTCATCACTTGGACCAACTACCAATAAGCACGTGCTACGCTAAGAACCACTGATGTTTATCGCCTATTTACTGCTGCATTAACTTGTAAAAAGCCTATAATTTCGCGTCTGCGCAGTGAAAAATATCCTTAGGGCTGCACGCACCAGACTAGCCTCGTATGGTAAGATGTATCGATGCGATTATCTATGAAATTGCATATCGATAAAATGCTCCGATAGCGTTTGCGTAGGACAGGTGCTTTAGTATAATAGTATCCTGGCTACCTATAGCAGAAACGTAACGTGAAGATTGTTTCTGCGACTAAAAATAAACGATGGTATTCGAATAGAAAAGAAAGTTCTTATTGTTCCTTTTAATATTAAACAACAACAACATTTGCTGGATAGTGAGGATATCAGTTATGTGTAGGTTGTCTCTTTAAATTTGATATTATCTTTAGTATTGTATAATAATATAATAATAAAATGGACCTTACGCACTTATGAAATAGGATTGTATAATTTAAATTCTAAGTGAATATTGGTAACGCGAACTCGTCTTCTACAGATAAACCTATCTAGGTTTCCGCTAGAGGACTGTATGTACAATTCATGTATTACCTAAAGTAATGATCAATTCAAAAAAAATAAAAAAATATTTGTAATTATCCGAATATTACACCTACTCGTATATCAAATAGTAAATTCATCTACGCAAATTTATGCATCAGAATGTCGCAATATGATCTCAAGAAAAATTCAGTAATGTGCGAGATCCTTGCACAGTAGGTACCTACTAACTTATTTCTTATAAATGGTTTATGCAATAAATGTATTTAAATTCATTTTCCCTTGATTGTCCTATCGCCGGGCAATTTATATCCAAACAGCATAATCGGTCCTGTAGTTTATGAATTATCCGGCGACATAGTCAGAGAGTCGCAAAAAAAACTTTGCTGTAAGGTATCCATTTAGACGGAACGCTAATTACCAACAAAATTACTCATAAATCCGTCGAACAATCTTCCAAGAAGCTGAATAGACAGAACGCTTAGTTAACATAGCTGAAGCATGTATAATGAATCACGTTGCGATGAAAGGCCGTGGGTGTTCAAGAAACAGAACTTCCTTGCCCACCCACAGGGACCAGACAAGGAGTTATGAATGAAAACTCTGAAGACAAAAGCCTTATGCTAAATGATACTAATATTGAAGTCGGATACAAATTATTTGTATACATTACGTATGTCACATATACCTCAAGAAGTACCTAGCACCAGTCTATTAAACATTAGTCACAAACAAAGTTAGACCCTTCAGACGCATAGTACCAGAAACGCAAACAAATTACTTTATACGCGGTTGACCAGATGTGCATTTCGCAAATTATCAGATACGCAGATGACTAGATTTTGTTTACGTTTACCCGCTCAGATACCCATTAATTACTGTTTTGATTATCAACATTTAAGATGATGGACATACCAATCGAAGCAAGATATTCTGATTTGAATAGGACAGAGACGCGAAGATCAGATGACATGCAATGAATGATGAGACTATAGGACTCCAAACCGTACGATGCTAACACTAAGTTAGTTAGCAAGTAAATAATTATTATACATCCAATTTCTTTAGCCTGTTAGCAAGTCGTCGATATAAATAAATAGAAACAATGAAATCGCCCACACTCCAATAGGGTCTTGCATGTCGCATTGACGGTAAAGAAAATAAAGAAACTCGAGTGTAACCGAGAAGAGATAGAGACCCTAGTAAGTCTGTAGATAACAAAGCAACAACTGCCAAAACTGCTGCAGATTCTGGGAGTATTATTTTATAAAAGACTTCCATTCTCTAGTATTTTGGTGACCTGAGAGACCTGAAGAGTTGTTAGTGACAGGCAAAGTAAGAATAGATAAATAGGGTGATACCTAAAGAATAGCCAGTCCAGATGGCAGAGCGCAACTAAAGAGCGCAATCAGAAAGTAATGTGGTAGGCTATACTCGGTACAGCCGCAGCGTTTTCTTTAAGCGCATTTGTTGGCCTGTGTTAATATTAGTTTTCAACCTTCTTCGTTTTCTTCGCCCGCGTAGAAAAGTTACATGAGGAGCTACAGAGCTACACGAGGAACCCTTTGTGCAAAATTTCGAGTCTCTAGGTTCAGCGGTTTGGGCTGTGCGTTGATCAGTCAGTGAGTGAGTCAGTTTCTTCTTTTATATGTATTGATTATATCTGGGAATTATATTATGCTGCTAAGTACGTATAAATAAAGTTTCGAGGTTTTCGGTCTCATTGGTAATGCTATTCTTCTATAAGTTTGTCAACATTTAGAAGCAGTTACAGATGTTCCACGACAAAAGTCGAGAAGTTTGTCGTTTAAACGTTTGGCAGAGTATTCTCTTTAATAGGGTGTCTAAGAATATTACTGCACGTACAATACCCTAGTGTTTTACCATTATAAAGTATTACCCAAGTGAACTTTCATAAGTTTCACTCAGAATACATTCACTTAGCCGAAGATTACCATCAAGGGCATTTCGAAAGGGAACTCCGCGAGATAGGGTCAGTTCCCTCAAGTGCAGTGTAAGGTTGCAAGTCTGTGGGCCATGAGTGAAGCGTCAGCGGAATGAAACTTAGGTGCATAATCATCAGGAGCTCATAGTAGCCCTTGCCAGTTTACATCATCATATCAGCCTGTAGACGTCCACTGCTGGACAAAGGCCTCCACCAGGGATCTCCACTACCGGTCCTGCGCTAACCTCATCCAGCCGGGTCCCGCGACCTTTACCAATGAGTTTACATACAACGTCAATACTCACTATAGCGACTACGTAGAAACTACTACCGATCCCGTTAGAAACCATGTCTATATCTCCCTGTCTTTCGTAATTAGTCGAAAAGAAACAGCACTATTATGTACTTACATAGTCGTTAGCAGGACTGTTTGGAAAATCGACGATTACTTTGTCAGAGCTAAACAAATCTGAATTTAGAGAATATTAATAGAAATATCGCTATTGGTAAGTAGCCTTATTGTTTAATTTTCCAGTTAAAGTCTGATTTTATTTAACCTAACCTAACTGTCAGACACAATGGGTGACAAACAGAGCGTAAGAAGTAGATAGATAATCAAATTTTAATAAATCCTTATATTATAAAAACTAAACTAAAATTTAAAGTTTAGTGGTATTATACAATATCTTTATTTTTTTACTAAATACTTTTACCTTTATCTGGGCGACTCGACTGTAATCATATAACTCAATCAAATTAGAAAAGAATTGGTTGATTTTGTTTTGCATTGATTCGATTGTATTTCAAGATAAGTATATCGCGTACGCTTCTATCCAGACCGCGTCCTTATTCTTGAAACGGCGAGTAGTACAGATAAGAAAAAGCTAGCCGCGATAAAACGTTGCACGGGCACTTTACGCTAGAAGAAGATTTATCTTACGTTACATAGAAAACAAAGTATCTAAAATACAAAGTGGAACAGCTGTTTCAAATCCAGATTACAACAGAATACGCTTTGTGTGGTAATTTAAAGCAATAAACGGCACTGAACGTACTCTAGTTTTTCTCTCAACTATATTACTACTACTATTTTATACAAATTTCTGTATTGAAAAGTAAAGTATGTCCAGTACAAAAAAATAAGGAAATATATACCAACAAAATTTTGAACATAAGTTTATTCTCAATGCAGCACATTGTCATGTTTTCGTCAATGCGGATAAATTGTATTAACAATGTAATTGTTCCATTAGTAAAGTGTACCATACACTTTGTATCATAATTATTGAATAAATTGAAATTGAATTAAGCAGAAATATTGACCTATAATTTATAGTTGTTTCGTCAAAAGAGTGGCGTCGAACGGGCAGCGTAGTAGGGTAGGTAGGGATGACGCGATCGCGTACGTCATACTATCGATCGGACAAAGCATGCTTGAAGGCGCTACCGACCGATGTGTTAATTGAGCCTATACGATATATAAAAGAAAATAAAGCACAGTAGGTACACAAAATTTACATGCATCGCTAACCACTTCCGCTATCAAAACAAGAATTACCTCACTTCCTACGTAAGCAAAGTGCAGCAGAGCATTCATAATTTGTACAGTCAGAAACACAACTACAGATAACACCTTACGTAAAAGTCTATATTTGCAACGGTGCACGCATTTCTGGCATACAGCATAACTATTATTGCCGACTGTATCTTACGACCCACCTATCACCGTAGCGGGCTGACGAAAGCACCCATTTGCAATCATTTGCATGAGGAAGCTAGATAAAGCATAGTGCATGTTCAGATACCGCAGAATGAGGGTGGCTATTTGTAAACAAACGTACCTACATACATAGTAAAACTTTATTTACAAGTTCTTCAAGCCAAATTATGGAAATACTTACGACAAGTGATAAGATATAAGTGTAACAAGATACATAACAAAACATTAAAACTTGCCTTAAACACAATAAATACCGCAATAGATTTATATGCATGTCAGTAAGGGTAGAAACACGGACACCGAATTAGTATTACTGTTTCTAGAGATAATAATTTCAATACCAACAGAAACGGGAACGGCAGTATCGATCGTGGCAATAAATCCTACACTCGTACACACATTAAAATCGGTAGCAACGATTGTGTCGACATCAAATGAAATTTATGGTTTCATTTTATCTGCGAACATTTCGCTCGCCATACGGGGTTTCAGAAACAATAGACAGGCATGAGCCAGTGCTGGTCAACCGGGGCAAGGTACCGTTGAAAAAGTAGCGGTCGAAATAAAATCGAAATTGTAAATCCGTCGGGTCAGCGAGATACGATCCTTTTAAATGGCAGACAGTCAACCGGAGAAAGGTTCACGAAAAAACATGACCACAAAGATTCAATTTATCGCTCGGAAGTGGAAACCAGGACGCACGAAGACGACAGCAGTTTGACGATCGTAAATCAATTCGCTTTAATGGTTCCTACAACTGCAGTGAGCCGAATCCATAATATCGATGCAATGATCTACATAATGAATACTAATCGTTAGTCGACCGTTTTGGCATTATTAGGTCACATATGAAGGAAATGGTATAATTTCAAAAGCACATTCGAGTCAATTTCCTTAAAGGCGTATGTACCGTTATAAGATAGTTGATTTTGCATATTCCACGTCCGACATTAGATAATGTAGCCATAAAGAAAATTACAGCCACTTCCATACTCCACACCCACATGCAAGTAAACATTTCCTTTATCGCTGAACCTCACCACGAATCATGCAGCTGTACCGCAGGGCACTGTCTTTACTACAAACCCGTGTACTTATAGACACGAACATTGATTTTACCGAGATTTATGTGCTGTATTAAAAGATATAAAGATATTCACGAGATTACGATCGTGATCGACTGCAAAATCAATACGGAGAAGGGATCGTGCACAAAGTGGGCGTTTAACCTCTGACCGAGGGCGTGCGGCGGCGCGGGCGCACACTGCGCGTCAAACCATCCATCATTGCCGCTATCTGTGGCAAATTAACCCACTACACAGACGCCACCGACGTTAGTCGACCAATACAGATGGCACCTCTTTGCTAACGGACTGATAACATTTCGAGGGTCATTTTCCCCGGTCGGCTGCTAGGTGAGCCACCCGAATGCGACGTTTACAAATCACCCGGCACCGGGAACGTCACGGTTTCCAATTTACTTTCATCTGCGTCTCGAATATCGCTGACCTCGGCGACCGTCATAGGAATCGTGAAATCGATCTCATGGGAAACGCTATTTGCATGTCGATTTTCATGGCTAAATAATTTGTCGAAAGTGCCTAGTAGACCAATCCTAATTTGTTTTACCTTGATTGCGCAGATTTGAAAACAGGTCGCAGAAATTTCCACTGTTTCCAAGGGACTAATCGCTGCTAAGGGGGGACAACGAGAACAAGAGAAGGTAGGGAGCTATTCAAAACGATTTTGATTTTATCAGAGAAAGACGCAAGATTCTATAATGTCTAATGCACATTTCCCTAGCGGATTTCTTAACCTTTCAATACAAGTTAGCCGGCAATACATACCCTCTTGCCTTTGCAAAGTGACAGTTACATATTTTTTTACCAGCTATATCTGTTGAATACAGGAGAGATTTTTATTCCTTAGCGATCGACGCAAGATTACAAGGAAGCCTATGGCACGGCATTACACCTTACTATATTTTCTAACTAGCTGTTGCCCGCGACTTCGTCCGCGTGTATTTTGGAAGTAGGTACCTATCTCTGCTATGTACAGACATACATCGTCTAGTTATAATTTTCCAATGGTAAAATGGATCATTCTAAGTACCTTCACCATAATTTAAGGTATACCATACCTTCAGGAACAAACTATGAACACCGTATCCAATTTGGTGAACAAAGATAAAAATTTAAAAAATTGTTGTTTTCACTTCTATTGCTCATAAGACTTCTCATATCAATTTTTATTATACGTGTGTATTTTTAAACTAATACAGTATGGGCAAAACCAAAACCATAGGAGATACAGGGAAACTGTCTTAGGAACCTTTAGGTATTTTTTCGTGATAACAATTTTGACATAGTAATCGGAGCAGCTGGAGTTCAGGTGGCATGCATGAATAAGTAGTAAGTTCCTAAGTACATTGCACAGTACAGTTACATTTTATAAGAAAACATTTTATTAAATTTGACTAACTTCTGCTGCTTGGATTTTTTTCTTCCGATACAATAAAATGATTCTAACATGAAACTAAGTCGATACGCATTTTTTAAAAATAATAAAAATTATTTTTCACTGGCGTTCTATGAGAAAACATTTTATTGAATTTGACTAACTTCTGCTCCTCAGATTTTTTTCTTCCGATATAATGAAGTGATCCCTACATGAAACTGAGTCGAACCGCATTAAAAAAAATATGTGCAAATTGTCTCATTTTTATGGACAACACACGCTTGACCAAAAAATTTCTATGTCATAAGACACTTTCCCTGCATTTCCTATGGTTTCGGACTTGCCTATACTGTCCCAGTTAAAAAAAACACTGATATCTCCTATGTCTATGACATCGTCTTGTTACGTTAAATGATTTATCTGTAAATGACGATAACTTTTTTCGCTGTCATCCGATTTCAATGAAACAAAGCCTATAAGTTGCGCCAGGCTGTGCTTAATCTTCCTGTGAAAACCGCAAGAAAATCCGTTCAGTAGTTTCGGAGATTAGCGATTACAGACAGACAGAAAGACAGAAAGACAGAAAGACAGACAGACAGACAGACAGAAAGACAGAAAGACAAAAAAATTTAAAAATGCTTTTTTGTGTTCTGTTACTCTTTTTTTATCGTCCACACTCATTTTTTTATAAATTTATTCAAAGTACAGACACACGGTTTCTACAGATTTATTATAAGTATAGATGATATTATGATTTTTATGACAGTGACTTTTAAATGGTTCTTTCTAAGACTCCCTTCAAAATTAATGTAGGATAGAATATATTGTTACGTATTATTTGCTGTATATAGAATAGATTGACATTTCATATTTTTCAAAGGTAGAAGTTACTATTCTATGGGCTAATGAAGCGAAGTGACATGGAACACAAGCCGGACAGGCGGGCGGTCGCGGCGATACTTAACGTCATTCAAGATGACGCCTCGATTGCAGTCGGCGATATGAAACGGGTTTTATCATCGACAAGCGCCAATTACGAGAGCAAACAATTACGCAATGACTCTCAATTGGGCCAATATTGAGGCGAATCGTGACTCAAATTGAAAAATGAGTTCAATAAATAAAATAAATAAGTTTTATTTTAATATTGAATGAAACTTTTAAATGCATTTGCAAAGAACTAGTTAAAAACTCGACATCAATGGCGAAGATTCATTCATTACAGAAATAAAATTAATTCAAGGAACTGAGTATAAATAAAGCAGAAATAGTCTGAGGCAGGGATCATGTTTGATGACGTAGTCAACAATAATAATGCGTGCAATATTTTACAATAGGCATGGACACTAAACGACCCATAAAAGAGCAATGACGTAGTCCAGCTAGAGCACTAGTCCCAATAGCACCTGCGCGAATAGCACCTTGCCTAAAGTTGCCTAGTCCATGAAGGGCACCGATCAATAGTTTTGGCAGGTGCTATTCGGAGATAAAAAACAAACTGAAAACTTAAAGTAAGATAACAATAATACGTAGGTCAGATTAGAAAACCCTTTGAGGTCGGCAACGTTTTAAAATGTTGAAATTCCAAAATGGTAATTCCCACAGTGATGAAATTGCAAAATGCTGTGTTATTGAAACTGGTAACAGTTGTCATGTCACTGACTAAGCTAAGAAGGTCATCACTATAAAAGATTACACGCAGTTCTGGCAATGAGTTGATTTTGACAAAAACATCGTAAAAGCAGCGACTTAAGGAGTTTCCACACTACGTCTAGACTGAACCCACCGATACTAATCGATGATTGCTGCCCATTAAGCCGAACACACACTTATAAGTGTTATAATGCACGCTACCCGCTACCCTGTACTGTGGTTCTCATATCACACGCAAGATCTTGCAATCATTAGACTACATTTATAATCTACTCGTAACAATCTTGACTAACAAAAAATTTCATTGCACCGGTTATTGACTCATGTATTTTATTTACATAGCGTCTAGCGTAATATCAGATAATCTGTAACTTTTGATGTGAGGCTATACAATTTATATAGAGCGTCAGTGGCCTCGGGGATAAGACGCGACCTATCATATCGAAAGGTCCGAGGTTCGATCCCCGGTTGGGCCATGTATGTACCAATGGGTTTTTTCACGAAACTTAAGTACATGTACTGACTGCTCTCAAACGGTGAAGGAAAACATCGTGAGGAAACCTGCATACGCCGAAGAAGAAATTCTTAGGCGCATGTGAAGTCCACCAACCCGCACTGGGCTAGCGTGGTGGACTATAGTCGTTGAGAGGGTAGGCCTGAGCCCCAGCAGTGGGGAGATATTAATAGGCTGTTGATGATACAATTTAGACTTGTCTAAGGTACTGGACGTTCAAAAGCTTATTAAATCTGATGATAAACAATAAAAATACAATTACCTCATGCCTATGCCTCATTTAGTGCGTTGTGTTGCGTCGTCGCAGCGTCAACGCTGCGTCGTTTTCCATATATTTTTTGTGTCATGCCACATTAAGGCGTATCCCAGATACACACGGCCTGCGGTGGCGGCCTACCACAGGCCGCAGCTTCAATATGAAAACGCAGGCCGCGCGTGTCTGAAGTCTCACATACATTGCGTATGGAATACGTCGTGTGGCATGCGATGATCCGTTGCGACGACGCAACGCAACGCAGTAATGAAGCACCCCAATAAGTCGACATAATGTTTCACATTTTATTACACTAATCAATAAAATAACTGTAGGTAATTAAGTCAGTTTAGAAGCTGCTGTGAAGGGACTTTGTATGAGAGTAGTAGGAATAGTAAATAGTACCTACAAAATATCAATGTTAAAAATGATAATAAATAAAGTAGGTAAACATTATTGAAACAACGAATGCCATGTATAATAAAACTAATATTTAAAATAGTAATGTCATGAAATAAATAAATGTTGCTAATACTGACGAGGCTGTAATAAAATTAAAATAATAACTATAAATTGCAGAACTTGGTCACTACAGGGACCTTGATGTCGAAATAGATCATTTTGAACATCAGAACAATTAAAATAAAGAGCAAACGAACCAATCAGTAATCAGAGTACAAGAACCGTTAGGTAATGGATACGTCGTCGATACTAGGCTTAGGGCCTCTTACACCGCTTGCCGATAAAGTCCCAGATACCCTATCTGCAGGTTGTCTGACAGATAGCCTATTTTTTTTTGTTTCACAGGTATCTGATTGTCTTATCTGACAGATAAACTAACAGCAAGAACAAGTAACTGTTAGTTTTTTATCTGTCAGATATTTTGAGACTTGAGGTCTGAAAAGCAAAAAAATTTATCCGACAGATTTATCTGATAGATTAGTTTATCTGTCAGATTAGTATCTATAACAATGTCAGCAAGAGTGAAAGAGGCCCTTAGTATCACAAGCGGCCCACGGGGGACCGAGCGTAATTTGCCACGCGTAATATCTGTAATACACATCGACGGGCGACGTCCAATGATGAAGAAATCTATTAACTCGTCCGCCGTCCGCGGGCTATGGCTTCGAGATACAATTTCTCGAGATTTGCGGAAACTGATACGATAATTCGTTAAATCGCTGATCTAAGATGTTATAGACCACAAAACTATAGGCTTTAGCTTTTAACAGAAAGTCGAAGTTAAAACATATTTATTTTAAATTGGATGCAGATATCGCTTTCTGAATGTTAAATTAAAATAATAAAATTACTTTGGGACACCTACAGGTTAGCGTCTTAGAGGTACGAAATTTTGCATTGCATGTCAAATGATTGGTTTAATATACCTAGTTTCAGTCTTGGGCACCGATTTATCTATCTTCTCAAGGAATATGGAAGTGGTCATTTTGGGAATGGTCATTTTGGGAAGTGGTCATTTTAGGAAAGGTAATTTTGGAAAGTGGTCATTTCGGGAATGGTCATTTTGGGAAGTGGTCATTATGAGACGAAGCCGGACTTTCCCCCGATGATTTCATTCACAGTTCAAAAGTAGTCAGATTTTTTACAAAAAAAAAGTGAATTGGAGAATAAATTTAGTTTCTTACCCGTTGGGTCTATTTCCTGGAAAGTCAGTCCGAAGGGAATTCCCCATATTCAATGAAGTTTATAATAAACTTAGGGCTTCTTTCACCACTTCCTGATATTGTTACAGATAGTAATCTTAGTGATAACTAATCTATCAGATAAATCTCTGTGATAGACTATATAAAATGTATAAGATATAGGCAACCTGTGAAACCAAAAAAAATAGGCTATCTGTCAGATGACCTGCAGATAGGGTATCTGGGACTTTATCAGCAAGCGGTGTAAGAGGCCCTTAGTATTGCTTTGCATTGCCACCGATAGCTATTTGACTGTCGAATTTCAATACAGGATTTAATATCAATTCACAATAGGACATAGAGTTATTGCTTCATTTCCTAACAGTAGTCCAATCTAGATCGATTGCAATAGTCGTATTTCTGATACAAGTGACCATAGCTGAATAAGGCCAATACTGCTTTATAAACCTTTACGACAATAACACGATAGACTGGATCAATCTCTTGTGAGTTACGACATTTATCTACCTATCTATTACATCTAAGTATTTACCGTTGGTTATAATATAAATTTTTGTTTTATTTTGTTTCCATTTCAGTGGTTAGAAATATATGTGAACCATACTATAATTTTTTTTATTATATTTATTATAATTTAATACAATTTAAGCCATTTGGAATACGTAATCGAGATTAAATATAACTTTCTTTTAAGTTACCGAATATTACGTGTGTTTACCCAAAACAAAACCATACGAGTCTTATTATAAGTAGGTAGGTACTCTTATTATAAGTAGGTACCAGCAATCTAAAATATGTGTACCTATGTAGTCTTACACACTAATCTTGAGCAGTGCATTATAAACTATAATATAAAGCATACTTTCGCGTATAACTCATTGTGAATTGATTTGCAAACCCCGTGAAGGGACCTGAGAAAGCTAAACTCGCAATAATTCATAGCTTCGGATCCATTTATTAATAAATGACCGCTTATAGGTCAGCCAGAGAGAGCTGCGTGTCATCCGCCGGCTGCGTTACTCAGGACCGCAGCCAGGTCGCTTGGAGGCTCAGGATTTGAAGGCATTACGTTTGAACAATCAGCTTGCACAATATGTTTATTATTGTTCTACAAACTTTTTAAAAGATGTGTTCTTGGATGTTTGTTGCGCTGTTTCTTCCTAGGATGCGGTGGTCGATAAAAATTAAATGTATCAGAATGTAAGTATAGACTTACCAAGTTATCTGTGAACTGAAGGGTGGCTCTGCCATCGTTCCATGCCCGTCATTTTATATATTTTGCGCTGACGGCCGAATGACATTCTGCGTAGTTCCTGATTCTGCCACTTCACAGAATATTGGACGTTTTCAGATTGGACATTATTCAGTTTGGTCATATTTCAGTTCGTGCATGGTCGTTGGACATTTTTCAGATTGGACATTATTACAGTAAATCTCTACTAACTTGGTATAAAAACGCGCGCACTGCTTAACAGTTTTTGTCTTTGGCTTTAGACTATCTGTAGATCTCCCTCCTCTGACAGTGGCGATTTATGTTATTAAAATTATCATTGATTTTACAATAGGCTTTGTTACAAATAGGCCGGCTTTGTCACTATATTACAAACGTTTCCTATAATAAATTGAAACCCTTCCACTCGACGTTGCTTCTGCTCCTAGTCGCGTGGCGTCGTCGTCTGTAAGATCCGATATCCGACAGGTACGGATTTCTCAGTTCAGATGTAAAGACGTGCGTGCTTTGGCCAAGGCCAAACGTGGCCAGCCGAGCGTCAGTGGCGTCGCGGCCTATCATATCGAAAGGTCCGGAGTTCGATCCCCGGCTGGGCCATGTCATGTACCAATGGGTTTATTCTCGAAACTCAAGTACATTTAGGTACTGACTGCTCTCAAACGGTGAAGGAAAACATCGTGAGGAAACCTGCATACGCCGAAGAAGAAATTCTTAGACACATGTATAGTCCACCAACCCGCACTGGGCTAGCGCGGTGGACTATATAGCTCGAACGCCCTCGTTGAGAGGGTAGGCCTGAGCCCCAGCAGTGGGGACATAGGCTGTTGATGATGATGAACCATGACCAACGGTGGTCGTCAGTCAACAAGTGAACATGAATTTTACGGCAGTTGCCTTTTTCCAATGTTCTGATCGATTTTACAAGTACGTCCAATATCATTATCGAAATGACACTTCGTCCTTCCTCGATCGCTACTTAATGCATGATTAATGCAGTGGCCATCATTTCTGATGATGAGGCTTAAGTGCCTGAGGAAAATTAAAGCGTAAAACCAGTATTTATTTTTCGGAACTGTAGTACCAATACGGTGACAATAATTTTATGTTAAAAAGAGATTTTTATTACAGGGGTTTTATTAGCCAAGTCTAACCTAGTCTCAAACCCGGCCTGAACAATGTTACATAAACATTTATCATTATTTCGCCATTGCGATAAATAAATTGACGTCCTTTGGTTGGGGCAAGCCTGATGAGTAGACAATTACCCTATTTTGCATTACTTATCAAATTCAATCTATTTCTTGAGCCTATGTTTATGAATGGACGTTCATAGACGGATTGATATACTAACGGATTAAACATACATACATACATCTCATACTTTGCTTGCATAGTTTGGGGTAAAAAGGATATAGAAGGAAGAAGTGTTGTAAACATTTATCATTATTTTGCCATTGCGATAAATAAATTGACGGCCTTTGGTTGGGGCAAGCCTGATTGATTAGACAATTACCCTATTTATTACCCCTGGGACATAGCGTGAAGATATGTATGTAAGTATATTATTATGTAAGTGTTGTAAACGTACAAGAATAAGTACTTAAAATATGTGTTTAATAATGTAAAATAGCTTCAGGATAATTGGAAAGCAGTTACCCACAGTAAGTATTGTACTATGATGTGGCTTGTATATGGTCACCCGAACGCCTCCGGTGTTCGATATAATTGCCAATAATTTTACGTCATACTTAATTTTCTATAATATTGAGGAAGTTAATATTACCGGGCTGATTGTACGGAAGGTGCGTATCTCATCTCATCTTGTCATTCATCCGTTGTTTGTCATTCAGCCGGGTTATAAACTCTATAGTATAGTTTTAACAGGTAAGCAAAGCAATGAGACCAAAAACACAGGTAACTCAGTGAATGTATGAAAAGTTTGTCTAAAAGAATTAATTAAGTACCATGCTTATTATTAATTTGCTTTTTATGCGAATAAACTTTATGTTGTTATATTCGTAATACAGAAATCAAAATGCAGACGCGTGCACCTCCCGCCCGCCCGCATAAATATCTTACATGCAATTTTACAAGTCAAAATACAAAACACAAATAACAAATAAAGTTTATTCGCGGAAAAAGCAAAGTAATAATACATAATATTTTTATATAATGGATTTCCGCAAAGTAATGCCTGATTTACTGACTGACAAATTAAATAATTGAATATCTACAGCGGCAGCGTTAAGACGTTTTTGGATAAAAAGCGAAAATAAATATTGAAATTTTTTATTGAAGAACCGCAGTGCTGTATTTGCGCCCGTGAAGGTTGGGCATGAACCCAGCTATAAAGCATCTGATCTGTTTTTTGTACACCCTGATAGATCACTTTCATTCAATTAAATCAAATCACCGCATCCGTAATATCGAACCGATTGGCATAATCCTATCGTAGACTCTACGCTAGATTCAGTATTTCCTGTTCACTGATCTGTAAGTATATGTAAAGGTTGTCGGTACAGATTAATTCTTTATCAATGCGCTTACATTACAGGTGAAGACAGACGGAAGAACTGACAAGAATCTACTTACCTAATTAAACTTCGTGTACTAGGTCCTAACAGCAACCGCTGAGTCAAATAAACCTGAGGACGTTGGTAGTTAATAGATACCGACATTTGCTAGGCATAAATAATCAAATCAAATGTAACTAATTAAAAACGCAAGAGTTTGGACATGGTTCGCAGATGAAAACGAACCAGCGAAATACAATTAATGTTTACTCATCGAGTGTAGAGCCATAGTAGCCTAGTCGGTACGTTCATGAGGTCGTGGGTTTGATCATGGCACGTACCAATGAGTTTATCGAAAACTTAAGTAGTTTATTATAATACCACAGGTTTTTCGGTGAAAACATCGTGAGGAAACTGCATACGCCAAAGACTGGTATTTACTATTCTAAGGCGTCCACCAAAAAAAGGGATTGGGGCACCGTTTGGCGGACAGGGTTCTGGCACCTGAGATCCCATAGGTCGCCAGGTATTTCTGGCCTCCTAAGATTAGATATCGAGTGTAACGAACACTAGAAATTTAATAAAGCAATGTATGGTAATGATTCTCATAGTTTCCTCTCTGAAACATGACATGAGTTAAAATACTCGTAAACGTCCATGACGCCCACATAATGAAGCGATAGTCCGAGTCGAATCGTAAATTTGATCTAACAACATAACGCGTGTAGCCACGCCGGTTATTATGTGTGCGAAGCCAACTTGTTGAGGAGTTATGGTGTTTCTTAGCAGAACTGATCTCAGTTCTAAGGATAGTATTTCACATTGATTACACCTACCTAATTGAAAAAGAAAAAAATCCGTATGTTACCCGGAATAGAATATTTATTATATGAAGACTGGGATGTCGGAAAATACGCCATAGAGCTGCGTGGTGGATGGTGTGTGGTGGTTATAGGAACTCCTCAATGGCTAACATTCGTTTCAAAATCGACCGAATAAACTTCAAAGTCCGGAGAAAGAGAATACGCGGCTATTCGTGTTGGATAAACTTACTCCTTCAAGCCATTTTCAGCTTTATTTTAAGTGGGGTTATTAATTTTGTCAGCGTAAAATCCGTTTTGTCCAGGGTCAGGTACACACAGACCCTCCAGAATACTTATGGGCAGCAGAAACTTCAGTGCATCCCGGCTGTATGTATTACGTAGATTGAAAATAGATACCTACCCGTAAATTTGCGCTAAGAAATCATGGGTCAAAATTGCAATCGGCAGTTCTGCTTACGACGTTGATTGTCTCAATGTAAATTAAGGAAGACAGCCCAGCTGACACCTGCAACCTTTGAATAGTTAAATTCATTCAAATATTTAGATAGATTCTACGGCGCACGGTTGAACACCGATTAAGCGACGTACTTGCACGGGTTGTTGCACTTGCATTCAAAGATTGCAGGTGTTTATGAGCTCATGCTGAATACAAATCTACGACAAAGATGTACCAAACATCAACAGCCGTGCGTACGGTATAACGATAAGAAACAAATGGTACTTTGCTTACACCTAAAAACAATGAGCAACGTTAAAACAATCAAAGTGAAAATAAGTAACAATTACTTTTTATTAGCCCTAAATTACAACTCTTTATTCTGATGCTTTTTCAGCATATTTGGAGCGATCGCGGCGCCATATACCTAGCTATCTACTATTCCATCAGGTAACTTCTGATCTCATTTGTATGAGTTTTACTACCATTCAAGTTGGCGAAACCATACCATAGAATTCTCTTGTTCACAACATTTTTACAACATATTGCTTGAAACTAGTCTAGATATTACTATTTTTTCGCATCCAAAGAACCTACCCAGAATACAATCAGCGAATGTATGGACGAATCAATAATTTGAGCAGCCGTGACGTAACCAGCCTCGAACGAAGCCACACTCATATGAATTATACATCAAGCTTTATGGGCCAGAGATCTACTTGTAGCGATACTATATTAAGCTATGCTATGTTAATCGACTAACATTGACATCTTAATCAACCCGCTGTCACCAGAATAAGTATCTAGCACGTTAAATTATGTGTATTTCTTAAATGTTTTATGGGACTTTCCATCACGTGACAAATACTCACTCAGTTCTTAAATTTTTTATACTAATCTATGGTTTATCAGAGGTTAAGCCACGTGTCCACCAAAGCTAAGCGGAGAAGAGATGGGCTCTTTCACACTACGACGATTACGACGCCGACACGACACTGGTATACCGTTAGCTCGGACGACGACGATATCGTCCGACGATATCGGTATGTGATACGATGTAACCAACAGTGCGGTATGCCACAGCAGTCTCACCCCGAACTGTGTCGTCCACCTATATCGGCTCGACAAACGATACCGTTGACTACAACGACACAGTGTACACGCAATCTAAAGGTTCCAGATAGTTACCACCAGATTGACTATAGTAATTGCATCACGCTCGCTGGCAGTGGACTACAGGACCAATGAATGCGTCTAATTTCATTATGCAACCGAATCGCACACAACCCATAATTCGATTAGATCAATAAAGTTCGATTTCTAATCCGATTGCGGTTACACTATACGATCTATTTTCGATTGTAATATCGATTGAGCCACATTATTGACCGAGCGAGCGAAGCGAGCGAAGCGTCTACGTTTCGAGACTGGCCAAAAATGCTCTTGTCCGGCTGTCTGTCTGTCTGTCTGTCTGTCTGTCTGTAATTCTCTACAGGTCGCATTTTTCAACCGATTTTGACGAAAATTTGGCATATGTATAAATTAATTAAACCTACAAAATGAGTAGAATAAAATTTTGAAAAACATTTTTTTTAGAGTACCTACCATACTCGCAAAGTGGGAGTAAACTTTTTTTTTCTTGTGAATCCCATAGTGTGGGATATCGTTGGATAGGTCTTTCAAAAATATTGCTGGTGTGTGAATACCATTTTTTCGATTTAGGGATCCGTTGGCGAAATATTAAGCTTTAAAGCGGTAATTTTTGTTAGAGTCACGTGTCCCCCCCCCCTGCCAGCTAAACGGTTGCTTCTGGAAATGTGTAAAAATTCATGGCAGTAGCATATATAACGTAGTTACAAGGAAAACTATTACGGCTAAGTAGGTTCTATTAGTTTTTGAGTAATAGTGGATCGACTTAAGAAAGTTGAAAAAATAAATTATGTTCATAGAACTGCATACGTAAAATGGAAAATTATTTTTTTCCGCGTGATATCCATGGTGTGGGGTATCGTTGGATGGGTCTTTCAAAAATATCGCGGGTGTGTGATAAACATTTTTCGATTCAGGGATCCGTTTGCGAAATATTAAGCTTTAAAGTGCTAATTTTTGTCACTTTAGTAGGTACTTTTTCTGTTTCCAAAGTTGACTTTTGTTGGTTTCTTTTAGGTTTGGTTTATAAGGGCTGGCGAGGTCTACTGTTCTCACGGAACTACTAGTCGTTACCTATTTCAATTATGTATACCTACTTTCTTTCTTTTATTAATAAAAGTGTGATAGAAGCAAAATAAAAGAAATATACAGAAAGTAGAACCATTGTCGATTATTGTGTTTTTATTGGAAATGAACTGAAATGTACAATACATCTCACTATGCCAAAGGAGTCGGAAGTGTAAAGTTTTAAAGCCAATCGATATAAAAAAAATTACATGAAAAGGTAGATTTTCACATGAATATTGGCATCTTGAAATAATATTTCTGGTGTTATACAATTTATCTACCATAAAAATTGGGTACGTGCCTAAATATGCTTAAAACCTTCACGATAAAAGCAATCACAGAACAAAAATCGTCAATATTGGCTCATTGGTTCATTTCAAATCAATATTACGTTGTGTACTTCTCGATTGCAACTTTCTCCTACATTATGGGAAGCAGACGTGGTGGAAATCCATCAGATTTGAACAAGAACGATTTCATGTCAAAAGAAAATCATCCACGATCTGCAATTTTGTTGCAAAATGCAGTCGTGCAAGTATATGGCAATAAGACAATGATCGTGATTATCATGATTAATGCGAAATTACGCCAGGGTTATGATTGTATTGTCTAAAAAGCAATTTGCCTATAAAGTAAAATGCCTAAAATCTATGTCTAAAATGTAGAATGCCTGAGCAATAAAATGCCTCAAACTGAAATTGTAAATCGTCTAAAAATCAAATTGCCTAAAATCTTTAATGCCTAAATTCAAATTCGTCAAAAAGCAATTTGACATAGGGCATTTGACATTCTATGCAATATGTTTCGTAGTCAATTTGCACTTTAGACGTTTTGCAAAATAGACAATAATGCGTTTAAGTCAAATTGATTAGTAGTCAATTTGCTTTTTAGACTTTTTGATAGTTAGACATTGTACGTTTTAGACATTTTGTCATATAAGCAAATTGTTGTTTTCACTTCGTACACTGTTGTATGGGCTCAGAGGAAGGTAGGTATCGTATAAAGAACTCGACACGTGTGATAAAAGGCAATATTTGCATAATCATCCCATCCCATACGGAACGAATTCATTATTGTGCCCTATCTCCAGTGCCTAAGACGATCCGTCAATGGATTTTTCAAAAAGTTTACTCAGAATTCAGATTAATAAACCAGAAGGTGCGTACATTGTATGTCGCGCGTTGTGTCAAAAATCGACACGAGCATGGCATACTTGGCGCACGAAATTTCGTGTAAATTTCTGTACTTTGTATTTCTATGACTATAAAATATTTGGCTTCACTTTGAATCGCAAACGCGAAAAATGAAATACCTACATTTTTTTGTTCTGAACAACAACTTTAGCAACAACAATTTAGTTTAGTACCGTCTGGAAAATCTCACAGTAGGAAAAGCAAAAGATTAAACAGTTTTACCTGTAATAATTGACGTGACTTGCTTGACAATGAAAACGCAGTGTGCAGTCAGCTGTCAATTACGAGCGCGTGGGCGTCGTCATGCTTGACATTGGAAAGTAGTTGTGGTGTTAATTTATACACTGCAACGTGTCGGATGTACAGTCGACCGCACTTCAGTCGAAACACGACCTTGAGCTGGCCTAGCCTATTAGAGAGTCTATACTACGAGAGACCAGTTTATACTGGTTTTGCTTCCACTGACTGAGGTTCTTTATCAACATAATCAAATCAAAACAAATCAACAGCCTATTCATATTATGTCCCCACTGTTGGGAGTCAGGCCTACCCTCTCAGCGTGGGCGTACGGGATTGTTCATCACGCCAGCCCAGTGCGGGTTGGTGGATTTCAAATGCAGGTTTCCTCACGATATCTTCCTTCACCGTTTAAGAGCAGTCAGTAAATGTAAGAAGTACCTCCTTAAGTTTCGATAAAACCCCATTGGTACATGGTACGGCCGCGGACCGAACTCGGACCTCTCGGCGTGACAGGCCGCGTCGCGTCTTCCCTACAAACGCCACGTCTCAACATAATAATAAAAAATTATAAAATTAGTTTTAAATTATAACGCCTAGCCACAGGTGATTATACAATAATGAGCCGGTCATTGCAGTAAATCAGAGGCGCCTGCGGGCGGCCCTGGCCACGCCCCCGCGCTTTCAGCGAAAGCGACAGCCCTGCGAAGGGCGATACTAATGTGAGTTGTGGTTGCCATGGTTACTGTTAAGTGGGAACAACATTCTTAAGTCGGGTTGTATTTAAATTAATTTATTTTTAAAAATTTCTACAAAACTTATAGTCATTTTGTGGGTCACAAGTAACCCAACGATTAACAATTCTACCTATACAAAATGCTATTTTAAATTTTGTACTATTAACTGTATGAGTTATTTTGAAGGTACACAATTATTAAGATTAATAGAAAGTAATTCTATTAAGGAGCGAATTTTACGGAACATTAAGTACATTAATTTGAAGAAAAGCTGGCATCTGTAGATAAAGCTTTTAACAGAATAAAGTGTCATAACGATCAGATACAGGTGGACAAACGTGGCGTGGTTGAGGAGTGATCAATAACATGGGATTGATATAATAAAATAAAATAATATTTAATGCTGGCATTGCAAACGAACTAAGAATTCCTCGGAAAGAAAGTACAGAATCGCAAGGAAAGTACAAAATTCTGCAGGAAAGACAGAAAAACGCGAGATCGTCGAGAACGAGAGAGAAGAGATTTTGTGTTAGGCGTATCACAGACGCACGCAGCCTGCGGTGGCAGTGGCGGCCTGTTGTATTCCTGCAATGTATGTGGGACTCCAGACACGCGCGGCCTGCGTTGTCATATTGAAGCTGCGGCTTGCGGTAGACCGCCACCGCAGGCCGCGTGTGTCTGGGATACAGCTTATCGTGTGTAAGTACAACAAGTTGTCCGTCTCATTCCCGCCTGATGGCCACCGTAGCGATAGCGCTAGGTGCGTCCGCCGTCAGCTGTAAAATCCGACCAACGAATTATTGCGCAGGGAATTACAAAGATCTCGATGCACTTTCTATTGCGCCCGCGCTTATTGAGCGGATATAATAAGCAGTTTTTCAATTGCGCGTCCGCTATTCGATGCCAGTCCATACAGGAGAGATGACAAGTTATTAGCACCAGTAATGGAAAACGTCAAGGGACAGTAACTAAAGAAAAAACGTAAGAAGCATTAAGTATGAGTGGGTCTTCCTCGAGAAACTTAGTAGCTTCATACTTAAAGCTCAAAATTTCATTTCCGCACTAAACTGATATAATATCAAAGAATGAGGATATAACTAGACAAGTAGTTAGGTACCTACATGCTTTTGTATGCCCGCACAAGCACAATACATACCCGCATCAAAAACAAACTTAGAAATATACATCAAAACTCACACTGTATAAGTTTTTTTGAAGAATTAAATACAAGACCTTTAGTACAACCAATTGGAAATAGGATAGTGCAATGAGCCCATCAAATATCGGTATCCCTGATAAATAACAATCGATACTGTTGCCTACAAACAACGTCACCCACGCGTCTACAGCGGGCGGTAGGCCCGCCGCACGATAACTTAAAATCAATACACTCTATTTGAAACTAATCGATATTACCTATATCAATAACTGACTAATGCTTGAACATTTCTGATGAATGAGGAAGTAATTTATCACTCAGAGACTTAATTCACTTAGATTCTAAGATTGCGAGGACTCGATGTCTCAAAGTCAAGGTCATTATAACATTTGGTACATTTAGGGCCTCTTACACCGCTTGCTGATAAAGTCCCAGATACCCTATCTGCAGGTTATCTGACAGATAGCCTGTTTTTTGGGTTTCACAGGTATCTGATTGCCTATATCTTAAATATTTATATAGTCTATCACACATATTTATCTGATAGATTAGTTTATCACTAAGATTACTATCTGTAACAATATCAGGAAGTGGTGAAAGAAGCCCTTATACACGTAATTTATTTTACTACCACCGCTTCTCTCGTACAAACTTTGAATTCAACTGTAAACTTACACGTAGGTAAGCAGAATATGAAATTGTTAAGTTTTTCAACATAATTTATTGAAGAAGGTATTAATATTACTATGGAAAACTTAAATCACTATAATTTTTTGACAGTTTCGTGTTTCCCCGTGGAATGTAACAGAAAGAACATGTCTTCTCTATGAGAAGATAATGATAATTAGACCACAGAAGACTGTATTTTGAATGTAGATTGGTGGTGCTTATTTACTTACAACAAAGTAAGCAAGTGTTTATAATTGCCTGGCAACATTTGCGACAGTAGCGGTTAATTGGCACTATGTTGCCACTGCGAGATTCTCTCCATGCCAACAGGTTATTATATTCTAAATGGCCGGGAAATTGTCAACGATGAATGTGTTGCATTTAAAGGCTGGACAACTTACATAGCAAGTAAAGAAAGTGTGAACAGTGATAATAGCCATAGCCATTGCATTAGCAAGAGTTAACGACGACTTAGACTAATGATTATGATATTAGGATGCTTTCGGCCGCCATATTGTGTAAAAAAAAACTAAGAAACAACAAACAATCAAAAACAAAACTTAACTCATACATTTTATCAAGGAGATTCGAACCTCTTTTGTCGCGCGCGCGCTCCCTGTGGAGATCGCATCTTGCAAATTTATTATGGGAAACGATGAAAAATTCTCTGTCAAAATCAGGGGGGGTGCGGACAAATGAAGCGGATTAGCGGGAGGAAGTTGCTCATACAAATTTATATGGAGTTTGAAAATGAGAATGTGTGAGTGAATATCAATTTCGATATACATTTGGCACGATTTTGGCACCCCCTAAAATGATTTTGTTACTCATCCACATAGCTTTTTTTTAATTCATGCATTTTATCAACGTTATTCATGTACAAATGTTACCATGCTTTAATAAACAAAAATAAATAAATAATTAAGTACCTACCTATTTCAAAAATAATTAAAATAAGTACAGGGCGTCTAGTAAGTAATGGATGACCTGTTAACTGTCAATGTGTCTTTTCATGACCTATCATAGGTCATGACAAGATCCATACATAACCAGGGTTATCCATTACATACAGGATATCCTATGAACATATATTTTTCTCCTGAATGAACAAGGGCAGGAATTAACAAATGTAAAACCCAAACCAGGATTTTCTCCGCTCTTAGTGGGAATCGAACCCACAACATCTGCGCTAGAGTCGAAATGAAAACTGAATTTGGATAAGTAAACAGCAACTGCACAAGCAAGTATCAACAATCAAAGTATTAGGGCCTCTTTCACCACTTGCTGATAAAGTCCCAGATACCTTATCTGACAGATAGCCATTTTTTCACAGGTATCTAATTGACTTATTTCATCTATTATATATAATCTATCAGACAGATTTATCTGTCAGATTACTATCTGTAACAATATCAGCAAGTGGTGAAAGAAGCCCTTAATGCATTAAATTAAGATAGCGGTCATAAAGATCTACCAATAAATGAATAAACCAACATTAACACTGCAATAATTTTGAAGACTATGGGACATAGAAAAATCCAAACAGGTAATTTATGAATTGATGTAGGTAAACAAGTAAACCTACATAATTCCACACAAAATCTGTTTGGACTTAGATAACAATTTTAATGCAAATAAAAGTTTATAGCTCATATACATACATGCATAGCTGTAACTGCCGTTACAGCTACTTGCTTGCTACTTGTAACACAATTTACAATCGAACAACTATTTGTAAGCCAATAAAATCAAGACAAACGATCTCTTTCGAGTTGATTGCATGTCGGCTACACATACCAATAATTGATCAAGTACAGGCGTAGTAAGTAGGGCAGCTCATTAGTCTCAAGCCCTTAAGTGTGTCAAAAGCCGAATTGAATTCTGACTTGAAGCAATTACAGCAGTTGTTAAACGAAATTGCCAGATATTGGATTGGGAACACCTTTCGATGCATGTGGCATAAATATTATACCCACATCATTATAAAGTTTACTGTAACCATAAACTATACATTAAAATGAATAAGGAAACGGTCTCAGGTGCACTGTAATAAATTGCATTGTAAAGAGATTTGTACTTTTTTCATCTACTGTTTAGGTATTTTGAATTGCCAAAATTGTGTATACCCACAATACACACGTGCCGCTACTGTGCTACCTACTGGTTAACAAATGTATGTAACGAATAACGATGCTTCCTAGCTGCTAGCTAGTTTTAATGCATTATACCACCATTGTTTGAAATGAAGAGTCGCTTTACTTAAATACGCATGAAAAATGATCGTGAATTCCACATTTTGTTCATTACCATAATTCCCAGAATAACCCATTGAACCAAATTGGGCTATAACATTTACTCGCTATCGTGTGAGGGCACTCAAGATAATCTGGATCACTTCGTGAAGTATTAAGTGAAGAGAGAAGCGACTTACGGTATAATAATACGACTGAGCTTTGAAAGAAATAGCAGCTTTTGACTTGTTTACATCAGCAATCTGCTTTGGAAACCTGAACATCGATCAGGAAAGAAGTCGTGCAAATCAGAGGATCAGAGAAGTATTTTCCCAGATAAACGTTGAGATAAATGTTGAAACTAAAAAGATTGTAACAGCGAAATATTATGGTGGCTACGTTTTCCTACTTCTACAGGTGAAGTATTTTAGGTTCAGATCAAAAACCTCCTCCCCTGTCAAAGGGGAAATGCTGCCAGTATCTTGGGAACCCTGCCTCGATGTGGCGCGATGGAAGATATTATTTATTTGTAGTGGGTTTTTTATTTAATATTAGTGAATAGTTTTATGTTATTTTAGTTTGTTTTAGTTTATACCTAGTACTTTGTGCGTTTTATTTCTTTTTAATTTTATTATTGTAATTATTGTTGTGTATGTGTTTTGTAGCAGTAAATAAATATCATTCTATTCTATTCTATCTTGAAAAATAAATTTAGAAAACCTGCACAATTTATAATTGCAATTTCTTAAATCGGTAATCTCGTCACTTGAACCGAATCCTAAAAGCTGAGCAGTTGAAAACGCGTGTGGTTTTAGGCCAAGGCCCAGCTCCGCCCCGTCTCGTCTTGTCATTAGTCGCTCCGTGTGGAAGAGCCCTTAAACTGGGTCAGTCAGAAACAGGCGTGTTTTATTGTGCGGCAAATCGGCCATGTGAACGCGGATTTGCACTCAACCATGCCAGCAAATTGGTGTTAAACCAAAAGTTCGAGATTTGTGCGACCCTTTGGTGCTTTGGTTGGGATATTTCTTGAGAAAAAATATATTAGCGTTTGATATAGGTACCAACTTGTCAGTGAAGGTAACTTAATTTTTAAGGGTGTGGCAATAGATTGTTACCTTTTACGAATATCTGTGAAAAACAAAGAGCGTCAGTGGCCCTGGGGATAAGACGCGGCCTATCAAATCGAAAGGTTCGGAGTTCGATCCCCGGTTGGGTCATGTACCAATGGGTTTTTCTCGAAACTTAAGTACATTTACTGACTGCTCTCAAACGGTGAAGGAAAACATCGTGAGGAAACCTGCACACGCCGAAGAAGAAATTCTTAGGCGCATGTGAAGTCTACCAACCCGCACTGGGCTAGCGTGGTGGACTATAGCCTGAACACCCTCGTTGAGAGGGTAGGCCTGAGCCCCAGCAGTGGAGAGATTAATAGGCTGTTGATGATGTTGATGTGAAAAACAAAACTTTTTAAAATTTTGGGTAGAGCTTTTTTATGCCGACGACGCTCACATCAGATTAAATGAAAATTGAATTAAACGAACGTCATTCAAAGTAGGTATTAAATGTCTTACATGGATACTTTGCTTCCTGTCTTTTGACAACCCCGAACACTATAAAATATCAACTGTCGTATAACTGCACCCACATTTCTACTTATAAATAATACCTTAAGCTTATTAAAATAAGAAAGCCGTCTGTGCCTCAAACCGGGAAGTTACGATCATGTCCAAAGCATAAAATGCGGATTACAATTACAAGACACGTATTTCGCGTGGCGCCACAAGAACAATATGTTATTGTATTGTTCATGTTGTGACTCAGAACGCTATCGCTTTCGTATATCGCCTCATCTGAATACTGTCGAATCATCTTGCGATATGGATTAGCATACCTGCAGAATGAGATTGTCGAGGAAAGTATTGCAACGCCCACGAGTCACATGGGACTCTAAACAAGAGTTGCTTCTAAGAACTGAATACACGAGTAAGGATACTTTTTAACCAGATTGCGACAGACTTCAACAAAGTTAAAATGCATTTTATTAATCCTGGGCCAAAGACATGTAGAGCATCTGATAGATCTAATTATAATCTTTAAAGACAATCGCGGCAATACATGCGGGACACTCTATTGTATATGTACGTACATGAATTAATTATCTAGAGGCGAGTTCGTGTTCGCCGTTCAAGTTTCAGTTTTTTATTTATTAACTTTTCATTTACTCGGCGTATTAAGTTTCGCAGTGCCGACAATGTTGACCGTTACGAATCAAACCGGCTGCAGGATTACGCGGACCGCATAAACCGTTGTATCCGTTGACACTGGCAAAACAATACGGTTTTTGTCACAAAAAATCAAGTAAGTAGTTATGCATGAACATACACAAAACCTAACAGAAACAGTACGAAGTGAATTTCAAGCCGGCGGGCGGATTGATGATGGTGAACTTCATAATTAGTTAATGAATGACTTTATAATTAGACGAAAATTGTTAGGTACCAAATACATCTTAAAATTGGACTTACCTGAGCATCTCTCCTCTGCTGCGGCAGCCTCATCACCGATTGGGCCGCTGGGGCAGGCATCCTCAATGGCGGCGGCGCGACCGATCTGTGCATGGGTACTGGGGGCGGCAAGACCGGCCGCGGGCCTTGAAGAACTGTCACTAATGGCACCAGATGCGGGGGCCGGCTGTCCATCCGCTCACAATCCAGTCCTTGCACTAAAGTAGGCCGTCTTTCCACGATACCAAGGTTTTCCAGCCCTTGCGACCTCCGCTCTATCCTGTCCATCAGGGCAGGATTTTCCGGGCTCTGCATAATAGCTGGCCGTCGTTCAATTCTTTCCATGAAGGCGAGATTTTCCACGCCCTGTCGCGCAGTCAGGTCTTGCGGTGAGACCGGGACGTTCTGTCTGCGCTCCATGGATCGTTCGACTATCGCCAGGTGTTCGGAGGGTCGGATCAGCCGCGGCGGGGCCGGCAGCAGCGCGAGCGCGTTGTCGGGGATTTGCGTGCGCGGGCGCGGCTCAGGGGGGCGCACGTTCTGGCGCGGCGGGGGCGCTGGCGCGCGCCGTGCCCTCGCCGCCTCCGCTTCGTCTGTCATCGGTGCGCGCCAATCTGTTGACAAGGTGATTTGAAATTTAAATTTTGGTACGAACTACAAACACACCCTATTCACACCCCAAAATGAAAGTATGGTGGTAGCGTCAACACAAACTAGGTACGCAGGCAGATCTTGTAAAAATAAATGGTTATTTTTATGTAACTTACTATTTTCTATTTTGATTTAAAATGTTTGATGAATTTTTTTTGTAATATTTTTTATGATTTCTTAAAGAGTGGGTAGAAATTAAGAATAAAGTCCTGCTAAATAAAACTTTATAAACTTTTACTTCGCTTGGTAACATTTTATAAACTTTTTATATTGATGACTAAGCGTAATCAGGCCGCAGCATATGGTCGCCCATTATTTACAAAATACTCATGACTACTACAGTTTTTTCTACCATTGGCCCCATCCCTACATCAAACCTGACGAGTAGACTAGCACCCGTCGAAAAAAACTGAAAAAAAAGTTATTCCCTAAATACTCGGTAAGGAAAATTATACAGGGGACCGACATGTCTGTCGATATCGTTATGTATTTGGAATAGAACCAATGAAATAACGATGTATCACGCAATCCCCTGTCCTGCCTGATCAATTTAATGCGGTGAAATTATTGCTTTGAGTCACGAAAAATAATTATTGTCTTTTATTTATATTATGATAATACACGTTGTATTTTCAAATTGTTGCAATTATTTTGTATTTGGAATAAAAAAATAACATAAAAAGTTATAGCATGGGTTAGGAACACAGATTTAAGATTTATTATTATTATTTTGCTCCCTTGTATGTAATACAGTCTACTATTATTGTATTGGATATTCGCGATGCGCCATCTGTCAGCCGCGTGCGGAACTCGGTAGGCGCCTAGCTCACTTGTTTACAAAGGTGCAATGCGCGCGCATTGGTCCGAGACGCGGCGACACCGGGTCTGCGCTTGCGCTTCGAGATATATTTGTTGCGGCTAAATCAAATCACCCTTTCAAATAATTTGAGATCTTTTTACAGTTATATGATTGTAAATATTATTAACTTTAAAAACCACATAAGCATTATCGTACTTAATATTTATTTAATTTTTCATTATTCTGCATATTTTGGAAATTGTATGGAAACTGTATAACCTGGTTGTCTACTTTTTATAGTAGGTTGATACCTATCTATTTACACTAAAATGTTTATAAACCTTAAAAAAGGTGATCATGAAACATCCTGAGAGGTTTAATTTAAATCGTATATCTGGCAACACATGTGTAATAACGTCTTAACTTACGAGCCGTTATTTTGCCTCGTTATGGTAAGCGTTAAAAACCATAATGACGTTAAAAATAATTATAGTTACTTTTGAATGCGGTCAAGTTTAACAGCTTTACGCACTGCGGAGGCTGCACATTACGATTAAGATAAGTTAGTTGCCGTTCATAATAGTTAGAGACATATTTGCTATTTAGAACTAAAATTAAATTACTGTCAAAATCACATAAAAGACGGGACACTAAATTGGTTAGAGTACTAGAACATAAATAAATAAACACCAGAAGCAAAAATTTTCACCTAAAAATTATGATAAATAATGGTCAAGGAGTATGATACAATAGACCAGGCAACTGCGCGAGTAGGTAAGGAAAGAAGCAATTAAGCAGCTAAGTTGAAAGGTCTAATTGATAAACACAACAAATAAATACAGGAATGGTTGCCTCAATTTACCCGGTTTCACCTCCTTTCCGAGGACTAGCCAGAACAGGTTCGGCAAGTACAGGCGATGGGAAATTAATTACGTGCTAATTAACAACATCCTGTACTAGAGACAAGTTCTATGTTGGTTAAGGTGATAGAGATTTATAGAGTGTGTTTGATTGGAGTGGAGTCCAAAAATGTTTAAAATATCTGACTAGTAATGTCGGTGAAAAAAAGCGCCGCCGAATGACAATATGAGGTTAACGCACTGTTAAAAATAATTAAACAATGAAGTTTGGATATTTTAAAATGATATGTATGCAAGTAATGAATGTAAGATAAGATGCAATCCAAGTCCTTGATTATAATCAAGAATGGCGAAAAACATAAATATAACTTATGAAACATAGAAATCGTTTATAAGAACTACTATTATGAAGCTATACCTAGTGTGCTAATAAGAAGATAAACGAATCAAAACATTCATCAACAGCCTATTAATGTCCCCACTGCTGGGGCTCAGGCCTACCCTCTTAACGAGGGCGTTCGGGCTATAGTCCACCACGCTAGCCCAGTGCGGGTTGGTGGACTGCACGTGCGCCTAAGAATTTCTTCTTCGGCGTATGCAGGTTTCCTCACGATGTTTTCTTTCACCGTTTGAGAGCAGTCAGTAAATGTACTTAAGTTTCGAGAAAAAACCCATTAGTACAAAATCAATACATATCATACAAATAATCAAAACATTATGAAGCTGTTAATGATAAAGACGGTGAAGCACAACACAAAGAGACTGTACCTACCTCGAATGTAAATAAACCCTGTAAAGTTCACTCACAAGCACTTTAAACAAAGCCTCAATTCAATTCCTATCTTTGAACAGTACTTGTGTTTACCGATGCCGTAAACATAAGTGTAACCGGCAATTTATTTGTCGATAAGGAGAGCCAATTCACGCAAACACTAACCAATAATTATAAACGAAACTAGAACTGTTATTAAAACGGACGAAACTTGGCTAGCATTAAATTTGCAAGTGTAGTCGTCATTGCCATGACAACACTGTGTCGACAGTGTTTTTCCCTCCAAAATTGACGCATGCGCATCAAAATCTTCCTTTAACAAACTTCCACGTGTCGTTCGTACGGCGGAATTTATACCTTGGAGTAATTTTGGTACGATTGTTAGAGAAAACTTTGCCGACGGGGTTGCGTGGCTCCCCCACGCGAGTAATTTTCTGATGATAGCCTGCAGTAGCAATTTTCCTATTATTATTAAAATATGTACGTACAGGCATGGAAGGGTGATTGCACTTCACCGAAGAAATAACTTTTTATTGCCCGTTCGAAATAGCTTTGGGTTTTGTATCAGTTTTTAGAATGGGAATGGAAAAATAAGCAGCTTTTATAAATGAGTTGCTTTCGAGTGGTTTTTTTTCCTCCAAAACTACTGCATGGATAAAATGACTTTTATGGTTGGATACTATAGAAAGATAAAATGATTCTCTTTCAAAAGTTTAAAAATGTAAATGTAAAACAAATTAAGAATTAAATTTCCAAAATCTGAAAAGCATACAGTAATTTTTGACAAAATAATAAAGCAAAATCATTTAAGATTCCTTAGGTCTTATAAGACTTGTGTATTCAAGTCACAGGTAATTATCCAGACGAAGGTGCACATTAGTGAGGGTCATTTAGACCACCCCGGAGGGTACGTGGGTTGAATTTACACACATGAGGCAGAGGGGTTGAAAACTTGAATTTATATTTTAAGTTCAAATTACATGGAATTCTAAAAGGACAGTCGGTAAACTACCACCACATTGAAAAATACGCTTTGTAGAAAGAAGAAGTAACTCAGACGTGGTTACTTTCACTCAGCAGTATTTATTACTTCTTTAAATACATCTAATGAAGAAATCTTAGGAATTATTGATACAGTAGACGATAAAAATTAAAAGACAATTGAAATGCGGCAAAAAGCAAATTACAATCACACAGTAAACTTTCAATTAACATCCACACAATAAACTTTCAATTAACAATCCATACAATTAACCTTTTTGCAGAAAGATAATTACTCGTACTTTATGCCTGGGACATAAAATATCTCGATGATTTCGCTGAGTGAAATCGATGCTAAGTCAGATAATACAAAGGCGACGTGTCGGCACGACAAAGTGGATGTCGCACGGTGAATATTAACAGCTCCATCCGCGACAGATGTTGCGTCGCGATAGGGATGTCGCGACCCGCTGTCGACGCCACCGTTTCGCAGTGGCGAGAGTCGCAGGGTTGAGGTCAGGTATGTACGTCTTCGTGGGACATGAGTTAATTTGTTTACTGATTTATTTGTGACATGTTGCTTTATCACAAACTTGAGCAAGAGCAATTATATAGTAGTCATTAAAAGCTCAAATAGTATATGTATACTTGGCTCAAATGTTGCTAATGCTAATTATGCACAAATTTGCTTTATTTGTGGTCAAGTTGAAGCTGTGAGGGAAAAACCTATTTACAGGGGTAGTCATAGAAACCTGGACGAAGTCATGCATGACGATCAGAACTATTTTATACTTATTTTAATTGAACATAAGTAAAGGTTAGCGTTTAAGGCTTTTACATAAATATATCTAAATACGAGTACAAAACGTGAAAGTTAGACTGGTCATATTGATATTATGAAAGAAAGCCATTTCAAGTGTCATGCACTTAGTAGGTTTAAAAACTATATCCACACATGAGCATAACAGTACTAATCCGGTCCGAAGGATCAATCTCGTAGCAACATCTCGCGCTAGTGGCGTGAAAACTGTCGCCGTAGAGATAGCATCAGCGACGAGAGATGACTCCGGCGATACTGGCCGATGTGAGCCGGAAACGAAAAACTTTCTCCTGGAGATAAACTTTTTATGTCCGTGCTGACATGCCGCGTAAAGGATAATGCAATATAACGCGAATGAAACCGTGTAGTGAATGTGTGACGCAACCTGAGATTTGCGGTTTCCGAAGAAATTTCCAGCCATAGTCCGTATAAGGAACTTAGTTTAGATTTACCCGGTTTTAAAGTTATAGATGATAGATGATGTTGATCAAAATGATGATGAGTTTACGCATTCAGAAGAAATGACTTGCGCATTTCATTTACCAGTTTAAAGTCTAACCTGTTACGATATGAACAAAAGCCACTAAAATAATTACACTTGCATTTACATCAATTATTATTTGTTTAAAAACAATTTGGTTCAAGTGCAAACTAATTTTTGTCGTATGAACGTCTACGAACTTATGGGCAAAGATGATGCCTTCGCAACATACCTAGAGCAGACCCTGTGCACAGTCAATAGGTACGTGGTAAAAGCTAGATTGGGTGTATGATTGCTGCTCGTCGAGGTGAGGAATCGGACGCCTTTCTCTTCACCTAACAAACGAGCCAGGATGCTGCGCATGAGTTATTTATTCAAATCCGATGCCGTTGAAGCTGGTCACGTCTCAGTTATGGACGTTTGCTAGATGTTCGGGGCGTAAAAAGGGTAGGTACAGTGATTCGCTGAGCGTTATAATCAAATATGATCAAAAGTGTAGCCTTAAGAAATTATCTGAAGTATATACCTATGTTAAGTTTTGCTACATTGGCAACATATGTGCCGAAACTGAAAGCTATAAGTTTACAGTACCTAAGTAATAGCTTATTTATTGCAAAATGAAAAACATCAAGAACTTCTATAGAAGCCATTGGAAAATGTATGTCTGTGCAATAGCGACTTGAGATTGGCACATAACTATGTCATTTCATATGCCTTCAGGCATTACATTCGCTTTCGCAACCACCCCGGCCGTCACTCTAATTCATACCATGCCATTAGCTGCAGTTGCAGGTGTTTGCCACGCCATGGCATTCCTAAATAACAACACCCGAGGCGCTATTGATGAGTGTTGTTGCGTTGCCAATGATTGCTTAAAGTTCAGTCACGAGCGAGGATAATTTGCAAGTTTCGATGTTTGATAGTACAGTCGGCTCAGATAAAATCTTAAACATTAGAACAAATATCGGAATGCTCAGACATGATTCTCCTCTTTAAATATTCGGCACTGTTATGTCACAAAATATAATTCCTACTCCTGTAATATAGGAAACGTCCATCCGTTAACGTTTTTTTATGCTTGCAAAATCTTACACAGTTTTATATTGGGTAGTTATTATGATATTTAATCTTTGGAAAGGATTTTGCAAGTAATAAACTGATACAGGTAGTAGAAAGAAGGATCTACAAATGTTAAGAGCTGTTTTTTTCCGCACTCTGTACCTATTACGGACACTCAGCTCCGTAAATATTTGAGTGCACCTCGAAAAGAGATTAGTCATTTGTTTTTCACAGACAATGATGATCATAGTTTGACCTTAGCGTGATTATGTCTGGTCATTGCTTGAACTAACACCATCTCAGATACAATTTACTCAAAGTAGATCACTCTGAAATTCAGGCAGATACTCGTAGAAAGATAAATAGTTGTACCTACATTTAGAGTATCCTATACCTTCGGTATATAAACCTACGTGCTATTAATTTTTATGTATTCCTTGCTATTAGATATAAATATAGTAACCCTTTATCAAGTAAGTTACCCTAAACAATCTGGTGCGGTGTGCGTTTGAGACCTAACAGGACGTTATCGACAGGCTGGTGATGAAACAGTAAGTTTTCAACAATAATAAAGTAGAAATTCTACTTACCCATATTGTATGCAACTGACTGTACTAACGTGTTTGCCGCCAGATCCTTATCCCACCTGTTGAGACCGGCACGTCTTATTGTTTAGTGTAAAATTGCCTTTTGTGTTTCGTTAGATGGTGTAAAGCTTTAGTGATTTAATTTTATACCTAACTACGTATGTTTTATGAAGATATCCAAAATGTTTATTGTTTTACAGAATTCAAACAAGTTTCGCTGTTTGTAGTTGAATATTATTTAACTAGCTGAATCTGTTCGCTATTGTGTTTAAAAATGGATTCCTTTAGATTGCTTTAAAAATAGCTTAGATTTGGTAAAATAAAAACAAAGCCTACCAAATGTTGTGTTTTAAAGGTCGACCGCCAGTTTAAATTAGCCTAAATTGTCATGAACTAACTGTCAATTACTTTAAATTGTATTTCAAATTCAAAACAACCGGTTTGACGTTGTATATTGCAAGAAATATGGTGAGAGCGTCAGTGGCCTCGGGGATAAGACGCGACCTATCATATCGAAAGGTCCGAGGTTCGATCCCCGGTTGGACCATGTACCAATGGGTTTTTTCTCGAAACTTAAGTACATGTACTGACTGCTCTCAAACGGTGAAGGAAAACATCGTGAGGAAACCTGCACACGCCGAAGAAGAAATTCTTAGGCGCATGTGAAGTCCGCCAACACTGGGCTAGCGTGGTGGACTATAGCCCGCACGCCCTCGTTGAGAGGGTAGGCCTGAGCCCCAGCAGTAGGGAGATTAATAGGCTGTTGATGATGATGATGGTGCTACCTGCGACATCTTTGTTTTAATACAAGATCTAGATTTATTCCATTCCTATCTGCAGACCGGAAACTTAAAATACTCAACAGATGGAGCTATAAAGAATCATAAAAATAAATCAATTTTCCCACTGAAAGTGCCCTCTTAAATACATCTTTTGTTATCGAAATAAACATTTATTTTTATTATATTTCTATGAATAACAATATGTTTATTTTTATTTATTTTATTTTTATTTAATCATTTACCGCCGACACGTCCACGTAATTTGACATCATATTTTTATTAGCAGCAATTTTTCTTGTATTGGGAATAATAAATAATGCAAAGATAAACCTATTTATCAAGTTTTATGGAATTTTACAATTTAGGTAGGTGTATTTAAAATATGTAAATGTCCTCGGCCATAGAACATTAAATTTTTAGCCCCTACAATACAATAGGTACATACTGTAATGCTTTTTCGACACTGATTGATGAAGTATTTATTTTACAATCATTTGTAATAACTGTTTTACTTGTACCCAAACCTAACAAAGAGTAACAAAGCTTCCTACAAACTTAACTACAGTAATTTATCAGACTTTAAAATGCACATGCAACCCTTTATACGCCACTAAGTGAAGCCAGGGGTCGCGAACCCTTTCAAATGCCTACGAGTAATCACGTAATGCAGTATTTGTGTTAGGGATAGACGTACAAAGGAGTCCTGTTACTAAAGCCGTACATAATTGAGCATTTACCTTTGTTTTGTAGTATAGGTACATACCTTCCTTTCAATTCAATTATTGGATGAATAAGCTATGGTTGATTGAATAATGACTTGAATGTTCCCGGTTTTTAAATGTTGATACATAATATTATGAATATTTAAAATTATTTTTTTACAAAAAACTTATTTAGGTTAGTTTTAAATAAATCCAATCAAAGAGTTTATCCAATTAGAAACAACACCTTACTATTCATTATTATATTGTTTCTAAAAGAAGATAAGAAGGTATTTGATACTCTGTCGACTGATCTCTTAGTATCAGCAATTTTGTAAGAGCTTAGGTATCGCATAGATTCGATGCTTGTCGAGCGCTGAGACTGCTAGTTGCGCCAGCGAATGGAGGGTTGTCAGATGGAAATTCATTTACCTATAAAAAGATCTTTCCGTTTCCGTCCGATCGTCCCATCAAGTTAGAATTATTTCTTGACCCATTATGACCTTATCGGATCTCATTTTAAGCATCTACTTCGAGTGAGAACACGAGCGAGATTTGTACTTAATAGATTGAGAGCTAATTACACATCTCTAAATGAAAGCTCTAAGTTAAATGCTGCCTTTTTTATGGCTTTCAGGCCGATTGTTGTGTTGTGGTCTTATGATGTGAACCTAGACAGAAGGCCGCTTTTGGTCATACGCACAGTGACAAAGTGTATGAAAGGTTATGAATGTGTTGTTCAACTGATTACGAGTTTGTTTCTAGCGACAGAGTACAACTGTGCATGTGTGCTACAAAAAGTAAACAATTTCACAAGACGCTAATGGCTTTTCCGCTTCGGACCGGGTTTGGCCGAAGGTGTTCGTAAGGTGACAACCCTATAAGGCTCACCGTTATCGTAATAAGCAGCTGAGTCGCGAAACAATTATCCCGCTGATGCTGCGACCAACGGGATATCTAGTGCGTGAGACTATTGGGGTGCCGTTTGTATGGAAATGTGATGACGATGGGACTTACAATGTAATGCAATGGTATCTAGCTGTCTTGTATGGGTGATGAATGGTTAGGGTAACCTAGAATCCTCTGCCTTTGTTACTATAATACTTAGTTATCTACTGTGTAGAGTTTTATTTATAACTTTTTGTTTTCGATGACGCTATATTTATCTATGTATAATAGGATATAAGGTAAGATACTAGGTAAATTAACGAAGTTAAAAAGAATACTATCGCAGCTAGCATGCTTTAATATTTTACAAGTACTTACCTAATAGTTCACCAACTTATAACAGTACCTAATTACTTGGGTCAGTAAAAAGTTCAAGAAAGTCCATACAAACTAACTGTATACAAGCTACAAAAATAACTTTGTATTTTAAAATATTATAGGTATGAAGAGGATAGCCGTACCGACTACGGAACTCTACGGAACCCTTGGCTAATTTTTACTATCTTCCGTCAGTCTTATAACCTCAAAGCAGTGCTGCCAACGTCGATTGCGATCTCAATTCCCGCCATGTTGGTACTTGCGTCGATCAGCCATTAACTTATCAGATGGCGATGATGGCCTGCCCTAATGAAGTTGTAAGCGAGACCGCCTCTTTAATGAGCCCATTATTGGCGCAAGCGATCTGATTGAGATGACTTTGGACCTCTGAGGTAGACGGGGACTGCAACTGGGGAGAAAGAGGGAAATATAAAAGGGCGTAAGTACAGTCCTACTACGAAAAGGGAACAGCTTTAAGCGTAACACACACAGCGCGGCGGCGTTGCGAAAGCGTTGCGGCGGCGAATCTGTGGAAAGCGAATAAAAAGCAGAGCCCTTCAGACAGGAATACCGCTAGCGGCGGCGGCGCGGCGGCGGTTTTGTATGAAGAACGCTCCGCACCGCGCTGCGCCGCCGCCGCTCTGTGTAGGGGTTCTCATACACTACAAAGGAATACAACGCGCCGCCGCCGCTCCGCAACGCCTGTCTGCGCAAATCTGTCAAATCAAAACGTCAAATCTGTTCGCGCGGTTTTGTCGCTTTCGCCGTCGCACCGCCGCCGCGCCCCACCGCCGCCGCGCGGCTTTGATGTAAAGGGCTTCATACTATTTCGAACATTACAGAAAAAAACCGCAACGCTTTCGCAACGCCACCGCTCAGTGTGTGTTACGCTTTAGAGTGAGAGAATTTTTTTATTTCATCATCATTAGCCTGCACTAGTCCATTGCTGGACATGGGCCTACCCCAAGGCGCACCGCGGAATTTTTTATTTAGCAATCCGCATTTGCAGATATATTATTTTGAGTTAATAAAGGTTCTTACTAAATGGAACTCAGAAGGTAACGAGTCAAAAACGGTATGCAGTGTCAAACTTCATAAGTTTAAGGTCATTTTGAACCTCCATGGTGTGGTAAGCTTTCAAGCTTTTACCTTTAGTTGCCTATCTAAAACAAAAAGTCGAACAATTTGCAGCATTTTACCATAAAGTTTCTTCTAGCAACAATTCTCAATATTTCAGCTTTATGTCTGTCTGTCGACTTAACTTACTTTATCTCCTTTCCAGGCGCGACTAGCTGTGAAAAATGACTCTATTATAATGCTCTTATCACGCATTCTCAAACGTCTCTCGAACAATGATCCCTTGGCGACATAGATCAAGCATCGCCTACTAGAACTCTCATAATGCAGAATTCAGTCAATCCTACCAATCAAAAATAAAGTTTACAAGGTTGTTGGTTAACTCAACTTTTTACTATGACTATAGTCACGATAAAAGAAATCCGTGCGCCATTTTTCACAAATATTTGTCTAACTAAACATTAGAATTGTGTTTTGTGATTATTTACAAAAATGTCGACTTCACGTGATGACGAAGAGCCATGGTATAGATTCGACAGAAATACTTACCCCCGCACAAATTTCAAGTGATATCCTGTTGCCTTAAAAAAATTAAATTAAGATAAGTTTATGAAATTTTACTTATTTTTTCCCTCGCATAGAGTGTTGAAAAATACGAAACGTGTGAGCTTTGCTTCATTATACCCTCGGCTTCATTACGCCCTCGCCTGCGGCTCGGGCTGTGCAGTCCTACCTCGAGTGTATTAAATGACCAACTCAGCTCATTTCTATCATAACAAATTCATGTACTATTTCAGAAGACCTGTCAAACTCTAGCCTTTGTATTATTATCTCTTCTAGCGATTTTAGTTGGTGGTTGGTTTGTGCCCACGCAGTCATAATTCGCAGTAGTACAGTCCACCCTCAAAGTAACGGCTTGCAGTAAATACGTCAGTCTCCACATTGGACGAATAATGTGCCGGGCATACAACAATTACACTCACTTAGAACTATTGTTGCGGTATCAACTTATACCTTAAATTAGAAATGTACAGATTTTGACATGACTGTCTTGTTAAATATCGTTAGACAGGCTTATTTATTCTGCGTTTTGAATTGTTGTAGTACCTTTAACTTACATATGTACCGAAGTATTTATGTAATCATAAACGAATCTAGGCCGTTATTGCTATGAACCAGTAACAGAAAGCAAGCCTACTCGTAAAAAAAGAATTATCAAAATCGGACTGCTCTGTAAAAAGTTATGCGTGGTCATACATAAAAATAATAAAAATATATATAAAAATAATATAAAAAAATATATATATTAAAAAAATATAATATATATAAAAAATAATAATAAAATATACGGGTCGAATCCTGCTCCTTTTTTTTTCGTCGGTAGAAAAATAAATAAAGTTGTTCGAATAAATTGCATTAAATTCAACGGCATTTTTTTCTGATATCTTTGGTAAAAAGTAGTTTCTCAAATTGTTTATACAATTGTTAAATCAAGAAAAATAAATTCTTTAAGATAAATATCAAAAGTGTTTCCCTATGGTCACCACTGTTCAATGCTTTTTTTGCTTCTGGGTTTTTTCTCATGAATTTTATAAAAACCAGGATAAATTGCAATACACTGTTGATATGAAACAGAAAATTAAACCGTACGTTACATGTTGATTTTTTTAGTAGGCAATAATTGGCACAGCAAACCAGTTATTTATCATCATATCAGTTGAACAAGTGAAATACCGCTCTCCCGATGATGTCACTTGTACTAATTCACTCAAAAATGATGTCATCAATACACAGGCACCAACACCCACACTAACGTACGTATACGTAGGGTGAATCACCCGAAACTTGGCGTAATAAATGCACTTGCACTTTTGCGTTGACGGTGAACCTAAACCCTTCTGGATAAGACATGGTTTATCTTAGTTTTTGTATGTTATAGATAGGTAATGATAGAATGACAGAAAGATGAATATTGTTATGGTAAAGTTGGTGGTTGGAGCGTTCATACTTCGGATATTTACAATCATTCATCTCATTCGCCATTCTATAATCACGTTTCGATAGTGAAAGAGGCTACGCAACTATGCACTGAATACCGATGACTGAATATCGATGGTCTAGAATGCCCCTAACATCTTCTACAATAAAATAAATAAACCAGCTGGACCCTACATTTAGGTCAAGTTAGGTCAAGTTAAGTCAAGTCAAGTTAACTACTCAATTTAACTTAATTAATTTAATAAACCAGTTCAGTACAGCCAGCTACATATTTCAGCCCCTAGGGGTAATAATATTGTACTGATTATCATTATTCTCCCGCGGGTAATATAGTCAATTGTGTTTCTTTAGGCACTCATATAATAAGACCCTTAACGAGCAAGTGTGATGAAAAAAAGTATTGTCATTCAAACTAGTTTAAACTATTCCAGCACAATTTAAGTCCATGACCTACCCTAACAGGGGTACAGACGCATCCTATCCTGCATAAATAGGGGTGTCGCCCCTGCCATGGGGTTGTCCAGGTCCTTAGTAACCCCAACTTACCTACAACACTGTCAGCCCTCGAATTTCGAAGATAAATATACGTTCATCGACAAAGTTAATTTGCATGTAGAGGGGTCCTTTAATTAATTAATATATTTGTCAGCATTCGCACTGCAATGTTCTACAATTAGTGAAATAAATAATGATAAGAAGATAATGAAAATACTACCTTTAATCATAATTTTCGTTCGCTGTTGAATAGAGCGTGCTACTGCACTTAAGTACCTTACTGCATTTGAAAAACGGCTCGTTCCAAGTTCTCATTCAGCTAGTTTTTCGGTCACGACTGCTTGCGGTCAGGTGTTGCCAGTCTAATGTGTGTGGAGTCAATTTCAAGCCCTGCGGTTTTCAAGCAACCTCTGTGCCAATCACGCCATACATCAGCGTATAATAGAAAGTATAAACTATGGAATGATGTAGAGTTTTATAAAATTGGTAAGTACTTAAATAAATGTTCCAGTCGATTTAATTTACCCAGAGTATATCACTTATGTGCATTAATTAGTGCTACGCGCGGTAGACTTCTTACGGATAGGTTTGGAGATGCACAATAAGCTATTTTCAATACAGTTAACACATAATAGTTTTTGTGCAGCGAACACGTATGGAGGACAGCAACAGGTAAACACAGGGGCTGCCACAATAGACCCAGGGCGTGTCGCCGGGTGAATCTCGCCTCCTACTATAAGATGAGACCAAGACTATACTATAAGATTAAACCCACACATTTGCTAAGTTAAGATTAAATGTACAGTCAAGGTTCATAAGTGCAGTAGCAGTTTCGCAACTGAATAGATTGAGTGACGAGTTTCACTTACGACTTTCTTTTACTGTAACCACACATTCCGGGATATTACGATGAATTGATGACTTATTGCTATGACGTTAAAAACACGCTTGGGTGGTCAGTTAAATCTAATTGGTTTTCGTGTTTCCGTGCGCACCGTTGTACAGGAAAATAACTCTCAGCGTGCTACTGTACTTATGAACCTTACTGTACCTATATCTAATTTTTTAAAATGAGTCAATAGTGTAAAATAGTTGTGAGATTAGACTAGTTAGTTGAATTAACAGCAGTCTACTAGTACCGGTTCGTTGCTTCTTGAAAGGTAGAAAGCTGCACGGATCAGATTCTCAATTTGGCCCCAAAGGGCCTTGCGTCGACAGGTTGCCCATCAGACTATTTCTGGAGCTCGTAGATAAATTAAATAGATAAGGCGTAGACGCCACCGGCAATTTGGCCCAATTAGAAGTAGCCCGGAGACAGCGAAGATCCTTTCTGCAATTTCGATGGAATTTACGACGCTCGCTGTGAAAGAGTAAGTTTAATAGTCTGAGATAATCGGAAATAAACCTATGTAGAAGTTATTTTAACTTAAAGTTATAAATAGTTATTATATTGGTAATAACTTATTTATAAATACAGACAGATGGAAGTTCCATTAAACTTTATAGTACATGCAATACTTATTTATTATTTTCTACCATAATTCGTAAATCTGATGGAGTTCGCAGAAATGTGAGCGTTGACTGGTCTAATACAAAAAAGATAAAATAAAAATACTCAAAAATACTTTTAAATTAATTTTAATATTGTTATACGGTATAACTAGTTGACAAACCCATAATTATGAAGTGCGCCATGCAATGAGGAGATTCGATGAAATGGTCACAGACGAATTTCAGCGGTGATATCAAGTCAATGTATGGCACAGTGCCTTCGCTTGTACTGTAGCTAACAAACAAAACTTTATAATGTCTCGAAAGATGTTGTGAAGTGAACAATTATTGAAACAACACTGCAACCCAAATAGGTAAAATAAACTTGCCCCGTAAATAGGTCTAAGACTGCAATCCGTCGATACCTTTTTGTACGACTCCTACAAAGCCGTGCCGCGGCCTCGACAAACATCTTGAGCAAGAAATAAACAAAAAACACAGGCTCTTTACGCATTTCTTGAGCGACAAGTAAAGGCAATTTACTCCCAACACGCGCGCTCCCGCTGGTGGAAGTCAGGGGCTGAAGCAGAGGCGGATATGAGACCCGATTGGATGACATTACTTAAGCCAGACTGGGGCGGTGAGGGGCAACACGCGGCCCCATACAAATTTGTAGGTACCGTAGGCCGAGCTTCGCGTCAGTGTGGTGTCCCGCATATAAAAAGACAACAGCCAATGCTACCGCAACCGCGGTAACAAATCGCAGTAAGGCAGGTAGCCTTAGGCTCAAGTTATTATTGCTAAAAGGCCAATTTTCAAAATTCTATTCGAGTGGAGACCACGAAGCCACCCCCCGAGTAGGACGCCCCCCGGAGCCATCTGCGTAAGACTGGCAGTGCTGGATGCGGAAAACCTAAGAGCGGGCTCAGTGGCGCGCCTTGGGGGAGGCCTATGACGAACAGTGGACTAGTGTAGGGTAATGATGATGTAACATTCAAAATAAACACAAACGTTCCCCAAGAACATATCATTGGCACCTTTGGTAATGTCGCAATCGTAATATAAAAATACGATTTGCTTTTTACGACCAAAAAATAAACGACATCTAACAAAAAGTTGAAGTAATTTAGTCTTGGCCTCGCACTCCATTAAGTATGCTACTACTAACCAATAGCCAAAAATCTGATATCATCTTGTCGATAAAAACTCCAGAATGGCGCTCTGATCATAACTAATATTTCCATGTCCATTATCTATCACGGTTTGCTGAATTCTAACAGTCGGATTCTTAATTAGATAGAGTACTGACAGATGCTAATGTCAGTTTGCAAAATAATTAAGCCATGTAAATAAAAATAAAATATGTAAAATAAATCTGAACTTTGCCTTTTTTGTCCGTCTGTCTGTCTGTCCCCGGATAACTCGAAAACTACTGGAGTTATTTTATTATTTATTACTAATTTTCAGCTCAAAGATGTATTCTATGCTCAAACCTAAAAGTCCTAAAACATAATATCGTTGGCTAAGAATATAAAACTGCTAGGTCCATTTATGTCAACTTTACGGTATTAGGTATTACATTTAGATTCATACTGCAAATTTGGCATAAATCATTAAATTAAAGTTAAACAAAAAAAAACATTCAAAAAAATTGTAGCGCTCTCTTAATCCGCTTTGCTTGAGATTTTCAAACCATCGCGATTTCATATCTTTATAAAAACGACTCAAAAATTCACGTTGGTACCTACTATATGACTCCAGCGCCTAATGTTGCCCTGAGGTACCTTCCAATTCGACGCAAACAGGAAAATGTCGACGACCTCACACAAAAACTCTTCCACGAAAGCCATAGTCTATTATTAAAGCTAATTCGCCATAAGCCGTGCGGTAGGATCGAAACGATGTAGGCTTTGTACGGAGGGGATTGGATACGATTGGTTTATGATATTGGATATTGAGGTAAAGGAAAGATGAAAAGAGAAAACCAGACTATGTGGAAGTTTTTTTATATAGTTAAATAGGTACTACTCAAATGAAAACTTAAATACATTTACTGACTGCACCCCAACGGTGAGGAAAACATCGTGAGGAGATACGCCGAAGAAAAAAATTTTAGGCGCATGTGAAGTCTACCAACACGCACTGGGCTAGCGTGGTGAACTATAGTCCATACACCCTCTTTGAGAGGGTAGGCCTGAGCCCCAGCAGTGGGGACATGTTAATAGTCTGTTGATTTAATTTGATTTTCTACGAGTAATCGTTGATAACTTTTGGCATGATTATAATACTATACATCTAATGATACGAAATGGGTCACCGAAAAGTGTTAATTCCAATTTTTTCCTCGTAGTACATAGATTGCTCATGATGTTTTGCTATATCGAAAAACATAAGGCCTAAAGCTATTCACATTTAGTTGGTTTCGCTAACTAACAAACACTTAGTTTGGAAACGGTAATTTGTTATTAAATAAAGTAATTCAAAAAATTTATGAAAACTTCAGGTTATCGACCTCTTCGGAGTTGATAAAGAAGCATGCATACTGTTACGTGGTGTTAACATTTTTACCTGGCCTGCCACTTGTACTGTCATTCAATTTTGGTGTGATGGTGCTAATAAAAACTGGTAGGAAGGAAGTAAACATTGACTCTTGCAGAGGCGATTTGCGCAAGATTGAAAGATTGAAAGAGTAATAAAGTAGTTACTTAAATGAGTCGTGGTAGCACTCGCCTCGCGTTCATGACGTCGAGGTACAAATATATTTTAATATAAATATATTATATTTTCCAAACTACCTATTTTTGACGCTGACTGTACAGTCAATCTAGTATTTTTTGTTAGATAAACATTAATTATCGCCACACTATTACGGACAGACCAACAAAAGCACATGTAATTGTACGCTTCGTAACAAAAGTGATTTGCATAAAAAATCACAGTGATTAAACTCACAATGGAGTGTTGTTTTGGTTTGGCGTTGCATCACCGCTTTAAATAGAACTAGTTCTAAAATGATAGCTTCGTTAGTGATCTCGAGTAAACGGACCAGTTTTTGGGTCCGAATCGTAGAAAAGTTAACCTCAACTGGAATAGTGTTCATCTCATCACCCGTTATATTATGTTATGGAGAGATTCCATATCACGGTCTACTCACATAGGTAATTGATTAATTACAAGTCATAACTATAGGTATAGAATAATGTACAAGGATACTATAGGTGTAGGATATAACCGTATGTAAATATACCATCCTACCTAACTTATACTCTTTACTTACTCGAGTTTCTAAGAAATCATTATCATCAGCCTGCACTATTCCACTGCTGGACATAGGCCTCCCCCAAGGCGCGCCACTGAGTCCGATCTTCGGCTCTCCGCATCCAGTCGCCGCCAGCCGCCTTACGCAGATCGTTCTCCATCTAGCCGGAAGGCGTACACTACGCTTGCCCAGTCGTGGTCTCCATTGGAGAATTCGTCTACCACAGCGACTTTCGGTTCTTCTTCAGATTTGACCAACCCACTGCCACTTCAACGATTTCTAAGAAATTTTTCATTTTACATTTTTGAAGCCTAATTGTATCTTCTGTTCTTTCTTGTTGTTCTTTCTAGCTCTTGATTCCCGTAAAATCATGTAGTGTAAGTGTATAAACAAGATAGGCGTTATAGCACACATTGTGAAAATATCCGTTCCCACGACTGACGGGTTTCACCGTCTCCCGCGCATAATGACTGTAGCGTAAACACATCATCATATATAATGCTTGTGCAAGCTGCAAGCCATTGTATTTAAACACTGGGCAATGATGAATGAATGGGAAACAATATCTTTAAATATTATGAAGACATTAGTGAATGAATGGATAGCGACAATGTTGAAAAAGGTCTAGATTATGATGACACTATTAACTATAGGTGAAGAAGAGTATCTTGAATAACCTTCCCATCTGAGATAATTATAGTGAACATACAATAGTAGTTGTGGAACAGAGGTCTGTCTGAGGGGAAGCTCTGCTGTTTTTATGCCATAGTGCCAGAGTCAGAAATAAATCAAAGGGTTATTATTAAGACGGACCCTGTAAAAAGTTCAACAACAGCTGACAGTGGTGAAAATAAGATCACAGACCACATCAATGATCTCATTGCTCATTGTCTGAGTATTTTGCTGGCGCCTCTGTCGTGTGCCAACTGTATTATCGGAAGACTTAACGTCAAGCCATCGCTTCAACGCTGGCCTGCGTAGCCTACGAAGCTTTTAGCTAGAACTTGCAGTAAGTAGAACCCTTTAGTTCGTGAATCGTGACGCACACGTGCCACATGACCAGCTGCAATGTATAATGAACAGACGACCTTCACTAATTACGTGTTTTACGACCACCAGAAATAGCCCCAGTCTTCTTCTACTACAAATGTTCTTACAAAACGACACACATCCGCTCCGAAAGCTAACGATCTAATAATACTCGTAAGCACTATGCAAGTCATCAACACATCAATCAATATCAAACGCAATGTGATTTGCGTTAATTAAAAACAAATTATGATGAAACAAAACAAAACAAAGGGCTATCGGGGTCAATAATTAAGGGCATGAGAGCATCTCACAGACAGAATGATCGTAACGCGCGGAAGAACGAAACCAACACCAAACCATCAACCATTTGAAAGCAACTTGACTTCTTTCATTCTACTGCTTCAGAGGTCTCTGGCATGTTTTCTCCATGTAATACAACCCTATGCCAATCGGATATAAGGCGTGCCTGGGCCTTTTTAACGTCATGTATATGTTACTGTAAAAAACCCTACCAAGGACGATATTAAAAGTCCGTTATGCTTTTTAATAATCTGTCCTAACAGATTATCCCGACCCGATCTAACCACCAGAGACATGGTATAGTAGGCTATAGTAGTATAGTAGGTTAGGTTTAAGATGATTTTGTATAGTAAATTCAGACTTTCATCACTTGGTAATTCTTAAGTTTTACCGATAAATCCGCTTTAATTCTCTTAAAGTTTTATAACGGTGACCCGAATGTCTCTCATGCAGGTAGAACAGTAGAAACTCGAATTAATTGTAAAAGATTTTCTCCGAGTTTCTTGGACTAAGTGTCCAAGAAACCGGGAGAAAACTCGATGTTTTTCGATAAAAGAGAAATTCCTAGGACACCATAAAATCTCAGAGTACACGATACGCAACGTGATATGAACCGGTCAGACACGCCAGCCGATGCAAATCGCCGCTGCGGGCTTCCGTCTGTCAGGCCCTTAAGCACCTAATTCCGAGATTGCTGGTCGTGACCTTGTTTCACAACTAATGCACGAGAGAACAATTTGTAACGCCAAAAGTGTATGATTTGTTTTATTGTCTGTGTTGTTTGTAGCGAGATGTTGGGTCATTTATCATCGTTAGTTTTTATTTTACACACGCCATAGATTGTAGGTAGGTAGGTAGTCGTCGAAAATAGATATTTGGTAGAGGAACAAGGTAACAGGAAATGACCTATGTAGATAGGGAGATTATCTTGACTTCAATCTTCCTTCATCATGTTCAAAACATGGAAAAAATAATTTTACCTTCCGATGAGGAGAGAAGCATTGGATCATAGTCGAAACAGTTAGGTACCTGAAATAGACGGAAGAAAACAATTATTACATGCCTGCGAATGTAGTCAATTGTGATGTGAATTTAATTCTAAAATCTCATTTGACATCCCTTTTTAGTTCATGCAAGGTTATTGTGTTCACGAATGATGGCACTTGTTCTAGATTGTCTTTTTGAAACCCGAGTCATTCGTCAGACCCAGATGTGTGTTGCCAGGTTATTTCGTGTTTCAATAGCATCATAATCTTAATTATCTTGTTTAAAAACATATTGTATCTATCAACGAAGAATTTCATTCGAGAGTCGTCGAAACATCGCTCGAATACGTGCCTCTCGTCCCCTGTCAATGCTGAATCGACTCCGTGCAACACAATACAATCAATCTAATCAACAAAACACCTACTCAGGCTGCACTTCATCAACTTAACAACAGTGGTTTAGCAACAACAACAGTCGGTTCTGGAGCATTCCTTCACGCGTGCCTCGGGGCGCTCACCGATTGACAGCAAATGACGCAAACCAAAGCTTTGTCTTGAATATTTGGCGTCTACATTGTAGTCGAGTAAAATAAGCATGTTACTGTAAAATATTGAACGAAAGCAAATCCAAAAATTTGCCGATAAAGTATCGCTCTACCAAATCAATCAAATCAACAGCCTATTAATATGTCCCCACTGCTGGGGCTCTCTCCACCCTCTCAACGAGAGAGTTAGGGCAAAAGTCCACCACGCTAGCCCAGTGCAGGTTGGTGAACTTCACATGCGCCCAAGAATTTATTTTTCGGCGTATGCAGTTTTCCTCGCGATGTTTTCCTTCACCGTTTGAGAGCAGTCAGTAAATGTAGGTACATAAGTTTTGAGAAAAAACCTGGAAAAAACCCATTGGTATATGGCCCAGCCGGGGATCGAACTTCGGGCCTTTCGATATGATATCGATATGTTTTTTGCCCGTGGAACATTTTAAAATGTATGGAACCAGAATATCGATGACGATATGTTATATAATCATGTCACCCATTACAGATTCTTTAACTCCTGTATATTATAAACTCTCTTTTTATGTCGCAGATAATGAAACTACGAAAAAAAAATCAAATATCTATTTATTTCTCAGAAGGTCAAGTGCATTAACGTCAATGTCAATTAAATAAGATGACAATGACGCTGGTTAAGAACTTGTTAAGAAGCTCTTATAATTTTAATTAAAACTGACAAAAGTACAATTTACATTGTAAGATTTTACTGCATTAAGATGGGTCAAGTGTGAATGTCGAAGTCATGGGCATTCATGTTTTTACTGTACCTACTTTTCATGAATTGTTAGCCAACTTTCAGTCATTGATTTAATTAATTGACATAATTCATTTATATTTATAAATGACATAAATTATAATATATTTTTTTCATTTCTTTAAAAAAATACATAAAAAGTTGGCAAAGCACGAACTGTTATATACTAAAATCTAAAGTTGTTGGCAATGAGCGAAAGGCTAAAATCTAGCTGCTTACAAACCCTTTTTCGTATGAGTACCTTTATTTTAACGTAAAACGTCAGTAACTTCTGCCAGTTGAGTGAGAAACTTAAAAAAAGCCTTAGGTATCACATCAAATTACCAATAAGGTCGGGGACCTTGACTTGTAACTTTTACCGTAACAGCCAGCAGCCAAATCATCGGCAGCGCACACCAAAAAGTTTTAGCCTTACACATAATTTTAGCCTTACACATTATTTGGTCTTTACGTGGCGTGGTAAAGTCCTATAGATATTTTTAAATAAGGGTAGGTTTATTTGTTAAATAAACCCACTTTGATTGAACTGTAATATATGTGGTTTGACTTATTCCATATTTTGTTTTGTTTTCCGAAATAAAATTTTACATGCCTTAAATTTTTTTTTTCAAATCAAAACGCATATGTATTACCCTTCAAAACGCCTATAGTTCGACAAAATGACAATTTCATATGTAAATAAGTACCAAATATAAATGAACACAACGATCACTAAGTAAAATTAGAGGTTTCACCTAAAACACCTGCGGCTGTACCGAGTACAGAAAACCCATTTTTACCAGCTTTAGTTTCGATGCATACTGAGCGAAGTGAGCAATCTGTGTAGTAATAGAAGGTTTAATAATTGTGTGAAAAACACTTGCGAATTCCACAAAGAGATAAATCGTGACTGACTTCACAATTGTTCGGTTTCCTCAATTCAATACGGAACACCAAAAGATTACATTGTCGAACAAAGCGGCGTTAAAGCAACCTGCGCCCGCGCAGCGACGCGACGTCACGACAAGGCAGCGAGCGTTGGGACAGAGTTAATTAGAGGATACAAGAGCGAGGGAGCTCGCGTGAGAAGCCACACAATTCATACCGCAGTAACCTTGACTTACAATGCACCTTTTAAAACTTGGGTAGTGATGTGATGCCCTAAGGTAGTTTAAGTTTATCGATAGTTGTAACTTGAAAACTTTTCTATTTCCATTTTAGACTTTCGCGCTTTGTATTCATAATTAAATAATTATATACGGGTCTTACACACGAACAAGTTTTATTTACCTTTGCCCGACGTTTCGACCAGGTTACACTGGCCCTGATTATTTAATTATTTTCTATTTCCTTTCTTCATTTTTAAGAATCCGTCGTAAACGGATACTTGTCTGTTTGATGTCTGCTTGTTCGTCGAGTAACTCATTTGAGGTTGAAATTAGATACTTACATGAAAAATTGCCCGCTTAATAAGTCAACAGTAAAATTATGTAAGTATACCTAATTTTATTTCAAAGTATATTATTTCTGTTTTCACAGTATTTTGGGAAAGCTAATAAAATTACGAGACCCGAAAAACAACCCATGTTCCACAGTAGTTTTGGCTGTACGTAGAAACGGTCAGTTGGTAAGGACAAACTAATTTATAAATTTAGATTTGCAGTTAGTGCTTTGGTTACTTAAACTTAAATTTTGTAATAAACATTTATTACTTTACTTATTATCTGTCGCACTAATCTATCGCTATCGATAATTTCGATTTTGATATGACTATATAAACTTTATGAGGCTATATTTAGCCTCCAGCAGTCGGTAGCTTGATAGATATCGATAAAATTACGAAAGTGGTCACAACTGGAGCACTGGCCTCTGACGGAATGAAGGGATTAAAAAACGTTTAAAATAAGAACAGAAATTTGCTGAAATTATGCAAGGTTTCGGTTGCTTTGGCGCGAAAGTTTGCGTTCCATTTCGCTAAAAACTGTCTTTGCATAAATAATAATTACCTATTGTTCCAACGTAAGTCATCGACCTTATACGCTGGGTTCTTTAAAATTACTATTACGATCTCACGATGAACCCTATCTTTGTTTTTTCTTTGACGATGACCTCAGATATACTTACAATTCTTGTAATGTAAGTTTGCAATACAAAGATAAGTAAAATACACAAAGAATCCTTGTCCAAGGCAACGATTTTGAGATAAATACAGGAAGATAACTCATATTTTTCTACAGTAAATACGAAATACAGTCACTGTCACAGGGAGTTGATCAAATTCTTTAATATCAGTAAATAAGTCACAATTTATTTGTTTTTGTCAGGTCATTTAGTAGGTTATCGAATGCAAACTATTTTACTGCCATCAAAATTTAACTTCCGACACAAAACAAGGAATGTTTTTTTTTAGTTTTGTTTATTTTATTTGATACATAAATAACTTAATTCTTATTTATCGATGATTTTTGGTTATGATTCGTAACGTAAGCTATATCCTATTTTTATCCTATTTGGGGTCGAGACGCTCGGACCATGGATACCGGGAGCTCACCGTCTCTTTCGAGAGATGGCGAAGCGTCTGGTCGAGGCTACCATCGACCAGAGGGCTTGGCATTACCTCGCTCAGAGGATCAGCCTCACTATCCAGCGGGGTAATGCCGCCAGCCTTCTGGGCACGCTCCCAGCGGTGGGAAGCCTCGAGGGTTTTTTTTTATTTGTAATTTATCTGTAACTTTAGTTTTAGATTTATAATAAGTTTTCTATTTTTATTATCTATCTATGCATTCGATGTTACGACATCGATAAAGTTATCGGTATTTTATTGAGTGCAAACATCCTATGTTACCGATAGCATCAGAGTTATCGTTTTACTGCATGTTTGTTTATCGATGCAGTGACGAAATACCTTGAAAATACTCATATCATTCATCTATTTATTTGACAAGAGCAGTATTTTTGTTACATAGGTATCATATTTTATTCTTACTTGAACGAGATAAGCCTATAGATATAATAAATACCTATATTTTTAAAATTGCGCAGATATTATCGTTATTCTACACTAGTGTTCTCTGTAGTTCTCTTGTTAAAGAAATTAAATTAAAATGTTTAAAAGGACATTAAAAGGTCACTAGAGCACAAATTATTTCCGATTGCAAAAAGTATATTTTTCACGCCAGGAATATTAAATATTCCCACGAGAACGTCCACTAACCACGGGCAAAACCGCGGGGCAAAAGCTATCGATAATAAAACTGCAATGTAGAGCAATACCTCGGCGATCAATTAAGAACCGTTCTTTGTCGGTAACCTTCGATTTCGAGATTAAAGTTATTGTTGTCTTAATACAATACAACCTTCACGATTGGACTTAACTAAAGATTATTTTTAAGTGCCGCTTATGCATTAATTAAAGGTCGTAACAAATCATAAATATTAAACTACTTCAAATCAAATCAACAGCCTATTAATATGCTCCCCCTGCAGGGGCTCAGACCTACTCTTTCAACGGGGGCGTTCGGGTTATAGTCCACCACGCTAGCTTACTGCGGGTTGGTGGACTTCACAACATGCGGATAAGAACTTCTTCGGCGTATGCAGGTTTCCTCGCGATGTTTTCCTTCACGGTTTGAGAGCAGTCAGTAAATGCACCTAAGTTTCGAGAAAAACCCTCAGTCCAGTCGGGGATCGAACTTTGGACCTTTCGATATGATAGGCCGCGTCTTATCCCCGACGCCACTGACGCTCTATATACACACTTACAAACTTGCTTATTTACAAACTCAAGGAAAACGTACCTAATGAGAAAACCTACCTATTCGTATTAATCCAAAGTAGAAACGAGCGCAAAGAGGTTGTAAATTTATGTCACCGACCACCGCATGCATGCGCATTCTGTGCTCTGTGATAGAGCGGGTGAGGTTTAGTAGGTGCGAATCCGACATAACCGGGCTTTCCCCACCAAAAGGTTGGGTATGCATAACGCTTTTCCCCACGATGAAAAAAATAAATAACATACAGTGATTTGTTCCCGACAGTAGGACATAAATCGACACACAAATATACAACAACCTATCCCAAATAGTAGGTAAGTATATTTTCAACCGAAAACCGATCAAATCAGCCGAGACCGAAATGTTGTTGCATTCGTAATTTCAAAACAATCACAAACAAACCCTCGATTTGAGATCGTGACGTCAATTGCTCGCTTGGTGTTACGTAGAGTGATCCTTATTCAGTAACACTGTGACTGTTACTGAATAAGGATCCCGGCAAATTACTTTCTACTTTAAAAAAAAGAGAAAGTAATTTATGGTTTCTTTTACCAAAACTGGCGTACGAAATTACCGTGAAACTGAATTTATAATACGTTTTTAAAAAACTTTAGTTATTTACGTGAAGTAGAACCGACCGATATCTACTTACGATACCCACAACAAAATTAGTTGATTATTAGTAATTAACTAGTAATAATTACCTAGTAGTAAATAAAACTAGTAATTATTAGTAATAATCAACTAATTTTGTTGTGAACTAATTTAATCTGCCTACCAATGTTTTTAATAAACTTTAGTTTTGTGTTATAAATAACTAAAGTTAAATAATAGTTAGGTAATTCGTTTTGTTTTAACTTACGAGCATATCAATTTTAGTTTTGATCGAATTTCTGTAATTTCCGACTTATTGTCAGAGCTCGTGGAGGCTGAAAGTGAACCAAAACTTTAAAAAAACTTTTCACTCTTAAAATAATAATTAGGATAAAAGATCTTGACATTTAGGCGCTCGTTAATGTTAGTTGAAATTAATATTTGCGATGTAGCTTCCCCTACCACAGGTTTTCGAAGTTAAATCGCCAATACCATTTCAATGTAAGCACGCTAATTGCAGACAATGGGGCTCAATTCACCGCATCGCCTCGACCTTGCGGCACGACTCGATCACGACGAGACGGCGCTGCATAAAATAGGTACATGCATTTAAGTTACTACGGGTTTTAGAATTTAGATTAACTTCAAATGAGTAAGTATTAGTGCGTTGTTGAGGAAAATAAAAAATGTTTTTAAGTTAAGTCACAGTCAAAACATTTTATTGCGTATGAGATTGCGTTTGCGTTATTGCGTATGAGCTATCCCGCCATATTACTTGAAATGCAGTATTACGCTGGGTACATACTTCCTATGTGTTAGCACAGAGTACCTATTTATTAGTTTCCATAAATTATATATCCATAAATAAATTATCGATAAACAAATTAATTAAAACTGGGCTCTTGTTCTCGTAGTAATGCCGCGTAGGCACCAATAAATAAATAACCGACTCCGCCAAACTTGACATTGAACCGTGGGTCAAATAAACGATTGCAACGATTGTGCATGTGCTGTCTAGTCTATTAACGATTGCGAAATGCCAATCATGTTTACTGATAACATCAACTGTACTGTACTGTATCCTACTTAAAAACCAACTATGGTATTAGGAATATGATACAGAGGGAAAGTAGGAACTTGAAATATTACTAATTTTGAACGTAATAAAAAATTATTATGAAAAAAAAAACTATATCTTATGATTACACGTAAGAAGGATGCAAAACAGTACGCGAGGTCAAAGTCCCTATTACAAATTTTTAAGGCGGGTGCTGACTTGTAACAGAACACCGTAACCCTACTAGTACTTGATTACATGGTTGTTACGGGCATTCACACGCAAGTATTTTGTTGTACTCGTAACGTACAGTCAACCGCACGTCAGTGTAAAAATTTTTTCTTTGAGCTGGCCTAGCCTATTAGGGAGTTTCAATACCATAACAGCTGCTGACTTTTGATGTATGCTGAGATTTCTGTTAGTTTACGATTTTATATTATTCTGAGTAAGAAATTATCATCATGAGGGGTTCGTGGCGCGTTCCCCCCGTCCCGTGTGTCTCCGCCCCCAGTGCCCATTAGTGCCCGATAAATAAAATTAAAAGCGACAAGTATCTATGTTTTTTTTCTTTTTTCAACCTGTTTTAACTTAAGAACTGTCGAGTTCAAAAGTCACATTCCAATTGTTAGGTTCAAAGTATTCAGTGAGCGAATGTTCCTATAGGTACCTACTCCTATGTATCGTGTTAAGATACGATGTTCTGTACAAGTCAACACCCGCCTTTACGGCAGAAAAGAACAGCAAATTACCAGCTTAGCTTTAATATATAACGCTACCACGCCCCAAACAAATCTGGTTCTAAATAACAAGTCGTGACCGAGCCTTAAGTTAATTAAACTTAGAAGGCTGAAAAAAGTAGGTGCTATTTGCATACAGGCTAATCTATGTATGTATACTAACATAGATAATATTTGAATTAGTCTATTCCTACCTATACCTATATTTATCTATCTTGATTATTCTTAACCTAATCTTTCCTATCTTCCATTAATTCCATCTTAACCTAACGAAACCGACAATGACTGGTTAGATTTTTAATTATGATTAGATTCCTAGATAAACGATATTCACGGGATAATTAAATTATCTTTTATTTTAGTGTAGCCACTATTTGTGGCATGACCTCATAACAATATTGATCATCATTATCATCATCAGCTAGTCCACTGCTAGTGCACTCGCCACGTCGTCACTGCCAGTCGCCTTACTATACGCAGATCGTCGCTGCATCCAGCCGGGGGGGCGTCCCCCACTACGCTTGCCCAGTCGTGGTCTCCATTCCATTGATTCTCCGACAGATGTGGTCAGCTCACTGCTTCACTTCAATGTACTTACTTTTTGAGTTTATATCGAGGACTTTGGTTCTATACGTTTTACCAAGATGTAATTAACTGAGTTAAATTTAAAATGAATTAGTTTTCACATGTGTGGGAAGGAACAACCACTTCTTAGTTTAAGACTTACATAGTTGTGAGTTAAACTTACCTGAATAGATTTTCAACAGCGATTCCAGCAATCCTTGCATCATTGTTGTGATTTTACTTGCTCTGGGTAACAATATAATAACACTGTCTATAGAATAGACTTATCAGGAACAACACTTCATCTTTATGTTCTTTCATAATGAGACATGTTCATATTGCACTTTAAAAAGGTTTTTATTTTAAAAGCTTAGAAGCACCAAAACATTTTAATTTAATTCCATTACTCTTTATTATGTACCAAGGATGAAAACCAGATCATACCTACAATATAGATAGGATATTGTGAGGACAATGTATTGTAAAATTAATCATTTTACCGCATAGAGCTGAAGATAAAGAACAGTAAGTACTGAAATAGATGGAACTTATAGAAGTTGCACTTAAAGAAGAGCTATACAATGCAATAGAAGCTGATCAATATAAGAGATATAATAAATAACAAAGACATAACCAATCAAAGTCGACAAAGAAAGCGATCGATAGAAGATGCTTTATAAAAATTATTTAATAATATCGAATGAAGATACAAACTAGAAATACCCATAAAAGGTCATTGAACTACATAGACAGTGCAGTGGCCAAATTGAAGTACGTAACGGTAACAACCGCCGGATCGTTATCATCAATCAGATTTGCGTAACTACTCATGTTAGCAATTACTTGGTAGTCGGTACACTCGAGCGAGCTGAACTATTGAGTATGTGGAATGTGCAGTATACAGTTACAAACAACGAACAGGACTAAAGGATACATATCATCAAGACAAAGTCTGAAACGACAGCAATGAAGAACGAAATCACTTTTGTATAGATTTCGTTACATACCTACAACTTTTAACTTATTTTAAGTTTAATCTCCGAATAAGAGAAGAACGCGCTGTAGATAATATTTAAAGATATTCTGTTGAAAGAGAAAAAGAATAAGCGCTCCTCGTTTCCTTTAGAGATGTACAATAAAAAGGTAATGCACTTTGGGAGTTCCAACACGTCAACAGACAAACAAACACATGCCGTATATAAATCATTTGGAAATCACAAATCAACGTTATGATGAAGACCTCGATTAACATAAAATAGAAACTAAAGACGATAAAAACAACATAAAGCATAACAGACAAGGTCGCCCGATTCCGTAATACCCCACGTAGATACGCCTACGACAGAAACAATAGACCGAACTGACCGGCACACCGTATTTCACGTGACGTATGCTAAGGATTTAAGGGGATTTGCTCTCGCAGTCTGCTTAACTAGCAAACTTTCTTTTCATATAGTTTTTCTACTGCATTGTCTTTTTGTGTTTATCTTCACATCATATCAGTGACACGTGGAAGAGAAATTCAAAAATTCAAATTCAAAAGTATTTTATTGCATGTAAGTACACTGGGTACATTTATACAACGTAAATTTTTTATCTACCACCGCCTCCAAGGTGATATATAGAGCTGGGAAGAAGAAGCGGCGCAACAAACTTCCGCAACACATCTTTTAAAATCAAGTTTGTACATAACATTATTTTGTAAAGATTGTGCGAGGCTGAAGTAACATTAACACCAGGCATCTTTGTCATTTAGATAATCGACTGTCCTATAATAAGCTTTCTTACAAAGTTGTTGTTTAATGTAGGTCTTAAATTTTCTGTCATTCATATTTCAGAAATATGCAAAAAATCCTTAAAATTTACAATTTTTAAGATACCTACTATTGATTTTCTTCAAAATCGATATCTTGTTTCTCTTGAAAAACATTCTCTTTCTGTTAAAGTTTATAGTATTTCCTCAATCCCACTGATTGATTGTACATAAATATTTCGGACTGCCCTTTGACAAAAAAAATTACGTACATACTCCACATACAACCATATATATAGGTATCTACTTTCATTGATATGTATATTTTTGGTATGCAATATCCTTAATCATGTCAAATGTGGGCGGGAAACCAGTCAAGGTATAAGTTATTGACGTCAATGATGATACAACAAAATATAAAGATAAACAAACGCTATAATAATTAATAACATTCATAACGCTTTAAACTACAACTTCACTTGTATTAATCCAAACTAACTTTATTCTTTGCAAGTACAACGTGAATTAGGTTAAACATCACAGAAACATAAAAGTTAAGTGCAGATATTATAATTCCTTGTGTAAATTCCATGAAGCTGAGTAAATTGGTGTTGGCCCAGTGGGATTGGAACCTATGATATGACACCCTTGAGGCATCAGAGCCACTCGTGCAACGACTCAAATAAATAACGTAGTTTTTACGGACGTTTACTTTGAGTGAGATGTAAACGTATTGGTATGCAATATCCTTAATAACGTCAAAATGTGGGCGGGAACGAGACAAGGAATAAGTTATTGATGTGAGCGAAACAACAAAATAGTGTCCGAGCGAAATTTGAGTTTCGGCTTTACATCTCTATTCGGTCTCTACTTTGACCGAACTAAATTTTGTTTTTACAACATTTGGCTGCCAAATAATATTTTCGATACGCGAATGGTATTAAGAAATCTGTAGTAATATTTATTGTATTATAATTTTTTGTAGTATATTTATTGTAGTTTAATTTAATATTCATATTCATATTCATATCTTTATTGGTAATTTCTTAGTTACATGTCAAAAAGAAGAAAAAAAAATACAGTTAACGTAATGTTTTTAGATCGTTTATTTACTAATAGCTTAATAAATAAGGACGTACGCAAGGAAGGATGATAATTATTATCATTATATGCCGTCTTTTAGTTTAAGCTTTCGACCTAATCAAAAGCCGAAGTTTCAGTTCGTTTTCGACCAACATAAAACACTCGGTGTCGTACAACCAAATATAAAGATGTAAACACCAGTCATGTTGAAAAGCTTTGATTTTGTTTGACTGGACGTAATTGATGTGTTTATTCTCATACACCTATTAATCTTTTGTCATAATCGCTCCAGAATGTCGAATAAAAAAACTTAATACCAATGTGTTTTGTCGTCAGTTTTAAATGTGGTAATTTTGTATGAAAATCTTTTTTTTGTTTCAATAAAATCATCCTCTAAGATATAGTGTAAAATCTACATCATGATTTGTTTAGCGGACTAGCTTATAGCGCAGCGACAGACCAGTTACTTTTTACAATAATGATGATATAATGTTATTATTACAACTACAAGACAACGAAGATCAAAACAGATCATTATACACAAGATCAAACTTTTCCTTAGCAACGTACAACGTACAGTAATTAACAAATAATAAAAACATGGAGCTCGTAACCTTGGCACCGATCCCTCTCTGTCAAAGATTTAAACAGGCGTTTCCCAAATTCATTTGTCAAATGAAATAGGGTAGCATATACCACAACTTGTGAATAGAATTGATGAGATGATTCTCACAGAAGTGTTATTTGCTTAGTGTAGTTTTTAACACGTCCTAACTATCAAATGAACAAAAGGAACTGTAGACAAATCATAATTTACTGTCATTTTAAGTCAATGTGTGTGTAAGGTAAAGAAGTCTCTTTGGTAATCAGGTAGATAAGGCATAGGTTTTTGCTATGACTATCAAACAAATTAACTATCAAACAATGATCAATAAATTGTTTATGGACGATAGATGACGCTGTTGCAATTGAGAAGGAAAATTTGAATTTTTAAAGACTGATTTTCAAAGTATCTACGTCACAAGAGGACTAGTTCCTAATTTTCAAATTGGTTATTATTTTCTTAGATTCATAGTAAACATTAATGTATTTATTCATGTCTACGATGAGAAATGAGTCGTTAAAAATGATAAACTAAAAAATATAGCGTACACTTTTACAAAATATATATTTTTGGTACACTGTACCTACCTATACGTTCATTTCCTAACATTTTTAGCACTTCTTAGAATTCAGCGCAAAGACTGAATAGAGTGGAGCATGCATATTTCAAAATAGACACGGCAATAACAATGTGTAAGTAAATGAAGTCACTAATGAGACGGGGCGACGGGGATGTACAGTCAAATTAGACACACTCCAAACTAGTCCAACCAAAACCATTGCGAAACCGATAGAAATATCAACACTTTTACAAGGTAGTGTAGGTTAGTGACAAGGAAATAGATAAGATCCATCAACTTACGAAGCTTCGAGAATAGATAGAAGCGCAACCAATGAATACTTAATAACTCAGATGTAGTTAATTATCAAACGACGATTGAAGACAATATATTAGTGAAATCATGTAGTAAGGTACACTTTGTACAATACGTTTACTACATTTTAGTATTAAATATAGCCCTATACTCGTATAGAACATAACAATCGTTATAATCAATGCGATGCATAAAATACTATACAAAATAATTTAGATTAATGCTCTTAACATTTGATAAAAATATGAGCATACAATTATTGTAATACCTTGCGTAGTCATAGGTTGTACCGACTATGATATAAATAGTACTGTCGTCGTAGTATCATAAGTACTATGATATACGGTCATTGTCTAGAACACATAACTGACGTGCTTCACCGTCGCGATTTATTTGTGGACTCAGCCCTTTGCTGAAGATCTAAAGCGACACTCAAAATGCGAGCACATATCAAATACGTTTGTTTGGTTGTAATTCATCTTTATTGCTATGGTAATTTATGTATTAAAAGAAAAACAAACCAAGTTCATTAGCAAAACATGGTTCATACAAAGAAATAGCTTCGTCTATTTGTAACCTATAGCGAAACTATTCCAATAATAGAAAATCAGTGTTTTTAAAATACTTGATTAAGTTTTTGGTTTGTATATTTATATGTGTGCTAACATTTGCTTACTTTTCCATCTGCGCTGTGTGACCTTAATGTTACCACCGAATGTTTCTTTAAATAGACACATTCACATATTATGTCTGAGTATGGCTTAGCTAGTTAAACTAGGTATCATTAGGAATGGTTTGAAACTGTGGATACCTACGTAACACAAAATAGACTTGTTCCAAAAGGTTGCGAAAAACTAATGTAGTTTTTGTAACTACCCCAACGAGGCCACATAAGTACTTGTACCGTTTCATTACTAAACGGTAAAGAAATATATAAAAAGTTTTTTTGTAAAAGTAGGTAGGTCAAAAAACGGCTTCGGCAATAATCTTGAACACTAAAAAATAACTTTCCATTTAGCAAGTGAGAATTTCACAAGTGTCGCAAATAATCATTTATCCTTCTGTGAATTGAAAGTGACAGGTCTGCGCTTAATGAAAGAGACGCCAGGGCAAGAATCTGCGTGTCCGGACGAAACGAGCAAGAAGACATTATAATCAAGACAAGAAAAGAACTCACTGAAAGAAAAAATTACGAATTCGTAAGATTGGACGGTAATGAGACATATAATTGTGAGCTTTTATGTTTGAGAATTTGAATCAAATAACACCACAGATAAATAAAGTGTTGCAAAACAGAGAGGGACGTCCGAATATACCAAAAACACTACAAACAATCACGTTGATAATCCCAAGCTATGGTTCCACGTGGAATGGAAATAAATAACACCAGTATAGGCACCAAAACTTCTACAAAGTCGTCAACTAACCTAGTCTTCCGAGTATTCAAACGTTTAGCCTTGTCCTTTGCAAAATCTGCACGTGCTCTATCTCAACTACATTTTGTATGCAGACACACTGTTATTGATGTTATAGCACAATCACACTGTCACTTTCATCACTCGCGTCGATTCTTTAACAAATATTTCAAAATTTTGGATCGTTTACTTTCGTTTCTGGGAATTTGGTACGTCGGGTTGTACGGACGTGGATGATCGCACGAGTGGCCGCGCAGTTCGCGCTCGGGCCGCATGCGCCGGCGCCGTCCGCGGCGTGCCGCTCCGCCGCCGCCACTGGCGGACCCGGATTATTTATAAATTCTCACAGACAGGGGGTCGTAGAATCGTTAGAAATTTGCACGAACTTGGTATGCCCAGACTTTGACAGCAATGCGTCGCAACGGAAACGGTGATTCACTCTGACATGTATATAACAGCAGCGGCGATACCAGGGGTTAAAAATTCTCCACGACGAGGAAAACTTAGCGCACTAAAAGGAGGCATAATAATTTCGAAAGTAAAAATTTTAATGATTTCACGGTTGTTGATGTAACGCAAAAGATGCCTACAATCAAATGATTTTTTTTTATTCCTACAAAAGATCTATGAATGTTACGAAACCTGTGTGCCTGTCTGTCCGCTTAGGAGTAAGTATAATTCGTATTACCATATCACTTTGCAGACAAAGAAAGATCGAAGAAGATCCATCCCTCTACGTAAGAAGGAAGACAAACAAAAACAAATTTACAGAGACAAGTCGACCAATAAAATATTATTTGCGAATAAAATAAAACTAAGAAGTTACACAACTAGCAAGCAGGTAGGTGAATATTTGTGTATATTTTCCGACGGCCCTGGCCGTGCCGCCCACCTGGACAGGTGTTCGTGGTATTCGCTAAATCGCTTGGGCTGCACCAAACCAAGGTGCCTCCACATCGTGTTCGTATTAAGACACCGAATGTAACACGTGGGCGGTGTCTGATTAATGATGCATTAGCGAATTGGAAACAAGTTTGTTGTGTATGACGTAAACATTGATTGTAATAAATGACGCAAAAGGAATCATTAAATGATGTACTCGTACTCACGTAAGGTCAGTAAAACGTTCACGGGGCAATGTATGAGAGACTGTTACTTCCTCTGTGGTATGAACTTATACAACAAACTACCAGAGGATATCTTGAATATGAACGACAGAATAATGTAAAAATCCGCTCACTTACTCACTAATCGAATTAACAATTATTTACCGGAAAAAAACAAGTTATAATAATATAACAAACAAATAAATCGATTTATTTTATGCAGGAAACATCAACAGCGTTTCTTTGTACAGTATTTAGTTTATAAACAAGATTATATAATATTTGCCTAACAGATTTCCACGGATTGATAAGTGCATTACTAGAATTACAGTGATGAACACGAGTTATAGCTCAGAGAAGAAAGAAAGAAAAAAGATCAATTAAATAACAATTTGAAGAGTTAAAAATTTGACATAAAAATACATAGAAGAAACAGTTTAGTGAAAAAACTAGATTAGGTTATAAAAATGCTAGAAGTAACTGTGTATCTAATCTAATGTATGAACTATGAATGTATGTGCGTGTAAATCTATGTATACCTATACAAAAATTAAACTTTATTTCACTACTTATTGAAGTAAATCGACCACGATGCTTTCATAACATTTTAGTCGTTCGAAAGCTTAAATGTATTTAAAAATAAACAAAAGATTAGAAGTCGCTAAAACCTGCAAATTTCGACGCCACCATTGAAAATTTCGACAAAAGTGTGACAAGTAACAATGAATCACCCACCGAGACTACAATAGACCCGCCGTTTGGCACCGACGTTCGCAATTCATAGTTTCTGACAAATGACAGCTAAAATTAAAGCATAGAGTACACCCATTTGTAATAAGTAGACTCTGAAATCAGGCCAGAGTTATTAATGCAATAATCTAGGTCGACGCAGATGACCGCTACATTTTGATTAATTTGTAGTCACAAGTAGTAATTTCTCTGGCCTAAAGTGGTGTTCTAACAAACTTTTTTTTTACTTTTACCAGCAGTTATGTTGACTCATGTTTTCAGTTTCAGACGAGCCTTCAAAACACCAGCCTTATAATTCATCTAGAACAGATGATTAATCTACTAAACTCGAAAAATCAACATCACACACATTGTCATATTATTATTGTCATCTCATAATCTGTCCTCTCAACTTGACAGACAGAAGAATGTCTCTCCGCAGCTATTGCCGCGTGAATGACAGACTGAAGTGACACTTTTCTATTTCCATCACGAACAATTCACTGCGCTTACGCAGTTCGGTTCAGTATTTGCGGTTGTTTGAGACTGAAACAGCTGTCTGCTCTGACGTGGGTTTCATTGTGCCTACAGTTTATTGGTCGTAAAGAATATTCGAGCTGGAACGGTCGGTTCATCTCTGTTACTCAGGCATTTACCTTCATTATTGTCAAACAGGTGAAATACTTTTATTGTGTTTCAGAACATTAGGTACTGACCGCTCGATCTACAAGTCAAACCATCAACTCTATTTCAAGATTCTATGATGACTGTATTTGCTTCATAACTAAACCTCAGTTTATTTGTATGGTAGTGGGATCAAGTTGTGGTGATATTTTAGGGTGCAAAATGCAATATGAAAGTGAGTTACTTTTCTCGTTTTAACTTTTTTCCTCCAAAACCACTAAATGGATTCAAATGGAATTCTCATTGTAAGCCAAGCTTAGAGCCTTGGTTCATCGGCAACGTTTTAAGCGCGGGAAATTTATTCAACACGGGCAACAGTTACAATATTTGATTACAAATTATTAGCCGTAACTATACTTATTTTTCTTCTTTAGCGCCTTAATCAATTTTGTAATTGTACCTATCTAAGTATCTGTTTAATGTTACACAAATTGTCACAGTTGAGATTGGGTTTACTGCTCTATGTCGAATGTCATATGGCCGATGGCTCAAAACAAATCATTTATCCAAAAAACTGTATTAATATGAATCCTTCAATGCATTGTTGCAATGCTTAGTTTAACATAGGATTTGAAGAGTAACGTCTTATCAATAAGTAACACCATCATAATACCATTTCCTCACCAGTCCGTTAAAAATACCTAAGGTTCATGCCGCATTGATAGCAGGGTTACCAGGAAATCAGCTTGACGGATAGTTTATGTTTACACTAACACTGTATTTGTAAGGTAACGTAAACAAACCGTCTAAATGTTATTTTGTGAACTTGCGTTAATGTTTTTCAATATAACACGTCTCAGGATTGAGAATTTTGTGTCTAACTACCTACCTATATTTAAAAGTGATGTTGCTAGGAGGCCAACTCAACGAAGCTGACAATAGTACATTACTGCAGCGGCCGGCAACTGAGGAGTTGATGGACGAACGTGTAAATGTGGGCCGAGGCGTAGCCGAGCAATGCCTGGTTGTGGCCAAGGTTTGTATAGTGGTTTTCTCGAATAAATGCCTGTAAATTATTACTTAATGTAGAACATTTTATTTGATACATTAAACATACATTTTGGCATCAATAAGTTTTCTGTTTCGGCTCTTGCCGCCTCTTGAATTTCAGGTGGCGGCGTCAATGTAAGAAGATACTTTGACGCTTTATCAGTCATCACATCACACTCATTTTCTTCATTTAAACTCATTTTGTCAATTAAACCAACAATTATTATTATTAAATTCCAAAATCAATGCCAACAATAATTTGCGACTGCAACTTTGTTTGTTTGTTGGAACACAGTTACTTGGAGAAATTGTCAGCCCTTTATATATTTACTAGTATAGGTGCACACCTATACTAATATGATCATTTACTGGTAAAACGGTTGTGTATGTTTTTGTATCCCAACGACTTTTGTGACAAGTACTAGGTATTGTATCTATAGTATCTCGTACATTATTTGGAGTATTATGTTATGTTTGTATGTTACAATAGAACGGATGAATACGATTAGTGGGGACAATTGAGCGTGTACATCAACAGGCATTTCCTCTATGATCTCACGCAAAATTATAGTATTTTCAAACTGGTCCATTTGTGGTATGTTAGGTACTATTATTAGGGTCAAGTCAATTGTTTTCAATGTTTGTCAATTGTTTTGCTGTTCTTCCAGACGAGTAGGTCTTAGGATGAACGTAGACAAGACGAAAGTCATGTCCAATTCACACGTCGACCTTAGACCGGTGATCGTCGATAATGTCGATATCGAAGTTGTTCAGGAGTACGTCTACCTAGGACAGACAATACAGTTGGGTAGGAACAACTTCGATAGGGAAGCTGACAGAAGAATCCAGTTGGGCTGGGCAGCATTTGGAAAACTGCGTCAAGTCTTCACGTCGCCTATCCCACAATCGTTAAAGACGAAAGTTTTTAACCAGTGCGTCCTGCCAGTCATGACCTACGGCGCAGAAACGTGGACACTGACGGTGGGCCTGATCCATAAGTTTAAAGTCGCTCAGCGAGCTATGGAGAGGGCTATGCTCGGAGTTTCTTTGAAGGACATGATCCGTAATGAGGAGATCCGACGGAGAACCAAGGTTACCGACATAGCCGAAAGGATTAGCAAACTGAAGTGGCAATGGGCAGGTCACATCTGTCGCAGAACCGACGGCCGTTGGGGCAGACGGGTTCTGGAGTGGAGACCGCGGACCGGTACGCGCAGTGTGGGACGCCCCTCCGCCAGGTGGACTGACGACCTGAAGAAGGTGGCCGGAAGCGGCTGGATGCGGAGAGCGGAGGACCGGGTGTGGTGGCGTTTGTTAGGGAAGGCCTATGTCCAGCAGTGGACGCTAAAAGGCTGAGATGATGATGACAATTGTTTTGTGTAAGGGGCATCCTCTATACTCCTCCATCTGACGTGTTTAGTTATGTTTGTAATCATAATTGACACTTTTATACTTAAGTATATTGTACTAGGAAACGCCCCGCATCTGCGTCCGCGTTAAAAAGTATCATATGTTATTCCAGGATATAAGCTATCATTGTTCTAAACTTCATCAAAATCCGTTCAGCCGTTATAGCGTGATTAAGCAACAAACACTCAACTGCCAAACATCCAAACTTTCATATTTATATACTTAGTAGTGGGATGGGATTACTGACATACCACCTTAGCCAGTCAAAGCATCAATACTGAATCCAATTTTCTTTTTAATTTGGCATGGTTTGAAAAAAATCGGCCAAGTACGAGCTATAATTATTTTTATCGTGTTAAACGAGATAGATACGTTAAACAATTTCACAATACTTTTCAGCATCCGATATGGTCTAGTGGCTAGGATACCTGGCTCTCACCCAGGAGGCTCGGGTTCGATTCCCGGTATCGGAAATCATTTTTTTTATTTTTTAAGATCTAGATTTTATATTTAAGTCGTATAATCAAAGGCAATATGACTTTCAACTGTCATTGACTTTCAACTTCTCAATAACAAAATCAAGTTTTTTTGGCAAAACGACAGATTGCCGCACCAAAAAAAATTTAATGTCCTTCAATTTGCTCAACATTTACTTTCTGCGGCTGTACTTTAGATTAATAATCATTTAAATTTTAAAGTTTTCGACTAACAAAGACAGTATTTTGATATAATTCTAGCAGAAATTTCTAACTTATTTACCGAGGCCATTCCTCCCTCAACCGGCGGCTATGCTGCGGCCACAATGGGTGCGCAGGCGCACGTCTTTATTAGCCATGAATGGCGACGGCCGTAAAGCCGTAAACAATTCGAAATAGACATGCTTCCCGTCCCGGCCGCACGGCAGGGCTAGCCCGGGACGAGTCACAGTCGTGGAAACTATGTACTTAGGTACATACAAACTATTCTAATAATAATAAAATATATACCTGTACTTAACTACAGCTTAAGTTCACTAGACCCTGGACAGCTTCCAGGCCCAGGGCAGCTTGTTCATAATTACCTGACAAAAAGAAAATTAATAATTAACACGAGGTACAAACATTCAAAATGATTGAACACCAAAAAAAATACTGTCTTTTCTAAAATAAAGGCACGTTGCACGAGTGAGAACTGGATGATAGACTCTTTATTACGTAAAGACAGATAAGCTGGTTTATGGGACATCGTATCTCAGTGGGTCATAGATAATATCTATGCGGTAAAATTCTACAAGATTGCTTATCCCTTAGAGTGTTAAAACGGGTTTTGCGACCCAAAAAACAAGATCAAATACTAGACTTATGTGAAGTCTAGATAGAGTTCTTTTTTCAAAAAACCAAAATCTGACAGCCACATTTATAGGTACTTATCGATAAAACGCCATAAAGGTGTACAGAGCCCGTTCGGCCGCCTACGAAACCCGCTCTACGTAACCAGTTTCCTACAAATACATTTTTTTCTTCACACGTAACCGGAATCTATCTATTACCTATACTGTACCGTAATAGTCACGGCAAAGGACTAACAGATGATACACAGACAGACAAACTTATTGTTATTCTGTGTATCATGTACATTCTGGGACAATAAACTTGCAGCGACTGCGAACATAGCCGGTGGGCAACATAAAAACACAACAGCGCGCAATAAAACAAAGATAAATCAATTAACTCAATTACATAAATTGCTCATTTTGAGTAATTTTACCTTCAATACGGCGTAATGACTCAGATGAACTTTATAAGTAGGTGTCCTTTCAACAATTAATTTGGGTGACAATATTGTAATGGATATTGGTTATTTGCTCCTTGGCCGATTAAATTTATCGTAAATCACTATAATATATCAGCGAAATCTTTCGAATGCATGGCTTCTGCAATAGTAGTAGCCCGAAATGTTTTTGCCGTGCCCTAAATGTGAAATCGGCTCTTATAAACGCAGTAATAAAATAACTGTTATTGCTAGGGTCACGACATTGGAAGTCACTCGATCGTAATCGTTTACCCTTTAATGTTTTACTTTAATTAAGGTGATAAAAGCAGAACGTTTTTGACTTTTTAGTTTCTTATCTTTGTATTTATTTGTTTTATTGTGTGTACAATAAAATATTAAATAAATAAGATTCTTATGAGTTCATGTCATGACTAGATTAAATCCAAGAAATCATGTTTGAAAGCCGACAGCCGATCCACAAAATCAACGATTCCTAGAGACAAAATATACATCAAATTTCTCGCATTAACAGTTAATTTAGATTTATATTGATCGTAAAACTGGTATATTATTCGAGTGGTGTTTGAACACGACACGTATCTGGCATTTTAAAACATCGATAACATCGATAAAATGTTTTATTATTCAATAATTGACAGCCATTGTATGGGCAAGGTTGAGAACGGACGCAGAACGTATGTAATAAATAAAATAGTAACGGCCGTGCTACTATCGACCTTCCATCATTACAAATCCATTTAGCTTAGCATCTCTCTAAAAATGGAGTAGGCTGTACTCAGCACAGCCGCAGCGTTTTACGTGAAACGTGTTTGCTGCCGCTCCTGCCAATACTAGCTTCAACCTCCTTCGTTTTGCGTCTATAAGCGTTAAGATTATTTCAGATTTCCTCCTATGATGTGTCTTTTTTTTATTATAAAATTTTGTATTTTCCTAAAATGTGTATTTTGCGGGTTTTAATGTATAGGTACTTAATTGTGATAACACAATACAATAATAATACTATAAGTACTTGTGATTGTGTATATTTCGCCGACTGACTCTGTCGTGCCCTAAGCCGTGTTATAACCGCCGGTTTTTTGTTATTTTAAAACTATGATGGGCATAAAAGGACTTTGCTTCCAGGGCCGTAAACTTATTTAAAAAAGAAAATTGACCACCGTTCATTCAACACCAGATTCTCTCGCGCCGGGTGTTGGCTGTTGAGTGAATGATGACCTGGTACGAGAGTTCATGTGGCGGTCAGTTTGCCACTCGCCATTTCTCCCCATTTACGGAAGAGACGGTGCCACACCCTTCATTTGCAAATACGCCTCGCTTATATCACCTCTCTTAACCTTAACAGGATGTTTGGAGTTGGGGAAATTTTATTATCAGTAGCACTACTTAAATAAATACTGGGTAGAGTCGCGGTGTAAAAAGAATTAATAAAATAAAATGTCTGAACTTGGTGTTTCAAGAAAATTAAATTTCTCACTATTTAAGTCTAAGTAGGTACTAATAATTTAGAATTCATCTTGAGCTGATTTTTCTTTTTATTTCTTTTTTTTTCGATTCAGACGTGTACTTTTGTATGTGCAATTAATTCCGATAAGTATCGTTTCCTTTATATTTTTCTTTTATTCACCGACCTCCCACACATAGCCATTCTTTCTGCATTACTAACAAAAAGAACAGCTAAGTGCGTATAGGACCAGCGTAGTGTAGGGTTCCGTATTTAATAGTTTTTTTCCTCCATAACTCGAGTGTTCATCACAGATACCCAAAATATTTTCTACGTGGGAAATTACAAGGGGAGCGGCAAAATTGCTCACTTGGTTAACACAAATTTTCACATTGGGCCATTTAAAATCTGAATGCTTATACTGTTATAAAAACATGCTTAGAATTTAATTTTTAATTATATTTCTGAATTATATTTATTAAAAAATCATAGTATAAAACACGAAAATGCAACAGTCGCATAACTTCGGCAGTTAGAGAGTTATGATTAGGAAGTGTTGAATGAACTAATTACGTAAAATATATTTATTATTATTTTTTATTATTATTCTGGACGGATTACGGACCCCTAAAACCAGCTCAATAGTTAAAGCTCATTTAAATTGAATTGCGCTCACACATGCACCATTTGCATACGCTAATTGGTTCTCTAATGAGCCTCTATATTACAGCCCAACATGAAACCACCTAAGTGCAAACAGCAAACGTTTACAAACACGTTTACTTTGGAACGGACTCTTAAAAATTCTTCTTTTAATGCATTTCGTTTACATTTGGTTGCAAAAGTATGGGCTAATCTACAGACGACTGCAATTCGAAAAATGCAGCTTCGTTAGTTATTCGCTGGAGTTCAACCTAACTCTGCTAAAGAAGTAGGTATGCGAGATTTTTTTTTAATAAACTGGTGTACAACCTTGCAGAACCGGTCGTCGTGGAGATCCCTGGGGAAGGCCTTTGTCCAGCAGTGGACGTCTACAGGCTGATATGATGATGATGATGGCATACAACCTTAGATGAAATCAAGTGGATGAAGATACGTCAGTTACTTACAGAAAATGGTCATAAATAAGTACAACCCCTTAACTGCGTGGTTTTTGGTCTAGCACGGAACGGCGAACGGTTTGATTGCATGCATTTAAACACTGCAGGAAAAAAACACGGTTCCCAATTTTTTTCGTATTAAGAAGTTTTCATGCCATTTCGTAGCACTGTGAAAGCCTGCAAGCATTGTACGCTTAGAAGAAACCAAAAAGAAGAAGATACGAAACCCTCTTAAATTGCATAAACAAAAACTCTAGTAGTATTATTGTTTTGTTTATATACGAGTATTTACTCGGTGCACTAGGCTAAAAGGTCTAGTAACCAAGCCAAAACCTACTTTGAAAAGAAGAGGTTGAAACTTCACCGCAAATATACTTAAAAAAAGAATGAACCATAGAACCGTAATCAGCGTATAGCATGAAAAAGCAATAGTCTTTTACCCCAATAATTTGAGAAGTCGCTTCTTACATGGCGGGGTCAAACTGAACAAACACTATCTATTTTAGTCTGGCTCAACAATTCACATACCTACGTAGATACAGATAGAAGATTTTATATCTGTCTTGCTTACATATTATCTTACCACTTTTGTAATAAGTGTGTCCCTCTCTGATTATTATTGTTATTTTAGCAGCTGTTCTATGGGATCCTTGTTCTTAGCAAATATACAAATTATTTCTTAGAAACCAGACCGTATCGTTGACAGAGTAATGCCGGCGCAGCCCGCCCTCGGCACGCTAATATTTACATACAGACCAATCGTGTGTGGACCAAACGCGAAATTAGATGCGTATGTTTATTACTACAGCGCGAATAGTTAGCGGCGTGTTTATTGATACAGCTTAGGTGTTTTTGCAAATAAATTGAGAAGCATGGCAACCAACTCGACCCCTTCCTTCCCATCTGGTCCCCCGTGAATTTATAATTTGTAGAACCGCAACCGCGGCGAGCGTGCGTGAAGAGAATGATGAGACTGAGGGAAGGGATACTTGGCGTCTCTTTCTTTCTGCCTACCTCGTCATGGACATGGCGTGAATATATATTATTTATGTATGATATTTGTACTTTGATTAAATGAATAGTGAATAAGTAGGTACCTTCGAGGAAAGCCGGCTCCATCGGCTCCATCTTCGGCCTCTCTTTCCATTTTGTAGGTAAAACTCTCATATATAAAATATAAACACCCTGTCTGTATAATACAGTTGACGGATGGATAACGTTACGTAAAGTAATTCTTCAATGATGCAATAAACGTCTCGTTACGCTCTTTTAACAAACGCATGTAATCTAATTAGTCGCGCAATTGAGTCATGACATGTCTGCCAAGGTGCGTAATGCTTAATAGAAGGTACCTACATACGAGCTGAAATGATAGGTCTGGATATCTTACGCAAAACATGTGCAATAGTTAGACGTGGATAGTTCCCCGTAAATCCGTCAAAGTGTAAGTGCAGTTTATTAGCAGAAAGATCTATCTATTTCTTTTGTTACATCTAATAAATAGTGCCGGGGACGGCCTAGACTGACATACCAGGATCAGATAGAGCGGGTGCTCACACACGGACACGTGAGCGCACTCGCGTGACAGATGTGTCAGGGTCGCGATACTTGGCGCTCTGTTCTACCTGCTTACCCCGTCAGGGATATACCTAACCAGATATTCTTTCCTTCCGGCCCATTTAATCTTGCGGTAACGAAAGCCAAATCGCACGAGAGTGCTTCGGCGGTACTCCATTAACTCCTCCGGTAATACATTTAAAAAAAACCTTCTATGACTTCGCCCCTTTAGGGGTTAAACAACAGTCTCAACAGATTCAACTATGGCAAACCTCCCTTAGTCGTGCGTAGTTCGCCTCCGTTCTCATCAGTTCAGTTTCCTTCATACTGAAGGAAAAAAGCTAGTACTTACATACGTAAGTACTAGCTTTTTTCCGGGGCTTCGCCCGCGTAGAAAAGTTTTTCCCGTGTACATTGTGAAACAGCGCACTCTATGTAGGTGATTTGTTACTTAGGGGTATTAGCGGACGCCCCGCGACTTTGTCCGCGTTAAAAAGTAGCCTTTATGTTATTCCAGGCTATAAGCTATCACTGTACCAAGTTTCATCAAAATCTGTTCGGTAGTTTTTGCGTGAAAGAGTAACAAACATCCTCACATCCTTACAAACTTTCGCCTAATATTAGTAGGATAGGATTAAATAGCGAGTAAAGGTATGGAGAGCGACTGCACAGAATCGATGCAAAAAGTCGCCGTGTGTAAAGGCCCTAATAGCGCAGTTGCAGGGAGCACAGCAGACCACCCTGCGCGGGCGTCGAACCCGAAACCAGCCCGATCAAATAAACTATTCCCGGAGCGGCGTCCAACGATTTACGTTCCATTCGCACACCGGCCGCTGCCTGTGAGGCGACCGCGGCCACAATGAAACGAGACTACTGCACAAAACAAACCTTAAATGCTGAATTAAATCGTTCCACCATTTTACGCTCCTATAAAAATCTACATCAAAGCGATAAAATTACAAATTCACAATGATTTCTGTTTCAGTACGCCAGCCATTTGTCTACCTTTAACTTTCTTGGGGATGTGATTATTGTGATGAACACATGCACACACGAGAATCCTTGCAGCGAAATCTGATTGATAAGTCCCCGTAGAGTTTTTTGGCGGTTGAGTGAATAGTCACAGATTGTTTGCACACCTATGCGAAGCGATGTAGTGTGATACATAGAAATGTCTATAAATTGAAATGTTTGATTCGGTTGATTGAATCGATTAACTATTTCTTGAAATTTACTGAGCGTCTGTCTATAGTGAACCCCCGCACAGCTCCCCTTTAACACCTAAAATTAGTCATTGCGCAGAAATCAGCCAACTTCACACTACCACCAAAAAGTTATTACGGGGACAAAATAGAAATAGATGATTCTCAAGTTTTAGACCAGATGAACCAAAAAGAGAAAGATACGTTACTGACTTACTGAAGATGGTTTTACAAAACCAAGTATCAAGTACTTGATTATGGTCCGTCCCGTGCGGAACGAAGGGCTCGATTACATGTAATTTATGTAATTCATTTAGATTCGCTCGTTAATATTGTTTTAGTTTTAGTCGAAAATTTAATACTGGTGATTGTACGAACGCAACTTTAGAGGTGTGTATAGTCGTGTACAGAGCCTACAGTTTTCTTTTATTGCAATGTAAGGGAGTAGCGCATTTCCTCCTTTGGTTTCATCTAAGCTCCATAACGTATCGCTAAAACAACCCTTGACCACAACCTCACCCTCAAGTGTTTAGTAATTCCAATACCATTGTCCAATTACCAGTTAATAATTTTTGAGTCGACGCCAATTCCCAAAAGAGGTGAAGGCTCGACGGCCTCCTTTCGGTGACATGCCTTTAATATACATGAGCCAGTCACAATTTCTCGTAAATTGCCCAGACGATGTCAAAGATGAAGTCATTTAAGACAGCATTATTCTTAAAACGTTTATCGACAAGAAATTATAATTATATGCCGACAAAAAATAATAAGGCGCCTATAAATCGGCCATGGACGCCCAACGGCGATTGCTGAACGGTTCAGAATACAAAGTGAGCATTAATAATGTATATTTATAAGTAAATAAATACATAAGTTTTACAGCTATAGAACTACAGCTGTAAAACATGTTTAAGAACCTGTTCTGAAATGACACCTTTTAAATGCAAAAAACCGCAACGAAATCGACCCAGTAGTTTTCGAGGAAAATGGTAACAGACATACATACAAACAACCTCTAACCCCAAACACACCGTCTCCGTTCCGTTCCGTCCGTCGTGGGTAAAAAATAAGTATCGACAACTCAATTGTGCATCGGAATGATGCCATAATAGTTCCTCGAACCCACATTGTAAATTGAGCAACACTAAGTAAATTGATTCTGCTAATTTCTAAGAACAAAGTCGGTTTTGTTTCCTCAGCATTCGCTGTTTACTGACAGTGAAACAGTGCAATTATCATGGCAGCAACATATAGGTTTGTCTGTATGGCTTTCATTCAATAATTAGGTACGACAGACAATACAATTTTGAAATTTGAAATCAATAAATAGACGGTGGGGGAAATGGATGTCCGGGAACGTCCGGACATAACGAACCAAGTTAACGTTATGGTAATTAGAGATTCTGGCCTCTAACCCACACCGTACAATCCTCGAAGGTCCAATTCCCCTAACGTCCAAACCTCGTAGACCTTACGGATCTGAGGGGAACCTATATGCTTAAAAAAACGCAATATTAATATCGGCAGAGGTCGTTCTCTTTTATAGGCATACATATCTTCCCTCTATGTCCCTGACGGAGTAGGCAGAAAGAATAGAGTATCGCAATCCTGACACACCCCTTTCGCTTCGCTCAGTCTCATCATTCTCTTCCTTAGAGTATACATACTCTATGTATACTCTAAGTACTCTTCACACACGCCCGCCGCGGGACGCCAGTGTTCTTCACCTGTTGTGTCTGATCCCCGTATGTCAGTCTAGGTCGTCTCCGGCATAAAATCGTCACAGATAAATTTTAATGTCTGATGGAGCTAAAAGTGTGTTACTTGGAAGCTAATTCCTTTTTCTTTTCTTATGTTTCTACATAAGAATCAGATACATACTACTAAACTCTTTGCGGTTTTAAATAAATAGCTTTGAACTTGAAACTTTGAAAAACAACTGATTTTCACTTTGATGTGAGATGAGATCGATCCCAGATCAAATACTTTTATTGCCATTTTTCAGAATCATGTTTTTGTAAATTTTGTTTCATGGCTCTGGTCTCGAACCAATTCCTCGAATTTCTAGATCACTCTTCTTTCTTATTCATTTAATCTTTTGGTTTATTATAGTGGCAGAGTTTCTAGACTACTTTTAAATAGGTACAGTATACTTTGACCGACTGTCATAGCACTGGCAGCACTATATATCAATCAGTCAGTCAATATGATTTTCAAATATTACGCCCCAAAAACGGGTTGCATGCTAAACCGCGAAGCCTTGAAATTGATCCAACCACATCATAGGCGAACGCACAACCTACTTTTATGATAGGTATTATTTTCGTCTTGCTGTTGCGTCATTATTATCGTCTACATGAATACTTACTGCAATGTTATCAAAGGTGACAATTAAGTATAAGTCAGCTGTAAACTAAATCTAGACACGCCAATGGGCGTCTGTCAGCGCTGTCAAAATTATTTCAAGTTTATATTGCGAATGTGGTTTAATTGGATTTACAGTAATGATGCCATGTATGATGATGATGAAATTAAAATAGGGTAAGTATATACTACTTTTATGTTTAAATTCATTTACTTAATTGTTTTACCACAGACGCGAGCAATAATTAATAATTATGTGTTGAGATAAACATAAATAAAAACTAATTATAAACCTTTAAACTAATACATACCTATATATTGTGATTAACCCGTATCAAGACTTACAGGATTATGAATTACATATTTTGTTTCGTTCTAAACACAATATGAATATAATGTAGCAGGTTTATGATAAAATCCTTGTTTTGATCAAATCTCTAGGAGTTTCAGCAAAATCCGAAATATTATGACAAAATGGTGACTCGATTTCATCATAATATTATCACTTTTTCAAAAATCTAGAAAAAAATGTTACGGGAATCTCACAAAGATTTTTTTGAGTGACAAAATAAAATGGAAAATAATATGTAAGTTTTAATTACCTATTCCTAATTTCTTATTATCCCCATGTATCGACCTTCAAAAATAACTTTCCGGTCGCACAATAGATTCTGAGATCTGATCAGAGCTTATTCAATAAGCTCTGATCAGATCTCAGTATTGACGGCCTAAACAAGTAAGCAATTCACTTCACGCCGGACCAATAATGTTCCTATTACAAATGTTCATTTCATATCATTCAAACTTTCGGTTGATTACATCGCATCGTCGGTGCATTTAAGAGGGTGTGTTTTGAGATCAATGCTCTAGGCATACTTCACTGACTCGACCTGAGTCTCCAATTAAAATATAAATTTATAAATCTCATAAAATTTCGATTCGAAATCGCATTAAACAAAACAAGACGACGCACACCTCACAAATAAAGCCTATTGATACTTTTCTGACTTTTAGGTACGTGGGTACTTAAGTCTCTATTTTTAAAACCTTCCTTCTCATTAAATGAGTAGATATATATGTATATAGGTAGGGGCAAGCAAATCTGCCAAATACCGCCTGAAATTGGCATTCATTACCGCCCGACATGGTTGAAGTGAACACAAAATGTACAAATCTAGTTTTCCGTTATAGTAAATAATGTATAGGTTAGGTACATAATCCGGTACCGTTAGATACTCGTGATGGTGCCTTAATTGAGCTTTTAACGTTGACACAGAATAATGAGAGATGCGATAGCGGCGAATTCGATACGGCCGACCCACTTTGTGAACAAATGAATTGATATGTTTACGTCTCCAAGACGTGAGTGAGAGTGAGACAGGAGAAATGATAGAAATGTGTTGATTGATAATGACGAATCGGTTTGAAATGCCCTTTGGATGGAACACATACAACATACGAGTATCGGATGCTGTCCAACAAAGTTGGGCTAGCGGCATAGGTACTGTACGGTACCTTAGCTACAAATAATAAACAGGCACACACGGCCCTAGCTACGCGCTCTCGCGGACTTCCAACGTCTTCTAGACAAGACAACAGTAGGAGTCATAATTAGTGTCTCGTTGTTAGCTGTTGCCAGCAAAGCGTTCAGTTACGATATGTTAGTTTGTTTAAGGTATATTTCTTGTGAGTTTGTGTCATGTCAATGAAAAAATTATCCATCTATGCATCTCTGATCTCAGATTAGGAACTCCGATCGGTCATTTACTTAATTATAGCACTTTATGCTAAAATGGACTACAAAAGTTCAACCCAGATGACATTCCGGTGGCAGTGAACATTGGGTGCTTTACTAGGAGGTCGAAACGAAATGGAAAACATAATGGAATTTAATGGTGATCTACAGAAGTAAATCTACATTGGTGGTATATGTTTGTATAAAACTTTTGTTTTTGTGTACGATATATTAGTTTAATAGCACTGTCTATTTTTGCGCTAGTGGCTAGTGGCACTGCCTTGCAGCAAACAATGGCAGTTAAAAATATCCAGTAGAAAAGGATAACAGGAGGCGAGATCCCAACAAAGGGTGGTTACATAAAAATTAACAGTATCTTGTGCTAAGCACAGCTTCCTTAATCACCAAAACTAATTTCCTATAAACCACGAGTTAAAACTACATACGATGTCGTTATCTGCCTCAGTCAGTGGAAAATTATTGCGCTGACGCCGTCCCAGCTGTCGTGTGGTGCATGCCTTATCTCAACACTCGAGGTACACGAGCCACGGGATAAGTGATAACATTCCAGGTTTATGTTAACGAAATATTATGAACCGTTATCGATTCAAGACTATGTTATAATAATAATAATGTTTGGACAAATTGACACACGGCTGTTTAGTCCCAAACTAAGCCGAAGCTTGTATATGGGTACTCAACAACTGATAAACGTACATAAACAATTTTAAATAAATATTTAAATACATACAAACACCCAGAATCCGAAAACTAACAGTTATGCTCATCACACAAATGTTGGTCCCGGGTGGGAATCGAATCCACGATCTTTGGCGCAGTAGGCAGAGTCCTACCACTACGCCAACAGGCCAGTGTTGAGTGTATAGTCTGTAGGGTGTGACTAAATAGGTTTTATTGTAATATTGACTCCATAGTTTTCTTTCGTCTAACCGTGCGATGAAAAATCCGAGCCATGGTAATAAGTAGTCAAGCAACGAAACAAACCGTGTTTTTCGCTTTTCTTGTTAACGTAATTTAAAAGATGCCCCTGGCTTTGTCATGGTATAGCTACTGCGAAAAGTGTTGTGCGTATAATTGCACAGAAACACGACAAATGCAAGATGTATGGAGAACGTTTACTATAATTCATGGGTATTACCTCTGGTTCGGCCACGGTCATAGCGCGGTCGCAATGAGTCAAATTATTCTAGAATATGAAATATTAAACATATCCAAACGATTTTTAGGTAAACATAATGTTGAGTAGCTTTCCTAAATACATCGCCATGTTTTTCAAAATATTTGGGTGATATCAAACAAAGACAACTGTGGAGATTTGAATATGTGTATAGTCCCCCTAGAATTTCTTGGCGGCTGAATGAATATAATCACAAATTGTTTGCACATCGCTGGCAGTGTTTATAGAATGTGTGCGTAAGTGAGATACTGTGCTACATAGAGATGTCCAAAAACTTGAAAGTTTGATTCGGTTGATCGAATCAATGAACTATTTCTTGAAATTGAATGAGCGTCTCTAGTGAACCCCTTTGACACATAAAATTTTAGTCATTGCGCAGAAATCAGCTAACTTCACAAAGCCGCCATTACACTCTCGGGGACCATATGGCTGTAGATATCTATGTAAGTCAGCAGCTCAACATACTGCTCTGATGCATTTTTGGGCAGACAGACTTAAGGCCGGGTCAAACCGAATGCAGCACGGCGCAGCACAGCACAGCGCAGCACGGCTTATGACGTTGTAAATGTATGGAATATTATGCGAGAGGACACACCAACGCACGATGCTGCACAGCGCTGCGCAACTACGCGCGTATCCGTGCGTCAAGCTACGCAGAGACAACCCGAGCGCGCGCGGTCTGGCAACGTCGCGCGGCGCCGTGCCGTGGTGACGTTGTAATCGTATGGCTCTCACTAGTTGACGTCACACCGCATGCGGCGATTGCGTTGCGGCACAGCACGTCGCGACAACTGGCCGGTGTGACGTGCTACGCAACGCGCTGCGCTGCACCGCATACGCATTCGGTTTGACCCGGCCTTTAGTTGACGTCGACCGAGATTCCCCACAGTAACTTCACCGCAGACTGTGAGTCAGATTCTCAGCGATTATCTAAATTAGCGCATCTAAAATGGCACCACTTTATAGCAATTCTAGATTAATTCCCAACTCTCACAATATCACAGGCGCCAGCGGAACATTATGAATGACCCTAGGACCAAACAGTTTTACGACCAAGTGTGATAAACTGTGACAATTGACATCATTTAAATAATCTTTCTGGAACTTATGCGTATCACATAAAAATGTTAAAACTACAGAGGTACATGATATTGCTTTTTGATTTTTAAAAATTTCTAAATGATATATTTATAAAACTTAATTGAATTTAAATATTGAAAACTACAATAATTAGTATAAAATATATAAAATGTTATTCTAGGATTTCCTGTATAATGATTCCAACAAATTCTCGTGTGGACTTATGACGAACTTAAACGTGCTTAAAAATTTAACGTCTAGTTATTTATTTTCTAGCCTATGGACATAGCTCAATGCTAATTGTAGGTTCTGACCCGTATCAGTGGTCTCGCTATGAATATTGATCGACTCCGCATTGATATGGACGGTATGACCTTAATTATATCTGTTTACAGTATGCTTGATCATGCACGTGCTAGCTAAACTTGGCTACTGAGTAACCTTATTTATATAATATGCTAATAGGTATGCAACTATATATTTCTCCAACATGATCGTCTTCAACTGCTGTGAATATTGAAACTCAAAAACCCGCTCAAGCATTACATTTCCCAAAAAGCTTTTTTTTTGTTTATCTTTCGAATCAAACTGCCGATTTTGGATGATGTTTTTCAACCGACGAAAAACAAAACAAAAGAGGAGGTTCTCAAATCGACCCGTTTATTTGTTTTTTTTAATGTATGACCACGCATAACTTCTTTAGGTAAAGTAAATACGATAGGTGTCGCTGTTAGATAGATAATTATTAACATAATTGAAGATTTACTTGTGAAAACTGTGTGTAATTAGAAAGTCACACAAATCAGAATTCAAAATCATCATCAAATCAAATCACAAAAGTCAATCAAAGTCTAAGGTAGACTATTATGACCACTAGGCAGGTCATAATAGCAGGCCACAAAGAAAGTAAACTTCACAATCAAGCTAAATAAGTCTCGGGGACACGCTTACAAAACATTTTGTAATGTAACAAAGCCACTACGCTACCAGTGTTTGAGGTATTATGGTCTAATTGCCCCGTAAATCCAAACAGCGTCGGGTGTAATTACTTGTAAATATTGAAATTAACCTCGACGGCTGCAGCGTGTACAAGCGAGCGCATGTTAAAGCCAAATATTAGCGAGTGTGTCATACCTAACGGGATAACTTAACAGCCTTATAAAGGAACTTGTTAAGTTATTTAGCTCGGCTTCACCACACACTGCAATGATCATCACCATCGTGTTTAAGACAAGGGGTTAACGCTAAAAGGAGAGCTGGTACTGAGATGTACTAATAAAAGGAGGGTCTGTACTCTCTGTACTAAGATTGTTTAACTCTTATTTGACTTAGACAGATAAACTAGAGGTAAGAAAGTCTAGAGGTTCCTTATTTTTGACTCCTTAAAGTTCCTACCTTATCTTCCTTTAAGGAAGCTTTTTTTTAGCTTTTGACAACCCTAGTGGCTGTTGAACCCACATACTAGATCTAGGTCTGTGATTGAACCTAAGTTAGCAGTTTAGGTTCCATAGCCACTAGGGTTGTCAAAAGCTGTTATTTTTTTTTTGTTTTACAAATACCCTAAACCATTCTATTTTCGACAGACACTGCACGACCCGGGGCTGTAATTTTTACTTAGATGAAGGAAGTTGTTTATATAAGGCCTTTATTAGAAGGTCTTAGCGGTCGATAAAATTAATCATTATAATAATTTCCTGGTCAAACCAATTACTCTACATCCACACTTCCTTCTTTGAACAAAAGTACAGGACGTTCGTTCGCTTACTGTGTTTGACATTAAAACATGTTTTACTAATAATCGATTGTAATGTCATATTTAAGTCTAAGTTGTCCGAACATAAATGGATCCACAGTAACTTGATTGCTAAGTTATACTACATGTTACTATGTGGCGTTGAAGTTAAATTAATGTAGGTCATTTTGTATGCAGAAAGCGTAACCAATGTCCGTAATTTATTCAATAGCTATATCAATTTCTCATTATCATCCTCTGAGTTATCTTCATCATCATTAATCAGTTAATAATTTACTTCTCTCATTTCGATTGGATGTGAGCTTGGATGTTTGTTTTTCTTTCTCGCAAAAACTACGGCTTTTTTTGTTTTATTGACTTTTTCAATTAGGTACAAGATATTACAAAATACGGTCACGTCTTGTTCAGCAATTAAATTGCTCTCATGCAAAAACTTGGACCCTTTCATAAAATTCTCAGAATCGCGTATGAATCATCGAAATAAATGGGCTGGATCGATGCTATCAATTTTGTGTATTCACTTTGCAAAAACACTCCACAAAAGGTTTTGGCGTCTGTGCAGACAAAAGTGATTCAGAGCGGTCAGTTGATATTGCGGTGACTGGCTTCATTTCCCTCTTATCCGGTGCATATTACACGTGATTACAAAACGTCCATGTTACATTTCAAATGTATTGTTTGTCAAACTTATCAAGATTTTTTGTGAATGCCTTTCCTTTTTTCCCTAATCCTACTTCCTACTAATATTATAAACGCGAAAGTTTGTAAGGATCTTTGGATGTGTATTAGATACCTCGAAAAAATCTTTTCCACGCCAGCGAAGCAGCGGGAAACAGCTAGTTATAAATGAAAGCACTAGATTTGCCAATTTTAATGTCGGGGTACCAAGCACGAGCCGCGTTCTAATAGAGGCTTGTTATACAGGAATTTACGGGAATATTGTACCGCAGCTGTGCGCAGTAGGGTAATTACAAGTCGGTGACCTGCATCGCTCACAAAGGGCGCCAGTACTCAAATTCAACCTCTGCACATTGCTCCAGGAAATGTGCAATCCAAGACCTGAATGACTTGTTTATGGCATTCTCTAAATTTATTTTCCCCGCATTACTAAGCTAGAACTTTGCTCTGCGGACTGCCGTTGGCAGAACTGTGTACCTTTTACACTTATCTCCATCTCACAGTGACCTTCAGAATGGAACAATGAATCTTTGTTTCGAGCTCGGTGCTTTGTTTGGTAGACAACAAAACTGTTGTGTTATACGACCCCTGATACTTTAAGTTATTTGCTGCCTGTTCATGAGACTTCAAAATTATGTGTTTCTAGTGGACAGGAGGATAAATCCAATATGTATTTTTATGAGAATATATAAAGAATTGTAAAACCAATCCACATGGTGCTTCTCGGTGGTCTGACATCGTTCCGAGACATCCTCTCGATAAAAAGCCCAGATTTCCAAATTCTTCAAACAATCTCTCGAGCAGCTCATGAGATGTCATATGGTAAACGCATCGGGCATTCAAGTGTCATGGCAAGTATTGTCCCAAACAAGTCGGCCCTGTTCCCGGCTCGCTTTTTGTCCAGATACGTGAGACTCCGCGGCGCGTCTTTAACGAGCATCAAACCAGTTCCACATTTCATCGCGTCATGCCAAATCTGGCAGTAAATACTTCGACACACCGTTTGTTCTCACGAGTTTTCCTTTCGTCGAAAAACCAACAACTATCTTTAGGGAAGGACGGTGGTTGCCACTTGTAACACCCTAAGCCTAACCTAACCTAACTGACCTATATTAATATGAGAAACTATACCTACTCTACTCTACATTAAAATCTCTACCACTCTATTAATAAAATACCTAACCAAATATACTAATCAAGGTTTAAATAAAAAAGGTTCCTAAACTTAATGTTAATGTATGACTAAACTTACCAATCTATAACTGCCTACTAGATATTTGGATACTCATACAAGATATTATTTAGCTGCAATATTCTAATTGATTGTTGGAATTTAGATATTAATTTGGCCATGTGATCGTCTAGTTTATTCCTACGTTGTGTATTTTTAATGTAACCCATTTTCTTTTAGAATAGAGGTTTGATACGATTAACCGGATACCTGTGATAAACAAGTTAACAGTGACTATTTAATAATGAATATGATATGACTTAAGTTAATAACTAATATTAGACAAAGATCCTAGATTGTGAATGAGTAAATAATAGGATAAATATAATAAATATTGAAGTACATTAATACCTTTGTAAAATAATTTAAAGTAGATATCAATGACAGCATAATAGTTTTTCGGCAAGGCTCCTGCACCGCCCCGCAGAAGCACTGGGTCTCGTCAGGCCAGACTGGTCAACCCTCGTCCGAATGCTACGTTAATCTTTTGTCTTTTAGAGTAACGGGGAAATATCTTTTCCATTTTACTAGTCAAGCTGGGTGTCATATAATGTATAAGTAAGTATGTCATATTGTCATCAACATCGTGTCGAGAGGAAAGCAAGGGCGAGAGCTCTCCGATGCAAAGAGAACTTCTCTAGATTCTAAAACTTCAACTTTTAAGCTTGACTAGGGATATATAAACAATAATACATAGATAGATATTATATCACCTATTCATAATCTTCAGGATCCAGCCTCAAAGATAAATGAAGATAAATAGCAGGTTATGCCATAAGTTAAGATCATTACTAGATCACAGTAAAGCCTCGGCTACTGTCAGAATGTAAGGAACTATATTCATCCAGTTAATCTTACATCCATATGAGTATAACCCTCAGGTTAGGAACTCGGCCTCACCTCGGCTTGGCCTAAAAGGTATGACTGTAAGTCTAATGATTGAATACTATATACCAGCCCTCGGCACCAGTATAGTCAGATTTAGATAAGTAACAAGCCTCGGCCTTGCTATAAATCTATGTGAAACCATTTTTGGTTATAAGACTCCATAATTGCTATGGCTAAAATCCCAAAGGTTATTTGATTGGATAAATATTCAAGATATTAATTTTAGAATTAAAATGTAACACATTAATATGTTGCAAACACACACAATGTCTGTCTATACAAAAGTATGATTTGAATAATTATTTCTTATTTTAGCATAATAATTAAATCTATATAAAATTTAAACACATTATCTATTCAATGTTCTTAAAACAAAATATTGTTTTAGCCTTTGAAGTATGAAGTATATTTGTACCTATTTGAGTATTCAAACAATACAATAAAATTATTAAATAGCTAAGTCCAACAGTGGACATCCACAATTCTGCAATGGGATTTAATCAATCCTAGGTTATTTGTAAACTGGATTTACATTCCTACAATAAAGTTATAAACTACCTATGTCCAACAGTAGACAATTGTAATAAAATCCTAGAATGGAATCTAACCAAACCTAGTCTACCACATCACTTTTAGTCTATTAGTGAACATATTTGAATTTAAACTTCCTACTGTAACGTTATAAACTACCTATGTCCAACAGTGGACAACTGTAATAAAATCCTAGAATGTAGTCTAACCAAACCTAGTCAACCACATCACTTTTAGTCTATTAGTGAAAATATTTGAATTTAATCTTCCCACTGTAACGTTATAAACTACCTATGTCCAACAGTGAACAACTGTAATAAAATCCTAAAATGGAATCTAACCAAACCTAGTAAAGTAGCATCGCTTTCCGCCTATTTGATGTTAAGCCAATATATGTAATAAGGGCTAGCCTACACACATAGGCGGCCTTATCCCTGCGAGAGGTCTCTTCCAGCCAACCCTAGAGCTTCCGAAAGAATAAGTTTTAAGAATTTAGAGCCGAATTTAGTTTATATTAGATTGATTTTTGAATGCTAAATGACTGAAGATAGATGTTTTAATTTTATAGTTAAATTAGTTTTTCACTGTTTCCTAAAACACAACCTATAACCGCACAAAATAACACATAGAAATACACACAGATATAAAATGAATTAGACACAGAAATACACACGAATGTAAATAATACACGAGCAAACACACACGATTATAGCACAGTATAAGATACGGTTATCACGACAATTATGAAGACGTTGGTAATTTATTCTCCTAAAATAAATTTCACACACACGAATATTTAACCACACAGTTAAAAAAAAATCATCTTCATTAGGAAGATAGTTATTATGGAACGGACTCACTGATTCCTTCTGTTTGTCAGCTCTGCGGGACTCCGCTCACCAATCCGTAGCCTTCACTCCAGAACTCGCAGTCTCCTCTCCTGAACTCGCCGATTCCGCAGCTCTTTGACATAGGCAACGTGCCCACTGTCTCTTCTGTTACTCGTAGCTAGACGCACTTTGACTCTAATCTAAATAAACTTTTAGCTTTCCGAGCTATTGAAATTTGGAAACAACACTGAATTTAATTGTTCAAAAACACGGAATTTACGCTACGGACTTTAAATCTTCAACAACACTGAATTTAATCGTACAAAGGCACTGAATCTACACCGAACTTCTAGAGGCACTGAAGTTACACTTAAAAAGGCACTGAATTTAACCGAATCTATAGTTAAAACTTTCAAAATCAAGAAGCACTGAATTTAAATAAAACTTTTTCAAAAGCACTGAAGTTAAACTTTCAAAATCACAGAATTTAAAACTCACAAAGCAAAAGCATTTTAAATTCACTGAAGTTAAACTTACTTACAAAGATCACTGAATTTAAATAAAATTGCAAAGCACTGAATTTAAACTAAAGTTCCCGATATATTTGGGCAGAGGTTCCCCTTACATATCGGAATCGAATGTCAACTACTAGAGTGACAACGCGTCGCGACGGAGTAGGAAAATAACTGAACCTCGACCTGTCATCCCTCGGCTTTATATAGGCCTCACTGGCCCCAGCTGCTTACCAGCCGCTTACCAGCCGCTTACCAGCTGCTTGCCAGCCGCTTACCAGCTGCTTGCCAGCCGCTTACCAGCTGCTTGCCAGCTGCTGCACTACCATATAAGGAGTTTTTCTGCTTACTTTACGACAAACAGCTCGCACAGCTGCTTACCATCCAGCTGCTTTCCAACCAGCAGCTTTCCAAGTAGCTGCTTTCCAAGTAGCTGCTTTCCAACCAGCTGCGGACCGACCTTGCTACAAACAGTTTGGACGATTGCCTCTCATCACATCAATAAACCTTGAATTTCCCTGCATTGTGAACAAAACTTAGGTTTTTAGTTACATTTTCCACTAGCAAATCATTTACAATCATAATCGAAACCCTTCATATAACTCTCAACCTCACAACTAGTCGTGAATGCGAGGCGGCCGGACTTGGTACCAGTACATCCAACCCCCAAATTTAAAATATTCATTAATATTTGAAATTTTCCCTGTCTATATTTCTTGGGTTCACGACATACCCTACATAACTAAATATGTATGTTTGCAACTATGTAATACAACTTTACATTAATTCATAAAGTTACTTCTTAATCTAAACTATTGCTATAAATAAAATCTTAATTCTATGATACCAGACGCTCCAGGACCAGCCTTAGGTTTACTTTTGAACAGTCAATTTCAACATTATTCTATCAGTTACTTATCACCTTATTCCCATATTTCTTGGAAGTGTAAACCTATGTAAACATAGTTTATAGTGTTGTAGTGTGTATTTAAACCTGGCATTTCATAACTCTTTGGAAGATAAAAGAGTCAGCTATAAAGTCAGCCAAAATGCAACAGTAACCCTCCTCATCCTAACAGGCTTATGCTCTTCAAAGGTCCCTGGTCGTGAATCAGGGCAGCCCTAACGGCTCCGGCTAAGACTTCAACCCCAATTCACCTAATGAGCCCTTGTCAGCGACTCGGTTTCCTGTAACGCCTCAGCGATAAAATTGAATCCTTAACCGCCCCTATAAGAACACACTCAAGTCTACAGACTCAGCGGCCTACTCCCACACTAGACCAACTCCCTCAACCGCCAATTTCACATCCCACTGAGGTTATTCATACTAGGTGCATGTTAGCATTCAGCACCAGGCATAACAATACAAAATAAGTCATTTTCGCGAAAAATAAATTTCAAAAACTACTAAAACCGTGTTTGACTCAACTTATGACTGTCAATCAAATCAATCAACCAATCAATACTCAATCAACCAGAAAGTTTTGATTGAATGATCCTGTAAAGGTGAATTCACATTTGCCAAAATTACCAAAATCGAAAACCTTATTTCGTCTTGCCAGCATAATCTAAATGCCGTGTACAAAGATCTGGGTTTATTGTCATGTGTAGTGTAGGCCATTTCGCAATTTGGACAATTGTTATAATAAATCATGAATTTAACCTAACACCTAAGTCCTCACGGTATGACCTTTATTGTCGTGAATACGTGTTCCCAAGAAAATATGACAATAAAGTCACTCACATAATGGCTATTGCTGCTGTATCAAAGTCCCTCAATTTTTTTTTTTTTTTTTTTCACACATTTCTCTTTCATTAACCCCTCTTCTAGCATTCTACTTTGTTAAAGCAGCAACAGGGCATGACGCAAGTTTCAATTTTTTTTTTTAAAAAACAAATAATATTATTTATCTATTAGGTATTAAAATGTCCAAAATTGACTTCCATTTCACCATTACATAATCATGTGCAACCCCTGATATCTATAAAATTATTTCTCTTCATGATTATAATTGATTTATTTGACACGTTACAAAATAAACTTATTCTAAAATAAAATCACAACTAAACTCCGAAAAGGCACAAATGACAAAGTCCTTTGACCATAGATAAGGAAGTACATAAATACCTGTTTAAAACCAATAATTACCTTACCTCATAAAACTTTACCAACCTTTTACCATACCATTTTACCATGAATTACCAAAGACAATGATTACCTTACCTAAGTTTACCACACCTTTAATACTTTTAAACACCAATTACTACTTTACCTGGGGACTTCCTTAACTATTTCGACACATCATTTAAACCTTTCCGTTGCGTTGTTATCGTAATACAAAATAATAATTTATTTCCATATAATTCCTTAACTTACTAATATACTAATTGTAATTCCAACTTTGTATTTCCCTCATGTGAATGCGTCTTTACGATAATCCTTGTTAGAATTTTTCCTTTTCCTCAACTTTCCAATCCTAACCTTCAAATATTCAAAACCTGAAACCTTTTAATACCAATATTATTCTATGCAATGAAACGAAACCCTTTTACGAGATGTCAATTCGCCGTCTGAATTATACGCCTCGATTACGTTTGTATGTCCTGATTGATTAATGTACTTATTTCAACTAGGCTGTTTAGGCCTTTAGTTCCTTTGTCTGAAATTATATAAAAACTCTAAAACAAGTTCCCGCGAACTTTCAACTAGTTTGTAGATAAACCCGCAAGTGATGATTTTTTTAACGAAATGTTTTATGAAATGATGATTAAGTATTATACCTACATGTTATGCTAATTTATTTGTTAATTTTGTTAATAAATATTTCCTAATGCTCTTAACCTACCCCTAGTGTCCCTGACCTAGACAAATAAAGTTCAATGTTTTGATCCTCCTAAACTTAATTTCTTCACTTCCACTACGAAGCTTTTTTGATTTAAATCACAATTTTAGGTAGAACTAAGTATCATAATCCTCATAGGTACTATTTGTTTATGCTAAATTATGTTTCTTTATGTAAAATTTGTGTCCTAGGTGTAACCGAAACTAACTTTACCGAAACTAGCTCCTGTAAAACTCATGAATTGGTTAGTTAATAGTAAGTATCCTGTCACTATCTTTTTGTTTAAATAACTCCCTAAATCTAATAACTGACAACTAAATTGCCACATACTAGCTCCATCTCATTAAATCTAATTATGCAAAAGCCAAACCAATTAAATGTACAGAGCTAATCATTCATATAACTATCTAAGTACCATAATTGCTAAAAACTAAGTCATTCTCATTTTCATTTCCACCTTTCAGTTTCATTCATCTTATTATCCCTACATATTTTAGCATATCCTCACGCTTTGTCCCCGGCGAGGCAGGTAGGTCAAAGAATGAACCTCTAACCAACTATCATAATTCCGGGTTGAATGCCCTCTACGTAGTTCCGACACATACTTCACCTCACTCATTCGGGTCATTCGTCTCAACCAACTCATTCATTCATCTCTTCTGCTCCAATTTTTTTTCAAAGTAAACAATAATCTACTCATACAGCCAACTGGCATATTGTTCAAATATTATCAATCAAGGTCGATGATGATGAAGGTCGACGATTGAAAATTTACTGAGAAACTATTTCGTTTCAGCTAACCTAATATTTTATCTTTAAATGGTAACTAAACTACAACAGATTTCCTTTTATTTACTTTCCTATTTACCATAATCTATTACTTGTTTTATTTGGATAAGATTATCATAAGCATAAAGAACTAGGCTGTATGTCACCTAACCTTCGATTGACTTAGGCTATGAAGGACGCACCTCAATTTTGTTTCCCGGGCTGTAAAATTTATTAAAACAAACACTCACGGTTTTCTATCATTCATTGTTAGTCTATGCCCTGATTGAATTGAATGGATTTTGTAATTGATCTCGATTGATTTACTATTATTTACTTGCATAATTATGTAATTAACAAGTGCTAATTACTCTAATGTTAATAATTACGTTTAGGTGTGATAATCATTAAGCGCGTGATTCGAATTGCGTTATGAACTTACTTTTGAGGATAAAACAAACATGATAGGTATTTGGATACCGCTCGTAATAGTCTTTGATGTTTACTTTCACCTGTTTGCCGCCTAAATCTCAGTGAAATACATAGAATCGTGTTTCCATAGATTTTGCCGTTTAACAAGCAACTAAATTACGATAATTTCATTTTACGAACTCTGCTAAAGATCCGCAACCTAAATATCTACCGGGTATTTGTGACTCGCCACAGTTTATTAGTGAAATCACATGTGCTTCTACACAGGCGAAATGCCTAATCTTCCTATTTTACCAGTGAAAGACCAGTGTTAATCTGAACTCTGTCTTAACGATTTGTTGTTATGTGCTTTACAAGAACGCATTGCGTTACAACTACAATTAAATCGTCATTACTTCCAAAGTGCATAGTCATAACAGTGATATCTAATAGTGCTGCAAATTAACTAAGTGCAAATTCGGATTGTATGTTTTAAGGTAAGCTTGCACATTTTGCGAATAGATAAATAGGGTTATTTAGAATTGTCTCTAACCTATTCTCACATACAACCCCCCGGATAAAGTTATCTACCAATATCCTAACCTACTTTCATAAACAACCCCCCGACCTTAAATATTTAAAAATCAAACTATCTATTTAAAATCAACCTGAACAACTACTACATTGCTAACAACCCCCCGATTACTAGACTTTATAACCTATAGACTATTCAATAAGTTGGAACAATAATATGTTCATAGTTAATACAATCCGCGAAAGTTTAGTACTAAAATAAAATGCAATCCTAATCGCACCAAACCTCAGTTTCTTTCCACTTTAACGGTACCAAATTGTGGGCTATAAACCCACATACTAAAACTAAATACCCTTTCTCAACAACCACTAATCATTGCAGCTTTTATTTTTAAACCGAACAAATAAAGTTCCATAGTAACCTTGATTCGAAATTCTGATCATTAACCTATTCTAAATTCTAATTCCCAACAAGACACAAGAGTTATTCTAACAAAATAATACTTTCCGTAGTAATCCTAGTTTCGAATCCTAGTCACGGTACCCACCAAATTGTAACACCCTAAGCCTAACCTAACCTAACTGACCTATATTAATATGAGAAACTATACCTACTCTACTCTACATTAAAATCTCTACCACTCTATTAATAAAATACCTAACCAAATATACTAATCAAGGTTTAAATAAAAAAGGTTCCTAAACTTAATGTTAATGTATGACTAAACTTACCAATCTATAACTGCCTACTAGATATTTGGATACTCATACAAGATATTATTTAGCTGCAATATTCTAATTGATTGTTGGAATTTAGATATTAATTTGGCCATGTGATCGTCTAGTTTATTCCTACGTTGTGTATTTTTAATGTAACCCATTTTCTTTTAGAATAGAGGTTTGATACGATTAACCGGATACCTGTGATAAACAAGTTAACAGTGACTATTTAATAATGAATATGATATGACTTAAGTTAATAACTAATATTAGACAAAGATCCTAGATTGTGAATGAGTAAATAATAGGATAAATATAATAAATATTGAAGTACATTAATACCTTTGTAAAATAATTTAAAGTAGATATCAATGACAGCATAATAGTTTTTCGGCAAGGCTCCTGCACCGCCCCGCAGAAGCACTGGGTCTCGTCAGGCCAGACTGGTCAACCCTCGTCCGAATGCTACGTTAATCTTTTGTCTTTTAGAGTAACGGGGAAATATCTTTTCCATTTTACTAGTCAAGCTGGGTGTCATATAATGTATAAGTAAGTATGTCATATTGTCATCAACATCGTGTCGAGAGGAAAGCAAGGGCGAGAGCTCTCCGATGCAAAGAGAACTTCTCTAGATTCTAAAACTTCAACTTTTAAGCTTGACTAGGGATATATAAACAATAATACATAGATAGATATTATATCACCTATTCATAATCTTCAGGATCCAGCCTCAAAGATAAATGAAGATAAATAGCAGGTTATGCCATAAGTTAAGATCATTACTAGATCACAGTAAAGCCTCGGCTACTGTCAGAATGTAAGGAACTATATTCATCCAGTTAATCTTACATCCATATGAGTATAACCCTCAGGTTAGGAACTCGGCCTCACCTCGGCTTGGCCTAAAAGGTATGACTGTAAGTCTAATGATTGAATACTATATACCAGCCCTCGGCACCAGTATAGTCAGATTTAGATAAGTAACAAGCCTCGGCCTTGCTATAAATCTATGTGAAACCATTTTTGGTTATAAGACTCCATAATTGCTATGGCTAAAATCCCAAAGGTTATTTGATTGGATAAATATTCAAGATATTAATTTTAGAATTAAAATGTAACACATTAATATGTTGCAAACACACACAATGTCTGTCTATACAAAAGTATGATTTGAATAATTATTTCTTATTTTAGCATAATAATTAAATCTATATAAAATTTAAACACATTATCTATTCAATGTTCTTAAAACAAAATATTGTTTTAGCCTTTGAAGTATGAAGTATATTTGTACCTATTTGAGTATTCAAACAATACAATAAAATTATTAAATAGCTAAGTCCAACAGTGGACATCCACAATTCTGCAATGGGATTTAATCAATCCTAGGTTATTTGTAAACTGGATTTACATTCCTACAATAAAGTTATAAACTACCTATGTCCAACAGTAGACAATTGTAATAAAATCCTAGAATGGAATCTAACCAAACCTAGTCTACCACATCACTTTTAGTCTATTAGTGAACATATTTGAATTTAAACTTCCTACTGTAACGTTATAAACTACCTATGTCCAACAGTGGACAACTGTAATAAAATCCTAGAATGTAGTCTAACCAAACCTAGTCAACCACATCACTTTTAGTCTATTAGTGAAAATATTTGAATTTAATCTTCCCACTGTAACGTTATAAACTACCTATGTCCAACAGTGAACAACTGTAATAAAATCCTAAAATGGAATCTAACCAAACCTAGTAAAGTAGCATCGCTTTCCGCCTATTTGATGTTAAGCCAATATATGTAATAAGGGCTAGCCTACACACATAGGCGGCCTTATCCCTGCGAGAGGTCTCTTCCAGCCAACCCTAGAGCTTCCGAAAGAATAAGTTTTAAGAATTTAGAGCCGAATTTAGTTTATATTAGATTGATTTTTGAATGCTAAATGACTGAAGATAGATGTTTTAATTTTATAGTTAAATTAGTTTTTCACTGTTTCCTAAAACACAACCTATAACCGCACAAAATAACACATAGAAATACACACAGATATAAAATGAATTAGACACAGAAATACACACGAATGTAAATAATACACGAGCAAACACACACGATTATAGCACAGTATAAGATACGGTTATCACGACAATTATGAAGACGTTGGTAATTTATTCTCCTAAAATAAATTTCACACACACGAATATTTAACCACACAGTTAAAAAAAAATCATCTTCATTAGGAAGATAGTTATTATGGAACGGACTCACTGATTCCTTCTGTTTGTCAGCTCTGCGGGACTCCGCTCACCAATCCGTAGCCTTCACTCCAGAACTCGCAGTCTCCTCTCCTGAACTCGCCGATTCCGCAGCTCTTTGACATAGGCAACGTGCCCACTGTCTCTTCTGTTACTCGTAGCTAGACGCACTTTGACTCTAATCTAAATAAACTTTTAGCTTTCCGAGCTATTGAAATTTGGAAACAACACTGAATTTAATTGTTCAAAAACACGGAATTTACGCTACGGACTTTAAATCTTCAACAACACTGAATTTAATCGTACAAAGGCACTGAATCTACACCGAACTTCTAGAGGCACTGAAGTTACACTTAAAAAGGCACTGAATTTAACCGAATCTATAGTTAAAACTTTCAAAATCAAGAAGCACTGAATTTAAATAAAACTTTTTCAAAAGCACTGAAGTTAAACTTTCAAAATCACAGAATTTAAAACTCACAAAGCAAAAGCATTTTAAATTCACTGAAGTTAAACTTACTTACAAAGATCACTGAATTTAAATAAAATTGCAAAGCACTGAATTTAAACTAAAGTTCCCGATATATTTGGGCAGAGGTTCCCCTTACATATCGGAATCGAATGTCAACTACTAGAGTGACAACGCGTCGCGACGGAGTAGGAAAATAACTGAACCTCGACCTGTCATCCCTCGGCTTTATATAGGCCTCACTGGCCCCAGCTGCTTACCAGCCGCTTACCAGCCGCTTACCAGCTGCTTGCCAGCCGCTTACCAGCTGCTTGCCAGCCGCTTACCAGCTGCTTGCCAGCTGCTGCACTACCATATAAGGAGTTTTTCTGCTTACTTTACGACAAACAGCTCGCACAGCTGCTTACCATCCAGCTGCTTTCCAACCAGCAGCTTTCCAAGTAGCTGCTTTCCAAGTAGCTGCTTTCCAACCAGCTGCGGACCGACCTTGCTACAAACAGTTTGGACGATTGCCTCTCATCACATCAATAAACCTTGAATTTCCCTGCATTGTGAACAAAACTTAGGTTTTTAGTTACATTTTCCACTAGCAAATCATTTACAATCATAATCGAAACCCTTCATATAACTCTCAACCTCACAACTAGTCGTGAATGCGAGGCGGCCGGACTTGGTACCAGTACACACTGATCACACTTTTAGGGTGCTCAGAATTAAAACTCTTCAACATTATCGCCGGTGTCGATTAATACTATCATCATATAATTAACTTTCACATGTCTGATAATGTGGCCGATGTTTCAGTAATTGGTGCCGAACAAGAAACATGGCAAAAAACCGTAAGCGCAAATTATTCGCATTATAATACCATAGTTAACTTTTAAGAGGATCATATCTTGCCTGAGCCTTTCCCCTCTCTTCTTTGAACTTAACCTGATAATTATAGAGGTCATCGATCTCGACTAAACCCGATTTAGAAATACATTTATCATTATCGTAAGTCAGCCTAAATATTTGCGGCAGGCAAAATCTACCTGCCTAAATAATAATAATGCAAGATTACTGTGTCTGGCAATTTTGTTGGTTTCATTTAGCTCTCTTTAAACAAGGCTCCTATTATTTCCCTATTACTGACTTTTGTTTAATTTAATTTAATTCTTTTGAGAAATCCACACCATCCACATATTATATAAATAAGAACCTATAGTCTACAAATGGACACCTGGCTTTCTTCTATAACTCAGTACCGTTTGTTTGAGGTTCCCTTTGTTTGTTTTTTTGTTCAAATGCATGCATTTAATTATGCTTCCAATCACCTACTCTCCTCCGTCTACTAATTGAGTCATCAGTTGACTCAATCAGCATTGCGTTGATTTTGACACGTAGCAGGACATTTATCTTAAAGGGATCGCTGTCATCCAAGCCGGAAGTTTGCGAAATACAGTTCGTGATCAATCCGTTATCAGGTTCCATACTAGGTACCTACCATAAAACAGACACTTCTTTATAATATCATTGCATTTAATTATATAAAAATTCTACTCGTATGTAAAAATCTAAGTTGATATGCAACTGCTGATCTGGATCTGATTTAGATAATCAAGATATTTAATATGAATTATTGTAGGTCTAACATTAATATTAAGTAAACGTAATTAAAATTCGGATTCAATATCTGTCTTGTAACTTAGTTAGTAAAAATAAAAAATTGCATCGTGTAACAATGATATACTTTCTACACGCATTGATATCAAAATGAAACAACTCCAAAAGATTCCATATTGGATTCAAAAGTTTCAATTTAATCATAAATGACCGGTAGTAAACAGGCGAAAAAAATTAACAAGACACGCGTCGATATTTATTTGATGGTAGAAGAAGAGAGTTCAAAAGGGCGTGTGATGTTTTGAACATTAGTTTTAACGACATAGCAGTTAGATAAGACACACTTGCTGTAAGTAACGGATCTTTTTACGTAGAAGTCATAGTATATTTTAGTTTGAAGCAGAAATACTCGGTCGTTTACCTCAATCTAACGTACTAGACTAGGATTAGGACTAGCAACTTTAGGTATAGGCAATCCTTACTAACCTAGGTTGTAAATACCAGACATCATGCTGCGTATCATTCCGTGACCATTAATCTAGATTGGTAATAATAAATGTAACCATGTCATCGACATATAGATTTAATTGATCAAACTTGTTTGCGGTGGCAAAGCAACTCGAAGCATCGGCTCCTAAGGTATATTATTTGATGATTTCTTCTTATCATTACAGTGAATATGCACGACTGTTTATATTGCAAGCGTTGGATTGACGGTGATAAAAACTCAACCATGGTTTGGCGTTGATTCTATGTCATAGTTACCATGTGCGCCATTCCTTGTCTGCAATTAATGTTTAGTCTAGAATCTTCATTATAGATGAGTTTTATCGTAGGTTTATGTTATGTTCTTCGTGTAATTCCATATTTGGTCGGCTTTATAGCTTCCTGAGTTAATACAGTTTGGATACTTCTTATTATATGTTCACACTTCATATGTTATGCGAGTGGGCATCAAAAATCAAATAACCTTTGTCGGGTTAGTGTTTTTTTCTTTTTTTAGAGGTATATTATTTATTTGTTGCAGAACAAAATTATATTATACACTTAGGCACAACAATAACCACACTGTAAGAAATTTAAAAATTAAATTAAATTAAGTAAGTAAGTTTATAAACCTGTAAAACTCAGTTCCATTGAAAACTTTTAAGTGGACTAAGGAAACCTATAAATTAAATAATTAAATCCTATACGTTTTCTCACTTAAAGCCTGGGTGGTTACTTCCTTCGTGATACTGTCCCTCACTGTGGCGTTACCTATACAGTGTACTTTGTGACGTCAGTGGACATCGAAAGTCCACAAAACCAATCTAGAGTGCTTTTTATCGCCTTGATAACGTGAGTGAAATCCATAGGTTTAAGTGCTGCAAAATTCGATAAGTCGGTAATGTAAGCTTTAGTAACAGACAGACTAAAAGCAGATCGATAGTGTGTTTCACAATAATTTTGCGCGAAAACTGACTTTTAAGGAGAGTTAGAACTTGAAAACTAGCGAAAATAATTTCATTCTTTGGCAGATAAACTGACGCATGTTACAGTAGGTCTATCAACTTCAAATATTTACACTCTATTGGTTATATTGAATTAAAATATATTTATTGAAGGTTTTGACCTATCCACAATGTGGCTTTTTTAATCATGAAAGTACATTATACAATTATAAAAACTTAAAACTACATAAATGAATTCACTGTATTCTTAGTGAAATTATAATTTATGATAGAATAAAATAATATGTAGGTACCTAAATCTCATTCTTATCCGAGAGAACTAGTGGTAAACCTAAATAATATACAGATACATCATCATCATATCAGCCTGTAGACGTCCACTGCTGGACAAAGGCCACAGATACATATACAATAACAATTTGGAAATTAACCGAACAGAACTTAAATAATGCAAATACATGGTGCAGTTACATTCCAAATTAAGTTACCAATCCCAACACCTTATCTAAATGATGATAATGATAAAATGTTAACGAACTTGGTTAGTTATCAGGGCACTAACAGTACAATAAATATACTTAAACGTGATTTCCATTAAATTAAACTACAGTAAAAAAAACTAATTCAAACAACGGTAGAAATAATAGGTACCTACTCGTACTTACATTTCAGAAGCATCCAAAGTCCCACAAACAAAAACTGGGATAATCAAAGACGCGTCCTTCCTTCCTTTATAAGCTTGTTTAGTTTAGTCCCTTTGTAATTCCTGCGCTCTGAGTTCTGAGGTATTGACAATAAAGCGCTTTTGCTGCTTGAGACATCGCTTTTCGGTCAAAATAAGGATCATGCATAAAGGTCTAGTAATCGAGCCAAAACCTCATCACAAATTATTTTATCTATTACGCAATTTCGTTCCACCAATTGATTTCAAGTGTTTTTACTAACTTGACAACAGTTTAAGTCTCCAGATCTATTAAATATTTAATTTAATTAAATTGTGATACTTTACATTAAAGTTATCACTGATAACTGTAAGGTTCTAATTAACGATAGGCACTACATACTTACTGACTCGTGACTTAAAAGGACCAGCATCAAGAGCCATAAACTTATAGATAAACAAATATTAATAGCAAGGGCCTTGAAGGACATTTATATTGATTCGTGCGTTCGTAGTACCTACCATTTTCACTGTAGATTTAGTGCCTATGGATACTTTTCGCGGCATTACCTATAAGCGATTTCTTCAGGGCAAGTCAAGTCAAGCGAGGTAATGCTTAAAGGGAATTGAGAACATTGAGGTTACATTCCCGTTTCCCGCGCACTGAGGAGGGTGGCAGCAGGTCTGCTAAGCGCCAACCGAGGCCGGTCTTCGGCAGCTTAATAATGCATTTTAAAAATTAAGGTAGGTGTCCTGTTTCACGTGTTGCAACAAGCTGAATATGCGCGCTCTTTTTACTATCAATTACTCTGCTAAACAATGTGGTACTTATAATGCTACTCTTCGTTTTAAAAATAACGGTTCTGGCATTTTTTAAAATTTCATTTTATTTTATTTTTAAAATTCCAACGTTCTGCTTGTCTCTACTTGTGTTTGTCTTACTTGGCGGATCGATGTACCAAATGTCCATTAACTACTATGTTAAAAACAATTGAATCTGACCGGTCTCGTATCATAACTTGTCCAAATAACACAAATATTAAGTAGGACAAGTTAAATAAACACTCCGCACTATCTGTACAGTACAGATAAAATAACTGGACGTCTCACTAACCTGATGGCTCGGCGCAGTCGCTCAAAATCCAAGCTGCATTTTAACCTCAAAAAGCACCTTTAAGCACGCTCACGATACACGAAGGTCACGGCTATGTCGTATTGCATAACACCACCAAGTTGCACCAGTTACCGCATGGGATTTACTACAAAACAATACACGACCGAGGAATACTGGGTAAAACTATCATAAACACTAATTCACAGTTCGTTGCACGTTTATTGGGGAAACGACGCGAGTATCCATTCAAGACTCCATCAAATCGCATATTTGTAGTGTTCCCTAAATAAAACAAGCACCAGTGTAGACTCGATGTCATAAGTTGTATGCAGTTTACGATAAAACATGTCACAGCCGTGCACTGCACTCCGTCTGACTCCACTAATATGGCGGACGGGTTTGAACTACGCTTGCGCTGACATACGGGCCGCTGCGCGCCGGGCAGGTAAAAAACACAAACGACGCTGGCGCCGTCTAGTATCAAAGCCTCGAACTTGTACCAGACCGAGGTTTGTAGCTGAGGTCATGATCTATACGAGCTCGGTAGTACCGCTAGCATTTGTAGATGGCAATAGTTGATCGTAGTTATGCGAGCCTTGCAAGTTGCAACTGCACTTATGCATTTTATTATGGTGTTATGTTTGTTTACTGTCTACATTCTAGAATTCGTCTGGCTCGATTGTGCCTTGCCTACTACGACTATGACTTCGGCTTGGAGCAAGATCGAATGGCGATGGTTAGTCATCTCATCATCCTTCAACCTATGGCCTTCCACATACATAAATACCTACCTACTAATAACTTTATGGGCCTTTATTAATTTATGAAATTTAATGCTCTCATAGCAACATTGTCTGTTGCTTTTAATATTGGGACTTGCGCCACTCTTCTTGGTTCTGTCAGTTCTACTTATTACTCCATATTCTTCTACTAACCTCAATCATCAACTTCATATTAGGTAAGTATGCCTTTTGAAAACTGAAACCAATTGCCTTACTTTGAGGCAAGTATAATAGATTTGTAAGCAATAATATTGTACTGAATATTGTGCTGAAATAGGTACTGAATATCATCGATAAAAATAAAACAAAACATGGAACATGGGTATTTATTAGGAAGTTTATTTACATCATTATGCATATTTTATAGACACCAATCCCTAATACAAAACACTTCAATAACTCCGCCTTTCTGCTAAATCCTACTCTATTTTCTCCTGGTTCGGTGTCGCAAAGCGAGCAGCGCTAGAAGATGGAACGCCATGTACAGTATGGCCAGGGCTATGACATCGGTCCACAGGCGACTGCTCTGGAAGTCGTACATCGATAACACCTCCTCGCCTGAGCTCAGACAGGGTGCGTCGTTGGTCTGGGAACAAGCTGCAAGAACACAGATTAATCCCATTAAAATTAATATCATTAAAATTGGAATTCAATATCGTACGTTAGCGTACTCTCATTTTTAATTAGGGGTTTTCTTTTATCATTATTGTGAGCCTTTTTATATCGAACTCCTAATTCCACAGTTGTTTTGCAGATCGTATCTCTCTTTTTTTTATATCTTCCTCTTCTTTTATGAATTACCTCCATGTCAGACTAAATTCGACAAAAACTAACAAAACATAAAGTAACACCTAAAATATGGTTCTGAGGAATAAATTGTAGAATAGACAAGATCTTATCTTCATAATTCAATTTAACTTCGTCCTGTCTGGTGTAAGTTCCCGGGAGCATCTTAAAATCATTCACAAGCAAAAAACGAGACAAAACGGTTTTCATTACCAGTGGTCGGTTTTAACACCTCATTCAATTCAATAGAAACGAGAAACAAATCCTCCCAGAGCCTATTGTTACCTGGCTTGGCAGACCCTTTTTGTAGGGAATACCCAGAGATAGCGCCGCGGCGTCTTACCTACCTCAAATTCTTTAAAAATTAACAAAGATACCGATCACTACATAGAATAACAATATATGAAGGTGTTGAAGAGAGCGATACAATCATTCCATTCTGTGATCTTTTGTTTACGATTCTTTCCAGATTCGTAAACCAATAAATATAAAATGTAAAAATTTTTTTTCATATTTTAAAGCGGCAAAAAATACTTTATCTGATGTTTATCATGCAGTTTTTCATCGAATCAGTACCAATAAAAAATTTTTGACTGACAATAAATATTTTTTCTAAGCTATTTTAAAAGCTTAAGAAAGTAAATTAAAACAAATTAAACTTACTAATATTCTGCACGCCGTCCCACTGTATAATGCTCATGGCCTCATTAGAGTACATCAACCACGATATATGTCGGATCCAAGATATGTATTTTGGTATTGAACTGAAAAAAAAAGTAATTTCACCACAATTATAAATTGATACAAATGTGATGAAACACAGTATTTGCCTCATAGAGGTAATTAAATTATATGACATTATCTTCACGCTAGGGGTTCAGCCTCGCACAATCTTTACAAGCAAATTGTTTATACAAACTTGATTTTTTAAAGGTTTGTGCTGCGGAAGTTTGTTGCGCTGCTTGTTCTCCCTAGGAAGCGGTGTTAGATAAAAAATACATGTATAAATGCAGTTGGGATTCAACCATTTATACTTATCAGAATCTAATTCCAAACTAGGATTCCCTGTGCCTGCTGTTACATAAGAATGTAATTATAATAAAGAATCTAATATAAATAAAGAGATCCAGACTAGACTTACAAAGATTAAAGTGCCAAAGCTAGATATAACTGACAAAAAAGGATTGGCCGTCGCGGGTGATATTTACTTACCTGAGCTTCACAAAGAGGCCAGACGTGATCATGAGAGAGTAGTCGAAGGGCACGAGGTAGGCGATCGCAACGGGCATCGAACCGAAGGCGCACGAGAAGAATGAACCTGCGGAAATAAGAGACTTCATGAAAGCTAAACTGCTATCTGAAAATTACAAACTACATTAACTGAAGAGATATTAACATAATCAAAGTCTAATTTAAACCAAACTTTAAGTAAGTTAACTGACTCCTGAAATGAAGCTTGACTAGTTTGGAAGTCAGGGTTTCGATATAAAGTATCTAAATAAAGTTTATGTTTCAACCAACAAAGTTATATACCAACAAACCGGTAATAAAGGATAGCCAAAAAGCAACTGTTTAAAGAAGTCGGGGAGACTACATTATTGTTTATTGTTATAGATATCTTCGCTGATTGTAAACCGATTTGAATGATACTTCTATTTATTAAAATAGTCAAAATATTTCTAGGGCGGTCCCATTTCAATTGGGAAAAATATTTCACCAGGGTGGAACTTTAGCAGATGAATAAGTCGGTTACTTATATTTTCGTAAAAAAATATGTTTTCAGTAAACCACTTACCACAAGCAATGGCGACGTTGAGCACCAATATGGCGATGAAAACGGTGAACCCGAACGCGTACAGCGTGCCGCGCAGGCCCGCGATCCAGTACACCACCAGCGTGAACAGCGTCGGCTCTATCAGCAGTCCTGGGAACTGACAACCGTATCCCTACGATGAGTTTACCGCGCCAGTACTCGCTAGCTACTACGTAACAGCATATCGGAAAGAAACAGTTCCCCTTGTGAGTTTACTGCGTCGAATAATAATAATAATAAAAATTAATAAAAAAAACATTTCTAAAGAGTACAATTTAGCGAAAGATACAAGGTTGAAACGTGAAATAAGAGTAGCTACTCATATTTCAACCTTACTCTCATCTCTATCTCTCACTTTATCTCTTATTTTAATCTCTAGCTAGTATCGTATTCTCTATATCTATATAGAGAATACGATACTCGCTAGAGATTAACTAAATAACTATCTAGTTCTCTCTGTCTTTTGTAGTTACTCGTAACACTTCAATGAATTAAAGTAGGATGTAACATTATTATTATATAATAGCTCAAATATTGCAAAATTTAGCGTTTAACCTAATTGGTCACCCCAATTTGTAATATTCCTGTTATTCTATACACTCGGTTTCTATAAACCAAACATATGTATGTTTTTTTTATTTATTATTTTTTATATATCTGCGATCGGTCCTTAGTCCATGAGCGGATCTTTTTGGGTTCTCTTGGCTTGTGGAATCCACCGACTTCACTCTTCCTTATTGTGTCTACTACTACTACTAGACCAGTTCGCGGACAAGTGTTCTTGTGGGCTTGTAGTTTATTTTTGTAGTCTTTATTTCCTCCTTCATTGTTGACATTTTCAGGTACTCGTGGACTTCCTGATTTCTTGTAAACCATGGAGCTTGTGCTAATGTACTTTATAATATTAATTAGGATTTTGTTACAACACTTACCAAAGCAATCATCCTCGCTAAGTAATAGATAGGCGTTGAGTACAACCCAGCTCTCAACTCTCTCTGGAACAGTGGAAATTCTTCAGGAAACATGTGCAGGACGGAGTACATGGGGCTGAAGGTGTTCTCGGCGATGATGATGAAGAGCGCCCCCTGGACGTCCTGGATGCCGGCCTGCGTCAGCCTGGCGGTGCCGAGGAAGCACAGGCCTGCTGTCAACGCTATTGCCTGGACAAATTAAGAATCCTAGATAATATGTCGGTCATGAACACATGCGCACTCTGGAGTGTTTTAACCACGGCGTTGCGGGGCTTGCGCGCATCTGTCGTAGTCCCAACAAGTCACCTTCCCAGCTCTCGAGCGCGATAGATGTGAAATCGTAATAAATGTAGATTTTTGTGGTATTTTAAAAGGTTTTAGATTTATTTTTTCAAAGTTTTTTATACTTATTAACCTGTTGGGCGTGGCGGGCCCGTGGCGCGCTTAAATAACAAACTAGCTGTTTATCTGCTTTGCCCGCATAGAAAAGTCTTTCCCGCGGGAGCATCGAACCAAAATCTTTAAAAAGTTTCAAACTTCAATCTCATAACGTTATCAGAAGTCTAAATATTAAACTAAAATCGAACTCACCAATTTTTGAAATATTCGTAGAAGTTGCACCCGTGGATCCCTGATAATTATTATTAGATATCTATACACCAGCCACATGATTTTTGTGAAGAAGTATGGCGGCTTAAAACAATCTTTATTGTTCTTCGAATCCTGAAAACAAACAAAAGTTATGTTTGGAACAAATAAACACTACTATTTACCTATTTAAAATTAGTTTATCTTAAACTAGCTGAATCATGAAGTCGTTGTCTACAAGGAACAGGTTACCTTGTCCTCATGGTCCATGAGATGGAACTCCAGGTGTATCTCCATGTCCAGTTCCTTGGCTGCGTCGCTGACCGCGAACCGGTCGCAGATGCTCTTGATGGCCTGGCGGGACGCCGCTTCTGAGCCAGGAGTCAAGGCCACCACCTTGATGAAGAAGTCGGTTGGGTTGTACGTCAGGGGACATTGGTAGCCGAGGCTGGGGGCAAAACAATAGGTAGTGGGTTAAAGCCAACATAACGTCCAAAATTCCATTCAAATGAAATGACATACGAAGTCGATGGCTATTTTCGTCTTGAAGAACGTTTTTGAAGCAAATCGTCTACAACGCAGCATCCCTAAGATGCACGCCCAACTGCAACTTCTTTGAAGCAAAACAATGAAAATGCAGTGTGAGTAGTTTTGCACCTTATTGTTAGACCTTATGAGTATTGAGTCCTTCGTCATTAGACCCCACTACCGAATGTCCCAAATGGGACGTAACAGCGAAATTCAATTTTAATATTATTTCTATTCGTCGTTAGACCCCAGTCCGTTTTTTTACTCATTTTATTGCTGCTGGGACAATTTACATTTTAGACATCATGCTTCTTATAGACTTTGCAATTTTGGCATTCTGTATATATTCTCCAAGTATTCTGTTTACCTAAGAGACTCGAAACTTCGCTCATCGCCACTTATTGACCTGATCTGGTTTTGTTTGGGTCTGGAATTCTCTATCTACTATCATTTACATGATTAAATAAAAAGAACAACTGTGTGATTCTGTAAAGTACGAATTAAAACTCGACCATCACATCGCAAGTCACTCACTTCACTTCGCATCCGATCATGAAAGACCTTGATGTCGCATTGTGTAAACAAATACAAGCTACACAATAAACACTTCACTTGCGAAGTAAAGTGAGTATTGAACTGTAAATCATTGAGTTAGAGACCGATCTCACGGCGGATTCAGGATCGAGTTGCACAAATACGCTTACAGAATAGCAGGGCAGTGATGTGAAACAACCAATACCCTTAATCGCCCCTCGTAAGCCCTATTCAATGTCCTCAATAGATTTACTAGCGAGCAATGAGGAAGTTCTATTAGGGTCAGTGCCCAGTGGACGATTAAAATGATGATTGATGACTCACAATTGCGTTAGATCAACTACGATACAGCTGGATGACATTCGTAATACCTAACTATACGAGTGACTCTAAATTAACTTAGTAACCTTTATAAACTAAAGCTTGAGAATGAGTTTCAACAACTAGATTGCGAGCGATTGAGAGCTAGAGAGAGAGAGAGAGAAGGTCCGGAGTTCGATCCCCAGCTATGCCATGTACCAATGGGTTTTTTTCTCGAAACTTAAGTACATTTACTGACTGCTCTCAAACGGTGAAGGAAAACATCGTGAGGAAACCTGCATACGCCGAAGAAGAAATTCTTAGGCGCATGTGAAGTCCATCAACCCGCACTGGGCTAGCGTGGTGGACTATAGCCCGAACGCCCTCGTCAAGAGGGTAGGCCTGAGCCCCAGCAGTGGGAACATTAATAGGCTGTTGATGATGAACTAGATTGCGACATACCATTGATTCACGTGCTTGCTTATACTGTTTTACTTACTAACTGGTGGCTTATACGTCACCTATGGGGCGGCGTGTTCACCGATGTTTATGCAATTTCTAGCGCCTACTCGTTCAGAGTTCTGTGATACCCAACAATTTCGTACCTTTCAAAAAAGGGCAACGCTCCTGACGCATTGCCCGCGAACGCCACCCTTCCTTCGGCCAACAGGACCAGCCTATCGAATTGTGCCATCAGCTCCGAAGAAGGCTGGTGGATGGTGCAGATGACCGTCTTGCCCTGGGCCGCGCTGGCTCGTAGCAGCGTCACCAGCTTCTGAGCTGACGAGGAATCCAGACCCGTCGTCGGTTCATCGCAAAACAGGAGGCCAGGGTCTGTTAAGAGCTAGAATTTGTAAGGTTTATTAAACTGTGTCCTTGTGGTAATTTACGCTAATAGATGATTATTATTGATTACAGGGATTACGTCATTGATAGACTACATCAAATCACAAACTAAAGGCTAACCGGACACAATCGCTGAAAGCGATATGCTAGCTTCGTCATTTTATGTTGGACTAGCTGTTGCCCGCTACTTCGTACGCGTGGATTTTGGAAGTAGGTACCTATCTGTGCTATGTATAAACATCGCCTAGTTATAATTTTCCGTTGGTAAAATCACCAGATTTTAAGTTATACCTTCAGGAACGCAACTTTGAAAACCGTATCCAATTAGGTTAAGTAGTTTTTGCGTGAAGCCGGAATAAACATAATATAGACAGACAGAAACTCTAAAAATTATTGTTTTGGCTTCTATTGCTCTTAAAAAAACCTCTTATATCAATTTTTCTTAAATATCTCCTATTTCTATGAATATCGTCTAGTTACGTTATATGATTTATCTGAAAATAACGATTATTTATTTAAATGTAAATTTTCGTGGTCTTACTTTAATTTAAGATGCTATGTTACTTAGAAGGAATTGATTCTGATGGTTGACCCTTTCCAGTGATGTCATAAAAATACAGGATGCTTTTTTAAAAAAAAATTCGGTTCGATTTCCGGCTGAGGCAAGTGACGTTTCATAAATGTTTGAATGCAGTTTTATTTAATTTGGAAATAAAAGAATCCTTTGAGTAAAATGTGCTATCTTCAGTATTTAGAATACTTTCCCTCCAACTACGGTCCATAATTTCCAACCTTACTTACTTATAATGAATACTCAAATACCTACATACAATCACCCAGAATCCGAAAACCAACAGATATGCTCGTCGCACAAATGTTGGCCCCGGGTGGGAATCTGGGAATCGAACCCACGACCTTTAGCTCAGTAGGCAGGGTCACCACCCATAGTCACCACTCACCACCAACAAAGCCAACGGCCAGTGTAGAAAACAAATCATTAGGTATTCGATACCGAGAGCCCCTGGAACCGGTCACTATAGGGATATTGTTACACCTGTATGTCAGTCAGTCAGGGTTTATAATAAAACTGGCAGACCCCCGCGACCTCATTCGCGTTTTAAAAGAAGGCTATATACATGACACACTATTAAGCTGTACATGCAATGCTTCCAACCAACCAAACAACCCGCGAACAAACGCGCGTACATACGCGCGTACAAACGTGCGAACAAACGCGAAAAACAAACCCGCAACCAACCAACCGAAAAAAAACAAACAATTAAACAAACAAACAAAAAATAAACTGAGATTCAGCACCCCCGACAACCTAGAAAATGGTAAAAGCATCGCATCGGTGCATTTCCCGTGATAGCCACCAGATCAAAATATGGTATCGAGTCTTCTTGTGTTAGTACTCTTTGCTAAGTAATAAATAAAGCCTTCTACTTTTTACATGAAATCTTTTTTCTTCATATGGAAAGCCAGTTGCCGATTTGCGTGCATTTTGGTTGCCATGGAGATATTTCTTGTTATTTTGCCTAGTAAATAATTAATTTATTTGTTTTTTAAGAAATACGTGTGATTTCAAATTTTGCGCATATTAGTTCTCGATTCAATATTTGTATATTTTTTTACTGAACAATTTGGTATACAGAACATTCAAAGTTACGATTTCAAATGTCAACTTACTAAAGCCTAACGTCCTGATGAATTTCTGAAATATTCGCCGACTTACTACACTTTATTACATTTTGTGGCTGCTCCTTTTTACAAAACCCAATACCAAATATTTTATGTTCATTCTCTAAGAGTATTACCTATCTTACAGCGAAAGAATTATTGAGATCGGTTCTGTAGTTACAAAGATTAGCTCCGTCACACATCCAAACATCCATCTAAACAAATTTTACCTCTTTATTATTAGTATAGAATACCTATGGTAGATTGCAGAGCAGACATTTTCAAATTAACCAGGCTACTCTGACCTGTAAGTTCATACAAATGTTAGGAAATGAGAGGTTTTTATTGATGGTTAATATTTCTCTACCATTTTTTGAGATTTTTGTGATTTTTTATGTTATCCCGGGATATACACTGTCAGTATACAAAGTTTCGTCAAAATCCGTCCAGCGGTTTAGGCGTGATGCGCGTTCAGACAGACAGACAGACAGAAAGACAGACAGACAGACAGACAATAATTTTAAAAACTGTTCTAACATTTTCAGTTACTCATTTTAAGTCGTCCTGGTTGGTTTTTTTCCGAATATATTCAATGTACAGACTTTTTGGACTTTACGATTTTATTATATGTATAGATTATTGTACTTTATAGCACAATAAAGTATATTTGAATTCAAATTACCTAGGGGACCATAACTTGTAGCATACTTATGTAATTCTTTAAAAATGGAGACAATCGACAAGTTGACAGGACCTTCTAATCGAAAAACGAAACCTTAAGGTAGCAGTCGGATCTGAGCAGTCGCTGCCCGGCAGTCGCGGCCGGGCAGCGACGGCCGTACCTATCTATATGGATTTGTATGGAGAACCGTCCGATGCAGGCGGCCGGGCAGCGCGGCCGGGCAGCGCCGGTTCTCCATACAAATCCATATAGATAGGTACGGCCGTCGCTGCCCGGCAGCGACTGCTCTGTTCCGACTGCTACTTTTAGGTCCCTGAAGGATTATTTTATAAGATTTTACCACGTAACCTAATCCGTACCTCAGTAGCAAAAGCCAATCTCTTCCTCTCTCCTCCAGACAGTGTCTTGAGACCGTCCAGACCACCGATCCGGGTGTACCGGGACCCGTACAAAGCCAGCTGCCTGAGGAGCTGGTTCACCCGTCTCTTGCGAGCCAGGGAGGAGACCCGACGGTCCATTCGGAGACGAGCCTGGAAACGAGGATATTGCAACATTGGTGAAGGAGGGTTACCATCAGACTACACTCAAAATACTCAAAACGCAAAATGTTCCATTTCTGTTCATTTGTAATTCGCTAAAATGTAATTGTTTTGATTTGGAACGCCCTTTAGAAGTACGTATTCTAATTCAAGTGAGACCAATAAGTTTCTCAAACTATCCCTTTGCTAAGGTTTACTTTGGGAATAAACTCGTGTAAGTAGAAAAAGAGCGTCAGTAGCCTCGGGGATAAGACGCGACCTATCATATCGAAAGGTCCGAGGTTCGATCCCCGGTTGGGCCGTGTACCAATGGGTTTTTCTCGAAACTTAGTACATGTACAGTTACTGACTGCTCTCAAACGGTGAAGGAAAACATCGTGAGGAAACCTGCATATGCCGAAGAAGAAATTCTTAGGCGCATGTGAAGTCCAACAACCCGCACTGGGCTAGCGTGGTGGACTATAGCCCGCACGCCCTCGTTGAGAGGGTAGGCCTGAGCCCCAGCAGTGGGGAGATTAATAGGCTGTTGATGAAGTAGAAAAAGAAAGCAAAACAAAACAAAACAATTCTGCAGTCCTTGTTGTGAAGGTAGACTAGTGCCAGTAGCACAGCGGTATTAAGAAAGATGTAATACCAATTTCAGATTATTAAGTACTACGACGATCACTCTTACCATGCTAGATTGATGTACTATGTCAGTTTAGCTCTTACCATGCTAGACAGATGTTCTATTACTGTTTAAAGCTCTTACCATGATAGACAGATGTTCTATGACAGTGAGGTTGTCAACAAACAGGTCTTCCTGATGCATGTAGCCACTCTCCCGGTGCATGAAGTCGCCGACAGGGACGCCGTTCATCGCCACCTCGCCGTCCACCACCGTTCCCACTGTTGGCCAACCCAGTCTTATTATAACATATAACACAAACGTGGTCCTAACGAAAAAAGATGCGATATTTGTGTTTTGAGCTATTTCTTCCATTTTTGGATTCTACTCGTATGATGTTAGGATTTTAACGCAAAAGGGCCCGCTAGACAAAAATAAACTAGAATAAAATATGTCTTATTATTATTATGTAATATGGAGTCATCGAGGACGTGTACCATGCGCTGGTGGAGTGTGTTCGGAACGAAGCAATCAGGAGACAGATTACAAACCAAAATTTGTTTGTTGTCGTTGGTGGATGTAGCAGTGGTTTGGTATTCCCCATTTCGGGGATGCCAAGCTTCTTTACAAGTTGGCTAGATATTATTGTAAGGTGCGTACGGCGATCGAGAATACTAGGTGCGTAGCAAAATTATATGTGTGTGTGATTTTTTTTTGTTACAAAATGTAAACATACATACATACAGAGCGTCATAGTCACAAGGTGACTAAGCTCTTTAAATAAAGATTTTTAAAAAAAATGTAGTAGGTATTATAAAACTCACCTGGGCTTCTATGTGCTAGAACCGACATAAGGGTAGTCTTTCCAGCACCACTGCACAGAAAATAAGATCGTGGTTAAATATTTAACTAGGTGGGTACTCCCTCATTTTTTTAAAGTTTGTTCAGTTCATTCTGTCCAATTGCATAGGTACTTCTCCTGTACTAATTACTTTAAAAATCTAATTAAATGTCATCATCATCATATCAGTCTGTAGACGTCCACTGCTGGACAGAGGGCTCCCCCAAAGATCTCCACGACGACCGGTCCGGCGCTAACGGCGATCGGGAATACTAACTTCATCCAGCCGGGTCCCGCGACCTTCACCAGACCGTCGGTCCACCTTGTGGGGGGATAATTAACTATAATATTTACAAATTTTCAGTATCCGTTAGGTACTTAATTACTATGTGTTAGCAAAAGTGGAGTTGCTTATTATTACTAGGCCTCAAAAATTTACATAAAAAATACCTATCTACATTTCAAAGCTGCTGGGTGTGTGATGTATACAAAATAACGTAAGAAAATTTATAGACACTTAATGGAGCGTATATTTAAATCAGTTGGCTGTTTAAATTAATTATCCCTGCTTATGCAAAGCAGGTAGTTTTCTAGATCAATAACCGATAGTCAATCGTTAAAAAGGCCGCCATCGTAAATACCAGCTTAATAATCAATATTCTTAATGAAGAGGAAAACAAACAGCAATGGACTACCTACATACAACAAGGGAGCAAGATGTGGAGGGAACGAGGAATGAAAAAAGGAACGTTTAAAGGAAGGAAAGAAGGAGGGAGGAGAGGGACATAAGAGGGAAGGGGCAATTTATTTGTTTATAAGTAAACCAACAGTTGTTACATCAAGTTCCGAAATTATATTCTAAAATGTGGTATTACAATGAGACGTACAACTACATAAAGGTAAACACAAAAAGCTAAATTAACTAGAGTGAAACAATATAGACGTTTAACGTAAAACGCCGCAGCTGTACCGTAAAGACAAACCCTTTTTTTCAAATTTGTTTCAAAGGCCGCTATGTGACTACAAGTGAATTGCCATTGGACATGACGGAAGTCGCCTCCAAGCGTTTCGCGACTTTTGAGGCAGACTGTACTATTCTATGGCTCGACACGTTCGTTCTTTCCCTACAAAGCGGAACCGACGACACGTGTAACCGAATCCGGGCGTTAGAATGTGCCGCATTTCCACCTGACTGCTTTTATATGTGGTGTATCACCAAAGAAATCGGTTGTTAAATTTTCTACTAGAATAGTTTGCAGCTATCGCACATGGCGTGCTATCAATCAAATATCAAAATCAACAGATATAACCCAACTGTTAGGCACAGTTACGGGGCATAGTCCACCATGTGTATGGTTTGGTGGACTTCACTTCACTTCTTGAAGATAATGCAGATTAACGTGATGTTTTCCTTCACCGCAAAACTTTTGGTGAGATTGAACCGTATACGTAAATAAATAAATAAATAAACACTAAATATTTTGTTGGTTGGCTCCTTTCTGCATAAGTCTGGTCAATTCAGAAAAACTTTATTTAGTGTGGAACCGGATATCAAAGATCGTCCTCAGAAACGTGTGGCGTAGTGGTGTCGTGCGTTCACACTAGGAAACTAGGCTATGTTTTACATGATATCAGCAAATGTGAGCTATATCTTATCTATAGAGTTAGTATACTAGCTATAGAGCGCGCATCGCTCATTGCCTATTGTGCCAAGTGTAAGCAGGTGTTCTATGGACGCTTCTATATAGATTTTTTCTAGATCGTTCTTTTCCGTGAATCGTGTTTACAGCTTGGCACTGCACATTTCACCATGATTACTCCAAATCTAAATAAACATCGGCGAGAGCAACAATCAGCGCTACTGACGTGTTGTGACTAGTAGCGTCGCCCCGAAAATTTCGAGACTGTACAGACCCGTGCTTACAGTTCAGACTTGCTAATTCGCGCTCTATGTATACTAACAACTCTCTGATCTTATCTAATAGAGGGCAGGTTCACCCGGCGACAATGCGACCCTATGGTGTCTATTGTGTCAGACCCTGTGTTTACCTGTTGCTCTCCTACCCAAATGTTCGCTGCACAAAAACTATTAAAGAGGTAGAAGCCTTTAGTCCTCGGGTTTAGAATTACAGACGCATCCTTATAGGCCTGTATCCAAGATACTCATTCGCCTTATAGCTAGTGTATTGCATTTGTACAGCAGGTATTTCATCGTCGTTTCATTGATATAGTACGCCATGAATGTGCCATTTTTGCTGACATAAGTACCTAATAACTATAGGTTCCATTAGCGATCTCTCGTGGTTCAAGTGAATTTTGAGAATGTGTAAAGAGAAAATTGATATTAGGTACAATAAAGTTAAAATAATATTTGTTTACCTCGGCCCCATCAACGCCACTAAAGTGCCAGGCTTAGCGATGCCGCTCACTGGAACAAAATAACAAATAATGAGAATGATAAATGCAAACTGGTATATACATTGATTATGGTGGACGGCATACTTGCTGTCTCAACATAAGCAGCCTTCCGCTTTCCACTACTGAACAAAGGCCTTCCTCGATGCCATACAGGACTCTATTGCGGGATCAGTCTGCATGGGTGCCATCCTATTCTTCATCATCATCGTATCAGCCGAAAGACGTCCACTGTTAGATAAAGGCCTCCCCCAAGGATCTCCACGATGACCGGCACCGCGCTAACCTCATCCAGCTGGGTCCAGCGACCTTCACCAGCCGTCGGTCCACCTTGTGGGAGGTCTGCCTGCCTCACTGTGGGCCTCATAAAGAAGTTTATCCAAAGGGTAATAGAGAAAGCTCGAAGTTTCCTTGCGAGATCAACTCGGCAGTGCGTATCTCTAAGCGCACATCCTAGACTTCGTTGATACGTCCGACAATTCATTGAGATTTGACGGACGTCTCACGGATGTATCAATAACACATCGTGAGACGTGTTATTGATATACATCCGTGAGACGTCCATTTTCAATGAAACAAATCAATGAATTTGGAAATGAGAATTGACGTCTCATGGATGTATCAACGGTGATGTCTATAGATAGGTTGTGCGCTTAGAGAATCGCATTGCCTAAATGAGGAGGTCCGCAGGAGAACTAAGGTCACCGACATAGCTCAAAAAATGACAAAACATTATGACAGTGGGCGGGGCACATCGCTCGTAGAACTCGGCCGTGGGGGCAGAAAGGTTCTAGAGTGGCCACGGCGAAGACGTATCCTATTTCAATTTACTTATTTCCATTCTATTCTACGGCTCACCATTGTTGACGAGCCTCTTCAGTTGGCCCCCCTTCGCCCTGACGTGGACGCTCAGGTCCCGCCACACCAGCGTGCACGGCCGCTGCGCGTGCGCCGATCCCAACAACTCTTCTACTTCCGGGTACAGAGGGTCGTACTTCGTGCGACCACGATCGTCGTACACGTTTGCTAATGTCAGCTCCTGGGTGACATCATAGTCTATTCATTAAATAAATAAATAAATAAGTACCTACAATAAAAAACCGTTAAAATTTTTGAATTATAAAGTTAGGGTCCCTTTCCGTTGAGGATTTCCACCAGTTCATTCTATTTTTTTAAGGTTCCGTATCAAAATGGTAAAAAGGAATGGTCCGATTGTTTTCGCCCCTCACATTTCGACCTCTTTTGCAATGAGAATAAAAATATTTCATAAATTCTTTCATTTGCAATAAAGGTATGCTATAGATGAAGCAACGAACTGCGTAAGGCGGCTTGGCAGCGACTGAATGCGGCAAACCGACGATCGGGATCAGTGGCGCGCTTGTGTCCAGCAGTGGACTAGTGCAGGCTGACGATGATGAGCAAACATGATTGAAAACTATTTCATAAAATCGATAGCATTAGTAGTTGCTGAAATAATCAGCTCTGACGGACGGACGAAATCGCGGAAGGTTCGTTTTAACTATTTTGGTACGGAGCCCTAAAACAGGTCAATAAACGAGCGCTCCCCACGAAGAGTGAAGAAATTTTAAAATTGGGTACATTTCCGTAGATTACAAACCCTGTTTATTAAATTAGTGCAAGTGGATTAGCAACTGTGTTGTCAATAGGTAATTAACAAATTATTGGTTTAATATGATGCAATAATACCAATACTTAATAGAATGTAATAATGAAAGCAATAATATTTTAACGGTTCCGTGAAAATAATAATAATGTTTCCTTCAGCGAGTCTACTTTATTTATCTGCTTTCTGTCTGCCGGTTATTTCAAAAACTCTGTACACAATGAGTATAATTTGGAACACAATGTCCATATAAATTGCCGAGAAAGATAATAAAATTATAGAAATATTCGATAAATATAAATCCGAGTTATGGTACAAACTAAACCAGACCGCCGGATAACTAAAAATGACTGAAAAGATTCACTTGAAAGAAAGAATTGACTGGCACAGTAAAGTAGGTAGTACCTACTGCCATTTTGTAGGGGTTAAACTCTAGGAGAGCCCTTCGTCAGTCTATACAATTATGACTAGGTATCTACATATAATTATTTTATAAATTATATCAAATAAATATTTGTTACTTACATAGGAATCGTCCGCAACCGAAGAATGGCTTGAATTATTCGTAGAAGGGTTTCTAGACACCGTTTTCACCACTTTACTGCCGTCGTTTGTACTCATTTTAACAAAAAAAACTTTTCAAATTAGGAAAATGCACAGTAACTTTGTCGGTAACATTTTCACTGTTCTATAGTGAAGTAAAGCGTGCGACACGACCGCTCGTCGCGGAACTTACGTGTGACATTATACATACGTTAGAGAGGGACGCACACTGTGTTAGAGTGAGACAAACATAGTTTTATTGCTTTCCCATTATGTAGAAAATTATAATTTTGTTGGAAAACTCCCTAAATTACTTAGAAAGTTGTAATTTAATGTCTACTTTATTAACGAACATGTTTTTGGAATTCTACTTCTAAAACTTTATTATAATTGTGAACCTGTTAAGTAGTAGGCAGATAGGTACAGTATAGATAGGCTAGAATAGGATTTGGACTAAGTTGAGCAGACAGAAGTGATGATTTATTATTTTTTGTTTCCAAACCCAGCGGGTTTATGCCGTAACATAAAACATGCTACCTATTATTTTAGGAGAGGCAAAGTGGACCTTAAAAACGCAGGCTATGAATGTCTACTTAATTAGATTCTAAGTACTTGACCAAAATGTAACTGAGAAGCTTGTGTGTACTTATCACCTAATCTGATAATACAATACCTAACTTGTTTAACCTTGATTTGTAGACCGGTAGCGTTGAACCCTCTAGCTGGCAGGTACTGGCAACCGCTACATAAGGGCGGGGGTGCTTTTTACATCATAGTGTAGTGCAACCATTTTGCATGGATTTTCCGGAATTCCGGATATGCAGATTTTAAATATCAATTTTTTTTTTACAATAATTTATTCATTATAATATCTCTAATAATTAGCCTTTCTATGAAGGCGTGGTAGGTAGGTTAGTAGATTATAGAAGGTACCTACTTACTATAAATAAATCTTCGGACTTCCTATTATCCGATCTACCCTTGATCTACCTACAGTTTATGTACTTCAACCTCTTCAGTCTTTCTAATAAATAGGCAAAGGTTTTCTAATCATACGGTCAGATTCCTTGGTCATACTTAAGGTAGGTATGCTGGCCTTCCATGTTCCTTCTTCCATGCGCTACATACAGACGTAGCGATTATGTCACGATGTCTCCAAATTTACCAACAATCTAATTGATAGTCCCTCGTCCGGAAAATCTATGTTGAAACATAGTAACTCTAGTAGGTATTAGGTATACCTAGATGACCGCAGGCGGCCCAAATACCTTCGGCTATCGGTGATTGGCGGCGGGCGCGGCGCGATGGAAAGCGATGTGACAGCTACCTGTATGTTGTCCGGCTTCGGTTTTCTTGAAACCTATCTGGTTCTGGAGACACACGACACCGCCCAGCGCCGGGTCAGCGAGCAAGGCGGTGCTTCCGCCCGCCATCAAGACAGAGATAGTGATATTTCTAATCCATACTAATTTTATATAGGTACCTAATATTTTTTATCATTGTCATTCTAAAAAGAGCATTTTGTTCCCCGAAAATAGTAAATAAAACTCTCTTTTAGTCACTAGAGAATAAAAACATTTTGCATTTGGAACAAGCACGCTGCTCTCAGGAACCAACTTAGTACCTCGATTTAAATTCCCTTTTTTTCATATGTTGTATAATCTACTATTTATTGGTTATTTTGCGTAGAGCTCTTCATTTATAACAACCACAATAATTCATAGGTACTTACTTAGTAATGTAATATTTTTTAATCTAATTTTCGGAGTTCTGTCACTAAATGACAATGTCAGTCCATTGTGCCTATACACTCAAAACTACAAGACTATATTCTATGAAGCGTTTGGTTTAATTTGTGACGTCAGTTCTCAGTTAGGTACTGGTTGTAATTTTTGTATGGTCTGTCGCCAACGTCCATACCACGTTGAAAATACCGGTTCTCGTCCGATCACCGAAGTTAAGCAACGTCGGGCGTGGTCAGTACTTGGATGGGTGACCGCCTGGGAACACCACGTGCTGTTGGCTTTTTGCACTTTTTTAGCATATGTCTATGTCCAGCTGTGGGTATCAGAGGCCTCCTGGTTGTTTAATAATTTGATATTACTTTTTCATTTTTTTATTCATTTCGATACCAGTATGCTATTCGACAAACAAATCACACTCACGCCACAGAATATAGTAACTGTACAACGCAGTGCTTTAGTTATTAATTATTATGATGATTTTTGATAAGCCTTGAAAGAGGCTTTACCCAGCCTTGTATCACTCCGACACACTGGGCACACTTGCAGAAACTAGGTATCTTATCTTATCTTCTGAGGGGGCCAGGAATACCTGGCGACACTTCGACCCTATGGGATCTGTTGTGCCACACCCCTGTCCGCCAAACAGTGCCCCAATCCGGTTTTTTGGTGGACTTCACATACGCCTTAGAATAGTAATTATCTGTGTGTCTTTGGCGTATGCAGGTTTCCTCACGATTTTTTCCTTCACCAAAAATCCTATGGTATTATAAACCGTACTCAAGTTTCGAAAAACTCATTGTTACGGACCAGGATCGAACCCACGACCTCATGAACGTGAGGCGAGTGCACGACCAACTAGGCTACCACGGCTCACAAAACTAGGTATAAAAAGAACGTATTGGCAGGCGAAGACCTAAAGCATCTTAGGTATACACCTCTCTGCCAAAGGTACAAGACCGTCTGGTCATGCGCCGAAAATTTAAATCGAAAGAAATTCCCTTTAGAGAAGGTATTAAATAAAATCTGTGAATAAAGTGCCATGCCAAATCAGTTAGCCCGGCGCGCATGCGTGCCGCCTATTTCATACAAGTGGCGCGCGGGCGGCGCACATGACAGGAAAGGCTTGTATGAAAGGACTGGATTGCGGGCGCACGCATGCGCGCCGCGCCAGGACGCGGGCGCAAACACGCGTGACAGGAAAACGGCCCTTACTTTTAAGCTAGTAACGTGTCGTTTTTACAATATCTTGTCTAAGTAGTTTAAGAAAAATCGAGTGAAGTTCTTAACCTTACCACCCTGTATGAATAAAATAAGTTATATCATTTATGTACACAAACATTTAAAATGTAGACACACATTGTCTTGTTTTTCAGTTTTCACGGTCACTGAAAGTCACCTCAATTTGATCCCTATACATTGTTGATTGAGACTCAAATCAAATTCAGCACACTTTTGTATATTGTCACTATTACAACATCAATTCAGTAAAGAAGAAACCTATATATATTTTATTTTAATCCTCGTGGGCCCAATGTTTCTTAGAACTGTGGCGGAAATGGCATGCCATTAACCCGCTGTCGATATCGTCCACAGCTGGGCATAGGTCTACCCTTTAAGCGGAAATCCTACCATATTATAAACGCGAATGTTTGTAAGGATGTTTGGATATTTGTTTCCCTTTCACGCAAAAACTACGGAACAGATTTTGATGAAACTTTACAGATTATACAATATCAGATTATACAATACCTAGATCAGAATAGGTAACATATAAACTTTTTTTAAATTTCAAGTTTTATTTATTTGAATGAATGAAATGTCAAAGTATACACATATTGTCTTAAAATTATTCTAAAATCCCGCCCCGTGTCGAATCTGGCGCAAAGATGCCCATAAGAGGTACACATAAACTATAGTTCACAAATATAAAGTAAATAATTAGTCAAACAACAATTAACGCGGGTGAAGCCGCGGGCAGCAGCTAGTCTGTGCGCTAAGTGAATGCCATCGCAATAATAGACTTTAATGTACGGTCGACCGCACGTCAGTGGAAACAAAACCAGTATAAACTGATCTCTCATAGTATTGAAACTCTCTAATAGGCTAGGCCAGCTCAAGGTCAAAGTGTTCCACTGACGTGCGGTCGACTGTACTATCAAACCTAGTGGCATGTAATATGAATCTTTCAATAGATGCTAATCTGGCATTTTGCTAATCTGGCATTAAGCTAATCTGGCATTTTGCGAATCTGGCATTTTGCTAATCTGACATTGTGCTTTTCTGGCATAAAGCGTACAAACCACTGCTGCACCCTTTTGATATGCTCAGGACAAAATGATTTATCCTCCTGAGTCCTAGGAGAAGTGAACGAATTTTTATTTATTTATTTATTATTCCTTTTTATTTTTATGTTTTGTTTTATTTCAAATTTTTAGTCCTAGAGAGAAGTGAACTTCAAAAAATACACTTATTTTATGATTATTATTTTTTTAATGTTTTAGTTATGTTTTATTTTTAAATTTTATGTCCTCAAGCGAGGCCCTGGGGTCTCAAGAGGTTAAGTAACAAATTAAACAAATTATCTCAGTCAATGTACTTTATTAATCATCGGCTTATAATTTTATTTAGGACGCACATAAAGGAATAACAAACACACTTCTGAAATTGCAACTATAGTAAACATACCTACATAAACACTTTTTTAAATGTAATATTTATTTAACCGAAATATTATGTAAAGGTGAATGTATTTTATATTTGTCTGTACTAACATAATAAGATAAAAAAATAATCTTCTGTTCTCTTTGATAAAATAAGTACAAATGATATCATCCTATCTCCAGACACAAAAATAAATAAGAACAAGTATTTTTAGGAGTAGCTATACATTTCACGTAGCATCCTAAACAGTGTGAATATTTACCTAAATTTGACGCAGGCGCATTCAGTAAATATCATATCAAATACGTGACAATTTCGTTAATTTTAGTATGTACCTACTGAAAATGAAAAATTATTTATTTCAGTAACTTAATTGTTAAAACTTTTGACAGGTTCTGGAACCTTCCTTTGAGCAAATAATTGCTTGTGTGGGGAGCATGAATCAAAAAATTATGCCACTCCCATTGGATGAGTAATAAAAGCATTCTATGTGTGTCAAAATCGTGTCAAACTAATCACAAAATTATGACTCACTCACACATTCTCATTTTCAAACTCCATATAAATTTGTATTAGCAACCTCCTCCCGCTACTCCGCTTCCTTTGTCCGCACCCCCCCGGTAAATGGCACCATAGCTTCCGATACTAAATACTTATGCAAGATGCGTACTCCACAGGGAGCGCGCGCGCGACCAAAGGGATTTGAAACTTATTGGTGGGGAGGCTCCGCTCTCGTATATCTATTACAGTTGTTACTACGTAATATTCTACTCTTACTAAATATTCTATTGTTTTATTAAATTAAATTTGTTACTTATAAATTTTAAATTTTTACCTAGCGTTATTCATTTGCCCGACAGACGCCCACTCCATATTTTCAAAATGAGGCGGTCATTTGGCGCGGCGCGCGCGCAGCAACAAGGCAAAATATGCGAGTAATCTGAATCCAATGAACAGCAGCACCATATTCACCACGTCCATTGTGAAATCGTCCTGCGAAAAAAAAATAAGTTAAAAAAACCATCGGGGCCGTGGGGTTCGATGGCGTAGTTCGATTAATTCCTTCCGGCAATATTCGCAACCACGCTCGTAGCCAGTCGCCGTAGAATAAGCACTTTTCTTTGTTCGCAACTAGTTGCGAAAGAAGATTTTTTTTTTCTTTATTCGCATCTAGTATAATTTCCCCCATAACTTTCCCCACAATTTCTATTGTCGTCATCATCGAGTGAACTCTCTCCATACTTTTACACTAGTTCGAAACTGAAGTCTAAAGTGTTGAGTTAGGTTAGCCCCTAAAATAAAACCCACAACAATTTAAGAAGGAAGCAGCGTACCTACATTATGGTCCTTAGAACCGGATAGATTCATGAACTGGCATCAATAGATTTACAATACATAACATAAATCTGAATCATCACCGTTAAACGATTCCTCCGAGAGCGTCAGTGGCCTCGGGGATAAGACGCGACCTATGATATCGAAAGGTCCGAGGTTCGATCCCCGGTTGGGCCATGTACCAATGGGTTTTTTCTCGAAACTTAAGTACATGTACTGACTGCTCTCAAACGGTGAAGGAAAACATCGTGAGGAAACCTGCATACGCCGAAGAAGAAATTCTTAGGCGCATGTGAAGTCCACCAACCCGCATTGGGCTAGCGTGGTGGACTATAGCCCGCACGCCCTCGTTGAGAGGGTAGGCCTGAGCCCCAGCAGTGGGGAGATTAATAGGCTGTTGATGATGATGATGATACTTTCCCCCACAATTTCTATTGTCGTCATCATCGAGTGAACTCTCTCCATATTTTTACACTATAGTTCGAAACTGAAGTCTAAAGTGTTGAGTTAGGTTAGCCCCTACAATAAAATCCACAACAATTTAAGAAGGAAGCAGCGTACTAACATTATGGTCCTTCGAACCGGATAGATTCATGAACTGGCATCAATAGATTTACAATACATAACATAAATCTGAATCATCACCGTTAAACGATTCCTCCGGTTTAAAAGATGCGCTGACCGCTGTTTTCTCGTCCGTCATCTTTATATGACATGGTCTAACTACTTTGAATAGTTGCGCTAGTGCGTAGCGAGCGCAGCGAGTTTTTTTCTTTTGATTTTCGATTCCATACTATCCCCAGTTCAGCCGACCTATACGCAAGCCGCTGTAAATTTGTTTCACGGGCTTGAGGTCCCCCAAACAAGATTCCGGTTCCCGTCAAAAACCAAATCACAACACTGCAACCACGAAAAACATGAAAGTTTGTATTGCCTAGTACCTACAGTACATTTTTGCTTAGCATACTATCAACAAGCCAAAACCCACAAATAACTACACTTTTTAGAAAAATTCAAACAAAAGGTAGTAGGTAGGAATTCCTGCCAAAACCCTGGATAATTTTAGAAGTTTAGATTTGGCCTGTTACACCAAAAAGTTAAAACAATAAAAGATTCTATACGTAGGTATATCGTATTGCATCTCTTTGGATAACAATTATTTGGACAACGCAATATCAGGCCACTTTGTACAAAAAAATCTGAAGAAAAAGCCATTTAAAAATGAATGAAACATTTTTATTTCTTGTTAAAGTGATTGGCCAGTACGTTATAAAACAGGCAAACACTACAGCAAAATAACTGGGTTCTACGTATATTTCCTCCGTGGGTTCTACTTATAATTTATTGTAGTGTATGCCTGCTTTACAACGCACTGGCCATCACTTTAAAAAGAAAAAAAATATTTCATTATATTAATTTTTAGGCTATTACTTCAGATTTTTTTGTGCAAAGTGGTGGCCTGATATTGCGTTGTCCAAATAATACATAACCAAAGAGATGCAATAAGATAAACCTATGGAATTGTTTTAACTTTTTGGTGTAACAGGGAAACGCACTGACACACATGACATGCAATTTATCAAAGAAAAATGTTTTTATTTATTTTTTAGATGGCGTTCACTTCTGATTTTTTTTATGTATAACACCATCAAAGAGTTGCAATACAATCTACTCGTCAACGAGCTTTCGTCACGTCTACGTGCATGCGTAGCGAGCGCAGCAAGCGTCGCGCTAGCGCTTGAGCCGAACGAGCTGAGCGAGCGTAGCGAGCTAAGCCAAGTGAGCGAAACAAGGGAACTTTTTTTTCTTCTAATTTTCGATTTCCATACTATCCTAAGCACAGCCGACCTATTCGCAAGCCGCTATAAATTTGTATTCACGGGTTTGAGGTGCCCCCAAATAAGATTCCGGTTCCCGTCAAAAACCAAATCACAACACTGAAATCACGAAAATCATGAAAGTTTGTTTTGTGGGTTTTAGGTGCTCAAGATTTGGTTTCCGGCGAAAAACCGAATCTCATTTTAAATTTTTTATTGGATTTCCTGTCAAAAGAAAAGCTCAACACAGCCAACCTCCGCAGTCCGCTTGCGGGCCGCGGCACCCACCGAAATACTAGTTTAAGTATATTGTATTGTTCGGTCCCCAAAATAGTCCATCAGCAAGCCAGGTTAAGGCTGGTAAGATCGCCATTCAGAGCTTTTAACATCTGGTGACCTGACACCGCGAGAGTATCTTGCTTAATGCTTTATGTCAGGATAGTGCTTACTATTAATAAAGAAGTACCCTATTGAAGTAGCAGTCATATTAATCTTCTCATCAAAGAGAAGAAGGAAGATGGGGGAAGGATGGGGATAACCAAGATGTACTTTACCTCGTTGAAGCTGAGTGTCTCCAGAACGACTCGGCCCGACGCTGGGCACGTGAAGTTCTCCCTGGTGCAGGCGATGGTCTCCACGCCTGACCACTGGTTGACCAGCAGGGCTTCGTTGCCGTAGCGGAACCACGACAGGTACGATATCCAGCCCAGGTATGGTGGTATTGACCTTGGGGAGAATGTACTCAAAGTGTTATGAAGTCATGATGGGTACAGTCATAGAAAGTGAATGTTTAGCAATTTGAAGAACCTTCAATTTTGTCGTGTAACGAATAAGCAGATAAGGGACGAAACGGTCAATTTAGATGGCTAGCCTGCTAAATATTTACTATCCGTGACCATACATAGGTACCTATACAGAGACTGATCACATTTTTTTCTTTTTTTTAAGGAGGGTTTGTTCTCTTTAGAACATGCCCTCATTGTTACATGCATAACATTCAACCCCTACGTTTTATGCCTATGTTTACAATTTTGTATAGTATCTTGGCCTATAGAACTATCACTAGAACTGATCACTGTGATCTAGGGTAATTATCTATATAAATACTATTATTGAATGAATTTATCGGAAGACGCAGCGTAGGCAGGCCTCCCGCAAGGTGGACCGACGATCAGGTGAAGAACGCGGGACCCGGCCGGATGAGGTTAGCGCAGGACCGGTCGTGGAGATCCATGGGGGAGGTCTTTGTCCAGCAGTGAACGTCTACAGGCTGATATGATGATGATGATTGAATGAAACAAGAAAGTATAAGCAAAAGCCTTATTGACTTGTTTTGGGCGCGATTGCCTCGAACGGCAAATGTTTGGGATTGAACCATTCGAGGCACTATTCCCGTGATCGCCTCGCGGTGCGTTATAATGGCATGCGGAATCTTAATTTTGTATTGATGAATGTGCATTTATTTTGATCAGGACGTTAGGGGAATTTGACGTTTGGGGAATTGGACCTTCGAGAATTGGACGTTGTGGGAACTGGACGTCGACGTCTTACCATCATCAAACCACGGAATAAGATGTTCATTTCTTTTAAAATATTTTCTAAAGTCTATTCAACAATTTCCGCAAGTTAATATGAAGCTCCACTTACCCTGAGTTAAGAAAGAATCCACCGAAGAGCATGAAGGGGATGATGATGGGCGGCCCCACGGACGCCGCCATGCTGACGCTGCTGCTCGCGCACGATATCAGGTAACCTGCACACATCACTCTATGAAAATAACATTTACTCAGACAATGGTTAATTTTTCTGTATTATAATTAAAATTAATATTGTCTTATCACAGTATTTTGATAAGACGAGTAACAACGCGATAATTAACTCATAATTATCATCATCATCATATCAGCCTGTAGACGTCCACTGTTGGACAAAGGCCTCCCCCAAGGATCTCCACGACGACGACCGACTCTTATTTATACGTAGTCCAAGCTGTTTATGATATGCACGGGTAAATAAATCCAAATATTATAATGATTTAATTGATCTGAATGTTTTTATTAGGTACCTATATTATCATAAGTCTATCAAGTTCGCATTTGTGTCCCTACTTATGTTAATTGGCAATTTAAATGTAAGTGGATCTTCTGGTTGGAACTGGTAGGCCTTTAGCTTGACACGTGTTTTCATTTAATTGAGTTTGTCCAAGATTTTGAGTAGGTATTTCTGAGATCCAGTAGTAGATATCAAATAATGTTACCCAACTGCGTTCAGCGGGGTGGAATTGATTACAAAAATCCACACAATCTCCAGATTTGCATCTTAGAGCAATTTATGTATGATGGCGACAGCACCCCAGAGCCATTCAATTGCCGCCAAGAACCCGCAGTTAGATAAGGGGTATAAATAGTAGTGAGCGTCAGTGGCCTCGGGGATAAGACGCGACCTATCATATCGAAAGGTCCGAGGTTCGATCCCCGGCTGGGCCATGTACCAATGGGTTTTTTCTCGAAACTTAAGTACGTGTACTGACTGCTCTCAAACGGTGAAGGAAAACATCGTGAGGAAACCTGCATACGCCGAAGAAGAAATTCTTAGGCGCATGTGAAGTCCACCAACCCGCGCTGGGCTAGCGTGGTGGACTATAGCCCGCACGCCCTCGTTGAGAGGGTAGGCCTGAGCCCCAGCAGTGGGGAGATTAATAGGCTGATGATGATGATGATAAATAGTAGGTATAATATAATTTAAGAATTTTTAAATCATTTCGGTAGTATCCGAAGTAGTAGTGAGGACGTTTCTTACACTTTCACGCTGTAACGGCTAACCGGTTTTTTTTTAACTTGGTACAGTTATATCTTATATCCTGGAATAACTTAATTCAAGGCTACTTTTACCGCGAACAAAAATTAATCCACGCGGGCAATGTCGCGGGCTACAGCTAGTCAAACATAACTTGAAACTCATAAACGTTTCCTTGGTTAGTGTATATTTAAAAACATACTTACGTAGTTAAAATTTTACGACCCAAAATCACGTTCTATTCCCATACCGCCGACTCCACAGGTTTTAACTTGGTCTAATAGAAATGACATGGAAAATTACGAAACAAGTTGACATGCCGCCGCATGCCTCCAATCCATGGTGTAAATTACATGATATCTGAGATCTTGTGGTTGTGAGAAAATCGTTTGCCGTTATTTGTAAGAAGCTATTGATTTAGAAATCTCTTTGAAATGGTCTCAAACATAGAATTAAGGGAGCGTAGCGAGCTTTTTCCGTGTTCTGTGGTCTCAAATATATTAAAATCATTTTTTTAAATTAGATTTTAGACGACCTCGCATATTTATTTCGCCAGAAGTAGGTATCAACTCAAGTCTCTCACAAGGTGGATTGACAGTCTGGTGAAGGTCGCGGCACCCAGCTGGATGGGGTTAGCTAGCGCGAGACCGGCCGCTGTGGAGATCCCTGGTGAGCCGTTGTCCAGCAGTGGACGTCTTTCGGCTGATATGATGATGATGATGAAATATCAACTTGCAACTCGCAATCCCCTAATAGTAGCATTCCTATTAGGGGATTTTTGATTAATTAATTTGTGAATTTTAATATTTAATGTACATACGATATTTATTTTCTACAGACAATTACTAAATAAATTAAAAACCTACAAACAAGAAACTAAAAATATAAACTAAATATACCTAAATTAATTCTGTAAAAATGTAACAGCATACCATAAAAATGTAACACAAGAAAAATATTTAAATTATAATAGTAAATAATAAAATCAATCAAAAAGTCCGCCCGAATTTGTGAATTAGGTATAAGTAAATACAATAATCCATCTAATATTATAAATGCTTGTAGGTTTGTTGCGCAATCACACCATATTATAACGGCTGAACGGATTTTGATGAAACTTGATACCTACATTGATAGCTTTACAATTAAATGAGAAATTTGTACACTGCGGGGCAATTAAAGCGATTACGTTAGATCATACTACCGCTTGAAACCGAGGATAAAATTAAGAGATAGTATTATAATTTTAAATGTAACGTTTTGCCTGTGTTAGATCCTTAGGGGATGGATTTAAACACCTGCGTTTGTGTTTAACAAAATTGTCCTAATAAAAATGGCAGCCCAAAGCATCATTTCTAAACAATATCGTCAAATAAACCCGCTGACTTGACTAATATTTATTTAGGTTAAATATTTTATAAAGGGGTTTATTAATAAACAATCCAGCGGGGTAATGCCGCCAGCCTTCTGGGCACGCTCCCAGCGGTGGGGAGCCTCGAGGGGGTTTTTTATTTATAATTTATTTTTAAGTTTAGTTTTAGTTTTTCTAACAGTATTTATAGTTTTAGGATAATTTAGTTTTATATTGTACTTGATCGTTTTTTTTATAAATAATAACATCATAACATTTACAAACCGTTATGAAACAGTTATGAAACTTTATAGAAATTACGGTGTGATTTGTTTTTGTTGTAATTACCTATATTCATTAAAAAATCATTAGTGGTTTGTAAATGAGAAGTGGAATGTGTCACCTCCAACCTAGGCATAGGCACGATATACTCGCAGCGTATTTACGCTAAATAATTTTATTTAAGTACCTATTTATATACAATATAAAAGTGATGCTAAAAATAAATGTAAGACAACTACTGAATCTACAAACAAGACGTTATAGAGATAGACTTATTCGTTCTAATACTAGCTGATGCCCGCGGCTCCGCCCGCATGGGATAAGTACCTATAAACCATCCGGAATAAATAATCTGAATGATAGTAAAAACCGCATCAAAATCCGTTCCGCAAGATCTTAGCGTGCAGATTGACAGACAAACTTTGTTTTATACTAAGGATAGGGAAGGATGGAAGGATTTACTAAGCATACCTATAATGGATAATTAAATTATGCTGTCAGGTTGCTGTATGCTGAAGGGAATAATTACCTAAATGCAAAATGAAACCCTTACCAAACGAAGTAGCGACATTGGTGATCAAGGCAGCCAGTCCTGAAGCTATGAAGAATCTCTCAGGAGCTGGATTCAGACCGATCATGTAGTATGCTACGGTGGTGAACACTAGTGGTATGGTGGCAAACACAGGCGCCTCTGCTAAAGTCTTGGAGAGGAAGTACACGTCAGCTCGGTACATTCCTGAATGGTGCTCCCGGATGAAGATCGGGAGTTCTGAACAGAATACCTGTGTACAACAAAATTAGTCTTACATTTATGTAAACATAGTGTTTTAAAAAAACTGTCTCTTCAAAAATCTTATACCTTAACGTTTCTTACACAAAAAAAGAAAGTATAGACACCTTTCTTATCTGATGATCTGCGTGCGATCTATCTAGGGCAAAACATTGACGAAATATGAAGTACATTCTTGAATTGAGAGACGAGGAAGAGAAGAAGTTGTAGCTGCACACTGCACACAGTACACGAGGGTACATACACGGCCCCACCGCGCAACGCGCCATTTAGTCAAATGCGCTGCGCTCATCTCATTGGTCGGCTGACGTCAATCGCTCCGACGACACCTCGCTAGTTGTGAACCTCAATTTTGTACGATAGTAGGCCACTTTTGTAAATAAATATTCTTCTACTTTTTACACACTCAACACGACTTTTGTTTTACAGTCGCCACGCTACCAGCTACCTACAACCCCTAAAAAGTAAACTTAATATGAAAAGGGATGGAACAGATGGCACTATGGAAGTAAACTCTGGTGCGTTTCTCGCGATTCGTTAATTAAAATCTTGTATGTGATTGTGGTTACATAAAGTGAATGAGAAAACTTACGTTGATAACAGCAAAAATGTTCTGGAAGGTCATATTCGTGAGGAACATGAAGATTGCCCCATTAATGTTCATCACTCCGTCCTGGTCCAGATGCTGGCCGAAGTATATCACGCCGATCAATATTGATACCATCTAAAATATAACTTTAACTTTTACAAACATGTAAATCATATATTTGTCTGAAAATTCGGATTTATGTTACGATACAAATTTCAGTTAATAAGTAAACATATTTGAGCCTAATTAAAAGTTGTTTTAAATTAGGTAATCATTGCAACAGTTGCAGTCTGAACTGCATCAACAAAAACTGTTAGAAGAAATCAAGGAGATACTCTTAACCAAAACAGACAAAGGAAAACTTTTTGAATTTACAGAGATCAAGAAACTATGCGTACAAAATATTGGGGTAAACCTGCCCCGTCGCGTTACCTGCAGCTATTCAAGGTTAAATCCATACTTACTATAGTCTGCAAAAAGCGCACTTTGATGAGCATGGGCTCCTTAGTGACGGAGAGCCAGGATCGCCAGAGCACGGCCCTGAACTGCGCCCACCAGGACGCCTTGTAGGGCGACCGGCGCGCGCGCACGCTCGCACCCGCCCACGGCGCGTCCACCCAACCCGCTGACGTCTTCCGCTGTATTGGGAAACGGAATTGGGAAAAATATCGTGGTAGCTCATCAGCCGAGTGAAGAATGATGAATAGCATTTAAATGTTTCTAAATATAAATATTGCAAATTTCAATAATGTCGGTGGTGACCTACGGGATGAAGAGAACCTTGATGATGACTCGGAACCCCAACCAACTATGAAGCAAGCCTGATCTGTGATATATAATAATCACTCGTATACAAACATAACCAATCCCAAACAAGGATTTTCTTCCGTACTATGGGACTACCTATAGAACAACTCACAAACAAGGATAGGACAATTCACAAATATAGCATCCAGGTCGGGACTGACTTGTACAAAGTTTAAATTGGTCTTACTACTGATATACGAGACTAAGCATTACTAAGAAAACGCACCTCATGCAACAGTGCATTTTCAGCTTCCGCAGCGATTTTGCAGCCCAGCTCAGACTTGGCGAAGGCAGTGCAGACGGTATCGATGGTGTGCCTTGTTGCCTCCTCTCTGCCTGGCACCCCAGCCAACAATTGAATGAAGTGGTCCGCTGGGTTGTAGTTGGCTGGGCACGCTGCTCCTAGCCTTTGAGATAGAAACAATGGGATACGCAACTTGAGTTACGCCAAGTACATACACCCCTTAGCCACCCAAATAGCACCCTCTTTGCTGGTAAACGAACGAGGCGTTGGTTGACGACCGACATGTAGCGGTGTAACCATCCACAGAAGTGGTCAGGCCCAAATCGTAATCAGCCTATCACCTTCAACTGCTAGGCGTAAGCCGTCGCCAAATGCAGTTAAAACAATTTAAGTTGAACATAACATGAACTTACTCCTTAAAGAACTCAGTAGCCTGGTCAGGGGAGCCCAGGAAAGCGACCCTTCCGTCAGCCATGATCAGCAGTTTGTCGAACATGGCGTATAGCTCCGACGACGGTTGGTGTATCGTGCACACCACGGTCTTGCCCTTCTGTGCTAGACCCTTTAGTACCTGATCAAAAAGTACAACATGTTGTGATACCGCTTAGTATCAGAAACTGGAATAGTCTTACAACTAGTAAAAGGATAAATCCAGGTGAAAAGCTGCTATCACCATCGATCCGCCTTTCTATAGGGGGGCGTGGTGATGATTTTAAATTTATTAAAATTTTAGGCATCTTATTTACATTGTAATTACCGAGTACTTACCTACGTAAGAAAGAATATTGTACATACTATATTATACATTAAAAATTAATCAATAAGTAAGTGTACATCATTTTCGTAATAAAAGTAACATAAAATTAGTAGGTACCTAAGTAAGTACTTAATCGTCGATGTTTTGTACTTAGTGTTATGACTACGACAAATTAATCAATATAATAATTACATACCTGTATAACATTTTGGGCCATGAATGAGTCGAGGCCGGAGGTGGGTTCGTCGCAGAACATGAGGGGGGGATCTGTGAGGACCTCGCTGGCGAAGGACAGCCGCTTCATCTCACCCCCCGATATGCCCTTCAGCCTGCCAGGTATGCCGATCACCGTGTTCTGACACTTTGATAGCGCGAGCTATGGGGAACATACTTGGCCTCAGAACTCCGAATGCACTAGAAATGTCATCATGCACTCAGAGATCGGTTGGTTAGATTTTTAGTTGGTTTTAAATATATTTTCTCAGCAACTATTCTTGCAGGAAAACAGATTTGTTTTAAGCATGAGCATAATATAGTACATTGTGCAATAAGGGTAGTAAGTAGGATATTACCAACGAGAGTCTGTTAGAAGCCCGACGCCGAAGGCGGAGGGATTTTAATGACTCGAGTTTGTAATACCCTTACTACCCGTCATGTACACAATGTTTTTCATCACATTTGCGAGGAAATAAATACCTACGACACAAGGGAACAAATCTATTTTTTTTACTTTGCTGAAATTATTTAAGTTATTAAATTAATTTAGCTAAGTTAAGATAAATTTCATTACCTTAATATAATTTTTATATGTGAGTACTTGTTATCAGCATATTTATATCCATATTGTTACATAAGTTGTAATTAATCTGTAAGTACCCCAAAAAGTAAATAAATAAATAAAAAACTCAAGTCAAGTGAAGTCAAGTTAAGTCAAGTGAAGTCAAGTTAACTACTCAATTTAACTTAAGTAATTTAATAAACCAGTTCAGTACAGCCAGCTACACATTACAGCCCCTAGGGGGTATAATATATATACAGATTTTCATTACTCCCGCGGGTATATAATACTTATAGGCAATTGTGTCTCTGTATGCATGTATATAATATGACCATTTACTACGAGCAAGTTTGATGAAAAATGATTTATGCACTTACCTCAGAAATTACTTCTTGAACTCTGCGCATGCGTTGCGCGTAAGGTATGTGTCGGTCCATACGCACTAGAGCCTGTAAAACGTACTTTTAGTTAAACAAATCAGTCACTTACTATGTATAATAATGGCGGTATCTCTAGCGTGCTGATCTGTAAAGCACGGGGAATGGTTGGCGGTATAGATCCGCCAACCAATTCCCGTTCCCCCTCGCACGACGTCTTCATTACCACACGGAAAATTCATGTGTTCATAATCAATTAAACAGTAACAGTACCCTGGTCGTACCACATAAAGTAAATATACGGGAGTAGAAAAAAACAAAATAATTACACGATTACATCTCACCTGGAAGATCAAATGCTCCTTAACTGTCAGCGTGCCAATAAACAGGTCCTGTTGCTGAACGTACGCTGACAGGGCTGACAAGGCCTCCGGGGTCGCTGGCTGGCCGTTCATAGCTCTGGTGCCGCTGGAGACCACCCCGCTAGGGGTCCGGAACGTGAGGGTGTTGAGGAGGGTTGTCTTCCCGGCGCCCGAGGATCCCATGATGGCCAGCAGCTCGCCGGGGTATGCTGCGCCGTTCACTATGACCAAATAGAACTAGAGGATTATTTTTAGGGATCAGTCAAATGCGGAAGCGACATACACCCCCTCAAACGGCAGACAAGATCGGTAGTGCGCCTGAACCCCATCAGTGGCTGTTGATTTTTGATTTGATTTGTATAGAAATCTTACCATTCCTGAGCAACTGCTTCCTCTGCTGGAACATCCTGTCATTGGAGGTCTTCCAGAAGTTCCAGAAGCGCTTTCTCGAGGTGGACTCTGTGGCGAACGCGTTGATGTCCGCCCACGTATAAGTCACCTTCTCCACGGCCCCGATGGCGCCGTAGTTGCGGTGGGGGATGGCCAGAGACACGTCAGCGCCGCTGGGCCGAGGACTCCCGGTCGGCGTGTTCCCATCCTAATTTAATCAGTAACCAATTTAGTAACCGCTTAACTAAAAGACAGACAAACTTAGAGTATACATAAGCTAGCTATATGTATACTCTAAGCAGACAAACAATCAGTGGATGAATGAACATAAGATTCGTCACATATGCGTTTTAATATCAACGGATGCGTGAATGAACCTCGTATCAAGAAATTCCTGACACGAGGTTGACTCACACAACTGTCGCGCAATTTCCTTTCAACAATAGCTCAACGACACAGACTCGTTAACCATTGAATCTCTCTTTAAAACACATGACAAAAGAGCCACGGTTGTGAAGTGAATTCAACCTCGTATCAAAAATTCTTGATACGAGGTTGATTCACACAACCACCGATATTTAAAATGATGTGATTCTTCCTTATATATTGACCGTTTATTTACTTGTCTATAAAGCTCTTATTTATTGCCTACCTTATTCTAATAAGCCTAACGAAACGGGATATAGGTACCTACTAATACCCAACCCAGTTCAGTGTTGCAAAAAATTATACAAGCGCCGTACTCAGACGTAAAATGACCTCTTTATTATGAACATTTTCCACTTGGCCGGTAAGCAGCAGGGGTTGTCGCGAACTTGATACCACAGAGGGCTGACGGATAGGCATTATCGATTTGATTCCCAACATGTATGCGATCACCAGCCAAATTATATCGAAAACATACGTGATCATGTCTATAAAGTTCTTCGCATTTATTTATTCGCTATGTAACAGATATAAGAGCGTCAGTGGCGTAGGGGATAAGACGCGGCCTATCATATCGAAAGGTCCGGAGATCGATCCCCAGCTGCGCCATGTACCAATGGGTTTTTTCTCGAAACTTAAGTACATTTACTGACTGCTCTCAAACGGTGAAGGAAAACATCGTGAGGAAACCTGCATACGCCGAAGAAGAAATTCTTAGGCGCATGTGAAGTCCACCAATCCGCACTGGGCTAGCGTGGTGGACTATAGCCCGAACGCCCTCGTTGAGAGGGTAGGCCTGAGCCCCAGCAGTGGGGACTTTAATAGGCTGTTGATGATGTCACAGATTAGATAATAGTTTATGTATACATCCCCTTGGTAATTTGGTTTCTTCCACGTAGATAACCAAGTTTGATAACTAGTTATTTATCTATGTGATTTTTTTCCAGGTAGGTAACTAAGTTATGAACGTGGAATTTTTCGTTCCAGATAACTATTTAAATAACCAGTTACCTAGCTGGTGTCTTTTTTTCGTGAAGATAACTAGTTACAGTTACTTCTGAAAAAAAAAGATTTCCTCCTTGGTAATCCTTGGTAGGAACTCTCCAGTTAACGAGGTATAACTATAGTTATCTACACGGAAAATTGACTCCAGCTAGGTAACTGACTATCTAAATAGTTAGTACCTATCTATAACGAATCTTCCACTTTCATAACTTGGTTACCTATCTGAAAAAAAAAACACGTAGATAACTGGTTATCTACGTGGCACAAAACCCCGGTTATGTCTCTCCCTCAGTGAAACAGGTCAAACTAGATTCACGAAAACAGTGGGAACAATTTAGAAGCCCAATAATCTCCGGTGTGAATTACCGGACGGCATTAGTCAAGGGGCCAGTGTTATTCGATTACCGGAACACCGGAACCGGTGTTCGGTAACCGGTGTTCGGTTTCGGGCACGCGATACGTAGATACAGGTAGCAGTGTCACACCCGCCTAGACCTTTGAGGGCAAGGATCTTTAATCCAGCGGGGTGGTGGTGTCAAAAATGACACTACAGTGGCTTTTTGGGTCTAGCAAAGGTCACTTTGCGACTTAAACCTTTTACAGGATATCCGGTAAGTAACGGATAAACGGCGACCTATCAGAATATGACCAAAATACTTTATTAAAATCTTCTGACACCGTGGAACATCCGCGAGATCCACTTAGGCCTTCAAAGTTACCTAACATTTTATAGTCCCAATCTATCACTACACTTTAAACCAGGCTTTATAGAAAACATTTTATTTTCTGCAATAAATTTAATTAAAGACAGTATTACGCAGAACTTGACTAGTAACTAAAGGAGATAGTCTTATTGCAGAGCAGGAAATATCCCATTGGTATGAATTGGAGATAATAATCCAATTGACGGTAGATCAATAGGTTGTAATACCAGATCACAAGAGCAGACAATATACTAAGACTGATTGGAAGTTATAAGATAGACTAGGTACCTAACTTAATGGTGTAACGTCCTAAGATACCTAGATGTAGTCTGACATAAAGTTTATTATTTTAAGTATAAAAGTTATTTAGTATTTTTAGTAGGATTTGAGAAATTAACACGGGAACTAAATCTCTAAGTACACAATCTTAAATTAATCTTTAATGGGTCCATTAATCGAAATGCCCCAAATCAGCAAAACCCGCGAGACCAGTGCATTAGGAAACAGGTTAAGTAACTAGGTAAGTACTTTTAATTTTCTCGAACATTTGATATCTTTTCTGTTAGAACAGAACATTTAATGAAGGGACGCATTAGCCATTACATTGGACTTAAGTTTGTACATGAACAAATACTTAAAAGTTAGTAGCTGTTTTCCGAAGACTCGTCCGTGTTTAATAAATTACTTGTTTTTTCCGTGTACATTGTGAATCAGCGCCCTCTGTGTAGGCGTTTTTTTATTTAGGGGTTATTAGCGAACGCCCCTGGACTTCGTCTCCGTTAAAAAGTATCCTATATGTTATTCCAGGATATAAGCTATCATTGCTAAGAGATTGATAAGAGCGTCAGTGGCCTCGGGGATAAGACGCGACCTAACATAACGAAAGGTCCGAGGTTCGATCCCCGGTTGGGCCATGTACCAATGGGTTTTTTCTCGAAACTTAAGTACATTTACTGACTGCTCTCAAACGGTGAAGGAAAACATCGTGAGGAAACCTGCATACGCCGAAGAAGAAATTCTTAGGTGCATGTGAAGTGCACCAACCCGCACTGGGCTAGCGTGGTGGACTATAGCCCGCACGCCCTCGTTGAGAGGGTAGGCCTGAGCCCCAGCAGTGGGGAGATTAATAGGCTGTTGATGATGATGAAGCTATCATTGTACCAAGTTTCATTCAAATCTGTACGGTAGTTTTTGCGTAAGAGTAACAAACATCCATCCCCACATCCTTACAAACTTTCGCCTTTATAATATTAGTAGGATAGGATTTCTTTTCCTCGGCTCCTAAGGGTAGTTAACGTGATATTAAATAGCCTTCCTCAAGAATTGGCCTATCAAATGAACCAGATTTTTTTCAAATCTGACTGCTTGGTTCAGAGATTAGCGCGTTCAACCAAAAAAAGTAAACAACTTTTCAGTTTTATTAAATTAGTAAGTATAGATAGGTATCATGTAATATAGTTAGGTATATTATGTAAAGTACTTTAATATACACATACATATATCTATTCTGTAGGTTTTCGTTGATTATAAATTAGAATCCGTACCTACAATACATCTGCATTTAAAAAGTCACCACCATATATTTAGTTTGTAATTTTGGGTGAATCCAATATTGTTTACGTAAAACTTACATGTGGTGAGTTATCGAAAGCAACTCTTTGGTTCTCTACGGACGAGGTGATGAGAGGCTCCTGCTCCTCAGTTCCAGCAGTCATTTTCGAAACTACAGTAAATCACCAAATGTCCAAAATGATAACAATTAAAACACAGTCATTTCACTTTCATTAAATCACTTAGTAGATTATTTTAGATTTATTACTGAGTTTAGCCGCGAAAAGGTTGGAGCGAAAGGCGCGCGCGACGTTCGCTCACTCTGCGATATGTCAAGTTATAGGTACATTCATTAATACCGCTCTATTTCGTGGTAGCGGTGTGCACCAGGTTTAATTCGCTATTAGTCAACTAACATGTCGAGAAATTCTTGAGTTATCTCGAGTCTCGAGCCTTCATTTGTTTGAATTCAGTTAAGTTGCAACTCTGTCAACTGACAAAGATAAGGTTTTTATGAAATAGTAGACAAAATAACGGTGGCGCCATCTCTAGAAGCGTTTGTAACTTAGGTTCACTTGACTTGTTTAAAAAAATTTGGATTAAAAAATTAATACACCTAAATCTCATATGTAAATGTTTATTAAAAAAAATCATATTATTTGAGATAGCAAATAATTATTCGGTAATTTTATTTTATACAATATTTAAATGAAATATCTTTTATATTTCCTCCTTTACTCGTATGATTAATAAGTATAAATGACACATGAAAAAGGAACTATTGTATACAGACTTGAGATGTTTCATGAACCTTACCTATATCATAAATAATATGCTTTAGCAATATGGCTAACATATTTACTTTTATGTATTAAACCTTATAATAACTCATTCACAATTACGCTGCAATCAATAATCAATCAATAATTACATTATTTGGTGACTTACTCATAAAATGGATACTCTGCAGTGGACAATAACCTCAAGATTGAGAGAGATCCTGAATTTTCAAAAATAACAATAAGATGAAAAGCTTAAACGTGAATACGTCTCTAAGCACCGGACCAAATATTTGGCAGTATATGGTGACATCTTGAGATAGAATAAAAAGTTTGTTAGGTACTTGTACCAATAACATAGACCAGGGCCCCATGGCGCTAATTCTGAATGATATTACCAAATCCAAACCATAACCAAAAACGTTATGCTGCATGTACACGTTTGGCAAACCTTTACAAACGCAAGCCAAACCCCTGCCCCACGCGTTTTCGTTGTAAACCCCAGGGACGTATTCACGTAACAACTGGCGACAGTCAAACACAGCCTAAATCCACTTTTGTTGCAATCTAAATTAAAATATAACCAAAAAAGTTACATACAACGCTCACTAGACTTCATTGAATAGGAGTAAGTAATATATTTCAAATTAATTTTATAAAACGGTATCAGTTCAATTTTTCTAAAAAGTTGTTTGTTCATTATGTAAATATGTTTACTGGCTTGGCTACTATATTTACCGTTGTTCATGCATATAAATAAGAACACATCACATCGACTGTAAAAAAATCTAACAATATTTTTGACAATGCATACCAATTTCAAAAATCAATTAAAATAATAATCATAATATTTACATTGACCAAACATAACTTGCATGTATCCATAATATTGAACGTACAAACTATATCTAATTATATTATACATAATTATGTATTTACGCGTGTAAGGTAACATTGCATTTCTAAGGATATTTTCTTTCGAAAATGAGACATGGACAAACATGGTAGGTACCTAGACTATTTTGAAATAAGTCAAAAATATTAAGTGAAAAAATATGAAAAGGATTTCCACAAAAAGAAATGGCATTGCTTTTAGTGGAAGCCCTTTTCATACTTCCATTCAGACTATTTTTTGAAGAATCAATTTACCAAAAAATGAAATGTTGTCAGTTTACGCGTGTAAAACATATTTACAAATGTATCGTATTTAGCACTACATAGGAAGCATCTCAGTTTACAATAATATGAGTCTATCAATATTATAAGCCAGTTAATATTATAATATGTAAGTATATTTATGTGTGTATAATTATGTCGATAATCGAAAAATGGTTAAAATATGTAATAGCCGTAAAACGAAATTCATAAAATCTTTGCCATAAAATAAAATTGTTTAATATTTATTTCGAAGGCGAAAAAATGAACCATATAAAAAAAAACTCCATTGACAGTCAATTTCTTCGATAGTGACACGCATAATTTTATATGAGAGACGATCTTTCCTTATTTTTTCTTTTTATGCCACCAATAATTTTTTCTCAGAAATTTTTAAAAAATTAAAAAATCTAAACATTAAAACAATGATAACGTAAAAGAGAACATCTGACTTCAAAAACGAAATACGACTCGGAAGTTATTAAGGAAGTTATGTTATTTAATTATACAATATTGTACTGAGGCAAATTCAGACTGGCTTTATGATTTAATGAACACAATCTTGTTCGTTAAATGGAACATTACCATGTAGTATAAACACGAAACCTGTATTAAGCACCTTCCATAAACTACGTGGCATAAAATACCTAAAAATGTACATAAACCCTGACATAGATAAGGGGGAGAAGTTTACCTAAAACGATAGGAAAAAAAAGGGTTCAAAAATGTTAGCGAATACTAGCTAGGAATTTATGGAAGGTGCATTCAAGAATGCTAATACAGCGTAGCAAACGTATCAATGTATGGTTTACCGATTTACTTCATACTACGTCGTGAATATAGTGTATTGGCTTATATTAGCACTTATGATGAGACTGTAAACTATTACTAACGTGCATGCGATCAGTCTACTGTTAACAGGTTGGCAGTGTGGTTCGGACAATTTTTTTTTACCGGCGGCGAAATGCTGAACTAAGACTTTCATTTATCTATTTTGTATGACAGCGCTACCCGAAACGGTAAAAAAACTTTGGTATGTTTCCGAGTGACGCAGAAGATGTTGTTCAGCCACGGTTGAAATTAAGGCCATTAGTAAATTTATGACATCGGACTTTTATTTTAAAAAAAAACAAAACTTAACTTTTTAACTTTAAAAAAACTTTTTTTCTCTCGTTAACTTTTTTTTTCAATTATACCTAAGTATAATTTTAGTTCATAGGCCAAACACAATCTTCTGGGTCCTATTTTATTTACTTGTTCGTCTGAAGTTACATCTATTTGAAAGTGGATCGAACGTTAAAATTTAATCATCAACGACTTCTTACAGGAGTTTCGACGTCTTTGTTTACAAACTTTACACGGATAGTTTAAATTAGATAGTCTGCTTTTAACTGGAGAAACCTAAGATTCATACATAAATGTATTTGGCATCAAATTAAGTCAAAGTTGTTATTTGAAGAGACTACTGTAAGAGTTTATAGATAATCAAATTTTAAACACTTTCATCCCTTTTGGATGCGGTCGCTTTTAGAACTATTGAAATGGTTGTAGGTAGGTACATGATATGTCTAAGAATATTCGAGGTAGCCATATTGCTTTAATGTCTTTTCTGTTTCGTTTACAACTACTTCTAATGAACAATTATATCCTGGTGCTTTTATTAAGAGCACAGTACGGGAACTACGTTTATTGGTGGAAAACCGCTGTAGGCTGACTGATGTAGATAGCACTCCAAGACTTGATAACCGGTTTTCATTCAAAAACATGACGTGTAAATCCGATATCGTAATTTCACTAGTCCAAAACCGGTAATTAGCAAATTTTCTCATATTTTATTTTTATATTTAATTTAAATCTCAAGAAAGCTACGAGAAATCGTTTAACAATAAGTAAGCCAAATAAGTTTTGACCGGTGATTTTTCCATTTTTCCTGTAAGGACACGAGCTCTAAGCCTTGATGCGCATCTAACTTCAGTTCAATCTTTCATGCCAGTCAGTCAGTCAGTACCCACGCTGTGACTGTTACAACACTATTTCCTATTATATGACCTATAAACGAAGGCTAATTAAATATGCATTAATTAATTGTAGTAGTTATTCACATTGACTTGACATAATTATAAACTGGGTGTGAATAGGAGTCCCTCGCATAGGGAACGTGTGATCTTCAAATCTAACTAGTCCGGTTAAATCAAATTTCCCCCACGAAAACAAAAGTATTGAGCATCGTATATAAATGTAACAATTACTGCAAACTTAATGTGGTAAAACCAACGTATTTTATGCGGTTAGCATCATAATTAATATTTTTGGTATATTGATTTTTTTGTTTGCAAAAGACAAAAAATTCAATCATTGCAGAAATACATTGATATTCGTGGGTAAATTTGATTGGATACTATATGCACATGCCGCGTAGCAACTTAACCACTAAATGTATCATAATATAAGGCATTATATATCCATAAAACATTATATTTATATAAATATCGATAATATTCCGTGTATATTTGCACTAAAGCTTTCCAAAGAGTGCTAAATTACTTTCTTCTAAGTTTAGCTAACCAGTTCACACACATTAACTAGCGAATATTGAGAAATTGCAAAACTAACCCATCCATTGACTGCAAATCTCAACGAAATAGTTCTCACCTCTATTGTTTGGCCGAATCAAAAAGATGCACCAATATAACTAATTGACCGAAGAAATATTTCCCTTACACCTTGCGAATTTTCAAAAGCAATAAACATGTTCATTTTCGAGTAGTTTCGTATTAAAAATTGCAGTTAAACAGATTCATTTAAAAATTACTCCATACAAACCTGATTACAACGAATTAATAAGGGTATAAACAGACTGGTTTAGTATACGACACCATGAGGTAGCGTGAAGTCATTAAAAAAACTTACAAACTATAATTATTTCGATTCTAAAAGTACGACGATATAATACTGCTAAACTATGATATATCCCTCTATGCAGGTAATATACATACATAGTCAAAACATTTCTGGGATCGTTTTAAGCTAAATATAATATGTGCAAAAAAATTATAGTTATGGTTAAATAACACATGCATTTAAATAGGTATAGAATTCTTATAATGGAATCAATGGATCGAAATTTCAATGCATGTGATTTTTAACGCTACATTTGTGAAGTGAGTGACGACAAATGTATGGACAATTTCTCAAATATGGGCTGTAAGAAACAATAAAACTTTTGTCCAACTTCAAAGACAATTCGACGACATTTTCGAATGTCCGCTAAGCGTAGAATTAAATTTGTTGGTCCAGTAATAGATTTCAACTGCCCCTGAAACTATAACCATTCATTGTCGCTTTTCTATCTCAATCACGTATTGACACGTATCACAAATTTATAATCTAAACTCTATTATGGTGTACATAGTTTATATATATTAGAAACTTTTTATACGTGTGGATACGTGGTTGAGATATTAAGGCGAGATATAAATTTTAGGGCCGTATTTCCTTTTTCATTTAAAATATGTATTGTACACCCGTTTGTAAGCACATTTTCAGCCTAATTACAAATCTTTGTATGCCATCACCCATTTGACAAACTAACCTGCATCTACACTTGCCATGAGAGCACTAATTCGCCTAGAATTACACGTGTAATTAACATAATTAGTACACAAGGGTTTATTTAGGCAGCGGCGACCCTTACCATCCCTTGCATTCCATTCCCAAAATCAAAAAAATGTCTACCTTATATTTAACTAGAGTATACGGATGACCTTACATACACTTACGAATTTTCTGATTCAAATCTCTAACCTAAATCTTTCACATGTAAATTTCAATTATAACCATCTGTCTTTGACAAGAAAATTATCTACGCAATTGCTATTATGCCAACTTCTTCCGACTTCATAATCGAAAAGTAATGAATTGAATTTCCACAACTAACTTGCGCTACGCAGCGCGACAATATCACAGCCATTACGGTCGCCGCGTGCCTACAGCGCCCATGTGTATAGAGCCTTTAGAATAGACGATACGATGTTCATTTTAAATTCGAAGCGCCGAGACAATAAGCATCAACGTTTTGCATTAAAATAAATACAACACGATGCTTTTTCGCATCATCTTTTAAACCTTATTGTAAAATTTTATATAAACGCTAGCAGCAATATTATATTTTGACATTATTATATTTCATATAGATAATTACAAAATTTCATTACGAGCCTAAAATTTATACAGTAACGGCTCATTTATGTTTGTTACATCCTGGAACATACGCAACATTAATAATCGAGGTAAATATCATAAATCATCATAAATGCACTGTCAAAATCATAGTCAATAATAAAATTCATAATATTATTATATGTCAAACAGCCCCTCGTACCGCCTCCAACGTCCCCCGGGGGCTGTGTGACATGTAATATTATGAATTTTTATTATTATTATTGACTATTATTTTGACAGTGTATTTATATTTTGACATTTATAAGTTAGTAAGTAATCATCATAAATAAAATATACAAATTACATGTTGCATTCAGTATTTTACAAAGACGTATTACATATAAAGTTTTATATTTCAATAACGATATGTCAGCCGCCGCGACAGGAGATGTATTCAACACCATCTTTCTCTCTATATAATACTATCAGTCTTTAAACAACCACGCCCGTTCACAAGGATAATATCTCATTTTATCTTACAAAAACGCTTTCCAACACTTCAGTATTTTTAGAGGAATATGTAGCTACAACGTAAAGGGGAATCCCCGCATGACCAATTTTATAGTAAAACTAGCCGATGCCCCGCGACTTCATCCGCGTTATAAAGTATACTATTTATGTTATTCAAAATTTTTTACCCGTTCTAATCATGCCAGTTTCTTGTTTTAAAGTTTGTCGATAGATGGCGTTAGGTGTATTTTACACCCCGCTATCATTTGGTTCTTCGCAACATATATAAGTTAGGCGTGCAAATTATCCACCAGTTTTTACCTCTTTATTATTAGTATAGATAATCTATCAGACAGATTTATCTGATAAATTAGTTTATCTGTTAGAAAATCTGTAACAATATCAGCAAGTGGTGAAAGAAGCCCTTAGGCTTTGGGTGATGTAAAAAGATTTGCACTAAAGAACATAAATAACAATGTTTTAGTGACGTTGTCATGACGTTCAGAATTGATAACATTAAAAACCAAATAATTCCTGTGAACGGTACCATCCGTTTTTTACTTATACAAATTCATATTTGTCCACGGCGGCTTGCGATCGATTTATCATTATTTATAATATAATAGAGCTTACATCCAAGTACTTTACTTTAGAGGCAAATTCACAACGCTAGGTTTAGGTCATATCCTAATTACGAGGAAAAACTAAAAGACAGGATGGAGACAGGCTGTTTAGTCTAGTGTTGCTTCAGCGCAAAGTAACCTTATTTAGTCCGATAGCGCTAGGTTTTGAGGTTTCAAAAATACTAAAGTTGTTGGTTTTTCGCATATAGTTTCCGGACCATTTGCCCAGCCTAATACCTTAATTTGTGTCATCCTAGGTATTTGCTTAGGTAGATATTTAGGTATTTGTCTTTTTGAACAAAATCGGACTAAAAGAAAATTAGAGATGAAAATTTTTCTTTCATGTTAATAACCAAGTAGTAGCCGATGTACACAGGCTTTTTGTGTCATCTCTGTCCACGGGAACACTGTTTTTTAACCAGTACCTAACACGTCGCCTAAATAGCTCCAAAAGAATATTACAATCGGTTAAATAGGTGTTACTCGTTTTAGATCACTGGTATCTGTTGTTCAAAACATTTTGTGTCGAATTCATCCACGGTATCTGCAGCTTTTCTATTTTTTTTTTACAACACCATGTAAAAGTCACAAAAGAAAATGCAAGTTATTAGAGTTTACGTCTTTATTATTATTATGGTGTAACGAAACTCTATTCATAATTTGTGTCGTTTTTGTCAATGGAATCTTTTATTTAATAATAAAAACGGGAACGTATTCGAAGGCAAGGCAAGCGCGGGCGCGGGGGGTGGCGCGGGGGGTGGCGGGGCGCACGCACACCAGCCGGCCAGAGACAGGCGCGCGGCGCGTGACACTCGGTGCAAGCGAGTTGAAACAAGTCCGTATTTTTTCGGTCTCATTGATTTTATGTGAAATAGCATAGTAAAATGAAGGTTGAAAACCATGAATTTTAAAAAATTGCTACTCGCGCGACCAAAGATATTTTATACTTCTTTTTGAAAACAATAAATGTGTATCTGGTTTCGGTTTAGTCCCGACTCGCTCCCTTCCCATCTCGGCCCCAAGAAATTATATCTACAAAAAATTCCCAACTCGGCCCAATGCCATAAATCACTACCTACATGGTACAGTCACGGACGGAATAGAAGTCAAACAGTTTTTAAAATAATTTGTTTAATATGATTAAAATAAAATAAAACCGAGTAGGACTCGCGCCTTGGCGGTTTCGTACAAATTTAATTAAAGAAAAATTAGAAAATAGTTAATAAAATTTGTAGTTAAGTATGTCACAACTTAAGTGGATGACTTTTTCATACGCAAATAATAATAAAGTTTTTATTTGTTAAGTGATGTAACTACAAATTTACGGTTTTCGGATTTTTTCCTTTATTTGTGCTATAAGACCTTGCCCGTTCAATAAACCATTAAAGCGCATTCTCGAAAGGAAATTAATTATAATAAAAATAATCGGTAACCTTTTTCTTCTCAAAACCCTATCGAACAGCTCAGCAAACCATTCCTAAGAGGTAACTCTATGAAGGGGTTACCCATTCGACTTTCGAGCAAATTTGGTCTTTATTTTAAGCACATAGAGACTTTTCGTTCTGCGATGAGCGGGCGGCAAGCGCCCGGCAAAACTTTGACGTTGCCGACACTGCGAGTACCTTACCTACTTACCTATCTTAATTACATTGTTCGGAAAGAATATCACGCGTGCAGGGAGGGGCGGGGCGCGTGACGATCTTGTAAATAAACTTTAAAAAAACCTTGATTTGCCTTTATTTATTTAACAATTTAACATTACTCCTTGACATAACAATTTTGCAAAGGAACATTACAGAGAATATCGAATAACGAGTATTCGTTATTAATTAAGTTAATTAGTATTAATTAAGTCCAATCCGACGAGGCACTATCCGACCTCGGTGTGCCTCAAGGCTCGTGCCAGTCGAATACCACATTTGCCCTACTGCTCAACGACCTACCTCCAGCAGTAGCCAAGGCGGAGGTATACATGTACGCAAACGACGTAGCGGCCCTAGTCACAAAATCAAACGTCGTATTGTTGAAAGAGAAGCTGGTCAAGACAGCCCAACAACTACTGGACTGGTTCTAAGCCAATGGGCTAGCCCTTTATCTACAAAATGCCTGCTACATCCATTTCAACTTAGCAAATATGACGCGAGATCCCATATCGGACGAAGTTCTAGCTTGATAGGTTCACAATAGGATATAACGTTGATGCGATGACTATGCAATCACGTACGTATAAGGTTAAGACAAGAAGCCAACTAAACTAAAGAAAATCCAGAAACTGTCCTCAGTCCTCGCAAGCGCAGTCGCAGGCGCAGGCGGGAGCGCGGGGTAGGTACCTAATGTTTGCTGTCTAGTTGAAAATATTAACTATTTAAAGGGTTAGTTCTATGTAGAGTTTGCTGTTTAAAGGCTTAGTTAAAATAAATGAGATAGCAGTTGAATTTGGTGAGAAACGTCAATGGGAATGCAATATTAGAGGTACGGATAGCGCGGGACCGGTCGTCGTGCAGAGCCTTGGGGGATAGGCCGTTGTCCAGCAGTCTTCCGGCTGTTATGATGATGATAACGAATTTTTCATCCACATATATATTTGACAGCAATCCGATACTATTTATATATTCATTCATGTCTTTTTTTGTCAACAGTAGGTACTCACCTAAACTATACTAGTGGTTCTGTGAGAACAGTAGACTTCGCCAGCCCATATAAACCAAACCTAAAAGAAACCAACAGAAGTCAACTTTGCAGTTGGAGACAGATTATGTACTAAAGTGACAAAAATTAGCACTTTAAGTTTAATATTTCGCAAACGGATCCCTGAATCAAAAAATGTTTTCCACACACCCGCAATATTTTTGAATGACCTATCCAACGATACCCCACACCATGGAATTCACGAGGAAAAAAAAACATTCTCATTTTACGTATGCAGTTCTATGAACATAATTTATTTTTTCGACTTTCATAATAATATGTTGATCGACTAATATTCAAAAACTAATAGAACCTACTTAGCTGTCATAGTTTTCCTTTTAACTACTGTAAGCGATTCCAGCTTAAAAAAACAAACTCATTAAACAACATTGCAAAATTAACACTTTGATGAATATGTGGTCACTTTAGACGTTAAACACTTCAAAACATAAGCGGACAGCACTTCGTATCGCACGAGAGCTCGAAACTAACTGATCGTGTGCAACCGGTACGGCTCGTTTATATAGAGCTGGCATCGATTTACTCGACTACAACATCGATTCACTCGACTACGACATCGATTCATTCTATCCGCTACACTACGTTATATATGCTACTGCCGTGAATTTTTTCACATATCCAGAAGCAATCGTTTAGCTGGCAGGGGGGGATAAGGGAACACGTGACTCTAACAAAAATTATTTTTTATTTATTTATTTAAAACTTTATTGCACATAATTGTACAAAAGGCGAACATAATGCCAGTATGGCATTCTCTACCAGTTGACCTTTGGGCCATACAGATAATGCGTGGTAGGTTACAGGTTTAAAGCCTTATATTTCGCAAACGGATCCCTAAATCGAAAAATGGTTTTCACACACCCGCAATATTTTTGAAAAACCTATCCAACGATACCCCACACTGTGGGATTCACAAGAAGAAAAAAATCACTCCTACTTTGTAAGTATGGTAAGTACTCTAAAAAAAATTTTTTTTTCAAGATTTTATTCTACTCATTTTGACTGACTATACATAGGTACTATACACATAGGTGGATCACCAATTCAGGGATAAATTCTGTACGTTTACCCTTTATTTTAATAATATTAAACAAAAAGTTTTAAAAACTATTTGACTTCTATTCTTTCCGTGACTGTACGTACTGTAGTGTTCCGTGACTGCAGTGATTTATGGCATGGGGCCGAGTTGGGAATATTTCGTAGATATAATTTCTTGGGGGCCGAGATGGGAAGGGGGCGAGCTGGGAATAAACCACGTTTACAAAATTTAGATTTCGGTTGTAGATTCTACAAATTCAGGACAAGTAGGTGCCTATTCTGCATAGTATTAGAATGGATGGACCGTATACCCACCCCCCCGCCGCCGTCCGTCACCGCGTCAACAAAGCGCCGCGCCGCCCCTTTGTGCCGTGCCGCGCGCACTTCAAGCGCAAACATTTTTTTGTTTTTTATTAATTTAAGTACAGTATCCATGCATGAAAATGACACAAATTTAAATTGTCGATCTTTTATGCATTTATGATATTGAATATGTGAATTCTAATAATTGTAATATTTTTTAAGAGCGTTTGTAGCTTTGAAAAACAAAATAATTAAAAATCTTAAAAGTGCATGCATTAATTTGGCACAAATTTATTTATTGGGCATATTTAGGTGATCTGAGTTAAGTTATATTTATTTTTTCAATTGTAATTTTCTTTTGGCAACATTTGTGCATACTGACCTTTTATCAGTTTGCACTGGACTAATATGACACAAACTAGGTCTGCTCACTACTCAGGCTATCTTAGGTACAATACCGATTAGATTTAAAACTTTAAATTAATTTTGGCAGTTTCGATTTGAATTAAACAAATCAGTCACAAATCATTGAATTTCTCAAAATGCAAGTGCAAGAAATGACACAAAACGCAATAATATACTTTTTAGGTACAACTGTATCCACAGGCAAAAAATAGGCAACTTTAGAATTTTTGTAATTTATGACCTCAAAATAGCCTAGCGCTATCGGACTAATTATATGAACAAAGTATATGAATAACCTAAATGAAACTATTTATGTATAAATAAAGGAACTACAAAAATTCTATGGAACAAATTGAGTGTATTATAGATAAGTTTGTCTTTCAATGTATATCATTCTTATTTGTTCCTTTCAATTTCTCTCATTATATGTAAACGCAATTAGGATATAAACCCGCAAACCTATTTAGTTTCATATAATTTCATTGTCGAAATTAAATAGGCGATTCTCTGGAAAATGCATATAAGCTTTAGACTAGGAGTTTCATATTTTGCACTATTAGAATGAATTATCCTGTCGGTTACACGGCTATTATTACACGCTGTTATAGACCCTATAAAACTTTTTGGCGGTTATGTGAATTTGGCTGATTCCTGCGCAGTGACTAATTTTAGGTGTCAAAGGGGTTCACTAAAGACTGTCATTAAATTTCAAGAAATAGTTCATGATTCGATAAACCGATTAAAACTTCTATTTTTTAGACATCTCTACGATACGCATCACATTATGTCAATTACGCACACACAAACACTGTCATCAATGTGCAAAGAACCTGTGACTATATTCACTCAACCGCCAAAAAAGTTTACGGGGACTATAAAAGTGGCAATGAACAATATTCGCTCAATAAGTGTGTCAATAATGACTACCAAGTATCCTACCTTATTACTTATATCAATCACACTTAGAGCAATAAATCATTTGTATTACAACCTGCAGTCGACTGTACCTAGCCGTTTTTTTGCAGCGTAGCATATTAAGACATATCAAATTTTATATTCAAAACGTCGACGTAACCTTACCCCATCGTCTCAGCCTGCCATAAATCACAGAAGTAATAGTCCTGTAGCCAGCAGAACAAGCTAACAACAAAATAAACATTTAATTTTTATTCATACTTACATGACTTCCAATTAAAATATAGTAAGTTAGTGATCTCACGGTCAGCGGTCTCGACACATCATTTATGAAGATGCTTCAACTAGGTATTTTATCCATGAAATGTTAAGTACCTATCTTGATGGTACTTTGAGACGGTGAATTTGAAATAAATTATTTGTCTTTTTAATGGTTTGCTTTTTTGTGTCAGGGGTTTGAAAAACATTACATTTATTTTTGTCTAAACTGCAGTTAAAAAAGATTTCGCGGGGTTTCACTTTTAAATACTCAAATTTTAAGTCTAACTATCGGACGCCCCGTGCCTGCGCCCGTGTTAATAAGTATGATAATTATGTTATTAATATAAGCTGTTACTGTACCAAGATTCATCAAAACCCATTAAGCCCTTTTAGCGAGATCGAGCAACAAACACATACAATCTCACAAACGTCCAAACTTGTAGTAGGCGGCTTGTGATTAGCTTGTTCCGCTGGCTGTAGCACTATAAATCATGATTAGATCAGACCTGTCTTGACCTCAGTATAATCGCATCCTGGACTCACAGAGTCTGCGGCGTTGTCTTCGACGGCTGCCTCCGTAGCCGCCTGCCGACCGGTCACTGTCAGTTGTTCTTGTCTATGTTGTGGAACGCCCAGTTGAATGTGGTCGTCCACGAGTTCTTCACGGCCTCAATAAATTTCAGGCGGAAGTGCTCCATAGCTCTCTCTTCGGATAGGTCCATAACCTAAAAGAAAATGTTGAGTACGTAATGATTTTCTTTGCAGTATCACCGCTTCGAGTAATACATCTAAGTATAAATGCAGAATTTGACGAATGTCGTGTCAAATTCTACATACGTCAAGTCTTGGTTCGCCATGTTAGCATTACATCAAGCCTAAGTACGTCGTTTACTATTAAACGTCTTATCTTCCTTACGGAAGCCTACTTAACAATTAAAATATCTTTAATTTATTTGGTCTATTTTTGTTTCTAAAAACAAAATCCAAGTTGACGTAAAACGAATTTTGACAAAACAAGGACTTGACGAATGCAGGATTCGACGAATGTCGTGGCTACCGTATAGAATACACTAAAGAATGTAATATTCATGGCTCAAGCCACTTTTTAGATTTGAACGGCAGGATAGTAAAACCAAACATAGTCAAAGAATAGCCTTATCTGTACTTACGAGTGTCTCTCTCAGGTACTGGAGGTCCTTCTCGGAGCTGAGCTCCTGCAGGCCGGTGGATATCATCATCGAGAACAGCGACAGGATTAGGTGCCCGTGCTTTCGGAGGATTTTGAACGCCTGCAAAAAATACGTAAGAATTGTATTGCATTTCCAGAGGTTAATTAAGTAATATTGTTAAGGTGCACGGTAACTATGGAAGATTATGGAAATGCAATAATAAAAAATTTGATTGATGTATGAAGGTGGACCGATCACCTAAAGAAGAGGCTGGATGCGGCGGAGGGTCTGGTGTGGTGGCGTTCATTGGATAGGTTAATGGCTAACATGTTGATGATGATGTATGAAGCCGAGGTGGACCGACGATCTGGTGAAGGTCGCGGGACCCTGCTGGATGAGGTTAGCGCAGGACCGGTCGTCGTGGAGATCCTTGGCGGAGGCCTTTGTCCAGCAGAAGACGTCTACAGGCTGATATGATAATGAAGCCATACTTTGTGCTGGAGCTTGCTCTACATATACTGACCGTTTCACAGTGCTCCCGGAATATCTTGAAGTCTAGCGGCTCGTTGACGCCGGTGCCGCGGTGGCCCTTGTTGATGACGTGTATGAAGTCGTGCGTCAGGACGAACGGCACGCGCTCGCGCTTGAACCCGTACTTGTGCTTGAACTTGCCCAGGAAATGGCCGAAGTCGATGTGGAACAGCTGGAACAATCACTTGCCGTTTAATGGGGATGGGAAAAGTGAAAAAAAAAACATTTTTATGGTATACAATTACAGATGTCACTGCTATGTAGACAATAGTTTTTATTTCACCTCGATACGATACGTATTTACAAAGTTATAAGACTTCTTAATTATCGCTATCACTATACCTCGCCTTATTTAAGAGAACTCGCTGGAAGTCGGTTAAGTGACGTCACTGTATACCTAGCGGTTCAGCTTCAACGCCCCACGCCACCGCGCCTCCCCGCGTTCACCCGGACGTTTACGAGAGAAAATAACGATGACAGATTTTCCTGCCACCTTAACTGTGTTGCCACTTTTGGGTATTTTCATTTAAATTTCGCTTTCTTCATCTTCCATCAATAAACAACAGACGATAAAAACCTCGACAACTTCTATCACAATGTAGGTACCGATATTGTTAGCTCTGACAACTCTTCAGAAATAATTAAATTAAAATTAAAATTCTATTTATTTCTAAAAGAGTACAATTTAGCGAAATATACATGGTTGAAATAAGAGTAGATTGTACAAATCAACAAAGGGGTTGGACTCCTGACCCCAGGTAATGACCTGTATACCAGAGGACAGTGTACCTCCACAGCAATCGAGAGGTCTCAACTCGCGACGTCGCGTACAATTAATGTGTGTTTGTGTGTGTGTGAGTGTATGCAAAGGTGGGTGTATATCGTAAGGCAGTTGTACCTCTGGTAATTCTTTTGGCTCAGTCGATTCCTTCGGCGCGGACTACCTTCAGTGTGCATTGGGAGTCTCCGGACTCTCCTGCGGAGCTCACCGAATGTATTGAATATGTGCACGAACCTGTCCGGTCTTCTTGACCATGATGTTGTCCGGGTGGCGGTCGGCGATGCCGAGCACGTACGTGGCGACGCAGTACCCCGCGCAGCTCATGGTGAACTCCTCGATCGCCTTGTTCAGCGCCGCCTCGCTCAGGTTGTGCTTCTTCAGCCATTCTGGTTGGAAGAGGAAATAAGGGGAAGTTTAATCAAATGTATTCCAGGCCAACTTGCACGAAATATTCACTAGTTATGTACACGGAAAATTGACTTTCTTGAACAAAGTCCTTGTTCAAGAAAGCTTGGAAAAAAAATCCGAGTATATAACTGGTTATCAAACTTGTCGAACAAACCAAAGAACTGTACGTAATTAAACTTAGAGATACTGTATCTTTCATTCACATGCGAAATGTTGAATGATCATGTCCTTACGTTTTCCCGTAGCGCCGCGAAATATGATTTCTCAATATCAACGAAGACTTCTTCAGTTTCGAAACTAGGAAAGCACTGGTAGTACACTCCCCCCCCTTCCTTCACCATTCCCCTTGTTGTAAACAAAGCGAGCCACTCACGGAAGAGATTGGTCTTGGATATGGGCGAGGCCGCGTTGAACAGGGCGCTCTGCTTCTGTATGTTGGCGACCGTCTCCGCTTCCTCCACCACCTCGATCATGCCCACGCCGTGCTCCATCGAAATGCAGTTGTATGGGTTCAATCTGTAACGATGAACATTCATTCAGCTTCGTATGGAAAGTTCGAATGAGATTAGGTAGGAAAGTTACATTTTGGCAGTTTCAACTTAGTGGTAGTTGGAGAGACAGCTCGCAGCGCTCAACACTGATCCTCCAGACACGTAGTGACTACGGCCAGTGTAACCTGGTCGAAATACCAGTGTACCTGGTCGGTATATCTTGTCATTTTTAATTTAGACCAAAGTCGCCAACTCACCTGAAGTCGTAGCCGGCATTCTTCCACAGTCTATCCATAATCCTGAGCATTTGCAGAGTGAACATGTCCTGGCGAAGGTCGTCGCCGATCTTCAGTATGATGCGGATGTCGGCGCCGCCGCTCAGGTCCACGTTCTCGAAGTCCAGCATCAGCGGTCGCTTCTTGCTGTCCATCACGCGACAGCGTTCAGTCCTGTCAAGCCATCGCAGATACTCAATACCTTCTATAGTAGCCGGCAAACTTCTTGAACGTTGAGTGACGTAGTGGGGGAAAGTTCGCGCATGTAGTCGACTGATCTACCAAGAGCGCGCTCGATTCGGTCGCGCCCCGCACCCCGCCGCCAAAGAAACCATTCAGTTCTGCGCAGGTTACAAGAAGTTTTGCTGATTTCAATTTTAAATTGGACCATGAATGGAATATTTGATCCATCATAAGTCATAACACGTAAGAACTTTTTGCTATACACTAAAAGCTAGAGAAGGAAGTCTCTAGAGAACGAACGGTTACGGTTATTCATTCATTATAGCTAAGTCGTAAATGCAGCGTCCTTGAATACGAGGGAAATAAAAAGCTGCCATGTGTAGAGAATTGGTGAACGACACTATTCATTCATATTTGTGGCGAACTCTTATTACAGAAGCTAGAACCACCGGTTATAATGTGATAGATTCCACGGTAGTATATGCCGTTAATCTGCAGCGCAGTGACCGTACAGACGTCTGTGGAGCATGAGAACGATATGAACAGCTGGTCAATGCATTTAGTGGGACACAAGGTGTAGTAAGTTTGCGTAAAAAACGCACTGTCATTTTAGGTTTCACGAAAAACGCACCGGGCCAGACCTCTTTGCCATTCAACGTGACAGCGACTAACACGCAGCTCCCGCGTATAAAAATGGTAAAATTAATTAATAAGAGTATTGTGATCCCAATCCAGGTTTCAATTTAAAAGCAGACCAACATTACACAAGGAGCTACAGTTCCGAAGAGAATGATATGACATGCTCACTTGATCCTCTTGCACACGAAGCTGGGCGAGAGCGGCGAGACGAAGTCGCTCAGCGCCTCGAGGCAGTGCTGCTCGGACAGATGTTGGTGCAGCGCTGTCCGCGCCTTGGATATCTCCTTCTTCTTGCCCACGCATTGGCTCACCCCTGCCGTAAACATAACATTACACAATTAGACATCTTTCTTTGTACACATTATTAAATAAGCCGGAAAAAATAAGCCATATTTGGAGAGAAAGTACCCTAGATATTGATGATAGCAAATTTTACTAAAAGGAAACATTCGTTTATTTTCAATCAAAAATAAGCAGAACTGCTACAAAGATTTTTATGAAACCTGTGGAAAAAACATTTCAATTATTTTTAAAATTTTGAAATTATTAAAAAGGGATTATCATAAGAAATGGGAAAAGGAAGGCAAAGGGAATATCAAAACAATCTTAAGTAAGGAGGTAAGATTGAAATGCAATTATGATGGTGGCAGTACTAACACTTGAGTTTCTCGAGACAGGCGATCTGGCGTATGAGGCTGTTGATGTGGTCCTGGCAGCCGCGGCAGTACGCCTCCAGCATCAGCCCGAACCGCACCGTCACCGACGGCACCGACGGACCGTGCATTTCCGACCTTAATAACCATAGAAAATTTACTTAATGATTTTTTTTTCAACTGGCTTTAAAAGGAGGAGTTTCTCAATTCGACTGTTTTTTTTGGGTGTGTATGCTATCTTCGCGGATTGTGAACCGATTTAAATGATTTTTTTTTGAATAGGCTATATTTCGAGGGTGATGGTCCCATCCCATACCATTTCAATTGGAAAAAAGTATTTATCTCTAAGGATGGAAACGTCGGTGTACAAGAATCATAAAGCATTACAACGAAGTCGGTTTTATTTATAGTAAAAATTTATGATTATCAAGTAGAGTGCTGCAAACCTTAAATGCCAGAACAGGTAGTGTCCAATGGTCATGTTGTTGAAGGCGCGTTGCAGCAGGAACTTGGAGAGGTCGCACATGAGGTACGACTCGTGCTTCAGCGCCTGCACTAGCTGCAGTAGGTACAGCAGGAGCTCCTCGTCACTGCCAAGGGAAAACCAGTCACTTAAGCACTGAGACTTAGGGCTTCTTACACCAGTTGCTGATATTGTTACAGATAGAAAACGGACAGATAACGTAATCTATCGGATAAAGCTGTCGGATAATATTTTCCGTTTTCACCACTCAAGTCTCTGTTAAAATATCGGGCAACTAAACTGTCAGCGATTTACCGGGGAGTCGGAACATTCCGTTCATTCAGTTCATTCTTCAGTTCAATTCATTGTTGCGTTTCTATTTAAGCATTTTTGAGCATCGAAAAGTATCATATTTATAAATTAATAACTTAAATTTTATTTAAAAAAAGTATTCATAAATACCAATAAATTATGTATTTATGTATAAAATACAGAAAACACATTTATGAGTCCGTTTTTTGTAATTTATCCTTTAAAATAAAATAAAAAGTAACCACGTTTATTGCGTATAACGAAGCGAAGCAGACTTCTGTTCTCATCGTCTGTGGTTCAACGTTTATTATTTTTTCTCAAACATGCATGGAAATGTGAACATTATTTTGACAACCTTCTTCGAGTTAAATTGTCAATGCTGTACTGGTCAAATAAATGAGAGCAGGCGGGCAAATAATTTGAATGAAAATCCATATCTGTCGTGTAACCATGGCAACCACGGAGGTAACATAGCAAAAGTTTTATTTCAATTTCGAATGATGCATGAAATTACATTGATTGCAGGCTTGTATAGCACTTTTCTCAAATAATGCGCGGAAATTGTTTAATAAAAAATTATATATACATGGTGTTTATTTTTATATTATATTCAGATAGATCTCGTCGAGCCCTTTTATTTGAGTACCATGAACAAGGGTCTAGCACCAGCCGTTCCGGAGATATGGCCAAAAGAGTGTTTTTTTTTCATTTGGCCATATCTCCGGAACGGCTAGTGCTAGACCCCTCGTGTTTGTACTCAAATGAAAGGTCTCGTCGAGATCTAGTTGAATATAATATAAAATAAAAACACCCTGTATATACAATTTTATATGAATATACAGGGTGTTTTTTTTTAATATTATATTCAGATAGATCTCGTCGAGCCCTTTCATTTGAGTACCATGAACATGGTTCTAGCACTAGCCGTTCCGGAGATATGGCCAAAAGTATTTTGATTTGCCGATAGTATTGTGACAACCCTAACTCGTGATCGTTCAGTTCAGACGGTTCACAATTTTAATAAAACTTGATATTTTTTGGATTTCCGCGCATTATTTGAGAATAGCATTATACAAGCCTTGGCCCCAACCAGGCATTGATGGACTCACGTATGTGTGCCTCGGCTTCGCCTCGGCCTACATTCACACGCTCATCCATCAATGCCTCTGTAGCGGGCCGCGGCAGTAATGTACTATTTATAAATGAAACAGTGATAAATCCATATATCATAAAAAGTTAACACAAAACTGAAGTATTACCGCGTTAAATTCGAAAAAAAACAATCCATATCCGACAGATAAAGAAATAACAGCCCCTTGATCTGGCTGTAAGTTTATAAGGCGGTTTATCGAACAGATAAGACAATCAGATACCTGTGAAACCGAAAAAAACTGATATCTGGTAGATAACCAGCATATAGGGTATCTGGGGCTTTATCAGCAACTGGTGTAAGAAGCCCTTAGGCTCTTAAGGCCTTTGTCCAGCAGTGGATGTCTACAGGCTGATATGATGAAGCTCCGAGGATTACCTTAAAGGAAGTTCAAGCTACGTTTTTCTCATTTTATGTAGTCGCTTCGCAACAATTTTTCATATTATCCCTTAGAGTGTTAAAAAACCCGTTCGGGTCTCAAATGTAGTTCAAATACTAAACTTTATGTAGTCTAGATAGAATTCTTTTTTCAAAAACCAAAATATGACGACAGCCACATTCTAATTGACCGAGCGAGCGAAGCGAGCGAAGCGTCTACGTTTCGAGACTGGCCAAAAATGCTCTTGTCCGGCTGTCTGTCTGTCTGTCTGTCTGTCTGTAATTCTCTACAGGTCGCATTTTTCAACCGATTTTGACGAAAATTTGGCATATGTATAAATTAATTAAACCTACAAAATGAGTAGAATAAAATTTTGAAAAACATTTTTTTTAGAGTACCTACCATACTCGCAAAGTGGGAGTGAACTTTTTTTTTCTTGTGAATCCCATAGTGTGGGATATCGTTGGATAGGTCTTTCAAAAATATTGCTGGTGTGTGAATACCATTTTTTCGATTTAGGGATCCGTTGGCGAAATATTAAGCTTTAAAGCGGTAATTTTTGTTAGAGTCATGTGTCCCCCCCCCCTGCCAGCTAAACGGTTGCTTCTGGAAATGTGAAAAAATTCATGGCAGTAGCATATATAACGTAGTTACAAGGAAAACTATTACGGCTAAGTAGGTTCTATTAGTTTTTGAGTAATAGTGGATCGACTTAAGAAAGTTGAAAAAATAAATTATGTTCATAGAACTGCATACGTAAAATGGAAAATTATTTTTTTCCGCGTGATATCCATGGTGTGGGGTATCGTTGGATGGGTCTTTCAAAAATATCGCGGGTGTGTGATAAACATTTTTCGATTCAGGGATCCGTTTGCGAAATATTAAGCTTTAAAGTGCTAATTTTTGTCACTTTAGTAGGTACTTTTTCTGTTTCCAAAGTTGACTTTTGTTGGTTTCTTTTAGGTTTGGTTTATAAGGGCTGGCGAGGTCTACTGTTCGCACGGAACTACTAGTGAATATGAAAAAATTGATTTATTTGTTGTTTCCTGACTGTTTATTAAACAAGAAAAGGGTATTTATTATACGTTTCATTACCACAAAACATAGTGCCATAAATATTGAAGAGGAATTTTTATTAGAATGAGAATTTATTTCGTACTTCACTTATCTTATGCCTGGGTATTCAAACTTTTTTAAAGCTTGTTAGACGTATTTTAAAAAAGGACGAATTATACGATTTGCCGACGACAAATATACCTGATCTTGGCGAGGCACTTGACCGCGAAGCTCCTGACCGCGCTGTCGGCGTACGCGTAGTCGAGCAGCTCGAGCGCCGACTCGACGCGCAGCATGGGCCACCCGGCGACCATGCGCGCCACGCTCGCCGCCTCCGCGCGCTCGCCCCACTCCACGCACGTCAGCAGCTTCGGCAGCAGCTCGGGCGCTTCGGCGCGGAAGTACTCTCTGCGGGAAGGGGGGGCTCAGTATAGGCTCAAATGCATCTGATCAAAATCAAAAATACTTTATTGCACGTAAGTGAAGAAGTACAATTATACAACGTAATTTTTTTATCTACCACCGCTTCCAAGGTGTTAGCGCTGGGAAGAAGAAGCGGCGCAACAAACATCCGCCCACATCTTTTAAAACCAAGTTTGTACATAACATTATTTTTGTAAATGTAATGTGAAACAAAAAATAGGCCAGGGAGTCTTTTTCATACATTCGAAGTCACTTTGAACCATAGAGTTAGTATACTAGCTATAGAGCGCGCGCATCGCTCATTGCCCATTGTGCCAAGTGTAAGCAGGTGTTCTATGGACGCTTCAATATAGATTTTTTCTAGATCGTTCTTTTCCGTGAATCGTGTTTACAGCTTGGCACTGCACATTTGTCCATGATTACTCCAAATCTAAATAAATATCGGCGTGAGCAACAATCAGCGCTACTGACGTGTTGTGACTAGTAGCGTCGCCCCGAACATTTCGAGACTGTTCAGACCCGTGCTTACATTTCAGACTTGCTAACGCGCGCTCTATGTATACTAACAACTCTCTGCTTTGAACCCTTGGATCTCTGTCAGGGAACGATTTGGGTGTTCTGATAGTGGCTGTCTCTAGTACGGATGGAGGAGGTCCAGAGAGCCATACACACCTCACTAATAAGGCAAGCCTATTCCACTACAGACTAATATGGAATCACAACAGGTCTAAAATGGCATCAAAATATATGGAAAACCGCATACGCCGGATTCTGGTTGTATTACGGACAGCCACCATCAGATCTCACCCAAATCGTTCTCTGACGGAGATCCAAGGGCTAAAAGTGTCCACGAATGTATGAAAAAGGCGGCCCTTATTTTGTTTTGAGTAGTATATTATTTATGTAAGGTACATCTAGTATTACTTATTATTATTATTTCTTGTTGTTATGTTTCTTTGTATTTCTTGTTTGTTTTATTTTAATTTGTTAAATTCTCTCGCTGTGTGTTGTCTTTGTGTACGTTAAATAAATTCTATTCTATTCTACATAATTCACATTTTATTGTTTTTTATAAAGTTTTAAAGAATGAGGTTTTTACTGATACCAAATAAATGAGTGCCACTAACCTGGAAGCCCATATGTCCTTTCTCTCCTGTTCGTGCATCTCGTACATGGGGTCCTTTTCGGCGGTGGCCCGTAAATGCTGAAAGTCGCGGCTCAGACGCGCGATGACGTCAGGGGAGCCGTTCTCGATATGGTCCGCGTACGCCTTCACCACATCTTGCTTGGGGAACAGGATCGGGTACAGGCAGTCGTAGCTACAAATAAACATAACACTCTGTACAGCTGTATGATGGAAGTCTGCGCTTCAGTTAAGATCGCGCTTTGAGTAACGTTTGTTCAATTTCCCTGATTTTATTTATTTATTTTATTTTAAAAGGAAAGGCAGCTTAAAGCTGATGTTTTCATATCAGCAGTCGACTTGCTTTCATGATTCATTATTTAATTATTGCGTCCTTTTAAGCTTGAGAAAGTTGTCTATTCTGTTCTTGAATATGTTTACAGAAGTGGCAGATACAACAGCAGCAGTTTTCTAGCAGTTTCTTGATTTAGAAAACCGCTCTTGCAGCGCGGCGCAGGAGTCCGCGTTACGGCTAATTCAGGCTAGGTGGATGGGTGCTCGAGCACTTTTATGCCGCTAAAGTAAAAACAACTGTATTCGACGGACGGACGGAAAATTGTTCGCGATGGCTCGCGCGGTACCGAGCATGAGCGAGCAGTTTTAAATTGACCCTTAGAGACAAGCGTCCCCAGCAGATCGTTTCTCTGATGCCTGTGGACAGTATCACTTCAAGTTGCATTAACTTACTTGGAAAACCGCACTTGCAGCGCTGCGCAGGAGTCCGTGTTAGGGTTGGGGACGACCGTCCCCAGCGGGTGCAACAGCAGGTCGTCGCCTTGGGTCTCGTCCGCCGCGTGCGTCCACATGAACAGCGTTACTCCGTCCGTGCGGAGCTGCTCCTTGTAGTCGAATATCATGGTGTTCCCCCACGCGAGCTTGTTTATACAGTCCTGAAATGAAAATAATGAGATTGGAACGGGTTTTTAATGCCATTTAATTATTTTTTCTCTTGCACTTGAAATCACAATATATTTTTTAAGATTAAAAATGATCCTGCGCTATTTTTTTCGTTGCGCCAGGTGTGACGTCATCATTTTCTATTATTTCATGGTTGGCGCTCGCGCGTCCATCACGGCATGTATTTATGTCTGTATATTATATTTATGTCTACATTGCAGACATCGTAATGGTAAAGAAAAAAATACTTTTTTGCATCTGTTTAGGGTTCCTTAATACGGCGCCCCCTAAAGCCTATCTGTTGGATAACTCCCAGAAAATATCCATAATACCAACCTTATTATTATCTTTTCCTCTCCGTTTGCCCTTGACTTTGGTGATTTCATAAATGGCGAAGCAAAGCCTCGCCATGCGCGGCAGGTTGTACACTTTTATGGGGAACTGGAGGTCCTCGTCCCACTGGGCCACGCCTTCCTTGGAAACAGCGGCCATGTTTGTCTTTTGGGTCTCGCACAGCGGCTTGCCGCCGTGGAAGATGCCGGCTTGGCATACAACCTGGCGACAAACATTAAGACGTAAGCAAGAAATTTTGTTCAAATGATAATACTGTAGCTGCACACCATTCCATGGAACCATCGCGCAACGCGCCGTCTTGTCCCTCGCACCGTGCTTATCCCGTCGGCGGGCTGATATTGCCAGCTGCGCCGATACCTCGCTAGTTGCGAACCTTCACTTTATACTTAGGATAGGCTATTTTTGTATATAAATTACACCAACTAGTCGTTACGAGTTTATTTTCAACAGTCACCACGCCACCATCCCCTAACCCCTTATTGCATGGACGTTCAATGATCAGTACCATACAAAAGTGTTTTTTTTTTAAATTCTGGCTTCTACACCAAGCCAATCCACCAGGGTTTTTTCATTTGCAAAAAAACAGTCTATCTATGCAGTATAAGGCTAAAATAGGATAGTACTGGAGGAATACGAATGGTAACTTCTCATCCAGGGTCTCACCTCGACAAGCCGGCCGGGGTCCACGTTCAGGCCGCCGACGCTCTGCACCAGGCACGAGTAGTTCTGCTCGATGTCCCACGAGGACTCGTGGTTCCGCCGCCGCATCGTGTTCGAGTGGTCCGACGTGGGCCGCCTGCCTTGCGGGAGGCAGTAGTACTGTAGGTCGCGACCGACTGAAAGTTACCATTTAAGCTTTAGTTGGCATATTGCGAGCGTCAGTGGCGTAGTGGAGAAGACGCGGCCTGTCATGTCGAGAGGTCCGAGTTCGATCTCCGGTCGTACCACGTACCCAGGGTTTTTTCTTTCAAAAAGTACATTTACCGACTGCTCTCAAACAGTGAGGCTCTCATACGCGGAAGAAGAAATTCTTAGGCGTATGTGAAGTCCACCAACCCACACTGGGCTAGCGTGGTAGACAACATACATAGTCTAACGCCCTCGTTGAGAGAGTATAGGCCTGAGCTCCAACAGTGGGGACATATTAATGGTTGATTTGATTTTGATTTGACATATTGCAGCTTGTATTCCAGCGAATGCACAGGCGTCAGCCCTGTGAGAATATAGCATTGATATTCTGCTGAGACATAAGTGTTGTATAACCGAACATCACAACAGAAAGGTACTATTTATCGAGTACCATCACTTGTATGAGAAAACTGACAAAGCGCGTCCTTTTATGAGGGATTTAATTTTAAAGGCTTAGCATACAATTCAACGAGAACTTACTCAACAAGGGCACCTTGTCTGTATTGACGGTCATGACTTGCGGCACTCCGTCCCTGGAGAGCGTCTCCTGTATATAGAGGAACTGTATGAGGGGGTGGTCGCCGAGCAGGTACTCCTCGCGGCCGCACACCTTCAGCACGTAGTTGAGCGGGTGGTCGACGCGGATGTTCAGCGAGTTGGCCTTCTTCCGCAGGATCGTCTCTATGTGCTGCTGCGGCGTCCGCGACACCGGCACGTTGGACGAGAACGACACCTGCGTAAAGTGGTTGTGACGTGAGTTTTTTAGGTCTAGTCGCAGCCTGATGTTTGAGCCACCAATATCTTCGGAGGCGTGGGTTCAGATCCAACGTGGTATCAACACAATTTCTCACAAGACTTGACTTTATTTCATGCACCATACTCCTTTTACCCATCTACCCACATATTACAAGATAATATCACAAGCCCAACACAAAGATGTGTTCCTGAGTTCCAACTTTTGGCCGGTAGGAGCAGAGTTCCGCCACTTTAGGGAAGCGAGACACACCAAAAACAATTAGTCGTATTTAGTGAGCAATGTATTTGTAAGTTAGTTTAATATTAAAAGTCCTCACGAGTTGAGCGACTGCCAACTGCCAACTACTGCCGCAAACAATTAGTCGTATTTAGTGAGCAATGTATTTGTAAGTTAGTTTAATATTAAAAGTCCTCACGAGGTGAGCGGACTGCCAACTGCCAACTACTGCCGCAAACAATTAGTCGTATTTAATGAGCAATGTATTTGTAAGTTAGTTTAATATTAAAAGTCCTCACGAGGTGAGCGGACTGCCAACTGCCAACTACTGCCGCAAACAATTAGTCGTATTTAGTGAGCAATGTATTTGTAAGTTAGTTTAATATTAAAAGTCCTCACGAGGTGAGCGGACTGCCAACTGCCAACTACTGCCGCAAACAATTAGTCGTATTTAATGAGCAATGTATTTGTAAGTTAGTTTAACATTAAAAGTCCTCACGAGGTGAGCGGACTGCCAACTACTGCCGCAAACAATTAGTCGTATTTAGTGAGCAATGTATTTGTAAGTTAGTTTAATATTAAAAGTCCTCACGAGGTGAGCGGACTGCCAACTGCCAACTACTGCTAACTTTATTTTCTTGTTATCGATTGGGTGGATGGTGCTTGTAAGAAATTTCTTTAGACGTCCACTGCTGGTCTTCCTAGGCCATTGGGAAAGCCTCCGTGCATCACAAAAATCGCTATAAGGAGTTTCTTAAGCACAATTTTCGAAAATAGATTGCAATTGCTAGTAATCAACGTCATCTGTCAAAACCGATAGTCAACAACTGGGTACTCCGAGTGAATATTTCGTCTCGAGTTTTCGCAATAATCATGCTGGTATCGAAGTTCAACCTCAAACAGGCTGAAGAGGAGGAGGAACACCACCCGGAGCAGGCTCCTGAGGCAGCCCTTGAAGAGGAGATAGGAGAGGTCGCTCCTATAGACAGACTACTGAATAAAAGCGAAATCAGCATCAACCTTAGCATGCTGGGGAAAACAGCGGACGGAGACGGGTGAGCGGGCAATACACCATTTGGTTTTTAACGACAGTATGACTTAGTATAGTGTGAATAAAGTCGGGTCTGAGTATGAATGGCAAGATAGTGTCATATCTAATTACTTCATGTTCCCGCAGGAATTTTATAAAATCCCGGCTTATCTGCGTCCGTTGCTGGAACCTCTATGAAAAATGGTTTTTAAGCCCTGTTTGAGCGCTACGTTGGTGGATCATTCAGTCAGGATATCATTTTATGTATTTTTATTACAAATGCGAATTTACAAGAAAATACCCATACCCATTTAAAGAAATACAATCGTAGTAATAATTTTCATAAGAGTTAGACACATGGTATTATCTAAGGGCAGCCATTGGGTAGTCCGCAAGTCCGTAAATTGCAGTATAGTTTTAAAGCAGTAATAATCTGAGTAACTAATCTTTGGGGCGACCGTTTATCTCAGACTACGCCCGCGCGGTACAGGGGCGCGGGGCGTGGCGACTGGGGGATCTCGCGGGGAGTGCGCGGCAGGGCCTGCGCCCGCCCATTCCCCGCGAGATTCCAAAGTCGCTTCGCCCCGCGCCCCTGTAACGTCGCAGGCGTGGTCTGAGTTAAACGGTTGGCCTATAGTTACATACAAAGTTCGTGCTTAGTGTTACATAATATTAGTGTAGATAGATTTATGAATCAAAAGTATTTCTTCAGGTACACATATCTAAAGGCAACGTGCACAGGACTGAAACTGACCGACATCCGTTCAATTCAATGCTTCAAACACCTCCAGTTCGTCAATGTGTCAGACAATTTATTGGATCTGGAGGCCTTGCAAGTGGTCACAGCGCTACCGTTCCTTGTGCTCATTCAGGCAGACAATAACAGGCTCACCTCCGCAGCCTTAAAACGGGCTAAGTACCTCCAAGTGATAATCTTGAATCACAATAAAATCAGATCAGTCCACGACGTGTACCAACCGGAATTGTCCACCCTAGAAGTTGGTTTCAACAAGATTGAAACCGTACACTTCGAAGTGAAGATGCCAACATTAAAATGCCTGGATTTCCGAAACAACTTGCTGCGTGAGATCACCAATTTTGATTTTCCAAACTTAGACAGTTTATATTTGGCTGGCAACAAGATAAATAGTCTTATTGGTTTAGACAGGATGGTGAATTTGAGAATTTTGCATGTGCGAAATAATCCAATAAGATTTCTGAATGGATTCACTGAAGAACTAAAGAAGCTAATCTATGTCAATCTGCGCAATTGTAAAGTTGGAACGCTAAGACAAGTTAAGAAATTACGGGTAAGTTCCACACACGGAGTGTTCCACATAATCAGGAAGGTTCGAATCTCTTTGGTGGCGTGCGCGCTCCCCTATGGAGACTGCATCTTGCATATTTAATATGGGAACCAATGGTGCCACTTACAGGGGGGGTGCGGACAAAGGAAGCGGAGTAGCCAGACGAGGTGGCTAATACAAATTTATATGGAGTTTGAAAATGAGAATGTGTGAGTGAGTCACAGTATTGTCATACATTTGACACGATTTTGACACCCATAGAATGCTTTTTTTACGCCTCTTTAAGGGGCCGCGAGCACGCACCAAAGAGATCTAAACTCTATGCACATAATCATCAAGTAATTCAATTCAATACACTTTATTGCACATTTAAAAATTACAGACAAAAAAAAGAGAAAAACAGATACAGTAATGTACATCTAGGCGGTCTTATCGCTAAGAGCGATTTCTTACAGACAACCTTTTAGTGATAGTGATGACACTGTCTCATCTAAGAGAAGAATGTTTCTCAAAACAGTACTATATCACCGTCGCGTATTTGACGACATAATCAGATCTGATCAATGTTCCCAGTCCAGGCGATTGCAACCTTCAATAACCATGGATTTGACAATTACCGCAGGTTCTACCAGCTATAGAAGCGTTAGTACTTAAAGGATGCCCATACTTCGGCGGCTCGGGAAATGAGGACCCAGAGAATGCAGACGAGGAAGAGGACCCGGAACTGAGGGTCGAGGTGCTGGCGGCGTTGGGTAGACTCAAACGACTGAATAAAGCCATCGTCAGCCCTGAAGAAAGGTAATGCTCTTTTCACAAAAATAGAAATTTTAAATATAATTGTATTTCATGTAAAGCTGACGGTGGGCTTGATTCGCAAAATAGGCCAGCGAGTTATGGCTATGCTAGGAGTTTCCTTGAAGGTATGATCCAACGGGTTAGCAGTGTGATGTGGCGGTGTGTAGGCCACATTTGTCGCCGAACCGATGGGGCATCTGAGTTCTGGAGTGAAGCCGCGTACCGGTGGGCGCGGCGTGGGACCGACGGCCTTAAAGGTAACCGGAAGCTGTTCGAAGAGGGAGGCTGGGGAGTGGATGGCGAAACACATGGACCAATCTGATTAGGTTTAACTACTACACTTACTGTTTTATTACTACATTAAATACTACTAAAAACATCTTGGTCATCTCTTTTCGGAGATCATTTGTCAAGGGCCATTTTTATGTCCAATACAAATCTAGTGAAACACACCAAAGTAAAGAATATCTATAATAATATTTCATATTTCTGAAGAATCCCGTTTATTTCATGTAAAAAATCACACTTGCGTTTTCTTTTCTAGTTTTAAATAATTTGTGTTAATAGGAAGGAATGGAAAAGCGGAAAATAAGAATGGGAATTTTTGGGACAGCCTTGCGCAGAAATGGGCTGCTGATAATAAATAAAATATATTTTAGCAAATAATATACCAAAAAGCAAAAAAATAGACTATTTTTATTTTATTTAGGAGGGAAGCCAAGGATCTGATGATGCAGTGGCTCGAAGAGGGGGAGAAGGACGAGGAGGAGGAGGTAGCCGAGGAGCTGCAAGAGCACGAGGAAGAATCACGTGTCGAGGATTGAGGAGCAACATGCTCTATTGAGTACAAGTCAATACATCATTCTTTCCTTCCATCACTTGTTCTTTCAATTTTCTTTATTCTTCCCATGTTGGCCATCCCCTTGGCTTAGTCGTTGGACTCTAGCATCAGAGATCGGGGGTTAGATTTCCATGCAGGGGAAAGAAAATTTTGTACAATTTTAGCTTCGTTTTAATTTAGCTTAGTCGTAGTTTGGGATTAGATAGATGAGTCTCACCAATCACTCCATTAAACTTAAAAAAGACAGTTAACTACTTATCGCGTCGTAAAACCACTGAATGGGGTTCTCATTATTGGTTAGCTTGCTTTTTCGTGAAGGTTTACTTTACGCGGAATTTTATTCACCGCAGACGAAGCCGCGTACAGCGATGTATGAAATATTTAAATCAAATTAAAATTATCAATCACAGAATTTCTGCAGTTTCCTGTTACCGTTTACCGAAGTCTGTGGCATGACAAAATTCTAGCATTCAACCTTAGAGTATTTATGTATTTAATTCTAAAAATAATTCTAAAATTCTAATAGTACTCAATTCGTTTTTTACTGAAGTTTGCACCATCACGCGACTCGGCAACACCCACGCTCCGGCAATGGCGTCGCTTTCCACCCACGAGCACAGGGTACTTACTCCATTTAAGCCACAAAACTAATATGGTCACCAGCAATATCATTTTTTAGGACGACAATGAGACAAATTCCAAAGCCAAGCTTTGGTTGGACATTTCCTAAGGAAGATTTCATCCGCAACTCGTCTAGTTTAGAGCAGTCAAAGGAACAAGAATGAAACTAGTTTTTTTATGGCGACTTACCTCTGTATTTGCAATTTTAGTGACCAATATGAAGCAGTGGTTGTTTAGGTGGCTGATGAGCGTGGTGGGCACTGCGGCGTGGTCGGCCAGCCGCGGCGGCCACTGGTACCCCAGCCGCTCCAGCCGCGTGCTCTGCGAGCGCTTTATCAAACTCTCCTCCGCCAGGATTCGTATCCTCGTCCGGAAGTCATTCACTTCCGAACTCCGTAGACTATCGAATTCATTTAAATCTGTTGAAAAGAAATTTCATTAGTTCTTCTCATGTGTAGATAATTATGAGGCATGTGTGTAATAGGATTTTTTTATTTAAGTATATAATTCCCGGGTCTTACAAAGTTACACATGAAAAAGTTAAAAGGAAAGTTATTTTTACACAATAATGATTTTTTGGATAACTTTCTTTTTCGGACCACTTACAGCAACTCTGCCACCTTTTTACTCTCGGAGGTGACGCCATTAGCGTCATTTTCCGTGGTGTTCTACGTACAAAACTCACACAGTAAAATGAACAACACATTCACACCCTCTTGTGCACATCGGTAAGCCTATGACCCGGAGGTTTTGGGTTTTTGGCAAAGGGGGATGCCCAAGTAGTACGTATGGCTATGTGTTGCTCTATGACCAACAATAACAAAAGTAAATACATACCTTTTCCAATCAAATGACTAATTCGCACATTGAGCTCTTGTTCCCCTGGCCTCTCAACCGATCTCACATGTATTATGAGCACTCCACATACAGGCCGTATGTCCCGGAGTCTTTTGCTCTCGTCGTCCACGTCCTCCTGGACGGCCAGGGAGTTGACGAACCGGAAAACATATCCGGACATTTCGTGCAGCATCCCAAATAGGGGATATTTTGCTGCTTTGTCCCATAACTCCTAAAAAAATTAACATTTAAAGAGAATTAGCAATTTGAACCCAGAGTTAAATTGTTTTATTAACCAGGCCTAGGCTAGGAATCACAACTTCACATTTCAAAGGAAAAAAATTGGTTACTCCATCTAGTTCTCTATAGGTATAATTATAAGTTGGATAGGGAATTTTGGAAAATAATTCATGATGGAATACCTAGTTTCTACAACTTTCAAAGATATAGATACCTAGTATGTTTTATAAAACTTTCCAAGTTCTCTCTGCCTAGTGTAGTTGTAATCATTCAACCCACATGCATAACATGAGTAGGTACATGCACATGTAAACAATGTGAACTACTTTCTAAAAAATCAATGCTATCTCATGTAAACATGTTACTCAATACTTTAACCTACTTTCCAAGAGTAGGGTACGATACTGACGAATGTGAGTCACGCACAGGATGTTTGTTGTTACTACACTTGTCTAACCTCCTTAACATCCTGAAGAGTGGCATCCCAGCTTGTTTTCAGAGGGATGAACACGGAATTGGGCATCAAACACGTCAGCTCCACGTAGTCGCACGGCGAGGCCGTCCAATAGTCCCACGTGAGCGGGCAGCTCGGCGCAGGAACCATTGTTTTGATAGACTTCTCGCCTGATCACTTAAAATTACCCCCACGACATTCTTGCACCTTTCACTGGTGCCTAGCTCACATAGCGACCGGGTCGCCGTCTCCAACTGAAAATATTGTACGGAACACGTTAGTCATTGTTATTGAATCCGCCTCGTTGAATCATAGCATTTCCTGGTATTTTACGAGACACAAATCGCCATTCGAAAAATGTTCATTGATAAATCACACAAACAACAATGATAGAATAGGTGGCGGAGTGGATTTATATAATTACCTCACAAGACACCTTCACTTGTGATTTTTAAATAGTAAAACCAAAGAACTAAAATTTCATATAAATGTTTTTGAAAAAATTGTAAATAAAGATTACGTGCAACAAAATACGACAGGACACAGACAGAAGAATTTTTGTTTGTGGTGTGGTTGTGGTGGTAAGAAAGTAAGTTCTCTATGGTTCACAGTTTGCTTTGGATGGTTTTGATTTGTTGTGGTGGATAAGGCTGTATACTCACTGACTGACTCATTCATGCACAGTTCGGTTTTGGTTCTTACTCGCTTGAAGCGCAAAGCTTAGCTTGCAAAGAAAATGTAATGCTGGATCGACACGTTTGTCGAACCTCAACAAACCATCACAACGATGATGATGAAGTTATTCAGTACCTACAGAGAGTTGTTAGTATACATAGAGCGCGCGTTAGCAAGTCTGAACTGTAAGCACGGGTCTGAACAGTCTCGAAATTTTCGGGGCGACGCTACTAGTCACAACACGTCAGTAGCGCTTATTGTTGCTCTCGCCGGTATTTATTTGGATTTGGAGTAATCATGGTGAAATGTGCAGTGCCAAGCTGTAAACACGATTCACGGAAAAGAACGATCTAGAAAAAATCTATATAGAAGCGTCCATAGAACACCTGCTTACACTTGGCACAATGGCAATGAGCGATGCGCGCGCTTTATAGCTAGTATACTACCTCTATGAGTACCTACCTATTATGCAAGTCACATAAAGCTGCCATTTTTGCTTATAGAAAAGGACTACCTACCTGTGTCAAACAGCAACTCTCTGATGTTTGAAACATTGAACAAGGATCCCATAAAACAGCTGCTAAAAACAATAATAATCAGAGAGGGACATACTTATTACAAAAGTGGTAAGAGTAAGCAAGACAGGTATAAAATCTTTCATCTATCTACGTATGTGAATTTTTTTACAAGCCACAACCCGACTAAAATAGATAGTGTTTGTTCAGTTTGACCCCGCCATATAAGAAGCGTCTTCTCAAATTATTGGGGTAAAAGACTATTGCTATTTCATGCTAGTTCTATACGCTGATTACGGTTCAATAGTACAATCTTTTTCTATGGTTTGAAAGCACGAGAATAGGAGGCACTTTAGTCTATGGTGGTAGAGTTGATTGAACTACAAAGATGCGTTCACATTTTTCTGAAAGGGCTAATCTATCTATATATAATGTACTCTGTGCTAATCTACTATAAACTGACGACTTCTTTAGTAAGTAGTATTAATTTCGAAAGCACATTATATGCAAAGGTGTTTAAAATAAATGTATATGTGTTTATCAATTGAACAGTACACTACACTATTTAGATGAACCTCCGTGAGTCGTGAGTGAACGCATATTAACCTTAGTCCTTCCCAAACAAAATGTCAAATTTGTTTGTCTCGTGACTGACAGACATATTTTTTGCAAGTCGAGTCGAAATGCAATGCTTTTTGTGAACTTAATGCGTTAATTGTACAATGTTCGAACACTCAGTTAAAGTACCAAGACATTATAAAGTTGCAGCTAATATATTTAAGAAAGTTTCGACTGAAGGAGGTAGCATTAAAACTTTGTTGTACGACGACAAACTTCGTCATTTCGTAAGTATGCTTTTCAAAAATATTAAAAAAAACTCTTACTGAAAATGTATTAGTAAAGTAAATTAATATTTACAGAGGACGAATGTGCTGTACGCACTGTTAACAGAAACCATCAAACATTCTACATACATAGACAAATTATTTGAGAACTATGAAGTACTTAAAAACGAGCCTCGTTTAGACCCATGGCTAGCAAAAGTCCTTACAGCGGAACTTCTCTTTGGCAAAAAGGCTCTACCTAGCAAAAGCAAACCAGAACTAACTATCTTGTCATACAAAGAGCAGTTTGAAAAATATGCTAACGAAAATCAAGATATCTTGAAGACTGAAGGTAATTATACAATTTATTTCATTCCAGATCTAATACCGTCACATTAACAACAATGGCTGAGTCGTCTAACCGTCCGTTGATACCGGTGGAGTCGCGACGGGCAGGCTTAGCGTTGGCTAATCTGTTCTTGTACAGTGTAGCCATGTTCACACTTCCGTTTGTTGCGTTTTTCGGGATCCGCCACTTGCTTTCTGAATACAACATGACTAAATTTCAATGCCAAGTATGGGCTGTAGTAGGGGCTGTAATAATGGTGAATTTGATTATATTTGCTTATGCGTATAAAGCTTATCACGAGAAGGAGTATGACAATGATGGGAATGAAGTTGACCAGCATTCCTACAGGCATGTTCAGGCAGAAGCAGAGAAAAGTAAAGACGAGTGAAGCGGCTCATTGACATTCCTTTAAGTCCAGTATTACAATTTTAGATCTAGCTGCTATGTGTTCTTATAATTAATCTTTTATGAAAATGTAATTATCTACTATGTACAGTACATTTATAATATACCAAACTCTGGAATGTAGATTTAATAAAATTAAAAAGTGTGTTTTAATTATTTTATTTATGTTATCCATGAATTTGATTATTTAAGGCATACCTTTGCATTGGGATTACAATAGGCAAAAATAATGATGAATGAATTTTAATTAACGGGGTAAAATGCCATACTAGCAGTATTTTCACCTTTTGTACATATTAAGTTATGTGCAATATAGTTTTGTTTGTGTAAAATACTTTCAAAGAATCTTGAGCTCTTGAAGGTCAGAAGCTATGCATTATCAAGTGATTAGGGACTACCCTTATGTTGCATATGTCTTAGATGTTGCTCACTTGCATTTACTTGTACTGTCTTCATCAACAGTCTATTAACATGTCGCCACTGCTGGGGCTCAGGCCTACCCTCTCAACGAGGGTGTACGGGCTATAGTCCACCACGCTAGCCAAGTGCGGATTGGTGGACTAATCATGCGCCTAAGAATTTCTTCGGCGTATGCAGGTTTCCTCACGATGTTTTCCTTCACGTTTGAGAGCAGTCAGTAAATGTACTTAAGTTTCGAGAAAAAACCCATTGGTACATGGCCCAGCCGGGGATCGAACTCCGGACCTTCGATATGATAGGCCGCGTCTTATCCCCGACGCCACTGACGCTTAAGACCCTTACTGCACTGTCTTAAGGTCGATTAAATGGCTATTGCTTCCTTATAGAATTATTTGGAATGCTTATCACAGTAACAAATTAATTATTTCACAGTGTGCTAGCAGCAAATTCTATTTCATTTTGTAAAACATTCCTCTCCCTACAGCTGTCCGCAGACCACGCTATGTTCGTGTGAACACTAACCTCCTTACAACATCCGACGCCATAAGGGCCTTCCAAGATGAAGGGTATCGCTTCATCAGGTGCACTTCTGGCTCATACGAGGACTACCTAAAGCAGATCCAGAGCCTGACCGAGTATGACTTCACACAGGACTACCATGTGAAGACGGTGTTCGTCTTCTCATCCGGGACAAAGTTGCATGAACATGACCTGTATTTGGAGAATAAGATTATCCTTCAAGATAAGGTAAATGAATTGGAATGTTTCACGAAAATATTATGCGCGCGCCTCATTCGTTATGCCTTTAGGTAAACTATATATATAGTTTACCTTTTCTTAAATAAAACTTGAAAATATCTTTTTGCATCTGATAGCCCAATTAGTGAGGAAGCCTATAGGCTATTTAATATCACGCTACGACCCTTAGGCGCAGAGCAAAAAGAAAAAGTCAGGAATAGCATAATAAATGCAGACCGCAGGAAATAGCTGGTATTTAATTAAACTGTAAGTACAATTTCTTACCCTCAGGCTACAGCCATGGCAGTCCACCTGCTGGCGCCGCCGCCGGGCAGTGTAGCTCTGGACCTGTGCGCCGCCCCCGGCATGAAGACCACGCAGCTGGCTGCCTTCATGAGGAATCAGGTTTTATTTTAAATTTAGTTTTCATAACAACAAGAGATCGCCAAAGAAAATAATAAAATTTCTTTATGTCAGGCAGTAAACCCATACATAACAGTAGACAATACAAGAACAAGTACTTAACTAAAAATTTAAATTTCACATAAAAATTGAAATTGTCAAAATAAATAATTAAATAACTTATTTAACTATGTATGTTAAAGATATGGCCACCATCAAAGCGTACTCCGTATCGGTAGCTGACGACGCAAAGATTCCCAGCGTTCCTAGCGAAAGAAAATCCAAAGCATTTTCAGTACTAGTTTGACAGCAGAGAATTTCAATAGTGAAGTTATCGAAAGAATGTCACACTTATCAATTCTCAAGCGTCATTTCTTCTAATTCGGGTTTCAATTTTGGCTGCTAGGTGCCCGCGAGTCCTATACCATTTTATTGAAAATGTTCTATTACAGTCCTATACCATTTTATGTCATTGTTGATTTTATAATTTCCATATAGTTTAGCCAAAATAATGGAAAGTTCTCCCAATCAGTGCTGCTACCTAAATTTTTGTTTTCGCCTTGTGTAGGTAGGTATATTGGTCAATCTTTTATTTTTAGGGAAAAATCTATGCAGTCGAGAGAAACGAACAGCGATACCAGACTCTATGCGACTTTGTGAAAAAAACTGGATCGTCGTGTGTAGAGACAGTTCTCAAGGATGCCTTGGAGATAAAGAGAGGCGATTACGACGACGTGGAGTACATCCTTTTGGATCCCAGCTGCTCTGGATCAGGTATGAGTTTCGATGAAGCAAAATAAAACGCCTTACATATGGCGGCTGCATCGCTGCAAAAAGTCGCAGTGTGTTAAAGGCCTTTAATGATGACATGTTCGCCATCATTTTAGCCCGAAACCAGCTGTAGAATTTTTAACTTAATATCTAATCATTTCCTCCGCGTTTTTCATGGCTTCTAAAAGAAAAGAAATTACAAGGTTCCTAGAATTAAAGTCTCTGGTTTACCATGATGGTTGCCTGACCAACTGTTGCCTGTCTGTTACCTTAGACTTACTCATTTCTTAATTTGTCTACAACACAGGTATGGAGTTGTGCGTCCACAACTACATAGAAGACACCAGACTGGCGAAACTGACATCTTTACAAGAGAAATTTCTCAAACATGCAATGAACTCGTTCCCAAAAGCTAAAAGAATCGTTTACAGCACCTGTTCACTCTTCCCGGAAGAGAACGAACGGGTAATCACAAACGTAGTCAAGACGTCAAGGGCCAAGTGGAGAGTCCAGGAAGTTGGTGAACTTCTCAAAGGTCAGTGGAACAATTTTGGTTCAGGAATGTACGGGAGTATGGGAGCTAGATGTATGTACGCGAAACCAGACTCGGATTTTACGATTGGATTCTTTTTGGCCGTGCTAGATAGAGATCAGAAGGATGTTGAGAGGGTTCAGAATAAAGAAGATATGGATTGTCAAGTAAGTAAGTTGAAGGAAAGTGACGATTTTATGGAAAAAGAGAACTTTAAAAAAAATAAAGCGCTTAAGAAAAGAAAGGTCAATGAAGTAGTTGATGATGAAGGCAACACAAAGGAAGATCATCTGTTAGCAAACGAGGAAGTTGTAACAAAGAAGAAGAAGATACACAAAAGTGAGAATTTTGGAGAACATAATAATATGAAAAGTACAGAAAATATATCTTCAAACATTGATATAACATCCGACAACGAACTAAATGCTTCTCTAACAAATGTAATCCAAAAAAGGAAAAAGAAGAAAAATAAACACAAAGAATTGCAGAAGACAACCGATAGTGACCCATTGAACGATTCTCAAGATGAAACTCCAACAACAACAGACGATAAGTCAGATACGAGTAAAAAGAAGAAGAAGCGAAGTATCGACGTCTTTGATATTTGTGAAACACAATCAAAAGAAGAAATATCTGCAGAAGAAACTGGTGATACTTTAAAAAAGAAGAAAAAAAAACTTAAAACTTCTATCGATTTAGAAAATCAAACGAATGTTACAGAATTCAATGACTTCTCAAAACCGAAAAAGAAGAAAAAACGCAGCAAGGAAATAACTGAGAGCTAAAATTAAGAACGAATGCAATGTATATGTTTTTGTTTCGATGCAAATATAGGTAATCATGATAAAATTAGTCGATGATTTATTTCTACTTTATTACACTACTTACTAAAAACCCCAATTTAATGTTTACAGTCTAGATTTCAGACTCAGTTAAGTGGCAGGCAAATAGAAAACGGGGAGTAATCACTTTAACTTAAGTACGGACGATAAATCCTACATATTAAGTAGGGCAAACCTCATAAGCGACACTCATTTCGTCTAGCCAGTCGTTTCTAAGAAATAACTAAATGATTTTCCTTTGTGCAATATAGCCAAGAGATTTCCAACCGTATTACGTTTGGACACGACTCAGTTCAATGCTGATGAATTGGCTATGGTGGTCTGAACCTACACGCCATTTTGTCACGAACTCTCGTGCGTCCTTATTTTCGTTTTGGAATTCCGTGGCGACTTAAGAAAACGGTGCGGTTGGGCGATAGTCCACCAACTACTTTAGCCGTCTTTGGCGTATGCGGGTTTTCTCACGATGTTTTCCTTCACCGTTCGAGAGCAGTCAGTTAATGTACTTGTGTTTCGAGAAAAACCATCGCGCGGCCGGGGATTGGACTCAGCGACATAACAGGCCGCGAGCTCTATTTTCGAATCGCTCTCCTCGCTTCGAGCGGTCGATTCTACAGATTTTTGTATCGGATGTCGAAGGAAAATCAGTCGAATCGACCGCTCGAAGCGAGGCGAGCGATTCAAAAATAGAGCTCGAGTGGGCACGCTCAGTGGAAATTTTGGGAATATACACGCTAATTCTGAACGATATTACCAAATCCAAACCATAACCGTTCTTTTTTGCTGCGCACGTGCAAAATGTGGAATGACCTTCACTCTGACGTTTTTCCACAGCGCTACGATATGGGGTCCTTCAAGAAGAGAGTCAAAAGAGCCCTCCAACCGCGGCCGGCAACGCACCAGCACCCCCCGGGTGTTGCAGGTGTCTATGGGCGGCGGTGACCTCTTAACATCAGGAGGCCCGCCTGCTTGTTGCCCCCGCAGCAATAATAATAATAATAAACCAAAAACGTTATGCTGCATCCACACGTTTGTCAAACATTACAAACGCAAGCCCTGCTCCACATGTTTGCGATTGCCGAGGTTTGCCAAACGTGTACATGCAGCATAACGTTATTGGTATGGTTTGGATTTGAAAATATCGTTCGGAATTATCGCGATAGGCCCCCTGGTGAAGCTATCGCTTGAAAATTCTTCTATGTTTGGTCGTACATCATTGCAATTCTTTCCATTTATTTGGTCATTTTATTAAAACCACTAAACTCTCAGGCAAACTCGTGCTTGACTAAAATTGTTTCATTCCTGATACTACCACTACTACGTTCACTGACAAAAACGTTCAGTTGGTCGATTTCAAAATGGCTGCACTTTTGATAAGGTACGTATAATGATGGCTTATTTTCCGCGACGTGTGAATAAATTACTTAATTGGGTTGGCAATACCGACAAGAAACCTACCTACATTGCTAGTCTTTTGTCGCGGACAAAGAAAGTGTCTCACTATAAAGCGTATCCCAGACACACGCGGCCTGCGGTGGCGGCCTACCGCAGGCCGCAGCTTCAATATGCAAACGCAGGCCGCCCGTGTGTGAAGTCTCACATTCATTGCATAGGGAATACAACAGGCCGCCACCGCCACGGCAGGCCGCATGTGTCTAGGATCCCCTTTATTCGTACAGCAGGTAGCTAACCGCTGTGATAATCTGCGCGAACGTTGTAAAATCTGTCTGTTTGCAAACAAATTAATAAGATTTTGATAAGACTCAAATGATGAAGTTTTTAATCTTAGATGCGAAGTAAAACGATTTTAGTGCAGGATAAATACGAAAAAGGTTCATGTGTATGCCGCTATAGTGCGCTAGCAAATAATAGTTATTTGTTATGCAAGGCTGCAAAGTTGGTTATTTTGTGCGAGTATTAGTATTGAAAACTGAGCAAGCGAAGGGTGCTAGGTACGAGACGCAAAATAACTTTCCTGCCGAGCGCAACACACAATTTTTCACCTCACTACAGAGAGGAAAATACTAGGTGAATTGAATCCTTTCGGCGGTTTAGAACCACAAATAATAATAACCACAATTAGAATTGACCACTTCTTTAAATGTCCACCTTCTACAAAATAGAAGAAAAGGTTTAAAAAGTTTTTTCCAGGTGCAGTTTTCCACGCAGATTTCGAATGAGGAAGTATCGAGAGTAAAGAGAGAATCCGAGCCGGTGAGGTGAAAAATTATTTGCCCAAACCCTGTATCAGCTGTTACACACGTAATCAGCCAGTTTAATTTTATATAACACAACTTTTTCGGGTCAATGTTTGTTCCAATTGCTCTTTAGCACATTGTTTTATCGTCTTTCTTTAGCCTTGAGCTAATTGGGAACCGCGTTGGCCATTCGTAAGGCCATTAGTAACGCGAACCGCCCACACGTGTGTGCGCTAAATGATTGTTTTAGATAAATTGGATTATGAATGATTTATGACAAACATTTGTTACACTAAACACGTAATATTTGACCTGAAAAGCTCCGAATTCTACGCTAACGAGATCTACAGCTTTAAGCATAAAACACGAATACTTACCTAACAAACATACAACCGACTTCCTATCCTTAAGATGATCATAGGCAAATTTATACCATGGTAAGTATAGGTAGCATAATAAAAACAATTCTCATCTGAAACAAAAACTGTTCCACGCGGACGAAGCCGAGGGCTACAGTTAGTACTAAATAAATGAATATAAACATCGTTATATGTACTTATATCTGGTATACGTGACCCTACTCTTAACTTTATATATTTAGTTTTCATTTTCATCATCATATCAACCTGTAGACGTCCACTGCTGGACAAAGGCCTCCCCCAAGGATCTCCACGACGACCGGTCCTGCGCTAACCTCATCCAGCCGGGTCCCGCGACCTTCACCAGATCGTCGGTCCACCTAAATAATTAACAAAATAACATCCAAGAAGACAGAAGCACTCGTCAGTTGACTAGATTTGGTGTGGTTTTAAAAGCCCAAATAAGCTGAAGGCTCTACTATATATAGACTCTATTTCTAAAATATAGAGATAGATTTTTTTATGTACAGTTGTCCCATCCTACTTGTTCCTATAAACACTTAGCGCTAGTGACCGACCGACCGCCAAAATTGTTACTTCCATTATAAATAAAGTAACTATAGTACATTACTGCCGCGGCCCGCAACAGAGGCATTGATGGGTGAACGTGTGCGTGTGTGTGAACTCACATACGTGAGTACATAAATGCCTGGTTGTGGCCAAGACTTGTATAGTAGTTTTCTCAAACAAATGCGCGGAAATTCAAACTAGTACCTATGTACACCATTTTATTTCATACATATACATTCCAAAATCAATGACGAACAACAATAAATTTCCACGCGCCAAAATGTTCATTTGTTTTTTTACACTAAACTGCTTGCAATTTGCAAGGCAATTCGAAATTTTAAAAAAACTGTTGTTATTTTACCTCCGTGGTTGCCATGGTCACATGACATGTTAAGAATTAATATAGTCATTATTTGACTGCTAGGCACTACATATATGGATTTTCATTCAAATTATTTGCCCGTCTGCTCTCATTTATTTGACCATTACAGCAATGACGATTTAACTCGAAGAAGGTTGTCAAAATAATGTTTACATTTCCAAGCATGTTTGAGAAAAAGTACATAAATAACCTGTTTTATTTATTTATTGGACCAAGGTCTGTCGCGGGCATAATTACAGTCAACAGTTTCAAGTCGCTTAGCAACTCGAGTAAAATCCTAGTCAGGGCGGGCGGCTTTGTTGGGCGGCGCTATCTTGTGTCCGCCAATCAGCGGCCGGATGCGCAATATTATGACGGCCGTGTCTGTCGCCGCCTGTCACCGGTCAGTAAAAAAAGTGCGGGAAATGACTATGGTGGGGGAGGGGGGAGCGTGAGCTACCGTTATTGGCTGTACGTAGGTATTCATTAATGACGACACTCCCTGTCAACTATGAGCTATAGAGGCTATACGTAATACCTATAACTAGAGGCTATACGTAACTTTTGTAGGTATTTCAAGCCTGCCGCAGGCCTTCGTAGATGTCTACGAGAGCTACGTAGAGCGTCTACGAAAACGTATCACTAGGGCTACGCTTTCTGTCATGCCACTACGAACACATGAACTTAATAAATACTAGCTGACCCGACAGACGTCGTTCTGTCAAAAAAAAAGAACATTTTCGCCAGGCCTGCATCCAATTAATAAAGTTTAAAGCGTAACACACACAGCGCGGCGGCGTAGCGAAAGCGTTGCGGCGGCGAATCTGCGGAAAGCGAATAAAAAGCGGAGCCCTTCAGACAGGAATACCGCTAGCGGCGGCGGCGCGGCGGCGGTTTGTATGAAGAACGCTCCGCACCGCGCCGCGCCGCCGCCGCTCTGTGTAGGGGTTCTCATACACTACAAAGGAATACAACGCAACGCCTGTCTGCGCTAATCTGTCAAATCAAAACGTCAAATCTGTGCGCGCGGTTTTATCGCTTTCGCCGTCGCACCGCCGCCGCGCCGCTTTGATGTAAAGGGCTTCATACTATTTCGAATATTACAGAAAAAAACCGCAACGCTTTCGCAACGCCGCCGCTCAGTGTGTGTTACGCTTAAAGGGAGCGTAGAGCGTCTACGAAAACGTGGCTATAGGGCTACGCTTTTTGTCTTGGCACTACGAACATATGAACTTAATCAAATCTACTTTATTGAGCACCAAATTATATCAAAAGTTTACATTATGTTAATTTACTAAACGTGTACAATCTAAAGGCGGCCTTATCGCTTTCAGCGATCTTTTATCTTCCAGGCAACCTTAGGCATCCAATTACTATAGTTTAACCGAAGCGTAGAGCGTCTACGAAAACGTACAAGTAGGCCTACGCTTTCTGTCTTGGCACTACGAACATATGAACTAAATATTAACAGGTAAGTAGCTCCCGCAATGAACTCCCCCATACTCGGTCCTCCGCACACAGAAGCTTTAATTACACCTGTATCCAATTAATAAAGTTTAACGGGAGCGTAGAGCGTCTACGAAAACTCGTAGCAGTTAGGGCTACGCTTTCACTACAAATACAAATTAATAAATTTCAATATGTGTGCGGTGGTAGTCATAGTGGCTAATTATGAAAACCTTGTTAATTTTTATAGGTCAAAATACTTAAGATCTATATTTGACTCGCTGAGCTTGTAAATAGCTTTGAATTTGTAAAGTGTCGACACGAAAGTGTTTTGTTAAATTTTTTAAACGCATACCAGTTTATAGTAAATCTTCAAATACCGGTAGCAAACAAAATTAAGTAAGAAATCCTTGGCTTTTAGAAGCGAGTCAGGTCTCAGTTAACTTGGAAGCTGAACTTCCTCTATCCACTTTGGATCATGGATGACCAGCATTCAGAACTATTCATAATAGTCCTCGCGGAGCTTAACGGCGGCTGTGTGAAGTTGGTTGTTTTCTGCGCAAATACTAATTTTAGGTTATGCACTTATGAAATAGGATTGTATAATTTAAATTCTAAGTGAATATTGGTAACGCGAACTCGTCTTCTACAGATAAACCTATCCAGGTTTCCGCTAGAGGACTGTATGTACAATTCATGTATTACCTATTATGTAATGATCAATAAATAAATAAATAAAAGGTGTCAAAGGGGGAGCTGGTTCACTAGAGACGCTCATTCAATGTCAATAAATGGTTCATTGATTCGATCAACCGAATCAAAAGTTTTTGGACGTCTCTATGCAACGCACTATCTCGCTTACGCACACATAGACTATAAACACTGTCAGCGATGTGCAAACAATTTGTGACTATATTCATTCGGCCGTCAAGAAATTCCGTGCGGACTATACAAAGGTGTTTTTAAGTTATTAGCTTACTTTTTACCTCGTATAGCTTTTAGATAGGTACAGATAAATGTATTCACTTAAATGCAATGTCGTCCTTTGAACCTATTGTGCTAACCCTACCTCATCACGCGACAGCATCTAATCGCTTAAGTTAATGCCATAGAAGGCTGCAAATGTCAAAGAACAGTTTACCTTGTATTATAATCCTGTAGTTTTATTCAAATTATAATGGTGCAAAATCACCGCCTAATTGCTTATTGTTATGCAAAAGTTGCATTGAAGGTTGCCCATCTAAGTAATTCAAGTTTTATTCATAGACGTGGCATTCTGTGCACACCATGCAAGTAGAAAATCTAAGTGGTCACGATAAAAAGTTAAAAACTTTATGATAATACAAATGTTTAAAGGTTCCACCTCGATCACATATCTATCTACTTATTATGGTTTTGCGTATTTTTCTACTTAATCAAGTCATTAGCATAAATAACCTAACTCCATAAAAGAAAGGTCTTCCTGGGTGGTTGAAGGAAACTCATTAAGTTATTAGAAGGCTGTCCCCGTCTTAGGTCCATGGTCCAATAGTTTTTATATAATCTGTGATTGCAACTGTATTTTTAATTTCTAAAAAATCCTTCCTATCTTAAATATTTAGTGGTAAGTACTTTAGCTAGCGTTCATTTTCCACTAAACATACCTAATGTAACTGTATTTACCTATGTTAGTAACTACTTATATATTATTAGTTACACATACTTACTCGTAAGTAATAAACATAACATTAATCAAAGTTAGTCATGTATGACTCATAATTTATGACACGTCAGCTTCGACTAATAGCAAAACATGAGTCCATCGACATATACATATTGTACTAATAATCATGGCATGAGTCAAACAAAACAACATGAAACTGAAAAATCAATCCAAGAAAAGTTACGAGAAACTACTACATAGAGTGGAGTTAAACAGAAGAGCGGGTGATTGGGTGGGGCCGTTAAAACCAAACATTCGCAGCGGGGAAGAAGTGGAAAAATATAGTTAGCCTACATCACGCCAGGTTTACATGCCGTCTCGACCGGTGGGCGGTGGTGCGCGTCGCGCCGGCAGCGCCAGCAAACCTACTTTAATAATAATAATAATAATTAAATAATTTATTTGTAACAATCACAGTTTACATTGAAAAAAACTGCCAAACTGTATTTACAGTTTGTTGGCAGTAAGTGCTCCCTTATTTACAAGTAAAGTTTAATATTATAGTTCAATATTAGTACACACTGTCTGCCCTAACACACATTTTTCCTGTCACTGGTAGGCTGGCAGAAATCTCATAAAGAGATAAGCCTCACCATTTGTACATGTTCTTTCTGTTTTGTTTTGTATCTTGTTAATGTTTTGTGTGTACAATAAATTGTTAAATAAATAAATAAATAAAATAAAGTACATTTGTGTTGTTAAATGTACTACAGGACATTTTAAAAAAGAATTTTGAGTGCTAAGACCACTAAAAATCGTTCAATGCGTATGTCACTTGGTGTTTAAATCAAGCTTGCGATTAACAAACAGCGTTTCACCTATTAGCAATCCTTGTCCCGCCTATACACTCTGTTACTCGCAACGTAAAAGTATGATTCTCTATAACGACGTTACTTCTGTAGCCTTAAAATCTTCCTCACGGCCTATATTCTTTCTAGTTGATCATGCAGTTTTGAATCATGGACATAGATATCAATCAACTTAGTTCTGCAAATAATTAAAGTAAAAGCCGTTAATTCACTTCAAGAAGGAGGAGGTTCTAAATTCGACCGTATTTTTTTTGTTCATGACGCGATATCTACGCCAATTGTGAACCGGTTTGAATGATTATTTTTTTATTGAATAGGCTATATTTCGAGGGTGGTCCCATTTCAATTGAAAAAAAATTCGAATGTACAAATAAATCATAAATATATGTCGGTTTTATTTTTTGTAAAAATTTATGATTATTCCAGCAAATATCGTACTTTTGTATAGGGCTCTGCCGCTGCGACGCACACGGGTGCGCTGGCCGCTGGCCTCCACCACCCCTCACGCTGGCCATTCCAAACAACCGCCACTCGATTGCGTTCACAAAACATAACCGGACGACTACGCTCACATTCCGACATCCTTTTAAAAAACATCCAAAATCTTTGACAATTTCTCAACGTTTTTGAGTTGCATTTGAAAAGTGTGTCAGCTATCGTCCAGTTCATGTATAAAAGCGGCCGGAAGCGACCGCGGTGACTTATAGCGCTGAAGCCTTCGCCACTTCGCGCCGGTTTGGCGCCAACTCGGCGGTTTTTGCCCGCGTTTCAGTTTAATTGAATCAGTTCTTGTATTACTTTAATTGATACGTTCTTGTGGTTGTGATAGACGGTGTAACATGTAGTGTCGGTGAGTAGCGTTTGAGTAGTTTCGGTTAATGACATCGGAAGAAACAATGGCGGCTGCTATCGTGGTGAGCATTTGTATTTTATAACATTAACATTTAAAAATTAAATAATGTCACAGGTGCTAGTAACATAACAATTTTGTGTATACCGTTTGTTTGAATATAGTTGCATGCCGAATTCAAATTCAAAAATATTTTATTGCATGTACACTGGGTACATTTATACAACGTCAATTTTTATCTACCACCGCTTCCAAGGTGTTATATAGAGCTGGGAAGAAGAAGCCTAATTGAAATCAATCTTAATAATGATTTCTCATGATTTCGATACTTACTAGATTTTCAAAATTAGTACCTACTTGAATGTATATTTGTTATTCTTGTGTAGTAATTTTATCGCATGGCGCTTTAGAATTATCTGAGCTGTGTAATATTAAATAAATTAAATTGTAATCCAGGGTAAAGTACCTACAAATATATATAGTAGGTACAAATTTTGCCTAACAAATTTTTTAGAAAGTTAATCTTAACGTAGTGGGCAGGTAAGTCCTTTTTCTTTGCTATAAATGTGCCTACGACCATTTAATGTTAAATATTTTCACGTGCCCTTGTACCAATTTTTTCCATAAAACTGAACTTCTATGAACTAAATTACACCTAATACAACCGCAATAATTTTACTACGCAATCATTTTTACGAACCCGTGATTCAGTCCTTGGCAATTCCACCCTTAACTCAAACTTAAATGATTCATTCATGTAATAATTTTTATAGTAACTAAAGTTGGTATTGACTAAAATTACTTAGGGCTTCTTTCACCACTTCCTGATATTGTTACAGATAGTAATCTTAGTGATAAACTAATCTATCAGATAAATCTGTGTGATAGACTATATAAAATATAGGCAATCAGATACCTGTGAAACCAAAAAAACAGGCTATCTGTCAGATAACCTACGAATAGGGTATCTGGGACTTTATCAGCAAGCGGTGTAAGAGGCCCTTTGTCACCTAAAGGGCTACCTCGTTAAGGCTTATCGGGGAGACAATATCGGCCTATGACTGGGCGTTTAGCTGCGGATATCATTCGACAAATGGTAGCCCTTCAGCAGTTCACACTCTTTTTACTGTTGATTAACTATTACCACCTTACAAAATAGCTATGGAGACGTTTTTATTTTTCCTTAAAGGTACTTAACTGAGTTATCTGTCATCATCTTTAAAGTCATCTGTTTCCTTTAAGTAATTTCAATTATCACAATCAGTAGTACAGACGACAAGACTATAGGTATTAAAAACTCCCAAAAAATCAAACCTTTAAAAAGTAAGTAATAATTTATTTCAACAACATTGTTTTCATAGTACAGTCGACCGCACATCAGTGAAAACACTTTGACCTTGAGCTGGCCTAGACTATTAGGGAGTTTTAATACTACGCGAGACCAGTTTATACTGGTTTTGTTACCACTGATGTGCGGTCGACCGTACCACCAATAAAGAATTTCATTTCATTAAATATGCCTATTAATTGCGTCTAGCGAGACCACTGAACGGTCAGTGGTAAGTGGCAACATAAACCTTATGTTCGCAAATGTGCCGCACACTCTGCGTTGGTGTTTCTACTACCAATCAATCACGCACGTGGCGGCATGAATCGTCAGTTTCATGAATGAACCTATACCCATCGTACAGACAACTGTCTCCCGCATGAGTAGCCCGGCAGTAGGTACGGGCGAGCGAGGGGCGCGCGGGCCAGTCGGCTGGCGGGTGGTCGCGTGCGATGTCGCGTCGGGTGCCGGCCAGGCCGCGCCGCCTCTCACGTGTGCGTTCGCAGGCCGCGGCGGAGCCCGCCCCCGCGCCCGAGCCGGCCCCCGCGCCGGACCCGGACCCGACGCCCCCGTCGGACGACGAGCGGGAGCCCGGCGACTGGCGCCCCTCCCGCCCCGCATCACCGCCGCAGCGCCCGGACGACGTCTCTGAGGGCTCCGAAGCCACCGCACGACCGACCAGAGCCGAGCCGGCCAGCCGATACGCCAACCTCAACTTCTGGAAGGCAAGACGAGTCACCTTCTACCGCAATGGCGACCCTTTCCATCCGGGTGTCGAGTTCCGATTCAAGCCTGGTAGAGACCTCGCTTCCATGGACGCTCTGCTGGACCGGTTGTCGGAGAGGCTGGAGCTGCCGCGCGGAGCGAGGTTCGTCTTCGGGATGGATGGAGACAGAAAGTACAGGCTGGAGGAGCTTGAGGATGGGGCTTCGTACGTCGTGTCGTCATACAAGACTTTTAAGGTAAGATTTTGTAATACATGTCTGTATTGTCTTATTTATTTCACACTGTACTGTATTCTCGCACGTATAGTAAGTAATGACAAACGAATCTCTACTCCAGGGTGGTACACCATTTTTGACCGACTGTACCTCGTTTCACTGAAGCTGACTCGAGAACGGAACAGATGTGTGCTGGGGCGCGCATTTAGAAAGGCATACGTCCAACAGTGGATGTTGATAGGCTGTTGTTATAATATATTATTATAAAAGCGATTTTTTTATGAATATGATTAATTCTTTAACTTAAACCGTTACCAGTTAATTCTGTACTTTATACAAACCTTAAACACGGGTTTAGAAACGACGACCTGCGTTAGCGACCCTGTACATGATCTTGGAGGTGCATTGCGCAATGAACTCTACACTAGGTTACGAGTCTATAGATACACCTATAGTGTTAGACACCTTATTTACATAGCGATGTATACCTATACTTACACAAAATGAATTTCCATTTGGAAAACGTAATTATGGGGTGATTTGTTCACCTTTTGCTTGACGAACGTACGACACTAGGATTGACATAATTTGTGCCAAATACCTATACCGCATACTGACCGGTTACAAGTGCAGTGGGTATCAGATAGGTAGGTAGTTAACTACTTTAGTAAATGGAATAAAAACATTTTCCCATACAAAATGAGTGCCGAGCGAGGAAATAGTTTTTTTTTTAATTTCAAAAGTTGTTAAGTAAACGTAAAAATAAGTATTATCAGTTTATATAAATTTAATATTCTAAATTGCTCTTCGAAAAATTTAGTTTGACACCGTAAATTGAGACGCCACCAACCTTTGTACAAACAACTTCCTACCTACCAACATTACCTTTACAAGACGCGATACTCTCCATATTATAGCAACAGTAATCCACGTTTGAAATCTAAACACTCCTACGTAATTTGAAACGTCCTTTACCTAATAGTTTTATTAAATAAATACCTGAAAACACCGCGTCGTATTCGGCAGAATGTCGCAGGTACAGTCGAGGCCGCGGCCTTGGGGCCGGAGATGTGGGTCGCTGGATAAGCCCCACGCACCGCCAGACATTTGCATTTTGATTACACATACCTACCGAGAAATTATCGAAATACACCAAGAAACAGAAAAAGAGGTTACGGTGACCTTTTCCATAAATTTCAAGCTATTTTGAAACCAGTCCCCACCACGGAACGATTTGGGTAAGATGTGGTAACAGCTTTCGGTCCAGTCCCAGGTGGTTCGGCTGATTGTCTGGTACCATGCAAACTGCTGAGCCTTCTCAATAGTTCGGTTCCGACAACCGAACTGCTCGACCAAAAAAAGCTTAGTATTTCGATTAGAGATAACGTAACCGATATATTATTATAACACCGATCATCCCTAACCTAACCTACTACTTTACTGAGCCTATCTCACTCTCTAGACGTATCTTTCCGGAGTATGTATGAAGAAAATTAATATTGTTTAAAATAAATCTGCATTTGATAAAATTGACGGTATAATATCAAAACTGTCATCTGAAAAAGAGCATCAATAACATATGTTATATGAAATCTGGATCCGGAACTCAGGATTCTGCCTCGTAATATAAACAGCTTGTCCTGATCCTTTTGATAACTAGATTTTTTTATATCCATATTCCCTGGTAGAGCAAAGTGACCTCAAAAGTTAAAAGGGCTACTATGACCCAGTTTTTAGCTCCAATGTATTTTGATAAAGCAACTAATTGCAAGAAAATTACGTTTCCTACTAAACACAGTAATTTTTCGAAAAAGGAAATTGAAATGGCAATTAGAAGGGAGTTTAATTTTGGGCAAACAACATAAGAGTTGAGCTGTTGAGTTGTTTGCACGTGTTTTCGTCGCAAAGGGGTGGGTGCTCCGGTTTTGTTTGATAACGGTCAGTTTGTGAGTATTAGGGCTTCTTTCACCGCTTGCTGATAAAGTACCAGCAGATACCCAATTTTTTTTGTTTCACAGGTATCCGATTGCCTTATCTGTCAGATAAACTTACAGCAAGATCAAGCGGCTGTTATTTTTTATCTGTCAGATATTTTAATAGAGACTAGAGGTGTGCCACATAAAAATATTATCAGACAGATTTATCTGATAGATAAGTTTATCTGTCAGCTTACTATCTGTAACAATATCAGAAAGTGGTGAAAGAGGCCCTTACAATCTTATTTTTGATCGAATAGGTAGGTATGTGTAAGGTGGGACGAGAGGAACACCGGGGAAAGAAAAACTAGAAGACCAGATCCAACTAACTCTTGAAAACTCTAAAGACGTCCAGTTTACTCTGGTCTGGTCATTTCTCTTTCTCCGGCTACGAGTTTTATTGGCGATGAAAATACTGTTACCTACGAGAAAAAATATCAACAAAACTAAACGTCACACGTTTCAAATAGAGTCCTTCTTCGATACATCCCACTACCGAATATCCCAAATGAGACGTAACAGCGAAATCCAAATTTAATATAATTTTTCAAATACTCGTACAAACCGAAATGAAACTTCGTTCCTATTCGATATAAATACAATATTACGCGGTGTCCAGAAACCGGGTTGCTATACCGCCGCCTTTACCTGCCTAATTTATGACAAGAACCCTAGGCTTAGCATAAAGTGTCGTATTACACGGTAGGTATAGGTGCAACGTTTACACCTATGGCCTATGTCGAGCTGGCAACGACACGCCGAGAGGTCAGCGCCCCGGGCTATGCACCGGGGCAGACGATTGCGTTAGATTAGCATTCAACCTTTTCCACTAAAAGAAAATGGCCGAAATCACAATTAATTTTGTTGAAGTGAGTTTGTCTATTTTTATAGACATATTTTTACTCAACGGATTCACGGAAATAGTTTGATCATCATCACCAGCCTGCCTGCACGAGTCCACTGCAATAGAAAATCCGAAAATTATTTGTTTGTAGCTCGTTTTGAAACGAAGACATTAAATTCGACGACGATTAAATTCTTCATTCGTAACTAATTACAAGGAAAAAAAACGGTCAAATTATTCTTGTTTCGTAACTTGGTTAAAAACAAAGAAAAAAAATCTTCGTTTGTAGCCGGTTACAAGACTCGGTTACAAACACGGCCGGAGCCACAGGAAGAGCCCTAATATTTATTACACTACGCCTGTACCATAGTGTAAGCTGTATGATGTACTTCTTCATCAACCTGCACTAGTGCACTGCTGGACATAGGCCTCCCCCAAGGCGCGCCACTGAACCCGATCCTCGCTTATCCGCAGCCAGTCACTGCCAGCCGCCTTACGCAGGTCGTCGCTCCATCTAGCCGGGGGTCGTCCCACCCCACGCTTGCCTAGTCGTGGTCTCCACTCGAGAACTCGTCTACCCCAGCGGTTATCGGTTCTCCGTGAGATGTGACCAGCCCAATGCCACTTCAACGTGCTAACCTTTTGAGAAAGAAACTCTTCTACCCACTTTCTTACGTACAATAATTAACGGCCGTTATGAACCTACATGCACTTAGCATATATCACAGTTCTCACCCATTTTTAATTACTTTTACGGCCCTGGAAATAGTCCTTTAAAAGAAAGCCAAGAATTTCTGCGTATGCAGGTTTATTCGCGATGTTTTCCTTCATCATTTGACAGCAGTCAGTAAATGTACTAGTTTTCAGAAAACCCATTGGCACATGGCACAACCAGGGATCGAACTCGGATCTCTCGACATGACAGGCCTCGTCTTCCCTACTGCGCCACTGAGGACGCGCTCAAATTACCTATTTATTAAGCCTACCTTGGTTCATTTACTTTCCTTGTTTATAGGCAATACATTTAGTAATTAAAAGATTTCTATGTAACAAAGATAGGGAAACTATCGTACCCAGTAGGCACATCATAATAATAAAGTTAAGCTTCTAACTAGCTACGTCTTCGTTCCATATCTCTTCCTTCCGCCACTGTTCAAATACATAAACATTTCACGCTCTATCTAAACTACTTTCGCTTTAAAATGAAAGCCTTGATAAATCGCGGAACACATAAATAACCTAGATAACAAACAACAAAGGACTTTATGAAAAATCTAAAATATTTTGCTTCGAAAAGTAATCCATCTTGCTGGCCTACTTGATGTTGTTGGCTAATTTGTTGTATGGCGAAAATAATAAACTGTCGTCAGAGTTATCGATAAGGGTTGAATAAATGAATAATATGGAAATAGAGGCGGTCACTGGAGAGGCGGCTAACAGTCATTATGTAGTTATATAAACGTTCTTATATAGCTACTAGGTATATAGTGTTAACTCACGCGATTTATAATGTTTGCGGAACGTTATTTTTCCAGTATAAGATGACTATCACTAATTACCGTGGAATTTAATTAGTATTTCGTATGTTCATTTAATGACTTTACGATAAAGCAATAGGTAACATTAAACTCACGATGTTTTCCTTCACCGTTTGAGAGCAGTCAGTAAATGTACTTAAGTTTCGAGAAAAACCCCATTGGTACATGGCCCAGCTGGGGATCGAACTCCGGACCTTTCGATATGATAGGCCGCGTCTTATCCCCTACGCCACTGACGCTCTCTCAACAAATAAATATAATATATATTATATTATATAAATAAATATAAATACTTAATAATTATTGTTTAATATTTGTCATAATTTGGCACAATTTCACCTGCTGGTAAATAAATCTTGGAATAATCCAATCTGTATCTGTACTCTGCTCAGGCAAATTTATTTGCTAATGTTGGTAGTAAATGGTCTTACAGCAATGACTAAAGAAACTCCTTTAGCATTGTGTTACAGTCATTGTCATCAGAGAGGAGATAAAACCTACGGAAATTGTCATTGTGATTGTCATTCGAAACTCGAAAACCCCAAAGACGTCAAATTCCTCTTATGACGTTTTTTTAACAATTTTATGACTTTGCTTCACAGGCTTTTGACAAATAGGTGCCTACCTGGAATGTCGCTTTTAGTGCGTCAAAACATTATAGATGATAATAATTTAACGTAGGTATAGGATAAAGCCGGTGTACAGTGGGTCTTATGGGTTTTGGGATGTTTTTCAGGCAACCATTGACGAACATTTCCTTTACTGGGTTCTGCATATCGCGTTTGGTTTTTCGGATTTTTTGATACTTTTGAAAAATCGCAAAAAAACTCTGATATTCTATTCAACAGCTGATCAGAGGACTGTATGAGAATATAAACTCTTTTTATATATCGTTCGGTGGCTTCCAATAGGTAATTGTTTATTTTTGACTGACAAAAAGTTTATGTTTTGCATTTTAATTTACAAATCTATCTTGTTCTCCGCTAAAATGGTTTTATGCCCAGATTGTATTATTTTTATAAGTAAAGAAGAAAGGAGAATGAAAAAAAGTAAATCCATTAGAAACACTCAAACCACTTATTGTGGAACGGCCCTAGGTCTCGGAAGTCCCAATATGCTAACACAAAAATGCGGCGTCTTAACGACTTGGGCGCGGCTGTGTACAGTCATGCTCTAAATTACTCTGGCAAATGAGTATTTTCATAAAATACAATGATTTCTAAAATTTTATTTAACTAATTAGTATTATTTTATATAAATTTCGACTTAGGATATTATAGTGCTCTTATTATAGCGGAAAACGTTAAGAGCACCTTATTGAGTATTCATGAAGAACTGTCTATATTGCTTATTGAATGAACGCGAAATGTCGTAAACGTGAAATAGATGGCCTAAACGCGAATTAGTTAATGATTGTACTTAAAAGCATTTTTAAAATAATAGGTAGGTACACACTTTTTAAAAATGTTACCATAGAATGTGACCACAAAAATTTAAACCCCAACTTTAAGTAATTTTTGGGTCCTGTGTCGCTAGCTTCACACTTGGTCGCCAGAAACTTAGTGAATGCAACAAATTAAAAACGTTTGTAAGTCATTTTCTGGATCCTGTCGCTCGCTTCTAGTATTCCCGATCGCCGCTATTTCCATTGTCACCAGAAATATTATTTTGCAGGAAGACAAAATTATACAAATTTTAATGCTAGAATTATTAAAATAACCTACCTTTATACAATAGGTTAGTTAGGTAGGTTTCAAAAAATTAAAGTACAAAGACTTTTAAAGTGGGATTTATTGTTTTTAAAGTTTATTTAATAAAAAAATGCGTCAAACTTCCGTGCGTATCCGAGTGCTACGACGATGGTCGTAGCCAGTATTGTGTTCTCTTCTCTTTGGTCGTAGCTCGCCCCGTAGCAATAATATTGACAGGCTCGGGAATCAAACTCTACATACATACTCGTACGTAGATCAAAGTTATGAGACAAAATGAATAACAGATTTTTATTCTAAGTAGTTTCTTTATGTAGGTATAAAAAAACCTCTAATAATAAATGCGGTATTAAGTCCTTACAAACTATGGAGAAATCTGAAAAAAAAATTTATTTCATGTATATTGTACGTGTACGTACCGTAAAAAGTGGATTAGACTTTTCAAAGTGTGGCCCACTGTACACTAGAGTGCAGGGAAGTGTATAAATTGCACTTTTCTTCCGCCAAACGTCGTTCGTGATTCGCACAGCTACAAAGTATCGAAAACATTGCAATGTCGGCGGCCCTGTCGAAATTAGGAATATAGGTCAAGCTGTTACGGCAAATTGCCGATTGTAACGTGAATTCTTACTTTTAAAACATTATAAATAGGTAGTTACTGCCGTCCGCACGCGGCCTCACTTACTGAGTAAATATTTATTCGTTCTTACGAGTATTACGACACATTCCTGGCATAAATTTGAAACGTTCAAGGTAGGATCATTGGATAATAATTTGAATCATTTTAATATCAATTTCGGTTTCAAATTCGACGAAACAGTAGATGTATAATTTCGATAAATAGGTGATTCGTTTGATTAGAAAACGTTCAACGGGACAAATATCGCTAAATGATAATTTTTTGTTTTGTGTTGATAAATTTTTAACACTAAATTATGATTTTGTAAAATTAATGCTACCACAATTGTCCCTTGTTGTCAATTTCAACAGGTTGCCTCGCGGATTCTGTACTTCGATATATTTTGTCATGTATTATGTAACTTACATGGTGTGCTTGCAATAGAATATTTTCAATTCAATTCACTCTGTTACCAAGAAATACTACAATCAACATTTACGTAGCAATCAACTAAGAACTCAACGAGAAAAGTCCGCCTAATACGTTGCATTCGCGTGGCTGTAGGTATTTTCTGTGTTCATTAACCGAGCTTTGCTCGTGGGTAATAACTTCGTACAAGCATTTCCGCTTAACATTATTACATAAAGAACTCCTAACGTAACGGAATAAGTGGACCAAGGTCCCAAAAAGCCTTATTTTCGTCAACACTTAATGCGTAGTCCGAAATTAGTCGTTATCGGCTCGCGTGTCGCACAATCGTGACCACAGCTGGGCATAAGCTGTTATAATTGTTTAACGTGAAACCCCATAACGTGGTCTTAATTGTGCCTGTAACTGTAGTCTGACCCCCGATTTCTATCGCTATATAGCTACAAGCATTTTGTTGCGTGGATTAACTGAGAATGACCTTGGCACACCCGCCCCACCACGGCTTTCCTCCACCGTCGTATTAAAATTCGAATAGTCTGCCACATCCAACCGTGCCATGCGGATAGCTGCTAGCCTTTGATTCGAAGCCTTAAGCTATTAGCATAGAGGCTCTTCTAGTGTGTCTGTGGTGTGATAGTTAGGCTGTCTCGCGATGTTGCAGCGGCCATTGTTTTGTTGGTGCTGCAAATTAGTCAGCTGTTGTGGGTCTGGCATCGGTAGTACCCTGTATGGCGTGTAGGAACCACGACGTTCATAGCTTCGTCTTACCAGAACGGTCATGGTGAGAAATTCAATGTAAACAAACAGTACAGAATCCCGTGCGATTTGAAGAAGTCCAGTGCATTTGTGATAACCGGTTTTTCAAATGGTCTGTGAAATCACTTCAATGTCTTAAGTTGAATAAATAGGTCATTTTGTTAGATTATTTTATGTTGTACTTTCTTTTCATTATTTTTGTTTTCTAACTGAGGAAGGGTGCAATTTTCAAGTTCTTGGTGATTCAAATATTTTTGCAATATTTTACTCGGCCATTAACGCTTTGTCTCTTCAATTTAATGCTATTTCATAGTAAAGTTCCGTATTAGATTAGTCGTTTTTGGACGGTGTTATTTATGCTGGAGTATGTACAGTTTCTTGTACTCATAAACTTTTACGATCAAGTCTTTCGTGGCTCGTGACAACGTCTCACATCCACGTCGCGTGTCAAAGTCTCGATCTGCCGGTTGACAAGCCGACTGCTAGAAACACCGGCAGCCGTGGCCCACTTTACAGCTAATTAGCTAAGTACCGTTTCTTACCGCGAACCCTTTTTATAAATTATAGTTTACAATGAACCTACACGTTATGCTAGGTGTTATTCAGTTCACGGGGCTTCATAAAAAAGTTTATTATACCAGTGCCTTAACGTTTGCTACTTGACAAACAATTTTCCTATATAAATAATAATTGCATTAACTCAATTACAGCATTGCGAAAATTTTCAATTCCTAATCAAAGTCGGTCACGCTTTGCAGCGTATGTCGATTTTTGAATTGCTTTTGAGTGCTTTTTAAATCATCCAAATAAGTGTATAATTTGGGTGTGGCAGACACTGAATTTGAATATAACTCTTTTCAATTTTTCTTATTTCCCTTACAAAAACTATGCTGTACATATGTAATAAATTCAAAGTTAGTATTCGTGTTGCCTTCAAAATAAAATGTTAGCCTGATTCATTCACACTAATTTGCCAAAAGCCCTTGGCTATATCTACAGTAATTTAAAAGTGAGGCGCATGACTTCAAACACTTAAATCACGTATCTTCAAACGTTTACTGTAAGGTTATGTAAATTCGCGTCGGCGATTGGAGCGGACAGACCGGACCGACGTCACCCCGCCACAGTACGAGTATGTTAAACAGCCGTCACAGATTATGCAAAGCCTGCATGCCGACACGAAGATACCACGTGTGCTGTGCTGTCCTGGCGTTAGTTAGGTACTTGAACTTGACTTGAGGTGGTGAACGCGAGTGACATTTAAGCTAACAGTTTCATAATGTGCACTTTGTAATAACCTTCAGTCTCTTTTATGAGCTTCGTTATCTGCATAGATACACGTGTAGGTACCTGCATAATTTATTAATTATTCAGGTTTTATTCACCCCTTGACTGGAGGCAATGAACGATTGTGGTATTTAAAATTCCAAGCTGTATATCTATTCAAGGACAGTATACCAAAAGATACTTGAGTTGAATTGAAGCTGAAGTGATTTTACAGACTTCAATGAATGCCATCATCAATTTGAAGATATAATCTTAATCTGGCAATAAAGATACATATTAAAGCTACACTAAATAAAGCAGCTAAATATATATCACAGCACTTTTTAGGGATACGTTTCTTCAAATAAAATAGACCTCAACCGCAGTAGACTTTGTATTGTGAGAACGGAACAGGAAGGTCCGAAAGTGTGGCGACCGAGCCGCGAGCGTTGGCTCCAGTTGGCTGACAGCCCAATGCTGGACAGCGACGAGGAGTCATTCGTCGTCATATCTCTACCAGTTTATACTCCTGAACCTGTAAGTATATTAGTGGAAATTTTTGATAAATCAAACAAAGCTTTTACTCAAAAGAATTAATTGAGAGTTTAAAGTTGTCTTGTCTTTTACCTACTAAAAGATACATTTTATAATAAACGGGATATATATTTTTTATCATTGCATTATTGAATAAAACGGCTTTAATAAATATAAGTTTAGTTTCTATTTAAATAGTCAACTCCTAAATTTTTTGAAAATTTCTTAAATCTAACACCATCAGATACTTATATGGTTTTAAAAAACTACCATATTTTATTTGAATCTATGCGGGCATGCTTTCTTTAGCGGAAATGAATATGCTCACTATGATTCTACTTACACATGTAAGGAAAATATAATATTTGATGCGCCATAGACTTTCCATATGAGGTTATGAAAAAGTAAATTGTGTTACTATGCTCTCGAACCAAAAAGAAAGAAGTAGTTCAATATTTGAATATATTCAATTTGCAGTTTCACAAGGACTTACTAATGTTCAACATATAGTTATGAATAATGGCAAAGTACTTACTTCACGCCCAATTACACGATTCGAATGTTTTTCTTATAAATATGCAAATAGTTGCGTGCGTCGTTTTCATATTGAAACGGTACTTTTATAGAGATAAGGCCACATATCGCAAGTAGGCTAGGTACCTACCTAACTAGTTTCACTTATAATCAATTATTATTTAACTAATAATGTTGATGAATTTATCTATAGTTGTTTACGTTGTACATATTACTTTTTTAAATTAAAAAATCTAAGTTTTGTAATATCTATCCATTCAAAACACTTTTACTATGTTACTTTACAATTAAAATAGCTATGTCATCTCTTAAATTTATGTTTTATTTAATTTAGACCGGGTAAGTACTATTTTATTATTCTTTTTCGCTAATCCTAATTTAAACGAAAAATATATAAAATTTTGTTGTTACCTACAGCCTTTATACGTCACTGCCAAAGTTTGTTGAGCTAATTTTGAACATTTTTATTAATAATAGCATATTTTGATAATGTTCAACGTAATAATGTACTTATTACGTTGAACATTATCAAAAATGTTCCAATTTTGTTCAAATTTCGGAAGACCTTATTTACACATTGCTAATTTGCATTGATTACTTCCCCGTGGATACGCCACCGTTTCCATGTAAATATGTAAACGACGAAATGACCAACATTTTCAGACGTATTAATTTCACAAACACCGCAGTCCGCTTGGCATGCAGCAATTTGAGACGTGGCCTCGGTCTACACGTTTTATATTCCCTTCTTGCTACAGTTACCAGGCATCCACATTTACCTGGACAATACAAACTTACCACAGACAACAGAAACTTACTCAAAGAATTTTATTTTTATTTTGGGAAAACGAATAGCTAAGTAAAATAACTTAGCTATTCGTTTTCCCAAAATAAATTCCTGCGGATAACTCGAAAATTACCTACAGATGGAACTTGGAACATAATTGTGTTGAGAAAATCATCAGTACCTAAAGCTTAAATTGCCGATATACCTACGATACCATGTAAGACTTTACACTTTGCTGTTTTTTCTTTTTTTTTGAGGTTCCCAAATTGCAATATCTAGTGTTGCTATTCGGACACGTCTATTTCGTTTCTCCCTGTCTCCCTTCACATAAGTTTGTACGCATCGGCCCGGATTTTTGTATCTTGATCGCGCTCCATTCGAACGAGTAGGGATTTTTTATTTAAGGAATTATATAAATCAGAATTAGGTAAAAAAAATATCTCAAAAATCAGTTCATTGATTGGCGATAAAATAAAAAGTTTCCGCGGGAAAATTGATCTCAAGGGCGGGTAGCACCGCGACGACGCGACAAAGTAGTTTGCGCATGCGAGCAAATATTATTCGTGCCTTATCGTAAAGATCAAGCTTTCTTGATTTCAAATCTGGTCACCCTAATATTGCCCACACGTGCGATGAGGTCTAGTGTGTTACTACAGACCAAACAATCTAGACCCCTCCGCAATAACTGAAACACCGTCCAGTCGCGTGTTTGTACAGCTTTAACGAGGGGGCAGGGAGCTCTATCGAATCGGTCGCCTTATTCAATTGCACGCACTGCGATAAGAGGCGTCCTTGGCGAACGGTCAGTACCATCGGCCAAGGACTCCGAATAATTTGGATGTAGAGTTGGCTGTATTGTTTACACGGCCAGTGGTCGATCGGTCGCCGGACGTAGCGCCTGTCGGGGGCGGTATCGTTCAAAATATCGCGAATAAGGATTCGGTATTACGCCAAAAGCGCTGACGATTTGAGGGTTACTATAATGGTGAGTTGGGGGTTTTTAGTGTTGTATACTTGGGTTTCATCAGTAGCTTTCATGATTGTCATTGATTTTACTTACTTATACAACCATGAATGCGTCATGCCATGATTTCTATCAGCCCTTTATGGTACCTACATACCAAGATCAACGTTTTCTTTGACGGTTAAAATAAACTTTTGCTGAAAACATAACTTTTAACCGGTTTTTACAACTTGCGAATTGTTTGAATGAAATCAAAGCTATTAGAATAGTGATACAAAAAAATTAAATTAGAAAGTGGTGATAGATAAAATAAAACTTTTTTTTTGACTTTGAAAGAATTTCGTAAAATTTTAAACAGCTTTCAACTTAAAGTATCACTTAAAGCTTTCGGCACATTATCTTTGAGTGGCTTTTGCTTACTTATTGTCACTCAATTAGTTGATGTGGAATCAATTATAACAATAACCTACATTTGTCAAATCGCAGAACTTTACTATGCCTACTAACAGTCAGCATACTAGTAGATTAAACAACAAGTGCATAAAAAGGGAATTTAGTTCAAGGGACTAAGTTGGATCCCGAGAGCAGCGAAGGATTCTACAGTAGAATCACGAGCGTAGCGAGTGGTGCTAGATTAAATAGATTCCTGAGTGGAGCGAGGGATACAAGGATCGAGATTAATTATTTTTTTACGAGTTGTGTACTCTACTTTATACCATAGATAGATAGATTAGGTTATCTGTCAGTTTACTATCTGTAACAATATCAGCAAGCGGTGAAAGAGACCATTAATCATTTGTTCTCTTACAATCTTCCTATCATATAGTAAAATGTGATAAATGTAAATATACTATGCTACTATTTATTTTCTCGCAGTCAATGGTATAAAGTAGAGTACAGAACTCGTGATTTTTTTTTATCTCGGTCCTTGTATCCCTGGAATTAAATTCCCTTGTTATTCACTTGTTGTATAATCTACTTTATTATACACATTCAACACCTAACAATGCTACAATACGACATATTATATTAAATCAGGTCACCATAAGTAAACTAGGTTAAAAGCCATGCTATTTGCAAGGAATTACAAAAAAAGTATTCGCCGTACGGAACTGAGTGAATTCCCCCGGAAACCTATAAAATTCTTGACTTACCGTCATAAACGAGCTGGAGGTGTATTTTTGCTAAGTGTTCTGCATACATTCTATTGTAATAGTGCTTCGGCCAGCAAAACAAGCTAATCCTACTTCCTACTAATATTATAAAGGCGAAAGTTTGCAAGGATGTTTGTGAGGATGGATGTTTGTTTCTCTTTCACGCTGTAACGGCTGCACGGATTGTGATGAAATTTAGTACAGTGATAGCTTATATCCTGGAATAACTTAAAGGCTACTTTTTACCGCGGTAAACAGTTCCCACGGGAAAAACTTGTTACACGCGGGTAAACTTAGGCCTAACGTCCCGGGGGAGAGGATATCCTGTAGGTAAATAAAATATTAGGGTTGGTCGCCCCTCTGTACCAAAAATACAGTTTTTAAAGTGGCCTTTAAATCTTGTTCGGACACTTCATTTTACGTAACCATTTCTCAGACCAGGTATAGTACATTGTGCAATAAGGGCAGTAAGTAGGATATTACTAACGAGAGTGTTAGAAGCCCGACGCCGAAGGCGGAGGGATTTTAATGACTCGAGTTTGTAATACCCTTACTGCCCGTGATGCACACAATGTTTTTCATCACATTTGCGAGGAAATAAATACCTACGACACAAGGGAACAAATTTATTTTCTTTGACTGTGCTGATATTATTTAAGTTCATTCAATTAATTTAGTTAAATTTATAACTCAAGTTAACTCAGTTTAACTCAAGTCGAGTACAGTCGATTACAGTCGAGTACAGTCGAGTACAGTCGAGTACCGGCGAGTACAGGCGAGTACAGGCGAGTACAGTCGAGTACAGTCGAGTACAGTCGAGTACAGGCGAGCACAGTCGAGCACAGGCGAGCACAGTCGAGCACAGTCGAGCACATTCGAGCACAGTCCAGCACAGTCGAGCACAGTCGAGCACATTCGAGCACAGTCGAGTGCAGGCGAGTACAGTCGAGTACAGTCGAGTACAGGCGAGTACAGGCGAGTACAGTCGAGCACAGTCGAGCACATTCGAGCACAGTCGAGTATAGGCGAGTACAGTCGAGTATAGTCGATTTTAGTCGAGATAAGTCAAGTTACCTACTCAATTTAACTTAATTTTCAACTTAATTAATTTAATAAACCAGTTCCGTACAGCCAGCTACACATTACAGCCCTAGATGTATAATATTGTACTGATTTTCATTATTCACCCGCGGGTGTATATAGGCCATTGTGTTGCTATAAGTACGCATATAATCAGACCCTGAACGAGCAAGTGTGATGAAAACCATTTTTTTCAAAGTTTTTTTATTATTTCCTTGTTAAAATTAAGTACTTACTTACTAATGGATCAAGATTTTTAATGTGTTTCAACTGTGTCTATTCAAACTTCATCGGAAAGTGTTGTACCTCCTAGTGACGTCATACTCTTATCAGTCGAAGGAAGACTTGAGTCGCAGACCACGAGTAATATATGTGAGTGGATTCGTAGATAACCTAGGCTTGTTAGCCACGTCCTGTCTAGTCTACGGGTTACGAGCTACGAGCCGTAGCAATGCATTCTAATTAGGCATTCGCTTGTGTAATTGAAAGACACAAGATACTACCAACTTACATATGTTCACGCTATGTCCCAGGCAGGGTAGGCAGAAAGAACGGTGCTCCAAGTATCGCGATCCTGACACACCTCTTTTGCTCCGCTCAGTCTCATCATTCTCTTCAAACATGCTTACCGATGGAAGCAAGTTCTCTTTACGCCTCCGTGTGTGAGCACCCGCTCTAGGTCGTCCCCGGCTCCCTTTACCAATCACATTCGATATATTTGCGTCGTTATTCTTTCATCATTCATTAGCTCAACATGTCCAAACTAACGGAGCATACCTACCTTTTTTTTCATGATGATAACAGTTTCATTCAGTCCAGCCATGGTGCGTCTTAGTGATAACGCTTTCATTCATCCAGCCATGGTGCAACTTAGTGATAATACTTTCATTTAATCCAGTCATGGTGCATCTTGGTGATAACGCTTTCATTCAGTCCAGTCATGGTGCATCTTGATAATAACGCTTTCATTCAGTCCAGCCATGGTGCGTCTTAGGGATAACACTTTCATTCAGGCCAGCCATGGTGCATCTTAGTGATAACGCTTTCGTTCAGTCCAGCCATGGTGCATCTTAGTGATAATACTTTCATTCAGTCCAGCCATGGTGCGTATTAGGGATAGATAACGCTTTCATTCAGTCCAGCCATGGTGCTGCATACTCACCTATCTCTTCGTTGCGTATTCGGTCGGATCGCATTTTTACAGCATTCATCTTGCTTTCAGTCGTCTTCTGGCAAGACGACTTTTATACAAAACTGCTGATGCCGCCTTAACTTCTTCTGCGTCTTACTTCAACCACTAAGGGATAGAAACATCCGTTATTTTGGAAACTGTTATTCAAGTTTCTAGACCCCAGGCGGTCTGGATCCTTTTTAGTATAATAAAATGTTCCATGTTTGTTTTACAAATTGCAATTTGCATTTCTTTTGTGTGCATGTCAGAGAAAATTCGCTGGTTGTTTTCTTTGCGCTGCATTCATCAAACACGAAATCGTGTCAGGGGCAGGCCGCCTAAACCAAACTGGAAATTAAGTGTCGGATGATGTTGCATTCATATTGAATAACCTACACTTTGACTGCTAGTACATTTTAGACTTTCCCGCTTTGTATTGATAATTATATACGGGTCTTACATACGAACAAGTTTTATTTACCTTTGCCCGACGTTTCGACCAGGTTACACTAGCCGTGGTCACGAGCTGACTGACGGCTTTTTGACTATTGTTTGTTGAAGTTTATTATAACAATAGTCATGCGGTTAGTATTTACCATACTTGCGTATTTCAGCCCGAAATGAGAGCTTTAGAAGCTTGATTCAGAGTAATTGTAACAAAGTTTTTATTCTAAAACATTAATCAAATCCATCATTTTCGTATGACTGGATGCGGAGAACCAAAGATCGGGTTCAGTGGCGCGCCTTGGTGGTGGTCTATGTCCAGCAGTGGATTAGTGCAGGCTGCTGATGATGGACGCACTTGTAGCCTTTTGGATGCAGGTTATTACGGACTGTCTGATTTGCCACTTCAGACCAGTACCTCTACTATGAGTTTACAGCGACAATACTCGCTAGCGACTACATAAAAACTATATATCCTCCTAATTTAGTCGAAAAGAGACAGCACTATTACGAATTTACGAAGTCGATTGCGAGTATCAATTAACACTGTCATCTCATAGTAGGGGTATACCGCCAATAATCGCTAGCGACCACGTAAAAACTATATTATATCTCTCTGTCTTTTAGTCGAAAAGAGATAGCACTATTACGTATTTACGTAGTCGTTAGCGGTGTGCTTCGTCCGTCATTTTCTGCAGTAAACCGCTTATTTCTGACGCAGGCGGCAAGTTACGGCAAGAAGAACGGCATGTGGTACGGCGGGACGGCGGCGGCGGCCGGCGGGTGGTCCCGCGCGGGCACCAGGAAGCAGTCCGTGGCGGAGTCCGACGCGCCCCCGCCCGGCGGCGGCGGCAAGCCCGCCGGCACCGGCCGCGTCATACGCATCATCAACAACATGGACCATTCGATACAGGTACGTACTTGAAACAAAAAAAATTGCCACTTCCTTAAGGATGAGATATAAAAGCATCCTAAGTATGGGTGTCAAAATCGTGTCAAATGGATTACAATATTGTAACTCTCTCACACATTCTCATTTTCAAACTCCATACCTATAAATTTTTACTAGCAACCTCCTCCCGCTACTCCGATTCCTTTGTCCGCAACCCCCCGGTAATTGACACCATAGGTTCCGATACTAAGGGCTTCTTTCACCACTTCCTGATATTGTTACAGATAGTAATCTAAGTGATAAACTAATCTATCAGATAAATCTGTGTGATAGACTATATAAGATATAGGCAATCAGATACCTGTGAAACCAAAAAAGCAGGCTATTTGTCAGTTAACCTGCAGATAGGGTATCTGGGACTTTATCAGCAAGCTGTGTAAGAGGCCCTAAATATGCGAGATGCGATCTCCACAGGGAGCGCGCGCGCCACCAAAGAGATTTGAAACTTCTTGGGTAAGTACGTAGACGACACCGCTTCAACTTTCCTTTTTGTGTCGCTAATATCTTTTTAGATAAAATGGTATTAGGATTTTTTTGATGGTAAAAAGGGGAATGGAAAAAAAATTCGGGTAAAAAGGTAACCACACTCGTCATGAAAATACATACATACAAACATACGCTTTAAACACATAACCGTCCTTACCGTCCTTTTGGGCTTCGCCGCAGTCGGGTAAAAATAAATAATAAATACAAGCAGTAAATTATTTATTTGTTTAAACCTTGTACAAAATTGATACCTAGTACTATAAAAACCCACTACATAATTACCTAGTGGCTATATGAAAATTATACCACCCACAATGAAAACAACTTTACTGTAGAAGTGTGTACCTATCTCGAGGTAGTGTGTATAAGGAGAAATGCAAAACAGCTCAAACGACCAAGGCAATTATACAAAACCATTCCAATAAGGAAGCAATAATATTTTTTTACACAATATTATAAATGGAACTGGGTTAACTCTATGTAATTAAAAGCTAATCAAACCCTGTGCTTTTCAAAACTGTTGGTACAATGTTGTTATCGATGTTAGGTCGGGGGCCATAATTAAATATTATGTTTTCATTTGATTCCACTGCCAGTTAAAATAGGTAAGTACACACAGCCCAACAAGTCCGGTAGCCATATCAAATCAGAGCTCAAGATCCTTGCAGTTAATATTATCTCTGCCCAAAGACGTCTCTGCGTTATTATTCACGTTAGGTTCAATTCGCGTTTTATTCATTTCGCTATTCGTCCAGGCGCAGTTCGTCTTTAACCGCGTTTAGCCTCATGTGTTAAATTCTTACCTATTATATACATACCTAGTTCAAGTAAAAACAAGACAATATGTAAAACTAGCGCCAAAAGTGTCAAAAACCACGTCTTTGTAAATGGATTACCTTTTTACTTTCTACGGACTGCAAATCAGATTTTTTATCCTTATTGAAGAAAATTATCAGCCTGTAGACGTCCACTGCTGGACAAAGGCCTTCCCCAAGTGCAAGCAGTAGACGTCTACAGGCTGATATGATGATGATGATTGAAGAACATAGAGAAATTAAATTCGCAACGTTTTTATGTAAATAACCGACCGTCGACCCTCGAACATAAATTCAGTATATCCTTCACTGTAATGATCAGCTATGTTGCTGGGCGGTATGTATCAGCCCTTAATAAGACGTTTTCAATGCAAAGACCTTGATAGCTAAACACTGTTACCGGCAAACGTTTTGATTGCTTCAGATTGCTACAGAAATCTGCGCAAAACATGTGTGGGGCGGAGTAACTATTATAGTTAAATTTACTGCTTGTGATTTCCCCACTGACAGGCAATTTGAACTGATCTTGAACAATAATGCTATTTAAAGTGTTGATTAACTTCGACCAATGTATCTTATCTTTTTAGTTGACACGGTACTTCGAACCTTACAGGATCTGTTGTGCCAAACTCCTGTCCACAAACGGTGCCACAATCGGTTTTTTGTGGATTTCACATATACATAGGTGGACGGATAATTAGAAACAGGGCAAGATTTTCATACAATCGAGGTCACTTTGAAGCCATGGTTCTCCGTGAAGGATTGATCGGGGCATGATCTGATGACGGTCATCGGGAGAGTACATGGAGGACTTTCAGATCGCTATAGATATCCAACTGATCAGATGACCCGTTTGGAAGCAGCATCGTCATGAAGAAAAAAACCCGCAAAATGGCATCAAAATGTATGAAAATATTAAAGTTAAGGAATCATGACGATGCCGCTACCAAACGGATGATCTGATCAGTTGGATATCTATAGCCATCTAGAAGTCCTCCATGTACTCTCCCGATGACCGTCATCAGATCATGCCCCGATCAATCCTTCACGGAGAACCATGGCTTCAAAGTGACCTCGATTGTATGAAAATCTTGCCCTGTTTCTAATTATCCGTCCACCTGTATAAGTACGCCTTATAATAAAGATTAGCTTTGGCATATGCAGTTTTTCTTACGATGTTTTCCTTCACCAAAAGCATGTGGTATTATAAACCGTACTTAAGTTCTGAAAAACTCATTGGTGCGGACCAACGGTGCAGAACCAACTGAGCTGATCGTAACCAACTATTCTTCTATTCTAAGTATCTCATATCTTTTTCAGTGTCGTGTTTTGTTAAATCTGCGAACAACACAGCCCTTTGAAGAAGTGCTAGAAGATTTGGGGCAAGTTTTGAAAATGAGTGGCGCTAAAAGAATGTACACAATCACAGGACAAGAGGTAAGTATATTGTTGCTTCAATACCTTTTGAACTGGCGTAATTGTTATTAACAAACGTTTAAAATATACGAGATTCTTATCACAAGTTTAAGATCTAGTCGATTGTCTACACTCTCTTTTCCAAAATCACGACCGCGATAAAAAATATGATGCGAGTCTCCCAGTTGCCAGATCAAAAACAAATAAGTACCTACTGAGGAATTAAAACTGGACCGACGATCTGGTGAAGGTCGCGGGACCCGGCTGGATGAGGTTAGCGCGGGACCGGGCGTCGTGGAGATCCAAAGATGAAGGAGGCCTTTGTCCAGCTGTGGACGTATTTCAGTTGATATGATGATGATGATGAATAAATAAAACTATTCAAACGCAGGTTAGAAGTTTCTCGCAACTCCGAAACGAATTCGCAGACGTAGAAACTTTCTATTTGGGCACCGTGATGGTGGCGCCAGCCTTGAGTCCTGGAGTGAGCGCTCCACTGCCTATCGAGTCTCCTATAAGAAGGTAAGCACGATTAGAAAATGCTAACGATTTGCCGAATGTGACTTCCGAAGTTCTGTGAACTGAAGTTCGGTTGGGTTGGTTGAGATGACTTTTCTGATAATTTTTAAAGTATTTTACTGTATTGTATCGAAGAAAGCACAACTTCTAGTTAATTATTTATTACGCCGTAGTAAAATTTTGTTTGCCCGTTTGTTGAATGAACTTTAAGTAGATAGCAGGAATTGAGTGATTAAGGGCCATACATAACACAAAGCTTCCAGTGGCGCGAAGTCAGTAGATCCTCCCTATGTAAGAATAAGGGAAAGAACAGCGTGGAAGGCATATTGAGTCTTTTCCATTCATTCGAAGAGACATTGAGGTCTGGTTCTCAGTTAGGGAACGATTCGAGCGTTTCATCCTGGGTAGGGGGTATTTTATTATTTTAGGGGGGGGTAGGGGGGATATTATACATCCTGAGTAGACTATTATTTCTTCTGTGGTTGGGTGAGGGAAGTCGACAATGCCGAAGTTTAGTAATGTTTATTACCAGGTCTCGATCAAGAGGAAACGTGGCTGCTGCGCCGGCGTCAGAGGACATGCGCGGGCGACGCGCACGAAGCAAAAGTCGACCGAGAGTTCTGTACGCTCCTGAAGGCGAAATTGTTCGTAATTCAGGTAAAGATCCGGGTAAATATACATTTTAGTACATTTAGACAGATTTAGACATATATACAAAATTCCGGGTAAGAGGTAAAATCTTTAAAATATAAGATTCTTAGTTAAGTACAGTAGCATAGAGTAGCACTGCATGGTTTTTCGGTAAATCCATAGACATAAAATTTTTTAACTACATTCTAAATCTATGGGTAAATCATTCATATCGATAAATGATAGTATCAATATACTTAACTCAAAAAATAATTCAACATTAATAGAAAAATGTGCATTTTATTAGATTAGGTAGGTTGAGCTTTCAATGAATGGTATCCCATCGATTCCGTTAGTTTACCATCATATAGGTAGGTACTTTAAAAACATATTACTTTGCTCTGTATAGAAAGTAGAAAATAAATTGAATGTATTTTTGTGCAGACTACACTCTGCTTGAAGTACTGAAGGAAGAACCAATACGCGTGACGATCCGCGGGCTGCGACGTACGTTCTACCCTCCGATTCATCACGCTCCTATAGACAACACCCCGCCAGAGAAGAAAATGCAACTTGACTGGGTGTAAGTCTGACAACTAATTTTTCTGTGAATTTAACAGAGACTGTTCAGTGGCTCGCCTTAGGCTCCCAAGTCTATATTAGTCCACTGCTGGACATACGCCTCTTTCAAGTCACGCCCTGAACCAGGTTTTCGGTTCTCCGTATCCATGCAGTTATTGCCACCCGTTAATTTTAACAACCATTTAATTTTGCTACAAATACGATTTTTAGCAGCGGCACAGATTAACAAATAATTCCTATAACCCTACCCTATAACGGGCGACTTATTTTCTTGGTAAAACTTATGAGTTATATCCAAATGTCAGGTACGGGTACCGCGGCGCGGACACCCGCCGCAACCTGTGGGTGCTGCCGACCGGCGAGCTGCTGTACTACGTGGCGGCCGTGGCCGTCATGTACGACCGCGACGAGGAGGCGCAGCGGCACTACATCGGACATACAGAGGATATACAGTGGTAAATACATGCTTACATACATACTAAATACATATTGAAATCGCTTCACCTAAGACTCAACAATATCATTCACCTTCTCGTTCTAATAAATATAATCTGAATTTTTACAAAAAATAAAACCGACAAATGTTCGATTTTTGTACACCGACGACTTATTGATTTCCTAATTTTTTAAAAGTTTTCCTTTGCAAGTGATCTTTTTTTAAAAATTGTAATGGGACCTCCGTCGAATTATAGTCTATTCCTAAAAAAAGAATCATTTAAATCGGTTCGCAATCGACGAAGTAACATACAAACAAAAAAAATTACAGTCGAATTGAGGACCTCGTCCTTTTTGAAGTCGACTGAGACAAGACTAATGTAGAATCATGAAACCTGACCCCTCTGTGTCCCCAGCATGGAGTTGCACCCGTCGCGCGAGCTGGTGGCGAGCGGGCAGCGCGCGGGGCGCGGGCGGCGCGCTCAGGCGCACGTGCGCATCTGGAGCACGGACACGCTGCAGACGCTGCACGTGTTCGGCATGGCGGAGTTCGAGGCCGGCGTGGCCGCCGTCGCCTTCTCGCAGCTGGTCAGTCGCAACACCGACGTCACAGTGCTCGTGCAGCATGTCTGACGTCAAACAGTAATCTAGCATTGTAGTGTTCCGATTTGAAATGTAGGCGAGCATACGAGCCACTCCAACGTAGTATATAATGATGGCAACTCAATGTGGACTGTTGTCAGTGGCCGCTTATCATCAGGCGGTGTTTGTCCATTTGGTACTTACTTCAAATATATTTAAAAAAACAAGGCTTCTCGTTTTCAAACGAATTGTTGAATTGTTACATACTTCGTACCTCAAGGATCTATATTAGGTCTGCTCTTGTTCTTAATCTATATTTATAATATTTACGCCGTTGAATATCTGCCTATGTTATTTTGGACACTCCATCATTTATGGCTACGATATACAAAATGTCTTCAATCTAATAAACAAATCTAATAAATCTAAATTTAAATGTAAATCAAAAATCAAATTCTATTAGATGCAAAAAAAATTACTAATAGTAATTTTAAAATACAATATCATATTTCAGAATGGCGGTAGTTACGTGCTAGCGGTCGACGCTGGCAGGGAGAGCATTCTGTCCGTATGGCAGTGGCAGTGGGGGCATCTACTCGGCAAAGTAGCGGTAAGTTACTAAACGAAATAATTATGTCCAATTAAATTAGGTTAATTAGGCTCTTTTCTAGTCAGCCCCGCCCGACCAACCCTACAGACCAATCCATATTTCAAATCAGACAAATTTTATGGTACTGGTTCTAAATCTGGTACCTACTTACGAACGCAATAAAAGGAGATCATATTAAATTGTATCGGTAAATCAAAGCCCACGTAATGAAGTTGTTGGAAAATATTGTATTACCAGAACAAATTCTTTTAGCATTTAATTTGAAACAACCAAGGCGGTTATAATGAAAATGCAATAATGCGAGCGTACCTACCATACGTAATATCTACTCGGTCGTTCGGTCGTTTTAATGCTTTTTACCTTGATCTAGGTCGATGATTGCTCGGAGAGTGCGAAAAGGGCAGTTTGGTCAACGACCTTGTGACTCAAGGTCTGCGATCCTATTTAGATTACAAATGTAATATAAAAAACATGCAGAAGTGTTGGTTGATGTCACCGGCCGATGACGGGCGCGATAGCCACCATTATGATGTTTCCACCTCGTCACGGAGCAGACATTGACTCAGAATGTGCTTTGTAGAGTATATTATAATACTAAGAAGGTCGCATATATTCAAGGTTGAACGATAAATCTTGGTGTTTAATAGTTGACTTGGTTCGCTTACGCTAAAGGGTCGTACGTACCTACCTTTGTGGTCGTACGTAAGTGCCCCATGACGAATGAATGGACCAAGTTTGTTGTGAGTTGACTGTACCATTATTAGATAAGGTGCTATGAGCAATTCCTCTGTGCTATGAGTTTTCAGAATATGACTGCAGTACTTAAGCATTTCTTGTGGTCGCATTGTCTGTGAATGTGGACTAAACAACCTGTAATAGGAATGATTGCGGTTGCTGAGAAATGGATGTTCTTTACATTAAGTAGGTACCTAATCAAATTATACCTGACAGTTTTCAATTTTTTGCTAATATCGGTCAATATGTAGCTTCGGTGGCATTGTGTGGAAGACCTATCTTGTTAGGTATATCTATAGATCCGTGTTCGATCCCCAGTCAAGACTACTAATTGTTTTTTCTCAAAACTTAAGTACTGATTGCTCTCAAACGGTGAAGGAAAACATGGAAGCAAACCTGTATACGCCGAAAAAGGAATTCTTAGGCACATGTGAAGTCCAACAACCCGCACTGGGCTAGCGTGGAGGACTATAGCCCGTATAACCTAGTGGTATTTTTTAGTAAATAGTGATTTTAGAATCGCTGAAGTGACTCAGTTAAATCAATATGAAAATGTTCAATAACACTTAGGTGGAAGGCTGGCCTTACCAAAGTGAGATCACAGATTAGTGGGTTAATAGTTACCTACAGAATATATTTTTTCCCACACGCACATAAACCAACCCTCCTACCTCTCGGAAAAAAATACGGCATTGGTTATGGGTTCAAGAGACTCGGGCAAGCGCGTAGCGTGACGACACGCCCATCGCTACGCGCGGCTACGAGCTGCCTACGAACGGCTACGGGGAGCTACGAACACCGTTACAGAAAATTGTGAATTGTTTGGGATTTTACTTGCGTACGTGAGTTGACAACGTTGTTAAGCGACTACGTAAATAGTGCTATCTCTTTTAGACTAATTACGAAAGACAGAGAGATATAGTTTTACGTAGTCGCAAGAGCGTCAGTGGCCTCGGGGACAAAGACGCGACCTATGATATCGAAAGGTCCGAGGTTCGATCCCCGGTTGGGCCATGTACCAATGGGTTTTTTCTCGAAACTTAAGTACATGTACTGACTGCTCTCAAACGGTGAAGGAAAACATCGTGAGGAAACCTGCATACGCCGAAGAAGAAATTCTTAGGCGCATGTGAAGTCCACCAACCCGCACTGGGCTAGCGTGGTGGACTATAGCCCGCACGCCCTCGTTGAGAGGGTAGGCCTGAGCCCCAGCAGTGGGGAGATTAATAGGCTGTGGATGATGAGTCGCAAGCTAGTATGGACGTTGTCAACTCATGGTAGGCGTACAGTTAGGAAAGTGGACGATGGACTTTTCTAACTCGTGCACTTCTATCGTCTACTATAATGTATGATCTATTAGTTATGTAATATATATTAGTAATATCTTACCTGATTGATTTTTGGCTAAAGTCACAATATTTTACTGTTAACTGCACATTATGGGCATCTGGTAAAAAAAATTGCAAGACTTCGTCTAAGACAACCATGGCTCAAATGGTTCAAAATGGCCTGTACTAGCTTCGCCTTACACCTATGCACTCATCTCCCAATCATCCTGTATATATATTTTCTATTACTACCGCCGTTGCCACTCCACGGGGCAAAACATTTAATAGCATTGTCGACCTAAATGTCAAACGCAATACGTCGTTCTCGCTCGGTTGCATTTCCGGGCAATAAGATTGTTTTTTTTTTCTTTCTCCGGTGTTTTGATATTAATCTTCATATTTGTCAAGAACCACTTTATCGGTCACGCGACGCCGCGCCACGGTACGTGCCACGTCGCGTGCGAGGAGACTTTTGTTCGCGACGGTACATGTGAAACGTACAGTATGATTTGTAAGGCGTTGGCTTAGGTTTTTTAGGATAAATTATGCGGCAGGGAGAGTTAGCTTCTTTGAAACAAAACTTTATTTTTTTATTTATGATATGTACAACTTTATTTTTTTCTTTATGTACATAAGTATTCAATCCAATAAAATAAAACTTGTACTTATTCTACAACCTATGATCATAATTTGGGACTAAAGTAGCTTAGAACCATATTTATAATAATTTAAAAAAACTTCCAGACATTGCAAGAGGAATTGACTGGTGCAGCTTTCCACCCGCTAGATGACAACCTACTCATCACGCATGGCAAGGGGCATCTGGCCTTCTGGAACCGCAGGAAAGACGGCTTCTTCGAACGGACCGACATCATTAAACCGGTAAGCATAGGTACAGCCATGGAAAGGGAATGTTTAGCCGGCTAGTCGTTGTTGTTCGCGGCTTGGACCTGTGCAACCTCATCAGGGCCATTGTTGTTATTGTTATTAATAATTATGATATATTTATGAAATTGTTCATATCAGCCCTTCAACGTCCTCTGTTGGACATAGACCTTCCCTAATAAACGCCACCACACCCACGAAATTGTAGATGAAGTAAAATTTAAAAATTTATTATTAATTATTAAATTCATGTACCCCCCTCCCTCCCCCCCCTTGGCAAAATGCTAGGTAGGCCTGGGTATGTCTATCACACTATCCGCACCTAACCGGTTTCGTTTCCTAGCTGTTTTGTAGGCCTTAGTCGATTTTTTCACGGGTATAAATGCTAGAAGTAAATATTTCCTGTCTTCCAGCCCTCTCGCACCCACGTGACAGCGCTGCAGTTCGAGCAGGACGGCGATGTGGTGACCGCCGACAGCGACGGTTTCATCACCATCTACAGCGTGGACAGCGACGGTGCCTACTTCGTGCGAATGGAGTTCGAGGTATGTCATGTTATTATTATTGCTGCGGGGGCAACAAGCAGGCGGGCCTCCTGATGTTAAGAGGTCACCGCCGCCCACAGACACCTGCAACACCCGGGGGGTGCTGGTGCGTTGCCGGCATTGGTTGAAGGACTCTTTTGACTCTCTTCTTGAAGAACCCCATATCGTAGCCCACTGCCACTTCAGCTTGCTTTCGGCTATGTAACTTAGTTCTCCGTTAGATTTCCTCACTCCGAGTATAGAAGGGTTAGCACGTTGAAGTGGCAGTGGGCTGGTCACATCTGTCGGAGAACCGATAACCGCTGGGGTAGACGAGTTCTCGAGTGGATACTACGACTGGGCAAGCGTATTGTGGGACGCCCCCCGGCTAGATGGAGCGACGACCTGCGTAGGGCGGCTGGCAGTGACTGGATGCGGAGAGTCGAAGATTGGACTCAGTGGCGCGAAGAGGCCTATGTCCAGCAGTGGACTAGTGTGGGCTGATGATGATGATGAGTATAGATTTAATAAATTCTTTCCTCCATGTAGCTTTCGTTTTTTCCAGTCTGTAGGTATTTTTCATGTTAATTTTTCGCTGTTTCAGGCACACATAAAGGGCATCAGTTCTCTAGTAATGCTATCAGAGGGTACTTTGATATCCGGAGGTGAGAAAGACAGGAAAATTGGGGCTTGGGACTCGTTACAAAACTACAAGAGGATTACTGAAACAAAGGTGAGTATTGTAAATATTGTTTCAGTGTTCAATTTATCAATCCGGTATTGAAAATTCCCTTGATACGAAATCATAAACAATGTCGAAAATGCATACGTTTCATCATTGTTTTACCAACTGTGCTGTAATGACTACAGATACTCGTACAGATTACAGATTTTCTGTATCGAAAAGTCATTTGAACTTTGAATTATACATTTCTCATTTTCGTGTTTTATTGCAACTGTATTGTACGTCGTAAATAAAATTAATGTATTTCACAATTAGTTATTTCAAAACTCCGTGATGTATAATTAGTGATTGATGACTTCTCTAGTTGCCTGAATCCGCTGGTGGAGTGCGGAGTATCTATCCACAAAGGCCTGGTAGAAATGACGGCAATTTATATGTTGGCACCACACGAAACAATATCATGGAAGGGTCTCTACAAAGGCGATTTAACCAGGTATGGAACTTGCCATATAAGATGACTTAATATTTTTATCCGGTAGTAAGGTCTAATTAAATGCTTTATTATTCGTCTAATCGCTAACGACAAAAATCACCTTTGATTACAATTAATTAAACTGTACTGTCACCGGAAAACGTATTTGACCACCTTAAAGACGTAAATCTTATTTTGTTTATAGTTAAGAATAAGCTTCATAATTTGTAATTGATAATGTAAGTACGTAAAGACTAAAATTGACAAGTGTGACAGCTGACAGCTTTCTGCACTGACAGTTCTCACACCTCTTTCTCTTCCTTGACGAACGTCCAACAGATAGCATCTAAATATTGTACTCGACTTATATTAAAACAGTGCATAAAAACTATAAAGTGTGACTAATTTGGTTAGTGAAAGCAGTGCGTGACCCAAAACTCCTACAATTATTTTTTACATGTCAGTGTATGTTTTAGGTCCTATTTGGCCACCATAAACAACTTATGGGAGTGGCCGTCCACCCTGACGACGAAATGTTTGCTACCGCTGGTCATGACAAAAATATTGCTCTATGGAAAGGACACAAACTGATATTTGCTACTCAGGTGAGCTAAATAAAACTAATAATCGTCTTTAAAGTTGTTCTAATAAAGTTCAAAATTGCATGAAGGGGTAAATTGTTTCCAGCGGGTAGAGGCGTATGCTCGCGCCTTTGATCTTTATAACACCTTTACCCGCTCCGCTATTTATAGCTCAATTTAAAAAAAAATTTAAATGCCGCCAATTTTAGTTACTTTCTAATGTTGTATCATTGAAAGTTACAATACAACTAATTATTTTTCTTGTAGTCAATGATAAAAGTAGAGTACCTACTTAACTTGTGAAAAAGGCCTCGCTCCGCTCGGGATTCTACTCTAGACTCCTGCGCTGCTCTCGGCGGCGGGATCCAAGGGATCTTAGACCTTCGAAGGACGTTCCATTTCTTCTCGTTGTGTAATCTACTATAATTATTATGATTGTGCTAGGTGGGCTACGAATGCGTGTCGCTGGCGTGGCACCCGGGCGGCGGCGCGCTGGCGGCCGGCAGCACGGAGGGCCACCTGGTGGTGCTGAACGCAGACGCCGGCGCGCACGTCGCCACGCTGCGGGTGTGCGGCTCGCCGCTCAACTGTCTACACTACAACTCGGGTAACATTCCGTTCAGTGATGAGGAACGCATAGCTGTGTCCATGGGACTTAATAATTTGAACTATTTTGGTGCTTACTTTTTGACAAATATGGTATGATATAAATATCAAATATGGCGAGAATTTGGATAAGCCTGTGAAAGAATATATAGAAATGGCCATAAAAATATACTATTATGTATATGGCTTTAAGGGAAAACGCTCATTAGTAAAGTAATGAGTTATGACCCTTTTGTGTCCGTGAATCATTCCCTTGTTGGCCCGTAAGATGTTAACTGATAGTTTTATTATTTGAAGATGTTCTTACAGATTAAATACACAAAGTGTCTTAGTGTCACCCGATTAGTAGTCTTAGATTGGTTAACATGTTCATTGATCGACAGTACAGTGTACGTAACTAAGTTGTTTCATAATTTCAGCTGGAGATATTCTCGCAATCGGGTCTCAGAACGGCAGTATTTATCTGTTCCGCGTGTCTCGAGATGGCTTCTCGTACAAGAAGTCTAACAAAATACGCGGGGCCCAGCCGCTGGTGCAGCTGGATTGGAGTCTGGATGGCAGCTATTTGCAGACTGTCACCGCGGATTACGATTTGGCGTTCTGTAAGTACATCATACAGCTTACACTATGCTACAGGCATAGTTAGGGCTCTGCCTGTGGCTCCGGCCGTGTTTGTAACCGAGTTTTGTAACCAGCTAACTAACGAAAAAAAATTTTCTTTGTTTTTAACCAAGTTACGATACATTAGTTACGATTGAAGAATTTAAAATGTCTTAACTATGCGTATGAGCAAGTCATCATATGACTACAAATTTTAATAATGATTTTCTAATTATTTCTTTAATTAAGTTTGTACGGAACCCTCAGGGCGCGAGTCCTACTCGCACTTGTCCGTTTTTTCTAATTAATATTTAACATGAGGTCTATTGCCATTTTCTCATAATGGCGGCGGTGACCTCAGGAGGCCCGCCTGCTTGTTGCCCCCGTAGCAATAAAAAAATGGCGACTTATCTGTGGCATTCAGATTCAAGTTACAGTTTGTTTGTTAATTAAACTTTTCTGTTACCAGGGGACATCAAAGCCTTATCGCCAGAGAAGAGTCCAATAGCTATGAAAGACGTGAAATGGTCAACTTATAATTCTACCGTCGGTTTCCTTGTGTCAGGTAAGTACCCGCTTTTATAATTACTAAAATTATATTGTCTACTGTCTTACTCTGGAAGTAGTACGAGAGGGGAAGCGACCCGAGAGGGCGGCCGCCGGCAAAAAATAATAATACCTTAATTTTGAGTTTATATCTTACTAGCTGTTCCCCGCGGCTTCGCCCGCGTGAAATAAGTTTTTCCTGAAAAGTAGCCTATATGTTATTCCAGGCTATAAGCTATCCCTGTACCAAGTTTCATCAAAATCCGTTCAGCCGTTCTTGAGTTATAAGTGGTCTAACTAACACGACTTTGTTTTATATATTAAGATTTTTCAATTTTAACCCTCGCTGGTGTTGTACGGACGTGTGCGGGGGAAGGAGTGGGGGCGAGACGGCGGCGCGGTGAATAGGGTTAAAACGCTGTTTGTTAATTTTTTACGAAAAATAGTAAGTGTGTACCTAACAATTTGAGCATTAAACCATTTTTAATGGTCTTAGCACTCGACATTTTTATAGCAGGTGAGTAAATAAATGTACACCTATATGTATACCACCCTGTATATGTTTCAGGGATGTGGAACAACCGCTTCTACCCGATGACGGCGCTGATCTCTGCGTCGAGCCGCTCGGCCGCGCACGACCTGCTCATCAGCGGCGACTCCGACGGGTACCTACGCTTGTTCAGGTAACATTACCGTTCTTATGTATATAGGTCTAGTAGGATAATTGATTTTAAAAAAAGAATTTCGTTATCATCCGAGCTATTTTCAGGATCTTTGCAAAAATCCGAGTTTGTTTAGTTAGGACGATTGGTGAACGCTGATTGGCTAATCTAATGAGTCGATTCGCACATACGTCAATGCGTAACGTTTAAAGCAGCCAATCAGTGCTCATGACTTATGAAACGTGAGCCGTTTTTCGCTATTATCCTAAAATACGCTGGCTTTTTACAAAGATCCTGAAAATAGCTCGGATAATAAATAAATTCCGATTATCCGGCTTTTTGCAAAAAAAAAATAGGATTTCTGCAAGAATCCGAAGTCTCCGATTATCCTACGACATATGCATGTACCTAGTTTTTGTAGCATTCATTTCAATGGACTTCGCGATTTTTATTTTCGATGTTTTTGTAGAGGCCGTGCTGAACCACCGGTTAATTGTATTTTAATTGATTTAAATCTATGATGGCCCAAAAGGACTTAGTTTCCAGGGCCGTATAACCAAATAAAAAAAAGAATGTGTAGTATGAGCGGGTGGGAGTTTTAATACCACAACCCGCACCCCCATCTTGCTAATTTGCCATTAATTCGCCAGATACCCGTGCGCAAGTCCGAAAGCGGAATACAACGAGATGAAGGTGTACAGCGGGGCCATCTTCAACTCGCGCTTCCTGTTCAACGACCGGTGCCTGGTGAGCGCAGGGGGCTCCGACGCCGCCCTCATGCTGTGGGAGCTGGTGGACGATTAGCATCAGGAGGCGCCGGGGCTGCCCCCGCCAGCGGTCGTCGTAGCACCCCCTACACCCTCGCCGCCGCCCCTCGCGCTCCTACCACACTCCACCTTCCGAGTTCTAGACTTCGATGAGCTCGATTGAAGAGTCAAAAACTACAACTCATGAAACCAATGGACTCATTGAGACATGTCAAACGAGACAAAACTCGATGGTCTTTCTGTTAGACATTTAGGAGTTCCTATGACCACTTCCCACCTCCACTATTCTACCAGCTAGATGGTACGATATTGTTGTATTGACACCAGAACTGCATCAATAAGTTTCAAACTGAGGTGGGTGAAAAGTGGTTATGATTTCCTTTCAATGTAAAATGTTAAAAACATCAAGTTATTCATGGATTAACCACTTCCCTTGAGAGGTATTCTTGAACGGCACTAGATCACATTTCTTTGCCTCTCTTGAAGGCAAGGAAGTTTTCCAAACCATTTACAGGAAATAATTCTGAAGAAATCCTTAACCAAGACGGAGATAGTTCCAGAACTAGAAATAGACAAATATCGACCTTATAGACAAGTATTAAGAAAGTTGAGAAATATATATGGGAGCAGGATTTGACCTTGCGATCTAGTTATTTAAAATCCCGCTCCCGCTCGTAACCTGAGTCATAGCGTTCATTACTTTTGCGATCAAAATTTTTTGCGGTGAAAAACCATTTTTTATGTACGTAGGTACCTATTTAATCTACCTGTCGTATTAACTACCTACGTATAGACGTTATCTCTAATTAGACGATGATTTTGCTTCATTTTCCTTGCTCGTACAGTATTACATAGAAACAAATAATCTTTTTTTATACGTCGATGACATCATAAATATGTCGATGGTTTTATTGATGACATCGGTGTTGTATCAAATACTGCTCTCATATCCTTTTTAGATTTTTAAATAAATCTACATCTATATACTTTAGACCTCTAAGGATCGAATGCGTCGGCAATTCGATTCTTCAATGAAACATTTGATAATTAATTGGTTAATAATTAAAATTAAATAATTACCTACATTATTCACTGCCATTCTTAAATTGCATAAATTTATCGTGACTAAGTATGTAGGTGCATTTGAATTAAATCACGCTAAAATAAAATAAATGTTTAAAAAATAACTGTAATAAATCAAAATATTTAACAGGGCAACATTAAGAAAATGGCCGAAATAATTAAAGTTCGTTCCAGTTAAGTCGAAATAAACGTATTTGCAATCCAATCAAAATTAACTTTTACTTCATATATTAGCTAAGTACTTTTTGGTGTACCTTTATGGTTTACTTCATAGAGTTAGCTACCTTTTAGTGTACCTCTAAGGTTTACTTCATAGAGTTAGCTACCTTTTGGTGTACCTTTAAGGTTTACTTCATAGAGTTAGCTACCTTTTGGTGTACCTTTATGGTTTATTTATAGAGTTAGCTACCTTTTGGTGTACCTTTGTGGTGTACTTCATAGAGTTAGCTACCTTTTAGTGTACCTTTATGGTTTACTTACAGACAGCTTAGTCGGCTGCAAAGTAATATGGTAAACTTACATCTACCAATTTTTTTGCGCTATGTCACTTTCATTTTATTTTCTATTGAATATTTTTTCGTAGATGCAAATCTTTGTTTGTTTAATTGGTACGAACTGATAATTTTCTAATAACAATAAACAAACTCTTCTTCTTTACAATAAACATTCAAATTGTACGCGGGATTTTAGTAAGTAGGTATAAAGATAGGTGAGGTGTGTAAAAATTCGAAGCGAATGGAGAGAGATTTGAAAGTCACTAAACCTCCTTTTTATCTGCATGAATTAATCAACACGAGAGAAGTAAAGTACCTACCTACTTGATGTGGAAGAAAATAAATGGAAACCCACAGACCTTTTATTGATCTGTGTGAAAACCCATGAAAGACTAGACTAAGTACTGGATCGCTTTTACGTTCAATGTCCTTTAAGTCTGTTGTCTTAAGGAATTTGATGGAGATGATTATGTGTAGTAGATACATTTACCAAACCAGGATACGTAAGAAATATACATATAAGTCGGAATTTAAAAAGCACTAAAATTAGTTGATAGAAATATAATAGATTAATTGAGGACTTCCTTAGTGTGGCAGGCCACATTACTAAGAATTTTATATGTAAAATTTCTTGTTATATTCACGACATTAATCACAAAAAATTTAAGCATTCATTTTTAATATATTGTCACCGAAATTCACAAAGGTTTAGCTTTTACAAGGTGTTTAATCTTGCTTTTGAAAATGTTTTTTTTTTGTGGATTTCTCGAAATAAAAACTAGGTACATTATAGGTACATTAAAATAGGTAAATAGTGAAAGATTGAAACCAACGATTTGAAAGCTTTTTATGTAACTTACTTAAATGTCCGTCCGTCCGCATTAAAAAGTAGGTATATCTATATGTTATTCCAGTGTCACTGTACCAAGCTTTATCAAAATCCGTTCAGCCGTTTTGTGACATGTATATGCAATAAACAAACAACCACCCTTTTGAATTTATATTATTAGTTGGATTGTCTTGAAACGCGAGGCCTTCTAAATAATTCGTCCAATCTATTTTCTTAGTTAGAGAATAATAAACACCTTGCACAAGTGCCTAAGTCTAAATATACCGTAGTTAATAGAAATATTGAGAAAAATGAGGTTTTTTAAGTTAAAAATTTATAATCCCAATCAACAACAAAAATTCATAGGTATACGTACGGTCGGCTACACGTCAGAGAAAAATAAAACCAGTATAAACTGGTATCTCATAGTATTGAAACATCAGGCAAGGCTAGCTCAAGGTCAAAGAGTTTCCACTGACGTGTGGCCGACTGTACAAGATTTTGTTGGTCACTTTACATTTTACCACATTTCTACGTAGTTGTGTAGCTTTCAATGAATGTAGTAAATAGATAAACAGATTAAATTATTAGATACCTACTAGATACTTGTACTTAAAAGTTTTTTAAACTTTTAAACATTCTTCTTGTGTAAGTAATATGTATGCATAAATACTGAACATACACAGTCAAACTTAGACGTTTTTATGTTTTTACGGTACATTTATATTTTAAGTTATGTTACGAATAAATTCCTTTGATTACCGTGTAATATTAAAGTACATGGTTCTAAATTCATTTTCTGGTGTAGGTACCTTTATTAAAAATGAAATCATAAATCTGAGAAATTTTAAGTACCTACCTATGTTATGTTTTAGAGCATGAACGATTAAAAATCCTAATAATGTCAGTTGTGTTTAATTTATTTCACCTCTAGGCTCGAAAGGAGCGAGATACTCCTTACTCATCCAAACTAAAAACATAAACATAATGGCTATTATATATTCTCTGATTATGGTCGAAGCAAAGAATATTTTTTTAAAGATAAGCTGCGGTGCGGGGGGTTAGTTCAAGTATAGTAAGTATTACTAGTTGCACTGTATTTAAATCACTAATTGTAGGTACTGTATTGTGTCGTACAAGCCGACTAAAAGGGGTCGTCGGGGTCGCGGGCGGCTGAGGCGGGGGCCTCAGTCGTCCATAACATCTGGCGCGACCCCGAGGAGGGCAGCAGCACGGGGTGGCCTCGTGCTGCTGCAGCACCGCGAGGGTGCTGGGGGGAGGAACCACTCCCCCCGAGGTGGGCCGCTGCAAAGCGACGGGGCGCTTGGAGTGGCTTCGGAAGCGAGCTCATTGACCCCGGAGTCACTCCATGTGAGATGGCCACCGTGTGGTTTTAGTGGGTATGCCCTCTAAGGGAGACTCCCACATATCCCGGCCTCCTCCCCGGAGGGGTCCGGGAATGCATAAAGCATTTCCACACGTAAAAAAAAAAGGTACTGTATTGTGTGACAGAATATGAGCGTGCCCGTTACCCCCAGACGGTACCCGTCCCACCCCGCTGTGCAGGTATTTAAATAGTCAAGCTGATCCTTTGAGCAAAGTAATGCACAGTCATTTAGTCTGCGTTGTTGGAAACCTCGACCAGACGCTCGGAGATCTCTCGAAACAGTCGAACTCCCGGGCCGCCTGCCAGGGTCAGAGCATTTCAACCCAAAAATATACAGAATGAAAAAACTAACACTTTATAGGTACTTATTTTTAAATGAAACTGTCAATCAATACAAATATGACTTGGCAGTATAGTCTACCGACTTTTGTCTGTCAATCATTTTACGAATTCAACAAAAAAACACACCCACCAACAGCAGTGTGGTCAACTTATTACTTTCGGCGCTAAATCTAGTGCATTTTTAAAGATGTCAGCCAGCGCTCAAAATTCACCTTTAGTGCTTAGTGCTATTTTTAGCCTATTTGTCACAATAAAACTATGAAATTCCGGAGGAACTTGTAAAAAGCTTTTGGGCCCAAGGATATTTTAATAAACTTTCCGACTTTGATTGTATCTATTAAAATTATGTAGGTAGGTATCTTGATTTTTATTTTCATTATATACGACTTAGTGCTTGTTTATTGAAAATCCTGTAAATGTGGTGCCTTTTGAGATTTGTTTAGTGCGCAGACGGCAGACATCCAAGGAGGGGGCTGGCAACACATAAATCAAATGTCAAAATAAATAATTCACACCTGTTTCCCGAGCGAGTGTTTGTTTCCCTCACAATTGTTTTTGCGTGTTCATCAAGTTTTCGTTAAATTTTATGATCAGTGCAGTAGAAAGACCATGACAAAACCTCGTCCTTGTGGCTGCAAAGGATGCAGGACTTGCCTGATATGCGAAACTCAATACGGCGCTGAAACGTTGAAGCTTCAGCTAGAACTCGACAAAACAAAAGGTTATGTTTACTGTCCACTTTGCAACAAGGCCTGGAAGGGCTGGGATATGGATTTGTACAAACAACATCCTAACCACGAAGGGACGTCCATAGATTACCTTGGAGTTTACGTTCAACTCGACTTTTTAACCGAAAACGAAGAGAAATCTTTAATGGAAAATATTGATGAAATGCCATGGGATACATCTCAAAGTGGCCGGCGAAAGCAAAATTTTGGCCCTAAAACGAATTTTAAAAAGAAGAAAGTTGCACCGGGCTCATTTCAAGGCTTCCCTGAGTTTTCAAAATTCATACAACAGAGATTCGAAACAGTTGATGTTTTAAAAGGTTATGAAGTGATTGAGCAATGTTCTTTGGAGTACGATCCAAGTAGGGGTGCGTCTATAGATCCCCATATAGACGACTGCTGGATCTGGGGTGAGAGAATCGTCACTGTAAATTGTTTGTCAGATTCAGTCCTTACAATGACACCATTCCAAGGAGACAAGAAGAAATACAACCTTTCATGTGCGGAGGAATATTGTACAGTAGTACAGCCCGATGGAAGAGTCATGAAGTATGAAGAAAATGGACAACCAGCAATAGAAGCCACTAAACCATTTGCGGAACCTGATGTGATAGTTCGAATTCCAATGCCTAGGTAAGAATCACTGATATAAAGATTGTAGTTGACTTATAATATAAATCTAAATGTATCTTTTTATAGCTAGGCGATAAAAGTTGTAATCTTCCAAAAAGTAAATAAATAATAATAATTTGGAGAGTTTATGTATGTTACTCAATCCCTACAAAATTTTATCTCAAAGAATTTTGCTTTAAAAAAATAATATGTGGATAAGTTAATGAGTAGTAGAAAAACATTACCAACTTGTATGAAGACCTATGTCTTAGATGCTGCTTACACTTAGATGAATGGTTGATACAAATAATCTATGTTGTATTACAGGAGGTCTCTGATGGTACTTTATGGTGAATCACGCTACCACTGGGAACACAGTGTCTTCCGTGAGGACGTCTCGTCCCGTCGCGTTTGCATAGCGTACAGAGAGTTCACTCCACCATACATGCCCTCTGGTCCACTTGTTGGATTAGGTGATGCAGTCCGGGAGAAAGCTAAGCTGTTCTGGGACCATAGGGCCAGATATAAATATGGTAACGGAGATACAGAGGTCAGTTAATTTGTACTTAAGTTAATTACAAACATCCTGAGCTATAGTGACAAGTAGATTGGTATTTAAACTTATTTAATTACTACTTAATTTAATTTGTGAAAAATTAAAATATAATATTTTGTTATAACTTGTCTTTTAGAATTAATTAATAATGCAAAATCCATCTAAAGGTTCAGGGGTTTAAGGGCGGTATTATAGACTTGTCAAATGTCAAATCCCACAGAGCAGCTCTGTTTTATACCACCCTTAGTCACAGAAGAAGTATGAGTGATGCCTTAGTTTCTGTTTATGACATGTGCAGTGCCTTGGACAGTGGGCACTGATGGGCTGAAATTGGCGTAATATTTTGTTTACGTATTGATGTGGCAGATACAACATTCCTCCAAGTGTTTCCATCTGAATACAGCTTTAAAAAATTATCCGGGAGGTTCAGGTGTACTTCTATCTACACTTACTTCAAAATTTATTCAAACAAATACCTTCTTAGCTATTTGCTAATGATAGCTTCTTGTAATATTTTATCTTATTAAGAATTTATGTCGATATGATGTGGATAAGATAATATATGATATTATGAGGTTAAATATGGTAATCTGACTTTATCTTTCTTTCTTCATCAAAATTATATAGTGCAGTATTGCCATATATTAATTGTAAATAATGGTTAAGTCCTGACGCCTGTCTACTGTGAAATCAAACTGAACTAAAAAATCCATTTTATTACTCAATTTATTTATTATATACAATTTACATTCTTACAAATAGTAGGTAGTCCTTTACAATTTTCAACAAAAAAATTTCAAAAAAATTTTCAAAAAAAACTTATATACAAATCATATCTTTAAATACATAGTAGATATTTTGACATAATATACATCTATTGAATACATTATGGCTACATTACATACACTCAACTTAGGTTGGTTGAAATAGTCGGTAGGACCGTTTATTCTGATAGGACCAGGAAGGTTCTAATTTAGCTACTCGGGCGCCCACGAAAGAGATCCAAGCTCCATGGGAAGGACGACGGGTATAACACTGTAGTTACGTGTTAAGTAAGGCAAAGTACGATATATAACCTTGATCCACGTGATTTCACACAATAACGTATTAAAACTTTGAATTTGTTTTAATTAAATGTAAAAAAAATATATACTAACGCGAGATATAATTAAAGTCCTAAGCCTAACCTCTTAAACAACACTAGAATCGGGGTGGTCGATGTAGACGGTGTTTTCATTCGCCTGTGCCTCATTCTTCTTCGCGTCATTCTTCTGCTCCTCAGCAGCCTGCCGCGCCAGGATCATCTGCTCCTTAATCTTCCAGGCCATCAGCGCCTTTTCGCTTTTCAACTTGCGAATGCAACGCGCCAGGAGTAGCGCGAATATTATGCCCAGTAACTGAAAGAATAATGTGCGGTTTGATGTTCTTCTTCACAAAATAATATTTATTGGTAGTAGATGATCTACTTTATACGGATAACATACCTATCAACGAGTCTTGCAATTTTGCGTTAGTTTCCACAGATGACGTAGGGAATCACTAAGAAAAAAGCCAAAGGGGTTGAAAATACCCGCGAACGGGCAACAGGTTGATTAATAATCAACGGATGTGACAGCACTCTAATTTAGGGTCTATGATTAACCACCAATCATGTAATGTCGCGACCTTGACTTGGCTAATCAGCGTGCAGCCCTCTGCCCAAACGCAATTTGATACCTATGTTTATTCTACATGCTTTATGAGTCTATTAGTCGATGTGTTCTCAGGTGCTAATGGGCAATGGTAAGCTTTAGGTACTCGTTGTCATGTCTGACACTTAAAATATTGAAGACACCACATACCTGAATAAACATTACCGACACACCCAGCACTCCAAGCACGCTAGCGTTCTGCACTATCACATTGACCAGGGCCTCTTTGCAGCCGCTGCGTCGCGGCCGCGAACAGACGCCGTTTACAGAATGAAAGCAGCAGGAGTCAGGGACCACGACACCTACGAGGTCCCCGTCTACGTCGCCGGGGATGAGGACAGTGGAGTGGTTGTCTGAGAACTCGACGCCGACGTAGTCCAGATAGGAGTTGCTGCCGCAGCAGTTGAGCTGGAATTATGATAGAAATCTTAGCACAAGCTCCAAGGTGCTTTACAGCTATTTCATAGTTTCTCTTATAAGAGAGAGCAAGGATCCATCTGACGGTGAGTCAGTTCCTCTTTTAAGAGGGAGCAAGGATCCATCTGATGGTAAGCCAGCTACAGACACGAGGAGAGCTTGGAGTACGTTGCTGGCTTGCATGAGAGCCAAGTAATTAATGACACAGGGGTGGAGTTTGAAACCTTTGTATACATACTTCAACGGCCACTGCTGGATTAGACCTTCCCCAGTGAACGTCACCACACCTGGTCCTCCGTTCTCCGCATCCAGCCGCTTCCGGCCAACTCTTAGCATAGGTGGCATCATTCCATGCTTACCATTCCATGTGGCCATTCTGCCGTTTCAGACATACATAGCCAACACATTACCCTCTTTTGCGTCGTACAATCGGGTGAAAATACTACACTAGCCTTATAAATTGGACTTACAGTGATTTGCAGCTGGTCGATTTCGCCCTGTATCTCGGGCTCGGTGGTGTACTGCCACATGGGGATGTTGATGTACCTCATAATGGTCTCCGTGTTGGTGGTGAACGCCAGGATCACCACCACCAACTTGACGATCAGTAACAAGCCCAAAATTAATGCGTACTGAAAACAAGAAAATACCAAGATCAAAATTAATGCACCGTCATCAATCAATACGACCCATTCTTAGACACCTTCGTGCTTTTGAAAATGAGAGCCTGGGCGTACGGACCATAATGCACCAAGTGGCTTATACACCATTCTTATTCTTTTAAGTTATCGTGACACGATGTTCTCCATCAAATTGCCAGGGTACTGGTAATTAATCCGTATTTAAGTTCCATAAAACTTATTGGTTGTGGTTTTCTTATAAACTATCTTGACACGATGTTCTTTTCCACCGAATAACCAGTGGAAATCCGTATTTAAGTCCTGTAACACTTATAGGTACCGCCTGGGTGTTGAATCCTTGACCACATTAACGCAAAGCGAGCGCTCTCCCAACTGACCTATACCACTTGAAATAAACAGGAACCGTAAACAAATTATACGTAGCACTAGACGTAGCCAACTAATAAAGCTAATTAGGTGAGGTCGTGGATCCTAATAGAGGCTCTCTTAGGTGCGCGCACTAGATAAGGTCATGACCACTGGCGCCGCGACTAAACGCTCTTCACAAACATGTCACTAACATGCATCTCTAACGCACAGGCACTGTGCAAGTGCAACGGGCATATTTGGATTTCAGCAGATGTGTTATCCAGTCCTATATTTTGGTCAGTTTTAGCTCCAAATCCAATCATCTCAGCCTGCACTAGTCCACTGCAGGACATAGGCCTCCCCCAAGGCGCGCCACTGAACCCGAGCTTCAGTTCTCCGCATCCAGTCACTGCCAGCCGCCTTACGCAGATCGTCCGTCACTCGATCTAGCTTGGGGCGTCCCACACTACCCTTGGCTAGTCGTGATCTCCACTCCAAACTCAGCAATTATCCAATGCTTACCAGCAGAAACATAGTCGATTAAATCTAAAAATTCAAAATCATTGTACCTACCTACCTCAATATCTATGAAACACCCCCGAAATTTCCGTGGCCAATGCATGTGATTCCACATAATTCGAAAAAGTCACTTACGAAATTGACCATGCAAGTGCTCTGTTTCAAGCTGCCGAAGAAGCCAAACGATGTGACCACCAGGATCACCACGCCCAGCACCACGCTCAGGATGGAGGGCGTAAAGAACCTCCCACTCTTGGCGCTCTCGTAGAAGAATGAGAAGCTGTGGTAGTGCGAGTATACGGAGATGCCCATCACTATCATTAGACCTGCTATGATCTAGAACAGAGGAGAATAGAACAGTAGAGTCAAATAATGAACTTCATATAACCCAGAACTCACCTTTGGGTTTTGTTTCCACTAATTATCAATCAGTTGTTGATATTTTTGTATAAAGTACCTACAAGCAATAAGGGTCTACAATATCCGAATGAAAGTTAAAACCGCGTCAAAATCCGTTGCGTAGTTTAAAGATCTAAGCGTGGACGCGGAAAATGACTGTTTTATACTATGTAAGGATTATTCATTAATCATTATTATTTCTAGAAAGTTGGATGGGTAGCTAGGTGACGTCAATATCAACATAATATACTTAGGCTTGACTGATAAGTAGGTAAATAATATTTGTTCTAAAGTGTAAGTAAATTCGTCCAAATGTTTACTAGTGGAAAACTAGGTGAGAGTATTTGTAACACACGTACTTTTTGTGAGTCTAGGTAACCTACCAGATCGGTTTACAGTCAAGAAAAGAACATGTAGGTATAGCTGAAAATACAGAACAAATTATAGATTGAGCCCGCGTTATTTTGTACTTAACTACGCTGTTTTAGCGTGGTATTTTTTAAACCAACTTATTAATGGGGAATCAAATATTATATTATTATTATTAAGTAACGAAGCTAAGTTTCGTGGTGTTTTAAATCATCATCATCATCAACAGCCTATTAATGTCCCCACTGCTGGGGCTTAGGCCTACCCTCTCAACGAGGGTGTTCGGGCTATAGTCCACCACGCTAGCCCAGTGCAGGTTGGTGGACTTCACATGCGCCTAAGAATTTCTTCTTCGGCGTATGCAGGTTTCCTCACGATGTTTTCCTTCACCGTTTGAGAGCAGTCAGTAATAAAAAGTTAGAGCAGCACGGTGTTTTAAATAGATAAACATAATTAATAATTTATTTGTTTATGTTAATAATTTATTAAATAATTATTAAGTTATTGCGCCGCCATGTTGCGCAATAACTTATTTATAACTACCATAAAAAGTACAGTTATTATCAAAAGTACTTACAATAAACATGGTAGTTATTGTCAGCAACAGAAATCTTAAAGACTTCATGTTGTATTGCGTTTCTGTCTTCGTAAAATTCATTTTCTGAACGCTCCGGAACTCGTTTGCTTCCACACTCCGCTGCATGGTTGCTGCGAGCTCGAATTAACACTGTCCGAGGCGCCCACAGCTCTGTACGTATCAGCTGATAATGTGATGTACGAAATTGATAGCGATTATTTTACATGCGAGTATCGCAGTAGTCTTGGCAGCATAAACACTGAGATACGGCGTCTTTGAACGGCAAATGATGTTGTTATCAGTGTATGTAAAGTGAGATCTTGATATAACTTCCGTTGGGTAAATACCAATGTAAAAGCGGGGAAGTACGTGTCCAAATCTAACCCAGACATTACCAAACTTCAAGAATCTGCCCCTTATTCGTTCTTTACCTAACTACTTTGATGTTCGTCTAAAGTTTCTCCGGCTTCATTGCTTTCTTCCTCGTTCAGTTCCTCATAATACGGATGTGTGCGATGTTCAGCCAATATAACGATAAATTCCCTTATTTAATTCTTTCCTCGACTCATAATAATAAAAAAACGAGTAGTACTTCAGACTAAGCTATCCTTTCAATTTCAAAACAAAGTCTTTTATAAATTATAATATAGATAAAGTCAGGTTAATCTAGGAATATTATCAGTTCCGTAGTCAATATTATAAGCTTGATATCGTTTTCAGCCGCGCTTATCTTTAACCGATATACTTTTATCAGTATCAGGCTGATACAGTCTGTGATAAGATAACATGTTTGCTCAGTAAGTGACCCAACCATAGAATTAGTATACTAGCTATAGAGCGCGCGCATCGCTCATTGCCCATTGTGCCAAGTGTAAGCAGGTGTTGTATGGACGCTTCTATAAAGATTTTTTCTACATCGTTCTTTTCCATGAATCGTGTTTACAGCTTGGCACTGCACATTTCACCATGATTACTCCAAATCTAAATAAATATCGGCGAGAGCAACAATCAGCGCTACTGACGTGTTGTGACTAGTAGCGTCGCCCCGAAAATTTCGAGACTGTTCAGACCCGTGCTTACAGTTCAGACTTGCTAACGCGCGCTTTATGTGTACTAACAACTCTCTGGACCCAACAGACCATCCGATCTGATTTAGGCTTACGAACATTTTAAATCCGAATGCAGGGGGCCAATCGCGGTAGTTCTGAACGATATTACCAAATCCAAACCATAACCAAAAACTTTATGCCGTTTGGCAAACGCAAACGTGTGGAGCAGGGGTTTGGCTTGCGTTTGTAAGTAAAGGTTTGCCAAACGTAGTATTGATTCTGCGCATGAAACGGGCCGACTCCTCAACCATTGCGAGTGAGGGAACACGGAAAGAGCACACTTTATTGGTCCCTATTTTACCCCACCAGGCATTTCAGTATCTTAAAACATCGTGAGGTAACCTGCATACTCAAAAGAAGAAATTCTAAAGTGTAAACAGGTTAAATTAAAATACACATTTATTTATTTATAAATAAAAATATATCTCTATTTAATTTTGTGACGTAAAAATACTATGTAAATACTGAATACATTTCATTGCTAGCAGATATACTTATTTTGCGATTCTCGCCATTTTTCAGTATCCTATACTTTGGCCATACCGCATCCGTACATAAAATTGAAAGCTTATTAAATAGAATTTATTATTTTTATAGCCTATATAGTCCACTATTGGCAAAGGCTATTGCATCACTCCAATTGCCATATCTTTACACCACTTGGACTTAGTTTTTTTCACATAATTTTTGGACCACAAATCTAAGTCTACAAATAGTTATAGAATTAATGTGGTGATAATTACATCGTATTTACAAGTAGAGCATACACCCACGTGATTTATTTTAACTATACATATTTCTTTATGTTGGTATCATAAAAGATTGCAAACACAAAAAAATCTTGGTAAAGTACTAACTTTACTATGAAGAAGTTTTTATGGTAATTATTGAATGTGTCGTGAGATCAGTCAAACAAAGTACGCCACGAATCTAAATAACTTTGTTTTTATCCGTAACTATGTAACTATAAAAACAAGATAATTCGTGACCACGACTTGGCTGGATTGGTGTTGAACGTAAATTTTACAAACTGCAACATTATTACGATAATTACCTACCTACGTAAATGGTAAAGTTTAAAAATTTATACCTCAGCAAGGAATCAAACCTGCTGCTGACTAAACAGGAAAGGGTTAACATTGTGTAATCATCGTGTAATCAAAAACCCTTACAGCATTGCTCTAAGACAAAAGCGCAATATTCAAAAATTTATTTAGTATCTGCTAGGATCATTGAGAATAAATTCCGCTTCTTCCAGCTATCCACCCTATGGACTTGTTAGTTTTCATTCACATATCTCTCCTGGTGGCGATTTGTGCAATTTAACTTTAATTTAATTTAAAAAAAGTTAAATTGCTACTCCGCCAGGGGAGATGAGCGAAGAAATAATTCCACATATACACCTTAGGTTGGATAGCTGGGGCATAGATGGAACAGACGATAAATTTCCCTTACAAAGTGTATTCGAATTTTAAAATTCGATATCATTTGCATCGGGGTCCATATGCTTTATTCTCAATGTTCCTAACACACACTATAACCTAATCAGATTAAAACTATCGATAAAACAATCACGCATCGCTGTTGTACTCCCTAAGTTAAACCACGGCCGTCACCAGGACGTCACCGAGAACCGAGCCGAACCGAATTGAGGTGGACACGCGGCCATAGTAAATGTATGTACCGCTACTTCGGCGCCGTCATCTCTATCTCGGCGACGTCCCGGTGACGGCGGCGGTGCACAAACGGCCTAAGCGTTGGTCTGGCCGTGGAAGGGCACGTACACGACGGGCGCCGTGCCCGTCTTCTCGTTGTCCGGGTTGAGCGACGTGTACGCGTTGATCATGCGCTCCTGGATCTCCCACTTCCTGCGCTCGCGCTCAGACTTGGCCTTGCGGATCGCGCTCGCCAGCGAGAACGAGAAGATGATGCCGATCACCTGCAAATAACATGGCATCATCATCAGCCCGCACTAGTCTATTGCAGGACTTAGGTCTCCCTCGTTTCTACGCTTCCAGTGTAGTTAGCTGTTATAAATAGTGTTGCGACTTGCGATATAGACTTTTCTGACACCGAAAACTGGTCACAATATCGATATTAGAGAAACATGTCAAATAAGTCCATGGTATCGATTGCGCAAAATGAGCATTACCTACATAGTTGGACACAAAAGATCTGTCTTGTTCTATTGTGGGCATTTTTCCCACCTCTACTGGTAGGCGAAAACGTTCAGGTGTAACACTGTCCAACACACAGGAGTTGCAGTGGAAGTTAAGTGACAAGGGCTTCAAACAATTGTTGAAGCCCACCTTATGATTATTCCACTTAGTGCTGCAGAACTATCGATGGACAGAAGAAATCTATAAGTCTTATTGTCCGTTAGATTTCTTATGTTGTTCTACCCTGATTCCAATAGAGCGACACAGCTATAACAACTAAGCTCTTTATAGAAAAGAAAACACAATCTCACCTGAATGAAGGCAATAGTCATGGCCCCAGCTCCCAAGAGCCCAGAGCTCTGCCAGACCAGATAAAACACTTTCGGCAGACAGCCGTTCATGAAGATCTCGTCGCACATCTCGTTGAGGTACCCGCCACCGACCAGGATATCCTCGTAATGAGAGGAGGAACAGCAAGAGTTGGGGACGGTGATGTTGTTGGCGACGAGACCAGTGGCCCCAGCCGGGGGCTTCACGTTGCCCCAGTCTTCGTAACCATCAATGCCGCAGCAGTTGAGCTGAAATTACAATACATTGTCGTGCAATAGGAGAGTACCAGTCGAACTAGCTAATTCCAAAATAGAGACGCTAAGTATTAATACTACTTTAGAAAACTACTTTTTTAGAAAGTAACACCATTACTAATCTACAAATATGAAAAAATATGCTCTGGATTAAATGCGATTTCTTCAGAAAGATCGTCAGTATTATGTTTTTTTCTTTAGATAGCTTTGGTTATCAGACGATCGATTTACCCTATCGGATTAGAAAGTTTAATTACGTAGGGTTCCTTAATTAGAATTATATCCAAAGTATGTTCTCCGTCTAGTTGTTTATCAAGCGATTGCCTCGGAAGTCAGAAGTTGTGGGTTCAATTTGTACAAGTTAACTAGATGCCTTTTGTTAGTGCAAAGATTTTTTTTTTGTTTTTATTTTGTTTACATAAAGAGGAAAATCTTCTGTTTTTTAAACAAAAATACCGTACGTGAACGGAATATGTTATTTATAATTGGTAGGTCTAAAGAAAATGATTGTCTCAAGGACAAATGACAGGAAAACTTGCTAAGCCATTATTCAGATAGCATTGTTTATTCAAGTTATTGTCTTATACCATTCTAGGTATATAAACAGTCATCTCAATATTGTCGGCCTGGTAACGTCCGCTGATGGGCATAGGCTTTTTGTCACCTTATTTTAGTAGTTTTCCATTCGGCAAAATACTGACTAGTATATGCTTAACGGCTTGCCTGATCAATTAGGTGTGCATGGCTCTGTGGACCTCCTCCACCCGTACTCCGGACAGCCACCACCAGATCTTACCCAATCGTTCCCTGGGCTCAAATTGACTTCAATGTATAAAAAGACCCTTTGGCCCTTATTTTGTTTTCAGTACCTACTATAATTTAAATGATCCACTTACCCTGCTCTGGATGAAGTCGAAGGCGGCCTCCACCTCTGGATCCTGGTAATAGTATGGCAACGTTGACCTAAGGTTCAGGTCGAGCATGTCCCCGAGCTGCGAGCGGAGGCTGTACGCCGTGATGGCGGCGGCTAACTCCAGTATCAGCACGATTGTCAGGATCACTGCGAACTGATGCAAACAATGCTTGTTGACAGGATGCTAATGTTCCGACCACAGGCCGACTATTGACTACAGACATAAATACTATTATGGCTATTAAAATGGGGGTGCTCACAGACGGAGCGTGTGTGAAGAGAATGAAGAGACTGAGACTGATGCGAAAGAGGTGTGTCGGGATACTTGGCGCTCCGTTCTTTCTGCTTACCCCATCAGGGAAAGCGTGAAGATATGTATGTGTATAAAAGAGAACGATATCTGCCGAGATCCCGCCAAAAAGTCGCCGGTTTTATCCACCGCTTTCAGTCCCTGTGTGTGTTGTGTTTTGTCGGCTGGTATTGTTCGCTGCGCTGATACTACGCTAGTTGCGAACATGCATTTTGAACATATCTAGGGATCTTTGTAAAACTTCACTTCAACTACTCAACTTGAGTTTTTCTTTGTCTACAACCACAATGCTATCATGTCCTACAAAGAAATCTCTTATTACAGTGTTTAATACTTACAATGTTAACGAGGCAGGTGCTCTCCTTGAGAGCGCCGATGCACCCGAACAGCGAGACGAACAGCATGATGATGCCGATGGCGATGATGAGAGTCGCCGGCGAGAAGTAGCGGTCGTCCAGGAAGAAGGACACATTGTGGTAGAACGCGTAGATGGTCGTGCCCACGGAAATGATCAGGGCTGACGTGAGCTGCAAGCCGATGGGAAACAAATTAATTCTTGCGGTGATCACAATCAAACTTGTTGATGTAGTATACTACCTATAGGTAGTACCTATTGGTGTATTACCTATGACTATGTATTATTGTAAACTTTAGTTTACAAATCTGTGCCTATGACAGTATATTAAAAACTAAACAAACGAACTGAGAGGTAGGTACGAGTATATTGGGACAAATAATTTAACATTGATAGGACTAATTGGATTGATTGGACTTTCAAATTTTTTATTCTCCTGTGGCCACCCAGGTGGTCTGTGCCTGTGGCGACGAACCCATGAGACAGCGTTCGAGATAAGAAATCTTAAATGAGTTAGTATCAGAATGATTGGATCTCAAATTGTCCACGTCGTTCTTTGTATAAATCTCAAAATGCCTAAGTCGCAAAATGACTACATCGCAGAAAACAGCTATAGACCAACGAAGCGGTCAATTTCGCATATAAGTAACCCAAGGTCTTTTTCAGAAAATTCGTCTGAACAGCAATTTTTTTATCGTTTCGCATTAGGTACTCTTATGTATGCTCTACTCCAGGTATGTAAAATCTGATTTTCGGGTACAAAAAAATTGTTCTTATACCAAGGTCCAATCTAGGGTCATCACATCAGAATTGAATTGAAGCACGTGCCTTAGTTCATAAGGTTCAAGGTCCGAGCTGCAGTGACCTCGTGTCTCTAATCATCAACTATTTAAAAAATCTGATTTTTGGGTTAAAAATAGTAGTTACATATTGTAAGTAGGTACCTACTTAAACATCATATATAATAGTTCTGTCATTGGCATATGCACAATAAGTTAATTATCTGTAACTAGCTTTAAATTTCAGAATGAATAAGTAAAATAACAATAAAATAATTAGGTAAGTACTAAATCATGGTTAGTCAGATTACTTGAGATTACTGAAACTTCGACCAGCTAGAGTGACGCACAGCTCTATTATTATACAAACGTATAGTTCTGCATAAATTAACACCAGACATAAATGTGCCTGTCTGTAGTTTGTATACGTGTTTTGTATCGGTTATGGGAAAATCAATAGTATTGATAACTACTCAAGCAGCAGGCGGCGATGACGGCCTTGGCCATGTTATCGATTCGCTATTATTATAAATAACTGCCTCATGTTTTTATATTTTACAAGTGCCATAACAAATTTCAGTAGGTAACTTGCATACTGCTGGCTGGGAAACATAGGTACCTACTTGTATGTTTCCCAGCTTGTAGGCTCGTAGTTTATAGGTTTACTACTTTTGCAATTCCGGAGGGTTTTAACCAACAGTTTGTCACAACTACCTACTAGTTTTTGCGACTCAGAAATATTAGATCACAAAATATATAGATGCAATCAAAAATAGTAGACTTACTAATAGTAGACTTACTAACAGAAAATTATACAAAACCAAATCCAATTATAATGTGTTTTGTTTCGAGACGCGCATTTGCGCAGCATTTCACATGTCAACAGTATTTATTATGTTCCAATTGTTGGAGTGCAAGCCACGCCATTTTGTTAAAAGATAGATCAGACGCTTTCTTTGACGGTGTTACCTTCTGAGTCACTTACGAAACAATAAATTGCGTCAGTCGCCTTTTTCTTATCTCTGCTGAATGATGACTTCAGCCATTAGACTCGACCGTTTTATGCGATAGGTAGGTGCGCTACATATAGTAGGTAAACGATATGGAATCCAATAACTTGAAGCATTTACTTAGATAAAACGTCCACTGCTGGACATAGGCTTTCACTCAAGTTTTCCGCCTTAAGTCACAAGAGTTTTGACTATTTTGCATTCAGTGGTGGTATTTGAAGCATTGGGTGTTGTTTTGCCCCCTTAGGTGTTCTCGAAACAATAATAAAATGATTAGAGTCCATCATTTGATTTAGTTAGATTTATGCCTATCTTTTTGTTTACATTAGACATTTGTAGTTTGAATAATACGCAATACAATCTACTGAAAGATAGGTACCATCACGAACACAACTGTACAATATTTACCTATATTTCTTACCACACTAAGACAGATCCTTGTTGACGACTGTACACTTAATCTGCAATACGCCCTACTTATAAATCACCACGTAAAACACCGATAAGCATTGCAAACAATGGCGCAATTACCCAAACTGCGGTGACTGTCAAACTGAACTCACCACGAATATTGCAGTAAGGCACAGCAGCAAGTACTTAATGCATCGCATGCCCACTTCTAGATTGTTCGCCATCTTTCACTTGTCTTGTATCCCCGCGACACGACACTACACTAAACTTTAGTGACTAAATGAAGGTAATTTTCAGTCGTTTGTTATCAATGTTGATAGATAACGTATCACGGTGTCGGCTCGGCTGGGCTCGGGCGACGTTCGTCGCGCGCGACTGGCTGCTTCAACTGTTTCAATGCCATGGAAAACATGGTCGATTTTTCCTCATAGTCATTAGCTGTAGCGCTAAGTGTGAGTGTAAATAGCCGCGTCATCATTTATGTAATGTTACCGAGGTGATTCCGACGCAAAAGGCTAAACAACTCTTTTTTTTCTTTTTTTTTGTCTGTAAGCAAAAATAATTAATTTAAACATGAATTAAATAAAAATAGAGATGAATTAAGCTTCATAATTCATAAATGAATTTACTTACTAAATGATTTAGTAACTTTTTATGCAATTATATTTTTTACCACTTTAAAAAAAGAAAACCTCTCATTCTCGCTTGAGAATCGTCTTGTATACTTTGCGTCGCGAAATACTTTGGCCTTTATATAATTTTAAGGTACTTATAGGTACTATACTGTGGTAGTACTTTCTACTTCTTATAATTCTGTGGATAATACTCCCAGTTCTACTTATAATTCTGCAAACAATTCTGTCAAAATGCTGAGGTGAGCGCTGGTGAGCGGGCGGAAGGGACTGCATGCTCATTGGTCGAACTAAAATGACTTTGTATTCTGATAAGCTGCCAAAAATGTTCTGATAGTTAGATAGATAGATAGTGTAAGTCGATGTTAAATTCAGGTGACGGACAGCAGATAGGCAACTTCATATACCTATTGCGATCGCTAATTAGTCTTTCCCAGTATAGGACTAGGGTATAAGCCTTTAGGAATGGCCTTATAGATTCACAGCCTTTGTCATAGTATTCTATCGATATAACACATCGGCCCCTTATAAAATCTGTTGTATGCTTTTCACATGTGTTGCCATGTTTGGGTTAATAATTGTTGTCTAAAATTAGATAATTGTAGGCAATTATCACTATTCGGTGGAGTTAGCTAACTAGTCAGCTGTTTCTATTGGCTTGTGGAATAAGATTTTCTTTCCTGTGGGAACACTTTCCCATCTGTAAAAAGTTGGCATCCTGTATAAGGTAGAAAGGTAAGGTATAAAGGTTGTCTGGAAGAAATCGCTCTTAGCGATAAGCGCCTAGATATTGTATCTGTTTTTTTCTTTTTTGTCTGTAATTTTTAAATGTGCAATAAAGTGTATTGAATTGAATTGAAGGTAGGATATTATGCATGTACCTAGCTCATGCATAATGCCAGGGAAGGGAATACAGTTACATGTTACCACAAGGAAAACATAATTCACGACAGGAAAATTCACAGGAACCGCGACGATTTTAAATACTAATACAGAAAACTTTGTAGGTAGGTAGGTATACAAATTTTTAACCATTTATTTTAATAATAAACTTAGTACCTACTGTTTAATTAAATAACACAACTCTTTAATTATTCTATGTTTATATTTATTTATCAGTAGGTATAAAACAAGCACACTTAAATCTAACGCTATTTTACAGACACAACATTTTAAGTAAGTACAATATTTTCATAATATTAATACACTAGACTAAGTGTTGATAATAGAGTAGGCATTATAGAAATATACCGGAATAAATTAAAAAGTTGTATGTGAAATAGGTGGACTAAAGCCAAAAATATATAAAATGCATTTGTTTTCGTTTTGAAATTATACCAAAGTCATTAGTCGTCAATGAGTAACATTCCACCGCGTTCGTTCCGACCCTTGGGTTGGGAGCTTTCGACTAAAGTTTGTTTATTGGTCCTTCGAGCTGGATTTGGTAGTTATTCTTTTTCCTTCCGCATCTAAATTAAGTACATACAATAGATCGCTGAATTATGCTATAGTGCAGGCAGAAGGCATATTGAGAAACACTAACATTACCTATCTTATGTTATCTAATTACTGCGGGTGAACTATTGTACATTCTGATAAATCGATGCGATAATGATAGCTAAGTTAGACTCAAAATAGGTAAGCGAGGAATTATTGTATGATCTAGACAGCCTGAAATCACAAAAGACTAAATTACATTTATAGAGCTAGTACATTCACGGTGTCTACCGCATCTAGGCGTAAGCTTCCTGTTTTGACATCTTGGCTATCCAAAACGCACCCCCCACCGCTGCACCCTGGAACAAGATATAAATGGTATTGTTAGCCTCTTCGTTCCTCCTCTGTTCATCGTGATAAGCATTTATTATAGAAGTACTGCTCAAATAAAGGACCAGAGTGCATTTTTCATGCATTCGAGGTCACTTTGAGCCCTTGGATCTCCGTCAGGGAACAGTTTGCGGGAGATCTGAAGGCTGTCTGGAGTATACGGATGGAGGAGGTCCAGACAGCCGTACACACTTAACTGATCAGGCAAGCCGTTTCCACCTCTTATCTCAAATTAAGGATAATCTTATCTTAAGGATTAGCAAGCTGCAGTGGCAGTGGGCAGGTCACTTGGTTGCGGCAGACGAGTTCTGGAGTGGAGACCGCGGACCGGTACGCGCAGCGTAGACCCTCCACCAGGTGCACCGACGACCTGAAGAAGGTGGCCGGGAGCGGGGATGGTGGCGTTCATTAGGGAAGGCCTATATCCAGCAGTGGACGTCGAAAGGCTGATATGATGATGTACCGTATAGGAGCTAAAGAGCAACGCACCTGCATGAGTACGAGAAACACGCCGGCGACGCCGATGGAGGCGACGTGGCCGCGGATCCAGTTGCCGAAGGCGGTGGCGCAGCCCGCGGCGAAGGCGTTGCTCGCGTCGCAGGTGAACACGCCGACGGTGCCGGTGACGCGCGGGCAGCAGCTCACCGGGATGCCGGGCAGCGGCAGCTCCGCCGCCTGCCGGCTCGGGCTGGTCACGTGCTCCACCCAGTTGCTCGCGTTCGTCACGCCGCAGCACTGGAACTGCACGACCAAACCGCATATTAATAGATGACAAGCTTTTGTAGCTTGCGAACTTTCATAGCGAACATTACGCAAGGACGTTGTATTCTATCCAATTTCGATGGTATCGGTGTTGTCTCACTACTGGTTGTGAGAAAGTATACTAAACGGCTTTGAAATTGGATCCTAAGTAGGTACTAATATTATAAACGCGAAAATTTGTAAAGATGTTTGGATGTATGTTCAGATGCTTGTTACTCTTTCATGCAAAAAATATGCAACAGATCTTGATGAAACTTTACAGTAAAATAGAGATTAGATTTCATCTTCATTGTTAAGTAGGAAACTAGCTTCACACAGAAGAGAATATTTCAGACATAATACCTTCGGCTCCGTTCATTCTGCGTAGGTATCCCGGTCAGGGATGTTGCTTATAGATATATGAAGGTTGTGCTTCATTTCTATGTGTCGTAGAAGGAAGAGCTCAACCCATAAGGTTTGGTCAAACCGAATGCAGCACAGTGCAGCATTATGACGTTTAATTTTACAACGCTGCCCTGCGCTGTGCTGTGCTGCATTCGGTTTGACCAGCCCTTCCAAAGATACTCACGTCTTGCTGCACCTCGTCCCAAAGGGCGGTGACCTCGTCGTTCTTGTTGTATAGCTGCAAGGAGGTGGTGAGCTCCGTCTGAATGAGGGCGATGGCGTTACCCTTCAAGGCGAAGCCGGCGATGCAGGCGGACAGTTGGAATATAAACATCAGGATCATGGCGCCCACAAACTGCAGCAGAAATAAGATATTTTATTCAGAGCGATTGATACCTCAGTTATATTACCATCTTCCAGGTTGGACATTTTAAATTTTATGTGCCACTTCCCACTTTGGATATTGGGAATATAATATTATTGTATTATTTTGTTGCCATCAATATCATCAATCAATATAAGCTTAAAGAAACTGACGGACTGATCAACGCACACCCCAAACCGCTGAGTTTAGAGACTTGAAAATTTTCACAAAGGTTTCATATAGCTATGACATCCAAAGGAAAGGTTTTTTTTTTGCGGAAAAAACTTTTCTACGCGGACGAAGCCGCGAGAAACAGGTCGTCAATATTGAGGTGAGTTAGAATAATTCGTTTCGATGCACGATGATTGTGGCGTATTAACCCTTCACAGATTAATATTTTTGTACTTGAAAGGTACAGATAGAGCGGGTGCTCACAGACGGACACGTAAAGAGCACTCGCGTCCCACGGCGAGCGTGTATGAAGAGAATGATGAGAATAAGCGAAGCGAAAGAGGTGTGTCAGGATCGCGATACTTGGCGCTCCGTTCTTTCTGCCTACCCCGCCAGGGACATAGCGTGAAGATATGTATGTATGTATGTAGGTACAATTATAACAATCTGTTTTTTTTGTTTATTTTTGTTAGTGACTGTACGTATATGTATGAATTGGGGAGATAGAACAATAATAAAGCTTATTTACGAAACTTATTCCCTGAGCTAAATAAGTATGAAATAATAGAATAGTTTAGCCTCCCCTAAACGATACACCTGTGCAAACAAATATCTACCTATCGCATTTATCTACTTTTTATCTTCAAGATAAATAACCTTACATGATATGTGTAAAATAAATGAATGTCGAACGATAACAATGATAAAACAATACGGACAGTCGATATTCTTTGTGCTGTGTATGTCCGAGTTGTATAGATACTCTAGCTAGTTTACAATTGGGCTATGGCCATTGATTGGAAAATGTGACTTCTTGTTTAACCTCTAGATACCCGCCGGTTCGATTACGAGACAGCAAGAGTCAAATCATCTTTGTATGCTGTAATGAACACTTTTCGAGTTATGGAGGGTAAACTCTAAAATAAAAATGACTAGGTAAACGGAATCCTACGCTATGCAGGGTCCGACACACATTAAAATTTGGCCGGTTAAAATTAAGGTTCATCAATGTCAACAACAAACAACATGGATTATAGTATAGAGAAACTCTTTTTTTCTATTTGATTTGATACCTGCATGCCTGTACAAAAAAAATGCCCGACAATGGGAAAAACTTGTTTGGGAATTTCAGAAAAATCGTTATTTTGCGACAATGTAAGTTGCGTGCGTTGCCTTCGATATGACAGAACCCGTTAAGTCGTAAATAATATTCTTATTAAACTTTTTGCTCTTCATTTACCTACTATGTATTTGATGTATTGCTATACAAAATTAAAGGCAGCTAGGTAGGTAGGCCATAGTATGTATGTCATTTAGCTGCCTTGATTCTAGCCTCAATTAGTAATTATCGAAATTCGCTTTTATTAGAAGTCCAATTTGGTCAACGAGACCTGAGAAACAGTATGTGCAAATTAAAAATATTTGTCTATGAAAATATGCAATTATTATTTCGTAACTTAAATTAGATTAAAGTGCATACTATATGGTACCATATTCGATCTTCGAGATTGTGGAATAATTTTACAGTATGATGTCCATTGTTTACAGACTTGTAAACTTCTAATGTCAGCGACATGTGATCGTCCGGAATTAGAGCAGGCCACCGGCCGGTTAATCTTATTTTGTCTCTGGCGGGCGGCGCGCGCCCTATTTATTTAACTACGACATACAAAACAAATGTCACTTAGCTAATTTCACTTCCAGCTGCGTACGCGTTTATTCATGGCCGACAGGAAAAAGCGTTTTTTTCTTGGCAGGCTTTCCCCTTCGGTAACTATGGTTTTTCATGAATGGGATAAATTTATTGGATATTTTCATAAAACGGAAAAAAATCCAAGTCATCCATCAATAGCTCGCTACGCTCCCAGTTTTACGGTTTTATTAAATCTGTGATTGGGATAGCCAGTTGTGATAGATGGAAGGGGGGGGGGGGGAGGTACAGATTGGATTCTAATTAAAGGTAAACCTATTTTGATTAATCAATTTTGGTTTTAACGAACGGGTTATTATGAATATCTTTCAAGGCCCAAAGTTGTTAACAACCGAATTCAGCTATATTTTTGTAACTGCACGAAGACTCAATGACTGCACACTGCCTTTGCCTTATTATCAATCACAATCTATATACCTAGTCACCTAAAAAATCAAATACCGACCACAAACCGATATCGATTTGGGGCAGGGTTTAATTATAATCTTCGGGATGCCCCGGATGTGTGGCAGTCACTGGGGAATTCCTATGCCCAGCAGTTGACATTGACGACATGTTATGATTTAATAGATATTATGATGATGTAGTCTCGATTAAATCGATAAACAATAACAAACTTCATTAAAACGCTGCAGGTGTACAGAATACAGCCTGCCCTACTTTTTCATTTCGAGCTGCGAAACCTAAAAGAGACGGATAAACAGTTAGGGTTCTAGTCAGAGGTACTTACAGCCATGTTCATGGTGTAGTTCTCCATGAGCGCGCCATAGAACCCAGCGAAGGAGATGAGGAAGATGATGACGCCGGTGGCGATGCAGAAGGCGGGCAGAGAGAAGAACCGGTGCGTGAGGAACTCGGCGTACGTGTTGTATGCGGCCTGCACCGACGCGCCGACCGCCAGGATTATGATACCGGTGATCTGGAACATTGTTAATTAGGTTTTAAAACCACTGGACAGGTACGTAATATTTTACTAGTAAATCTAATTATATATTGTAATTATATATGTAATGAATATTACTAATAAATTAAGTCTATGTCTATAAATATTAGGCACGATTCTGAAGGAACAAATAAAGCACTAAAATGTTTCTTTAACTGTCAAACAGTATTGTGAAGTTATGGACGAAACTAATTTTAGTGCTGTCCAATTTTAAAGTAATTTGTTTGCTTAGGAAGGTTCAAAGAATAGGTAATTTCTATACAAATGCTAATTGACTTGAATGGTAATTACATTAGTTCAAAGACTTAAACCTCCACGTCCAAGAACGAATTCTAAGAGTCGGTTCAGGAGTTCTATTTTTGAATCGCTCTCCTCGCTTTGAGGGGTCAATTCTACTGATTTTTGTATTGGATATCGAAGGGAAATTAGTAGAATCGACCGCTCGAAGCGAGGAGAACGATTCAAAAATTGAGCTCCTGACCAAGCGGAAATTCATGTGAACTCCGCCAACCCGCACTGGGCCAGCGCGGTGGAGTAAGGCCCGTACTCCCTCCCTCGTTACGAGGGTATAGCCTATGTCACTACACAGTGGAGAAATAGGTTGTTGATTTGATTTGAAACATCTGTACTTATTTACCAATAATTATAAGATTATGGGTAGGTAATATCTTACAGTGGGGTAGGTGAAGAATAAAGCAAAGAGGAATAAAGTTACGTCCTAGTTTTCATATATACGTCACTAACGATATAATTCAGACATAATGTTTGTCAATGTATTAGGTATACTTAAACAAACAAATTTGGAGACAGACTGCGCTATCGTCCGTATTAAAAAGTACCTAGATTACGTACCATTAATGACGCATTAAATGTAAGGTAATGATTATCTGGCGTAATATGTACGAAAGTGTAGTTTATTAGTAGAGGCTTGGTTCAACAGTTTTTTTGAGTGAATACAGAGTCAGTTCGAGTCCTCAGGGTGACAACGTACTTGCAGAGCCCTCACGGTAACAACGTTGCATGCAGCCTTGATTGCAAGCAGCAGCAATCCGAAGGCTTATGACCAGCAGTGGATATCGAAAGGCTCTTAATATGATGATGATCCGACGATGGCAATAGTTAGCGAGTAGACGGTGTTTTTTATCATTTCAAACGGTTATACCGGCTTTCGAGCGCCTGGGGTCTTGGATTCGATTCCTATTAGGGACAGGAAACTTTGTTGGTCCTAGTCTGCGGATGTTCAAATATTAACATCCATAAATTAGACAAGGATTGTCTAATTCACGTAGTACAGGAGAAAATCTGGATTATACGTTTGAAGAGTGGAAATTCCAAAGGATGTTAGTGCAAATTGCAATAGACTATTATTGTTCGTCTTTCTTTTCATTTGTTTAATAAGTTGTTTAGCTTTTTTTTAATAGACTGTATTGCAATTGTCACTTACAACTTTTGGAATATCCACTCTTCATATTTTGTGCATGAAAATATTTATTTATTTTGTCCATAAAAAAGATAACAGGTTGATTATTAAAGTGAGTGAACTCATAGGTAGTCATATTTTTATATCATTCCGATCAGGATTTAGGTTGTGATAATTTAAGTAGGTATCTACCTACTTAGGTACCTACCTACCAACATGTAATTAAGGTGATATAAAAGGATCATTTTTTTGAATGAATGCATTTGACTTGTAATTAATAAATAAGTAAGCAACATGTATAGCGATTTACCAGCTGTTTCCTGCGGCTTCGCCCGCGTAGAAAGATTTTTCTGCGGGAAAAAACCCGAGTTTTTTTTATGTAGCATATAATATGTACTAACTTATCGTTTTACCACGCATTATCTGCATGACCCAAAGATCAACTGGTAGAGAATGCCATACTGGCAATAAGTTCGTTTTTTGTACTATTGTGTGAAAAATAAAACTTATATCTATGAGTATTTCGTAATTTTCTCAAGGGTTCTTTGTAACTTTTAAATAGGGTGCCTCCCATACAAAATATATGAAAAAATCGATTATCTCAAATACTATGCCACAATTTGCTTGAGCATTCGTTATAGAACCATACCTATATCCTATCTACCTTTATTACTTACCCATTGGTCTGGGAAAAATCGCTAAACCATACAAAACAAAGTGTCAAATAAAGTAAATAAAGAAATGGCTCATAGCGATAAGACCGCCTAGTTGTACCTTCTAAATCTAATGTATTATTGTATTCTGTTTTATTTTTAGTGCAATAAAGAGTATTGAATTGAATTGAAAGTGTTTCTTTCTATTCTAAATAAACATATTCTTACGCTATTCATATTTCACTATAGGGCCGTGAAAGCCTAGAAAAGTAGAAACTAACTCACCTTCGGTATACGTAGATATAGCTAGGACTTTCTTGTCATTGATGTTATCTATCCGTTTAGGATTGAATGACGAAATCGGTCAGCTCCGCTCAAAAAAACTATAAAAAACACTCGTTAATACGATTGAAACTCACCAGAAATAGGAAATTCACCGCCACTAAGGTGTATTTCACCGTTGTAAAAACTTTGGACATCATTTTCGCTGTGAATACCTACAAACTACTTGTATATTTAAATCTACAATGGTGCACAGCCGCTACTGGCGCGACAATGCCACCGTATGCCATTTCCACGGCGGATATTTTTATCGGCATATATTCTAATCTTGATAAGAAAGGCAAGCGAATTTATCTCGAGGTTCCTAGTCTATGAAGCTTTGTTTTCAGTTACTGATAATAATGGAAGCAAATGATTCATGCAGCAATATTTTTTTTACTATTGCCACTCGAAAATGAATTCACCCACCCATTAGATACCTATATACCTACCTTTTTTTCCTATATTTTTCGGGTTCTCAATAACTGCTTGGTCGGCCCGGGGCGTCATCAAATCCTCACTATTAGACCAAGTGTAGGTAGGTATCTCCTTTATTTTAAGTATAGATTACAACATGTATTTACAATATTATGGTAATTTAAAAAAGGTAGGTGTCATAATTTACAAATTGATAATTCAGAATTCAGTAAAACAAAAGAATACGGCTCGCGCGCAAATTTCACTTTTTAAATTTTTCTTTCTTTGTTTATTTATTGTACCTACAGGAAAAGTAAGTGGCCAGTATCATTTTGCGAACTTCAATAAAAAAACTGTTGTTTTGGCAAAGGTTGACAGACCTACGTTACCTACATAACAAGACATACTCATTTAGCAAAAAATTAAAAAAAAAACAGCACGCTATCGATTTTCTTAAAGTTTGACCGCCCGCATTGTATGTGTGACGTCATATTCTACCTCGTTTTCAAAAAGTAACCGGGTAGGCACTTTTGAGGAGGTGTGCCAACTAAATATAGTCAGGTAGGTACCTAGTATACTTGGTTACTATACTTAATTAACTATTTATTTTTCCTGCAGTCAAATATAAAGTTCAGTAAGTAGGTAGTAAAAAGTACATAGATAAACTCGTGAAAACAAACTATGCACAAAACTGAGCGAAGCAAGGTTACAACCTTGCTTCGCTCGGGCAGGATTCCACTCTAGAATCCTTCGCTGCAAACTAGTCCCTCGAAGGGTGAAACTTATTCAAAGAGAATGAACGTGGGTCCGATAGTTTAAAAAAAAACATACATACAGACGAACATAGTACCTCCTCCTTTTTGGAAGTCGGTAATAAAAGGCAAAAATTCTATTTGATCGTTTATTTATGACTCTAGTTCTATCTCTTCATACTTCGCTCTCCAGGCCAACCAGCAGGCTGTCACCGTGATCGGGATCTGGAATGACAGTTACTCACATAAAATAGTACATTGTTAACCTAGGTGTGAAAGTAACTTATTTAAGTCCCGAGACGGGGTTTGGCGCCCGACGCGTAGCGAGGGCCCCAATAGTTCGAGGCACCTCTAAATAAGTCTTGAACCCGAGGGAAACACTGTGCTTTTCATTAAGAATACACTGAAAGTAAAAACAAAAACATAAAATGAGTGTTAATACAAATCTCTGCTATACGGAAGTATAAACAAAACTCTACAACTCGAAAAAACAAATGAAGATCGGATTGCCGCTTTCCCGTCTACTTTGTTTTTTTTTCTGTGGCCGGCCAGCTATTCTGCCATTATTTTTCATTTCCATCATTGAAAAAATTGTAAATATTTTGCCCAAATCTATGTTATTTTAAAGAAATAGTTGACAGTAATAATTATAATAAAGTCATTTTAAAAATATATTCTTTAATTATTACATTACTTTATGTTATTTCAATTTTACATCGCGCTGTAATTGAGTGGCTGTATAGACAGTTGGAACATGGTCCAATAGAAATGTCAAAATAGTACTTGTTTTTTTTATATAATTTGACAGCTGTCAGTTGAAAGCGATTCTCCCTAGGGCTGAGATGTATTACTTTCAACCCGCTACTCAGGCAACTTCAGACCTACTTTCAGAGTATGAGTAATGAAAAAATATAAATAACCATTACATTTACAGTGGACAACATTATGAATTCAAATCAATAGCCTAATACTACTATACAGAGTCTGCGCACACCTTAGTCAAGACGAAGACATATTATAGAAGAACGAGAGCCAAGGATTTATTAATTATCTGTATCTTAGGGTCTTTCGCCAGTCGCCACAGATAACAGTTTCTTACGGCTCTCGCTCGGACCGTTTGAGCCGGGAAGGCATTAGGGACATGGTCACAAACCTGTAAACAGGTGGCGATGAGCGCGATGACGGCGAGCACGAACGCGTTGTAGCTGAGCCACTCGCCGAGCGCCTGCGAGCAGCCCGAGAGGTGCGCGTTCGCCGTGGTGCACTCGAACGGGGAGATGGTGCCGTAGTCGATGTAGCAGCAGCTCACCGGGATGCGGTTCGACACCCAGTCGAAACGGCTCACGGCGCCGCAGCACTCGAACTCAATACATAATCATCTATTATACATTATCCTACTACTTAGTCCTTCTATATCTACTACATAATACTATAAGGCGTATCCCAGACACACGCCGTAGGCCGCCACCGCAGGCCGCAGCTTCAATATGAAAACGCAGGCCGCGCTTGTCTGAAGTCTCACACACATTGCGTGGAATACAACGACAGGCGCGCCACCACCGGCACCGCCGCGTGTGTCTGTGATACGCCTAAAGGCGAAAGTTTGTAATTATGTTTGGGAGTTTGGATTTAACAGACATCCAGAGTAACATATTCTGTTAAAAACTATGGAACAGGATGAAAAATACAGTAACTAATTACAGATTAGAATAGCTGGACAATTAATTGCCAAATCCTTATAATTAATGTGGTTGAAAATATTTAATACGGCTACGGGTTTTCATGGGAACTCCTAATGAACTAAATAGTTAAAACATATTGCCAACAGATGGTGCTGATACAGAAAATACAATAATACATGGATGGAACACATAGATTTCACATTGTACCTACCTATAGGTAGGGAAGACTTGTTCCCACGGGAAAAACTTTCAGTGCAGTGAACAGCTAAGATATTATGGCTTAAAGGTCTAGTAGCCAAGCCAAGATTCGTTAAAAAAACTTACTGTTGTATGCAAGTTGTCCCACTGCGCGGTGATCTCGCGCCGGGTGCCGTAGAACTGCATGCTGGCCACCATAACGGGCCGGATGTCCGTCGCGGCGTCGGTCCTCAGCCGGAAGTTGACGATCACCAGCGATATCTCGAAGATCAGGACCACAAGTAGTAGTATCACGTACTGGAAATGCAGAATACCATTTTAGGGCTCCGTGTTTCAAAGCGGATACTTGATCGAAACTTCCCCGCTGAGCGGATACGTATTTATTCTTATTCTGTGACAGTACCTACGTATACTTCTTTGTACTGTGGCGACAGCAAAGACAGGGTTTTTTCGCGCGAATTTTGTAGTAGTGTGTTCTGGGATTCTCTAAACCTTTAAACTTAGGTTTACCTAGAATCTTAGGTTTACCTACAATACCTAGCCTCCAAACGGCTGGATGGATTTTAATAAATGAGGTGTCTTTAGATCCGTCGTAATCCCGAGAGTAAAGATACGTGAGGTTGTGTTGAACAAATCGCTTATAACGTTATCTAATCTCTTCTTTTGATATTTTTATCAATTTGTTTCTCTATCTGTTCGCCGTAATATGTACCGCGGTTTCTAAAAATAAAAAAAGTACCTAACGGATTCTTGCCACTTGATTTTTGTCTGCTGAATGGTGATGGTCTCTATCAGTTGACCTTTGAGTTATGCAGAAAATAAGTGCAACAGTATATATTCAGGTAGGTATTTGTCCAGCATACTACTAACCCCAGCAATATAGTAAAACTTTTTAGAGTAAGCCGCATAGAAGCCGAATGCCGAGCCGAAAATGATGATCACCCCCGTGGCGATGGCGAGCCCTGACAGCGCGTAGAAGGTCTGCGTGATGAAACCCTCGTAGTTGGTGTAGATCACCAGCGTCGCCACACCGGCCAGCAGGAGCAGGACGCCGGTGAACTGCAACAGTTTTACAATTTGAACCCCCTGAAGCATCTTCGACAATAGGTGCATTAGACAACTACACAATACCTATTTTAAATTTTTATTTGTCGTGATAATAAATAAGCATTTCACTTAATTAATACTGCATCTAGGTAGGTTAGGTACGTGTGTAGTCCCAAACCCAAACAAGCGGAACTTTAGGAGAACTTGGGGATTAACAAGGCTACGACAATTCGCAGATCCAGACCAGAACCACTTGTACAAATTGTACAATATAGTCTGTCCCCAACCCCAATATGAATCGAATCTAATCGAGGTGGTAATAAAATAATCCTCGCAGTGCCCATAGGTTATTCGTCCGCGATTGTATACGCGTGATTGCGTCGATTTGCATGTTAAAACAGAATGAAAGCAGATTATAAGACTTCTATAGTAATTATAAATGCCATTGCCATTGTATAGTCAGCAGGCGCTTAATAACATTCCTAAATTACTCTGAGCTTAGTACTATTTGATTAACGCCATTTTGGGGCTGAAGGCAAAGGGAACTCTAGTATCGAGTGTTCCTCCATTCTCTGTAACTAAGCTTCAAGTCATTCGCTGTCATATTAATGGGAAAGCCAGTCCAGTTAGTGACGGTGGGAAACGAATCTACCTACGGCCTAAAAACAGCCAATTATCCAACGAGACGATCGAAATACATAAACATGAGGTGGTAAATTTTACACGCTAGCAAGCAAGGTTTATCGTCTCCCAGAGGCTTATCTTGTTTTTCCGTCTTATCTTGTTTTTGTGTCAAATATGGTTCGAACCTGCGATCGAATTAGCCGAGGTCTTGCTGACTGAGCTTCCGTGTCAATATTTAGAAATTTTGGTCTAAATGTAAAACAAAACTGGTTGAAAGTATGAAAGAAAATAATATCAGGAAAGGTCAATTTAGGAAAATGGTATATGTAAACTATTCGACAATTTATTAGTACCTAAGTAGGTACCTACCTACTTTTACCCAGATCAGACCATTATAATCCTCTGTGCCCAGATTCCAACAGAATATTTTAACAAAAAAGCCAGTTTATTAATTTTGGAGAGTGAATTCTAAGTTTTTATGGTACTGGTCAAATCTGCAAATAAAAATCTAAATAACGCCTAAAACTCAATTAAAAATAAATGATTGCTTTTTAAAATTTGTTTGGTAATAACAAATATTTTTTGGTGACGCAAAAGCCAGTGTTGGTTTTAGCAAAAAGTTTGTAATATCTTTATAACCATCTTTTTTAATTCATCTATTATTATCATTGGGCGTTGGGTGCATTAGAATATCTAAAAGGATATAGGTAGGTAAAGAGTTTCACACGAAATATATTTGTAAACTAAAATTTTAAACTTGAACTTTATTTTATTTTATTTACCTACAGAACTAAACCATGCATTTAAGGTATGCACGTTATGCAACATACATACTTCTTTTATGTTTTATTACACATAACGTCACAAGATCACACAAGACTCAATAAGAGTTAGTATATCTTCACATCACGTACCTACTCGCAAATTTTAAATTTCACAAAGCAATCAAGATGCTGGAGGTCAATCGCGATTGGCTTACCAAAAATACACTATTCACTGCGGCTAAAGTATACTTCACTGATTTCAAAAACTTTGGAATTTTCATTTTAGGTACTTTCATATTAGGCACTTTCATTTTATAAATATTTTTAGCAGAATTGTGTCGATATACTGAAGCGATAAGTCAGACTCTGGGCCGGCCGATGTAGATATTTATCAATCATCTCAGTTATCTTGACTTCCCATCTAATCTTGAAGTCAAGTATACCCAGGTAAGCAGGTACCTAATATTATTCATATTATAGTCGCCGTGTCGGATAGTTAGACGAAAAAATTATACGTTTGAAAAATTATGAAAATACCGCGCAAGACGATACGACCTAAGACGTCTTAATATTTTCCGTAGTCTAGATTTATTTAACAATTTTTTTATTTTAGATGTCCCTAAAAACTCATTATAATATTATTTCTATTTTGTTTTCATACCATTATATTATAATGCTTGTACTCCGCATTAATATCTACTAAACTTAACGACTCGCTCTTATCTGGCAACATATGTCTGATATCGTAGAATTTGTAGTGGTGAATTTTAAATTTTACAATATAGCAACACAGGCATTTTCTGCTTGCGGTGCGGTGCGTTGAAAGTGCGTCGTGTCTTTTGTTTTTGTTAAAATTTATCAGCGGACGATAAAATTTTGCGGTAAGCCTTTGTGTATTATAGCGGTCAGTTTCTTTTGTTTAGAGTAAATAATTTACAAACAATAACACCTTTTCAGCGGTTGTAAAAACTATCTTTACCTGAACCTGAGTGACTCAGTAACAACGCAAATCGATGTTTGCTACCTGTCTGTATTGTGTAGTGTAGTGTAAACATCTTCACAGCCGCCACTCAGAGTAAATACATGTATTCTTGTTCCAGATTTTTCTGAATACTGAAAATTTTGAAAATGGCTCTCGGAGGTGGAATGTCCTGCGTGAAATACCTACTTTTTTGTTTCAACCTTCTGTTTGCGGTAAGTTTTCTAGAAAGTAGGTATATTAATTTTTATGTCTGCTGTATTTGGCGTTGACTCATTGAATAGGTTCCACTTAATCCTTCCATAACCTGCTTACGTTCACTTTATTACACTGCGCTAGGGTCAATCAAAAGAGAATGTAGATGTCCTGGTTAGTATTACTTAGTATGGACAAAAGGGGGCGAAAAAAAGTCACTTTTTCTGGAGTCGGGCGCTGCCCTGCAGCGCCCCCTTTTTTCCACTCCAACCCTCAAAAAATCAAAACTTACTTTTAGCACATAGTAAAAGCTTTTAGAAGGACTTCAGGCTAATCTATCAATGCCATTTTATGTATAGGTACCTACCTATATGCACAAAACATTTTTCTGTGAAATGAAGTAGGTAGGTACAATGAAACTAATTATTTGATCTACCTACATATAGGCACAGAGAACAGGACAAAAATTTGTATTGTAGCATTAAATTGTAATCAAACACAGTGTGACTCAGTATACCTATATGGATTGCAGCATGTAGCAGGTAAGTACCTATTAGACTAATATCAGACAATTAGATTCAAGATTAGATTGCATACAGGGAAACCTGGTGGTCAATATAACAATAATATTTATAAATTACCTTATCAGTAAAATATTGTACAATATAATTTTGTTGCAATGTAGCCACTATTACCTCTGAGCAAGTACGTACCAGTGTGTATAGCTGAGCTGGCTGACCCACTGTACTCTTTTTGTGCCACTTGTTAAGTTACTTCCTTGTTCACAGACTTCAGTAAATTAGACTACTTAACAAGCTGGTTTGATTGTGTGTGATGTAATGCTTTTACTTTACTGATACAGTTATTTACTGTCAGTTTGCTGTAGGTAGACAAAGTCACAGATTAGTAATAAATAGATATACCTACCTATACCCTTAGAATAAGACTTGTAATTGTTCTTTCTAGTGGTTCTGTCAGAACAGTAGACCTCGCCAGCCCTTATAAACCAAGCCTAAGTCGTTAGTTATTCATGATAGCAGTCGAGACTACTTTCTTGATAGGTACTTCATGGATGCCACAAAAGTTTGGAAAGTTTAAATTTTTTTCTAAATTTTTATAGACTGAATTACAAAATACAATATACTGTTTGTAAAATATTTATAAACAGTCTGAAATGAGGTAAGTCTAAAAAAATAAGTGGTATAAAAAACTGGTAGTTTGTATGCCTGTGGCAAATATCATTGCAAAATAATTATGTTTGACCTTGATTTTTGAAAGTGTCGTGTGGTTTGCCATTCCGTTTAAACAACTGGATGACATGATTTTATAGTGCAGTGGCCCTTGCGGCTACCATCTGCCTATTTACTTGTATTTATTTCGACTTAGCATAGCGGCTGGAGCATTTTCCTCAAAAACCAGAGGTGGCAAGTTCGATGTCCACTCGCCAATTAAGACAGACAACCTTGTACAATTTATAGGGGCAAAATACTGTTTAGGTAAATTTACCTGAAATAAAATGCTTATTATTATTATACTATTTACATTGTGTAACGTAGTATAGGTAACATTTTTAATGGATGTCTTTAATTTTAAATTGTTAAGTTACCGATTAATTAAACTTAGCATTGTTATAAGTAATATATACCTACCTATTTTACCTCTGGAATTGATATGAGGTTATTTCCTCTTTAACGCTTCTTTGTAATTTATCACTAGCAGAGACCCGCGACTTTGCTAGGATACCCTCATCAACAGTTTTATAAAGACAGTTTAAGTTGCTTGATTCTGATAGTGTATTTTTCTCATGCCACAGATCACTGGTCTGATCATCCTGATAGCGGGCATCAAGGCCGAGATCAACGCGCACCCCTACATCAACCTGACCGATGAGAACTTCTACAAGTCGGCGCCGGTGGTGCTCATCCTCATCGGAGTCATCGTGTTCATCGTGGCCTTCTTCGGGTGCTGCGGGGCCGTCAAGGAGAACCACTGCATGATTGTCACTGTGAGTATTCATGACAATATACACCTTGCGTATAAACAACAACAATAAATTAATAGTCTCCTGGGCCATGTCTTTTCTAATATAGGTATTGAATATAATGGGAGATTTATTCCCTAATAACCTCACCACGTTTTATGCCTGTAATAGATATTTAAATCTGCTCCTTTATATACAGTATGTGTAGATCATTACAGTAGGTACTAGGCATCAGCTCTGTGAGAATAAAATCCAGCTTATTTGAATAGTTAAGTAGGTAATACCGACATTGATTGGCCACCAATGAAGACTATTACTTACTCTGTGCCACCAGAGACTGGAGTAGTTAGTAGTAACAATATTATACACATAATAAAGCAGTGACATTACTAATTTATTATGTCATTCATTATTATATCAAGTTATTGTCATTTCATTTATCTCCTGTGTTTATTGGCTTGATTATAGAAGCGCACAGTTTAAGATCATGACTTTACCAAGACTTGTTTACTCATTTTACTTGATGTTCGTCATGCACTGTCATAGGACGTTGTTTTGCATAAAATATATACCTACTAGATGATAATTTCCACCTTTAAATGGTGATTCTTTTATGACTCTTAGCATTAATCATATACTTTCCTTAACAGGAGAGCGTGTGGTCAAATTAACCACAGGTGTTTCGACTTAAGGAAAACGTAGAAACATGCTAAGTGGACCAGGGCTCATTTAAAGCGTAGTAGGCAGTAGTAGGCCTTATGATAGGGTAGGCTCTATGATACCTAAACGGGAAGGGTAGGTGCGTTGGGCCATTTGAAAGTTATTGGGTCCTCATGACCTCTGTGCTAGTGTCAGGATTTGATTTTAACATGATTTTTTTCAATTCGCAAATAGAAAGTTAATAGTTTTTTTTGCAAGTCTCCTTTTTCCTCTGTTCTAACAAAATCGATATTTAGGACAAATGAAAAACATAGTCCCGAGATTGAGTAGAAAAAATCTAGAATTCAACTCAAGGTGTTTTTTAAAAACTTCTCTAGTTTGTTATTTTCAATAATATGACCTATACGCTACACTTGTCCACATGTTACCTACAAACCTTTAAATAACCTGACACCCAATTATATGTAGCCTACACAATTATTATTATCATATATTATCATACAGACGAGACTTCAATTTCACTAAATTCATTAAATATTGTTATCATTTCAAACGGCTTCGTAGAACCTGGAAACAATACGTTCGTCGTAGCCAGGGCGTAAGTTTTCTTTAAACGCAAACTATTCAGTTTACTGAACTGAAACAGTTGTTGTTAAAAAATAGAATCTATTTTTGTAGTTGTTTGGAAATACTTACGCATATTTAACACAAATACCTAACGCTCTCCCAACTAATCTAAACACACTCGTACGACATGATCGCGATATATTCTAATCTACACTAATATAAGAAAGTGCACAGCGTAGATCACTGCCCCCAACTCCCTGTCTTAGAGAACCATTAATACCTGGCGACACTTCTGCCCGTTTGGGATCTTTTGTCCGCCAACCCCTGCCCACCAACGGTGCCCCAATCCGTTTTCAGTGGACTCCACATAAATACATCTTAGAAACCTTACTTCTTTGACGTATCCACGTTACCTCACTATATTTTTCTTCACCGAAAAGTTTGTGGTATTATAATAAACCTTACTCAAGTCCCGAAAAACTCGTGAGTATAGGCCAAGGTTCGAACCCACGACCTCGTGAACGTGAGGCGAGTGCTCAACCAACTAGGGTACCACGGCTCCCTCTCTACCATGTCTAAGTCAATTTAATACATGTCAAGGTCTAAACCAAAATAAACTGAGCATACCTTACATAAGTTTCTATTCTAATTCACTGTCTAAAAAAGTAAAGCTTTTACCGGCGATAATAATGTAATAACCCGGCCAATCTGTGGGCCACTTGACCGGCGTGAACCCACAACCTGCGACCTCCTCGCCAGCGTCTCGGCACACTCATCACGCTAAATGGGCGTTTCCTCTCTATTTAACTATCAGTTAATACGAAGTTCCTTTGTTGATGGGTGGATATGAAGTTTATGCTTATGACAGAACTAGCTGTTTCCTGCGGCTTCGCTCGCTTTGTTATTTCTGACTTTCTTTTCGGTTTCTAAAGGTCGTAGCGTGATGCTATAACCGATAGCCTATAACAACCTTCCTCAAGAATTAAGCTATCAAAGGAAAAAAAGAAATGGCAACAAACCCACATAGGTACCTACATATTAGTGCTAGTTTTCTTTTCTTGGCGAGACTACCTTATGTATAGTATCACTATCTCTTCACCTACTTACTGGTTTATTATCACTAATGATTCAGGATTTTTTTTTTAATTGTTAACACATTTGATTGTATACTAGTAGGTATATTGACTGTTTGTGATACATTAATTTTCACCTCGGTCGAATCACAAAGGAGCGTAACTCAAAAATAGATTTAGTCCTTCCGATGTCCGACTGTCTGTCCTCCGAATAACTCAAAACTACTGAACTACTGAATCAAGCTAATATTCAGAAGAATATGAATTGTATAAAATTCCATAAAAATCGTTAGTTTCCAAGATATACGAGAATATTTGTATATAAATGCCAGTCTGCTGTAACCATAGAGATAGTATCTTTTTGGTGGGTGCGCGGAATTCGAACATTCCTCTGCTATTATGGGCTCCCTAAACGACCATGCGGCATGACATGCAATACGTGCTGTCACTCATGCATGACCGTCTAGCTGTAGTGATTGACGTGCATGACATGCAAACTACGTGCATGACATGCCAACTACGTGCTGGCCGATGGCCGTTGCTTCACTGTATTGATTGATAGCAAGAATGATGGTCCATCATGCAGCATGACATTCACGTAAACGTTGCATGTCATGCAAGCATGATCGTAACAATAGGAACGATATTTTATTGGCATGAAGGAAAAAATTTAACTGCGGGCGCAGGCGTCGGCCAAAGAGTTTTTAGCTTCATAGATGTTGGCATGAACAAGACGCCATTTTGTTATACGGTATAACTAATAGTATAACTAGGTGGACAAACCCCAACGATAATGCAAGGACGTGATTTCACAAAAATTTGGTTTACTAATTACTCGGCTTCACAAACTAATGCGGCGTGAAAATTAACCTTCCAAGCGCTGCGGTTGTATTGTTCTAAACGGCGCGTGGTACGCATGACAAGTCATCGAGTACATAAATCAACATTTAGTGGTTATACTCTTTTCCTTGAATGAAAAAAAATTGTAACGAAAGTTTTTAGCTTCATGGTCATTTGTAACGAATCTGAATTGAAATTACAACAAAAAAACGGAATCTGACGAAAGCGGGTTCGGACGGACGTGTACTGGATCAAAAATCTGGATCAAAATCAATCTGATAGGTGCGGAAATAAAAATGATCTAATCTAAATCAATTATTTTAAAATATCTGTAATGCTCTCCATGCATGTATGCATGTATACGTGTTTTGAACGAACAAAGCGTTTTTATCATTTCAAAATAGAAATGAGTCACTCTGTATCAGTAACACTTCAATTGTAGGTGATTCACTATTTGTTGCGAACATAACTATTATTTTAATAGACATGTGGTGAAAGCTTATCCTCGCGCAGTTATAAATCACTTTATAGGTACAGTCGACCGCACGTCAGTGGAAACATTCAATTCAATACACTTTATTGCACATTTAAAAATTACAGACAAAAAAAAGAGAAAAACAGATACAGTAATGTACATCTAGGCGGTCTTATCGCTAAGAGCGATTTCTTCCAACATTGTTCTGGCTTAGCCTATTAGGGAGTTTCAATTGCCGTTTCAATACTATCAGAGATCAGTTTATACTGGTTTAGTTTCAACTGACGTGCGATCGACCGTCCGCGATATTTATAAACCGGCATAGTGCGTAAGGGTAATTTACAGTATTCTTTCCAAAACTCGAAAACTGTTCATCACAGGATACCAGATATAGTCTTCACGTGCAAGTTAATTTAGTGCAGATTGCTTTAGGATATCATAGATGTGATCGTAGTAGTGGGTACTCAATGGAATTTTGTATTATCATCCGATTTCCGAACAAATAGGATGTTATCAGTTCGTGAAGTCCTACTTAATATTATAAAGCGAAAGTTTGTAAGGATGTTTGTGAGTGAGGATGTGTGTTACTCCTTCACGCTGTAACGGCTGAACGGATTTTGATGAAACTTGGTACAGCGATAGCTTATATCCTGGAATAGCATATAGGCTACTTTTTACCGCGGTAAACTGTTCCCGCGGGCAAAGCCGCGGGCTATTCAAATTCTAAAAAGAATTGTTCGTCCAGTTTTCAGTGTTCCTGCTGATAATATTCGTGGCGGAGGTGGCGGTGGGCATCGCGGGGTACGTGAAGCGCGACGACCTGGAGTCCTCCATCGTGCGCCACCTCAACGAGAGCATCGCGGACTACGACAACAAGCCAGATGTTAAAGCCACCTTCGACATCCTGCAGACAGACGTGAGTAGCTGGCTTATTCCAGTATTCTAGACTTCGCTTATTTTCTTATTTATTCTTATTGTTAAATAAGTGTGGGTACTATTTCTTAATGTAATCTGTACAAAATACAGACTGTATTATTTTTCTTTTTGTTATTAATTGACTGGCCTGTTGGCGTAGTGGTAGTGACCCTGCCTACTGCGCCAAAGGTCGTGGGTTCGATTCCCACCCGGGACCAACATTTGTGTGAGCATAACTGTTGGTTTGCGGATTCTGGGTGTTTGTATGTATTTAAGTTTTTATTTAAAAGTATTGATGTGTGTTTATCAGTTGTTGAGAACCCATTTACAAGCTTCGGCTTGGTTTGGGACTAAATAAAACAAATTTATCCAAACGTTATTATTATTATTAATTAATTAATGGAACTGTAGGCTTTTAGTTCTGTAATGTTCTGTTCTGTGATGTACCTATACTTTATTGTTCATTAATGTTGGGCAATTTCTCGCGAGCTGCAGTAGAAAATGATTTTCTCCCGTGTTAAATGCTTTTCACTTCGATACGAGGAAAGATAATATCGCAGGAGATTCAGTAGATTTATCTATGTCCTCACGACGAAGTACAAGTAGCTGTACAGTCGACCGCACGTCAGTGGAAACACTTTGGGCCTTGAGCTGGCCTAGCTTGTTAGGGAGTTTCAATACTATGAGAGACCAGTTTATACAGGTTTTGTTTCCATTTACGTGCGGTCGACCGTACATGGATAATGAGGGATTCTTACAGTCGTATATTCATGGGATAGATTTTTAAGGTTTTATATTGTGTAAGTTAGTTGAGTGAAAGAATAAAATGTGTCAACCGGATTCAGTGGAAATGTTTGCAGTGAATGATTTGCGTTGTACGCTTTGAATGTTGGCGATCATATCAGTCTCGCTGTTGCTGTAACTGCCAATGTTTGTGATAATCACCAAGGTCACACAACATAGCGCGCAATCGAATTGCAATAAATACATGTTAGGTACTGTTTATCATCATCAATTCAATACATATAAAGAAGAATTACTGACTGACTGATCAACGCACAGCCCAAACCGCTGCGCCTAGAGAATTGAAATTTTGCACGAAGGTTCCTCATATAGCTCTGACATCAATAGGTGTGTCCAGACCGGCTGAGCCGCCGCGGCCCGCCTCGCGAGGCAGCGCGGTCGGTGTGGACACACCTATTTATGAGTTTTTTCCCGCGTTCATGACCCTTTCGACGTCCACTGATAAACATGGACATGTATAACACATGCAAAACACATAGCTTCCCAACAATCATAATTTAATAATAATAGTTCTATAAATTTCGCCTTACTTAAAGGAGCTCATAGTTATTCATAAATCTTGTTCATGTTCCTCCCAACATTATAAACGCGAAAGTTTGTAAGTATTTTTGGATGTTTATTACTCTTTCACGCAAAAACTAGGGAACATATTTTGATGAAACTTCACAGTAATATAGATTATACATCAGAATAAACACATAAGCTATAGATACATCGAGAAAAGCTAGACCCGCGGGAATACCTTTTCTACGCGAAGCCACGGGAAACAGCTAGTCCAAAATAAGTTCGCGCAGGGTACAGTATCCGTTGCGAATTTCTTCCAGCGTGAGCCAAAGCCCGAGATATAGTTTCTCATCCAACTCCTGTACTGCCCTCCTAAAATCCTCAATGTTGGGGTACTTCGCCATCTTGGACACTAACTTCGCCCTAGTCTCATAGTACACAGCGACCGTGGCAAGATTATCCGTCGCATACAACGCTATGTGCTCTATTTCCAAAAACGTGTCCTCTTTAATTAGTATTTCGCGATTTTCGGTTTGTTCAGGAAACATGTAGGGAATCCCCATTTTTAATACATATAAGTCGTATAAGAGCTGCTGGATGTGGGGTTTGATAATTTCGATTAGGTTGCTCAGTGTCCTGTTGCACGGAACCGTCGCGCCGGCACACTCCTCACTGAGGGTGCCGTTCTCAGTCCCCTGGAATGAGGACTCGGTTCTCCTGCGTTTACGACTCGGTTCCCCTTCTGGACTCGGAGGTGGCACCGTAATAGTAAAGTCCTCGCGAAATTGAGTTAAGTTTCGCTCGTTAAAATCCAATTCCACGATAAGCTGGTTTAATTTAACTATCTTTTCTGGAAATTCTATCGATAACAGCCACTCCGCCTTCTGTTTGAATGTTTGTGCTTCGCCCATTTTTGTAAGAAGTAGCTACTTACAATTTTTTTTCTTTTATAATACAAAATTCTTTTTAACCGCCTTTCCTACTTTAAAAAAGGTTTACAAACGCAATACATATTAGCTTAGCCTATTAGGTATTTCCAATTCAAATTTGACTTGTGACGCCATCGTGTTGATGTTGACGATGATGGATGATTCAGCCAAAGACTCGCCAAAGAGATTCTGCCAATGTCACCAAAGAGAATATATTTCGTCCCCGGCTCATTCCTTCACACGGATGTGATCGGGATGATATGAATCATCAGTCATCACATCACTCATTCGCTCATCATTAGGCTCCCAAGCAGATACTTTCACCATGACTTTCACACAAAGAAACTGAACCTCTTTCACAGTCGTTTTTTCTCAAACCCATGCTTCACTACGACAATAAACCATGAACTTGGTACCAACACCGCATATAGGTACGTAATATACTTCAAACCAATTGTACATAAAATCCTTCAATTAAATCGCTTAAAGCGATAAAACCGCCTTAATATTGGGACCACGAGGAACGAACCGTTTGTACCAATTGCTTAAATTTTTTTGCAACAAAGTAGAATAGAATAGACAAACATCGGTTCACCGTTGTTCAAATTTAAGGTAACATAACGTTAATTTCCGTCCCCAGCTGCAATGCTGCGGCATCAAGGGCCCCGACGACTGGCAGCAGCACGGGCTGCCGATCCCCGGCACGTGCTGCAGCGAGCGCGAGATCCAGGGGAACGCGACCGTCGCCTGCGACCCCGCCAACGAGCACTTCCACAAGGACGGCTGCCTCGACAAGCTCGTGGCCTTCCTGAGGAGCATCGCCATGCGGCTCGGCGGCGTCGGGCTCGGCATCGCCGTTGTGCAGGTCTGTTGACATAATCCTGCTAATATTATGAACTGGTTGCCATGAAAGACTGATAAATGCTCGTAGACAACTGGTTGTGAAACACAGTTGCAATGGCGGCCGAAAGCGTAAGTTTGTCAGGATTGGATGTTTGTTACTCTTTCACGCTGTAACGGCTGCACGCATTTTGATGAAACTTGGTACAGTGTTAGATTACATCCTGGAATAACTTAAAGGCTATGGAGATAACGAAGATGGAAATCCTAGGCGCATGTGTAGTCCACCAACCCGCACTATGCTAGCGCGGTGGACTATAGCCCTCGTTGAGATGTGCCCCAACAGTGGGGACATATTAATAGGCTGTTTATGTTGATTTTTGCGGACCAAATGTTTTCCATGTATTTTAATTTAAATAGAAAAGTAGCCTATTTTCTTTTAAAAATAGGTCTAAAATAGTCCGTTTCTAAACATGTTCTGATGCGGCAACAAACTGACTGATGAGGCAAATTGTTACATCTGTCTGTATGGAATCAATTGATCATATTTCCTTCAGAAAAAGTCATGGTAGAAAGTAATGCCATCCGGTTTGAGGGGCAGGTGGACCAGTGCTCTAACAGGCATACTCAGTAGTATAGTCCCCGCGGAGTTTTAATGGCGGCTGTGTGAAGTTGGCTGATGTCTGCGCAATGACTAATTTTAGGTGTCAAAGGGGGAGCTGTGCTGGGGTTCAATTGAATGAGCATCTCTAATGCTCATTCAATTTCAAAAAATGGTTCATTGAATTGATTAACCGAAACAAACTTAAGTTTTTGGACATTTTTAAGTAGCACACTACCTCGTTTACGCACACATAGACTATAAACACTGTCAGCGATGTGAAAACAATTTGTGACTATAATCATTCAGCCGTCAAGAAATTCAATGGGGACTATATACTTGCTGGAATTAAAAAAATACTTACCACCGCGACAGTGTGAAACAATGTATGTATTGTTCACATAATGTTGTTTGTCCCTCTCGTTCCAGCTCCTGGGCGTGCTGTTCGCGTGCTGTCTCGCTCGCTCCATCCGCAGCCAGTACGAGACGGTATAAGCCGGCGAATCACTTCACTACTCGAATATGTATTCTCAGTGTCTATACGAATTTCGATAATCTTCAACATTGTCTTCATCAAATATCTGTGTCATCTTGATTGTGATCTAAGTATGTATTTCGTTGAAATCAAATTTACACGTGAAACCCAGTTTTGTTTGTATCTCGTAAATAATTTTCAATAAGTAGATGTTTTTTCACACATGAAGCTTGCATGTTTCATCAGGACACATCAGTACCCCCTACCTTCAGTTTACAACGTCAATACTTGCGACTACGTAAAATCTATGTCTACATCTCTGTCTTTCGTTGTTAGCCGAAAAGAGACAGTCGCTGTTACCTCATGGTAGGGGTACTGGACTCAGTAAAGTTATTTAAACTTAGCATTAACTTGGAAACAAAACATGAAAGTAAAGAAGGATAGAAAAAAAAGTAGAATTGAGGTGCGATTTGACCACCTTAAGTTTTCATTCGACTTTGCCGTCCCATCTATTGTTTATTCCGTTTTCCAGACGCAGAGTTTTTTGTTGCAAATTTGATTTTACGAACTTACAATGTCCATTAAGTAGAATTAATTTATTTTTAATATGTTAAGAGTATCACTGTTTTTATATTTGATTATTTTATAATTTTTGTAATGATTAATTTCATTTCATTACAGAACGTACGTAATTTTATTTTCTTAAGATCTTTTTTAAATAAAAGACATCTTAGTTCTTTGCTATTTTTGTCGTAAGATTTTTTTTCTATAGAAAAGGGAATGTTTTGAGAATGTATTTTGTATTGTATGGCACCTACCAAAGTACGGGTTTGATATTATTAACAGTATTCCCATCTGCTCACTGGCAGTTGTTACACATTTATTCCTGTCCACTGCTGGACGTGGGTCTCCGAAGGCCTGTCTAGTCACTGCCAGCGGATTTACACATCATTTTATCAGACGGATTTTGCCCAACTGTGCTGTCCACTCGAAAACTAGTTTCAACCACAGAGCTCAAAATAAATATAAACTAGAAATAGCATATTATACACTGCGATGAACTCACCGCACATGTGACGTATAAGCCACCAGTAGGTAACTAAAATTGTCTTAAGTAAATGGGAAAGATTTTTTAAAAGCTAAATTAATCCCTCTTGACGCCCTAAGTACCTTTTGTGGTGTAGATTTTGGTCCTAAAAAAGATACTTGGGTTGTAGGTACAGTCAACAATAGAGACAGGTAAGCAGGCTCAGTGCAGCGCTTCTATAGAGCTCTGTAATGTGCCTGCTTACATGTCGCTATTGTTGACTGTACGACACAAAAACTCAAAATGTCAAACATTTGCTCTGGGTCTGTCTGTACAACTTTTTTATATTTTTTGACTTTTTTTATTGCTACGGGGGCAACAAGCAGGCGTCCTGATGAACTTAAATTTAGTCCTATTGAAAGCACAGATAGAAAGGAACTTTAGTACTTTTAAAATGACCATAAGAGGGTATGTTACATAACATTTTTATTATTTATTCTTAGTTCTGTCATTTAAAGTCACTTCTGTTATACCGGTTGTATAGTTATTAATTGACCGATAATTATTCACATCTGACCATATGTGAGAAAGCAAACGGGAATACTCCTAATATTTTGAGTGTGTTTAATATCATAGCGTAAGCTTATAGGAGTGTAATGGGCTCCGTAAACGATCATGCGGCGTGACATGCATTACGTGCTGTCACTCATGCATGACATGCTAACTACGTGCTGGCCGTTGCTTCACTGTATTGATTGATAGCAAGCATGACATTCACGTAAACGTTGCATGTCATGCAAGCATGATCGTTTAGGGACACTTATACATACAGCACTATGCACTGATTTTCGTATTTCTATCACCATGTGTGTGCTCAGTGTACAAGACTGATTTTTCCCATAGGAAATGGTTAGAAATGCCAAATTACCCCTTTGTATTAACTTTGTATTCCCGACTTGTGTCTATTCGGCTTTAAACTTAAAACTCAATGTAATCTTCTTGATGTTAGTCAATGTAGATGTGCACTATGCGATTCAATTCTTCAATTAGATGCAGATTGTGGAATAACAATGAGCAATCGACTTTTAGAAAACGTTTACTGAAATTATCTATTTTGCATCTCTATGCTCAGAGGTCGCCGAATTTAAAGACAGCAAGGTAATTTACAGAAATTTTAATGGATATCTTTGAATCTAATTAGAAAGTTCAGTGTAATATTTCGATAATATTTATGTACCTATAATTTGTAATAAAATTGCTATAATCTGCACTATCTGGTTTCATTGCGCCAGTTTTATTCCCAAAGTTTAGTCGGAAGCTGCTAGCCGGCCACCCCACAAAATAATATGTTCATATGTATAAGTTAGATCATCTAACGCATGGTAAAACATATGGAATACTGTTTCAATTTCACTGGAATTTAAAATATATATTTCAAACATGCTAGGAAATGTGAGCATTATTTTAAAAACGTCCGAGATAAATCCTAGTGAAATACATGCGAACAGCGGCCATCAATATTGTATGGAAATCCATATTTGTCGTGTTTAGCGGCCGAATAAAATGCTATGAAAACTGATATCTATCGTGTAATTAAAAAATAGACAGATCGATTCACTCTGAAACATTGCAACCACGGAGGTAACTAATCAAAAGTTTTTAAATTTTACTGAACGATTACGAGCTGGGTTTGTTACAGTACTTTATAATTTAAATAAAATAAAATTATATAAAAAGTTTTGGATTTGTGGTAACTAGGCGTTTAGGCATAATTAAATTAAAGAAAAAAAACTAAACGGAAGGCAAGTGTGGCGATGGAGTAGGTATTTTATTTGTAGGTATCAAATACCTACGCAATTCGTCCTTCACTCATTTCAGTTGGTCCTTACATTTTTCACAGCAGTGTGAAGCAGCAACTGAGGTGTGCATAAAATACGTTAAGCGTATGTACGTCTGCAGCTTCGTATAGCTGCTCCGAATCTCTGCCAACGTGTGCCACAGCTTGTGATACTGCTTCTCATCGAACTCCCGAACTGCCCTTCCATAGTCCTCAATGTGCGGAAACTTGGCCACCTTGGCCACTAACTTGGCTCTAGTCATAAAGTAGAGAGCGATTTGGTCCAAAAAATCCCTAGCTTTAGATTCCATTTTCTCTATTAAAAAAAGTGAGATTACTTGTAGTGAACATCCGCAGGGATCCGCTTCCGTTTTAGGAATGATGAAGGGAACTCCCATTTTGAGTACAATTGAATCGTGTAAGAACTGCTTGATGTGGGGTTTGATGAGTTCGATTAGGTTGCTCAGTGTCCTGTTGCACGGAACAGTCGCGCCGGCACACTCCTCACGGATCGTGCCATTCTCAGTCCCCTGGAATGAGGACTCAGTTCTCCTGCGTTTACGACTCGGTTCCCCTTCTGGACACGGAGGTGGTACCGTAATAACGAAGTCCTTCTGAACTTGAGCCAATGTTTGCTCGTTGAAATCAAACTCATCCATAACTTCTCTTAATTTAACTATCTTTTCCGGAAATTCTCTTGTCACTAGCCACTCTACCTTCTGTTTCAAATTGTCTGTGTAATCTGCAACGGCGGCGTAGGACATTTTTGTGTGACGAAATAAAAACTAGAATTGTAAGTCCTATACATAAATTTCACCAAAATTATTTGAAGGGCCACACAGACGTATAAAAATAACTTCGTGGGACCGAGTATATAAAAATCTCAGATAAAAATTGTGTTATTTGACGTGTCGTAGGCGGATAGTAACCAAAAAGGTTTTTCGTACGCAAAAAGTATTCTAAACTGTTTCCCGCGACTTCGTTCGCTTGGACAAAGTACCTAATAATACATAATACGATACAGAGTGCACCTGTAACCGACCACGGATATTTTTGTTACAGCCTGTATGTCAGTCAGTGTCTAGTGAAGTAGATTTGGGTAGCCCTATTTTGTTAAAACTGGAAGTATCCTGTAGCAATTTCAATAGCAACCAGCCTAGAACTGCAAGTTGTTACAAATGTTATGAAATGAAAGATTAAACAATCCTAGATCCTAGTTAGCGATTAGACAAGTGTACATACCTATGCCTGCCTCTCTTTAGTCATTTTGGTAGGTAGGTATTCGAAACAGCATTTTGAAGAAGCAATGATCGACGCTTTCTTTAAGTGGTCCCTAAACCAAGGAACTATTATCTAATCTGTCCCTAAACGACATGCAACGTTTACGTGAATTATCAAGCTGCATGATGTGCATGATTATCATCCTTGCTATCAATCAGTACAGTGAAGTAACGGCCAGCACGTAGTTTGCATGTCATGCACGTTAATCACTACAGCTGGACCTATCGTTCGTTTAGGGGAGCCCATTCTATTCGTGAAATATATATTTTCGGGTACCTATGGATTGTATGGTGGTTCGTCACAATGAAACTATAATGAGTGTCTCTAGTTACACACATCTTTATTTCTCCTATTTTATACCATGGTTTAAATTTAACAAATGATGAATACAAGGGTCTGAGCCTAGTTTGAGGAACATCAGTCGCACATACCTGCAAGCAACACATTTCGAGTCGATAGGTATACAAAATAATTATAAAATCACATTTAGACACAAAATATCCAGTCCCAATTACATTTCAATATTCAAATACTGTATGTCGCAAGCATTTGAATCTCACAGCACCAGTTACACCAGTTAAATTCATCCAATACCTACATATTGTAGGAATATCGATGGTAAATAATCTGATAGATTTCAGACAAAATCGTTAACAAATAATAGGCCGATACGGTCGTCTCGGGCCAAAATGTCCTTTCCCCGACATGTTTTCTAGAAATATCATTTCCTGTAATGTCCCAATTGACGTTATTAGGAAGATAGTAATTTCAAGAAATGACCTTTTATAGGAAGGAACATTTTTGGAAAAGGACATTTTGAGAAAAGAACATAACGGGAAAAGGACATTTTGTAGCGAGACGCGGTGACTGTCAGCAGCAAAACGATATCTGTCTATAGTACCATTTACAATCAATATTCCTGCAACATCAATTACACCTATTTCGATAAATTCCTGTTTTCCCACAACTGCACCACCAATACATTCACCATACGCGCGACATACACGTTTCACTAAAATACATCGCTAATTTTATAATTATTACTAAGGTTAGACATACATTTATAGTAAAATAACTTACAACTATTAACTTTACATTCTAAACGGAATTTTAATGGAGTCAGACTGGAGCGGAGACCAGGGATGCCTTTTGGCACATCAAGTGAAGGTATATAAAAGCTGCAATGAATTTACATTAGTCTGGTAACAGATTTGATATGTTTAGTAAGGAAAATAAAATTATCAGATGCACTTCCTAATATTGTCAAATCACTTGACAGTGAATTTTTATAACGAGAACCCCCCCATTAGTCCGATAGCGCTAGGTTTTGAGGTTTCAAAAATACTAAAGTTGTTGGTTTTTCGCATATAGTTTCCGGACCATTTGCCCAGCCTAATACCTTAATTTGTGTCATCCTAGGTATTTGCTTAGGTAGATATTTAGGTATTTGTCTTTTTGAACAAAATCGGACTAAAAGAAAATTAGAGATGAAAATTTTTCTTTCATGTTAATAACCAAGTAGTAGCCGATGTACACAGGCTTTTTGTGTCATCTCTGTCCACGGGAACACTGTTTTTTAACCAGTACCTAACACGTCGCCTAAATAGCTCCAAAAGAATATTACAATCTGTTAAATAGGTGTCACTCGTTTTAGATCACTGGTATCTGTTGTTCATAACATTTTGTGTCGAATTCATCCACGGTAACTGCAGCTTTTCTATTTTTTTTTTACAACACCATGTAAAAGTCACAAAAGAAAATGCAAGTTATTAGAGTTTACGTCTTTATTATTATTATAGTGTAACGAAACTCTATTCATAATTTGTGTCGTTTTTGTCAATGGAATCTTTTAATTAATAATAAAAACGGGAACGTATTCGAATGCAAGGCAAGCGCGGGCGCGGGGGGTGGCGCGGGGGGCGGGGCGCACGCACACCAGCCGGCCAGAGACAGGCGCGCGGCGCGTGTCACTCGGTGCAAGCGAGTTGAAACAAGTCCGTATTTTTTCGGTCTCATTGATTTTATGTGAAATAGCATAGTAAAATGAAGGTTGAAAACCATGAATTTTAAAAAATTGCTACTCGCGCGACCAAAGATATTTTAAACTTCTTTTTGAAAACAATAAATGTGTATCTGGTTTCGGTTTAGTCCCAACTCGCTCCCTTCCCATCTCGGCCCCAAGAAATTATATCTACAAAAAATTCCCAACTCGGCCCCATGCCATAAATCACTACCTACATGGTACAGTCACAGACGGAATAGAAGTCAAACAGTTTTTAAAATAATTTGTTTAATATGATTAAAATAAAATAAAACCGAGTAGGACTCGCGCCTTGGCGGTTTCGTACAAATTTAATTAAAGAAAAATTAGAAAATAGTTAATAAAATTTGTAGTTAAGTATGTCACAACTTAAGTGGATGACTATTTCATACGCAAATAATAATAAAGTTTTTATTTGTTAAGTGATGTAACTACAAATTTACGGTTTTCGGATTTTTTCCTTTACTTGTGCTATAAGACCTTGCCCGTTCAATAAACCATTAAAGTGCATTCTCGAAAGGAAATTAATTATAATAAAAATAATCGGTAACCTTTTTCTTCTCAAAACCCTATCGAACAGCTCAGCAAACCATTCCTAAGAGGTAACTCTATGAAGGGGTTACCCATTCGACTTTCGAGCAAATTTGGTCTTTATTTTAAGCACATAGAGACTTTTCGTTCTGCGATGAGCGGGCGGCAAGCGCCCGGCAAAACTTTGACGTTGCCGACACTGCGAGTACCTTACCTATCTTAATTACATTGTTCGGAAAGAATATCACGCGTGCAGGGAGGGGCGGGGCTTTATTTATTTAACATTACTCCTTGACATAACAATTTTGCAAAGGAACATTACAGAGAATATCGAATAACGAGTATTCGTTATTAATTAAGTTAATTAGTATTAATTAAGTCCAATCCGACGAGGCACTATCCGACCTCGGTGTGCCTCAAGGCTCGTGCCAGTCGAATACCACATTTACCCTACTGCTCAACGACCTACCTCCAGCAGTAGCCAAGGCGGAGGTATACATGTACGCAGACGACGTAGCGGCCCTAGTCACAAAATCAAACGTCGTATTGTTGAAAGAGAAGCTGGTCAAGACAGCCCAACAACTACTGGACTGGTTCTAAGCCAATGGGCTAGCCCTTTATCTACAAAATGCCTGCTACATCCATTTCAACTTGGCAAATATGACGCGAGATCCCATATCGGACGAAGTTCTAGCTTGATAGGTTCACAATAGGATATAACGTTGATGCGATGACTATGCAATCACGTACGTATAAGGTTAAGACAAGAAGCCAACTAAACTAAAGAAAATCCAGAAACTGTCCTCAGTCCTCGCAAGCGCAGTCGCAGGCGCAGGCGGGAGCGCGGGGTAGGTACCTAATGTTTGCTGTCTAGTTGAAAATATTAACTATTTAAAGGGTTAGTTCTATGTAGAGTTAGCTGTTTAAAGGCTTAGTTAAAATAAATGAGATAGCAGTTGAATTTGGTGAGAAACGTCAATGGGAATGCAATATTAGAGGTACGGATAGCGCGGGACCGGTCGTCGTGCAGAGCCTTGGGGGATAGGCCGTTGTCCAGCAGTCTTCCGGCTGTTATGATGATGATAACGAATTTTTCATCCACATATATATTTGACAGCAATCCGATACTATTTATATATTCATTCATGTCTTTTTTTGTCAACAGTAGGTACTCACCTAAACTATACTAGTGGTTCTGTGAGAACAGTAGACTTCGCCAGCCCATATAAACCAAACCTAAAAGAAACCAACAGAAGTCAACTTTGCAGTTGGAGACAGATTATGTACTAAAGTGACAAAAATTAGCACTTTAAGTTTAATATTTCGCAAACGGATCCCTGAATCAAAAAATGTTTTCCACACACCCGCAATATTTTTGAAAGACCTATCCAACGATACCCCACACCATGGAATTCACGAGGAAAAAAGAACATTCTCATTTAACGTATGCAGTTCTATGAGCATAATTTATTTTTTCGACTTTCATAATAATATGTTGATCGACTAATATTCAAAAACTAATAGAACCTACTTAGCTGTCATAGTTTTCCTTTTAACTACTGTAAGCGATTCCAGCTTAAAAAAACAAACTCATTAAACAACATTGCAAAATTAACACTTTGATGAATATGTGGTCACTTTAGACGTTAAACACTTCAAAACATAAGCGGACAGCACTTCGTATCGCACGAGAGCTCGAAACTAACTGATCGTGTGCAACCGGTACGGCTCGTTTATATAGAGCTGGCATCGATTTACTCGACTACAACATCGATTCACTCGACTACGACATCGATTCATTCTATCCGCTACACTACGTTATATATGCTACTGCCGTGAATTTTTTCACATATCCAGAAGCAATCGTTTAGCTGGCAGGGGGGGATAGGGGAACACGTGACTCTAACAAAAATTATTTTTTATTTATTTATTTAAAACTTTATTGCACATAATTGTACAAAAGGCGAACATAATGCCAGTATGGCATTCTCTACCAGTTGACCTTTGGGCCATACAGATAATGCGTGGTAGGTGACAGGTTTAAAGCCTTATATTTCGCAAACGGATCCCTAAATCGAAAAATGGTTTTCACACACCCGCAATATTTTTGAAAAACCTATCCAACGATACCCCACACTGTGGGATTCACAAGAAGAAAAAAATCACTCCTACTTTGTGAGTATGGTAAGTACTCTAAAAAAAAATTTTTTTTCAAGATTTTATTCTACTCATTTTGACTGACTATACATAGGTACTATACACATAGGTGGATCACCAATTCAGGGATAAATTCTGTACGTTTACCCTTTATTTTAATAATATTAAACAAATTGTTTTAAAAACTATTTGACTTCTATTCTTTCCGTGACTGTACGTACTGTAGTGTTCCGTGACTGTAGTGATTTATGGCATGGGGCCGAGTTGGGAATATTTCGTAGATATAATTTCTTGGGGGCCGAGATGGGAAGGGGGCGAGCTGGGAATAAACCACGTTTACAAAATTTAGATTTCGGTTGTAGATTCTACAAATTCAGGACAAGTAGGTGCCTATTCAGTATTCTCGATCGCCGATTAGAATGGATGGACCGTATACCCCACCCCCCCGCCGCCGTCCGTCACCGCGTCAACAAAGCGCCGCGCCGCCCCTTTGTGCCGCGCCGCGCGCACTTCAAGCGCAAACATTTTTTTGTTTTTTATTAATTTAAGTACAGTATCCATGCATGAAAATGACACAAATTTAAATTGTCGATCTTTTATGCATTTATGATATTGAATATGTGAATTCTAATAATTGTAATATTTTTTAAGAGCGTTTGTAGCTTTGAAAAAAAAAATAATTAAAAATCTTAAAAGTGCATGCATTAATTTGGCACAAATTTATTTATTGGGCATATTTAGGTGATCTGAGTTAAGTTATATTTATTTTTTCAATTGTAATTTTTTTTTTGGCAACATTTGTGCATACTGACCTTTTATCAGTTTGCACTGGACTAATATGACACAAACTAGGTCTGCTCACTACTCAGGCTATCTTAGGTACAATACCGATTAGATTTAAAACTTTAAATTAATTTTGGCAGTTTCGATTTGAATTAAACAAATCAGTCACAAATCATTGAATTTCTCAAAATGCAAGTGCAAGAAATGACACAAAACGCAATAATATACTTTTTAGGTACAACTGTATCCACAGGCAAAAAATAGGCAACTTTAGAATTTTTGTAATTTATGACCTCAAAATAGCCTAGCGCTATCGGACTACATCCCTTCACTATAAAAATAAATAAGTTTCACATTATTATATCAGACGTAAATAGCCTACAACATAATTGAGTTATATCTGTTACAATAGTAATAAAATAATTACCTATAACGTAGGTGTTTTAGTCTTAATTGCACATAAATACGAAAAAAGGTATTAGTGCAGAAAACGAAAAATTTACAATGTTTCCAAAACCTATAGGTAAAAATAATTTGACTATCTAGACCACCGATCCAAGAACAATGATGCCCAAGTAGGTACCTACGAATCGATGATCCAATCATAACAAAGTCCTACCTAAACTTCTAATTTTAGTCAAATAAGGCAGTCAAAATTTAGTACACTAAACAATTTCTATTTAAGCTCATAGACTAACTTTATTTGCGCATTGAAAACAAAATAAACAACAGACGGTACAACTTGACTGCAAAGTTAAATTGGTAATACAAACTTGATTTTGCGGTTTGTGGCTTACATTTTCTATTCAATATACCTAGTGATTACAATTCGCAAATAAAATTTGTTTTCATCGATCGCTTAGATTGATACGAGCCGTAGAAAATGCTTAAAACCAAAGTCAGACATTAAGTTTCTATCAGAAACAAAGGAAACATTTTACCATCACAGACACATCGTTCCGAACATATTTATGCATTTTTTTGAGAAATCTATATTCCACCTCAAAAGTTCAAAACAGAACTTTACAGAAGCCAAGTGCTTCATTGAGCAGTATGAGTCATATTCATCGTTGACGGTGAAAGAAAAAAATAAATTTGAAATATTGTCAAGGCAAACATCAAAGTTGTCTCATTTTGAATCATAAAAATCTAATCTAACTTCGATCAAGATTGGTGATTGAAGTCTTCTAATAATGAAAATGTTAAAACGAGTTAATGACATAGAATCCGCTGAACAAAACTAAGTGGGTTTTAGTAACTTTACCCCACTAAAATGAATTTGGGCAGCTTTAAAAAAACGTGTCCCTTATTTTTGATCTACACTACAACCATATCTTAACAGAAATCAAATCGGAAACAGACTTTCCTTGTCAGTCACAATCATCTTGCGAAGAACGCGTAGTAAGGCTCGGAATATTTTCTACATTACGACAAATCAACCAAACCGTTGAAAGTACACCGTAAAGTAAAAAAAAAAAACATTTTACTGCACAATGCGATTTATTCCGAAGCTTTATCAAGTCCTAAAGAGGTTCTCGCATAGCCGTTGACACATACCTACTAAATATTAACAGTTCAAGTGTTTGAGATCATCGCAATGTTGCGGCAAAATTGACTCAATTCACTGGTTATACCTACATTACATTTTCATTTACTGTGCTTATATTGTAAACGATCTAAGGTACGGTCCTCACAGACAACGTGTCTCGCATTAAGACAATTGTTCTAATTTCTCGTTGGGCGCAAGCCAAACAGAAGAGACGTAAGACGAGGGCACAGACGGGGCGCGGACAGGGCGCAGACGGGTCGCGGACAGGGTGCAGACGGGGCGCCGACGGGGCGCGGACAGGGTGCAGACGGGGCGCGGACAGGGCGCAGGCGGGGCGCGGACAGGGTGCAGACGGGGCGCGGACAGGGCGCAGGCGGGGCGCGGACAGGGTGCAGACGGGGCGCCGACAAGGTGTAGACGGGGCGCGGACAGGGCGCGGACTGGGTGCAGACGGGGCGCGGACGCCACATTCAGATCGCAAGCGCTGCGAGTGAGACCCGGCAGGCATGGCACCCCGCGTCCCGTCTCTTCTGTATGTTTTGCAATAGGCCGCAGACAGCGAAGCGTTTCATCCGCGTCCCGTCTCCTCTGTATATTTTGCATCGCGACACTTCTACACATTTTGTATGAAAGTTAATTCATTAATAATGAGACGCTCTTCGCCGTCCTCGCTCTACGTCTCTTTTGTATGGCTTGCGCCTAAGTTTTCAGCGCCCTCGCTGCATGACTTTGCGATCATAATCGTTTACTTTTCGACATTTGAAAGTCGCCCATTGGTTAATTTCAATCAATGAGAAGCTAAAATCGCTTTTAAACATAGAAAGTAAACGATTATAATTATTAATTATAAACACTAGAAGAGGGCAGTACTTAAATATCAACTATCTACCCATTTCACGCTTCCTTGTATACGATATAAACATAGCACAAGAAACATTCAACAGAAAATCAAATTGTTAACTAAAACATAAAGTTTCATTATAATCACCTAAAATTATACACTTCTGACTGTCATACAAGCATGTTTACAATCACATTAGTTGCAACTAAATGATTATTTAGTTAAGCAGTAAATCAACGTGCATAATTTGCGCCATTTTCATTCTCCCATTTGGAAATTGAACTACCATAGATAAACTAAAGCACAATTGCAATGAAAACATGAGTTACATTTGAAGCTAAGAAATAAAAGGTACGGCCACGCAGCACAAATTTCTCACTCACCATTCGTTTTTTAAAAAATACTGGAAAAATGGCCAAATAGTAAAGATATACGGTATTTAGGCATAATGTATCAAACCGCTAAGGTTGTATTTTTAACTACATTTTATCACGTATATTTGACATAAACAAATGATGTGTAATTTCATTACTTAATTCAATTCTTTAAATTTCATTACTTAATTTAATTCTCCATAACCACCCCAGATAACCAAATAACCATTCCAGAGTGAATCTTACTCCTATAGAATAGTCGTTCGAAAGTAAAGGCTCAAGAAGACGAATGCTTTGACTTCATTGTAGGCAGCAATCTGGCGTAGGATATTAAATTTATCTACATAACTAGATCAAGATTCAAAACTGAAAAAATGCCAAGAACAACCAGTGGTCTTACGCGAGTTTTTTAACTTACATATTAAAAAAATTGGTTTAGCAATATCAAAAGTGATGACAACGACGCAAATCATGCACCTATGATTGTATACCTCGATAATATTGTAAGCTTACATTTACGTGGACAGTATGGATTTAGAACAGTATGGTATTGAGTATGATACTTTAGGTTGGCCCTTGGCAACGTGTGAGGGGCAGTGCAATCATGTCGCATAGCGCTTGGTCCAGAGGCGCGCGATGCGGTCATGCTCCTCTCTGTTCTGCAGGTATTGCGTAGCAATACTTCCCACTAGTGGATCCGCTGGAAAAATAAATATTCAATAAGTATGTGCCACAATTTTCATGGCATAAATGAATGAACATGGACTAGATTGTGGGTTCAATATCATCTGGGGACATTGTACAATTGAGTCTGGATGTTATATTTATTAGTAGTCTCGTATAGAACAAAATCCCAGTTTACAAGTCGTTTGTAAATTAGTTTAAAATTATTATTTTTCAAAGCTGTACAAAGACTTAATATGGTCTTGAAATAAGGAATATTTTAACCTCTGGATTGCTACGTGAAAAGGTCTACAAGTGCATTGCTTTTAGAATTTAGGAGTATATTCCACAATTGGACAACTCTATTGCTCAAAAATTTAAAACCACATAGAAGTAAAATTTACAATAAGTTTTTAAGGCTTGTTTGAAAAGTAATATTGTGTGAAGTATCACCTGGATTGCAGTCGGTCAACAAGGAACATATTGATAGTAACACTTTGGATATTGTCAATGCCGGCGACCAGTTGTCCTTGAGTATGTCTAGACATATCACTCCCTGACTGTTAATGTTACAGTGGTATATCCTAGTTCGGAACGTCACCTGTAATCAGAAAAGTACTTGTTACCAAAACCAATACACAAAAAGTAAAATTCAGTATAATGTTAAACTACTGTGTGTATTCATTCCATGCAGTTTTCCTGTCTGAAAGGGGGACCTATAATTTTTACATTCTTCTACTTTCGTGAAATTAAAAAAAACATGTTTTCTGTTTGTCTAAAAATCTTCTAAAATAGTGTTGTGTTGTTCCAATTTCTAAAGTAGTGAAGATCTCTGAAAATAATGGACACATTAACAAAAAAAAATTCAATTACCTTAGGAGGTTTGAATGGATATTCTGGTGAAAAATGTATATCGAGGAAGAAAACACCCCCTTCATAAACTGAGCCCGGCGGTCCCAGGATAGTGGAGACCCATTCGTACAGGTTGTCGCCTTTGGGACCTGCACTACAATTAGGAGGAGGGTCCAGTGTAATCTCTGCTAGTTCTTTCTGGATTCTCTTTGCTGAAGTCCCCAGTGCCTTTGACATCTTAGGGTTTGGTTTGTTCTCTTTTGCTTCCGGTTTGTTGTCAGCAACTGTACTGCTCGAGCCCGCACCTCCTCTGCCACGTCCTGTACCTCCTGACGAACCAGATGCACCCGACATTATCTAAAAGCACCAAACGACTCATTCCGCTAAACAAAACAGCAACGTGTTAAAAAGCTAGTTAGCTTCCAATGGATGTCTGATGGATTGTTAAGTATGGTGGGGTTAACGTTTAATGAAGGTAAGCATGCTGATATAATCTGTAGTGACTAATTTAAACAGATTATCTTGTTAAACAAATAAAACTGTACATATGAGTTCTGAGAAATATGATTTCCAAAAATAAACATGGTTGTTACCACAATGTTGAGTGAGCAAATAAAACTACAGTGCAATGACATGAAGGTGATCAATAAACGTGACTGACTGAGGGGCAGAGCTCAAATGACATCATTTAAACGGTTTACACTCCAAACACATCTATTATAGCTCGAGACTCACATAAAAACTAAAAAAACAAAGAGAGAAACTTCTTTTTTTGCAAGCAAAAACAAAATCACTAGACAAAGACATACTCCTACATAATCTTTAAAAATCACCTGGCAATATAGCAAACAATAAAATAAAATTTAACACTGCTATACTAGCATTTGCTGGATTTTTTATACCAAATAACTGTGTGCAAACGTAGGGAATAAAGATATAATTGTACCTTACGAATAACAGTCGGCCATCTTGTGGTCTGGCGTTATCCGATATTTTACAATTTTCGATTCACCAGCGAGCCAATTGTGAAAATAGATGTCTCCTGATACACAACAGAGTTAATACAAAGAAAGTTGCCCAGAACACCAAATTTAGCGCTATTACAATCAGGGATACTCCGTGACAGGTGCTACACACTGAAAAGCGCTAGGGCGGCTTGTAACTTTCCCATGAATTGAAATAGCACTAACACTTGCCGTTGAATTCTATAAAACAAGTACCTTTAAAAACTAAACTTTTCTTTCTTTAGTGCCGGTAGATTTTTCAGACCTTCAATCCACTATCACATTTCTCCATTTGTTCATCGCTCTCACCAACACAAACAAAGAATCCATGAATGAATTGCACACACTAAAAAAATAATTTGGTTATATTAGCAAACTAAAACAATTCTAATCACTTGCAACTCACAGATCAGTAAAATATAACTAAAATTATGGAAGTTATGGAAAACTAAGATCTTGGTTACGTTTTTCTATAATTTAGTGAAATTCACGATGCACGCACAACCACCAGTCGACATGTTTTAAAAAAATTGTTTTTTTATTATTAGGGCATTGGCAAAATCCATCAGCCCAAGCAGATCAGCCCAAAATAAAAAATTGTCAGTCAGTCAGTTGGTGTTGCCATGTCATCCATATTTATCAATCAAATCAAACATCAATCAGGCATCTCTCAGTTAGTGATGTGAACGATTACAAAATCGGTTTATTTTCCGGTATATAGAGAGAAAACCGGTTTTTAATGTTTTGTATTAAATTTTTCTCGATAAAAGTGGAAACTATCAGCTCAAATTATAGTAAAAATACATGTGTGAAATGATGCATACAGCGGGGACTTCCCTAGTTTATTCAAGCATGTTCGGCTAAGCATCGATTATTTATAATTCATAATACCGGTTCATAACCGATTTCAAAAATTGTAATCGGTTCACATTATCAGTGATTGACGTGAAACTGATGATCGCAGTTCTATACACCTTCATTCAATTGGAAGCAATCTTACCAACACTGGTTCACACTACACGCCTTGTAGTCTGTGGACAACATAAATCACAGACTACAGAGTAGTGAGTGAGTGTTGAGTGATTGATTGATTGATTAACGTAAATAAAATTAACACAGCAGCACAGACTGCATACATTGTTTCAATTTTGATTATATCTAATTAATTATTGGTGAATGTCTTCATTCTGAAACAGTAGTTTGACTCTGAAGAGGAGTAGAATAACCTTATAAGTTCTGTTTAACGTATAATAAATCTTATAAGATGGGGAAAAGGCAACACCAAAAGGATAAAATGTTTGTATCACACTCAACCCACGTAACCTATATATAATTTGTATCATAATCATAACTGATGCCTATAATTTCCTGTTTGTAGGTATCTTACGTACACGGAGTGGACGACTCTTTACGGCGGGAAAAGATCTGGAACCCTGGTGGAAGAGGACACTACGTTTAAGCGCCTGCCCTTCGACCACTGCTGTCTGTGTTTACAGCCCTTTGAGGAGCCCTACTGTGACGCAGATGGCAATATCTTTGAGTTGCAGAGGGTTTTAGAGTTCCATAAAAAGTTCAAAATCAACCCTGTTTCTGGGAAGGTTTGTAAGTTTCTTTGATTGAGATCCGAAACCATGTCATTGTGAGTTATCTACTGTTATTAACGTAAGTATGGATCCCTCAAGGCGCGAGTCCTACTCGCACTTGTCTACTGCACTCCTACTCGCACTGTTTTCCCCAATTAGACAGTGCACAGTCCCCAAAAATTCGGGTGTTTTGTGCAATTCCGCCCGGGTCATTAGTGGAGCCATCCCATCTTCATGAATGAATGGTTTTGCTACTGACTGATGGTAACTTAACTTGTTATTCCCGTGACTTTCTCTTTACAGAAACTAGACATCAAGTCGTTGACGAAACTGAACTTCTTCAAAAACGCCGAAGATGACTACCATTGCCCTGTTCTATTTAAACCTTTCACCAAAAACTCTCATATTGTTGCGAACCTTACAACTGGCAACGTCTACTCATTCGAGGCAGTGGACCAGCTCAACATTAAAGGCAAGAACTGGAAAGATCTCGTCAATGACACACCATTCACTAGAACTAATATTATCACGATTCAAGACCCTAATAACTTGACGAAGTTCAACATATCAATGTTTCACCATGTAAAGAATAATTTGAGGGTTGAAACTGAAGGTAAGTTATCACAATATCCTGACAACATGGGCCCCCATAGGTTTAAGTAATTTTTGTATTTCACATAGTCACAGAAGATTCTTTTAAAGTTTTTGATCAGGGATTATAGTCCGATAGCGCTAGGTTTTGAGGTTTCAAAAATACTAAAGTTGTTGGTTTTTCGCATATAGTTTCCGGACCATTTGCCCAGCCTAATACCTTAATTTGTGTCATCCTAGGTATTTGCTTAGGTAGATATTTAGGTATTTGTCTTTTTGAACAAAATCGGACTAAAAGAAAATTAGAGATGAAAATTTTTCTTTCATGTTAATAACCAAGTAGTAGCCGATGTACACAGGATTTTTGTGTCATCTCTGTCCACGGGAACACTGTTTTTTAACCAGTACCTAACACGTCGCCTAAATAGCTCCAAAAGAATATTACAATCTGTTAAATAGGTGTCACTCGTTTTAGATCACTGGTATCTGTTGTTCATAACATTTTGTGTCGAATTCATCCACGGTAACTGCAGCTTTTCTATTTTTTTTTTACAACACCATGTAAAAGTCACAAAAGAAAATGCAAGTTATTAGAGTTTACGTCTTTATTATTATTATAGTGTAACGAAACTCTATTCATAATTTGTGTCGTTTTTGTCAATGGAATCTTTTAATTAATAATAAAAACGGGAACGTATTCGAATGCAAAGCAAGCGCGGGCGCGGGGGGTGGCGCGGGGGGCGGGGCGCACGCACACTAGCCGGCCAGAGACAGGCGCGCGGCGCGTGTCACTCGGTGCAAGCGAGTTGAAACAAGTCCGTATTTTTTCGGTCTCATTGATTTTATGTGAAAATATAGCATAGTAAAATGAAGGTTGAAAACCATGAATTTTAAAAAATTGCTACTCGCGCGACCAAAGATATTTTAAACTTCTTTTTGAAAACAATAAATGTGTATCTGGTTTCGGTTTAGTCCCAACTCGCTCCCTTCCCATCTCGGCCCCAAGAAATTATATCTACAAAAAATTCCCAACTCGGCCCCATGCCATAAATCACTACCTACATGGTACAGTCACAGACGGAATAGAAGTCAAACAGTTTTTAAAATAATTTGTTTAATATGATTAAAATAAAATAAAACCGAGTAGGACTCGCGCCTTGGCGGTTTCGTACAAATTTAATTAAAGAAAAATTAGAAAATAGTTAATAAAATTTGTAGTTAAGTATGTCACAACTTAAGTGGATGACTATTTCATACGCAAATAATAATAAAGTTTTTATTTGTTAAGTGATGTAACTACAAATTTACGGTTTTCGGATTTTTTCCTTTACTTGTGCTATAAGACCTTGCCCGTTCAATAAACCATTAAAGTGCATTCTCGAAAGGAAATTAATTATAATAAAAATAATCGGTAACCTTTTTCTTCTCAAAACCCTATCGAACAGCTCAGCAAACCATTCCTAAGAGGTAACTCTATGAAGGGGTTACCCATTCGACTTTCGAGCAAATTTGGTCTTTATTTTAAGCACATAGAGACTTTTCGTTCTGCGATGAGCGGGCGGCAAGCGCCCGGCAAAACTTTGACGTTGCCGACACTGCGAGTACCTTACCTATCTTAATTACATTGTTCGGAAAGAATATCACGCGTGCAGGGAGGGGCGGGGCTTTATTTATTTAACATTACTCCTTGACATAACAATTTTGCAAAGGAACATTACAGAGAATATCGAATAACGAGTATTCGTTATTAATTAAGTTAATTAGTATTAATTAAGTCCAATCCGACGAGGCACTATCCGACCTCGGTGTGCCTCAACGCTCGTGCCAGTCGAATACCACATTTACCCTACTGCTCAACGACCTACCTCCAGCAGTAGCCAAGGCGGAGGTATACATGTACGCAGACGACGTAGCGGCCCTAGTCACAAAATCAAACGTCGTATTGTTGAAAGAGAAGCTGGTCAAGACAGCCCAACAACTACTGGACTGGTTCTAAGCCAATGGGCTAGCCCTTTATCTACAAAATGCCTGCTACATCCATTTCAACTTGGCAAATAAGACGCGAGATCCCATATCGGACGAAGTTCTAGCTTGATAGGTTCACAATAGGATATAACGTTGATGCGATGACTATGCAATCACGTACGTATAAGGTTAAGACAAGAAGCCAACTAAACTAAAGAAAATCCAGAAACTGGCCTCAGTCCTGGCCGCAAGCGCAGTCGCAGGCGCAGGCGGGAGCGCGGGGTAGGTACCTAATGTTTGCTGTCTAGTTGAAAATATTAACTATTTAAAGGGTTAGTTCTATGTAGAGTTAGCTGTTTAAAGGCTTAGTTAAAATAAATGAGATAGCAGTTGAATTTGGTGAGAAACCTCAATGGGAATGCAATATTAGAGGTACGGATAGCGCGGGACCGGTCGTCGTGCAGAGCCTTGGGGGATAGGCCGTTGTCCAGCAGTCTTCCGGCTGTTATGATGATGATAACGAATTTTCCATCCACATATATATTTGACAGCAATCCGATACTATTTATATATTCATTCGTATCTTTTTTTGTCAACAGTAGGTACTCACCTAAACTATACTAGTGGTTCTGTGAGAACAGTAGACTTCGCCAGCCCATATAAACCAAACCTAAAAGAAACCAACAGAAGTCAACTTTGCAGTTGGAGACAGATTATGTACTAAAGTGACAAAAATTAGCACTTTAAGTTTAATATTTCGCAAACGGATCCCTGAATCAAAAAATGTTTTCCACACACCCGCAATATTTTTGAAAGACCTATCCAACGATACCCCACACCATGGAATTCACGAGGAAAAAAGAACATTCTCATTTTACGTATGCAGTTCTATGAGCATAATTTATTTTTTCGACTTTCATAATAATATGTTGATCGACTAATATTCAAAAACTAATAGAACCTACTTAGCTGTCATAGTTTTCCTTTTAACTACTGTAAGCGATTCCAGCTTAAAAAAACAAACTCATTAAACAACATTGCAAAATTAACACTTTGATGAATATGTGGTCACTTTAGACGTTAAACACTTCAAAACATAAGCGGACAGCACTTCGTATCGCACGAGAGCTCGAAACTAACTGATCGTGTGCAACCGGTACGGCTCGTTTATATAGAGCTGGCATCGATTTACTCGACTACAACATCGATTCACTCGACTACGACATCGATTCATTCTATCCGCTACACTACGTTATATATGCTACTGCCGTGAATTTTTTCACATATCCAGAAGCAATCGTTTAGCTGGCAGGGGGGGATAGGGGAACACGTGACTCTAACAAAAATTATTTTTTATTTATTTATTTAAAACTTTATTGCACATAATTGTACAAAAGGCGAACATAATGCCAGTATGGCATTCTCTACCAGTTGACCTTTGGGCCATACAGATAATGCGTGGTAGGTGACAGGTTTGAAGCCTTATATTTCGCAAACGGATCCCTAAATCGAAAAATGGTTTTCACATACCCGCAATATTTTTGAAAAACCTATCCAACGATACCCCACACTGTGGGATTCACAAGAAGAAAAAAATCACTCCTACTTTGTGAGTATGGTAAGTACTCTAAAAAAAAATTTTTTTTCAAGATTTTATTCTACTCATTTTGACTGACTATACATAGGTACTATACACATAGGTGGATCACCAATTCAGGGATAAATTCTGTACGTTTACCCTTTATTTTAATAATATTAAACAAATTGTTTTAAAAACTATTTGACTTCTATTCTTTCCGTGACTGTACGTACTGTAGTGTTCCGTGACTGTAGTGATTTATGGCATGGGGCCGAGTTGGGAATATTTCGTAGATATAATTTCTTGGGGGCCGAGATGGGAAGGGGGCGAGCTGGGAATAAACCACGTTTACAAAATTTAGATTTCGGTTGTAGATTCTACAAATTCAGGACAAGTAGGTGCCTATTCAGTATTCTCGATCGCCGAATAGAATGGATGGACCGTATACCCACCCCCCCGCCGTCGTCCGTCACCGCGTCAACAAAGCGCCGCGCCGCCCCTTTGTGCCGTGCCGCGCGCACTTCAAGCGCAAACATTTTTTTGTTTTTTATTAATTTAAGTACAGTATCCATGCATGAAAATGACACAAATTTAAATTGTCGATCTTTTATGCATTTATGATATTGAATATGTGAATTCTAATAATTGTAATATTTTTTAAGAGCGTTTGTAGCTTTGAAAAAAAAAATAATTAAAAATCTTAAAAGTGCATGCATTAATTTGGCACAAATTTATTTATTGGGCATATTTAGGTGATCTGAGTTAAGTTATATTTATTTTTTCAATTGTAATTTTTTTTTTGGCAACATTTGTGCATACTGACCTTTTATCAGTTTGCACTGGACTAATATGACACAAACTAGGTCTGCTCACTACTCAGGCTATCTTAGGTACAATACCGATTAGATTTAAAACTTTAAATTAATTTTGGCAGTTTCGATTTGAATTAAACAAATCAGTCACAAATCATTGAATTTCTCAAAATGCAAGTGCAAGAAATGACACAAAACGCAATAATATACTTTTTAGGTACAACTGTATCCACAGGCAAAAAATAGGCAACTTTAGAATTTTTGTAATTTACGACCTCAAAATAGCCTAGCGCTATCGGACTATTAGGTATATAATTGATAAATAAATATACATAAAAGCAATGAAGGTCTTATCGCATGAAATGATCTCTTTCAGACCTTTTTTGTGATATTAATTTTGCCCATATTTTTTGTTGCACACAATTGTTTTGAATGACATGGAATGAATTTATACAATTTTATTTGGTTTACTGTAATGTCCAATCTGAAAAATGTCCAACGACCAAGCTCGAACTGAAAAATGACCAAACTGAATATTGTCCAATCTGAAAAATCATCGCATCTTCTATATAAATAAAAATCTATGTTTGTATATTTGTTCCCTATGAATTCCGAAACCATTGATCAGATTGTGATGAAACTTAGTTTATTTTTTTGCATTGCAACGCATGCCGGACACAGCTAGTAATGTATAAAAAACCAATCAGATCAAATAAAATTATTATATTCTACTAATAAAATTATGTTCTCCCAGAGGAAATTGCAATGAGGAAGGATCCACATGCCAGACTGAAAACAGTGTCAGCCGAGACAAAAGACATCTTACTTGAGCTGGAGAGGGAGTACAAAGCACCTGAGGCCAAGGAAACCAAGAAAGAGGTAACCTCCTCATTGCTGGTACACATGTCTGATAGGCATTTTAACTGCCAGCCAGTAGTGTACTGCTCAGACTTGCATGCACAACACCCAGGGCCCAAACAGAGAGTTGTACAATTGTAGCGTGTCATTTACAATTTGTAGCGTTTATTAAATAGAGCCCAGCCCAGGACCAACTTGAGCTTGTCTGTCTCTAGTGGGAATTGAATACACGTCCCTGGCGCTCGAGTTTAACGACTAAGCCATCGTATGTTATATACAAAACCTGTATAAACTGGTCTCTATTAATTATAAATACTTAGTAGTATTAAAACTCCCTATTAGGCTAGGGCCAGGTCAAGGGCAAAGTGTTTCCACTGATGTGCGGTCGACTGTACACATTTTTTACAAAGTTGGTTTTTTTTTTATAAAAAATTTGTTTAGATTTTGTGACAAAAATTAAACTGCAAAAGCTAAACTCAGGCGTGTTCGCGAGCAGGTGGCAGACAAATTCAACGCGGCGCACTACTCGACGGGCATGGTGGCGGCGAGCTTCACGTCCACGGCGATGGCGCCGGAGACGGTGCACGAGCCCGCCATCATCTGCGAGGACGACGTCAAGTACGACAGGGTCAAGAAGAAGGGTGAGCTGCCTTGCAAATCAAATCGGCTCCGGCCGTGTTTGTAACTGAGTTTTGTAACCACTACAATTTGTAGCACGAACCGTTTAGGCGTTCCGTAACTACGAACTAAGAAAAATTCTCAATATCGTGCCCAGCTTAAATGGCTTACTATCCGACAACGAAGGAACTCACGCATTCTCTGTTTTCTGTACTCAATTCTCAATGGTCCTTTCGCTCCGTCCTATCTCAAAGACAACTTCTCCCGTCTCGGCTCATGCCATGACAAAGACCTTCGTTCCTCCCATAATATCAGGCTTGCCGTGCCTCCTCACCGTACTGACTTCTTCTCGTACTCCTTCACGGTACATGCCGCTCGTCTGTGGAATGAACTCCCGGAAAGCATTAGGACGGCTCCCAACCAGTTCGTATTTAAGAAGCGAGTACGCGAGCATTTACTCACTACGAAATAGGTCCCTCCTATGCCATTCTATGCATTGCCTGACATATTTCTGTTTTCTGTGTATATTTGTGTAGTATATAATATATATTTATATTATATTATAGTGTATTATATAGTATTAGTAATATATTATGTTGTGTAATATTTATTTATATATCAAATATATATTACGGTATATTTATATTATTACTTTTATAGTTTTTGTTTAATTTCAAATGCCCTTTTAATATGTTATTGTCTTCGCACCTACCACAATCTATCAGCACGACCCAAAGGTTAACTGGTAGAGAATGCCTCCGGCATTAAGTTCGCCTCTTGTACAATACATGTGCAATAAAGTTTAAATAAATAAATAAAATAAAAATTGAAGATCTGAAAATTATTTGTTTGTAACTCGGTTACACAAACAAAGACATTATAAATTATTCAATTTACAAGGAAAGAATATACAGCGATCAAATTAGTCTTGGTTCGTAACTTGGTTACAAGTCATGACAGGCGGCGTCTTCCCCACAAATTTGCTTTAATAATTTTAAGAAATACATCAACTTCATTTAACTTCACTGTTGGCAAACCTCTTAACGATAATATGCCCTACGGGCCATAGTCAAACCAATACGGTTAATTATTATTTAGTATGTCGCCAAAATAGATATCTAGGTAAGATTTTAAATGATCGAAGATTACACAAAATTCAAAACTATTTTATTGCATGTAAGTGCACTGGGTACATTTATACAACGTCAATTTTTTGTCTATCACCGCTTCCAAGGTGTTAGCGCTGGGAAGAAGCGGCGCAACAAACTTCCGCAACACATCTTTTAAAATCAAGTTTGTACATAACATTATTTTTGTAAAGATTGTGCGAGGCTGAAGTAACATTAACACCAGGCATCTTTGTCATTCAAATAGTCGACTATTTTTAAGCTTTCTTACAAACACGTGTCTCACCAACATTTCACTATTTCCCAGGCTATGTGCGGCTGATCACGAACATGGGGCCGCTGAACCTGGAGCTGTACTGTGACGTCACGCCCAAGACGTGCGACAACTTCATCAGGCAGTGCAACAACGGTTACTACAATGGCACTAAATTCCATAGGTCGATACGCAACTTCATGGCAAGTATCTTATCAATCATCAATCAATATCCTGTATGTTGATTGATGATTATTGATAATTTTAGACTTTTTACAAGGTTTCTTATCAACATTTACTCCTTACAACCTACATAATAATAATATTTCAAATAGTCCAGGTCACCGGGTTCGATTCTGGAGCTGAGTACATATAAGTTTTTTATAAATGTATTAATGCAGTTTTTCTTGTTACTAAAATCGATGACATGGTTCCTGAAAACAGATCTTCGTATGTCTTATAGTCTCGTACTTCCCCATACTGATCCATTTAAATGTTACACCCTGTATTTAAAAGCAGAAACTGACTCACTGACTGATCAACGCACAGCCCAAACCGCTGAGCCTAGAGACTTGAAATGCACAAGGGCTCCTCCTGCGATCAATCGCAGGGTTCCTCTTATAAAGGTTTTCCGGGAAACAGCTAGTCTTTGTATAGTTTGTAAAAGTGATCACCGAAACTACCGAACCGATAAACTGTTGAAGAAATTGTTGAGGAAACTGTAGTAATGTTCATAGAACTCTAGAATAAGTTTGGGAAGATATTTGTAATTTTCTCAAAATGCGCTTTTACACTAGCGGCCTCCTCGCAATTCTGGTCACAATACAATTATATGGTATGGTCGACCGCACGTCAGTGGATACTAGACCAGTATAAACTGGTCTCTCGTAGTATTGAAACTCCCTAATAGGCTAGGCCAGCTCAAGGTCAAAGTGTTTCCATTGACGTGCGGTCCACTGTACCATCGAGCTGGTATGATGAAGGTGGGGGAGGTGCTTATTGGCTAACAGCAGGTTCGTCGACTTTCGGCTAGTTGACTTGTCACTTAAGTCAGTTGGTTACTTATGCGTTTTTTAAAAGTTTTTCTGTTATTATATTTAGAGTATTTATCGTACCATTTCTGTTCTTTTCTAGATACAAGGCGGTGATCCGACGGGCACTGGTCTCGGTGGGGAATCGGTGTGGAAGAAACCGTTTGAGGATGAGATTAAACCCAATCTGCATCACACAGGCCGGGGTGTGCTGTCTATGGCCAACTCTGGACCCAACACTAATGGGTCACAGTTGTAAGTAGTAATCCTATCTTCCTCAGCGTGGTGGTTAGGTCATAAACCTCCAATTATTTTGGGAGAGACCTGCGTCTTTAAAGGTGTTAGAATAAATTGCATGTTTATTTGTGTTTATTCCAAATTGCATGTTTATTTACAGCTGCCTGTACTTATGTTTGTGGGGCGTGATGCAGGAAGGTTTCCCATGAGAAAAATGTATTATTGTATTGTTATCAATGCAAAATTATTTTTTATTTAAATGAAATTAGATTTATACCCTTGTGATAAACAAAAGTATATTTCAACCAGCAAACATTGTGGATTCAATTTCCACTGAGGATGACTTTGAACAATTAGGTCCGCGGCGTTATTATTTGGAATTCCCACAGCACAAGGAATCCTAGTCCAGCATCCTAGAACCTAGGATTAGAAATGTGTAAAACCCATCTCAAATGAACATTTTATTTCAGCTTCATTACCTTCCGGTCGTGCAAGCAGTTGGACGGCAAGCACACAATATTCGGCAAGCTGGTCGGAGGCATCGACACGCTTAACGCCATAGAGCATATTGAAGTAGACAACAAAGATAGGCCAATACAGGACATTGTGATCGAGGTAGCGCAGGTGTTCGTGGACCCATTCGCGGAGATTGAGGAACAGGTAAATAATTCAGTTACTTTTTAAATAGGTAGTTATGTTAACTAAGTAACTGTTTTCACTTGTAATTATTATTGATTACATATAAAACACTGTTATTGTTATTTTCACATACTTTTGTATGATTTCCGACTGCGCCACTATTATGTATCGCGAATCATCACGGAATTACGCAGAGCACATGCATAGTACTGACCTGACAGAAACTTTTGGATTCATAGTTATTAAATAGTATATAATAGTAAATAATAAATAAATAAATAATGTTTGGACTAATTTACACACGGCTGTTTAGTCCCAAACTAAGCCGAAGCTTGTAAATGGGTACTCAACAACTGATAAACATACATAAATACTTTTAAATAAATACTTAAATACATACAAACACCCAGAATCCGAAAACCAACAGTTATGCAGTTATTTTAAAATTACATAGTTGTTAAAACATAGTTAATAAAAGATATTTCTGTCTACAGTTGGTAATAGAAAGAGCAGAAGAGCTCAAAAGACAAGCAGAGGCCGAAGGGCCGGGTGTTAAGCCCAAAAAGGCTTTGAAACAACCCCTCAAGGTGTTCAGAGAAGGTGTCGGCAAATACCTCAACTTGCAGGAGACACCCACCACCAGCAAAGCAGCTAAAACCCAGGAAGTGCCAGCCAAGAAAGCAAAGAAAGATAAAAAGTATAATTTTGGAAGTTTTGACTCTTGGTAGAATAATATTGTGTAATGAGTACATTGAAATATTTAGTATGAGACTGTATGATACAAAAAGATATTCTTTATGATATAGTTAAGGATCAGAGATTGCAAGTTATTGCAGAGTGAATGAATGATAATTTGTAAATATTTTAGACTAATAAATTGTGTACATATTTGAGTTTTTAAGTTTTTTTTATTTTTTACAACTTTTTGAGAATACCTACCGACCGAGTGAAATGTTACATGCATTTCTACTAACTACAATTTTGATATATCATTGCTATATTTCACTTTGATTAATTTAAATAAGTTGTTGAACCTAACACTAATATAAAATTTGGATTACTTAAAAATGGTGTATTTAAATAAAATGTTTGGCTTGGACTTATTCTAGAATATTTAAAACTATACAGACAGCCATACACAATTAAGTACCTACATTAGATAATAATATCAACAAATAAAGTCAAACATTCAAAAATTGTCTACATTCAACCCTTCTACAGGCACATAATAACATGATTTAAACATATTGACAAACAATTACCACAAATGAACACAGACTGCTTAGTTGTAGTTCTGACGCCGCCGCCCTGTCCGCTGCTTATCAAATCTCATTTCCATCTCCTCTAAAACCTTAGGAGTGTATCGTACTACGAGTTTAACGGATCCAACAGCCTGTTTCAACAATTCCACGGCTTTTTCGTGATTCTCGCCCTCCACTGACACTCCATTTACGGATAGCAGCTGGTCTCCCCTCTTCAACCCACCATGGCGGTCGGCGACGCCTCCAGGGATGATTCTAGATATATAAATGGGAGAGTTCTGTTCTTTACCGCCCATGACGTTGAAGCCTAGGCCCTCTTCAGTCTTAGGCAGCTCGACAACCCTAGGGTGAGCGTGGCCTTCAGCTGCAGCGAACGCGGCGACCGTTGCCTTGGCAGTAGCCGACGCCCTGATGTCAGCCGAGCCCTGTATATCAACAGTTTCGTAGACGTGCTCATAGACTTCACGCACGGCGTTGAGGAAGTCGCTCTGCAGAACTTTCTGTAGCGCTGCCAGCTTCGTGGCTGGCACCTCGCCACTTTGTTGCAGTTTCTCAAGCAGTTCGACGGCTCTCTTTATGTCTCTCGCTAATGTTAGCTGCTCACCCGAAGTGCTCATCGTGCCAGAAGTCTCTCCCAGCCTAGTAGGCAAATGTAGTCTCAAGAAAAAGGGCGTTTTAATAAACGAAAGCAATCAATACCAATACAGCCAGCTAGCTAGAAGTACGTTCAAATACATGTCTGCCTGACTGACCTGACTGACTGTGACTGATGGATGGATTGTATCTGTCAGTCAATCAGTTCGGTTCAATCATGCACAAAATTATTATTGTGTCAGGCTAAATAGCTTGATTTGTAACAAGATTAACAAGAATCTCAAGTAGTAAACTTTCTATTAGAATAATTTCCTTTATAAAATTATATTGTCAATTTTTTCTTGGACGCTGATAACAGATTACGAACGCACTGTTTTGACATAGAGGTGTCCATTTTTATTTTTAGATGGATTACCTTTTGGCGGGAACTGTAGCGTCATATTTGTATATTTTATTTTCCCTATAATGCGGGTTTTAATGCATCGTCGTTGTGATAGTATTTAATACAGTGCTTGTGGTCTGCATAATGTGCGAGAAACTAAAATAAAAGTGTGTAAAACTTTTCCAATTTGTTCCAAAATGGTCCGAATTAAATCTCCTCTACTTATATTACTTTCTGCTATTAACAGTTTAGTGAAAATAAAAATTTTAGTCCAAATCGCCAACCAGCTCTAGATAATAATATTTTTACACAACAGAGGACTGCCGATGTAACTTTATTTAATAAAAAGTTATGGTTTTATGTCTACTATTTGGTTGGTTACTAACCAAGCCAAAAACTACTGAAAATGAATGTTGGATTCTCAGGTTGAATTGGTAGCTATTAGGTTGGTAGCAAGTGTTGTGTTTTATTGTGCGCAAGTTCGGTACTAGATGCTAGTTGCTAGGAGGAACGTGATAGCGTTATACAATGTTATACTCTTCATCTCTTTTTGTCTATGTAGATTATATCACTAGTGCACAGTTTAACCGATCTGTCATAATTTGTTGTTGTTTTTTGACAGTTTGAAAGTGGTGCCAACATTATAATTTGCCATATTTGGGTTGTAATTTTCTTGTTTTTGTATTGCAATTTAGCGAGTACCTATTTTGCAGCCAAATCAAATTATTGTAGATCATTTATTAGTGCTAATCAAGTTAACTAAGTTTTAAGTGTAATATTTGTAGTTTAAGTTGATCACTACGCAGCGTTAATTGAGGAAATTTACCATGGATGACTTGGGTAAGTTATATCCCTGTGCTGTTATCATAACCTGTTTTACTCGCTTTGAATTGCAGTGACGTGTTGTATAAAGATATCCTCTCTTAATTGCACATTTCAATGTATCATAGTCTAAAATATTCTTTGAAAATGCTGACTATGCGACCTCTGAAATTTTGTTTATATACAGATAATAACCTATCAACATGACTTCCTGTTATCAACAAATGAATGAAAAGAGAACATACATTACACATTAAAACAATCTAAACATATCTTTCTGCTGCTTGGTTCTGCTCTCAACTTAAACTCTCTCTCTCTCTCGAATCTCTTTTACCTCTGATTCCTAAGGTCAAGACGACACGAACCCGTTGGTCTCCAATTCCCGGTTGGCCTGCATACATTCAAAACAAGAAAAAGAATTTAATGAAATGAATTGTATGCGTTTGATCAGGAACTAAATCCATACTGAATTTGTGTAGTCCAATCCTAGAATGCTTTTAATTGTGAAATATGAAAAGTGAAATAACAATGATATTAGCTATTGCAAAAACAACATTACCTACTGCGGGAATATTGACTATATTTATTTCTAAAGTTGAAACATTAGATAGGTACCTACTTATGTATTATTATAACAACAGCCTGACAGGTTTTCATGCCAATGTTTCTTGGTTTTAGAATCAAGTTACACTTACAATTTGTCCAATGGCCAACAAAGTGCAAGCTAAAAGGGGGTAGGCATTCATTGCTTTTATTAAAGTGTGTAAAAAAAGTTATGATTAAACCTCACTATCTGTGTTACGATTTGGTGGAAATTAACAAAACAGGTAATGTGATGTCTTCAATAGGAGCACAGGACAGTGTAGTTAGAAAAAAAACAATTCATAAAACCTTACTTTCTTTTGATGAATTCTATCTGTATATCTATAAAAAGTTATGTTAACACACCCATTCAAAATTAATTTTAAAGCTCTCTGAAATTGAAATTTCAAAGTCAGTTTAGGAGTACTAAAGTTTGCCTCAAATAAACTTACAATGATGACTGTTTATATTTAGTGCAGGCTCCTTGGTGCAGAAGTGGGATGCCATAGAGAGAGATAATTTTACTACTATGTTTATTTAAATGAAACACTATTTACATGGCCAAAAGGCCATAATGTAGTGGTTTTTCTCATGTCATAAGATTATTTTATTATTATTTTAATATGGTGGTGCTCATTGGTGAAGGTCTATATCCAGCGCCGGACGTCAACAGGCCGATGATGCTATTTCTTATATGATTTATTGTGTAAGAAATAGCATTTTTGTTATAATTTGTATTAATAATATTTCCTCATCCTTGTAATTAAAGACTAAATTGATTTCCTAACACCAAAATACATACATACAAAATACAAGTATCATTTTTTATCATAATTTGACATTTCATTTTTGAATATGATTGCATACTAGATATAGCTTCTCAGTTATTTTAGTATTTTTTGCTATGATCTGTTAGTTATTTAATCTAACACTCAACATAAACAGGAAACCTGTTAAAACTGCTACCTACTTTATTAACAAGATTATGATCGCAGTGATGGCTAACGATCCACTTTACGTCAGTGCGTAAGGCCCTAGTTATATTCCTCGATGGCTCCCCGTTGCGGTGGAGTGATTAATGACGCCAATCGAGGTCGATTCCCCACCTTGTAATCGTGTAAAAAGCCATAGGGTTAAGTTGCACTCACACTGGTGCTGAGACGCAAGGCGGCACAGCAAATTCGCGGCAGTTTGCATAATGTAAAGTTAGCTGAAAGTTTTTTGCGCTGCTTTTTCTTTACATCACTAACTGTTTCACTTTGCAAGATCTTCGAAATTATCAAGATAATTATGTTCGATAGAGATAGAAGATAAGATAATTATCGGTTAATTGTCATCAGTAATGACATAGGTACTGACGGACGTGATCATTTTCATGAAAATATGACATGCAAAAAATCTACGAGTGGTAAAGAACGGTTATCATTCTCTTACAAGAAATAGCAGGATTCTATCTTGTTCCTACTGATGAAAACGCAAAAAGTTCGAAACGACCGGCGTATCAGACGATCTGTTGAGTGACTCGCTGTCGAACGAAATGCCGCGCACTCAGCTCCTGCTCCGCCCTCCGTGCCATTGTAAAGCAAGCTTAAGACGCCATTTTACTATCGACAATAAACTAGGCAAGGAAATGTTAGGTTTAAAGGGCAAAACAGGAGGCGGATACAGCAAACATCTTGCTCCCGAGGGGATCTCCGATTGTTGCAAAGAAAATTAAATTAAAATGTTATCAAGGTAGTTTATTAGATAGTAAGTACCTACTATTCCTTCGTCTACAGTCTGTTTGTTCCAGAATGCATGCATTGTGTGGTGGCGGAAATATAGCGATTCAGGCCTCGAATGTCTAGGAGGTTACTTAGGTCATTTTCCCCGAACATCCAACTATCATCATCATCATCAACAGCCTATTAACATGTCCCCACTGCTGGGACTCAGGCCTACCCTCTCAACGAGGGTGTTCGGGCTATAGTGCACCACGCTAGCCCAGTGCGGGTTGGTGGACATCACATGCGCCTTAGAATTTCTTCTTCTGCGTATGCTGGTTCCATCACGATGTTTTCCTTCACCGTTTGAGAGCAGTCAGTAAGTGTACTTAAGTTTAGAGAAAAACCCATTGGTACATGGCCCAGCCGAGGATCGAACTCCGGACCTTTCGATAATGATAGGCCGCGTCTTATCCCCGACGCCACTGAGACGCTCTTATCCATCCAACTACCTTTATACATCCAACTACCTTTTCCCCAATCAAACAGGTCATTCTGAAAGTCTAAAATGTATGGTTGTGGTCTGAACTTAATAGGAACCTAGGCTTATAAATTGGAACTAGGTATATGATACAAATGAAAATGTTCCGTTTATTTTAGCTATTTCGTATCGGATCAACGGAAACCATCACAATTCATCGAGGAATCCGAAACGTTCGCTATTTAGTTCATCTGTCAGCTTCCATGTGCATTCTTCACTGACGGTAAGCAGTCGCATCGCATGCCGTCCCTACGATGCTTCTCGTCTCGAATTAATGATCTCTTAAATTAACGTACTGCTGCTGTATTTTTAGAAGCAACATTACGGCACCAGATGAGGGGTCTAACTGCAGGGTAAAATTTGATAAATAATTATAAGAGTACATTGAAAAGTTGATGAAAAAACAAACAAAATATCAAAGCTTCATATATTAGTATAGTTATGTAATGCACTTCTAAAAGTGTAACATTCATTTTGGGTTTGCCATTTTATAATCCTTGCCGTTTCCTTCCTGCTATCTGTTTTCAATGGTCTTCTATCGTGTAACTTCAAATTCTTCAATTATGTAACGTTTTAATGCGGTATGTGGTACTGAAAGCAAGATTTCACGATTACCCTGCTGGCTGCCTTTCAACCAGAGATGTGCTGGGCTGCGTAGCTAACGATATGTACGATATCCACCATTAAGATTATTTTATTTTCTAGCTTAGCTCTGGTAGAAACGTGTTCAACGGAGGTAGGTTTCCCATCCTTAGCTAACGGTCAACTAGCTACTTCGCGCAGCGTATCTACTAAAATTCATAGCAAAGCTTGCCCGCTCCGCTACACCGACCGCGTAGTATGGTTTCACAGCTGTAGGGAGACCCGTAGCTCTATTTTTGAATCGCTCTCCTCGCTTCGAGCGCCCGATTCTACTGATTTTCCTTCGACATCCGATACAAAAGTCAGTAGAAACGACCGCTCGAAGCGAGGAGAGCGATTCAAAAATAGAGCTCCCGGACGGGCCTCCCGTACGGCTATGACACCAGCTAAGGCTGGTGGTATAATGCTTTGGTGGAAACAGTCAGTTTCGTAGCTTAGCTTTGACCTCGCTCACCGCTTAGCTACCTCGCCTCGCACACCTCTGGTGGAAACGCAGCCTTAATTCGTTGTCCACTCCCCGCGTGTCGTGAGTATTAATTAACTTAATTATCCACGGTGCCGCTTCGTTAGTGTTCGTTAATAGATGAAATGACGACACACCTACCGTATTACCATAATAGAATTCTGTCTTACACTTTTAATGACATGATATGGTTACGAATGACCGGAATGTTGTAGGGACTTTTTCGTTGCTTTCCAATCAAATACGAAGTAGGTAGGTACCACTCGATATAAGAAGATTAATATAAAAAGAAGAATCAAACAAATCAATGTTCATAATAATTTTAGGCTTCATCTTCATAAAATACTGTTTGATTTGGAAGAGCGGGATCTCCTGCTACTGGTATTTAATACTAGTAAGAGACCCCAGCCACGCGTGTATACAATCAGAAGAAGTGAATAAATGAACATTTTACTTTATTTATAAACATAGGGAAACCCTACAGCTGTTCGGGGTCGTATCTAAAAACTGTAATTACGTGTAATCGTCATCGCGCTCACGTCATGTTCCAGTTTACGAGTCCCCGCGCGATGCGTTCCCGACATTGCTGTCAGTCGAACGCGTAGGCCGCGTAGACAACGTACGCTACGAAAAATAACCTGCGTAGGCAATAAAAAAACTTTTATTTATTTATTTAACTCATATTCTAGACAGTGTTCATAAACTTTTCAAAATAGTATACAGCCCGTGTACGTTTAAACCGAAAGCGCAGTATCAAATAGATAGGTACAAACTTATACTTTTTTTGTAAATATCGATTTTTGTGTTGAAATTGCAACAATAGAAGTGTTCCGGCGTCTATTATGATACTCTAGCGGATGAACACTCGTATAACTTGAGCTCGTATTGAAAATGTATTTACGCCATCTCTACTCAATGCACTGAAAATGAACTAAAAAGTTTTAAAAAAATTAAAAATCTACTCAAAATCTTAATCTTACAAAAAAAAATTTTGTTTAACTTGATTATGTAGTTAGTACGTTCTAAAAACTTATTTAAACAATGTTTAATTTTATTTTTAAAGATGTTTAAAGAAAATTTGTGAATTTTTCTAAAGTGTAAACAGTCTGTTTCGAGAAACTAAAGACAGAGAGAGATCTTTTTAGTTCAATGTAATATAGAGTAGAGATAGCGTGAGATATTTCTAAATTATTTTTAATAAGAGCCTATGTTAAACACGAGTGTTCATACTTTATTTAACCAGCCAACATAAGCTTTCATGTTTACCGACGCCCGACAAATAAACACATGCGCTTATCGAGTAGTTACCTACTTTCCGTGACTCTTTCCCACACTTTCTTTCCATTTGACAAATTCTATAACCGCTTCTAATGATTATTATGTTTGTAAACGTAGTTATACTGACGTTCGATTATTGATGCAGTGTTTGGTTCCACCCTTGGCAGCTCAATTGGTTGATCTTGGCTCTGGTTCAACGGAACTGTACTCTAGAAAAGTCTAGACCGGCAATAGTGTTTTCAATGTCGTAACTGACTTGAGGTCAGTAGTGAATGATGGTCAATAGTCATTTCATTCCTAAATACGTCGCAAAGTAAGTCTCCATGCCGTACACTCTTTTTATAGCTATATTGCATCGCAATTCGCAATGTCCAGTTTTCTTCCTAACAATGTACACTCATGTACAGTATTGTTATTCATTCACTGACTAAACTGTACATTGTTTACATTAGGTACATTTTGTCTATCATAAATTGTGGTGTTGCTATTTGTTTCCCTAAAAAATATTTTCTATTTAGTTCAATTGTCTGTAAAAAAACACATATGGGTCGTACAAGAATGTGCAATGAAAATGACCTGTGCCGTTTCTTCTTAAAAACTAAAAGTAAAGCTCCCTAAAATAAATCTATAGTGATTGGGAACGGTCTAGAAATGTACGTTCATCGAATTATGTTTTCATGTCAAAATAATGTTTTCATTTGCATGTCGTTTGTATAATCGCAAGTCTTCTCAAGTGTAAGAAAATGAGATTAACATTCTAGTCATTCGGTCCGTTATACAGGCTGTCAATTTTATACAACATGAGATTGTAAGCTATCAGTATTTTAAAAATTAACTACCAATATGTAACCAAAGTAAGCCGACAGTCTGAATGAGAGCTTTGAACTTTATTAATTTCTCTAGATAGCGTTCGTCCCGCGGAGTTCTCTGTAATGTACTGTGGGAATGTGTATGTATTATGAAATCATCCAATGTACAGGTACCTACACAACTGTTCGGGCTTTCAGCGATGCATAGTCATTTTGCGACTTAGGTATTTTGAGATTTAGACATTTTGAGATTTGGATTAAGAGCGACGCGGTCCATTTGCGATCCAGTCATTCTGATACCAACCCGTATTTTCCCAATGTTCATTGAATTTGTGAACCAGTGTTTTACCACTATTTTTTTGGTATTTGGGAATAATTAAGACAAACAACAACCTCAACCAAAACTTATTGCAGGAAATCCTTTAGAAGTTTATCCTTATTAATATTTTTTTTCTTACCACGAAAATCTTAAAACATTCTCCAGATTCTAGACTTACTTTTTGTACACTTGGAATTAGTGGTTATATCACTACTCAGAATCAGTAATCTAGAAGCCGGTAAACTGAGCAGCCTGTATTCGCTCGTGCTCAATCCGCTCGTTAGCTATGCAAGTGGGTTGAGTTAGCACCGGGCTGCGCGACCAGCTCAAATATTGACTTCCTTATTAGAGCCCTGACCGCTTGCTGGCGCGTTGATCGGGAATGGAACAACACAGTTAGGTATAAGGGTTACCATGTTGCAGGTTTTCGCAGTTACGGAGTATCTATTCTGTGGTTACGGAACTTGTTGCGTGCTGGCATCTTTTGGTGCTGGCCTGGTTTAGCATTTCATATTTCTTTATTTTGCAAGCCACATGGTATCTATGGTGTTACAATTAATTATTAGTACAGGCAGGCATGTGGCATTTTTTTGATGTAGTTTGTTTTTTGTATTTTCTTTTAAGTGGTCCCTACACCATCATGCTGCATGACATGCATTACGTGCTGTCACTCATGCGTGGCCGTCTAGTTGTCGTGATTGACGCGAATGACATGCAAACTACGTGCATGACATGCAAACTATACGTGCTGGCCGTTGCTTCACTGTACTATGTGATTGATAGCAGGCATGAGGGTCCATCATGCAGCATGATAATTCACGTAATGCACGTCATGCCGCATGATCGTTTAGGGACCGCTTTATATTGGTATTGTATAGTCTCATTGATACTGTCCATAGGTTTCGTAGTAAAACCGTAATCCATCACTCTGGTCCCAGCTTTTTATCCTATTCTGCTTCTTGGGGCCCGAGATGGGAAGGGGGCGTGTACAATTCTCACTCTTTTTAAACGAATGTTAATCTGTCAAATACCAGCCAATAGGCATCGAGCATTTTGACAATGCTAATGCGTGTGCTACTTGCTAACTTCAGACAAGATGTCATCTTACTTTTGAAAACGAGAGAAGAAGTACGGATCGAGCTTGTGGTCATCTCGCAAGAAAACCTCCTTATCACTTTATCGTTTTACTCACAAAGTGCCGTGCAACCATATTAAAGTTTCATTGCTCACCGCAAAGCCTCCAACTCCATCCATCGTCAGCCTTCATCACCGCCAGCACGTGCTGCGACTAGAAGACGGGCCCGTCCTACGTGGAGAGAAGCAGCTTCCGAAGGTTAGTGCGCGCATTGTACCTTGCTTTGCGGCTGGTTATTGCTCCTTTTCTCAATTCAATCTATCCGTGACTAAATTACCCAAATTGTCGTATCAACGAACATCGCGAACGACACATTTTTATGGTGCCGAAACCCGGGAACTTACAACTATTTATCGATCATACCGCCGTAATTACATAAAGATCATTATCCTGCTTAATGTTATAACCTATTCCCATCAAAATACATACTTCTGGTATCGTCTATCGTCAATCAGGCATTCTTTGAATGATCTACCTACCCTACTTAAACGAGGAACAATCTAATCGGATTAAAATCTATTCGTTTGTCCATTTAGTCGTCGCAAATCATAACAATCATATCGTATACTTGCTTCAACCGAATCAACCAAACATTGCCAAAGGGTTTGATAAACAATACAAGTGAATTCTCATCTGGCTGGTCATTCATTACCAAAATTAAACTGTATGTACCTATCAAATCTAAAAGAAATGAACGTGACATCGAGGCTCGTATTCGCCAATCATTGTTAACCTCACATTTATACCATCTCAGAATATTAAGCTAGGTAGGTACCTAGTTATTCGATTACCTACCTACATATTCCTTGAATACAACCAAGTTTCTTTACGACTACAACCCCATAGAACTATTTCCATTGCATCCAGTCCGTTATTGTCCGTAGATATTGTTGGTCAAAATAATTATTGTCAAGCTCGACAATAAGAACCTACTCGCGGGCCAGGAACGGAACGCATCAGAAACGAAGTTAGCTATAGGTAGGTGGTCGATTTGCCGTCGCTGGGCCCGCCATCATAAACAGTAAACAGGTAGGCTGTGAAAAAACTTGATTCCGAAGCCAAAAAAAAAATAAAATAATAAAAAATAATAATAAAAAAAAAAGCAGCTGTGAATGAAATCGTTCTCTGTTCATCGTTCACTCAGTTCTATTCAGTTCAACATTCAGTCGATTCCATTGTCTTTGATCAATCCACGTCTTTGATTGACGGTCTGTCAATCATTCGTTTACATTGTGTGAGTTTATTTACATACATTCGGGCCGTGTTTATTTCTAATCAAGTTTGTACTGTTATTGCTAAATATCAATGGCTCCGCCTAAAAAGACTCGAAAAGGATCATTAAGCAAACAAAAAAGTGTAGTGGAACATGAGATGCAATACACTCTAAAGGATCTGCCCGCTCTGAAAAGGAAGCGAACCCTCGCTTACAATCGAATTACAAAAACTCTTAAGATCGGCGAACTCGCGCAACAAGATCCGTCGCACTTGGATTTGTTTATCGTACACTATGCGGAAGTTAAAAATTTCAAGGCCTCCTTTGAGGAAGCCCACATCAATATCAACATCTTAGAGGAGTGTCCTGAAGATGAGAGTGATCAACTGGAGGTGAACTGTGATGACATGTATTTCAACATATGTGCAATTCATAGACATTTTAGACCTGAGCCTCTGTTACCACCGCTGAACACATCCATGAGTCAAGCTCAAGACCCTCCTAAACCAACAACAAATATGCGACTACCAAAAATTAATTTGGTTACCTTTGCTGGTGACATCAAGAAGTGGCCTGCATACCATGATACCTTCAACTCAATAATACACAATAACGTAACACTCAGCGACACGGAACGAATGCACTACCTTATGTCTACTCTCAGCGGTGATGCGTTAGCACTGGTAAGTACCTTTCCATTAACCGGCTCTTATTACATTGAAGCTTATCAGGCTCTGATCACGCGCTATAAAAATAATAGAGAATTGGCCTTTACTTGTTGGAGAGAAATGTTAAATGTAAACCTGAAGGCTAGTTCACCTCATGAGTATCGACGTATCTTGGATGTTTTTAATGAAAACTTAAACATCCTTAAAACATTAGATTTGCCTGTACATCATTGGGACTTTGTCTTGACTTATCTGCTCTTGTCTAAACTAGATACAAAATTACGTTGTGACTTTGAGGAATGCAATCCCGATGCTGAGTTACCAACTTATCTAACGCTTAAGGAGTTCTTATACTCTAAATGTGAAGCTCTAGTAAGAGATTGTCATTTCAAGGAAACCGATAAACAATCTGGAGCCGTCAAACCGATTACTCAAACAAATAAATTACACAACTTCAATAAAGCGCAAAGCGATGTACAAAAGCTTCCCTATCAAAATAAACCAAATGCTTCTGCACTTGTCGCAAATACTAATGAAAATGCAAAAATCCCCACAATAAAGTGTTCCTACTGCCAAAATCCCCATTCAATCAATAACTGCCCTGATTACACAAGTAAGTCTGTAAAGGAGCGTTATGATTATGCAATGCAAAACAGATGGTGCCTAAATTGTTTAAAGACCTCCCACCTATTGAAGTCATGCCGATCATTCTTTCGTTGTCAACGATGCAAACTCCCCCATCACACCTTACTACATGACGATGAGCAAGCTAAGGTCATCAATTCAGCACCTAACAACTCTGAGACTCAAACAAATGAGGACTCAGACGTAAATGTTCTAACAAACATGACTAGTACTACATCGGTAGTACTTTTATCTACAGCAAAAATCCAAGTACTAGACTCGAAGGGCAACTACAAGACCCTAAGAGCTTTGGTGGACTCAGGTAGTCAGGCACATTTTATTTCGGAAAGTGCTGTACGCAAACTGGGTTTCAAACCCTGTGTAACATCACGTAACATAAGCGGACTAGGACAGTCAACTTCCCATGTGTCCGGGAAAGTGTCTTGCTCAGTGGGTACCAATCATCAAAACTATTTCACAATTGAAGCATTTACATTGCCCAATATTTGTGGTGTTATGCCCTCAGTTAAACTCGACAAATCATCATGGCCAAATATAAAAAATCTGAAACTAGCTGACCCGGAATGTCACATACCTGGGCCCATAGATGTTTTGTTGGGTGCCGAGGTCTTCATGAACCTGCTAATCCCTGGACACATTCCTGGTGACGAAAATCAACCTTCAGCTGTAAACTCTATCTTCGGCTGGCTGTTACTCGGCAAAACAAACTATCGAACCCAAGTTCATACTAATATGCACTCATTCTTATCAACCTCAAGCGATGAAACATTAAATGCCGAAGTAGAGAAAATGTGGGAACTGGAAACTCTACCACAAGCCCCAACCACTACTCCAGAGGAAAATTTATGCGAACATAGGTATCAAGCTAGGCTTCAACGAGATGAGAATGGAAGATACATAGTGCCTCTACCATTCAAGAATGACGAACGTCCTGAATTCCCCGGGTCTAGAGAAATAGCTCTACGTACATTTCATTTCTTGGAAAGAAGACTACTGAAGAATCCAGAACTCTATCAATCATACAAGGAATTCCTAAACGATTACATATTATCCGGACACATGGAGTTGGTACACATTGAAGAAATTGGCAAGGGCAAATACTATATTCCACATCACTCTGTCACTCGGCCTGACAGTGAGACTACAAAAACCCGTGTAGTTTTTAATGCTTCGCAAAAGAGCGCTAATGGAACATCTCTCAACGATACACTACTGACTGGCGCTAAACTGCAAGGAAATATTATCACGGTCCTTCTCCGATTCAGATTACATGCAGTTGTTTTTATCGCAGATGTTAAGCAGATGTTTCGACAAGTAAAACTACAACCGGAAGACCAAGATTACCAACGGATTTTCTGGAGATTCAGCCCGGAAGAACCTATCAAGGAATATCGACTCAATACCGTCACATATGGCACTTCTTCCGCACCATTCTTAGCCTGCAGAACAATCAAGCAGTTGGTCACTGATGAGGGTGAATGTTATAGCTTAGCTAGAAGGGCTCTCAACACTGATCTCTACGTTGATGACATCACAACTGGCGCTCCTTCCTTGGAAGAAGCTCGTCACGTTAAGAGTGAAGTTATCGAACTTCTCCGAAAGGGTGGTTTCGAGTTAAGAAAATGGGCCAGCAACGAACCTGAACTTCTTTCAGATGTCCCATCAGAAGACTGTCTCAGTGGTGCTGCCTCATTCGATGGTGAAGATTCAAAGACACTCAAGGTCCTTGGGCTGAAGTGGAAGGCTGATAATTTTATTTTTGAAGTACAACCAACGGAACATGTCTGTACGAAACGAAATATTCTTAGTGAATTGGCTCGAATTTTCGATCCACTAGGTTTTCTATCACCGATAACTTTTTTAGCAAAACGCCTGGTACAAAAACTGTGGGTACAAAACGTTGGATGGGACGAAGCTCCCACAGAAGATATAATCCTGCAGTGGCAAGAGTACTCAAAACAATTGCCACTACTGCGGAATATCAAACTTCCGCGCAGAGTCACGGTTGACGACGCTAAAACTTACCAGTTGCATGGGTTCTCCGACAGCTCAGAGGCGGGCTATGGAGCAGTAGTCTACCTTCGTGCTGTCAATACCAACAATGATATCTCTACATCAATGGTGTGTGCGAAGTCCAGAGTTGCACCCATCAAAAATCAATCTCTACCTCGCTTGGAACTGTGCGCTGCCGTGCTGCTGGCGGATCTGATGCAGTGCGTTATCGATATATATGGTTCGGAAATCCTCCTCGATCAAATATATGCCTGGTCCGACTCTACGGTCGTACTCGCCTGGTTGAGCTCGCACAGCTCACGCTGGAAAACTTTTGTCGCGAATCGAGTCAGTCACATACAAGAAATCGTACCAAGCTCTTGTTGGAATCACGTTCCTACTGACCAGAACCCAGCAGATATCGGTTCTCGTGGAGCTCTGCCAACCGTTCTCACTGACAAGACGCTATGGTGGGCGGGTCCCACATGGCTCTCGCATTCACCCGATCATTGGCCCACGAATACAGTGGTGGACTCAAATTTGGAACGAGAAGATGTCATTACCTCGGAAGAGCGCACTGTGGCCCTACCAGTAGAGCAACCAACGAACTTTCTGGATAACCTTCTGGAAAACCACTCATCAATGAATAAAATTACTCGCATCATGGCGTACTGCTTGCGATTTATTCATAATCTCCGAGAAGTACGAACCCGACGGGTAGGTCCCCTATCAAACAACGAACGCAACGAAGCCCTGATGACTCTCGTCAAACACGTTCAAGCTGAACATTTCTCAACAGATATGGAGAGTCTGAAGAATCAAAAGACAATCTCAAAACCTCTTCGAAAGCTGAACCCTTTCATCGATGACATGGGAGTATTCAGAGTGGGTGGAAGGCTTGCTCGATCAGGCCTGGCCTACGAGCACAAACATCCAGCTCTACTTCCTCGCAAAAGTAGGCTAACGGAATTGATAGTCAGAACGATACACCGTGGGCATTGTCACCCCGGTATAAACACTACACACTATCTGATTCTTCAACAGTTTTGGATTTTATCACCGAAACGTGCAGTACGATCATACTTATCGCAATGTACTAATTGTTTCCGCACACGACCTAAACCGCTGGAACCCTTCATGAGTGACCTCCCTGTCACGCGTCTTAATGCTGTGAAACCTTTTTCTATCGTCGGCGTTGATTTCGGAGGTCCTTTTACAATCAAACACGGAAAGCACCGCGGTGCAAAAACAGGAAAAGCCTACCTCTGCCTCTTCGTGTGCTTTACTACCAAAGCCGTACATCTCGAGGTCGTCTCAGATCTATCAGCCGAGGCTTTCGTAGCGACTCTACGTCGTTTTATAGCGCGTCGTGGCAGATGCGCCACCATTCATTCCGACTGTGGCACCAATTTTATTGGTGCTAAAAATCAATTGGAAACCCTATTGAGCGCTGCAGCTGAACAGCATCAAATAGAATTTCGTTTCAACCCTCCTTCTGCTCCACACTTCGGAGGAGTGTGGGAGATTCAAATCAAGGCAGCGAAATCACTTTTATATCGAGCTATCGGTTCGCAGGCTTTGACATTCGAAGAACTCACTACCTTATTTACTCAAATAGAGTCCACTTTGAATTCGAGACCTCTTTGTCCGCTCAGTTCTGATCCAAATGATATTAATGTATTAACTCCGGGTCATTTTTTGACAATGGAACCTTTAACTGCTGTGCCAGATGAGGACTTATCAAACGTTAAACTATACAGATTAAACCGATGGCAGCTTCTCCAACAACTTCACCAAGGTTTTTGGAGACGCTGGCAAGCGGAATATTTAAATTCACTAACGCAACGAGCGAAATGGACCAAGAATTCCAAACCCCTAAAACCCAACTCAGTTGTGATTATCAAAGAAGACAATAATCTCCCTCTCTATTGGCCATTAGCTCGAGTAGTTCAATTACACCCGAGTCCTGATGGAATCGTTCGTCAAGCAACCATTCTCAACTCAAAGGGCTCTCTCCTCAAGAGACCTTTAGTAAAACTATGCCCCTTACCGGACAACTGTGATTCGTCCTAAGATTAAGTTATTTATAGAAATAATAATTAATGTAGTTCCTTAGCCATAACAAACATAGTATAGCAATTTAATATTAAGTTTAGACTGGAAAATACCATTAGTATTTTGGTGGGCGGGATGTACAATTCTCACTCTTTTTAAACGAATGTTAATCTGTCAAATACCAGCCAATAGGCATCGAGCATTTTGACAATGCTAATGCGTGTGCTACTTGCTAACTTCAGACAAGATGTCATCTTACTTTTGAAAACGAGAGAAGAAGTACGGATCGAGCTTGTGGTCATCTCGCAAGAAAACCTCCTTATCACTTTATCGTTTTACTCACAAAGTGCCGTGCAACCATATTAAAGTTTCATTGCTCACCGCAAAGCCTCCAACTCCATCCATCGTCAGCCTTCATCACCGCCAGCACGTGCTGCGACTAGAAGACGGGCCCGTCCTACGTGGAGAGAAGCAGCTTCCGAAGGTTAGTGCGCGCATTGTACCTTGCTTTGCGGCTGGTTATTGCTCCTTTTCTCAATTCAATCTATCCGTGACTAAATTACCCAAATTGTCGTATCAACGAACATCGCGAACGACACAGGGCGAGATGGGAATAAACCCTCCCCTATTATTCTTGAAAAAAAATTGTCGATACGAAGTTAATTAATTCCAGTAGCAACTAAGACAACAGAAAGGGTTCTTTATTTCCCGGTGGAGCAGCATCAAAGTGCTCTTCCTCTAATGAGTCTCGTAAACTTGAGGAGAGTGTGATGGAGTGAGAGTGATGAGCCGGATGTGTTGTCAGGGGACTCCCGCGCATCGCATTGCCGCCGGATGCGGCTGGGACAGGGCCGGCGGCGCGCGCGCCGAAATTAGCGACCTACAGGGTAACTAGCACCTTATACCGCTTATATTTTTTTTATTTTAGAATAAAATATAATAATCTATTTGTAAAGTTAATACTTATGCAATTAAAAGGCGCACTTACCTACTTATCGCTATTTTAATTCAAATTTACATTTAAAAAGGATCCAGACAGACAGACAAACGGACAACGAAGTGATCCTATAATTTGATCCTTTTTTCCTCTTTTGAGGTACCCTAAAAAAAATTGCACAGAAGTAATAATTTGCTAAGTTATGCCTTATATCATTATGATTTGCCATATCTTGCTTGCAATTTATCAACTGTTAGTTTCGTTACCAGATGTCAAAATAAACAAACTTTTATTTAATTAAACGCTAATTCAAAATCTATATTATAGTACCCACAGAGAAGAATAAAAGAAATGGGAGAAAAGTAGCCAAAGAACAGCAGGATTTCTTATTGACTAAAATAAGGCTATTATTACTCTGTGATCAGGGTTGCAAAAATTATGAGAATTTGCCATCTGACCACTGAAGCGCCCTGTTTCGTACAGCGCGTCATTTCGCCCTGTCTGTCACCCATCGCCCCATCGCAAGCGGCCCTGGATAAAGGCGGGTAGCATTTGGCGGTAACCAACAAAATTAGAATACACTGCCAGTGAATGCGTGATTGATCGCCTATACCAGTGTCTTCCGTCACCTTAGTAACGCTGAGGCGAGAATTTTGAGAATTCCTCCTAAGACTTATTGCTTAATTGTTGTTGAATTCGAATAGAATGTGGCTGCCTTTGATCTGGTTTCTCAACGTAGAGGTGTTGAGAAGTCGTCTGGTTTCTAAGAGGAGTCTCTTATTTATTATTTATTGCACACACACTATTGTGTCAAACAAAATTATACTATAAAGTCGATATAATATGTCGTAGATAAATTATATGACAAAATTACATATACCTGGCTACTCTATTGTATCAGCATTTATATGAAATGAAAGCCTAAACTTACATAAAAAATATAACTAAAAATTACTAGAGGTACGTACCTATTATAATGAGTCATCTCATAAAATAGTATAAAACTCTGTTGTTTATCTAACGTAAAAAAATCGTGTAGGTAGAGTTTGCGCCTACGGTTCAATATTTTCTTTTATAATTTTAACCCCATGGTTACTAATTGTTCTCGACCAAGCGTTGCCTTTCCTCAATAAATACCCGCAGTTGTCGGAACAATAGTGAGATTTTGACGAATGCACTTGAATAGTGGCCGTGTATAAATAATCTCCAGCCGGTGTGGCTGGAGTGGCGTGCGCCGGCGCCGCCGCGGCGTGACTACCAGCCTTTAGTTGTGACTGGGACGCGTTGACGAATACTCTACTCCGCGGCGAGTGAGTGACACAACCGCGCCGCGACCTCGCCCTCGTGACATTGCCTTATCACTTATCGCCTTATCAACGATCGAACTCCAACCACCGATATGACGACCAATATCAACCAACTGCTGTCGTAGCGCTCAGTCGGGACGCGTCCTTGGGTGATACCAAACATTATCCCTAAATCCCAAGTAATGCAGTAAATCTTAATTGGAAATGTTTGTAGTTTATGCATTTTCGCGGCGCGTGGGACGCTGTTTACTCCGATAAAGTGTGGGCTATGATTATGGTGCTCCGCGCTTAGTGTCGGTGCCTGTGGGTGTTTTATTTCTTTAAAAAAACAGCTGCGATTGGCCGAAGATGGATCGGACAATGTACGGCAAGGTGCTGCCAGGCACTTATTATCCATTCCGCTGCGCGATGAAGGAGAACGGAATATCGCCGGGCTGTGAGTATTATCTCCATTATTATCTTTACCATTAAAAATCTATATGTCAAATATTGTGTAACGGCTGTCTCGTGTGCTTGTTTACATATGCAGTGTAGTGTAACAATGATTGCGTTACATATGGATTACATACTTCTTCTCCATCCGTCCGGTCCATTTATTTCTATTAGGCGCGTCCTATTCGAAGTGCATCTATTCGGGTGTATATTGCACCGATTGCTTGTTTATTTACTACAGGAGTGTTAGTTAAACGTGTAAGTGGAGGGAGCTCTCTTTTGTAATTCTCATGATGGTTGCCAGATTGTTATTTTTGGAGTGTTTAGCTGGGAGAGTTGTGTCTCGATGTGTCAACACGTTTGAATAGTGTGTAGTAGATCGAGCGCGAATTTTCATGTTTCCGGTGGTCATTTCAGAAATGATTCAAATTTGGGTAACAACTTGTTATGCAATGACAATTGATAAAATTTGTTGCTCAAAAATTACTAATACTAATTACTTATTATCTTGTGCTGCATTGAGTTGCCTGGTATTAGACATGCCTTTAATATTCTAGATGTAGGTATTGCGTTTCTCTGTGGCTCTTTTGTTGGGGGTTAAGTATTCATCATCAAAGTCATCCCAATTATTGATAAACCTAATTATTAATTTCCTGTTTTTCAAAACATTGGTAAGGCTCAGCGAAGTTCGAGTTATTAGTATAAACTGGACTTGATGTGTCTAAGTGAATTCATTGTGCTGTGTTTTTAGGACCTTTGATCGAGGGGTGATGTCATCCTAACTATTGTATGTACGCCGTAAGGACTATTTATTTCTATTAACATGAATTAAATTCCCTTTAAAACATGAACCAAAATCAAACACAGCGGTTTGAAATTATAAGTAAACAGACAGACGGACTAGATCTTGCGTTTCTCAGTGAACTCATTGTATCGTGTTGTTCCTAGGGCCATTGATCGAGGGGTGAGGTCATTCCAATTAATGTATGTAAGACTAATTTCGTTCCATTAGCACGAATTAGATGATTTTTGCGGTTTTGTTCTGTGCCTCTTTTATGACGTACACGTCTATTCGTGGCAGCCCCCGTGGGTGGGGACCTAATAATATTCTTTTTTACTGTCTCATTAACTGGTTTTATAGTCCATTCTGAAGGAGGAACTAAAACTGTTACTGAAATATTCACATTCTATCTAGCCTTACGTTTATTTACGAAGAATTTGTTTGATTTGTCTATTTATAATTTATATCGACATCGTAGGTGCCGCTGATATAATGGTTATTGGATTGAAAAGGAAATACTTATTCAAGATAAGAAATATTTCACCTGTCTCAAACAATATTTGTTAACTTTCAAATCAAAATTTATGTAATTCTTTCAAAACTCTAGGTAACACAAAGTTATCGCTGGAAAGTGTAATCTATGACATTAGGATCTTCTTCTGATCTATCAATTTTATTCTGTTGATAAAAAAATACTACGTTCATCATTATCTTTATATTTATGTTTCTCTTCTATCTTCAATAATACGTAGGGGATTGTGTGAGTGTCCAGCCCTTGCACTTGGCACTTTTTCATGGAAAAAGTCTTATTTTTACATCCTGTGTGTGTTCCTATAAATAATTACCTATTTATCTTATCTTGAATGCAAATCGATTGCAACCTGCACCCCGTGGGTAGCTGCAGGGAACGCGTCAAACCGCTTCGCCCTACGAATGCATTTTAATGAAGGCTCGACTAAATTGCAAATGCACTTCCACCTACACGTCTATTTTGCAATTTAACACTTGACAAGCACTTAAATATGTACTAAGTTCTGTAGTAATATAATTGAATAGTCAGATTATATGCAACCCATAGACACTAATCATCGTTTATTCAATTTATTGTTTCTCTCTCCGTTTATATCTATAGAAGCGCTTAACATTATATTAAATTCTTCTTACTTCATCTACTTAAATATCCAACGCGGCTACATAACTTGTAACATGTCGCTGTCAAATCTTCTGAACATTTATTTCTAAGCGTTTATTTGCTAATGAGCTGGCTTATGATAATGAGTCTTACACTGTATACTCATATGTCTATAGTTGGTTTCTCAAAATGTTTTACTATCGTCACCGACTACTTAATATTTACTGCACGTAATTATTGACAGCTTTATTGTAATGCTGCAATTTTGAGTATTTATATTGTCTATCAAATCAATATAGTTGGTGTTATTAATTCATTATCTAATGTTTATAGCTATACTCCGCTTGTTTTGCGACATTAGCCACGACCAGAGATTTCCAAATTGTTCTTTCCCTTGTTATTTGAAACCTCCTGCAAGCCTTTCATGTCATCTCCCATCTACAGTATTGTCTTCCTATCTTTTTCTTTCCTTCACTTGGGTACCATTCTACTATGTGCCTTGTAGTTATCATCAACACTTACACCATCATATCAATAGACGTCCACTGCTGGACAAAGACCTCCCCCAAGGATCTCCACGACGACCGGTCCTGCGCTAACCTCATCCAGCTGGGTCCCGTGATGTTCACCAGATCGTCGGTCCACCTTGCGGGAGGCCAAGTAGGTCTTGTAGTTATCTAATATGATTAAATAATAAGTGCTCTTACCAGGGAAACAATAGCTCCCTTGGGAAATGTAGTGGTTGTAGCAATGATAGGATACTGCCACCTTGACATACACTCGCGAATCGAAAGACAGGAAAGAATTTAAAGTTCACATGGCTGCGGAAAACCAGTTTCCATTGAGACACAGAAGTCGTATATAAACTTGACTGAGTTTTATTAAAGGCCGACCTTTTCGAGGTCGCATGACATAATGTCCGTTACGCTTATATTACAGAAGGAGACCGCCCGTGTATTTTTAATTATGAGTCTGAACACCTGGCTTATAAAGTTCTAAAATTTTTATGACATCAGTGGCTTCATTGCTGTATTCCTGCATGTCTATTGGTCCGTCGGACGGTCCAGATGTGACGGAAAAACGACACACCTTAGAACAATCTCAGCTCTATGGTATTTGCAGTCTCAATTTGTTTACGTCCAACGTTGGTCATACGGATTACGTAGCAGAAATAAACCATCATTATCTTATTTATTATCATCAATATCGGCAGTAAGAGTATAATAATTATGATATGCGTTTTAATAGGTTGTTACGGGAATGACTGGATTGCAAAACGGCTAGATCCGTATGACAATCATTCAATGTATTCGATCGATAACAAATAAGTCTGATTAATTAAATCCTATACTTTTCAATGATGAGATAATTTTTTCCGATTTGTTCAGGAGGTATCTATGATCTACTCTTCATGCGTTTGAAACCGAAACCAACCAACCTATACTTTATCGTTGTGTTTGGTAATAGAACAATTACAGGTTATTTTTAAAAATTACGCTGTATGGTATGATAGCAAATTATAGTGACAAATTATTACGAGCGAAGGTTATTTGGACCGTGGATGGCACTGTATCTATGTATGTATGATTGTATGATGCATGTTGTTGTGAAACCGAGTTCATGAGTGTGTATAATTAATTGATTATGCAATATGCTCGTGTTCATCCATACAATAGCTATAATGTATACCTATAGTATTTAACAGTACCTGTAATGACCTTAAAATAACCTAATAAATATTCTGTATTGGTCACTGAACAGTCCCATACATCATCACATCAGTACTTTATTTTTTTAAAGAAGTTTTTATTTAATTAGTTTGTCAGTGATTGTTGGAAGTCATAAGTCATATCTAGAGGGGGGGGGGGCGTCATTTGACTTGTATAGTACTTATACAATTCATGTGGTCCATCATGGATTATAATTTATAAGTGTTGTTGTTAAAAAAAATTTATTTTTCGAGAACAGCAATTATATGAGTGTGTAGCGTTTATTCCCTTTTTAAGTTCTTATATATGCCTTGTATGGTTTCAATTTAAAGATATATTTTTTATAAACGTACATACCTGTACAATATGCATACATATTCATAGATTATCTATCTACGTATGGACTAAAGACGACCCGCTGAGAATTCCTGATTATAATCACAATATTTATGCTAATTTGTCTCTTTATAAATGTGCTAACCGAAATTGGAATTGATTTGATAACAGGTTGATGTGTTTATGCCGATTTTTTCCTTTTAAAATTTATTGCTCACAATCCTTACATAATCTAAGACGTAACTACCTGTCACTACCTATCATAAACATACAGGATGCATATTATATTGTAGGATAGGGTGTGTGCATGATGCAGGGAATATATATAAGTATATAGTCAACAAATTGCGAAAAATATAGGTACCTAATAATTTATCTTTCTCTTTAGTTATTCCAAGAGCTTAGACACAAAATAAAACACATAAATGTTTAGTCACTATAATACCATGTTACATTTTTGTGAGATCTATGTATGAGATAAGCGTCATTCGCAAAAAATGACCTACATACATAATAATGTAATGAATAAGGCATGGCTCACCATATGGTCACCGAAACACTCTGGAAACCAAATAACCCATTGTAAAAACTTATGCAAACATTTGCACTGGTTGAATGTTTAAAGCAAAACATATGGTATCTGGTACCCAAAATTTTAATTGATACCAAAACAAATGAGTCCTTCAATAAAATTAGTCATTTCATAGGCTGTTTCACGAAAAATTTACAATAGAAGCTAGTTTAAAGTATACATAAAGGTACGCTACGGAGGTATTCTGCTCCAAATTTCTTTGATCCTTCAACGAAATCCTATGAAGAACATGATGGCCAACTTACCTAGTTTTTCTATCTTATGTGAGAATCGAATTCACGACCCTAAGACCAATTAGGTGATCAGAAAACCAGCACAGCTTCCATTCTGACATTATAACACCAATTAAAATGTACGAGATACCAACGCGATATACATTCAGCCTTTAAAACTTGCACTGACTCCCTTGGAGCCAAGGCGACGCCAATTCCCAGCGCGCAACCACAAGTGACAGTCATCAGAACCAGTTAATGAACTGCCATACATGGAGAAGGTGGCTGAGGCTTTCGTCGTGACTTGACCTTCCGTAGAGCACTGAGTCATCATCGGGCAGCCTTTTCTGTTCGTTCGCATTGTCACGGAGACACATGGTTATTGGTATTCATAGCACGTGTGGCATCCCCGATGATACATTGTTTTTCGTAAACTTCGTAGAAGATGAAGTCATCTGCGGCCTATTCTACCAAGCTATATTCTGCGACTCTTCACGCCTCAAATCGCTCTTTCAACACCTTTTCCACCAATCTTGAATATAGACTTAGATTAAATTCGAACTCTACATTTTGCAATTCATATAGAGTGTAGAGTGAGAGAGAGGCTTCGCGGAATATGCCCGTGGTCTGAATGAATGAATGAATATTTTCCAAAGGTGATTTATCCATCACTATAGTTACCATTTTGCCGATATAACGGATCAAAATCACCCTAGTATTTTAGAAATCTACAAAATTGCATTCATTTTGATGAGTTTCACCCTGACTGTTCTATCTAAAACTGGTCAGGGTTACTGGTCCAGCAGTGGACTAGGTTTTTGTTGTTGCTTCTCGGGTTACAAGCAGACAAAAGTAACATTTTATAAACACAGTGATGATGCTTCGCTCCTGCTAATAGGAGCACGGTAGTCGGTATGATGGGCCGCTACAGTGTAGGTAACTATTTATTTAGGTATCAATTAGTGCGGCTCGGTTACCGGCGGCGGCGTATGAACTGAGGCATGCGCCTGCGACGACGCCGGTACTATTTCAGCTCGATTTTGTGCTTGGAACTCATTTCCTGGTGCCATGTTATATGCCAGTCAATATCTTGTACTTACCTATGTTGTCGATAAATATTAGGCAGAATTATTGTATTTAATTGTATCTCTTTTTCAAGAATTGATACTAAATTACACTAGGTGCGAGTGGGTACATCTTAAAAATCTGTATTTTTTAAATCCAAAATCTAATTATGTACTTACTTACTAGAGTTGTGTCAGAATCTCATATCTTTACTACTTAATAGTTTTTTTTTTTGCTTTCCTCTCTATTTCGTTTAGTTTTTCCTAATGCTCACATTAATTAGGAAAGCTTCGGATATTTTTACAAAGCAAACATATCATGACCAGCCACAGTCTTGTAATAACAATTACTCTTGAAACAAAGCTATTATAGAAATAAAGCTAAAGTGTACTACGCCTAGGGTTAACCAACTAATCTACAGTTTGGCCAAGCCTCATGGCTAGATCTAGGCTTAAAATCATGCTCTGCCCGACTACACCCATTTGAATACATTCAGTGATGCAATAAAGCTCCCAAACTCCCAATTTAACTGCCTAGAAAACAAAACACACGGATTCTAACGTAGTTACTGGTATTTATGATACCATCAATCGCTTTTATAGTGTTATCGTGATGCAGGGAGTAAAGGATACTAAAAAAAAACCAACAAAATAATGAACAGAAGAGCACAATTTCTCAATCGCCGGGTAACTTATTATTAGTAATCTTAAAAACAATTAGTATAGTTAAAACAGCTCTGTAACCCATAAACTTGACCCTAAAAAGAATAATGAAAATACATAATTGAAACAAATTAATGAACAGAAAAGCACAATTTATCAATAGTTAGGTACCTACCTGACTTAAAATAATCTCAAAATCTACAAATTTGCTGCAAAAGATTTCTACAGTAACCTCTATAACTCCCGTAACGTAACATAGTTGTAACACAATATTTTCATTTCCAGTACCCTACCTACAGCTATAGATATATCGCTACTACATAATACAAATACATGTATATATTTAGCGGTAAAATAAACCTAATCCTCATTAATTTAATAATTATAAGTAACATTTAAAAGCTATCTTAATCTTATGCTTGGGTAGCAATTTATTTATTCGACTTTACATAATATTCTCTATTTATTCAGAGATTTGACACAGCCTTATCAAGAAAAGTCAATGCGGTGTATTTTCGTCGCATCCGGTTTATCTTTTAATCATAAGTTACAGCAAATATACGAGAAAAATATCTGGGTCGGTCATTGACATCGGAATCATCCGCTTTTTGCAATTAATTGTCGCATAATATTGGCTCTCGGCCAATTGGATTTGGATTTGCTACAATTTTCCACAACAGATCTCTAACACGTGTTGTGAAAACATTTTGTTTCGGAGAAAGCGTGTTTGTATGGTAAGCTGCTATTGTTGCATTGGTAACAGTGGATATTAATGTCGTAGGCACATTGTTAAAGCCGGAATATTATAATTTTCCTGGAAAATTGTAACGACGGATTATTTTCAACTTGCTTCTTCTGGCACTCGCCGGCTGTTCCCTTGCTCGCAACCTATAACTTTACTTGAAGGTTATTCAATAATTACTAAGCTCATTCTGTAATTTTACTACTCATGTTCTGAGGACTAAAAATAATTCGTTGGATCATTTTTGTAGGAAAATATTCCGGCGTTGCCAATATTCCTACGACAGATACTCAAAGGTTATATACAGTCCGAGTCATTTTTATTGTGCCTATAGTTTCACTCTAGAGTCACTAGCTCTCTCACTATTCAGAGCAAAAAAATTTGGTCCCACTGTAGCTTATATTTATTTCCAAAGATGCATTCAAGATGCAGGTTTTAAATTTGTTGTGTTTGGTACATTGTGTGGGAAAGTTCCCCTTTTGCCAATAATGCCTAGTTTTCTTTCACCGATATGATTAAGGGGTACAATTTCCTGAACTGTTTTAAATGTAACAATGGAATGGAATAGGTGTAAAAAATTAATTACACTTTCATTCTCTTACGATGCATTCACATCTCCGACCAATATAGGAAAGTATAATGCTAATTAATGAGGTTCAAATACCTTTACACTGAATTCAACTTTCATTTCATTATCTATTTATTTCATTGTCTATTGTTGATCGATCGTAAGCGGTTTTATGGCGGAGAATAAATTTACTTCTGGAGAAAACGTTAGAGCTGGTATACATAATTTATTGATGTTGGCAGATAACATTTACTTCTTCGTCTTCTTCACCTTATCAATTTTATGTATCATTGGAGACATTGCCACTCCAGACAGTGAAAATCTTTTCATTATGTTGCCTTGTTTCATTCGTACCAAAGTTTGCGTGGCCAGGGTCTGCTAACTAACCTAAATAACCGACAGGTACGGTTTTCAAACTCCAAACTAACGACACCTTTTATGGTTTGCAGTTAACGGTTTGAAAGGCGTGTTCTGTGACAATACTTCCATGACCCTTCCATCCGGTGTTGGGCTATTGGGTCTATTCACTCTCGTCACGTACAGTCTGTTGTTGGTAGATAAGATTCAAATAGGTATAAATCGCCTGTTAAATCCAAAATCCTTGGAATTTAACTGGCTATGATTGGTTCATCTTATAATTATATTATACTTCATAATATCTAGTAAAGATGAAGAAATATAATATACTCCAATTCCATGCACTTATATACTTACTGCTTGATATATTTTCATGGGTATTTGTTACCCTTTGTGGACATGGTCTCCTCCGTTGCATCAAATCTTCGGATCCACATCTGACTCCTTTATCACAGTTTTTTTCGCTCATTTGATTTTTAGTTTATTAGTTTCTGAATAGGTGATTATTTGGGACTTCAGAAATTCGTAAAATGGACATTGATTGACGATTTGTCTTTTGCTTGTGTAACTTGTTCAATAACACAAACAAGCGATGAATTATCTTTTGTGATATAATAAGTCGAGTTTATAATTATAAGTTTTTTCATTACTGCTATCTTATCTTGTTTGTCTTATACGGTAATATAATCTCTATAACCCTAAATCGTTGGCTTATAACATATATATAGCCGAGCTTTTATACCAAATGGACATGCCAGATCCGCCCATCATGAGAATCCAATTCTGCTAACACGCTCATAACCTTGGCCTGTTGCTAATCTGAGTTTGGCACGCAAGCCCTGGCGGACCCTATACCGCAAACTATGGTTAAGTGGCCCTTTTCTCTGTTGACCTTGATTTCCTCAGACCATTTTCACTTCTTGTTCATTTGCGTACCTAGCGGTTTTCACTGTCAGGTAATAAAGGATATTATGACATTTGTTGTGCTGATTTTGGATTTGGAAAAAAATATCTGCTATCATTCAAATTGAATGGTAGCACCGGAAAACGGTGTGAGATGTCCACAATTTTTTGAAATTGGGCTCATCTCAAGTTACATTTTTGTTTTAAATTGGGCCAATCTCGTATTGTTTTCCTGTGCCACCATTCAATTTAGCCACTTTCTGGCTATGGCCAAAGTTACCGTTAGCGGCCTTATCTGGAGGGTTTGACGGTATATCTCAGATACACTAATGTTCACCTTTTACAAGTACTTGTACATTTAAAATGTTTTTTTCCGTTTTCTAGTCGTACCACAGAATACATAGTACCTACTACAGTCGTACAACCAATTGACGATTTTATTATACTCGTAAGAGTAGGTACATGTACACTGACTAATTTATATGATGGTGTTTACTATATGTCACGATTTTAAAACAACAAAGCCGCAGATGTCCCGCGTTTCTTTAAAGGAAAGCCACGCATTGTGTGAAAGCGAATTTCCATTACTAACTTGTCATTTTGCATTACACTAAGTGTCTAGAATAGAAAGCCAATCATTAAAGAGCCATCAATCATTACCCACTTTATAACTCTGTAGAGTAGTTAATGTTCTCTATCGCAAGAATACAGTAGAGTCAAACTTTTCTTTGTCGAGTATTTGTGACGCTGCTGGTACTGCTGCTAACACACTTTTAAAAGTCTTGTTTTCCTCCTTAAAAATATAATCATTAAATATATTGTCTCAGTAATAGCTCTGTTGGACCTTTTGGGTACAGAATCCTTCAAAAACATTGTTACATTGCTGAGTCGAGCTCTGTTGGACCTTTTGGGTACAGAATCCTTCAAAAACATTGTTACATTGCTGAGTCGAGCTCTGTTGGACCTTTTGGGTACAGAATCCTTCAAAAACATTGTTACATTGCTGAGTCGAGCTCTGTTGGACCTTTTGGGTACAGAATCCTTCAAAAACATTGTTACATTGCTGAGTCGATCCAACTTTAAGCTTCAAGTCTCTTCTGCCTCATCATTGTCTACCTATTATATCCATTTAGTTCCCTCTTTCACCAACATAAAAGTTGGCGAAACTGTTGCTAACCCGGTGAACGCCCTCATCATTAGGCCCAGTGTCAACCCAAATAGTTTTCCACATCATCCTTTATTTTCGTCGCCACTTGCACGTATTATTAGACTTTTTTAAAAGCCACATTTATCATTTTCCACGCATGCTGTGTGTTTCTTTCGATGTATTTTTTCTATATTTTTGACGTCTGAATCACATGTTTACAGAGGAAGTGTATGAAGGGTCATTATTTATTTACATTTTAATGTCTTAGTTGAGGCAGTTTCCACGGTTCAAATCTTAATTTTTACGCTATGCCTCGTTTGTATTCCTCTGACGCTTGGCAATTATAATGCTTTGCCGACGTCGTCCTTGTAACTTATTTGATTTGAACAATCATTTACAAAAATTATATTAAACGTTTCAGTCCAATTTTTCTTAATCTTTCTAATAAGTAACTACTTACTTTTTGAGAGTGCATATCACAGTAGATAAATGGATCGACAACAATATCACATGGCTTGGCTGTATGTATGTTGTCTATCTGAACGCGGCATGTATGACTTCTACATAACTTTTAAGGGGTGATAAAGGTCTAATGACGATGAGGGTTTCATGAATTATGATTTATGATGATATAAATCTGGATTGTAATAATTATGTTCTCCGAAGCCTGTGTTTCCTCACTTAGTTGTAATGGTGCTATAACAGTTACACATGTCGTACTTTTAAAATTCTGTGCAGAAAAAAATGAGTTAGAGGAGAAACAGTCTCAATCGAAGAATTTCATCTAACGTGCACGCCTGTCGTGTCCGAGTTACGTTACAAATACGAATTAAACATTTGCCTACATTTTTTATATCAATTTGTCACACTGGTTTGCGTCCGAAACATAAGGTCTACTCTAATTATGTATTTTTGTCTAACAATAAGGTCTTGTTTTTAGTCAAGCTTATTAAAGCGCTATTTAACGCCATCTACCATTGTAGATACAAATACACGCGGGAAATCCGTGGGCGAGTTCGAGTCCGATGGTTTGGGCTGGCGTGGCGGTTTGCAGAATAACTTCATTCCGTTATCAACCTCCAGATGGCGCGAATAAGTCTATCGTTAATGTTTTCCTTTCGGCTTAGGATCTGCTTTTTACCGACTTCCAAAAAGGAGGAGGTACTATGTTCGGCTGTATGTTTTTTTTTTTTTGGATTACAAGATACAGAAATATTAATTAAGTACTTTGCTACTCTGAAAGTTAACATTGTCTTTCAGCGGATGGAGTTGTGGATGGATTCACATTCATCGTGACAGCAGATTTTATCTTCTTGCTTTTTCCAACCTTCGTAACTAAAAACAGATTTGATTTATAACGTTCACGTTTCGATACCTTACTTCTTAGGTTATTGCTGTCTACTTATTTCGACTCGCTTTTACGGCGACATCTCACTCGTTTCATCTTTTAATTTCTAATATTTCCTTAATCGCGTGAGGTCATAACCCGTACACCTACAACCCTCACTACCAGCGTTATCGATCGCTATGCTGCACCGTGACGTCACGGGTGCATTAACCTGATGCACCGCGTCGCTCCCGCCCACATAGGACCTAGTGCCTACTCTGTCCAATGTCGCTAGAGAATCCTTGAACCCACCGTACCTTGTAAACCTACCCGTGTTGTCGCGATGTTTTTGAGGCAAGAAAGTATAGAAATTGCCGTTATTTGAGGGTTTTACAGTCAAGAAGTATCAATACCCAGTACCTTTAATTGTTCATGACGTTTCAGTGTTTCGTTTGGTGATATGTTCGTGTGATAGACTTAAAATATGTTTGAATCGGATTCGAAATCGCCTGGTAAGTTTCTCAACTAAATTTTTTGAAATATGTACATACTCATATTCATAGAAATAGGATGTAAGCGTAGCGAAAATTTTTTAAGTCTATTGCTTATATTAGACCTTTTCTAAGATATTTTTTTATCAGAACTGAAAATTTTAAATTGCTAATGAAAGCTTATGATTAACATGGGAAACTTATATAAAGAAAAAAGAATATTATCAAGATTCCGCCAAACAAACCGGCTTACGAAACCATTCACAAATTGGAAAACTATAGATACTTACTGATAATTGAAAGAATACCAAAACTTTTAGTATAGGTAGGTACTTATTAGGTTTCGTTAAGCTTTTAAAACTAAAACTAATTTATATTTGAAAACCCCGATACATAAACAAAACCATAGTGTAAATACAGGACAACAGTGTTCATTGAATCCCCAGTACCACAGCTGTGCAATCCAACCATAAACTTTCCTCTGCTGCCAATACCAGTTACCCAAATACAAAACATATGGCTCGCGCCCGCATTCCCGCGCGAAATTTCTGGAATAACATTCAGTGCCGCCATGATCCTCAAGCAGACCGGTGTTTAGGGCTTATTCCTAACAAAAATAAGTGTTTTGGATTAGTTTATCCGATTTACAAGTGTTTTTGAAGACTTTGCAGCAATGACAGGTGAGATTGAGGTGTTTTCACTTGAGAATAGATAATCTATGTCCTTTCCTTGTTTTTATTTAGGCAACTCCTTAGTCTATGTGTGACTCATGTGATGACTAATATAGACTAGGTACTTACTTCCCATCTATGCTATGTTGTCATTTCACTTAAATTTGAAAATAGTCTTGTTCCACTTTATCCTATTGTTTGATGTAGACATTTTCTTATGCGGGAGCAATGTCTGTGACCACGCTGCGAAAATAAGATGTATTGGTTGTGCAGATGCATAGGTTTCTAGGTCTCGCTAGAGCGGCGCTGCTCGTCGGATTTGTTAGAATTATTTCCTAAATTCGTTTTTTCTATGTAGCCAATTTTCCGTTCGCGTTTTATCTCTAGGTATAGGGGTTTTCTCTATGTTCAGAGCTGCATAACTTTTGACTTCTAAGTACTAAACACGATTTATGACTGACCCCTTTTAGACATGTGATCTCATATTTTGATCGTCATTCATTCATATTAGGTTTTATTGTCGTAATATCATGGATGGCTGACCTTGAGGTTTACGATATTTTCTAACGGCCATGTGTGGTTCGTAAAATTATTTTCGTATACACACACAGTAATCGTCATTCATTACTCTTGGATATTGTGACGGGATCAAATGACTTTGTATCCAGTGCCGTAAAACCTATTATTTGAAAAACAGCACAGTGAAATGCTGTATGAGAAATGCCTGTGCTCGGCACGTCAAAGCTGTCCACTATCCCTCCCAAGTATGGATGCTCAAGTACCTCGTCTTGGAATGTGTGAAAAACTGTGTCCATTCACATACGTAGATACCTACTGATCATTCCACGTAAACCACGAATGTAAAAGTTCGCGTGTCCTGTCTCATAGAGTTAAAGAAACAATAATTTAACTAAACACTTGTGGCTTCAATGGTTTCTTTAAAACAATAAAGGAAAATGTATATCGTAAGAAAATTTCGCAAGCTTAGGACATAAGTGACACCAATAAAGATCTTAATAAGTGGAAGACTCACCATACTGAAGTATCTTCTGCCGAAGTACAACACCCCTGATCAGTATCTATAGTGCTTGGTAGGTTTTGAATGTGTGTTGTTTCATTTGTTTCGTTGTGTTTCGTAGCGTTTCGTTCTGTTTGCGGAAGAAAACGCTAGGGGGCGTCTCCCCGCGGGCGCCGCTGGAGTTAAGCCGGCTGTGGCGGCTGGTGTTGCTTTAAGGATCTCAGTGGAGTTTCAAAAACTTTTTCTTAGTTTAGTTTCTAGATCCAGCGGTTTGAACTGTGCACCCATGTCAGTCAGTTAGTAGTCTTTTATAATTTGTCAGCTCTCCATCTTTCTATCTTTTACCATCATCACCTATAATCTATATATGTTTACCTATACTTACCTACTTCATCATCAACAGCCTCTAACATCTCCCCACTGCTGGGGCTCTGGCCTACCCTCTGAACGAGGGCGTTCGGGCTATAGTCCACCACGCTAGCCCAGTGCGGGTTGGTGGACTTACAGAACACGGAAAAAGCTCGATGGGTGGACATGCACCTAAGAATTTCTTCTTCGGCGTATGCAGGTTTCCTCACGATGTTTTCCTTCACCGTTTGAGAACAGTCAGTAAATGTACTTAGGTTTCGAGAAAAAACCCATTGGTACATGGCCCAGCCGGGGATCGAACTCCGGACTTTTCGATATGATAGGCCGCGTCTTATCCCTACGCCACTGACGCTCTCACGCCTACTACTTACCTACTTACTTAAATGTAAATAATAATAAAAACTTACAAATGTTGATATACTCTTAGTTCCCACGTGCGTGTGGTCGACGTCAAACCGTTCATTTGAACTGTGAACTTTTTAGATAATGAACATGAACTTCATAATAAAACTTAGGCGAAGGAAGCCAGCCCATCATGCGATTAGGACTGCGTGCAGTATGCTTGTATAGTTTGGCAGTTAAGCGGAGACACATTTGTCTTCGTCTTGTTTAAAGTGAATGTGTTGTTTCCCCTTACAAGTTTCCAAGATTACCCCTTCATTTTTTTACTACTTGTAACTACTCGAGTAAACAAAATTGGCTTTTGTTCTCGGCTTCGCTGGCGTATCCAAAGAAAATGTTAATTCTTTTACGACTTTTTCACTAAAATCGATACTGATTAGTTCTCTTTTGTCGTAACTTACAATACAATATTTCTTATTGCACAAGCACGAATGCACGAAATAAATATTTATGTATTTTGTTTGGAATTAATAGATATTACCACTATGCGAGCTCTTCCAGACAATATTTTGATTTATACACATTTTCGAGGTGTCTATGGATACTGCATAAAATACGACTAGCACTTCTTGAGTTGTAAACGGACAAACAAACTTGTTTCAGATTATTCGACCATAAACTCGACTGTTCTAGTGAATCCGTGTCAGAGAGTTACCTTAATTAAATACAGTGTCGGATCCGTGTCGGCATGAGCTGAATGAATAAACGATTAGTTGTAATTATCCACCGCCTCGTCCCATGGGGGGTGCCCCCTTAAGGCAGTGGACAGTGATTTTAAATTCCCATGTAATTTGTACGTCGCCTTTAATTAGGAAAATATCTCCGACACGGCGAGGGAAAGCTTCTCGTATTCTTGTGATGTGTGGGTAGAAAGATTCATTATAGTAGCTCTTATAATTTATACCAGCTTCACACTCTGTCCCCGCTTCCATTTTCTTTCGTCTATATTAATGTTTCAATGCTAAAAGTTCACCAATTTATTTTTTTATGGTATAGTAGACTAACTATAAGATTTTGTATTTAATTCTTTCGGTTTGTATTTTAAGCAAACTTATTAAAAAGCTTCGAAAACCTAACGTGAAAATTCAAACTTTGAATTTGTCATGAAACTAACCATTATTTGTAATAATTACTAAATTGACCAAGATTATTCTATGATTACATTTAAAATCATTTTACCATTAGTTGCCTCTATATAAACTTTAGCTTAAAAACCATTAGCTTCTCATGCTCTAATTACGTATGTTAGTAGTTTCATGTCTATCATGGGAACAAAATTATGTTATGTTAGATTGAATATAATGTGGTTGGTCCACTTATCTTAACATGTTTGTATGTGTTGGGTTTAATCTTGTCTTGTCGTCGTGCTTAATGTAATAGTTTATGTTCGTTCTCAATTCAAATATTGAGTTTTCTATGCTCTGCTGTCATTGTCGAGATACGCCGCTAAATATAGATAAGTAATTTATCTATTCTGCTACCTTTAATTGATATTACTACGCTGCGATTGATATCACTTGTCTAGTACGCATTTAATGTAAATATGTTTGTATTTTTTTAAATCCTTTAAAGCGAAGCTTTTTTATCTGTCTGTCTGTCTGTCCGCTGCTGGATAACTGAAAAATATGACTTTCATATTTTAATATTGTTATGCTAAAGGTGCAGTCATTTAGGTCATTCTTTTGTAAGTTGTTACTGATCCTTTAGATTATTGTAGTGATTGATTGATTATTGTAGGGAGTGATTATTTGGTGATCAAATTGAAAGGAAAATACCGACAACCTTTGATGATTCCCGGCATTGTGCAACGTGGTGCGTACTATATTCTAATGTATTTTAATATTTGTTATTATGTATTTTAAGTTTTCATTCTATTGTCTACTAGATCAAGGTCTCTTTGATAGATGATTTTGTAAATTGATTTTAGAGCGTATGTCTGTACCTTTGACCTTGCCACCATGACAGTTTTATACAGATACGTACCCTGTCCTCTCTAACCGATATAACCTTCACGCTAAACTGTCGATTTCCTTAAAACGTCTACTAACAATTGCCCATAAATTCCGAACTGTAGCACGTTGCGTTGGCCGTGTGTCACTTCGTCAGACAATGACTAGGTTAGAACAAAGGACGTATTTAAACGGTATGGTCGTATCAGTGTCATATATTAATGGAAAACCAACCTCGGTCGAGGTCTCACTGGTCAATTAAAAGCTCGATGCATTGGAATGTTTCCTCTCCGCCGCTGCACATTAGCGTCCCGTAAACTCCCGTACCATCCCATCTGTCATCATTACCACAGTATAAGTAATAGTTACTTTATTACCACGCGTCACCACACCCGCTCCTCCGTCTTCATCATTCACCTTCCTGGTGCTAAGATCTGGCCTGGCCACTGCCTCTAATGATTGTTTTCGATGATATGATGATTAGTTCTTTGTCGGATCTCCTCATTGTCAGTTTCCATATTTGTAGGTACATCCTATTGCCTATTGGCTTATTGCCTACTAGTGTGACAGTGAGTCTGCACTCTGCTCTAGGATGAACTCAGTGGTCTGCATTATATTTAAAGGAATAAGTAGCCCTAGGATGGAGGCTGCTATAAGATTTCTTCAACGGGTTTTATTCACCAATTCTTTCCAAATGTTTGTTGACTGGGTAATTGAAAAGTTTACCTTATTCTAATAAATGTGAGTCGGAGTTTGGTTTTTATTTGGATTGTATTTCCAATAGAAATTAATGTATGCAAAAAATAAATGTCTTGTTCAATGAATTTTTTAATGTCTCAATATTAAACAAATAGAGAATCAAAAAATTTTTGAAAATTTTCTGTCTTCAAATACAACACTATGAAAATTGAACTAAAAATGTATCTTAATCTTATTAATACAATTGCACTTGAAATGCGACCATAATCCATTGCGTTAGAATTTATTTCAAATATTCACATTGAAGAATTCATAGTGAAGATTTATATGCAATGAACCAAAACATGCACGTCCCACGACTGCACTATGCAACGCACGCAGCACGACTGATTACAAATCGATGCTTAGATTATTTGAGAACTGTTGTAGTTGGCGCTATTTGAGCACTGATGCCCTGAAATGGTATCTATCTGATATCGAAGATTTGTAAGGGTACTGGAGTTATTACCAAATAATTCAAATTACCAGCGATTAATATTGAACTAAGATTAATAAACTATTAAACAGCATGACGGAACAACTCATCTCATAATCGTGAAACTGGTTGTAGTTTATAGTTAAATTATTCAATTGATTGTAACATTTTTGTGGTTAAGAGGTACTTTACCGTTTACTGTCCTAATGTAAATTGACCTTTATGCTTGAGAATCTTCTCATGCCTGAAGTAAAAATGCGATTAATTTTATATTCCGTTTTACTTTAATAGAAGTAACAGAATATGGTCATTCGATTTTATGTTCGGGTGCTTTTAAGGTCTTTATTGCATTTCAAATTGACTGGTTTATTGAAGAGTAAGTCCATATTGATCTAAATGTAAATTAAGTGCTAGATAACAAATAGACGCTATTTGATATGTGAGTCTAGTAATGTCGGCTGTTGGACTTCCCTAATTACTAGAGTAGGTAATTGAATGATTACCATTGCCGAAGTACAGCGAATGTGTGTGTGGTCAACCGATAGATCATGAATGTATTGTTCGGTTTGGAACGTCCAATTCCTCAAATTCTAGTCACTTCTTTACGTCCAATTCCCCAAACGTCCATTATACATTTCCCCGAACATCTATTTCCCAGAATGTCCAATATACATACATACATCATCATCATATTGATTTACATACATATTGATTTTCAATTTGATAAGGATTCGATACCGAAATTTTCAGGTTAGGTCTCATTTGGGACATTCGGTAGTGGGCCGTAACGACGAAGGACTCCTTTTCGGTTTTGAATTGCACGTTCGACGACAGACAGACGACGATGATGAAGCGGAGACAACTGTCTGGATGAACAGCCGTCTCATCCACGCTAACGATACACACAGCCCTGCAATTTGCGTGTCGAACGAATGGCCAGCTAACAAGCTACCAAAAATAGTGTTCGCCCACTCTCGTGATACCCGGAACATGATCTAATTAAGTAGGCACTACACTTGTGAGTAAAGAACTATGTCCAAAATCTAAGTCTTCTCTTAGTTTAGACTTTAGACTTTTAGATACTAACTTTTATATTGAAACCAAGAATTTTAAAAATTAGCCACTCCCATATGGATCAGTAACAAAAGCATTTTAGTTGTGTCAAAATCGTGTCAAATTGATTACAATATTGTAGCTCACTCACACATTCTTATTTTCAAACTCCATATAAATTTGTATTAGCAACCTCCTCTCGCTACTCCGCTTCCTTTGTCCGCACCCCCCCTGTAAATGGCACCATTGGTACCCATACTAAATATGCAAGATGCTTTCTCAATAGTGAGCGCGCGCGACCAAAGAGATTCGAATCTTCTTGATTGAAACGAACTACTTATACTACGAGTTTTTATCACTTGAAGACTATTACTTACTCTGTGTTTTTATCCAGGTTCCACTAAAGCACAGAGTAAGTAATACTAAAGTAGGATGATGTCACACACAAATCAGGCTCAGTTACAATACCACAAGATGTATTTAATGTTTTGTCTCTACGCTTTGTTGAACCCAGGCGCGGCAATGACCACAGAATTCGTTACGGTTCGTACTTGGCCGTCGGCGGTGGACTCATTTTTTCGTGTGTCACATTCAGTACCTGTCTATCGGACTTGGTTGTCTTCACATACTTTACCCGCCATTGTTTTAATTAATCGTAATACGTTTTATTGTGAGGTGGTGTAATAGTCTGTGTTACACGCCAAACCTTTGGTTTGCTTCTTGTGTCTAACCAAAATGAAAAAGGGCAATTTAAAATGAGACATTTAGATAGACCGGTTAATATAAATCATTAGGTATTACGATAAACAATGGGACATATGAAAACTTTCCACAGATCTGTTGAGTTGTGTACCCCTACAACACAGTACGAGCAGATTTTTGATTACTGTGTTTAGGATTGTACTAATATATTAAACGAAAATGAACGTCTTCTATTTGTAATGTTACTTCCCTACATAATTCCTAGCATACAGGATACCTACATCATAGTCAGATCTTAAACTTCCTTCTCTCTTTACTATGCTTTCTCTGAACTAATATGACAGACGATGTAACACGCTTAGATCTCATATCGCTTAAATTAAGACTTGAAAGCGATCATACGTCGTCGCGTTAGGAAGTAGCGTATCGCAGTCGGCAGCATTCCTCAAATAGCCGGCCGCGGCCCGCATTCCCATTCGCGGGTTCCGAGAATGCAGGATCCGCTACGGACGCGAGCGCGACCTTCCCTGGAGGGAGCGGACGTCAGTTGGATGTAACTGGCTGCTTGGTTGTTGCAGAAGGTATAGGGTGGAGAAAATTCAGGACGGTTACCAACCGAGTGTGTGGATTTACGTTTTCGTTTTTCTCTGACATTAAGGGCTTCTTTCACCACTTCCTGATATTGTTACAGATAGTAATGTTAGTGATAAACTGATCTATCAGATAAATCTGTGTGATAGACTATATAAAATATATAAGATATAGGCAATCAGATACCTGTGAAACCAAAAAAATAGGCTATCTGTCAGATAACCTGCAGATAGGGTATCTGGGACTTTATCAGCAAGCGGTGTAAGAGGCCCTAAGTATTTTTCGTTGTAAAGAAAGTGTCTAATCGTCAGTCTGGCAACATCACATGATGTCATTGTGCCTCTTTGCATTGCCACTAAATTAATAACAGTAATTAACGTTTATATTACTTAGGGCTTCTTTCACCACTTCCTGATATTGTTATAGATAGTAATCTTAGTGATAAACTAATCTATCAGATAAATCTGTGTGATAGACTATATAAAATATATAAGATATAGGCAATCAGATACCTGTGAAACCAAAAAAAACAGGCTATCTGTCAGATAACCTGCAGATAGGGTATCTGGGACTTTATCAGCAAGCGGTGTAAGAGGCCCTTAGTGTTGCATTATGTTAAAAACCCAATAAATTGTGTTGTGTTAATTTAATAAAATTTAATTCATGCGGTTCAAAAGCAAAGCTCAGCACTTCATTTGAATGACGATGACGGGAAGAGAGAATACATATGAGACACTTGATCACCCTTGTTTGTTTGGTACTTTTTTCCACCAAACTAACTATAGAACTATCCATGGTGTGTGGTTCAAAATATTCTGGACTCGGAAGCATCTGGGTCATCGTAACCTTGGCCGGCGCCTGGTTACCAGCAACTTCTCCGCCCACACGTCACCATTAAACGCGCAATTCCGCACCACAATGAGCCGAAGATCATTAGAACCCGCGTCCCACAGACAGCGCTAGACCCCGACTGCTGTCAGTCGCTCCGACGACATCCGTCCGACCGCGCCGGTGCGAGCGCGCGGCCACTCAGAATCTGACAGATCGCGCGCACATGGATACGTTTTGAAATTATATTTTAAATTGAGTGAGTGATCGTCGAGAAATCGATTGGGGACGGTTGAAGTGTTACAAGTGAGACGAATTCGTTGAGTGTTCTCGCTGCGGGCTGGGGTGACGATGTCCCATTGACGGAATTCGGAACAATGCAGTAATTAGAGCGTGGACATAAAAATAACTGCGCCCACTCGTGATGCGCACGCGTCTCTAAACAAAACAAGCGGCTAACAATTCTACGCATTACTCGCCGGGAGCTCCGAACCGCTGTTTCCCTTTCTACATAATCAGTCATGTTTGCCTATTATTGTCATCAGTGACTAGAATGGATTCACGCGGCTCGTATACTTTGAATCAAGTGTTGGAACACAGAAAGTTATGTCGATTGATTGTTATCTAATTCAAATATCTTGTCTTTTTTTCAAGATTCATTTAAAAAATACCAGTTTCAGTCAAATACATCCGGAGCTTTGAATGTAAAGCGTTGACACAGAGTTATGTATAAGCGTTGATAAGTCAATTTCGTTAAGCTTTTGTTGAGGTAAAATACATGTTGTTAATATACAAATTATAGAATCTGTTCTCATATAAAAATGATTAAATATTCGCACAGCTTTGATACAGTTTTGCAGACAACAGGCCTTAGTAAGAAATGAGTTACAGTACCATTAGGTACTAATTAACTAAAATAACAGTAAGCAATTATGCTTACTGTAATTTGTTCTAACTATAGCTTTTAGCCGTTGTCCACACGACTGTAGATTGTCTGGAGTCTTGGGGTGAAAACTGGAAACCCAAAACCATCAGCATTACACAAATGAACGAATTTTTAGAATCCCTTTGCTTCTCCCGAAGAGTACCTACATCTAACAAACAACTTTTACCCAATTTTATGTTACATTCTTATTAGATGTATTTCTTTATTATTTTCAATAGCACCCAGTAAAAATGTTTTCTTTGTCTACGAAACTGGAATTTGAAGCTAGCTTATAAACAGTGTTGTGGTTCAGCACAGCCACATCTAACGATTCTTTTGTCTGGTCGCGACTCGATGAAACATCGGCCTTACAAAATGTCAACAGTCAATCAAAAAGCCCGAGCAGTCGGCGCCGCGACGCGTCCGTCTTAATAGCCTATAAATAAAACAGGGCTATCACTGGCTAGACTATGAAGACCTGTTATCTAAAAGCCACTAACAACAGCGCCTTTTACTCCACGAAATGAAAAATCAACTGCTTTACTTTGCCGAGTAAAGCGTGAAAGACAAGGGTTTAATTTTACCGATCTAGGATTGGACATTGTTGTATAGTTTGTTACAGAATGAGACTGACATCTTTTATTGCATTGTACTTAGCATCTTTGAATATTCATAGCTTGTTTACTTGATCGCACTAAGTATCAATAACTAAACCCCCATGGCCTTCGTGAAGTGTGAAATTTTTACGCATCATGTCAATTGATACTGTCAGTACTACACCTGTCTGTGCATATAATTCATGATCATCAAGGTTGTTATTGTTTATTTGTATCACATTATGTATTTCTATTCTTTAACATGCAGTAGCGTTGTCCTCTAATTGATATTATTCTACTGATAAAAAAATCATACCTAGTATTACCTATAATCGTAGTATTCAGTTGAATGGGATTGTATGATAATGAACTGGGCTAGCGCTGCGTGGTGGACTATAGCCCTAACGCCCTCATTGATAGGGTAGGCCTGAGCCTCCGCAGTGGGGACCTACTAATAGGCTGTTGATTTGATAGATAGAACATTCCAATATACGAACTCTGGTAATGGAATATGATTCTAAATACAACAGTAGGTTATAGATAGTCGGAAATTAATAACTGACAAGTCACATGTCACTCTTTTGATTTTGTGATAGTGATTGATTAATTTCGTTCAATACGATGTTGTCAAATAATGAGATTATTACAATGCTCATTCATTTCGACACGGTAGTGATGTAGGAAGGTAGGCAATCCGATTGTAAAAAACTGGTTTGGTTTGTGCTTTTTTGTTCTCTAGTTTTCTTTATTACTTACTGGCTGTTGCCCGCGGATTTGCCCTCGTTGAATATGTATCCCGCGCAAACTTGCAGAAGAACCAAAGTACCTATCCAACATGGACAACCCCGTTCGAATCAATTCTGGAGGTCTATATTTGAGCTCCAGAATTTGAGCGTTCGATTCTACTAATTTCTGTATCGGATGTCAAAGAAAAATTAGTAGAATCGACCGCTCGAAGCGAGGCAAGCGATTTAAAAATAAAACTGCAGTATTTAATTGTATCAGGCGTTACTTTGCGGAAATCCATTATATAACAATATTGTGGTTAATAATTTGCTTTTCCCGCGAATAAACTTTATGTTGTTATGGGAGGGCCGTGCATATGAGCAGTCACTCGGTCGTAAGCTGCCGTTCTGTCAACATCCTGAGGATGCCTCGTAGAGAGGTGAAACACGTGTCGATTTTATATTATTTTATGTTGTTTTATACAGTATATTTTTCGCTAGTATTATTATTATTTTGTAATTTATAAATTAGTAAATTTTGACCAAAACATTTTGTTTAGAATAGTAATTTGCATGATATTATTTATAAATTTAGACTTGTAAAATTTATATTTACTTAATATTAGAATTGTAATTTAATTTCTGTATTACTTACTATATATAACAACATGAAGTTTATTCGCGGGAAAAGCAAATTATTAACCACAATATTGTTATAAAACTGCAGTAGTTTTGAGGAGAAATGTAACAACGCAAAATGCTTTAGTAGTGTTACTGATGAATTTAGTGACAACGATGAAAATAAGTTAAAAGACTTCATCAATCATAGTTACTTCCTAACCCCCGTTTTGAGGTTTTAAGACATTACATGTAATGTAGATAGCGTCGACGTCTCTTGGAATCACAGAGTTCGATCTCTTACTTTTTTGATAAGTCTAATTTGCTTTGTTACGTCACGAATCACGATTCACTTTCTACGGTCTCTGAATACCTATAAACTACCAATGTTTCACCCTTGGATCACATCTGTATGTTACTCCCTGCATAATCATTGCCGGCTGCCGGGTCTACAATCAATCGTTCAAAACGTTTGACTGCATCTTTCCCACTATGGTTAATATAATAACTGTTAAGTAATCTGTGCTGTGGTTCTTAACTTTATAGTCTCTAGAAATTTATAGAAGTCTGTGTGTAGGCTGACACTAAACCTTTTCTCTTTTACTTTACTACTTGCCAGTGCATTATTTCACTTGCCCGTTCATTGTTGGACTTTGAATTTGAATAGTTAACCGACACTAGGACATAAACATGCAACAATGTTGTAGCTTAGAAAACCTGCCGTGTCTAATGCTGTGTTTTAAGATGCGGTGTGTTTTCTTGGTTCTTCTATTAGAGCTTTGTGTTGTAAATTGTTTTGTTAAGTCCGTTCTGCACTTTCAAAGTATGTTGGTAAGGTTATTTATCATCGTTCGTTAGGGAACTATCTATTGTCACTATATCCGCCTTGTGAGATTGGAATACGCAAATCTTTCATTTTTATTTTCTTTCCGCGGTTATTTTATATTGCTCTGTTTTTATCAATTTGTTTTTTCTCTACCCACTTTTCTTTTATTTATAGCTCTGCCTCTCAGATACCTTTCATTACGCCCATAGTTGGAAAATTAAATTTCCTCTTGTCTTGCAGTATGCTTACATTAATCAAAGTAAAGTAAAGTAAAAATCAGGCACTTCTAAAATATTGAGTTATTGGGATCTAATGAAGCATTTAAACTGTTTATTTCAACACCTTAGGAGTTTTGTAGTCAGTTGAGTAGTCTTGCGTGCCGCAAATATCTCAGTCCGTAAAACTACTAATTATCTAATTTAAAGCGCGACCATTCTCTTAATTGGCTAATCGACCACCAAAATTAGTATCGACCAATCAAAAGTCGAATGGTGCACAGCAGGTCATTCATTGCGTGGTAAAACCTTGGTGGATTGTTAGCACGGCGGATTTGGCAAATTATCACTGCGGTCTTCGATTTTCTGTAGTTTAGGTCTACTTTATTTGGAAATACACGGATGGGAATGTGGATGTATTAATTAATCAGATATTCCCTTGTTAAAGTTAAGTTATGATGTATAATTTGTAATTGATGTGTGAAACTTGCATGTTTATTTTGGTATTAGATTAACGACCCTTACAAGCTTAGTTAATTGAAGTGAAAAATCTCCTATGGCGTGCGTTTATCGTACCAAGACTGACCAATCCTAAATAATATGAGCATATGTTCCTGATATGTACGTATCTATATCCTCCACTGTCCTTTGTTCAGTCAGTCTCCACGAGTGAAGAGGTTCTTGTGTCTTCTACTTAGCGTTATCTATTCACTTAGTCTCTTCCTCTGTTAGATAATTCTCATCCTCAATTTGTCACGCTTCTTAGGTATTTCTCCTGATACTTCTGCTTCGAAGCATCAATTTCTGCTTCTAAGGCCTTCGCCTACTGGTAATGTGGCTTAACCACTTCAGCCGAGTTTCCTGGAGCTAAAAGATGTTGAGTCAATAACAATATTTCATTTTTTTGCTCGTTTCGCGCTACGTTACGCGCGATGTACGGCCTTCGGAGATCCCGCCCACGCGGATGGGCGCCGCCCACGAGCTAAAGGCAAAGATAAATCATATTTACAGGGTTAGAATGGACTAGTTGCATTCTTTATTACCTACATTTGATGTTAAAGACCAAAGTCAGTATTATGAATCAGAATTCAAAACGTAAAGAAGCTAAGATTTTTATGTTTTTATTAACATTTTCGTTGTAACTTAACATACTTACCTTCTGTTTTAATCACTAGGTCTGTGGTTATAATTATAGAAGATATTTTCTTTAGACATTACTGTCTAAAATTTTTGCTATGTTTTGAATTTTCTTTAGTTAGGTCACATTCATTTACGTGAACAAATTCGAACTGAAGGCTTCATTTTGTTTATTTCACAACTTTTGTGATTTTTTCAATTATCTCTTCCCACGGCTTCAGCTACTTTACTACGTTTCTGTTTGTTTCTACTAGGTTGTATCTATTGTTTACATAATTAAACTCATTTATTAGTCTTTGACCTACATCGATGGTAATTTTATGTGCGTGACCTATAAATAAAATGATATATATGTTGGTATAATTATAGGTGCTATATATTATGTACTAGAACAATGCTGTATAATTAAAAAGAACTCTGTAACAAGATCCAGTTCTTTTTGCAAGATTTAGTCTATTGCTCATGTGTGACGACGGCAGTACTTACAAGAGTACTTATCATAAAGCTAGTTTCTCTCAATAGAAAGCATCTTCATGTCTATTTTGTCGCCAAACCTGTTGATTTGTTTACGCTGACGACCACGTGAGTTTCTTCAAGATTACAACCGTATATTCTAGGGCGCCGCCCGCCCACGTGTCTCTACCAGACTAGCCGCTTACATAACTAACCCACAGGTGTCGTGTGCGTGTTTTTCAAATATTTATAGACTGGTAATGGAGTAAAGAGGTTAATGAAGTTACGCGATTGTGAAACAGCGGCGGAAGTCCACCTGACAGGAATAGAGCGTCGCGACGCGTCGCCAGCCCGCAGTGCGACCGCGCTATCACCCGGCGTCGCCCGCGCAGATAAACCGTCACGCACGCGAAAATAACCAGTCTGCCCCCAGCCGCGGTGCGACCACGACTGCCCGAGAATTTGACCCGCACCGCCTTATATACCCCACGGTAGAGGGATGGCGTCCGTGCGCACGCGCTCCGCATCCCCCAAATCGGTGTCGTTCTCCCCCGTGCTCGAGCGGAAATACAGCGCGGACCGGGCACCGGCGCACCCGCCCGAGATGCAATCAACCGACTGGAGGAAGTACTTCACGGATTTCAGCGCGTACCTTGGTGAGTACTTACTGCTGAGGAGTTGGAGTAGTGAACAGTGAGTCAGGTAGCTGTTATTGTGCGGCCTTGCGCTATATCGGTTGCGTGTCAGTGGAGCGTTTGGTCGGGAGCGGTTAGTAAACAAATCTTGCGCAATCGCAGCTAATGGTTCCGTGAAGCTTTTCGTTTTATCTGCTTAATGTAACGTCTCTTTATCACGATTAGCTTTCCATTTGGCTATTTGGTGGTCTTTGAGTATGTTTACTGTCGACCGTCGATCGTACGCAACGAACCGAGTTCACCGTTAACTTCTTTTCAACCATTGCAAATTAAATTCTTTAAGAAGATTTCCCTAACCAATGCTGCTTTCATTTAAAGCTTTATCTTTTTCGCGTCACTGGCGAGCAATTTTACTCGTGCAAAATGATTTATTTAGACAATTTGATTCATTTGGTTAGAGGGGGCCCCAAATGGCAAGGTCGCAAGATCCTGCTCGCATAAAATATATGAGAGGTTCATATTTTATTCTATACTCTTTTATGTAGAGCATTCAATGGTCTGCACTCTACTCTGCTTTAGCAACATGTTCGGTAGTAACCTTAGCTTCCTCACGTGATCGAAAACACACCACGTTGTAATGTCTGGTCCACCAACATCCCAGATTGATATTGTAAGAGATTATATTTATAAGTCAAGGGTTTCTCTGAGTACGTTTAATGAAAGTGAAATAATGTTAAATTGTATCAGTTGAACAAGGCGGTGTCAACTGACAGATAACCTTGCGGGTTGCGGGATCACACCGGCACCGCAAAATGGTCTATGATACCATATTTCCAGAGCCGTCTGGAGTATTTTTACGACCAATTGACGCATGCGTTCTAAGACGGTGGATGTTATAGTTGGTTGACGTGAGGTTTTGTTTCGGTTGTTAATCATCATCATCAATCATATTATCAGCATGTCGACAACTGCTTTGGGTGAGACTTTTCTTCGTGCGGGACGTGGTAGGTCTCGCATTGAATGGTTACGGCCAGAGCCTCGTGTGTTAACTAGCAGGGTGCAACCCCTGAGCTGATTATTACACTTGTTGCTCTCACACTGTTTTAGTGCCTACTTGATATCCGCCATTTTGGCGCTGAAGGCGACTAGTAGAGCGTGTCTATGCCGTGTCTATGGAACTAAACCTGGCGATGGTTGCTAAGGCTTAATTTCCAGGAGCAAACGCGGCGCTTCAAAGCTAAACAAAATAGCTGTTGTTGGTGTGTCACCCATTTTTGCTCATTCCTTTAGCTCTCTCTTCAAGCGGCTCTGTATTGTTTACAAGATTGCTTGTAGTTGTAACATGTCATTAGATCTTTACAACATCGCTAATTATAACTTAATTACTTATATGTACAATAATTATATTATAAATATAAATTGTAGTATTCTTTATAAACAAGTTGCCTTCTAAAATGTTAACAACAGTTGTACAGTGCCGTCATATTGCTCAATGGAAATTGTCAGGCGTGTTCGTATTACATTTTGCCTGTTTGTATTTCACCACATCAGTGCAGTTCATTTTACTCTTTCGTGTTTTCTAAATTTTCTTATTAGGTACATATACTATACGTACTGCTTTTTCACATTCCTACTTATTATGATAAATGTTTGCTTTTTTTAATTAGTCAGGACCCAAATTACCTCTTATTCATAAAAATTTACATTTATGATGTCTTTAACAGTTTTATGATTTTAGTATTCGGTCCGTCCAAAGTACCGTGACCTATTTTAACTGAGACGTCATCAGGCAACTATATGAAACTCATAGTAACAAATTCAGAGTAAGCGGTTTATGATTAGCAGCCTTTATTTACCCTCTGTTTATTGCAATAAATGCTAATACAGGAAAATGTTTATCTTGGCTTTAGTGTACAGTAGTTCTTAGTTTACTTTTCACTTGACCCAAATGACACAACGTCATGCATGACGTCACTAATTCAGATTTTCCTTACTCTCAATGTTGTCTTTATTTTGTGCTTGTGTTTTGCTCTACCTCTATGTAAAGAATCTTCGTTATTAAGCTTTCCTATTGCGCTTTTAATAATTTATGTTTAATGTCTTGATTGATCAATACTTAATTCAACATCAATCTTCGGCACTTAATATTATAACAATTTCAACACCTACAGCTTCCGAGCTAAGTGGATTAAACGTGATTAGTATGTAGAGTAGAGAGTGAGAAACACGAATTCCGCGAGAAACACGTCATGCGATGCGATGACGCCGCCAACGTCTCTTCTTTATCAACGCAGCGTCAGCGGGTTCATTGATGAGTTCGCACCTCAAGCGCATCCAGCGCTGTGTTGCTTACACTCGCATCTGACATAGCTACATTTTACATTGTTCGTTATTGTTTAACTCTAATGTGTTGAAAACATGGTTCTTGTGTTTTCTCATCATCTTAAGGTTCTTTAAGTGTGTCTTGATCACGGAAATTAATGTCTTCAGTCTCTAGTGTTTGATGCAATTGAAGCTTAGAAAACGTATGGCATTGTTTTTCTCATTTTATTCATTAACTCTTTGTTTCTGTAAGAAACTCGAAATATTTTCACTGCGCTAAGTGGTTGAAAAAATCATCTTTATTGTTAAATGTGTGTCCTAAACACGGAAATCAATGTCTTCAGTCTCAAGTATCAGATACAATTTGATGAAGGTAGAAAACCTATGGCATTGTTTTTCTCATTTTATTCATTAACTCTTTGTTTCTGTAAAAAAATCGAAATATTTTCACTGCGCTAAGTGGTTGAAAAAATCATCTTTATTGTCAAAGCCTTTAAATCTGTCATTTGAATATTGAATTCACCGATGCCCTTCGCTTTACTCGATCTGGACATTATCCCTGCAGCGATGGTTGCGTTTGGAACAATTAAGTTACTTCTATACTATTCATTGACTATATTTTTAGTAGAATATTCAAAAATAGATATATTAGTATAAACAGACGGATTTTATTCAGATCAGCGCTGCAAATAGTTGATGCAAGGTGGAACGATGGAGGAATAGCAAATATTTATGTGAACAATGCGTTAGGCTGCGCGCGATTTTTGCGGTCTGCGCGCGCGCAGGAGGTGATTCAGTACCGCATTAGTCCATAAGAGAGCCGCCCGCGCCTCTGCTCCAAGCAAAAGGATACACACATTTAAATTTAGAAACCCTTCCTTTGCCCTTGGTTGTTCTTATCCTTTTTTCGCGTTTTTATTGCGATCCTGTCGCGAACTGTCTCTTGCCAGTTTCTTGTGAACAGTTTTGAGTGATACTGCTTTTAAAGGAATCGGCATGTCGCGACAATATTACTCAGTGAACGACGATGTTTATGGTAAAATATTGAAGACTCACTCGAATTTGACGCCGCAGCGGACGGAATACGCTGAGGTGTTTGAAGCTGTTGAGGGATTAGGTATTGTTGCCTTGCAGTTTGCTATATTGTCTGTCTGTAGTGTTCTTTCTGTAAAGTTTAACCTAGAATTGTCTTTTGTTGTCGAAATTATCCCCGAAACTAACGACACCCAACCTATTTTTTGTGTCAAACACAAGGAGATCACTGTATTGTAAGAGGACATTAAAGTTTACTGCCTCACATGAGCTAAAAGAGCCACTTTGTGTGTCTTGCTCAACAAATTCACTTATCTCTTTTTGAGTGTCTGTTAGCGCTACTTGACCGATAAGAATTTAATTATGAAACTAACAAATCTCACAAATGTTACATCCATCATCTGACTGGCGTGTTCATTTATTTTGGTATAAAACTAGCTTTTTCTGCGGTTTCTCTCGCGCGGTGCACAGCAATTGGCATATTGCTTATATCCTGACGTCATAATAATATGGATAGACACGTTGGTAGTACCACGGGCAAAAAAATACTACCAAAAAAAAAACCACCCGTGGTACTACCAGTACCATCAGTAGTGCCACGGGTAAGATGCGATATAATGTAGCGAAAACAAATACTTCCATACCTAGTTTTTTCGTGACACTAGTCAGTATATAGAGTCAGATAGACTTAAAAAGGTTACTGGTTTTATCTTCTTTATTTATATAGTCCCCAGGTATTTAATAATAAAGTCTTCAGCATACATCCAGATATTCTTATATTTATGCTAAGTTCGTTGCTACCTGAACGAGGCGGGTGATATTATCAAATGGCGTTGAACCTTCCAAAAGCAAACTAGTTTTTGGCAAACAAGTCGCCAAGGACAGGCCGAGCTCAGGAGTAAGCAAATTTTGTATGCGCACACGCAGGTCGGGCATTTTTTATGAAATACTTTTAATACGATTACGAATTGTACCTTTTATCGATAATTATTTTTTTTTTTTAAAGAGTTTACATTGTTAGTGTTTACATGAGTTAACATGTAGGTGTTTTTTCCATCTAGGTGCAGAATGTCCCACATTTTTCCGATGAAAGATCACGATGAGATTTTTGATGACATTTTTGATGACAGCTCTCAAAATATCAAAAAGAGTATTGGAAACCAATAATACTAACCCTAGACTTATCAGTGGTGTCTTTTCCGAAATGAAAGACCTCGAAAATCATCTAAAAACAAAATAGTTACCCTTTAGCAGATCGCTTTTTGTGGTCATCTGCCGAACATGGAATCAAATTGCAAATGTTAGTAGTTTCCGAGATATGGAACCCCTAATTATTATATCAAATTTTACAATTTATCATCCCAAATTTCACCGTGATCTTTCATTTTGCTATAGACACAATTTGTCTAGGGTTAGTTAGAAGGCGGTCAAATGCGGGACATTCTTGAAACGGGATACCTATACTGCTGTCCTATTCTACGCCTAAACTTTTTTCCGACCTGTCAAGCCCCCGGGCTAAGGTATGTCTGTCTGGTGGTCAACAAAAATCTTTCGAATGATTATACGTAATCATTACTGTTAGTGGTACATACCACATACGTCAAGTTGTGGTGTTCTATCTACTTTAGTAAATGTGATGCCAATTGTGTGTCATAATATGTTGTTTGCGAGTATTCCGGCCAATTGTCAAGATGGTCGATTTACTCCAGCCATGATGTCATTGGGTAAACGCACACGGTCTGTGTTTATTTATATTTTAATTGATTAAATACCTACCTACTCGCTATTGCTGTGCTATTTTATAGTAATTCGACCTTCGTGTGAACTTCAATGCTTTAACTTGCAATATTTGCGTTTATTTGAAATGGATGTCTAACTTCCCTGGGGCTAATTAGTCCATGTAATTCTTCCTTTTAATTCATATCTAAAAGTCACAGTTTAATCGTGTCTTTGTTTACCGAAACGTGTCGGAATGTCGTAATTACAAAACTCAGTTATGTACGGTCGATCGCATGTCTGTGGAAACAAAACCAGTATATAAACTGGTCCCTCATAGTATTGAAACTCCCTCATAGGCTAGGCCAGCTCAAGGTCGAAGTGTATCGACTGACGTGCGGTCGACTGTACATCCTCTCGACGTGTCCGTAAGCGAATATTTTTCGGTCTCTCCTACTTTTACTCGTACGTAGCAGCTGGAAAATTCTGGTAAGATTTTATTTAAACTCAAAAACCTCACGCTTTTCCGGTGTGCTATGATAACATTGTGGTGTTTATCATAAACGCACCAGAGCGCGAATAAAAAATAGTTTATATAGTGACATATTGAGATTGTTTTTATTAATTTTACAGTTTTAATCTCAATTTTAATTTTAATTATTTGCTATTGCATCATTTTATTATTAGGTACTTACTTTTATTTTATTTTAGGTTGTGTGTATGCATAATAATAATAATAATATGGGATTGTAAATTTTCCTGAAATAAAGATTTATTTATTTATTTATTTATTAATTGAATAATATATACCTACCTATAATATTGTGTCAAAATCATTGTGTTGTTCCTTTTTTCCCCTTTCGTTGTTTATGTTAGAAAAAAGTCGGTGAAATGTTTAATGTGATACTTTCTACAACCGTAATTCTATCTTCTTTCCAGACGCCCTGCTTGCGGACCTCCAGAACTCCATCAACCCTGGCGCGCGCGTTGGCAGCCCTGGCGGCAGGACCGGTTCCCCCGGCGGCAGGACCGGGTCCCCCGGCGGCCGGACGAGCTCCCCCGGCAGGACGAGTTCCCCCATCGGCAGGGGGTCCCCCGGCCGGCTGAGCTCCCCCGGCGGCAGTCTCAGCTCCCCCACATCCACAGGATATGGCTCCATCAATGGCTCTAGGAACATCAGCTCGGAATACAATAAGCCAGGATCGGTGAGTAACAGCACATTGAGGGGGATAGAATAAAATAAATAATGTGTCAGACACATTACGTAACTGTTTCAAACTCTATAGGTAGCTAGGTACTGACAACGTAAGACAATAGGTTTGTATGCGAAAAGAGATAGAAATCTAAACAATGCCACTTGGTAAAAGTTTAGGCTATTTTACATGTAAATTTTTTGATACAAATACATTGTGATTGTGACTTAAATAACCATACTTAACTACACTAGTCTTCTAAATGATATAGGTACGGGTCGTAGTAAGCTGTGATCTGTCAACGATCGAAACCTTAAATAAAAAACCTTTTAGATTAGACTAGACACTGGCTATGGTTGACATATTCATATTCATTTATTCATTTAACAATTTTCATTGTGTCGAATACAATAATCACAGAAATACAACAATAATAAGATAGGTAATAAATGTCAGAGCAACTACTTATTAATAAGAATAAAAATAATTAATGTCAAGTCAATAATATCAAGTAAGATAATAAATTTTCTCAAACATGCTTCGAAATGTGAACATTATTTTGACAACCTTCTTCGAGTTAAATCGTCTATGCTGTACTGGTCAAATAAATGAGAGCAGACGGGTAAATAATTTGAATGAAAATCCATATATGTAGTGCCTAGCGGTCAAATAATGACCATATTAATTCTTAACATGTCATGTGACCATGGCAACCACGAAGGTACAAAATAACAACAGTTTTTTTTAAATTTCGAATTGCCTTGCAAATTGCAAGCAGTTTAGTGTAAAAAAACAAATGAACATTTTGGCGCGTGGAAATTTATTGTTGTTCGTCATTGATTTTGGAATGTATATGTATGAAATAAAATGGTGTACATAGGTAATAGTTTGAATTTCCGCGCATTTGTTTGAGAAAACTACTATACAAGTCTTGGCCACAACCAGGCTTTGATGGACTCACGTATACATACGTATGCATACGTTCATCCATCAATGCTTCTGTTGCGGGCCGCGGCAGTAATGTACTATAATTGTCCAGAAACTTTATCCACTACTAGCTTTTTCCCGCGGCTTCGCCCGCGTAGAAAAGTTTTTCCCGTGTACATTGTGAAACAGCGCCCTCTATGTAGGCGTTTTGTTACTTAGGGGGTATTAGCGGACGCTCTGCGACTATATTCGCGTTAAAAAGTAGCCTATATGTCATTCCAGGATATAAGCTATCAGTGTACCAAGTTTCATCAAAATCTGTTCGGCAGTTTTTGCGTGATAGAGTAACAAACATCCTCACATCTTCACATCCTTACAAACTTTCGCCTTTATAATATTAGTAGGATAGGATAGTAGGATTAGTAGGATTTAACTTATTGGTCAAAGTAGACATGACAAATGACAAACTTGGTACCGAAGACCAAATTCAAATTCAAAATTCGTTTATTCAAAATTGGAATACAATATTCTCTTTTTGACGTCAATTCTGTCTAAAACTAAAACTACTTTATTTCCTCCTGTATGTCGCCGAAGGGAAGAAACAGCAACAAACCCAACAGCACACAGCAACAATTGAACCCCATACCCATTAAAACAATGTCTATGCTAATGCAATTATTGTCGTAAGCACACAAATGCTTCTAATACGTACTCTCGCACATACAAACGGACGACGTGACTTGATAATCGTAAATATTGAAACAGTAACGCAATGAGTCCAACTTCTAAGAAATGAGATCGGACAAGCAATTAGTCATTAACTGTAATTGATTACAAATTAATTAATAATTGTTTAATAATTTGTAATAACAGTAAATGAGATTATAAAAATATAGAATTCGTATTTATTGACAGCATATTACTGTGTCCTCATATTAACTTCAATATCGTTTGTCCCTAACTGTTGTATCAACGCACACCCAAAACTACTGTTTATAAAGCTGGTATGTAGGTAGGTACCAAGTTACATCAAAATTCGTCTAGTGTTAGTAGGTACCAGTCGTTTATAACGTGATTAAGGAACTAACAAATAGTTCAAATTTTTAAGGTAATAATAATTGTTATTATTACGTATTTTTTTATGCCTAGTTTTACGGCCAATTGGAAACAAGTCCTTATAGGCCAAATCGTAGTTTATAATATACATAAAACCGCAGCACGGCCTCCAGGGCACAACTAGTGCCATTCTGAAGTCCTACCACAGATTAAAATATAGTAGTACATACAATACAACTCCTACCCAGTCATTGAACAATGATCCCATAGAACAGCTGCTAAAATAACAATAATAATCAGAGAGGGACACACTTATTGCAAAAGTGGTAAGAGTAAGCAAGACAGGTATAAAATCTTCTATCTCTATCGACGTATGTGAATTTTTTGTTGGGGGGCAGTTGGTATGTAACAACTGCCCCCCAACAAACCATAACCCGACTAAAATAGATAGTGTTTGTTGAGTTTGACCCCGCCATTTAAGAAGCGTCTTCTCAAATTATTCGGGTAAAAGACTATTGCTATTTCATGCTATACGCTGATTACGGTTCTATAGTTCATTATTTTTCTATGTACCCAGTCCTACCTGGTTTCAAGAGCTATATCAGCGCCATCTAGTGTCATAGTGTAAAAACAGCGCTACTAACATAAGTACTGTTTGCTTCTTGGAAAATGTCCAAGAAGTGATGCTACTCCGACAGATGTCGCTTATTTACAATGCAGAACAATCCTATAACACCTTGCTTTTCAACCCTTCCGTCCGTGATAATTCAAGTTTACACGTGAATACATTTTCCCGTGCTAAAATGCATTACTTTCCAGATTACGCATCACGTGACTAAGTAACACACAACATAATTACAGACGCGCATTTGCCTGAGAATGTTATTATTACGCGTAAACAGGTTTCCTCGTGATGTGTTACTAACATGCCAGTGGTAAAAATTAACAAACTTAATCTTAGAATCGAGCGTCAGTGGCGTCGTGGGGAAGACGCGGCCTGTCATGTCGAGAGGTCCGAGTTCGATCCCCGGCCGGGCCATGTAGATATTAATGGGATTTTCTTGAAACTCGAAACATTTACGGACTGCTCTCAAACGGTGAAGGAAAACGTCGTGAGGAAACTTGCATACGCCGAAAAAGAAATTCTTGTATAGGCGCATGTGAAGTCCACAAACCCGCACTGGGCTATGAGCCCCAACAGTGGGGAAAGGGGCTGTTGATTTGATTAGAAACTTAGAATATGTATAAAATACAAATAAATTAAAACATTTCAAATATAAATAGGTAGCGGGTGTTAACAATAACATATTATCGTTCAAACATGATTTAGGAGGTTTGACGCATGAGTGCACGATTTAGTTTAGAATTTCATATTTATTGTCTTTCCACGTGCGGCCGGATGAGTGCCAAGAGTGTACAGTGCGCTTATACACAGATATAGACTATAGCTATTGATTTTCTAACGAAACTGGCACGTTTTATGCTTTACATTTGAGTTAATGAAATCTATCTTCTTCTATGTAAGTCAGTAGGTATTTATATGATTATGAATAACTATTTAACTTTTGCAAATTGTAACTGTATTTCTTGCATTGACCCAAAAATATATCGCGATAGTTCCTTAAATATAATTACTTAAATATTTAAAATATGGGTTATATTTTGTTTGGCACTTTATGGGCTTCTTTCACCACTTCCTGATTTGTTACAGATAGGTAGTAATCTTAGTGATAAACTAATCTATCAGGTAAATCTGTGTGATAGACTGTATAAAATATATAAGATATAGGCAATCAGATACCTGTGAAACCAAAAAAACAGGCTAACTGTCAGATAACCTGCAGGTAATGTATCTGGGACTTTATCAGCAAGCGGTGTAAGGGCCCTTAGACTCCACTTTTAAAAGATTAGTAAATGACCACCAAAATTTAAATTCCAACTCTTATAGGCTATCTGTCAGATAACCTGCAGGTAGTGTATCTGGGACTTTATCAGCAAGCGGTGTAAGAGGCCCTTAGACTCCACTTTTAAAAGATTAGTAAATGACCACCAAAATTTAAATTCTAAGGGCTTCTTTCACCACTTCCTGATATTGTTACAGATAGTTATCTTAGTGATAAACTAATCTATCAGATAAATCTGTGTGATAGACTATATAAAATATATAAGATATAGGCAATCAGATACCTGTGAAACCAAAAAAACAGGCTATCTGTCAGATAACCTGCAGATAGGTTATCTGGAACTTTATCAGCAAGCGGTGTAAGAGGCCCTAACTCTTATAGGCTATCTTTCAGATAACCTGCAGGTAGTGTATCTGGGACTTTATCAGCAAGCGGTGTAAGAGGCCCTTAGACTCCACTTTTAAAAGATTAGTAAATGACCACCAAAATTTAAATTCCAACTCTTATGTCATTTTCTGGGTTCAGTCGCTCGGTCCGCCGGCTCAATGGTCACCAGCAAAGAATAAATGTAGAAAAGATTAATTATACAGAAGTGGCACTGTGAGAAATAAGTCCCTCTCGTGGTTTAGTGTGACCAGGAGAAAGTATTATTTTTCAGGAAGACAATTATACAAAGAAAGCTAGTAGTAATAACATTAATGTCCACACCAAAGTTCATATAAACATATCCCTTGAAATTTAAGGACATTTAAATTGTGTATATTATTATACACTCTACTACTTACCTATATCATTAACATTGGTCATATCCTTGAACAAGCTAGTATTGACTATTGATTTGTGTGAGAATTGTCACCGGTGTCCAGGGTTTGCCTGGTCTTGTCATTCGGCCCCTTAAAACGTTTGTTTCATATTTAAAGTTAGAAATATTCTAACATTGAGAAGATTCCGCTCTATCATTATTTTATAAATTACTATCTCTAAAAGGGGGTTAGTGTGAACTCACTGTATTCTGGTTGTATTCCTTTGGAGGCATAATAGTACAGCTTTAACTTTTTTAACCCTAAATTACCTTATGCCAAAATGGTCCGATTTCGAGATATCATATATTTAGAGTTTTATTAATACTTTACCTACCGATTTTCAAGTTCAGTTATTTTTAAAAAAGTAATAATATGTTATTTATTTAATACTAGCTGTTACCTCTAGCCACAGAATAGATAATAGGACAAGTCTCTAGCTTCGCCCGCGCGGATTAAGTTTTTTTCTACGGGAACAATTTATCGCGGTAAAAAGTAGCCTATGTCCTACCCTAATGCGTAACACACACTGAGCGGCGGCGTTGCGAAAGCGTTGCGGTTTTTTTCTGTAATGTTCGAAATAGTATGAAGCCCTTTACATCAAAGCGGCGGCGGCGCGGCGCGTTCTTCATACAAACCTTCGCCGCCGCAACGCTTTCGCAACGCCGCCGCCCAGTGTGTGTCACGCTTAAAGTTCGATGTATCTCCACACCAAATTTCATCAAAATCTACAGACAGACATACAGAAAACAAACAGACAGACATACTTACTTTTAATGGTGACAATTGCTGTCGAATGTAAACCACCCATTGTCCCATTGTCCACAGCCAACATACCAGAACACGAGCTCCCTCCACGAGAAGGTGATACCAGTCAAGTACAGTGGCAGCCAGTACGGTGGCCACTCGCCGGGCTACAACACGGGACAGTCCGCGGGCTACGGCCGGACCACGGGCGGGCGGAACCTCACCGAGCTGGACACCCTACTCGACGACCTAAGCAACGCGCGGTACGGGAATTACGCGGACAAATCTTTCCATGATCGGACTGGTGAGTTATATCTGTTTTTAGGGATCCGTCAAGCCCCCCTTACGGCAGCTGGTCCCAACTAGATGGAACGAAGATCTGTGTAAGTCTTAACAGTGGACCCTACTCCGTGCAGTGGACGCCAATAACGAAACGTGGACCTGACATGCAATGAGATTAGTCCGAAAACTATAGTCGCTCAACGGGCTATGGAAAGATCTATATATGCATGGAGTTTCTCTGAGAGACAGCATGCGAATCGTGGTGATCCGCCAGAGAACCAAAGCATTCGACATAGCTCAAAAAGTTACTACGTTTAAATGGCAGTGGGCGGGTCACATCTGTCGGAGAACCGATAACTGCGGGGTAGACGAGTTCTCGAGTGGAGACCACGACTGGGCAAGGGTAGTGTGGGACGCGCTCCGGCTAGATGGAGCGACGATCTGCATATGGCAGCTGACAGTACTGGATGCGGAGAACCGAAAAACGGTTTTAGTGGCGCGCCTTGGGGGAAGGTCTATGTCCAGCCGCAGACTGGCATACATAGTCAAACAAATCAACAGCAATATTAATATAATGTCCCCACTGTTGAGAAACAGGCCTACCCTCTCAACGTGTTATAGTCCATAATTCCTTTTTCGGCGTATGCAGATTTCCTCTGCCTAAACCCAAAAGCTATCGATGGGTCAATTATCAACGGTATCGCGACATCGCAGGTTAACCGGAACCTTTAAGAAACGAACTATTTAATTACCTATTATATACTTACACCGGTAGCTTAGTGTGTTTAGCCCCGATGTTAAGAGAAATCTCCTGCGTCTTCTCTCACCAGCTTCACTACCTATTATATGGCTTTTTAAAATATGCTTGTATTTTTTGTGTGTAAAATAAACAGTTACCCTACGCTTTAAAAATACCGATTTTCCGGCAACACTAGGCCAAATGTTGGCGTTGGCAAGGCCACGGTTTCCCGCCCTCTCAGAAATAGATCATGTCTGGTGAACCGTTTCTGCTTAGTTCTCGTTACATGTTGAGTACGTCAGTTTTATATTCTGTACTTGTGGATGACCATAAATACTGATTGCCTGATTGATTGATGATGGACCTGACCCTATACCTACTGTAGATGTGCAAAACTAAGTCAAGTCAAGGGACATGTGAAAACTGCACTCATGATTACAGTTTTATTGGTTTCAACTTTGCTAATGCTGGACATAGGCCTTCCCCAATGAACGCCACCACACCCGGACCGGGTGTTCTTTTTTATTCCCCGACCCCTTCTGACATGCTAGGAGTTGGGGACAATGAGACATGCAAAATGTTTAACAAAGAAACTTACGACACACATATTTTCACAAGTAATTTAGAACCAAGTCCTTACCGAAGACAAAAACAAAGTCGTCAATATATTTTGAACGTTTCGCGTCGCGCACGAATACCCGACACACTATTTATTTCATCGTAAGCTTCATCTAATGTCACGCACCGACGACCAACCTTGCAATACACTCCTTAACGACATCTGGCACTGGGAGAGAACCACCGAAATCACGCCGGTTGACAGATCTACTGTCAACTATTCATCAAAAAAATATATCATGCAAGAAAGGTTCCGATAGTTTTGGTTCTTGACATGATTTTTTAGTCCGTACTCCTGATTTGATAGAAAACATAATGCTCCAACTTATATCAGGAAGTGAGCTTTCAATGTCGTTTGTGCTTTACTGATTGCGACTAGTGGACGGCAGGCTGTGTCCTTTTCCAGCCCTCAAGTATTTACTCCCGGATTTTTTTTATGTTCTCTATCTCTCTTAGTTTTGACTCTATTATTCTTCTCACATTTTAACTTATTTTTGTTCTTTTTATCGCATAATAAGAAGCTGAAAATTCAGAACTAGGCAGTGTTTGTTTGTGTGCAGCAGACTGACTTTTAAATAAGTCTTAGATGTATAAGAGTTTTCGTTGGCAAAACCTATGGGATATAGATATAGCTTTAGAGCCAAAAAGAAGGCAGCCAGGTCGAAACCAATATTTTTGTTTTCTTCAAACTGTAAGGTGTATTTTAATTCTTTTACCCACATAAACTAAACGTGATTTCAAACTAATAAAAAAAAGACTTTAGCGGTCAAATAAATCGTTCTGTTTGTACAACATTGCTTTATATCGATCCAGAGGATCTGCGAAGAACATTATTGGTGTGAAATAGGTTGACAGATGTGTTCCGAACAGCTTGGATTCAGATCTCAGCCGTAAACGACTCTGATTAGAGTACTGAAGGTGATTTTCATTTTATATATAAGCGACCTCTCAACAAGGTCGTTGGAAGACAAAAGTAAACAAACTAAATATATGAAAAAAGCGATCATATTCTAGTATTCTGATTCCTCATTGCTGTGGCCGTGGGACACCCCCTTTTACCTTGGTAACTCGACAACAACTTGGTAACTTAAAAATGAATGTAGGTACTACGTTTTTCCCATGGGCGAGCGAAGATATTCTCAAGGTCCTTAAAGTTGCTTAATGTAGATAAATGATCATTGCAAAATAGTGTAGTCGTAAAATGTAGTCACAAAATCGACGATCATATTTACTTTTAGTCGCCTATCGGATTGACTGAAAGATCTACTTTGTTGGAATGATCTTGAAATCCAGTCTGTGTTGTTTCACGTCCACATTTCATCGCTACACTTTGTAGAAGCTCTCAAGTTCACTGGAGCACGTGTTCACGTCGCTCGCTTCCGCCATTCCGCCAAATTGACAGTCGCACAGATCCGTTTCCAGGCATAGTTCATTGGGTGGGTCACTACTCACACAGACAGGTAAATGTGATCTTCAACTTGATGCGAAAATTAAATGAAGCTCATTCACCTGCAATCATTATTGTGTACTCTCCTTTAGTACTTAGTAGTATTGGGTACGTAAATTCTAATCTAAAACATTTCGTCTCGCCTTTTGTCCTGTCTGGTCCGCCAGTTTAAGATCTAATGCCTCATGTGGTAATATAATTTCTAATTGAAATGTCTTATACAGCAACTAAAGAATCATTACAGGTGATGATGATGCGTATAGCGATCACCAATCCACCCTGGCCAGAGTGTTGATTACGGCATAAACCTCCCCTTTTCTTTGAAGTGGCCTGGTCCAGCAGGCGGCAGGCTGGTGTTGTTTGGCTCACAGCCGGTCTTCGGTGGGTCATGACCCCCTGTGGTTTTCCCCTTGCGCCCACACTTGGCACTGGCGCCGGCTGCGCCAAGGAGTTGTCCAGCCCAGCCCACCTGTTTCCCACCTAATGCCCCGTGACCGAGACATCACGGCTTCCATTAGTATTGGCGGGCGGCCTAATTAGTGGAAACTCGCTGTATTTATTTGCGTTTTGTACGTGCGAATGTAGCGGAAGATTTACGGGTCGTTAAGGTGACAATTTATGGGGGCATAAACTGAAATTTGAAAGGTGGGGAATATATTGCCTTGTCAGTAGGCATTTATGCTCAGAAGCCGGAAATATGACTATCGGATGCGACTTTGTTCGCGTTAAAAGTTGACTATTCTGTTAAACTTGCGTTTGCCTACGTTACTTATATGCAAAATTATAAGTTTCTAGACTTACTTAGTTTTTTAGTTGTGTTATTCTTAGTTAGGGTATCCTTTAATCTTTATTGACATAGATGTTAATGATTATGATTCCTAAACGAATAATACCGTCTCCACATTGTTAACTACATTGTTTGTTGTTACAGATGGGTACGCTCGCACCAACGGCGCCACCAGCCCCGCCTCCTCCAGGCCGACGGTGGACTCGCTCCTCGACCAGCTCAGCGCTGACATACCCAATGGGTAAGAAAACACAACTACATATAGAATGACCATGTCGATCTAATAAATCACTCGCACTAACCTAACCTACCGCCTCGTAGCAACACGGCAGGATCAAGCCGTAGCGTTTCCTCCGATGCAAAACAATCTGGGTCAGTTGATTATGCTCAGTTGGTATACCAAACATCAGTATATCTGAAACTAAAGGTATAAACAACTAGCTTTAGTCCGCGATTCAGTTTCGGTATCTCGAAATCTGTATTAAATCGAACACAAGGTAGTGCAGACTCGAATTAAAATGTAACAAAACTTTCCTACTGTAATGCCGCTTGCACACGATGCGCAGTAGCTTGCGCGTGTACTAAGCAATGTACCTTACTAAGCGTTCACACGAAAGTGGTCACTAAACAACTTACTTGCACGACTTTGTTTAGTGCTAGACAGACGCCATGTCATGACAGTAGCGAGGGGAGTGTAGTGGGGGGAGGGGAACGAGGCGCTGGCGCAAGGACCATATTGAGTACAACTAAGCAAGCAACTTGCACTCGCACTTTCACTAAGTAAAAAGCGTTTACACGGCGTAATTTATCGGCAATAGTAGTACTTGCGCAAGCTACTGCGCATCGTCTGCAAGCAGCATTAGTATTTCTATTGTGATCGTGACTTTGGCGGCGCAGTAGGTACTTGACATTTAGAATAAAATAACGCCACATAACTGTCCAATCTGTGCAGAATTCATTATAAAATTTAAAATGAATTGCTGAAATGCTCTATATTTATTTTAGAAATAAAATAAAGAGGAATAATTAATTACACACTCGTAAACATCTCTTCATTGACTTGGCCTCTGTACTCGAACTTCGGCCTGAAACCGGCATTAGTAATACGTATTACTATTATCTAATCTGTGGTAATACTTATTGCTTTTGCATGTATCTGTTTCATTGCTCTAACATAGCTTTGTAGTTTACATTTCAATGCTTTTATGCGTCGTAAACATCGGTTTGTGGTCCGTAACAGTGGCCGAACGGTCGTTATCTATCATTTTAGCTGTGATGCATGATGTTTATCGATTGAATATTAAACCTATGTCAATTTCTCACGGTAAAATCGCCTGTTGTGTCCCACGGATGCCAACCCTTTCAAGGTCATCGAATCCATCTTTCCGGTACTGTAGAACTCGTCTGTCTCAACAAACCCGGCGAAAGAAGTGGCACACTGCCAGTCGCTTACCTATTCATTAGGATATGTCGGTATCTTTGTTCTTCATCGAATCTCGTCCTTCGAGTAGTACTACACAGGGTTGCAGAATATATTACAGTACATAGGGTGGATTTTTGAGATGAGAGGGAGTAAGGGCACGTTCATAAGGGATTGTCTTTAAGATTTTGAGACTGCTTCACAGATTTTAAAAAATACTGCCAACAAGGAAATGGACAATTTACACAAAAACTTTTGTTTATGTCAATCGATCCCGTTTCTTATAAAGATCAAAAAACTCTATTGGACCAACTGAGATTAGAGTAAGTACTAGAAAAGTAAGAAATTGCAAAAAAATCTCCCATACATTTTGCAGGAAATGAGGAGACTCAAATTTACTTTTATACAAAAAACTTTTTACGATGGATGGTCAGACTGGCCGCTTCAAAGGCGAAAATAAAAAAATTTGAATTTCGATTTTTAGTATTTTTTTTAATTTAAAATTTCGATTATAAGATTTTTTTAAATTCAAAATATTCCGTCAGCCATTAGTGTTTAACAAATGACACCTATTTGGGAATACACCTGGCGCTCTATTTTTGATTCGCTCTCCTCGCTTCTAACGTTCGATTCTACTGATTTTCCCTCGACTCCGCATTTTTGAACCGCTCGAACGGCAACGAGTGGTATCGACCTCTCTATGGATTCGACCATTACTGAGTATTATACGTTCCGCTTTACGTTTCGGTAATTACCGGTTGTTATTTTTTCTGCGTGAAACGGATAAAATTCTATATTTCTAATATTATTGGCAACACCGAACGCGAGCGAATCAAAAATGCAGAAAATCAGCGTCGTGCGACTTGGAAGTCGAGTATGACATAAGTCGCATGCGACGATACAATTCCCTACGAGCGAATCAAAAATAGAGCTCCAGTAGGTAGTTGTGACCTGGTGACTTAAAAGTCAGTGGGTCGATTTCAGCAAAGGCGACTGGCAGTGACGATGCGGAGAACCGAAGATCGGGTTCAGTAGCGCGCCGTGGGGTAGGCGTATGTCCAGCGGTGGACTGGTGCAGGCTGATGATGATGATGGGTCGGTTTCAGCGTGACCCGATGGTGAGTTAATGGCCCGTGGGCCGAGCGCGTGGACCGTGTGGAAAGGCGCGTATTTTTGTATCATCCGTCCGTCCGTCCGCAAATAGCACCACACGTCAGGGGTACATCGGTTTTGTTGTTATAATCGCCTATAGTTAGTGTGGCCACACGGTAAAAATGTAACGGAATTTCCTCGGGTTGGCAATGAACTTTTTACCTTTAGGTTTTAGTTCTTGACTACATAAATAAGTACTGTTGTTTTGTGGGTAGCAGAGAAAGATTCTGTTGAATCTGATACTATTGCTTCTAGCTTTTTCTTAAGCCATGCTAGACCAAACCGCGTTACAAGCAAATCTGTTCTGAACATAAAATAGAATGATTATTTATTTTCTACTACAAAACACATACCTGGTGTACAAATAAAGAAAAAAAAACAGAATACACATATTTTCGTTAACGACTTAAATTTTTTTGTCGCAGTGCTTTAGTTTATTTGGCATTTTAGAGACATTTTTCTCGTTAGATGTGATTTTTTTCTGAACAAAATGCCGCTGTCTGACAAGAGCGGCGACATGATTAAACGACGTCTTTCTGAATATTTTGAAAGTCTCCATCAGCTGGGTAAATATTGGATAAATTTATACTTGAAATCCAGAAAAGTTGAGAAACTTCGCGAAAATCATTAGTAAAGAGGCCATCCTAATCATCGAGTATTCGAATTGATTTATGTCTTCCGTTGCTCCACATTTTCTAATATTTTGCACCAGTTTTTTTATATATTTCGGCCAATTTTCTAGCGATAAATAGTTCCGATGGTGTAATAAAGTTTCGGTCGTGTAATAATAATGATATCATTTTTGATGGCCGAAGGCGCGATGACAACGTAACGCGTTTTGCGTCAATGATTCCGTACGGTCTCTGTGTTTATTGTTCGTTGATATGTTTAGGAAACATTTACTGGACTTTGTTTAGAATTCTACGTCTACATAATGTCATCAATAATTAAGTCTATCTTTGAAGTGTGTTTTAAAGACCACCTGCGTGAATGAATGAACATAGAGGGGAATATCCTTTTTTTTTTTTCAATTATCCACAAGCAGTCTTTAATTTTATTTGTTGATGGAGTTAGACGAGCGATTTAGGGAGACGAGGCCAGTGCCTCGACTGCCCTGTTCATATGACTTGGCCCCTTTTCAGCCTCTTGACCAGTTTTGAGTTATCCACCAGATCAGCAGCAGGTGGATTTGGATGAGAAGCAAGACGATTTGCGTGTTGTTTATCTTAATATTAGGAATTCATTTTTTTGTTCATGTCATGGAGTTACGTTTATAAATGCGTATAGTGTGGGACGCCCCCTGCTCCGTGCCCTTGATAGATGCTACTATCTAAGGTGATACTGTCTTCGTAACATGTCTGGCAGTGACTGGATGCAGATGACCAAAGATGTGGTGCAGTGGCGCCTTGGGGGTGCCTACGTCCAGGAGTGGACTAATATAAGACGACGCTAAAGAAAAAGAGCAGTTATTTTATTTTAGCGTCAAAAATAACCTGAATCTGTGGCTTGTAGACAAACATACATGTTAGACTTCCTCACATGACTTCACTATTTCTTTATAATTGATTTTTATTTTTCAATTTTAATTTTTCTAATAAGTTTACCGGTTTACCTAATTTATTTAAAGATACCGATTTGACATGTAACTACGTCATCAAAAAACGCTACATTCATTCTCATCTGTAGCATTCTCCCACATACATTCATCACTTACAAACAAGTCACACTGACATACTCTAAAGCGTAACACAGACAGGGCGGCGGCGGTGCGTAAGCGTTGCGGTTTTTTTCTGTAATGTTCGAAATAGTATGAAGCCCTTTACATCAAAGCGGCGCGGCGGCTTTGCGGCGCGGCGGCGGTGCGACGCCGAAAGCGACAAAACCGCGCGCACAGATTTGACGTATTGATTTGACAGATTTGCGCAGACAGGCGATGCGGAGCGGCGGCGGCGCGTTGTATTCCTTTGTAGTGTATGAGAACCCCTACACAGAGCGGCGGCGCGGCGCGGTGCGGAGCGTTCTTCATACAAACCGCCGCCGCACCGCCGCCTCTAGCGGTATTCCTGTCTGAAGGGCGCCGCTTTTTATTCGCTTTCCGCAGATTCGCCGCCGCAACGCTTTCGCAACGCCGCCGCGCTGTGTGTGTTACGCTTAAACGGGATCATAATATATCAAAAATTAAAATTACAACATCTTAAAAACCCCCTATAATTAAATATACGGCGCAACAGTAACATATCATCGTCGCCGTCAAAGAGTACATTGTGTATTATTGTTCTTGGCATGGGCGCCACCCCGCCCGGCGCGCCACTCTTGCGCACGCTTCCTTCTCTACAACCAATTAGTATTTATGGACTCTCTCGCACCTGCCTTGTACATCAGTCATAGCTCTACTTGTTTTGCGAGTGTCCACTAAATCCTAATATTCAGTTGATTCGGTTGTAAATCCACACTAATGGCTCAAAGGATACCCTATACAGGGTGGATGGAAACTATAAGCGTGTCCAGCCGATTATTTCGTTAATTTATATGACATTACAAACGAGCCGTGGTTCGATCCTGGCCCGTACCAATGAGTTTTTCGAAACTTAAGTACGGTTTATTATAATACCACAGGTTTTTCGGTGAAGGAAAACATCGCGAGGAAACCTGCATACGCCAAATACTGGTATTTTACTATTCTAAGGCGTGTGTGAAGTCCACCAAATAAACGGATTGGGGTACCGTTTGGCGGACAGGGGTTTGGCACAACAGATCCCATAGGGTCGAAGTGTCGCCAGGTATTCCTGGCCCCCTAAGAAGATAAGATAAGATGACATTACAAAATTTTCTGGTCTCAAATACAAAAATCTGGTGAAGGTCGCGGGACCCGGCTGGATGAGGTTAGCGCAGGACTGTTCGTCGTGGAGATCCCTGGGGGAGGCGTTTGCCCAGCAGTGGACGTCTTTAGGCTGATATGATGATGATGACAAAATTTTACAGTGATAGAGCCGCAAAATACAAAATTTGAAATTTTTTTTGTCTTAATTTTGTTTCTATAACAGTTTAAAGTTTGTAATATCTTTTCAAGTAACGAAATAATTAGCTGGACACACTCGTCATTTCCATCCTGTTTACGGTACTGATTGCCGAGCCAGAAGTCATGCCAAAGTTGGCATACATTAGCCCAATATGTAAGCAGCATCCTTAGGTCATCGTAATTCATTATTCCAACATCCATGGAACGTCGCCAATGTTACCATACATGCAACGCTATGGTCAGACAATTTTCCACCGGCTCGCAAAGAGCGCGCAATGTATCCTAAAATTGGGCACTATGTCTTCATACTGTGAGATTTATATCAACATTATTTACTGGAATACATTCGTTACAGACGCGAAATTAATTTGAATTGAAAGGAATTTATAGTTCAGACCGTTTCTCATTCTGATTAGACAAATATAGTGCGCTTTAGAATTGCGTGTGCATAGAGCAACTGTAATTATTTATATGGCAAGATAAGCGATGGCTTTGGCTGCGTCACACTATAGTTGCATGGTTCGTTTCTTCTATAATCGGTTCGCACCCGGCGCCGTATGAATGACTGTCACCGATTATTCCTGTCTTGTTATCGACTAGCTGTTGCCCGCGACTTCGTTCGCTTGGACTAAGTACTTTATTCTTGAAACCGAGTACCTCTTGTGACTGTCATTGGTCACTACAGGCATTTTGTTACGCCCTGTATGTCAGTCAATATCTATAGGCGCCTTTATTACAAATCCATTTTTTTTGTACTGGACGCACCTGTAGCATTTTTATCACAACCAGTCTACTCTGAACTGCATGATCATACTTGAAATATGTAGGACTTGTATTGCTGGTCGCCATTTCTCAAAACATCCTACATATTTTAAAAAATAATATTAGTAGGATTAGTAGGACTAATAGGATGAATAGTTTTATATACTTATGTATTATATTAATTGCTTCATCATATTATCCCCACGGAATTGTGCTACATAGAGATGTCCAAAAACTTGAAAGTTTGATTCGAATCAATGAACCATTTCTTGAAATTGAGCGTCTCTAGTGAACCCCCGCACAGCTCCCCCTTTAACACCTCAAATTAGTCAGTGCGCAGAAATTAGCCAACTTCACGCAGCCGCCATTAACTCAGCGGGGACTATACCTCATACCTCAATTTAATAGTGAATGATGTTTACAAAACCTAATGCTGTAATGTTGTCTCCAGCCGTGCGTCGACGTCGCCCGTGCCGCCGCCGTCCGCGGGCGGCACGCTCCCGCGGCCCGGCACCAAGCAGGTGACGGTGACCGTCCAGGAGACGGTGGTGGAGCCGGCGCGGGCGCAGCAGCAGCCGCCGCCGACGGCCACCTCCGTGGTCAGGCACCACCACCACGCGTCCAGCGCCACCAAGGAGCTCGACGATCTCATGGCCTCGCTCTCAGACTTCAAGGTGAGTGGGTTTTTTAAATTAGGTTTTGGCTTGGCTACTAGACCTTTAAGCCACGTCTTATTCTTATTTTTTTAAACCGGCGCCGGCGGTTACAATCCACTAAAATACGGTACAACTAGAGGTAGTTAGCGACTTGCGCTAAGGTTCACATCCTCACTAAAGCGATAGTAACTTTAATGGAGATTCACATGTGCTGTTGGGTTTGTTGCTGTTTCTCTCCCTCGGCTATACAGGTGGAAACAGAGTAGTTTCAGACAAAATTGACGTCAAAAAGAGAATATTGTATTCCAAAGGAGTAACAATTCTAGTAAAAGAAGTCTAACCAAACTAGCAGAGCGGCAGATTAAAACAAATGTAATAATTCCAAATGCAGCACAGCGCAGCACGGCTTATGACGTTGTAAATGTATGGAATATTATGGGAGAGGACACACCAACGCACGATGCGTTGGTGTGTCCGTGCGTCAGACACCAGCGCGCGCGGTCCGGCAACGTCGCGCGCGCGCCGTGCCGTGGTGACGTTGTAATCATATGGCTCTCACTAGTTGACGTCACACCGCGTGCGGCGATCGCGTTGCGGCACAGCACGCTTGAAATCGTAGAACACTTTTACTCGAATAATGTTATGTTAACTGTATCAAAACGCCGACTGTACAAGTTTGTTGGAGCGATGCAACTGCCGTTTGTTACGATTTGTTTAGTTTACAGCAATCGCACACGCGGTGCGACTTCAAAGTCGTCTGCAATAACATACGCGTCTGAACCAGATGTGTCCAGCCGCGAGGCCAGGCCACTTGCCAAAATGATAGTTGACCTGTTAAATGTACTTGTAATGCACGGCGCTTTTTCCTCATTATTACTCGCGGTGTGTCAAATTTCCTACGTTTTCGTCCAAATCGTAGTGTTCAAGGCCTAAAGACCCTAAAGTACTGCGATTGACGATACGTCTGACCAAGGTTACTCCAGCAAAGAAATCTGTGCTACTAAAGAAATTCTGTTTATTGTTAAAAGATGCAAACATACAGACAGGGCGAGATTCTCATACAATCGAGGTCACTTTGAAGCCATGGTTCTCCGTGAAGGATTGATCGGGGCATGATCTGGTCATCGAGAGAGTAAATGGAGGCGATCTAAAAAGATCGCTATAGATATCAACTGATCAGACGGCTCAAGCAGCTTCGTCGTGATTCCTTAGCTTACGTACAACAAACATTTTGATGCCATTTTGCGTGTTTTTTTCTTCATGACGAAGCTGCTTTCATACGGCTTATCTAATCAGTTAGATATCTATAGCGATCTAAAAGTCCATCTATTCTCTCTATGACCGTCATCAGATCATGGCCCGATCAATCCTTCACGGTGAACCATGGCTTCAAAGTGGCCTTGTTTGTATGAAATTTTGGCCCGCAGTTTCTATTTATCCGTCCACATATAGTAGGTGTGTTAATTCTTATAAAATGTAGAAAAACACGATATTATTTTACCTTCGTTTACATTCCTCGACCTTTACTAACCAGATTTTCATTCATAAGTAACCACTGCGTGTAAATAAACTTTTGTTTTTATAATCTCGCCGCCTGAAACTTTTCGCGCGATTTTACGACTCTCGGATTCCTACGAGATAGTTATTGCTGAAGAGAGAGGTTGATAAAGAAATCTTGTTTTTTGTTGATGTACGTCGAAACAACAACAAAAAACAAGATTAGATAAACAAGATAGTTGCTATAGTCCCCGTACAGTTTTTTGGCGGCTGTATGAAGTTGGCTGATTTCTGCGAAATGACTATGTTAAGTGTAAAAAGGGGCCTGTGCGTTCACTAGACACGCTCATTCAATTTCAAGAAACAGTTTATTGATTCGATCAACCGAATTTTCAAGTTTTTAGACATCTTTATGTATCACACTATCTCGCTTACGCACACATAAACTATGAACACTGTCAGCGATGTGCAAGCAATCTGTGACTATATTCATTCAGCCGCCAAAATATTATACGGGGACTATACTTAGTTCCTTAAAGCCAATTTTAATCTAAAAATAATGTGCTATGAAGTGCCTACCTACATTAATTTATTTACCGTAGTACGATATTAGAGGTCGTGGGTACGATTCCACTGAGAACAGAAAAAAAATGGATCTAAATCTGGGTGTTATACAGGCTGGTTTCCGAAAGATGTCTTCTAAAAGTATTTCAATGCCCGAATTGAATGCCACTGTAACATCCTGTATTATGCGAATTGTAATGTCTTTGGGCTTGTTCCAATAGAATAGAATCTCAGTTTGAGTTAATCTAGCGTACCTACGTGCAGCTCTGGCATTATGACTACTAATAAAACAATAATGACAATAAATAGGTAACCTACATTACTACACCCGTCTAACTCGCTAGAACGTAGTTTATATTGATGGCTGTTAGCAACCGCAAGGTGAGTCATCGCCACCCTAGGGTGTAATATCGGGCGGTAACAGTCACGGCCAGGTCGGCACACTGCACTACGGTTTTCCGTTTATTATAATATTTACTACTCTCCTTTCTTGGCGCACGGCTATTTCCAGCCGCTGCGGGCGTCACTCCAGCGGTCCCGTCGTCTCCCTCGCACGCGCCGCCACTCCCGCATCCAAAGATAGTCCCGAGCGTTACATCACAGCGGTGGTGGGGCCGCGCGCTTATAATATTAGAGTACATAGTCAAACATTTCACTCGGACCGCATTCGCTCCAGTCCCACAAGACCGGGCGGTTTGTTCCTGTACGTTGGGACTCCGCTGGTCTTCCGCTTCGACTCTGAACAATCTTTGAGTCTGAGCTGAAGATCACCGTCCTTTTGTACCGCCAGTTACTGCGCTGCCATCAAAACTCACCGCGTTCAAAGCTCGCGTTGCAAGGCTTTTGATGGCAGCGCGGCGGCGATACTATAAACCTTTTGTGATGTCCTCAGGTGAGCGGCTCAGGAGGCGAGGGCGGCACGCACGTGTATCGCGAGAAGCGCGCGTGGCAGGAGCACTACCGCAGCAGCCCGCGGCAGCCGGAATCCGCCTCGCTCGAGCATATGCTCGGTTCCCTCCGCGCAGACATGAGCCGCCAAGGAGTACAGACCCCCCAGAAGGGATGCTGCAACGCCTGCGAGAAGCCCATCGTCGGACAGGTGGATAACAGTGAACGCCAACTCCCGAGTGTCGAATGAGTGTCCCGAAATCTGTGAAAACATGGAGTGTTTCGTGCCGCAGGTCATCACGGCGCTGGGCCGCACGTGGCACCCCGAGCACTTCACGTGCGCGCACTGCAACCAGGAGCTGGGCACGAGGAACTTCTTCGAGCGCGACGGGAGGCCGTACTGCGAGCCCGACTACCACAACCTGTTCTCGCCGCGGTGCGCCTACTGCAACGGACCCATCCTCGACGTCAGTGCCCGGATATAATGCTCGCTCACCTGCTGGGGTCGTGTCTCATGGTGCTCAAGTTGTTTCTTGTTGCAGAAATGCGTGACGGCGCTGGAGAAGACCTGGCACACGGAGCATTTCTTCTGCGCCCAGTGCGGCCAGCAGTTCGGGGAGGACGGGTTCCACGAGAGGGACGGCAAGCCGTACTGCCGCAACGACTACTTCGACATGTTCGCGCCCAAGTGCGGCGGCTGCAGCAAACCCATCATGGAGAACTACATCTCGGCGCTCAACACGCAGTGGCACCCAGACTGCTTCGTATGCAAGGTCAGTATTCCTCCCCGCAAAGGTCTCCTTGGTGGCAGCGACTTCGGTAAAGGTTTGATATATTTTTGATTGACTGACTCGCAAGAGATGAGCGTCTGCGCCAGGTTGAGTATGGTAAAGCTTCCCGATGGTATTGAAACATTTATGAAGATTCCTTATCCAATGTTTTGGTCTCACAGGACTGCAGTAATGCAGTGAAAGGCAAATCTTTCTATGCCATGGAAGGGAAGCCGGTGTGCCCGAAATGCGTCGGCGTCGATGAGGACGAGTAAAGGATGACACCAACTATGCCCCCAACAAAAGTGGATGCCCCCCCCCCCCCCTTTATTTTACAGCAATGCACCGAGTATGGGAATGACACAGCAACACACACAAACACAGTTGTTATTCGGTTCGCAAACACCAGAACTCATTAGGATAGCTTACTATAATAGGGAATGTAATATATTTTTGTAATATTATTGTAATATTAAGATTTGTATAATAAAGAGAACAAAAATATTAAATAAAAAAAACAATAACAAACAAAAAAACAATCATGAAACTGAAAGACACAAGGCCCGTGCGGGAACGCGGCGCGTTCCGTGCGGGGCCGGTCGGCATCTTTCAAGGTCGTTCCCCGTATCATGGCAATGACCTTTTATCAGTCCATTGTTACGCTACATCAGGACAGTCGTACACTAAAAAACGTAGGGAATAGTAAAAGAGGTCAAGTGCTAGGCGTATAGGGTTTCCCGACCGACTCCCGCGCGGGTATAATTAGCGCGTGACGTCACATGCGTCTGCGCCGCACCGGCTACTGTAAGTCAGTCCGCTTTGTTTATGGGCCATTGGATCGAATGCTATTTTTACGCGACACTATTAATACGGCCGAGTTATAGGCGGCGAAATGGAAAGAAAGTCCGCGGAAAGACAATCAGTGTTTAATTCCATTCAATACTTCTCATATTAAATATACAGGGTTACAAATATTAACTCTGTAGAAGCCTAACACTTCATAGACGTATGTAAGTAGAGTGGAGATAATGGCGAGAATGAATAGGTACCAATATAATAAAGCTGACGAGTGTGTTTTTGTAAAAAATCTATTTGGATTTGATAGCCCATTTCTCGAGGAAGGTTATAGGCTATTTAATATCACGCTACGACCCTTAGGAGCTGAGCAAAAAGAAATCAAGTCAAAAATAACATAAAACTCAGGCAAAGCCGCGGGAAACAGTAGTCAAACAGAGTTCGTTGTGAATGTGTAGGTTATTTATTAGTCGATCGAAGTATCAATTATTGATATGCGGTATTTATTCTTTTGATGGACTCATTAATTTCATTGATTGGTGCATTTATTTTCAAACGGTGAGACCGTTTGAAACATTATACATAACGCAATTATTGATAATAGCATGCTGTGGAAAGCTCCTATAAATCTCCAACGATACCTAAATCTAATCATTATGTATATTACACCTACATACATATATGTTACTGTAAAAGTTGCAACAAAAATTTACCAAGTGATGATAGCAAAAGTTTCAGGATTTTACCTGAAAATCCTAGGTTTTATCACAGAGTCATGATATCCCCAAACCTAATGTAAATGGACTCTTGCTATGATCACTTGGTAAATCTTAGAATTTACTGTAGTTCGGGCAAAATTCAAAATTCAGAAGTATTTTATTGCATGTAAGTACACTGGGTACATTTATACAACGTCAATTTTTTTATCTACCACCGCCTCCAAGGTGTTATATAGAGCTGGGCTGTTACATTAACACATCTACTGCATTATGCGTAAGTGATATTCAGCGTCAGATACGCAATATTTAGTGTATTTGTTACAGAAAATATATACAGGTACACATTTATTTAGTCACCATAATAAATCATTCAAATTATTCGAATCATTGAGTTTCATTGACTGAACGCATTACCGCGTAACTGTTATTGATTATCAGTTACGTGCGCATTATATATTTTAAATAGTATTTATTTTAAATACGGCGGGTAGATATGATAGATATGCAATGTTCTTGGACTACAAACACTAAATTTCATGTTATGATAAAGATAAAAAATACACGCGTGCAGAATTAGCTTCCTGACCTTGCTCAAACTTTAGTATATTTTTCATATTAGTATGAGATAGAGCGTGTTGTTTTGATAGATGGGCGGTTTGGTGGCGCCGAGCCAAAAACTATGTAAAGGACACTCCAGAGAATACATGAAAATTTAAAAATAAAATTTGTAACGTCTTTCAGCGCTTGCCTTGCATGTTTTATTATTTTATATACCACAAAGTCACATACGCTGTACCAGAAACCCCTTTTGCTTCTTTCTTTCGTTTAGTAAAGTTTATTGTTAATCATACTGTTCATACATGCTTTACTTGGAATCCTATACGAGGAATTGGCTGATCAATGAAAACATTGCGGTCAATCAACCATGCCACAACAGAAATATATGATTTTTGTATATCAATTTAAATTTAACTCTATGACTATCATCCTACTACATGTAGTAGAATGATTTACCTAGTTATTCCGCCGGGTAAATATGCCATATTATCCTAACATTGTTCTTGACCTACAGTTTTTTGAGTGACAATGTCAGGGTGTCAAATTTAGGTATGCCAGGATTCGAACCTGGAATCTTCTGATACCTCAAGGTATTCCTGGCCCCCTAAGAAGATATTATTCTGCTGTCACATGTCGTCTGATCACCAAACGATTGCATTGCAGGAGTGCCGCGAGCCGTTCCACGGCGGGTCATTCTTCGAGCACGAGGGCCACCCTTACTGCGAGACGCACTACCACGGGCGGCGCGGCTCGCTGTGCGCCGGCTGCCACAAGCCCATCGCCGGCCGCTGCATCACCGCCATGTTCCGCAAGTTCCACCCCGAGCACTTCGTTTGCGCCTTCTGCCTGCGACAGCTCAACAAGGGCACCTTCAAGGAGCAGAACGACAAGCCCTACTGCCACATCTGCTTTGATAAGCTGTTTGGATAACGAGACCTTGCTCCCTTGGATAACGAGACCATGCTCCCTTGAATAACAAGACCATGTTCCCTATCTTACACCCCGAGCACTTCGTGTGCGCCTTCTGCCTGCGACAGCTCAACAAGGGCACCTTCAAGGAGCAGAACGACAAGCCCTACTGTCACATCTGCTTTGATAAGCTGTTTGGATAACGAGACCTTGCTCCCTTGGATAACGAGACCATGCTCCCTTGAATAACAAGACCATGTTCCCTATCTTACACCCCGAGCACTTCGTTTGCGCCTTCTGCCTGCGACAGCTCAACAAGGGCACCTTCAAGGAGCAGAACGACAAGCCCTACTGTCACATCTGCTTTGATAAGCTGTTTGGATAACGAGACCATACTCCCTTGGATAACGAGACCAGGTTCCCTTGAATAACGAGACCATGTTCCCTAACTTACACCCCGAGCACTTCGTGTACGCCTTCTGCCTGCGACAGCTCAACAAGGGCACCTTCAAGGAGCAGAACGACAAGCCCTACTGCCACACCTGCTTCGATAAGCTGTTTGGATAACGAGACCTTGTTCCCTTGGATAACGAGACCATGCTCCCTAAGTTACACCCCGGGCACTTCGTGTGCACCTTCTGCCTACTTCTACCTATGAATAAATGATTTCTGATTCTGATTCTCCATACAACTCAAAACAAAATAAGGGCTAGTGGCATTTTTCACGCATTCGCTCACTTTCAGCCCTTTTAGATTGGCATATGTATCATTTCTGTACACTTTTGACGAACATCGTATGAACGATTTCACAATGATTTCCCCCTTACTCCCATTTTTACCCCTGGCATGCGTGGCTCGTGTCAGATACACCTATACACTCCGACGATTAGTCGAAATTATAGTGTTATAACTCGATCGATCGACCGCCTCGCCTATCCCGTACCCTTCATTGTTCACGGTTAAAAATGCATGAGGTGACACTTCTTCAATACAGTCGACTCCACAACCATAGGGTATATTATATTACTCTGTATCGATTATCTTATTTGAAAGGTGTGCATATTATTTCCTATTGGTTCAATTCAAATTATTTTTTTCTGATAATTCGAAAACTGCTTAAAAAATTGAAAATGGTGTGTAATATTTTCCTGATAAGCAATTAATTAGATAAGTCTCATTTCTTTGTCCTTTCTATGCAAAATATTGACACAAGACAAACTTTGAAGGGAATGCGGTGAAAAAAGGAACTATCGAAGTAGTATGACGGGATGACGTTGTCGCGTAGATAGTGGCGCCACGTTGAAGTTGCGGCTTACTTTTGTCGATAAACGTACATGACTAATACCACGAAATTATCTTCTGTCCTTGTAATGGCAAAAACAAATGATAATACACCTGATAATTAACTATCTATATTTATTAATAAATCTTATCTATAAACGAAAGAGCGATCGAAACCTTTTCTGGGATTTTAATTGTGTCGATTTGTTTTTTCCACGACTAATGCTATACCAAGAACTCGTAAGATGGAAACAGAGATGATGAAATCTTGTATCATAAGGAATACCTGTTAAATGACGTCACTTGTGTTTGAGTTTGAGTCATAAATTGATATAAATTTTAGGTATCAGTGTTATGTACTGTCTATGCACAATTAGGTCAGGTCAGACACGGATCTAGGATTGATATTTGGGGGTCATATGTATTCTAAGGGCTTTTTTTACCGCTTGCTGATAAAGTCCCAGATACTCTATCTGCAGATTATCTGACAGATAGCCAATTTTTTTTTGCTTCACAGGTATCCGATTGCATTGTCTGTCAGATAAACTAACAGCAATATCAAGTGGTAGTTATTGTTTATCTGTCAGATATTTTATCAGACTTGAGGTGTGAAGCACGAAAATATTATAAGATAGAGTTTTCTGATAGATAAGTTTATCTGTCAGCTTACTGTCTGTAACAATATCAGCAAGTGGTGAAAGAGGCCCTTAGTCTTAATAAAACGGTATTCACAGCAGATGTTTTTTTCTTAAAACCTCTATACAAAAAACAATTTTGTAGACAATTTTTGTCTTGATCCGGTTTTGTATTGTTTAGACGTTTTGTTGCTTATAACTGGTATACTTTATTTCTTTGGATTGTAAATATTAACATGTAGGTACCCTTTAAAAAATGTGAGGACGAACGAAGGGTGGAAATGTACATTTTTAATTATTTTTTTTTAATTAGACGTTGGTTGGTGACTTACTAGTGCATGTGATGAAAAACTAATTGAAGTGTTTATACTAAACTGATTCTTATTGTGTAATATTGTATTGTCTCATTTGTAGATAGTATACAATTTGTAATTTACAAGGTGTTGCGACATACCTCTCATTAAGCGATTCTGTGTATCGAGTTATCACATAAATTGTTGTTGTTGAAAATTTACTTATTTACTTTAAAAAATGAAAGGTATTTTGTATCAGCTTGTAACACGTGAGATGTGCAATTATGGTCTAAAGTGTCATAGACATTGTTATTAGGATAGTAATAGAAATAGAATAGATTCGGACACTGAAGGCACACTGTTCAAATTTTGACAGCTCTGAAGTTAGCTCTAACTAAACATTAGGGTGACCAGTTCAAAAAAAACCCTCTATAAGTAATAATAAAAACATTTCTATAGAGATCACTAGATCTAAAATTTTTAAGAGGTTAAAATTAGTAATATTTTATCTCTTCTTCAGATCTTGTAAGATAATTGGCAGTTCAGTTTAGAGTTTTCATATTTTTAGTGTGTGCTTTCAGAATTATTGTTAAGAATGTGAAATATAAAAGCTAACTAGGAAAACTAAATATTTCGTAAAGTTATATAAAAAAATCGAGGATTTTCTGCCTTCGTGAAAAATGTATATTCTATTGTTGTTTTTATTTAGTGACAATCAATATTTTACGTGCATTTGTGTTGTATGCTTCAGCAATCGATTACGTTTAATGAGGGACATAGCACGCGGCTAGTTTTTGTAGTGATAATTTTCTTACCTAGTGATCGCGAGTCCATGAATGTACAGCCACGGATTGTACAGCACTGGAAACCATGCACAAGGTTTGCACGGGCTGGAATCCGCGTATCTACTGGTTCTAATTCCGAGGTCTTACATTCCTTTTTGGATTCGAGTTCCAGCCCGTGTCGACAGAATACAGCCCGTAAGTCTGTGCATTGTGAAATGGCAAAACATTCTAAGCACCAATCATCAGAGAACTCAAACTGACTATCCCTAGAAATAGTGTTGGTCATTTGAAAAAGATAGGTACCTCCAAAATAAACAACCGTTACATGTGTGGTCGCGAATTCCGGGCTGTACATTATCAGGTCGTGGTCGTACATTCCCGTCTCCCAGGGATTGCTAGCAACTTCCTTCTTATTATCTAGGTCAAGGAGAAGTACCCTTAACATCAAAACCTGAAGATAATTGATCAGTGAGTGTATTTATGATACGTCACTGATTTCTAGGAAATATTTGTTAGTTCACATTCGTTAGAAAAAAAAACGTAAAATTTTTTACATGTCTTAAATCTCGCGATCCACTAAACGCACGACGAGTCGCCGTGTGCTATGGCACTAACCAGGCTCGGGCCCAGCTTCCAATTGTAATTTTTCCCCCAATTTCTGGCCCCTGACGCCCCCCCCCCCCCCCCCCCCTCCTGGGCCCGCGCCTGGCCAACTCGCTAAGTTCAAGTTATATCTTCCATTAGAGTAAAATATTCGCTGTATAGTTTATCGAAGTTGTTTACGAGTTATGTATGGTTTAATACGTACGATCTGAAAAGAAGGTACCTAGCTGGATACTTTCGGTCGTTGTTTGTGTGTTAGTGTAACCCCACACCTGCGGAACCGTCTCCAAGTGTGGCGTTACACTTAGATTGGATGTTGAATGGTTAAGTTGCATCGCGCGATTTCTCGCGCAACGCAATTGGTTGAATCATCTTCCATTTGGACATACAATTGGTTTGTTCAGCTAGGTCTAAAGCATACGGCCGATAGTTCCATCAACTATACTTCATGGTAAAAGTGGCACGTGTACGAGACCCGACATTGTGTTTGCCAATCAATTAATTACTTATCGCTTGTTAGTTCGTTAATTAAACGTGCCAAACGTCTTATCGGGCAATTATCGCCGCTTGTTACGATCCGAACTCAATTTCCAGATCTTCCAATGTTTCATTTTCGCCGGATGTATTGGACGGAGGTTATGGGCCCACAAAGCAATCTAAGTTCAAGATAGACTTCCTAATGTCAACGCCTATAAATGGCCTAATAATTTAAGAGAAATCGACGTTTAAATACGTATTGTTGAATTGATTTCGTTATCGTTAACTCCTTTTTAAGTCTGTCAAAAAGGCCTACTTAACTGAGATAACTTTATGTCAGATAAATTATTCTTCTACTAATTGTAACTTATCTAGTCTTAAGTATTAAAATCGAACTAACATTTTGAGGGTGAAAGGAGTGTTTATATGAGCCATGTTTTCATTGGGATCGTGACCAGCGGCCTTTATAGGGCTACCTTAAACGATCAAGCGGCATGACATGCAATACGTGCTGTCACTCATGCATGATCGTCTAGCTGTAGTGATTGACATGCAAAACATGCAAACTACGTGCTGGCCGTTGCTTCACTGTATTGATTAATAGCAAGCATGACGGTCCATCATGCAGCATGACATTCACGTAAACGTTGCATGTCATGCAAGCATGATCGTTTAGGGACACTTTATAATTAATAGGTACTTGTTTTCGTTGGCTCTTGGTAACACGATAAAAACGATTGTGGGTTACATTAACCGCGAGTTAAACTGACGGTAGTTAGCCATAATTTGTATGATGATTAATTAATGATTAAAATTGTGTAGTGTAAGGAACATGATTTTATTGAATCTGTAATATTTTAACAAATATATTTAATGTTTTTCTATGTTTTGGTTTTATTTATATCATCAGTCAGATAACTCCAGGAATATTTCGGTTTAAGCTTATCCGTAAATTATGGAAGCTTTATAGATAACAAGTAGATAGAGTGGAGCATACCTATAAATATTAATGACATTTCCGAAGACGGAAGGTCTCTTAACAAGCCGAAAGTTCCATGTGTGTCCATGACCCCAGCACGTAATTTCGGGTCCTACTGTACGCCAATAATTGCTCAATTTGTGCCAAGTAGATTAGGTAATTTATATATTTTTCCATTTCATTCTTTTTGACGGAGAATGGTTTCAAAAGATATATAAAACCTCAAAACAATTACAAGCACAAAATACAAAATGATAAATTCTGTTCCTATTTATTGTTATTTTTTATTTGTCAAATTAGCAATAAATGGTAGCGTATAAATTTAATAAAATAAAACTAATCTACTACAACCTAAACTCTAAACATTTCATTTACTATTTTAGTATGGTTTCTATGCTTGTAATTGTTCTGAGTATAATACACTATAGGCTTCATGTTAAAAAAAATTGGATGTTCCAGACTATCACTGTCATTTCGATTATAAGTTTGATTTGCATTTATAAGTTTGATTCCATTGATTTCCTGAGGAAAGTTCTTTACCTCCTAAAATACAACATGCATTTTGAAAAAAAAAGAGGTAATTCGACACAACACTTTATTTACAGCACTTATGTGTACATCCCTAACATTTAATATACAAAAAACGGAATTATACTTAAACAACATTTTATATTAACTTGTCATTTATCAACTTACACAAAAAACGTTGATGCAATAATTTAAATTAACATTAAACTTACAAACTAATCAGTCTTTGGTGAGAAAAAACACAGAATAACCTCCTGTCTTATTCTAAGCCAAACCAGGGAATAATTCTGAAAAGGATTCGCACCAAAAATCTGACAAGTCCATAGATTCTGGTTCACTGAACGACTCGTAGCCGAGGTCCGAGCTGAGGCTGGTGTGCGAAGGAGACACTCCGAACAAGTTCTCTTCCAAGGACTTGGGAGACAAACTCATCGGTGACAGCAGTTTCATGTCACATTCCAGAGTGATCGCAGAGCAGTTGTCCGTGAGTGTATTGAAGTCGGTGTCGACTGTGATCGGGGTGATTTCTTCAACGACCTGGTCTTCGCAGGGAACTTCGACGGTCACGCAGTCGTTAGCGTCGTCGTAGCTCGCGAAGAACATGTCTCCTTTGTCTCCGTTCTCCTCTTTGACTTGTGCAGTGTGTGGCTCGGTGGCCACGATGTCGGGTGTGTAGGGATGCGCATATGAGTGCTGGGACAGTATCCTGTTGACGTCGTGCTTCATGTCCACCTCTACACTTTCACTGGATTCCAGGTGCTCTGCTGCGGGCCCCACCACTTCAGCTCCTTTAGGGCACTCTCCAGTGTACCCGACTGTGACCTGGAACAAGAATAAATGTTAATTTTTTCGCCCACACGCAGTCGACAGTTAATTTAATCTGATTTAATGTTGAATTGATATGTTAATTAATTAGAATTTTTTTTTTTTTTTACTATACTAAAAGACTGTATGAATTGGCCATTTGATTAAATCAGACAAAAGTTAAATAAAAAAAAGCTGGCAAAAGTTGATTTAAACAATTTCCATATATTTTTTCAGATTTCATCATTTCCAACAAAATTATTTTCCAGCAGCCTGAACACTAATGTACCTATCTAATTTTGTGATCAGATTCCCATTAAATAGATTGTAAGTAATGATATAATTTGGAAAAAATCATAAAACGATTTAGAACTTTAATTAAAATGACAGGCAAAGCGTAGCGGGTTATGATGCAAGCATGTACCAAGTTGCGTCACAGCGCCGCCGCCGACCGGTTTGTATTATCTCGAAATTTCCTGTTGAATGCTGCAATACTACCAAAAATGTAAACACATGGACGAGATAGACAATCTGATTTAGCCTGTTTGGCTATCTAAGTGTAAATATATAGACAACATTTTTTAGTTAGGTTGTCTCACTGCTTGGCAAAGAACTCCCATATAAATATGTATCTAACTAGGTGTTTCCCGCGGCCTATAAGTTATTTCAGATTTTTTTCTTTTTGCAGAGCTTTATAAGGGCCCTAGCGTGATATCTGTTGAATAGCCTACTTAAAACCTTCTTCAAGAATTGGGCCATAAATTCAATAAGAATTTTTCAAATCCAACTTGTAGTTCCACAGATTAGCGAGTTCAAACAAACCTATAAGTTAGCATAGATTAAAGAATTTCACAATAAACACTTACATCTTCAATCTCTCCTGAAGAATTTGCATCAATCTCTTGGAGGAGGGAGTCTGCAAGTTGATGGAGGGTATCGAGATACTCTTCGGAGTCGAGGTGCGCGAGGAGGTCTGCGAGAGGAGACACATCGCCACCAGCAGGCGCGCCGCGCGGAGCGCCGGCGGGGGCCCCCCCTGCTGCCGAGGAGTAGACTCTGCTGGTCCGTGGGCCCCCGCGACGTCCCGCGCCGCCGCCGCGCCGCGCAGCGCCGCGTTCTCGCTCAACAGCCGCTCGTTGAGGACCTTCAGGCCCTCCACCTCGCTCGTCAAGCGCTCGTTAGAGTCCATCAGGAACTTGATGTGACCCTCCATTTCGTCCATTCTAGCCTTCTTCCGGTCCCGCGATGTTTGGGCTGCGACGCGGTTCTTCAGTTTCCTGATGGGAAACAGATTAGTGTTAACGAGTTTACTTTCTGATTTAATTCACCAGTTTACAACATATTCTGTTAGAAAAAATACAAAATTAATAAGCCAGGCTAATTGCGACGAGTTTGGCTGATAGGTATGTACCTAATCTTGAAATACAGGTAGGTATGATGCAACAAGGAAGTAAATGCTGATAGTTTTCTCCGCAATAGCTGGTTTTTTGGCTACATATACCTATATACCTATCAAGGAAAAGCTAGTTTGGAAATAAAATAACAACAGATCAAGATTAAATTGTTTTCAGAATAAAATCTACAGGAAACCAGTATAATATGGCCTATGGTCCCGTTACAAAGCGTAAAATACGTGACACGCAAGCTAGAATGACTCACTTTCTTTGCATCTTCTCTTCCCAGGTGAGGTGGTCGAGCCGCCGCTTCCGCGAGGGCGGCGACGCGGCGTCCATCGCCACGTCGGACTCCTCCTCGTCCATCGCCAGGTAGTTGTTGGGAACCGTGATGAATATCGGAGCGCTCATCTTCATTGTTAGGATTTCAACTTGAAATTACAAAACACACTCCACACCACTTAGATCTATTTCTAAAGTCTTGACGATGGCATACTCTCCCGATCAGAGTTCTCCGCGACCATTTATTGAACTTTTCCGAGATGTGATTTCGCGTGCGGTGAACGATAACTTGCGTCGTACATATTCCATCGAGCTCACGTCAACTTGTGCGTTTTGCAGGTTCTCGAATACGAGTATGTGGTGTCACGCTATTGGTCGAGCGCAATACAGGCGGAGTCAGATCACGCCCGCGGCGTTACAGGGGCGCGGGGCGGGGCGACAGAGGGGACCTCGCGGGGAGTGCGCGGCGGGCCCTGCCGCGCACTCCCCGCCCAATTCCCTTAGTCGCCCCGCCCCGCACCCCTTTACCGCGCGGGCGTGGTCTGAGTTTTGAGGTCCGACAATAGTGGGCGGGCCTTATTTATCGTATTTTAGATAAAGATAGAGATTCGGTTTCTGTACGCGTGGAAATGGAACAAAAAATTTAAGAGACGGCTATAGTCTGTGGTCACTCACTCACACTGCGTGCCAGTCAGTCACCACAGAGTACATTATATATAGTCAGTCACTCAGTCACTGTCAATTGACTTGTCAGTCAGAAATCATTAATCAATCAATAATAATTGTCATTGTCAATTTGTTTGACAAGTCAGTAGCCAAAATAGAATAAATTAAAATAGCGATCATCGGCTGCATTGTGTACTGAATTTGGCTTATTTTCATCAGGATTTGAACCGTCTAACCCAAGGAAATCAGCTCGAAAATAAATTATTTACTACGATGGCTTCCACAAGTTCTGATTCACAATCAACCGTAGCACAGAAGACATGGGTAATGGCAAATAACATGGAAACCGTATCCAGTGTCGACGAAATTTATCGCTACGACAAAAAACAACAACAAGACATTCTTGCTGCCAAACCATGGGAGAAAGAGTAAGTTTTAATATTTATACGTTGATTTACTCGTCTGTATTACCGTCTTGTATATCATTTAAATCAATATTAGCCGGATATCGATAATTCTTTTGTCATATTGCTATCTAGGAATTTCTGTACAGAATAACCGAAAACAACTTGTCATCATGTTTCAGCCCGCATTTCTTCAAAGACATCAAGATCTCGGCGCTGGCACTGTTGAAAATGGTGATGCATGCTCGGTCCGGAGGCACCCTAGAGGTTATGGGCCTGCTGTTAGGTAATCTAAATATTCTGTCTATTACAATACATTTTTGGAGTCTGAAATAGCAAATAGGACATCTGAATACATAGCAACCTGTCGGCGACATGCAACAGTGCTGCTGTCAGCCAGAAGCCCTACTTCACTACTTCAGAGAGCTGAGGTGGATGAATTGACGGCCCGGGGAGAATTGCACAAAACTTCCGCTTTAGTGGAGTCAGCGCAGGAACCGTCACCCCTTTCTAGGATTAAGAATGACCCATTAAACTGAAACCAACAAAGCATTTTGTAACAAAACCTGTTTTCATCTGTTTAATTTTATGTTCATGATTTCAGGTAAGGTTGATGCAAACACAATGCTAGTGATGGACTCGTTTGCTTTGCCTGTGGAGGGCACGGAAACCAGAGTCAATGCCCAAGCACAAGCCTATGAATACATGACAGCGTACATTGAAGCTGCAAAACAGGTATTTTATGTTGAATTATTAATTATTAATATTTATTAAAATACTCAATTAGCTAGGTATGTTCACAGAGAATAGGGTTAGAGATTGACTTCTATTGCCTCCTTCATGAGCAGTTTAAGAGAATCTCACTATAGGGTCATTTAATAGCAGTTGTAAATGTTTGAATGAATATTTATATTTCTGTACCCATTGCTTTTTAATGTAATTATGGGTTTATTAAATAAAATTGTTTTGAATTGTCAGTAAAAACTAATTTTTTGATAATATAAGTATTTGATTTGATTGCATTCCTTATTAAAATGTCATTATTGAATTCTCCAGAAGTACCTTTTTGTCAATAACTTGCTGGTATCCACAGGTAGGGCGTCATGAGAACGCAATCGGTTGGTACCACAGCCACCCGGGCTACGGCTGCTGGCTGTCCGGCATCGACGTCTCCACACAGATGCTTAACCAGAACTTCCAGGAGCCGTTTGTGGCCATCGTCATCGATCCCGTCAGAACCATCTCCGCTGGGAAAGTGTGTCTCGGCGCCTTCAGGACTTATCCCAAGGTTAGAGTTATGCTAGTTGTAACATTATGATCTCTTGTTTACATTAATGTTTTGTGCAATGCTCTTTTTTACCACTACATAGATATACGTACACTGGTCTTAGTACTTTAATATTACTACAAAGTATGTAATTACTGTTTTTTTTGTAGAAAATTAGCAAATTTTGTATATGTATTTTTGATTTTCTAAATAAAAAAATTCTTGGCCCCTGTACTATGAATGAGAAAATTGATTATATAAAAAAATCTAATCATTATTAGCCACTGTTGGTCATAGATCTTAATAAATGAGGCACAGGCCTACATAATGATGGCAAGTATGTAATACACGCGCCTGATGACTGGCCTCTTGGCGTAGTGGTAGTGACCCTGCCTACTGCGCCAAAGGTCGTGGGTTCGATTCCCACCCGGGACCAACATTTGTGTGATGAGCATAACTGTTGGTTTTCGGATTCTGGGTGTTTGTATGTATTTAAGTATTTATGTATGTTTATCAGTTGTTGAGTACCCATTTACAAGCTTCGGATTAGTTTGGGACTAAACAGCCGTGTGTCAATTTGTCCAAACATTATTATATTATTCCTCACGAAGTTTTCCTTCACCGAAAAGCCTTATGGCACAGAATAGATAATTAGCTTATGGCAGGAAACCTGAAGAACTCAATGGTACCGCTCTTTCAGTACTGACACATCCGATGTTCCCCCAGGGCTACAAACCAGCCAACGAAGAGCCGTCGGAATACCAAACCATACCGCTCAACAAGATAGAGGACTTCGGCGTGCACTGCAAGCAGTACTACTCGTTGGAGGTGTCATACTTCAAGTCCTCGCTGGACCGGCGGCTGCTGGACTCGCTGTGGAACAAGTACTGGGTGAACACGCTCAGCAGCTCCAGCCTCATCACCAACGCCGAGTACACCACGGGCCAGATATTTGATTTGTCTGACAAACTGGAGCAGAGCGAGGTCTGCCTCGGTGAGTGTTATGTTACTACTATTTTCTAAAGGTAATTGAGGTCAGGGAGTGGTGGTGTGTTAGGATTGGGACAGATCTGCATAGATTCGAGGACTGGCCTGTTGGCGTAGTGGTAGTGACCCTGCCTACTGCGCCAAAGGTCGTGGGTTCGATTCCCACCCGGGACCAACATTTGTGTGATGAGCATAACTGTTGGTTTCTCGGATTCTGGGTGTTTGTATGTATTTATTTAAAAGTATATAAGTATGTTTATCAGTTGTTGAGTACCCATTTACAAGCTTCGACTTAGTCTGGGAGTAAACAGCCGTGTGTAAATTTGTCCAAACATTATTATTATCTGTTACTGTCACCCTAACGGCTAAACGGATTTTGATGAAATTATTAGCTGTGCCCCCGGGTTCGCCCGCGTGGAAAAAGTAGCCTATATGTTATTCCAGGATATAAGCTATCACTGTACCAAGTTTCATCAAAATCCGTTCAGTCGTTACAGCGTGAAAGAGTAACAAACATACATCCTTACAAAGTTTCGCCTTTATAATATTAGTTGGATAACCCTTTCCCTTATACCCAATATGTATGTATGCGCAGGGCGTGGAGGGTTCATAGTGGCCGGCGCGGACCCTCACGAGAAGCGCACGGAGGACAAGCTGGGCAAGGCGACGAAGGACGCGTGCAAGACCACCATCGAGGTGATCCACGGCCTCATGGCGCAGATGATCAAGGACCGGCTCTTCAACAGCGTGAGCGGCCGCCCGCAGCCACCCACGCCCATGATAGAGTGAAGCCCCATGCACCTTGTATTGTGATGTAATGTTTTTTAAGGCAATTAAAATTATTAAGTAATGTATTTTTTGTTTACATTTGGGCGACACTCGGGCCTCGTAACCCTTCATGGCTGACAACGCCATGGACAGGACCCTCCCATTATGTCCATAGGCCAGACGCCGCCAGGTGGCGCTGCTGTTCGACACCGGTCTGTGCATTGAATGTTTATACTATTTTGCCATTCAATGAAAATTAACACAAAATGTGTATCAGAAAACTGCCTCCAAATGTTATTTTTGCACCGAACCTAGATTGAACATTAAGAAATAAAACAATACATTGATTATATAAACATTTTCAAATATTTATTAACCAACTTACATAAAACGTTATGTACATCTTTCACGTAGCTTTACATAGAAATCATAACATCTCACGTCGTGGAGGGCCTTCTATTTATTCAGATACATAATATTTATTATAGTAACACAAGCACCAATGCGCGATATATTGCCAAGCTCTCTTTACAAATTGAAAAGAAAAATATATACTCCATGATTATTACACACGTGTGGTTTCTAAAGGCTCGTCCGCACTACGGAACATTTGCATAGCATATTGTATCGGCACACATATTCAGAAACAAAACGTAAGTGATTCGTATTACGATTAAAATCGTAGGAAAATAAGTTTGTCATTTTGTTTATTTTGCTCACGATTAAGTGTGTTGAAAACCGTCGTATGATACGCGTGAGACCAATGGTCTTACACTACTTGGCTTCATACATACTTCGTACATTCCAGCCTCGAGTGTAATGACCAGCTTAGCTCACTTGTATCATAAACTTACTGGACCGTATTGATTTTAGGCCACAAGTCTCATATTTATGAGTCTCATATTTATGAGACTTGAATTAAAAACATACTACATAAAAATAAAATACATTCTAGACATGTAGTCTATTTAGACTACATTTTGAACATTCCCAGTGTTGTAGATATTACATTTTAAGCTGTTCATGAAATGGTGTGCTGATACAGAATCGAGATACAAATGTCAAAACTAAGTCGTGCTTTAGTGTTTCCAATTTTACCTAATGTCTACATTTCATTAAAATATCGTGGTTAGTGAATTCTAAACATAAATAGGACGAAACTAAAAATAAAACTAAGTCCCCTAGGGGTTATAAAATATTCCAAGATTTCATCAAAATTGGGAATCAATTTATAGTTAATTATTTTCCATTTATAAGAGATGTTTTTTACCTTAATTATTTACAAATTCCGCCGAATATAAAACGTTCAATGCTTTTCAGTATTAAACGAGATACTGCCTAGCATTTGAAGCGAATAACGAATCTCATATACAAATAACTACTCTTAAACACAAAAATGCATGGGGAATAACGTATCTATCTACTATCAAACTCGAGTTACATGATAATAAATTAAAACACTGCATTATATACCAAACCAATGACTAAGGTTTACACATTAATTCCGGGTATATCTAATTTTATCACATAAAACTAATGTTAATAGTGATTCCATTTATTTATATTCTATTAAGTACAATTCATCCAACTCTCTCTTTATACATTCTCTTACTATACATCATTGCAGTCCCACAATCTCAATTTAAAGTAGTTATAATAATTGCCAAGAAACCACTCTAAACGTATTGTCAGCTAAACAAAAAAAGCGTATTCCGACACCTTTTCATTCCTTCGAGAAATAAATTATTAAGAAACTGGAAAAAGAAAATTGTTTAGTCATAATTGTAAGCCACTAAACTTTGCTCGCTTTCTCATAAAGTAGCGCAAGAGACTTCAGGGGAATATGTAACATATCTTCCACAGCTTAATTCAAGCTGGAATTATTCCCGAAATCCACCCCAAAAAATTCACCCCATGGGTGGACTTCCGGAATCTTTCTGACATTTTTGTTCCGGAAATCCACCCTTGATTGTGTACAGTTGTGCTTAGAAATAAAACCGTAGGTATCTGGCACAAGGACACCAGTATCGAATCAATAACTGACACCAAAATTTGTATGAAAAGTTGAACATTAGCTCTACACAGATTCTAGTACAAAAAGCTTGCCTGATCAGTTCTCTACTTAGAAGCTCTGGACTAGAGTTCGGCAAAATGTAATAACTGATTACTTTCCTAATTACATTTTGCCTAACTCTGCTCTGGACCGCCTCAATCCTCACAAATAGTCTTCATTGTAAATTATAAGTACTAAAAAGGTTAACATGTCATAGATAGAGCTCAGCTACGTCCCACCATAATAAGGGCATTCAAATCGTTCCCTGGCTGATATTCTAGGCTCGTTTTTCAAATAATTTTTATTCATTCAAGGTCTATTTCTTTGAGAATAATTTTAATACAAAACTACACACAATTTTCGAACGCAAGCGCAGGTATAAACAAATACAGAAGACATACATTATCAGAGAAGCTTTATCATAGCTTCCAGGCACATTTTAACATACTACACCAAAATGGCAGGTTATGGCGAGCCAGCGACTAATATATTAATTAAATTATGAAACCATTCACTTATGATTTTGTTATAATTTAGGGAAGGAGACAATTTCGCTTCAGCCGCGTAGAAAATATATAATTTCTTGTAAAATAGGAATACAATTTCTTGTTTGTGTATATTTCTGTAACATTTGGGAATAAGTATTAACTAATAATTCTGTTTAGTGCGATGTATATCTTCTTTCACATATTGGAGCCCTACATTTTAGACTAAGGGGTAGTCTTGAAATAACCTAAACAAACTGGAATGTATAACAAATCTCTAAGCAATGCCCACTTTAATCGAGAAGCCATATTGCGGTTCATCTTTTCAAAAATGAAAGTTGACAATCAGTTTCACGTGCGAAAGGCAACGAAATAAAATTCTATCAGAAACGTTAAGGTGCCTACTCACGATGCAATTTGCTGGTTCACAGCAGAACTGGATCGCAACTGCAGATTGTATGTAAAATTGTATCGTGAGTAGGCCCCTTTTAGGCGCAAGACGCACAGAGAAGGGACGTCGGGCGCAGTCTGCGGGGGGGCAGCGAGGCAGCAAGCCAGCGCCACGCCGGCCTCAATTCTACGCTAGGTTTTGCTGTCAGTTTTACCATAGTCAGGCGGTGACTGACGGATGAATGATCGTCTACTGCGGTGACTGACGTAAATTTGCAACTTAACTTTTCGCGCCATGCAACCATCAGTCATGCATGACTGATGGAATTGAATGAGGCTCGCATGACCGTCTACTGGGGACCCCCTTCCATATTACTTGCGCCTTAGGACCGTAACGGACAAATCCTCCACTACATATCCGTCACTACAAATCCGAGTAGAAAAATTTAATACGAGTGATATTCGATATTACACGTCAGGCCGTTGGAAGCGTGGCCGATGACGAAGTGAACGCTCCATAGAGGCAATCGAGTCGTGTGCGGATAACTTAACACCACAGCTGCAATATGTTCGTGCACGTTTTTAAATACACAAAAAAACCACTCCCCCCCCGCCCCTGAAAAATCCCGAATTCTACAAACAATTATCTCAAAGTGCTGAGGTGTGCGGGCGGAAGGAGCTGCACGCTGATTGGCCCGGTCAAGGTCGCGCTATGCCATGATTGGTTTGAACTAGGATGACGTCATCAAGGGCAAGTCTAATATTTTGATTTATTAATAATTCTTGAAATTCCACACGTCACGGGACATTATAGTACCCGTAAATCTTTTTGGCGGTTATGTGAAGTTGACTGATTTCTGCGCAGTGACTATTTTTAGATGTCAAAGGGGAGCTTCACTAGAGACGCCCATTCAATTCCAAAAAATAGTCGATTGATTCGACCAACCGAATCAAAACTATCAAGTTTTTGGACTTCTTATGTATCATCATCATCATTCATCAACAGCCTATTAATGTCCCCACTGCTGGGGCTCAGGCCTACCCTCTTAACGAGGGCGTTCGGGCTATAGTCCACCACGCTAGCCCAGTGCGGGTTGGTGGACGTCACATGCGCCTAATAATTTCTTCTTCGGCGTATGCAGGTTTCCTCACGATGTTTTCCTTCACCGTTTGAGAGCAGTCAGTAAATGTACTTAAGTTTCGAGAAAAAACCCATTGGTACATGGCCCAGCTGGGGATCGAACTCCGGACCTTTCGATATTTCGGCCGCGTCTTATCCCCTACGCCACTGACGCTCTTGTATCACATCATCTCAATTACGCACACCAGCGATGTGCAAACAATCTGTGACTATATTCACTCAACCGCCAAATAGATGTACGGGGACTATACTATCTTGCAATTTATATAAACAATATCACAGCTGAGTGGGTAGACCTTTGCCTGTACACGTGTAGCTGCTACGTCATCGGCCGGCGTCGCGGGGGGCTCGTGCCGGGCGGGCTGGCCCCTCGTCAGTTGAACAGGTCCGCCGGGAAGCTGCTCACCTCCGCCTGCTCCAGCACCGGGTTGCCGTCCACGGAGTACGACACTCGTATCCGCAGCCGCAGCGGTGTCTATGGGAAGGGGCATTCATTCATTTATATATTACTAGCTTTTTCCCGCGGCTTCGCCCGCGTAGAAAGGTTTTTCCCTGTACATTGTGAAACAGCGCCCTCTATGTAGGCGTTTTGTTACTTAGGGGGTATTAGCGGACGTCCCGCAACTTTGTCCGCGCTAAAAAGTAGACTATATGTTATTCCAGGATAAAAGCTACCACTGTACCAAGTTTCATCAAAATCTGTTCGGTAGTTTTTGCGTGAAAGAGTAACAAACATCCTCATATCCTTACAAGCTTTCGCCTTTATAATATTAGTAGGATTGAAAAGTCTACACAACCGATATAAAATTTCATATTCTTAAAAAAGAAGAAAAAAAATCATAAAGATATGTAAATTGGCCAATATTACATACACTTAGGGCTTCTTTCACCACTTCCTGATATTGTTACAGATAGTAATCTTAGTGATAAACTAATCTATCAGATAAATCTGTGTGATAACTATATAAAATATAACGTATAAAATATAAGATAACCTGAAGATAGGGTATCTGGGACTTTATCAGTAAGTGGTGAAAGAAGCCCTTACTGTTATTATGTATTTAACCTATACCAGGTTTCAAAATTTTCATTCAGAATTGTCACGGGTTTGGATTTAAAGAACAGAAATTTACATTTCACATAAAATGAGATATACATAGAAAATTCTAAGCATTAATGCTTTAAAGCTTGTTGAAATTATTCGTTCAGGAAATTCCTGTATTGCCCTCCCTTAGGCCAAAAGGGGTGGTGGTGGTTAGGCCAACTGGGTGCGCCCATATACAGTTGCACTCTTAGCACCATCTACTGTCTGAGGGGTAGCAATGAATGCTACGGTCACTCACCCTGGATGGATTGGTGATCTTGAGGACCTGCGTGAGCTCCCCCTGCGGGAGCAGCACGGTGCCCGATGGAGACATCATGTCTAACCGGAGCGTCTGGAACAAACAAACACTACATTTACAACCGCCTCGTCGGTTTACGGTCAATTCAGAATAGACAGAAAATAGAAATAATGCTTGAGCACTTGTATGTCACACCTTGGCTAGGTGAGTGTGTGTAGTATTACTATGGTAAACGCATTATCGTCTGGAGTCGTCGGGTCATAAATCTTTTTTATGTCTCTATCTCGCTTGCACTTACAGGTCTTATAGAGTGCCATAGTGACGTGCGTAAGAATGATAAGAGGTGCATATCGATATAATTGTAAAAAGATTATTAAAAGCTTGTTAACATGCAAGACAATTTTTCTCAATCGCTACGACCAATCAGGAGTCAGAGTGCTATGAGAAGCACAATGACTTATCGATCACGCGAGCACTGTTAGCTAACTATCGATACATATTAAGCTGCGTTGTGTTGCACATACCTGTCGCCATTAGGCGCGTCCAGACCAAGCGAGCCGCCGCGGGCGGGCGGTCTGGACGCGCCTATTTACGTTTATTGCTCGGGGACTCGGATGATAATGCGTTTACTATAATGTGGGTACTTACCCTGGGCACTGCGGCCTGGAATAGGAAGTCGGTGAGCGTGTCCCGCAGCGAGGAGGCGGCGCGCATTGTGAGCGTGGCCGTGTCGCCGCCGCGCCGCGCCTCCAGCACGACGCGCACGCCGCCGCGGTCCAGCGCGGTCACCGCCGGCACCTCGCTCCCTGGCGGACGTAAGGCGTACTTTAGACGATCATGCAAGCGTCATTCAATTCCATCAGTCATACAGAAAATAGATTTGTTCCCTTGTGTCATAGGTATTTATTTCCTCGCAAATGTGATGAAAAACATTGTGTGCATCACGGGTAGTAAGGGTATTACAAACTCGAGGCATGATGGTTGAATGATGAATAAAGTATGCCGATTTTCGTCAGTCACACTGCTTTATACGATCATTCATCCGTCAGTCACCTGTACTGTAGTAAAACCATGGTAAAACAGACAGCAAAACTTACCGTGTAATGGGCCGCTAACACGCTTGTAAAGCGATCCCTACTACATGATCATGCGGCATGACATGCATTACGTGCTGTCACTCATGACCGTTTAATGGTAGTGATTGACGCGAATGACACGCAAGCTACGTGCTGGCCGTTGATTGACAATCGCGCGTACTATTCACTGTACTAAGTGATTGATAGCAAGCATGAGGGTCCATCATGTCTTTTACTGCACAGAAAATTTTGTGGCCTAAACACGAATTTCTTCAAAATAGTGCTGTAGAAACATTCTAATTACATTTCCCAAATTTATATAAAATAAAAACTAACATAATTCTAATTAAAATGTGTTCCAGAGGTATCAAAAGACGTATAAAAAGTTAAAAACAAACAAAATACAAAGTAAAAATACATGGCACTTTTTGTTGTTTGTCGCTCCTGTCAAGTAGCGTTTTGGCTTTTACTACAATTGTTCCCCGAGGGGTCGATGTGTGATGTTTATTTGATATTACCTTGTGTGTGCTGCGGCGCCGCGGGCGGCGTGAAGAACCCGTCCAGCAGCGAGCTGTTGTTGTTGAGGGCGAGGGCGGCGGCGGGGGCGGGAGTGGGGGTGGCGGCGGGGGCGGCGGGGGCCGCGGCCGGCGTCAGGTCCAGCCCGCTCAGCAGGTCCAGGATGTCCTGCATTGTGACAATATTAGGTTTTGGTCAAATTCGCACAAGGCTGTTAAGCCCCAAATTAAGCAGAAGCTTGTGGATGAGTGCTCAACAACTGATAAACATACTTAAATATATACAAACACCCAGAATCCGAAAACCAACAGATATGCTCATCACACAAATGCTGGTCCCGGGTGGGAATCGAAACCACGACTTCTGGCGCAGTAGAGAGGGTCATTACCAACTGGGCCAACAGGCCTGAACAACGCATTTCGAGCAAACTCACAGGAGTTTGAACTAAAAGAAAAATAAAACACTAAAAGTATCAATTCCTCGGCCGTTGGGGCAGACAGCTTGGAACGCCCTCTCCCGCTAGATGGACCGACGGAAGAAGGCGGCCGGATGCGGAGGGCGGTGGTCCGTGTGTGGTGGCGTTCACAGGGGAAGGCGTATGTCCAGCATTGGACGTTGAATAGCTGATATACGTATGTTGAACTCACATTGGCGCTGGTGTTGTTGTTGTTGGCGGGCGGCGCCGGCGGCGAGTGCGCCGCGTCGCCGTTGGTGAGCGGCTCCGAGCCGATGATCAGGTCGAGCAGCGCGTCCTGAAACACAAATACCTTATACTTAGACGGGGGTGGCGGTCCCTGCACTGACTCGACGAGGGTGGGAGTTCTGTGCAATACCCCCGGGCCGTCAGTCCAGACATCCCGACTCCTTGAAGTAGGACATCTGGCCGACGGCAGCACTGTTGCAGGCAGCTCGTTGCCGATAAGTCCTCAGACCAACAACCAATTGATTATAGTGTGTGTTGTATATGTCCCGCGCTCCGCCGCTTCTACACAATTCATATGAAAAACGAATTAGCGGGCGCCTCGCCCGCGCCACGCCAGCGCCCGACTCCGCATCTATCTGTCCCGCGCCTTAGGGATCCCTCCTTAGAAGGACGTAAACTCTTAAACCGTAACTCGTAAACTTCGGACCCGAACTCTCTATCTTCTTATTCAAAAATAATAATATAATCGGATGAAACTCTCAGTGTAACATGCGCGCGCGCAGCGTACATGTTATAGTGCCTGCATATTACTCTGCCGCACTGACTGACCTGGTCGGGCTGGTGCGCCGGCGTGAGCTCCGCGTGCGGCTCGGGCGAGGCGTCCGCGTCGTCGCGCGGTGCTCCGCCCCCGCTCGGCGCCTCCATGGGCGGCATGCGCTCCAGCAGCGCCGGCCGCAGGTGCGCGTACTGTCTGCAACATTTACACCCAAACAATATAAAGAACAGATAAAATTTAAGACTCACATTTAACAAGAAATTTTATAAAATAGACGATTATTTGAATGACAATGATTAATAATATGATTATGCTAGTTATGTTTGTATATATTAAGGTTATGGAGACTGACGCTCGAACTAATGAACTAACCCTGTTACTTCGGGACGCCAGGATTTAAAGTTGTTTTATTTAAAAAACTTGCTACATTTATGCTAAGGTCCTCTTGTTAAGCATAAAATATACCTGTGTTGGAGGACATATACAACTAGGATACAACCGCCGTACCAGATGAGAGATATATCTTGCCGAGGTGGCCATGTGTTTTCTTAAGTATCTGATTGACCTACAAACTTGTAATCCCATGTAAAACGGGGATGCTAGTCAGAGAATTTTTTCACGAGCGACATTACAGTGTGATAATGGTTCGCAATGATATAAAGCAGTAAGTTTTCTGCTAGTTCTCCTAAAGTGAATAGTATGCTAGAGGGGGAATGAATAGGCTACTGGAGGGTGTTACCTGTACAACTGAGAGAGCTCCACCCCCCTCTGCTGCAGCTCGACGTGGATGTGGGACCCGAACGTGTCTATGATCACGCGGATTTTGCTGGGAACAAAAAAAAACAATCGATTTAATATTTATTTGAAAACAAGAACAATTTCTAATAATCCGAATTAAAGGTGGTTAAATTGCGGAAACATTGTGCAAACGTGGAAACTGTGAAATTTACGATATGTAATACGAGGTATATGTGGCACGTATAGTGCCCGTAAATCTTTTTGGCGGTGGAGTGAACAACAGATTGCACATCGCTGTCACAGATTATGCGTAATTGACATAATGTGATGTCCAAAGTCTTGAAAATTCGATTGAATGAACTATTTCTTGAAATTGAATGAGGGTGTGTGTATGTATCCCTTGACACCTAAAATTAGTCATTGCGTAGGAATCGGCCAACTTCACACAACCGCCAAATAGATCTACGGGTACTATATATTGAGACCTAATTTCTTTTCTTTAAATGCCCAGCATGGTGATAACTGTATAAACATTGCTGAAAGGCGTGGTCCACCAGTGGACCGTTGCGCACTCACTCCTGGCTGGGCTGCGTGGTGAACCTGGTGGACAGCTTGGCGAGCGACAGCAGCAGGAACTCCTTGGTGGAGATGGACAGCTGCGTGGACCACAGCAGCTTCTGGTACACGTCGATCACGTACTCCTCCGCGGGCTGCGTGAAGTCATCTGCAATATGGACAAGAGTTATTTATGAAACTCATCTCGGCCATCCAGGTGTGTCTATCATCAACATCAACAGCCTATTAATCTGCCCACTGATGGGGCTAAGGCCTACCCTCTCAACGAGGGCGTGCGGGCTATAGTCCACCACGCTAGCCCAGCGCGGGTTGGTGGACTTCACATGCGCCTAAGAATTTCTTCTTCGGCGTATGCAGGTTTCCTCACGATGTTTTCCTTCACCGTTTGAGAGCAGTCAGTACATGTACTTAAGTTTCGAGAAAAAACCCATTGGTACATGGCCCAACCGGGGATCGAACCTCGGACCTTTCGATATCATAGGTCGCGTCTTATCCCCTACGCCACTGAGGTGTGTCTATATTCTATTATAAACTCATAACAGCCACTACAATAGCGTTTAAATATGATCTGAATAAATGGCTCATTTCTTAGATCTGTTATGAAAAGATGAAACTACTGTAATTTTGATATTGCCATATAGATTTATATTATTACCTTGACATTATTGAATTTACTTACTAAATGTATGTTTTATTTGATTTAGTTTAGACTTCTGATAATGTAATTACTTTGTACCAATAAATAGTGATTTTGGTTACAACCTGATAAGATAACTATAGTTATTAATTTATTATATTATAACATGTTGGACTTATAATGTGTTGGACTTACCGACTCCATCCTCGTCGACCATTGATATTGCGTGGCTGGCTTCCGACACCAACAGGTCACCGTACTCGCCGATCGTCCACGCCGCCACCTGCGATATACAGTAATACTAAGTACAGTAGATTTTTAATTAGAATTTTACTTTGTAAATTTTTTTTCCTCGCATTTGGCCGTGAAAAGCACTGAGTCCAACCTCTACGGTAAGTGCATTTCTTAGACTCGGGAGGCCTCGTCCATGAATTGCTCACTTACCGATCTTACTCCACGTTACTGAGGACTGTTGCCGAGGACGGTAAGTGAGCAATTCATGGTCGAGGCCTCCCGAGTCTAAGAAATGCACTTACTCAGTGCTTTTCATGACCAAATACGAAGAAAAATAAATTTGCAAAATAAAAAAAATCCAAGCGATTTTGAGCGAAAAAAAAAACATTTCACTAATCAGAATAATAATATGATAAAACGACCTTAGTGAAAACCTCATTGTTTTCGAGATATTGTATTTTTTATTTTATTAATATATTTATATTCATTTTTTAGACTTATTTTACACATATTGTCTTAAAATTATTCTAAAATCCCGCCCCCTGTCCAATCTGGAGCAAAGGTGCCCGCCCATAACACTAGCGGGGTTCCCGCGCTGCATCGCTATGGACAACCTTTGCACCAGGAACGAACCGTAGCGGGTCCAAGCCCTTGTCCTTGACCCAACGGCCGATCTCCGCATTTTATTAACTGGCTGACGTGTCACCTGCACTAGAGGCTGCTTCTCGGTGGCGTCCCCCGACACGGCGCAGCGCTCCAGCGACGTCCACAGGCGCATGGACGCGTACGCCTGCCGCTCGGCCGGCGCCGCCGAGATTATCTGGATCGTGCTCGACACCGTGTCGTCGCGCAGGTAGTTGCCCGCCTGCGGTTAGCACAGGAAAAAAAAACACATTAAAATGTCACAAATCACACTAGAATGTCGCGTTGGGAACGCGTCTTCAAAATAATGATTCGCTAACTAGCCAGAAAACTCAAGTCATTTTTGGAATATACTGCAAAAGCATGAACGGTTTAATCCGTTTTTCTTGCGCTGAATTTAATGGAATCACGTCGTTACATTGTAGGAGAAAATAAGTTAAATAAATACTATAGCCCTAACGCCCTCGGTGAGAGGCCTGTGCCCGAACTGTGGGAACGTATTAATAGGCTGTGTGATTTGATAGGAATCTGATCCTGCTTCTGGTGTCCAGCTCCGTAAGTAGTAACCGAGGATACGATCTGTAACCTCATTTAAAGGAGAAAGGATACGAACGGAGCTCCTCACAGCAACATCATTGACCTTAGGACTTATGGGAAGCCATTAAAATTGGCCAATCTCTTATCTAGATGTGATTGTGATGTGACCGGTTGTCTGGCAGAAAGGCCGCCTAGATGTACTATGCTACTGTAGTATCTGTTTTTTTGTTTGTAATTTTGTAAATGTGCAATAAAGAGAATTGAATTACCTTGAGGAATACGCGGAACAGCGTGTCGAGATGCCACTTGTTGGACGGCGCGTACCGCTCGGCGGCGAGCACCATAGCGCTCGAGCAGTGCGCCTTGAACTCCGCGTCCGAGCGGTCCAGGAACGAGAGCAGCTCCTTCATCATGCTGCGGATGTTCTGGCCGTTCACCAGCGCGAATGATAGCTCCATGGCGCGCCGCCGGATCGACACGTCAGGGTCCTGGAGCACACAAACACACCGTCAGTTGCACCATTTACGATATTATTTATTTCCTTATTCATGAACGTGGACCAACATTGTCAGCTTGTAGACATTGACATAGAAAGTCAAAGGCAAATTTTGACTAGTCTATGGTGATAACAGCTTACCTAGGTGTGTAAGGCTCTCTGAACCTCCATCCGTACTGACACCCAGCATTAGATCTCACCCTAATCATATCCAGGAGGAAATCCAAAACCTCAAAATGATCTCGAATGAAAGAAAAAGGCACCCTGGCCCCTTCTTGTGGTCACGGGTGTATTTTATTGCTTATGAGTAGGATCTATTTAAACACGTAATTTTTATCGACACCTCGCTACGCTCGTTTTACAAACAATCATCATCATCAACCTGTACTAGTCCACTGCTGGAGATAGGCCTCCCCCAAGGCGCGCCACTGAGCCCGATCCTTGGCTCTCCGCATCCATTCACTGACAGCCGCCTTACGCAGGTCGTCGCTCCATTTAGCCGGGGGCGTCCCACACTACGTTTGCCTAGTCGCGGTCTCCACTCGAGATCTCGTCTACCCCAGCGGTTATGTGTCCCGCCCACTGCCACTTCAACGTGCTAACCCTCTGAGCTATGTCGAAGGCTTTGGTTCTCTGGCGGATCACCTCGTTTCGGATCCTATCTCTCAGAGAAACTCCAAGCATAGCTCTTTCCATAGCCCGTTGAGCGAATTTGAGTTTTCGGACACAAACAATCACTTGTGTCGAAATACTTTTCTTTGTGAACTAGTTGCATAAATAACTATTATATGCAGTTCATAATGAATGTCAATAACACTACCTACCCAGCCTAGCCCAGTGCGGGTTAGACTTCACTTGCGCCTGCGGTGCGATAAAATCAATACAAAGATTGAAAATGATCTGGTTACCTTCAAACATTCCAGGATGGTGGTCCTATGTCTCTGCACAGCGGAATTCTCCACGTGCACAGTCCTGAGCAGCGTGTTCAGCGCCACGTATCTGATGTTCTTGTCATTGTTCAGCAGGAACCTGCCCAGGATGTTGACGGCCAACACCCGCAGACTGCTCTCGGACTTTATGTCCATTATGGACAGCACCGTCTCGTACAGTATGGTGTTGCCAACGTTTTTACTCGTCTCCGTGTTGGTGGCGACCTGGGCCAGGATGTCGTTCATCGCTTCCGACGCCTCCGCGTCGTTCTTACCCAGTATTCTGAGGAGGCGGAGGATTTTCACCTGGAAATTCAGAGTCAAAGTAGAGTTCTGTGTCCTCAAAAAAGTTTATGGTTTGCTATTTTTCTAAGCATTAATATTTCAGGTCAAAAATATGCGGCCATGTGGCGGCACAGCCTACCTTGATCTTTTTGTCAAATTTGCTAGTTAAATAAATTTATTTTATTCAGGGCAACATTTATAGGTAGTTGTTAAACAGGCAACAGTCGTTAGACTATACAGCCAGGTCATATTTGTATAAGTTTTTCTTAGTTTGCTATTAATAAGGCTGAAGATCTTCTTAAGCTAACTCTTGATTTTCTTTTCGTCACATTTTGTATTGTGTTGTATTTCCCATTCTTTATGTGATTCCATATGTGAATTTCTATGTTATATAGAATTACATATCAGAATTTTTGTATTACATAGAATTATGTAAGAAAATTGTTTGATTACCTGAAGGAACGGATCCGAAACCCCGCTGACGTCATGCTCGGGCGAGTAACCCGCCAAGATGAGGTTCTTCAGTATCCTCACCAGATTCGGAACGATCTACAACCAGAGCACCCTCTTTACCACTTCCACATAACAACAATACAACAAACAACGCTGCCCAATGCGCACAGACAGTCACTTACAGAAGCGAAAAAAATCAAGATTTGTTTCAGGAATAAAAATAATTCAGGCAATAAATAACTAAATACTTTTGATACAGAATCAGAAATTATCAAAATGTTGATGATTGATAACAATATTGACGTTACGTGACAGGATTGACAGCAACACACAACTGGGCATATAAAAAATAACTTAAAAAATGCAAAATACACCCCCTCTCCATTGAACATTATACATCTGGAGTGCCATCTCAAAACTCGTGATAATTTCAGCATTTAAACGGCAGAGTTAAGTTAGTTACGTGAGGAAGAGTCGAGAGGTTCCCAGAAAAGACTATCTACCCTAAATGAAGAAAAATTGATGTGTATTCCCAGTGCGTTAATCACACCAACCAAAGTATAGTACTATGTAGTATGCACTACCTACTCTGATGATCGGTAAAATTTTGCAAATGATTTTAACACAATTATATGAAAAAGCCTTAACATTTCGTTAACTTTAAAAATGCAAGTTCGTTTTGTTTTAAACATTTTTAAGTACAGGATGTAACAAGATAACTTCGGAAAGTTGAAACCAGAACTAGATCTTTTATTAGTTTGAACATTGTATTAGGCTAAGTATTATAATGAAATAAATTATATCTTTATCTAAAAAAAAATTACACACAATATCTTAGAGAAAATGAGATCATTAGTCACTTTGTATGTAAAGTGGAAAATTTTTATCCATTTCTTTACAAAATGGTTTTAATTTTCGGGAAATAACTTATTACAACCTGACCAGTGATAATAAAAACAATTATGTAGTCTAGTCTAGGTAGTAATTTTAGTAAGTTTTAACCAAACGTAAGGCTTTTTGCGCAATCAGCGTGTAGTCTTGATATACAATCGAACCAACACATTACATTCATGCTTGATCAATGTTAAGTCCAATGACATTGCATTTCTTTAAATAGTTTTACAAAACTTTTACATTTGCACGGAAAAATAGACAGACACATTACTTGGGGATCTTTCACATGGCTCTAAGATTAACTAAGATTTTTAAAGTGACCTTCTGTTGATAACCAATTTATCATTGGCCATAAGGTTGGATCACTGCAGCTGAAATACGAGCTTCCGCGTACTTTAGTTTAGTTCAATTATCTTAGCCTAATTTAGTTGATAAAATATTACGTAAATTATTGGAAATAACGATTATTATTAATAATATTTAACTCCTAAGTCAGTGCAATAAAAATATATTTAAGCCATCGAGGTAATATGTACTACGTACTAGAGAAAACATCCCCAACTCGACTGTTTGCGACACGAGTTGATGTTCATTGGCACCAACTCACGTGGCCATATTTCGGTGAAATTCTATCTATGAGAACGGAGACACTCCCGCGCGCACCGCGCGTGTCCCGCCCACCGTCATCTAGTTATACCATAACGTAGGTCTGTGTATAATTATATACCATAACTTTTGTTTGAAGTAGCTACTCTCTATATTAACTCAAGCTTCCAATTTGAGTAGCATCTACAAATTAATCGAATCGTTATTTAATCTTAGAGTCAGAAGTGATATGGACTTGTTATGTCACAAAATATTATGATATTCAATACAAGGTATGCAACGTCATCAAACGGCAACATACATAGTGCATGGATCAGCGTTATGTGATTACCTCGCGCTGTCCGCTCTCCTACGGGACAACACAAACAAATAATTAGTGGAACATTTACACTCTCGCGCTTTGTACAGTCGACCGCACGTCACTGGTAACACTTTGACCTTGAGCTGGCCTAGTCTATTAGGAAGTCTCAAACCAGTATAAACTGGGCTCTCGGCCCAGTTTATACTGGTTTAGATTCCACTAACGTGCGGTCAACCGTACACATGTTTATATATTACACACGGGTCACGCCTATCAGTTCAGACAACGTCCACTTCATAAATGGCCCTAGGTTTGACCATTTCTGGATTTGACCACTTCTTGTCATGACTATACTTCTGTGATAGCCCACTTTATTCGACCACTTGCTGAACAGACCAGACGGACCATTTAGACCGTTCATTTTTTAATATTCCTTTCTGTATATTATTCTACTTTTTGGTATTTTTCGCTTTTGCGTACTAAAGAAAGTAGTCATAACAAGAAGTGGTCCAGAAAAAAGTCAAACAATAGTCATAACGAGAAGTGGCCAAATCCAGAAATGGTCAGACCTAGAAGAGGACAATTTTTGAAGTGGACGTTGTTCCTTGAACGTGCCTATCTGGCTGCCTTAAATGTCAATGTTTTTTTGGGTAAATTTGAAATAGAAATTGTGTTTAAGACCTTTAAGACCAGTGTATAATATATAAATAATTAGTGTTTCAACGCCTGCTGTGTCTCTCCTTTATTATTTACTAATATACGATAATAATTTTACTGTTAAACGCACATAAAGATATATAGTTTGTATTTTTTAAAATGTATTCAATGTAAGATAATCATGTGACGGTAACCCCTCTTATTATTGTTAGATTGAACTGACGCCCTGACGCTACGACCTATCCTACATATATATATTTTTTTCCCGAAATACAATTATGTCCCAAGGAAGACACCCTGAAGTTAGTTATTTGACTTTACTGCAAGAGAGAATAATACGTTGGCTAGGAAGGCTAACCAAAACATTATTGGGGTTTTTGTGACATCACCACCTGCTATGAGTTTGATGCGGTAGCGACGAAAAGTCTCACTCTCATAAAATCGATTGTCCATGACTAACTGATCTATCGGGGCACAGCCAAATTAATAAGTACAGAAAGCTGAAACATAGGTTTATTTTATAGCCTAAGGGATGGTAAGAAAGGATTTTAGGAAATTGCAACAGGGGAAAATGGGGAGGAATATAATACTTTTTAACGCAGACGAATTCGCGGGGCGTCTGCTAGTCGGTCATAAGTCGGCTCTGGCGAAATGTTAGACGGGAGTGGATTGGAGTGGAATAAAAAGTGGAGTGACAATCAGTAGTTGGACAATAGTGGAATGGACGCGTTTTTCTGCATAATTACAAGAGCAAAGTAAACAAGTGAACTTATCAAGTGAAAAAAAATTATGTCATCATACAACTGTCAAACGAATTATAATTATAAATTGATGACTCATATTTTAATCTGTAAAATTATTTTCGTACGTGTGATTTCGTCATGTCTGTGTTATATAAAATTACTATACGATAGGTACATAACAAAATGAAATTCTATGCACAAAGACAAAACACATTATTTATCGATAAGCGATCGACGATAAGGCGTTCGGTCGTGTCACAGTCGCGTTCAAGGCATCACGTTTCAGAACGAAAGCATGACCGCACGACAAAACGAGACCAACATGGATTATTACGTTCACATAGCGGATAGACATTTGTATAATCGTCATATTAATTGCATTGTAATGAATGATGATGAGCAATCCTATAGAGAAAAAAAGTTTTTACAAATATGTTTTTAGAACCTAAACTTTTTTAGAATTCTAAACTTTGAAACCGTATCCCATATTTTATCCTGTACACTATTTTTTTTCTTACAAAAACTCTAGACCACTTGTGGTTGCTTGAACTCTCTGATGAGTTGCAAAAGATTTTTTATTATTTTATCCACTTTTAACAGGACACAAGTATAGGTATTTTATAGTTAACTTTATCACGCCATAGTTACTGACAATCTGTTTTGGTAGTCATGATTTTAAAAAAACAGGGTTGTGTGTGGCTAACGAGTTTTGATGGAAACCAGAAAGCAATAGGTATGGTCGTTACAGCATCCTGCCCTGTTCGTGTTAGACAGGTTTTAGATTACTATGAAATTATTGAGCTTAGCTATTCTGTCATCATTATCTTTTGGGTCGTTGATAGATTATACATATAATTAGCTACGGAAGTAAATACTGTAATCATTAATCTATTATCGAGAAGTAGGGAGTATATTTCGTCAATTCTGTTTACATAATGTATATTATACTGATAGCATATTTTTTAGTAAATGAGCTTACCTTTTCATATTAGTAATCAGTATCTAGTAGTATATTATTCACTATTATATTTTCCATAGAACATTACCTACGGGTATTTATTATCTATAATATAAAAAGCTGAAGTTTTTTTTGTATGAACGCGCTAATCTCTAGAACTACAAGTAGGATCACCAAGAGACGAACGGCGAGTGAAACCGCGGGACACAGCTAGTCTTGGATATAGAATAGCTTACAAGAGACACACAACCCGATGGTGTTGCAGTAACAATCATTCGGCCTACGATTGTTTAATTGTGAGAAAACAATTATAGATAAGTATTTATTTATTGATATTTAATTGAATATTTGAAGCCTCCGTAGCCAAGCTGGTAGTGACTGCATTTATCTGACTGATAAATGCTTGTTCTCGGGTCTTGGATGTTGTTGATTGTGTTTGTATGTGTCCATGCCACCCGCGAAACAGGGAGGAGGGAATCCTACCTAATGAGGGGGTATGAGTGTGTCGCGTTTATTTATTTAATGATCCAGAGTATTATGATAGGTTATAGTTACCTTTTTGAAGTGGTTGAGTGTGTCGGGACTGTTCTCGCACATTTCCGTGATGAGCGTCACGCCCGTGATGAGCACACCTGGGGACGAAGGCACTCATCAGCTTTATTGTATAACGATTATATTTCGAACAATCAGGCCGAGGTTCCGAACCTTGGCGAGGAATCGGTGATTTATGATAATTAAATTATCACACCACGGTTTTCTCGATGCAGGAAAATATCATTCCTTTGCATATGGTTTAGAGAACACATATGTATCATTATAAGGGATATGTGAAGAATAGAAGAAGAAAGAAAGAAAATACATTTATTTACTGACAGAACAGCACATAAAAAAAAAAAATTTTAAAGATTAACTTAACAAATACACTATAAATACAAGACATGCAAATAAAATTAAATACAAAACAAACAAAAAAATACAAAACATACCTACTATTAAATAAACTATGTAAGCTTATAACCACGGCAGTAAAAGGGTAACGGCTCAGCATATGCCTAGCTCAAAAGGGGACTAGGCGCTGATTTTCAGCCGAATAGGAATCCGCACTAGGCCCCCTAAACAAACTTTCATGCCTTCGTTTCCTTCCGGCCGTGTTTGTAACTGAGTTTTGTAACCAGCTACTAACGAATTTTTTTTCCTAAGTAACCAAGTTAGGAGTAACAACAAAGAATTTTTGGATCTTCAATTTTTCTGAGTTCGTAGTTATGGCATTAATCGTAAATTAAGTTAAATTAAATTAAAAAATAATAATCGTAAATAAAGAATCCCGCCAGGTGGCGCACTGATAGTAAACACAGTTCTATAACAATTTTATTTAAAAAATAGAAAACAACTCGGTTTACGCTACAAACCTCAATATGTTTAGTTTAAGTGACAATTATTAAGTGATAACGTTTGTGACTATTTTTAAAGTGTAGTTCAAATAATACTATGGAAAAATTATTTCGTCAATATTCTGTGCTAATGTGAACTTTTTAAAGGCCTAACATCCCACAAAAACATTATATTACTAGTAGTTCCGTGAGAACAGTAGACCTCGCCAGCCCTTATAAACCAAACCTAAAAGAAACCAACAAAAGTCAACTTTGGAAACAGAAAAAGTACCTACTAAAGTGACAAAAATTAGCACTTTAAAGCTTAATATTTCGCAAACGGATCCCTGAATCGAAAAATGTTTATCACACACCCGCGATATTTTTGAAAGACCCATCCAACGATACCCCACACCATGGATATCACGCGGAAAAAAATAAATTTCCATTTTACGTATGCAGTTCTATGAACATAATTTATTTTTTCAACTTTCTTAAGTCGATCCACTATTACTCAAAAACTAATAGAACCTACTTAGCCGTAATAGTTTTCCTTGTAACTACGTTATATATGCTACTGCCATGAATTTTTTCACATTTCCAGAAGCAACCGTTTAGCTGGCAGGGGGGGGGGACACGTGACTCTAACAAAAATTACCGCTTTAAAACTTAATATTTCGCCAACGGATCCCTAAATCGAAAAAATGGTATTCACACACCAGCAATATTTTTGAAAGACCTATCCAACGATATCCCACACTATGGGATTCACAAGAAAAAAAAAGTTCACTCCCACTTTGCGAGTATGGTAGGTACTCTAAAAAAAATGTTTTTCAAAATTTTATTCTACTCATTTTGTAGGTTTAATTAATTTATACATATGCCAAATTTTCGTCAAAATCGGTTGAAAAATGCGACCTGTAGAGAATTACAGACAGACAGACAGACAGACAGACGGACAAGAGCATTTTTGGCCAGTCTCGAAACGTAGACGCTTCGCTCGCTTCGCTCGCTCGGTCAATAAGCAAGAAATAAAGTAAAAGATAAACTATAAACATGTGTTTAGTGATTAAGTGCTACTTTTAAATATTATAAAAATGTTAGCCGTTAGCAATGTGCTGCTCGCCAAACGCAAAGTTGGACTTTGAACTCCAAACCAGTTTGCTATCGGGCACTGGACGATAACGCGTGCGTGACATTATTACCACAAATTTCGCCGCAAGCTACAACGCTCATTTAGTCCAGCGGCTTGCATATTCGCTTGACGTTAGGGCGACCCGAGATCGGACCCACGTTGGTCCATTCGTTATTATTTCTTTTTATATTTTTCTTTTTGTATATATTTTTTATTTATTACGCTGGCGGGCACCAAAACAACAGGACAATATTATATATCAAATATGGATCTTACAAATTCATCTTCGGACAACGTAACCAGACGAAAACCGAATGTTTTTCTTGATGATTCATTCATAAACTACCAACAGCATAACCATTCAGAAATTTTGAACAATAGGAGTCTACCTGACTTAAATCCAGCAACTTGTACAGAAGAACTATACCACCTTAAACAAACTGTGACTGAACTACAATCACAACTTGAAAGTGCTGATGCAGAAATTGCTTCAATGTTAAAAGAAAATTTTGATTTAAAAGAACAATTAAGTAACCAAAAAATTATCACAGAAAGATTGAAAAAAATTTACAGTGAACCTTCTAGTGTATCTAAGATCAGAGAGTCAGCATCACATACTAAGTATATACGACCAAAGCGATTGGTTCTCGATAGCAGTTGTGCTAGTACCCCCACTTCTCACAATGTCAATACAACACAACTAGGACCCGAGTCTGAAGATACATGTTCCCCCCAAACAACAGTATTTAGTCTGGCTACCGAAAGACTAAGAAACAAAGAACTATCTGACATGTTAACAAAGAAGGATTCTATAATAAATAGTTTACAGGAAAAACTACGTAAAGTAATGAACCAAGACAAGAGGGACAAGAATCTGACTAAAACACACCGCAACAAAAAATTGTTTAAGAAAATAAGGAAACAAAATAAGAAAGCAAAATCACTAGAAAAGGAGATCGCAAAAATAAGAAGACAAAATTTGAAATTAGAACAACAAGTCAAAAGAATACAGCTTATTCGAGAAAAACCTACAGAAGTAATTAGTAATATGAACAACAAGAAAATGGATACGCAAAAACAATCTAAAGGACAAGAGATCAACAAACAAAAATCTACTGAAAACAAGAAGAAATTATTAATACTATCGGATCACACAGGAGTTGGATTGGCCAAAAAACTTACTGCCAACACGGACACATTCAGTGTAAACAACAACTGTATGCCCGGAGCCCGCTTTGAGAAGATCCTGGAAAACTCAGCTTCCGATAGAGAATCACTGGGCAAGAATGATACATTGATAGTGCTTATTAGCAAATACTATTCAGATCATCATAAAAATGTGTCCTATTATAAAAGTCTAAAGAAGTTGTTGAATGTTGAGGGTAGGGAATACAATGTTATAATTAGCAGCCTTTTATACAACCGACAAGATGACGAAGATATATACTCAATCAATCGAGGAATAGCTCATATAGCAAGTGCCACAGAAAATGTACGATTCCTGGATCTCAACGCCCAATCATACCGTGTATCACCGACACACAAACAATTACAGAATATCATATCGAACCAATTGCTTCAAACATGTAAAGATTTTTCGGGTTCCTCGTCACTACGGTTCATCAAACGTCAAGATAATGTGTCAGAAGAAAATAACTCAACAGCTTTTTTTCAACAAGAGCTGAGACGCAAGACAAATCGTTAACTATTGTACATTCAAATATAAGAAGTATAAATAAAAAATATTTAGATCTAGAAGTATTAACGGCACAAACTGATTGTGATGTATTATGTTTGACAGAAACATGGGCTACAGATGATCAAGTAAATGCTATGAACATTGAACACTATGATCTTGCCTCATTTTATAATAGAATTATGTTTATCCATGGTGGTGTGGCTGTTTATGTAAAACATAATACAAATTTTAAACTAAGGAAAGACATTGATAGATTGACATTTGAAATGAATTGTGAAGTTACAGCAATTGAATTGAAATCACCAAAAATTGTAATAGTTTGTATGTACCGGCCTGACTATGACTTTGATATTTTTAAGGAAGTTATAACTACAATAATGAATAGAGTGTGCCGTGAAGGAAAAAAGCTCATTATAGCAGGTGATTTCAATCTAAACATACTAAAAAATGACAGTAAAGTGAGGAAATTTAAAAGTGCCCTAACAAACTTTAACTGTACTTACTTAATCAATAGCCCCACAAGGAAAATTAAAAGTAGTGCCACTTGCATTGACAACTTCATAATAAACTTTCAGGAAGAGTGTTGTGAAGCTAAAGTATTAGACTGCAAATTATCTGACCATAATGTAATTTTATTAAACTATAGATACAGTAGTAACATAGTAACCAATAGAAAAGTAAACCTACCAATGTACGTTAGAATAAGGAGTACAAATAACTTCAATCATTTTCATTTTTTACTTAATAATGACAAAAAATTAAAATATGACATACAAAATTGTAATAACGCAAACGATAAAATGAGCATTTTACTGGATGCAATGATGCATTATTATAATATATCCTTTCCCAAACGAAAATTGCACAAACAAAATAATAAACTAAAATGGTACACAAAAGGTATAGAAACATCAAAATCAAACCTGGAGAAAATGGAAATGTTACAGGAATTTCAACCTTGTGAAAAGAGAGAAATGAAAATAAAGAAATATAAGAAAGTCCTGAAAAAAGTCATGTTCAATGCAAAAAAGATCCAATATTCAGAACGTATTAAAAGAGCCAAAAATAAAACAAAAGAAGCTTGGTGTATCATTAAAGAACAAACAAAAAGGAACCAACCGAATCGTGATATTGTTAAATTAAAGACCGAAAGTGGAAGTACTGTGTCTAATGATAAGGAAATTGCAGAAACATTTAATCATTTTTTCTCAACAATCGCCAGAAATATATCAGGTCATTTAAATGTCAACATAACGCAATGTGAAACATACTTAAAAAATACCGTTAAACCAGAATCACAATTTCAACTATTACCAATAAATATGAAAGACCTAAGGAATATTACAAGAAGCATAAAAGGAAAATATTCACAAGATATGTACAACTTTGACACTGCTACCATTAAAAGACTAATAATGGAAGACGATTATTTAGCGGAACTGTTACTCGATGTTATAAACAGCTGTATTAAAGAAGGAATATTTCCGGACGTTTTGAAACTAGGACGAGTTATACCATTATTCAAAAAAGGAAATAAAGATGACGCCAATAACTATAGACCAATATGTATTCTACCAGCCATTTCCAAAATATTCGAGCATCTTATTACGACCAAAATGGTACAATATCTAGAAAATAACGGAATTTTAAATGATAAACAATTCGGTTTTAGGAAGGGAAAGTCAACATCAATGGCGATACGAAATGTTGTCAACTTTGTATTAGAGACCTTGGATGGGTCCCAGAAATGCTCTAGCATTTTCTGTGACCTGTCCAAGGCATTTGACTGCTTACGACACGATATATTACTTTACAAATTAGAATATTATGGAATAGGTGGTACGGAGTTAAAAATTTTAGAATCCTACCTCACAAACCGGCACCAAACACTTCATGTAAATGGAACCTATTCATCTCAAACTAGGAGTAATATTGGCGTTCCACAGGGGTCGATCCTAGGTCCTGTTCTCTTTTTAATGTACATAAACGACCTTCCAAATTGTCTACCAAAATGGGCTTTCGTGAATCTGTTCGCAGATGATACTCATGTAGGTATAAAAGATAAGCAAATTGATAACATGGAACAGAAGGTTCAATTTGTAATGGGCTTACTCAGAAAATGGTTCGAAGCAAACGGAATTGTATTGAATATTGACAAAACTACAATAATGACATACGCAACAAGGAAAGATAATAAAGTTTACACGGACAATATTAAAAAAGAAACCAAATTTCTTGGTTATACCATAGACTATACAATTACACATTCCGCTCATATAGAAAATATTTGCAAAAAAATATCAAAGGCAAACTATGTCCTTTTCAAGTTAAAACCACTAATTACAAAGGAGTCCCTCTTATCAGTATATTACGCATATATACATTCTATAATTAGCTACGCCATTACTATATGGGGCAACGCTTCTGAGATCAAGAGAATTCTGATCCTACAAAAGCGAGCGATTCGTACTATCAGCGGCCTCCATCGACGCAAATCTGCTAGAACCGGATTTATTCAAAATAAGATTATGACTGTAATATCGTTATTTATATTCTACTCCTTATTAGAAATACAAAATGACAAATCTAATTTTAAACAAATCAAAGACATACATAATTACAATACAAGAAATAAAAATAAATTAGTGGTCCCTAGGACGAGACTTGTTAAAACGAGTAAACAGGGAATTTCTCTAAAAATATGTCTGTACAATAAACTACCCCTGCAAATAACTGAACTCCCCTTTCTAGATTTTAAGTGTGCAGTAAAAAAGTTTCTTGAAGCAAATCCATTCTACACTCTAAATGAATACATCAATGCACCCAAGGAAATGTTCATTTGCATGACGATGTCTGAAGACTAAATAACAATCATTACATATTAAGAATAATCTATATTACCTATTAATACTAATTTATATTGTAAATCTGACGGACTAAATGTAACGTACCCTGATGCATGGTCAATAAATTTTTCATTTTCATTTTCATTAAAATCTCATTTTTTAAACACTTTTATATCCTGTGGCTGAAGGGCAATAGATACCACACTACCATTAATTCGGACTTTTTTGGCGGGAGCGAAGTGTCATGGTGGTCTATTCTATTGTATTTTCTAATTTCTGGCTAAAGGTCTCGTTACCAAGCCAAAACCTACTTTAAAAAAGAGACACCACACTCACCATGATTCTTCTCAGTGAGCAGACTCCTGGTGGCGGGCAGGAACATCTCCATGAGGTCTGGCACCCGGCGTATGATGCGGAACGCGCAGAGGGCGGCCTTCTTCTTGATGTACGCGTTGGGCGACTTGATGAGCCGCTCCACCTCGGAGGCGAGGTCGCGCGCCATCTCCGGGGACGCGATCGCGCCCAGCGTACACAGCGCCAGCCCCACCACGAACTGCGTGTTGCTGTTTAGGTCGCTGGGGAACAAACACATTACAGGATAATCAAATCAATTCCGTCCAATTTAAGATCAATCATCATAAATATGTCAGTGGCGTCGGGGATAATGCCGAGCCATGTACCAATGCGTTTTTTCTCGAAACTTATGTACATTTACTGACTGCTCTCAAACCGTGAAGGAAAACATCGCGAGGAAACCTGCATACGCCGAAGAAGAATTTCCTAGGCGCATGTGAAGTCCACCAACCAGAACTGGGCTAGCGTGGTGGACTATAGCCCGAACACCCTCGTTGAGAGAGTAGGACTGAGCCCCAGCAGCGGGGACGTGTTAATAGGCGGGCTGAAAACTACATAAATATACATAACCATAGATCCAAGAGCCAACCTCCTACCCCTTATGGTTTTATTTTTTAAATTTTGTAGTGACCCAATCGTGTCGTCGTTTGAGACATTTTACAAAACTTTAATTATCTCTTTAGTGGGCTGGGCACATCGCTCGTAGAACTGACGGCCGTTGGGGCAGAACGGTTCTCAAGTGGCGACCACGTATCCGAAGACGCAGCGTAGGCAGGCCTCCCACAAGGTGGACCGACGATCTGGTGAAGGTCGCGGGACCCGGCTGGATGAGATTAGCGCGGGACCGGTCGTCGTGGAGGTCCTTGGGGGAGGCCTTTCTCCAGCAGTAGACGTCTACAGGCTGATATGATGATGATGAATTATCTCGGAATCCAAATGCCGCAATAAGGTCCTTTTTGTTTTGTTATTCCATGATTATGACTACTGGCGTTATATTCCTAAATTACTTCAAAACACCTTTATAATGTGAACTCGATGTAAATCTCCGCAGTAACTACAAGGTCATCGCGATAGAAATCTAATCCGCGGCCATCGCCCTGAGGTTAGCGTGAACAACCACTTCTCATTCATATAATAATCTATAGAACGATGTTCAATGCAGCTTTTTGACTGATATTATAATTTTGATAATTTAATTTATTATTTATATGTTTGTTTTTTTTTTGTTCAATCCACTAATATATACTTACAGAAATACTTAATTATATATAAAAAAAAACATTTCACTGACTGTCTTAGTCATAATTATTAGTATGAACCTTAATAGAACATCGTGAGGAAACCTGCATACGCCGAAGAAGAAATTCTTAGGCGAATGTGAAGTCCACCAACCCGCACTGGGCTAGCGTGGTGGACTATAGCCCGAACGCCCTCGTTGAGAGGGTAGGCCTGAGCCCCATCATTAACATGTGTGGGGACATGTTAATGCTGGGGCTCAGGCCTACCCTCTCAACGAGAGCGTTCGATCTATAGTCCACCACCCAGTGCAGGTTGGTGGACTTCACATGCGCCTAAGAATTTCTCCTTCTGTGTTCGATGTTTTTCTTCACCGTTTGAGAGCAGTCAGTAAATGTACTTAAGTTTCGATAGACGGTATACTATAAAAAAAATTCTATACAAAATAGCCAGTATAATCGATTTAAAAAGGGAGAATGCAATGTCTATTAGAACAATTTAGATGTAATTTTCTTTAGCACGTAGATAGTACACGAGTAAGTGAGTCAATGACACGAGTGTTTAGTGGGCGGTAAAACGCCGCGTATCCGCCGGTTATCGGCTAATTATGCTAAACGTGTTTGTACAGAAGCTCTTACCTTACTTCCTCGAAAAATAGAACATATTCTACGTTCAAAGCCGCCCCCAGACATGTACACAAAGGCATGTAAAAAACCGGGCGACTGAAATACTAGCGACTGTCTGCTGTGCTCGGAGTCCCGGGTTCAAATTCCGGAGGGGGAAACATTTAATGACCTATAAATGCTTGTTCTCGGGTTTACGATGGTTGTGTTAGTATGTATGTATCCATGCCACCTACGATACAGGGAGGAGGGAATCCTACCTAATGGGGGGTTGAGTGTGTCGCGTTTATTATTATCTATGCTAATATTATAAAGAGGAAAGATTAGTATTTTTGTGTGTATGTTTATAATGAATAAACTCAAAAACTACTGTGCAGATTTCAAAAATTCTTTCACCATTGGAAAGCTACATTCACCCTGAGTGACATAGGCTATATTTATTGCAAAAAAATGTCCACCCGTGCGAAGCCGGGACGGGCCGCTAGTTATAAATAAATTTAATTGTATGAGTTACTTCTTCAAGCAGTTGGTGATGAACAGATGTACGGTCGGCCGCAAGTTACTAGAACAAAAACCAGTAAAGAGTCTCATAGTTTTGAAACTCCCTAATAGGCTAGGCCAGCTCAAGGTCAAAGTGTTAGCACTGACGTGCGGTGGACTGTACAGTAGCTTCGCGATGTAGGTGAGAAAAGCTTTACTACGCGAGCGAAGCCGCGGGAACCAGCTAGTATGTAAGCAAGAGTTACTTCTTCAAGCTGTTGGTGATGAGCAGATGCACGTCCTGCCGCTCGTCGAGCAGCAGCATGGCGCCCAGGTACCCGACGCGCTTGTCCGTGAACCGCGGGCTGGCGATCAGCTTGAGGCACTCCAGCTGCCCGAAGTGCGCCGGGTAGCCCAGCATGTGGATGTACAGCAGCTTCGCGATGTTGCGGCATCTGGGTAATAATCAACAGTAAAAGAAAAAGAGCCTCAGTGGCGTCGGGGATAAGACGCGGCCTGTCATATCGAAAGGTCCGGAGTTCGATTCCCGGCTGGGCCATGTACCAATGGGTTTTTTCTCGAAACTTAAGTACATTTACTGACTGCTCTGCAACATCGCGAGGAAACCTGCATACGCCGAATAGGAAATTATTAGGCGTATGTGGAGTCCACCAACCCGCACTGGGCTAGCGTGGTGGACTATAGCCCGAACACCCTCGTTGCGAGGGTAGGCCTGAGCCCCAGCAGTGGGGACATGTTAATAGGCTGTTGATGATGATGATGAGTAAAAGAAAAGGGAAGTAAGTTATCTAAGTAGACACGATTTAAAACTGCTAAAAACTGCTAAGGAATCGCTTTATGAGCCGCTACTGCTTCTTATTTTATTTATTTATTTTATTTATTTATTTAATATACAATATATAAGGCATTACAGACAGATTCCAAAGCGCCTTACAATACAAATCAAATCTTATTTATTGATTCAAGCTCAAAGATGGCTACATATCTCAAAATCGCTACCCTCCAAGGGAAATCGGCTTAGTTTTATATAAGAGACTGCCCCTATATTTGCGACGATTGAATAAACTTGCTGTATCCCGCTGCTTTGCCCGCGTGAAATAAGGTTTTTCCCGCGGGAACAGCTTACCGCAAAAGTAGCCCATCTAGGATGTAAGCTATCGCTGTACCAAGTTTCATCAAAATCCGTTCAGCCGTTACAGCGTGAAAGAGTAACAAACATCCATCCTCACAAACATCCTTACGTAATATTAGTAGGATAGGAGGTATACCATGAAATGACTGTTCTATCGATGCACAGCTCAAATTAATGGGATTTTCTCCCCCTTAAGCCTTAAAATGCAACCAACAGCTAGTCACTTATTAAAAAAAACCATAACGTATCAAGCAGGATGTTTGTTGAGTCAACTAGAGCGAGACTAAAGATGACAATTATATATGGCCTGAACAAATATATCCGCGTACTTTTTCTAGCTTGACGAACAGTCATGTGTTGAAGCGAGACAAATCAGATTTGATCACTCATTTTAGATAACATTGTGCAATCGTGAGCCTTGTGATTGTAATTGATTTCCGTCGATGGTTAAGTACAGTGTCTTTCTACTTAAGTTCGAAAACTTATTAGGTACGGTTTATTATAATACCGATTATAAGGTCCGGTCATAGTGGAGATCCTTGGCGGAGACCTTTGTCGAGCAGTGGACGTCTACAGGCTGATATGATGAGGTTTTCCGGTGAAGGAAAACATCGTGAGGAAACCTGCATACGCCAAAGACTGGTATTTACTATTCTAAGACTTCACAAGTTTGGCGGACAGGGGTGTGGCACAACAGATCCCATAGGTTCGAAGTATCGCCAGGTATTCCTGGCCCCCTAAGAAGATAAGATAATAAGATAGGTATAGTTTTGCTCTAAACCATCTGATCGCCATAGGGAAAAGTAATCAAACTAAATGACGTCAACTAAGGTTGTAAAACAGTTAAGCAAGTATTATCCCATGCCATATAATGATATAAGATCCATAGTGTGAAGTTGACATAAACGGACTTAGCAGTTTTACTCCTAGTCGAAGATGTGCTAAATAGGCAAAGAGACTGTCTATGGACGTTTATCTTTTCACAGCTACCTTTATAAAGTCCAACAACAGACAATCTTTACTAGGCACAGCTTACAGGGCAAACGACGCTCACCACACAGGTATGGATTTCAATTCAATCGCGTTCCGCCTAATTAAGAATCATTACAAAATGTTCAACATGCAGTAGCAGTGTGGCCAGCTTACTGCTTTCGGCACTAAATCTAGAGCATTTTTATAGATGTCAGCGCTCAAAATTCAGCTTTAGTGCTATTTTTAGCGCATTTTCAATCACCACATTTAACTATCATGATATCAGCCCGTAGACGTCCACTGCTGGACAAATGCCTCCCCCAAGGATCTCCACGACGACCGGTCCTGCGCTAACCTCATCCAGCCGGGTCCCGCGACCTTCAGCAGATCGTCGGTCCACCTTGTGGGAGGCCAACTAACTATGAAACTATTAAATTCCATATTTATTAAACTTTCCGACTTTGATTGTATCTTGATATTTAATTTCTAAATACATTTTTTGACTCATTTGTATTGTTGCATTTTTATTTTTAAACGACTTAGTGGTTGTTTATTGAAAATCCTGTATTGTATTGCGCGCAGACATCCAAGGGCAAGCGCAGAATCCCAGGTATCTTTTGGTGCTTCTAGAGCCTTAAAGCGCATAAAATAAAAAATGTATCTTTTGGAGATATCTCACCTCCACACGCTGTCCTCCTCTCTGAACGTGGAGCGTATGTACGCGCACTCCTTGTTGACCACGCTGCGCTCCTCGGCGGCGGTCCTCGCCGCCCTGATCTGCCTGATCAGGTCGCGCAGCCGCGTCGGCGTCGGCATCCGCACTGAAACGGACGACGGCGCGACTGTTACGGAGGACGGCACACACACAGAAAGCGTTGATCAGTGCATTTGTTATAGTGCGGTAACTTATAAGCTAAGCGGGGGTGGTCTGTCGAAACTTGGTAATTCTATTCAAATTTATTTTTATTTAAACTGTTTATTGTACACACAAAACATTGACTAGAAACAAAACAAAACGAAAAGAACATGTACAAATGGTGAGGCTTATCTCGTTATGGAGATTTCTGCCAGCCTACCAGAGACGGAGGGAAGTCTAACTTAACTTTTACACCAGTTGACAACGAATGGGTTTATTTAGAACCTGCCAAAAAAGGTTTAAAAAGGGGTCTATCCACACTGTAAAAAATATCTTTGTACGGTCGACCGCACGTCAGTGGAAACAAACCAGTATAAGCAGGTCTCTCAAAGTATTGAAACTCCCTAATAGGCAAGACCAGCTCAAGGTCAGTGTTTCCACTGACGTGCGGTCTACTGTACAACATACTACTTTTATCGTTGGTCTTAAAATTGTATGGAAAGGTATTTTCAAAGTTTCGACAATATCACCCAAAGTTAGAAAAAAAATGAAGGACATTCCAAAGAATGCAAGTGTCAATTCCAATAGAGTATATTTTTTAATTATCCATCCAAGTCTAACAACGTAGTAGATAAATGAAAAGACAATCAAAAATTGCTTCTATTGCAATTGGCACTTACACCCTTCAAATATTGGCCAAGCAGAAATGAGTTTCAATAATGTTATATTCAAAAAAGCCCAGCATAAAGGGTTAGTGACTAAACATGTTAATTAAATTTGGCCAAAGTCATAGAATACTTAATAAAAAAAGTATTAGGAGCTAAAAAGTGGCTGATTAAATAAATTAACACCAAAACAAGTTCATGTTATGCCTTAAAAAGTTTATTTTTAACATTTTATATACAAAATATGACCAGCCACTCTTTTTTTTTAAAAAAAAGCTTGTTTAATTAATGATTCAAGAAACAAAAGTGCCCCAAAGTGGTGTAATAATTATTAATAATAGAAACCAAGCCACAGAATAATAATAGTACAAGTACCAAGGCAAGAATATCAGAACAGTATTAGCAAAATATAGGAATAAAATTGGTGTGGCAAAGTAATCAAACAGTAATTTGGTTGGGCAATGGTTTACCTGCTTAATTTAACATTAGCTACAGAGGATTTGGTACTCACCTCGTTCTATGGCCTCATTTACCACTTGCTTTATTGTGGCAATGTTGAATGCCGGGTTAAACCTATAAAGTAAAAAAAATTCATTAGAATTCTTCTGAAAAAAAGTGTCACCAGACCAGTGTCACAGAATAGGACAAGTCCAGTGGATAAGAGATTTTGACTTTGATCAGCTTCTACAAATATGTCGTTCTCCATTGAGAATCAAACATACCTAAGGGCTGGCAATCAATTTTTTGTAAATAGGAGAACCTTTTTCCTTTCTTCAATGAATCTACAATACCTACTACATCAGATAAGTAGAGGTTTGTAAATAAATGCAACATAAGATTCCAAGGTCAGTTATAATTGTACACAGAGTTCAGAGACAACAATAGATAGAAGTCATTGTTTTCATTTGGGATCAATTTACAGACAGCCTTATGGTGGGATTCCAATAATAATCCATTCTGATATGATATTAACCTACCACAATGTGGATGGGGTTAAAGAAAAAGGTGATGATCAGTCAGTGTGGACAAAAGGGGCGCAATGAAAAACACTTAGAAAATTTTCACTTTTTTGGAATCCGACACTCCCTTTTGTCCACTCCAACCGCTTGTATAATATAGTTGAAACAGTCAATCCATAGTCATAAGGTATTTTCATTTCCCTTCCTTTGTAAAATAGAACAATTGTTAGGGCATATGCATAACAATAGCTTTACACTTAGGTATTTTGTAAATTTGCAATGCAGCTAAAAAGGATAGATGGTGCATAACACAAAGTATATGTAGAGTATAACTTATGCAAATATAAAATTCTTCCATGAATAGGTATAGCCTAAATATTTCACTAAAACAAAATAGCATTTCCTATGCCTGTAACTATTATGTAGCTGACCAAATACATAAATTAAATGATGTATAATTTTATTAGTCAATATGTGTAGCAGTCTAGCAGTTAATCCATGCTTGCAGACAAGACAACTCAAAATTAGGTTTCAGCATTTAAAATTAGGGTTCTTTGGACATAAACTTCAGAAATTTTAAAACAATTACCCAGACTCAGAGCCGTTCATCTTGTCGACTTAAGAATTCCGTTTGTGTTCTAGTAAAATCAGATTTTCCTCCGAAACTAGCACAGACAACCGCTTTTGGTGGACACAGGTGCAGAGAGAATTCACTGACAAAACTCCAAGTAGGATTTAACACTTTTAAATCGTAACAAAATAAACTAAATTGAACATTTACAAGTACTTTAAATCACTTATTTAGGCATAAACCCATTTTATCCCGTCGCAAACGATGAAAATGCAAGAGAAATCACATGCCACATTTGATTAACTTTAGTCATATTTTCACTTCAGAATCGACTAAGCCATGATCTTTTTGGAATTTTATCTTTACAAATGTATCACAGAAATTATTTTCCAATATGTTAAATCACAGTTTTTTTAAAGAATTATTACAACTGGCTCCAGCTGACATTTCCCTTTACGTTACGAGAAATTCAACATGGCCGACATGACTGACTCTGCATGACGTTTTGCCAACTTATAAACAAATCATTCAATAATAATTATTTTAATAATTAACAGTGTAATATCGTAAAACAAAGCTTTGTAAATACACAAAAGTAAATTATATAGGATTTGCCTCTAATTTCTTTGACTTACACTTTGCAATGTAATTAAAAGTATTTTTATTGACTCCGGAAAAGTGACAACTTGTGGAATTCCGAACGGATGCTACGTGTAAACTTTTTGGAAAAATAAAAATTTCTTTTCCAATTTACGCACCGAATTTGATTTGTGCAGGGAGAAGCGAAATGCGAGTATAAATTATTTATGATGGATTTATGAACAGGAAAAGTGTATCCTGTATCATCCACTGTGTTGACATATTGCCCCACTACCTTGAAACAAAATTTCAGGTCACAACTTTATTGACCTACCTTCTGTTTTGTTCTGGAGGCAGCACACTCCAATCGATTTCATACATAGGATACGCCATATTCCGAGCAATAACTAAACAAAAATAAACCAATAACGCGCCACTGAATACATTTCAGGATTAGCCACAGTATAACGCGACAGTGCAAACCGTACTGTTATCATGAGTGTTTTATCAGGCGCAGGCAGGTGCTCCTCAAATATATCCAGCAATTACGTATCTCTTATCAAAGGTACCAGTTATCACTAAAAAAAGGACAGCAACACAGTTCTCATAATGTTTTATTGTTAACGTCAATACTGTAGGTATGTACAAAACAATGGTGCGAGTCACATCACAATCTTAATAGGAAAACTCATTATTATTCATTGTATTATTCAATGTGAGAGCTCGCCCCGTGGTCGCGTCCGCGACGTATATCCCTATATAATTGTCTATAAGTTGTCCTCTTGATTACGCGGCGGCCGGTCGACGCTGTTTCGCTTTATACAGTCCACTAGCCATCTGATTCCTTCGTCAACTCCATCACTGAAACAAAAATCACAATGTATGAGTAGGTAATTATGAACAGGTATTGATTATAAAGCACTAGCTGTTGCTTTTTTTACCCGCGGGAATATTGTATCGCGGTAAAAAGTAGCCTTTAAGTTATTCCAGGATATAAGCTATCACTTGTGCCAAGTTTCATCAAAATCCGTTCAGCCGTTACAGCGTGACAGAGTAACAAACATCCTTACAAACTTTGGCTTTATAATATTGGTAGGAAGGACAGTACGTACTTTTGGAATTAATAACACTTTCAAAAAGGGGGTTTTCAAAAATAGGTGTTCAATTCGGGACTTCATTCTATATAGCAATAAGCATTTTCCCTCTAAAATTCTTGTACATAGAAAATGTATCATCAATCTACTGTACAAATAGATAACAATATGGACAGAAGGTTTAACTTGTGTTAGAGACTGTACTCCTTATCCAGTTGTTGACACAAAACTGTGCCACATAGAAATTAGTGTTTTAGATTTATTAGCGTAATTAATTGAGTTTTATTCGTAAAATAAAATATTTTATATTTACTTGTAACAAAACTGAAAATTTGCGAAAAATATAATAAAAAAACATTCTGTACGATGTTACTAAGGTACTTAAAACATTACCATTGCCTTATGTTTGTGCCTAATGTCACATATTTTAGGACTGGTACAGGCTTGTAGACTTTAAGACAAACGAAACACATTATCTTTGTAATTGGACCTAGCGTTGCTTAAGCCCTTTTATATCTCAGCTCTATGGCTATTATCTTGTCTAAAACAGCAGTTTTTCGTCATTCACAGACAAAAGGTTTGATAATAATGACAAGGGTTTTAATAATGAAAATGGTACATCCCTTAAAAATTTCCCTGTTTATCTTAAAACTCTCTTCAAGGTCTTATGCAAGTCTTTCAGAGCCCATATAAGACTTTTTGACAAGCAGTCACTAGTAATCGACACTCAATTCATCACAGAACACAGAAAAAGCTCGTTACGCTCCCGCTCGCTACGATGCAATTCATAGTAGTTTCGGTATATAATTGAAAACAGGTACCCAGTCAATGCAGACGTTGCCATGAGCATGATGTCTCTTGCACCAATGAGATGAGCGTTCTGGTTGAATATTGGTTTGACCGTGTGAACGCCCATGCAGTCCGGAATGTCTTGTTTGTTGGCCAACACGAGAAGTGGGACGCCAGAGAGGTGTTCTGATGCTATCATCCTGTCTGAAACAAAGTGGTTTTAGGTATCATTTGGAATCTATTACTTCCTCTGTTGTATCATCAGCATAGGCCACATTATCATCTTGGACAGATGTTAGGTATAAAATTGGCCACAATCTTTAAATGGACCAAGTAAACTCATAAACAATAAATGGTACAGCCACATGATCGTAATACCATTCTTTACACCATAGTTTTGTAGATGGTGTTACTCAAATTTTCTAAATATTGATAAGTTAGTTTTTAAGAACAAAATTAAGTGTTTATGTAGGTAAATTCGATTGGATCTGTATCCCTTCATTCTAATTATGTATAAATTAGAAAAATCTGAAACAGTTGCAATGCATACTCAATGGAAATAAAATGAAGTGATGCATTTCAAATTCAACAGTTGAAATTTTTTAAATTTTTATGTGTAGCCTTATAGCCTAGGGATATCCCTCTGCTGGGCAAAGGCCTCTCCCTACTTTGCTTGTCTGTTTAATAATATAAGCCTCCACTGAGATACCTATTGTATGTAATGCTTACCGAAAGTGTCTTTTGATTCTGAAACTCTTTCTCTGTCTGATGAGTCTACTATGTAGATCACTGCATGGCATTCCGCATAGTACTGAAATCAGATATGTATATGCATTTATAATGTCATTATTTTATTAATTATAAAAGCTGCTTTGTGTTTTCTGAGTGGATGTAGTCCCAATGTGTCTAGGGAACCAGTCAGTCTGTGTAAAATGTGCAAAATATTATTTTAACTTTCACCAAAATGTGTATTGTAGTTTTCGTATCGTTTGTTTATTTGCTCAATTACTTACATCTGGCTAAACAGATTTTGATGAAACTTGGTATTAGTGAGTCATACGAATCCTGATACGAGAGCAAATTTTTAAACGTCTGCATGAGGCGTCCACTTAGCAAAGGTGTGTAGGATTGTCTGAACGCATCTAATGAAGTAATATCTTTCACGACCCTGGCTGTGTTGCTCTAAATTATCTTATTTTGTTGCAGGTTTCCTCACGATGTTTTGAAAAGCCTGTGGTATTACAATAGACTCTACATAAGTCATTGGTACAGACCAAGGTTCGAACCTACGACAGTGATGGAGCTTATAGTCCCCAAATAATTTCTTGATGGCTGAATGAATATAGTCACAAGTTGTTTGCCATAGCTGACAGTGTTTATAGTCTATGTGTGCGTAAGCGAGATACTGTGCTACATAGAGATGTCCAAGAAAATTTGATTCGGTTGATCGAATCAATGAAGTATTTCTTGAAATTGAATTAGCGTCTCTAGTGCACAGCTGGGTTTGACACCTACAATTTGTCATTGTGCAGAAATCGGCCAACTTCACACAGCCGCCATTAAACTCTACGGGGACTATATCATAACTCACTTTATCCCAGAGTGACTGCAGCTCCTGCTGCCCACCAAGGTCCCAGAAGTTCAGCCTTACTCCCTCCACGTCTATTTTACCTATGTTCAGTCCAACTGTTGTAGTTATCCTACTGGGGTTCATTGCCTTGTACTTTTTGGTAAACTTAGTTTTACAAGCCTCTAAGTAAGTCTGCAATGAACACACATCTTTTTAAATAATGGCCACGTAATAAAGAGTTATTGCAATGAAAGTTATTGTTTTACCGTTTTGCCAGCATTGTCGAGCCCTAAAATCAAAACACAATACTCATCCTTTTGTATGAGATATTTGTAGAAGCCGTGGAATAAAGTATACATTTTAGGACATTATTTAAAATTAAATTTTGTGAAATAAAACTCGAAGTTTTCATTCACGATACAAATATTATCTTCATAATTTCATTTCATGTTCACACACTGACTGAAATGACTGACATTGACATTACTTTTTTTAAAGACAAAGGAAAGGAAGGTAGCCATCCAGACCATTTTCAGAAAGTAAACAGCAAAGGTTACTCTAGATCATACAGCCAAGTCTTCAGCGAGACGAATACCATGTCAATTTTTTATTACATTAAACATACCTAATGTCACTTTAAAAGAAGAAAAACTGTCTTTCGTTCGTAGACATATTCGTCGAATACACTATATCAATAATCTGTGACTTATTCAATCTACGCTTTCGTTACTTTTAATTGTGATATTTATTTTCATATAATAAAAATTACTACTTACTCTAATCTACATCTATCGAGATGCCGCCGAAGAAATCCCCAAAATCCCCTCCTAAAAGTGCACCTTCTGTTGATAAAACCAGCAATGAAGAGATAGAAATTGAAGCCATCGAAAATCGAAACGTAGTTGTAACTTTAATGTTGGAAGGGCAACCTATAACACCGGGCGATTATAATTTATACGTGTTGTTTGATGGACAGATTATTCTAGAAGCAAGATGGGAAGACGACCTGATACTAGAAATAGAAAAGTTGCCTCTGGACCTCAGAGAACCATATGGGCAATTATTAATTGCCGACACTCCACTTATTTTACTTCTCCGCAGTTTCGCAGGCAAGCCTGTCAAGGAGCCTGATCCTCTAATGCATGTAGACAATCGCGCCAGTGCAAATGTTGACTTATATCCTTTGATGATGGGGCAAGAAGAGGTGTTATTGAAAGTGCGATTACGTTCAATCTTAACTGGTGAAGAGATTGGTTGTAAAGTTACGGTTCATGCTAAATGTATCGGTGGTCCACCGCCGGAGAGCGTTGAAGTTCCTCTTGTTCTTACGATGATATCAGCACATTGTTTACCAAATGTTAAAGATGGTACCGTGTACATAGCAGGGTTAAGTATGGATGGTGTATTGAATCCCGTCGTAGCTATGAATTTTGGCATGTCTCTAAGTGAGGCCACAGCTAAAAAAATCATGTGGGCCACGGCCAGTACTGGCGGGCCCATAGCGAACACAGCAGTAAATGTTCCGGACGAAGACAAATTCGTTCCTGAAGACTTGCAACCTAACCATACTAGTCACTGTAACTCAGTTTATTGGAACGCAATGAAACGAGTACTTGTCGATCCTATGATGCTACGCGACAGATTATCTTCAAAGTTTCTTGTCGAGATTGCCGGAGTACCCAGGACCGGTAAAACCGAAGTAAGAGGACGCTTTATGGGGTTCATAGATGCTGCAGTGTTGTTGGAACCTGATCAGTTCAGTGTCACAACGTGTGCTAAATTGAAAGTTTATTCAGAGTTTGAATTGCCAGAAAATATACAACCAGTATTAGAATTACCTCCAGTAAGCGCTAAGGTTAGTGCACGGGACAAGGGACCGGCACCTTCTGACTTCTTGTTAGATGAATTTGGCCACACTGCTTATGTTGTGGTCAGGCTGGACTTATTCGAACCTCTTGTCATGAAACCGAAGATAGCACAGCTTTTCGACATTATTGGTTTTTCGCCCCCTGAGGTTCCAAGAGTGACTCTCGATGAGTTACATATTGAACCACCACCGGAAGATCCAATGATTGATGTGAGACGTATACGCGGAGAAACAGGTGCCTTGACTGTGCACAAAGAACTAAGTACTTTAGCTTGCAGAGGTGCTGTCCCGATGAATCAGAGTATCAAGCGGACGGCTGCCAACCGCTTACTAATACGAGTAAGGACAATGCTTAAACAGTTCGCGCCGGGCGATTGCTCGTACATTGACTGGCAGGACACGGTGACAGGCCAGCACGCGGCGGCCAGACGTGCAGTCACGGCTTCGTTTGCACCCCAACCACCCCCACTCCGGACAGCAGCTCGTGTCGCTGCCGCCAGGAGTCGCATGGCAGGGGACAAAAGGATTTCTGATAAACACGCTTCCAGAAATCTGAAAGTTGCTGAAAAGCATCCAAGAGTTCTAATTTCTAAAACTTTACGCTGCCTAGAAGAAAGAAGTGACCGCGAAGCTAAACACTTTACCCTTAAAGCTCTTAAAAGTCAGATAAACAATCGATTTTTACTGTGGTCTTACGGTGGTCAAGAATATGCTAAAGGAGAGGAACGTATGCTGGCAGCTAAAGCAGCCGTTCGTATTAGTGTGAGGGGAGAACACTCGGACGGCACCGCAAATGCGATCGGTTGGGCAGCATTACACGCTTTGTATCATCACGACAACGAAATCTACGCTGCATTTGTAGCGGCAAAAAGAATGAGAAAGTCGTACGAATTGGGACAGGAATGGAAAGTGTTTCTCGAGCGTTGGACCAATACAAGTGGAGAAGAAGAAGTGTTCTGGATCCCAAGCGCAGTTTCTTCTCACAGTCCCATGTTGATTGCAGCGGCTTTCTTTCTTTGTCTTCGATGCTATGATTTTAGCGGGAGACTGTTACGCTGCTTCGAAGAAGGCTGCGGAACACGAGGATCGCGCTTAGGATTGACCACTAAAATGTGTCCTGATGTTTATTACTTGCGAGCAGCTTCATTGTTATTGAGGCGTCACATGGATGAAGCACTGGAAGTTACTGAGGACGGAATAAAAAAGTTCGGACCGTGTGCTATATTGTCACAGATACGTGCAACGTGCTTGGCGTGCGTCGCTGGTTGGGACGGCGAGACTGAGGCAGCATTTGCTGAATCAGAACGGGCAGGAGCAGCACCCAGTGTTAACTTGTTGCTGCAAGCCGCGTTGGCTGGATTAAAAACCAACCCGAAGGCAGCACTCCAGAGGGCGGGGCGCGCTCACAAAATTGCGCCTGGAGCCCATTCGGCGCTGGTCATTGCACGGGTTTATGAGAAGTTGGGAGAGCGTGCGTTAGCTGTGCGTTGGGCGACGTGTGCTGTTAAATTCGAACCTTTGTTAGCAGACGGCTGGGCTTTCTTAGCTTTGATCGCGATACGCGAAAGAAATGTGAACAGGGCCCGGACGATGCTGCGCACGGCGCGGGAGGTGGGGCCGGTGTGCGCAGAGATTGAGAGCCAACTTGACGAAATGATGAAAATTGTCAAGGTAGAAGCGTTGCCAGAAGCAATGGTGAAGAATTTGTGTCTTTGCGACTACTACTGAGTATTAAACGTGTCTTGATTGTTAATGCACCGTTTCTTTGTTCAATTATTACAAGGTATTATTTATCTTAATTAAATTTGGATGGATTATCCATAATCTTCCCTACAATAATCAGTTATTGGATTAGTTAAAACAGAATTTCTTTAAGTACCTACCTACCTACCTAGGTACAAATTGGATCGCTCCGGTTTCTATAAACTATTAAAATGTAGTTAGTCAATTGTCTAGCCTAGCGCGGGGCCACGGGGAATAAGAATAAACGTCGAACCGCTAAAAGAATATAAGACCGGCTGCGGCATACGTATATAGGTACTTTAAACTTGAATTTCAACTTTTCCCGGGCGCAATGCCTTTCCGAAATTGAAGTGAAAGTATCTCGTAAGAGCAGACGAGCGCACTGCGCCAGAAATAGTAGTGTCACTGAGCTATTATTACACCCGCGACTTGCGTTGCGTTTCTCGAGCACCGCAGTTTAAGTAGGTTAGCTAGATTACAATAACACACGTTAGACGGCCATCCATCGTGTTTATCGTTCTGATAAACTGTTATCAGCGGATAACGAGCGTTTCTCAAAACACTGAAAACTATTTTTCGTACGAATCATTCGTCAAGTTTCCCTAACTCGAGTAACACCAAAGACAAGACGATAGGTTCGTGCGATAAATTGAATGTATAATTTCGTGTAGTCGAGCCGATCCTCGGTCGTATCGTTGCATCATTCGCGGGAACCGTGGGTTACCGACTCACCGAGCTGCGACTGCGAGCAAGAGGGCCATACATAAACAATCTGCGAGGTGGAACGACCGACCGGGCGCCTCCTTTGTTTTGAACCGAGTTTCGTGCACAAACCTACTGACATGTGAACCAGGAACACAACAAAATGGGGCTCTCTACAAACTGCTGGAAGTATCTCGTGTTGACCTTCAATGTACTGTTCGCTGTAAGTATTTTTTACGAAGCTTTTTTCGCAAAGTCAACTCGTGAAGATGTTTCCCGTTAGTTTAGAAATGCTGAACTTTTGGTTTTGTTGTCATAACAACTCCGCTTTATCAACATTTCCTAATAAAGTTATTTAACTCATCGATGTTTTGCAGGTCTTTCAAAAGTAAAGATGCAATGACACACATTTATTTCTAATACTAATTAATAGCTCAGTAGCTCAAGAATAGTTCGTAAACGAGTGCATTGTACGATCAAAAAGTCTAATTATCCCAATCAAACCAAATTGAGTTAGTTACAATCAACACGACCAGTGGCGCTAGTGTTGCGTGAGACTCACTGAGAAAAACAAAGAGATCCTATATATTTAAGGTTATTGCCGATAGCTTTTTAATTTGGCCGGTTTATTTGTGTGAGTGAAATGACGAAAGTTGCCTCCGATTGCCAACAGATGTCGGCAGTAGTTCTGTTCGGAGTGAGCGGGTTCCTGCTATACAGGCTGTTCATATACCGGCACTTCCTGGGCGTCAATGTCCAGTATCCAGTGATCACGCTCCTGATGATGGCCATCATCACGTGCTCCATAGCCTGGATCGGGTGGCGGACCACCAAGTCCATGCACCAGTTCCATGTTATAATAGTAAGTAACTAACCTAGTCTAATCATAATACCTACAGAGTGAAGTAGAATACATTATTTTGAATGAAAAACTTAACTGGTTTATACCTATCTACTTTTAGCGTGTAGTTACTATACAGAGTGTTTTTTTTAACTGGGACACTTAGGCTAAAACCGAAACCATAGGAGATACACGGGAAATGTCTTAGGAACCATTTGTTCTTTTTTTCTGAAAACAATTTTAGCATAAAAACTTTTTTTGGTCAAGCGTCTGTTGTCTATAATAATTAGACATTTTGATCAATTTTATTATTATTATTATTTTTTCAAAATTTTGATCAACTAGGTATTTACTGGGTCCAACATCAAATTTGCTTTTTATCAGAAAGTCGTTATTCCTGTAGTTTTTAAAACTCAATAACAGCAACATGCTAAATCCGAGAAAAGAAATTAATGGTTAGGTCTTATTTTATAGTTATCCCATACCTGGTAATCTCCCACTTGTCTTGGGCACAGGATTGAAACAGCATTTTTTGCTGATGTGATTAATTCTTCACCAATGGCGACCGACAATGGGGATTTCGTCAATAATCCTAAGATCACCGGAATAACGCGACTTTCCTCTCATCTTGCAGACCGGCATCCTGATCCTGATAGTGGTGGTGATAGAGTTCTCGTGCTTTGTGTGGGCGATGGTGGTGTGGGACAACATAGAGATCGACGTGAAGACCACCATGACGGCGTACTTCTTGGACACAGCCCAGATCAAGGAGCCCAACTCCTCAGACGCCGTCAGATGGGACCGGCTGCATGTCAGGGTTAGTATGTTATTTTGTATTATGCCCGGGGCAATTGCAACTACGGGAAAATGCAAGCCCGCAACTGCACACTAGAGTTGGAATAAGAATAAACTTCAAAATTAGGATAATTATAATTTAAGTAACTATAGTTTAGTTACCTACGTTATTCAGTATTATTGCAGGTGGCTAAGGGCTTCTTTCACCGCTTGCTGATAAAGTCCCAGATACCCTATCTGCAGATTATCTGACAGATAGTCAAATTTTTTTGGTTCAAAGGTATCTGATTGCCTTATCTGTCAGATAAACTAACAGCAAGATCAAGTGGCTGTTTTTTTATCTGTCAGATATTTTATCAGAGCCTTGAGGTGTAAAACACAAAAATATTATCAGACAGATTTATCTGATACATAAGTTTATCTGTCAGCTTACTATCTGTAACAATATCAGCAAGTGGTGAAAGAGGCCCTAAATCTACAGCCTGTATTAAGTGTACTTGTAGGATATCGTTTAACGTGGTCCAATCACAGATAATACGCTGCAGTTGGATTTGCCCCTTAGCTGCAATTGCCCCGGTGCACTTTCCTAGCTTGAAGCCAAAGAGAGTCATGTGCCATTGAAACCCACCTAAAGGCAAGACTGACGGCTAAAGTGTGTACTTACTTCATAGTGAGTGATGGATGAAAGAATTGCGACAAAAATATATATCGAACGCATGTGATAGGAGCCGGGGACGACCTAGAGAAGCAGATAGAACGTGTGCTCACAAGACGGACTCGTGAAGAGCGTGTGTCAGAGAAGACAGAACTCTGTGGAAGAGAATGATGATAAAGCGAAAGAAGTGCGTCAGGATCGCTATACTTGGCGCTGCGCTCCGTTCTTTCTATACCCCTCAATAGCGTATAATGTAATAGTCTGGGATATAGAATATATGTATGTACAGTTCGAGTGCTGCGGCGTGGGCGGGCCCGGCGACTACAGCGCGACGGGGCACGTGCCCTTCTCGTGCTGCGGGCAGGGCCCTCTGGACGCGGCGCAGAAGCCCTACGCGGCGGACTGCAGCACGCTGTTCCAGCGCGGCTGCGGCAGGATGCTGCACGACTACGCCAGGCAGCACCTGCTGCTGGTCGCCATGGCGGCCCTCGCCGCATCCATATTGCAGGTCAGTCGCATTCATGTTCATGTATTTTGACGACTTCTGCGCGGCCCTCCGCAAAGACACCGCGTCTATGATGCATCGCCTGCGTAAGTAGTAAGTACCAACTGCATTCTGCTGCTCGATTCGCAGAGATGCGATTTATTTGAAATACTTCTATTTAAAATTATTTTGAAATACTTGTAAAAAAATTTTTAATATTCATTTCAAAATGCAAAATACTTTATGATTAAGTTTAGCCAACATTGGCAACATTACCAGTCAAACAAAATGAAATGAACAAATGACGCTTGTATTGCCGAATTTCTGATAAATATGACCAAAATGTCATGCATAAGGTGCCATGTTGTTAGACGTTTTTGTTCGGCTCGGCATTGTGTCTCTATTTCTCATAATAAATACCTAAAATAAATAAAAATATCAGAGATTTGGCCAAAAGGTATTTTATTTTAAAAAGTATTTTGAAAATACCTACCTATTTTGCATGTAGCATTTGAAATAAAAAAACGCAAAACTATTTGGTATTTTGCATTTGAAATAGTAAATCTGAAAAGTATTTTGTATTTAAATGCTTTTTTAAAAGCATTTTGTACATCTCTGTCGATTCGACTGCCCCATCCAAAAGCATTGGGTGGAGGTAGTAACAGGGCATAAAATTAAATAAAGTGTTTCATTATGACCCTAACAATACTAAAACTATTTTGTAGCTAACTAGCCGATGCCCGCGACTTCATCCGCGTTATAAATATACTATTTAAAAGTTATTCTAAAAATTTTTTAACCCGTGCTAATCATGGTTAATTTATAGCGGAGGGAGAAAGTTTTCGATTTTTATAGAAATGACAAATTCTCGAAAACCAAGCAATTTTTACTAATCCTAAAATTAGTTTTTCTGAGCGGTAATTAGCAGGCCTATCAGCTGTTAAAGGATTATCGTCGGTTTCTGGGACATCCTGTATAGGGAGCGCGCGCGCCACCAAAGAGTACCACCAACCAAGTAAACCAATCATGCCAGATTTTTAGTTTTAAGTTTGTCAATAGATGGCGCTAGGTGTATTTTCCAACCCGGTATCATTTGGTTCTTCTCTAAGGACAAACAGTCTGTTGTTTTTTAATTAATTTAATTTAATTAATTAGAAAGTTTGGCATCAACCGACTTCGGAAAGCAGGTTCTCAATTCGATTGTTTTGTGTGTGTTTCGCGATTCCGCGGATTGTGAACCGATTTTTTATTTATTTATTGAATGTTATTTCAATTGGAAAATAAATTCATTTCTAACGGTGGAATTTTTTTTTAAACTTAGGGGATCAATACCTAGTCGTTTGTATAGGTACAAAATTAATTTACAAAGAAGTCAATTTTATTTTTATATGTAAAAAATTTGAATTGTTTTTTTAAATGCCCTTCTGACTATTTTAGTCGGTACGGTAGGTCACACCATCGAAATATTTTTTTTACGCGGCTACGGTAACCCACATAGGTAAAGGTAACCAAATGATTAGTGTTCTAGTTATTACTAATACTAATTAAACTTAACCTTGTACATGTTTATGTTAATTACAACAATGTGGCCCCCATGGGCCATGATGACCTTTCGGCGCGGCCGGCGCGTTGACAATGCATCATTCAATGGGTAGAATATTAATTATCAGCCTCGGCTCAAACAGTCCACATCTAAATAGGCGACATGAGGACATCGTGGCCTAAATGGGACGTCCCTTGGGCTATAAGTTTTAATTTAATTGATTAGCTAAAATACCGTAATATTATACCAGGCGGTCTACGAACGTTGGGCTTCTAAAGTAAAAAAAATATATTTTCTAGATAAAGAAAAATTGCATTCAAAGAATTTTTAAAAATTACCTGTCTGAGCCCAGAATCGAACCGGACAAAGTCTTCATTTCATTTATGAAACTATTTATTTATTTATATAATACTTTATTGTACATACACACAGAAAATAAAAACATAACAATAGAACAGAGAATTACACAAAGGGTCAAGCTTATTTTACTTTTTGAAGGTAGATTCGAATGATAATGTCATAAAAAAATACTGATGTTTTTCCCACATTTGTCAGGTTCGATTCCCGGCTCAGGCAGATGATTTTTCAAAAATCTGTGAATGCAGTTCATCTTTTTTCTGAAATTATATGAATGCTTCCTTTCAGCAAAATTTGCTACCTACATTATTTTGGGTTATTTCCTCCCTCTAATTTAAATTCGTTTGGTTCGCTTACAGATTGCAACTAAAATGGTCTTGCAGTTAAGTATATTATCTAGGTTGTTTTATGGTAGGCCTACTTAGTTATAATTAGCGATAGACGATCGGGAAAAATATCTAAGTAGGTACTCGTAGTGTGTGATAGGCATAAATCACCTTCGTTGGCGGCGATCAAAACATATTGACCGAGGTGATTGCACTCATTTGTGGGGAAATGTTGCGGATTTAATAACATTGCGCTAAAGAATCCTACATTTAACCGTTTAGCAGAACCTGAGTTGAAATTTAGAAGCACAGTTATGTGGTTATGTCCTTGGTAGGACTTTTTGGCGGGACCTTAATTCTCAGAGATGGTGTACCGGTCCTACAAAATGTATCTTAAGTGGGTTCTGGTTTATATTTTATTCTGTGATAGTATTGACTAGGAATATGCAAACAAGTGCCTATAGATAGGTGTATATTGTGCGGGAAACTTAAATACAGCCAGTTTGTTCCAAATTGTCCCTTGTTAAATCTTCATTAACCGACTTTCAGTTTAGTGAGGATGTGAACTGTAGTGTGGATCGCCGACCTGCACTGTTGTGGTTTTTGTGGAAGCCGAGCTGTAACCGCCCGCGCCCGTTTCTTGTATACTACATATTAAAAATACTGTTGGCCTATATAGAAGGACTTTCCATACCGGCCCATTTCGAAGGTGCATTTTAAACCATAGCACTGCCTCATATCCAGTTAAATACTTACATGGCGATTTTTGATCGCATACTAAGTCGAATTATGTCTACCGGACCTACCTATATTTATTTATTACCGGTAAATTAAATTTAACTTAGCGTAAACGTATTGCTGGCATCAAAGGGTTATCCCCAATATACGTGTAAGTAGGTCGCAGAAGGTTAGGTCACACCATAATAAACCCGTTAAAGGTCAAGTCTGGGTTTACAGCGAATTACATAAAAACCGTGGTTATTTCTGTTTTATTTCCACGACCGTGGCTTTTTGTTAATATCTAATACCTAATCAAATCACGACAAAATAAACTCACCCTCCAGTTACCCACTACGACTGCGATAGTTTGAATGTTTGTGAGTTCGATTGATTGTTGCTCAATCACGCTTAACGACTGAACGTATTTTGATGAAACTTGGTACTTACAGTGATAGCTCATTATTTATTTATTTATTTATTTTATTTATTTATGAAAACAGTTACAGTATTATTACAGTATCATTATATCCTAGAATAACATTTATGTATTCCTATTTACATTATAAAGTATCGAAAATTTTCCTTTTTCAATTTCCAATTTACACTTTCCATTAAGAATAGAAACGTTTGACATTGGTTTTAGAATTGGACACACGGCTGTTTAGTCCCAACTAAGCCGAAGCTTGTACATGGGTACTCGACAACTGATAAACATACATAAATACTTAAATACATACAAACACCCAGAATCCGAAAACCAACAACTTAACAGCTTGCCCGGGGATATTAAAGACGAGTCAAACAAGAATAAATTTTAAAAAAAGTTAAAATTATACTTATTAGAGAGCATTTGTCCATAGAAAGTAACAAAAACAAATCTTTTTTATTGTAACAAAATTTAATCGATGATGAGACTGTACGATCCGATCCCCCAGTCAAACCGACAAGACGGTTTTGGGGGACAAATTTATACTGTTATGCTTATGTATTTGATTAATAAATAAATAATAAAAATAAAAAAACAGTTATGCTCATCACACAAATGTTGGCCCCGGGTGGGAATCGAACCCACGACCTTTGGCGCAGTAAGCAGGGTTACTACCACTACGCCAACAGGCCAGTCAATTCACATTATTAAGTGGGTAACTTAATTATAAGCACGGGTAGAGGGGGAAGGAGGAATTGGAGAGAAGGTACGGATGGGGTGGCCGGTAGTAGCAAGTACCTACATAAGGGAGTTTTGTAAAATCTGTACTTAGGTATAATCAAAGTATTGCATACACAGTTCAATTAGTCTGTGTAGGTCTTTTAACGCGAATGAAGTCGCGAGGCATTCGCTAGTTAAAAATATTAATAAACAGTTACAAAACTATAGTTAGGTATCGGCCTATTAGCAGTTTCAAAAAGCAAATTAAGCCTCAGCTTAGGTAATGTACAGTCAATTTAAACATTCATGGCGTAACCTGTCACTGTGGACTTTAACGACGTTGAATAACCGGTTACGTATCCAGAATAAAAAAAGGTTTAGAACACCCGCCGGCCCGACGACCGGCTATTGCTATGGCAAACAAAAGTGTACGAAAGCTTACCAGTATAGCTACAGATAAAGTAGGTGCAGTGAATAATAGAATGGTTCAATCAGATCAAAATTATATTTTTGCATGAGACTTGACTCTCCCGTATAATTCTCACCAGAAAAAGGTTGCCTGGAAGAAATCGCTAAAAGAGGTAAAGCTGCCACTTGTGCGTTTCCGCACCGCATAGGCCGTCTGGGCTATTGTCCTTAGTAAGAAAATCACCGCAGGAGAACCATGGTCACCGACATAGCTCAAAGAATTGCGAAGCTGAAGTGGCAGTGGGCTGGGCACATCGCTCGTAGAACTGACGGCCGTTGGGGCAGAAAGGTTCTCGAGTGGCGACCACGTATCAGAAGACGCAGCGTAGGCAGGCCTCCCACAAGGTGGACCGACGATCTGGTGAGGGTCGCGAGACCGGCCAGCTGGATGAGGTTAGCGCAGGACAGGTCGTCGTGGAGATCCTTGGTGGAGACCTTTGTCCAGCAGTGGACGTCTACAGGCTGATATGATGATGATGATGAAGAAAATAATAATAATAATAAAAATCTTTATTGTTAATTACATTTGAAAATATGACAATGCGGCCCTGGCTCCTAAAATAGGAGAAAATCACAGGATACTTAGATATGTATTTACATTCAGAGACTTCCCTCCCTCTGTCACTACTATTGTCATCATACGTACCTATACTATGCAAAGGTTACACAATCATAGAAAGTTGTAAAATCGATTGTTTCGCCCACGCACAAACATAACACTTCTTGATCTCTGAAATGTAGCGGTCCGTCCCCTCTCTCGCCTTGTGACAGAGGAAAGAGAGGGGCGGAGTAGAACCTCCTTACATGGTTCAGATCCTACGCTAACACCTAAGCATACCTAAGTATGGTCAGTTGACTAATGTTATACAAAGAAAGGCAAGTGAAAGTAATTCTATGTTTACCTTTTTTTGACGTGAAACGTCTCTATTTTTCAAAACTGGTATACCTAGCTACTTACTTAAATCCTGGGCACTTAAATACCTAGTATATACTTATGTTTTTATGTCTTGTATGTATCTTTATAACTTTTTGTGTGATCAGATGCAACTCCGAACGGATCATATGATTCGTTGGGAATAACCCCTTGTAAGCCACTTGTAGGTACCTACCCAGAGAGTTGTTAGTATACATAGAGCGCGCGTTAGCAAGTTTGAACTGTAAGCGCGGGTTTGAACAGTCTCGAAGTTTTCGGAGCGACGCTACTAGTCACAAAACGTCAGGAGCGCTGATTGTTGCTCGCGCCGGTATTTATTAAGATTTGGAGTAATCATGGTAAAATGTGCAGTGCCAAGCTGTAAACACGATTCACGGAAACAAACGATCTAGAAAAATTCGATATTGAAGCGTCCATAGAACACCTGCTTGGCACAATGGGCAATGAGCGATGCGCGCACTCTATAGCTAGTATACTAACTCTATGTACCTACCTAACATAAAAAAAACTATTAATTGATAGCGTTCCTTTTTTAAAATTTCCCCTAAATATATATATTTCTTGATTCTGTTTAGAAAATCTAAAAGATTTTAGTGGTTTTATTGCACCAAATTTCAATTCAATTCAATACTCTTTATTGCACATAATAATAAAAAAAAACAGAACAAAATAATACAGTAGACTAAGAAGGTACATCTAGACGGTCTTATCGCTAAAAGCGATTTCTTCCAGCCAAATTTCACAAATGGCAACATTTAATTTCGGGGAAAGACAACGTTTGGTCTACAATCGAATTACCGGTATCACGGGACAGGCGAATAAATCAAACCCGGCCACACCCGGCCACTATAAAACCACTTCTAATTAATTTGCGATGTTTTCCTGAACGCGTTTCCTTATGGGGAAAGCCTTAATTCCGCTTATACCAGGGAAAGTTCGGGAAAGTAAGGGAAAGTCTGGGTCTTTTCCCGCGGGAACAGCTTTTCCTGAGGTATCTATTGCCTATGTGTTATTCTGACGTATAAATATTACTGTAGTTTCATCAAAATTTCAATAATTTTTGCGTGAAAGAGTACAAACCTTCGCGTAGCTACCTACCTATACAATGTTATGTTAGCAGGATAAAATCCTATAAGATGTACACATTATTGTAATCTGTTTTTATTATATTTGTTTGTAATTTTTAAATGTGCATTAAAGAGTATTGAATTGGATCATACCTACTCATTGGCTCAACTAATAAATCAAATCGTTGGTGATTGACGATTTATTTCATTTACTATATTTTTGTGGTGTAGTCGAGGTTTATAATGGAACATTACGCCTACCATGAGTTAACAACTATCTACATCTCTGTCTTTCGCTGAGGTCTTTCGTAATACATTTTTTTTAGGAGTTTGTGGCTTGGTTGCAAGACCTTTAAGCCATTTTCGTAATTAAAAGATATTACAACCACAGAATAGATAATAGGACAACACATTACACGTCTTGTCAAAGAACTCATGGTAGGCGTACATACATGATATTTTTTTGGAGTGTAATCTAGGTTTATAAAAGAACTGGGCGAAATTCATAAAAAAAAAATTTTTGATTGCCAAAAAAAGCTAGAAAAAGAAATAAAGTTTTTTTAATTAAATTTTATGGCTTTCAAAAATATTTCTTCAGCGCATTTCAGGCCAGACATTTTGATATTTTTATATCAGTATTTCTGAAAAAAGTTTTGTTAACTTTGTTTTCTAAAAAGTTTGCATGTGTCTGATGTAGGTAACGTCGCTAAAATTATTTAGTAGGTTTTAGACGTAGACTGATGAATAGAATTTGCCTTTTATTTACACTATTACTTAGATATTTAAAGCGCTGAACAGTCCTCATAAATTACAGCTAGGATTATTATAAATGTTTATAGGTTATTATAATAAATAGACGTAGGTATAAGTACCTACGTAATAAATAAACATATCGCCCTTGAATTCTACACACTTATTCAGAACCATCCAAATTGGCGGATTCACATTGAGTGTCATCTAAGATGGCTGCCGAGGTCGCGTTAGATCTGCAGTGCTGTGAGGTCATTCTCGGTTGTTATGTAATATTCAAATTAAATATAACCTGTCTAGTTTGAACCAAAGAATTACTAGGTAAGTAACCTGCGCCCGTGGACAAAATATCTTCGCTAAGACTTTGACGAATACCTACCTAAAAACAGACATAAAATCTTAATAAAAATAAGTTTGAAGCAAATTTTTATTTTAACCTACATGGGTTGATAGCTGATAAGGATAACTATGTCGGCGTACGTACAGTCGGCCGCACGTCAGTGGAATCTCGTTTACTGAGCTGACCTAAAACTAAACTAAAACCTATATAAAACTAAAATTACCTAAAAATAACTAAAATCGTCCAGGCTGGGCGATGGGACCCATTGTGCCGATGACGCTGGCTGCATTGCCTTATTGGATGAACTTGGATGACCAGACTGATCCTCTGAGCTGACCTAGCACAGATGGTATAATAGTTTTCAACTATTAGTGAGTTTCAATATCATGAGACGAGTTTATATGTCAGCATTGCTGTTTTGCCAATATGTAGATAGGTTTTTTTTCGTACCAATTTCATGAGCTTTTTAATTTTTATTTTTTTGATAAGTAAGTACCTATCTACTTGTTTATCGCAATAAATTTTATTTCATTCATTCTTTCTTTTACTGGTTTTGTTTCCACTGACGTGCGGTCGACCGTACATTGATAGTCTGTTTGCCTACTCCGCCTGCGCCTGCGTCACTTGTTGATAACCTTGCAGAAATAATCTCTTCAAGTTATTCATAATTCTGAATAATTATAGATGAACAATGGGTTCCATTACATACACGCAAAAAATAAACGTAGGTAGGTAACCTAAACAAACCTTCAAAATTTAAAAGTTTCTTTCAGCTTCTTCACTGAGCTAATTTTGAAGCGGTTATAGTCGTAAGATAATATTAACTTTAAATGTAGTTTTGGCTTAGTTACTAATAATAAGTTGAATAGTAGTAAATATAATTATGGTAGCCCTTAGCGCCAAAATGACGGTAATCAGTGATTTGATACCAATCACATATTGTCAATTTGTCACTTTTGAAGGCAGCCAGTCCAGATTACAGGTCAGTATTCAAGACTAGGTACATATTAGAGTAACATGTGAATTGCTCGCCACTTAAACCGCTCCTGTAGACTGTAGCCCGTACGTAACACAAAGATTGGCCTAGCCGCAGAGCAGTAGGATGTGGTCTATCTAACAACGCTTCATTAGTTGCAATATACCGACCTCGTACTGAGGTTTTGTTTTATGTAGTCTATGGCCCACTTTTATAAGAGTGCATCTCTCTCTATCACGTAATGTTAGACAAGACAGAAGGTATGTATGGGGCGATAGCTGTACTCATACGTAGTAAATGGTAGGTGGTCGGCAGGATTAGGAATTAGGATATGTATGATATTGGTTGGAAATTTGGAATCTCAATGAGTTAGAGACTACATTTCTATTAAAAATACGTATGTACAGTAATTGTTGTAGGTTTATACAAACATCGTAGACTTGAATGATAATTTGCATAGTAATTTCAAGACTTCAAGTACGATCTATTATATGGTAATGTCATATCTACATAATGTGTGTGAACATGTATTTAAGTCATACATTTAAGTCGCTTTTGTTGACAGTCTGCTCATAACTCGAGAATGATGCAGTTTTAGAAGCAGTTTCCACTGTCCGTTTGGTTGGCCTAGAAATTTGGGGGGTTTGCCTCTAAAAGGGTAAGTTTGGGACGAGTTTACGAGGTGTGGTGTGCGTGCGTGGACCTGGAGCCCTATTTTCGAATCGCTCTCCTCGCTTCGAGCGGTCGATTCTTCTCATTTTCCTTCGACATCCGATACAAAAATCAGCAAAATCGACCGCTCGAAGCGATGAAAGCGATTCAAAAATAGAGCTGCTGAACTGCCGGTATACCTAACTATTGTTAGGTACCTACCCACTTCTTATTTTTGTATTCCATGTTTGTGAACTCGCTTTTATTAATTGAGTTTCCAATTAAGCCAACAAATATGGCTGACTGACAAACATAAATAACTACATGAAATTAAAAATTTGTATAAATGAAAATATGCAGTCATAGTTTTGTACATAATATTACGTCTGTTAAATGTTGCTAAAACAATGTTCAATTGTGTATAATGCCAAATGGCATCATCTTCGCTTGTTAAATAATTTTACACTGAAGAATGACCAAGTGTTTTGTTTACAAAATTGGCAACTTGTAATGAAAGCGACTTGAGTGAGTGTATGGAGAGCTAAGAACAAGGATCCCATAGAACCGCAATCAGCGTATAGCATGAAATAGCAATAGTCTTTTACCACAATAATTTGAGAAGACGCTTCTTATATGGCGGGGTCAAATTGAACAAACTCTTTCTATTTTAGTCGGGCTGTTGTTTGTTGGTACATACCAACTGCCCCCCAACAAAAAAATTCACATACGTAGATAGAGATAGAAGATAGTGTACCTGTCTTGCTTACTCTTACCACTTTTGTAGTATGTGTGACCCTCTCTGATTAATATTGTTATTTTAGCGCGTCCTCTATAGTTTCTCTCTTTACGATAGAGAGTGTATGTATGATTAATGACTGCCTTCTATATTGTCTCTGATCTAGGCAACAGTCATCGCATCGCAAACAGACTCACTGTTCACAGGGCTATAGTATTAATTATCTTAATTACCTAGCACAACACGCAGCTCGTGACTCATTCTAGTACTAATATTGTATGCATGTCGCAATTGTGACAAGGTAGAGGTACTGGGTGACGCTTGTGTGCCTACGATAAGACTTAGATATCTTAGATCCTTCCACGTTTACTATAGTATGTTGTAAGTTGGTTGTAAGTGCATGTAGGTACGATCTATCGGCCGAATTATTGTCTATGTAAGAAAGTGGGAGAAGGTTTTTTCTCTCTTATAATTATTAAACACCGAAGCTCACGGACGTATTTCATTGTGATTCCTAATTATGTCAATCTAGACATTATTATATACAGCTATAAGCAGATACTTCTCAGTAAGCATGAAACTTACCTTATAATAGATCAATGAGGGACCTTATCTTGTTACCTCTAACACTTTGACCCTGTGGGATCTCAAATCTTTTCCGCCAACGATCAATGCCACAATCGGGTTTTTAAAAGCATTAAAGAAGGTCCTAATCTTAGAAATTACTTAGAATAATTATAATAAAAAGAGAAATCTGTTTATTTTATTTGTATGGAAATGTTTACAAAAGCTGTCGAATTTGTAAACATATACGGTATGTAGACAAATTTAACTTTATATATTTTTAACTAACATTTTGTCGCAATCAATCAATAGCCTATCAATCTGTCCCCACTGCTGGGGCTCAGGCCTATCCTCTCAACGAGGGCGTTCGGGCTATAGTCCACCACGCTAGCCCAGTGCGGGCTGGTGGACTTCACACATGCGCCTGAATTTCTTCTTCGGCGTATGTATACATACAGGTTTCCTCACAAGGTGTTCCGTCACCGTTGAGAGCAGTCAGTAAATGTACTTATGTTTCGAGAAAAAACCCTTTGGTACATGGCCCAGCTGGGGATCGAACTTCGGACCTTTCGAGCCGCGTCTTATCCCCGACGCACAACATTTTGTCTAATGTGACCTTAGAGTATATATGTATACTCTATGAATGTGACATATTTATATTCTATGTGAAATCTATGACGACCATTTATAAGTGAATTCTTATTTTGTATGGGCTGTATGGCTGGAAATCTTATTCAGCGGGAAACACTGTATAATCTGTGTGCACCGTTCTCCTATAGTAACATCACTAGTCGTCTGTAACATCACTAATGGCACAAGGAAGCAATTTGTAGATTTGTCGCGAGGCGAGCGATGAGTCAGCCCCCGGATTGGAACAATGATTGCTTGTGTTGGAGCTTCTACAATGCGCCGGCGCAGGCATCGAATCAACTGTTGTTTTGTGCGGCGACTTCCTACTCAAGTGTGTATTGTGTATCGTAAGATCATCATACAAATTGCTTAAGTTAAGTTTGTATTTGATTAAATTTGTAGGGTATTCAAGTCATATTCTTATCACTTGTATCGTTTATTAAAATACTAGAGAACGCCCCGCGACATCGTCCGCTTTGAAAGTATCCCATGTGTTATTCTTCTATATAAGCTATCACTGCACCAAGTTTCATCAAAATCCGTTCAGCTGTTATAGCGTGATTGAGCAACAAACATCCAAATGCACAAACTTTGCATTTTTACAGTAGGTACTGGTATTATGTTATCAGGGCTAGTTGTAGCGACCGCTTCAGCCCCACGGTTTTAGGTCGTCGGGAATAGGACTAAATGGGCCTGAGGGGGTCCATCAGGCAGCGGGAGGCGTCCGTCTCACGCTGCGTTTACTGGTACGTGGTCTCCACTTGAGCGAACATAATATACGAATGCGGAAAACTAACAGAAAAATACTGAGCGTTCTTTTGCATTGTGTAAATTAAATAATAATCTTATCATTAACGACTGGTCTAACGCCTTTGTACCTATTACGGTTTATTGATTTGTATACCTATAGTATTTTATTAATCAGTAAATAAACAGTAGTTATTACATGAATACTATAACTAATGGCTTCTAACGAAAACAAAAGATGAGGTTTATCTTATTTGTTAGCATAAAAAGTTACATTTCTGAACTGTTTAACAAAATTAATTACTTACAAGTAAAATAGGTAGGTAAATTAAATAATTAGAATAAAAATAAACAATAATAAAAATATAATTAGAACAAAGAATTAAAAAGATATAAAATACTGTCAACGCAAATCCTAAGCAATTGTACAGTAATGTTTATGTTTATTTTGTGTGGCGGCAGCTTTATTTTTAAACCGTGTCGGCACGAACAATTGGATCACTAGTGATTCATAAGGTAGCGATTTTTAGTGCGAATCGCGCGCAGTCTGTCTGTATGACGGCATACCTGCGCTTGCGTCGCTTGCCCACAAACAATGACGTCAGTCAGGGTACGACGCATCGATGGAGAAGTCATTCATGCCATTGCAGGTATATTATAGTTTTTGCCGGTGACTTCACCGCACCTACCACTATCTTTAGCGTGATCCAACGGTTAACTGGCAGAGAATGCCTTCGGTTGTAAGTTCCCGTATAATCAACATTTGTACGAAATCTGTGTGCGAAAGTGTAGTACAGACTAACTTACTTTCATGTTTAAAAAATTTGAATGTAGTTTGGATCTCTAGGGTTGGCTACCAAACAATGACGTTTCATTATAACCATCTTTTCTTTTTTTTTTCTTTCTAAAGTTTAAATAAAAAAGCACTACATACCTACCAAACAAATTAGTAGTACATACGGTAATTAAAATTTTAAAATTTTTCCATAAACTACCACATGGTTATTTAAGGGCGTGTGCGTAGAGATTTTGATTTTTTAGCAAGAGACAACCAACGCCTTAACTGTGTCCAACGATGGACTGCATCATACATAAGGCTATTACCTATAATGAACAATAATATGAGAGTCTATAGAAGTTATCATGTTCATATCTACTTCTATTAGTTGAGTAGATAAAGCTCCGATTCCTTTGCAAACACCACATCTCATTTGATTCATTCGTTAATTTTCTTATCTATTCCCAGAAATTCACTAATTACAAGTAAACGGGTTATTCGATGCAGATAAATCACGCCATGACTAGAGCAGATAGGAAATTTTAACCAATGACCCATGATGACTAAGTAGATCATGATGATGCAACTCAGACAAAACTATATGTATACGTCATCATTAAGCATCGTTGGGAAAGACCCAGTCACACTGATTTCCTTGCGTTTTTTTACCTGACCTTTTCATTTCATACTGCTCGTTTTCCTTTACCGCCCTTAGTATAGACTCGGTTTATATTCGAACTAGCTGTTTCCTGCGGCTTCGCGCGAACCAGCTATCTAACAAAGAAAATCCCGTATCCATTCTGTGAGTTCGAAGGAAAAGTGACAACGCGAAAAAAGCAACACCCTTGTATAAATAAGTTATCTTCTTAGTGACAGGAATACCTGGCGACAACACTTCGACCATTTTGGGATGCGGGCGAAGCCGCGGGCTAAAGCTAGTAAATAATATGAGAGGGAATGAATGGTGTATGAGTGGGATTACACAACGAATCGAAGCGACTGCAAGTTTTTGTGTCGCTGCACGTGAATTTTCCTCAACCGTAAACTGCAGCTGCAGTCTACGGTGTATAGTTTGCTTTACAGATTAGATAACAGTTACTAGACTATTATCGGCCTGTACCTATAGTCTGAAACCCTTAGAGACTGAACCAACATGGGGCTGTTACTAAACACCAGTGTGATAGACATTACAGCCTATCTGGGTAGACGCACATCATGGGCACATGATTATCACAAGACAAGCGGAATTAATTACCTACATCAAAATTTTAAAATATTTACTTTTTGATTTTGACGCCCCGTTTCAAGTTGATGTTAAGTTACTGCGAACCGCTAAGTAACGCGACACTTTAAGACATGTTTATTTATCGCTCTGCTTAAGTTGTTCCAGGAACCGAATGGCCTTACATTGTTCCCATATCGATAACGAGTGACTCAGAAGTAGCACAATCATGATTACACCACTAGAGGCCAGGCACGTAGAAAGTGCGACTTCGTTTCGGAGACTTTCGGCACTATAATATTCATCATTAATACTTCTTGGAATCGATAACTCTGTAGATCAATGTTGTTTTTTTTTGTTGATGTAATAGTTTCATCAATCATCAACAGCATATTAACATGTCCCCACTGCTGGGCTTAGGCCTACCCTCTGGACGAGGGCGTTCGGTCTATATAGTCCACCACGCCCACGCTAGCCCAATGCGGGTTGGTGGACTTCACATGCGCCTTAGAATAGAAAAAACGGATTGGAGCACCGTTGGTGGACAGGGGTTTGGCAAAAAAATTAATTACGCCGCACTGAAAATTATTTTCGGTAGGCCAATTTACTTTTTGGAGAGCGCTTTTGATATTGTAAGGCATATAAATGATACAGACCGAAAAGGACTAGGCATAGAAGTGATTAGTCATACCGTATACTAAGATAACCGTAGGGATCTCGTTACAAATTCTATAGTCAAAAGTTGCGTCTGCGCAACTCAGAGTTTCGAGATAACATCAACTAACAAACAAACGTTCAACTGCAATACAATGATTCTTTGTTTGAAATAATTGAACCATGTCTTAGATACCGGTGAGACCCGACCGTTTATTTTGAGATCACGGTTCTTCCCCCGGTTCCGTTGAATGTAAACAGTTTTTAAGAAGAATGGAATTTCCAAAGTGTCAATTGCAATAGAGTCTACTTATAACTTGGATACAAGTCTACGTTACAACATTAGGCAAATAAAAGAAAGATGAACAGAAACAGATTCTACTGCAATTGGCACTTATTACCGTTTGGGTCAAGGTTTAAGGTCGCGGGACCCAGCTGGATGAGGGTGGTGAAAGGGGGGGGGGGGGGGGGGGGGGTTTACGATTTGGTGGAAAGCACGGATTTCTTGTGTATGTAGGTATAATTAAATAATTATTTACGGGTCTTACACACGAATAAGTTTTATTTACCTTGCCCGACGTTTCGACCAGGTTACACTGGCCGTGGTCACGAGCTGACTGGACAGGCGAGCTGTCATTGTCAATAAAACTTATTCGTGTGTAAGACCCGTAAATAATTGTATAATTATGAATACAAAGCGCGAAAGTCTAAAATGTTCTTCTTGTGTATGGTTCTGAAAAAGTCTATAATTCTTCTTTTTATTTTTGTTACAGAGCACAGGCATATTCTGCACGTACTTCCTGGCGCGCGCTATAAAGGAGAAACGCAGAGCGTCCATCAGGAACTCCACGTTGAGGGAGTCCACGTTTGCAGCGCCAGACGACTCGCTGCTGGCGCCCCCCAGCGCGCCGGCGCCCACCTTGCCCAAGTATTAGTAGTTGTAGCTAGACTTACGTAGGTTACAGGGGTGGATTCAGGATTACCTACGTAATTTGTGGGGAGGGGCGGTATTTTCACGCTTTCTTAAGATTTTTTAGAATACTACTCAGCAACTATAATGAGTCACTCCGCGTCTCCCGCTTCCCCCTACGTCGCCCCGCCGTGATACGTACAGAGTGCAAAAACGACTGAGAAAGTATTGGGCGAAAGTATAGGAATAAATTATTTATTTATATTTTCAATAAAAACAAAACTAGGTACCCAAAAATTGTTCAATACTCATTAAAATTTGTTATCTTAAAAGGGGAAAAAAAATAAATAGGAGCAGTTAGATACTTATAAAAAATCTTCATCTTTATCATCATTTTGTTAATGGCGCGACATCACTTATGCCCGACCTCTCACATTTATGCGAACGGTACTGTCGCGCCAGGACGAGAGCGGGCGAGGGAGGTAGGGAAGCGGGAGGCGGAGGGAGGCCAAGGCCAAGTGACTCGTTTCAGTCGTCGGGTGACAATTTTGATTACTTTATCAGGTCGATTGTTTTCATTGCAGTTTTTTCACAATGCCAAAATTGATTCCAAGATACCATTATGTCTGTCGGCTTATAAGCAATATGAAAGGTACAAAATGACACTTTTAAGTACTGCAATAAAGACTGCTCGGTCAAAATTTCCGATTTTAAGATTGTAAGGGCCTCTTACACCGCTTGCTGATAAAGTCCCAGAGTACTATCTGCAGGTTATCTGACAGATAGCCTATTTTTTTGGTTTCACAGGTATCTGATTGCCTATATCTTATATATTTTATATAGTCTATCACACAGATTTATCTGATAGATTAGTTTATCACTAAGATTACTATCAGTAACAATATCAGGAAGTGGTGAAAGAAGCCCTTAGTTTTTAGATATGTTATTTCATTTAGTTCCCTAATTAGTAAGTAGTCTTTAAAATGACTGAATCATGAACACTGTCGAATTTTTCTTGTAAGTAGTGCGTGTGTCCTTAAATGACTCCAACAGTGACAATAATTGGCTGTTCTCTTGTCCCAGTATCCTTGACGTAAATTAAGTTGATTAATGTAGGTAGTAGATAAATAGAAGCAATGCGAACGGCTAACTCAGAGCATCGGAAGATTGAACCAAAACTGTAGTCCGAATATTCGGAATAGGCTGTTGTACTCCATAATTGAGATCCATAAGAGAGAATTGATTGAGAGCGTCAGTGGCGTAGGGGATAAGACGCGGCCTATCATATCGAAAGGTCCGGAGTTCGATCCCCAGCTGGGCCATGTACCAATGGGTTTTTTCTCGAAACTTAAGTACATTTACTGACTGCTCTCAAACGGTGAAGGAAAACATCGTGAGGAAACCTGCATACGCCGAAGAAGAAATTCTTAGGCGCATGTGAAGTCCACCAACCCGCACTGGGCTAGCGTGGTGGACTATAGCCCGAACGCCCTCGTTGAGAGGGTAGGCCTGAGCCCCAGCAGTGGGGACATTAATAGGCTGTTGATGATGACTCCATAATTGAGTAACCTAATCGTCAGTTATTTGGACTTTATTGACGAGCAATAACACCAGCCAAAATTACTACAAAAAAATCAAAGTATGTGCAGATCTATGTACTATTTGTAAGAATTTATAACAAATTTTATTCGCCATTTTACAAAATAGTTTTAAAAGTGACTGCTATTTTAAGGTAGTTAGTACTAAAAAAATAATTTTATTAAAAGCAACTGCCTGTCACAAATTCGAGTGATTAATTGGTATGTTATATCTTAAGTAATTAATGTTAAATATGTAAGTAATTAGGTAAGTACTAATACTTAGTTATGTGATTAGTGGGTTGTGTGATTGTTATTTTGTGTTGTGAGTTTATTCTGAGTTAAAGCATTTTTCAAATTAGGTAGGTACTTATCAGAATTTAGACAGCTATATTGATAGTGGACGATTTTATACCTAATAAACATTTTATATTCCTATTTTGTTGTTTTTATTTCATTCTTTGTTTTATTAAAGCAGTAGGCACTGATGACATAAACAGGTAATTTAAAATGACACTATGCCTACACAGCGGACCTTCAAATAGAATCTTGGTACATTAGTATTATTTTCGGTTATAACCGAAAATGTTTCTTTTTGTTACCCACTGACAAAGATTACTTTATGAAGCTCGAAATCCATATTTTTTTTGTAATATTTCTAAGACAAGCCACGCAAAATAATGTAAGCAACTTTAATTATTAGTGTTAAATTTTTTTTGTATATCTACTTTAACCCTTTTGTATAACTTCTTGCAATCTGAATCTTGCCAAGGCCAGATAATTAGAAATTAGTTTCAATACTTTAGAAATGTAGTAAAATTGGCGCTCCGATTGTGGGTATTAAGCGCCTGATCCCGATACTGAGTCCCAAAAAATCCTAGAAACTGCCCTGGGTTTTCTATAAGTAGGTACAGGTACCTATTACAAAATACCTCATATCATTTCAATCAACGCAACTTCCTGCAAGGCGCGCCTTTTCAACTATTCATAAACATTTTTTTACATCTGTTTGCATTAGATTGGCTAACCGTGTAGGTACGCGGGTTTCTTGCGCACACAAAAACGCACAACCTTGATTGTATCGGAAACAAAGGTCTTCGCAATTTTCCGCTATCCACTTAGTTTTTGCAGTTCTAGAACTTGTTGCCATGGTCATTACGACAATCATTATCCAGTTCCAGAGAAGAGAGGAAGAAGCATGTAAATATATCGACACGTCAGATTTAGAAACCAGCTGGCCTCCGTCGTGCATTTTCTATCCACTACGTTGGCATTGGCGGACTTATTGTGCCCTAAAATCATAGGTAGTAACAACGGCCAAGATAAAAAAAAAAGCCAATTGTGTCGGGCCACGCGCAGGGTAGATAACATTTATTTAAATACGAAGTTTTTTTTGGGATTATTTAAGTCAGTTTGTATGGGAGTTTCTATGAATTTTTTCATAGTTTTCCTTTTATCTTCCAATTAGTAATGTACTGAGCTTCCATTTGGTATCTTCAACATTTTAGAGTTCGTATTCTCCCTCTAGGTCCCGTTCGTTCTTTTCACTCTGTATATTAACAACGCACATCAGTACCTACTTACGATTCCAACCACGATTCCTGTTTCATATTTTACTTTTTACGACAAAGTTTCAGTCCACCCTGATTGCTAACGTCTGCTTTGCCAACTCTATTACCTCTAACCAACTTTTAATTTATACATGAACATTTCTGTACACTGAAAGTGTTCATTTCATCTATTCAGCACTGTAGCAATAACACCTTTTAATTAGCACCTGTGTATGCATACATTTAGTGGCATGCTAATCAAGCATGACTAAGTGAAGTATGACTAAATCACAGCACAATATCTTCTCAAAAAGGCTTTATGTTTGAAAAAATTAGATCTACCGTCACATGATCAGCTTCCGCAGTTTAATATATTTATGGCCAGTATGTGTGTACATTAAATAATTTATGTTTGTGGTCAAAGACTTAACATTGTTTGACACTTGACAAATGGCCCAATCACAAAACACCACCCTTTCTGTGGTCACAATGCAGGTCTATTGGCGACGCAATGATTATCGATGTATTATTGGATGCGGAGAACAGGAGCCATGTTGGGTTAGGTTAGGTATCTTTGAATCGCTCGTCTCGCTTCGAGCGGTCAATTGTACTAATTTTCCTTCGACATCCGATACAAAATTTATTAGAATCGACCGCTCGAAGCAGTCGAGCGATTCAAAAATAGGGTTGAGAATCGGGTTCAGTGGCGCGCCTTGGGAAGGCTTAGTCCTGTTGTGGACTGTTGCAGGCTGATGATGATGATGAATAGGAAACTGTGTAAGAAGAGTTGAGTGTGACTTAGGTATGTAAGACGTTTTTATTGCCAAAATAAAAATGGGAATTTTTCCCACATATAGGATCTCTTGTAATCTATAACAGTAAGTATAGTCCCCGCAGAGTTTCTTGGCGGCTGTGTGAACTTGGCAGATTTCTGCGCAATGACTAATTGGTAACTTCACTAGTATGTTTGAAAGTTTCGATTTTAGACCACTATATTTAAAGGAGCGCGCTCGTGAAAATCTTTGCATCGTCGCTAATACATATCTGCACTTGGGGACCACGTATCAGGTACTTTGGATCGTGAACCGTATTGGAAAGTGCTCTGTCGAACAAGTGTTTGGATTGGAAGGGGGGGAGGGCTTGCAAACTTTCTCCCATCGGTCTGCAGGCCGCGTAACTTATGGTTGCTACATGGTCAGGCGCTCTATTTTTGAATCGCTCTCCCCGCTTCGAGCGGTCGATTCTACTGGTTTTTGTATCGGATGTCGAAGGAAAATTAGTACAATCGACCGCTCGAAGCGAGGCGAGCGATTCAAAAATAGGGCTCCTGCCTCAGCGGCCACTTTTTGCGAGTTGAAAGCGAAAACTGTAGTCATTTTTAAAAACAAGTTTCAGTTTCTAAGAGATAATTAGGTGGGAAATATGAAAGGGTCAGGTGGGGATGACGTGGGGGAGGTGTCCAGTAGTGGACTAGTGCAGGATAATGATTGTAATGATGACAGTACGGTCGACCGCACGTCAGTGGAAACAAAACCAGTATAAACTGGTCCCTCATAGTATTGAAACTCCCCAATAGGCTAGGCCAGCTCAAGGTCTAAGTGCATCGACTGACGTGCGGTCGACTGTACCTAAAGGTTTTTAAAAGAAAAACGATTCATGTAAGTAGGTAGGTACCTACTTTTACAGCGATGAACTGCGACCACAGACCACCCCCAAGGTCTGTGCGAGTCTGTGAATGCGACAAATGTTTAGATTTTTCCTCAGTGCCTTAGCTAGGTACTATTTAGGTAACTAGGTAGGTATAGGGTACCTACCTAAGTATAGGTACATACCTAACACACTAAAAAAATCTAACTTGCTGCCCCTGCGGTCTACTGAACTTGGTCTTAATACGGCATTGTGCAATGGCACAACTAAACGAAATGAGAATTAGATAGTGTACCTATATACCTACCTAATCCTACTTAGGTTCACCCACGTGTATTTGCCAGGTCGAGAATAGGTAGGTATAATGCATATAATTATGATCGAACCACACCACGCCCAGGTTGCAAAGCCACCCAAGCCATGACTGAGCCATCGGCCGGCAGCGGGCCGCCAAAAAAGTCATGCAATTCCTTAATTTCTACAGATGGCATTTCAAATCATATTGTGTACCCTTACATTTTTGTCTACAGAAATGATTAACGAAAACATACCAACGCAACACTCACAGTAAATTCCCGTCTGTGAGCAAACTTCAACCTCATCAAAATCCACTTGACCGAAAGCCCTGCCGAGATGAAAAGTTAGAGAAGGACGGGCGGTTCACGACCCGCAGCGACGCTGACGTGCGAGCGAGATGACGGATAGGTGAATGAGGGGTCACGATTCATGAGCACAGGGGGAGGGGGCGGGCGTCGCCATCGCGATCTTGCTTGTTCATTTTTCTTCAGTCGTGTTGGATACATCGCCGCAGTTGGACCGTGCCGCCCGTCCGACGCTCCGAGTAAACAACGAATATAATCCGTGTGTGACCTCAGCGAGTGAAGTTCTGTGTGTGACTCAAACTCAATCGTGCTCAATATGGGGTGTGGAACGAGTTTTGTGAAATATGTGCTGTTTTTCTTCAACCTCGTAGTGGCGGTGAGTTGGGGAATGAAAGGGCGGGAGACGAACCGGTTTCGGTTTTGTTCCGGTGGACGGCGGCTGTGGCCAGCGAACAGTGAAACCCATGGATTGCCCTACAACGTGGCCGGTTCACTTCCACCCACCTCGCCACAATTTTTTCTACATCTGTTTTATTTTACAGCGATTTTCAGTGAGATTCCGTCGTAGGTACACTTCAATTTGCGTGATAAACTAACAATTAAAAAATTAAATACCGAGAGGAAATACCTACTACAGACACTACGACGTAGCTTTCTAGATTATTTTACTAGCTGAGATTCTGAGATGAGCTATGAAGTGTTTTCTTTCCTTTTCGAACTTACGCACGCAAGCATCCTTGTAGAAAGAGAAGCAAAAAGTATAAGCCATGAGTGACGGAGAAAGAAGAAAGAATTTGTTGGACAGGGTAGGGTGGAAGGAACAGTTTATGGACATCTTCAATTGATTTTTTTTACATGTCGAGTTCCCAAAAGGTAATTAATGATAGGTATTTAGTTAGTTGAAAAAGCGAGTAAAGTTGCACACAATCTCCGCGATATCAATATCTAGGTTTTATTAATAACGTAATCTTCAAAAGCTTTCGGGGGTTGGTTGTGAAAAATAAAAGCTAGGCATTAACTAGGTACCGAGGAGGTGTGCAACTTGTATTCAAAAGTATAGGTAAGCCTACCTACTAGGTAGTCTAAAGGTTTGTTGCATGTTGATTCTACTAGGTACCAAATGTATACGTAGGTATGTACTTACTACTTACCTACGTATATATCCCACATTGTACTGTACTGTCACAGTTCAGTCAGATAATATGACATCACGCTTGTTTATAGTTATTGGAATCCCACTGCACGTAGGAACGCAGCTTACAAGCGCTGCATCACCCGATCCGCGGCTTTGATCTGCATTTTACGTGCTTGTGCAAATTGTCGGCCTGGTAGGTACGTGTCGAATGAAAATACCACTGCTGTTAGTCATGTGTAAAAAAAAAAAAAATCAGTTCTAAACACGAAGATTGTAACCAAGGTCTTAGCCGACTAGGTACCTACCTATTTGATTGAAAAATGTCTGACCTTAGTTCACGGCTGCTAAATTACTGCTAAGCTAACAGAAGATGAATCAATAACATCGAATGTTATTTCAGTTGGAAAAATATTTATTGCATTGTAATTTCATTTCAATGTTAACTTATATAAATGACTCAGAATCGACGACGCTTATTACTGAAACTTTTAAGTTAGGACATGACTAAACTAAAGTTTAAACAATCTGTTGTCCTTCTTATTCACTAAGCGTGTGAGAGAGACCAAACAAACAGTTTTAATAAGCAAATTCTGTATCGTAACCCTGCACCCTTACTTTGTAACTTCTCCATTACTTTTGAAATGTTCCCCAAAGGCGTGTTGAAAGGTAATGGACCTAATGCGGAATGCATGTTTTTGTCCGTCATAATTTTCCACTCAACAGTTTGTGCTGTGTAGACTTAATAATTTACATTGAACCTTAGGTGGTCGTTCACAGGGGAAATAACGCCAGTAGTAGATTTTTATTTTATATTTGACCACAATTTAAAAAAACAATTTCGCGGGCCTCCTAGACTATATACATACTAGACTGTATTTATTTGTGTTGAGAATACACAGAATATTTTTAACATTCAGAGAGATGCACAAAACGCCTATAGAACAAAGGTAATAAAAAAAAAAAAAAATCAATCTTAATAAATTATGCTATAATGTGAATAGTTATAGTTTTGTCAACAACTCAACTCAAACAAGTATTTCTTCCACAAACTGGGTCGGTGGACAAAGAAGCTCGCGTGACTAAAGTCCCTATTCCCTTCCCCGTCACATCACCCTCGGTGTCCGGTCAACAGGTGTCATTATTGAATAATTAATGATTCGCTGTGTGGCGGCCGTACCCTGCGACTTTTATGACAATGTCGACAACACCGTCATTTCTAATTGTGATATGTCTGCGGTCGGTGAATACAATACTCAATGTGGTGACATATTATATTTATTTACAAAATTATCCCAAGATTCTTATATGTTAACATACTAGTACGAGTAGTAAGGTGGAACATAATCAAAATTCCCCTTCCTTTTCTTCATTTCCCTTTCTACATTTTACTGAACTCCATAATATGACTGAATCTCAAGAACACCTTTTCCCAAAATGACAGGTTTTCTAAATGATTTTGTTTATGGAAGTCGAAAGGGTTGTCTCCCCAATTTTAATGACAATTAGATTTTCTATTGTCACTCCATGTGACAATAGAAAATCTAATTGTCATTAATGTGATTGTAAACAACTTGTAACCTGGCGAAGAATGAATAACTTACTTTTACATACCATGATTCAGTACGTTTAGTCATCGAGAATGATGTTTAAAACTGCTAGCTAACCTAATCCTAACATCCAAATGACGCGATGATGCTATTTTAACAGCTTAACAAATTGCACACTTCGCTTATTACGGCAATTAATTTTATGACGATATGTTAGCAAGGTCATAATATGAGTTAATGTTCGCTCCTCCCATAAATTTCGTGGCCTGTCGGTATCATAAAACTATCTACTCAAGTTTTACTTGTTTGATAGATTTCATAAATTTCGCCAGGGGTGGTCTTGGTAAATAAATACTAAAGTAGGTCAAGGAAAAATCCTTAAGGCTCTGAGGAAAACGGAGCTCTGGGATGTGAGTTGACTCAAGGCCAAGTATCTACGTATTTTCCGCGGCTTCATCCTTGTGACGCCATCTCCGTCTCAATATGGATTGCAAAGGTCACTGCGGACTAGCTCGGCCTAATAACAATCGCATACGAACATGTTTCAAAGAACTACAGCAAACAGACGCAGAAGTGAAAACAGGAAGTTGTCATTACGGATTCTTTGATAATAGGAATGTGACGATTGAGGCTCACCAAAAAGGCGGTGTTTGTAAAGTGTAAGCACAATGCAGATAAAAACGTCTGTTGTGATGTTAGGCGGATATACCTACACAATTTACGATTCAAGTTGCTCAAGCACCGTACGTACATGTGATCAGTCAGACGGGAGATGACATCATCGCCCAACGGCCTTAGATGGCCGAGTTGGCGCCCCTACACTTAACATGCCTGTCTAATTCTATTTCTGAGCATATCAGCTCTAAGAGATAACTTCGATGAATACATTCCGAATTTTTCTGTCACACTTTTTGACCTACATATGGTTCGAATCAGAAAGGAAACGAGTTATTTGAGTTGCTATAGCAGAGCGGAGTCGATTAGAATTTAAATGAGATCCGTCTAGATGTATGTAAGCTAGAAAATATCAGGTTGGAAACCTGTTTCCATTTCGACTGTTGTGCCAATGCAAATAACCATGACTAACTGCAATATACTCTAATGCTTCTTTTTGTAACGAGCGGGAATGTAGCTGAGGATATTGCATATTGTGACGTGACGACCTCGCTGTTTGCAAGCATAGCATACTGATTCGCGTTTCACTTTATTTGTAAGAAGTCTGATAAAAAAAGGTAAATAATGTTATCAATGTTATCGACATCGTAATGAAAGGAGTGAAATAGATTTGGCTAATGGGTTAATTACAAATAGAGATGCTGCAGTAGAAAACAGTAAAGTAAACCTAATAAAGTAAACCTGCTATAGTGGCAATTGACATAGAAAATAGACTGAGCTAAATTAAAGTAATTTCTAGCCCTTGTTACGTATAAAAACGTACATCTCCCTACCCCAAGTACCAGAATGAAGTCACCAGTAGTTAAACGTACGCCTAACTGGCGCCGCCGGCCGGTGGCGGCACCCCGAATAGGTACTTACCATTCGCCCGACCGAATTCGTGCAAATATCACCCCATGGATTCACGTAATGTATTGCTTCCGTCCGGGGATTTGTCTGTTATTTAATCTTACCTAACAGCTTCAATAAATAATATAGTGTTTGTTTTATACATAAAAGAGTTAGTTATATGACATGGAATAGTTATGCGACGACGCGACGCCTACTGCCGAGCATAATAAATACCTGGCCGCAGCCGCACACGTGATTTGATTTTAATTTCATTAACTTCCTGCCCGCATGGGTATTCCCATTTGTTCCATGAAACAAATTGGTCGTTTTCTTTTATCATACCAATATTATAAAGAGGAAAGATTTGTATTTTTGTATGTTTGTAATTAATGACACAAACTACTGTGCCGATTTCAAATATTGTTTCACCATTGGAAAGCTACATTCACCCCGAGTGACATAGGCTATATTTATTGCAATAAAATGTCCACCCGTACGAAGCCGGGACTCGGGACGGGCCGCTAGTCATAGAATAAACTGGGACAAAAAATTTGAAGTTTATTTTACCAACAAATGAGAATTGCCCCTGAAGTTCAGATTTAATACTTATTTTGTTACTATTGGATTCTAAAAGAATATGTTATATTAGATACTTACCTACCTATACTTAATTTGTTTTAAATTCAGTATCTTATTATGAAGAAGGTGATTTTTGAGAGTCAGTCAGATCACACACAGATACTGCAGTATGAACAGTTAAGTTTGATGGATTCTTAATTTCTTCATCTATGTTTGTTTTGCAAGGCCGGTATAATAAATAAAGCAATGTGAATAAAACTAGTGACTGCAGTGTGTGTACCTTACTTATATTCTGTGCCTTACCATCAAATTTGAGGTTGGGTTGAATAAATGAATAGAGCAGTGTCAATATTCATGACAAACTCGGCTTAGTAACTGAAGTCACGAGAGACCATGAAAACAGTTGTTGTCATGGATTACCGTGGTTCCGCGCTCTTTGTCTATGATCCCCTCTGCCCTCCCCCTCTTCACGTGTCCGCCTCCTCATTGCGGGCAGTTCGTCGACCTGAGGGACTTATGCAACAAACTGTGGGACACCTGGAGCCGTTTTGGGCGGGTCACGAACATTGTGTAACTGTTATTCTGAGCTGCTATTTCGGTGCCGGTCGTTTCAACTTTTCTGCGTCATTTGTGTGATAGCCGTGAAATTAACGTCACATGTGTGATTGATGGCTTTTCACATCAGTGGCTGAGTAAAGTCAATTCAATCAAGGCTCAATCGATCGAACTTCGAATAGGGATGACATTTGAAGCGTACGCAGTTGCTAAAACCTCACAATATCATGAGAATTTTTATTATGATATTACCAATAACCCAACAGGATGACATTAACCACGTAGGTACCTAAATCTCATAAAATTTAAAACGCATTTCAGACGTCTGGATTTCTTTCAGTCGTTTCTTCCCGTACTGCAGTAGTAAACAACTCAATTTGATTTATTCGAACATAAAGTTCATTGGTTCGAAACTTGTTAACGAAACGCGAACTTCATTAGCGTTGTTTAGGAGAATTTGGTTTTGTTGGCGTTGAAAGGTTGGCGACCGCTGATTTATAACAATTCTACGAAAATATCTGTAAACCTGTTAAACTTGAAGATTATGTCGTTAAAAAACTTACTAGATGCTGCGTGGTGTAAGATAGGATATTTTGGTTGTAACAAAAACGGGATTTTACCTAAAATCCGTCAAATAGGCACTAGAACAATAATCTTACTCATGTATTTTTATATCCTAGGAAGAAAAAATAAGAAAAGTAAGCCGAATTTAAGCGATTTTGCTATTATCTAAGAACATTTCTTTCATTTCATTGCGATTTCGACTCCATTACTATTAAATAAGATTGGTTATTATAATTCCGAAAGTGGCTGTACATAAAACATCGTGCAAACAAGCATTGTGTTGTTTAAAAAAAATACACAACAACCGTGGAAATGTTTGGGAAGAGAGACAATACCTATGTAGGTATTATAGGCTTGTAGCTTGAGAATTTGTCTGCATGACTAACTTGTTGTAGACAATTTAAATCGATTATAGTAATGGCTTCCCAGAACTTGCCTCACTAGTTGGCCTCGAAATCGAAATTATAAGAAGTTGCTATTGAAACAAAAAAATGTATCGAACTAGGTGTTCTAAGTACTTTTTATGAAGTTTATTTTTTGTTTTTATAATATTTAACTGATAATTTGAGCGTGTCAAGTCCACTAAGGTCAACGGATCGATAGTAATATCATGACAATGACAATCCCCGGTTTTGTTTTCATGTGCAATAAGTTTGAGGCTTGATTTATTACATTTGTTTAAATCATATGATACGTGTAATTTACGAGAAGGTGCAGTAATTTTGATTAGCTTAGCAAATAAAAAAGAACAGAGAATCAAAAGTCAGTAGGATGACAATAAATAACATAGGTACCTATTTTGATTTTATTTTACACAAAGCACATCTTTCTTACATTTATCAACGAAGTGAACGTGAAATTAAGTTTGCGATTTCATTATTACACAACACGCATGCGCGGGATTACTCAGCTGCCACACTTACCAACATATTATATGATGCAGTATATCGCAGTTATGCAAACGCAGCCGTTTGTAAAATATCTCGGCCACAGTGTGTGCTTACGGCCGCCTATATCGGCTTAACAAGTCGCCTTTGCCTTTTAAAACTGGTATCTTAATAAGTTTGCGATAATGAAACGGGGTCGGTGACTGGTGCGTTTACCCTAACAATTTATGAGGCGTGACCGGAACGTAAAATAACACACGGTGGGTGCCGATGTGAACTTTGATGAACGTTTACAGTTATCGATTTGTTATTCCTGGGGTCATTCCCTGGAATAACAAATGTACCTATGGCACAACAAAATTTTCGTGTTGTTAATTCCTAACAACATGAATTATTTTGATTACTGTTTAAGCGCAACACAGACAGTGCGGTGCGGAAGCGTGGCGGCAGCGTTTTTTTTCAATGTCAAAATAGTAGGTATGAACTCCTTCAGGGGTTCGTGTTGCGCTTTAACGACGAGGGGTTTCTTAATTCCTTATTTCAGTAAAAATTAAAATTTCCATCCCACTACTTTGCGAAAGTTTGGACGTTCGTTGCTCAATCCTCGCTACATATAACAGCTGAAGCGATTTTGATACAGTTTTCACTGTTATTAAGTAAGACGTGTGAAACTTGAGTGATATTTAACTTATAACAAAACAACTCAAAACGTAGTCTCCATGTAAAGCTACTTCCCTAAACACGTACTTACATGAAAGGAATGTACCTAATTTTGATTTATAAAGACATCTTTAATTTAAATTCCATTAGGCAGGCTGTGGTGTCAATTAGTTCCTATTGTCTGTAATTGGCCAATTAGCGGTCGAGGTGAAAGACGGTCAAATGTACGACTGATGCACTCTAAACGAAAGGGAAACCGGAGGCGGCGCAGTTGGGCACAAACAGGTTGTTTTACCTTATCGTAAGACAAATTCATTAAACAAATAATTTAGGTACCTATACCCAGAGATAAAACAGAGTAGGTACTAGTTTTAGACAGAATTGACGTCAAAAAGATAATATTGTATTCCAATTTTGAATAAACGAATTTTCATTTCATTTCAAAAACTATTCACACTACTCTACACTTATCTACTTGTACATACGTTTATTTGCAAGTATTTATGTGAAAAGAATCAAATAGGTAGGTCTCGATATTTTTTATTTTTTCTCATATTTTGTAGGCCTAGGCAGGATCTAATTTGGGCAACCATAGGCAACAAGGCGACATTAATTATCAACACAAGGTTGCTGAACCAGGGCTTTCACAAAAGAATGGGTGGTTGGGTGCTCCATTGCAATGTATGAAACTGTACGGGCGACGCACACGCCACGCAGCCGGTGCGTCGTTTCCCATGCATTTTCATACAATACAACGGAGCTGCCACGCGGCCCAGCCTAGGGGCCGTCCATTAATCACGTGTTAAAGTATTTTTTAACCCCCCCTCCCCCTTGGTGATACATGGTGAGGTTTAAGACTACCCCCCACCCCCCACCCAACATCACGTGTATTTTTAATATCTACAAAAAATCTTAATTTTTTTAGAATATTTTAGAATATTATCTTAAATACAGGTATAAAGTATAATCTTATTTTATTCTGAAATTAAGGATCATGATAAAAATGTCTAGACGGAAAGGTTGCAGGTTGTTTTTGATAGGCATAAAAATAATAATAAACGAATGGTGTAATCATGATTCTTAGCAACAGCGAGTTAAGGTCACACTACACGCCGTTTTTCGATTAAAAAATCGCGCGTTTGAAAAAAAAAAAATACACGTGATATTTTACTACACCCCCCCCCCCCTCCCCCCTTGTGACATTTCGTGATTTTTGTCAAACCCCCTCCCCCCCCCCCCCCCCCTTTCAAGCCTCACGTGATTAATGGACGGCCCCCTAGTAGACTGGGTTCTAAATGGTACGTAAATAAAATGGCAGTCAGTATGATCTATATATTCTGTGCCGTCAGCGAGGAAAACTAGCAGACATACATGGCTTAAAAGTCTTGTAACCCAGCCACAAACTCAAAAAAAAAACACTTGCAGACAAACTCGGGATAGATTAACCTGAAGCAAATCAACAAGATATCATCTAACAGAGTGGCAGACTAACTTTTTCTTAGTTACTGCTATTTCTGACGAGACGTCTAGACACCTAGGATCTAGACGTCTAGTCTAGCTAGACGTCGCGCACAGCTTTAGAAAAAGGAGGAGTAGGTACCTAAATGTACGGAGGCGTGCCAACGCCCTTACAGTCAAAGAGTCATTACGTTAATCAACATTTAATAAATCATTTAGTAACATTGTTTAGAACTAGCCTCTCGTATGTCCTTTTATACGTGTTAGGTATGTCATTTCGCGTAAGAGTAAGTTCGCGTTATGTGTCAAAATCCTGTTCTATTCTTCTATTAGGGCAAGATTAGGGTAGTCCTTGGTGGGTAAGAAGTTTCAAATCTCTTTGAAAGAAAGAAAGAAAGAAAGAAAAATAATTTATTCGACAATCACAACAAATATATTAGTAAAATTAATTAGGTACTTAATTGATTAACCTGACATAAAATCAGGTGGTAGACGATGCTGTGATCGTGAAAAGGTCCCCAGCTCAGCATAGTGCTGCACCCAGGAGGCGCAGCGCTGGTTTTCTGCTGGGGGCCTTGGCTAGATGTCCCCGTGTGTGTGTGTGTGTGTGTGTGTGTGTGTGTGTGTGTGTGTGTGTGTGTGTGTGTGTGTGTGTGTGTGTGTGTGTGTGTGTGCGTTCATAAGTAGATACAAAGTACATAACTATATTATAATAATCATAATTTATTATTATTATATTATTATACCCTGAAACCCAGCGGTTGTGTGTCGCGGCACCACCAGCACCCGATACCCACCCACCCTTTGGTCTCGCGCGCGCTCCCTGTGGAGATCGCATCTTGCATATTTAATATCGGAACCTATGGTGCCATTTACCGGGGAGGTGCGGACAAAGGAAGCGGAGTAGCGGGAGGAGGTTGCTAATACAAATTTATATGGAGTTTGAAATGAGAATGGGTGAGTGAGTCAAAATTTTGTGATTAGTTTGACACGATTTTGACACCCTTAGGATGCTTTTATTACTCATCCATATGGGAGTGGCAATATTTTTTGATTCATGTTGGTGGGTGTCATCAGAATCTAGGCACACTGCACGTTATAGTCCCCGTAAATCATTTTGGCGGTTATGTGAGTTGACTGATTCCTGCGCGAATGACTAATTTTAGGTGTCAAAGGGGAGCTGTGCGGTTCACTAGAGACGCTCATTCAATTTCAATAAATAGTTAATTGATTCGATCAACCGAATCCAACTTGCAAATTTCATATCTCTATGTAGCACCCTATGCCGCTTACGCACAGATAGACTGTAACCACTGTCAGCGATGTGCAAACAATTTGTGACTATATTCACTCAACCGCCAAAATGATTTACGCGAACTACTTATATCTGCGTGATAAAAGCGGCGAGAAGCCCACATTTTCCCTGCCTGGTCTGTAAGATTATTTCCCAACAGTTGTAGGTATTATACGTATGTAATGCCGAGATTTGTTTAATAATAACATGTAGTGTGAAACGGCTAGAGAGCGGGTGAACGCACCAGGATAAAATTAAACTGTGCGCGAAAACACAAATAGGTTACGTGGCAGCCTTGTAGGAGTCGCTCTATCGATTTGTGGATGCTGTGGGTGACTCCTAACTTATAACTCAGAAATACCTACCAAATTAAATAGAAAAAAAATAACGAGATTGTGTCGTGGGACACCCGGTTGGAACGAAGTTACCTTCGCTATATATTATGTACTAGCTGTAACCCGCGGCCTCGTCTGCGTTTTATAAGTTATTTCTGACTCCTAAGGGTCGTAGCGTGATGTTGAATAGCCTATAACCTTCCTCCAGAGTTGGGCTATCAATTGCAAAAATAAAATTTTAAATCCGACTGGTATTCCAGTGATTAGCGCGTACAAACAAACAAACAAACAAACAAACAAACAAACAAACAAACAAACAAAACAAGAAGGTAAATAACAGGTCAATGAAATCCCTGATAATACTCGGGAATGCTCGGATATAATCGGGACAAACAAACAAACAAAACAAGAAGGTAAATAACAGGCACAATGAAATCCCTGATAATACTCGGGAATGCTCGGATATAATCGGGACAAACAAACAAACAAAACAAGAAGGTAAATAACAGGCACAATGAAATCCCTGATAATACTCGGGAATGCTCGGATATAATCGGGACAAACAAACAAACAAAACAAGAAGGTAAATAACAGGCACAATGAAATCCCTGATAATACTCGGGAATGCTCGGATATAATCGGGATAAACAAACAAACAAACAAACAAAACAAGAAGGTAAATAACAGGCACAATGAAATCCCTGATAATACTAGGGAATGCTCGGATATAATCGGGACAAACAAACAAACAAAACAAGAAGGTAAATAACAGGCACAATGAAATCCCTGATAATACTCGGGAATGCTCGGATATAATCGGGACAAACAAACAAACAAAACAAGAAGGTAAATAACAGGCACAATGAAATCCCTGATAATACTCGGGAATGCTCGGATATAATCGGGACTCATCGCCAAGTGTCGTGTCGACAGAAGTCTTACGCTATTTTCGGCCTAGCTCTCATTTGCCAAATGTCTGGAGTGTAACTGTGATAAGGAACTTCGTTCCGGAAACATCTGTAATAAACATTGTTAGGCACACAAAGAAAGAAAGATTTTCTCCTTCTATGCATTCTATACCCGTACGCGCCCACGCGGAGGCTTGGAGGATTCCCGTTTTGGTGTGTGTAGGTATTCTTCAAAACGCTTGTTATTTATAACATGCGATTTCATATTGTCAGTTAAGTACACGCTCTGAAATTAGTACTTACGAGAGATTGGTATCAGAATCACTGGATCGCAAACTGACCACGTCGCCTTAGTCCAAATCTCCAGATGTCTAAAACTCAAGATACCTAAGTCGCAAAATGACTATACATCGCAGAAAGTCCGAACAGTTGTGTAGGCATGAAATCATCCAATGTACAGGTACCCACACAATTTAACTGCCATTTTGCGACTTAGGTATTTTGAGATTTAGACATTTTGAGATTTGGACCAAGAGCGACGTGGTCAATTTGCGACCCAGTCATTATGATACCAACCATATAGCTCACGAACTACACAAGCAAGACATAAGTCGTTTTCTCTTCTTTGACATTCTTTAAATAAAGGCAGCATTATTCTATTCGATGAGGTGTCAGGGAATTTATCATAATTCTCTAAGGTGTCTTCTTACAATATGATAAAGTGTCGACTCTGGTCGGGTTCTAAATAAATGGTCTGATCCGATACTGTTTCTATCTAAGTGGATATAAATAAACTCTCCGCGGTCCCCCTTACGAATAGGGGGATATATCGTGTAACCTGTCATGGGAAGGTCAAATGTGAGACGCGACGAGCGGGCGACTGGCTCAGATGTAGAAGTACATACCTACTATAGATAGGTATGTATGTACATAGATAAGATCTTCTAACTAATCCAGGGGTAAAGCGGGATAGATGCCGCAAGAAAGGGATTATGGTCTGATTGTGAAATAGGGTGAAATTGAAGTGGGTAGGTAGTTACATAGAAACACTTTACTAATTTGTTTCTGTGTTCACTTGGCTCTGAATATAGGTACAGTCGACCGCACGTCAGTGGAAACACATTGAGCTGGCCCAGCCTATTGGGCAGTTTCAATAAGAGTGATCAGTTTACACTGGTTTTGTTTCCGCTGACGTGCGGTCGACTGTACATCGCGTGCCGGCAATTATCATGTCCGTTTTTGCAAATACAAGCGAGCGACCCGCTCCGCATTGGCCAGTTATTGCTTGTTATCGCTTATTATAGTCCACCACAGGTCAACCGTGACAAAGACTTGGTTATGGACGGTTGAATAAACAAGCGCGGTTCACGAATTGTTATAAGTACAGTGGATCAATGATAATAGTAATTGATAACGTTTTCTTTTATTCCACTTTCGATATTCCTGCGATTTCTGACGGTAACTTCAATTTCGCTCAAACTTCAGAATGTTTTAGTTTTTAATACATCTTTCCTTGTGGTACCAGGTACGTACGACAAATTTGGTCATTATTCACAATTTTTATTAATTTCCTTTGTATTATTATCCCATGAAATTGAGGCATATATTTTAAAATTTGCATAAATATATAGGTTTATAGTTTTTCCCGCGGGAACAATTTACCTCGGTAAAAAGTGGCCTATATGTAATTCCAGGATAGAAGCTATCACTGTGCCAAGTTTCATCAAAATCCGTGCAGCCGTTACAGCGTGAAAGAGTTACAAACATCCTCACAAACATACTTACACAGTAGTGGGATTGAAAAATAGTACTAAAAAGTAACACCACAAAAATTGTCTAAGCCTAATTTTATTAGACCGGGTAGTACATACAAGTATTTCCAATACAAGTGTTCCCGTCCTAAAAGTAAACGAACGCACAATTAATTTGAACAGCATTTGAGTGAAAGCCAACACATAACATTCACACAAACAAACATACGTCCAAGAGCTGACCTCGATAGCCAGCCAGCCAGCCAGCCAGCAAGCCATCTGTTTGTGCTCGGCGTTATGCAACCGCTAGTCCCATGGGCTTAAATGCGCGGGCGCACGGCCGCAGGACCACATCTGCGTACAATGCTAAGTTTGTACGGTCGACCGCACGTCAGTGGAAACAAAACCAGTATGAACTGGTCTCTCATAGTATTAATAATAATAAAGCCTTTATTTGGATCAGAGAGGTTACATTAAGTTTTCTTACATGCTATTTATATATTAAATGAATTATGATCGGCAGAATTATGCAGAGCGTCAGTGGCCTCGGGGATAAGACGCGACCTATCATATCGAAAGGTCCGAGGTTCGATCCCCGGTTGGGCCGTGTACCAATGGGTTTTTTCTCAAAACTTAAGTACATGTACTGACTGCTCTCAAACGCTGAAGGAAAACATCGTGAGGAAACCTGCATACGCCGAAGAAGAAATTCTTAGGCGCATGTGAAGTCCGTCAACCCGCACTGGGCTAGCGTGGTGGACTATAGCCCGCACGCCCTCGTTGAGAGGGTAGGCCTGAGCCCCAGCAGTGGGGAGATTAATAGGTTGATGATGATCGGCAACCATCTCCCTCCAATTGTCTAGTGACAAAGACCTCCTCCAGAGACCTCTATTCTGAGCGATCCATGCTGCGTCTTATCCATAGACCTCCAGCTAACCTTCTAATGTTGTGTTCCCATTTTTTCGGTGGTCTTCCTTTTCCTGTCTCTGGGATAGTTACCAAGTTGTTACCATGCTTGTCCATTTAAGCTCTTTGTTTCGCATCGTGTGTCTCATAGTATTAATCTCCCTAATAGGCTAAGCTGTTTCCACTGACGTGCGGTCGACTGTACATAGTAGGTACTTCTGGTGAAATGAACACGGAACCTTCCTGTCTAAATTGACTGATTCCTATATATATCTTCCAAAATGACAGATTTTCTAAATGATTTATGTTTTACTAGCTTTTTCCCGCGGCTTCGCCCGCGTAGAAAAGTTTTTCCCGTGTACATTGTGAAACAGCGCCCTCTATGTAGGCGTTTTGTTACTTAGGGGGTATTAGCGTGCGCCCCGCGACTTTGTCTGCGATAAAAAGTGGCCTATATGTTATTCCAGGATATAAGCTATCACTGTACCAAATTTCATCAAAATCTGTTCGGTAGTTTTTGCGTGAAAGAGTAACAAACATCTTCACTCACATCCTTACAAACTTTCGCCTTTATAATATTAGTAGGATTGAGAGTTTATACAGGGTGTTTGGCAGGTCGATGCAAACCTTTCATGAGGCGACAGGGGAGAACAGTTAGTTTGTATTAAGCGAAACTAAATAACTGAAAATAACACGTCTAAATGATCTCCCTGATTACACCTTTGCATCCACCTGCGAAACACTCTGTATTCGTCGTCAGCGCTGCCCCTGTAACCATAGAAAACAATAAAAAAGTATACTAGGTACGTACGTGGTACCTACAGTGTCAACGTACTCCGTAGTTACGAGATGTGCTACCATTTCTGCAACAGCTTACTTCCGGGATGTAATAATAACTCGGCAAGGTGTGAGAATAGCGTTCACGGATGATGTGGTTATTATAAAGAGATTCTAGGAACTTGAGCTGGCCTTTTACGTTGGTATTAAAGGTTTTACTGCAAACAACTTCAATCAGAACACACCATGTGGTAGAAAGCAGGTATCGTATGGTATCTGCATTTGAAAGTGGCAGATAAAATAGGCAACAGAGTGGCAAATTCACATGAATCCTTTGGAACGCAGCGATGCAGCAGGTATATGGGCGACAGTGGCCATTTACCATCAGGCCATCTGCCCAATTGAAAACTCATTCCGTAAACATAAAGGTCACAATCGAGTGAATGTGACAGAATTTCATTATTTCAACATACATTATATTGTATTGCTAACTTTACACTAAGAAACGCTAGAAGTACAAAACATTACCAACAACTGTAGTGTTGTTGTTCTCCAAAACAACATGACTTCCTTGTTTGTTCTCTGCTTTCTTTGTTCTTTGTTTGCTTTCTTTATTAAAACTTCAACGTCTCAGAATCGTCTTATCCTTAGTTCTTTATGACGTCTATCTGCACAACAAAGGATTTGCAGTGTTTTGAATAGAAGACATGGAACAAACAGCTTCCTGCTCCTTCGTTTTTGCATAATTTATACACTTTCACAATATGAAAGGAAATTTGATCATAGGGTAACAATAAGTACTATCCGGTACTTAAAACAAACAGTTGAATCTAGTTCCACGCTTGGATCAACGTGTTTACTAAATTTTAAGTTGTTTCGCGTAGACTAAACCTGATCAATTGATGATTGCATCACGGATCCTGTAGCCCTGGATCCACCTGTTCGCTTCTAAGCCGCATTTCAACGCCTTAAATATAACAGTAGAACACGTGTTAATAAATAAAGTAAACAAGCTGTTGCCGCTTTCGTTTGCCCACGAGAGCTAGGGATGTCACCCATAATATCCGCCAAACGGTTAGGGGAAACTTTGTTGCTATTGTTATTCTAGCCCCGGAGACCAATCGCTTCTTCGTCTTGGTTGACTTGACAACTTTTATTGAACCATCTGAGCTTCGATCTATCAAGTTTGCTTATATCTATATATCGCTTAGATCCTGCTCGCTCACGAACTGAATAAGAAAGACAAAACATGGTTTTGTTAGACAAGCTAGTCCGTTGCTTGATAGCATAACATAACATTGATAATTTTCAAGAATCTCGCCCGGACGTCTCTGCGTGCATCCAAAATACAGATTCGGGGAAACCCGGCAGTGGCAGCCCTATATACAAAAATAGTTAGGTTTCGACAGCCCCGCCCACCTGTCGACATGGTTCCTTCACTCGGCGGTAATTTTAGCACCAGCCGAGTGTGGTGTGTCCCGCCACCGCCGCCGTGTTTGTTTGTAGCTCTGTGGAAGCGTGAATGAAGGATCTCCCAGAAATGTCTTACTCGATTTTGGTCCTATACCATCCTACATACCTACTTATTATCTTTGTGTGGTGGGGAGGTTCATCAGATTGAAGTAGGTAGTTGCTCAAATGAGCGATTCTTTCAGTGGCCCTCTTGTCAGTCTGCACACTTTAGTGTCTCGGAGCGTGAGGTTGAACATTTGTTTGTACAGGCCGCAATGTCCAGTGAGTGCTCTCAATCCTAGATATAAGTCCTTCCCTTACTTTTACGATAGGTTTCTAGACTTGATGATATTAATTTTCTGTTTTCTTTCACCAGTTGTTCGGCCTGGCGGTCGTGGGCATCGGCGTGGCCGTGCTCATGAACTGGACCGTCATCACCGAGGAGCTTCAGAAGCAGGGGCACCTGTCGGTGGCGCCATGGGTGTTCATCATCATTGGTGCTGTCATGTTCATCATCGCGTTCTTCGGCTGCTGCGGAGCCATTAGGGAGAGCCACTGCATGGTTGTCACGGTATGTACCAATGAAAAATTTACACTCTATTTGGCTTCTATTAAAAAGATACTTATAAAGATTTTAAAACTTATTAATTAAGCCAACAAAATGAGTAGAATAAAATTTTGAAAAACATTTTTTTTAGAGTACCTACCATACTCGCAAAGTGGGAGTGAACTTTTTTTTTCCTGTGAATCCCATAGTGTGGGGTATCGTTGGATAGGTCTTTCAAAAATATTGCTGGTGTGTGTAAACCGTTTTTTCGATTTAGGGATCCGTTGGCGAAATATTAAGCTTTAAAGCGGTAATTTTTGTTAGTCACGTGTCCCCCCCCCCTGCCAGCTAAACGGTTGCTTCTGCAAATGTGAAAAAATTCACGGCAGTAGCATATATAACGTAGTTAAAAGGAAAACTATAACAGATAAGGTTCTATTAGTTTTTGAGTAATAGTCGATTAACTTGAAAGTCGAAAAATTAAATTATGTTCATAGAACTGCATACGTAAAATGGGAATGATTTTTTTTCGCGTGAATTCCATGGTGTCGGGTATCGTTGGATAGGTCTTTCAAAAATATCGCGGGTTTATGGAAAACATTTTTCGATTTATCGATCCGTTTGCGAAATATTAAGCTTTATAGTGCTAATTTTTGTCACTTTAGTACTGAATCTCCAACTGCAAAGTTGACTTCTGTTCGTTTCTTTTGGGTATGGTGTATAAGGGCTGGCGAGGTCTACTGTTCTCACAGAACCACTAGTTTAAAATCTAAGTGTTTGTTTAAAAAACCACCATTATAAAATAAAAGTTTTGTGCAAAACTTTTTTACTTTTGTGATATTTTATTACCAACGTATACCTGTTTAAAAAAGGTTTGCTCAGTTTATGACTGCTCTTCCTCGAAACCTAAAGCATGCCTAAATGATTTCGCGATAGGAACAATTCCCCCGGGGCGTAGGTACCTATCGGCGGGCCGTGGAAACGAGTCGTTCTATGAATTACGATTGTTGTTCAAACAGAACAGGGCCGCTCTCTATACAAACGAAAGTTGCTTTCTTCCTGCAACTTAAGTACCGACTTCCACCGCTCGGGCCAGTGCCGTTGTCAGGGCTGTGTGCGTGAGGGCCACTAATGTCATACAGTCGCCGTAGAGTTTTTTGGCGGCTGTGTGAAGTTGTCTAATTATTGCGCAATAACTAATTTTAGGTGTTAAAATGGAGCTGTGCGGGGGTTCGGTAGAGGCGCTCATTCAATTTCAAGAAACAGTTCATTGATTCGATCAACCGAATCAAACTTTCAAGTTTTTGGACATCTCTATATATCACACTATCTCGTTTACGCACGCATAAACACTAATTATATAATTGTTTACGGGTCTTACACACGAACAAGTTTTATTTACCTTTGCCCGACGTTTCCATGGCATCCAGATTAGATTCCATGGCAGTAAGCTTTTGCCCAGTTCCTTCAGTTCTGACACGTACAGCGCACGTAGGAATGACTTCACACCTTCCATTCCTACAATGTGTCACTCCCGATGATAATCATATGTTTTGTTCCGTGTACAGTACGCAATCTTCCTGCTGGTCATCATCATCGTGCAAGTGATCCTGGCGGTGCTGATGTTCACGTACGCCGACACCATCCAGGAGGCGCTCGTCAAGTCCGTCAACGGCGTGTTCGACCAGCGCGGCAGCGCCAGCGACTCCGAGCGCAAGACCGCGGAGTCCGTCTTCAACAACATTCAGCAACAGGTGATCTATGGACACACGGTCATCATCAGCAATCATCGTCCACTGTTGGACCGCCACTACACGCGGTGCTCCATCATCCTCACCCACCCGCTTTTGGCTACCTAATTTTAAGTCTTCAGTGTAACTGGTAGGCGCCTGGAAGGTAACGTGCCTGCAGGAATGCGGTATCCAGTCTTGAAATCGCCTATCTTAGTAGTCGGTCAGTGCCTTTTGATGAATGCTGTGGAAAAGCAATCTCTACGTGCTGTGCGGCATTACCTTGGCCGAAACGAAGAGATACGCAGCTGGACTGAATGAAAGAGTAAAATAAAAACGCTCTCAATCAGAAAGTCTATAAAGGAAAAGTCAGGATCGCAATCAATACAAAGCGAATAATATAAAGCAATACAATACAAAGACTTAAGTATTTGACAGGGCTAAAATGACTGTTTGCAGAGTCGTAAAACCAACCCACATTTTTAAAAAAGGTCGACGCACGCTCAATCAGCACCCATAACGTGTCTATTCCAGTTGGAGTGTTGCGGCAAGAACAGCCCGGCCGACTACGGGCTGAACCTGGCCAACCTGCCGCAGTCGTGCTGCACCCGCGACAAGGTGATCGGGCAGGTGCTGGGCGGCACGTGCACCATCGCCGACGCCAACAACGTGGGCTGCAGCCAGCGCACCGCCGACATATACCAGAAGTGGAACAAGACCATCGCCGGCGTCGCCATCGGGGTCGCTTGCGTCGAGGTAACTAACTAACAAATCAACAGCCTATTAATGTCTCCCCACTGCTGGGGCTCAGGCCTATTCTCAACAAGGGCATTCGGGCCATAGTCCACCACGCTAGCCCAATGCGTCTTCGGCGTATGCAGGTTTCCTCACGATGTTTTCCTTCACCGTTTGAGAGCAGTCAGTAAATGCACTAAGTTTCGAGACGAACAATTATCAAATAAACATCATCATCATATGAGCCCTTCCACGTCCGCTAGGCCTTCCCTAATGAACGCCACCGCACCCGGTCCTCCGCCCTCCTCATCCAGCCGCACCCGGCCACCTTCTCCAGATCGTCGGTACACCTGGCGGAGGGAAAGGAGGAATTATACAAATCCAATTTGCGGACAGCGGGATGGGACGTGGGACCGTTTTCCTACCTCTTCTCTCTTACTTCTATAGTTAATTTTGACTGAGGCACAAGGTAGCGTAGCACCAGTTTTTGGGGATTCGCCTACCTTCATTCGTAGGTGTAAAGTGTTAGCGTACCTCTGTCGATCCTCGCTACAGATCAATGGCGGAGGTAGAATGTGGATGTTGTGGAACCGGCCTATATCCTGTCAAGGAGGGTGAACGGGTCATAACCCAATGCTGGTTGGTGAACTTCACAAGACGGCACATAATCTTATAGTATACCAAACAAACAACCTGTCACCCTAAACGCATTATACCTTCTCTGTTCCGTCGTGGGTAAAAAGCGATAAACCCGGGATAACTACTATTTCACGTAAAATAACATTAACTATAGATATAATAGAAAATAATCATTGGAACTGAATGCGATTCTTGGAATAACTTATTTTTCCCGGACTAATTGGGGAAGAAGTTTAATATAGAAGTAGATTATATTTGATCTGAGATGATGTGTCATTATTCCAGGTGGTCGGAGCCCTGTTCGCGCTGTGTCTCGCCAACTCCATAAGAAACATGGACAGAAGGTCTCGCTACTAATATTTTGTACATTTCAACTGGTACCTATAAACACAATATATTTTTCGTTCTTTTGACGGGCTGTGTCCACTGCATGGCTGGATGGTTTCTTTTTTGGGGTCACGCGGCTTTTGGAAACCACTTGATTTTTAAAAATTTCACAAGCAAATACATATATTCAGTCGACTTGCTACCTCTAAGTATAGGTAATCCCTTTATGTCTCCATCTTTGAATTTTTATCTCTTTCATTTTCGCCTAATAAAAATTGATTTGAATTTTTTTAATATTAGGTATAAATTCTAATCGAGTGGGTTTCAAAAGTCTATTTCATTAATTACGTTTGTGTATGTGTCTAATGAGTTGAACTGTATTCGTATATTAAAGCTTGTATAATATTTTCTTGTATGTCGTACGTACGTAATTAATATTATATTGTTGTGGTGATTGAATATTGTTGTGGTGGAGTTATTGCTGGTCTAACCAATACAATACAACTAATAAGGTAAGAAGAGACGCAAGTGTCACAAATACAAACCGAGCATTTAAGAAATAGGGTTTCTGGTTATCAAAACCCAGAAACAAATGTAAGAGAACCATTATATCTATGAATATTTTTTTTTACTTTGTCGATAATGAGTCTACAGATATTTGTTAAAAGAAGATGGTACCTACATACTTGTCGTATACTAAGTAGTATAAGGGATTACAAAACGTGATTTTTTGGCTTAAAATTATCTAATTAAACAGATAAATTGAAAAAAAAGAAAACAAAATATTTAAGTAGGTAGTAGTTAGCTTCTATACATGTTCTATTAAAATAGGTAAAACTACTGCTTTTGCAAAATACAATACCAGCAATAACTGCCCATGTAATATTTTAATCCTAAATTTTTGAATATTTTGACATATAAATAAGTATGGGACATCGCTGTTATACAATATTGATTTGTGCTTGAAATTCTTGTGCATTGGTGGACATTTTGTCTTTCCTTGAGTCTTAATTCCGATATTTTTTTTAACTAAGCAATTTCATCTTACCTACCTTTTAACTAAAATAAAGCTGTAATCCCGAATTAATTAAAAAAAACTTAAACTTGACTTTACTAAAACGTAATTAAAATATCCTACATTAAAAATATAGTAAATATAATAAACTTATTCTACAAATTAAATAATTAACTAACCTATAAAACTATGTATACCTACCAAAAAAAAATTCCGAAATATAGTTAGGTACATAGCTTATTTTGGAAATTTTCTATGAGTGTTATTTAATTTTATTAATTTTCTATGTATGTATTTTCTATGAGTACCCGTGGTACCTACCTACTGAAGTCACACACCACCAGTTGAGCAATGTTCAAATCAATATTCTAACAGCCGATAATCTATTGGTATTTAACTTAACAGTAATGTAATGCTTTTGTACTGGGTGATGCTTTACTAACATTTCTGTGCGCCACTAACTATAAGTAGTCACTTAAAATTGTAACAGATACCTATTGGAAGTTCCCGTAGAGATTTTTGGCGGCTGTGTGAAGTTGGCTGATTTCTGCGCAACTTATAACTAATTTTAGGTGTCAAAGCTGTGCAGTGCAGGGTTCACTAGAGACAGTAGAGACGCTCATTCAATTTCAAGAAATAGTTCATTGATTCGATCAACCGAATCAAACTTTCAAGTTTTTGGACATCTCTTACCCCTTTTCGCAGACATAGACTATGTCAGCGATGTGCAAACAGTCTGTGACTATATTAATTCAGCCGCCAAAAAATTCTACAGGGACTGTAGTAGGTACTCCCACTTGTGGATTCAGGTTAAAGTTGGCCCTTATAAGAAGCGGTGGGTACGCCATTTGAAAGACGGTGGTAACATAGGCAGAAGTACCTACTTACTTACCTAGATACAGCACTTTATATGTATAGGTACTTAAATTCAAATATATATGTTGCTTGATCTTATTTTATGTCTCTTGTGGACTTAATGGAGTTGCAAAAAGATATAAAACCAGTTAGTATGGAGATAAATTCTATAGTTTCATATAATGAAACATGATTATTTAATTACCAAAAGTTTGAAGATTGATTGAAGGGTATGAAATTAAATGAATGAAGTTTTCTAATTTGATTTGTAGGCAAAGATCCGTGGGCCATACAGTTAAGTTGTGGATTCTAAACGAAAAACGGCCGTAGCGTGTATTTTTAGACTATATTTGCATATTAGATCTAATCTGACTATATAACAGTGTCTAACGAAATCTATAACTTATGATATAATAATTAATCGAATCTCTAACTATATTTTTAGAAATTTCTTGCTGTTGCGATATATACATATATTTCTTGTAAAAGTATTTAGAAATCTAGACTTTTATGTCAATATAATATTTGTATCTGAAAATTTTAAGTAGTATTCTAATTTATTTGAAATAACTTGGTGCGTGTGACATTCACATTAGAAATTTGTCGTTACACGCAAGTTGTTTGTGATATTTTTAATACAAAACGTTAACAAGACACTGCCAATTCTGAAATCGCTTCGAAGTAACTGTACTAGCGACTGTAAAATTTAGCAAACGACGTCTGGACCACGCACCATGCTATTTGAAGACGTCTTAGACGTGGTGTAATTTTATCTCGATGTTATGTAATATTTATTACAAAATAAACTACCTACACTAAACTTTGATTGTTACTTCTAGAGGCATGATGTTACGATTAGAGTCAAAAAGTGCCAAATGGTGTCTTCAAGCCTTCAAGCTCATTATCTGTTTAAGGCTCTATTGATTTTTAATTGATATTTTATGCCTTACATGCACAGACATAAATCTAGTGCATTTGCTATTGAATTCCAACCAATAAAGGAAGTGAGTAGGTAACCGTTGTTGTTTTTTTTAACAATAGTCCTTTATTGATTTTTTACGTTATTAGATATACCTATTTTATTACAAATATTATATTCACTCTGATATTGGCACTGTTTTTAAAAGTAGGCAAGTAGGTAGACAAAGTTCTTACTTTTTATACAAATAAATAAATTAAGATAATGTTATCCGCGTGTTATTCGTAGAAAAAAAAAGTGGAATCCTTTCCACATAATAAGATTAGGTAAAAATTATTAGTTTGTGCCAAGCAAAATTATAAGTAAGAACAGTATTTTGTCCAGCAATATCTCCGATTGTAGGATGTTTGTCAACTTTTATTTTGTGTGGGAATTTTGTAACGTCTAAACAAAAATTAGGTAAGTCAATTTTTTTTTGTGAATAACTGCTAATATGCATGCAAAATTTCTAATAAAAAAAATTAAAATCGTGTATATACAAATGAATTTACGCTTTAGATGTCACAACGATTTTATATTTCGAAAGATCTGTAAAATTACTAGGTCTAAGTCTAATCTATGCAATAAGCTTTTTTTTTTATAAAAAAACATTTTATTTTGCATGACAAAAAACAAGGTATTTTAGACGTGAACCGCATTAAAGTAGCATTTATGAAATCGATGTGAACGAAATCTCATGTTTTTATATTGCACTGTAAAAAAATCTTGGTGTGTAGTTATATAGTTTTTTAATTTATTTTTATTTCAGTTTTGTATAATTTTTTTGATAATTAACTTTTATGGTACCAGTACTTAGATAACTTTCAATTTCTACTAATATTATTTTCTGCTAGGTATTTTAGGCAAACGAAAAATTTATTCTTACATTCTTTTCATTTCAGGTACGCCTAAATCGAAAACATCACGAAATAAACATTCGAATAAGAACAATAGAGGTTTATCAACGAGAACACAACACAATCTACTTATGTATGTACAAGTTATATGATATAAGTTAAGGTTAGTTTGGTCTAGCGCAAACCCACCTGTTGAAATATATGTATAAGTTTTTCAATTTATTTTTATTCTCATAAAATGTATAAGACAATGTTGTCGTGTTGTCATTCAGTTCAGTTTATGAGATCCAGTTACTAGGTAACAATTCAGTTAAACGCATGTAAAAGAATTAAATAATAATTAATATTTAATAACAATTAATCAAAGCGGCAGTCTATATTTAATATTGAACAATTATTTTGTGTTTAGTTGTTGAAAATATGATTTTTAAAAAATAAATAAGTACAGTCAAAATTCAGAAGTGCATATAAATACTTTTGAAAATTAGAATCCCCAATGTGGGAACGGTCTTTCATTCATACAGAGTAAAAAACCACTTCCATATAGTGCCATTCAACATTTTTTTTTAAACCAATAGACTAGGTACTTGAAGCTTTTTTTGAATATCAAATTTTTACCAGAATTTCACTGGATTGTATACCTACTTGTCTTGTGTAAACTGGATTTTTATTGTATGTAATTTTAATTAAATCCGTTGTTTTTTCTAGATTCAATAGGTATTATGTTACCTTTTGATAAACTCTGGCTTATCTTGTTACATTATTTTGTTAACGCTGCATGTTACATGTAACGTAAAGTTAAAGCTAATGTTATTAGACGCGCTGCACCGTTGTAACTTAGTTGATAAATACCCTTTTTTCGTTACAAAACAATTTATTCTTAACTCTGTGTATTGATAAGTTAGTTAAGCGACTGTTTGTAATATTACAAAACTATAGAAATTATTACAAAAAGTATTTTCTTAAACTCAATGTTGTCACGGTCTTACGTCCAATTTACAATTTATATTTAAAAGTGTTTAAAATTTATACTTACTTATGCATTTCTATAAAATGTATTACGTTTGAAGTAACATGTAAATAAAAGCTCGATAATATGGTTTTATTGTAATCGGGAGCGAAGTCTGTTTCTTGAATTTTGAATCTCTTGTGCATTTCCGATTGATCTGCTTTTGTGGATGATATACAAATGTATGGCGGTAAATAAATTTTCTACTATAACGTCTCGTGTTTCTTTGAAATTATTTAACTAGGTACCCTACATAGTGACATACTAGCATGACGATTTCGATCCTTTGCCACAGAATAGATATTAGATATTAGACATTAGGACATCCTTTGTTCCTTCCATAGACGAAAATAAACTACATTATCTAATCCTAAACTATCTATCCCTATGGGGGCATTTTTTTAACAGATTGGTAATTAACTTCGAATCAGGACTCCCATTTTGTCTGTTCGTAACAGATTGAAAGCAGGACGATTATGCACGCTCCCTAGCGGAAGAACTTGGAAGCTACTAAATCAAACAAGATGTAAAACTACTAAAGCTCGCCGATCGCGGCGCCACTAGGCCACTAGTGCAGTTGAACCTGCACCCCAACAAAAAATTCGCATACGTAGAAAGAGATAGAAGATATTATACCTGTCTAGCTTACTCTTACCGCTTTTGTAATAAGTCTGTCCCTCTCTGATTATTAATAATATTTAAGCGTCTGTTCTATGGGAAACTTTTTATGGGGAATTTTATATGAGTAGCCGCCGGTTTTTTGTGTTGTGAATATGACTAGAAGGACGTTGTTTCCAATTGGCCGTAAAATTGAACGTAAAGTTAAATTTTCTCTGCCTGTAGATCTCCTGTAGATAAAGATTTTGTCTGCCACAGGTAGATAGACCATTTAGGCATTTAACCATCTTACTAATGAGTTTAATAAATAGTTACTATTTTGACAAAAGAATTTCATTATTTTTTAGCTGGTAAGTAACTATCTTCTTGTACATTTGACACTATAGGGTGTCATGTAAATCAGCACCTCTTTAAGGCAATGCAATAATAAAAAATAGATTTCGTAGCACTTCTGGGATAAATTATTTGAAAAAAAAATCAAAGAAACCATGGTTTGGTTGAATCGGGAGTTTTCGTAGGCTGTCTACTTTCCTTTGCCTTTGTCTAAATAGCCTGGGCCGTGGTTGATGATGATTGATTGAAAAATTAGAAAGTGAGTGAAGTAAACTATTTATTGTAGCATTATGGCCACATTTATTTATAATCCAAATGTATTAATCTAAATAAATATATGATAACAATAAAAAACTTATTATATAAAACTAAAACTAAACTTAAATATAAATTATAAATAAAGTGAAGTAAACTGTCAATGAAGTGATGACGCTGACAGCTGACTTGACTGACGGAAGAACGAACGGAACGGACGGAATGGTGTGTTGTGTAGTTGTATGTAGGGTCTGTAGTGTATTATAAACTGCCTGTACGTTCTACCGCACGTACACTAGGTACTCTCTGAAATTATTGTATTCGATTTCAAAAAATAACTTTCACTAACTTTCACACACTGATGCCAAATGTGCAGTGAGAAACCTCGTCGTTATTCAGTATTCCCTGTGTCACACATGCCATGGCTGCGGTCGTTTCTGATATGGCATACAACAAATATTGTGCTGTGTTTATAATTTTCGCTTTAGCGATAGTCCAAGCTGTGGGTTACGACACAGAACTTTATGGAACAAAGCCTTGCGACAGCAACGCGTGTTTCGACGAGCTACACGGAGCCCTCGGAGACTGCTCCTGCAGTGTGGACACCATCGACTACTTCAACAACGTTAAGATCTTCCCCCGCATCCAGAGTTTAGTCAGCAAAGACTATTTTCGTTTCTACAAGGTCAATTTAAAAAAAGAATGTCCCTTCTGGGCCGATGACAGCAAGTGTGCTATGAAATACTGTCATATAAAAACCTGTGCTAAGGAAAGTGTGCCTGGATTTGCCAATGGGTATGAATATGAGCATATAGATGAACCTCCAGCCGCAAAGTACTCTAAGGAGTCCCAGTCCCCTTGCAACTCAGACTTGGATCATAATCCTGACTTGGGGTACCTAAACCTGACGATTAGTGCAGCCAGTCAGTACGAAATAGCTAAATGGAAAGCCCATGATGATGCATTAGAAAATTTCTGTGAATGTGATGACAGAGATGCAGAAGCCGAGTACATCGACTTGTCTTTAAACCCTGAACGTTACACAGGATACAAAGGTCCATCAGCTCATAGGATCTGGAGGAGCATATATCAGGAGAACTGCTTCCGTCCTAAACTGAATCCATATGAATCATTCCCATATGTCTTGAGCTCAGATTTAAGCAATATGTGTTTGGAGAAAAGAGTTTTCTACAGAGCCATTTCTGGTATGCATACAAGTATTAATATTCACTTATGCTCTAAGTATTTGCTGTCCGACAAGAGTATTGGTTTCACTGCTTCTCCAGAGGGAGAGTGGGGGCCGAACCTAGAGGAATTTCAACGGCGCTTTGATCCATCTCAAACAATGGGTGAGAGCCCAAACTGGCTGAAAAACTTGTATTTTGTCTATTTACTTGAAATGAGGGCTCTGTCAAAAGCTGGACCGTATTTAGAACGTGAAGAATATTTCACTGGCAATCCTATAGAGGATGAGGAGACTCGCCAGGCAATTCGTAACATGATCAGTGTAATATACAGTTTCCCAGACCACTTCAATGAGTCCACAATGTTCAGCACGGGCCATCAGACGGCAACACTTAAAAATGAGTTCAGGGAGCATTTCTGGAATATTTCTAGAATAATGGATTGTGTAGGTTGTGACAAATGCAAATTATGGGGCAAGTTACAGACTCAAGGACTAGGAACTGCCTTGAAGATATTGTTTTCAGCAACATGGGACAGTCCCGAAGGTGACCCGATACATGGACGGCTGCCTTTAAGGCATAAAGCACAGCGTCTACAAAGAACAGAGATTGTAGCACTGTTTAACGCATTTGCAAGACTATCAAATAGTATTAGAGAATTGGAGAACTTCAGAATTATGCTCAGGTAAGATTTTTCTTGTATTTCTTTTTTACAGTCATTGGAATTTAATACAAAATAAGTTTAAGGTTTTTTGAAGTGAGTATGTTAGGTAGAGTTATTATTATCAAATACTTAATTTACAAAAAATATATATATACCTACCTACCTATATTACTTAGCTAATAAACAATGAAGTTGCAGAATGTAGTTGTATATAACTGAATTAAGGTGCTCTGAGTTTAATTTTTTTATCTTTAAGAGCATTTAGTTGCAAGAAGAGTTAGGTATTTTAATAATAACATTTTTCTGCTAAGGTATTTCAAAGGATTTCAAAAACCATTTTAGACGAAAACATTATCTTATTACTTCAATCTGCAAGTTTTAAAACTATAAAATCACATGGTTACTAATGAGTTACTAATTTGCAAATTTTTAGTACTTTGTCTAAAATTGTGTGGCCTTGGCCTTAGGTAGTTGTATCAATTGCCATAGTCATGATAAATATTGTGTTGGCTTATTTTATATTTTTATCTATCTGCATATGCTTTTGGTGTAGGTTTGTGTTGTGTCAATAATATGATCAGCTAATTTCCTGAAACTGACTTAAATACCTATTACCAACCCATACCACAGACTAGATAATAGTTCCCATACTAACTTTCGATTTTGGAGGTAAACTGGTGAAGTGGTTAAAGTTTTACTATTCCATATTGTATAAACAATTTTATATTAATTTTACTACACTAGCCACTACTTTTTTTTTAATTACTGTTTTTTTTAATTACTCTTTTCATTGGCACCGAAGGTCAGAATATTTAGTTGTTCTCTGGAAGATATCTCTTCAAGCGATAAGGCCGCCTTTGCAATCTTCCCATATTGTTTCATCAGTACATAACAGTTAACTTATTTTGTGTGCAAAGTTTAAACTCAGATTATGGATATTTTAACATTTGACGTTTATGTATAACTTAATTTGTACAAAGGCTGTTGCTACGTTAATAAAAGCTGTCATAACATGAAGCAGATATTTGTTCGTAAATATCTGTAAAATAATTACGTTCTCATTGTGTGTCAGGCTCACATTGGATGTTTTTTAGTAAGTAGGCGTGACTTGTTTGCGTCATACGTACATCACAGACGCTTGTTTATCCCACCTGGTGTGGATCCAAAACTCTGACGTGTACCAATAGTATTGCTACGAAATGATAAAGACTTATTTTATCTCGTAATAAAATAAACATGTTTATCTTTTTTTTCCAAATTTTATTAACAGCCGTGTATAAATTTGTCCAATACAAACATTATTAAAAACATTATTATTGCATGAGAAAGTTTATAATTATGGAAAGGGAAATTGGTATCATTCGGCGAATATATTATAATAATAAATAAACATTATTGTTTTGAACGATAAAAGTATTATATGCTTTTGATATGAAGAGTTGATAAACAATTTATCTTATATTATATGGAGATTATGCCTTATCACTCTGATGAGGTTTTCCCTCTGGTGTCTGTTATAGAGAAATTTGTGTAGTATATTGAGTAATCTCGTAAAATTAAATATTTATAAAACACTTTAATAAGTATATTTAATTATGCATACTACAAAATAACATTTCCATACACAGCTCACACAAAGAGACAAACACAAGGCAAAACACACTTGGGCGAACGGGGAGTCCGAACTTCGTAAATAAACCTGTGAAGAAAGAAGACTGCTCGTCAGGGGGCTCAAAACCAAGAATATGGAGCTAAAACAACTGACTACGTAGATTCTGGTATTGGCATATGTGTAGAAAGAAAGTTTTCTGTAAGTATGTACTATGTATGCATAGATCATCAGTACAATTTCGTGAATTTATTTTTAACTGTTCGCTCAAAGAGCGCAAAACAATCGAGTGTACACTCCAGAAATTTGTTTGAAGCCAACAATGACTGGATTTCGTTTACAATCCAAGCTACTATTAGTTGAACAAACAAAAAATAAAACTAAAGAATAGGTACTGATTGTGAAAGAAGCCTAGCGTTTGACATCATCACAAGACTTAAATTTTAATTATTGAAATCCAGTGAAGTGTTGAGCTTAATTTTTATACAGATAAAGCTAAATATTGAGCAATATCATATATTTACAAGATATTTAGTTAAAAAACTAAGACGAATGGAAAATGAATAAAAATTACCAAGCAAAAAAAATTATGGATTATAAAGTTAAAACCCAAAATTGACAGGATCAAAGTATGTACCAATGGGTTAAGTGTCATGAACATTTGACGTGACCAAACCCCATAGACAGAAAGAAAGAAAAATAGTACCTAAGTAATCATTTTGGTTCCAGTTACTCTGGAGACTAGATAAAATACAAATTTTAAAAATAAACTTTTTTGTAAAAAAGTTACAGGTGAATCGAAACCCTGACTCCCAAACTAGTCAAGTCGGTGTCTTCCCCATTTTTTGGTGCGAAAAGTTAAATTACCTACAAAATGACAAATTACAATTAGGTACCTACTAAAACAATAAAAACTGAGTGAGTGTGTGTTAGAGTACGAGTGCGCGTAAGTAGGTAAGGCTGTACTATGTGGTGCGTGTGGGTAGTACCTAAATAAGTATGTTCAAATGAGGGTATTAGGAGCTTTCCACGTCTTTTGAGTCCAGCACCAGCAGAAATTTATCGATTTTAATATCGAGACAGTCAGGGAATCATTTCTACAATATCCAGGACAGAAATATGAATAACAATTATTTTTTTACAAATTCACAATAATCAAATCACATGTAACTTTTGAATGTTGAATTATTAAACAATACTACTGTAAGTTGTGTAAATAGAATTGAAGAAAGACGACAGATGGTTTGGTTGTGCAATTGAGACGTACTTAAGAATTGAATATCTGTCTTTATTTTAATGACAAGTCTATTGTGACAATTAATGATATCAATGTTTGGCTTTATCTTGTAAATTTTATGTAGAATAGGATGTTAAATATAATTAATGTATTTTTTTCTAAAAAAAAAGAAAAACATGCCTAAAAGTATTTTAATTTCAGTCCTAATTTTTACGACTTAATAGACTTATTTTTGGGCTTTCTCTAACGTATATTCGTGTTTTGATAGACTTAAATTATTGACTAGGAAGTAATTGTCAATTTAAAAGGTGACTCTAAATAGCTATAGAAAAATAATGGTGTACGTAAATGGAACCCGTTACATTTCAATTCAAACACCTGCCCGAAAATACATCAATCTGCCAAACGTAATTAATATTTTGCGGATTCAGGAAAATTACACAAGGTGAATGAATACGCTGTGTTAGGTACTTCGCTTATTCGTATTTTATAAATTATAAGCTGACTTAATGTTTCGAGGTTTCGGTCAGATTATGCCGGCAATAGACAATCCGTTTTCACCCATTCCGGTAAGGAAATAATGAAAATGGAAAGTCCAAGTTCAATGCAAATGTCATATTCCTCCAGACTCCTTAACACAATAGTGGAGCGGGCGGACGGCCCAGTTGTCAGGTTCTGGAACCACAAACACGAGGGGTCCAGACTCTGGACCCTACGGCTCTGGACTCCAGAGCCACAATATTTAATGTGAATTATGGAATGATTAATTAAGTTCATCACAATACTATATTACAATATTTACTAACATAATTTTTAAGTTTTACTAACAAATTATGGATTGTTAATGTGAAAAGTTTTTGTTTATATATCGCCATACATTTCAGGCCGTTGAGCAAGCTACTGGCTGACATAACTGAATGTGTATGACGGAAAATGGGATTGCGCCCGTTTCCATTCTTTTCATACCGGATCGGATGAATGTCATGTCTATTGCCGCTCTATTTATAGAATAAAACAGATATAAATAGTGATGAATAAGTATAAAAAAAATCTTGCATTTCTAGTAGTAAGTATCATAGAAATCATGCTTCGAAAACCACAAACAATCCCGTAATATTATTACTTTTTTATAAAAAAATATTTTTTTAATAATTTTCTTTACATAAATTAAAATCATTTATGAAAAATTATAATTTTTAAATAATATAACAAACAACAAATGCAAGAATTTATTACTAAAAATGCAAGAATTTTCATATTCAAGGTAGATATACAGGGTGATTGGTAGATGGGTGCATAGCCTTAAGGTGAAGCTAGTACAGACCGTTAGGAACCATTTGAGCCATGAGCTTAGACGAAGTCTAAGACAACAGTTCCTAACGGTCTGTACTAGCTTCACCTTAAGGCTATGCACCCATCTACCAATCACCCTGTATATACCTTACCTACTGTACTTTGTTACTTCATCATCATCTGTTTATTACAGGCATAGATGACTGTGGTTACCAACCCCTCAACTATTAACCTTAATAGCAATAGAAATTTACATTTGTTTGACTTTTTAAAAGTTTATAGATTTTAATGTATTGTGTACAACGTGACGTGTAGGTGCCACCAGGTTTTCTCTTTCTTGTGTGTTGTTACTGTTAGAAACTTTCTATACTGATGACGTCATTGAAAACAATGCAGACATTACGTTCATTTTGTTGTACGTACAACAATGCCAGACGCTTGTTTATCTCAAAGTGTCAGTTGTCAAACTGGCTGTTTTCCAAAGCAAAATCATCTAAATCCACCTTTATCTTGGCAAAGTATTCTATAGTTTACATTTGCCAATTCTGATCTTCTAGAATGTACATTCAAAAGAATGTTTCGATAATGTTTAATGTATGTTGTTTGGTGTTTTTGCACTTTTGATACAGCGTGAAATCACTCATGAATATTGTACGGAAAATAATGGGTTGAACTATTTTGTATTTTACGATGTACATAAGTAAGTACAAGTGTAATTGTAATGTTTTATTTCTTATATAGGTTTAAAATAACTGATTGTCACAATATTCACGAGTTTATTTAGCTAATACCAACCAGTACCTATGTAGGTATTATTATCCGAATATAGTCACAAAAATATTTTACTAGTTCCTTTCAAAATTATATTTTACGTTTTAAGTACCTATTAAATTTTTTAGTATTTTTAAAATACTAGTGAAATTATTTGTATAAATTGTTTTTATTTATTGATTTCATAGCTTTTATTTCAAAATAAGCAAAGTTTTTTTACGTTATATTTATTTTAGTAAAAATGGAGTAGTACTTGTAAATAATTACACATCTGAATAAATTAAGTTTTGTTTGTATGTACATAATGAATTGAAATGTATAGTGAAGCAGAATGGAAAATGAAAATTCGTTTATTCAAAATTAAAATACAATATTCTATTTTCGACGTCAATTCTGTCGAAAACTAAAACTACTCTGTTTCCACCTGGAAACAATTTAGTTAGCGATATAAAAAAATTCGCACTCCCGTCATTCCTTATTAATATACATTTTGTTACTTGTTTCTCTCAAAACTCTCGTCAAAACTTAATGAAATCGTGTCGATTGTTTTATTTGTACAGCGCTATGAGTTCTACGACTGTTTCGGCCAATTGAACAGTTTTATGGCCTTTTTTATGACTTGTGAATATATTGACTGAAATTTTAACCTTTCGACTTTCGGTAACAAATCTTGACTGTTTTTTTTCTTAGAAATTTCGAAAATAATTGTTAAAATTTTAAAAAAGAGCGGTCGGAGTTAGTTATGTATGTACTTAATTAGGTGACGTAGTGGGGAAGGCCTGTCATGATGACTAATGGGTTTTTCTCGAAGTCCACCAACACGCATTGGGCTACTGTGGTGGACTATAGCACGTACGCACTCGCTGAGAGGGTAATCCTGTGCCTCAACAGTGGGGACGTATTATTAGGTTGTTGATTTTGATTAGATTGTTAAAATTTCAGCCAGTAGTTCCATGTATAAATAAATATCATTTTTAAAGAGATAGATTATGTAATTTATTTAGGTCTAACGGCAATCATGACAAAATTATTTATTTAATTAAAAATTTTAACTGTATATTTATGTTTTATTTAATTAACTCTTTGGTAGAGGTCATTAAGTGTTTTATGCGTTTCTGTGTTAACAGAGTCCATTACTAACATCAATGGAAACGTTATCAGGTGATTGCTTTAATTATAAAGTGAACTATAAAACGTTTTAATGGTTTTCAGATCCCGGAACGATAAGGCGATACCGGAATACGTCTCGGTTCGAACTGTGGCCTGATATAAGGGTAGTTAGCAAAATTCATTAATTTTTAATGACACGGGTTTGTGTCAGCCGTGTCTAGTCCCCTCGGTTCAATGGCGGTTGCGTGAAGTGAGCTGATTTCTGCGCAATGATTAAAGTTAGGTGTCAAAGGGGGAGCTGAGGGGGTTCAGTAGAAACGCTCATTCAATTTGAAGAAATGGTTCAATGATTCGATCAACCGAATCAAACTTTCAAGTTTTTGGACATCTCTATAAAGCACACTATCTCGCTTACTCACACATAGACTATAAACACTCAGCGATGTGCAAACAATCTGTGACTATACTCATTCAGCCGTCAAGAAATTCCGTGTGGACTATAATGCCGTTACCCCCACTTTTTCGTTCACTGGGAACTTCGGCAATGGACGAGTTGCACTGTCCACAAGCAGTTGAGTGGTAGATTAGATAGAGAATTGAATTAAGTTGCGTACTTGAGTAGAGTGTATACGCTTATGATAAAGTAGATTATACGTATTTCTATATGAACTGTGCCTTATTATTAAAGTTTTATGCTTCATTATCCTTATGATAAAAAAAATATATATGGGCGCCATTTTCCTAATTTTGATAATAGAACTGATTGTTTTTTATTATTATCAAGGGACAAGGACGGTATTTTCTCTTAACTGTATTAGAAATGCATAAAGGCATATTCTTACACTACTTACATACTGCCACACCCCAATGGTCACCATCGCCTACCGTCTGCCTAGTCTCAGTAGTTCGGTTGTTTTGTACAACTGAGGAGTCTCAACAGATCGGTTAGGTATGATCGGTGTTATATTATTATGTCGTATCCGTAAAAACGGATCTTTGCGAAAATCCTAGGAAGATTGGAATCAAGAATGAATTTCGTTATCATCCGAGCTATTTTCAGAATCTTTGTAAAAGCCCGAGTTTGTTTTAGGACGGTTGGAAATTTGAACGCTGATTGGCTAATCTATGAGTCGATTTATAACATCGCGCATCTGTCGATGCGTAACGTTTGAAAGCAGCCAATCAGCGCTCATTTTTCGCTATTCTAAAATACGCAGGATTTTTGCAAAAATCCTGAATATAGCTCGGATGGTAACGAAATACATTCCAATTATCCGGCTTTTTGCAAATGTCCTAGGATTTTGGCAAAGATCCGATTTTTCCGATTATCAGCTCAGCAGTTTGGCTGTACAATGAAACCTACTGAGACTAGACGCCTACCATCACAGTCATATAGTTGCTGGCTTCTGAGCTCCGGTTTGTAACAGCCCCACCAGTATATCAGAGCTGAAGACTTGCCGCCAATTATTTTGAATAGGTATTACAGTTTTTTGAGTTTGAGTTAAGTAGGTAGGTATATAAGTAGTAATCAACGTTATTGGTCACGTTATGTGTCACTGACCGAAACTCATTGTGTCCGGATTAATCATTAAGCATTATGCACAATACAATACACACGTGTGAAACTGCACGTAGCACGATAACAATATTTTTACCTTAAGTTCTACTTATGAGTACCTACTGACAACATCCTTTTGTGTTTCGGGAGTCAAAGGACTATAAAATCTATAACATCATCACCAGCCTGCACTAGTCCCCAAACCCCCCCCCCCCCCCCCCCCCTCCCGGCGCGCAACTAAACCCGATCCTCGGTACTCCGCATCCGTCACTGTCAGCCGCCTAACGTATCCGCGTAGAACACGCGACCTGCGGTGGCGGCCTGTTGTGTTCCCTATGCAATGTATGTGAGACTTCAGACACGCGCGGCCTGCGTTTGCATATTGAGGCTGCGGCCTGCGGTAGGCCGCCACCGCAGGCCGTGTGTGTCTGTGATACACTTTACGCGGATCGTCGCTCCATCTAGCCGGGCGGCGGGCGTGGAATGTATATGTAGACCTTTTCTGTGTTATTTTTATTTGTTCGAAATAAACGTTTGTGTCAGATATCGGTCGTGTCATGTTTCCGATTCGTTTTTGGTTTATCGGAAGTGTGATGTTTATTTTTTTAGGTAGGTATAGATTTTCCATTAATGATCTGTTAGTGAAGCACAATATGCCACAACATGCGGGTGTTGTATATACCTATGTGTCAGTAGATAACCATCCAAGGACGTTCCAGTGGTCGAACAGTCAGGGTTGAACATTCTAGTGTAATTATCCTCTTTTATATTTTCTGTATTATTGGGGTAGCTATTATATTAGATACCCTTTTATGCACATATAATATAGGAGCCTGTACGTGAAAGTAACTACATCCTTACAAACTTTGCGTTTAAATAATAGGTATCGTTAGATTAAGATAAACTCCCCAATAACCAATACAAAAGTTATTAATTTCGGAACTATAACTCTTGTGAAACCTACTTTTGAAGATGTTATAGTTACTACGTACCTATTATTATATAATTATGTACCTATGTATAGATGTAATATTATTTCAATCTGTGCAAGTGCACTGTTGATCAAAAATTTCCCACTAGTTCAATTGATTGAACAGTTAATTTCTTCTGAACAGATGAAAATATTTACCTCTCTCTTGATGCAGCCTGTAAGGTCAGGAAAATAGTAATAGTAGTTCAATCTGTGCAAGTGCACTGTACCTAGATCAAAAACTTCCCACTAGTTCAATTGATTGAACAGTTAATTTCTTGGGAACAGACGAAAATATTTAGCCTCTCTCCTCTTGATGCTGACTGCAAGGTCAGGAAAATAGTAATAGTAGTTCAATCTGTGCCTAGATCAAAAACTTCCCACTAGTTCAATTGATTGAACAGTTAGTTTCTTGGGAACAGACGAAAATATTTAGCCTCTCTCTTGATGCAGACTGTAAAATCAGGAAAATAAAACAAAAGACAAAATTAGGGAACGAAATTGTTTATTGAACCCATCTGTAATAGTAGATAATTAAATTATAGTGTTATTCTACATGCTTTGTACTGTTCAAAGTACCTACCTATAGTCCTATGTACGTCATAAGTTAGAATGTACTCAAATGCACCCGAATAGTGGTTTTAACCGACTTCAAAACCAGTGTGTGAATTTCTCAAAAACTACTGAATTTGATTTTCGTCAAACTTCTTTCATTGGTTTGGTATGATAATATAGTTTAGATATGTTACTGATTTTGAATAATCTATCTGTAAAGCAATTTCAAATGATGATTTAGAAAGTAGGTAGGTAAGTACCTAGATCATATTATTGCATGTGTATTGCATACTAAATAAGCAACGCGTTTTGAAGTCGGTTCCATCAATTTAAGTTTTTTATTTAACATGTTATATCCAATTATTTAGTAGTAGTTACCGATCACAGTACCGTTTGGATCCTACAAATATTTTTTATGATGAATACAATATTGATTAGATTAAGAATTTAATGAGAAACAATACCTTCATGCCAATTTGTTTGAATACTTTACAATATTAACCTACTATGACAGGATTGAAAGAAATGTTAATTATGTTGTATTTTGTTATTATTTAATACCGTTGAACCATGAGTTGTTTTGTATTTATAGTAATAGGTACCTAAAGGATTTATTCATACTTTAGTACGTTCGAACACCTACGTAAGTATCTAGGTACTTATTCTAGCTTGTAGCTTCCATGTCATAAACAAAAATAATGACTATAGTTATACGGTTTGGTAATTAGAAAAATTATGATGAATTAAGGACAAGATGAATTTCGTTTTTATGTTTTAGAGTTTATGACCCTTGTGCCAACTTTCTCACTTTGCCGACTTTTTTCTGAAGTCCAATCAGTGCAAAATTTTACAGAATGTGCAGGTAAGTACTCACATAAAATTTATGTTTGATGTGAACCTGCGTTGAACGGTTAAATTTATTTTTTAAAAGAATATGGACTTACCTTTATAGTTTTGTAATAAAAGTATTAAATATTTTCTGGACGGACGATAGGTATAGTTAAGATAGGACGATACACTATTCATACTTATTCAGGTAGGTAACATAAATAAGAATGAATAGTACATTTTAGACTTTCGCGCTTTGTTTTCATAATCCTACTAATATTATAAAGGCGAAAGTTTGTAAGGATGTGAGTGAAGATGTTTGTTACTCTTTCACGCAAAAACTACCGAACAGATTTTGATGAAATTTGGTACAGTGATAGCTTATATCCTGGAATAACATATAGGCCACTTTTTATCGCAGACAAAGTCGCGGGGCGCACGCTAATACCCCCTAAGTAACAAAACGCCTACATAGAGGGCGCTGTTTCACAATGTACACGGGAAAAACTTTTCTACGCGGGCGAAGCCGCGGGAAAAAGCTAGTTAAGTATATAATTATTTACGGGTCTTACACACGAAACTATTTCGTGTGTAAGACCCGTAAATAATTATATAATTAACCGCTATTCTGTGAACTGCCCCCCTGGCGGACAGCGCCTAAAACATAGCAACTGTGGGGTGTCCCCTGGGCGGACAGTGACGTCACGCGCGTTTCTTTATTTATTTTTTTGATAAGAGTGATTTTTCAAAAACCAAAACTGACAGCCACACTTAACTGAGTTTTTTTTGATATTTTTGACAGCCACAGACGAGCGGTTAAGAATGCATAGTGCTAGTATTTTTCACATAACACGCGTGGTTCAGGTCCTTTGACAATAAGCGCCTACTTGCATGTTAAAGTGACCGTAACAATTTAGATTGAATCGATTTTAGAGTGAACTGTTTCGTTTGTTGTGTTTTAAATTGTACCCTAGGTATATAGTTCATGTTCTAAATGTTACCCAGATATTCGAACGTACTTCTGATAAGGGACGTTACAAACTTCCAAATATTACCGTAGCTATTATTAGTCTATACCTACTAATAAGTTAATATTTTAGATATCATCGCCCGAGTCGTCGCTCAGTTATATTCATTAATAATAGGTATAATTCTTCCTTTATTGTCTTCAATCTTTACAATTTTAAGCTGGTTTTTCAAAGAATCAACACCCCCGTCCACACAGTGGGATGTATTGGATTTCCAATTCTTTTTTTGCACAAAATCCCCACCAGTAACATTATTAATATTAGGGCCAAAAACGCATCCTGTTTGTAGGGACCAAAAAGGCATCCTGTTTGTTAGGACCAAAAACTCATCCTGTTTGTTGGGACCAAAAACTCATCCTTGTGGTAGGGACAAACGGTGGTGATACTTCGAATAACACTAAGCGAAGCGGGGAATGAAAACAATTCGGTATTTTCCGGCAAATCCACAATCAAACTAAACAGTGTACCAGCCTAACAGGTGGCAATTTGTTGGTAAGGTAATAATACTTGCTTTGGTTCTGCAGCAATTTAAACTATAGGTACAAAATGATAAAACGTCACGTGTAGTTTGTCAAGGTTTACAACCGTGGCCAATCGTAACACATACGAGGAGCAAACTATATCGAAAGGCTTAACGTCATGGTATAAGTGGCTGTTTACACTTGTGCATTATAACTCAGGCGGAGACAATGTTATTTAAAAAGTCATAGAAACAAACTCTGTAAGTACCTACTTCAAATTTATATGTTGAGTTCCACCTGATGGTAAGCTACAAGCGGCGTCAAAAATGACTTGCATAAAATCATATTCTGAAGACTGGCTAAAGCCAAAAAGTGAGTGTTCCGATTTGAAAAGTATTTAGATACGAGTAGTCCTCAAGGTCAAATTCCTCCAACGTCCAATTTAAAACTGAACAATCCGGTATCTAATCCTTAGCAATCAAACTGAAGTTCAATATTATTTTAGACAACCGGGGAAATAGACGTTAGGGGAAATGGATATTGGACGTTTGGGGAATTGGACATAATGGAACATGGATGGAGACATTCAAGGAATTGGACATTCCAGGCCTGAACCTGCATTTAAGTGGTTGTAGGCGACAGATGTTACAGCGAGAGTAAAAACTATGCAAGGTAAAACTTGCTACTTATACCAAGATGTTAAAAATTGACCATTACAATAGTAAACAAGAATTCATGATATGTACCTAAGTAATGACCGACAAATTGCAAATAATACAAATCAATAAATAAGCATTCAATAACGTCGTATAATAATTATATACACTTAACACATACTTTAGTACCCTTCGATTTAATGGATCTTTTTTAATGTTATCAATTGTTATATATGACTATTTAATAAGTATAGTAACTAGATGGATACCTACGTTAACCGTAATAATCAATATGTACATAAGTAGTTACGATTAATTGGCAACAATCGTTAAATTTTCTCGCCTGTCTTTTCTCGGCAAATTAACAAAATAACACAGAAGGTGGAGTAAAATATTTCCGGAGGAGTCGCACAAGTTGTAAATGTCTTAACACGGTTAGGTAATTCCCCTTTCAAACTGGGTGTTGCCAATTTTCAGAGTAGCTACTGCTGATAGCTTAGCAGTTGTAGTCTTAGTGCATTTGGACCTCTTTCCAAGATGGAGGTAGATTCACACAAATCGTAGAACATAAGGCATTGATATGTTTTCTTTCTCATATCGATTAGGGGTAAAAAATATCTGAATTAATTAAGGCTTTAAAGAAAGGAGCAAGCGAGTTAAGTTAACGATCGAGCTTATAATTAAAATACAACACAAAAACTTTAACTTCACCCTACTTCCAACAAATCTTCGTTCGGTTAGAAAGGAATCCATTTAAATGTTATATATGAAAATAAGTGGGACTTACAGTATATACAAAAATATCACATTACTTCGAGGCCGCAGCTTTACTTAGTCATTACTTAATTCGTCTTCTTACCTAAGTTGTCGGTTATTTCGAAGCGTGAAACTTAAACTTCGCCAAGGTAGGGAGGCAAATTAACAGTTCCTGCTAAGCTATTGTATTTGAAGCTGTTTCTGTTTGTCAAAAAGCTTGGTTTCAAGCGCAAACTGTGTCAATCAATGGATCAAACATTTCCAGTTTAAAATGATTCCTTTACCAAATTATACAAATCAACACATCGATGCCTTTTACCGGCCTTTACTAAATTCTTCCTGATACAATATTAATCTGGGAAGTATTAGACTATGTGCCTCATCATTTAGTTAATAAAGTGTAAACTACGACACCTAAGGTATCTAATTGAAAGGGCCGTTTCAAGCTGTCTAGGACGTCAAAAAAGCTGCAGCCCTGCGGATCGTGCAGCCATCGTTATTACAACGCTACACTATACTAGAGCTCGTTTTCGTTTTATCGATATTATTGCCTATTTGTGTCATTCCACGATAGCCTTCCATCTCATTCAAATCTTTATACACGACAGTGGGTCAGGTTATGTATGTAAACGCGTTAAATCAGCCAGTTAGCCGGCATTTGAATGGCTACAGAACACCTAGTCAAATCGTTGAATGCAATGTTTAACGATGAAGTTAGACAACGTTTAGCCGTTTGGTTAAAGTAATGTGTCGTTTTAGTTAGCTAGCCGTCCGTTTCCAAAGGCTAGCTTTCAATCAGCTAACCGTTGTGTGAAGTGATCCTAGTTCAGCCTAGACATTCATTTGAATGCCGACATTTGATGAACAGACTAACCGCCTAGTCAACTGGGTGATTTAACCAATTGGCAGCGACATAATCATAGGCTTATATGACAGCTGTGGAATCAGCTTTGTTTCTTTCTAATTTACATTTCGACTGTCACGTGTGCCTTCATACTCTGGCCCAACAAACGGCAACAATACAAATGAAACGAGCACGCCTTAAAATAAAACTATTTGGCTTACCGTCAATTTACAGGCTACGCGAAAGCGAGACAACACTATATTTATCAAGACCAGTCAGTTCCGATTTGTCACTCCACTATCACAAATAGAAAAATATAATATATCGGGGACGCGTTTATTGCTAGTTCAGGTGCAGTCTTTGGTGGTCTCCGGGGCGGACCCGCCGGAGAGGTCGTCGAGGAAGTCGAAGGAGGCGACGGCGGCGCGCTCGCGGTCGCCGTAGCGGACGAAGAAGCCGTCCCGGCCGAGGATGGAGGGGCGGCGCACGCGCGGGAACCGCAGCACGGCCAGCCCGCGGGAGCGCAGCGCCGCCGCTGCAGCAGGCACAACCAACACGCCACGTTACGGCGGGCACGTTACAGGCGGGCCGGGCCGGCCGCGCCCTCTGGACCAGACAACACCGCGCGTCACGACCGCGCGCGCCGCACGCCGCCCGCCCGCACACACACACCCACCGTATCGCGGAAACATTGTACGGACGACCGCAAGTAAGTGGAAACAAAACACCTAGTCTATCATAGTATTTGAACTCAAGACCGCCTAGATGTAGGTTTCTCTGTAATTTTTAAATGTGCAATAAAATGTATTGAATTGAATTGAAACTCGGTTCAGACCAAGCGGAAATTTGCCCGCGCACTTTTTGACGTCATTGTCAAATGAACCATATCACTATAGCCTAAAGAACAAAACAAGGTACCTAAATCAAATCGGCAAATTTCCGCTTGGTCTGAACTGACCCTAAGGCTAGCCCTGCTCAAGGCAAATTGTTTCCACTGACGTGCGGTCGTCTGTACCTACGTATAATACGAACGCCAGCTTCACTTTCTCAGATGGATGAGTACATTTAGCCGTGCACAGTTTTCGTATAGGTAAGCAATGCAATAGCATACCGTATCTTTTCCTATTTTCTTTATTTTTCAAATATAATAGGTATAACGGAATTCACCTGGATTAATTATAATGGAATTTTGCGAATCGGCGCATCTAGTCCTAGTATGGTATGACGTACTCGAAATGAGGCGAGACAGTGAGGTGGTGCGAGTGAGTGAGAGCGGAAACGAGTGACGTGGCTGGACGTGTGACAAAGACAGAACATTACATGACATGACATGGCACAATGACAAACAGATACCACTGACCTCTATAGTTAAACCAAGTTATCTGTGAAGTGGCAGAATCAGGAACTCGCAGAATGTCATTCGGCCGTCAGCACAAAATATATAGAATGACGGGCATGGACCGATGGCAGAGCCACCCTTCCGTTCACAGATAACTTGGTATAGTCTATCTCTATACTATTATATTACACTGTCAAACTATTTCTGTGCCATAATTTTGTGCCTACCTAGGTAAGTACTAGGTTTCCGCCATTTTGGCGCTGAAGGCTATGGCGACAGTAACGTGTCCGTTCACCTAGCGTACACATAAGAGATTCTGGGCTAGTTTTAGTGCCAATTAACGAGTGTCCCTGGAACTAAGCTTCAAATGGGCACATTTATTTAGCTGTCATTCGTATGTGACAGTCCAGTGTAATATCAGAGGTCAGTGAACAGATACACTACCGCTTAAAAGTTTGGATACCTACGCAATATAAAAATTGAAAATAACATCAAAAAGTAGTCTAAAGACTAACTAAATAGTTAACTAATTTACAAAAACTAACCTAACGAAAAAACTCCTGAAATGCAAGGAAATTCCGAAAAATACAAATTATTAAGTATCCAAACTTTTGAGTGACAGTGTGCTCAGCTTTGGTCATCTTCTTTATATCATTTCACAGAAATGATGATAAAATAGTCCTTACTTACATCGAAATGTATGATCAAAATGATCATTGCAAATCACTAATTGTAAAAAGTAAGCTGACCAAGCGGTACTGATGATAAGCCTGACAGAAAAACGTTAAATGCCGAAAAAAAAACAACGTGGACATTACGAAAAGAACCAAACTTAAAAAATAAAATTGACATTCGACATTTAACGCTATAAGCAAAATTAAAGGCAAATGAAGTAGGGAGATATAATATGTATAGATGGTTTTACAAAAATAATTCGTAAGAAAAGAACCCAAGTACGTAATTCCATAGTCATAGAAACAAACTTAGTCTTAAGCAAGTTATTACAAAATAATAAAAAGTAGGCTAAATTAGATTAAAATAACATTTATAGGCTAACACAACAACACAAACACCAAATCGAAATAACATTTACCTAAAAGCGAGAGACTGTTATAAATTTCTCATTAAACCCAAAGATTTAAATGTACCTACTTACTGTCATCCGATAAACCAAGGATCAATTTTTATAAAATTATTTGTAACAGCCCAGGCGATGCTCAGGTGATAAAACAATTTGGAGCATGAATCCACACATAAAATGTAGCTAATGAAATGTAGTTTAATGATGAAATGAATAATAAAATCTTACTTTTCAGTTTCATGTGAACTCTATAATGGTGCAAGACTGGAAGTCTTATGTCAAAACAAAATAGGTACCTACTCCAATGCCTTGTTTAGTATTAAAAAAATGCGCAAAGCGCAATCAAAACTATTAGACTTGTACAGTCGTCGATTCATCTGCAGAAATACATATAGATTACGTGTAAACAAGGCATCGTGGTAGTACTCCTATTTGCCGGTCTTCTCAAACGATTTAGTGAACGCATTTCATATGACAATATTACCGGATCTTTCAAAACGCAAGTGTCATATCTTCATGCCATATAAACTATATCGCTTGAGCGTAACTTAACGACAAAGATGTCAAAAAGATATACCGGTCTTTTGCCTCCGAGAACGATGCAAGCGGTGGAGACGGGAGTAGGGGGGCGGGGGCTCCGCGGGGGAAGAACCGCATGAAGAGGGCGAAGAGTCCGACGACGCCAGCATCACATCCAGGAGGTTCGCTCGCGCCTGTAAATGCCATTACAAAGATATTAGTCGCTGCCTTGTCCAACTTTAATAGGACAGTGCGTTTGGTCAAGTAAGAGTCGAAATGCATGGTGACGCTAGAGTGAACGAGAGTGCGGAAACTCCGAACCAGCGCTCTAAAAGTGTTCACCTACAATAGCACACAGAGATAAGCCCGCGGAAGGAGTAGGTACTTGGCCATAGCTTGGCGACGCGCTCTCATTCACTTTGGTGACGCTTCCTCACCGAAGGTTTTTTATCGAAAGAAGGTGACGAAAACTTACTTCGGCACTAGTTATTACCAATACCATCGTCCTTGATTCCCGTCAAGTTGCTGATAGATTGAGCTTTGACACCACTGCACTGACGAATAATTACTGCTTCTATTTTACAGATTTCGATTCTTGGTTTAGACAGGGTTTCAAAAGTTGATTCATCGACCACGAGGGCAAAGGAACTCTAAAGAAAAACTTCATGTAATTTCAGTTGGTTCATACAAACGAATACTTTACCTTAGGGTCACTGAAGTCAATATCTTTCTCGACATGCACCCATCCTGTGGGTGCCCAAAGAGCGTTGTCTTTTTGAGCGTGTGGCTTCTCTGTTCGAGCTTCGTTTGTGACTCCAGGAACTATTGTCGCGCCCTCGCTTTGCCGGATCATTCTGGAAAATTGGGATTAACAGTTGCAAATAGTTGTAATGCGTCTGTGTCGCTTTTCTATGCTACGAGTCGAGTATGAAGCATCATTCTGTACTACTATAAGAATATTTTCTCCATGTTAAAATTTTCTTGAGATACATTGATTGAGTGGTAGCAGGAAAGGCGACCACCCAAACAAAAAGAGAGGATTAAAAATGATCTCACCTATTGAGCTCCTCAATCACATCTTTAGAAGTAGCAGCTTCATGAAAACTCAACGTATGCTCCTGTCTTACAATGATCGGCTCAGGCACTAGCGCCGCTTGCATTGTCCCTGGTCGACTCCTGTCCACCACCGGAATCTTAGATCTGGTCTTACTTGGCGACGACGGAGGTCTCTTACCCCCCATCAGAGTAGGTATACGACTCTTTTCACTTCTAGTCCTTACTTCTTTATGGGTCACTTCATTCTTATTACTTACTATCACAGTTTCAGCAGTAGAAGTGCTTGTCGTGTTCGATTCAGTCATTTGAGGAGAGCTCGTCTCTGGTGACGAATTTTCTTCCTCTTCTGGGACGGTAACTAAAGCTCCTGTGCTTCTTCTGCAAGCATTGAACACCTCTTCGACGAGGGATATTTCTGTCTCACCACTGGTGTACGGGAAGCTCGAGGATTTGGTCAAACAAGTCTCCACTTCAACTATTTCACAAAGACCTTGTTTGTTCAATAATATATTTACTGTGTTCTCTTTTAGAGCTGAATTGTCTTCTAGGCTTCGACTAGATTCAATTTCACACTGTCTATCGTCTTTAAGTTGAGTTAGTGGTTGTTCTTCAAAGTCGACTAAATTACTCATATCGATGCTTTTGTTAATTTCGTTTTTTATCTGCACTTTTAATAGATGGTTCTCATCTATTTCATTTTCTGCGTTGTCTACTCGCGCGAACTCATCGTAGTAGTCCTCGGACTCTGCGTAAGGGTCTTCACGTTCGATAAATCTCGGCGTTGATCTTGGCTCGGATACAGTATCACAATATGGAACTCTCAGTCGTTCGGCATGCATGACGTCACATGAATCGTTTTCAGAAAAACTACCAAAGGAATCTGGCCTCTGCCTATCCTCTGATATTTCGCTACGTGGACCGACAGATTCATCGTCAAAATCTGCCGAGGCATACGGGGGTGGCAATTCTCGTATTTCAGACACAGGTCGTGAAGACATCGAGTCTGACTCTTCTCTATCACGACAATATTTCTGTTGCTCAGCAATAAAGTTAAGAACATTTTGCAGCGCTTGCTCGCGATCCTGTAATGCCACAGCTTGCACATCATGAACTCGCAAATGGTTATTTGCGTCCTGGGACGGTATTCCTCTAGATGAGTTAGACGCTAAGCTTTTTGTGCTTTCGTATTTAACGAGACGATAAAAATCTCTTGTAAAATCGACACCAATATTGGCGCATTCGCCATCTTCACTAAGCGCTGTACTTGATCTTTTATCTGGTGCGTCCGAGGCACTCGACCACGAACCACCTGGAGAATGCGTCCCGGAACATTCCCACCGTTTTTCTGAAGTTTCGGCATCATCCCCTATTCTACACTCGTCAATCTCTACAGTTGCAAATCCACAATCATTCCACAAGCAGTCACCAACGTCTTCTTCTAATTCTAATGCATCATCTTCTCTAATACTAGGTAAAGTTGACAATGATATTTGACCAGGCGTGGTTATTTCAGCAAAAGGGGACTGCCTGTCAGGTAGATCTTCGCAAGATAGTGATAAGCTCCAATCTTCTAGTTCAGCCCTATCGTATTCCAAATCTGCCAAATCCCGATGTCGTTGTTGTAACGCTGATCTGGCATCATCTAACTCAAGCCAATGTTGAACGTAGTCAGCATCGTACTGGGATCCATCGGCACGTTCATCTACTGTACTACCCCACGACACTCTTTCGGAACTCGTTGTAGAAGCGATTGCTGGTCTCCTTAAGGGTCTTTCAGGCGCTGGTTTCAGATCTAATACTAATACCCCCGAGCTAGGTGTTGGGCTGTCTAGGCAGCTGCTTGTACACGTCGTGCCAGCTACAAATTTCAGACAGAGATGGGAGTCTGAGAAGCTTCGTACGACGTGTTGAAAGGGCAAAACGGGTCGAGATGGTGGGTAGCTGCCTCTGATTCCGGCAAACGCTACTCCTATGGGGAAGTAAATGTAATCGTGATCAGATGGTAACAGTCTCGCGTGTCGGCGAGATTCTCGGGGGTTGATGGAGACGATTGTTTGGTTGTCAGTTTCATCTGAGGCCTCGTTGAGGTCAGGCAAGGCTCGGTCGGCCGCATGGTCGCTTTGTCGTGATGCATCGGCCTGCACATCGCTGGACATAGTGGAGTAACCCTCGTCTTTGGCGCCGCTTTCTGGAGATTCTGCGCCCACTTCACCTACCTCGCCACACTCTTCTTCTGTTACTTTGTCATCGCTTGTGCCTGAAACATTCCAATACATTTAAATATTTCTTTCTATCCCTCAATGCAAAGTTCTTGAACAATTTACGAAATTAAATCAATTGCTAGGTCAAAACAGACAATGATCAACTTACCCCGTACAGGATCAGTACAGGGTTGAGACATGCTGAGGCTGAGGGTGGCAGGGCGCGCGGGCGCAGCCCACAGTGTCGGATCCACCGCTGACAGCGCTCGCGCCAGGTTCGCTGGAGTCACCTCCAGACCCTGAAAAGCAAAGTTAGCAAGTTAATACTATCTGAGAGGTTATAATTATTAACGTGGAATAAAGTGGAGTATGATAGAACGATGGGCTTTACCTTGAGTTCAGTCCAAATGTCGGACAGGATCTGATGGCGTCGCTTGTCGTCCTGGCTAAGGGGGTGCGGGTGAGGCGCGGGCGGCGCGGGGGGCGGCGAGTCTCTAAACGATACCAGCGAACCGCAGGAGCCAACGTCCACTAGGTGAACTGAAATGGTAGGTAATAAAGAAAAAATATTATCATGTTTTCTGACACTTTTTGTCTTATTGTATGGAATATATTTCTCAGTTCGTAGAGTTTCGTCAGCGCCGTAGCTCTACTACAATGGCAAGATTTTGTCAGTCCATTCTTCGGGTCTGAAACACCTTCTCTTTAAATACCGTCTCTTTTTATATTTCTCGTAGGTTGTGTTTGTTACATCTAAATGGCTTGACGCGTGTAGCTATAATCTGGAAGTGGATAGCATAGCATGTTTCTGTCTTATCAGGTAGTTTTTAGATGTCTCCGTATGACCGTACGGGTCACTATATGTATTTGTTATCGAACGTTCAAATTATGTAAATCTACGGTAAGGTAAAAACTTTGTGTTTTTTTGTAATGGGGTTTGCAGGTGTGTACCTGGGGTTTGCAGGTGTGTACCTGGGGTTTGCGGGTTTGTACCTGGGGTTTGCAGGTGTATTACCTTGCAAGTCGCGGGGCGTATGCGGGGTGAGCGGCGTGTGCGGCGTGGCGGGAGAGGGGCGCGGTGCGGGGCGCAGCTGGCGCACGAGCAGCGTGCTCAGCGCGCGGTTCTGCGTCTCCAGCTCGCGCACTCGCGCGCGCGCGCAGCCCAGCTCCTCGCGGACGCTCTGCAAGTAACAGAGTCGAACGTGAAGAAAACTGAATAAAGTGCATAAAGCAGGCAGGTATGTAGTTGGTATAGAGTTCTTAATTCATAACTCAGCAGCACTATGCAGAGTTGAGACTTGAGACCCTTTTCACGACAACAACTAGATTTAAGAAGCGTAAAAAATAAAAATACCTATGTAATAGCTTTTTAGTTGATAGTATCAGCTATTATAGCTGTACGTATAATACGTATACTATGTCAAAAATATTAGGTAATAATAAGTAATTGATGGTTGCCTGATATAAAATCATCATACTAACTTATAATTACGTGAAGAAAAAAAATAATAATTAAAAAATAAATAAATAATTAATTATTAATTTTTATTTTAATTTTTTAAAATTTTTAATAAGTATCAAGAAATCTCTGAAAACAATTACCTTTCCATGTGAGATATCCATCCAATAATGAGAGGAAAGTTACTTTTCTCTCATTATTACTTGCTTTGCTTTACAATTTATTCGTTCATTAATTTCACGTGAATCTACTCGAGTGAGAGATATCAATTTCAATCTTTAACCAAGTTTGCATAAAGATAAATTCCCTTAAAAAGTTACTTCTGTTTTACCCTCTTCAATTTAAAGCTCTCGTCAGTGTCTTCAAAATAAACGCGTATATTTTAATTACGCTTCATTAGTTAAATTAAATTCAAGTACGGTAATTGACGGGTGGTAATTACAAGGGGAGATAGCATGGCAACACAGCTCTAAATGTTGCCAACTTTTAATACCATAGATAGATATGCGGGCGACAGAGCGGGTTTGTTTATTAAAAGATTTTGAGGAAGTTACGGAATTAATTTCAAAATTAATTAGTTAAGTCAGTATCAAATTTTATGTAAGTAAGTATATTTTGGTGTAAATTAAAAGTTACTAAGTACATAATTACATTTATGACTTACTAGAAGACAAAGATTTGCATGTATTTATATTTAAGTTAGATATGTATAAGTCTATTCAATACACTTTATTGCACATTTAAAAATTACAGACAAAAAAATAGAAAAACAGATACAGTAATGTACATCTAGGCGGTCTATTTAGATAATTTATTTTAAACTCAAGTAAATTTTTTCTTTCGGCAGTTCAAGTTACAATTTTTAATGATTTTATTGTTACACAATCAATATACTTACTAATAGAAGTTATAGACAAAGCAATGATGAGAATTTTAAGACTGAGCGGTAAAACAATACTTTGTATATCGAAAAATTGCAGTAAAGATGTTTATAGAGCTAGATAGGTGACTGTAAGTGACAATAACAATCACACTCGACCATTAGAACCAATTTCACTAAATAATGATCATCCTCTTTTAGTCTAACATTAAATAAGCAATCACATTAATATTTAAAGATTATCTACCTACCTATAGGTATATTATTTTCAACAACAACAAAAAGACGTTTATATGTCGTGTAAGTTTTCAATTAAAGAAGTAAGGTAGACTTACCTTACCTACAATGGTACCTACTTTCAATAGACTTGTTAGTATTTACCTAATACTGCAGTTAACAGCCTATTAACATGTCCCCACTGCTGGGGCTCAGGCCTACCCTCTCAAAGAGGCGTACGGGCTACAGTCCACCACGCTAGCCCAGTGCGGGTTGGTGGACTTCACATGCGCCTTAGAATTTTATTCTACCGCGTATGCAGGTTTCCTCACGATGTTTTTCTTCGAGCATTCAGTAAATGTACTTACTTAAATTTCGAGAAAAAACCCATTGGTACATGGCCCAGCCGGGGATCGAAACTCCGGACCTTTAAATATGACAGGCCGCGTCTTATCCCCGACGCCACTGACGCTCACTTTACCTATACTTGTGTAACTGTAATTTAATCATTGATCGTTTCAATATCCAAATCCTATTTATACTATACTGCAGTAAAGTAATTAATGTCATATCACAGATCCTACTTGATAGATGTTCATCCCCGTTGATTGGTAGTGATAGCAAATTAAGGCGCCATGTGTGACGTCATATGGTATTCAACTCTTGAACAGTAATTAGAGACGCTACGGGGTGCTCCTAGACGATGAACGAGCACAGGGTGGGGTTATTAAGTTATGAATGGTAATTGACCGAGCGAGCGAAGCGAGCGAAGCGTCTACGTTTCGAGACTGGCCAAAAATGCTCTTGTCCGTCTGTCTGTCTGTCTGTCTGTCTGTAATTCTCTACAGGTCGCATTTTTCAACCGATTTTGACGAAAATTTGGCATATGTATAAATTAATTAAACCTACAAAATGAGTAGAATAAAATTTTGAAAAACATTTTTTTTAGAGTACCTACCATACTCGCAAAGTGGGAGTGAACTTTTTTTTTCTTGTGAATCCCATAGTGTGGAATATCGTTGGATAGGTCTTTCAAAAATATTGCTGGTGTGTGAATACCATTTTTTCGATTTAGGGATCCGTTGGCGAAATATTAAGCTTTAAAGCGGTAATTTTTGTTAGAGTCACGTGTCCCCCCCCCCTGCCAGCTAAACGGTTGCTTCTGGAAATGTGAAAAAATTCATGGCAGTAGCATATATAACGTAGTTACAAGGAAAACTATTACGGCTAAGTAGGTTCTATTAGTTTTTGAGTAATAGTGGATCGACTTAAGAAAGTTGAAAAAATAAATTATGTTCATAGAACTGCATACGTAAAATGGAAAATTATTTTTTTCCGCGTGATATCCATGGTGTGGGGTATCGTTGGATGGGTCTTTCAAAAATATCGCGGGTGTGTGATAAACATTTTTCGATTCAGGGATCCGTTTGCGAAATATTAAGCTTTAAAGTGCTAATTTTTGTCACTTTAGTAGGTACTTTTTCTGTTTCCAAAGTTGACTTTTGTTGGTTTCTTTTAGGTTTGGTTTACAAGGGCTGGCGAGGTCTACTGTTCTCACGGAACTACTAGTTTTGTCAAGTGAAGACTGTCGCATAATGTAATCCATCATGGGATAATTTGTGATGATTAACTTCTGCTATTAGGTTCCATCTTTAGAATTAAACAATGATACATAATACAAATGCGTCAAGTGTATGTATCATGTTAATTTTACATTTATTAGAATATATGGGAACTGCTTATTGACATACGGCTGTATGTTATGTACAATAACAATGGCTGAAAAAGAGAAGAAAATGTTTTTTTACAAGGCCACAAACGGCACGCAATGAAACTAAATAATAAACAGCCATGTTTTAAAAGGCCAAGGCAATGGTATTTTTGTGCGGTGTTATTACTCCAATTCCAACTTCTAAGTGAAGGTTTCAGTAGCAACTGGAAATAAACATAACAATAAAAGCAAGCTTCCAAAAACATACGTTCCCTCATTATCTCCTATCGCTGCACATTCTTTATCCGAAAACTTCGCGCCAAAACCCGAAACAACATGGCCGTCGTCCGCGATCTGGATTTAAACGCAAACGTTCGCATTATCGGCCAGATTATACCCAGATTATAGTGGGCCAGGGCTTCGGTGAAATTATTACGGTGTGGTGGCTAAGGCCAGAGTCCCGGAAAGTCCCGTAGTGTCCCATTTTGGGCGATTTATGTGCAAGTGTAGCGCCGCCTAATCCGCACGCGGGGCAAAGTAGATATAATTATGAGAAAACAATTTCTGGGATGCATTTAAATGTTACCATCGGATTAGAGAGACAGAACTAAGGGATTTAGGGTGAAGTATTTGTGCTTTTGGCATTTGGAAAACATGCCCTACCTACGAGTACCTACCTAAGTCGTTCTGTTTTTTTTTGTTTCATGTAGAAAAATAAAAAAATATATTAATAAGATTATTTTTCGGACAGGGAGAAAAAGCCAGAAGTGTGTTGCGTTAGGTTAAGCCTTCAAATCCCATTGTAGTTAGAAGTCACTTCTACGCTCTTCTAAGCTATATCTACGCTAAAAACAGACCAATTCCTAAACATCTGCACTGCTCAACCCTCACCTTTGAGCAGCTCGCTGCTCAGTCTCCGGCCATCTTTCACCTTCTGCTAGAACAGTCCCTGATAGGGACTCAAAATATCGATGAGAGTAGCACCAACCTACATGGTAATGAGTGTACCTCTCACTTGCCTTAATTTCTGCCGCTTTTTAACTTCTCCACATTATCCACCGCCTGTTCTGCTCTGCAACCCCATTGTCGATTCAATCTACCCTGCTCTGTCTCCTCCTGTTTGAGTGTACCTCTCACCTTCCTTAATTTCTGCCGCCCTTACTTCTCCACATTATCCACTGCCTGTTCTGCTCTCCAACTCCATTGAGTCTCCCTGCTCGTCTCCGTCTCTCTCTCACCTTCTGCGAGAGCAGCGCGCGCACGACCTGCTGCGCGACGTCATCAAGCCGCCGCTCCTGCTCCCCGCCCCCTAACTCCGCGACGGCTGATAGCTGACCGCGCAGATGCTCGTTCTCAGCGCTAAGCGTCGACAGCTGACTTTGGTAGTGCGCTGCTGACGTCTGGAAAGAAACGGGACATAAGTCTACCTGGTAGGATGAGGCTGTGGACTCTACCGGACTATAGGAAAAAGGGAAGATAATGCTACGGCGAGTTTCTTCCAATCCCTAATTAGAATTATCGTTGGTTGTCTTTAAACCTTAGTTAATTAAACAATTTAGTAATCGTCAAGTAGGTCTAAAAATGCTTGTGGCAGAAAATGAATGTAATTTTACTCATTATAAAGTAATTTCTGAATATACAATACCTATCTTTTTAATTTTCCACTTATTTTGTTAACTGTTCCATCATCAACACATGACAGAGCCACGCCGATCGTCTAAGTAGCTGTCGTGTTTTTAAAACACCCTAAAAAGGGCCCATCATTCGCACTCTTAATTAAGAGACCGCCCACAGTCAGTAGGAAAAATAAACAAACCATGATAACCTGACCTACCTCGTCCCTACCAGTGGAAAGACTCGACATTCATCGTTAGGGCTCTTGTGATATTTGATTGGCATCATGGCCTGACAAGTTAAAAATTTCACTTCCAAAAACAAATTCTGCTTTCAACAGTATGGGATTGCGTTTCAGAACAGCTGCAAGTGTAAGTTTGTAGCGAGGTTTCATTAGTCATCAAGTGAGGGCACGATACAAAGCGCGCCGCGTGTTTGTCTGTATGTCTCACTGAAACAACACACGCTTGATACGGCGTCAAAGGGGTGAGCTTTCAATGTGAAAGGTTACGCGTACCTATTCAATTTTGACATTGCTTTCACAGCTGTTTACGGACTATCTAGGCTAGTAGTTGTCCACTGTGTTGGTGCAACATCAGGTAGGTACAAACCAGAGTGGCCTAAATAGAAGTTATGTCTAAGTTCGGAGTCTGTCAACGTTTTCGAAGGAAAATACCCAATAAAGATTATTATAGTACCTTTCGTAGCAACGCTCTCTTTTATTATGATAAAAACTTCAGTCTTACTCAGAATCTTGCTGTTACTTATAAGTTTAAACTGAAATGCCTTCTTTCGTTTTATCTCTAAGCAGGATGACCTGTGCTTTTCATTTAAATACCTATGTATGTTTGTTTGTCTTCAGCTCAAAGCGTATATAGGATACTGAATGAACAAGGGCTTGAAAAATGTATCAGTCCACCTTTTCCAGCTTTAAAGACTTTAAAATCATAATAGAACTACAGAAACTACTGATTTTACGTACCTGGGTAGGTACTTGTTGTCTTGACAAAGTCAAGTTTGTTGTTTTGACATCGATCAAAGCAAGAAAAATAATTAAAGTTAGACGAGAGATTGTTACACATTAGGTCGAATATGACAAAAATTATTAAATTTCTAATGTTTTTTTATAGGTAATTGTTTGTTTGACGGTCTTGTAACCAAGGTATTTTATGTTAGATCAGCTAGGGTTTAAATCTTACCGTATAACTTTAAGGAGCTGTATATAGGCAGTATAGGCTACTTGAAAATAGTTTATTACCCGGTTTAATAGTATTATGTAAATTAATTAGGTATAGTAATTTTATAAATCTAACTTTTTCAGGAAATAGAATCAAAATGAAAAACATTTCATTACTATAAGTACACTGGGTACATTTATACAACGTAATTTTTTTTTATCTATACCACCGCTTTCAAGATGTTAGCGCTGGGAAGAAGTGGGTCGTTGTGGCCCACCTGGTATAAGTACGGTATTTTATATTTATTAATATAAAAAAGCGAAAGCCAATCTACAAACAAACACTCATTTGGTAAAAGTGAATACCTATCTGTTTGTTGTATTTTATGTAATTACAACCCCTCTTATTCCCAGACTTCAGCCATTTCCACGTTGCCAGTTAAATCGTCGAATTTAATTCATATGTGGGTAGGTACTGGAGTCCGCAGGCTGCTCACAAAGCAGGTGGTTAAGTGCACACGGGATCCGAATTGGATTTTCATCAAACAACACATCGGACCCAAATGAATTGGAATTTATGGAATTCGTCAGTATTGACATATGATGTCTAAAAGCTTTGAATCAACTAGAAAAAACCATTTAGGCACAGGAAGTTGAATTCCTAAAATGTTGAACTTTGAGACACTGATACAACGGATTTTTAAATTTTTTGTTTAAAATATTGATTGTCTGGATTTCCTGTCAAAATCAAAATGATTTTAGGGTAGTGGAGAAATAAATTGAAATACGCTCTAATAACGATAATAAATGTAGGTAGGAAGGTACTTACCTAATTAAGTATAACTTAATTATTTTGCAAATAAAATGAATGTTTTTCATGAAATTTCCGTCGTTTTCCTATCATTGCAAAGTAATTTTATTTTACCATGTTAGTAGGATATTCGTGCGTTAGTGTGTCCTCTCCCATAATATTCCATACATTCACAACGTCATCATAAACCGTGCTGCGCTGTGCTGTGCTGCATTCGGTTTGACCCGGCCTATAATCAATACGAGTACTACAGTTGCAACAGAATTTGCCTACATACAAAGCTAAGCGATTTTACCAAATGGATATTTGTAACATAATTATGTCCTGCAACTAGCCACATTACTATAAGCATTGGACATTATCATTATATATCTACGCTACGTAACGACATTTACTAATGTCATTACACCTATAAATCATAGACCCTTGATTAGCTCTATGACTACGATTTATCAAACGCAGCCAGTTTTCTGTAATTTTCTTTTGTTTGCGTAATTTAAGTTAGAATTGTGTTTCTGCTTCTAGAACATTATAGTTTTCGTTTTAAGTAGGTAAAAGGTCTTTTAACATGTCACAAAAAGTAAGCGAGAATTTGGTATGTCTTTTCCCACAGTAAAAAGTTTGTTGTTGGTTTTAACTATCTTGTATACTCCCCACAAAATTTTCTGGAGATATTTAGGAAATACTCACAAATACAAAATTTTAATCAAATCGCTTCACTAGGCGCCAGGCGAGGTGACCCACACACACATTGGTAGGTACCTACTTAAATCATACATACATTTATAGTATCGACTTTATTCGATTCTATATCTGTACTAAAACAATCGATTATCAAAAACGCAATTTTTTTCGCACGATCTCAAAACTTCCTTCACTCCTACTGAATAGGAGTCGTTCGAAAGTAAAAGCGCCGCGTGAACCTCGTTTTAATTGGTCTTGTATGACCGATAAACATTTACGTCATTAAAAAAACTTGCACTTTCATAAGATTAATGATTCTCTTTTCAAATGGTAACTCAACCTTGACTAGATTAATCTCAGAACGACGTTGTTTCTCAGGGCCGGCGCTAGAAATAAGGGACCCGTCATTTTAATTAGTGTTTGAGAACACTGTAACTATAGTAACCTGGATCTTACGGCTCATACATTCCATAGATCTTTCAGAATTAGGGAAGATCCTGGTCCAAATTCCTTGCGATATTAAAATCAACTACTTAGTTCATCATCATCATCATATCAGCCTGTAGACGTCCACTGCTGGACAAAGGCCTCGAAGCTGAAGTGGCAGTGGGCTGGGCACATCGCTTGTAGAACTGACGGCCGTTGGGGCAGAAAGGTTCTTGAGTGGCGACCACGTATCGGAAGACGCAGCGTAGGCAGGCCTCCCACAAGGTGGACCGACGATCTGGTGAAGGTCGCGGGACATAGCTGGATCAGGTTAGCGCAGGACCGGTCGTCGTGGAGATCCCTGGGGGAGGCTTTTGTCCAGCAGTGGACGTCTACAGGCTGATATGATGATGATGAAATTCAACTCATCGGTCAGATCAAGCGTGATTTAGATAGATAGATAAAACATTTATTTCTTACTGCAACACATATATGACAAACAAGATAAACATACAAAAAAGTCCTAAAACAATTATTTTGAATTTTGTTAGGCATGTGTCGCAGCAACAAAATGCCGCTGACTCAGCATACTGCTGCAGCACGCTGCGCGTACTGCGGCGCTGGGATTCTGTCAGCACCACATTTCGTTCATATTAACATTTACACATTAGGCCCTTTGAATTCCTGGGCCCACTACGTCCCCACTAAGTCCTCCCCTGTCCCAGGGCCGTTGTTTCGTACGCAAGAGCGCGAACAGCGCCCTTTCAGCGGAGTGATTACATTTGCGGCAATAACTGGAATTAAAACGCGTCGGTCGGTGGTCCATTAATCATGGCCTGCAGTGTAGACATCATTAGCTTTGTTCGGTCACGCGGCGACAACTGCGGGGGGAACAAGTTACTTTTAGATACTTTTAGAATTTCGGTACCAAAATAGATACCTACAGATTTTTGTACAAATGTAGCCTTATATAGCCACTGTAGCCAGGTTATAGTCTACTAGCCGATACCCCGCGACTTCATCCGTGTTATAAAGTATAAGTACTATTTATATGTTAATCAAATTTTTTTTACCCGTTCTAATCATGTCAGTTATTTAGTTTTAAAGTTTGTCAATAGATGGCGTTAGGTGTATTTTACACCTCGCTGTCATTTGGTTCTTGGCAAGATACTCGTATTTTTATCTTAACTATTCGTATCTTCATCATCATCAACAGCCTATTAATCTCCCCACTGCTGGGGCTCAGGCCTACCCTCTCAACGAGGGTGTTCCGGCTATAGTCCACCACGCTAGCCCAGTGCGGGTTGGTAGACTTCACATGCGCCTAAGAATTTCTTCTTCGGCGTATGCAGGTTTCCTCACGATGTTTTCCTTCACCGTTTGAGAGCAGTCAGTAAATGTACTTAAGTTTCGAGAAAAACCCATTGGTACATGACCCAACCGGGGATCGAACTCCGGACCTTTCGATATGATAGGCCGCGTCTTATCCCCAGGGCCACTGACGCTCTTGTTCGTATCTTAACTTATGTTAAATTAACCCGTGAAATTATCCTCCAGTTTTTACCTCTTTATTATTAGTATAGTTATAGATGTAGTCTATAAAAGGTAGGTAATGTATAGTCTATTTGAAGTGGAAATAGTTAATAGATAGATGCAGCCTCCAATTTAGCCAGATTACCTTAGACCTTAACCCACCGCGAGTTTGTGCAGAATAATTGAGATCGAGAATAGCAATAACAATTCACCTTTTTACGCGTTTCCATCTACTTACGATATTTAAATTATATTTGATGGATGTAAAATCAGAAACTTATTCTGAAGTTTATTTAGAAAGCAGCGGCCCAATCCAACTAGAAACTGGGCTTCATACACTATATGGATGGACGACTCTGCCGAAATGATAATAAATTTCTAAATAATTATGTAGATTACTGCGTGATGCCCTAATATCCTTATTTTTGTTAATTTAGATTTGTCTTTTCTTTTCTTTTTCTTTTTCTTTTTCTTTTTCTTTTTCTTTTTCTTTTTCTTTTTCTTTTTCTTTTTCTTTTTCTTTTTCTTTTTCTTTTTCTTTTTCTTTTTCTTTTTCTTTTTCTTTTTCTTTTTCTTTTTCTTTTTCTTTTTCTTTTTCTTTTTCTTTTTCTTTTTCTTTTTCTTTTTCTTTTTCTTTTTCTTTTTCTTTTTCTTTTTCTTTTTCTTTTTCTTTTTCTAGGGAATTATGTCAAAAAATCTGCCCCGCGCGGCAAATAAGTAACTCTTTACCTACTTATAATAACGGAGGCCCATGTCCAGTAGTAGACGTTTACAGAGTATCGTGTCGTATGGTCCTGTGTGCACGGACTAATTGGTTTAGTTAGTACGCAAGTATGCGGGCCGCGGCACGGAGCGAGTGCGGTAACGTAATTATGAAGATCCCGCTTGCTGCCTGCCGCCCCGTTCGTCGCCAGGGCCGGCTGCACGCGGGGCGGTTGGCCCCACTACAGGGCGCTAATAGACTAATAAATCTGTCTTTTGAGTTTTTAACCTCTCGAAACCTCACGGATCTCTAGGGAGCAGGCACTTCCATGACTTTATAAATTTTAAAGTGAGTCAAGTTTAAGTTATCAAGTTATCACAAAATAAATAATAGCCTACAAGTACTTATTGTAACTTAATTGGAGGATATTTTAGCTTGCAATTTTGCTTTACAGCAAATAAAAAATCCCCCTGGGTTTCCAAAGGGTAAAGCGGTTTATATGGTTCTCATGGAAAGCTTTTGACAGGCTTAACCCTATTTATCAGTTGGTTTTTTAAACAATCAACTTTATGTAGTCAGTCAGTGGGGCACGATAAATCTATCACTACTAATTAAGTTATTAAGGTATAAGTAGAACTTTTTGTTACCAATCACAAAGACTTAATTTGAGACACATCCTGTTGCTATGTCAAAATAAACAGATGTTAAAAGAGCCACAAAACTATACCTTACATAAAACCGGGGCTCGATTTTCCTGAGTGCGGGCCTGCACTTCAGGGACCGTAATGAATAACTCTCCAGCATGCAGTTTAAAATGCATCGAGTTTCGATTAGATAGTTTGTTGGGGGTACTCAGATTTAACTATTTAGTTTCGTTGCGGTAAGAGTAGCATTGCTAGGTGGAATTCACAATGGAAATACTTCTCTTAGGTAGCAGCAAGTAGATACTAAGTATTATGTGGTTAGTAAGAATTTAGTTTTAGATTTTAGAACCGAATGACAGCCTCTTAAGAATCACTATTAAGCGTAACACAGACAGCGCGGCGGCGTTGCGAAATAAGCGTTGCGGCGGCGAATCTGCGGAAAGCGAATAAAAAGCGGAGCCCTTCAGACAGGAATACCGCTAGCGGCGGCGGCGCGGCGGCGGTTTGTATGAAGAACGCTGCGCACCGCGCCGCCGCCGCTCTGTGTAGGGGTTCTCATACACTACAAAGGAATACAACGCGCCGCCGCCGCTCCGCAACGCCTGTCTGCGCAAATCTGTCAAATCAAAACGTCAAATCTAAAAGGCTTCATACTATTTCGAACATTACAAAAAATTACCGCGACGCTTTCGCACCGCCGCCGCCCTGTCTGTGTTCCGCTTTAATGTTTCCACAACTCTGTCTTTGTAAAATTAAGGTCCAACTGACTCCTATAGATAATTTTGATCAGGCAACCGAGACCTATAACATAGGTACCTACTAAAATTATACTGTGGTCTGAGATATTTTATATAAAGATTACCTAGGTACCTAGTTATTTTAAGTTATTCCGTAGAAATTTATAAATGTTGTGGGGACGCAAGTATTTCTACGATTTTAGAAGACTTAATTTGCCGATCGGTTGCAGCATTAAAAAGTAAAAAATAGAGATTATAAGTACTTAATAGATAAGACGCGGCCTATCACATCGAAAGGTCCGGAGTTCGATCCCCAGCTGAGCCATGTACCAATGGGTTTTTTCTCGAAACTTAAGTACATTTACTGACTGCTCTCAAACGGTGAAGGAAAACATCGTGAGGAAACCTGCATACGCCGAAGAAGAAATTCTTAGGTGCATGTGAAGTCCACCAACCCGCACTGGGCTAGCGTGGTGGACTATAGCCCGAACGCCCTCGATAAGAGGGTAGGCCTGAGCCCCAGCAGTGGGGACATAAATAGGCTGTTGATGATGATAAGTACTTACCCACTAAGCTAAAAATCAGAGAAAAATTAGCTGCCAAAGTGAGCGTTCTACTTCGAAAGAGCATCAACGCCTTACCTCAACGCGACTCCTTGGGGGTACCCTTTATAAATACCCACTACCTGACAACAATACGAAAAATACTCGGAACTGTAATAAAAGCTATACGGATGCTAACAGCCACACACACATGCGTCTGCATCCGTGTGGATACAATGAAAAATTTAAAGTGTGGTGCAAGTGACAGGTTCGTGACAAGGCCGCGACTTGCTCAGCTAGGCACAGAAAGTTAAGTGGTCCCTACACGATCATGCTGCATGACATGCATTACGTGTTGTCACTCATGCATGACCGTCTAGTTGAAGTGATAGACGCGAAAGACATGCAAACTACGTGCTGGCCGTTGATTGACATGCAAGCGTACTCTTCACTGTACTAAGTGATTGATAGCAAGCATGAGGGTCCATCATGCAGCATGTAATTCACGTAAACGTAAGGTGTGTCATGCAGCATGATAGTGTAGGGACCGCTTTAGACTGGCAGCAGGCAGCGCTCCCGCCACCGGCTTTCCACCGGACCGGTGCGATGACGGTTACTACCATGTTATTACTTACTCTAAGGGTCGAGGCAGACCAAGCGGAAATTTGCCCGCGCACTTTTTGACGTCATTGTAAAGTGAACCATATCACTATAGCCTAAAGAACAAAATCGTAAAATGACTTCTGCACGTCGGCGTCGCCTCGCGCTCGAGGTCATTCATACGATTTTCTTCTTTATAGTGATATGGTTCACTTTACAATGACGTCAAAAAGTGCGCAGTCCCTAAACCGGCGAAAAAAAAAAAACGGCACAACTAGAGCTAGTTGGAGACTTACACTAAGGTGTACATGGATATCGCAATTGGCCATAAATTTATGATTTGGCCATTTGCGTTCTTGGTAATTTACGAACTTGGTCATTCACCAATCGAAGAATTTAAGTACGCAATTGGCCATAAATTTATGGTTTGGCCGTTTGCGTTCTTGGTCATATGCGTCGAAAGGATCTCTTCGCCCCCACTTTGATGGACACCGATCCTAAAGGCCCAATAGGTAATTAATTTGAGTAATTTACTTTAGCATAAGTATATAAACCGTAAGATTTGCTGGTGACCTGGTCTATTATCACCCCTATAAATCCCAAACTAGCTACTTGGTAAATATATATAACTTTAAAGTAATTATTTTGAGGATACAATCTAGATGTGGTCCATCCCTCACTTGCACCAGCTCACCCATACATCCGCAGAGAACATGGCCGAAGTAAGGACATTAAAATGGCGGAAAGCGGGAAATCGGCTATGCACAATGGCTGGGGTTTCCCGGTTTAAAAGGCTCCCCCCGCCCCGCCGGCCGCGCCCCTCTAAACAATAATTCAACTTCACCCTTCCGAAGTGCAAGGGCGCAGTTACAGAGGGCAGGTTTAACGTTTTTAGGGATGAGTTGGTTAATAAATCGATTATCGATTTTTGGACGAATTACTTTCAATAAAAGTAATGCCCATTAGCAAAATCGTATAGATTTGAGAGGATTTGTTGATAATATAGTAATAATAGCGCGTCGTCTCGTCTAGGCCCTGGCAGAATTACCAGCGTCGCAGCCACTGCCGGCTGCGGCACATGCTGAGTCAGAGCCTTTCCACTGGCACGACACACAGGCACACGCACGGCTACTGCGCTCTCGCGGGCTCCCAACGTCTTCTAGACAAGACAACAGTAGGAGTAATATTGTGTCTCGTTGGGTGCCCGCGAAGCGTTCAGGTTAATTTAAGCTAGTCTATTGTACATCTGTTAATTGTTTGTGAGTTTGTGTTGTGTCAATGAATAAATGTCTATCTATCTATCTATATGAAGCGTGTTTGGAGAAATCGTTTTTGTTTTGTATTTATTTGCTAACATCTATTAATTATCATCTTGTCAACATTTCAATTCAATTCAATACTCTATAATGCACATAATTAAAAAAACTGAACACAATAATACTTTAGACTTAGAAGGTACTTCTAGGCGGTCTTATCGCTAAAAGCGATTTCTTCCAGACAACGTAGCTAAGTACCTACCTACAACCATTACGTCAATGAACATGAAAGTACCTACTTAGTTCTTATAACTGACGGACAACGAAGTGGTCCTTAAAGGGTTACTTTCTTCCTTTTTTGAAGTACGGAACCCTAAAAAGAAATACTTTGAAAAACCTCGATAAATGGCCTTAACTATTATCTACATTCAGGTGCGAGAGTCAGTTTAAAAAACCTAACGACTGACCTAGACGTTTTGGTGTTTTGCATTGTTGAATTGACAATTGTCAACCGAAGCTGAAATTGACCTATCAATCGACACAACTACGGAAATATCGCTCATTCACGCAACTCACACTCTATAGTTGAAGTTTAATTTAGCATCGGCGTTTTGCCTTCGTTGTCGATAGAGTGTGACATCACTAGACTCGGTCAGGGCTAGGGTGCATCGTTTTGTTTATCTGCGCCCCCGCCGGCCGCCCCGCCGTGTCACATTTACACTCGCACACTAATTGTGTTGCCAGATATTCGGTTATGTTATTTGTAAATTGTTATTTAGGGCTCTTGCTTGGTGCGGTATGACCCTCCATAGGTATCTAATGTCTGAAACGGTTATTTCCCGTAGAATTTCTTGACGGCTGAATGAGTATATAGTCACAGATTGTTTGCACATCGCTGACAGTGTGTATAGTCTATGTGTGCGTAAGCGAGACAGTGTGATACATAGAGATGTCCAAAAACTTAAAAATTTGATTCGGATGATCGAATCAATGAACTATTTCTTGAAAATGAATGAGCGTCTCTAGTGAACCCCCGCACAGCTCTTTTTTTTTTTTTAAATATTTTATTGCATGTAAGTACACTGGGTACATTTATACAACGTAAATTTTTTATCTACCACCGCTTCCAAGGTGTTATATAGAGCTGGGAAGAAGAAGCGGCGCAACAAACTTCTCTCAAAGTTCCCCTTTGACACCTAAAATTTATCATTGCGCAGAAATCAGCCAACTTCACTCAGCCGCCATTAAACTCTACGGGGACTATACGTTAATATCATATTTGTATGTAGTCTGTCAGTCCGTTATTTATCAGTTATTAGGAGGGTGGAGGCGACGTTTGTCCGCAGAGGATCTCATATCAACGTCTTGAACAAGGGGTTCACTTCTCCGGTATGTACTAAAACTTACCATGAAATAGATATAGACATTAATACAAATAGAATTCCTATGTGCTTTAAATAAATAAATTTTCTAAGGTTTTCCAGATTGTTCATTTAAATTAATTTGTAAAACAAAACCGACGGTTTAGAGAAAAATATTCTTGGATTTGTTTTGGTAAAAAAAACTTCTGAAAAAGGCCTCTGAGAAATGAACCAACTGTAAGTGTGTGTGTGTTTAGCCAGAGAGTTTAATATGAAGTATATGAGAAAACTTTTTAGTTCACTATTTAGCTGCGGAATACTGCTACGACCGACGTAGAGCGCGTAGCACTACGGGATTTTCATAGAAAACATGAACGCATTTTTTTATATTGTACGTGACCATATTAAGCGTATCCCAGACACACGCGGCCTGCGGTGGCGGCCTACCGCAGGCCGCAGCCTCAATATGACAACGCAGGTCGCGCGTGTCTGAAGTCTCACATACATTGCATAGGGAAGACAACAGGCCGCCACCACCACCGCCACCTGTGACTGCGATACGCCTTATGGATTGCTTATTATGACAAGCTGGTCACTAACTAATATTACACTATGCTAATATTATTACCATAGAAATACAGTCCTGGGAGCGTAGCGAGCTTTTTCTGTGTTCTGTGATTATTACCCATTACTTGATTGGAAACTAACGCCGGCGGCGCCGTCATTCAGTCTCTGACGTCTTTCGTTACCACGTGTTTTCGAAACAAAACAGAAAACCGCCCGGGTTTCCAAAGGTTTGCTTTTCAAACGGAAACTGTCGTTTCGATCTAATTACATCAAGTTGTTAGAGATTCCAATGCCATCGTCAACTAGGTTTGACTCATTTTGTCCGGTCATTTGGCGACATTAAAGAACATTTATCGGCCGGAGGGGCACGGCCTATCATTTTTGGATTATGGCCCCTGCTAGAGGGAATTAATTTGCGAAAGCACAGCTTCCAGACCAACATATCTGGACCTTCGGCACTTCAAACACCCCCCTATCGATCTATGCCTTTTTATCTCAATCAGCGGGGGTCGGGGTGTCTGGATAGTTTGGTCCGGTCACACTGGACGTTCTTTGAGGGATTATGAACGGCGGAGTGTGTTTGAAAGGGGATGAGATGTTTTTGCGTAATTAGTAGGAGGCCGTTCTTGCGATAAGTGGTGCTTAGTGACGAAACGGTGCCAGGCATCGGTCGGCGTATAAGTCCATACCAAGTTATTATAAAAATTATATAAAAAACGTGCATTGCAACGTATGACTTTAACCCAAAACTTCTATTAAGTTTAGTAAATCGTTCAGAAGGCAATTTTACGCTTTCACAATAAACTGCCATAGTATATCTTGATTATGAAGGATAGAAAATATAAGAAAGAATTTTATTAAATAAAAACTTTGTATGCGAGCTAAAAATAAGTAGACGATTGTTTGAACTAACAACAAGCAAAAATAAATGCTAACACATTAGGAAGCTTGATAAAAATTTACGTATATAAAGACGTATACGTTATTTACGTATATACATGAGTACACTGTAATAATGCTTAATGTTTCTACAATACAAATATTGCACAAAAATATATTATGGATTGTTCAGGTGTCTACGCCTGTGATTGTAAATGTGATTTAAATATCAGGTATTATATTCTTCCACGCGACTTCAGTTAACAAACTCATGTTGGATTTACAATATAGATATTCACATAAATGTTACGCTTCCACGACTTCTGACAGAAAGTTACAAGAAAATATCTTAGCAAATAGATTTAATAAAACTCGAGATGCTGACAACATAAAAATGCTAAAAGATATTAAAAGTAGGGGTGCTTCACAACACAATAGGTCGGACTCAGGTACGATGCGAACATCATTCAAAATGTGACGGGAAATGGAAAAATCAAAATTCACATCCGCCATTCCAGTTTGCAGGGGGAGGAAGATAAGGGACCGGGAACGGTGACCGACAGTGGGAGCGTAGCGAGCTTTTTCCGTGTTCTGTGCCGACAGTCATAATATCATATTATTATCTATTAAAAGTGAATATATCTTACATCTAATAATTTTATACGAACAGACTGACTAGGTATTTAATTGTTATATTTTTACGGGTTTTGGGCCTTCCTTCTTAAAACAAATTATAGGTACGCGCCTAGTTTAAAATTGTTATAATCTAGATTATAACAAAAAAATCTCTCTTACACCTTATTATAATTACTTACACCTACTTAGATATCTAATTATTATAATTACTTACACTAAGTAGGTGTAAGTAATTATAATCCATTTCAAATTGAACGTTTTGGAAAAATCTGTATGTGATAAGATAGAATCCCGTTAATTCCAAACCGAACAATTAAAAAGTTTAAAGTAATCTACTTACATATAAGATTACACTTACGTATAAGTTTGAGACGACCAGATAAAAGTGACATGTGCAATTTTTGACTAACGATCGATGAGTTTTTATCCATAGATCAAAAAATATACAAACGAGAACTAGATACGCAGACAATGCCCTGCGTATAATGAAATATTTTGCATATTTGTATTTGATTCCACAGTTAAATCTCTAATCATACATGACCCACCAAACCTTAAACAAAGAATAGAATGAGAGACCATGTTACACTGGTGTTGGTAAAATTGTCCGCGAAGTAGGGTTCTCAGTGAATTTTTAATTTCGCAGCTTACAGAATATTTGGGGAGCAATTTGTGAGTTAATATTGTATGATGTGGACTTTGTAGACGGTGGACTGTTCTGCTTAAACTTTTTATGAGTGTCTTGAAAGGACTTTCGGAGATGGGAAAAGTTGAGAGTTTAGACCAAAATCGGCGTTGACTAGAGACTGGCAGCGGTAGGGATTTGTGAAATCATTCCTTAGGCTTTTGAAATAAGTACAGGTTTATTAATTAAGCCTTAACTGGGGTTTTAACGCGATTAGTCGTTGTAGGAAAAGATCCACTATTACTTAGTGGCTTTTATTGCCACAAAGAAAGAAAGAATAAGAATTAAACAAATCCGTAGATTTTTTTTTGTGTAAGAAAGAAGCAGTTTTTTTTTCTGGACTTCGAGACAAATGCTCCACGTCGTTATTTATTTTACACATTTTTTTTTCTTACCTCCAGGGCTGACGAGAGTGACGCCTTCTCTTGCTTCAGGGTTTCCACACGACTCTTGTACTGCAGCAGAGATCGCACGGTCTCCTCCATTCTGCAACAAGAGAATAATAACTTCAATCTATCTAGTACATCTTTCAGGCTATTTTTGTTATTAAAGTAGATTGATAAAGTAAAAGTAACAATAGTAATTTTTTCTTCTGTAAGTATAATGATTATTTTGAGATTTATTTTATTTATTTCACAAAATCCACAGCACTTACAAAAAATAGGTAACTATTATCAAAGGTTTGCTCATACTGCCAATAAAGAATTAATAATTGGTCCAAACAGATTTGGTTTCCAGGGCCGTAAAATAAATTAAAAAATTTACTTTTAGGATTAACAGTGCTAGGTTTAATACTGGAATGTATCTCAAAATGTAATTACATCCACAGATTAGAGAGATAGTATATTAGGTCCAAGGTGTGTGAACTTCCTAACATACTCGCATCCTATATCTTCTCATACAAGCTTCGCCAACTATGTAAGTGTCGTGTCTAACTTCTTTAATGTAACTTAAGCCATCACTTAGCCTCAAGTCTGCTAAGTTGGGAAGTCTGCGCGTGTACTGAATAGAGACGAGTATTAGTGCAGGGTTTCACTTACTCCGCAATTTGGTGACATTATACGGGAGTTAAATAGTTAGGTAGTAGATTGTACATAGAATTTTGTGGTCATGTTTTTATGTTAACTGTCAATTTGGTCAATGATGTATGTTTTGCAACTCTGGATCACCTTAACCCATACTCCGGTTCGGATCTAACCTAAATTACTCGATCTAAGGGCTCAAAATGACCTCATACTTTAAAAAAGGCCCTTCGAATCGTTACTATTAAACATAAGTGTTTTTTTTAAATAAAGTTCAGCTAAAAAACCCAAGACGCCGCGCCATTATCCAGGAGACAAGTAGCTGGAAACAAACAAAAGACGAACTCTCTCCCGGATCGCACTTCATTACGCGGATGGATCAAACTCGCCAGCAGAGCATAATCTCTAGACGCAGAGATTTGCATGTTTTGTGGCCAGGACTTAGGGAGGGGCATGGAGGTTGTGACCCCCCTCAAGTCAAAATGTTTACGATGGCAAAATGTTTCCTATGGTTAATTTTTGAAGATACATTAAATAAAGCCAAGTGCAAGAAAAAATACCGGACAATTGAGAGAAGGACTCGCGCCTTGAGGGTTCCGTACAAACTTAATTAAAAAAAAATTGAAAGTCGTTAGTAGTAGTTAGGTGAATTTTTCAAGTGGGCGTGCATTACCAATTTCTAAATATAAGCAATTTTGTGGGCCGATTTTGATAAAAACTGAAACTGCATCATTACATATAAAAAACCCAGCTGCGAATCGAACCTATTAATTTTGAAAAAACTATCCGATAGTATCGCTATTAACGGTCAAATTCTGTTTTTTCAAAATTTATTTTAATATTTCCTTTTTAATCGCGGGGGCATTTTCGACTATTTTTTTTTTTTTTAAATTCAAATTGTCATGTGGTAGTTTGTTGTATGTATTTCGCCAATAGGTTAACTTTCATGAGTAATTAATAATTTAAAATATATATTATTTTTAATCGTTTATCCAATAAAAAATATTGTATTTATGTATTGTATTCTAATGTTTTTCTTCAATAAAAGTCATTGGCATTCGAAACTTCCTGAAAGTTTAAATATGTTTGACCCCCTTCCAGTTGAATTTGCATACATACTATTACGCCTCTGTTCCACAGTAGCACAGAAGAGAATGATAGTAGTCATAGTAGAGCGAGACAACAAACGTTTCTCTTATGAGGAACAGAGACAAAAAAGAGAAGTGCACTACATGTTTGTCGCCACTTCATTAGCAAGAACTCCGCCTGTGACTTGTGTCGCGACGCGGTGAAATGGCTTGCGTTTGCCTCTGAATTTCTGAGATACTCGTATGATTTGGTTTTGACTTAGGTCTTTATTTTGTGATTGTACGAACGCAACTTTGAGGTCAGCTGTGTTAGTGTGTGTGCATATAGAAATTCACTGAGCTTAGTTTTTGTTTATGCAATGTTTCATCTAAGTTGAGACATACATAGGGTAAAACTCGGTAATACGCCCCACTTGACAAAACGCCCCACTCAATTAGCACGCACACTAACAAAGCTACGCAGCACACTAATAGAAACGCAAGTAGCCATACACGTAGTAAACAACTTGTCGGGCGACTGATGGCTACCTGCATTTCTATTCGTGTGCTGCGTAGCCTTGCTAGTGTGCGTGCTAGGTGAGTGGGGCGTTTTGTCAAGTGGGGCGTATTACCGAGTTTTACCCCCATAATTGTCTCTTGGGAAGACTCTGTGCCACTAAAAATCTTAAGTTTCAAACAAATTAAAACCAACAAGCTGAATAGAATGAAACTGGACGCTTCTCTAATGTCTACTAACTTCATCAAGAAAAGTATTTGCAATTTTAATTCTCAATTTACCGAAGCTGCATTATACTTGGCGGTACAAATGCTGGATCCGTTAAGCCAGCTTAGAGATAATTCTTGAAACAAAAACCCTTGCGGAGAATAATCATTTCATTTCACCCTCTTTTAATTATTAATACACCGTTGAGAGTTGAGATTATGGAATTAAGAAAACGTAATGGGATATTTGAGTAGCACTGTAAATATTTATACAGTCCCAGTCTTCTTATCGGAATCGGTCTTACAAAACAAATTCAAGTAATTCAGTTGCAGTCAAGTTTATTCAGAAATGAAATCTTTCCGGGGATTAGCAAAGTTAATTTTGACGAATGAAGTCAGATTTACCTACCTACTTTAATTAAATCTGATATCTTGTTTGAAAAGAAAGACGAATGGGTTCGCGTCTCGAACAAAGACTGAATGAATGAATGGAACTTTTTCAATAACTCTGAACGGAAAACGTTGCAGATTTTCTATTTCAATATCGCTGATTAAAATTTATAAATGCTACAGAATGTTGGGTCCATTTTTTACTTTACCTTCTTAAAACCTGAGTGTGTCTGACCATTATTGTCTAGTTTTTGTTGATCATGAAAGAGATGCAGATTTATTATTTGAGAAATAGAAGTGGGTTGTATTGTAATAGTTAACGTTTACAGGCTTGGGATGTGAGATGAGTGATGATTGACTGGTGATGATGATAAACGAACAATTTACTATATTAAATTGTATTTTTAATGACAAACCGTGTTGTATATATAGCCCGTAAATCTTGGCAATTACAAAATCAACGAACAATAAAAATACCTATTAACCCCTCACTCATTAATTTCCCCGAAACAATTCGGCAATTTCCGCGAATTTCCCACGTGGAAAATCTAGGAAAAACTCGTTGTATCCAGGGGTCGATCAGCCGAACTTTCGCTGGCTTATTACAGTATAATTTAATGTTTTGTTTTTTCCTACGGAGCCTGTTTTTATACGGGCTGCGTTTTTACTGCTGCCAGTCACGGCAATGTATCGACCGCAACTACACTTGTGGGTAGTTTTGGTGTTTTTGTTTATTTTTTTAAGTCACAGGTTTCATGTATAGAGGGTTTTTAATAGAGGAAATGTAGGGAAAAACTTATAAGATGCTCAATTGGCTCTTTGTGTCTGGGCGTTGTTTATTTTAAGTTAGTAATTAAATGGGTTATGCTCTAGTGAGGATGTGAACCTTAGTGAAAATAGCCGACTATCGCTAATAGTGCCCTGTTTTGGTGTAATAAGAATATTTTAAAACTATGATGAGCTTTAGGCTATCTATTCCAGGGCCGTAAAACCGGCCGTCATTGAAAAAAAACATGGCGCCGTGCGTGCGACCCTCCCCCCCCCCCCTTTTCATGACGCGACAAATTACCGCGTCGCGCTGAACCCTTGACCAGATGAGCGCTCGTAAATCTTATCTATTAAAACCTGTGTCCATGCGTTTAGTATGGGGTAAGTCAAGAGAGCAGCGACTAGAGATGTCTAGAGGTTAGAAATCTAACGATTATGACTACGTAATACTAGTACTACGTAAAGCAGCGACATTCTCGTCCAGTTTAACGTCGCCCGCAAACGAGTAGGAAGAAGTAAGTATCTGTGGAAATAAATGTATAAAATATTTTTTTCAAATTTTTACTAACCTCCAATGATCAGATATTTTTCATGCCATAGGTAACCACAGTGATTTGATCTAAGCACCATACTGGATCGATTTATGTACTTACTAAAAAATATCTCAACTTTTTTGGGATTTCTGGACAAAGTTCTCACTGACAAAATTTTAACAGTGTTACTTATAAGCACTAAAAAATAAGTACAAACACGAAATTTCTGTATAGTACAGGAAATGCTCATATACTGTCCCATATAAAAGAATGACCTGAACTCTTGTTTTGATTAATCCCAAGCTAGGATTGTGTCCTATAGGATAGAACAATTCACGCTCTCTTCTCGCATCTTATACCACAGCTCACCCTACGTCTGTATTAGCTTAAACCGCGTCTGAACCCAGGCTCGCATGTGTATCCCATGTGCACCTGCCTTATCATATTACGTTTAGCTCAATACCAACGTGTGCACGAGGCTTAATTGTCTAATGATTAGTCAACGTACGCGAGTTAGCAGCGGAAAGGGGTGATATTTTAAAATATTTTTTTAAAGGGATTCTGTGTTGCCAGGTTGTTTGGGGTTGTCTAATGTGTGTTTAATTTTATACTTCCTTCCCGGTTTTTTTGATTTAAACCAGGTATAGCAATGATAACTATTCATATTTTAAGTTTCCAATATGTCATACCGAGCATTCATGTCATTACATGGACATTCTATGTTCATTCGATCATACAGTATAACTAGTAGTATGAGTACTTGGACTACCTATTTATAACAGTAAAGGAACTTCCTTCCGAACTGGATGATCTCAAAATGGTTTCTTGTCGGACTACTGAATCATAAAAATCAACCCCTGACATCTTTTAAGCCAGGGGCGTTCTGGCAACACCACCTCAGCCTATTAGTCGTGAATATGTTGACGGAATCGCCTAATCAACTATCTTCCCAGCCTAATAAACATTTACGTGTTTATAAAAAAGAGGCTAATATTTCACGGAGCCTCAAACTCCCATAAACGCGTTGGCAGCGCATAATTTACGCTCTGTTCGGAGCGGGTAATTCCCGAGATAGGCCCGACTTAGTGCGCGGCCCGCGCGGATACATTTTTAATAATATTAGTTGCATGGACGTACGCAGGAGGGGTCATAGAGATCGTGACCCCCCAAGTCGAAAAATAACCTAAAGTTAAAGGACTATGTAAAAAAGGTGTGGTGTGGTGTTCGCTTTGGAATGCCTTTCAGAGTGTTGGGTCGGAGGATCCTTTTGAATGTGCTGTTTATCAAAATGCCTGATCAAACAACTACTTATAACTTGCGAGGCACTAAAGCTGGCCAGAATGCATGTAAACGGAGTTAGGTCCAGGTATTGGGCTATTATTTGACATTTACTAAAATACCATAGTTTTGTTTCGATTTTAAGGGTAAGTGTAATTACAGACACTGAGGCATTCTAACATAGTCCTTAGGGTGGCAACGAACTAGTGGCCTTTGGACCGTTGTCCAAATGCTACATGTTTATGAGACAGTTACTAACTGGCTGGTTGTCTGTCAGTTTGAAAACAGAAGAAAAAAAGAAGTTCCATATTTTTCGAATTAGATCAAAGCAAGTTTCGACAGCTGCATCATTTTAATGGCTGTAGTCCTAGTACGGTCGTACGGCCAACACGTAGGAAAAATCTAGTATTAGGGATGGACTGGCCCGAAGTAAATGTTGACAGCTCTCTTAATAGAGACAATTTGAGTTTAGAATTTCATGACCCCCCAAGACCAAGTCTCAATGCGTCCCTGACCAGCTAAATGGGTCAGGATACACCTGCGGCGCAGTCGGATGGTCGTTACACGCGTCACTTCGGCGTTTTGTCGCAGGTTGTAAGTTACAACGAGCTGACGGGTGTTTATAAGAAACTTTTTACATGAATTTTGGAGGCGTCGGGAATGGTGTCACCTACTTAATAAATTGATTTATAGCAACAGGTTTTCTTATAATTAAGTACCTTAACGGAGGGAAGTAAAAGGATTAGCAAGCTGAATTGGCAGTAGGCAGGCGACATCTGTAGATGAACTGATAGACGGTTCGTTCCAATAGGGTAAAACTTGGTAATACGCCCCACTTGACAAAGCGCCCCACTCACCTAGCACGCACACTAACAAAGCTACGCAGCACAACACGAAACGCAAGTGGCCATACAACGTAGTAGACGACTTGTGGGGCCACTGATGGCTACTTGCGTTTCTATTCGTATGCTACGTAGCTTTGTTAGTGTACGTGCTATGTGAGTGGGGCGTTTTGTCAAGTGGGGCGTATTACCGAGTTTTACCCTATGTAACCACAAAGAAAGGATATTGTATACACAAAGCTATGGCGGTAGTACTACGAGTATTTAATTAATCTGTGCCAAAGGGTTGAAATTTTACGCAGACGATCTCGCGGGTAACATCTAGTAGGTATAGGTATGTGCCCTACAAATTCGCCAGTTGGTAAAACTGTACATTTCTGGTAGTAACTGCCGCGGCACCCAATTAGGGCACGGTTGGGCCCAACTGCCGATAACGAGAGGTCAGAGGGCAGAGGGTTCTGCGGATTATACCATACACTTGCTCATACATACTACAGTATGTAAAATAATGAGATTTTACCATTGAGAGAAGGCGAAAAATCGGAAAACGTAATTTTAAAAATTCGCTTTGCTTAAGTTCTTATTGAATTCTACGCAAAATGACCATTATATGACTCAAATACACAGAACGATAAATTCACAAAATGTTATTATAATTATGATATGTAATTACCACTAATTTATCTGCATGGCCCAAAGGCCAGCTGGTAGAGAATGCCATTGGCATTAAGTTCGCCTTTTGTACAAATTAATGCAATAAAGTTTAAAATAAATAAATACATGTAATATTTTTTTTACATAAGAATTGGTAGGTAATTAAATTGGTCTTTATATGCGTATTGGTCATTTTATTGTTCTCTTTTCTTAACTAAATAATTCAAAGTCAAAATATTTTTTGCATATGAGTACTGCGGGCACACGTGCTAGCGCTGGCTAGCTCTGAGAAAAAGCTCAATGTATACCAAAAATCTCTTTAATATTGTTAAGGCCTAAGCTTATGCTATTTAAAAAAAAATTATGTTCAGCAATTCTTGAGTTTTAGTTGCGAATTAATTAATTTAGCCAGAGTTACATTTCAGTGAATTGTAGGGTAAGCTTTCATTGCATGATATTTCCCCAAGGCTGTGCCCTTGTCAGGTAAAGTCTAATAAGCTCACTCAACAAGCCTATAAACAAGGTCTGAAACGTAAACACCGTGTCAAGGGCTGTTGTGGTTTGTTCGAACATGTTACGTAAAACTACTGGTAGCTAGGTACACCTACACTGGTGAGGTCAAGGTTTACCAGTGTAAAGTGGCAAAAGGGCAGACAGACCATCTGATGATAAGAGGCCATTCATCCAATACCTACCTATCCTTTAGCCGACGCATGCAACCGTAAAAAGACCACAATACCCTCTCAGGAAGAGACTCAGTTGACTCGTCTGTCTGTGTTTACACTAGTCTTACTTATATATAAAAAAAATTTGACGGATAAGTCACTCACTTATCCGTCAAATTTTTTTTGCTCAGGTGTCGAAGTGTGATTTTAAATAGCTTATAATCTTCCTCGAAAATTGGGCTATCACATGCGAAAATATTTTTTCTACTACCTTGAGTAGAGGGTTTCATTTCATACTAGAAATAGTTATAAAATCGAAAATTCTGGACCCCGGTGCGAAATGACTCTTAGGCCGTGATGAAATTTTGTATGAAATTTCATTTCGTACACCATTAGGTTCGTTTTGAGGTAAGTTTGTCCAGATAATCGAAATTATGTCGCGGCCCCGTAGTTGGAAAAATGACACTGCGGCCACTTGGGAACTACCACGCGATGCCTTTAAGAGCCCTACTCCAGTAAAAATAATAATAAGAAGCGACTAAAATCCTATCTAAAACTCCGAAAAGGCTTCGAGTCTCCAGGACCTCTATAAAACGCCAGCGGAACCAGAACAATGGACCGGCGGAACAATAGGGTGGCCCATTTCCACTGGAGGAGCTTTTAGTCGCTCGCGCCATGCGCCGCCGCTCTCCAGCTCGAATACACTCTTTTTAAGGGCGCGGCCGAGTAACCGCGGATCCCCTCTTATGCGAAACATGTGTTCAGTTGCTACGAATTCTTAGTCCTAGTGTTTTGCCTACGATTGCTACGACCTACCGTAGGTACCGTTGAAAAATATCCAAACTGAATAATGTCCAATCTGAAAAATGTCCAATCTAAAAAATGTCCAACGACCATGCTCGAACTGAAAAATGTCCAATCTGAAAAACGTAGTATCTGAAAGTAAATCCGTAGCACATGTAAAAAGTGCTACCTGTATCGTGACGCCATTTTTTTGCGTTTCGTTACAGTACCCAAGTAGTAGAAAGTAAAAAATACATAGAAATAGAGCGGTACTTAATTATTTTTCTAAAATGCAAGTGACACTTAGGTCTATAGGTCTGTTAGGTCTAGATAAGCCTGTAGTTACGTACTTTACATATTAAGGGGTATAAAATGTAGATCAGTCATCTCATGACAACTTATTATTTAAATTTATAAATTGTACTGCAGTTCCGAGAGATTAGAGAGGACGTGAAATAGAAAACAAACTAATCGTTGCGCTACCTAATACAAGATGATAAGAATTAGGATCATACGGGATTTTTTGTTTGTCGTTAAGAGTTTGTTTCGACAAACGACATCGGATACTTCGGTATCCGCTGCCTCTTATGACGAGAATCGCTGTATCTCGATACGCACCCTTCGTTTCCCGTCGCACTACTCGACGGTGCTGACTCGGCTCGGAGGGGAAATTGATGTAACGGATAAGTGTTTTATAGGTTACTTCTTTAGTTTCATTTAACCTATAAGAAATTTCCTGGTTCTATATGAAAAAATTACGTATCTTTATTACGGAATAGTTTCTATTATATTACACATCTACAATAATGACTCAAAAATTTGAAAATCCTTCGTGCTAAAGGCAAAAAGAACTTTTTGTTTTATAATTATAACAGTTAGATAGCTTTCTAATAGTAATAGGTACAGTATTCTCTGGTATTACTTAGAAATTAATTTTCCATAGATGCGAGTAAGGCTCTCATTTAAAAATCATAAATAAGTTTATTTGAACACTTTCAAACTAAACTTCCTTTCAATAAAATCTCGTAAGCGTCGCTCGTCGTCGCCGAAGTAAAATAACTTATAGAACCTTTATCGGTAGCAGCCAAGAAAACCGACCGAGCGTACCGACCAGCCTTACCAGACCTCTGACACTTCACTCCCGTGTAGATTTCTCAAAAGGTTCATGAACGCCGTGGGAACGTCGATGTCTCTTTTAACGTTGGTTGCCACTTTAAGGTTCAATTAAAGTGTAACAATGACATTTTATACACTGAAGCCTGGCGATGGATACTTGATTGAATGAAAGAGCTTTGAGTCAGCAGCCTCATATAAAGTCATTTAAAGTGAAAGCGTTATATTGTAAGTCTGTGGAAGACTGGAATACAAGCCAGAACTTTATATTTTTTATATTTAACATTTCATCCACACCTATAAAACTGAAACTAAAGGATTTTCTATGCAAAATATAACTTATACAACACTAAGTTGTTGCCCGCGGCTTTGCCCGCGTGGAATAAGATTTTTCCTGCGGGAAAAAGTAGCCTATTATGTCATTCCAGGACATAAGCTATTACTGTACCAAATTTCATCGGAATCCGCTTAGACCTTACAGCATTGAAGCGTCAGAAACATCATTAAAAACTTTTGCCTTCATTACTAGGACACCTATTAAGGTTTCGACAAAACATCTATCTGATTGATGAAGTAAGTGGAACTGAAAGCAGCACCTTTAATTTCAAACTCAAATTCACCTTCATTTGACACCAGAATCCCATAAATGATCCTCGAATAGATCCTAACCCTCAAACAATAATCCAGATATAACTACAAACTACCTGTAAAACCATTAGCAACATCTGCCCCGGATCTGGCCAATATCGGTGAGTAACGTCCACCTCGGATGGTCGAAAATGGCCGAAACGGCCACGATTAGTCGGGTAATAGCTTAAATAGCCCGAGTAATAGCCCTTCGGACGTAAATAGCCGATCTATGGAATCGCTGGATAATTTACTGCCGAGGTACTGTGACGGAAATTATGATTGGCGTCATAATTTTGTTAGTTGATAACGACTTCTTACAGTGAATCTATTATCAATGTCCAGCTTCTGCGTCTAGATACAAAATGTTTCTACATACCGGTTCCGTAGGAGTTATCACGACAGTTGGTGATAAGTTATCATTGTTATTGTTATCACTGATAACAGTGCAACCATTTGACAGACGCACCTGTCCTTCTGATTCTCACGGCTCGTAAAATCAATGCCAATAATAAGAAGATAGAATAAAAATAACGAATAGCACTAACTATCCAGACCACTGCTTAGTTTAAATGGGGATAAGAAAAAAAACGTGTTTTATAAAAGTAAGCGTACTTACGAATTTACAGGTATTTTTGGCTAACTTTTTCTATAGGTTTCCGTGGGTTTGCACTGGGCGGCAGTCACGGGTGGACTGGTACTAAACCCATGTGAAGGTTACATCGGCGTAAGTTAAGTTCATGAAATCGATTATAAGGTAAATCTTGACGGACACTAGCTTATGGTAGATTAGGTTCTCTTCACATTGCATCGACAAGCGGTAGTCACGCAGGTTTGCTTTAAATAAAGTGATATTTTATATACATTTGTATTCTACAGTGTGTCTGTGCCACGGATGACACTGCTGCCCAATTTTTTGTTATTAGTTCTAGCCTACTTATCTCACTTAGGGATCTATTCCAGTTATTAAGTTATCATACTTATCCATAAGTCCGGAGGTGGGGCCTGGTGACCTAAGAAACAGGCTCACCTAGTTCAGGCATCAGTCACTTTATGTCTTTGATTTTGCTTTGTCTTATTGCTTTATGTCTTTTAATATAAAATATTGTACTGTGGAGAAACAAATAAATAAAACAAATAAAATAAAAGTTAACTTTAGAGCAACTAAAAATATTAGAATAATGCGTTTAGTATCAAATTTTGATTAGAAGTGTAGAAGAAACGTACTAAGTACCTACATTATATACTGTCTTCTTACTTACACTGTGATAAAATGTTGTGACGGATAGTCTGCACCCGGCATCAGGAGCATTTCACCGCTTCGTACCGCGTACCGTGTCAGCTCGACTAGACCTTTATAGCGCCAGCGCGGCCAAGTACACGGCATTCCACTCCATCCCGCCATTTCCATAAACTTGCCATTGAGTTATGGAGCTGGTCGGCGAGAGGTCAGCTGATTTATCGCTTCCAATTCAATTTAGGTGTATAAAGCGCCGGTAAGGGAATTAGGTCACTAGTGTTGAGCCGTGACGTTGTCTGCTTGGACTTCTTAAGCTATGGTTTCCTCCAGTAGCGGTGCCCGTCATTTAGCGGACGTAATACAGCGGTGATTGACGTCACTAGAACGTTGTCTATGTAATCAAAATGGCGCGGTTTCCCATAGAGCGGTCGTCGTTTAGTCCATTTGTTCTAGAGACGTCATTCACCGCTGTATTACGTCCGCTAAATGACGGCACCGCTACTCTAGGAAAACCAAGCTTTAGAGAAAGTATGTTTGATAAGTCAAGTGTACGAAAAAAATAATTCTTATATAAATTAAAATATTTTTTAAATATATTCTGCACAACCTACCTTTCTCTAATATGATTGTCTAACAAAAGGTTGTCTGGAAGAAATCGCTTTAGCGATAAAGACCGCTCAGGTGGAAGCTGCTGTACTATATTGTATCTGTGTTATTACTTGTGCAATTTTTAAAGAGTGCACAAAATAAAATGAAATTCACGCCGTAAAAACAAAGCAAAGGTCACAAACATAAAAAGCGAGTATATCTATTTATATTTACACTAAAATGAGTAGATATAGGCATTATATTTACCTTTCTTAGATCCAAATTTTATTTGCTTTATTTCTATAAACTTACACATTGTTAGTGCCTACGTTTATTTTTGGTAAACAATAAAAAATAATTTTCCACGCATTTCACCCTTTGTTAGTATTAAGGCGACCTTGAGATAGCGCGCACGAGGCCTACATAACATTAACAAGATGTAAATACCCGTTAATGAACTGGCGAACAGTCAGGCGACGGGTGCCAGCTGGTTGATTAATACCTCTAAATACCAGGAGCCATATTTTTGAATCGCTCGCTTCGCTTCAAGCGGTCGAGTCAACTGATTTTTGTATCGGATGTCGAAGGAAAGTTAGTAGAATCGACCGCTCGAAGCGATTCGATTCAAAAATAGAGCTTCAGGTTAAAGAAAAAAATATCGCAATACAAATTTATGGTACTTATCCGCTTTTGAGCATGTACTATACGTACTGTAGCGGATAAGTCAAGCTATGGTACTTTTTTGTGGCAAAGTCAACTTTATTTTGATCACGGTAAGGCTACCACTGTATAACTTGAAGTGTTCTTGATTGTACTGAAATAGTACATTGTTCAACCTAGGTTAACAATGTTCTTTTTTGTGTATGGCGCCCGACGAGTAGCGAGGGCGCCAATAGTTCGAGTGACCTCTAAATAAGTCTTGAACCCGAGGGAAACACTGTGCTTTTCATTATGAATACACTGAAAGTAAAAATAAATACATAAAATGAGTGTTAATACAAATCTCTATACGGAAGTATAAACAAAACTCTACAACTCGAAAAAACAAATGAAGATCGGACTGCCGCTTTTACGTCTACTTTGTTTTTTTTTCTGTGGCCGGCCAACTATTCTGCCATTATTTTTCATTTCCATCATTGAAAAAATGGTAAATATTTTGCCCAAATCTATCTTATTTTAAAGAAATAGTTGACAGTAATAATTATAATAAAGTCATTTAAAAATATATATTCTCTAATTATTACATAACTTTATGTTATTTCAATTTTTCATCGCGCTGTAATTGAGTGGCTGTATAGACAGTTGGAACATGGTCCAATAGAAATGTCAAAATAGTACTAGTTTTTTTTATATAATTTGACAGCTGTCAGTTGAAAGCGATTCTCCCTAGGGCTGAGATGTATTACTTTCAACCCGCTTCTCAGGCAACTTCAGACCTACTTTCAGAGTATGAGTAATGAAAAGTCATATTTTTTCATACCGATATCATATATTTTTTAACAAAGTCGGTTTATTTTTTGTAAAATATCTTATTAACATTATAAATATCGTATTCTGTTTATAAATGTTGTTTTTGTACAACACCCTTCAATTATTGTGGCAACAAAATCTAACTTCCAAGACAATCCCCGTCAACCCCGCACAGCCTCCGGCGACCTAATCTGAGGCGCCGCGGCGGCGCGCGTCACTTCCGGGACCCACGATGACTCGCATCCGCGTCGCCGCCACTTCCGGTTCACTTTCACATACCTTCGAGGGACTTTCGCTGAGGAAATGTTTGTTTTATTCATTTGTCTGTTTTACTGAGTTGTTTTCTGTAATTTAAATTCAACTAAAACAACTCACAAAACTAGTTATATGAAGCACAGAATAAGTCGCGACAAAGTCATTAATGATGATGAGAAAAAACTAAGATAAATAAAGGTATCGAACAACAAGCGTTGTCTTGTAGGGTCGGGCGGTCATTACCTACAACGCTGAAAGTGGTACGTGATACTGCAACATTTGACCACTTTTGGTTGCATTTTGCACATAGAGTTAGGATCTCTTTGGTAGGCGGCCGCGGCCCCTTATAGAGGCGTAAAACAAGCATTCTATGAGTCTCAAAATCGTGTCAAATGGATTACAATATTGTAACTCACTCACACATTCTCATTTTAAAACTCCATATAAATTTGTATAGCAACCTCCTCCCGCTACTTCGCTTCCTTTGTCCGCACCCCCCCTGTAAATGGCACCATAGGTTCCGATACTAAATATGCAAGATGCGAACTCCACAGGCAGCGCGCGCGCCACCAAAGAGATTCGAAACTTCTTGATTTTGCATGTTTACTAAGATTTTATCACTTGAAATTAACATCAAGCTATACATCTTCAAGCTATATCCCTTGAGAGCATGACAGAAAAACAGAGCACCATAAGATCGATCCATTTCCATTCTTGTAATTATCCTCTTCAGGTATTTTCTTCCCATGTAAATGACAATTCTGTTCAGCGTAAAGTTTCATTAGGACCCAAATGACACCGTTCAAAATCTTTACTTGAAATAATTTAAAACGCGTGCCATCTGACGTGAGGGAATTCTGTGTAATTCACATTTAGTTAAAACGAAGACGTCACGAGCTCTCATTACTGAACAAAGCTTCCGAGAACTTTCCGCGAAGCAAGGAGGCTTTGTTTTAATTCCGTCTAAATAACTCGGCAATAAAACATATTAGAGGAGCGAACGTGTTCCAAAATTTAATAAGAACAAGGTGGAGAATTAAAGTCGGGAATGTAACGATGAAAGTTCACGACACGTTTGAAAGCGATTAGAATGGATGGTGTGATGTTTTATCGTAAAGTGTATCCCAGACACACGCCTCAATATGCAAACGCAGGCCGCGCGTGTCTGAAGTCTTACATACATTGCTTAAGGAATACAACAGGCCGCCACCGCAGGCCGCGAGTGTCTGGGATCTCCTTAAAGGTTCTATCTACGGGTATACATCTCTATCATTCACTATGGCTGAAAAAGAAGACACTTAAATTTTCTCTGGTGACTCAGAAAAAAATTAATTTTTTTTGGAAGAAAAATGTGAGTTCTTTGTACTCTCACGTTTTTTGGAATATTTTAAATTGTAGTGAATAAAATAGTCAGGCATTAATTTTTATCACCTGTAGGTACCTATGCCACTGTTACATACAAAATTTACATCATATGGAGAGTCCTACATTTACGCGACTAACGTCACAGAATAAATAATAGCGCTAATGTCCAATTGGGAAAATGTGCATGTTTAATATAAAAAAAAGTGGGTTATAATAATTTGTGATTTCCGTCATTTTTAAGTCGTTTAGTTTATTTTCCGTCAGTTTTAGTTGTCCTCTAGTAACTCCAAAAACACTGTATCTGACTGATGAAGAACACCAAGGTAAAACCTCAAACGCCTCATGATTCCATCATACCAAACATTTTAAAACGAAACCTGTTTATCATAACCCCACCATTAATCCGATTAAATGAGCGTTAGTATAACAGTTAATACATCCCGACGGGCCATTAAACGTCATTTATGTAAATTACACCCCCCCAACCCCCCGCCCCCTCGTCTGCGAAGTTCCCCCCTTCTCGGAGCCGTCATTTATCATCAGCTGTCCGTCAAGCTGCTCGATACTTTACTGTAGTATATTGAAAAGTTGTGATTTATGTGCGTTATTACAGTAACTAGTATAACTAACTGTTATTTATTGTAAAGCATTTGTTTTGAAGCATCACAATAACAAGGTCTTTCTTTGTATCATAATCAACAGCCTATTAACATGTCCCCACTGCTGGGGCTAAGGCCTACCCTCTCAACGAGGGTGTTCGGGCCATAGTCCACCACGCTAGCCCAGTGCGGGTTAATGGAGTTCACCTGCGCCTAAGAATTTCTTCTTCGGCAAAATTCTTCTTTCAATTTATTTGTATACATTTATCTTTATTTTTAATGCTCTAGAAAGTATATTTGAATTAGGCTGATGTTTTATTTATTTAAGGTACAGATTTTGGCTTAAGCTTATTTAATGGATACACTAACAGAATACAAGTTTTTAAGAAGTATAGTGCGGCTCTCGAAATTGTTAACATGTACGGTCTGTAGGCATGGGGTATTAGACGAACCGCAAATTTAACTTTGTATTTTTAAACTACATTTTTCTCGTATTTTTGACATAAACTATTTCATTTAAGTAATTCTATGTCAAAAGACAAAAAATCTTTGACGATAATTAACAGAAATTGTGGAAGGAGACAGAGGAGGCCTTTGTCAGAGGACACACAGACGGCGAAACAAGTATCTGACATTGTCACTATTTAGACTTTCCTGTAAAAAGCATCTAGTCTGAATAAAAGGCTTTTTTTTTTTTTAAACAGAAATTGTTGAAGCGATTAACAATTTCTGTTGAAAAGAAAGTAAATAATCTTGGACCTATTTTTAGTTTTTAAATGTCTTGCGATCTTCTGTCCCATCTTCGCCCTCTCTTTGGTTTATTCTCACAGCGTATAATAAAGTCAACAATAAGTTCTATCATAGCACAATGGATCGGGGTCAAAAGCTTTTATAGAGGCTTTCGGGAGGCTTCCGGTATTGTTCGACACTTCGGCTCGAGTGGAGGCTTCGACGCTGCGCTAAGAAAAACCGCGTCGTTATCAAGTCTTTTATTAGTTTAATGAGCTATTTGAAGACTTTTGTCATTTGTAGTATTGATTTAAAAAAAATATATTTCGTGTACAAGTTAGTTCAAATGCGGATAGGATCGGATTGATTCTGGGACTCAATGGCCCACATTGTCATGTCAAAATATCTAATTCATAAATTGGTCTAATTGTCAAAACGTGTCGTAATGTACAATTGTCATGACGTACGACTGTCGTTACGTACAATTGTCAAATCTTAACTTCCCCGAAAACAATACGTAGTTCTCCTCGTAGCAACTACGCATTTCGTAGGCGTTAGCTACGCCGTAGCTCCGGCGCCTACGCCGACATGAAGGCGTCTATAGAAGCACTGTCGCTACCTCAATTCAAATTCAAATAGAGATCAATCTTCTGCCAATCACCGAGCACGGCTCCTGCCAATCAGCGATTATTTCGCCTGTCGATCGTCCAATAGGCGTTCATCATTAAGGCGCCTCCACACTCCGCACCTGCCGAACATTTTGTCGCCCCTACGCTTCGTCTCAGTGATAATACATCACTCCCTTCAATAAGGTGTTAACATGGAGTCCAGTCCAAATAAGCGGCCTTGGAGGTGGTATTAGTAAGATATTTCAATATATTAACATTATTATGTAGTGATATAATTTGCAAAGCGAAGCAGGATTTTTGTAAAGGTTTAAAATAAGTAGTTTGAGTAAAGTTTCAGTCAATACTTTAGAAATAACAAGTCAAAAATGTACTTATTAATGACTAATTTGTAGTTCGATCAGATTTTAACATAAAATCTTTTGTATTGAGTGCATTTCACAAATGATTTAATCAAGCGAATTTATTTTAAACGGCAATTTCTGTTTTTTTGCACCGAGAAAAATGCCATAATCATTATCTGAAAATGTATTCTTTGCTGTAGTCGTGAAAGTAATTTTGAGACTCGTATTTTAAAAGTCTCGCCTTCCGCTCGTCCGAGGCTTAGATGAAGATAGAGAAATTGTAGACATTGTCAGTTATTAACATCAATAAAAAACTCAGACCTTGAGTTCTCGGGTCCGCTGCCTCCTTCACGCATTCCTCCATCTGCGTCCACAACATACGTTCCGGGAACGCGCAAAATTGTATAAAAGCTCCCCCACGTCAGGTGAGACGTTTATTTCCACGGCAATAAATTATTTTGACGTGAAACTTCTTCGTCAAGCGGAACGTACAAGCGAGCACAACTCTACAACGATGTGAACGTATGTGTTACACGATATTGTCTGCTACTGTGAAATTTCGTAAAGCAAAAATCGCTACAATCGGGCAGTGAAATTTAAGATTCACACAATGATACTCGTAGTCAATTATAATATATTCTCCATCTGCTTTATTCTGACTGAAAACGAATAAAATTGTATTTTGTGCAACTTTAGGGCCATTAGGATACCGAGTAGGTACTTTTTAGGAAACGAAGCGACCCTGAATCAAATTTAAAAAATCTAGTGGCTTGTTGGTTATTGAATATTGTAAAGCTTATACGTACGTACAGTCTACCGCACATAAGTGGAAACACCTTGACCTTGAGCTGGCCTAGCCTATTAGGGAGTTTCAATACTACGCGAGACCAGTTTATACTGGTTTTGTTACCACTGATGTGCGGTCGACCGTACGTCATTGTATAATACAGTTTTTGGTGTTGTAATTAGCGTATTGTACCTTTTTTAAATAAATTATTATTTATTTATTGTAGTGGGGAGTAGATACAATAAAATGTGATAGATGGCTCGCTTTTATTATTGCACTTGCTTATAAAACATTTTAAGTTAAAAGATAATACAATTTTTAAGTACTTTGAACATTTATTTAAACTTTATTGCACATGTGTTTTTGTACAAAAGGCGAACTTAATGCCAGAGGCATTCTCTACCAGTTGACCATTTGCCATCCACCATCGTGTATAACATTTGGTTTCACTGACAAATCTTAGGACTTACCTAAGCCTTGACGACCTTACTTGACGTTTTAGGATCTTTTACTGTCTCGTAAAAGAAAAATAAAAGACAATAATTTTTTTAAATTATTTATTTATTTATTAATCAAAAAACATATTCATATTGTATACAGTTGTCCCTCAAAACCGACTTGTCGGTTTGACTGGGGGATTATCGTAGTCTCATGTCAATTATTTCTAAATAATAAAAATGCTTTGTTTTCTGTTACTTTGTAGGTCCTAGGATCAAATGCTTTCTAACAAGTGTTTTTTAAACTGGGTTTTAAATTTATTCTTGTTCGGCTCATCTTTAATATCCCCGGGCAAGCTGTTAAGTAAATAGGGTAAGCGCCGGTGTTATCTACTGTGACGAAACTTGTGTACCTATTAAGCACTTTTTAAAAGAAAAATAATATCATTCGACGTTTTTTGCAAAGGCGAGTACCCCGTATTTTTCTAAAATAAGCAATATTATTTCGACTCGCCTGAATTTGAATATCGACTTCTCGACATCCAGTATTTTCGTGAGCGAAATACGAGAAAGACAACGTCACGGGTTTAAACGTTTTGATGACGTCATAAAAACCCCGTCGTTATCAACCATGTGCCGTATATAAATCAGTGGTTCCGTACATTTTTGACGATACCCAACCCTATAATAACCTGGGAAGAGTTTATTTTTGTACGGGTGTGAGAGGGACAAAAAATAAGCTCACTGAAAGCTCGGCAGTAAAATGTTTTATATGTGCACCACGGTGTATGTGATACATTAAGCGACGTATGCAAATTTAAGAGCAATCTGTGACAAAAATTTAAAGTCATTAGGCATACGAAGCTTGGTTGTGACAAACCACAGTGGAAATATAAATATTTTTGGTGTCTCCACTTTCTTCTACATTCTTTCTTAGAAAGGGCTCTGACTAAAAAAAACAATTGACTCGCACGTTGTTTACGAATGTACACTTTTCTGACTTTGTCACGTTTTCGAGGGAATATCTAGAAATCCCTTCCAAGTGGTTGCCTATAATGTCTTCTGAGGAACCCCTATAAACATTTCGAGTATCTAGAATCTAGACTCAAAATGGGACCTGTTCCAAACGGCTATACCAGTAGATTTCCGATAGAAAATCCGATAATTTCCATTGCCATCATCGCCGGGTAATTTTATGCATTTCCAAGTTTCAACTCAATCGGTCCAGTAATTTTCGAGTTACCCGTGGTACAGACGGACAAAAGTAGCTTCATTTTAGAGAATGATGATATTTTAACTTTATAAAGTTCTTTTTATAGAAAATGATCATCTAAATTCCCATAAAAGAATCTCCATGTTTCGAATTGTACATTCGTCATGTTTTTATTATAAGCCACAATGGTTTTTAACATGTAGAATAACGTTCGGCTGTTTCCCTTATCGATTCAGACACCTGCCGACTGATCATTCCGCATTTTCTTTTATTCTTTATGCGGATATAAATCCGAGACGGTTTCACGCAGTGCCTTAGGGTGGGGTGCCTGTGAGAGCGGAGTGATAAATCAATCTATCCACTTACCTACCTAAACGATGTCCCATCGGAACCGCATGATAAAAAGCCTGTGCATGTACTAGTGCGTTCCTGACGCTTTGCTGTCTATACATTTTCAAAATCTGTGAATGCAGGTCAAAAAGATATCAAATATCTCAAAAAGAGAAGGACAGTCTCTTAAGAATGTTTCTCTCTAATTACAACAGTTATACCTGCCCTTACTGCCCCATCTCAAAAATCCACCTTGTATTATAATGCTTACGTAATACTATACAATGATTAACATCGAAATCTTTTAAGTTTCCCACGGGTAAAAATACTTGTCGGATGGAATCTTGAATTGCTGCGTTGCAGTAGTTAAATTATAACCATTCATTCATCATCATCAACAGATTATTAACATGTCCCCACTGCTGGGGCTCAGGCCCACCTTCTCAACGAGGGTATTCGGGCTATAGTCCACCACGCTAGCCCAGTGCGGGTTAGTGGACTTCACATGCGCCTAGGAATTTCTTCTTCAGCGTATGCAGGTTTCCTCACGATGTTTTCCTTCACCGTTTGAGAGCAGTCCGTAAATGTACTTAAGTTTCGAGAAAAAACCCATTGGTTCATGGCCCAGCCGGGGATCGAACTCCGGACCTTTCGATACGATAGGCCGCGTCTTATCCCTGACGCCACTGACGCTCTCTGTCACTATTACTTACTCTGTGTCTCTGTCTCCATTCATTCATATTGAAATGTTGGTCATTCATCGATCATAGATCACCGAATCGCTAGTAATAGCGCCCCACATTGATATTTATGTAAAAGCTTTATGAGTCAATCCCGTGAGTTACGTTTGATGTTATTATGCGTTCCGTTTTATGTCGCCTTCATTTGGTAACCGTCACGGAATAAACTATTTTTGGGCGATCAACGCGCGCCCGTAAAATGGAACGCAACGTTTGGTGTCGCATTGAATTTTACGAGAAAATAAGTTACTTATACAGTGATTTTACTTATTTACCCGTAGTTTTTAGGGTTGCTATCTAATATAGTTTATAATTAAAATTAACATTTCTGTATTCTTTTTCTATTTATAGACAACTATAACTTTGTGGTTCCCGAACCGAGCAAAAATACTACATTAAGTATTTTAATAGTCCGAAATAGTCCCTAATTGTGAGCTATTTACCTATAGGTAAATAATTCTTAAATTTAACAACAGGAACAAGAAACGCGAATAAGTGTATTAGAATAACAGCCAAACTCTTGACACGCCCGAGTCCGTATGTAAACGTATTGCGTATATTTCTAACTAGATTCCTGCAAAGGTACTACAGCCAACCCTATTCCAGGGCTCCGTGTGTCGTGAGTCAACGAATAAAGTCCCCATCCGTCAAACTTCAAAGCAGTGATTAACCCATAAAACTCGTTTGGGATCCCAATGGCCGCTTCGTTTTAACGCAGCGCAGGTTAGGGCGGATCGACACGCCATCGTTACATATTGACGAATTCCTTTGTTATTATTGTACGTATTCGTGAAGTTATTTTATCAGAAGTTATGAAGTCAAAGCTACGTGAATAAGAATAAGCTCAAAGGAAGAAATATTTCAGGGCATTATTTACAGTAACGCCCGGAGCCGCCTTCGCCAAAGGTACAGACGACCGCACGTCAGTGGAAACACTTAGACCTTGAGCTGGTCTAGCCGAATTAGGAGTTTCAATACTATGCGAGACCAGTTTTATCTTGTTTTGTTACCACTGACGTGCGGCCGGCCGTACAAGCACACTTGGCTAAGCGCGGTGTCGACATACATGACGAGACGGGAGGAGAAAAACTACAATATTTTTGTAATGTTCGCTAATTCACAATATTTCTTACAGTAATATTAGACTACAAAAACTAAGCATAATTTTAGGAACGACAAGCGATTTAAACCGTCTACAGATAAGTAGTCAAAGGGCAAGGAAAAATTGCATCTCCGCGCAGCATTCTAATTAATGCAATACGTCAAGACTTAGCAGACGCGGGGACGGAGTCGCGTCTGACACGAGTACCCTCTCTGCTACTTTACAGTCTTGGGATAATTCATTTAAGGAGTTAAAGGGTTTAGCAGAAGGCAAGCAAAGCTTTGTGAGGAAGAGACATTGTTAAGTCTTGAAGCACATATGTTAATGAGATCACACTTTCTTGAAGGTACAAACGTATGCACCTAATAGCGGATTTATCAAAATCGGTTCAGTAGTTCCATGAATATTTATTCTATTTTATTTAATACTTAACTATAAATAAACAATACAAAAGACGGAAAATTATACGAAGGATTAAACCTATTTAAGTGTTGATAAAATGCTGCTGGTTAGGTTAGATTCTATTGTATTATAAATGAAAATAAAAGTGAACTATATAAATACATACTTACATAAATGTATTCACGCTATGTCCCTGATGGGGTAGGCAGAAAGAACCGAGCGCCAAATACCGTTGGTGAACTAATTTCAATGATTCTTCTAAAGACAAAGTTCGTTGCTCCCTTTACAGCCAAAATAATGAAATATGATAATTCAAAATTTATGCAACAATTCTGATTGAAACCGAAGGGATTAGATTGGAAGGCTAGAACTCGAAAATTGATTTGGAATTTAATTTTAAAATTGAGATCAAATTAATATCTGCACCCCAATAGTCACCAAAGTGGGGTGACTGGGAGAAAGATTTAATAAAAAAGCGTATTTAAATTGGTACCTTTAATAAACAGGACACGAACGAGCCGGGCACGCTTCCTGCGCTAGATGAAATATTGAGGTGTCTAAGAAATGTGCTGTGGTACAAACAACGAACTCCTAGCGGGTATGAGGTGGGTACAAAATAACGAACGTAGAGTTAAAAAAAACCGGACAAGTGCGAGTAGGACTCGCGCCCTAAGGGTTCCGTACAAACTTAATTAAAATAATAATTTTAGAAAATCATTAATAAAATTTGTAGTTTTATCCCATGGTACTAGCTTTTATAGATGACTTGCTCGTTATGCAAAGTTAAGTTTGTTGGTACAAGAAAAATAAGAAAATTTTGTGATGTGACTACAAATTTACGGGTTTCGGATTTTTTTCCTTTACTTGTGCTATAAGACCTTGCTTCTTCCTAAATTTTATGATTCTAGCTAAACGGGAAGTACCCCATAGGTTTTGATTACCAAAATACTAAAAAATGCAACAAAATCGGCCAATCCTAAATAAACGACACGGTGACCATACCACGGTTACATACCAACAGCCCTTATGTTCTACTAGCTTTTTCCCGCGGCTTCGCCCGCGTAGAAAAGTTTTTCCCGTGTACATTGTAAAACAGCGCCCTCTATGTAGGTGTTTTGTTACTTTGGGGGTATTAGCGGACGCCCCGCGACTTTGTCCGCGTTAAAAAGTAGTCTATATGTTATTCCAGGATATAAGCTATCACTGTGCCAAGTGTCATCAAAATCTGTTCGGTAGTTTTTGCGTGAAAGAGTAACAAACATCTTCACATCCTCACATCCTTACAAACTTTCGCCTTTATAATATTAGTAGGAGTAGGATTTAGCCGTAAAAAAATCGCGCGTTAGAATTACGTTCATGCGAATGGGGCCTTACCTTACTTGTCGGGTCTTGTAATACCTAGTTCATATTCCAAGTAGAATCATCTTAAGAAAACTGTCACTGTGGTTGTTTCCAGAAGATCAAGCAACCATATTATAGTTGGTATCCACTTCAAATTCAATGCAAATGTCTTAAGACCATCTTATGACTTGTAACAGGGGCAGCCCCAACAGTCTCCTGTGCGTTGTTAGTGAGAAGATAGATATCCCTATTGTGGGACACTGGAATAAGACACACGTGTCGTATTCCAGAGTCCCATACAGGAAATAAATATTTTTTGTTGTTTTTTTCTATTTTTATATTACTAATATAGTTTTAAGTCTTTTGTATTACTAACATAATTATATGGACAATGTCTGAAATAAATAATTTGAATTTAAATTTGTAACCCCGTCTTCGATCGCTTGTCGCTTAAACCCAACAAAAAAGGGTTGGTACACACTGACAGCCGCGGCGAAGCCTCAGTAATTAAATATTTCAACTGATTAACTACATAAAGGACCTAAGGAAGTGCTTTAAGGTGCTCAAGGGCGATATTATTTTTAATTTCGCCGTACAGGGGGCCAAAGATTTGCGGGTGACGGCTGAAGGGGTTAAAAAAAGGATTTAATGGCCTAAAAGGGGTTGAAATTGATGTTCTTTGAGGGTATTACGTTAAATATTAATTGGTTTTGTCATTTTGCTAGCGAGGTTTTCGGTGGTGGGAAATCATTGTCCTTTACGATTCGTGCTAGATATAATTTGCGGCTCGTAAATATGTAGAAACGTGGACACTGACAGTGGGACTAGTTCGAAGTCGATCAACGGGCTATGGAAAGAGATATGATCGGAGTTTATCTGAGAGACAGGATCCGAAACGACGCGATCCGCCAGAGAACCAAAGCCTTCGACATAGCTCCAGAATGAAAATCCAGGCTCTTTTTGGGATTTACTCACAAATGCACATTTGTAGTCTGTTGCTACGAAACAGTTACACACTCACACATATACACAGAATGTCAATGATATTCCTACTGTAACGTTATTGGCAGTAAGATCTATAAATGATGTGTATCATTTGTTGGTGGAGTGTGGTCGAACGGCGGCAGAGAGACAGGGTTTGTTTGGCGGCAACCATGGCCACATCAATGGCGGAATACACCTAATATTAAATAACCCAAGTTCGGATGAGGCAAGAGTTGTGTATGATTACGCTTAGCTGACTCCCACCATTGTTTTAAACCCAAAAACAAAAGCTACCCGCTCAAAACAAAAACAATGTTTCTCAACAAACACCTTTGTCCCACAACTCTTCATCTATTGTCGCTGGAAATTGTCCAAATTCCCTCCAACGAGTCCCAGTAGCCCGAAGTTTAATTACAAGACTTCTACTACAGCAGTTGTAGTGAAGGCGGGGGAGATAATTTCTTACAGCCTATTCGGGGGAGGTGGGGGTATTTAATCATGGCGGCCTGAGGCCGATAAATCCGACCCGCCTCGTCACGGGCTGGTATTAAATTATTTTATACTGGCGATAAACTATAGCAAACTACTGAGGTTTGACGTTGGTAGTGTTGTGTGAAGTGTTAAAATGTAACATAATGAAATATTTCCGTTTTCTGGCGGCAGCTGCATGGTTATTCGAAATCATTATGCAGTTTTACATTTGAATTATATAATTATCATTATGCAGGTTTTATATTAAACCAAAATATTTTTACCTCAAACTTTATCATAGTGTAGCTTTGTGTAGGTGTTGAGTAAGTTACCTGGAACAAAAAATAATATAATTAAAATACTATTACTGAACTAATGACAACATCAGGGAACACATAATCTATCTAAAACTAGGATTTTCTGTGCTATGGGAATTAGAAAAGAAAATGATATAAATATAGAGAGAGCGTCAGTGGCGTAGGAGGGGATAAGACGCGGCCTATCATATCGAAAGGTCCGGGGTTCGATCCCCAGCTGGGCCATGTACCAATGGGTTTTTAAGTACATTTACTGACTTCTCTCAAACGGTGAAGAAAAAAAATCGTGAGGAAACCTGCATACGCCGAAGAAGAAATTCTTAGGCGTATGTGAAGTCCACCAACCCGCACTGGGCTAGCGTGGTGGACTATAGCCCGAACGCCCTCGTTAAGAGGGTAGGCCTGAGCCCCAGCAGTGGGGACATTAATAGGCTGTTGATGATGATAATCATATAAATTTTATTTAACATGCCAAAATGGTACATTTTTGAAAATTTGTTCTTTTCTGAATTTTCCTATTAGACAATTTGCCCTTTTAAGAACGACGGAATAGAAGATGGAACCCGCGCTCTCGAGCCTTCGAGGCCCACATCTAAACCACTAGGCTAGGCGTAGGCGGTTAATTAAATTCCAAATGTCAACAAAAGAGACGAAGGAAGGATTCTTTCTTCTTTGTAGAATATATTTAAAAACTTCTAGAAATTTCAATAACGATCTCCGTGGCATCAACTTTTAAAGAATTTAATTTCCTGTCTCATTCATTCATTTGCATTGATTCGGAATGAAAACTTATTCGTTCAAATTCAAATCAAGTGGTAGAAATTTTGCTTTCATTCTATATTCATTCTATTCATGTAAGTCTGTTATCTTTGCTGTAGGTTTGAAAAAAAAACTAGCTGTGTCCGCGTTTCATAAATTATTTCGGACTCTTTTCCTTATTGCTCTGCTTAGGTCCTATCGTGATGTTAAATAGTCTTCCTCAAGAATTGCGCTATCAAAAGCAAAAATAGTTTCCGACTGGTTGTAGAGATTAGCGCGTTCAAACAAACAAACAAACAAACAAACAAACAAACAAACAAACACATCAGTTTTATTATATTAGTGTGTAGATGAGCTGGGTTGTTAGATGGGTGTCATGTTCGGCTTTAGTCGTAATCTGCTTTTAGTCATGTTCTGGTTTTGTCATATTCTGGTTTAGTCGTATATAATTCCCTTTTGCCATATTCTGTTTTAGTCATCTTCTGTTTTAGTCAAGTTCTTGTTTGGTCTATAATCTACATTTAATAGCACTACATTTTCTGAACGTCGTATGTAAGTATACCTAAACCTAATGAGGCTATTTATCATACGGACGACGGAAGAAAACAGCCCAAAACATCTATTTCCCGAGGGTTCATTTAACGAACCATTTCATCCATTTAAACTTAATAAAGTATCGGAAAGCATCCTTATTAAATTTCTAAAGATGCAGCATTACGTCGAAAAAATTATATCATCCCCTTACTTAAGGGCGTTTCACGTCTCATGGGAAAATAATTTGCTTGAGCCCAAGTTTTCCCATCTTAAAATTCAGTTTATTTTGCCATTAAGCCATTTGGTCGAAGAATATAAATTTTGCATTTTGGATAAATATTGAGATTGTTTGAATATTAAAGCAGGTTTTGATTCGCTACTGGTGTAAGGTGTAAACACGAAGCAGTCGCGATTAAACAAGGTTCCCATATAACGCAATTCCAAAAATTTCGAAAATTTGTACAAAATCAGAAAAGAAAATCATTATTTAATCTAAGTAAAGAAAACAACATAAAGAGTTTTGCGAATAGAAAGGGACCATAGTTATTGTATTACAAATTTTATTGTATTACAAATTTAAAATATTATCTTGCCTACGAAACTTACTTCTATTGGGTAACTATGAGCTTTATACGTATTGATTTGCACTTTATTTTGTGAAAATAAATTAACGGCTTGATTAGCAAAAGATTGAAATTGACTTTTTTAAGTCACAAGCCTCTTAAAAACAATAAGAAATAAAAATTGCAAGTTAAAATTCTTATAAAGGTAACCCTTACCCTATAGGAATATACTTACCCCCAAATCAGGGATACTTTCATAACTTGCACCGTTCGTTCTCCCTCCCCAAGAGATTAGTAGCTTATTTAGTCCTCTTTCAATATTCATGGTTTGTTTACTAAACTCCGCGGAGCCAAGGATTGTTTAGGAACTTTTAAACTATTCCAGATTAATGAACGAATTTAATCGGTTTACAAAATACTTGAGGACGCATTAATTTTGCATAATCAAATTAATATTATATAAGAGAAAAAGTCATCGGCATGCCATTAGAGGATTAATTGAGAATAATTAAGTAAACAACGATAATGAAATTTTATCTGTTTATTTCGGTTGTTTTATCCGGTACCGAACCTATGAGCCTTCTTCAGTCTCATATGTGTGGTTGATTTGGTCAACCGAACCGCTCAGACCTAGAAAGGCTCAGTATTAGTTCGTTACAGATAAATATCAGGAAGGTTCGAATCTCTTTGGTGGCGCGCGCGGTCCCTATTGAGACTGCATCTTGCATATTTAGTATGGGAACCAATGGTGCCACTTACAGGGGGACAAAGGAAGCGGAGTAGCGGGAGGAGGTTGCTAATACAAATTTAATAGGAAGTTGAAAATGAGAATGTGTGAGTGAGTCACAGTATTGTCATATATTTGACACGATTTTGACACCCATAGAAAGCTTCTTTTAAGAAAGAGATCTTAACTCTATGATAAATATAATATGACATCGATAATCTAGGGATTATCAGTTTGGATTATCAGTTTAGTTTGGGACCAAACTAGGTACTGAGTCTTCCTGAGTCTCAGCAGTTCAGTTCAACAAAGCAACCAGACTACTGAGACAAAAGAAGACTCAGCAGTTCGGTGTTATGAGTATAATCCCTTGAGCCTTTCTTGGTCTCAGCAGCTCGGTTGACCAAAGCAACCGCACAACTGAGACTAAAGAAGGCTCAGAGGTTCGGTACCGGATAAAACAACCGAATTACTGAGACTAGACCCACCGATTTTAAGACTCAACTTATATATTCACGATCAATTAACGCTTATAGCTTAGAAAGTATTAATCCATGCTCTTCCATTAGCTTTAATTAATATGAGTGACGTTTAGAATCAAATTAGCACAACCCTTTCTGTCAGTTCGTCTGTCACAATTACAGCCCTTCTCCATGTGATGAGCACCGCAAATCAATTGAACGACGTGACTTTCGTAAAAATGTAACGAGAATTAGAAAATTGAATAATTGTTGGCAGTCGCAAATTAGTGATAAAAGTAAGGTGAGTCATGCAAAAGGGATAATTATACAGGTCAAAATTATATACCGCTCCGGCCACGTGGTCCGACAGTCCGACACGAGGAATCAAAATTCCTCGTGGTTCGACTTGAGGGACTATCAGGATTTTGATTACTATTTCCGGGATGATTATTCCTTTTTGAAGTATTTTTTTTTCTGGATTTGGATACGCAAGGACAGGTTTTTGATGATATGAAATTAAAAAAAAACTATAATGAATAGTAAACAAGAAACAGCTACAGTTACACCTAAAAATCTGCCGAATAAATACATTAGTAAATAGCAATAGTAGGTACAAAAGAACTTATGGATAAAAAAGCTTTTACAAAAACTTCCAATTTAGAGAAAAAAATGCATAAAATGGACTGATTGCATCTATTCAGACGCTGAACGCATCTGCGCCTCAGAACACGGGGGCAAACTTCGTTAGTTGTAATCCGTTCTGAATAGTTCCGATTGATTCGGTTGATCGGTGCTATTCAATCTACAGAACCCTACGCAAGGAGGTCGAGTAAAATTAACATGAAAAATATATACACACCTCAGTGCAAAAGCTAGGCTATTTTAAATGCGAAAATACGGACATAGTGATTAATCACGCCTTAACCGCTTATAGCCGGTTGTAATGAAACTTGGTGCGATGATAGTGCAAATCTTGAATTAACATTATGAAAATTAAATTTTAACGAATATATATATAGGTACCTATAACAAAACTTATAATGCGAGAGATTACCGTAGGATACATGGATGGATACATAGGATACAACGATACTAGCGGCCCTTTCCGGCTTCGCACGGGTGGTCATTTTTTTGCAATAAATATAGCCTATGTCACTCACCTTCCAATGGTAAAATAATTTTTTAAATCGGCACAGTAGTTTTTGAGCTTATTCATTACAAACATAGTATATAGTTTTAGTATTAGCATAGTATTAGTATAATAATATAGAAGATATAATGGTATTTATTGATGCTGGTATATAACTGTAGTTACAATAACAGGGGTAGACGCAAGTAACAAATAAAACGAGAAATTCTAATTCTTATGTTATTACGTACCTATGTTTTTTTATTCTGTTGAAAGCCGTAGAAGACGGGTAGTCCCCTAAGCATTACGTCATATTAGGGGGCTAATTATTTCTGATATTTGCCGTCCTCCTCCGCCAGGGGACGTCCAAACAAACAACGTCTCGTTTGAAGGCCTCTTCAAAGTTAAAATTGATTTATGAAGTTGAATATTGGCTAATGCGCTTTTATAAGTACAGAGTTATTTACTAACGTCTCAATTTTGTGCTAAGATACCAATAAAATGCTCTAATAAAAAAGCTTTTATTGATTACATAAATAACAAATAACAAATAAACGTACCATCTTCAAATATCCACGCTATGTTTACGAATAAAGAGTTTGAGTTTCAACGTTATTAGGTACTTAATTAAAAACAATAAATATAGGTATAAAAGATAATAATGAGACTAAGCGAAGCGAAAGAGTGTCGCAATATTTGGCGCTCCGGAGTCCGTGCTTTCTGGCTACCAAGTCAGGGAGATAGCGTAAAGGTATGTATTTAGGTATAGGTATGTAAAATACAGAAATTCTAGTGATGACATTAAGTCCTCTCAGAAATAAATACTTACACCCTGTATAAAGGCAACTGAACTATAATAAACAGTTACATTAATAATAATTTATTTGGACACAGGACATTACAAACCAACTTATGATAGAGCAAGAATCGTCTCACTGAACTTACAAGGGTCGTGTAAACAGTTAGAACGATAATAATCCAGCCCGATTCAAAGTAAGGGTTGTCACTTTTCGCATGTACCACTTTACTAAGCACGATTGATCTTCACATATTGCAACTATATTCAATTTAATTCATTAACATTAAAAATTTACATTGTGTCTGAATCGGCATTAATACTAACAAACATAATTAATTCACAATCTATAAGTACTTACATTAACTATAATCAAAAATAATTAATAATCACTTAAAACAAAATAATAGAGTCATTACATAAGAATTAAATGTCAATATCATGAATAGTCAACCTAACCCTAGCTTTATACCTTTGATAAAAGGTATTGGAGTGTGCTATGACAAATGAAGCGCAATACAAGCGTATCGTTCACATTTTTTATCTGTGCCTTAGACTTTTAGTCCTAAAATAACATTGTTGATAATGATAATACTATACTGCAATTAGCAATATTCCTTACAATATATATGTTTTTAAACATACCATATCGCTACTAATTTTGGTTTAGAGTCACGTTAAGTAGCTTCTATGTAGGTATATCAATTTATACAACAGTAAATTGTAGGTGAAAGTTTGTACACTCCTTTGAGCTTTCTTTGTTGGCAACCCTATAGAGTCAAGGAACAAACAAACATTCGAACCCAATTAAATGGCTCGCAGGAGCTGTGTGCTTAGGATCGGCCCTTTGATACAGACCGACGAATGTCCTTTATATTCGGATATATTGCGAGAGATCTGATTTTACGGGTGATACTTTGTATTTGGTTACTCAACGTAAGAAGTCTGTATTGGTTACTATACCTAATATCCATAGAATGTTTGAGACATGTCTTTTCACTGTATTTGAGTGGATTTTTTATACCTTACTACAGGATTTCGATGAAGGAAACCTGCATACAATACTGGGGAAATAATTCTATAGTTCACCGATCTGCATAGAAACCACGTTATAAGTTAGGCTAGAATAATCCCGTGTCCAACAGTGGACCTAAATTATACGTCCTGGCTCGCTACACAGGTATTCAGGTACTACCGAATCTGTTGTGAACATTTGGAAATAGAAATAAAAGGTACGGCCACCCATAATTTCAAAGTTAGTTTTAATACCAATATTGTGTCTTTAGTTGGATCATCATCATATCAGCCGAAAGACGTCCACTACTGGACAAAGGTTTCCCCCAAAGAACTCCACGACGACTGTTCGCCCGCCAACTTCGTCCAGATCCCTTGGTTTAGTATCGAATTTCATCAAAATCGCGACTTTTTTTGCACAAATAAAAAACTTATCGATACTAGTCGTTCGAAAGTAAAAATACTGTTAGTCTGCAAGACATAGATACAAATGGGTATATAGATCATGTTACTGTATCGTTTTCGTACAGGAAATTAAAAACATAATATTTGTTCATGTGTCTGACTGCCTGCACGGTATATAAAAGGTTCCGAAACTCCACAGTAAACATGTAACGGAAGTATTTCGCGCTCGGCGCCCAGATACTGTTTGCTGGTATCATATGATTTTTATGGTTGACTAGTCCCTGCCCCCGGCTATGTTCGCAATGAATTTAATCCGTTAGAATTGGAATTTAAAAGTTCTTTCTCACGTAAACGTTATTTGAGGATAACTACGCTTTTCAAATTTCAGCGTACAGCGGTTTGAGCTTTTAAATATACATTTTTTACTTCGCGGCGTTTTCTACTTTACCTTGGGAACAAAGTATTTTAAAACGGTAAAAAGTATCCTACATTAAAACAGGATGTAAGCTATCACTGTATACCAAATTTTATCAAATTAACATTGACCAATGACCGCTTGGCCTTTACCTAGAAAAAAGATATGGTCTTTGACCAGCTCTGTAAACAAAAACTTTACGCTTAATTTCATCGCTACGCGATCTATACACTGGCTCCCAGCAGAGGACTTTGTACAACCCTTTAGCCAGCGCTGGAGGCAAGCAATATCCTGCAGAGAGGCCTAAGTAAACACAGGGGCGTCCGAGCGTGCTTGCGAAAACATCCAATGCTAAATACAAGCGGTCTGCGCATCGTAGGAGACCTATTCTATAGCTATAATTAGACTACGGCCCCAAGTCCACCAGAGCCGTCAAAAGTAGGAAGTCTCAGCACCATAGCTCAGCACGAATAACAACTTGCATGTGTCAGTGCTTTAAATTATTATTTTAATTTAAGCTTTAAATTACTATAAAATTGTTCCAACCCAAATGAAATACGCAAATAAACACATTTTGCACATTATTTTGCTATCCTAGATTTCTATGAAATTAATAAGATTCAGGCAGAAATGCCTCTGTTCACGATCATGGCCTACACTTCGCAGAATATTCAGGCAAAATTTTTATTTATCCGCGGCCAAGACGGTTTCTTCATAATACAGATTATGACAAAAATTGCGTTGACGTTCTGCCTCCGACGCGGCGGGAGCGATATTTTTTTAATTTTCTCAAACAAGATCTCGGGGCAAAAGATTCGATTATGTACAGCCTACCGTCTTGAGATATTATTAAATTTGTTTTCGAGTGCGCAGCGGGGTTTCGGAACGTTGCACTTGTATTTTACGTTATGTTAACAAGTTTAGGCGATGTTGGAACATTATCAATCCTATATTAAATTTAAATCTTTATGGTATGACGTCTATATTTACAAATTGATCTTAAAATGTTCCATTTGTTGTATCTAAACAAATAATGATATTTTAAAACAATTTATTAAAATAAAATACCTAAATAATTATCAACATAGTGAACATTTAGTAAGTTATCTATATTACGAATATGTTATCGCATTTAGACACTATAAAAATTAATAATAAAAAACATGTCATAGAACCAGTTGGCGCGTCGGTCTAAAGTCAACATAGAAAAAACAGAGACAAAGTTCCGAAAACAGCGAAAAGTTTAAAACCGTTGAAACCGCAAACTTCCCGGAGTAAAACCACGAAGTAATTGTTAAACCTACAAAGCAGTAACAATCGCTCTGTCCATTACTACAAAGAACATTAATAATTTTCTTTTGTTCCTCGTCTCTGAGAATTCTCCTTTCTTTTAATTCCTTCCCCTGTTTCTTCGACTTTATGAAATAACTTTTTTCCTTTAACAAGATTACTTTTTATGAGCACGAAATTGGGGGATAACGAATTCAGATGCGCAAGTGTGGTGACGTCAGAAGTATCTTTTGATGAAACATACTTTTTTTGTTGAAATGGATTCCTTTGAAGAAGGCGGAGCTACTTAGCGTCTCATTTTTGTTTTGGAGATATTAAGAGATTGATCTTGACGTAAATATAAGGAAAACATTCAATGTTTCGGGAATACTTGTTATTTTTAAGGTTTTATGTAAAATTCTTTATTGAAATTTGATTATATCAACCATCCTTCCATTCCACTGTGGTAGTAGCAGGTACCCGTTTAGGACCAAACGTCAATATTCCGGTTTGAATGGAAAGAAATCCAAAATAATTTCAGGGATTGTTCACAGTATACCTAGATTCGTCACAACATACTCAAGCACTCAATTCCGCGGCATGCGCCTGTAAAGATAACTCCTTCCTTTTTCTTTGCTGGAACTTGGCTTGACACGCTGCCGCGTGACTAGATGATGAGACTGAATGAAGCGAGAGAGGTGTGTCAGGATCGTGATTAAAAAGTTGCAGGTTTTCATGGGCGATCGATAAATATAGCCGCTTGCCTGTTCGTTTGGTGCTTCAAACCATAAAACAGGTTTTAACTAGGCACCAATGATCGACATACCTACTTTACAACAAACCCTGTATCAATATTCTACTCAGAGAATACCTAATTTAGGATAATCCAGATTATTCAATTCCTCTTAAACGTGAACCTCAGTCCCTTACACTCCCTATAGACTATTATTGCTCATATCCAGTAAACTTCACAATTTGCCTAAACTATGAATCCGTCACCTATAATCTGGTTGGTATCGGGGTGCCAGGGTAGGTGCAGGGTTGCCAGGGGAGCGGACAGACGGATTATCATATCGCATGAATATTTTATAAGACGGTTTGATTCAATTAGTAGGCGAATGTGGCTGCACTGTGACGTCAGAAATTGGAGTTAACTGAACAAAATGTAAATTGAGGGTATTTTGTTTAGTTGTTGATATTAAAGTCTAGACAATTGGAGCTAATTGAAGTTCAACATAGGGTTTAAAAGTCTATGGGCCTCTTACACCGCTTGCTGATAAAGTCCCAGATACACTATCTGCAGGTTATCTGACAGATAGCCTATTTTTTTTGGTTTCACAGGTATCTGATTGCCTATATCTAATATATTTCATATAGTCTATCACACAGATTTATCTGATAGATTAGTTTATCTCTAAGATTACTATCTGTAACAATATCAGGAAGTGGTGAATCCTTCCTACTTACTTAATATTATAAAGGCGAAAGTTTGCAAGGATGTTTGGATGTTTGTTACTCTTTCACGCAAAAACTACGAAACAGATTTTGATGAAACTTTACAGTAATAATATGGATTGTAATCAGAATAACACATAGGCAATAGATACTTCGGGAAAACTGTTTCCGCGGGAAAAAATTCTCTACGCAGGCGAAGCCGCGGGAAACAGCTAGTACTTACTAATCCTTTCAGTTACAGCCTTTTAGCGTCCACTGCTGGACATAGGCCTTCCCCAACGAACGCCACCGCACCCGGTCCTCCGCTCTCCGCATCCAGCCGCTTGCGGCCACCTTCTTTAGGTCGTCGGTCCACCTAAGCTCTCACTCTAAGCTCGATATCGATTTATTCCTGTTTAAATAAATACATACAAAAACCCCAGGAGTTAAAAAAAAAGTTAAGTTACTGGTTAGTTCTAAGTACAGAATCAATCAATACGCTCATTCATTCATTCATTCACTACGATCTACGCGGTGTAATCCGAGCCGTAAGTCACCGCGGCATTGTCTCGACGCGTAGAGGTATTATCTCATGAACGAGTCGGGTTTGCCCCACTTCGCCCTACATACCCACTCTGTGACTGTGACCCATTACCATTTGAACAATGAGCTCAGTAGAAATTGCACTCTCTATACGTGTAGACTTAAGTTACGGGTGAGTCCAAGTTATAAGATCGCAGCGATACTGAAATACTCTCTTTCAAGATCGCTATCGTCTAGCTCATATACAAGTAATACAGCTAAAGGTATTATCTAGCCATAAGTTTGGCATTGTGTGCGTCAAATAAAATCTATTCTGTTCTAACATTGAATCAAAAAATTTAGCCCCTCCCATATGGATGAGTAACAAAAGGATTTTAGGGGGTGCCAAAATCGTGTCAAATGTATATCAAAATTGACACTCACTCTCACATTCTCATTTTCAAACTCCATATAAATTTGTATTAGCAACTTCCTCCCGCTAATCCGCTTCCACACCCCCCCTGATATTGACACCGAATTTTTCTTCGTTTCCCATACTAATTATGCAAGATGCTGCGATCATTAAGTATTGACGATCGCCGGCAAGATGCGATCTCCACAGGGAGCGCGCGCGCGACCAAAGAGGTTTGAAACTTCTTGGTTCTAACGGTTATAATAATTGATATTGATTATGCACCTGTCAAACCGGTGAAAAAGGAAGTCAGGGATCCCTTCTGTGAAGTCTGTCAACAGACCTGGAGTCAAGGAAGCGATCATTTGATATTTCTCTATCCTAAATAGGATCGGTTGATCGGTTCGTCGGTTCCTTGACTCCAGGCCTGTTGACAGACTTCATAGAAGAGATCTCTGACTTACTTCTTCACCGGTTTGACAGGTAAGTGCTTAATCAACATCAAATTCATTGCTACCACAGCCGTCACAGGTTTTCGGCATATAGACTGGTGGTCGATTGTAACGGCTTGCTAGAGCATCTCTGACTTCCATAGGTGACACGTCTAGGTGAACTTTCCTTGTAGCAACGGTGAGCTGGATGACTTCGCTTTCATCGTAGTTACTATTGATCTTTCTATGGCTTTTTCTTCGATGAAAGTTTGTTTAGGCATTCCTCCTTATCGATGTCAGAGTGAACCAGAGTGCGGCAACTTGATACAAGCGTTCTGAAACGCACGAACACAAACTCAGTGTTCACCTACATTAGCACACAGACAAAAGCACGTCGCCAAGCTATGGCCAAGTCAAAGAGTTTGGAATACTAAGGTAGCCGCCGGCGATGCCCGCACATGCGCATTCTGTGCTCTGTGGGCTGGGCCAAGTACTCATTCCACGCGCTTATATCTGTGTGCTAGTGTAGGTAATACTGCCCTTGTGTGCGTGCGTTTCAGAGCGCTTGTATCAAATTGCCGTACTGTCGTTCACTCTGTTGATGATGTCATCCATCCTCTAAAACCAACTTAATTATTGCAAGAGTGTAGTATAAATATTAGTAAGTCTTCAGCTTACAATTTGCACCGCCGCTGAGCACAAAAGCGGCACCGGAGCGCGCGGCGCGCAGTAAATCAGTGCGCGGAAGAGCCGTTGCGACCTTCCGCAGTTTTATTATGTTTATTCATGAAATTGCTCATCTAACGAAAGCGAATCTTTGTTTACTCTGTGTGTATAAAATGTGTGTTCCATGCGCGTGAGGGTTTTGTGACGAGACGCTTTTGTTTGATGAATTCGGGGACCACAGGGAGTTGGAAGTGGAACTTACAACTTGTAAAGAACAAAAAATAACCATGCTGATGGGTACATCTCTACCCTTTTCGTGATAGAAGCATTTGGCTGCACAGACTGCAGACAATGCTGCTGTCCACTTTAGCCTTATATATACATAGTGTCCTATATACGACACCAGTATATAGGGAAGTGCCTAGTTGGTATCCCATATAATTCGTTCATTCAGCTTCCATTCGTTCATTGCTCGATCGATCTGTAACGTTCACGTTTATTTCTCTTGCTTTCTTTGCTTTAAATTGCAACGAAATTACTTTTCAAAATGTTATTTATTCTCCAAACACCTATAACAGTAGCAGTGTAGCAGAACAATCATATCTGCATATAACCTTTGCTTCCTTTTTGTTGCCAGAAAGAAATAAAAGCAATCTAATCAGTCATATTACATTAAGACGTATTCCAAGCGTTCAGGTCAGTAAAATAAAAAATATAAAGTATGAGTCTCAGAACAATTACATTATGGGTTCGTATTGCTCAATATTAGCTATACTAGGCGTTTACTTCATTTGTTAATTTGTCAAAGTTTTTTGGTCACCTTTGGTTCAATATACAATATATAGCATATTCTTTCTAATTTGGCTTTACCACTGTTTTAGTATGCTGGAGTAATTTAACTCTGGTCTTATAAAGTTCTACCACCATATACTTATTACATAAAGTACCTATTTATTTGGGTAAGTACTGATGAAAGCGATGAAAAAACTCAATAGACTTCATAATGTATGCATTCACTTAACCTATATTTCTCGCGAAAACGTCACCGCCTTTAGCTCAGCGCATTTGAATGTAAAAGTGCTCGTTCGGAGCTGACGAAAAAATGCTTATGCAAAGTGTTATTATTTTTTTAGCTCGGAAACTGAGGCGGATGTGAGCCCGGCGGATTTAGGGCGTGGAGTAAGTGTTAGCGTGACGTTTCTTCTTAGAGCGTTTTAACAAGCGTCTTGGCAAGAGAAAAATAGCGATAAGTAAAACTTTCACGAACCAGAACATAGATATACAATCAAAATGTGAACAAGGTTTAATTAATCTGTTGTACGATTTATTACCTGTGCACTCGTAATTAATGACAGAGTACAAGTGTGGACTATTTCGGCGGGAACTAAAGTGTCATGTTTGTCTCTTCTATTTTCTTTTACCTCAATGTAGTTTTATACAATAAGTGCTTGTGGATGTGTATTATTCATGAATTTTTAAAAAAAGCTACTCCCTATGGATGAGTAACAAAAGCATTTTAGGGGGTGCCAAAATAGTGTCAAATATATCACAAAATTTTGAATCACTCACACATTCTCATTTCCAAACTCCATATAAATTTGTATTAGCAACTTCCTCCCGCTAATCCGCTTCCTTTGTCCGCACCCCCCCGGATTTTGACACCAAATTTTTCTTCGTTTCCCATACTAAATTTGCAAGATGCGATCTCCATAGGGAGCGCGCGCGCGACCAAAGAGGTTCGAATCTTCTTGGTATTATTGTACAGGAAAATAAAATAAAACGGTGTAACATAACTCTCGTTCCAAATGTTTTTTGATAAATACCAGGTAAGACCATAGTTCTTTACGGTTCCGTATCAGCAACCTGCTTGAATACAATTGAAATACACCGTGTCAGGCAAGGTTCCTGTACTTGTGGATTTCCATAGTGATCTATCTATACAATAAATAAAGAGGTAAAAACTAGTGGATAATTTGCACGCTTATATATGTTGCGAAGAACCTAATGATAGCGGGGTGTAAAATACACCTCACGCCATCTATTGACAAACTTTAAAACTAAGAAACTGGCTTGATTAGAACGGGTTAAAAAAATTTGAATAACATATAAATGGTATACTTCATAACGCGGATGAAGTAGCGGGGCATCGGCTAGTATTCTATAATTCTGTTTAAAATTTCAACCGTGAGATTTCTCGCTTACACAGTAGGCACACCCTTATCGGAAGTGCGTTGGGCGGCATTAGGCGGATTGAGCGGAAATGGGTCAGGGCAGGATTTGGCTGTAGCGGTTATTGCAGACTGATTTAAATACAAGCCAAATGAAAGGATGGCTGGCGCTCGCTGAGTGAATACGTTGCTGAGGCAATTTCAATTGTTTGAAAGCTGTGTTGCGAATCGATGAAGTATGGACTTAGACTTTGTTTTGTCTTCTTTATCGCTAAAGTGGACGAGTTAGGAAGTGGACGGATTAGGATGTGGTCGAGTTAGGAAAGTGGTCGAGTTAGGAATGTGGTCGAGTAAGGAAAGTGGTCGAGCTAGGAAAGTGGTCGAGTTAGGAAAGTGGTCGAGTAAGGAAAGTGGTCGAGTTAGAAAAATGGTTAAGTAAGGGGACAAGTGGACGAATTCGTCCGGAAGGTGTCAACATCCTAACTAAATATACAAATATGGTCTCTGTGTATTTCTGTAAAATTGTTTTTATCATCAGGATATATTTTATGCATGCGTACATGCAGACAGTCTAATAAAAAAGCATAGGTATAAGTGTACGTTTTACAGAACCCTAAAAATCACAACTTAATCGTGCGGAACTAATTTGAATCATTCGTACAGCAATCGGTTATTCAATATTGAAATTTCAATACTCACCGTCCCTTGTAAATTCAATCAACAAAGCAAAATTAATAACGAACATCGTTTCCTATCATCACAACATTTCATTCCAACATAATAAATCTCTTTCATTGTTCTAAAATGAATATTCATTTGCGAAAATATTGTTTTTTGTTCGCAAACTTTGGACCCACAGACAATTGTAGAATTCTAATGCTTCCTCCCGTAAATTCCCGGTTTTGTATTGTTTACCCTGCGGTAAACATTCTCAAGGTTTTGTTTTGGCAAATAACTGAAATTAATATAGTAAACAGCGCCAGGAAATGGAGAATTGGGTGTTCTTGGATTAATTTCAAAGGGTATTGTTTCGATTACCATTGATTTAGATTTGTACCTAATAATATTTTATGAAGAGGCACTTGTATCTAATTAATTAATCACGAATCTACCCACGTGTAATTATCTAGAACATTTCAGTTCAAAATTAATTTCGATGTTAATAAACTGGAAGGGTTAGCACGTTGAAGTGGCAGTGGGCTTATCACATCTGTCGGAGAACTGATAACCGCTGGGGTAGACGAGTTCTCGAGTGGAGACCACGACTAGGCAAGCGTGGGGTAGGACGACCCCCGGCTAGATGGAGCGACGACCTGCGCAGGGCGGCTGGCAGTGACTGGATGCGGAGAGTCGAAGATCGGACTCAGTGGCGCGCCTTGGGGGAGGCCTATGTCCAGCAGTGGACTAGTGCAGGCTGATGATGATGATAATAAACTGTCAAATCATACAAGACGCTAGCTATGTACACCTAAATGAAGAAAACTAAAGCAGAAAGCAAAAGAAGACAGACATTGAACCAGATGGTACTGACAAGCCCTATAAAAAAGTTTGTAACGAGTACCTAACTGAAATGTGTTACAATACTAATTTAAACAGCCTACTTGGAACAAACGACTTGTCCAGTTAAACATTGCTGCCATAAATTTTAAAACTTCTCTATTACTTGCGAACAAAAATAAAAACAACTTCATCAATAAAAATCTGTTATAGACCTGCGATATCTCGTCACATAATCCATGAACAAACAGCTCTGAACCAATCCGGTGCGAAAGAAAGACTTTTAGTCCAATCCCCGATCTTTCGCAATCAAAGGAATTGTCTGAAGAAGCTTCGATGGATCCCTAAACCTCGTTGGGAGTTCCAGACGACTTTTTACCGGACCCTTTGCACAGTATAAATAAATGGTCGGTGTAGTATGGAAACTGCAATTAGACTTTACAAATCCACAGCCTCGTTGGTTTCGGCTTGGATGTGGAAAATACACTGAATTTTCAGAGAAAAAAGAACGAGAACCGGTAGTTTTATTAACCAGTTTTAACGTCTATTATAATGAATGAATCAAGTCTATGAAAAAATGTATTAAAATGTACTTTGATACATTTTTACAGAATTCAGACACGGTACAATAAGATATTGATATTTCAATGGCTACTTGATTCAATCATGATGGACGTAGAGGTAAGTATATTTTGTATTGTTAGCGTACTGTTTGTGCATTGATCGATTCTAAAGGCATTTAACGGTCGGAGAATTAAAGGCCAAAATCTTGGTCGAAAATATATTAGCCAATTTTCTCTAGTCTTGTCAAGATCGTCGTCTGTCTCTTTTTTTTGTCGTCCGTTCCTCAGTCCTGTCAAGTCAAAGTTCTAGTCTGCCAGTCATGTCTTCAGTCAAAGGAGGCTGGACGCCAAACAGGCATCTTAGTCGTAGCCATAACAATAATACATTATTATTATTCTGTCGTAAGGTAGGACAGGTTCAGTTGAAAAAAAATTGAACGCAAGTTACAGTGTTAAGCTACTTTTGTTGTTGTTGGCATTGTAATTTGCAAAGGTAGAAAAATAATTCTAAGGCGCTCTGCTCTAAGCATAGTGTCTCTTCGGTACTTAAAATTGTACTGTGTCCATCGCCTCCCCCTACTTCCCGTTTACACCCGAATCGGGTGAGAAAGTGGGGGAACGGCGACAATTTATGACGGGCGCTGACGACGTCTAATTCTGGAGGCGCTCATTAAATGAGACTAAATGCGGACCTATATTCACTTAGAGAGGCGATTTTTTACTTCCCTTGTCCGTGCCCGCGTTTTCCTCGTATTTACGATGTTCTTTTGTCTGTTTCCTCTGTCCCAGTTTGGGATTGCTCGCGTTCTGTAGTTTCATAAATACTTTTGTTTCGAGAGAGCTTTTCCTAACTTTTAACCGGTTTTAATTGGTATTACTGAAGTTGGTACTGAATGTATTGTGCTGTTAAGTTGGGTAGGTATTTGTCACTTATAGTCTCTCATGAGTTGAGGCGTGTCTTAAATACGCTTCATTCTAAATGTAATTCTAAGTTAGATCATTTGCATAAGTTTATTGACGTTGTCTGTACCTATGTCTTGGACTCTGATCTCTCCTGTTCTGTATTGTTAATTTTTCGTTAATAAATAACATTATCTAAATTCTTTAGCCACTTCGGTTATTGAATTTATTCGTTGAATCTTCTCCAAACAACAGTAGTTTCACAACCTCGACGATAACATTGGCGCCAGTATAAGTTTGACGTTTTCGTCGACTAGTTTATGAAATGCACATACAAATATAACGACAGACAAACAAGCAGACTGCAGTATGTTTTAATCCCTCGTTTATTGCTCCAATAAACCGACTGGCACGTAAACATTGCGATATGTGGGTTTGTGACACCTAAGCGCTTATTAAGCTTTACCCAGCGCTTTTCTTAGAATAGAATAGAACAGAACAGAACAGAACAGAATAAAGTTTATTTGACACACAAGACAGCACATATACAGGACATTGCAAAATAACAAAACAGAGATACATAAAACATTTAAACATGGTGGAGGTTACTTACTGCATATACAAATTTTGAATTGCAGTAAAATTGATCGGACAATTAAAATACTAGCGGTACTGGCACCGCCCCAGTGTGGGGTAGCTATAGTCCGCACGGAATTTCTTGACGGCTAAATGAAGATAGTCACAAATTGTTTGCACATCGCTGACAGTGTTTATGTTTTTAGTCTATGTGTGCGTAAACGAGAAAGTGTGAGATGTCCAAAAACTTGAAACTTTGATTCGGTTGATCGAATCAATGAACCATTTCTTGAAATTGAATGAGCGTCTCTAGTGAACCCCCGCCTAACATTAGTCATTGCGCAGAAATCAGCCGTGGTCTATATTCAACAAACATCCTAGAGATGCTGATGTTAAGTATAGGTACAACTTATACCAACCCTACCTCTGTTAGTTACCACTTTATAAACTTTTTTTCTAAGTAATTAACTAATGAATATTTATTATAACGATTATTTTATTAACTAGTAGTAAGTTATTAAGATTTCGGAATTTGACGTTTGGGGAATTTGACGTTCGATGATTGGAGGTTAGGGGAATTTGACGTTCGAGGATTGGACGTTAGGGACAATTGGACGTTCGAGGATTAGACGTTAGGGGAATTTGATGTTCGAGGATTGGACGTTAGAGGAATTTGACGTTCGAGGATTGGACATTCGAGGGTTGGACGTAAGGGGAATTGGACCTTCGAAGATTGGACGTTATGGGAGCCGGATGTTCGAAGCTGGAATCTTTCATACAATAGCGTAACCGTGGCGCATTTCAGCCACAACACAACTCGCTCTACGATGTACGACTTCAAACTCGTTTGCTCGCTCACTCTATAAACTTTACACTCGCACGATCATTCACTGGGTAAATTCGTAAATTAAATTCCTTCACGCAAGCGATACTGTCCCGTACGCCTCTCGGAATATGACACAGTTTACAGCGATTGCGTTACGAAAATTCAGGCGCGCCTTAAAATAATGACGACTGAAAATAGGGAATGGGCGGTCATTGCCTTCGGCTGAACTGGGTCAGATAGTGCTGTGACATTTTTCTGGGTCGACTGGTCCTGGATTTCGGGGAATGTTTTCGTGCAAATGAATTATGTGGGAGAATGGTAGCTGGGTTTGCATAACTGCTTTGGTGCTACTGTAATCTATGTCGTTCTAGTTCGGAACGTTCTTCTAGTCTTTGACTACTCGCTCCATTTCGTAACAAGAGTAAGTTCACATCGCAATGATGTCGTAAGAATGTAAATTAAAGTGGTAGTGGAGACGCAGGTGAAGATCGTTGCGGCAGATGAGTTCTGGAGTTGAAACCGCGCAAAGTTTCCTTATAAGTGAATAATGACCTTTTAAGTGAATAATCAGATTTTTAAAGAGAGCATTCTTGAATGTGGATCTTATATAAAACAAACTAGTCAAATGCAGAACTCTCCGCGTTTTTACCATTTCAACGTTTAATAAACCCGCAGATAATCTCTCCGCACCGGAATATAAATTCCACGAAGCATTATTGGATCTCGGAATGTTTACCAAAGGATAATCGCAGCGCGCGAGCACTATTATGGGACCAACTATGCAAGAGGGCACAATCCCAGTCCGACTGGAGACTGGAAACTAATAAGTAGCAAGCGCTTTCTAAAGCAGCAGTGCTGGAAGTTTGCGGTGGCAGCCATTGCAGTCGGAGTCACAAGTGTTGGAGGTGCTATTAAAATAATTAGGTAACTACTTAACATCCTAATAAATTTGAAATGAATGAAAAACTACACAAGTGAACTAAAGAACGAACTGATGGAAGGATGAATGAACAAACAAATAACTAACTGAAGCCATGATGAGGTCGCTGGTGGGAAACTCTCAGAAAGTGAATGTTATTACAAAGTGACGGCATGACTTCTACTTCTTCTTCTTCTTTGACCACCGAGTCATGTTTGTAGCACTATAGGTCTGCAGCTTTGTGCCTAAATGCCTTGATAGCTACCTACCTAACCTTAGCTGGTTTAAATGATGCCTTTTCGTGTAAAACTCCCAGAAAGACCGACGACCTGAAATTGGGAGTAGAAGCAATTGGTTAAGGACAAGGCCATTCGATAGATATGGCGCATTGGGGAAGGCCTATGTCCAGCTGTGGTCGAAACAGAATGATGCTCCTATACCTAGAGCATCATTCTGTTTTGTTACAGGTACCTGAAGATGAGATTGCCATTTCGAGTATTCAAAGCTGCAAGCCCTTTACTTTAGAATTGTTTCTCTTAAAGGGTCCCATATTGTAGCGCTGTTGGGTTCATGGCCTCAATCCACATTTTTCAAGAAAGATCGCCATAATCGCAGCTCCATTCCAGATCCTATGCAAAGTGAAATGTTACACGATTTTCTCATTTCTCACTTTAAATTCAACTAGAATGTCTCATCCGACGATTCAACGTTCTTAGTAGGTACATAATCCGAGCGCCATCCGCACTCCGCCGCAGCGGATTCCAACTTAAATTGTTGCGCAATCGGATATCTTAGTCCGCAGTTAGTATGTTCGGAATCTGTGACCCCGGCCGCTCAATATGTAAGATTCGGTTGGGGCTTTTGTGTTTAAGTTGGCGAAGTTCGTGATTTGAGTATTTAAAATTGAGTGAAACAAAATAAAAGAGAAGAATCTCTTTAGGGTCAGATGATTTGAGGTAGGAAATGATACAACTGATGCATGGATTTATTCACATCTGTTACTATTTATATTTACATGATTATACTCTCAACAGGCGACTGTTGAGAGGAGTGCTTAAGTTTAGAAAGGGATACCAATATCCTGTGTCCCCACAGTATCCCCCCCCCCCAAACGACAGCGTACATATAAGTATATATTTGACATGCCATCATCATCATCATCATTCTGTTGACATTGTCTATTGGACATAGGTCTGATAATTATAGGCATTTACTGAGTCGATTGCTGCGATATACACTCCAGTATTGATTATGTTTAATTTTCTTAAGCTAATGTATCAAACATGCGAGATGGTTTCAATTTGTGAAAGAGACCTAAAGAAGAAGGTATTGGAGAAGAGAGGTAAGTGTCATCGTGAGTGTTTTAAACTAGATTAATAGCTTTACCTTTCTTCCTTTCTAATTCTTCATAGTTTTCTTGATTTTTCGCCTTTCTTCTTCAATACGGACCACATTCTTTAAGTCTTACTACACAAATTGAAAGGATTTCTCATTTTTGCTTACACTCTTGAAAGCCACCAATTTTACCATCAGCGATGTTTATTCTATTAAATGAACAAAAACCAAAAGAATCAATAGCATCTGAAAAGGGAAAGATAAAAAATCAATTGAAATCCCCAATCGAGTTGAATAGCGAACTTTCTTAATAGCGATTCAGTATGCACATAAATTTGCTCTTCTGAAACTTCCGCGATAGTGGGCGAGATCGGGGGGTGGGGAAACCCCAGACGTTCATAGCTGGTTTCAGTTGATGTACCAATTCTTTTGAACGAGAAATCGGTTTAATAATACACTTTATTTCTGAAAAGACTTAAAATAACTTAGATACACGAGGACAATTGACGATGTTAAAATGTCTCATTACGTGCAAGGCAGATGCAGGTGGATGTCAGATTCCGTATTTTATAGTTTTCGCAAAAGGTTCGATGGAAAAAAAAAAAAAATTATTTGAAAAGACCTTAGAAAAAAAATCGTCTACCCTTTATACTTATATGTATGGGGAGATAACAAATTGATGATTTATTGTTTTCTTAAAATTGAGATCTACATCCAAAGTATCTTTGTTTTTTTTCTCATGAATTTGGATTCAAAGTATTGTAATGACCGTGTGGCTTGCAACTATAGAATATGAATATGACGCTGTGACAGATGGGAACGGGCCTGGTCGGACTACGGAGCCCTAAAAATGACAAACATTATACCTACCTAATTAAAAATTAAATTCTTGGCTTCAAGCTTTCTAGGTACTTACCCACTTAAATCTTGGCTGAGCTAGTTACGAAACGGCGCAAACCGTAATCAAATTTGGTATACGATTGCTTGGCACGATATTATATTGGCGTTTTTACTGTTGTGCGGCAACTTTGAGTCAATTACGTTTAACCTTTTCATAAATAATAGTCACTGAAGTTATTTAACTACCTATATAGGTAGTTAAAATAAAAAGTTTATTGAGTGTGTAAACAAAGCCTGGTTCTGTAATTTAGGTGGGTATTGAAAACTGTGCAGTTAAAATACGATGCCTCGGGATTGTTAACAATGGTTCCAATAAATTAAAAACTTATTTTTAAGTATGCATGTTCCATGCTCAGGGAATATCGAAAAATTTAACAGTGTAGTGAAAGAAAACATGCGAACCAACCGGCATTGTATCAAGTGTCAGCGACCATTAGTGGTAGGTATTTTATAGGCTACCTACTGATTTTTATTTTGTAGCCCAAAAACCTAGAGACTGAATCCTAAAAATCAAAAAGAACAATAAGAATAAAGCGCCATCACCAACATTGTTTAGTGACAGTTGAAAGCAACGTTCTGAAACTGAACGATATTTCCCGCCAAAACGTTCCGCAAGTAGCAAGAGAATAGCTTTTTATGGCTCCAACTTTACCTTCGAGGGTATCGAGTGTCATTTCAACTTCAATACTTTTTAAGTTCCATTCTGCGGTGAAATTCCGACACGCGCAAAGAAAGTTGAGACGTTTGAATGAATTTTAAAATTTAAATGGAAGGGAATTTGTAGTCAGACTTGACAGCTATGAGTGAGTGATATAGTTAGGTACTGAGTGATGGTTTCATTCAGACAATATAGAGGTTATAATTTGATGTTGAAAATTATTTTTTATTTTCTTGCATTAGCTGTGATAATTATCTACTTGTTTGCTGCTGTCAAAAAAGAAAATAGGTACCTAAAGTGTGGCTGTCAGTTGTGGTTTTTGAAAAATCACTCTTAACAAAAAAATAAATAAAGAACATGCGCGTGACGTCACTGGGCTATATATAGCACACCAGCACTTAAGGCATTATTTTCTACCGTACCATATAGCACACCAGCACTTGAAAGGTTATATTGTGTGGTACAAAATAAAATTAAGTTACGGTTATGGAGGTCGAATAAGTCAGCGAATTGAATTTATATTTTTCTACTTGTTAAATTGGCTTGCACACCCATTTTTGAATGAAACCAGATTAAAAAAATGTATCGAACGATTGCCTTGTGCGAAAATTAACTTTTTTTAATGTCGCAACATTGTCGCACGCAACGTCCGAAAATTGAAATTCAAATTTGTTTTCGAAATTCAAATCTGTGGAAAGGACGTTCGGAAACCGGGCATCGGAAACGGGCGGGTCGGCCATTGTCTTCCGGAAACGAATGGCGCGTGAGGGTTGGCAACACTGGCTGGCCGCACCGGAAATAACGAGTGCGGCCCACGTGCGCGCTCAGGTGAGTGATTCTCTGTCACCATTTCGGTTTCCATTCAGTTGGGTTTGCGTGTTTTCCATTTTTGCATGGATTGAAATTGGAAGAGACAGAACAACTGAACAAATGTGACTTAATGCTTGCGTCGTCATCATCATCATCTCAGCCTGTAGACGTCCACTGCTGGACAAAGGCCTCCCCCAGGGCTCTCCATGACGACCGGTCCCGCGACCTTCACCAGATCGTCGGTCCACCTTGTGGGAGGTCTACCTACGCTGCGTCTTCCGATACGTGGTCGCCACTCGAGAACCTTTCTGCCCCAACGTACTCTTACAACGTAATGCTTACGTACTCTTTTATTTTAGTTAAGGATTGTAATTTTTATAGGTAAAAAGTGATTAGAGTGTTGTAAAATGCGATGCGACGAGGGATGCCTTATGTATACATCCTACTAATATTATAAAGGCGAAAGTTTGAAAGGATGGATGTATATTTGGATCGCAAACGGATACAGACTACAGAACAGATTTTGATGAAGCTTTACAGTAATAGATTATGCCGAAGAAGAAATTCTTAGGCGCATGTGAAGTCCACCAACCCGCACTGGGTTAGCGTGGTGGACTATAGCCCGAACACCCTCGGGTAGGTCTGAGCCCCAGCAGTGGGGACATGTTAATAGGCAGTTGATGACGTTAATAGATTATAGATCAGAATTACACAACGGCTATATAGATACCTCTGGAAAGCTGTTCCAGTGGTAAACTTTTCTACAAAAAAAAAGTCAGTTTCCGCAACCAAACTTTCTTACTAGCATCTTAAGACTTACTATGTATAAAGTACTGGCTTGTGGAGAATTAATAAATATTATTATTATTTTGGTATACACAGTTTCTGTCTCGTCTGGCCAGCAAATCAAAACGGCCAGACGGACTCCCTCCGGCTGAGGAGTCCAAGCGGCCGGAGGTCAGGGCGACAACGAAAGAAACCGACGGACTATCCCAGCAGTGTCTAGCAGCACCGCCTTCTGCATCACCGCCGGAAGTGAGCGCACACAGAGTTCCAACCGCCTCAGGTGGCCAGCGAGGCTGGATGGAATTAACCCGTTTGCGGACAGGACTATGGGGACGATTTCGGTCGACGTCACACCCCACATGTCGGTAACCTCGTGTGCCAGGTCCAGATACTTGGTTTTCTTATCTGTTTCGGCCTTTACGAGGTTCTCATCATACGGGATTGTGACGTCGACCAAAAACGCCCTATTCTGCGCCCGGTCCATCACCACAATATCAGGCCTATTCGCGAGAATAGTTCTGTCCGTGATGATGGGCCGGTCCCAGTAAAGCTTGACGCTGCCGTTTTCCAGCAAGGCTTCCGGCGTGTACTTATAGTAGGGCAGCCTCTGTGCCACGAGGCATATTTCAGGGCGAGTGCCTGATGGAGTATTCTGGCTACAAGGTTGTGCCTGTGCAGATACTGAGTGTTAGCAAGCGCCGAACAACCGGAGATAACATGCCCGAGTGACTCGCCGGGATGATTATTATTATTATTATAAACTTTTCTACGCGGGCAAGGGCGCAGGACACAGCTAGTATACAATAAACATGCTTAATCTGAAAACAAAACCTCACACGCCGGCCGAATGACTGTCCAGAAAAACGGCGAGTAACGACCGCGGGGTGGGAACCAACGCCGCTCCATTAACTTGATGAAGAAAGTATTTTATTGCGCAACTTACGCACTCTAATTACTTCTAACTTCGACGCGTGATCGTAAAAAGCGAGTATTAAAACGTTAACGCCGCGATTAGCATTCACAGAATACGGATATTTTGGCAGGCTCGCGTTGTACTTGTGTTTGTAGTTAGTGGCAAAAGGTCAGCAAAAGCACACAATGTGCGGGATGCTTCAATTTTAGTTTTCCTTAAAATTACGATAGTATGTCGAAAAATATTACGGTTATGATCGTTTCGTCTAAAAAGTAATTAGCCTAAAAATCAAAATGCCTAAAATCAATGTCTAAATTGTAGAATGCCTAAAACCTAGAATGCCTAAGGTCTGAAACGTCTAAAAATCCATTTCCCCTGAAATTTAAGTAATATCCACATTTCCAGGAAATTTCACAATAGGTTCCAAGTGGGTATCCGTTTTCACAGATTCTTCAAACTGTCCAAATTGTAAACATATTTTCCATTAGCCGTAAGTCAGTAAGTTAACTTTTTATCGTTAAGTTTTCGTTTCAGGAGTCATAGTTTCTCTTGACAAAATCTTAACCACATATTAAAGATTGATTATTGACATTTTTTTTTCTTCTTTTTGACATGTAACTAAGAAATTACCAATAAAGATATGAATATGAATATTACGGATCCCGCGATCTTAGAACGCGGAGTAAGGAGGCCATGGTAGTGACATCACATTTATTAAGGGCGAAGCGAACCGCTACAATCGCACCATTATCTGCAGGCGGGGGTAATGGGGTACACTGGACCAGTGCAGATAGGACGCAACGTTACTAGGGGAGGTTTGTCTTAAGTGCACTTTGAGAAAGTACCAAATATTTACGTTGTCGTATGTATAACGGTAGCTTTTTACCCCGCGATACTTTCCTGTGGGAAACGATACTTTTCCGCGACTAAATATAGTCTACTTATATAATTATATAAAATAGTCTACTATAATATATAAAATTATAGTATTATATTAGTATTTATAGTATTTATTAAATATATAATTATTATCTATCTCGAACAACGGTCATGGTTTCGAATCATTAAATTACAATAATTACATTTCTCAATTCAATGATACCTATACTTTTGCGCCGTCTATAAAAAATCTACCTCATATTTTTCATATAGTAGGTACAGTTAAGTAAGTAAAAATATAACGAAAGAATTTTTAAAATCGGTTTGGCAGTTTCGGAGGCTATCACAAATAAACGTACAAACTTTACATTATTTAATTGTAGGTAGGGAATTCCATTTCCTGCTATTACTAGCTGCATGAACAGCCAACATCACAATTTCACAGCTATATTTGACCTGTAAACGACCAGCCCGAAGTCATAACTTTAAATATTTACGCAATAAAACATCCTCCCCATAATCTGACACGCGATATGCACCACTGAGACAAGAACGTAATTAATTAGTTCTGTAATTGCAGCACAAACCTGCATTTTGCGCGCGATGTCACACCCGGGACTTATTCACGACGTATCTATGCTAATTCTTGTGTTACACTAAAATAATTGGTTCACTTGCGTGCTGTGACATAATACCGGACTTTGCCGCGACTGTTTGTATCATGCATGACTAGCTCTTTACTTATTTGGCAGATTTTAGGCATTTTGCTTTTTAGGCAAATTGCTCTTTAGACGATATGATGATAACCGGTTTTGCGTACCGTTTTATGTCTCTAGCATTTTGCGTTTTTGACGATATGCGTCGAAAGGAATGGAAAATGTTGAAAAAGTATTGCTTAAATTATATTGTCAACTATGAGAAATGAAAAACAGATGTTTTATCTTAAAATTGTAATTATTATAACTTTTGGAAAATGTAGAAAAAACACAAGAAGCAGAATGAAGGTTAAACGAACGAGTAATTGAGTACAGAGCTATTTTAATTGAAAGGTTCTTGTACATTTGAGCAGAATAGGTAGTACAAGATAGTATTTGAGGCCGCTGGCTGTGTTAAGTTGAAACAGCGTGACCGGTTTCATAGGGTTTCATGGTTATGAAACAAAAATGGCCGTTACTACAGATTAAATAATAGTTACTACGTATAACCGTTACAGTACTCGTAGTTCATAATTTTCCCTCCTAACCTCCAGCCTGCAGGAATCTAATCATTCCCGAATACATAAATGGTTCGACATAACATACTTATGTGGAAAAGTATCATAGAAGTGAGTTGATAAAATGCTGCGATTCTTATTAAATTTGAAACGACAATGTCCTTACCATTCCGGTCGCGATGTCCTCAACACACGCACGCACTACTATAAATTCGCGGATGCCAATAAAAACGCACCGGCATAAACAAAAATTGCCCAATAAAGACATCAGAGGGAGCCATCGGTGGCGCCAACCGCGCGGAATGGCGATAACCGAATGGCGAACCGCGATCAGGGTTGCCAACATAATAAAGAGTTTAGAAGTAGAACAGCAATGAAACCCATAACAAACTCTTCTAACAGTTGTTAATGTATTGTAATAGTGATACGACAAACCTTTAGATGTACCTTAATCGATCGATTATCGATCATTATTATTCTATATTACGATCCAAAAAGTAATTGGAGATACGTGATTGTACAAAAATTTTGCAGACTTTTTAGGTGGCAACCATTATTAGTGAATGCAAAGGCGATGACGCCCGAGAGAGGATAGCGCCTAAAATTACAAATGGCGCGAAGTGCACGCGGAAACGACTAAGTACGTAATGAATTGGAAAGAGGCGGTCGGCGGCAGTTTAGCGCTCTTTTAGTCCGAGTAAATTTTCAGAAGTCACTTACGGATTAGGTGGAGACTGAATAGAGAATTTCATACCTGAAACAAGAGTGAAACACAAATTAGTGATAATGATCGTTGCTCCATATAGCCGGGGAGTGTCTCACACTACGCTCGCCCATTCGTGATCTCCACTCAAGAACTTGTATATCGCAAGGGTTATCGGTCCTCCGGCAGATGTGACCAGCCCACTGTCACTTCAACGTGCTAACCCTTTGAGCTATGTCGAAGGCTTTGGTTCTCTGGCGGATCACCTATCGTTTCGGATCCTATCTGTCAGTTCTCTTTCTAGAGAAGTTCTCATTAAGATGAATGAATAGCCCAAACAAGGTACTGCCACTTCAACGTACTAATTTTTTGAGCTATGTCGAAGGTTTTGGTTCTCTGGCTGATCACCTCATTTCGGATCATGTCTCTCAGAGAAACTCCGAGCATAGCTGTTTTCATAATTATCTACCTAGTTACAGTACAGCTTGTTGAGTGACTTTGAGTTAACGGACAGTCCCACTGTCAGTGTCCACGTTTCGTCGCCTTATGTCACTACGGGTAGGATGGACTGATGGAAGACTTTTGTCTTCAGGTATGACTCACGATAGGTACATAAAGTTTAATTTTGTAATTATTAAACCTTTCTATTTCTATCGATCTGTGAACAAATTTAAGTCTTCCGTAAAATCAAACTTGTGCAAAAAAAATAAATGATAAAATTCCATGGAGTGCCTGATGGCTCAACATTTATGTAGATAAATCTGGGATAAATATTGTAATGTACAAGCTATAGGTATGAAAGAAGGGCCCTGTGCTGTTGGGTTTGTTGCTGTTTCTTCCCTTCGGCGACGTACAGTACAGGTGGAAACAGAGTAGTTTTAGTTTTAGACAGAATTGACGTCAATAAAAACTTTTTAACAAAAAAATTAAACCGTCGAAAAAAAGAAACTGAAAAGCGAAAAATAATAACAAGTTACCTTGTTAGTCTATAACTACGCTCCTACACTAATGTAAACCTAAGTAATTTTGAGTCGGCGCCCAACACACATACAAATTAATTTCTTTTATTTTTATTACTTACTATTACGTTTTTCGTACTTTAATTTGATGATCTTCTCATTGATTGCTTGTATCATTCCACTTTACGTAAACTTGGCTGCCATCAATTCACTTTACGTATCAACTTTAATTAATTTGCTTGTTTGTTAGGCGCCGACTCAAAATTACTTCGGTTTACATTAGTGTAGGAGCGTAGTTACAGACTAACAAGGTAACTTGTTATTATTTTTCGCTTTTCAGTTTCTTTTTTTCGACGGTTTAATTTGTTTTTATTTTTTACTTTTTTGGGACTAAAATATACTAATTCATTCCCTCGACAGCCTTCCGTCTCCATCTTCACCCATAGATGGTAGTCGTAATCGAATAAATCATAAATTAGGTTTAAAGTTCTCATTAAGATGAATGAATAAGCCCAAACACGAGTTAGCTGCTGTACACCGTTGAAGAGTTCCCTCAACTGTCTTCCGTCTCCGTCATCAGATCAAGTTCAGGTCTCCGTCATATTGTAGGGTCATTAGCACTACTTATTTGTGCCTAGTTTCAACAGAATTGGTTCAAATATGAAAATTTAGTAGGAATTTAATCAGTCATCCCCTAATTTTCTACCCTTAGGGTAGAATTTTTTTCTTCAAATTTAAATGGGACCAACTTCGAAGTAGACCCTATCCAATAGAAAAAGAATTATCAAAATCGGACTGCTCTGTAAAAAGTTATGCGTGGTCATACATAAAAAAAATAAATAATATACGGGTCGAATTGAGAACCTCCTTTTTTTTCGTCGGTTGAAAAGAGAATATTGTACTCCAATTTTGAATAAACGAATTTTTATTTTCTCCCACACCCCAAATACGTACAACTTAGTTTATTAACAAACTCGCATAATAACGAGTAAACACCCCCGGCTATTCCTGCATATAAAAGTATTAAAAAGGCAAAGCAGACTCTTAACTTACGCACACGTCGCTCGAGGCAAAATGCGGATCTGCACAATGTTACAGTTATCTAATTCCCATAATATGCGTTACATGTCAAACTTCCCAGATAGGGGGGTTTATGGGATATTTTTGTTCCCATGCCGGCTTTTTCGCTGAGTCCTTCTGTTTTCTTGCGAGCAAAGATTTTTTTGCCTGCGGCTCGGGAATTTTTCGACATATTACGTTTAAGTATGAGAATAATAAAAGATAGCGCACATATTGTGTGTTATGAGAAAAAAGTTCATTGAATCAACGGAAATTAATACCTGACAATTTTTTTTAAAAATAGAATATTTCAGTACTATAATACATTTTATGAGTTACCTATGTAGGTGTTTCAGAAAAACTAAAATTAACGGATCCAGCACTTCTTTGCTTCATAAATTATATATCTATAATACCACGGTCGCAAAAAAATAAAATATTCACATCTCTTCTCTATGCATCTGCCGTCTACCAGACGCAGAAAAACTCTATCGTAATAACTATTCGCATGTAGCACATACAATGCAAAATAATCCTTACTCCTCTAGAAATAAGTCCATGAAAGTTGTAAGTCAAAGTCTCGAGGACGTATTTTTTGGATCTTTTACATAAAATTCTTGCAGCGTCCCAGACAGAGCCTTTTAGTAGATAACTTGATACAACAATGCGCTTTGGGGGACGGTATGCGAACCTACTTGTTTTATTATTGAAATTGTTTGAGTTATTAGGCCTAAATGTTTGTAGGGTTATATGTAATTTTTCTACCATCAATGTTTTTCTACCATCTTTTAGAAAAATATATTTAATTTTCCGAGATAGTTAAAAGAGAAAAAAAATATATCAGGGCCTGTATGTTGTGTACAGTCGACCCCACGTCCGTGAAAACACTTTGACCTTGAGCTGGCCTAGCTTATAGGGAGTTTCAATACTATGAGAGACCAGTTTATACTGGATTTGTTTCCACTAACGTGCGGTCGACCGTACAAAGGCGAAGACACGTCGCTACGTACAATTTTCTGACGAACCAGAAGGTAAAGGTTGAATGCGTTTATTCATTAGAAACACTATACCAATACAACCTACCTATTTTGTTTCAAAACAGTAATACATTACTGTATTCCGATTTTTAAGGTACCTAAGTTATAAGAAGTAAAGTTAAATTAAATAAAAATATTAAAATTATGTAAAAAAATGTGAGATACTAATTACCGATGATTTTCTTCTCCCGCGAGCAAACCGCAACAACGTTGTCTGGGAGAGACACGAACATAGAGCTGGAAATAATTAATGTGGCTTCAAATAACGGACGGAGCACAACGAGTCGGGCGTACTCTGTCATGGCCGTACTTTATCAGAAACATGGTTGGTTCTTTAGTTTTAATTAGTTTGTGGACAAAAATAAAGCATTTCAACTTCTGAACGAAACGAGTAATTGCACTGAAATACAGCATTAGGTAAATATCCCTGTAATAACTCCCGAAACACCTGTACTTTTATTAGACCGGGGACTACCTATTTACCCTTAAAAAGGAAAAAAATTCAATGAAGATCTTTTATTATTGAATCTCATATGTGAAAGTGACTGGAGCTATTTTATACTGAGCGAAGGATCGAATAAGGGATTTTAGGGTATTTACAGGCAGTTTAAAAGAAAGTAACAGTTCTAAATACCTCGATAGTATTATTGGTATATATTATTATTAGTTTTAGATTTATATTAAGTTATTTTAATTTTTTATTATTTTGTATAAGATTTTAATAAATGTAAAATATTTTATTTATTTATTAAATGTTTTAATGCTAATTTAGCTGTCGAACATTAATTACCACCTAACATAAAACCGATTATATAAAGATTTCAGTAATTTCTTCTATTCACAAACTAAAGTAAACTAAATCACATCAACAGAGCACTTCGCGGGAGGATTTAATTTGTCCAACCGGATTAGAGCATTGTTTCCGGACGACATATGCACTCGACAAGGCGAGGGTAAAAAACCTAATTTAATTCACGTCCTACGTTAAGCACCTTTTATTTTTTTAATTCTATTTTTGGACTGAATACGGCTAATTTTGCGCTCGCACGGTGCTCTTGATTTGATTTTAAAATTATGTTTTTGTGTAAATCATATTTATCTTGAACATTTTTAATCTTTCAAATGATATTTTATAAGTAAACTGACTAAAATAAAAACTTGTGTTTGGGACGTGGTTTGTAATGCTATGTATAAAGTAAACCTATTGAAAGAACAATATTTTATCTGCACTTGGTTGATAACATGCTCCATCCCGTTTAAGTACCTGTAATAAGATCTATTTCCTCCATAAAAGTAGTAAACACTGTACTAATATTATACCTTTGCCTGTATATAAACCAAAAAGTTACCTAACCTCAAATAACATTTTAGGTTAAGTAAAACAAAACAAACCTTTGCCTACTTTGATGACCCCAGTCTTAAGTGGCCAGTCCTTAAGATGCTCTTAAGGCATTTCTGTCTATCTAATGCTCTCTGAGATCATCCGGCATGGCATTAAGTACATGCTGGATTTCACGGGGCAGTGGACATGGAAAGGGCGGGAATGTTTACTACGTTTTATAGAGGGGAAAAATGGCAGGACTTTTAGCTTATTTTATTTACTTAGTATTTTGGGGATCGTGCATTTTATGTTTTGTTATTATTGGTGACCAGCTTGAAGGAAAAAAAATCCTAACCAAAAAGTTTTTAGCTTCATGGGAATAAGATTTTGTTTAGTTTAGAGCTCAGAATACAGAATAAACTGTATTCTGAGGTTTAGAGACTATTTTTTGTGGTGAATATTTCAAAGATCAATTTCGAGCCTATATTACGCGTAGGTGCACGTAATATAGGCTCGAAATTGACCGTGAAATATTCACTCTAAAAACTATAAAAACTAAAGAATCTATAGGTACGATATTCTGTATTCTGAGCTATAAACTAAACAAAATCTTATTCCCATGGAGCTAAAAACTTTTTTAGCTAATTTATTATTTTATTTTGCTATAGATTCTATAGCAAGTTAAAATTGAAAGCAGATTGAAAGGAATAAATTTTTACACAATGTAAATTTTCATAAAGGTTTAATTCCTGAGTGCGCGAGCTGGCTTTTAAAAACTATAAAATGAAGAACACTTTATTTTGATTTAAATAAAGTACTCTATCGCCATTGTTTGATTGCCAAAGTCTCGCTAACCACCAAAGTGATATACCTACTTTATCTTAGTGTAAAAAGGATCCAAAAGTGTAACATAGTACTTCAGTAACTGTACCTAAAGTGAAGACAACCAACTAATACAGACGCTGCGGTTAGGACTCACCCTTTCTTGAAAGCTCTTCATACCCAACCATTCAAAGCTGACCCCTCACCAACCAAGGTACATACCCCTAAACATTACTCTAATTAACCCAATGGACGGGGCAGGGGAGATCTCGTTAGACTGGTTAGATTGGAAGACATGACCACTTCAGCGGGACTTATTTGATGCTCAAGTACCATCCACTCTAAAATGAGCTGTGTCTTCCTCCATATCAATAGTCTAAGAGTGTCTTGTAGTAATGGTTGCTGAAAATCTCACGTCCAATTATACTTGAGCTCTGTCTGAAGGTGTTTTGAGTGAGCAGATAGGTTTTAAAACTGGTTTTGTTGTAATGGATTACCGTCAATAAATAAGCAGCATTAGTAATGCTTGAATGATGGTGGAGCTTCCTTTGAGCCGATTTTGGTGGAATTTTGGTTTCCTAGAGTGGAATCTGAGGAAGGTGGTAATTAATTAGGCATGTTTGTGTAATGCTTTTGCTTAATTTAAATGGATTCTATCAATAAGCATTATTATTAACATTTGTAAATTTGGAGAAATGTAAGTTTAGAATTGTGAAAGGATAATGACATGACAATATTTTCGTTTCAGAGTAAAGATAGACAGACAGACAGACAGAGCAGGTTCAAAAATAAGGATCTTCTGGCAATTCGGGTACGGAACCCTAGAAAAGGAAGTCGCAGAAACATGAGACATATAAATTATTAACCTAGTCCGGCTCCCGAGGCTTGTTCAATTCGACTAAAATTATGTTAAAATGAAAACTGCATTTCCGACATGCAGTGGAAACATGTTTAAATTCCATTGCTGGAAGTCGAGACCACTTTCCATGATAATCGCGAAATAACTAGAGAGAAGTAATGTACACCGACACATGTAAGTGGGGTGTATTACATGAAATATGAGTGTGGGAATAGGGTTGTCAAATGAGAGTTTTCCTACTGGAAATAAAGCACATTTTTGTAATAAGTTATCTGCCTAAATTTGAAGCGCTGCAAGAATTTTATGTAAAAAAATCTTCAAGACATTGTCTTTTATGAACATCTATTTCTAGATGAGTAAGGATTATTTTGCAATGTCTGTGCTACTCGTAGATGCACGATAGAGTTTTTCCATCTTCAATAAGTTTATTAGATAAGAAATATGGCTTTGTATTTTAAATAAGACATGGCTCAAAGGTTTAGTAACCAAGCCAAAACCTCAATAATAAGAAAAATTAACCAAGTTGCACACAGAAATACAAATGTTGCTGTACATGGGCGACTGTACGACGCTTATGAGGTTGGCTGTTAACCCGATTGCCGCCTCCACTATTGGCTATGGCACAGTAAAATATAACTTGAAGTTCCAACCCTCATATTTAAAACAATTACACATACTATGTACTCACTGTTGCAGCCCCGACTGCGCCCGACAACCAATTAGTAAGGCACGTTGTCGGGTAAACAGTTAATTTGTGCTCTCGACTGGTACGTCTGGCTGTTTGTCACATCCTATGTTTGGACCTCATTAGTACTCGTGCGCGAATGTGCCAATAAACGTGTGAAATTTCGTTAGGTTTAGTAGCCACAGTGTTGTAGAGTCGGTCTTTGATCTCCTTAATAATAGATACTCAGCATTTAAGACTCAGTAAGTTAAGTAAGGCGTATCCCAGACACACGCGGCCTGCGGTGGCGGCCTACCGCAGGCCGCAGCCTCAATATGACAACGCAGGCCGCGCGTGTCTGAAGTCTCACATACATTGCATAGGGAAGACAACAGGCCGCCACCGCCACCACCACCGCAGGCCGTTACCATGTATACGCTTCTACAACAAACTACCAGAGGATATCTTTAATATGAAATAGAGAATTTAAGAATCACTTTAAAAACAACTTCGTAAGTAAAAATAAACGAATATTTGAATGACAAAGATGCCTGGTATTAATGTTACTTCAGTCTGCAAACTTGATTTGAAAACATGCGTTGCGAAAGTTTGCTGCGCGTGCGCCGCCGCTTCCTCTCAGCGTTAACACCTAAGCGGTGGTAGATAAACATTGACGTGTATAAATATACACAGTGTATGCAGTAAAATATGTTGACTTTGACTTTATGAAGACTCGTAATCGGATGTAAGGGGGCCTGACAACAGGTGGTGTCAGGGTTAAAACGTGTAGTTGCTTTGACTTAGTGTATTCTGTTATATGATGTGTTTTGTTTGTTTTTAGGGTTCCGTACCACAAAAGAGGAAAAAAGGAACCCTTAAGGGATTACTCCGTTGTCTGTCTGTTGTATTGTAGTACCTACGATTCTATTTTTCTATTATAATTAAACACGTATGCCCATCGTGGTCATTTTGTTCATTCTCATGCTTTTAAGCGATAACCCTACGCCCAATGATGAACGGTGATAGTAAATACAGACAGACATACGGACAACGAAGGGATCCTATAAGGATTCCTTTTTTCCTCTTTTGGGGTACGGAACCCTAAAAATTATCATAGTTAATTTAAATTATTCTATTGTAAATAGGTATTAATTGCAAAATAAATGTAGGTACCCAGTGTACGCCAATATTTTGACATTAAACCAAGGCGCACACGAGCAAAGAAACCCCCACTTTCCTGCACATTGAACAAAAAACCAATAAAACCACGTAACTCGCAATCGTATCACACGCGCCGTATAAATCAGTGCGGGGCGCGCGAATTAATTCATTTCCTCGGGTACGTGCCGGGTTACGTGTTACCGAGGGGCGAACCGGCGAGCGGTTACGTGACGTCCGACCGTGAACAGCTGGCCTTATAGTGCATGGCGCTCTATGAATACATTGGACGTTCGCACGGACACTGCGCGGACAGTCTGCTTTTGTCAGTGAAATCTTTTTGGGAACTTTCTGCACACGAATTTGAAGAAACTTGTGATTCGGTGAACATTGGAATACGTGGATTTTGAATAAGTAAATGGCCCGGCCGCCCACCAACGAGATCCTAACTCTATGAGTAAATCCAACAATAAGGGCTTCATTCACCACTTGCTGATAAAGTCCCAGATACCCTATATGAAGGTTATCTACCAGATATCTTTTTTTTTCTGTTTCACAGGTATCTGATTGCCTATATCTTATATATTTTATATAGTCTATCACACAGATTTATCTGATAGATTAGTTTATTACTAAGATTACTATCTGTAACAATATCAGGAAGTGGTGAAAGAAGCCCTAAGTGTAATAAGATAATAATATATCCTACCGGGAGGACCGAGTGTGGTGGCCTTCATAGAGAAAGTTCTATGTTCAGCAGTGGACGTTGAAGAGCTGATATGATGATTCAATTCAATTCAATTCAATACACTTTATTGCACATTTAAAAATTACAGACAAAAGGAGAAAAACAGATACAGTAATGTACTAGGCGGTCTTATCTCTAAGAGCGATTTCTTCCAGACAACCTTGATGATGATGACGCTGATGATGAAAAGGACGACGCACATCAATAGCGCTGTTTTTCAGTCATCACCATGGTGTTAAATATGCGTATTTGGCATTTCGGGTACATGCGTATTGGCGTGATGCATAATTTTCATGTGGCGTATAAGGCATTATAGGAGGCATTTTGCGTAGGTATTTGGCCTTATGCGTCGAAAGGTGCTTGTTTAAGTATTTGTAGGTTTTAAGTAAAACATGCGATGTTACGTCTAAACGTCTCGATCTTTAGAAACAGTTTTGTCAAACGACACTCGTTGCCAGTTCAGTAGCATCGATTCCACATTGTCCCCGCGATTGCAGTGATTCGATTGCCTCCACGAGACCTATTTCCCCGAGATTCGTCCATCAGTCTCCGAGCGAAGCCTGATTTACGACAGCACCAACTTTATAGTCCGTCTCAAACGGGCCCAATAAAAAGTTGCGCCGTAAACGAGCGAGACGACGAGAGAGGCGGACTTGGCGTGTTTTTTATTGGCTCTCACTGATATACTTACATATTATTGTTTCAAATTTAAAACTGGGTCGGAAAAGTTTGGGGGAGTTGTGGCGTTTTAGTATTAAGTACCTATGTTTTAAAATCTTCGAGGATGCACAGCGGAACTTGGGATATTTGTAAAGGCCCTTTCTGTTTGCAGGTGGCCGAAAAAGGAGGTCTGATGCTGCGTCATCAATTTCAGTAAACTTAATCGTGATGGCACTCTTTCCAGCCTTGTATCACTGTGACCATTACTGATCTATTGCGATCGCCATCTTGTTGCTAAGCTTTGCATCAGTTAGGAATTTCAGCACGCTTTTATCGAAGCGAGTAGTTGCACAGATGGGTGTTTATTTTACGCATTAGTGAGCCACACTCGCAGAGCAGTTGCATTGAGGTTTCCTCTGCTGCTTGGCAGAGTCTGCACAATTTAGTATCCCGAAGCGGGTTTACCATAGTGTGCGTAAATTATTCTTACCTAGCGCTAAGGCCTCACGTGCAGTTTTGCGATTGTAGGCTTTCAGCAGCGCTTTGGACTGGTTCAATTCTGATCAGTTGGTCCAGTGTTTTAAGGATTGCACGTGGCAAAGGTTACGGAGTCTAGGCTTGCCAGGCTTATGTAACACGAAATCGTTTAACCAAAGCGTTCAGTTCGTCACTTCTTAGTGTTTTCTATATTGATGCTCCAAACAGCCTGTAGATTCTTGGTGCTCAATCCTTGTGTGAGAAATCTGTACGGTCGTAATATCTAAATACGAATTTGACATATTAAAAGGTGATTTAGATGAAAAGCAATCCCGCTAGGATTCAGGCTTAGTACTGGCGGAGGAAATTGCCACGTCTGGCAGACGAGACTCGGTATGGTCAGAGAAAAAGTCAGGATTTCAATTACCAAAATATTACCTACTTTCTCAAACTTTAGCACCGTACTTTTTTAGCAGAAAAAATAGGTTCTTTCAGGGTTTTTTAAAGGATTTTTGCGCTAGAGTCTCATGTCTCCATACATATGCCGTCGCATCGGCGCTTTTCCAACTGCTTTCATTTGACTGTTTTTCAGGTGGTCTCTTTGTCTGACTCATTCACTGTTCGAAATGCGGTCTCTACTCACTATATACTGAAAAATAAGCTGTGTTTACTCTCTCGAAGATTTGGCCTATAATTTTGAATAAATAAACGTCTAAATGTCGAAATGGTCTTTTAAGGTGGTGGATTCGTTACACGAAGGAACAATTTATTTTGAGAGATGTCAATCAATATCACTGCTATTTATCATTGATGCCTGTTTGCCCACGACAGAGCGGAGTTTAACTTAATTTTACCTAATTTTTAGCCGTTGCGTCATCTGTTACATTATACTACAGAACCCTCACATACAAAGTCCGAAAATGAACTTATTCTAAATTCTATTGTCAGGTACTTACATCAGTATAAAAGTTGTACCTATTATCCAATTAGTATGGTAAAAGTGATATTTCTTAGGTCAGTACGTTGTTTGAATTTTTTTGAGATTTTTTGTCGTGAGTTTTAATTTGTCTGCTAACGCTACTGCATTTCAAGCAGCCTGTTATCGGAGCGCGCGGCTCGTCTGGTCTCCATAACTCCGTCGCGCCAAATGACGTGAAAACATTCCATTATTTTCCTATTCGACGGTCCTACTGTATTTGTTCGTGTTTAAAACCTCACATGGGTGTTCGAATTCAATCTGATATTTTAGTTATTCTGAGTTCTACGACTAAGGGCTTCTTTCACCACTTCCTGATATTGTTACAGATAGTAATCTTAGTGATAAAGTAATCTATCAGATAAATCTGTGTGATAGACTATATAAAATATATAAGATATAGGCAATCAGATACCTGTGAAACCAAAAAAATAGGCTATCTGTCAGATAACCTGCAGATAGGGTATCTGGGACTTTATCAGCAAGCGGTGTAAGAGGTTCTTACTCTCGCATAAACAAACAGCTAACAGACTTATTCGGGTAGTTCACATTTGTTCTATGGACCATGTAATTTTTTTTAAATTTTTACTAAACATTTAATTTTTTAATATTTCTCGAATTGTTTTATGGAACAAGGGAAGCAAGAATCTTTAACAATTATCAAACTGCACACTTGAAAATAATGATTATAAATATTATTTATGTTGTCTACTGTCAGTGACTTGATATACTTAATACAAAGTTTTGTAGTAGTGTCAGTCATGACTCATCAATCATTGGAACAATTTGGGAATAAATAAATTGCGATTTTGTTACCGTGACGTCACTGAGATGGGTAAAACGCTAGCTATAACAAAATAAATCTATGGAAAAAAAATTAGAAAAAAATGTCCTATGACGTCAGTTTCTTAGAACAAAATGGGAAGTAGGAAGTACCGATTTTTCTGAGTAACATTCACTAATCCGTGGTCGGGAAAACGGTTTCCGATAAACGGCGCGATCGTGCGGAACCGTCTCCGGGGAGTCCCCGCTAATCTGCCCAGGGATCCCTGATCTATCGTTAGCTAACCGTCGAGACTCTCTTCGCAGCAAATTAGAAGGGGTTTCGTTAAGGTATGATCCGTTCACCGAGTATGATGAATGAGATATTGAAAAATACAAACTTTTTGTGGCTTGAAATTGTGACTGCCGAACCGCTATCTGTCTGTCTGTCTGTTACCAATTCACACCTAAGCCGCTGAACGGATTTTGATGAAATTTGCTGAAGTACTTAACACGTGCGGGCGAAGCCGCGAGCAACAGCTAGTACTTAAATGCCAAGATAAAGACAGATAAGATGCTGATGGTATTTCTTTCAAGAGTATTATGTGACCAAAAATCTGTTCACGTTAATTATCTTTGAAATTCTTGCGGTTTGTGACTTGTTGTAATTATGGACTAACTGGTTGTAATTATGCACAGAAATCAATAGTATTATCTGCATGAGGTAGCCAATCAAATAATTAAAGATTAGTTAAGATCAAACTAACATGTAATCGTCGTCTCTGTCTATGTCATTTCTGTCTGCACGTAGTAGACAGAAATGACAACAATATAATCAGTTTTGTCAACAATGTAAACAATGTTGTTGATTTTATAAATTCTTGTTTTTACTTCCCTCCCAGTAGAATGACCCAGATACGGAATGCTATTCTAACCTGACAAAATCCCACATGCCAACAACTTCTAACCAGGGACAAAAACATTGTTGAATGCAAACATATTTTTTTTCAATATCAGTTTCCACGCCGCCCAAAAAGCACGTTCGAATCACGCACGACTAGCACGCGGTGCGGTATACCGCCCGCCCGGTGGAGCGGTGTCTTATCGCTGGCGGGAGATACGCGCGATTTACGGGCACATGGCCGGCCGACCTCGTAACTTTGTCACTGGTTACTTGCAGATCGCAGATTTGGGTCTCATTCGATTGTAACTCCTGCTATAGTCTACAATGAAAGACATGCTTTGTCCGTTCACAAAAACGTTCCTCATACGATGTATAAGATAATGTAGAAAAGGAAGGTGTAAAAAACATGTTTTATCAAGAGTTATTTCGACTGTTTTACACCGTTCCACATTATCTGTTGATAAGTGAAAAAGGCCAAAAAACGATGACGTAACATAAAGACTGCCCCAAATCAAAGTATATCAAAAAATATTCTAAATACAATGTTTTCTGTGTCCATCACATAGTACGTTTTAGACTTTCGCTCTTTGTACACATTATTTGGTATAATTGATGAACGGATCATACTCGCGAATACCTATTCAAGTCCACAATAGTATTCGCGCATAAGACCCTTGCCTAATATACATAGGTGGACGGATAATTAGAAAAGACAATAATTTTCATACAAACGAGAAGGTCACATTGAAGCCATGGTTCTCTGTGAATGATTGATCTGATCAGTTGGATGTCTATAGCGATCTAAAAGATCTCCATCTACTCTCTCGATGACCGTCATCAGATCATGCCCCGATTAATCCTTCACGGAGAACCATGGCTTCAAAATGACCTCTATTATATGAAAATCTTGCCCTGTTTCTAATTAATTCCACCTAGTATAGTAATGCAAATAGTCAAACACCGTCAAAGCTATATCTAAAGCGGAATACACGTCAGTCACGACACGTAACCTGGGGTAGCGGATACGCGTGGTGCCTACAAACACCTCGCGCAGCTGTTTGCGGAGACGCGGTCTGTACGGTTTGCGGGGCAATCCGTCGTGTTGCGGTCTGTGGCATCTCACATACAGCTGGACACGGTGTGCCGAAGCGAGAATAAAATCACGCACTACTCAGACAAATAAGCAGAATTAAAGGAATGTTACAATTCATAAAGATGTTAGTGTCCCGGAGCTTGAGGTTGTTCAGGCCAGTGAATGGTGTGTGCGTAATTTTTTCCTACTTAGCCACAGAAGAAATAATAGTACATGTAACTCAGCGCTATGGCTTCATTCTCAGTTTTGCGGTTGAAGGCTTTGATTAGCGCTTTGGAGACGCGCTTCATAGCACATAAGTAACTGACTGGCTCTTTTGTTGGGTTTGTCCACCTAGTTATACTATTAGTTATACCATATAAAATGGACAAAAAACGTCTCAATAGTTATACTGCTCAGTATAACTAAATGGATCCGATTAATTTGGGTTGGATTCGGCCATTTAGTTATACTCGCATTTAAACCATGGGTTTGTTTACCGAGCGATATGAAGTTCGACTTCTTGCTATCTATGATGAGGTCAATGTACAGTAAGGTTTATAAGTGCAGTAGCACGCTAGGAGTCATTTTTCTGTACAGCGGTTCGCACGACAACATGAAAACCAATTATATTTAACTGACCACCCAAGTCAATGGCGTGTTTTAAACCTTATTGTCATAGCAATAAGTCAAAAATTCATCGTAATATCCAGGAATATACATATAAGTGGATATAGGCGTGTGTGGGTACAGGTAATAAAAAAAAGTCGTAAGTGAAACTGGTCTTTCAATCTATTTAGTTGCGAAACTGCTACTGCATTTATGAACCTTGACTGTACTACATACTATAATATAATTTAACGCAATATACGGCAGATAACTAACGACCTTAAAAGGTAGACGGAAGTAGCTGTCGAGGAAAGTATGGTTTGTTAAACTAAGTGACCGTGTGTAGAAGTGACAGTCAATATTTATGTGTCGGTATATTGAAGGTAGACAACGTAACATAGGTACAGCAAGGTACTCCCCCGCACACAAGTGCTGGTAGACAGTAATTACTGGCACAAAGCATTGCCGGAGCTGGCGTGTTACCACGGGCATTATACTTGTATGGGGCAATGTCATCAGTGAGTAAACATCATCATAGGCATGATAGGGAAGCGAGATGGTGTTCTGGAAACAATAGTCTATCATTAATTAATATAGGCAAGGATTTAATCGATGTTGAGTACAAAGAAAAGTATAGGTAAGGTAGGTTCATACTTCATACTCCAAACTTCATAATAAAAATCTTGTTTTTGTTTGAACTTTCTAATCTCTGGAACTAATAGTCGCATTTGAAAAATTCTTTTTGCATTTGATAGCTCAATTTTTGAGGAAGCTATTTAAATTACCAATCTAACCATTTAGGTACCGAGAAAAAGTCAGAAATAACTTATAAGGCCGCGGAAAACAGCTAGAAATATAAGGGATTATAATTTCAAATCTGATTTCGTACGTCTCTTTGACACAACAAAATCTCCTCCAATTTTCTCCACCTATTCATCCCTTTGCCTGGCCGGCCAACCGTATATCTAACCCTGTATCGTATGTAAAATATAATATTGTGTCCAATTCCTGAGTTTAGATAAATGAAGAAAAGAAGGAATAATCATAAAAGACTTCGCGGCGGCGCGAGTAAGTCAGTCGGACAGCCTATCATCTGTATTTCGCCTCCAATCCTTTATCTCGGGAACAGCTTTAGCGAGATCCGAGAGAATTCGCAATTTGTACGATTCTGCTGCGAGGATTTTCGAGCTCCTCGGTTTGAACATTTCATTTTTAAAGGCTTTCATCGCAGTGGTTTATTTATCCGTCACAAAAGCCAGTCCTGTAGCGGCTTTAGGTACATATAAGTACATATACGTGTTTATATGGCGTTCATGTCTAATATGGTATTGCCGATGGAGGGTTTTTAGTTTTTAAAACGAGACTAAAATGGGGAGGAGGACCTATGCTATTTAGCTAGGTATTATCGCGAAAATTAAAACGGCCGTATCTGATTTCAGGATACTCGTAACACTACGAAGCTTTGTATTTATTACATGTATTTTCTTACAACTTTTAAATGTGGCGAAAGAGAAAAACATAACTTTCCGGTCGATTATTTATAACTCGTCCATTTTCCTATATAATAATAATATGTTAAGGCATATTAAATATGTCGAGCAATGGACGTTGGCAGGCTAATGAGAGTATTTGTTTAATTAACTAGAAATTTTGACTTTTAGTACCAAACGTAATAAGTACTAGTAGTCAAAATATCTAGTTATTTAAACAAATATTATCATCAGCCTGCCAACGTCCACTGCCGGACGTATTTATTATGCCTTAACTTATTATTATTAACTAGATGATGTTAGGAAAGTGAAAATTCGTTCACTTTTAGTAGTAAAGTACTAAAACAGTAAGCAGTACCAAATTAAATGTTGTTGCTATAGAGACGTAACTTTGCTTCATTGGTAGATGCTCGCAAACCATTTGACGGCCACATTGAGTCGGCTTTACAGCCAAACACCAAAAGGCCCTTAACAAAGCCGACCAACAGAAAGTCTAGACCAAACTCAGGGCCAGCAAGACAGCGACGAAGCATGAGCGTTAGCGGAGCGCGACTTACATTTAAAAAGTTTTTTTTATTTTTTTTAAACATTATTGCACGTGTCTTGTACAAGAGGCGAACTTAATGCCGGAGGCATTCTCTACCAGTTAACCTTTAGGTCAATTAACCTCAGTTAATTTTTTCGTTCTTGAAACTAATAGTCAAATTATTTTGATATTACTTTTGTTTGCAAGGAACAAAATTTGATCTGCACCGTCCATGGTACCATCTGTTTCAACTTTTTTTCCATTTTTCCAACCATTTACCAGCCAATACAATATTACAGAGAAATTATAAGAAATGAAGTAGGTACTTCAGACATTATGTAAATATAGATGTGCAAACTTTAAACAAGTTGTAAGAATGAAAAAAAGTTTTATTTATCCCAATTGGTTGGTTTATCTAGTTAGGATAGATGGAGATCCAGGATACTTCCTACATAAATTGAGTTTAGTATGTACTATGCAGGAAGGTTCGAATCTCTTTGGTAGCGCTCCCTATAGAGACTGCATCTTGCATATTTAGTATGGGAACCAATGGTGCCACTTACAGGGGGGGGGGGCGGACAAAGGAAGCGGAGTAGCGGGAGGAGGTTGCTAATACTTTATATGGAGTTTGAAAATTAGAATGTGTGCGTGAATCACAGTATTGTCATACATTTGATACGATTTTGACACCCATAGAATGCTTCTTTTACGCCTCTATTAGGGGCCGCCGGCCGCGAGCACGCACCAAAGAGATCGTAACTCTATGGTACCATGTACACAAAAAGTTTATTTCCAGTTCCGCTCGTTTCAAAGCTCCACTTTTACGAACTATTGAAGGCAGCCGATCGGAACTGTTGCTCACGGCTACGACGGACCAGCTCGTAGACTAAGCTACGAAAGGCTACGGCGTAGACCGTAGGCTACGAGATTGGGGCGGCCATCGATTTGGAAACTTTCCCTAGTCCAGACAACCACAAATATGTGTTAGGTTTTCTACTGGATGTAAAATGTTTGTATTTGCTGAAGGTAGAGAATGCAACATAAGGTGGGAGAGGCAGTTAAGACGTGAAAGGCTACATTCACAACATAATAAGAATAAGAAATGCGTTAAGAAGCTTCGAGGAATTATAATAAGGTATTTAAATGATATATGGAATGATTTTATACTTATGCGTTTTCTATTGGCGATTATGTGTTTAAAAATTTTTTTTCAAGAAGATTTCACTTACACTGCGGTACTCTATTTATACTGAGATACTGACTGGATACTGTAGATTTATTAGATTTAAATTTTACGGTGGTGGTAATTGTAATAATAATAATAAATATGGTTTTGGTGACTATAATAATAATAAATTATAATAAATTCATTTATTTGTTGTCTCTACTCAGCCACACACTAATTCCGCAAAAAGAATATCTGGGTACCGATTTGTTCTAGATCAAACAAAAGAAAAAACTGGGTTCCTGTGGATTAGAGTAACATCTGGCATAAAAACGGGTCTTTCATAAAAATGGTAAACGCAATCAATAAACTAAGTGAGAAGGAGCTTCCTCAAAATGCTAAGTAACAATCACTCCCGGGAAAAAGTGCCGGATTCCATTACTTGAATAAAGCGGGGGTTTTATTCATTGACATCGGAGGCGTGGACAATAAAACAGGAGTCGTCGAATTAGAGAGGGCCGAGCCTCGTAAGCCGAATCGTAAATTCGGCGTTCGGTTTCCAGTCGCCGATATGGTGCGATCGGCCGGGGAAATGTCAGCGTTCGAGCTGTATATGTTGACAGTTCTCGCACCCAAATACCATAGGTACTAAGGGTAAAGAGTCCTAAAAAAAAGGTTTTTCCAATTTTCGCAAAAATGTGTTCCATCTATACTAATAATAAAGAGATAAAGTTTGTTTGGATGTTTGAAGTAATCTTTGTAACTACAGAACCGATCTCAATAACTTTCGACGTTGGATAGTTAATACTCTGTGTGTGAATATAGGCTATTTGGTATTGGGTTTTATAAAAAGGAGGCACCACAAGGGCAAAGGGAAGGTATCGCGGGGAAGAAAAAACAAGTAGCTCAATTGCGTCCGTCCGTCGGTTCGTCTCGTCTTTCTTTTTGCTCGGCTCTGTGCTAGTGTGATGTTAGATGATGCATAGAACCTTGCTCACGAATTCGGCTATTTTCACCATAGACTAATCAGAATCATTTTAGACCTTTCTTTATTGTAACTGTGTTTTTGATAGTTGATAATTAAAATTTTGAATTTCATGGTCTGCCTTTAATTTAAAACACTATGTTATTTAGAATGAATCGATTCTTATGATAGACCCTTTCGACTGGTATCATAAAATACAGAATGTATTTATATCTACATTAATTTGTCCGATTCAATTCCGCGATTTTGATGAATCTGTGAGAGGCGAGGCTACCGCGATGTGTAGTTTAGTGAAACTCACACCAATTAACAGGTTAAAATATTTATTCCCATAAATTAATCAACTAATTACGAACCCCCAATAGGATTCCCGCTCACTCCGGACAAATAGACGGACATGAATATCTGAAACGCCATTATCCTATGAATAAATGCGAGCGAGCGTCGGTCGGCTGTTGATCCCATTGTTGTGGGCATGACAGCGGCTGTCAATTAACGTCCAGGGTTATCAATTTATCATATCAGCACACATAGAGAAATTGTTCTAGCAGGAATACATTTTTCATAAAAATGGCTTTTCATCGACAATATCGTATCATCATCAGCCTAGTTCCCCAAGGCGCGCCACTGAACCCGATCTTCCGTTCTCCGCATCCAGTCACTGCCAGCCTTACGCAGATCATCGCCCCATCTAGCCGGGGGCGCCTACGCTTGCCCAGTCGTGGGCAAGCAACATACCGTTATCTGTAAAGTACATATACGATTGTGCCAGTTATCTTCGTAGAGGATCAGGAATACATAGCGACGCTACAGGATCTGATGTGTCCACCAAGGGAGTCCCAATCCGGGTTTTTGTAGATTTCATATACGTTTTAGAAACCTTCTTTGGCGTGTGCAGCGCATGACGTTTTCCTTCACCGAAAAGCCATAATAACCGTAGGTACTTAGGTTTAGAGAAAAACTCATTGGCACGGGCATTCGAACTTTAGTTCGAACCCACGACCTCAGGAACGGGCTACGGGCTACGATGGCGGCACTGTGCCACCTTGTAGCAAATAAAACAAAAAAAAACTTCTACGAGTGCTACGCCGTAGCCCCAGCGCAGCTCCCACCGTAGAACCGTTTTCACGCTAAAAAAATTAAAACAACTGCAATAAATATCAGGAGACCACGAAGGTCACATTAAATATCCTCACTCGAGTGGTGTCGACTTGAAACAAAATTATGACTCTCCTTTACCCTTCTCGCTCACACCCGCATAATTCTCACGTACCGTCTCGCTCCTTCAGCAGGGGGAAAATTGTGTTTATGGTTATTGGATGGAGAAAAATTTCTTAGCGACGTTTTTTATGCTGAGCTAGTCTAGTGGGGAAGTTATGGTGGCCGATGTTTGGTGGAGTGTCATATTATTTGGTGGCAGTATTTAGGGGGAGACTGTGCAGATAGAGGAGAATTTATTTAGCGATTTACTCGTACCAGGTTAGAAATAAGTAAGATCTAACTAGATTTATCTAGATGGCCTTGTCAACTAGATTTTTCTAAGCTGCAGTGAAAAACATCTACGAAAAGAGCGACACCTTCAAAATGCCAAAGTTTCCTTCCATTTAGATCCAGAAATTAGAAAAAAAAAACACACTGACAGTGGGACTATTTCGAAAACTCAAAGTCGCTCAACGGGTTATGCAAAGAGCCTTGCTCGGAGTTTCTCTGAGACAGGATCCGAAACGAGGTGATCCGCCAGAGAACCCTCGACATTGCTCAGAAAGTTATTTCGTTGAAGTGGCAGTGGGCTGGTCATATCTGTCCGAGAATCAGTAACCGCTGGGGTAGACGAGCTCTCGAGTGGAGAGTAACATGAAATTGTTAAAAAAAACAATGCAGATGAATCACTGGATAATTTTTATACAAACATAAAAACTCATTGTGAAATTTATCTACAAACACAGTGAAATGAGCATTTAAATACACGTTTATCTGAAAATAACGATCAGACAAGCCTTTGTAATACCGGTCTAAAATGTTTTAACAACAAAAGCTACCCGCATTTGACATTTAATTATATTCACATCCTTTGTTAAAAGTTCTTCACTCGAAAATTTCCCGATAATATGATTATAACGTGAAAAGGTAAAACGTATTTGTCCTTAAACGCTGACAAAATAATTATCGAAACCCCCCGTGGCGCGATTTGAATTTTTGCCAATTTTATGCGAAGCCACGTCCCGGGGGACGGTTAGGTGACTCTTCTCATTTTTGCAAACACCTGCGGAACTGAAGATAATACGCCGCAAATTTCTGTTTATTTGGGATACCAGGTCTTGTTACGTCAGAGGTTTATACTATGTTCAGATCCGAATAGCTTAGCTTGATTTTAATGACGCTGTCACCGCGTATAAACCTTTTATGTGAACACTTTACAATGAGAGATGGCAATGGATTGTTAATGCTTTGGTTTATTTATTATGTAAACTTTATTGCAGATGTATTTTGTACAAGAGGCGAACTTAATGCCGGAGGCATTCTCCATCAGTTAACCTTTGGGTGGTGTTGATAGATTGTGGTAGGTGCGAAGACAATAACATTAAAAAGGCATTTGAAATAAACTTTACTTTTTTAGTTAAAATACAATAATAATAATAGTTGTTCTCTAAGAGAGTTGCTCTGTCCTATATCTAGCTAGTGAGTTGGTTTTGTGGATTTCGCATGTGATTTCTTACTTTAGTCTATTATGTTTTATGAAAATTACATGCAAAATTAAATGTGAGAAAAAAACGGCAACTGGACCTAGTACCTATATCAGATAGTTACTTAGCGAAAAAATTCTAGTGTATGATTTCTACACTATTACATTTTTTTATAAAACTTTTGTTGTTTCAATAATAGTCTTATTTGTAGTAATAATAGGCTTCCTTTTATTACACAGTTTTTACACTTGTAGGTAACTAACCCTAAAGTAACGACACACGACGTGTGCGTATTGTCTGATTTAATCTACTGCGATGATCTGGCAATTTTCTTGCTGAACCCACGTGTGTGTATGTATGTTTGTGTGTAGGGTTAAGTATCACGGTGCTGGGCTCATGTGGTACCTCCGGCTAATGACTGTAATGATAACAGAGCGAGGCGCCCGCGACCTACTTCCTCCGAGGCAGTAATGTAGGTTAGTGTGTGGTTCAAGCAACACCAGAGTTCATCTGTCAGTCTGTCTGTTACGCCTATACCGCTGAACGGATTTTAATGAAATTTTGTGTAGAGATACATAGTATCCTGGGGCGAACCCATAAAGTAGCCTATGGATCCCATAGGATAATTTCTACCGCGATAAACTGTTCAAGCAGAAAAAAATCTTATTCCACGCGGGAGGGGAAACAGCTACTTTCATACCTACGTACAGTGGGCCAAAAAAATGTTTACCACCCTAAGAGTAAGGTCAGACTAGAGTAAGTAGAGTCATTGTGAAATGGGTATCTAGTAAGTAATTTTCAGGAACTGGGTCATGGTCATTGCGAAGCGGGTAATTTGGTACCAGATAATTTGCGAAATTCGGGTGAATTCATCATCATCATATCAGCCTGTAGACGTCCACTGCTGGACCAAGGCCTCCCCCAAGGATCTCCACGACGACCGGTCCTGTGCTAACCTCATCCAGCTGGGTCCCGCGACCTTCGGGTGAATTGCGTGGCTGGAATTTTGCGTTTCTGTTGGTACTGTGCGTCTAAAGGTAACATTCGGATTCCAGCAGTCGCTGCCCGGCAGCCGCGGCCGAGCAGCGACGGCCGTGGCCGCGTCGTACCGCTCTATATGGATTTGTATGCTGAACCGTCCGATGCAGGCGGCTGTGCCGCGCGGCCGTGGCGATCCGAATGCTACCTTTAGAGCGTCTTAGAACTTTTTTGCCGGTTGCGCGTTTCTTTATATAGTTTTACATCACCGAGAAATCTGTGGTATGATCATAGATTTAGCGAATTTTTTAAAAGTCTATGGGTATGATAGAGCGTAATCCCAAAAACGTCAGGCTATGAATTGTGGCACGCGCCCACACAGGCAAGGTGGCGGGCGGTAATGAAAGCGGCTGATACGAGCGACGCCATGGAATAAACGTTTACCTAAAATTAAGATAGCGTTACGGTTTAAGATGTTTAGGTGAGGATGGTGCAAGTCAGCGCGTCAGATTACAACAAAAGTCAATAGACTGACGCTGTGTATAGACATATGTCAAAATCAACATGGAGATACAATTATATAATCCCAAGTATAAGGCTTTTCTGTACTATGGAATGACGAAATCATGCCTAAGAAACAATCTATGCCTAAATGATGAATGACAAAAAGAAAGGAAGAAAAATTGGCAGCCATTTTTTGGCTTGTAATATGAGACATTGCATAAGCAGGCATACAGACGCATTTTTCACAAATGATTCACAGGCATGTATGTATTTATCGTAAACATAAAAGACTCAAACTCTGTAGTCTTTTATGTAATCTGTAATTTCTTTACTGAACGTATAAAAGGCAGGACTACACCGTTGTAATGTATAAAATTGTTTGGAAAGTCACTCCGCCTGCATTTAGTGCGCTCCGCGTGCCATAAGATTTTCTTTCACGCATTCGGTGTGCTCAGGCTTTAAGACATGTTGCTGAAACTTAGAAATTGTCCCAACATTCACTAAACACATGCGTACGAGTATGTCAATAGTCTGGGTAAACAATGACTAATAGATAATAGATAATCAGTGTATCCAATCAGCTTGCGAGGCAGCTGTCACTAGCAAGCCGGGTGTTAATTGACCATAGACACAATGCCAGTCCTATGTAGTTAAATTTTGTGTACTCTATCTATAGACAATACAAAGGGTACGGGGGCTGTATGAACTCTATTTACATCAATTTGAAAATTTATTAAAATGCACTGTACTGTTGAAATAGAATGAATTTATTTGCTAAAAACCGTTAACCAACTTTTTCCCCAAACACACATTGGTAGAAAATATATTTACACATTTAATTACAAAACTGTTTGTAAATTACGTGAACGAAGCCGCATGCAAATGCTATAGTGTATTATGATGGCCAGATAATAAATAGATTAATGTTAATTGCACTTATGAACGCAGCAAGTTAGTTAACAGCCGACTAGAAAAAGGAGGTTTTCTCATTTCGTCTGCTAGTATTTTCTGTGTGTATGTTACTAGTACGCGATATCTACGCGATTTGTGAACCGATTTGAATGATCCTCTTTTATTGAATAGGCTATAATTCGAGGGTGGTCTCAGTTCTATTTGAAATGAAAACCATAATTCACTTCTAAAGCGGTCCCTAAACGATCATGCTTGCATGACATGCGTTACGTTTACGCAATTGTCATGCTGCATGATGGAACATCATGCTTGCTATCAATCAGTACAGTGAAGCAACGGCCAGCATGTAGTTTGCATGTCATGCACGCCAATCACTACAGCTAGACGGTCATGCATGTGTGACAGCACGTAATTGCATGTCATGCAGATTGATGGTGTAGGGACCCTTTAGGTTGGATAATTAAAAAATAGGGGATCAATAAGTCGTCAGTGTACAAAAACCATAAATTTTTACAAAGTCAATTTTATTTTTGTAAAAAATTAAGATTATTAGCTAGAATTAAATGCATGTCCAGTTGTCGAACACACGCTTTCACGCAGTTATTAATTGATGCGTCCCGTGTTTGCCGCACGCACCGGCGGGCGATAAACGCTATGTATCGACGGGCCCTGTTTACACTTCCGACACGCCGGCTCCGCATAAATTGTGTACTTGTGTACTCCGCTCATACACATTGGGTAAGATTGTGTACGATTTATTGGTACAGTCGTACTCCAACTTTATGGGGTACAGATTTGTCAGATCGTTTTCTGGAACGCATTTTTATTCATTTTGCACTTTATTGTACACACACAGACAAACATTACAAAATAATATATAAACTTAAGTACCAAGGGCGAACTTATCTCTCACAGAGATTTCTTTCAGCAGACTCGCATTTTTTTTCATGTACAGTAGCGTTCACAAGTGCAGTAGCATTTTCGAAATTCAATAGATTAAAGGACCAGTTTCACTTACGACCTTCTTTTATATCAAGTTGTTCATGTATTGTTGAATGAATGATGACTTTCACTTTCACAATGAATTGATGAATTATTGCTATGAAAATAAAGTTTAACATACACTGTTGGCTTTGGTGGTCAGTTATATCTATTTTGTGCCAATGACATACATGATGTCAGGTGTTGTCTTGTGATTACGATTATTGTTTTCTCAGAAGTTATTTTATTAATATTTGATTTAAAGTGTTTCGTTCTTTAATTTCAATGAATGTAGCTATCTAATCCTTGTTCCGACATATCTAATTGGTTTTCGTGTTGTCGTGCGCACCGTTGTACAGAAAAATGACTCTTAGCGTGCTACTGCACTTAAGAATCTTGACTGTACCTAGCTGTTTTTCGTTATCGATTAATTTCTGCACAACAATATTAACCAGAATGAAACCTAAGAGAGAAAACATTAATTCGCCCTGGTTCTGGCAGTGACAGCAAAGATTTCGGTATAAGTCTGCGGCAGAGCCAGGCGGGAGAACATTAAAAATAAATAAGGGGATAGAGGAAGGCAAAGAAATATGTTTATTCAGCCTGTAAAACTGTTTGCTGGAGCTGTCTGTGACAGAAACGTGAGTGTGCATAGTGTACAACTACCTCGAGTCGACTCTTTTATACTAAGGAGAAAAAACACGGGGATTCTTCATACTTTCAATGTTATTTTGAATCCTTGTTTCTCCGTTATAGTAACAACTATCTTCAGGGAGAGAGATAAAATATTGACGTAAAATTTCTTTATGTTTACCAAAAACTAGAGGTATATTTTCTCGAACTGCAAAGCCAGGTGTACATTCTGTACAGCTGCTATGGAGCTGGTTATGTAGGTGCTATTTAGTATGTTCCAAACATTTCAATTCGTGTTTCAATTCAGTGCGGGTTGGAGGACTTCACATGCGCCTAAAGAATTTCTTCTTTGGCGTATGCAGGTTTCCTCACGATGTTTTCCCTCACCGTTTGAGAGCAGTCAGTAAATGTACATAAGTTTCGAGAAAAAACCCATTGGTACGTGGCCCAGGCGGGGATCGAACTCCGGACCTTTCGATATGATAGGCCATGTCTTATCCCCGACGCCACTGACAATCCTTCTCGTGTTTATTCAATACATTTAATTCGTGTTTAAAATGCCCATATATATAAACAATTTTAAATGTCTACCAAATACTCTGGCGCCCAAGCCGGTGGAAGCCCGGAGCCCCATTTGCATGGAGATGGCGCCAAAACGCCGGCCCGGGGGCTTCACACCGTCATAATCCGAAACTCGGCTAAACTGATTTAAATTTTCAACGCCGACAATGACTTCGTATGTAGGGTCACCAGTTATTACGCTGAAACTTGCTGATATTGTTATAGATATTAATCTGACAGATAGACTAATCTATCAGATAAATCAGTCTGATACATTATATAATAGGTAAGATATAAGGCAATCAGATACCTGTGAAACAAAGCAAATATCTGTCAGATAACCTGCAGATAGGGTATCTGGGACTTTATCGGTAAGTGGTGAAAGAAGCCCTAAGCGAACCAGAGGTTCTGGCATCTGCACGCTATGGACTGACTAAATTAATCAGAACAACAGAGGTCAACTTCACATTTGATGCAAAAATGGACCTAGACCTTAAAAATCGGTATATTTCCGGGAAAACTCGAATGTCTGGTAACTCTTGTCGTACTTCCAAGCCTATATTTCGACAAGTATAATATTTCTGCTGCTTATTTCATATCTCCAACTCTATTACCACTTGGTAAAGATGAAAATGAAAGAAAAATCAATTTTGTAGCATCGTTTGACCCGTAGAAATTATTTGATGTTTGTTCTTTGTCAAACTTTCGAAGTATTAACATTTGAATTCGAATGTTTCATTTACGATTTGTCTTACAGAATGTATTTATTTATATTGGTATTTAGGTGTCTCTTTTGATTGTGACTCAATTTATTCTCAGATTTCTACAGATCCGCCGACTACAGGAAGAAATACACTAGAAAGACCTACCTTTCTCTGATATTCGCCTTCTCTACCCAAGGATTGTGTCGGGAAGAAATTGCTTTTAGCTATAAAACCGCCCAGATGTACTACCCCGTACTTCCCCGAATGTCTACTGTACTATAAAGAGTAGTAACTGAAGGATAATTTATTTCTTTGTTTTGTACATGTACAAGATAGGCGTTGCAGGAATATAGTTATCAACGTTCTTGAACCTCTGGAACGGTAGACGTAAGAAAATAGATTTCTTTTAGCGTCACAAAGTAGACATTATTACTCCTACATAAAGACAGAAAACAGAGTGAGCACCGAGTAATATTTATTCATATTGGTAGATACAGCGTGCCCTGTTTGAGAAAAAGCAGTTACGAAGAGAGAACCAAAGTAATCTCCGAGTATAAAAATGATGTCAACAAACTATTTCATCCCAGATTAATGGCAGCGCTAAGTGGAAGCAGGCAAATATATTCAGTCTGCGAGAAAACGGTGCTTTGGAGAGAGGTTTACTTACTCTTGCAGTAATAAAGAGATTTTGCGCTCAGGGAAATTTTGCTGTGAAGAATTTTAATAAAATGATTTTGCATTCGGAGCGTTCATATTTTCAATAAGCTTGACTCACAAATACAGGTGAGTTTCTCTGCGCTCTTTTTTTGAGAATCTTAAGTATTTTGATTAATTGTAGAGTAGAGAACTATGTAGAGATTCAAAAAGCAGCACTATTTTTGGTATACTTTCCTTCACTTGCGACCTTTTTTAAAGGCCTGCCGAATATATTTCGAATGTCCATATTTTTGCAATATTTCAAATGCGATCATATCTGAGGGTCTAGGAGGCGGTTGGCGTCAAATATTTATTTTGCCCCGCCAGTAATGGGGACATTAATCTTAAGGTGAGAGCAAACGAGAGACATCCAACTTGGCGCCTTAACTGTGAAAGTTGGTGATTTCCGGGAAATTTACTGGAGATGACGAAAATACATTCTCCGTCATAAGTTTCAGATACTTACCCGTGTTTTTGTACGAGTATGTCAGATCTTTGGAGGAGACTCTTTGTCCCTTCCCGCTGATATGATGATGATGATGTCATTAATTGATTTTCTCAAAATAAATCTGTATGTATAGATTTCGAAGATAGAATCCGGAATAATAACAAAGAGATTTTTGAACTTCGATTCGTGAGAAATTGTATCTGCTCGTCGACTATTGAGTGACTGTCAGTCACCTGAAAAGTCCGTCAGAGTTTTGCCAAATGATGCCTAAATTACACCTGCTGTCATGAATATTTCTGGTGCCCTTTTGCCGTCAGTTCTGATCCTTAAATTCAATGCTTACCTGTAACAATGAAATAAAAACAATAAGAACTTGTTACCGATAACAGGATAACAAACTGTTTCGATATTGTTCGACTATGATACGTAGGTATTGATCATACCTTAACTATACTAATGCAATTGATCTGAATAGTGTTTGTTTGTTTGTTTGTTTGTTTGAACGCGCTAATCTCTGGAACTACCGTCAGTCGGATTTGAAAATTTATTTTTTCATTTTGATCCCGATTCTCGAAAAAGGTTATAGAAGCGGAGCAAAAAGAGAAAAGCCAGAAACAACCTACAAATGCGGACGATGCCGCGGGATACAGCTAGTTGTATAAATATTTAATGTTACAGCTTTTGCGTGTGTAAAAGTCTTCGATCACCATATACTATATGATGATCAAAGGTAAAAGTTCATGCTTGCTATCAATCATTACAGTGAAGCAACGGCCAGCACGTAGTCTGCATGTCATGCACGTAGTTTGCATGTCATGCACGTCAATCACGACAGCTAGACGGTCATGCATGAGTGACAGCACATATTGCATGTCATGCCGCATGATCGTTTAGGGAGCCCTTTACAGCTTATGCGTGTGTAACAGAGAGGGCTGTCGGCGTGGCCCGTCGCACGGGCCATAAGGTCATAGTTTTACGAATGTCAACACGCATAAATCACACATATCGCACGACAGCGCGATCATGTCGGAATTTATGAAGCCCTGGTGTGTGACGGGGCATAAAATGGAAATCATTGCCTATTGATTTTATAGGCGTTTATATGCGAACGAATAGCCCATGAGGCAGTTTAAATGGTCTTAGGTAGGCACCTACGTACGTATACAATATGGAAACGCTATGTGGTCTCACTCGAATATTCCTAAACTATACAAGGTATTGTCAAACTTTTTACTGATATTGAAACTACGTCGTTAAATTGATAAATAACTAACTGAAAAAGAAACTGCATACAAAATTGTCCATAACTGCCAGTATTGCGGGCCCAATTTGCATATAAATTTTAGTAATGTCACATTGCTAATATTAATATAACCCTTCAAATAATTACATTTGCCAATTTAATTACCATCATGATTAATTTGTATACTTACCTTCATTTTTAAATTGTTTTCTAATGTTAAAACCAAAGACCTTAAATTTTTTTGCTACTACATCCTAAATCTATGGTTATAACAATGTAAAATTAATTTTTGTCAACAAATTAACATTAATTTGTGTAATAAATACAATTAATGTAACAGTTTATTAATGAAATTTGTATTTACAATTTAATACATAGGTGCCTACTACCTAAAATTAACCTACTTAAAATTAATTAAGTTGTAAATATTTAATTATTCGTACCGAATATCACGTCATCAAACTGAGCCAACAGCTATGTTTTAAACGGCGAATGTCATTAAACTTTTCCCAAACTTAATGAACTCGTCACGTTAATTGCGAACTAATTTCTTTTGACTTGGTAATTAAACACTGCATGTGCTAATTGGACACGTTGTGGACATTTGAATCGACAGTCTGTTACACACCAAACAAGGTTTCGAAGTTGGATCCGTCCGGTTCTAACCGGATTTATTTGGTTAGAACCAGTTAGCATTACGTTAGTTGCCTTCAAATATTTTTTTTGGAACTGTTACTGACAATTTGTCTGATTGACTCGAGGTGAATAAACTTTATTCCTCCTGCCTACTGCGCCAGAGGTCGTGGGTTCAATTTCCACCCGCGACCAACATTTGTGTGATGAGCATAACTGTTGGTTTTCGGATTCTGGGTGTTTGTACGTATTTAAGTATTTATTTAAAAGTATTTAAGCATGTTTATCAGTTGTTGAGTACCCGTTTACAAGCTTCGGCTTAGTTTTATGACTAAACAGCCGTGTGTAAATTTGTCCAAACATTATTTTTATTTATTTATTTATTCCTTCAGTTCGAAATTCGTCCACTTTCTGTAAATTAATTAATTCACCCTACATAAATATATTCCATATAAAACTAAATCGATTTAAAGTCATTTGATATGCAAATAAATGAGTTTCTGATCTCAAGATGAAATATTGCTATTTCTGGAAACCACTCAAGTCATTGTTTGCGTTGCCGATATAATACGAGAAGGTAACATGAATACCTAATTTGCTAGCTCGTAAATCAATCAGAAGGTTCAATAACATATTTAGAAGTTCAACAATAGCTTTCGGTATTGATCGGGGCTCCGAATTGAAAATAAAGAGGCTATTTGTTGCTAATTGTTTAATTTTCTGTATACGTCTTACGGTTTGTGCAGACAGAACGGAAAAATCCTTGCGCGCTTTTTGACAAATTAACCAAATCGGTATCAATTTTGTACTTTAGGCTATAAAGTACAAAATTGAAAGAATTCCAAGTTGGTATTCATACTGGAATGTGGCCTCAATCTTTTTATCGATATACGTATTACCAACACAGACGTCAGCGTCATTATGACTCGAACACGATTAGATCCCGATTTAAAAATGAAAGTGAACTACTAATCAATACGTTAATCTAATCTAATCTTAGAGAAAATTTTAAAAATTCAATTTAATTCTGTAAATACTTATATAAAGCATAAATTAAATATCAATAGTATAATAATAGTATTATATTATTTAATAGTGCATGGTGTACTCATCTTTATGAAGTTGGTCAATAATTTTAGGACTAAATTAGTGAAGGAAAGAATGTAACAACTGTTGGTGGGTCAAACGTCAGTCTTTCAACGTTAACCATCCTTATACCACTTTGGTCCATGACCACTCCTTCCAGGAGATCAATTCACATAAAGTTTCTCGAAAAAACAGCGCTCCGCCATCTTGAAAAAGCCGCCATCTTGAAAAAAAGCTGCTGGGCATATTATATTCGTACCTATACTTTTTCTACTGCGCGCCACTTCACCCAGCCCTGAACTACAATATAATATTGAGGGCCTCTTACACCGCTTGCTGATAAAGTCCCAGATACCCTATCTGCAGGTTATCTGATAGATACCCTATTTTTTTTGGTTTCACAGGTATCTGATTGCCTATATCTTATACATTTTATATAGTCTATCACACAGATTTATCTGATAGATTAGTTTATCACTAAGATTACTATCTGTAACAATATCAGGAAGTGGTGAAAGAAGCCCTGAATTACCTTCATTACTCTACTATTTTAAACTTAATGATATCACCTCTGTCTGAACTGGGCTAAGCCTGTCGGATTATCACGTCACATTCCGTCCAATTACGTAAATAATAACTGACCCCGATCCTCACACTCGGGAATCATACGCTATCTCTTTCCAACATACTGAATTTCAGTGTACCTACTCGTAATTTCGACGAATTTCATTAAACGGTAAGTAAATAAATTCATTGACTTACTATTCAAACTAGACAACGCGTTTCAAATAAAATCATCCTGGGAAATAAATGTCCAAAGTTGTGAGAAGTAGTTATATTTGTTCACGCCACTTTCGTTTGTTTGTTTAATTAATATTTTCGAGCACTTTGAACTTTAGCGGGGCCTCTCGATGGCTCGCTCCTCCCTCGTGCTCTAGTTACCAACTTAATTTTCCATAAAATAAAATATAGTACATTGTTAACCTAGGTGTGAAAGTAACTTATTTAAGTCCCGAGACGGGGACCTCTAAATAAGTCTTGAACCCGAGGGAAACACTGTGATTTTCATTAAGAATACACTGAAAGTAAAAACAAAAACATAAAATGAGTGTTAATACAAATCTCTGCTATACGGAAGTATAAACAAAACTCTACAACTCGAAAAAACAAAAGAAGATCGGATTGCCGCTTTCCCGTCTATTTTGTTTTTTTTCTGTGCCCGGCCAGCTATTCTGCCATTATTTTTCATTTCCATCATTGAAAAAATGATAAATATTTTGCCCAAATCTATGTTATTTTAAAGAAATAGTTGACAGTAATAATTATTAGAATTATTACTCATTTAATTCATAATTAAAGTCATTTAAAAATATATATTCTATAATTATTACATAACTTTATGTTATTTCAATTTTACATCGCGCTGTAATTGAGTGGCTGTATAGACAGTTGGACCATGGTCCAATAGAAATGTCAAAATAGTACTAGTATTTTTTTATATAATTCGACAGCTGTCAGTTGAAAGCGATTCTCCCTAGGGCTGAGATGTATTACTTTCAACCCGCTACTCAGGCAACTTCAGACCTTCTTTTCTTTCAGAGTAATGAAAAAACTATTGTACGATGGAAAGCGCATAATGTGTATGGTGTAAAAAGAATTTAATTTAATAAAAGATAGCCTAAGTTAAGTCAATCCATTTTTCCCTAACTACATAATAGCCCGTGCACACTGATCGGTTAATAACTGTCAATAATGACCGTCTAGACGCTGTAATGTGGAGGGCGCCACGCGACGATACGTCCACTTTTCGAACCCGTTTGTTATCATTACGACACTATTGTAGAATATTTTGAATTCCACTTTTAAGTTACTTTTTAAGATACTTTCTAATCGTCTAGTCCCAAAAGTTCGGTTGTATTAGTCCGGTACCGAACTATTCAGTAGTTCTTTGGTCCCAGTAGCTCGGTTGTTAAGTACAGTAAGGTTCATAACTGCAGTAGCACGCTAAGAGTCATTTCTCTGTACAACGGTGCGCACGACAACACGAAAACCAATTAGTTATACCTGACCACCGAAGTCAATGGCGTGTTTTAAACCTTATTGTCATAGCAATAAGTCATCAATTCATCGTAATATCCCGGAATTTATTAGTAGATATGTGCGTGTGTGGGTACAGATAATAAAAGAAAGTCGTAAGTGAAACCGGTCTGTCAATCTATTGAGTTGCGAAACTGCTACTGCTCTTAAGAACCTTGACTGTACAATCTGAGTGCTGAGACCAAGAAAGGCTGAGTAGTTCGGTACCAGACAAAACAACCGAACTACTGAGTCTAATAAAAGTATACGTTTCTAATAGTAATTAGTAGTCATGTCAATATGAAGATTAGTTATGGCATTATATAGACGAATAATAGAATACTTGGGTAGGTACGTACTTTTTATGAAACTGCTTAGCAGTCCGTTTTTATCATGTTGTCCAATTACAGTAATGGAAGGATAATAGTTATCCAAATATAGGGTGATTTAGACATGTTTTCACGTCGTCAAATATAATCGTAGACGTGAATAATAACAAACAATGATCTATCGTCTCATAGATTTGAGCGCACCCGTTATTTGAACAGCCATTATTAATATTGTCACGCGATGCGCCGTGTGAGGGGACCCTTATGGGCAAAGATTAAGAGTGATAGGCTTCATAGTTACATAAATTTCAGTTTAGTTCTTGGTGTACTTAAATTGTCTCCATTAGAAACTAAGACTTGTCGAAAGAATTTTTAGGTAAATCTCCAGTGCCATCTGGTAAATTCATTCAGGCCTTGGTAAACAGCATGCATGCCTTGTGCTCATCTTTGTAACAAGATGTAGCAAAATCACCAGACAAAATCGCAATTGATTCTCTTTTCCACACATTACGTGACATTGACAGATAATCGGATTGAAATAAAAATCAGAGTTGACTATAAACAATATAGAACAAGAGAGTTGGTTTTTAAACCACTGAGGGGATTAGAATAGGGTTTTCATAGCTAGGCATAGGTTTGCATAGCTTGGTTTCTAGGCTACGCTACACAAATAGGTCTCTATAAACTCAAATCTTGAGTCCATTTTCCAAAGATAAAATGTCTTCTACATCACCGGCGCATAGTCAGTCTGGTCACGTGCTCCCACAGATTACGCGGTTCGTGTTCGCGCCACGCACGGACGGCCGCCATTTTAATTTGCTGCTGTCGAATACATGCGTCCGCGGGTTTTGGGCAAAAATCATATCTGTACTTTATTTACTCTTTGGTATTTTAGTACGTCACTTGCATCGATGACGTGCGGTTATATAAGTAGAGTTTAGGAGCGATGTAGAGTTAGGATAATTTTAGGGTGCGATGGAGTTTGTCTTTCTTCCTGTTTTCCTTTTCTGAGGCACTGTGATATGAACACAGCTTATGTTACAAGAAACAAAAACAAACTTGTACCACCACAGTTAAGGCTTAGTAAGGTCAGTAAATCATTCACGGGGCAATGTATACGCTTCTACAATAAACTACCAGAAGAAATCTTAAATATGAATGACAGAAAATTTAAGACCCACATTAAACAACAACTTTGTAAGAAAGCTTATTATAAAACAGTCGATTATCTAAATGACAAAGATGCCTGGTATTAATGTTACTTCAGCCTCGCACAATCTTTACAAAATAATGTTATGTACAAACTTGATTTTAAAAGATGTGTTGCGGAAGTTTGTTGCGCCGCTTCTTCTTCCCAGCTCTATATAACACCTTGGAGGCGGTGGTAGATAAAAAATTTACGTTGTATAAATGTACCCAGTGTACTCACATGCAATAAAATACTTTTGAATTTTTGAATTATTTTTTTTTAAATACCTAGGTTTCTTGACGATATTTTCTTACTGTGAAAACCCGTGTAATAATGATAATCTGTTCCGAAGGCTAATTACCGAGCTAAAAATTAAAGTGATAACCTGCAATGTTTTTATATTGGTTTGTTCCTTTGTGGCGCCACCATTAAACTAAAGATTGTAAAATATAAATGATTACATATTAAATGAAGATTATGACACAAAATGTAATCACTTTTATACCAATTAATCATGACACCCCGTCTGAAAATCGTGTTTTTCCAACATTAATTAGCTTCCAGCACCTAATTTAGATCGCTGCGATACTTTCGATTTCACAGTTAATGGTTTTGAAAAAGCTACTTTCCCCCAAAAGCCATAACTGTCTCAATTTGATATACTATGGGGGTTAACTATCATGTTAATGAACTCAGCGACTTAGGCTGGGTTTGAATTGGGCGGTGGTAATTTGGTAATTTCGGGTTGTATGCCTTAGGTCAACATTGCTTTTCGTCAAAGTACATTTTTTTGCCAAAATAAGCGTTTGGTCAAAGGTGTGGTTCGTCATAGTTTTTAGACCGTTTTATTATAGCATATTTGGCGGAAAGCGCCATTTGATCAAACCTAATTGTGACAAAAAGGGCGGACGAACCGCAATGTTAGACCAAACGCACTTTTGACGTAAACGTATTTTGACGAAATACAATTTTGAACTAGGGCATAGCAACCGGTAATTTCCCAAAAAGTGCCTGTTATCTGAAAGAGTTAGCTAAGCTAGCATAACAAATCTTCATCTTACTTTGACCTACCAAAAAAGAAGTTTAATTAAAAAAGCTTGTTTCAAAATACAGAATGAATTTTTCAAGTGGGCGTGGATGACCAAATCCTAAACTACAAGCAATATCGAAAAATGTTCAAAGGAGTCTCGGGGCCTATGATGATAAAAACTAAAACTGCATCATTACATTTTTGAAAAAATAAATACTCCTAGCCGGGAATCAAACCTATTGATTTTGAAAAAAATAGACATGCTGTATTATTGAAATATCCGATAGTATCGCTAATAAGGGTTCAAATTCTGAATCCAAATACTATTTCTTCTCCATCCTGCTCACAACACATTAACTCAATGCAAAACATTTAACGGAAAATCTCAAACAACAATCTCCAAGCACCTCCAGGGATAATGTGATTGGCGTGGTAATCCTAGATTCAGGTCGTGCCTAGCTCCAAGCAAGTGTGACAAGCTAGACAGCTGGCAGGATGACTCGGGCTTGAATCAAGCCGTTTGATGCGAGTTAGTGTCTACTAAGTGTTTCCGGCGACTTAGAAAAGGGTTCAAGTCCAGTAACGGTATATACTTATAGTCAAAGTAAGATGGAGATTTCTTGTGCGAGTAAGTATATTTGGTTGTGAGTTTGTATGTTTGTTGCTTATTCACGCTGTAACGGATGAACGGGTTTTAATGAAATTTGTTCCAACGATAGCTTAAATCCTGAAATAACATAGGTAAATGAATTTTTTTAACTCAGAGTCGCGTGGGATCAGGAGCCCTATTTTTGAATCGCTCGCCTCGCTTCGAGTGGTCGGTTCTATTTCTTTTCCTTCGACATCCGATATATAAATCAGTAGAATCGACCGCTCGAAGCGAGGAGAGCGATTCAAAAATATAGCTCCCGATAGTATACACTTAATAATAATATTTTATTAGACAAAATAAATAACTATCTTATAGATCGCCTCATTGGATAAGTTGCGCCGCTTTTGGAAGCGGTGGTGGATAAAATACAGGATAGGCTCTATAGAATACAGGATGGGCTCGATTCCTACTATTTGTACAACTTGTACAAGTTAATCCTGGTCTGTGCGTAAATTTGGTGCAAACCTAGTCTATTTCTTCGTAAGAGGAATAATGTAGGAATGTAAGTAAAAAACTCATGTGTCATTAATAATTTCATTTATCGTTAGCTAAATCGTAGACGTAATTTTTAATGCTCTATATAGGCATTTTAACCAAAAATTACTACATTGATTTAACCGAACTATAGTTTTACTAAAACAATATGTTTATGTTCTTAAGGTTTAAACAATAAAACCATAAATAAGTCTTGTGAAATAATATCGCTTCGGTTAGTAACTCAATTTATGAGTATCAAACAATACACTCACCGGTGTCCCCAATAACCGGTGTAAGTTGGGCAAACAATTGAAATCTGTCTGTAAGTGGTTGTTTAGGGAAGTGTTATTTACTTGGCCGCGGAAATCACGGCACTTGGAGGCCGTGACGAGAATACAAAGTGGGGGAAGGGGGGACGGTGTCGGAGAGCAACGAGACGAAAAATACGGTCTACGAGAATGTTTTTGCGGGTAGCTGCAGATTCTCTTTTGTTTCTTTAGAATGTGTTTTTGAACACCCTGTTTTGAGTGTGTTAGTTGAGAATTGTACTAACGTCTGTGTGTTTCAATTCAAGCTTTTATTTAACTTTACATATTTATTTAACTTTACTTTGGTACGCGCTCGCCCGTTGAAAGTAACCTATAATATTATGTGCGGTGTAACAATTGTGTTTAAGTGTTATTAGCTAATATGGTACCATGAAGCTGGTCTGGTGATGGAGCAGGAAGGTGGCCATAGGACTCCGCAACGAAACAAGAGCGCCCCGCCGTGTTTGGGCTCGTTAGATTGGTCTCAATGAGTAGTTTTTCTTTTTTGTACATTATAATAAAAGCTTGTTTTTAAACTTGTACTTAATTGTTTATAACTCAAGAACCGCTAGAGATATTTTAATGCAGTTTTCACTGTTACGTTACGAGTGTCCTGAGTAAGGTTTTGGTTGTATATCATCAAGCTACGACGACGTAGAGCTGAGCAGTAAGTAGTATATTTCATTCATATACGTACAAAATTTGTTAAGTTAAGTACAAATTGCATTTAATGCAATTCTAACTGCTGCCAACAGCTGCATAATAATATGCATGTAATTTATTCCAAGACTGTAGTACGCCACATTGCGCTCGAGCGGTACGGTCTGTCAAACACAATTAGGGTAAAATTCGCGTAACAACGTACCAGGTGGGCCAATTTGCAGAGTTCGCTTGTTAGTTTGTCTGGGCTTGTATGCTTTGGAACTTCTTCTGTTTGATGCTTTAAATCTCTATTGGGCTCCCTAAACGATCATGCGGCATGACATGCATTACGTGCTGTCACTTATGCTAGCTGTAGTGATTGATATGACATACAAACTACGTGCTGGCAGTTGCTTCACTGTATTGATTGATGGCAAGCATGATGGTCCACCATGCAGCATGACATTCACGTATAATGTTGCATGTCATGCAAGTTAGGGAACGCTTTCTTGGTTTGAATCCTAAAATGTCAGATAGGTTTATGTATGACATTACAATTGTCGGATAATACAAGGATCGGTGTGAACGTGCGATTTAGATTTTAACATTTAATTCAGTTAAATGCCGTAAAGGTAATTAATTGTTAAAATATCATAAATAATTATGTATGAAGTGTTCTAAAATCGAAGCTTATAATCTTCATACAGATGACTTTCTATATTTGACAATCAGAACAAACGCAAAACTAACTTCCCAAGTTCCAACCCTAAATGAATCCGAATATTTATCCAAGCAACAATGAGCCACCTACACCTCAATAACTAACCAAATTAACAAGATCTCTGACTAAACCCCGGTTTCCTTTTCACAGGTGTCTAAAAAGAATGATTTTCTGCAGAATTTTGAACAAATGTTTGCGTTCCGCATTAGAAGGTAGACGCTTGTAGCTCATTAAAATCAACCCTTCGGGATTTGAGAAATAATTGGCACGAGGTCTTGTTAATACGGGAGTTTGAAAATGTTCAATGTAAGTAATGTAAACCATGGTTTAACTATTATTCAAACTGTACCTACAATGATATTAATAATAACATTCCCACTAAATCCATAATAACAATCAATTTATAAACTACTATGAAACAGGCAGCCTTCTAATCTAATGGTATACAGGAGGACCTACAAACTGAACAAACTTAAGCAGAATAGGTATTTCTATCTTACAAGACTAGAGAAAAAGGAAATCTAACTCGTGGACTTGCGGATATGAGCAGAAATCATCAAGGATCCTTAATCTCTTAAGATTTTACCTTTTTATGAGCTATTGATCATTATCACGAACAGATTTTGACTGTAGAGCCACGTTTGTCCGAGCTATAATGGCATCAGACTTAATGAAACCGTATATCCTTCAGCGTGTAATTCAATTATACGGAGCAATCACACTCGCCCACTATAACAGGTGCATTTTATACAGCCGCCAAAGGAACCCTAACATTGCTGGCGTGTGGCACAAGTGCTGGGAGATAGCGGCCGAGGCAACAATCTAAATACGTCAAAGTAAAATCCGTGACTCACCGCGACTGAGGTCTTGAGACAGGTCAAGGACGGAAAGACCTGAGGAATTTTAGTTAATAAGGCAGTCAAGCTTCGAATAAGCTGCTGATTTCTGCATTTTAATATGAAAACGGCCTTCAGTAACGAAGAACGCTTCCAAAACGATGAAGAAGAAATTATCTAGTCCAGGCCAATCCCATTCCCTTTACTCCTCACTTAATCACTAGTCTGGTTATATGGTCCAATTGTGCAACCTAATTATGTGATCCGACTCGTTATAATGCTCGTCTAACAACCACCTAAGCCAGAACGCACCAAATGCATGCATGCGTGGCAGCTTCGCGTTGTAATGTATGAAAATTTAAAGGAGACGTCGCGTCGGCGCGGCTGCGTCTCCGATACATTATCATACAACAACGGAGCTGCCACGCACCACGAGTTCCGGCCGTAAATGTCCCTATATCGCTACAATTTCTCCCTTCGCTCAAGACTTCCACCGCATATAGGAGCGGACATAAATCCTGCTACCCTCCAGTCTTCACCGCGCCCATTAACACGGGCCCAAGTTAGATTTTATGCCGCCAAGAATAGAGTAAACAAACATGGAATCCGGCAACACGACGCCCGGAGGAATTTTTGGAAGATTTCGCTTTCGACTTTTGAAATCGTGGAACAAGCTGATGCCTAAGTCTTTGAAACTCAGGGCATGTTAAGATTTAGGCTTTTAGGTTATCGGAAGACTTGGCTGAGAACTACATAAAATTAATCAATGGGATCGCAAGTAGACCTTCCAACTGATTAAAATCTCTACTCATATTGCTGCTCCAATTATGTGCGATAGATGGCTGGTAGCTGCAATAGATAGCTGCGATAGATGCAAATGAAGTAAAGAAAATGAAGTGATAAATAACAGATAATATGTTAATCGGTGAGACCACTAGAACACTAGAAAGCGCCCCTATTGTTGACAACAGAACAGTGAGTGGCAATCAAGTGACTCCTTCTATTTACAGAGTTCGAACATAAACGACTAATAATGATGATTTCAAACAGTCTAAATACATAAACGAGTATACGCATAGCATACAGTCGGTCACAATGAGATATAGACTCGGTATCGTTAGTAGACAGATGTTTTATCGTAGTAAATGTTTAAAAATAATTTTAAAAAGCACTAAAACCACTTAATCTTCAGTCAATTCCAACACACTAAATCCCTCCTCCCAAAGCAATAGTTTCAAATCACTGTACACAGATAAAAAACAAGACAACATGCGTACAAAACACATTGTCGCTGCAGGCCGTGCTGTGAACACCTGATGCTGGATTTATAGCTGGGGGCCCGTGATAGAGCGCCGCTGGGATGTTGCGTTGACACCTGCCCTCAGCTTTTGTGTTGTTTTAATTTGCAATAAACTATAGGTACGGCGTTTTAGATTTTATTTTGTGCTTCTTTATCCTTGACAGGTGCTTCTATGATTCGATAGTCAATCAGTTAAGTAGATGTATCTAGACTACTGTCTTTATTGAGTATTCTTCTTTCTTTATCATTATCACTATTGCTTCTTGCTTGAGACCGCTCGGTTTTGATCTTGTATTTCAACAAATTATATGAATTATTTAATTGTTTGCGCGGAACTAAGGCTTTTAGCCCTTAATTTTGATTTGCTAGTCGATTTGTTGATTAGTAGTAGATAAAAAAAACTAGATCTAGCGCTGTGACTCAGGCATTGATGTATTGAGTCAGGCTTCTTTATTATACAAGATAATCAAAGAAGTAAAATTTAAGTCAGTCAAGAGAGGCAGATTTGAAACCCACCTTACAATAAATTACTAAAACGAAGAAAAGTCCAACAGAACAATGGTCTATAGAAAATATCATTGTTTTACCGACGAAGCCATCACTATAACTTTAATATATAGTGCGCTCTGTATTGTTCCAGAAACTCGGTTTAAAGTAATAAAATGCACGTCGTATCAACCTAAGGCATAAAGGACGGGCGGGAAACAAAATCCAAGAAATAGAATACCTACCTAGAAATGTACTTGGGTAATAGATACACAAATAGGTAACATAAAAATTGATATAAATTTTTCACAAACATTCATTTTTCTCAAACATTTTCAAAAACACTCTAACCGCCAAGAACTAACTTAACAATTTAAAATTGAAGAGATCCTTTCCACCGTACAATTTCCAACATGAAAATTACATTCCAAAAAAGTAATAAAAGGGGAAAAAAGTAAAAAGAGAACATATGATAGTCGAAGACAGACAAGAAAAATAACACGATGATCCTATTAAAGCTTAACATAAACTGAACCCGCTGAAGCGTCTTCTTTGTGCCTCAATTCTGTGACGCACAAAAGGTATTGATGGCACGTGGGCTCAAATACATTCTAGCCACGGCCACAAACCGATTAAGTTAAGGCCTACAGGAGACGATAACCCTTAAATGTTAATAGGGTTCTATAGACTGGATGGTTTTAACAAAGAACACAATGCGGCCAATTCTCGAGCGATAGCCTTCGTTTGTTCAGGCTCGCGTTTTGGGAGCAGAGATTAAGGTTATGGAGGTGGGGTACCATGCATAAATATTGCAGTTTACGCCAAGTTACCTTTTGGAACCAAAATGGACCATATTAGTTGGTCAGGAACGTCAAAAATTGAATTCGTAACATAGAATAAATAATAATACAGGTAAACAAAATGATAGGTAGTCTGTTAGTCTTTATATTCTTAAAGCCTTCTAATACTCGACAGATCTACTAAAGCACAGATTCGAAATATATTATAAAACCACAGATAATTATTTATTCTGTGCCATAGATTAGTTACAAGTAAGGAAATATAAGTTTTTGGCAGAAATCTTATAAATATCAGCGGTGAGTTGAAACTTAAGTTTCAATAGATTTGACAAGAACTCTCCAATTTTCCGAGAACTTTCAAACCTACGCTCACCTGAAGCTGTCAACTTTACTCAGCACGCGTGAGATGATTCTTTCAACTTCCATCAAAATCAATTACGTGACTTTACGCGAGCGTAAAATCGCTCGGGCCGTTTTGTATCCCGCGCGTATAAAGGGTTGAAAGGTGTGTTTATTTTGGACCTAATATGCGTGCAAGCAAAGAGTGTTTGAAGTGGCAAGCGAGATGGCATTGAAATGGAAATTCAGGGACTTCGTTCAAAGCCTTGTTTCATTTCGATAGCTTCTGGCAGCGTTTTACCTGATGACCTGCTGGTTAGGACAATGAACTTGAGTTTGAGATTAAGTTTATATGTGTTTTGATAGCCTGGCTGTGAGCTGGAATTTAGCGCTAATGCTATGCTGGACTGCATCTTAGCTACTTTATTAAGTCGGCAGAGGATTGCTGGTAAATTTTAAGTAACATACTGTTATTTGAGGCGTAAACGAACAAATTGACTTTCGCATTAGTTACAATCAATTTTGAATTGAGATCCAATCACTGAGATGCAAGAATCTAAATAAACCCCTTGTACACGTTTTTCATTCATCAACAGCCTATTAATGTCCCCACTGCTGGGGCTCAGGCCTACCCTCTCCACGAGGGCGTTTGGGCTATAGTCCACCACGCTAGCCCAGTGCGGGTTGGTGGACTTCACATACGCCGAAGAAGAAATTCTTAGGCGTATGCAGGTTTCCTCACGATGTTTTCCTTCACCGTTTGAGAGCAGTCAGTAAATGTACTTAAGTTTCGAGAAAAAAACCCATTGGTACATGGCCCAGCTGGGGTTCGAACTCCGGACCTTTCGATATGATAGGCCGCGTCTTATCCCCTACGCCACTGACACGTTTATTAAAAGGTAAAATAAAAATGGGCACGTTGCAACACGCCTAAATTTGAAAGGGGCTTGACAGACTCATCTGCTTACGAATCATTATTTTCTCTGAAACTTTCCCATAACTTCAAAGGCACACCTTCAATATTTGAATAGCGGATTCCCTTGCCAAATAATTACCCAAATTAGGGGAGGGAGTTTTACGCACGCGTAAATAAATGATGAGTAAACTCACCGGATAGGTAAGTTGTAAGATGGGAGTGAAGCTCATCCGCAACTTATTCATAGCTTGACTAAGGATATTAAGTTTATATATCACTACATGGGGAACTCTGCACGTCTTTACACATTAAAACATATACAGTCTAAATAATTATTAGTAGGTAGCAGAATACATTTTCCATGACAGGAGTACCAACAAAATAAATTAAATAATATGATGTTACAAAGCGTACCCGCGCGATACGTAACCCTTTTTTCCTGTACTGTACTGTAAAAATAAAAGATTTAGTAGAAATTGGTCAGTAGCGTTTGGTCCAACACGTAATTGATCAATACTCTTTGGTCCAAATGTAATTTTTTTCGAGAAAGTACAGTTACGTTAATAAAAGGCTATTCTATGTTACCCATTGGCTCACGAAGGGTATTTAAATAAGGAAAATACGGTATTTAAAAATCGTAAAATTTTTGTACCAATAATGTTATTTTTAAGCCAATTTTTTAGAACTCCAGGCTACAGGTGGAAATGTAACTGCATTACGGGCTAAAACGGAAGGGATTTCCACTTAATCTGCATACGATAATCGGAGGGAGAGTGGAGGGGCGACATCTGTCTCGCATCTGCATAAGTTTGGATTTCGCCCAATTTGAAACACCGCCGGCCTTTTGAATTTATATCTTTTAGCGGCGTATACAGGCTGAGTATCTAGTGAAATAGTGAGACTGAAAACAGTTTCAAAAATATATGTATTTTCTTCTACATTATGAGTATACTTATTCTAACTCCTGCCCTACGAATGCAATGATTTCCTACCCCAAGATACCTACATCCACGAACAACCAAGTAAGTTGCAGAGCGTGAAAAAGAGTATGCATTTTAATACCAGTCACGCTAGTTACTCCTATACTCCACTGATTGAAGTGCCCACATATACTGAATCAACTACGCAATAAATCATCTGAATCTACTCTTTTTAACTCAATAATTGGCACAACTTGATTATGTATTAGAGTTCACAATTAATATTAAAAATGTCTACTCTTTCACGCTATGCAGTGCGTTTTTGAGCGTTATCCTTTCAACCTTTACCAAACTATGCAAATTTATTTTAAAATCGTCCTGTAGTTTCTCTGGTAGACATCACCCCCTATTATTATGAGTTTTCCCGAATTTTCCCTCAGGTTTTCATTAGTAGGGGTGTGTTTTAGCGACTTTGCAAACAAAGGGAAGGGTGCGAAGGGCAACAAGGTGCATGCTGCAATTTGGGACGGGGGTTCTGTCTGTTTTTATTACAATTTGTGTGTTTCCTAGCGTACGTCATTTGAATTTCTATTAAAATTTAAAAAATACTTTTTGTGTACGGTCGACCTCACGTGAGTGGAAACAAAACCAGTATAATACCTATTTTTCGAATGATCGAGAGAATTTCAATAAAGACTTACAACGTTTAATTTCAACCTCCTAAATCAATAGTCTCAGTCTCAATATTTTTGATACCTATCATCATATCAGTCCTTCAAGGTGCACTGTTGCACATAGGCCTTCAGGCGGAGGGTCCGCTGTCTCCACTCCAGAGCTCATCTTGTTACAAAACATTTTGAAAATAATAAGGCTTTCACCCTAAATTCAATGCAAAACAATTGAATAAACAAGAAAACAATAAACATTTAGACGATAAGTTAAATACGACGTAGAAACGTATTTAACTTTAAAAGTTTGTTTCTAATTTACATTTAGAACAAATTTAAAGAACAATAAACAGGATGATTCAAAACGATCGGGGGTTCAACAACCAGGGGTTTTATAATATAAAACTTATATAAAAATGCGTTTTAAATATCTCGTAGCGTAGATCACTGCAAAAAATCCTGGATTTGGCATGCTGTCTAATGCAGAAGAAGATAGTCGAAGATAAATTATAAGTGACATTCGTGTCGCACTTGGGTTTAACAAACCTTAATATAATATTTTTTTATTTTTATTTTATTTTTATTTTATTTTATTCAGGAAACTTACAGTCTAAAGAAGGAGAACAAATAATAATGAAAACAAATAATAGAACATAGACAGATACAGTTTCCACAGATTACAAGAATACATAAATTAGGTACACAGCAATGACTAGTAGAACAGAACATAAATTTACGAAGAAGATAACTTTATAGATAAAGATATAATATATATATATATATATATATATAATGCAATTGTGAGATAAAAACATAGTGTATATATATAGAAATAGGAAACGGAAAGTATATGTATAAATATATAACGAACAATAAAGCTAAAATGCAGATGATAATATTAATTATTGTAGGTAGGGTGATGTGCAGGTGTAAAATGTATGATTAAGTATGTATGTATACATATATTAGGTTAGACTGAATTAGATATAAGAACCTCACTCTCACTGGATGCGACTGGAGCCGGCGTGCGCCTGCCTCAGCGAGCGCTTCAGCTGGGGCAAGCCGACACTGAAGAGATCAATGTCCAAATATGATTTGTTATATGAATCGCAGGAGCGTCTAAGGAATGAGTTTTTGGCATAGTTTGTACGCGAGAACGGGACAGAAAATAAATTCTTGCATCGGGTTAGTCTGGCATTACAGCGAAACGACACCTTCGAGAGAAGGCTGGGGGAATTAGTATGCCCGTTTATGATTTTGTACAATAGTGTGATGTCTCTGCATTCGCGTCGTGATTCTAAACTTGGGAAAATAAGATCTTGGTTAGCAGCAGGGTCTAACGGAAAATTTCTGGTCCGATAAGAGACATACTTAACAAACTTCTTTTGAACACGCTCAAGTTTGTTAATATAGATTAAGTATTGCGGGTTCCACACAGTGGAGGCGTATTCCAAAATACTTCGAACGTAAGAAAAGTAAAGGGCTCTAAAAGTAGCGGGTTTGTCAAAGACTTTACAATTGCGCATTATGAAACCGAGCATTTTGAATGATTTAGCAGTGACATGATCGACATGTGCATCAAAAAGTAATTTTTGGTCGAGAATGACGCCTAAATCTCTGACCTGAGTCACACGCTTAACAAGTTGGTTGTTAATTTTATAATCATAAATGATGGGACGCTGTTTTCTAGTATATGTAATAGTGTTGCATTTAGCTATGTTTAAATGAAGTTTGTTATCTAAGCAATATTGGTAGAAACGATCTAGCTCTTTTTGTAATGTCTCACAGTCGGACCTCTTCTTCACAAGAGAGAAGATTTTTTTATCATCTGCGTAAAGCAGGACATTAGCCGAAGAGAAAATGCTGATAACGTCGTTTATGAAAATATTAAAAAGGAGGGGCCCCATATGGGAACCCTGTGGCACCCCGGAAGTGACTGGAACAAAGGAAGAGACATAGCCTTTAACTGAGACAGCTTGGCATCTATTTTCAAGATAAGAAATTAACCAGCGTAAGAGGTCGCCATGTATACCGAGTGATTTTAGTTTATTTATAAGCAGCATGTGAGAAATTTTATCAAAAGCTTTTGAATAATCAGTATAAATAGTATCGACTTGAAACCCCTTTTCCATGGAGGACAATACTATATCTGTGAATTCGCATAGGTTGGTTTCGGTACTCTTTCTTGGAACGAACCCGTGTTGATTGGGGACTAAGACAGGGTTTATCAAGGGAGCTAAAGTGTGGAGGACAAGTTTTTCGAAGATCTTAGGTAATACAGATAATTTAGAGATGGGACGGTACTGTTCCACATTGTGTCTGTTACCAGACTTAAATATTGGTACAATGTAGGATCGTTTCCATTCAGCTGGGAATTTCCCAGTGCTTAAGGAATGATTAAATATGATGGTTAATGGTATAAAAAGGAAATCGGCGCATTTGCGCAGGAAAAGTGGAGGCAAACCATCAGGGCCGCAACCCTTGTTTACATCTAGAGATTTCAAGAATTTATGAACTAGTTTGGGTTCAATGGTGAGTGAGCCTATGTTTAGATGAGTATGACTTGGATTAGCGGGGGAGTTATAAGACGTGTGCCCGGTATTAGGTTCAAAGACTGACCGAAAGTATTCGTTAAATAAATCAGCGATATCATTGCCAGCTGACGAAGACTTGTTACCAAAGAAAACGTGATCGGGGATGTCGTCGGATTGTTTTTTAGATTTGACGAATTTGAATAGATGTTTACTATTTTTTTGTATGGAGTCTTCGGCATGGGAAATATATCTACTGTAGCATTCCGTTTCAACCAGTTTCTGTCTGGTACGTAAAAGCGCGAAGGTATCATAATCTGGTTGTTGTTTATATTTTTTCCATTTTTTGTGGAACTTTTCTTTTTCTTTAATAATTTTTATTAGAGAGGGCGAGTACCAGACAGGAAATCGGGGGTTGGTTTTTATAAGTTTAGTAGGGACATATTCATCGATGATTGAGTTTATAATAGAATAAAAATGTAATATAATGTCGTCTGTATTGGACCATTCAGCTAACTCTCTGAACCAGTTATAACTGTATATTTTTTTACCAATCAACTCATAGTCGGCGTGGTGAAATAACCTAACCAGTCTTGGAGGGGTCGCGAGAGGACTAGCGACGGAACAATCAAACGAAAATGATAAAGTTACGTGATGTCTGTCCTCGGGGGTAACGAGAGGGCGGGTGCACTTAGTCACCAGACAAGGTATATTACTTAATATTAGATCTAATATGCGGTTGTTGAAATTAAATAAGTGATTAAATTGACTGAAACCTGAGATATGTATAAAGTCCGTTAATTCAGTTACTAAGTTATTGCTCATCGGATTTTTTATATTCATTTGTTGTCCATGTGCTCCTTGCTGCCATTCTGCGTATTTAATATTAAAGTCACCAAGAAGTAAGTACGCGTCATCGGGGTGTTCAGCTAACACATCAAGTATGAAGTTATAAAACGATATTTGTGAGTCGAGTTGGTCGTCGCATTGAACGAAGTAAGCACAATAAATTCTGAGATGTTTGTGAGATCGCAGGGGAACAGTGACCGCAATAATTTCTGAGGACGGTATTGGTGTATCGGGTAGCGGGGCGAAGCGCGGGGGGCAGGCGGCCAGCGCGCTCCGTCGCAGCGCGACTAGCACCCCGCCGCCGAGACCCTGTCCCGTCCGAGCATAGTCACGGTCGCATCTATATACCACATACCTACTGTCGAACAATTCTCTGTCGTGGATAGCGGGGAGGAGCCACGTTTCTGTGAGACAAATGACGTCGTAATCAGAATGCAAAATATTGGTCAAAAGTGTATGCGTCTTAGTTCGCAATCCTCTTACGTTTTGGTAATAACACTTTAAGACCATCATTGGAACGGCTTTCTGTAATCACTTATAATTGTATAAATATAGGTATTTGTATTTTTGTTGACCAAGGCCGTGTCATAATAGGAGCAATAGCATAAACACGAATAACACATGGTGTCACGGCCACAGAGGAAACCTGTGCGAAGCCAAGATAGCATCACATGACGAAAAATTGACAAAGATTTAGGGAATGACCGACGTTTAGAAAAGATTTTTAGGAAAATGATTACTTTCGAATTAGTTTCCCCCCTCAAACGGGGCGTTCGCTTCGCTGTATTTCTGTACGTCTGCACGTTGAAGGTTAATATAGAATATCGGTAAACAATAATGTCTAAAATGGAGCACCCAATGAGAGCTAGATAATAACAATAACAAATATAACGAAACATAAACATAACATACTGTCGTATTAAGTTGAGTCTATAATATTGTGTATATGAAAAAAGTGTGAAAACAAGATATACTAATAAACACATGTTACCGTAAATGTTTAAGTCACCTGCATCAATTACTACATTGAAGTATTTCTGAGAGGAATACAAACAGACTATTGAATGTACACGTTTTTCTAAAAAGATAGGTAAATAAAAAATTAATTGTAGTACCCTCATAGAATATGCTTTCCTTACTGAGTTGTTAAATAAATAGTCATCAAATGGTCTATCAATCTTCAGAATCGCACAAAGAAGGGAGATAAGCACTTGTAGAAAATGACACTTCACAATTAATGTTAAAAAGAGTCCTATTTTATCTTCTTTAAATCCTCATCCTTGAGTATGGGGAACGAGGACGAAGTATCACTTTTTCTCGCCCATATTTTACAGTTTCTGACATAGATATGTTTAAAACCGTTTGGTACTGTCGCGGCGGACTCCTTAGCTCTTCGAAGAAGCGCTTTATTGGCGATAGTCAGGTGATCATTTCCGTAGATGCGGGTTGGTTCGCCCTGGAATCCCAGGACTTTAGTTGTAATTGGATTTTTACGTATAGCAGCGAGAAACGAATCTTTACGGTACCGAGATTGCATTTTGAGAATTATTGGTTTCGGGTGTCCTGCCTTTGGATGCCTAGCTGCAACCCTGGTGACGAAATCGATATCACGGCGCGCGTCCAGTTCGAACTCGCAGGATTTGGCAATCAGACCAATCAGGTCGAGTAGGTTTTCATCCTTTTTCTCCTGGATTCCTATGAATTCAATATTAGATCTCCGAGCCCACTGCTCCCGATCTTCGTGAGTGGATTCAAGTGCTTCAAGCCTCGTTTGTACTTTGAGCAATTGGCCAGACAATTCAGCATTTTTTGATTTTTCAATTTCAAGTAAATCAACTCTTTCTTTTACGCGGGCCAACTCTTGATCAGTGAATTCTAATGACTCCTTAAGTTCGCGAAAGCATGTAGATAGTTCAGAAAAATCCTGTTTAAGCTCCTTACCGAGTTGGGTAAGTTTAGAGTCCTGCTCAACTTGCATGTTTTTAAAAGCTCCCAACAATTGAGATTGCAGGTTATGTATGGCATCCGCAACAGGGGTATCCATTTCTGAATGTTTCCTCTTCCACGCAGCGATGTTACTGGCTAGTATATTCTTATCAGTCAGGTCCGGTGAAGACGAAGCACGGCCTTCTTGCATAGTAGAAGGTGCGCGAGCGATGGTCAATGCTGAGCGCGCGACGAAAAGAGATGAATTATATGGTCCCGTCTCGTTCACTCGAGGGGAGAGGAGAGGGATTCCGCTGCACTGGAGGATACGATGCACAATAATAATTGATTTTTACCAAATATCACTAGTTAGATAGGAAACTTTGATAAGTGATAAAAAATATGATAAGGTCCAGATTGCAAATTTAACAAAATGTAAGTATATTTTAACGTCAAGTCCACTAATAATAGGTACACGGTCGGAAAACGAGATCGTCAGGACGAATACCTACTCTGTCACACTACATACTGCCATAAGCTATTTAGTCGAGTCGCCACTTACTGCGACTAGGATTGGACATGTCCAGCTCTAATCGCCGCTTCGTTACTTACGGCAACTAATGTTTAGTATAGACACGCAGTTTTAGTATCTGTAGACAGTCTTATTATTATTTTAAACTACAGAAACAATCGTGGCGTGTAACAAAATTTATTAATAAATATTACATCTATGTCTACGTCAATCATATGAGATCGCGTATCGTTTCCATCCTGTATGTAGGAACCTAGAGTCTGGAAGGACTGCAGACAATATGCCGGAATCTTTTAACGACTACAAACTTTCCCTTTGAGATAGTGAGGACTTGGACACCTGAAAAGTCTAGACGGGAAGAGAGAGTTTCTGTCAATGAAAAGTTTTGAAAAGTGCTCGTTAACACATACATTTACACGCATTATAGGGATTGAAAGCCTGTCTTGGACAGGTTTTGTTTGTTGCCCCTTGCCTAGTATTAAGGAACTTCGGATTACTTACGTACTCTCGTTGTACTCGAAAGATTTGACTATTGTTTACCTGAAACAAGAAATTATAATGGTTAGGTTAGGTTTTATATTTATACCAGTAAATAAATACCTATATTCAAAACTGTTTTTCAACGGATAATGTATAAGATCTGATGGGCTTTCTTCAAACATGTCAGATATATTTTTTTAAATTTGTCGATATTTAAATATTAAAACCGATTCCTAATTTGTATTTTCTAATGTAAAATAATTACTTAAAATAAGTACAATGTAGGTGGGTAATTAAGTTAATTGTTTATGATGTACTTACCTACCTACTAAGGCCAATTTCCCAACAACGAACTCAGAGGTGTTGTTACGAATATGTTTCGGCCATTATGGTTATTGCTATAATATTCCTGTATTGTACCTGAAGTTCTATGCTAACGTTTTAAAATACACATTCGGTTAAACTTGTGGTTAGTTAACTCATTTGGTGTAAAAACGCCACATTTACTTTTCGGTGAACAGTCGAGACATCTGTATAAAATTATAATTTCAATACCTACAGAAATATTTATTCTAATTAATTTAAATTATTAAAAATGTTTTTGAATACTATTTAATTTCCACCATGGTGTAGGTTCCGCGCGGAACGTTCCGCGACTGAACTATCGGTCGTAGTTTGGTCGCGACGTCATTTCGGCTGATGTGTCGTAGTCATAGACCAGGATGCCAATCACGCTAATTCTGAACGATATTACCAAACCATAACCAAAAACGTTATGCTGCATGTACACGTTTGGCAAACCTTTACAAACGCAAAAATGTGGAGCAGGGGTTTGGCTTGCGCGACCAAACTACGACCTATAGTTCAGTCGCGGAACGTTCCGCGCGGAACCTACACAAGGCAACGCAAAAATGTGGAGCAGGGGTTTGGCTTGCGTTTATAAAGGTTTGCCAAACGTGTACATGCAGCATAACGTTTTTGGTTATGGTTTGAATTTGATAATATTATTCAGAATTAGCCCCCTGGTAACTTGAAATACACTATCAGCGTATTCAGCCGAAGGCCAAAACATTATTATTATTATAGAAACAAGTACCATTTTACGCAAACTAAAATGAATACGAAACAAGTAGATACCTCTCACTAACCACGGGTCCATTACGACTTCCTCTGCACTTGTTAAGGGCTATCTGGAATTGTCCATGGACAATTTTCTGTCAATGAGGACCACCCGCGGAGGCAATTGGCCACTTAAACGCTCATTGAGTGATCGCGCCATCCCCCTTTACCGACGGCCAGCTTCCGGCGATACGAATTATCGATATCATTTGTACTTTCTATACTGTACAACGTTACTTTGTCTGTCCGAACAAACAGGGTATTAGGTAGTAATAGTAGTACATTTATAAGGTAAAAATCTAAGAACACGGATCCCATAGAACCGTACTAAGCATATAGCATGAAATATCAATAGTATTTTATCCCAATAATTTGAGAAGACGCTTCTTAAATGGCGGGGTCAAACTGAACAAACACTATCTATTAGTCGGGCTGTTGTTTGTTGACGAATAAAAAATTCGCATACATAGATAGAGATAAAGATATTATATCTGTCTAGCTTACTCTTACCACTTTTGTAATAAGTGTGTCCCTCTCTGATCATTATTGTTATTTTAGCGTCTGTTCTATGGGATAATTTTTAATTTAAGGATACAAGTTAATTTTTAATTGCCCTAGAGCAAAGTCTTGGAACACATAAGTCGTAAAACTCTAGGTAGGTATATCTTTTTATTTATACATGAATTTTGTTACACCCTGGAAAAGATATATAATTATTTAAATCAAAGATTTTTATGAATATGGAGATTTAAACATTCGAATATTTATCGTCGTACCACCGCAGTACAAACTGGTGGTACTACGGGCAACGCACGAAATATTCGACGTCAGAGTTATAGAAAAGTGGACGATTTAGTGAGTGAACAAGTTAGGAAGTTTAACAAATTCGTCCGGAATGATTTTTCTAAGCAGCAAGACTTAAGATAGACGTAAAAACTCAATAAAATAATCTATTTTTCAATCAAGCACAAAATCAACGAAGCTTTTTCAACAATGCCTCTGCTGCGAAATAGAAACGAATTTCGTACACTTAATCATAAAAATTCCAATATTTCTTGAAACCCAATATCTAGAACTCCAGGGGTGATGCTTTGACGTTATAGGTACCTAATTTCATAAATCAAACAATGCATTGAAAAATCAAATTTTCCTTCGAACTAAATAAAACACCTACATTTCCCATAATTCCCTATCCGCTTCCGAAAATTGGGGTTCCTTCGGTTATTACGCACAAGTCGTTGTCAGATGCAAATCAAGTGGGGACCGTCTTTTTCAGGGGTTCTGAAATATTACCGTAATAAACAGCAATACGGCGTGGCCCGCAGTTGGGAACACCTGACGCGGGGTATGGTCACCCTATCGGGTTTGCGTGGCTGTGAATTAGCAGACAGGGGAAGTACCTAAGGGTAGGTAGGTATTTTATAATTTTCTAATCTGATTTGCAAGTTCATACAAAATATGAAAAAGTGAGATGGTATTTGTAGAACAGTTTTTCCCGCGGGAACAGTTCCCGGAGGTATCTATAGCGTATATATAATTATATAATTATTTACGGGTCTTACACAGTGTAACCTGGTCGAAACGTCGGGCAAGGTAAATAAAACTATTTCGTGTGTAAGACCCGTAAATAATTATATAATTATGAATACAAAGCGCGAAAGTCTAAAATGTACTATAGCGTATGTGTTATTCTGATGTATAATATGTACTACTTAACTGTAAATTTTCATCAAAATCTCTTCCGTAGTTTTTGCGTGAAAGAGTAACAAAATCCAAACATCTTTATAGTCCCCGCCGATTTTATTGGCGGCTGTGTGAAGTTGGTTGATTTCTGCGCAATGACTAAAATAAGGTGTCAACGAGCTGCGCGGGGGTTCACTAGAGACGCTCATTCAATTTCAAGAAATGGTTCATTGATTCGATCAAGCGAATCGAACTTTCAAGTCTTTGGACATCTCTATGTAGCACACTATCTCGCTTACACACATAGACTATAAACACTGTCAGCGATGTGCAAACAATCTGTGACTATATTCATTCAGCCGTCAAGAAATTCCGTGTGGACTTTCGCGCTTTTATAATGCTAGTAGGATAGATCCCGCGACTGGCCGCCATGATTAATTTGACTTCATTCATTTGGATTAATAAAAAAGTTTGAAAAGAGAACGCTTAATTGGACTAAACTTTTTTAAAATCCTTCTGCAAATACGCTCGGGGCGAATTTGTGCAATAATACGCATCCCTTTTATGAATTTCGCAATTACGCGTCGCTAGAGGCGTTACTGTAAGAATTTCTTTTATTCACAAATCGTGTGGTATTCACTGTTATTAGTTAAGCTTGTTAGTCATTTTCTATGATTAAAATAACAGTAGATAATAAAAGGCATGCTGCCTTGGTTCGGTCGGACATGTTGAGCGATTGACTGTTGACCGTTGAACGAATCACGACGCAAATGTATCGAGCGAATGTGATTGGTAGTAGAAGCCGGGGACGAGCAAGACTGATATGCAAGGATCAGATAGAGCGGGTACTCACAGACGGACACGTAAAGAGCACTCGCTTCCCGCGGCGAGCGTGTGTGAAGAGAATGATGAGACTGAACGAAGCGAAAGTCAGGATGCTTGGCGTTCCGTTCTTTCTGCCTACCCCGTCAGGGGCATAGCGTGAATAAAATAAATAGGTAGGTTAGTCGCTTGAATCAAAAAATTTTGCCATTCCCATATGGATCAGTAACAAAAGCATTTTAGGGGGTGCCAAAATCGTGTTAAATTGTTTACAATATTGTAGCTAACTCACACATTCTCATTTTCAAACTCCATATTTTGTATTAGCAACCTCCTCCCGCTAATCCGTTTCGTTTGTCAGCACCCCCCTGTATTTGACACACGCTTTTTGCTCGTTTCCCATACTAATTATGCAAGATGCTTTCTCCATAGTGAGCGCGCGCGCGACAAAAGAGATTCTAATCTTCTTGGTTAGTCGAAACTCAAATGCGATGTGAAAACATGAGTACCTAAAATGGATTTGAAAAGAAAAAAAATGCGCGTTATTTCCGCACAAACATAGGTTGGGAGACCTATTTTCGAATCGCTCGCCTCGAATTTTGTATGAATTTGGTATAATGATGTCGATGGAAAATTAGTAGAATCGACCGATAGAAGCGAGGCGAGCGATTCAAAAATAGGCCTCATGTTGTACGACACAGTAGACGACTCAATGCTGAAGATTCACATATTATGACATCTAAATATGTTACAAGACTTCCCTGGGCGAAGTCATAAAAAAGATCTGTCAAATCATAAAATTTCAACAGCTATATCATACTTCAACTCGGGCTCCAGCAATAAAACCTGTACTATCTAATTAAATTGCGTTTATACAGGAGGTTCTAAAGATCGTAAAACTGGCACAACTTTGTCTTTAAGCGGGCGCTATTAATTCACTGGAATTTGCATCACAATTGCATTAAAACAAACCGCCAGGGGCGTTTCCGTTTGCACTTGCCGCGTCGCACTTCCGAGGGTACACTCGACAATTTGATGACAATATCGTAGGGATTGAATACATTGATGCTTGAATACTTCGACCGCGGATATTCTACTACCAAGTCGTTCAATAAAGCATTAACTTAAGGAATAATGATTCAGTCATATTGCATTTAAGGTATCTCGATCATAATCGCTCGGTTCAAAGCTAAAACCAAGAATGTGACTTTTTTTCATTTCTATTACAACGCAAGTTAAACCCCTACAAAGGCCGGGTGAGCCCCTAGAAAATAGTGGGACTAGTCCGAAACCGCTCAACGTCGCCCAGCGGGTTATAGAAAGAGGCATTCGGAGTTTCTCAAAGAGAGGATCCGAAACGAGGTGGGCCGTCAGAAAACGAAAGCCCTTGATTAAAATTACACTATTATTTATAGGTAATCTGAAGTAAGTACGTACACAGATTAAATATTGTACGTATAAGTCGCAGTGGACTATTTTTAACGGGAATCTATTCAATGTGGTTAAGCCGTAGTAGAAAAAGTAGGTACTTCTGTGAAGTTTCAATTCGAAATGTTTCACTAGTACCATTGATGGTACTAGCGAATATAACATTATTTCATAATGGTACTATAGATCCTATAATAGTGTCACATTGATGGTACTAGTGATACAAAGTTGTGTCACTTGTACCATCAATGGTACTAGTCAATGGTACTACTGACTTAACGGGGAACTTAGGCGGTAGTACTTAGGTAGCTAAAAATAAATTATATCGGGATAAGAATCCTGTTTTTTCCAAATCTTGTGGTTTGGGTTCAAATCTTGTGGTATTACTATATCAGTCGACCTGGCAAAGTCGCTTTGACAGTATAATTAAATCTATTTTGCTCGCTAATTGATACAAATCAAACAAAATCCTATCATGTGAGGAGTAATGGATATCACGTCACTACAGGAATCCTAATCAAGCCTAACCCCTCGGTGGCTCTTGTGTGACAAATTATCCCACCCTATGCAGTTTTTACGTCTAACACAGCCCCAGGCGGTTTGGGACAGAGCTGGGTTAACAAATTTAGTTTGCGCCGATATAGGCGTTTTTGTGGTGAGATAAAGGACCACAAATGCTCACATTTCAAAATAGTGGGTGAGTTGTATTGTGCCGTTTGTTTGGTGACGGCATTTATGTGACTTTTTTTCTAGTTTTTTATTTATATTTTTAAAGAAGTCACAATAAACAAGAAAATAATGCAATGCGACTTTATTGGTATGTTAGGTACATAATCAAAATAGTAATAAATGAAAAAAATTATGAGATAATAAAAATATTATTATAGTATTTTTATTATAGGTACAAATTTTTAGAAAGAACCTTAAGGCACTAAAGTAAAAACCCTATCATGGTTAAACAGCGCAGAATCCGCCCAGTAATGTTTTACTTGATGCTGAATTTATTTCAAACAAACATTTACTACGTTAGTAGGTTTTTTCTTCTCGATTTAGCTAAATAATTGGAACCTCTAAGACTAGGGTTGTAGTTTAATACAGTTTTACAGTAGGTACAATACAAATGTTTTCCTACACAATTACAACCACGCCAGAGAGCCTTGTAGTGGCACAGACGTCGCAAAACTAATTTATCTGTCTGTCTCTCCTCCACCGCACTAATTTCATAACACCCTCTATTGTATAGCACCCTGTGTTATGGCTTTGTTGTAGCGCCAGAACACGGCCATAATTTTAAATAAAAAGAGCACGCCTTACATGTGGGTACAGATGCCAAATTGCTAGGACTATTCCAAAGACTTGGCCTTAAAAAGTGTAAGAAAATATACACAAACTGTCTGTGGATGAAGTTTTGAAATTTATGATTATGAAGAAAAGTTTTTAACAAAAAAATAAAACGTAGAAAAAAAGGAACTGAAACGCAAAAAATTATAAAAAAAATAACCTTTTAGGCCTAACTATGCTCCTACACTACTGTAATTCTAAATAATTTTGAGTCGGCGCCAAACAAACAAGCAAATTATTTAAAAGTTATTACGTACGTAATATGCCAATCCAATAGAAAAAGAATTATCAAAATCGGACCACTCTGTAAAAAGTAATGCGTGGTCATACATAAAAAATATACACGGGTCGACTTGAGAACCTCCTCCTCTTTTGTTTTTTTCGTCGGTTGAAAAGTCGATCGCCTCGTTGGTCTAGTGATTGGGCGTATGCCTCGATTGCTAAGAAGTCGTGGGTTGAACAACGAGTTGGTTAAGATAAGTTAAATCGTTTATTGTTTGCATATTGGTATTAATGTTAAGTTTTATAAATTGTGAAGTGACTGGTCGATTTTTATTTTGAGATTAAGACAAGCTTAGGCTAGAATTACTGTCGAATATTTTTACAGACGGACGGACGAACAATAGATATTTGCTAATGGAGCTCTCATTATGCGAGAGAGGCATATTTCACCGAGCTACGTTATTTTAAACTAGAAATCCCTTGACATGGTCTAGCAAAAAAATCGGCACATATAACAAAAAAAAAGGTACTGGAATAATCATTGCTAATAATTATGGACTTTGTACACTTAACACTCAGATGGCCGGTACATACTGAGGCGATGCTGGAATTGTGTAACTAATGCTTTTCTGGAGCTAGACGACATTTAATTAGACTTGTCGCGATGTCTGTTTTGTGCCAAGCTGTAGAGTGTTACTTGTGCAAAAAGAAAAGCCATCGTGCTTAAGGGTGTAATGTCTGGCAGATTCTTGGCTGAGAGAAATTTTAATGTAATTTTTGTGTTAAGTTGTATATTACGAGCGCGCAGACCTTTGTGAGAAATAATGTATAAGTATTTTTATTTTTAGGCTTTTATACGAGTTTCTAGATTTTAAATGGAGCATGTGGAAGTGCTGATGTTTGTTTGTATCTCAAGTCACGCTCGCAGTGCCTCTAACAAGACATGCAGCATAATAATTTATCTGGAGACGACATCTAGAGCAGGTAATTGATAAATCAATGTCAATTGCTGTGAGCGGCCGGTGGTGTAAGCGGAGTCACTGCCAAAATAACTGTTTATTTCGCAAAGTAATATTTACTTCAACTTTTGAAAACCACGCGTCAAATGTTAGACGCGACACCTGCGAAGACTAATATCTTCCCGGCGTCGTTTATTAACAAACCACTGCACCAGTTGCACTCTCAATAAAGCCCTGTCACTCCCGCGGTTTTTGCCGCCATCTTGTATCCGCCATCTTGAAAGATGCTCGCGTGACGTGAGATTAACGCGGGATAATAATTGCGAAGGCAGAACTTGGCGTTTTAACGCGAATTGAAGTTTTAATATGAGCATCTGTGTGTGACATGGATGGATCCAAGGATGGTGATGGGCGGAGGTGATCTTTTGAACTACCGAAACGGTGTTACTAGCGAAAGTATTTTACTGTAGAAAGGCCAGTAAAATACTTTCATATATATAAGAATTGTCTTACAAATAAATGGACGTAAATATATTATTTATGGGAACTTAGTGATACCTAATTTAGAGAAAGCTAGTGTTGCTCTCAAACTAATAGGTTGTGAACTATTCATAAAACGTAGCAAGACATTTTCTGAGTGGATAATTAAAAGACTTGATTGTTGTAGGTTCTTACAATGTCGATGAATTCAATACCATAAATTTTTGTTGCCAACTATACTCAAATAAAACGAATTCCTCAACAAAAAAGGTCCTCGGGAATACAAAAAAGAGGCAGCATACATCAAGTGGCCCTCACAAATGAAATAGCTCAAGGACAATTTCTCAAGACAGACAGGACTCTCTGAGGGACACTCTGAGGAATCCTCAGGTCCCTCCTTGCCGTAATCTTGGCGATTATTAAAATCATATATCTTGGAGGAGGCAGGGGTATGCACCCTGATTTCTGAGGGGATTCGACGAGGGTGCATTCTGTTACGTCAGGCTTCTTAGAATTGCCTTATGCATGGGGTTTGTTTACAATGATAATTTAAACAGAAAACGGAAAGTTTAAAATTAACTTTCTCAAAAATTATTGGCAAATATTTTAATTCCTAAAAATCCCTAGATATTTAATACTATTCGGTTTAAACTTAATCGAAAACCTGCTGTTGAAAAGCTACGATAACAATTTATGTAGTAAATAAACTTGCTGCAGGTCTCAAAATGGCGTCATTTTGTTCCCTGTTGGAATGTGTAATTCAATTGTATGGATCATTTTGTTGTAACTTGTAATTAGTGGATTTAGCGGACATTTAGCGGAACTATTTAGCGGCCATTTTGGGAAGTTGACCTAAAGTTTTTGTCTCTGTAACATAAGTTTTAAAATTATCATATAATTGTTACAAAATCACGAAACCTACAATTTCTACAAACATTGCTGTATCTACTGGCAAAACCCAGTGGCACACTACAGCAGAAAACCATTCTCCAGAATGTCACGTCAAAAGGCCTCGTCGGCACGCGGCCCATCACAATATTATTCTTACCTCCCATTCCTTTCATTCCTTGCCTCGTTCTTGCCTCTCATTATCATTCACTCACTCATTCGCCCATTCACTCGTCGAGATAAGGAACAAAGTGACGAGCTTCGCATTGTTGCGAATATTAAATTGTGTTCAATTTGAGTTTCATTTTAATTGAAATATCGCGGGGTATTTAAATAAAATAATCGAAATTGTTACATCCATAAACAACGCCAATGAACTGATAATAAAATAAATTATGCAACATTTAAAATTATATTTCAAAGAATTCAAACAAATTTGTATTTGCATACGGTCAGTACCACCGTCGCGTCGCCAAAAAAGTTTTAATGGCAATGTATCTAATAAAAGTAAGAATTACTCCGTAACTAATAGTGACACCAACACTTAACTAATTACCTAACAACCAGCAAAGTCAATTGGTAAGAAAAACGTAAATCAATCTGGGGCCGCAGACAAGACCACCTGTCGATAATGTACCCGGGCCAGGGCCCCGATCGCGCTATTTTTAATAATTTCCGTTCAATTGTAAACCATTTCCAGTTCAATTCTGATTGTGACCAAATTTCGGTTCATCTGTGCGGAAATCGGTATCGCGCTAAAGTGCAAATGCCAACCGAACTTTGAACAAAACTGGACCGCCATCAGTTTAGAAATTTTAGAGATGTTACCCTAGTATTGTTACTGCTCCCTGTTATTTGAGTTAAATCGATCATCGACTTAGCATTTCTATGACTTGGCAACACTATTTAGTTTTTTTTTTCCTGTGTGACATTGACATTGATTGAGTTTTTTTGTTTACGAACACGGACGGAATTGTGAAGTGGGTTAGTAATTGAAGACTTTTGTTTTGATTAATTCTCTCCGAAGACTCTCAAGAAGAACAAAGAATGAGTTTCGTTGTAGTGTTGACTTGTTATGGGTTTCACAATGAAATAACAGTTTTAGTTTTCACGAGACCTTCGAAGTGGCCTGTCTCATCATACTCCAAGTCACTCCTCCAACCAGTAAGTACTGATATTGATACTTTAGTACAGAATAATACCGAAGTAAGGCCCTTACTAGCGATGGGCGAACTCGTTTTATCTTCAGCTCGAGTAACTCGAGTTGAAATGGACGCCAACTCGAGTTGCAACTCGAGTTGACTCGGCTCGAAGCGGCGCGACGTCGAGCTAGAAATAAGCGCGTGCGCTAACTTGCTACGAATAATAGTTTTGGCCAACGGCTTCGCCGTACTGCACTACATGTTTTTTTCTTTACATGATTATATTACTGTTGTGTTGCTACATACTTGCAATTACAAAGAACATAGATTGCAAAGCCATGCTCTTTTATTTCTGGGTGGCAAGTCGACAAAACAAACTAAACAAAACACTGACCATCTGTGTAAGTAAATGAAAGTCAAGAAAGCTTTATGATTTTGGGAATGAATGAATTAATCCTTTGTCTTTGTTGAATATCTACTCGGACTCACTCGACCAACCGGCGCGGCGTATAGATAGGTAGGTACCTAGTTACACCAATCAGGCAATCACACCGTGTGGCGTGCTGGCGTGGTGGTAGGCACGGTCGACCGCACGTCAGTGGAAACAAAACCAGTATAAACTGGTCTCTCGTAGTATTGAAACTACCGCATAAACTAGGCCAGCTCAAGGTGAAAGTGACAACTTGCCTCTCGCTCATTCGGCCACCGCCGCCGTCCGCCAGCGCCAGCCCGGTCGGCCGGCCGGGCCGGCCCGCCGCCGCCGCGCCAGTTCGAGTTACGAGTTGACCGAGTCAACTCGGTAGCCCGCGCCGACGCGCTACGCTACGCTAGCTCATAACGTAGCAATGGGCTAACTCGAGTTGACTCGGCCAGCTCGACGCAGAGACGACGACGTCGGCGCGCGTGCCGCGTGCGCGCTAACTCGCTGTCGTGTCAAACAAAACAAAATACGACCGAGTTGATTTGAAACGTAATAATGTGTCTGCCGATAATGGTAACCTCTTTTAACTTAGTATACCTCGAAGGTACCCTAGTATACCTAGAATTATTTTCACTTTCCACATGAGGTAACGTACATGTCCAAAGGGCTTCGCCGTACTGCACTAAATGTTTCTTTTTTCACATGATTAATTAAAGTCGTTGTTTTGCCTAAGAACTTATAATAGCAAGAACATAATTTGCACACAACTTGGTTGTTTTTTTTAAACTCCCACGCCACGCTCTTTTTGTTGCCAGGAGGCATTTTATCGCGACAGACAGACAAGTCTACAAGACAAAACAAACTAAACAAACACTGACCGACACACGAACAAAACAAAAGCCAAGAAAAGCTTGTGAATAAATTAATCTTTTGTATTCTCGGCCAACCGGCGGCGTCGCGGCGAATAGGAGGTAGGTAGATAGACCCATCACACCGTTGTTGCGCGCTGACGTGGCCACAGATTATATAATGTCGCGTTTGCCTCTCTCTCGCTAGCCGGCCGCGGCCCGCGCACCGCGCGCGCCCCTCGCGCCTCGTCCCGCGCGCCGCTCCAGCTCGTATGGTGAGGACGACTCGGTGCAATAAAAAGAAGCAACTCGGGTTGACCACCGAGTCAACTCGGTCCCCCGCGCCGCCGAGCCAGCTCGTATGGAGTAGCGATAGGCTAACTCGTGTCAACTCGGGTTGACTCGGCCGGCTCGACGCGGCGCGGCAACTCGACGTAGGCGCGCGCGCGCGCTATCTCACCTTAACTCGCTTCTTCTCGCTCGCTCGCCTGCGCTGCGAGCCCGGCCCCCCCGCCCGCGCCGCCGCGTCAACTCGTCGTAGCGTAGGTGCCTATCAAGAGGACGGTACTACCTACCGCCACCGAGTCAACTCGGTGGGATAAAAAAGCAACTCGAGTTGACTCGGTGACCGTCCAACTCGAGTTACGCGGTTAAAATGACTCGACTCGCCCATCGCTAGCCCTTACCCACGCAGTAATGCCCCACCTAGCTAAGGCCCCAAACAGAAAAAACCAGCGCATCGCCTCTCGGATGCAGCATTATGCTGAGTTGGTGACCTCTTCGCGGCCACAGCATCGTCTTCCTAAATATATATTAGGTACATAAGGAATTAATTTTATCCATGTTATTGTAAGTTTGTGGTTGTCGAATAAATGATTTTTATTTCTTTCTTTCTAAGTAGGTATATTTAATGTAACTCTTGCTCTGGAATTATCTAAAATTTACTCATAATTCTAACTCATAACACACTCATAGTTTAGCAGACCAAAAGTAGACCATTATGCCTGATGATGATGAATTTTAATATACCTAGGTCAGTATTCATTCAGAAATACCTATAGTCTGTAAAATGATTATTGAAAATTTGTCATATATTTTTTCAGATATAAAAATGGAAGGCCGCAGATGTACCACAGTCCGGCAGCTGGAGCTGATGCTCGAGTTTCTCGAGGGCTATTGCGACCTCGCTCAGGGACGGGTGAGGTCTAAAGAGGCTTGTTCAGTTGCGACACGACCATGGTGCAAACGCGCCGAAAGCCTTAACGCAGAAGGGCCAGCAAGAATGGCAAAGGAGTAAGCTAAGGTATGCATACTCTAGAAGTTAAGTTATTTGCCTAGTCATAGATTCGATTTACCATCTTCAGATTATGGAAATTTGACAGATGCTATAGGTATCAACACACAAATGTTGGCCCCAGGTGGGAATCGAACCCACGACCTAAGCTAGAGCTTAGTAGGCAGGGTCACTACCAACTAAGCCAGTCGATTGTAAATAATGGAAGATTTTTAATGCGAGATTTTCCTGATCAGCCCTTTAGTCAGTCAGCCAGCCCTTTAGCATCCATTGCTGGACGAAGGAGCACCTAGCGGAGGGGCATGAGCGTACTGGTCCGTGGTCTCCTCTTTTACTTTGTTTTCCTAATCCACTTTTATTTTGTTTCAGTTTTGTCAACAGCAAGACAGAGCGAGAGAACCAGGAGCACAGGAACCAGGAGCCGAAAATTAATATTTTGTGTGTAATAAGTAATATTTAATAAAAAAAACAATATTCAATATAAGCATTGGTTTTATTTAACTTATTTATTCAACATATACTTTACAGCACAACCCAGTGGCATGGAAAGCCAATGCAATCGAAACCTACAAACAACAAATATATTTTTATAGTCAAGGCTGCGTAGGCGACAATGGCAGGCATCTCAAAGGTAGTTTATTTCATGATCTTCTACCTTGGTTTCTAAGTCCATCTAAACGTAGAGTAAGTGGCATGTAAGAAGTTAAGTTGGCAATTAATTGCAGAGTCAACTCCTTGCATAAAAGTTATCTTTTCACAAAGCCGATCACTCATACTGAATGCACCATTTTTCAGTTTCGCACTTAAATTCTCTCTTCTGGCGTGGGCCCGAGACACCGCAACATCGTAATCGTGAGCCCTTTCCAAAAAATCGACGTAAGCGTGATGCATTTTGTTATAAATTATAACTTTTACAGAAAAATAAATAATCACAAAGAGAAACAATCACCGAACAATCCAAAAATAGTCGCTACAGATGAACTATTAGTTTGACAGCGGTTGAAAACTAGTCTGCGATCGTGAAGCGTCTCAATCATGTGTCAAAATATTAGCGCGATACGAAATTCATAAAAAGTTGTGCCGTGGTTGACGTTCAGTCACGGTTCAGTCAATGATTTATTAGCGCGATCGGGGCCCAGGATTGAAGCTAACACCTCCCAGCTAATACATTTCGGTCCAACCTCCGAACTAATACCTTTCTGCGACAATCCTGAGGGAGATTAACTGCAAGCTTTATTGGGTTCCACGCTTTGTGAAAGTAAGTCTCCGGAAATAGGAAGACCGCTCTGAGGTTTTAGACGTTTGTCCGTTCTGTGATTTTTCAGCAATAGGATACTTACCAAGGAGCAAGTGGAAAGGTAGAATTATCAAACGCTTTCTAGAAAATATTTCTTATAATGTTCGAGACTAAAATGAATCGCAATTATAGAGCTTAACTTAATGATAATAAGTCTATTAATCAAGTGGATAAAAAGACAAATCACTTACACGCGGTGCGCCCTGCTCAGGTGTTAGGCTCCAACTTTACTGGGGAGAGCAACTTTGTACAAGTTTGTCTAAACGACTGTTGTATTTGTGAAACTATCAAACTATTTTTATGTCACTTAATTTCTGCCATTTTGGTGCTAGAGGTGTGTCCATGAAATTAAATATTTTGGCACTGATTGCTTATATTTAGTTCACGGGTAACATGCGGCTCGCTCTTCAAATCGGCACACAAAATTAGCTGTCAGTTGTTTAAAGAAGTGACTATATAGCCAGCCAGTTGTTAGTGATGCTCTAATTGCCACAATATGGGGCATACAATTTTCAAATGCGAAATTATTATGTCTTTACCTATGAAATTGCCGTTTCGCCGAATTGGCCTTTGAACTGAATTAACTGCGGTTTGACTTGTAATTTTATTTATTTTCAAAAACAGTTATTCATTTTGTTTTTTTGGGTTTTGCTTTTTCTGTGTAATTTATAGTTTCGGCACTGTTTGGCTTGTGTATCTATGATAACGCTTTCGATTATCATGTAGGATCCACTACGTCTAAATTCAATTTCCAAGTCAACCCGCAGACTTCAGTTCAAAGTGGCCAGTTCGACAAAACGGCAATTTCGTAGGTAAATACTAAAAATAATAAAACCTACGTAATATTTTGGTGTTATGTAGGTACGAATGTCGTGCTTATATTCCAATCTCCCGGGTTGCTCGTGGCCTAAGCGCATTCTGCAAGTGCAGGCTCGACGACATCTCGGCGCAGATTGCAGTGCCCCTTGAAAAGTGCTCGTCTGTCAACGCGACGTTTTGCTTTCTCATATTTAGGATGAAATAGGGATCTGCTTAGATTAAATTGAACTCCTCCTTCGACACTTTTAATAAAAAGTTTAGAATAAATTGTAGTCTCGATGTCTTTTCTGTCTGTTGGCCTGAGGTCATCCACAAATATTTAAAGATACAGAACTTTCGGGGCAAAGGGGACCGCGCGACCCTGAGAACCTGGAGCTCATTGTCGACAATCTGGTCGAGGTTTCCAACGACCAATTGCCTCGCTTAGAGGATCAGCTTCACCGTTCAGCGGGGTAATGCCGCTAGCCTTCTGGGCACGTTCCCAGGGGTGGGGAGCCTCGATTTTTTTACTTATGATTAGGCGTAGGTACACCAATGTTTAGATTAGTTCATTCCGTGGTGATAAAATTTTATATATCTTTTTTTGGATGGAATATGCCTCTACTCTGCTCTACTGAACAGATTACTTGTCTATTATTTCCGCTCAGCGAACACTCGGCAATAACTCGGGGCAGCGATCCTTGAGCAACAGCTGTTCCTTATGAACTAACTCTGGCTCTTCGAATAACTTAATATTTGGCAAGACGTAAATATTAACTTCAAGTACATAAATTCTCGTATCTATCAGTCATACAATTAATGCTATGGTGACATCTGAACTGTACACGGTATTATTATGCTGGGTAAAATTGGATGGAAGTGATTTTGTTGCAGGTAACATTATACCATGTTAACTAAACACGGTTAAGTGTGGCCAGGCGATTATTCCGTAAATGTATAAAGGGCTCCCTAAACGATCATGCGGCATGACATGCAATACGTGCTGCCACTCATGCATGATCGTCTAGCTGTAGTGACTGACGTGCATGACATGCAAACTACGTGCCGGCCGTTTTGCTTCACTGTATTGATTGATAGCAAGCATGATGGTCCATCATGCAGCGTGGCATTCGCGTAAACGTTGCATGTTATGTAAGCATGATCGTTTAGGGACACTTTAAGATATAAAAAAAACTTAAAACTGACATCGACGCTACGTTGGTTAATGTGTAAAATTACAGCAATAAGTTTTTACTTTAAACATCCCATTTAATTTCCATATTTTAATAGATATTAAGAAACTTAAAACTGAAAGCGAAACTACGCAATCTAAAGCGTAGCATAAAACTGTCTTCCAGGTACATTATAAAAAAAAAATGTTCAAAGGTCAAATAAGGAAAAAAAATCAATTTTACAAAACTGCACTAAACTCGGATCGATGCCGTGGTATAAACATCGTAGGTCGCGGCTGGGCGGGCGGCGGCGGCGGGCGCGGCGCGAGCGGAATACGAATGAGGTGGTGCGGGCGAGCCGGCGATATATCAGTCTGAACATGTCTGAACTTCACTTTCGTTGCAACCTCCGGAAGCACGTGGCTTTGAAAATAGAACGATTTCTTTTTCTTTGTGGAGTGTTGTGGTTTGTAGATTAAGTAGGCGAGTTACTTATTTCGAGTGCCTAGACTTTTTTGGGATAAGTTTTGAGAATTAAAATTACAGTAATTACGAAGTTTTTAAGCTGGACAATACACATGTTAAGACATTGTTATAACAGAATTTTTTATTAAATATAGGACAGGGTGGAAAAAAAGAGTGGGGGGAAATTACCTTAAATATTGACGACAGTAATTTTACTGAAAGGAAACATTCCTTTATTTTCAAAAATAAGTAAATCTGCATTTAAATACCACTTTTATAAGTACCTATAACTTTTTTACCCATTCTTTAATCGACCATTCATACATTTTCACCTAAAATTATTTGATTTGAGCTTTTTTCATACATTTTCAAGCAAACAATTCAATATAAAGCCAAATTGCCTAATTTTTATGCACCTACTAAAACTGAAATCGGTTTAAATTTAAATTGCGATCACATTGTATGCAAATGCGCATCTCCCCAGCAGGTTGTAAAATTGGGGATGTTTATAGTGTTTACCCTGCGCTTATAATCGTTGCCCCTACCATTTTCCCCTCTAGATTCTTTTCAATATCATCAACAGCCAAGTAGCATGTCCCCACTGATGGGGCTCAGGTCTACCCTCTCGACGAAGCCGCTCGGGCTATAGTCCACTACGCTAGCCCAGTGCGGGTTGGTGGACTTCACATGCGCCTAAGAATTTCTTCTTCGGCGTATGCAGGTTTCCTCACGATTTTTTCCTTCACCGTTTGAGAGCAGTCAGTAAAATGTACTTAAGTTTCGAGAAAAAACCCATTGGTACATGATAGATTCTTTTCGATATCTCTTTTTTCATTGTCTATCAGTGAGTTGACATAGGCCTGAAAGCTGACTACTCCGTTAAATAATTAGATGAAAACCTAACATTTTTATAAATAAAATACCTTGACTTCCGATGATTTTCGATTTTTACATTTTTACTCTGACATAGTGCCAATATATTTTATTATGATTAAATGTACTTAAATATTGACGCGGGAGAGCGTCAGTGGCCTCGGGGATAAGACGCGACCTATCATATCGAAAGGTCCGAGGTTCGATCCCCGGTTGGGCCATGTACCAATGGGTTTTTTCTCGAAACTTAAGTACATTTTCTGACTGCTCTTAAACGGTGAAGGAAAACATCATGAGGAAACCTGCATAAGCCGAAGAAGAAATTCTTAGGCGCATGTGAAGTCCACCAACCCGCACTGGGCTAGCGTGGTGGACTATAGCCCGCACGCCCTCGTTGAGAGGGTAGGCCTGAGCCCCAGCAGTGGGGAGATTAATAGGCTGTTGATGATGATGATTGACGCTGTATTATTATATTAATACGAATCTGATGAATATGAATATTTTCGATCGACTTCCATGCGAGTTTCAATGGTATATCGATGAAGATGCATTCATCTATGGGATGTATCTAGCCACACCCCAATTGCTAGCAACTCCCCAAAACAAGTACGACGAAGGTAGAGGAAAGTGAGGCTTTTAAATTGTTATTAACTTTCCAACGATCCACTTACTTACTTTGTTCAGATCAACTATTTTACTACCTACTTCTTATAAATGATGAATAGCTAAATATTTTTAAATCTGACATTTTGTGATTTTTATATCATCAGCTCTATGGTTATTCATCTTTAGACGTACTCAAAGGTATCCTTGTTGTTCCAGGATATAAGCTATCACTGTGCCAAGTTTAATCAAAATCCATTCCGCGGTTTTGGCAATTCTGGCGTTATGGGGCGTGATTGAGGTACAAACAAGGAAACAAATGCTTTTGCTTTTAAGCATATTATTGTAGTTGCATGACAGCATGACAACCTATCACTTTGAGCGAAAGCAAAGCTAATATCTGATCATCATGATGCATCATCAACAGCCTATTAAGACTGGCAACACCCTTTATAATGAAAGTAGTATGTCGCGGTTAATAATGATACTTGCAATGTAATGAATGTCTAACAAACTACGCCTAGCGCTAGAGAGTTCTATGTAAACAGCATTTATTTTAACGGTAAAAGTAAATATGTCCATCCAGAACAAACCTACAAAGATAGAACAGGACCCGCGTGGAATAGGATTTTCTTTCCCACGGGAACAGACTTTCCCGAGGTAAAAAAAATGCCGTAGAAGTGTGATAAACTCACTTCCGCATAAGATCAGGATTATATAGATACTCATCAATCGATCAATCAACAGCCTATTAAGATGTCCCCACTGCTGGGGCTCAGGCCTACCCTCTCAACGAGGGTGTTCGGGCTATAGTCCTCCACGCTAGCCCAGTGCGGTTTGGTGGACTACACATGCGCCTAAGAGTTTCTTCTTCGGCGTATGCAGGTTTCCTCACGATGTTTTCCTTCACCGTTTAAGAGCAGTCAGTAAAATGTACTTAAGTTTCGAGAAAAAACCCATTGGTACATGACCCAGCTGGGGATCCAACTCCGGACCTTTCGATATGATAGGCCGTGTCTTATCCCCGACGCCACTGACGCTCTTCATGATGCATGATAGGTATTAGAAATAAGCGTAAAAGTGTCTAGTCTTGTTGAATATCTGACATCTGACACCAATGGAAACAAAACACATTTCATACGTTTCCTACACATTCCTTCCTACTGAGAGCTAATTGCGACCCGTGCTCCAGCAAACAGAGAAATGAAAGTGCTACAAGCGCATTCCATAAATATTGTTGCTGCCATGCAACTACATTCTTCAACCGCTGTGACATTTATTGCGAGCGACGAAGGTAGAAAATGCAATGGCGTACATTTCACCAACTGACAGGTGGGTAATGAAAGGTGACAACTTTATTTTTGCCGCTGCATAACTGAATTTTGCAGTGAGAGTGAACTTTGTTACAAAGGGCTGAAGATGGATAATGAATGGGCAAAACTGTGAAGTGGGAGTTGTTGGAGATGTGACAAAGATGAGGGGTTGCCTTCCGTTTAATTTTCATTGACAAGTGTCGCATGTGCGAGGTTGTTTACAGCACACGACGTTTTTTATTTTTATTTTATTATAGTTTTACGTTACAGTGGGACTAAGTACAGTCGACAGCACGTCTCAGTGAAAGAAAAACCAGTATAAACTGGTCTCGCATAGTATTGAAGCTCCCCAATAGGCTAGGCCAGCTCAAGGTCAAAATCTTCCCACTTATGGGCGGTAGATTGTACAAAAACTCAAACTCCCTCAACGGGCTATGAAAGATCTATGCTCAGAGTTTCTCTGAGAGACAGGATCCGGAATAAGGTGATCCGCCAGAGAAACCAAGCCTTCGACATTGCTCAAAAAATTCTGCTGGAGAACCAATAACCGCTAGGGTAGAGTTCTCGAGTGGAAACCACGACTGGGCAAGCGTAGTGTGGGATGCCACCTGGGTTGATGGCGCGACGATGGTAAGGCGGCTGGCAGTGACTGGATGCGGAGAACCGAAGATCGGGTTCAGAGGGGAGGCCTATGTCCACAGTGGACTAGTACAGGCTGATGATGATGACATTTTTATAGCAAAAGTTCGTTCAGTGATAGATATGAAAAGTTACAACTGAAAGTTTTTGATTTAGGACTTTAATATTACCAGCTGTTAGAACAGTTCTTTAATTCCTGTCTGTATTAATTTTTCAACTTTGTTAATCTAAAGTTTCTAGCTAACCCTGTGTTTACTCAGAAACCACTCAAGTAAAACCGAGGGTAAAGCTAGTTGGCAATATATTGCGCTGATTAAAATCGTGTCTAGATTTAATCTAAATCCGGGTATCTAAATAGTCCTCCGGCGAGGTTAATAAAAGAGGTGCAGCTGCCATCCCGAGTGCAATACATCTGTCCTCCCCTCCACCCTCTACCCCGCCCCTCCCCCTCCTTGCTTCGCCCTTTAAGGGCGCTACACACCGTGATACCTATATTTTGACGTAAAACGTCTGCACATTTGACTGTTATTATTTAGTCAGTTAAATGTTACACAAGACAAAAAAAGAAACAGAATGCAGTTTTCTAGAAGAGCCGGAACGCACCTGCGTGGCGTGTGCGGCGCGTCGCGTGGCAGCTGCGTTGTAATGTATGAAACTGTATGGAAGCCGTCGCATGGGCTGCGTGGCGTGTGCGGTGCGTGGAAAAGACACCGATGCGACGTTACCCATACAGTTTCATACATTACAAAATCTTTTTACATTTAAATAAACATGTTAATTTTATTTATATTATTGTTTACGAATAAACGAAACGACAAAACTAAAAACGTCTGGATGAAATCGCTCTTAGCGATAAGACCGCCTAGATGTACATTATTGTATCTGTGTTTTTTCTTTTTGTCTGTAATTTTTGAATGTGCAATAAAGTGTATTGGATTGAATTGAAATGATCGAACGACTAAGTATGTTAAACAAATCGTAACCGAAATAGATTTTAAACAGAATACAAATTGCTCACTCGAGTGAGAAGCATATCCAATTATAGTACGTAATGAGGAACATAATGGAGAGAGTGTAAATCATGACCAAAATAACTCCATTACTGATGAATATTACTCTGAAATAGATGAGAACAATGTATAGACTCGACAACGTAGCGGGGAGTCGAATCGAGATGTTTGTTTATTACGAAGTTTTAACATCGCTGGCTCTTAGACTATTCTTAGTTTTTATTTTACACACTAGCAGACGCCTCGCGACTTCGTCTGCCTTAAAAAGTTTTTTATATGGTATTCCAGGGTTTAAGCTATCACTGTTCATTAAAGTCCGTTCATCTTTATTGAGCAACAAAATTTCATTTTCATCATCATGCCAGCCGAGAGTCGTCCACTGCTGGACAAAAGCTTCCCTCAAAGATCTCCACAAAGCGCAGTCCGCCCTGTCAGATCCCGCGACTTTGACCAGATCGTAGGTCCATCTTGTGTGAGGCTTGTGCAGTACGTCCTCCCATGCGTGGTCGCCACTCGAGAACCTTACTCCAACGGCCGTCGGTTCTGCGAGCGATGTGTCCTGCATATTTTGAGGGTTTAGTCATAATATGCCTGACTATGTCACCCCGTATGAATAGATAATTATGTATGTATTCTAATAATTCATCAATGCAAATGTATTTTAAGAAAACAATTTTTATTGGTGAGTCACTTACAGAAGTCCATGTAGATACGCAAACGACCCGTTTGGATTACCTATCTGATCCGTGTTCAAAAAAGTTTAAATTCTCATGTAAGAACTGACACCTACATAGGTGGACGGATAATTAGAAACAGGGCAAGATTTTCATACAATCGAGGTCACTTTGAAGCCATGATTCTCCGTGAGATTTAATCTAGGCATGATCTGATGACGGTCATCGAGAGAATAGATTGAGGATTTTAAGATCGCTATAGGTATCCAACTGATCTGATAAGCCGTTTGGAAGCAGCATCGTCATGAAGAAAAAAGCCCACAAAATGGCATCAAAATGTATGAAAATCTTTAAGTTAAGGAATCATGACTATGCTGCTTCCAAACGGTTCATCTATATCAGTTGGATATCTATAGCGAACTAAAAGTCCTCCATCTACTCTCTCGATCATATTCATCAGATCGTGCCCCGATCAATCCTTCACGTAGAACCATGGCTTCGAAGTGACCTCGATTGTATGAAAATCTTGCCCTGTTTCTAATTATCCGTCCACCTATGTATGTTGTTCTCAAATAACTCCCTTTTCCATTCACCTAAGACAGAATAAAACTCGAGCTCCGTCCATGTAACCGTGAACTTCCATCCGAGATCCCCGACCTAATCCACGGCGTCTATTTATGTGGACCGAGGGGCACCCCCGCTCGTAAAACTTATAAATAATAAACGGGAGGCGGTAAAAGTCGTAAGAATGGTTGGTTGCATCGCCGGGTAAAGGTGTGGTCGCACTAAAGCGGTACGACAACGTAAGAAATAATGATTAACTATCATCATCATCATATCAGCCTGTAGACGTCCACTGCTGGACAAAGGCCTCCCCCAAGGATCTCCACGACGACCGGTCCCGCGCCAACCTCATCCAGCTGAGTCCCGCGACCTTCACCAGATCGTCCACCTTGGAGGCCCGCCTACACTGCGTCTTCTGATAAGTACATGATGACTATGATAAACTGTAATAGTGTCCAATCTGAAAAATGTCCAACCATCGAAAAAGATCCAATGTGAAAAATGTCTAATACTTACTTGACAAACTAAGGACCACACCCTAGCTTTTGTCGTTTTTAAAACAAATCCAAATAACTATGTAGCTATTAGGTATTTTAATTTTTTTTACTTGGTTAGTTTATTAATGTAGCAAAAAAAACTATATAATCTCTCACCACACTTACAGGTAAAGTACAAAAAGTAAGGTAAATGTGACCCCGAGCGCCGCCCATGATGGTGTGATTCAGTCGCGCCTGTCATTGAGAAAAGCCTATGTCCAGCAGTGGACGTTGAAGTGCTAATGTATGTACATATGTAAAAATAGACAATTCGTAAAGAGGAGATAATGGTAGGTAGGTTTATATTTGAACAAATATTTAGGCAGCTGTCACACTTGAGACCGTTTGGAACGCGACTAGAGCGGCTCGTTTGTCGCAAGCACTCGACTAAAAATAATAAGACATCCGATACGCCCGACGTCCCTCCCTTTCACACCCCTACAGACGCGGGGTGACGGAATTTAATACCATGAAGTGGTATAAAGATAATCACTTTGATTTTTATTTTAGATTATTTTTTATAACCGTATGCGGCGTAGCCCGCGTGCAAAAAGCTATAACTTCAGGAAGGACAGAGATGAGCGAAAATCGATTCTAAATACCTACGTCTAAAGGCACGTCAAAATTGGTGAATGACGGTTGGCCCACTCATTCACTCATAATTTTTAAACGGGTTTAAAGGCCCTGGACACCAAGTTCTCTTAAAGCCAGTATCGCTTATTCATTCTCAAAATCGTGGAAATCCGAAAGAAATCGCAACAGCGTCCGAGGCTTTAGTATCAACCAAGAAATTTCTTTCAAGCTATTCTCGTGCCTGAAGACAATGTATTGATCGAAGTCACTAAATTGTTTATTAGCTCATAGAATAGCAACACCCTTTATAATGGAAGTAGTATGTCGCGGTTAATAATGATACTTGCAATGTAATGAATGTCTAACGAACTACGCCTATCGCTAGAAAATTCTATGGAAACAGGTAAAAGTAAATATGTCCATCTAGAACAAATCTACAAAGATAGAACAGGACACTCGCGTGGAATAGGATTTTCTTTCCCACGGGAACAGACTTTCCCATGGTAAAAAAATTGCCGTAGAAGTGTGATAAACTCACTTCCGCATAAGATCAGGATTATATAGATACCCATCAATCAATCGACAGCCTATTAAGATGTCCCCACTGCTGGAGCTCAGGCCTACCCTCTCCACGAGGGCGTTCGGGGCTTCACATGCGCCTAAGAATTTCTTCTTCGGCGTATGCAGGTTTCCTCACGATGTTTTCCTTCACCGTTTGAGAGCAGTCAGTAAATGTACATAAGTTTCGAGAAAATACCCATTGGGACATGGCCCAGCCGAGGATCGAACTTCGGACCTTTCGATGTGATAGGCCGCGTCTTATCCCCGACGCTCTCATATACCAAAAATAAAATCCTATTTTATTCTGACTGGTCTCTGGTGAAACGGCTTGCCTGATCAGTGAGGTGTTTGCCTCTCTGGACCTCCTACATCCGTACTCCATCACATCTCACCCAAATCATACATGTAGGTACATAATAAGTTCGGTTCGGCTCGGTATTTATGGAGATTTCTCACAAACTTAGATACCAACCAAATTGAGAAGTCGTTGCAACCTGATACGAGTCCATAATGAAGGCACCCCTTGCCCCGGCATCTCGTGGCGTCTGTAATTGTCTGTTTTATTTGTAAGGCGACACTAAGGACTTGACGATGCCCCTTGTTATTTTTCCTCGTTCCAAATAATTTAAATGTAATTTAAAACTTTGATAACTGGTTATTTTTGGAGTTAATTTTCAGTTAAAAAGTAATATAGAGATCGTTTAGATATCTCATAAATCAAGTTTGAAACAGCTCTTATGATTTCGTCATTAACCTTCACAGAACACTAAAAAGATGTTTATCTTTACAATATAAATTAAGTACATTCTCAACACATGTTCGTCATTATATCCGCCCATAAAACTTGTGAGAGCTTTGTACACACCACCACACACTAAGCCACTTTAAAATGCAGCCCGTAATGTAAAAACATTAACACACAGTGTGGTCGTCTGTACTTAAGTGGTTATTTAACTGCACATGATTACAATAATTATAAATCAGTTGCTTATTAACTCCGCATCCTAATGTAACGGTAACAGATAAAAACGTAACGTTGTTTTTTTGTTTGTGGCTTGGTTACAAGACCTATTTAAGCCATGTCTTATTTAAAAACTTTCACTTTTTTGCATATTAAATTTTAGAGACAAACTTTTATGACACTTAGGTAAGTAAATGTTATTATACTTAGGTACCTACTTTAATTAAATGTACCTACTATAAAAATGCTAATTAAGTTGTGACATATTACACGGCAAAGATTGTTTTTGGTTGAATTCAATTCATACTATTAAATTCTGATGAATTTCGTAGATACTTTACTTTTTAAATAAACCCCTAACCATTACATTTCCACATTGTAAAGTATTTTATACACTGGCAACACCAGCGCAGCAAGCAGCGAAATACATAATTTAATCGATATAAACGAACGGCATCGATTACGCTCGAGCACCGCAAACCGAACTGGCGCGTCTCGATTCCACACACACTACACGTCCGCCATCAATATTCATAAGCACTAATCGGGAATCGATTCGCGGCTCTCGATACCGAATACGATTTGTTACTACAAATAGTTCACTAGTAGTACTTTAACTTTGACTGAAGTTTATCATACCATCATCAGCTTCATGTCCTTCAAGTCAATTATCAAGTTTTGACCTTCGCCTATAAGGATCTCATTAAGCTGGGTCCCGCGACCTTCACCAGATGGTCGGTCGACCATGTTTGAGGCCTATCTACACTGCGTCGTATACATTTAGGTATCTACTTATTATTTGTGCTATATGACCTTGCTTCTTCTATGTCAATCGGAAGTACCCCATAGGTTTTCATTACCAAAAGACTCAAAAATGCGGCAAAAACGGCCATATCTTTTTACTGCGTTGACTTAGAAGTTTGATCTTTTCACAGCTCTAAGGGATTGTAGACTTGAGTATTTGATATTAATTTCAACTTGATACCTCCACGCGTTCTTGAGAAAAAGGGTCTTGACAGACGAACAAACGGACAACGAAGTGATCCTATAAGGGTTCCTTTTTTCCTTTTGAGGTATGGAACCTTAAAAATCATAGAAATTTGATTATAACTGTAGAGGCTACTACTGTCCTAGTCCCAACAGATATATCCATAGATATAGCCTTAGATGTCTAGGCATTTTGGATACCTCCGCATAGCAACGCAAAATGACAAATGCACACTCACTTACGTATTATCAAAACATATAATTCTCTTTTATAAATCGACCCAACTACATTACGGCCATACAAATAGGTAAAGTTTGGCGCCCTTCGCGTGTAACCCACCCGGGACTCGAACCCGAGCCTTCCGCACTTCGAGCCGCTACGTGACGCGCCTACCGATGCATCCGTACACAGATTAGATAAGTTATAAGTTTAAAGTGGGTTTTGGTTCGAAGAAGGGGAAAATGTGAAGAAAAATGGATGAGATTGTTAAAAATACTAAAGAAATATTAAAACCCAAAATAACTAGAAATCAAAAGAACGGGATTCTGGCCACGAATGTGCTTAGTTTTGATTATCCGATATTGACATCGTTGTAATAATCGCGTGTTTTCATAATCTTCTGATTAAATATAACAGCATTTATTTATTTAGTTTCGTTGCCAATAATTCTAAAAATACCTTATATATTACCTGTGTATATTTATTAATCTACTAGCCGATGTCCCGTGACTTCATCCGCGCTATAAAGTATACTATTTATATTGCATTCAAAAAATTTTAACCCGTTCTATCTAATCATGCCAGTTTCTTAGTTTTAACGTTTGTCAATAGATGGCGTTAGGTGTATTTTACACCCCGCTATCATTTGGTTCTTCGCAACTTATTTATGTTAAGCGTGCAAATTATCCACCAGTATTTACCTCTATAGATGACATAAATTACTGCCTGTACGTGATACCACGTTCTTTATATAAAAAGCTTTATAAAATAAAAACACCATAACATAAACTGTATCAGTATTTTTTAGACCGCAATAATCTTCTTACCTCTCCCCTCGGCATACTTTGACGAATTGAATTTGCTCTTGCTGCCACCAAAACGTGGACTCCATAACACCCCGACCCTTCGGCCAGATGGTGAGGTTCCCACTGGCTCGTGATTGACACTGAACCCATTTGGATGTTCACGGTTCACCGGCTAAGTATTCCGCCCAACAATGATGTTATCGAAAACCAGGAAATCCAGGAAAAAAATATCGAAAAAACAGACTTCATACAAATATTCGAGAGCACAACTGAAGCAAAGAATATTAACTACTAGCTGTTGCCCGCGTCTTCGTATCCGTATCCTGCCCCAGAGCTCGATGTGCCATTCATCAAAATCCGTTCAGCGGTTTATGAGTGAAAAGGTACCAAACAGACAGACAGAATTGCTTTCCCATTTATTTATTTATTTAACAATTTATAGTACACACAAAACATTAACAAGATACAAAACAAAACAGAAAGAACATGTACAAATGGTGAAGCTTATCTCTTTATGAGATTTCTGCCAGCCTACCAGTGACAGGAAAAATGTGTGTTAGGGCAGACAGTGTGTACTAATATACTAAATAAACTATATTATAACAAAAATATTCATAAAGTATAATACATACAAATATTATCGTACATACTTACATACATAATGGATACATAAATATATACACACATATGTATAATATATATATATATATATATATATATATATATATATATATATATATATATATATATATATGCTTATGGATCAAGAGAGAGGTAATGCTCCTTCACTCGCTTTCTAAAGATTGCGACAGACTGGCTGTCGCGTATGTCAGAAGGAAGTGAGTTCCACAGCCTGACCGCATGTGTATTTATATTATTAGTATAGATTAGTAAGTGAAAAAGCGACATTGACGTCCCCCGGCTCTAGTTTAGCGTGTCTTAAATGCATAGCACGATGACTAGTGCAGAATTACTCGAAGCCGGTAGTTGCGTGTAGGTAGTGTAGCTGCCGGTAGCACACATAAAGCGTCTCCGGAAGACTGGTGCACCTGTATTATTACGAGTAGTTAAGATAAGATAGATGAGATGAGAAATGAGATGAGACGAGATAAGATAAGATAGTAGGTAATTAAATCTGTTCGCTTGTATTGAGTGCCAATGCCATTCCGATGCTGGAGCATTTATCCAATAAATAGCCAATAAGCCGTTGGAAAAAGTTCCAATTTCAATTCGACCCAAGCAAATTGGGTCAAATCCATAACGGCCTCCACTCCGGCCCGTAAATCCCAAAGTTCGTATTCCGAACGAAGTTACGGCCCATCGACCAATCGGACGAACGCTTATCGCCATCCAATGACACCGGCCCGATTACACCGGCGCCGTAAATTCGAAATTCGAACTCAACTTCGTTAATTACCGAAGTGCGGTATCGCGCGGCGGATCAAACCCGCCCCGTCCGATTCTAATTTCTAAGATCGATTGCGATTTATAAATTACTCAATTTTGAAACACGCTTAATTAGGTAAGTAGGTCCAAAATTTCACACATAATGTGAGGACTTGAAAAAAATCTACGAAATAGTTAATTATGCAGGCTGAATTTTTCAAATGGGCGTGGATGACCAAATCCTAAACTACAAGTAATAAAGAAAAATGCTCAAAGGAGTCTTGGAGCCAATTTTGATAAAAACTAAAACTGCATCGTAACATTTTTGGAAAAATAATTCTCCTAGCCAGGAATCGAACCTATTGACTTTGAAAAAAATACACAATGCTGTATTATTGCACATCCGATAGTAGAGGAGTAGATCAGTAATGATCGCAGTGATACAAGGCTGGAGAAGCCTTGTAAGAGCCCCATCACAAACACCAAATTATACAGCGATTCGTCGCAACAAATAACGCCAATACCCGACCATTAAACCGATTGTAGTTCGCGATTTAACGGCTCATTAAATTAAACTGAACCATAACACTCCGTTATCGATACGTACATTTGAAATTGCAATGGCTTCATTAAATTACATTGTGCTGAACGCGGAAGTTCCTTCCGGTGCTCCTGATTACGCTGGAATTTCGGAGCGGCCATGGGCTAACCCGTAAAATTGTAAGTTATAACAACAATACGTGAATTAGAGAAAAAAGCTAATATATCGAGTGAATAAGAGTCATAGTAGGAGCCTGGAACGACCTAGACTGACATAATAGGATCAGATAGAGAATACCTTTACAAACGCAAGCCAAACCCCTGCTCCACACGTTTGCGTTCGTAAAGGTTTGCTAAACGTGTACATGCAGCATAACGTTTTTGGTTATGATTTGGATTTTTAAATATCGTTCAGAAATGGCCCTCAGATGAAGCGGGTGTTCGCAGACGGATACGCGAAGTGAGCTCTTCCCGCGGCGAGCGTGTGTGAAGTGAATGATGAGACTGAGCGAAGCGAAAGAGTTGTGTCAGGATCAAGACACTTGGCGCTGCGTTCTATCTGCCTACCCGTCGGTGACATAGCGTGAAGATATTATGTGTGTGTATAAAGCTAATAATAATAAATGAATCAAAATATTTGTCTCTTTTCACACAGCAAAATGTCAATGTAGAATTTGTAAAACAAGGTAAAAGTAATACAAAAGCTAAACAAGTAAAGGTAAAAAGAATGAGTGTTTTATGTCTATAGTGTCCTTAAAATAATATCTGCGTTAGCACTTATAATTTAATAAAAAATAAAATAAAATAAAAATAGCCTTTATTATCGATAGTATACATTTTTTTTCATGCAATTTTAATTTATATTTATTATTATCATTATTATTAAATTTGTTTATATTTTCTATTGTATTTCTATCTGCCCTTTTTCGGGCAAAGGCCTCCCCCAATTTCTCCCACTCCTTCCTGTTCTTCGTTTTTCTGCTCCACGTTACTCCTTCTTCCTTTTCGATGTCATCTAGCCATATTTTCTTTGGTCTTCCTTGTGTCCTTCTGTCTCCCCTGGGATACCACTCCGTTGTTCTCCTTGTCCATCTCTCGTCTAGCGTTCTCATTACGTGACCTTATAATTTAGCTAATGAAATAGCGATTGAACTACAGACTCGGTCTTGCTGGTTTACTTCTTCTATTTAATTTTCATCTTTAGATTGAATTTATTCTACATTTTTTTTACTTTTTGTTGCTCCTGCAATGTTACGCGGCGTGTCAGTCCAGTGAACGCTTTGCTTTAACTCGCGCTCGTTATTCGCAGCCCAACGCGTTAACGAACCTAATTCCAGTTTCATTTTCGAATTCCGCTGTCCGATTGTTTGTAAAAGGCAATATTTTAAATTGGTCGCGTCTGTTTCGGTTTTATTAATAACGTCACTATTGAAGCACCCGCCGCAATCTCGTTACTGGCGTGTTGCAAATTTGCTTTTTATTTAAAAGCCGTAGTGGGTTTATCCAATTCAACACTTGTAAATTTCATTCAAAGAGTTCCTACCTCTATTATGCCTACTTCTAGGTAACTAAGGATAATTTCTGCTCCAGTCTTGTTTTGCGTCTGCTCTAAGGTTTTTCAATCATCCTTTCTTTAATATCAAGTGAAAGAATCAAGTTTAAATCACTGAAAAGCTTATTAGCCAATGGCCACATTATCAGAAAGACGGAATGTGATTTCCTATAGGCAGCGTAAGCAGGTGCCTATTCGTCATCCAGGCAATTGATTGATTGGTCCAGTACCGAATAAACATGGACCGTATTTCTCTCCTTAGTTGTCAATATTACTGGGAGACATGGGATGGAGGGGGGGGGGGGGGGGGATACGGTGGATCCTGTGACCTCGTATCTTTGTTGTTTAAATAACAGAACTGTTATCTGAAAATAAATTATTCTTCATCTCTCAAACACATCGGCACATTTCGATACGGCGTTTGACCAAGTGGTCTTAGTACCCTTGTCAGAGTGGAACGCCTGAGTATGTACTCGTAGTATCCACTAAATTCTCGTTCTTGTTATGATACTTGTGCTGTTCTTTGTGCGCGTAGGGTAGTTTTAAGTCTCATCAGTCCTTTAATGTTTGTGGCCTGTCAGTTAGTCGTACATTCTCCAAATGAAGTGATCTTACCTGCCGATCTCCCGCTGCGCCGCGTGTAGCTTGCCGGCGAGCCGCGCGGCGTCGGCCTCGGCTGCGCGCGCGCGCGCCTCCCAGTCCCCGCGGGCGCGACGCTCGCGCTCCGCATCGCTGCGCGCCGCTCCCTCGCGCTGCAGAACAAACACATCACTTCATAAACGGATCTTACGTGCACACTCTCTCTTCTTCTTCTCATCTCTCGTCTTCTCACAGGAAAATTAATTTAACCAAATGTAATTTTGACTTTTAATCGAACATTCCTGCCACCGCAAATCCGTCATTTGAAAATTACGAAGATTTTTTTTCGGAAGTTGTTTATCACAATATTTTTATCACATTCAAATCCAAGACTGTCTGGAACACAACAAAAAAAACTAGTATTCTCTTAAAGTTTTACAAACAATTTCCTGATATCGTAAGTGAAATACGCGTAGCATGTGTTCCCGACAGATCTCTTGATACGTTATGTCGACGCATATGACGTCACTTATAGTGGACTGAGCTAACAAAATTGGATTTTTATCCGATCTCAGATAAAGCACTTCGTGACGTCACTTCCAACCCGTCGATCGCACCGAGACCGAAGAAATTGTTTTTGCTCGCAGAATAATTGAGATTGTTCTGGAACTTGGTTGCGAAGATTTTCAAAGGCTCTTGGCGTTCATTGACAGCTTCCTTTAGCTTTGTTAGTAACTCCTTCGCTAAAATAAATGGCTCTAGTTCGATAGTAACGGACGGACTGACAGACCATTTTATTTTGAATTTAGTTTTCAAATAGATTGTCGTAAGAAAATTTTCATTTGCATTCGCAACGTATAAGTTTTACTTTTATTTTGTTGTTCTAGCTGGTTATTTAGGGTAAAACTCGGTAATACGCCCCCCTTGACAAAACGCCCCACTCACCTAGCATGCACACTAACAAAGCTACGCAGCACACGAATAGAAACGCAAGTAGCCATCAGGCGCCCGACAAGTTTTCTACTACGTTGTATGGCTACTTGCGTTTCTATTCGTGTGCTGCGTAGCTTTGTTAGTGTCATTAGTGTGCGTGCTAGGTGAGTGGGGCGTTTTGTCAAGTGGGGCATATTACCGATTTTTACCCTAGTTAAACCAGATCAATGTAGTTTCGACTAGAACTAGTTTATTTGTATGAAGAAATATGCTTTACCGCTGTTGTCAAAATAAAATGTAAAACCGTCAGTCCGGCGTCTTTGGTTGTCATCAGGTTATCGTAAAGACATAGCAAGTCTTGTCGGGAACCGACGACCATTAAATAACTAAGTAAATAAGTACCTAATATTTGCCACAAACGCTATTTTCTCAAGTTACCTACTGTTTTAGTTAGTTTAGCGGAGATCTTATCATTGTTAGTGTGGTGTAAGCATTAGCAGCTAGCGATGTTTCTTTGATAGTGTTCAAGGGATTCTTATAGTTATTTCGTGTCTGTATCTAGTAATAATTAAAACATACAAACGTCACAATTATTTTTCTTCTTTACTTACATCACTGTAACTTTAAAAATTATCATTAGCGTGAGAGAGACCTAACTGAATTACAGAGAGATCTGATTGTGGTAGGTTAGACGTAACAAAAAGGTATAAGGTATAATTGAACTAGGTAATATTAAATACCTTTTAATATATCAAGTCCAATTATACGCGTACACATTTTAGCAAAGGCAACTCACTCACATAAGTCTGGACAATTTAAGGTCTTATTTTACGGTCGTGACAGCCTCTTTGTGGCTTACGCTATCGCTTATGGCTTACACCACAATCGCTAGAGTTTGTTCGTAGCTTAAGTTTGATGAAGTTTTAATTGAAAATTAGTCTTGGCCGTATCTTGTTGGCTTCAGTTCATTTGGTGCCGGCAGACCGGCAAACGAAGTAAATTCTGGACTTATCGTAAGCCTTTGAGAAGGTTCGTTACGTTGAAAATGTGCGTAAGTTGGGAAAACAAACAAATGATGCAGGTAGAGGTAGACGTAGTAGTATGTCCTCGTGGTACCATCGCCAGATCCACTAGTGGACTTTGGATTCCTCGTGGTCCCACTAACAATATATATCAAAACATACACACACAAATTTTACGCACCTTAGGGGTGCTGATTCGGCATTAAATTGTTTAGTAGCAGTTGGTCTAATACGCGATTGGTCAATACGTATTTGGTCTAAATACGCAGTAGGTACAATATCAGAGAATTTGGTCCACTTAAGAAGAAAAACATTCGTATTGGATTATAATTTTTGAAAGCAAGCGTCAGAATTCTCTCTGTAATATTTTCTTTATTTTTCACAAAACAGAAACCTAAAACATTAATAAATAAAATGTAATAACCTGTTTTCTTTAACAAAATGTACTATCTATGAAATGGATGAAGTTGAAAGTAGTTATTAGCTTTATTGAATTTAAAGTTTTCAAAGACGCATTGTCTAACATACCCCTTAACATGAAACCCGTACTCCATAAATGTCTGAGCGCACCCATTGCCGTCTTTACACCTGTCAACCTGTCACCTGTCATCTTGACAGACACTTGGGGCGCGTAACACGTGACACGCCCTTAGGCCAACTTGTATATTTGTACATAGGTACGTACAGGTAGGTATTTAGGCATTTTAGTGGGTACGGGTAATGTACAGGTAATAATAGTATTTACGTATACAGTCGACCAAAAATGTTGAGTACCACCCTAAGGTTGACATTAGCGTGCAAGTCAATAAGGTCTACTTATAATATTTTTCGCTTAGGAACAAAATTAAACAATACAATGCTGTGCAAGCAAAATTATTTGACAATTGAAAACTTGTCAAAACTGATACAATTACATGTACGTACCTAAAAACCGCAGGAACCCAATATTTCGCCAGAATATAAAGAACAGTACGTGTTACAGGATATAAGCTACAACTTTACTAAGTTTCATCAAAATTTGTTCAGCCGTTATGGTGTGAAGTGAAGTGACAGATATCGACAAAGCTGGATTTTTCTGAGGACAGGATAGTACATATTTAGAGTATAATAATTATATTATAATTATATACGGATCTTACACACGAACAAGTTTTATTTACCTTTGCCCGACGTTTCGACCAGGTTACACGGGCCGGGCAAAGGTAAATAAAACTTGTTCGTATGTAAGACCCGTATATAATTATATAAAATAATTACGAATACAAAGCGCGAAAGTCTAAAATGTACTAGTATTTAGAGTATACCTAATAGAAACACGCCTAATCTAGACAAACTAATTTTCAGCAAAGCTCCGGTATTTAAACGAACATCTCTATTTTCTAACGGAAACGAGTAATTTAAAGCTCATTTCAGAGCGGCGATCAATCAGTGAGCGGCAGCCGCGCGACACAGCATGTACCTTCGCTCGCCAGGAACGAGGAAGAGCTTACCAAGTTCCAGTTTATGAGTAGGTATTGTATACTACACTACGTATAATAAATTAGAGAAGTAAAAATGTTCAAATCAAATGTCTATTATTTATTGTTGGCGTAGTGGCAGTGGCCCTGTCTACTGCGCCAAAAATCGTGGGTTCGACATTTGTGTGATGAGCATATCTGTTGGTTTTCGGATTCTGGGTGTTTGTGTGTATTTAAATATTTATTTAAAAGTATTTAAGTATGTTTATCAGTTGTTGAGCACTCATTTACAAGCTTCGGCTTAGTTTGGGACTAAACAGCGTGTGTAAATTTGTCCAAACATTATAATTATTATTGTGGATCATTTATTTAATCATTTGTCATAGGCAAAGCTCAGCTGTTACCCACCACAAAGGCATACAATGTGACATGCAGCATGCATTAATAATATTGCCAATTATTATTATAGTATCAGATGTCAAAGAGACAAAAAAACACATTTAAAAACCTAACATGAAAAAACGATGATATTTCACATTCTTTCAAACGATTATGTTAAAAAATATTCCACGCCTGAGGAATCAGACAGTATTTTTCAGCCGCTAAAAAGCTAATTCAGAAATAAGACTAGGTAGCTGTTTTGTTTATTAAAAATGGAGTTTTCCATTTCATAACAAAAGAAAGCAATCAATCAATGTCAGTTTCACTCAGTCAATCTCCCACTTGCCGACGACGTTCCAGCGTTATTTTTAACGTTGTTGCGGTTATTTTTTATTTCTTGAGTCTTGATTTTAGAAAGATATTATTTTTGAAGAGCCACTCAAGTTATGAAGAGATAGAAATGTACTTTTCTTGTTTTTAGGGGGAGAGAAAATGAAAACGAAGAAATTTTTACTTTTTCATCCCAAATTGCAATGTTTATTACAGCGAAATTAAGATTTCAAAACGACGTAGCTTAGTCGATTCATACCTTTAAATAATTGAAGTTCAAAGTAATGATAGACAGATAGGCATTGATATCCAAGAACATAGAGAAAGGTTTTAGAACTAAAATTTTAAAGATTTAGGTATAGGCAGTGGCAGTAGACTAACTAAAAGCATGAGGAAAATCAAAATGGCCGTCGTAAAATTAGAATTTTTCACAATATGGGTGCTATTTATGTTTTTGGGGGTAAGGAATCTGAATTTGACATCAGCTAAAGCATTTGTCATTTATCTTATCACAAATTAATGTCATGACTGAATGACTGCCATCTCAGATTTTAAAACCGATGTCAAATTCAAGCTGGAGTACTAAAACATTTTATTTTTACGAGTAAAATAAATAATTTAACCTTTAAATCTTACTACAGTCACCCGCAAAATTTTCTCAAAGAACAGTTTCACCCCTGATAATTCATCCCCAAACATCCCTTATTGACATCCCTGTGCTAGGTACTATCAGCGTTTGCTTAGGCGTTAGGTATTAAAGTAAACGCGAGTGAAGGGGGCGCACACAAGTAAATAGTGTCTCCAAATATTTGTCCAATATTGCAAATCAGCCTTAGTTTGCATGCTTGTTTTGTTGACTGTACTGTTTTGGCTGTAAAATTTGGGTTGTACTATAGGTAGTTATATAGGTATCTGCTATAGGTAGTTATATAGGTATCTGCTTGATATTAGGTAGGTACCATTACTGGTAAGTGATTTTTTATTCAAATTCTCTGTGACAACTTCATCATACAACCTTTGAATTCTTATTCTTTTCAACTAAATACTGTACTTCACTTCAAGCGATCCGCTAATAGAATTCTCAGACAGTCAAAGCGAATTTTCAATTTAAACTTACCAATTTACAAGAAACAATACTAAAGCATTTCTTGTATTTTTGCATTTTACCAAATAGTTGAATGTAGTTACCTAAATTTTAAAAAAATCGTATTTTTTAGTTGTTTTTTCATTTTAAATGGACAGTCAGCCTCGAAAATCAATAACCATCCTTTGTACCGCCCCGTACAATACTGAATACATCATTTCCCACGAGCAGGCCCCGAATCTACTTTGATGACGTCACTGCCAAAACAATGACTGGCGATTGGTCGAAACGATGCCACGTGACCTGCACGCGCCACCTCTTTTCCCGCCAAATTAGGTGGAGGGTTCCCCGTTTTTTCTTCAGTGTTGCCTGTTGGATTTATATTTGAAAAAGAAAAAATTGCTTTTAATTTGAACTAACTACAGAAAATCGTTTCAAACGCATTCGCAGTAAGCAAATACATTTGTTACGATTTTTATTACGATGTTTTAAGTACATGTTAACTATGCAAGGTGGAAATTTTTATAAACTCCTCATAAGCCGCAATAGTATTATTTTTGTTTAACCCCACAACAAACATTTTGTTCAAAAGCTACCTAATAAAATTGCCGGCTGCCCAATCAATCAATCCAAAATCCCAATTGTATCACTATCTCTTTAATCCTGGCAACCCCAAAGAATGTGCGTCGTCCATTACGCCCCCTTCCGCACCAAACAGCATTATTATAACAAAGCAAAGCAGATTCCCCCGTAAGGATTATTGGTATAAATAATTCAATGACCAATTATGTATGTCGTGAGGTAGTGATCGAAGGAATACGGGGAAATTATACTAATCTCATCTGGTTAGTTTAATCCAATATCGGACGCCGCGCAGGAGTTTGCGTAGATTTCATAAATTACTATCAGCATAATGTCATGATGATGATGAATTAGAATATATTTTATATTGATTTCCAAATAAAATAATGGATTATTATTTATGAGCGTCATGTCGAGAGAACCGAGTTCGATCCCCGGCCGTGCCGTGTACAGTCAGCGTCAAAAGTAGCTTGTCACTTTAGTACCTTGTATTATTATTGAAAATTTCGCTCTTTACTTTAGAGTGACAAGGTAGTAAAGTGACAAGCTACTTTTGACGCTGACTGTACCAATGGGTTTTTCTCAAAACTTAAGTAAATTTTACTGGGTGCTCTTAAACGGTAAAGGAAAACATCGTAGGGAAATCTGCATACGCTGAAGAAGGAATTCTTAGTCGCATGCAATGCGAAGTCCACCAACCCGCACTGGGCCAACGTGGTGGACTGGGGGGGACGTTGAGAGAGGGTGGACATATTAATATGCTGTCGATCGATTGATTTTGATTGAATTGATTTAGGAAATAGATAAAACTCAATTACACATTCCAGAGAGAATCCCAGACTACTTATTGCATATTATTTGTTATTAGTAAGTATTGCGATGTAAACCAATAAAAATCAACATAAAATTTTAAAATCGTAACCCTAAAACCTTATAGTTAGAACAATATTTTGTGAAATTATTGAAGCGGTAACGTTACACCTATTAAATTAAATTCATCGACCCAACAATTTGTAGAATTTACAGTCTAAGGCATTCCTTGTGAAATGGTGAGGGTTACACCGAGCTCCAATTTGGACGGACGAACGGACAGACCGCACGAGAGGCTCTGACCCTTGATTGAATCGACGAAGGACTAATTATCGTGGAATTCGTATCTACCTATATTTATAGGTAAGGGCTTTAGAGGATCATTTTGTAGATACAATTACCATCATTAGGTTTGGTTACCTACGTTATTTCATGCAGTAATGTTTATATTAGTTTATATATTATATTACCTATTATCGCACAAAAAAAATAGTGAGTTACAATTATATCATACACAATTATTTGTACTTTTAATAATTATAAAGAAAACAAATACAAAAAAAAGCAATTATAATTAAACATTTTCCTGCACTTACTTAAACTATAAGTACCTAATCGTATAACAGCTTATAAATATAGATATACGTAATAATGAAATTGAAATGTAAAGTAAGATTTATTATGCCAATACAAAAGAGACAGAGATGATAATAATGAAAAGATGATTGTATCTTCTTGATGTAGATGAGTTGATGATATCTAGCGCAAATAATAATTAAGTATCAGTAATATTATTGATATTATAAATGTAATGTAAGTTATTGTAAATCAACAAAGTACTAGTTTCAATATGCCATGACTAACGGTCACTTTGTAATAGTAAGTGAAGTCAGGGAAGTCAGGATCTCACTTAAGACTGTCGTAACAGAAGTGACCGGACGCTACAAGCCTTCTAATCCCAGCTATCTGATTGTCAACGTCATCGCTCGTAACTACCACACCGGCTCCACGAGTTTATGGATGTATTTACTATGTCCGTGCATAGATCGAGATGCAGACATTAATTGGATCTTACTGTTAGTTTACGGTGGCGTTTGTAACTTGTATTTACTGTCTAATCCAGTGCAACATAGTTCCTGTACTCTGACGATATACTGGAACGGTTGAGTCTTTGATTACCTATTATTATGCCTTTAAATAGCATTTACATAAACCTACATTATATTTGTATGTATAGATTTATATATATAAACTTAGTACCTATATTTTTCACTAGTATTATTACTAGTATTATTTACACTAAAGGTATTTATCAGGTTCCGTAGATACCTTTAAAGGAAAGAACGCAATCCTTTTAGGATCTCTTTGTTGTAGACATCGCATCCGTATAAATTAGATCTTCTTGAAAACACCCTTATGAGGTCGAAATAACATGTCGTACAGAATATCGTCGGCAAAAGTATTATTAATGGGATAGCGTATCAATATTAAAGATTTTAAAATTCTGTATAGTTAATTTTTTCCAAAAGATAGTTTTACTGTCTATTTTACTTAACTTTATTTTTTACATAGTACCTACCTTCTTGTAATGCAATGTGAACCAAATTATTCTGGGAAATTGTTTTATTTGTCCAGCAAACGCACTTGGCGAACTTAAATCCTCTCCAAGCTGAATAGCAGCGGACTTAGAGGGTAGAAGACAGGAAAAACACTATTTACTTCGCTCCTGAGGGTTATAATCCCACGGGGTAGGTACCGACTGCAAATGAAGGAGGTAGTTTCGGTTCGTAATGCTCCAATGTGATGGTGCATCTAATGTGGGTGCATAATGCAGTTTCCATGTTTTTGTTATGATCAGTTTTGAATTTATGATTTTGTGGTGTTCATATGTTATTGCCAAATCCTAAGGGTGGCATTGTAAAGTACCTGCCTTGACATGATTCTAAAATACTGACAGGTATAGTGTATGAGCTGTCGTCATTAATGATGTTCTATTTCTAAGGATCACGACCCTTTTAATAGGATTAAAGCTCAGTAGTAGCACAGTTAACGGAGTTTCCGTCTACTGTGATAGAAGGGAGACTATTACTTCCTCTGTGATAAAAGTTCAGACCTAGAGCAAATTTTTGACTTATTGAGTCTGTCTTCTACGACACAAGTAACTTTTTCTAGGACCATTTTTCTAGGGCCTTTGAAAAGAGACTCGGGTCGTAGGATAGACCTGGGTCTTACGAGGCTGTAAATAGTAACTATATTTCTAATCTGCAGTGAAAAAACGGCAACGCAAAGGAATTACATTGCAATATCGCAAGTATATTCTCATCTATCAGCCGGGAGATCACTTTCGGGCTGCGAAATCTTCAAAAATGTCAAAAAGAAGATATTTTAGTGTGTGGGGCTAAGATTACCTAATATTAACACAAAACATGCACGACTTTGAACAACTCCTGAGATTTTTTTTGTCATCTAGTAAGTCAATGATAGTATGTCATTTATTTATGAGCCGTGAGTTGTAAGGATAGACTAATCAAAAATTAAGACACACTTTTACCATTCTGTCGACTAGATAGAAATATGTAAAAATAACACTAAAAACATGAGCCACGTTATTTTGCTAACGCTACATAATCCAAAGTTTGAGAGAGTGGTTGAAACAAGGAAGTCTTGGAGACGCTCACGGTCCACTGGCTGGTTTTAACGAGAACCGATCGCGCCAAGACAATGTCCTTCTGTTAGGTTAACTAATTGATACCCCTTAGTTCTTGGCTTCAAAAAGTTCCGTCCGGTCGTTTGAACATGCACATGTACACGTTTGGCAAACCTTTACAAACGCAAGCCAAACTTCTGCTCCACACGTTTGCGTTTGTAAAGGTTTGCCAAACGTGTACATGTAGCATAACGTTTTTGGTTATGGTTTGGATTTGATAATATCGTTCAGAATTAGCACGATTGCCCCCAGATCTAGGTAAGCTCAGTCGGACGTGGACCACTATAACGTCTAACGTCTATAACGTCTAACGTCTATAACGTCTAACGTCTATAACGTCTAACGTCTATAACGTCTAACGTCTATAACGTCTAACGTCTATAACGTCTAACGTCTATAACGTATAACGTCTAACGTCTATAACGTCTAACGACTATAACGTCTAACGTCTATAACGTCTAACGTCTATAACGTCTAACGTCTATAACGTCTAACGTCTATAACGTCTAACGTCTATAACGTCTAACGTCTATAACGTCTAACGTCTATAACGTCTAACGTCTATAACGTCTAACGTCTATAAGGAAAGATTGCAGTTGCTGCTAGCTTTAGTTATACAACATTATGCATTTCGGAAACCGAAACCAATTCCAACCCTTCTATCTTGCGCAGCGGTGGTCAAAATCAGGATAAATCTCCTTGCTGTCGCACGCGGGGTGACCAGTGATCTAAATACCGAGCACGCATAAAACTGTCGCCGATATATCTATGTGATGTATGGCCAGGAAAGATGGATTTGACAATCATTTGCTGAGCGAATTTATCTGGCGGAAGTGACCGCTGGCGGCTCAGAATTGTAGATCGTGCTGGTATTACAATTATTATTGTTCAATTTTACTGAACTGAAGCAATTGTTTTCAGCAGTGGTCTGGGTATGTAGTGTTGTTCCATAGGATTGGTTAACAGTGGCGTAACGTGGAGAGTCCTTCGTCGTTACGGCCCACTACCGTATGTCCCAAATGCGACCTAACAGCGAAATCCAAATGTAGGTAATATTATTTCTATTCGTCGTTAGATCCCAGTCGGTTTTTTAACTCATTTTAAATAAAAGTAACGTCAGTAAGAAAAGTAAGTTTGGTACTTTTTGCATGGGTATTTAAAAAACAGATTTTTAAATTAAAAACAGAATTTTTAAAATGATTTACAGTACTCTTTCATTGCTTAAACGAAAACTCGGCACGAATACATGCATACACACTCACAAAGCTGAAATAAAAAGTTGCGCTCCTAGGTCAACCACCAGAATTATATTTTCCACTAAAATAGTATTATCGAGCGAATGTAAATGATAATGCAACTAAGTCGACGATCCATGCTGGACTGATCAAAACCTAAGTAGGTACCTACTTAGTTTTGTAGAATCATTTTCAGCAATAAGTACATAACATCTTCCTCTTATTGGTTTTATCGAAGCAGAAATACAGTTTGGAGTGAATAATAAAAGCGTGGAAGTAGACAGTAAAAACTAGAACAGCTTTCTTTAGACTGGAGTTTATGAGTCACTCGCTCATTTTAAACCAATATTTTAAACTTTTAGTTAAAATAACTGCCAGCGTCTTTAAAAACGCCTTTGTTTTAAACGCAATCATTAAAAATCTCAAACGAAATGGAAATAAAAGTACGACTCTAGAGAAAAAGAGACAAAGGAGCGAAGTGAAGCAACAATTTGGCAACTTACGCACGCTTCGCACATTTCGACTGTTTACTTATCATTTATTCACAGTATCGTTTTGAATATTTTCTTGAAACAAAGTAAATATTATCCTCTTCTAGGGAAATGTTTCAGTTTCGAACCACTGGGCGTTTTTAACGAAACTGGCTTGATTGATCAAAGGGCTTGGTCATTTTTGTGGATTTGGCCTGTTTGTTTTCGATGCTTTGTCCAGTTTACAACAGTTACAGTTTACAACCATTTATTCAGAAAATTTCTAAAGCGAAACCACAATGGTAATTTTATTAATCGTCAAATCGACAAGAAACTTACCTATTTATTTTTGAATTAAATTAGTTTTTCTCAATAATTCATAGCGGCGGCGTGAAAGCACATCGTGTTTAATAAAAACAAAATAAATTGGTTCCCAAAGGAATTGATTAAATAATTTTCGCGTAAACATTTCAAGCCGACAGTTGTCGCGTATTGATTTCCACTACCCTCAACTTATGGTGTGGCGCAAGTGAGAAGCAAAGAGCGAAGTAAGGGCATCCATAAAAGGCAGACGTGGCAGATAACTGCTCGAGCAATTATGAACTGGTGATGTAAATTCGATGAGGTTAGCGCAGGACCGGTCGTCGTGAAGATCCCTGGGGGAGGCCTTTGTCCAGCAGTGGACGTCTACAGGCTGATATGATGATGATGATGAATGTAAAATCAACTTTATCAGCCGCATTGTTGATAAACATGTCTTCTGATGAATGTGGTTCAAGAGTTAGTCTTATAGTAGATCTGGACAATTCTCTTGACGTACCTACAGTAGAATGATGATTATATATATATATATATAAAACGCTAAGCGTTCGAAGCATCAAGGACAGAATTAAGTTACAAGAAGCGAACATTTTAAGCTTTTAAATTCGCTCTAGCTTATAACTTAGCACCTCACTATGGCACCCCACAAAAACAGGGGTGGATTTGCAGAATTAAATAAAAAAAACGCACCTCACTGGACATCGAAATGGCGCCAAATCCATTGGATTTTTTCGGAGACAGCGCTTTCCCTAATAGTGTTATTAGAGAACTGTATTGTTATAGAAAGAAAAAAGTTAGGGGAAAACGATTCTGCTTTGTGACGTTTGATGTGATGAAGATAATATGGAAAAGTCGTAATGCCACATCTTCTTTACGTCACATCTTTTTTGCGGCGAAACATTTTATCCTCAATGGTGTAAGAAAGCGCTATTTTATTGGCGAAGACGACGAGATATGACCAGATTTTATTTATACCGAATATTTTGTTCGTCAATTTAAAAAGAGGGTTCGGACCACGCTTGACGACTTGTGACGGCCTGTCATCCAAAAACAGGTTTTACTAACGTTGTGTTCGTTTTCTCTTTCTAACTGCAATTTTATCATTTGCACACATTGGATATCTATAAGCTAGTATATTTTAAGTTTAGGTATAAGGGAACTTCAGACAATTTTTTTTTTTCAGAAATATCAAGAAATCTAAAAAAAATACAGATCCCGTTGCATACCTACATACATAACATACGACGTACGTTTTGCAGACTTTTTGTTTTCACGAAGCAGTAATCAAAATCCGTCCATTCACTGACTATAATGTCAGTACAGTCAGTAGGAGGCACACAACGACTCTAACATCATAAATCAATATTTGCAAGGGCCAGCTAAAAGCACCCTTTCTGTTAGCCGGTGGTGTGTTAGCTTTGCACAAATGCAATTCATTCGGTATACATGATGCATTGACTGTTCGACCATTTGGTATTTGAATGGCCTTTGCATTGAGCGCATATATTTTGGAAGGCCATGTATTGCGTGCCTATAGGCACACAATACATGGCCTTCCAAAATTAACTACACCAACATTGATTACATGAAAAGTCTAACATTGAGCGAAGAATTGCAGCAATGCAATTTTGGAAGAGCATTGGATGGTCCGTAAATTAAAGCCAACCGTGAGCATTGGTCATTACACACTCGGCTTCATTGCGCCCTCGCCTTCGCCTTGGACCGTGCTCTCCTCGCCTCGAGTGTAATGACCAACTTAGCTAACTTTTATCATAACGTACTATCTATCTCATTTAAAGTAGTGTGTAACAAAGCACAGCATTGTCCGGTACCGCTATGCAACCAATATGCAATATTTAAAGTTCATAATAAACAAAACTAATAAATGAAGGGGGCACGAATATGTAATTTTAACTACACGTTATTTTTAAACACGGAAGTTCACATTATGACGAAAAAATTTGTGGTAGTTTAAGAATCAAAATGCGTGCGACACAGCCCTAATCTGCGAGTGACGTCAATGATAGCTTTGACGTTTTATTGGACGCGTGGCGGTTTGATCTCGCCGCCTCACGTCTACTATTACCAATTAGATGCGGCGGCTCCCCGCGCTTTCGTGCAGGGCTGTCAATCTCGCCAATTATTGTATTAATATTTAAGCTATGCTTGTTTTTTTTTACAGGAGAGTCAGTAAATTTTTAGGTGAATCTACCTTTTCGGCGTGACAGTCGTGGAGATCCCTGAGGGAGGCCTTTGTCCAGCAGTGGACGTCTTTTGGCTGATATGATGATAGGACAAAATTATAATATGACCACGGTAACGGTGAAAAAGATAACGGAAACGGAAGCTAGACTAGACATCTCATCACTAAACAAAACAGAGCAATGTATTTGTTCGTAACTAACCAAACTACTTATATGCTATTAGTATGAAAATTTAGTACATTTTGGTGAAATACAAAAAATAAAAACAACAAGAATTACCTCATTATAAGGAATTAATTCAACACAATATAAGAGGAGAGCGTCTAGAGTCGCTAAAAGTCAATTTAAACCATCACTACTGAACTACGTGTAAAATAATCAAAAAGCAGAAACATTTAACTCCAAAAAACCCAAGAATAAATATACAATTTTTAAATCGAGTCCAGTCCAGACTTGGGAGCATGAGGTTATCCGACGCAAGTAATCGAGTAATCGAATATCTCGTATTCGGACGGATATTGAATTTTGCCGCGCTCACTCCGGAAGTCGTCGCGGTCGCTCCTTCAGGTTACGGACGCAATGCGAGCGAGTAGCGATTCTGGGATAAGTATCTAGATGTGAAATTAAAAACTAGCGTTGAAATCGCTGCCACATTTTGGTGGATTTCTAACATTACTGAAGAAATAGTGATTTTGACTTACCGAGTGCGGTCCGAATACTTATTACGGTAAATAAACCATGCTATGATAGTAATTTAAGTTTGAATACATTTCTAGTTGCCGGGTCGGGCCCTGTGTGACCCACTCCACATACTATGTAATAAAATGATACAAGTATATCCTGTGATTTCCATAGCAACGGCCAAATTGATAGGATATAGTGCCTAAAATGGTCACCGACATCATCACTGTTACCTATCATCGATTTTACTTATCGTCTTATGTTACTTATAGAAGTGTCGGCGGCGTAGTGGAGAAGACGGCCGAGAGTCATGTCGAGAGGTCCGAGTTCAGTCCTTGGCCATGTCATGTACCAATGGCATTTTTCGAAACTTACAGTGCCTTCATTACTGACTGCTTTCGAACGGCGAAGGAAAACATCGTGAGGAAACCTGCATACGCCCATGAAGAATTCTTAGACGCATGTGAAGTCCACAAACCCGCACTGGGTTAGCGTGGTGGTCTAAAGCCCATACGCCCACGTGATAATATAATAGGCTGTTGATTTAATCGCCTACAGTGGGATCACGCCTCGCCCCCATCGGTCGGCGGGCCGGCGCCATGCTTTTTATCTTGTTTATGTTGTAACTCTGGTAGATTGGGTAAACAAACTATTTTTCTTTAACTGCACCGGCTACTTAGCCGAGCATTATTTGCTGATACAGGAAACTCGGAGTTTGTGTCTATTATTTTTATCTACTTTGAAAGAAAGTATGTAATGTGTTGTTGTTATTTGAGAGGGTAAACACAAAAAAATTCTAGTGTTCTGTTTGTTATTATTTCAATGCTCTGAAGGCCAAAAAAATGTTTAAATATATTTTTATTGATTTTTTAAGAAAGCTAATGTCAAATTTTCCAACTTGAGCGAATGACATAACTTTTGATCGAATTTAAGAATACACGTCACGCAACACGTCTGAGCCACGTGCGTGATTTATCATGATCCATGATCGTGACAAATGATTCCGATCACAATGCATGTTCGGGGACCATCTGATGTTTGATGACGTACCAATTTCACAAAGTGCTTGATTCGCAATGATGAATGATGTTAGGGTGTTAATATTGCTATAACGGACGTCATTATTAGATCTTCGGATATTTTTTTATACACCGAGACATAAAACATACAGGGTGAATCGAACGAATTGCCCCTGAAGGGAAAGTAGCCTAAATATATATATATATATATATATATATATATATATATATAGCAATTCGCTGATGACTTTAGCGAATAGTCACAAGTTATTTGATCAGCTATTTAGTCAGGTGAGTTGACTGTACAACGACTCCTAAACTCGACACCTAGAGAAGATGGCCGGAAGCGGCTGGATGCGGAGAGCGGAGGACCGGGTGTGGTGGCGTTTTCTTTGGGGAAGGCCTAATGTCCAGCAGTGGACGCTAAAAGGCTGACATGATGTACAACGTTAATGTTATGCCTGCAATGTGATGTAGTGCGGTATTTGGTCCGCAGAAGATGTATTGATTCCGTAAATAAAGAATTAGCAAAAGTATAAGTAACTACATTGGCTTTGGGCCACGTAACTTTTGGGGCACGGATTCCAATCCTATGGAGACTTGGATAGCTTGAAAGAAATGTTTTAGTAGTGTCACGATTCACTGCAGACTACTGAGGAGCAGGAGGGGGGATTCCTAAGTTTATAATAAAATTATAATAGGAAATAATAATAAATAAGTACCTATACAAATTCGGTTTCGGCGTTTCAAATCAAAAGGGACGTTGTGGCGGATATGAGTTACCTATATAATGGGCCACGGTATAGATCTTTAGGTGTTGTAGGTAGCTGGTAGCGTGGCGATTGTGAAATGAAAACTCGTGTTGAGTTTGTAAGAAGAAGAATATTTATGTACAAAAGTACAAAATCGTACAAAATTGAGGTTCGCAAGTTTCGCAACTAGCGAGGTATCGGCGGAGCGATTAACGTCAGCCGACCAATGAGATGAGCGCAGCATGCTCGCAACGTCAGCCGACCAGACGGCGCGTTGCGCGGTGGTCCCGTTCATGTGCAACTACTTACGATAATACTGTGCGCAGTGTGCAGCTACAGATCCAAAAACCTATCCTTCATGATTATTTTTTAAAATTTTTGTATGTTTTTTGTTATTTTGAGTTCTAAGTTAAGTTCTTTGAGTTCAGAGTTCTATGGTTATAATTTTGTAGTTACTGTGTTAACGCCTGTTATCGTTTATTAATTCCAGCTCGTAAAGCATACAGACAGGTTAACCCACCGTCTAATAGACGGCATTTTTCGTCGTAAACAAAATGTATAAGTAAAACCTACGAAGCTGTAAGTACTTTCTATTCCACAGAGACCGGCCGCCATTTTCATTTTACCATTAAGCATGGCAACACGATTAGCGTGGCGGATAACGACAGTGTTGCCAGCCGGCCGCTAACTGAGTTACTGCCGCCGTAACGGTTCAGGGATAAAACTGGCTTTTGTAATAGACTTGGCAATATTTTCAAATCTTTGCCAGTATAGTTTGTAAAAAAATCGCGAGTTACGTAATTAAAAAGTCTTCACTGAAGCTACAACACGAGGCTTAATTAATCGCTGTTTGGTAACTACTATAAAAAGCACGTGAAAACATACTAGGTACAGAGTGTTTATTGAATCGAATAAGAAATTTAAAGGGATGATAAAGAAAGTTATTCTGAATATAGCCATAAATATTCAGAATAACTTTCTTCAGATATTTACAAATTATTTAAAAACTCCTGTGTTAATTTTTATTAATAATAATGAAAAAATATGGCCAAAAATACTCAGATTATCTTTCTTTAACATCCACTTAAATTTCTTATTCGATCCAATAAACACCCAGTATAAAAGTGCCATGCTACTCTAGATAAACCTCAATAACTCACCTTTATCTGAAACTAAATAAGTACACTTATAATACTATTTGCTGTAAGAAAATAACACCTTACTGTTTTACATACAAAATTCTACGCCTGCAGACTAGAAATCAAACGTAAGATTATTACCTGGATTCGGGCGGAAGACCTAATAATTTTAGTCTCCTTGTTTTAGAAACTACAAAAGAAAAAAAAATCCGTGTCCCACCTTTTTCCATCCATCGTTAAGCAGAATTTATCAGGGCAAAAATATTTCCCCGACAAATAACATTGATTTACAGGCTGTTTGTGGCACATATAACTCGCGTTTTAATGGCGTATGTATCAGCAAAGCGGAAATATCTGCAGTAAAATGCGGATTTATACGTTTTTGGCATTATAGTCGTAACGGGCATCTATTTTTAGATGGTACGGACGACCGCACGTCAGTGGAAACAAAACCAGAATAAACTGGTCCCTCATAGTATTGAAACTCCCTAATAGGCCAGGCCAGCTCAAGGTCAAAGTGTATCGACTGACGTGCTGTCGACTGTACCTAAACAGTCCCTTCATAGTTAAACTTTCGTTATGAACGTTGCCTGATTATAAATACTATGTGATAATTATATTAATACAATTGAGAAACCAAAATAAAGACTACTTAGCTGGTCGGTGAAAATTTTAGCACTCACTTTCTCAATCTAATAATAAGATATAGTCAATTTCTATATTGTACCACAATTTGGTTGTGTTTAATTATATTTTCTGTCCTGTTACGAGAGCAGGCCGCAACACTTGGAGAAGTTTCCATTTATAATTTTACAAAACCGGCTACATCATCCTGAAGGCATTTGCGAATAGATTTGACTGTCAGTACATGAACCACTGTGGTATGGTTCATGTACTGACTAACAAACAAATGACCAAATGTTATTGAACTGAAAGGAATGTTAAAATTAATGTATGTCGAATTGAATTCTTATTATTTATTTTAAATTAAACTCACTAACATAGAAATAAGACAATCTGTTACTAACAAATATGGACATGTTTCTGAAATAAATGATTATTATTATTATTATTATTAGCACATTTTTATGGAATTTCTCAAAATTTCCATTTTACACTCAGCTGTCTTCTTTCGTAATAGGGCAGTATCATTTTGCAATCACACTTACATACGTGATGAAAGGAGAATTATATCTTGCAGTGGCATGGGTAAAGCTGAAGAAGATGATGATAATGACGATGATGAAAAACAAAATGACATAGGTTAAGGAGTTATGAAATAGTGTTGATGATTGAGCGCTTTTGAAACACAAGACAAAAGCTGAATATAAATACTGAAAACTTACAATAATATTTATAGAAAGGAAATCTAAAGGTAATACTAACATGATTGACACCGGAGACTCTGGTCTTGTTCAATTTAGATAGGTTGGTGCCCATCCGTAGCCATCAATGCCAACCTTCCCCAACTAACCAATCGACCTATACACATAGAGTTCAGTCAGTCCAAAGTTCGATCAAAATTTGGCACAGATAAGGACACAGTTTTGGACAGGTTTTACTTCACTATCACATGTATTGTCTTATTTTACGTATGAACACAGTCTTTAATGTTAAGTCTTTTATAAGAGCCACTTTGTTACAGTCAATTTTACGGAAGAGCTGAAACCAAAATTTTAATTCTTTAATTTTTTCAAATCACTCTTAGAAAAAAAATCAATAATTTCTATAAATAAAAAGAAAATAACAAAGTAAATAACCCAATAACTTACACACATAAAATCAGAAACGGTGCCAAAAGGCAACATCTGATAATAAACCGATCGTATATTCTCAAAAATTGTTACCGTAAACAATAACCTTTAAAAGCATTACCTAACTACATTGAAATTGTTTATATGCTGATGCAGATTATGAAATGTTACACAAAAGGGCAAAACAGAACATCTGAGTCTCATTCAAGTCGCCTACGTACAGCGTGGGAGAGGACAGTACCAACTAACAACATGAATCAAATGTAAGCGTATCAATGGATTTGTTCTCTTCGAATATCGTATTTTACACCGTTTTGTATTTATAAATTGTGTCAGCGCATTGCGTAAATAACACACCTACATTGTTCTGTGATGTAAACACTTGTAAACTCAGCAGTGGGTTAGATATTCTGATTTTGAATTCATTATAAAAATATATTTACATATTTTTTTCATTTTTTGCCGTTCGTTTTTAAATATTTAACTTTACCTATTAATTTATAAATAAAGTCTGACTTCATTAACATTTTAACATTGGAGCCACGAGGGTTTTTTTATTTATAATTTATTTGTAAGTTTAGTTTTAGTTTTATAATAAGTTTTTATTGTTATTCTATTAACATTTTAACTAATATAATCAAAGTCAATTGTGATCTTCTTTGAAATATTTGCTGTATTCCAATTATTATATTATTAAAATGATATTGCTGGTTTAGTTTTAAAATTTCTAGCGTTTCTATTTAATGTATTTCTACTTACTACAAATTCTATTGATTTTGCATTATAATCTTATTTATTTTTATACATAAGATTATAATGCAAATATAAATAGTAATATGGTTATTATTTCAGTTTTTGTAACTGTAATATTGTTTGTTAATGAACCGAAGTAGGTACTTTTATTATTTTCTACATAAATACCACGCAAACATGAATCAAAAAGAATTACATCCCCTCATTAGCATTTACCATGGGCTATCTGTTGTAATCTATAGGGAAACATGGGTAGGAAGGACTTAGTAAAACCAGTGAGTCATCGAGGCATACGGCATGTCTCATACCTGCCTGCTTTAGAACAATATTTGTAAGCGTGTATAGGTATAACCCTTTAAAATGGCAGCAAGAATATTGCAGAACAAAAAAAAATGAAAAATGGACGAATTATGAATTTTCAAAGAATTAACTTTAAAACATGAAACATTGTTTTTATACAATATCAGTTTTAAACTTGTTGATAAAGAAATTTTTTAAAGAAAATTTAATGAATTGGGTGCTAAATTTGCGACTTAAGTCCAATGTTGAAAATAAATATTTCATGGTAAATGATAATGAAATGAAGTGAAACAAGCTGATAATATAGATGCCTAGCATAACTACCAGCTTATTCACCGTACGATCGATGAAAGCTAGTTTTAAATATGCCAAGCGAAGGGTTGCGGCCCTCCACAACACAGATAGCTATTTCTGATACAACATAAGGTAGATTAATGCTTTTCACAGAGAGTGCTGAGATTTATTTTATTAATCTAGATTTTTTTATCTATATTGTTAAAAATGACCATACTTATTAACATATTATTTTAAGTTAATTACGGTTATTCAATAACTTTAAATAGACATCTAGAAATCCACACATTTATTATTTATTTTATTATCTGTATAATAATCTACATACTGATCAGCTGCATTGAATACTAATGACGAAATGGGACATTCAATTATTTTATCCGACCGAATTGTGCTCTGAATTGCTATTCATTACTCTATAATCGATCTAATTATCATTTCAATTCATGCGGGACATTCATTCAATGCTATGAGGGTGGTCACATGTATAGCCCCTACCTACGATTTTTGCACGATCAAAAAAATAAAAAACAAAAATGAAGAAAAAAAACAAAGTGCTAGAAATTAGTGAAATGTCTTCAATAAATAAGAATCACCTTGAAAAACTGATACAAAATAATTTTTACTCCTTCTTGGCAGTCCTTTTACGAAGAAAACACACGCGATTTGATAAGACACACCTAACGTTAGTTCAAAACGAGAATTCACAAAAATTTTGACACTTCAAAAAATGTTCAATGAAAACAGACGGTCTATTTGTAAACAACAGAGTTCGCCAACCTCAAGCTGAACAGTCTAAGATCAAGGTCACTTCTATCACTTTAGAATACGTTAAAAAATTTCAGTTCGTTTTTGAAAATGTAATTGTTATTTTTAAAGCGTTCCACACACGATCCAACCAGCGCTATTCCTGCGGCGTTCCAACCAAGCGCGCGTCCACTCCTACAGAGAGCCGACCCCTTACTGATGGTCTCGTGTCCGGGAACTCTCACTCACTCACTCACTCACTTGCCTGCACACTCCCTTATATTCGGCACCGTGAGGGCGCAACTTATTTGGCCTCTTTGTTGTGTCCCTAAGAGGGGTAAATTATTACGGTTTTGCGATAACATAATAGAATGGTGCACTAAATAATCGAAAGGATAACGTTTTTTACTGTTCCGTTTAAATATTGAATTCGCCCGCTAAATGGCAGAGAGGAATATATTTTATATGAAATGTCCGAAAATGGTGCAGAATTAAATTCTTTGGTTATCGGGTTAGAATTAGATTTAAAGAGATAATTTTAATTGTATCAGGCGTTACTTTGCGGAAATCCATTATATAACAATATTGTGGTTATTAATTTGCTTTTCCCGCGAATAAACTTTATATTGTTAAATATAGTAAGTAATACAGAAATTAAATTACAATTCTAATATTAATTAAAAAAATAAATTTTACAAGTCTAAATTTATAAATAATATCATGCAAATTATATTTTTCGCTAGTATTATTATTATTTTGTAATTTATAAATTAGTAAATTTTGACCAAAACATTTTGTTTAGAATAGTAATTTGCATGATATTATTTATAAATTTAGAATTGTAAAATTTATTTTTACTTAATATTAGAATTGTAATTTAATTTCTGTATTACTTACTATATATAACAACATAAAGTTTATTCGCGGGAAAAGCAAATTAATAACCACAATATTGTTAAAGAGATAACTTTGTGTATGGAGATTTTCTTGTAACACGCACGCAAAACCAAAGAAAGACCAAACCAAAGTAATGATAAAGCTGAAACTTCCGAAATGGAGGCTGAAGTAAGATCAAGGATAAAGAAGCATGAAGGCTCTGCAGCGAAAGGTCATACTGCAGCTGTGGAAACTATAGTCGGAAAAAAATAAGAAAGACTGATTAAGGGTCAGCAAGAACGAAGCATGGAGCTTATTTTGTACTGTACTGTGCTACATTTAAAATACATTAATTTATGGACAAAGTTTTTTAACAGGCAAAATATAGGTATTACTTCCGGATACGTACGAGTGGTTTAACAAAAATATTATGTGCTTCTCGCTAGACTTACCAAATGAGCTCATTCTACACTTACCTGTAAAAAGAAAACAATCATTAGTCTTAGATTTGTAATTATATTAATAGGTAGGTGAATATGTGTGCAGCTCTATTTGATAATATTGCTGTGTCTATTTCTACGACAAACAAATGTACACAATTAAAGACAGAAGGACCAAGAAAAGTCATAATTAGAAAGAAAGAAAGACAGAAGGAAAGAAAAATCGTATATACAACAGCCACAAACATAGTTGTTTATTAAGACAGACCTCGCGACAAATCAAACTTTTTTTTAAAAACTTTTAATTTTCGTCTTTCGTTCCTCACTTCCTTTTAGTCGGGGTTTTAAAAATATATATATTTCATCCTTTTCGATTACTTCCATCCGTCGTGGGTTTTTCAAAGTTTTTAATTTTGCTGTTTGGTTTATCTCAACAACAACTTCACGAGGTTTCATCGGTGGCTTTTCTAGTGGTGGTTTTTTTTTTCTAGTTCATTCTCACACTAAGAAGTCATGGTCATGAATGAACCGAACGCCCACTACTTTCTTTCTTTCCAGAGCAGCTGTGAACAAAAAGCCGAGTACTAAAATAGATTTGTTATGCGCAAGACCGTGGGACCCCCACACGCTGTACTTACAGACATACGAATGTATAGGTCTACTCGTACATGTGAACGTTATTGTGGTGATCGTTTTGTTGTCTTTAATGTTACTGATAGCATCACACTTTCCGTCATCAGTCTTTATAATATAAAGAAAAAAAAGCAGTCAAAGAAATACACATCTAGGCAATTACTCTATTCAACCTGATGAAGTAAAACAAATTAGTGTCCAACAACTGACGCAAAGATGAGCATTGAACTATATGTAAATTGGCGATCACATAGATCAGTAATAGTCGCAGTGATACAACCCTGGATAAGTCTTGAAAGATCCCCATCACAAATAATAATAATAAGCAGCAGCTAGTAGTCTTTTATACAAAAATACATACTAAATTATTAACCACAAAATCGGCGTGTATATAGGTATTAATACATATAAAATGAGCCCTTAGGGTATAATTATACAGGCCTTTAGTGCCGCCACGCGTGTCTAGACCGAGGGATGTTTCAAGGTTGCGCAGGGCGGAACGTGACCGGAATTATAATTTGAATAGGGCTCGCTAATGTTATAACAAAAAAAATCTTTACGGTGTTTTTAAAGTTTAGTTAAAAAAATTAGCGAATTTGGTTTTTTTAAATGCAATAACGTACCGTGACACAATGTGTTTCATAGGTTTTTCAAATATGTTTTTTCTATGGCAATACGTCAATTAACGTTGGTCTATCAGGTGTATTGGCAGAGTGAAACCACCGAAGTAACTCTTGAGGAAGCCTAAAGTTTTGACACCTTTCTTTTCTACTATGTATATTGTATTTTCCGAAGGTAGGTGCAAAAATTGATCATGATCTGATATCGGGAAATGATCGAACATCGATCGCAAATCCCTCCCGGACAAACAAACAAATAGGAAATCAACATAAATAAAAGCTTGTAAAATACACATTTGGGAACCGACAATTTCTAGTAGCTGTTTATTGTGATGTCTGTGAAAGTACCCATACATATACCACGTTGTAACTAGAACACAGCATCCATCAGGCATCTCAGTAGCAAGATAAAACCCTCCCCGATTACGGGGCTCATTACGGGCGGCAGTAAAGCGGCCTATCCGTCAAACGGGTGACTTACTGCCCGTGCCTCGTGCCCCCGCCGACTGTTCGTAATGTACAACTGTATCTTATTAGATATAGCATTGCCCGCGACTTCGCCCGCGTGGAAGTTTGGTCCAGCGGGAACATTTATTGAGGTAAAAAGTGGGTTCAATGTATCCCCACACCAAATGTCATTAAAATGCGTTTAGTTGTTTAGGTGTGAAAAGGTAACAAACGGAATTAGTTACATTCCCATTTATTTATATATTAGTATGGATAGCATTTGCTAGCTGTTGCATGCAGCTTCGTCCGCTGGAAGACGTTTCCCATCATCAGCCTTTGCTAGTCCACTGCTGGACATAGGCCTCCGCCAAGGCGCGCTACTGAACCCGATCCCTGGTTCTCCACATCCAGTCTCTGCCAGCCGCCTTACGCATGTCTTCGGTATCGTTACGCTTCGACGTTACCCCATTGGTAAAATTTTGATTATGTTCATTTCCATGCATGCATAGATACCGCATGTTTGAAATGTTGACATTCAATGTTAAGGCGGAACGGGCGGCGATCCCTAGCGTAGCATTTGTGCAATTGCATTGATGTGTGGTCAGCGTCAGTTACCATCAAAGAGGTATTTTATTTGTGTGTTTTCATGACACAGACTACGTTTATGCAAAATCTCATGAAGATCAATTTAATGTTAAAGCCGTGAAGCGTAAAAAACAAATAAACTTTTTTCAATTATAATATAGGATGTACGATTAACAATAAGTAACTTTTCACATAATGGCGTCGGCAGTGCAGTCGTGGCCTATATTCAGCGTGATTCGAGGTTCATTCCCAGGTCACGCCAACGACTGCTGGTACGAATGAAACATACCTATCGCTGTCATCTGAAAGCTACCGAGTGAAGTGATAAATGACGAAACGCTTAAATTAATACAAGGAGCTCTCAATTTCAGCTTTGTCTCACTTCCCGTTCCCGGCGTAGGTTATAATTATCTCCACCTTTGTAACGCGAGCGGCGTGTCACGTGAGGCTCTGTTTACACTGTCACGCTGCCTGGGCGAGATGTCACTCACTCACTCCACAGACTGCGCTACTACGGGTAGGTAATTGTCGAACGCATGAATCAAAAAAAAATGCCACTCCCATAAATATGGATCAGTAATAAAAGCATTCTATGGGTGTCAAAATCGTGTCAAATGTATCACAAAATAAATTGTGACTCACTCACACATTCTCATTTTCAAACTCAATAGTGAAAAGATACTTCCACCTCCTCCCGCTACTCCGCTTCCTTTGTCCGCACCCCTCCAGTAAATGGCACCATAGGTTCCGATACTAAAGATGCGAACTCCACAGGTAACGCGCGCGCCACCAAAGAGATTTAATCCTTCTTGGTCGAACGACAGAGAATCAGTTGAGATCAAAACAAGTAGGTACCAAATCCGAACCATAATCAAAAACGTTATGCGGCGTCCACGCGGTTGGCAGACCTTTACAAACGCAAGCCAAACCATAACCAAAACGTTTGCGTTTTGGTTATGGTTTGGATTTAATATCGTTCAGAATTAGCCCCCTGTACATTTTAGCATCTTATACCTAACTTAATTATCCAGTTAAACTTGAGCCATGCAGCCATATCAGCCCGGCCATTGGCTCTCGGTCAGTAGATGTTGGGTACAGTGATAGTTTATATCCTGGAATAACAGGATTCACGAAAACTTGAATCTAGAATTTAGAAACCGATCTGTTCTCCATCAGAGTAGCGCTACGTATGTACAGCCTTAATTAAAAAGACACTTACACATTGCAGAGGTGACAGACAGTGGCGCGATCAGTTGTCATTATATGGGATTGTAGGGATTGTTGACATTACAGGGGCGGTGGCGGTGAGTACGAATTTTGGTTCCTGCTTGAAGGTGGCTTTAATTAATGACGTTTCTATGTCAACGCAGTGAAGTCGCGGGTAACAGCTAGTAACAAATACTTTAGTAAGCAGACTGCATTTGGTGTATGTGCAATAAGACAAGAATAACTTATGGTACGACAGCGAAAGCGCCGTTTCAGAACCAATGGTAGTGGCCGAGGTTTCAAATATCCGTCTCAAAGTGCCACTTAATGTTTTGAGAAGTTCTGGGAAAGATTGCTAATAGAACCAAAGTGAAGTTAGGATTTTTGTAAAAATAATAGTGTACCTATTGTAAAAAAATAACAACACAGGAAGCATTATATATTTTATCTCTCCGTATACCGACCACTATTCAAACAAAACCAGTGACCTAGCCTAGGTATTTGATTTTCGGAACGATTTCGCGTTCACATAGTGCACCGTTAAAAAAATAGACTAAGTCATCCGAGCGTCAGTGGCGTCGTGGATAAAACGCGGCCAATCATATCGAAAGGTCCGCAGTTCGATCCCCGGCTGGGCCATGTACCAATTTTCTCGGAACTTAAATACATTTACTGACTGCTCTCAAACAGTGAAGGAAAACATCGTGAGGAAACCTGCATATGCCGAAGAAGAAATTCTCAAGCGCATGTGAAGTCCACCAACCCGCACTGGGCTAGCGTGGTGGACGAACGCCGCCAACGGCTGCCCTCCCAACACCCTCGTTGGGAGGGTAGGCCTGAGCCCCAGCAGTGGGGACATGTTATTAGGCTGTTGATTTGACTTGATAGTTGTTCTGCAAAGTAGTTCACACGCTGAAGTGCAAACTGAAGTAGATACGATTAAATCACATTACAACTAACAACACCGCGAATTTACGGCACTCCCAACTCTGGAATGGCCCAGGTAGAATCACCAAGCTGTTTTCAGCCAGTGTTGCTAACGTTATGCGTTTTCCCTAAAATATACCATCAGTCAAAATATCTATTCTAACAGTCATAGGATTTTTTTGTAAAAATCATTTTAGGCTGTTGGAAGTACAAACATCTGGCATTGTCAGCACATCAGTTGTGTGGAAACATGTGCATCTTGTATCCTTATTCATTTTCATTTCTGTGTTTACAAAACTGCTACTTAAAAATAATAAAAATAAAAGAACTGAAGATTCCCATTTGATAGTTGTCTCGTTCGTCTATTCTCAGTAGTTCAAATTATGTATGATATCATACATTATTAATATGTTGTATTTAAAAGTTCTACCATGTTTTCCATTCTCTACCATCATATATTTCCCTAGCGGAGAACCCCTCGTGTCAATAGATCTTATACATAATATGTATCGGTCGTGGTTTGCATTGGGAAACGAGTTAACTATCAAATGGGAAATCTTCAGTCCTGACAACACCGCTGTTCAAGTTTTCGCCACCACCGCGTTTTACCGCTAACTGCGTTACCGGATCCGGAAGTGCTATAAGGATTCTGGGCTATTGTGTTATTCTATATCTGTTGCTTGTAAGCAAGCAATTTATCCTATAGTACCTACGAAAATATAGTACTACGGGTAAGTATGACCTATGGCAGCAAAGTAAATTCAATTCAATATGCACTTACTGTTTATTGCACAATATCATAACAAAACTGAAACAATAGTACAGTAATTTACATTAGCACATCTAGACAGTTCCTTATAAGGAATATGTAGGTTAGATAAATATATTTGATTCTATCTTTAATCTTACCAGAAGTTTGCAAGCAAAGGAAATGTTTTTTATATAGTTTATTTCATAAAATTAATTTTCTTTGATTGTTATCATTGAATTTGTGTAACAGAAATTAACTCTATTTTTCATTTAGTCTACATTTTATAGTTGTGTATTTTCCATAGGTGATTTATCCATCCAAATTGAGTAGATATAAAACAGGGTTCTGATCACAATCACATAATCTACAAACCAGCAGAATTTCATTCATTTTGGAGAGTTGGGCGACCTTCCCTTGTTCTAACACTGACCCTGTTGATTATTTTAACTAACGCGTACACCGATCGTAATACATAGAATTGCAATTAAGTCTAGACTAAAGCCTGAACGTTGAGCGAGGGTCCCGCACAACGGGAATGGTTCACAAAGCGATGAGCATCTCTATTATACGAACGCAGACGGGCAACGGCCGCGCTTTCACGATATTCTATACAGCCTGCGAAGCCTCCTCCACAATGGTCGATGAAAAATATAAAGGAGTAACTTTTCCCGCGGCTTCGCCCGCGTAGGAAAGTATTTCCCGTGTACATTGTGAAACAGCGCCCTCTATGTAGGCGTTTTGTTACTTGGGCGGTATTAGCGGACGCCCCGCGACTTTGTCCGCGTTAAAAAGTAGCCTATAAGTTATTCCAGGATATAAGCTATCACTGTACCAAGTTTCATCAAAATCTGTTTGGTAGTTTTTGCGTAAAGGAGTTACAAACATACATCCTTACAAACTTTCGCCTTTATAATATTAGTAGGATAGGATTTTTCCATATTTCATGAATCATCGGGCATTTGAAATTGTATCAAATTAAAATAGACTCATAACTTAGAATATAAACTAAGATAAGTTTTTCGTTGTATTTCCACACAAGGTTTTGTATATTTTCAACCGACGAAAAAACGAGGAGGTTCTCATGTCTACCCTTATATATTTTTTATTTTTATTCAAAAATTCAATTCAGACTTGAAAAACCGTTTTTTTATTGAATTAAAATTAAACACATTATGAAACTAAAATAACCTAAAACTAAACTAAAATATGAAACTAACCACTAAAATAAAAACCTACTACATTGGGATAATATCCCCTAGATCGCTCCCACCACTGCCAGCATACGGCAGGGTACCAAAACTGCTTGCTGCATTGCCTTTTTCTTTGGCAATGCCGATGCGTTGGATCAGGATTGAGACGGCCATGTGGTCACCCGTGGTTTATATGATTTTTTTTTTATTTGACCTAGTAAGCGGTGAAATTCAAACTGAAATTTCTTTCTTGGTACAAACAAATATTGTCTTTGTTCGGCTTCTAGATACTTAAACTTACCTTCCAAATATTATTTTAGATCTTTATTTAAAATCCTATTTGCTCCTATTTGAGAATCACTAGTCCAGTGATTTGTTATAGACCACCTTCTAATGTCCTACGGAGAAAGGGTACCACCGGTTCCGAACTCATTTGAATGTCGCTTTAACAAAAGTACGTTCGCATAGCTAAAATTAGATCGCTTTTGACCTTATTATAAATGGACATAAAAAAAGAAATATATAGCAGAAATTACGAGAGTGGTTTCCCTGTAAGCATAAAATTTTAGTTGCTGAAGTTGGAAAAATTACGTAGCATTGATTGATCTTAATTGTCATTATCAATCCAAGGAACATTTGGTCGGCTTTTGTAGGTATTCTCGCACACTTCGACATTTGATGATACGTACGTCAGTGTTTGAAAATCAATTTCTGTTTTGAAAAATACAGTGAAGTAGTTTACTGACAGCTACACCTTGGAAGCGGTGGTAGATAAAAAATTGACGTTGTCTAAATGTACCCAGTGTACTTACATGCAATAAAATATTTTTGATTTGATTTGACAAGAGTAATACATGAGAACAAATGGTAGCACCGCCGAAGTAGGTGTGTTCGGAACGATGCTATCAAGAGCGAGCGTCTAATATTTTTATTGTGCCATCAATACCGGTGTGCGAGACAATTTATGTGTATAAAATATTAGTTTCGTGTTTATTGCCAATATTTCTGATAGAGAAAAACAAATTTGCGGAAGAAAATTGCAACATTTACTCGAGAAGTGGTCACGTAACTACCTATATTGGTAATCGAAATTATTTCTTTAACGAATATATGAAAATACATTTTACAAAATTGGAAAAAATCTACCATTTTACAATTCACTCGTAGCTAGCACGCGCTCTCGTGCGGCTCGAGTTGACTTACGACGAACAAAACAATTCATTCCAAGTCTAAAATCTAATCGTAAATCATAATTTGACCACATTTTACAAAATGATATTAAGTACCTACCTAGTCCAATTTTCTATCACTTCATCATATCCCGATACCATGTCAAATATTGCAGCCACCTTCGGTTCTGAAGACAATAATACAATAGTGTAGTATATTCAATTTTTATGTGTTTGTTTTAATTTTTCTTTTAATAACAAATTCTACCTGGACTACTATTAAATATTGTGCCTGGACCAGGACTCAATCGCCGTCATTCTACCCAAAAAGATAAATACATGGCACTTTAATTAGCGGTCGAATCCAATGCAAAATTATTTGGATGGAAGTTTTGCGTTTTGGTCAATCTGCGATTTGGTTTTTCTACTAAATAAGTCCAGAAAAATAGCTTTGCTTCTATGAACAGAGAAAAACGTCTTAGTGATGTCGATTTAAATATTTTAAAGAGCGATTCAAATACATATTTTGTCTCCTTCTAACATTACGAAGCCGTTTACATCCCTCTCTTTATACGAAACATTGCATTGTATCATTTTCGTCACCTACTTATGCCTTCATTTCTATTCAAGCATTTTTTCAGCCCACCGCTTCTTCGCGAAGACGAACCCCCGAACGCTATAAAAAACCATCATAAAATTTCCATTACTATCCATCCGGGCACAAAACGAGCAGTTGCCTCCTTGTCAAAGGTTAAAAATGTCGACATAAATTATGAAAAAACCGAAAAAGGGAAATAGTGAGTAAACAAAGAATATTATTAATAGTCGTAGTTGATGGCGAACATTTTTTATAGTCCCCTGTTTGCGGTCGGGAAAGATAGAATGTTATTGACGGAAGGATTCCCGATCAATACATTTAGAAAATTTAGCATGGAACAAGCATTTTATTGTTATACAAGTCTTATAAAACTTGCTGTAAAAATCTATTTTGTATTCATGTTGTGATTCGGATTTCGACGTAGTTTATAAATGGTTTTTAGACTATATACTACCCAGAATCCCTTCTATTTAACATAGAAACTCAAAACGAATTCAAATATTAAATACACATACCTATATACACATGTGAATGATTTCGAAGCTTTATGGACGTATTTTCAAAACCTCGAAAAAGCTTTGGCAGCCAGAATTAAAAGTGGAAGAATGAAAGAGGATCCAGATAATCAAAGTTGATTAAAAAACCTTCGGAGTTGCCAAGTTTTTTATGTGCAGAAAGAATAGAGTTCAAGGGAAAAATATTTCAACATCTGCTATATTTTACGAGAAGAGATTATAATTTTAGACACTGTATTTATTATTTACTACAATCTAGACTTTAATTTGTATTAATATATAAACTAGCGGATGCCCCACGTATTCATTCGTGTTAAAAAGTATCTTATTATGTTGTTCTAGGATTATGCTATCGCTGACCACTGTACCAAGTTTGATCGCATATTTTTAAACATCCAATCTCATAAAAATCCATACTTTCGCATTTAAATAGTGTGAAGATCGTTTTCATATGTGTATTAACTGTTGACTGTAAACTTTAATGGAGAATTCATAAAAACTTTTTTTTTCACTATTTCTCCCTTTTAATGTTTGTAGTTTTTAATTTATTGTACAGTCTACCGCACATCAGTGGAAACACTTTGACCTTGAGCTGGCCTAGCCTATTAGGGAGTTTCAATACTACGCGAGTCCAGTTTATACGGTTTTGTTACCACTGATGTGCGGTCGACCGTACACTTAAAAACTATATTAGATTAATAATAATGTTTTAATTTAATTTTAATTAATTGACGTCAACATTATCGCTTTGGATATCTGTAATGATAATGATTGTAAATAAAAATATACAAATATATAAAAAATATATAAAAAATAAATGAACAATACAAAAAATGACAGAAAATTATACAAAAGGGTTTTTTCTCCGACTTGCCACCCAATAAATTGAGATTCATAATCTAAGACGGAAATGATCCCTGCACTAGTCCACTGCTGGACAAAGGCCTCCTTCAAGGGGCGCCATTGAACCCTATCTTCGGTTCTCCGCATCCAGTCACTCACAAACTCACATGTTGTTTTCTGAGTTTTATATCGTTCGGTAAACATTAGTAGGGAAATTGTGTTTGGCCAATGAAAAAGCAATTTTGCCGGATCCGGATCGAATAAAACTGAAAGTAAAGCCGTGTTACGCTTTCATAGTAAAACTCCTGTTTAATGTTCCCAACGAGTGGTGCCGTGGCACTGCAGCAAAATGCTGGGAGCGCTAGAAAAGCTTTCGACATTCGGGGGAATAGACGTAACGGACCGAGGGGACGTTCCGGGAATAGGACTAAACGGGACTGAGAGATCAAATGAGGTTGCTTAGTAACAACGAATATTCAAGTATGTATAAGTTATTAGTATAAATAAATAAATATAAGATACATAATTTAAAAAAATATTTTATTATGCTTTCTTACTCCTTCTACTTCAGCTTGTGATCGCCATGTCGAATCTTCTTTGCTTTAGTGCTCTAAAGCTCTAACGTTCAAAATGAATCTAACATTTTCTTTATTAACATCATTCATGACATGTTTTAATAAAACACGTGCTACTGTTTTGAATTTATTCAGTTAATATTTTAGATGTTCCACTTCAAGCGCCTAAAGCGCTAAAAGCGCAACCCCAGCTGCCGATCCATTAAACAGACGTTTACTAAACACCACTTATTGTCCTATGAATATTTTAACTTAAATGCTTTCTTTTTTTATTTCGCAACTTAGTAAATTGACTGCCCCAATCCCTTTCAGGATTAAGTGAATTCTTCTTATAGGATTTAAACAAACATCTGGACTTCAACGGAAATAGAGATAACTTTCACCATTTGTAACGTTTCACCTTTAATTATGTTTTTTTCACCTTTAGTTATATTATCCAACGAATATTTTTGAAATTTTCAAAACTTTTTTTATAAGAAATTTCTCAAAAATAACTCAATTTCATTAAAAACAAAATCTAATTTTGTGAATGGTTAAGTGAAATCCGACTTCACTTAATAACCGAAAGGGTAAAGAACCTAACTGTACCCTTAACACATTGTTAAGGTTAAAATACCGATTTAAACTACAGAAACAATTTATGTACCTACCTATTTCAAATTTTAACTTACCCATATCTCGAAACACTGAATGACGTGAAAGGTTGCTATTGGCAACTATGCACGGCTCATTTGTGAGGTATTTCATTACCTCTGTCTGAAACAGAGCTCACTTGACAAGGGCTGAGAGACCCGAAACTGGGAAACTTACCCCATCATACTCAACAGTTAAATGCGACCTTATGCGCGAAAGCACTAAAGTAGATTTTCAATCAATTGTTCATTTTGTACAAAACAAGTTCTGATGCAAGTTCAACCGATGTAATTGTTAACAAAAACGGAATAGAAGCTATATTGAATGAAGTATATAGAATGCAAGTAATTGCAAATCATCATAATATTGCAGCGCTTACAGCCTCCTTTTACTTCCGAGAAACACAATTAGAAAAAAATAAAGTTATGAACATCATACCAAAGGGTGAAGGAAAACATGTTAACAAAACCCATACACTTAAATTTCGGAGAAGCATTAAACACGTGTAAAGGTTGCTGTTAAGGAAGTATTTAGGTACGAAGCTACATCATCAACAGCCTATTAATATGTCCCCACTGCTGGGGCTTAGGCCTACCCTCTCAACGAGGGCGTTCGGACTATAGTCCACCACGCTAGCCCAGTGCGGGTTGGCGGACTTCACATGCGCCTAATAATTTCTTCATCGGCGTATTCAGGTTTCCTCACGATGTTTTCCTTCGCCGTTTTAGAGCAGTCAGTAAATGTACTTAAATTTCGAGAAAAAACCCATTGGCACATGGCCCAGCTGGGGATCGGACTCCGGACCTTTCGATATAATAGGCCGCGTCTTATCCCCTACGCCACTGAAGATACATTGTAAAGAAATAATCAACACTCGAAAAGCACTTGACTTATTTACAATACAATAAGTCTGTCTCGTCACTCTTATCACAGATAAAAGAATGCAGTCCCATGCAAAGCCGGGTGGTAAAGCAGTATGCCAATAACAAAGGACAATCTTTTTACAGGTGACGTATTCCCCTGCAACAAATCAGAACATATAACAGTGGAGGTAATCAGCTGGAAACTATATTCCATTCAGAGACTTGAAATGTTACAAAAAATGTCCAGGGAAGCGACTCTACTCTCAAAATCTCTGCCCATTTTCATCAGACCCATTGGACTGGATACAATTCCGCTTTGGATAATGGAAGGACAAGGTTTAAAGGGGGAAAGGAAGATCAAGCTATGGTGGCATTGCGTGACAACGCTGTTCATTCAACCATTCTTTCCACGTGATTTGGCGTGTCACTACCATGCCTCTATGTATGAGAGATAGAGCTATGAAATAAGTGTAGAATAAATTACAAAGACAAACACGTGGTCACATAGTGTAAATTTCAATTTAAAATTTATTGCATATGACATTTACACATGAGATGGTACAGAAAAAAAGTCGTGTATGATGAATGAAAGGATCATTAACTCTACAGAAACAAGTACTGTCTAGATTCCCCTCTAGTCTAGATTTCCTGTACTATGGATAGGCAAATTTGTACAAATTGCATAAAATTTATATCCCCAGTAGGAATCGAATCCACGACTTGGCCATTCAAGGCAAATGCACGAACTTTATCCAACGAGGTTGTAACAGATTTATTTCTGAAGCTAATAAAGATCTTACTTGGAAATGTGGTATTAAAAGTTTTCTAATAACTATAAGAAACTTGTAACGAAATTGCATGTGCACTATTAGATTGCTTCTACCTATATTTCGGCGTAAATACAAATTATTTTAATTTAGTGACGTAACATTGCCTGAATCTGGAGTGTGCAGGTACAGGAAAGTATTTCTTGGACTGGAAGATATTTGTAATACGAGTAGGAATGTTGATGACATTGATGTTTTTGATAGCTAGGGAGTAAGGGGGGGTAATGCAGCCATCATATCGCAGAACTTTACCCTAAACGAAAATCTATATACTGCTCGAAATAATGCGATAAAAACATAAATCTGCCAGTTTCAGAAGTGCTGACACACGCTAATAAATTTCAGGAAACTGAATGACACCCCTCTTTGACGCGTTCAAACGGTGCAATGGAAATATTGAGGGGATCACAAATTTGCGATAAGCTGGTGGATCCCTTAGTCCCCTAGAAGACGGGGATCGATTATTGGATGGGTGCGAGTTGGATTTGTCACCATCTGTGATTTTAAATGAGGACTGACTTTTGTTATCTACTTGAATGCAAAAAATAAGGGTAGGGAAATTTAATTTGACGAAAATAAAAACCCTTTACAAAAAGTAGTGGTGCAGTTAGAAGTCTACTTCGTAGCACTGGAATAATAATATCTATACTGAGCACTAACATCTGGTAACTCCAGATTATTTATTTATTTATTTAATCTATTAAACATTGTGAATTACATTGACAATTGGTATAGATAGGTATAGAAGATACAGTATTGGAGTAAAATACTTTAAAAACTAGCCACCCCCCAGTTACTGTCCACATGGTAATAAGATGGAGCTAAGAATCTTATCTCCGTTCACTGTTCCATATTCTCTAGTGTCTAAAAGTATGTACTTAAATCACGCCTTGTGATACAACAAAAGCTATTCAAATTATTATTTAATTTCAGATCAAATATTAAATTATTATATTTTTTCATGGAGCGTCACGTATTGTAAATTTTCACCTATGTACTGTTTTCTTTTCCTCTTTCGCAACTGGATACGAAACTCAGCTGCGACGGCAGCTGGAAGGTTCTATCCTACGCCATCACTGTCAACTGATATCAATGATTTGAAGCAGTTAACTTTGATATTTCATCATTTTTGTCGTGATTATTATAATTTTATTTTAATGAACAATCATCTGATTTCGTCACAAACATCCTGTGGCGCAAGTGCTGCTGCCTGCAGAGGGTTCCTTCTTTATTTTACAAACTGTAATAATTACCCAATTGCTATACATTACATTTACAATCCAAATGTTTTAATGTATTATCATTCGTACGTAACATTATATAGTCTTACATATTTGCAAGCTTTGATGGTTAAAACCAGTGGCATACACAACACTCTAAATATTGCTTTATCAATTACGTCTTACTTTAATAATACGAATAATAGTCCTATCTACATAAACATATTATCTCGTCTCGATAAAACGAAGATATCAGCACCTTGATCGAGTTTATCTTATCGAACATACGTATCTATCAAGTGATCAAGATCTTATCTTGATTTCTCTTCTCTTCAGAAAGACTATATTTTATTACTTGTGCGATTGACGTCAAAGATTTCTCTAGTAAATAAAGCTTGTTTTCCACTTTATGTACATTGAAAGCTACAATCACGAATACGGTTACATGCTTAGATTTAGGATGTACGATTCAGTATGATTCGATTATGTATGATTCAGCGTAGCGAAAAATTTTTAGGTCTGTGGTTACATGTCCATTACGTTTGTCTAAAGATCTTTCTGTTATCAGCATACCCGTTATCAAGCGGGTAGTTTGTATTGCACATCACCGCTTGAAGTCTCAACGTTGTAGCTATGTATGGGAACTCTAAAATTTGATAACGGCGTATATTAACAGCGATAACGTAGAAACATTCAGACGGACATTAGTGGACATGAAACCGTATTCGTAACTTATATTATCACTTGTGCTGTCTGAATGATATGTCCGTTTGATAGTTTTATCATAAAGATTTCTTGTAATATTCCTATTTTATAGACAACATTGTTAAACTCTCATAACCGTATATCAGAAAGTATCCACTTCGTTTGAGAATGTTTTCGAGTAAAACAAAGGACGTTTAGTTGATTAGTGTCATTTCAAATGAGTAACACAAAGTTTAAACGCTGTTTGGAAGTCCATCAATTAAATCTTCTGCACTGGCAGATGCTAAAAACTTATCTTCGGTTTGAGGGTCTATAATTATACACATTTTTTTCGATTCCAAATTAAAGTTCAAAAATAAAACTTGTAAAGATCTTTTCTCCAACTCTTGAACAACTGACATTAGATTTGAAGCAACAGTGGAATCTAATTTTAGTAAATTTGTACCGTCAACTACTACGATAGTACCGTTTACTGCATGTTGGGATTCTTTTATTAATTTTCTTCTAATATGTTCTGCTGCACAATATGATAAGTTTTCAGATAGTGGTAAAATAATCATCTTTCCTCTATCACTCTTCACTAAAGTCACATTCAACTTCGGCCTTGACGTATTAAACAACAAAACTAAAGCTTCAATCAACACTCCTGTTATTATACCGTATTCCAAACCAAAAAAAAGACACACAACCATCGTGATTAGAAGTAACGATAATTCTTTCTTGCTGCTTTTCCATAATCTACCGAATATTGGATAGTCAATCATCGCAAACATTGCCGTTATAATCAATCCGGCTAGTGAAGCCTTCGGTATATAATAGAATGTTGAAGTCATTACACTTAGTGCGAAGATGAGGAGCAAACATTTTGTGATACCGCCAGCCTGTGTCTGAACTCCAGAAGTATGATTCAAAGCCGTACGAGTGAAGGAACCCGTGATAGGCATACTAGCGGTAAAAGATCCAATTATATTGCACAACCCAAGGGCTATCATTTCTTGTGTCGCATCAACTGGAACTCCTCCGGCGAACGCTTTTGCTATTGCAACTGATTCAAGTATAGCAACGAAAGGTAACATTATTGACTGTACTCCCAAAACATGTATCATTTCAATAAATGAATAATTTTCATTATCAACAATAGTGCTGAAGGGCGGAGGTTCGATTGTAGGTAGACCACTACCAATTTCACCAATCAGGGCCAAAGGTTCACTACTGGTTGTAACTTTTATTATATAGGCTACAATCATACCAATGACTACCACTACAGCATTTCTTGCAAGAGAAACGAACCACCTCAACTGTTTTACTGAACCATCAGTGCGCTTACAGCCCTTGCCAAGTCTTTGTAAAAGTAACAGCATGACAATAGTGGAGATAGTCAAAATGGGATCCCAAAGTTTAGCTGTCTTGATATATTTGACGAAGTTGTAGACTGACTCTGCAAAATAACTTCCGGATGATCCAGCTAAACCAAAAGTTGGTTTCAATTGAGCGGCGGCTATCTGAAGTGCTGCCGCAGTTGTAAAACCACTGATGACCGGTTGTGATATAAACTCTATAAGAAATCCAAGATGGAGTATACCCATTATCAGTTCAACTAAACCAGATAAAAATGCTGCTAATATTGCAAAATCAGGAGAATAATTCGCCACGTACTTCGCAGTCATTGCTGCTACTATCGCGGTGGGGCCAACAGTTATGTCTTTGCAGCTTCCGAATACGACATAAACAAAACCAGATGTTAATGATGCATATAGTCCATATTCTGGCGAGAGTCCGGCCACCACGGCATATGCTATCCCTTGAGGTATAGCAGTTAGTCCAACCGTTACACCAGCTATTATATCTTGTATGAGAAACTCTACTTTATAGTTCGGAAGCCAATGTAGTATTGGCAACCTTTTCTTCAGGGTTTTTGCACTGAACGTGTTTCTGACACACTTCTTTAACCTCCTGCGCATACCAGATTCTTCTGAACCTTGAATCACTGTCATTTTGATATTTTATTTTTATTATCTTCGGTCGATAGATACTCGCAACGTATCTCGAGCGCAACTGAAACTGTGAGACTGATGTTTATCGATAAAAGCCACTTCTCAATGTACATAAATAATACAGAAATTTTAATCTTGTGATATGCTTCCATGAGTAGGGATTAGTATGAGGTACAATATAGTTTCTATTTACAGTGTATCTAGTATTTCTATAAGCGGTGCATCTGAAACTTAAATTGAGTTAGATAACTTACACGTATTATTTTTATCATTGTCAGTTTCTCAAGGTTTCTCATCATCCACTATGCCTGATTCTCTGCTTACCTCATTTGTCACACTGTTGTTTCTAGTATTAGAAGACAATGTATTATTTTACTGTACTCTTTTATTTTGATAAGGTCTTTCAACTTCCAGCCGGTCTTCTATGTTGTTTGACCGGCAAGTCACCTGTCACCAGCCACCCAACTGGCTAGCAACATTCTCTTGACTTTATTTGACAAACGCTTAACTGTTCAACTGCACTTTACCTTACTCGCAAATAATCGCAAGACAAAGAGCTCTATTGATAGGGGTGTGTGTAAATATCGATATCTAAACCCACATTTTTAATTCAACACACATGTCGCAATAAGTCGTGATGTTATCGACTGTTCAGCCTGTGTTGGAGCGATAGGGTAGTGGGTTTAAGCTCGGGTTGGGTAGATAAGGGAGTGATGGAGGTGCGCGTGACCACGCATATGCCTGTGGTTTTATCAGGTACAAACAAAAACCTGCTGTTGTTGTGCGAAAATATGCTTTCTGCTGTGGTAATAGAGGGTGTGGGGTCAACACATCTTTGTGTTTTTAGTTACCTAGGCAGGGATTTAAAATTTCTTAGACAAAAGCGTACTGCACGACAACGTGAACAGCCCAATGCACATACACTGGGACTCTGTCAAGGTTCTTGTGTAGTACTAACAATATTATACATACAAATGTCTGAAATAAAAATATTCTATTCTACTGTCCATCTTCTAGACAACAAACGTAATACCTAGTTTTTAGACTTATAGGTAATACTAAGTCATTACTAACACACTATGGATTTGAAATAAAGGATTAGGTACCTACTCAAACAAATAATTTAAAAGGAATTTCATTTATAATATTACGAGCTTGTTCTTACGATATTTATTGACGAATTCAATCATTTTAAACTATTTGAAGGAATATGTATAAAATCATACAGTTCCTATGACATTTTTTCTTTGGACGCAAACGCTGATTATTTTTGTTCGTAAAAGTACCGGCAAATGTAAATCTATCTTTAAGATTTTGTCAGTATATATAACTTTTTTTTCAATACCTACATTGAAACTAAACTGCACTACCTATAGGAAACTAAAAGGGTGTGTCAAGATTGCGATACCTACATGACGCTCTGCGTTCACCCAGGTGGAGAGTACTGGAGAGCGCAGGTGGAGGACGAAGAAAGACCCTTTCTGCCTACCCCGTAAGATATATGTATATAACTAGGTATGTAGTATTTACATTTATTTAGTATGTAAGTACCTATGTATTTCTATATACGAGCAACCTAATTTTAGCACCAATTTTTCTATAAATGTTACTAAAAAAGGCGTTTCAAAAATAGTGAACTTAAAATGTAATAAATCATTTCCGTCCACGAACTCTGTAAGCCAAACAACTATTTTAATAGCTGTTTTAAATAGGAATAGGGCTCTTTAATAGTCAATAAAGTAATAATTACAGGGGGAATGCTGATGATCAATCATCATTAAAGAGAAGAGAACCAAGTCACTTTAATTTGAGGGGGAATGATGCGAGAATGATAATGCGTATTGATGAAATGTTTAATTATGACAAAAAATATAGACAACTACATGTAATATAAACAATTCTTTACAAAAAAGTAATATTAATAACCAGTACATTAATAAATGTTTTATAAAAAAAGTGAGAAGTATATCGCCCCAATGCCGAATCTAATAAAACTTTCAGATTTTAATATTATAATATTTCTATCTTCTATCAATCTATATTAAATTCGTAATAGGATATTGCATTGCAACACAGGAATGCTTAAAAATAGACTACCAAATAAATATACATAAAACTTACCAATGAAATGGCAGTTTGATTGCGGTTTCGTGTTGTGATTCTTATCACGCAGTTTTTATGAAAAGTAATTTTTATTGCTTTATCATTAAGCTCCTGAAAAAATACAGGTAAAACTCAGGGAAGTGTATTTATATGGATAGTGTTAGCATGAAAGTAAACATTTGATTCTGAAAAACATTTGATTCTGAAGTTAGCATTCACATTTGTTTTGTACGGATTATTATACTGCCAATTTTGAATGTAGGTAATTTAATTAACAAGTTAGTCAAAAATATTTTGGAACAAATTGCTTTTATCGATAAGACCGTCTAAGTATGTACCACGAATTATAAATCTCTATTTTTATCTTTGCATGCGTATTGAATTAAAACAATCAATCTAATAAAATGAAATTAAATAAGATAATTAATTATTATTCTCTTAGGGCCTCTTACACCGCTTGCTGATAAAGTCCCAGATACCCTATCTGCAGGTTATCTGACGGATAGCCTGTTTTTTTGGTTTCACAGGTATCTGATTGCCTATATCTTATACATTTTATATAGTCTTTTACACAGATTTATCTGATAGATTAGTTTATCACTAAGATTACTATCTGTAACAATATCAGGAAGTGGTGAAAGAAGCCCTTAATGTTATTAATTTAGTATTAATTTTAAATGCTCAATAGGTACCTATACTTACATGCCTTAACGTCTGTGAAGATTTTGATGTATGTATGTAACATGGTATGTACAATGATTGATTGAATATATTCTGAATCTTCTCTTACCGTAGTAAAATAAAAATTACAGCGGGAAAAAGCTAAATAAAAATAATGAAATTCATGATCATTCTGTTCAAATTAAAGACTAGAATTAATGAATAAATCATGAACGATTAAGAGTCTGTTCGAATGTGAATCTGACTTAACCCTTTCGCTTCTAAAGGGTCGGAAATACCCAGTTCGGAAACTTGGTCTTGTTTGATATATAGTGGTATTTAATGCCTATTCAGAATTGAGTCTTATGTTAAATCTATTGTGGCGCGAATGCTGAAAGTTTTGGGGCACAATGGGGTGACAAATACAGAAACATTAAGCGGGCTCTTAAGTTTTCGTGTCCGATTTAAGATACGAACCTTATGTTTAGTTTTAGACACGATAGTTTCTATGTCTATAGAACAAAGTCAAAATATTTTATTGCTTAAGAGTACAAAGCTTAAGGTGCAGTTCAGTTTTTATCCACAGAATGCATTTTAATTTATTGCTCGCTTAATAATCATTTTAAAGGTGTACAGTCGGCGTTAATGAAAATAGAACACTTTAAATTAAAAAATATAGCTACTTATTTGATTAATAGACGTTTCCCTGACAATTGTAATATTAAGTAATTATTAAGCTACTTTACCTCGTTACTCGTCCATTATCATTGTTATCACCTACATTGGTAGGTACCTACAACAGCGCTCGGAAAACTGCTGGCCCAAATTAACAGGTTTACCTTTAGGTGACCTAGTCTTGTGGCCAGTGGTCCCTCCTTTGTATAAATGTTCTCTGTTTCTTGCTCATTCCCTTAGTTTGTAAGTACTCGTATGTATAAAGGAAACCAAATAAACTATTTATTATTATTATTATTATTATTAATTATAATTATTACAAGATGATAGAGTTCGAGAGTTCCAATTCGAATTGCACGAAGGTATTTAATATTTAACGTTTCATTCTTCTTAAAAATTACTTACATAGATTTCTAAACATAGCTATCGTTAATATTAGCAAGGTGGGTATTTATTTATTTGCCCAAATTGAACTATTATCGATAAGTACACAAAGTATAGTTTAATCGTTAAAGAATCGATGTTAATATCGATACATCAGCTCTATATGTCATTTTCGATTCATTAACCCATCCGCTGCAGCACTAATTCCTCGGCCAATAATATCCCCAGGATTAATACGTGTTTGCTTCCTAAGCGGAATGCGATCATCTGGAAATACCCTGCGGTGCTGAAGGGTTAACGTATCAAGGATCAGGAGGCACGGTAGTGCCACGGCCAAGTTTAGTTAATCTATTGTTATTTCATAGGCATAGTTTGTATTAGAATCAAATGAATCATTCATTGTAATATTATCTTAGAAATTAAAATATTATTTTTGTATAATTATATTTATTTGTCCCAAGATTTTTGAAGATATCTCTTTTCTTTTTAGAAGTTTTAAATATGTAACCTACGTATATACGCAAATGGATGAAACGGTTTAGGTCGATGAACTAACTCAGTACCTAAGTAATAAAGATTATTTTATCTTCCAGATTGATGCTCCTACCTTACTTAACAAAATGCCACTAATGTACAAGTATTAGACGTTGACAAGAGTAACAAGAATTGCGAAGCTGAAGTGGCAGTGGGCTGGGCACATCGCTCGTAGAACTGACGGCCGTTGGGGCAGAAAGGTTCTCGAGTGGCGACCACGTATCGGAAGACGCAGGGTAGGCCTCCCACAAGGTGGACCGACGATCTGGTGAAGGTCGCGGGACCCAGCTGGATGAGGTTAGCGCAGGACCGGTCGTCGTGGAGATCCTTGGGGGAGGCCTTTGTCCAGCAGTGGACGTCTACAGGCTGATATGATGATATGATGAAGAGTAACAAACAAACATAAAGTACAAATGTCATTAATTTATTTTATTATTTAAGCACACACATAAGTTATATCAAGTTACAAAGTAGAAATAAAATAACATGTTCCATCACCAAAGCCTTTTCAACTTTATTAATAGTCACATTTCTCTAAAAGATATGCCAGCTACACCCGTGGACGTATTGCGGTATAGGTACCGAATGCATTATACATTTTTTCTTTTTTTTTCACCACAGTGACCGATGTAACATACATAATGAAGTCTCTTATGGGAGACGTTATCATAAAATGGTTATCTATCGTAAAATATAAAATTTTCCCATAAACCAGCCCCTTGGGTCGTGCGGTGCAGATTTTAGCGTATCACCTACTATAACATGTACAGGTTGTCACAAAATATGCCCGTTAACTTATAAAGGTACCTATATACCTAACAAGTTGTGTAAGACAGATTGAGGAGTAACAATGTACAGTTAAATAGGTTAAGTATTGTATATTTAAAATATATAAATAAAATTAATGCCTCAATACCGTCACTATCCCAATATCAAAGACAAAGTAGAGTCAAAGTCGAAATATTTTTTTGCGTATGAGTTTTTACAATAATTTTTACTACCACCGCTTCCTAAGGTGTTAGCGTTGAGAAGAAATTCTTTTTTATAAGTGACGACACATTTGACGCTTGACTGTATCCTATTTCAAATAAAGATTTTTCAGTTCCGATATTTAAAAAAATATATTCAAGGCAACTACTATATTTTATAGAAATCCATATGTAGTATTAGATTAGATCCAATCACTATAAAAAAAAGTTCATTTTCTTCTACCAGTCGGGTAAAAAGAAAAGAGAGAAATTTCTTGAAAGAGCGTTTGCATGAAGGGAATTTCAGATTTTTCCGCCAGTCTATAAATCGTCACTAGTACTACTGGTAGGTAGGTATGTCAATAAGGTATGTCATTTGTACTACCATAGTAGTACTATATACTACTACTATAGTAGTACTTCTTAGTAGTACTACTGACACGGAGGGGAAACTTCTAATTGTTTTGTGTTTTCCATATTTACCAAATGTTTTTCAAAAATTTCGAAGCACACTATACCTACGTACATATTTTGTTACGTAATGTGTAATGCCCAAATCTGAGCAGCATACCTGAGTTTATGGGGGGCGTTAACTTTAACATCTTTTCGTTTTGAGGGGATTTTATGACTCCCCTATAATTTATGGGGAAAATTTAATTGAAGAGAACTTGGTACAGTGATAGCTTATATCCCAGAATAACATAGAATACCTAATTTTAAACGCGGGAGAAGTCGCGGGGCGTACGCCAGTAATTTGGAAGTTTTTTTGAAAAAAGCATAGTATACTAAACTTAAAATAATATAATAAAAAATCTGGAAAAAATCGCTTAATGTGATAAAACCGCCTAAATTGCACTTAACCCTATACTTATTTTTATTTGCACAATCATCATCATATCAGCCCTTCAACATCCACTGCTGGACATAGGCCTTCCCCAATGAATGCCCACACGCGGTCCTCCGCCCTCCACAATCATAATTGTAATTGTAAATGTGAGACTTATATTTTTGTTTTTATTTTTAATATCAGCAATGTGTCATGTAAATTCCTCTACTCCTGTACCACTGCCAAACCAAGATATCAACAGAATGAACAGCCAAGAAAGAAGAAGGCTATTCATAGCAGCAACATTTACTATCTCACATAGTGTATGAACGTCCGTCGCACAGTGATTTGTTAGTTGGAAATGAACCAACATTGAGAGAGTATTGCCTGAAATCACTTTTCTGCATAAGTACAGTCGACGAAATATACAATTAAGCAAAGTAATTTGGATTTTTAAAAATTTAATATGTACTTAAACTTTTTAATTTTATGATTCTAATCAGTTTCTAGGGTATCGGCAGAACAGAACTGATACTCTAAAGCTAAGTTAAGCTCGTCTGTTTTTCTGTCTATCCGCCGGATAATTAAAAGCTACTGGACCACTGAGCTGACATTTGGAATAGGTATGTAAAATTGTTGGGTTTAGTTAAATATGGAAAAAAATCTACCAAAAAATCGAAATCATCCAATTCATATGTGTTTTATGCAAATAATGCAACACCTTTGTTAAAGAATATAAAACTTTATTATCTATCATATGAACAAAAACACACTTAGTTCAATTTTTAGTTTATTTTGTTCCATCTGTACAAATTTGTTTTAAATGGCTTATTTTGGCTAGTAGTTTCGTATAATATCAGATGCACAAACACTTGGCGATTATTATAAAAAAACATCAGATCTTTCGTATCTCGTTCGTTTCGAGCAATAACTGCTTAAATAAATAAAACAGCAGTATCACTGCTTTCTCGTTCATTTTAATTCGTAAATATGTAACAAAATGTTAAACTAGATATTGACGATGACTGTACCAACTGTACGTCGTGGAGTAGCCTTGACTTTGCCAAAAATCAGCGTCTAGACGCGGAAACCCTCGTTCATGCTTCCTCCACTCATGTATAAATTATTTAAATATACCGAATATTTAGTAAAAATACGGCCGGCCACCGCCAGACATGCAGGACTTTCAAATATGGTCGTACGACTTATTTTATTTGAGAAACCATTAAGAGTATAATTATATTCTTATCTTTATTTCTTAAGGGACCATCAGGAATACCTGCCAATCCTTTTGGATTATTTTTGTGCCAAACCTCTCTCCACCAACGGTGTCCCAATCGGGTTTTGGTGCATTCACATACTCCTTAGAATAGACCTCACCAACAAGCCCATAATAAAACATACTAAAAGTTTCGAAAAATCATTGGTAGGTATGGGCCAAGGTTTGAACTCACGACCTTAAGAATGTTTTTAGGGTTCCGTACCTCAAAAGAGGAAAAAAGGAACCATAGGATCACTCCGTTGTCCGTCTGTCAATACCATTTTTCTCAGGAACGCGTATAGAAGTAGAAATTAATATCAAATACTCAGGTCTACAGTCCCTTGGAGTCGTGAAAAATCAGACTTCTAAGTCATCGCAGTCAAAAGATATCGCCGTTTTTTTAAATTTTGGTCTCGGTAACAAAAATCGTATTCACACTTCCGCGCGTTTCCTAAAAACAACATTATTAGGTAAGTTTGAAGCGTCTCCCGGGCGGAGTATGGCAGTGGCTTTTATCTGACACGACCAAAACAGAGGGGTGTATGATTTAGTGATTCGTGATGTGGCGGAAAGCTCGATAGAGCAGCCACTGGGAAAACAGGCTGGATGTTGATGCCTGTGTTGTAGATTTGAAATAAAATACAACACAGTAAAAATATAAAAGTATTTCATCGCGTATCAAAGCATTGTTTCGTTGCGGAGTTCCTATGACCACCTCCCGACTGCATCATCAGAACAGGTTCATGGTACTTACCATATTTTTACTGCATTGTCACCGAAGTTACGTATTTTCAGATCATTCGACACCGGGAAGTCGTTCAAACTTGCTGTGCTTGCGGCTATTGATTCATGATAACTATCCTCTGCTTAATTAAACCGTTTGTACTACAGAACACGGAAAAAGCTTGCTACGCTTTTACTATTTCTGTGGTTTTACAAACACAATTACATAACCAAAACCAAATAAAAATTTACTGGGTACTCAAAACATGAAAAAAATGTCATAAATAACTTAAAGCTAAGCTATGACAGAATTCACATCAAACATTTCATTCAATATGTACTCGCTTATGCCGATGCCGCCGCACCCCTCAAAAGTGTCAAAACGGAACAAAGCGAGCGACGCCGGGCGGCGCGCCTGTTTATCAGGTGACACGTCAATCAGGGTTTCCGCACAAACGAATAGGGACTTTGTATTGCGATGTTGGAAGAACATCATTGGATAAGGTTTATTGGTATTTAAGGTAATGTTTCAATAACTCAAAACTTTCGATTTTACAAGAAATATTTTTTTTTTTTTTGTAATGTAACTACAAATTTACGGTTAACGGATTTTTTTCTTTACTTGTGCTGTAAGGCCTTGCTTCTTGCCAAATTTCATGTTTCTAGGTCAACGGGAAGTACCCTTATTAGGGTTTGATTACCAAAATACTCAAAAATGTGGCAAAATCGGCCATATCTTTTGACTGCGTGGACTTAGAAGTTTGATTTTTTCACAGCTCCAAGGGACTGCAGACCTGCGTATTTGATATTAATTTTAACTTGATACCTCCACGCGTTTCTGAGAAAAAGGGTCTTGACATACATTGAGGTACGGAACTCTAAAAAAGTCCCTTATGTTATATTCTGTTATAACTGTAAAAAATTTTTCTTTCGTTATTTCAAAACATTCGTAAGAAATAGCTAACAAAACACATGTTTGTTGTTTACACACGGGGTGTTCAGAAATGTTATTACCTCCGTGACAATAATGTTCCCCGCCGCACCGGCGCCTATGGTGCGAACACCGTGAAAGCCTTACGGGGAGTACAGAACCCACGTTAAAGTTCGTGTGACATTTTCGATTAACTCGTTGCGCAAACAATAGGCGTAGGTACTACAATTTTTTGAGATAAAAATGTCTTTATAGAGTGATACTCATCTGCAAATGTTCGAAGTTAAACAGGTCTGAGCTTTCAATTTTAGCACAAACTCCATTCGTTTTTAAACAAACAAATAAAACCGCACCACTTTCTCAGTCACTCAATAAGTACCTATCGCACTCGTATTTCGCACGAACGATACTTAGCACAAATGACATGTCGCACAATCGTACATCGCACAGTCGTATTTCGCACGAACGATACTTAGCACAAATGACATGTTGCACAATCGTACCTACATCGCACAGTCGTATTTCGCACTAACGATACTTAGCACAAATGACATGTCGCACAATCGTACATCGCACATTCGTATCTCGCACGAATGATACTTCTCGTAGGCATGTGTCGCACTCGAGTAATAGTCCCACTTTTACCTCAAAAGTCAAGTTATTTTAGCACGATTACAATACTTCCTTTACTACTAATAGTACACCTACATTTCGCGTAGGTTTATGCGTTCTGGCGATATGCGTATTTATCATTTCGCGTATTTGCCTTTATATTGCGTCGAGAGGTAAAAATCACACATCACCTGAGCTTTAACCCTGCAATGTCTTTTCAATAACCATCTTTATTTCGACGCAGTCATACAGTCTAACTAAAACGTAGTAAAACTTATTTTTCCATTCCACTGGAGACTGAAAGGCGTCAGGGATCTGTGCCAAAAGGGAACGTACACCCACGCACAAAAGTATGTGTAGAGTGAATGAACGGGGTGAAGGTCGTACAAGTGCGCAGCTGAGTGTCCTTGGATACCTATTACAGATGTGAGGACGTAAGATAGGTTTGAAATGTTTCTGAAAATAGATCATCATTGAGTGTCAAAGTATGCGAGAATGGTCGCAAAAGATCGTGTAGCTAGTCCATAAAATTGTAAAAAAATGCGACAGAATTGACAATGACACTTGCAATTAAAGCAACGCCATCTATTGCAAATTTCGCTACCTAAAAATACAAGCACCTTATTAACATAATTCGTTGCTTCTTTTCATAGACGGCTTCTATACCTACCGCATTTCGCAATATTGAATGAACTAAATAAATATACATAACATTATGTAACCTTGAAGATAACCCAACTATTCCCTTCCCAATAGCTACAATGTTCAGACTCGATGGCGCCTTGTCGGTTTACATTCACTCTGTGGAGCAAACTTAATCTCGAGACATTTTTCTTATTTCTGGCAGGATCCATAGGCGATCTACAATAACATATTTATACGACAGGTTACTGAGATCGTTGTATATTTATGAGACAAATATAGGTTCTATTGATCAGACCAAGAAATGGGAAAAACAATTGTTGTCATTCACATTTTGAGCGACATAGGTCTAGTGGGAAAGGGAACGCCATTTAATTATATTTTGAAAAAATACAAATTTAAATTAAACCGATAGTATTGAGGTCAAAAGCCTAAATACACTCGCCTTACGTTCGTGATGCCGTGGGTTCGAATCTTGCCCCGTACCTAACAATGAATTTTTCAGAACTTAAGGACCTATCTATAATTTTTTTAATACCACAGCGTGTTATCTATCAAACTACTACAGTTCTACCCAAAATAAAAACAATAACTCATGAATAGATGAAATACAAAATCAACAATAAAAATTTAATCTAATAATCTAAATCCACTTAATATTTTCATTTTATACATAGCAACACCTAAATGCTCCTGCCATTGCAGTTTCCTGACATGTGGCCTGTAGGTAGTAAACATTTATTACAATTGGATTTGAGCCCAACCCATAGCTTTTAAGAGTAGCCCCTTAGGGGGGCCTCAGCCCCTCACGTCAATCATATCACACAAGTAGGTATAAAGTGCGAATTAAACAAATTCCTGCAATGAGTATGACCGGAAGCGTCTATTTTGACGAGGGGCAACACTGAAATGGACAGGGTTGTCAGAATTTGGTGTTTATCTTCAACATCCGTTAATGGGGAACTCTAGCTATACCCAAGTTGCCTATACAACGGGCAGCGTCGGTTTTCATGTGAGTTTTAGATCTATTTGTATGACTATTTGTAATTGAAAATATAGTTAATACCCGTAATTTCTATAATATCGTATGTTATTTCAGGATATACCCCTAAACCGCTCCGAAACAGCAAAATTTATTATTATTGTAAGTGAGGTCATCATCGAGTGATTACTTTTACAAAATGTAATGAATTTCGCCTCACTGTAAAAGTTAAGAGTGACAGATGGATGATGAATTGAGGACTGGCTGATTTCATTGTAGGATATTGGGGTAAGGAACTCTAAAAATTTAAGACAAATAAACATTAATGTTTGGATTTGTACGGATTTTGATGCGAATTTATTCAACGTGCAACTAAAATATTCCGAATTTTTCAACTTACATTAGTAGCTAACATTTCCACAAGAGCGACGAACCAAGCTTGCTTACAAAACGAAATGCCAAAATCCCGTAAATAATAATCCGGCAAAAGCCGACAGAAAAATGGCAAATCTCGAAAAACAATGCGAGACCAAAAGGCCATAAAATGCAAGGTAAGCCCATTATCAGAGCGCGGTCACGTGTGCAGCGGAAATGCAGCCGACGCCATATTTCATCGCGGCCGGATGTGACGCCCCGCGTCATGCGAGTTTTGAGTTTTTTGCGGTCGGGCGTGCCAAAATAAGAACAAAAGTTAACCTATTTTTGTGTAGTTCAAAATTATTGTTGGAAAAAGTTATTATCGTTTCCATAGATAAATTAATTAGGCATTGATCAGTGAAAGTGTATGAAAAATATGTAGACACGACCGGTTGCAAATAATTTCAATAAATTTCTAAATTGTCGAACAAAAATTGTTTAGATAGTACATGTTACAGACATAGGTTAATGTATCTATTACGAATGAAATTTTCCTAGTGATCGATAAAGCTGTATTTTATCGACTAATAGATGTTTTCTAAAACATCGCTAGGTACTTCAATAAATTTTAACCAGAAACAACATGTGCCTATTTCAACTATACGTATTATATAATTATTAATTTGGCAGATTCATTTGTCGTTAGCGTAGCATCTAAGCCCTAATAACTCGTTAAATGTATGAACTACTTAATATTTAAGACGCCCTTAACTGCTATATGGTAATATGGGGACGCATTAATGTCCGGTACTTCTTAATGTTTTTCTGAATCTTTTTCAACATTCTCCCAGAGGGGCGATGTTACCTCCCCGGAAGGTTTACGAAAGGCAACTAGACCTTTGAGATTTAATTTGAAGAAATTAATCTCAAAGGTCTAGTTCAGATTTTAAATATTAAAAGAGAGTTTAAAGTAATAACAAAGTGCAAATATGCTGTGCTAAGCAGTGACTACATATTTGAGCCGTTTGGGGTCGAGACGCTCGGACCGTGGGGACCGGGAGCTCACCGTCTCTTTCGAGAGATGGCGAAGCGTCTGGTCGAGGCTACTAACGACCAGAGGGCTGGGCATTACCTCGCTCAGAGGATCAGCCTCACAATCCAGCGGGGTAATGCCGCCAGCCTTCTGGGCACGCTCCCAGCGGTGGGGAGCCTCGAGGGTTTTTTTTTTTATAATTTATATTTAAGTTTAGTTTCAGTTTTATAACAAAGTTTAAATATTTTAAACTATATGGAAAGCTCAGCTCAGGAATGGATGGCAATAGAATGATGATTAATTAACAGGCAATTTTAGAAGTAATAACTTTTAACTTCAAGCACTTCGTAGAGGTAATTTCGTAAGATCATTATTTTTCAAAACTAAAGGAAAGCTTTTACGTATAGCAAAAGGTTGATTAGTTTTTTATTAACTTCTCTCAGACTCAGTACAGATTCAATTTAGCTTGAAACAACAGTTTTCACACCACTTCGAGTACGTCGTTTATAAAAAGTTATTCAAACTACATCTGCCGCCGTCAATTTCGGAGCAAAAACTTCCAATTTTCCATTCGATGTGCTCCTCTTGTTTTATAAAATATCAATTTTGCCGTCGCCTTGCATGTATATTATTTTTTAATAGGGTTGTCGTATCTGTGATCAGGTCACTGATCAGATGGCACCAAAATAATAATGATCAGATACCACCGTGATCAGGTAGGAATAATATTATTATTATACTGATCAAGCAGAAATCGTTACTAGTAATTTATTTAAAGCTCAACGACTCAATAACTATTTGGCTAGTGTAGTTGGAATTTAAAATTGAATCCATTCATTGTTGCTCTTGACAGAAGAAAACAATTTAGGTTTCTTTTTTTAAGATTTCTACGTGAAATAGTGATTGTGATCCACAGAGCACGCTCAGGCCCGCCACGGGCCGCGCGGCGACGCCTGCGCGTGCGCTGTGATTCTGTATTCTGATATGATATCTTGTTTCTGCTTATTATCATAAAATATGTATACCTAAGAAAAAAATTTTTCTGACAACAATGGCCAGGGAATTAATTTTAAAAATCTAAATAAAAATAACAATATAAATCTTATTATAAATAATGAATCTCACGTAAGCTTCTCAAAATTATCAGGTACCTATATGTTTAGTTGGACATGGGACAACCTGATGACAACCCTATGCACCACCAGCACTCTGATAACCATGGCATCTCCCCCGCGAAAATCTTTAATACATTCACGTGAAGGGGGAGGGGTAGCCTCCAAGTTTTGGTCATGAGATGAGCATGAGACTCCTCTGATCCGGATCAAACTAAGCAGAGGTAGTGCATCGCGTGGGGTGCTTATCTAAAGAAAGGCGACGACTAGCAGGCGCCAGTGAGATTTTTTTTTTCGATTTTATTTTTTTATACAAAAGGCTTTTTGGCGGGATTTTGACAGAGATGGTTCTCTTTTATTTAGCCTTCCCAAAAAAATTTTTGGGGGTTTTGGTGCATATCTGTGATAGTTTTATATGCAACAAGTGCCTATTAGAGTGTATATTGTGCGGGAAAGTTTAATAGAAGCGAGTAATGACTCAGCAAGATCGTTACAATTTCTCCCTTGTTTAATCTTCATTAAACCTACTATCAGTTACTGCGGAAGTGAACTGCAGTGTGGATCACCGAATTGGCACTAGTTTGCCTGAAGGACTTTGTTTCCAATTGCTCTATTCGTCGTTGCTGGGGTGAAAAGTTGTTCTCAGGAGACCAAATTTATTTGTATCTCATGCCTTTAAATCTCTCGCTATATCAGGATTCTAATTGGAATCCCTCGCTACGCTCGTGTTTCAATTCTACAATCCTTCGCTTGCTCGGCATTGAAAATCAGTACTCGCAGCAAAAATCAACTTGGCTCTCTCGTTGCACAAGTAACTATTAAACAAGCTGTTGCCCGCGGCTTTGGCTTGTATTTCCTTTCAATCTAAAATTAAATATAATATCACGTCGACAATCGACAATAGCTCGGTATCCAACTGTACACCATCAGCGTCGATTCCACTCCCCGATCTCTGCATTTAGGGTTCAACTGTCAAATGATCGTAAAATACGACCCCTAAAATATAAACATGCACAAGTCGCCGGGTCGGCGCCAAGCAAGCAATCTCGGGAAGTGGTGCGCGATGAGTTATTGGTACGGAACCTCCTTCATCAATACATTTAATGTCAAACAATTTGTAGGGAACCTCGGCATTGACAGGCGGTATGTTCTTGTATTAAATATTAGTGTAAACAACAACATTATTATTCCCTCATATACTTACTTAAAGTTATAATTAAAAATAACGTACTAAGGGCTTCTTTCACCACTTCCTGATATTGTTATAGATAGTAATCTTAGTGATAAACTAATCTATCAGATAAATCTGTGTGATAGACTATATAAAATATATAAGATATAGGCAATCAGATACCTGTGAAACCTAAAAAACAGGCTATCTGTCAAATAACCTGCAGATAGGGTATCTGGGACTTTATCAGCAAGCGGTGTAAGAGGCCCTAAGTATAGCAAAAGTGTCGTGTCGGTAGTACTTTTACACTTTTGTCGGCCTAGCTCTCATTAGGAGTGTAATAACGTGCTATTATGGAACTTCGTTTCAAAACCTAAAGGGACCTACAGATCTTTACACTAGCTCAAAGCACAGCTGAAAGTAAAAAATAACTTTTTTAAATATCAAACACTTCGCTACATTAAAAATGTTTTGGAATCTGCGATCATCAATACTAGTAATAGTATTGACCAAGAAGTTTCAAACCTCTTTGGTCGCGCGCGCGCTCCCTGTGGAGATCGCATCTTGCATATTAAGTATGGGAAACGAAGAAAAAATTGGTGTCAAAATCCGGGGGGGTGCGGACAAAGGAAGCGGATTAGCGGGAGGAGATTGCTAATACAAATTAATATGGAGTTTGAAAATGAGAATGTGTGAGTGAGTATCAATTTTGATATACATTTGACACGATTTTGGCACCCCCTAAAATGCTTTTGTTACTCATCCATATGGGAGTAGCTTTTTTTAAAAATTCATGGTATTGACGATCGCCGTTGAAATAAAGTTTTTACAACCATCACGTTTAAACAAAAGGGAACTGAATAGTAACGATTTTAAGGGAGTCTTTGAAGCAGGCTGAAGAGGGCTAGAGCCTCTCCTCTATTATTATCGTAATTCTAACTTTCCGTGCAATCCATTCAAACATAAATACCCTTTCTCGCATCCATTTTACCCATCATCCATTCATGGGCGAGGAAGGCGAGTTAAAGCCACCCACGCACTTGAGCGGTGCCTGTTGGGGAAAGTAAGAGAGAACGTATACGCTTCTACAACAAACTACCAGAAGAAATCTTAAATATGAATGACAGAAAATTTAAGACCTACATTAAACAATAACTTTGTAAGAAAGCTTATTATAGGACAGTCGATTATCTAAATGACAAAGATGCTTGGTGTTAATGTTACTTCAGGCGAGGCTTTCTTTACAAAATAATGTTATGTACAAACTTGATTTTAAAAGATGTGTTGCGGAAGTTTGTTGCGCCGCTTCTTCTTCCCAGCTCTATATAACACCGTGGAGGCGGTGGTAGATAAAAAATTGACGTTGTATAAATGTACCCAGTGTACTTACATGCAATAAAATACTTTGAATTGAATTTTGAATTGAATTGAATTTGAATTGAATTGAATTGAGAAAGTAAGCGCACAACCTCACCTGACAACGTCCCAAGGTACGGCACATTCCTCCGAGGTGGGTTGGGACTTCTGCAGACAGTAAGTAATGTTCTAGGCTTCTGCCAAGGTTAAAACTATATGGATGGTATGACACATCACCACAGACAGTTTTGGGTTAGGACACACACCACAGATCGACGTGGAGATCCTTGGGGGAGGCCTTTGTCCAGCAGTGGACGTCTACAGGCTGATATGATGATGATGACACACTACAGCACCGAACCGAACGAATCGAACCGAGGGTTCGATTGAAAGCAGAAGGCGGCTGCTTTTGATAATGTTGACAGATTGACGACAGTTTGTATTGAAAGACAGGGGTATGGAAGGGGCGAGGGAGGGGAAGAGAGGATGCACACACACCTTGAAACATTGTACTTACATGTAAGGCCGTGACACTTACTCTAATCATAAAACAGTGTCAATGGCAGTCGTGATCGGTTTTTATTTATTTAAAAAAAAAACGGTGCATCAAAAACCAGATTCGATTTGTCTGTGCACCGCGAACGTTAACATGAAATTGTATTGACACGACTATACACTAGTAGTTCCGTGAGAACAGTAGACCTCGCCAGCCCATATAAACCAAACCTAAAAGAAACGAACAGAAGTCAATTTTGCAGTTGGAGACAGATTAAGTACTAATGTGACAAAAATTAGCACTTTAAAGCTTAATATTTCGCAAACGGATCCCTGAATCGAAAAATGTTTTTTACACACCCGCAATATTTTTGAAAGTTCTATCCAACGATACCCCAAACCATGGAATTCACAAGAAAAAAAAAGTTCACTCCCACTTTGCGAGTATGGTAGGTACTCTAAAAAAAATGTTTTTCAAAATTTTATTCTACTCATTTTGTCGGCTTAATTAATTTATACCTATGCCAAATTTTTGTCAAAATCGGTTGAACAATGCGACCTGTAGAGAATTACAGACGGACAGAATGACAGAAAGACTGACAGACGGACAATAGCATTTTTGGCCAATCTCGAAACTGAGACGCTTCGCTCGCTTCGCTCGCTCGGTCAATTAGTACGTACATTCTGTGGTCGTTACAACGTTGGCCCGCAGACCACGGCCAGTGTGTGAGGAGCTTAATTCGCATTCGCCGGAAGTCCTGGGCGACCGGAAGCGAGCACGGCGGTTCGGGGCGCCGCCGCCGCATTTGCATACATTCCTAAAATATGCATGCATGTTGCTTGCTTTCAATTTGTCCTTTCATGTTTGTTGTTATGTTAATTTACTTAAGGGGTGTTTTATTGAACTCAAACTAAGGTACGAATTAAATGGAAAAGAGTTTTCCTATATTAGGTTTTTGGCCTATAATTTATTAAACATTTAAAAATAAGCTAGACTTATTATGTCATGCTTGAGTACATAAAATGCGACAGAGGTGACAGCGGCGGTTGAAACGTCTAGTTTACCCATTTATGTGCAGAATTTAACTTAAGCGTTACTTCAAGCGCACTTGAAACTCGTTAGGGACGCGACGTGAATTGCTTAATTGGGCTCTTGACGCGTTAGCTCACAAAGTTACCTGGTTTGTATATAACTTGACAGGCAGCTTAAAGTAGCCAACTTTGTTAACGTGTCTTACCTGAAACAAAAAATATAATTATTAATACTATGAAGCGAGTTATAAGATTATTTTTGTACATAATTAAACGGCTAATGAAACTTATAAATGCACAAAATGAAATTTTCAACGGCCCAGACGGTTTACTGTTTGTTACCCGTTCCAACGTGAAATGTTTTTGACCCGGAATGGGATATAACATCCTTTTTACCGACTTCCAAAAAGGAGGAGGTACTATGTTCGGCTGTATGTACGTTTTTTTTTTTTGTTCCTTTTATGTATGTTCACCGATACTATTTTTAAATGTTATTCAAAAAATTTTAACCCGTTCTAATCATGCCCGTTTCTTAGTTTTAAAGTTTGTCAATAGATGACGTTACGTGTATTTTACACCCCGCTATCATTTGGTTCTTCGCAACATTTTAAAGATAGGACAAACCCAAATTATCCACATATTATTATTAGTATAGTTTCTGTGACCGAACTACTAAATCAAAAGAAGACGGGACGAAACAATCGAACGTCGAACCTAATACCCCTGACTATTGAGACAAACTCCCGAACCAGTAAAACCACCGAGGCAGTCAAAGTATGAAATCAGGTATAATGAATGAGTCCCACCCTCTGTTACCTCAGCGTCCATTTCGTGAGATTTAGCAAAGAATCCATAGTAAAACTCGGTCGTCGAACTAACGAAGTTACACAGCGAGCCAGCCAGCCCGACGCCGCGCGCAGCGGCCTTATTCTGTTTGGGCAAAACTACTATAAGAATATGTCCGAACGCTTTCCGCCCGTAACCCGTAAGGGTTTTGCCAGGGAATCACACATGCATGTTTGCTAAGAGTGTAATAAATGTATGGGATATGTAATAAATAAAATACTGAGAACTCAATGTGGTACAAGATTTTATTATTTCACTAACGGACGGCCCGAGTCTTAGTCCGCGTTAAAAGGTATCATATACTCATATACGAGTAAGCTATTACTGTAACAATTAAAATCCGTTCATCCGTGTGTGATTGAGTAACAAACATACGATCTTTCGAATTTATTTATAGTAGTAGAATAGTGTGATGGCAACAACGTAACAAGATAGTTTTCCTTTGTCCAGTTTACACAAACAATAAAGCTAACTGTAGATGGTAATTTTCCAGAATAGAGACGCTGACCCGGAACTCAGGTTTACGAGTTCCATCGGGTTACTGTACGACCCAAATATGAGATTTAACTTGTTTACGCCATTTCTCATTGGACAATAAAAAACGGGTGATAATAGTCCACCACGCTGGCTCATTGCAGTTTGGTGGACTTCACATGCGCCTTAGAATTCCTTTTTTGGCTATGTTGTAACTAATACGTACATTATTTTCAAAAGAGCATGCAAGTATCTAGCCTCGTATGAGGTCTATTTTGTAGTTTTTGTGTCTTCAAGTGCATTTTTAAAGGGTTAATAGTCAATAGTGGATTTTGTCCTAGAAAAAGATATTTAGGTCGGTCGTGATAGGACACAAAAACTCAAATGTAAAAAAAATCTGGGACTGAACGACCACACCTCGTGGTCCTTACGAGGCTATATAGAAGCCCAACGCTTGTAGACATCTTGCGTAAGGCCGCGTTCAGGTAGAAAGCTGGTAACCGGCGCCGACGCTAGCACCGATGAGCGCCGACACCCTCTAAGATCTGCTCCAATGCATTGTGTAGTATGACAATAACTAATTATTTCATCTGTGGTAGTAATACCAGTAACGACAAGGCTTTTTGGCGGGATTTTGTCGGAGACGGTTGTCTTTTTTAATTAGTTTTCCTAAAAAATGTATATTGTAGGTTTTTTGGTGTATATATTATTATATCTGTGATAGTTTTTTAAGCAACAAGTGCCTAATATAAGTGTATATTGTGCGGGGTAGTTAAATAAAAGCGTGTAACGACTCTACCGAATTCTTACCAATTGCCCCTTGTTAAATCGACACCAAACCTACTATCAGTTTAGTGCGGTGTTAGCTGCAGTGTGGATCACCGGCACTAGTTGCCGGAGGCCGTGCTGCGGTTTTATGTATTCGTGATTTTTAACTATGATTTCGGCCTAGGATACTTGTTTCCAATTGACCGTTAAACCATTATGTAAAAAAAAAACAGTAAAATCAATCGCCGGTAGATCGGCGCCGGTTTCCAGCTTTCTACCTCGGCCCGACGTACAAACGAAGCTGATGTAAGAAAATAGATTAACAATACATAATTGATAAGGTAACGCGCTCATCTCTCACACGTGACTAATGGACTGGAAGAGATATGACGATGTTGAGGAATAGACGCCGCCCGTCATCAATAACCTGCACCTTGGCGCTGAAACGAACCTGCTTTGTTCTTTGTACCATTATTTATAGATTTTATATTACAAATAGAATTATTTGTATTGGTAAGCTACCGAACTTGCAAAGAAACCATAGGTGGGTCATGTTATTTCGTTATGTGACCAAATAGCGACCAAAAATCTGTTCAGGTTATAGTATCTTTGAAGTTCTTGCGATTTGTGACTTAATAACTGGTTAATTGTAATTATGCACAGAAAACAATCTTATTATCTGCATCAGGTAGCCACACCAACAATCAATTAATTAGAGATTAGTTACGATCGAACTAACGTGTGATCGTCATCTCTGTCTATGTCATTTCTGTCTGCACGCAGTAGACAGAAATGACATAGCGTAGACAGAAATGACAATAGGAACAAATAATAGCGCAACAGTAACGGAAGAAACAGACAATGAAAATAAAATTGAAGGAGATATTAGAACAAAATTAAATGATTATGCAACAGATAATCAAACATAATGATGCTGATTAAATTTTATATTAATGCTATTTTGATCTCAATAAACCAAAAAACGAACATTGATTTTATAAATTCTTGTTTTTATTTTCCTCCCAGTAGAATTACTCACAAATTAGTTCAGTGGCTTTATAAAAGCTTGCTGACTGACAGCCGTTTAATGAATAATTAATAATTCTGCAGAATAAATAATTTACACAAAATAAATTAATGCCTACCGCACTTGTTAACGAGTTTCGAAGTCATTGTTTATTAACAATACACAACGCGATTACGCCAAGGTGTGTGGGGGTTAAGATGCCTATGTTGTTATTACTTACATAATCATAACAATGAATGACAAAAAGTAACAAAAAAATTATTGCTTAGTACACTGGTTACATTTAGTTAGACACGTAAATATTTAACGGCGGCTCAACAAAGTATTATTAGGTAGGTACTAATTTTTGCAATCAATAATTAGATATTTTTACATAAAAATGTATGTAATAAAATGCCTTCATTTTATTTAGTACAACAAATCTTTATTAATACCTGTACAAATAACTAATCGTCTAGCTTGCTACATACATAACGTCCAATTTCATATTATTATGCATTTAGCAATGTTTTTAGTGAAAAACACAGTTGATATAGGAAGTTTAAGCGCTTCACCTTCACCGCGCTCTTAACGCCCCTGTAACGAGAAGGGGTGACCAGTAAATGAAACATTCACTCGTTCAGGTGACAGGCAAGTTGGGCTTTGATGTTGGAGACGCTGCTGAACGTTCTAAGGACCTGCTGAGCCTTTAAATTTTGGACCTACTTATGCTAAATTAAAGTCTTGTTTTACTACCTGTTTCCCGCTGCTTCACTCGCGTAGAAAAGTTTTTCCCTCGGGAACAGCTTTTCGCGAGGTATCATAGATCTTTATATTCCTATACTTAGTTCAGGAGATTCTAATTTGAGATTTTAATTTTTTTAATTTTATTTATTAAGGACAACCAACAAATTTTACACTCTACTTGCTAATTACTGAAACATGTATGATAGAAAAATCTAAGTGCTGCCTTAGTTATAGGCTGCCACGACATGCATTATATAAAGAAGTGAAATTGTGACTTGTAAATAAAATTACCTATAAATTTAGAGCTAAATTACATTTTTTGAGATCCTCCCTATGTGAGAAAACTGTGAAAAATCAAAATTAAAAGTTTTAGATGTGAAGTGATTTAATTGCCTTTTTGAACTTGATAAGGTTATCTGAAAATACGTCAATTTCTGTTAGTTTGCATAAAGAGTTATACTGTCTCTGTAGTCTGTTTAGAGTGTTGTTATGGCCCAGGTTACTGCGGAAAGAGCTGACTTTAAATGGAGTTTGAGATTTGATTTGTGTATTTATAAATATGAACAAACATTATTTATTTATCAAATAATGTAAACAAACTTCGGACAACACCAAGTCGTGGTCGTAGAAAAGCATCAGCAATAGTCTCAGAGGAGTTGCGGTGCGGTCCAAGTCACCCGTCAGACTTTTAGACAAATGTCTGAGACACGTCGCCGCCAAATGCTTTGTTTGTTTCTCACCTTTCATATTCAAATGGAAGCTCAGATTTGCTGCGAAATTTTGAGCAAGCAAAAATTTTGAAATCTACGAATAAATGACATATTACTTACTCGTAAGGCAGCACACTTAACAACTATTACTCTATTTTAGGTACCATAAAGTTTCATCAACATCTGTTCAGTAGTTTTTGCGTAAAGGGTAACAAACTTCCAAACATCCTTACAAACCCGCGTTCATAATATTAGTGGGAAAGATTTAACGGGTTTTTGTTTCTCTTTTAAAAATACAAATTTTTTTGACAAGTGTTGTTTTTGTAAAACGCCCTCCAATTGCACCGCGAATATTAAATTTAAGCCACAGAATTTTAAGCGAACAAGTTTGTAACAAGCGACACGAGTTCATGAACTCATTATATGAAGTGTCATACACACGCCTCGGAGCGCTTTGTCTATCGTGTTTACTATACAGCAACCAGTGTTGGGCGGTTTGTAACCGATTACTGATTACACCATTACTTGTCATGTCATCGAGCACAACTTGATTAATGTACAGTCAAGGTTCATAAGTGCAGTAGAAGTTTCGCAACTCAATAGATTGAGAGTTGAGAGATCAGTTTCACTTACCTACGACTTTCTTTTTTATCTGTACCCACACAAAAATGTAAAAAAAATGATTTTGGACAAATTCACACACGGCTGTTTAGTACCAAATTAAGCCGAGGCTTGTGGATGGGTACTCAACAAATGATAAACATACATAAATAAATAAATAAAATAAATTAATAATGTTTTGACCAATCCACACACGGCTACTGTTTAGTCCCAAACTAAGCCGAAGCTTGTAAATGGGTACTCAACAACTGATAAACATACTAAATACTTTTAAATAAATACTTAAATACATACAAACACACAGTATCCGAAAACCAACAGTTATGCTCATCACACAAATGTTGGCCCCGCGTGGGAAAATACTTTTAAATAATTATATACTTAAATAAATACACACGCACATATTATATCCACTAAATGTTCTTAGATATTTACGATGAATTGATGACTCATTGCTATGACAATAAGGTTTAAAACACGCTATTGACTTGGGTGGTCAGTTATATCTAATTGGTTTTCGTGTTGTCGTGCGCACCGCTGTACAGAAAAATGACTCTTAGCGTGGTACTGCACTTGTGAACCTTACTGTACCTAGTAATCAGTAATCATCTGGTAATCATGATAATGTTAATAATGCCATTTACATCTTCAATCCAGTTGCATCTCGGTTGAGATGATTTAGTCTATGGCGCAGATTGAAAGAACGATACGGCTTCTTTCCATAGACCTTAAAGTACATGGAATTTAACCCGAGAGCAGGATTTGAACCTACGATCGATCTAATCGAGACCTCTCTCTAATGTGAATCTGAGTTAAACCTTCAACTTCTGTTTCTTCAATAAAATGATTCAGACGAGATAGGGCAGTTTATCATGGGTAACAATTTAGGAGAGAGAATAAATAAGGGCTTGCTTGTACTTTTATTTCTGAATCATAGTTCTTGGAAAAGGGTGCCTCCCTATATATAATACTTTATGTACGTATTGAAGGTTTTTGAGGGCATTTAATCATAAGATTAGTAACACTACGAAGGCCGTAGTAGTCATAAACGAAGTAAGTATTTAGAAAGGAGGTTTATCTACAAATAACAATATCGGGTTCAGTGGAGAGCCTTGGGAGAGGCATATGTCCAGCAGTGGACTAGTACGGGCTGATGACGATGATGATCCACAAATAAAAGACTGAGTTCACGACTAATTCGTAATACTTACAACGTAAAATTGTAATAACTATGGTTTAACCTCCTGAGTCCTGGGAGAGGTAAACGAATTTTTTTATTTCTTTTTTTTTAGTTTTACGTTTTGTTTTATTTTTAATTTTTAGTCCTCAAGAGAAATAAACGTCAAAAAATTACTTTTTAAATGGCTTTACGTTATGTTTTATTGGCCGTGGGTTCCCAGGAGGCTAAAAGTCTAATGTATGAATCTCAGTTAAATTAGGCTACGATTAAACACACTGGGACCTCATTTTAAATAGAGTGAGCATTTAATTTGATCAATGCTTCTCAGCAAAGGCTTACGACTAGAGAGAAGACAGTAAACAGCGCCATCGACCCGTCTCCCACAGTTCCTAATACAGCATTAAACTATTCGAGAGTAGTCAAAATCAACTCGCTTAGTTGTACAATTTGTACACTTACTTGTACTTGTTAGTTGTAATTGTGACCCGCTGTCCGTCTAAGCTCTCCGCAGCGCTGGGAGTTTGAGGATTGGGGGTTTTGTTTGAGTTTGAGCTGTTGTGTTGTATGCCCTTGATAAATTGAAAGTAGTTAGGGAGAAATATTATGTTACCCTAGTTATACGTTCTTGGATTTAAAAAATAGGTGTGTGTTTTATTGAGATAATTATACTAGTCTTGTATGTAATTATTTTAAATCAAATCAACGACCAATTATTTATGTCCCCACCGTTGGGGCACTCGGGTTTCCTCACGATGTTTCCCTTCACCGTTTGAAAGCGATCAGTAAATGTACTTAAGTTTCGAGAAAAACCCATTGGTACATGGTATGGCCGGGGATCTATCTCAGATTTGTCGACATGGCTGACTGCGTCTTTCCACCGACGCTCTGAAGTTCATTAATTTCTGTTAAATTTAATTATAATTCTACTTAAACCTGAGTTTTATTGCTTATTATTTATTACTGAAATATCCATTAGAAATATGAAATCCCACTGAAAGGGTGATGGAACGACGCGCTACAGGCCACTCAAAGGATCGTTCTGAAACTCATTTGCAATCCAATCGCAAACTCTGGGCAGGCGAATGCACCCGGCAACTTTCACACGACTAAACCACCGAGGCTAGAATTTGGCCAGAATTTTTGTAAAATTAACATTTAGGGATCAGTTCACTGCGGCTAATTCCCAGAATTTTACAAATGACAGAATAGATGAAGAAGACATTTTGCTTCCATGGTCATAAATTTATAGAATGCGTAGAATCGATAAATGTTAGTGCGATGTTTAGAAAAAGTAGGTACTTTGGGCAGCCAAGCCTTTCTACTTTATTCAAACTCTGGATTATCCCATCAAATCTACACCAACGAAGTTTCAAAGTGAATCATCAAACTTTGTTAAGTAACATGGGGTATATAATTAACTTTTCTCGCAGACAAACTGCTTTACATTGTGGCGATTTTATGTATTACTTATGATGTTGAGTGTACATACAATAATATCACTGTGTGGAGTACGAGGAACGACCCAAATGTAGGTACATTTGTGATAGAAAAATATATGAATGAATAGTCCAAATGTTGCACATTGTGTGAGGGAGAATGAATGATAATAGTCCAAATAATGCACATGGTGTGAGCAAGAATGAATGATAATAGTCCAAATGTTGCATATATGTGTGAGGGAGAATGAATGATAATAGTCCAAATGCTGCACATGTGTGAGGGAGAATGAACGATAATAGTCCAAGTGTTGCACATGTGTGAGGGAGAATGAATTATAATAGTCCAAATGTTGAACATGGTGTAAGGGAGAATGAATGATAATAGTCCAAATGTTGCACATGTGTGAGGAAGAATGAATGATAATAGTCCAATTAGTGTTGCACATGTGTGAGGAAGACATCAAACATTCCAACTCATTAGCGTTGAGCGCAGTAAAATTTAACTCGCACCACTAAACGTTACACTCAGATATTTCAGAGCCTAATTACGCCATTATTAGATATGTAAGAACATTTGCGTTACCAGAAAATGTTCAGTTTAAAATACGTTAGCGCTGTGGTACAAGTCATAGGAAGGAATATCATGGAAACAGATTTCTATAATAATAGAATACTATTAATTAGGTATGGATAATTCGCAACACAGAGCACAGAATGCGTATGCGCGGGCATCGCCGAGGGGCGCCTCGGTGACATACATATCCAACCTCTTTGATTCGCAATGAGGAAATCATAATTATATAATTATTTACGGGTCTTACACACGAATAAGTTTTATTTACCTTACCCGACGTTTCGACCAGGTTACACTGGCCGTGGTCACGAGCTGACTGAGCTCCACCAACCTAAAATCCTGTCCACCGATCGCCACTACTATCCGCGGATAGTGCGAGAAGCTATTGAAATCAAGAAATTCAAAAATTTTAATAGGGAAGATGGTTTTAAATTGTCACCGTCGTGGAATCCAGTGATCGATAAACTTAAATCTCGTGACTTATCGTCGAATACACCCGCGGATACCGTGAGTGTTGTGTGCCGGGACTTTCCAATAATACAAGACCAGCAGAGGGTAGTTTCAGAAACTACTCACAGCGATCAACAATGACAGCTCGCCTCTCCAGTCAGCTCGTGACCACGGCCAGTGTAACCTGGTCGAAACGTCGGGCAAGGTAAATAAAACTTATTCGTGTGTAAGACCCGTAAATAATTATATAATTATGAATACAAAGCGCGAAAGTCTAAAATGTACTAATGAGGAAATCAAGCTGAATTAGTGAGCTGGTCACATCTGCAGAATTTAACTACAGCAGACGAGTTCTGGAGTGGGAACCGCGAAAAAGTACGCAGCGTGGGATGCCCCCGCCTATGGACTGATGGCCATAATGAATACGATAATGAAAATCCCTTTCGAATCTATTCAGTATTGATACTTATATGATGACAATGCGTGATGAATTACAATAAAAAATGTAAGTCCTAAAAAGGTAGAGATGTCAATAAACGACTAGGTTATACCACAGAAGAAATAAGAGTCTGCAATTTTTTTCTGGGATGGTTAGGAATCGCAGACAGATGGTATCCTAGATCTATGTTAAGAATCCTCTTGATTTTTTAAAAATTTGGCATGAAGAGAACAGTCTATCTGTATCTAAGCCTAACCATAACCAAACCTAATATTGTAATAATGCTCGTATAGATCTCTGTTACCTAAAACGGTATCTCGTAGGTAGGTATTACAAACCCGCTCTTAACTTAAGCCTTAAATGGAAAATTTACGCAAAATTAAATCTAATGCTCTGCACGTATGGGACATTAAAATTACGTACAGACAGACAAATTGTGATCACAATTAAGTGTGCAGCCTCTGACTGGTACTCCTACCTTCTCTAGTTTGTATGACTGCTAAACCTTTCAGGCTTGTTGCATGCGTCCAACAAAAATGTTTCATTTTGCCCCGAAAGTGTTACTGTACCTTTGTCACTTGTCATTCCGGTGAAGGCAGGGTCATTTGTAACAACATTATTCGCATCTGGGTCTAACTGACCGCACGCGGGAGGTGGGCGATATAAATTAATATTGGGATTACTGGAGCTGTAAGATGTTGCTACAGGGCGTAGGTTTTTTTTTCACAAGAATAAAGCGGTCCCTAAACGATCATGCCTGCATGACATGCGTTACGTTTACGTGATTGTCATGCTGCATGATGGACCATCAATCAGTACAGTTATGCAACGGCCAGCACGTAGTTTGCATGTCATGCACGTCAATCACTACAGCTAGTACGGTCATGCATGAGTGACAGCACGTATTTGCATGACATGCAGATTGATGGTGTAGGGACCACTTAAAAATATAATTAAGGCAATGTCAGATTTCAATATTTGTTTTTCTTGTAGGTTTTTCAGCTATGATAATGTATTTAGAACAGTTTGATTAGAGTGACAGCTGTCACCGCGTATTTAATTAAACCTTAATTGGATTTTTACTTCATTTTTCCCTTGGCTTATTCTAGGTAAACATGAAGTCAAATCCCAAAAAATCTGTCTTGTAGTCATTATGTCTAGTTTTTTATAGCGCTAAACTGACGACTGGGTGTAAAAGAAAAGAGAAGCGTCATTTTAGTCAAACAGTTTGTCACCCCTGAATGCTTGAGCGGTCATTGACCGGACCTCAGATGGTGCCCCATCGTTTAACTGGTGTGCGACATTTTATGACACATTTGCATTAGAAAAACGTTGGTTAGACCAGTAAAATTATAATTGGGGATCCCTGTAATTTTAACCACATGTAGTCGACTATCCCAAAGTTAAAGTTACACTGACTTACTTAAAAGTCACATTTTACTAGGCTTAACTTTCCCATAGGAATTCCGTTCTTTCCTAGGATTAAAATAGACAGTGCTGTTAAAATTTAAAAGTGGGACTTCAGAATCAAACCTAATGCCATAAAAAATGTAAAAAAATAAGCTCTTGTTAAAGTCTCCCCACACTGACGCGATGGCGACTCACGGCATGGGCTCCATACAAAAAAAAATTGGACATAGTTTTGTTTAAATCTTTAGCACATATTTTGACCAACATTAAAATGAAGTAAACAAGTTAAACAAAAAACCATTTGAGTGATAAGGATTTAGAACTTATTTTAAAAATTAAAAATTAAGATACCCTTATTTTGAGCTGTCATTTAGCCCTCCAAACTATACACCTTCATGAATTCAAAAGATTCTGACCCCCACCTGCGGAACCCTAATTAAAGCCAGCCGGAAATGCATGTATAATCATGGATCCTGTGATTAAAACAGGTGGATATTGTCGTGTAGCGCCCCCTTAATTAAGGCCGTGTCATCGACAGGGGAACCGTTTAGCTGAATAAAAGATACAACACGTGTGACCTCGGCTTAACCTGGTTTAAAGTTCTTCTATGAGTTGATTTAATCATCTCTAAAAGATAGATTATTTAATTTTATTTATTAAGCTTCTTTATATTTAGGATAATCTATCAATAAACCATCATCATCAGTCATCATAATATTAGCCCGTCGACGTCCACTGCTGGACTCAGACCTTCCCCAATGAACGCCACCACACCCGGTAATTGACCCTCCGCATCCAGCCGCTTCAGCCCTCTTCTTCAGGTCGTCGGTCCATCTGGCGGAGGGGCGTCCCACGCTGCGCGTACGGTCCGCGGTCTCCACTCCAGAACTAGTCTGCCCCAACGGCCGTCGGTTCTGCGACAGATGTGACCTGCCCACTGCCACTTCAGATTACTAATTCTTTCAGCTATGTCGGTAACCGTCATTTCCTACAAATTCAAGCATCATTTCCTTCAAAGAAACTCCGAGCATATAGCCCTCTCCATAGATCGCTGAGCGACTTCAAACTGGGATTAGACCCGCATTTTTGCACCGTAAGTCAAAAAACACTGGATATTATGCTTTATTTTAGCTCAATCGGTCCACTGCCAAAGTTTTGTCATTTGCAAAAATTGTCCATTGCAAATCTTCATTAAACTTACTATCGCTTCAGTGAGGATATGAACCTTAGTGAAAATCGCCGACTAACACTATAGTCGTGCCCTGTTTTTGTGGAAGCCGTGCTGTAATCGCCGGTTTACTAGATATAAGAAATAAGATATGGCTTAAAGGTCTCGTAACCAAGCCAAAACCTACTTTAAAAAAACGGTCACCTGACAGACTTCAGTAATGATGAGGCTGCAGATTGAACGCACCACACGCTCCAACCTTTATTCGCAGCCAGCTCTGCACGAGAGACGTAAAAAAATAATGTGACAATCAAACCCGACGCGGCAGGGACGAGTCATATTTCGCGCGTCCCTGCCTCGTATCATTTACAAAATGAATTCCCCAGATTTAGCAGACGAATGACAAAATATATGTGTTGACCGTGTTTATTGCAGGTCCGTTCATGGACGCCATTTTACCTTTATGACGACTGTTCGTGTGTCACAGTGTGATGAATACGGCATACGAACTAAAACTTTATAGAACATTGTTTTTTTGCTTGTTTGATGTTATAGTGACAACATGAAATAATTACTGTCATGACATAATTCTTTATGTCAAACAAAGTTTTCGTTACAGTACCTACCATAAACTTAGCATAACTGTAACTTAACATAAACCAACTTAGCAAAACTTAGTTTAAACATAGCATCCTTCTTAACCTATCCTACTATTTTATAAAGGCTAAATGAAGTAGTGTCAGACAGGCCACGTTTGTCGCAGAAGTTATGGTTGTTGTGACGTGACCTAAGAATTCTAAGGGTCAATAGGAACATGATGAAAAAACGCGCGAAGACCGGGTGTAGTGGCGTTAACAGACCTATAAATATGTACAGCAGTGGACGTTGAACGGCTGATGATGATGATGAATATAAAAACAATTGTAATATAATTTTTATTATAGTTAATAAGTACAAATATAACACAGTTTATGTTACTCTAGCGGTAAAACTACTTGCGCATTTTTCCATTGTTTGAATTGACCCTAAGGAGACGTCCTTCTGCCAGATGGACCACAAACAATATACAAAAGATAGAGCCGGAACCTCCGCAAGGTCATGTTTTTCTTTTCGAATTAAACCAGCCGATTCTACGGACAAAGTTACTGCTTAACGCTAGTCTGTACCACACCGTTATGATATAAGGGACAAAACGGCAGGTTTTGTAATACGTACCTGGGATTAATTATAGAGAAAATGTTGGTATGTTTGTTTACCTACCCAAAATGAGTAAGATTTAGACGCAGGTTTTGAAGCGGTGACCTGCGTACGGCAAGGGTGTAACCGCCTCGAGAAGACCAAGCGAGTACCTATTTATTTAATGAATGTATATTTCTAGAAGTTAAAATAATAAATTATTATTTTAATTATTTCTCTCGTCATAAAAAAATATGTTAAATTAAACCCCGTAAACGCTCAAAGGCCCAAAAAAGAACCTGATGAAGTTAAACCTTTCAGTTTTAGTGTCTAGAGATGGGTGGCTAAGCTCGGAGTTACTGTTTTAGTGTTTAGAGATGGCCGGCTATGCTCGAATTTCTCAAATATCACTCCAAGTACAAACTTTTACAAAGTTGTATAACTGTTGTCGTCGTTTGCCTTCCAAGCATTTTAACAGTCTCGTAATTTTTCTACCATAATCATTGCAACAGTTAAGTAATTTATTTAAAACCATAAACATGAACGGAAGTCAAGGGGGTTTCCCTTCATTGCCACGGGACCATAAGCCGGAACCCTTCTCTGGCGGTCACGCTCATTTACCTTGTAATTATGCTTAGCAAACACTTCGTTGCTTCCGAGACGTTGTGTGGCAGAACATGGTATCTGGTCTTTAAAGAAGGTCCGATGTGAAAGTCCGAGCTCACTGACAGCAGGTCTTCTCGTAGGGGGAGGCCAAGTTCAAGTTGAAATTTTAATTAGAAATAACAATATTGTAGAAAAGTAACGTACTTATAATTAAACTGTATTCGCAATCTATCTTCACGACCCAAAGCTTAACTGGGTAGAGAAGGCATCCAGTATTAAGTTCGCCTATTGTACCTACAATATAAAATGTGTAATAACATTTAAATAAATAAGTAATTTACGAAACTGCTGCTAGAAGCCGTAGGTATTTCTAGATTACTACTCTGGAGAAAATTTTACTTAAACTGTCAGATACCGTGATATTAACCTTACCAAAGCTGCCGTGTACCCGGCAGTGCCAAAGTTCGTAATGTTTTGATTTGAAATGACGAAACATGTCTAATATTTTAACTCCTACCCTTCCCTTACAAACTCAATCTACAACCTTTAAACACTCAAAATTCAACCTTAAATATTATTATTAAAGATTCAAGTTAAAAGTAAAATGAACTGGTTAAAAGCAAAGCATCTTAAAGGTATTTCTAAGTTACTTAAATGGGAAAGTTGTCCTTTGAAAAGTAAATGCTGAGAGCTGAAAGGAAAATTATTAATTAAATAATTCTCCGTTTTCCTATTGGCTGTGATTTTGTACCATTAGGTGCAGAAGTAAGTTATAAATTTTAATAAATTGCACCTACCCTTCACAATATAGTTTGTTAGTATGCGACCAGGATATGCGAGTATAGTAGTTGGTACATTTAATTCTGAATTTCCAACCGTCGAAAGTAGTTTTTACTTGACACATTGGAGCTGCATGAAATGACAAAATGTAGGTAATTTAAGCTTCGATGCGGAGAACCGAAGATCGGGTTCAGTGACGCGTTTTGCTCTTAGGGGAGGCCTATGTCCAGCAGTGGACTAGTGAAGGCTGATCATTTTTGAGTCGCTTTTATAATTGAATAAAGTGTCTAAAATACTTGTTGTAATGTTATTGTTTTAAAAGTAATCACTATTTAAATTAAATATCTAAAACTTCCTTTCTATTTTCATTTACAAATAAAACAAAAATAAATACTGTTTATTAATTTGCCACCCAAAAAGTTTTTTTTATTAAACTAAAGGCGCTGACACGTTTTAATATAGACAAAGAAAACTTTAAATAAAAAAGTGTAAAGGAAAAATAAAAGTTGGCTACAAAGTGTGGAAGGAATTGAAACTTAGTATCCCTTTAGAATTGAATTGTCAGACCCGTGTCAACCGAACTGTTTACGTATTATTTAGAACTAAAGGGCTCCTTTATTTTTACAATAATTCTTTTTGTTGTAGGCACCTATATATACGTCTCGAAACTTTTGATAAAACTTCACATAACGCCAAGAAACATCATACAAACAGGTAGTTTCCGTTCAATTACATTCTGAAAATAAGGGGGTACTATACAATAATATAAATAATATAAAAAACTAACTATACAATAGTGAAAACCCCATTGGAATGCACTATCAATACTAATATTAAATATTAAATAGGTAATAACTGGAGGATTATTAATTTGCACGCTTAACTTATATATGTTGCGAAGAACCAAATGATAGCGGGGTGTAAAATACACCTAACGCCATCTATTGACAAACTTTAAAACTAAAAAACTGGCATGATTAGAACGGATCAAAAATTTTTGATTATCATATAAAAAGTATACTTTATAACGCGGATGAAGTCGCGGGGCATCGGCTAGTCAATTATAAATGTAGATTGCTACTGTACGTATCTACATAAAGGTACTTAATTAATGGCAAAAACAATACACACGCGAGCAGGATTTGAACCTGCGTCGTACCTATCCGGGTTTATGCTCTACCAACTGAGCTATCGCGTCAATGCAGGGAGCATTTACATAACTGCATATTCTCGCGACTGTTTGAAGAAAATTTAAGACTATTAAGGGGCTATGATATCTCACAGCGGGTCGGATGATCCGTCGCTATTTCAACAATACTGTATCATTCATTTTGTAATAAATATGCAGTAAAGTAGAAGACTTTTACTAGTTATTCACGATTTCGAAAACACAGTTCGTTAAAATTTTCTCAATTAAAAAAAATTCCAAAGTTAACCATTTTAAGAATTTATTTTCGCTACTTTTATGTAATAAAGCTACGTACAATCACCATATTTTGAGTACTAACTGTACTTACTAATATGCAGATCACATAACATTTGAATTTACAAAATACACATAACTTTCGGCAAAAAAAGGAAAAACCTAAATCTAAGCGTTTTTGAGCCAGCCCAACTTGAGCCGCATGGCATCTCCCTACCCCGCGTCAGTCCCGCTCTGCCAGTGGCACGGGGAACACGTGTCGCTCGCCGCCATCCAGCTGTCACTCCCGTCACACGTCATTTATTCAAATTATATTTTGAAATAGGGTAGCATCTTTGTTGCTATCCTAGTGTTTTTTGGAGTACAGTCTCCTTGACTGAAAAATGACTGGATGTTTGTTTGTAATTTGTTTCGATACTTGGTTGTTTGACTTGACAGAACAAAAATAGACGACGACGTGTAGACAGAAGACTACAAAAGAAATTTTCTGAAGATAATATTTATTTTCCAATATCTTTCTTAATAATTTCCCGACCGTTTAGTATAATAACGAATTTTTTAAAATGGGAAACCAAGGTAACAAAAAAAAGAAAAGACTTGGTTGGCGTAAAAAAAAGGCAAAAACTTGAGTAAAGCACTAAAGTGAGTATAATTTATTTGGTAAAGAAAATTCACATCGGGTTAAATTATTATACGTAATCATAAATGTACTTATCTTTCTCAAATTAGATTACGACGATCAGGGGCATCCGAAAATAACCATGGCTCTGACAAGGAGAATGCTCCGAATAAAACAGATGTTAACATATATAACAACATGGAAAAGTAAGTTCTGAAGCAACATTTCGATTTCGGGATTATCCAATTTATGAGTACTAATAACATAACACGGCTGATAGGTAGACTTCTAGGCGGTGGTAGATATGCAATAAAATATTTTTGACTTTGACTGTGTCGTAAGGCAAGGCAACAACACTCGTCCATATATGATTGTTCTCTCTCAATAAAATTAAATTTATAATTTAATTCAATATGTACAGTTTATTGCACATTTAAAATTACAGACACAAAAAGAGAAAAACAGATACAGTAATGTACATCTAGACGGTCTTATCGCTAAGAGCGATTTCTTCCAGCCACGGAGGTTTCCGTTCCGTCAGCCACACTAATATAAGCTATCACTGTACCAAGTTTCATTAAAATTAAATATTTTTCCCGCGGGAAAAGTTTACCGCGGTAAATAGTTGCCTATATGTTATCCCAGGATATAAGCTATGACTGTACCAAGTTTCATCAAAATTAAATATTTTTCCAGCGGGAAAAGTTGCGGACCAGGACGCGGGCGCAAACACGCGTGACAGGAAAACCGGCCTAAATGTATTAAATTTTGCTTACCAAATGTAGAAAATAATATGACTTTAGGTACATATAGACTAGAATTTATTAAAAGTATTGTGTTCCTTGGTATAACTATAGATTCATCTTTTCAATGGGGGCCCCACATAGCTTCACTAGCTGGCATACTAAGTTCGGCCGCCTATGCCGTTAGAAAAATTTGACAATTACTGATATTGCTATCGCAAAATTAGTATATTTCAGCTACTGCCACAGTAACATGGCATAAGGCATCTTACTGTGGGGTCGAGCAGCAGATATAGTGACCATTTTTATTTTGCGAAAGAGAGCTAGGTATTAGCTCGATCTATAATCTGCGTTGTAGTCATTAAGAGAAAAGTTTAAAGAAATAAATATACTAACCGTATCCAGTCAATATAGATTTGAGAATATTTTGTTTAAGTAAACCCGCTGTAAAACCACAGCCGCCTGCTGGTGATGTCCGGATGGATGATGAGGGTTTCACTATCGTACAAACTACCAGGAGATATATATATCTATCTTGAATATGAAGCACACAAAGTTTAAAAATCACATTATGTAACAATTTGTTATTATAAAATAGACGATTCTTTGAATGACAAAGACGCCTGATATTAATGTTACTTGGTGATGTGGTACTCCTATGCTATAAAGTATGTTGACATTGACTGTAAATAAATTATTAATACATAGTGTTTTTTTTATTAAGAACCATCTTGGACGGTCAATATTGTGTAGCTTACCCTACATAAATAGTGCGAGTGAGATAGGTGCGCTGACGGCGGCGGTGGGAGAGGCATGCGGGGGGGAAATTTGAATTTGAGCTGACATACCATCGACTCTTAAGCACAAAGTAAGCAAAGGATGCAAAAAATAAGCGTAAAAGCTCTCGGATTGTCTCAGAGCGACGCATTTTCAAATGTAAATTGCTGTGCATTTTAGTGCCTGGACACCGAATACTAACTAATATTCGGTGTCCAGGTAATCTAGGTATCTCCAAAATTTCAAAGTGGCCAGTTCGACAAAACGGCAATTTCATAGGTAGAGACCTAAGTCTCTACCTACGGTACGGTAGAGACTGAAGTCTCTGCCTACTGTCATCGTTCGAGTGTAGTAGCTAAACCTCGTTTTTTACGAAAAAGGTAAACTTCATTGCAGCCGAGTTTATTTTAATTTGTATCATTTATAGTCACAATTTCTTCTACATTCACGTTAAGGTTGTCGCCGCCGTTTCCTTTTATGTGTTTTAGAGTAAATTGTCTTTAACATTTAAGTGCAACGCGGCGAGGTGCAATCTGGGGCTTTCTTCGCCAATTTATTCAGAAAACTCGCTTGCATATTCAAAGCGTTAAGATGCAGAAGCGTCCTGTTCATGATTCCACTCGGTTCTGATATTGCACTTTTGTTGTTCATAAAACATAAATATTTACTAGAGAATTGTTGGCTGTGTACTCTTTTGGTTTTTCTATTTAGTAGTTCTTTTAAATTCTTTGATGGACTATTTTTCATTTCACGCCTCATTTTCTCGTTGTGTAGTATCATTACTATTATCATGTAGTAGTATCACTAGTATCATTGACTAGTAAGTACTATTAATGGTACAAGTGGCTTTTGTTAATCATTCATTACCATCTCATCGCTTTTGTGTATCTAAATTAACAACAATTAGAAATATAAAAATTGTGTGAATGAATAAGAATCAATTTTTAAAAACAAAATATTTTAAATTACAATTTTCAAAACACACCTTGAAAGAAATCGTACATATTCTCTAAATTTATTATCAGTATAAAATACACATCAGGCTTTGAAGCATCTATGAAATCTTTACTTTATAAAGATATCTAAAGAAAATTAAATCTAGTTCAGTAAAACTTTAATAGGGGAGAGCAATACAGCTCATAAAATTAAATAACAGCCAAAACCAAGTTTCTCATTTTGAATAGACTTCAGTAAGACTTTCGAAGAAGGCGCATCCAGCTCTGTTACGACTCTTGCCGCCTCTTGAATTACAGGTGACGTCAATGTAAGAACATACGAGTAGGTACTTACTTTGATTGACGCTTTATCAGTCATCACATCACACTCACTTTCACATTGCCGGCCGCCTGCTAGCATGTATTGACCAGTACAGCATTTTCAATTTATCTCGAAGGAGGTTGTCAAAATAATGCTCACATTTCCAAGCATATTTGAGAAAAGTATTTATTTTCTCGAGCAGGACCAAAATGAGCTATCAGCGTAAACATTTAAAAAGCACAGTTTCCAAGAAAGAGTAAGCAACAGGTGGCGACATGACCACTTATTTATTGGTCTTGGTTCTGGGCTTAGAGCAAAGATAACACTGCACTTTGATGTGCGACTGAAATAGAGATACGGATGGACACACGGATGAAGTTATAGATGGTAATAAAGTTGATGTGGTTAGGACAAAAAAACGTAATTTACAGAGTTGTGAGCTTTACGGCTAAAAATTAACCAACTATTGGCCAATTATTGTCTAACCTACTCATAAAATAAAGTTAGGTAGGTACGTTGTTTACATTTAGATACCTACCTAGGTTATTAAAAATCAGAAAACATAAAAACTTTCTAAATGCAGACAGATACAAATTCGTTAAACGAACTATTAGTTAAAATTATATACAAAATGGAAACAAAATTAGTGTCAATAAAGATACAAAATATGTATGACTAATTTCAGTCAGTCTTTATACTTATTTCGGACCACCACAGTATATCCACAGTAGACGAAAGTTATATCTTCAAATAATTATAAATCCACTTTTACTAACATATATCAAGGAAATCTCATGATGACCATTTAAATAGAATGTCTGAAATACAGTGGGTTACATTTAATTAATACAAATAAGAAACAATTACAACACAAGAGATGAAGACGTGCCTAAGATTACAACTGACAAGACAACTTGAGTTACACACTATACTACATAACCGCGCTGGAAACGCGACGGCTTAAACGCGCCTCAGATGACGAGAACGATCTTTGGATAACTCACCAGAGGATTCTTTGGTACCTACAAAACCATAAACTACGCTAAATAATATATTTTAGAATCGTATATGTATTGATTTTAGAATATGCGTACGTATTACGTTACTAATCAAATTACATAAAAAATTGCGTTTCATTTAATGTCCTTATTAATTTGTTGATTAAGATTTTATACAATCCTTGATCGAAAATAATGAAGCTTTTAATTCAGATATTGGCACAGAGGTCTACTTTTATTGAGACGCTGTTTCGAAAACGCTTGTTTAAGACCCGCCAGCGTGAATTGCGCCAAGTGTGTGAAACAAACAGAAGGGACAGACGGACATAAAGATCCTTGTCTCAGTAATAAGGGTGTCGGGTCATCTGATGGCGCTATGTGTAATTGAATCCCCCAAGTTTGATTAGTCCGGATACGTTACGATTATTGCTACACTTAATTGCTGTGTTTTGCCATGATCTTCAACTATGTTTGTGACTTTGGTGGATAAGAATAACTGCTTCTCGTTTTCTCTCAACTGTGACATGACTATGTTGTATATCATGAACGAAATGTAATAGTTACATTTTCCCACTCGCCCCCAAAATTTTAACTTTATCCTCTAAAGCATAAACATGTATGAAGTAGTAAGAATTCGAAGGAGGGGATGGCTTTAACAGTAAAAGGTTTACTGATTTGGGTTATGACTTATGAAATATACAAATAGAAGTATTTAAAACAAACAAAAAAATACTTACATTTATGAAATGATGAATATTGAATAATATGAGACATCAAAACATAATGATTAACGCACACAGGTGCTACATCTCCACGATCAAAACAAAACACATATTCGCAAATATTTGGGCGAGGTATGGCATCCTGGACAGCATCCAAGTATATTGCATTTCCCAATCTCCAATTCATATTTTACTCTCTAATCTCAACGATACGAATGTATTTGCTGTTACCAGCGTAATTGTTAAGACCTTTTCGACTTGAACGACTTTCGCAAAGATGTCAATTAGAAATGAGCTATAATGCAACATCAGAAACGTCCAAAACGCTTACAAGAATCGACGTACTTGCAATCTTTCGGTTCGAAATGTTATGACGAAGCGAGTAACGCAAAACATCCGGCTCGAAGGACCAACTAATTGCGTCGGTCACGCGCATTCCTGCACACGCGCTGCCTTTGAGGCGCGCGCGCATACCGCCCGGCTGCGCGGTTAATTAGCAACGAGATTGATTCATTAGTTAGCTTCCTTGCCGATTTGTTACGGGTGATGTTTGGTGCGGTATCAAAGAGTGTAATGAAAGGGTGCTGTCACATTAATTCACAGTTTTAATTGTACATTATATGCGTGAATTTATGTGGCTTCAAATAGCATCGTGATATGAACACATAGAGCACACCACGTATATTTCGTTTTTGCTTCATCATCATTCTCCTCTTTAGTAATATCGATATCTTTAATATCAAAGTTTATGCAATCGTCCCAATAACTGGTAACAAATATGACAAAACAACGACATAATAAAGTAACATGCTTGACTATTATTATCGGAATTCTAGCATAGTGAAGCTTGTGGAAATGCACAGTTATGGCGGGTCTATCTGTGATATGCCATCATCCTTTATTGAATCATGCACGTCGCCGGTGGCTGTATACATACACATGTATCTAGCGTGTTTTTTTAAGAATGAAGGAACGTTCATTTGAATTTATTTGCAGAATCGCTTGAGTAAAAAATTCGAAATTTCTATTTACGATCATACAAATTATAGATAGATATAATCTCTACCTTGGTACCTGGTGCTGCCTTTTGCAACTGAGATAGTTCCAAGGGCGCACTGGTACTACTATAACTTAAGAGGCTTAAACCTTCTCCATGTGTCTTTACTTTTCTTGTGCCATGTCAATCACAGGTCGTGCCAACAATCCTTGCAATGTCTGTCGACCACAGGACATTTACTAACAAACATTGCACACTGTTTGTGTTTTTTGCATCATAAACTGTGCGTTCTCTACATAGTCTCGTCTACCAGACGTCTACTGGGATTTTAATTAGTTCATTCTACAATTAATGATGTCGCAATTCAAATAAGCGACCGAACTTTTGTAAATAAACAGTGTAACATTTGCAGTATTTAATTGTTTTCAATCGAGTGTGCAACTTTTGTGTAACCTATGTTACATGATAAGATAAGAGGGTACTATACCAGGTGAACACCTGATCCGGTTAAGCCGGATGCAACCTGCCTCGACTTTGAAGTTTAATCCCATGTTGACTCTTATATTTTTAGTTTAGGTTTTTATAGTTCCAAATCTATCATGACATAAAAATAACAAGGCAAATCCTAATCCTCGCTCGTCTAATCCTAAACTATAAATTATTTAAATTTCAACAAGGGCATCACAAACGACAGACCAATACTTATCAACTTGCATTCACCAAGCTTTCTATGCCCAATGGGAATCAAACCCATGACTTCCGTCGTTCGAGGCAAACGCTAAACAAACGGCAATATCAACTTGATCTAGTTATGTATGTAATTATCATATACCTTCCCACACTATCTTCAACTATACCATCGATACCGTCTAAGAAAAAAAAAGCCAGTATTAGTTGACCCTAGACAAAGTTGTGAGCCCACAGTTTGACAAACAGACGAAGGGTTCTATGAACTTGCATGTATGTATGTTTAATCTGAGCCCACTTAACTTAATCTCCAGGAACTTAGTACGTGAGAGAGCAGAGTCGTGCAAATGGCTGAAAATTTAAACTTTCTCCCATATATCGTCTGGGGCGTTACTCGCACGAAAACGCTTGATGCGATACAGTCTCGTGCATAGTTTGTAGAGATTTATGTTTCGGTCGCTTCGGTAATAACGAATTACTTAGGTACGTAGAAGGACGTAGTTGTGCGACAGAAAGTTTTGTTTTGCGACTGCTGTTTGTTCAATTTTCGTATCATAGTGTTTTCCAAATTTCGATACACGATTCAGGGATACCCTTTATTGGCAGGTTTATTATACAAGGTTCTTCGAAAGAATTTCTTGCTTCTCTAACATATTCCTGAACATGATAAAACTAGATACATGAATTTAACCTGTCTCTGCTGACAACAAATTATGACAATGACGAAACCTAAACTAGAATTTAAGACTAAGATTGACTTCCAATTTGTTAAATATACCCAAGACAATGTTTAGTAACTCATTAAGTTACTTCTCAAAACATAATGATAAACTAAGAACCCACTTCATAGGTTAGAGTCATAAATCTAATTTTCCCTTTCGACATTTTATTAAAATAAGAAAGGTATAATGTTACTCATGTGGCTTTATGTACGTTTAAGCTGAAATTTAAACACAGACAGACAGCAAACTGTCCGAAGAACCGCGTCTGTTTGCCGAGACGTTCAGGCCCTCAGGCGGTCAGTTGCACCAGCTGTAATGAAATCTAACTGTTTAGGAATCACACGCGAGTCCTTACAGCCAGACGTTTTAAGTGATCCTTTAAAATAACGTTGTTAACCGATTACAGCACGAGCATGGGCTTCCTAAATGTTTGTCTATTACAAATTCACAACAGACTTAGAGAAAGGTAAACGTCTTAGAATTACTTCTTGACTTATTAATTTGTTAATAAAATTTAGATCAAGATCAAAATAATATGACATCCTGCAGAGCTAAACCAAAGAAACCAACCACACATCACTTATACAATAAAGGTATGTACGTTATACGTATACCATGCAATTTCTACAATTTGCACGGCGACCATTGCCAAAGCGATGAAACCACAAAGAAACCCATTAAAATTTCTCAATTAGCCGCAAAGCAGACGGCCCCAAAGGAGTTGTTCGCAAACCCACAAATGCTCTCAGTTCATCATCGACAGCCGTACACAAAACAATGAAAAACGAACCCCAATCAATTTGACGGAGGCAATCAGGGCCGCGCAAAATTCCCTGCAGAATTATTTGAATCTACACAATCAGAAATAAATGAAATGGTGTTGTGGTATACGAATTTGAATGTTTTGTGGAATAGTTAATGTTTGATGGAACTTACTGCTTTGGATGCTAGTGTGTGTGTACTTAAAACCAGACAATAGGTAATAGACTGGCATAAATCACAAAATGATATAATTGAAAGCAAGAGTTTTGTAAAATGTGACTGCGTTACAAATAATATAATGTTCCATAAATTAGCCGAACAGAGAGGTAACATTTCAATGGAATCACTTAGATATAAAATCAAAATCAATAGCCTATGTTGATATGTACCAACGGTTGGGGCACCGGCTTACCCTCTCAACGAGGGCGTATGAGCTGTAGTCCACCACGCTAGCCCAGTGAGGGTTGGTGGACTCACATACGCCTTGAGAATTCCTTCTTCGCCGTATGCAGGTTTCCTCACGATGTTTTCCTTTACCATTTGAAAGCAGTCAGTAAATGTACCTAGGTTTATAAAAAATCAATTGTACATGGCACGACCGCGGATCGAATTCTCTTCGCCACGGATGCTCAACGATAAAATGATTTCGTCAAATAGCAAAATACTGTAAAATTCTGCAAAGTCACAAAATACGAATATTCCATCGATGCAGACATGGATGAACTGTAAAATGTTCAGCGAAGCAAAAAGTGTATTTCGCTGAATTTCGCAAATACCCCTTTTTAATTGAACAATCGATAGGGTGTCGACTAAGAGTAGAAGAGACGTGGTAAATACCAGTGTTTTTTTAAAATTATTTGGATTAGCTATTTGGATAAATTTTCAAACAGATTGTAAAGGTACGTAATCAAGACAATCAGAAAGTATGTAGATAGTACGCATAGACTTAGAATTTTTTCGCTACACAAATCTATTGGTATAAGGCAAGTTCTACAAAGAAGACAAGTTCAAAATAATATGTAAAAACGTTTTTTTTACCATAATTATAAACCTGCAAAACACAAAGTTTTTAACTTGATAGTTATTCCAGTAATAAATCAAGAGAAAATTGCGAAGTGATCACAAGAAACCATAGTATCTACCTAACGATTTCCCTTTTGAAGTTGTTTAATCAATGATATTGTTTTTCAGAAAGACATTGGAATTAATATTATTGCAGAGAGGTGACACGTCTGTATAATTTTAACTCTTCGTGTATTTAAGGTAGGAGATTCTTCGAATAGTCCCGCTATTGGGGAGAGGGTTTAATTAATAGAAGCCAAATATTGACAAGTGTCGGGAACTTAAGGTGGAGTTGCTTTTTAAATTATTTTAATAAACGCCACAAGTGAATTTTTCTAATCTTGAAAGGATTGGATTCACCCAGATCATAACTAATTTGTAAAAACTGTATCACGAACCTATAAGTCTTCAAATGTAAAGAAGCGATGAAACTGTTAAACAGAACTTATTTCGAATAGAAGCTGTTAATGAAAAAATTAAAATAGTTGCGTATATTTTAATGTCGTTAAAGTCCTTGAAACATCTCAAGTTCTGATAGGTAATAATCCTTATATTTTAATTCTAGATTATGAAACTAAAAGGGAATAATTTAAATTTTTTTAATATGACCAAATGGGTCAACGTCGTAAATTATAAACAATTAGTGAAGATGGTTGACTCCATCCTAGACCCATTAAGTAGTTTCTTGTTACATCTCGACTTTAATCGGGGATATGCACACATTCACATATGTAGGCTATCGCTACGGTACACATACGTAATACAGCGAACAACACATTCATAGCCCCTCGTACACATCTATACGGCGCATGCCCAGGTGGTCGTCTACCTTTGGAAGAGGGTACCGCGTGAGTATGGCGACTCTCCTCCGTGACGCATTTTTTATCTAGACGACGTCTTCGCCTTAATCCTTTTGCACGGGTATAGTCAGAAACACAATATCCTATTGTGAACGGCGGCGCCATGCCGTAATTGTTTCAATCGGAGAGGTAATATTTAACATCGCTCAAGGATTACCTCTCCCCAAGATTTGGCAAAGGTAAACGAAAAATTCAATCAACTTGTTCCATTAAAACCTGCCAGACCTGTCTTCATAAAGGAAATTGGAGAATTAGATAGGTAAGAGTTACAAATAATTTTGGAAGACATTGAAAGTATTTCTGAAGTTCATTATTTTGAAACAAATGTTTCTGGGATTGTTAACAGACGGGTAAAAATGACTATTTAAAGCCGGAGGTTCCAGAAGATCGAACGAAATAAGGCATTAAATAATTCGTTTTTACTTTAAATGTTGAATTTAATGAACGAAAACAAAAGTATTTGCAAAAATAAACAATAGATGGTGTTCCTGTTTTCGTATGACACCGAAGGAGAAACGGAAAACATCTTATACCTACCAAATTATCTCGTTACTATTCCTAGTCCTTACCTTGATCAGTTTATTTTGCAGTTTGGTAACGGCCATGCGTTCCCGCTGGGTACGTCGTCTCTCCTCGTCCAGCTGGGATTCCAGCTGTTTAATGCGTTTTTCCAGCAGTTCCTGGAAAAAAAAAGTTATATCATTAATATTAGCACAGTGCGACAAACGTGTCTCAATACGAAAGAACACAGAGTAAATTCTGTCTAAAAATTATTTCGAATTTTACATAAGATGACAAATTTCTGAAATAGTATAACAATAATATGGATTGTTTTAGACACAAATACACCATTTACAGTGAGGTATAAAAAGTAAATTTTTAAAAAACTTTCGCAAGGTTATAATTTTAAAGTTGACCTCAATTTTCAAGAAATAAAAACTTAAAAATTAACCTTATAAGCTGAAAAGAGAAAAGGTTCATGTAAATTAAAAGAAATTAGTAAAGATAAAGTTTCGTCTGCATCGACTCGACAAACCTGCTTTCATTATTTGTTTGTTATACTACCGACAGAAAAAAATCAGGAACTAAGAATTATTTAAATATTATGTTTGTAACACAGAGAAACGAAATAATAAAAACAAAAGAAACTTCCACAACTCTTACCGCTGAGACCGTTTACGTTCAAAAGAGGCCATTAAAAGACGCCATTTTGTTTTTTAATTATTTTTTCCTCGGCGCCGCGTCGTAATTCACGGGTATTTTCTTGATTTCCAGTAAAATTAACGATCCGACTATAATTAGGAGTTTGAGAGGCTATTTCCAAGGCTTTAATGTACTGACTTACGTTTGTTTCCTGGTTTATTACTTCACAGGGATTTTCAAGGAATATCGATTATGGCATTTTCTATTATTTTGTCAAACAGGTCAACAATTTTATCCATTCACCATAAAACCAGTGACAAAAATGAAATTGTGCCAATGAACCTGTTGTAGAAACTTGACAACTTTGCTGCCTTTGTAAAACTTCCAATGTTTGTATGTTAGTAACTATATTGTTTTTTGTTTTAAATTCATTTACACTTAAAGTTTAGGCAGTAAAGTTTCCTCATCCTAACGAACCGGAGGTTCGAATTGTCTTTTCCAGAATCCTGGGGGTCCATTCCATACATCATCTTCTCTGCGCCTATTACGTGCTTATCTCAATCTTAGATGTTGCTACTTACACGAAATAAATGTTATAATCTGTGCATAGAAGGGTTGAAGGTAAAGCACATAAAGCACCCTGCAACGGCATATTTCAAATACCAGCGCTAGGGGGCGCGCAGGGCGCACTTCCGGCTAATGACACTGGATAAACGACGTCACATCCGGTTAGCTTTGAGCCCGATCGCGCCATTTCCTCGCAATGTTAACTTGGACAAGTTAAATGGAGGAGTTATTTGCTTTCTTTATTTAACAAAGAAGGAAATAATAAAGAAACGTGACGGCCCAATTAAGACTGAACCTAAGGGTCCTTTATTTTATCCAAGTTCCATTCAAAGCGCGAAGTATTATAAAAAAATTCGCTCAGATTAAATCTCAGTTGGTTTTCTAAGGATATTTAAACTTTTACTTTTCGACAATCAGTAAAGTGTGCCCACAAAAAACCCACGGCAATCTTTCCTTTTTCGTCTACTGTGCCTTGAACGTCTTTTTACAGAGGCTGGGTTCTTCTACTTTGCCTTCACCGTTCTCAAGTAACTGCGCTGCAAGTCTCACTTGAATTATCTCCGTGAAATACTGCAAAGACATTAATAATATTCCGCACGGATCCTACTTCCGGTCTAACGGCTCATTAATAAAGGGCGGCGTTTCCAAACGAGGAGTCTCGAATAATAGGCAGTATAAACCAACCCAGTTGCTGACAGAATCATTTAGATAGAACCTTATTTTTAAAACCGAAGAGTTGTTCAAGTGAAAATATAGCTTTGCATGATATTTGAATGAATAAGAGTGGAAAATGCGACAGTTTCACTTATAATAAAACTCAAGCCAAAGATTAGAATAACGAACGTAGACTGGTCATATCTAATGCAATATAGTTTCAAATAAAACTACTTATTGGATGTAGTGGAGCTCTCGTCAACTTATACAGGTTCTGACTTTGCACCGTCTTTACGCTTTATGCGATAGGAGTTAAAATGTAGACTGCACTCCACTGTAGACTCCACTGTACTACCTAGCAAATCTATGTTAAAAATTCTCCATCGTCAAAGTAAAATTCGCGCGGGACGCGAGTCCTCTTTACTTGTCTGTGAGCTGCTCTATCTGATCCTAAATATTTGACTAGAGAAATATATTATCTATATTGGATGGACTAAAAAATGGATTGGCCATAGGATTTGGAAGGTTTATTTAACTTTCTTGTCAGTGGATGAGGTTTATTTTAAATTTCTTATTCTGGCTTTGTGTCGCATCTGCATTCGGCGTTCATTCTATCTCTTGTCGTCTCTTCCCTGGCGCCTTGAAGGAGCGCATGCATTATACTTACTCGTAGTTATGTGATATCTAAAGGGGGAGTGAAATCTCTCGGAATGATCGAGGAATTAATGGGTGCCGTTATAGGAAATTGATATACAGAATCTATTCCCGCATAACTCTATCATAGTTGAGAAAAGTTTGCCTTTAGTTATTTTTATAATATCAAATTTTTTACGTTGGATATCCTTATTTATATCTGTCCGCCTCCGGATAACCCAAAACGGTAGACCGATTGAGCTGGGAAGACGAAAAAGCCTTCGTTCCCACTAGTACCACCAAGCAGTGCCACCAGTGGTAGTAGTGGGAAATTGCATTCTTGCACCACTTATACAATGGTGGTACTAATGAGATTTTTTAATTCCCGGTAGTACCACCGAATAGTACCACCGGTGGTACTGGTCGGCACCACTACCAGCCGCCTTATCGTCGCTCCATCTAGCCTGGGGCGTTCCCCACTACGCTTGCCCACGCGTTGTGCACTCGACCGCTCATCTACCCCACTAGGTATCAGATGTTAGTTATCAATTTTTAGAAATGCACTGAAATACCAGTTTCAGTGTTATTATTGTTGATTTCACGAATCCCGGAATCACGAATTCGGCTCCTCCGCCCCAGGGCAGGGCTGTCGCCGCCCCGCATCATTTTTCACGCACTCGATAAATTCGTTTCCGACCGTGTCGGGTCGGTCGGGATGTCAACTCGAAAGAATCGCTTCATTCTGTGTGTGTACAGAGTTAAGCACAATTTTGACATTTTAATTTTGAAGTTTTAGATTCGAATGTCTTGAGCAATGACCAATAGAGTTGACATCTCCTGACCTGAGTCACTGACATAGCTGATCATTCTGGTCATGTAATTCTTAATTTATACGAAAAAAAAACACATGTGTGGCGCATACTGAAGTGCTTGAAAGGCTTTAGTTGTAAGCGACTAAGAAATAAAGATATACATCTGCAATATTAACTGATTTTAATTAAACTAAGAGATACACAATTGAATTTGATTTAATACAGGAACTAGCAACTTATCAAGAAGCATTGTAAGTCCGAAGCGAAAAGAAAATCGAAAGAATGACAGTTCTAGAAATAAATTCTGGATATGACCAGTACAGTATTGAGAGGCGTAATAGTAGCGACATCTTCGTTTATAATGGGATTCTTAGGGTTTTACGACGTCAAGCACGTATAAAATTTTATCACAATAATTAAACATTAAAATCCGCAAGATAAAATTTCTTTAAAAGTAAAATAGAAGAGACGAATTGACACTTCGGCTGCTGCCAAAAAGCCTATCGACACTGGTTCTCTGATAAATACCTATGTTTGTTTCAATTGTTTAATATCTGAACGAACCTCAGCGATTGTCTGTAGCTTCCATTCGCTCCCCGCAAACGGCAAAGTGTCCTATTGTGCAATTGTATCAAGCAAGGGCCCGTCTCCGCATTGTCTTGCATCCATTTGTCTACGGGAACGGAGGTTTTATTGTATTGTCCCCTAATTATTCTGGGTGCTATAAAGATGTATCAATATATCCATCCGTTAAAGAAAATAAAGCAAATTAAATTTCATTGACCGAAGGTGAAGCTATTAGCAACTACGGTAGAAAGACTGCATCTACTGAAAATGTTCATGAGTCGTTTGCGTGATTGTAGAAAATATTACTGATTTAGAATTATCGTATTCAAGTCATCATCATCATCATCAACAGCCTATTAATGTCCCCACTGCTGGGGCTCAGGCCTACCCTCTTAACGAGGGCGTTCGGGCTATAGTCCACCACGCTAGCCCAGTGCGGGTTGGGGGACTTCACATGCGCCTAAGAATTTCTTCTTCGGCGTATGCAGGTTTCCTCACGATGTTTTCCTTCACCGTTTGAGAGCAGTCAGTAAATGTACTTAAGTTTCGAGAAAAAACCCATTGGTACATGGCCCAGCTGGGGATCTAACTCCGGACCTTTCGATATGATAGGCCGCCTCTTATCCCTTACGCCACTGACGCTCTTGTATTCAAGTACTGTCTACTATCCTACTATTCGTGGTCAGATCGCATTGTTAGACCGATATGACCATGTCCACTCTCTAGTTACATGTTTTGTGTTTACAAGTTTACCATTTGTTGTTTTTTATCAGTTTCGGTACACTTTCATACTTATATTTAGCTACTTACTTGCTTACTTAAGAAAACTAAATTTTGCAGCATTTTTCTATTAGTACCCAATTTTTAATCAACCAAGAAACTGAACTAGTAAACCGACATTAATCTAAAATCTCCCGTAGGTACCCTGATCAGATGAATTTGTTGTTGTCGACAGTGGCCGAAAGTGGCGTGACCGCACTCGACTTCGGGGGAGACCCAGGACAATGACGCGAGATTAACCCGGACGAATTAAACGGGACCCGCGTGAAACCTTAGCGGACATGGGCAGGGGTCCCAAAAATAAGCGGAGAGCGAAAGACTAGCCGGAAACGATAGATCTGATGATATTGTGCGGCGCGAAGGCGGTAGGGGCATTACGGAAGAAACTACATCAACTAACAAGGGAAGTCCACGAATGAACGAACTTTGTGGGTGTGTAGAGTAGGCTATTCTGAACACAACCATATAGCGACTTCTATCGTGCTCAATGTCAATCTAGGGCAGCAAAATCACATTCGAAAAATCAATTCCGGTGACTTTTGTTTGGATCACAAGTCTCTGTTTTTTTTATTTGCGGAAAAGGAACTAAAAAAATTATGATACCACGGATTGGGAGAAAAAAACTCAGAAAAAAGGTCATAGTATGATGGATTTCACCGCATCAAGGCTTCTACTATTTTCTGTTTAATTATTTTCTATAACTAACAACCTAGATAAACTTGATGCCAGATAGAATAACCATTGGATTGCTATCCAGGTTTTTTTCTGTTTTATGGTCTAGAAAGTTCTTTTTTGATTTCTAAAGGAGATTTGGTATGAGTTCCAAGCAATTCGCGCCCGCTCCCTCCTGTGCCTTGTCTGTTGCGTCCATAACTTCAGCCCACCCTCTTTCATCCATCATTAGCAGACAATGGCTAATCTAACGTGTAGGGGCACTTCATCACCGGCCCTCGAGATCGAGATGATAATTAACGTGCGAGATTAGTATGACATCCGGAATCCTTGGTACCGGTTCCGAAAACGATGTTAATGGTATCTTGTACACCGCACGGATCGACGAAGAGGGCCTTTATTGTTTTTTAAAAACACATAATAGAAATTATTTCTTCTCGAAGAAATAACACAATTTTTAAGAAATTCCAAATATTTAAGTAGAGAAATTCACATTCGAGCAGAATGAAGCAGATTGCCCTACCAGCTGAGTAAAGGCATCCTTCTGCTCTTACCATTCATTAATAGATCTGATACAGACAAAATTTTCTCCAAGGATTTTGAAAATATCTAAATTCCGGAAGTATTTCAGCAAAATACTGGTAGGTACAATAACTCGCAATCACTTTAAAATAAAGTTCCATTAATTCACTTCCCAACACTAAAAGCAAGAACTTGAGTACAATCTTGCAATTTTCAATTTTTCCTTTTGCCAGCATTTAACGGAAACGGTACAAACTGCAGTTTGTAGTGGCTTTTCTTTTTTATTTGCTCCTTAACACTTTTTCCTTTCCCTCCGCCCGCTGGAATCGTTTAGCTGGTGGTGGTGGTAGCAATTTGTTTTCTTCCGCTTTATAAGTAAGGAAGTTAAATGAGGAATAAAACTAATTTATTTTGTTTTAATTGAATAAGCGTGCTACATTATTTTATGCAGACGTTTTAAGGGTTTCAGTTTTGGAAGCACGTAGGTGGTTTTTCACTTCATTTGTGTATCCTGTGACGCATGAAACAATAAAGAGTAGAATACATAACAATCATTTAACCCGAATTGGTGTCATTGTCGTGTAAATTGTCTGATTGTGGTCTACAAGGCTCGCAAAGTATGCCGTCTATTAAAGACTACATATAGAAACACACTTCTTGTGTTATTTTAGTAGTATGCTATAGGTACTTTTGCGAATTAGCAGCAAAATTTTTGAAACGTGAATTGACTTCTTGTTATAAAGTGTCTTGACATCTTGTATTCCGTATATATCACCCCTTTCTTTAAAACACTGTCGTAGATTAGGCGAATATAATTATGGTCTTAAATGAAAATAAATGACAAGTTAAACAAAAATGTCCAACTTGATCATTGTTCTAAGTGGACTAGTGCAGAGACATTCTACAAATATAACATGGTGAATTAGGAATTGAACCTTTAACCACTGACCTTCGTGGCTAAAAATCGATTCACGAGGCAAGAGGCGGTATATCGGTCATCAACAGAGACAAGAGGCAACACAAATGGTAAAGTAAAAATGTTGAAGTGACTAATACTGGAAAACGTCGATAAATTGGCTTTTTGAGACAACCGCGTTCTTCACAAAGGTAATTTTACAATATATCTGCGATAGGTAACACAACGTGTAAAGGACGCTACGTGAGGCAACGATTTATCTTGAACACTGTACAGGGCGGCTGGGCTCTAACTAATGTACCTCCATCAGGACAAGAAAAAAACCATGCCTTACTACCGGGTAATCGGGATACATCGTGTGCGGGAGTTTCTGGCAGATTTTGCCGCCTTGTTTCTAATAGGAAATGTAGGAGAAAGGAAAATTTGTCGTAAGTGTATCACTGTCATTTATTTGTTTACAACAGTTCGGCTGCTTGCTATAATAATATAACATACCACCGGACGCCCCTCGACAAACATTACCCTTAAAGTTGAAATTTTCAAAAGTAGTTTCTTAGCGGACTTACTTAAAAAATAATCCCATGTCCCAAACAGGTTTCTAGACATTGTATGACTGTGCGTTGATAGATCAGTCAGTCAATCAGGACAAATGATTTTATTAGTTTAGCTAATAAGCACCAAATGCATGAAAACAGTAAAAGAGGACCTGGATAAGTCTAGTTTTATTGCTGACTAGTTAGATATACAATTTTAAAAACGCAGTAAAAGAAAAAAGGAAAAGTATTTAGCAAAATATTCTGATATTCCAATTCCATAAGACGAAAGCTACCTTTACACTACAATTTGACCCGACCACCAAGCCCTTAAGTGACTCGAAAGGGTTTTTCGAAAGCTTCATCAATCAGGCCCTGACACCCGCAGTCGCCAAATTGAAAACAAGGGACAAAGGCAAGCAAAGGGATTGCTTGAAGAATACAAATAAATAGATTGCGATAGAATAAACAGTTAGAAATTGAGTATTTCCGATATATAGGTACAATATAGCAATGCAGTGTTGTTTGAAGCTCTGCTATATCAACTCAGGCATTATAAAGTCGCATTGTAATCACATTATTGACGTCCACAGTAAGCAATAGGTACAGGAGTTAAAAGATTCTGAGCAATCATGAGAACAATCGATATGGGATAACTTAAATTAGTATACATATTGTTTTGAGACATAAAAATCTTCTACCATGTCGGAATAAGTCACCATAATGATGATTAGAAGGCGTCAGAAAAAATGACTCTTACCAGTGAAAAGACAGGAATAACCAAATACAAAAAGCCCATTCAAGTTTCACTCAAAGACCAGGCAGTCAAAGTCAAACTCAAAATGTTATTGCATAACATAATTATGATTGTACTGGGTAGTCTTCGCGTTGAGTAGAAGCGGCGCGACAAACTGCCGCATCACGTCTCTTGACGTCGTGTAGGAATACTGATAGTGAAGCAGAGACGATACAGTCAAGGGAAGATTAAAATAATCATCAACCACGTACTTTGATATAACTGCCATTATTGCCACTTTTATATGAATAATTATAATTATTGTACATTTCATATACACAAACACACAACACCTTGGTTATGTTAAGACTGAAAAACACAATTTCCTTGCCAATTAAAAAGTATTAAAACTGGTTTAGGCACAGCACACATTTTCTACAATTGATTTGTAGATATTAAGTATACGAATGTAAATCAATCACATTTTGTAACTTAAAATTTCAGAAAAGTCAGAATTACTTCAGAAAATACTAGCTTTCGCGGGAAACTCGATTTGTCGAGCAGATTATGCGTCGAGTAGATACGAGTTCGAATATGAACTGAAGACGTTTTGTAAGAGTCAATTACACTGAGCAGGTTAGTTTATAGATTCAGATAGAACGCTGGTGATAAATAGTTACAAATAAATAAATGACAGTAATGAATGGTGAATGTTTTATCCGTTTTATCCAATCAATATTGCAAATGCAAAAGTGTGTCTAATTTTATTTGTTGGTTTATATATTTCTTGTTCAATCACGTTGAGGAAGCTTGGTACAGTGATCGTTTATATCCTGGAAAAAACATAAGATACAATCGCCAGTGGTGGCAAATGTCTAACTGGTCACTATCGACATAATATTTTTAACAGTAAAATAACAGTGATATTATTTTTATGTAACAAACATTTGAATAATGAAGAGTTTGATGAAATACGAGTATACTATTGAATTGGATGATTATTCATTTAGATAACTACATCTCTCTGTATTATTCCACTAGTCTGCGTTCATTTAGTTAGATGATATACACACAATGTCTCGTTGATTCTTCTCCTTCAATAACAGCTTGTTAACTCGCATTTCATCTACGTAATGCTCTACGCTCGATGCATTGGCCGAGTTTGATTGATATCGAATGTCACTTAGAAATATTGAAGCACTACTTAAAAAAAACCATAAAACAGTGTAATAGTTGCAAATTGTACGTATAGGTACCTAAATGTTTTTTTAATTTGATACATATACTTAAGTAGAGGCTACTCAAAATGACGTACCACAGGAACATCACTAATGTAACGTCAGTAAGGAAGGTTAAACACCCCTAAGGAGTTCAAATTCCTCTGAAAACTATTGTAAATGCGATTTCATTACTAACTTTAAAATTTCTATTACTCCGTACCTACTGTGGAAATTAGAAGATAAGTATTAAGAATCCATTTGGATATTGCAATGAAAATGATATTTAAAGGTACAACCTAATTTAATCATTAAAATGCAGGAGCAGGTAACTCAGCACAACGCACAGACAGACAAACAGATCACAAGGGCGGCCGACGACGGCATCAAAGGGCAACATCCATTTGCGAAATTTGTTTTTCCATTACTCAAATTGGGTTCGCTTTGAGTCGGGGTAACTTTCCGTAGTGTGTGCGATAATTTGACAAACCTGTCTTTGATTAAAATTTGAGTTGTAACAAACTACCACTCTGTTATCCACTATTCTTTAAACTTAGTAATGTTTTGAGTTAGACAGGGCAACACTGAGGTGTCATGGAAGATTGGGATGGAAGTGGAGAGGCCGGCAAATATTGTAATAGTTATTATTTGGAGGATATTTACTTGAGATTCTGATGTGTATGCCTGTGTGATAAAACTTACAATCAATATACCTAGAAGCAATCGAAGAGTAATTCTGAGGTTTCATTGACAAGGTCAAAGAGTTTTTAACAACAATTTTGTTCGTTTCTTCCCGCTAGTACCACCGACCCGTATCACCGGTGGCGGTGTCGTACTAAGGAGAAATTTCTTTCTCATTAGTTTCTCTATTACCACTAAAAACATATAAATCTTCAACTACCCGCTTCAACCTTGATGAAGTAAAACAAATCAGTGACAAAACCATGCTGAAGTTTCTAACTGACGCAAAGTTAAGTAAGGTTGCGATCACAATAGATCAGCTATGGTCGCAGTAACACGAGGCTATGTAAGGCTTGAAAAAGCACCACTGAGCACAATCACAAATAAAATAATAATAAAAAACAGCACGGTGAATCTTGTATTTTTATTATGATTGAAAAAATCCTATACAATTTGAGAATATTTCGTTGAACACTGTTCAAAGCGTTTAAAAAGACTATCTCCATTGGAAGCTGGCCAATACAGGGTCATAACAGAATTAATTACTGCGCCAACAGATGGCGCCACCCGCCAGGTGGGCCGCGTATATCACGGAGAGCGGACTACCCGCAAGCGTGTGAAATTTAAAAATTTATATGGCGAGTTGCTCGATTAGGCAGACACTCTTTCATAGACCTAACGACGTTAAGTCATTATGGGAGAACCAATGAGCGATTTTCCTATGTAAGTAATAGTTGCTGATATGCAACAAAGGAAAACACTTCTATCGCAGCCAATTGTGTACAAAGAATACTTACTAATCTGTCGCAACTAGTTGCGAAATACGGTTGCGATGACGACCGGAGGGAATCGATCACTAAAACTGATGACAATAATGATATTTCTGATAGACTCATGGTACAAAAACCCTTCCCATGCTAGCATAAGGTCGCACACCTATCTGTATTTTTTAACAAACTAATATTTTAGATTTAATAAAAAATAACCGATGACGAAGTGCGCAAACAGCCAGGACCACGGCCACGCAATCTGTTAAATGACAGTTATCTGCGTGATTGATTGCGTTTGCATGTAAAAAAGCCGGCAAAAATCCATCAAAGCCTCTCCATACGAAGCGACAGATGCTATTGTGGCCAGGCTTTCATACATATTAGGGTACAAGGATACCCATAGAGTCAGTCAAAAATGTCCTCCATCGGGTAAAGTTGACCTACCGACTATACCTATTTTAATTATGTCTATTTTCATATTATTGACTAAACGAGACAGAACTAAGTTCAAAGTCACCTTTAAAATGTATGCGATCGGAATCTGGCTTATACCATCAGCTTTCATAATATTGAGAAAATTCAAAATATAAATTTAGAAATTTGGCTTACTGAATAATAATATTCATATTCCTGGTTTGTCATCTACTGTGTTGTCACCCTATGGCACTCATGATTGACTATTATAAATTGACACCCTTTTTCGTGGAATATCTCTTTGTGCAGCATCAAGCACCTATTTAGTTAGGGGTCTTCAGAAACTGGTGGTGAAAAAAAAAATTCATAGAGTAATCTGCATTATTGACCAGCTGTTTTAAGGGAAGAGTCAACTGTACTTTATTTTTACCATTCGTGCTTTGTACTACTATCTATTCAGAAAATTACGGTATTTTCAGCATTTCATTTATCATTTCCCAACATAGGTGCCTCGATTTTTCTGCCATACGAATTCGTGTTAGGAATATTCAGATATTCCTTAGGTACTATTAGATAATATCTTATCCGTTTCTTTTACACTTGTTTTAGTGAATATTCTATATTTTCCTCATCTAACGTCCAAATCGTCAGTTGTTTCCAAAAAATATATTCAAATTATTTAGGAGTGTTTCACGTAGAAAATTCGCTCAAAAAATTATTTTTTTCGGTAAAGTTTGCACTTTGGCGTCTCGGAGCTTGAGGCTGAACAAGCATTTGTCAGCCCGCAGTGTCGTACGTATGATACCGTATTGTATCTTTGCAGAATTTTTTAATATACCTCAGACGTTTCAACCGGCTGCAGTCGTGGTCACGAGCCAATTCGTCTACAGAATGCCCAACGACCACACAGAACGGTCAGACGGTGCTATTAGAGCTTCCACGTCGCCGTAGTCTCAGAATGGTCTGTAATCCGCAGTCTAGTCGGAACATTAACGCCAGTCTATAATTCCGATCGCACATCGGCTACGGGATATGTTTCCATTAGTATTCCATGGGTATTGCTAACTAGGTTTCTAACCTGCAGTACTGGTAGGTACTATTATTATATTCTGTGTCTGCAGTGAAAAAATGGCAACTCAAATGAGTTCTCAAATACTTGGGAACTCATTTGCGGAGTCGGGGACTACTGCCACGAAAGACACTTTCATAATGTCAAGGTATACCATCCCATAATAATGTTGTCTCAGAAATATAACTTATACAAACACAGAGGTGCTAGGCGGAATTGACAGTGTTTGATGAAATTGTCGAAATTTGATTCTCTTTGTATTGATATTTTATCAGTCACATGATTAGATCAGTCAGTCAAACATAATGTTCGATGGAAATTTTATTTGAAACGGACTGGCTCGAAAATAAAAAATATAGGTAATATTCTGCAACGCAACAAATAATAAAAAATGGTCAAGAGAGAGTTTAAAGAAACGGAAAAAACATACTTTCGTCTCGTAGTTAAAGTTACTTTTCCAGGTTGTAGTTATGGAAACAAACTTACAAACGACCCTACGCTTCTGCCAACAAATCCCAAGTAATAAATAGATATCTTGATAGCGTCCTTTATAGCACGGCGTGGACGCAGGCCAAGAAGCCAAATTGTTATATGGGTACCTATAAAATAAAATTCAACGAAAAAGTAAACGTTTTAGAAAGTTTAAGGGAAGAAAGAGAAATGACAATGACAAAGATAGATAAACTGGCTTCTTAGATATTAAGCATACTGTAGATGTTTGTAAAGAAGTTATTAAGTTAACTAAATATTTGCTATTCATTGTTAGTAGCTACCAGTGCATGATATGTTGCAGCAGAAAGGAACAAAGTTATTGTCGAAGTCGAAAGCAAACTTCCAAAGTTTCGATCGAGTAACTAGACGTTAATTATAACTTCGGAAGTTATCACGCTGGTTTCCTACCGAATTTATATTCAATGTAGGTATATAGGTACCTATGCAAAATATAACTTTTTACAGAAAAACGGCAAGGCAAAAGTTGTGCTGTTGCACCAAAGCAACTCCCCTCAGATCCAGAGCACAAGTCCGCAGTGGCTATGCCTGGCTTTGAAATTCTTCATATTCACCCACCCACTTGCCCCTAGCGATTTTGATCTATATAAGTAGTCGCCACATTGCAGGGATTTTTATATGGTCATGATGAAGACTTAAATAGGCACGGCATTTTAAGTTCAGACAAGGTTCTTAGATCAAATATAGTCAAGTGAAAATTTGATAAAAGTAAACTCTAACATACTCATTCTCTTAAACGTACAAAAAATTCCACAACGAACAAAGAAGAACAATTATCTTAAGAGACTAAAGTGAATTCAGTAGTACATAAAGTAACATTGCCGCAATTCACATGTAATGTATCTAACTCCATGGTACATTTACACAATCTATCACCCCTATAACCCTAAATGTTAATACATACAAGGGGCACAAAATAATATATGTCCCACTTAAGCTAATGCTCCCCTGAATGGGATGCTGGATAGACAAGCTTGGGCGCCCTAATGCCACTGTCATTACCTGGGTTATGGTTAACATTGTATCTCGCCGATGCCGATGTCTGAAAAGCAAATGGACTGTGTCTGCATCCATAAATCTTTTGTAAGTTCAATGAAGTAAGTAAATATAATAAAGGCCAAGTGTTACTAATTGGCACTTGAAGACAACTAGTTTCAAACAAAATCTTTCTTCGAAATATCCAAAATTCTGCACAAAAGCTGAACCAAATGAGCCAAACAAAATATCACAAAACAGTGAAAAACAAAACAAATTATCACTGTAATAAAAGTTTCACAACCAATTAAACTTCTTCGTGGGAATTGATAAAATTAAAAACCGAAAAATTGATTTTCAATTGCGAACTATTTTTAAATTTCAATGACACAATTTTAGTGACATATCCGATAATTTGACAATCATAAATTCATGCAAAAAATACACAATTTTGGTGGTAAAATTTCGGATGGAAAAGTTCAGACAGGACATTAATTAAAAAGTTAATGATACGCACGGCTCTACTTCAACATACGCGATGAATATGATGTCTGAAGCCATATGGACCATGGAGTACTACTACCAGTACATCTTCATGGGTGTCGCACTGATGTTCGTACTATACGTGGTCATGGACTGGAAGGAGAGGTCCTTCAAAGTCACCAAACCTGAGCTGATGACGGGACTCCTGGAAAAAACGGAGTCGCAAAAAAGTTGTTCTGATGCGCTACCGAAGAAGACCTGTGGCGATTTGAAGACTGACTAAAGGAGAATAAATAGGTGTTCAGTTTAGGAAACGAACGAAAGCCTCATTGAAATTCCAAAAATCATGTACTTATCTCCGTATGTAAATAACTGTTGTTTTAAATAGTTACTTTAACTTAGGTTTGACACGGTATAACCCATCTTAATAAATTTCCAAAATACAATAGTGCCACTTGACTATTTAATGTTTTCCTCTTACATCCTTTTTCAACCCAGGTAGTTTGCAAGGTAGTGCGGGACCTATATTCCCCCTCAAGTTCAGCTCAGTTGACAGTCTGTCTCAACGCTGACAACTTTGTACAATTTGCACAAGTGAAGGTGAGGTGGGTGATTTATTGCCGTAATAACAAGATATTGTTTAACTATGTGATTCATTAAAAAACTGATGTGAATTGTTTATAAACTGTATCTATTTTTAGGTATAAAAGTTGTGGCACGACCGATACATAATACCTATATACATAATATGTCCCCACTGTTTTTGCACATAGTCCACTACGTTAGCATAGAGCGGGTTGGGGGACTTCATTTACGCCTTAGAATTTCCTCTTTAGCGTATACTATACAGGTTTCCTCACGATGTTTTGCTTCACCGAAAAGCCCTTTTGAATCAACATTCTGTCTAAACGTTTCCATCTGAAATTTTGCAACCAAATTATGAACCACACTTAGGTTCCGAAAAACACCGATGACTTCGGACTTATATTCAATCGTCGATTTCTCATAGAGTAAGGCGAGCTCACTACCGACTATAGCTAGGCTTCCACAACTTATGGTGAAGTCACTATCTTAAATCGATTTATTTAATAACCCGATTTATGCAGTGTACTCGTACGATTCTTAGCAAAAACGGTTCTCAGCTCAAACTTTATGACCACCCAGAATTTCACATAGCTTTCTATTAGCTATGCAAATGGCTTTCCGATAATACTGTCTTCAGTCTGCCTGCAGATTTCTGCAGGACATGTAGAGAGCAGCAAACCTCTAAAGCTTTGATTCCTTTATTAATATTAATGGTGGGTCTCGTGTTAAGCCACTCCAGTGCCATCGAGTCTAGCTTCTGCAGCTGGGAAATAATATTTTCTAGAGTCTTTACGTGTCTATATTTTAAATTGTAATGTAATTCACAATTTAAGCACGTTCTTTCTGTTTATAATAGACTTTGTGTTGCTCTTTGCTATTGGAACCTACTATTTTGACTAGGTAGAAAATAGTTTGGTCTATTTGAACTAAATAATCATTCATACGAATTTTAGAAAGTGAAGCCCTGGAGCATCTGTATTCATATCGGTTTTCCTATTCTTTTTATTGGAAACACTGGAAAGTACATATTCATTGCTGTTTTTGTGGCTAGGGTCAATTAATAAGTATTTTCAGTTCTTTGTTTATGTTTTATTCTGAGTATCACTGGCATCTATCGGAAATATAACGTCTTACTAAACAAGTTATAGAAATAGATAATGGTCGCCCTACAGTTTTTACGGTACAAAGGTCTACCCCAGGCTGGCCGTCTACTTATATGTTAGACTAGGAATTCATGAGACAGACCCGCCCCTAGTCCGGTCTTTCAGGATTCAGGCAATTAATTCTGTCTACGTTCTCCTGATTTGCATTTATGAATATAAGTGCAGCTAATTTTAATAGTGCCTAGCTCTGCTCTATTTTAAATTGTCGTAATTTTATGTGAGTCATTAATCGCGGACGCTAGGGGTCTAGGATTTAGGATTGAACGTGAAGTTGAAAGTCGCTCAACGGGCTATGGAAACTGCTACCTATGCTCGGAGTTTCTCTGTGAGATAGGATCCGAAACGAGGTGATCCGCCAGAGAACCAAAGCCTTCGACACAGCTCAAAGGGTTAGCAACGTTGAAGTGGCATTGGGCTGGTCACATCTGCGCGAGAACCGACAATCGCTGGGGTGGACGAGTTCGAGGTGGTCGAGGGGGCTATGTCCAGCAGTGAACTAGTACAGGCTGATGATGATGATGAAGTGATAACGTTAGAAAGTTATAACGCGTGTCCAGCCTCAGTAGTTCAGTTTATTTTCCGGTACCTAACCACTGAGCCTTATAAAATTAAGTTTAGGGTACAGTGGATGTCTTCCGGAATTTTGAAGATGATAATATGGTAGGTACATCTATCACAGGCGAGTACAGTCCTGTCGAATAAACCAACAAGAATCTGAAGTAAACATTGTTTGGGGACAAGCTTGGATATACGTGTACCTATCCTTATCTTTAGAACATCTTAACAAAAACAAATCCCCGCTTTGGAGACAACCTACCTGCACAAAGAAACCATCAGGGAAGCTTTCAAAAACAATTTAGCCGCGACTAAAGACGCATTAAGGTGCATTTGTGTAATTATTGCGCACCCTCCCTCAGCACAGGAGTTAGTGGAGACAACACGCCTTAAATTGGTAGAAAGTACAAAGTAGTTATTTGGTTTTTTTTGCAGATATATAAAACAAGTTTGAGGTGAGGTCCATGGATTTTAACCGTGCTGGTGCTGGTAAATTGTTTGTAAAATTATCGTATTTTTAAAATTAAATTTAAAGTCTTTTAACTTTTTCTTATTATGTGTTTTAGATTTTAATGTTTTTAATTTTATTATTTCAACTTTTATTCAAAAACTCTATGTCACTTATTTTAAAATTTTTGAATCATTTTATAAAATGAAAATTAACAAAAAGTTACTTTTGGATTTCATTAAAATTGATTGACACAGAAATATTATTATTATCGACGTACGTACAAAGTAAAAAGTTCGATAGAAAGAAACAAGTCCTTCCGGAAAATGATGCGGAAGTGATGCTCTTTTGGCGAATTTGAAATTAAATGTAACCGAAATCCAAACGTTCAAACTGATTCTAGTCAATAACTTAATTTTAATAAAAGCGCCACCTACCTTGTCGCCATCAAACTTCTCCGTCGGTTCATCGTAGAGGCGCGCGTCGCGCTTGTCCCGCGACCCGCGCCTCACCACCAGCGGAGTTTGCGGCGGCGACGCTAGCGCCACGCTGTTCCTAGCACTCTCTGGCGGAGATTTTATGAACTCAATCTTCCCGCCTTCTACACAAATATTCGGAGTCAACGGGTAAACCGGGGACATGGCGACATTCGAATTAGCTAGGTGGTTGTAATGGTTTTCTTCCAGAGACAAATTCGGTTTGCTTTTCTTGCGGTAAGTGGAATCATAAGCGAGGACTTGGGTCTTTTCCTCGGGGTGGATTTGTCTCGGTTTCCCGGGCGGTCGGTCGGGTGGCTCGGGCGAGACGCTGCCATCCGTCTCTGGACTCTCATTTCTCTCGTTGTTTGATATCCTGTAACAATAACAAACAAAAATAAAGGTTAGTATCTAAAAAATTTACAAAATACGATTTAAAATTAGTGCCATCTAGGTAAAAACTAAGGAAACACCGCTCTAGCAACATTAGTGCGTGATTTAGCATCAGTTCGCTAGATGGCGCCACAGTCTTCATTTAAACGCTTTATTTTCAAAAATATTGCAAAAACAATGCGTTATTGTAAATATTTTTATGAATTAAACACGTTAAATGATTTTAAACTATACTCCAAACAGATTGTGATAAAAATTATTGCAATAAAAAAAGGAAAAAGTGGTAATAACGACAAAAACTCTAAAACGCGCTATTGAAATTGTCCGACTTGCTGAGTATATATACGGTGCGTTTCGCTCAGCTGTTGGAAGTGTATTCTTTAGTGTGATGCCACAACTGTACATAGATCGCTAGCGCCAGTTAGTCAGGTCTGCAGCACGTGACGTCACGCGCTCGTTGCCAGGCAGCTCCGTGTAATATGCGCGGCGGACGATCGCCCGCGCGGCTGCGACGGCCCAGCGGCGCATATTCCTCGGGCGGCCTTCTAAACCTTACGCGGTTTTGTTAACTCGTTAGCTTAGCTCCGGTTAATTCTTGAGCACTTCTATAACTTGGCGGCGAGAACACTCGATTGCCAGATTTTTGCTGCAATTTTATTTTATGTATAAGTACACTTAGAGCACATAGTTTTACCACGTTTCACTTTATTATTTTAGCTTCATAATTCATAAAAAATGGTTCGAAAGCTTCAGAATGGGCTTCATTCTGCATTATTCAAAGAATTAATTTATTTCAAAAAATGGTAATAACTAGTAGGTAACTTATTTTGATTTCTATAATTATTCATTAATAGGATACCTACTTATTTTAAGTAGATATATTCTAATGAAATTAATTATATCTAAGTAGGTGTTTTGTGAGTAAGTAGGTACTTAGGTACTATTCAATAAATGGCGTAGTGGGACCCAGACACGCCCAGTTAGAGGTTTGCCTTTTGTTTTCATCCGTGTAGGAAAGTACCTAGGTAAGAATCCGGCTTATTATAAATCGTTTTTCAAATATAAGAACGACGAAATTTATAATGTTTACACTCATTTCGTCGTTGACTCTGTTTCGAGTCTCAGTCCCCCGTCACAAAATATGAAATAGGTAGGTACATAGTTATTATCCCCGTGCAAGTCAAACAGACTCCCAGCTACTGGAAGTCTTATCACATCTCTTATCACTCGTTATCACTCTCCCAGTATCAACATTGTTGTTTGGATCTTGTGTTGACAAAACGCGTTAGAAGCCTTATTACAACAGCAAAGTATCGTCTTAAGGGGGAACTCTTCCGGTAGTGGAAGAATACGGTGAATTATATGAAAGTAGGTAGGTAGTAGATACGGCTTATTCCCAACGGATCATATGATCGGTTCGGGTTGCATATGATCACGATAAAAGTTCCCATTGGATCACGTTATCCGATGCAACTAAGAAATCGTGATCAATGTTTCCTAACCGATCACGTGATCCGTTGCAACTGTTTTTTGAGTATACATCCTCGGGGGGGTCATATAAGTGTGCTGCGAATTTGTATGGAATGACAGCCTTCCCTACAATACAAGAGCGGTTATAAGGCACAGGGGAGCCAAGCCCCCACCCCTACAAAGTCGGGTTTTGCAAACTTTACATTTTTAAAAAATTCCTAAAATGGCCCAAGACATAGAGACCATGCGGAGATCGGTTGAAAATTCGAACCATGAAAGCGTGACAGACGAACAAACAAACAAGCTCGCTAAACAAAAAAATATGACAGACGAACAAACAAACTCGCTTAGAATATCATACTAGTAAGTAGTAGGTACCTACTAGCTGTTACCCGCGACTTCGCCTGCGCAAAAAGGTTTTCGCGCGAATTTTTCCCTCGGGAAAAATTGCTTTCTTAGTGCACGTCAGAGCTTTAATGAGGAACCTTTGTGCAAAATTTCAAATCTCTAAGCTAAGCGGTTTGGGCTGTGTGTTCTAATATTGTACGTACCTATGGCAGCGTAGTAAGTACCAGATAAGCAGAATTATTTAACCTCCCCTTAAAAGTTTAATAAACACAAAAGACATAAAGGCTGTTTTTACTGGCAGTTAAAACGAAACGCCACGAGGAGGGATTAAAGTGAAGCTTACACGTTTGGTGAGGATTTAACTTGTTTTATACAGCCTACTGGGTCAAAGTTACGAGCGGGGGCGATAAGCGATCCAAACATACCTGATTACTTTCTCACTTTCCCTAATTTAATACAGTTTTCGGGAAAGTAATTAGGATAGTAATCGTGATTACATTTTGACTATCTGCCTACTGAGACATTTTTATAGTTATCCGACGGACAGACAGATGGACAGACACATTTCGCCGTTATCGAGGACATGAAATTGTAAGAAAGCAGGTCATTATCAGAAAAATTATGCAAATCTTACTTAATGAAAGGCCTACATACCTATCCGTTTCGACTGGACTGCATTTTTTAATTGATTTTACGGCCAATTGGAGACAAAGTCCTCATAGGGCAGTCGTCGGCACCGCAGCACGGCCTCCACCAGAGCACAATTAGGGCCAGTCGGCGTTCGGCACTGCAGTTCACATCCTCACTAAACTGAGAGTAGGTTAGTGAAGATATTAACTGGTTGAGTCGTTCTATGCTTTTATTTAAATTTCCCGCACAATATAAGTACACTTTAATAGGCAATTGTTTTATTAGAATAGATACTAGGTATTACAGATATACACCAAAACCCACAATTTACATTACTGAATAAAAGTGACAACCGATCTCTGAGAAAACCGCCAAAAAGTCTTAAGTGTATCCCAGACACACGCGGCCTGCGGTGGCGGCCTGCCGCAGGCCGCAGCCTCAATATGCAAACGCAGGCCGCGCGTGTCTGAAGTTTCAGTTTCGCAGTCAACATTGCTGCAATACAACTGGCCGCCACCGCCATCGCAGGCCGCGTGTGTCTGTGATACTCTATTGAACAGTACCTATCATAGTTTGTTGACATTACGTTTATTTTGAATCATGCAAGCTCTATTGGGGCTTGTAAAATAATACCTATAGGTAGGTTCCGTAGATTTCTTCATAATTACAATGAATACTTACACATAAGTATTTTACTTAAAAGTGGAAAGTTTTTGAATTGTAAGCAGTTCTCATCTCACTGCCTAAAAACATTAATTAGGGAAAGTTACTGCTATGTGAGAGAGAACAAGCGAACATGCATTTTAGAGGATTAACTTTTTAGGCATTATTTATTTGACGTTTGTAGCAACACAGGTATACAAATCAAATAATAAACATGTACAATAGTAGAGAAATCTTTGATAGAAAAAAAAATGCTCGCTGGCAGTAAAGTTGATCTATTGGCCAGATCTTGATTTATAAATATTTTATTTCTCATTAGATTTGTTTTAAAAAAACATGAAATAAAACGTAGGTATCTGAATAGAAAGAATTTTGCAGGTGACTAAATATTATAGGCGTCTGTATCTTAATAGGAAGATCAAGATTTAAAAAAAAAACAATGTACATAAAACCAAAGAATTCCCAAGGCATTTGCACTGGAAGCAAATTTCGTTATTTTTCACAGTAGATTTTAGAAATTATGCCAAGAAATATGACATTCATCAAGAGCTTGTACAAATGACGCACGCGCACGAAGATTCGCACACGTGCCGGCTGGCACATCCACCCAAGTACCTGGGAAAAAGTCATAATAACAATCGATTGGGCATACCTAATGCCAAAAACGCAAAACGCCAAGGCCATAAAAATGGCCACGGACCTAAAGAAGGTGGCCGGAAGCGGCTGGATGCGGAGGGCGGTGGAAAGTCTGTGGTCAAGTGTGGTGTCATTCATTGCGGAAGGCCTATGTCCAGCAATGGGCGTCGACAGGTTGAAATGATGACGATATATCATTTGTTTTCATCAAACATTATTATAAAATGCGAAACTGTTAATATTTGTGTGTTTAAATGTTTGTTGCTTCAGATCTACTGAAACATTGAAACTGTGTAAAGTGACAGTTTATATTGATCAGGATAGTTAGGTTCTTTTTAGGGTTTCGTACCGCAAAAAAGGAAAAAAGGAACCCTTATAGGATCACTCCATTATCCGTCTGCTTGTCTGTACGTCCGTCTGTCAAGACCATTTTTCTCAGGAACGCATGGAGGTATCAAGTTGAAAATAATATCAAATACTCAGCTCTGCAGTCCCTTGGAGCTGTGAAAAAATGAGACTTCTATGTCATCGCAGTCGGAAGATATGGCTGATTATGCCGCATTTTTTTTACAAAAATATGGCAATGAGAATTAGGCATTTTACGTACCGTTTGGCATACGTGTGGCATTTTGGGTATTTGGCGTTATACACGTTTAAAGGGTTTCATCACTATTTTTCATCACTTGTGATACGATGGGGAAAGTAATTATAGATGCGGTTATGTCTAATCCGCCATAGAAACGATGTATTACTGTTGTAATTATTATAAATTATGCGTAAACTGTCGCAATAGTGTCATATTGCGACATAAACCGCTACGGTCCGGCAATTTGATTTATCATTCAATTTGCGATCTAAATTTACAAGAACTAAGTGTCATTTTTCGGGTCAGTGCCTGCTTATTGTAGCGACATTAAGCTATTAAAGCTTTTTGATGTAGGGCCAGCAAGACAGATCGACGCACTATAGTAAATTAAATTGTGTCATAAATAATTTAAATGGTGCGCTCTGAGAGATATTTCACCGGGCATATTTTAGCGTTTATAAATTGTAGGGCGATTCCAGTATTATTATTCAGTGGATTTCCGTTCAAGTTATATAAATAATGCCAGCCTGAATAGCGAGTAAATTTCTTTTGAGGGTTCCGTACCTCAAAAGGCAAAAAGGAACCGAGGATCACTTCGTTGTCCGTCTGTCTTCAAGACCCTTTTTTTCAGGACCGCGTGGAGGTATCAAGCCGAAATTAATATGAAATACTCAGGTCTGCAATCCCTTAGAGCTGTAAAAAAAAAAATTCTAAGTCAATGCAGCAGTAAAAACTTAAAAAGATATGGCCGTTTTTGCCGCATTTTTGAGAATTTTGGTAATGAAAACCTATGGGGTAGGAATGACCTAGAATCTTGAAATTTGGCAAGAATGGCAATGATTATAACACAAGTAATGGAAAAAGTCCGAAAATCACAAAAAAAAAATCTATTATTATTTACTTAATTTTGCGTATAACCAAACTAACACAAACAACTTCCAAAGTCTAAAACAATTTCTCGGAGCCGAGTAGATAAAGAAAAAAACTCATCATTCGTCGTTTGTTTGCTTCTAACTCTATTTAGTTCAATTCTAAATACGTCTTTGGGAACGGGAAGGAAGCTTTAATTATTTTTTTAACAAAACGAACTAAATCCATTCTTTTATCACGCTGAAATGGGACTAATTGCTTTATGTTTGTGTCTAATTTGCCGAAGCAAACGCGAGGTGTTAAAACGTTTTGTGATTCCAGCGCAATATTTTCGTCACTTCGCGTCAGTTTATTTCTTTTGGCATATTTACTTTGGCCACGAAATGTGTGGACTTCAGACCATTAAGCTTGACATGAAGATACTTCGAAATGCTTTGATCTTTTTCGTAGCCAGTGTCGCCGATAAACCTGCAACATTTTGATTGCTGTGCAAGAGTCCAAAGGCAAATACGTTGCCTTTATAAGGACTAAGTTGAAATGCCTCCTGTGCCTAATTTCATCTCTTGGAGCCGGCTCAGACCAAGCGGACGTCAAAAAGTGCGCGGGCTGAACCAACTCCTGCCCTTCAATCCGAATAATTCATTAGTGTTTTGAGGCACATTTATATTAGGTGAAAAAGATATGGGTATAGACGGACCCTTCACAAAGTCCTAATTTTTAAGTAAGTAAACTTCTTTACTTCTTTTATTTATTCTACTTCTGAACTATACATAAACATCGGGTAAAAGGGAGAACGTTATCCGCAAAGGTTCGTCAGAGGCCATTCGAGTCCTTAGTGTCAGTGGTTGCGCGGATACACGGGTGACAGATAAACCAGTCAGCAATGACATCAAAGGGACTCCTAATTGAGGAGTTGAGGAGCCGCCACTCAGGACGTGGTGTAACGTTTCTTTCAAAAATGTATATAGCTTCATCTACCGCAACACAAGTAGGTAGGTATGCTCTCGTCAAATCAAATCAACAGCCTATTAACATGTCCCCATGCTGTGGCTCAGGCCTACCCTCGCAACGAGGGCATTCGGGCTATAGTCCACCACGCTAGCCCAGTGCGGGTTGGTGGACTTCACATGCGCCTAAGAATTTATTCTTCGGCGTATGCAGGTTTTCTCATGATGTTTTCATTCACCGTTTGATGAACGTTGCTCTCTTGCTTCCTTCATTAAAAGAAGCACCCAGAGACATATACAAATACCTAAATCATTTTTTTTTAAAATTTCGAGTAGGTACGCTTGAAGTCTAAATATATCCGTTCGATCGATTATTTCATTAATTCGTAAAAATGTTTTGAAATAACCAAGTTAATTTGGAGCCGGCGAAATTGTATAATGATACGATTTGTAAGCTTAAGATATTTGTCCAACCGCAAACATAACATAATATTTGTTTAATTTAGTATAAGTAGTATAAATTATTGACGTAAAAAAAATCGTAAAATTATTATAAGTAAAAAACATGAAAAATCTTCTATGACGACAAGTAAATCGTTCCAATAAAATACACAGTTTCCTATAACAAATTAAAGTTTTGTAATATCTTATAAATTAACGAAATAATCGGCCGGGCACACTTATCGTTTTCACCCTGTATATGTACGATTATCCTGTTAACGTTTATCTTTGAAGAAAAAATATTTTTGACAGGTGTTTTTGTACAAACCTTCACTTATCCTACTTATGAACAGTAAATCTAAATATACCCTCCGATAATCATCACTTACTCCCGTTTGACGTCTCACACCCCTCTGACGAGATGATAGCGCACGATAACGACATAATGACGTTAATGATAATGATTATGGCCGCTGGCGAGATGAAGTGGACGTTGTAATCTGGTTTTAGGAAACCGGACGACATGAGGACCTTGGAAATGCTTGAGTCTCAGTACATACAGATGAGTTACCGTGGCAATATAATACGCAACGAAGAGATACGCGTGGACTGAATCAAAGCATCATCATTTCATCAAAAGGCGTGCTCCGTTAGTTCAGATATGTTGAGCGAATGAGCGATGAACGAATGACGACACAAATATATCGAACGAATGGTAACGAGTTAGACTGACATACGAGGATCAGATAGAGCGGGTGCTCACAGACGGACACGTGTAGAGCACTAGCGTGTGTGAAGAGAATTATGAGATGAGCGATGCAAAAGAGGTGTGCCAGGATCGCGGTATTTGGCGCTCCGTTCTTTCTAGATGTAGGGTATGTACACAATAAATAATGAAGGTAAGGTACTTAGGTATATATAATACTGAGATACCAATGATTATTAAAATCGATACATATAAAAATAAACAAATGACCGAAAGTATCGAAATTTTGAATTTTATAGTTACTTTTTATCTACAGCCAAAATTCAAAAATAGTACATTGTTACCCCAGGGGTGAAAGTAACTTATTTAGTCCCGAGTAATAGTTCGAGGGACTCTAAATAAGTCTTGAACCCGAGGGATACACTGTGCTTTTCATTACGAATACAATGAAAGTAAAAACAAATAGGTACATAAAATGAGTGTTAATACAAATCTCTGCTATACGGAGGTATAAACAAAACTCTACGACTCGAAAAACAAATGAAGATCGGAGTGCCGCTTTCCCGTCTATTTTGTTTTTTTTCTGTGGCCGGTGGCCGGCCAGCTATTCTGCCATTATTTTTCATTTCCATCATTGAAATTTTTTTAAATATTTTGCCCAAATTCAATGTTATTTTAAAAAAATGGTTGACAGTAATAAATAGAATAAAGTCATTTAAAAAAATATATTCTCTATTTATTACTTATCTTTATGTTATTTCAATTTTACATCGCGCTGTAATTGAGTGGCTGTATAGAAAGTTGGAACATGGTCCATTAGAAATGTCAAAATAGTACTAGTTTTTTTTTAATAGTTTGACAGCTGTCCGTTGAAAACGATTCTCCCTAGGAACTATTATCTAATCTGTGCCCTAGGGCTGAGATGTATTACTTTCAACCCGCTACTCAGGCAACTTCAGACCTACTTTCAGAGTATGAGTAATGAAAAAACACTTACGTAACTAGGTACCCAAAGTTCAACTTTCAATAGTATATTTTATTAAAGCTTTCCGAAATCGAATAGAAGCATAATTCCTATTTCACAACGAGCAATCAGACATGTCAGAAAGTTGAATGGTCACGATACCTGGCATGGGCCATTGGGGCCAATGGGACCACAATGGGAATAAACCGTGACTACGTCAGGCCGTAACAGTACATTTTTGAGTGTTCGGTATTTTTTGGTTTGCGTCATCTTGTTGTGTGTATGAATACTGCAATTATTTTGGTTTTGTATGTCAAATTCAAATAATGTGTGTAGGTACATAGTCTCGAAAGGGGAATTGCACACAACATAATTATTTTCAATTACCTAATTAGTACTTTTTCATAGTTTTTTTAAACTTTACAGCTGACATTTGAATTAGTGCAAATCACCGACTGCTCTAGCCGTATTTTTGTGTACTGCCGTGCTGTAACCGCCGGTTTAATCAAAGAAATCAAGCCAAAACATACATACCTACCTACATACATCTTCATGCTATGTCCCTGACGGTTAGGCAGAAAGAACAAAGCGCCAAAACCCCTTATAAAAAACCAATTCGGTGGTCTCGCAAAACCAGTACGGTGGTCTCGCAAAACCAGTACGGTGGTCTCGCAAAACCAGTTCGGTGGTCTCGCAAAGCATGGTGGAACTAATAAAACACAGTTTCGAAGCTCCAAGTGGCCTTCTAGTGTACATCAGGATACGAATGAGGCATGATTAACGCGATCTAGGTTATTCTATTTTAAGTCCAGTACTTTACGCCTAAACCAGCCTAAGCGGTACTTCGAGCTAAATGCCGGGGCTTTGATTTAAGATACCTATACGTGTATTAGGGCCTCTTACACCGCTTGCTGATAAAGTCCCAGATACCCTATATGAAGGTTATCTACCAGATATCCGTTTTTTTTCGGTTTCACAGGTATCTGATTGCCTATATCTTATATATTTTATATAGTCTATCACACAGATTTATCTGATAGATTAGTTTATCACTAAGATTACTATCTGTAACAATATCAGGAAGTGGTGAAAGAAGCCCTTACAGTCGTAATTCAATAGCTATTTATTACCTGCCTGACGAGAATGATATTGATCCTCTCATAGACTGACTGAATGCAGAATTGATAATATAATGTCTCCAATTTTTTGCTATACTTACCTATAAATTAACTAAAAACTAAACTCAAGTTGGATACCACCATCGACGTCCACTGCTGGACGAAGGCCTATGGCACCTAGAAGATGTCTCAATGATTATGAGGTCCCCATTCCCGGTCCTCTGCCAATTCTCTGCATTTTAGTAATTTATACTTTTTCGCTTCGAAATGCTTCCGCTGATTCAAAACTGGATCTTATGAGAAATAAAAATCTCACTAGATCCATCATGGATCTGGCCAAGGAATCTCCTGAGAACGAACGGCCTACGAGGGTTCCTGTATTTCAGCATTTTGCACGGTAACCCTTATAATCTACAACGCCTTGTTCTATACTTATGTGTCATTATCTTGGCTGTAACCTTTAATTTGTTGCCATAAACTGACAGATTAACAGACATTGTATTTCATGTGTGTGCTAGCTACGCCTCAGGGTCCAGCTGTCGCAGTAAAGAGCGAAATGGGATGGGAGCATAGCATGTTTATATTTATTTACTCCACGATAAAGCATAAAAAACAGTATTCAACGTTTTATTAACAAAGATATTTTCTGTAAATTGGATATGTGCGAAAGTTGATTGGTGGTATAATGCTAAATAATACAATCTTCTTCGTGTATGCCTCTTCATCCTTAGTACATACGAAACGGTGGCAGATAAATATTGACGTGTATGTTATCTATATCTATACTAATAATAAAGAGGTAAAAACTGGTATATAATTTGCAGGCTTATATGTCGCGCGGAACCAAATGATAGCGGGGTGTAAAATACACCTAACGCCATCTATTGACAAACTTTAAAACTAAGAAACTGGCATGATTAGAACGGGTTAAAATTTTTTGAATAACGTATGAATAGTATATAAAACGCGGATGAAGTCGCGGGGCATCGGCTAGTACCTAATAAAATGCGATACCTAAAATATTTTGACTTTGACTATTAATTAGGTACATAAGTACCAACTTTCGTAAGTTTCGGTTTAAAAAATCTTCGAAAGAATAGAATTTTATTCAGCAATAGGTTATTCATTCGGCGACAAAATGTTTCGTCATCGGTTTCATTTCATTAAGTAGAGCCGCGGGGACTATGGTCAATATTGTCTAGCCCTGGATACAAAACCCTTTAATTAAATGGCGTCGCGAGACGGATAGCGGTAATGTATTACCACCCGCGGTTACCATGTGCCAGTAAAAATAATTTTGTGGTTTACCATATCCCATGCATTGGAGCCACACGCTTTGATACTTGTGGCATTACAAGGTTTTTGGGCAAATTTTAAGTTGTACCTTTAAGCCTTGGCTCCCATATTCTTTTTGGTGGTATCCCTGTGTAAATATTGCGTCTTTGGACGTGAAACATCATGCTGAGTAAAAGAATGCTTACCTACCCTAGGCTGTTGTTACTTCTATTAGACGAACCAATTTTAAGGGTTGTATTTAAATGTATACTTTAAATTTAATGGTTTTTCTTTAAAATTATAGAACCCAATTTAAAAATATATTGCACAATACAAAAATTGTCACCAGACAATTAGACAATTTGGGGAGATCGGCCGTCGACTCAGGGACAAGGGCTTGGACCACGCTACGGTTCGTTCCTGTTGCAAAGGTGGACAACCTTAAGCGATGCAGCGCGGGAACGCCGTTAGTGTTATAGGGGCACCAGCGCGCCAGATTCGACACGGGCCCGAATAATTTTAGAATTTAGTTTATGTGTAGGGTAAGGACAATAATATGTGTATTTAATTATTTGACTCATTAAAGGTAATTTATTTACGAATAATTAATATGGTAATAAATTAGACAATTTTATAAATTACTTAATAAAAACGTGCAGACCGTTAATTTTAAAGTTAAGCTTTTTAAACTGGGATCCATTATTTTATTTAAAGTTCATATTACCAATTTGTAATCGTCTCGCAAATGTCCGTCACTAGTATCAAGTGGGTTTGTCCGTAGTATTCGTCCTCGATGCGGCACAGAGCACGAGTGTCGAGCCGCCCGCAGAACTATGCCAGCTGATTGCGCTCGCGCATCATACGGTTCAATGCACTTGCATACTGAGGTGCCTATACTGAAAGACTTTATTTTTATTGATCATTCATTAGTTCGTACAAGAGGATAATTGATTTGGCGCCTATCAGTAAAGTGCAAAGTGAACACCGCTACAAGTGGTTCCGCAATAGATAAGGCATAGTATATACTTTTTTTACATTACTTAAGTTGGTTGGTCTTTCCTGTACTAGGCAGTACTCGTATATCTGAATGGTCAGTAGGTCTAGGTACCCTCTTTTCGGAGTACCTCTGTCTGCCGCCAAACAGTAAGGAATTGTTGTCTTTTGGTTTGACGAGTAGAAAGAAAGTCATCCGAAGATAATCCTCAACTCATTCATTTAATTTCCGTTTGACCTCAAGATCATTGTACATACAGAAGCTAGGAGCAGGGGCTGCCGCCGCTATATGCCGACGAGGTTTAGAGTTCTTTATCCTTAAATCCCCAGCCTAGTCATTAATAAACACAGTTATTTAGATAAGTACTGGAAACCAGCTACTATTATATTAACTAATATTGCTACTAATATTGAAACCTGACATATTGTATTATTATTTAAGCTAGCTAGACATTGGAATTGTATTGAATTTAATAAATAATAATTTAATTTAGATTATTGTTAGCCGCTTGTGCAATTTATGTTTATAATTTTATTTTCATTTTAATTTGTGTGCAATTTGTATGTCGAAATGACAGATTTTATGGGACTTTTCTAAACTATAACATCATTTTTTGTAATATTTACCTAAAATCACAATAAAGACATTTTGATTTTGATTGATTATGGCAACTGAATACCATCTGCCTATACCCAGCTAGGGTAGCAAATGAGACGGTTCGAACGATGTGATTGGCAGGGACCTGTCCTACCGTCAATTTGATCAAATACAATCTTATGTTTGTTGCTCATATCCGAAATGAGGAGATCCGTCACGGACACGTACGCTGAAGCGGCAGTAGGCAGGAATCTCTTTGTACGGTTAACCGCACGTCAGTGGAGACAAAACCAGTATAAACTAGTCTCTAGTCCTCTAATCCCCTAATAGGCTGGGCCAGCTCAAGGTCAAAGTGTTTCCACCGATGTGCGGTCGACTGTACAAAATTGTAGCTATCTAATTTTTCTCACACCAACTAGCAAAAATGCGGAACATACCAACTTATTATTACGAGTTACGGAGGCTTGGTCGTACCCTGACCTACGCGGCCGTTCGCGCAAGTTGCCGTAGATGGCTGCGCCGACGCACGCAGGTCCTTCGCCGGTGTGCCAAAGAGTATCACTCAACAATAAGACGCGACAAGTCAAGCAAATAAATAAAAATAATTTATTCATCGATTATGTACGGGGTTTACAACCGCATAATGTTATTGCCGTTTGAATTTTCGAAGCATTAATTAAATTTGAATTTACGAAGATTAAATCACTAAAGTGATTTAATCGACTCACTTTTATTTTATTACCTAGCAAGAAATGTTCGTGAGTTTAATAAAGTCGTTTCACTTCACCTCGTCAGTTTTAATCATCCTCCTATCAACACAGCAAGTGGTGGACGGCAGCAAGAAACCGTACAGATCACACGTATAAAATTACGTACGAACTGACGTCGAATCGGTATCCTAATATATTCGCACGATAACATCGATTTGGGTACGTGCGATTGCCGTATCGCTTATTCGCGCGATGGTCGCATAAACGATTGCGTTGTATTTTTTTAAAATAATAAATTTATTTATTTGTTTCACCACAATATTTAATTTTTATACTTACTAAAAGACATACAGCAATTAATAGGTCGAAACTAAAGTGACTGTGGAGACTGATGCCTGATCTAGGTGAGCCTGTTTCTCAGGTCACGAGATCTCTACCTCCGGACTAATGGATATGTATTATAAAGATTGTATAGACGACGCCTAACAACTTCGCGTTTATTGTTTGTCTAGAAATAATGAAGGTCTATCCTCCCAGAGACTGCCATAATTAGGCAAACAAAAAATAATATTTATATTAATCTATGCCCAAAGTAACAGTCACGCAGTCTGATCCAATATTATGTAAATTGTTTTCATTTGGCATTCGGTCTCGTATACTGAACAGGGATCGTCGTCGGAGTGTTTACATATAGACAGATGTTTGTGTGAGAATGGTTTCTGTCAAATCATTATTTATATTTAGACAAGCTTTGTATGAACTACTTCAGTACACTTAAATCGAGTAGGTATACGATTGGTGGTTGTGATTTTTAACACCAAATTAATAATGCTCAATCAGTCGTGTCAATAAAATCTAATTTCAACCTGTTATATTTGTTATTCTATACTAATAATAGAAGTAAAGTTTGTATGGATGTGTGTTTGAAGTAATCTCCGTAACTAATGACCCGATTAAAAAAAATCTTTCATTGTTGTATAGGTGGTACTACTGTCTGCTCAGCTCAGACTTAATTAAAATCATATATTTCGACATTAGATGTCATATTTAAAAATGTTACAGAGATGAGAAATATGATTATAAATATAAATAAAACAAAATACCATGTCAAATTAAAATTACAAAATGTCAACAACAATGTCACCTTATTAAGCAAGTTTTTTTTAACTACTTAACTAGAATAGAAAGAGAAAGAAACTTGAATACCTATATAGCTGCGGGCAAAGTTGTAGGGCAAAAGTTAGCGTGGATCGAGTAAGTATATCCAGAAACGAAATGCCACAAACGGTGCCACAAACGAAAATATTTGGTGGCTAAATACTTACGAACGGTAGTGTATCTTTCTCATTTGGTTCCGAAGGCACGAAGTAACGATTTGCACACTTTTTTACCCACAAAGTAACCAGTGTCAGTGTATTGTTTTAACATTTACGACAGGTGCCAATGAAGTGTCAATTATGTAAACACGATGTAGCAATCGGTTACGTTTAGTTGACATGCAACCTTTTGTTTACATTTGTAGAAAAATACTCTTGGTAATAAGTATTTCAAGTAGATACTTTTCGTGTTGTTTATATGAAGGGTTTTAACGTAAGTATTTTTTCTTATTAGTAAAATCTTCTAAATGCTTCTATAGGTACTATACTATCAAGAACACATAAGTCTTCTGTAATTACTGCTTACTTACAATGTAACATAATTTCTAGCGATGAAACTAAACAAAGCTCCGAGAAGCTGAGGATTTATAAATAGGCCTAAACTTAGAGCTGAAATCGCTATGTTTAAGTATTGACTTATCGATTATACTGGTGTATGTAAGAAGTCCACTGTTCGACCTTGTTCAATACATTCACCAAAAACCAACCAAAGCCATAATTTATTTTAAAAACAAATTGTAACTGTCATCCCAGCCCTTTTTTCTTTCTCTTTTTCATGACACGCTGGCCACGGCAAACGCTTTTTCGTAAGATCATTTCAATTTACTGTAATTTCAATAAAATTACACCTTTTAATCAAGTTCAGCATGTTTTATTAACAGACCTTGGTTCTCCATTTTTCTTATTTAGCTTTCTCCTGCCTACCTTCGAGGTTTTAGACAATTTGATTTCACATCTTACACCAAATCTCTCGGTGAGTCAAGCATGTGCTGTATCCTTTATCAACGTTGACTTAAAAGGTTAATTTTTTTTCACAGCTCCAAGAGATTGCAGAATTAGTTTTAACTTGAACGCGTTCCTGAGAAAAAGGGTCGAGACAGACAGACGGCCATCGAAGTGTTCCTATAAGAGTTCCTTTTTTTCCTTTTGAGGTACAGAACCGTAAAAAATTTGCATTAAATATGTAGTAATAATAATAATAATAGTATGACTGTAAGCATAGCTTGGTATGTATGTATGTAAACACTTTATTGTACTAAAAACATTACAATAACAGATAGTTAAACCAGTGAAACTAAGTACAAAGGCGGACTTATCCCACTAAGGGATCTCTCCCAGTCAACCTTAGAGTTACTGAGAGGATTAGCTTTTGCGTTAAGTACCACAATTTCGTAGTAAAGTAGGAGAAAGAATTACTTGTCTGTAAACTTACCCTAAAAATACATAAACCAAAATGATACATTACAATTACATACATAATACTATTACACAGATTATTGGTTGTTGGTGTTAATGTCTTATAGAAATTGTTGCGGATAACATAGATTATAGCCAATTTGGGTAAATGCAACCGTGGATCAAATTCGACAAACTGAAATTACGTACCTATATAGGTTTTGCTATATGTCGCTATATACTTTATTTCAACGTAAAAGTCAAAGTAGCAAACAAAATATTATGTCTAAAGCTTCTACATAGCTGCAGTAATGTTTCATGAAACGGTTTTAGTGCTCTCGCCTCGGGCCGACAAAACATTATGGCAGTAGCCGTAAGATTATCTAATACATTGTTGTAGAGCTTGGGATGGGTGTTGCTTGTTTGTGATATTTACAAACGATAATATGTTTTTTGTAAAAGTATACCAAAACCTAAGATTTACCAAGTGATGATGGTAGAAGTCCAAATTGATAGTTAATTTCGGACTTACCGGCAAATCTTAGAAGTCTTGTTTGATTAACCTAACCTATAATATAAACCGAACTAAACCGATTATACCTACTAAAGAAAAATTTGGACGTGTATCATCATCATTTCGGTTGGGCTTTTACAGTTACACTTGTAACACCCTAAGCCTATCCTATACTAAAAATGCAAAACTATACCTACTCTACTCTACATTAAAATCTCTACCACTCTATTTAATAAAATACCTAACCAAATATACTAATCAAGGTTTAAATAAAAAGGTTCCTAAACTCAATGTTAATGTATGGCTAAACTTACCTACCTGTAACTACCTACTAGATATTTGAATACTCATACAAGATATTATTTAGCTGCAATATTCTAATTGATCGTTGTAATTTTGATATTAATTTGGCCATGTGATCGTCTAGTTCATTCCTACGTTGTGTATTTTTAATGTAACCCATTTTCTTTTAGAATAAAGGTTTGATACAATTAACCGAATACCTGTGATAAACAAGTTAACAGTGACTATTTAATAATGACTATAATATGACTAAGATAATAACTAATATTGGACAAAGATCCTAGATTGTGAATGAGTAAATAATAGGATAAATATAATAAATATTGAAGTACATTAATACCTGTGTAAAATAATTTAAAGTAGGTATCAATGACAGCATAATAGTTTTTCGGCAAGGCTCCTGCACCGCCCCGCAGAAGCACTGGGTCTCGTCAGGCCAGACTGGTCAACCCTCGTCCGAATGCTACGTTAATCTTTTGTCTTTTAGAGTAACGGGGAAATATCTTTTCCATTTTACTAGTCAAGCTGGGTGTCATATAAGTATAAGTAAGTATGTCATATTGTCATCAACATCGTGTCGAGAGGAAAGCAAGGGCGAGAGCTCTCCGATGCAAAGAGAACTTCTCTAGAATCTAAAACTTTAACTTTTAAGCTTGACAAGGGATATATAAACACTAATACATAAATAGAGATTATATCACCTATCCATAATCTTCAGGATCCAGCCTCAAAGATAAATGAAGATAGCAGGATATGCTATAAGTTAAGATCATTACTAGATCACAGTAAAGCCTCGGCTACTGTCAGAATGTAAGGAACTATATTCATCCAGTTATTCTTACATCCATATGAGTATAACCCTCAGGTTAGGGACTCGGCCTCACCTCGGCTTGGCCTAAAAGATATGACTGTAAGTCTAATGATTGAATACTATATACCAGCCCTCGGCACCAGTATAGTAAGGTTTAGATAATTAACAAGCCTTGGCCTTGCTATAAATCTGTGTGAAACCATATTTGGTTGTAAGACTCCATAATTGCTATGGCTAAAATCCCAAAGGTTATTTGGTTGGATAAATATTCAAGATATTAATTATAGAATAAAAGGTAACACATTAATATGTTGCAAACACACACAATGTCTGTCTATACAAAAGTATGATTTGAATAATTATTTCTTATTTAGCATAATAATTAAATCTATATAAAATTTAAACCCATTATCTATTCAATGTCCTTAAAACAAAATATTGTTTTAGCCTTTGAAGTATGAAGTATATTTGTACCTATTTGAGTATTCAAACAATACAATAAAATTATTAAATAGCTAAGTCCAACAGTGGACATCCACAATTCTGCAATGGGATTTAATCAATACTAGCATAACCGAAACGTATGTAGGTTATTTGTAAACCTGTTTGGATTTACATTCCTACAGTAAAGTTATAAACTACCTATGTCCAACAGAGGACGATTGTAATAAAATCCTAAAATGTAACCTAATTTATATTCCTATAGTAAAGTTATAAACTACCTATGTCCAACAGAGGACGATTGTAATAAAATCCTCAAATGTAACCTAACCAAACCTAGTAAACCACATCACTTTTAGTCTATTAGTGAACATATTTGAATTTAATCTTCCTACTGTAACGTTTATAATCTACCTAAGTCCAACAGCGAACAACTGTAATAAAATCCTAAAATGGAACCTAACCAAACCTAGTAAACCACATCACTTTTAGTCTATTAGTGAACATATTTGAATTTAATCTTCCTACTGTAACGTTTATAATCTACCTAAGTCCAACAGCGGACAACTGTAATAAAATCCTAAAATGTAGTCTAACCAAACCTATAAAACCGCATCACTTTTAGCCTATTAGTGAACATATTTGAATTTAAAATTCCTACTGTAAAATTTAAACTACCTATGTCCATCAGTGGACAACTGTAATAAAATCCTAAAATGTAGTCTAACCAAACCTATAAAACCGCATCACTTTTAGCCTATTAGTGAACATATTTGAATTTAATCTTCCTACTGTAACGTTTAAACTACCTATGTCCATCAGTGGACAACTGTAATAAAATCCTAAAATGTAGTCTAACCAAACCTATAAAACCGCATCACTTTTAGCCTATTAGTGAACATATTTGAATTTAATCTTCCTACTGTAACGTTTATAATCTACCTATGTCCAACAGCGGACAACTGTAATAAAATCCTAAAATGGAACCTAACCAAACCTATAAAACCGCATCACTTTTAGCCTATCTGATGCCAAGCCATTTAATATGAAATAAGGGCTAGCCTACACGCATAGGCGGCCTTATCCCTGCGAGAGGTCTCTTCCAGCAAACCCTAGAGCTTCCGAAAGAATAAGTTTTAAGAGTTTAGAGCCGAATTTAGTTTAGTTTAGCCGATTGATTTTTGAATGCTAAATGATTGAAGATAGATGTTTTAATTTTATAGTTAAATTAGTTTTTCACTGTTCCTAGACCTAAAACACAACCTATAACCGCACTAAATTAACACATAGAAATACACACAGATATAAAATGAATTAGACACAGAAATACACACGAATATAAATAATACATGAGAAAACACACACGATTATAGCACAGTATAAGATACGGTTATCACGACAATTATGAAGACGTTGGTAATTTATTCTCCTAAAAGAAATTTCACACACACACGAATATTTAACCACACAGTTTAAAAATCATCTTCATTAGGAAGATAGTTATTATGGAACGGACTCACTGATTCCTTCTGTTTGTCAGCTCTACGGGACTCCGCTCACCAACCCGTAGCCTCCACTCCAGAACTCGCAGATTTCGCTCCTGAACCCGCAGATTCCGCAGCTCTTTGACAAAGGCAACGTGCCCTCTGTCTCTTCGATTATCTAGACGCGCTTTGACTCTAATGTTTAAACTTTTAGCTTTCCGAGCCATTAAAATTTAGAAACAACACTGAATTTAATTGTTCAAAAACACGGGATTTACGCTACGGACTTTAAATTTTCAACAACACTGAATTTAATTGTTCAAAAACACTGAATTTACACCGAACTTCTAGAGGCACTGAAGTTACACTTAAATAGGCACTGAATTTAACTGAATCTTTAATTAAAACTTTCAAAATCAAGAAACACTGAATTTAAATAAAACTTTTCTAAGGCACTGAAGTTAAACTTTCAAAATCACAGAATTTAAAACTCACAAAGCACTGAAGTTAAATAAATTATCAAGAACACCGAAGTTAAATAGACTTTCAAAAACACTGATGTTAAACTTACAAAGCACTGAATTTAAATACAACTTTTCAAATGCACCGAAGTTAGATAAATTTTCAAAAACACAGAAGTTAAACTTACTTTTAAATTCACTGAAGCTAAACTTACTTACAAAAATCACTGAATTTAAATAAAATTGCAAAACACTGAGTTTAAACTAAAATTCCCGATATATTTGGGCAGAGGTTCCCCTATATACCGGAATCGAATGTCGACTACTATAGTGACAACGCGTCGCGACGGAGTAGAAAAATCACTGACTATCCAGATCTATCTCCCCTCGGCTTTATATATTTATATATATATTTTATTTATTTATTTCATATACAATATATAAGGCATTACAGACAGATTCCAAAGCGCCTTACAATAGCCTTATATAGCCCTCGCTACGCATCGCAAGGTGCGCTCTCCGGTTCGGTCGATCGAAGTTGCTTAGCGATCTGGCTGCAGCAGCACAGCCCATCGCTTCGGTTTGTTTACGCGCAGCGACACCGCTGCTCCATTCCGATCCGCTGGCTCCCTACCATATAAGGACATTTTCCTACCCAAAATCCAGTCTAGGCTGCTTAACGATCTGGTTGCGACAGCGCAGCTCGTCGCTTGGCTTTGTTTACCGCGCAGCGTCACCACTGCTCCATTCCGATCCGATGGCTTACTACCATATAAGGAGATTTTTGTGCAGCTACCCTAGTTAATAGCTTCCTACCTATATTCTATAAGGTTCACAGGTTCGATTCCCTGTCTCTAAATTTCTTGATGCTAATTGAATTTCCGCACTCTCTCGTGAAACCATTTATCTTACAGTAATTTCATATGCTACCTTCCCACATCCTTAATCAGAGCAAAATATTGTCGTGAATACAAGGTGACTGGACTTGGTACCAGTACATCTCAACCCCCAAATTTAAAATGTTCCCTAACAATTGAAATTTTTCCCTTGACTAATTCTTGTGTTCACGACATTCACTACTTAACCTACATAACCAAATATGTATGTTTGCAACTATGTAATACAACTTTACATTAATTCATATAGATACTTCTTAATCTAAACTATTGCTATAAATAAAATCTTAATTCTATGATACCAGACGTTCCAGAACCAGCCTTAGGTTTACTTTTGAACAGTCAATTTCAACATTATTCTATCAGTTTCACTTTATTACCACACTTCCTGGAAGTGTAACCTATGTAAACATAGTTTATAGTGTTGTAGTGTGTATTTAAACCTGGCATTTCATAACTCTTTGGAAGATAAAAGAGTCAGCTATAAAGTCAGTCAAAATGTAACAGCAACCCTCCTCATCCTAACAGGCTTATGCTCTTCAAGGGTCCCTGGTCGTGAGTCAGGTAGCTCTAATAGCTCCGGCTAAAATTTCAACCCCAATTCACCTAATGAGCCCTTGTCAGCGACTCGGTTTCCTGTAACGCCTCAGCGATAAAATTGAATCCTTAGCCGCCCCTAAATGAACACACTCAAGTCTACAGACTCAGCGGCTTACCTTCACATTAGACCAACTCCCACAACCGCCAATTTCACATACCACTGAGGTTATTCATACTAGGTGCATGTTAGCATTCAGCACCAGGCATAACAATACAAAATAAGACATTCTCGCGGAAATGAATTTCAAAAACTACTAAAACCGTGTTTGACTCATGACTGTCAATCAAATCAATCAATACTCAATCAACCAGAAAGTTTTGATTGAATGATCCTGTAAAGGTGTACACTTGCCAAAATTATCAAAATCGAAAACCTTATTTCGCTTTGCCAGCATAATCTAAATGCCATGTACAAAGATCTGGGTTTATTGTCATGTGTAGTGTAGGCCATTTCGCAATTTGGACAATTATTATAATAAATTATGAATTTAACCTAACACCTAAGTCCTCACGGAATAACCTTTATTGTCGTGAATACGTGTTCCCAAGAAAATATGACAATAAAGTCACTCACATAATGGCTATTGCTGCTGTATCAAAGTCCCTCAATATTTTTTTTTTTTTTTTCACACATTTCTCTTTCATTAACTCCTCTTCTAGCATTCTACTTTGTTAAAGCAGCAACAGGACATGACGCAAGTTTCAATTTAAAAATAACAAATAATATTATTTATCTATTAGGTATTAAAATGTCCAAAACTGACTTCCATTTCACCATTACATAGGCATGTGCAACTCCTGATATCTATAAAATTATTTCTCTTCATGATTATAATTGATTTATTTGACACGTTACAAAATAAACTTATTCTAAAATAAAATCACAACTAAACTCCGAAAAGGCACAAATGACAAAGTCCTTTAACCATAGATAAGGAAGTACATAAATACCTGTTTAAAACCAATAATTACCTTACCTCATAAAACTTTACCAACCTTTTACCATACCTTTTTACCATAAATTACCAAAGACAATGATTACCTTACCTAAGTTTACCATACCTTTAAACACCAATTACCACTTTACCTGGGGACTTCCTTAACTATTTCGACACATCATTTAAACCTTTCCGTTGCGTTGATATCGTAAAAACAAAATAATAATTTATTTCCATAACTTAATAATTATGCTAATTGTAATCCCAACTTTCTATTTCCCTCATGTGAATGCTTCTTTACGATAATCCTTGTTAGAATTTTTCCTTTTCCTCAACTTTCCAATCCTAACCTTCAAATATTCAAAACCTGAAACCTTATAATACCAATATTATTCTGTGCAATGAAACAAAACCCTTTTACGAGATGTCAATACGCCGTCTGAATTTATACGCCACGATTACGTTTGTATGTCCTGTTTGATTAATGTACTTATTTAGATTAGGCTGTTTGACCTTTAGTTCCTTTGTCTAAAATTATATAAAAACTCTAAAACAAGTTCCCGCGAACTTTCAACTAGTTTGTAGATAAACCCGCAAGTGATGATTTTTTTTAACGAAATGATTTATGAAATGATGATTAAGTATTATACCTACATGTTAAACTAATTTATTTGTTAATTTTGTTAATAAATATTTCCTAATGCTCTCGACCCCTAGTGTCCCTGACCTAGACAATTAAAGTTCAAAGTTCGATCCTCCTAAACTTAATTTCCTCACTTCCACTATTAAGCTTGTTTGATGTAAAACACTATTCTTGGTAGAACTAAGTATCATAATCCTCATAGGTACTATTTGTTTATGCTAAATTATGTTTCTTTGTGTAAAATTTGTGTCCTAGGTGTAACCGAAACTAACTTTACCTTCTAGCTCCTGTAAAACTCATGAATTGGTTAGTTAATAGTAAGTATCCTGTCACTATCTTTTTGTTTAAATAACTCCCTAAATCTAATAACTGACAACTAAATTGCCACATGCTAGCTCCATCTCATTAAATCTAATTATGCAAAAGCCAAACCAATTAAATGTACAGAGCTAATCATTCATATAACTATCTTAGTACCATAATTGTTAAAAACGAAGTAATTCTCATTTTTCACCTTTCAGTTTCATTCATCTTCCTATCCCTACATATTTTAGAATATCCTCACGCTTTGTCCCCGGTGAGGCAGGTAGCTCAAAGAATGAACCTCTAACCAACCATCTTAATTCCGGGTTGAATGCCCTCTACGTAGTTCCGACACATACTTCAATTCACTCATACGGCTCATCCAGCTCAATCAACCCATTCATTCATCTCTTCTGCTCCTATTTTTTTTCAAAGTAAACGTTAATCTATCTACCCATACAGCCAACTCGCATATTGTTCAAATATTATCAATCAAAGTCGATGATGATGAAGGTCGACGATTGAAGATTTACTGAGAAACTATTTCGTTTCAGCTAACCTAATATTTTATCTTTAAATGGTAACTAAACTACAACAGATTTCCTTTTATTTACTTTCCTATTTACCATAATTTATTACTTGTTTTAATTGAATAAAATTATCTTAAGCATAAAGAACTAGGCTGTATGTCACCTAACCTTCGAATGACTTAGGCTATGAAGGACGCACCTCAATTTTGTTTCCCGGGCCGTAAAATTTATTAAAACAAACACTCACTGTTTTCTATCATTCATTCTTAGTCTATGCCCTGATTGAATTGAATGGATTTTGTAATTGATCTCGATTGATTTACTAATAATTACTTGCACAATTATATATTTAACAAGTGCTAATTACTCTAATGTTAATAATTATGTTTAAGTGTGATAATCATTAAGCGCGTGATTCGAAATGCGTTATGAACTTACTTTTGAGGATAAAACAAACATGATAGGTATTTGGATACCGCTCGTAATAGTCTTTGATGTTTACTTTCACCTGTTTGCCGCCAAAATCTCAGTGAAATACATAGAATCGTGTTTCCATATATTTTTCCGTTTATCAAGTAACAAACTTATAATAATTTCGTTCTACGAACACCGCTAAAGAACCGCAACCTAAATATCTACCGGGTACTTGTAACTCGCCACAGTTATTGGTGATATCACGACATGTGATTCTGCACGCTTCTACACATACGAAATGCTTATTCTTTCTATTTTACCAGTGAAAGACCAGTGCTAATCTGAACTCTGCCTTAGTTAATCAACGATTTGTTGTTATGTGCTTTACAAAAACGCATTGCATTACAACTACAATTAATTCGTCATTACTTCCAAAGTGTATACTCATATCAGTGAAATCTAATATAGTGCTTCAAAATATCTAAGTGCAAACTCGGATTGAATGTTTTAAGGTAAGCTTGCACATTTTATGAATAGTTAAATAGGGTTATTTAGTATTGTCTCTAACCTATTCTCACATACAACCCCCCGAATAAAGTTATCTACCAATATCCTAACCTACTTTCACATACATACAACCCCCCGACCTTAAATATTTTAAAATCGAAACTATCTGTTTAAAATCAAGTTGAACAACTACTGCTTTGCTAACAACCCCCCGATAACTAGACTTTATAAACTATAGACTACTTAATAAGTTTGAACATTAATATACTCATAGCTAATACAATCCGCGAAAGTTTAGTATTAAAATAAAATAAAGCGCAATCCTAATCGCATCAAACCTCAGTTTCTTTCCACTTTAACGGTACCAAATTGTGGGCTATAAACCCACATACTAAAACTAAATACCCTTTCTCAACAACCACTAATCATTGCAGCTTTTATTTTTAAACCGATTAAATAAAGTTCCATAGTAACCTTGATTCGAAATTCTGATCATTAACCTATTCTAAATTCTAACTCCCAACAAGACACAAGAGTTATTCTAACAAAATAATACTTTCCGTAGTAATCCTAGTTTCGAATCCTAGTCACGGTACCCACCAAATTGTAACACCCTAAGCCTATCCTATACTAAAAATGCAAAACTATACCTACTCTACTCTACATTAAAATCTCTACCACTCTATTTAATAAAATACCTAACCAAATATACTAATCAAGGTTTAAATAAAAAGGTTCCTAAACTCAATGTTAATGTATGGCTAAACTTACCTACCTGTAACTACCTACTAGATATTTGAATACTCATACAAGATATTATTTAGCTGCAATATTCTAATTGATCGTTGTAATTTTGATATTAATTTGGCCATGTGATCGTCTAGTTCATTCCTACGTTGTGTATTTTTAATGTAACCCATTTTCTTTTAGAATAAAGGTTTGATACAATTAACCGAATACCTGTGATAAACAAGTTAACAGTGACTATTTAATAATGACTATAATATGACTAAGATAATAACTAATATTGGACAAAGATCCTAGATTGTGAATGAGTAAATAATAGGATAAATATAATAAATATTGAAGTACATTAATACCTGTGTAAAATAATTTAAAGTAGGTATCAATGACAGCATAATAGTTTTTCGGCAAGGCTCCTGCACCGCCCCGCAGAAGCACTGGGTCTCGTCAGGCCAGACTGGTCAACCCTCGTCCGAATGCTACGTTAATCTTTTGTCTTTTAGAGTAACGGGGAAATATCTTTTCCATTTTACTAGTCAAGCTGGGTGTCATATAAGTATAAGTAAGTATGTCATATTGTCATCAACATCGTGTCGAGAGGAAAGCAAGGGCGAGAGCTCTCCGATGCAAAGAGAACTTCTCTAGAATCTAAAACTTTAACTTTTAAGCTTGACAAGGGATATATAAACACTAATACATAAATAGAGATTATATCACCTATCCATAATCTTCAGGATCCAGCCTCAAAGATAAATGAAGATAGCAGGATATGCTATAAGTTAAGATCATTACTAGATCACAGTAAAGCCTCGGCTACTGTCAGAATGTAAGGAACTATATTCATCCAGTTATTCTTACATCCATATGAGTATAACCCTCAGGTTAGGGACTCGGCCTCACCTCGGCTTGGCCTAAAAGATATGACTGTAAGTCTAATGATTGAATACTATATACCAGCCCTCGGCACCAGTATAGTAAGGTTTAGATAATTAACAAGCCTTGGCCTTGCTATAAATCTGTGTGAAACCATATTTGGTTGTAAGACTCCATAATTGCTATGGCTAAAATCCCAAAGGTTATTTGGTTGGATAAATATTCAAGATATTAATTATAGAATAAAAGGTAACACATTAATATGTTGCAAACACACACAATGTCTGTCTATACAAAAGTATGATTTGAATAATTATTTCTTATTTAGCATAATAATTAAATCTATATAAAATTTAAACCCATTATCTATTCAATGTCCTTAAAACAAAATATTGTTTTAGCCTTTGAAGTATGAAGTATATTTGTACCTATTTGAGTATTCAAACAATACAATAAAATTATTAAATAGCTAAGTCCAACAGTGGACATCCACAATTCTGCAATGGGATTTAATCAATCCTAGCATAACCGAAACGTATGTAGGTTATTTGTAAACCTGTTTGGATTTACATTCCTACAGTAAAGTTATAAACTACCTATGTCCAACAGAGGACGATTGTAATAAAATCCTAAAATGTAACCTAATTTATATTCCTATAGTAAAGTTATAAACTACCTATGTCCAACAGAGGACGATTGTAATAAAATCCTCAAATGTAACCTAACCAAACCTAGTAAACCACATCACTTTTAGTCTATTAGTGAACATATTTGAATTTAATCTTCCTACTGTAACGTTTATAATCTACCTAAGTCCAACAGCGAACAACTGTAATAAAATCCTAAAATGGAACCTAACCAAACCTAGTAAACCACATCACTTTTAGTCTATTAGTGAACATATTTGAATTTAATCTTCCTACTGTAACGTTTATAATCTACCTAAGTCCAACAGCGGACAACTGTAATAAAATCCTAAAATGTAGTCTAACCAAACCTATAAAACCGCATCACTTTTAGCCTATTAGTGAACATATTTGAATTTAAAATTCCTACTGTAAAATTTAAACTACCTATGTCCATCAGTGGACAACTGTAATAAAATCCTAAAATGTAGTCTAACCAAACCTATAAAACCGCATCACTTTTAGCCTATTAGTGAACATATTTGAATTTAATCTTCCTACTGTAACGTTTAAACTACCTATGTCCATCAGTGGACAACTGTAATAAAATCCTAAAATGTAGTCTAACCAAACCTATAAAACCGCATCACTTTTAGCCTATTAGTGAACATATTTGAATTTAATCTTCCTACTGTAACGTTTATAATCTACCTATGTCCAACAGCGGACAACTGTAATAAAATCCTAAAATGGAACCTAACCAAACCTATAAAACCGCATCACTTTTAGCCTATCTGATGCCAAGCCATTTAATATGAAATAAGGGCTAGCCTACACGCATAGGCGGCCTTATCCCTGCGAGAGGTCTCTTCCAGCAAACCCTAGAGCTTCCGAAAGAATAAGTTTTAAGAGTTTAGAGCCGAATTTAGTTTAGTTTAGCCGATTGATTTTTGAATGCTAAATGATTGAAGATAGATGTTTTAATTTTATAGTTAAATTAGTTTTTCACTGTTCCTAGACCTAAAACACAACCTATAACCGCACTAAATTAACACATAGAAATACACACAGATATAAAATGAATTAGACACAGAAATACACACGAATATAAATAATACATGAGAAAACACACACGATTATAGCACAGTATAAGATACGGTTATCACGACAATTATGAAGACGTTGGTAATTTATTCTCCTAAAAGAAATTTCACACACACACGAATATTTAACCACACAGTTTAAAAATCATCTTCATTAGGAAGATAGTTATTATGGAACGGACTCACTGATTCCTTCTGTTTGTCAGCTCTACGGGACTCCGCTCACCAACCCGTAGCCTCCACTCCAGAACTCGCAGATTTCGCTCCTGAACCCGCAGATTCCGCAGCTCTTTGACAAAGGCAACGTGCCCTCTGTCTCTTCGATTATCTAGACGCGCTTTGACTCTAATGTTTAAACTTTTAGCTTTCCGAGCCATTAAAATTTAGAAACAACACTGAATTTAATTGTTCAAAAACACGGGATTTACGCTACGGACTTTAAATTTTCAACAACACTGAATTTAATTGTTCAAAAACACTGAATTTACACCGAACTTCTAGAGGCACTGAAGTTACACTTAAATAGGCACTGAATTTAACTGAATCTTTAATTAAAACTTTCAAAATCAAGAAACACTGAATTTAAATAAAACTTTTCTAAGGCACTGAAGTTAAACTTTCAAAATCACAGAATTTAAAACTCACAAAGCACTGAAGTTAAATAAATTATCAAGAACACCGAAGTTAAATAGACTTTCAAAAACACTGATGTTAAACTTACAAAGCACTGAATTTAAATACAACTTTTCAAATGCACCGAAGTTAGATAAATTTTCAAAAACACAGAAGTTAAACTTACTTTTAAATTCACTGAAGCTAAACTTACTTACAAAAATCACTGAATTTAAATAAAATTGCAAAACACTGAGTTTAAACTAAAATTCCCGATATATTTGGGCAGAGGTTCCCCTATATACCGGAATCGAATGTCGACTACTATAGTGACAACGCGTCGCGACGGAGTAGAAAAATCACTGACTATCCAGATCTATCTCCCCTCGGCTTTATATATTTATATATATATTTTATTTATTTATTTCATATACAATATATAAGGCATTACAGACAGATTCCAAAGCGCCTTACAATAGCCTTATATAGCCCTCGCTACGCATCGCAAGGTGCGCTCTCCGGTTCGGTCGATCGAAGTTGCTTAGCGATCTGGCTGCAGCAGCACAGCCCATCGCTTCGGTTTGTTTACGCGCAGCGACACCGCTGCTCCATTCCGATCCGCTGGCTCCCTACCATATAAGGACATTTTCCTACCCAAAATCCAGTCTAGGCTGCTTAACGATCTGGTTGCGACAGCGCAGCTCGTCGCTTGGCTTTGTTTACCGCGCAGCGTCACCACTGCTCCATTCCGATCCGATGGCTTACTACCATATAAGGAGATTTTTGTGCAGCTACCCTAGTTAATAGCTTCCTACCTATATTCTATAAGGTTCACAGGTTCGATTCCCTGTCTCTAAATTTCTTGATGCTAATTGAATTTCCGCACTCTCTCGTGAAACCATTTATCTTACAGTAATTTCATATGCTACCTTCCCACATCCTTAATCAGAGCAAAATATTGTCGTGAATACAAGGTGACTGGACTTGGTACCAGTACACACTGTGTTCAGGTCGCAGTCAATCAAATTATGTATTAAAAAGCTGTAATATTTTCGATATTACAATGAGTAAAAATGTTTTCTTGCGTCAATTTCTAACTACCACCGTGGTGGTTGTTAACATTGAGAAGAAAGGGTGCAACAAACTTCCGCATCATTCATATAAAAGCAAGTTTGTAAGTATAACAATTGTTCATAGAAACGATGCGAGACACTAGTAGGTACTATTATATATTCTGACTTGTCCTATTATCTATTCTGTGACGAGACTGAAGTTACAATCTTTGTTATTCAAATAATCGCCTATTTTCTAGTAAGCTTACTTATAAAGGTGTTGTCCAATTCCAATTCTTAAACTTTCTGTCTTTCTTCGAGATGTCTTCTGGTAGTTTGTTGTAGAATTAATTATTAACATGGTTATTTTTATTTTTATTATTGTTATCCAATGTTGGTATTCCGTTTTTATTTTTGATTTTGTTTTTTTTTATTCTTTTTTAAATCTTGACATTGTTATTTTATTTTAGTAAATATTCAAATTTATATTGACATTTTATTTTTGACATGCAACTAAATAATTGCCAATAAAGTATGATTGTGATTATTATGATTATGAAGCATTTATAATATGACTTTCAATAAAATATAGTTTCTTGTAACAGACATACATATCTGAGTAATAAAGATAGCAGAAATCAGCACAAAGCTGCACATAACATCAACACCAGTAAAAGTCGCGCATTTGCAATCTCGTGTAACCCTTACTTGAGTAGGCTGATAAAAAGGCCATTAAGGCCTTAACTTAAAGCACGTCACATAATTTATCTCCTATTCAAGACTCAAGATAAAAACTGTCTTTGAAATGGGCGGTAAATTGTAGTTTCTCATATTTTAAGAGAAGCGATTTCAGTCACTTTATTTTAATCTATATATAGAGAGAGTTTCTTATAAATGAAAATGTCATGCTCTTTGCTATTTGCCTATAACTACATACAAATTAAAATCAATAACTAAAACTTGTTTATATCATAGTTTCGTTTTTAATTTATTTAATTTTAGATAGGAATTATTTTGCGTGTGCGTAATTAATATAACTAAAATAAAACTTATATTAACTACGCCTTACACCTTTTTCTACTAATTAACTGTTATTAAATACGGGCGCTTTGTATGTTTTTCAACCGACGAAAAAAAAGGAGATTCTCAACTCGATCCGTATATTTTATTTTTATGTTTAATTACGTATAATCCCAATTCCCACTGCTTACATACGACACGATAAACAAAAAACTCCAAAGTTTTAATGTTCTTAGGGTTCCGCACCTCAAAGAGGAAAAAAGGAACCCATAAAGGATCACTCGGTTGTCCATCTGTCTGTCCGTCTGTTTTAGTATTATTGCTACGGGGGCAACGAGCAGAAGGTTTTTAAATGAATGTTTTGTGAGTTTGGATTTTATGATGAAACTTAGTACCTACAGCCACAGTACAGCGATAGTGAAATATATATACTATACTACTGGTAGCGAAATATATAATTTATACTTGTATACCACCAGTGGAAAAAAATTTAAAAACATTTTTTTTAAATAGTTGTGCACTTTGAAGGATTTTTAAAAATCCTATATCATTGGTGGTTGTTGGTGAACAAATCGCCTATCTACACTTTCCCTTCACAATTCTCGAAAGCAGCCAAAGATTGAAATTTAAAAAATGGTACACCCTATAAAATAGACACAACTAACTTTCAATATTCTTTACAGTAATAGAGTCATTCGTGTCATACAACAAGATGGAACGTACAAAAATATAAAAGCGTCGTTCTAAAAATATACTGGACGCAACGAACCCGCGACAAAGACCGGAGAAAAATGTACGCATGCAGTAGGTAAGTCTATCTCATAACGCTTTAATAATAATTTTCATTACTACTCGGAAAGTAGGTCTGAAGTTGCCTGAGCAGCGGGTTGAAAGTAATACTTTTCAGCCCTAGGGAGAATCGTTTTCAACTGACAGCTGTCAAATTAAAAAAAAAACTAGTTCTATTTTCACATTTCTACGATGAAGGTGTTGTGGCAGAGCAAGAGACCTAGCAATTGCATAACAAGAATTTAAGATAAGGAAACCACTTTTAGTTTGGTTAATGTCACTTTAAATGTTAATAACTCGGTTAAAGGCCAAGGGTAGGTGAAGTGATTTATTAAGATCTCACAATACTTAAGTTAATCCGGAGATTTTGATGAAATTTCTCGATTAAGACGGCTAAAGGGACCTTTGAAACAAAAGTGAAACTTTCCAAACGCCCTTTCCAATTTAAAAATGATTTATTACTTACACCGCTAAAAGGTGTCGCTAATAACTTGAAATTGCATCTTTTTTTTAAATAATGTTTGGGCAAATTTACAGACGGCTGTTTATAGTCCCAAACTATGCCGAAGCTTGTACATAGGTATTCAACAACTGATAAACATACATAAACACTTCAAATAAATACTTAAATACATACAAACACCCAGAATCCGAAAACCAACAAATATGCTCATCACACAAATGTTGGTCCAGGGTGGGAATCGAACCCACGACCTTTGGCTCATTAGGCAGGGTCACTACCAACTACGCCAACAGGCCAGTCAATGTACTTCCATACTTCGAAATATCTATTTTAAAAAAATATTCTTAGGTTTAAACTGTTTATTTTTTAGCTTAAAATTAGGTTATCTATCGCTATATTTATTATCCCCTAAAAAAAGTAGCGTGTCTATATCGTTCGTCCTAAAAAATTTTTTAAAAATAAGTACTTAGATTAGATCTCATTGTATGTCGCCTGAATGTGATCTGTTTGTGGATTTATGGAGTAAGGTATTTGGGGAATGTTTGAAGATTTGCAAAAGGATGGATGAATGAAGTTATATAAGTATAAGTGATTGTAAGTTTTGACATGTTCATTGTAAAATTTTGACATTCTATTATTATTATTTGACTAGCTTTTTCCCGCGGCTTCGCCCGCGTAGAAAAGTTTTTCAAGTGTACATTGTGAAACAGCGCCCTCTACGTAGGCGTTTTGTTACTTAGGGCGTATTAGCGGACGCCCCGCGACTTTGTCCGCGTTAAAAAGTAGCCTATATGTTATTCCAGGATATAAGCTATCACTGTACCAAGTTTCTTCAAAATCTGTTCGGTAGTTTTTGCGTGAAAGAGTAACAAACATCCTCACATCTTCACATCCTTACAAACTTTCGCCTTTATAATATTAGTAGGATTTATAATATGTTATGACACTGCTCTGTATGGATATTTACAATTTGATTATTAGATTGATTACTGTAATTGGTTAAACCATTGTAATTGAAATAAATATTATTATTATTATTATCTTTTATTATTATTTGATTTATATTATGTTATGACACTGCTCTGTATGGATGTTTACAATTTGATTATTAGATTGATTACTGTAATTGGTTAAACCGTTGTAATTGAAATAAATAAATTAAATTAAATTGTTCCGTAGACCGAATATCAGTGGAAACACTTTGACCTTGAGTTGTCCTAGGCTATTAGGGCGTATCAATACTATGAGAGACCATTTTATGCTAGTTTTGTTTCCACTGACGTGCGGTCGACTGTACTGAAATGATTCCCGCAAACTCAGTGTTCTGAGACTCCCCGTTCCCATTGATATAAACTGCACGATACCATCTTTCCGTTTCGCATTTGACATTTCGGATCGGTGAGATTTTTTTCGTTTTATAGGATCGTGAGCGAAGTTCGTATTGATGGAGTCGATTTCCTTTGGATCACGAAATAAAATAAATGGCTCACGATTTGGAAAAACTGATTGAACATTCAAAAGGGTTGCAATGGAATCATTTTCAAATTGATTGTTTATAGCTCTAAAATTGCTAAATAAACACGTGACCTTGAACATACTAAAAGGCAGAAAAGATAGAAAGTAAAACGTATAACAATAAATTCATAAAAAAAATATTTGCGAAACCGCAAAATAAGTGTACCGTACGTAATTTGGTCATCTCTTGCACGATCAAACTGACAGAGCTTTTTGGCGGGATTTTGTAGGAGACGGTGTTGTCTTTTTAATTTAGTTTTCCTAATAATTGTCTATTGTAGATTTTGGTGTATGTTCTGTGATAAGTTTTTAAGCAACAAGTGCTTATTAAAGTGTATATTGTGCGGGATAGTTAAATAAAAGCGTGTAACCACTCTACCGGATTGTTCCAAATTGTCGCTTGTTTAATCGACATTAAACCTACTATCGGTTTAGTGCGGTGTTAGCTGCAGTGTGGATCACCGAATGGCATTAGTTGTGCCTTGGAGGCCGTGCTGCGGTGTTCGTGATTTTAAACTATGATTTGGCCTATATGTAAGGACTTTTTTCCAATTGGCCATAAAACTATATAAAAAAAATCTAACTGAGAGCTAAGAGAGAAAAGGAACTCCGAAAATAAACCAAGTATCTATACTATACTAGTTAAATCTATAATTGCTACAATATTACAATTGACTTTAACGATAATGATAATGATCGCACAATTGTTATTCCAATTATCATTACCATAGGCCAAGAAGTCGATCTTTTCCCATTACCATATGTTTATTAGATGGTCCTGCCAAGTGGTTGGTTTGTCTGCATATATTACGTGCTGCGTGCTCAAGGGTTTAGCCAGGGCAGGTCAAGTGCGTGCAGCGTTCCATGCGGCCCATAACCATGAACCGTGTTTACTAGATATGCCATGTAAATCTAGATGGTGTGCGATTAACTGCGATTTATGGTGGGTACTGTAAGCACTTGATTTAAATGGGAAAAAGAAATAAAATAATAATTTACACCCCAACGAGGGCTCACTATTACTAAGTATGTAAAAATTTCCATCCTAGTACTCTGTAATCATCTCAATAATCGAATCCACGGCCCTAGACTTGAGCTTTACGCTCAAATCACTAGACCAATAAGGCAGAAGATAATGCCACTTTATAGACCATTTTATTTTATCTCACTTCCGGCCTTACAATGATCTTGTGACAGAAGACAATAGGTCTAACTTCAAATGTCAAATAGTTACAAAAGAACAGTAATATCAAAATGTCATCTGTGATCTATGAGTTAAGTCCTAGTTGTTATTTGTAGGTACAGTCAACCACATGCTAAGCTACTCAAAGAGGCCTTTGAATCATCTTCGAAAGACAAAACTAGGTTTCTGCACATCGATCGAGATCGATTTTTGTAGGGTAATCGATTTATCAAGCCGGAGAAGTGGACTCGAATATGACTGTAATTAACGAAAAGATGATCTTGCATTTAACGTAGGTAGTAAACAGTAGGGTTGCCATTTTTTTGGGTTAAAACCAATTTAAGGCGAAAGGTACATTTTTCTTTGAAGGAGAAAAAAAGCCATTAATTCCAAAAAAGCCAGAGGCTTCTAGCCCGTCGACGTTGAACACAGGTCTTCCTATAGGTACGTACCTAGAGCTATTAGCTGTTTCCCGCGGCTTTGCCCGCGTGGAATAAGTTTTTTTCCCGATGCAACGTTTACCGCGGTACAAAGTAGCCTATATGTTATTCCAGGATATAAGCTTTCACATTACAAAGTTTCATCAAAATCCGTTCAACCGTTACAGCGTGAAAGAGTAACAAACATCCTTATATTACAAACATCTTTATAAAATTTTGCCTTTATAATATTAGTAGGATGACCATAACATACGACCTCGCCCAGGATTGATGAAAACAAACACATCCAGCCAAACCGTTTCTTTGTAACTTCGTGAACTATTGTCATGCCACACACAATTAACTTCAGTTTCAAAGTTCAAAGCGAATGTTGCCATGCATACATTAACTTTGTTATTTTAATGACGCCATTGCATATGCAAAAACGCATTGCATATGCAACTAAATATTATGTTGGAGTAAAGAGTTAATAGCACTAAAGAAAAAGTCATTGCCCCGTTCCATACACGTGTCTGCCAACGGCTTCGCATGTGAGGCATAGAGAAATGATGCGGTTGTTGAAGTTCCTAATAGTTACTTTATATTTACTTCTGATTTTATCATTTTCACAAATATCAGTATAAGTAGGTAAGTAAACCGGCTGAAAGCAATAGAGACATCTCGTTAAACTGTCATCGAAGATATGGCATTTGTAGTTTTGCATAATCTTTTGTATCTCCTATTTAGATTAAACATTACACTTTCGTTTTATGTCTTAATAGGTATACTTAAACAATTCTGTAGATTTGTATCATAAAATTTATTATATCATTGAATTGTGAATTGTAGGAACAAACCTGTAGGCATAGTATTAAAATATCCGTATGGAGTTATGGAAACCTATGTATATGTAAATAAATACATAATGTAGTCAGTTTTTGTAGAACGTCGATGCTACCGCGTGTCTAGATTTTCAAAATAGATCGAGTACCTAGATAGGTACCTAGGTAAGTGGTCCCTTGGTTTAGTACCGTGTCTAGTACGCACACAACCTAAGCTACGACTTATAGTTTGTAATTTATCTCAAGAAATTTATTTTAAAACCAATAGGAATTTTAAATAACCAGTCCTTATCCTAATTTCATGCAATTTATGTTGAAACACAGCTTAAAAAACCTTTAGCAATTTCAGCTAACTACAAATATTAAGTAAATCTCCATAATTATAATCTACATAGATACTTATATCAATTTTAAAATAATCCAATAGATATAGCTGACCATTAATGTAGTTAAGAATAATTTAACGGTTATAAAATCTCAATTAGCATAAATTGAACTAGAACCACTTACGGATACGAATAAACATAAACCCGCCCACACGTATTAAAATTAATAAAACTTGCATTTACTGATTCATTTTAACCGTTACACATGCGTTTTGGTATCAATTAGCTGTGTTCCGCTGCGCAAACGCACCTGTCGAGCTTTCGAATCAATCACCAATGACAGGAGGACAATCGCAAACAGATACTATAAAAAAACTCACTCCAAACCTAACTTCGACATCCAATGCCCGTTAACAACACACAAAAAAATCATAAAGCAATTTTAAAGCAGCGATGGGCACGTTATATAAAAAAGCGCCGTTACGCATGCGCCGGCGCACGAGCCAGCAAACAGCAGCTGCGTGCTTATTGGTCGGCTTTTTGTTCGAAATTCGATATAAATCGAACGTCTGTCGGTTGGCATTCGACTCCCCGGTACAATTACAGTAGGAGTGTCAGGCACCTGCAATAAATAGCTGGGATAAGTCAGTATATCCTGTGGATGACAGGTCGCTATTTTCAACTACTTGGTTTCGTATATAATGATTAAATCCCTCCCCTTTGAATGAGTTTTATGAGTTTAATTGAGTTGTAATGTCATTTACAATTACGTTTGCGCCTTTATCTAACTGCTACTTACAGACTGTAACAATACTCACTAACTATATTCATTTCCCTATCGAAGGGAATATTATCTTATTGTTTCTTGTTGTTACGTTTTATTCCTCTGTGCCTTTCTGCGATCAGGACAGGTGCCTTTCTTGTTTGTTTTTATTTTTAATTTGTTAAATTATCTCGATGTGTGTTGTCATTGCTTGTGTACGTTAAATAAATTCTATTCTAAGGGTCATTCCCACTGGCTTAAGAATGTTGTTCACATTGAATTCAAAATTAAATTTAAATAAAATATATCCCGCGGACTTCAAAAGCGTGTTAGAGCCTAAAATTCCATTGTTGTCAGTAACTTGCATACATTATTTACCAAATAATCCAAGAGATATTTTAGATAATCATTATTTAATTCAAATAGACATGACTTTCGTCTTCTCCGCGTTCATCCTAAGACTTACTATTATCGCTATCACAAATCCAACGAGGTGAAATACTAATGAAAATGTTTTGTTATATATAGCAGCTAGAAGTGGCAGAATCGATTTTGATTCTTGAGTTAATGTGATTGGAATACCATAAATTCCAAATAAAGCAAAAGTAGCCAAAACATCGTAAAAAGTCGATCACAGAATTTATTCGTACCAACAGTCTTCGGGTGTCGTAAATCGTTCTTTGATGTCTGCGTCTCGACACAGACGATTCGAATGTCTCGAGTTTCGGACGAACGGACAGACGGACACGATGCACCTGCGTGCCACTTCCTGCTCGAAGCTTTTTTCTTCCTATTGCATTTCCTGGAGCTTTTACTGTAAAGTGTGCTTTTACGTTTAGTGTGTTGGTATTTGTGGGTAGCGATGTCGTTAATTTACAAGTTTTAATTATCATGCTTTCTGTTTTTGGCGGTGTCTCTAATGTGACAGCCATTTTTTGTGTTTTAGTATCTTCTAGTGTTGTATCTTCGCTAAAGCAATCGATCATTAGATTCCACGCCTATGTGAGCGAGTTCTCTTTTAACTTATGCTAGAGCATTGGTCTACTGGTAAACCTTTTTTGAAGTCTATATAATTTAGATGGAAAGTTTATATGGTTGCATCCAATAAGGATGTAAGTAACCTCATCTAAGGTCCTGGCCCAAACCTTATCAGGTTAAAATGCATTTATACAGTATTCCTTTCTACTCTCATCCTCAGACAAAGCAAGATTGTGTATCCATTGTCTTAATAACTCTGACCTTCAGGTCAGCTTCTAACACTAATGACCTATGACTATGTGTAGTTCCTGTATTACTGATTAATTGAACTCCATTAAGGCTCAGGTGCATTGAGGTGAATTGAGAATAAGTAGGGATAAAATTGTCTCTGTTGATTTACTAATTACGTGGTACTGCTATTTTATGTCAGTATCCCAATTGACTGCTACAGAGGCGAAAATACTAGCTTTACCTACAATGAATAATATTGATTCACAGACTATAACATACAGAATGCCACCGTTTAGACAAACGCTGTACAGAACCTTTACATAAAACATCCGAAACATCTACCAGACATGGAAGACAATAAACATTTTACAAGCTAATTAGACACTTCCGTAACTTTTTACCCCGTACTTAAGCTGTCAAAAAAAAAGCAAACTTATCAACCCTGCAAATCTCATTTATAATTAACTCAAATTTAATATCAATAGGTTCTTATCGATTTATAAGGTACTTAATAACTTTTTAGAAATCACATCGATATAACATTAAAACCTGCTTCAAACAAAACCTAAACGTTTAAATGGGCTGGCACCAGCTAGTCATGTTCAGCCAGCCTATCGTCAACAGTTTCTCTCTATCAATATGTCGTAAAGTTTGTGAAAGCAATTATAAATGCGCGGTGAAATGGTCCTTTGTGCTACCCGCTTTGGTCGCTACGGGAATACCTAATTATGAGTACATTGTTATTTCTCACGATGCATGGTTATATATGGTCTTAAATTAATTATAGATTTGAAGGTATAGAAGCTACAGTGGATAGCGATAACACAAACATATCTATTCAAAACAACTTGTACGCTGAAGTGGCAAAGGGCATACCTATTACCCAACCATGATGCTTTGTACCTATATCTTGGTATATTAAGTAAGATTTTCATCTATATATTTATTTATTTATTTATATACTATATCAATTACTACTATAAACTATACTAATTATGTACCTTTAATTATTACAACTATAAATTATTATTATTATAATATAATTATGTATGTCTACTTTTGAACGCACACACACACACACACACACACACACACACACACACACGGGGACATCTAGCTAAGGTCCCCAGCAGAAAACCAGCGCTGCGCCTCCTGGGTGCAGCACTATGCTGAGCTGGGGACCTTTTCACGATCACAGCATCGTCTACCATCTGATTTTATGTCAGGTTAATTAATTAATTTCACTTGTATATTTGTTGTGATTGTCGAATAAATTATTTTTCTTTCTTTCTTTTCTTCTTTTCTTTCTATTACATCCGATGTTAGGTATGAGGCACAAAGTGACATTTTACTTGTGAGGTGGGCCGACAAACTAAAATGGTAGCTAGAGGTGACTGGATGAAAAACGCGAAGGACCGATTTAGGATCCCAGGGAAGGCCTGTCTAATAATGGAGTTGGTAATTTCATAAAGGACAGTAGTAGCAATAACGCCACTGACGTCAAAATTGATACTGTTCAGTATAATAATATAACAATATGGTTTATCAAAACTGCAATCTTCACAAGTCGTTAAATTCACTTCAATGCTTATGAATTCATTGAGAATTTCCTGTTCTTCCTTTGTGCGAACATAATACCCGTTAGGTACCTATTGAAACATATTTTATAATTCATGGTCGTTTTAAATAATATTCTACACAATACAGAGAACGGTAATTAAATAATACCACAGAAGCAGTAGAAAATAATAAAACGAATGCAATAAAACTTAATATGGATTATGTATTCAGGAAATTAATTACGACATACTTATAAAATAGGCTATAGAATTATAGAAAAAACGCAAAGTTATTAAACTTTTCCTTTCCCTTAGCAACAAAAAGCAACTTATACCTACTTAAACAAGGCACATACTTTTTACTCTACCGAAGACGGTAAGAAGACATCCCATTTTACCTGAAACAGAAATTAATAACAATAAAATATAAGGATTAATGAAACAATACCTACATTTAATAAATAATAGACGTTTCATTTATTATTTCGCAGAACAAATCTCTATAGGAAACCATTAAATAAGAGAAAGAAGGTACTTAAGGTGTAAATAAAATAATAACAATGCTATAAATATCGCATATAATCTCACACCGCATTGTATCGCCACAAGGACTTCATCTGAAGCCCATTGAATTGTTCAACCCTACCTCTTATAAAGACGAACGACCATTTTATATCTCAAGACGAAACAAAAAGCTCCACGGCTCTTTGTCTGGCTGTCACATAAATTCTGATATTGTACCGGAATGACCACTGTATATCATATGGTAAAGGTCGTTAACTGATAACTTAGTAGGAACAGTATCGACAGTATCGAAGACTTTTATCAAAGGGGTTTTATTTGAAAATCGATGAGATCCCGACGACCATGTTTCCTGATTTTAGTGACCTACTTTTTTGTACTACATGTTTGTTTGGATGTTGGATGATATTAATTATCATTGATGTTGACGGAATCATACACTTGGCGACTGAATGTTGAACTCTTGAATATAAAAATCTTGTAACGAAATTGTCAAGTTATCTACCAGAAAGCTATAGGCAATGGCAAATCCTAAGAGTCAATGAGTTTACTTAAATTAATTGTAGAATATACTTACACAAAAAGAATATTTTTATGTTAGGTGCTTCATATATTTTAATGACGAACTGGTAAACCTGATCCTTGTTGTTGGAAGTTTGTAGAAAAGAGGCACGATTCTATCCCAAGACATATCTTTATTAAACAGGATTTTCTAATCTCAATTTAGAGCAAAGTTCGATGACTTTTTTTGTGTACCTTAAAGTTTTCCTTATCTGAGTGTTATTTTAAGTAATCATCCTCAAGTGTATGGCTATCAGATACTCTGGCGCCCCGCTGTGAAGGGTCATCGTGACCCTCAGGTCAGGTTGACTCGCCAGAGTTATGCACTTTTTGCCGTGTCAAATTATATTTATGACGCTCGATATTCACTGTATTTGTATTTTCTTTAAGAAAAATAAATACAGTGAAAAATATATTTCTCTTTTATATTGTAGTGTATTATTTTTATGCATATTTTATTGTCAACGGTTTGTTTATAAAGACCTTGCGAGAATGTTACAACTTTAATACATAAACTCCAAAGACGAATTTAATGATACCTGCTTCACTTTTCGAAATCGATTCAGTAGTTTTACGATAGAAAAAAAATACATAGACTGCTTAAAATCACAATTTGGCTTAGTAGCTGTGTAAAAGGCTGTCCTACAAGGACGAATGTGAGGTTTCCAGTAAGTAATATATAAACTTGTAATCGAACCGATATCTAAACTCTATTCCAGTCTAGATTACTAGCATTTATCAAAGCCCTGGGTACACAACCGTTGGCAATAAATTGCAGAAATTGGCTACACCGCCGGCTAGATCAGTAATTCGTGGGATCTTGACGGGGTTAGCAACATTTCTATAAAGATTTTCCTGAACTATCAAGGAAAAGAAAAATGATCCCATTATTGTTAGGCCATTTTACATATAAATATGATCCCGGAATGCTGGCCATGGTCGAGTGTTACCATAGTTTAAGCAAATAGGTAGGTTAGTGAATATATGTAACAGAGTTTTAACATTCTAACAGTAAATATATTATTTTATAGTAAAGTTTCAACACTAGTTGAGTCACCTAACATCCAGCGGCAGCAATTCATCATATCAGCTGATTCGTCACAGATTGCAGTTAATCGCCAAAGTCCACAGAGCTGCGATAGTGAAATAGAAATGCGAAATCTGCCATAAAATAATTAAAAGTTGAGAACCAATATACCTACATACATATTATCCAATACTTAACAGACTTTATTTCAGACCCTCGTGGAAAATTTTATAATAATCAACTTCAATTCTTTAATTTCGATAATAGTTTAATGTAAGAATGTCCTTTTTAAGAAAAAATATTTAGAAAAATACTCAAGCCCTTAAAACTAGTCAAAATTGAAAAAAATATATTTAGAATAATACATAAACCGGTAAAAATGTTTTGAGTACTAACTCATGCCTTAAAACCAGTCAAAAAATGAAATTAAAGTCATAACACGAATTATGAAACATACATTTGTTAGTACGTACCTACCTACCCCCTGGAACACATCTTTGGAATTATAATTATTTTACAAATAATTCCCTAATTTTACAAATAATCCATCAATAACTTGCCTCCTCTACTTATTCATAACTTCACTGCTTAACGTTCATTTAGCGAATTAGCCACGCTTTACTGTGCTTTCATTGCACTTAGCAATCCTGGACCGGGTTTCAACTTACAAAATTGCATTAGATTTATTGACGTCAGGTATTTTTTTTAATATCAAATTGCAAAAATTATATCCATACTTTTTAACCACCTACCTACTATAAAATCCCAATGTCATTGAAATTAACTAACAACGTCGCCAATTGCATCTAGTCATAATGAAAAAAAAAGGGGGTCAAACACCAAAGAGATCCTAACTCTATGCATCTAGTAGAGATTTTCAAACGGCAGAACTAGGTCCAAATCACAGGAAACAATCTCCAGAGCGTAGAGCTAACAGCTAAACTGGCAACTAAGTGCGCACGATTCAGGTAATCACAGCAGACTTCGATCTAGCATTCGATATCCAACACGAGAATTCGAATCGAATCCCGCCATTTTCCCAGGGATGCGCGAGAGCATTCCCACGGACGTTAATCATGCGCCGCTAACGATCCACCGATCATAGATTTAGTACATGTTTGTTCATGATGAAAAGTATGAGATAAGCTAATGAATATTACATTCAGTATAACTGTTACTACTTTAACTGTTACTAACTCTACGTGAGATATTATGTTTGATGTATGCGTGTGACATGTGAAATGTAAGTATAAAAATTGACAGAATGTTAAAAAGGTATACACACAATGAGCATAAATTAATATTAAATTATTGTATTCGCCCCAAATTGAAAGATAGAAATTATATCAACAATTTATAGCAAAATGTCAAACAGAGACAACAGTAATTTGACAAAATGCTAAGCAAACATGAAGATTAAAATATTTTGAAGTATTTATTAACCAATACTGATAAACTGGTGAGTCGAAATTGCCGAGCATTTATCATCATCTATAAAGTGATTATCTGACGACAAATCGTAGTAACGTGCCTGACCTACACGATCCAAGTGCGAGTGAACTCCTGTTACACAAGTTACCATAAAAGAAACACGGCAGAGCGTTCTTGTTTTAGAAAAATGTTAATGTTGTTTAGAACAGGTACAGGTAGTACTGAAGGTTATGTGATTTTATCTACCTTCTTGATCTTCTATTTCTTTGTAGTACCTGTATCTGAGTTATATCAGAATGTCAAAAGTAAAGAATGTAGTGTGTTTGAGATTGAGGCGTTCCACAAGGCTCAATACTTGGACCTTTATTCGTTATTCATGCAAACTATTTATCAAATCACCTACATAAAATTGGCAGAGATTAATTATTTGTTCAAATCACTTATTTTAAATACCTACTTTACCGTGTGTACCTACATTTTGGTATTAAAATCCCATACCGTAGATTCAGGATATACTCCTGGTGTCATCGAACAAGCGCCGATAATAACAAATTAGCCCCAAGATACGCGTGATTCATACGTGAGTGAAGCAGGGTAACCACAATTTACCTTAACTAAGAATTTATTTATGTGTTTATTTCTATGTTACGCTCTCACGATTTGACTATTCAACTGATTAGTTAAAATTTATATATGATTGTCTGGCAGGGTCCGTTTTTTTGGAATTTGAAATTCACTTATTCTGTAAACAATCGTACCTATATTATGCTGGGAAAAAAATATTTTGTTGTGCCTGTATGTCCCACTCCTGCCTCGCACGCTTCAGGTAGTAGGTAATAGTTAGTTAATTTTTTACCTTACATACTGAATAGTTTTAAGGTGATAGCGAAAGATTCCCCAGTTTGTACAGAGTATATATTTTTCATGTTTTGCCGTGCGATAATTTGTATTGAATCGAATTACATATTTCATTCTCTCATTAACAAACTCCCTACAGAACCAAGGGGGACTGATCTAAGGCTTTCTAACGTACAATATATAGGTATACGATCTACGGCGATTGAAATGAATTCTTTAAAATTATTCTGATCCAAGTAAAGAACTGGATGAAGACGATACAATTGAACATAATACCTAGTTAGAGCTCAAGTAATCCTATTACGCCCGATATTCATTCTTGAAAGACGAGTTCTAGCTCAGCTTATCCTTTATACGAGCTGACGTGTTGTCACAACAGCTTACCCGACTCACGCGCAAGTTATTAAACTGTCCACCTATACACCGGTTTACGTATGACTACTCAGGATTAATAATCACATTACTTTTTAATAAAAGATATATTTTTACTACGTCAGTGGCGCGGGCGGTGGCGCCGCCGGACTGGGCAGTTTTTGCGAACCTTTTTTGTCCAACTGTTTTTATGTAAGCGTTTAATTTAAAAAGACCGCAAAGCATACGTCGTCGTACACAATATGGGGGGGGTCTGTCAATTTTAGTTTTTATTATTATTTACCTATCTCGGAAAATGTAATTTTTCCTGAAATTTTTACAATTTTTCCATGATTGCCAGGCAGTTTTGCATGTATGTTCTAAGTTGAGCTGAGCTGGTCGCGAATTCACTTGGCGACCTAATCTAGAATTAACTAGAATTACTTACCTATATTTCTTTGTTTTATGTTGTTATGTTTTATTTCTCTATGTCATTATTTTTTCTTATTGTGATTTTTGTTGCTATGTGTTGACGATATAGTCAAATAATCTATTGTATTTTTAGATTCATCTTAACCGGTCCAGCAGGTTTCATGTTATCCGCCGGACAGTCAGACTGATAATATTATAGCAATAAGACGATCGCTCTTTAAGAGTATCTATTCTGACGGACGGAACCCTAAAAAGATAATTTCGCGTCGTGCGCCTGCACGCGGAAATTTGTTCGCAGCTCGATTGAATTGTTTGCAGTATTGCTGTAAAATAATCAATCTTTATTATACCAAATAAGGCTTACGACAGGTTGAAACATGAATGTTAAGTAAAATCTGCTGTTACTGAGTGCACTGACATTTACAGACTCGAAGGACGGTCGATGCTCGAACTTCACGTTAGGTTGATACGTGAAACGAAATCTAAAATGTCGTTTTGGTGCACCAACTTTACAGCTCGCATGTAGAGGGTCTTTGGATATATCAACAAATACAAGTTTTCTACTGTCAGCTAAAGATCCAACACAAATGACGCCTCTTCTTCCATGGTCATTTCATTTCTTTAAAATGATTGCTTCAATGAGTCTCTTTACTCTTTCTCATGGATCGTTTGTGCCAAATCTGTGTCGAAGAAAGTAGTATCTGCAATGCAAATTGTTATTTCTTGCAACCTATGTCAATTCTTAATCAAAGAAAGTGTCACATGTCTCAAGACCGTTTTGTAGATTACCGGTACTCTGTCTTTGCATTCTGAATACATGCAACTCCACTTTAGTTAGATCTCTTTCACCTAATCATGTCTCTTCAATCAGAGGTCTTAAGTTTTTAGTTATTATATCCATCGTAAATTTACCTGCTTCGGTTAAGACAGAGAACTGCAATAAAGATCCAAGTATAGTGGTTCTTTATGCGTCTAGTAGCAGCAACTAGGTCGATGTGCCCTAAACAGACTCGTTAACTCTTTATGTCTATTTACAAACGTTTTCGTGTTGGAAGAAGTTGAACACGGCTCTGTGAAGTTGCGTCACTTAAGTAACTAGTTAACATGAAAGTATTGAGCACAGATTGACAAGTATTCAGCAGTTTTGACATAAGTTACAGAAAAGTGACACGAGAGGTTAGGTAACATGGAAAAGTAGCTCTAGAAGTGGACTAAGTATTATGTATTTGCTAAATTTTTGACGGCGGCAATGAGTTTGAAGGTTTAACTTGAAAGACCGACGTAGGTAGGTACATAACTAATGGGTTTCATTCTCAGTATGGACATAGAACTTTGTACATGTTGGATGTTATTATTTGTAAATGGAGACGGTCATTTTCAATACCCATAGCATACAAGTTTAAGATGTGAGTAGGTATTATATTTAGCGATATTAGTAGGGAAAGTTTGAATGTAGAATGTTAATTATTATAGTGTTGGGCATTAACACTCAAAGATATAAACCGCAATATTTAATAGACGATTATTGTTATTTCATTTTTAAGTCAGCATAAAGAGACCTGTACAGGCTCATTGTTATGATTTTATATCTTCCCACCTTGATACGATCGGTATAAATCAAAATTGCATTATTGCACGTCAGTATAAGTACTGCCTGGTTTTATTACGTTGACACAGACAGAGGGACGTGCAGTTATTGTGTGTACATAGCCGCATTATCTCACGCGTCGCGTTACTGTCATACAATACTGCGCACAGACAGGTTGTATGTTATGGAAGAACAGCGTTTGTAGAGATCACTCTGTACAGGATGCACTTTTAATCACCTGCCGTGATTAACTAGATGATTCTACTATTAGTTTACTTTTCTTTATTTAAACAAAATACCAACTCTTAACTAGTATAATATTGTGCGGCAGCGGGGGAGGGCGGACGGACAAGATGGGTATGCGTGCGGCGGCTATGGCTTGAAATAACAGAAACTAATCAACGGATAAAATAGGAAGTATCTTACCTACTTAAGTAGTAAATATAAACGACAGTCTACCAAATATACGAAGTCGAAATTTTTTTTAAAGTGACAATGTTCAAAATATGAATGAAGACAAAGTACCTAATTCAGTTAAAACCATAACAACAAATGACAAGATAAGCGACAAACGAACGAAAGAAGATAACCTACAGTAGAACAGGATTAGGCAATCGCTTTAGCTTATCACTGAAACAGTAGTCCTACAGTATGATTTCTTAGAAGACTTTCTCATAAAACATCACGTATATCTAATCTAAGCAGTGTCTTTCTTGTGCACACATAATATGAAATGCGACGCGAGCGAGCATTTAATGCACCTGCTTTACCTGTCCGGGTAGTGGGTAAAGAGAATGAGTGTAAAAACTGTGGACCGGTAATAAGGATCGAAAAGGGGTTATAACGGAACGGCTCACTCTCATGTTCACTTACCCTATAGATTAAGCTTATGGCATTTTATGTATCGTCCGTCATTATTTTTCAACAAAGCTGTTGAAGTAGACAGACATAGCTGGATGAGGATTCCCATAAAGAAATTCGGTGAGAAACGTGAGGAACAGCTTGGAACAAAAATAATAAAATAATAATAATTTTGCTGGCCAGACGAGACAGTAACTTTATATTTAACGAAATAATATTACCAAGTTTATTTAGAACAAGCAAATACACTTACATTTACATAGGTGATAAAAAAATGATACAACACGCTGCAAAAAATGTGTTCATAGTGGAATTGAACAGTTTACCTATTTTAGGTAATGATAATGGGAATTTCCGGACATACATTGAGGGACTAAATATACTTCCATAATAACTAACAGATTCTAGTCTAGGTAGTAAAAATAATGTAGTCTTAATAACCATTAGTTAAGCATGAAAGTGCTAAGTGAATGGTTGTATAGTTCTAATTGTATATCAGAGAGTGAATAACAGAGTGTTAATTTCGCCAATTTTTTAATAAAGCTAATTAACCTCTGAAGGCCTCGATCCTAAATACTACTGCTAAAGACCCTATTTACATACAATGTACCCTATTTCTTCATTCAAAATATGCTTGTAATTTCTGATAAGTTATACAGAAAAAATACAACACAAACAATAACCGAGTGTGAGACCTTCTCGTTCAAAATGACGGTTTGTTTCACCTACCACGAAAATATAAGACTGGATTTAGTATAGTCATTGAGTATAAGAGTTCAAGTAGGTACGTGATGATGGGGCGTGTTTATAATTATCGCTCCAGCTATCAACGCATTTAAATTTAATTCCAACTTTACTGACATGTAAATTTCACTGTTAGTGTTAAGATCAGACAGATGTCAGTCATAAAACTCTCACAAGTTCCCAAATGGTAATCAAACTGATTCAATCGATCCTTTTTAGGTACAACACAGGCACCTTCGTTGTAGACCGGCACAGCATCTCTATAAATTTTTATTACTTACTGCCTACACCCAGCCTGAAAAGTTTTAGTGTTTTAACTTTTCCTAGAAAGGAATCGAGTTGTGATTGAAAGGTTCAGTAAGAATACGAGAAAGAACATGTAACTTATAAATATCTTCTCTTTCAATTTCAACTTTATTAGTACCTAGTTTTCTTTGCTAAGTAAGGTCTTCCTTCATCTAGTCATTTCGCTCTACGATTCAGGTCTTCGTTCCATCTGTTAAGTAGGTATCTTGCTTGCGATCTTCAATTATAACTACCTGTAGAACTTGTTAGAACTCATCTGCCCAAGCACCCATCCGTTCTTTTCTGCCAAGTGCAGTTTTTTCGGCTATATCTTTATCGAATCTCTTAATTTTGATCAACTCCAAAAAAAACACTATGAGCAATTTCCTCTCCATAGCTCGCAGAGTGAATTTAAATGGTAATCTAACGTACCTACGTAACATTTAATTGTAGCAAAATAAATTTTGTCTAGTTAAATCTTATTGGCAATAGAATACAGTGGTTGATGTTGAATCGTAAATTTAACTGTTAATTGGACTTCGTGCGAGTATAAGGGAGTAAAGAGTGCAATGCAGAGCTCGTGTGCTTAGAATTGCTTTGCGAAAATCAACAATATCGTTAGACTGAATAAGATTGTTAAGCAAAATGGGGTTACAGAGATACGTTTGCATAACAAAGGTTAGAACGTAGTTAATTAATCACCCTGTCTGCTTACCCAACAACATGTAACTAGTATGATACTGATTTCTAAGGAACAAGAATTGAGGGAAAAAGGTAGAATGAACCAACTGCAGATGCCTAAGGTGGAATTTCGGTTATTCTATAAAGAGAAAATATGTGATTGTTGGAGTAAGTGATGGAAGATATAAATTAGTATAGTAAGTACCTAAGGTTTTCTTCATTTATTTATTTAAAAGGTAAAGGATAACCTGACTGACTCAAACCGCTAGGTCTAGAAACTTGAAATATTGTAAAGTGTCCGAAAAGATGAAGAAAAGTACTAACTTGACTTTCTGATATTCTACCTCTACCCCTACGGGGTTGAAATTCAAATAGTTATAAAAGAAACATGAAATGAAGTAAAAACAGCACAGGGAATAACAAAAGAGACAACTTAACAGCCGAACGCCAAATGAAAACATAATTAGTATTTCAGGAAATGTAACGTTAGTCTCATGAATAAAACCAGATTGCATCGTAAAGCATCGAACCTGAACCTCCACACCTACATGCTAGCTGTCGTGACGGTGTGAACAGGAAGCAAACGAGATCGGCGGTGTCACCCGGTGTCACATGGCTCAACTGAAACTCTATACGGCCGTGTAGGCTTACTGTATACCGTTGGTATTATAGAGGAAAAAGAAAGGAAATAGAAGATGTGGTACTCTCTTACATTGCACAAACTACTACACAGAGTATTTCGTGGATCGATGTAGAAATTTAAATAGACGATAAAAAAGGTTGCTAATAGTTGACCGAGCGAGCGAAGCGAGCGAAGCGTCTACGTTTCGAGACTGGCCAAAAATGCTCTTGTCCGGCTGTCTGTCTGTCTGTCTGTCTGTCTGTAATTCTCTACAGGTCGCATTTTTCAACCGATTTTGACGAAAATTTGGCATATGTATAAATTAATTAAACCTACAAAATGAGTAGAATAAAATTTTGAAAAACATTTTTTTTAGAGTACCTACCATACTCGCAAAGTGGGAGTGAACTTTTTTTTTCTTGTGAATCCCATAGTGTGGGATATCGTTGGATAGGTCTTTCAAAAATATTGCTGGTGTGTGAATACCATTTTTTCGATTTAGGGATCCGTTGGCGAAATATTAAGCTTTAAAGCGGTAATTTTTGTTAGAGTCACGTGTCCCCCCCCCCTGCCAGCTAAACGGTTGCTTCTGGAAATGTGAAAAAATTCATGGCAGTAGCATATATAACGTAGTTACAAGGAAAACTATTACGGCTAAGTAGGTTCTATTAGTTTTTGAGTAATAGTGGATCGACTTAAGAAAGTTGAAAAAATAAATTATGTTCATAGAACTGCATACGTAAAATGGAAAATTATTTTTTTCCGCGTGATATCCATGGTGTGGGGTATCGTTGGATGGGTCTTTCAAAAATATCGCGGGTGTGTGATAAACATTTTTCGATTCAGGGATCCGTTTGCGAAATATTAAGCTTTAAAGTGCTAATTTTTGTCACTTTAGTAGGTACTTTTTCTGTTTCCAAAGTTGACTTTTGTTGGTTTCTTTTAGGTTTGGTTTATAAGGGCTGGCGAGGTCTACTGTTCTCACGGAACTACTAGTTTAATTTAGTTGCTTATAAGTCTAATAGTTTTCTTAATATTGGCAAAATTTAGTTTTTAATTACCTATGTATATGTCGCAGGGAAATGAGGATATCAGGGATTTCACGAAATCCCTAGGGATATCACGAAATTCCGATAGATGTCGAATATTCCTGTTGATTACGTCTTCTTACTAAAAATATCTAGTGATATGTCGTTTCACTAAACTAAATCTAGTAAAATGTCAGAAAACGGATACTGCCGAATAAAAATCGAGCCATGATCTCTCTCCACACGGGCACTAGTGGGAGCGAAACAAATGCGTCGCTCGAGCTGGCGCGGCTTCAACATAATATTTTTTTAATTTTACTTCTTTGTTTCAAATTAATAATAAAAGTAAAACCAATTTGAGAAATATTTGTTATACTGAATAAATAAATCATTATTATTATTAAATGTACTCCCATATGCAATATTGCATTATACGCACTGATTTTATGTATGATATATGCATCCACCGCGGTCACACGCAATGGAATTGTATATTTTTCAGTAATAAAAAGCTTTTTATACCTATCATAAATCCGTAAAACGACGCCCCGGTAATTAAATTTTCACTGACTCGTTTTCCGACCTACGTAGTCTAAATAAACACCGAGTGAGTATTCAACTGTGTACAAAAAATGCTAGCTTTTACCTGTAAATTAATTGCATTTTTTTAAATATATATTACCATGGATATGAAATATGCGGCCTGTCATATCGTGAGGTCCGAATTCGATCCCCGGCCGTGTCATGTACCAACCAAGGGGTTTTGAACATTTACTGACTAATCTCGAACGGTGAAGGAAAACATCGTGAGGAAAACTGCATACACCGAAGAAGAAATTCATAGGCGTCCACCAACACGCGCTGGGCTAGCGTGGTGGACTATAGCCCGTACTCCTTGAGAGGGTAGGCCTGTGCCCCAACAGTGGGAATATATTAATAGCCGGTTGGATTCATGTAGGTAAGAAGGTTATCAATCATCAATAGCCTATTACATGTCTCCACTGCTGGGGCTCAGGCCTACCCTCTCAACGAGGGCGTGCGGGCTATAGTCCACCACGCTAGCCCAGTGCGGGTTGGTGGACTGCACATGCGCCTAAGAATTTCTTCTCGGCGTATGCAGGTTTCCTCACGATGTTTTCCTTCACCGTTTGAGAGCAGTCCGTATATACATGTATTTAAGTTTCGAGAAAAAACCCATTGGTACATGATCCAGTCGGGGATCGAACTTCGGATCTTCGATATGATAGCCCGTGTCTTATCCCCGAGGCCACTGACGCTCTCTAAGTATAATCAAGAAGTAACGTTTAGGAGTGACATAGCCTCATGAACTACCAGACTAATAAAACTAGTAGTTCCGTGAGAACAGTAGACCTCGCCAGCCCATATAAACCAAACCTAAAAGAAACGAACAGAAGTCAAATTTGCAGTTGGAGACAGAATAAAAACTAATGTGACAAAAATTAGCACTTTAAAGCTTAATATTTCGCAAACGAATCTCTGAATCGAAAAATGTTTTTTACACACCCGCGATATTTTTGAAAGACCTATCCAACGATACCCTACACCATGGAATTGGCGCGAAAAAAAATTTTTTCCCATTTTTCGTATGCAGTTCTATAAACATAATTAAAATTTTCGACTTTCTTAAGTTAATTGACTATTACTCAAAAACTAATAGAACCTACTTAGCTGTCATAGTTTTCCTTTTAACTACGTTATATATGCTACTGCCGTGAATTTTTTCACATTTCCAGAAGCAACCGTTTAGCTGGCAGGGGTGGGGGGGACACGTGACTCTAACAAAAATTACCGCTTTAAGGCTTCATATTTCGCCAACGGATCCCTAAATCGAAAAAATGGTATTCACACACCAGCAATATTTTTGAAAGACCTATCCAACGATATCCCACACTATGGGATTCACAAGAAAAAAAAAGTTCACTCCCACTTTGCGAGTATGGTACTCTAAAAAAATGTTTTTCAAAATTTTATTCTACTCATTTTGTCGGTTTAATTAATTTATACCTATGCCAAATTTTCGTCAAAATCGGTTGAAAAATGCGACCTGTAGAGAATTACAGACAGAAAGACAGACGGACATTAGCATTTTTGGCCAATCTCGAAACTTAGACGCTTCGCTCGCTCGGTCAATAAATACTTTCTATCTTACTCCATATAAAAATAATCTAAATAAATAAAATCGGAATTGATCTAAAACACACATGGAAGCTGCACACGTGTCAGCGAGGGGACAGTAGTGACAATGGAGCATCCCTCCTTAATTCCTCTCGACATACAATAGACCACCCTACACATCAATATCCTGTACCCCTACTGTACTATCTACAAGTAGACGCAACAAGCCGGGATGCGATAAGTGCGGTTGTCTAAAGTAATTGAAATAGGAATATCGATTAAATTTGAACATTTGGGCGGACAATGTCCCGTTCGCAAAATGTCCCTTCGTCATTTCGCAAAAGGTCTCCTATCGCAAAACGTCCCTTTTAATTGATTTTAACTTGATAAAATTAAATATTTAAAAAATCTTTTTTTACTATTGTCATTTTTTTTTAAATAAAATAATAATAATAGGTTATAATTTTAGATAACATAGTGGCAGAATGTAAAAACAGATTTCTACTTATCATTTGTTGTATTTCAATGCCTTGATAATTGCGTGGGCGTCGTTTCGAGAAAATTCACACCCACACTATCGATTGTGGAACTTGTCAAATTAGGTGAACATCTACTTGAACATTAGTAGATGCCAAATCGAAGTACAACTTTCCCAATACTTGGTAGCTTTCCACGGAACCGTGTCACACTCACATGATTATTTAGTTTGTCAGTACCTATGGTAGGGCTGTCGCAGTTCTCGTTTTTTCCGGGACATTTTATAACACATAAAATTTTCGTTTATCAATAATTCAATTTCTATTTTGCTTAAATTCATGAGATTTTTTAAAAGTTTCGGTTTAATTTTGAAGAAAAAACTTCAATCTGCAGAGATATTAATAAAAGAAACGAAAATACTTAAACAGTTTCAATACTTCAACAATTTCAACGATGGGTACTTATTTTACACAATCATTTCTCTACACTTGTCTTGAATCTTGTTTCTTTTTATTAAGTACTTAAATTAGTTTCTTTTAACAGTTTTTGAGAATACTATAGAAGTAATATCAAACTAGAACGAACATGTGACAACCCTGCTTATCAGTGAAATTATAATTCTGTGTTGTCACTAAGGTCGATGACCTGTCACATGCGGGTGAGGAGAAAAAAATGGAATAAAATTTTAATAATGCATTCGAAAATAGAGTCATAAAACCGACATTTAGATATCTGTTGTCAATTAAACTGATAATGATACTGCTATGACTCTATTCGGAGTCCAATCTTCAAATTAATATAATTATTTTGTGATACAAGTAAATTCCGCTAGCGTACATCGTGCGGGTTTCGTTCATATAAGTACCTATTATATTACTTTGTTTTCTTGAAATATCTTTTAAAAATTTTATTATTGAAAAAAAATTTTTTTTTCATATTTTTCATATTTATAATTATATAATTTAAATTTAAAATTTTTTTTTCATATTTTTCCAAATATTGTCAGGCAATATGTACATAATGTTCCAAGGCTCAGATAAATCAGTAGGTACAATTGTTTTCGCGTTATCGGGGGGACAGACAGACTGACGGATGGACGGACGACGTAAAGAAACGGACGGACGAAAACGGACTTTGCTTTGAAGGTCCAGATCCCAGATCAGAACAGAAACAGATCCCTAAAAAGACAATAAAGTGTAACGTCTGCCACAATCAAGTTCCACCATTTTTATATTCTTAAAATTGTTTAAAATAATATTTTTAAATAATAAAATAAATTTTTAAAAATAAGAGTTTTTATCAGGACTTGTAAACTAAACAAGCCACGTCTTGAACAACTTAATTTACAGTGCATTATATTTACTTTATCCGGCGAGATGCAACGGTTATTTCTACCTACATGTAGGAGTCAAGATTAATAGCCAATAAATACGTCCACCGTAACACAGGGAAGTATTTCATCGATAATGTATCGATATTTTTCGTTATCGAGTCGTGCTGGTCAGATTGTACTCTATTAAAATTCACTTTATATCGATATCCGACCGAACGGAAATCACACAGCCTAGGCCTTTTATTCCTCGACTGTTTATATTAAACTTAAAAGAGTAAAATTTTCACATAAAATAAATTGCTTGAAGATTCCAAACATTGTGATGTGAAACATCTGTAACCGGGTTCATGTTCATCAACAGCCTATTTAAATGACCCCACAGTTGGGGCCCAGGTCTACCCTCTCAACGGCATACGGGCTATAGTCCACCACGCTAACCCAGTGCGAGTTGGTGACTTCACGTGCACCTAAGAATTCCTATGGCCTGGCTTAAGCCTATGCCCTGGTTTCCTCGCGTTGTTTTCCATTACCGTTTGAGAGCAGTCAGTAAAATGTAGGTACTCCAGTTTCGAGAAAAACCCACTGGCCAATGGCAAAACAAGGAATAAAAATCAGACCTCTCTATGTGACAGGTCGCGTCTCCCCCACTATTACCACAAAGAATTTTCTAAACTCTTTGGTCGCGCGCGCGCTCCCTGTGGAGATCTCATCTTGCATATTTAGTATCGGAACCTATGGTGCCAATTACCGGAGGGGTGCGGACAAAGGAAGCGGAGTAGCGGGAGGAGGTTGCTAATACAAATTTATATAGAGTTTGAAAATGAGAATGTGTGAGTGAGTTACAATATTGTAATCCATTTGACACGATTTTGACACCCATAGGATGCTTTTATTACTCATCCATATGGGAGAATTTTTTGATTCAAGATTACCACTATAGTTCTTTGGTACGGTACACTGAAATACATTACCTCCCCTCCTCAGTCGGGTAAAAAGAATGGTGAAACATCGCGTAGCACGGATATCCTCAAAACTAAACACATTTTGTCTTCTTCTTAGTTATGGAAACAAAAGATAGTTACAGTACGTTTGTTTTTGCAACTTGTGCAGAATTAGTTACGGCATGTTTTATTGCTTTGCTGTTTCAAATGTTGCTTCCAACTTATCTTTATAAATTGCTAAGTTGTAGAGTTAAATTGTACAGCTTCTGTAAGCGTCTATAACATAGTATATTTGACCACACGGACGATAGTTACAAGCAATATTTAAGTACATTATTCGCTTATCTACTCAAATCTGGTCGAAGCGAGCAGAGGGCTGGGCATTACCTCACCCACAGGATCAGCTTCACCATTCAGCGAGGTAATGCCGCCAGCCTTCTGGGCACGCTCCCAGCGGAGGGGGTTTCCCTCGAGGGTTTTTTTTCAAATTATGGTTACCATACATAATATCTTCACGTTATGACACTGAAGGGTAGGCAAAAGGCTGACACACCTCTTTAGGATTAGGGTTTGTTCAAAAATTGAAAAAAAAACTAAGATGGCTCTTGTGTTTAGAGTATCTAGTACTTTGTGTACCTTGATCACGGAAGCATTACGTTGGCGGGTATGTAATGTACCGTGGACAGTTAACCGCGATATTTACTATCCCAGCCGGCCGGCGCGGGCGCGCGCCCACGCCGCGCCCGCTCTCAATGGGCCCGACTGTCGCAATCGCATGCGTGCGCGCATCTACGCCGACCAACACGTTACGGTCGTTTTACTCAATTATACACACAACATAGAGCAAAAGGTTGTGTTTTCGACGTGAAATTTATCTGCAACGTCCGTTATTAAGGTCCGAGACATTGACTAGAAACTTTCAACAAAATCCTAAGCCAGAAAGTTTTAGCTTCATGATAATGAATTGATCATAAAGAAAAATAAGTGTATGGGAGTAAGAGTATGGGAAACACCTGTAGCTGTACAGAGTAGAGCCTGCACCATTTTTATATATGTACTGTGAGTGACAAAGACTCTTAGTATTTATTCCATTCCATACGTCCCCCGTGCCCGGTAGACGCCTGCTAATGACATCGTGCTCTCTCACCTCTCTCTTACTGTGACTCTGTCTCTCTCTCAACAAACAAAAATTCATGAAAAGTAACATAATGTTTAACATAATCCCTCAGAGTGTTAAAAAACTCGATATCTAAAAACCAAATTCTGACACTCTAAAAATTATTAAACATTGCAAATTTTGAATTCCTTTCATACGCAATGACATTGATCGATCATGTGGGTTATTTAGTTTCAGATAGGTATTATAAAGTAACCACGTATCGGAAGACGCAGCGTAGGCAGGCCTCCCACAAAGTGGATCGACGATCTGGTGACGGTCGCGGGACCCGGATGGATGAGGTTAGCGCAGAACCGGTCGTCGTGGAGATCCCTGGGGGAGGTCTTTGTGCAGCAGTGGACGTCTACACGCTGATATGATGATGATGATTACAAGTAACTTCACAAAAGTATCAAGATTAAAGAATGACAGTACAATATCCGCGCCATCCAGTCTAGGGAAGTGATTGTTGCTTTAATGGGGCTCCATAATATTAAACCAGATTGCAGACGTGATGTGCTCTTGTTCCTGAATGATGAGCTATCAGAAAAAAGAGAAGACAGCTCCTCAGGTAAGGTCTGCTCCAGGAGAAGTTAGGTCAACCAACAGATAGATACCGTCCGTTGACGTTGATTGATGATGTAAGCGGATATTTGCAGGTTCTGTGGGTCAACTTCAAGAGATATTTTATTAATCTTCTAGACATTAGTTTAAGATGTTTAGTAACTGAGTCAATATGAAGAATCGTCAGAGAGAATCTAGGCCTACAAGTCAGTGGCATCAAAAGTTCATCCCAAGTTGTATGTTCCTAAGTGCCTAACTAATCTAGTCAATCTCTGCCTATACACTTAAAGTACATTACTGCCGCGGCCCGCAACAGACTCACAACAGACTCACGTATGTGTGCCTCGGCTACCGCCTCGGCCCACATGCACACGTTCATCCATCAATGCCTGGTTGTGGCCAAGACTTGTATAGTAGTTTTCTCAAACAAATGCGTGGAAATTCAAACTATTACCTATGTACACCATTTTATTTCATACATATACATTCCAAAATCAATCACGAACAACAATAAATTTCCACGCGCCAAAATGTTCATTTGTTTTTTTACACTAAACTGCTTGCAATTTGCAAGGCAATTCGAAATTTTTAAAAAACTGTTGTTATTTTACCTCTGTGGTTGCCATGGTCACATGACATTTTAAGAATTAATATGGTCAATACTTGACCGCTAGGACTACATATATGGATTTTCACTCAAATTATTTGCCCGTTTGCTCTCATTTATTTGACCAGTACAGCAATGACGATTTAACTCGAAGATGGTTGTCAAAATAATGTTCACATTTCCAAGCATGTTTGAGATAATAATATACCTATCTATAGGAAAATATTGACATTCATAATGCTCTAGTTGCTAATCGCTGTACTTTATGTGAAGGTAGGTACATAATACGCTTATGTATCGCCGTGCCGTTGCGAATATCATTATGATTACAATCTTGAGGCCACTTCAAAAAGTCGAAGAATTATTTCCTACTTATTTCCTTATATGTTAGTAGCAAAATACATGTTTCACCTAGAAAACAACGAAACTGTGGCACATGGGTAGATACTGAAACTATAAATGTATGTTAGTAGCACATGTAAAGCTTCACTGGAGTAGGTGATCCAATTTAAGTAATAGGATTATTAGGCGCAAGGCAACTACAACGCACCTCACAATCTATCACAGTCTATTACACGCAGTCACAACATCCGCACGAAAATGCCTAAAGACGATCCTGAAACCACAGCTCTCAAAAAAGAGCTCACCGATCTCATCGCCAAAGTAAAGGCCGAGCAAGAAAAAGTAGCCGATGCAAAACTAGTCGAGAAATGTGGAGATCTCGGAGACATGACTAAGATACGATTCGTGGTCAAGAAAACACTGAAAGGTCATATCAATAAGGTAAATTCAGTTCATTACAGTGGAGATTCAAGACACTGTGTAACCGGATCTTTGGATGGGAAGCTCATTATCTGGGATACGTGGAGTGGGAACAAGGTGCAGGTGATACCTTTGCGCTCAGCTTGGGTCATGAGTGTCGCTTTCTCACCCTCAGGAAACTTCGTCGCTTGTGGTGGAATGGACAATATGTGTACGGTGTATGATGTGAATAATCGAGACTCGACTGGAGCTGCTAAGATGGTGCGCGAGTTGGCTGGATACGAAGGCTTTCTCAGCAGCTGCCGTTTCCTCGATGACACCCACATCCTCACAGGCTCCGGAGACATGAAGATTTGCGTTTGGGACTTGGAAGTTGGTAAAAGAGAGATGGATTTCAACGCGCATGCTGGTGACGTAGTCACTATATCTCTGTCACCAGATATGAAGACATACGTGACCGGTTCGGTGGACAGAACCTGCAAGTTGTGGGATGTGAGGGATGAAAAAGCGAAGCAGACCTTTTTCGGCCATGAAGCTGATGTCAACAGCGTTTGTTACCACAATAGTGGGCAGGCGTTCGCGACGGCATCTGAGGATAAGACAGCTCGGCTGTTTGACATCAGGAGTGACCAGCAGCTTGGGCACTACACTCCGCCAGGGAACGGTGGATTTACCAGCTGTGCCCTCTCGTTGAGTGGAAGGTATCTCCTTGCTGGCTCGGATGACAACTCAGTTCACTCCTGGGATACTCTAAAGAATTCTCATACAGGTACTTTGAACGCCCATGAGAACCGTGTCACGTCAATTTCGGTATCACCGAACGGCGTCGCCATGGCAAGCTGCTCCTGGGACCAGAGTGTTAAGGTTTGGGGTTAGTCTCTTCTCTAGATTTATAATTAGAATAGCATACTGTCAGAGTCAGAGATTGTAAGTCTAAATAATACAATAATTAGACTAAACGGATCTGAAGACTTCGTGCATAGCGTGGACTTTGTAGCATGTCGTTTATCGATCGTGTTGCGTTCGTATTTTCAACGAGAGGTCATTCTATACGCAGTCATGCGAATATTTGGACGTTTAGCCTCAAAGGGAGTGAAATTTCTAATACCTAGGTTTGATTCCAACATGATATGATCACATTTTTTTATCAAATCTATTATCATCTGCACCGAGTGGATAGTTTTTCTGTGACCGTCTTTGGGTCATCGGGTGTGAGATGGAACTCTTGCGAAAGTTGGGCAAAGAACCAGTCCACTCTACTCAGTTGCCCTGGGTCCAGTATTTACAAGCACACAGTGTCAAGAGCAGATGTTAACCTTGCTCAGTTTTGAGTCTGAAATGACACCAATGTTTCCTGGGGAGCTCATTTCAGTACCTACGTTTTATATTTTTTACACTTAAACCACCCGTTTCTCCAATAATCTTATTTTCATCGTTGATGTAGGTCCAAGTCGAAGTAATAAAAGTGAAACTATATAAAAGTAGCCTCGGGTTCTCAGTTCCATATAAATACTGTTCTTGTTGTACATTTAACTGTGACTATAATTGTTTAATAATAGTTATTATTTATGATAAGTACATGAAATTCAAATTAAATGGTCGTAAATGTTCGGTTAGACCGTAAATGTTACCAAACGGTCATTTGAAATGATTATGATTTCAATCGAGATGTCTATTGAGCATTAATGTGAATATTAAGATCGTAATCGTACTGTAGCCGTCATTATTGGATATTTGCAAATATCATAATATCTACGTTTCTTTACAGTCGAGTAGCAAACGTAGTAACTTTTGGCAAGTTCTTGTGTGGCAGGGAAAACATTATTAATAATGTTCATTAATAAAACATTATTAAAACATGGATTACCTTTTAGTAGTTCTTGAACTTGTTATTCTATACCTATTACCTAAGTACTTATGCCTCGTAAGTTGAATAAAGCTTTTTTTTTTCATTCCTATTTGCGTATTTTCCATGAATCAAAAAATTTTGCCACTCCCAAAGAGATTTGAAACCTCTTGGTATTTTCAAAGCTTTCCGTCTTGACATCTTCTTTTCATTTTCTTTTGACACCATTTAAGTTAAGCGTTAATGGGGCTCATACATGTAACGAGTACAGTGGCGAGACAGTGCCCTCGGCCGAGTCCTCGGTACATTTGAACATTTAACAAGTGCCTCGACCGAGAAGAGTGGCGAGAGAGTCACTAGAACCATGGTTTGTTTGCTAGGCCGAGTGCCCACCTCCCTTTACACTAAACTGACTCGCCAAGAAGCAAAATTATAAACACTACTCGTTCACCCGACTCTCTCGGCATTGTATCGTTTTACTGTCTCGCCATGTTACGTGTACATGAGCCCCCTATATGTATAAGTAAGTAGACAAACGAACGCAGCTTCATACGTTCGGCGGCACAGCGCAGCACGCCTACATAATATAGAGATCAAACTTACTGTGCCTCTGAACGTATTGATGTAGCATTTCAAATAGCTTACCTAGTTTTCATATCTATGTATAATGCAATTTTGAGAGAAGTTATTAAAATAGTGTCTACATTAAGTCTGTGTTTGTTTTCATCATCATCCTATAGCCCTGGAATGTCTACTGCTGGAGATAGGCCTTCCCCAATGAACGCCACCACACTCGGTCCTCCACTACTCGGTCCCTTTTTCGGCTATATTCGCAACTACATTTCGTAACCACGTTTCCTAACCAGTTGCCGTAGAAAAAGAAAAGCGAATATGGCCGGAAGGGTTGGTCCACGCACCGGGCGGTCTCAACTCCAGAACTCATGTAGTTATAGTCATGGGGTAACCATGCCCATCCCATACAGCCAAACGAAAATAACTCCAGTAATAATCCCAAATGAAATACCTAACTAGAATTTATTTTGCACTCACAAAAATAATGGTGCGTTTATGAGATTATTTTTGTCGACTTTATATTCAATTCAATATCAACTAATGCAACTATTTTTGGACACACTAATGACCTTAATGAAGCCTATCGAAATTATTAAACTTGACCCGAGGGTCGTCGTAAATTAATTTAATTGAAGCTGAGATAATAATCGGCTTCGGTGACGTACATAAAAACTGCTGATTCTGGTTTCTACTCACCTTGAGATAACTCCGAACTTGACACACTGACCTTTTGTTTGATAATTCTAACACAACATTTAAATTTCCTACTTTTCCATAAGTCGTTTCCAGTTCAAAAAACTGGTGCGTGAGCATCTGTTGGGGTCCTCATAGTGTCTCTGACGGACATAAATGGAGTCATCTTTCACATTTATTTTGTTCTAAATTGTTATTGTATTTGTAGTCTGATTTATATCTATTATTTTAATAGTTTATGTAGGTATATCTATGTATTTAATATATTTATGTACATATTATGTAACAAAAGTTTTTTTTTTTTTAGTAATTTGTACCAATTTATCTATTTGTAATGTATGTAGTTACCTATCATTTAATTACTGTTTATATTATCATATTGTTTTAAATAAATATTGTTTTAAATTTTTGCGCCTACCACTAATTTATCTGCATGGCCCAAAGGTCAGCTGGTAGAGAATGCCATTGGCATTAAGTTCGCCTTTAGTACAAACTAGTGCAATAAAGTTTTAAATAAATAAATAAAATAAACTTTAGCTAGCAGATAGTGAATCTTATATTAAGTCACTTTTTGTTTTTGCCAACTGGACAAACTCATTTTTTACAAACGATCTAATAACCGATGAACATTTTAAAGTGCTTACTGTACTTTAGAATTTAGATTAAATTCTTACTTGTGTCCAATTGGCGAAAAGAAAAAAGTCATTTTTTAAGTTTCACTATCTGGACACACAAAAATCATAGTCACACATAACTCATAGGTGACGAAAATATATCAAAGTTACATTTCAGGTTTCACAAACTGGACACGCGTGTCGAGATGGTAACTAACTCACGTATAGCGCCACGTATGTTTATTTAAATAAGAGTTTAGTCAATCTAATTTAAATCTACCATGTCTACTACTACGTACGTATGCATGAGATGACGCAACACACGGACATGCAGCGCGCAAAGATATGCGCGTCCAAACTGTGTGAAGTTGTTGTTTATAGACTGTAAATCAGCTTGTGAAACGCGCAAGCGAGAGGTATTTTAGGATGATGGGAGCGCGGCTCCAATTAACGTACCGACACGCACTCACAATATTTTGTGACCATATTTTATTTAAATAAATATTATAAAATAACAATGCCGCGACAAGAGAATTAATTCGACCAAACAAACAATCTAGACCAGAACCAATTTTTAAGTTGGGTTTCGGTGGGTTTAAAATTCATGGTGGAAAAAAGTACGGGGATGGCGGTTTGGATACGAGAATTTATTCGGACAATGTCCCGTTCGCAAAACGTCCCTCCGACAAATATTGTCCCGTTCTCAAAACGTCCCTTTCTCAAAACGTAGCAGTATATCTTAAGTTTTTAGCACAACACGGCGAGTTTTACAATAAGGTCGAAATGTGCGATCTTAGGATACGAATAATCGGTACGATACGTCTGATTTTGATTGTCTAGATGATACAAATGAAGAAATCTGTTGTTAATGAATACGTCAGATGAAGATGAAGAAAAAAGTAGTTTTGATGATGGAAACATGCCAACGGGGTCGGGTCCACACGTGCCGTTTCTTTTACAACTTTTAAATTTATGTAAGTTCTGGCCACTTCTCGCTCCAATATATTATTTGCCCAAAGAGTCACTTAACAACTTTATGGTGGGCAAGTTAACCGACCGAGTAGATATTAAATTAACTAAATTATGTCATTTTAAAGGGATTAGTTCCCATATCTCGCTGCGTTTCCTCTCTAAGTCGATGAAAATAAACATTTCAGTTTATCGTTAAAAATAAACTGCGACGTCTGTTTGTCTGTTACTTTATAACTCGGTAACCGTTGAGATTATTTTGGTACAATTTTCCCTGGTATTTACTATACTTATACTTATTTGGATATTCGCTGCTACTTGTTTATCTTGTGTCGTAACTCTCATAATCAAGTAACTGTGTTTGCCAGGTTTAAGGAGGTAGTGCCATTTTTCTATGTATAAACATATTCAATCAAATAAATTAACTAACTCATAATATGATGGTCATCATAAGAGTTAGATAATTTATTTTATTAAAACTCAACTGGTTTCTCTAGCCATGTTGAATCGCTCTCCTCGCTTCGAGCGGTCGATTGAACAAATTTTCCTTCGACATCAGATACAAAAATCAGTAGAATCGATCGCTCGAAGAGAGGAGAGCGATTCAAAAATAGAGCTCCTGGGTACTACCTGTCCTGAACCTAAGGACTGCAGGTTCTTACCCCTTAGCTGTATAATAGCGTTTATGTAGCGAACGCTTGGGGAAGGGAGCAGCAAGTAAACACAGGGGCTGACACAATATAGATCCCTAAGGGCCTCTTACACCGCTTCCTGGTAAAGTCCCAGATACCCTATCTGCAGGTTATCTGACAGATAGTCTATTTTTTTGGTTTCACAGGTATCTGATTGCCTATATCTTATATATTTTATATAGTCTATCACACAGATTTATCTGATAGATTAGTTTATCACTAAGATTACTATCTGTAACAATATCAGAAAGTGGTGAAAGAAGGCCTTAGAATCGCAGGGTCGCGGGGTAAGCCTGGCCCCATACTATGAGATTACATAACATAACCAAAGCCAGCATATCCTTGAGAATGTGGCTGTCAAAATGCCCCTTCCCCGGCGAGCGAGAGATTTCAGATTTTTGTTTCATTTAAATCATCCCTATCCAGACTTAGATTAAGTCTAGTATTAGGCTACAGCGGACATTTGACAGGAGGTGCAATTGGGCTCTTTAACACTCTAAGGTATACTTCAAAACAATGATTGATCGCATCGAATAGAAATGTTGCACGACTGTATCATACATAGATCATCACGTGATTTGGCCCGCGATCCGATCTTGCTGCATTGTTCGATTGGACGGTTCCGACTTGGGCGCGCGAGTTCAAGTTCCGCGCCGGCATCAATGCCAAGGTTGGCAAACAATGCGCCGGTGTGCGGACAATAACACTTCGGAGATGGCGAATTGATGGCACGCTTTCGAGATACGCCGCAGATTTCTTTCGTGCACCTGGCACGGACCGAACCATCTATCTCTACTTCTATCAATACTAATAATAATCTCCCGTAGATGGAGCGACGATCTGCAGATCTGGAAGTGACGGATGCGGAGAACCGAAAATCGGGATCAGTGGCGCGTCTTGGAGGAGGCCTATGTCCAGCAGTGAACTATTGCAGGCTGCTGATGATGAACGTTTTTAGAACCAAGGCGAATGAATAAAGAATGCTATCAGTTTCTATTCTATCCTATTCTGTTCTGTTCTGTTCTGTTCTGTTCTATTCCATTCTATCAGCCAGCACTGCCCACTGCTCGCATATCCCGGATCGCCTCCGACGCCGACCTAATCGATGTCATACTTGATGCTACCAATTGGCTACAGAACAAAATGAATGTTGAGATATGAGCTAAATTTATCTATGTACTATATTTTACGTCATACCATTAACTAAAATTGTTTAAGCATACGAGTATGTAATGTAACTCATACAGATATAGCAATTTACTTATGTCTTACAATTACAACATCAAGTGCGCCTCAAGCAATTTAAGCAGTGCATAATAAATCAGCCGAAAGACCACCTCTGTAATAAACGGTGTATGCAAATCAGACTATATATATCTAGGCTAGATTATGTCTAACATTGCTCCATTCTGGTTCGTTAGGTAACTCGTCCCGAAGTTGATAATAACTCGAATCTACATCGCGTTGTTGTGATCTAGAAGGAGGTAACTGACCTAGCAAATAGTTGAGTTGTTGAGTTGTCTTGTACGGAAGATATCGTGTAATTTTGTTTGATTAATGTCTAATAAATTATCCATATTAATAGATACAGGTTTTTATGTATCAAAAATTTAAAGTTTTAACATTTTATTATTTTTAACATTGCGAGTACGACAGTTTTGACAATAATAATGGCAGTTTTGATGACACAGAGCTACAAGTGGGTCACTTAGTTTACAGGTTAACAGATACATTTATTCCAGACAGCCGAAACGATATCCGTAAGTAGAATTCTCTTTTAGGGAATAAAATGATTTTTTAAACTCTAAATGCATTTATTTAGGACAACTGTAATGGAAACAATGTAAATGGACTGTAGTATGAAGTTTTTTTTATAAATCAAACGATACAAAAGAAAGGGCACAAACATCACTGACAAGAAAGAAAACAAAAAAGATAAAAAAACAAAAGAGCATCTAAAAAGGAGTTTGCAACAACAACAATTGCCAGAACAGAAAAAAATGCTAAGACTAATCCCAGACTTACAAATGCAAGTGAATAAATAAATCTACAATCGTTAAGATACCTTGTTTTACCTCATAGTGGCCGTGTAAATGTTGGCAAAGTAGTCCGTGTGAAAACGGACGTCTTATCTGTTGAGACAATGATAACGTTGACGCGACTTGAAGTCTAGTTCACGGTGTCTACTGCAGTTCCACTGTGAAATGGGGTTTGAAGGCAAATTTTGTGTAGAAATGTTTTAACTGCAGCCTTTATCTGCGCGTGATATTATTTATTGTTGTATTGCTTGTCAACGTAAGTAATACTAACTATAGAAAGTAACTAAAATGCAAGAGGACATTTTGCTTTTAGAGAAAGAAGTCTGTTTGGGATTAGCGTAAGTGTCACTGCCATACATGTACATTTTTTCTATGTGCATATGTACATCCTCTTTCCCCTCCCCCGTTCCATCCCCACCCCCGCCCTCACCGTAGATTAGTCAGTCGTCGTATATAGCGTTCGTTCTGTCAATGCTATCCTCAGCCGCCTTGTTGCTTCTATCAAACCTTCGGGGCTCACGCTGTGCCGTGGTGTGTGTCCTAACCTAATAGCTATCTTTGATGCTGTGTCGGGCTATCCATACATTTTAGAAGACTGGAACACTACAACAGACAGTCTGCAGGAGGTCTCCAAATCTAGTTTCCGAGTTATAGTGGTTTTAATTATATTTAATTTGTTTCCTACCTCGAATTGTACCATCGGGACCGTTTTGGGTTGGACTACCGAGATCGCGCAATGCCATCAGGACCTTGCCAGGTGAGGTTCTGCACTTGCTTCTCTCTCTTACTTTCCCCAACAGGTCCTTTTTGACAGTACCCATGGTGTCAAAAGTCGATGATGATGTCAAGACTTCCACACATTAAAACGTCAAATCTGACAGCTGCAGTAATAACCATGTTAACGACTCAACGATAACTGCTTAAGGAGTCTGTCATAGCGCCAAGTTTTAACAATCTCATAAATACGGACCACTTTTCAGCCATTAACAACCGTCACTGACATAATGCGCTATAATAAACGTCATAAACGTCATAAAACGGGTCTACCTCACGATAAACAGTAATGGGTAGAATAAAGTTCCTTTGGCATGCTTTACTGTATCTATGGTCTTGTCTGTTAAACTTTTTCGTATTTGATTTATCATCAATGATCGGGGTAGCTAAAGCAATTTTAGCCACTTTACTAGGTTTTCTACAAGGTGTTAGTATAGTATGGACATACCTATCAAAGTAGTGGGTCTAAATAATTAAAAGAATATATAAATAGATACAGTCAAATGAAATTGAATGTATGGGACATTACCAGAGCGAAACCTCTATGGTAACCTAATGAAATCTCAATAAACTTCTCTCTCCGAGACCGAAATTCAATACAGTATTTTATTGTTAATAAGAGTATATTTTATTGAACCAAATACCTTCACTAAATCGATGAATCTTACTCAGAAAGCGTGCTATTTGGATTTAGAACTGCATAACCAATGTTATCTAAACCCCCTGCCTCCCATAACACTCATAAAATCAGGTCAGATAAAGGGATCCGGGTGAAATAGAGAGATCTGGTTAAATTTGCTACTAAGTACATTGAAGTTCTAACATCAGCTTGGCTAGTTTCCAAGACGGCGGTAGTTACACTGTTTTATTATAATTTTTATTTTATTATTATGTTACGCTCGAGAATACGTGTAAGCGTACTCAGAATATGGTAGAACTGAATTGGCTAATATGGTATTTTAGGGTCTCTTCCATCTATCACAATGGCTATACCAAGCAATTAGGATAAAATGGACCTTTTGGAAAAAAGGTCCCAGTTGTTTCCATGTTGTCCAGAAAAAAAAAATCATAACTTTTTAGTTAATCGACCAATATTATCATATTGTCAAAACTTCTGTTTCATCTATCCAGTAGATGGTACTACGCATTTACAGTGTTTTGTTTTATAGCAGCGATTTTCGCTCACGGACTTTCCACTTGTATATTTTAACTTGCTGTTAGCCTGCGGTTTCACCCGCATTGTGAAGCACAATAAACTGTAACTTTATAAAAGTAGTTTGCCAACACCGTTGGAAAGTATTTATGTACTAGCATTTTCTAATTTTTTACCGACTTCCAAACAAAACGAAAAGGAGGAGGTTCGCATTTCGACACTTTTTCTATAAGGTTAAAGGTAATAATTTCTATTAAGTACATACATTACACTACATTAAAAAATAACATTCCAAAAAATCCAGTACATTTTGAGGTAAAATAGGGCCACTGTTAATAGCGTACTTAAAAATCGAAACTTAACCCCAAAATATTCGTTACTTTCACGTCAATAAAAAAAATAACGTAAAATACAACAGTGTTTAAAATAAGAACAGGTTGAGCACACAGCCGATGACATTTTGCTTGGAAACAACCGACTACTCCACTTTAGAAATGTGCACTAAACCACTAACTACCGTTTTAACAGGCGTATCGCGAAATGAACAAATAACTGTTACGAGTAACTGTTATTTTTCAACGCGTAATTAACCTGTGATTTTTGCAATGGGCTTCCCTACCATTTTAGAAAGAACTCTCAACATAAAACAAACTTATGCAGATGAGAATCTTTTTAGATTAGACGATTTCGTGAGTCATACTAAAGAAGTAGGTACTTTAGCTCGCGTTTTTTTATACAACGATATAGTACGATAAAGAAAGGCCGCCATTCATGGACTTTGACACGACCTGGATTCGTTCTATAATGTCGAACTGTTTGCGCGAAAAAAAAGGCAAAAACTATAGCAAGTACTTACTGTTTGATGTTAACAGAAGGTGTTTCAAACATACTGTTCAGTGGCGTATCAAGCATTTTAAAGACAGACAAAGGTTTTGTAGATTTGTATGTTAAAGATGTAGAATATGCAGTTGACCCGAGAAGTGTTGACTTCCGGGATGTGAAGGTCAAACTAAAAACTAACTAAAACTAAGGTCACTGAGATAACATAAGGATAGTAAACTGATAAGGCTATTATCTATTTTGGCAAAGGAGTCATAGTGGAGACTGCGTACTGCCGCAACGTAGGAACTTGAAACGATGACCTGAAGAAGTTAGCCGGAAGTGGCTGAATTAAAGAAGGTGGAGAATCGGAGATGGCGCCCATTTAGGGATGGCATACGGATAATCTGACATAAACTTCAAAAACATTTTATATCCTACCAAACTTTGAGAGTTCAGAATCAGAAATTACTATAGCTAATGATAGATAGAAGGTAGCTTCTATTTCGCAAGTTAATGTTATATTATTACAGACATTAATGGTTGTCATAAGCATAACGCTATACTTCCGGCCTGCACTAACCCACTACCAAACTATACTTTTTTTGTCGTTAGACCAGTACGACATTTAAAGCATAACAATGCATGAACATTTTCGGAATTTATAAATACTACGTAATATGACAATTTATTCAATTTATTATGAACGAACAGAAATGGACACAGTCTACGAATTAATCAATGAGAATTGTTACTGAGAACAAGTGTTAATATTTTTAAAAAATCGTAATCGAGTTAGCTAGGTTTGTATATTTTGTAAGGAATATTCAAAAAGATCATAATAATTCAGAAGTATAACTTGCGTGTTACGTGAAACATTAATGACTCGCGTATCAAATACGAAAAATATTGTAAAGCAACAGTCAGCGGTTGTTTTAATGTGAATATTGCTATTATGATGAAAGTTACGAGACCACACAGCACGTCGTAACTTGAGCATACGGGTTTTGACAGAGACTAAAAAATATGGCTATTCATGAATTTAGTTGGAAAAAATATGATATAATGATACTTCAACATGTCCTTTTTATTTGTTGTTATCTGAAGTACTTATTCAGTAATTTGAAGAGCTTCCTGTCATCATTAGCATTGAAGCCAATTCTGAAGCAGTTATAGGGAATGCGTGTTCATATCATAAATAATTGGTAAGCAGCCAAAGCTCTGAATATAGTAGTGGTACAAAGGCATACTTTAAACGATGTGCATCTTCAAAAATGCGAGTGGTAAATGCTTTTATCAGTGGCTAAACAAATTAATTCGCAGTGGAAAAAGAATTGTGTATAAAATGAAATGGTAAAAAAATGCATGTTGCGATGGCGGCCGAAACGGAACTGTTAACACCTTTATCAATATCGAATTAACCAGCTTGTAAAATTTAACAGTGGCTCAGCAAATAGTAATTACCTAGGTACGAGAATAGAACAGCGCAAGAAACAATAATGCACTATGCAATTGCATTTCTTGTAAGAACATTGAAACATGATAATAATCTGAGAAATGACAGTCGTGAAAGAACGGGGGAAATTATGTGAAGTATTTCCCACAAGACAGTTACATTGTCCCAGCTTATTAGGATTCCGTGTCATCGCGGAAACCAGAGAAACGGGGACATAGAATGTGTAATTATAAAGGCAATCGCACAAATAAACTGGCACAGAAAAAAATCGAGACAAAACGTTAAAAGATAGAACAGGAAAACACTGATGACTTTTTAAATACTTGGATTAGCAAAGGCAAAATACATTAGAATTTGGTCACCAACTCCTTCTAAACACGATACAAATATATATTTTAAAATATTTGAAAAATCTTCCGGCTTTAGGTTGTTACTAGTAGGTATGATTTCTTTTCTATCTTGTAGAGATCCTTCCGTATATTTACACTACTTACACTTTAACTTTTATTTCATTATCAAAAGTAAGTATGGGAGTGTTTTCGTCTACTTGTGGATATCAAAGTTACATTTATGGTGGAGTTTCAACTTTTCTAACACTGATGATCAGTTTTTTAATGGTTTTAAACGATTATTTGCACAACAATCAACATAAGAAACCTCGTTGTATGTCGTAATTGATGTAAATTGATTATTATCATTCAATCTACTTGTGTATCATGAATCATGATTAACGTTAGCTTTTATTACCTTTCAATTTCACTGTACGTATGGCCATTTCCTTTCACTAAGTCATTCAAATGTCTTATTTCAATCCTTTGTCATGATGGTTTCCCTATAATACATTTCTTTTGCTCATCCTACACAGCAGTCATTTTAAGAATAATAAAGAAGACCATGAATCGATATGAGTGCTTCAATGATCTGACTGGATCAGTGAAGTTACTTTAAAGGAAAGCCTTCCCTACACAGGCTCATTAACCAACATAAATTACCTTTTTACCTATCATGTTTGTATTGTCTTTGTGATTAGTGATTTTGGTTTTGATCCTATTTTAAATATCAGCTTTATATATCAGCATCAGAATAAAGCTGATTTTTAACATTTTGGCACAGCAGCGAGCAGTTTCTATATTGTGCGTAGGTACAGTAAGTTTGTACCTAATATACCTGCGCATATTATGAAAATTGTTTGCTGCTGTGCCTTCCTTAAACTAATTAAATAACACTGTTATTCTTAATCTAACGTTATCAGTTTTTCTGTTTAAAACTCTATGTTATCGCGCGCGCTACAAGAGTCTCCTAACTATTATTCTATTTTGTGCTGCTACAGTGTTTATATTATCATTACTTTCAAGTTCACCACCAACCTTTTGGGTTTCCATCTCCGTATGAATACTCCGAACATGTTGAACGAATCAAACTTCATTCATCACTACACTTTCTTCTCTCAAACACTAGCTTATCTGTTCACAACACTTTTTTTCTCACAAACACTACCTATTGTTCACAACACTACACAAATCCTAAAACTGAATTAACGAGTTCATTAGAGAGTGTATATTAGCAAATGTTTGATTGAACCGAGCGTTTCATAACCAATGATAAAAATATCTACACATTTCTTTTTTTAACCAATGTTTACAAATAAACTTTATCCGAACGATAAACGGCTCGTAAATAGGGCAGGGGTTCAAACGCAATCACTGAATCGATACTGTCAGGATTTTATAAATCGACAGATTGTAATCGAAATGCCGGTTTATTTATTTGTAAACCAGGCGCACACGTGCGCTCTGCACGAGCGTTGCAAGGCGACTGGGTGGCTCGCAGTGCAATGTGCAGCTGGTGCTTTGTATTAATAAATTTTAGATGTCAACCACTTCGCGTGGTGGCTGAACTGGTGCACTGAATGGGCTTGTTCTGCCTTTGCTAAGCCCTTGGTAAATTCGTATGCCGCGTGCCCGTGTACAATCGATTACCTTTTAGTTTTAGCAAGTGTCAAAAATTCCAGTAATCTTTGTTTTCAATGTCAACTTTTTGAACAATGAGAAAGAACGTTTATATATTTTTACTAGCGGACGCTACGCGAATTCGTCCGCGCTAACAAGTATATTATATTCATACTAAGTCCCCCTCCCTATTTCCCCCTTTAAAGTTGAAATTTCCAAAAATCCTATCTTAGCGGATGCTTCCGTTATAAGTACCTAAGTTCCCAGCTTTCGAGACTTAGGGCCTCTTACACCGCTTGCTGATAAAGTCCCAGATACCCTATCTGCAGGTTATTTGAGAGATAGCCTACTTTTTTGGTTTCACAGGTATCTGATTGCCTATATCTAATATATTTTATATAGTCATATCACACAGATTTATCTGATAGCTTAGTTTATCACTAAGATTATTATCTGTAACAATATCAGGAAGCGGTGAAAGAAGCCCTTAGTCGTTTTGGCTGTGCGTTGTAAGTAGATCAGTAAGTCAGGACTAACGAAGATTTCAGTTGGATTGACTCTCCTATTTCTCTCTTAATTTTAACTTTTTGACCTTTATACCTATTTCAGTCAAGAAATAAGTAAGTTCATTATATTTTATTTAGGTAGGTAGATAATTTCAACTCATACGTTGGCTTTTAGAAAATAACATAACAGTATGTTTTCTAGTCTTTATGATGTCGAAAGGTTTAGTCGGGGTACCTACTTTTATTCACATTTTAAAAGTCTATGTTATCTCTCTCTAGTCTCTTCCTTCTCCCTTCATCTGTCTCATTTTAAATTCACTCTCAAATTCTCCAAGGTTTTAACAGTAATGTGTTCGTGTGATTTCTAATGGTTCTAAGTACCTACTTCCTAAACTGAGTCTCTATTGATAAAAATCAAAGTCCTCACTTCCTCTACCAACACCTGCAAGGATTCAAGACGTATTATGCGGGACTGGAAAACATCCCACATCGCACATCGTAGGTAGGTACTTCTTCGAGCTGTGACCCAGTTTCCTAGGTCGCGGCAGGGTAGGTATCCGTTCGAATTCAAAATGAGTTTTTCCCCAATCGGTGCAGAAGTTTAAATGATTCTGTCGAACTGTAGGCTCCTCTATTTTAACTTCGTTTTGTAGGCAAAACATTGTTTTAGGATTTTGCGATCGGATTCGTAATATTTACGATGTTCGGCAGGATTAAATTTATAAATTTGTGTTGTATAAAATGTACCCAGTGTACTTACATGCAATAAAATAGTTTTGACTTTGACTTTGAAATACTTAAACCCGATCGAAGAAAATAATATTGTTTTATTGTTAAAATGCAACGAAAAGGAAAGAACTTAAAAAGTGAAAATAAAAGGAAAATAATTTATGTTATAGTTCCCGTACAGTTTCTTGGTGGTTGTGTGTAGTTGGCTGATTTCTGCGCAATGACTAATTTTGGGTATCAAAAGGGGAGCTGTGCGGGGGTTCACTAGAGACGCTCATTCCATTTTAAAAAATAGTTAATTGATTCGATCAACCGAATCAAACTTTCAAGTTTTTGGACATCTCTATGTGTCACACTATCTCGCTTACGCACACATAGACTATAAACACTGTCGCGATGTGCAAAGAATCTGTGACTATATTTATTCAGCCGCCAAGAAACACTGCGGGGACTATAATTGTATTCCATCAAGAACCCATTATCACTGAACATATTAGAATGGGGTTTCATTGTTGGATTATTTTTCATCGGCTTAAACTTATTCAACGACTACAAGCTGGATTTAAAAAATCTTTTCGCATTTGATGACCCAATTCTTGAGGACGACCCATAATTTAATTTTAATTTAATTTAATTTAATTTAATTTAATTTAATTTAATTTAATTTAATTTAATTTAATTTAATTTAATTTAATTTAATTTAATTTAATTTAATTTAATTTAATTTAATTTAATTTAATTTAATTTAATTTAATTTAATTTAATTTAATTTAATTTAATTTAATTTAATTTAATTTAATTTAATTTAATTTAATTTAATTTAATTTAATTTAATTTAATTTAATTTAATTTAATTTAATTTAATTTAATTTAATTTAATTTAATTTAATTTAATTTAATTTAATTTAATTTAATTTAATTTAATTTAATTTAATTTAATTTAATTTAATTTAATTTAATTTAATTTAATTTAATTTAATTTAATTTAATTTAATTTAATTTAATTTAATTTAATTTAATTTAATTTAATTTAATTTAATTTAATTTAATTTAATTTAATTTAATTTAATTTAATTTAATTTAATTTAATTTAATTTAATTTAATTTAATTTAATTTAATTTAATTTAATTTAATTTAATTTAATTTAATTTAATTTAATTTAATTTAATTTAATTTAATTTAATTTAATTTAATTTAATTTAATTTAATTTAATTTAATTTAATTTAATTTAATTTAATTTAATTTAATACTTTATTGTACACACAGAAAATACAAAAGAACAGAGAATTATACAAAGGGTTAAGCTTATTTCAATGAAATCTCTTCCAGCTAACCCGCGGTTGAGATACACAATGAAAGAGAGGCAGTAGTGGCGTGTACTATTTAAAACAATATATATAATTATATGATCATTAACATAAACATTACACATATAAACTAAGCATACATACAATACTAATAAACATAATAATTATACTAATGTACAGATACTAAATATATAAAATTATACATAGATATATATGACATAATATATATATATATATATATATATATATATATTTAGTCATATATACCCATAAAGGAGCAGAGTAAACAAAAAAATCAGAAATACCATAAAACGCGAGCAAAGCCGCGGGAAACGGCTAGTTTGACATAACATTGCGAAATATAATACCTATGAATGTACCAAAGATTTCACCTACAGTTCTTCAGAGAGTCACAAAGATTGCGGTACTTCAACATCATCATCGTCGTCAATCTTTCTAACAGATGCACGTCTGTCGACGGCCTCAATATGGCCACACTACGAGTAAAGACGGTGGAAAGTACTGTGTAAGTTGACGTGAGCTCCACTGTACCTAACCCATACTCATGGCATTTTGCATAGTTGCCTACAATTTCCTGTGTGAAACAAACAGCACTGGTCTTCAGCCAGGGCCGGATTTGTTAATGCACCAAATGCGCCGGGGATTTGAAGGATATTATTTTGATCTTGATTTATTACTCACTAGCTGTTTCCCGCTATATCGTCGACAGTATTCATATCAAGAACTTTTCATAAAAATAACCAAATAATTATACCCTCAATTAATAAAAAAAGGTTTAGCCAAGGTTTCTTTAGGGTTTGATAATGGACCAAATGGGCCGGGGATTTGAAGGATATTATTTTGATCTTGATTTATTACTCACTAGCTGTTTCCCGCTATATCGTCGACAGTATTCATATCAAGAACTTTTCATAAAAATAACCAAATAATTATACCCTCAATTAATAAAAAAAGGTTTAGCCAAGGTTTCTTTAGGGTTTGATAATGGACCAAATGGGCCAGGGATTTGAAGGATATTATTTTGATCTTGATTTATTACTCACTAGCTGTTTCCCGCTATATCGTCGACAGTATTCATATCAAGAACTTTTCATAAAAATAACCAAATAATTATACCCTCAATTAATAAAAAAAGGTTTAGCCAAGGTTTCTTTAGGGTTTGATAATGGACCAAATGGGCCGGGGATTTGAAGGATATTATTTTGATCCTAATTTATTACTTACTAGCTGTTTCCCGCTATTCGTCGACAGTATTCATATCAAGAACTTTCCATAAAAATAACCAAATAATTATACCCTCAATTAATAAAAATAGGTTTGGTAAAAATATTTTTCGTGTTGTAAAACTCCATCATGTTCCTTAATATGATGATTAGTGGGTATTATAGTCCCCGTAGAATTTTTTGGCGGCTGAATGAATATAGTCACAGATTGCACATCGCTGACAGTGTATACAGTCTATGTGTGCGTAAACGAGATAGTGTGCTAGATAGAGACGTCCAAAAACTTGAAAGTTTGATTCGGTTGATCGCATCAAAATTCTTGAAATTGAATGAGTGTCTCTGGTGAACACCCGCACAGCTTTTTGACACCTAAAATTAGTCATTGCGCAGAAATTACCCTACATCACGAAACCGCCGAAAAAACTCTAAAGGGACTATTATGAAACGTTTAAATCCGACTCTGGATTCCGACGCATCAACACAAGCTCCGTGAATAACCCCCTCTTTATCTGAATAACCCTTTGTCTACGTCTACTCAGACACATAGAGTGGCACTTTACATGGTGTTTCTAATATTTTTCTAGTTAGGAGTTAAATACAGGATGTTGCTAAGGTATAATAAACGTATTATATACGTTTTTAGGGATATGTCAACGTTACCGGATACCCTTACTTATAATGAAGATCCTGTCTCTCCGTTTGTCTGTCTGTCCGGAAGACAATTTGAAAACTCCTGGACTGCCTAAACTAAAACTTTGACAAACAAAATATGTCAGGGTTTTTTGAGTTTTTCTGGAATATCTCATTCCAGAAAAACTAAAATTGACTTTCGCTTTGCTAACATTTTTGAGAATAGTAGACTGACAGTGTCGTTAAGGGAAATTATTAGGTACATGAACCTTTTAGTTTAAAAAATGCTGGGTATATTCTATTTGAATTATCCGAATGGTGTTTTAGGTTCCTCGGCAAACGCGAAGCCGCGGGCAAAGCTTGTTTAAAAATAATTTCGAGTTAAACGAACAAACTGAAGCCTAAAAAGATCGCATCAGAACTTTCCGCTGAGCCTTGTTCTTTCGCTTATCTGAAAGAAACGAGCGAGTGAGTTTCCCTTACTTTATTAGGGTTTCCTAATGCGGGACCCTTTTGACAAAGTATAGGTAAATTGTTCGCGTCTCTACCGTCTATGCGAAGAAATACTCAAAATTATGTTCTTATCAATGTTTTTGGAACCCCTATTTTGTTGCTATACATAAATCAAGTCACCTAGGTTAGTTAGGTAATTACTACTACATTGCTTTCTGTGTATTGCAATCAGGAAGTTTCAAACCTCTTTGGTCGCGCGCGCGCTCCCTGTGGAGATCGCATCTTGCATATTTAGTATGGGAAACGAAGAAAAATTCGGTGTCAATTTCAGGGGGGGGTGCGGACAAAGGAAGCGGATTAGCGGGAGGAGATTGCTAATACAAATTTATATGGAGTTTGAAAATGAGAATGTGTGAGTGAGTGTCAATTTTGATATACATTTGACACGATTATGGCACCCCCTAAAATGCTTTTGTTACTCATCTATATGGGATTGGCTAAATTTTTTGATTCAGATTGCAATAAAGGTTTAATCACCTAGGGTTCTATTTTATACAAAATGTTATTTTTTTACAAAGATCGTTAATTTATACTAATAATAAAAAATATAATGAACCAATGCAACCTTGGTTAATACCACATCATATGTTCATACACATGCGTAATACACAGATTAATACTATCTTTATGTACTACAGAAGAACAATATAGGATTGACTGTTTGATTGCACTAATATGTGGCTACCTGCTACCTACTCCCACTACAACTTCAACTCAGCCAGTTAAATCGACGGAACCAACTTGAAGATAACGACGTCACTCTTTTACCGTTTGAATGTTACGTAACACAAGCCTTTGTGAGGCATAAAGGGACTCGGGTATTCCAGGAAACGGCAAGGTTGGCAACACCTGACATTTTCGTAATTGCTGCCGCCGCCGGGTTTGGTGCACGTGAGCTCAGCTGAGCCCATAAGTGGGCAAGTTTATGCGCTGTTATTGTCAGTTTGATGTTTGCAAAATTGTAAACTATTGTGGGAAACATTCTAACTAACATCAATAACCTAATATGAAATAGTTTCTGGCACAATATGGTATATACCATCATTATACTACTACTAAGGCTTTGGTGGTACGGTCGACCGCACGTCAGTGGTAACAAAACCGTATAAACTGGTCTCTCTTAGTATTGAAACTTCCTCATAGGCCAGGCCAGTTCAAGGTAAAAGTGTTTCCACTGACGCACTGCGGTCGACTGTACATACAATATAATCATTTTAACAAACATCCAAACATTCGCATACCTATAATATTTAATTTTAACAAATTATAATATGGATTCATGTCTGAATTAAATGATTAAATTAAAATTATATATTGTGGAAGGATTTAGTAGGTAATCTGCGTTGTCACACGTTTTTGACATTTACGTTTCTGGCGTTATACGTATTACAATATCCACTGTTGGGCATAGGTCTTCCCCAGTGAACGCTACCGCACCCGATCCTCCCTCAGCATCCAACCGCTTTAGCCACCTTCTTCGGTGCACCCTGGGCGCTGCGGATATCGGCTGCAGCCGCCACTCCAGAACTCGGCAATGACCGTCGGTTCTGCTGCAGATGTGACCTGCCCACTTCAGCTTGCCCTTTCGGCAATGTCGGTAACCAATCGGTAACCTAATTCTCCGTCGGATCTGCTCATTGCAGATCATGTTCTTCAAAGAAACTCCGATCATTGCCCTCTCTTGCTCGCTGAGAGTTATCTCGAAAATTACTAAAAATTCTCGGTTTTTTTTCTCCCCTTTAATGTTACAATCTGTCACTTTTTTTTGGTCATTCAGTAAAACGTGTGGCATATTATACTGTGTCTTGCTAGGCAGGCGCCCATTGGCGCATCCTAATAATGGCTAACTAGAGTCAGGTCTGAGTTGGATCTCTAGCATCATTGTCTTGGGGAATTTTTCTCTTTAGCCGGCGCCGTTTTTCTCGGAAACAATGAACAAAAATAATAAAAGTGTACATCATTGATATTTAATTATGTCTCATTATCTTAACGCTATATCCCTATAGCCAAGTATCGCGATCGTAACACACCTCTCTCGCTTCGTTCAGTCTCAGCTCTCTTCCCACACGCTTGTTTCAAACATATTGTGTACTATAAAAAAAATGAGATTGGTACATCCTACAACAATAAAGAAAAGAAAGTAACCCCAATGAGTTCTAAGGCACGTTTAACCGACCAGGTTAGCTCCAATTATGTTCTTAAAATTGTTCCTCAGCCGTATAGAAAGTGGCGGATTGTCGAGGCGTTGACACGAGTGCAATAATGCAGTCTCGCTGCATTCCCACGTCCGCCTCACGCACGTCACGTGCCGCAGTTGCTTGGTTTTTGTCTGAATTTTATATGAAATCAGCCTCTCTAAGATCATTTACCTCGACGCTTATCCGACGCACAGACGTCAGAGAAACAAAACTGCTTCGTTACACCCTAAAACGGTGACCCCTAACGAGATATTTGAGGTACAACAGTCATTTAGCTCAGTTCATTTATTAAGTGGTCAGCCATTCTGCGGACCCTAGCTCTATTTATTTAATCGTACGGCGTTCACTTAAAAAATAGGTAAAATTTGCTCATAGGTCAACATTCATTCTGTTCTGGAGCCAGTCGGCCGCGTCAGGTGTGAGCTCGATCAGGTCGGCAGGAGATCCAGGGCATCGGGCAGCGCTGGATGATGTGTTCCACCGTCTGGTCCTCCTCACCGCAGTCGCACAGGGCCGAATCTTTCCATCCCCACTTGTGCTTGAAGTAGTTGCAGCGGCTTCTTAGTCGGTTGAGCCGGAACCACTGTCTTCTGGGTAGCTCAGAAGACAGTGGCTCACACCTAGCTCTGCCTACCTGCATTTAGGTAGATTTTGGAAAATGAAATCGTAATCCAACAATATAAATATTACCCAGAGGCATTTGTGGCGTAACAAGCGGCCAATCAGAGGGTAGTTTCGATTCCGATCACGTTCGTTTCAGATCCTTCCTAACACAATTTCGGAGTCGGAGTGGCCCCGGACCGGGACGCTTCGTCGGAGTTGTGTTTTTGTTGTGGAATTGTTGCGTTTTGAAAGGGTTTGGGTGCGGCATGTGTTTGTAGGTAGCCAGAACAGCTGGAGTTGCGGCTTTGCTCTCCTATTTTAAGGTCGAAAGTAGCCATAAGGTAACGCATGGAACGGAGTCGTCAAACTCAGGGTTTTTCGCAGTTTTCATCACGATGTGAATTTCTTTTAGACTGAAGAAATGCGGTAATATTTTTTGCCGTTCTCGAAAACTAGGTCAGACGGAAGCCTTCCTCGGGGATACTCAAGGGAGGATTTGATAGGGGTGGCACAGCACGGCCTCCAACATTATTATTTGGGATTTTTTTTAATTGTGTGGAAATTTTATTTTACGTTTTCTGGGAGTAGGTACCTACCTTGACCTCGGTTGACATTTATGTTCCTTGTCTGTAAGGGATCAAATGTTGATGAAATGGGTGTTTTTTTTTATTTAATTTTTTTTCGATTACTGTAGGTATATACATTGTTTTAAATCTGTGAATGCAGAAATATAATATAGGTAAAGTCAGGATTAGTGCCCCATTTAAACTTTACATCACCCTGTATAAAGAAATAATGAAAATGAATTTATCACAAACAGATACATTTTAAAATATTAAATAAATACTACATAACTCACTGCCAGTTATTTTTCGTTAAGTAAAATATAATATGCCCAGACAGTAATAAGATGGGGCCCTATTTACCTATCATGCCATGCTACAGGCGTTTCTATTTCGAAAATGTCAGAATATTGTGCATCGGAGGAAAACGCTATGGGGCATATCTCATTCTTCGAACCGAATGCTACAAAATAGTTTATCTTAAAACCTTTAGGTTGTTTGTCAGCCCTAAGCCGCCGGCTGTTCCGGAGGCTTCGCTCGACTGTTACAGTAATTTCGTTGAAGAGTAATGCACTTTGGCAGGAGATGCGAGAGAGGTGGGCACTTACATTGCCTGCACTGTAGTCAATTCCAATTCCTCTTAATCTAAAAATACTATGGAAGGTGCACCGGGGCAGTTGGTACCTTTGAAGATGTTTAGGCATGGCTGGTTGAAGAAAATCATTGTATAATAAAAACTAATAACATTATGTGGTGAATGTTTTGCTGTTTGTAGTTGTAGCCACAGATCACACACACTTCTCAGATCCTGCAATAATATATACCTACTACTACGAATTATCATGGAAACCTGATTAGTTCCCAAAGATTCCCAGAGTAAATTAGATACCTACCTATTTAATTTAAAATGGTCACGATATCTCGTAGTAGGGTACAGTCAGGCTAAAAAGTAGCTGAACAAAAACTAACTTCAAAAATTACTTACTGTTTTAAATTTACAATAACCTGTCTTCTTCATTTTCATAAATAGTCTGACAAAAAGAAATCTAAAAAGTCGTATAGAATAATCGAAAAATTCTAGGATTTTCGCAAAAAGCCGTATAATTGGCGTATAAGAATGAATTTCGTTAGAATCCGAGCTATTTTCAGGGCCTTTGCGAAACCCCGAGTTAGTTTAGGACGATTGGAAACTTGAACGCTGATGGGCTAATCTATGAGTCGATTTATAACAGCGCGCATTTGTCAATGCGTAACGGCGATCGTCAATGATCGCAGATGCGTAAGCCGTTTTTCGCTGTTATCATAAAATTTTTGGAATTTTTCCGGATTTTTGCAAAGATCATGACAACAGCTCCGATGATAACAAAATTCATTCTTACATTCCAAATCCGGCTTTTTGCAAAAATGCTAATAGGTCAGAATCAGCTAGTTAATTTTTGAAGATAACTAATCATTCTGTATTGTTTAATGTTGTCACGAATTTACCTGGTTCCCTCTTCCGTGAATATACCTTCCGGACGGACTGGTCCACTTTCTAACTCGTCCACTTCCCTGTTTCGTCCACTTTGCTGACTTGTCCACTTTTACCGTTCTTTCTCCGTTCTATCTTGATTTATTTCTGTGGCTTCGAATATCTAGAATAGTTGAAATGGCTCTTGTGGTAGGTAGTATTTACCTGCTCGTGCTGGCTGGCGTGGCGTGACGCGAGTTCCAGGTTCGATGCTCGGCCGGTCACGAGAACTCGTTACAGCCTATCTCTGCGGATCACGACTGCCAGCTGATTGGTTGAAAAATTAAACGTTTGCAGTTCCACTGTTTGTTTGAAAGTGCAGCCGACTAATTAGTTTTAGAAATCTGTTTCCGAGTTTAGTTTTTAAGGGAAAGTCACGGTGGAAATTTAAGAGGGCTACATTGACAACTATTCTAGACTAACTACAAACTTTGAATTCAAAATTTTAAATAGGTACATCTTACCTTGGTTTTGATTTAGTTTGCGAGTATTAAATTAAGTGGCCTCCCAACAAGGTGGACCGACGGTCTGGTGAAGGTCGTGGGACCCGGCTGGATGAGGTTAGCTCGGGACCGGTCGTCGTGGAGGTCCCTGGGGGAGGCCTTTGTCGATGATGATAAAATTAAGTGACATAAATGGCCGTTTCTTTTTATTGCGTTGACTACGAAGCTTGAATTTTTCAAACAGGCAGGGGACCGTAGATCTTAGTACCTTGCCTATTTGATACTACGAGTAATTTTAACTTCTTACTTCTCCCCCTTCCTAAGGAAAAAGGATCTTGACAGACGGACTCTACTGCCACAAAAGTTGGTTGGATGGTGAAGAGAAAGAAAGAAAGGCAAAATCTCACGAAAAGTTAGATAAGTACATGATAAAGGTCGTCTTCGTGGAGTCGGTGACGTCTTCGTGGAGTCGGTACAGGGACTGCCACCCGTCTAAGAATAAGAATAAGATAAAGGTCACTTAATTTAGCACTAGGACTGAATTGGGGTCAATGAGGTCAATCTGCGGCGTAGAGTGATCGTACACAAGGTCAAGGTACCTATTATCCTTAAAAAAATAAGGGTAAACAAAAACACGCTTTTTTTGGAGTACCTATAGGCCGAGTCACCGATGAAAGTGGTGTGTCAGTATTCACTAGTTTTTAGTTGTAAAATATTTTGCAATACAGACAGTAGGTATCTACTATACCTATAATTATAGTCACTGTATCGATTAATTTCCACCATAAGGTAGTAGACCACGTTTTACGCCGAATAACTTAAAAAACAATCGTACTAATCCTACTAGTTTGTAAGGATGTGAGGATGGATGTTTGATACTCTTTCCCGCAAAAACTACCGAACAGATTTTGATGAAACTTGGTACAGTGACAGCTTATATCCTGGAATAACATATAGGCTACTTTTTAACGCGAACAAAGTCGCGGGGCGTCCACTAATACCCTCTAAGTAACATAACGCCTACATAGAGGGCGCTGTTTCACAATGTACACAGGAAAAATTTTCTACGCAGGCGAAGCCGCGGGTAATTAATACAAGACAAACGAGTTCTAAGGGATTTGTGCACGCGGTCAGTGTCTCAGCTAAAATTATAAGTAGTGACACCTCAATTTGGGTCAGTAGGAAACGTTCGCTCGACTACTGGGACAGTTACCTAAATATAACTGAGAGTGACACACTTCATTATTATTAGTGTTACTATCAGCCCATCCTAAGGATCCTAAGCACCCTTTGAAGATAATAAACTAAGATGCGCAGATAAAAAACTATTTTTCATTTCGCTCTGGTATGTCTCACATTTGAAAGAGCTTGTGTAGAACTAGAATGACAATTTCGACTTACATCTTACCATCCGATATGGTCTAGTGGCTAGGATACCTGGCTCTCACCCAGGAGGCTCGGGTTCGATTCCCGGTATCGGAATGCGCTTTTTTGTTTATTGAGGGCTATTTTTTCTAGGTAGAATTTTATTATTATATTTATTTTTAAAACTTGGTAAGTACAAAGTAAAATTACATTAAAATAACTTAAACTTTACCGGTCGCGTTCATTGAACCATTTGTACAAAAACGAAAGTAAAATAAAGAAAAAGTTAACCTAATCAGAAAGTTAGAAATTATCTAGAATTTAACAAATTTTAATCAAAATTCCTCTCTGAGAAAGTTTTCACTGCAACAGTAGAACAAACAGCATCAGAGGAAATGTAAAGCAGTCAGTAAGCAACCGTCTCACTTGAGTTGCTGAAACGCTTGGTCGCCCTTCACTGACTACTGACCAGGAAACCGTGTTACCCTAACTGAGCAGTCAATGACGGGGTAGCGTACCCTACTTGATAATGTGATGGTTTCAGAGAGCAAAATGGAATATGAATTTGTTATTTTTAAACTCTACATAACAATTTTAAATAAAATTAGCATAATTCCGAATCGCTATGCATGGGCTTTTGACGAACTAAAACCGTGCCAAACTTTAATTTTAACCTGTCACTCTTCTGACGGTGGTTTTTGAATAAATACCTAATATTGTTTGAGCTACTTAACATTATGATCTGAGTAGAGCGAGTTTAGCTACTTACCAAAATGTTAATGGGGTAAGGTAAGAGAGACACCGGGGAAAGAAGAACACCGGGGTAAGAAGAACACCGGGCTAAGAAGAACACTGGGGAAAGAAGAACTAGAAGACCAGACCTGTTAATCTATAGATGTCTAGTCTGCTGTGGTCTGGTCGTTCCTCTTTCCCCGGTATTTCTTTTATCCCATCTGACCATAGCAGGTTTTGGAATCGAGCTATTTTATCGTCTTCTGGTTTATACATAAAGTTTCGCCCCGATACCTTCTCACCAAATTATTTGACGGTCTACTACAAAATTCTTGAAAAAAGCGTCTCCAGATATTCAATGATTGAGTGTAATTCTTACAATATTGTATTGTGGTATTTAGCGATTTTATTTAATAGTTTATTGTACACACAGAAATAAAATAAAAACAATACAAAACAACAGAAAACTATATAAAGGGTCAAGTTTATTAGTTTAATTTCAGATTTGTCTTTATTTTTGTCATCGGCAGAACGTCAAATATTGGCAATGAGCGAAAGATGGACAACTGCTTCTAATTGTCTGCGGCTGCGGCCATGATTCTCAGTTGGTTGCTCCAAATAAGACAACACCTCATCAGTTACGCGATGGTCGCCTTCGTCGTTGGAGTTACCTACTCAAAAAGGCCGAAATACACTGGGCCCTCATCCGTCCTTTGGGATTTCTTTGGGGTTGACTTTGACAAGGAATAGTATGGGACCTATTGTGGGGCTTGTTGTCTCACAAACTGTGACGATGAGGAAACCAGTGTCATCAAGCTAAAAGTAAACGGTCGACCAGCGGACGACACAGAGAACCTTGGAATCGTAAGTAGTTAAACTGTGTAACTACGAAGACAGTACTTGTTTGCTAACGTGAGATAAACCGACTTATCTGCCGAGCCCAGAAATATTTGAACCCCTGTTGCTTATAGATAGAGCGTGGAATCGTTTAAAAATACTGTTGATACTTGTAAATCGTAAGGTTGTGCTGTTAAAAGTACGATTGACAATGACGTAAGTGCAATATTCTTCATGGCAGCTCTAAAATGGGTTATTCAGTGTTAGTACATATAAGCTTCAAAACATAAAGGCAAAATGCGTTACTCTACGCTTCAAAAAGGGCAAATAATATCTTTTTTCACCTCACAAGCTCGGAAGGTATACTTTCTCATTCGAAATCTGCGTGGAAAACTGCACCTGGAAAAAAACTTTTTAAAACTTTTCTTCTAATTTGTAAAAGGTGGACATTTAAAGAAGTGCGCAATTCTAATTGTGGTTATTATTATTTGTGGTTCTAAACCGCCGAAAGGATTCAATTCACCTAGTAATTTCCTCGCTGTAGTGAGGTGAAAAATTGTGTGTTGCGCTCGGCAGTAAAGTTATTTTGCGTCTCGTACCTTAAAACCCTTGCTACGCTCAGGATTCTATCCTAGAACCCTTCACTTGCTCAGTTTTCAATACTAGTACCTACTCGCACAAAATAACCAACTTTGCAGCCTTGCATAACAAATAATTATTACTATTTATTAATGTTTTAGCATATACCTTTGTCAAATTTATTCATTACAGGAAATCTGGTAATGTTAGCTTCAGGTACTTATTTATTTCCAGGTTTTCCTGATAAAGAAATAAACGTAGAAACGACGGATAGCTTGACCTTCCATGCCGGAGATCTGGTTTCTTGTGCATTTTATCAATCGTTAGTTAAATGACGTTTCTTCCTTATTGGTCCTTTTGATTGACGCAACAGTCGCTTATATGAGTGTGTTTGTTATTTTACTATGTTAGAAGCTGTTGCCCGTTTCTTCACCCGCATGGGATATGTACCTATGAACCATCCGGAAGAAATTATATGAATAATAATGAAAACCTCACTATAATCCGTTGCGTAATTTAAAATATCTAAGCGTACAGACAGACGCGAGCGACTTTGTTTTATACTGTGTAAAGGATAATATGATTTGTGAAGAAAGAGAGAGTGGGGGAACGGACTTAAAGGACCACGTGAGAAATGTGATAATTACAAACCTAGTAGTGGTATTGCGAATTTATATTGAATGCTGGGGCCTCTACCTTACCCTGCTCCTTTCCCCCGGAACCTTTATATCATTCGTCCACTCGTACATTTTCAAATTTGCAGCCCTTTTTATTCTTCTCTATCTATGTCTATGAGTCAGCATTCAGTCTCGGTTCACTAGGCAGAATTAACTAATCAGTTCCTATGCTTACCTTCGGCAGATTAAAATTAAAACTGACGTAATGCTGTAAGAGACACTACTGGTAGGTAAGTGTTACTGAGGTTCGCCTTGACCTTGAACTCGGTTTGCCTAAACTTTTAATCAATCGTTAAATTTGGTAGAGGACAGATTGCGAATGTCACACTTTGCGATCTTGTATACAGATTATAAACACTTGTCATGTTATAAGTAAAAATGTCATTGTATAAACAGTATACTTGCTGCTTATAAAAGTGCTCTGGCCTAAATGTAAGCTTACTACTCAATGCAAGTTTGTTAATTAAATAAATAATTATATCTCCCCTTTCGAAGGGTAACTTTATATCACTTCAAAAACTGTTTCTTTACTTTTACAATAGTCAGTATCAGCTATACTTTAATGGAAATCTTGTGGAAAATCGATAGTTTTTGTTTCATAAAAATCAGTTCTTCATTAAATTGTTTGAATGAATAATTTCCATAAGTAGATAATACTAGGTACTAGAAGTTGTGAGGTCGCCAATGTGGGTGACGACCCTTTGCGTTGCTTTACGTGGAGCGGAGCACAAATAAAATAACTTGATGGAATACTTTAGTATTAATGAACACACTAGAAAATTACATGTTGTAACTTGAGCAGTCTGAAGAAGAAGCACACAGTATATGCAACTTTGCGAAACTAATTCTCGCGGCAACCGTGTTGCCAACATTCCAACATAATTAAATACGTTTGGATACAGGAGTGGCGTTCGGATACGCCACAAAGTTGTTCAGTATTCAATACTACTGCGACTATAGCCACCTACATGCAGCTATTTTGATACACCTGTATATTCATTAGAATGTGGCTGTCAGATTTTGGTTTTTGAAAAAAGAACTCTATCTAGACTTCACATAAGTCTAGTATTTGACTACATTTTGACACCCGTTTGGGTCGCGTAACATTCTAAGGGACAAACTATTGCATGTTGTATAGAGTTTAGTTTGCGAAATAACTGTATGAACATTTATCAAACATGTGCCATTAGAATTGTTGTATCGGTCCCCCATACATCATCATTAATCGTCACTCCATTAGCCTAAACGAAGGGTTGTAAATGAACCATTTATTAAATTGCTCAAGCGATTGCAATTTGTATATACGCAAAGAGAATATCCATGCCTAGCTGCTGCCTTGAGGGCACAGGGGTACCGGGCGACCGTAGTGGTGCTGACATTCGATAGTTTATCGATAATTAGTTGCAAAACCAATACATACATATCTTTATGAAAAGTTCCTGCCAGACAGGGTAGGGAGAATAAACGGAGCGCCAAGTATCGCGATCCTGACACACCTCTTTCGCTTCGCTCCGTCTCATCATTCCCCTCGAGTTCGAGTGAGCATGCCTTTTTTCATTACACTTTCATTCAGTCCAGCGTATTCGGTCGGCCAAGGTAACGCCATACAGCTTACGTACCTAGAGATCGCATTTCTACGCAATTTATCTTACTTTCAGTCGTTTTCTGGCAAACGCAGGCTTCAAAATATTCAATAATTAATCTAATATCGATAGTAATGCAAACAATGGTACCGATATTGTTGACACTCCTAACAAAACTACCATTATATATTTATTCGGATCATCGATTTTGACCACCTGAGTTCGTATACCTAAGTCTCATCAACAGCCTATTAATGTCCCCACTGCTGGGGCTCAGGCCTACACTCTCCACGAGGGCGTTCGGGCTATAGTCCACCACGCTAGCCCAGTGCGGGTTGGTGGACTTCACATACGCCTAAGAATTTCTTCTTCGGCGTATGCAGGTTTCCTCACGATGTTTTCCTTCACCGTTTAAGAGCAGTCAGTAAATGTACTTAAGTTTCGAGAAAAAACCCATTGGTACATGGCCCAGCTGGGGATCGAACTCCGGACCTTTCGATATGATAGGCCGCGTCTTATCCCCTACGCCACTGACGCTCTTACCTAAGCCTACCAATGCAGAAATGCAAGCGTTGCTATTTGGTAGTGTTGTCGTTTTAGTCGTATTTTTTCACTGTTAAGCAATTGTTTTATAGTAATCATTTAAGTTACACAATACGATTACAAGATTGATATTGCCCCAAAAACATCGATGCATAGAGTCGATATTCTAGCAACACTAGTATAGTTGGGTATCAGAAAACTAAAAAACACAGTTCTTTTACCGCCTCTGGGCAGATTGCGAAGAAGATAACGCGTGTAGTTTCCATGCTTGCTTATAAGGGTTGGGCGTAATTCTATATTTTTAAAAGTCACTTTAGGTTCATTTTAGTCGCCATTTATTATTGCATGCAAAAACTTTAATGTATTGATGACTAGGGAATAATTTTTATTTCGCCATCATAAACTAGTAGTTCCGTGAGAACAGTAGACCTCGCCAGCCCTTATAAACCAAACCTAAAAGAAACCAACAAAAGTCAACTTTGGAAACAGAAAAAGTACCTACTAAAGTGACAAAAATTTGCTTTAAAGCTTAATATTTCGCAAACGGATCCCTGAATCGAAAAATGTTTATCACACACCCGCGATATTTTTGAAAGACCCATCCAACGATACCCCACACCATGGATATCACGCGGAAAAAAATAATTTTCCATTTTACGTATGCAGTTCTATGAACATAATTTATTTTTTCAACTTTCTTAAGTCGATCCACTATTACTCAAAAACTAATAGAACCTACTTAGCCGTAATAGTTTTCCTTGTAACTACGTTATATATGCTACTGCCATGAATTTTTTCACATTTCCAGAAGCAACCGTTTAGCTGGCAGGGGGGGGAAACACGTGACTCTAACAAAAATTACCGCTTTAAAGCTTAATATTTCGCCAACGGATCCCTAAATCGAAAAAATGGTATTCACACACCAGCAATATTTTTGAAAGACCTATCCAACGATATCCCACACTATGGGATTCACAAGAAAAAAAAAGTTCACTCCCACTTTGCGAGTATGGTAGGTACTCTAAAAAAAATGTTTTTCAAAATTTTATTCTACTCATTTTGTAGGTTTAATTAATTTATACATATGCCAAATTTTCGTCAAAATCGGTTGAAAAATGCGACCTGTAGAGAATTACAGACAGACAGACAGACAGACAGACAGCCGGACAAGAGCATTTTTGGCCAGTCTCGAAACGTAGACGCTTCGCTCGCTTCGCTCGCTCGGTCAATAATATTTTTTTTGTTTATTTTAGATTATTTTAGCTCTCAAACGGTGAAGGAAAACATCGTGAGGAAACCTGCATACGCCGAAGAAGAAATTCTTAAGCGCATGTGAAGTCCGCCAACCCGCACTGGGCTAGCGTGGTGGACTATAGCCCGAACGCCCTCGTTGATAGGGTAGTCCTGAGCCCCAGCAGTGGGGAGATTAATAGGCTGTTGATGTTGATGATTTTAGAATGTCAAAAAGTAGACTAGGATCGCAAGTACTATTTCTGGGACTAAATCTACTGGGTATTAACAATTGATCCTATAAAAAGGCCCTTAATTCTGTCGTACGTAGCACACAAAAATTCAATATAAGCGTGGGTCTTACGAGTATCGATACCGATTTATTAATTTTTACTGCGTCTATTTCATCATATCAGCCCTTTAACGTTCACTGCTGGACATAGGCCTTCCCCAATGAACGCCACCACACCCGGCCCTCCGCCCTCCGCATGCGGGGTATATTTAAATACATACATGTAATTTACAAATTAATCTCTAACCTCCGTAACACAACAGAGCGTAACATAACCTAATATAACCATTCGAATAATCATTATCTAAAAAAAAGCAGAACGCGTCACGGTGGGGTGACCACCCAGCGTGGAGCCCTAATACAAGCTACAAGGTAGTGAGCACTACAAATAGAGAGGGCCAATTCCAATTAAAATCTCTGCAGGTGGTCCCGACACCGCCAGAGGGCAGCACTAGAGAAAAATGGATTGCGCGGTTCGCGCGGTGACGGGTTAACCGAGTCAGCTCAAAGGGCTTTCAATTTTGAATCGATGATTCGAAATATCGATCATTAAAGCGAGTTACAAAATTTGTTTATATGTATTATCAATTATCCTATTTTAAATACCTAGGTACCTATACTTTGATATTTTGTAATATTTTGTTTTTATTCTAGTCACTTATTTAAAGTCGTGGTACTCGCATCATTAATCATGTTAAATACTGTTGATTAATTATATCGCTGCTTTAAGCGATCCTAAGACATATTCTATTTAAACTAAAGAGAGATCAATTCAAAGATATCGATAGATTCTCGACGACGATGGAAATCCCTAATCTTAATAACCTTGTCAAATTAAAAATATTCGTGTAACTAATTAGAGGTAATGATATTTTTAGTCATTTCATAAAAAGGGTTTATTAATGATTTGTATCCACGGTTATGAACGGCGACACGCCTTATCTAGAAAAAAAAGACGTAAAAAAGAAAAAAGAAAAGTCGTTAAAAAGATTAATATTTATTTATTACACATTACAAATGTTAATATAATATATACCTACATATATTTACTACAAATAAATAAATATTGTAATTCGGGCCAGTAAGACTAGCTAGGTACCTATTTTTTTTGGATTTGGAGGTATTTATTTCTTTTGGATTTTTTTTTCCAAATATCTAGTTTTCAACCTTTAAATTACTTAAAATTCCAAGTTAGTGACCATCAAAATAATAAAAAGAAAAACATAGTATAGGTAGGATACAAGGCCATTAATAATTTCAATAATGTTGGCATAGTCCCTTCGGAGTTTCATGGCGGTTGTGTGAAGTTTGCTGATTTCTGCGCATGATTATGTCAAAGGGGGAGCTGTGCGGGGGGTTCACTAGAGACGCTCATTCAATTTCAAGAAATGGTTGATAGATTCGATCAACCGAATCAAACTTTCAAATTTTTGGACATCTTTATTTTATAAATACTCTGCATTTGCATTGGCAACGTTATGAGAACGTATGAATAGTGACTCTATGAATCATATGATTTTATCTATATTAGGCACGATGGCGCTTACTGTTATCACCGAAAACATTCACTTCATAGAACCGCTACTAACCAAACCATGGAAGGCTTCTAAACTATCGATCTGTCTTATTTCTGATAATAGATAAGATAAAATACAAAAACATCCGCCTACATTCAGAAACATAAATAGTAACAACTAGATTAGCCTAGTTTTATCAACATCAACAGCCTATTAACATGTCCCCACTGCTGGGGTTCATGCCTACGCTCTTGACGAAAGCGTTCGGGCCATAGTCCACCACGCTAGCCCAGTGCGGGTTGGTGGACTTCACATGCGCCTAAGAATTTCTTCTTCGGCGTATGCAGGATTCCTCACGATGTTTTCCTTCACCGTTTGAGAGCAGTCAGTAAATGTACTTAAGTTTCGAGAAAAAACCCATTGGTACATGGCGCAGCTTCTGTGGCAGCAATTTTATAATAGGATGTAAACAAAGTTCGCACATTTTAACAAAGACGCTATACTAAAGCCATCATCATCAGCCCTGAACTAGTCCACTGCTGGACATAGGCCTGCCCCAAGGTGCGCCACTGAACCCGGAGCTCTATTTTTGAATCGCTCTCCTCGCTTCGAGCAGTCGATTCTAGAACGTGGATTCAAAATGATTAGAATCGACCGCTCGAAGCGAGGCGAGCGATTCAAAAATAGAGATCCAGATCTTCGGTTCTCCGCATCCAGTCACTGCCAGCCGTCTTGCAGATCGTCGCCTCATCTTGCCGGGGGCGTCCCACACTACGCTCACCTAGTCGCGGTCACCACTCGAGAACTCGTCTACTCCAACGGTTATCGGTTCTGCGACAGATGTGACCAGCCCACTGCCACTAAAATATATAAGGCAGGAAGGTTCGAATCTCTTTGGTGGCGCGCGCGCTCCCTATGGAGACTGCATCTTGCATATTTAGTATGGGAACCAATGGTGCCACTTACAGGGGGGTGCGGACAAAGGAAGCGGATTAGCGGGAGGAGGTTGCTAATACAAATTTATATGGAGTTTGAAAATGAGAATGTGTGAGTGAGTCACAGTATTGTCATACATTTGACACGATTTAGACAAACATAGAATGCTTCTTTTACGCCTCTTTAAGGGGCCGCGAGCACGCACCAAAGAGATGTTAACTCTATGATATAAGGTGACACCGAGATTAAGAGAGAGTAGCTAATAATCCCATGTGAGAAACTATTGGTTATAAAAAATCCTCAGTGGTGTAATTATATTGATTTATGATTCTCCGATTGTCTACTTTGTAATAAGCAGGTATACTGGTCGTAATGTCTTTACGACAAACAATAAACTTTCTCTTTTATAAGCGCGATGTAGAAAACGTCAATTTCATATTATTTACAAATTTACCTTGCAATCATCAGTTAGAAATTAGATACCTATACGTAGGCAATCGTGTTGGGTATGGAAACGCCCTAATTTCAGTAAAACCTAAACCTAACCAAACCTCGAATCAACTCCAAATCTTACAAATAGTTCATACATAGTCATTGTTTTTTAAATAGAGTAGTAAACAGGGAGTTGGACTTAGAGCTCTATTTTTAAATCCCTCTCCTCGCTTCGAGCGGTCGATTCTACTGATTTTCAACCGACGAAAAAAAAAGGAGGTTCTCAATTCGACCCGTAATAATATATATATATATATATATATTTATTATTTATTATGTATGACCACGCATTAGACGCATTAGGTTTACATTAGTGTAGGAGCGTAGTTATAGACTAACAAGGTAACTTGTTATTATTTTTCGCTTTTCAGTTTCTTTTTTTCGACGGTTTAATTTTTTTGTTAAAAAGTTTTTATTGTATCGGATGTCGAAGGAAATCAGTAGAATCGATCGCTCGAAGCGAGGAGAGCGATTCAAAAAATAGAGCTTCGACTTACTCGTACGGTCGACCGCACGTCAGTGGAAACAAAACCAGTGTAAACTGGTCTCTCTGGTCATCTGGTATTGAGGCCAGCTCAAGGTCACAGTGTTTCCATTGACGTGTGGTCGATTGTACCTGAATGCAATGACCGCTTGCATTCAGGTTACCCCTAACTTCCCCAACTAAACCTTTGTATTGTGTCGGCACTATGTGTTGCGGCATTTCCTTTGGTTTTGTATTTTGTTCTGACACAAAAGTTCACGGAGTATACGAGGCATTAACTAATTTAAGCATAGGCTAATAGGTCGATTTATTTTAATGTGTTTTCTTCTTTAACGATTTATTTATTTTGATGTGTATTTTAATATCTATAAGTACCTAGGTAATTTATCTTTTTCATAACGTACTTACTACCTAATGAAAATTATACAATTCCAGTTTGTTATAGTCGTCGCATAAAATTAAAATACATAAGTACAGAGTTTGTCATTGGTTTTCCTTATTTATAAGGACTTTACAAGGCCCTGTGAAGAAGCTTAGTTAATCATAATAAAGCAAATCGCTTATTTGTAACGTGACCGGTATGTGATGTGACCAGATTATTTCACTGATGATGCTTAATGTTACACTGCACTTGATTATTTCACTAACAATGCATAATGTTACACTGCACTTCTACCGGATTGCAAAATGTAACATGCAATACGATCCGCAGCTAATTTGTTTTTACATTCATGGCTTGCATTTGCGTTTTGCACAGCATCGAACCCGATACCCTTACCAAAGTGCATTAGCTGAGTCAATAATATAAGCAAAAACTGTATAACATATATTATTATTATTGCAATGCATGGGGTTTTGTGAATGCATTTGATTTTATCAAGCATTCGTTCGCTGCTCTCATGAATTGTTAAAGTTGTTGTTATAAAAGGAATACATATTCATAATAAATTATGTAGGTGAATATGGTTCATACTGCACTTATTTGCTTCTACATTTTTTTTGTAGCATTTTTTTGTATGACTTGATTTTTTACAAGCTTTTATTTAACTGATGCCTCCCGGACAGAAAACAGGAAATCTAGTTAAAAAAAAGCTTGTAAAAAATCAGTTAAAATCTAGATATATAAAAGATTTTTCAACCACATTTTTTATCCGATCAGGCTCAAATTTTGTACCCACCTTAGTTTGTGAAGACAACTAACAATCTAGTATATACAATACTATATACGTACTTACAATATAAAAGCTTTAAAAAAATCCTTTAAGTTCTTACGTCCATTCCTAAACACTGCATTTCAGTAAAATTAGTATCTACTAGGTCATCATCAACAGCCTATTAACATGTCCCCGCTGCTGGGTCTCAGGCCTACCCTCTCAACGAGGGGTATAGTCCACCGCGCTAACCCAGTACGGGTTGGTAGACTTCACATGCGCCTAAGAATTTCTTCTTCGGCGTATGCAGGTTTCCTCACGATGTTTTCCTTCACCGTTTGAGAGCAGTCAGTATATGTACTTAAGTTTCTAGAAAAACCCATTGGTACATGGTGCAGCCGGGGATCGAACTTCCGACCTTTCGATATGATAGGCCGCGTCTTATCCCCGAGGCCACTGATACTACTAGGTACTTTATAGAATTTAATGTTGAAAAATTTTAACTTCCGAGTAGTTGCCTCTCACCCAGAAAATTCTCAATTAATAACTTCATAAGTTTAGAGATCATGAAGGTTTAGTTTCGATTGTAAAGATAACATACCGACATAAACATAAGCATACTTACAGATTAACAAGGTGACTGACACTGTACCAACATACAGTCATATCAGGCATATTGAGACACCTATTGATAACAAACAGATTGACACCGCTAATGATGTAAGGTCAAACGCTTCACATTAATTTAATTACCCAAGCCGAGACCGCGAGAAGCCGTTTGACCGGTCCAATATAAAATTTGCATAGTCCATAACAACTATAAAACATTATTGTTTTTACGAAAATATCTTGCAAAACATTAAATAATACCTCTAGTCTCATAAGTTCGGTTGTTTTGAAATTACTGAGCCTTTAGAAAGAGACAGTTGAGCGATTATGGATCAATATCTATTTATCACTGATTGATCATATCATACCATACCTAATTGAAATAATACGTATCACACCATACCTACTAATTCTTAGTCTCAGCAGTTCGTTCGCACCAAGGAACCGAACCATTGAAATTAGACTACAGAAGAAATAATAGTAAATACAGACTAGGCCTAAATGTACAAAGTATCAGTTGAGAAAATGATTTAAAATATATCGTAAGTAATACACACATTAACAAATTCAAACCAACACAATTTGATTGGAAACGCAGTTAGTAATAGGTAGCAGCAATAAAGAAAATGTTTAAATACTTCTCAAAGTAACTTAATATAAATTGTCAATAAAATAATGTTTTGTTTGAAAAATTCATACCTTTTAGGTTTCCAGCGCTTCATGAAAACTCCGAACATTTTATCAATGTCCTCGAATCATCACAATATCCGAAAAAGATGGAAAGTATCAATCCGTAATAACTAACAACACTATTGGTACACTATGAGAACTACTTAATGTTATCACCGAACCACACAAAGAATTTAATACCTAAATACACTTGCACATTGATAAGTTAATTGATAACATTCATTGACATTTGTTTCCGTTTATTGACGACAACAACAACAAATCACATCCTAATAATTGCACCGTACAGCTACTCCAGACTGCTAAAACATGACTGACCTAGACACAGTGACTTCTGACGTCCTACATTTCGAGAACATCTCTGCAATCGATAGTATTCCAAAGATATAACTCCTATAGGTACACCCCTGAGGAAGTTACATAACTATTCATAGATCACATCGTACTGAAAATTTGCCATTCAATCAAGCGCGTGTTTGTGTCATTCGTTCGTTATCATCGGTTTATAAATAAACAATCAATCGACAATACACGACGTATTCGTCGGTCCGTCAACGCGTAACTGAGTTCACTTCACCACGTACTACATTCAAGCGCTGTGCGCTGCCAAACAGCGCTTCATTTAGATAACATTTCCCAATAGCGTACCTGTTACTTACTTAAAGTTGCAAACACTATTATTACGTACAACGTATTTGTTGTCCGCCTTAACATCATCATCTTCATCATCATCGTCAGCATAGATTAGTCCACTATTGTTCAATATAGAGACGCGAGAAAATGCTTGGCCGTGTTGTTTGTTGATCAGAACCTTTCGGAATAATATGAAACTATATTCATAGATTTTGAAAAATCCATCAGCTCTCTCCACACGTGGCTCAGTCCACCTCGATCGTTCGAGTAACACTTGGGAATCCATTTTGGACAAAATTGTACAGTTAAAATCTACATCGAAAACGATAAAGCTATAATGTATTGAGCCTATTTTCCAATGGGTGATGGATGTAAATGGATTGGCTAGGGAAGTGAGTGATGATGAATTCCCACTGGAAGTTTTACCGCATTTTGATAATTGCATAAAGCAATCTCATAAAAGATATGTGAGGCAAATTTTCCAGAAAGATGATTTCAATTATGTGGCTGTAACAGTATATTGGGTTGGGGCTTCCATCTATCAGATTTGTCTTTTCATTTACATAATTATACAAGATCGCCGTAAGAAGTAGATAAATATTATTTAGTAGTAACATAAATTCTTTGCCAAAAAGTGTTTGTTGATCCTTTCTAATCGCTGAATGTGGCTCTGAAAGCGCTAAGCTATCAACGCTGTTGAGTCACAGAGTGTTATCGCGTACAGGAGCCAGCGACTTCGTCAGAGACCGGTGTCAGGTGCGGTCGATCAGCTGCTACGGCGGGCGGCGCCATCTTGGTTCGCAATGTGGCGCCACCTGGCGGTGACCTTTCGCATTTGATGAAAATTCCGCAGTAGGAATAGAATGCTTAACGCATGTATTGCACTGGATTTTCTGGCGCAAAACATTTTCTAATCTATACATCTAAGGCTGTGGCTTAGTCTAAATGACAGACGTCATCATAATGTAGTAGGTATCTAAACGAATAATTCGTTACAGGTGTTACCGGTACTACAGGTACCTATTTCGATAGGTACATCTTGTATTTTATGCGTGCCAGAGTAACTGAATATTTTATTTCTAGCTTTTGGGCGTTTGAACTCGCATTCAGCTTGTACAGTTATTATACATGTACAAGAGTGTTAACAATATTAAGTAATTAGTATAATATTCGTCAGCGCCCATCCCATAATATTTTATGTTGTAGACACTAGACTTTAGTGTAGATATATTGATTGTCACATTTCATATTTCATATTTCTTTATTTTGCAAGCCACATGGTATGTATGGTACATTGACATGAGGTTCTGAAAATTAGGATATTATTGAAACTGATGAAGAATATACCTACTTACATATTTATGACTGTAAACGATTCACGCGTTTAACATTGACAGAAAATGCCCTCAGTGACATAAGTACCCAATACTTTGGTACTTCCGCAGGTAATAAATGTGAACGAACTCTCCTATTGACATGAGCTACATTCCGCATTGCACCTGCGCCAACGAAGAGGAGCCAAAAATGTCGTCACCTCATTTCCTATTGTGTTCTATGGAAATAATTAAATTGTTTGAATACCTAGTTCTCTATAGTCTGTCCATTAGACTAAACATCTGTACAAACCGAACGGAGTTAGAATGTTGCTTCGAACTTTTTGAAATTAAGTAAGTACATATTTTATTAACATTAAACATGTATTTTGAAGCTACACATAAATTTTGTGACAAAATAATAGTTCCGTCTATAACGTGATATCAAAATAAGAATAATTATCATGTCCAATTAGAACAATCTAAAAATTCGAGTAGGTATACCTATTTGAAATGAAAACAGAAAATTTGTATACTTTTATGAAGAATAGCTTGTAAAAATAAAATAATGTACAAAGAAGCAAGGATATCGGGAAAAAGTTCAAAATGAATGCATCGGCCGGGAATCGAACCCGGGCCGCCCGCGTGGCAGGCGAGCATTCTACCACTGAACCACCGATGCTTGTGGCAGAGCGAACGAAAAAGAGGTTGCTTTTCGGGGAACAAAATATACCCCTAGAACTAGCCTAGCTCAAACTAGACGGAATAAAGCAACAAGATACTGTTATCATTCTCTTATGTTATTTGTACTTCTTCAGCCGAACCAGGCTCTTCTTCTGTTGTAATCTCAGATGCAGCTTCTACTGGAGCATCAGTAGTAGGTGGTTCTTCTGGCGGCTCAGTATGAGTTTCTTCTGGCGGCTCAGTATGAGTATCTTCTGGCGGCTCAGTATGAGTATCTTCTGGCTCATCAGTGTGAGGAGCTTCTGTTGCATCAGTATGAGGAGCTTCTGGCTCGTCAGTGTGAGGAGATTCTGGCGCATCAGTATGTAGCACTACTGGTGTAGTAATAGTAGGAGTAGGAAGTTCTTCCGTGGTAGCTGGTTCTATGGTTGGCTCATCTTGTTTGTTTACTTCATCGAGAATGTCAATTATTGTTTCAGCTTCCGCAGGTTGAATTGTTTTCAATTTTAACTGAAAGGACTCGTCGTTCACACATTCCTCTGAGCAAGACTTTTCGTCCTTGAATTTGTTCCGAGTGTCGCATCCCGTCCACACGGCTTCCACGCAGGATTTCTCATCGGGATTATATGTGTAAACCGTGACGTTTAAACCTTTTGTACAATTTTGTGGGTTAAGCGACTCTTGGCAACGATCTGAAAGTGTGGTTGAAATTCAGAAAATTGTGGCCTATGTTGGGTATATCTACATAAATGTACATTGACCCCATCTGTACCAAGAAGTGGAATAGCAGATGAATAACTCAGTGGCCTTTACAGATACTTGAATACCAAAGAGAGAGTCAAAAGAGCCCTTCAACCGCGGCCGGCAACGCACCAGCACCCCCCGGGTGTTGCAGGTGTCTGCGGGCGGCGGTGGCCTCTTAACATCAGGAGGCCCGCCTGCTTGTTGCCCCCGTAGCAATAAATAAAAACTGAAAATTTTGACTCGTCAGAGCTTATTAATAGGATAGGTACAAAGTACTTTAATGTAGTCAAGTGCCCGAATGTTTTTTTTAAGACTGGACTCTAAGGCACTCATAGGTTCGAAGTCGAACGCGATTCTTTCTAACGACGCGTCTTGAAAAGGACTCGACTCTTCCAAATGACTTCCGTCCGGCAGTAGGCAGAGTCACTACCAACTGGGCTGCGGAGGCCACGAGCTTATTGCACTCAGGCGAAGCTAGATATGATAGATGAGATCGAATCAGAAATGAGGAGATCCGCAGGAGAACCAAGGTCACCGACAGAGCTCAAAGAATTGCGAAGGTGCACTGGCAGTGGCCTGGGCACATCGCTCGTAGAACTGACGGCCGTTGGTGCAAAAAGGTTCTCGAGTGGCGACCACGTATCGTAAGACGCAGCGTAGGCAGGCCTCCCACAAGGTGGACCGACGATCTGGTGAAGGTCGCGGGACCCAGCTAGATGAGGTTAGCGCAGGACCGGACGTCGTGGAGATCCTTGAGGGAGGCCTTTGTCCAGCAGTGGACGTCTACAGGCAGATATGATGATGATGATGAAGCTAGATAATATTAACTGGTGGATGTGAAACGAACTATATCTCACCGTCCTCGAAGTCAAGCATCACTTGGTTCTCTTCAGAGCTGTCGTGCACGAACATTCTCCCGATGCAGAAGTGTGAGCACTGGTATTCATTCTCAAACATGTTGTACGTGGGACACCCCCGCCAGTACTCGATCTCGCACCGGGACCCGGGCAGGTAGTATGTAAACACCGGACTCGGCTTGCGGTTGCAGTCGGATGTGTTTAGTTTGAATAAGCAGTAGTCATCAGGCACTGCCAAGTTACAGAGTATACGTAAGGTCAGGTGGGGTAAGAGGGACACCGGGGAAAGAAGACCAGATTTTGGGGAGAGAGATAGTATGTCTTTGATAACCAGAGTAGGTAGATTGGACGTCTGTCCACTAAGTACCTACTAAGCAGTAGTCATCTGGCACTGCCAGGTTACAGAATATACGTAAGGTCAGGTGGGGTAAGAGGGACACCGGGGAAAGAAGACCACATTATGGGGAGAGAGAGATAGTATGTTTTGATAACCAGAGTAGGTAGATTGGAGGTATGTTCACTAAGTACCTATTAAGCAGTAGTCATCAGGCACTGCCAAGTTACAGAATATACGTAAGGTCAGGCGGGGTAAGAGGGACACCGGGGAAAGAAGACCACATTATGGGGAGAGAGAGACAGTATGTTTTGATAACCAGATTAGATTGGTCGTCTGTCCATATCTAAGTTACTCTAGATAACAATCAAAAAGCCCATTCATAAGTCCCCACTGTCGGTTCCCTCTCAACAGGGCATACGGGTTATAGTCCACCACGTAACTACTACCCAGTGGGGGTTAGTGGTTTGTCGTGGTATTCCTTTTAGTATAGGGGTTTCCTCACGATGTTTTCTTCACGGAAAGTTGAGGTTTTCCATTGCAAAGTGGACTTACTGGATACCGAGACCTGAGTATCGCTCCGGGAAGAATAGATAAAAAAACGTAAACCCTCTCAACCTCCATAGCCGCCTTTAATCCCCTTTTAACCCCCTGTAATCTCTTTTAAGGTACTGACCCATTTTATTAAAGTTACTCTTAAAATATAGGTCAAACAAATTATTATTTCATTTTCTTAACACTTACATGCGCTAGTGAATCCGGTTAGAAATTCACTAAAAATAATAAGAAAAGCATACATAATGCGATAATTCAATGATTTACGCTCACGATCGCGACTCAAAATGACTTTTGTAATAAAAAAAATCGACCGTAATTAACATTTTACAGCTGTAATTTAATTAGCAATAAAAATACTGTAAAAGGTTTAAATAGCAGGGTATTTTCTTTAAATTATGGCGTTTTGTATTGTGTTCAGGGCACAAAGTGGAAAATACCTACTCTGGTCTTTGGTATACTATTGATCGCTTTCTAAGTAAACACAATTTTTTTGTTGATTGATACTTATCAATTAAAAATACTTTCATTGAGATATTAGACAATTCTTCAACGTCTAGCTTCTTGTTATCCCAATTTCCAGAGATAGAGCCAACATATCCGGGTTTCAGTTTCACAAAAAAAATAGGTACTTTGTACACAAAGTGCAGCTTTCTTTGTAATATATTTTTTTAAGTGTGCAAGTTTTCCGTTTATATTTAGTAAGGAAAACATTTCTTGCATAGGCAATTTTACATAGGTATGTACGGACGACCGCACGTCAGTGGAAACAATACCAGTATAACCTGATCTCTCATAGTATTGGATCTCCCTAATAAGCTAGGCCAGCTGAAGGTCAGTGTTTCCACTGACGTGGGGTCGACCGTACCAATTTCAGCACAGTGATGATTTTGCTCGCTGTTCGAGCTGCTGAGGTGAAAAATGCTGTAGTTAGACTCCTAATAAGACTGGTGCGGACTCCTGGGTATTACTCTTAAAACCACAAAAAAGTTGTAACTATAACAAAATTTAAAAAATGAAATGCATCGGCCGGGAATCGAACCCGGGCCGCCCGCGTGGCAGGCGAGCATTCTACCACTGAACCACCGATGCTTATACTATCATAATGAAATTTTCTGATAATATGGCAAAAGCTGACAAAATAAAATACTCAATGAAACATTACTTTAATAATTATGTATTAAATGTTCTGACAAATAATTAATAACTTGGCACGCTTTTAGTGTACCTAGTTAATTAAATACTAGTACTTCGGATTTTTTCGTCAAGGTCAAATTCTTTACATTTCAGTATAGCGCCATCTATCAGTGACTTCTGAAAGTTCTTAAGGTTACTAGTTTGCTAAAAGTTACGTTACACGATCTACAGATGGCGTGCAGATCGAATTTTAAAACTACTCAAATAACTGTATAGATGGCGCTGTAAACGTAATGTGTATAAAAATAAAAAATATGTTTTGTGTCTCATCATGTCTTTTACTTCACAAAGCGATTTCTGCAAATTATGCTTCCTTTAACTTATTTATTATGTACCTAATTCACATTTTGTTTCTCAAAATTCATTGCCATTTATTTCGTTTGATTCCAAAGAAAGATTGTCTTGCGTTTTGGAAACCTTAAAACTTGGGTCATCATTTTCATGTTCATATAAAATCCTTCTTACAGCAATCTCTTCAATTTTGCCAAAAATTAAGGCGCGTATGTTTTGTTTTAGATTAATAGGCTGGGTATCTTTCTTGACTTGTGTTTCGTTAATTGTCTCATGGTTTTGTTTTACTTTTAGTGTGTGCACTGTTTGTCGCGACGCCTTCCTCTACCGACTCCCTTCTTCGATTCTTTTTGCACAATATACAACCGTTTATTACTAGTAATATCTGAAAAAAATAGAAAAAAATTACAGCCACGTACCGGGATTGTTGAGCCACTTGCCTATCATCTTAATTTGGTTGTGTTACACGAATGCCCTATTGAAATAACGAAAAACGGCGGCATTCGTGTAACACAACCAAGTTAAGATGATAGGCAAGTGGCGACTGTACCTACTTACTACGTAGTACGTGCTTGGAAGCATAAAATCTATACCAAATCTATTTGGCATAGAGTCACAGATTACATAATTATGAAATAATATCACATAGGCTACAAATCTATAGCCTATGTGATTAATCTATGATTATCTCGGGAAAAGCAGTTCTCGCGGGAAAAACATTGATACGCGGGAAACATCTAATACACAATAGACAAACATTGGATGTTTGTTAGTTTGCATGTTTGTTAATCTTTCACGGAAAAACTACGGAACAGGTTTTGATGAAACTTTAATAGATAGGTAATCAGAATAATAGATAATGCCGTGCATACGAGCAGTCACACGGTCGTAAGCTGCCGTTCTGTCAACATCCTGAGGATGCCTCGTAGAGAGGTGAAACACGTGTCGATTTTATATTATTTTATGTTGTTTTATACAGTATATTTTTCGCTAGTATTATTATTAATTTGTAATTTATAAATTAGTAAATTTTGACCAAAACATTTTGTTTAGAATAGTAATTTGCATGATATTATTTATAAATTTAGACTTGTAAAGTTTATTTTTACTTATTATTAGAATTGTAATTTAATTTCTGTATTGCTTACTATATATATAACAACATAAAGTTTATTCGCGGGAAAAGCAAATTAATAACCACAATATTGTTATAATAGATAATGCATTTATGCTATTAGATACCTCGGGAAAAGCTGTTCCCGCGGGAAAAACTGTTCTACGCGGGTGAAGCCGCGGGATACAGCTAGTGACAACACATTCGGTGGAACAGAGTAGGAAATGACGCGGCCTGTTATCTTTAGAGATCAAAAGTTCGATCCCCGGTCGTATAGGTATGTACCATTGGGTTTTCTCGAAACCTTACTGACTGCTCTCAAACGGTGAAAGAAAACATCGTGAGGAAACCTGCATACGTCGAAGAAGAAATTCCTAAGGCGCATGAGAAATTCACCAACCCGCACGGGGCTGGCGTGGTGGACTATAGCCCGAAAGTAGTAGACCTGTGCCCCAACATTAAGGACAGGAAGGTTCGAATCTCTTTGGTGGCGCGCGCGATCCCTATGGAGACTGCATCTTGCATATTTAGTATGGGAACCAATGGTGCCACTTACAGGGGGGGTGCGGACAAAAGAAGCGGAGTAGCGGGAGGAGGTTGCTAATACAAATTTATATGGAGTTTGAAAATGAGAATGTGTGAGTGAGTCACAGTATTGTCATACATTTGACACGATTTTGACACCCATAGAATGCTTTTACGCCTCTTTAAGGGGCCGCGAGCACGCACCAAAGAGATGTTAACTCTATGATAAGGGACATTAAAAGACTGTTGATTAAAAATGATCAAAACTAAGAACAAGGATCCCTTAGAACAGCTGCTAAAATAACAATAATAATCAGAGAGGGACACACTTAAAACAAAAGTGGTAAGAGTAAGCAAGACAGATATAAAATCTTCTATCTCTATCTACGTATGTGAATTTTTCTACGAACAACAGCCTGACTAAAATAGATAGTGTTTGTTCAGTTTGACCCCGCCATGTAAGAAGCGACTTCTCAAATTATTGGGGTAAAAGACTATTGCTATTTCATGCTATACGCTGATTACGGTTCTATGGTTCATTCTTTTTCTAAGGATCAAAATGAATACCTCGAGGACAATGTAAGTGATAGTGACGCTCATGACGATCATGGCGCTGTCCTTGAACACTTCTATAATGAGGTCTCTGCACCCCACGTCGTAGAACTGCTTCTTCGCCTTGCATTTCTCCCGCTCTCTCTCCTGCACCAGCTCGGAGCGGTCGGGGTCGTAGCTGGGGCAGCAGGAGATGGGCACGTCGGGGGGGAAGTACTCGGGGATCTTCGGGGACCGGTAGTCTTCTGGACTGTACGCGCCGCAGCAATTGAGCTGGGGAAAGTTGATTAGATTGCAGCTTGATTGGTTGAACGAGAATATCCTTTCAGGAGGTGTAAAGCCGATACCCGTTAGATACAAAGAAAAATCTTCTTGTTTCCAATAAATGTTCAATTCTACTTTTAGAGTAACTAACTCCGGTCACAAAAACAGCTGTGCGTAATTCAAAATTCGTATCAAAATTGGAATACAATATTCTCTTTTTGACGTCAATTCTGTCTAAATGCAACTGTTTCGCTTCTTTGTAAAACAGTTGCTTAGCTAACTGAACTTACATCACTCTGAGTGGTGGCCCATATCTTGACGTGCCTGGGGTTGTCCTCCCTGGCCAGCCGGAAGGAGTCCGACAGCGACCTGCTGAGGTGCACCTCGTCCTCCGGCGTCACCTTCACCGCAACGCCCACGATCACCGACTGTATCACCGCTATTATGATCAGGACTATTATGCTCTGCAAAAGATAAAAGAATTTATTCAGTTATAGTAAGTAAGGTGGGGTTATATATTTCCTCTTTGCCAACGATCACTCACTGTATCACCACTATTATGATCAGAACTATTATGCTCTGCAAAAGATAAAAGAATTTATTCAGTTATGGTAAGTAAGGTGGGGTCATATATTTCCTCTTTGCCAACGATCACCGACTGTATCACCGCTATTATGATCAGGACTATTATGCTCTGCAAAAGATAAAAGAATATATTCAGTTAAGGTAAGGTGGGGTCATATATTTCCTCTTTGCCAACGATCACCGACTGTATCACCGCTATTACAGGTCTCTAATATGCTCCGCGAAGAATAAAATAACATTTAGTTTAAATAAGCCTTTTGTCAAGTTTGCTTTATCTGTTAAACATTGTACAGATGTTAAATAATTCAATTCAATACACTTTATTGCACATTTAAAATTACAGACAAAAAAAGAGAAAAACAGATACAGTAATGTACATCTAGGCGGTCTTATCGCTAAGAGCGATTTCTTATAGACAACCTTTATGTTTATGTTAAATAGTTCTTAAAATTCAAAACACAGAACTGCGAAAGTGTATACAAAAAACAGTACAATCGCATACCCCAGGGTAGTCATATCCGATGTTTTTAGCAAATAGGCGCTAGGTTTTCCTTGTATTGTTATTATCTGTGATCTGAGTCTTTCAAGGCTTACACAGCCTTGTATCACTGCGACCATTACTGATCTATTTATGATCGCCACCTTACCATCGTCGCCTATAGTTCAGCGCTTACTTAGCATTACCACTGCTAGGGAACCAGTTAGGACCTTCAGCACGCTTTCATTATTGATTTGTTTTACTTTACCAGATGGGTGTTTTTTACGCATCAGTGGGTCACACTCGCACAGAAGGTGCAATGGCGGTTCCTTTGCTTCCTGGCAGAGTCTGGATGCACACTTTAATATCCATGTATCTATAGAAAACTAACTATTTTTTCGATTAACTCGCTCAGCATCTCGTGTAATTGTGTTATTTCAACCCGTGTCGTTATACATTTTTCTCAAACATGCTTGGAAATATGAACATTATTTTGACAACCTTCTTCGAGTTAAATCGACAATGCTGTGCTGGTCAAATAGGGGGTCAAATAAATGAGAGCACGCCGGCAATTAGCAATATCTATACCTGTGACCATGGCAACCTCGGAGGAACATAACAAAAGTTTTATTTAAATTCCGAACAAGAAAAAAAACAAATGAACATTTTGGCACGTGGAAATTCATTGTTGTTCGTCATTGGTTTTGGAGTGTATTATGTATGAAATAAAATGGTGTACATAGGTAATAGTTTGAATTTCCGCGCATTTGTTTGAGAAAAGTACTATACCAGCCTTGGCCACAACCAGGCATTGATGGACGCACGTATGCACACGTTCATCCATCAATGCCTCTGTTGCGGGCCGCGGCAGTAATGTACTATTGCTTTCGAGAGGGAAATAAGCCTTGTTTTTCAACCGAGGAAAAAACAAAAGAAGGACGAGGTTCTCAAGTCGACCCGTATTTTTTTTTCTGTATAACCCACGGAGGAAATATACAGTATAACCAGGCATAACTTTTTACAGAGCAGTCATATTTTGATAATTCTTTTTTTATTGGATAGATTTTAATTAATGTGTTTGTTTTGTTTTTACATTAGTGTAAGAGCTTAGTTAGACTAAAATGATCTTCTTTATTTTTCGCTTTTCAGTTTCTTTCTTTTCGACGGTTTAGTTTTTTGTTAAAAAGTTTTTTGATTGAAACGAATTGTAAGTACCTACAAGTAGTTTGCGTGATATGCCAGTAAATACACTGAACTTGAATCATTACTCTTTCAAAGACCAAGGTCTGGTGCTAACAACCTTGGGTTCTAGATTAGAATTACCATTTGTAACTAAAGTCTTGAATAAACTATTAAAATGGTTTTATATCTAAGTATTCGTTTTATGACTTTTTGTTATGTTATCTCTGTTCTGTTGTTCAACCGAAACTTTATAGTCGTATGTCAAATAAAAATAACAATGGTGTAGTTACATAATTAAAAATGTTTTTGATAAGAATTTCAATACAATCCTATCCTACTACTCCCACTAATATTATAAAAGCGAAAGTTTGTATAAGGATGTGAGGATGTGAAGATGTATGTTTGTTACTCTTTCACGCAAAAACTACCGAATAGATTTTGATGAAACTTCGTTAGGTCAACGAGGGCTTTTCCGGAAAAGGCCTTGGTTAAAAAAAATAATTAAAATTTAAAAAAATCCACCACTTTTTCCTCTTTATTTTGGTATCAAATCAACAATATGTCCCCACTGTTGGGCCTACCCTCTCTACGCGGGCGTTAGGGTTATAGTCCATCACGCTAGCATATTGCGGGTTAGTGGACTTCACATGTGCCTAAGAATTTCTTCTTCGGCGTAGGTATGCAGTTTTCCTCGCGATGTTTTCCTTCACCGTTTGAGAACAGTCAGTAAATGTAGGTACTTACTCATTTCGAGAAAAACCCATAGGTACATGGCCCAGCCGGGTATTGTACTCGATTGCAAAATGACGTTAGTGTAGCCAGTAATTAGACAAGTCTTGATTATTTTTATCATTTACATATTTTTAATTAACTTCTAGTTTTATTTTATAGCCACATGTTCATTATACATAAGTAGCTTTTTCCCGCGGCTTCGCCCGCGTAGATAAGTTTTCCCGTGTACATTGTGAAACAGCGCCCTCTATGTACGCGTTTTATTACTTAGCGGACGCCCCGCGACTTCGTCCGCGTTAAAATATATCCTATATGTTATTCCAGGATATACGCTATCACTGGACCAAGTTTCATCAAAATCTGCTCGGTAGTTTTTGCGTGAAAGAGTAACAAACATCCTCACATCCTTACAAACTTTCGCCTTTATAATATTAGTGGGATGGGAGAGGTTAGTAGGATTTATTTGAATTAAAAGTACCTAGTTACATATATGTAGTTCATCAATTTTTCCACAAGCTTCGGCTGCAAGCCGTGTGTGAATTTGTCCAAAATAAAACTTACGGAATGCAACGCCTTCACGTTGTTGGCGATGACGGCGACCAGCGAGTATATGCAGATGGAGAGGGTGACGGCCGCCGTCACCGCCAGGATGATCATGGCGACCAGCCGGCCCGACACGTCGTCATTGTTGTAGATCTTCAGAGCTATCGCCGTGGACACCGATACGGCTATCACGACTACCGAATACAGCTGAAATTTGTATCACCATTCAAATTCAAAATTCCATTATTAAAAATTGGAATACAATATTCTCTTTTTGACGTCAATTCTTTCTAAAACTAAAACTACTCTGTTTCCACCTGTACGTCGCCGAAGGGAAGAAACAGCAACAAACCCAACAGTATTAACATGTGTTTGTAACCAGCTACGATTTGTAGCTGGCTCCGGCCGTGTTTGTAACCGAGTTTTGTAACCAGCTACATAACAAGGGTTACAACGGCCGTAGCCATTATGGCGTGCCGTAACTAATTAATTGTTTTCGAAAAAAATTCTTCAATCATAACTAATTACAAGGAATGAAAATACAGCGATCAAATTATTCTTGTTTCTTAACTTGGTTACAAACAAAAAAAAAACTTTTGTATAGCGGTTACAAACTCGGTTACAAACACGGCCGGAACCTTTAAAATACCATATTTTTTTTATAAATATAAGTAGTTCAGAAAATTTAAGAATCACATTAAAAACATTTTTTAAGAAAGCCTTTCGTAAGGAAACCATAGATTAACATACATATTACATAAACACTTAAATGTTACACTCACTATGATAACGATGGCGAGCAAAACAAACAGGATCTTGAAGCAGGACCTGCAGCATGTTGAGCCTTTCTTCATTTTCTGCAGTGGCGCATACAGCTTCCCGAGACCCTCGGCGCGATGGGATGGATGGGCCACGTCTTTAGGCGGTTCTTCCGCTGTTGATATAAAGTACATAAGTAATAAATGAATGTTTTTTGGAGAAATTCACATACGACTATTTATTAAGTCCCAAATTAAGCCGAAGTTTGCTTGAACTTATAATTATGCTTCGGTGTCTAAACGTCAATCTAAAAGTCAACAGTTCGAGGGACTCTAATAAGTCTTGAACCCGAGGGAAACACTGTGCTTTTCATTACGAATACAATGAAAGTAAAAACAAATACATAAAAACAAATCTTTGCTATACGGAAGTAAAACAAAACTATACAACTCGAAAAAACAAATGAAGATCGGATTGCCGCTTCCCGTCTATTTTGATTTTTTTTGTGGCCGGCCAGCTATTCTGTCATTATTTTTCATTTCCATCATTGGAAAAATTGTAAATATTATGCCCAAATCTATGTTGTTTTAAAGAAATAGTTGACAGTAATAATTTTAATAAATAATAAACTGCAGCTAGTAATTTTTACAGGCTTCACTTTTTGTCGGTAACTAGGTAATTATAAAACTGCCTTAGACGTAATGCTAAAACTGCGTTTCAAACACGAGTTGTTATTTTAGTCGATATCAAAAAAGTTCAACATCCGCGTCCGTGAGAATATAGATTATAACAATTAACAATTGTATTATGTATTATGAGGCTCATAAAACAATGTAACAACCAAAACATGCTAAAACTACGCGCCCGTTCCGTGTCTAAAAGGAAATAATGAAACCCCTAAAGAATCACTCCGTCGTCTATCTTGTTGTTGAAATTAATATTAAATACATAAGTCCGCAAGTCCTTAGAGCTGCGAAAAAATCTAACTTCAAAGTCAACGCAGTCAAAAGTAAGGCCGTTTATGCCGCATAATAATTTGACACTCGCAAAGGAATCAAAACATATAGATAGGGTACTTGCCGTTGAACTAGAATAATTAAATTTGTTAAGAAGCACAGTTATAGGAAAAAAATCCAAATAGGTATGGTTAATTTTTAATTGGACATAAAAAATATTTTTAGTCGATTAGGTATGAACGATAACTTATGTGGATTACTGACTGATGATCTATGTATATCTACTGCCTACCTAATTAAGTTTGTAAGGAACCCTCAGGACGCGAGTCCTACTCGCACTTGTCCGTGTTTTTGTAATTACCTACTTCCGCTGACAAAGTACTATTATGGTTATTGTTAGAATAAGAGTGAGCTTACCTTGGCCCTTGTCAGCTTTTCCCATGTCTTCCCAATGGCACGCGCTAGGTGCCTCTCTGCAAATGAGTCGGCCATCGGACGGACCTGGTATAAATACAGTAGCTCACTGGACACAATGCGACCACGGCCCAATGGTCCAACGCTCGGGTACCACCACATAATGGTTAATGGTGTCCATTGTGAGCTGGTATGTGCTGGCCGGCCCGTTGAGGGTAAGCCCGCACTAGCGCGGCGGGCCAATCATGCGACGCAAGCATTCCATCGCAATTGGGGTATTGACGACGCAAGGGTTTATACCCCACATCTAAGGCCGATAATAGAAAATAACAAATGAGCTATTTTCAAGTAAAGTAGGTAAAAAAGAAATGGTTCTATAAGCTCAATAGATGGCACTGAACTGACTGTATTACCAAATGTCAACGTATGCGAAAATATCTGCAAAAGCACTGGCTTTTACTACGAGGCCATAAAATTGTTTAAAGAAACAACAGAATTTGACGTTGTCCTTGGAATCTTCCGAGTTTTCGATTCTTGATTGAGCTTGATTGACAATAATGACAGTTGAGATCCAATGCTGCCAACATTAGCTCCTAAAATTTAGAGTACTACTGGAAAATCGCTCATTAAAACTTAAACCGCGCTATCGGGCTTACCTTTAGTTGCAGACACGCGCGGTACTCTTTGCGATATTCGCGAATTAGCGATTGGTTTGCGATTCAGCATCGATGCGCACACGACCCGCAACACTAACACTCTTGCTCTCTGCAGCCTTTCGTCTTGCTCCAGAGTTCGCGATTGCATCGCTGCAAAAACCGTCCGGTCTGGTATAGCCTTTAACGCCACGCACGTGAGCAAAACTTGATCTTAGGTTAAAAGATATAAAGGGAAAAATATTGTAAACTTGGAATTTGGCCAAGTTATTCAATTCATTCATTTTGGGGCATATACCTAATACTATTGCTTTTTCGAAACGTTGCGTTTATTTTCGTATGCCAATAGTTTTGAAATGGAATTTCGAATTTATCTGCGACTTTTTCCGCAATAAATTCATTTTCTTAAGAGAGTGAATGAAACCAAAACTAATTCACTTATTCAAAAATTGCACGTAACGTAAACACGTTACTACATTCAAACAAACTTAAAACAGTCGTAATATTTGATTATCAATCGGTATTTTAGTAATTAATTTAATTGATACTCGATTTGAAATTAATGTTAAACGCAAGAGTAGATCCTCAGCGCAGCGTTCTAATGGTATCTACATTTTTATTTACTTTCGTGTGACGTAGAGCGGTACAAATCAATTTCCCAAGCCCGGAAGCTACATTCTCACTGTCACTAAACTTATAGAATACAGTCGGTGATTCAGTAGAATGCGCAAAAGGTACGTTAAGTATGAACATGGAGACGAAACAATTAAGTATTGGATATTTTCATAAAAATATATTTTTGAGGTTATCGGATGTTAAAATGTCAGTCAAGCCATATTTGTTTACCTTAATGGCAACTTCTAATGAAAATGACTTTACTTACATATTGAGTCTTCCATACGTAATTAAGGCTATTGTATAATAAATAATTATTAAATTCAGAGAGACTTACCCGAAAAATAATAGAACACAAACGACTTGTGGGTTTCACTGTTGATTAAATATCTGAAATATGGGTATACGACTGTCATTTCACTACATTAATTATTTTAATTAAAATATAACAAAAATGCCCTCTAATATTCAAGTTACCCAAAAATCCCCACAATTGATTTAAAAAAAACAATCTCTAAAACGAGATACTAAAAAATAGCGTCGATTGCCTAATACGGTCAGTGATTTAATACTTTAGGAAGTTTGAAGAGAAAAATGTATGAGAACACCTCAATTTATTTTTTATTAGCGCGCGTCTGGGGCATGCTAAATAGAGTGCTAATTACATATTGTCATGGAAATAAAACAATACTGCATTACTTGAAACGGCTGTAATGAAAATATAGGTATTTAAAATATGAAGGAATTGACTTTCATCGTAGAATGCTGATTATCTAACTTAGTTTCCTACGAGGAACAAGACTTCCACGTCTGTAACTTCGGCCACCTTGAAGAAGCGTTTTCAAAGAGTACTTTGACTCCAAACCTGTTTACATGGCAGCACTTTTATTATTATAAATGAACAAAAGAGTAAGTGGAAAGCTTATTGAATCATACTAATATTATAAAGGCGAAAGTTTGTAAGGATGTGAGTGAAGATGTTTGTTACTCTTTCACGCAAAAACTACCGAACAGATTTTCATGAAATTTGGTACAGTGATAGCATAAATCCAGGAATAACTTAAAGGATACCTTTTAACGCGGACAAAGTCGCGGGGCGTCCGCTAAGTAATAAAACGCATGCATAGAGGGCGCTGTTTCACAATGTCAACGGGAAAACTTTTCTACGCGGGCGGAGCCGCGGGAAAAAGCTAGTTTTCACATAAAACAGTGCGGCTGTACCGAGTACAGCCTGCCCAATTTTTATTTCAAAGGATTTCATTTCATCCATGGATTTCAGACATTGCCTTCGTTCTCCAGTGAGTTCTAAAACACCATAATCATTAGTGAAGATTAGTCAGATACCATTGACGCTGACTCGTTTTGGTAGGCTGAGGAGTTCAGCATAAAAACCATTAATTTCACCATTAATTTATGATATACCTCCTACTCCTTTTATAACAAAATATTGTTCCATCGTACCATCGCGCACGAAACTATAATAAAAAGAAATAAATCACCTTAATATAATAGGTATACATATTACAATAATACAATTTCTACAAATTGTTCTCGGTCTCGATGTTTCAAGAGTTGTCTTGTTCTTGTATAGTTTCCATTGTACAGGAGAAAATCCTAGTTTGCAAGGCTTTACTCCAGGTACTTTAACGCTTTCTTCCGTGAAACGGCTTCGACAAGATGAGTTACGATAAGTATGGCGTTAGTAACCCTTTCTGCAAGCCTTCAAGGCCTGGAAGAAACGCTTAAAGCGATGACCGCCTAAATTGCAAAATATGCAATAAAGTATAAATTTTAGACCCAATTCTGAGTTCAAGTTCAAATTTGACAGCCCTAAAATTGTTTCTAGCTCAGTCCCACATTCGTGATGTCAAATTTTAATTTTGTGCCTTCAGAATCGGGCCTATTGTATTCTTTCCTCCGGTTTGAATTGGAGACCTTTGCAAGGAAAAGTATTGACTCACATGGTGAAGCGAATACACTTTGGGTTAACTAATCTTTCTGGTGATTTTTTAGTGCTTTTTTTAGATCATGAATACTTCCGTCGCTGACAGTCCGAGCATAGGTCATAGCTATCACGAGTGGTACTGGCTGCCACTCATTGGGCGGTCACCATGGCAACCGGACCACAACACCACGCACAAAGAGCGCCGGCGGTGACCACCCCTTACCATGGCTTACCACAAAGCACCTACCAAGGCCGCGCCAAACAAATTTCGCGATTGTATCAAATTGGTAGTGTAATTTTTGGTATTCGAGTTGCATTGTAATTGTAAAATAGAATCCGCAGGTGGATAAAAGGCCATTGTTTTCGTTCCTTGATATCTAATACAGTCTATGTACATCCCACTGCTGGACTAGGGACCTATTTCAAATCTTGGATATTTTGACAATAGGACATACCGTCCACAAATGACTAAAACTATATACTTAGGTAGCCAAATAGGTAGGTTATTTTATCAGAAAAAAACTATTATGTAAGTATTGTAAGGGTTACTAATAATAATGAAAACTACAATTTTTGTTGTCTATTTCACAAATTACAACATACTCTTAACTAGGATAGGTACTTTTGTCAATTAATTATACTTGTTCATATGAAATTCCCAATAGAAATAACGATTGGGTGTGGTGGAGCGGGTTACGGAAGGCATATAAGTAATTATAATTCTACACGTCGATATTGTTCATGAATTGGTGATAATATTTACGTAGATACGCTATCACGGTTATTTGGGCGGCCTTACCCTGTCCGTTTAGATCTCACGGCTCGTATGATACGAGTACAAAATATGCCATAGGTACTTTAAGCCATAGATTAGCGTAGCGAGATTTTTCCGTGTTCTGTGCTATACGCTATGTAAATTTGCACCGCTGCCTATTCACGGAGGTAAATATCCTGCTAAGACTGAACAAAATTATAAAAAAAACACATGTCCGAAATTTGACTAATTTCAATTTGTTATTTTTTTGGCTTATTATAAAAAATTACACCTTCAATATCATACTTTCTCAAGTTTTTCGCGATTCCCGAGACCAAGGAATCTCCCTTTCGTCTATTCCCATTGCGCAATAGATAAAATTGGTTTATTCTTATCTGCACTCCAAGAACATATTACCTAATTGTTGTAGACTTTAAACATGGGAGTTTCTAAATTATAATAATAATATAGATTAATTTGTAGCGTTCCTTACAATTGTCTCTGAAAATAAGGCAAGCGTTCAGATTTACGCCCTGCATGTATTTCTCTTCGTAAGTACGGAATTTTCCGAATTGGATAAACATCAATCACAGCCCAAACATAACGACACAAAACAACAATTTTCCAATACTATGTAGGTACCTACAAGCAAGTAGATCTATGATTAGTGAATCACTTCCAAACCCCCTTCTAAAAGGGGTGAGATACACACATTGTATCGATAATTATAATTGTGTATACCAGCTTTTCACTTCGCGTTGGTTAGCATTGAAATCTAAAGTTTCGTGGTATTGTACTGTAATAGATTACCATCTAGGTAGTTAGGTACCTAAACCTACTTACTTTTCTAGCTGGCGAATAGATAATTAGGGGTCTAAGTTCCATTACAGTACACGTAAAACCATTTTTAATAATTATTACAATACAAGCTGGTATTTCAAGGTTTTTATGTGAAAGTTATTTTTATCTGGAAACCATTTTCATGTCATTGCCTGGCGTGCAATTTTTCTAACATAATTTCTCTTCGGCAGAATTTTTTTTTTACTCTAAGATGTAGCAGGCACTAACTCGCCATAGCTGTTGGTCAAATACGTAATTCGTGAAATCAGTGAGAGCTTCGTTAAGGGTAACCATTGCAAAGCTTCGCGTGCCAGTTCGCGTTTATTTAAGTTTATTATTTAAACAGCAGTGTACAATCAGTGAAACAACGTGTGTAATGTACATAAATTTACCTTTTCACGGTATGCATTTTTTAGAATAAAAACTCTATATTCACATTAGTGACCAAAGTTTGCGTAAGACCAGTAGGTATCTTGATTAACTATATTTATCATCATCATCATATGACGTCCACATCACCTGTAGACGTCCACTGCTGGACAAAAGCCTCCCCCAAGGATCTCCACGACGACCGGTCCTGCGCTAACCTCATCCAGCCGGGTCCCGCGACCTTCACCAGATCGTCGGTCCACCTTGTGGGAGGCCTACGCTGCGTCTTGGTGATACGTGGTCGCCATTCAAGAACCTTTTTACCCCAACGGCCGTCAGTTCTACGAGCGATGTGCCCAGCCCACTGCCACTTCAGCTTCGCAATTCTTTGAGCTATGTCGGTGACCTTGGTTCTTCTGCGGACTATATTTATGCCTATATTTATTGTACACAAATTCCTGGAACCAGTGAGTATTTACTATTTAAGGGTCGAGGCAGACCAAGGGGAAATTTGCCCGCGCACTTTTTAACTAATAAAGCATATCACTATAGCCAAGAAGTTTCAAACCTCTTTGGTCGCGCGCGCGCTCCCTGTGGAGAACGCATCTTGCTTTAGTATGGGAAATGAAGAAAAATTCGGTGTCAATTTCAGGGGAGGTGCGGACAAAGGAAGCGGATATTAGCGAGAGGAGATTGCTAATACAAATTTATATGGAGTTTGAAAATGAGAATGTGTGAGTGAGTGTCAATTTTGATATACATTTGACACGATTTTGGCACCCCCTAAAATGTTTTTGTTACTCATCCATATGGGAGTGGCTAAATTTTTTGATTCAAGACTATTATTATAGCCTAAAGAACAAAATCGTATGCATGACCTCGAGCGCGAGGCGACGCCGACGTTCAGAAGTCAATATACGATTTTGTTCTTTAGGCTATGGTGATATGGTTCATTTGACAATGACGTCAAAAAGTGCGCGGGCAAAATTTCCGCTTGGTTTGCGAAGTCCCTTATGTGGTTAAATTATATTATGCTACACCTTTTCTTAGGAACAGTTGTGAGAATTCTGGCAAATTGGGGGTAGTTGCTTCGCTCTAAATCGTTGAATCGCTCTAAATCTTACAAAGTGTATATTTTCAGCTAAGCAATTCAGTTCGAGCGTATAATGTCTTAGACGTAGAGCTTATAAAGTACAAGAAAAGCCTTGCGAAAAAGCACTGCTTAGGTACCCGTGATTTAACAGGAACTAAATACTTGGCAAAAATAAAATAATAATGCTCACTAATCAAGCTTATATCTGATACCTTCCCTAAATAATTACTACATATTTGTGATCAGATACCAAACTAAAACATTGACTGTTTAGCGAAAGATATTTTCAAATTTTTTTTACTTTTCTATGTCCGCCTTGTCCGCAGCACTAAGCTGAGTTGAGACCCTTTTCACGGCAACAACTGGACTTAAGAAACCTATAAAACATTTTTTTACAGATTTATTATCTACTACTTGTTATGTCAAATACCCTAATGTATTTTTAATATTTTTTATTTTTTATTTATATTTTTAATGTGTGGTAATAAATAATGTATTTTTTTTCTCTTTGTTGTTGCCTGAAATAAACGGATTACTTACTTATTTTCATCATACCATCGAGCTGATATGATGATAAAGGAGGTGCTCATAGGAACTCCTCAATGACTAACAGCATAAGTCCATCACACGTCCTATGATTACAGGAGGGTCTGATGATGGGGAGGTGGTTATTGGAGCATAAGCTTAATTTTTAAAAGTTTCTTACTTGTATTTAGAAATTTTATACATGTATAGGTACCTACCATAGATTACTATAAGCGTACCGAGCTTTTTCCGTGTTCTGTGGTACCTACCACCGGCGCAGCGTCACCGAATGCGAAAAGCTAATTATAGATTAAGTAATTTAAGTATAAGTGACACCTCCGTAGCTCAGTTTGTAGTGACCCGCCTACTATGCTCGGAGTTTCGAATCCCGGTCGGGGCAAGCATTTTATCTGACCGTTAAATGCTTATTCTCAGATCTTGGATGCTTGTGATTGTATTTGCCATGCCATCCGCGAAATAGGGAGGGGGAATCCTACCTAATGGGGGGTATGAGTGTGTCGCGTTTATTTATTTATTATTATTTATTTATGTAATAGTGTACAAGTATAGCTAAAGTAACTAGTTATTTTTGTGGTTTGTCTAAACCATACAAACTCTATCAGGTCAAATGGATCGATTATGTATCGAGCACATGAAAGACGTACCTTAGACCTTTAAAGCCTTAAGTGAAAGGTATCATTTCCGTATTGTTGTGGAGCGATGCCCTTTCCTTTGAACTTTTATACAGGCTGTTTTTTTTTCACATATACCGCACCGAACTTTATTGACATTAGTTGGGCGTGCATGTTTTATGTATGGTCGAGGTCTCAAAAATCCCGCACTTTAAGGACCACTTGCTGATATAGTTACAGATAGTAAGCTGACAGTTAAACTTATATATCAGATGAATCTGTTTGTTAATATTTTGGTGTTTCACACCTGAAGTCTCTAATAAAATATCTGACAGATAAAAATAACAGCTACTTGATCTTGCTGTTAGTTTATCTGACAGATAAGACAATCGGATACCTGTGAAAAAAAAACATTTAGCTATCTGTCAGATAGGATATCTGGGACTTTATCAGCAAGCGGTGAAAGAAGCCCGGAGTAAACTAAAGATTTCTGGGTTGCATAGTTCTTAATAAAATAAAACGATTGCTGCGACAAGAGGATTGACTTTACTCCCACCCAGTCAAAACACTATACTTATTACAGTTGGCATCGTTTACAAATCTAAGGACTAAGCTAATACATATAATAAGCCAATTTTTATATCTCATTTATAAAAACCTTAATCAACTCGTGTCCGGTTCACCGTTTTCCGTTATCGGGGTAAAGGTAACGCAGCAGACCGAACAAAAGGCCTGGGTTTTAAACTTAACTAAAGAGTTAAAGACCTAGGGCTGATAAACTTGACATTATTCCCGGCGGCAACGCTACAACACCATCCATTTTCGGCCGGAAACAGCGATTTAAAAACTACCTAATGGTAATACTAATTATGTCGTAAATGAAAGTTTTGGGGTTTCGGCGGCGACATTAGAAATCCTGCTTTAAAATATAGATGTTAGATCAATCCTAACCTATCCTACTAATATTATAAAGCGAAAGTTTGTAAGGATGTGAGGATGTTTGTTACTCTTTCACGCAAAAACTACCGAACAGATTTTGATGAAACTTGGTACAGTGATAGCTTATATCCTGGAATAACTTAAAGGCTATTTTTTAATGCGGATAAAGTCGCGGGGCGTCCGCTAATACCCCTTAAGTAACAAAACACCTACATAGAGGGCGCTGTATCACAATGTACACGAGAAAAGATTTTCTACGCGGGCGAAGCCGCAGGACAAAGCTAGTCGATCAAATTTTACAAGCTAATATTTAAAAATGAACAACGATGCCCTTATACCATCACTTTCAATCAGACTGCAGCCAGAAAATTATTTTATTAATGAAAAATATTTTCCTAGAAGTGATTAGAAAAACATGTTCGTGGAGTCACCACTTACAGCTGTTATAATTTGGTCAAGCGAGCAACTGCTGATGTTGAACCAAATTATAAACTCTTCTCCTGAGTGGTTTAGTTAACTATTGGTACGTAGGTATTAAGATAATTTAGACGTATACGAGTCATAATAATGATAATATATAATATCAAAGGCGGCAATCTGACTTTTGACTTTCATTGAACTTTCAACTGTCTTCTCATTGTACGAAGACCACATCTCATATTTGGCAAAACGACAGATGCCCACCTTTGATAGCGGGTACTTTTAGATCTAACCTCTGCGTTTGACACAATCGACCACCATCTTTTGTTAAAGTCTATGGATGGAGTAAGATGTTCAACTCCACAACACGAATCAAATAGGTTAAAGCCACTTAGGTAAATGTTTTGGGAACAAGGGACGGTGCTACGGACCCCTCCATGTCCACAGCAATAGTTGAAGACGTTGAACCTTCAACTGAAGTGTAAGACATGGGGAGGTATTGACCTGTAGGGGTTAATCACCCAGCACTGCTTAAAGTTACTGAAAATCCGTTGCCATAGAAATAATATTTATACGGGGCGTGCGTTGACAAATTTTAATCCTCTATTTAATTTTGTTGTTGTACTTTACTTATGCATATATTGCATAATAAGAAGGCAATAAATTTTCATTTCATTTTTATTTTACATTCTTAGGGGTGGAATTTTAAAAAAAATTGTTTTATAACCAAAAGCCAAAATATAAAATTTTAAGTCTCTATAGGCTAAAGCGGTTAGGATTGTGTGTTTCATCCCTTATTTATATAACACACTTAGGGCCTCTTACACCGCTTGCTGATAAAGTCCCAGATACCCTATCTGCAGATTATCTGACAGATAGTCAATTTTTTTTCCACAGGTATCTGATTGCCTTATCTTTCAGATAAACTAACAGCAAAATCAAGTGGTAGTTATTTTTTTATCTATCAGACTTGAGGTGTGAAACACGAAAATATTATCAGACAGGTTTATCTGATAGATAAGTTTATCTGTCAGCTTACTATCTGCAACAATATCAGCAAGTGGTGAAAGAGGCCCTTAGGGGCGGAATTTTTATCATTGGTTTTCTTGTTCTTAATTTTTAACACGTCATCATTCGTCAGTCATCTTCGAAGTAAAATTATATTACGGCTTTTCTTCATCACTTGAATGTACTTTCCACTCTGAAGTCGATATTTTTAAAAACAATCACAAATCACAAATATGTATGTTCACCAAATATTTGTGAAATATGGCGCGCAGATTTTCTTGTTTTTCGGAGGTGGAAGGAAAGGCGATGGTACTTACATACGAAGCTAAACAGCATAAAAATACAATAAACTGATAAATTGTAATTAATGCACAAATTTATGTTAATTTGTTGACAAGAATAAATAATTTGATAAAATGAAATGTTTATTTAAAATTATATTTAAACTAATATAAATTTTTCAATAAAAAAATGTTGGTACTGGTAGAACATAAAAACTCTTTGCTGAGAACTTTAAAATAAAACTATAGTTCGATAATTGTAATGAAAAACGCGTGTTTATTATGCTGATTTATGACCCCATAATGCAATAAGAGCCAATTTGCGAGCAAGCACAGAACACGGAAAAAGCTCGCTACGCTACGTTGTATTTCTATGCGAGCAAGTGTGTTGACAATATAATTTAAAACTAATCTGAGAACAATGTATTTGCGAGTTGTTCTCACAAATCGATATCAAAAGAAATCATAATTATTCATAAAAAAAATAATTTTTAGTTTCATTTTAGTACAACTGAATTTATTATTTAAAAGCTTGTTTTTAAAAAAGTTTTTTTTTATGATTTTTTTTTCATGTAACCTAGGTACCTAATAATAAATTAGTTTGTAAACTTATGTAAGTACCTATACCCAAGGAGATTCGAACCTCTTTTGTCGCGCGCGCGCTCCCTGTGGAGATCGCATCTTGCAAATTTAGTATGGGAAACGATGAAAAATTCTGTGTCAAAATCAGGGGGGGGGGTGCGGACAAATGAAGCGGATTAGCGGGAGGAAGTTGCTCATACAAATTTATATGGAGTTTGAAAATGAGAATGTGTGAGTGAGTATCAATTTCGATATACATTTGGCACGATTTTGGCACCCCCTAAAATGATTTTGTTACTCATCCATATGGGAGTACTTAGCTTTTTTTTAAATTCATGCCTATACCAATAAAATGACATATTTCGACAGTATCGATTTCCATAAAAACTCCCATAACTATGTTAAACAAGTAACCTTAGCTAATATAACTTGTAAATGACTCACTAACAATAGTTACACAGGTCATAAAGTTAAGTTGACACTCCCATACTCACGTGGGTTACGCAACATTGAATGGCAAATACATACCCAACGGTCATTGAGGTAATATAGATAGAGTAGCTACTTAACAAAAGTTATCCTTTCATCTTTAAGTTTTATATGCATTCGTAAATATTAGCTGTAGGTAAGTGTTCCAAATAAAATAAAATAAAATCTGTCGAGAAGCACATGTTGTGATTCCCCAGTAACTGTGGAGAGACACAAATAAAATTGTGCTTCAATGGCCGCCGAGGGCCTAGACTTATCTAAGTCTAGACTTTAAGTCTAGACAGGCATAATTTTTGGAAAACAAAAAACTGACAGCCACACTCGCCGGGGCGGGGAGCATTTTGACAGCCCACATTCTAGAAGTTATGGTATTTAATTATACACAGACCTATGTTATGGTATAACTAAATGACGGCGGGCGGGGCACGCGGGGTGCGCGCGGGGGTGTCTCCTTTCTCATAGATAACATTAAAAGCGCACAGATGCGACTTTGTCTGTATATGAATAAATTTCACCGAAATATGGCCGCCACGTGAGTTGGTGCCAATGAACTCGTGTTGCAAACAGTCAAGTTGGGGTGTCTTCTCTAGCACGTATTACCTCGATGCCAACAGTATCTCTTCTGAGATACAACCTTGACCTAGCTGCATACCTTCATGTAGGCAGAATAGTCCTTAGCAATGGTCCATTAAGGTCTTATAATTAAACTCTACATACGCTGTCGACATATAAAATGTCTCCCTGTATCACAGACCTTAGGTCTGTGCTTTATATTGCCTGTATGTACTCACACTGAGGTCAGAAGAATTTGATATTATACTTCTGCGCTATTCTTCTGTCAGTTTTATTGCTTTAAGAGATTCCATCACTCAGACAACGAGCAACAAATGAAAGGCAGACGGATGTGATCAGATTGTAACTTTGTAACCCTTACTTCTTCTGTGATCAAGGTTGAATTTTCCAAGAATGGCAGACGCAGCTGGCCAGCGGTAAAGTGAAATGTGGTATTTCGAGAAGATGGGACCTTGGTATTTGACAAAATCTCCACTAGTTTCTGTAAACTTGCGCTCTTTTGCGGTCACAGAAGTAATACCAGTAGGGAAAATGGTTTTTCTAAATCATAAAATCCCCAATTGTAAAATAAATAATCGGTAGGTAGCAGCAAGGCACAGAAGAAGTATTATGTAACTAAGCAAGGTAGTATTATTTGTAGCAGCAAAAAATATTCTCGCTCTATTTTGACAGCCAAAATTTCTAGTTACCGCTGTCAGAAAAACGAGTATTATAATTATGTATAGTTAAACGAGCAATAACCTCCAACCAACTCCGAACCTGGGACCAATAACCGATCGCTCGTTAACACGACCAAGTAGCTGTGATCCCTATCACACCTTTACAGCTCTAAAACCGAAGGTCGATATAATTTGGGGGTGAGTGGGTGCGTGACTTCACCCCTAGCACGCGACTTCACGCCAATGGAAACCAGGGGCACTAAATAAATGCCCAACGAATCAAGCTTACGCCACATTCAGCTGCGGACACCGGCTGTATGCGCTCCACGCCCGTTGCCATAAGCTGCCGAGACACTGGCCGTACGAACGCGTCCGACGGTATTCCCAATTCGTGTTCTAAATTCAAAGTTTTTGGTTCAGTTTTGTTTTGCCGCGAAAACGCGCCGCGGTGCGGTTGAAGTTTTGGTATTTGTTGAGTGAATTTTCGTGCGTTAAAAAACTTGGGACTTCACAAAAATGGAGGGATGCGGAATGAGTTGCATAAAATACCTGTTGGTCGTCTTCAATGGACTGTTTATGGTAAGTTTGTTAGTAACTTCATATTTTTTAAGAAGTTTAGATGGAAAAAATTGAATCGCGTGTGAATTTTCCAAAATTATTCACAGCATTGCTCATAGTTAGGTACGTATATTAATTTATTAGCTAATTATATTTAATTAGGTACTAAAAAAAACAATATACGAGTAAGTCTTATATAAGTATATATATTATTTTTTTTGGGACCTGCTTCTACAGGATGTTTTGCTTTTAGGTTATTCCGATACGAAGGCAATTTATCGTTGATTTCTTTTGCTAAATACCATCAAGTGTTTCAATGTGCTGATGGTAGTTCCGCGTGCCCTATTCTTGAAACATCAATGCTAATTAAAAATACACCGTCAGCCACTGGGATCCAAAACGGATTCAAAGAGTGATTTCGTAGAATACCTATCTATTTTTGTCATTCACTTTTATATTCAGTCAACTACAGCCACGTGCGCGACATTTGTTTATTTTGGTAACCCATTCCGTGAGCTCTGGCCGAATCAATTATACGATGCTTCTTTCTACGCCTGTGGAATGTATCTGTGTGATTTTAAAGTTACGTGTAGGTTGATCTTAAGAGGAGAAACAGTAATTTAATGTATGTATTTTTAATACAATACATTCATCATCATCAACAGCCTATTAACATGTCCCCACTGCTGGGGCTCAGGCCTACCCTCATAACGAGGGCGTTCGGGCTATAGTCCACCACGCTAGCCCAGTGCGGGTTGGTGGACTTCACATGCGCCTAAGAATTTCTTCTTCGGCGTATGCAGGTTTCCTCACGATGTTTTCCTTCACCGTTTGAGAGCAGTCAGTAAATGTACTTAAGTTTCGAGAAAAAACTCATTGGTACATGTCGGGGATCAAACCTCGGAGCTTTCGATATCATAGGCGGCGTCTTATCCCCTGGGCCACTGACGCTCTCTATACAATACATTATAACGTATTAAATTGTAAATAAATACATACATACATACAAAATTAAATAAATACATACATTATAATGTATTGTATTAAAAATACATACAATTAATTACTGTTAAGATTATATAAATATAATCTTATTACTTAATCGTAGTACATAAACACTGATAAACCTACGCGAGGTAATTTAAGTTTATGTGGGTGGGTATTCTCTGAAATTTTTTATTCTATTTGTTTAGGTATACTATTTAAACAGATTTACATACAAAAAATAGAATATCTACAAATAACGCATAAGAGAGCCGATGAATGAATACTGTTTTTTTCTAAATAAGTATACGATACTAGCGGACGCCCCGCGACTTTATCCGCGTTAAAAAGTATATAAGTACCTAAATACCTCCATTTCCCCCTACTGAAGTTGAAATTTCCGAAAAAAATTCTTTGCGGATGATTATGTTGTAAAATAAACCTATGTTCCAAATAACTAGTACCATTAATGGTACTAGCGAGCATAACAACTATTCATAATGGTACTACTGATCCTAAATTATTGTCCATTGAGTACCATTGATGGTACTAGTGATACAAAGTTGCGTCACTTGTACCATCAATGGTACTACTCACTGGTACAACTGACGCTTCGCGCTTTCGCGCCATTCAGCTTTCTAGACTTCGTATACTTTTATAATTATATAATTATTTACGGGTCTTACACACGAAATAGTTTTATTTACCTTGCCCGACTTCGTATACTTTGGCTGGGCGTTGATAGATCAGTTTATAGTCGATGCAGATATAAATATAAGATTAATTTTACTGGTAAATCGATTGACTGGACGAAAAGTCAGTTAATCATAATTTAATTGAAAGCTATTAGCAACGATAAGTGTCTATGTCTATTCAATATAGTTTTTATGAAGTTAATACATAATGCCCCAACTATGTCCAAGTTTGGACTAACACAAAAACGCGTTGAGCCTTGGTTTCCATACACAGTGATACTGTGACCTACTTGCAGTAATTTATGATCTTTTTGAATTCAAAAGTAGACCTATCTATCTCTTAGAGCAATGCATGTCCATGCGTGAACGTCAGTAGCGCAGTTGTAGTGGGAAAACGTGGCCTGTCACTTCGAGAGGTCCGTGTTCGATCCTCGGTCATGCCAATAAGGTTACTTACTTTACTGACTGCTCTCAAGCGGTGAAAGAAAACATCGTGACGAAATGCATACGCCTTAGAATGACTTCTTAGGGGTGTGTGAAGTCCACCAACCCGCACTGAGCTAGCGTGGTGGGCCGTATATCCCATACGCGCTTGTTGAGAGGGTAGGTCTGAGTCCCAACAGTGGGGACATAAATAGGCTATTGATTTGATTTTGTAGTCCATCTGATCCGGAGCCATCAGTTGCTTTAAGACTTATCATAAACTGGATAGACATTTAAAAATACTTTGGTCTGTTTTACTTTCTCGACCGTAGTACCAAAGGTACTAAGGGTTGAAGAAGTATTGTTATCGCGAAAAAAAGGTTTTTTTAAATGGCGAAAGTTTAGTGCGGGCCGCCATAGAGTTTATTTCCCTAGTTGATAAATCACTGAGCATGTAATTAGAATGTGCTTAAGGTTACATTTTCAATTCAAAAGTTTTCAACGCAATACCTTGTACAAGGTACCTACCTAAATTACCCTATTTAATCCGTGACAATACGTATAGTAAAACTCCGGGACATTTTTTTTACATTAGTCAAGACCAAGTTAAACTACAGAAGGAACTACTAAACTCAGGGTCACCATCGTGAGCATAGATCAGGAAACGATCGATATGGAAGTATCATCAACCATTCGTTATTCCATAGATAAGTTCAAAAATCTTTCATATTTCAATATCTCAGGTACAATTTCGCTTACCTTCAAAGCTCTGCATTCTTCAACCTCCACACTTAATCGGACACAACAAAAACATTTAAGACCACTTACGTTTGACATTTTTGGAGCACATTTCCTTGTTTGTCTATGGAAATTGTTTTTATATTACTGTACATCGGCGTCATACGCGTACGTACTTACTTACCATAAAGGTAATTTCCCGTTGTTGATCAAATGCCCTGTGATAATTTTCGATAGAAAAGTTTTACCACAGGCGTATCCTACGAGGCTCATTGAATGTCCACTGTTGGAAATAGGTCTTTCCTCATACATTGGGTAATGCGGATGTTTTAAAAATACATGTTTTTGAGTGGATGCACTGTAATAGGACGCACGGAGTATTGTTTAGAAGTCTTCATGTAATTTTTATAGAATTTTAGAAAACCAGTTCCGCTCTTTTTGCAATTGTCTATAGTTCGTATCTTAAGAGTATAGAATGTTGATGAAGACGAACTGTTACAGCCCTGATGAAAAAGGAAGACTGATAAATTACAAAAGATATTTTTTTATTAAATTGTCTTGATGCACGAAAAGATAAAACGGAACGTTTCAAATAAGTAATTACTTCGTTTGCCTTCCTCGTAACTGAAAAAGGCAGTGACTGTACTAATATAACTACCTACTAAACAATAATTGACATTGTTACGTGGAAAAAGTATATAGATGACGTCAGGTTTCTACTCTCTCATGCATTATTGACAAATGGACCGATATCATAAAGAGATAGCCAGGAGCAGCTGGATGTGAAAGCCTTAGAACCGCAGTGAAATACTTCGCGCATTAGCCACATACTAGGGCGATGGCAAAAAAAATACTGCCCACACCCTCCCACCGCCCCAGTGTGTGGATGGCTTTCGGGAATACCTATGTCCAGCAGTGGACGTCAAGTAGTAGCTATAGATGAAAACTTAGTGTACCACAAAAGCAATTTATTCTGGAAAGTTCCAAAAGTACTTCGAAAAGTAAAGCGAAATGGTGAGGCTCAGTAATGTCACGCAATGGCTCAATTATGAGGCTAGAAACATAAAAAACTCCTTAAGAACTTGCCGAACTATAATTAGCCTAGAAAGCCGAGAAGGTAAGACCTTTGGCTTGGCTGTTAGAAAGGGTCAAAACGTAACATTATTCAGATTTTCTGAGGTAAGTGTACCTACCTGCTGGTACCTTTAATTATATTTTCATTACTTATACTCTGAAAGTAGGTCTGAAGTTGCCTGAGGAGCGGGTTGAAAGTAATACATTTCAGCCCTAGGGAGAATCGCTTTCAACTTGTCAGTTGTCAAATTACATATATATAAAAAAAACTAGTACTATTTTGACATTTCTATTGGACCATGTTCCAACTGTCTATACAGCCACTCAATTACAGCGCGATGTAAAATTGAAATAACATAGGTAAAGTTATGTAATAAATAATTATGGTTTATATTTTTTAAATGACTTTATTATAATTATTACTGTCAACTATTTCTTTAAAATAACATAGATTTGGTCAAAATATTTACCATTTTTTCAATGATGGAAATGAAAAATAATGGCAGAATAGTTGGCCGGCCACAGAAAAAAACAAAATAGACGAAAAACGGCAATTCGATCTCCATTTGTTTTTTCGAGGTGTAGAGTTTTGTTTATACTTCCGTATAGCAGAGATTTGTATTAACACCTTATGACCTGACTTATTTAGAGGTCCCTCGAACTATTGGCGCCCTCGCTACGCGTCGGGCGCCAAACCCCGTCTCGGGACTTAATTAAGTTACTTTCACCCCTAGGTTAACAATGTACTATTATAGCAAGAAGGCTTTCGTTCTCTGCCGACTCGTCAAGAATATAGAATGTTCAAGAAGGATGGCAGGAGAGATCTAAGAGACACCAGGATCCGTAACGAGGTGATCCGGCGGAATCTCTATCTTTCGACATACCTACTTAGCCCAAAGGGATAGTAAGTGACAGTGGGTCACATCTATCCGAGAACTGATAAGCGTTGGGATAGACCAGTTGTCGAGTGGAGACCACGAGAGGGCAAGCGTACCCGGTTAGATGGAGGGACGATCTGCGTGGTACCTGGCAGTGACTGGATACCGAGAGCCGAGGATCGGGTTCAGTGAACCTATATATGCAGTGGTGCTGATGATGAGTAGAATATAAAAGCTAAACAGAAAAGGTGACGAGCTTAAGGATACCAAACATTTAAACCAATTTTGTTACTTCTGACAAGAGGCAAGCGTGAAGGCCGATAAGTTTTTGTAAAAACACGGTGGAAATAGATCGACAAAGGACTGGCTTTGTTAGTCGAATAGGGTTGCCTGTGTGTATTTGTCATTATATTGAAATCAATTTCCAAATGTGTCATCCATTAGTGAAGACCAACGAAGATTAATGATAAATTGCTATCATCCACTGGCTTTTCGGTTTCAAACATCGTGAGCTATAACTTGTTTTAGAGAAGAGGGACAAATATAATATATGCTCTATATGCATTCATCATTCATAATCAGCCCTTAAACGTCCATTGCTGGACATAGGCCTTCCCCAATGAACGCCTCTACACCCGGTCCTTCGCCCGCGACGTCCAGCCGCTTCCGGCCACCTTTAGGTCGTCGGTCCACCTGGCGGAGAGGCGTCCCTCGCTGCGAGTATATTGGTCAATGGTATAAGCTTATGCATTTAATATGGTCAATTTGGTTTAGTCTGTAAAGTCCAGGTATGCCTCTACCCAAGAAACAGGTACAGTCAACAATAGAGACAGGTAAGCAGGCACAGTACAGCGCTACTATAAAGCTCTGTTATGTGCCTGCTTACCTGGCTCTATTGTTGACTGTACCTAGATCAACTTTAGAGTAGGTACCTAGTATCGCAAAAAAACGGGTAGTTTAAACGGAAGTTAATCAAAGGATTTCCGCAAAACTACATATTAGACAACAAGGTGACTAAATATTGATCATCGTAACGTAATGCATATTGTATGTAACGTGCATGTTACAAGGTTACACGGATTATGTATGAAGGATATATTTAATAGAATTGCTCATAGGTTTTAAATGCGTGCGAACTCACGTTTTGTAGAGAAGCATTTACTATACTCTGCAATGCCGATAAGAAAATTGGAAACAACAAAAGGCTTTCTCGAGCAGTGTAAAGCCAAAAAAATCGCGAATAAAGAGTTTTAATACAGTTTTGAGTATCCGTAACCGGACCGGATAAAAGCGGCATGTATGTTCAATGACCGATAACGATAATTTTAACAAAAGTATCATTATTTCAGCCTTTTAGCGTCCACTGCTGGACATAACCTTACCCAACGAACGCCACCACACCCGGTCCTCCGAAATACAAAAGTATACCCTGATTACTTAGTACCTACCTAATCAATCTTGTTTTATTCGATTCGATCACGCTTAGATAGTCACTGTTGTTTACATTTTTGTCCTTCTTCAGGTCTTAACATTCCACTAAAGTAGAGATCATCAAATTTTTGTCGATGTGTATAACTACTATGAATATGTGACCCTGGTCAAGATGACATCTGTCGCATTCCAATCGGTTGGACAAATATTTCGCCAGCCCTGGCGATTAGATCACTGTTGCGTAGTACATGCTCGCGTAGTAATGACACAACCAGAGTTAGTTCAATGAGCTTGCAGGAGTCGCAGTATAGGGTTTCAATACGGAAACAGATTTGATCGCATCTCGAACTGCGGACACGCGGGAGGCGCTGTGTTGTATTTTATACAGTAAAGTACAGATTACAAAGTTATAGAGACTAATCGGTTGTACTTTAAAGGCCTCTTTTAATATCTATTTAAAGGCGGGTGTGTCTGTGATGACCCATTACGAATCCTGAATACTAAAAAGGTTGATTAGCAATATTAGGCTATGTTGAGGCGCTTCTGTCTCCACCGAGGGTGGTTTCTTGCAGACGACAGCTCACTCAAGTCCGGTATTAATGACGTTTGAAGTCCTGTTGTTTATGGGATTCAAGATGTGTGTGCAGTGTCGTAAAGGTTCTCAGCATGTACTCGTACTGCAAATACGAAGCAACCCCACCGTATCACTCGATACTGTGCAAGTGTTGAGGCGCCTCTGACCATCTCTGACTCAACGTGGACGCAGCGATGCGTAACAAACCTACCAATTCCAAAAGAATATAACTCCACTTAAATTGTAAGGCAAGTTCCACCTTCCGAATTTAATCAATTAACAATTTAACATTTTGAGTCGCGCTAAAATCCGTCGGATTTGAAATGTAAAACAGTACATACGAAGAAGGAGCGTTTGTATTTAGCGGTGTAATGTCTTTAATCTAGTGTTCACGTGGAATTTTGATTAGGCCGGTCGAACACACCTCTCGTTGAATTTTAATTCGGTCACGCATTGTCTATTTTTGTAATTTGTCAGCTAGAAGCGATCGCCGCCGTGGGTATTTCGTAATAAAAACATCTATACCTACTAATAATAAAGAGGTAAGAACTGGTGGATAATTTGCACGCCTATCATAAATATCTTGCGAAAAACCAAATGTTAGTGGGGTGCAAAATATACTTACCGCCATCTATTGACAAACTTTAAAACTAAGAAACTGGCATGATTAGAACGGGTTAAAATAAATTGAATAACATATAAATAGGTAGCATACTTTATAACGCGGATGAAGTCGCGGGGCATCGGCTGGTTTATACATAATATTATGCTCATTAAATGGCTAACACCTGATATCCCGGGTGATGAAGAGAAAACTTTTTTGGTTTGTTATAATAAATTTTAAATAAAAATTTAAATGTTAAATAAATTCAAAAATATTGTTATACCATAAACTATTTCATTAAACGTGACTATACCTAAAACTCCAGTACTTACCAAGTATAAAAATGATTTTAACTACCTTCCTAGATAATAAAATCGATAGTTACCCATGAGTCGTCAATAACTCATCCATCAATACGATTCCTACCTAATGCACCATTGAATAGATTAGTGAGTCTAAAGCAAGATAAAGATATTTACATTAAATATTTTAAAACAATATAAGTTAAGTGGTATAAAATGTCAGACGATGATTTTATACCACTATTTTCTCCACTTAAATATTAGGTATGTGGATAATTTGATAAGAAAAAGCTTGACTCATATGTTAACCACTTACAATGACAGTAATTTCCAAAACAATTACTAAAGGTTACGTACGATAATGTATGTTCATTGCCTATTGAATATTGACAGGGAATTTAAATAGTCACGAAAAGAATGCTCGAAATAAACCACATTATAGGTAAATTATGCCAGTTTCATGGAGTTACCTATTTCTGTTACTATTGTACGGAACAGGGTCACAGAATTGGGTCGTGTTCGAGAAATTATGACACGACATCGCTCGATACCGTCCATATCGTTGTAGTCACGGATATCAATCTATGTGTTGATTTTTTAGCTACGGCACCTGTGGCATAGCTTGTTGATTGCTGTATAATATCCGATACCCTAATATAGACAAAAAATCTGACAGCCACACTCTAAGAGATAAGCGTAGAGATGAATGCAAGACAAAAATTAACGTAGTTTATAATGCAGATGGAAAATAAGGGTAAGCCTTTTAAAACAGATTTTATTAGAGAGTTTCGTGTTTACTTGAATGTGGTATACATACTCGTATCACAGAATAGTAGAAATGAAGAAAGTACGTAATAGACTGTTGCAAATTACACCTAAGAGACACTTCCCTACATAAGAGGACCAAAAGGAAACAAACGAAAAGAATTCTTGCAATGGATTGACAAGCGATGTAATTATTACGATGCGATGAAACCTATCCCAATCAAAACGATAGCTCTAGATTATGTAGAGGAGAAAGTACTCTTCGCAATTATGGAATCAGACCAGGAAATATGGCAAAGTGACCAAACCGACAGATGTTTGAATTTGGCATATGCCTGAACTCTTACTGCATAGGAAAAAGTCATCAATTTTCTAATAACTAAAGCTGTCTTCAATTCTGCTCGCCGAAATGATGTCATTCTCACTATGGACTATATTGCAACCAATTAGAGCAATTTACTGAAACATACTCCGGTTGCCACTCTGACAGATTTACTACCTTATTCATAGGAGTCATGGTCATTGATTAAAACGATTGATAGCTCGTAACGTAAGGGTTTTTGGTTCTCATGTTACGTTTGTAGGTGTTAATTGAAACAGCTTCATTTTGTTTTAAATCTAACACAGTGATTAACGTCTAATGTAAGTGATTAACGTCGTTAGGCGATTATAAGGTTTGTTAAGGTTATTTAATTTAAAGTAGGTAGGTACATGTTGCTTAGAAGGAATTGATTCTTATAATGGATGGACCCTTTTCGATTAGTACCTATCATAAAAATATAGCATTTCTTAGCATGTTTTTTTCACATGTTCGGTTTGATTTACGTCTCAGATTGGTGATTTTTCAAAAATCTTTGTATGCGAGTCAATTTATTTTTAAAATAAAATGAAGTGTACCTATGTAAAATTTCCTATCTTCTATTTCAATTATAGGTAGGTAATTTGGCACTGTGTTGCATTGCATAGCCGTAGGACTTCCTGTTATAGTTCTGGCTTACAACTTATCATGAATGATGTAAACAGTCATCCTCATCACAGCTGATGGTGCAATGATATCATGGAGGTCTCGATTGTCAACTGCCAAGGCCAGTTAAATTCATTGTCAATGCGGTGAGTTACTATGTTCATTGCCATTGTGCTCATTCTACGTCCCACATGCCAACTGACGTAAATGATTTATATATTTGTCCGACAAAACCGTAGAAATTTTATAGACTTTGAGGCTCTGTGTTTGGGCTTTTGCCGTACGGATGCCATAATCTCAGAGAATGCTAAACTTGTCTGCCCGATATTATAAAAAATACACGGCGAATCTACGACCGTGACCGCTCTTACCATGAAATGGAACGGCTTAAAGTTTTGCACAGATGACCTCTTGTGCCGAAAGCTGCATTGACAATACGAGTACGACGCCTACCAGTACTACAGATTGTATGACGATGAATATTAAAGTAACGTAAAGGTACTAAACAACTGACAATGTGTGACTGCAAAAATTCGCAATTAAAATACGGCTTTCCCAAGTAAAAACAAACGAGACCATTTTTATGACAAGTTAAAAAATTCCGGGGCACAAGGTGTTTGTAACGTATTGGAATTTAAATGCCTTCCTAATGACTCATTATATCCTACGTTTTTAAGCAACCATTAATCAAATAAAAATTTCACTGAAGTTTTGACTTCAATTATAAAATTCGACCAATCGAAACACACACTTAACATAGAATCACATCACAATATCATTTATCGCGTACCTACATGATTTTTATTAGCTGGCTATTGCATTGACGGGTCTAACCGAACTCATACTTGTGTAATAAAATCTCGACGTTTGCGTTCGCAAAACAATACCGTATGTACACTGTCACAGGAAGCGGCGCCCAGCCATGGTAATCGTGATTTACAGCAGGATGTAGCAGCAAGGCTGCCTCGCAATACACTATAACACATATAGTGCAGATCAATCAGAGGCCTTCTAGTATTTTAAGTTATAAACCATTAACCATAGCTACTATTAATGTTAAAGGTCACGTACCTTCCAAATTAGATTATGTTCTGGATCCTGATCTTTAGGTTAAGACAACAGAATGATTTATACCGAAAAGAAATCCAATACCAATTTCTGGGTCCCATCAACAATGACCCTGGCTACAAGGTTCAATGAAATTATTACGTAATGCTGCTAAAGCCTCGATCAAATTTACTAATATTGACAGAAGAAAGGTCATCAGTAGGCAGACATTATGGGCTATTAGTCAACAAACCCACACACCGTAATGGCTTCTACAGACGGCCGCCGCCGCCGCCTAGGTAAGAAAGGGACTCGAGAATGTATCACAGGCTCACAGCTCGCAGACTGAGATTTGCTCTCCAATACCGCCGTGGACGGATACAATAAACGCAACGAACCCAATTACACTACAGACTATGTATTAGTTGTACAAGTTGCCAATACAGTTATTAGATTTAAGTTAATTACGTTGCTGATGAGACTTGAGAGACTTGGCGCTTGGGCGCCGGAGGTCAAGAAGTTGGCAACGATTATCGACAAACTTCCGAAGGAAAACTCCGGTGATCCTCCGGTCTGATGCTTTTATATGAGCCGCATAAGTTTGGAGGTTCAAATCAAATTCTACCTGTAGAGCGGCCCCTTCCATCCTACCTTTTTCTTGCAAATAACAAGACTAATTATACTTTTTTATAATAATGTAATTGAAGATAGAATAAATAAAAATTTGTTAACAATTTTATGGGAAATATATTAAAAGATTTCGTGAGTTCAGTTGCCTCTACTTCGCGTTCGTCTGTAGAAGTCTTAACTAAATGGAAAGTTTCGTTATCGCCCCACCAATTTTATGGCTCATTTCCTTGGACGCCATGGCGTCACGTCATTTCGGGCATTATCCTACTATATTGGCTCTTTTTATGAGTTTTGTCCTATTTCTCGTTCTACAACAGATTTAGGTATGCTTTCAGACGCACGCATCTTCTCATCTTATTCTTCATCGTCTTCTTAAATAGGTAACTACGTAAGTAGTTAATTTAATATTAATTAATGACCAGCAGTAGTACCTTTGACACTGTGTGAAACTTTTGTTTCAAAATTAGGCATAAGAGGCAATGAGGCTAAAGCTATAGTTTAAAAACGATTTATCTTTGACTAGCTATTATCCACGGCTTCGCTCGCGTTGACTAAGTTACCCGCGTAGCCTTGCCGAAAAATCAAGCTACCTGACAATGAAAACCCCAATCAAATTCATTCAGTGATTTTGGAGACGCAGAGCAATAATTTTACAAATAGATTTAAGATTTTCAAAATCTGAAAATAAAAACAAAGCTGGGTGCAATAGCATGGCTACCACATTGACTCGGTATCCAAAGAAAATCCGCCCACACAAAGGGCATCGACACGCACAATGGGAATGCGTAGGAGTGGCCAATTGGTAGTGTAGAGATGATACTAATTGGGAAATGCATCCTACGTCAAGTGTTAGTGGGTGTGGGATAGAGTTAGTTATTAGCGTTTACGAAAGCTGCATCGTGACTGCAATCATTGATTGGCTAGTTACATGCAATTAAGTGTAGCATTTATACTGACCATATCCATGATTGGATTTGATTCAAATTATTCAACTATGGATTTGATTTAAATCGACATGCAACCTCTTTACAGATTAGGGGAATTCATATCAAATATCCCTGTTCTTAATATTAAGTATCCTATCCTCGTGTATTTTATTTTTATCTAATTCTATCTTATTAGGAATGGGAATTTCTTTTTTCTTTATATTATATATCGATACGATATTTGGTTGCGGAGATTCCTATTAGCAATCTTTACGTTGTTCAGGCGAAGATTCCCCTAGCCACGGTCGGTTCTTATCTTAAAGTAACTTTTGAATCTTTATTTGTTTTACTTAACAAATCTATTCCACAATAATCCACTGCTCATTCAGCTCAATTAAAAGTTGAAATAAATTCATTATTGGATTTGACCAGTAATTCAATAAAATAGAAAAAAATCACGGGTCGCAGATTCAATTCCTATACATGTGTACCATTTTAGTTTTCAGAGATAAGTACAGATTACGATAGATTTTTTGGCGAAGGAAAACATAAGCTGGTAAAAAATGTCAGATATCACATCTCAACTGGACCGCTGATGGTACCGCCCTAATTTTTATTTCGGTTTAATACCTATTGCATCTCACCTTGTCCTTTCCCTGTTCCAGATCTTCGGCATCGTGATCATAGCAGCAGCATGCGTGGACATGGGCCTGATCAAAGGGTTCTCGGGCATGGAGCCGTCTGGTCACGAGACAGACGCGGTCCTGATCGCCGTGGGCGTTCTGATCATCATCGTGGCCGCATTCGGTTGCTTCGGCGCTTGGAAGGAGAGTCCGAAAATGTTGTACATTGTGAGTATAGAAAAGTTACCACGTTTGTAATTTTTTACGGGAAGCATAGTTACCTACTTCGACGTGACTAGGTACTTACTTACTTCTGCTTGTCCATTGTACTGCATGCAAAGCATCTGAAGTCCACCAACCCGCACTGGGCTAGCGTGGTGGACTATGTCCATGCGTTCTCATTGAGAGGGTAGGCCTGAGCCCCAGCAGTGGGGCGAAGTTAATAGGCTGTTAATTTCACTTAGTTGATATTCTTTGCTAAAGACTTATTGAATTTGTATCATGCTGCTTTATGTATTTACCAGTCTACACTTCATTATGAGTAGACAATACAGCTCATAATGTCCTCTCTACGGTTACACCCAGTATGAGTGTACTGTCCCCATTAATAGTTCGCGTGCCCTAATTCTTTCTCGTGTAACACGTTCAGTCGGCTAGTCGGAAATAGTTTTGACTAGTGTACGTTCGTGGTAAAACATAATCACTGTCAGATTGTTTTGTGATGTAAATGAGGCCAATCCCTTACTAAGTGATAGTATACAATTACACAACACACCTCTTTGTACTCTTTTTCATTTAGATTGTAGAATTATTAGCTTAGAGTTTATGTTACAGAACAGATAGTACGCTAACACGCAAGTAAATTATTAGAAAAAACGTCTGGAAGTAGACGAATATTATCACTTTCTAGGTATATTTATTTCAGCTGAAATATATAGTCAGCCACAGCGTCAAACTTTCATACAAAAAAGTGCCAAAATTTATCTACAGCACCATGATTTTGGAACTATTGTATCATAAGATTCGTGATATCTATTTGAATATAGGTTCCATAGAAAACGGTAATATGATATCACCATCACCACCAGATGGTGGCTCGTCTCCTGGGCTGAGTTTTATCAGCAATAATAATAAATTCTCTATTTACCGCAAAAATCTGTACATTGAAAGTATACCTACAATAAAAGTATTAGGTATATTTAGTGTTATTAATTGGACCAAATCATTCCATACCCCCACCAGAGCAGTTTAAGGAGTGATTTATGGGGTACGAGCACAAATTCCTCATGACTTTCGTCAATTATTCAACGGTGACCCAAATCCTGAGTAGGGCACGGCTCAGGTACCTATTATGTCATAGTACATTATAGGTGGGCATGTGGGGTGAACAAACTGCAGTGACCTGATAGATGTGATTTTTATAGTTGCTGTAGTTCTTAGATTTGAAGGTCATACGACCTAATATGACTTAGGCAAGTTGATTCTTGCAATGTGAAGTCATTAAGAAAAAAAGAAAATAAGTTCGTTGGTTACTAATAGGGTACTTTCTTCCAGTTTGTGGGCTTTCTGATCCTCATCATCCTTCTGGAGCTATCCGTGGGCATCGCAGCCGCAGCGCTGCGTCCTCAGATAGAGGGCACCATGAAGACCCAGCTCCGCGCGTCCTTCATCAAGAATAAGTCCACAAGGGAGGAGGACTCCTCGTACAAGGACTTCTGGGATCGTATTCAGTCCACCGTCAGTATTTTGTACTTTTTATTATATACAATTAGGTATATGTATATTTGTTTTCTTTTTTCTTCGATACCTACATGGAGCTTGGATTGGAGGCGCAAAATGAACTAGTGACTATCTGGCTCGAAGGACCAGGTTTCAGTGAGGATAGAGAGTGAGGATAGCTGTCTAGCACTTTCCGCTCAGATATTCTTATTATTTTCATTCATTAAAGAGTTATTGATGTTTAATGCAAGTAGACAATTTTAAAATGTTAAAGAGAAGTTGATTAAAGCTTCCACAGAAATAAACTTACTTGCAATGCAACGACATCATAATGTTTTGAAAATGTTTTATTCTAATTTAATGATTTTAAATGAAATTACTCACCAAACAGACTCAGTATCAGATCAAAAGTATATTCAAAACAATATGGACAGAGAATCTATCTCTACTATTAATGGACACGATCTTAGGACCATCTTTTTTCCTTATAGTTTCGCATTTTCATCCTTTGCTCAAATACAATTAGGTCTTCCTTGCGGCGAGCGTGTGTGAAGAGAATCAGGATCGCGATACTTGGCGCTCCGTTGTTTCTGCCTACACCGTACATACATATATAACACATAGAGCGAAGATATGTCTGCATGTATGGTATCTGCACGTTGCTCATAATACATCTTATTCTTCCAGCTGGAATGCTGCGGCGTCACCGGCCCCGACAACTACGCTTCCTCCGAGCCCCGCCTCAACCCGTCCTTCAGCTGCTGCCCCGCGGACAACACCGACCGCGCCCAGGAGATCAAGCGGTCCGACTGCCTCTCCCTTAACACCTACTACAAGGATGGCTGCGAGGACTTGGTCCTCGGCGCTCTGCACAACGCTGGCCTCACTGTTATCGTCTGCGGGATTTTATTCTGCTTTTTGGAGGTTGGTTTCTTTGAGTTTTTGCGTCGTTCTGCGGACAGCAGACGAGGGATCAAAAACTATACTCACTTTTCCACTATTGTTTTTTTTGTTGTGAGACTGAATGATAATTATCATTTAGCAAAAAATAGTAGATGGCTAAATCGCTTACTTATTTTATCTATAATCTATCTATACTGATAATAAAGAGGTAAAAACTGGTGGATAATTTGCACGCCTATCATAAATATCTTGCGAAGAACCTGATAGCGGGGTGTAAAATACACCTAGCGCCATCTATTGACAAACTTTACAACTAAAAAAACTGGTATGATTAGAACGGGTTAAAAAATTTGAAAAACATATAAATAGTATACTTTATATTATAACGCGGATGAAGTCGCGGGGCATCGGCTAGTTATATTCCTGGAATCTACTGAATGTGTGACGACATAAACGTGTTCAGTCTTCAATCGGCGGTACATATAAATTAGCCTGAAAACGATGGGAAAATTATGTAAATTTCAGTAAAAAATTACATATTTACCTACATTTTAGGAAGATTTACAACTTATTTAAACTACTGTAAATACATAAACAGATATTCTACGTACTGATGCTCGAATGAGATAGTCGACTCAACCATAAGATTTCCGAGATATAAAATTGTAGGATTCTGCGGCACAACTGGCAGCTGACTTTTTCTCTCATCAATACTTACTTGATATATAGAGGGGTACCTATTATAGAGCCTGATAGTGACCCGTCATAAATTATGACTCATAACATTATACCATAATAATTATAAGGTAGATCAGGATATCTCAGATTTACTATTTTGTTTAAAGACTGTACCTATGTAAATTCTGGGTCATAACTCATAACATGACCACACAGTCTGCGCGTAATCTGAAAACTACATAAAATCAAATAATGTTTTTTAAAGCAGCAGAGCGTTATTCAGGCAATGAATTCACGTCTTGGGCCTCATAAAGTATTCCGCCAAGAACGGCATAAATTACCCGTGCATGTCACAACACAATTCCACTAGCGTGAAAATAGGATCGACTTCAGAATTACAGAGCTCATCATGGCAGGCGAACTCTCTATTTATGAAGTGAAACACAAGAAAAACGACAGGATGGCATCTCAAAGCAGTACCTCTAAGGGAGATAGGTAGTAGAGGGGATACACTTCAGTGGATACACTTTCACCTTGAGCTAGGAAGTTTCAATACTGTGAGGGACTAGTTTATACTGGTTTGTTTCCACTGACGTGCGGTCGACCGTACGCTAAATATTGCCTTTCTCATTTCACAATTTAGATAATTAAATGCGGGTATCCTCAGTTTTTCATTCCTTCACCAAAAGTTCCATATTAGGCTGGATTCACAATGCAACAATCATTGTGAATGCATCTTTAAACGTAAAAATTAAGCTGACTATTTCTGCAGTATTTAGATATTTAAATCGAAGCGAGTTTTGAGCTTGTAGTAGCCCTTCAGCGCTGACGTCACACGAATCACGCTATTTCTGTATCAAATCCGTTAATCTTTATGCCCATAACCTAGGTCAGATTTAAATCACTTTGGGGTCACCGTGGGACTCAAATTACAAAGCATAGGTATAGAGTTACTAGGAGACTATAATTTATTAGAGCCATTAATTTAACTTATATGGCATTGCGGCCTTTTTGTGAGGGTAGTAATTAGCCAGTCTAGCACTCGTAAAAGTAAATTACAATAGGCCCTGAATGTAACAAACAGTTAAAAGTTTCAGATAAGTCAACTTTATCTCTATAGGTTCGTTCGAATTTTCACAGCGTTTTGTATTAAATATGGCAGCCATCTTTGTTAAACTGTGTTCACAGTGACATTTCACGCGAGAAAAAGGCTTAAGTATTTTGCGTGCTGTGATTGGACATAAAAACGTAGCGGGTATAGTCCCCTTGGAGTTTAATGGCGGCTGTGTGAAGTTGGCCGATTTCTGCGCAATGACTAAAGTTAGGTGTCAAAGGCTGTTGTGCTAGAAACGCTCATTCAATTTCAAGGAATGGTTCATTGAATCGATCAACCGAATCGTGGAATCAAACTTACAAGTTTTTGGACATCGTCTGTCATATAATCTGTCAGCGATGTGCAAACAATCACAAAAGTTTTGCATTGTGAATTCACCTTAACGCTGAGAAGGCGGTATATTTGAATGTTTTTAACTGTTGTCTAATTACAAATTTCAGCATCTAATTTGTTATTTTTGGTCTTTCCAGGTTGTCGGCATCATCCTTGCTCTATGGTTGGCACATTCCATAAAAACTCAAGGAAAAAGCCGAGACACAGCCTAAGTAATATACTGTAGAATAGTATTTGGTAAAATTATTTGTTGCAATAACTTTGTATGATGCACAATACTCATATTAAGTTGTTAATATTTTTGTTCAGATTTGATTACAGACAGATCAAGTTTATTAAAGAGTTTAATTAATATCACAAATAAAGTAGCTGTATGTTAATTGTAATAAATAATAATTATTTGATAAATTATTCAACAAATTGGTAAGTAATTATAAATATAAGATAATCAAGTCATAAACACCCAAATAACCGCATTATGGTTATGGTAAGGTAAATGACTTTATTATGACTTCGCATATTTTTAAGATATCTCATAATTATTATACCTACCTATACTTAAGAGAGATTGTTTTTAAATGTATCCTTTTCAGGATTATTAATAAATTAAGGAGATTGCTGGTTAGTCCGTTTGTAAGTGCCTTGTCTGGTCAGCACGATTTCTCAAAAAACTGTTAGAAATAGATCATTGAGTATTCACAATAATATTCACTTGTAGTGACTTTTATCTAGACATACTCTGTATTGTCATTATGTATTTTTATTTTCACTTTACTCCAGTAGTAGGTATTTTGTTATTTGGGTACTCAAACCATGCACTGAAAAGCAAAGTAAGTACTGCATAAGCGAAGAAGTGTTTCCGAGGTAATCGGATATTTCACTGCTTTCCTAGTGTCTGGTTAGTTTTAATATTGACGTAAGCACTGAATTTGCTTTTGGTGCTATTCCTAGTTTGTATTTAAGGCCTAAGATTGTTTTATGCCGTTGTGTTATTTGATTCTAGTTTTGAGTAGGTATACGTACAACATATACCTACCAACTTTTAAAAAGGCTTTGCAGTTTTGAGGCCTTATATTGTAATTCTATATTTTTAAGTGATTGATTTAAGTAAGTAGTTTTTTTTATGTATTGTGGATACGTTAATTGATTTAAGGGTGTTTGACTTAGCCTAAGCTTCCGTTGACCTCGCTTTTGGATCCAAGATTCTAAAATCCATGTTTTTCACACAGAAATAATTTATCTAATGGATCCAATTAAAATTCCTATTTCTTCGTAAAAAAATGTACAACAAAAAATATTATCAATTAAATACAGGGAACGGTAATTTTTTAAATAAATTTCTGAATTATTAACTTATTATTAGAAGAGGTTTTTAAGTTAGCTTAATTACTATTTAAACCAAAGTTTATTCGTTTATTACTTGTAATATCAGACTAATCAAATAGTTTTAGTACGCTTTTTAACAGTTAATTTTTGTAAAATATTAACAGTTATGTTTTGTAAAATTTTTTTTTTCATTCCACATCTTGTCCTATTACTAGAGTTGCATGCTATTAGCAGAAGAATGAGGAAAATAACTAATGGTATTGTGTCTCTCCTATTTTATTAAATCATCGTGTATTTAAGTTGAGATTTACTGTAATTAAATAGATAAGGAAGCCTTCAACATTGAAATTATGAATATCATATTTATACTAGGTACCTACTCAGATTTAAGACTAATCTGAAACTACCTATTTAGTACCATTTTATTTCTGGGCTTTACGGCTCTGTGTGACTTTTATGTGACATTTCTTCTCTCAATCAGTGTTTCAAGACACGACAGGCTTATTTTGAACCGATAATTTTTCAGAACAATAATTATCTTTTACACCCAAATTCTGAAGCATCCCATCCCACCACTACCTCTATCACAGATTATATAATAGATGTGTATAAATGCGAAAGTTTGGTGTTGCTCAATCACGCTATAACGGCTGAACGGAATTTGATTAAACTTGGTGCAGTGATAGCAGTGATAGATCCTGGAATAACACTTACTGGACCTAGCAGTCTTTCATTTCAACATAAGCATCATTTTCAATGTTTTAGGAGGCATTTGCTAGTCATTAATATAACTAACCAATTTGTAAATAAGTTGTGTCTTGTATTTATGTTACATAATCTTGTTTCCCCCACCATGTTAATTTAATTGTATTTTTATTATTATTATCTCATTCCGTGTATAAAATGCAGAAAATAGTACATTATATCAAAATAGTACCGAATGTGAAACTTCATTTTCAATTACTTAAAAGTTATCGAATGTAATAAACTATAAGTATTAGTGTTAAATGTTGGAATATAGACATTTCTTAAATAAAATATCAGTGTTCCAGATGCTTGAATTTATTCTTACTTAAACCTAATTAAAATTTATCTTATTTAATTTACTAAACGAATTTAATTTATTTACCAAATGAACGAACGGTGTAATAGTGTGTCGCTCATTTAATTTTCTAGTCGTCGTCGGCCAAAACATATTTTTATTTTAGCTATAATCCTTTGGATGCTTTGTATAATTAAATCAAGTCCTTTTAAATAAAATTATATATTGAAACAACTTCACAAAAGAAAATTACTTACTTATAGTGTGAATATCATTTTATTCATATCAATAGAACACATACTTTACACTAATTCAGTTAATAGTTTTACAAAAGACATTTAAAAAAGACGTTTTCTAAATAGCTCATTTGAAAACCACACACTTTAATTTCAACATTCAAAAAAACTTACATTTTACTTACTAAGTAGATATGGTTGATGTTACCCTGAATAATGGTGCACTATACTGTATTTTTTACTAAAGTGAAAACGTGTTTGAAAGCAATTATCTAGAATACCTCTACCTATTCTATAAAGTTTAGTGCGGCAAAATTTGGCAGTAATTTCGATATTAACAGTTTTTTCTTTAAAAATCACAAGCGCGTAGTATCAATTTGATGAAAATTAACCATCCTACAGATAAACCCAGTGGTTTAAGTAGGGCGGTCTGAACAAAATATTATGTAGATTATATGTATTTTTTATTAAAAAAAAACAAGCATTTAGTAAATAACTCCAATGGGGTCTAGTCGGAATCTCTGGTAATCGAATATCTTTTGCTACTACGTAGGTAGATACTTAGGCGGTTGATAACAAGAAGCTAGATATATTTAGTACCTAGGTATAGGTATTGGTCCCATCAGCTGTTCTATTTTCCCTAATATTAAATCTACTTTTATCACAGTATACAGCTACGTTGAAAAGATCTCTTAGAATCTAGATGAAGATAAAAAATGTCGTCAAGACTTGTCGTATTATCTATTCTGTGGTCAAGTTATAAATAAGTATAGGTGAAATTGCAATAAGAACGCAAGTATAAATGGAATTCAAATGGCAACAACTGCTTTGGTAGAATTTTAATCGCCATTTCTTTGCCTTCGATTCACGATTTGAAACGAAAAACTGTATGAAACTTTAAATCTTGTTTCAAGCTTGTATCACAAAATAGCCATAATTTCAACCGATGTAAAAGCTTGTCTGTATCTGACGTTAGTTATTTCTTAGCATCACGTAGTGTGATTGATCGAATCGATACAGTGATAAAATCGCGGTGATTGCAAAGCAACATTGGTAACTATTTGCTGCATTATGAATCTAGTTATATATTTTCTAGCGTAAAATGCTGTAGAAAACATGTGCACACTCACATGGTAATAGTATTTGCCTATGTTACTTATTAAGACCGTAAACAAAAATATAGTACTTAAGATTTTATAAGCTGCAAAAGGGCTTTCAATAAAAATCCCTATTACTATCGTGAAAAGATATAAAAACATCGTGTCTTATTTTGACTTACCTAATTAGTTGCACCTACTTACTTATTTATTTTATTTCCTTCCTTCTGTGTAAGTATAAACGTGCTTAGTGAATTACAATGAATTTCTGAGAAAGTAGTTATTCATAATTTTAATTCTGAATTTACGCAAATTAAATTGAATTGTCGTTTAAATTAAAACTGGGCTAGAGACTTAATATTAGGTGATATTAGCAACGAGAAAACTGAATCTTCATTTTTTTTATCACGATTAGTTAAACTTATTGCTCGAGTTATTTTAATTAAAAATAGATTCACGAGTTTTGAATTGAATCTTAGTGCACTAAGTGGTAGTGCACTTAGTGTAATAAATATACTCAATATTTAAAAACTTAAAAGCATGTTATCGCGTACCTACGTCCCTACTCTAGTGATAGTTGTTCGTAATTCGCGTAAATTTAGAATCAAAATGCAAAACCTATAAGGTTCAATAATAAGAAAAATCACGTAATCATTAAGTTTCAAAATGCGCCTGTAGATTTTGCTGCAGCTTCCGACGCTCCGCGCGTATCGTTCGGGCCATCCACAAAGCAAGAACGATGCACAGGATCTGAAATGATAATGAAAGAATAAGTCATTTCTATTAAATGAGCAAGGGATTTAAGACCAAAAATAGATTAATTCCAGTATACACTTTATAATCGAAGATATAGATATTCAAGTTAATGTTAGAAAAAATTACTGCCTATACAAGTATATATCACGTAGGTACCTACCTTATTGACAAATTAATTATTGACTAAAGCGAATTTTTGAAATGAATTAAAATGACAAGGTGTTTTGTATTTATTATGAGTACAAGAAAGGTAAAAAAGGTGACCAAGATGTTTGTTTTATTATTCCACTAACCTCCAGCAAAGCAAAGATAACACCAGTTGATATGAAGATGTTTCCCTTCAGAGCTTTCTTCTGACGCAACGCTTCCTCGCAGCCTCTCATGTAGAAGGTGCTGTCGGCGAGGCAGGTGGCGTGCAGGTGCTTGCGGGCGCCCCCCTCGCGCAGGGGGTGTGCGCGCGCGCAGCACGCGGGCGGCACGTCGCGGTGCAGGATGGCGTAGTCTTGGGGGCCGTCGACTCCGCAACATTGATTCTATCAGATTGTATATGGGTACTCAGAATACAGAACAAACCAGGAGAATACAATCCTTTTGCTTATTCAAACGTGAACGCGCCTTTCTGCTTTGTGTATTCTGAGTACAGGAAGAAAGTGTCAATATAGGAATCACTGGTTTCATTCTTTGATTCGATATGTTTGGATGATCATTTCACCCATTCATTCATTTCTTCTACATTACCGTGTCTCATTTCTAAATGTACGCATTTAGGGGTTTTCCCCGCGGACCCACTCCTATGACCCACTGGAGAAATGGAGGGTGATCCTATATATTATTTAGCCTTTCCAGAATATTTACCTCGGGTGTAACGAATGTCCCATCACCAGATGTCTCAAGCATAGTGGAGGATTGAGTTCTTGTATCTACAGTCGGATCTCCCGTATGGCCATGATCTTCCCGTCATTCATACATAGCGTTTGCTTCGTCATATACCTATGCGGACTAATAACGAAACCAGCTCCTGTGAAATAGATATCAATGACTGTGTACCTCAGACTGCATTTGGTCCCAGAATGCCTGATGCTTGACCACGTCGTCCTCAACGGTGGCGTTTCTATAGAACTGCGTGCGCAGCTCACTGCCTCCTCCCACCCAGGCGCTGAGGACGGCACCCCCCACTCCGACGAGCACCTCCACCGATACCAGAAAGATGAAGAAACCGGCGTGCTGGAGAACAAATAGAAACAAACAGATAACCTTACTCGAGCTAATAAAAGCGGTTACTAACAATAATGCCAAAGTTGCCAAACATAAATCTTTGTTTGACTTTTCAAAGAACTAATATATAACTGTCGCTGATGCAGACTGCAAACTTTGGTACAACAAAAAAATATTGAAAGAACAAAATAGAATAGAAAGTGTAGGTACTGTAAATAATATTTAAAATCTAACCGTCTTACCGTATAAAGTATCTTAACGTGCTCTCTCAAAGCTCCGATACAGCCTAGAACAGCAGTCACTACCAGAGCTAGGGCCAGGGTTAGAAGAAACGAGAGGACCCCTCGAGACAGAGCCGACTGCTGCTCGGGGCGGGACTTGCGTTCGCGCATGTTCATCGCACAGATGGCCATCAGGATCAGACCGAAGAGCTGGTGATGAAAAAGTTATATTCAGAACTGCCAATTGCATCAACATCCAAGACATCTGTAGGACTGTTACCTAACTTTCGAAACTTAACAGTTACAATTTTTGTTATAGCACTTTCACATCGCATTAATAAGACTCAAATCACTTGTAGCAACAGTTAAATAAAAGCAATTCAATGGTCAACATTAAAAATATATACGAAGGTACTATAGTTTTACCTAGGCGAGCACTGCGTAGTACGTACTACAAAATAAAAGCTTACGTGGCCTCCAAAACAATAACAAAAGAAATCGATAACTTGACATATGAAGGCTTTCACAAAATTAAAGTCCATAAATTAAAGTTCACTTACGATACAAATGATGTTAAAAATAGTGAGAAAGAACTTCATGCATCTAATGCTGCGAGGCTTCATTTTCGGAGGAGGTTGTAGCGCTGCGTCCGGTATGTCCGGTAGAAAGGACGTGGCCAGGGGAAATGAAATAGGCTCATGGACATTATCGATCATTGCATTTGACGAGCTACTGGTGATTGTTGAAGGTGAGGGCAGCGTGGCAGGAGCAGCGGAGCACTTACGATGTTTTAACTAAAATAAAAATGGAAATGAGCAAAAATTTATTACTAGTACATTATGTAGAGATTTAGGGAAAGCATGAGGCTAAGGGAGTGATGTGATGATAGCAAAGCAAACAATTAAAATCGAAAGGTAAGTAATTCCATATCCACCGATGTATTGTTTAAAAATGAATGAATTGAAAAAAGGTTGTCTGGAAGAAATCGCTCTTAGCGATAGGGCCGCCGAGATGTACCACGTAAATCTACTGTATGTGTGTTCTGTTTTTGGTTTTTTTTGCAATAAAGAGTATTGAATTGAATTGAAAAATTTCTACATTCATGATACAGATTTTAATAGCCTTTTGTGTTGGGTCCCATCAGTATGAATGAAGTCCTCAGTTCGTATCTTATCTAGGTACTGCGACTTCTGGTTTCTGTTATAGCTGTATTTTCCTAGGTCTAGGACATGCAATGGCTTGAGACCCAACTGATGGTAAAGTAGATGGTACCTCGTCAATTGTCAATGCGCGGTTGGTTATTTCCATTAATCGCTTCGCTAACCTCTTCGCTACCCTCTTTGCTTCTTTCTGTGTCGCAATATATAGAGCGTGGGAACGCAGATGTCCACTTCCCCACACGCCAGGGTCTGTCTTCACCACAACTGACTGTTTTCTTTGTTTCGAAATACAATCTCATTTGCTGCCGATAATAACCTTTCTCCTTCGTTACTACAAGTTTTTATGCCGAGTTGGGTGCATTCGTAAATTTGTTCGGCATTGTTCGTACCTTTACAGTGCTGTTTCATGGTTTGCAATTATTGAGCTGTCTATACCTTCGAGTACCTATGTTGTATTCGTGGTATATAATTCAGATATTAATTTGTACGTTGCAATTGGCAGGTAGTTACTTAATGATAAAATATACGAGCTAGTGTAAATTACGTTACGTTAATAATAAATTCTTTGCAGTAGGTTACCTAGTTGAGTTTAGGATATACCTACCTGCCTACTTTTTTTTGTTTTTATACGTGAAATCAAAAATTAGCGAACTCAAAACAACTATATTGTCTAAAATTGTTCCTCTGTGCTTGGTACTACGAAACTCGGCTCTACAACGTTGAACTTTAACTCTGAACTGAATTAGCTGGGAATCGTGAAAATGAGGTATTCCTAGTTGTCTAATTCCATCTTATGGATGTATGTCCGATGACAGGGTCACAAACTAATCAATAGGTATAACCTATTGACTTTGTACTTCAGTTAAATTAAAACTTGAGAACTAGTCAAAGTCTTGTGAGCTGCATATTTAATTCTATGTACCTACTACTACTAATTTCACTTACATAATGAATAAAACACATGTGACGAAAATAAATGCTTATTTATTTTAAATTCATACATAAGTCAAACTTAATTTACAAGTATACTAGCAACGTCGCCAAAGAAAACAACTGAATCATATGAAGTCCGCCACGCCATTCCGCACTGGAGGTAACATGGTGGACTATATTGCCGGCATGGCTGAAGGCGAAATTAAGCGATCACCTTCTTTGGCGCTGATATTTAATATTTAACAGTTTGCTTGTACACTTCAACGCTATTCTTCAGGTTGTTGGCCACCCACGCAGCGAGCAGCATGCAGGCGGCCTGGAATCGATAACAAATATAAATATATAAACAGCTTGTCAATCCGCACGTCGCGTGTATTGTACTCGGGTATAGTAGGCGAAGTCAGTAGAAATCACAGAACACGGAAAAAGCTCGCTACGCTATGGTAGAAATATAATCGTATACTTACTTAACTATTCAAATTTATATATATTCAATTTGAACTAAAGTCATAGCAATATCTACTAGTAAAGCTACAGCCCCACAATACAAACTAAAAAAAGAAAATCTTAACTATAGACAAGGATGGTCAATTACTTTAATTTAGATGGATGGATTTAATAGAGACTTAAGACGAAGACGAGACTTCGGATACGAGGGTGGTACGAAACCGGTACCGATCCTACACTATAGAGTCCTATAATCACCAGGTATGAGCAGACCATGCACCAGCCCGATGGCCAGATGATAGGCACATAAAACAACGAGAAAAAACATCTCAGGCACATCAACTAAGTCTAAAGTCTCATGTCCAACTGCGGATGAATAGAAGCTGGTAAAGATGAGAGCTAACCTCAAACCAGAAGCTGGTGACAGCCACTCCTAGGAGCCAGTCTGCCGCCTCACGCAGGACCTCCAGCACAGCGTCCTCGCAACCGTCATTATAGTAGCTGTAAGATCTGTTGAAAATCAAATAGTACATTATAAACTGGACCAGAACAAGACTTTCGCGCTTTGACATTTCAATCATAGATATAATAGTTATATAATTATTTACGGGTCTTACACTCTTACTTTTCTTTCGTTTGACCACTGGATTGAGCTCCACCAACCTAAAATCCTGTCCACCGATCGCCACTACTATCCGCGGATAGTGCGAGAAGCTATTGAAATCAAGAAATTCAAAAATTTTAATAGGGAAGATGGTTTTAGATTGTCACCGTCGTGGAATCCAGTGATCGATAAACTTAAATCTCGTGACTTATCGTCGAATACACCCGCGGATACCGTGAGTGTTGTGTGCCGGGACTTTCCAATAATACAAGATCAGCAGAGGGTAGTTTCAGAAACTACTCACAGCGATCAACAATGACAGCTCGCCTCTCCAGTCAGCTCGTGACCACGGCCAGTGTAACCTGGTCGAAACGTCGGGCAAGGTAAATAAAACTTATTCGTGTGTAAGACCCGTAAATAATTATATAACTATGAATACAAAGCGCGAAAGTCTAAAATGTACCATAGATATAATTCTAGACAACCAGTTTGGCAAAATACTTAGCGATCTTCTTTGGTATCAGAGCAGTTCTATCATCCATACCTTTATCTACTTGGAGCAAAGTACTCCGTATTATAGAGAGTGACTCTGTAGCAACTTACTCGATGCAGGCGCGGTGGAGTTGTGTCTGCGCGAGCGTAGTCCTGGCGCGGAAGGCGCTCGGGCAGCACGACAGGCTGATCTCCCTTTGCGTGGCCGTGTAGTCGTCCGGTCCGTTGAGTCCACAGCATTCGTACTGGAACAAAATGATGATACGATAAGACTGGTGTACGAACCCTACACCAAAACAAGAACCTACCGAAAAAGTTCTCCGCCAGTAAAAAATTAGGTCAAGATCTAATCAAGGACCAAATCTATTTAATAAAACAGATCCAGAAAGCCGCGGCGTAGCCTGAGCGAAGCGAAAGAGCCTCAGGATCATGATACTTGGCGTTCTGTTCTTTCTGCCCACGTCAGGGACATAGCATGAAGATATGTACGTCTCCAGAAAGCCTGCATTTTCCTTCTATCACCGAATGCTACCCTTAGTGGGAATCACAATACTAACACGAGCCTGAAGATCGTCCCAAACTTTGTTATGCAAACTGATGTCTTCATCAGTCACGTTGCGAAAGAAGTCATCTCTCATCCAGTTGGTGACACGGAACTCGAGCCCGTACCGCTGGATGGCCATGCCGATGCCGATCAGCATCTCCAACACCACCAGGATCATCAGCAGGCCCACGTACTGGAGAAGAAGAAGAGAAAGAAAAGTGAACTTCTGATTCTTTTTGATTTCGTGTTGAATTGAAGAGAAGTTTTGTTCGGTTAGAATTTGTGGAATTATGTATGTATCACCAAACGGTTTGCTTTTCATCTGAGATAAGGTGACTCCCCTACTCCATGCGTTGATCTATACCATAGTGGCAATCGAAATCACAACCTATGGCTTTCGATTTCTGGACAAATTCACGAATGATTAATGATAACACTTGATGGTGACGATGGCAAAAATGAATATCTGCGTGAGTTGCATAATGTCTAACTCAAAGCAAACCACAAATACTGATTACAGGGCAACTGACGCATAACATACTTACGTTTAAGCATTGTACAAACGCGGACAGGTCGGTGGGTGCAATCGTGAAATAGCAAATCACAATGCGCTGCAGTACCGCACCCCTTTCTACCTTGTGAACTCGAATCAGTAGGTTCAAAATTTTCAGCATGCGGTATTTATTGGAGGCTATTTGTGAGAGCAACTGACCAAATAAAGCGTCTTGGCACACTCCTTGATTGCGCCGACACAGCCGAAGACCGCCACGGCCACCAGCAAAAGGCTCGCTGCTATGAGGATGATGTCTGCAACGAGGGTCCCGGATGCGTTCTCATGGCCATACTGCTTCAGGATCCTCGTGTCCACCACCGCGAAGCCAAGGGTGCAGAGGGCTATGACCTGGAAAATTTGTTGCTTTCGTCTTTAAAATAAACAAAACAGAACGATCACTATATAATGCACGGAAAAAGCGATCGTACATTATTATCTATACTAATAGCAGATCCTAATAATAAGCTGAAGAGTTTGTTTGTTTTTATTTTGTTTGAACGCGCAAATGTCTTTAACTACCAGTCGGATATGACAAACTCTATTTTCATTTGACGGTCCAATTCATGCGGAAGAATATTACTTTTTATTATATAATTATATTACTACTTTATAATTTTTAGAAAATTCAAGTGAAAATACTCACAATGCAAAAACCGTTGAGTGCCAACAATATTATTTTGGCGCATGCCTTACAAAACTCGACAAAATGTCTCCACATTTTAAAAATTGTATTCTTCTGTAAGAGGTCAGCCTATTGACATTGACTGGTTGAAAATGGTACCTATCAAGGTACCAGCTCCGTACTGGCGCCCATATGGAGTATTCTGTGGGAAACGGCAGGTGGGCCGTTGAATAATTGAATAGACTGTGACATACTTCATACCTACAACTGTTTTATAGATCAATGCATTTTGCAAGCCAAGAAAGTGGTTAGATATAAGTACCTACCTAATCCATCATAATTCCAATTACTTTTAATAAAGCTTTGGTAATGTTTGTTGAACGCACTCTTTAACAGATCTGGAAAGGAATTAACTATATCTTTTTTTTTTTTTCATTAAAGTTGCTTTGTAAATTCGCATAGAAATAGTACATCACTGCAGCGGCCCGCAACTGAGGCGTTGATGGAACGTGTGGATGTGGGCCGAGGCGCAGCCGAGGCACACATGCGCGAGTGCATCAATGCCTGGTTTGGCCAAGGCTTGTATAGTAGTTTTCTCAAACAAATGCGCGGAAATTCAAACTATTACCTATGTGGAACATTTTATTTCATACATATACATACATTTTGGCAGCAACAAATTTTCTATTACGGTGTTTCCACTTAGATTGGAAGCGAATTGGTGTCAATGCATGAACATACTTTGATGTTTTATCAGTCATCACATCACTCACACTCACTTTCTTCATTTGAACTCATATTGTCAAATATACCAACAATTAATATTAGATCCAAAATCAATGACGAACAACAATAATTTTCCACGCGCCAAAATGGTCATTTGTTTTTTTTACACTAAATAGCTTTCAATTTGCAAGGCAGTTCGAAATTTAAATAAAACTTTTGTTAAGTTACCTCCGTGGTTGCCATGGTCACACGACAGTTATGAATTTTCATAGTAATTATTTGACCACTAGACACTACAGATATGGATTTTTATTCAAATAATTTGGCCGCCTGCTCTTATGTATTTGACCAGTACAGCATTGTCGATTTATCTCGAAGAAGGTTGTCAAAATAATGTTCACATTTCCAAGCATGTTTGGGAAAATGTACTTGCATTGTTTTCAGGGTGTAAGTAGGTATAGTAAAAAAATTTACAAAGTAAAAGTAAAGTACATTATAATAAAACATTTTCAATAAAATACTTAAAATGAAACTTTATTTACAAATGTATTCTTTCACGATTGGCACCAAGCTACAAAATATAACTCATAAAACACTGTTCCTAAAGTACTTTACTTACTTAAAAGTACACCTAATACAAATTAATAATGTCAGCTCTAAAGGACGGACTTGTATAAAAAATTCAATAAAATAAAAAAGTTTTTTTTAAAGTATGATCTCAATGAATCCTTACAATAACTATACAACTGCGATGAGTTTTTTATTGCATCAAAAACAGTACAGCTAGTAAGGGAAGAAGTACGATCGCGGCGAAAGATGGTGTGGAGGCTCCGCCTGCATTCCACCCCTCCACAGGGTCTCTGGAAAAAAAATTACAATGCTTAGCACCCGAGGAAGGCAAGAGAATTAATAAATTTACAGTACGTACGATAATACGTTGTGGGGTGACGGCATGTGATGGTTTGTAAGAAAAACCAGCTTTTTATAAATACGAATAATTGTAAAAATAACACAATCAATAGGTCTTTGAGAAATAATTGTAAAGGCTAGCTACGAAAAAATTCATCTAGTACTAGTGTAGTGAAGATTAATTGATCTGATCACACCGCCGCATTACTGTGGATCGACTTCATACAAGGGTGTGGAGGTCCTGCCATGGATGCGACTCTCTAAAAGACGATTAAAATGCATATGTGTTATAAGAAGACAGCAGCATATTCTTTCAAATATGTATATTACCAATTTTGACTCATGACTTTGATCATGAAGTTTGTCGAACCGTTTTATACTATTCTGCAAGTTCACTTTGGTTAACTAAAATGACTTCAATTTATTTCAACATTCGAATAATCACATTACACCATTATCTTTTCAAATAATAAAAACTAAAATAACCTAAAATTAAACTAACTTAAAAACTAAAATAACTTAACCTCCAAACATAATTTTTAAAAATAAACTAAACCTAAACAAACAGTAAAAAAAAAACAAAAAAAAAACTAAAGGTAGAAGATCTCCTCCAACTCCGCCGGATTTCCAATTGTGCCTAAAATGCTCGCGGCGTTAAATGACTTAAATTAAATGACTTTAGTTTAGGCTATTTATTTTTCAATAATCATGTTCATAAATAAAGAAATGGCGCATCGGAATTGAATGAAACTGCCTAAGCAGATATCTATCGTCTAGTACCTCTTGCCCGAGAACAAAGAAAATGAAGAATTTTTACGGTTGGTTAGTTTTAGTAGATATTGTTATATTTTCGGTTATATTTTCCTCGTATAGGTGTAGTATAGAGTCAAAATTATTCGCATTTAAATAAAAACTAGAGTTTAATTAAATAAAAGTCCAATTTGTTTCGACTTCAATCGCTGCAGCGCGTCTTGTCTATTTATTGGCGTCTCAAAGATTTTTTGTAGATTTTCGCCAAGGCAACAACTACCTGTCTCTACCACTGCGAAAGGTTTAACTATATTTCGGGTATTACAAGCGCTGGCGGTAATTGAGTAAACCTGGTAGAACTTTGCTACTGTTAAGTATGTACTTACTGTCACAAGATCTGACATTATGCCTGCAATAAAACATTTATTATTGACCGAGCGAGCGAAGCGAGCGAAGTGTCTCAGTTTCGAGATTGGCCAAAAATGCTATTGTCCGTCTGTCAGTCTTTCTGTCATTCTGTCCGTCTGTAATTCTCTACAGGTCGCATTTTTCAACCGATTTTGACAAAAATTTGGCATAGGTATATATTAATTAAGCCGACAAAATGAGTAGAATAAAATTTTTAAAAACATTTTTTTTAGAGTACCTACCATACTCGCAAAGTGGGAGTGAACTTTTTTTTTCTTGTGAATGCCATAGTGTGGGATATCGTTGGATAGGTCTTTCAAAAATATTGCTGGTGTGTGAAAACCATTTTTTCGATTTAGGGATCCGTTGGCGAAATATTAAGCTTTAAAGCGGTAATTTTTGTTAGAGTCACGTGTCCCCCCCCTGCCAGCTAAACGGTTGCTTCTGGAAATGTGAAAAATTCACGGCAGTAGCATATATAACGTAGTTAAAAGGAAAACTATGACGGCTAAGTAGGTTCAATTAGTTTTTGAGTAATAGTCAATTAACTTAAGAAATTCGAAAATTTTAATTATGTTCATAAAACTGCATACGAAAAATGGGAAATAATTTTTTTTCGCGTGAATTCCATGGTGTGGGGTATCGTTGGATAGATCGTTCAAAAATATCGCGGGTGTGTAAAAAACATTTTTCGATTCAGGGATCCGTTTGCGAAATATTAAGCTTTAAAGCGCTATTTTTTGTCACATTAGTACTTAATCTGTCTCCAACTGCAAAATTGACTTCTGTTCGTTTCTTTTAGGTTTGGTTTATATGGGCTGGCGAGGTCTACTGTTCTCACGGAACTACTAGTTATTATATTACGTACCTACCTAGTTTAGGTACCCTGGTATTATTACGTAGCCCTAAACTTCTACTTTTCAAGTTACTCTTTTCAATTTTTCTTACATATTATTTTCATACACTCGCTTTGTTATCTGTCTTACTATTCGAAGAGTGCCTATCCTAAACCAATTCATACTTACTATATAATTGCACAAAACTCCCGTTTTCGTGGAGTCTGTACAGGGACTGCCACCCCCGTCCAAGAATAAGAATAATAATAAGAACTATACTATCTAGGTAGATATAGGTTTCCATTTTTGATACCTTTCGATTTCGATATTATATACTTTGAAAAATTAAGATTATGTATCTGACTGATCACGGTGGCAAAGCCCTTGCCGAACTTTTCTTCACAAACCCTTTTGTGATCGGATGGAACTTCCTACCATATTTAAAGCAATCCTTTATTTAGGGCCTTGATATCTTGAAATCTCTCCTTGTTACGAAGAACGTATAGTGCAGTACATGAGACAAGATCTGTGCGTAGATCGGCAAATGCGTTTGCACAATCATCTCAATAGCATAATCTTGACATACCTAGAGATTTATCTCTTGTAGTCGTGTTATTTAGACACCTTGGAAGCTTGTCTTAGAGGCAATAAGGCAATTATAATGCCCACCTACGTGTGGCTGTGATAATTTATTGTGTTTATAAAGTGTATGTTTGCTTATTGATCAATGGCTTGCACACAATTTTATGCACTTAGTTACCTAATTTACAAAATACGAAAGAAAAAAACAGCGATTGAAAAGATAATTTTATTCACTTTGGCAATACAAAAGTAAATCTACTTGTCCACAAGACGAGTATTAATGGTGTTAAGAAATGTATTGAGCAAGGTCTCAAACCAGTTCCGTCTGATCTGATGCATTGAAAACAAGTAAGAACCACCAGTGAACCGGTCATACAAGGTATTGTTTAAGAAAATATGTCGAAATAAAAACTTATAAATACAGGAACTGATGAAATTAAAAGTAGCAATGCAGCTGTCTGTCCTTAGTAAGTATATTATACTTTAAAAAATAGAAAAATTCAATATAGAGAGACGGTCGAGAACATATTGAGTCATTCAGACGTAATAGACACGGAATATTTTGTCAACAATATTCATGTCGCAAAGTCAATGAAGCTTTCAAATGAGAAATGGTGAAATCGGGACTTTATTTTGTCATAGATGAGTAAAAAGTCAAATCACCTGGCTCAACTAAAAATCCTAGAGATTCCAACTCGATGTAAACGTTCACACAATTTTAATATGTACCTCTTCGATCACCATATACTAGGTGATCGAAGATGTACCTACATTTTACGTAACTCCATTTGCTGTTTTAATAGGTATAAAGAATCGTTATCAGCACTTTATTCTATTTATCGAGCATTATTTTCCAGAAAGAATGAGAGATTGATTTCAAACCACCATAGCACTGATAACGATCTGCAAACGTGTAAACTATAAAATCTCCAAATGCCTACAGGATTCCGATGACGCCGCACGCGACTCTTCCCCCGGCGTTTCCAGTTTTCCTCGAGTCGGGGTGACTCGACCTTCCGAAGTCGTCCTCCTTCTCGTGAAGGACCACAGCTCTGCCGATGATGGCATGAGGACCGATGAGGGAGATCAGCGCGTCCTCGATATGGAGGGTGGCGACGCGGTTCTCTCCAAACACGACATTGCCCAAGTCTCCGACGTGGCGATTCTCGTCATTGGGATGCCCGTGCTCTTTCTAGAACGTTATGAAATTGATCCTTCAGTTAGAAGAACATATGATAGTCCTTAACAAAAGATAGTATGTAAGTGACGTTTCACAAATTTATTTAAGAGGATTCAAGATTCAAACTTTATTGCAAAGCCACATGTTAAAAGATGTCAAGGTACAACTAGGCCAGTACATGTGACGCCCTGCAAGGGCACAGCAATATGAGGGTTGTATCAATATTCACAAGGCTAGAGAAGAGGTGACTAATCGTTATCTAGACGTCCTCTCAGATACTTTGTTGGCCACAAAATTTCCTCTTTTTAAGGGAGATTTCTTCAAATTTATTCTTTCACTGAGAAATCTTTGATTGATATGAAAACAGAAAACTAAAAAAAGCCCGAAGAAGTCAGTGGTGCAGATGCTAGTTTGAACCGGATAAATCTGTAAAGTAGGAATTCCATGATACTCACGTGCTCAGGGTTAAAGTGCGATCCAGTAGACCCGCATCCTCCAGTAAGGTCTCCCTTCTCATGGACGTGGAACCCATACTCTCCTGGGGCCAGGCCAAAGATGGACCCCTCGACGAGGACCTTTCCCTCGTGTTGCGTGAAGGTGACGTTGCCTTGTACCCCCTGGCCAGACGGGCTGGAGAGCCAGGCGACGGCCCGGAGCGGTATGTTCTGGATAAAGATGCAATTCAAATTAATAACTGCATCTAATATCTTTACCCTTTATTAGATCTTTTCTGCCAGGTGCTTAGGTGTTTCACCCACTACAAGTATCAGCTGCATCAGAGCTGTTATGCACCTAGGTGCAGGCAGGAGCCTGTGGTCCTCGGGTTTGGGGTGAGCCCATGGAACTCATTCGCCTTGCAGCTAATGGTATGTAGTGAATATGACGTAATACGGGAAGAACTTACTTATACATAGTATAAAACACAGTCGCTTCCCGCGTCTGTCTGTACGCTTAGATCTTTTAAACTACGCAACGGATTTTGATGCGGTTTTCACTATCATTCAGATAATTTCGTCCGGATGGTTTATAGGTACCTGTCCCATGCGGGCAAAGCCGCGGGCAACATGTAACAGCTAGTATGTAAAAAACAAATAAACCAGTCATCAAAACAATGACTAATGGTTTTCTCATTTAGAAACCACAATAGTGACACTAATTTGACTGTAACGAATCTACTTCAATGTATCTACGAAATACACCTGAATACACATTTTGTTTCGTACCTATGTAAGACCTTTCTGTGCCTTAAAATATATTATTGTGTAAAATTTTGTAATATTCATTAATTTTTAATTTTTATATGTTAAATTTTGTTTTGATTCTGAAAAATACATGAAAAATTTTGAACTTAGTTATTTTATTTTTGACCTTTTTTAAGTGTCATTGCATGCACTTACCTGTATAAACCACAAATCACTAGTAAACAATTTCCAGGGTAAGTTAGTGTTTACGTTGCAGGGTAAATTTTCTTACTTAAGGGGGTAAAGATAACTTACTCGCTCGTGGTGCGCGGACGCCAACACGGCTGCTGTAGTTAACAGGAAAACTGACTGCAAAAACATCTTGACTGTCTGCAACCGAAAGGGCATGATCTTTTGTAGATTGGACCGCATAATACCGAGTAGGTAGTAATACACTTATGGTAATTCCCACTCATTACCACTAACCTAATAAACGATCCGACGGACCTGTATAAGTTTTCACGACACCGTCTTTCTGCGTAACCTAAGAAAACGTTTGTAGACGCTTTTTCCCTTATGTACTCAAATCGTAGGTCTACCTATACTAAATCTTCATCGAGAGGGAAAATTTCATCACAATGGGTCCAGCGACTCTGATGGAGTAAGGAAATGAATTATGGTGATATTATGATTTATGACACATGTTTTTTACTCAGATTAAATACCTAGGTACGAAAATGAGGAGGGGACAAAATGGAACAATTCAACAAGTGGATGAGGACTAAAAATCACTTTCTTAAAGGCAGACAGAGCCGCGGGCATAAGCTAGTAGGCATAAAAAGAATGATTGCAAGTAATAACAACACGTGCAAACATTATAATATCTGCATGTAAGTAGGTACCTACTTAAATAAAGTTCAAGGTTATATTTATTAATAGTTCAAAATAACAACATTCAGAGACGCTGGAAGTCAACAATCACATAAAATGCACACTAAAAGTTGGTTGATGACAAAATTAAAGGTCGTAAAGATAGATAGCCTTGATCAGAATCAATAGCAAAGGATACCATGACTCACTCTTCTATATCTATCAGCGCAAATCCCAAATTGCTGCCTAGAAACTAGAAAATCCAAGCTTCCTCAAATATCGCGTGAAAATAGAAAAATAAACGTAGAATACGGGATAACCCGAGCACCCACGTATCTACTTCACTTGAAAATACATAGCTACATTGTAGTGCCGTGACCAGGATTACAGAAACAGCTAAATCTATCATTCGAATTAAAGATAAATAAGCGTACTTAAATAACATGAAGCGAAATACGACTCACCTCTACGAGCTCAGATCGGGAATGATACTCTCGTAAGCTAATACACAAAATGCTGCAAGTAATTGTCCAGCATTACATGACCTCTGACTATCTGAAGTATTACCCCTCAACTACCGTCTAGAGGAGTCAGAAAGGGGACATAAGGGGTCAAGCTGCGGTGGACACGAGACCGGTTTACCAACCCAATCAGTAAATGGTCTACGAGCAACGCGTATGTTTATGAATGTGTTTGCTATATCGTATAGTAGGCATTAGGGTTAAACTACACTAAGCAAATCGCATGTTTTTTATTTATTTAAATAGGATACCGTCCAGAGGCCGGTAGCGCAGTGGCGCAGACGCGGCCTGTCATGTCGAGAGGTCCGAGTTCGATCCCCGGTCGTAGCATATGTTCATACTGTTTTTCTAGAAACTTTGAGTTTGGGAGTTTACTAAAATAAAGGAAAATATGAAAGAATACCATTTTATTTTCATCAAACTATATAGTGATATTTATTCTTCTAGATATAAACTAATACTACCTAAAATAACCTAAAACTATTCACTAAAATAAGATAAAAAAAAACCTCTAGGAAAATATTGTGAGGAAATCTGCATACGCCGAATGAGGAATTCTTAGTCGCATGTGAAGTCCACCAACCCGCACTGGGGTATCGTGGTGGACATTAGCCCATACACCCTCGTTGAAAGGGTAGGCCTGAGCCCCAGCAGTGGGGGCATGTTATTAATAGGCTGTTGATTTGATTTGATTTGGAGCTCAACCCCCATACCCGGTTGCGAATATACTGCTTACTTATGTACGCCGGCACTCAATAAAGTCATAACACCCGAACCGATTTTAATGAAAATTGGTACATTGAGAGCTTCCTGTATTAACATTAAACTTCGAGAAAATACTGGGTTCCCACGGGAAATCCGACCACCAGGGTCGTTGGAAGGCGAAAACCCGAAGATCTTAAAATGGCTGACTGACATTGGACTATAAAAGGCTGTTGAACTTGACATGGTTTAGCTCATATGATCGATGATTAGAATTTATTGGTCTCTCCTTTCAAACCTGCTTCTTCAAGGAAACGATCAATAAAGTAAGTACCTCTACATAGTCAAATAAATTGCTCGGTGTCTTCCCATTCAACCCAATTTCAGCCGCGGCGACTGAAATTCCATACACAAAATGACCTATTATACAGATTTCAGTCGCGGATATATCCGTTTCTTTCCTTTCCCTGTGACACTTGTGTTTAAAATAAGGTTGGAGTTTTATTCATTACTAGCTGTTTTCTGTGGCCTCGCCCGTGTTTTATAAGTTATTTACAAACATACACATCTTCACGCTATGTCCCTGGCGGGGTAGAAGCGGGGTAAGTGGTATTAAATCCCAATTCGACTGGTAGTATCAGTGATTAGGGCGTTCAAATAAACAAACAAACAAACAAACAAACAAACAAACAAACAAGCAAACAAGCAAACAAGCAAACAAACAAACAAGCAAACAAGCGAACAAGCAAGCAAGCAAACAAACAAACAAACAAACAAACAAACAAACAAACAAACAAACAAACAAACAAACAAACAAACAAACAAACAAACAAACAAACAAACAAACAAACAAACAAACAAACAAACAAACAAACAAACAAACAAACAAACAAACAAACAAACAAACAAACAAACAAACAAACAAACAAACAAACAAACAAACAAACAAACAAACAAACAAACAAACAAACAAACAAACAAACAAAACAAAAACATACTTAACTTAAATAAACATTATTTACACTTAGTTTAGAATAAGTATCAGCAAACAAGCTCAGGTTACAGTAGGTAATTTTAGTTAGGTAAGTAGGTAGGTACCACGCCGGCAGAAAATGGAGCATTACCTAATTAATAGGTTCCAGTGAATGGAAACAATGCCTAGTATAATTCAATCAAAATACCTAATATCAGGTTCATGGCAGATTATAAACTTTATCAACAGCAAACATAGATACATACCTAATGTACTATTTTTTTCAGTTGTGAAGAACCCTGAGAAACCTCTACCTTTAGTGGCTACTGAGAAAACATCAGTTTACCTCATAAATAAAATGTTGCATCGAATAAGCCGGCTCTTTTAACGTAGGTTGCCGTAACCTAACTTCATTCAAGTAGGTAGTGAAAACGTTTAGTAAACTGAACATAATATTAAGTCTACACGCATTTTTAAACTAAGTAAATACCTCTACCTACATGGGAATAACTTAACCACACTTTAACACCCACCTAGTAATTATTAACCACTGTTACAGATTGTTATTCCGAACTATCACTTTATTTTCACTGTTTTAATAACAAAACCGATTAAAACACAGTCCACTAATGCCTTCCATACGCCGGCGGAGGCAGTGCTGTGACTGATTTCGTAACGAGTTCACTCACCACGCCTTGCTTGCGCACGCGCATAGTATATTAGTAGGTATATGGTGTATAAAGAGGCCTACTTTTTATATCAGACATCACGACTCGCTAACCGGTTTTCCATGGTAGAAAATTTTAGAAGGAAACCTTGGGTTCAAATCTCTGTTTGCCAATGGTATCTAAGTCCATTAGGCACTTCTGTTCAGAGCTGATGAGTCGAAGGTACAAGTCGCTTTAGGCGTATCACAGACACACGCGGCCTGCGGAGGCGGTGGCGGCCGGTTGTATTCCATAAGCAATGTATGTGAGACTTCAGACACGCGCGGCCTGAGTCATATTGAAGCTGCGGCCTAGCGGCCTACGGTAGGCCGCCACCGCAGGCCCCGTGTGTCTGGGATACGCCTTAATGTTGACAAAGGTGTCGCGGATATGTACAGAAATGAGCGAATGATTTTAACCCGAAATAGATATTACAGCTAGGCTACATACATTTTGTAACTAAAACTGGGCGAATTCAATTTATAAAGAACCAAATATCAAAAATACTTTAATTCGACATAACAATATAACTAGGTATAAAACAATTAACACAATATAATTAGTATTATCTACATTATAACACTGTACACTGATTAATACGGACTTGAGTCCAGATGTCTGGAAATGCATATCTATTTATTGTATTTAGCCGGGTTCGGGCGTTTTTCTGTCGCCCACAAGCACGACCGAAGGTAGGGGGGGCGCTGGCTCCCCCTGCAGCTGCGAGAGGGCGCACCGCACTGCTGAGACCATCTCCGGGGTGGACTTGCGCCCCCCCGGCGCGTGTGGGCGGTGCGGCCGCACCAGGCGGTCTGCCGTCGCCGTCGCTTCTGCAACTCAAGATGACAATACTTGGACGTGACAAGTCTACTAGGTGATGTAGTCATTGTCAATAATCATTGATACCAGCTCATTAAGTGTTTTGAAAAGTCAAAACGACCCACTATGGAACAACTAGAAGGCTGTTGATACTGGCAGTGTGGGCCGACACTTGCCAAATCGACTGACGACCTAAAGAAAGTGATCGGAACGCCTGTCAACCAGTGGAGGTCGATAGCTGATATGATGATGATCTTGTTATCGAACATAATTATGCCAACACGCAGGCTCATGATGATAAATTCTTTCATCGAAAAGCCTACGATAATGTAAATAATCCGAAATCATAGTTCCGAAAGTCCGAAGAAGATTTTACATCCCCTTGTACAGTCGATCGCGTCAGTGGATACACTTTGACCTCGAGCTGGCCTAGCCTATTAGGGAGTTTCAATACTATGAGGGACCAGTTTATACTGGTTTTGTTTCCACTGACGTGCGGTCGACCGTACCTATAACACTCGGACTAAATGACTCAGAAGTCCGCTTGTCTGCGCAGCAAGCATCGAACTAATGACACGAAAAGCCTTTTAAGTCCGATCGCCGAACCAAATAACGCGGACTACTGATACAAGGCGAGTATATACTTAGAAGTGAACTCACGATGAACTCTAGGCATCTCCGTGTGCGCCGCCCTGGCGCGCTGCTCGCAGCAGCGGCAGTGGCGGCAGGGGGCGCCGGGCGCGCCGCAGCACAGCGCGCGCCACACCCACTTGTTGAGGGTCGCGCCGGCGCGCGACCACGCGCTCGGCCGCCCGTCGTGCTCGTCGTACACGAACCCCCGGTTCATCCCACACGACTCATCCCTCAGGCGGCCTACATCGGCTCCTCCAGCTCCGCCAATAACATGCCCACAGATTAGTGATATGTCTTCCCAAACATGCCAACTGTTGGCAGCTGTGATAGCTGTCACGTGACAGTTGGAAATGACTGGTGAAGAATGTTTAGTTGGCCGTGACTTTTTAATTCATTTACGAAGGATGATTGCAGGGGGTTGGACTGCGCCCGGGCGTTCCCCGTGATTCAACTGAATGTGGACCAAAATTGAAGAATTGGACGACGCTACAGTACTTTTCATTATCCCGTAGTAAGTAGGTAAATACTACTTCATTTTTCGCACGATCGCCACTGTCCCTTTCATTAAATATGATACGATTCTAAGGGCTTCTTTCACCACTTCCTGATATTGTTACAGATAGTAATCTTAGTGATAAACTAATCTATCAGATAATTCTGTGTGATAGACTATATATAAAATATATACAATATAGGCAATCAGATACCTGTGAAACGAAAAAAATAGGCTATCTGTTAGATAACCTGCAGATAGGGTATCTGGGACTTTATCAAAAGCGGTTTAAGAGGCCCTAAGTGTGGTACCTATTATAGTGACACAAGATTAGGTGAGTTTGTATGAGTCTAGTTATACGCCACGTAGCCGCTTGTAGATCCCTTGAATCAAAAAAAATTGTAGGGGGCCGCGAGAACCCACCCATCATTTCTCTATGGTAGATCCCATACAAAATTCGCCGAAGCGCGCCGCTGTCTATACCTTAAACCTTAATGTTCATCTATTTAGTTGGTACACGGCGCTATAAATACCACCAAAGGGATCACGTCTTCGGTCTCTTTAAAGTAAAAGTCCGTGTAACGTCTAAATTGACGTCTAAGAGCGTCAGTGGCGTAGGGGATAAGACGCGGCCTATCATATCGAAAGGTCCGGAGTTCGATCCCCAGCTGGGCCATGTACCAATGGGTTTTTTCTCGAAACTTAAGTACATTTACTGACTGCTCTCAAACGGTGAAGGAAAACATCGTGAGGAAACCTGCATACGCCGAAGAAGACATTCTTAGGCGTATGTGAAGTCCACCAACCCGCACTGGGCTAGCGTGGTGGACTATAGCCCGAACGCCCTCGTTAAGAGGGTAGGCCTGAGCCCCAGCAGTGGGGATATTAATAGGCTGTTGATGATTGACCACAATGAAAACCTCCTAGCAGGAGTCAAACGTCTGCAATTTCAACACCCACGGCATCTGTTAAAGTTACCAAGAAATATTTCTTTATAGCGTCACTTTCAGATGATTATATATGTATACGAGTACTTGAACAAGTACTCACAGTTATTCATAGATGACTCTATAATCGTCGGACGACGTAGAATTTTTTTATTTAGCTAATATATAATAAGTGAATACATTGCGGTTATCAACTGCTATGGATATTTTGGTTACCGAATTAGATAGGTATTTCTTATTTTTATCCATACGCTGGAATATAAATTATAACGATTAATTATGTTCTTTGTCCAACAGTGAACGTCTACCGGCTGACATGATAACGATATCTGAATGCTTTCAAACGGCATCTTAACTCGCCTGTGCCCATCTGTGGGATTTATTTAAACGTCTGCACCGTATAAAATAACATATCAATTATACGTATGAATAACCATAACAATACGGAAAACGTTTTAATTAAATCTTTTAAACAAAAACCGCCAGCAGACGGCTGGATGCCTCTACTTGTTTTTATATAATTATTACGTAGGTATATTGATTATATCCGCATGTCTTAGTAATTACATACGCACCTATATCACTTACACGCCTAAATCTCGTAAACCAACATTGGGAAATTACTTTTGCAGAATAAAAGTGGTATCTATATCGGCTTCTAGACCCACGGTAGGATGCCGTATGCTATGACATGCTGTGGAAGTAGGTAAAATACACGTTATGGTACGTAGTAAAGGTACCTACTACAGAATTAGTAAGCTGAAGTGTATTATTGACGCTGTTGCTCACCCATTAAAATAGGTAATAGTTGTTTGCATTTATTAATTTTGTTTTGCACAGTGGCGTCAATAAAGAGTACTCTTTTTTTCTTTCTCTAAGTTGTAGCGGACGGCCACATCTGTCACAGAACTGACGTTGGGGCAGATGATACGCGCACGCGCAGCGTTCCCGCCAGTGGACCAATGACCTGAAGAAGGTGGCCGGAGGCGGCTGGATGCGGAGGGCGAAGGACCGGGTGTGATGGCGTTCATTGGGAAAGATCTATGTCCAGCAGCGGACATCAAAAAGCTGATAGATAATATGATAATGACCGGTACACATACAGACTATAGATTTCGTCCGCGTTATATTTTTTTTCCGTCCTATTCCCCCCTTAAAGTACAGCTCAAACCATTTAAATTAATAGTCAGTAGTCAGGACAAACGATTTTATCAGTTTTGTTAGATAGGTATATTGTTAGCCCGTTATCCTCAATACTAAGTGATCTGTACGTTAATATAAACAATAAACAATAATTATATAAACGCGATTATCATTCAATAACCGATAGTCGTAAAAAACAAACACTTATACGCAATTAAACGTATGGCGAGATGGCGAGTTTCCTACAACGGACCTCCTGACTTCCACTCGGCTAAAACAATGCCGTGGCTAAATTATCATTACGTCACGCTCCTCGATTACAAAGCCTTGGCACTTGGGCTTAGCTATCACGAAGACCCAGGTAATGACAGCGCTTCGTAAGGGTCAGCGCGCACCCGGCGGAGACAAGCGCGGCGGTTTTTACGCGGAGGGTGTGTCCTTAAGTACACAGAAGTACTGAGTGACTTGTCACAGATCTTGCATGTGAATCTCCTGGGATATAAAAATCACATTCCTATCTCCTTTCAATTATCCTTTATTTGACGCTTTCAATGTTCATCATCATCATCATATCAGCCTGCAGACGTCCACTGCTTGACAAAGGCCTCCCCCAAGGATCTCCACGACGACCGGTTTCGATGTTAAAGTTTTTTTAGTTATTTAAGATCATTTTTCAGATCATATTTAGTAAGCGTACAAACAAAAATACTGAAATAAATAAATAACCAGAATATGTTTTGTTGAAATGAAAAGCCATGCGCTTAGATTTGTGTCTAGTTCAATATGGAACTGGGGAGCTGCTGTCCCGAAGTTTCAAGTGGAACTCAAGTCTAGAGCTTCTGGGTTAATAATCGTCTTTAAAAGTATTAATATAAAGGTCAAAGACAGTGCCAGCATACACCGCTATTCGCTACACACAATTTGCTCCTTAATACAATTTTAAACTTTATTTAAACGCCGTTAAATCGATTATTAATTGTCAGCGTAAAATTGACGCGCTGCTCTCGGTCTGGTCTGCGCTGTTTCTTCAGCCCGTCCCACTCGGCATGGGCAAAAAACACGACCAACCAACAACAAAACCATTACAGCACTGCCGCTCGCGAAGTCAACACGCTATCTTTTCAGAAAACGAGCCTAATTTTTTTATTATTTTTTTATTTTAATCCGAAATGAATCTACGGCTTCACGCGTTTCTCGGACAGTTCCTGTGGTTGCTGGCGGCGTTGAACGGGAAAAGTTTCCAGGGGGTTCCTGGTTATGGAAGGAATTTGATAATTAAAGCGCTACCAGCTGTTGAGGACTACCAGAGCAATGTTTACGAAGTTTTCATGGAGCCTTATTTGTATGTGAGTATTTCATAGTCTGTTCTACAAAATAGCAATACAAAACCTTATATCGCCACTACTCAGGCGGTAAAAACAGTTGACCAAGAAAGTGCTCTACCTGTCATCATCATATCAGCCTGTAGACGTCCACTGCTAGACAAAGGCCTCCTCCACGGCGACCGGTCCCGTGCTAACCTCATCCAGCTGGGTCCCGCGACCTTCACCAGATCGTCGGTTCACCTTGAGGCCTACACTGCGTCTTCCGATACGTGGTCGCCACTCGAGAACCTTTCTGCCCCAACGGCCGTCAGTTCTACGATCTGTACCTATCAGTTTTGACAAATTTTCAATTATTATTTGACTGGCCTGTTGGCTCAGTTGATAGTGACCCTGTCTACTGCCCCAGAGGTCGTGGGTTCGATTCCCACCTGGGGTCAACATTTGTGTGATGAGCATATCTATTGGTTTTCGGTGTATTGTATGTATTTAAGTATATATTTAAAAGTATTTAAGTATGTTTATCAGTTGTTGAGTACCCGCCCACAAGCTTCGGCTTAATTTGTGACTAAAACAGCCGTGTGTGAATTTGTCCAAAACATTATTATTATTTATTTATCAAAAATTTTGCAATAAGGAATACATAGTGTTCTTTTGAGAATGAAAATATACCTTATCGTTTTATGACTTGTGAACGAATGTCACCCTTAGGGTGGTACACCACTCTTTGGTCGACTGTACAAGACGAGACAAAACCAGCTGATGTTTCGAAAGAACATGCGGTTATCCGGGGGGCGGCGGCCGGGTCGTAGTACGGCGTTCTCTGCTTACATTCGAGAGGTCGAGGGTTCAGACCCAGGCCCTACTGTTGAGTTTTCTGTAATAAAGCATGCTCATGCATGAGCTGACAGTCAGCTCGTGATATATAGATCTATAGATATATTACAGTGAATCGAACCGTTTATTACTCTATATCTACGTTAAATATTCAGTCACAATGAAGTGCCAAATAAGTTTTTGCTACAGTTTTTTGAACTTGCCGGCAAATCTAAATACCTACTCGTTTACGCTTCTGGATTTTGTTCCAAAACTTTTTCTATGATCTTTAGGTCTATGAACTTTAAAATCGTGTTTCTTCTTACACTTTTGCAAATTACTTAGGCCTAAGTATAATAATAGATCTTGTATTTTATCACTATATACCTACCAATAAGTAAATGTTATTCGGTGAAAAAGTATTTCCATTATTGTTGTTTCGATTTTAAATAAATTAAAAACACGACCATGCTCGAACTGAAAAATGTCCAAACTGAATAATGTCCAATCTGAAAAACGTCCAATCTGAAAAATGTATAATCTGAAAAATGTCCAACCTGAAAAATGTCCAATCTGAAAAATAAATAAATAGCGGTTTTTAAGGTTCTGTAGTGTAAAATGTTCCAGATTGGACATTTTTCAGATTAGACATTTTTCAGATTGGACGTTTTTCAGATTGGACGTTTTTCAGTTTGGACATTTTTCAGATTGGACATTATTCCGTTTGGACATTTTTCAACGGTTGGACATTTTTCAAATTGGACATTTTTCAAATTGGACATTATTATCGTAAATCGTTTATTAGTGCATAAATTTACATAATTAGTACCTACCTACTTATGTAAATTCATAGTCTAAGTAGGTAAGGATGTAACATTTGTACAAGTTGGTCCTATAGAAGATCTGAATGTCATATTAATATGTGTAATTCTTCTCTAATTTGCATAGTAGATACCTACCTACCTAAGTACATTTAAGTAAATATTGATTCAATTAGCTACCTAAACTCTGAATAAACTATGAACTGAACTGAATAAATTATGTTCATTAGGAATCCTAAGGGCCTCTTACACAGCTTGCTGATAAAGTCCCAGATATCCTATCTGCAGATTATCTGACAGATAGCCTATATTTTTGGTTTCACAGGTATCTGATTGCCTATATCTTACATATTTTATATAGTCTATCACACAGATTTATCTAATAGATTAGTTTATTACTAAGATTACTATCTGTAACAATATCAGGAAGTGCTGAAAGAAGCCCTAAGTATTTAATTTAGGAATGAGACAAGTGTATGAAATGTCTGTGATTATTTTATTAATTACTTACTGAAATATATTATTATTTTGTTCGCAGGACCTCGGCGGGCCCGTTTACCCTCTGACTGGACAACGCAGTCAGAAACAGATCGACATACCTCTTGTGAGTTGCACAATCTCTCTTCTTATCATATTCTTCGTTGAAAAAATAATACCAGCGACTTCATCTACAGAAACATATAAATCACTTTATACTGTCTATAATTATGTTATTCCACGATACTTAACTGTTATGTTTGTACCTACTTACTGTAAAGGTACTGTTTATCTAATTCAAATATCATTCAACTCAACAAAAACATAGGTTTTTACGTCATTTTAATCAGATAGGCACCTACGTAACTTACCTATTACAAAATTACCTGCTTACTTACAAATTTACACAATCTAAGCAAAAACAACATTTTTGTTGTATTTACGTATAGAAATTCATTAGATTTAAAAAAATGAACAAGAACTCCCTTTATTTAAATAATAGTTGTTGCCCGGGGCTTCGCCCGTGTGGTTTTTTTCCGGAAAGGCTGCGATCGAAAGGTTATCGCGGTAAATAGTAGCCTATGTCCCGGGACTCTATTTTTGAATCGCTCGCCTCGCTTCGGACGGTCATCATCATCATCAACAGCCTATTAATGGCTCAGGCCTACCATCTTAACGAGGGCGTTCGGGCTATAGTCCACCACGCTAGCCCAGTGCGGTATGGTGGACTTCACATGCGCCTAAGAATTTCTTCTTCGGCGTGTGCAGGTTTCCTCACGATGTTTTCCTTCACCGTTTGAGAGCAGTCAGTAAATGTACTTAAGTTTCGAGAAAAAACCCATTGGTACATGGCCCAGCTGAGGATCGAACCTCGGACCTTTCGATATGATAGGTCGCGTCTTATCCCCGAGGCCACTGACGCTATATGTCTTTCTACGCTCTATGTCTGACTGTACTATGTCCTTGCTTGTAAAGTGGTAAGATGCTCTAGGCCAGGGTTTTTGACGTCAGCTCACATCACAAACGTCATTAATCGTGATGGGATGGTGATAAAGGCATTATGCAGCTTTTAATGAGTATATCACGAACTTATCTTAAATTATTTTCCTATGTTTCCGAAATCGTGATATGTATGAGTAATACTTAACTAAATCTAAGTATGTAGGTACTGACTGAGATTACAAGAAGGACCATAGGTTTATTTAGTGAGCGTCAGTGGCGTCGGGGATAAGACGCCTATCATATCGAAAGTCCGAAGTTCGATCCCCGGCTGGGCATGTACCAATGGGTTTTTCTCGAAACTTAAGTACATTTACTGACTGCTCTCAAACGGTGAAGGAAAACATCGTGAGGAAACCTGCATACGCCGAAGAAGAAATTCTTAGGCACATGTGAAGTCCGCCAACCCGCACTGGGCTAGCGTGGTGGACTATAGCCCGAACGCCCCTTGTTGAGAGGATAGGCCTGAGCCCCAGCAGTGGGGACATGTTAATAGGCTGTTGATGATGATGATACTTAGTAGGTTATTCCCGGTTAGTAGGTAAGTATGTCGATACTTTCTAATTTAATAATTTCTATTTAACTATTTAAAGTTAGTTAACTTAAGTTTTTAGTTAGTTTAATTAAGCTCCGCTAATGAAGATCAGTCAACTTTATACAACCAAAAGTAAGTAAAAGATTAAAGGCTTCTTTCACCTTCGTTCCTGATAAAGTCCCAGATACCCCATTTGCAGGTTATCTGACAGATAATCAATTTTTTTTGTTTCACAGGTATCTGATTGCCATATATCTTCTTACCTATTATATATAATCTATCACAGATTTATGTGATAGAGTTTATCAGTCAGATTACTATCTATAACAATATCAGCAAGTGGTGAAAGAAGCCCTAAATTTTTTAATGAAAAAATATTTTAAATAGATGGCCTGTTCAGTGTTCTGCCAATCCAGGTGTACGACATATCCTGTAAGGAAGGACCTTACCTAGTCTCGCGTGAATAATTTTGTCAGACGTTAATCAACTGTGCCTAATGTTTAATTGGCGTGCAAGATTAATAATCTAAACGTCAATGGCGTGACAAGTCTACCTACCTGCTCATGTAAAAAACCTGTCAAATAATGTCTTGTTCGTACATATAATAGTTGTCACATTAGTGCTTTAGATTTATAGTACCTACCGACTTTATCTGTTTTAGGGGTTCTGATGCGGAAACGATTCGCGAAGCTGTTTGTTTGTGAACATTTATTTCCAGACCTAGATACTACTGTTCTCACCTGCATTAAACCTAGGAATAGGGACGTACCTTACATAAAGATTTAGTTACTGCAGTGTACGCAGTAGATATTCATTCATTTAATAATTAATAATAATTCCTGTTAAAAATCAGGGTATGTAGGTGGAATTTTTCGTGCATATAACCAAAAGTTACTTATTTAATTATTAGTTTTTTCATTTCAAATGGTTGACGCTGTACGCTTTAGGGCACTGTTTAATTTGGCAGTAAGTTGTAATGTCCAAGCACGCCAATCAATGGCAGAGGCAATCTTGGGTCCTTGGAGGCCCTGCAATCTGCACGACTGGACGGCCACGGGTCACTCATTACTGACACGCGGCGGTATATACTGGCCACACTAAAAGTGGTGTCAGCTGGTTTTCCCTTAACTATATTTTTAATCGGTTATACGGCCCTGAAACAAAGTCCTTTTGTTATAATAATATGATGTGCGATTTCCGTCAATATTTTTCAGTGACTATTTCTTTATTATTTCGGGAAAAATTCTTGAGTTTTCCTTATTTCTTCAAAATGACAAGCAATTTCCCAATATTCCAAATGTTAGCTCAATGTATTTAGGAGGTTTGAGTAATCCAGCGAACAGACGGACGACATGTTTCTCTGTCAATACATAACCCTAAATATTTGCCTACTGACAAACTTTACTTTACTAATACTTGTTAGTCAAAGTCAAAATATGTTATTGTATACCTACTTATTAGGTGATAGAGTTGTTGAGATGCAACATAAAAAATAAAATTAAAATCTTTTTAAAGTATGTATAGGTAAGTAATTAGTACTTATATAATTATTTAGGCTTATAATCGCTCGTGTGATGTTTGCAAATATTTATTTCTGGGTTTGATTTTTTGTTTTCCAGCAAACAGCTCCATTTGTGTCACGGTTATGAATATTTAAATTACTACTCGTGCCACAACTTGCGAATATTATGCGAGGGCGGAAAAAACAAAGTTTTTTGTTGAACAAAACTAAACTGCGGCTATAAACGTTGAACCTGTTTATTATTTAAATGTGCCAGTTTAAAAATATTATTTTGGCTAAACTCTGCCTGCATGCTAATTAGGTTAAACTGAATAGGTAGGTAGATAGGTACTACCTAATATATTTTTTATTTTATTCAAATTAACATAGGTAGGTTAGGTAGGTAGGTATGTATTGGCCGCCCGACCCGGAAGAAATGACAAATCTTGTAGGTACCTACCAAATAAAAATAGATTAAATATTTTAAGCATAATATTTTCAGAAATTTTGTAAATTGTAACAAGTAGTGTTACTTTTTAATTAATCTTTCTTTTCAATTACATTACGCAAAAGATCATAAAAGGAAATTAATAAAAATTTTGAATATTTGAAATTTTAATAAGGTTTCGTAAAAAAAATCAACCATAGATCGTAAAAAAATGTTTCTTTTTTACTTGGTGGGGGGGGGGGGGGGGGTTAGGTACTTGATTATTTTAAATTATATGTTTCCCCAGGGTCCAAGATCAGTCCCCGGTCTCCAGGCAATAGTTCACCTCCAAGATGACGAGGAGTCGGGAGTCAGCGGCGAGCTGGTGTTCACTCAGATAGTGCCGAACGGCCCGGTCACTGTTGAGGGTAACATTACGGGTCTGACGCCCGGACTACACGGGCTCCACGTCCACCAAACGGGAGCTATCAAAGACAACTGCAAGGATATCGGACCTCACTTCATTGCGTACTATGTGAGTGTCATTATTCATTACTAGCTGTTTCCCGCGGCTTCGCCCGCATAGAAAAGTTTTTCCCGCGGGAACAGTTTTCCCGGGGTATCTATAGACTGTGTTATTCTGATGTTGTTTATTGCTGTATAGTCTCATCAAAATCCGATTAGTATGTTTTTGAGTGAAAGAGTAACAAACACCCTTAAAACGTTCGCGTTTTTTATTAGTAGGATGTAATTTTATCAAAAAGATTTTATTCCTCACACACTGGCACTTCCCTTCATAGAAAAATGTTGTGAAAGCCACGCGCGATGTTAAAAAGAAATGTTTTGTTCGTTTTATTAATTGGCATTGCAAATCTTTTATTCTGCTTAAATGGTCAGTACCTACTACCTAAAGTTATTGTTACCAATAAGATTTTATTCCTTTCAGACACTGGCCATTTGAAAGCTGGCCAAAGAAAATTTTTGAAAGCCTTTTGTTCTTTTATCTATTATTGGCCATGCAAGATTTACTACTATTATATTTTTATTTATTAACTATGTAATGTGTGATGATTTGTGTGATGATTAAATTATCTTTTATTATTATTATTATTTTCTTGCATAAATGGCCAGTATTGAATGTAAACTTAGTAGGGAGTAAAACCTCTTTAAATAGTTTTTTTAATTTTAATAGGTAATCAATCTTTTCTTACATGAGATGGAAACTTTTGGAAACTGGATGTATCGATTCTTCTTGTGTTAGTGAAATCTTTTTTCATAATATGGAAAGCCAGTTGCCAGTCTGGTTCAGCCGTCTAACCCACTGACTGATGGACTGTTCCCATCAGTCCAGACTGACGGATCGGATGATAGATAGATAGATTAATCATTTATTTGTGGCTTCGACACATACATACAAATAACATGGATATTGCTGCTTACATTTTGTGTTAGACGAACAGTCTGGCATCAGTCCGATTCAACAGTTGGTCTGAAACAGTCCATCAGTTTCCCACCAGTCCAGACTGACGGTCCATAATGCCGTCTAAGAGAATCAGCCTTGTTTGTTGTTCCTGACAATATCGTGACATGGCATAATAAGGTAATAGATATCTTCTGCAAAGGCAAGGCACTTCCTTAAAGTACGGCCTCATATTAGTGACATAATATTGCGTCCACAGGGTCGGCACGGCGGGCCGCGCGACCACATCCGCCACGTGGGCGACCTCGGCAACATCAAGGCAGAGGAGGGCGCCACGCTCAACGTCAAAATTGTGGACCACCTGATATCCCTGGCCGGTCCACGGTCCGTAGTCGGCAGGTCCATAGCTATCACGAAGGGGGAAGATGACTATGGGCGCGCCGGGACCGAAGATAGTGCTCTGAGCGGCACTTCTGGACCGTCTATCGCGTGTGGAATCATCGGATATATGAATTAAGAAACTTAGTTATGGATTTTTAATGTAAAGTGAATTTGTACCTACTTATAAATATAACATGTACCTACTATTTCTTTGCTTCTTTTAATAAAACAAGTTGTGTTCGCCGGTAGTGTTTCCCGGATGAGTTTGGATGTTTGTTGCTTACCTATTTAAGCAACGGCTGAACCGATTTTGTTAAAATTTGGTACAGCGATAATAACAATAATTATATTTTCTCAAACATGCTTGGAAATGTGAACATTATTTTGACAACCTTCTTCGAGTTAAATCGTCATTGCTGTACTGGGCAAATAAATGAGAGCAGACGGGCAAATAATTTGAATGAAAATCCATATATGTAGTGACTAGCGGTCAAATAATGACCATATTAATTCTTAACATGTCATGTGACCATGGCAACCACGGAGGTAAAATAACAACAGTTTTTTAATTTCGAATTGCCTTGCAAATTACAAGCAGTTTAGTGTAAAAAAAACCATGAATTTAAAAAAAAAGGTACTCCCATATGGATGTGTAACAAAATCATTTTAGGGGGTGCCAAAATCGTGCCAAATGTATATCGAAATTGATACTCACTCACACATTCTCATTTTCAAACTCCATATAAATTTGTATGAGCAACTTCCTCCCGCTAATCCGCTTCATTTGTCCGCACCCCCCCTGATTTTGACACAGAATTTTTTATTGTTTCCCATACTAAATTTGCAAGATGCGATCTCCACAGGGAGCGCGCGCGCGACAAAAGAGGTTCGAATCTCCTTGAAAAAAACAAATGAACATTTTGGCGCGTGGAAATTTATTGTTGTTCGTCATTGATTTCGGAATGTATAATGAAATAAAATGGTGCACATAGGTAATAGTTTGAGTTTCCGCGCATTTGTTTGAGAAAACTACTATCAAGTCTTGGCCACAACCAGGCATTGATGGACTCACGAATGTGTGCCTCGGCCCACATGCACACGTTCATCCATCAATGCCTCTGTTGCGGGCCGCGGCAGTAATGTACTATATTTCGTTCCTTCAAGCAAACCTCGGAGTTACAATTCTATTTCCGAGTTTTGCTTGAAGGCTAGTCGAGACTATTATTATATAAGGGTTCAAAAACTAGCCGCTCAGATAGCGACAGCGCCCCACTCTCCCCCACCAGGTGGAGGAGCGAACGATCATCGAGGGCTGGCGGTAGGAGTACCGCCGCCCGCCTCACGCTCAGGGCGCCGCGCCACGTCTCATCAACGCGGCTAGTGGATTCTCACATAGTGTGAAATTCGCTTGAAGAGCTTACTATAGAAATGATCCTATGAAGTAAGGTCTTGATTCAAACGGTTTCATCGGAGGGACTTATACTGTCACAGGCGACGAAACGATAGCGCGATGTAAAGTACTAGTGGCGCCATCTAGCGACATCCTTGTGAAACTTCGAAAATACTTGCAAAATAAAATTAATATTTATTCTGATGACTCCCATGACTTGGAAATCTCATTAAAATTAAAGTAGAACATTAAATTTAAGTTTTGCCCGTGACTCCGCCCGAGTTAAAGCAGTGTATGTGCAGGTCGAAGCAGGTACAGTGGGGGAATGAGGGGGTGATAGGGCAGGCATTCAATACATATTCACAGCACTACTAATACCTCATGCGGCACAACTTAGCTCTGTCGGTATTTCACTATCAATAAATCTACAGCCTATAGTGTCCCCACTGTTCCACTGTTCGGGCCAACTCTCTCTCAAAACTATGCCATATAAATAGTCCACCACGCAAACCCAGTGCGGGTTGGTGGACTTCACATTCACATTAATGCGCCTGAAAGATCCTTCTTCGGCGGTTCCTCCCGATATTTTCCTTCACCAGAGAGTTAGTAAATATAGGTACTTAAGTTTCAAGACAACGCATTGGTACATGATAAGGCCGGGGATTCTCGAACACGGACCTCTCGACATGCCAGTCCGCGTCTTCCACACTACGCCACCGAAGACGCTCCCATATTCCACCATTACACTAGTGTATATTTCAACTTAATTGTGTGCTTGAAGTAATGCCTATTGATTTTGTGTAGGCGCTCAAAGCATCGTCGGATTAGATTTTGGATTTTAGTGTGACTGAGCCCCGTCACTTAAAACTAAAAGAAAAAAAAGAAAACTAAATACCCAACAGATTTATTTCGCAGTATACAAAAACCTTTTTAACAAAAAAATGCAACATTCTTAAACGAATAAATACGTTAGTAGTAGTACCTCTGACTTGTGTTTCAAGAGAATTACAATAAAAAGTTATCCTTACATTATAATGTGATGTTTTACACCCAACAGTAATCCTAAGTGTGCTTAAATCGAAATGTAAAAACTATAGTAGATTTTTAAAGAGTCGGACGGCCATTTTATAAATAGTTGTCATTTAATCAAGCAATTCATCTACTACGCTGGTATGATTTTGTAAAAGAACTCCAGTCAATATACATTTGTTATCAATGATTTTAATAATTTATACAAATAGTGTAAAAAAGCTCTAAAAGACGTCATACCAAATGATAGCTCGCAATCCGCTCATTAAAAAAAAGGAAACCAAGAAATAAGCCATCGAAAAACAGAGCCTTGTTTGTTGCGACCTCAAATATGCTGAGACAACCGAGTAAAATTCGCAATTACACACACCGTCTGTCACGCTCAGTTTACATGAGGCCAGTGGGTAACTTAATATCCGCGACTAGCTTTATCACTAACCAACCAGAGCTAAACTATCAACGTCCACAACTTTAGTTCTTTGCCGTGTCACTTTAACAGTTATTCGCATAAAAATGTAAAACAGACATTAGTAGGCCCAATTCTGAAGGCACAAAGATGAAATTTGACAGCACTAAAATTATTTCATTCCCTGTCGCGCAGTATATAAAGTTATGCATGACATTAATTTTGTCAAATTTTAAATGTGTGCCTTCAGAATCGAGCCTACTAGGACCTATATAATTATAGAAAATAGGGCCTAGCACCCATTATGCCATAGTAAAAGAAGATATTATGGATAGTATCAAAAACAGTCTCAGTTCTAACACTGTAAATTCTCTCATATCCACAATGGACATTTATTTTAATATGAGTTTACCGAGAAAGTCGGTAGACTTTAAAAAAATCTTATTTGGTAAAATAAGATTTTTTTCTAATAGCCTCAATTCTTGCTATAAAGTGACTGGAGTTGACAACACGAAGCTACTGGCCCACATTGGACTTGCACTGGCTTCATGTAAACTAGGCTGTATAAATTATACTATTACTGGAGGCCGATAGACGCGATCAGACTCTCCACCTTGGCGATGTAGGCCTTCTGCGCGTCCTCCTTGGAGGTTCCCTTCTTCTTTTCCCAGGATGCGAACTTCGCCTTGCCTTTCAGATCAAGCAGACCAGGTTTGTCTGGAAAAAAGAAAATTTAAATTTATTAATCGTATGGCATTTATTCACGAACAGTGACGTCCAGGACAGGTCGAGATTTGTTTGTCGGAATTAAGTGATAGAATGGAACACCAAATAATTTTACATTTATTTTTCTTATCACAATTACAAGTTACAAAATGCACAACATTATTTCCATTTGATTCTACCTATCATCATCACATCAGTTTTAATCTCCACTGCTGGACATAGGCCTTCCCCCAATGAACACCAACACACCCGGTCCAACGCCCTCCTCATTCCAGCAGCTTATACCCAGCTCGGTCATTTTGGGGACTACTCCCACATTACTTATATGTTTAGCAGTGGACGTGCAAGTAGATAAATGCCGACAAAACCGATAAGCAGTATAATTGTAATTATTAAAACTGTTCGCACTAATATATAATTAAATTAATAAAGATAATGAACTTGAAAACAAAGAGAAGAGAGCAACACCTAACTGAATCTTATAAAAACACACAGTTAAAAACTGTTAACGAATGTAAATAGAGCGCAACAAATGTTATCAGTTGAAAATTTCCCAGTTTAATCAAGATCTTTATCGATTTCCACGCTTGAAACGGCAACAGCTTGAAAAATACAATCTGGAACAAATCGTAAGTGGCGTGAGAAGAATGTGACCAGGCTTAGTTGCGATTGTGTTCACCAGACGTTCGTGAAATGAATGAAATTTCTTTATTTGCTAGAGCACAGTGTAAATAATATGTTAAAAGTGGTTAGTTCCATGTACATACTCAACCTGCTTGCAGGTGTGCAAATCTTAGTAATAAGGTTAGAAATTTATACAATTTAAATTAAATTAACAAATTTCGTAATGTTACGTGAAGTGGGTGGTTCAAACTCGGGTTTTTAACAATGATTTTAGTACACCAGTCTGTACTTAGCCTGTGTGTAGACACAGAGTAAGTAATAGTTGTAGATGTGATTTGTGGCCACACTGCAAATGATCACTTTGATATGACTGAGATAGAATATCGAGTATGGTAGTAGGTAATTCCTTTAGATTTATATTGGTACCGTTAAGGAAAAAAAAAGATTTACATATTATAAATATGTAAATCCTTCTAGTATTTAGCTAAACTATTTTGTAAAAAACATCACGATTTCGGCACAGAATTAAATCGTCATCCTTACATTAATAACAAAGTGTACAAAGCTGTTACTCCAATAAAAAGACGTCACAGAAAAATCGGGTTTTGTGCACATTTATTTTGTAACGCTATAATATAAAAGCGCCGAAACCGGACGTCGTTTTATAAAAACAGTAAAGTTCTAACAGCGAGCGTCAGTGGCGTCGGGGATAAGACGCGGCCTAGCATATCGGAAGGCCCGGAGTTCGATCCCCGGCTGGGCCATGTACCAATGAGTTTTTTCTCAAAACTTGAGTACATTTACTAACTGCTCTCAAAGGGTGAAGGAAAACATCGTGAGGAAACCTGCATACGCCGAAGAAGAAATAGGCGCATGTGAAGTCCACCAACACGCACTGGGCTAGCATGGTGGACTATAGCCCGAACGCCCTCGTTGAGAGGGTAGGCCTGAGCCCCAGCAGTGGGGACATGTTAATAAGCTGTTGATGATGATGAAAGTTCTAAATCTAAGGCATATTTGCAATGCACCAAAAAACGGTTTGGGGCACAATAGGGTCATAATAGGGTCGAAGTATAGCCAGTATCGCCCCCTGAGAAGATATAGTACATTGTGCAATAAGGGAAGTAAGTAGGATATTACTAACGAGAGTCTGTTAGAAGCCCGACGCCGAAGGCAGAGGGATTTTAATGACTCCAGTTTGTAATAACCTTACTTCCCGTGATGCACACAATGTTTTTCATCACATTTGCGAGGAAATTAATACCTACGACACAAGGTAACAAATTTATTTTCTTTAGACTTTGCTGGTAACAAATTTTCACTAAGCAACTGAGCCGCATTCACTCTATCCGGAGGTGTTAATATTGTTGTTGCACTTTCAGACTCGGATTCTTCACATGACATAGACATATTTTAAGTTTGTTTCTCTCTTTATTTATACTAATAGGTCACAACTACAGGTAGTTAATAAAATAGTCTTGTCAACTTTGTCAATGGAGCTTCTAGTTTTTTTCATATGTAGTTTTACGGCCAATTGGAAACAAGTTCTTAAGCCCAAATCGTAGATCGTTGTTTATAATCACGAACACATAAAACCGCAGCACGGCCTCCAAGGCACAATCAGTGCCATTCGGTGGTCCACACTGCCACAGATAATGATAAAAAATGCATTTAGAAACTCCCAAAGCGAAAGCCCATACAGCCAGTTTGTCAGTGCCAGTGGAATGTCATACCTGTTTGCTATAAAGTTATTTGCCTTCGAGTGAATGCCATTTTTTAAAACTACACATTATAGTCCCTAGGGGTATAATATTGTACTGATTTTCATTACTCCCGCGGGTGTATATAGGCCATTGTGTTTCTGTATGCATGCATATAATAATCCACTTAACGAGCAAGTGTGATGAAAAGGTATTTTATAGACTGTCCATTAGAGGACTTTGGACAAAGGCGGACTCAGGCCCTAATACTCGTTACCACATCCGCCACCTGACTAGTGTTAATTAAAAACTATGCGTTTACAAAATGACGTCAACATTACCTCTTCTAACGACATGCAGATAAAGTAATGAATGATATAATAATGTGAACCGATAACCGCTGGGGTAGACCAATTCTCGAGTGGAGACCACGACCTGCGTAAGGCGGTTGGCACCGAGGATCGGGTTCAGTGGCGCGCCTTGGGGGAGGCCTATGTCCAGCAGTGGACTAGTGTAGGCTGATTTATAATTCCAAAGGATAACATACATTTCTTTATAACTGTCATCATTTTTTGGAATTCGAATCCGCAGCCTCTGGCATTCAAAGCAAACACCTAAAACTACGCGGTAATTAGATATCAAAAAAATGCATAATAATAAATGTTCCTACAAATTACCGAATATTTGATAAATCGGCCCAAAATTGCCATGATAACATAAATGTTTGCACATCTTTACTTTGAACTCGACAGGTACTGTTATTGTTGAACTCAAATATCCTGACTACTACAGAATTGAAGTGTTTGACAAACATAGGCGTTGTTATGACAACTAGCTTTTGTTTTGCAATAATTATTCACCTCGCCTTCCGATCCCGTTGGATTCGTATAAAATTAGTTATTAGACGTAGGTAGCTACATTTCTAACAAGTAGCTGAGTACATTTTGTTAAGAAATAAATCGCTATAAAGACTAACACGTGCGCTGGACAATTTATTTCAAACATTTCATTCTTTCTAAAGGCTTTTCTGGTAGATCTACCCGAATCACTTACTTTCTACAGATTTCTTAAGGAAATTGAGTTGGAAACTATGTTCACGAACACTGAAGAGTATCAAAACAGTAAGTATCAAAGATTGAATCCACGGTCACTTAGATTTTGGACCAACTTTTAGGTAGGTAATAGTACCTATCTTTGTAAAATAAAATTGTAATGTTTGATAATTATAAAAAAAAATGATTTATAATTTTTATCATCTTATCTAAGTAGCACATTTGGACTAATATTATCGAATAATTCACTTTAATTCGATTATCGAATCGTATCAAATTAAGTAATGTAATAATCACTTTGATCGCTAGAAATGATCGCCCTAATCAATGGCCCAATTGTGAAGGTCAATGATTCGTTTGCGTTAAATTAGTTGATCAATGATTGACTCAATGGTAAGATCTTTGTCTGAGTCCATGCTGGCTTAACTTAACCTATGACAACAGGCATAGATCCAAATAGTCCTAGTAACCTAGCTGGGAGCGCGCTACGCCTAGTACAGTCGACAAATTCCGTTCATGACGTCGTATGGACCTTTGTATTTGCTCCATGGTATGGACGAAGAAAATCCCCGATAATGGTCACGTTCGGCAGACGTGTACAAGAGAGGACGTGGAAGGGCAATGATCATGATGATGAGGTTGGCATTTGAAGCATTGATCTTGTGGCTGGTACAGGAAAACATCGTGAGGAAACCTTCACACGCCAACACTAGCTTGAACTTCCAACGTGGTGAACTATGGCCCTCCGAGAAGTAGATCTCTGCCCAAAAATCATCATCATCACCTCAGCCTGTAGACGTCCACTGCTGGACAAAGGTCTCCCCCAGGGATCTCCACGACGACCGGTCCTGCGCTAACCTCATCCAGCCGGGTCCCGCGACCTTCACCAAATCGTCGGTCCACTTTGTGGGAGGCCTGCCTACGCTGCGTCTTTCGATACGTGCCCAAAAATAGGATGTATTTATTTATAAGCCAATTTGCATAACTTACTGGCAGGGTCGGCGTCACCGACGGTGGCCTGTTTGAAGTAACCATAGAGCTCGAGGAGGTCATTGTCGCTGGGAAGAGACTTGAGTTTCTTCACGTCACCCGCGGCCTTGTCGAATTGCTGGAAACAATAAATTTTACGTTTAAAGTATAACTTGCATCTCTGAGTCAGACAATGACCGCGACCACACCCAGCCTGTCACTTTCCCATTCTTGGTATTTGCGCCCATTAATATACCAATGGGTTTCCTTCAATTGCTCTCAGGAACTAACAAACTAATTCAAAATAAAATCAGGCATTGTAACGCTAATATGACCTAATTGAACATAGGCTATTTTTACCCTGAGAAATAACTGTTCTAACTCAACTCACAGGAAAGTAGACTAATTGTGGGCAGCGAAGCTGAGCGAAACACTGTTTAAGTTATAACATAAAGCTACTTTGTACCTAATTAACACCTAACATGTTTATATGAATTTATTATCATGTTTATGTCATAATATGTAAGATTTAAGCTTTATTTCAAATGGTCTTCAGACCATAAATGTGTCAATTATCACTGAACGAGTTTATAATTTGTTATGTTAGATAGTCTTATTAGATTATTGCTGCATTTAAGTAAATGAATGAAAAAATAATGGATCCTAATTTAAAAACTTAGCTTTAAAATTAATGGTTAGCACTTTTACTTTGATTGGTTTACTTTGATAACGGATTATAATGAAACTTGGTACAGTGATGGATTCTATAACGTGGAATAACTTAGAGGACAATGTATAGGCCGACGTAGTCTGGGCATCAACTAATAAATGGTAAAATATTAATTTATTTCTTGCCTTGAATCTAATGCATTTTTAGTGATTGAAATTAAATAGGTACACTGTCAGGGGTAAAATTGAAAGAACAAGATAATAATATAAGCTATTAGAGCTGAGATAATGAGGGAACTCTAGCCGGCACAGAAAGACTGTACTCACGTAAATAATTTCATGGAAACTGTAATAACGAGGTAGGTAATGAGCTAGAACAGCTAATTGGCTTGTGTCGTTAGCCAGGCTTTCACTTTGCAGAATCAGTCATGCATAATTTTATCTAACAGACTTTACTGTAATGTTTTATTTAACTTAGAGGTCAAAAATATAGACTAAGAATTTATTTGTTAATCAGACAACAAGACAGAATAAATATACTACAGTATAGTTCAGAGGTGATCATGCAACCATGAGATACTGTTACAACAGTTAAGTACCTAGGTAAGTAAGTAGATAAATTAAAATCATTTATTCAGAAGGTAATAAGAAATCTATTTTACTGTGTGTTTGACAATGTAAATTAACATTTTCAATGGCGACAGTCAAAGTTTTTGTTATTAAAGTCAGTGTGACCTGAAAGATGTCTAGAATTAATTAATAGGTAATGAGAATAATTTGCCTATGTGCTATAGATGTCCAAAGTTCCAAAACAATAAAGAATAAGTACATTAAAATATATCAAGGAAAATAATAGCAGTTGTAATGGTAAAATTATTCATATTATAACTTATTAAGTAAATATGTAAATAAGATAGGTACCTACTATAAATAATTTAAAAGTCAAGGGAGAAAGTGTAAGTGCAAGGTACAAGGTGGTATAATAACAACAAGGTAATTCTTAAGATCTGGTTTCTCCAGTGCAAAAGTTACTGGACCATATCCTACAACTTTCACTGCTGGCTTCATCTCTCTTGAACTTGATGCAGGTAGGTATGCAACAAAGGTAATTTTATATTTGATAGTAAGTAAAAGTATCCGTAAATTGGCAAAAAGATTAGTTTGTGATCATTGTTTCGATTAATTCAATTTTTTGCTCAATAATTATGTTGTTGCTTTGGTTTGGTCAGGTTTAAAATAAATTAAACAGGTCAACAGGTTTTTTCCTCTCAGTTAGATTATATTTAGCACCAAGATACAATAATAATGGATAGGTACTACAAAAACTCAATAGGTACAGTAAAAGGATATAAATAAACATAGTTACCTACGGACTTAACTGCAAAAAATAACTATTATTTTATATACCACTTAACTGGGTACCTTGTACTTTGATCGGTACTCCATGAACTATTAGGGAGCATGCTAAGTGCAATAAAGAAGCTTACTTACCTCTTGCAGAGACATGATGGATGTGTGTTTCGGTAGACTAGCTTAGGTACCTAAAATATACAAAAAAAAGACTACAATCTTCACTGTAATAATAATTATACTTACTCAATCATTTGCCGGCACCGATAAATCCAATAGCAGTTATTAATCGGTACCTCTACTTAACCTGGAAATTGAACTATCTAACTTTATTCCCATTTTGAATTTATCCAATACTTTTTAAAGAAAGTACGGCCAGATTCTAGTGATATTACGAAATAAATACCTTCCTACCTACTACAAGGAATATTACTAAACAACACATCACAAAACTTACTTTTATGTAGAAACGAGCACTCGTCGCGAACTCTCGCTCCAAACTGAATTGAATGACTACTCGCTCGATCGCCGCGCCGCCTCAATTCAACAAGCAATGATGACGAATTTATTTCTGGATATTTCACGTGTAGGGTCTACCGTTATCAAGAAAATAATTGATTACGAAAAAATAAATAAAACACAGAAGCAAGCAAAGTAAATTGACAATTGACAGCCAGCAGCAAGGAAAATGTCAGTCAGTCCAGTCCAGTCGTCACTTGACAGTCAATCAAATATATTATAATTTTTTTTTTGTCGTTAGCATTGGATTTGTTTCCCTACAGCCTAATGACATGACGTGTACTGTACATTCACGGAGTTCCATGTAGAAGAATGCATTCCAGTTCCAGTAGTTCACATGAAAGTGATAGATGAAACCGTGAGTTCCAAAATGACAGATATATAACATCGATTACCTATACCTACTTACTATTCGTACAGGTAATGGTGACGGTCATTGGTGAAGGCCTATGTCCAGCAGTGGACATTGAAGGGCAGATACGTGGCAGATATGATGATACCTAGGTACTTATACGTCTTTCAGAAATATACTCCTGAAAAACGTAGTTGCATAGTGAACCCCCATTGGGTACGTTGATTATTTCAAATGTGCGGGTTTCCTGAACGAGTCCGTAGTACGGTCAACCGCACGTCAGTGGAACCTAAACCAGTATAAACAGGTCTCTCATAGTTGAAACTCCCAATTAGGCTAGGCCAGCTCAAGGTCGTGTCCTACTGACGTGCGGTCGACTGTACATAAAATAAAGGCCAAATAGCGGACGGCGATAGACGGTGGTGACGACAACAATCACAGGTTTTACCACAGAGGATTATAATTGGTTTTACTATAAGTCATAGAATAATTTAATTTAACAAAATTTATTTCTTCCTACTATTTTGAATATCAGATTTTTTTGACTCGGCTCATACAGGTCGTAGCGTGATATTTTAATAAAACCTATATACCTTCCTCAGGAATTGGGCTATCACTCAGATTAACCACCATATATATATGAGATATCAGATGCAAAAGGAATTTTTCAAATCCGACTGGTGGTTCCAGAGACTACAGCCACAGATTAGCTACCGCGTTCAAACAAACTCTTCAGCTTTATTTCATTCATCTATATCAATACTAATAATAAAGAGGTAAAAACTGGTGGATAATTTGCACGCATAACATAAATATGTTGCGAAGAACCAAATGATAGCGGGGTGTAAAATACATCTAACGCCATCTATTGACAAACTTTAAAACTAAAAAACTGGCATGATTAGAACGGGTTAAAAAATTATGAATATTATTTAAAGTACACTTTATAACGCGGATGAAGTCGCGGGGCATCGGCTAGTAATAGAATATAAGCAAACACAAAGTCCATGACTCAATCAAATCAATACCTAAAACTACAAAAAACCAGCGCCAACAAAAAAATTCGAGTGGTCTAATTTAAAACAGTTTATTTTTTAATGATAAAGTAACATAATAATTAATATTAATGACTAAAGACTAGCGGCAATAGTTTATGCGTATTTGGACTTCAGTTTCTCCGCCATGTCAACGTACTGCTTCTTGGCGTCGTCCTGCGCGATGCCCTTGCGGTCCTTCCACGCCTTGTACTTGGCCTTCTCCACCACGCCGCTCGGCTCGTCTGCAACAACAGAAAGGGCTAAGTCAGAGGGTCCTTGGTTATTCTTATACCTGAAGCTTTCCCGTAGTAAAAAGTAGCCATGTTATTCCAGGATTTATGCTATCACTGTACCTAGTTTCATTAAAATTAAGTTTTTTCCCGCGGGAACAGGTTACCGCGGTAAAAAGAAGCCTATGTTATTTCAGGATATAAGCTATCATTGTACAGTCGACCGCACGTCAGTGGTAACACTTTGACCCTGAGCTGGCCTAGCCTTTCAGGGAGTTTTTATACTATAAGACACCAGTTTCTACTGGGTTTTTTCCACTAACGTGCGGTCGACCGTACCAAGTTTCATTAAAATTAAGTTTTTCCCGCGGGAACAGTTTACCGCGGTAAAAAGTAGCCTATGTTATTCCAGGATTTAAGCTATCACTGTACCAAGTTTCATCAAAATTAAGTTTTTTCCCGCGGGAACGTTTACTGCGGTAAAAAGTAGCCTATGTTTCCAGGATATAAGCTATAACTGTACCAAGAGTCGTCAAAATCCGTTCAGCCGTTACGGCGTGAAAGAGTAACAAACATCCTCACATCCTCAAAAACATCCTTGCAAACTATACCTTTAAATATTAGTAGAAGGGATTTGGTAGGAAGTGGCAAAATGACAGACATCCCGACTTAGTAAATTGTACAAAGATGTCTGTATATGGGAGGGAATCGAACCCGCGACCTTTTCGCTCAAGCCATAACATGGCGGATCTAGCCACGTCAAGTTTATGTAAGTAACTAATATACTTATATTACAATCAAATTGAGTTAATTATTATTATAAATCGTGCAGGCACCTATCATAAAAAGATTATCTATCTTATATTTTATTGACGTAGGTAGGTAATTCAATTAATCCAAATGTTGAGTAAATAAGACGTATTTAAGCGACGTAAAAGTACAGAACGTGTCTTTTATTTCTACTAAACCAAAACACTGCAATTAAATTACACAGGTAGGTAAATACCTATATGTACCTACCCCTTAAAATTGAAATAAGCAAGAAAAGTGGAAAGCAATTAATTTTTTTCTTGAAATTGTAGATTCAGGTAATATTACCGACACATTCGATAAACAAAATAATACTGGGTAAAAAGACAACAAAAAATACAGACCTACCCAACTTTTGTCAGGTTGGGATTCGAACAGCAAAATCAATTTTAAGTCGATGCTTGTTTCGTTTAGTTCCACATAAAGCCAAGTTTGATTTATAATTATCTAAAAGGAATAAAGTTCCACGTATACAAGTTATGTAGGTAGAATAAAATGTTAAATTAGATGTAGGATCGCACAAGTATTTCTAGACCAAAGCACAAAATTCTACTGATAGATAAAGATAAAGGCGAAAGTTTGTAAGGATGTTTGGGAGTATGTTTGTTAATCTTTCACGCTGTAACGGTTGAGCGGATTTTGATGAAACTTGGTGCAGTGATAGCTTATATACTGGAATAACATATAAATTAAGCTATAAACTTAATTTTGATGAAACTTGGTAAATACACAGCTATTTGTAAGGATGTTTGTGAGGATATTTGTTACTCTTTCACGCCGTAACGGCTGAACGGATTTTAATGAAACTTGGTACAGTGATAACATATACTGGAATAACATAATAAGCTAAAAACGTAATTTTGATGACACTTGGTAATTAAACAGCTAGTAAATAATACACTTACCGATGTTAATATCGCCGAACACGGCCTGCTTGTATAGTGAGTACAGAGCGAGGTTCTCGTTGTCCGAGGGCTTCTTCTTCCAGTTCCTTACGGAGTCGGACACTGACTTGAATTGCTGTAACAAACAAGTGTTGAAGTGGCATTGGGCAGGTCACATCTGTAGGAGAAGCTTAACCGGTGGAGTAGAGTTCGCGGGTAGAGAGCACGCGTGGACAGTGTTATTATTACCATTTATTGCCATAAATTGCATGTACATTAAGTTACTAAATTAAACAATATTTGGTGACCAATTGCAAATTTTACCCACAGGGGTGTAGCAGTGACAATACAAACAATTACAAAAAAACACTGTAGTGTGGGACGCTATTATATATGGAGCGATGATCTGCCAATGGACTATCTATGCAATGGGATGGTAATTTTAATAGTGAACCTACCATGGAGAGGCTGAGCTAGACCAGATAAAAATAGGTAGATAAGATAAAACCAAAGGCACCGGATTCCGGAAGGCTTCTGGTATCGTAAATTATTTACCGAATAAACTTCAGGGTTATACCTAATATAAATTAGGTACTTAGGTCTAAGTAAGTATTATATTAAAAATGCGAAAGTTACCTCTTCGAGAGACATTGTGGTTTGGTGATTGAGATCTGTGAAAAGGCATAAATAAAATGTTAGATAAAGTAACATAAACATATTGCCGGTTGGATTATAGCATACTCTGAAACTAACTTGCTTTTTTCATCTAATTCTTAGTGGTCCAGAACAATCATAGTTGTTATCTGGAACCGCGATCCCAAGGGAGCCCGAATCCCGGTTTCCGAATGACGTTTTCTCTCCGATTCAATTATTGGCGAAATCATTTGTATTGCATTTAGAGGCAATGAGCGTGTACGAATGGCGCTGGATCCGCGGCTACGGGCAGACATTCCTCGGGTTCGATGACCGGGTTTGTGGCGGCAACGGAAACTGGGGCTATAAGCGCACTTTCACGTTGACAGCTATTACACGATTAACTGGTAAGAATGTGCAATGTGAAATCTTAGAGCCGCTGACCTATAGGTACACCAAAGTGTTTTCAATACGAAAATGCTCCTATCTAGGTAGGGATTTGCGATCTTTTAAAACTAAGGTGCCTACAAGTCTAAAGTTTTTGTTAAAACTTACTAACGGTTCCTTCGCCATGGCATTTTCTTATTTCAATGCAATTTTATTTCATTATCAGGTGCCTACCAATGCATTACGAAGAATATCTTCGGTCACCAAAGTTCAGTGTAACTTTAAAATCCACAAAGTACACAACAAAATAGTAATTTAACTAATAATCAAGTTAGTTTACTTACTGTACCTATCTTCTGTATAAAGAAAATATAGGAAAGTATTTGTGCCTTAGGATGATTTTAAGGCAACAAATTGATTTGCATACGAAATTTGTAGCCCAACAAGCGAGCGAGTTTTTAGAGAGAACATAGAAAAGTACACGACAAACTGGCAGGTAGGTCCCTGCCCCAATAACAATCTTTATACTCATTTAAAGGTAGTACTCCGTGATTCAAGTGAAATTAGGTTGTTCGCAGATTGACTGGTTCGCGATTTGTCTGGCAGACAAACTGATACTAAACTTCCTAGCTAGGTAATAATTACCTAGCTATGTATCCAACTACGTAAGCACCTATCAAAAACAATTTTAAAACATAATAAAATGTCTATAATCATATGCAATAATAATAAGGTTAATATAATCTATATGTCGAAGTGTTGTACCTACTTAGTAAATAAAAATAAATAATATGTAAGTAGGTAACAAAATCTACCTACATACGAGTAGAGGAATAAAACTTACATGTGAACGTAATATACAATAGTACTTACCCGGGTTCTAGAAGCTAGCTAGATCAAGACGATATGAGTACTGAATGTTTTCCAATCGGCTCTCACGTTAAATTTCAGTGCCTCGTTCCGGAATTAAAGATATTTTGGCTAGGGTTGTCACCCGACGTAAATTATTAATCATTGTGAAAATCCGCTTTTGAATCCGGTTCGCCCATTAACTTCTGTGCACTTTACTAATTTATTAATTTTATTATTTGAAGTATCCTTTCAATAAAGATACTTTTTGTTTTTATTTGCTAATTTATGTACTTATTTGTAATTTTACTGGTGCCCTGAACCAAGTAAGGCAGCCTGCTTGTATTCGCGTGTGTATAGGTGTCTGTGTGTGAGAGAGGGAGTGGATGTTTGTTTTTGATGATGTGGATTTATAGATTTCGGGATTATTTGAAAGTACCTAGGTATACCATCTTACCTTATGAGATCCGATCTAGACCTAGCTATCCCAACCCTCATAAATTCTGAGTCATAGTCTGCAATTCTCATTATTCATCAAACTAGGCTGATGAAGTTAGCATTAATTACTCCATGTAATCATAGTCTGCTAAAGTTAGCCTCGACCCGGGCCATGACGTACAGATGCAGCTATTGTTCTCCTTAACTTACGTCAACCACTTAGTAATTCATCTAATTGCTTGGAAGTTGTTAGATAGGTATTTTAATAAAAAATATACTTACTAATTTAAGTAGGTACCTACCTATATTATAAATAACTTCATTTTATATTATATAGTCTAGCGTCGTGGCGTACTTCTTTTTGAAGAGTTTTTTATTTAGGTTTCAAGCATATTACCTAGCTACCTTACAATGCTACCAAAAATATAAGCCATATTATGCGCGTATGATATTTCTGCAACTTCCTAAGATTAAAAATAAATAAAAATATAAGTATTTCAATCTTGGCCAACCCTACAGTGTGTAGGTAAGTCCGCTATAAAAAGCTAAATACAAAGTCTCATATCATACTTATCAGTCAATAAAATTGCGAACCTGTATCAGTACTAATCTAAGTTCGTCCATTGGGCTGGACCTGATACCGTGACAGGTTGGAATCAAACATCTTAACCGCATACCCCTCGGGGCTCTGTCAATCCTTCAGCTGCAGGGGGGTGAACAGTTCAACAAATTTTGTCAATCGGACGCACCTACATTAAACATAATGTATACAGGGTGGGAATTCAAGAGCTTGCTTCTATTTCTCAAACAAACACCTTTTCTGCAACTTTTGAAAATAATGTAGTTAGTTTTATGATTGTATTTGTTTCAACCAGTCGTTTGTCTGTCAAGAAAATGTCCACGCTTCACGCCACCTACCTACATATAGGTACTTATTTATACTGATTTCACTAATAAAGTTTGAGCAAAAATAAATAAAAATGGTCCGTATGAGAAAAATCAATACTCTAAGAGTCGGTGCAGACCAAGCGGAAATTTGCCCGAGCACTTTTTGACGTCATTGTCAAATGAACCATATCACTATAACCTAAAGAACAAAATCGTATGAATGACCTACGGCGACGCCGACGTGTAGGAGTCATTATACCATTTTGTTCTTTAGGCTATAGTAGATATGGTTCATTTGACAATGACGTCAAAAAGTGCGCGGGCAATGTTCCGCTTGGTCTGCCCCGACCCTAAGACGCTCGACACTACCACACGCTGTATAATGTCTTATCACTTATCCTTATACCGGCTCCATACATAAGTATAATTATATAATATTATCTATAGGTAGTAGTTCTGTCTGTAATCTACTACAAATAGCGATGTTCGTAAATAACCTAACGTTGAACATTGATAGAATTAGGTCAATCCTATACAATCTACTTCCAAAAAAGGCGTGTCAGGCTTAGCCTGATCACACGTAGGTACCGAAGACGAGGCAAAGTGACTCAGGCCAAGACCAGGCTCTTCGGACAGGCTTCTTCTTCCGAGCCCTCCGCTCATAAAAAATCTGGTAAAAAAACCAAGGGAAGAAAATGAAAAATACGCTCTGATTGTGGTCGTGAATGACTACTATTGTAAAAGCACAAGAGGAATTAATAGGTAAAAGAAAATATTATGTTCTTTTTCTTCTACATGTAAAATTATCATGTCGTATTATTTATTTATTTAACAATTTTTTCTTACTCTATAATTGCAAATAGACTAGACTATTTAATGGTCGAATAAGAATCATCATCATCATCATCATATCAGCCTGTAGACGTCCACTGCTGGACAAAGGCCTCCCCCAAGGATCTCCACGACGACCGGTCCTGCGCTAACCTCATCCAGCTGGGTCCCGCGACCTTCACCAGATCGTCGGTCCACCTTGTGGGAGGCCTGCCTACACTGAATAAGAATCGTTTCACATTTAATACAGAACCGAAATTCTGGTAAGCTAAGTATTTTCTGGATTTCCAGGGCACCTTTAATACTTGTGTACTTAAGTATACAACTTAAAATTAGGTTAGTAATCGAAACTCTAATCCCACCCGCGTGGGTTGAGTCTACTAATTGATTATGTTATATCGACATCCTATCCGTTATCTATCTTAACCTGTGTAATCCGCCGAATCCGCGACGTTTATCTTTTTTTAAGTCTTAAAAGATTAAACAACTGTTTATAATTTTAAGTCTACATGTTAGAGCGTCCCATTGCCAAAGCTGAACAGAACATTCGTGTGATAGTTTGGATGAAGAGAACGTAGAAAGAAATAGAAAGTTTGAATTCCCCCTATCAGCCTATGATAGGATCCCTAAAAGCCTAAACATTATGCCAACGCTTTTGGACGAGTCAAAGAGTACAAGAAGAAAGTCAAAAGAGCTCTTCAACCAAGGGTCGGGTTCAGTGGCGCGCCTTGGGGGAGGCCTATGTTTAGCAGTGAAGACGCACAGCCTGATGATGGTGATTGTGAAACAGCGCCCCCTATGTAGGCGTTTTATTATTTAAGGCTGGCTTTCCTGTCACGCGTGTTTGCGCCCGCGTCCTGGCCCGGCGCGCATGCGTGCCGCCAATTTCATACAATCGCCGCCCGCGCGCCACTTGTATGAAAAAAACGCGCGAGAGGAAAACGGCCCTAAGGGGTATTAGCGGACGTTTTCCCGTGAGAACAGCGGTAATCTCGGTAAAAAGTAGCCTATGTAGGTACTGCCCCAGGGTTCGATGTGTCACCACACAAAATTTCATCAAAATCCGTTCAGCCTTTAAGTAAGATGCATTGCAAGCAAGATGCATTGCAAGCAAGATTCATTGCATGCAAGATGCATTGCAAGCAAGATGCATTGCATGCAAGATGCATTGCATGTAAGGTGCATTGCATGCAAAATGCATTGCATGCAAGATGCATTGCATGCAAGATGCATTGCATGCAAGATGCATCGCATGCAAGATGCATTGCACGCAAGATATTGTATTGCAAGCAAGATGCATTGCATGTAAGATGCGTTTGAGTGACAGCGCAAATATAATGCGCGTTGCTTATAAGCAGACGTGGCGGAGATACAGAGGTTACAACAACGCCGGACTGACGTCGGTTGACATTGAAATCATTTATTATCGTACACTGTCGTAAGCAGGCATTACCCACTGACCAATGCCAGCTTGCCCGCCTCGGGCGATAACCGGCTGATACTCAAACACACTTTAAATTTTGACATCACTTAAATCGGCTATCTTACATAATTGGCCTCACTCTTAGAGGCCTCTCACAATATAATGGTGTTTATGTTTTCACAAATTACGAAGAGTTACCGCTATTCTTTATATTATTATTTTATTTTGTACTAGCTGTTTCCCGCGGTTTCGCCCGCGTTTTATAAGTTACTTCAGTCCTTTTTCTTTTTGCTCGGCTCATAAGGGTCGTAGCATGATGTTGCAAATCCGACTGGTAGTTCCAGAGATCGTTTAGGGACCGCTTTAGAGTTTGTATACCTACTGGATGCATCTAGTAAGCATGGTCACGGTTAGTTACTTGTCATCGTTGGTAACTAAGCAAAGTTGGTCTATCTAAATATACTCGTTATCATTATCATCCAAAGTATTTATTGTTTCACTGTATTAACTTCAACAACTACTACTACTACTCCCTAGGAGAATACTTAAATAAATAAACATTAATCTAATACAATAATCAGTAATTATACGTAATTAAAAACTAATAAACGTAAATATGTGAATGAATATTAATATTGGATATTATATAATTATTACCTATTATAGTTTGATACATTTGTTAATTGTAATCAATCAAGAGTAGCCTGTTGGAAATCAATAATGTCAATGTAATTGTATTATTTATGTAATTCAATTAATTTTATGTAATTGTAACGTATTTGTCCAAATGTAATTGCATTAGTTTAAGCTTAAGTATGTATTTGCAGTGCCCTCACAGGGTCCTTGTTGTACCTCCTAACTAAATACCATCTAATGTTATATTAATGTACAAGGAAGCAATAAACTATCTGAATCTGAATCACAACTATAGAGTAATAACTCATGCATCAGGCCCGAACTGGTCCATGGCGGTGGGCTGCATCTTGTCGTAGGGCAGCATCATGGGGTCAGTTGGCGGCATCTGCACCGTCGCCGCCAGCACCGGGCTAGGGATACCCTCCTTCAACAGCAGCACCTACGTCACATAAATAACATTGAACATACGCTACCGGAGTTTGTATGAAAATGTGGTTCAAACATCTACACTGCCAATTCTTTAGTAAAAATTCCCACTCATTTTTTCTTTATGGAAAATTTTATTTTCGCATTTTTCCCCGAACGTTACTTTTTTGCACAGGGTTAGAAAAATCACGATATTTTCAAAAAAATCAAAACCTCCTTCCTAAACGCCATATTTTTCAAGTCTTAGTTTTTTAAATTCTCTTTTTTCGCTATCGCAATTATGCCAGTAGTAATGTTATTGTATTTTCATAATGTTAACTCGTTTTTTAGGTTAAAAAAATATCATATTTTTTTAATGCGAGCTAAAAATCATAACCACGTAATAATAATAATGTTTGGACAAATTTACACACGGCTGTTTAGTCCCAAACTAAGCCGAAGCTTGTAAATAGGTACTCAAGAACTGGTAAACATACTTAAATACTTTTAAATAAATACTTAAATACATACAAACACCCAGAATCCGAAAACCAACAGTTATGCTCATCACACGAATGTTGGTCTCGGGTGGGAATCGAACCCACGACCTCTGACGCAATAGGCAGGGTCACTACCAACTACGCCAACAGGCCAGTCGTAAGAAATAATGCCAAAAGAAAATTGAGGGCAAACATACAAACAAGCGTGCACATTAGTTTGATTAGTAAAATAACCTTGACTAGCGCCCGCTCCCCGCTCTGCCCGGTGACGGAGCGGAAGAAAACGTCGGGGTTCACGTTGTCCTCAAACACCTCCTCAATCTTGGTTGGAAACTGCAGCTTCCCGCCAGGAGACAGGAGCGGCACCTGATAATAAATCAGTGATACATCATCATCAACAGCCTAATAATCTCCCCACTGCTGGGGCTCAGGCCTACCCTCTCAACGAGGGCGTGCGGGCTATAGTCCACCACGCTAGCCCAGTGCGGGTTGGTGGACTTCACATGCGCCTAAGAATTTCTTCTTCGGCGTATGCAGGTTTCCTCACGATGTTTTCCTTCACCGTTTGAGAGCAGTCAGTACATGTACTTAGGTTTCGAGAAAAAACCCATTGGTACATGGCCCAGCCGGGGATCGAACCTCGGACTTTCGATATGATAGGTCGCGTCTTATCCCCGAGGCCACTGACGCTCTCTCGATACGAAATCAGTGATACGGTTAGATGAAACCATAGGAACATATGGCCGGATTCGTAACCAGTTGCCCAACAGTGGGGACATATTAATAGGCTGTTGGTTCGAGTGTGTAGCCTCACCATGCCTTCCGGCCATATTCGCAACCACGTTTCGTAACCAGTTGCCGTAGAAGAAGTACTTTTCATTGTTCGCAACTAATTGCGACAGAGGAATTTTATTTCGTGTGACGAGTCCGCCCTCCTAGTTACACTCATGAACTCTCTTATACGTACAGTTTGCTGACTTTACAAAAAGAACCTCGGCCTCGGACCTGAGATAATTGTATATGTATACACGTGTTCAGTCGCCACGGGTAAGGTAGATAACAATAGTCGCTAAGTGATTACGTGTTAAGTTGCACATGTTTGCCGAAACTTACATTTTGTTGACGCTGACGTGGTTTTTACTAAACACATCAGCTTCACTACTGACTGACTCACCCACGCGGAGTTCCAGTCACTATCTATTACGGAGTCCAAAGATATGGTTGCATCAGTTAAATGATTCATACTATCAAACTTTCGCGTTTATTTATGCAAATGTAGGTTTGGTAGTCACTGACTTAATTAACTGGGCGTTTATGACCAGTGCATACATATTATGAATTCAAGTCAAAGCATTTATTTGCAAGAACATAGATATACATAGTAAACCATTTTATTTATTTTATTTTCGAAGGTCGCGGGACCCGGCTGGATGAGGTTAGCGCAGGACCGGTCGTCGTGGAGATCCCTGGGGGAGGCCTTTGTCCAGCAGTGGACGTCTACAAGCTGATATGATGATGAAACAATTTTATAAAGGTATGAGGTATTATTATGTTCTGCCAACAACGGCATGCAAACAAAAAACAGTTTAAATGCAAGGTCGGATGAATCAAGCTCTTGATTTATCTCCGTGACCAAGCCACTAAGCCAAACAAGGCGATTTGTAGGTATGTGAACTGTGAACCCACCTTAATGTAAGGGTGGGACACCTTGTAGTTGGCGGTGTGCACGTGGAACAGTATGGCGAGGCCGACGACCGCCTTCGCGCTAGACGTGTTCTCTATGATCATTGTCACGCGGAACACGGGGCCCAGTCCCTCCACCTGCGCAAACAGTTTAAAGAATCTTGTTTACTGACCTGGAAGAGAGAAAGCAGTTTTTTAATTGCTACGGGGGCAACAAGCAGGCGGGCCTTCTAATGTTAAGAGCCCACCGCCGCCTATAGACACCTGCAACACCCGGGGGGTGCTGGTGCGTTGCCGGCCTTGGTTGAAGGGATCTTTTGAGTCTATTCTTGAGTAGCGTGTAAAAAGGGAGCTTTGAGAAAATTGCATGGACCGCTATAAAACACGGATCTCTTATTTTCACAGTTCTTGGGATCGCATCTCGCTTGTGGTCTTAGGGCCAGAGAGGGCCAAGGCCCGAAACTGCAGGAAACCCGCGATGCGAAATGCTGCGAATCACGTCGCAGTCTGCTTTGCGAAGATAAAGGAGAAAGAAAGCTATATGAAAAAGAAACAAAGAAGAAGCAACATCGCGGGAATGCGCGATGCGAATCAATTCGCGAGTCCTTGCGATGCGTCGTGCGAGCTCGTAGATTTCTACGATGCGACGACGCATCGTTTTGACCCTTAACGCTGTAGGTTTATGGACGACAGGCAGGCCATATGTCAGTCTGTCACTCCTGACTTTTTTAGTGAGTATACATCATCGCCGCGTACATCATCGCCGCATACCTCAGCAGAAAGCCGCACGGGCTCCAGAGCTCCGACTCCTATCGCGTTGTCGGATTTAGCGTGCGCCTCCAATAGTGTCCTCGCGGCCTGCAGACGCATGCGGTTCAACTCGTTCTGGAAGGCCCCGTGCATCACTGCCAGAGAAGCCGTACATTAAACACATCATCATCATCACCTCAGCCTGTAGACGCCCACTGCTCGACAAAGACCTCCCCCAGGGATCTCCACGAAGACCGGTCCCGCGCTAACCACATCCAGCAGGGTCCCGCGACCTTTACCAGATCATCGGTACATACAACGACAACATAATTAAACCTTTTTGACTGGCATGTTGGCTTAGTTGGTAGTGACCCTGCCTTCTACGCCACAGGTCGTGGGTTCGTTTCCCACCACCAACATTCGTGTGATGGGATTTGATTGTTTCATAGCTTCCTCTTATATAACTAGTTACCAAGAACTCCTCAACATACGTGTTGAGGAGTTCTTGGTAACTAGTTGTGTAATAAGAATAGAGCATCTTCCTTCGCAACTGGATGAGCGACAAAAAAATTATTTTTTTTGCCAACTGGTGCGAAACTTAGTAGCCAAAGCGGCCGGAGGGGGTTAATGGACACACAAGCCGCACGTGCACCAAACGACAGTCCTAATCTGATAATCTCGCTCGAAATACAACGTTCGCGTAAAACTTTCCACCGAGATAACGTCAGTCAGTAGATTAGCGAATTATCTGTGGTTTATGCAGCCGATAGGATTGCGCTTTATACATTCTCCAATTTTGCGCACGATGCAAGGAATGGCTATGTACCTCCGCCAAACTTCGCGCCTTACCACCTTACGGTTTATTATTGCGTGCGGCTACTAAGCACCGAGTGACCGTCTGCTCAGGCCATTGTCCTCACTAAACAATAGAATAGCGAGCAAAAAGGGCTTAGCTACGATCGCCACATGCAGCAAGCAACAAAAATTTAAAACTGGTAAGGCGAGAAGTTTGTTGATAGTACCAATGCGAGGCCTCTAGTTTCAAAACCCGCTAAAACGATTACTGTCTGTACGGCATTTAGCTCCCTTTGATTCCTAATCTTAGGAGCTAAATGCCAGACTGATATCGTTCTAGCGGGTTTTGAAACTAGACGCCCCGCAGTAACAGTATTTGAACTTACACATATATTATTGTACAGTACAGTATTTGAACTTACACTTATCTTCAATACCTAGGTAGCCATTATCGTCTCTTGTCAATACATTAAAATAAAAATTCATAATATTAATTATACGTCAAATAGCCCCCCGTACTGCCGCCCGTCCAAACGTCCCCATGATGCCGGCAGCATTCCCTCGCTGAATAGCGAGAGAGATGTGCTGCGCGAGGAAGTACCCCGCGCGCGGGTCGCAGCCCCGCTCCCTCAGCCGCCGCCCCACCTCGCGGACGAAGCTCTTTGCTTCAGAGCCCCAAGTCCCCGCCGTCTCGACGGCAATCGTTACGAACTCGTACGCTGGTTCCAGGTCTGCGTATTTTACGTGTTTCAGCCCAGCCGCCGTTTTAGCAGCTGAGCCTGCAGTGCGTTTTGTGGTTCTCAGATGAGATGCCGCGTATGTGCTAACACACGTGGCATCCCTAGGTAGCTGTCAAAATTATTTTGTTTGAAATTTCCGCAGGAATGCAGAAAACGGAATAGTTTACTTTTAACGCGAGCAAACCCTAGGAATCTTGGATCAAAAAATTTAGCCACTCCCATATGGATCAGTAACAAAAGCATTTTAGGGGGTGCCAAAATCGTGTTAAATTGTTTACAATATTGTAGCTCAATTATACATTCTCATTTTCAAATCCATATAAATTTGTATTAGCAACCTCCTCCCGCTAATCTTTGTCCGCACACCCAGGTAATTGACACACGCTTTTTGCTCGTTTCCCATACTAAATATGCAAGATGCTTTCTCCGTAGTGAGCGCGCGCGCGACAAAAGAGATTCGAATCTTCTTGCTAGTAATAATCTATCTATCTGTACTAATATAATAAAACTGAAGTGTTGTTTGTTTGAACGCGTTTAACTATGGAACTAGCAGTGGGATTTGAGAAATTATTTTTACATTTGATAGCCCGATTCCTGAGGAAGGTACATGACACCACGCTACGACCCTTAAATGATGCTGTACACGGGTAGAGTAAACGGTAGAGTGACTAGCATACTACACTACCAGCTCCAAATTTTACATACAAAATACTACGAAATTTTAGTACTCTACACGGTGAATTATTCAAGTGGGCGTATTATACCTACTTGGAAAAATGAATCAGTTAAAAACAACCCTTTCTTTTCATTTGACGTATGTAATTACTTTCCATAATTTGACCCTAATTACCGACACTATCGGATAGGGCAATAATACAGAATGTATATTTTATTTTTCAAAATCAATAGATTCGATTCCTGGCTAGGGAATTTTTTTTTCAAATTTTCAAAAATGTAATTTCCGTCTACTTTGGTATACTTAGTATCATAGTTAGTACTCTAATGCGCTACTCTACCGTTCACTGTACCCGTGTACAGCATCCTATAGAGCCGAGCAAAAATAACTAAATAAATAACTTATCAAATGCGGGCGAGGCCGCGAGGAGCAGCTAGTATATGTCTCTCACAGGTAGCGTTGTCTCGCTCCCTCATGGACTGCTCGAGGAACAGCCTGGACTTCTTCGGAATGAGCCAGGGCTTCTGGCCGAGGCCCGCGCCCGGCGAGGGCTCCACGCCCGCCGCGTCCGCGTTGAAGTCCGCCGTGCGCTTCAGTATTTTCAACATTAGGTTGCCGCCTGCAGTAAGAGCAGATATAGAGACCATCTTTATTTTACAAAAGAGAGCCATTAGGGCGATCTATAATCTGCGTTGAAGAGAATCATTAAGAGAAAAGTTTAAAGAAATTAATATATTAACCGTTGCCAGTCAATACATTTTTGAGAATATTTTGTATGTCCGTAAAAATATATCTCTCTTTTTGAGGCACTGTGACATGAACACTGCTTATGTTACAAGAAACAAAAACAAACTTGTACCACCAAAGTTAAGGCTTAGTAAGGTCAGTAAATCGTTCATGGGGCAATGTATACGCTTCTACAACAAAATACCAGAAGAAATCTTAAATATGAATGACATAAAATTTAAGACCCACATTAAACAACAACTTTGTAAGAAAGCTTATTATAAAACAGTCGATTATTTAAATGACAAAGATGCCTGGTGTTAATGTTACTTCAGCCTCGCACAACCTTTACAAAAATAATGTTATGTATAAGCTCGATTTTAAAAGATGTGTTGCGGAAGTTTGTTGCGCCGCTTCTTCTTCCCAGATCTATATAACACCTTGGAGGCGGTGGTAGATAAAAAATTGACGTTGTATAAATGTACCCAGTGTACTTACATGCAATAAAATAGTTTTGACTTTGACTTTGAGCAATTTATCAATCAAATCATCAACATAATCATCATCATCATAAGCCTGTACTAGTCCAATGCTGGACATAGGCCACCCCCAAGGCGCGCCACTGAACCCGATCCTCGGTTCTCCGCTTCCAGTCACTGCCAGCCGCCTTACGCAGGTCGTCGCTCCATCTAGCCCGGGGGCGTCAACATAAAATAAAAGTAACTGACTCACTCACTGATCAACGCACAGCCCAAATCGCTGAGCCTAGAGACTTGAAAATTTACGCAAAGGTTCCTCATTCATATAGCTCTGACGTCCACTAAGGGTTTGTCCCGCGGGAGAAACTCGCGGTAGAAACTATTCTACGCGGGCGAAGCCGCGGGAAACAGATAGTCAATCAATAGAATTACATTGATACAGTTTGGAGTGACCATATACCCCATTTGTTATATAGAACTGTGACGTCATGTATCTCTATCAACTTTTTATCCGTTCTCGCAATAGAAACTATTCTACGCGGGCGAAGCCGCGGGAAACAGCTAGTGAATCAATAGAACTACATTGGGACCGTTTGGAGACCATATACCCCATTTGTTATATAGAACTGTGACGTCATAAATCTGCAGCCACTTTTTGTCCCGGTGTTGCTTTATGATAGAACTAGTGAAAGGTAAATTGCGCTATCGGTTATTAAGGCGTATCCCAGACACACGCGGCCTGCCGTGGCGGCGTACCGCAAGCCGCAGCTTCAATATGCAAACGCAGGCCGCGCGTGTCTGGAGTCTCACATACATTGCGTATGGAATACAACAGGCCGCCACCGCCACCGCAGGCCGCGTGTGATACGCTAAATCCTCCTGACACTTCGGCTTTACAGAGCTGTTGAAACTCACTTGCTGTGACTATGATGAACACATTCTCCTCTTGACCCAACTGACCAAACTTCATTATCGACGCGACATCTGGAACAATTTTTTCTCTCAATAAACTTGACAAAAGTAAATATTCTTACATATTCTAAGACTCAAAGCTTCTAAGGGTACCAGGCTCAATTCCATTGGTCTGTGAATGGCACTGGGGAGACGTGGTGTGGTAGTCTAGTTGGTTGTGCAAAAAAAACCTTCTTAAAATACTAGCAATCATTTCATTAACAGCCTATTAACATGTCCCCACTGCTGGGGGCTCAGGCCTACCCTCTCAACGAGGGTGTTCGGGCTATAGTCCACCACGCTAGCCCAGTGCGGGTTGATGGACTTTCTTCTTCGGCGTAGCAAATATTAAATAGATCCATTTGTTGCTAGGTTTTCCTGGCCCCCTATAAGGTATGTACTGCACTGCACCTCTAACGAACAGGGTGTCGCGGCGCGCCTTGCCGTCGTACAGGTGCACGTGCCCGGAGGCGAGCGCCACGGCCGACAGCGTGACGCCCAGGTGCACTAGGGGCACCAGCGTCATTGACACCGGCCGGTGCTCCAGGGTGATCGACCACTGCTTCTTGCCCTGGAAGGAGATTGAGTATTAGTAGCTACTAGCTACATTACATAGTAGATACATGTAGATATAATGCTTAATGTTTGGACAAATTTACACACGGCTGTTTAGTCCCAAACTAAGCCGAAGCTTGTAAATGGGTAACTGTTAAACATACAAATATACTTTTAAATATAACCTTAAATACATACAAACACCCAGAATCCGAAAACCAACAGTCATGCTCATCACACAAATATTGGTTTTGGGTGGGAATCGAACCCACGACCTTTGGCGCAGTAGGCAGGGTAACTACCACTACGCCAACAGGCCAGGAGATGGAGTATTAGTAGCTACATACATTACATGTAGATATCAAAGTTACTACCGCCAGTAGGCTCATCTGAGAAAGGGTGGCGCATTTTTAGTTCTACACTGCCTCGTTAGTCTTAAATCAAATCAACAGCCTATTTTATATCCCCACTGTTGGGGCTCAGGCCTACCCTCTCTATGAGGGCGTTAGGGCTATAGTCCACCACGCTAGCCCAGTGCCGGTTGGTGGACTTCACATGGATGCAACAATCATCTACATGTTACGTTACCTTTTTGCTGAAACACGCGAAGGTATTATCGGCGCATATGACCATCACGCTGTTGTCTGCCGGCATCACCTCGATGGCAATAATGTGCTCCTCCGTGCTGAAGAGAACACGGCCCTCCGTCCATTCCCTTTTCAGCAGACACACTGATTTCTCCCTGAAACATAAGTAGGTAAGGTATTATTGATGAAGTCAAAATATTTATCATCGTATGAGTATAGTTTTTGGGCGGTTGTGTGAAGTTGGCTGATTTCTGCGCAATGACTAATTTTAGGTGTCAAAGGGGAGCTGTGCAGGGGTTTACTAGAGACGCTCATTCAATTTCAAGAAATCTTTAGTTTTTCGACATCTCTATATAACACACTATCTTGCTTACGGACACTATACTTTAAACACTGTCAGTGATGTGCAAACAATCTGTGACTATATTCATTAAGCCGCCAAAAAATTCTACGGGGACTATACCTACACTGGGTATATTTATACGCGTCAATTTTTATCTACCACCACTTCCTAGATGTTAGCACTGAGAAGAAGCCGCGCAACAAACTTCCGAAACACATCTTTTAAAATCAAGTTCGTATTATAATCGTTTGTAAAGATTGTGCGAGGCTGAAGTAATATTAACACCAGGCATCTTTGTCATTCAAATAATCATGTGTCCAGCAGTGGACGCGCGTCGACAAGCTGATGATGATGATAACAATAACTTCCTAAAATGTCAACTTCCATAAACAACAGCTTTCCACAAGTTTCTGCATTTATGAAAGTTGTCATCTCAGAAGAATTAAGGTACAAGTCCAAACTGAACCGCAGACCGCAGACTGCAGCTGCAGACTGCAGGCGACACTACTTGTTTCTATGAATCTCCATGAAAGTGATTCCGAGCGCGGCGACATTGCAGCCTGCAGTCGCGGCGTGCAGTCTGCGGTCGCGGCGCGCGGCGACTGCAAACTGCAGTTCAAGTGGTGTCGCCAACCGCAGAGACGTCACACGTATTTTAAAAAATTACGACTTTTTCGGATGATGATGAAGAAGTTAATTAACTTTGTTTCTGGTCATCCAGTCCTTTACGACGGGTTTGTCCACCTACACATCCGATCCAAATTACCGCAATAATTTGGTGAAAGATAATGTGTGGAGAGCAATACGAAACTGCACCAATTAAATGTTTTTTAATCAGATTAGAATAAATTCCTTCGTCGGTTCGACTTTTAAATAAAAGATCAGGTGCTTTCCTTTTTTTTTTGATAACAACAAGTCGTCATCATCTTCCTCTTCTAACAAAAGACACATTAGTAAATTATCGGTATTGTTGTCCGACATTCTGTCTCGCACGAAGGTATTGGAGTGGCTGAGGCATAGTTCTATGCATTGTGCAGCCGCGGCATGCCGCCGCGCTCGGAATACAAACTGCCGCGACTGCAGGCGGCATTGCAGGCAGCCGCAGACGCTAGCCGCAGTGTCGCCTGCCGTTGCGGTCTGCAGTCCATTGCGGAATTGAACCTTTAAGGTTGTCATTTATCAGTTTAAGGAATTTGAAAAATCTAAATATGTATACCAATAAGACAAAACAACATAGTTACTTTAGCGACGAAGTTCCTTGGATAAGAAAAAAAAGACTAAACAAAATGTACCGAAACTAAAGAAAAAAGTGTCAGCGTGAATAAGCATTACGTACGTGCATGAATGTGCCAACTAGAAGACAGGGCATGGTCGCTGGTACCTTGTGGCCACAATGATCCTGTAGTCCACATTGTACAGCCCGGTGGCCACCATTTGGTGTGGAGTCCTCTTCACTGCACATAGTTTTGCCTGAACAGAAATTTGAAAAATATTGAATGAATTTGTGATCAGCTTCCAGTGTTCTTTTATTTAAAATGGTCTGTTACACCCTTACAGCATTTCTCTTAGTATTTGTTACACCTAGTAACAGGCATAGTGCTATATTTTCTGAGCTTTTTGTATTACATTTAGCGTGCGTTTCCTTTTGCTAGGCCATGTTGCAGGTTGGAATGGTAAAATGTTCCTGCAGCCTGGTGCAGGTAGATGCGGGACAGACTGTGCGGGCTCGTCCGCGGTATGCGCTTGTACGGTTGACCGCACGTCATTGGAAACAAATCCAGTATAGACTGGTCTCTCATAGTATTGAAACTCCCTGATAGGCTAGGCCAGCTCAAGGTCAAAGTGTCTCCACTGATGTACGGTCGACTGCACACCATCAGAGAAACAGAAATACAAGTAAAAACACAAGTTCTTATTGTAAACTCACTTGCGCAACTGGTGTTAACGTCTGTGGCTCCAACACGATCACCTCACCATCTTCTGAGCCCACTACCAGGCAGCTGACCGAGTACCGCTCGACAGAGCTCATTTTCAGCGTCGTCACGCACGCCACCTCCGGGGACTTGCGTGCTGGGGGCTCCGGTGCCTGCTCCAAGTACTCCAGCTGCTGATCGGAGCCCATAGATATGAAGTTACGAGATTGTGCGCTGAGTATTTTGTGAGGTATTGCTTTGAGGCTTTCTGCCAGTGGGGTGATGGCCGTAGGGTTGTGGTTGCTTGGGTCTGCGAGCTGGAAATTGAGGAATTTTTTTAATGAATTTATTGTACACACAAAAAGCTAACCCGCAGTGGAGATAAATGGATAAAGAGAGGCACTAGTCACGTGGACTATATATGTTTTAAAAACATATAACACAAACGTATACACGGATCTAGCTACTGGGCGCGCGCGGGCTCCCAACGTCAAGACAACATTAGGAGTCCTATTGTGTCTCGTTGGGTGCCCGCGAAGCATTCAGTCAGTTATTTATTTTTAAGCTAGATAAATTATCTGTTATTTGTTTGTGAGTTTGTGTTATGTCAGTAAATAAATGTCTATCTATCTATCTACATAGGTACTATAAACTTATGATCATCATCTAAAGGTCTATTGTTAAGGCTTTCCCTAATGTGGATGGGAATAACGGTTGTAAGCATAACTTTTACAACTTTCATGTTAATCTTAAATCATTTGAGATCTATAAACACCTGTTTCCATAACTCCATCTCGCAAGTACTGAGCTCGAACGCGGGCAGGTAGTACTTGTAGAACAGTTTCATGTTCCGGAAGATGTAGATGCAGGAGCTGAAGGCTATAGCCAGGATGGGCAGGGACCGCGGGGTCGTCTCACACGTGTACAGGCTCGCCATCGCTAGAGGCAGGTCCGGGAGCACCATGTCTGATACTTGCATGGCGCCTTTGAAGATCTGTCAATGCAGAGTAAAAATATTGTATTTAACAGTAATCTATGGGTCTTATTTAGCTCTAACCTGGGAAGGTTTTGGTCTAGAACGAGGACCAGCCATATTGGGATCGCATTTTCTTACGACTTGTATTAAAAAGCTTAAATGGAGGTGGACAGGACACATGATGAGATCAAATATTGAGAAATGGACTAGAGATATAACGGAACGGTATACAAGGCAAGGAAAATGGAACAGAGGAAGGCAAATAACAGAAGGCAAATAAGGTGGGAAGATGAAATAAATACAACCGCTGGCCCAATATGGAGAAGAGAAGCAAAAGAGAGAGTGAAGTGGAAATCCAGGGAAGAGGCTTTTGGCCAAGGAGAAGCTGAAGAGAATATAGAATAAAAATAAAATGTATTGTAATTGGGTCTTATTCATATACTAGTTGTTCCATGAGGCCTCTCTCGCGTTTGATATGTTATTTCTGATATTTTTCATTTTACTAGGCTCCGAAGGGTCGTAGCATGATGTTAAATAGATTATAAACGTCTTAATAATTGGGCTATCAAATGAAATTTTCAAATCCGAGTGGTAGTTAAAGAGACTAACGCGTTGAAACAAAAAATAAACTTTTCAGTTTTATTATATTAGTATAGTTCAAGATGCACCTACTCTACGAAGGTGTAGGAAGGAGGTAGGAGGTAAAGGAGGCACTGTGAAAAGAAAAAATCATATTTTGCTCGCTCGGCTTGCGCGGTGATCTTTAGCAATCTAACAAGTTCGTCACTTCGCTTTCTGCCAAGCAAACACTTTTCATATCAGTCGGTCGTGAATGGATATGATTTTACCTTCATTTTTGAGCTTTCTTCACCTCTTCCCAAGTCGCCGACAAGTAGTTTGACCTCGTTATCATTGTGCAGATCGACGAGAGTCAGGTTGGAGGGCAGCGTATTGAGCTCTATGTCATCTGCCCCAACTTCGACGTCCAGCCAGCGGGTCATGCTGGCCATTTTCAAAGATTTCTTGTCTTTCCGATATTTTCACTCGATTCCTGTTAACCAACAACTGTTTTGACCAACATTATTGAAAATTCTCAGAATTATAGGACAGGAACTCAAAAATCCTGAAATTAATTTGTAGAAAATCGACTTGTTTGTATGCAGTATATATAATGTACTCTGTGTTTGTATGTACCGAAATATTTCGGCCGAGGCTATTTTCACTAAAGATATGTTTTTAATTTATTTGAAGGCAAAGGAAAGTGATGTTCATACATCCGTCAAAGGCATTCGTTTTTTTTCACTAGTTTGTCCCAGAGGTTATGAAACGCTACGAAATCAAATTTAATTATTATAGTTTTTCATGTTCTGTTTCAAAATAATTATAATGACGGCATTTTTATCATATAATTTCTTTGTTTCATTAATTAAATTAAAAATTCCTCGATTTTAGGGGAAAATACAGCAGGCAACACCAAAATCTTTAGTGAAAATTATTTTGTTTACATTTCGCCATACAAATCTCCATTTGTTATGGCTATTTATACTATAGTAAACTACATATTTCCATGGCAACGTGGGGAAATTGCTGGGGTAGCCCGTCATAACCGGCAATGATTTCCCAAAAAATATTGCATGATTTTTTGGTGACATTTCTATCTTAAAAGTGGCTTTAATTTCAGTTTCCTTGTGATTAATGAGGTTTTACATAGAGTTTGCTTGAACTGAGTCGACCTGTGGCTAAATCGCCATAAAATGTTCAATTCGGAGGTTATGGCTCCAACAAGTTGACGATGATGCCAATGTCACGGTGATCGACGAGATCCTTGGACGTATACTATCTAATTTGTGACGAGAGATCTCATTCATTCCACCGGTTGGTGTGTACACTTGGAAGCACTCCAGCTCCGCCACCGCAGAGGTTCATGCCACACTTGAACCAGTTACTTTACAAGAGATTTGCACTTGGTGTTTGGACTCGTTGCGGAGCAACAATGCGGCACCGGCACGGGATGCAAGATGCCTAAATACCTGTGTGTGCCTACCACTGGTTGTAACATTCTTGACAATTGTTTCAGGATTCACGTACCATCTTGGATTCTCCTAGCTACCGCCTTGGATGTCTATCATATTTTTAATAAATTGCACGTAGTGTGGGGAAGCTGCCTTACAATGGATGAAAGCTGCCTTTCTGCAACCTTTTTAACCATAAGGCCAGTGAAATATTAATTAGTACCTATTTGACTTAAGGGAGGTGCAATTTTTAAAAATAAAACAAATATATAAAAGTACTTAATTCTTTATTAGTTTTCTTTATTGAACCTAGATACCTACCAATCTGCTGGCTATAGGCCACCAACAAAAGGCCAACCGCTACAGAGTGTCACAAGTTGGTGTAGAGGCTTCCATGTCCACTAGAAGGGAAAGAGCATCTATTTACCACACTATGCAACCCTACCTCAATCTATATCAAACCTACAACATCCATCTGCACATCTACCTCAGGATTATGTTATGAGCCTATCCCGGGAGCATGCGGTTAATGCCAGATGCTGGATTGTCGTTCCATTCCGGTGTCACACCAGCCAGCAATTCTGCTGCAAGGACCCAAGGCCCAGTCTTACAGTAGGATGACAGGGGGTAGTATTAATATTTCATTTTATTATGAGGCAACTATACTATATAATACTATACTATAACTATACTATATGACTGACCTGTTGGCTCAGTTGGTAGTGACCCTGCCTACTGCGCCAAAGGTCGTGGGTTCGATTCCCACCCGGGGCCAACATTTGTGTGATGAGCATATCTGTTGGTTTTCGGATTCTGGGTGTTTGTATGTATTTAAGTATGTTTATCAGTTGTTGAGTACCCATCCACAAGCTTCGGCTTAATTTGGGACTAAACAACCGTGTGTGAATTTGTCCAAACATTATTATTATTATTACTATAGTGACCCATAAACATACAAGTACCTTAGCCTACTTAATATTGATAATTCTTACACTTAAAAATTAATTTGCTAATGGCCCAGCCGGGGATTCGGGACTTTGGACCTTTTGATATGATAGGCCCCGTAATTGTATTAGTCTGTCTCGCTACCCTAAGCAGCGGAACATTACTCCTACTGGCCAAAAGTCGGAACTCAGGAACACATCTTTGTGTTGGGGACTCGGAGTCTAAAAAGCTAAATATGCCGCATACATTTTAGTGTGTCCATGGGAGTAGAAAATAAAACAAAAAAACACTAATTTTAAAGAATTTGTAAAATAAAAAATATTTTTTGTTGTGAATGAAACCAAGGTTGGACTAACGCTGATTTATTGTCACTTTACCCACACCTTGATACAATACTTTAATTAAACCATAATAAAATTTTCTAAATATATCATACCTTTTTATCCATTTTCATTTCAAATTATTTGTATTATAAACTCACATTTTACTAATTGATTATGCAACACTTAGTTCTCACTTCCGATACACAATGTAAATTACCTAGTAATTGTATAATTATAGGCTTAGCCCTAGACATAGTACATACAGATCTTGATTGATTAGAAAGCACTAATTTCTGTGATTTTAATATACAAATTATCTGCGTAATGTAAACTACGTCAGCATAGCTAGCACTGCTTAATCGATTGCAACAAATCTGCCATGGAATTTCACTGTGCCCGTCATCGACTCCGATGTCCACTATCCTCGTCCAGCGCTGTCAGCCGCACACCGACGTCATGGGGCCCAAGGGGTTGGAGTGGAGAAAAGGGGGCGCTGAAGAAAAAAAAATCGAAAATATTCCAGCGGACCACCCCAAAGGTTAGGTTCGTTAGGTTACTGGAGCGACAGTACCTGGAAGGTAACAAGGAAGAGCGATGTGTGTCATAGGGTAATTTTCATTGAGCCCCCTTTTGTCCACACTGACCGCCCACGGGTCTCACCCGGCCGCCCCCAGCAAAAGTCTCACATGCCTCCTGTAACCGCCGTCCTCGTCCAGCGCCACAGCGCGTGCCCCGGTCGCTTCTCTCGCTCTGCGCCACCGCATGTGACCCGGTCTCCTACCGCACCAGGGTCGTCGGGCCCGCGGGCTCGCCCGCTCCCACGACGCCTCGCTGTCATCCTCTCTGCACGTCCCGCAGTGCGGTGCGAGACCACCAGCACCTGTGACGCGCGCGGGCCGCCCGCCGCACCGCACCACGGCGCCGCCGGCTCCACGGGCCCCGCCCGCACCCGACGAACGAGTAACATCGCGTCCCACTGCGAGACAGTGCTCAATATCCTTGGACGTATACTATCTAATTTGTGCTCAATACTGTCCGTCCACCGCTTCTAAAAAGATTTTTTTTTACAATAGTGCAAAAAATAATTTTAAAAAAAACAGACGATCGATCGATGGTAATAATTCATAGACAAAGTAGACCAACGTTGTCTTTTTTTTTCCAATGCCTAGACGTGGAAGAAACGCTTTTAAGTCAGATCTTTCTTATTTATGGAAAGCTGATTTCAGTCACACTATCAATCAGGCGTCAATCGCACTAAGACTGACGAAAAATATCAAAATACTCAGAAATCCATCAGTCCAATCCAACAATACGTGGGTTAAGGCCGTCACAGAAGTAGCTATAATATATATTATAGCAAGGGTCCGCACACGTAGCGTTAAATATAATTTATATTTGGATACATTTTCATATATTTTGATATATTTTGCCTTCATTTCTTTGACGGTCGGCGTAGGAGGTGCACGCACGTTTTCTTTACAATTTTATGACTTTATCTTTATCATGTGTTCCATTTTTAAGTAGGTACAGTAAATTATGGGTCCAACAAGTAAAATGCTAAAACTGATACGCTCAGTAACTATAATTCAATATAGGTATACGTATAGGTATATGTATTAATTGTTTAATGAATAAATGAATATGAATAATATAGGTAGGTATAGGTATAGTGTAGCGTAGCGTAGCACACTATGCTATGCTATGCAATGCTATGCTACGCTATGCTACGCTATACCTATACCTATACCTATACCTATACCTATACCTATACCTATACCTAAACCTAAACCTAAACCTAAAACTATACCTATACCTATACCTATACCTAAACCTAAACCTATACCTAAACCTATACCTGTACCTATACCTGTACCTATACCTAAACCTATACCTATACCTAAACCTATACCTAAACCTATACCTAAACCTATACCTAAACCTATACCTATACCTAAACCTATACCTAAACCTATACCTATACCTAAACCTAAACCTAAACCTATACCTAAACCTATACCTAAACCTATACCTATACCTAAACCTATACCTATACCTAAACCTAAACCTAAACCTAAACCTATACCTATACCTAAACCTATACCTAAACCTATACCTAAACCTATACCTATACCTAAACCTATACCTAAACCTATACCTAAACCTAAACCTATACCTATACCTAAACCTAAACCTAAACATATACCTAAACCTATAACTAGTCAGTACATCTGTGACACGACATCGCGCTTAGCCCGTCGTTTTTTGAACATCATGTATGTCAAAAATATACGAAAACATATCGAAATATATAGAAATATATGGAAATATATAGAAATATATGGAAATATATCGAAATATGTCCAGCTATAATTTATATTATAGCTACGTGTGCGGTCACTTGGAGATTTGTATAGAAAATATACGGAAATATACCGAAATATGTTTATATTACGTCTGTGACGGCCTTGATGGATCGGACTAATACAAAATTGACCGCGTAACCGGCGTCAATGAAAGAACGAGGAAAGAACCAGGATTATGGAACGGACTGGATTTGGCTGTATGGTCCTAAATACCTTTACCTAAAAAATGCTTTTATGATACTCAATGCAGGCAACAGACCAAAATGACATTCAATGCAGCCAACAAACCAAAATGACACACAATGCAGCCAACAAACCAAAATGACATTCAATGCAGCCAACAAACCAAAATGACACACAATGCAGCCAACAAACCAAAATGACATTCAATGCAGCCAACAAAACGAACCCAACCCAGCCAATGACCTTTGACCTTTGAATTTGACCTTAGTGAAAATAGCTCTTTCGAAATATTTCCAATAGTTTCCATGGCAACCGGTTGTATGAGTTTGACATTGACATAACTGTTTTTTAAAGAAACTGTTCGTTTCATCCTATATTGTTTTGTCACGAACGTCAAATGCAAACATGGATGGAACTAATAAGTACTAATGAATGCAAAAGAAAATAGGAAAGATTTAGCTAGTGACGAGATGTTATAGCGAATAAATTACTTATCAAGATTATTGTGAATCGTTGTGTGTTATTGTGCTGTAGTTGCTATAGTCGAGTTGAATTTCTTATGTTAAATAATTGTCCACAGGCTAACACGTAATTGTGACCACTATTGCATCATCGTTGAAAAACGTTTTATGCCACTATTTCTTTAAAATCTTGTGACTGTACGGTTATGTTTTGATTCATGAAATCATAAAAATATTTACTTAGGTACTTGGTAGTACCTACTACACACAGACTACTAAGAAGATATTACAGCGAAGGGTGAATTGAAACCTAACCTGAAGACTAGAGTATAATATCTTGCAAGGTATTTTCTGTGGCAAGTAGGTACCAAAGTGACTAAGTTGGATTGTAAGTTGAAACTGATTAAGATGCCCTTAATGAAAAATGTTGATGACCAGATATATACGGATGAAACTGTTGTAAAGTTTGTGTCAGATATTAAGAATGGAAAATTAGAAGGTTCGAATAAAATTGCAGCAGCGACAGTGTTACTATTGGAACAGTTAATCAATGATTCACAAAAATCACGAACCGCTTCCTCAGCTTTGAAGCTCTGTGAAATGATCAGAGGAGTCGGGCAGTTAATATGCCGCGCATTGCCGCAGGAGCTAGTATCAGCCAACATTGTGCGAAGATTTCTTCGAACCATTCGTGACGAGTGTAAAGCGCACGACACACAGAATAGCAACAACATCAGTTTGCAGCAGCTAGTACTAGCGGCGCCGCTACATCGGAAGAATACCGGCTCATCCGATTATGATTTGTACCAATCTCTTAAAGATCATATCGCTGAACTCAATGCAGAACTGGAGTCCACAACCGTGTCTATATGTTCTACTGCCCTCGAACACGTTCACGTAAACGAGTTTATCCTTACTTATGGAGCGAGTAGTTTAGTCGAAAAGTTTCTGAAGTTGTGTGTAGTGAGACGATACCGACTCATATTAGCAAAGGGACCAGAACCCAAACGGAGTCATGCGATGGCGCGTCGTCTCAGCATTGCCGGCGTCTCCGTTACACTAATCAATAATGCTTCTGTCTACGGAGTCATGTCTCGCGTCAACAAGGTGGTGGTCGGCGCGAGTGCCTTGTTGGCAGATGGAGCAATGCTGGCGTGTACCGGCATGCGTGCCCTCACTACTATTGCCAAACACTACAGAGTGCCTGTGATAGCTCTAGCACCTCTTTACAAGCTGTCTCCACTTCACACGTGTGATCACCATTTTAATTCACTGTCGGCACCGCATGAAGCGCTACCATACGAGAGCTTGGAGAGCGGCGTGGCCCATGTGTACTCGCCCATGTACGACTTGGCGCCACCCGATCACATCACGCTCTATATCACCAACATTGGTGGCACTTCACCATCCTACATTTACAGACTGGTTTCAGAGCTGTATGACCAAAAAGACTATCAGTTGTAGTGAGATTCAAGTTCAATCAGAAATAAATGTAAAGCTTCTCTCCCTCATTGTACTTTATTAAATAAGATTATGTATAACATCTATTGCTCTTTCAATCTATTCTAAAATAATGACCATATAAATTACTGACCACCCCGCTACGTTATATGGTATTTAGTAACCCTGAATATTATCCGTACGATTTATGTATCCCTCTGTACATACCTGCAGTCTGTGCTAATATTAAAATCAGTGCTTGGCACCACAGCTTGGCACGCTTTGCTTTTTTTCTGATTAAACGAACGCACCATATACGTTCAAAAACCTTATTTTGTTTGCCGCTATGTTTTAAATTGTTACCTACAAATTCTAAACATGACCTCTAAATCTTTAATATATAGCTAATGTATAAAATAAACATGTGTCTCGTTACTATTGCAAATAAAAGAATTAAGGGTACAAAACCCTTACATAAATCTCAAACTTGTACAAGTAAACCTCCTATGTTTCGAATTTTTTTCTTTGACGTGCTAGACCGGGCCGGGCAGGCAACAGCCAGCAACAAAAGTTTCAGTTTTGTTTGTTTGATCTTATACTATCTAATTTGTGATTTTGACCACCGGGATATCGAAACTTTTGTTTGTTGTTGTATGTAAAAATTATCTTTGCTTTTGTTTTGTTGTTATTTATTCCATATACATTTTTGCGGTAGTGATTGCAGTAAATATAGTGCAGTTTTGGGTGAGTTTTATTTAATGTACTTAGGTAGTACTTACCTTTCTTTCAGTGAGGTAATAAAAATCAAATAGAGTAGGTAACTTTTTCACATTATATGCAGACACACACTAGCTATTACCTTTAGAAACACGACCAACATAATTTTAGCAATGTATTTTTTAGCATCATGGGCATTTGATTACCTTGGCCTGTAAGGACTTATTTCCAATTGGCCTTAAATTAAAACCATAAAAAATAATAAAATAAATTCTGTTGTGTGCGGCATTGAAAATAAATTAACTTTTACAAATTTTAAATTTAATTTATTAACAGTTACTTTTTCTACTGGTAGGTACCTTTTTTTTTTCACAGTCAATGTTAAAATGTTGAGTACTTACCATCTAATACCTACCTAACTTGTGAAAAAAAATTGTATTCCTCACTCAGCTCAGGATTCTACCCTAATATCCTGAGCTGCTCTAGGGATCAAAGGGTGTAAATTTAAAAAACTTTGTGAAATTTCAATTCTTTTTGTAAATAGTCGTTTTAAATGTAGGTTAAGGTAGGTACCCTTCTTTTAGGGCTTCTTACACCAGTTGCTGATATTGTTACAGATAGAAAACGGACAGATAACGTAATCTATCGGATAAAGCTGTCGGATAATATTTTCCGTTTTCACCACTCAAGTCTCTGTTAAAATATCGGGCAGCTAAACTGTCATCGATTTACCGGGGAGTTGGAACATTCCGTTCATTCAATTCAGTTCTTCAGTTCAATTCATTGTTGCGTTTCTATTTAATCCATATCTGTCGTGCCTAGCGGTCAAATAATGACCATATTAATTCATATCTGTCGTGTAACCATGGCAACCACGGAGGTAACATAGCAAAAGTTTTATTTAAATTTCGAATGATGCATGAAATTACATTGATTGCAGGCTTGTATAGCACTTTTCTCAAATAATGCGCGGAAATTGTTGAATAAAAAATTATATATACAGGGTGTTTTTTTTATATTATATTCAGATAGATCTCATCGAGCCCTTTCATTTGAGTACCATGAACAAGGGTCTAGCACCAGCTGTTCCGGAGATATGGCCAAAAGAGTGTTTTTTTTCTTCATTTGGCCATATCTCCGGAACGGCTAATACTAGACCCCTCGTGTTTGTACTCAAATGAAAGGTCTCGACGAGATCTAGTTGAATATAATATAAAAACACCCTGTATATACAATTTTATATGAATATACAGGGTGTTTTTTTATATTATATTCAGATAGATCTCGTCGAGCCCTTTCATTTGAGTACAAACACGAGGGGTCTAGCACTAGCCGTTCCGGAGATATGGCCAATTGAAAAAAAAACACTCTTTTGGCCATATCTCCGGAACGGCTAGTACTAGACCCCTCGTGTTTGTACTCAAATGAAAAGGCTCGACGAGATCTATCTGAATATAATATTTAAAAAAACATCGTGTATATTCATATAAAATTGTATATACAGGGTGATTTTATTTTATATTATATTCAACTAGATCTCGTCGAGCCCTTTCATTTGAGTACATGAACATGGTTCTAGCACTAGCCGTTCCGGAGATATGGCCAAAAGTATTTTGATTTGCCGATAGTATTGTGACAACCCTATGTCGTGATCGTTCAGTGCAGACGGTTCACAATTTTAATAAAACTTGATATTTTTTTGATTTCCGCGCATTATTTGAGAATAGCATTATACAAGCCTTGGCCTCAACCAGGCATTGATGGACTCACGTATGTGTGCCTCGGCTTCGCCTCGGCCTACATTCACACGCTCATCCATCAATGCCTCTGTTGCGGGCCGCGGCAGTAATGTACTATTTATAAATGAAACAGTGATAAATCCATATATCATAAAAAGTTAACACAAAACTGAAGTATTACCGCGTTAAATTCGAAAAAAAACAATCCATATCCGACAGATAAAGAAATAACAGCCCCTTGATCTGGCTGTAAGTTTATAAGACGGTATATCGGACAGATAAGGCAATCAGATACCTGTGAAAATGAAAAAAACGGGTATCTGGTAGATAACCTGCATATAGGGTATCTGGGGCTTTATCAGCAACTGGTGTAAGAAGCCCTTAATCTTTTAAATATAATCCTCTGACCCTAAGATTTTAAAACATAAAAATCTAGAAAGATATAGGTACTTACCCTAAAATTATTTCGGAAAATCATGGTTCTTCTAGCATGGTATTTTACATTTTATTACAATTGATCATATTTTAAATACAAAATTTAAAATTAACTTAAAAATTAAATTGACCCTAAGATGATTTTTAGTTAGTGATTTTTATTTTAATAATGCATAGTTTATATCTTTCTCAAAAAACTTTATATTATGGCAGGCCTTATTTAAATTAAGTAGGTAAATGCATTGTAAAATAAAATTATTATGAGTTATATTAGTGTCTTTTAGTTTTTTTTTGTTTCTATGTCTGTACATAAAATTTATTTAATAAATGAGTATGTTATGGTAGACCTAGCAGTAGCTGCAAACATTTTATTTTTATTTTATTTTATTTTATTTTATTCAGGAAACTTACAGTCTAAAGAAGGAGAACAAATAATAATGAAAACAAATAATAGAACATAGACAGATACAGTTTCCACAGATTACAAGAATACATAAATTAGGTACACAGCAATGACTAGTAGAACAGAACATAAATTTACGAAGAAGATAACTTTATAGATAAAGATATAATATATATATATATATATAATGCAATTGTGAGATAAAAACATAGTGTATATATATAGAAATAGGAAACGGAAAGTATATGTATAAATATATAACGAACAATAAAGCTAAAATGCAGATGATAATATTAATTATTGTAGGTAGGGTGATGTGCAGGTGTAAAATGTATGATTAAGTATGTATGTATACATATATTAGGTTAGACTGAATTAGATATAAGAACCTCACTCTCACTGGATGCGACTGGAGCCGGCGTGCGCCTGCCTCAGCGAGCGCTTCAGCTGGGGCAAGCCGACACTGAAGAGATCAATGTCCAAATATGATTTGTTATATGAATCGCAGGAGCGTCTAAGGAATGAGTTTTTGGCATAGTTTGTACGCGAGAACGGGACAGAAAATAAATTCTTGCATCGGGTTAGTCTGGCATTACAGCGAAACGACACCTTCGAGAGAAGGCTGGGGGAATTAGTATGCCCGTTTATGATTTTGTACAATAGTGTGATGTCTCTGCATTCGCGTCGTGATTCTAAACTTGGGAAAATAAGATCTTGGTTAGCAGCAGGGTCTAACGGAAAATTTCTGGTCCGATAAGAGACATACTTAACAAACTTCTTTTGAACACGCTCAAGTTTGTTAATATAGATTAAGTATTGCGGGTTCCACACAGTGGAGGCGTATTCCAAAATACTTCGAACGTAAGAAAAGTAAAGGGCTCTAAAAGTAGCGGGTTTGTCAAAGACTTTACAATTGCGCATTATGAAACCGAGCATTTTGAATGATTTAGCAGTGACATGATCGACATGTGCATCAAAAAGTAATTTTTGGTCGAGAATGACGCCTAAATCTCTGACCTGAGTCACACGCTTAACAAGTTGGTTGTTAATTTTATAATCATAAATGATGGGACGCTGTTTTCTAGTATATGTAATAGTGTTGCATTTAGCTATGTTTAAATGAAGTTTGTTATCTAAGCAATATTGGTAGAAACGATCTAGCTCTTTTTGTAATGTCTCACAGTCGGATGCATCGAACATTGCATGACTCAGCCTAGCAAACGGGATATTGAAGTACCTAGCTAAGTGGTTTTGCAAGTTTACTCCCTGTTTTATTTGGAATTTCTTCGTAACAGCTCTATCGTTGGAGGAAATGATGACTCACAACCTGTTTCTTAATTATTTAAATATCAGCTCGACCTTTATGAGATTACAGATCTTGATTGAGGAACTAATTATGATCTATGCATGTGTTATTTTGATAGAGGAAGGTAATAGGTAGCACAATTTAAAAATTAAAAGTTTAATGTGTTCTAAATGGCATGGTAACAATATATGACTGCTAGTGGGTATATTTACGTACCTATACTTAACTTCACTGATATTATTGTGAACATCTTTTAAAAATCTCATAAAAGTACCTAATATGATATTTTATGCTACTTTTTACCACACCTAACTACGGGAAGCTAGAGGTACCTATATAGCTGGACTTGTCTGTCCCTGTGGGTATCGAAGTCACGACCTGGGCATACCTGATAAGGTACCGATTTGTGGTCGTCAGCTGATGCGGGGAAGTCAAGGCGAGACGAGGAAAGCGGCCTCGACTCCTGCCATTGTGCAACACGCCCCGCGACCTCGCTCGCTGTTTGATCTACTTTACATGACGAGTTTATCACTCACTGACAGACAGCTGAGCGGCGGGTGATACGCGCGAGACGCGACAAGCCAACACGGCGGCTGTCGGTTCCGTCTAGACCCAGAAGTTCGCAAAATGTTACACTCGCAAAAATCCCAGTCACGCACACAATTTGGGTTGGGAGCTCTTTTAGAAATCGCAAAATTAAATTGTGAATCGAACTCACGACCTAATGGCGCTTGAGTCCAACAACCAAGACACAGGCCAAGGAGGCGGTCAAATGCAGGACATTCTGGGGGCATTATTTCCGGTAACATGTAAAGACAACATTCGATCATGGACGGGCGGCATACAGTGACCGTCGTAAATAAATAAATCATCGCAGCATCATCGCCAGGAATGCGCCGTGGCATGATTGCCATGACTGTGACCGCGCATAATGGCTGAAGGCGGAGCGCACAGTACTAACGCCTAGGAAAAATCTACCTACCTTACAAACTTCATAATGAAACGCAACCAAGGCACCTTAGACTTCTGGTTGGCATCATGCATAATTATAACAGGACACTCCAACCTGAACAAACACATGCAGATGGGCATCACAAAGAGACCCCTGCGCAGAGGGGCTGCAGGAGAGCGAGTCAGTGGAGCATTGCTGCTACACTGTCCCGCAAATTCAGATCCGAAACGGGGCTGGCTGCAGATCCCGACCTCTCGGCAACGAGCAACCTGCAACAGTGCTGCCGTCGGCCAGAAGCCCTATTCCACTACTTCAAGGAGTCGGGATGGCTGGACTGACGGCCTGGGGGCAATTGCACAAAACTCCCGCTTTCGTAGTCAGTTCAGGAACATAGCCACTGCCACCCCCGTCTAAGAATAAAATGATTAGTCTTCCTTTGTTAATCACACTGTGTTGCTCGGATCCGTCAATTACTTACTCTGTGGATCCGTTACAAATGAAATGAAAACCGTTTAAAATGAGATTAACTGCTATTTAGCGGAAACCATCTAGAATAATCTTCTCATGCAAAGGAAATTGCATCGGACGCTCTGGTTGCATTCCTTCGGTGTATTCAGTTGTTAAATATCCGATAGGCATTATCATTAGGCATGTAGTGCATTGCAACCAGCGGTACATTTCTTTGATATTGCATACTATTTCCAGCAAATTCTTATAGGTAATAGGTATGCATCTATCTTACTTACCGCCTACCTACTGAATGTTGCGTAAACTTAGCCCTGATTTCTTTCACTATTAAGTTGTTGGTTTGAAATTTTGGGTTGCAACTGGGAATATATCGAAAAAGTCACGAACGTACGTCGTACACAATGTGGGAGTCCGCAATTTTTTTAGTTTTCCTAAAAATATAGGGATCGGGGAAATTCTATTAGGTAAGTTGAAATTTCCATAATTTTTAGTTTTAGTTTTCCTTTAACAACTCGTTAAAAACGGGGTTTTTATTTTTCCCATCATTGGCGGGCAATTTTACATGTTCCATCCAAGTTTGTGGTTTTGTGGTGTTCTATGTTGTAATTGACAGACGGTGAAATCGTTTAAAAAGGTAGGTAGGTATGTAAGATTAGTGAATAGACATGAATGTGTAATTGTGCGAAATAAAACCACATTGCGGAGCATTTCATAAGAGTTGCAATAGTCGTCGATCGTTGGACATGGGGCTCGATTAACAATATCGTTTACTATACGACGCACATAAACGTCAACCTTCCATCCACGCTCTGGCGCAATGAAACCGCGAGCCGTTTGGAAATGGTCTGCGTTAGCGCAGATTTTCTGTCGGAATGATCAATAGGGCCGTAATTATTATATCTTTTACATCATAAATGAAATCTTTCATAGAATTTCCCAAAACAATAATTATTTTGCATTTTGACAGGTAGTTAATTTCGTTTTATGCAGGATTTGACTTTGGTGTGCTTTGGTGGCGTTCATTGGGGAAGGCCTATGTCCAGCAGTGGACGTTAAAAGGCTTATATGATGGTGATGACTTTAAATTCTATTATGCGGATGTAACTGTTTAATTTGTTGCTGTTTAATTAGGGTAAAAAATTAAACCTAACCTAACCTAACATGTCATGTCTCACAAACTTAAACACAAATTTTAGTGGGTACTAAGTCAAATACTTAGGAACTTAGGATGCGCCCTATGGAGCGACATAGTCGCATTGCGCGAAAGCTCTAAAAAGTGACACACACTGAGCGGCGGCGTTGCGAAGTGCGAAGCGGTTTTTTTCTGTAATGTTCGAAATAGTGTGAAGCCCTTTACATCAAAGCGGCGGCGGCGCGGCGCGTTCTTCATACAAACCTTCGCCGCCGCAACGCTTTCGCAACGCCGCAGCCCAGTGTCACGCTTAAAAGATGAAAAAGTAATTACACTAACTTCCAGCGACAAGTGGATTCGGGACGAATTCTTTCCATTAACGTAAGCACACTCGCATAATTTATTCATCAACTATTTAACGAAGTGAATGAAGTAAATTGACAGATTAATTACACAACAATTTTCGCACGAAGCGTTGAAAATGTATATAAGACCAGTACGTAATTGGATTATCGAATACTAAGAGCATATCCATGTAAAAGAAATCCGCCTTTCTCCAGTAACTTTGCAATCGAGCGAGAGAGCTTTGGGTCTTTGATGTCGATGTTTGATAGGTAATTATAGTCCCCGTAGAGTTTTATGGCGGCTGTGTGAAGTTGGCTGATTACTGCGAAATGACTAATTTTAGGTGTCAAAGGGGGAGCTGTGTCAATTTCAAGAAATGGTTCAATAATTCGATCAACCGAATCAAACTTTCAAGTTTTTGGACATCTCTATGTAGCACACTATCTCGCTTACGCACACATAGACAATTTGTGACTATATTGATTCAGCCGTCAAGAAATTCTACGACAACTACACATAGGTACTGATAAAGTATAATTTTCTCGTGGGAGGCTACTTTGAATCTAAATCTAGATTCAGGCCAGGACGAGTGCGTCCGGTCGTGCTCGTTTCAGTATTGATAAGGATTCCCCCTTATCAATAATGAAACGCATTTTTTTATTCATTTAGGCAATTGCCTAAGTAACACAAATATTTTATTTAATTCAATTCAATACACTTTATTGCACCTTTAAAATTAACAGACAAAAAGAAAAAAAACAGATACAATAATGTACATCTAGGCTGTCTCAACATCTTGGTAAAAATCTTCACTAATCCTACAAATTTTATAAAGGCGAAAGTTTGTAAGGATGTTTGTTACTCTTTCACGCAAAAACTACGAAACAGATTTTGATGAAACTTTACAGTAATATAGATAACTACACCAGGCTATAGAACCTCGGGAAGAACTGTCCCGCAGGAAAAACTTTTCTACAGGGGCGAAGCTTCGGTAAAAGCTAGTGTTACAATAAAATTCACGCCATTTCTCCGTTCAGTGCGCTGCTTTGTCGAGGGTATACAAGTCAACAGGGAAGAATGTAGTCCGTATAGGGTATGGTGGGTGATAGAGGTACCACCAAATACGAATGTTACTGTTTTATTGAATTTAATTTCAATTTCAGTAGGGACAATGTCTATTTTAATAATCAGCAGTGTTTATATCCTAATTATTTACTTACTATATATGCTAATAAATGAATTAATTTTCACTAAAACTTGATACTTTTAGGCACCTATACTTCAAATGTTCTAACTGTACCTAAAATGACGAACTTTACGGTCGGGCGGTAAGCGGTGTAATCGTCTTGACGCTTTTTGCAAAGGTACAGGTGTTTAGATCGTTACCCTCTCAAGACAACGTCCTCTACCAGTGGGCTGGTCACAGATTGTGGTCGCGTGTTGGCTGGAGCGTGCAGTGAAGGAAAATGAACCTAAAATCCTGTCTGTATAAAAACTGTTGGTATGAGGAGAATAGCTTTTCTAGTTTAGCCTACTGAAAGAGGGATGTAACGGGGCACATCGACAACAAACGCCAACCTCTAATAAAAATGCTATTAGTACCTACATTATGAGCACTAGGTTCCTTCTATCTCTACATACATAGTATAAAACAAAATCGCTTTCCGCGTCTGTCTGTCCCTCTGTACGCTTAGATCTTTTAAACTACGCAACGAATTTTAATGCGGTTTTCACTATCATACAGATAATTTATTCCGGATGTTTTATGCAGGTTATATTTACAGAAAATATATAAAGTCAATGTTTCAGAGCGTCAGTGGCCTCGGGGATAAGACGCGACCTATCATATCGAAAGGTCCGAGGTTCGATCCCCGGTTGGGCCATGTACCAATGGGTTTTTTCTCGAAACTTAAGTACATGTACTGACTGCTCTCAAATGGTGAAGGAAAACATCGTGAGGAAACCTGCATACGCCGAAGAAGAAATTCTTAGGCGCATGTGAAGTCCACCAACCCGCACTGGGCTAGCGTGGTGGACTGTAGCCCGTACGCCCTCGTTGAGAGGGTAGGCCTGAGCCCCAGCAGTGGCGAGATTAATAGGCTGTTGATGATGATGATGAATGTTTCGTAAAAACGCAGAATTTTGGACGCTTTCATTGCTAACGCTGATTAAACTTACGAGATAAATGGTGCATCTACAAAAAAAGTCCATGATGACTTTGTCTGTACACAGAAGTGATAGTTGCCTACCTACTTCCAAAATCCACGCGTACGAAGTCACGGGCAACAGCTAGTAGTTTACAAACCTTAGAAAATTTGTTTAACTAAGTATAGCCCGCTCTACAAATTGCAATAATTGCTTTAATGAACACCGCAAACTATCGAAATCAAAATCCTTGGCCCATTAACTACAGTTACGCAATCTGATTTGTTATCTCTTCTTCCGCTCGTTATTGAAGGCCCAATGTGTACGACGAACCCACCTTCCTTCCTACTTCCTTCCGACCGCATATCTTTAAACAATTAAGTTAATTTAGAATTACTACAAGTGAACTAAACGCATTGGATTTTTAGCTGGAATTTTTAGAATTCCGTAATCCTACAGGGAACCCCATAAGATCGTCCAGTCCGTCCGCCTGTCTACCGCAACGTCACTACTTTTACAAATTATGAACCGAAATGCATGAAAATTTAGTACAATGATTGTTTTTATGTACGAGTAGATCTTAATTTTAAGAAAGTAAAAAATATAACACTTTAGAACCTTATTCCAAATACAATTGCAAACAAACAGAATAGTTTTATTTAGCAGTCGGGTGACGAAGATAACAAGCATCCTCATATAAATTCGCATGAACAATGTCATAAAGTCAAGATAAAAAGTTGGTTGTTAATTTTATCTCTATTTTCGTATTTACGGATGTGTCTGAACGAGTTGATTACTTCAGTAAAATATTAACAACTCCCCCTCCCCCTCCCTTGTCCTCCCGCTCCTCTGTACCTACCGACCCCTCCCCTCCTTCCTTCCTCCCCCTTCCCGTTTGCGAAATATTAAGCTTTAAAGTGATAACTTTTGTTAGAGTCTCGTGTTGAACTAGACTACGGAACACTACATTGCGCGTGGGCCGACTCGCACTAGGCCGGGTTTTTTTAGTTGTATGCTACAGTTTAGTTGATCTATCGGAACCACGGGGAACGGGTGGGTGGAATTTGTAACTTTTCTCTGTCATTTGTGTAATAAATACTATCTAGGTATCTAATCTATGGCACACATTCTATGTACCTCCTCTAAAATATTCCGTCGTATAATGACCGCATTGGACCGCCCATACCCGAGAACAAATTAAATAATTACATACTACCAAGATATTTTATTTGATGTAGTAACCAACCGCCATAGCCGGAGGCTAAACAACTCGTCTTTGTAACAAATCGTACCAAGGGCATTTACTTAAACCAACCTGTTATGATGCAATCTCATAGAAACAACAACTAAAAATAGTCTTGCAGTCTCTCATACATATAGACAATCGTCATCATATCAGCCTGTAGACGTCCACTGCTGGACAAAGGCCTCCCCCAGGGATCTCCACGACGACCAGACAATACTATCGTGATAAATCAGTAGAGTAGAATTGTCAAAGTACCAGCTACTGTATTGTGCCTACAGGGTGCTCCATTAAAGATTCAATTCCTTCTGAGTAATATAGTAGGTATATTAAATTAAGGAAGACTGAAATTTAACATTGTTAATTAAATGTTAAATTAGGTATTTCTAAAAAGTAGGGAAAAATGTAGGTATTCATTTTCCTTGAATTGAATGTTTGTATATTTGTATATTTTTTTATTTGCAAACATTATCATTACAGATATATATCCAAAGCGATAAAGTTGACGTCAAATTATTACAATTAAATTAAATTAAAACATTAAATATTGAGCAATAAAATTACAAACTAATAGCTAAAATTACCAACATTATGCAATTAAATTACTTATCATAAAACATGTCCAATTTAATATATATATTTACAATAATTAAACAATGTCAACAATATTTATTACAATATTTACCTACCTACTTTATTTGCTTAATAGACGTGTTGCAGCCTCATTGAATGCCGCAATTGAACAATGGAACAAATCGATGGATCTTGCAACTTCATTTAATGTTCGCAATGCAGTTGTGATCGGAGCGTGGTAGAGAATGTTAGTTCTGCACTGTGGGATGTCGAACGTCTTGTTTCGAGGTTCCCTGCGTAGTCTGGGATTTGGAACCACTAATCCCACAGCTGAGAGCACCTCTGGATTTGATATAAAATGTTAAATTTTATGGTCTTCCTTTAATTTAAGATACTATGTTGCTTAGAAGGAATTGATTCTTATGATTGACTCTTTCGATCGGCTCCACAAAAATACGGGATGTTTTGTACATTCGTCCGGTTTGATTCCCAGCTCAGTCAGGTGATTGGTTAAAAACTTTTGAATGTAGTTCTGCTTATTTTCGAAATTAAAGGAATGTTCCCTTGCAGGAAAATTTGCTATCATCAATATTTAGGGTATTTTTCATCCAATCACGGCTTTGACATTCCCACTCTGAATATGTCTCCAACTTGAACCGGATCGCGTTAACCTATCGACCCACTCGACTAACCGCACGCCGCAACGTGACGGTACGAGCGGAGATAACATCTTAATAGTTGTTACACCGGTAACGGTTAATTAGCAGAGTTAACCGGTGGGATGCTGCTCTCGAGGTTTTCACAAAAACAATGCATTCGGTCGAAAAATAAGACTGTATTTATAGTTGTAGTTTTACATGTAACTAAGTTTATTAGGTCGCTAAGGGTCTTACGCGGCTCTGTGTATAGTGTACCTATTCGAGCGTCCGAGCTATTCGAGCGGCAGCACAGGGTGGTGGCGTCGTGCTGCTGCACGCACCGCGAGGGTGCGGAGCGGTAGGCACTATTGTCTCTGCCCGAGGCAGGCCGCTGTGACCGTAGCATGGGATCATGTAATCAGTATCCGGAGTCTTTCTTTTTGCGTCGAGGGTGGCTACCGTGGGGTTTTGGTTAACCCCCCCCCCCCCCCCCTCTAGAGAATGCATAAGGCATTTCCCCACGTTAAAACAAAGCGTCTAGTATTCTGATTCATTTATTCATCCATAACCTATCTATAGTTTTATCCTCGCTCATACAAGATTGAGATTCAACATTTTGAGAATATTCAACATTTTGAGAATTCAACATTTTGAGATTCAACATTTTGAGGATTCAACATTTTGAGATTTAACATTTTGAGAATCCAACATTATGAGATTTCAACATTATGAGATTTCAACATTATGAGAATTCAACATTTTGTTCCTAGCGGATTTTCGTCTGCAATCCCACCCACGGTTATTTATGAATAGATCGTTCGATACTTAAGAAAAAGGAAGGAATTACTGCCGCGCGTTAAATGTCTATCTAATTAGCCAAACGTATCTCTCATCTCAACAGATGTTAACATTCGATCGACATTACACTCACGTTCCTTTTCACCCACGGCACGGACATCAAAAGACAGGCTCTTACGTACATAGAGAGCTAATCTAATCGCTGTGGAGTGATCAGTTCGTGCAATGGAGCGGGAAATTGCTCGGTGCGTCCGCGCAGCACCGGATGTCTGCACGGATGGTATCGCGATACAGACTATATAGTGAATGCATTATGAAGATGTGACAATGTTGCAGGCAACTGGATTGAATAGAATTGATAGAGGCATTTGCCAGAGTTTTTTCACTTGACACTACCCTACCACAACTTACGTATTTTCCAAAGGAGTCCTTGATGTTAACATAAATTATATACCTAACTGGAATGGTTGTAGCCAATGTATTTTTTGTATTTGAGACTGAGCGAAGCGAAAGAGGTGTGTCAGGATCGCGATACTTGGCGCTCCGGTCCTTCTGCCTACCCCGTCAGGGACTTAGCATGAAAATATGTTATGTTAATAACTATTTCTCTTCTTCTTAACTTCTCCACTCTTGGCGGACTCCCACTATCTTCTTCAACTGCTGGTACAACGAGCGAATTCATCATCATCATCATCATATCAGCCTGTAGACGTCCACTGCTGGACAAAGGCCTCCCCCAAGGATCTCCACGACGACCGGTCGACGAACGAGCGAATTGGTGTAGTTATATTCTGGGTTTTCCTCTTCGCCTTTTTCCTTCCGTCTTTTCCTCGATAGAAGTAATAATTTGGTCATGTCTGCTAAGGAGGTGACCGATTCAACACATTTTTCTAGTCATAATTATTTACGGGTCTTACACAGGAATAAGTCTTATTTACCTTGCCAGACGTTAACCTGTAACCTGGTCGAAACGTCGGGCAAGGTAAATAAAACTTATTCGTGTGTAAGACCCGTAAATAATTACATAATTATAAATACAAAGCGCGAAAGTCTAAAATGTACCTACATTTTTTTATTATTATAAAGATTTTTGCTAAACTCTACAAAGCTATAGAGAATTTATATTGCATGCTGCATATTAATATTAATAAAGTCCGAGGTTATTGACCGCGCTTGTGCACTTGTATGCACTCAGTTAAGTTGTACTTACATTTGCCGTCAGAAGTGGAAACATTTTGAAGTGTTGCCAATCACTGCAAACCGCAATCTTGAGTGAGGGAACTCTGTAGTCTTTATGTTATATTATATACCTATTAGGAAACAAATAATATATATTTAATGGCGCCTTATTTCACAGCGATTTTGTTAGAAATCGTCCAGCCTACGAAGATATTGTGAACAATTTTATAGAAACCTCAGTTTCCTTTATGAGTGTTATGAGAATTGTTATGTCTTCATAACAATTACTTGGCGACGTTTATTAAGATGAAATTATTAAGATATAACTGTATCCTCTTTATTGTTTACTCATCTAAGGCACATTCTAAGGTACCGTACCGTTAAGGCTAGACGCAAACTCGCGGTTTTAGTATATTCGGCCAGCACATTACCAGTAGATGGATTACGACTTGATAAAACTGGCGTAAATTCACACCTATACGCCTACCATGAGTTGTCAACGTCAATACTCGCTAGCGAGTACGTAAAAACGATCTGTACCTCTCTGCCTTTCGTAATTAGTCGAAAAGAGATAGCATTACTTAGTATTTTCGTCGCACACTGGACTACTTTTGTTCTACAACTTTTCGAAAATCGCAGTAATTTTTTTGACATAAAAGACATTTTTTGACTCGGAAAAATGAACTTACTTTAGTACATACATAGCCTTTTTAGCTTGTTTCACGTAGCAATTAATAAGATGCAGTGGCTGCACTACTACTGGCAAGGAAAAATAATAGTATAATCCACTGGTAATCCTAAAAGAAGTGACCAAAGCACCTAAAAATAAGGAACTGTTCCTTCAATAATATATTATTTTCTTTTTACCGAATTTTTCATAAATTTCACATCTAAGTCCCAAATAGCTCAATCGGTCTAATAATTTTCGAGTTATCAAGCGGTGGTCCATCGAAAGCGTCAGATAGACTGACGGACAAAAAAAAACTTCGCTACCTAGCTAATCCTAAAATATGTGTATTGAAAACGTATGTTTGCAACCCCCTTTATCAACTTACGGGGCCCCAAGTGATCGCGTAGCTTACTTATATGGCCGCGAGCGCTCGTGTTTGCGCTTGGACGTGCTCGCGAAACCATTTTGAGGTTAAACACCCCAAGGTTTGTTGACACTGCCTCATTCAACACATACAGCCTAAAAATAGTTTGTTTATTATGCTAGAATAGTTGTTATGAAAGAATTCATGTGTGATATAGTGATCCTTATCTAACTAATAACTACAGCTCAGAGAAGTGTCTATTTTCAAGCGACTTCGAAAAAAAGGGAGGTTCTCGGCTGTATGTTTTTTTTTGTTTACGCGTTATATATTTGCCAATTTGTGAACCGATTTAAATGTTCTTTTTTTATTGAATAGGCTTTAAGTAGGTATTCCGGGATGGTACAATTTCAATTTGAAAACAATATTTCACCAGGGTGGATAATTTTTAAAAGTTGGGGATGAAGAAGTCGTCAACATACATAAATCATTTTACAAAGAATTCGGTTTTATTTTATGTAAAAAGTCCGATTATTAGATTTCACTGTTTCGAGCCGTGTGTCGGAATTCGGATTTTCAATTTTACCCAGACAACTTTATTTGACCATGGTATGTCTGAATGCTATCAATCACCTATCCACAGTGGGTACGGTCGACCGCAGGTCAGTGGAAACAAATCCAGTTTACACTGGTATCTCATAGTATTGAAACTCCCTAATATTCTAAGCCAGATCAAGGTCAAAGTGTTTCCACCGATGTACGGTCGACTGTACCAAGTTTAAACAAATCGGGTTATCCGTCACGGCGTGATTGAATCCTCACTCTGGCATCCATAATTTTGTTTTCTTCACCGAATAAAATCAAATCTGGATACATAATTAACTTCAAGCAAGAGCAAGCTTCAGCGAGAACGGGATTCGTTTGAGAACTTTCTTAATTTTCCGCCTTTTTTTTCATTAATTGATTTATCACGTCAGCCGTTTTTCGATACGTTGATTTAATTTAATTGAAACTGTGCTAAAAGTAACAGTACTTTTAGTACAGTACCTGCTTAAATAGGTATTTTGTTTTTTTCTAAGTCTTGGCTGTGTAAATTGTAATTAGAATGGAAGATCGTAAATACTGCAATAACAACTCTGATATCGTTTCCCTCTTCCGGCCACCTTCTTACTTCGTTATCTGCTCTCGTTCGAATCCTGTCAAAAAATGAATGATTATTGAAAATATGTAAAAATGCAACGAAATGAGAATATCAGGTAACTTTAACTACCTTTTCATTATTTTGAGTGGCAATGTAAGTATTCTAAACGTGCAATTATAGGGGACAAATCGAGGGATTCCTCTAGTCATGTGAATTTGTCACTTGGGAAACATAAAACAACAAATGTCGAATACAGTATGCGCAGGACATCGTCCGTTACGAATGTTCTTGCAAAACCATTCGAGGCGTAGCTTTCGACTCCTGCGCAAGGACATTCATTTCAAACGTTTGAAGTCATTCCCATACAAGGTGCTTTAAATGTTTGGTTAAAACATCTTAATGAAACCTATCAGAGTACCCTCCGCCGCCAGAATGTTGGAAGCTATAGCTAGCTATAGCTTAAGCTATATATGGTATAGTTTCTTGTTATGAGCTTGCTATGTACCCATTTAGAAGCTAGTGTCAGGGTTGAGCTCACGGAAGTAAATCATTGGTTGAGCCTACATACACAAGTGCACTTTGAACCCATTTCGTAACTGAGATCGGTAACCAGTTCTTTCTTGTATCTAGTTACGCACCAAATGCAGAGATTCAAGCCCAATTCATACCCTTTCAGCCTTTGGACTGTTAAACGCTGTTAATCTCTTATTCTTCCGCAACTAAGCACCAACCAAGTCACGATTGAAAATCAATCAACTGGGATGATTTGTAGGAGTATTTGCCACACCTTGTACCTCAGTTTCAATTGCGATGCGCATCGCATCGTCGCACGCGCACAACGACCGACGCGAGTACGTACGTGATCCAACTGGAGTTAGTATTAATTATCACCTTTCCAGTATCGGTTGCTGCTCTCAAGGTGGCAAAACGGTGACCACTTTCGATTTTTTTTTCGCCGATGGTTTGACAGGCGAGTGGTAAGAGGCGAGTTGAACAAGGGTGGCACAGGTGAAAGCTGCAAACATTATAATTGCGCAATTGTAAAAACCTGTACGGTGTCCAAATATTTATTTGGTCCTCTCGTATTTTTCTTCATTGCCATCCACTGAGAGTTCATTCGAAAATGCCCCTGGTTTTTATCAAACGGTCTGTCCTTTCTAAGCATATCTGAGATCTTTACCAAAACCATGTCATATATGTCGATCCCAGATGCGCCGCCCGTCGCGAATCCTATGATAGTTTCGACAGGTGAATGGTGAACATTGACCACTCCAAGCCTTTTAAATTAAAATGAACAAGATATACTTAGTTGAAAAAACGCCTTCTGTTACGTGGGATTCCGGGATCGATTCCCGGCTTAGCGGATATGAATCTTGCGAAGTGATTTTCCGGCAGAGCCCTGTTATCTACTCCGTTCTTATCAGTATGCAGAATCTGTGCGTTCAGACCACACAATGATGTCACCAACCAAATCCCATTTTTCCTTGTTGGCGAACTAACACGCCATCAGTATTTGTGATTTTAGAATATCTCTTGATTTCGAAGTCAAACTTAGGTATTATTAATATTTGTATTGTATCAAATTGTATTGTACCAATCATCTCTTTATAGGTTCATGACCAGGACTTTCCTAAATTAATGAGGTTTATGCCCTAAACACGTAGGGCATGAGAGTTGAAGAACGAACCATAATGCGCAGACGAGTTCGTATAATCATAGATTTATTCTCTATGCCCTTGTTAATTTCTGCAATTATAATTTGAGTTTACTTTTTAAGTTTAGATACAATCACAGTATCTTTAGCACTCTGGATTTTTCCTTTCAACTCTAGGCAGCCATCTTCGCATCTCAACCGAATTGTTCCCAAGGCCTAGAACTCTTCAAAACGACCTCGAATATAAAGGACCAGTATTTTCTCCAGAGTTTATGTAGCTACTATAGTTAGCTATTTATAGAGCAAGCTACATAAGGCACCCGCGGTGCCATGCGGTGCCATAGCCATAGCATGGCGCTTACAAAAATAAAGCAAACTTCATCACCGGACGGCGCATGCGTTCACTTTACTGTTGATTCATTCCGACATTAGCAAGCTCGCGAACCGCATTTAAAAAGTTATACTTACTAAAACAGCTTTTGTGCTGCTACTGTGCGTTGTAATAAGGATAACCTTTATTATAATTATAACATCTGTTTGAATGTTATCTTTCTGTGTATAACTGCCCCGCTAAAATTTCTAAATCAGCTATAAATGTTTTAATACTGTTATCAGTCAGAACAAAAGCTGTTCAGTAAGCTAGCTGAAAGAATAAGAAGATACTACTTTACTTGTTGTACTAAAAGAATCTGTAACTTATAAATATTTTTACACCCCGAAAATTGTTACCGGAAACCCAAAGCACAGAATGCGCATGGGCGGGCATCGCCGCGGCGGTCAGTGACATAAATTTGCAACCTCTGACCAGAAGACAAAATACAACAACAAAATTTTGCCACACGTCTCCTTTGGTTTACGATCATAAGTTCAACAGTTTTGTGACGAAACATTGAACCATCTACAGGATGGCACATTCTCAACACTTGCCGGGCACCTGCGATTCCCGTAATAAACGAACGATGGCATTTAGGCGAGAGGTTGAACCGCATTGCTGGCTAACGACCTTGCATACTATTACCGTCTGATTATATTGCTTCATCATCCGTCGATGCCGGTCGGTAACGAGAGCAAAAACTTTTTGCGTTAAGAGCAGCCTACTTGAACGCGGTCCGATAAAACTGACTTTATAGCGAAGGTTTTTGTCCTTCTGTCTGTTTGTCTGTCCATCCAGCGTGTAACTGGACAATTACAGGACTGGACCGATTGAGCTGAACTTTTCCATACATTTTGAGGTCTTGGCTCTTCGATAGGAAACGATTTCGGCGATATCTGATGGTAACTCGCTCCCTGCGGTCTGCCGAAACGTGAAGCAATAATAGTTAAGCTCGACTGGCTGAAGAAATCGCCAGCCACATTGCACAAGAAGGACTCTAGAGGCCTTATACATAGCAGCAAGAATCGAGATGGGGCGGAATACGGATGCGTAAGGTCCGGAGTACCTAATTCATTACAAGTCCATTGCTACACCTGTTTTACTAACCAGAACTACCAAACGATTAGCAATGTCAGGTATCAACTAGGATTAAGAAGCCATTCCTAATGAATTCTCCAAACAATTTGTGGAATGGAAGTTCCCACGATCCATAGTTTAACGTAGAATGTAATTGGCCATATCGACTTTTTACTCTTAAGCTTCACTGTAATATCGTATTAGTTGCTTTCACCACATTGAGTGACAGTGAGGAGAATCAAGACACTTTTTTATCACTGTTCAAGTATGCCTTTCTTTTTATCTGAGATATTTGAAGATCACTTTCGATTATTACCGGTATGGCGTCATACGTAATCATGGTAATAGTACTATATTTGGTTGCGAAATTATATGCTATTCAGTCCGACTCAATTATTATGCTCCGATACCTTTGCGCTGTCTAATTTTCGGCCGTTTCCAGTAAGCTTACCGAATACCTCAGTAGGTAGCTGCTTTTCTTTAGTGAGATTATGACCGAGCATCTCTGGTCAACAGTCAAAGTCAAAACTATTTTATTGCATGTAAGTACACTGGGTACATTTATACAACCTCAATTTTTTATCTACCACCGCTTCCAAGGTGTTATCGCTGGGAAGAAGAAGCGGCGCAGCAGTGACTTCTTCTCTCTAAAATTACCCTTGCAATGCAGCGGTGCAAAGCAATTTTTCTGGATTTGTGGTGTTCACCTAGCGTACACATATGGATGCGAATCAAGAAGTTTCAAATCTCTTTGGTCGCGCGCGCGCTCGGCAAAATTTTTGATTCATGATGCGAATCATGAAGTTCGGTCTGGCATATCACATTAAGTAAAATAAAATTTATATTTATCCTGAATTTCATACTTTAAGCTATAAATTGTAGCTCTACTATTTCGCATATTTCGTCTTGTCTAGAGCTGGGTAGTATTGGGACCGCTTTCAGGTTCACTTTCATTTGCTTTCCAATGCAAGGGGAATGTCACTTTATTATCATTGTGTGCGCCAGCCATACACCAGGTACTTAGGTCTGCCTCTACAAGCTGAGCTGATTGATTATTTATTGGAACTTTCCGGTTTGTGTGGTCTACAACTTGTTTGTTATCAGATTTCTATGTTTATTATTAGTTGGAAATTTCTTGTTTTCTTGAGTAGACAACTATGGGTCTTATTCTGCATATGTATTATACATAATCCACAGAATCCAAACTTTGAAGCCGAACTATGATAACATATGATAGCATGTTGTATGGACGTGAAACTGCGAGTGGTTACTTGTGTTTAATATTCAAAATATTACGAACACGCATTTGGAACAGGCATTTGTAATTCTCAGACTAACATAACCTATTCTAATTTTCACCGCCTGTTTTCTTGATAGGGCCTCTTACGTGGCACCGATTGCGAAAGTTGCTATGGGATTATTTTATTTATTTATGTTGTAAGCTTCGTAGCGCTTACTTGTGTCTTCTGTGTTAACTTTAAACCCGTGTAGGAACATCGTTTGACCTATTTTCACTACCTACATTGTAATGATTTTATGAGCAGATTCAATTACTTATCAACTTCAATTAATCTTATCATCAGTGTCATCCAAGCTAAACTTTATCTGAACCCCAGTTCCCACAGTTACGTCACCCTTACGTCACATCCCAGCACACTTTCATTGTTTCACCTGTATTAGCCGAAATGAGATAACATTTTATTTGTCACGACTCTGGGAACATTTCTTTTGACTTTCCATCTTGTTAGTATTAACAAAATACCGCGTAACCTCTTCCATTGTGCTGTCTTTCAAATATTCTTAAGTGATACATCATTGAATTATTTAATTTGTCTTCTTACTACGGCTATTACGTACAGCGCCTTCACTAAAGCACTTACGAAACAGAGAATTTTAGACAAATTACCTTTCTAATAAGTTTTGTCTAATGACATTTTGAATACTACTGATTCTATCAGCTGTTTTCAAAATGGCCACCTTACCAAAAATACTTACAATCATTGGATCTTTTTAACGATTATAAAGTACCTACCTTCCTACTTCTTCTTTTTTTAAGTTATTGCCTATATTCGTTCTTCAATACCACTAATTAAACCCAAGATGGGTCACGTCACCTCGTTTGTCATATTTGAGTTGTGTAAATAAATGTAGGTACCTAGTACTTAATAATTGTTTGTATTTATCACGCGTGTTAGCTTTCACTCTATTGCTCGTTTAAGTGCATAATGGTATACTAACGACAATGCTTATGTTCAACCATATACGGGGATTGTCCATAAAATCAAACCATAAAAATCTGGTCGAGTAAGAAAGTTTGCCATAATAGTCATTAAGGGTTTCAAGCTAACTTAACCAACAACTGAGTTACCTTCGTTTGTTACAGTATACCTTTCAATTAATTCAGTGTGGGTCCAGCCAGGGACGTGACTGATGCACGAACGTTATACCAAGGGTATTGTCTTTTGGAAGCTTTTGAGTCACGATGGAATTTCACCTTCAATGTTGATTGTACTATCTAAGTCTATACTCTTCAGTCGGTACCTCATTATCGAGGATAATGATTCCGGCATCGGTTGCCATCTTCTCCCCTATATAGTGTCCTTGCCACCTGTTATACTATGTTAATTACTTTTAAATTTATATTGTGCTGGCTAAGAATTTTTAGCAAGATCCTAACTGTATGCTGCAGACATTTTAGTCAAATATCCTCCACTCGCATATACTCCACTTATTTCGATCTCATTTCTTCGATATATTCCGTGCCAGAATTTTTGGCACAGAATTTGGTATTGTAAGTGGATAATTGTAAATTGAACCGTACCTCGGCAACAATGCTATGTCCTCGTTTAGGAATGCCGGCGGACCGTTTGTTTGCTTTGTATTGATAACCCGTCCACAGGTGCTGCAGATGTTGTGGACTCGCAAATGATAACGTAAGAGGCTATTTCTAGCCTCACTAGTGACGTTTTATCTATTTGTTTATCGATAACTGCATCGATTATTATCGTAGTCGTTTCTTTCAGCATATATTCGTCAACTGATGCTTGCTTTATCTTGTCCTTCTTGATCAATCTGTAACCTTCTGGTTCAGGTTCGACATAATGGTCTGCCTGGTTATAATATATGAAATATTAATGAACCCTATGTCACTTATTCTTCATTTTGTTTACGATTACCTATCTTAAATGTACTTCCTATTTTTTTTTGTAGTAGGTTTCTTTCTACTTAGATGCGTTGTTCGCGTTCGAAAATAACCGAACATCGAGTCGAAGCGGTTTCGGTTATGCAAACCGTCTCTACGCCATCTCTGCGCCGCAGCCTTCGACCGCAGCTGTCCCCAGTGCTTCTCTAGAAGCGCGCGGGCGCAGTCGTGCGCGACATTCCGATTTTCAATTCTCAAACACTATCGATACAGTGCAGTGACGTCCCTGGATTGTGTGCTTTGCTTGTGTTTTGGAACTTCTTCTCTTTATTTAAAGCGATAGAGAGATAGATGTAAATAGTTCCGCTTTTTGGATTCATATTGAGGATCTCTCGGTGGCTTTTTCCGGTGAGTTCAATTTGAATTGACGGTTAAGCCGTTGCGTGGTGATCGAGTATGAAATATAAATAAGCTCTGTGAACGCACTACGCTTAGTATTAATTTGCAGTATTAAGACAATATGTTATTATTCATGCATAAGCAATTCAAAGAATGTACCTACCTATCAAGTATATTTACTCAGCTGTTTTTTTTTCAGGTCTGCTGTAGTTTGACACTTTACGGTGAGTCTAAACTAAAGCCTAAAAAAACATTTTAAAGGCACGTGCATACCTACAGGCCTACAGGTCCATCTCGTACAATGATTTGTCTTTAAAAGGTCAAAGGAAAAGGTCGACGAGCAGGAAAATGCAGGAAATAATACATGTGCAAGCGTACGTCATTACATTAAAGTGTAAAATAAGTTTCCAAGTTTTGCATTTACATAGGAATTTTTGCATATTTTTATAGGAAAATATAGTTTTTCAGCTTTCCTGTTCTTATTGTCACTCATGCATGTTGTTGGGTACTTACAATATTTTTTTTTGATTTTGTCTCATTGGATGATTCTTTAAAGGTCCATTTTATTCAATTTGATCGTTTTCTCTCAATCTTTATGGCATCTAAAATAAAACTTTATCTAATCTCGATCCCAAACCGCCATGTGTTAGAGATAAACTTACTGTGTTTTTATGTTTATATTATACAACGTGATCCTGTTATGAAACCGAGAGTACAAGGTTATCAATGCATCTCAATATCTACTATGTTGTGATAAGTAATCAGTCAATCATTATTTAAAGATATCTCATGTTCACATTTCTTATCTTATCTTTTTATGGGACATGAAATACCTGAAGACACTTCGACCCTTTTGGAATACCTAAAATTGTGTGCACCAACATCGGTGGCCTAATTCGTTTTAGGTGAACTTCACATAACTTTGTGAAGTTCACCAAAAACGGATCAGCATATTATGCCTTTTAATAGAAACTCGAATGCTTGGCGTATGCAGGTTCCTTCATGATGTTATCCTTCACCGAAAACATGTAAATGAATGAACCATTAGTTCATCATCATAACAGCCGAAGAACGTCCACTGCTGCATAAAGGGGGATCTCCACAACGACCGGTTCCGCGATAACCTAAAATATTTGTTATACCGGAATAAATAAAAATATTTAAACAAACATCTTGCGTAAAATTGCGCGTAAGCTAAATGAAGAAGATGTTCTTGTCGTGTGGGAAAAGTCCTCCATTCGGCATTAGGCCAGTGGCCAGCGTGGTGGACTAGGACTACCCCCAGTATACGCTGCCTTTGATCTTTAACCTTTTTCATGGGTTTTACGGCCAATTGTAAACGCCGTCGTTGTCTTGGCCATTCGTAGTTTTTAATATTGAGCATACAACACGGCCTCCACAATATAGGGTACAACTATTGCCGGTAGGCGATCCACACTGCAGTTCACCTCCTCACTAAAATGATAATAGCTTTAATGAAGATTTAACAAGAGACAATGATTATTTGATTTGATCGCATTTGACACAATGAATAAACCTGCTCAGATATTTTTCGTATGAGGTAACTGGCATACAGATTGTAGCATATAGGATTTATGATGCATATTATTGTCTGACTTTTGCAACTGGTTCGGTCTATATCAAGTTATTTTCATGGACGACTTCAAAATTCCAACAGCAAATTTCCATTTCGCTTAACATATTACTACTAAACTAACTAACATATCAGCAGTCGACTTGCACGAATATATTATTTAGTTTATTGAAGTGACAGGTATACTATACAGATTCCGGAAAATTAATCTGACGTTGTAAAAGTATTCAAATTACAATCAACTAGACTGTTATTTCACGCATAACATCTAATTTCCTCTGGCACAAAATTTGAAAAAAAAAACAAGTTTTAATAATATTCATAAAAACAGACCTAAGAATCGTTGAACTTTTTAATAGGTAACCTAAGTGAGGTAGATAAGCTCAAAGTTACCAAAACCTCCATTTAATTAATTCATAGCAAACCAGTCCGTTACTAGTTCTGAATAAATGACGAGAGACCTGAATCGGCGGAAAGGTCACAAGGAGCTGATGAGTTCACTTTATAATGTGGCACACGTGTCGGTCTCCACGTGCCGCCGGCGCCGCCACCGTCCTAATATCCGTAGCGAATGCTCGAAGGCCAAGAACCGACTGGTACGCTAAGGGCCCGATTCTTAGCATTCTTCATCCAGCCGCTTACGATAATATTCTTGTTTTCTCTATAAATAAACCAAGGATACCTGAATAAACCTCAGTTAAATCGTCAAGTTGTTCTCTGATTTGTTAACTTTTGAAATATCATTCTAGAACTTTTAAAGCACCCATAACGACTTTTGATTCCATTGGTTTTTTTTTCCACTGTTAACTCTGTAGTGAAAGTTCTATTGAAATATACCAAATACCCAGTTAATTTAACCATTTTACGTAACTGATAGAGACGGAAATGTTTGTTATTCAATTCTTTATTTCACCGTGCGAGTCACAAAAGACATTAATATATTCATAAAAGTGTAAAAAGGTAGCCGGAAGCGGCTGGGTGAACCGGACCAATGAATGACGGACTGGATGAATGTAGGACCGGATTTTTTGGGGAAGATCTACCTATGTCCTTATGGTTCGTTCTTTCGATTTGACGAGGGATCGTTCACCGGACACTTCGGTGTGAGACTCCTCCTACAAAAGATCGAACTATCGCAGACTATCTGTAGAGACTTGGAGAGACAGCGACCAGCACCTGCTGTGTGAATGCAATGCACAGGGCTTTTAATTAATCATCCGTTAAGACCCACGCTGCGCGCGGCGCTCTCTGTTGACATTTCGACACAATTTGAGCCGTTCAGTGTAGTTCAGGGAAGGTGACACGGATTCTATGGAATGCGTCTCAGAAGTCGGAATAGATAATGTGGATTCGCAACTATGATTGACAACAGATGAAGGGATAATAGGAGGCCATGTTCCATCCACGACACGAGACCCTATGGGATCTATTGTGTCAGCCCCTGAGTTTACCTGTGCTCTCCTCCCAAGTGTCCGTAGCACAATAGCTATTATACAGCTAAGATGTAAGAGCTTGCAGTCCTCGGATTCAGGAATTACATCCGAGGATTCGACTTGATGCTAGTGCATTGCATTCGCACGGCCGGTATGTCATCGTCTCGCTGTCCTCTCCACCACAGATTAGTGATATTCTCCACAGGCTCTAAAGATGACGGTCTCCGATAGTTCCATCTTATGTTGATGGATTTAAAATTCCGAATCTTGAGTAGATTCCCTGAAGTTTCTCATCGACGACCATTATGTGAAGGTTGGATTTCTAATAAAACAGAGAAATGTGAACAATTATCATGGGAGACTTATATTTACTGATTAAACAATATTAAATGATCAGTTTATTTGCGTCCGTAGTTTGCTCTCATATTTGTTTAACTCGATCAAGAGCCCAACCTCACTGTGTTGTTTCTTTAAACACTAACACCAACTTTACTATGCAGGTGGATAAATACGAAACTAATCACATAAGTATGGATTTTGACGTGTATTGTCTACTGACAGCACATCATCAAACAGCAAATAAAACTTTGCTAACGAAGTGAAATCCCACGTCTGAAATTTCCTCGTACGTGTTATGACAACAGATATCAGTTCGATTTCTCTAAATCCAAAGCAATCAATAACCACTCAGATCATAAAAATGTAAATGATTGACAGTGTGAAGTGATAAATCAAAAAATAATCAATTTTCAAAAAGGTTTTGATATAATTAATGATCTAGCAAATTACCTGCAATGTCAAGTATGGTCAAGCGGAGCAGCAAGGCAAAAAACGGTATTATTTATCTTGAAACTTTTTAACTTACTGTACTTAAAGAAAACTTCTAATTGTAGATAAGCTTAGATAAATTCGATGAAAGTAAACAAATATGAAGGAAGTAAACAAAAAATTGGGGCTCCGTCCATTTTCTCTTTACTTGGAATTATCAAAAGTTTCGCAGTAGTTTTCTTTCCTTAATCATACTTTTACGGTTTTTCCAAAGTCATTATAATTCTTGTCATTCAGATGTTTGCTTGAAGATTTCGACCTTTGCTTACTGCCACCACGGGGTCACTATTATTTGCTATTCCGCAAAGTATCTTTCCTCTCCGAGATTTTATTCGACGAATGAATTTTGGCACTTTGCTTGACCTCGAATTTGTATATTGTAAAACATTCAAATTTATACAGTCTGTGTCCTCTAATTCGTTTACCTAATCTTCCATCGAGTTCAAAACTATTATCTTTGTCTTTAAGATAGTCAAATGAATTTAAAATAATCATAAGGAAGTCTTCAAATTTGTTCTGAGAAATGTGAAACTTAAAATAGTATTATTTGTAAGCTTTTCACGGCTAGAAAATGTCATAGAGAAATCACGACATTCTATCTTTTCCATAAGAAACAGCTGGCGTCTAAATAATGTAAATCATTGCCATTAATATCCCGTCCATCCGTCGAATACATTGCTGCTATAGTTAGTAAAAACTCGGTATTTTCAGTGTATATCACGCTAAGATTGTCAGTGGCGATGAAGATGCAGTTTCCTAACAGCAATGTGCATAAACGTCGGTAACTGGACACAATGTCGTAATCAGAGTCGGCTAATGTGCATGTGATTCGAGTCACGAGTTTGAAACCACAGGTTTGTTGCGAATATTCCTGGGCAATGCCTTTGCGCTATTAGTTATAATTAGACATCTCTGACAATTCTACTACGATGCCGATGATATTAAGCAAAATACCTAAAGACTTATGTAAATGTTGAAACTAGATATGTAGAATAGTGGACTATAATAATCATTTACATAGTTTAGAGTAGAGCATTGACATTTGTTACGTTATCTATTGCTTTGCTGAGTTTTGCTCTAGTTATGTTATGCTAGAGAAGGACCTACACCAAGGTCACCAACCCAACCCAATCACCCCATCAATCTTCTGATCAACGATCAAGTAGATGATAATGAGAGTGCTGCACAAAACAGCAACAGTATTTTTAAAATATGAACTTTTTAACTCTGTAATGTAATTTTTTGTGGTAAGTATTGTGATGATACCACAGAATAGATAATAATGATACTGATAGGTACCTACCTACTTATTTCTAGAAGGAAAGGGAAGGCCTGTGAATGTATGCTTACTGCGTTAAAAAAATACCGGGTACGTAAATGGCGCTTAGATACCTTTTAATCATTAACTACCTATATAAACACCATTTCAAACCTTACAGTCTCGGAGCTCTTATTCTTTCATTTCTTTGCATTTTTTATGACAGGTAACTAAAGATTTTCCAAATCGAATTTCCAAAGTTGTAAAAAAGGTATCAAACGTTGAAACTTGAAGTTCATTAAATGTTGGCGGGCGGATAGGTCTATCGAAAGACTAGTTAATTAGCAAGAGATAGGATATTAGGATAGTTTCAAAATCAATCTCATCCACCTGTCAGTAGTATGATTGGTTATTCCAAAAACTAAATGTTTAGTAAAACTGCAAATTGTTAGTTATTTTTTCGTTACGGCAACACCGTGACGTAATCACTTCGATTCTCGCTCGCAAGCGCATACAGTGCACTCTCGCATATTTTTCAATATAATTTTTTATTGTCTTTTATCTATATATTTCTACACCCCGTAGGAATATTTATTTACGCCCTCTCATTTCATATAAAAAACGAAACGTTTCATCCCTTAAAATCCACCCCGGTTAGGGAAACCGTTATAACTTTGTGTGAGTGTTTTGTGGTTCCAGTCTTCTCATCTGACTGGTAAGTTTTTCTGCATCTATAATATGCATTTTATTACATCTATAAGGAAACGCCTAGGCCGAAAGTTCAAAGGAGAAAGACCAGTACATAGTTGTTCCAACTCGTGAACAACCCCCCAATCGTGTCATCGCTCGAGGGTGGCACGCACCTAAATGTCCTAGGTGGACACAATTAATGGACACTAAAGATGCATTCACTCGCGGTCGGTCGTCAGCATAGAGTTAGTATACTAGCTATAGAGCGCGCGCATCGCTCATTGTCCATTGTGCCAAGTGTAAGCAGGTGTTCTATGGACGCTTCTATATAGATTTTTTCTAGATCGTTCTTTTTCGTGAATCGTGTTTACAGCTTGGCACTGCACATTTCACCATGATTACTCCAAATCTAAATAAATACCGGCGCGAGCAACAATCAGCGCTACTGGCGCGTTGTGACTATTAGCGTCGCCCCGAAAATTTCGAGACTGTTCAGACCCGTGCTTACAGTTCAGACTTGCTAACGCGCGCTCTATGTATACTAACAACTCTCTGGTCGTCAGCATGAAATAAATGATGCATTGTCATTGTACGAAATTGATCCTATTAGGGACCTCATTGGGGACTGGGTTGTCCAAGGCGTGGCATGATCACCATAAGCATAGAAAGTAGCTTGTCAGGTTTTTATTGTATAGAATTAATCGTTAATGTCCGTTGTTATTTACTGGCCTATTGTTACATGTTGGTCAACCGATTGTTTCGAAATTGATACATTAGGTACGAGTAGGTATGGACTTTGTTATTGAAATATTATCTTTTAGCAATAACTGCAATGAGGGAAGTAATGCGCAAGCGATTTATAGGTAGTATGTGAAATTTCTCAGACTTATAGATTATGATTAAATATTGTTAGGTATATATTAGTGTATATATAAGTAGTGTATATATTTGCTCCCAAATTATTAGTAAATTAAAATACTTAAACTTTATTACATTCATTCGGTTTATTGGTGTATTTGTGGTTTATATTGTGTTGGGACAGACGAGTTCTGGAGTGGAGACCGCGGACCGGTACGCGCAGCCACGTGAACCGACGAACTGAAGAAGGTAGCCGGAAGCGGCGGGTAGAGGACCGGGTACTGGTGTGCGCTCATTGGGGAAAGCCTATGTCCAGCAGTGGTCGCTAAAGGGCTGTATGGTAATTGGTGTACCGAAACGGCACTCATTTTTCGAAGGACTTGTATTGTGTTTCCTTATGAGGCTGGCATGGATCAATAAATTTATTTAATGCAAGAATGAACTACTACGTAACATGTTCCATTCACATTGTCTGAATCATTCAGGCGCGATGAGTGTCAGACAGACTTCGTAGTAGAGGTCTGGAACACGTAATTTATTATAGTCCGCAAAAGTGCTATCTTGATTTTTTGTTTCGCATGCCGACGCGGAAGCCCCGGCCCGTTCACTTTCGTCGGTGTTACGAGTTACGACAGCCCTGTTGTGATTGATGATAAGGAGCGCACGCGCAGATAAAATCGTATCAACTGATTTATTAGCCGAATGGCCTTCTATACCCTATTCATTTTCCCACATAATTGATTTGATAGTATTATCTAGATCCATATTTGTTTGTACAGCAGAGAAAGCGAGTTTATGATTGATGTCATTTTTTCTGACTTCATAAGGGGGTGTTATTTGAAGTCAGAAAAAATTGTAGTATTTTTAAAGTATTTTTAGAAGAAAATCAGATTGCATTGGCATTCTATAATGTTTTTAGTTCTAGGCGAACACAGTTTGCAGGTTATTCTATATTTTGTATTTGTACGTTCTGTTCTTCAACTTCTGGTTTAAGTTCCTAATAGGTACTTGTAAATACTAGTTTAGTTCATTTTGCATCTAGAAGAAAAGAGAAAACCTCCTATCCCTAACAGACGTAAGAATTGTCAAGAGTTTGAAATACTATGTTTGTTGATGCATATTGTAATCTCGATAGGATTGAGCAGAGAGTTGTTAGTATACATAGAGCGCGCGTTAGCAAGTTTGAACTGTAGCCACGGGTTTGAACAGTCTCGAAATTTTCGGAGCGACGCTACTAGTCACAAAACGTCAGGAGCGCTGATTGTTGCTCGCGCCGGTATTTATTAAGATTTGGAGTAATCATGGTAAAATTTGCAGTGCTAAGCTGTAAACACGATTCACGGAAACAAACGATCTAGAGAAAATCGATATTGAAGCGTCCATAGAACACCCGCTTACACTTGGCACAATGGGCAATGAGCGATGCGCGCGCTCTATAGCTAGTATACTAACTCTATGGGATTGAGTAACTTTTAAATAATTAGGAACATTTTATGCCGTCTATTTCCTAAAATTGTACAGTGCCAGTAGTTTTCATTTCCCGTAGGAACTTATTATACCTACGGTATACCTACTGTAAGTCCGGTAAAAGTAGAGGAACAAGCACAGTAACAGATGATCACATTTTATTTGTTAGTTAAGTTAATACTTTATCTTAAAGTACCTATGTACAAATGTGCTAAGTGAAGCTAGATGATAGTCTCCTAGAATTAGAGAAACCCTTGTTTGAAGAGCAAAGGTCATATAAATGAAAGTTTTGTGCACCACTCTGTGCCTTTTGTATACCTGCATATGGTGATATTATGTGTAAATTGTTTTCAAAGTAAATTACTATGGTCGAGCTCTTTACAATACTATGTACATAGACTTGGAGGTAAGATAGACACGTATTTTCTATTGTAGTGTAATTAGTCATACTGATACATTTTTCCGTGTTATTGTCGCAAAGAATTTACTGTTTTATAATATTGTTTTCATGTGAGTCAAAGCAAATAATTACTTTAAACACCAGTTTGACGTAAACGCCGTGCTAAATACCATGGCTAATGAAATATTGTATAAGTATAATGTACTACTAGCTTTTTCCCGCTTCTTCGCCCGCGTAGAAAAGTTTCCCCGTGTACATTGTGAAACAGCGCCCTCTATGTAGCCGTTTTATTACTAAGGGGGTATTAGCCGACGCCCCGCGGCTTCCTCCGCGTTAAAAAGTATTCTATATATTAATACCAGGATGTAAGCTATCACTATACAAAGTTTCATTAAAATCTGATAGTTTTTGCGTGAAAGAGTAACAAACATCCTCACATCCTTACAAACTTTCGACTTTATAATATTAGTATGATATTTTTCTACATTATTCTTATTTTTCTATGAATCCCCAACTTTTGGAATGACCTTCCCTCTGACGCTTTTCCACGGCGCTACGATATGGGGTCCTTCAAGAAGAGAGTCAAAAGAGCCCTCCAACCGCGGCCGGCAACGCACCAGCACCCCCCGGGTGTTGCAGGTGTCTATGGGCGGCGGTGACCTCTTAACATCAGGAGGCCCGGCCCCCGTAGCAATAAAAAAAACTTTTCTATAAATCTGGTAACCATATTATGCATTTAAATAATCATTTGAAAAAAGGGAATTAATTGATACTATCCTAACGGTATCTTTTCCATGATACATCTGACGTTATCAGTATTAACCGGTACTTTAAAAATGTAGTTGAATTGAAACTATAAATCTTAGTTTCATTAGTCATGCCTATTTCGTTACATAAAACGTTTTCACTTGCATTGCTTTAATTTTCTCGCGAACCATCTTCCGTAACGAATTAATCGATGTGAAACACATCTGTACCATCACCGATTGGTTAATGACGTCGGTTCCCAGCAGGGGTCCAACATTACGTGGTTAGGAAGATCGGATCCTCTCATTTGTACCTTTTAAATATTCAACTAATACGCAACGAGGCATAGTATTACCTCTAAGTGGAATCAAATCACGTACACGTCGCACTTTTATATGGTAAATTCACATAATTCCTTGAATTTTTTTCTCCATTTTACAGTTTACTATATTGATATTTATATCTATTTCGTATATTATATTAGAGGGTTTTAAAAATGAAACTAAGGTTACCTCCCCTTCCCCTCTCATACAAAATACAATCAAAAGAGGCATTTTCTCAAAAAGTATACCTAGGATTGATTTACTTGAAAATTTGCATGTGGTAACTCTGTCCATAACAAAGTAACGCATTAGTCTGGGAAAAGCCAATACTTCCGAACAATTTTTTAAATATTAATCCTTTTACTTAACTCTATGAGTGATACAATTTGAATGAATGACATGCAATTAGAATCATGGTATACAAAGGATCATATAAAATGTACAGACAAGTGTCTCACAATCGCCAGGGCTTATGACATGCAAAAACTTACTAGGTTTGTGCTCAATTATTTTTTCTTAGTTCCTAAAAGTTTGAGAACGCCTACGTAGTATTCAAATTAAGCATCGGCAATTTATCAGTTATATCATATTTTTTACGTCACACGCATAGGTATCACGGATCTGGACACGTCTCACACAGATGACCTACAAAACTGCATGCTCAACAAATTTCCACGTGATTCATTCCTTGTTCAACGTTTTTACAAATTAAACGGTCAGCAGAACTAGTGAAAGCTGCCAAAGCAAACTGTGTCTTTTTATATTGATTCTCGATTTAAAATGCAAAGTAATATCGACCATTCATGCGGATCTTTTGGAGAAGTGAATGAATCATTGTTGGTACAACATTCGTGACATCTAAGCGGTTTGAGCTTGGCTTTACTTTCGTACTACCAGGGCTTGTATACCGGTGATTACATTTTCCCCCGCGGGGTCCTTTAAATCTTTAGCTAAAGGGGGGAGGGGAGTGTTTAACTTTGTGTTGAGTAGAGTTAGACGAGGTCAGCCCTAGGTCAGCAGCTGTTTTTAATAGGTATACAACATTCTCATATATACGATTACGGGCCTCTTATAGGATGTCTAATGTTTTATACTTTGTTCTCCATTGTTAGTTGTTAGTCCCGTCTGCTTAATAATATGGTAAGTTGAGTGAAAGAGGTTTGATACTGAATTTCGAAAGCATCTAATAGGAGATCGATATTACAAAGATTAGCTAATCTTAAATCTTATAGGGTTCTATCTATCGCCGCAGGAACAGTTTATCGCGGCAAAAAGTAGCCTATGTCCTGCCCCAGGTTTCGATGTATCTCCACAACAAATTTCATCCAAATCCGTTCAGCGGTTTAGGCGTGAAAAGTAACAAACAGACAGACTACCTACTTGCCCATTGCCAGAACCTGCCATACAAATAAGTTACATTACTTACAATTACACAGTGACAATGCATTACTCACTAATCGTTTTTAATCAGGGCAATAAAACGCACTTAGGTACGAGTTTTTACCCGTTAAATATTTGCCATATTTGCATACTTGCAACAGATTGTAATTACAGATAAGGACTCAGCACTCGATAGATTGACTAGCGGAAAGGAATTCTAGTTTCGATCCAATTCACTGAAAACTCGTGTAAACTGACTATAAATTCACAATTTTGTAAAAGCCTTAAGCTTTTGGTGCAAGTTGGTGGTATATTGGATTTTCGGATGTAATGTCCATTAAATGGAATTTGACAAGTACACGGATTGAGATAAATATAAATTTAACATATTGTAAAATTTTAAACTGATACATTGAATTTAAAGATAAAATGATTTGTTGCCTGTAGCGAGAAGAGATTGAGGAATGAATAAACTTTATAAATGAACTAGCCGATGTCCCGCGACTTCATCCGCGTTATAAAGTACCTATACTATTTAAATGTTATCAAAAAATTTTAATCCGTTCTAATCATGTCAGTTTCTTAGTTTTAAAGTTTGTCAATAGATGGCGTTAGGTGTATTTTACACCCCGCTATCATTTGGTTCTTCGCATCATACATAACTTGCGTGCAAATTATCTACCAGTTTTAACCTTTATATGTAGGTATAGATGAATCAAGCACAGATTCCGAAATACATAATTTTGAACCGTTCTGCACAGTACGTGTAGTTGTGGCATAATTATTAAACATAATGAATGACGTCAAAGAGCCAACATGAAAATGAATAAAGCAACAGTAGGCTAACAAGTGTTGTTGGACATGTTGTTAGTTGTCTTGTTGTAAAACCACCGACGGACATAAAACAGTTGTTATTGTTAGCCATGTGCAGATCGCTTAGTGTAAATTAAACAGCTGCACAGTTTTGCTTCACTTTATCAGTGTCATTGGCTCCTGTGCAGTTCATGCCCCTCTGTTAATCATCTCCTTAATTGGTCCGGTACTTCATAAAATAAACAAGGCAGTCTGGATTACATGTTTGTTAGCAAATAGTCCTTGTTGTTGAAGTGACAGTGTATTTTCTAACAAGATTTTCTTATAATAACAGCATAACAAAAAATGTTTTGTCTTTGGAATTAGGCAAAGATCACTCGATATAAAATCCAACAGACCAACAGGTATTATAGGTACGACACGAATCAGAATAGGATAAAACCCTTCAGACGCATGCCAGAAACGCAAATTACCTTAAGCACGGTTGACCAGATGTGCATTTCGCAAATTACCAGTTACGCGTATGACCAGATACGCGTATGACCAGATTTTGTTTCGCAAACTTGCTATGATAAGGTTCTATCTGCCAAATCACAATCAAACCTTGTCATAGGGGGTTAATTGAATCACGTTGAACTTTTTGAACCAGGTTTTATCCTGTGTTTTAAAATGCTGCAGAACTTTAATGCGATGTAAAATTAGACCCTTTAGCATGCTTTAGCTAGAGTCACGTTGACGTGGTCCACATTGCAAACCTACAGTTGATTTTTGAATGAGCACACAATGATGAAACTTTAATTGAATGGTTACAAATATGGGAGCGTGTGCGACTCCCACACGCTTAAATGTCCATTCTATTGTTTGAACATATAATTTTTATGTAACGTGTCATAATTATGAAAATATTCGTACGTATGTGGGCTACTGATTATACTGGATGTTGTCGAGGTTTTCATCCAATACACGAACAAGCCTTAGATAACGACACCTTAATTGACCGAGCGAGCGAAGCGAGCGAAGCGTCTACGTTTCGAGACTGGCCAAAAATGCTCTTGTCCGGCTGTCTGTCTGTCTGTCTGTCTGTCTGTCTGTAATTCTCTACAGGTCGCATTTTTCAACCGATTTTGACGAAAATTTGGCATATGTATAAATTAATTAAACCTACAAAATGAGTAGAATAAAATTTTGAAAAACATTTTTTTTAGAGTACCTACCATACTCGCAAAGTGGGAGTGAACTTTTTTTTTCTTGTGAATCCCATAGTGTGGGATATCGTTGGATAGGTCTTTCAAAAATATTGCTGGTGTGTGAATACCATTTTTTCGATTTAGGGATCCGTTGGCGAAATATTAAGCTTTAAAGCGGTAATTTTTGTTAGAGTCACGTGTCCCCCCCCCCTGCCAGCTAAACGGTTGCTTCTGGAAATGTGAAAAAATTCATGGCAGTAGCATATATAACGTAGTTACAAGGAAAACTATTACGGCTAAGTAGGTTCTATTAGTTTTTAAGTAATAGTGGATCGACTTAAGAAAGTTGAAAAAATAAATTATGTTCATAGAACTGCATACGTAAAATGGAAAATTATTTTTTTCCGCGTGATATCCATGGTGTGGGGTATCGTTGGATGGGTCTTTCAAAAATATCGCGGGTGTGTGATAAACATTTTTCGATTCAGGGATCCGTTTGCGAAATATTAAGCTTTAAAGTGCTAATTTTTGTCACTTTAGTAGGTACTTTTTCTGTTTCCAAAGTTGACTTTTGTTGGTTTCTTTTAGGTTTGGTTTATAAGGGCTGGCGAGGTCTACTGTTCTCACGGAACTACTAGTGTAGAGGTTTCTGTAGCACGTGTCTTCATCATCCAGCAGCCTGTTGGCGGCCACTGCTGGACATAGACCTTCTGAAACCATCTTATGTAAGGTTTGGGGGGTAGAGTGGAGGAATAAATCCAGATCAGAAATAGAAACGAGGATATCTATCAAATAAAAAAAATCCGAACTGCGAAGTCTGTGGGGTTATTGAAGATGTCCAACACCTGCTGATGGAGTGTGACAGGTTCAGGAATAAGAGGGAGTTAATTATGAGACGATGTAGGTTTGGCTCAGTCTATTTTGTCCAAACCTGCATCTGTGGCGGCACGAGCCTTATATGACATCCGTGAGTCGCCTCGTCAGTAAATCTTGGTTAGGGTACGATGGGACTGATTTGTGGATAACAAAAGTCCCAAAATAAAATGAAGATTAAAAAAAAACAAATGAAACCAATCAACAGTCTTCCTAGCCCTACCTTAAGTAACTGCGCAAGAGTAACGTAGCATTAAATTGAATAACAATATTGATTGTAGAGTTTACCAATGGATTGCCTGATCCACATTCGTAACCGTATTTGTTTCTTAATAGTTACCTACATCAAGCGATAATTCACATTCCCATTGCCCCACTCCCACACAAAATGTTATGCTATCTTTACATTGGCACTTATTACGACAAGCTCGCTTATTGATAAAACAATTGCAAGACGCAATGACTATGCGCAGGCGCACACGCTTCATTATCGATGTCTTAATACGTAGGGTTACTAATCGTCAAATTCCTGGCACGAATACCTTTCCTCTGGAAATCTATTGGTTTTTTAAGGTATAAGTTTGAATAGTCTAATTAATTTATCACCAAATCTCGCCATCGAACCGATTTCCTGAACTTGCCTGGTCTCTGATTTTTCTGAGCGCTTGACACCTTCAACAAGATCAATAATTCCTTTAGGTTTTTAATTATTCATAGCACCGACTATTCTATCTGTGTAGGTGTTATTGTGTTACTTGTCAGCGCAGCTGTCCTCATGGGCCTTCACAGACCAGTGATCAGATCCAGGACATTGCTGGAATGTCACACTGCACTACAAAACCTGTCACGCAACTATGAGGTAACACTACAGTGGACCAAAGCACATGACAAAAGCGCGGGCAACGCGGTGGCCGACAGGCTGGCCAAACAAGCAGCCAAGTCGGCCGCGCCAAGCCAAGAGACACCACTGTGCCTGCCATCAGCAGACACAGTTAGGAGACTCCTTGTGAAAAACACAGACAAGGAACACGAAAAATTGTGGGAAACCCGAGTGGACTGCGAGCAAGCGCGCTCCATGCTCCCTCACAGCGATGGGAAACTCACAAATTTTCTAATAAAACGCAACAGAAGCGACCTTAGACTCCTAGTCGGCATCATAACGGGTCACTGCAACCTGAACAAACACATGCACAATCTGGGCATCACAGACAGCCCCCTGTGTAGGGGCTGTCTGCAGGAGAGCGAGACGGTGGAGCACGCAGTACTTCACTGTCCAGCAACACAGGAATTCAGATCCGAAACGGGCCTGGCAATAGATCCCGACCTCTCGGTAACGAGCAACCTGCAACAGTGCTGCCGTCAGCCAGAAGTCCTACTCCAGTACTTCAAGGAGCTGGGATGGCTGGACTGACGGCCCGGGGGGAATTGCACAAAACTCCCGTTTCGTGGAGTCGGTGCAGGGACTGCCACCCCCGTCTAAGAATAAGAATAAGTTACTTATCATCTGTTGGACTGTTGGGATTCTGTTTTCCTACCTTTCTTTAAGTTTACGCCTCATCTGAATTTTACACGAAATCTTTATGTTATTTTAACACAAAATACTTTAGAATCTTTTAGTTTTTGAAGTGCAGCCCTACCGATGCAGGAACACAAAGACTCGCTGAACAATGGGTGTCGCACTCGCTTCCTCCACCGGCAAAACACGGATTCCGCACAAATTATAAACTCGGAGACGCCGCGAGCTCTGCGGTGGCGGTTTCTTATTAGCTACCTACTTCATAGAGCTTCCGTGTCTCGATTCTCATAAGTCTTTTCTGGAACCCTGTATAAAGTACCTTCTTTACTCTTCTTGCCTTTATGTTATGTTTCTGTATCTTCTTTCTTTTCTTATTCCTATTGAAACCAGAGCTTCCCTTCTCATACAAACTTTATTCATTTTACTCTTGTTTTGAAATATATTTTTTTAATTCGTGTTACAATAGTTCGTTAGAAGTACCTATATCTGAGCTTATTAAATTAAAACTATTGTATATAGGTCTAGTACTCACGAGAAAGTGAGACCTCTAAGCTAATTACGTTAATCTATGTCAAAGGTCTAACATGAGAAATGAATTTGCGACATTACCTGTGTCGTTCTCGTGTGAAAATTATTACAACTTTGTTTTTTTGTTTCAGGATCAACAGGAGTTTTGTCAAATAAACCTGCAACAGGTAAGTTAATTTCACTTTTATTGTTTAGAATATACTCGTATTTAACCTAGTCAAGGCACAATTTGTAGAGTTACAGTTAGTCACGTAGGTCGTATGGTCGACTCATAATTATGTAGGAATTATAAATGTAGTTTGCTGAATCTTAAGGAAATTAGTCTCAAAACCTTTTATACCCACAGTTACCGATGTTCTCCGCGTTTTTATTGATATTTGATTAAGAACAAGTTGAACCAATCTTTGCTCTGTAAAACATTGTCACTAATAAAGAAAGTTGTTTTAAATATGCATAACCCTCCCACTTAGTATTTTAATTCATCAAACCTTTCATAGCTATGTTAATTTCAATTATCCAATGACTTCACTTAAGTATGAATTAGTTTAAATAAATTCATCATATTATGTAAGCTTACTTTTTCAGCAACGATTATCTTTAAACATGGTACGTCTCTGTCTGTCTAAATTCAAAGAATCCTGTTCGACAGGTTTGGTTGTTTTTGCTTTATACGGCGATAGAGCTCATCGCCGAATTTGGCCAAAGACCGTTTGTTGTGGACAAAAAACAAAGCTTACCGGAATGCTAACTGCTTCTGCTGTCGTTTGTTACACTCAGACTATCGATCGTTACGGCGATTTCTTTTTCTATTCAATGCCTTCTTTTCTTAAGTGACTGTGGACTATTTAAATATTTAACGTTAGGTAGAAAACTGGTTGTTAGTCGAGAAAGTCTTCAAAGGGTTTCTTCCGTTGTTCCTCTTCTGGTATAGGAACTTTAAATAAAGTCATGGGCAGCACTGTTGTGTGTGTTGTCTTCCCAAGAACTCTAAAAGCCATATTTCTTATAATATCCTCTTCCAATGTTTATAGTCCCCTGACTTACTGCAAGAAGTATCTTATTAATTTAAATAAATAAATTGAATAAATGATTTTTCTTCCTTTCTTTCTATTAAGTATCTTATGCTTCGGCTTAATATTTGGGACTAAACAGCCGTGTGTGAATTTGTCCAAAACATTATTATTACTATCTGTTAGCCTCGCCCTTATAATAATTCCGCATTCTCTAAAAGGAGACGATAAAACTCTCGTATATACATATCATTTTCTTCAATAGGTACCGTACCTACTTGAATCAGCCTTTCTCGGATTAACGATGAGGTGCAATTAACATCACCATCTTCGACACAGGGGGTCTGTTTTCATCAAAATTGCTTCGAACGACGCGTAAATGTCAACATTAATTACTCGATTACATGTTTCCGAGTAAAAAACTTCCATAATACTGACACACCTGCCGTGCCGCCTCTTTGTGAAAAGAATAAAGTGAATATAACTGATAAAGGGTTTCGTCTTTTGTCGTGAGTTTCAATATTTTTTTCATGTTCTATAACCCAACACTTTTAACTATCCTTTCAGCTATGTCTAAGGTTTTTCCTTGGACCTATTCGCAGTTTAGGATTAGATAAAGTAGGTACCTAGATGATGTGGCGTTATTTTTCCATTTTTAAAACGATTTCTGTTTTCATGCGATGAGTACTTACCTATTCTCACTGTGTTTTTGACAGTCTGAGCCAAGTTTCCATGTCGAAACCTTAAAAAACCTGTTTCGTTGCTGCGTGTGACATCTTTAGCGATACGTCATCAAAGTCATCATAAATATCATAATTGTCGATTTTGTCGGTAATAATATAAAATGATAATTTCATATTTTTTCCGTGTTTGACGCCCAGAATATCTGTATTAAGACTTAATTAAATGTACCCTTTTTGTACATTATTATGATGTAATGTTTAACTTAATTATATAATTTTGGACTTTAACGTGTATAGTCCATTAAGGACTTTAGTTAGGCCTTTTCTTTCCAGTCGGACTACTTCTTGCATAATATTGAGACATTATTCAAAGAATAATGATAATTTTATATTTTTCTGTGTATGACGCCCCGAATGACTGTATATGACTTAATTTAATTTGTGCCCTTATAATATTATAATGTATAACTTGATTATATAATTTTAAACCAATAAGATAATGTCAAAACATTTAAAGTCCATTATGGATTTTAGTTAGGCCTTTTCTTTCCAGTCGGACTACTTCTTACATAATGTCCAGACATTATTTAACCTTTTTCAGTTTGACATTGCTGGTTCTTTTGGGAAAGTCCATTGCGGTCCGTTTGAGAGAAAGGGAATAGGTATTTGGTTACGTCTTTCTGTTAGTGCAATTAGCGGATCGACTTCATTAGCAGGACAAAGAGCACTATTATTTGTATTAATGGTCACAAAATTTCACTTTTTGTTTCCTTTCAATTTCTTTAAACTTTTAAGACAAACACGACACCGGGTAGTCCTAGTTTCTCCATTTTATTAAGCGTTAGTTATCCCATCGTTAGCTCGCTGGCATTGTATTTTACATAGATAGAATAGACTTAAATACTATTCAATTTCATCTGATTCAGCAACGGATCATTCCCTTCTTTGTATTTGCCTTTTTTCTTATTCAACTGTGGTCTGCAATCCTAAGTTGTTATAACTATTACGCTCTACTCAGCTGTCCTAGGTTGTCATTAGACTCGTTTTAGGTCCAATCCCTTTTACAGGTTCGATCCCAGGCTCTAGTTACACGCGCCCATTGACAATCTTTTTAGTCTTGCAGACCACCTATATTTTATTATCTGTTATCATGTCTAGATCGCTATTAAAATCAATTTCTTATGCTGTTATTAAATTGATTTCAATTCTTTCTTAAACCGGATCTGGTTATAAGTGAATGTCGTCTTTTTTGCTAATTTATATTTTGTCTATTACAGCGTAATGTAATTAATATTGCCATGTGTAATTATGATATAACCAGTCAATAGCGTCGAGTCACGCTTTCCAATTATAAATGAATACAGGGTGTTAATTTAGTCGTATATCTTTATGACGCATAGGTATAGGATTTAATTAAGTATCTTCTCGACTATCTCCCTTAAAATTCTCTATATTGATCTTGTCTCAATGTCGTAAATTGTATAAAAGATATCTTTGAATTCTGTAGTTCTATTTGCGATACCCTTCCACTGAAGGTTGGCTGTGAATTTCGCACATTAGGTATGCAAGAGAAACACAGTATTCTACACTGACTATTCGGATACAGATCGTCAGTGGCCTCGGGGATAAGACGCGACCTATCATATCGAAAGGTCCGAGTTTCGATCCCCGTTTGGGCCATGTACCAATGGGTTTTTTCTCGAAACTTAAGTACATGTACTGACTGCTCTCAAACGGTGAAGGAAAACATCGTGAGGAAACCTGCATACGCTGAAGAAGAAATTCTTAGACGCATGTGAAGTCCACCAACCCGCACTGGGCTAGCGTGGTGGACTATAGCCCGCACGCCCTGGTTGAGAGGGTAGGCCTGAGCCCCAGCAGTGGGGAGATTAATAGGCTGTTGATGTGATGATTCGGATACAAAAATTTTTTTTAAACACGATTTCCTTTCTGTCGCATTCCCTAAATCTTCCATATCATAATAAATTAGAGGAGGTAGTGCAGTTCGTGTCTCCTGTTGTATGCATGTCACTTTCCTTGAGTTTCCGTCTCAAGATCTCATATGTCTTTAGCATCCTGTACATTATCTACATTGGTATTTAACGCTAGTTCACCATTAGTCTTCAGAAAGAGCGTAACCTGCTAATTTTCTCAATAACGAGTTGAATATCCGCTATTTTCTTCAACATTAAAACTAATGCTACATTCTGGCATACGCATTAAAAAGTCCTTTGCAGAGTTAAATAACTGGTATGAATACTTGTTACAGTGGCATAAATAGCAGTAACAGTTACAGCTTTCGACTTCATGCAAAACTCTCCCGTCTTTAAACTCAGTTATCAAGATCAATATAACCCAGTTGAGATGCCTAGACCGTCTCGTTAGCTCAAACGGTTAGGGCCTTTGCTTCAAACGCCAAAGGTTGTCGTTTTGATTTTCACTTACACAAAATTTTGTGCTCATAATTATTTTTATTTTATTTTTATTTATTTATTTATTTACTCTTAGGAAAACTAACAGGACAAATGACAACATTAATACAAAACAACACAATAGAATAAACAAATGCCAATAACAAGTTTTCACATATAGATAAAAAAAAAGATAGGTAACTTACAAACATAGTTATTTAGTTATATAATTATTTACGGGTCTTATAAAACTTACGAATAAGTTTAATTTACCTTGCCCGACGTTTCGACCAGGTTACACTGGCCGTGGTCACGAGCTGACTGCCGGGACTTTCCAATAATACAAGATCAGCAGAGGGTAGTTTCAGAAACTACTCACAGCGATCAACAATGACAGCTCGCCTCTCCAGTCAGCTCGTTACCACGGCCAGTGTAACCTGGTCGAAACCTGGTCGGGCAAGGTAAATAAAACTTATTCGTGTGTAAGACCCGTAAATAATTAGGTATATAATTATGAATACAAAACGCGAACGTCTAAGTCTAAAATGTACTAAAATTTAGTGCTGTTTCTCTGTATAAATGTATATAAATGTTAACGTCTGCATATTTGTTCATTGTGATATCCATGTCTAGTTCCTATAGGACAGGGAACTAATTTGAGAAGAGGCAAAGATCCTCAGTATACTCATATGCAATAAGACATGCTTTTCTGCATACTCTTCGTACCTTGATAGTGGTATTGGCTATGTCGATTAGTAAGTGCCACCCGAACGATTTTCCTCATCAGCAAAACCAAAACACTTATTATTGCCAATTGTAACACACTTTCACTGTTTGCCTCCTAACAACACCTATATAGATACACAACGGGGTACTGTCCACAACTTTTGTTTTTCAAGCAATTTTGAACCTAATTACAGTGCATTAAAGCTGTAAAGTCTTCAGCAGTTCTCATCGCTTACTGTGCCTTGGCAAGTGTGAATTTTAACCGGCTAATTATCGGCAACACGCGGCCAAACGTTACTAATAAGGATCCGTTGTACATGTTTCTCTGATTTGTTGTCTGGTTTCTTGGGGTAAATTGATTCGAAAAGGTTCTCATATAGATTAGATAAAACATTTATTTCTTACTGCAACACATACATGACAAACAAGATAAACATACAAAAAAGTCCTAAAACAATTATTTTGAATTTTGTTAGGCATGTGTCGCAGCAACAAAATGGTGCTGACTCAGCATAATGCTGCAGCACGCTGCGCGTACTGCGGCGCTGGAAAAAAAGATAATATAAAAGAAAAAAAAAGAAAACAATAAAAAGTATAAAAGAAAATAAAAAATAAAAGTAGATGTTATATTTCTAAAATGAGAATGAAAACGGAAATTTCAATGGCGTTTTGTACATTATACTAACACTTAAGCTAAGTATCGCGTCGCATGTTTTAATTTCTCAAAAACTGAAACCATCGTGATAAAATGACGAAATGAAGCAATCAATCCGGTGAGACTTTTTAAATGCACATTTATAAACATGAAACACAAATCGTTAGTAAATAATCTATTTTTGAATTGAAAAGATTTTTTTGTAATATCTATTGTTTTATGGAAATTACATGCAAAATTAAATGTAAGAAAAAAACGGTAACTTCATAGGTAAGGACCTTATCTATTCGGTGGTTTGTTTTACTCAGCGCGTGTCTTCGGGCTCTGACTATAACAATATATCGTCTGGTTTCCGCATATGGTTGAAATGTCGAAATGTCCGTTATTTTAATACACTTATGGACTCTAGTTCCAATTTTTTATAACCACCATTAACTTTCGAAAAAGCGCGCAGTCTCGGGTGCTCGTGCATGAGCGAGCGTATCATTTCAATCAATAAAGGTGAAATATAAAAATTAACGACTCATTCACTCACTCGTTCTTTCGTCTTTGTATAGAGGGTGAAATTTCTCGCGATGGGTGGTTACTTGAATATCAGGTTCGTGTCGGTGTACTTCAAAGTGTTTTATTGCGATATAAATTCGGAAATGAAACGTGTTACATGTCAAGTGATTTAACGATTTTATTATGACACATAATTTTTTTAAACGTGCCGTGTTGAGTGATTTACCCACAGGTTAAAGACAGCTCTTAATGTGAAGGATCCAAATTCATTGGATTTTCTTACCTGCAAGAAATCAATACATAGGTATACCAGGATTATTTTTTAAGATTGTGATGACTCCTTGAAACTGTAGTTATCGGTAGCAACCTAGGTACATATTTCCCTATTCTTTCTATACCTATTATATAATGTCATGCAAGTACCATACCACGTATCGGAAGACGCAGCGTAGGCAGGCCTCCCTCAAGGTGGACCGACGATCTGGTGAAGGTCGCGGGACCCAGCTGGATGAGGTTAGCGCAGGACCGGTCGTCGTGGAGAACCCTGGGGGAGGCCTTTTTCTATCAGTGGACGTCAACAGGCAGATCTGATGATGAAGTACCTTACAAAATAATGGTCATATCTATCTGAATTCCTCATTTAACTGTATCGTGGTCCCAGAGATATTCCTCTTTAGAATACCTACGTCCTATGTCTGACGTTAGAGTTAGCTACAGTATATTAACGTTAACACGTTATTTTCTTCTCCATGAATAACGCCATTATTCTCCTTTCTTCGTGTGAAAGTGGCCTTAATTGCTTACCGATTGTATTGTTTCTCATCATCTTCGATACCATAGGTTGATGACTTGATGAGTTTTTGACAGCTCTCGATGGTCATTATGATAATGATAATAATAACATTTGGACAAATTCACACACGGCTGTTTAGTCCCAAACTAAGCCGAAGCTTGTAAATGGGTACTCAACAACTGATAAACATACTAAATATAGGTAATTTTAATTAAATACATACAAACACCCAGAATCCGAAAATTAACAGTTATGCTGATCACACAAATGTTGGTCCCCGGTGGGAATCGAACCCACCACGACCTTTCGATGATGATCATAAGAGTGTAAGATTAAGATAATATCTATAAAGCTAGCTTCTAGCAGACTGATCACTAGCTTTAAACATTCAAGCCACTAGGCTAGGATAACGTGCAGCAGTGCTAGCTACCGGTGTGAAGCTTGCTACTGGCGATAGCCATCACTATTTCCACTACAGCACTAAGGAAAGCCCATGTGCAGCAATGGATATTGCATTGATTACTCTGTTTAAAGAAACCTTATGGAGTCTATGATGATTTTCAACTATTCCAATACTGAAATTTAGAGGAAATTCTGGACAGTCACTAAATGACAACGTTAAATAGTTTAATTAAATTGGCTAATGAAGTAACTATCATTGTTATTATTTGTAATGGGACTCTTTCAAGGCTATCTCTGCGACCATTACTGATCTATTGTGATTGCAACTTTACAATATTGTGGTTATTAATTTGCTTTTCCCGCGAATAAATTATGTTGTTAAATATAGTAAGTAATACAGAAATTAAATTACAATTCTAATATTAAGTATAAATAAATTTTACAAGTCTAAATTTATAAATAATATCATGCAAATTACTATTCTAAACAAAATGTTTTGGTCAAAATTTTCTAATTTATAAATTACAAAATAATAATACTAGCTAAAAATATACTGTATAAAACAACATAAAATATTATAAAATCGACACGTGTTTCACCTCTCTACGAGGCATCCTCAGGATGCGCAAAGTAACGCCTGATACAATTAAATACTTTTTACAGTTCAGTGCTTAGCTTTGCATCAGTTAGGAACTCGGGCACTGACTTGTTTTACTTCATCCATCAGGTAACTATCATCATTTATCTAGTATCCTTTAACTAGACACTGTGATATTTAGGGCTTCTTTCACCACTTCCTGATATTATTACAGATAGTAATGTTAGTGATAAACTAATCTATCAGATAAATCTGTGTGATAGACTATATAAAATATATAAGATATAGGCAATCAGATACCTGTGAAACCAAAAAAATAGGCTATCTGTCAGATAACCAGAAGATAGGGTATCTGGGACTTTATCAGCAAGCGGTGTAAGAGGCCCTTACACGTTCAATTTTAACGCTATCTGGCAACTCCCATAACAATGTGCCAGTTCTTAGTACTCTGTTCTTGTACTAGTCACTGTTATCCAAAACATTGAAAGAGCAGCAAGTGGAAACAAGATAGCAATAGGGCATCTTGCTGCAGGTGCAGCGTCTGTTGACCTTTCAGCTGCATCGTGTATGATAGACTCGCGCACAGTGCCTCAGTTAAAACAGGGCCCTAGTAAAGTAAAAAATATATCTGATTACACACTGATACTTTGTATACCCCACTACTACCATACATGTTCGGGTGTTTGTGAGTTTGGATGTTTGTTGCTCAATTACGCTTTTTGATGAAACTTGGTACAGTGATGACATATTCTACAACAACATTTAGGATCATTTTTAACGAGGTCGTAGCCGCGGGGCGTCCGCTAGCAAGTAAATGTGTCTTCTTATCAATAAGATCGAAGAAGGTATTAAGTTTGGACTGATAGTAAAAGACTAAATAGAACGAATGTATTAAGAGTCCTCGTGACGCCATGCATGTATGGTGGGAATTGTTGTTACCGGCATGGTTTCGAACCCTCAAACTGAGCGTCCTCGAATTCAAAACTCACGTTTATCTATTTAAGGATACTCACATTTACAAGGGGTCTCGTCTGTAGTAGCTTAGCTATGCACTATTACTTACTCTGTGGCTATGCTTATAAACGCACCTTATGTCAAATACTTAAACTGACTTTGCAAACGCACCTCGACCTCTTTGCCCTTCAGCGCTCTAACCCAATCCACGTTTATGAATCCCATCATTACAATATCGTCACAGAATGCGGCTCTGCACAGTCGCCCGCCACTTTCCCCGCCTGTAACCCGAGACCCGGCAACGTAATACAGCCTTTTGCAGTTAATTGCCTGCACCGAGCACGGCCACCGACCGGATGGATGTCTGGACTGGTTGGGCACACCTTGGGGTTTACTTTATTACTACTGTTTTGACATCCGATTGAAATAAATAGCAATTCACCATATTGTAGTACGTAATGTAAGTTTAAGTGATGAACGAGTGGCGACACATAATATATCGAGCCAAAGTGATTGGTAGTAGGTGCCGGGGACGAGCTAGACTGACATACCCAGGAGCTGATAGAGAGGGTGCACTGTGTTCCGCGGCGAGCGTGTGTGAAGAGAATGATGAGACTGAGCGAAGCGAAAGAGATGTGTCAGGGTCGCTACACGACACTAGGCTTTCTGACTACCGTCGTTAGATTAACTAAATCTGACCTAGGACACCAAACAGTGTCCGTGGTCAGATCGATCTAACAACACGATCTGACCACGCCCCACGATACCGCCCCCCTGTCCAGGGACTATGTAATAAGTTTAGACCCTTAGGGTCTCTTACACCGCTTGCTGATAAAGTCCCAGATACCCTATCTGTAGGTTATCTGACAGATAGATTAGTTTATCACTAAGATTACTATCTGTAACAATATCAGGAAGTGGTGAAAGAAGCCCTTAAACACCTAGAAAGGGTTGACTATATGATGACCTGTTGGTCAGGATATTATTGAATACTCTTACTATGTGTGTATTAGTGCGTGTGTGTGTGTAATATATCACCATATTAAGGATAGGAAAAAAATAAATGTACTGTCGACCACAGTTCCAAGCATTGCCAAACCTTGCTTAAATAGCATCTATTACCAGTGCACAAAGTACCTACAGGGCCCAGATTTGGATAATTAGGTCATTAATTACTATAATATAGTCTTAAAAATGTATTTTAGGGTCCAATAATGGTTTTGCAATTTCTTCAGTACATAAAATAGCTCTGCATGTCAAAATTTTAATAGATCCGTATATCACACCCGCGTTTTACCATTTCACAATATCTATGCGTAGGTAAGTGAGGTTGCGCATTCCTCACACATATATTGACACCCCATTGTTATCGTTGCAATCCCTATTGCTAACGTTACATGTGAGACCTAACAAATAGTTACTAGACGCAATTATAACGCATGTGTGTAATTATTTCCCAAGTCCCTAGGAGTTGGTTAATAGCATCTAACGTTTGAGATATGCGTTCTACTCTATGCTACAGTGACTTTAGACATGTAACTTATTTTTGACTAGGTGTAGAGATGATTTATTTCTTTTGCAAAATACACAACACACGTTTATCTTAATACGCTCTTACTACGCCTGTTGGGGTCGTTGGTGACACTGCCTACTGCGCCAGAGGCCGTGGGTTCGATTCCCACCCGGGGCCATGTGATGGGCATATCTGTTGGTTTTCGGATTCTGGGTGTTTGTATGTATTTAATTTATTTAAAAGTTTGTATGTTTATCAGTTGTTGTGTACCCATTTTACAAGCTTCGGCTTAGTTTGGGACTAAACAGCCGTGTGAAAATTTGTCCAAACATTATTATTATTTTATTACCAAAGGAGGAGTCAAAATTATGAAAAAGATGGTAAAATGCAATGTTGATCGTAGGAATTTGAGAGGAAGTTCGCCACAAAAACCTTAGTGCCTTCAGTCATCACGTATGGTTTGGGTATGACGAATCGAATCTGTGACCAATCGTTGCTAACCCAATGATTTATGCATGTTTCAGAAACACCACCATTTCTGTAGCCATATTAACAAACGATGGCTTTTCAAGATAATTCCTACTAATATCATAAACGCGAAAGTTTGTAAGGATGTTTGAATGTTAGTTGCTTTTTCACGCATAAACTACGGAATAGATTTTGATGAAACTTTACAGCAGTAATATACCTCGGGATAAAGCTGTCCCCGCGCGAAGAAGTTATCTACGCGGGCGAACCCGCCGGAAACCGTTGGTATTATAAATCTACTAGCCGATGCCCCGCGACTTCATCCGCGTTATAAAGTACATATACTATTTATAAGTCATTCAAAATTTTTTAATCTGTTCTAATCACGCCAGTTTCTTAGCTTTAAAGTTTGTCAATAGATGGCGTTAGGGGTTTTTACACCCCGCTATCATTTGGTTCTTCGCAACATATATAAGATAAGCGTGCAAATTATCCACCAGTTTTTACCTCTTTATTATTAGTATAGATATAGACAAGTACTAAAATTCACGATTGTTTTTCACAATTTCATAGACGAGTAGAACTTTTGTTTTCAATTTTACAAAGAGAGACACAGAGACGAAAAGAATCATCATCATCAACAGCCTATTAATCTCCCCACTGCTGGGGCTCAGGCCTACCCTCTCAACCAGGGCGTGCGGCTATAGTCCACCACGCTAGCCCAGTGCGGGTTGGTGGACTTCACATGCGCCTAAGAATTTCTTCTTCGGCGTATGCAGGTTTCCTCACGATGTTTTCCTTCACCGTTTGAGAGCAGTCAGTAAATGCACTTAAAAAACCCATTGGTACATGGCCCAGCCGGGGATCGAACCTCGGACCTTTCGATATTATAGGTCGCGTCTTATCCCCGAGGCCACTGACGCTCTAAGACGAAAAGAATGATTGTCATTAAATAGGTAAGTACCGCACTCGATACAAGATCGACGTAATATTTTTTCGATCACGTCACATTCAGCACATAGTGTCGATACTACTATTGTATGTTTTGCTTTCTTCGTACGTAACTGTAGGTACGTAGTAATCAATACTTTTGTCACACCGCGACGAAAAACATCGATACATAACGATTACATCGATATAATTGAATACGCCTGACGCAACAATCGGTATCAATCAACTGTCGCGTGTGACACGGAAGGAAACCCTATAGCTGCGAATCCTATGACTAGCTTCCTCACTACATTGGTTTCCTCAAATTGTAATCGTATATGTCTAGTAGAGGGTTAGTTACAGTCCATGTAGGCTTCGTTGTAATACCATCATGTACCAAAGGTTCCGCGGGTTCATAGAGAAAAGAGAGACAAATCACGAAAAAACACTACCAGTCATTTAGTAAAATAAGATTCAAATTAGAATGTTTTGTTCTGTATTAATTTTGCTCACACTTCCTAATCACGAGTTGAATGTCAACCACATATCAACACAGACAGGAGGCTTTTTCTATAAATTTCTACTACGCCTATTGCTAATTAAATAAGATTTACTGTAATAATGTTCAATCTTGAAAATGTCCAACCATTGAAAAACGTCCAATCTGAAAAATCTACGTTTATGTGTCTTTTTAAATAATTTCTACCGAATTTTATGACTACAAAATTTTGGAGACACCTTGCCCGCGTCAGTTCAGACCAAGCTGAAATTTGCCCGACGCTTTAGTGATATAGTTCAGGTTGACAATGACGTCAAAAAGTGCTCGGTCAAACCGCCGCTTTCTTTTTCTTTCCGACTCTTAGTATGGGATCGTCCATATACAAATGTCGCCCTGTGAACATCGATACTCAATGTCATCTCACAAAGACCTCGCATCCACGGCAACTATTACATCGGCCCAAAACACCGTAGTAGTTGGCACCACTTTGACCTCCACCTATAAGGAAGGTGACAAAAACTATACAAATCAATTCGACTATGGTTGACCACGGTTCACACTTGTGATTTACTAGGTCATTGACTTTAACAGTTTTGCTAAAACAAGGTATTGGTTACAATAATTGCGTAAGACTAAAACGTAAGGCTATTATTGTGTTAGTTGATGTACTATTGTAGGTACAACGTTTTTAACATACTGATGTCACATGTATCTACATAGTTTCAAATTCCATAGATATCAGAGCAGTCATAAAGTTGCAAGTATGTACCTAACCTTGCACTCAATTACTACATCTACTTACTTATACTTTTTATTATAACTATAGGAACCAACAGAACACTTGGTTACGTCTTAATTCACTCACATTATGATAAGAAATTACTATTTGTACCTTTGCTTCCTTTGATGCTGTTTTATACGTAGCCATGCTGATGTGGTCCCTAGGCATAGTAACTTTTAGTTCAGCACAAAGTGGCCTATTACTCCCCCATTTATTTAAAGAAATGTGAAGGACTTTAGGAACACTTTTGAAAAGAAGGACAATAGCTGATTGCTTGAGCCTAACTTTTCGTCAACTCATTCCATTAAAAATAATTGAACATTTATTTGTATGTACCTACATAGCATCACGACACGGCAATCACTACATCATCAACGAACATCACTACAAAAAATATCACGAGCCCTTTTGTTGCTTTACTCCTACAGAAGTCACGACGGCGCCATTACAAAAAAAAATATGTGCTCATCTTCACTTCACTGTCATCGATCATTGTTTAGGAATGTCAGTTCAATCCGTATGTACACATTTTGATCGTCGTACAACACTAGCTGTTTCCGCCCACGGGAAAGACTATTTTTTCCCGCGGGAACAGGTTTTCCCGAGGTATCTTTATGACTTTATAGCCCCTATGTGTTATTCTGGTGTAGGTATTACTAACGGTAAAGTTTCATCAAAATCTTTGTAAATTACCAAAAGAATTGACATTCCGTCAAAAATATGGAAATAATTAGAAAGACGACGTTATGCGTACGACAATTGAAACTCCAGAAAATTTTGAAAGGATCTAACATTCGGTACTTGGGTCTCTATGTTTACTCGTGTAATTGTGCTCTAAAGTGCAAATATAACGAAACTTAAAACTAAGGATAGCGGAAAGCATTAAATCATTGTTATAAGGAAGCCGTTTTATTGACCCAACTGATGGTCATCTTGTGCACGCACGGTCATTGACTAATGTAAGTCATTGCAATAAGCCAAATGTCTTATAATACGGAATTAATTATTGATACAACAGGTAGATGATGATGATGAAGAAATACAAAATCTCGTGTCGCCAACGCCATGAGTTGACATCGAAATCACCGTGGGTTTTAATATTTGTGGTGTGGAGCAAGCTGACTGACCCACATTCCATAGTAATTGTATGGCGGTAGTCGCGGACCACCACCGTGCTTTGCGGCCAGATTCTATGAGCTCTGGTACTGACGTTGTTTCCCCCGAAGGGATACTACACGCCTTGTCGGAAGAGGGGGTGGGTAACTCTATAAAACTTTTAAATTATAGGCAAACGGTGGCGGTTCGTTGAACAACGTTATTGTTCGTTATTCAACGTGGTTATTCGTTGGTACCAAGGTCACGATTATATTAAATTGTTTGCATAATACAATAGGAGGTATGCTATTTTGTAAATTATAGTCTTACAATGCTCTTCGGATTGTAATGATTTCAAAAACGCCGGTTGCCGCAACGTGGTGATATCGATTTGGTTGCTGTCCTAGTTCTCATTGTAACTTTGAAATATTTATAGAATAACGTTGAAGCCTCATTGTACAGAGTGACACGATTCATTCCCATGGAACATTAGCTTCATTCACGTATCGTTGTTTTTAAAATTCAATTTATAAAGAATTCTTTTGTTGAATGGTCAGGGAAACCAGCTTTCGCTAATTACTTTTTTGTTTGCGGTAATACTTAGGATTGGGATAGTTCAGTTCTGAGGAATTTGGTGAGGTAGCCCTTCGCATTCCGTCCGCTTCACCCAATTCTCACTAGGTCATGTCACTCCGTCCATACACGAGCCTACAGTCTCACAGTCAGACTGGTTCCGCACGCCTCGGAGAGTGCACGCGTTGTCACGTCTCGCTGCGCTCGTTCTATTTATCGTCCGCAGTTTTCTATATACGTTCGAAAATCACCCGCAGAGACAACGTTGATATAAAAGTTATTAATAACATTATTATTCATCAAGTTAACAGTAACATGAGTGTTATGTGGCGCAAATGTGTTACGTGCTCGAAGTTTAGTGTGTTTTATGTGCGTTTGAATTGGATTTCATAGCCTTTCAATGCAGGTATGTTTGCTTGTTTGATGCGATCGATTATTAATATCTTACTTACATATATTGCGGAAGAAAACTATTGTTTATGTTTCAATCGGAAGAGAAAGTTTTTGATACAGTAAATGCGAAGATATTTTTCGTTGTTTTTATTCCGTGCAGTTTGGCTATAAAGCGCAAAAAGTATATTTTCTCATTCCCGAAGTCCAATGAAATGTACTGACGAGCCGCTATATAGCGTGATTTAGTTAGAAACATCCATAAAGTCATCTTAATCCGTCTATTATTTAAAATGTATTAGTAAGAATCAATAAAACCTTCTAAAGCATCGACCATGTACATTAGATTACCGCCTTTAGTGAAATTAACTGCACCATTATAGCTTGTATTGTCTTCGCATAAGGTTGGAAGTGTTCGGAACATGCACAAAATTCATAAATAGCTAACACGGCCGTTTAAGAAATCGATCTATTCAGCTTATTTATAGTCTGTAGAACTATCAAGTTATCCACCAGAGGCCTAACTGTTATCTAATAATTTAAAGCCCCATTCAGTTTTATGACTTGAAGTGTATTATTTGTCTGTTCGTCTATTGAAGGTGAAAGTAAGAGAACAATCTCTGTCAATATTGTTACTGTTAGGTTACAGTTAAGTTTACATTTGCAGTTTGCTGACGAACTTTCATTAAAGTCCAACAACCTAATTCTTATTACTCACTCTAACGGGATCAAGTCAAACCAATATAAGAGATTCGTTCACAGCTCGTTTCATATCATTAAATGGGCTTTTTACTTGTCAATCACGTATGATGACTGTCAGTTTTGTACTAACAAGTAATTTATCACCTTTCTTTACCTTGACCCTAAATATTGTTACTGGCAGTATTTAAGGTAGTTTTTAAGTTGTGGTTTTTACAGACTTGTCCAAAGTAATCTTTATAAATCCGTTGACATCCGGGAACTTAATTCGAAGACAGCATCTTATCAAGGCAGCTTATCTTCTAAGGGAGCCAGATGCCCAACTCCTGTCCAGCAACGGTGACCCAATCCGTTTTTGGTCGACTTCACATTACGCCTTAGAAATTTAAATCTTTGGCGTATGCAGGATGTTTGCTTCACCGATAATTCTGTGGTTTTGTAATAAACCATACTTAAGTTCCTTACTATAAGGATATAGTAAGGGCTAAGGTTGGAATGGAACCCACGACCTCAGGGACGTGAGGCGAGTGCGCAACCAACTAGACTACCACGACACTTCAGACGTGGTGCAGATCTATAAACCCATTGATAGCAACGTTAATAATAGATGGGTATAATCTGTATCTACATGAGCATATGCAATGCAACGTTCAGTTATTAAGGTCAGCCGGCGCGTCACGCGCCAGTGGGTGCAATTACAACCATCATGCTAACAACGAAGCCATATGAAGTAACGCTTGTAATAAACGCAATAATTTAACTTACCCTTTAGATAAAACACTCGATTACGTTGATGTTACCGTTAACAAAAGGTGAAACTTGTAGTGACCTTTAATTAGTTAATTGTTTTTATAAGTAGGGAGTAGCTGCAGCACATCTGGTAGACTGAGGACCTCAAAACACAAATTAAAAATAAAGTAGGGTACAAAATGTCACTACAAGAAGTTAGAAATATCTACAGACCTTACTTGCAGTCAATCTTGTAAGGGAAACGAGTTGGTAGGTAAAGTCAAGACTCTTTACTTTTATGCTCACCTATAGTAGAGTTTGTGTAAGTCAGTAGTCCTGCGAGTTGCGCCTGAGAATGACAATGATAAAAAATTAATAAAGCTTACGAAATAATTCATCATGAACGAAGAGCCATTTATGTTGACACTAACTGTGTTTCACCAAAATATAAATAAAGAAGCACTCGTCTTTGGCTAAAGTTGCAAAACAGAACTACATGGTTTTTTTCTCGAAACTTAAATACATTTACTGACTGCTCTCAAACGGTGAAGGAAAACATCGTGAGGAAACCTGCATATTACGCCGAAGAAGGAATTCAGTGGGGACATGTTAATTAATAGGTTGTTGATACTTTAACGCCACTCATGTTGCTAATCTATCTGGCACTGCAGTTGCATTTCTTAGCGTATGCTTCGTTGATGATTGTATTGTTTCAGTATACACAATACTTATTGTAGTTACACAAACTGCCATGTCCGGTGTACGTTTGTCCGTAGCCTTGGGTCCCCTTCCCTAATTAGCTTTCCTGTATGTGAGCCTTTTGATGTCATTATGGGTGATTCGAGGAAGCTCATTAGGGAGTTTTACGTTTAAGTCACAGGTATATTCCATAAGTATTCCTTATCTTACATTAATGCGGATTATTGTAAGATAAGAAACTACCTGTGACGAGGTTTTCTATTGTTTAGTTAAAATGGCTGTATTCTTTGTTCTCAATATCAGAGCACACGGTTAAGTACCTAACATTTTAACTTTTATAGAACTATACTATGTATAGAAAGAATAAATGGAATCAACGTTTTGTTTAGATATTTCCGTCTTATTGTCAGATTCTTAGTGGACATGCGCATGCAACTGCTCTGCAATATCTAGAGTTCAACATTTCATCGAGGTTAGAATCCTATTCCAAATGTTTTGACAACACCTAGTAAATGACAATAAATAATTAGGTAATCGTCATCTTTGATTTTTCATCCACCCCGAATTCATCAATTAAAGCTTTGTAAAAGTGTCATTTAAAAATTGAATAGTTTCTTATTAGCCCTCGCCTCTGTCCCCGTCTTACCCGTGGTTCTTATCTTCTCCTCTATTACTGATTAATGTCAAAACAATTAATATTACCCACATTCACTACAAGTGACCACAACACCACTCTTCCGTTCATTGTCTTCTATCAAAATGTCATCTAGTACCTATACCCAAAGCACCTGTCTCTACTGGGACTTGTACCTCCTTAATAGTATAACAATGAACTATTAATTGTATGTGGTGAGGTCACTGATGAGTTATTTAAAGTTGTTCTATAACACCTGCTTCTACCACGACTGTACCTCTTATAACGTTTCTAAATTAACATGTCATTTTGACTGAGTATACCATCTGTGATCTTCAAGGCCTATTGCAATATTTGTGAAGCGCCATTTTTATAAGTTTAATAATTAGAGCGTAAATATAATTGGTATAATTTATAGTAAACTGAAACATAGACGTTTTTGCAATCGTACTTTATTTATTAGAATTTGACCGCACGTCCACTTGCTTGAAAGCGACTCTAATCTTACAACTTCTATAACCAAAGCCGTTGCATCTCGTCTCAGTTTTGTCGTAGCTTAAAATGATTCATGCACACACACTTTCTTCGGGGATCCTTTACGTAACAGCTATAACTGTATCAAAATCTGTAACAGTAGTATTCGATTAAAAAACCGATATATTTAGTCGGTCAAGCTACATAAGTTAGGATAATCCCTAGGTTTCTTCAATTTTCCTATTTATTGTGATGCATATTTGCAAACTCGTTTGATTGTTAAGTTTAAAGCGTGATTAAGTAACAGACAGACGGAAAACGTTTAATGTTTATTAGTCATCGTCGTGTTTCACTATTCTATTAATTACATTATTAGAGAGCCTCATCATGGAATTTCAATTAATATTCTCATCTTCATCAAAGTGAAAGGGCGCGTTTTAAATATTTGCTTTGGTACATTTCCAATGGCGGCCCTTATAAGTACCACGGCTCTGATTGATTCTCATATAAATAAACTTCCGAAATATCCAATGTAATATCTCTCTTTGTTGGTTAATATTCCAGTCATATTATTGTGTCGTCAGCAAATGACAATGTCGTTACGTAACGAGTCATCGTGTCGCAGACTCTTGTTTGTGATTGTATGTTAACTAATAGTGTAAAAAACATTGCGAAGCTCTACAAACTTTTTAACAGTGGCTTTAAAAGCGCGTCCTGTACTACAAATAGGGAAAATAACTGTTAATTCTGTTTTTCTGAGTTTTGTGATATCCCGATTCTAGTGACATTTAGCAATAATAATGACATATCGTAAACATGTCAGCGTTCACTCTGGATATGAGCTTCCCAAATCCCGCTTTTACATCCGATGCTCCATTTCTTACTTCTTTCATTTCTTTATTTCTAGACTGTCGGTATTTCCCTTATGGCAGTTTTGCGATGGAAGTGGCCTGCCCACTGCTTCTTCAGCCTTTGTAAGACCTTGAGCTCTGTGACCTTGATTTATTGTCGATACTTTTGTGTTATTTACGTTTGTTTCTAACTGGTTAGATATCGATAGTGGGACAAATTTGCTGAAATTTAGGTTACAAGTAAAAGTGGTAGTCCTAGAACTCGTCGGTTCATATAAACTTTCCACTTGCATCTAGTTTATAAAGAGACACAACCATTTGAATAATTAATTTGACATTACAAGACTAGTTTTTTTTTAATTTCTCTTATCTAAATATCTGATTAAGAACAAATTAGACACTCTTAAATTTTATGTGTATTTTTTTTGTGAACTTACATCACCGCAATACGATTAATACTGTTCGAAAGGCTAGCTTAGTTAGTCCCATAATCTTGTTTTCGGCTATTAATATTTAAATAATTCCAATATTGCCAAATTATTTTCATATTACTCATTAGATAACGTGCATTTTGATAGCAGTTAAAGTTTTTGGTTAACTCTTCTTTATTTATACCTGGCCACATTTAATGATTAGACCCTGTTGCAATGATACCTACCGCACTTGCCAGATAAATCCCATTTACAAGTCCCGTTAAAATGTTATGACCATATTTTCACGCTGTCACGGTGTATTCTCTCCATCCACGAGTTCGTGTTGGAATCTGTCGGAGCGCTTCCATTTAGCCTTGTCCGATGCATCGAGCGCAAGTGCCGTTATCGGCAACAGTTATACAAACTGGGCAATGGGGCTTCACGCAGTCAGGGAAATTCGTCTTCGCACGGCGCCGGACGAATTCTCAATGAAGCCTTTTGTTGTACGAATATCGGTTTCTGTATTGCTGTTTGTGTGGATGACGTTTTTTTACTTTAGATCAAGTTATATTATTATGACAAGTAACAACAGTTGCTAAGGAAGGATAATGTAGGTGCTTGCAAATCATCGCAAGACTTGCATAGTTACAGTGATTCTTAGTGATTTATTTAAACAAATCAACTAGAGTAGGTGATGATGATGAATGATTAATTAAGTCATTCATTATCATCAACTGCTGGACGTAGGACTATCCTAACGAAGGTCATGCACCATGCTCCAGTTGTCTAATTCTATTTCTCCGGTTGCACTGGGAAAAACAAGGATTAAGTAAATTTCTGATTGAAACAAAAACTTAAAAATATCAACAAAGGTACATAAAATGGAATAGAAAATTGAACAAGTGACAAAGGGAAAATTGCGACAGCACAATTAATATTCCTCATCAGCATAACGTCTACTGCTGGACCCAACGAAGGCCAGCACTCCTGGTCCAGCTGCTTTCGGTCTCCTTCTTTCAGTCGTTAGTCCACCTGACTGCGGCCGGGGGCGTCTCCACCGACGCTGCACGGCAACACTCCTTCATGTCGAAAAATTATGTTTGTTTTTCTATGCTCTGTGCTGTGTTGCTCTTGTGTGCGTCAAATAAATAATTTCATTCATTCATTCACTTAGATTACGGTCCTACTAGTATTATAAAGACAAAAGTTTGTAAGAATGTTAGTGAGGATGTTTGTTTCACGCTGTAACGGCTGAAAGGATTTTGATTGAACTTGGCACAGGAACCTGGATTAAAATATAGGCTACTTTTAACCGCGGTAAATTGTTCCCGGGAATAAACTTATTCCACACGGGCAAAGCCGCGGGCAACAGCTAGTCGTACCCTACATAATTATAAATGCGGTACGGTAAATTTTTAAAAATTGTTTATAAACATCCACTGCAAACAGAAAAAGCTCGCTACGCTGTCAGTGACGTCAAAGTTGTAACCTAAAAATTGCTCAAACTGTTGCAAGGTTGTAACACAGAACATTAGAGGAAATGAAAACAATTTCCTAGTAAATGAACGCATTAGATAACAACACTGTTGCATGGTGTAAATGCTGCACTGTTGCATGGTGCAAAGTGTTTCAAATAGATGCCGTGACGGCGCGTGTACTCTGATTTCTATCACGTATTCGTTGGACTTTCTATGAGCTTTGCACGCGCACGCGCCGCGATCGAAATTGATCGAATTTAGCATCTGGAATCGTAGCACGTGCTGCTTTGTGATTGGCTCGCGACTGATTTATTGTTATTTGATCAGTTGATATTATCATTCATTTGAACTTAAGATACTGATCATTTTTAAGGCTGTACTTACATATCAATATTGGCTTTGAACTTATGGCCTCACAGAATCGAAACATTAACTAAAGTCTTAACGAACTCATTCCGGAATATTCCGGATTGAGACTACTTCTTAGAGAATGCGATTCAAAGACCACGGGGATTGAAATAAAACGTCAACATTAACAGAAATTGCAGAAATACCAGACTTTCATCAGCATGCTAATATAAAGGCAAAAAAGTAAAGGATGGAGTAAAAACTGCATCAAGATACCTTGCTAGGAAAGGCACTAAAGAACAAAAAAAATCCACTACAAAATTATCTAGAACTCTCCCTTGTAATTCGTAAGTATCTGTCTGCATATGTATCCTCATATGATTATGGTAACATTTTCTCAAATGCAACACTCAACAGTTGTAACTCGTCCGTTTATAAATCTGCGGCTGTTATCGTGTCTATCAGCCGAGTCAACTAGGCAGTGAAAGCCTCACCTGCACGCTGTGAGTTTTGACCCTGCACTGACGGTTTAACCGCGGGGCATTAAAGGGTCGAGTGTAGTTCTGTGAGAATGTACCATTGTTGATTTGTGAACATTTGTAGAGACTTCCATGGCCGCTATAACTTACACTTTAAATACGATTGGTGAGGCGTCCAAGACTTCGCTCATATCGTGTTTTCATTATTCAATTACGAATCAAAAAATAACGTGCTGATTTAGATAATTTTAAGAAAAAATTCAATAAAACTGCCAAATTTCGCCCAAAAAAAACAAATTTAAATTAGTAAAATTTTCCGCGGTTTCCTGTGATGTGTTTATTTATTTATTTGTGTTCAATATTAGCAATATATTTACATCCGTGAATATGGCAAGCATGCAGATTTACACCTTATATAATGATATATTTTTTATATTTTTAATTTTTTGTCGTTTTTAAGCGATACAGTATTTTATGGTGTCATTGATCCCGATCAGCTGGTTTAGGTTGACATTTTAGATTAATAACCTTAACTTTGAGCGGTAACTTAAAACGGTTTAAACAATTAACATAGTTCCTTAGGGAAAAACTATTACAAAAGCAACAGAACCTGATGTGATTCGTTCTCGTGTCCCACCCGCTATATCACTGTACTCATAACCTCAACAATGTTTTATTATGTGTGTAGGTGTTTTGCCAACTCTTTTGTCGCCTAAATACCTACTTATAATAGACAGTTCTCTTTCATTGTCTAACTCGCCACGCGGAAAACCTATTGTGCTCATTGTGCAAATGTGCCGTGAAATTTTAGCTGTACAATAAAACATTGTGAATGCTAAAAAGACAACTTTATCCATTAATTTGACGTTGAATTATTTAGTATACAGCTAACAGTGACGTGGTTACAACGCATAGTAATAGTCACACATACAAAACAATACAGGTACAATAATGCTTATAGTTAATAATAAAAACAGTAAGGTACAACTTGCATAGTACAATTTAGGTGATCCTTAATGTGCGGCGATCAACTAAAACAAAGATATAATTATTACATTGGCTCAGGCAGCGAACAGAAATGGATATTGGCCTTCTTCAAAAATGCTGTGACAATCCAAAATTATATACTTTGCAGTAGTTTAGCCAGAGTAGCAACTAGCAACTCTAGCAAGTAGCAAATATATTTATGTTTAGTTTATTATATATGTTCGTATATTATTATTTTGTGTAATTAACGCATAATTATAATCTGTTGCATCTTCCTCAATCTCAATATACTTAATTAGTTAAAACGTATAAAAGTTGTTAACAACTTTATGGTAGTAATAGCTGTGTACAGATAACAAGACACGTTTAAGATGGAATCTCGTGGGAAATAACTTCAACATAATACGCCATTGAGGCCGCAAACGCTGCCAATCCATGGAAACATAGCATTGGGAAAGAAACATACTTTCGCTTTACAACTATTGTTAAACCACGAAACAAAACCAGGTTGATCTGCTGGTTAATTTTGACACCTTCATATGACATAATCTTGCAGTAATCTCTGACTTAAAATTAAATTGGTCTAATGATTGATCATCCAATTATTGAATGATATTCGCGTAATCATAAACATGTTTCTGTACCTAGATGCATATGCAATAATACTTCCTAGAATGTAATTGATTGAAGACTTTCGATTGTTTCAGATGGCGTAGAAAAGCGGTCAGAGACATCCATCACAAATGTTATTCAACAACCTAATGGAAGGCGACGCGATAGCCACTAACAACCTGATATCATCGATCAAAAGACTCAATAGCGACGGAAAAGAACACGGAACTATAAAGGCTTTACTTAAAAACTTCATCCTACCTGAAACAGATAATATGGCTATAAAGGAAAACCAAAGCGATAGGAACAAATATGTGTACACAGTTCCAGTTGTGCCTCCAGCTGTTACTGAAAGGATGAAGTCTATCAGCGAAGCTAAGCAAGCGTTCCTAAACTCGACAGTTAACTCCACTACGTCAGTACCTCGAAGTTATGCAAAGAAGGACGAGCCAACGCTGCATTATGCACAAATAGCAATTAATACAGGTACTCGTAGCGAAGACACAAGAAGCACTGGCGGAGGGTATGACAAAAAACAGACCGCAAATGTTATCAGAAGAGAAGTCAACACCCTACCAGTAGGCATATCACCTAATTTTAAGAAAAGGATAGAGCTTCAACCGAGAAAAGTAAGTTTCAAAATAAAAAATGCCTCTACATATCGACGGCCACCTTTGGCGACCAAAACAATGACAATAACAAGCACAAAGGTATCAGAACTGACAAAGAAGTTTAACGATTTAGTCAATGAATCTCACAGTGGACCGGTTAAACCATCAAAACTTGCGAAGACGATAGGGGACTTACAGTCGGCGTCACGATGTTCGGCCAGCAACAGCTCCACCCCTTCGTCAACACTCAGCTCCAGTCCAAACATTAAAATAGTATTAAGACAGAGAAGAGGCTCCAAAAAACGAGGCAATAAGAAAAGATGCTCAAGTATGGATTCAATAGACAAATTAATTTTATCCGATAGTTCTTCAGCTAAAATTCATGTAATACGATCTAAGTCTGATGGAAACAAAATTCCGAAATCCCCCAAAAAGCGCCTAAAATATCAAGACTCTAGTGAACAGCAAAGTGGATCTGACTCAGTCGATGGTAGTCCTGCCAAAGTAAAAAACACAGAATCTCCGAAAGATAAAAGGCCACAGGAAAATAATGTTGTTAAAAGCGTTATCAAAAAGTTTGAATGTGAAATTAGCGCCCAATCAAATTCCAAAAATATCAGTACGCTTAAAAGACAATTGGAGGAAAAGAAAAGTACAATAATTACGAAAGAGAAACCTAAAGTACCTGAAAAGAAGTCAACATTAGTTTTAACTAAAAATCTTGTAGTAAAAGATGGTATTCCAAAAATTAAAACAATTAGACCAATTTTAAATGAGTCACCGCCTAAAAAAGATACCAACAGTGACTCGAGCATAGACATATTCAAAAAGAAGGAGCTTCTCTACGATAAAAAGAAATATAAAACGAATTACATACACTCAGAAAAACTTCCATTGCATGTCGTTGAAATAATTCAAGAAGATATCAATGAAAGCACAGTGACGATATCAAATTCCAATGCACAAAAAGTTGTAACTGCAAATACATCTAAACTCAAAGAAGAAGATCAAGTTTCTCAAGATATCAATTCTCGTATAACACCTAATGAATCATTTCTATGGAGGAGAAAAAGTAGTACTCAAATTTATTCAGATAGCGAGAAATCTTCATCTGAGAGCCCATACAGTTTTATTAGTATCACAATGAACGAGAACACAATTTCTTGTTCAGACGACACACAAGAAATCTCAATCAAAGATGAATCTCTAACATCAGACGTTTTTATTGAATCTCAAAATTTTGCAACCAATGATCAAAAAGCTGATTCCAACTTAGATTTCGCAAGCAGTTTGGTTGAAGCTTACAATAAAGACGTGCTTGTTGGTTTTACTCCAAAGCCTATGAAAGAAACTGTCGTTGATGATGATTACGAACCATTAGAACCCAGAGACAACGTTTTAATAATACCAATCAAAAGTATAGATAGATCGTCCAAAATAAATTGTCCATTACCGGAAATTCCTAAAGAAAGTCCCCTTCCGCAGACCGGTACCAAAGAGAACATTTACCAATGTCTCCTAGAAATGAGGTCACACCCTGAAGGCGATGAAAACAGCTTCCATAATTACGAGCTTTGTGAAAATCAATTGGAAGAAAGAACTCGAGGCGACGGGGACAGCGATGATGGTTACGAGTACTGCAAATCACCCATAAAGCCTTATTGCTTAACCTCTAGCTCTGGCATTCAGATCGCTGAAGACTACCAACCTTATTCGTCTAAAAACAATGCTAAAAACTATGAAATATCAAAATCAGTAAGTGGCACATCTACTGTTAGTTACGAGAAGATCGGTTCTGAGAGAATTTATGAGAAAATTCCCCATCGGCCGTCCAAATCTAAGGACAGCAGTCCGAACAGCAATAGGCATTCCTTTGTATCGTCCGACTACACCGGATATAATGATACGGAGAACATTTACGACACAATCAAACATAGTGACGGGATATCGCTGTCCCACTGCTACGAGAGCATACCAAACAGCCCTAGTATGGTTAAGCTTCGCAACAATATGAGGAAGCAGGTGACGTCTGCAGCTCATAAACGGCTCTCCTTCGACACCGTTTCGAATGTTAGTCTGTCCACTATGTCCAGCGAGCAGAAGACCAACAGCATCTACGGGCAGAGGTCTGTCATCAGCTACAACGGGCAGGAGATCGCGTTCCAAGTGCCCAGCAGCGAAGTCAGCGTGAGCGGAAGCGACAGGAGCGACGACTGGGTCGACGTGTCTGACGAAGAGAAAACGGACGAGCAAAAGATTATCATGTAAGTTGGTAGACCCTTTATTATTACAGCTTTTTATCAATCATAATATTAATTTAATGGTAAAAATATGATCGCAGGTAAAAAGCATTAAATGTGTTAATCCTGGATATAAACTATGGGTTTACAAAACTTATATCGGTCCAACCTTTATTATGTAACAAAGAAATACCCAAACAAAGTTTCACACTCTTTAGTTATATTATAATATATTCATATTATTCATATTCATATTACGTAGGTACTGTATGTACCCAATACGTTATCACTTAGAAAAAGAATGAACCATAGAACCGTAATCAGCGTATAGCATGAAATAGCAATAGTTTTTTACCCCAATTTGAGAAGTCGCTTCTTACATGGCGGGACACATGACTGAACAAACACTATCTATTTTAGTCGGGCTGTTGTTTGTTGGTACATATCAACTGCCCCCCAACAAAAAATTGACATACGTAGATAGAGATAGAAGATTTTATATCTGTCTTGCTTACTCTTACCACTTTTGTAATAAGTGTGTCCCTCTCTGATTATTATTGTTATTTTAGCAGCTGTTCTATGGGATCCTTGTTCTTAGCGTTATCATGCCCAGATGACCTCATAATATTAGGCCAGAACTTCCCGAGCCCGGTCCGGCAGTTCGGCTGACACGTGCACACGACTCCACTCCATTAGATGTATCCCCAGATTTAACCAGATCATGTTATCTGGGCCTTGCAGGGCTTCACAGCACGCTGGAACGTGTAATCAGCAACAAGCTCCCAAAGAGAAAAGTAAACACCCTTATCAGCTGTGCTCGATATTACATTGCTATTTACCATCTACGCAGTACTGAAAAAGCTGTTAATGGAGTTATACCTTGCTACAGCTAAAATATCTTTAAATTTCTCTAAATAAATTTTACTAAAACCCCTGGACGGGGTACAAAATGTCGGACTTAAGCGGCCCATCCATGTGAGTTGTTCGTTTTAGAGATGTTGAAGAATACCAAATAAACTGGCAAAAAATTCTTACAGAGTTAAGCGGTGACGAATGTCTAAAATAGGAATTATATTTTACTCCTTTATTGCAGTGTGCGGGAAAGAAGTCGCGGCAGAAAGAGCCCGGTGAGCTGGTCGCAGAAGGTGCGACACCAGTGGCAGAAGACGCCGATACAGAACAATGATGATAAAGGTAAGCTTTTGATAAATTTAAGCATTTCAACATAAGCAATGATCTATGTGTGTGTATGGCAGAGGGCGCCACTGTGTTGATATATTGTTACAAGAGGCGGCTTTTTGCCTGTCAGTAGGTGGGTTCAATGATTCTTATTGACGTTTAGCGCCATCTAGTTGCTTACAAGCGCAGTACACAAGCAAGAATAGTTCTAAGAACTTGGTTCACTTCATAAGTGATAGATGGCGTTGCTAAATGATATATGGATCAATTAACAAGAGTTACAGCTTGTTAGCGCTGCTTGTTTGTGAATGATTGTTAGGCTGTCAAATTAATTAGGATTGCATTCATAATTACATAATTAGTGTTGTAGTTATTATGATCATGCGTTAAGATTAATTGGTGTGCAATATTGGTATAAATGGATTATTTCAAAGAGCTAAGCCAGTTGAAAAGGCCTCTTCACCCGCTGGCGCGGCGCCGGCGGCGCCTAGAAAAAGGGAACATTGTATTTGTTTCCCACATCTTACGTTTTCCGTTGTAAGACGGTTCTCCAAAAATAAAGACATTTGTAATTTTGAAATACAAGTTTCTTATCTTGATATTTTTATTATACCCATTAAAAAGCGTTTATTTTCCAATAAATTAAACGTATTATGTATTGATGATATTTTCTATAGTATAGTAGGCACCTATAATTATCATAATGAATGACAGAGTCCGTGCTTCTCTGACCTCTTGTACAAAAATAGTTACTTAATTTATTTAACTTGCTTTTAGCTACTCTAATCCTATTGAACCTGTGGAGTGATTAATTTTCTTACCCTTTCGTAAACTAAAGGTTTAAAATCTTTTGCCCAAATGAAATCCATATGATTGAAGTCGTCATACGGTACTTTGTATGCTTCCACTACGTTACCTAACTTGTGGTACAATTTATTCACATCTTTGGGCTGAGCCATCCAATCTGCGTCACTGTAGAACAAGGACACTGGTGCGACTACATTCCCTAGCTTATAACTTGGCGGCACTACCTGCCTTCTCAAGTTTTTAGCTGCCCCATAATCGAACTGTCGAAAATCTTTAGACATCACCCCCTGGCCGTAGTGGGCGAGCTGCTTCATAGAGGCTCCGGAGGGAACATGTCCAAACACCACTGGCAAATGCTCCACATCAAGCTGCCCAAAACTAAAACCAGCTACAAGAAACATCATGTTACTACACAGTAATTCTGCTAGCACTCCAGTCCCACACATGAGATGCATCAATATGTTCATCATTGTATTGTTCGGCATAAACTCGTAAACGCCGATAATCTTTGTACCGGCGTGTATAACGTCCCCTTCCGGTGACAATAGTCTCACAACGGGTGATCTTGCGTGTTCCATATACGCTACCGGTGATAACGCTTTCATTAGCGAGATCTTCTCATTATACTTCGGTATTTCGGATGCCATTACGAAGAATGACGTCGTCCCTTGCGAATGGCCTATGTATATCAAAGAGTTTGATCCAGTTGCATCCAACACGTAATCGATCATAGCAGGAAGGTCGTAGCAACCGATTTCGTGCCACGAGAAGTTCCAAAACGTAGCTTCCGAGGGCTGCAATAGTTCGTGACGTCGGGAGTGCTTGTTTCCTCGAGCGTTGCCCATCCACACGTCGAATCCATCGTCAGCTAAAAGAAACGCCAGACCATTGGCAGGCCCACCGACAACGTAATCATCTGCACTGCCAAGCAACCCATGCATGAGAAATACTGCTGTACCATTACTAGGTATTCTGATCACAGACAAAATATAGCCGTCCTCAGTCTTTACCTCGTGCTCTTCTACGGGATGTTTGTATTTGGTTATTAGTTCCGTGATGCTTAGTTCTGCGTCTTCGTTATCGCAGCCAGCATTGAAGTCGTTGACGATACGAGAGGTTAGATCGACTTTATTGCGGTCACTAATTAGTACTGGTAGCGAGTATCTTCCATCGGTACCTAGCTCGCGGGATATGGCCATGGGCAAACTCGCTATCATGTTCAGTGAATCTGAAACAATCTCTCCTGTGAATTCAGCGAACATTTGAGTTAAACGCAGCTTTTTAAACTTCTCTGCGATATGTCGCACTTTTCCTGATACGGACGCATCTGATAGCTGCTCCTGACAGATCAATGTTGAGATGAAATTGAAAATAACCAATTTAGAAACCATTTTCCACGGCACTAGCTATGTAACTGTCATCAAATGGAGAACTGAATTCCTCTCAACATGTCAACCTTGTTATAGTTTTTGTTGTCCATCGTTGCACGTATGAGTGTTTTTTCACATACACGGTAATGATATGCTCAGTTCAGTGCACGCGACAAACCACTGGCACAGAAAAAACTTAACTTTATTGGAAGTCAGTGCCTTAGCCAAGTCTAGCAGCATACCATAACTTGGGCATTTTAAAATTAAATTACAACAGAATTAAGAAATCTTTTTTGTTTACAAAGTGGAACCGCTGATTCTTTCCGACGATTTGACAGATAAATAAATAAAATCGACCCTACCTAGGTTTAGTACCTAAACTTAAACAACTTTTTGTTTGTGTAACAAATTCGAATTTAAGCCGAGACATAAGAACTTGAAGATTTTGACAATCTATGTCAGTGGCCATCAAGATTCTAAAACAAGGCAGTGTCAAGTGAGTGAGCAGTAACAACCTGACGACGAGACGTACGCCATTATGTGCGCCAGCGCAGGGTTTTGCCACAGATTGCGCAAACGGTGGCGACACGCAGCCTACGCGCATTCCGTACACTATTGTAATCCATAGACATACAGATTTTTATCATTGTATGATTGTACTGAATATGTCTTTTTGGTTTTGATTAAGTACTTATATTTATACCAATATAATAAAGCTGAAGAGTTTGGCTTTTTGTTTGTTTGAACGCGCTCATCTCTGGCACTACCAGAATTTGATTTTTTTTTGCATTTGATAGCCTAATTTCAAAGGTTTTAACATCGGAGCCGAGCAAAAAGAAAAAGTTAGAATAACCCATAAAATGCGGGCGAAGTCGCGGGAAACAGCTATGCACAAATATGTACCGCTGACCAGATCCAACTTTACAATTGTACGAAGTTATCTGTCCTCGATGAAGAGTCCTGAAGCACCCGATCTACTACGTGGTTAAAGGAACCGTTAAGTTTTCATAATTATAACAAACGGTGGGCGGTATCGCACCAAGTTATGTCAAGTCACAATCACAAGTTGGAACGGCGCGCGCGCCGGTGCGGTGGCGGTAGTGCGGTGGGCGGTCGCTAATTGTTGCCGGATTCCAGCGCCGACGCTTTACATGACAAATGTATTGAATTGAAACACAGTCGGCTGCATTTTGCACTTACTCCAGAAAATTACTTCCTATCTAACATGTTATAGGAAAAAATACGGACATAGTCAATCTAACAGTGATCTTCTGTGTCCCAACTAGCAACTCTCCCAAAACTGATATTGACTTCCATACCTCTTGTACAGTTAAAAATTGTTTTTGAAGAAATTGAGCTGAATTTCGTGTTTTATTTGTTTGCATTTTCTGGCACCACAACTTTTGTGATTAGAATTTCGGTTAGGTATTTTTGTATTTAAATCTTTACCAAACACTTACTTACACTTACTGTATTTATTATATTACTTAGTGGTACGTACAATTTTCCGGTCTTTTACGCTATACCATTCATGGTGTTGAACTTTAAAAAATACTTTCAATAATTTGAAATTAGGATTATTGGTTATCAAAATCCTATAGCAGCAGATTTTGATTGTTCATTCCTTTGGCTTAATATCGTTAGTGATGATCGTCAGTGATGGTCGTCATCCATCATCCCACTGAAGGGTATACACTCTTCGATGATAAAGTCGATACTAAATACTTTGCTTTCTATTCAATAGAACCGGAGTAGTCCATGTTCACAAATATTGATTTCTTGTTACGAATGAATGCATACGTAGCGACCAGAAGCTCTATTTTTGAATCGCTCGCCTCGCTTCGAGCGGTCGACTCTACAGATTTTAGTATCGGATGTCGAAGGAAAATTAGTAGAATCGAGCGCTTGAAGCGAGGCGAGCGCTCTCCTCGCTTCGAGCAATCAATTCTACTGCCGCTTCTTCTTCCAGCGCAACACCTTGGAAGCGGCAGTAGATAAAAAATTGACGTTGTATAAATGTACCCACTGTACTTACATGCAATAAAATAGTTTTGACTTGACTAATTTTTCGACATCCGATACAAAAATCAGTAGAATCTCGAAGCTCGAAGCGAGGAGAGCGATTCAAAAATAGGCAAGTATAGCGATCGATTGATAGCGCACCGACCTATTTAGATAACGTGGAACAACCACTAGAAATAATTTTAATCTCATTTACTCTGCGTACGTGGGAGATATTAGAAATTGTGAACAAGTGAAACGGTATAGACTTATATTTTGTTAAAATGAGATCATAGAGACGTAGATCTAGTTCTTTCTGTTACGGTAACAAAAAAAGTTACTAAGTTTTTTTATGCAGTTGGAATTGCGTTAAAAATAAGTAAAATAGCCTGCTGTACTTATTTTTTGTGGAGTTTTTGCAGCGGCCGTTGGAATTGGACAAAGCGGTATTGCTGTAAGTGATATTAAGTGGCCTTCGCTTTTGTGGCCAATTGTTAATTCAATTTTATACATTGATTTTTAAAATCAATACCTAAGAAGTAAGACAGTGGAGATGATGATTTCAGAACTTAATCTAAATCAGTCATTAAATTCATCGTGTACCCAATTAAGTATTTGTATTTAAAATAATTGAATAGAGCCAAAAGTCAATTCAATCAAAACACTTTATTGTACATAAAATAAAATACAGAAATAGCAAATAAATTAAATCAACAGCCTAATAAAACGTCCCCACTGCTGGGGCTCAGGCCTGCCCTCTCAACGAGGGCGCTAGGGCTACAGTCCACCACGCTAGCCCAGTGCGGATTGGTGGACTTCACATACGCCTAAGAATTTCTTCTTCGGCGTGTGCAGGTTTCCTCACGATGTTTTCCGTCACCGTTTGAGAGCAGTCTGTAAATGTACATGACCCAGCCGGGGATCGAACTTCGGACCTTTCGATATGATAGGCCGCGTGTTCCCCACGACGCCACTGACGCTCTTAACCAAATTAACTAGCCCGCAATTTCCCAAAATTTATATTGACTTCAAAATCTTTCGATGATACCTTGAACGCACAACACTTCTTGCTAAAAGCATCAATTCTGTGTGTAACTAAAGAGAAAATCAAACCGCAAACCGTCAATGATTACTTAATTTCCTACCATCCCTAACGAGTTCACTCATCGTTTGTGGTGAGATCCGGTTGTTCACTCCTATACAAACCGGCTATATTTTGTGAGTCACATGAAGTTAAATGAATCAGTTTCAATTTCAGATACTTTACTTTAACTTATGCCCATATCGCCGCTATCAGCAGTTCAGTGACCTAGCTCAATAGGGTGGATCAAGGATTTGAATTTAGAGAGGGGGGTCTCGGCGTCTCTTGCCGGGTTAAAAGTTTTCAAAAATGTGAAGTTAGAGGCACAGGCAAGCAATAACCCGAGACTACAACAAAGAACAAAAGTTGAGTTTTTAAGTTTATTTCATAAAATGAATGAAATCTATTTTTCGTTTACCCTGGCTCCCTGACCTGATCTGCCCTCGGCCTAGCTCCCTAGTTGGCTATACGTGACTGTAACACCAAACAACCCTGCTATGAAAACCGGATAGATCTCATCAATTAAAATAATTTCATAACAATCAGTGCTACAATACACAGCCATTGCTGTTGCCATTGTGCTCGGCAAGCGGCGTGGACTTCCTTATTGGGTGCGCGGGCGCAGCCGGCCAGGGCGACGCGCGCGGGCGCACACCGCGACCGGCCATTGTGCCCGAAAGGCCCGAATATAATCAAACTAGCTGTTTCCCGCGGCTTCGCCCGCATAGAAAAGTATTTCCGCGGAATAATACCCTTTCTTATCAAAGCTATAAATTTTCAAGTCTCTAGGCTCTGCGGTTTGGGCTGTCCGTTGATCAGTCAGTTTCTTCTGTTACAGATATAGATTAGTTTATGATTATACACCTTGCTATAATATCATTCGAATTTTTGCTTTGCCTACGTTTGTATTTAGGTTACAGGCATACTTAGTCACCTGTTTAAGGTAGGTAAGGTTGGTAAAAAATGGCCATGAGTATTTCTATAACTCTCTCCATGCTAACTATTTTATTTATTTATTTATTAATCTTACACAGCATTACAGAAAAATCCAAAGCGCCATGAGATACAATTTGATAGATACAATTTCCACAACTACATATATTAAACTGTGAAAATTGAAACGTCTGACTGCGGTAAAATCAGGCCGGTAACAATTTCAGCGCAATTGCAGGAAAAAGTTAAGTTAAATAACGTATGCTGTGACCACACGTAATTACGTAAGTACCTTCTGATTCTGACCAGCATTTAGTAGATTTATTTCAAGGAAATAAATCGATCGCAATCTCCTTGCCATTTGGTTAACAAAATAAGAAACAAAATTCATTTACTCCGGCCTACATCCTACGATTACTTAACTGAATTAATTACCAACATTACGTGTTCATGAGATCAACATCTTAAGAGATACGAAAACACTTTTAGTCGTATACCTTTTAAAGATCATACTTTAACCTTACCACATATGAAATTAATTAAGATAAATAACTAAAAAGCCGTCCTGCTTATTAGACTTCTTAATGGTCTTACTTCAGCATAAATAAAGACAAGAATCGACAAAGTAGTTTAATTTAGTCATGCTAACAGAACAGTCTTATACAATGCAAATTTTGTCATTTTTGTCTTGAGTTTGCCAGGACCATAACTGTAAACAAAGCTTGATAAAAGATGTGATCAAATCACTTCGGATAGCTAACCACAACCATCCACGTATATTAGGATCTGAAATGTTTTTATTTACTAAAAATGCTGGTATAGATGAATCACCTTATGTAATTCTAGCATATTTGTAGTAGTGTCATAAATATTACGGGATTATTTTTATTTTCGATTCGTGATATCCAAGGAGATTCGAATCTCTTTTGTCGCGCGCGCGCTCCCTGTGGAGATCGCATCTTGCAAATTTAGTATGGGAAACGATGTAAAATTCTGTGTCAAAATCAGGGGGGTGCGGACAAATGAAGCGGATTAGCGGGAGGAAGTTGCTCATACAAATTTATATGGAGTTTGAAAATGAGAATGTGTGAGTGAGTATCAATTTCGATATACATTTGGCACGATTTTGGTACCCCCTAAAATGATTTTGTTACTCATCCATATGGGAGTAGGTTTTTTTTTTAAATTCATGGTGATATCTATGACACTACTGCAAATGCAAGAATTTTCTTATCCTGATTCATCTATACGGGCTAGTTTTGAACTCTGGCTCCTCACTTGGCTCGCTCGGGACTTGTTTGACAAATTCTATCAAATATTTAAAAACAAATCATGATCTATTTCTATTTGTTTTGCTTCTGTATCAGAGCGTAACAGAATTAGCATTATAAATGTTATTTCAAGCTCATTTGCATTTGGAGCGGATATAATCATTTTTTAGTTAACATTGACGGTTGACATCTCAGCTGCTCTTGAGCTTGTAACGGGTTCGTCTTCAGATGGAGGTCATCTTTAATGTCGTGGGACTATTTTGTTGAAAGGAGCACTTGTTCATAATTAATCATAGACAGTGATAAGTCGGCCAAGAAGATGACGCCACACTACACGAACACCTAGATCAAGAAGTAGATGACATTATCGAAGCCATAGTCTAACTGACCCAACCCAATATACACAATCACAATTATATCACAAACAGATTAAAATAAAGTAATTAAATAGTTAGTTTCACCTATAAAAAACAGGAGTACTACTAGATATTTAGATTAATTTAACTGAAGTTCTATTCGTGAAAGACCACAACATGGACAAAGTACAAAACGTATTTCACACAAATGTTTTAACTAAACTCAAATATGAAACTTGCCTATATAAACCTAGTAAATGAACTTCCAGATCTTAATTACACCCGGGTAATGGAAGTATCAGGAAACAGCAAAAAATGATTTGGAAACGACACTTTCAATTTGACCGAATGAGAATTCTGGTAAATGATGGAATTCCCTCGAATGGTCTATGCAATGGTAATGGTATATTCCTTCCTGATACTTTATTAACATCCGAAGACACGACTATAACATGCGGTCGATATTATAATAATTAGATTTTCCGTACTAAAATGATTATTTAACTGTTTCCTTCTGCTTTCTCTAATTGGCTTTGAATTGCGAAGTCACTCGACCTAAACAGCTGTCTGAAACTGTGACACGCAACCTGCCCTTATGAATAAAATTGAAGGTTAAGACTTTTCCTTTCAGGCTATTGCTGTTTAGTGTTAAATACAGAGCCCTACATTATCTTCTATAGCTTGGCTATATAGGTATTTCGTTTAGTCTGGTTTAATTACTCACTATGATTCCAGTTATAACTCGATTGTCTTCCATTCGCGTACCCCGTGGCTTGTTTGCATCTCTCGTTTCACTGTTGCTGTTTGTTCTTTAATTTTATTTGTTCCAGTCGGTACCTAATATTCGATCGGAGCAAACTAAGACCCGATAGATACTTGTTGTTGTCATTTATTGTCCGTGATCAAATTATCATTATCACAAACGATATTGAGATAGGATTAACCTCCACAGCAATGGCATTCCTCGCCATCTTTTGCCATTCATTCGACATAAAGAACTTCTCACGATGCGGCATACAGAACTTTATATTCATCCTTGACCGTAAAAACATCAAGCAGTACATTCAGCATACGTGCCCGCCGGCATAGGACCCCTAGGCGAAGGCTTGGTTTTCTTTGATAGGTCTTGTTAGTTGGGGTCTTTGTAATTCGGTTGAGTGAGATGACTTTGTTGATACATACAATGATATGCATGTTCGAAATGAGCAGTCATATGTTGAAATAACATTACTTGCTAGTGACTTGACAAGTATTATTCGTGATTTAATGATTTTCTTAGGAATGCCAGCATTATATACCAACCTCCTGAACATTAAACTACATATGCAAGACTTAGGTATGCTTGTATTGACGACTAGCTGATGTTAAGATGATGAACCAATAGCAAAACGTTTTATGTCTAAACCTGAAGAGAACAAGAACATTTAAACTTTCTCAAAACTACAATAAATCATTTAGCATTACATACCTACATGAAACACAATACATCACATGAAAGGTCTCCCACAATGACAAAACGCAAAAACTAATGTGTCGCGCACGACACGAGAAAACTAAGAATCTCTCCAAGGAAAAGCCGATTCTAAATATGATAAATATATAATTGTAATGAAGCACCTAAATGTGGAGCCTAAAGGCGGAGGAGTGAAGTGCGCTGTAGACGTCATCAGGCTCATGATGACGATCTAATTGGAAAACACAAAGGATCGATAGAAATGACACAGAGCGACCTTGCAGAGAGAATAAGAGAAACCAAAGTTTTTTTCTAAGAAATATTTTGATTTGATGCATCATATCACTTTTGAATAGGTACCAACTATCTAATTATAATTCATGTAAAAAGTTTCGTCCAATGAATTTGCGCAGCACAATACAAGGTTACAATCTAATTTACACAGACTATCTACCACCTAATGTATATGGCAAACTGTAATAACTCAATAATTTCTGGCCTTATTCACATATTTATAAGTGTATCACAGTTATTAGCCGCTTGAGATCAGGTTGTTAATTCAAGGGTATAACCGCACGCCTAAAACTTAATCACTGTTGTAAGTTACAATTTACGAAATTAAACTCAGAAATACTTAACACAGAAATTATACTTTACTGCGACTTTCGCTGAGCAATTTTTAAGCAATTGGTGAATAAAAATATAATTGTGGGAAACATTTGTAAAGTCTTACAAGCGATGATAACAATGGTCACATTACGTCGTTCACTGCTTGTTTGAATCTAGGAAGGTTGTTTTGATTGTTTGGTGTGTGGAAACACTCGTACGCGGACACTGCAGTTTTCATGGAATAAACGTTTCAATTAGCAAATCGACGCACGACGGAACATAGAACTGTTCGAAGCCTTTACACTGTTAGGTGTCATGTGAATTAGATTTACTTTGGGTGAGATTAAAAGCAAATTCTTCTTGCTTTAACTTCTTCTATTGCTTCTCACTCAAATTATAAATAGACTTTAATAAGTATTTAGACGATGCATGTTTTTGAGTTATTCTATAGCTAAATCAAAATAGTAGTATTTAAAATACGAGTTCTACCACAGTTTCAGCGTGCAGCCTTCATTGAGCAACCTCACGGGAAGCCTGTCACTCAAACCGAGCGTAGAGCCTGACTAGAATGCGAGCTGAAGGCTCCGCGGCGAAATGCACAAAATCTCAGCACAGTTGTAACAAATTCCACAAGATTCCGCCCGAATTGTCGACGAAATCGAACGTGGGATCAATTATTTGCCTGTTACAGTTGTAGTGGCTAACACTTATGTCACTACAGACAGACAAGAACGTGAGCCACGCTCTAGATTTCTTATAGTTTCTTGTGCATTAGAATTAACAGCTATTTGCTGTTCGCTGCTCACGGTCTTGCAACACTGCTTGTTTGGCGGCTCCTTTATTTTAGTATTCTATTGTCCGTTTTGCAATTTATAGTCTTAATTGATAGCGTTTCGCCCTACATTCCTGCCTGTCTCACTGGACCAGTTTTCTAAAATGTGGCTCTAGCTGAATTAGGTTGTTTCACTTTATCAGTAGTCTAGACATTTTCTGAGATAGCTGTGTTGAAAGTTATAAATCATATCCGTCTTAAGCTAACTTGTTTGATAAAGGTAAGATTTCTCTACCAAATGTAACTAATACGCGTACATGGTTATAGACATAAAAGTACCAGGGAAAGAATCAAATAAAAAGAAAGAATTCATAGCTTCAAGTTCTATAGCAGAAAGAAACAGCAAAGATTTTTGATTAAACTACTAACAATAAGCTACTCCATACAAGGATTACAATGACGTTATGTCCCTCGTTAGTTTTTGCATATCTTGTAAATATGAAACTAAGGGGTGCGACATAAATGGCGATTCTGGTACGCCCACGAATTTGCTACAGTTGGCTGGAGCTGGCGAGGAGTGGGACGACGGCGGGGCTCGCGGCGGCGCGCGCGCGAGTCAGCCCTGCGCCAACGCACACGGACGCACGCGCCTGCGCCGCGCTCCCGAGCCACACCGGCCGCGATAGTGAAAGTGGATTTTCGTGCTTACAGACACACAATACTATTGTAGATGTATGATCAATCTGTGCCAATTTGTGTCCCAAATCAACAGTGCTTGTTTTGTGCCAACTTGTCGTTCATATTGTTGAATGTCGCAACTCCGCAAGTGCCCACCGGCCGGTTACATTCGTGTCCATCGCTTAACACGCCCCTGTGAAATCTTACAACTACCAAATGTGTTATTAAAAAATTATGTTTAACAAATAGACTGCTTTGTAGTTTACTTTCTAGAGGTTTTTATCGCATTATCTTTGGTCACGCTTCGCTTCGGCTCGTCAAAGTTAACAGTGTTTAGTTTGTGCTCTCGATGCATTGCGGATTCATTCGTTCAGTCAATGCAGTCAACCTTGGACTCTCTAACTTCTATATTCAAGCAGGACTAGAAAATATCATTTGCAACACATAATAAAGGCTCTGAGACGTTAGTTACCATTTTCATTATTTAGTGTATGCTATCATAAAAGTCTCAAAAAATCAACAAGTAGTTGCACAAATAACCTCGTATTTTGACATAAGTATTAACATAATACCTATAATGATTATTAGTTTTCATTAATGTTTCACCTTGTCCAACTTTTATAATGATGCGCGCTATGCGCTATCAGTCAATGGTAACATTGTCATTAGTGTAATTTTTCTTAAGTACCTTCCAAAGAGCCTGTTTGAAGATAAATTGTTAATTATTTTCTTGTAAACTTTTGGACCACCTTTTCTGAATTTCTACAGATCATTTCTAAATATAAAATAATAAGTCACATCTAAAAATACGTCAGCACTTGACAAATCTCAAATTATTTACAACATCCGGATTCTACTGCAGATCTTGGTCATAGTTGACATGATGATGACATCATCAACAGCCTATTAACATGTCCCCACTGCTGGGGCTCAGGCCTACCCTCACAACGAGGGCGTTCGGGCTATAGTCCACCACGCTAGCCCAGTGCGGGTTGGTGGACTTCACATGCGCCTAAGAATTTCTTCTTCGGCGTATGCAGGTTTCCTCACGATGTTTTCCTTCACCGTTTTAAGAGCTGTCAGTAAATGTACTTAAGTTTCGAGAAAAAACCCATTGGTACATGGCCCAGCGGGGGATCGAACTTCGGACCTTTCGATATGATAGGCCGCGTCTTGTCCCCTGGGCCACTGACGCTCTGTGATGATGATGACATATGACTATACAATTTGATATAAATAGTAGTCGTTAGACCACGTCAGAGCTGCCTTAGATGAAGGTTTTTCTTTTAGATCAAATGACAGTTGTTCCTATGTTCACGTTAGTGGACTCTGCCTTGCTCTGCCTTACCGGAAAAAACATCAAAATGGTACACAAAATTATACCACAATGACGTTCTTATTATGAAGACGTTGAAATTTAGTATCATTTTGTTTCCAGTTTTTTGTTATTGCCCAGTAGACACCTTATCCTTATTGTAACCTGGATATTTATTGTTTTACATCTACTGATGTAGGAATAGAGTCTGTCTCGATCCATTAATTCTCCAATTGACCAGAACCGTGAATAGAATGCACAATAAATGTTGCCTTATTCGGATTATCGACATACTGTGCATTTTGCGGGAAACGGGATGTCAACATTCGGTTTACATATACGTATAGCCATTTCCAAACGAGGCTTTGCAATGTAATTGCTTTTCTATGTGAAAGACTCTTACTTTAGTAAGTAGTAAGAGTAGTGATGATAATTCATCATTTGTCATCAATCAATTCAACTTCTGATACTACAGTTGATATGTAAATTAATAACCTCAACTTATTCTGCACCTGAAATACTTTCAATACTCCTGAAATAATGTACTGCTCCACCTGAAATCGAATCTATTGTTACAAGCAATTATTCTGAATTGCTAGATGACGTAATTTTCTATGCAACATTTTTATTGATTAACTACAACTGATACGCCGTCGTATAGACTGAAGAAAGCTAACAAACAACTATTGTCGACGGTTTCCATCTATTCTTGAGCACTGTAGAGGCAGTAGAGATTCTTGCATGGAAAGTAAATTGTCACATCTAACATCATATTTTGTGACATTGATCAAACAAAGTTATGTCCTATCATGTCTTTAACCTACTTATGCAACTTTTCGTTGTTTGACGATCTTCAAAAGTTCTCGCGGTTTTTCAACTATAATCGCAGGTTTTATTCATTTCATAACCGTAGTGTCTCAACCGTGCTTGATGCACCGTGTGTAATCTCCAGGTCTTAGAAAGCACATGTCGCTGCGATAGTTAGCGATAACTGGAACACTCGTACCGTACAATCTTCAATGTGATCCAGATCTACCGGATAACGGCGCCATTATTGCATTAGTGCGAATAGCAAACCTTGTATATCTCGATTTAAACCGATTTTACATTATCTATAATAACCATTTCACGTTCCGTTATGGCTATAGTTTTCTTTGGCTGCAGCCGCTTTGATCACATTACCGATCACATTTATAACATTAGGTACAGCCGCTAATCATATTCTTTTTTAATTTTTCTTGGCCCAACGTTACATCATCACATCATCCCTTTCAGCATTTACTCATTCATACAATTCCAATATTTTAATTCTGTTCTACACGTGGTCTTTCAAATTTATGTTTTTTTAGTTCGCAATTTGTTCCTTACAGCGCTAACACCTGGAAAGCGGTGGTAGATTAAAAATATAATATGTACCAAGTTTATCATGTGCAATAATATATTTTGACTTTTTGACTTTACCTTTGTAAATACTAAAATAATTTAATCATTATGAAATTAGCTTTTGCTTGTGTTGTGTATAAATTTAGAATCTATGTGTCCATTTCATTAAAACTTTTTTAGCCATTCGAACTTACTTGATTGACTAACAAATAAGCAGATGATAACCGTTAATATTTTTCGTTGGATTTTCTAAATTTGCTTTAATTTTATTCGAGTCATTGTCTTCTCCAATTACTATAACGACAGTGCATGCTATTTGTAGAGCTATAGTTGCTGACTAATTGATGTCCGAGGTACCTCGGAACAGATTATACAGTAAACCTTCATTGTTTCGCAACTCGCGATGCTCTGTTTGCAACGACATCGCCATATATTAGCGCTAACGCACTCATATCTGCTTGGTGGTTTTGCAACGACACCGTAAACGCTTCAGTTTCTGACTAATAAACTGTAGATAGACGTTTATCTCATTAACATACCTTGTACTTAGAACAATACCACCACCACCATTTACGGAATTAAGATTTTATCAATAGGCATATGTTTACCTAGTATAACCTACCTAATCTGATTCTGGAACAGTAAATACTATAGTCAAAGTCAAAATTCGTTTATTCAAAATTGGAATACAATATTCTCTTTTTGACGCCAATTCTGTCTAAAACAAAAACTACTCTATTTCCGCCTGTACGTCGCCGAAGGCAGGAAACAGCAACAAACCCAACAGCACAGGGCCCTTCTTTCATACCTATAGCTTGTACATTACAATATTTATCTATGTTGAGCCATCAGGCACTCCATGGAATTTTATCATTTAGGTAGTATATTTTGAGTCAAATTCAAATTCAAAATTCAAAAGTATTTTATTGCATGTAAGTACACTAGGTACATTTATACAACGTCAATTTTTTATCTACCACCGCCTCCAAGGTGTTATATAGAGCTGGGAAGAAGAAGCGGCGCAACAAACTTCCGCAACACATCTTTTAAAATCAAGTTTGTACATAACATTATTTTGTAAAGATTGTGCGAGGCTGAAGTAACATTAACACCAGGCATCTTTGTCATTTAGATAATCGACTGTTTTATAATAAGCTTTCTTACAAAGTTGTTGTTTAATGTGAGTCTTAAATTTTCTGTCATTCATATTTAAGATTTCTTCTGGTAGTTTATTGTAGAAGCGTATACATTGCCCCGTGAATGATTTACTGACCTTACTAAGCCTTAACTGTGGTGGTACAAGTTTGTTTTTGTTTCTTGTAACATAAGCTGTGTTCATATCACAGTGCCTCAAAAAGAGAGATATATTTTTGCGGACATACAAAATATTCTCAAAAATGTATTGACTGGCAACGGTTAATATATTAATTTCTTTAAACTTTTCTCTTAATGATTCTCTACAACGTAGATTATAGATCGCCCTAACAGCTCTCTTTTGCAAAATAAAGATGGTTTCTATATCTGCCGCTTGACCCCACAGTAGGATGCCGTATGACATGATGCTGTGGAAGTAGCTGAAATAGACTAATCTCGCAGTAGCAATATCTGTTAATTGTCTAATTTTCCTAACGGCGTAGGCGGCCGAGCTTAGTCTGCCAGCTAGTGAAGCTATGTGGGGCCCCCATTGAAGAGATGAGTCTATAGTTATACCTAGGAACACCGTGCTTTTGATAAATTCTAATCTTTCTGTACCTTTGAGTTGTACTATCTTTTGTCTAATTAACAACTCTATGTTTCACTGGCGTATTGAAAAGACAGGAACACTAGAATAACTTGTACAAAGTGAGATTCGAACTATTTTGAACCATAAAACTTCTGACGTTCGAGGCAATCAATACTGGCTGCACCCACAATGAGATGAACAATAACACACTCTCAATTTTTCATATAAAACAGTGTTTATCTAAACGCTCAATTGATTGAGTACACCACACTAACCAAGACCAATGTCGATCGTGCAAACGAGATTATTCGGTTCGCATTTACTCGGTATTTAGCATTGAAACCGAGAAAAAACCGGCGGCTCTCGACTCTAGCAGCTATGGTAATAGCACCAGTACCAGTTGACCCTGAGCCGGCGCTGGCGCAGCTGCCGGTCGGTTTGTTTCGCTTTTTTTTAGTAACTTGACCGAGACAAGGAAGCATGCATCTATACACTGATGCCTAGATTTAACGCAAGATCTTTTCAAATTGTTCTAAGTACTGATTGTTTCTTTATAGCTTCTATTTCTTTAGTAGCACTTCGTTACTTGTTTGTGTATATGGTGCTATGTAGGTTGAAGTAGGTTATGATTGAAATCTTCCTTCTATTGATAGTTTTCGAAATTATACTCATTAATTCTGTAGTTAGTTTTTTCTAGTAGTTGTAGTTAGTTAGTTCCACTTGCCGGAAGATTTGAGCACTTCTCACCAACCGCCATTCAACAATAAAACGTAAACATAACGACTGCTTTAAAACGACAGATGGCAAATACATTCTCATGTGAACTAAACGAAGTGAACAACATAATGAAGTGAAACCAAGTGATCAAGTGAAAAAATGGTGCAAAATGATATCGGAGAGGCCTCCAGTGAACGGAGGCGTGGGACCTCCCCCGCCGAGGCCTCGGACCTTCCGAAGGAACTGCGGCGATCAAGGTGCACCAGGCTATTGATTTATCATGTTATAAATATATTTCGAGACAAGTACGGTTCTCGATGACGCCAGATCCACTTTCAAAAGTGACTCATTAACTCAATGATATTGTTCCGAATATTTTTGCCCTAATAACTCCAAAGGAACTTGTTCGACATTTGCTCTTGATTTGAAAATTTTAATGTAAAATATATCGCTTATATTATTTAATTTAATCATTTAATTCAGACATGAATCCATATAATTTGTTAGTAATACTTAATAAAACTATGTTAGTAAAATTAAATTGGTTTTCGTTTGTTGTCGATTATAAGAAATATCATTTCTTGTTGATTTCATACGTTTGGAATTAAATTACTAATGTATATGGCCAAATACTCAAATTTAAATAACATGTCTGATCAGTAACATTTTCTCTAAAATTTCTATTAAAATCTGGCATTTGTCATTCAAAGATCTTGTTAACCTTCTCTTTGAAATATATAATGAAAGAATTATAAATCAATACAAATTGTTTCGATAAACATTAAATTCTTTGTTGTCTGATGTGGCCTGTTTACAGTTTGCACAATACTAACGTACGCATCAAGCTGATTTCACATTGTACAGATAATGTTTACAAATTAGTACAGAGTAAAAGTTTTGAAAACAATAGCCTGCAACACCTCGATCATTGTTCTAGTATTCGTAACATCTCCGACGAATGTGTACATACACACAAGTGCCAAGTCACCGCACTACAGCACGAACGACGAGGTTGTGAGCAGACAGACGAGGAAGGAAGACGTAGAAGACAAACTAGAGAAAGTGAGACTTATAGACGCTCTGGAGCAGAAGTGCTGGCTCAGTATAAGGACAGTACTAAGGGATGGAGAGTGTGAAATACAGGATCTCATCGCATTTATTGGTAATTTCCATTTTTCTTGCGTAAACGTAATATAAACTAGCATTTAAAATAGTTTTTCTTGATATTGGCTGAATCAAAGGAATACGAAACTGGTTACGTACAAAAAAAATGTTTCATACAAAGAAAAAAATGTATTTCTACGAAACCAGTTACGTCTGATGGAAAAAAAGTATTTGTAGGAAACTGGTTACGTAGAGCGGGTTTCGTAGGCGGCCGAAGGGTATCAGTTAGTCCGATTCCGAATTCACACACTTGAAATTTGATAGCAATTCAGCAATATATCCTTTCTAATTTGTATGCGTTTCTTCCACACCGAGCATAAAATGAAATATTATCTCATTGTTGTTTTGTCACCAGACTATATAAGTGTATAACTCCAATATGCGAAGTATTATGTATACCTACCTTTTCTACGTTAAATGATTTTTGTTGAAAGTTGTCAATTTCATTGTAAACCGTGACGTAAATATTTTCTTTGAATTTCTATGTGAAATTACTTTCCTTTCCAACTGTTTACGGTTTGTTCTCTGAAAAGGTAAGTACATTTACAGTGAATAGTTGTGTATTCCCATGCACTTTGTGAAATGTTACTGCACATGTTTCGCCATTGTTCAAATCAGTTGTATTGATTGTTTAAGTATTTGTGATTTGTGCTGTATTACTTAGGTTATAAAAAATTTCAAACAACTTTTCAAGTAGCCTACATTCTAATGACCAACGCCACGTATTAGTTTTTTTTGTTTCCACGAGTGTATTCGAGGGAAATGTTTCAATTTCCCTTGCAAGATATCGTAATATAATAACACATGTTACTCAAGCAGCAATCTTGACTGTAACCGCCTGTAAATCGGTCTTAAATGTTGACTATTACTCACTTTCTACTTATATAGCATAGTCCGACAGGTTGTTGCCACCAAATCAATAGTATTAATATCGTCTCTATCGTTCGTTTAAATTTCTATTCCATGAAAAATTCGCTCAGGAACAAAATGTTGAATTCTCTGTTTTCAATAAACTCGAGATGCTGACATACTTTTATAATATTAGGTAAATTTTGCATTTTGTTGCTGCTTTTGTAAACTTTACTAGCTTGATAGCTCATAATATAGTACTTTCGATGTGCGATAGTGATAGTGAGCGTAAATATCATGAAGTCGCAATGATTGGCTGTCTGATCTCAAGATATTTGAATTGTGTTTTTATTTCATTAGCCGTAAGTGAATCAAGTATCATTAACACGGGCGGAGTCACGGGAAAATCTTATATTTTATGTTCTACTCTGATTTTAATGTGATCTTCAAATCGTTTTTTGTAGTTTCACACCAACGTCGCTAGATGGCGCCACTTGTACTTTACATCGCGCTATCGTTTCGTCGCCTGTGACAGTATAAGTCCCTCCGATGAATACGTTCAAATCAAGACCTTACTTCATAGGATCATTTCTATAGTAAGCTCTTCAAGCGAATTTCACACTATGTGAGAATCCACTAGCCGCGTTGATGAGACGTGGCGCGGCGCCCTGAGCGTGAGGCGGGCGGCGGTACTCCTACCGCCAGCCCTCGATGATCGTTCGCTCCTCCACCTGGTGGGGGAGAGTGGGGCGCTGTCGCTTTCTGAGCGGCTAGTTTTTGAACCCCTTTTATAACTTGAAGCCTGGACCTTGGACTGGTACAGACAGACAGTCATGATTTATTCTATGCGTTTAGGGAATTATGCATTTTGTAAAATTAATGGCATTATGCGTATGGCTGAACCATCTATGGATGCTGACTTTCATCTTGTTATTAGCTGGCTAAACGAGTTTTTTTGCGAAAATACGTTTCGACTTCTATCGGCTTTCACAGCGTCACCGACTAACCGAGTTCACTAAATTAGTATAACTTATTCATCAACAAAATCGATTTCACTTAATTATCACCGTCTAGACGCACCACTCTGTCTCAATTTTTTTTTAACTGTAATTATCTTATTTTTGTCCTTCTCCAACTCCGAAATTTGGCTACGAAACGGTTCGAAGGGAAACTTTTGAGAGCGCACTCGCCGTCACACCAGCTGGTAACACTGATACCTACTTTACCTAATAAAAATTTAGGCCTGGTCGGCGCTCTCGGCACGACTATCTACTTACTTTTGACTTGGTACAGGTAGTTAACCCTTCGTTTTATCCTGTGGTTTGTTTGACTTAACAGCTGCTCTATCTAAAAATAAAAAATGCTTAAAAAAATTACGACTTCTGTAATCGCAACGATTTTCGGTTATCTCATTAAAGTTGATACTCAACCAATTAGATTCGAACGCAAGTACAAATGGTGTAACGCGTAATAACCACACATGTTCTTGACATCCTTTACTAATCGGGTGTGAAAAATCGAATTTGTTAGTTGATTTCGAATCTTGCTCACTTTATATAGGTGAATATTAACGACATGGGAATGTCAATGGCGGTGTCGGTGACGACGCTGCCTGTCATGACGGCAGGTCCGAGTTCGATCCCCGGTTCCAGCCATGTACCCATGGGTTTTTCTCGAATCTTAAGCGCATTTACTGACTGCTCTTAATCGGTGAAGGAAAGCATCGTGAGGAAACCTGCATACGCCGAAGAAGAAATTCTTATGTGCATGTTAAGTCCACCAACCAGAACTGGGTGGACTATAGCCCTAACGCCCTCGTTGAGAGGGTGTGCCTGAGCCCCAACAGTGCGGGGACTATTGGTATTCAAATCAAATCAACGGCCTATAAGATATAATAGGCTGTTGCTTTGAGTGGGGAGTCCGTCCTACCTTAGGATTCTAGTGCCTAATCTGTATGGGAGCTCACTCACCATCGTCTGACTTATTTTTGCTGTAAACAGAGCAGTGTATGGTATTGTATTGTTCCGGTGTGATGGATAGGAGAGCCGGCAGTAATGACACGCTCCTGAGGCTGCCAATCAAGGTAGAAACGCACTTGTCGCTTCTGGTTTGATGCACGCAGCAAAGCGACGGCTATACGAGCACTATAACGAGCTACGGTAGCCAAGTGGGCTTGCCCATTTGCGAATATTAAACAAAGTCCATCATCCGTAAAACGATAGACACAGGCCCCGGGCCGCAGAACGAGTTGCATTGTAGTTGCGTTAGCGCAGCACGCGATCCCACTTTCATAAACAACGGTCAACTGAAGTCAAGCTGTTGCGAAACCGGCGCGGGCGCATGACGCGGCGGGGTTACCACACTGCCGCGGCAGGTGTGTGTGTTCACCCGTCAATTATGTAAGTAACGATGGGTGAAGTACATTAGGCCTTGACATTTCGGTGTTGGTGCGATGCGCCTTGCGTTTGTCTCTAATCAGTAGTCTGGCTCTAGGATGCAGTAACGGTGTTTCTTCTATAAAGAACTGCATACCTATTTCCATCAGTTAGGTATCTTAGTTATGCGCTTTGTGTACCTTTATCCGTACTCTGTGTTGCCACTGCCACGATTAAATCGCCATTTATCCCCTTGCAGAGAACCGCTGTTTCAAAATAAAGTCCGAAATCGAATCGGGGGTTACATTAGGCGGGACTTTTAGAGCCCACTTAAAATCAAATGACTCCTCAAAACTATTAAACTTAGTGCTTTACTTTACGTACACATATGAACAACCGCGCCTAAAGCCTGGTATACATCTTCCATACATTCAGTAACTAGTAAATAAAGTCGTAGGTATTTGAGCCTCTCATCCCAGTTGTCCATTTTAACTCCATTACTCCCGCAACGGTTTATCCAACGTGACACTGGGGTCAGAGGAAATATTGATAGAAATCACTTTGTTTGCATTTCTCTACATGGTGTCGTCAGAATTCCTATGGATGTCTCGTCTCTCGTTCCCCGCAGAGTGCGACAGCAGCGACTCCGGGCACGTGTACGAGTCGCTGGAGCCGGCGCCCGCGCCGCCCGCGCACGCGCCGCACCCCGCCGCCGCGGGAGTGCCGCCTCTCGACGACGACTTCGACTCCTTTGACAGCGATTCGGATGATGACGATCATGACAAGGTGAGCTTAGAGATTCCTGGATAACACTCCCCCTCCCGTCCCACTGTTAGGGCCTCCGCTGCGTTACGCGGACGGTCCGCGACGGACGTCCGTCCGCGCGCGGGTCTGTTTTGGAAAATGTACGAGCAACGCATCGCAAGTTTCTAACGTTCAATGTCTAGGAGGTCACGGACTTCCTTTTCCCCGAACGTCCATTTCCCTGAAAATCAATTTCATTACTGTTGATGTGTTGGTAAGGTATGTTGATTTTCAGTGTGATTCCTTTAGGATTCGATTAGGTACGAATTTTTCAATGTAAAATTTCGGGGAAATGGACGTTGGGGAAAATGGACATACAGGGAATAGGACGTACGGGGAATAGATTTCATTGACTAGACGTTCGAGGAGTTGGACGCTCCAGGCCTGAATCAATAAAACACTTGAATTTGAACGACCTGAAGAAGACCGTACCTTACCTAGTTAGGTACTAGTAAGATACTATGACAAGACGTGAAGATATAGACAAAGTAGATGCGCAATATATTATCTACATGTCTCGCTCATACATGTATAGATAAAATCTATTAATGTTTCGTACAACGAATAGCAACCGGACTTTATTACGGGGATATCTAGACACGACACATAAATTATCACCAAACAGAGATATAATCGCTGATGTTTGCGCTGTATACCAACAATGTTAGTCATCTGTTCTGACAGCCAGTAGATACATGTACGTATTTGTCTAAAATGTTAGAGGAAATATAAAAAATAAATGACATAGTCCAAAAAAAACCGGTTGAATGAGTGATTTGACAGTGATTTTCAGTGAATATAATCTAATTTAGCGTTGATTAATTGATAATCAAAGATTATCTAGCGAATAATTTCCATCCAGGGTCTATGTTATTTTTTTATGACACGTTGTAAAGTGCATTATGATAGACGCAATTTTTTTTCTAATTTATAATGCTAGAAATATGTATATTTTCCATGACCTACCTTTAACGTGATTGCGCTATTATTGAAGCACTAGGTAAGGTTAATTCGGGTCGAGCACTAGGTAAAGTACTCCTTTTATGTCGGGTTCAAAAAAATTTTTTTTTCTTTTTTTTTGAGCTGCTAACAAATACACATCACTGCTAAAACCGCATTTTTTTATTTTTTTTTGAGCTGCAAACAAATACACATCACTGCTAAAACCGCATTTTTTTATTTTTTTTTGAGCTGCAAACAAATACACATCACTGCTAAAACCGCATTTTTTTATTTTTTTTTTGAGCTGCAAACAAATACACATCACTGCTAAAACCGCATTTTTTTTGAGCTGCGAACAAATACACATCACTGCTAATACCGCAGTCTAAAGGGACACGAGGAGGCCATATTGATTTTCTGTTTCCCTTTCCAGAGTGCGCACACGCAAGCAATACCAGCGTTGCCGGCTTCGCGGCTTCCCTCCCCTCCCAGCGGGGGGCAGTACACGCTCACCAAAATAGCAAACGCCGCGCAGCGGAAGATGCGGCAGATCAAGCGGAATCTCACCAAAAGATATTCTGGTATGTTTACTGCCCAGGATACAGAGCTAAGTTGGAGCGTTTGAAAATGTAGCCAAGTAATAGCGGTACAGTAGCAGGTAGCGCACATCAGTGGTAGCAAAACGAGTGTATCACTGGTCTTTCATAGTATTGAAACTTCCTAATAGGCTGGGCCAGCTCAATGTCAAAGTGTTTTACACTGACGTGCGGTCGACTGTACTAGACAGCGACGATTCTAATTGAAAACTATTTTACTGGCTCACAGAATTTGATTCACTGTTTTAAATTGTAATTTTTGTGCTGAGAGATTTTCAAATAAAATAAATAAAATTACAACTAAATACACTACGCTGAAGCGGCAAATGTTGCCAAAGAATATCTGCTGCCACCTATATTATTTTTCATGAACTTGCGTGGCAATGGCATAAACTACTTACATTAAAAACAAAATCTGTATGTTTATCTCATGATGATGAATCATCATTGATGATGGCAGATTACACTTTCAATTATTTGTGTTTGTACGCGTTCTTATCTTCATTGCAAGGGGAAATCCCGAAAAATATAAATGAGTGCAAGATAATAATGAATGCTTCTAGACTTTTTTATTCAGAGCATCGAATTAAATAAAAACTTTTTAACAAAAAAATTAAACCGTCGAAAAAAATGAGTAAAAAAATATATATAACGGTCGAATTGAGAACCTCCTCCTTTTTTTTCGTCGGTTGAAAAGACCCGGGAATCGAACCCGAACTTCCTGGGTGTGAGCCAGGAACTCTAGCAACTGTATTACTCAAAAATTACTGCCTAAACAAAAAAGATGTTTTGTTCCCAGTGGCAATGGACGGAAAATCCTTAATGAAAACCTTTACGCCGCCGCCTCAGAACGGCACTTACGACGTCCCCAAGAAGACACCGATATACGCCAACTGCAGGCCCGAGATCCAGCACATCTACAGCAACATGCAGTTCCACGACACGCGGCCTGTCCTCAAGACTGACGCGCCCATCATAAAGATCAACGGGTCCTTCAAAGAGGAGCTGAAGACTGTCATAGGGGAAAAAAGACTGAGTAACGGAGACGTGCCGCCCCCCCTACCGGAAAAACCTCCCCCGGAGAAGCCGACGACCCCTACGAGCGAAGGAGGCAAGAAGGATAATGGCACTCTGTCTCGGAAGACATACTTCTCGTTTAAGTCTCGCTTCCGGCGGGCGTCCTCGTTGGCGGTGGACATCAACTCGGAGGTGCCGAGTGCGCTGAAGATCACGAACTCCACTTTCTATCTGACTGACTCCATGGATGGTGATTCTGGATTCAGCAACTGGTATGTCCTATTTCCATCAACATCCTATTAACATGTCCCCACTGCTGGGGGCTCAGACCTACCCTCTTAACGAGGGCGTTCGGGCTATAGTCCACCACGCTAGCCCAGTGCGGATTGGTGGACTTCACATGCGTCTAAGAATTTCTACTTCGGCGTATGCAGGTTTCCTCACGATGTTTTCCTTCACCGTTTGAGATCAAGTCAGTAAATGTACTTAAGTTTCGAGAAAAAACCCATTGGTACATGGCCAAGCCGGGGATCGAACTCCGGACCTATCGATATGATAGGCCGCGTCTTATCCCCGACGCCACTGACGCTCTTATTTTATCAATGACGCTGTAACCGCATAACGATTTTGATGAACAGATCAGCTTATATGCTGAATTGTAGTCTGTGGACATTATCGTGTTACATTAAACTGTATAGTTGGTTAATTATTATTGTTAATTTATTTAGTTGTTTTAATTTCTTAATGTTAATTTCAATAATGTACAAACCCATTTGATATTGTTACTGAATAAATGAACTTGAACTTGAATAATAAAAAGAAGATAATGACACGCATTTTCTCCCCTTGTGTAAGTCAGGCACTGTTATTGTAGATTTTAGGCACTAGGTACCGTGTCAATCTTTCGTTTTTATGTAGATGTGTTTATTCGTACAGCAGCGACAACGGGCAGCCTGGCAGCACGGAGACGCTGTCGCCGTGCGCGCCGGCGCGCCGCCGCGAGGGTAGGCTGCGCTGCAGCTGGGCCGAGTCGGCGCCCTGCCTGGCGCTCGAGCGGCCCGCGGTGCCGCCGCCCCCGCCCCCGCTGCCCGCCACGCCCGCCGCTCTCGCCACAGCCACCGACCTTAGCGCTGTCAACGAAGGTAACAGACGTCAACTGTCCATCTTCTCGTTTCAGTTAATTGTATAAAATGTTTAACATTTTCTGAAATGAATCTTTTTTTATTCTAAAATACTTTGCAGTCACATTCCAACAACCAAGTAGGTATGAAGCATAGATGTAGGATGTTAAAAAAAAGAAACGAAGAACTATACGAAGTCAATTTAATTACCTAATACGTTAAAATTCGACTAACCGAAATTATCTGACAGGCGGCAAAAGACAGAAGTCCCAGGCTGTTTGTGGCTAACTAAACAAAATGAAATGACGCTTAGATTTATTGTGTCTAGTGTAGTTTTACTTTGTCAAAAATGTAGTTATGGAGTTTTGCCTTTTTAAACCTATTTAGAAGAGCACTCGCGTCCCGCGGCGAGCGTGTGTATAGAATGATAAGACTGAGCGAAGCGACAGAGGTGTATAAGGCGTACCCTAGACGGTCATGCAAACGTCATTCAATTCCATCAGCCATGATCCACTGATGGTTTAATGATGAAAAAAATAAAGTCTGCATATTTTCATCAGTCACTGCATAAAACGATCATCCGTCTGTCAGTCACCGCCTGACTATGGTAAAACTGACAGCAAAACCTACCGTGTAATGGGTACCGTAGAATCGCGATACTTGCCGCTCCGTTCTTTCTGCCTACCCCGTGGTTTGTGTGTGAATAATTGTAGATTATCCTGTTGGTAAATCAAACCTATCAGTAATGTCAGTTGACGTCTGTCCCATAGCTCTTTTATGATAAACGATCGAAGGACTCCAGAGTTTCCTTGTAAGAACGAAGACAGCGCTACTGAGGTCAGTGCCTCCGCCTGGTTGCAAATAACTATCGTAAAACAAACTAATTGCAGTCTTACCTCTCACATTGACATCGATTATCATATAACAGAGCGTCAGTAGCGTCGGGGATAAGACGCGGCCTATCATATCGAAAGGTCCGGAGTTCGATCCCCGCCTGGGCCATGTACCAATGGGTTTTTCTCGAAATTTAAGTACATTTACTGACCGCTCTTAAACGGTGAAGGAAAACATCGTGAGGAAACCTGCATACGCTAAAAGAAGAAATTCTTAGGCGCATGTGAAGTCCACCAACCCGCACTGGGCTAGCGTGGTGGACTATAGCCCGAACGCCCTCGTTGAGAGGGTAGGCCTGAGCCCCAGCAGTGGGGACATGTTAATAGGCTATTGATGATGATGATGATCATATATATATAACAGCTTATCTACGTCCACTGCATATACATCTTTACGCGGCGCGTAATAACCAGTAACATTTTGCAAAATACGGAGCCGTTAGATAACTTCGAATGTCTGGAAAAACTTACCTCAAAAAGAACCTTACCTTTTTCCCTGCGAGATCGAATCTGAAATTAGGAGATCCGCAGGAGAACCAAGGTCACCGACATAGATCAAAGAATTGTGAAGCTGAAGTGGCAGTGGGCTGGGCACATCACTCATAGAACTGACGGCTGTTGGGGCAAAACGGTTCTCGAGTGGCGACCACGTATCGGAAGACGCAGCGTAGGCCTCCACAAGGTCCGACGATCTGGTGAAGGTCGCGGGACTCGGCTGGATGAGGTTAGCGCAGGACCGGCAGTGGCCTTTGTCCAGCAGTGGACGTCTACAGGTCGATACGATGATGATGAGAGGTAACGGTATTTTATTGGCTATTTAGACTATTACAGAGATAGTTATTTGTACCAAGAGCGAAGGGTGTGCGGGCGCTTGTGGACAGATTCCACTGTTCGCTTTGAATGTCACTTTGTTTGCACTGTCTTTGTTTCTTTGGGTTCTTGTATGTTTTACTTTCTATTTTTACACTTCACGTCCGTTGGTTTCGGATTTAGTACAGTGTTTTTATTTAATGTTATAATGCATGCACTATAGACCAATAAATATAGAATCTAAGGCCATGTAACTAAATAAAATAAATATTAGTACCTACTAGCCTTAACGGTTAATAAAAATAATAAAGTAAGTACCTACTTAGAAGATTTCCAAATAAATCAAAATTCTGAAAGAAAGACTAAATTACTTTTTGGAATATTGGTGACCATGACCATTTACTATTTAGATAAATAAATATCTGAGTTACAAAACATAATATGTTCACTCACACCACACAAAATTTTGCCCAAGAATTATGATAATAAAATTTGAAATCATTGACTGGTTGGTCCACGAGGTAAATGAAAAGTGTTTATTTCGTTAAACTTACTAGCTATAAACATAGTTGTTGAGACCTCCTAGTTAGTATTAAAATACTAGTGGCAGGAGGTCTCGCTCTTCCTTACAAATATCAAATTAAAGGTAACATAAAAATATTTGCAAACAGTATTTACAATGACAACGTAGCACCCCAATATCGAACCACAGATATCTGTGTACCGAACCCACCTTACAATTACTAAGCATAAAGAACTTTGCCCCATCAACCCACAGCTGACCTCTCTCAATGTACCTACTTCGGTATGGCTGTCTGTATGTACCATTACATTTAACTACAATACAAGTACATACAATCCTCAGTTAACCTTCGGCGCTCGTACGCGACGCACGTATATTACGACAACATTGCTAACTGCCGTTCACTCGTTAAAGCAACAAAATAGAGTTGTATTTTGTTTAGTTATCGGAATCAAAGGTGCTGGTTTTTGTTAAAAGTGTTATGTTACGTTCCTACCATTATTTCTATGGGCCGTGAGTTGATTTTATGTAGTTATATTATTTCTAGTTGCATTGCATGATGATCTCACTTCGCTAATAGATCTATTATGTGATCATGCATGCAAATTGCGCATAGAAACGAATCGAAGTAAATAATGGTTTCTCTGTTTTGTTTGCGGAAATGATCATGTTTGCAATTATGTTAATGCGCCTTATAACTTATCTAAGTAGGTTGGTATAAAGGGACGAAACCGTTATTTTGCAATTTAAAATAAACGAACTGAACGCATGATTTCTCTCTGTCCAAAATGACAGTCTACCAATAATTCAATGAGACAATAACCATTCATTATCATTCATTCATTACAAAGAACAAGTAGATTCTATTGCAATTGGCACCCTTTCGACGCAACTTACACCCTTGGAGTTTTCATGTTTTTGTTCAAATGTTGCCTTAAGTTTAAGTTGATAATACTAGCCGTTTCCAGCGGCTTCGCCCGCAGTTTTTCCTGAGGGAACAGCTTTTTCCGAGGCATCTATAGCTTATATGTTATTCTAATGTATAATTTATAATATTACTATATTAACCTGTTCCATAGTTTTTGCGTGAAAGAGTCCATCCAGAACCATCCTTACAAACTTTCAAGGCGAAAGTTTGTAAGGATGTTTGGATGATTGTGAGGATGTTTGTTACTCTCTCACGAATAGATTTTGATGTAACTTTACAGTAGTATAGATTATACATCAAATTTAAATTCATTTTTTTGCTAGTTACACGGTCTATACAATGGTCCTAAAATAAATTATGTGCTAATACATGTAATACCCCGTTAGGGGCACCGCAAATATGGAGACGTTATCCCTACATATGTTTAACAATATTCATTAACATTAATTGCATTATTAATTAACATGCAAGAGAGAATATACTTATGTCAAGAAATAAAATGTATGTCAAAATGATCTAAATTCGATGTCTTATTGTACCCAGGCAAGCCACACCTAAGCCTACTATTATGTATCAGAATACCACAGGCTATAGATACCTCGGGAAAAACGTTTCCACGCGGAAACAGCTATTCAGGTCATAATATTAGTAGTATTGTGTAACATAATATACCTACTTATTGATGTTGTGTGTATAGAACTGAAGCGTCTGCTGCCGACGCTGTCGCGCAAGGAGAAGGCGCCGCGCGCGCGCACCTCGTGGTACGCCGAGTGCGACGCCTCCACGCACGCCTCCAACACCCCCAACACCTCCAACACCTCCTGGTGAGTCTGCAACAACTCCTCCCAACCAGACAGATCGCTGGCTGACTATATCGCTGGATTGAAAGTTATATGGGTATAACGTTAGGTGTCTTTAAAAATGTGGTTTCATTTCATCAGGTGTTAGGAGAAAATTATAAAGTTTAATTGCTGAAACCTAGACTTGTAATTTGTTTGCCTTAGGTAGGTGCATATAAAGCTACCCGAGAAAATTAGCAAGGTGTTTCTTTGACGTAGTGCGGTAATACGACCATATTGCAATGGTCCACCGCGCCCGTACGCCGCCGCGAGGTCCTCGACCACGCGCGCGTGCTGTGACGTCACCGGCCACTATCCAGCCAGCCACTTACTCATCCGCAGCCAGTTCTCGCCGCACCGTTAGCTTTGGCCCAAGGCGTAATCTAAAGCGGAAAATGCGATAATTTTTTTCATATTAATTTCATCATCATATCTGCCGAAAAACTTATACTGCACGACCATGGCTTCAAGGTGACCTCGATTGTATGAAAATCTTGCCTTGTTTCTAATTATGTATAGCATGCAAGAGCGTCAGTGGCCCAGGGGATAAGACGCGACCTATCATATCGAAAGGTCAGAGGTTCGATCCCCGGCTGGGACATGTACCAATGGGTTTTTTCTCAAAACTTAAGTACATTTACTGACTGCTCTCAAACGGTGAAGGAAAACATCGTGAGGAAACCTGCATACGCCGAAGAAGAAATTCTTAGGCGCATGTGAAGTCCACCAACCCGCACTGGGCTAGCGTGGTGGACTATAGCCCGAACGCCCTCGTGGATAGGGTAGGCCTGAGCCCCAGCAGTGGGGACATGTTAATAGGCTGTTGATGATGATATGATGCTCAGCAACAGCAATCACCGTCTATGACTTGGACCAAACTAATAACAATAAGCTATTGGTATATCTTGGGTATGATGCTACAGGTGCCGCGTGGACGATAGGTCGTTATATTTTAATTGTGTATGATTCCGGCAGTGCCTGCGGTACATTCGTCGAACAAGTACGTGTTCGATTTTGTGATAATTTATACATTGTTCAAGTGATAATGTGTGATTAATGAAGTGATAATGTCATCTGACTAACAATGATAAGCGGATTCCAGTTAGTTATTTAATTTTAATAATTTTTCAGTCTTGATTGTCTAATCCTAATCCTAATTAATGTTTTAAATGGGAAAATCGTTTTTTTTAATTATGTTTTTTGCCTTCTGTTCAATTGGAATACCGCTCTTTGAGCCGGAAGTTTATTTATTTATTTAAACTTTATTGCACATATATTGTACAAGAGGCGAACTTAATGCCGGAGGTTACCATAGACGGAAGTTACCATAGACTACATATTAATGAGGGAATTTTTTCAGTCTTGATTGTCTAATCCTAATCCTAATTAATGTTTTAAATGGGAAAATCGTTTTTTTTAATTATGTTTTTTGCCTTCTGTTCAATTGGAATACCGCTCTTTGAGCCGGAAGTTTATTTATTTATTTAAACTTTATTGCACATATATTGTACAAGAGGCGAACTTAATGCCGGAGGTTACCATTGACGGAAGTTACCATAGACTACATATTAATGAGGGAAAAATAAATAGTTTCTATCGGGATGAAACCGAGGTTGCCATGACGCCGGTTCTCTGTTTCCTTCCTCTCAGTGTCCCCTCTCTTTGATATCCTCCTCCTCATCTCATGAGACTGCCACGGTATTGTGGTGCCACAAGCATGTTTGCCTCAATCATGTTTGCTGACCGACGACGGATGCTCAGCTTCATTGCTGTTGTCAGATCACGTATTGCTTCCTTCTGGGATAGAACGCGCAGCTCTATGTCAATTGTATTCTGGATGTCGTTTGCAATGGATCCCCAAATAATTTTCCTTGGGACTAAAATGTTTCATTTCTACATTATACTCAAATTGCCATAATATCTAACTCATTGCATTACCCGGCCGGCAGTGCTTTTGAGTCTTCCCTCTCTCACATACAGTAGGTAGGACCTACGTATTAAAATAAATGTTCACATTCAATAATTATAGTTATGTATTAGGTCAATGATGAGTATGACATCGGTTTTTATCCCGAGATAGCTGTCTGCAATGACTATAATGCTAGGACAAATCAGCCATTTGCGTCATACCATTATTCATTATTGTTTTACTCTAACATTGTTTTCTGACTCACTGGTCACCCATATCAGAGTAAACGAATATCATTTGTCTCGATTCTGCACACATTAAAAACTAAACTATAGATAGCTAATAAAATTACTAATTGTCAGAGATATAAATAAATTAAATGCTGTCAAAATGAGTGCCTACTTCCGGAATTTTATTATGTACCTATTTCCGGGTATTAATTAGTATGTCATTCAAACGGCGACATTTTACGGCGGCTTTGTCTGGAAGAAATCGGTCTTAGAGATAGGACCGCCTAGATGTACAGTCGACCACACACACACACTTTGACCTTTTGCTGGCCTAGCCTATTAGGGAGTTTCAACCCTATGAGAGACCAGTTTATACCTACTAGTTTTGTTTCCACTGACGTGCGGTCGACCGTACATTATTGTATCTGTTTTTTTTTCTTTATTGTCTGTAATTTATAAATTTGCAATAAAGTGTATTGTATTGAATATATCTAAGGTCATTAAAATAAAATAAAAATGTGGTGTTGTATCGTCAGGTACGCGGAAGCGGGTCTGTACCAGGCGGGCAACGTGTCCACGTCGTCGGGCGCGTCGTCGGGCTCGCACCCCGCCTCGCCGCTGCCGCACTCGCTGTTCACGCACGAGCCGCTCTACCAGTTCTACAACGCGGCCAAAGTTGAGGTACCTACCTACCACACTGCCAAGCAAACAAGCTACCTACCACACTTAGCTCGGAAAACACCAAGAGCCCTATTTCTATTAATTTTGTATGGATTTTGTATCGGATGTCGATGGAAAATTAGTACAACCGACCGCTCGAAGCGAGGCGAGCGATTCAAAAATAGGCCTCCTAATCTAAGCAGAGCGGATATACCTTTCTTCTAGCTCCGTTTCGCTCTGCTGCAAAACAAGAGCCGCTCCGCTTAGCTATGGTTCACTCTAAACCTTAACGTTGTATTAGTCCCCGTTGAAATTTTTGGCGGTAGTGTGATGTTGGCTGATTTCTGCGCAATGACTAATTTTAAGTGTCAACGGGGAGCTGTGCGGGGTTCTATAATAGAGACGCTCAATCAGGTCCGGATTGTGGAAACGGCTGTATCCCTTGCGGGACAGACGCGAGCCAGACAAAAACGTCGGGAACGTCAGAAAAAACCATAGGCGGTTGTTAACGAAATGGATTTTCTTAGTTTCTCCGCTAAGCGCCGCGGCCTCGCGACTGTGACCAACTGGGTCAAGGCTTCGGTTTCTAAAGTGCTTTGAAGTAATGTCGCCCTTATTGTATGTTTAAGTATCTGTCGAACACTTGCTGTTAGAACGTCGTCGAAAGACAGGAAATTAATTTTGTGCAGTCTTCCTATAAACCGGCGACTTTCAAGGTTTTATTTTTACCGAAATACATTGTATAACATTGTAATACATCTATCCTTCATAGGATAAGTCTAAAATATTACTTATTGTTATGTTTGATCGATTGATTGATTTCAATAGATACGTATATTGTACCTACCTATACAAATCCAAAATCTACCAATTGAAACTATTTTTGTAAAATATTTATTTAATTACTTGAGTTCGTGCTTCAGATAAAAAAAATGTGTGTTAAAAAAGGTACTTTGGTCTAGGTACAATAAAAAAAACCATGGTAGTAAAAACGTCGGATGTCCAACTTAAAAAATGTTAAGGTATAAAAATGTCGACCAACAAAGCGTAATTCGTTAAATTTCATACAAACAGTTTAATCATTGGCTCGTGTTGTTTAAATTAGGTAATTATTAATGATAATGTTAGATGTGCTGAATTGTTCCGACCTTGATTCTGTTTAGTCCACTCGTGACATGCAGCCTATCGATTGTAGAATATTAAAACAACGCACAGCTGCTTCTGAGACCCGTCAATAATAAATGAAGACATTGGACAATTGACCTAGAAACTGTATCTAAGTATAACTAGGTAACTAATATTGTAAGTAATACACACAGTAGTACCGACTTAGTCAGATTTTAGTTAGAATGTGGTACGCGCGCGCGTACGCGAGTTATAAGGATGAGACGTTTCGAGAATTGGACATTCAGTGAATTGGACATTTTGAAAATTGAACATTTCGCACCCGAAGGATTTTTCCTCGTACGTTTTTTAAATATTTATTTATTTTACACAATAAATAGTTACAAGAGTTAGTAATTTATACATGAAAAGTTACGTTAAGTAGCCTAATTAACTTAATTTTAGCTTATTTCACCTTCGTTGAGAGGGTGGGTAGGCCTGAGCCCTAACAGTGGGGACGTGACGTATAGGCTGTTCATTTAATTTTTTGATGTTGCATTTAACTACGGACGTTGCCTTGCCACTCCACAGGCCATTGGTCTTATGTTCGAGTGTCTGTTTAAATTTTGATTGTTAGAAATACCATGAGCCCTATTTTTGAGTCGCTCGCCTCGCTTCGAGCGGTCGATTCTACTAATTTTTGTATCGGTTATCGAAGTAAAATTAGTAGAATCAACCGCTCGAAGCGAGGCGAGCGATTCAAAAATAGAGCTCCAGGCCGGATATTTTGATATATTATTTATAATTTTCTATTCATTTGTATCCAATTTTTAATTATATAATTATTTACGGGTCTTACACACGAAACAGTTTTATTTACCCTGCCCGACGTTTCGACCAGGTTACACTGGCCGTGGTCACGAGCTGACTGGAGAGGCGAGCTGTCATTGTTAATCGCTAAATGTACTATTGTATCCAATTTTGTTTCCTAAATTCGTTTCAGACCGAAATGTTTTTCAATAGTCTAGTAATTGTCTAGTGATTACGCTTAGCTTAACTAACGATTGCAGTCGGCGTGCCGCGAGACGGGCGACTCTGACTCGGACGCGTACGAGGCGAGCGCGCCCGCCGCCCGCCCCCCGCCGCCCGCCGCCGTCCCCCCGGCCCCCGCCGCCCGCTCCCCGCCGCCCGCCGCGGGCCCCCCGCCGCCCGCCGCGCCCGCGCCGCCCGCGCGCGTGCGACCCTCCGCCATGGCGCTGGTGGCGCCCCGCGGGCCCGCGCGCACGCTCTGGTGCGAGGTGCCGGAAGTGCTCAACTCCACAGTACTCAGTGAGTATTTGTTACATGAACCAATATTCGCAGGGCATTGATTAACATGGAGTGGCGACCACGTACCGGAAGACGCAGCGTAGGCAGGCCTCCCACAAGGTGGACCGACGATCTGGTGAAGGTCGTGGGACTTGGCTGGATGAGATTAGGGGAGGCCGGTCGTTGTGGGGATCCGTGGAGGAGTCCTTTGTCCAGCAGTAGGCGTCTTTCGGTTGATATGAATGATCAGGCGATCAATGTCAGTTATTACACAAGAGTAGGTTCCAAAACAAAGTTTCTCATAGGAATTTGAGTCCCATGTTTTCATATTTTACTTCATGGACGAGTGAATGGATACATTCATGTTACTCCGTCCCCAGGCTCGCTGGCGCCGGCCCAGAAGCGTCTGCAGGAGGCCAAGTTCGAGCTGCTGACGTCGGAAGCGTCCTACCTCAACTCCCTCAACGTGCTGGAGGCGCACTTCGCGGCGCACCCCGCCTTCCGGGAGACGCACATCCTGCCCCGCGCGGACTGGCAGGCACTATTCTCCACCATACTGCCAGGTAAACACTTTCTTCTTTGTCTTTCCTAGCTTCTTCGTTCCTATACTGGCTCTGCTTGTGTGTTTCATTTCAAAGAAACATTGCAATAAGCTTTGGAACGGCCTTTTTTATTGTAAAATATACAAGTTTCAGCAAGCCTCCCACAAGGTGGACCGACAATTTGGTGAAGGTTGCGGGACCCAGCTGGATGAGGTTAGTGCGGGATCGGTCCTCGTGGAGATCCCTGGGGAAGGCCTTTGTGGACGTCTTTAAACTGATAAATTATGATACAGTTTCAACTTGAAATATAACATTGAAAATTTTTTTCTTTAACACTTCAATTAATAGTTTCACAATAATAAAAAATCACATTTCCCACCGTCATTGTCCGCAGTACGCAAATGCTCCCAGCTGCTGATGAACGAGCTGGAGAAGTGCTGGCAGGAGAACATCCTGCTGACCGGCATCTGCGACATGGTGCAGCGCCACGCGGCCGCGCACTTCCACGTGTATGTCAAGTACTGCGAGCACCAGGCGCTCATGGTGAAGGCGCTCCAGCGGCTCAGGGAGCGGCCCACCTTCGCCACCGCGCTCAAGAGGTAAGCTGGGACGAGCTGATGGCAGGGGAACACTATTCAGACTAGGAGGAATAATGCTCGAGCACTTTTATGCCGCTATAATAAAAACAACTGTATTGTAGTTGTAATATAGCTTAAAACGGAATAAAAAGTGTTCTTGCATTTTTCCGCCTAGTCTGGATTGACCCTTGCTTAGACTACTTGTCCAGATCTTTTTCCTCTGATACAATGAATTATGAAACTGGGTACACATTCCACATTTAACCAAACTCACGCTTGACCAGAAAAAATACTATGCCAAAACTGTTTTCATAAAAAAAAATGTCTTGACATACAGACAGACGGACAACGGAGTGATCCTTTAAGGGTTCCTTTTTCCTCTTTAGAGGTACGAAACCCTGAAAATGGACCTAATGATAAGGCAGACCTAAGATAGTTGGACTTGTCTTAGTTAAAAGAACACTGTATAAGTTCCGTGTCCTCAACTCCTCAGACTGGAGAGCCACCCGGCGTGCCAGAGCCTGTCGCTGCACTCGTTCCTGATGCTGCCGATGCAGCGCGTGACGCGCCTGCCGCTACTGCTGGACGCGGTGCTCAAGAACCTGAGCGCGCGCGACGCGGAGTACGACAGCTGCATGCACGCGCTCGCCACGCTCAACAACGTGAGTATTTCGCTTATTTCAATACTAGCTGTTGCCCGCGGACTCGCACGCGTTTTACATATTGTTTCCGACTTTTTTTTTGCTCGGCTCCTAAGGGTCGTAGCGTATAAGGTCAGAGACTTTGACCCGAAACTTTTTACGTAGCATTATCACTATCCAGGGTTGCACTGGATAATTATCAAGATAATTATCAACAATAATTATCAACGATAATTATCATATAATTACGTATTGATAATTTACGTTGATAATAAATAACGTGTACAAAACAAAACGCGTGTATCTAAACACAGGCAACACTTTATGTTTTTACGCCACGATGTTAGGCGTGTATCCGAACGCCAAACGAACGTCAAAATAGTGAAAAAATAAACTCTAAAAGCAAAAGGCAGACAATCAGTATAATTATATGATTAAGGAAATTATCACACAGATTTCCTATACAAATTTTAATTTTTAATGTCATTTTATAATATATAAAAATTAAAAGAATACATAATACTTTTATTTAAAAGCATAAATTATTTACACGTGGATGGATAATTATCGGATAAATATCAGATAATTATCCGTGAAAATAATTTTCTTGATAATTTGCAACCCTGTCACTATCCAATTTTTTTTTGCATGTCCTGTCCTTTCATACAAGCTTTTCCTGTTATGCGCGGGTGGCACGCATGGCAGGAAAATGGCCCTTAGCAGGACAATAAAGGCGTTTTAAGATCACGTATAGTGGTCTCACAAGCAGTGTATTGTGGTTGGCAGTTCGTGTCGCAGTGCAACGAGGGCGCGCGCAACACGGAGCGCGTGGACGAGATGTTCCGGCTGGCGCAGAGCATCGAGTTCCCGGCCGCCGTGCGCGCCGCGCCCGCGCTCGGGCCAGCCTGCGCGCGCCGCGACCGCAGGTACCCACCTACCACTACAGTATTCCCTCATATTCATTTTTAATGGGTTGTACGGCCCGGGAAACCAAGTCCTTTTAGGCCAATCAAAAAAAGTAATGGATGATCTCATCAGAATCAATGATTATACACAAAAAAGCGACGTTTACAGCACGGCCTCCACAAAAACAGAGCACGACTAGAGTTACCTACCAATTATGAAAACAGAAAAGCAGTAGGTACTTAAAGCATTTATAAGATAATTATGCTTTCTTGACAAAAGCATGTCGTAACAAATTACATAATGTCATATGCTTCAATTTGGTGCCCCGTGACCAGAAACCATTGGGAATATTCATGAGGTAATTTAAAATTTTCTGAAAATAAAATCCAAAACCGATTTGAGTGAAACCATTCATTCAATTTATCGGCTACTGGGTTCTTTAATGCTATATTTTCAACTGTTGGTGAATCTCATTCTTTGATATTACAAATAAAGGTATCTTTATAACATTCCGTGCTAACTGGTCACCCATTGCAGGCCGGTGCGGTGGCTGGTGCGCTCCGGCGAGATGACGCAGATCGTGTGGAAGACTGACGAGCTGAAGCTGACGTTCGGCAAGAAGTTCCACAAGGTGCCGCTGCACCTGTTCCTCTTCAACGACCTCCTCGTCATCGCCAAGCGCAGGGGGTACGTCACCCAGTGGTGCCAACAACACAAATCAATAGCTTATTAATATGTCCCCACTCTCTCGACAACCACGTTAGCCCAGTGCGGTTTGGTCATCATCAACAGCCTATTAATGTCCCCACTGCTGGGGCTCAGGCCTACCCTCTTAACGAGGGCGTTTTGTGCGCCTAAGAATTTCTCCATTGGCGTATGCCGGTTTCCTATGCGAAGAGCGGCGGTGGCTTGGTGGGGAAGAGGCGGCCTATCATGTCGAGAGGTCCGAGTTCGATCCCCGGTCAGGCCCATTATGTACATACATGGCCAAAAACCCAATGGTTGCAATGTTTTTTTTTTGTTCAAAACTTAAAACATTTACTAACTGCTCTCAAACTGAAGGATTATTAAACCTGCATACGCCGAAGGAATTCTTAGGCGCATGTGAAGTCCACCAACCTGCACTGGGCCAGGGTGGTGGACTATAGCCCTAACGCTCTCGTTGACAGGGTTGGCGTGAGCCCAACAGTCCCCACAGCCATATTGATAGGCTGCTGATTTGATGATACAATAGCGCCACCTGACGGACAATATTTAGTATAACTCCTCCAAATTACCAACTTGTTTATGCAACTGTTGTTCCAGCGAGGAGTCGTACGTGGCGGTGGACCACTGCGCGCGCTCGCTGCTGGCCGTGTGCGGCGGGGAGGGCGGCGCGGCCGGCGCCAAGCATGCGCTGCTGCTCACGCTGCTAGAGAACCACGAAGGGAAGACCGTGGAGATGGTGAGACTTGTTTGTACCACTCACCTGGCGGCAGAGCGTACGCTTGGGACGCCCCCCCCTGGGGAGGTGGGCCTACGACCTTAAGAAGGTGGCCGGAAGCGGCTGGACCGGGTGTGGTGGCGTTCATGGGCTAGACCTATGTCCAGCAGTGGATCTGAACGGCTGTTATGATGGCCTAGACGGGCGGAATTAATTTGATATTAAGACATTGCATTTATTATATTCATTATCTCCTTTATCCAAAGGTTATCAGGAAGAAATCGCTTTTAGCGATAAGACCGCCTAGTGCCATTATAATAAATGATCTATTCTGCCGTGATCGTAACAAAACTGTTGGCTATTAGCTATATAGTAACACATATGTGTATGGCAGCTGATGTCGTGCCCGAGCGAGACGGACGTGTCGCGGTGGACGGAGGCGCTGTGCCCGCGGCGCGAGGGGGCGGAGGGCGAGGCGGTGTACGCGGGCTGGGACTGCCCGCAGGTGGCCGCGCTGTACGCGTACGCGCCCGCGCAGCCCGACGAGCTGCAGCTCACAGAGGGGGACGTCGTCAACGTCACCAGGAAGACCAGCGAGGGTACATACACACATACCACTCACTCACACACACTGTACGGCTTAACACCGAATTGCGTTCTACATTTGGTAGAAACGCACGGGATTATTCCCAGTTGTCCGCCTGATCAAATGGTGTTCCTGACGATGATGGGGGGCCTACCGAAGACGCTCTCATGTTAAGCTTTGTTCGCAATGAGAATCTCGGGAGGTTTGATTATGACTTGTTTAATCCTAAACTATGGGTTTCTCCTATACTACGCGAATTAGGCGGTATGCAGAAGTATACTATTACAGTACACATACGCAATAATAAAAAAATTTAACCAGCAACTTGTTGTAGGTTGGTACTACGGGGAGCGCACGCGCGACGGCGAGGAGGGCTGGTTCCCGGGCGCGTACACGGCGGAGATCGCGTCCGCGCACGTGCGCGCGCGCAACCTGCGCCAGCGGTACCGCCTGCTCGCGCTCTCCGGCACTTACCTCGGACAGAAGAAGCGCCCCGCGTGATGACACTACAACACTCACTCGCATGTCCGTATCGTTTACAACGTGAACAATAGAAGCGCGATTCAACTGGAGACGAGGATTGGGATGATATCAGTGTGGACCAAGTCAACTTCTGGGGAAACTCCAGAGTAAGATACGCTGACTTGGGTCGCTAGGATTTCAAAGATTAAAACGTCCGTCCAGGCACTGCCTTAATTTTGTAGTTGTAGCCGTATAAAGTATTTTTGGAGATTTTTTCCTCTATTCTGCAACTAGCAGCATCTCTTCTAGTGTCGACTTCAATTGAAGTTGAGGGAAGGAATATTATGCAAAGTATAGTTCTTGTTTAATCTTTTTCAGCCAGATTGGTTGCTTGGAACTTTATTTTTCATTACACAGGTTCAGTTTCGATTTCACCTTCACTACCAGTGTCTTACCAGTACAGTTCCATGCATACAGGATGGAAAGTTCGGTAGTGCCCGAGCTTTCCATCCTGTATATGAAAAAGACTTAAATGTACTTAGAAGACACTATATCATTAATCTGTGGTACTTAGCGAAGTATTTATTTCCTAATGATGACAAAGTAGCAGCGCCTTGAATGAATATTGGTGCTTATTTATCACAATAAATTAGTTTTCACTTTAACGTATTATGCTCTCAAAGAGTATTTGAGATAATAATTATAATAAATAAATAATTAATGTGTATTAGTTGTGAGATGTACAGTTACGTATGAGATTCGCAGCAGTTTAATGTACAGAATAACTTCGTTTATATTGAACGTTACTGACTAGATGTAAGTTTCATGAACATTGTATGTATTTTAGTTTGTATGAGTATGTATTAGTTAGGTACTTAGAATTCATCCAATCAACATTTCCAACAATGTTTCGACCAAGTTACACTGGCCGAGATTGCCAACTTAATTTGCAGTTGTAACCTTGGTTAATCTATTTTTATGACACTACAATTAAGTTTGTAGTTGGAAAATTTGATTGGATTGTAGTTTGTCGTATGCTACACTTGCCCGCTATTTCGAAAATTACCTAGTCATTAAGCGGACGAGTTGAAAATCACTTTTTCATTATTTTGAGTTTCCGAAAAATGTATTAAAATAACATTCCGAAGTTTACCACATATTGTCAGACTTTTTTCCAAATACAAAATATTAATAGAAAAATACATTTTGGTTATTTTGTAAGTATGTACTTAAATTATTGTTGTGTATATAAGACTTATTTCCATGTAGTGTAACAGTCGCTGGGACTTATTTATAGTATATTAGTTTTATCAAATAAATAATTCTGTATTAAAAATGTTTTTTTTTTCTAATTCTCCTTATACCTCATAACATTCTACAATTTCCGTAAATACATACATACATATAACGGAATTTCCGTAAATAAAGAGTAGAAAAAATTAGGTTATGCTTGTAGGGACTAGAGGCCACTACTGGACTCAACCCTTCCTGGTTATGTCCAACACGTAGGCTGTGACATCCGGTACTTAGGTCTAACATCAGTGGTGAAGCGCCACCCGTCACCGGTTGGTAGTTTTACACCACCACTTCCGAGATTTGCCGAGGTTGCCGTTGTAGAGAAATTACAACAATCAAAAAGTATTTCAATCATTTATTAGTTGATTTATTGATCACATATGTACATTATGCATAATTTTTATTTTCATCATTAAATAAGCAATGATTTTTTACTTTTTAAAAATTTTACGGTAGAGTTTCATAACAAAAATATGTTATACGTCAACAAGAAAATAGCAAATAAATAGTAAAAAAATTCTTACAGTATACATTTACATAAAATACATTTACAAAAACTACTGTTATTCAGATCTTAAAAATACAAATCTCAAAATATAAATTGTCTTTTTGTTAGGACAGCAAGCTTGATAGTAACACCTAGTTAGAATAAAAAATTGGAATAAATTCGAAAATAATATAACTTATTGATTGTTGCTATACTGGTGGAAATATAGTTCATTACTGCCGCGACCGCGGCCGATACCTGGTAGTGGCCGAGGCTTGTATAGTAGTTTTCTCAAACAAATGCGCGGAAATTCAAACTATTACCTATGTAGACCATTTTATTTCATACATATATAGGTGGTGGACGGATAATTAGAAATAGGGCGAGATTTTCATACAATCGTGGTCACTTTGAAGCCATGGTTCTCCGTGAAGGATTGACCGGGGCATGATCTGGTGACGATCATCGAGAGAGTAGATGGAGGACTTTTAGATCGCTGTAGATATCCAACTGATCAGATGAGCCGTTTGGAACTCGATTGTATGAAAATCTTGATGTGTTTCTAATTATTGGTAAATTCCAAAATCAATGACGAACAACAATTATTTTCCACGCGTCAAAATGTTCATTTGTTTTTTTTTTACACTAAACAGCTTTCAATTTGCAAGGCAGTTCGAAATTTAAATAAAACTTTTGTTATGTTACCTCCGTGGTTGCCATGGTTACACGACAGATATAATTTATTTGCCCGCCTGCTCTCCTGTATTTGACCAGTACAGCATTGTCGATTTAACTCGAAGAAGGTTGTCAAAATAATGTTCACATTTCCAAGCATGTTTGAGAAAAATAAATTTATGAGTCAGATGGTTAGGATCATAAATTATGACCCACTTAACCTCGCCGGTACATACGCTTACGTAACACTAAATGAATACGTTGTTCACTAGACCTCTCAACTTTTATCACTACCTACCCTGTTCAAATAACGTTCAATCGTAACTGGTTACGAAATCCGACGACGAAACTACAAACGTAAAGTTAACTGACTCTACATTTTAAAAACCATTTTGCTTTCTGCCTGCTCATTATTATGCGACTGACAAAAAAATAAAAAAACCGACTTGGAACTTATCGACTCGAAGAATCCGTCACAGTTGTGACAGAGTGAAGGAGAGTGCGGAAACTTAGAACAACGGGTCTGACACGCACGCACACATGCGCAGTGTATACCTACGCAGAGATAAGCGCGTCGCAAGCTATGGGCCAAGTTCTACTTCCCCGGGATTATCTCTGTGTGCTAGTGTTTCCGCACTCTCGTTCGCTCTGAAGCTCTATTTTTGAATCGCTCTACTCGCTTCGAGCGGTCGATTCTACTGCTTTTTGTATCGGTTGTCAAGACAAATCAGTAGAATCGATCGCTCGAAGCGAAGAGAGCGATTCAAAAATAGAGCTCCTGGTTGTGACCCCGCCCTGCCGCTCCTCTCTCTGTCATTAGATTGAGAGGGAGATGAGTTTTGTCTTCAGCAAAAACGCCGAGTTACTTTACCAATAGGCTTGCTTGAATAAAGACCGTGAGTTTACAACGTCAATACTCGCTACCGACTACCTAAAACTACGACTTGTATCTCTCGTCTTTCGTAATTAGTCGAAAAGAGACAGCACTGTTACGTATTTACGCAGACGTTAGCGAGCATCGACGCTGTCAACTCAGGGTACAGTCATACAGACCATAGAGATATGATCTCTTTTGGTGGGTGCTCGCGGCCCCCTATAGAGGCGTAAAAAAGCATTCTATGGGTGTCAAATGTATTACAATACTGTAACTCCTCATTTTCAAACTCCAATAAATTTGTATTTGCAAGAAAGAGTGAGAAGATACTGTCCCCTCCTCCCGCTACCGCTTTCTTTGCCCGCACCCCCCCTGTAAGTGGCACCATCGGTTCGCATATTAAGTATGCAAAATGCAGTCTCCATAGGGAGCGCACGCGCCACCAAAGAGATTCGAACCTTCCTGATACAGGCAGTCTTAGGGCCGCGCCGCACTTTATCTATAGAAATAGCGTGTGACATGGACAGGGTCCATACGGTGTTAGTGGCATCGAGGATGGTAGTGCGGTGACAGACTGACAGACAGTCAACCGACATAATGAGAATGTAGGTACAGTCGACCGCACGTCAGTGGATACACTTAGACCTTGAGCTGGCCTAGCCTATCAGGGAGTTTCAATACTATAAGGGACAAGTATACATAGGTGGACGGATAATTAGAAACAGGACAAGATTTTCATACAATCGAGGTCACTTTGAAGCCATGGTTCTCCGTGAAGGATTGATTGGGGCATGATCTGATCACGGTCATCGAGAGAGTACATGGAGGACTTTCAGACCGCTATAGCCGTAGGAACTATTATCTTATCTGTGGCTATAGATATCCAACTGATCAGATGAGCCGTTTGGTAGCAGCATCGTTATGTAGAAAAAAACATGCAAAATGACATAAAAATGTATGAAAATCTTAAAGTTAAGGAATCATGACGATGCTGCTCCCAAACGGCTGATCTGATCAGTTGGATATCTATAGCCATCTAAAAGTCCTCCATCTACTCTCTCGATGACCGTCATCAGATCACGCTCCGATCAATCCTTCACGGAGAACCATGGCTTTAAAGTGACCTCGAATGTATGAAAATCTTGCCGTGTTTCTAATTATCCGTCCCCCTATGTATACTGGTTTCGTTTCCACTGACGTGCGGTCGACCGTACGTAGCTCAACCCTAATAAAAATAAGAGGACGCGGGAGGCAGGGGTCTTACGCCGTTCTAATAGGACAGATATGACATACAAGAGAAAAAAATCCAACGAAAAACTTCATAGTCAAAGGAATGATAAGTCAGTCAAGAAGTGTTTCAGGCTCGTATGATGAATGACAAGTTGGATCCCTTTGTACGCTAGAACCATAAGCTAATCATATTCTTGTCTTAGAGGAGTTGTCTTTGACCTCAAACAACTTTCTTAGAAAGTACACCTGCAGGGTTCCGGTGCCGGCGACGGCGATCATTTGGATCAACGAGAACCTGGAACAAAAACCAAATTAGAAATGGTAAACATCTTGTGGTTAAGGTATTTTGGCAATGGTAGTAGAGTTGAAACCGACGCGAATTATTTATTAGCTGTTGCCTGTGGCTTCCCCGGCGTGAGATAAGTTAGACGTTTTTCAAATCAAAAATATTTTAGTTTTTTCCCTCATTTACTAATTTCTCTCAAGTATTTGCAAAACCAGCATAATTAGGCAGGATATTACAGCACTAAGGTGTCTTGCAGTTAATTGAATCCTATGACATCATCATCAGCCTGCACTAGTCCACTGTTGGACAGGTCTCCCCAAAGGCAAGCCACTGAGCTCAATCTTCGGTTCTCCGCATCTTGTCACTGCCACCTTAAAGTTTCATACACTATAGCTGGAACGCGCACTGCGGTCCTGCCTGTGCTTTTCCTGTACCTCTAGCTTCACTTCATGTTTGATTCAGTATATCTGTTAGGCAATGTGGTATCAAAGGAACTAGATTTAGATTGTCTCACCTGAGAACATAAGTATTGTTGTCCTGCAATAGGTTGTAGTCGCGGGACTCCCGCGCGCGCGAGTGGTACTGGTACTGGAGAATGTCGTTTATATTGCGCTCCACAAACTGGATTGCAGTCTGGAAAAATCAACCAATTTTAGAACCGACATGACAAATTCTAGCAGTGCACTGCATATGTTGGACTGAATGAGTAATAAATATAGAGAGGAGGTTTATACCAACCAATTCTCATTCATAAACAAAGTTTCTGATTTGACTACATCCGTAAGTTTTAGGAAAATTTTTAGCAACTACTCTTTTTAAAATGTTATAAAGCTAATTTGTCATATGAATTGTAAGAGAATAATAATAATGTTAAATAATAGTGTTGGCTTGTGGAATGTGGAGTCCACCGACTTCACTCTTCCTTATTTGTGGCTATATTATATTTATATGAGATCTGTGTCAAAAATTTTTCGCCGTTTCAGTCGATATATACGGTTGACAGGGGAGACCAGTGCGCGGGCTAGGGTGTTCTTGTGGGCTATGAGTTTATTTTTGTAGGTTTCGTTGCGTGTCTTTATTTCCTCCAAAGTGAACCCCAAAAGATCCGCTCATGGTCTAAAGACCGATCGCAGATTTATAAAAAAATTTTTTTATAAAATATAATAGTGTTAAAGTTATTATTAGGAGCCGTCCATTAATCACGTGAGGCTTGAAAGGGGGGGAGGGGTTTGACAAAAATCACGAAATGTCACAAGGGGGGAGGGGGGTGTAGTAAGATATCACGTGTATTTATTTTTTCAAACGCGCGATTTTTTAATCGAAAAGTGGCGTGTAGTGTGACCATGACTCGCCATTGCTAAGTACAATAGGTATATCTTTTTCGCATGATTACAGCATTCATTTATTATTATTTTTATGCCAATCAAAAACGACATGCAACCTTTCTGTCTAGACATTTTTATCATGGTCCTTAATTTCAGAATAAAATAAGATTATACTTTATACCTAGTATTTAAGATAATATTCTAAAAAATTAAGATTTTGTGTAGATATTAAAAATACACGTGATTAATGGACGGCCCCTTATTATAGCTATTTAATGTGGAGGTTAGTGTTCTAACTAAATTCTAATTATCCTCCTCTGATTGTCTTGCAACATTTCAGCCTCTTTCTAAGTCAGCCAGTTGGACTGGAAAGTGTTAAGTTAATATGGAAATGATAAAATATATAGGTGCCAAATAGGTTCACTAATTGAAGAAACTACAGTGATTATTATAGAACTCTAGTAAACTAGTCGGGAGCACTGTCATCAGTTTCCACGGCGCAAAAAAACATTCTTTACATGCAGCTGTACGCACATGAGACTCATACAGAAAGCAGCCCTCTCTCATGACAGGGCAGAATATGTAACTTACTGTGAAGTTCTGTATGTTCATATCGAGCTCCTCGACCTCCTTTGCGTATTTCTCCCACATGTCGTATCTAATGACGGACAAGTACAGGTTGACCAGCTTCCCCGCGAAGCGCGAGAACTGGTTGTCGATGCACACGGCGTAGTACCCGCCGGAAGACGACTGGTCCGCGTACTCCGCGGTCTGCTTCCACTCGTACGGGTGCACTATCTGCCCGTTCGGATGCCGCACCGCGAACCCGCACATCCCGTCACCGCCTTTCAACACCTGAAACAAACCGAGTGGCAACTGTAAACGACCTAATTATAACACTTTTTAGAAGTAATATCTAACTAGTTATTTATGAAAAAGTAATGGCAAATTAACGAGGCGGAACGGCGTGAACTTAGCATATGCTTCTCGACAGCAGAAGGCTTGCTAATTACCTGATAGCTGGCGTAAAATGTAGCGCCCGGTTGAACGTATTGAAAGTAACAGTCTTCTTTGCCGGCGTCGATGTGGACCTTGTAGTCCATGGTGACCGCCGGCAGGTTCTCGTACCATGGCGCCGCTGTTGATGTGAACACATCGCCGACAAGTGATAAAATCGTAAATATTAGCGTTATCACAGAAAACATATGCCACGTCCGTTGAGCCATTTTTCAAGTAATGAAATGACGTGTGCGAAAGAGATGGTGAATATGTCAAAAATGTGCGTTTTTATAGCACACTGATTTAACAAGGCAATATGAAAGCAAGATACAGCAATACACAAACAGTATGCAAAAAAGTGACATCCGTATCAATCACGCATATTGTAAAAGGTAATTTCTCAGTAAAAAAAACACAAAATGTATCTGTTTATAGGTGCGTTCAATGGTGAAAAGTGAAAGTTTTGGATGTGTTCAATTGAATTTAAAATTTTGAAATGGAAAGAGGCGCGCCCGTTCAGGGACAGTGGGCAGGGTGACTGACTTGTCAAAGCAGCAGCAGCCAGCTGACTGACATAACCTAAAAAAATAAATAAATTAGTAATTTCATTTTTATATAGTTAGTGTAATAACACAAATTGTAAATTAAACTATGAAAATAACGTTGACGGCTTAATCAACAATGAAAGCCAGATATTTAGCATTCTTCTCATATATTGGAACTCCTTTCAGGTTTGTATTGTATATCGTTAATAAGCCATAGTGTCTTTAGGCACTTAGGGCTCATCATATACATTTCAGCATGTCGGTTCGAACTTCTAAAGCGCAGGTCCTCGGAGAAGATTTGGATTAAAGGAGGAGGAAACTTCCCTGACCCAGAGAGCGTGCAAGGGTTGTTGGAACAGGCGTTGCTGACCCTGAGGTCGTTGAACTACCCCAACGTCGTGCTATCTAGCCGGTAAGTCAACCTCCATGTACGTCCAGCCTAGTGCTGCAAAAGATTTGAGCCTTCCAGTCTTATTAACAGTTAAGACTGAGAAAAAAAAAACTAAAAGTTATTTAGAAAGTAATTCAATTCAACCAACCGAACCAAACTTCGGCATCCGGCGGTTTCGACCAGGATAGACTTCCCGTGGTCATGAGCTGACTAGAGAAGCGATCTGTCAGTATTGAACGTTGAATAAAAAAATGAAAATACGACCTATAAGTAAATAGATTACTTGTAGAAGAATTTGTCTAATAATAATGAATGGACTATTGACGCGACTGGCCAAAGAAAGAAAACAATGGATACAGCTGGCGGTGGCCTTTGTGTCAAAAGACACACTGACTCAGGAGTCTGATGTGTAAAAGAAAATGTACCATTCTAAGTTTTATTTTATTTTAAATATTGTAACCTGCTGTTTCAATAATTAAAGGCTTTGAAATTGAAATAAAGAATACAAAGCGTGAAATTCTAAAACATACATACCTTTTACAGCACAGATGGTGGTGTCCACGCATTAAACTCTAGCGCACACTTTGACTTGGAGAGATATGGCTCCAGCATATACAATCCACGCGATATTGAGTACTCGTTGAATAAATATTTCTTCAAGACCAACACTAGCATTGCAGTGAAGAAATGCTACCGGGTTCCCGAGAACTTCAATGCCAGGCGCAAAGCTATTAGCAGAATTTACTTGTACAGGTACCTACTTCATATCATAAGTAAGAGAGTCGATGAGTCTCCCTTTAAAATTGTACTGTGCTTAGATACAATTTAATTTTGTAAGACTAATCTATTGTGTATTGTTTTAAAATTTATTAGGTACCTACTTATTTGTTAAAACACCAATGTTTTCAGATTAGCAGTATTGAAACAAGGCATAATACTACCAGAGTACAGCAACATAGGCTGCATTATACCCATAGAAGAATGGAAAAGGTGCTACTGTATTAGGTGACTATCAAATTATCAATGGTTCTAACTTGGTCAAATTACTACAGACTGCTCAAGCTGTGGTAGATAAAAACTTACAAGTACATATATATAGTATGTGTATTACACATGCTTTCTTAAAATCGAAAATGGCCATCCGATTTTTTGACATTTTGCAAGATTACCCAAAACATAGGAGGCTAGGAGACTTTGTTTTATATACTATGCTGATTGTATTGTATTTATTACGTAACGACCACCTTGTTGCTCTAGTGACTCAATGGCTTGGCTGTTAGACTCTTGGACTCGATTCCCACCAGGGACAGACAACTTTCAGCATTTGGTCTTCGTCTGGATGTTATATTCGTAAATTGTCCTATCCTCCTCCAATTTAATACAGGAGCAAATCCTTTGTTACTTTTCTTTCCTTGTGCTTTACAGAGGCCCCGGCTTCGAGATAGATAGACTGAAGGAAGGCGCGCAGCACCTGGTGGGGTACCACGACTTCACCACCTTCAAGAAGTTCGACAAGCTGAAACAGAACGAGCACAACCGGCGCGAGATACTGTCCATCAGCGTGAGCCCGGGGAGGCCGCTGGTGACCAGCTTCTCGGGGAAGCAGGATGCGGTGTTCGATTATTGGGATGTCGAGTTCAGAGGGAGGGCTTTTGTTCACAATCAGGTTTGTCACTAGACTTTATTCCCTTATTGTTGTTTTTCAACTAATATAGGTATTTAAAACTACGCGGTTTTGCCCGCGTGGAATTTTTTTCCCGTGATAAAAAGTAGCTTCTATGTTATTTTAGGATATAAGATATCACTGTACGTACCAAGTTTCATCAAAATCCATTCAGCCATTACAGCGTGACAGAGTAACAAACATCCTCACAAACTTTCGTCTTTAAAATACTTGTAGGATACTATCCCACGCCAGTGGCAAAAGTTTTCATAATGCCATACATAGCCCATTACGCCAGGTAATTTTATATGTTTGGGTGTTCCAAATTTTAGCTCAATCACTCCAGTAGCCTCTGAAAACTCTCAGACAGAAAAAGCTCTACAAAGTCATCCGTTTTTTTACTGTTCCCTGCTAAATTAGTCATCATGCTTTTCGCATTATTTTCCAGATCCGCAGAATGATGGGAACATTAATCAGTGTTGCCACAGGGAAATTGCAGCCCGAAGAAATAAAGTTGATGCTCCAAATACCTTCGAAGCACTCCTGGCACAACTCCATAAAGTGCAGCCCGCCGGACGGACTCTACTTGTGTAACGTCGAGTACAAACCTGAGGACTTGCTGTATGAACCTGGCAACACTGAGAATTTACAAGAGAATTTACAGTTAGAGACTGACAGAGACGTTGAATAGCCTAGCCCGGTCTAGGCTAGATGTACATTGTGAAAACCAAGTGAGATTAGTGTGGTACTAGAATTTCTTCAAACTTCTTGATCAACAGCGAGTTAACCATAGAGTTAGTATACTAGCTATAGAGCGCGCGCATCGCTCATTGCCCATTGTGCCAAGTGTAAGCAGGTGTTCTATGGACGCTTCTATTTAGATTTTTTCTAGATCGTTCTTTTCCGTCAATCGTGTTCACAGCTTGGCACTGCACATTTCACCATGATTACTCCAAATCTAAATAAATACCGGCGCGAGCAACAATCAGCGCTACTGACGCGTCGTGACTAGGGGCGTCGCCCCGAAAATTTCGAGACTGTTCAGACCCGTGCTTACAGTTCAGACTTGCTAACGCGCGCTCTATGTATACTAACAACTCTCTGGAGTTAACAGTCTAAATAGAAGACAGAGTGAGAAAAATGAGTTTCCTGAGTGAGTTAAAAAATCAAAAAGGTAGACTGAAGGAGACAGAAACTGTAGTGACGACGGTGATCGGACAGAGGTACATAGAGAGAGGGGATGATCGAGAAAGTATTGGAAATACCCATGGTTTCGTCGTGGACACTAAACCTGACGATATACCGGTTTTGATAACAGATTATCTATACATAGGCTCACAAGACTGTACTGCAAGTAATGTACTAGAATCATATGACATAAAACATGTATTGAGTATAGGTATAGATGTAGAAGTCGGTGATGTTTCCCACAAGTTTGTGGAATGTCTAGATTTGCCTGAAACTGATATAGAACGAGTGCTAATTGAAAGTTTGCCGTTTTTACGCAGAGCTGTAGAATCAAAGACGAATGTTCTAGTACACTGTAACGCCGGTGTGTCTCGAACGTCTCTGGTCGCTATAGCGTATTTGATGCACTATGAGAGAATGAATTTTGATGAGGCTTACTGTCTAGTTAAGGAGAAGAGACCCGCTATACAGCCCAATGCTGGTTTTAGGAAACAGCTGCAAGCTTTGCCACCTGGAAAAGTGTTTTAGGTTCATTATGGATATGTAAGAACTGTGCCAGTTGTATTGGCATTCAGTGCATACTGAACAACCTGAATATTCCGCAGTACCTCACTGTATAAAAAATATTATAGGACCTTACATCCAGACCGTGACCAGAGAGTTCAGTGAGAGACCAGTTTATACTGGTTTTGTTTCGACTGACGTGCGGCCGATAGTCCAAAGTTGTCTGTCACCAGTGGACATCGAACCCCACGACCTATGGCACTCGAGAATCGAGACCAAAGACCTCACTAAGCCAACGACGCGGTTTTTAGTTAAGACGATTGAGACTAAGTCTAAACAAATATTTTGTGTGATAAATAAAAAGAGAAACTTACAAACAGAAATATTTTTATTCATGAATAAATAAGGCATTTTTAAGTACAAGCGCCCATGTGGCAGTATTTGTATAATTATTATAAGCAGCTGCCTAAATACGTCAATATTAAACACTCATCCAGGTTAGCGTCAGATGTGCACAGTGCCCACTTGTGACGGCCCTGGCTGAATAAATAAAGGGGTTCCTAGACATACGCGGCCTGCGGTGGCGGTGGCGGCCTGTTGTATTCCATACGCAATGTATGTGAGACTTCAGTCATGAGCCCGAGTTTTCATATTGAAGCTGCGGCCTGCGGTAGGCCGCCACCGCAGGCCGCCACCGCAGGCCGCGTGTCTGGAATACGCTTAAACGATGATTTAGTATCACTTGGTCCAATAAGCTATTCGTCAAATACACAGTAGGTCCAATATCAGGCGAGTTTTTCATACGTGTATAAGAAAAACTCCTGTATTGCATCTTAAATACGAAAAGCATAGGGTTAGAATTCTAGTGAACGTTAAGGTAGTAAAGTCTCTTTTGATGTCGTAATATTTTCTTTACCTATCTTTAAAAAAAGACACAAAATATCAATAAATAAATAAAATTGGACCAACTGCTTATTGAGACCAAATGCCGTAGTGACCTATCGCTTATTGGACCATTTGGACCAAACGTGTATTGGACCAACTGTTACTACACAACAGGATGAGTGCGAGAGTACGCAGAACAGAAATAAATCAAAATCAAATCAAGATTTACTTCTGTGGGAAGCAGGGTCGCCTCCTCGCTCTCCCGCCCAGTCTGACGCTACCATTACAATACATTACCAATAATAAATTTAATAAGGTTGTAAATTGTAGCACCAATTCATAAGTATCGAAGCTAGACTTAAACGTAATCAACATGTATAAAACTTTATAAATATGCATCTATCTGTACAATTCATTTTTATAATCTACTGAAAGTGAATTGTCCTTAATTTTATTACTAACAAATATATAAAAAGCTCAACTTGGGACGTGGGTAGTAGTCTTTTATGTTCAGTCAAATGCACACCAAATTGTCAAACAAACTTCACACTTAAGTGTGTACATAAACATGGTAGTAATTGGAGGGAAAGTACATATTGATGATAGCCAATTTTACTGCAAGGGAACATTGATTTTCAAAATTAAGTTGAACTGGACACAAAGATTTTTAAAAAACCTGTCTGAACCGGGAACTGAGCCGGACAAATATGAAAAAAAAATGACATGCCGCGCACCAACCGCGCGCAACGTTAATGCCGCCGTTTAATGCCGACCAATCACGACATGGCGCGACGTTGACCGGACCAATCAGCGTGCAGTTCCCTCCTCACGACAGAGTAGCGTGAAGTTAGTTACAAGTTCACATTTTTTGGCTTTAATCTTGACTGGATCTAAGTTTAAACATTTCCAGAGTACATAGTATACAAAACTATTATTTTAATTGTTTCATTAAGTACTTTCATTCTAGTCTAATGGACGCCATAATTATTACATATTTTGTTTAACAAAACTAAACTACGCTAAACAAATGCTACGAAACAAAAAGCACCGATAAGGTCTCATTGCACGAGCGCTTTGCTAAAGCAGGCTTTAATGAACATCTAGTCTATTTTTTAACAAATGTTGAGAGGGGTTAACTTGTTAAGAACAAGGATCCCATAGAACCGCACTCAGCGTATAGCATGAAATAGCAATAGTCTTTTACCCCAATAATTAGAGAAGACGCTTCTTATATGGTGGGGTCAAACTGAACAAACACTATGTATTTTAGTCGGGTTGTTTGTTGACAGTTTTATGGTTTGTTGACCGTACCTCAACAAAAATAAGTGTGTCCCTCTCTGATTATTATTATTATTTTAGCGTCTGTTCTATGGGATATATTTTTTTGTATTTGGACGACTATTCTCTCTCATGCTGTTTCATAAGTGGGGTAGGCCATTGCTACTACTCGTAGCTATTACTTCAATAACCCACGAGTAAACAAACCTGTGATAAAAATTATTTAGGTAAGTCAAAATAGACTTGAGGCTAGAAATCACTCGTGCAAAGAAATCTTGAAAACAATAAGCGACATGCCGCACTAGTCCCACACTATGCATCACTGCCGCACCCTATTGGGCTCACTAAACGATCATGCGGCATGACATGCATTACGTGCTGTCACTCATGCATGACCGTCTAGTTGTAGTGTGACGTGCATGACATGCAAACTACGTGCTGGCCGTTGCTTCACTGTACTGATTGATAGCAAGCATGGTGGTCCATCATGCAGCTTGATAATTCACGTAAACGTTGCATGTCATGCAAGCATGATAGTTTAGGGACCACTTTATTACTTCTGAGCGACAGAGGCACATAGAGTAAGATTATGCGGCACAATCGCGTCGGGTTAAAAGACAGTATAACAAGAAATAAAGATTTTCTCAATGAACACTCAATATTTGGTGATAATACAAAGTTGAACTATGTCTAAATACTATTTTATGGAATATGAACAAACAAGCCTTAGATGTCTTGGAAGGAATACAATAACATAAAAGGAACCTACTTTTTAAAGTTACATAATCTTTCCACAAAACTGTGTTAACTCTGACTCTCAGCATGCTACATGTAGTAGTATGACACTATATTCCGACGGGTAATATATCATATTATCCTGACATTGTCATACGTTATCCTTGACCTCGTTAAAATGAGTTTTTTGAGTGGACAATGTCAGGGTGTCTGACCGACGCGAAATACGTCGGAGTTTAAAAGATATTGCGCTAGCGAGCCAAAAGGTTAAACAGAAATGTTAACATGTCATTTTATTAGTAAAAAAAAACGTAATAAATCAAAATGCAAAATGGCAAGTGTATGAATTGGAATTGTCTTGCCTAATCAGCTAAAATCTTAACTAATACTAATGTCATTCAATAATACAACCATTTTAAGTCAATAATTTGAGACCATTGTCAATAATAATTTGATTATTATCCGAACAACTGTTCTACAGGACGGGAATGTCAATTTTGAATCACAACGCGTACCACTTTCGATATAATAGGGGTTTAAATGGGAATTGATGCTATAGTTTATGATGAACGTATGTTTGGCGGATAGGAGAGGGTCGTACCCAGACGCGGTTAAGATCGTATCGTCTAAAAAGTAAATTAGCAAAATTCCTAAAATGTCTAAATTGTAAATGTCTAAGTAATAAAATCTCAAACACAATTTGCCTAAATGGTAAAACGTCTAAAATTCAATTTGCCAAGTAGCAAAATGTGGAAAACCTGGACATTGGCCATGCCGTATGAAACGCAGTCAATTTGTATTCGAGTTAATTTTATCTTTAGACGTTTTACGTTGTAGGCATTTTGCAAAGTAGACCATCAATATTGACAACGCATATGCGTTTTAGACAACTTGTATCGCAGTCAATTGGCTTTTTAGACGTTTTGTTATTAGCCGTTTTAAAGGCAATTTACTTTTTAGGCGATCCTATCAAACCCGAAACTCATAATTTGAGCGAGACCTGCCACAAGTATTTTTATACTAACTAGGAGGTCTCAACAACTATGTTTATAGTTGTTATGTTTATCGAAATAAACATTTTTTCATTTTCATTTCATTTTTCAAAATTTATTAATCATCATAAACCACCTGTACCGTGATTCGCATTTAAACCATCTCAATATAACACATAGTGTCTCTTTTTTGCAATTTATACAAATAACATAGCTAAGACCAGATTTCAGTCTTTGAGCTTTTCATAAAATCTCATGTCAAATTATTATTATAAATTGTTTCCACTTTCACCATGTTCAAATAGCACAATTATACAACTTTACACTGAGCTTATCATAACTACACAGAAAAAAAAATCCGCTGCACAAATGGAATATTTTATAAAAATTATGTAAAAAAATCTTTTACACCGTGAAGTCACAACATAGAGAACAATAGTCAAGAAGAATATTTTGAAACACTTAAATAATCGCAAACAATCCTGCAATCTGTCGAGTCTACTTCATAACCTGTGAATATATTTGTATTCACCTAAATATTTATTAATATAAATGTCAAAGGGCACTAAACGTATCTAAGAGCGTATTAACTTAATCATAAATTGTATAATTTTATTGTACTATAAGCCACTCTCTCTCCTTGCACAAAACTTGACTCACAAATTGCTTAACTTTTAAGTTACGTTTTGCACAAGTCGGTTTTATTAAAGGCACTTGCTAAAATTGTAAACGAAATAAATACATCAAAAAGCCTATAGTTATAAGTACGGTCGGCCGCGCGCCAGTGGAAATAAAACCAGTATAAACTGGTCTCTCATAGCATTGAATCTCTAATACGCTAGGCCAGCTCAAGGTCAATGTGATTCCACTGACGTGCGGTCGACTGTACCATTATAAGAACGCAACAATTTTAAAACATTTAGAGGCGAGGTACTTAGTCAAATGCTGAAACGGATTATATTAATAAAACCTAATGGCGTGATTAGAAGTTTCCAATTAGGTAAAAAAACCCACTGACACCCAATAATTAGAAGTTGCAAAAAAAAATATCAAGTCGAAAGAATTAGCAAGCTGAAGTGGGTGTGGCACTTATATCGCAGCGGCCATTGGGGCTGATGAGTGATAGAGTGGAGACCGAAGGACGCCCCGCCCAGAAATGGACCGGCGACCTAAAGAATGGTCTGGTGTAGTGGCGGAGTTCATTGAGGTAGGTCTTTGTGCAGCAGTGGACATCGAAAGGCTGATGTGATGATACTTACTAGATGTATGTTAAATTTTATTTTGTGTAATATTTTTACCAATAAATATGATTATAAAGCGAGTTAGGCCTATGCCCTGTTGGTGCGCTGCGTTGCGTCGTCGCAGCGTCGTTTATAATATATTTTTTGTGTCCTGCCACATTGATGCGTTCCCTCGTCGCACGCGACCGTTCAACGGACCGACCGAAGACACGACGAAAGGGAGGGGGGGGCGACGAAACTGACAGTTCCATACACTGAGATGTGCGCCGACCATACAAAGCGTTGATCCGTTGCGACGCAACGCAGTACTGAGGCACCCCCCTTAACTACCCTCAGAAACAAAACACTGGCTACGTACCTGCACAATGAACAAAAACAACTAGGGCCTCTCTCTCTCTCTAACTACATCAAAAATTAAGTACAAAACTAAGGAGTCGGGACTTGCTAAAACCACCCTAAGTCACTAGTAATAAGGAATGTGATTGATATCACCTTATGTTATGAGCATTACCTACGACTATTTTGGCCTTATTTGTATTTGGACCGGGTCTCACATGTTACTGGGTTATTTTTTCAAAAAAGCTTTTTGCTTTAGCAACCCGGCGGAAAGCAGACTGTCACTCGATTTAACATTTCGCCCGTTTTGAAGATTGCTTGGACTGGTATAATTTTACACTGCAAGCTAAGCCTGGCGGGGTAAACAGGAGCCAAGTATCGTGATCCTGACACACCTCTTTCGTTTCGCTCTGTAGCATATTTGAGTTATGTTGAATTATTCATTCAGGAAATTCCTGTATCTGACACCCAGAGGTTTTCCTTCCCGTCATCATGAAACAGCTTCAAAAGCTCTTAAGCGTGAGCCCCCTGGCGGGCAGGCTGTTGGCCTTGGCGGGCACGTCCCGGGCCTGCGAGTGCGCGACCGCTATGCTGAGGCACTGCACCCACTCCTCGGCGTTCTTCCCGTCCTTGGGCTTCAGGATGAGGGTCTGGTCGCCTGTGAAGATCTCGAACGCCTTGGGGATGTTGCGCGCGCCGCGAGACACCTTCACCGAGCGGATCTGGTTGATGTCTATGCTCTCGCCGCCGCTCTGGAAAGATAAATCAAAATTGCAACAAAAAAATTACAAACCCTATAAAAACCAGGACATTAAAAACGGCAGACAGCTTTAAAAACGTCTGCCAGTTATATTTCCTTCTATTTGAGCTGCCCCTGTATGAAGCTAGGATGCCAGTAACTCTCTTCATCATTTCAGCCTTTTAGCGTCCACTACTGGACATAGGCCTTCCCCAACCAACGCAACACCCGGTCCTCCGCTCTCCCTCTTCAGGTCGTCGGTCCACATGGCGGAGGGGCGTCTCTTCAATGACCCTCCAAACATGAACCAACTTCTTCCGTCCATTCTGTTCTACCATCCAGCCAATGTAAAATAAGATGGAATAACCCCTACTTTTCTTATCTATGCTTAGCTCTCCCTCTATGAAAGGAGCCCCCGAGTAACCGGAAGCGTGGACAGAGAGCCGTCGTGCTGCATCGCCCTACTACCTTCAGTGTAAAGTACTCACCGATCCCTTGCAGGAGAGATGCGCGCCGGAGAGCGTGAAGTACCTCGTCCGCCAGCGCCGGAAGAGCCTCCAGCGGCCCTTCTTCTCCTTGAGCTGTCCCTCGATGACGGGCGCGCCGGGCGCCAGGAAGCCGGTGGCGCGCTCGGGGTGCGTGCACAGGAAGCAGCCCCAGGGCGCGTGCGTGGGCGGCAGCGCGGCGCCGTCCGTGCGCCGCGCGTTCAGCTCGAACACGTCGAAGAAGCCCGCCGCGCGCAGCTCGTTCACCAGCATCTCTTGCTCCTGGAAGGAAGTAGATGCCTTGTTGCAACATATTCCAAAGGACTTCCAGAACAATAGAGTCGAAAGACTCTTCTATATCTTGGAATAGCTGTATCATTACTGACGCAGCTTAGAAAACAGTCAGGCTGGCAATTGTGTCGATTCGAATGGTGCATGCTCTAAGAAAATGGCGGCAAGATTTTTATAACAGTCAAATAGTTTCGTCCAAATAGTATGTTTGGACACAAGAAAGTGTACCAGGTTTCTATATGGCCATTAAAATTACCTCTTTCGGGCAGGACCGGATTAATTTGACAGTTCTAAAATTCATGGCATCCTTTTTTAAGAGCAGAAGATACTAAAATTGAGTTAAAGCGTGCACCGTCCGAGTGGACGCCGCTGACTGTGCGCGCGCGCACCTTGGCGTTGGGGAAGGCGCTGGTGACGAGCGTGAGGAAGGTCTTGTTCTCGCACTTGAGCGTGTCCCAGCAGTGCTTGAGGCTGGCGACGGTGGCGTCGCGCGAGGAAAGCGCGGCGCCGTGGCGCGCCTGCAGCGCCAGGAACATGAGGTGGATCCACACGCGCGGCGCGCGCGTGCGCATCGAGAACAGCGCGCGCGCGTACAGGCAGTGCGGCCCGCGGCGCCCGCACGCGAACTGCAGACGCGCCGCCTTCTTCGAGCGACGCTCTGCAACGAGGTTATTATAACAAGTGACATACAAATATAAAGTAATCAAGCGTGATGCGCCAACACATGGCATACAGTGTATAGTCCACACGGAATTTCTTCTGAATGAATATAGTCACAAATTGTTTGCACATCGCTGACACTGTTGCGCTTAAGCGATATAGTGTGCGCTACATATTATAGAGATGTCCACAAAATTTGAAAGTTTGATTCGGTTGTTCGAATCAATGAACCATATCTTTTTATTGAGCATATTATTCTTTTTATTGAGAGATTCAAATTTAATGAGCATACCAAGTGAACCTCCGCACAGCTCCAATTTGACACCTATGTTGAGTCATTGCGCAGAAATGAGCCAACTTCAGTGTCCGTTCACCTAGCGTACACATAAGAGATTCTGGGCTAGTTTTAGTGCCAATAAATAGTACCCAAATAGTACCTAAATAGTACCTAGATCAAATAAATAGTACCCCTGTGGTTTAAGAAATATACGCCAGTCTTAGTGTGTACGCTGGCGGAACGTTCCGCTGGCGTACACATGGCCGATCTCGAAAACGGCTTTGATTACAGCAACGAAATTACACAAAAAAATAGTACCCTAATAGTACCCTCGGTACCGGAAATCTCATAACGATTGCTCTTATAGGAACGGAGATATTGAACATAACTTTCAGAGCAAGCGTTCAGCCAGCGTACACATTAAAGTCATGTTGTTTTCATAAAGAAAGCGGACGTATCTAAATTTAAATGATATGTCAATAAATAGTACTTCAAATAGTACCTCCGCTAGTACAAACATTTCATGTGAATTCACACGGGAACCATATCAAAAATCGATGTAAAATTCTAGGAACAAATGTATTGACGAACAGTCGCACACAAAAGTGAATAAAAATGAACAAGTGATCGCCGTTTTATTGCTTCCAAGCGAGTCTAGAGTTAGCTGATCAGTAAATAGTAGGTAATAGTCTATATTCGTATGTATGATATGAACCCTTTCATACCTTTCATCCACCCTTATTTTTTACAACCTTTTGTCTTGTTTTGACTCGCACCTCGCACTTAGAGATGTCAACCAATTACCAGTTTTAGCACCGGTATTTACCGATTAGTTAAAAAAAACGGTTTTCTTAGTTTTTATTATTATATGGAAACACTCAGCTCAGAAAGTAATAAAATTATCAGAATTGTGAGTTTTGCTCTCACTTGTTTGTGTGACACTTCACCCTTTAATTATTTATTTTTGGACGCATAATAATAATAAAATCTTCGAAACGAAACGAAAGTTACGAAGAAAGCATGAAAATAAGTACCTACCTAGATGTTAGATGTGTGAAATGAAATTGCATAGTGCGGGGATTTCCCAAGTATTATTAACAATCGTGTTCAGATACGCATCGATTAATTATGATTCAGACTATATTCGGATACAAATATCATTTTTTTTTTGTAAATAAGCAAAGAAAAATTATTTTTTTAATAAAACCGGTTTAAAGAAAAAATGTTTTTAAAATAGATTTTTTGGACCGGTTGACTGACATTACTGCTCGATTCGCTCTACGCAGAATTGTTACGGACGGATCGGTGCGATCATTGATTCGGTCATTTCGTTCTGTGATCGTTCGTGAGTTTTGAATATGTTAAGGGCCCTTGGGCGTACGCCCTTTCTAACAACCTTACTATTCAGAAATATAGTTATTTTAGTTTTTGTTGATAACTAATACATACCATTTCCGCCTATTCCAAGACCAAAACCGCTTCATCACATTGGGCGTTTCTTAATTCCCAACCGCCTATTACAGACATGGCTCCTCATTTATGGTGGATACCCACTTACAGTACCAAAACCGCTCCACCCCCTTAGGGGGCTGTTCTACATTACGAATACTGTCACTAGTTACCACCTATGACACATATCGCTCCTCCTTGTTACCTCCTTCCAGGTACTGTTGCTCAGTTGCTCGTTTCGCTCGCTCCAAGGGTCACCAGTAACCTAACGAACCTAACTTTCGGGGTGCTCCAACTGCTACGAGTGACCGGAGTTACCTAACCTTATAGGTTTCAAAGGCTGCTTTTTCAACCAATCAGCAAAACTTAATACGATTTCCATTGGAGTGGCTCGTTTTAGATCCAATGAAACCTCACTTACATCAGATTGGTTGGTTTTCGAACCAATGAAACCTTACTTACATCGGATTGGTTGATTTTAGAACCAATCAATATCTCTTATTACGATTGGCTGCTTTACTCGCGTTGGGCGTTGCTGAATGTTCTGTAGTTGTTGTCATCATGTCCGAACCCAGCCAATCCTATTTAGGTGGTAGTCATTGGTTCGAAAACCAACCAATCTGATGTAAGTGAGGTTTCATTGGATCTAAAACGAGCCACTCCGATGGAAATCGTATTAAGTTTTGCTGATTGGTTGGAAAAGCAGCCTTTGAATTGAAACCTATAAGGTTAGGTAACTCCGGCCACTCGTAGCAGTTGGAGCACCCCGAAAGTTAGGTTCGTTAGGTTACTGGTGACCCTTGGAGCGAGCGAAACGAGCAACTGAGCAACAGTACCTGGAAGGAGGTAACAAGGAGGAGCGATGTGTGTCATAGGTGGTAACTAGTGACAGTATTCGTAATGTAGAACAGCCCCCTAAGGGGTGGAGTGGTTTTGGTACTGTAAGTGGGTATCCACCATAAAACGAGGAGCCATGTCTGTAATAGGCGGTTGCGAATTAAGAAACGCCCAATGTGATGAACCGGTTTTGGTCTTGGAATATGTAATGAATAAATAAATAAATAAAAAATATGACATTTTTTGTTTATTTAGTCATAAGCTATCGATATATAAAGGTTTCATCGTGTGCGGAAAAAATCGAAAGAAAAACAAAATGGCGGCGGAAATTATGCCAGAAAGGTTCCTATTCCTTTGAAAAACTTTTTTTTTCGCGATTACAATATTATACTTAGTACAGCTTCCTCTACCCTTACATACAAGTATTGAACGCAACCTTCTGTGTGCGAGTCCGACTCCACTTGGTCGGTTTTTTACCTACCACCGCTTTCTAATTGTGATTTTTACTGAAGTCACTCTAACCACAAATACCGAATTTCTTTTTCTGCCTGTTTGACTGAATTTCTAGGTTTGTTCAGAATTAAAAAATAAACATACCTAATACTGTTAGCAAAGATAAGTCACTTTTGAACATGACTGTACCTCTAGTATGAATAGAACTTTACATCGATTTTTGATATGGTTCCCGTGTGAATTCACATGAAATGTTTGTACTAGCGGAGGTACTATTTGAAGTACTATTTATTGACATATCATTTAAATTTAGATACGTCCGCTTTCTTTATGAAAACAACATGACTTTAATGTGTACGCTGGCTGAACGCTTGCTCTGAAAGTTATGTTCAATATCTCCGTTCCTATAAGAGCAATCGTTATGAGATTTCCGGTACCGAGGGTACTATTAGGGTACTATTTTTTTGTGTAATTTCGTTGCTGTAATCAAAGCCGTTTTCGATATCGGCCATGTGTACGCCAGCGGAACGTTCCGCCAGCGTACACACTAAGACTGGCGTATATTTCTTAAACCACAGGGGTACTATTTATTTGATCTAGGTACTATTTAGGTACTATTTGGGTACTATTTATTGGCACTAAAACTAGCCCAGAATCTCTTATGTGTACGCTAGGTGAACGGACACCAACTTCACACGTCCGCCATTGAACTCCGTATGGACTACAAGTTGGTTGTTGGGTGGGGCGCTGCTCGCTCGCTTGCTTGCTTGCTCGCTTGCACGCTCGCTTGCTTGCTTGCTTGCTTGCTCGGTTACCTTCAATGGTGCACTTGGCGGGCGGCGGCAGGCGCAGCGACACGTTGTCCATGTACGCCTTGATCTTGTCGAGGTGCTTCTCGCAGAAGTGCTGCACCGTGTCGCGCATGGGGTACGGCTCGAACACGCTCATGCGGTGGTTCGACGATGAGTTGCCGCTAGCGTTGATCATCGTCACGCTACACACACACATATATGATCATAGGTAGGATTCCCTCCTCCCTGTCAGAGTGAACGAGAGTGCGGAAACTCAGGACAACGGGTCTGCAACGCACGCACACATGCGCAGTGTTCACCTACACGGCCTGGGTCACTTGATCACGTGACCAGAAAAATGTACCTACGCCGCGCGACCTAATTCGCTAAGGGGAGAGCCACCAAGAAATTCAGTGGGGACTTCATCATAATCATCATCCGCCTGCACCAGTCCACTGCTGGACATAGGCCTCCCTATGGCCTTATACCCTTCTATTCCACTAACCTTTACATTTACTGACTGCTCTCAAACGGTGAAGGAAAACATCGTGAGGAAACCTGCATACGCCGAAGAAGAAATTCTTAGGCGCACGTGAAGTCCACCAACCCGCACTGCGGGCTAGCGTGGTGGACTATAGCCCGAACGCCCTCGATGAGAGGGGTAGGCCTGAGCCCCAGCAGTGGGGACATGCTAATAGGCTGTTGATTTGATTCCACTAACCTGGTGTTGTTGGCTCTCCGCGAGGTGACCGTGACCGGACCAGATATGGATATGGGGCTGGTCCCGACGGAGATGGCGGCGGCGGGCGTCACCACGGACACGTGCCCCCCGGTGTTGGAGTGCTGGATGGACACGGCGGACGTGAGGGGGGTGAGCGCGTCCGACGACTTGCCGCCGGTCAGCGGGCTCACGGATATCGACGACGGGCCCGATACCAGCGCGCCGGCGGGGAAGGACGTCTGGAGACAACAATACAACGTGTTACAAAATACCTATTAAAAATATAGATAATTATCAAAGCAAAACCTAGTAAGCTGTCATGTCAGGGACTCAAATAGTTTTTCTAAATAGGTCTTGCACATCAGTGAAAATAAAAACATTTTTTATTTTTATTTTTTCTAAATAGGGTAATGCACAACAGTGAAAATAAAAATATTTTTAATTTTTTTTTTTTTTTTTTTTTTGGAGTATGTGTAGAACGTTATAAGGCCCCATTTGACCTCCTTTCGGCTTTACTACTTGTTTTGTAACACCCTGTATATGGTCGGAAATTGTTGTCGACTATACTTCTGTGTAAACAAAACCAGTATGAACTGGTCTCTTATAAAGCATTGAAACTTCCTAATAGGCTAGACTCATGAATTTAAAAAAAAGCTACGCGCCCGCGCGACCAAAGAGGTTCAAACCTTCTTGGCTAGACTAGTTCAATGTCAATGCTTTTCCACTGACGTGCGATCTACTATGACTCACCTTACGTACGAGCGAGTCAGGCAAACCGTTTTCGCCAAGGAATGTGAGGAAATTTAAAAAATGCGTTTGGAAAAAGAAGGTTCAAAAAGTAATTGACCAATAGGAACAATGCATATTACATCACGTTTAAAAAAAGAAAGCATTTGTAAAGTCAACTGGCCAGTACGGTTAGCGGTCGGTTTGGCTGTATGGCACTTTCCTTGGTCACATCGATTTTGTCAGAATTTTAAAATCTTTATAGTGGCGGGAAAATGGATTTTCATACCATACATTTATTTTTGCGCCTAGCGAGCATTTTGAAAGGCGACAAACGCCTCTTCGTTTTTTAAAATAAGAGCGAGCATTTTGAAAGGCGACAAACGCCTCTTCGTTTTTTAAAATAAGAGCGAACATTTTAGAGAAAATTGATCCATGTAGGTAGGCACTTGTAAAGTAGAAGAGCAACTAACATGGTTGGTGGGTCCTATGAGTATGTTGTGATGGTGATGGGGCCGCGCGGCGGCGGGAGGGTGCGCGGCGGCGGCGGGGGGCGCATGCCCGCGCGCGCCCCCCACCGCCGCGGGGACGCTCGTCACCGTCACACCCCCCGCGCCGCCGGCCCCCGCGCCGCCCATGCTGCCGCTTGACGCCTTGCCGTTCACACCTGCGACAATAATAATAACGAAGAATTAGTAAACAGGCAGACGGACGAACGGACGGACGGACTGACTGACGGACAGACAGACAACGAAGTGATCCTATAAGAGTTCTTTTTTCCTCTTTTGAGGTATGGAACCCTACAAAATATAGCGAAACTTGTTTTTCCGTCTGTGACGGAAGGTGAGAGGTATTACTATGGCACGGTTACATGTAAAACTAAAAAATTCAAAAATTTCAAATTATTAAATTTCATATTATTGTACATTACTAACGAAGAATAAATATTCTTCTGCCGTAACCAGTTACAAAACGCAGTTGCGTACGCGGCCGAAGGGAAATTACATTAGTTACCTACATACTAAAACGTACTGATTATATGCTCAACGGTAGAAAGCAAAGATTTAAATTTTTGCTACAAAAATAGAAACAGTTGATTGTGCTGTCAAATTTTAAATTGATATGAGTCTATAGCTACAGTTTAAAAGTAAAATTATTAACAAATATAGTTAATTTTTTTGTGGAAGGTTTTTCCCAGCAGTGGGACATTACAGACTCATAAAAAAATCATATTGAAATATAGCAGACAGAAAATAAATAAGAGTTACTTTCAAGTTGAAAGTACGGTCTTAAGTTGCGAAACGATTACGTAAACGAACGAATATGAAATTTAAAACAAATGATTTGGCAATTAGAACTTGAAAAACAAATGACTACGTTGACTCCGCGTTCGTGACACGCCGTTGATTAAAAAACTGTAGACGAGTATTTCTGCCGCCAAAATCGAAATAAATAGTTACTTTATAGTGCAATTTTTCTTATAACAAAAAGTTATAAATTGCAATAATTACGATTTATTTATTTTTAATTACACATTTTTATTATAAAACGATTGCACAGTGTGTGTCTGAGAAATAAAAATCACCTAAGTGAGATAAAACTTCCTTTGGTTTGATTAGTGTACTTGTTAAATTAAAATACCTTTGCTTACACTTACAAAGAAAAAACGAAAAAAAAACTGAACATCCATTTAAATTATGTAGAAACCGATTTACGGATTACTAAAATTAAATTAATTAAATTAAAATTGTAAATTAAATTAAAGCCACAAAAAAAGGAAAAAATATATATAAACCTATTTTATTCTTATTTTCTGTGTGATTATTTCTGACTGTTGAAGACACTATATCACTAATCTGTAGTTCTGGCTGTAAATTTGAGGACTTATACTTATGTAATTGTTTCCAATTGGCCGTAAAACTATATAAAAAAAGGTAAATTTGAAAATGAGACGTTTAATCGGTTTATACCAAGTTTATTTTTCAAATAAAATAAATGACCAAATCAATTAAACTCATTAGGTACAATGGATTGGATTCACTGTAATAAATGTTTCGCTCAATTAGAACCCGGAGTAACTCTTCAGTTGACATCATGTGGTCACATGTTTTGCAAAAATTGTCTGGACGAAAGTTGGTATCTATTTGAAAGGTTTGTCGTTTAATGCACTGGGCAAATTACCGTTTAAATTTAATTTAAAAAATTTGTTTTCAGACATTGTAGGTAACAAAGATTTTACTTGCATCGCATGCCGCATACCTTGTTCTGTTATGAAACTCGTACCTGATGTATGTATACCTACTTTATTATTGAAAATAATCATGTTCATTCCACGTTTATGTAGGTATCTTGCTGGTGCTCCTACATCTATAAACTTTTCAATGCTTCAGTTGTACAAAAACATTTCTATTCTATTTGATGGAACCACACTGATCAGATGTATCAGAGATTTTTTAAAATTTAAATCTTGATTGTATGGGGATCCGCTACTGACGCGGTCGAGATTTAATTTTGTATGTAGCCTAGGCCGCGCATATTCTGCAAGCTGCCCCACGGCGCCCCAGTGAGTCAAACAAAAGCTTTTATGGCAATGTCAACTTTATTTTGATCGCGCTAGCTACCACTGTATAGCTTGACAAGTTCTTGACTGTACTGTACACAACATAATCTCCGAAACTACGGAACCAATTTTAATCATTCTTTCTCTTTCCTGTTCCTCTCTTTTCTCTCTGTCTGTTTTCATTATAATTTATGAAATGAACGTATAATTTACTGTATTATACGACTTTTAGATGAATCCAGAGATTCAGGATTACTTCACGGAGCCAGAGGACATGATCAAAAAGACGTGCGAAGTTCTGGAGTTTCAGAGGCAGCACAGGCGGCGATTGATGTTATATTTAATGCAGTCGGTAAACATATTTTATATATTGTCAGGCATTAACAAGGTAGGTATGTATTCTGTATCAAAACCTTCCTTGTAAGTTGACCTAACTAGTGATGAAAACCGTATCAATATTCATGCAGTACATTGAGATAAAACGAACAAATAAAACAAATAATATAAAATACATAGCTGCTATAATCATAACCATCCTTTTTGCTTCGCCGTAGTCGGGTAAGAAGCAGCGGCTAACAACTATATTTTATACTTTGATTGATTCCATAAAATCTATTCAGTGTTTTGCACTGCACTAGGTATAATGAAACCGACTTCAAACCGCACAATTTCCCAACTGCAACAATATTTTTCATTGAACAGACAAAAAAGTTCTACAAAGCGAGGAACGAGTTGAGGCGAATGGCGGAGGTGTGCCAGGGGCAACACAGTCAACTGAAGGACCAGCACAAAACCATCAAGGCGTTGCGGGCACAGCTGTTACAACACCAGTCCAGTAAGCAACAGTTTACAAGTCATCTTTTTTAAATCTTTGTAAAGATCTTGAGACAGCCTAGTCTACCATATGCCTCAGGATTAAACCACACTTGTGTTACAAGCGACAATTACCGCTTACCATAAAGGGCTGTCCGTCCGTTTACCACTGCAGTGCGTAAAAAAACAATGGTTTCCTTTCAGAGAACTTTTCGCCGTTCAATATCCCGATCTCCCCGGGAGATAACGTTTCTCCGAACTACATACAATCCACCCCCACCTACAAGCGAACTGCCAAGAGTACGCCGTGTAGCGTAAGAATCTACATTCATTTCATTATAGTGTCTAATAATAACAGTAATTATATACTACATTGTAACGGCTTTATAGGCTTGGACGACATTACCCCATTATCGTAATATGATCGTTCACTATAATATTATCCCCAATAAGCTCTAATTTCAAAAACAAGTACAATGCATATAAAATATTATTAACTTGTGCATTTCGCTCGGCAGCAAAGTTATTTTGCGTCTCGTACCTTTGAAACCCTCGCTACGCTCAGGATTCTATCCTAGAATCCTTCCCTGGCTCAGGTATCAATACAAGTACTCGCACAGTAATAATCAACTTTGCAGCCTTGCTCAACAAATAACTATTTATTTATAGCTGATAACTTCATCATCACTGCTGGACATAGGCCTCCCCCAAATTCGTATGACAAAGATAACATTGGTTTGCAGCAGCAACAGTACCAGTCGCACCTGGTGACCCCGACCAGGGTCACCAAGCAACGCTCTAGCAACTTCAGTACTCACAGCCAGGTAATGTTTGCAATACACAATTTCAAATACATACACCCCTATTTAACCGCAGTTTGATCACTTTGAGTATAGGCAACGCGGATCGAATAATGTCACGCTCTTTAGTGATATTTTTAAAAATTTGGCTGACCGGCACATGCAGTGTTGGCGCGATAGTTCCGCTGTTTGAACAGCGTGATCCCGGGTCGCTGGTTCAATTCCTGCCCGCGTATAAATTTTACTTTAAGGTTTAAAATAGCTATGCTAAAAATTCATTTCAAAACAACAGCCTATTAACATGTCCCCGCTGCTGGGGCTCAGGCCTACCCTCTCAACAAGGGGCGTTCGGGCTATAGTGCACCACGCTAGCACAGTTCCGGTGGGTGGACTTCACATATGCGTCTAAGAATTTCTTCTTCGGCGTATGCAGGTTTCCTCACGATGTTTTCCTTCACCGTTTTAGAGCAGTCAATAGTAAATGTACTTAAGTTTCGAGAAAAACCCATTGGACCAATTTGAATGAAACCGTGGGTCGTATTAAACTTTTCTTATTAATGAACCTGTGTATTGCAGAGGTCCAACACGTCGAACAAGATATCGTCGACGGTGTTCACTCCGCAGACGCCGGAGTCTGCAGGGTACTCCAACTTTTTAAAGAATCTCTAACGGTATCCCAACGCACACTACACGCTGTCGCCAATGCATTGCGAATGCTGTATTATCAAAAAAGACATATAATATACACTGGTATCATTGTAATTGTGTGATCCACTAAGCAACACTGGAGGGGAGTTCCCCTTTGATAATGATACAAGACCACCGGGTCATGCGCCGTATCGAAATGCATCGATGTGTACGAGAGGTTACGAATATGTTGTTGGATGTGTTATGTGTTTCATAAGTGGTCCCTACACGATCATGCTGCATGACATGCAAACTACGTGCTGGCCGTTGCTTCACTGTACTATGTGATTGATAGCAAGCATGAGGTTCCATCGTGCAGCTTGATAATTCACGTAAACGTTAATGCATGTCATGCCGCATGATTGTTTAGGGAGCGTAATACCGACAGCGTACACGAAAAATTACAATGTTTAACGCCATTGCGTCTCCCCTCCGGGTCTAACCGAAGGCCGTGTTGCTCTATGGTGTGATCCAATGAAATGCATACGCCAAACTCTATTTTTCTATTTTACCACAGACTGAAAATAATTTGCAAATTGTGTTCTGATTGATCAAGATTTTACATTCAAACGACAAGAGAAGCACTGGGGTGGTCCCATACATAGTACCGCTCGTGGTGGAGTCTTCCATACAATCGGCTCCACCTAAGTGCATAACACTATTACATATTATGTGTGGCTTTCTCATCGTGCCACAGATTAAAAAAAAACATTCGCACTAAGTGTATGACCTGATGGAACAAGTCCTTTTATTTATTGGCATGCGAAGAAATCATTGTTATATTTTTTATTACCTAAGTTGATTTTACACGCTTATTTATTTTAAAAATGACACTGTTTTATTTAGTTGGTATATGTTGTAGGTTGCACCGCTTGCTGAGCCAGGCCAGCAACGAGTCTGGCTATTTCTCCAACAGCCCTCGCCTCCGAGCGTCTTGTATTCCAACGGCTACAGCGCTGAATGTTCGTTCGAAAAATAAATAAGATTGTGAACTCTTACGTTTGATTTAATAACAAAAAGTTGATTTAAGTTTATTTTTTTATCCTATTCCTTAATGTGCATGTGGATTAGAACACGTTAGCTTGTAAGTCTCAGAATAAAAGTTATGTTGATTATCTTTGTATTTCATTTCAATTCAACAGCTTAAACGCAACGCATGGTCACTTGTTGCAATGTGGGATTGTATAGGATAAAGATTTAATGGCTATGTATACAACTAAAAATACCCTGGTTTGGTACCCTTGCCCCTATGAAAGCAAGGTGAGCGCATTCCGACTCGACTATCGCGACGTATCTTTTGACAACGTAAAAATTCACTCCAGGGCTCCAAGCGGCCGAAAATGAAACGAAATCGACAAACCATGAAGTTTCGAACTGATACCCTTTTCCGAATACCGAGATTATTAAATATAAACTTTATTTAGGTGACTATAAAGTTTATATTAGAAAGGCGGTATTGCAATATTACATTTCTAGTGGTTGTTACCTGCCGCGGACTGTACTGTGCTGTTCTGCTGTAGATTGATCTGCTGCGACGACGACAACCGCGTCATACTCTTGTGCAGGCCTCCCACCGAGCCGCCTGAAAATATAACGACGTTTGTTACTCCACTGTTAGATGGACATTCATAATTGAATCGCTCATTTCGAAAACAACCAAAGTGACCCTAATTTCACTTTTTAATTATATCTCGTTCTTCGCATTCTCATTACTTATTTTCATAAATGTATAACAATTATCTCCTAAAACAATATTGCAACGGGCTACTTTAATTGTTTTTAAACACAATTTTGCAAAATGACCTTAAGCTCTAAATATATATTTCACACAGAAAGTGTGTAAAACGGAAAACTCCGCACTTTGGTTGCAGAATAAGCCACCTACTCAGTTGTCTTAACGGAAGGTATAGGAATACTACTGCTAGCTCTACTCCATGCAGATGCTATTTTAACTGAGGGAAAAACTTATTCCTACAGCTAGTTTGATATTATTATTATTAGCCTTCCTGTAGTAGGTAAGTGTACAGTCAAATTAATTATTATAAAAAACATTGCATGCAAATTCTTATCATTCTACTGAAATCGTCACGGTAATAGAATTTTTAAATTGTACACTGTCATTCTTATGCATTCGTCACTATTATTATTGTTTTTGTTAGATTTAACTTTGTCATATTTAAGATTGATATAAGTACTCGTAAATCAACTACAAGTCGACTATCGTAATCCTCCTCCCCATCTCTTCCCCGCTTACATAAGAACGGTAACTCCCATTTGTTCTATGGAACTGTGACGCCATAGAACTGTTGAAACTTTTTTCTCCCAGTTGCCCTATGATAGATCAAATGCAACTAAATTTGTCCCATTGGTTCCATACAACAAATAATACTTGTTCGACAAGTTCCTTTTTTTTAAAACTTATGTACCTAATGGCCTTTCACACATATTTTTTATTCCCATGCCTATTTCCATGATCAGTTTTCATACAATAAAGAAATAAAAAGTGTTAAAAAGATAAAAAGTGATAAAAAGAAAAAGATCTATCCAGCTAATTATTCCTCCTTTGAATATAAAAGAGATTAGATAACTGTAACGATTCATCATAAATTAGAAAAAATAGGTCAAAAATATCATAACAGTTCTATCGCGTATTTCTATGGAACCATTGGACAAAAGTTAGTTTTTTTTTAATGGTTCCATAGAACAAATGGGAGTTACCGCTTAAGAAAGCTTCCTTTTTTTAGAAACCCACACTCACCAGCAACATTAAGTCTGGTCATGCTCCGGTGCGAGTTGGGCCCGGGGTGCAGCCTCCCCGTGCTGCGCGAGTCGCCGAGCTTGGCGCGCCGCGTGTAGCCGCCGGGCGCGGGGGGGCCGCCACCGCCGGCCGCCGCGGGGGGGCCGCCACCGCCGGCCGCGCCGGGGGGGCCGCCACCGCCGGCCGCGCCGGGGGGGCCGCCCCCGGCCCCGCCCAGCTTCACGATGGTCACACCGCCGGACGTGCGGTTCACTTCGGTCGACACCGTTGATTTTGGTCGGCTGCTATATTAGCAAGAATTCCTTTTATGTTTAAAACTTGTGGCGTCAAGAGAATTTCACTGATATTGGCGTACAAATACTGCTTCAATAGCACATTGTTAATGTACACGTCTTAACAACATAGTCTCCGTAGAGTTTAATGGCGGCTGGCCGATTTCTGCGCAATGACAAATTGTAGGTGTCAAAGGGGAGCTGTGCGAGGGGTCACTAGAGACGTTCACTCAATTTCAAGAAATAGTTCATTGATTCGATCAACCGAATCAAACTTTCAAGTTTTTGGACATCTCTATGCAGCACACATAGACAATCTATGACTATACTCATTCAATCGTCAATAAATTCTACGGGGACTATAATCAATGTACACAAAAATCGAGTGTTGACTAGAGACGCGAACACTCGCTGGATATATCCAACATATTTAGGAGTTACAGGGTAAGGACTGTCTCCAGTAGTTTGCTAAGTGATGATAGCTCTGTCCATAGCTCCAAAATTCAAATTTATCAAAATGAAAGTTTTTGAGTGTTATTCTATGGCCAAAAGCGACAAGGTTTAGAAAGTAACCGGTCGATATGTCAAATCCCTGGTTGTTTGCCTGAAATACTAATCACTTACTGCCTCCCGCCCAAACGTCCGCATGTTGCCGGCAGCATTGCCGCGCTGAATGGCAAGTGAGATGTGCTGCTCGGGGAATCTACTGATCATATGTGTACGCCCCATACAATAAGGGGCTATATACTAATATGGTTGGTGTGTGTTGGTACCTGGTGTTGGCGCGCACGGCCGCGAGCACCTGATCGGTGAAGAGAGCGGGGAAGGCGCTGCACAGCGAGGTGGCGTCGCGCAGCAGCGCAGCGTGCTGCGCGCGCTCCGCCGTCGGCAGCCGCTCCAGCACGAAGTTGAGCGCCTCCTGCGCGCGCTCCTGCACGCACACACACAACACTCATTCACAACCAATACAGTGTGACCCGCGATCAAGGGCGAACCCAAAAGGCACACTACATCGAAAATTATCGGCCAAAACGTCAAGTGTTTCCAACACTTTGAACTTGAGCTGGCCTTGTCTATCAGGGAGTTTCAATACTGAGCGAGACCAGTTTATACTGGTTTTGTTTCCAGTGACGTGCGGTCGACCGTACGACGAGCCCGATGCGCCACACACTCACCCTGCCGGTGTATCCGAGCTGCGTGAGCACGCTGGCGACGAGCGCGACGGTCTGCGGCGCGGCGTGCGGGGCGCGCGCCGCGCGGCGCACCGCGCCCCCGTGCTCCGACACCACCGACACTCGGCTGCGGCTCAGGCACGCTATCACCTGTCGATGCACCAACATGCATGTTACACGCGCGTGGATATGTTCTGTGTCAACGTGACAAACCACCCACGAGTATTCAACCTCATAATCAAATCAACTTTAGGACTATTTATTGGTCTTGAAGACTACCCTAGTATCGTCATATACAGGGAGTGCCTAACAAAAAACTATTTGATATAAAATAAATCCACAGTTATACTTCAGAAAGTTTACAAATTACACTGCCTATAGGTACTACCAGAAAGACCGGTCGGAAAGCGTGGCGGGGAACGACCGGCGAGTCCGCGTAACAGTTGTAATTAAATAAATAAAATATTAAAATAGCGGCCGGCATGTTCCATACTGAAATGGCTGATACGCACACTATGATGTGGAGGCCTACCGTACCTGCAGTATGTCGACGCACATGCACCCCGGGTCGGTCTGGCTGGCGGTGCTGGGGCACAGGTAGGACAGTAGCTGGGGCACGCAGGGGCGGAGCGCGTCGGGGCGGCGCAGCGCCACCTGCCCCAGCAGCGAGAACAGCGAGCTCTTCTCCACGGGCTCGGCGTGCGGCAGCAGGGAGACCAGCGCGGCGGCGTGCGCCTCCAGCGGCTCGGGGCACACCTCGTACAGGTTCGTCAGGATGCGGCATAGCGGATAGTTGCCTGCCAGTTTACATACACAATGTTTCTCTACATACACCTAGATGATATTCCCCGAAGTAAGGTTTTCCCGATAGTGGACGTCAGAGCTATAGTCCCCGTAGTGTTGCTTGGCGGCTGTGTGGACTTGGCTGATTTCTGCGCAATGATTAATTTTAAGACGTCAAAGGGGGAGCTATGAGGTAACACTACAGTGGACCAAAGCACATGACACAAGCGCGGGCAACGCGGTGGCCGACAGGCTGGCCAAACAAGCAGCCAAGTCGGCCGCGCCAAGCCAAGAGACACCACTGTGCCTGCCATCAGCAGACACAGTTAGGAGACTCCTTGTGAAAAACACAGACAAGGAACACGAAAAATTGTGGGAAACCAGAGTGGACTGCGAGCAAGCGCGCTCCATGCTCCCTCACAGCGATGGGAAACTCACAAATTTTCTAATAAAACGCAACAGAAGCGACCTTCGACTCCTGGTCGGCATCATAACGGGTCACTGCAACCTGAACAAACACATGCACAATCTGGGCATCACAGACAGCCCCCTGTGTAGGGGCTGTCTGCAGGAGAGCGAGACGGTGGAGCACGCAGTGCTTCACTGTCCAGCAACACAGGAATTCAGATCCGAAACGGGCCTGGCAATAGATCCCGACCTCTCGGCAACGAGCAACCTGCAACAGTGCTGCCGTCAGCCAGAAGTCCTACTCCAGTACTTCAAGGAGCTGGGATGGCTGGACTGACGGCCCGGGGGGAATTGCACAAAACTCCCGTTTCGTGGAGTCGGTGCAGGGACTGCCACCCCCGTCTAAGAATAAGAATAAGAATAAGGGGGAGCTGTGCGGAGGTTCACTAGAGACGCTCATTCAATTTCAAGAAATAGTTCATTGACTCGATCAACGGAATCAAACTTTTAAGTTTTGAACATCTGTATGTATCACAATCTCGCTTACGCACACATATACTCTATGCTCAGCGGTTTGGGCTGTGCGTTGATCAGTCAGTGAGTAATTTTTATTTATTTTATGTATATTGATTGGCTTTCTATGTCTTATCTATCCACGAGTCTTCCCATTTACTAACTTCGTCACTGTCGGAGTGTATTGTGTGTGTATGTGTGTCAGGGTATACTAATCCAGTTACTTTGAGTACAGACCTGACATGATAGAGTCCATGATGGTGTGGACGTGCGGCTTGAGGAGCATGGCGTGGTGCACGGCCGCGAGCGACAGGTACCGCGCCATGTGCCGCGAGATCTCGCGGTTCCCCTTGTGCAGGAACTGCACGGCCACCGGCAGGAACAGCTCCATCACACTCTTGTTGCCGTAGTTCTCTTTCTCCGACTGCACTGGGAATGAAACCTGTGTACATAAGACAGTGGGAGACTCATTATGCAATTACTAATCGATATTAAGTTTCTTTCTTAAGAAAATGGTGTGGAAAGGAAATCATCAAATCAACAACCTATTAATATGTCCCCACTGTTAGGGCTCAGGCCTGCCCTATCGAGAGCGTTAGGGCTACTACCTCGCTAGCCCAGTGCGGGTTGGCGGACTTTACATGCGCCTAAGAATATCTTCTTCGGCGTATGCAGTTAAATATAAAAGTAATAATATAAACATACCAAAACAATACAGGCAATGATATCGGAGGCGATCTTGGCGTGGGGCGGGTCATCGTCCCGCAGGTGCCCTAGCGGCATGAGGTTGTGGTGCAGGCAGGACTCGAGCAGCGCCACCAGCGTGCCGCAGTACTTCTCCAGCGTGCTCGTCTCCTTGATGCATGATGTCACGCGCGTCACGCATATCTCTATGAGCGCCTGATCGCGGTCGTTGCGACAGTAGTCGGCCCGTGACGCGATCTCCGTTATCTGCATCAGCTGTGCATGGGGGAAACAATTTGGTTCTAGTAGTTTTTACAAAACAGCTTTGGACTCTGAAATACAACTGGACTTAATTATAGCCTTGGATATCTGTGCTTCAATGTGTATGATGTTCAGGCATGCTTTTATTGCTAAGGATTTTTAATTAACGTACATTGCATAGCTTACAGTTGAAAATAACCAATCGACAAAGTATGAAGCAGCACAAAAATACTTTGTATTTACCACATCAACTCTAAGTTATTTTTCATGTTTATTTATTCCTTGAGTGATTGGTTAAATATAATAATGTGATTTAATTAATTAATTAGGTAAGCAATTTTTTTTACTTTTAAAATTTAAAGTTTGTAACCAAGTGTGATGACTAAAAGAATGATCTGCAAGTGACCTTCAGTCCCTAACAGATAGCACTCCTATAACTGGTTACCGGGTGTCAATTTCAGTTGTTAATATCACATCAATTCTGCACACTATCTTATCAAGATAAATGTTGGCGAAATTTCAAACATACCTCGTAGAGATTGCAATGATAAAAATATTAAAGTAAGCATGAAACTTTTGTTGTCAGAGTGCAGAATTCTGTCATAAATTACCATAAATGATATCTTAAATTAACATAACAGTTTATGTAATGAGGTGAGAGTCCAGTGACTGACCACCTGCTATTTCTGTTATCTACATTAAGATTCTAGTCTTATTGTTAACAGTTACAGGTACATGAATATTACATTTATTTTTGTAACATGACCATTAGCTTCTAATTATTAACTGTACACGAGTTACAAAAAAACAGGCAAGCTAATTGAAACAGTTTTTGTATTATTACAATTGTTTTTTCAAGCAAGATCCATAGAGTATTATTTCCATTATGCAATAAGGTGTACATTCATAGCAAATACAATAGATAACATAAGTATTACTTTTATAAAAATACTACAAAAATATCAAGCTTACATAATTAGGAGTCTTCAGACAGACCCTATACTATCAAAGTCTCAGTTGAGACACTTTCTTTTATTTCTTACAATACTTTCTGTAGGTACTTTTTGATCACTTGTCAGGAAATTAGTACAGAATTTAGATTGAGGCACATAATAGTTATAGCCTGAAAGAAATAAATAATTATTTCTCAAATCTATAGAATTTATCTATGAGCCAAGAGATCCAGGATAGGTACCTTCAGACGCCAAATCAGTTACACTTTTATCACCAGCCAGAGGCATTGTGTAGGGAGTGCGATGACTTGGTGTAACATTTTTCTGATACACACACTGATTATCTCAGATTTGTTTATAGATAATCACTGTAATAGTAAGCCAGAAGCACAAGATGTACTTATAGCGGGCCTACTAGGAATGCAGGAGGTAGTAGGAGAAATGTAGCACTCACCACCTCATTCAGGTCATCCACAATATCTTTGTCCGGGATGGCGAAGAGGTCCCCGGCGCGGGTGAGGTCCCTCTCCGTGAGCACATGCTTTAGCAGCTCGTGCATCGCGCCGTACAGCCGCCACGGCCTCTATTTCACCCATAAAACCATACATTCACCAAACACCTTCGGTTCACTGACACCCCACTAACCAAACATAGCTCAAGATTTGAGCTTGTTTAACACTGTAAGTAATTCCTAACTATAAAGATAAATCATTATTCGTAAAATCACGGGTTTGATAGTCGCTTTTCAATGTAAAAACTTGAAAAATATTGTAAATAGTTCGAGAAATCTCTTGAATACGCAAGATATCGTTCAGAAATAATGATTGATGAGTTGAGTAAAGTACATGTATGTATTTATTATTTGCGGTACAGTAAAACAGCCTGTGAAAAACTTAAACAAGTTACAAAAAATTAAATATTTCACTTGTATGTCTCCTAGATAAGTAAAATACCGATGACTACGCATTGAAATAACTCTGACTGAACGAAAACCAAAAAAATAAGAATAAAAATTCTCATTGCACTTGGCTGTATAGAAATAACCATTGACATATTAGAAAAAAATGCATACCTTTTTTTTTAATAATGGAAATTACGGCCCTGGAAACTTGGTCTAGGTCCAAAAATAAGCTGGAACAAATGATCAATCGTTTTCATGGAGTTTGATTTGGTTTGATTCAACGGAATTGGCCTTTCGCACTATCGTTAATCTATTGCGCGTTGAGGCGACTTTTATTACGCCTACTTATGAAAACAATCGCTTCCATGTGAACAGATTAGGTGATTCAAGGGGTAAAAATATAGTTTCAATGCGCGATAAAATTACACTCGTGCGAATGGAGCTGCCCGCTGGTTAAATTAAGAAATAATTATCTAAATAAGATATGGCTTAAAAGTTTAGTAGCCAAGCCAAACTGAGATCTACGGATACGAACGAATGAGGTCAGTGTCAGACAGAGTCAGAACTCAGAGTGTCACTGTCAGTTGGCCATCATTAATCTGTGAGTCGGTCAGCTGTTTGCGTGCGTGCGTGTTGTTGTGGATTTACCTAGTTGTTGATTTTTATCTCGTTTTTCATACAAAAAATATTCTGAAAACAGTATTTTACCTTTTGTATTGTCTAATCTTGTATATAATGCCTGTGACTTGCAGAAGAGGCTGCGGAAAAAACGCTGTTTTGAAGGTTAGTTTATAGTTCCTGTTTATTTTGTGATGAATTCCACTGAGCTTAATCACGTTTTATGAATTCCTAATTTTCACTTTACTGATGATCACGACTCATCTTATTTACAGCGACCAAAAACAGGCGACGCTTTGTGCAAAGAATGCTTCTTCTTTGCATTCGAAACCGAGATTCACTACACGATCACAAAAGGGGAATTATTTAATAAAGGCGACTCCGTCGCCATCGGTGCTTCTGGGGGGAAGGACTCCACAGTCCTCGCATATGTACTCAAAACCCTAAACCAACGGTATAACTATGGCCTTAAATTGATGCTACTGTCCATTGATGAAGGTATCACCGGCTATCGTGATGATAGTCTTGAGACCGTTAAACAGAATCGGGATGACTACGAAATGTCTTTGAAAATATTGTCATACAAAGACTTGTATGGATGGACCATGGACGAAATTGTAGCTCAGATCGGTCGGAAGAACAACTGCACATTCTGCGGAGTGTTCAGAAGGCAGGCCCTGGACCGTGGGGCGGCAATGCTGGGAGTCAAGTGCATAGCTACCGGTCACAATGCTGACGATATAGCGGAGACTGTGCTGATGAATGTGCTCAGAGGGGACATAGCTAGGTTGAAAAGGTGCACGGCTATATCTACTGTAAGTTGTGTGAGCTCTATGGACGCAAATCTGAATACTCGTTTAGCAATAATAGTTCTTTGTTATGCAAGGCCGCAAAGTTGGTTATTTTGTGCGAGGACTAGGTTGAAAACTTGAGGGTTTCAAGGTACGAGACGCAAAATAACTTTACTGCCGAGCGCAACACTCAATTTTTCACCTCACTACAGCGAGAAAAATACTAGATGAATTGAATCCTTTCGGCGGTTTAGAACCACAAATAATAATAACCATAATTAGAATTTAACTGTCCACCTTCTACAAATTAGAAGAAAAGTTTTAAAAAGTTTTTTCCAGGTGCAGTTTTCCACGCAGATTTCGAATGAGAAAGTATACCCTTCCGAGCTTGTGAGGTGAAAATATAATTTCAGTCCCAGTCATCAAAATTCGAACATGCTTTTTAATTCCCTACATACTATGACACACTCTTGTTTGTGAACGTCACAAAAAAAATCCACCATTTCCCCATGGTTCAACTAGTTGTAAACAGGGACTTTCTCCCAATGGACTAACTGTTTTGTAGTACAACCAAAATCGATGCTTATGGTACAACACCCAATCAAAGTTCAATTAGAATATAAAAACACAGTTGGTGTTGCAGCTAAAATTGATTTAAATTAAATTGAAAGTATTCGGTCGTCGTGGAGATCCTTGGGGGAGGCCTTTGTCCATCAGTGGACGTCTACAGGCTGATATGATGAAAGTATTTAAAAAATATATTTCACATTCCAGGGTAGTGAAGGTACAATACCAAGAGTAAAACCACTGAAGTACACATATGAGAAGGAAATTGTGATGTACGCCCATTATAAGAAGCTGGTATACTTCTCTACGGAGTGTGTGTTCGCTCCCAATGCTTACCGAGGGCACGCGAGGGCTCTGCTCAAAGACTTGGAGAAGATCAGGCCTGCTTGCATCATGGATATTATTTATTCAGGTAAGGCTAACCTGCTGTAGGTTGGAGTTATGTGCTATTGTTTATACAGTTACCCAACCTTTATGGAGCTGACCAGATCACTTACTTTGATGCTTGATTATTTAGTCTACACAGAGAATACACATTTTCTCTATTACTGATCAAATAATCATTTATTTTTCAGGAGAAACAATGGCAGTAAAGGAGGAAGTGTCTCTACCCACACAAAGGATATGTGTCAGGTGTAAATTTGTCTCCTCACAGGAGGTCTGCAAAGCCTGTGTTCTTCTTGAAGGCTTGAACAAGGGTCTACCTAGACTAGGCATTGGCAAGAGCTCCAAGGCTAAGAAGATGCTTGACGAGTATAACTCTAAGCAGAGTAACGGAAGTGAGCCGTTACAACAAGCAATAAAAGATTTAGAAGATACACATAGTAAGGATGTAGAAAGAAAGAGCACAAATGGTGCAATAGAAACTAACTGCAATGAATCAAGTGGCAAGGTCAAATGTATCAGCAATTGTAGTTCTGGAAAATGTAGAAGTAATAAATACACTGACAGTGTAGAAGTCAGTAATTCTAAGCTAAATACACTACTTCAAGAGTATGGGATAGATGAAACAAATGACAAACTAAAAGCAGAGGATACCATCAAAGGTCGAACTGATAATGTTAACAGTACACCCAATTCTGATGAAGAAAGTGCACTTAATGACATATTAGATGAAGACAATACGTGTTCAGGGGCTTGCGGTACAATGGAAGCATGTTTCTGACACCAACCAAACTGTATACTGCTGTACTAAATATATGCTGTATAGAAAAATCAAACATTGAAATCACTTCTAATTCATTTTATTCATTTCTTTGTTGAATGACATTGAACAGGTTAAGAAAAAATTTTATTTTCACATTTCATTCTGTTGATAAGTATAGTTTAATATGAAAAAATATTTTTAAGTAATTGTTTGTGTGGGCGCAAGTGGAGCGCCATTCTATCAAACGCGTGCATGCTTGACTTGCCACGCGCCGGCGCCGCATCCGCCGCGCAGCCGGTGCAACGTCTCTCATACGGTTTCATATATTACAACGGAGTTGCCACGCGACACAGTCGCACACGTCACGCATTCACGCACTCAGGTGCATTCCGACTTTAAACGCTATTTCTTTCGCATATAAAAATGGTACTTATTCTATAGCACACCAAAAATTCACAATAAAATTAGCTCTCTCAGAGACAATATTACGAAATAGAACAGGCTGGTGACTCACAGGTTCAAACCCTGTTTGCTTGTGACAGCTAAATTTATAACTGAAGTCCACTAACCTAATATAACTATGCTATATTGTACAACACACTACTACACCTATAATTTACAATATTGAACCACTCTAAACACCCCTAACCCGGTGTGAACGTGTGCCATAAGCTACCGCCACGCTGGGGCGGTACCGGGCCGCGGGCCTGTACTAACTAACCGCCACCGTCCCAGTGTGTGGGTCGCATTACTGGCGCTACTGCGCCTCTTTTCTTATGGACTCCCTAAACGATCATGCGGCAGGACAAGCAACGTGCTGTCACTCATGCATGAACGTCTAGCTGTATTGATTGACGTGCATGACATGCAAACTACGTGCTGGCTGTTGCTTCACTGTAAAGATTGATAGCAAGCATGATGGTCCATCATACAGCATGACATTCACGTAAACGTTGCATGTCATGCAAGCATGATCGTTTAGGGACACTTTTAGACACATCATGTATATCCGTTTCCCCACTGCTCATTCTAAATTAAGGCCTCAGATTTTGAGCCCAGTGGCCAGCCCGTGCGCCATCGTTGTGACAGTATCATTTTGAGGTAGGGTGGGGTCGAGGGTTCGAACCGGGTCCGTCATATCACATTACCACAGGTTTGTCGTTGAAAGAAATGTTAGGCACACAGTCCTTAGGTATACATGTATCGAGTGAGGGAGATGTTCAGGTGATGAATGCGGGCGCGCGCGCGGTGATCCGCTCGCGGCACACGGGGCACGCGTCGCGGATGTTGTCCGAGCAGTCTTCGCACAGGCACACGTGCCCGCACGGTAGCAGGATTATCTGCAACAAACAACAACACTCATACATACATGATCATCTACTTTTTACGCCTAGCTCGCACAGCGCTTGAGTATAGCTATTCAGCGAGGCAACGGCGCCAGCATCCTGGGGACTATGCCTCAGCACGAGGGTTTGGACGGCGTCCACCTGTTGTAAATATATTAGTCATAAGTAGTATTAGTTTTTGGTTATTGGCTTTTTTTCATAAATATTATATTTCACCAACATGCGATCGGTCGTCAGACCTTATACAGTTTACAGACCACTGTGTTAAAATCGGCTGGAGCCAGCTACAAATTGTAACAAAACTCTGTTACAAATCGGCTGGAGCCAGCTACAAATTGTAACAAAACTCGGTTACAAATCGGCTGGAGCCAGCTACAAATTGTAACAAAACTCGGTTTTAACTACGAACTAAGAAAAATTGATGATCCGAAAATTATTTATTTGTAATTCGGTTACAAACGAAGACATTATAAATTCTTCTGTCGTAACTAATTACAAGGAAAGAAAATACAGCGATCAAATAATTCTTGTTCCGCAATTTGGTTACAAACACGGCCGGAGCCAATCAGGAGTTCAATCAAAAAGTTAGTAGAACCGCTCGATGGGAGGAGACTCCCATGTCGAAGGAAAATTAGTAGAATCGACCGCTCGAAGCGAGGCGAGCGATTCAAAGTGAGTTCTCCAGGGCCGCGCCCACGGCGCTCACCTCCTTGGGGTTGTCTGTGCACACGACGCACAGCTGCACCTCCGCGAGGTGCTTCTCCCGGGCGAGCGCGCGCCGCTCGCGCCGCCCCGCCGCCAGCGCGCGCTTCACGCCGTCCTCGGCCGCGCGCCGCCGCCGCCGCCTCAGGTACTTGTACGCGATGCGCCCCGACGCCGCCAGCGCCACCGACCCGAACACCACTAGCAGCACCCTGGAACACAAGTCAACATATTGCATACTAGCCGGTTTCTGCGGCTTCGGCCGCGTAGAAAAGTTTATATAGCCTATGTGTTAATCTGATGTACCTACTTATATTCTATATATTTTTCGAAACTTATGTACGGTTTATTAATAATACCACAGGTTTATCGGTGAAGGAAAACATCATGAGGAAACCTGCATACGCCAAACACTGGCATTTACTATTCTAAGGAAGTCTACCAAAACAACGGATTGGGGCACCGTTTGGCGGACAGGGGTTTTGCACAACAGATCCCATAGGGATCGCCGGGTATTCCTAGCCCCCTATTATCTATATTACTGTAAAGTTTCATTACTTATTAGGTACCTTACCTAATTTATTTTAACAGGTGGTGCTTATCTTATCTTCTGAGGGGGCCAGGAATACCTGGCGACACTTCGACCCTGTGGGATCTGTTGTGCCAAACCCCTGTCCGCCAAACGGTGCCCCAATCCGTTTTTGGTGGACTTCACATACGCCTTAGAATAGTTAAATACCAGTCTTTTGGCGTATGCAGGTTTCCTCACGATGTTTTCCTTCACCGAAAAACCTGTGGTATTATAATTAACCGTACTTAAGTTTTCGAAAAACTCATTGGTACGGGCCAGGATCGAACCCACGACCTCATGAACGTGAGGCGAGTGCACAACCAACTAGGCTACCACGGCTCTTTGGTGGTGCTTATAGTAAGTACGGGTTTTCACCTACATTATGTACCAGCAGCAAAATTGTAAGCACATGTTAAATATCTCTTTTAACTTTTAAATTAATCAAATAATCGTCAATTTTATATTAAAGCGCTTCTTACAAAATTGTTGCCACTGGAACGAGGAGATAATTTGTTGTTTTAAATAATAACACTCACACAGGGGTAGCAAACATAGCGACGGAGCGTCTGAGCACACACTCACAAAACAATAAATTAATGTCCCGTTTAGAATTAATTGACATATTCAATTGCATAGGTCAGACACTACATGCAACCGCATTCCCCATTCACTAAGCTCGACTTAGTTTTAGAAATGAACGAAATATATCAAAATGTATGATTGTTTGTTACGCATTATTTACATAGGTTTAAAATAATATCACGCTATATATTTCCGCATTAAGGTAGCGAGCGTTTACACTCATGTTTCTCGCCAAACGGTAAAATTTTATAACGTGACTATATTGTAACGTGACAATGAAGCTGTATTTGGAAGGCAATAATTAACACCTTAACGTTACTCTGCAAGATCACAAAATATCTATATACTTTTTGTATAAAGATCGAAGAAGACAACTGCCTCGACAACTTTCACTGTGCAAGACTGCGTTGTAATGGAAACTAAAAAATACTTATGCAACTTGTTCGCGCAAAACAAAAAGGTCAAAAAAGCTTTACAATGAGATAAGGAGGTCAACCGCAAAGCCCACCATTTCCGAGATAAATGGGTTAATTACGAAAAAATTCGCGAAAACTGGCTGATTCAATGGTTAATTTAGGTAGGTACATTTTGTTAAATAAGCGTATAATGAATTGCACTTGCATTAGGTTGTCCTAGGTTCCTTGGTGGTTTTAAGGCCTGAACGCACTATTAAGCACTCGGAAGACAAAGATGCTTTATATGACTTTGTTTGCTGCGCTGAGTAAACGCGTTCAGGCCCTAAACTGTTGTATAATCGATCGATTGCCGCCTCAGGGGTTTTATTATTATGTGTGAGGTGGCGATCACAATAGATCAGTAATGGTCGCATCCGCGGGCCACACTCGCACAGAAGGAGCAATGGTTTTCCTCTGCTTCCTGGCAGAGCTTGCACACTTTCAGTTAGTAACATAAAATTCTGTTATTGGCTTCATCTAACACACACCTCAAGAAATCCCTGGAGCTGGCGAGTCTCTTGAGCAAGCTGGACTTGGTCGCCGTGGTGAGGTAGAGCGGCAGCCCGCCCTTGGGCGGCTGTATCTTGAGCGCGCCGGAGTGCGACCGGCTCAGCTCGCCGATGGCGGTGATGTACGAGCCGTCGCGCAGCATCTCCTCCATGGTCTGCAGCCCGCGCTGCCGCACGCCAGAGAAGAAGCCCCACACGTGGTCGATCACGCCCGGGGACATGGGCTCGAACTTGTCAGAGATAACGTCCATGTCTGCAAACCACGATCGGCTTAAAAGTCTCTCCATTTCGAATTCGGCCTCCTCACATAGGTTCTACAACAAGAACCTATGTGTCAACAGGACGCTGACGCGGCTAACTGATGTACCATAACTTTTAGGTATTGTAAATTTTGTAATCAGCAATAAAGGCTTTTGAATTTGAATAACAAAAACCCGCGCCAAATAAATACAGGATAGCTTTAGTCACCTGCAATAATTAAACAATGCAAAGAATTCTGAGTGACCATTGAAAAGTGTTCTATGCCATTTGTTACTTGGTGTTTTAAGTCTAAGCTATTTTATCCTAAGATCAGCAAACAGTGTTTCAACTCTATTCGCCTAACCCACGTCCGTCTCTCTCCTGCTGCCGTACCACACTAGCTAGGGTTGAAATTTAATGAAACTAAACAAGATTAATGTATACATTGGTCAGAATCGCCCAGTAGATTATTGCAGGTGAGTATATGAACACCTGTAGCCGGGCCACTCACCGAGCAGCTCCGCGGCGAGCGCGTCCACCACCTCGATGGCGTACCGGCCGTCGCCGAGCACGAACGGCGTGGAGTTGCACACCTCGTGGATGGTGCGCGTCTGGTCCGACCAGAAGCCGGCGGACGTGCGCGCGATCACGTGCTCCTTTATTGTTAGTCTACAACCAACGGGGTTCTATAAGTAACTACATTAATCCACTACTCGACCACTGTCGAAAGTATTCTTCCATATTATCTCAGAAATAATAAAATAAATTAACACAATTAGGGTGAGTGGTATTTATAATGATCAATAATAGATTAATCTGAGATGGGCTCCAAAGTGAACCATAAGAGAATAAAGTCAACATAGAATGAAATGAACAAGTTGAAGTAACAGTGAGCTGATGACATCTGTTGAAGAACCATCATTTTACAACAAAATAAAGGTATTGACCAATTTGTCATTGCTTTTAGGGTTCCATACCTTAAAAGGAAAATAGGAACCCTTAGAGGATCACTTCGTTGTTCGTCTGTCTGTATAAGTAGAGTTTTTATTATATGTAGGTTATTTTTTTTATGGAGAGCTATAATAATAATAAAGCTTTATTTTTTCCAAAGTTTACAATTAATTTTTATAAAATATATGTTATATTTTCGTTTTCTTTTTTGGACCCCATTTGGGTAAAAGCCTCTGTTCTAGGCGCCAAAAACGCCTATGGAGAGCTATTTTACCATAATATTATACAAACTGGGGAAAATGCCAATACATGCAATAACAATGTCAATAATAAAACCGAAATATAAAGGAACCATTGGATTTAATGCGAGGTATACTATAAAAGATAGATATCTTTTTATACTTTTCGTGGACTATAATGCTGAAAGGAAAAGCGAGGCACCTTTGAACAACTCCAGTGACTGAGTTGTTGTAGTTGCTAGTGATGGGGTTGCCGAGGGGCTTGACCAACCCTCGGATCACCACATACGGGATCGTGTTGTTGGAGTACTTGTTGATCTCCTTATTTAGTGTGGAGTCTATGTCTAGAACCGGTGCCGTCTGGAAATGTACAAATAAAGGCCTATAATATAAATTTGAAGCATACCTCTGCACTAGATACTAGTAATACACAAAGGGAGAATATGTTTACAGGTAGAATGAGCCTGTTGCTTACTCAATTTTTTAAAATGATATAAAAAAGGTTAAGTCCATATTTTATTTCTTAGAAATGAAAATTGGTGACTGTTTCTTAAAATGAGTACATAAAATATAGCCCTGAACTGTAAAAAATAGGAGCTGGTGCAGTTACAGTCACACGAGGCAGTCTTAGGCGTACCCTAGACGGTCATGCAAGCGTCATTTAATTCCATCAGTTAAGACCGATGGTTGAATGATGAAAAAAATAAAGTATGCAGATTTTCATCAGTCACCGCATTAGACGATCATTCATCCGTCAGTTACCGTCTGACTGTGGTAAAACCATGGTAAAACTGACAGCATAACCTACAGTGTAATTGGGGCCTAAGATAGTCCTCAGGGTGGCAAGGCAACGTGCTCGTGGCCAAAGGCTACAGTGACGACAGTGGCCACTTACCATCAGGTGGCCTGTCTGCACATTTGCACTAAAATCCGTCAAAAAGTGTAAATGCAACAGTTCTCTTCGGCTTACCTGTAGAGCGTTGAGGATATGTTTACATTTGCTCAGCTGTTTCACGCAGAAACCCAATATAAGGGTGTCGATCCCGAGGATCACGGTCTCCCCTATAACCTCTGACAGGAACTCCATGTCACCACAAATACGTGTCACGGTTAATTTTAAACAATTTCATAAGAATCTGTTGTCGTTTTAGCTTATTTTACCATATTTATTGAGAAAATAACCAAAGAAAAATTAAACTGCTCCCATTGACACTTGACAGTGACAGATGCGTTGTTGTATCCCTCTGTAGTCTGTGGATGCGGTTCGTTCATAAATCAGTGACATAAACCAACCTCCTTGTGCTAAACAGAAGTTGGTCAAAAGAAAGATTAATTTTCCCCCACGGACAAACTAACAAAAATTCCAAGTACAGTCAAAATAGTGCATCTGCTGTAGCAGCAGCCGGCAACAGAGGCATTGATGGACTTGCGTATGTGTGCTTCGGCGGCGTTAGTTGTAGTTGGTCAGTAGGTCGGTAACGCGGTATATGCTTTCTATTCTGGTAAACTTGCTATTTATTAATCTAATAAAGGTAATACATAATTAAAAATAAAAACTGGTTTGTTTCCACTCTGAGCTAAAAGGATGTCCAGGCCTGTATGATAAGAGGTGGCGCACGCTCTGATACGAGGTTAGCCTGCAGGGTAGGGGCCGCCGATAATTCGTCTCATTCAAAATCAAATAATCTCGTGTCTCAGAGGTGGCGCCATTACAGGCCTAAATAACTAAATAAAACTTCTTTTGGACTTAAACTGTTTACTTCATCTTTACATTGACAAGTGGTAAGTAGAGTTCGCTAATTCCTTCTCCTGCGCACGCGCGAGATCCTCCACGCGTTGGGCTCCTCGTACTTGTTGTACAGAGGCTCGAGCCGCTGGTTCTTCTTGAACTTGGACAGCTTGGTGGGGTCGGAGAACTTGAAGAAGGCTGGCGCGAACTCCACCAGCCACTTGGGGTCGATGGTGGTCACCTCGCGCATGTACTCCTTCGTCGTCTGCACCAGCTCGTGGTAGATCACCCTGATGGAACAATGTACAGTTATCATTTCAAGTTTTATCCTCCTTAGTCTTCTGTGCTTAGGCGAGAGTTTGTAAGGATGTTTGTGAATTCGGATATATGGTACTTACTCTTTCACGCAAAAATTACGGAACAGATTTTGATGAAACTTTACAGTCATATAGATTATCAGAATAACACGAATGCGTATAATAGATTCCTCGAGAAGATTTCTGTGGACAAGTTCCTGAACGACAACGTGCTTAATTTTATTTTATTGATTTGTATCATAACAACTAGAATCGATTAATTTTGTATAATGACAAATAATTTCTGTTATTAATAAAGATATGAATATGAAAGCTGCTTCCTAGAGAATAAACCCCAGAGTGGTGACTAATCGGGTCCTGCACTAGATCTCCCACCAGTTAGCATTACAAAAACACCCCTTCGAGTTTAATTTTTCCTATTTATTGTTTTTTTTTAAACCTACTAGCTATTTCCGGCGGCTTCGACGGCGTAGAAAAGTTTTTCCCGTGTACATTGTGAAGCAGCGCCCTCTATGTAGGCGATTTGTTACTTAAGGGGTATTAGCGGACGCCCCGCGACTTCGTCCGCTTTAAAAAGTATCCTATATGTTATTCCAGGATATAAACTATCACTGTACCAAGTTTCATCAAAATCTGTTCGGTAGTTTTTTTGTGAGAGTAACAAAACTTCCATCCTCACATTCTAACATCCTTACAAACTTTCGCCTGTATAATATTAGTAGGATTATGGCTGTATGTATCTGTAGCTGAATAACAGGCTCGCACCTAGTTCGTCAATGGATGCACAAATGCGATAGTTATAATAGGTAAATGTTATCACATCACTGATATCAAAAATTCGTCTACCGTTTTAAAAAGAAACCAGACGAATTGTAGAATACAGACAAAATGAGAACAACCCTAATAAATATGTACTTCTCAACAGTCTTAACATGTCCCCACTTCTGGGGCTCAGGCCTACCCTCTCAACGAGGGTGTTCGGGCTACAGTCCACCACATGACTAGGGTAGAACATGACCAAACCAGAACATGACTAAATCCGAACATGACACCCACCGAACAACCCCACTAGCCCAGTGCGGGTTGGTGGACTTCACATGCGCCTAAGAAATTCTTCGGCGTAATAAATATGTACTTAAATATTTGTTATCATCATATCAGCCAGTAGACGTCCACTGCTGGACAAAGGCCTCCCCCAAGGATCTCCACGACGATCGCCAACGTGGAATATTTGTTATACTGGAAATATATAACTTATTATATTAAAACCAATACCATTCTGGCTGCCTGTTGAATAGCGCGCTGGAGGGGTGTATGTAGACGACCTGGCTGTCCACCAGCGTGCGGTACCCCTCCTGCGGGTCCTTCTTGGCCGCGTTCCGGAAGAATCCGGAGCACACCGTCTTCTGGATCCGCACAGTGTTCTTGCCGGCCGACACCACGTCCAACTTGTGTCTGCAACAAACACTCATGTCAGTAGAATTCACACATTTAGTCCATTCGCACTTCTATGGACGTGGAAAAAGCTTCAGCTAGCTAAATTATAATTCCATAAAGATTCCTTCCCTCTCTACGAGGGCGTTCGGGCTATGGTCCACCACACTAGCCCAGTGCGGGTTGGTGGACTTCACATGCGTCTAAGAATTTCTTCTTCGGCATATGCAGATTTCTACACGATGTTTTCCTTCACCGTTTGACAGCAGTCAGTAAATGTACTTAAGTTTCGAGAAAAAAACGCATCGGTGCATGGCCCAGCCGGGGATCGAACTTCGGACCTTTCGATGTGACAGGCCGCGTCTTATTCCCGACGCCTATCAATCAAGGCTATAGGTTTCAACCATTCAACGTCGATAAGCTGTTGATTGATTGAAACTACTGGTGTGAAAATTTCGGTTCTGTTCGGAAATGGTCGGTGTTTAATGTATACATACAATAAATACTTTTTCATACCAGTCGTTTCAATCATCATCATCATCATATCAGCCTGTAGACGTCCTGCACAAAGGCCTCCCCCAAGGATCTCCACGACGACCGGTCCTGCGCTAACCTCATCCAGCCGGGTCCCGCGACCATCACCAGACCATTAGTTTCAATCAATGTGGGGGAAAGAGCGTCACCTGTCCATGATGCCGAGCAGCTGCTTGCGCACGTCCTGCGCGCGCTTGAGCGTGCGTATCTGCACGAAGTTCTCGTAGCACCACGCGTTGGAGAACTTGTTGTTGCGCCAGCTGTTGTAGACGGCCAGCTGCGTCAGGTGGTCGCCCTCCGGCTGGTTGAACTTCGCCTTCTTCTGGTCCGCCAGCGCCTGCGCATACAAAAACAACATTCACTATCACCATTTTGTAAATTAGTGTATAGTGTCCGTAAACCTTTTTGGCGGTTGAGTATGGCCACAGATTGTTTGCGCATCACTGACAGAGACAGAGCAGTCTATGTGTCGCAATTTGACATAATGTGACGACAGAATCCAGGTACATTTTGTTGCCAAGACTAAATTAATTTGACAGTTCTAAAATTCATGCCATCTCTTTCTTATTTCTACAGATAAAAAAGAGCACTTAGTTAAGGCGTGCACCATTCGAATCGACGCCATTATATATCTTATCTGTACTATGTCCTGTACGTGTCGTAGGTGTGTATGTATATGTACAAACCTGCTTGTCCTTCGGTCGATAGAACACGTTCTGGACGCTCAGCATGGAGACGATGGTGAGGATCTCGTCGGAGCACTGCAGCGCCACAGACATGATCAGGATCTTCGACAGGTTCGGCTCCAGGGGGAACTCCGCCATCTGCAAGTTTTTAAATATGGTAAGTGTGCAGTCTGCATGAGGCAGAAAAAACACCATCGCACCTTCCGTGCGAGTGTGGCCCGCTGATGCTTAAAAGAAACACCAACTGGGAAACTATTCACTTCAACCTGATGAAGTAAAACCAATCAGTGCCAAAAGCGTGCCGACGTTCCTAACTGATGCAAGGTGGTGATCATTGTAGATCAGTAAAGCGTATAACAGACACACGCGGCCTGCGGTGGCGGCCTCTTGTATTCCCTATGCAATGTATGCGAGACTTCAGACACGCGCGGCCTGCGTTTTCATATTGCGGCTGCGGCCTGTCAGTCAGTGTAAAAGCTACATACCCTGCGGCCGAGGCGCGTGAGGAGCCCCTCCGAGTCGAGCGCGGAGAGCGAGTGCAGCTGCTCGAGCGCCATGATGAGCGACTCCACGGGCGGCGCGTCCATGAAGTCGAAGTGCAGCAGGTCGTTGATGCCCATCGTCTTCAGCTGCAGCACCTGGGACATGCATCATACACGTCTGTTAGTATAAAACACGTGTACAGCGGGTAGCACTTGCCGGAGCCATCTGCACACACATATTCACCGTGAGGCGAGGTTAGTGCGCTGTATGCACACACACTCACCGTGCTGGCGAGGTTGGTGCGCTGTATTCACACACTCACCGTGTTGCGGTGGCGAGGTTGGTGCGCTGTATACATACACTCACCGTGGTGGCGAGGTTGGTGCGCTGTACACACACACTCACCGTGGTGGCGAGGTTAGTGCGCTGTATACTCACTCACACACACACACTCACCGTGGTGGCGAGGTTGGTGCGCTGTATCTCCGGCACTGGCGTGGGCAGCATCTCGTCCCTGTAGGCGCGCTCCGTGTACAGCCGGTAGGTCTTGCCGGGGCCCGTGCGCCCCGCCCGCCCCGCGCGCTGCTTCGCCGCCGCCTGCACACAAAATACCACTTACATAATAATTGTACATTTTAGACTTTAGCGCATTGTATTCATAATTATATAATATTTACGGGTCTTACACAAGAATAAGTTTTATTTACCTTGCCCGACGTTTCGACCAGGTTATTCGTGTGTAATATATAATATGTATGTGTGTTAAACTTATTCGTGTGTAAGACCCGTGAATAATTATATAATTATACATAATGATTTTCAATACCAAAAACATGTGTATATGCTTAATGTTTATGCTTTGCTTATGATGTGTATGTACACATCAACTCACACACAAACTCAGGGACACCCTAGCTAAGACCCCCAGTAGAAAAACAGCGCTGCACCCCTCACCCCATTATGCTTAGTTAGGGACCATATCACATCCACAGCATGCTCTACTACCTGATTCAAAGTAAGCTTTAAACTTTATTATATTTAAATTAAATAAGTCTTTATTTCAGGTCAGGCACTCAACACACTAAGTACATGGCACAGTACCAGTATTTTGTAATATTTCAATTTCTTCATTCATATTGCTGTGAATAAATGATTTTACTTTCTTTCATACATATGACACATATTTCATTCATCTCAGCCCGTAGACATCCACTGCTGGACAAAGGCCTAATCAGACAGATATACCTTTTATAAATCAGTAATAAAAACACTGTATGTATATACCTGCGAAATTGGAGTAACGACTAACGAGTCCATTCCGGTCTTGGAGTTATACACCTTCTGCTTGACGAACCCTGGGTCCACCACGTAGTAGATGCCGTCTATGGTGAGCGAGGTCTCCGCTATGTTGGTGGCGATGACCACCTTCCGCGAGCCGGGCGGCGCCGGCTCGAAGATGCGTGTCTGCATCTCGGACGGCAGCGCGGAGTACACCGGCAGGATGATCAGCTCCGGCACGTCTGGCCCTAGAGACTTCATCCTCTCGTACAGGATCTCGCACGCCGTATCGATCTCCTCCTGCCCGGTGAGGAACAGCAGGATATCTCCAGGAGGCTCGCGTAAGTGTATCTGCATCACTGTTATCAGAGACGCATCTAGATAATCCGTTTCGGGCTCCTTCGTGTATAGGACTTCGACGGGGAACGTGCGGCCCGGTATGGTGAAGATGGGGGCTTCGAAGAAGTATTGGGAGAATTTGACAGCGTCCAGCGTGGCCGAGGTGACGATGAGTTTGAGCTCGGGGCGCTTCTGCACGGCTTGCTTGAGGAGGCCGAAGAGGACGTCGGTGTGTATGGTGCGCTCGTGCGCCTCGTCCAGCATGATCACCGAGTACGTCTTCAGGTCGAGGTCCATGAGGCACTCGCGCAGCAGCATGCCGTCTGTCATGTATCTGGGGACATTTATAGTGGTTAAAAATAAATTCAAGGTCAAAGTAGTATTTTATAGTCTACATATTTTTATTCCTATTGGTTATACATACATTCATTCATAAATACATACATACATAGAAAACAGGGCAAAATTTTCATATAAATCGATGTCACTTTGAAGCCATGGTTCTCCGTGAAGGATTGATTGAGGCAATATATAATGACGGTCATCGAGAGTAGATGGAGGACTTTTAGATCGCTATAGATATCCAACTTTCGAAGCAGCGTCGTCCTCTTTTCTAGTTAGGTCAGGTGGGGTAAGTGGTACACAGGGGAAAGAGGACCGACTATAGAGCTCTACAGACGTCCAGTCTACTCTGGTCTTTCCCCGGCGTTTCACTCACCCCACCTGACGTTATATACGATATAGGGGTCCTTCAAAAAGATAGTCAAAAGAGCCCTTCTACCAAGGCTGGCAACGCACCAGCACCCCCGGGTGTTCCAGGTGTCTTTCGGCGGCGGTGACATCTTAACATCAGGAGGCCCACCTGCTTGTTGCCCCGGTAGCCATTAAAAAAATTTAAAGTAATAGAGACTCACTTGATAACCGTCTCCGGGCTGGTGCAGTCCTCGAAGCGTATGGTGTACCCCACCTCCTGGCCGAGCCGGCAGCCGAACTCCTCCGCGACGCGCTTCGCCACCGACATGGCGGCGACGCGGCGCGGCTGCGTGCACGCGATCTTGCCGCGCGCCGTCAGCCCGCACTCCGCCAGGTACTGCGTGATTTGGGTCGTCTTGCCCGAGCCCGTCTCGCCGATCACGATCAGGATCTGGTTGTCGGCTACGGCCTGCGGGAACACGTTTAATTTGAGTAACTGGGCGTCAAAACATGTTCAATTTATAACCTGTGGTCATTGCGGATTGAACCAACTAGTATTTTGGCAGGAGCCTAAGTGTCATGTTCGTCTTTTCTATTTTATTTTCCTAAAATATGTATTTTGCGCGTTTTAATGTATAATTGTGATAGTATTTTATACAATTAGTGCTTGTGGTTGTTTAAATCGTGCGGGAAATTAAAGTAACGGCCTTTAACAACTCCTTCGGCTTGTAACGAAATTGGTTTGATAAATAAAAATATGACTATACATCTTTTATAAATAACATGGCTAAGATGTCTATTAACCAAGTCAAAACCTCTGTAAAAATTCAGCTAGAGTGAATATGACTAGGCTGAATAGTCAATGATCGTTGTCTGTCCAATCAATTGAACGAATAGAATATATATATATAGAAAATGTATGTAAAAGAGCCGTCTTGTGCGATATGGCCCAGGGCTGAAAGGGCCGGAAGGAGATGCACGCTATAGCCCTGGAAGCCTGTGGTGGAATTAATACGTGCAACTTAAAGACTCTACTGACTGACCTTAGTGAGCTCGTCTCGCAGCTTGTAGATGGGCAGCGACTGCCGCTGCTCGAGCAGCGACAGGTTGGTCTTCTTGCCGAAGGAGGACTTCTTGCCGCCGATCACGTGCTTCTTCCACTCCGGCAAGTCCTGCGGCGTGATGCCCGTGCCGCGCATATTCGCGGCCAGCGCCCTGCCTGATGCGCACATACACATGGAATTATTTTAGAGGTAGATCATAGTTAGATACATAGATGATAGGTATAGCGCTAAGTAGGAAGAATTTAAGCACTAGTGAGAGCACTCACTGGACATTGCGGCCTGAACAAAACAACACATGTTCAAGCGCCGGGACACTTAAGTGTGCACACTCTGGCAAGAAGCAGAAGAAACACTATTGCACCTTCTGTGCGAGTGTGGCCTGATGCTTAATAGAAACTGGGCAACTACTCACTTCAACCTGACGAAACAAAACAAATCAGTGCCAAAAGCTTGAAGCTGAAGTTCCTAACGGATACGAAGCTTAGCACTGAACTATAGTAATGGCGGCGATCACAATAGATCGGCAATGGTCGCAGTGATACAAGGGTGGACTAGTCTTGAAAGAGCCCCCCACCACAAATAATAATAAATTGTCGGTACATACCATCCGACTCGGGCAGTGGATCTATCCAGTTCTTGTTGAGGCCGGTCGGCAGACTCTCCATCTCCTGCTCTCTCTGCAGCATCTTCTGTTCTCTCCTCTCCTTGGCAAGCGCGGACTGCATCATCGCGGCCTGCGCCAGCGACCCATCGGGGTTCTTCACGATCCGAACGGGGGACAGGTCGTGGAGCGCCCGGCCGTGCCCTTGCAGGAACGGTGGTTCGTCTTCCACCAGCTCTATCTCGATGTCGGCCTCCCCGTCCTCGTCTTTCGGGAGCAAACCCGTCTCCTCGTCGAAGTCCGGCATCTCGCTCTTGTCGATCACGCCCGATGATATCATCTGTGGGATCGCAGCGTTGGTTTAAAAAAGGGTTTGAGCCAACTCTGTTTATTCATGTAGATTGGCAAAATTCAAAAAAATTTGAACCATTTAGTACTGCATTACTTTTTTTATGTATTCATTCAGATAAAACAAAGGCTTGTTATAGCAACTTGCAGCTTGGTAAATAAACATCAGCGTAATTTGTTAAACAGTTTTAACATTATCCCTATCTGGGACATGGGCTAGGTTGTCTGATTGATACAAATAAATAATAAAATTCATCGCCGTATTTGAAGAACGTTTGCGAAACCGAACAAGTCTAGATGGTTATACTCGTCTTCAGGCTCACGCGGACATGGTACGTTTCGAATTATAATTAGGCAGCCGGCATTGGATAAGTACTAGTAATTTTTTTTACGCGCATGCGTTCAAATTACCGTTCACGTACCTGTTTAATCTCCCACCGCTCCGGGCTGGAGATCCTGGTGACCCTCTTCCGGCTGGAGTCCTCGTCGGGGTCGAGCCCGCCCTGCAGCCCCGCGAGCACCGTCGCCGCGGGCGGAGGCCTGTCTGGGTTGCGGCCCTCGCGCTCCGCCTGCACACATTAGTTTTGAATTAATTAAGGTTACCTTGGTTTGGTTAGTAGCTGCGCCAGCTACTAAATTAAACAGGGAAATGACTATTCTAGATTACATTTAGTTCAGTTTTAAAGAAAAATACATTATGCAAAAATCCCTATGACAGGGCTGCGAGAGGATTTTTTGTTTGTTTGGAATTCCCTTTAATTCAAAAGAGTTGCATAGATTAAATAAATATATTAATTATTAATATTAATATAAGCTGTACATCATGCTTTGAAAGGAATACGGCGAATTCAGGCTCTGTATAATGTCCTTCCCACAAATATTAGACATCCCAGTGATTTCATGTCTTTTTGACAATGTATTTACACGTCTTATATTTCTATACAGTAGTACCTGCACTATTATTTATTCTGTGACACTGAGCAATTAAAATCAGTCATCTTACCTCCAGATGAGCGTGTGAAATTGGATTCAGATCCTTCCCTGTCTCCTGGCACACATCCTTCATTGTGAGAGACACTTTTTGTCCTGTCACAGACAACACTTTGACCTGTAAAAAAAAATACGATTCTAATTTTAAGGCTCACCGACTCTCGGGAATGTCAGGGCTGCGGCCATACAAATTTCTATGGTGCATTGGCGAACACCGCCTCGCCCCATCTCTTAACCATAAGGTTAATAATCTACTGTCAAACATAGTAACAATTGCATTGCAGTAGAGTCAGCCTTGCAATGGTTTTATAATACCCAGCTGTGATCGACTGTACACGAAACTTCAAGATATTTTATACAGAGAGATGTAATAATACACAGCTGTTTATCTCTATCCAGCAAAGAGTACGTTTTGCGACAGTCAATTTAAATTTTCCTAAAATATCTGGAAAAATTACAAAATATATTTTTTTCACTAATTGCCAAAAAATTCCCATCATTGCCAGGTAATGTAAAAACGTATGCTCCAAGTTGTGAACTCAATTGGAGTAGCAGTTTTTGAGTTATCTAGGGGACAGACGGGCGAAGTATCTTTGCTATGTATTGACAGATTCCTAAAAATAGTAAACAGACTGAAGTTTCTGCCTGTTTAACAATACATTATGTAATGAAGTAGATACCATGACTTTGTCTCCTCTGGAGACTACATCCGTGACGTTGGTGACGCGGCCCTCGGACCGCAGCTGCGAGATGTGCACCAAGCCCTCCCAACGCTTGCGAACACCCTCTATCTGCACGAAGCAGCCGAACGGCACTATATTCGCCACTCGGCCGTTGTAGATCTGTAAAGAAATGAAAAATATGTGTTACGTTAATTAGGAGACATAATTAATATCGAAACTTTGACAAGGAAGACTGTCAAAGTTACGGGAGTCCTGAAATGCGTTGCTTGTTTGAAAAAAAAATGTAATTAATAAATCAGAAAGATGAACAATATTCAAGAAAAAAAAAGGAAAAAACCATAAATTTGAAAATAAGTTATGGCACATTCATTTTAATGTTTTTAAGCAAATGTTACTCTTTGAAAAGTGTAAGCTTGATTTTGGAATTGTTACAACACATAATGCAATGCCAACTCAGTGTATGTTTTGCGCCATTTTGTAATAGCATACCTTCCATGTGGAAGGTATGCTGTGTGCATGCCACGTGGACTTCCAACTAATCTTCTGTGTTATTATAAGTGAATGTTGTTTATAGCAAGTTTGATACTAAGTATATATTTTTTATTATTATTATAATTTTTTTTATACTTACTTTTCCTGGTTCAGGGTCATCACTCATCTCAACCTCCGGGCTTCTCTTTCTTATCTTCTTTCCATAATCACCATACCTATCTCTATCTTTATCCTCTCTATCCCTAGAATGAGATCGCCTTTTAGACCTGGATCTGTGGCCTCTAGACCGTGACCTTCGATGCCTGTCTCGCGATCTAGATCTGTGGCGATGACGACTTCTAGATCTCTTTCTTCTATCTCTGTCCCTACTTCTGCTCCGCCTATCTCTACTACGACTTCTCTTGTCTCTACTTCTGCTCTGCCTATCTCTACTACGACTTCTCTTGTCTCTACTTCTGCTCCGCCTATCTCTACTACGACTTCTCTTGTCTCTACTTCTACTACGCCTACTCTTTCTATCTCTGGAACTGTCTCTTTTCTTAGTTCTACTGTCTTTACGATCTTTACTGTGACTTCTCTCTTGCTTCTTACTTTCTTCTGTTGTCTTTGAGTCATTTTTTTTTATTTCGACATTTTTGGGACCTGAGAAAGAAGGAGCAAGGGCCTCCAACTCTGCCATAGCCTGGTCAACGATATCATCATTTGAATTCAAAGACTTTGCTTTCTCATTTCTGAATATATCTTTTGTTGTTATTCTTTTGTTTTTCTTTTCATTTCCTTCATCGTCACTCTCCTTATCAGAGAATATGGGTGGTTTCTCGTTAGGTATGGCTAAACCTGGAAACTTGGAAGCCAATGGGTTCTTACTGCCGTCCTCCTCAGCATCGTTTTTCTGTGCTGTCGAGTTAGCTGGTTTCATGTGCTGAATGATACGAAGTAGATTCGTCATGAACGAGTCTGAAAACTCGGCTCCATTTTCGACCAGCGCTGTCTTGAAGGCATCGAATGCCGGGTGTTTATCAGCCAAGTCTATGATAAATTCAGCTGTAAAAATATTAAAATATTATTAACATGAGAGAATGCAAATCGAGTGCTCTAGAAAAAAAAATTGGCTTACCTAAATCTTTGTCATTCAAGCCCAAATGGTTATCTAATTCAGTACAAACTTTAGAAACCAGGGACAGGTGTTCTAGTTTCGCTACTTCATCCATCTTTGTTCTGTTTGTTGATGCAGTTTTACCAAGAAAAATCCATTGAAACCGTATTGAAACACATTTTCATTTTACAATGAGTTGTCTCTGAGTTGTTTACAGTAAATTAAAAAAAAAAAACTTTGTGGATGTGTGTAGTGTGTGACAGTTATTTTTTGTTACGGCCCTGGAAAATCTTTTGGTCTCCTCATTAGGGCGATAGTGCACTATACGTTTCCGATTTAATATCAATTCTTGAAAAAGACGTGACGTGAAATTCACGTCCTACCTATCGTTGTCCACTACACTCGTTTCGTATACAATCTTTCCGTCTTAAAACGGATTGAATACGAAATGGAAACGGATGAGCGCACAATCGTCCATCTACTAACTGCGGCCAAGATGGACCAAAAACTTGCACGTCTTTTTTACGAATTGAATATGAATCCGAACCGTATAGTGCACAAGTGTCCATACTCTGACCCAAAGCTGTATGGTCTTTAGCCACCTTCACCTTTGCCGTTCGTTAAAAATTAAGTTAGATAACCTAAATACATATTAACGTCACGTCAGATTCCTCAATTCTTTTTCCAAGCTCAGATTTTTATTTTGTTTGAGATTTTTTCCTTTTACGAAAAGGCAAGTGGATTTCTGTTAATTTGTGTGTTTAGTTACATAAACAACACGTCATACTCATATAATGGAAAACAACACAAAGCATACCGAACACAACAATTTCAGTCCTCTACCAGTGAAAGACGTAGACGTAGATTTCTTGCCTATCGTTTACGAAGTTATTCGAAGGTACCTACCTATTTAAGTTGTGTGTGATATTTATTTTTAGCTAAAGTAATTGTATTGTTTATATAATTTGTGTCTATTGTTTAGTGTGGAGCGAGATTTCCACGATAACTCAGCCAAAGCGAGGGAATCTCAGGACTGCAGTCTGAGAGTGCTAGAGTTGCAGAAGAAATTCGACATAGCTCGTGCGCAGGTAAAGCAGCCAATGTTTTATGAACGGGCGGATAGATTTTACAATTACTCGTCCTAGCAATGGTGAGCCTAGATAGCAGTGCGACATAAACTTGTAGGCCATGTAATGAACCGCCAATGATAGAGCACCACATCACCAGCCCCTTATTGAAACAGACAATATATTGAGAACCTTGGAAGCGGTAGATAAAAAATTGACGTATAAATGTACCCAGTGTACTTACATGCAATAAAATAGTTTTGTCTTTGACTTTTCAGATCAAGAGGCTCCCGGGTATAGAATACAACAAGCAGGACCAACTAAAGCAGTTTGAGATCCTCCAGACTCAATTGCGGCTCAAACAAGAACTTCTCCAGAAGTATCGTAACATGTGCTCCGAGACATCGTTCAAGTGATCACGATGCCCCTGCGCACCCTGTTCAAGTATCTGGCCAATAATGAACACCTGGTGCAGAGGATTGCGGAGTCGTATCCGGTGAGACGTGCAGCACAGCTCGCAGTGTCCCTCTTCTACAAATCTAAAGAGAAATTGTCAGACATGGATCCACAGCAAGTGAACAGGTTATCATCATTCGTTAAAAAGTTTGGTCAAAATTTAAGGGAAGGAATAGAGGATGCAAAGAAGCAATTGAAAAAGTGACACTAAACTAAATGTAGGTAGAATTTATGGTTCAATATTAGTCATGTTTGATATATCACCTAAACTGTTCAGAAAATACTATTCTTATTTATTTTTATATTTATTATTATACTTCTTTATAGTATGTCTTTTTGAATGAAAGACTTTCAAAATCAAATTGATCCATTAGAATAATTGAACAAGTGTTTGCTCAAATCTACCTTGCAAATAGTATATGGCCGTAGACTGCTGAGGATGATGCATGATGCACTTTAATATTAGATGACTGTGTTAGGAGAATTAGGTTTTTTAATGATTTAGAAGAAATATAAATGAGAATTCAAATTACTTCGAGCTAGTTTATTTTCTCTCACTCTGAACAAACAAATCAATAAAAATATCTTCTTACATAACTAGAAAATCACAATATTGAAATGGTACTGCAAACAATCGAATACTGATTTGTGATATGGAGTAGAGCGTCTAGCCTCACTAACGACTAATTTTGTTGTATATTGTCATAAATAGTCATAATCATTCATAAATTTGTCATAAAACAATTTGACTACAATATCATCTATATTGCATTCATTCACATGGAACACTGAAATTAATAGAATATAAATTGTTAACCACAAGAACTATGCAATTTATATTATGGTTTTCTTTGAAATAATTATAAAAAAATATATTTATGTTCCCATTCTTCATGAGGTAATTTTTGTGTGAATTTCTTATTATTTTAGAATAGTTTCTGCTCAGCTGCAATATCATGTAATAAAAGTTGTTCAGTACCTGATACACAATATCTGCATGATATCAATTATCATACTCTATAAAAAGCAACAGATCCATGTTTATGTGGTTAGATTACTATTGCCCACAAAAAAACTATTTACACAAAATCATGCAAAGTCTCTTCTAAACTTTACTAAATAAAGCTGGCTCAGTTAATCAATTCCACCAAAATCTTTTTTTTTAATTAAACATAAAATACTCATGAAACCAAAACAAAATAAAAATGTCCAAAGTCATAACAAAATAATTTATCTCAAATACACTGATCTCAGATCTGCCCTTTCATTTGTTGCAATTTTATTTCAACAAAATGAAATATAATTCAGCCATGTCTGGGTGCTCTGACGTCTGCAAGAATTTCTTACATTTTGATTTATGAAAGCCTTTTTTTTATTATTGCTACGGGGGCAACAAGCAGGCGGGCCTCCTGATGTTAAGAAGTCACCGCCGCCCATAGACACCTGCAACACCCGGGGGGTGCTGGTGCGTGGCCGGGCTTGGTTGGAGGGCTCTTTTGACTCTCTTCTTGAAGCCTTTACCTATTCTAAGCAGAAGAGAGACCAGTGACATCAAAACGACACATCCTTCCGTTTGTCACCACCATACATGATGTATGTAATTTTTAATAAAAACATTATTATACTTATGCTGTGAGAGTGCATTAATTTTCTAGATCGCGAAGAGAGTTATAGTTCAGCTTTTGAAAGACAAAGTTGTAAACTCTTATTTTTATACAACTACAAGAATATTCAAAATATGGAACCATCTGTTCAGTCAGACCACTAAACACCTACACACAGAAGTGGTGCTGCTCAAACTTTGCTTAATTTATGATAACACAAGTTACAAGTGCAATTTACAAGTATTGACATTCGAGTTTTATACTTAGTTGATTGACAGAGAGATGCTTTACTACTCACCAACTATAATGAGTCACTCAGCGTCTCCCGCTGCCCGTAATAGGTACAGAGTGCAAAAACGATTGAGAAAGTATTGAGCGAAAGTGAGGGAATAAATTATTATTTATCTATATTTTCAATAAAAAAATTAAACATTGTGTAAGAAGTAGTTAGATACTTAAAGAAATCTTCATCTTTATCATTTGTTATTGGCACGACGTCACTTATACCTGACCTCTCACATTTATGCGAACGGTACTGTCGCGCCATGACGAGAGCGGGCGGGCGAGGTAGGGAAGCGGAAGGCGGAGGGAGGCCAAGGCCAAGTGACTCGTTTCAGTTGTCGGGTAGTCTACTATTATCTATTCTGTGGTAGTACGTTATAAATAGCGCCAGTCCTGGTATCCGATACGATCCTATAGATACTGTGCCAAGTGACTGTGTTCCAAGCAAACGCCCGATCCGCAAGGCTAAAAATTATATTTTTTTATTAGTTGTAAATAAATGGTCAAAATAAAATATGAAATTTTGTTATTTTCTTATTTTTTCCGCCAATTGGGGGTATTAAATAAAAGATGGCGCCACTAGCATAAGCAGTAAAAAAGTTAATATTAATATAAAGATACTTGTATGAATGGATAGTATAATTTGTGTAAGATATTTTAGTTTAATACCTTTAAAGAGATTACTTGAAAGATATATTTTAGTTTAATACATTTTATTGTTATTTGCAACAAATTTTTAAACATTCTTTAGTAAATTTGTTGTTGTAAATTAGTTCCAGATATATTGTCACAGAAGCATTCATATATATATATATTTAATCTACACTTGTAACTTGTATTTTACTGGGTCTACCTGTACCTTGTATGAGTAATCTATTTGCAGCTGTGCCTACCTACGAATTAGTTGTACACCTATAGTAAGTACCTTGTACTTTGACGTAGTTTAGGACCAAATCTAGCTGAGCTATGGTTTGTTGTAACTGGTCTTGCAGCGTAGGGAACTATTAATAGTTTTTCACATTGGGCGACGGTCTACGATCGAAGGTGAATGAACGATAATGTACAGTCGACCGCACGTCAGTGGATACACTTTGACATTGATCTGGTCTAGCCTATTAGGCAGTGTCAATACTATGAGAGACCAGTTTATACTGGTTTTCTGTCCACTGACGTGCGGTCGACCGTACAAGTTTTAAAGTGTGTATGTAACTGAATCGGATGTTATTTTAGTTTGACGCGACGTCTGTTTTACAGCAAAATATTATACAAAGAAATTCCAAGCAGAGGTTCCAAAGGTTAAAGAAATATGCACTGTGTATGTAATAGTTCCCTACGGCGCCGGATATACCTATACTAGTCGACCGTTTCGAGCCCCCGGCTCGAGTGTCGTCGCGGTCGGCGAGGGGGGCCCACGCGCCAGCCGACTCGACACGTTCGACTACCATTATCCACCAACCGAGGGTAGATACACATTCAAGAGCAAAAACACCAACTAAACCTACATTTTTCTTCATTGTAGACGGCACTATTGTGGTAGAAACGTTAATTTAAAAAAAAACACCTTTTAAGTTTCTAAACACGCTAAAAAGGGTTTTTAATACACTTGACACCGTAGGATATTTTCTGTTGTTTAAAAGCGATTTTTTTTTGTCAAATTCCGAGTGACTCTGACCCAGAGCCTAAATACGACACAATGTCAAGCGACATCGGCTAAATTGAATGCAAACGACAAAAACGAGGAATCAAAAGTTGTTAATGCACGTCCGTGGGTGTTTTTGCTCGTGCATGGCTGCGTTGTAGAGCGGGCCGAGCACCGGGCGGGGGCGGTGGCAGCGCGCGGGTCTAGTTGGCGGCGACGGCGGCGTGCGCCGCGTCGGGCGGCGGCGGCTTGTCGTGGCGCTTGCGCGGGCGCCGGCCCCCGCCGCCGCCGGCGCTCGCGCCGCCCGCGCCCGCGCCGCGCTTGTCCGCCTGCACGTCGAACGGCGAGTCCGATCCCGTCACGTCGCTCTCCTGCTGAACAACACATTGCATTTGTTACGAGGAGCCGATACACGTTTTTATTGTGATGTGAATGTACGCCGGTCGTGACCCGTTGGGGCCGTTGCCGACCGCTATGTGTTATTCTGATGTTTAATCTATCTTACCGTAAAATTTAATCAAAATCTGTTAAGTAGTTTTTGCGTGAAAGAGTTAACAAACATCCATCTAAAGTCACAAACATCCTTACAAACTTTCGCGTTTATAATATTGGTATTATTACTCGCACTGACCATGTGTAGCGAGTGCGCGGCGGCGGCGCAGGCGGCGGGCACGGCGGCGTGCGGGGCGGCGGCGTGGCGCGCCGAGTGCCGTGGCGCGGGCTTGTGCCGCGGCGCCGCGCCCGCCGGCTCGGGCCGCAGCACGTTGCCCACAGCTTTCGTGCGGCCCTCGCGGAACACCTGCGATACACATTTCACGATCAAATCGAGACGACTCTTGGCTGGGAGCAGAAGTATAATTATGGTAGTATTTTATGCAATAAGATGCTTGTGGTTGTGTATATATTGTGCGGGAAATTAAAATATAAGCGTGTAACAACACTTTCAGATCGTACAGTCGACCGCGCGTCAGTGGAATCACTTGAGCTGGCCTAGCCTATTAGGAAGTTTCGATACTATGAGAGACCAGTTTATACTGGCTTTTTTCGTGCGGTCGACCGTACCTACCAAAATTGACTATTGTAAATCTCTATTAGAATTACTAATTACTATTGCTTGTGTATGTCAACCTTCGCAAAAATCGTCGACTAACTAGTCGTGCCCTGTTTTTGTGGAGGCCGTGCTGATTACGTTAAAACTGTGATTGAACGGCTAAAAGTATTTTGTTTCCAGGGCCGTAAAACCCATTAAAAACAAATCGAGACTATTCTATATTATCATTCATTCATTTGATTCATTCATTTATTGTACAGCCAGTCACACTAATGTTCACTGACCATCCTCTGCCCTCTGCGGAGGTACTCCGGGTGCTTGATGAACCGGAAGCGCACGAGCGCCTTGTCGCCGGTGCGCAGGCAGTCGCGCGACATCGACAGGATCGACGCCGTCTGCCGGATGCTGCCGCAGTGCACTGTCACAAACAATTCATAGCATCATTATATACTAGCTGTTGCCCGCGGCTTTGCCAGAGTGTACTTAATAAGTTTTTTTTTCCGTGGGAACAGTTTACCACGGTAAAAAGTAGGCTATATGTTATTCCGGAATATAAGCTATCACTGTACCAGGTCTCATCAAAATCCGTTCAGCCGTTACAGCGTAAATTAGTAACAAACATCCTTACAAAATTTCGCTTTATAATATGAGTAGGATTCGTATGTAAGACCCGTAAATAATATATAATAATGAATACAAAGCGCGAAAGTCCAAAATATAGAAATTGATAGCATCCCATCAACAACCGACTGGAGACAACGATCGTAAGAGCTGTCCACTGACCCATGGCCTGGTAACGCGAGGAGATAGTGGTGGGGTGATGCAGCACGAGGATCTCCCCCTCGAACTGCCAGCACGCCTGCGGGTTCAGCGCCGGCGACACCATCACCATGCCCTTGCGGATCTGCGATCGCTTTATCTGCACACAACATACACCTTTATTTACGAGGTGACATAGTATCTTACGACTAAACCCTCAAAATTAATAAAGATTAAAAAAAACACGCATCTACTGCACTCCGTAGGTTGGTAGGACACCGCCCCCAAATCTGAAGGCTGCGATTATCTAATCTATGGAGTAAGATAAAAATCTCAGACCTTAGAAAAAAAGTTATACAAAACAAAAGACAACCAAAAACTGGGATTCAGCATAGCTCTTCAGAAAAAATCGAGTCTAAAATTCATGCCATTTCTTTCTTATTTCTACAGATAAAAAAGAGCACAATAGACTAAAAGTTTAGCTAAGTCGTGTGCACCTGTGTCATCGTGCTACATGTAGCAGGCTGATAGTCAAAAAGTTGACACGCTGAGGTACCTTCTTGAGCGCGAAGCTGGCGGTCTGCCCGCCGCGCACCTCCGGCACGGCCATGCGCTTGCGGTGGATGCTCTTGACCGTGATGGAGGTGAACCGTCCGAGCGGGTCGGGCCCCAGCAGCAGCGTGTCGTTCAGGCGGATGACGCCCGCGAGCGTCGTGCCAGACACCACGGTGCCCACACCCTGTGCACACAACAACAATGGTATCTTTACACACATTATTAAAATTATTAAGTACTAGCCGATGCCCCGCGACTTTATCCCCGTTATAAAGTATACTTTATAGATGTTATTCAATTTTTTTAACCCGTTCTAATCATGCCAGTTTCTTAGTTTTAAAGTTTGTCAATAGATGGTGTTCGGTATTCCTTCGAATGTCGTATTATACAGCCAGGCTCTTGCTGGACAACCTAGACAACCTTATCGATAAGGATCTCCATAGATAGCTCAAAAGACAATATTCTACGATCGCCCGTCAGTTACCAACGGCAAACCAAGACGGCCACATCATCGGTGCCGTGAATTATTGTTAAAGTGCCTACAGGAGAAGTTTGGACGGAAGGTGAGTGCGTGACTGTTTATTTCGATTTTTGTGGGATTTTCGAGCCACCCCTTCCGAACGAATTACATCCTTCTACGTGTCACGCCTATATAAATACAGTCCACTATCAATACGCTACATTTTTGGCCTCCGAGCCGCATATATATCGTTGAACCTTATAAAGTGCGACAAAGTGAATCGTATTCACAAGTTAGTTTGTCATTATTTTATCTAATTCATCATTTATCAGTTATTTAGCGGCACTTGGGTCAGTCTATTTCTAGTTGGTAATTCATAATGGCGGAACCTATTTTGACAGCGTTAATGTTGAAAAAAGAACAATTATTTGGGAGAGTTCAAAAAGCGTTTGATTTGTCAAAAAAAATTACGGAACAGAAAAAAGATTCTATTCTCGCATTCTTGGTACAGTATTCAGAATTAAAAGAAGTTCGTAAAGAGTTTGAAAAGGTTGTAATGGACATTATCGTGAATGAAATTGAAGCAGATTCTAAATACAAACCCAGCACCAGCGAATTAGATAGCTTTGATGATTTGTACTTCGCTTGTAAGCTTGTCGCTCTAAGGTACGAAAAATTAGACCAGGAGTCGGTGGTCAAAACTGAGCCAAAAGAAAAAATTAGTAACAGTGTAAGGCCTTCTTTACCCAAACTTACGCTCTATCAGTTCGATGGTCAAATAGAGAACTGGCCTACTTTTTATGACACTTTCGTCTCATTAATACACAATCGCGAGTTTGATAACATCGACAAGTTTCACTATTTGTTGTCATGCGTAAACGGACCAGCACTGAACATAGTCAAAAATCTGCCAATTACTGCGGCTAACTATCCTCTCGTGTGGCAGAGCCTGCTAGATAAATACCAGGACAATAGGTCACTAGTAGGAAGATATTTAGATAAAATGCTCAGTTTTAATCCTCTTACAAAAGATTCTGCAAATGGGCTCACGACTTTCCTCGAAACTTTTGATTACTCACTAAAAGCTATCAAGGCTTTAGGAGTGAGAAATTTAGAAGATTACTTATTTTGTCATCTGGCTTTACGAGGACTAGATGTGCATACGCGGAAACTGTTTGAAGAAAGTCGCGACCAACAGGAGCTTCCTACGTTTTCAGAGTTGATAAAATTCGTAAATAAGCAGATCAAAGTGTTGGAACACACATTTCCATCTTCTAGTGATGGAACTTCCATTCCACAAAATAAATTTAAACAAAATCTAAAACCGCAAGCGACGTCAAAATCGGTATTTGCCGCAACTCGTTTTTCTTCCAATGAGAATAACAAATTAGTGTGCCCTCATTGTACTCTCGAGCACATGATCTACCGATGTGAGGAGTTTCGTAAACTTCCAGTCAATGAGAGAATTGACCGTGTCAATTCCTTAAAGTTGTGCAACAATTGTTTGAAATTTCATGAGACTTCCGCATGTAAAAGCACGATGTCATGTGGTGTGTGTGCGTTAAAACACCACTATTTACTGCACAAAGAATCTACGCAGCTACCAAGCTCACCTAGATCAACCCATCACTCTGACGTGAATCGAAAATCTGATGTTTTTACGTCATCTCACTCCGTGAGTGAGATGGCTCCTGTGTCACCTAGTTCCGTGAACCCGGTGGCACCCGTGTCGTCACTTCACGCCCTGAGTGAGGTGACGCCGTTCATGTTGTCTCACTCCGTGAGTGAGGGGACGTTTGTGACTGATCACTCCGTGAGTGAAGAAGTCTATCATGAATTAACGTCGAGTGATGCGCTTCATTCCGTGAATGAAAGATCAAGTTATGGGGTGTTGTTAGGCACTGCGTGTGCACAGGTTGCTGATGTTACTGCTGACACTCACAATTTTCAGGACTGCCGTGCGGTTTTAGATTCAGGTGCTCAAAGCTCTTTTATTTCTGTAGACTGCGCTCAACGTTTGGGCTTACGTCGAATGAAATGTCCATTCACTGTCTCTGGATTAGGTGGTGGAGTAGTTAAAAATTATGGCATGGTTTCATGCATTCTTAAACCAAGATTTAAAGAAACTCCCACTTTTACAATCGATATGGTAGTCGTTTCCAAGGTATCTTCAGAGATGCCCAATATTTCTATTCCTAAAGAAGTCATAGATAAGTACCAAAGCTATGAGCTAGCTGATCCTCTATTCTACAAAAGAGGGCAAATAGATATTCTATTAGGAAATGATGTCGTATCAGAGCTAATAAAAGATCAGCCTTTGACTGTCAGTGCTGATATTCCTAAAGTAATTGAAACAGTCTTGGGGTTCGTTGTTAGTGGTAAATTACACTCCACTGACAAAAATATTTCACAGAATTTTCATCTGATTTGCGAAGAACAATCCTTAGATAAAACCTTACGAGATTTTTGGGAACTTGAAGAGATACCTTTTAAACCTCTATTAAGTCAATTTGATAAATTAGCTGAAGACATTTTCGCCAATGAACACACTCGCGATGAAACTGGGAAATATGTCGTACCTTTACCATTCGTTCCTAGTCATCCTCTCCTCGGTAAATCTCACGATCTAGCTGAAAAATGTTTGTTGAGTACTGAACGCAGACTCTCGCGTACTCCGGAGTTGCATCAAGCTTATGATGATTTTATGAAAGAGTACGAAGCTCTTGATCACATGGAGGTGTACTCGGGCGTAACACCTAGTAAATATTTGATACCACATCATTGTGTATTGCGTCCCAGCAGTTCAAGTACTCCTTTGCGCGTAGTCTTCAATGCTTCAGCTAAAACGAGCACCAATGTGTCTCTTAATGAAATACTCTTGACGGGTCCTACACTATACCGTGATTTATTTGCAATTATTTTAAATTTTCGACTTTTTGAGTATTGCTTTTCTAGCGATATTTGTAAAATGTATCGAGCTATATTAGTTCGAAAGGACGATCGCAATTATCAACATATATTGTATCGATCGACAGTGGAAGAACCTATTAAAATCTTCGAACTTAAAACTATTACCTATGGACTCAGTTGTTCACCATTTTTAGCAATACGCACGCTGTTGCAACTCGCTAGTGACGAAGGATCACGTTATCCGACTGCGTCTCGTGTGCTGCAAGAAGGAATTTATATGGATGACATTTTATGGTCTTCGAAAACATTTTCTGAAGCTTGTACTCTGCAGGACGAGCTCATAGACCTATTAAAGTGTGGTGGTTTTATTTTGAAAAAGTGGACAAGTAATAAAGTCGGGCTACTTGATCGAATTCCTGAAGACCATCGCGAATGTCCTGTTACCTTCATGAAGGATAACAAAGATTTCAGTGTCAAGGTTCTCGGTTTACAATGGGTACCATTAGCAGATGCGTTTTATTTTTCTGTCAATAAAACCGACCCAATTACAACAAAACGATCAGTACTTAAAATACTAGCTTCAGTATTTGATCCTGTGGGGTTTCTCGCACCTTGTACATTCGCGGCGAAATGCATTATGCAGGATCTGTGGAAATTGGGTATAGGTTGGGATGAGCAGTTACCTCCTCAAATTTGTGAGCGTTGGCTAAATTTCATTGCTGAACTGCCACAGTTATCTGAATTACGCATTGAGAGACACGTACTGCTTCCTGATCAATCAGAATGTGAACTTGTGGGTTTCTGTGACGCGTCATCTCACGGCTATGCTGCTTGCATTTATGCTATTAGCAAAGACAATCAACATGTTAAGGTGCGACTGTTAGCAGCAAAAACTAAAGTTGCTCCTGTCAAAGCTACAACAATTCCTCGGCTTGAATTACTCGCTGCCACATTACTGGCCAAACTAATGAGATATGTCTGTGGGGTTTTGAGTCGCGTTAATATATCTCACGTAACAGCACTTACAGATTCAACAATTGTTTTATCGTGGCTGCAAACCGAGCCATATAAGCTAAAAACTTTCGTTTGTAACCGTGTTACACAAATTATTGATATACTACCTCCTCATATGTGGCGGCATGTCAGCAGTGAGAAAAATATGGCAGATATCTGTTCACGTGGAACATTTCCGTCGCAATTTATGCACTGTCATAACGAGTGGTTAAACGGTTGTGAGTGGCTTTATAAGAACAGAGAAGAATGGCCTGTATTTTCGTTTTTACACAAAACCGAATCGCACACTACTGAGCTTAAGTCAAATGACAAAACGTGTATTTTGTTAACACAGACCGGTAACGATACTTTAAAATTTATCGATGATATTTGTGGTCGATATTCATCTCTTTCTAGACTTCAACGTGTATTTTGTTGGGTCTATCGTTTTATCGAACGTTGCCGTCGTACACCGATAGAGACTGGACAAAATTTAACTACTGCAGAAATTGAAAATTCCCAGAAAAATCTTGTCAAATTAGTTCAAAGAGCTTATTTCTATGAAGAAATCGAATCTCTGTCCAAAGGTGAAAAGTATATTCCTTCTTTGAAGAAACTTTCTCCTTTTTTGGACATACAAGGCTTACTCAGAGTCGGAGGTCGTTTAAATTATTCTGAGTTGCCATACAATACCAAACATTTAGGAGGTCCATTTTTCACTAAAGAATGTTTACGACGCAATGCTAAAGTATCAAAGGCTTACTTATGCCTTTTTATATGCTTCTCCACAAAGGCAGTGCACCTAGAAGTGCTGTCGTCTTTATCCGCTGACTGTTTTTTAGCAACCTTAGATCGATTTGTGGCAAGAAGAGGCCTATGTGCATGTTTGTACTCTGACTGTGGTTCAAATTTTACTGCAGCAAGTAAACATTTGAATGAAATTCAAAAGTTCATACATAATAATCAAACTAAAACTGATATAATGATTGGCTGCGCAAAGAGGCAAATACATTGGAAATTTAATGCTCCAACAGCCAGTCATATGGGTGGACTCTGGGAAGCTGGCATTAAATCAGCCAAATATCATCTAATTCGTGCCATAGGTAAAAAGGCGATAACATTTGAAGAATTAACCACAGTATTTTGTAAAGTTGAATGTATAATGAATTCCAGACCACTGTGTCCGTTACCTGCTAGTGACAATCCTAATGAGTTTAATGTTCTTACTGCTGGTCATTTTTTGATAGGTAGAAATCTGAATACTGTTCCAGAATATAGTCTCAATGACATTCCGATTAATAGATTATCTCGTTGGCAATATGTTCAACAATGTACTCAAACGTTTTGGAAGCAGTGGAGTCAGGGATACCTTAATACTTTACAACAGAGAGCCAAATGGTTCACATCCGTACCTAATCTCAAAGTCGGAGATTTAGTTTTAGTAAAGGTTGACCAAGTGCCGCCCTGTAACTGGCCCCTCGGGCGGGTAGAAACTGTATATCCTGGTCCAGACAGTGTCATTCGCACTGTCAGCATTCGTACTCAAAAGGGTACATATCTTAGGCCTGTTAATAAACTATGTCCCTTACCTTATGTTGATTGAGATAAATTTATATTATATTTCAAGTTTTATTTTATTGTGTGGCTAAGTGTACCACTTCCAAGTTAATTTTTATTTTGTGTGGCTAAGCGTACCACTTTCAAGTTAATTTTTATTTTGTGTAGCTAAGGGTACCACTTTCAAGTTAATTTTTATTTTGTGTGGCTAAGTGTACCACTTTCAAGTTAATTTTTATTTTGTGTGGCTAAGCGTACCACTTTCAAGCTAATTTTTATTTTGTGTGGCTAAGCGTACCACTTTTATGTTTTACTTTGTACACTATTAATCAGCGACCCTGATTCATCGTTTTCTCATATTTATATGACAGGTAGTGTTATGACTGTTTAATAGTAGTGGTATGATGGATTTTCTTTGTTAAAGAAAGCATTCAAGATGCTTTCGGTGGGGTGTGTGTTCGGTATTCCTTCGAATGTCGTATTATACAGCCAGGCTCTTGCTGGACAACCTAGACAACCTTATCGATAAGGATCTCCATAGATAGCTCAAAAGACAATATTCTACGATCGCCCGTCAGTTACCAACGGCAAACCAAGACGGCCACATCATCGGTGCCGTGAATTATTGTTAAAGTGCCTACAGGAGAAGTTTGGACGGAAGGTGAGTGCGTGACTGTTTATTTCGATTTTTGTGGGATTTTCGAGCCACCCCTTCCGAACGAATTACATCCTTCTACGTGTCACGCCTATATAAATACAGTCCACTATCAATACGCTACAGATGGCGCTAGGTGTATTTTACACCCCGCTATCATTTGGTTCTTCGCAAGGTATGTAAGATAGGCGTGCAAATTATCCACCAGTTTTTACATCTTTATTATTAATATAGATAGATATAGAATAGTAAAAAAGCCTTGCTGAATAGGTTATACACGAGGAGCTTTACTGCTGACATGAGTATTTTACAATGTTTGACAAGTCCCTCAGCTTCCCCTCTCTCAGAATTCTGATCCGAAACGGGGCTGACAACAGATCCCGACCTCTCTGCAACGAGCAATCTGCAACAGTGCTGCCGTCGGCCAGAAGCCCTACTCCATTATTCTGAGGGGGCTAGGAATACCTGGCGACACTTCGACCCTATGGGATCTGTTGTGCCAAACCCCTGTCCGCCAAACGGTGCCCCAATCCGTTTTTGGTGGACTTCACATACGCCTTAGAATAGTTAAATACCAGTCTTTGGCGTATGCAGGTTTCCTCGCGATGTTTTCCTTCACCGAAAAACCTGTGGTATTATAATAAATCGTACTTAAGTTTTCGAAAAACTCATTGGTACGGGCCAGGATCGAACCCAAGACATCAACTAGGCTACCACGGCTCTAAGGAGTCGGGATTGTTGGACTGACGGTCCGGAGGGATTGCACAAAAGTCCTGCTTTTTTAGTTTATTAGTTGCGTAATCACATGTCTATGGTGGGGATTGAATATTCGTGAGGGTATAAAGGCGCATAGCTACCACTCACCGGCACGGAGTAGGTGTCGTCGATCTGGAACTCTGCCGGCTTGTCGTCCTGGCTGGGCATGCGCGTCTTCAGCAGATTGAGGAACATGGTCAGCAGCTCCAGGTTCTCGCCCGTCACGTTCGATACTTGGAATATGGGGCATAGCCTGGCGAGCGAGCAGGCAAACAATCAATCAATCAAGCACGGCCCAGGCACATTTTATTTAATTATTTAAATCAGATTTGGATCTATAATGGGTCAGATTCTGAAGGCATAAAGTTAAAATCTGACAGCTCTAAAAATAGTTCCGTCTGTTACCTTCGTAATAGTATGAGAGAGATAGAATTCAATTGTAGTGCTGTCAAATTTTATCTTTGTCACAGAATACTTATTAGTAGTGCCTTCAGAATCGGACCCACTATACTATTATTACGCGTCTGTGGCCTCGGGGGTAAGAGGTGGCCTATCATATCGAAAGGTCCGAAGTTCGATCCCCGGCTGGGCCATGTACCAATGGGTTTTTTCTCGAAACATAAGAACATTTACTGACTGCTCTCAAACGGTGAAGGAAAACATCCTGATGAAACCTGCATACGCCGAAGAAGAAATTCTTAGGCGCATGTGAAGTCTGCCAACCCGCACTGGGCTAGCGTGGTGGACTATAGCCCGAACGCCCTCGTTGAGAGGGTAGGCCTGAGCCCCAGCAGTGGAGACATTATTAGGCTGTTGATGATACTATTAACACAACATGTTAAAAAACTTGTATTTAGTCATCTGTCACCATTGGAAATCGATCCCATGATAATTTTTTCCATCAAAACTGTACAAGATTTATTTTTGCATTGTTAGGTCCCCGTAATTCTAGAAATGTCACATTACCTCTGAGATACGAAGTTGGTTGCGCTAACGATCACGTCATCTTTCGTCTTCACCATGACGGGCACCTTGCGGCACCCCGACGACTTGAGGATCCTAATGAGCAGCTTCAGGTTGTCCTGCAATATGTCATTGGGACTTATTGTATAAATACCATAGAAAAAGAATGAACCATAGAACCGTAATCAGCGTATAGCATGAAATAGCAATAGTATTTTACCTCAATAATTTGAGAAGTCGCTTCTTATATGGCGGGGTCAAACTGAACAACACTATCTATTTTAGTCGGGCTGTTGTTTGTTTCAGATATGTAGAAAGACATAGAAGATATTATTTCTGTCTAGCTTACTCTTACCATTTTTGTAATAAGTGTGTCCCTCTCTGATTATTATTGTTATTTTAGTGCGTCCTCTATAGTTTCTCTCTTTACGATAAATACGGATACATAGATAAGAATATTGACCCAGTCCGTTTAATGCAATTTTAAATCTTTTTAGTTCTGACTAGTCTATGGTGAAAACGGATCATGGAAGGTGTGCATGGCACTCTGGACCTCCTACATCCGTGCTCCTTATGAGCTACGTGAGAGTGTATATTGATTGACCTGCAACACGTTGGGCGGGCACATGTCGATCTTGGTGACCACCACGAACACGGGCACCGACAGCGCCAGCGCCAGACCCAGGTGCTCCTTCGTCATGCCCACTATGCCCGCATTGGCGCCAATCTAACACACGCATAGACACAAACAAATATTATTCATTCACATAACCACATACATACATAGTACAACACAACCTGACTTCTTTGTAAACAACAGACAGACAGACGGACAACAGAGTGATTCTATAAGAGTTCCTTTTTTCCTCTTTTGAGGTACGGAACCCTAAAAAATATGATTTTTGCACACCGAGGACTTAGATAAGATAAGCCTTTAATGCTGTATAAAATATTACAAAACATTATTTTTTAATTATTTTATTTTCCTTCAGCTTGCCCTTGGACATAGGCCTCTTCCCAGGATTTCCACTTCTCTCTCTCTTTTGCTTCTCTTCTCCATATTGTGCCAGCGGTTCTTTTTATTTCGTCCTCCCACCTCATTATTTGCCTTCCTCTGTTCCTTTTTCCTTGTCTTGGATACCATTCCGTTATATCTCTGGTCCATTTCTCAATATTTGATCTCATCATGTGTCCTGTCCACCTCCATTTAAGCTTTTTAATACAAGTCGTCATATCCTTTACTTTTGTTGTTTTTCTTATAGTTGTTAATTTGATTTTGTCTATCTTTTTTATTCCTAACATGCTTCTTTCCATGTTATGTTGACTGACCTTGAGTTTTTGTAAAATCTTTTTAGTAAAAGCCCATGTTTGACATCCATATGTGATGCAGGGGAGAATGCAGGTATTGAATACTTTACTTTTTAATGTTTGTGGGAAATTATTACTTTTCATTACCTCTTTGAGAGACCAATATCGTTTCCATGCACTTGCTATTCTTTGATCTATTTCCTTTGCCATCTGCCCGTTTGGGGATATAATTTGACCTAGATACGTATATTCTTCCACATATTCTACTTCTTTTTTATTTACCTCAATCTTTATTTTTTCTCTATTAGTCATACACTTTGTTTTCCCGATGTTCATTGAAAGTCCGAGGACTTATTGATCCCCTAATTTTATTTTTATTTTCCACCCTTAGAGATGTAATATTTTTTACAGTCAAAAATAAAAATCATTTGAATTTCACAATCGGCAAAGATATCGTTTAATACACACACAGAACATAAATAAAGTTAAATTGAAAAAAAAATGACTGATCAAATTATTTTCGGTGAACAAAATTTTTAGTAAAAATTTATGTTTTTTGTATAGGTGATAGATGGTAATATCTCACCATGAGCATGCCGAAGTCCGGCGCGTGGCCGGTCATGCCGAACACGGTGGTCTTGAGGTACCGCTCGTGGCCGGCCAGGTCGATGAACGTGATCACCTTGGACGACTTCTCGCAGATCTTCACCCAGTCCAGCGTGCCGTGGTCCGGCTTGTTCACCACGTTACCTGCGCGTTACACGGCTCGTTCAATACAACAAAGCAAGTGCTTAGTTTTTTCGGTAATTACTAAAATATATTTTAAATCTATTATCAGCAGCCCTTTTCTACGCAAAGACTTATTTTCCGTTTTTCTATTCCATGTGACGTCTGCTTCTTTTTTTATATCATCTATCCATCTTTTTCTAGCTCTGCCTCTAGATCTTCGTAAGGGGCGGGCAGTGACTGGATGCGGAGAACCGAGGATCGGGTTCAGCCGCCTTGGGGGTGGCCTATGTCCCAGCAGTGGACTAGTACAGGCTGATGATGATGACTCACCCATGCTGTCGAAGCCGAGTATGTCGTTGCCGACGGAGCTGGTGCGGCCGCTCTCCATCTCGTGCTTGTGCCGGAACAGCCGCTGGCGCGCGTACCCGCGCCCGTTGTCCAGCTCGCCGTGCGTCAGCACGCCCAGCAGCGTCGACTTGCCCGCGTCCACGTTGCCCACCACCGCCACCCTGCGTCACACACTACATTGATAACTACATGTTTCTCGCGGCTTTGCTTGCGTAGAAAAGTTATTCCCGCGGGAATAAACCGTTTCTTAGTGCACGTCAAAACTAGGTATATGAGGGACTCACGGGAGGGACTTCTGTGCGAATTTTCAAGTCTCCAGGCTCAGAGGTTTGAGCTGTGCGTTGGTCAGACAGTGAGTCAGTCAGTTTCTTCTTTTATATGTATTGACCTGATGCCGGCGCTGCAAGTGTAGCATAATGTGACGCCGAAATGACGAGACCGAAACTCATCGAAATCATGAAAATCAACTTTAAGCTGCATTAGCACGACTTCTGTCCACATCCGTTTGTTTGTTTTGTTTTTAAAATTACTTTATTAACATAAATAATTAATTACAGTAAAATTAAAACTAAATCTGAAGTTACATTGCTATGTGTTCACTTGTTGAGGCTGAAGGCACGTTTAAAAACTTTTAAATATGAACTTAATTTATCTATTTAAAGCATGATTATTAAGTAGTTTCTATGAGTATATGGTATGCGCATTTTGATATTATTGCACATTTGTTGCATGAATAGAAATAAACAAATAAATAAATAACCTAACGGATAAATAACCTAAAGATCCTACCCGTTTAGGGTAGGTTTACGACAATTGTAATTACTACCCGTTACTTTATGTAAATTGAATAATGAGCATTTTGAAATTGAATTGAATAAATGAGCATCGCACATATTGTGCGAGTTTGTTTACCTTGTATGGTCGACCGCACGTCAGTGGAAACAAAACCAATGTAAGCAGGTCTCTCATAGTATTGAAACTTCCTAATAGGCTAGGCCAGCTCAAGGTCAAAGTGTTTCTACTGACGTGCGACCGACTGTACCATCATGTAGGTATGTTTTGTAGCACAAAATAAATAATCATTCTATTCTGTGAATTCTCTTGCTGTTAATGTGTGTGTAGTCATTATGTGCTTGTAAAATGTATTCTATTGTGTGCAATGACCTGATCTCCATGAAGTCTGTGTGGTCTAGCTGCGTGCGCAGCAGGTACTGTCCGCACAGGCCGGAGCCGCACTCCCAGCGGCGCAGCTCTACGCACGACACGCGCTCGCTCACCAGTGACTGCAGCGTCGCCACCGACGCGCTGTACTCGTCCTCCGTCAGACCCCGCCCGTCTGCGGCAAACAAACAAACCTCACTTTGAGCCACAGAATACATACACTCATCTATAAAAATAAAATTGAATCGCTCAATGTATTGCTAAGCGCAACACTCGAGAGCGGCTGGACCAGTTTAGAAAATCTGTTAAAACACCACATTTTTAAGCATTCGTTAATCTGGGACAATAAACCTGGATAAAAGTGTTTTTAATAGATTCTTCTTCATATGTCAATATTTATAATAATATTGATTATAATATTTACATTAGTGTAAACTCCATATTATAACAAACTACTATGAAAATAAAAGACTGAATAAAAGACAACAGGCGTATGGCGAGAATAAAATTTGAATTTAATATTTATTTTATCTTCATATCACAAAAATGGTTTACTACAGCTACAGTGCATGAATACATGCATAAATGAAATTACTGATTAGATTTAGGTTTCCTATATACGAATACAATAGGTACCTAATGTTTTACATTTTCATTCAGTGTTTGTGACTTTGTATTCTGTAGTCATTAAACAACAGATAAGGCAATCTCCAATTGCAAAATTAGAAGCGTGATTTATCTCCTAGCGATAATGATATGCGATGATTGACTGTGTTTTATCACTGACTGATAGAGAAAGTATTTTGAATAGAGATTAATGAATACTCAATATCTACATTACAAAATAATGAGATAGGTATTGTGTATGATGAAAGAATTTTTTTTATGCAGGCATCAAGAATTAATTCTTAAAAATTTTTTTGTCAAAAAGATATTAGATTTTTATTATTAAAGTTTATATACCCACTTTGGGGTCGCTGCTTGCAGGAGATAAATGAAACGACGGGTTAGAAAGGGATAGTAATATCCTGTGTCCCCACACCCACCTTCTCCATGGCCGATGTCATATATAATTTCCCCATTGCCCGCTTCCAGCCTTTCCAACAACTGCTTCCTGAGCAGGTCATACTCGTCGGCTGTTGGACTAACGAGAACCATCTGTAACAAATGTGACAACATTCATACCATACTTGTTGTACTATCAGTAAATACTTTTATAACCAGAACTCATTGTTTAGATTTAAGTACTTAAACCTAATAATAACAATGGCAGTTGTAAATGTAAAAGCTAGCTGTTAGTTATTATCATTTGTATGGACTTGTAGATACTACAAGTTTATTTTATTTTGGGCAATGTTTCTTAGAAAATTATAATAATTTTTAATTTAGGAAAAAACGAGATTATTTTTGTATCTTTGTAAAACTGATTTAATGATAATTTAATATTGATAAAATGAGTTGCAAGACACTTTATTTTATTGTATTTTATTTGGAACACTTACAGCTAATATTTACGACTACATACAATACTTATATATCTCTTAGCCATTGATTAGTGTCCAATTGATATGAAATGCAGCATTGCAATGAGTGGTTGTAAAACCATAAGTAGTTTAAAGTTAAAACTCCACTGTTGGGTTATTAATTAGTCAACCCTTTATGGACTTATGGGATTTCTTCAATATACAGAATATTGCAACACAATTTCATTGTACAATTTTATTCATTTAGGTACATGATGCAATTCTACTCAATCTACTTCCACACACAAAGAAAGTACAACAAAAAAGTTATAAAAGCTTCAATAGTAAATAAAACTGTAAAATAAAGTTGGATATCATATCAGCCTCCTATTGTCAACTGCTGGATTTGGTAGTGTTAAAAAATGTGTGTGTATAAAACATAACTAGTATCCTATGTACATTTAATTTTATTTATTTATTTGAAAATCACACAGCGTGAAAATTATAATTTATAACAGCGGTTAAAATTCAGTAAGCCAACATGTATACTCTTGTACTGTCAAATGATGATGTAAAACGAAAAATTATTGGGTACTTGTTCGAGGTAAGACTAGAAGTTAAGAATTAACAATATCAGCAATAAACTTTCTTTTCTAACAAGCGGAATAAGATGTAATTAATACGAATTAGCTTTATTTTAATTTAGTAAACCTAATTAAAACATATTAAAGGAATATATCTAGCGCGATAGTACTGTGAAGCTTATAACATGCAGTGTATTGTGGGGTACTTTCATAGGTAAGGAGGGAAACATATGTTGGTAAACAAAAACTTCACTTAGCTCAGTACCTTGCCTCTGATGCTGGAGTAGTCTGTCTCATTCTCAATCATGGCTTCCCCCTCGCCGATAGGGCTCATCTTGGCGTCCGGTGACTCCGCAATCTCGTCCATGTCTACTGAAGTTCGTTTGTATCACCAGTCAAGGAACTGTTACACCATTATGTCATCACATAACTCGCATGTATACACCTCCCCTCGGTTGGGAATATCTACAAAACGTAGCACACAACGTTAAAACGTAAATAATACAGCTAGGAGCGAATTAACACGAGGAATTAATCAAAATATCGACGATAAACGCTTGGTTGCTTTGGATTGATTTATAGCACATTCTGACCACAAATGCACTTGTTTTGGCAAAAGGTGCACTGCGTTCTAATAAGATACCAATAACACTCACAAGGTATTTTAACTATCAGCCAAATTGTAATGAAAATAGATTTCTGCAAAATAAAACAGATGGAACAAATGCCAACTTTTTGACAACGCACCGCTCAACAGTGTTGCCAGCAACTCTGAAATTGATGTCGCCATTTTTCACAGCATAATATGTAGCCTAAAGTAGCCGAATTTTGCAGTACTAGGTATTTCATTATTTAATAGATAATTGCGGTAGTCATTAGCAGCAAAGTGACTACGCACTTAAGACTTTATAGCATCCTAAATTTTGTTCTATGACAAACTCGGTCACTAACCCGACTCTAACCAAGGGATCTATTTTTTAACATATGCTCGTAAAGACTCAATTCGCCTAAATTAGATAATTGTCCCTGAAATAGCAAAAGCGACCAGTCGCCTCTAAAATTTTTTTGTCGTCGATTCTCCTCCAGAGTAGCCTAAATGGCGAAAAATTGCATAAGTTGGCAACACTGCCATTCATCGCTCAGCTTTGGCTCAAAAGGACTTTGTTTCCAGAGCCGTAAAGCCTAGTTTAAAAAAAAACGCTCAGCTTCTTTATTTTTTGCTATATTAAAAGGCAAAGGAGTTTAGGTATATTCAGTCTGGACTTTCTGTATAGAGTTTGGGGTGGGATCAAAGAGTTTGGAATACGTAGGGCCGCGCGGCGATATGCTTGAGCATGCGCATTCTGTCGGTAGGATACATGACCTGAGCGGGCATACGCCCAAGAAGTGTGGTGTAAATAGTGCTTTAGAATTATAATATGTGCTCTTCTGCTATATCGACAAGGTCAAAATATCAAAAATTAAACCGCTCTTGACTGTTTCCGGCATCTCTCAGAGATTAAAATCACTGCGTACGTTTTATCTCCGAGGTTTCCGGGGACCTCAGCTTTCAAGAATTTGACATTTGATTGAATGCTAAGTAAAAAAACCTAATTGAAATGGTTGAGTAGGTGTAACCATCAATATTCAATCATCAAACCAATATGGACGATAAATAAATAATGGAAATTAATTCTTGGGTCGGTCGAGTCGATTCGAATGTGAAGACATTTTTTCCCGTCTGTAATCATATAGATTTTGAGTATTTAAAATCTACCAAAATAATATGATTCTGTGGATACCCTTATCCTTGAACAATCAATATGGGTGAATTCACTACATCCGATTGTTCCTGGAAGAAAATGGTGATAGCTAAAGCAAATGATCAGTGGATCTCTACCATCAAAACTGAGCAGACCGACAGCGTCGAGAGCACCGCAGGTTTCAGCCTCGAAGACGAACAAGCACCTTACAGCAACATGAAGCAGGAACAGGTAGAGATAAGCGTCGTGCCGAGTTACCCAAACATGTATGTAAGTGGCGATAGTGCGGATGGGTTGACGCAGGACCCACTGCTTGTCACGCGGCCCTTGAAGCGCCGTCGTCGAAAATTTTCAGGGCCGAAGAACGAGTCCTCAGAGGAGAGAGCGGCGCGACTGGCGAAGATGTCGGCGTACGCCGCGCAAAGACTCGCCAGTGAGACCGCGGAGCAGCGCGCCGCGAGGCTCAAACGTATGTCGGAGTACGCAGCGAGACGTTTGGCGCAGGAAACTGGCGAGCAGAGGGCCAAGCGGCTCGCTCGGATGTCTGCATATGCAGCCCGTAGACTTGCTAAAGAAACCCCGGAACAGAGGCAGGCGAGGCTATCTAGAATGTCTGCATATGCGGCCAGGAGGCACGCATTGAAGAAATTTGGGAGCCCTGGCACTTCAGAAAATATGTTTTCACATTTTGAACAACAAATCACAAACAATATGCCTGACCAAAGTTAAAAATATTTTATGGGATATTTTCGCACATATTTTTTATGCATTTGTGGTAGTTTTATTTGATGTCAATATTTCAGTCATTATTTAATTTAAGTTGTAATGTACCTTTATATATTTTAATTGTTCATAAATTAGTAGGCCCAATTATAGTCTTAAGTTAATTTTATTTATCAGAACTTGCCACATTTTTCTATTTCATCGATTTGTAATTTTATTATAAACTGATAAACTTATATTTTTTCAATTTTTACTTTGCATTTAGCAGACTTTCAAAATATAGGCAAATTGCCAATTTTTACTTCGCCGCTTTTAAATCTTCACGACGACTTTTTAAAACAGACTTCAAAAACCTTAATAAAGTTCTAATTGGCTTTAATTGGGCCAAATGAGAAGTAAAAAATTAAAACTGTCGGCATAAATCGAAAATAAACTTAGGAAGTAGACAAGGATGAAAGTCGGCTAAGTTCTGAATTCATTAATTTAGTACTATAAAGTTTTTGGGTACCGCTCTGTACGTGATTACCTATCGGGTTTATATGAGACAAATTATTTTGCCAGCGCGGCGGCGCCGCCGCCGCCGCCTCGCCGTTCGTAGATCCCATGGAAAATTCACAGTGTAGCGGTGCTACCGCCCGCCGTAGCGGCGTTGACGCTCATTATAATAGACCTATCAAATCAAGGGTGGTATTATAGACAGCGGCGCCGCCGCTGCGGCGGGCGGTGACCCCGCTTCTCTGTGAGATTAGGCCGCTGTTTGTATATTGCGTCTCATACAAACTCATGTAATCTCGTAAGAGCGAAAGCGCCGCGCGCCACGCTGCTGCTGTAACTTCAGAATAGGGGCAAGTGTATACTTTAAATTACCTATATTCTGTATTCTATTGTTTTTACTTTGGGATCATAGTGTACCAGTAAAAAAAGTGTGCACCAAGTACTGAATATTTTAATTAAATTAGAGCAACTAAAATGTAGTACCTATTTATAATTAAATTGTGGCATCTTTTCAGGTGTTAAAAGAAAAGAAAAAATATATAACATTATTTACTTTAATCAAAGTAACAGAAATAAAGAATTTGATCAAACAAGCAAATTTCTTTTATATACATTTGAGATTCAATATCATGTAGATGTTTTGCTAACAGATTGATCTGAGATGGATAGATGTTATACTTCTGGAATAAATAAATATTATTATAATTAGTATGTAGAAGTCATTCGCCAGTGTGAGATCGCGATCCACTGTTTTCTCTTGGTCCTACTGCTATATACTATGTTAGCAAATCATCTTGCCATATCCTTGGCTTATTGCAAAAAGTCAACTGTAGGTGTGGGCACAGCTTTTAATTTAGGGGGGTCTCTTACAGAACTTAATTTTTTTTTTGCACACAGCTGGCATTTTGGGAGGTCGTGTGTAAATCCTAGGGTCGCGCCTGAGCATAGAAATATAAGTCCAAGCGAGCGGGAGCGTAGCGAGCTTTTTCCGTTGTTCTGTGCGCCTGAGTGACTTCTTGGAATAAGCCCAACTCTATTGTATATATATAGCTTGTATACAGCTTGGTGCATGTGACAACGTCGTAACATAATAAGTACTTTGTCACATGTGGGGCTGTCTGTAGCACTGTGCACCATTCTATGTGAAGAAAAAGACTACGGTAGCATGCACGTATGGCAACGCGCCTGCTAGACTAGCATCTAAGTTGTATTCACAATGCAAACTAAAACTAAAGAGCTTTTAAACTTGTGCAGGCCTCGGCTCGTCATTAATCTAGGAATGTCATTGTCAAGAATGCCTTACATAAATACATGCAAATACGGTTTATACGATTTCTTGCTTCTGCTTCTTTATCTTAAGTTATACCTATATTGGTTTTTATACACTAGAAACAATTAGGCTATATTTAGTTTTACACTGTCTAATAAATAATTTGATATTATAACTCACTTATCTAAAAGAGATTATAATAAATGCCATAATGAATGTTATATTACACCTATAACAAGTAAGACAATCCAGGAAAGAATTTTAAAAAATTGTCATACGAAAATAAAGGACGGAAGTAATCTACAATACTTTTTAAAATATACAAATAAAATACGCCCTCCTAGCTATAAAGTATTACAGCAGATGCACAAATTACACTGAGTCCATAAACATCATACTTCTCAGTACGGCGGTAAGAAATAGATAGTGTGGTTGCGGGCGGCAGGAGGGGCGGGGGCGGAGCGCTAGCAGGCCGTGTCGGCCGCCAGCGGAGCGCCCGCCGCCGCCGGCGCCAGCAGCTGCCGCGTCGACGACGTGGAGCTGTACGAGTCGCCGGACGAGCGCACGCTCGACTGGCTCAGCGGGGTGCCTGCCGCAAGGACGGACAACCAGTTTGGTTGGTTTCACAGCTATACCCGGATGGGTCTCCCGGAACGGAGATACACGTGAGGGGCTAGAACGTCGTTTCACAGCGACCCGGAGCGTGTCCCGTACGGAACAATCCGGGGCAGTCTCACGTGTCTCTCCTCCGGCAGCCTGTACGGGACTGACTTACAGCTGTGAAGCCAGCCTTAGAGAATCGGGAATAGAGTCGAAAGTTTACTGCGCTTTTCTGAATCCACAAACTAAAATTTTACGGCAATAAAAGGATGAAAATATGTAGTTCCGTCAAATTTAAATGTTTTCACACTGTATAATGAATGATAATGGGTAGTTACCAGGCAGCGACGTCACGTGGTGCGGCAGGGCCCAGCGCTGGGGCGTGCACTCCCCAGACGCGTTGTTCGCCGCCTCCTACAACACACACACCCATGCAGTTGTACACATTCAGTTCATCTGATGGATGATCACTTCTACACCGTCACACTACACTTACAGCGTATTGATTCAAGAAACGATCATGGTTGACGGCTGATAAAAATATGCTGTATGGAAACAATGTCGCATTAGAAATTAATTTTTCAAAAAAATAAACATCACCATTCACGCGTAAGGGTTAGTTCAGACCAAGCGGAAATTTGCCCGAGCACTTTTTGACGCCATTGTCAAATGAACCATATCACTATAAGCCTAAAGAATTCTAATGCCTAGTTTCAAATATGTCTTTTTGTTATATTATTACTGTCATCGCACCTACCACAATCTATCAGCACGACCCAAAGGTCAACTGCTAGATAATGCCTCCGGCATTAAGTTCGCCTTTTGTACAAAAACATGTGCAATAAAGTTTAAAATAAGTAAATAAAGAACAAAATCGTATGAATGGCCTCGAGTCTCGCGCTAAGTCATCCATACGATTTTGTTCCTTAGGCTATAGTGATATGGTTCATTTGACAATGACGTCAAAAAGTGCGCGGGCAAACATCCGCTTGATCTGAACCGACTCTAAAGAATATCAATTTTGTAAATAATATTAGAACTTCAAATTTACTTTATTGAAGCTACCTGCTTCATTAATGAAAATTTGAAGTTCTAATTCTTTACAAAATTGAGATCTAAGTACGTCCAAAGTAGGTATTCTTTGTACCAACATTTCTTGCATTTCGGTTCATAACTGTAAAAGTAACGACAGAACCATTGGAACGGACGATCTTAGTGTCGGACTACGGAACCATAAAAATGAAACATTTGTAGGCAAATGTAACGTTTGTTTATATTCCATTAATTTCAATTATGTTACGTTCAATTACCATTGTATGACACAACAGTAAAGCAATTCTTTGAACCAATATGCAGTAGGTACAGTAGTATGACAGCCATTAACCCAAAACGACTAGTTAAATGAATGACAATGAATGCGCAAATTATACCACAATGCACACAACAGAACCGCTACCAAAAACATAAAGTACAACTGAAAACATTAATGGCCAACCGTACGCACACAATAAAAAGCTGAATGACGGACGCCACACCTACGATGATCACTCTCTCAAAGGATTGGCTAAGGTCCAGGGTCTTATTCTCCCCTAAGTGGGTACTCGTAAGGTCCCCAATTTATTATGTAAGTTAGTATAATCTGGAGATGGTAGTAGGGAGAAGAACAACTTTCAAATTAGCAAAGAATCCCTCGGTTTGGCGGAGCCCACTCCCTTGGGGGAACCAAAACATATTTTTTTTCTTGTCTTGTATTCCTGTTTTCCCCCACTAACGTTTTTCCCGTTGTTCACAGGAGGTGACGAATGTGTGGGGGAAAACCGGTTTATATGGACAAGTGTATGTATGTATATTATGTATGTACTGTGACTACATGGGGTTAAATGAACAACAAAAAGAGCAGCAACATTGTCCACAAACGGTTTGCGTTTGCTCAATACCCTGGTCGCAAAAGCACACTGAAGGGTTCTACAGTTGTCATCATGAGCTACCTGTGGACCTCTGGACCCCGCCGTTGGACTTACGGGCTTGGTCGGTTTGGGCACGGTCAGTATGGTGGTGTTGGTGTCTTCAGGCGTGAAATAGTCCGAGTCCTCGCCGACGGGCGGCGACCCCGCCTCCGCGCGGGCCTGCGCCCCGCTCGCTGCGTGCGCACCGTACGTACTTAGTTAGAGCCTAGCGGACTGCGGCGCGTTAGTGGCGCGCGTCGGGGATAAGACGCGGCCTATCATATCGAAAGGTCCGAAGTTCGGTCCCCGGTTGTGCCATGATCCAATGGGTTTTTTCTCGAAACTCAAGTATATTTACTGACTGCTTTCAAACGGTGAACCATACAAAAACATATTCAAGCAGCGATATGTAAGCCCAGATTAAAGATAATGGCAAATACATCAAGACAAGTGCACGATAGGTACTGAATGCCTGTCACTACAGGTATGTAGCCACTTGGTTTCGCAACTATAGCAACCCGCGCCGCAGTTCGTCGCCACATCCAGCGGGCGACCCGCAGCGGATTGACCGATTGACTGTTTACAAAGCCATAGTATTTGGGACAGAGCCCAAATACTATGGCTTTGTAAACAGCGGACCGTCCGCCGGAACGGGCGACACCGGCGTGCACGCTGCCGCTTTGAACAGAGCGAATTCCGCCGCCGATCGTCCGCTCCTCATTGCTCATTGTACGGTCGACCGCACGTCAGTGGAAAAAAAACAGTGTAAACTGGTATCGCATAGTATTTTCCCTGATAGGCTAGGCCAGCTCAAGGTCAACGTGTTTCCAGTGACGTGCGGCCGACTGTAAACACGTTCTTTCTATGCCCTTTACTACACGTTAAAACACAAGGACCCGCTTGTCTACACTAATTCATCCCCAATATACTTGAAAGCATAATTTCTACTGAAGGTTTAATGTATCTACTGAAGTGGCAAATTAACAAAAATAATTAAAATAACTTATTTGTTTTGCTCATAAAGGGAATAAAACTTAGAAAAAACTTTCAAAGTAACTAATTGCGTATTATTATACACCCGGCCTCCAAATTATTACAAAACATAACATTTCCATAACCAATATAAAACTTCCTCATTCCACAAACATATCCTGGCATACCAGCGGCTTAGGAAGCATGATCAGTATGGCTATTCAATCTTATTTATACGTAACTGACATACGGGAGTAACAGAAAGTACCGCTTAGCAGGTAGGGCGTACGCTGCTGTTGTTCTGAATTCGATGGCAGACTGGTTCAATTCATTTATTCATTAACAATAATTATTGTATATGCTTAAAATAATACAATATAAATTAAAATTCAACATCGATGCTTTGAGCTAACAAATATAGTTTATATTATGAACTATTTAGTTTATATATTAGGTTAGGTAAATATATAATTTATAATATATGTATTATTATATATATTTATATGTATGTATAAGTATATGTATTATATATGTACTTACTGTATATGTAAATAAATAATCTGTGTAATAGTATGATCTATGTAATTGTAATGTATCATTTTGGTTTATGTATTTTTAGGGTAAGTTTACAGACAAGTAGTTCTTTCTCCTACTTTACTACGAAATTGTGGTACTTAACGCAAAAGCTAATCCTCTCAGTAACTCTAAGGTTGACTGGAAGAGATCCCTTAGTGGGATAAGTCCGCCTTTGTACTTAGTTTCACTGGTTTTACTATCTGTTATTGTAATGTTTTTAGTACAATAAAGTATTTACACACATACATACATACATAAAATTAAATAAAAATTAATAGCACTAAAATTAAAGTAAATAACTCAAAATTAAATCAGATAAAAAAATTTAAATAAAAAAGGTTGATTTATGTACGGCGTCCACATGAAAATTTCTATTCTCGACCCCAAGTCAAGCGAACCAATCTTATTTTTTACAGCTAGCTGTTTCCCGCTGCTTCGCCCGCGTTATATATATTTTTTTAAACAAGGACTATTTGACGTCCATGCCAGCCTCATAGTGAAACACAAGTACTTCGGAGGATCAGGCAGGCCGACAGCGCTTAGCGAAACCATACACCAGTCGTGCCTCATCCCTATATTAATTGGGATATCAAATGCAAAAGATTTTTTCAGATCCGACAGGTAGTTCCATAGATTAGCGCGTTAAAACGAACGAAGTCTTCATTTTATTTATTTAATAATTTATTGTATATATTTTTTTATTATATTAGTATTAGATATTTGTACAAATCTGCCATCGACACCAGAAGCGAAGCCATAGACGATCGGTGATATTGTAGTGTGGGTGGGGTGGGGTGGGTGGCCAGCGGTCACGGGTACGTACAGTTGTGCCGTTGGTCGGGCTCGTCGGCGTCGTCGATGTGCGCGAGCGCCGGCGCCGCCAGCCGCAGCGCCTCCTCCGCCCCCTCCGCGCACCCGCCCCGTGGGACGCACCCCTTCGCCACCTGACACGGAGACATTTATAAAATAGCGGCAGAAATTGAAATGGTTTTTTTTTTCAGAAGATGTATGTAGCGGCAGGAAAGTTAATTTTTTCGCCACGGGACAGAACAAAAATATACACAGCGAAGCATTCATTTTGAATCAAATCAATGTGGAATAGAAATACATGGTAATTAATAAAATTTCACGAATATTGTCTCCCCGAACATTCCCCACCTTCACGACTTTCCCTGACACTGTTCTACAGCGAGGATCAACCCCGAACGAACAGTCGAAATGAAAAGCAGGGTGTTTAACTTGGGAGAAAAAGTTCAGTATATATAATTATGTATATTATACAGAACCAGCACGTACCCCGTTGTAGGCTACGACGGGTGCGGGCGGCTGCGTGAGCAGCGGGGACAGCCGCTCGGCGTCGCTGTCCGGCTCGGCGCCCGCGTCGGGCTCCGCGCTGGGCTCGGCGCGCGGCGAGCTGCGCGCAGACGTCTCGTCCTCGGAGCCGGACGCCTCGTGCGCAGACACGCCGTCCGCCAGGTACTCGGACGTCAGTGATGACTGCCGGACGTAAGAATACTGTCTAAGTCACATTTTAGGATCCAGTTGTATCAACAAAGTATCGGCAACTATGCCACCACTGTGATGTTATACCTTGGAGGCGCTGCGCGTGCCGTTGAGGGGGCGGGCGCAAAGCAGCGGGCTGCTGGCGGCCGGCTTCTCCTCGGCGCGCTTGGCCTCCTCCTCGCGCGCCAGCAGCACTGACATGCGGAACTGGGAACAACGTACATTTGATTTTTACCTCCTGCCACACTGAACAAACAATCAGAAAAAAGCTTAGCAAAAAGGATACTTATGGTGTATCCGTACCTCTGGTGTGGTTTGTCGATCGCGCACGGGCACCGGCGGCGGCGGCGGCTTGTCCTCCTTGCCGCCCTTGCCCTTCCGGCTGCCGGAGCTCACCAGGCTCGTCGACGAGCTGCGCTCCAGGTTGCACCGGTTCAGTATCTCGGCCGCCTGAACACACATGACGATGATTGGTCTACATGAATAAAAGATCTGACTTTAGTCTCAGCAGCCTATCCGCGGTAACGTATTGATCCAGTTTTCACGTAGGGGGTATGGACCCATCAGGGCTCGTAGCCCGGCAGGGTGTGTACCTGGGACGCGGTGTCGGTGTCGGGGCTGGCGATAGCGGGCGCCGCGAGCGCGGGCGCGGCGGGCGCGACAGGCAGCGCGCGCGCCGGGTGCGGCCCGTTCAGCGCCTCGATCAGCGACACGGGCTCGTAGCCCGGCGGGATGTTTTCCATGCTGCCCTGTACACAAATATAATTTGTAGCGAGTGTAGAAAGTAGCAAGTGTAGATAGCTCAAAGAATTGCAAAGCTTAAGTGGCATCGGGCGGGGCACATCGCTCGTAGAACTGACGGCCGTTGGGGCAGAAAGGTTCTCGAGTGGCGACCACGTATCGGAAGACGCAGCGTAGGCAGCCCTCCCACAAGGTGCACCGACAATCTGGTGAGGTAAGCGCGGGACCGGTCGTCGTGGGGATCCCTGGGGGAGGCCTCCGCCCAGCAGTGGACGCCTTTCGGCTGATGATGTAGAAAGTGTTGGCCTGGCAGCGCAGCGAGATACAAGAGTGACTCACGTCCGGCGGGCTGGCGGCGGCGGCGGCGGCGCCCGCGCCGACGGCGGCGGCGGGCGGCAGCGCGGGCGCGGCGGTGGCGCGCTGCAACGCGCGTATCTGCAGCAGCGCGCGGAAGGGCGCGCGGCAGATGGGGCAGTTGTTGGCCTGGTAGCGCAGCGAGTCGGCGCACGAGTTGCACAGGCACAGGTGGCGGCACGGCAGGATGAGCGTGTCGCGCACGTCGCACATGCAGATCACGCACTCCGAGCCGCCGTCCTCAGTTTCCTCGTCAGAGCTCGGCTGCACCGATCAAACGATTTTAAAAACAGCCTTCCCTGTGTGTACACCGAACCTCAAACTTTTGTAACACTTAAACTCTTTGTATTGTTTGTTTCCCTGTATTTTCAACCGACTACAAAAAAGAAGGAGGTTCTCAGTTCGACTAAATTTTTTTGTGTATATGTTACGCGATATCCTCGCCGATTAAGAACCAATTTGAATGTTCTTTTTATTGAAAAGAATATACTTCGAGGGTAAGAGTGGAAAATTAGGGGATCAGTAAGTCGTTGTACATAAAATTAAAAATTTTTACCAAGTAGGTTTATTTTTTTGGAAAACTGTATGTACAATAAATTTGTGTGTATAACACGTTATTAGCTAAAGTGTATTTATGTCATTCCTAATCAAATGAAAATCTTTACAAAGTGATTCTAACTATGTTGTAATAGGTAAATTGTTTGTAATAGGACTCCTGAAATACAGCTTGACTAGTTTGGGAGTCAGGGCTTCGATATAAAATGTATGCATCTTAATAAGTGAATAAAGTTTATGTTTATTGATGTAAATAGGACTTCCTCAAGAAGCCTAAAAAGTAAAAAACCAATAGAAGTTACCTTAGTGTCGAGGCTCTTGTTCTCGATGCCGTATATCTCCTGCAGCAGGTAGCACAGCCCGTCCACGAACAGCTTCTGCTTGAGCGCCTTCAGCACATACGTGCCGTCCGAGTGCTTCTCCACCACCGCGACCGTCGTGTGCGACTGACGGATCTCTACAATCATACAATATATTTTTTAAATCATGCAATACATTAAAAATATTTTTAGAATAGTCATTCTATTCTAAGTATATAATTTCCGCTACAAAACACATTCACAAATTATTAGAAATTATCTTAGATATAATACCAGACTATGACACGCGACTTGAAGTGGCGGTGGCGGCCAGTTGCATAAATGTGAGACTTCAAACATGCGCGTTCATTATTTGTGTGTTGTGGCTGCGGCCTGCGACAGGCCGCCACCGCAGGCCGCCTGTGTCTGGGACACGCTTAATAACGTGCTACCTTCTTGCCCCTCGTCGACCACACAGTAGATGGCGATGGGTATGATCTCCCGGTCGGCGTTGTATAACAGGTCCTCCTCTGGGTACTTGGACGGGTCAAACACGTGCGAGATCTGGCAGAACTGCTGGTTCGCGCCCTTCTTGTAGTGATACGTCTGCGATGTGGTGTTCAGCTCGCGCGGGTAGTAGCTGGTGGAAATTAATTGGTATAAACAATGGGAAAATGGTGCGCTTTCTGGTCGTGCGCAGCTGTCCAGAATAACCGCCAGCCGCTTCGAGCTGAACAGGCAAAAGCCACAGCTTAGTAGGGGAAGAGCCCAGGAATGAAGCCAGTACGAATTACCAGCAGTCAATTTAATTCTCTAACTTAGAAATTTATATAAGATCTGAAACTGCACTTGGATAGACAGCTTAACTGATGGTAAATTAAAAAATACTTGCAACTTTTGTATTGCAGTACAAGTGGATGATTTATGCCTTTATAATATATAAAGACTGTATTTCTATCATGCTCACTAAACTCTTCAAATCAGAACATAGCAATTCATGCATAGGTAAATATACATAGGTAAAGGTTAAATTAAGATAGCACTGTATACTATATCATTGAAGTTAGTAAGTAATTCAAAATTCCTAATTGTCCATAAAATTAAATAAAATAACATTTATTTATACATTACATAATAATTTCATTTCAGCAGAAATAGGTATGAGGGATGGTCCCTACCTATACCGATCCTGGACTAAATTGAATTACATATTATTGTACTCACATAACACCAGTAGGAGTAACTTCTTCTGTGCAGAAATAGAATACCGTAATAGCACATCTAGCGTCACAGTCAAATGTGAACTCTATGTTATAATATGTCCCTTTTCCATTGCCGTCGACCGCCTTTAACATTCCATCTCCAATTTTGTTTGTGTCTGTGAGTTTGCCCACAGGTTCTGAACATCGGACAAACCGCAGGGACTCTTTGCGGATGTTCACAAGGCTCTTTAAGGTCTTTGTCGGTTCATTTGACTGTGGTGGTGGATATGGGAACTGAAACAAATTTGTCTGGTTCAGGTAGAAGAAAATTTAACAAAAGATTGAAGAGACAAGGCTTTCATTATCAGGACTACATGTGGCTTCAAAGGGATTCTGATGTTGAATTTAGGATGTCCCAAGTATCTTTTATGTAATCTTATTGGTTTAAAATGGCTCTGCACAAAAAAAATTAGTTTTCCAGTTCCAAAGAGTTGAATAGTTAATGTATACGTAATAATTGAATACGTAACAATATCTGTACTGGCATTGAACAAATCAAAAATGTTGCTGTCCCATAATAAAATTTAATACTCCAGATCATGTTGACATTCTGGATGTGCAAAGGGGAAACAATAGTAAATTATGATGAAAATAAACTGTCAAAGCTGCTGTGACCAGTTACAGAGATGAATGTCTACATCTGTTCACAGCTGTGGTTCATGACATGCCACTTCCCACTACATCCTCATCAACAGCCTATTAATCTCCCCACTGCTGGCGCTCAGGCCTATCCTATCAACGAGGGTGTTTGGGCTATAGTCCACCACTCTAGCCCAGTGCGGATTTGTGGACTTCACATGCGTCTAAAAATTTCTTCTTCGGCGTATGCAGGTTTCCTCACGATGTTTTCCTTCACCGTTTGAGAGTAGTCAGTATATGTACTAAAGTTTCGAGAAAAACCCATTGGTACATGGTCCAGCCGGATATTCAACTTTGGACCTTATCCCCGAGGCCACTGACGCTCCCACTACATCCTAATGTGACCTTTTTTTGGTGTTTATTTTGTGCACTGAACCTGAATTTGACTTGCAAAACTAAAAAGGATTCAGATTAACTCAATAATCAATAAATAATCAGATGTAAAAGTTCTTAATCATTTCATTACTCACTGGTGTTGGTCTACTCCCAAGGAAGTTAAGATCAGCGTTTTCCCCAAACAGGTATGCTTCGGGCTGTGGAGTATCGAACCTTTCGCCCCCCATGATGAAGTGGCTGCCAAAGTAGTTGCCTGCACATCAATGTAATTATTTGTCAGTCACATTTCAAGGTCCACGATATAGAGATTTTGTGTCGTCTTGCTAAGCTAGCTAATGCTTTACGAAAGGTTTATGAATAACAGCACAATTTGTGCAGTGGCAAAGTAACAGGACAATTGAATTAGTCGCTAAAATAAACGCAGCAAACGGTAGAATAGGTCACGATATTTATTTTACCAGATCTCGGAGGATATTTGTATGCGTGGTTCGATACCACATCAGCTTCTTCAACACCAGCATGTTGTCTGCTGGTCAAAGCACCCATTTTAACAACGGCGCTGCTTTTTAAACTAAAATTATGATACGGAATCAATATTATATTAACAAGAAAACACAAAAACACTGGAAATGTAAAGATTCATCTGCAGATTGACAGTTCACGTTTCGTTCCTAAACTCTGGCCAATGGCCATAGTAGTTTTAAAAAAGTAGGTTTTGGCTTGGTTACTAGATTTCTTTAAATCTATTAAACCGTCGTGTCGGTTACAGCAATCCTCAAAAATAGGGCACGAGCTAGACGCGGTTTCACATAACTTCATTATGTTAAGATTGTAGTATTATAATCTATGGTTTTGAAGTGCTTATGTACTCTGTGTGTTTTGTACTCTGTGGATTGAGGCCCAATAAAGATGGCGAACGGCTAACAAGTTTTTCATTCTAAAATTCCATCCTTAATACGCTTCCACTGCGCTAAACCAGTAAAAGTTAAAGTAAAAGGTAACTAATACAAAAGTATAAAAAGATTAAAGAATAATTTCAGCGCAAAATGGCCCACCCAGAACATTTTTATCCAAGGTTAACCGAAAAATGCAATTTCGGCCATTGGAAGTTTCGAGTTAAATTGATTTTGGAAGAAAAAGGTGTACTCCATATCCTAAGTCCACCTAGCGATGATATAAAGGCACCAGATACGGCAAGTGATGCGAAGGCAAGGTCAATTATAGTCCAATGTTTAACTGACAGATACATTGAAATTGTAAAAAATTGTAAAAGTGCGGCGGAGATGATATCCAAACTAGAAGATATATTTGAACGCAAAAGCGTATGCAACAAGCTGCGGCTTAAAAGGCAGCTCATTATGTTGAAATGCGGCACCACAGAAAAGCTTCAAGATTATTTTTTAAAATTTGACTCCATTTTGGGCGAATTATGTGCCATAGGCTGTGTAGTGGAGCAAATGGACCAAGTGTGCTATCTACTGTCTTCGTTGCCGCCAGCGTATGATAACGTAATAACCTCAATCGAGACAATGATTACTGAAAAGACAATAAACATAGAATCCATTAAAGCGAGATTACTTGATGCGGAATTAAAGCTCAGTCAGGAAAGTTCCAACGAAGAGGCATTTATAACGTGTTATGGATGTGGTAAACGAGGGCATATGGTCAAGGACTGCAACGAGAAACGTACAGAGACACATTCTTACAACAATTCTCATCGAGGGCGATCACCGTCAAGAAATTTTAGAGGTTCCTCCAGACCTAGAGGCAATACCTACAGACGTCGGGGCATGAGGCAACATGGGACGCAGAGCAGGTATGCCAGCAATACAGCACAGGCTGATGACAATGATGTTGTATCGTTCACAGCATTCAGTGCAGGTGATTATGGTAATAATGTAAGTGAAAATGTGCAATTTATTGTGGACTCCGGTGCTACAGAACATTTGTTGAAGGCGGAATATGAACAAAATATGACAGATATAATTATGTTAGACAAAGAGATTAAAGTATTTGTTGCGAATGGACAATATCTAATATGTAACAAGAAGGGTAAATTGAATTTAAAATTCAACAATGTTTCAGTGGTTATTGAGGGGTTAATTGTTCCTAATTTGTCACATAATTTATTATCAGTAAGAAAATTATTACAAAAGGGCTTTAATGTTCAATTTAACAAAGATTATGTATCCATTACAAATAAAACACAGGAAATTATTGGTAACTTGTTGGGAAATCTGTATGTCATACCTATGCAATTAAATGAAGCTAACTGTTTGTTGACTAATAATGACATTTTGTGGCATCAAAGACTAGGTCATGCCAACCGGAAACATCTGCGAATGATGGGGCTACCAAGTAGTGAGACACCGTGTGACCCATGCATGCAAGGTAAGTCGACCAGATTACCTTTTTATTCTGTTCCGAGACCACGTTCCCGATACATTGGTGAGTTGACTCATACTGATATTTCTGGTCCGGTGAATACTCCTACAGCTAATGGTGAGGTTTATTATCAAACTATTATTGATGACTATACACATTTTTGTGAAGTACATTTGCTAAAGAGAAAAAGTGAAGCTACAGAAAAGTTGATTGAATATATAAACAAAATAGAGAGACAGACAGGAAATAAAGTAAAGAAAATTAGGAGTGATAATGGAGGTGAGTTTAAAAATGAGACAATTCAAAACTTTTGTAAGAAGAATGGGATTATTCTACAATATACAATTCCATATAGTCCGCAATCAAACGGAGTCGCAGAACGAATGAATAGAACTATTTATAACCGAGCAAGAACTTTATTAATTGAGACAGGACTGCCAAAAACATTGTGGGGTGAAGCTGTAAGATGTTCTGTTTATCAAATTAACCGATGTCCATCCTCCGCAATTGGATTCCGAACACCAGCTGAAAAGATGTTGGGAGACCGTGATCTATCAAAACTAAGAGTGTTTGGCTCAAAGGTGTGGGTTCACATTCTACCAAAGCAGGACAAATTGCAAAGACGAGCCAAAACTATGAAGTTTGTTGGATATGCACCAAACGGATATCGTTTGTGGAATCCTGAAACGGATGAGATTATAGTCGCTAGAGATGTTAGATTTGATGAGTCTCAAATTAAATATGAAGAAACTGAAATAAATGATGAAAAAGAACTGTACAAACATTACGAGGAAGATGAAGACGATACCAAGAAGGAAAAAGAAGATGATGAAAGCAAAGAAACCGTCGAGAAGAATCAAGAAGATGATAGAAATTATACTGAAATAGATGAAGAAGATACGGAAGATATTGATGAGGAAAATAGACATGGGAAAGAAGAATATCAAACACGATCAGGAAGACAAGTCCGAAAACCAAAGGAACTACTAGATAACTATGACCTGAATTATGCAGCATATTGCTTACTATCAGGAGATCCTCACGATTTTGACGAAGCAATGAAAGATAAAGAATGGGAAAAAGCAATCAATAATGAGTTAGAGTCACAAAAGAAATTAAAAACATGGGAAGAAGCTACATTACCAAAAGGATGTAAAGCTATAGACACCAAATGGATTTTTAGAACCAAACAAGACGGAACAAAGAAAGCGAGACTTGTGGCTAAAGGATTTCAACAACAAAGTGATTCATACAATAACTATGCTCCAGTAGCTAAATTGACAACAATGAGACTTATGATAAGTATTGCTGTTCAACAAGACAAATCATTAAAACAATTAGACGTACCAACAGCATTCTTAAACGGAAACCTTGATAATGATGTGTACATTAAATGTCCACAAGGATTAAAATCAGAAGGAAAAGTACTCAAATTGAAGAAAGCATTATACGGGTTAAAGGAAGCACCCAAATGTTGGAATGAGAGGTTTCATGAATTCATTACAGGAAAAGGATATATACAATCAAAATATGATTCTTGTTTATACAGGAAAGGGAAAACATGGATGCTACTGTATGTAGACGATATATTGTTACTTGGAGAAGACGATGAAATAATAAGCCTACTGAAGAAAGAATTTAAAGTGAAAGAATTAGGAGAAGTGAAGAACTACTTAGGGTTAGAAATTACAAGAAAGAAGGACAGAATAGAAGTGAAACAGACCGATATGATACACAGACTTTTAGAGAAATTCAACATGCAGGATTGTAAGAAAACTAACACTCCAATGGAAGTAAATTACAGTGCTGATGCCAATTCAAAGATAATTAATGTTCCTTATAAGGAATTAGTTGGCTCATTGCTGTATATATCAACAAATAGTCGACCAGACATAACTTATGCAGTCTCTTATTTGAGTAGATTTTTGGACAGACCTACAGAAGACTTGTGGAAGGCAGGTAAGCGAATCTTACGTTATCTAAAAGGGACACCTGAAAAGGGGCTACTATATAAAAAGTCAAAAGATCCTCTTACACTTCAAGCTTACTCAGATGCAGATTGGGCTGCAGACAAGACCGACCGTAAGAGCACCAGTGGTTGTGTTATCTATCAAGGTGAGAATATAATAACTTGGTTTTCTAGAAAGCAAACGTGCACAGCACTCTCAACAGCCGAGGCTGAATTTGTCGCTGGGGCACACACTGTAAGTGAGCTCATGCATATTAAAGGCTTACTCTCAGATTTTTCAAGAAATGAAACAAATATTTCTGCTTATTTATTCATTGACAACCAAAGTACAATTAAATTAATACAGAATCAGATAAACAGTAAAGCATCAAAACACATTGCAATCAAATATCATTACATTAAAGATATAGTAAATAAAAAGCTCATATCAATATCATATGTTCCAACTGATGAAAATATATCTGACATTTTTACCAAAGCATTGCCTGTTGTGAAACATATGTACTTTACAAATAAGTTAAACTTGATTTAGTTATCTTTCCTTAAATTGTTATACTTTTGAATACTCATGTATACTAAAGATTAAGTGAGCATTTTATAATGTTGTTCACATGTTATTCATTAAAGTCTAGGTGTAGATTAATGAATACATTTATGTTTTGTAATTTTATGTTGTATCTTTATACTTTGTATTGTGTAACGTTTATGTACCTAGATATGTGTGATTTTGCAAGTTGTATAACTTAAATCTGTTACGTTCTAAACTTGAGGGGGTGTGTTAAGATTGTAGTATTATAGTCTATGGTTTTGAAGTGCTTATGTACTCTGTGTGTTTTGTACTCTGTGGATTGAGGCCCAATAAAGATGGCGAACGGCTAACAAGTTTTTCATTCTAAAATTCCATCCTTAATACATTAGAGTGATAGTAAATATAGGAGATCTTTATTTGTACAAATTTGGTACAATCAAGAGCGTTTACTGGCTTTTACCTATAGTCACCAGTTAGATTACCATCAAAATGATTCATTAAAACGCGCAGTATACATTTTTCTGAAAAGAGTTATTTAATAAATAATACACTGGTTCCCGCCAAAAAGTCCGCCATAGTTAATAAATCTGTATTGTCGTTCGGAAATATAATGCTACCGGAAGCTATTAGATAAATTTCTAAATCAATTAATAACGAAGCAGGGGCGGGCGGAGAAAGGGCATTACAAACCACGGGATAAATGCGGTCGAGCGAACGGTGATCGACTGTAGATAACATCGTTTGCACACTTATCAGATTGCTTTGTAAAAAAGTGAGTTTGAAAAAAGGTCAAACACACTAAGTCGAACTTGCGATGGTAATTTCTGAAACTGAATTCTTGCAACACTAGCAAGAACGTCAACGTCATAACAGACTTCCGGCTGTCATTCTTTTTTTTAGGTTACGGTGTCACTTTGTGGAGGTGCTTATCATTTTTGTTGTATAAAATCGAATGAAATCGTATTAGGTGGTGCATATATTTCTGTGATATTGAGGACTTATTGCCAGTAATAGTTACTAAGTTTATTTTTTGGTTTATTTCAGATCACAATGGGGCGCCGTCCGGCTAGATGGTAAATAATTGATAGTCTCGAATTCTTGTTTCGTATGGTACTTTTGGGCGTTATTTCACTAAATACCTTTAATTTCAGCTACCGGTATTGTAAAAACAAACCTTACCCGAAATCGCGGTTCTGCCGCGGTGTGCCGGACCCCAAGATCCGTATCTTCGACTTGGGCAAGAAGAAGGCTACTGTGGAAGACTTCCCGCTATGCGTGCACCTGGTGTCCGACGAGTACGAGCAGCTGAGCTCGGAGGCGCTGGAGGCCGGCCGCATTTGCTGCAACAAGTACCTCGTGAAGAACTGCGGCAAGGACCAGTTCCACATCCGCATGAGGTTGCATCCATTCCACGTCATCCGCATCAATAAAATGTTGTCATGCGCTGGAGCTGACAGGTATGGCTTTTCCTTATATTTTTTATGGAGTAAAATTTTTACACTCCGCCTATCCTATGTGGTTGTCAGATACCTAGTAAACCCAGAAAAAGGGGACCTACTAAATCAATCAGAGCTGCAATTGAAAAATGTTTTCCTACATTTATTTTTCCTACCCAGACTATGCACTAAGAGCTTTACACATCTGTAGGTCATACCCTAAAAATATAATAGGACTTTTCACCAGTTCCATGATGAATGATAGTAAAAGAACTCACCGTGTTGATATCTGTTTGGTTTTCTATAAACTTTCCCATGCCAATAGATTTATGAGCATCTAGCTAAGGTAATTACTACTACTAAATATTCTGTGCAATTACCTAGTAGCTAAAATTAAACCTTATTTGTTTAAATATAGTATTGCACAATGTTATGTTTGTGTATTAATCAGTTAAACCTGCATTGTCATCATGATTCATTACAAAATGTATAGTTAAATCAGGATAAGAAAGTTCTTGTAGTAGTGTCGTAGAAATCATGCTAAAAACTGAAATAACGTGTACAAATGCAAGAATTTTCTTATGCTGATTCATCTAATTCATTAATCTTTCTACTAATGTATAATAAAATTAAGGGCTATGGGCATTTTGTTATACAGTATAACTAATAGTATAACTAATAGTATAACTTATTAATAAAACATTTTTTGATAATAAATTATAATATTTATAATTATATTAATAGTATAACTAGTTGGACAAACCCCTATTTCTTACTTAGAGTTATTATTATTTAGCCTTAATTAAAAGTATCTGCCTGCCGTTTATGGCAATCTAATTGTATTGTCCAACGTTGCAGGCTCCAGACGGGGATGCGCGGCGCGTTCGGCAAGCCGCAGGGCACGGTGGCGCGCGTGCGCATCGGGCAGCCCATCATGTCGGTGCGCTCGAGCGACCGCTGGAAGGCGCAGGTCATCGAGGCGCTGCGCCGTGCCAAGTTCAAGTTCCCCGGACGCCAGAAGGTGACCAACTACATACAGTTAGCGTCTACAACAATCTATAAGGACCAGAAATACCTGGAATCACTTCCACTCTTTTGTTTTTGTGTCCACCAACGGAGCCTCGATCTGTTTTGTGGACTAAAATTAGGCGTATGCAGGTTTCGTCACGATGTTTACTGTCACCGAAGAGCTTGTGGTATTTTAATAAACCATACTCAAGTTTCAAAAAGGAGATGATGACCATTATGTTAATTTTTACCATGGTAAAAACAGTTCCAACTAGAAAAAAATGCCAGCTAATTTGCCACATAAAATCTACAGCAGATAATTTTTTTTAAGTTGGGAGAAATTTAATAATGATTTTAGTGGCTTTAGCTTTAGACTTCCGAGCGTTTGAGTCCCGAAGCTGAAGCCACTAAAACGAAGAGGCAGAGACAGTCCTCATTCTTAGGTTTCTCTCAACTTAAAAAAATTTAACAGATTTAGGAACAGATCTTTATACAAGATGGTCCTCGTATAATTCTCATCTTAGTATTAAATAAAACTTTGTTTTGCAGATCTACGTATCAAAGAGGTGGGGCTTCACGAAGTACGACCGCGACGAGTACGAGCGGCTGCGCGACGACGGCTGGCTGGCCACCGACGGGTGCAACGTGCGCTACCGTCCGCAGCACGGCCCGCTCGACGCCTGGCGGAAGGTGCAGAACGAGATATACAGTGTATAAACCAATTGTATCGATAACAATAAACTGACAACTTTATTTTTCTGGGTTTTATTTTTCAATACGAAAGAAATTGATTTGAGTCTTGTATGGGACGAATCATTTAGGCAGCGGCGGCGCCGCTTTGTCAAAATTCACGGAGCAAAATAAATTACAGCCCTAATTATAGTGAGCGGCAAGCGGACCGCCGCTTGTCAAACGACGCCGCCGATGCTTATGTTGGCGTACAGTAGGACCCGAAATTACGTGGTGGCCCGCTGGGGTCGCGGACATTTCGTCTCATACTAACTCAAAATCTCGAGCAGGGTTGGAATCAGACCCTCAGAAAATTATACTCTTTGGAAGTTAAAATTAAACTACTTGGCCTAAAATTATACTACGTTTCGTTTCTTGTCGATTTTGTCTTGAATTGAAGTAAAATAGCATTTGATTGTAAGCGATTTTTTATCTGGAAATATTCACAAATCCTTCGAATAATGAACGAATTTAATCAAATTGAGGCTTGAACACTTAGATTAGAATTAATTAGAAAATCAAATCTCAGATAATACATCCATCCTACTCTGTCACAACAACCGGGATAAAAAAATCTAGACCAATGTTGCCATGCATACCGAAATTCCCTAAGAATAAGGCATAATCTAAGGAAATTCCATATAATTGTAGGGTATAAAACGAGTCGGCTAAATTATGGTACTTACGCGCAGTATATATAATGTACTCTGTGCTTTCGCGTAGTATACTGGCATTACGATACTACATACTACAGATGGTTAAATTATGGTACAAATAGTATAATTATACTACGAATTCCAACCCTGATCTCGAGTGAGCGTCTGCGCCGCGCGGCCGACGCTGTCTACCACCCTGAAGATCACAAGGTTTTTGACGGGAATGTTATTATTTTACTTTAATGTTATTATAATAATTTGTCTACCTGTTTGTGTATATTGGCGGGAATTTAAAATAACAGGCTCGTGACCGCAACGACTTTTCATTTGCCTTTGCATCGGATAACGTGATCCGCTGGTAACTTTTAGCGTGATCAGGATGCAACCACGAACTGATCACGTGATCCGTTGGAATAAACCCTTGTATGGAGCTGCGTCCGCAGTCCACACCGCAACGCACCGCACGCACCGACTTCCAACCATACAATCCGTTGCGTGCGGTGCAGCCAAGTGGACGCGCAGCTTCATATTTAAGAAATAGGAATAGGACTTTAATTTTATATTAAGATATGGCTTAAAAGTCTAGTAACCAAGCCAAAACCTACTTAAAAATATCTTTAGCCATTCCCCTTCGCCCCGCCGGGTCGGCTCGGTCAAGTACTCAAAGTATCACTCTGTAGTCTGTGGTCATTCCATTCCATTCCTCCAGTGTTGCCATAAATACAGATTTATCTGTATCTATACAGATTTTCGACTACCGATACAGATTTTGCCCTACTTTTATACAGATTTTTGGACTTTCAATAATCTATATTAACATATGGTTAAAATAGAAGAAAATAATAGAAACCATGGATTCCACGATGATGTACATTTGGGAATAAGGATTCGTTTTAGTTTTGGTGCGTTTTTTTACTATTTGGTTGGGTACTAGATTGTTTTATTGTGCAATCTTAACCGGTTAAAGTTAAAATCAATATACAGATTTCAAAGGATTTCAGTGGATTTTATACAGATTTTGGCTTTATTTGGCCTCATACAGATTTACGGATTTGAGATATGGCAACACTGATTCCTACCGTAGTAGCGGGACTTTTTGGCGGGCTTTTATGAGGAACGGGCGCGAATTGTAAAAGTTTTTCAAGAAAATCGTTTTTAGTGATTTGTTAACGTAAATTTTTATGTAAATAGACTGTAACGGCGTACTAAAAGGTGGTTACGCTTTAGGCAGTCAAAATGACGGAGGGGGATGAAGAAGAACCTCCTGGTGGTGAAAAACGAAAGTCGGCGAAAAAAGCCGGCAACGATGTTGGTGACAACTTCTTTAAACCTTATTTAAAAATGGGATATAAAAGGGTCTTTCCGGATAATGCGGTGAGTAGCGAATTTACGGTCTTTGTAGTCAGCTCGAAGGAAGAGAAAATTGGTAACAACAACCCATTAATGTTGGCCAGTCTGTTCAAGACTGAGATTAAGGGCGTGGTGAATATTAAGAGAATGAATGCGCACAAAGTCGGTGTAATCTTTTCCCAAGTGAATAACGCTAACAATTTTTTGAAGAATGAAGACTTCTTGAACAAACATAATTTCAAGGCATATATCCCGGCCTCTGCGGTGGAAACAACCGGCGTATTACGTTTCGTACCCACAAGTATCAGCAATGAGGAACTTTTTAAAAAACTTACCTGCAATCACGAAATAATAAGTGTGCGCAGATTCACGAAGATGGTTGAGGGTGAAGTTAAACCATTCACCACCGTTGCGATCACTTTCCTGGCTAATTCTATACCCGAGTGTGTTTATTTAGACATATTCAGGTTCAAAGTACACGAGTATAATGCTCCTTTGCTTCAATGTTACAAATGTTTCAAATTTAATCACGGAGCCAAGATATGTAAGGCTGAGCAGCAGATCTGCTCAATCTGTGCCGAAGGCCACCACTACTCCCAATGTAAAAATGACTCTGTCAAGAAATGTGTTAACTGTGGAGGTCAGCACTTAGCTATCTCACGTGACTGCCCCATGAAAAAAATTAAAATAGAAGAGAAAAATAACAAGGCTCGCTTTGCTTCGTATGCTGGCGCAGCAGCTAGTCTAAAAAACATGCCTAATACAAAAAATTACAATAAAGATTTTCCTACACTCAATCCTACCAAAACATTCAATAAACCTGTACATTTTGCTCCTGAGCAAACAAAATCCAAACTTGCGTTTACCAGTGCGGCTACTGGTACCAGTACCAACACTGATAGACAAAATGACTCTACTTCCGATAATAATACGTTAATTGAACAAATAATTAAAAGCGAGTATGTACTGAATGGGCTAGTTGGTGCTTTGGTAACCATTGGAAACTCTGACAAAAAACTGACCTCCTCAGTTATTAAAGATATATTAATTAAAACTCTTAAAAATGGATAAAAGCTTTATAAGAATTTCACAATTTAATGTAGAAGGTGTTATTAACAAAAAGCCATTACTTATTAATTATCTCTATGAAAACGACATAGATATATGTTTGTTAAATGAGACTTGGTTAAAAGATAACAGCATTTTTAGTATTTCCAATTACAATTCAGTTATACAAAATGGTAAAGATGGACGTGGTGGTTCTGCAATATTAATTAAAAATTATTTAAAATATTCCATTGTACCTACGCCCTCATATGATTTTATGCAATCTGTTGCAATAACATTATCTACCAGTCTTGGTAACCTATCTATTCTCTGTATATATAGTCCACCTCCACCTTCAGACAATTCTCGCCGCTTCAATGGCAGAAGACTTAAACAATTAATTAATACCCTTCCCAAACCATTATTGCTATCAGGTGATCTCAATGCACACCATATTGCTTTTGGATGCCTTTCAACCAAAGCTAGAGGCAATGAAGTTTATAACATCCTAGATGAATGTGACCTTTGTATATTGAACACAGGTTCTCCAACTACAGTAGGAAGTCCAACAAAATCTCCTTCCGCTATTGACATTTCATGTATCAGTCCCTCAGTAGCTCCACTGTGCGACTGGGTAGTTCACGGTGACGCTATGGGAAGTTATCACTATCCCACTCTCATTGATATTCACACTTGTGTAGAAAAATTCGAAATAGGCCATCCAAATGAATGCTACTTATACAGCAAAGCTGACTGGTCAAAATTCTTATCTGAAACAGAAACAATATTTTCAAATTTCTCTCTTTGTCCTAGTGATCCTCTTAAAAGTTATGATGAATTTTGTGATGCTTTATTTACTGTCCGACAGTCATGTATTCCGAAAATTAAAAGACCCACTCCATATGTAAAGAAAAAACCAGTGCCGTGGTGGGACGACGATTGTAAGGAGGCAGTTGAAAAAAGTAAGCAAGCATTAAATTTCTATAGGACTAACTCTTCGATAGAAAATTATATTGAGTATAAAAAATTAGATGCTAAAAAAAAATTATTAATCAAGGAAAAAAAGAAATGTAGTTGGAATAAACTTTGTGAATCATTCAACAGATACACACCTGTTAGTATTATTTGGAATTCCATTAGAAAATTTAAACGTATACACTCACATAAGGTCGCAAAAAATGATGAATGGATTCCTTCTTTCTTGGATAAATATGCCCCTCCATCTCCACCTGAAAAAGAAATAAATGAGATAGCATTAAACACTTTATTTGAGAAAAATGGAAATGTTAACAGCTGTTTTCTTTCTGAGCCATTTACATGGCATGAATTCGTTGTTGCCATTCAATCCAGAAGAGATACCACTCCTGGACTAGATGATATTCCTTATAAACTTATCCGTAATATGCATGTTATAGGTCAAAAGACTTTATTAAAATTGTACAACTTGCTTTGGGAAACTAACTTCATACCTACTTCTTGGAAAACACAGTGTGTGATTCCTATATTAAAACCAGATAAACCTGAAAATGACTGTAACTCATACAGACCTATCTCATTATCTTCTTGTGTAGGCAAAATATTTGAATATATGGTAAAGACAAGACTAGATTACTATGTAGAGGTTAATAACATCTTACCTGACCAGCAATTTGGATTTCGAAAAGGCAGAAGTGCTGTAGAAAGTTTTACTTCATTAGTTGCAGACATAAAGAATTCTTTTCATGCCCACTCAGCTTCTGTGTGTGCTTTTCTTGATGTACAAGGGGCATTTGATAATGTCGATCCGTCAATCTTGGTTGATATTTTATGTGATATTGGAGTCCCAGGTAAAGTCTGTAAATGGATATTTCATTTTCTTTATGACAGGATAATGTATATTAAATTTAATAACAATTTACATGGACCACGACATGTGTATAAAGGAACAATGCAAGGGGCTACCATCTCTCCATTGTTGTACAATTTGTATACATGCCAAATCAATAAATATTTAACACAAAGAAATATTAATTTTTTGCAGTTTGCTGATGATTTGGTTTTGTATACTGTAAATAATGATGTAAATATAGGTATAAATAATTTAAACACTGCTTTAGTGCAGATAAATAACTACTATTTTAACAAGCTAAAATTGAATATAAGTCCTAGTAAAAGTAGTGCAATGATGTTTTGTTTTTTTTTTTTTTTTTTTTTTTTCTCGGTCGATCTGCAATCAGTCTTTGCGACTATAATCAGATGTGCTCCACGTTCTGTCGTGTAGAGGGACCACTCCATCGAGGGGCCTGCCCCTATATTACAGATAGCCTCGTCTCCCACTCAAGAGTCGGGGCCACCGAGTTCCATAAAGTCGCGCCTCTTTAGTCGCTTAATGCAGTTAGGTATGAGTAGCTGTACTGCGAGGTGGTTTGGGTGATTGTGTAGGCGGTTCTGGTATCGACTGGCATGAATTTTGATTTCCTCCTTCACAGTGTGCATCATGAAGATACTATGGATCTCTTCATTTCTGATGAACCAGGGTGCGTTGGTGATATTTTTGAGTATAATGTTTTGCATTCTTTGTATTATGCTGATATTTGATACACTGGCAGCGCCCCAGAGTTGGATGCCGTAGGTCCATATTGGTTTTAGTATAACCTTGTATATCATCAGCTTATTGTCTACTGACAGCTTTGAGTTTCTGCCCAGTAACCAGTATAAACTGCAGTATTTCTTTTTTAGGTGGTCCCGTTTTGTTTCTAGATGTTTCCTCCAGGTCAATCTTCGATCTAGGTGCATGCCCAGGTACTTCACTGAGTCAGTGTGTGGGAGGTATTGGCCTTCCAGTTTCACAGGAGGGCAGTCTGATTTCCGAAGTGTAAATGTAACTTGCACAGATTTAGCAGCGCTGGCTTTTATCCTCCACTTTTTCAACCATTTGTCAATGTTGTTCAGGCTCTCCTGCAGAAGAGCGGATGCAGTTTGAGGACAATTGCTACTTGCCAGAATTGCAGTGTCGTCCGCATACGTAGCAGTTGTTACGTTGTGTGATTGTGGCAAGTCATATGTAAAAATAGTGTACAGCACTGGTCCAAGGACAGAGCCCTGCGGCACGCCTGCCAGTATATCGTGAGGCATCGACATGCAATCTCCCTCCTTTACTTGAAATATCCTTTCTGACAGGTATGATTCTAGTATTCCGTAAAATGGGTGTGGTAGACTTTTTTTAATTTTGCATAGTAGCCCTTTATGCCACACTCTGTCAAAAGCCTGCTGTATGTCGAGAAAAGCTGAGGAGCAGTATTCTTTTCTTTCTAGAGAGAATGATGTTTTGTAAAAAACATTTTGAAACTGATAATTGTGTATTATATAATAATGCTCCACTGCCATGGGTGCATGAAAAGAAATTTTTGGGTGTGTGTCTAGACCAGAAACTGACATTTCAAAGCCATATAAATTACATTGCTAGAAATGCCTCCCGGGGGCTTAATGTACTCAGGTCTTTGACAGGCGTCCACTGGGGGTCTGATCCAAAGGTCCTGTCTATGTTATATAAAAGTATAGTACGAAGTCATTTCGACTACAGCTGTCTTGCATATATGAATGCTAATTTGTCAGTTTTAAGGAAATTGGATGTAATTCAAAATAAAGGACTAAGAATTATATCAGGAGCTATGTGCTCTACACCAATTAATGCTATGGAATGTGAGACTTGTATTCCACCATTACTTTTAAGGCGAATACAAATTGCTGAGAGGTTTTGCTTGAAATTAATATCTTCCAATAATAGTATTGTTGTAGAAAGAATTTTACCTCGTCAGGTTCTGCAGATGGCTCCACCTGACTCTTATATAAACAGCACTCAGCTTCTATCTGGTCATTTGCCTGAAATGTTAAGAATTGCTTTGCATATACATTCTATAAGTGCTAATATGTACATAGATAATCCTTGGCCTTTGTACAAAATAAGCTACAATGCACTTGTAAATACTGATATATCAATTTGTTCTCAAAATATTCAAAGTCAGTCTGAGCTAATGTGTTATATTGAAGGGGAAAAATTCTATAGACTATATACAGATGGATCTAAGTGTGATGTTAGTGTAACCTCAGCATTCTACGATCCTCAAGTTAAAATGACTAAAAGCTTTAAAATAGATGACAAATGTAGTATATTTACAGCTGAAGGTTATGCTATCTACAGAGCCCTTTTATACGCAGATGATATTAATGAGTCAAATATTTTAATAATATCTGACTCTAAAAGTGTATTACTATCATTACAAAACAATAGTCTTAGATATAATTTAAACTATGTAATTTATTATATTAAAGAATTAGTTTTTAACTTACATAAAAAAGGCAAGAAGGTAAATTTCATGTGGGTACGATCTCACAGTGGAATAACTGGAAATGAAATCGCTGATCGGGCAACCAGGGGTAGCTGCAATGAAGATCACTCCTCTACTTTAAAAATTCCTTACACCGACTTTCACGTCCAGCTGTCAGAGAACCTGAAAATGATATGGATCAATTATTGGCTAAAAATAAGTGAAGAAAAGGGAAAATGGTACGCTAAGATCCAACCAAGTCCGCCCGCCCAACCTTGGTTTAACAGAAACAAAGACGCTGATTGCCGCAAGTTTATTACTATTATAAATCGAATGAGGTTTGGCCACGGGCAGACGCGCGCTCACCTGCACAGGCTGAAGCTAGCGGAAGACCCTAATTGTTCAGTTTGTAATGTACAAGAAGATTTGAACCATATCGTCATGCAGTGTCCAAAATATGCAATTGATAGACTGATTTTGGTCACCGAACTTAAAGATATATCAGATGAAGTACCACAACACTTACATGAACTACTCTCCAAGGCGAAATATTTCAAACCACTATATAAATTTATTTTAAATACAATTGAAAAACTATAAGTGCAAAGTGAAGTGCATTTCTGTAAACAACAGGACAAACTGACATTAAATAACACTAATCTGTGCAAATTAACGTCAAATAAAAGAAGAAGAAAAAAACAATTAGTGAAGACTGGCTCAAAAGGACTTTGTTTCCAGAGCCGTAAAGCCTAGTTATAAAAAAAAAAAACCGTAGTAGCGTACAGACAGTACAGTAGCGTAGAGTCGTACGTAGACAGACGTAACTCCATCCATTCCCTCTTTTTTGATTGATTCCTTCATTCATGGTTTTTGGTTTTCAATACTAATAGGTTTTGGTTTAATAAATTATTCAAAGGAAATTATCAGAAGTTGGATTTTTAAGGGCTTGTGAAATGCTACTAATAAAATCTGGTATTTAAATGTAAAATAAAATTTCAAGCACCTACGTATATCGAAAAAGTTGCTTATTTTTAGAAAATATACGAATACTGACTTTATTGTAAAAGGCGATACTTGTGGCAAATTTATAGAAAAATTGCAATGGGTATTTATTGAAGAGAAACATGTGTAATTTGACATGAACGAAATGAACACAAAACCTCAAATTTACCACGAAAAACAGGTCAAAGAGCTCTGTGCTTTGCATGCGCTTAACAATTTATTCCAGGTAAGTTAGCACCTCATTGAATATTACTCTAACATGTTGGTGTCGGCCTTCAATCATACTTAACTATTCGGCAAGGTAAACCTATTGTTTGGTTATTTGCTGGTAAATTGCTAACATTCTGGGGAGCAGTAATTTTATATAGGTAGTTTTGTTTTGGTGAAGATTCACCCAAACTTAAGTACCGATTGTCCTCTGAAGCAATGTCTATTCATAAAACTCAAATTGCATTTACAATTTTACATTTGGAGTACTTATTTTGTATTTAAATTAAATTGTCCTCATTAATTGTGTTGTACTTGCTTATTTGTTCATAGTTATTTGTTTTAAAATATAAGTCTATCTCCCATAATGTTTACGCTTTCTAACAGTGAGGGTTGGCTGGAAGAGATCTCTAGTAGAGATAAGTCCTCCTTTGTACACATATTTCTTGTTTGTTTTTCATTGTAAATTTATTTTGTGCAATAAAGAATAATAAAGAAATAATTTGCAGAATATGTTTAGAAACGTTACAGTTTCAAATTCATCGAAATACCCATATTCGAAGCAAATAAATGTCATTTCAACTGTCCTATTGGAATTAAGATGTCTTTACTTTAAAGTTAAACAAATATATTTAATTGCTTAAATACATACAATGCATTGGATTTCTAGATGCGTGGCACATATTCAAAGACTGAGCTTGACACTATATGCAGCCGACTGTCACCGAATGTGTGGATAAACCCACACCGGTCCATGTTGGGGCTCGGCAACTATGATATCAACGTCATCATGGCAGCGCTGCAGAAGAAGGGCTGTGAAGCTGTGTGGTTTGATAAACGGAAGTAAGTTTATGGTCAGGTTAGATGACCAAAATATTTTGAAATGAAGCCAAGTTTTCATGATTAAGTTTATCTTCTCAAGTTTTCTATTGCTTGGTTCAAGGTCACCAGCAACCTAAACAACGTGTGAAAAAGAATTTTTATTATTATTATTTTTTACTTCATTTTCTTCTAATGCATTGTATTAATCAGGTATAATATAATCTTGCCTAGTTACTCAACTCAGCATATATTGAAAACAAAATTAAACATTTTTCCTTCTTTATGAACAATTAATTAGAACTTTATTTCATAAAATGAAATAATTTTAGTGATTATTTATGATTAACTACAGTTCATAGTTCCAGCTTTGTATTGTACCAACTTTTTTTTATCACTGGTTGATTTAACTTGGCTAAAGATGTTTTATTGCCTTTATTCTAGGTACTTACCAAGTTTTTCAAAAAGTATTTAATGTACAGACAACTTTTCTACAGTTTTATTACAATACTAGCCGATGCCCCGCAACTACATTCGCGTTATAAAGTATACTATTTATATGTTATTCAAAAAATTTTTACACGTTTTAATCATACCAGTTTCTTAGCATCACATTAACTTTGACCTTTTACGTAAGTTACACTATGTATTAATATTTGTAATGTGTGATAAATAAATCTAATCTAATCTTAGTTTTAAAGTTTGTCAATAGATGGCGTTAGGTGTATTTTACACCCCGCTATCATTTGGTTCTTCGCAACATATTAAAGTTAAGCGTGCAAAATATCCACCAGACTTTACCTCTTTATTATTAGTATAGCGGCATTATGCCGCTTGCAGACGATGCGCAGTAGCTTGCGCGTGTACTAAGCAATGTACTTACTAAGCGTTCACACGATAATGGTCACTAAACAACTTACTTGCACGTTACTTGCACGACTTTGCTTAGTGCTAGACAGAGACGCCATGTGATGATTGTAGCGAGGGGAGTGAGGGACGCGTAGCGGGGGGAGAGGAACGAGGCACTGGCGCAAGGACCGCAGCGAGTACAACTAAGCAACTTGCACTCGCACTTTCACTAAGCAAAAAGCGTTTACACGGAGAAATTTCATGCGCAGTAGTAGTACTTGCGCAAGCTACTGCGCATCGTGTGCAAGCGGCATTATATAGATTCTGTGCTACAACAATTAAAAAACTAGTAATGGGGTGGTTTGCCATTGCCGTAAAATAATGATAATATTTGCAACTGTTTTCAGCGGCTGCGCCCGCGTAGAAAAGTTTTTCCCGCGGGAGCAGCTTTTCCTGACGTATCTATAGCCTATGTGTTATTCTGATGTTTAATCTATCTTACTGTAAAGTTTCATTATAATCTGTTCCGTAGTTTTTGCGAAAGACTAAAAAGCATCCAAACATCCTTGTAAACTTTCGCGTTTGTAATATCATATACATAACACTAATGAATTTTTTGCATTTCTTACAGGATACACTGAATTGAGATTAAAACTGATCCTGATCTTAATAGTATTAATGTGATATTTGTATATTCCAGAGAGCCAGGCTGTTTGGAGTTGTCGAACATATGTGGCTTCATCCTGAACGTTCCGTCGGACTACAAGCTGGGCTTCGTGATGCTACCGCTGCGCCGGCGCCACTGGATCGCCATCCGCCAGATACAAGGCAGCTTCTACAACCTCGACTCCAAGTTGGACACGCCGCAGCATATAGGAACGGTAATATTCTTTTATTTCTGACGTTTTTATTTTTGATCGGCTCCTAATGGTCGTAGCGTGATGATAAATAGCCTATAATCTTCCTCAAGAATTGGACTATCAAATGCCAAAATTTTTTTTTACAAATCCGACAGGTAGTTCCAGAGATTAACGCGTACAAACAATTTAACTCTTCGCCTTTATTATAATTAGTATAGATTATGCTCCGCTCGCACGTCTTTTGACATTTTAAACATATTTGCTAATAAACGGATGCTTATTCTTTTCCAAGAGGGCTATCAAATGCAAAAAGAATTTTTTCTAATCCGTCTGACTGATAGTTTCAGAGATTAGTGTGTTTAAACAAACCAAAAACAAACTCTTTAGCTTTATTATATTGAGTAAAGATTACATAGATTAACTAAGAACACAAGTTTAAACAGACCTCTGGTCGAAGGTTTGGGTTTACTTTATTTACAGCAGCATTTTATACACATGGTTACTTTGAAACCAGGGATTCATCGAATTGTAATCAGATGATGCCCATCCAGAGAGTCCAGATTGCTATAAACACACAACTGATCAGATACAAGAGGCATTACTCTTAATGTGGCTCACCATGTAGGGTTCAATCTCAACAACACAACATTACCGCCTCTCACAGAAGCTATTACAGGAAGTATTCCTGGCTTAGCTTCAATGGCGCCATATTAACTTCTCTATATTAAGGACAACAATAGTGTAATTTTATCCATTAACAACCATCTCTATTATTATATTTACTGATTGTCCCATTGTTTTATTCGATGACTCGCTCCATCTCACATACCGGATCTCAGGTGTGTTTGATACCTAGTTAAGCCATTACCTGCGACTTTGTTTGCGTGATCAAGATTAAGCATATTGTCAATTATCTTGGGATTAAGTATTTTGTCAATTTTAAACTTGATTTAATTGGCTACAGAAGTCGTAGGTTCAATATCCGATGAACGACTATATTATATCCGTCTCCTTTCGATGTCATTCGTGATTTGAATGTTTATTTTTCCCTCAATTACAGAGCAGTGAACTGATAGCGTATTTGAAAGATCAGCTCGACAGCAAAGAGAAGGAATTATTCGTGGTTGTGACCAAAGAGGTCGAGGAGAAGCAGCTGTGGCTGCGCCAGCAGTACACGCCCCAGAACACTGGTCATATCATCCAGAGCACTGGTCACAGCAACCACAACTCTGGTCACGGCAACCAGAACAGCGCTGCCTTCATCCAGGGCCGCCACGACAGCCCCACCGATAGCATATCCTCGTTCCCGTCGTACGACTACAGAAACCGCGACGCAGAGTGCCTGACCGTGACCGAAGTGAGGACCTGTGTTGTCGGTAGAGAGAACGACATCTAAAAGTGTTTAGACATTCCTATACTGTTCGTGATCCCATGGTAATATTAATCGTGCTCACAATATTTCGGTGTGTGCGTGAAATCAAGTGTTTTATATGAATATATACTGTCTGATTTTGTAGGCCGTCGTAGTACAGAGGCCGTGTCAGGTTTGTCGACGATATGGCACTGTAGCAGATTTTGAAATGATTAAAAAACAATAGTCGCAGACACCCCCGGCTTCAAACGCGTTAAAACGTATACTACCTATATGTTATTTTGGGATGTATCACTGTACTACATTTCATCAAAATCCGTTCAGCCTTATTGCGTGATCGAGCATAGAGTTTTTCCCGCGGGAACAGTTTACCGCAGTAAAAAGAACCCTTTAAGTTATTCCAGGATATAAGCACTATACCAAGTTACATCAAAATCCGTTCAGCAGTTACAGCATGAAAGAGTAGCAAACATTTATTTATTTAATCTTACATAATCAACATCCTCACGCAAGGTCTTTCGCCTTTATTAATAGGAATAGATGTGTCATGTCGTTATAAAACCTGTCTTGGCCTGTGTACTATAATTTAAAAAATACAAAGCAATATTCGCAAGCACCGTGTGTACACATGTTTAGTACTTAAATTATTAACAACATAATATTTATTGGTTTAAATCTCTAAGTTTTGTTTTTATATAGTATATTGGCACTTTATTCTTGTTTAGCACTAATTTAACGTTGTTTTAAACTCATTTGTTATTGGTTACTATTGTTCTGCTATGTAAGGTAGGGAGTTGGGGGAGGGCGGGTCGTATTACTGTGCAATGTTGTACAGGATTACTGCACCTAAGGACATGGTAGAGTCGACGGAAAATCAATGTTAGCTCTTTTAAATGACACATTTTGTTAATAAATAAATAAGTGCTCAGAATTACCCACTGTGCATTCCTACTAATTGCAGAGAGTTAGGGTCCAAAAAGCTTCCCTAAATCTAAGAGACCCGAACTCTCTGCAATATACGAAACTAGTTCCTTGCAGAGAGTTCGGGTTCCTTAGATTTAGGAATGCACAGTGGGTAATTCTGAACACTTATTTATAATTTATCTCCTATACTGGCATTTTTATCCGGTTATATTATTTTTAAATATTGTAATAATATAAGAACTGCCATTGGTTGGTCAGTAGAGCTCAATGTTCTATCGATCGAAAAACCTGCTCAAATCATTTTTGTAACACCTCATAGATCTGCGTTACAGAAGCAGCAAGACACCCACTACCTCCTCCTCTCATTAGCTTAGACAAATTTTAACGGCCTAACTATCAAATTATAGAATAATATCGGTTTAGGCCCACTGTGTCGCTGAGTTTTGTACCCAGCTTGTTGGTCAACCGGTTGGTTGCCATGTTTCAGTCAAACCAAGTTACGGATTTATACGTGTATTTCACCAGATTTTTAGAATTTTTTTTTAACAAATATGTTCCTCGTACTGAAACTGCATGGCTACAATTTGCCATTTGGCCTTTTTCGTAACTGACCGTGGCAACGGCAAACAAAATTAATTTTTCGTAACTAGTTACGAACCAAATGGTTTCAAATGGCAACAAATATTTTCCTGTTTCAAAGCTGGTTACCAATCTCAGTTACGAACAGGTCAAACTGCAACAAATATTGCCCATTTTGTTACGGGATACAAAACTCGGTTGCATAGCGGGCCCAATGGATAAATAATATCAACCAAATATCTCTATTTCTAACACATTTACTATACGACAATAATATTAAGTAATATTATCCAATGTATAACTAAGCTACCAAATCACTGATCGCTGTGGCGAGAATCTTTACACAAATACATGATCTTAGGAGTAATAAGTACCCTCATACTGTTATTGTAAAAGTAGAGTCGTAGAGTGTCCAATGTTCAAAGCAATAATATAATCAACGCCAAATATGTTAACCAAATCCATGTTACCGAGATCCAGTGCCGGTTTTAGGGACCAACGCTTTTGAATTCAGACTAAAACACCGCGGCGGCGATATTCGCTAGTTGAATGTGTCAGGATCTTCGGTCAGGATGAATGAAATCGCCGCGATGAAAACGTGCATTTTTTACATTGTGAATCCACCTTTATTTTAGGCGGTAACGCCCCATTCGCGCGGACGTAATTCTAACGCGCGTTGAAGCGTTTTTTTATGCCTTGAAATTGAACATAATGGCTTTGAAATAGAACTTATGGGAAGCTATTTTTTCTGTATGCTATTTCAAGGCGTAAAAAAGCGCGCGATAAAATTACGTCCGTACGATTGGGGCCTCAAGATGAATTACGTTTCAATGTTGCTTTCTTTTTGATTGATCATCGTTCAATGAGTTTTAAAAGTGTAAACATGAAAATTGAACGGTGACTTATGTACCTATTTAGATGTCTCAATGCCATTGAAGCATTCAAATTGAAAGCAACCGAAATTGAACCGTGTAATGTTATATCGCTTTAAGTGTATCACAGTCACACGCGGTTTGCGGTCGGTGGCGGTGGCGGCCTGTTATCCCATACGCAATGTATGTGAGACTTCAGACACACGCGGCATGCGTTTTCATATTGAAGCTGCGACCTGCGGTAGGCCGCCACCGCAGACCGCGTGTCTGTGATACGCCTTAAGTATGGGCACGTCGGCTATATTCGTTCCCATACAATACAACTGTCGGGCGAGTCGCATGATGGAATTAAGATCATAAGCTTACGACATAAAGTCCAAAATGCTCGCTGCCGCTTTGAATAGAGCTGATTCCGCCGCGGATGGGCGCACAGCTTTAACAACAATAGAATCGGCACTGGACAACTCACACAAAAAATAATAGGTTAAGACACACGCGGCCTGCGGTGGCGGCCTGTTGTATTCCATATGCAATGTATGTGAGACTTCAGATACGCACGGCCTGCGTTGGCATATTGAGGCTGCGGCCTGCGGTAGGCCGCCACCGCAGGCCGCGTGTGTCTGGGATACGCTTAATGATTATAGAGCCCGCTTAAAATTTCATTACTTCGTTATATTTTTCGTGTTATTTTGTAACTAGTTGTGTTAAATACAGGAGTTTTTTTAAATAGTTTAATTGATATTTTTTTGTTATTAGGTACAAATTGTTTTTGTTTTATTTGTACTAATTATTATTTTATATCACATGTATGGTGTCTTAAGCATTCCAGGCGAGGGTGGCATCACTTTTGGATCATTCTAATCTCATTAGGACTTTTATACTCTTTTATCTTTTACCTAATGTAATGTTGTAAATAGAAGATATTTTTCCAAAAAAATAGTGTGGTGAAAATGTTTTGACTTTCATTTGTTGCAATAGGTTTTGGAAAATAACGACAATGCTGGACATAGGCCTTCGCCAGTGCGCACCCGGGCCTCGCCCTCCATTCTCTGCCTGCCATGCCACACTACTTTTGCTCCACCTTGGTAGGTTCACTCTTTCCTCATGGATCTACTGATAGGTCCACCGGGAAAAATCTTTGTCGAATTTGCCGGAGACAGGAAAATATTTTCTGTATGCCACTGTTCTCTGTTAAAAGGAATAAGTTCCATTATAGAGAGCGTCAGAGATGGCATAGTGGGGAAGACGCGGCCCGTCATGTTGAGGTCAGAGGTCGATCCCCGGTCGGGCCATGCGGCGTTACTTAGTGGTCATACTAGTATGACACACTTGTCTTGGTGGTCATTATTAAAGCAATAGTTTTTAGAAACTTGACTACATTACTGACTGCTCTTGAAAGGCAAAGGAAAACGTGAAGAACCTGCATACGCCGAAGAAGAAATTATTAGGCGCATGTGAAGTCCACCAACCCGCACTGGGATAGCGTGGTCAGGTCATTAGGCCAGTGGGGTCATACAGGCTGTTGATCTATAGTTTGAAAGAAACTCTTATAATCTATTGATATGAACTAGTTTATTGCGTGCGCGCTGTCTCGCGTGCAGTTGGTGTTCTTGGAGAGGATTAGGCGGTCGGGGTCGAGCCGCAGCTCCTCGAGGATGCCGTAGATGCGCGCGCGCACCGCCGCGCCCAGCTCGCGCTGCCGACCCAACACCCACATGCGGTCTGCAAACAAACAAACAAACAGTCAATCAATGCATACTGTTCAACTGTTACGGGGAAGATTGAAGTACCTATAGTCCCCGCGGAGTTTAATGGTGGTTGTGTCAAGTTTCAAGCAAACTTTCAAGTTTTTGGACATCTCTTTGTAGCACACTATCTCGCTTACGCACACATAGACTATAAACACTGTCAGCGATGTGCAAACAATTTGTGACTATATTTATTCAGCCGTAAAAAAATCCATGTGGACTATACCTACTTATTCCGAACGTATCAATGAAGTGTGCGTCCACAAGATAGTTGAAACCAATTACGCTAAAACTCATTATTGCGTAAAAATTACCTTCATGATGATCCCAGCTATTGGACCTACGCACAAGACAACACTGTCAGCGACGTGTAAACAATCTGTGACTATATTCACGCAACCGCCAAAAAGATTCACGGGGACTATACATGTGCATGGCAGGAAGTTTGAACATTCTTTGTAAACTTGTCAAATGACGCGCGACCCAAGCGGCTGAAAACTCATTAGTGTTTAATTGACTACCCTACAAGGCCTCAGATGATTACCCAGACACGCCCAGACTTTGCACTTCCTTCATCATATCAGCCTGTAGACGTCCACTGCTGGACAAAGGCCTCCCCCAGGGGTCTCCAAGACGACCGGTCCTGCGCTAACCTCATCCAGCCGGGTCCCGCGACCTTCACCAGATCGTCGGTCCACCTTGAGGGAGGCCTGCCTACGCTGCGTCTTCCGATACGTGATCGCCACTCGAGAAACTTCCTGCCCCCCACGGCCTGCAGTTCTACGAGCATTGTGCCCCGCCCACTGCCACTTCAGCTTCGCAATTCTTTGAGCTATGTCTGTGACCTTGGTTCTCCTGCGGATCTCATTTCTGCACTTCCTTATGAGTTTCAAATGAGTACTGAAAAAGTTCGATTTTCCACCGCTTGGAGCAGCGCTGCGGCGAATCTTTGTTCCCACAAGTCGGCGGCATAAACCCAACATAAACCACACGGGGACTTTTCATTTATAACCTAAGGCAACGATAATATTACACAAACAGCCTATTCAACCAACAATTAGAGTATAATAATTCAACAGGGACCACCCACCTGAGTGCGCGACGCTGACGCTGGAGCAGGACCAGACGACGGCGAACTGTTTGTAGTCGGTGAACAGTATGTTGTAGTGTCCGGCGCCGGGCAGCAGCCGCCCGATGAGGTACGGCATGCGGTTGTTCACCTTGTAGCGGAACGAGGACGAGCCGTTGTGGCTCGGCACGCCCACGCCGTGCGTCGTCGACGGGTTGTTCGTCCTGCATAACATAACATACTAGCTTTTTCCCGCGGCTTCGCCCGCGTAGAAAAGTTTTTCCCGTGTACATTGTGAATCAGCGCATCAGCGCACTCTATGTACCTAGGTGTTTTGTTACTTAGGGGGTATTATTAGCGGACGCCCCGCGACTTTGTCCGCGTTAAAAAGTAGCCTTTATGTTATTCCAGGATATAAGCTATCATTGTACCAAGTTTCATCAAAATCTGTTCGGCAGTTTTTGCGTGAAAGGGTAACAAACATCCGCACATTCTCACATCCTTAAAAAACGCTCGTAGGATTCCCTCCTCCTGTTTCACGGGTGGCATGGACACATCCAAGACAAGAACAAGCATTTATCGGTCATATAATAGGCGTCTCCTGCCTACACAAGGTGTGTCTCACCATTTATTGAGGGTATTGATGGTGATGAGCAGGTGGCCGCGCTCGCTGAGCGCCACGTCGAACTGCACGCAGCTCGCGGACATCTCCATCAGGTAGAAGGAGCGCTCCACCTCGTACCACGTGCCCAGCATCTGCCGACACCAAACAGAACATAGGACTTGACTGTACATAGGTATGCTAGATTTGTATAAAACTATTGTAATGTGTGAGCTAAGTAAATTTCTTCTATTCTATTCTAAACATATTCAGCCTTCGTAGATGTATATTGCAACGATTTACAATAAAATGGTTTCTTGCAAAGAGCGCTCGAGGATTCATCGTCATCGGCGTATCGAAAACCACCAACTCTACCAGCTGGAATGTTAATTGTGTGTGCAAAATAATTTTCTTCTATTCTATTCTAAACGTACCTATTCAGACTTCGTAGCCGCGTATTCCAACGAATTACAATAAAAGGGTTTCTTACAAAGAGCGCCCATGGATCCATACATCATCGAGATTCTTTGCTTCTCAGCATCGAGCCAGTCAGCCATACGCAGATCGTCGCTCGAGCCGAGGAGCGCCCACACTAACCCTGCCCGCCAATTCGTGTCTTAACGTCTACCACAGCGACCACTGCCAGCCCACTGTTCCTGGCGGATTACCTTGTTCCGGATCCCGTCTCAGTGAAACTTCGAGCATAGCTCCTTCCTTGGCCCGTTGGGCGACAAAATGCGCCGCCATGTCACTACCTTTTCCACCAAACGAATGGCAAATGTAGTTAGCTAGAATACTTATTGTATCGTAGGTATGTAGATATTCCTGAATGTGCGCTAAACATAGTAATTATGTGTAAGCAGGTGTGACTACGCCGCCGAGTCTGTCTGCGCGTGGCGTGACCTCTATACCTTTTGACTGGCCTGTTGGCGTAGTTGGTAGTGACCCTGCCTACTGCACCAGAGGTCGTGGGTTCGATTCCCACCCGGGACCAACATTTGTGTAATAAGCATATCTGTTGGTTTTCGGATTCTGGGTGTTTGTATATGTATTTAAGTATCTATCAACAAAAACAAGGACAAGCTTCGGCTTATTTTGGGACTAAACAGCCGTGTGTGAATTTGTCGAAAACATTATTATTATTATACCAACATGCGGACCTACGGAAGCGCATCGCTACGTTGTACACCCGACTACAATTTCGATCCCCGGCTGGGGCATGTACCGATGGGTTTTTCTCGAAACTTAAGAACATTTACTGACTGCTCTCAAACGGTGAAGGAAAACTTCGTGAGGAAAGTATACTCTGAAGAAAAAATTCTTAGGCGCATGTGAAGTCCACCATCTTAGGCGCGGGCCGTGTACCGATGGGTTTTTCTCGAAGCTTTAGAACATTTACTGACTGCTCTCAAACGGTGAAGGAAAACATCGTGAGGAAAGCATACGCTGAAGAAGAAATTCTTAGGCGCATGTGAAGTCCACCAACCCGCACTGGGCTAGCGTGGTGGACTATAGCCCTAACGCCCTCGTTGAGAGGGCAGGCCTGAGCCCCAACAGTGGGGACATAGGCTGTTGATTTGATTTTGGTTTAATGTCTGCTCCTAAGTTTCCTTCTACAGTTTTGTTGTAGAAGTTGGTCACGATCTGGATATTGAGTTTTACAACCAATATATTTGAAACATAAGTACCTACTTCTAGGCAGTCGTATAGTCCACAAAATCGGCACAGCTAGTGGCCAGTCGGCGATGCACATTGCAGTTCACACTTCACTCTGGTACGGTCGATCAGTGGGAGTGGAATGGGAACAAAACCAGTATAAACGGTTTCTCGCATAGTATTGAAACTCTAAATAGGCTAGGCCAGCTCAAGGTCAAAGTGTTTCCACTGACGTGCGGTCGACTGTACTACTAGCTGGTAGCTTTATTTGCTTTTAATTTAAAGTGTAAGTAGGTACCTGACTTGACTTTTTTGTGGAAGCACTATGTTAGCTAGGGATTTGGTGTGTGTTGAATATTCAATAATGCACATTGTCACTGGTCGTTGAACTTACGAATTAACCCCACGAATTGCGTTTAATTTAATATTTAAAAATTAGTCGACTATTTAATTTCTCACTAATTACAGCTACGGGCTATGCTCGGAGTTTTATTGAACGATATGATCCGCAATGAGCATTTCCGACGAACAACTATGGTCACCGACACAGCCGAAAGGATTAGCAAGCTAATGAGGCAGTGGGCACATTTCAGAAATCGACGGCCGTTAGGGCAGACGAATTAGTGGAGACCGGGGGCCGGAAGCAGCTGGATGCGGAGGGCGAAGGACCCGGTGTGGTGGCGTTCTAGGGGAAGGCATATGACTAGAATTTGACATCGAAGAAGTCGTACCCATGAAAATGATTAGCAATGTCCGTGACCCCAGCGCGCCACCACGTAATCTCGGGTCCTACTGTACGCCAATAATTAGTGCGCAAAAATCAGAATTTGTGCCCCAGTAGTTTCGGAGATATTAGCACGTACCCTCTGAATTTCGAAGTTGGGCAGGTGCGGGTAGAGCGGGCACTTCCCGAGCCCGGCGCTGAGCACCGCCCGCACGATCATGCAGTACAGTATCACGTACAGCCGCGTCGCGCCCGTCACTCTGAAGTCCCCCATCGCACTGCACTATAGTCCATCAGAGAGTTACAAACAAAATACAGAAACGTTCGGATCGCGGCAGCGTTTCAGCGGCGGTGGCCACTCTGTTTTGTAAACACACGCATTATTTTAGCAACAAGTTTTCGTACGCGTCGTGCGGCTCGACGCACTACACTGAGCCGTACGACTCGCTTCCGATAGAATATTCATATATTCATATACACAGAGGACTTAAGGTCACCGCATACGTAAAGGGGCGTGGACGCGGCTGTAAAGTTGGAAGTACACTTACATATTATTGATCATCAGCATTTGTCCAGGTGCCCTCTCCCAATTGCACGGAGTGCGGAACTGTCGAGGATGTGTACCATATCTTGGTGGAGTGTGTGATCGGAACGACGCAGAGAGGAGACAATCAGAGTTAATTTACAAGCCATTAGATTAAGGTAAATGCAATAGTATCTTGGCATACAAATGTATCTTGGCATGCAATAGTATCTATTGCATGCCAAGATACATTAATGTAAACATAGGCATAAAACGTAGGTTGTAAATGCTATGCATGTAACAATGAAAGTGGCATGTTCAAAAAAGAACAAACCCTCTACATAAAAAAAAGCATTTGTCCACTGGTGGACATTGTAAGCGGAGTATACCACGTTATATTTACGCACACTAGTGACAGCACTCGCCGGACACTGCGGCCGGAACAAACACATGTTCAACCTCTAGCTTCGGGACACCAGAATGTGAAGACTCTGCCAAGAGGCAGAGGAAACACCATTGCACCTTCAGTGCGAATGTGGCCCACTGATGCGTTAAAGAGGCGTCCATCTGGGCAACTACATACTTCAACCTGATGAAGTGAAACAAATCAGTGCCAAAAGCTTAAGAAGTTCCTGTGACACTTCAGGCAGTCATCTCACATCATACAAATTCAAACAACTCTTAATAATTATTATGTAAGTGTGTAAATATTATAGTATATATAGTTCTTTTAAGTTTATTTCAACTGACTTTTTGATGTTACTGTCTTCGCACCTACCACAATCTATCAGCACGGCCCAAAGGTTAACTGGTAGAGAATGCCTCCGGCATTAAGTTCGCCTCTTGTACAATACATGTGCAATAAAGTTTAAATAAATAAACTCTTCATTACCGGAAGTACCTCTCGTTGTGCCCTGGCCATAACACCCGCGACCTTTACACGTGTTCGTGACGTGTGTCTGGCCGCTAATGACAGTGCAACTAACAACAATCCCCGCCGCTCCTCTTGCTTCATACTATTTCATATACAATTGTGGCGTTCCAAATCAAAAGATGCCTTGTGGCGTGAATAAGATAACTACAGGGCTGAAAACTACATAAACCATAGACCCAAGTACCAACCTCCTAGCCCATAAGGTTACGTTTTTATAACATTTGATAGCCACCCAATCATGTCGTTTGAGTAATTTTACAACACTTTCTGCAAGTCGACGGAATCGAGTTATCTACAGGGCTGAAACAGAAAAAAAAACCATAGATTCAAGAACCAACGTTCTAGGCCGTATGGTTATTGTTTTAAATTTGTAGTGACCCGATCGTATCGTTGTTTGAGACATTTTACAAAACTTTAATTATCTCGGAACTAAATGTCGCACTAAGGTCCCTTGGAATTTGGAACGCCACAATGAGTATTTATTTATTTATTTATTGTTGCTAACAAAATAAATGAACAATTTTACACAAAATCTTTGTAACACAATATGAGAGCCGAGCAAAAACGTACCGCTAGCGAAAGTGTGTGTCCAGAGAAGCCCCAATGGACCAAACGGCCCGTGCTGGGGTTAGCTCTTGCTAATTACTGTGACAAGGTCGGATGTCCGGACGGTCGGAGTTAATAGTATTTTATTTGTGTAATTTATGAAATTGAAAAACTCTAAGTACCTATGAACGAAGCGATATAATAATTTAAATTGTAGTGTGCTAATGTGGAATTATATTACTATAGATATAAATAATACTAATAATAAAGTAAATAATATTGATAAATATATTATACTAAATATATTTAACGAAGAATATTGCGGGGCCATACCGTGTGTAGGCATTGGTGACAGTTTTAGTTTAATAGTTTATACCAAGTTTTATCGATTCCACCCTCATCACAATCCAACAGAAATTGTTTAAGTTTGCGATTTAAGATAAGTTTTGTGTGCGTGTAACTTGTCGTGTTATCTATGTGCTGCGAGATGGAGGTGGGCAGCAGGTGGTACATTCTTGGCGCGATTGCTGAGAAGTGTCTGCGACCAAATGCAGTAGATCGATGGGGTACACAATATTTAAGGCGAATGTCATCCCTAAGGGGTTTAGCAATTGTAGCGAGGGGAAAATTTGCTAGATGTTTAAACATATACACCATTGTCTGCCATATGTATAACTTACGAGGAGTCAGTACCCTACACAATTGATAGAGTTCGTCTGAGGGATATCTTAATGGTTTGCGTTTTATAATCTTTAAATTAAGTTTTTGAGCTACATTTAATTTGTTAAGTATAGTAGTACCACATGAGCCCCACCCTATGATTCCATATAATAGCAGAGACTGTGTAAGAGCGAAATAGACCCGCCATAGAAGTTCATCAGATAGGATGTTCTTCAGCTCATTGTACACGTACCCTAATTTCCTAATTCTCCCAGAGAGAACATTGACATGCTCTTCCCACTTAAGGTGCTGATCTATTGTTATTCCCAAATACGTTGTGTGTGTTGTAGCCTTAAGGGTGTTGCAGTTACAGTCATCGCTGCCAACGGGACAGCTGTGTAGTTTAAGATTGAGCTCATTTTTGGGCATACCGGCTTTAGTTGGTGCAAAGCACATGTAGAGGGTTTTGTCTTCGTTTAATGAGAGCAGATTGTGATCGTACCAAGACTTTGCTGTATCGCTTCATATTCATTGCTGCTCCAATTACCACGAGAGTTTAATAATCCAAAAATAACAAACTATTATGTTTTGACTTCTATCTATGTTGTGCAGGATTTTCGATTATTTTATTCTACCTCGCATGGCAATGTCAATTTAAAAATACATACTTGTTAACAATCTATACAATTTTATTGTGTTCTATAACACCTTAAATCTAATATTTACATTTGATGCAAACCTACTTCATAAATATAATTAATTACATTAATCTTTCCCTTACAAATCACAAATAATACAATCAACTGCAATCAAATTGTGGCGATTGTATTACATCACAACACTTATTATTCATTTACGAGTAACTACTATTATACTTAAGAACGAAACCTTATGTTTCAGCAACATTAGATTCAAATCCGAAGCTCACCGCTAGTTCTTATTTAATATTCATTATTTAAATTGCATATAATAAAATTACACTAAACCGAGCAGATTTGAAAAGAGAAATGAGGTAGCCCGCAAGGAAGACCAGAAAAGATGTGAAAGGGAATGCTTTCTTCGAATCGCCCAGTGGACGTCATCGCTACATTCATCAGTGACACATAATCCACTGGGGAATGAAGTCCTCAATGAAGAAACCACTAACTGTAAGCACTGCACTGTTCACCACTTAATATTGAGCGCAATGTCGGACTTCTCCACGGCGTGGTAGCCGGTGTGCAGCACGGCGCGCGCCTTGTCAGACTCCCTGCAATACACATGTTCATTGCTCAATATTGGCAAACTTAAAACAATAACCGAAGTCTGATGATAAGTAGCTAGTTAAGCAGGCCCTAGTGCGCGCCACCATATTTGGTCTGCCGCCTTCCTCAGGTGGGGGGACTGCGAATAGATGCGGTGTTTGAGTTGTCTGAATTCATAACAGCCCTTTAACATCCACTGCAGGACAAAAGCCTTGCCCAATAAACGCAATCACACCCTCCTTCTCATCCAGCCGCATCAGGCCACCTCCTTTAGGATGTCGGTCCACCTGGCGGAGGGGCTACGCGTATCGGTCCGTGGTCTCCACTCCAGAACCCATCTGCCCAAACGGCCGTCGGTTCTGCGACAGACGTGACATTTCAGCTTGCTAATTCTAAGGCTATGTCGGTAACCTTAGCCCTCCGTCGGATCTCCTCGTTACAGATCATATTCTTCAAAGAGACTCCCAGCACAGTCCTCTCCACCGCTTGCTGAGCGACCTTAAACTTGAGGGTCAAGCCCACTGTCAAAATCCAAAAAAAATCAAAAATATTTTAGTGCATGTACACTGGGTACATTTATACAACGTCATTTTTTTTCTACCACCGCATCCAAGGTGTTAGCGCTGGGAAGAAGAAGCGGCGCAACAAACACCAGCACCCACGTTTCTGCGCCGTTCGTCATAAATGAGCAGGATGTCTGAATGAGAGGCTTGTCTGACCTGCCGTCGAGCCACTCGGCGTAGAGCTGCCGCACGAGGCGGCTGTCGGCGGGCGCCGCGAGCGGGAGCTCCGCGTACAGCGCCTCCAGCTGCGCCACCAGCTCGCGCCCGCTCTCGCCGGCCGCGGGCCGCACCTGCGCGCCGCCGTTCAGACAACCTGACAACAACAACCATATCAGGGTGGGGCTCACAAATAATGTACCTTAGCACACGGGAAATTATATCACACTGTCATACAATTTCTCGTGAGTTATGGTACATTCTTATGTGTTATGGTACATTCTTTGTGAGCCTGAGCCCCACCTATCAACACCACAGCTCCGACTGATCATCGCAAAACATCTGCAAGATGGAACTAGATCAAGATTTTTATTTATTTAAGCGACACGGAGGAACCTTGAGATGACCTCATCGCACAGATAATTCTCTCTTGAGATCAGAAGTACCATTTTGTCTAAGACTCGGTCTTATTTGATACTAGTTTTATATTTAGGGCCTCTTACACCGCTTGCTGATAAAGTCCCAGATACCCTATCTGCAGGTTATCTGACAGATAGCCTATTTTTTTGGTTTCACGGGTATCTGATTGCCTATATATTTATCTTTATATTATATTATATATTTATATTTATTTTATCTTATATATTTTATATAGTCTTATCACACAGATTTATCTGATAGATTAGTTTATCACTAAGATTACTATCTGTAACAATATCAGGAAGTGGTGAAAGAAGCCCTTAATCTAGTGATCAATGTATCAGGCCTTTTGTGAATAATTTATTTATTTATTTTTAAAAAGCTTTAATTATACTCAAAATCCAAAATTCGTTTATACAAAATTGGAAAATTCAAAATTGCAATACTTTTCAATAGTACTTACAAATGCAGAAATATCATCACATTATCGTTATCGCCCCGCTTTCTCAACTACGCTTCGCTTAACTCCTTGCTGCATGGACTTTTTATTTTTCACTCGAAAAATATGTACCTGGTTTGAGTTGGTGTAGAAGCCAGAAATAATTTTTTAGTCCAAATTTTTATATTGTATCTACTGATCATATACCGTCCATACAGTCGTTAACAATATCTATGACCAACCTGAGGGACACGCCATCACCTCCACATAATGGTAGGGCGACTTCCCGCGCTTGAGTTTCTGCACCAGGTTCTGTATATTCCTGAAGCCATTAGCTATGGCGAACTTGAGCACCTCCTTGCCGTCCTTATGAAGTGTCACCTCTCTGAAGTCAGGATTCCTGCAAAAAAAACGCAGTCATAAAACTTTAATACACGAACGCATGCTAAGAAACAGACATATGCGAAGTTTATCACCTCCTCGCTTCCACAGCACTACTTTGTTTAAATTAGTTAAGGTTTAATTTCATGATAATTTTTATAAATAAGTACATACATATATAAAATGTTCGGTTTGTGAATAAAAAAAACGTCTTGTTTTACTTTGTAAGTTTAGCTCTATTGTCAAAGTCAATATATTTTATTGGATACGAGTACACTGGGTACATTTATGCGCGTAATTTTTTTATCTACCGCCGCTTTCTGGGTGTCATTTATTATCAACACAATTTACTGCCTTGCAATTTGCTACCCTTCACATAATCCCGTAGTAATAGAAAAAAAAACATAATCCGACACAACAAGTGTATGAAATATTTTCATCATATCAGCCCTTTAGCGTCCACTGCTGGACATAGGTCTTCCCCAAAGGAACGCCGCCACACCCGGTCCAGAGCCCTCCGCATCCAGCCGCTCCCGGCCACCTTCTTTAGGTCGGCGGTCCACCTGGCGGTGGGGCGTACCGGCCCGCGGTCTCCACTCCAGAACTCGTTCAGCTGGCGTGTGAATTTTTTAGTTCATTTTCATCATCATATCAGCCTGTACATGTCCACTGCTGGACAGAGGCCTCCCCCAGCCGCTAACCTCATCCAGCCGGGTCCCGCGACCTTCACCAGATCGTCGGTCCACCTTGTGGGAGGCGTGCCTACACTGCGTCTTCCGATACGAGGTCGCCACTCGAGAACGTTTCTGCCCCATTTTACATTGTATAAAAAAACCTCAGGTTTACTTGCGTATGTCTCCGCTCGTAAATAATTAACATTGTACTATGCGGCTAGTGCATTGCAACAGCGTAGTACGGGGTCAGCGCGGCGCCACGCCACGCCTCACTTACCCAACGCGCATTGTTCCCGTCACGTGCGTCTAATTATAACTACACTAGCCGTTTCCCGCGGCTTCGCCCGCGTTCAAAAGTTTTTCCCGCGGGAACCGTTTTTCCCGCCTATGTTGTTCTTAGTTCTGATGTATAAGTGATCTATCATACTGTAAAGTTTCATCAAAATCTGTTCCGTAGTTTTTGTGTGGAAGAGTAACAAACATCCATACTTACAACATCCTTACAAACTTAGTTGGATAGGATATCTACTGCATATAGAGAAACTACTAGAATCTACATAGATTTGGTTGTTACATTGTGTTCTAGATAGGCTAGTTCGGTCGCGCGTCGATGTTCGCTGCTTAGGTTACAATTGAGTCGCAGAACGAGGTGTATCTAGTTATACATTCAGCTGAATAATAAAATGCCTCAGACCGGTAACGGACAGCAATGTGCTTGCAGTATGAAAATTAGCTTTGTATGTATCGATCGATGCACATGCAACAGCAGGCCGTCACCGCGGTGGACAGTGGACGGTGGCGGATCGCCGCGGCGGCAAGCGATTTTAGCCTTTATTGGACTATAATAAAGGTTAATTCCACGGAAATTCTTGACGGCTGAATGAATATAGTCACAAATTGTTTGCACATCGCTGTAAGTGAGACAGTGTGCTACATAGAGAAGTCCAAAAACTTGAGTTTAATTCGGTTGATCGAATCAATGAGCCATTTCTTGAAATGAATGAGCGTCTCTAGTGAACGGCCCCCCTTTTGACACCTAACATTAGTCATTGCGCAAAAATCAGTCAACTTCACACAGCCGCCATTAAACTCCGAGGGGACTATATTACGATTGCTCTGGCGAAAAAGCTAGTATATAATAACGTGAAATCTTACCTTAAATTAGTATAAACGAGTTGCGCGTTCGTCTCCCCGAACAGGTGTTCGGCCGCGTACAGGAAGATGTGGTCGGCGTAGCCCCCGGAGCCCGAGCCCACGTGGCGGCGCAGCCCCGGCGGGCCCGCGGGGGCGGCCCACGGCCAGTCCAGCTCCACGCCCGGGACCTCGCCCAGCTCCGTGGAGCTGCCGGCCAGCATTTGTTCTAGTTCAACTGTTGGTGGGAACGTGGTTCATAATCAACAGCCTAATACAAGAGTCATAACTATACCCCGTTATGAAGCGGGCAGTTTGGTGGCTACCTAACATTAGTGATTCAGCCAATGAAACTGAACGATTTTCACAAATAAAATGTTGTAGTCAAAACTATTTTATTGCATGTAAGTACACCAAGTACATTAATACAACGTAATTTATTATCTAGCACCGCTTCCAAGGTGTTAGCGCTGGGAAGAAGAAGCGGCGCAACAAACTTCAGCAACACATCTTTTGAAATCGAGTTTATTCATAACATTATTTTTGTAAAGGTTGTGCGAGGCTGAAGTAACATTAACACCAGGCATCTTTGTCATTTAAATAATCCACTTTTTTATAATAAGGTTTCCTACAAAGTTGTTGTTTAATGTGGGTCTTAAATTTTCTGTCATTAATATTTAAGATTTCTTTCGGTAGTTTGTTGTAGAAGCGTATACATTAGTTCCCATACACAGCTACAACGTCGAGACTTGGATAGTTTGTATTGCACATTACTAATGTTAGGTGGCCACCAAACTGCCCGCTTGATAACGAGTATGGTCATAACAGAGCTTAAGGGCCCACTGGCAAGATGAAATTCACATACGCCTTGGGCAACGCAGGGTATGTCATATTTGGCCACAATGGTGAAATAAACCTTTAAGCAGCCCATTGTCAGACAAGGCAAAAGATTTATATAAATTCTTTATAAATTGTGCTTCCTTACGAGGCTGACATTGACGTCTTTATGTCACAAGCCTCAATAAAAAATGAGATAAAAAAAAATGCGTTTGAAGTATTAATAAACCGTACTTTAGTTCTAAAAAACTCATTAATACTGGTCCGGTATTGTACCCCTGACCTCATGAAGGATGCGGAAGAACAAATCAGTTTCACCAACTAGTCTGATCTCGAGGAAGCGGCATTATCATCATCATATCAGCCGAAATATGTCCACTGCTGGACAAAGGCCTCCCCCAGGGATCTACCCGACGACATCACATCACTAAAGAATATACTGCAGTCAAATTCGATATATAAACGGTAATTTCTACAGACATTGTGCAATTTCCTGCCGCCATGAGATTTCATGCACTAATCTTACAATGAGTGTACAACTCACTCGCAGTGATGACGCAGTCCACGTCGTGGCAGCCGAGCAGGTCGCTGTAGAAGTCCTCGCGGGACGCCTCCAGCTTCTTGTCGTAGCACGGCATGACAGTCACGTGGTAGACCCCCGCGGGGGACCCCCGCGACACCACCTGCTTCACCAGCGAGCCCATCACCTGCTGAGGGGACTTGGCCGTCGAGATGTACGGCAGGATGAACGAACCGTGGGTTTTCTCCGCGTAGCACACCCAGCCTGTGTTGAAGAATATATGGTTTCAGTGTGGAGTGGGTCAATACATATAGAGATACATCGCGTAAACCTTTCAGTGTCTATTGTCAATGGGTGACAACATATAAAAGCAGGTTTCCGGTCCCCACTTATCGGTCCAGGTCGGTACTGATCGCGTAGTTATCCTGCATAAAGAAACAGGTAAATCTGTCCTTTATTGACCATCATGACCTCCAAACCTGAAATGGAATGGCTCGGTTCAGTTCCCGGTACCGACGAGTTTCTTTATAAGTGAGCGCATAAGGTAACATAGTATAGTATTTATTTATTAATCACAATATAATACAATGACAATATATTACGGTGCATCAAAAACCATCGATTTGTCTGTGCACCGCGACGTCGTACTGAAATGCTACTAAATATTACAAATATATTGCAGTATTATTATTTATCCTAATTATATAAACATGTGACTAATATACCTCCACTGATCGGTACCAATCGCTGAGGACTTATATGTACCGGAAACCTGCTTCTTTATGTTAATACTCGATGACAAGAGGTTACCTGGTTTTCTTACCTTAAATGGTTAACATATAAGGGTATCTCACATAATGTTTTCTACACTGCAGTCTCCATTTTACAACTTACCAACAGCCCTAACCAAAAAGCTTACTTTATACTTTTTTCCTTACTAATACTAATAGTATTACTAATAGTATTAGTATACCTCTGTAAGGTAAAAAGTATAAAGTTGAAGGTATATTATACCTCTGTAAGGTATACTAACTTTATGGCTCTAACGGCCATCAGTACTGCGAATATCCACACTCTCTGTTAACTTGCCATTGCCAAAATGAAATTTTCCGCTACAGTATCTATTTTAAAACTGAAGACGACCATACCTGGACAAGAACTGGCCAGCATCGGCAGGTGTTTAGACGTGGGCTCGTGCTGGTGCTCCTGATATCGCTGCACGAACTCCTGTTGAGCCTCCAGGAGCGACAGGTCTTCTGCTATCGTCATGTCTAGCACCAGGTCTGCGCCTAGCCTTTTGAAGTAACCTACAAGTTAAGTGCAACATAATTATAAGCCTTTTATTTTCCACATATTTACATAACAAATTTTAAGAGATTAAAAGAGATCCTAACTCTGTGTTTAATAGTTTGGAAGCTAAACATAAACTTTATTCACTTATTAAGATGCATACATTTTATATCGAAGCCCTGACTCCCAAACTAGTCAAGCTGTATTTCAGGAGTCAGTGTCTTCTCCATTTATTTATAGCTACAAACAGATAATTTACAAATTGACAAATTACAATATTATATAGCTAAGTTTTTAGTACAGTTAGTTTTTATCTATGTTGCAAATGTGGACCCCTCTTTGGGTGAAGGCCTCATCCATCTGTTTCTCTCCTCTTTAAGTATTCCTCTCTAAATAACTGAAACTCAAAAACAAGTGACATTGTTTCCTTCCAAATCATTTGATTATTTTTTTTCTTGTAAGTATTAGGATATCAGCTGAGACAAGTGTTTGAATCTGTAGATAAGCTATAGTTCTCATCCATAATCCACACTTGATTCAATTCATTCAGTTCTTAGGTTTGTAATTACAACTACTTGCCTGCTAATTTGTTGGTGGCGTCTTGAGGCGTGAGCTTGTAGCGGGCGGCGAGGGAGAGAGTCGGTTGTGGCGACAGGGATATCACTATCAGGTTTACATCCGTCGTCACACCCTTGTTGTCTGTGTACTTGCGCTCTGAGAACACCCTGAAAACAAATTTATAATTCAGAAAATGTCAAGGTATGTTTGTTGCTCAATCATGCCATAACGGCTGAATGAATTTTCAGGAAACTTGGTACAATGACAACTATCCTGAAATGACATATGTAATGTTGTACTTAATGAACTTCACTACATAAGTAGCCCAGTAGCTCCTTATTAGTTACCTCAGTAGCTCCTCCTGACTTTGTTTGGTCACGAGCACACTCTCAGCGGACGTGATGCACCCGCTGCACGCGAGGCAGTCTGCCAACGTGATCTCCACTTTCTGCAGCTTCTGCTCCGTGCCGCTGGACACGTCGAAGTATCCGTCTTCGCCGATCTTGATCTTGGCACCAGTTTTGGTTTTCGTCTTCTCGATTTTCACTGGTTTTATGCATTCCTGTAAAATGGTCAAAATTGATTGAAGGTTGGCTTCGCAAACTAAAATGAGGTGAAATAGTGGTCTGGTCTGCTTCGGATGTTTATCTAGTCAATTGCCTGAGTATATTTCAATATAAAATAGTTTTAATTTTCACTCAGTACTATTTGGACACCGGAAGTGGCACATTTTTTTTTCAAATTATTTAGGTGGAAACATTACAAAATCTATCAAATGTGGTAACAAATGATAATACGCATAAATTCAGGCGTGCAGAAACATACGAACGAACGCAAATAAATTAGAAAAACAAACTGAAAGAAAACTAACAACTATTGTAGAGGTTAGAGTTGGTTGTAGCCAAAGAAATTTGAATAGCTATTCAATTTCTTTGGTTGTAGCACTCACCTGAGACGGAGTAATAAAATCGTCAAGGTCTGTCAATTGCAAAGCTCCGCTGAACCTCGAAGCCATTTTCAAACAGCGTAATTTTTATTATTACCTATTAGGATTATAAAAGTAGTCTCACAAAACAAAACGCAACAACACAACACGCACAAGCAATGAATGAACAGCTGATTTTGTTTGACATTCAATTTTTAAAATGGGTTTTATGGCTTTGGAAACAAAGTTGTTTTAAAAGATTCATACAAAAAACCATAGAGAATTTGGAGGGAATTGGTCATTTCCCGCCAAAACTGTTCTATTTCCGGTTAACTTTTTAAATTGGCACAAAAGTACAAAACATAGATCTAGGATACCCCCTCTACGACACAAACGGCCTGCCCTCACAAGGGCGTTGGACGCTAGGCCATAATGCGGTCCCAATGTGGATTGGTCGACTTTATGTCTTCATTAAAGGGTAACAATTTGTTTCTCTATTGCCTACCTACTGTCTCGTACCACGTTTTACTTTACCGAAAAGCTACTTCCAAAACTGATTGTAACTTGACTTGACCAGTGTTTGATTAAACCCTAGACCTTACAAATGCAAGGCGAGAGCACAGAACACTACCACCAACCCAATTAAAATAATAAGTCTATTTCTATTTGTGAAGCAAAAACATTTTTGTCCGCAGCGCAGACATCTTAAAAGTTCTTATTCATATTGCAATACGATACAATTTCGATGTAAATTTTTGTGTTCACGAAGGCCTCGAAGGCATTATACCAATGGTTGATTATTTAATTTAAAGTTTTTTGTTGAGAAGCTCCGACGCGTGGCTCCCACGCGCGGCGTGGAGGTCGAAACAAATAAGTAAATTGCGTTAGATGAAATACTACGTAGATAGGTACCTAGGTATATACTTAGTTGGTTTGTGCGTAGGTAAGTACCTGCAGTAATTTCCATTAAAACAGTAGGTAGGTAGAGCGAATGTAAATGCAATCGCATGCAATGAGCCATCGGTCGTTCAGTGCTTATCATTTATAGAACCATTTTCAGTCGTAACTTTCTTCCTCTTTCTGGTTAATCTAAATAAATTGCAGGCTGTTCGCTTTCTCGCCAAAACAAGGTTGAGTGAAACACAACCTTCTTGCAACCAACACACCTCTCCGTGTATTGTGAGTGACGCTGTCGACGAAAAATCAATCTGGTATTCTCGTGGGTTTCCAAGGCAACGCGTCAACAGTAGGGAGACAACGCTCGCGCCGCGCGCCACGCTCCCAGCGTCGCTCGCTTATTTGATTTATTAGAAAATCTGTGTTTGCTAGAAGTGTTCAAACAAGTGATTTGCATTCTCGTGTCAGCTATGGCCGAGGAGACTGCAGCGGCGACTCCGGCCGCGACCGATAAATTGATTCACACATATCCTATAGTTCGGGTAAGTTCGAAAGGTTGTATTACAATGGTGTAAGTACTTACAAATAAATAGACCAGCTGCTTCAAGTACCCTCTCAACGGTAGCGTACCTACCTACGGACTATTGACGTAAACGTAATTGAGTATATATGCAGGTTTCCCATAGACATATACCTACCATGTCTTTGAGATTTCCTCAAGTTTTCCGAACCGAAACCGAAAAACCTGTGGTTCTGGAAAACTCGTTGGTAGGTATAAGTATAAACCTACTGGTCCGGGTTTGAACTATAGTAGATACAACGATCTCGTTCTTGTATGATTTTGGAAAGTACGTATTAAGTAATTAATTCGTCGAAAGTTGGAGAAAAGAGTTCACACGACTCGTCTATTACCATCTATAGAAACTTATTTTATGTAGTTATTCTAAAAGCATCAGAAGGTTAGTGCGCGCCCTTGCCCGGTCACCCCTAGCCTTCAGTCTAGGGTCACTTCAAGTGGAGACGGGAAAATGCTCCCTCAGTTTATGCCGCTAATGGAAAAACGACTGTATTCGGTTTGAATTATAGCTGAAAAAACAGAAAACTGCTCGCGCATGCTCCAGCCGCGCGAGCACACGCGTGCAATTTTTGATTTAGAACTATATAGGTACCACTAGAGACATTTTTCTGTTCCGTGATAGGTACCTACTTAGGGTGGGTGGGACACAACGACCCACTTTCCTGAATATGTCAGATGTGTTGCCTAAAGCGGTGGTAGATAAAACATTGACGTTGTTTATATGTACCCAGTGTACTTACATGCAATAAAATAGTTTTGACTTTGACTTTGAACTATTACATCCTCTGTGCCTATAGCCTGTTAGGGAGTTTTAATACTATTGAGAGACCAGTTTATACTGGTTTTGATTCTACTCACGTGCGGTCGACCGTACTAAATTTTTAGACGTCACAGAATACATACCTAATAGGTTCCGTACGGAACAGATGTGTAACGATTGAAAAACAACTAAAAAATAAACGACATATTAAAAATTGAACTAGGTGATAAGAAAAAGTATATTTTAAATATCTTAAAACACAAATGTACTGAGTATTTATCAATTTTGTGTTTTAAGATTTTTCAATTATTTTTTTTCAAACTGCGTTCATGAATTATGGTAGGGTTACCTACCATAGTTAAATGACCCTTCACACACGAAGCAATATCAATATTAAATTTCGGACAAGCCAAGGTCCGGCCGCGGAAGAGCAGCGTATCTTGGCGCAAGCATTGGACCGGAACATATCGAATTACTATACTTGCGATCTTTTCATACCTACTAATAAAAACTATATATTTAGCATAATGAAAGTAGAAATATAGGTGGATGCAAATAAATATAGCACTCAGACTTTGTCTTTACTAATGCAATTACTACCCACGGATCCTCTCCATCAAGGGAACTCAGCCGTTATGGATTTCTTTGAGTCTAGCTTAGAGTATTTGGCAAGACGAAACTAATTTAAAATCATTGTGTGTGGTCTAAATTTCTAAAATTCTTTGTGTGATCGTAGGTACAGGCAGCATCAAATGATTGTTAGCAGTCGAGGACGATAAATATTTGTAATCTAAATATTTTTTGGTGCTCATTATATACCTATAAACAGTAAAATATATGTAAGTACCTACCTACCGTTAAAGGTCACCGACATAACCGAAAGGATTACCTACTAAGTTGAAGTGACAGTGAGCAAGCACACATATAAAACTCTTAATGCGAATCGGGGCCGACTCATTCCTTGATTTCAAAATGTTTGTGGCGTTTATGCACGCCCCTATCGGATTTATTTGGTAACACTTAATTGCATCATCATTCAAAACTTTCATTCTAGATGTCAATTAGATTCATTCTTCATCTCACAAACATGCTCAGACACGCTAATTAGTTTTCTAGCCATATATAAGTTTTAAGGCTTTCCCTGTTAATTCTTAATGTGTAACAAGTGTAATCAGTATCCCAGTAAACACTATATAAACGACGTACGGAGTTTTATTGCACACAAACGCAAAACGGTAGAACGACACCATCGTTCGCCAAATTGGTGACCCCGACGCAAAGAGGATTTCATGTGCGCAGTCGTCGACATCGTGTTATTGCTACGGGATACTCGTATAGATGAATCTACGAGTCTCGTCACCCAACACCCATCACCTTCGGATTATCACTACTTGCAGCGGGCAAGGCGAATCGGACGCTCGCGGTCAAGGACACCGCCATCCGGCCGGCATCGAATTTCATCGTCTACTTCGTGGAATTGCTGCTAAATTCGTCTAAATACAGCTGTGAAGTGCGTCCGTGTAGTGTATGAGTCGCTAAAAGTGCATTTCAGTGCTAAAAAACATAAAAAGTGCGTTTTTAGGTTAGTAAAAATCCAACACCTATATGTATACCTACGTACCACTGAATGATACTCGCATTCGTGTTCAGTTCAGACAGTTCAGTTCATTCGAATGCGACTCACTCTAGCGCATATTCGACCTCTATCGTCGATTTAGAGAACGATTTGACAAACGTCAATGTCATTAAGTGTCACATGTCAACTTGACGTTTCAACGTTCGGGTGCACGCAAGTACAAATTTCATTTCAGCTTGATTGAACTTTAAAAATACTAAAAACAATACTTTTGGTTTGCAAGTGGTATTTTTATGCATAAGGACTGCTTATATTAATTTCGCATACTACAATTACCTCTAGTAACAAGCTAGGTTTGTTGTGCGAGCAGCTAAGTACTTATATTGTACAAATAACAAACTTTTATTTTTGCCTGTCTAACTATTGCATCTCTGTATCTACTAACCAACAGGTAGTGGATTACTAGTACATGGTTTTGGGTATTGTACAAGCATACTACTATTGCACCTGGCTTCTTTTATACATCTGTCTATTTTACATGTCTGTTTATGTAATTTTGATTTGTGCATTTAGCATGACAATGTTGTGTGCATATACTTGTTCTTATGTTGTGTGATTTATTTTGCATGTATTTTTGTCTTGTGTTAATTTTAAGTTGTTCTTTGTGGTGGAATTTTTGTGTCGAACATAATTTAGCTTTCTGCGCTAACAAAATTTTTGTCAATTACTAAAAGGTTTTGGTGTTGCTAAATTATTATTTTTGTTTCTCGCTACAACATTAATTCATATTTTGTCGCATTGTTTGCATTCGCTTATATAACATTCCTGCCAGGCTGTGTGGTATTTAATTATTAACAAATTAATTTAATTTACCCTTTCACAATGACTGAGAAGGAACTGCAAGAAGAGCTGAAGCAGCTCAAGTCTGATAATGACAAGCTGTTGTTGGAGCTCAAGCAAGCTAAATCACCCACTAAGGTGGAGGAACCAGTCCAGCCTCAAGTTCACAGGGTGGCCGTAAAATTACCTCCATTTTGGGCCGACAAACCGGCCGTGTGGTTCGCCCAAGCCGAGGCTCAATTCAAGATTGCAGGCATCACCAGTGATGACACCATGTTCAATTACATTGTCGGCCAGCTCGATCAGAGGCTTGCTGGTGAAATCGAAGACATTATGACAACACCACCAACAAAGGATAAATATAAGAAATTAAAAGAAGAGTTGATTCGCCGCTTATCCATTTCTGAGGAGCAAAAGGTCCGGCAGCTTATTAGTGATGAGGAACTCGGTGGCAGGAAACCGTCACAGTTTCTCAGACATCTGCGCTCTCTTGCCGGAGCCGCACTATCCGACGAAAATATTTTGCGACAACTATGGCTGCGACGCCTGCCACAACAAGTCCAGGCAATATTAGCGGCCCAAGCAGATCTCGGTCTGGATAAAATTGCAGATCTGGCTGACAAGATCATTGAATTATCTCCGGGATTGGCCAATGTTTATAGCGCATCTAGCAGTTCACCTTCTGCTCTAGATAAGCTAACGCAACGTGTTGATGACCTAGCAAAGCAATTAGCTGCTTGCACATCTTCACAGAATTCTCATCGATCCCGCAGCCGATCCACCTCGGTTAATAAGAATCGGTCACGTTCTAATACTCCTGATTCTACTCCGGATAGTTCCTCCAAGCGCTGTTGGTATCATAGAAGGTTTGGTACCAAATCTACTAAATGCATTGCTCCATGCAACTGGACTTCGGAAAACCCGACCAGCAATCAGTAGTGGCCGAGTCTGATTGCTTACCTCTCGGCCATCGTCTTTTCGTTACAGACAAGGTTACCAAACGGCAGTTTCTTATTGACACCGGATCCGATTTATGTTGTTATCCCCACCTTTGGCTCCCAGGACGGAGGCCGACCTCCGACTATGAGCTCATCGCAGCTAATGGTAGCAACATCCAGACTTTTGGTACTGTTAACCTGTCACTGAACTTTGGACTGCGCCGCGACTTCGTTTGGCAATTTGTAGTAGCTGATGTCTCCAGGCCAATTATAGGCTCAGACTTTTTAGCTTATTACCATCTTTTGCCAGACTGCCGAAATAAGAGACTGGTTGACGGCACAACTGGGCTGTCTGCTGCAGTTTCTACGGTCAGCAGTGAACAAACTGGCGTCAAGGCCGTAGCATCTGGAAATCCTAACTTCGCACAAGTGCTCGCTGAGTTTCCGGATATCACACGACCTCCTGGCGTTCCTAGGGTTGTAAAGCACAATACCGTTCACTATATTAAAACCACAGATGGTCCTCCAGTCTCTAGTCGTCCTCGTCGTTTGGCACCGCAGAAACTCACTTCTGCTAAAAAAGAGTTCGAGGATATGGTGAAATGCGGCACTGCGAGACCTTCGCAAAGCCCGTGGTCATCACCGCTACACATGACTGTGAAGAAAGACAACACCTGGCGTCCTTGCGGCGATTATCGCGCCCTAAACGCTAGGACGGTTCCTGATCGTTATCCTGTGCGGCATATCAATGACTTTGCGCACAACCTCAATGGAGCTACTGTCTTTAGCAAAATTGACCTGATAAAAGCATACCATCAGATTCCCGTTTTTGATGAGGATATCCCGAAGACCGCCATCGTTACCCCGTTTGGCCTCTTCGAATTTCCGTTCATGACCTTCGGTTTACGCAACGCTGGACAAACGTTTCAGCGTTTTATCGATGAGGTCACACGGGGTCTCGATTTCTGTTTTCCTTACCTTGACGACATCCTGGTCTACTCAGAAGACGAAGCTCGTCACCAGGAGCATCTGCGAATCCTTTTCCAGCGCCTCCAGAATTATGGTGTAGTGGTAAACCCAACTAAGTGTGAATTGGGCGTTAAAGAGATTGTTTTCTTGGGCTTTCACGTTAGCTCCAAAGGCACTCGTCCTCCGCAGGATCGCATCCAAGCACTGCTCGATTTTCCACCACCTGAGACTGTACAAGACATGCGCCGTTTCTTAGGCATGTTTAACTATTATCGCCGTTTTGTTCCACAGGCAGCTGAATCGCAAGCGCCGCTAATTGCCGCCTTGGTCTCCACAAACAGCAAAGGTCGAAAACCTTTTCCGTGGACGCCCGAGCTCCTGGAACAATTTGAAGCCTGTAAGAAGAGCCTGTCCAATGCCACGCTATTACAGCATCCGGTCAACAACGCCCGCTTGGGTCTGTTCACCGATGCCTCTAGCGTCCACATCGGTGCCTGTCTCCAACAGCAGATAGGTGAGGAATGGTCCCCATTAGCCTTTTTCAGCAAAAAGCTGACTCCGCAGCAGGCTGAGTGGCCAACCTACTACCGAGAACTCCTGGCCGTGTACGAAAGCGTTCAGCACTTTCGCTACATTTTGGAAGTCCAACATGCGACCATTTTCACAGATCACAAGCCGTTGCTGTACGCCTTCGTACAGCGTCGAGAAAAGCTTCCCCCTCCGCAGCTGAACCAGCTGTCTTTCATAAGCCAGTTCACAACGGACATCAGGTACATCAAGGGGGAGGATAATGTCGTGGCTGACGCTATGTCCCGAATTGACGCCCTTTCACTGGAACATAATCACGAGATGCTTGCTAAGTCCCAGGAATCAGATCAGGAGCTCGCAGACCTACAACTGAAGGGTTCTAGCCTGCAGCTGTCTAAAGTCCCCATTCCTGGCACTGACATTGTTTTAACTTGTGATGTTTCCACAGGCAAACCGCGTCCTTTCGTAACGCGTGCTCTCCGTCGAGGGGTGTTTGACAAGTTACATAACTTGTCCCATCCCGGCGCGCGAGCTACCGCTCGTCTTGTATGCGATCGATTCGTGTGGCCTTCTGTCTCAAAGGACTGCCGCGAGTGGGCGCGCGCCTGTGAAGCATGTCAGCGCAGCAAAGTCTCCAGACATTCCACCGCACCTCTTGGCAACTTCGATCAACCATCGGGCCGTTTCATGCATATCCACATCGATATCATCGGACCTCTGCCTGTCTGCGGTGACTATCGGTACTGCCTTACAGCTATAGACCGAGTGACCAGGTGGCCTGAGGTTTGGCCTATGCGAACCATCACCGCTGAGGAGGTAAGCGAGACTCTCACTAGGGAATGGATTTCGCGTTTCGGCGTGCCCTCGATTATAACAACAGACCAAGGCGCTCAATTTGAGTCCGATCTGTTTCGCCGATTATTGGAGAATTTCGCAACAAAACGCATTCGTACGACGGCATACCATCCGTGTGCGAACGGTATGATTGAGCGTGTCCACCGTCAGCTAAAAGCTGCCCTCATGTGCCACAATGATTCGTGGGTGAGGGCGCTTCCTTTTGTGCTTCTTGGCATGCGCTCATCCTTCAAGGAAGATCTAAAAGCCACAGCATCAGAAATGCTATATGGCGAAGCCTTGCGACTTCCGGGAGAAATGCTAGTAGCACCTCCCATCTGCGGAAATGTTGAAGACCAAGCGGATTTCGTCGTGCAACTGCGACATAAAATGTCCCAAATACGACCCATTCCTGCTTCTCGACATTCCTCGCCTGCTTCGTTCATTTTCAGAGACCTTCCTTCGGCAACTCATGTGTTTTTGCGTGACGATTCTGTTCGCCGGTCCCTACAGCCTCCCTACACAGGTCCGTACGAGGTTGTCGATCGCGCTAGCGACGGGAAGACGCTTACCATCCTCATCAAGGGAAAGAAGGTGACAGTGAGCGTCGACCGCGTCAAACCTGTTTTCGTCGAGCATCCTCTCTTGCAGCAAACATCTCCAGAGTCTCCGCCCAAGAGTCCTTCCAGTCAGCCGGAACCAGCTCCGGTGCGGCCAAAGCCTGCATCGTCATCATTACCAACTGATTCTTCACCACCTACGAACAAGCCTTATACCACAAGGTCTGGCAGACGTGTTAGATTTAAGAACTTAGATTAAGTTCTTGTCTCCGTAGGGGGGTGGTGTGGCGTTTATGCACGCCCCTATCGGATTTATTTGGTAACACTTAATTGCATCATCATTCAAAACTTTCATTCTAGATGTCAATTAGATTCATTCTTCATCTCACAAACATGCTCAGACACGCTAATTAGTTTTCTAGCCATATATAAGTTTTAAGGCTTTCCCTGTTAATTCTTAATGTGTAACAAGTGTAATCAGTATCCCAGTAAACACTATATAAACGACGTACGGAGTTTTATTGCACACAAACGCAAAACGGTAGAACGACACCATCGTTCGCCAAATGTTCATAGGTTTAATACAGTAGTCAGTAATAAAAACACACCGGATATTGTGCTGCGCATTAGGGAAGGTCTAAGTCCATCAGTGGCAGGCGATAGGCTGGATGATACATATGACAAATACCTACAAACAGGGTTACATATTTGACACTTCAATTTGGAGATGATGAGAAGAGAACGAATGAGAAGATGTGGATAAATATGGCCCCAGAATATACAGTGTTTTTTTTAACTGGGACTGGATGATGATGATGATGCATTAAAAAGAAATTTCATCAAAATTACTTTGTACTGGGGTTGTATGAGAAAACATTTTATTGAATTTGACTAACTTCTGCTGCTCAGATTTTTTTCCTCCGATATAATGAAATAATCTTTACATGAAACTGACTCCATCCGCATCAAGACATTTTTTGATAAAAATGTCAAATTTTTATGGACAACACACGCTTGACCAAAAAATTTTCTATGCTAAAATTGTTTTCACAAAAAAAGACCAAATGGTTCCTAAGACAGTTTTCCTGTATCTTCTATGGTTTCGGTTTTACCCTAAGTGTCCCAGTTAAAAAAAACACTCTGTATAATACAATAGGTGTATAGTTGCCGTGGACCTTCCGTGTGACACTACCTACCTAGTGGTATAGATTTTCTTCTCCCATACCACTATTGTCAATATAATAGCTGGATTAAACAGTTCATACTCATATTAATTATTACCCGTGGACTTTAGCAACAACACAACTTTTTTAAGGTTCCATTGATTCGATTCGAAGAGGAAAATACGGAATGCTTACAAATATTTCGTGCTGACTGTACTTTGTTGGTTGGCCTCATGATTTCTCCATCTGACAAAGATAAATATTAATAAATCACCAGATCGTTTGTGTGTGTACTGGGAGCGGTCAACAAGCAAGCCACATTTATGTTATGCGTTCACTTTGATATTGTTTGTTTTGGCAGCTGGTGGCCTCCGTACCGCGCCCGCGAATGGACACAGTACGATAACAACAGCATAGGCTCGCATTCCCATTTTAGTCGAGAGCGCGTGTAGATATGAAAAGCCGTCAATATTGCTCAGTTACTTGTACATAATGCATTTGAATACGATTTTGAACGAATGCATCGCAATGAGTTAGGTGTTTGAAAGTAATTAGTTGCATAATTATTGGCTATTGTTTTAAAAATAGTTTTCCTGGAGTTAACTAGGTACGTTATAGCTACATATTTCAAGGAAATATCTGTCGTATGAATTATTTACAAGACAATGTTCAAGGAAAGTTACGATTGAGTCGATAGATAGTGACAATTAAATAGATAGGTGGTCGAGTAGCGTTGCTGGTTGAATGAGGCTTGCGGTGGCGGCCTACCGCAGGCATATGCAATGTATGTGAGTCTTCAGACACGCGCGGCCTGCGTTTTCATATTGAAGCTGCAGCCTGCAAAAAATTGTTATTTTATTATTTAATGTGTTTGCCCCCAGCACACGGACATGAGCGAGGAGATGCGCGCGGAGGCGGTGGAGCTGTCGGTGACGGCGTGCGAGAAGTACTCGCACAACAACGAGCTGGCCGCGCGGCTCGTCAAGGAGGCCATGGACAAGAAGTTCGGCCCGTCGTTCCACGTGGTCGTCGGCGAGAGCTACGGCTTCGAGGTGACGTACGAGTGCACCACCATATGCTACATATACTTCGGCGGGAACCAGGCCATCTGTATTTGGAAGTGCTCATAAGATTGTTAGCGTGATTTGTGTGCGGTTCGTTCTTAGCAGTTAGGTCTAAGCGGCTGTTTTAGGATCAGAGGATCCGTCGCGAAATGTGTTCCCGCGTGCTCAAAACAGCCCGTTCTTGAAATTGACCAGTTGCCCTTAACATGGGACCAATCGCGCTAATTCTGAACGATATTACCAAATTCAAACCATAACTAAAAACGTTATGCTGCGTAAAAACTATAAAAATAACCATCGAGTAATTTAACCAATTCTTGTCTGTGATCCACACGTTTGGCAAACCTTTACAAACGCAAGCCAAACCTGGTCCACACGTTTGCGTTTGCCAAGGTTATAGTCAAACGGTGGATGCAGCATAACGTTTTTAGTTTCCTATTGGTTTGGATTTGGTAATATCGTTCAGAATTATCGCGATTGACCCCCTTCTCCTACCTTCCCCTCTATCGTCGTGCCTTCCTCCCCTATCTTCCGCTTCCCCCTCATTCTCCCAACGGGACGTTTTGCGAACGGGTATGATTTTGGAGGCGGAACATTTTGAGCTAGGGGCATTTACGCGACTGATCGTTATTAACTATGAAAAACCCTCAAAGAAATATATTTTTATATCTAGGTACTAGTGTTTCGGTGGGTGCCGCGGCCCGCAAGCGGACCGCGGAGGTCGGCTGTGTTGATCTTTTCTTTTGACAGGAATCCTAAAAAAAATTTTTTTTTTTATGAGTTTCGACGTTTTAGTTTTTGGCCGGAAACCAAATCTTCAGTGGGGGCACCTAAAAGCCGCAAAACAAACTTTCATGACTTTCGTGATTGCAGTGTTGTGAGCTGTTTTTTGACGGTAACCGGAATCTGATTTGGAGCACCTCAAACCCGTGAATACAAATTTACTATCAGACCCCCGCGACCTCATTCGCGTTAAAAGACTACTACTTGAGCTGTTCTTTATTTCTTTCAATACTTCAGACCAAACAACCAACAATAAGGCGAACGAACGCGCGAACAAACGCGCGAAGCGCGCTAATAAACCAACCAACTAACCAACCCGGGAACAAACGCGCGAAACGCGAGAACAACGCGCGAAACGCGCGAACAAACCAACCAACAAACCAACCCGCGAACAAACGCGCGAAACGCGCGAACGAACCAACCAACCCGCGAACAAACGCGCGAAACGCGCGAACAAACAAACCAACCAACCCGCGAACAAACGCGCGAAGCGCGCGAACTAACCAACCAACCATCTCGCGAACAAACGCGCAAACAAACGCGCGAAACGCGCGAACAAACGCGCAAACAATCCAACCAACCAACCCGCAAACAAACGCGCGAAGCGCGCGAACAAACCAACCAAATAACCAACCAACCAACCCGCGAACAAACACGCGAAACGCGCGAACAAACCCGCGAAGCGCGCGAACAAACCAACCAAATAACCAACCCGCGAACAAACGCGCGAAACGCTTAAACAAACGCGCGAAGCGCGCGAACAAACCAACCAAATAACCAACCAACCAACCCGCGAACAAACGCGCGAAACGCGCTAACAAACCAAATAACCAACCCGCGAACAAACGCGCGAAACGCGCGAACAAACCCGCGAAGCGCGCGAACAAACCAACCAAATAACCAACCAACCAACCCGCGAACAAACGCGCGAAACGCGCTAACAAAACAAATAACCAACCCGCGAACAAACGCGCGAACAAACTCGCGAAGCGCGCGAACAAACCAACCAAATATCCAACCCGCGAACAAACGCGCGAAACGCGCAAACAAACGCGCGAACAAACCAACCAACCAACCCGCTAACAAACGCGCGAAGCGCGCGAACATACCAACCAAATAACCAACCCGCGAACAAACGCGCGAAACGCGCGAATAAACCAACCAACCAACCCGCGAACAATCGCGCGAAACGCGCGAACAAACGCGCGAAACGCGCGAACAAACGCGCGAAACGCGCGAACAAACGCGCGAAACGCGCAAACAAACGCGCAAAGCGCGCGAACAAACATTGTATAATTTATTTTTGGCCATAAAAAAAAGCCGTAAAATTTTAAAAATGTCGCCATTTTGAAAAAAAATATGACATCACCAAATTGCTTCAGATTTGGAAAAATATTAGTTCCAGCTCGGTCCAGCTATCAGGCACCGTTTCTGCGGGCCGTTGACCCAACAGCTGAAGATGACCATAACCTCCACGTTTCAGAGTTTTAATCTAATCGCCAGAAAAGACTGCGCACATTATAAAAATTTCAGCGCAATCGGAGAGTAAAATTTAGTTTTGGCTATTAAGGAAAAGCCGTATAATTTTGAAAAAGTCGCCATTTTGAAAAAAAAAATGACATCACCAAATTGCCCAAGATTCTGAAAAATATTAGTTTGAGCTCGGCCCAGCTATCTGTCACCGTTTCTGCGGGCCGTTGACCCAAGAGCTGAAGATGACCATAATCTCCAGGTTTCAGAGTTTTAATCTGCTCACCAGAAAAGACTGCGCACATTATAAAAAAATCAGCGCAATCGGAGAGTAAAATTTATTTTTAGCCATAAAAAGAAAGCCGAAAAATTTTGAAAAAGTCGCCATTTTGTAAAAAAAATATGACATCACCAAATTGCCTAAGATTCTGAAAAATATTAGTTCCAGCTCGGACCAGCTATCTGGCACCGTTTCTGCGGGCCGTTGACCCAACAGCTGAAGATGACCATAGTTTCCAAGTTTCAGAGTTTTAATCTGCTCACCAGAAAAGACTGCATACATTATAAAAAATTCAGCGGAATCGGAGAGTAAAATTTGTTTTCAGCCATATAAAAAAGCCGCATAATTATCAAATTAATCTAAAAAAAACACAACAGCAAACTGTAATTTGAATTTGTATAGAATGATGGCCTGTGCGATGTAAAGCAGCCACACACGTAACTACAACAAATTATAAGTTATTTTGGCTGGTGTATGTATGCTTTACATATTTTCTTTTCTTTTTGAAGTGGCCAGTGCGTTGTAATGCAGGCATACACTACAATAATATCTACTTATAATTTGTGGTAGTGTATTTTGAAAAAGTCGCCATTTTGAAAAAAAAAAAAAGGTATCATGAATTTTCCAAGATTCTGAACAATATTAGTTCCAGCTCGGTCCAGCTATCTGGCACCGTTTCTGCAGGCCGTTGACCCAACAGCTGAAGATGACCATAATCTCCAAGTTTTATATTTTTACTCTGCTCACCAGAAGAGACTGCACACATTAGAAAAAATATGACGTCACCAAAGGTCCTAGGGTTCTGTACAACTTTAGTTCGAAGTCAGTCAAAATATCGGTTTCCGACTCCACGGGCCGTGGACCTGAAGGGTGAAGATGACCAAAATCTCCAAGTTTCAGACTTTTCCCATATACTACGGGGTATGAGCTACACTGCCTCCCTAGACCACTTTGGTCCATGACCACTCCTTCCGGGAGATCAATTCGGGTAAAGTTTCTCGAAAAAACGGCGCTCCGCCATCTTGAAAACGCCGCCATTTTGAAAAAAAAAAGTGACGTCATCAATGATCCCAAGATTCTGGACAACTTTAGTTCAAGGTCACCCCAGCTATCTGGCACCGTTTCCGCGGGACGTTGACGCGATAGCTGAAGATGGACAGAATCTTCAAGTTTCGGACTTTTTCTCTACTCATCAGAGGAGGCTGCGTATTTGTTTCCTACATCACTTTGGTCCACAATCACTCCTTCTGGGAGAACTACTATGTCAATCAGTCAGTCAGTCAGTCAGTGGTAGTCGAGCTTTATAGTATATAACTAGTGTTTCGGTGGGTGCCGCGGCCCGCAAGCGGACCGCGGAGGTCGGCTATGTTGAGCTTTTCTTTTGACAGGTATCCTAAAAAAAATTTTTTTTTAACGAGTTTCGACGTTTTAGTTTTTGGCCGGAAACCAAATCTTCAGTGGGGGCACCTAAAAGCCGCAAAACAAACTTTCTTGACTTTCGTGATTGCAGTGTTGTGAGCTGTTTTTTGACGGGAACCGGAATCTGATTTGGAGCACCTCAAACCCGTGAATACAAATTTACTGGCAGACCCCCGCGACCTCATTCGCGTTAAAAGACTACTATTTGAGCTGTTCTTTATTTCTTTCAATACTTCAGACCAAACAACCAACCAAACCGCAAACGAACGCGCGAACAAACGCGCGAAGCGCGCAAATAAACCAACCAAATAACCAACCAACCATCCCGCGAACAAACGCGCGAAACGCGCAAACAAACGCGCGAAACGCGCGAACAAACGCGCAAACAAACCAACCAACCAACCCGCGAACAAACGCGCGAAACGCGCGAACAAACGCGCGAAGCGCGCGAACAAACCAACCAAATAACCAACCAACCAACCCGCGAACAAACGCGCTAACCAATTAAATAACCAACCCGCGAACAAACGCGCGAAGCGCGCGAACAAACCAACCAAAAACCCACCCCGCGAACAAACGCGCGAAACGCGCAAACAAACGCGCGAAGCGCGCGAACAAACCAACCAAATAATCAACCCGCGAATAAACGCGCGAAACGCGCGAACAAACGCGCAAACAAACCAACCAACCAACCCGCGAACAAACGCGCGAATAAACGCGCGAACAAAGCGCGAAGCGCGCGAACAAACCAACCAAATAACCAACCAACCATCCCGCGAACAAACGCGCGAAACGCGCAAACAAACGCGCGAAACGCGCGAACAAACGCGCAAACAAACCAACCAACCAACCCGCGAACAAACGCGCGAAACGCGCGAACAAACGCGCGAAGCGCGCGAACAAACCAACCAAATATCCAACCAACCAACCCGCGAACAAACGCGCGAAACGCGCTAACAAACCAAATAACCAACCCGCGAACAAACGCGCGAAACGCGAGAACAAACCCGCGAAGCGCGCGAACAAACCAACCAAATAACCAACCCGCGAACAAACGCGCGAAACGCGCAAACAAAACGCGCGAAGCGCACGAACAAACCAACCAAATAACCAACCCGCGAACAAACGCGCGAAGCGCGCGAAGAAACCAACCAAATAACCAACCCGCGAATAAACGCGCGAAACGCGCGAACAAACCAACCAACCAACCAACCAACCAACCAACCCGCGAAAAAACGCGCGAAGCGCGCGAACAAACCAACCCAATAACCAACCCGCGAACAAACGCGCGAAACGCGGGAACAAATCAACCAACCAACCCGCGAACAAACGCACGAAACGCGCGAACAAACCAACCAAATAACCAACCCGCGAACAAACGCGCGAAACGCGCAAACAAACGCGCGAAGCGCGCGAACAAACCAACCAAATAATCAACCCGCGAATAAACGCGCGAAACGCGCGAACAAACGCGCAAACAAACCAACCAACCAACCAACCAACCCGTGAACAAACGCGCGAAGCGCGCGAACAAACCAACCAAATAACCAACCCGCGAACAAACGCGCGAAAGGCGCAAACAAACGCGGGAAGCGCGCGATCAAACCAACCAAATAACCAACCCGCGAATAAACGCGCAAACAAACGCGCGAAACGCGCGAACAAACCAACCAACTACCCCGCGAACAAACGCGCGAAGCGTGCGAACAAACCAACGAACCAACCCGCGAACAAACGTGGTATAATTTATTTTTGGCCATAAAAAAAAGCCGTAAAATTTTAAAAAAGTCGCCATTTTGAAAAAAATATATGACATCACCAAATTGCCTAAGATTCTGAAAAATATTAGTTCCAGCTCGGTCCAGCTATCTGGCACCGTTTCTGCGGGCCGTTGACCCAACAGCTGAAGATGACCATAATCTCCACGTTCCAGAGTTTTAATCTAATCGCCAGAAAAGACTGCGCACATTATAAAAATTTCAGCTCAATCGGAGAGTAAAATTTATTTTTGCCCATAAAAAAAAGCCGTAAAATTTTAAAAAAGTCGCCATTTTGAAGAAAAAATATGACATCACTAAATTGCCTAAGATTCGGAAAAATATTAGTTCCAGCTCGGTCCCGCTATCTGGCACCGTTTCTGCGGGCCGTTGACCCAACAGCTGAAGATGACCATAATCTCCACGTTTCAGAGTTTTAATCTAATCGCCAGAAAAGACTGCGCACATTATAAAAATTTCAGCGCAATCGGAGAGTAAAATTTATTTTTGGCTATTAAAAAAAAGCCGTATAATTTTGAAAAAGTCGCCATTTTGAAAAAAAAATATGACGTCACCAAATTGCCTAAGATTCTGAAAAATATTAGTTCCAGCTCGGTCCAGCTATCTGGCACCGTTTCTGCGGGCCGTTGACCCAACAGCTGAAGATGACCATAATCTCCACGTTTCAGAGTTTTAATCTAATCGCCAGAAAAGACTGCGCACATTATAAAAATTTCAGCGCAATCGGAGAGTAAAATTTATTTTTGGCCATAAAAAAAAGCCGTAAAATTTTTAAAAAGTCGCCATTTTGAAGAAAAAATATGACATCACTAAATTGCCTAAGATTCTGAAAAATATTAGTTCCAGCTCGGTCCAGCTATCTGGCACCGTTTCTGCGGGCCGTTGACCCAACAGCTGAAGATGACCATAATCTCCACGTTTCAGAGTTTTAATCTAATCGCCAGAAAAGACTGCGCACATTATAAAAATTTCAGCGCAATCGGAGAGTAAAATTTATTTTTGGCTATTAAAAAAAAGCCGTATAATTTTGAAAAAGTCGCCATTTTGAAAAAAAAATATGACGTCACCAAATTGCATAAGATTCTGAAAAATATTAGTTCCAGCTCGGTCCAGCTATCTGGCACCGTTTCTGCGGGCCGTTGACCCAACAGCTGAAGATGATCATAATCTCCAGGTTTCAGAGTTTTAATCAGCTCACCAGAAAAGACTGCGCCACATTATAAAAAATTCAGCGCAATCGGAGAGTAAAATTTATTTTCGGCAATAAAAAAGCCGCAAAATTTTGAAAAAGTCGCCATTTTGAAAAAAGATAGTATGTATGGAGATCGAAAATCAAAAGAAAAAAAAGTTCGCTCGTTTCGCTTTGCTCGCGGTGCTCGCTTCGCTCGTAAATAATTGTATTCAGGAGCACTTAGAACCCCTACATACAAATTTTCAGCGCAATCGGAGAGTAAAATTTATTTTCAGCCATATAAAAAAGCCGCATAATTATCAAATTAATCTAAAAAAAACACAACAACAAACTGTAATTTGAATTTGTATAGAATGATGGCCTGTGCGATGTAAAGCAGCCACACACGTAAGTTATTTTGGCTGGTGTATGACAGGTCCGTGTATGTATGCTTTACATATATTTTTTTCTTTTTGAAGTGGCCAGTGCGTTGTAAAGCAGGCATTCACTACAATATTAACTACTTATAATTTGTGGTAGTGTATTTTAAAAAAGTCGCCTTTTTGAAAAAAAAAAAAAGACATCATGAATTTACCAAGATTCTGAACAATATTAGTTCCAGCTCGGTCCAGCTATCTGGCACCGTTTCTGCGGGCCGTTGACCCAACAGCTGAAGATGACCAGAATCTCAAGTTTCATATTTTTACTCTGCTCACCAGAAGAGACTGCGCACATTATAAAATATATGACGTCACCAAAGGTCCTAGGGTTCTGTACAACTTTAGTTCGAAGTCAGTCCAAATATCGGTTTCTGACTCCGCGAATAAACGCGCGAAACGCGCAAACAAACCCGAAACGCGCGAACAAACCAACCAACCAACCCGCTAACAAACGCGCGAAGCGCGCGAAGAAACCAACCAAATAACCAATCCGCGAAAAAACGCGCGAAGCGCGCGAACAAACCAACCAAATAACCAACCAACCAACCCGCGAACAAACGCACGAAACGCGCGAACAAATCAACCAACCAACCCGCGAACAAACGCGCGAAGCGCGCGAACAAACCAACCAACCCGCGAACAAACGCGCGAAGCGCGCGAACAAACCAACCAAATAACCAACCCGCGAACAAACGCGCGAAACGCGCGAAGCGCGCGAACAAACCAACCAAATAATCAACCCTCGAAGAAACGCGCGAACAAACGCGCAAACAAACCAACCAACCAACCCGCGAACAAACGCGCGAATAAACGCGCGAACAAACGCGCGAAGCGCGCGAACAAACGCGTGAAGCGCGCGAACAAACCAACCAAATAACCAACCAACTAACCCGCGAACAAACACACGAAACGCGCGAACAAACCAACTAACCAACCCGTGAACAAACGCGCGAAGCGCGCGAACAAACCAACCAAATAACCAACCCGCGAACAAACGCGCGAAAGGCGCAAACAAACGCGCGAAGCGCGCGATCAAACCAACCAAATAACCAACCCGCGAATAAACGCGCAAACAAACGCGCGAAACGCGCGAACAAACCAACCAACTACCCCGCGAACAAACGCGCGAAGCGCGCGAACAAACCAACGAACCAACCCGCGAACAAACGTGGTATAATTTATTTTTGGCCATAAAAAAAAGCCGTAAAATTTTAAAAAAAGTCGCCATTTTGAAAAAAAAATATGACATCACCAAATTGCCTAAGATTCTGAAAAATATTAGTTCCAGCTCGGTCCAGCTATCTGGCACCGTTTCTGCGGGCCGTTGACCCAACAGCTGAAGATGACAATAATCTCCACGTTTCAGAGTTTTAATCTAATCGCCAGAAAAGACTGCGCACATTATAAAAATTTCTGCGCAATCGGAGAGTAAAATTTATTTTTGGCCATAAAAAAAAGCCGTAAAATTTTAAAAAAGTCGCCATTTTGAAGAAAAAATATGACATCACTAAATTGCCTAAGATTCTGAAAAATATTAGTTCCAGCTCGGTCCAGCTATCTGGCACCGTTTCTGCGGGCCGTTGACCCAACAGCTGAAGATGACCATAATCTCCACGTTTCAGAGTTTTAATCTAATCGCCAGAAAAGACTGCGCACATTATAAAAATTTCAGCGCAATCGGAGAGTAAAATTTATTTTTGGCTATTAAAAAAAAGCCGTATAATTTTGAAAAAGTCGCCATTTTGAAAAAAAATATGACGTCACCAAATTGCCTAAGATTCTGAAAAATATTAGTTCCAGCTCGGTCCAGCTATCTGGCACCGTTTCTGCGGGCCGTTGACCCAACAGCTGAAGATGATCATAATCTCCAGGTTTCAGAGTTTTAATCAGCTCACCAGAAAAGACTGCGCACATTATAAAAAATTCAGCGCAATCGGAGAGTAAAATTTATTTTCGGCAATAAAAAAGCCGCAAAATTTTGAAAAAGTCGCCATTTTGAAAAAAGAAAGTTCGCTCGTTTCGCTTTGCTCGCGGTGCTCGCTTCGCTCGTAAATAATTGTATTCAGGAGCACTTAGAACCCCTACATACAAATTTTCAGCGCAATCGGAGAGTAAAATTTATTTTCAGCCATATAAAAAAGCCGCATAATTATCAAATTAATCTAAAAAAAACACAACAACAAACTGTAATTTGAATTTGTATAGAATGATGGCCTGTGCGATGTAAAGCAGCCACACACGTAAGTTATTTTGGCTGGTGTATGACAGGTCCGTGTATGTATGCTTTACATTTTTTTTTTTCTTTTTGAAGTGGCCAGTGCGTTGTAAAGCAGGCATTCACTACAATATTAACTACTTATAATTTGTGGTAGTGTATTTTAAAAAAGTCGCCTTTTTGAAAAAAAAAAAAAGACATCATGAATTTACCAAGATTCTGAACAATATTAGTTCCAGCTCGGTCCAGCTATCTGGCACCGTTTCTGCGGGCCGTTGACCCAACAGCTGAAGATGACCAGAATCTCAAGTTTCATATTTTTACTCTGCTCAGCAGAAGAGACTGCGCACATTATAAAATATATGACGTCACCAAAGGTCCTAGGGTTCTGTACAACTTTAGTTCAAAGTCAGTACAAATATCGGTTTCTGACTCCACGGGGCGTGGACCTGAAGGGTGAAGATGACCAAAATCTCCAAATGTCAGAATTTTCCCATATACTACGGGGTATGGGCTACACTCATCCCTAAACCACTTTGGTCCATGACCACTCCTTCCGGGAGATCAATTCGGGTAAAGTTTCTCGAAAAAACGGCGCTCCGCCATCTTGAAAACGCCGCCATTTTGAAAAAAAAAAGTGACGTCATCAATGATCCCAGGATTCTGGACAACTTTAGTTCAAGGTCACCCCAGCTATCTGGCACCGTTTCCGCGGGCCGTTGACACGATAGCTGAAGATGGACAGAATCTCCAAGTTTCGGACTTTTCCTCTACTCATCAGAGGAGGCTGCGTACTTCACCCCTACATCGTTTTGGTCCACAATCACTCCTTCTGGGAGAACTACTATGTCAATGAGTGAGTCAGTGAGTGGTAGTCGAGCTTTATAGTATATATAATAATATAATAATATAATAATAACTAGGTTAATGTATTGTAGAGTTGGACAAAATGTAATCACGGTACCTACGTTCTTATTTCCGTATTTTTTTTATATTCCAAATTCTTCACTCGATGTCACAAACAGAAATATGGGAAATTGAGAAAGTAGGTACCTAAGTAATAAAAATGTCAAAAGTCAAACAATCAAACAAAAGTCAAGCCCAACTCTAACAAAATATACGTGTGTGCAGTAACTGGATACACTCAGCATCACACTGAACAACTTCTTGTTTCACACAAATTCAACTGCTGTGCTGGTTCGGTCGATCATCTTTTCAAATAATTCTATGAAGTTGTTCAGTATTCGATATTGAAACGGGCAATTTGTTGCACCATAGATAAGGAGAGAGTATTTTTAATAGTTTTTTATTTTTTTTGTAGTAATCGTAAGTACCTACTTAAGTTAAGGCGGCAAAATTACAGTAGATAACTCATAGTATTCCTACTTGTACAACTTACCTTTCTCTACCCAAAGGTTGTCTGGAAGAAATAGCTTTTAGGGATGACATCATCAAGATGTACCTTCTAGATGTAAGCTACTGTACGTACGTACCTATGTGTTTTTTTTATTGTGCAATAAAGAAAGGAAACATACCATACAGTTACCTCGATAACAATATTGTTCCTAAAACTTTACTCCTACCTAATTATAATTACGGCGCTCTTGTTGTTGGAACGTTTTCCAGTCGTTTCGACTACTAAACTACAATGCGGACAAATATTGACATGTGTTCATATGCAAATGGCCACATAACATTGAAATGAAGTGTTTCTGAAAACAATTCCCAGTAAATCATTAGCATAATTCCGAAAATAAGTTAACTTTGCCGACAGCGGCGGTGTTTCCTTTTTCTACGACTTTTACATGCTAGGTACCTTGCCTTAAGTATGTATTTGCATACCTACTTATATCTAACTTTGATTAGAAACTGCGTTTGGCAAATGAAAGTGATTTAATTAATCGGCATAATTAAGTAAAATGGCTGCTTTATGACGCATCACATAGCGCTCTATTGTCGAACATTGGCGAATCCTTTTGCGATTTTTTTTTAATACTCGGGTTTAAAGCAATAGCTTTCCAAGTACCTACTCATTTAGATGAGTACTTGGAAAGCTTGGCCATCCATGCAGACTTTGTAGACATGAGCAAAAGCAAAATACATATGTACTACCAATAAAAAGAAAAGAATAAATTAAGAGTTATCTATCTAAACAGATAATAGTCAACAAAAGATTATGTTTTGCATTTACATTGCCAAAAAACTCTATGGGAACTATTATGTAGGTAGGTACCTACATGATGTCGTAAATATGCAATCCAAATGAAAACCTTATTTAGGTTCAAGTAAAATAATCTGGTAAGCCGTTGAAGAAATCTTCTGGAACGTCCCTTTAAACGCGGTTTCAAGAGAACTGGGTTAATGTCTCTGCGATGTCGCACCATGCCATTTAATTGATGCCACCTGCAATGAGTTGATCCTATTTGCGACGTGGAGGCCGTGGCTTAGAGCAACAAAGGGGTCTGCGCCACAAACTATATACGCTTATCTGCGCTTTCATCCGATGCGAAACACCCTAAAAAAAATATTTTCGATTTTTTATAGGGTAAAAACGCACAAGACCGACGGTACAGCCGCAACGTTTTGCATGAAATCTACCTCTCACTACCTCTTTTCTTCTAATAAGTCTTAGGGCTTCTTTCACCACTTCCTGATATTGTTACAGATAGTAATCTTAGTGATAAACTAATCTATCAGATAAATCTGTGTGATAGACTATATAAAAAATATAAGTTAAAGGCAATCAGATACCTGTGAAACCAAAAAAATAGGCTATCTGTCAGATAACCTGCAGATAGGGTATCTGGGACTTTATCAGCAAGCGGTGTAAGAGGCCCAAAATATTGTAATCGGCACTCAAGACGTTTGGATTTTTCGACGGTCGGCAGAATGATGCTCACTCCCAAACACAACTCGGCAGCGTTTAGGGGCAGTTTCAGATACGCGGCTTCTAAATGCTGGAACAACATACCGCCACCCATCAGGCAAAGTGGCAGCAAGTTTACTTTTAAGAGCAAGTTTCGCTCGCACTTGCTGGCCACACAACTGTCCATGCCGTAGTCTGAAACTGTCCCTAACTAAACTCCAATTCATTTTCTGTGTTATACAAATATTTATGTACCTACTATCTAATATTTTTCAGTCAGTCGCCTTCACTCCTTATCCGCATTCCTTCTTATATTAATTATCTAATAATTTACTTATTTATGTACAGATATTCATACTCGAGGGCAAAACGCCAAAGTCATGGCACGGAGGTGTGGTGGTGCTCTTCTTCAAAAAGGGAGATAACACCTGGCTGAAGAACTACCGACCCATCACACTTCTGAGCCATGTCGATAAGCTGTTTTCGAGAGTCATTACGAATCGTCTCGCGCGCAGGTTCGACGACTTCCAGCCTCCCGAACAAGCCGGTTTCCGTAAAGGTTTCAGTACCATAGACCACATTCATGCGCTGCGGCAGGTTATACAGAAGACCGAAGAGTATAACCAGCCACTATGCTTAGCGTTCGTGGACTATGAGAAAGCCTTCGATTCGATTGAGACCTGGGCTGTGCTACAGTCTCTCCAGCGGTGCCAAGTTGACTATCGGTACATCGAAGTGATGAAGTGCTTATACGAAAACGCCACCATGTCAGTCCGTCTCCAGGACCAGAACTCGAAACCTATCCAACTGCAGCGAGGTGTGAGGCAGGGAGATGTCATATCTCCGAAACTGTTCACCGCTGCACTGGAAGACGTCTTCGAGCTTCTGGACTGGAACGGACTGGGCATCAACATAAACGGCGAGTATGTCACTCATCTTAGATTTGCCGATGATATCGTGGTCATGGCTGAGACCCTGGAGGACCTTGGCACAATGCTCGATGGCCTCAGTAGAGTCTCTCAACAAGTGGGTCTAAAAATAAACATGGACAAGACGAAAATCATGTCGGACACCCGTGTTGTAACCCACTCCTCTGAAGGTTGGAGACTCTACGCTCGAAGTTGTAGACGATTATATATACCTGGGACAAACCGTCCAGTTAGGTAGGTCCAACTTCGAGAAAGTGGTCAATCGTCGAATCCAACTCGGCTGGGCAGCGTTCAGGAAGCTACGCAACATCTTCTCGTCCCAAATACCGCAGTGTCTCAAGACGAAAGTCTTCGACCAGTGTGTGTTGCCAGTGATGACATATGGTACCGAGACGTGGTCCCTCACTATGGGCCTCTTAAGAAGGCTCAAGGTCACCCAGAGGGCAATGGAGAGAGCTATGCTCGGAGTTTCCCTGCGAGATCGAATCAGAAATGAGGAGATCCGCAGGAGAACCAAGGTCACCGACATAGCTCAAAGAATTGCGAAGCTGAAGTGGCAGTGGGCTGGGCACATCGCTCGTAGAACTGACGGCCGTTGGGGCAGAAAGGTTCTCGAGTGGCGACCACGTATCGGAAGACGCAGTGTGGACAGGCCTCCCACAAGGTGGACCGACGATCTGGTGAAGGTCGCGGGACCCAGCTGGATGAGGTTAGCGCAGGACCGGTCGTCGTGGAGATCCTTGGGGGAGGCCTTTGTCCAGTAGTGGACGTCTACAGGCTGATATGATGATGATGTACAGATATTTACTTACTTATTTATTTACCATAAGCCTTAAAAATATATATTTATATTATGTTTCTTAACTCTTACTTCATGCCAGGTTTACTTCATATCCGCACATCAGTGGATACACTTTGACCTTGAGCTGGCCTAGCCTATTAGGGAGTTTCAATACTACGCGAGACCAGTTTATACTGGTTTTGTTACCACTGATGTGCGGTCGACCGTACAACCCGGGCTCAACAGAAAACCGGCGCTGCTGACTCTTATGTCTGCAGCAATAAGCCGAATTGAGACCCTTTTCACGGCGACAACTGGTTTCAAGAAAATTAATTATGTACAGCTATGTCTTGTACTTGTAATATCTAGCTAATATCGACTGTGTATATATACTTATGTAATTAGTTGTTTCCCTGAAATATAAGCATTACTTACTTACTATTTTCCACTCTTTTTACATACACACGCAAACGTGTGAGAACAGGGGTTTGGTTTGCGTTTGTAAAGGTTTGCCAAACGTGTGGATGCAGCATAACGTTTTTGGTTATGGTTTGGATTTGGTAATATCGTTCAGAATTAGCGGACTCCAACGGAAAAAAAAAATTCTCATACTCTTTGTTCATTTCTGTAAGGTATGTGTTTTTTGTAAACAAGCAATCCGTGGAACAAAAAATCTAGACAAATAAAATAACCCACTTCCAGGCAATTTGTTTTTGCTTATGGTGGCCTTGAGTTGCGGCCGCAATGCCTATTGTCCACTCACTCGTATCTTTAATGTGAAAAACTTGTCCGATACAATGTTTAAATGCTTAGCAATTACCTAACTAGGTATAAACCATGTTTTTTGTAATAATTATGTCAATTATACACAGACTTCGTTGTTTGTTGTAATCATGCGTTATTTTGAAAATGTTTTTTTTTTATTACGAGTAGGTAAGCTATCAACGTACCTTCATACAAACAAGGCCATATTTTAAAGATAATAAATTTTCAAAATGGCAATTTTTAGGCAACTATGTACAAAAATGTGCTTTATGAGAATTGCCCTATTCGAAAAGTTTGCCGTTTTGCGGACAATGTTAAATAAGAGGTGCCGTGTAACATTTTTATGCAATATAATTCTAATGCAATAAATTATTTAATTTTACTTTGAAATTATTATTTTTATCACTGCACACGGCTTTACATGAAATTTTTGTGGGTTTGCTCGTTATAATAATTTCAACGATAAATTCACGAAAATGATTAAGTACCTATCAGGTCAATTCAGGTGTAAGTATTTAAAAAAACCAATTAAATTATAATAATAAAATTTAATATGTTAAACGTTACAAATCTCAATAAATTCCATATCAATCAAATCGGAATCCTGATTCCCCTTTTTAGTAACATTTTTTTTATTAATATAAATGAGACAGGTAGCCAATAAAGTGTAAACCTATTTGCAAAGTAACACTTGTGGGCATTTTGGGAAGTTGACATTTTGGCAAGTAATTTTAGGAAAATAATCTTTAAAAAAGTAAGGTATATGACATAGGCAAGACAGTCACATACATTACAGTGGTAAATTGTTTCAATAGTTTAGGTAGCTCAGGGCACATCAGAACTTTGGATAGTCGCGATCAGAAAAAAAGATCTAAAACCTACTCTGGTGAAGAACCAACGCTCAAACAGAACAGAAAAGAAGAAAATGGAATACAAGACAATACAATTTTGGAAGATTGTGTGAACTGTTATACTTAAATGCATGAAGCTAGGATCTCTTTGGTGGACGCGCGCGGAGTAGCAAATTTTTTTCATTCAAGCTTAATGGGAACACGGTTATGTACAGTCAGCGCTAGTTAAACCTGACCATGTAAACTATAGTCAAAATTATTAGTACAATTTCATGCAAGGAGTCAGAATAACAGTTTCCAATATTCTGTAAGCTGTCAGTCAATTAAGTTAGCAGATAAATTGAAAAAAAATATATAAAAAAGTTATCGTACAGTGGATAAAGTTTACTTTTCCTCAAAGGACCGCTACGGGTACCATTGAACGATTCGACTACTGATTCCGAGCTGAGCTGTCTGTACCTATAGTCTGTAGGGACCAGGATTCCTTCACAATGTTAAATACCAATTAATACTAACCTAAGTCTTTTACATAAACATTGGCACATAACGTGATCACATAATACTCATTTATATACGTATAATATATCCCTAATACAATCCGTATGAAAGCTATAATAATATAATACATTATTTAGGAATAAATATGGCACTTCAGCATTCATCGGCAGAACCTGCAACAGAACTTAAAAACTGATGTAGCTGAGATTCTAAGGAATCCTTAAAGTTACTGCTGCTGTGCAGGGAAGCACAGAATAGAACTTAATAGAAGCTACCACTACCAAGTTTCACCAAAATCTGCCACGTGGTTGAGCAACAAACATCCATACTTTGGCATTTACAATAATAGGACTTTGCATAAATATACACACATATGCCTGAGAACCTTGAAGGCTCTGTGCACATCCAGCGGACGAACCGCGGCAGATTGCCTGCTTTTGGTGCCTTCGACCATATACAACTAAAAATATGCCTCCAACTTATTATTATATATGTAATTGCACTTAACATAATATGACCGTTATCCAAAGCGTTAAGTTTATATCCAACGTCAACGTAAATATACATGTTATTGCCTCTGACTGTACACTCCATTTAGTAATAAGATACACTGGATATATTGAAGATTACCGATTTAACCATATTTATTCTTAAATATTGTACTTACATATTTGTTATGATAATTATATTTCAAAATACACATAATCAACTATACATACTTACAAATAATATCTAACAACATACAGATGAAACGCTCGTATAAAAATCTACACAACTGATATATGTATATGTTATCTAGGTTCATCTAACAAATGTATGAATATACTATAACATTTTAGGCACGATTTTTATCAAATTTAACATGTACTGGGCACTCGGACCACTGGTTAGAATGATACTAACTCACTCTCTGTAGTGACAAAATACCTGAAGTTATGTTAGAGAGGCGTTCGAATTCGGTACAACTTCCAGGTGGCCAATCGCGCTAATTCTAATATCGTTTAGAATCCAAACCATAACCAAAAACGTTAACCAAAAACGTTATGCTGCATCCACACGTTGGCAAACATTTACAAACGGAAGCCAAAACCCCTGCTCCACACGTTTGCGTTTGTAAAGATTTGCCAAACGTGTGGATGCAGCATAACGTTTTTGGTTAAGGTTTGGATTTGGTAATATCGTTCAGAGTTAGCGCGATTGGTCCCCATGGCTTATAATCAGACAGAAAAAAAACGACTCGCCTCCAATGAAAATAATAATAAAAATAAATACCACTGGTATAATACGAGTAAAGAACACAATAATGGAATGACGTAGATGCGAAAAGTAGAAAAAATACATATTTGTGACATAATTAACTATTTTGTAGAAATATTTAAAATGTATTTAAATTTAACAATGCATGGTTACCACAATTTGAACGAATCAGATGAATGAATACACTGTAGGACAAATGAAAAGGAACGCCACAACATCTAGTAGTTTTAGTTCAATCTTTCATGTATCTAAATGGACACCGGACCCTTATTTTGTGGTAAAACCATAGACTTAGAATACTATAGACGTCCAATGTGTGCGAGTGAGAAAATAATATATTATGACAGCCTCACAAACATGAGAAAGCGAGCACAACGCTATTATAACCTGTTTTGAATGACAGGTTGGGGCACAAGGGGGCACGCTGGACGTATTATTTCACCACACAAATGTTGGTCCCGGGTGGGAATCGAAACCACGACCTTTGCGTAGTAGGCAGGGTCACTACCACTACGCCAACAGGCCAGTCAATATAATAATATAAGGTGGTATTTAGTGTGTTATCTTGTAACTTTGAGGAATCAAAAATGGTCTTATAAGCTAATATACTAAGATTATGGGGAAAACATTATTATTGCAGCATTCCTTTAGTGGTTCCTAAACGATCATGCTTGCATGACATGCAACGTTTACGTGAATTATCATGCTGCATGATGGACCTCATGCTCGCTATCAATCACATAGTACAGTGAAGCAACGGCCAGCACGTAGTTTGCATGTCATGCACGTCAATCACTACAGCTAGACGGTCATGTATGAGTGACAGCACGTAATGCATGTCATGCCGCATGATCGTTTAGGGAGCCCATTTGATATAACGTCCAACACAGTGGTGTCACCCTAACAACGGGCATGGCACTAGACCCAATCATCACAATCAATAATTATAACGACTAATATTGTATACTTTGTTCGATTAGTCAATAACTAATTAATTACTAAACTTAAACCTCTATATTACGTCGAAAACACATCTGCCATAAAATGTACCGTTGTTAAACAATTTTTTTCTATCTACTACGAACTGATTCGTATATTTTAAATGTCCGATAACCCTGAGATTTAAAATTTTTAATTAGGGTAGATTAGAGCAAATAAATATTTTAAAATTTTATATTTGTAAGTGTGATGACGTAATAATAATGTTTGGACAAATTTACACACGGCTGTTTAGTCCCAAACTAAGCCGAAGCTTGTAAATGGGAGTCAACAACTGATAAACATACATATGAATACATACAAACACCCAGAATCCGAAAACCAACAGTTATGCTCATCACACAAATGTTGGTCCCGGGTGGGAATCGAACCCACGACCTCTAGCGCAGTAGGTAGGGTCACTACCAACTGTGCAGGCCAGACGTGTGTTGGCAAACGTTATAATTTTCATATTGAATGCATATTTATTTCACAATCCAATTGTTCACGAACACATTTAACCATTGTATGTGATATAATAAAAGAAGACAACTATATTTACATACTGAACAGATCTTAAAATTATACTCTATGCATTAAAAATATATAGGTATTTGTATAATTATTAATTTAAAAGAGAATACTGCGTCCAATGTTCGATACTTTGGCAAGTGTAAGAGGGAGGGCATTATAGTGTCATCCTCTTCTGGCACAAAGTTAAATTAAAACTACTATAGTCTATAGAATATACCAAGATGCGGCGGAAGTTTGTGAAATAGCTGACAACACGTTCTCAAGCGCAACACAGACACAGCGGCGGCGGTGCGAAAGCGTTGCGGCGGCGAATCTGCGGGAAAGAATACCGCTTGCGGTAGCGGCGCGGCGGCGGTGTGTATGAAGAACGCTCCGCACCGCGGCCGCTCTGTGTGTGGGTTCTCATATACTACAAAGGAATACAACGCGCCACCAATCTGTGCGCGCGGCTTTGTCGCTTTCGCCGCCGCCGCAGCGTGCGTTTGCCGCGCCGCTTTGATATGAAGGGCTTCATACTATTTCGAACATTACAAAAAATTACCGCAACGCAATCGCACCGCCGCCGCCCTGTCTGTGTCGCGCTTTATTCCTTACTAGAAAGAGACAGCGATTAAATTGTTTCATTTAGTTAATTAGAACGGTCTACCAGTCTTTATACTTAGTATGGCTTATGTCATACATTCTAAAAAAAAATATTTAATTAAGTTCTCTATCTATAATGAATACATGATTAAATGAAATATAAATACTTCATATTAAAAAAAAATACAAAGATAATTTGCAAAAATTAGCCTCAATATAACATTTTTAATTCATCAACTCGTCAAAAATCACGTAGGTACTTATTTGGTGGTAATATGATCGAAAAAGCCAATATCACTTTCATCGAGAGTTGTTTTTGACTCTTTATTTTCATTAAATTAAAAATAATATAATTAAAATTGAGAATTATTCTGGCTACCTTGTTAAATCAAAGTACCTAGCCATTGCACTGTGGGCAAAGAGATAATGTTGTGAGTTAATATATTTCATATTACATTACATCTCTTCAAAGATGGTAGGTAAAACCATCTCTAATACTTTGCAAAGTGCCAAATGTAACGGGTGTCGATTGTGCAATTATTTTATGTCGATGACAATTCATTACTAAATCTATTAAATAACAATGTACATACAGGAGCTAGGAGACGGGGCTGCCGCGCCTGTATGCACGTACATGCACGTATAGAAGCTGGGAGCTGGGGCTGCCGCCTGATCATCCATGCGCATATAGAGGCGGCAGCCCCAGCTCCCAGCTTCTATACGTGCATGTACGTGCATACAGGCGCGGCAGCCCCGTCTCCTAGCTCCTGTATGTACAAACAACCTATCCGTTTCCTCGTAATCGTACCAACTAACAAATGAACTTAATTCCCTTATTCTTGTAGAAAAACCAGTTAGTTAACCAGCATTCTACAGGAAAATAATTCCTGCGAGACAACCGGTTATCTAGCACTAGCTGTTGCCTAAGTACTTATGAACCATCCGGAACAAATTAACTGAATGATAGTGAAAACCGCATCAAAATCCGTTGCGTAGTTTATAAGATATATAAGACTTTATATTATACCATCCTCGTCGCCACTGTTATATTTGTATGGAGAGGGGCAAGGAAACAAACAACCTCTGCGTGTGAGCTCGTATAATGCACTGAATGATCACCCACGCATAGATAAATACATACCTACCTAACAACATGTAAAAGTGTCCCTAAACGGTCATGCTTGCATGACATGCAACGTTTACGTGAATGTCATGCTGCATGATGGACCATCATGCTTGCTATCAATCAATACAGTGAAGCAACGGCCAGCACGTAGTTTGCATGTCATGTACATCAATCACTACAGCTAGACGGTCATGCATGAGTGACAGCACGTATTGCATGTCATGCCGCATGATCGTTTAGGGAGCCCTTAAGAAAGGATTATTTTACTCGTAGAGTGCTGGTTATCTAACTCGGTTTTCTAACAATTAATAAGCGCTTATTAAATATTTCAATTTTGCCACTCTTCAATTATAAAATTTGTCGCAGTTAGAAATTGCGATAAAATGTAATAACTTACTCCTAAGGTTGCCGACAATCGAGGCGACGACAGTATTTGTGCCAAATTAAATGGTCTCGCTCGATATCGACACGACGACACGAATCCATCAATGAAACTGAATGCCACGTACCTACACGAGTGAGAGGACTACACGGTGGTGTAGTGGTGCGGTGTTCGCTAGGAGGTCTGGAAGTGCGTCACCAGCGTCTTGGTGGCCTTGGCGAGGTCGTAGGCGGCCGCGCGCACCTCGTGCAGCGGCGACGGCGCGCCGCACGCGCGCGCCACCTGCGCGCACGCCGCGCGCAGCTCCGCCAGCACCAGCGCCAGCTCGCGGTCCGCGCACGTCTGCCGACACGGTCAACAACATGATACAATCCTATGGTACCCTAATGATACAATAGTATATTTTGCACCGAGTACAAAATTACGCTTTTTCTTACCCGAGGGAGGAAGCTAGTCGAATGCTTATTCCAAGGGTAATCAAAAGCCATTTTGTACTCGGTACGAACGATACTTTTTCTACTACCTGAAAGTCAGATATAGTACTGAAAAAAATACAAAATAAGTACATATACTATCAGAATCACTTTCAGAAAAATGCGCCAAGTTATCTCGCCAAATTCTTATTATTCTTCCATTAGGTCATTTACCTTGCCGGCTGCACGGCGCGGCGCGGTGGCCATTTTGTCAACTACGGGGCCGCGAGATAATTTCGAGTGGACAAATTTACTACTATGGCCGCCGGATCCCTTCCCCGTGCTCTCCCAACTCCTGGAGTCTCCCTGCTGCTGACGACGTGTCTCACCTGTGGGAACAGCGCCAGCAGCGCGCCGACCGCCTGCTGGATGCCCTCCCCGCGCTCCCCGAGGCCGCGCGCGCCGTGCTGCTCGCGCGCCGCCGCCCACAGCTCCTGGATGCCCCGGGTGACGGACTCCGCCCGCCGGTGCACCGTGTCCGCGCTGGGCATCACCTCCGCCGCGCCGGCGGCGCTGGCGCCCTCCAGCACGCTCTGCGTCAGCGACCGGTCGAGACTGGTAAGGGTTGTCAGCTGGAATGCATTTCGGATGACAATAATAGTGATGTTTTTAGACAAATTCACGCACGGCTGTTTAGTCCCAAATTATGCCGAAGCTTGTGGGATAGATACTTTTAAATAAATACTTAAATACATACAAACAGCCTGATGATTGTTTTCCTTGGCAATTGTAATAAAAACACCATTAACCCCTAGTTATATTTACACGAGTCCTTTTACTAATTCCGAAGCGTTATTAAGTTGTAATTGGAAATTAAATTAAGCAGTAGTTAGACCTGCTGTTCAAAAATTTGTTATAAATTTAGTTTGTTCTACTGTATTCTCACACCTCAGTATTTCTACACTACATTGTTACAAAGTTACAATAGCGACACTGAATACGACTTTTTTTTTATATATATGTTGGAAAAAAAATCAAAATTGAAGCTAAAAAGTAGAGATGCAGACAACAATTAAAACATACCTTTTTACTGGACTTTAGGATCATTCACACGGACCACATCGCAACATGCCAGTCATGTTATTGTGATTCGTCTGAACAGGCCCTAACTCAGCGAGAGGTTTGGTATGACCACAGATTTATAAAGAGCGTAGAAAAAATTTTTCTTCTTTCTTCTTCTCTTCTTCAAAATATACTCAGATCTACGTAATTCCTAATTAAAATCGTATGAAGTGTCGCTACGTCTACTAAAAACAAAACTAAATTAGTAAAACGATTAGTACCTGATGTTTAGTAACCTGCCAGTTATTCTTTGGTCCCTCTCTAGTCTCATACATACTGACCGGTCGCTGGGTGCTTTTCAACGACTGTCTCACTTCCTCCTCCGCGGCGCGGGTCAGCTGCTCTGTCTCTAGACTCTTCCCCCTCTCCTGGGGCTTCGCTTCCAGTGCGTTACTGGCGGTACTTTCGTTCATTGACATCTGCGACGTCACGCTCTGGTCGTCGTCCACGCTGCTCGTCTTCAGCACACTGTTCTCCTTCGTCAGCTGTTCTACGATCGTCTGCAGGTTTTTAAGTTGATTCTTGAGCTCTGTGATGGTGGAGTCTCGGCTGTCAAGCTCTTTCTTTAGGGTTTCTATTTCGGGGTGCTTCTCTGGTTGTGACTGCTGGCTGGGGGGCTGCGTCTGCCGCGTGTCGAAGCCCGGGTGCTCCGTGGGTAGCGAGGGGTTGTACGTGGAGGACACGGTCTCGCCCGCCCGTGGGACGATGTTGGACATCTGATAAAGAAACAAAAAACCAAATAAATAGTCAACTAATAACATTACATACTATTTTTACGATGTACCGTCTAGACGAGGGCATACGGGCTAAGAGTCCATCACGCTGGCCCAGTGCAGAAAACATCTTGAGGATATCTTACTAATATTATAAACGCCTTGAATCAAAAAATTTTGCTACTAGGGGGCCGCGAGAACCCACCCATCATTTCTCTATGGGTCTCACGATGGTGACTTGGTCTAATAGTGATAGTGGACTCACATGGAGGTGGACGGGCGCGAGCGCGGCGTAGTCGTCGTCGGAGGCGACGGAGTCGTACAGCGGCTCGTCGTCCGACATCTGCGACAGGTACTTGAGGTGCGTCGCCGACATCAGCGGGTTCAGCGGACCCGCCACGGCTGAAATACAATATCTATTGTAGCAGGAGCTCAGTTGTCCTGCCTGCTTACTGGGAGAACACAATAGAAAGATAATAAACGTAAAGAGCACTTCTTCTAGTCTTTAACTATAGCCTCGGTGTAATTATCTTTGATTTCTACTAACAACAGGTGGGCTGTAACACAATTCTCAGCTAAGACAGCCTTGGGCCCAGTAGGGGCTCAGTCATTCCGTAGTAGAGCCCGGAGACTCCCAATATGCACTGAAAATGGCCACAGAGGGGGTTTTAGTGGGTAGAAATCCCACATAACCTGCTCCCAACCCCAGGAGGTCGGGTATCTTAGGAAGATTTCCTCCCGTCATCATTAACAGCCTATTAATATGACCCCACTGCTGAGGCACAGGCCTACCCTCTCAACGAGAGCGTGGTGGACACGCTAACCCAGTGCGGGTTGGTAGACTTCACATGCGCCTAAGAATTCCTTCTTCGGCGTATGCGGGTTACCTCACGATGTTTTCCTTCACCTTTCGAGAGCAGTCAGTAAATGTACTCTTAAGTTTCGGGGAAAAACCCCATTTGTGCATGCCCCAGCCGGGGATCGAACTCGGATCTGTCGACATGACAGGCCGCGTCTTCCCTACGACGCCACTGACGCTCTTACACCCATTTTAAACCTTATTTCCCCCGTTCACAAACAAAAAGGCCCAGTGGCGGGTGAGTACCTCTCGGCTGCAGCGTGGCGATGTGCTGGCGGCGCGTGGCGTCGACGAGCACGTCCCGCAGCAGCGCCGCCATCTCCGCCGCGGACAGCCGCGCCAGCTTCTGGCGGCCCTGGTTGCGCGGCGCGGACAGCGCGGGGTTCACCGGGAGGAACGCCACGCCGCACCGCTCCAGCCCTGTAGCGCTCGTCTGCCAGACTGCAAGCAAACAATATACATTATTTTTTACTAGCTGTTGCCCGCGACTTCGTCCGCGTGGATTTTGAAAGTAGGTACCTATCTCTGCTATGTACAGACATACATCGTCTAGTTATAATTTTCCAATGGTAAAATGGATCATTCTAAGTATATATTATTCACCATAATTTAAGGTATATTATACCTTCAGGAACAAACTATGAACACCGTATCCAATTTGGTGAAGACAGATAAAAATTTAAAAAATTGTTGTTTTCACTTCTATTGCTCATAAGACTTCTCATATCAATTTTTATTATACGTGTGTATTTTTTAACTAATACAGTATGGGCAAAACCAAAACCATAGGAGATACAGGGAAACTGTCTTAGGAACCTTTAGGTATTTTTTCATGATAACAATTTTGACATAGTAATCGGAGCAGCAGCAGTTCAGGTGGCCTGAATGAATAAGTAGTAAGTAGGTACCTAAGTACTTTGCACAGTCTGTTTTATAAGAAAACATTTTATTAAATTTGACTAACTTCTGCTGCTTGGATTTTTTTCTTCCGATACAATAAAATGATTCTAACATGAAACTAAGTCGATACGCATTTTTTAAAAATAATAAAAATTATTTTTCACTGGCGTTCTATGAGAAAACATTTTATTGAATTTGACTAACTTCTGCTGCTCAGATTTTTTCTTCCGATATAATGAAGTGATCCCTACATGAAACTGAGTCGAACCGCATTAAAAAAAAATGTGCAATTTGTCTCATTTTTATGGACAACACACGCTTCACCAAAAAATTTCTATGTCATAAGACACTTTCCCGGCTTCTCCTATGGTTTCGGACTTGCCTATACTGTCCCAGTTAAAAAAAACACTGATATCTCCTATGTCTATGACATCGTCTTGTTACGTTAAATGATTTATCTGTAAATGACGATAACTTTTTTCGCTGTCATCCGATTTTAATGAAACAAATCCTATAAGTTGCTCCAGGCTGTGCTTAATCTACCTGTGAAAACCGCAAGAAAATCCGTTCAGTGGTTTCGGAGATTAGCGATTACAGACAGACAGAAAGACAGACAGACAGAAAGACAAAAAAATTAAAAAAAACTTTTTTGTGTTCTGTTACTCTTTTTTTATCGCCCACACTCATTTTTTTTTAAATTTGTTCAAAGTACAGACACACGATTTCTACTCCTTTATTATAAGTATAGATATAGATTAATTTCATATTATATCACACTCACAATATTTAGCCCCGGCTGGCACGGGGCTGTATGGCCTATTGGGGCTTCTCTGGACACACATTGTATGGGTCAGTAATTGATTGATGAAACAAAAATTTTTAAAATTGAAAATTAGGAATCTCTCGGACTAGTGTTTCTTACTTGCTTCTGTTTCCCGGCGATCGATTTCATCGTAGATATCCATAACCAGCTCCTCGAAAAGGTGATTTGGCAACTGCGAAGACAAAACCATGAAGATTAAAATTTCCTGTCTGATAGAACTAAACTAAATTGACGATTATGAAATTCAAGCCATCTCATTCTTATTTTTAAAGATAAAAAAAGGCATAAGATTTAGTTAAGGCGTGCATAACGAATCGCCACGTATTTTTAGTGATCAGGTGAGGTGGGTACTGACCAGCTGCAGCTTGCCGCGCGCCGCCTTGGCGACGTCGGTCATCTGGTGCGCGTCGTGCGCGCGCGGCACGAGGTAGTGCCGGCCGGCCGCGTGCTCGGGCCGCGCGCCCGTCAGGAAGTAGATCATGCGGTCCGTCGCCTCGTACACCAGCTCCGTCATGCGCTCCGCCAGCTCCGTGTGCCCGCCCAGTCTGAAAAACAAGAATATACTAGCCTAAGCAACGTAATGAGTGTACCCAAGCCGGCAAAACAATATTCGTTTCACATCTAAAATTACCACCATCCAAATTGTAATGTGTTGACGACTAACTGAATCCAACTGCGTGCATTTAGGCAGGTAAGGTGGGTTACCTGGCGCAGTCGGCGGGCGCGCAGGCGGCGCGGTCGCGCGCGCCGGGGTCGGCGCCCCACGCCGCCAGCAGCTCGGCCTGCGCCGGCTGCCCCGCGCGGCACGCCACGTGGAGGCACGCGCTGCCCTTCTCCTGTACAATGATAACGACCAATTAGCATAATTATATTTCTATCGTTTTCGAGTTTACATGATAAGCCCAATGGAAATAAATTAAAAACTAACAATCTGTTATGTCCCCACTTTTGAGGCACAGACTTGCACAGACACATTCAGAGAGGTAATACAAAGAGACTACGTGCATGTTCTTAAATAATTTCTCAACAGAGCAAAACATTTAGGAAATTTCATCAAAGAACAGCACAAACAATGATTGTTTGTTCAAAACTATTGCAAAACAATGTATCTCAATTCTCATTTACATGACTCTAAAATTGTTTCTTCACATGGCCTCAATACCAAATGTGTAACTTGAGCTCTGGTTTATATCCACGCTCATATGAATGAGAGCTTAAGTTATGTTCCATTAGCTGCACAGTGTAATTAATATAACTGATGTCATCTGTTATTCTAATTGAAACATGCCGTGAACAATCTATTTGGGCCAATGAACATTAATAGGTGTCCACTGTGTCTGACAATAAGCTAGTTTTATTTCATTGCTTTTCCAACCAAATAATCCTTAACTTATTCTAATCCTATTCACGTAAATGGCCAGCAGCAACAAATAACTTACCACCCAGATGACATCAAGACTACCCAAATGAATTTTATCTGAATTTTAAAACATTCAAAAAGCATGCTCAAATCTCTATCCACCGACTGTCCCCAATCCCCCCCCCCCCCCCCCCTATCTTGGAGGATAGTCCAAACTAAACAACTCATCAGGCCTGTGATTGGTTGTGAAATACATCACTCACCTGGTTATAATAGTTAGGGTCTGCTCCTTGAGCGAGCAGTCTCATGGCAGTATCAAGAGAGGAACTCCGCACCGCACTGTGAAGCTGCCTCCCCAGTTCACTCGGCGGCTCATCACGCCTTGCCCTCAACACGTAGGCTAGCCTGAGGTGTTTGGCTAAGATGAACTCTGACTTTATTGGACTGTGAAAGAAATATTCTGTCAGGATTGAAATATTTTCCCATGATGACAACTCAAGATTTGATTAAAAGATGTATGATCTTACTGTAAAGGATCCTTAGGTTGTGGCTTCTTTCTTAAATGCTTCGGAGCTGAAGTGTCGAGTAAGGAATGTTCCCAGATGCAGTTCACATTTTGGGCAGTCAGCGCTTGGACCATCTGTTGTAAATGTATGACCAAGACTTAATCTATTAAACATGTTTATTTCATAGTTACATTAAGTTTGATACATTTGTCTATCAAAATCAAACTAGGAGTATCTTCTGTTCCATGAGAATTAGACAAGTACAGGATGACAATTCACAAATATAACACTCAGACAAAAACCAACTTGTAGTCTGTCCCCAGTGGGAAGCAAATCGATGAACTCGAATCCAAAGACCTGCCACTGAACGAAAGGGGGACTCATCTACCTTATGTGAAGATTGAAATACGTACAGCCAGTAAAGAGGGTGGCCAGGATCCCTGGCGTAAGGACTTGACGTGCGAGATGTGACGCCCCATGCTGCGGTGGACACTGCAACACTCCGCGCACAGTAGCAGTCCTCGGTTGATCGAAGCCCACGACGGATCTGCACCCGTTAAATAATACGGTAAATAAACAGCGACCATTAGAACAAATCCAAGGGCATAGAAGTAGAACAGCGCTCAGACCTGATGCTCCGCAATCCGCGCAAACTTCCACCGTCGAACGGTGTTTAGACCGCGATATCATCATCGTAAATAACTTATGGAAGACTGAGTTTAAAAGAGACTACCGTATGAATATGGGCACAATTTCAGGGAAAATTGTGTAAAATACAAAAATAAAACATTTTCACATGAAATGTCAAACAGTTTTTTGAGTTACAGATTATAATAAAGTAAAATCATAAACAAAGATGTGCTGCCAACATAGAAAAAAATATAAGTACATTACTACACCACAGCTTTAGTATTATGCGAAGCCCACTACTCACGAAATCATGAACGTTGAAAAGAAAAAATATTGGTCTATGGTCGATTGATGATTGACAACCTTGACTTTTTTATCTTGCTTTTTTTATCTATGGTGCTTAACTTTACACGACACGTCATTGAAATTGAAAAGGGTTATTTTGGCCGATAAAAATGATTTTTTCACTAATTTTAGGATTATTAGCTTGCTTTTCTTTAGCATTAGCCGATCAAGAAACTCTAGTGCTTGTGGATAATTTAAATATCAAAGAAACTCACTCCCAATTCTTCAAGTCTTTGCAAGGTAATCAAAGAATCGATCGCGTGTCGATAGGATGCCGGTGGTTCTCCTTAACATTTTCCTAGTAACAGTAAAAATACCATTTAAATAATTGTTTCAGACCGCGGCTACAGTTTAACTTTCAAATTAGCCGACGATGCAAACCTGGTCTTGGCTAAATACGGAGAATATCTGTATAAGAATCTGATAATCTTCGCTCCGTCTGTGTTGGAGTTTGGTGGTCAAATCGACACCGAGGCCCTCACCAAGTTCATCGATGATGGAGGCAATCTGCTTATGGCTGGCAACGCCGCCGCTGGTGACGTTTACAGGGAGATTGCATCGGAATGTGGATTTGAGGTAAAACAAATCTAATTCGTACAATTTGACCATAAAAGAATCTGTATTGGCATGGCAGACTACAGAAAACATCTTAATTAGATTCCAGTCAGTCAAGTGGTTCTAATCATATTTTATCCTGTTTAGATGGACGAAGAGTCTGCAGCTGTCATCGACCACTTCAACTACGACGTGTCAGACGACGGAGAGCATACCAAGATCGTAGTGTCACCCAAGAACCTCATTGACTCACCAACTATTGTTGGCGCTCACAACACACAGCCCCTGCTGTTTGAAGGCACAGGACTGATTCTGGACAAGGATAACAGCCTGGTGTTGCCCATCTTGACTGCTGATAGCACTGCTTACAGCTACAATCCTAAGGCTCAGGTATACTGAAGTAGTATGAGTAGAGCTTACTTTTATTACAGCACAAAATAATCCTAATTTCTATTTTAAAAATCCTCAGTTTCCTTCTAGTATTTACATAATTTTACGTTAAGTTCAACTATATGTGCTATCATATAATTTTAGTTTAAAAGTTGTTTTATTTTACTTTCATTTGTGGTGAAGATGAAGTTGACTTCATGTTTGTCATATCACATCTTTTGCGACTCATAATTAAGTAATTGTTTCGTCCAACCACATAAACGGTTTTCCCTTTTCAAATTTTTGTTTTGCTTCTTATCAATTTTGCATCATGGTTCAGGTGAAAGAGTACCCTCACGCCGTCGGGCGGAAAACGGTGCTGGTGGCGGCGCTGCAGGCCAGGAACAACGCTCGCATCGTCTTCAGTGGCTCCCTCTACTTCTTCTCTGATGAGGCCTTCGATTCACCAGTCGCTAAAGTTCATGTAAGTTTATATGGATTCACTATCTGAAGTAAATAATTAAATTAATATTAGTAAGCTTTCATTCCGATAGAAACTGGTTTGTTAACTTAACTTTGAGAACCACATTTTTCACTGAGGTAAAGTATCTTAATCATGTTAATATAAAAAAATATTTTGAATTTAAATTTGTCAGCAGCAGTGTGATCACTTGTGATGTTGCAGGGGGACAAGGCGAAGTCTGAGCTGTCCGGCAACAAGGCGCTGTCGGTGCACCTGAGCGAGTGGGCGTTCGGCGAGCGCGGGCGGCTGCGCGTGCGCGGCGTGCGCCACCACCGGCTCGGCGACGCGCAGCCCTCCGACACATACACCATCGCCGACACTGTGGTCAGTACAACGTCCACCGACAGGCACACTAGGCGAAGTGTGGAACAGTGTCAACGTATAACAGGCTACATAGATATTTCATTTGGTTCTTTTAGAGTTTTTCGTCATGGTACCCCCAAAAGCAAATAAATATATTGCACTCAGAATGTATTTAACACCTGACAGTTAACGTTGAAACTGTATCACTTTTATTATTGGCTTACAATTTCATCAGACTCCGCTTTCGTCGGAAAATAAGACACACGGCTGGCATGGCAACATTAAGAAGCATTAGTGTAAGACTTAGAGCGGAACTAACGTGTCTTACTTCAATCATATAACTACGCCCTTTTCTTCATTTTTTTTATTCACAAAAAGCTAAAAGTGGCTAGATTAATTATCAAACTACCTTTACGCGCTCGTTGGCTGTTGGTTTCATTGATCTCCCTCCACCAGGTGTACAGTATCGAGATCGAGGAGCTGAGGGGCGGCAAGTGGCAGCCGTTCGAGGCGACGGACGTGCAGCTGGAGTTCGTCCGCATCGACCCGTTCATCCGCGCGACGCTGCGGCGGCGCGCGGGCGCGGGCGGCGCCTACGAGGCTGAGCTGCGCGTGCCCGACGTGTGGGGCGTCTACCAGTTCAAGGTGGACTACGACAGGGTGGGCTACACGCGCCTCTACCACTCCACGCAGGTCAGTATCTTATCCTAAGGGGCCAGGAATATCTGGCGACACTTCGACCCTGTGGGATCTGTTGTGCCAAACCCCTGTCCGCCAAACGGTGCCCCAATCCTTTTGATTTTGGTGGACATATGCTTTAGAATAGTAAATACCAGTCTTTGGCGTATGCAGGTTTCCTCACGATGTTTTCCTTCACCGAAGAACCTGTGGTATTCTAATAAACCGTACTTAAGTTTCGAAAAACTCATTGGTACGGGCCAGGATCGAGCCCACGACCTCATGAACGTGAGGCGAGTGCACAACCAACTAGGCTACCACGGCGCACGCAGGTCAGTAGGTCTTATGTTCGCATGTTGAGGCACCGGCCTATAGTCCCCGTAGACTTATTTGGCGGTTGAGTGAATACAGTCACAGATTGTTTGCACATCGCTGACAGTGTTTACAGTCTATGTGTGCGTAAGCGACACAGTGTGATACATAGAGATGTCAGAAAACTTGAAAAGTTTAATTCGGTGGATCGAATGAATGAACTGTTTCTTGAAATTGAATGAGCGTATCTAGTGAACCCCCGCACAGCTTCCCTTTGACACCACAAAGTAGTCATTGCGCAGAAATCAGCCAACTTCATACAGCCGCCATTAAACTCTACGTGGACTATTTAAATGTACCCAGTGTACTTCATCATATCAGCCGGTAGACGTCCACTGCTGGACAAAGGCCTCTCCCAGGGGTCTCCGCGACGACCGGTCCTGCGCTAACTTCAACCATCCGGCTGTACATGTACTTACATGCATTAAAATATTTGTGATATGTTCCAGGTGTCAGTACGCCCGCTGCAGCACACCCAGTACGAGCGGTTCATCCCCAGCGCGTACCCCTACTACGTGAGCGCGTTCTCCATGATGGCCGGAGTGTTCCTATTCTCGTTCGTCTTCCTATACCACAAGGAGGACACGGTCAAGGCCAAGGGAGACTAACCCTCTAAGCGTTATACTCGGATCGTCGTTGTATCTGTGACTTCAGACGCTAACGACGGTTAAATTAAGCGGTTGGAGTTGTTTTCTTTAATGGGCTGTCACTGCTGAGCGCCCTGGCGGCGTCACGTCTCTGTTTCTACCAAGGATAAACATGATTCATATAATATTGTCTTATTTTGAGAAAGCTCAGTCCTGTATTATAACCAGAGGTCGGCGGGGGTGTGCTGTTTTTACGTCATTAATGTCATGTAGTTGTGTCTTGTAGATATTAATATGGATAAGATCCTTAAAGAAATATTAAAAGAAGACATAACTGAAATTATTAAACTAGAATGAAAATGCATTACAAAACGAGTATTAAGTTTTTATTATTATTATTGTAAATTTTCTGTGCTATTGTAATAATGAACTATAATTTTTTCTATATTGTCAATTTTTAATGAGTTTCGCCTTGAGTTTAATATCATTAATCACATTCCGTAGGTTCTAATAAAATTCATTTGTTTTGTTGGCGACGTAAAGCTCGTAGCATGAGCACGAAAGGCAGTCTAAATAAAATCATTTCATTAGTTTATTATAATTGCACATGGGGCATTTACCTTGAATGATAAGGTAAGTCCATGTTTGCAAAAACTGAAAACAGCACACCCCGCCGACCTCTGATTATAACTATTTAAAAAACGGAAGAGTCTCTCTTCAGTGATTTTTAACGTCCTTGATTTCTTTGATTTCTACCGAAGCTTGCAACCGTCATGCATGTGCAAGTGAGACTATTATTGTGGCGACGGCACCGTGTCTTTTATTTTTTATTTCAATATGGAACTTATCTACAACTGAGAAGGTACACATCTCTGTGAGAGCCAACTCTCGACCGGCCTCATCAAGCATGTTCGCGCCTTGTTTGTCACTTCGCCGGTATGAACTGGCCCCTAAATATAAGGAGAAAAATCTAAAAAAGGGTTCCCATCGGTGACAGCCTTATTATGTATGTTAATTTGTCTCAATTTGTGTGTTGGTAATTGTGAGCTGCGGCTACAGTGTGGTATGGGAACTTATGTATGAAACATGAATTGATTGATAATTAAATAGTATCCTAATTGTTGTGGTATTTATTCTCCGAATTTATCGCAGCGTCATCGAAAATGTTTTCTCTAAAATAGATCTGCAACTCAGTGGAGCGTCAGTGGCGTAGGGGATAAGACGCGGCCTATTATATCGAAAGGTCCGGAGTTCGATCCCCGGCTGGCCATGTACCAATGGGTTTTTTCTCGAAACTTAAGTACATTTACTGACTGCACTCCAACGGTGAAGGAAAACATCGTGAGGAAACCGAAATTCTTAGGCGCATGTGAAGTCCACCAACCCGCACTGGGCTAGCGTGGTGGACTATAGCCCGAACGCCCTCGTTGAGAGGGTAGGCCTGAGCCCCAGCAGTGGGGACATTAATAGGCTGTTGATGATGATCTGCAACTAATCCATAACTATCCAGTAGTTAAGGACGCTTACGAAACAAATGTGGGAATACCTGCCGGAATCAAAAAGTTTATAGAATTGCAGTTGGCGATGGTGGCATGCCAGAATGACGCCCACTAGGGCTGATGCTGACGGCAAGCAAAACGTTCTTTCATTTGTCGAGGGCGTTGATTGAGAATACTTCTCCCTCTACGGTCGAGGGGGTTTGGGGGGTTCCACGCACACTTTCCACCTTCAATCTTTACGCACCATGAAACACGGAATATTTTATCTTAACGTACCTACGCAAAGAGTTTGGTAGGCCCGCGCGTGTGCATTCTGTGCTCTGTGATACCACTCTGCAAAAATACCAATCGTTTTCCTTAATAAAGGTGTGAAGTGATCGAATCGCGATCATACTCGATTTATCGCTTCACACGGATTAAATTGTGAACGCACCTCTAACAGTCGTCTCATTGACACTACTTTAATTTTATTGAACGCAACAGTTTCAAAATGGCAATGGCATGCATGTCATACTGGCTTTTGTAAAACTAATTTTAGTGAAAAACGATGTAATTTACACATTCCTAATCCCAAAAACTGGTTAATTTTACACAAGACTTTCCTCTAGTGCCAACAAACTGCTCATATTAGATAGGAAGCTTAGATTTGTTATACTACCAATGTGAATCGTGTAGGCAGTGATTTGGTGTCGCCGTATATCTTATTTTCAGCTAAATTTATAAGTTTCACGTGTGTTTTACTGTTGACGAATATTGTCGTGAGTTTAACCCGGATTGTGTGCCCGATAATTCACCGTAGTGCCTGTTGCAGTGATGTGTTTACATCTGTAAACCTCCCCGTGAGTATGATGTCATTGTAGTGCTTCCATAGGAAAATCTTTTGGCTGTGTGCCCATTAGATAGTTTTCCCGCTAGTATTATAATTCGAAAACGTTAAAACATCCACGCGGATGAAGCGCAATGAACCCTGTAGCCGACTTGTTCCAGATAAATATGTAAATGAGATTCTCATTTTGATCCCGTAAGCTCGCCGCCGCCGTCGAGGCTGCGTTGTTGTCAACGTTTTGAACATTTGGCCTGAAAGTGAATCAGTGTTGTGATTGACTGGCTGCAATGTTGTGGTACCTAACTCATTTTGAGCCTGTATGACTGACTAGTTAAATTTGACTACCTATGCTTTAAATGTAAGCCAAGGAATCATTTGTGTGCATGACAACTCTAAGTTATATCTTGTCATTGCTCTATGCTCTTTTCTCATAGTCACTGCTCTGGGGAGAAGACTCCCAGAGCAGTTTTGTGTAGACACATAAGAGGAAACTATATGAAAACAGATTTAAAAAATTTTGGTACAATTTGGCTCTGGTCTACGGCAGCTAGACTCTATCGCTTGTGGCTTTGCTCCTCATACTGCTCCCTTTTTCAACAAATAAATAGTCTAAGGATAATTTTTTTAGTTTTTCTGTAATAGATTTGGCCCTTAATTGATTTAAAATTTTACTTTCCATTCAACAACTTAAGCTTAATATCTTGTTTACATACTGATAATCTTTGCGCTCAGCTGCCACACACAGAGTGATAAAGCATGCACCACAGTCTAGTGCAAGGCCAAACAATCAACTAGGTACCTCAAGGTTAGCTCGGCTCTATGTCTAATCTCATTAATTTAATTGTTATTGGACTGTAGAGGACAAAGGTAGCTTGCTGTGAAATGTTGTGCTCTGAATATCTGTGAGTCATTCAAAAGTTTGGTTTTTAATTGACCGAGCGAGCGAAGCGAGCGAAGCGTCTACGTTTCGAGACTGGCCAAAAATGCTCTTGTCCGGCTGTCTGTCTGTCTGTCTGTCTGTCTGTCTGTAATTCTCTACAGGTCGCATTTTTCAACCGATTTTGACGAAAATTTGGCATATGTATAAATTAATTAAACCTACAAAATGAGTAGAATAAAATTTTGAAAAACATTTTTTTTAGAGTACCTACCATACTCGCAAAGTGGGAGTAAACTTTTTTTTTCTTGTGAATCCCATAGTGTGGGATATCGTTGGATAGGTCTTTCAAAAATATTGCTGGTGTGTGAATACCATTTTTTCGATTTAGGGATCCGTTGGCGAAATATTAAGCTTTAAAGCGGTAATTTTTGTTAGAGTCACGTGTCCCCCCCCCCTGCCAGCTAAACGGTTGCTTCTGGAAATGTGTAAAAATTCATGGCAGTAGCATATATAACGTAGTTACAAGGAAAACTATTACGGCTAAGTAGGTTCTATTAGTTTTTGAGTAATAGTGGATCGACTTAAGAAAGTTGAAAAAATAAATTATGTTCATAGAACTGCATACGTAAAATGGAAAATTATTTTTTTCCGCGTGATATCCATGGTGTGGGGTATCGTTGGATGGGTCTTTCAAAAATATCGCGGGTGTGTGATAAACATTTTTCGATTCAGGGATCCGTTTGCGAAATATTAAGCTTTAAAGTGCTAATTTTTGTCACTTTAGTAGGTACTTTTTCTGTTTCCAAAGTTGACTTTTGTTGGTTTCTTTTAGGTTTGGTTTATAAGGGCTGGCGAGGTCTACTGTTCTCACGGAACTACTAGTTATTATTTTTTTTCACAAAATCCACAGCACTTAGAAAAATAATAATTATTAAAGGTTACATTGCTCATACTTCCAATAATGAAGGATTTACATTAAGCTAATTTTACTACCAATAGACATATTAATTATCATAGACTGTATGTTTATTAGTGTGTGTGTGTGTTTGATCAGGTTAACTCTAAAGAAATGCTATCATCTAATGAATAAAATCATTTTTAATACTATTATCTTTATCAATCATTGTGTGAAATATAAATTGCTGAACTGACTTTGATAGTACTTAGCCGACAAAATTAGAAAAACATTCCAATATTATACATTAATTTACATTATTTTTAAGTTAGTGTGTATGTTATTAATAACTTGTATTGTATATATTATTAAGTCAGAACAAACTATCACTGTTACATCTGCATTTTAACTTAATAAAAATTTACATTCAAAAGTACCTAATTTCATTGTCCTTACCAAATTTTAGGTGTAACGAATAAAGAGGCTTTTTTTTACATATTTACCTACTGAATCAGTTGAGAGACAACATCGATACCGTCGAAAGTCTATAGTATGCAATATTCAATCTTCATGCATTGAAATTTTCGCTATGAAAACTCCGGACCTTGCTTATTACTACTATGCCGTTGTTGAATTTTTTTTATGCAATTGTTGCAGCATTCACACTGACCGAGTGGAGATGGACCCGTCGCGGCGCCAGCGCACGCAGACCAAGGCCACGGCGGAGGAGCAGGCCCTAGACCAGATCGCCAAGGAGGTCGGTGCATTACTTAACATTTACAAATAAAAATGATTTCATCAAAATTGAAAGCAAAGCAAGGAGGTAATCAGTCTATCAGCAATACTAGCATAGCAATAAACCCAAAAGATACTGCTTACAGAATAACTGACGCTCACCACACATTAATGCATTTGCACTAATGTTACGCTAGCATTCGCGGTCGGATCGGTCGGCGCGACCTTGAAATAGACAATCGCAGCGCGATGTTCCGGGTTTCCGCCCTCAACTCGCCTCTATACTACCACCAAATTTCAAAACTCGAATTAGAACCAAAATTCAACATGCAACACCTACCTACCTTTTTAGTTTAAACTTAATTATGGCACTTAAGTCTTGTTATTTTATCGTAATATTTACAAGGAAATTGAAGATATCCGTTCACAAAAACGACCTGGCTAATTAAAATACACAACAATGTTTGGAATTTTTAATTATAAATTTACGCAAATTACATTGCATTGTTTCATGTTTCGACCCTGTCTGGGGGCCTTTATGAAGGAGAAAAAAGAATTGAGCATTAAATTATCGTTCATGTACAAGTTTCCATACTGAAACGGTATTATGCAATTTCGACTTACCTGCCTCAAGCTACGGCGCCGCCACTGTGCAGTGGATTCGCTCACCACACAGTGCACTGACGTTCGCACATTGGGCTGTCAATGCATAACTTGTAGATAAAAAGTTACGTACTTTAAAAAATTAAAGATCATGCAATTTGATTTAACTAGACCAGTGGGTCAAGTCAATATTACTTAGCTGGAGACGGTATAACGGGTCTGCTCAAAATGAGCTAATAAGAAGAATTAAAAACAGTTTATCAACGTCGGCAACGCACTAGCAACTCCCAGTGTGCCAAAAAGTGGTTGCGGCAGGTGTCTGTCTATAAGGTCTATGGTGGTGGTTATCATAACCTTCAGGTACACCGTCTGCCCTAGGAGACGTAACGAACAATGATAGTGCACTGTAGAATCTGCCCGTTTTTTTCCCCTTTGCCCTCGCTCTGACGACTGAACCATGTTTTGTTTATTCAAAACGCAGCTCCAAGGAATGCATCCTATGAAGCATGTTCAGCCTTCTTCCTTAGACCCCAACGTAACGGACAACGACGTCACCAGTGCGAGACTAAAGTGGTCATTACACGATCATGCTGCATGACATGCATTACGTGCTGTCACTCATGCATGACCGTCTAGTTGTAGTGTGACGCGAATGACATGCAAACTACGTGCTGGCCGTTGCATCACTGTACTAAGTAATTGATATCAAGCATGAGAGTCCATCATGCAGCATGATAATTTACGTAAACGTAATCCATGTCATGCAATGCCACGTGCTCGGTTATCGACTGCTTAGGAACAGGCAGGTTGGTTTCTTTTCGACAGGTTTTGTATTAAAACTTTAAGAATGAACCACAGACATGTATTACGGCTGTCCCACTGTGCGAATCACCTGTGATGTGAAGAGCGCTCTAAACTAAGACGCGATTGAAATAGACTTCCGCGTTGCTGACATGTTCACTCCTGACATATTCAGTGATGTCTTTAGACCTAAGAGAGACCCTTTAATGCAGCTAATCTACTACAATCAAAGCTGAAAATATACTTCTTATTGACCACTAGGTACACCCTTCATTGCCAAGGTCGGCGATTGGTCTTAGAAGTTGTAAAACACATAGAGCGAATATTACGATTTGTTCGTACTAATTTTACCACTAAATTATCTAAATAATATATTTAACAAAATATAAATACAGTTTCAGGCGATATTTCGTCTAAGTCGTTTTACGTTGACCTGCAAAATTGTTATAGATTTGTATTAGATATTTTTTACACCTAACCCAGGTGTAAAAAATATCCAAGGGAAAGGTAGCAAATACACCTACCTATTACATTGTCATTTTGTAAACTCTTACTAAATATACAGTATACATATTTGGGTCATTCGATGAGTCAACGCGGGAGGAATACCACACGTTTCGACAAATTCATTAAATCCCGTGAATAGTAGGGCTACTAGGTATAATGTTAGGGTTGTCACTTTTTATAGGAATACAAAATAGGTTCTAGACCCAAGGGCGACAGAGGCCGCTTACCATCAGGTGAACTGTCCGATTTTCACTTCAGAGCTCTATTTAAATGATTCACATCAACAGTGGTGATAGGCGCTGCATCATGCTCGGAGCGGAGCGTCCGCTGTCTGCTGCATTTGTCTGGTTTGGCAGACGGCCCGCTGATGCAAGTGCATAAATCCAGACAGAGCCATATCGGATACAGAGCGTCAACTGATGCGGATCGTGAGCTTGATGTGCACAGAGCCTTGGAATGGGAGAACGACTTTCTTTTAATAAATCCGATCACATAACATAGCACATCACTTAACGCAGGCAACCAACAAAAATCACACCCGCAAGAAGTAAGCCATCACGACAGCCCTACCAGATGCGACGTTATCTATTTTCCGCGCAAGTGCATACCGTCGGTGCTGGTACCAAACAAAACTGCTCTGCCCTCCCGGCAACTCCAGCTATTCCGAGCGGGTGCACCTTTGCCGGCATTTTCCTTTTGCTCCTAGTGCATTGGTGGTTCTGCTTGCAGCTGCACCGCATGCGCCTAAGCAATGTGTGGAATGTAAAGAGAATGATGTATAGAGTCGCGAGTGATTAGGGGCTTGTTGATTTTGTTCTGTCTGGCGAGTTCGATCGTTACCCACTCTTTTACCTATTTTTGCCACCAAACGGTATGAGCTCCGTTTTGTAAGGCCGGCCATGTTCGGTCGCCACATTGTTAGCTAGCTGGAAGCAGACAGTGTCGTTCCACCCCTAAATAACCAGATCGGAGTGTCATATTCAGATGAGATCTAGACTTAAACAGCTGACAGACATACGTTATGTATGATTTATGATATATGTCGCCTGTTTCTGCAAACCTACTAGAATATCCAACCAGTCGCGTGCATTGCATGCATTTTCGTATATTTTATGACTGTTCAAATTTATATATTCTTTATCGCTCGAAAACAGGCGAATATCGTTTCTTCGAACAACATTCGAATATTCATGATGACGACTTTATTGATTGATGAACCACTTGAATTGTTAATCTGTGCTCGAAGTGCTTGAATCAGAAGCGATGATTCCATTCATATAGGTATCATTCAAGCAGACTGACAGCCTGTTTATTGTTAAATAAATGTACTACCTATATCATAGTTTAGTTTAGAACGAGGCTTCAAATCCGGACTTCTAGCGTTTTTACCTATCTATCGACTATCTTTACCTCCTAAGTGATAGGTACTTTATATTTTAATTAGGTTTTTAACTTTGAGTTGACTCCTGCGAAGACTCGAGACGAATCAAACGTTTGGCATCCCATTAATTTAGTTGAAGAGGCGAAATGAACATAGTTATGTAGATTAGATCCAGTTCGTATGCCATTTGACTGCTTTTCTATCTGCTTGTGTGATTTGCTAACAGGTTTTGAATCGTTTGTGATTCGCTAATTTTATTGATAGATACATTCAGTGGCTCCAATTATATTTTCCTGTACTATATTAAACCTGAGCTGGCTGACACCAGGCCGTTCTTTAATTTCATTGAGTTATTTTCACTTTCATATTTTTTATCATTTCAAGGCACCTACCTCTCATTCGTGGCCGCTTCATTGACTTGTGATTATGACGTTTTTTTGCCTGAACAAAGTCAATTGCGCAATACTTTGAGAGACAAAATCTCGTGATAATAAAGACTGTACTGTTCATACATACATATCTTCACGCTAGACAGAAACCCCGAGACGCTGGTGCTCTTCGCATGACCGTCTCTGTGAGCACCCGATCTATCTGCTCCTGGTATGTCTCTCCTGGTATCTCCCTCGTCCCCGGCTCATACTACCACCCACACCCGCGAAGATGTTCGAATCAATGGACCATGCCATTTTTCATCTCAATGATGACACTTTCATTCAGTCCAGCCATACTGCGTATCTCTTCGTTGCGAATTCGTTCGGCCGAATAAAGGCAGTGCACTATTAAAATAGGACACGTAGGTAGGTACCTATTTAGGTGTATGCTGCGGGTCGTCGACCCGGCCTCGGATCGATCCCCGTCCCAGTTTCCAGAAGCCTGCACTCTTCGCCCCCCCCCCCCCCCCCCGTCACCCCGCCCCTTCCCACATCATCTGCCAGGGCTGAAACAACACTACAATTTTTTTATGTATAGCATGTATTATAGTTACACGGGTCTTAGGGACTGCGCAAACCAAGCGGAATTTTGCCCGCGCACTTTTTCACGTCATTGTCAACTGAACCATATCTATCACTATATCCTAGAACAAAATCGTATAATGACTTCTACACGTCGGCGTCGCCTCGCGCTCGAAGTCATTCATACAATTTTGTTCTTTAGGCTTTAGTGATAATATGGTGCATTTGACAATGACGTCAAAAAGTGCGCGGGCAAATTACCGCTTGGTCTGCCCCGACCCTTAGGCTTTGTACGTACAGGCCAGCCTTGGTTTGACGTAAGAGCCGGCATTGATCTGTCTGGCACTTCACCCTGTACCCCACCCCAAAACCCGGCCTCCCCGGGCTTATGCAACTTTTGGATATTTTGCGCCATTCTCATACATAAATATGTACAAACTTTTATATTGTATATAAACGAAATTTTTCGGATTAGAACTTTGAAGAATTCTAAATAATTTCTTTTAGAATTTTGATTAATTAATATTTATTCATTTTTCATTTCATTTCTCACACAAAATAAATACAGAAAACAATAAAACATACAGTTTGGTAACTTGAGACCGGAAACCGGTCTTTGTGTGAGACTGGTGCCTATATTAGGATTAGGTCCTGTTTTACAGGTCACCAGGCCCCCAACCCTATATTGATATTATAATTAAATACAATACGTTCTATGCGCTTTTTTATACCTCCGGCACTTATTTTACATCGATCTTCAATCACTGTAACAATATAATTAATATCCACTTTTTTATATAAATGTACCTAGTGTAATCATCATTAACGTTACTTCAGCTCCTATCGTCTTTATTGTCATTGTTCTCATAAAAGTAAGCCGTATTAGTACATTTTAGACTTTCGCGCTTTGTATTCATAATTATATAATTATTTACGGGTCTTACACACGAATAAGTTTTATTTACCTTGCCCGACGTTTCGACCAGGTTACACTGGCCGTGGTCACGAACAAACTTAAAACTTATTCGTGTGTAAGACCCGTAAATAATTATATAATTATGTAAGCCGTATTTTTCAAAAGATTTTCGCACTGTGTGACAGAGATAAAAAAAAATTGCAGGAAGACGACTTCCGCACAACGTAACTGTTACATCAGCTGTTTATGCGCTGCTCTCGTTACACTCGCTGCGTACGCGCATTCAAAGAACAAAAGTGTATTTACAAAACTCGTAAAAAATCTTTGGTTACGTAATATTTTCACCTCAAGACGGTTTTGTGCGCTTTACGTACCTACATAGCTTGCATATATTGCTTTCATTTCGAATATTTACGGCTCCCTGACCTAAATTACGGTATCGTTATCAAAATTTACGATGTTTATGATTCGGAAAATTTCGTAGCTGTTTTTTTTTTTCTTTTGCGTGTATCGAAGGCGCTCTCTACGCAAAATGACCAACACTTTTATCGACCATTTCTCAAAATGACCAATACTGTACATATTCGATTGACTCAATGACTAATACAATTAGTTATCGTTGTATTTTACTATAAAATCTTTATATGCGAACATTTTCGAAAAAAGTTTTCCCCTACTGTTTGGATCTGTCCATCAACTAATTTATATTATTTACCTAAGAATTGGTCATGTGCGGGTAATTGAGTTGGTCATGTGCGTAATCCTCGTTTTACGACGTGGCATCTCGCGTATTCAAAGTTTAAATTTCAGTGGTCGTATTGCGTATTTTATAATTTTGCGTAGAGAGTTCCGAAGGCTTTTTAAGTCTGTTTGGCTATGTGGGGGGGCAAGGGCCATACATTTATCGTCCGTCCATGTAATAAAATGTATGGCCTTAGGTCGGGATCTCGAATGCACACAGGTTAAGCTAAACCACGTGCCACGGCGACTAACGAATAAGAAAGTAGGTATTATAAGAGCAGATCGTTTTAAAAACAGGTTTTCTATGAAGCTCTATCATCGGCCAGTCATTTCGCGCGCCATTCTCTCGCGTAAGGACTAGGGTAGGGGGGTGGGTTGCTTACTCCTGCAGGGCGGGCGGCTGGAGGGGCGCCCTGGGCGGCGGCGGCGGGAGGGGGGCTCCAGCCAGCGTCAACGACCGCCACTCGCCTGTCTGCCAGCGCGAGAGAACACCGCTGCATCCGGCGGCTTTCCATTTTCGGTTCCTAAACGTAAAGTTCGATTCGTTTCCATATCGCCCCAGTCGCATCTTAAGGGTATGTGGAAATTGTGATTACAATTGTTGACAAACGTGTTAAGTGACGAGGTCGGGACGTGTGAACGACTTATAATTGAGTTAGCAAACACGTGCGTGTCTTAGTCGCCGGTGTCGTGTGATGGATAATCCGTAGACATTGTGACACGTTCCCGGCGCGCTGCATCGATCTAAAATAGAAGTTTTTTACAAGAGACCGGCGCTTCCTGGTGACGTGTTGAAGTATGATTGTCTAGCTATACGATTAGCATGATGGTGCGCCTGGGGCTCGCGATGGTGGTGGGCGTGGCGCCCGCGCTGGTGTCGTGGTGGCGCGGCGAGGGCCCCCGGCCGGTGCCGCCGCCGCTGGAGGTCCCCAGCCCGTGCTCGGAGCGGGCCCCGAAGCTGTGGCCCCCGCGGCGCTCGCCCTCCCTGTCCGACTGCCTGGAGAGCAGCAGCGACGACGAGTCGGCGCGGTCGATCGTCTGCCACGTCAGACCCAAGCTGGTGAGTGTCTCATGACCTAGGGTTTTAGCGCTACATCGGAACGCCGTCGTACAGAGGTGGTCGCCACTGATGCTCACTGGGGACACACAAAAATTGCTGTAAGTTCATATTCAGATGATCCTGGTCTGAATGTTATGGAAAATGTGAGACAGATTAACTCTTAAAATAATAATTCTACCAGTAGGTCTCGATTTAAAATAAGTTTTTTTTAATATAAGGGCTGTAGGAATAGAGCGTTCTGCCAAGGAAATCAGTCTATGTTTAGCGACAATGGGTCAGGGATTATGATTTTATTGCGTCCGGGCAACGGCTGATTGTAGTTTTTTAATTTGAGTTTAAATATAAGTAGGCACGTGGAGCAATATTAGTAACACAGTAACATCCTCGTGTCCTTAGTTTACCTTTGGGTCCCGAAGACGTTGTCGCCACCCTGCCTGAGTGTGGACCGTTTCTTTCGTCGCATTTCGTTCACTTCGCATTTGGTCGACTTCGTGCATATCGCGAAACGTCATATTCGCGATTAGTCCACTTCGCCAAGCGTCCACTTTGATGTTAGAAAGCCTCGTTTGCCTGGCTCTTCTCTCTAAGGCATACTTCAAACCAACACAACAATGCTGCATTGGTTTTAGCGACAGAAGTAGTTAAGAGGGTGGTGACTTTAATCCAAGTCCAGTCCACGATAATTTGAAGATTTTTTTTCGATTCTGAACCTAGGCATGCGATTGTAACTTTCACTTTTCTGATTCTTCCGATACAATTACAATCCATGGCAAATTTTATGACTGCGTAAATTTGCATATAAGGAGTGAAAGGCTTTACATAACGAAGTCATCTTCATTGCATAAATCGTTGCTTTATTATACATACATATATGAATGCATTGAATGAAAGCCAAGTACGATCTTTTTTAAATGGAAGTCATAAATATTGTATTTTTATTCTATGCTAGCTAGTCCTTGTCATACAACATCCTACCTAACGAATGTCGAAGCCAATTTGGGAATTAAGCCTGTAAAATATGAAAACATAAATCTTACTGTTAAGTTAATCAAAGTATTTTTATTCCTGCTTATTTTATTATTACTTCTCTGAACTCCTTCTTTCTTCTGAACTGTTTCCACACTCAAAAACTACAATACACAAATTGACGTTTCATCAAACCTTTGCGTGCGCAGTCGGGTACAACGTGTCTCAGACATGACATGACGCACCCCAGGATCCGCCGCTAAAAATAAACCACTGTCCCTTAGAATTAACTCCCCGTCATTCGTTTTAATTTGAAACTAAATAATCGTTAAACGCGTCGTCAGTGGCGCAGTGTGAAATACTTTGAATCGAGCAATCGGTTCTGAACGATATTACCAAATCCAAACCATAACCAAAAACGTTATGCTGCATCCACACGTTTGGCAAACCACGGCAAACGCAAACGTGTAGAGCAGGGGTTTTGCTTGCGTTTGTAAAGGTTTGCCAAACGTGTGGATGCAGCATAACGTTTTTGGTTATGGTTTGGATTTGGTAATATCGTTCAGAATTAGCGCGATTGGCCCCCTGGATAGTTATGAATTAGTAAAGTACGTTCGACCACACGTTAGTGGAATCAAAACCAGTATAAACTGGTCTCTCATGGTATTGAAACTCCCTAAAAGGCTAGGCCAGCTCAAGGTCAAAGTGTTTCCACTGACGTGCGGTCGACAGTACCTACACACAACATACACACATATCTTCACGCTATGTTCCTGACGGGCGGGGCAGAAACAGTAGAGCGCCAAGTATCGCGATCCTGACACACCTCTTTCGCTTCGCGCAGTCTCATCATTCTCTTCACACATGCTCGCGAGTTAGTCAAACCAATATCCAAACAACGATTATGTTTTCTTAATAATTTTAAGGCTGGAAATACGACGCGACACAACCGATCAGACCGATGCCTCCGATATGCTCCTTTAGGCTTGTTTCTGGCGTTACTCGATATCGAGTATTAATTATTGATCGATCTGACATATCCGACTGCACTAAATAGATCGGCCGTCGATCATTCACCTTTGCTATTACGAAAGCGTATCTCACGTGCGCCGGCGCCGGCGGTGCAGCGCCGCGCGCCGCACCGATGCGTGTGCGTCGCAAATGTCATGGTATTTACGAACCGACGCAGGCACGTATCCAGGAGGAGCTGGAGGTTCGACGCCCCTATTATGCAGGGAAGAAAGTTCGCCCCAACGAGATCAGAGCGTGCGACGACGATGGGACGAAAGTCAGTTGAAACAAAATGGGGTAGGTAGTGCGCTTAACGTAGAATGTCTTTGTTGCTCTTTCCTCTTCTCCCCCATTTCTCCCTTTTCTCTATCTCTATTATATTGTTTCTTATCGGTTTGTTCATTTTAACTACAGCTATATCAATGACTTCAGTAATACCGACTGCGGGGTATTACTAGTACTAGTAATACCCCGCAGTCGTACTAGTTTGAAAAGTTACGATTCACGGGCCTGATCTTTTGCTCCACTTTCTCGACATTTGGTGCGAAGTCGCGTGCTGCAAGGTATCCTGCTTACGCTGAGATTGTCATGCAGCATGCTATAGACTACCAAGCCGCACTGGCCCCGCGTGGACTACACCTAGTCGTGCCCTATAGTAAAATTAGACAAACATATGTCTACGAAATTCAATTCATCATAATTATGTTCATGTAATGAACCCCCTTACCTGCAGTCGAACTTCTGTCTTAGTACCTGAGCTAGCGCATGTGCCGCGTGCGCACCTCTCCGCGCTGCCATCGATCCCGTTCGATCAGTTCTTCAACCGCTCTCTGACTGGCTCACAGCTAACAGTTGTTGCAGTCTCAATTTTTTCCCGCGCGCGGTCAACAGTTGTTCTTCCGCCGGTTTTCTTCGCAGTTGTCAGTGTCGGTCTGCGATTTAGTCCAAAGTGCCGGCTAATAGTGACGTCACTGATGCGTTTTGTAAAAGAGATTCATTGGTAATGTAATGTAACAACCAGAAGGCACCCCACATTTGTTCGTATGAGTTGTATAAAATATTGTATGATCTTAGTTATTTGTTGAACGGATTTGCTATTTGCTATTAGGTTTCACTTTATTGTCTAAGATTTTATAGCATAGTTTTGTTGGCCGTATCCGATTGTTATGCTTATAAATTAAATTATCGGATTTGTTTAGGAAATTAGATACCATTCTTGCCGCCTTAAGTTACTATAGAAGAACAGTGGGGTTGGGAGAGATATTTAGTGATGAGCAACGCATGGAGAGCCATGGAAACTTGTAGTATACTTTACAGTGATCCTTTTAGAACTTGGTGACAAAATATCCGAGTCCTTATGAAGGCTACAGCGCTATCATGTTGGCTCCTTTACCCGTGACCGCGTCGCGTCGTCCTTGCACCTTTGTGAGCGCTAAAACCCACCGACCTCATTACATGAGTACTCATTCACAAGACCATTGCCGGGGTGCGACCTCGGAGCCCTCGTCATGACGGCCCACTACGCACCGACGCTCTTTATCATCATCTTCATCTTCAACCTGTACTTGTCTACTGCTACTGCTGGACATAGGCCTCCCCCAAGGCGCGCCACTGAACCCGATCCTTGGTTCTCCGCATCCAGTCACTGCCAGCCGCCTTACGCAGGGCGTCGCTCCTGCGTAACGTCGCTCACGCTTGCCAAGTCGTGGTCTCCACTCGAGAACTCGTCTACCCAAGCGGTTATCGGTTCTCCGGCAGATGTGACGCTCTATATGGTACCAAGTAATTTACTTACAAGACACCGCTTCTTAGCAAAAAGTCGCTCAATTTCCAGCAAGTTACTAAAGGTGTGTGCAATTAAGGTTAGCCACAAGTACGCAGCAACGGCGATTCATAATTAGTGACATTCTAGGTACCCGGATGGGGCAACCGGTAATTTGCCACTTTCTGCTCTTGTTTACTTGTCAGCAGAAAGTGACTTCTATTGATATCTAACCTGGATACTTGCATACGCCGAAGAAGAAATTCTTAGGCGCATGTGAAGTAACCAACCGCTCACTGGGCTAGCGTGGTGAACTATATCCCGAACGCCCTCGTTGAGAGGGTAGGCCTGAGCCCCAGCAGTGGGGACATGTTAATAGGCTGCTGATGAGTTCTGAAATATTATTATAAATCATTACCTAAAATATGTCAACTCATGACATTGAACTTATCCGAGGAGGAACTCAACCCACACACCGAACGCAGTTACAATACAAATTATTGATAACGGAGGAAAAATATGTGTCATAGTTATTTTTAGCACTGAAGCAACATTACGTTTCTGACAAACTACATTATACGTTTAATTTATTAAATAATCTCATATTAAATTAACCTAATAGGAAGAGGCCTCCTACACTCCTCAGTGCATGCATTTCTTTCCTATCTCCATCATCAGCTCAACTCCATTCATACTCTTGATACCTATCATCTGATCTCTCCAAATCGTCCCCCAACGAAGAACCAAGGCATATTACTTTGAATGTATGATTTTTATCCATTTGGACGTATAAACCCATCCATCATGTTCCAATTATACAGCTGCTGTTAGATGGAATTATTTTCAAATTAACCACGAATTAATGGAATGTTAACGACCGTTAATTAATTGGAATGTACGTAACTACACTTCATAAATACTAGTAGAACGTGCTTGTTAACTCTTGTAGCTATCGATTAAATATCTTGTGCATGGAACCATTTAGGCTGGTTTGACAGCTATACATGGAGAGAAGACACACTTGAGGCGCTAGAACAACGTTTCACAGCGTCCCGGATTGTTCCGTACGGCACACGCTTCGCCTCCGGGTCGCTTGAAACGATGTTTAGCGCCTCACTACCCGTCCGGGTCCCCCGTATAGCTGTGAAACCAGCCTTATACTTGCTGCGGTCCGGCCCGGCTTCGCACTGACAGCACCTTTATACCTTCATTTCATTTCTCTTTATTACACAATAATAAAAACAGATACAATAATACATCAATTTACTTTATACAATAGTACATCTAGGAGGTGTTATCGCCAAATTTCTTCCAGACAACCTGCCTTTGGTAAAATTAATTGTGAAAACCGTATTCTAGTACATGCTGTAGGTACTTACTTGAGATTATCCCGAACGTACGGTCAGCGACACTATTTAATTATATTGATTTGATTATAGCTCTTCGCCTGGCGATGCATGTTGCTCGCTGTTAGTCGACTTTCCCGTAGAGAAACTACCTTTTCCTCGGTGTAAAATTCTATTTGTTAATTAGGGATTAAAGCTATCACAGATCTCTGTAGCAAGATTCTTATTCAGGCGTGATTATTATGTAACAAACACAAAAGCATTCGTCCACGCTTCCAATACGTTTAATCGACTAAATATACTTAGTGCCGAAAATATACAATAAGTTTGCCTGGCTATGATAAGAGGATCAAGTGGGTCCAAGTAGGTTTTAGAGCAATTTAAAACAACATATTTGTGAGACAACATAATGTCTATTATTTAAATAGACGGTTTAGGTATAATAAAACGCCAGGTTTGTGGTCTCCTCGCTCGTAAAGGTATTACCCGACCAAAACAATAGGCGATTAATCTCGGCCGGGGCCCACGGGACGAGCGGAACATGTAAATGTTCGTCCGTCACCCAAGTGAATCATAAGGTTTCAAGATTTAGGAGCAGGCTCGAGACACAGCGGAAGCGGAGCGGTTATTCAAATATAAGTATATGTACATACTGGCTTCGCCCGCGTAGAAAAGTTTTCCTGCGCTTACACACACACACTTTCAACAGCTCTTCTCCATATATCTGTTGCCTATGTGTTATTCTGATGTATTGTCTATATTACTTTAAAGTTTCATTAAAATCTAGCTGTTCCATAGTTTTAGCGTGAAAGAGTAACATACATCCAAAGTCACAAACGTACATCCAACCATTAGTATGATAGGATATGTCCAGGTACATACTGGTTCAAAACTGTCCTAAGTAATTATCTCAGGAATAATGTCAAGATTTAAAATTATTACCTACATTAAAGATTATATTAAGTATTCTATGCCAGTGCCAATCCAGTAACAACCACAACAAGTACAAGACATTCTGTGCTTAGCAGGAACGTCCGCTGCCGCTTCAGCGCGCCTCTTGTCTGGCCCTAACAGCAGCGCGTAACGGTGCGATAGCATTACGACAGGCCATATCATACAGTACTGCGTGCTCGTGCAGTGCGCGCCCAAGCACGAGCCACAGTCGGTCCGAAACTCCGGCGCGCTCGCACGTCCGATGTGTTGATACCCTTAGCTCGATACGCGATCCAATCCGACAAGTGTTAACCGCAACTTGACGCAATTTATTTATATTAAGAAATCTTATTGTTAAGTGATATCTGTCGTTGAAGTTAGCATAAAAATGTGTCGTTCACAACTAAAACAAAGAAATTAATCAAGAAGGTGACTTACGAAGTGGAAAATATCGATAAGATAAAGTAGGTAACCGAGCCAATCAATTTTATCGCGGCTTGTATTGTAACAGCAGAGTGCAGTGCGAGAAGCAATTGCAAAAATTGTGTCCTTCCTTTCTATTCGCGCGCGCAGCTGAGACGATCAACTCTCGCGCTGTGGCAGTAGGGTTTCTTGACGAACAGATGTGGGAATGCGAAAACAGTGCTCCGAACAAATTGTTTGATTTCCCCGAATAAGTGACAATAGCGTTTATCAGTGACGTGGAAGATGGCCAGGCGGTCCGGGCTGACACCTGACAACAGCGACGGAGACAGCGGGGACGCGTTCACTGACGGTGATGTCTATGACACAGACGACGACACCGTCACAGAACGCGATGACAACAGGTGCCCCGTTCCAGTCAATGAAACCATCAACATGGATGTAAAGAATGATGCGGGAACAAACGGCAGCTCTAACGATAATGACTTTGACAGACATGTTAATGGTTCGAGCAATCAGCGGAAGATGAACGGCCTGAAGAACGGTGGCATTGGACATTCTAGTGACTTGATACACCATAGCAGCAGCGACAATGAGACGCCCGAACGGAGGGATTCACATACTGAGCAGAATCCTTCGATCGTTGGGATTCTGGGCGGTCAACAGAATCATGTATGTATCTCAATAACTGTGAATTTTTTAAATACTTACACCCTGCGTCACCTTTAGCATTGGGACCTTTGTGATTTTTGTTTCCTTACTGATTCAGAGCTGAGTCACAGATTTTTGCATTACCCTACCTGCGAAGTTGTTAACCATTATGTGGTTAAGTTAAAATTAAAACTACTAATTATAGACTGTCAGAATAGTTCCTTGGTCTATAAAATAATGAAGGTTGCCGTTATCTTATCTAATTAAAGTTTCACTTGTGTTTAGTTAAGGCAACGCTTTAGGTATATGTTTGCGCTATACATTAGCAGCTACATTCACATGCTCTTAAGAAAATGTTTCGACATCTAACTAAAAGGTGTTCACATTAAAAATAATGACAGTTTCGTGACTGTATTATTTAAATGCGAACTGGCGTATATGGTGAAGACTTGTTAGCCTAGTAGTTGAATAGTGATACACATGCATGTCCTTTATGTGGTACTGTTTGTATATCACGTTGCCGTGGCTAAGCCCGCGTGACCGAAAACCTTTTGTCTGCGTTCGTTTTGTATGCGATTGGCTTCGCTAAGATCGTTTGGCTCCTTTTTATCACAACTGTATGATTCATACATATTTACTAGAAATTTCTCCGAAAGACTTCAATATCGGCCCACTGGATAGGAGGAGGCCATAATCAAACCTTAAAATGGCTTACATACATTAAATAAAGTATATTTATCAGTATGCCCTTCAACTTTAGCTATGTTCGAATCCTTATCGATGACTGAAAAGCATCGCTTCGCTGAGGCATCGACCATTTCATTCCCCCATGAAAAACTTGCTTATTCTAATACTGTGTGATCCTGGTCTATGATTAAGTTATCTTTATTTATTTTATATTGACTCGTTTTTTTTCTCGTTCAAAGTCGTGCATAATAATATTTTTTGTCAACACAACGTAACTGTATTGAAATGTGTATTTTCTGGTGTAGTCAGTGTATGTGTAGTGGCGATCGGAAACACTTGTGTTATTGTGCGGCCGTCAGTCTGTGAGTGACTCGTGACCTCGTCAACGGTGACGCGGGACGGGTCTCTTGACATGTCATCGCCTGAACTTTTTCTTCGTGTCGCCGGCAGACTGCTTGTACTCTATGTGAGTGATACATACATATTTTCACTCTATGCCCCTGACGGGGTACGCAGAAAGAACAGAGCGTCAAGTATCGCGAACCCGGCAAACCTCTTCGGGTCGTTCCCATTACGTTCTACTGTTTGTTCTACTAATATAGCATGTAGGAAAAATTTATCACATTGCTCGCTTCGCTCAGTCTCATCATTCTCTTCCTTAGAGTATACATATAGCTAGCTTATAGTTCTCTTCACACACACTCGCCGCGGTATGTGAGGGATGAATAACTAAATGCTTCATAATCCAGCCTGTCTAGTCCACTTCCTCTTCATAGGGTACTTTCTTGTTTGTCATTCGTGGTTCATCCCCCTTGGACGCCACACGTCGCTCAGAGCTCTTGTATCCACATTCTGAGTTGTTTTAGTACGAAACCGGTGGTATAACCGGTGACGTCATGTCAAATCCAGCTTCACTTTCTTAGTCGCTTCCATACATTATCAAAGAATCTCATCAATATTTGACTCGTCGGTCGGCCGGTCGCAAAAAAAGTCATACCTTTTTTGCGTGGGTTAAAAATGACGTCATTTAGTGCCAAGGAGGCCTGGCATTTATGAGACTCGTTTTGTCAAATGTCCTGTCGTTCGCCACATGTTTGTTCATGTAGGTTAAAAAATTGTAACAAGGTATAAATACAGGGTGGATTTTTGAGATGGGGCAGTAAGGGCAGGTATAACCCTTGTAATTAGAGAGAAACGTTCTTAGGAGACTGAGACATTTTGACCTGCATTCACAGATTTTCAAAAAAATGTACGGTCAGCAAGGAAATGGGCAATTTACAAAAAACTTTTTTTATGCCAATCGATCCCGTTTCTCATAAAGATCAAGAAACTCTATTGGACCAACTTAGGTTAGCTAGAGCAGGTACTTGAAAAGTCAAAAATCGCAAAAAAAACTTATCTCATACATTTTCCAGGAAATGAAGAGACTCAAACCAAACCGTTTATTATGCTGGCCGCTACAATACTGGTCAAAAATAAAAATAAAAATTTTGAAATTTGAAAATTTTCTTGGAACGCTATGACAGCTGAACAGATTTTGTTAGAACCAGTCTACGATCAATCAGCATGACATGCAATTACGTGCTGTCACTCATGCATGACCGTCTAGCTGTAGTGATTGACGTGCATGACATGCAAACTACGTGCTGGCCGTTGCTTCGCTGTACTGATTGATAGCAAGCATGATGGTCCATCATGCAGCATGACAATCACGCAAACGTAACACATGTCATGCAAGCATGATCGTTTAGGGACCGCTTAAGTACTACGTACAGTGATGGCTTAAATGTTAGATTAAACTGAAAACCACGGAAAAGTTGCTAACCCTCGAATATCACCGCGGAGTATTCCTTATTGTGAGTTGCATCATCTTCCGCAATGTTTGTTTACACGTGAGATCATTTGCAATGGATTGAACGTCAATGTTTTCAAACGGCATACGTACGCGACATGTTATTAATTGTTCTCCTATTAATATTAACAATGTATAAGTTTTGAATCTGACAGAATTTATGGATTTCTGCATATTATTTTGATGCCGCTGCTTTTCTCCCGTAGAGATGACATATAATCCATTTACCTTTTTTATAATTTCTTAGGTGATGCTTTGCATTCTACTATTTCTACTTTAAACACCTAAAGATTTTTAATACCTTTTATAGTTTGTCTCTTAATTAATAAGTGGTTATTTATCATACCATCTAACAAAACTAAATCCCATTACGAATTCTTATAAATCAACATTTCTTGCATTAATAAGGAGATTAATTAGGGCTTCTTTCACCACTTGCTGATATTGTTACAGATAGTAATCTTTGTGATAAACTAATCTATCAAATAAATCTGTGTGATAGACTGTATAAAATATATAAGATATAGGCAATCAGATACCTGTGAATCCAAAAAAACAGGCTATCTGTCAGATAACCTGCAGATAGGGTATCTGGGACTTTATCAGCAAGCAGTGTAAGAGGCCCTTATAAAAAAGAGAAATACGTATCTTTATTTTGTTGTACAAACATACCTTGCCTGAAACATTAAGTGCGAAATGTCAAATTCCTTACGAAACCAACCAACCGTTGCGTCAAGGAAGCGTGTTTTCGCAAGATTTCGGAGTGCATTCTTTGCATGTCCCGAAACAAAGTCGTCTACATATTCCATACGATCGTCTTTTAAAGACGGCCCATTCTTTTAAATTCATGTATTTGCCAAATGTGTCTCGTATTTGTATTGGTTTTACATACGAGTGTATTACTTAACTATCTAATAACGGACGCCCAGCAACTAGTTCGCATTAGTGTTGGTTGACCATCTATGTCGTCTATGACATCAACCAATGCTAACACCTAGGAAGCGGTGATAGATAAAAAATTACGTGTTTAAATGTATTAAGTGTACTCAGATGCAATAAAATATTGTACATCGAAATATTTCACAGATAGCGGTCACATGTAGCGCTGTCAGTTGTCAAACCAGTCACCGTCTGTATTTATACATACATATATATCTTCTCGCTATGTCCCTGACGGGGTAGGCAGAAAGAACGGAGCTCCAAGTATCGCGTTCTCATCATTCTCTTCACTCACGCGGGACGCGAGTGCTTCACATGTCCGTCTGTGAGCACCCGCTCTAACTGATCGTTGTATGCCAGTCTAGGTCGTCGTTTTATGAGTCAGATAGTTTGTCTTTGCTACTTTTTACGGTCGCCAGAGCCTTGTCTTGTCTGTTTGCCAGCCAGGGGGGAAACGCGTGCATTTCAGTTTGATGTTTGAAGCACTTTATGTTATGTTGTGACCCTTGCTTTCCATTCTGAGTGATACCGGTACTAAGAAGGCAATATCTAGTTATTCATAAGATAGGTAACAGATGTCCAAGTTTATAATTTATGAGATAACAGATGTCCGTTGTTGTATAAAAAATCAGTGTCCGTGTAGTTTGAACAAACAGCAGTACGCAGTGTGGCGAAGGCAAACAGAGGTGTTCCAGTTAGAGGACGATAATCCCTCGACGGTTGTCCGCTGTTTACTTATCTGTCGATACTCGATACCAATAATTCAATACTGGTGTATTTAGTTCTTAATTATATAATTATTTACGGGTCTTACACACGAAAAGTAAAAGTCGGGCAAGGTAAATAAAACTTATTCGTGTGTAAGACCCGTAAATAATTATATAATTATGAATACAAAGCGCGAAAGTCTAAAATGTACTATTTAGTTCTTCTTATGCTAAGCCTTTTCCCATTATCCGGGGTCGGTTCTCCTTGTCCGTCTTCTCCATTGCTCTCTGTTTTGAGCCGTCTCGACATCCAGACCGCTCTCCTTCAGGTCGTTTGTAACCGTCGTTAACCAAGTAGCGGGGGGTCTACCGCGCCCGCGCTTCGTCGTCGGTATGTCTAGGGCTACTCTTACTATGTGATCGTTGGGGCGACGAAGCACATGACCTGTATTTATATAGGGCCCTAACGTCTTCGTCGAAAACTTATATAAACCTAATGTTATTCCAGCCTGGAATAACATTAGGTTTATATAAGTTGCCTGGAATTTCCAGGCTGACATATCGGTGTTACCTGAAAATTACAGGAATCCATCTACCCAACAACAAACTACTCGTAGAATGCGTAGCCTAGGGAATACTTGTTACTTATTAGTAATCAAGAAGTTTCTAATCTCTTTGGTCGCGCGCGCGCTCCCTGTGGAGATCGCATCTTGCATATTTAGTATCAGAACCTATGGTGCCATTTACCGGGGGGGGGTGCAGACAAAGGAAGCGGAGTAGCGGGAGAAGTTTGCTAATACTTACAAATTTATATGGAGTTTGAAAATGAGAATGTGTGAGTGAGTTACAATATTGTAATCCATTTGACACGATTTTGACACCCATAGAATGCTTTTATTACTCATCCTTAGGGGAGTGGCTAAATTTTTTGATTTATGTTAGTAATGGTTTTTTATACAACGTAATCAGTATAATTATGTTCTGCCTGAATTAAAAACAACTTTTAGTAGTGAGTTGAAAATTTCCCGTTTCGTCCCTTGGTTCTCGCATACATAAGCTGTTAGTTAGCAAAGGATCATGGCGTCCTTCGCACATTGTGTCCAAGGATGATGTCATCTCGCGCCTCGTCCGCCCGCGTCGCAGCCACCGGGCTGTACAGTCCGTACCCGTTCCGACACAGTCTTGTCTGGTCTGCCACATGTCTCTCTGTCTGGACAATTAACAAATATGTATAATATACTTACACCGCAGGCAGGCAGGACCAATAGAAATAATAATTATACAGATTTCACATTAAAATGTAGCATTATTTAAGCTTACGCTTCTTACAGGGGAACACACTGCCGTGCAATTTATAAACGCAGTAAGGACAATTTGACAGTTTTGAGTAAAACGCGTTTGAAAATTTGATTGTACGTTGTGTTGTATGGTGGTTTGGTGTTTATAGTTTTTGTTTCTGTCACTTCTATTGCACGCAGCGAAAAACGGGTCTTTGTTTCTGAAAGATCTCATCACAACGATGTCAAATATGTAATAAAATTATAAACGCAGTAATGTGTCTTACTGCGTTTATAAATTGCACGGCAGCACAGTGGTAAGCGCTTTGTGTATGACCAAGTTCTACTTCCGCGGTATTATCTCTGTGTGCTAGTGTAGGCGAGTGTAACTGAATACTGCGCATGTATGCGTGCGTTTCAGAGCGCTTGTTCTGAGTTTCCGCACTCTCGTTCACTCTGCTTCTTCTCCATGTTGCATCAGGCTCTGTAATTAACTACCAGTCTTTAATAAATAGGTATACTATTTTCATCATTCTTTCTAATTCTTTGACAGCAACAGAGGTAGATGGGTTCGATTCTCTTTGTAATCTGAGTGTCAAATAGATTAAGTCCTTGTTCATTTTACTTTACACTAAACTAAAAGATTTACCTTTGAACGAATGTGCAATGGAAATACCTACTTAAACATGATGTTGTAAATGTCTAAGAATGAGTAACATGTGAAACAATAACAGTATTTTATCGCAACGCATATTTCTGTTATCGGCTCAGGTAATCGGTTCATGTATTAACCTATTACGATATCTTTTATTTTTGTATATTTCCTCTCACTCAACACAAATCCTTCATACAGATTTAGCTCTATTTACTCTCTATTTATCTGTTTTAGTTTTGACAGATGTTTCGTGTTTGATGACGATCGGTTTAGTTCGGTTGCCTAGGTGCAACGAGTCCCGGGTTCGATTTCAGTTTGTGTAAAGTGCAAAGCCAAGAGCTGCCTACTTAACCTAATGCTACGCTGGTTCAAAAGTTATAGTAATCGAGTATTATATTTATTAACAAATTTTAATGTCTTCTACTTACCATAGTCAGACTTTCATGGAATAAGATAAGGCCCGTATTAGATTATGAAGCTGCCACGCGTCGCAGTCGCACGCGTCACGAATGCACGCACGCAGGTGCGTTCCGGCTTTAAATGTTTTTTTAATACACATAACCACAGAATATGCTTGTGTGTGAATGCTTGCATTAAGTCAACATTTCCCTCCGCCCGCATGAACCAACACCCCTATTTGTTATCGCCTTGCTTTAATAGTGGAGTATTTTGCCTGACAATAAGACATTACTAACACCAATATCTGCGTGAAGTAATGTGGCTCTCAGTATAAAATGTAAATATATTTCGTGTCTTCGATTCCAATTATATTAACTAGGCATGTACGAATAAGTTCTTCCATGTCTAGACGAGGGGTTCCCCCAGCCCCGAATGGAGTTGCGGTGAACTTATTGCGTTTAGTCACACCACGCGTAGGGTGGGGCAGATATTTAATTTTGTCTGCGTTGGCTTCGTTATTTCTATGGGCAATCTAATCAACCGTACACTACGTAATTGTTAGTCTTGCTTGTGTGTATTCAGATACTGGGAGTCCTTAGTAGCTGTCGTGTCAGATCAGCGGCGAGGAACGGAGAGACTTATTTTTCGCAGGCCATCCGAAATAAACTCGAAAGTCGCTAAACGGACTGTGGAAAGAGCCAAGCTCGGAATTTCTAGATAATATTATAGACAGACATTATTTTATTCACTGACATAACACAAACTCACAAACAATTAACAGGGGGGCAATTGCACTACTGATTCTAAACGATATTACCAAATACAAACCATAACCAAAAACGTTATGCTGCATGTACACGTTTGGAAAACCTTTGCAAACGCAAGCCAAACCCCTGTTCCACACGTTTGTAAAAGTTTGCGATACGTGTGGATGCAGCATAACGTTTTTGGTTATGGTTTGGATCTGGTAATATCGTTCAGAATTATCGTTTAAAATTGAGAGCCCGCGAGAGCCTGTGTGTGGTATTAGTGGAAAGGCTCTGAGTCAAGCTGCGGCTTTGGGCTGCAACGCTGGTAAGTCTGCCTTGTCTGAGAGACAGGATCCGAAACTAGGTGATCCGCCAGAGAACCAAAGCCTTCGATATTAGCTAAGAAAGATCGGGTTCAGTGGCGCGCCGCCTATGTCCAGCAGTGGACTATTGCAGGTTGATGATGATAATGAAATGGCCCGCAAGCCGTAATTTGACAATGCGAGCGCCTGATCATGCGCAGCCAAGTGTGTAAGCACTACCGTAACATCCGTTACGAATCAACTCGGAATCCACCGCTTCTTGCGGTTGCGTGCAAGAATCTGACGAATCTACTTCGATCGCTTCAATAATTTAAATAATTGTCGTACATACATACTTAATATGAATGATTCGCCAATTGCGTGCAGTAGATTACTCTATAATGTACAACTTATTTTTGTATAAAGATGTGGTATTCGTATAAGAGGTGAAGAATTTTGAATTTTTGAATCAGAATGTGTAGAACGTAACTTAAGTACGGTCTATTATGAAACCACAGGTCTTTCGGTGAGGGAAAACGTCGCGAGGAAACCTGCGTATACTACGCCAAAGATTTGAATCTCTATTCTAAGACTGTATGTAAAGTCCACCAATAAAAGGAATGGGGCACTGTTGGTGAACAAGGGTTTGGCACGAAAGATCCCATAGGGTCAAAGTGTGGCCATGTATTCCTGGCCCCCTAAAAAGATAAGATCAGTGGATGATAGCTGACAGACTGTCATGCATACTCCTGTCAAGCATACTCATGTCAAGCCTACTCCTGTCAAGCATACTCCTATCAAGCATACTCCTATCAAGCATACTCCTATACAAGCATACTCCTGTCAAACATACTCCTGTCAAGCATACTCCTGTCAAGCATACTCCTGTCAAGCATACTCATGTCAAGCATACTCATGTCAAGCCTACTGCTGTCAAGCATACTCCTGTCAAGCATACTCATGTCAAGCATACTCATGTCAAGCATACTCCTGTCAAGCATACTCCTGTCAAGCATACTCCTGTCAAGCATACTCCTGTCAAGCATACTCATGTCAAGCATACTCCTGTCAAGCATACTCCTGTCAAGCATACTCCTGTCAAGCATACTCCTGTCAAGCATACTCCTGTCAAGCATACTCCTGTCAAGCATACTCCTGTCAAGCATACTCCTGTCAAGCTAGATTGTTTGAAAGTTGTCTACATACTACGTACATAAATAACTTATGTAACGCATGACCGCTCGACCGTGCGTCCTTCCGCCGTCACTTCCTCGGAACAATGAGAGGCATTCTTTATGGTTTGTTACGGCTTCCTTAGCACCATCATCGTCGCTTTATCTCTGTGAACATCTTTCTTGATGCATGTTGGCATGACGTGATTATTTGATAGGTTTTATTCAGTTCCAAATAAAAGCTGATGGCGAATAACGATTGTTACGAACGCCCATATCTGTCTTAAATCACACACACTTAATGTTTGTACGCGGCGTCTCGACTGCTGTAGAGGTACACTGTCCCCTGGTATACATGTCGTTACCTAGCCTAGGGGGCAGGAGTCCAACCCTTTTGCTGATTTGTATAATCTACTCTTATTTCAACCATTATGTATCTTCAGCCACTGAATACATAATACTACTTCAGCTGAATTATTACTGTACCTACACTTTTGTGTAATAAATTATTCTTTATTAAAATAAAAATATTCTATAAAAAACTAAATGTAAATTAAATAAATCTCTACTTATTTGTATTTTTAAAATGTAGTGTATTTTGTTATTGCAGGCGGAGCAGCGTCTGGCGGCGCGGCGCGCGGCGCGGGCGGAGGCGCGCGAGATACGCATGCGCGAGCTGGAGCGGCAGCAGCGCGAGCAGGAGGACCATGCCGACAAGGCGTACGACATGTACTCCGGTGAGAGGGGCCCTCGAATATCATGCTTTTCACCACACTTCTGTGGAAAAATAATAACAATGACGTCTTTGTACCTACATTTTACGTTTTCGCGCTTTGTAGGTATTTCATTCATTATTATATACTTTCTGTTTCCCGCGGCTTCGCCCGCGTAAAAAAGTTTTTTCGAGGTATTAGCCTAAATGTTATTCTGATGTATATTACTGTAAAATTTATCCAAACTAAGGAATAGTTCGGGTCTTATACGCTGATATTTTTAATTACCTTTACCCGACGTTTTGACCAGGTTACACTGACCGTGGTCACGAGCTAACTGGGGCTCTATTTTTGAATCGCTCTCCTCGCTTCGAGCTGTCGATTCTACTGTTTTTTGTATCTGAAATCGAAGGAAAGTTAGTAGAATCGACCGCTCGATGCGAGGAGAGTGATTCGAAAATAGAGCTCCTGTTGTGTCCAGTCAGCTCGTGACCACGGCTAGTGTATTTCGATATTTAGTGGTAGGTAATTGTATGTTAGTGTTGCATGTTTGTATGTGTTTTTTTTTGTAATTGTTTGTATTGTCATTGCTACACCCCTGTGGGTAAAATTTGCAATTGGTCACCAAATATTGTTTAATTTTGTAACTTAATGTACATGCAATTTATGGCAATAAATGGTAATAAAGTAATAAATAAAATAAAGTGTAAGCTGGTCGAAACGTCGGGCACAGGTAAATAAAAATATTCGCGTTTAAGACCCGTGTGTAACATATAATAACAATGACGTCTTTATTTATTCTTCGCTGGTCTCACATACCACAGCTATGAAACAATAGACCACAATCATAACAACAAGACGCATCCCATTGTCGCGTGAGAGACCCGTCTCCGCTGCGGTACTCTGGCATGTGTCGCCTTCCAGTCATAGTTCAAACATGTCCCTGCTGGGGCTGTGCTTTGTCGTGGTGGTGGTCCGCGGGGTCCTGAGCTGGACAGTGGTACAGTGCGCGCGGTTGTGTCAAGTTACACTCTTGCAGTGTGCTTGGTTGTGTCAGCTTACATTCTCGCAGTGTGCGTGGTTGTGTCAAGTTACACTCTTGCAGTGTGCTTGGTTGTGTCTTGTTACACTCTCGCAGTGTGCGTGGTTTTATGAAGTGACGCTGGTTCGGTGCACTTGGTTTTGTAAAGGTGGGTGCTTTGCTTACAGAACACAGTAGGTACGGCCTTCAACCCCCAGGAGGCCGGGTATGTATAACGCATATCTCCACGTAAAAAAAGTGTTTGTAAAGTGACACTGGCTCAGTGCAGGTGGTTGTGTTGGTTGCAGATACGGTAAGCCGGCGCGGGGGCACGCGGCTGGCGGCGCTCAGCCCGGCCGCGCTGCACTCGCCCAGGAGGAGCTCAGAGGACTCCGTCGATGACGGCTTCAGTATCAAAGACCTTAGAGTGAGTGTGATACGTTGACTCCGGAGTATGTGGTCGGTGCCCGGAGTCTCTCGATTTGCGTCGAGGATGGCCATGTAAAGGGCTGTGATAGCTTATGTTAAATCTTGGAATCACTTTTATTTATTTACTAGCTGTTGCCCGCGACTTCGTCCGCGTGGATTTTGGAAGTAGGTACCTATCTCTGCTATGTACAGACATACATCGTCTAGTTATAATTTTCCAATGGTAAAATGGATCATTCTAAGTACCTTCACCATAATTTAAGGTATACCATACCTTCAGGAACAAACTATGAACACCGTATCCAATTTGGTGAAGACAGATAAAAATTTAAAAAATTGTTGTTTTCACTTCTATTGCTCATAAGACTTCTCATATCAATTTTTATTATACGTGTGTATTTTTTAACTAATACAGTATGGGCAAAACCAAAACCATAGGAGATACAGGGAAACTGTCTTAGGAACCTTTAGGTATTTTTTCGTGATAACAATTTTGACATAGTAATCGGAGCAGCTGGAGTTCAGGTGGCATGCATGAATAAGCAGTAAGTTCCTAAGTACATTGCACAGTCTGTTTTATAAGAAAACATTTTATTAAATTTGACTAACTTCTGCTGCTTGGATTTTTTTCTTCCGATACAATAAAATGATTCTAACATGAAACTAAGTCGATACGCATTTTTTAAAAATAATAAAAATTATTTTTTACTGGCGTTCTATGAGAAAACATTTTATTTAATTTGACTAACTTCTGCTGCTCAGATTTTTTTCTTCCGATATAATGAAGTGATCCCTACATGAAACTGAGTCGAACCGCATTAAAAAAAATATGTGCAAATTGTCTCATTTTTATGGACAACACACGCTTGACCAAAAAATTTCTATGTCATAAGACACTTTCCCTGCATCTCCTATGGTTTCGGACTTGCCTATACTGTCCCAGTTAAAAAAAACACTGATATCTCCTATGTCTATGACATCGTCTTGTTACGTTAAATGATTTATCTGTAAATGACGATAACTTTTTTCGCTGTCATCCGATTTCAATGAAACAAAGCCTATAAGTTGCGCCAGGCTGTGCTTAATCTACCTGTGAAAACCGCAAGAAAATCCGTTCAGTAGTTTCGGAGATTAGCGATTACAGACAGACAGAAAGACAGAAAGACAGAAAGACAGACAGACAGAAAGACAGAAAGACAGAAAGACAAAAAAATTTAAAAACGCTTTTTTGTGTTCTGTTACTCTTTTTTTATCGTCCACACTCATTTTTTTATAAATTTATTCAAAGTACAGACATACGGTTTCTACAGATTTATTATAAGTATAGATTTCCACACGGAGGAAGTGGCAGTTATAAGATAGCTTACCCGCACTGGGCTAGCGTGGTGGACTTTAGCCCGAACGGCCTCGTTGAGAGGGTAGGTCTGAGCCCCAGCAGTGGGGACGTGTTAATAGGATGATGATGAAGCTAGTTATTAATACGTCCTTTATAGCCTACATAATCACTGATAATAATGTTTAAATTTGAATACCCTACGACGCTTGTAGAACTCAGATTAGATTTAGATGATAAGAAATTGTGTTTGTCGCTGGTTGCAGCACGAGCTGAAGGCGGTGGAGGAGAAGTTCCGCAAGGCGATGATCCTGAACGCGCAGCTGGACAACGACAAGGCGGCGCTCGGCTACCAGCTCGAGCTGCTCAAGGACCGCATCGAGGAGCTGCACGAGGAGTACGCGCAGCTGCAGGTCAGTGCCAGCCGCCTGTTGGCAACCCAGTCAACACAAATCATTCATCCATTCATTCATTCTATAATGTTGAATCATTCATTCTGTCGCCTCGTTCTTGCTCAAACCATCAGCCAATGTACACGTGTGCCGAACCTACAATAAAGTGCAGTAGTTGCCTGCTGGCAACAACTGGAATCAACTGGAGTATTCACTGAAACTATCATCTCCATCATCTGGACCCTTTATCTTATCTTCTTAGGGGGCCAGGAATACCTGGCGACACTTCGACCCTATGGGATCTGTTGTGCCAAACCCCTATCCGCCAAACGGTGCCCCAATCCGTTTTTTTTGGTGGACTTCACATACGCAGTAAATACCTGTCTTTGGCGTATGCAGGTTTCTTCACGATGTTTTTCTTCACCGAAAAACCTGTGGTATTATAATACACCGTATATATCTGGATCCTTCGTTGTCCGCCTTAATTCTAAATGTGTAAATGTTTGTATTCAACAGCGGGAACACAGGGAGAAGTGCTCGGCGCACGAGCGCTTAAAGCGCGAGCACGCGTCGCTGGAGAGGGAGGTGGCGGGCGCGCGGGACGCGGTGCGCGCGCGGGACGCGGCCGCCGCCGCCGCGGGGTTCGCGTTCGTGGACGCGGCGTCCGCCGGCGCCGCCGGGGACGCCGGCGAGGGGTTCGGCGCCGTGCCGCCGCTCGCGCTCGTCTCGCACCAGTCAGAGCAGATGCTTAACGAAGCCGGGGAAGGCACGCTGGGTAATTCATTTACAGCATACATTTAAAACACGTTTTTGACTTTTTAGTAGCTCTGAGAATTCTTTCTCTACCCATACTTCTTATCTGACTTTATTCTTCTCATTGCAACCTGATGAAGTAAAACAAATCGAATGCCAAAAGCATGCTGAAGTTGAAGTCACCACTGTCAATCCATCAATCAATCAATGAAAGCCCTCAGGCTTGGGATAATTGCATTGCATCTATATCGTTGAAGTCACCACTGTCAATCAATCAATCAATGAAAGCCCTCAGGCTTGGGACAATTGCATTGCATCTATATCGTTGAAGTTACCACTTTCAATCAATCAATCAATGAAAACCCTCAGGCTTGGGAGAATTGCATTGTATCTATATCGTTGATGTCACCACTGTAATCAATTGTGCCTCAAAGCATAGTGACAAAAGCCAAAATTAAAAAATATATATGTATGGTGTTGTTTGCAGACGTGCGGTTGCAGAAGCTGATCTCGTCGAAGCAGTCGCTAGAGTCCGAGCTCCGCAAGCTGAAGCTGCAGCTGGTGGAGGAGCGCGCCGCGCGGCAGAACGGTGTCGCCAACCACCACGACATGGAGTACGAAAACGAGGGTGAGTGGCCTGCCCAGCAGACTTCAAAAGGAGCTTCTTTTTTCGGCTGGATTTTTGTGTGTGTATGTTATGCGATAAATTCGCCGGTTGTGAACCGATTTGAATGGTTATTTTTTTATTGAAAACTATTGCACCTTTTTAAAGAAATAATAATAAATAAATAAAATGTTTATTTCTTCAATTCTTATTAAATAATTACATGCCTACTACTACTACCCTCTTGACGAGGGCGTTAGGGCTATAGTCCACCACGCTACCCCAGTGCGGGTTGGTGGACTTCACATGCGCCTAAGAATTCTTTCTTCGGCGTATGCAGGTTTCCACACGATGTTTTCCTTCACCGTTCTAAATCTCATAGGGATGATTTTTTTAAAACAAAAAACTGGCATCCACACTGGCTGGGAGTGGGGGCATTTTGACAGCACATTCGAAAGGTTATCATGACGTAATGTGCAACTTGTTGTTTGTTTGTTGCAGTGGAGACCCTCCGCAAGTGCTGCGCGGAGGCGAAGGGCCGCGCGGCGCGCGCGGAGGCGGAGGCGGCGCTGCAGGCGGCGGCCGTGGCGCGGCTCGAGGCGCAGGTGGCGAGGCTGCGCGCGCGCCAGGACCACCAGGACGAGCACGAGGAGCAGCTCAAGCAGGAGCGCCGCCGGCTGCAGCGGGAGGTGAGAGCGACGGGTTTAAGTTCCTGATTGGTACTTGCAGGGGGGCGGGGAGGTTCTGGACAAGCACACCTAAGTTATGTTATACCTCATCCAGACTCACAGCGAGAGGTCTTGGCGAGAGATCTGGAGTGAGTATGAGAGTTAGTATGAGGCGAGAACGAGTCGCCGAGAAACTATTCACATTCACGTTTCTCGGGTTCGGTTCGGCTTCTCGCAGTGAGTCTGGTTTAGGCTTTACACTGGACTCTAGCTCTAAAACGTTCAGCCTTAAATTGACGGAATCCTGTTGCCACAAAAATTGCTTGACACCAGCATATCGCAGCAGTTTAAATTTACAACAGTGATTGTAGGTTTGGTTACAACGTTCATTGTAATTTGCCACAGGGCTGTTGTGAATTACAGAAGAATGCATATACATAGATAAGAGCAGTGGTAGTAATTTAAACGCAGCGATTGCCGTTTAAATTGGGTGTAATCTACAACACAGCAACCGTAGATTACAACACAGCGATTATAGATTACAATACAGCAATCGTAGATTACCACACAGCAATCGTAGATTACCACACAGCAATCGTAGATTACCACACAGCAATCGTAGATTACCACACAGCAATCGAAAATTACAACACAGCAATTGTATATTACAACAAAGCGATTTCACTTTACAACACTACTTACCAAGTGTAAGGTCGCATTACAACAAATGATTTATTTTCAGGAAGTCGTTGATTTCTGGGCCGTTATCAATAATGGCGATAGTTAACGGTACGGTGGCCACGTGACACTAAGTGTGAACCCTTTTACCAGCAATGAACATTAACAACTAAACGTGATGACGCCTAGTGTATGCATAGCCACAATTGTGGTGTGATTGTACTACCTACACCCGGTCTGTGAAACAGTGGTTAATTTAATGTATGGTCCCGTAAATCTTTTTGGCGGTTGTGTGAATATGGCTGATACCTGCGCAATGACTAATTTTAGGTGTCAAAATTGAAATGTGCGGGGGTTCACTAGAGACACTCAGTCAATTTCAAGAAATAGTTCATTGGTTCGATCATCCGGTTGAAATTTTCATGTTTTTGAACATCTCTACGTATTACAATATGTCAATTACGCACACATAGACTGTAAACACTGTCAGCGATGTGCAAACAAACTGTGACTATATTCACTCAACCGTCAAAAAGATTTACAGGGACTATAACGTCCTATTTTAACATTGTACATACACATGTCTGGCAACTTATTATCCGTTTTAAAAGGTGCTAAAATACATTATAGTCCTTCTCTAATCTAAGAGCGAGTTTAACACTTTTGCATGACAAATGTATGGTCGGCTTCACGCGTGCGTCTGTCTGGTCAGCTTAGAAAACCTGGTGGGAATTATGATAAGGATGCCTTGGAATAGAATATATGTAAAAAAAAATCCGCCGCCCGCATCTCAATTTTCGCGTACAATATTCCGTAGTATTAAGCGCGACAGAGACAGAGCGGTGCGGAAGCGTGGCGGTGGCGTTGCGGTGGCGTTTTTTATGTAATGTTCGAAATAGTATGAAGCCCTTCACATCAAAACCGCGAGGTAACTATTTTCAAACATTACCAAAAAAAAACGACAGCCCCGATTCCGGCCCGCTCTGTCTGTGTCGCGATTTAATGTTGCCTGGGAGAAATCGTTGAAAGCGATATATGGGCATCATAGACTCGGACTAAAAATATCATATTTTACAAAAGCCAGTAAAAACGGGTGTTTTTTTGTTTTTTTTACTGTTAATTATCTCGTTTCGTTCCAGCCGGCGCACCGTGGTGCCGACTGTACGCAGACCCTGTATAGAATCTCTAATAACGCATGTATCACACCTTGCAGCTGTAAGATTTTAATATAATTATTCCGTGTCCGCAGGCGAGGGAAGCTTTAAACCGAGTCGAGGAGTTGGAGACGGAGAACAGTCACCTGACGAAGCGGCTGGACAAACTGAAGAACGCCAAGTCGGCACTCCTGAAGGACCTGTGACAGAATTGATCCTGGCGCCTCGAACCGCCGAGCGTAAAGCCCCGTTTGAAGTTTCCAATTGTGTAAGCAAAACTACTTGGTCATCAACTCATCACAATGTTGATGAAGTAGTCCTAAGATCATTTACAATTGGAGATGGCTCAGCCAATGAAACTGAACAATTTTCACGGCTCAGGCCTCAAATATCCGTTTTCCTAAATTGTATTTTTTCGCAAAATGTCTGCTATTCCAGACTGTGAGCACGTCTTTCGCAAAATGTCAGCTTTTCAACATGGCAAAATTTTAGTTAGTTCAGGGCAGCCCCGACGGATTTTCTTGGGTTTGTAATTACATTATTACCTAGACAAAACAAACCAATGGCAGACCAATAAGAGACTAATGATAGACCTCGCGACAAATTAAATTCTTTTTAAAACGTTTTTTGTCATTCGTCACTTACTTCCATTTAGTCGGGGGTTTTTCAAAATTTTATTTCATCCTTTTTCAATTACCGTCGTGGGTTTTTCAAAATTTTTAATTTTGCTTTTTATCACAAATAAAATGTTGTATATCCCATACATAGCTACAACGTGCAGACTTGGATAGTTTGTATTGCACATCTCTAATGTTAGGTAGCCACCAAACTGCTCGCTTGATAACTGGGTATGATAATCATCATCATCATGTCAGCCTGTAGACGTCCACTGCTGGACAAAGGCGGCGGGGGGACCTCCACGATGACCGGTCCCGCGCTAACCTCATCCGGGTGTTAGCTAACATTATACTCACTGTAACATTGTTTTAACACCCCTGCGATACGGGGCTGCCAAATTCAGAGCTCCAAAGTAACATATGTGTCGAATTATTAATTTATTTGGATTTAATTGTATCGTATGTAATATTGTTAAAGTGTAACTATGGGTATGTAATCAGTTATTGATTAGAAAAAGAATTCGCGTCTGGTTAACGGTTGTGAATGTCAGTCTGCCATACATTTTGTTTATATAATTGGAAACTTCAGTTCGTGAGCAAACAGGCCTATTTATGCGAAGCGAGACTACATGAACGAATTGTCATCCCACTACCTACCAACGCCTATCAACGCCCACTGCAGGACGTACGCCTTGTGTTTTTATCGGACACGTCAGTCAGCGGTCCCAACGCGTAATAGAGTAAGCGGCTACTCTTATATTAGCTCTCTCTTCAAACGGTCCTGGGGCGACAGGAAGGATCAAACTAGGCAGAGATAGGTCTTTAAAATCGAATCTTTATTTCAGTGTAACCCATATGAATTGTTCTTAAACTGTCACGATCAAAAACTTGATCGCTTGTTTCGTAAACAGCATGACCCTACCCGTAGGGCAATGTAATACTTCTCAAGAGTGCTGTAAAATAGAAATTAGAAAAAAATTAAGAAAAACAATGACGGGGTATAGTCCCCGCGGAGTTCAATGGCGGTTGTATGAAGTTGGCTGATTTCTGCGGAATGACTAATTTTAGGTGTCAAATGGGAGCTGTTCACTAGATACGCTCATATAATCAAGAAATAGTTCATTGATTCGATCAACTGAATCAAACTTTCCAGTTTTTGGACATCTATATATATCACACTTATGTCGCTTACGCACACACAGACTGCGTCAGCGAATGCGCAAACAATTTATGACTATGTTCATTCAACCGCCAAAAAATTCTACGGGGACTATACGAGACCGTATTTTAAAACTAACTCATGTATTTAACTCGAACCGTAACCCCTGTATTGTAAAGGGGATCCCAGACATACGCGGCCTGCGGCGGCGGTGGCGGCCTGTTGTATTCCATATGCAATGTATGTCGAGATTTTAGACAGACGCGACCTGCGTTTGCATATTGAGGCTGCGGCCTGCGGTAGGCCGCCACCGCAGGCCGCGTGTGGCTGGGATAGGCTTAATAATGCTGGCATTTGATGACGAAACATATGGCGTCTTTTCATGTAAGATATATAAGATTTAAGCGTGTTCCTTGGACCTTCTTTCTGCTTCAAACTATCAGTCTTGTAACAGTTATGCATTTTTTCACTTGAAGCTTCAGAAGGAACGTTCGAGAAACACACGGGTAATGCAAGAAATAAGGTTGTATTTCGTATAACCGCACTATAATTTTATCGATCGCTTGGTAATAATTTTGTAAAAATAATAATATGTGTATAATTCATATTTTTGTTCAATAATTATTATAAATGATTATTTATTTGTTATATAATTAAACATAGGATAATGATTTTCTGTATAGGATTTTGATAGGAGATTTTAATTTAGCTTGCCGATTATTTTTCGCTTTTGTACTAATTATTTTAAAAATATTAATGTATTTTAACTTGCCATCGGTATCACAAATTGGATATTTTAAAGTGCAATTGAAATGTACCGACGAGGAGGTCAATAACAACAATTGTTTATTTGTAGACGGTTCTAAGTACTTGCTCAAAATTGTATCCGTATTAATGTGATAAGTCCTTATGATTAGTGGTACTGGAATGAGTAGTTATACGGTGTCACTTAGAGAGAGAAATGTTAAAACTTGTGAGCTCTTTAAATTACAAAAAATAAATAACGTCAAGAACAGAACTGAAACCGCTGAGGGAGGATAGTATAGAGAAGCTGGGAAGCACAGAAAAGAGATGGAGATGGGAGGAGATAGAGAAGATGAAGATACAACTACATTAAAACTTGATATCGAAAATAAATCATCCAAAAACTGTTGTTGAACATATAACAAGGCATAATAGTGATGTTTACTGAACACGCGTGCAAAAATTACTGCATTTCGCTAAACAATAAAGTTCACGAAGATATTTGTGTGCCACAGTTCCAAGTGTGGCAAACAATAAAATCGCATACGCGAAGTGAGACAATAATAATGGGTCTCGCTTACTCTAACGTAAATGTAACATTCATGCGTCTCATTTTCAATTCTATTATTATTCTAGTGTCTACTCTATACTATATTCCCTCTACGACTGAATCCCAATGAGAGGTAAAACTCAAAGCTCGACTCAGGTGGCGCCACTAACGCATGTAGTAAACATTGTGGTGCGTCCAAAAAGCGGCCCCTAGACGATCATGCAGCATGACATGCGTTACGTTAAGTGAATTATCATGCTGCATGATGGACCCTCATGATTTCTATCAATCACTTAGTACAGTGCAGAGTACACGTGATTGTCAATCAACCACCAGCACGTAGTTTGCATGTCATTCGCGTCAATCACTACAATTGAACGGTCATGCATGAGTGACAGCACGTAACGCATGTCATGCCGCATGATCGTGTAGGGCCCAATTTAGAAGGAAGAAAATTTAAAGGTAAAGTTGACGTGCATGACATGCAAACTACGTGCTGGCCGTTGCTTCACTGTACTGATTGATAGCAAGCATGCGGGTCCATCATGCGGCATGATAATTCACGTAAACGTAACGCATGTCATGCAGCATGATCGTGTAGGGCCGCATAACGGAAGTCAATCTAGGTATGTTTACAAATACTTAATAATGAATTTTTGTATTTAATTTCGGTGTGTGTAGTTTTTAGGCAGTGGGGTAAAAATGATGTTATATTTGTTTACTCTACGCGCTAGTGGCGCCGCAAGAAAATGACGAATTCGCAGAATGATCAGTTGGTCAAATTACCGATTTGCACAATTTACAATTCGCACATTTTAACCTTGAACAAAATACCAAGAGCTCACAAAAGTTTTATCCTAGCATTACATTTTGTTTATTGAGATTATTTGTACAGGAAAGTTACCATGCTAGTTGTCTTCATTGATTTCATTTTATATCAAATGTTATTTTATTTCTACAAACAAAATATTGTCACCTTTTTTAACCACGAAATTGATTTTATGCATTTTAACCGAATTTTGACTTGAATTTATTGCATTTTAAACTTCTAAATGCGGCTGTCAAAGTTATTGTCGACCTTGATGCTTGTGTAATTAATTAATTAATTATATGAATGTACATGTTATTTAGTCATGCTCACTTCGACGTAGTGCCATCGCGCACCAAAACGTATTACATAGTATACAATAAATCGATGTTAGTCGCGTTGAGTTATAATGTACTAACATACTAGAATATACACTCCAAACAAAAAACGGTGCAACATTATTGAACTTATTTATATGGCAATTGCTTCTTTAAATGGCTGCGTTTACAATACGGCACTTTTTAAAACCAGACAATAAGCGAAACGAGTCGTAATTCGTGACTCAACCGCCGACTTATCGTAAGCGATAAAAGAAACTTCATCATCATCGTCAGCCTGTACCAGTCCACTGCTGGACATAGGCCTCCCCCAAGGCGCGCTGCTGAAAAAATCTTATCGAAATTTAATTCGTCTTCGAAATTTTAAAGATGGAAAGGAAGCGTTTTTGTCGCTTACGACAAATTGGTATGGTTCAAACATTGCATGATCCACACATGGTTGCATTCAAATTGTATTTGAGGTGCCCCGTCTAGTACGTAGTACACAATAACTCAATGGTTAGTAGTAATGTAGTATGAAATTCGAGTATGCGGGTAGTGAGAATACAGTTAGATGTTATATATACTTATGCCGTCTTTTGTTAGGGCTAAGGCCCCCTTTGCGAGACCGACATTCGGTAGCCGACTTTTAGGCCGATAGGTTGAATGAAACTTTTTTATTTGAAATTGATAGGGAACTGGATTCGGATAGCTTGCGGGAAATTCACAATGCACAAATTGGACACCTGCACGGTTTTGAACGTGAACTTTTTTCGGCATATCTAATGCCAAAGGTCATCAGTTTCATTCCCAGCGAGATATGCGTGTCATATATTGTGAATGTCCTACCTTACATTCAAACATCGAATTTCAATGAGTCAGAACAGTCATCAACAGCCGATTAATATGTCCCCACTGCTGGGGCTCAGGCCGAACGAGGGCGTTCGGGCTATAGTCCACCACGCAAGCCCAGTGCGGGACAGTAATAAACTAATAAGTTTCCGTAAAGTTGTAATTTATACCGTATTTTTATTCTACACTGTTTAATGGCCTTACAGTAGAGTGTAAGCTTCTGTCTTCTACAGTAATACAATACGATCATAATCTCGTGCCATCTCAAGTGTGACGGAAGGAAATTATTTTGTCGCGCTATTCGGGTCTGTCTATAATCCTCGCGGAGTTTAATGGCGGCTGTGTGAAGTTGGCTGATTTCTGCGCAATGACTAATCTTAGGTGTCAAAGACGGAGAGCTGTGCGGGGGTTCACTAAAAACGCTCATTCAATTTCAAGAAATTGATTCGATCAACCGAATCAAACTTTCAAGTTTTTGGACATCTCTATGTAGCACACTATCTCGCTTACGCACACATACGACTATAAACACTGTCAGCGATGTGCAAACAATTTGTGACTATATTCATTCAGCCGTCAAGAAATTCCGTGTGGACTATATCTTACATAATTGTTGGGAAAAGAGAAGGAAATGACTTTATTGTAAAGGTAGGTATGTCTCTCAATAATAAAAAAGCAGACTAGTTATGTATTGAACAGTCGAGGTCATTATTGTGATGATAAGCACATATGGACAGACGATAGTAGTAGAGTAGATTCAGCATCAGCGTATCCTCACCCTCCTATCACACCCGGTCCACCGCCAGTAGGTTTTTATGCAACCAAGATCAGGGGGCAAATCGCTCTAATTCTGAACGTGTGTCAGGGGTTTGGCTTGTGATTGTAAAGGTTTGCCAAACGTGTACATGCAGCATAACGTTTTTGGTTATGGTTTGGTGGTGATATCGTTCAGAATTAGCGCGATTGGCACCCAGATTTTCCCGTGGTAATTAACCAGCATATGTTCATCTTTTTACCCGACTGCGCGACGCAAAGGAGGGTAGTGTGTTTATTGACACGTGTATGTCGCTCGATGTAGTTAAATGAAGACGTACCGATGAGAAATTTTTAAATGTGTAGTAATAGATTAATAACTGGGTAATATTATATGTACATTTCGAAATTTACAATGAGTTGTGTAACTTGCAACCATCCACCATTAACTGCATGACCCAGGATCAACTGGTAGAGAATGCCATTGGCGTTAAGTTCGCCATTTGTACATACTCTGTGTAGTAAGTACATGATCTGCAACTAATTTCCAGTTAACGCTCGATTTAAGTATAATTCTTCGTATAGTATTACTACACATTGGTTACTTCTGAATGAGTCAGATAATGTTGTAAGTAGGAATCATTTTGTAAGTGTATGATGTATTTTGGTGCTGCATTACTAATTTATTTTGTTTCTTTTTAACTAAGAATTTTTTTAAGAAGCGAAACAGACTTGATAATGTATAAATTTGGATACTTTGAATAAATTTCGCTCCGACATTTGAAGTTTTATTTGTGCTGTGTGTAGGTAGGTACTTAAGTGTTGAGTTAATTGTGTTGCTATATTTTTGAAATTATAACTCGAGCGTTATGGATATTTTATCCGGATCGGTTCAAAACAGTTAGGGAAAAAATAGAAATCGCGAGGTTTTCAAGCATTCAACTCAGTTCCTGTATCAATACATTATAGAACAAACATGCAAATGAATCGTGGACTTTGGCAACTGTCTTACCACACTCATATCGGCCTATCGACATCCACTGCTGGACATGGGCTTTCCTCAATGAATGTCCTCACAGTGTGGATTTTGCAAACTAATTCATGTTCTCGCATCGGTTCATTTGGCGGCGGCGGCACTACAAAAAACTCGTCTGCCCCCTACGGCTGAGTTCTGTCTGCGATAGAGTGGCCTGCCTAATGTCCGTGACCCCAGCGGGACCACCACGTAATTTCGGGTCCTACTGTACGCCAATAATTAGTGCACAATTTGTGCCAATTAGTGCCCAAAAATCAGAATTTGTGCCCCTGTAGTTTCAGATATAACGGTTAGAAAGTGATCCCGCTGGAGGCACGCTCTCCGTCAAGGTCGTTTTCTGTCGAGCGATAACGGTACATGCTAGGTACGCCTATTCCGCCCTACCTTCGTCGGATTGCGGATAATATCCTTCACAGAAACTGAGCATAGTGTGCTCGTTTGGAACTTCCACTTGTGAAAATTAGGTTTTGCGAAACAAACATAAGTTTTATACTGTTCTATTAAATTTATTCTATTGGCAAAAAATCATGGTGAAATGTTTATTTACATGTTTATGTATATTGGAGACAGGGTCAGCAATAAAATAATACCTTAGCTAGAATAGATGGTAGAAATATTATTTATTTACCCTAATTTTTATGCTTAGAAATTATTTTCTTATTTATCAAGCCCAAAGAGAATTCTTGATTAGTAGACAAAACTAAGTTAGCTAAATAATTTATCTAAAAACTAAATTAAAATAAACGAAGGAATAATTTATATCTATTGTCCTATGAAAAACTAAATAACAAATATAATTTTTTTCCATTTTCCAATGCGGCAAATGGGCAGTCTGAAAGCCCACCTGATGGTGAGTGGCCACTGTAGCTATGAGAACACTTTCAAGAATGCTAACCCAATTGAAAACCTAATATCTGTTACTTTTTAACTTTTGAAGCCAAGTCCAAAAAACATAGTCCTAGAATGTATTCTTTCCACTGTAACTTTAAGCAGTGGTGAGAGTACTTCTAGGCCATTGCCTTTTGTTTTTGACAAGGTTTGGCACTTACTAATAAACCTGATATTATGCCTTTGATTCTCTTTGGGCCCAATGCTTAACTTACAGTATAGCCCATGAGATAAAGCTCCTAAGGTACAGGGTGTTGGCTTGGGGTGAGTCCGCCGTGCTCCGGACTGTGCTTCTGCTTTTTCCTTTTCTTCTCCTTCTTCCGCTTCTTGCGCTCCTTGTCGTCGTCGTGGCGCTTCTGCTTTTTGTGCTTCTTCTCATATGTGTCCGGATTGGAGGAGTCTGGAAGTAATAAAACAATTTAAAATTATTGATCATGACTCGAGGTTTTGCTAATAATATTCCTACATAAATATATCCTACATAATCCATGTGGATTTTTTTGCCCATTCTACTTAGTGCATCAGGTAAATTGTATCAGGTAGAGGGTAGGCCTGTGCCCCAGCAGTGGGGACATATCAATAGGCTATTGATGATGATGTGAAATTGTTTACAATATTTAACAAACTCATTTTGTATTCCACAACACTGAAAATTATAGAATATCAAATACAACAATAAACTGTTGGAAATTTGGACTGGCCTGTTGGCGCAGTGGTAGTGACCCTGCCTACTGCGCCAAAGGTCGTGGGTTCGATTCCCACCCGGGGCCAACATTTGTGTGATGAGCATAACTGTTGGTTTTCGGATTCTGGGTGTTTGTATGTATTTAAGTATTTATTTAAAAGTATTTATGTATGTTTATCAGTTGTTGAGTACCCAATTTACAAGCTTCGGCTTAGTTTGGGACTGAACAGCCGTGTGTGGATTTGTCCAAATATTATTATTATTATTAAACAGGTTAATGTTTTAGTGATATGATAACAAATGTTAAAGGATAAGTCAGGTCAAACTTTACCTTGCAAGGGTGTATCTTGGCCAGGGGGAGCTCCGTCTTTGTGCTTGTGTTTCTTGTGTTTGCTCTTGTGCCTCTTTGGTGGAGTTGCACTGACATATCGGTATTGCTCAGGCAGTGGCCCGGGATGCAGCCTAAACCCTGCCAGCTGCGCACCGGTCAAAGGCAGCAGCTCTTTGCCGCCGATAGGCCTCTTAGCTATCACCGACCCTAAAGTACTGTTGTCTTCTTGTCCTGGCCCATCGACGATGCCCGGGAGATTAGGTAGAAATGATGATAAGGACTCCTTAAGTTTCTTGCCATTAAATTTACTGTATGAGTGCTCTAGTCCATAGTATGCCATTAAATTTGTGGCTCCGGTCAGTTCACATTCTGCTGTAAGATTAAATAGCGATTGTCATAGTCACTTTTATCTGTAGCAAATGCAAAGTGTAAAATATGTAGTAACTTGGCTGTTGAGTGAGGGCTTACCTGGAGGTTCTTTCATCAAATAGAATGGTCCACTATGCACTATAGACGGGTTTTTTCCAAGTGAGATGGTGGTCTTGAGTGTCCCAGACGAGTCCTGGCGAGAGACGACTGGCGACCTCGCACCTCTCGGCGAGGACTTCGGAGAATACGGCTCTACTTTTCTAAACTGATCAGACATCATCTTGCTGCATTGTCTGTATAACAAACATAAAGAAATAAATTTCACTAAACAAAATTATAAAAACTAAAACGACACCCCTGTCTACTACGCGAGTTTTGACAAATCTGCAAAAAAAAATTGGTACAAGTAGTGTTGTAGTTGTACCTCACTCACAGAAAATATTCTGATTGATGGTTGATTGAAAGGCACAATGCCACCGCGCTCAGTCGGTCGTTCATTAGTTCATTTTTGTGAGTGAACTGTAACGTCTGTGGTGTGGATCGCTTTATTTTGTCGTGTTCCAAAACACAGGCATTTTCTAACCAGGCGTCATGCGTGGTGCGTTCATACGCGCGCCGTACAGCCCGGATGTCCGTTCCGCTAGCGTGTGGATTTCAGGGTTAGTGTTGGAGTTATTAAATAGTACATAGATAGGACCTAGATCAAATAAATAGTATCCCTGTGGTTTAATAAATATACATCAGTTTTAGTGTGTACGCGGGGGGGCAACGTTCTGCTAACTTACACATCGCCGAACTTGAAAACGGCTTGTAAAGTTGTATTACAGCAACGAATTTACACACAAAAATAGTACTCTTGGTCTATACAAATTAAATTGAATACAAATCTAAGGAACGGAGATATTGAACATAACTTTCTGAAATAGCATCCCGTCAGCATACTAAAGTCGTGTTGTTTTCCTAATAAAACGGACGTTTCTTTAAAGATTAATTATAAGGCCCAATTCTGAATTTACACTTTTAAAAGTTGACAGCACTAAAAATTGTTTTGTCTTTTACCCATGCAATATTTTGTAACTTTGACCATCAATAACTAGTGCGTGAAATAGTGCCTCTGCCAGTACACAAATGGACGTATTCTATATTATTCATGGTTGAACTCGAGCGTGTGAACGCACCGTGATGATTTTTTCGGGAGATTTATCTTGACACAACAAGAAAAGTGTTTTGATTTTAGATTAATTAAGTAAAACTAATTATTTAAAATCAACACGTTGATGGTAGAAACTTTCTTAAGTTCATAGTACTCTTTGGTAGAAACCACGTGGTTTTTTAGCCTACGCAATGAAGAAAAAAATAAAATTTATGAAGTAAAAATTTTGTCTATGGTGTTCATGAGTAGCTAGCTTCTCGTAACGCGCTGCGATTTTCGCTAATGTTTGGAAATAAACAATCAAGTTGTCTAATTTGATTTGTTGGTGATTATTCATACTATATGAAACCCAAAAAATGTTTGAGCGTTGTGATATGGGCGATACAATACCAGTGCAACAACTTTGATATCACCAACCATTCCTCACTCAGCGAAGTGACGCCATTACGGGAATGACCAGCCCGCGGCTGCCTCTAACTAAGCCTGATGTAAGAAGTGCTCAACCCAAACGGATGCATGGAGACAAATCTTTATTGTTGTACTCGTACTGGACGTACGATTTTAGAGGTAAACTTATTATTTAACAATGTTATCACTACGACGAACAATTTAAATAGCTTCGATTTCTTCTTGTTTGAGTGTCTTTTGTTTCTCGTCGTCTCACAGGCACGTGTTTTTATTTTTCAGAAAACTATGGAAGATGGTAATATTGCCAACACAAAAGAGGAAAAAACCGTATCAGCATCATTGGGGAACCAGTATGTTGATCGACCCGCGAAACACACGACGAATGGACACGACTTCGGTGGCGAGTCTTCCAGCCCGCCCGCAGAGCCGCACGACCACTATAGACCCGCCCTGGACACTTCATACGACGATAAATTCAGAAAACGCATCAACCCTCTAAGAATACACCTCGGCAAACGACCATTTGTAGACAATTCTCCACAATATTACAGTTCAAGTAAAAAAAGAAAGCCTTTTGTGATCAAATCTAGTGATACAAGTACACCAACAGTTCCCAGAGTACCGAAACTAATCCCAAAACGTAGCAAATTTCACAATGTTTCATCACAGCAGAACAGCAGTGCAATGGATAGTGAGCGAGATAAACCTGTGCCACGGCTCGTGCCTAAGAGCCAACTGCTACAGTTCAAAAAGGGTAAGACGGAAAAAACTCCCCAAGTGAAAGACTATGCACAAAATTTGGGCTTGCAACCCATGGTAAAGTTCAAGTGTCGGAAGTGTTGCTCGATGTCATTCAAGACCCTTCCAATGTTGAAAGAGCATCAACTAGTGTGCCGTGCGCAGGCTAAGGAGCCTGCCCTGAGTCCTGAGACTGCACCGAGCACAGAGAAAACTACTGGTGGTCCATCGAGAGTAACAAGAAAAGTGTACCTGTGTTCAGCTTGCGGTACATACTATGAGAACTGGAATCTCTTTCTACACATGAGGGAGGCACACAACCGACACATCTGTCTATTCTGTCTGGGTATGTTTTCAAAAGCAGAGAAACTATCATCTCATCTCACCAACAAACACAATGTGAAAGAGTTTAACTTTGAAAGCAAGGAGGAATTTTTGAGTGTTTACACTGGAACTCTGTACTTGATGTGCTGTGTGTGCGACGAGATCTGCAGCGAGCAGGATGACTTTTTTAATCATGACTGTAACAAAGTTATACCAAAACCTGTGCCTGTGCTTGTTACTAAGAATGTGGTGAAGCCCAATAATGTGAAGCACCCTAAATCTTGTAATAAACTTTCAACAAATTGTCCCTCGAATATAGTAAAAGAAACAATAAAACCGATTAGTGATGGAAAAGAAATTAGTGAAGTAAAGCCTCCAGAGACTGTAGTATCACAATCATACAATTTTACAGCAGATGCAAGTGATTGTGGACCAGTAAATAGTGATACAAGTATTAGTTCAGAAGCATCGGTGTCTACCAGTAAAGATACTAGCAACACTGTAGACTCCGGCATGGAGCTAGAAAGCTCTTTACTAAAATCAGATCCAAGTTCAGCTCAACAGCCTACTTCTACTATAGAGAAAAGAAAGGATCTTCCAAATGGAGAAGAAAGTATAGAACAAACAGATGGAAGTGAATCATCAGATCCAGACGATCCTCCAGTAAAATCCAAAGTACCTATCTGTCCTCCTGTTGAAAAAGAACGGGAGGGTGGCATTAAGTTAAAGCTCAGCTTGAATAATGCTAAATCCCCAGTCATTATTAATTCTACTGTAGATCCTACAATCGGACAACATGCTCATAAGCCTCTAAAGCCACCACCTCGAGTTAGAAGACCTCCAAAACGATATGAAAAAATAATACCACCCGAGCCAACAATTCAACCGAGAACACCAACAATCAAAATGACAATTTGTGATAAAGCTGACAATCCATTTGTGAAATCTACAACTATTTTTGAAAATAATCAAGAGACCATATTAAAAACTCTATTGAACAACAATTTAGAAACTGTTTCCAAACCCCCTGAATGCAAACCGGACAACACAATCAAATCAACAATATATGATAATAAAATAGAAGACATTAATTCTTTGAACAGGGTACCAAAGTTGACAGTAAGAGTTCCGAAAGAGTTATTGGACAAAGATTCATCCAGTGACTATTCATCAGATAGTGATGTCAGTGATAAATTAACTGTTGATGAGAACATTACAACTACAGAAGAACAAGTTGCAACCCAGGAGGAGCCAGTTCCCGAGTCACAACCAGAGCAAGCAATGCCAGAGCTGGCAGAGGTAAAGGATAAGTCACCAGTGCAACCAGTAGAAGAAAAAGTACAAACTACAGAAGGAACTGTAGCCCCTGAAATGGACGTCAAGACTGAACCAATGGAACAAGATACTAAGGTGGAAACGATAGCTGGAGAACCAGCAGTTATTGATGAAGTTCCTGTAACTGAGCTGGCCTTAGATAAACCTCTGGACAAGTATCCCCTTAAAGACCTTTTGAAGGTATTACTGACTTCAACAGCTTTTAATTGTATATATTGTAATCACGCCCGTAAGATTGCAGTAAACTGTGAACATCTCTCTCTTCACATGGTGGCAGAACACCGCTTCTCAGCTACAGTGGATAGCATCACTGCAGAAGAGCTGATGCCAGAAACTATAACAGCAAAAGTTAAAACTGGTGCCGAGGAGCTTAGCTCTGTGTATATAAACCTGGACTCGTATGATAGTGAGGAAAAACGTGAAGATGTGCAGTATGAAAACATTTTTGAATGTTTCCAATGTTATTTTAAAACTTTTGTCCATAAAGATCTCTATTTACATAATCGCAAAATGCATCAAAAAACAATCCTTTTGTGTGTTATGTGTAAATCTAATTTTTATAGTTATAGTGAGTTATTATGTCACTTATGCCCTGGAACATATGATTCTGAATACGAAATTAAGTTTAGATGCTATTTATGCCACGTAGATACAATACCATCTTCATTTAGGTTAATGGTACATCTTCGAAAGATACATCACACATGCGACGTCTGTTTGGAGTTCTGCCACAACCAGGCGCGTTTGTCAAACCATGTCTGGAAACACAAGCTTCACCATCTGTGCTACCGATGCGGCATTGCTTACAGGAATAAGCCAGATATAACGAACCATTTATTTTGGAAACATGGCACACAAAGTGTGTTGTGTAAGAGATGCCTCCAAAAGAAATGGCCGCATGTTTATCATTTCTGCACACCCCCAGCTATATTCGTTTGTGATGAATGTAGTTTGCAATTCACGAAAGCCATATATTTAAAAGTTCATAAAAGATTTCATTTAGGCGAGTTTCCCCATGTGTGTACTGAGGAAGGCTGCACCGAGAAGTTTGTATCGAAAAAACTGCTTGCAAAACACATTGACGACCATAGAAGGAAATTATTTCTGGAAGATTTAAGTGAGGAGAAGCCTCCAGTTACTAACGACGCCGGCGCCGATGAACCTAAGGAGCCTATTCCCATCATTGACCTTGTTGACGAAAAGCCTAAAGAAGAGACTGGAACTTCTGAAATAAAAGCTGAGGCTGGAACTGAGCAATTATCTAAAAAGGAAAAGAAAAAGAAGTTGAAAGAGAAAGAAGCTTTATTGCTAGATGTTAATTTACCAGAATTAAACCTGTCAGAAAGCGACAGTAGTGATGAATCAGATAGCGGTGGCACTGGCCCACCTGCAACGAAAGAGGAGAAATCTGATCAGATACCAGAGGAGATCATGAAGACTGATGAGAAACCTGAGGAGACCACTGATGAGAAACCTGAAGAGAAATTTGAGGAGAAGCCAGCTATAATTGATACCGTCAATGATGATACAAATAAAACTAAAGATGAAATACCACTGTCTAAGGTAGAAGAAAAAGTTGAGTCAGTTGAAGAAAAACCTGATGAACAACAGGTTCTTGATATATGGAATAATTTCCAAAAGTATCAAGAAAAGGTTGAAAAACCAAAAGAGAAAACTCCGCCATTAGTTCCTATAAGAAAACATGTTTGCGAGTCAGATCATGATTACTGCTTGATACCTACTGATTTCAATGGTGATGAAGATATATTTGGTCTAGATAAAAAGAAAAGCAAAAAATCACCTAAGAAAAAACTTGGTGGTCTGTCATCTTCAAGTAGCAGCAGCAGCGACAGTGATTCAAGCTGTTCATGTGGCTCCAATTGCAGTTGTTCTTCAAGCAGCGGGTCCTCATCGTCTAGTTCTTCTGACTCTGATTCCTCAGATGAATCTGGAAAACAAAAGAAAAAGACCAAACAGACAAGGAAAAAATTACCTAACAGAAGAGTTAGTAATGGATCCAATGTTGACGTGATGGGCGTCTCTGAAACTCCAGTTTTGATCCCAGAAAAAGTAGAACCTCCTGTTGCAGAAACAGATCTGGAAACTGAAGAAAGCGAAACTGACGAAGAATTCTATGATGAGCATCCACAACGAATAGCAAACAAATTGTATGCAGAAAAACGGAACCAATTGATGCTCCTAGCTTCGGTTGCGCCCTCTGACGGCGGGTCTGTTTCAGGGGAGGCCAGCCGCCCAACCACGCCAATTAAGGACGAGAAAGATTTGGCACAGGAAACTGTCACAAAAGAGAAACAGTCAAGTTCCAAGAAAAAAAGTAAAAAGAAAAAGAAATCCAAGAGTTCGAGAAAACATGGACCTATTAAAATTAACATTCCTAAAGATATTATTGCCAAATCTAAGGGAGATGCACCGCAAACCCCATTAGCTCCGAATAAAATCACGATATCCTTGCAGTCCAACACAGTTCATCTCCCAGAAGCGCCCAGTGCTACAGTATTCTCGTCCACCACAATCACTGCCGCTACATCAGCGGAAAACAAAAGGGCGTCAAAACGGAGACGAGTTCCTAATAAGTTTTATGGCTATTCAAGTGATGAAGAAGCAACTCAGACTCCAACCGCATTAAAGCCTCAGCAACCTCCTAAATTGGAGTGGAGAAAGGAGGACTTACCGTCTCCCGTCACAAGCAAAGCCAAGAAAGAAATGCCGTCGACTATCCTCACTCATAGACTGTTCAATTCTTACTCCGATTCTATCAGGTTGACTGCCCCGATCCCAGATCCAGAGCCTCCGCGAATCCTGATGAACACCGAGTCTATGGAATCGAGCGATTCCGATTCGAGCGACGAAGGTGGCTTGGAGATTTGTCAGCCCGGCGCGTACAATCCGGCCCCGATCCCGCCGCCTAGCTACCTGAACTCGGGCACGTCCAGCCTGCCGTACGCTTTCGAGCGGCCGGCGGTGCGGCAGGCGCGGGAGGGCGAGAGCGTGTACTGCTACTGCCGCTGCCCCTACGACGAGGTGTCCGAGATGATAGCGTGCGACGCGGAGGGCTGCCCCATCGAGTGGTTCCACTTCGAATGTGTCGGTATCATGGTACCGCCTAAAGGCAAATGGTACTGTCCAGAATGTAGGAAAAATCAAAATTATCCGGGTTACAGATAAGTCTAATAAAAAAATTACTTGTATATATAACCTTGCTGTATTGTTATTATCTGTATATAACTTATTCATTGTAGATATGTTAGCTTTACCTGTATATCTCTGTAGGTAGTTTGTGTAAGTTTTAGGTTATTAGGTCCGAAGAAATGTATCATTGTTAAAAAAAGTACATGTTACATGCTTGATATCGGCGGCTGTGCGGCCAACTCTGTAACCTGGCAAATTGTTAATGACATTAACCTATACAGCTAAACGGAAATATAAATCCGACTTTTGATACCAATACGCCAATTTTATTTATACGTTATCCCATATACCTACATACAGTTCAAAGTATCGAATATACTATCCTCAAATTCAAGGATTCTAAAAAAACTTGTATAGTTTTCTTTAACAAAATTGCAGCAATCTGGCAGTAAGTAGGTATAAAGTATAATCGGTATCAAATATTTCTTGTGAGCAGTCGAGTAGGCCAAATATTTCTGAACATCGGCGTACAGTCCAGTAGGATCCAAAATTACGTGGGGGCCCGCTGGGGTCACGGACACATCAGGTGTTCATTACTTGTATCTAAACGGCAAAAGGTCATTACTTAAATTATTCCAGAAATACACTCCAAAAAATCCACCCCATGGGTGGATTTCTGGTAACTAAACTATGGTGCGTATATTCTGTTCCCAAAGATTTTCGTGAAACTAAAATAGACACTGAGGTCCATAAATTCAGTCTCTCAGCGATGGCTTGTTCGGGGTATCCTGGAGGATAATAATCGCATGGAGGAGATTCGACGAAGAAATAAAGTCACCGACAGAGCCGATCGCTAGCTGAAGTGGCAGTGGGCGAGCCACAGCTGGGGCAGACGAGTTATAAGTGGGACTGGTCACTGGTCTATGTCCAGCAATGGACGATAGGTTGATAAAGGTTAGGTAATGATGAAAGATCGGAAGCTTATTGTTTTACACTGTTCTAGAATTTGAGTCTATAGTTCATCCTTCAATTCAACTAACTGGACACTTAAAAAATTAAATTAAACTTTTTAGTTTTTGTCATTATTTGAAGTTGGTATCCTGCCTGAACGAAATATTGTCAATTTGTCAGCGGAAAATATCGTTTAATTAGACATTTGGTTTAATTATTTTAACAGACACTTTCTTCGAATATTCAATAGACGAATAGGTAGTTTTTCTCAAGAAGGAAGTGAGATTTCCAAAATTTAGTACAGATTTTTACACCTGAAGAGAAATTTGCCATCCATAGGCATGGATCTGACAATGCTCTGTATCAACAAGAACGAATGCAGCAAGTTCGGTAAGTATATAATAGATGGATAAATAGGTTCGCTGTATTTCCTCTTTGAAATCCACGCTGTAAAAATAACTAGCTGTTTCCCGCGGTCTCGCCCGCGTTTAAGTTATTTCTGACTTTATTCGCTTTGCTCGGCTCCAGGACGCGAACTTTACATATTAAAGTTCGCTGGCTCCAGGTTCGTAGCTTATATCAATTCTCAAGAATTGGGATATCAAATGCAAAAAGGTTTTTTTTAACAAAATAAAAATCTCTATTCGCTCCATAAAGTAGGTACAGTGGAAACACTTTGACCTTGAGCTGGTCTAGCCTATTAGGGAGTTTCAATACTATGAGAGACCAGTTTATGTGCTGGTTTTGTTTCCACTGGCGTGCGGTCGACCGTACATTTCTCAAAGGTATTTAAATAGAGACTGATAGAAACTTAAGACCAACAAAAACTTATGTATAACGTCATCATTATAGTTAAATACGTCTTGCTTGATCTCATGACTAACTAACTTATTTTTTATTAAGTAAATCCTTTCTTGGTAAAAAAAATAAAAATCTGAATATCCATAATCGCGGTTTTTGTCTTGGATAATTTTCTAGCGGTATTTATGAGCGCTTAGCAGCTTAGGGAATTTCATTTTCCTGAACAAAAATTTAAAATTGAATATTGTGGTGTGGAATCTTATTTTTGAAAGGAATGTTTCTTTTCTGTATTTACTACCTTCAAGAGGGTATTTTCCCTCCCAGTTTTTTTCGTTTTATTTATATTCGTTCTGTATAGATCGGCAGATGTCATTTGTATTAGCATACTATACCAGAGCTTAACCCAATGTTTTTGCCTTTGTACTTTGTGGGCGAACTGGGCGTATCGCGCGTGTAGGTATATGGCGCAACGAGATCGCTGATTACGTTTATGACTCATTCATTATGTTTTAAACACAACATACCTACCAACTTTAGACCCGCGCCGCGTGCCATAGTAGGTATATATTTTTCTCCCGCGGCGCGCGTGCGAGAACATAATGTAGGTACAGAGGTACGCACTGCGGTGCAATAAAGGTATGGTTGCCCCATTTTGATATTGAATCTACCTACTTTTTAGACTCCGTACATCAAAAGAGGAAAAAGAGAACCCTTATAGGATCACTTCGTTGTCCGTCTGTCAAGACCCTTTTCTCAAACAAACTTAACTTTGCGTATGAGCAAGTTATCCAATATGTTAGTAGGTACCATGCGATGTAACTACAAAGTGAACGATTTTCCAATTAAGTTTGTTTGGGTTCCCCTCAGGACGCGAGTCCTACTCGCACTTGTCCGTTTTTTTTTACTGAACTTAGGTAGGTACCTCTAAGTATTATTAAGTGCTGACTGTCGCGCGAAATCGCACAATGCTCGCCTCGCAGTCTCGCTTGTGGAATTGTCAATTCAAATCAATTTATATAATTGCACTTTGTTGTCTCGCTGATGGCAGCGAGCTGCGAATCAGTTGCACCTCTCTTAGAGGCCATTGCACTCTGTGTTGAGGCTGGTGCCTACTATTATATATTCTGTGGTTGAGGTTGAGGGCAAATAAAATGCGCCATCGACCGTGTACCCATAAAATAGTACCCTAGAACTCTCGAAAGGGGATAAACACAAATAAGTTGTTCGAAGAAATCGCATTTACCGCATAAATCCAGCCCACTTTTTTTCTGATACTTTTTAAAGTAGGTTTTGGCTTGGTAACTAGAGACGTTGAAGCCATATTATCTTATTTGCAATTCATTTAAGGAATTACACCTACTACTTAAATGTGGTGAATCTTCTTCCGTGGCGAGTCTTCGCCCGCAGTGTTACGTTCCCGCTCAGCTAAAATCTTGCCGAAGAACCAAGCTATCCAACAATCCAATCTCTATTCGAATCCATTATGTGGATTTGGTTAATGACAACAATGCGAGAAGCAATGCCACGCAATGCGTCATTTTTAGATAATTTGACTAATTTGCCAATACTTTTACTTTCAGGCAACGCACGTCAACTGAAGTCTGAATCAGAAGTCAAAACCAGCACCGGCAGCCCCGCCTGGGCGGGTAGGTCCCTTACACATTTAATAATTATTGTTTACAAAAATAATAAAGAACAAAAATTACTAATAATAAAGAACAAAAATTACTAGGTAGGTAAGTACATACATTTTTATATAAAAATATTTTATATTTAATCATTAGTTTTATGTTCAAAATATCTACTTACAAACAAAAGTGGCGCGATAACAGAAACAGTTAAAAAAAATTTTTTTTTGAGTTTGTGGCTTGGTTACAAGACCTTTAAGCCATAGCTTCAAACAGCCTGTAGGCACAGATTAAACGGAACTGTATGTAGGTAACTCGTAATCGCTCCGTTGGGAGCTACCACGGCAGCTCAGTGCCGTCGTACTGCACGAACTTCCCGGAGTCGGCCTCCTGCAGCCGGCCTATGGTGTGGAAGATGCCGCGCACGCTGGTGTCCACGTCCAGCGGCGCCTTGGTCCCCCCCATGTCGGTGCGCACCCACCCGGGGTGCATGCTCGCCACCAGGATCCCCTCCTTCTTGAGGTCGATGCTCATGGACTTGGTCGCCGCGTTCAGTGCCGCCTACAAGCCGGAGGTCTGAGTTAGCGTCAGCGCAGAATTTACCACGTCCGTCTACATCGCGGGATTACGCTACGAGTCTGAGACGGCAGTCAACGAGTAATTTTAAGAAAACCCTTCAAGATCACCATTGAATCAGACTAATTAGGTAATGTGCCTGATAAAACTAACCTGGCAATTACACTTCGCAAATTGTTTAATATTACTGTAAACTATTAAATAAAATCTTTTGAAATATTATGATCTTTGTTCTTGAATTCGTAGCCTATTTATGTACTTAGCTACTAATTTCTTTTTGAGCGGTGTCACTCCGACATTTTCTATTGAATATTCTATGAAGCGGAAAAAAAATGTTCCCTAACAGCAGGTAAAAGACCAATAAAGTTTGGAATTAGACAAATGTATTTGTTTGTGTATATTTTTAAAATATTTCTAGAACTAAAACCCTTCAACTGCCAGCTAAGGACGATTTACTTAGAGAAGCGGTTCGATTGACGCATCCGGTTCGAAGGACCAACACGCACGCACCTTGGAGCACCTGTAGGGGTAGTAGCCTCCCTGGTCGTTGTGTGCGATGGAGCCGAGCACGGAGCTCATGTTGACGACGGCGGCGCGCGCCGCGCCCACCGGCTTGTCGCTGTTGGCCGCGGCGGCTTGCTTCAGAAGCGGCAGCAGCGTCTGGGGAAGTAAATACGGTACCTATAGTAGCAAACTTCTTGAAGAGCTAAGAACAAGGATCCCATAGAACCGCAATCAGCGTATAGCAAGAAATAGCAATAATATTTTACCCCAATAATTTGAGAAGTCGCTTCTTAAATGGCGGGGTCAAACTGAACAAACACTATATAATTTAGTCGGGCTGTTGTTTGTTGGGGGGCAGTTGGTATGCAGTTACACTGCCCCCCAACAAAAAATTCACATACGTAGATAGAGATAGAAGATATTACACCTGTCTAGCTTACTCTTACCACTTTTGTAATAAGTGTGTCCCTCTCTGATTATTATTGTTATTTTAGCAGCTGTTCTATAGGATCCTTGTTCTTAGTTGAAGAGTGACGTAGTGGGGGAAAGTCGCGCATGTAGTCGACTGATCTAGCAATAGCGCGCTCGATTCGGCTGCCAAAGAGATCTATAATTCAGTTCAGCGCAGTCACAAGGTCATTATTTAAGAAGTTTGCCGGCTACTATACCAGTTCGCGGGCAAAATTGGAAGAAGGTACCTGACCGCCGCCACCCAGGGCCGGCCCTACCATAGGGCGAACGGAGCGTCCACTCCAGGCTCCAAATCCAAGTTCCATATTGATAGGGGGGGCCCTGCCGCCACCGCCCAAGTGTCTGGTGTGGGGGCAATAGGTACTCATCCTGGAATTATTACTAAAGGAGTTATGGAAAAAACGTAGACTGTATGATTCATACTCTGTCTTCAGGGGAAAGCCAGTCCATTGGTAGGTAATAATATAAAGGCATATTATCGCGGGCGCCCACCAAAGAGATCCTAGCTCCATGCATATAGAAACAGGTTAGTATTTTTTTTTAATTTACCTTCGTGAGCATGATTGGAGCAACGGTGTTGACGGTGAGGTTATCCAACAGCTGGTCTGTCTTCACCATGTTGAGTTTTGTGAACTTGGTGGTGACCCCGGCGTTGTTGATCAGCAAGTTGAGACCCTGATCGCCCGTCACTTTGCCTATCTGCGTCAATACGTCGCCGTAGGCCTCGGTATTAGTTACATCTGAAAATGTTTTTGAGGATGCTGCTAGACTCAAAACATAGTTTTATATCCCAAAAAATGCATTTATTGCGTCAGATTTTAGCTAATAGTTCAGTAAAATAAAAATAGTTACCTAACTGCAAGATGTACAGATTTTTATTGTCTTGTGCTAATTGCTTCAGTTCCTGAAAAAAAAACGTGTACTGTTCTTTTAAAAATACCGCGCGCTTGTCATTGGTCCGTGCTCACACTTTCGATCACGGAACTCAAATAAGCTGTTGATTTTGTAATAATAAATTAATTATTGGGAAAATCAGATTGAGAAATTATAAGTAATTTATATGTTTAAATTCCTATTAGTTGTATTTTAGAACTATCTCGATTATGAGGTCATCGTAAAAATGAGTACGTCATGCGCCGCAATCAACTTTTCAAGGAGAGACGGTGACGTCAGATGTGAGCTGTCAAGTCAGCTATCTCCCTCGCACACATTCAGTTTGGTTTTGTACAAAAAGCACTTTACGTCTTTCTGTTGCTATTCTACCGTGGGATTTTATAATTGAAAGCGTTTGTTCTAGTTGGAACTGTGTGAAAGTGTTAAATAATTAATTTTAGTGAAAAGTTAAGCGTAAACTGCAAGTATGGCTCCTATAGGTAAGTAATAAAATTCATGTAACATACCTCCGATGAGTTCCGGCAAGTCGCAAATATCTTCTCTGTTTTATTCTGTGCGGCGAGATATTTCACCATCCCCAGCCCCAGACCTCTATTCGCCCCCGTAATTAAAACAGATTTCATTTTATCACGCCGCTAAACTTCGTACTTTAGTCACTTTCCTGGTGAATTGATAGAAAAAATATTATCTTTTTACTACTTTTCGTGCGTTTGCGAAGTTTCTTGTCTCTGTCACAATCACTACTAGCGTTTATACGTCAAAAAATGACAATCATCCGTAATTTTGTAAGGATAAATTTTCTCGTAAAACCACTATGGCAGACTGATTCATTATCGATAGCCCGGCGGCGATATTCGAGCAGTAAGTAATTCACATGCAATCGTATGTAGCCTTGACTCGTCTAGGTAATCGCCTACCTAACCTAAACCTGTGGTCTAGCCCACTTTTAGCCACAAGTACCCACTTTTGTAACATTTTGCAACTGTTTAGACTTCAAAGAACATAGGTTTGAAATATACCCAATACAGCTGGGTTCGGCACAGTGAAATAATAGTATAAATTCTGCCTGATTAGTTGCTCAAGACTATCTCAAAATTCTACACCAAAAATTAGCTTACAGTAAATATTTGTTAATTTTAGAGTATCAGAAAGATCCTTTTAGATCTCATCATGACCTTTCACTACAATTACAGACCATAAACATCAGATTACTTAGATAAAATTGATTTGAGTACCTAACATAATTAACATTGTTTTTTGTAAGATTGGGTATTGGTGAAGAGTCTATTTCAAAACTCTGTTTGTTGGGTTCCTTGCCACTTCTCCACAGATCTACTGAAGTGGTGATGATGATCACTTTCACTCACAGACACCCCCACAGGACCATCTTAAAATATTTCCAATATTGAATTCCTAAAATGATAAACTAATGAGCATCTGATGTCAAAATTATAGTTTTGCTTTTGATTCCTTCCATGGCTAGTTTGTCCTATTTTGGTATTAGTATTTTTCTGTAATATTTTCCTTCTACAGTTTTTTTGTGTGCTATATGTAAAATCGTCTATTTCCTTATAATAATTTACTATGTTTCGTTTATAAATTCATATTCTGATTATTTAGAGGACCTGCTTTTTGTCACTGTTAATTAGCTTCATATTTCCATTAAATTTACCGTTCTGTTTGGTTGCTGGTCACCTCAGGCGGCTGGATGTGTTGTAGCCGTAAGACCACGTTGGTCGCTCCCCTTGAGCCTGTAGAAAGTTTCGACAAAGGTACTGTAATTGTATATTAGGGAATTTGTGCTGTCTTTCTTCACTTAAACATTTTTCCGCACCATCATTGTTAAAATGCTGTGCTACTTGATATATTGGTGGAGTGATTCCCTGTTCTCCACATCCCTCTGAACCTTGTTTACATTATTCCAATAAATAAATCGATTTAGAATATACCAGGAAGCAGAAACATGGAATAGACTATCAGAGTTTTCTTTCATTATGCTGGACTGACAGCACAAAACTCGCTTTCGTGGAGTTAGTGCAGGGACTGCCACCCCCCATTTAAAAATAAGAATGATAATTTAAATAGACCTGCTAGTTTGAGAGAGTGGAGAACAGGGTTTGCCCTTTGTCGATTAGTTATTGCAAGCTGGAGCACACTGACCGCATCGCAAATGCACCTTGTAGATGGATCATTCGACTATGACTTGGCGGTGATCGGTGGTGGTTCTGGCGGGCTGGCATGTGCCAAGGAGGCGGTGAACCAGGGCGCGCGCGTCGCCGTGCTGGACTACGTGTCGCCGTCGCCCCAGGGCACCAAGTGGGGCCTCGGCGGGACCTGCGTCAACGTCGGCTGTATACCCAAGAAGCTAATGCACCAGGCAGCGCTGCTCGGGGAGAGTATTCATGTGAGTTTGCTTGAAATATACTCAATTAGGATTACAACAGAAATAAACGTGAAAATTTTGAAGGCTGAATAATCTTCTATTATTGTCACCTATCAGGATATAAGGCTAGGACATAATTATCCATTTTAATTAGAATGTTATAACTGTAATAAAATTAGGCTACTGAAAATGCTTTTTGGGCAAGTCACAGAGGTAAAAATCTGATAGTCATCATACAAAACATAATTCTACAATCTGTCATACAAATGCTATATATCTTAGATAAATAATCATTTTATAGAAAGTAGCAAAAGTTAAAGTCATCATCAAATATGCTAGATAAGGATCATCATTATGATCTGAAAAAGACTTATCAACGTTTTTATTCCACACAAATGCAATTGTTTATTTTTATAGCTTCGACTTTTCTGTTTGTTTGTAGGGCTCGGTAAGTGGCGTGCCTCCTCTCCCGGCCCCTCCGTCCCTATCTCCTGACCCTGACACCTTGTGCTTACAACTTGGATTACTCTTGAAGGTTTTTTAAAATTAAATTAAATATTTAAAGTATGGGTTCTATTAAAAATCTTATTATGTGGTACATAGTGGCCCACCTAGTTAACCCCTCACGTTCACCAATATAATATTAAGTTATTGCAGGCAAAAGATATAATGAAGACCACCTCTTGTCAGTTAAATAACCAAGTTTAGTAACTAATTAAGTAGATGGATTATTCATTTTATTTTATTAATTATTCTATTCGCAACCTATAAACATTTTGTACTGTTTTCCTCTGTATTTTTATTTTATTCTGTATTTTGCTTTGTAGGGTTTTAAAAATGGTTATAGGTTATTCGGCGAATAATTATTTAACTCATTAATATCATAACTCACAATTAAGTGAATTAGTTTAACACTCATTGATGTAAACTCTTGGAATTTTTCACATATAGGTACCGCAACGAGAATCGTTTTTAGTTACCCGACTGTGGGTTAGCAAAGGCAGGGTTATTATATCATGCTTAGGGCTTATTATCTCTTCTATGCTACGGAATACTAGGAAAACTACTCCAGTAATTTTAATTAATTTTATGCTGATAATGTAAAAACAATTTTATTTGATTTGTGAGTTTGTTTTTTCATTATCAGCATAAAATTAATTAAAATTACTGGGGGAGTTAGGGTCGTCGTGGAGATCCTTGAGGGAGGCCTTTGTCCAGCAGTGGACGTCTACAGGCTGATATGATGATGATGAATGTAAAAACAATTTTATTTGATGTGTGAGTTTACGGTTTTTAAATAAATACTTTAACTTTCTGTGGTTGTAATTAATTTTGTTGTTAAGCGCTTTATCACTGAAGCACCGTACTTGTAGAGTCATTCAATAGAGAGGCGAGATTACAATGTGCTATTTATTTTGCTTGCCATACTTATATCAGCATTGTTGTAATACAATACTATCTCATCCTTGCAACATGAAAGCCTACATAAACGAATATACAGGGTGGCACAACGAAATGGGACGTCCGTAACTTTAGGAGATAGAAAAATATGATCTAAGGAACCATGTCGTCGCTTTTAAAGATACCTAATAAAACCATCTTCTCGCGCTTGTGGCTTTTAGGCTTATCTTATCTTCTTAGGGGGCCAGGAATACCTGGCGACACTTCGACCCTATGGGATCTGTTGTGCCAAACACCTGTCCGCCAAACGGTGCCCCAATCCGTTTTTTGGTGGACTTCACATACGCCTTAGAATAGTAAATACCAGTCTTTGGCGTATGCAGGTTTCCTCACGATGTTTTCCTTCACCGAAAAACCTGTGGTATTATATTAAACCGTACTTAAGTTTTCGAAAAACTCATTGGTACGGGCCCGGATCGAACCCACGACCTCATGAACGTGAGGCGAGTGCACAACCAATTAGGCTACCACGGCTCCCTGGCTTTTAGGCAGGTTTAACAGTGTCCGCTTACCATCAGGCGGGCTGTCTGTCCGTTTGCCAGTTTAGACCGTAAACACCATACAACTGGGTATATTAGGTACGTTAATCTGTGAAGCAACGCGATTGTAATTTAAGCAAAGTGTAGTCACTATTCTAACACCGCTCGGTTTCAAGGTTACACGCCTACACTGTGTTACTCTAGCTCTGGTACAATCATGGAATATTGTTGGTAGGTAATTAAATTACTGCTGGCGTGACGCCGCACAGATGTTTAATGACTATGAGATAAATCATTTAGACGAACAGCTCTAAATAAAATATAAATACTTTTTATATTTATTTAATGTTATCCGTCAATTCTATTATTCACAAAACTATTTCAATTCACAAGCGCTGTTCGTTTCAATCTTTGTATACTCTAAGGTTTCAATTTAGTATATGCTCGGATGCATGGAATATAAATAAAACATTTTTTGATTAAATCAATAAAATGATAAAAATAATAAGAAATATAAAAGATAAGAAAGTTTTTTAATGATGTTTTTTACTCTTTCAGGCAAAAACTACGTAACATATTTTTATTTTAAACTTTACGGTAAAATATTATAGATTATACCAACATCGGAATAAAGGCTCCTCGTTCCTCCACATACCTCGGGAGAAGCTGTTCCCGCTTGAAAAACTTCTAAGCGGGCGATGTCGCGTGAAAAAGCTAGTAATTCATATTTATACCTCGAGGTAGACAGGGGTTTGGTACAGTCGACCGCACGTCAGTGGAGACACTTTGACCTTGAGTTGGCCTAGCCTATTATACAGTTTCAACACTGTGACAGACCTGCTTTAAGCAGGTCTCTTCTTATACTGGATTTGTTACCACTGACGTGCGGTCGACCGTACAATTGATACCTACCATCTACCGTATACGTATAGAAACGGGTTCTATTATATTCTATAGCGTAGAAAATCGATGGGGTGGTATGAAAATGACGTAATTTTACAAGTGTCATTATGATATTAGCAAGTCATTGCAGCTCAGTGTTAGTGTATGCATTCCGCTAGCGGATAACACATTACTTTGCTGGCCTGTTGGTGTACTTGGTACTGACCCTGCCTACTGCGCCAGAGGTCGTGGGTTCAATTTCCCACCCGGGACCAACATTTGTGTGATGAACATATCTGTTGGTTTTCGGATTCTGGGTGTTTGTATATATTTAAGTATTTATGTATGTTATATCCATAGAGTTAGTATACTAGCTATAGAGTGCGCGCATCGCTCATTGCCCATTGTGCCAAGTGTAAGCAGGTGTTCTATGGACGCTTCAATATCGTTTTTTTCTAGATCGTTTGTTTCCGTGAATCGTGTTTACAGCTTGGCACTGCACATTTCACCATGATTACTCCAAATCTTAATAAATACCGGCGCGAGCAACAATCAGCGCTCCTGACGTTTTGTGACTAGTAGCGTCGCTCCAAAAATTTCGAGACTGTTCAAACCCGTGCTTACAGTTCATACTTGCTAACGCGCGCTCTATGTATACTAACAACTCTCTGGTTATATCAGTCGTTGAGTACCTATTTACAAGCTTCAGCTTAGTTTGGGACTAAACAAGAAAAAGAAAGAATTATTTTCAGCTAACGGTACATAACATACCCCTTTCTCTGAAATATTCCATCTAAATACATGACAGTAAGGGAAACCAAGACCGCATGTATAGGAAGAACGGATTGTATAGGTTTCAGCCCTTTAGTTTTTTGATTATTATAGTTTTAATTCGGTAATCGAGAGTAATCCAAGTTTGTATGAAGACAACAGCCATTAAATATAGTTGTAAAATGTAATAGAAGTATAATAATTTTTTTACACTGTGCACCTATTGTATAATATTTTTAAGAAGCTATAAAAATAAACGATTTTTTCTGTGTTATGCTGTGTAATTAATATGTACATTAATGTGTTAGGTACTAATTACGAAGGGCATTGTAATTATAAGTTCGTGACATGATAAAGTATTCCATATACCCAGTGCTGATAATCAGAAATGTATGCTGATTATAATATGCGCTGTGTTCAGGACCATAGCAAGTTGACTTATTTATCAAAAGAAAAATTTATTGGCTTATTTCTGGTACCGACATTCCAAGTCTTATAGTCCAAGTCGCATTTTGTCCAGAAACAAACATTTAGTGTTTATTTATTTTATACACATAAAGTGTATTTATTTACGCGCCTATACTGTATCAATGAATTGTATTGAAACACGAGCGATATACAATTTGCGATTAGTTTTTTGTTTTGTAAACGGTACTAGTCATTTTCATTTTAGGCAACGTCGCTGAGGCTCCGTTGGCTGACATATCAGTTCGATTGGGCGAAATCTCTGTATTGCGTTAAGACGTTAAAATCCTCTCACGAGTACGCACGATGTAATCACAACTAGCGGACACCCCGCGACTTCGTCCGCGTTAAAATATATAGGTTTATACCTACCTATAAACCATCCGGAAGAAATTATATGAATGATAGTGAAAACCGCATCAGAATCCGTTGCGTGGTTTAAAAGATCTAAGCGTACAGAGTGACAGACAGACGCGGGAAGTTACTTAGTTTATATAGTACTAGCTGTTTCCCGCGGGTTCGCCCGCGTAGAAAAGGTTTTCCCGTGTACATTGTGAAACAGCGCCCTCTGTGTAGGCGTTTTGTTACTTCGGGGGTATTAACGGACGCGCCGCGACTCTGTCCGCGTTAAAAAGTATCCTATATGTTATTCCAGGATATAAGCTATCACTGTACCAAGTTGCATCAAAATCTGTTCGGTAGTTTTTGCGTGAAACAGTAACAAACATCCAAACATCCTTACATCCTTACAAACTCTCGCCTTTATAATAGTAGGATGTTATGATAGTTATCAAAACCTAAATTCCAGGAAGCCGTGTCATACGGCTGGCAGGTGCCAGGCGTGGACGGCATCAAAATCAACTGGGCGGCGCTCACCGAGGCCGTCCAGAACCACATCAAGTCAGTCAACTGGGTCACCAGGGTGGACCTTCGGGATAAGAAAATAGAGTACATCAACGGCCTAGGGGAGTTCAAAGACCCCCACACCATCATCGCCACGCTAAAGAACGGCACGAAGAAAGAGCTGACGGCGAAGAATATCGTAATAGCCGTCGGGGGGAGGCCGCACTACCCCGACATCCCCGGTGCGGTGGAGTACTGCATCAGCAGCGATGATATCTTCAGCCTGGGACACCCCCCGGGGAAGACGCTGGTCGTTGGCGCTGGATGTATCCTTTTGTTACAAAGTATTTTAATTTTAAACTGAGCGAAGAGAAACGAGGTGTCAGGATCGCGATACTTGGCGCTCCGTTCTTTCTGCCTACCCCGACAGGGACATAGCGTGAAGATATGTATGTATACTATGTTAGTTTGGGGTAGGTACCTTTGCACTGAAGTGGTAGTGGACAGGTCACTTCTGTCGCAGAACCTACGGCCCTTGGGGCAGACGAGTTCTGGAGTGGAAACCGCAGGCCGGTACGCGCAGCGTGGGATGCCCCGATGACATGAAGAAGGTAGCGAGAGGACCGGGTGTGGTGGCGGTCATTGGGGAAGGCCTATGTCCAGCAGTGGACGCTAAAAGGCTGATATGATGAGTTTGATGTGAATCGTAATAGCACCTGAACGTACGACGCAGACATCGGGCTGGAGTGCGCTGGGTTCCTCAACTCTCTGGGGTACGCGGCGACGGTGCTGGTGCGGTCGGTGCCGCTGCGCGGGTTCGACCAGCAGATGGCGGCGCTGGTGGCCGGCGAGATGGAGCAGCGCGGCGTGCGCTTCGAGCACAAGTGCGTGCCGCTCTCCGTGGAGAAGCTCGAGTCGGGGCAGCTCAAGGCGCGCTGGGCCAACACCGAGACGCAGACGCAGTGAGTGGCACTCTTAGACCAACCTTCGGCCAAGCTTGACTCGGCCAGGACATTAGCGTCTTCTTCTGATCCTTACCTTGTACCTTAAGGGTCAGTTCAGACCAAGAGGAAATTTGACCGAATACTTTTTTGACGCCATTGTCAAATGAACCATATCAGCCTAAAGAACAAAATCGTATGAATGACTTCGATCGAATATTTATGCATCTTTATAGATTTGTTGCGTAGATTCCGGGTTTCCAGTTTTCGACTATCTTAGCACCTCTTTAATAAACCTCGTAAATGCTTGTGCACTTTGCTTGCAGACATGAGGACGTGTTCGACACGGTGCTGATCGCGACGGGCCGGTACGCGCTCACCAAGTCGCTCAACCTGGACTTGGCTGGAGTCAACGTAAGTTAAATTTATAACTATTTCTTACTAAAGCTTAAGTTTGGTCCATTCCGGGGAGTTGTGGTCCTGAAGCTTTTCTCGTTATCCCAGAGCTTGTCAGAGAGTGGCAAAGTGGTGGCGGCGACGGAGCAGACGAACGTGCCGCACATATACGCGGTGGGCGACGTGCTGGAGGGGCGGCCGGAGCTGACGCCGGTGGCGATCCACGCGGGCCGGCTGCTGGCGCGGCGCGTGCTCGGCGGCGGCGCGCAGCACATGGACTACGAGAACGTGGCCACCACGGTGTTCACGCCGCTGGAGTACGGCTGCGTGGGGCTCAGCGAGGAGGGCGCCGTGCACAGGTGCGTGGAGACAGCACTATATTTAAAAAAAATTGGACCAAATGCACAGCTGAACCTCTACAGAAATTTTCTAGGCAACAGGGTTATCCATTAACATCCAAATGGAATAACCTGCCAGAAACTGTTGTATCTGCCACTTCTGTAAACATGTTCAAGAACAGACTAGACAACTTTCTCAAATCTAAAAAGACGCAACAAATTAATATAAATTATGAAAGCAAGTATAAGCCTTTCCATTTAAAATAAAATAAATAAATTCACACACGGTTATTTTAGTCCCAAATTAAGCCGAAGGGATTTTATTTTATTTTTATTTTTTTCACAAAATCCACAGCACTTGGAAAAATTAGATTATTCCCAGCACTTATTTATTTATCGCGTTTAATCCAGACACGGTGCGGAGAACATCGAGGTGTACCACGCGTACTACAAGCCCACGGAGTTCTTCATCCCGCAGCGCAACATCCGCAACTGCTACCTGAAGGCGGTGGCGCTGCGCGAGGCGCCGCAGCGCATTTTGGGGCTGCACTTCGTGGGGCCCGTCGCCGGCGAGGTCATCCAGGGCTTCGCGGCCGCCGTCAAGTGAGTACCCCAGCTGTGCTAGCCGGCGACATCCGTTATGTCCATAAACGTATACAGTACATGCCTGGTTGTAGCCAAGGATGGTATAGTACTTTTCTCAAATAATGCGCGAAAATTCAAACTAAGTTAGCTTTATAGAACATTTTACTTGAAAATATAATCAATTACGAACAACAATAATTTTTCACTATGCAAAATGATTGTTTTTTTTTTCATTAAATAGCTTTCTATTTTCAAGCCAGTTCGAAACATATATAAAATTTTGATAAGTTACCGCGGTTGCCATGTTTCGGAGTAAAATGATCGTTCCATTTTTTAATTACTCGGCAGATATAAGTTTTCAAAGTAATTTATTTGGCAGATAAACACTACAGATATGGATTTTCATACAACTTAACCGGCCGCTGCTAACGTGACGCCGTGACGATTATAAACCCTCGCCTCGAACTCGATTGTAAAAACCTACTTACCAACCTCTTGTCATGATTTAGTGTTTTGTTCCCGTGTCCCCAGATGCGGCATCACGATGGAGCAGCTGACCAACACTGTGGGCATCCACCCGACGGTGGCCGAGGAGTTCACGCGGCTCAACATCACCAAGCGCTCCGGCAAGGACCCCAACCCCGCCTCCTGCTGCAGCTAAGCGCCCCCCGCCCCCTGAGCCTGCCTTCGCCTTAACCGTGCCACGTACAGGGCTGCCCTGGTATCACGGACCACCCAACCAATTGACTGCGCATTAACGGCTAATGTGTTCACCGAACATTAGGCCATCGCCTAGGTATATTACCGGCGTCAAGCCATACTTGTTGCTCCCGCAATAGGTAGTTGTGTTACAAGGGGACTTTGTGCCTTCATCATCATATAAGCCAGTACACGTCCACTGCTGGACAAAGGCCTCCCCCAAGGATCTCCACGACGACCGGTCCTGCGCTAACCTCATCCAGCTGGGACCCGCGACCTTTACCAGATCTTCGGTCCACCTTGTGGGAGGCCTGCCTACACTGCGTCTTCCGATACGTGGTCGCCACTCGAGAACCTTTCTGAGAAATTTGTCCCTTACCTTAGGCAAAATCAAACTCACACTAAAACAATTATGGCTTGATGTCGGTAATATACCTAAGCGGAGATGACCTTATGTTCGGTGAACGCTGTCGCCTTCTCATGCGCCGTCAATGCGCAGTCAATTGGTTGCGTGGTCTGTGCCTGGTATGGACGAAACCTACTAAGTGTTGTGTGAAACGTCACGGCGTACAATATCGATTATTCGTTAGCAAGCCAGATATTAGGCCAGATTCTGAAGACACTAACTTGACAGCACTAAAATTGTTTTTATCCGTTTCACGTAGTGTTTTGAAGATAAGGATGTCACTAATTTTAGTGCCGTCAAATCTTAAGTAAGTGCCTTCAGAAAACGGGCCTATTGTTTGCACGGAGTGTCCATTCCATACCGTATCCCTGTACTGTGACACTAGTGAATCATAGACACACTCGGAATGCGGTGGCGGCCGCAACCTCAATATGCAAACGTTGACCGCGCGTGACTGAAGTTTCACATACATTGCATACGGAATACAACAGGCCGCCACCGCCACCGCAGGCCGCGTGTGCCTGGGATCCCCTTTAGGATATAAATACGAGCCCAGAGATATTATAACAATTTAGAAACAAACGACCAAGCATTGCTTGCGTTATATAATAAGTGCCGATATTTTGTTAACAGAACAGTTTCCACCGATATTGGTCCGATTCTGAAGGCACAAAGCCAAGTTGACAGGATAGCTTTTTGGCGGGATTTTGTCGGAGACGGTTGTCTTTTTATTTAGTTTTCCTAAAAAATGTATATTGTAGGTTTTGGTGTATATCTGTGATAGTTTTATATGCAACAAGCGCCTATTAAAGTGTATATTGTGCGGGATAGTTAAATAAAAGCGTGTAATGACTCTACCGAATTGTTCCAAATTGTCCCTTGTTATATCGACACTATATCTACTGTCAGTTTAGTGTGGTGTTAGCTGCAGTGTTGATCACCGAATGTCACTAGTTGCCGGAGGTCGTGCTGCGGTTTTATGTATTCGTGATTTGGCCTTTATGGACTTGTTTCCAATTGGCCGTTAAACCATAAAAAAAACCAACTTGATAGCACTAAAACTGTTTCTATCCCTGTCACACATTATTAAGAAGGCAAAGAACGGAACTATTTTTAGTGCTGTCAAAAGTGTGCCGTCAGAATTGGGCCTAACACCATATGTACCAGCAATCAGTGTAGTATAGATAATAAATGGATACAAATACAATGTAGTGAGGTACAAAACTTAGTACATAAAGCAGGTAGGAAGACGCTCGACGCGTCTATTCCATTTTGTTACACTGTTAGTTCGTCTAGTGGAACAAAACGGAAAAAAAACATTCCGTTCTGTAGCTTGAGACCAGGTTTTCATCAGACCTTGAAGATTGGGAGTGTAGCTTGAGGATCCGATCATCTGGTAAACGTTGACTGGTTCTCGGGGATGTTATGGTGCAGGTTTGATGAAGACCAGATAAACAAACATACAAAATTCAAAAGTATTTTATTACTGAATGGTTGTTCCGTTTTGTTAGACCAATCGAACGAACAGTGCCTTTACCATCAAAGATGGAAAAGAAAAGACAACTTTCTGATACGTAAATGAATAGGGAATTTGTCAAGAGACCAGTATGTTTTTCTCCATAATTTAAAATGAAATACTATTTCATTCAATACTTTACTCATTTCTAAATTCTCTGTTTACTAAAAAATCTGTATACTACAAAGCTGCACAAAATACAAAGCGTTTGGTTATAAAGAAATTGTAATTATTATTGCGTTTTAGTTATTCTCGTTAAATCTCGTTAAGGGCTGTATTATAATGTGCGGCGACGCCGCTGCTCTGTGAGTTTTGTCGTGCGATGCCGCCGCTCAATATAATAGAGCTTTAAATGTTCACAGCCTTTGTGGGTGTTATGTCCAGTTGTCAAAATGTTCAAGTGTCAAAATATCCAACTTTCTAGCATTATTTATATATATTTTTTCCATTTTGAATTTTTGACCCTAAACCGAAAGGATACCGACCTCTTTGTCATGTAATGCGTGTACAATTATGTACCATAAAATAAAGTAATACATGATTAACAAACAGGGTTAATATAAAATGGCATTTGAACAAAAAAATTAAGGACCCTGGTCTTTCGATGACGTCACCGTTTTTAATGGCAATGTTTTTTTTAAAATTATTATTGCGCTTGGTAATTTTGACAATTGGACATAATGCTGACATAGGGTGAAATGAATATTAGGTGCTGTCTTTCGTTTTGTAGATTATTGCTTTCTGTTATTTCCGTAGTATGAGTAGAATAGAACATAGTTGCGGAAAACGTAGGGTTTTACTCTTCATGTCGTCCCTTTCTAACCAGCTAATAGGAGAGAAACAAAATATGCTAGAGATGTGTTACGAAATGTTGTATCTTGTTGGCTCAATTAATATGTATTTATTATTCTGTCTACTGTGTACTTGTTGTAATACTCGAATGTAATTTAATTATTAAAAGCGTCCTTAAAAATTTTAAATTTGAAAATAGGATTTACCTAATCTACCTATAGGTGTCCTGTTATAAAACTAGCTGTTGCCCGCGACTGCGTCCGCGTGGATAAATGATAATGACAAATTATATTTACAAATTTTAGGGAGCGCATTCAAGCACGACTTTAAATAATAATATATCTAATCTGTAAATGTTTTCATGTTTTTGTGAAAAAAATATTTGTCATATTTATTTATCCACGCGGACGAAGTTGCGGGCGACAGCTAGTGTTCAAATAAATACAATAAGATTACAAATGCAGTATTATTACTTTTTGCAATTGCTTGTGGCACATTAGTTTGATTTTCATCGCAAAACTGATGTTTGTACATTCTTTTATGCTCTGTGCAGAAATCAGTTTTTTATATTTATCACTGCGTTTTAATATTGTGATTTTGGAACTCTTAATAAAGTGATATATTTTTATTGAAAGAATTTTTGTTTCACATTTAAAAACCTAAAAAAGTTTTTGGGCATCTGTACCCATAGAAATATAAAAGCGTAGCTAGCGCTTTTTCTGTGTTCTGTGTCTGTACCAAAGGTCTGTACCATACTAAAACTAAACAATGTTTGAAATACTATGACACTAAAAATTACCGAAGTCCAGAATAATGTCCGTGCCCCCAGCGGGCGCCACGAAATATCGGTTGCATGGTACATAAGTTCTTAGCGCCATCTATGTGATTTTTACGGAAGCTAGCCTGGAAAACGGCTCATCAGAGTTCAGGGCTCGTCGTTGGTGACGTATCGGTCCATGTCTGGCGTGGCGCCGCACGGGAACCACACCTGCGCCGTGGGCAGCGGGTAGTAGGCGTGCGCCGCGATCTGCTCGTTGTCGAACCGCCAGAAGCGCGGCCCGCGGAAGAAGTACGTGTCTGGGAACAGTCGCGCTCCTGCAGTTTCTATCCGGCTCCAAGGACTATGTCTACTTTTATATACACTTTCATAGTTATGTTGGTAGGACTCTTAGTGCAAGGTCCCCTTTGATGGAATAGGTATGAGGGTGGCTTCTTACCCATTTCTGCCTTCAAATAGCGATGCCGGTTTGAACTGGGGGCTTCAGATTATTGGTCTACTATAGGACGGCTTAACTCAGACTACGCCCGCGCGGTACAGAGGCGCGGGGCGACTGGGGGGATCTTGCAGGGAGTGGGCGGCATGGTCTGCCCGCCCGCCCCCCGCGAGATCCCTTTTTTCGCCCCGCCCCGCGCCCCTGTACCGCGCGGGCGTAGTCTGAGTTTACTAGTTGTAGGTACCTTGTTTTAGTGGAGGCCGTGCTGTAACTACCGGTTTCTTAACTATATGAATGATGATGGGGGTGGTGTTGAGCGTCGACTTGGCCGCACCGCACGCGCCGCAATTCGTTTGCTTTGTATGAGTTTGTATGTAGCTGCGTCCACCTGCTCACCCATAGAAATATAAAGCTTTTTCCGTGTTCTGTGTGCTCACCGCACGCACCGACCATACAATCCGTTGCGTGCGGTGCGGCCAAGTCGACGCTCATCATAAAAGGACTTTGTTTCCAGAGCCGTAGAACCCGTTAAAAACAATATGCTTAGTGGGATTACTACCTCCTTTCCATATAACTGCGCTGTCCACCGGATACGGCAGGCGTCTCCAGGCGGACATGTCCTTAGGGTACCCCGCGTCCATGGCGGCGGCGCGCTCGTCGAAGCGCCAGAACCTCTCGTACTCCACTAGGTAGGTCTTGTTGTTGTAGTTGGAGAGGAAGGCGCTGGTGAGCTCGGCCACCTGCGGCGGGATGCCGTAGTCGGAGAGGTTGCCGCGCCGCACCACGCGGAACGACGGGTCGAACTTCCAGTACCTGCGCCCTGGGGACGTTCACACATTTATTACGGAGGAAGGATGGCGGTAACCGCTGGGGTAGACGAGTTCTCGAGTGTAGACCACGACTAGGCGAGCGGCCAGATGGAGCGACGACCTGCGTGAGGCGGCTGGCAGTGACTAGACGCGGAGAATCGAGGATCGGTCTCAGTGGCGCCAGCCCCGCAGTGAAGTAACAATTTTTTTTGAACCACTGTAAATGGGCCTGTATATATATATTTTCAACCGACTTTAAAAACGAAGGACTCAACTCAATAATATTCGACTGAAATGTTCTTTTTTGTGTATTTATGTATGTTACTCGTTTACTCATGCACGATATCTTCGCCAATTGTTAACCGATTTGATGTTTTTTATTTATTGAAGAGGCCATATTTCAAGGGTCGTCCCATTTCCATTTTACAACAATATTTCACCACTTAGTTATGAAACATGTAGGGGATGGCTACAAGTCACCGACGTACTTAGTTACATAAATCATATGCTGAGTTGGAGACCTGTTTGGTCACATTACGGCACCGCCCGACCGGAGGATGTGACCGTGCCAGCGCCGGCGTGCACAGCGCACCACGCGCCCGGCACTCCGGCGCCATTGTAACTCTGTACACCGTAACCTCCACCATGTTTATTATGTTTTATGTATCTCTGTTTTGTTATTTTGCAATGTTCTGTATATGTGCTGTCTTGTGTGTCAAATAAACTTTATTCTATTCTATTCTATTCTATTCCATTCCATTCCATTCCATTCCATTCCATTCCATTCCATTCCATTCCATTCCATTCCATTCCATTCCATTCCATTCCATTCCATTCCATTCCATTCCATTCCATTCCATTCCATTCCATTCCATTCCATTCCATTCCATTCCATTCTATTCTATTCTATTCTATTCTATCATTATTTTTTACAAAGTCAGTTTTATTTTTTGGGAAATTGCTGATCACTGTTAAGAATGTCATGGATGTACCTACGCATCGGAAAAAAACCGGGTCGAGCCAGCGGCCCCGCGGCTTTATGCTAGCCTTGATACCTGAAAATATGACGATGTGGCCGTCGAGCCGCTCGTAGATGGTCCTGACGACGGTCACGTGCTCCGGCAGCCCCTGGAACACGTGGTGGAACCGCCGCGGGTACCCCGCCGCCACCTGACGCATCTCCGTCAGCACCCACACCCACTGGAACAGCACACCAAGTGCGTTCTATACAAGTAGTTTCAAATCTCTTTAGTCGCGCGCGCGGTGGCAAAATTTTTTGATTCATGGTTCTATTAAATAACAGTTTAAAAACTAAAACTTTGTAGTTTGTGATGGTGGCCAGGCTAACGCTTAATTAATATTCGTCAAAAAATTTTTTTTCGAAAAATCTTGTTTTTAACTTTTTGAATTCATTTCAACATTGAAGTGTTTAAGTTGTTTTTAGGGTTCCGTACCTCCAAAAAGGAACCCAGGATTGTTGTCCGTCTGTCAAGACCATTTTTTCTTAATAATTTCACCATCCGCTCACCTCCTCCTCGAACACGAAGATCTTCCCCTGTATGACTTGTATGGTGTCGTAGTTGGTGTAACACAGGTCGGGGATGTCATCGTCCTCCTCGGTGTCGGCCTTCGTGAACCTCGGCACCAGCGAGGAGCCCGACAGCACCGGGCTCTCGGTGCGCTCGCCCGACCTGGGCACCTCTGCTGGGGGCTCGGCCAGCTGGCTGACTGGAAAAGGGAGGTAGCAATTTGAAAACCGAACGAAACTTATCGGTCTATAACCCGGATTACCTGTACCCCTGACTGCCTTGCTGCATCATAGGCGCGAGAGGCGAAAAGAAAAAAAAACGGGAACGCAATTCAGAAATATTAAACACGAAAAGAGATGATTCAAAATTGGCACCCCGGGTTTAATTAATATAAAACAAATAAAATAAGATTAAGGATAGTAAATAAATTTGTTACCTCAAAATTCTAAAAATAGAGCCACTACCATTTATGACGATTTTATCCAGTTTTTTACAAATACTTTTTATCCTTGCATGCGTGCATGTGTGGTGAAAAGCAGAGTGTATAACTCAAACTAAACTAAATACAATCGCAATTTATAAAGGCCGAGATGACTCTTCTTCCTTACGAGAAAAGGAGGAGGAGAGGGGGGGATGTTCTTTTGCTACTTACAGTAAAGCTTCTGCATGCCGAGGATGTCGTCGGAGTGCAGCCGCTCCACGGGCACCTGGTAGTAGGGGTACATGACGGACGCCTTCACGCTCGAGTGGGACAGCCCCAGCGCGTGCCCGATCTCATGCACCACCACCGCGAAGAAGTCCGTCGTCTGAACAACCACCCACGTCGTATTGCGATCGAAAACACAAAGAACTTTAATTTTTACCTCATAAGGCGCAATACTTTATAGAGAGACCCTATCGAATGGAGAGCCCTTTTCCATATAGCGAGTGGAGACCGCTCCGCCCAGCCAGCGCCCCTTTTTAGGCCGTACGTAGGAATTCTTCATAACAGATACGAAGCGAAGAGAAATTATTTTGTCCGTCATTTTCCGAAAAATGCCTGGAAACGATGGGAAAATAAGCAAAATAAAAATAAAGTAAAGTGAAAGATAGAGGCTGACTAGAAAAGGTTCGTTCCCAAGGCCGTAAACCTATAAAAAATGAACAATTCGAGTTCAAAACTACCTACAAAATGTTTTTGGGATACCGCTTGTGTAGAGGTACGACCATAGAAATATAAGCTTTTTCCGTGTTCTGTGGGTACGACGACCTAACGCGCGTATCACTCTAGCTGCCTTTTTCGTGTGTCGACGCATAGGTTTCTAGAGGCGAATAAAAAAATGATTGGACCTCTTCATCCTCCTCGTTGGGGTCGTCGCTCCAGAGCTCGTCGTCGTCGAAGTGCATGGCGCCGTGCGGCGGCGGGAACGCGTGCGCCACCACGCGCCCCGGACCGTCGAACGGGAACCTGCCACACACAACACACAGTAAACCAAGAAAGGAATGGGCTCAATGAGTTAACTCACTATCATTTGTATATAAGGGGCTCAGAGCTGGGGAACATCCTTTTCTGTGATTATCATGAACACAAATCATGGAGTAGGGTATTTCAATATAGTTTTGAGGCGTAAAGAGACAAACTATAGAGGGACGCACTAAAATAACAATAGTAATTAATCAGAGAGGGACACACTTATTACAAAAGTGGTAAGAGTAAGCTAGACAGAAATAATATCTTCTATCTCTTTCTACATATCTCAATTTGAAACAACAGCCCGACTAAAATAGATAGTGCTTGTTCAGTTTGACCCCGCCATATAAGAAGCGACTTCTTAAATTATTGGGGTAAAAGACTATTGCTATTTCATGCTATACGCTGATTACGGTTCTATGGCTCATTCATTTTCCAAGTTTTGAGGTGATGAGGAACGTTTTTTTAAGGAGGTTTTGGCTTGGTTACTCGAACTTTAAGCCATATCTTATTTAAAATGTTGTCATAGTTCTTGTATATTAAACCGGCGGTTACAGACGGCAGTCGGCGATCGTCAATACTAGTATTAATGATCGCAGACGGCAGTCCATAAAAATACGGCACAACTATAGAGCTAGTTAACCATTTGCACTATGGTTCGCATCCTTTATAGCGATAGTAAAGCAACCGGTGGAAGCGGTGGTAGGTAAAAAATTGACGTTGTATAAATGTACCCAGTGTACTCATAATGCGGTGGCGGCGCCCATCAACAAGTGTTTAGCTCGATGGGGAGCAGAGCACCCACCCGTCGCCGTGGTCGCCGCTCGCGAACGCCACCTGTATGTCTGCGGGGCCGTCGCCCACGCGCTCGAAGCGCAGCGCGCCGTGCGGCGCCCACACCGCCAGCGCGCGCGCCATGTGCCGCTCCACGCGCGACTTGTCCAGCGTGCTCGACCCATTCAACACGCTGCAATCAATCAACAGCACTGCCATCAATCACCAATCAATCTTGGAAAAAGTAATCTCCTCGGGTAATCCTCTAAGCAATTATTTATAAGAAGAAAAAATAAAGTGTTTTGTTTTTGGCTTCCCCAGTTATAATTTAGCCAGTGTCAAAAAAGAATTGTCTTTTTTTTTAAATCAGACTTCCGGGTATGTGGACTTTCTTACGTTTCCCTAGTTCTATGCGTTTCGAGGAAAGGAAATAGATAGACCTAAACGCAAATTTCGGACCTACAGACAGCAACAGTCACCAAACTATATGTCTCGGACGTATGAACTTTCAAGGAATAGAGTAGGTAATAATTCTCACCTATATGTGATAGTCTTTTTGTTCCAGCCTTGAGACACGACGTACCTCCGACTTCTAGATGCGCCCTCTATATCCTTTACACCGCAGCGTCTCTTCTCGAAGAGCTGCGAACCAACGGCATTGATTCACTCACAAGTCTTCAGTGATGGTCAATGTAGGTACTAATAATAAATAAGTCGGCCGGGTGTTACTTATGAGAAATAAGGTTACCGACGACATAGCCCAAGGCATTAGCAAGCTGAAGTGGCAGTGGGCAGGTCACATCTGTCGCAAAACCGACGGCTTCTTGGGCAGACGATCTGGAGTGGAGACCGCGGACCGACGACCTAAAGAAGCTAGAAACCGGCTGGATGCGGAGGGTGTGCGTTCATTGCGGAAGGCCTATGTCCAGCAGTGGACGTTGAACGGCTTGATGATGGGTGCTACTTACGCTCCTGGTGTCCCGGTCCAACGTGCCGGTCTGCGGCAGTCCGGCGAACGCCTGCATCTTGGCCACCGCGTCGGAGATGGAGTGCGCCGTGTACGTGTAGTCGAGGCTGGCGTCATCCGGCAGCTCCAGGTAGCCGTACCTCTTCATGAACAGCAGCTGCAATCATCAACACAGTAGTGTAGGTACTTGAAAACTTAAAGGTCGCTCCAGCGATGGAGAGCGGGCAACGCTCGGGGTTTCTTTGAACGATCCGCAATGAGCAGATCCGACGACGGAACAAAACATTTAAAAGATCTTATCTGTAAAGGATCCTCAATTACATACATAGGTGGACGGATAATTAGAAACAGGGCAAGATTTTCATACAATCGAGGTCACTTTGAAGCCATGGTTCTCCATGTAGGATTGATCGGGGCGTGATCTGATGACGGTCATCGAGAGAGTAGATGGAGGACTTTTAGATGGCTATAGATATCCAACTGATCAGATCAGCCGTTTGGGAGCAGCATCCTCATGATTCCTTAACTTTAAGATTTTCGTACATTTTGATGCCATTTTGCAGGTTTTTTTCTACATGGCGATGCTGCTACCAAACGGCTCACCTGATCAGTTGGATATCTATAGCGATCTGAAAGTCCTCCATGTACTCTCTCGATGACCGTCATCAGATCATGCCCCGATCAATCCTTCACGGAGAACCATGGCTTCAAAGTGACCTCGATTGTATGAAAAGCTTGCCCTGTTTCTAATTATCCGTCCACCTATGTACATGCACAACATCTTCACGCTACGTCCCTGGCGGGATAGGCAGAATGATATATATAATCAATTAATACCATAATTTATTACGTATCTAATATCATTTAAACTATGTAACTTTTAAGTTTATTTATATTACGGGTACAATGAACTATTATCTGACACTGACCTCTTCACTTGTAGGTGCATTAAGGTTGAGGTACACTGTTCTACCGGACACGACATCACATCCCACAGCGTACAGGACCAACAACAAACAATCACGACCCTCCATCGCCACGGCTGGACAAAGTACTGTCGCATCCGACGCGTGCGAAGGGTCGAGTGTCTCACCTGACCTTTGACTGACAGCTGATAATGAAACGAGCGGGTACTTACTCCTTACAGATCTAGTGAATGCCCTTCGGAGTTTTATCACAGGACACCGCAAGTAAAAAAAAAACTCGTAATTAAAATAAAAGTAAAAAAATTGAAACCCGACTACGGAAAAGTTAAGAACAAGTTATTACTTTTTATAGCAGGTACAGTCGACCGCCTCTTTGACCTTGAGCTGGCCTAGCTTAACAGGGAGTTACAATACTATGAGAGACCAGTATTAACTGGTTTGTTTCAATAAACGTGCGGTCGACCGTACCTATGTATTTGTTGCTATGGTAGTTTTCTCGCAATCGAAGTGAAAAGTAAAGTGTTTCATTATACTTTATGGACTAAAAGCCTAAAATAAAATTACACTCGAGGACGCATTTTTTGCCTACAATCTATGTCGGTGTCTAGACCAAAAAACAATGCATTGGATTTTTGTAGTGTCATGTTTAATTTCTAGTTTATTAAAATGTACTATAAAATCCTCTAAATTCCTCTTTGCTGTGGATCGTCGACTATAACTAGTTGTGCCTAGTGATTTTTCTCGTTTAACTCTAGTCGTACTCTGTTTTTGTGGAGGCCGTGCTGTAACCGCCGGTTTAAATAAATATAAGAAATAATACTTTATATAAGATAGGGCTGTATGAACAAAGCTTCCCTTGCCCGTTCTCAACAGAGGAAAAAAAAAACAAAAAAAAACTAATGTCAGTCGCATTAATATCGTTCCGTCGTTCCGACGAAAACAAAAATAATTTTCTAACTAAATTCAATCGTGATTCAATCAATCAAAACAAAACAAACGTTTGTAGGTAGCTAGTGATATTCAGTGGAATAATCGTCGATACACTTTTAGTAATAGATCTTGCTCACCTGTTTTTCTGTGGATTTGCAAACGGTCGTCACTATGTCGGTGTCTGAGGTTTGTTTTAAACAACTAAATTAAAATTTAACTGCGTTTCAAATAATTACCTTTACCTACTTGGCTTTGTATAAACCTATCCTTTTTTTGTTTGATCTAAGATTATGATATCAATGTTGTAGCGGAGACTGCAAAAAGAACTGATGTTCCTGATGAGGGAACCCCCAGCGGGTGTGACCGTAGACAGAGAGCAGACCGGCAACAATCTAAGACTGTAAGTAAATTGCATTCTGACATAACGCCCCAAAAGCAAAACAATTATTGTACCCTGTAGTACTCACTGTACCAGTTCTGATGTTTTATTAGGGTGTTTTGCTGTAGGGTCATTCCATTAGGAAGGCGTTCCTCTTTTTCTGCTCTGCCTGTGTTGCGCTTTATGCGCGGCGGTGCGAAAGCGTTGCGGCGGCGAATCTGCGGAAAGCGAATATAAAGCGGACCCCTTCAGACAGGAATACCGCTTGCGGTGGCGGTGTGTATGAAGACGCTTCGCACCGCGCCGCGCCCTCGCCGCTCTGTGTGGGGGTTATCATTTAATACAAAGGAATACAACGCGCCGCCGTCGCTCCGCACCGCGCGGGGCGTACCAATCTGTGCGCGCGGCTTTGTCGCTTTCGCCATCGCACCGCCGCCGCAGCGCGCGTTTGCCGCGCCGTTTTGAAGTGAAGGGCTTCATACTATTTCGAACATTACAAAAAATTACCGCAACGCTATCGCACCGCCGCCGCCCTGCCTGTGTCGCGATGATACTTATATCATTAATTTCTTTTTAACTTTTGCACACAGGTGGAAAGTCAACATCGAAGGTGCACCAGACACGCTATATAAAGGCGAAAAATTCGTGCTGCAATTTAGATTTCCAATGACGTACCCGTTCAAGCCTCCTGAGGTGAGTTACTAAGACCAAAACATAATATCTATTTTTATTTATTTATGCCAATTTACTTATTTATTCAAACGGGCAACAAAGAGATTTAGCAGGCCTTCACCCAAAGAGGTGTCCACATTAGCAATACAGACAACAATTAAATACTAACTAAACTACGAAATTAACACTAGTAACTAACAATTTTGTAATGTAAATAATTATGTGGAAATAAAAAAGGCTTATTATTATTCTGCCAATTTACATACATAACCAGATAACAGCATAACACTGCTATTGCCATCATGTTACATGGTCACTTATCATATTATTCTTGCATATTTTGACACGCTTCAATCATAGTGGTAATGCCATCTAGCTACTATAGTTGGAACGATTAGGCCATTACGATCATGATTATAATATGAATTGTTATGTTATGATTACAGTTGCATTAAATACACCAGCCCAGTATATAACAGCAAATCAGCCCAGTTAAAGGCATACCAGTAAATTTAGCCTATAACCTATAATAATATTAATAAAAATAAATTCTTAAAATTCATCTACAATATTTATGATACTTTCCCTTCATTTAACGTTCGTTTTTTCCACCCTGTTATTTAAAACGGTGGCGGAGGCCTTCACCCGGAAAGGGGTTCCTGACCAAAACTAAAATAACCATATTATTATACTATTGATTTTTTTGTAACAGGAAATAAAAGGCTTTTATATTTTTTTATTATTTTTTTATTATTTAAAACGATAATGAAGTGCAACCACAGAATGTTGGCTGGAAGAAATCGCTCTTAGCGATAAGACCGCCTAGATGAACATTACTGTATCTGTTTTTCTCTTTTTTGCCTGTAATTTTTAAATGTACAATAAAGTGAATTGAATTGAATGTTTATTTGTAGGTGACATTCATAAGCAAGCACGTGCCGGTGCACCCGCACGTGTACACCAACGGCCACATCTGCCTGTCCATCCTGACGGACGACTGGACGTCCACCATGACCGTGCAGTCCGTCTGTCTGTCCATCGTGTCCATGCTCAGCAGCTGCAAGAAGGTGACCACTTCTATATCTCTATGTGAAGTCCACCAAAAAACGGATTGGGGCACCGTTTGGAGGACGGGTTTAGCACAACATATCCCATAGGGTCGAAGTGTCGCCAGGTATTCTTGACCCCCTTCTTAGGGGAATAGATAAGATAAGTTATGCCATAATTATTACAGCAATCTGTCAAGGCTATTTGACAAATATGATAGTATAAAAAAAGAAACACAAAATACATTTATTTTTGCGACAAAACAACTTAGGGATCCGTCAAAATTGATATTTTCTGTCGGTGTCTCTGTCCGTATTAACTCGCAAACCATTGGACCGATTGAGGTGAACCTTTGTACATAGTAAATCTATCATCATTGCCTGGTAATGATGGGAAAATGAAGCGTCAGTGGGGTCGGGGATAAGACGCGGCCTCATCATATCGAAAGGTCCTAAGTTCGATCCCCGGCTGGGCCATGTACCAATGGGTTTTTTCTCGAAACTTAAGTACATTTACTGACTGCTCTCAAACGGCGAAGGAAAACATCGGGAGGAAACCTGCGTACGCCGAAGAAGAAATTATTAGGCGCATGTGAAGTCCACCAACCCGCACTGGGCTAGCGTGGTGGACTATAGCCCGAACGCCCTCGTTGAGAGGGTAGGCCTGAGCCCCAGCAGTGTCGACATTAATAGGCTGTTGATGATGATGGGAAAATAACGCAAATTTTCCACTCTATATCCTCTCTCTTTCTGCTCTCAACTAACTCTATTTATTTTCAGAAAAAGGTGCCGTTTGATAATGCCAGTTACCTTCGGAGCTGCGGCAAAAGGCCTAATATGTGGAACTACGGTTTTCCTGGTACATATTAACTGACATAAAACTTTTATAGGCACTTGCATATTATTATACCTAGTACTATCTCAGCTAGACACCAAATCCCACAATATACATTTTTAGGACAACTAATGATAACAGATCGAATCAGAAATGAAGATATCTGCAGGAGAACCAAGGTCACCGACATAGCTTAAAGAATTGCGAAGCTAATGTGGCAGTGGGCGGGGCACATCGCTCGTAGAACTGACGGCCGTTGGGGCAGAAAGGTTCTCGAGTGGCGACCACGTATCGGAAGACGCAGTGTAGGCCTCCCACAAGGTGGACCGACGATCTGGTGAAGGTCGCGGGACCCGGCTGGATGAGGTTAGCGCTGGCGCATGACCGATCGTCGTGGAGATCCCTGGGGAAGGCCTTTGGCCAGCAGTGGACGTCTGCAGGCTGATATGATGAAATAAAAGAGACCACCTTGAGAAGATTCCGCCAAAAACTTACACACTTCTTCAAACTTACATTCTACTACCAACTTTTAAACTTTTGACGATTTTTTTTTCTTTTTCAGATGATAAGGCCTAACACAGCTGTGCGTCGCTTTAACGAGTATGGACGATAAATTTCAGTGCCGATGTGTTAATGCATCGTCGGCGAGCGAAGTGTGACCGGTTTTGGTTAAAGAAAACAATATACATACCTACATATCTTCACGCTATGTCCCTGACGGTGTAGGCAGAAAGAACGGAGCGCCAAGTATCGCGATCCTGACACACCTCAATAACGAAAACAATATAAAATCTGAGATAACAGTTGAGGAGGCAGCAGTTTGCAAAACGTCACAAAATCCAATCAACAGCTACATTTTCATCTGTGATTTTTTAAATAAAAATTTCTATGTTTAATTGTTTTTCGAATTGTAAACTCAAAGCATGTTTCTTTTTTTTTTTTTTTATTTTTTTTTTTTTTTTTTAATGGCAATCGTCCGGTTTGGACATTGTGCCAGTGTCACGTCAATTTTATATTAAATAAATATTTCGGCGTTTAAATTTTGAATTTTGTTTTTATTTACATCGATCAGAAAAGTTGTTAGTTTAAGTTAGTAGTTATAAGGTTAGTACAAGCATGTAAAGGTAGTTAGTAAGTATTGTTAATAATAAAATAAAAAAATTATTATGTGCAAATAAAAGTAGGTACCTACTACCTTACCTATTTATAATTTAAGATCATTTTTGATGCAGAAGTCTGCTAAAATTTGGTATATAGATATATCCTTTGAGGACAACAGGCATTTTATATTTGTGGGAAAAGGGGTTCTCAGCCTTTCAAGCGCTTCTAGGAACCAAGATCGGTTAAATCTTGGACATACAAAAAATAAATGGTTGAGGTCACCGTCGGCGAGCCCACATTCACATAAGGACGAATCCCTAACATGTATCTTAGCCAGATGGGATGGGGAACCACAATGTCCCAGTCTTAGGCGAATGATAAGTGATGTAGCTAGTTTGCTCATGCGGAACTTACCGAACCAGGGCTTTCTGGGGATCGCCGGCTGTATACTTGCATAGTAACTGCCTTTTGATTTGCTTGTTGCCCTCCATTGGGCAGACCAGACTTTTTTTAGATGAATGTTGGGAATCGATAATAGATCATGACAATAATTTCTAAAAGGCACCTTATCTCCACAAACTACTGCGTCTTTGGCCACCTGGTCCGCTCGTTCGTTGCCGGCGACTCCAGTATGGCCGGGGATCCATGCAAGGGTTATTTCATACCCTAGCCGTTTACAATTTATTATGGCTTCTTTAATTTGAAAAATGATTGGATTGTGTAATTTGTTAGAAAAAGGATTAGTTAGAAGGGTTTGAAGAGCACTTCTGGAGTCAGAAAAAATGATGGATTTTTTAAGTTTCATTAATCCGCTGTATTTAATACCTTCTAGTATACCCAAGCACTCGCCTGTAAATACGGAGGCTTCTGGTGGGCATTTAATTTTTTGTACAATATTGTATTGCTGGTGGAAAGTACGTGTTTCTTTTACTCTCAGATTCTTTTACTATTAAAATTTAACTTTATACAAGTTTTTTTTTATTTCTATTGATTACCTAACTACCTCCCCAACTAGGTATTTATTCCTCTCCGGCCAATAGGTAACTTTTTTAGGGACTGCGCAAACGAAGCGGAAATTTGCCCGCGCACTTTTTGACGTCAGTGTCAAATGAACCATATCACTATACCCTAAAGAACAAAATCGTAAAAACGATTCGGCGTCGCCTCGCGTTCGAGGTCATTTTTTTCTTTAGGCTAGTGATGATATGGTTCATTTGACAATGACGTCAAAAAGTGCGCGGGCAAATTTCCGCTTGGTCTGCCTCGACCCTTACATTTCACTTTTTAAACTGATGAGGTAAGTAGGTAATCAAAATGTAGGTATCTGTATCAACAAATTTTAAAAAAAACTATTTTTAACAACCTACATGTACGAACAATGACATGACAATTGATTGTCAACAGTAGCACATCAAACTAAAATCGGAATAAAACTATCATATCGCGATTATTTTATTATCTCCAAAATGTCTGTGAGTGCTCGCGGCTCGACAACGAGCAAGTGCGGCGCGGCGCGCGAGCGGCTCGGCTCCGGCGCGAGCGACGACCCGCGGCGGCTCTATAGTTTGTCGCTGTCGCGAATCAACAACCACAAAGACTTCGCAAACTGCCTCAAACCATCGCCCTTCGTAGGCCACCTACCCATTAACTTACCTACTTTTTATTGCTACGGGGGCAACAAGCATGCGGCACTCCTGATGTTAAGAGGTCACCGCCCTCTATAGACACCTGCAACACCTATAATCACGCATTTGCGGCTGAAAGCAAAATAAAATAGATGATGTTCCTAAGTGAACCGCAAAGTATATATGGTAAAACAAACTTGTTTTTGCTGTCAGTACCTTGCTCGCACATGAGGCCGAGACGAAAATAATGTTTGTTTTCATAAGACAGCTAAGAAAAAACGGAAGGTGCCTAGCTACCTATAGTGAAGAATGGTAGGAGAATCAGTACACAAGGCATTCCCGCCACCGCACCTCTCCCCCTGCAACTCCTCTACTGCGAGGATCAACAGGGGTACCAAACACAAAACACCTACCGGTGAGGGTAGGTGAGTCCCTGGGACTGACTCTACGCTACCTTGGGCCCGAGACAAATTAATAGAAGAATTAAAGGAAAGAAGTAGGAAAAAGTTTCCACTTCAGTACACAAGGCAGTCCAAAATAGTCCTTAGCTCTTTGGACTTCAGGTTTATGGGCGACAGTGACCACGTACCATCAGCCGGCCGTCTGTCCGTTTGCCGTTTGAGACGTTTGAAACTTTTTTTCCAGAGTCTCCGCTGGGTGTACGGCTATAACACCAGAGTGGGCGTCATTAACCTCAACACGAGGGGCAGCACCACGTGCTTGTACGCCGCCTCCAACTGCGGCATCCTCTACAACTGGACCACCAACCAGATGAGGATTCTTCAAGGACATGTTAGTCTCAGAATCATGCGTTTTAACATCACTGATAAGCTTCTGTAAACACCAAGTAACAAATGAGCATTGAACAAGTTTTTAGTGGTCGTACCACTCAATATTGTTCAAAATTGTTTGCATAGCTACGACGCAGCATAGGCAGGCCTCCCACAAGGTGGACCGACGATTTGGTGAAGGTCGCGGGACCCGCGGCTGTATGAGGTTAGGGCTGGATCGGTCGACACAGAGATCTTTGGGGGAGGGCTTTGTCTAGCCGTGGAGGTCTTTCGGCTGAAATGATGATGACAATATATCTACAGGCAAAGATTGTTTAAATACTCGATGTCTACAGGCCATGGTCGAAATGTTAAGGCGTATTCCAGACACACGCGGCCTGCGGTGGCGGTCTACCGCAGGCCGCAGCTTCAATATGAAAACGCAGGCCGCGCGTGTCTGAAGTCTCACAACATTACGTATGGAATACAATAGGCCGCCACCGCCACCGCAGGCCGCGTGTGCCTGTGATACGCCTAAATCATGTGCACGTAACGAAGACACTTCTACAGGTTTATTATTAGATCGAAGCGACAAACGGCAGCTGTCACTTGGCAGATAAAATAAAACCAAATAAATTCTTCATCTGAATTAAAGACTAGTCGAGAGATGTTGTTCATTCAAAAATGCGAATGGTACATTATTGCAGAGGCACATGGTAACGTGCATAGCGGCGGATAATGACGGCAGATGGCTGGTGACCGCCGACACGGGCTCGGAGAACATCATCATCATATGGGACAGCCTCGACTACTTCCCCCAGAAGACCATATTCTGCCCCCACGGCGGGCACAGGGTGGCGAGGGTGGCGCTCAGCGGAGATGCCAAGTATCTCCTCAGCTTGGGCTACTCGGAGAAATCGCTACTTCATTGGTGGATTTGGTCTTATGGACTGGACCAGCCACATGGTATGCTTTTTATTTTGCCTTGGGCAGTATAAGATTCTTTTAACGCGGACGCATTCGCGGGGCGTCCGCTGGTGATTCATCAACATCATCAACAGCCTATTAATGTCCCCACTGCTGGGGCTCAGGCCTACCCTCTCAACGAGGGCGTGCGGGCTATAGTCCACCACGCTAGCCCAGTGCGGGTTGGTGGACTTCACATGCGCCTAAGAATTTCTTCTTCGGCGTATGCAGGTTTCCTCACGATGTTTTCCTTCACCGTTTGAGAGCAGTCAGTAAATGTACTTAAGTTTCGAGAAAAAACCCATTGGTACATGGCCCAGCTGGGGATCGAACTCCGGACCTTTCGATATGATAGGCCGCGTCTTATCCCCTACGCCACTGACGCTCTTGATTAGTTGGTGATTAGTTAAGTTGAATTTATTTACATTATGCCATAAGTAGGTAATTTCCAGTTACGTTGAACGTCAGTGGCGTCGGGGATAAGACGCAGCCTATCATATCGAAAAGTCCGAAGTTCGATCCCAGGCTGGGCCATGTACCAATGGGTTTTTTCTCGAAACTTAAGTAGGTACAATTACTGCTCTCAAACGGCGAAGGAAAACATCGTGAGGAAACCTGCATACGTCGAAAGAATTCTTAGGCGCATGTGAAGTCCACCAACCCGCACTGGGCTAGCGTGGTGGACTATAGCCTGAACGCCCTCGTTGGGAGGGTAGCCCTGAGGCCCAGCAGTGGGGACATGTTAATAGGCTGTTGATTTGATTTTAATTTCGAGTTCGAATGGAGGTGGACATACCGCGCGACTGGGTGCTAGCGATGGAGTTCAACCCAGACAACTCCGAGCAGTTCGTACTGTTGACGAAGCAAGACATCTGGATCGGTGTATCGGCGGTTAGTAAACCTAACTACATGCGAAAGTGAGTTTGAGATCCTTTAGTTACTTTCGTAGATAACTGTTTTTCGTAACCAGTTATCTAAGCGGTCATTATTGTCCATTTTCACAACCAATGTTCTAACCCAAATGACAAGAAAATACATTTTCAAAGTCGCAAAACAAAAACTTGGTCCGTTTGAGGAAGGCTGACGCTCGTACGCTCGACCGCACCTAAGTGGAAACAAAACCAGTACAAGCCGGTCTCTCATAGTATTGAAACTCCCTAGTAGCCTAGGTCAAAGTGCCAGCTCAAGGTCAACGTGCGGTCAAAGTGCTTCCACTGACTTGCGGTCGACTGTACCGGTATATTTAACTACTTACTGTAAAAAAATATATATTGTGATCAGAAAGTCTTCGTAATGGAACGTGGAGTACTAAAAGAATCCGAGGACTACGAGCTCAAGGTGCGGAAAGTGGAGAAGAAGCTGCACTCTGACTTCGGGCGGCTGACTTGCCTCACCTTCGTGACGGCCACCCGCCAGATCCTGGTGGCCACCAGCCGCGGCGGCGTGCTGGTGTACGGCTACGCGCTGCAGTACCGGCTCAACGACGCGGTGGACTATAGCAACCACAAGAACCTCAAGTTCATCAAGGTGCTGAAGGTCGAGAGGAACAGGATCAATGTCATTAAGAGCATTGACAAGTGAGTGTAGGTTTTAGTATCCTACCGACTGCGCCATGTAGAGTTCGTGTACACTGTGACATGCAGACTGACTTTTTTTGAAGCCTGAGTGTTATGAAAGTATTCAAGTGAGTGTACTAGATTTTGACGCCAATCTCGCTCGTGCTACTCTAGGTGTGCTAGGATATACTTTTTAGGTTTGTGATATCTGTCCCCGATACTTGTATGTGGAACTTCTGCGACAGAACCTTAATATAACCGCTTAAATACTACAATAAAAAAGGATAGGGGGTTTTCTTCATACATTCGAGGTTACTTTGTGCCCTTGGATCAGGGAATGGTTTGCGTGAGATCTGATGGTGGCTGTTTGGAGTACGGGTGGAGCAGGTCCAGAGTGCCGTACACACCTCACTGATCAGGCAAGCCGTTTTCATCACGGACCAGTCCGAATAATAAAGATCTAAAATGGCATCAAATGTATAAAAGTATTCTGGCTGGTCCCTGGGGAAAACGGCGTGCCTGATCAGTGAAGTGAGGGGCTCCTCCATCCGTACTCCGAACAGCCATCATCAGATCTCACGCAAACCATTCCCTGACGGAAATCCAAGGGCTCAAAGTGACTTCGAGTGTATGAAAAGACCCCTGGCACTCATTTTTTTTGAGAGTTAATAGTGACGTGAATTGTTAGCGTGATAGTGACGGGCAACAGCGCGGGCGAGCTGCACTTCTACGACGACCAGATGAGGCTGGTGTACTGGGCGCACGGCTTCACCGTGGACTCCGTCAAGGGGCTCAGCTTCAACGTGTCACCCAGGAGCTACAAGATATTCGACCCCTTGTGTGAGACAGTTTCTTCCATCAACAGCCTAATAACATACCCCATTGTTGGGCTACAGGCCTACCCTCTCAACGAGGGCGTATGGGCCGAGTGCGGGTAAATTCCTCCTTTGGCGTATGCACGATGTTTTCATTCACCGTTTAAGTACAGTAGGTAAATGTACTTAGGTTTGAGAAAAACCCATTGGTAGGTACATGGCACGACCAGGGATCTAACTCCGGACGTCTCGACATGACAGGCCGTGTCTCGACCACGCACCGCTTTCTAGATTGTAGCAGGCCAGCGTCACTCTGCAGTTTAGGTACGAGTGCGGGTGTCGTCAACGGCACTCAAGTTAGTCGGGTGCCGCATTTCTGACGTGAATTTGGTGTGATGTGAGTAGGTTCAGCCTGCGTCCGTGCCTTGAAGGTTCTTTGATAGCTCACGCCTTGAAAGCAACTTGATTAACAATACTAAAATACTGTACGAAGCTAATGTTACCAGGCAACAGCTGGATTTATCTTCATCCACAGGAACCCAGGGTGTCCATAGAACCTATTTATTTCGGATTCTACTCTGTTCTCTGAAATGTCACCATAACTCATCAAAATCCTTGAATTTTTTTCAGGTAAGAAACTGTGCCCGTGTTGGGAGAAGGTGGAGATGGCGGTGGACCCAGAGACGGGCGTGGTTCGACAGAAGCTGCTCAAGAAGCAGCTGCCGACTGACGCTACGACCAAGGGCAAGCCGTTCATCGTCAGGGATTTCATTGTTTGTAAGGTTTTTGCCCATTCCCTAATTAGGTATTACTAGTTCAGGAGTGGTAGCGTTATTGTGGTTGTGGACAAAGAAAAATTCGAGTTGGCTAGCTATTAGTGAAGTGAATTTATTTACAAAGATCCCTAGCTATGTACAAAATGCAAGTTCGCAACTAGCGTAGTATCAGCGCAGCGTAACAATACCTGCCGACCAATCACCGGGCGGGACAAGGCGGCGCGTTGCGCGATGGTACAGCTAACTTCAGTGTACATTAGTAATTTCTCAATTAACCCTACAATTTCAGGCACCCTCAACCAGGGCATCGGTTTTGTGGACTTCGTCACCGAGAAGATAGTCACCTTTCTGGATTACAGAACATCCTATATTACAGCGATGTCGGCACACCCAGAAAAGTGAGTTCTAATCTACATAAATACTTATTTTTTATTTTTGGATAAATGTATTTATGACCAAGTTATAAGGATTCCCATTTCATCACCTGGCAATATTTAACTAGAAAGAAAACCTTAATTTTAAGTTTATTTTATTAAACACCAACCTTTGCTAGTATTGTGCGGCAGCGAGAGAGGGCGGACAGACGGGGGCAATTCTTTTTATTAATTTTGACTGTTTGTTAACTCTATCTGGCCTACTGTTGGCTTAGTTGGTAGTGACCCTGCCTACGGAGCCAGAGGTCGTGGATTCGATTCCCACCCGGGGCCGACATTTGTGTGATGAGCATGTCTGTTGGTTTTCGAATTCTGGGTGTTTGTATGTATTTAAGTATTTATTTTTAAAAGTATACATATAATTATTAAGTATGTAATGTAAGTATTAAATGTAATTATTAAGTGTGTAGCCGTGTGTGAATTTGTCCAAAAAAATAAAACTATTATTATTTAAAAAAATCTTTTTCCTGACTTTGCTAAAGCCATGAAATATGTGATGTAGGGAGATAGTGTGCGTGGGCAACCAAGACGGCACCGTGGAGCTGGTGGACTTCGTGAGCCGCCGGGTGCTGGGGCGGCTCGAGCTCCGGCAGACCTATAAGGTGGTCGTGCCGCCCAGGGACGACTCCATCACCTGCAACTACGAGGTCACCATACCGGACCTCTCAGTCACTTGCATCAAGTACTCCCCCTCAGGTGGTCAGCCCTCATACCTTCTTCAGAGGTATCGTCAGAGCGATTTGGAACAAACTGACACACATAGCTTATCTTCTGAGGGGGCCAGGAATACCTGGCGACACTTCGACCCTATGGGATCTGTTGTGCCAAACCCCTGTCCGCCAAACGGTGCCCCAATCCGTTTATTTGGTGGACTTCACACACGCCTTAGAATAGTAAATACCAGTCTTCGGCGTATGCAGGTTTCCTCACGATGTTTTCCTTCACCGAAAAACCTGTGGTATTCTAATAAACCGTACTTAAGTTTCGAAAAACTCATTGGTACGGGCCAGGATCGAACCCGCGACCTCATGAACGTGCGGCGAGTGCACAACCAACTAGGCTACCACGGCTCATTACACACATAGCTTATATCATCATCAGAATGTAGACTGTAATAGGTAGTAGGTACCTACTGTAGCCAGCGGAACAAACTGGTTCAAAAAAATAGACTGAGGGCAGTCAGGAAATGTACGTAATTTTATCATCATATCAGCCGTTGGAAGTCCACTGCTGGGAATAGGTCTCCCCATGAACACCCGGTCCCCGACGTCCGCATCCGGCCACCCTTAAAAATCCATTTGGTACATGAGACCGGGGATCTAACAACTAAAATATGCTAACTGCACAACCTACCTTCTAATTTACCCTAAGGGTTAATTGTCTGGAAGAAATCGCTCTTAGCGATAAGACCGCCTAGATGTACATTACTGTATCTGTTTTTCTCTTTGTCTGTAATTTTTAAATGTGCAATAAAGTGTATTGAATTGATCTTCCTAGATTCGTAACAATTGAAACAAACAAAAAAGTTATGCGACAGTTGTATAGACAGGTCTACACTTGGCATGCGGCCTGAATACTGGACAGCTGCTGTTCCTGGATCCCACCACAATGGACATCCTGACCAAGACGCCGTTCAAAGACACCAGCTTCGCGATAAAAATGATTAATTACAGCTGCGACTCCTTGACCATGGCTTTTGCTGTAAGTACTTACCAACTTTTTGGCTTGTATAGTTCGCCCGTGAATCTTTCTGGCCGTTAAGTGAAGTTGATTGATTCCTGCCCAGTGACTAATTTTAAGTATCAAAGGGGAGCTGTGTGTGAGGTTCACGCTCATTCAAATTCAAGAAATAGGTCATTCAAGAATTAGGCTCGATTAACCGAATCAAAATTTTCAAAGTCTTTGACATCTCTACGCATCATTAACTCAATTACGCACACATAGACTGTGAACACTGTCAGCGAAGGCAATCTGTGACTATATTCACCCAAACGCCAAAACTTCGAAACTTGTAATCCAATCCAATGAAAATTATTTTATGTAAAATAACGCATGATCCGCCACGGGTTTACCCGGTTCTTTTCTGGTTGCAGGACTTGGGCAAAACCGTGTGCGTATACAAATACGACTGCGGCAATTTCAAATGGACCTTCGTCGGGAAGCACCGGGCCCACTACAAGGACATCAGCGCGGTGTTCTTCCTGCCGCGGAAGAACGACGACGAATGGAAGCTGATCTCCATCGGCGCCGACCGCGTCATGGTGGAGTACGACATCGGGATGAGCTCGGCGGAGCACTTGGAGCTGCTGAGCTTGGACCGGATGGACCAGACGGCGGTGCCGCTCGCCGCCGTGGACTGGCCCACGCCTCAGCATGTAGCCTCGGAGGAGTGTCGCACTGATCTGCCCATGATCATCGTTGCTACTGATGAGGTGATTGCTTGTATCCAGAGCTAGGACATTTGGTGGCACGAAGCACGGTGAGGGTATGGTGAGAGGAACGAGGGTACCATAGAGTCACTGTGTTGTAGTATTATTTTAGAATACAGGAGTTAGCACGTTGAAGTGGCAGTGGGCTGGTCACATCTGTCGGAGATACGATAACCGCTGGGGTAGACGTAGACGAGTTCTCGAGTGGAGACCACGACTAGGCAAGCGTAGTGTGGGACAGCTGCGTAGGGCGGCTGGCAGTGACTGGATGCGGAGAGCCGAAGATCGGACTCAATGGCGCGCCTTGGGGGAGGCCTATGTCCAGCAGTGGACTAGTGTAGGCTGATGATGATGTGTGTAAGTGTAAGAATTTGTAACCTTTCGTATTGTCCTCCAATAACTATTGGCTCTGGCCTTGTTTTAGTACCTTATCTTACCTACGTGTATCGCAATACCCCCGCAGTTCAAGTACAAACTAGTGAACTACGACACAACCATGACGATGGCGACGGTGCTGGGGCCGCGCTACGAGCACCCTGTCAGCAAGCTGAAGCTGGTGACGAGGAGGGAGGGAGACCAGGCGGAGACGTACCTGCTGTTCGCGACCAGGAACCTGGTGGGGCTGCAGAAGTTGCCGCTCGACGGGAACCCCTGGAAGCATGTCGCGCTGCTCGGCCATCCCAATCAGGCGCGCTACTTTTGGTTATACCTTCTGGTTTGTTTTGAAAGCAGCATGTAATCAGCTGTGCGACGTCCGCTGCTAGACAAAGACCTTCAGTTCTCCCTCCACATCTCGTTTATGGTGGCGGGATGGGACTGGTCGATGCCCCAAGGGCTGGAACTCCACCTGGATGGAGTCATGCTACAATTAAGCTTCAAACTTGATGTTCATGTTTGCTCTGTAGGTCACTATGATGAGCTTTCGCGACGACAGCGGGAGCCTGTTCACCATTGGTGCTAAAGATGCCTGCATGTGCCAATGGGCCGCCAACTTTAGGTACATACTTATAAGAAAACATGTACTTTACTTACCTATCTATTGAAGCTAAATAGTTTTTTTTGGTCAGAATCTTTCTGATCCGTGGAACGCACTAATCTCAGTCGGATTTGAAAAACAGCCAATATATTCTTGAAGGTTGTCGAACGAAGGTACGGTCAACCGCACGTCAGTGGAAAGAAAACCAGTGTAAACTGGTCTCTCATAGTATTGAAATAATAGCCTAGGCCAGCTCAAGGTCAAAGTATTTTCACTGACGTGCGGTCGACTGTACGGCTAGATCGGTATTTTGTATTCGGCCTGGCGCAGTGCTCTGTTTTTGTCCCTTGCAGCTCAGTGGACAAAACGTCGCTCCAGGGCGGCATCGACCTGGACCCCTACTACTGCCTCATCGAGCACGGCCGGCCGGGCTGGCTGTTCCACGAGATCCGGGACCTGTTCTACTACATCCAGATCTTGTGCCAGGGCACCTTCTCGCCGGCCAAGCGCCGCGTTAACGACTACATATCCATCGAGTCGCTGCCCGATCTCATGAGGGCGCTGGGCTTCTTCCCTTCAGAGTATGAGGCAAGGGCATACGGGTACAAAATATATCTTCATGCCGTGTCCCAAGCGAGGTGGGCAGGAGGAACGGAGCGTCAAGCATCAATTCTGAGTTCTGACACATCTTTTGCGGCCTTTGGCTCGTAATATTATTATCTTTTTAAGCTTACTGTGGTTTTAGAGTGAAGCTTAAGTATACTTCCTTGCATTAGGTGTGAAAAGCACTATGTATGCCTCGGCCTTCTAACTCACACTTTTCCAACAATTGTTTACAACAATGTATTAATGTGGTTTCTCATACACTGTGAATTTCTGATTGCAGGTAGAAAACTTATTGGTGGAAGCAAAGTACAAGGTGTACCTACGGAACCCGGTAACGGAGATCGATTTTGAGGAGTTCGTGAAGCTGTACCTGAACCACCGGCCGGCCTTCGGAGACAGCATCCGGAGGATCAAGAGCGCCTTCAAGACGTTCGCCAAGTGCCGCCGCGAGGAGTACTTCATCAACCGGCAAGACTTCATTCACGTGCTCGGCGATTACGGTAATCAGTCACTTTTTTAAAGGGTTTTAAGGCATTGGAAACAGAGCATTTTAGGGTAGTCGTAGTTTTTAATAATCAAGGGGTGGGGTACAACTAGCGACAGACAGCGATGCACTTTTCAATTCTCTTTAAATTGATAGCTTTATGATTTAGCGAGGAACAATATGGAACGAACTGGACGGTATATGTAATTAAACGCTTGTTTCCCGCACAATTTTTAAAAGCATCTTGAGGTAAAAAAGACCACTTTCCCTAAATGTCCACTTTCCCAAAATGACCACATTTTTAAAGCTACTTCTGATGATGGGTGCCGCCACCGCCCTATTATATCCGTAATACTGATGCAGGTGAGAATTTCTCCACGGAGCTGTCGTGGTACCTGCTGTCCATACTGGCGGGGCAGAGTTTCGAGGACAGGGCGCAGCAGACGGATGAAGACTTCTCCTTCTTGCCAGAGGTACCTGTGCATTACCAAGGCTTTCGCGCTTGGGCAGATGCTTTCTGGCTAGATGAAGCGAGGAGTAGTAGACTGTTATAGCAGTGAGGCATCATGAACCATGGTTCCATTTTAACCTATTTTGGACAAACCCACATGTTTTGTCCGTAGACACAGAGTAAGTAATTGCCGTAGACGTACTGATTGGCACAAACGTATGTAATCGCGCGACTGTCACATTAGGCGCGTCCACACTAAGCGAGCAGCCGCGCGCGGCAAACGCCGTACCTTATTTAAATACCTACGTATTCTTTTGTAGAAACTCCAAATCCCCGACATACTGGACAATATAATGGGTATTCGCGACTCGGACAACGACCAGATGTCCGCCATGTCCGTCGGCTCGCAGGCCGTCAGCGGCGGCTCTTCAGAGGAGTCAGACGCCAAGATAAAAACATACTTCTAGTCGTGTTTGTACATTTTTATTTTTTCTCCTCTATAAATAAAATTAACAACACGAGAGACGATTCGTTTGATTTATAGTGCGACACGCAAGTCTAAAGATGGATTCACAATGTGTTCCGAACGAACCCTGTGTCAAATAATATTATATAATCTGTAGCTTTAAGTACCACTTTAAGTAGAACTAAAGAGCGTGGAACTCCAATCATGTTTTATACTCAAACACAATGAAAACCACGCGCCCTGCACACGCCGCAAAAGCTAGTGAGAAAAAAGGGAATAGAAAATAAACCCCGGTAAGCATTGTGAAGCCAGCTTTAGACTTAGGGTCACTACGTGTACACCCACCTGTATAACCATGCAATAAAGTGCATGGTGGGTGGCCATAACAAAGTTCCATCGCGAAAAGTAAATGTTTAGCAGTTTGATGGATTTTCAAATTGACAGTTTGAATACTAGCACAACTCCAGAGGAAGGATAGTAAGTCAGTAAATACAAGTTTCTAGTGCACAACACAACATTCATCTGAAGATCTGTCTGTCGAAATGTCATAGAAAATGATAATATTTAATATGCTGTATGACAGTGCCCTTAATTTCATTCGGTCATTCTTCCTTCCGTCAATGGTTGCCGCATGAGCGAGACACGTATTCTATCTAATTAGTGCACGAGACACTGCATAAGAATTTAGTTTATGTTTTATTATTATAATTTAGTTTATATTTTACTAGACTGCCTAGATATCACAAGTAGGTATTCAAACAGCCCGGCTGGTAATGTGTTGTATGCTGTGTGTAGGAGCCTTTATAGACAATACATTATCTATGACTACCGGAATATGGTGCTTTTATTTCCAATCTTTAAAACTTAACAATTGGCGACGAGATGGTGAACGAAGAAGAAGCAGCAGCAGGCCAGGCCTCGCGACCGCCACAGATTTCAGCAAATTTCATCGAGTTTTTCGACAAAAAACTGTAATTTGTCAGGTATGGCCAGGTCAGAAGGCACCTTTCGTATTTACAAAACAATGGATGAGGGAGGATAGTAAAAAGAGCTTTGCGATTTAATTTCGCCGGAAACACCACAGGAAAAGTCGTCATACCTACACCGAAAAGAATGCTGACAGAACCAAGGCCGTTAGAGATAGCAGAATATTTTAGATTCCATCATTGCCGTCAACAAGAGGGCGAGTCAGCGAGATTTAGCAAATTTGAAAAAAATGGGCACTTGCAGATTTATAAACACTGCTCTCCGCAACCAATTCACATGTTACAATTGTCATGCCTTTCATAAACTTATTCAGGTCAATGATACACAACGACCCCAATTATCTCAGTTTCTCGCCTATATCTGCTATACGGTGCATCCTAGCGCAAAATTACTTACAACAAATTGAAGAGCATGAAATTTTAAGACTAATGAGTACCAAAACTGAATAATTCGGTCGAGCGATATAGTAGAAAATCATGGTCAAAAACGAAGTTTTTACCCATCTTTATAAATAACTGGGTAGTGGTTTTTGTTGTGGGTACTTTAACACCAATATTTCAAAAGATAATTATGGACTAATAAAATCCCTGTATTTAAATTAATAGATTTGTTACAGATCCAACACAGTTTATGGCATCTAGCTCCAATTCGTCATCAATGCTAAATACATTGAATATTGAAAATAAGACAACAAAGTGTCAGTCAGTACCTGCTTTACATCCAACACAGTCTCAAGCTGTTCATATATTGAAAAGAACACTGGACCTTTACTCGACAAGGAAAAGACACCATGTACCAAAGATTCTCAACTCAAGAATGTGACTAAAAATAAAACGATTAATACATAAAATAAGCAAATTGTCGCCAAAGTAAACCCGATTGCAAGATTTAGGCAATGTACTATCACTATGCGATGACTATTCGGCCGAGTTCATTGAAAAAGAGGTAGAGACTTGTTGGAAACATCAAATTTATGAAGGCAACACCATTATTTAATTGTTAAACTAGACCACAGATTACTCATATTTTTCTGTATATTCCATCTTGATCCGCTCTCTGGACCACGTGCAAAATAAAAGAAGTTTTCATACAATTTGATTTAATTATTAAAAACAACACAGTCCACTAGCCGCAGACCCCAACAAATGGTCCTTCGAAAGGTGTGTGATCGGCCACGACAAAATTTACAAGATTGTATCGAAGTTTGCTGATTTTTACCGCGTGCGCAGTCGACGCACGCCTCGAGGTGGCGCCGACAGAAAACTTCAGACAAGCCAGGTACAACAGCAGATTCAGCGAATATCAACAAGAAAAGTAAGAATTGTCACGATCTATACTCCAAAATCAAGTTTTTTCATCAGTTACATTCTACGTCATCACATCGGAATTTACGAGACTTCTACCCTACCATAAGGCAACCTCCGGAAAAACAACCGGTCCTGGACATCACTACGCTCGGCGATAGCCATTGGTCAGAAGAAAGAAGTTTGAACTGTCAATCAGCAAGACAGCCAATCGGCGAAGTTTTAGCACATTTTAAGGTTATAATATAATTAAGCTAACTTTTAAGAAGTTCACGTGTTATCTCTAAAACTGTTTTTACTTCACATATCATTTAAAAAAAAGGGTTTAGCTAGCCATGTCTGCCGACTTGAAGCGCCTTGTGGCGTCTCGTGGCTACTACATAAATGGCGGCCTAACGCGCATTCACGATTTATCCAATCTGGATTTAAATTCATTAAATTTAACCCAGTTAACGGCGCGCCGCGACAGGCTACTAGAAACTTTCAAAGAATACGATGCAGTGAATGTAGACATCATGTTGTTGGAACCAAAGGACGCCGAAAATGTGGGCGAGGCGGAAGACAAATACATGCAAACACTTGCACGTCTGAATGAAAAAATACAAACAAAAGCAGGCTGCACAGTTCGTTCCCCCGCCAAAACAGCAACTAGCCGCAGACCCCAACAGACTGTATAGACACATATTGCCCAAAATTTGAAATAAAATTCAGCCATAAAACGCCCAAGAGCGAAAGCACGTCTCAACCGCCACAACAAAATTAAAAGTTCAAGCTTCCGATCGCTCCTTAACTGGCTCTAAATCGTCATCAATGCTAAAAACATTGAATATTGAAAATGAGATACAACATGTGCAGCTTTACATCCAAGACAGTCAGTCATCTAGCAGTTCGAATATTGAAAAGAACACTGATCCTTTACTCGACAAGAAAAGACACCATGTACCAAAGATTCTCAACTCCAGAATGTGACAACGCCTAAAAAGAAAACGATTAATACATAAAATAAGCAAATTGTCACCAAAATACAAGCGGTACAAATGATGAATACAAAAAAAAATCTAGAAAAGTAGCTCAATTTTATGTCAAGAGCTATTGCAGCATTGTAGCAGCTACGAGCATTGCAGTTTGGCAAAGATCAGTCATTTGAAAAGTTGACCAAAAATATGGGTGATAGTTCCAAAAACCTGTTTTGGATGCAAATAAAAATGAGCATGAAGATCGTGAAAGCCAGATGGTTCACCCTAGAAGAGAAGATAATTTCAATGTCTATCCTAAAATAAAGTCTGAAATGTTAAATTTTTTGAAAAAGATCTTCATTTTACCTTCACGGACGACATTGAAATAAATAATATTTGCTGTAATTATGATTTTATTTCAGGCATTTCGTGCTCCAGAGAGCGAATTACAGAGGCCCTCTCAACGGACATAGAGTCGCATAAAAACAGAATTAGAAACGATTCTAGATCTACTTCCTGTGATGGAAGATTCGTAACAGAAAACTCCGTTCACCGTCATCATCACCGTAAAGGACCCCTTCAAACGTAGACGCTACTCACTCATCTCTACACTATACGCTACACTTTCACCACTTCCACTTTTTAAGGGTTGTAGCAAATACTTCTGGTTCAACCACCGAGGCATTGCAAGTGAGAGCAGAAACTCATAAAAAAATCTACCATAAAAGGAAGGGGAGGTACACAGATCGAGCCCCCTAAAGAAGAAACCAAGGCTGCCTTGCCTTTTTTGCAAAATGCAGAATCATCTTAGTGTTGATTGTCTTAAATTGTCTTGATGAAAAGAAAAAGAAGTTCAAAGAAGAAAAAAAAACTTGTTTTAAGTGTAAAGGCGATCATATGCAAATGCTCTGTCCGAGGTCAATAAACGGTAACGAATTTGTCGCCACTACAGCCATGGAAGTAGACTCTGTAATGGAATCTTTAAGTAACATATCTCATGGATTAATTTCTTTGCAGACCGCAGTAGCCAACATGAAAAACCCAAAGAACAAGAGCCAGATGTGCGAACGGACCGCTTTAACTATAGCGAACTCGCCACGGCTATTACGCTCGCGGCGCGCGTTGTCCAGCCTATGAATACACAAAGGACGCTTCACGACTTGCCGCCATTTAACGGTTCGTCGAGCGATTGGCTACCATTTAAAGTAGCATACGAAGAATCTGCGAATCAGCTCACCGAGCAGGAAAATTTGGCGAGACTACGCAGATGCCTGAAAGGAGCCGCGAAGGACGCGGTACAATGCTTATTCATTGGCGCTACAAATACCGAAGACGTCATGAAGCTTCTTTTATCAAGATTCGGTCGTCCAGATGCATTAATCATAGCAGAAATGAACAAACTACGGGCCCTGCCACGGCTTAGTGAAAACCCAAAGGACATCTGCATCTTCGCTTCAAAGATTCAAAACGTAACGGCGACAGTGAGGTACACAGATCGAGCCCCCCCTAAAGAAGAAACCAAGGCTACCTTGCCTTTTTTTTTGTAAAATGCAGAATCATCTTAGTGCTGATTGTCTTAAAGTTAAGACAATTGATGAAAGAAAAAGAAGTTATAGAGGGCAGATGTCTCCAATACCTACGCCGAAATCATAAGACAGAGGAATGCAAGAGAAAAAATTCTTGTTATAAGTGTAAAGGCGATCATATGCAAATGCTCTGTCCGAAGTCAATAAACGGTAACGAATTTGTCGCCACTACAGCCATGGAAGTAGACTTTGTAATGGAAACATATCTCATGGATTTATTTTTTTGCAGACCGTTGTAGCAAACATGAAAAACCCAAAGAACAATAAGAAGAGGAGCAGCAGACTTCACTTGGATAGTGGAAGCCATGTCTCCAATGCCTACGCCGGAATCATAAGACAGAGGAATGCAAGAGAAAATTTTCTTGATTTAAGTATAAAGGCGATCATATGCAAATGCTCTGTCCGAGGTCAATAAACGGTAACGAATTTGTCGCCACTACAGCCATGGAAGTAGACTCTGTAATGGAAACTTTAAGTAACATATCTCATGGATTTATTTTTTTGCAGACAACATGAAAAATCCAAAGTACAATAAGAAGAGGAGCAGCAGATTTCTCTTGGACAGTGGAAGCCAACGAAGCTATGTTACAGAAAAGGCTTCCAAAGCCTTAGGACTTCCTACGCTAAAAGGCGATCTGCTTACAATCTACACATTTGGAGCCACTATCCCACAAGAAAAGAGGGTACTAGTACTGCCCTGATAAGAAAGAAGGCACATAGCGGCCTTCTTTCTTATCAGGGCAGAGTAGCAAACCTTCAGCACAAGCATATCGATAAAACAGCAGATGATACTACAGGCATTGCCCTTCTAGCGGGAAATGATTTCTATAGTACCTCTAAGCGAGACAACAAAATCAAGATTGATACAAAATATTTGATTGACACTGACTTTGGCCGGGTGTTGTCTGGTAAAATCGAACAAGAAGATCGAAGAAAAGTTTTTTTTTGTGATTTTGGCTGTTGTTATCCCCGAATAAATAAATAAATTAAAGAAGATGAAGCTAACACCTTATCGGTTACCACCTATTGTCAATGCCATATACCAAGCTAGTACATATTAGACATTTTAAACTTTAAGTAACATATCTCATGGATTAATTTCTTTGCAGACCGCAGTAGCCAACATGAAAAACCCAAAGAACAAGAGCCAGATGTGCGAACGGAACGCTTTAATTATAGCGAACTCGCCACGGCTATTACACTCGCGGCGCGCGTTGTCCAGCCTATGAATACACAAAGGACGCTTCACGACTTGCCGCCATTTAACGGTTCGTCGAGCGATTGGCTACCATTTAAAGTAGCATACGAAGAATCTGCGAGTCAGCTCACCGAGCAGGAAAATTTGGCGAGACTACGCAGATGCCTGAAAGGAGCCGAGAAGGACGCGGTACAATGCTTATTCATTGGCGCTACAAATACCGAAGACGTCATGAAGCTTCTTTTATCAAGATTCGGTCGTCCAGATGCATTAATCATAGCAGAAATGAACAAACTACGGGCCCTGCCACGGCTTAGTGAAAACCCAAAGGACATCTGCATCTTCGCTTCAAAGATTCAAAACGTAACGGCGACAGTGAGGTACACAGATCGAGCCCCCCCTAAAGAAGAAACCAAGGCTACCTTGCCTTTTTTTTTGTAAAATGCAGAATCATCTTAGTGCTGATTGTCTTAAAGTTAAGACAATTGATGAAAGAAAAAGAAGTTAGAGGGCAGATGTCTCCAATACCTACGCCGAAATCATAAGACAGAGGAATGCAAGAGAAAAAATTCTTGTTATAAGTGTAAAGGCGATCATATGCAAATGCTCTGTCCGAAGTCAATAAACGGTAACGAATTTGTCGCCACTACAGCCATGGAAGTAGACTTTGTAATGGAAACATATCTCATGGATTTATTTTTTTGCAGACCGTTGTAGCAAACATGAAAAACCCAAAGAACAATATGAAGAGGAGCAGCAGACTTCACTTGGATAGTGGAAGCCATGTCTCCAATGCCTACGCCGGAATCATAAGACAGAGGAATGCAAGAGAAAAATTTCTTGATTTAAGTATAAAGGCGATCATATGCAAATGCTCTGTCCGAGGTCAATAAACGGTAACGAATTTGTCGCCACTACAGCCATGGAAGTAGACTCTGTAATGGAAACTTTAAGTAACATATCTCATGGATTTATTTTTTTGCAGACAACATGAAAAATCCAAAGTACAATAAGAAGAGGAGCAGCAGATTTCTCTTGGACAGTGGAAGCCAACGAAGCTATGTTACAGAAAAGGCTTCCAAAGCCTTAGGACTTCCTACGCTAAAAGGCGATCTGCTTACAATCTACACATTTGGAGCCACTATCCCACAAGAAAAGAGGGTACCAGTACTGCCCTGATAAGAAAGAAGGCACATAGCGGCCTTCTTTCTTATCAGGGCAGAGTAGCAAACCTTCAGCACAAGCATATCGATAAAACAGCAGATGATACTACAGGCATTGCCCTTCTAGCGGGAAATGATTTCTATAGTACCTCTAAGCGAGACAACAAAATCAAGATTGATACAAAATATTTGATTGACACTGACTTTGGCTGGGTGTTGTCTGGTAAAATCGAACAAGAAGATCGAAGAAAAGTTTTTTTTTGTGATTTTGGCTGTTGTCATCCCTGAATAAATAAATAAATTAAAGAAGATGAAGCTAACACCTTATCGGTTACCACCTATTGTCAATGCCATATACCAAGCTAGTACATTTTAGACTTTCGCGCTTTGTATTCATAATTATATAATTATTTACGTAAATAATAATATATACCAAGCTGTCCATATTTTCAGAACCAGACTTGCCACTTAGGCTGACTCACCCAAAGCTACGAAACAAGAAGAAGCAGTTAATCATTTCAATGAAACAGTGAAATAACGGAACGGACGCTACGAGATTGCCATCCAATATCCACCTGATTTTCCATATAACTTTGGTCTAGCAGTTGGAAGATTAAAGACCCTTTAAAAAGAATGGATGAAGAATCCCTTCATGAATACTCCGGTTTCCTGCAGGAACAACTTGATTTGGGTATTATAGAAGCAGTTGACCCACAGCACAGGTCAGCAAACAAACCGACCGGTCCTATTCATTATATTCCACGCCACATGGCAATACAGAAGGGGAAGAGAGGAAGACTTGTATACGATGCTTCAGCCAAGCCTTACTTTACTCTTGAAGTTTCAGACAAGAAGGATAGGTTAACAGCTGATGTTGAAAAGGCTTCCCTACAAATTGGTATTCAGGAAGAGCTGTAAGAATCGTGAAGCCTAAAATATCAATCACGATGCACGCACAAGAATATTAGTGCTCGGTCTCCGAAGGCCTACTATCGACTATTTGTCCCCCCCCTGATTGTAACTTGTGCTTAGATTTGAAGCAGTTATCTACCTACGTGTCTAAGTTTAAAGACATACCTACTAACAAACATTTTGAAACTAAAATGGTCATGGACTGGACACGCGATGCGAAACAAAGAGCATAAATGGACAAGGATGGTAACAACTTGGTATCCCAGAGACAGGAAAAGGAAGACCGCCGAAAAGATGGGAAGACGACATTAGAAGGGCAGCTGGAGGTCTATGGATAAGACGCAGCATGGATCGCTCAGAATAGAGGTCTCTGGAGGAGGTCTTTTTCACTGGACAATTGGATGGAGATGGTTGCCGACCATAATTAGTTTAATATTTAGCATGTAAGTAAACTTAATTGTAACCTCTTTGATCCAAATAAAGACTATTATTATTATATCTATGTGTATGTAAATAGAATAATATAGGATATGTAGGTACCAGGTGCACAAAAGGGAAATGCCAAAGAACCCACATGGAACAAAATTCGTTATGCCGAGTCCCAAAGTTACAGTCATCACCAGCCTTCGAGTTAACTCAACACTTTACCAACATTCACATTCAAGTCCACTGAATAATGCGACTTGGCGTTTGGCACCATTACACATGGATTCTTGAGACAATGGCTGAAGCAAGCTCCTATGGCCAAAACAACTGGACACAGTGCATAAGCCACAAGATGTCCCATAAAAGGGCAAGGACGAAAAAACCAAAGATGAAGATCTTACACTGCCAACACACGTTCGCTTCGTACTAGTTAACAGCGACACGATCAATAAACTGACTGCGCTCGATGAACTCGCCGATAAAATGCTCGAGCAAGCTCAAGAAGTCCAGTCAATAAGATCTGTCGAATTGTCTTGAATAGAAAATATATATACGCAGTAATATAATACCTATTTAAGTCTATTATTTGTGAAACAAAACCAATGACATCATCAGTACGATACGTATTGAACCGTATTGTCTTATACACTTTTGTACTACTTAAAAATTTGAAACAAACTGCTAAACATTCACTTTCCGCGAGTGTCAAATAGAACTGACGGTGGTGGACTTGATAGTTTCTATTCCAACAGAAACAGTTAAATACCTATTCAACACAAGTAAGGTTCATAAATGCTAGAAGGAGCAAGTATGTTACTTTGTAGGCATTGGTTGGACAATGCTCCATGTATTTATACCTAGGAACTCACTATACATAATGCACCATTTAACACATTCATATCAAAAACAAAAGGTAAGCTTATAAATTAAATTCACAACACATATTGCAAAAATTTGTTACACAGACCACCTATTGTCCTATCCGGTTCCATTTATTATTTTGTTTATGTTTAGGCACTCAGATTTGAAGTTTCAATTAGTTCAACAGACAATTGACTGATGTACACACAGGTGTCAAAGTGTACAAGCCATGAGCACAAGCCTATACCAACTGCCATTGTGAAGGAAAACATTGACAAATCCCACACATTGTGTAAAATCTTAGTGAATTGGCATATTGAGAATGGAGTCGCAGGAGTTGTGAGGTAGGTACCACTCCCACAGAGGATTATAATAGTTTTCCACTCCCTCCGAAGAGAACCATAGTTTCAGAGACATGATTTTTGGAAAATTCTTTTTGGATCCTGGCACTCACTTTGCTTGCTCAAAAGGTTCATTATGACCAACAGCTCCTCTCAACCCATTTTACTAAACGCAATGTTTTTTTCACCCTTGTCGTTCGCTCCAATGCTTCAAGCATAGGAATCTACACAGATGTTGCAATAGTGCAATCTTAATGTCCTAGAACTCAATGCTCAAAAGAAACAATAAATAGATTTACTAAGAGCCATTGACAATTACTAGCGTAAGGGCGGGACGGTGCCAACGACGCGTCGCAATATTGCCAGTGAATAGGTGGGAAAATGGTTTGTTTCCCACTAAGGCGTCGTACGAAATATGACAGATGGCGCAATACATGCATATATGAAGAATCTTTAGGTAAATGTTCTGTCGGGCACAACTGCATCCTTCCTTTTGAAAACATTGCAGAGAGCCCTCTGCCTTGGACTAGAGGCCCCATCATAAACATTATTTTGTAAGGTGGTCTGCACTTTTGAATACTTTTAATAATTAGCTGCGAAGCTATTGCTCAAATTGAACTGAATTTCTTAGCTTACAACTTAAGGCATGCCCCTCAATCTGTTTTTAACCGTTTTGCAGGCGTTGTGGTGCCACTGCTTTGGGAGTTGGAGTCCTCGGAGAAATTCATGTGCGTTGATGTGAATTCGGTGGGGCCTTGCGAGTCGCTCACAGTTGAGAAACCTGGAAAGCACAAAAGTTATAACATTATCGGTACCAAGTAGTCAAGGCCAGGGCAGGGTCCGACTCTAAAAACGTGAAAAATTCTTTTTCATTGCGCCCCCTTTTGTCCACACTAATCGAAAAATGTATAGTGTAATGCTGTGATTATGTAAACTATACACAAGCGCTGCGTTACAAAATATGTAGGTGTTCAGAACACAATGTTCTATTTAAGAGAAGGTATAAAAAAAACTGGTAGGTAGTCGAAATGCTTAGTATTTATGTCATACTTAAGTACACCTACACATCAGATACAATAATGTTAGGTACCTACTAGATTCCGAGACTTGTACTCCACACAAATCGATATTTGGATTAAAAATATTTTTTAATTTTCTTGATGGCTGTGGTTTTTGATAAACACAAAAATGGCTGCCCGAAAAATGTGACAGACAAGTTTGTTTTTATACTTACATGTGTTCGAATCTTCAGCCATTCCAAAGTTAGAATTGGAATTTGAAGAGTCTATCATTTTCTTGGGTGTCAGGGTGTTCTCTTTATTTTCGTGCTTCGCCGCGTGTTTTTTCTTCTGTTCGTTATTAGATATGGGGACCCATTTGTATATTTTCATAGTGGTTTCTCCAATGGTAACCCATTTTTTCTCCCTAGAAGCAGATTTTTACGTTAACATTATAAATAGTTTAGGTAAAAAAATACACACGAGTTTCTGTGTTCTTACCAATGGCGAACTTTTTCAACAGCTTGCATGACCCTTTTGATATCATCTTTTACACGATTTCTCGTTTCGGCGCGTACAGAACGGGACATTTTGCACCTTTAAATAGATTTTGCTACACCTGCCTTATAATAAATACAACATTAGTAAACTTTTTCATTAATTTTCTCCAAATATACGGCGAAAGAAATCACAAGGTGAAATTTGATTCATTAAACCCATCTTTCTTCCGCCATTATTGAAATTGAAATGAAACAGAATGAATGAAATGAACTACTGAACTACGAGACCATAGAACTACGAGATCGTACGTTTAGTAGTTTTACGGCCAATTGTAAAGAAGTCCCTATAGGCCAAACCGTAGTTTAAAATCATGAATACATAGAGAAACCGCAGCACGGCCTCCGGGCACAACTTAGTGGTTTTCGGTGATCCACACCACAAATTAGATAGTATACGTCCAAGGATCCACACTGCAGCCAACACTGCACTAAACTGATAGTAGGTTTAATTTCGATTTAACAAGGGACAATTTAGAACAATCCGGTTTAACAAACAGGCTTTTATTTATCTATCCCGCACAATATACAATACACTTCACTTGTTGTATATAAAACTATAAAAGATATACACCAAAACTTAAATTAAACATTTTTTAGGTATTATTTAGGCACTATTTAAGTACTATTTCATGGCACTGAAACCAAACCTGAAATTCTCACGCTAGCGGAACGGACGGCTGCACGGCGGGCGCTGGCGGCGGGCTACGTGTGATCGCACCATTAATTAAATAGACGTAAAGAGGTCCAAGAGGAGCGAAATAGCTGTCTACGGCCTACTTAGCTTCCTATTGGTTATCATTGTACGTCTTCATTCACGCACCAATCATAAATTAGGAATTTGTGATGAAAAACAAAAGAATTATACTTTCCATTGAAACACATTGAAAACACACCTCACCTCTGGCTGGACACTGAAAAAAAAACACGATTTTTTTAGGATAATTTCAGTCGAAATAAAAATTTATTTCTGCAAAATACTACAGTAAAATGTGTAAAATGTTTCTGTAAAGGATTGGTAAGGCTTTTCTTCTTTCTTCTTGTTAAAAATGGTTATAATAGATGAAGTACAATGATTAATTTCTCGAATTTTTGTTATATCAATTTGACTTATATTTAGCGGCTCACAGCGGCTGTCAGTTGTTTTACGTCTTTCATTGTATTTTTTCTATTTTCACTCTTTAATTATCACGTAAAATTAATGTTTTCACGCAGCCGATCTGCAGGGATGCACATCAAATGCGATGATGCAACGAGATAAGGTGCAATTTTCTTGCATATGCGGTAGAATAAGCTTTTTTCGTAATAGTTTTCTTCTGCTGCACTCCTTACGTTATGCTTTCGATGTGATCATTTGTTTGATCCGCCAATCAAGCACATCATAACCTCAACTTTAACTTAGTACCCTAGAGTCCTCATCAAACATTAGGTCAACCATACCATCCGTTTATTCTCACCTTTGGTTTGAATAAAGACTGATAAATTGAAGTTGACCGGTCGTCGTGGAGATCCTTGGAGCCTTTGTCCAGCAGTGGACGTCTACAGGCTGATATGATGATGATGAAATTGAAGTTAAATTTTTCAGTCTTATAGGAAATCCCTTTTACGTATATATATTTACTTTAACTGGTACATGTACATCATCCAACCAAAATATTATTAATCCTTTTGAAACTATTATAGGTACTTACTTTTGTTGTTGAATCTTTACCATGTCTCAATTATGGTTGTAGGTAGCGGTTTTGTGTCTACTGAACAAAGTGAATTTTAGACACTGCAATTTGCACACATGCTTCGGCATGGCATGGAAATAAAACACTGTATCTTTCCTCGCTCCGATGATACATTATGACTGATGAAAGATTTAAACTCAAATTGATTCCATTAGTTATAGTGAAATTTGCATTTCATTGCTTACTGCTATTAAGACAACCATGCAATAAATCATACAATAATTTTTTATATGACCCTTGCTTCACCAGCAAGAAAAACTGATGCAAAGTGGTCCTTGCTAATTTAAATTGACTATAAAATTTATGTTAAATTTTCACTGGCCTTTTACAAAAAATACCTTACTTGAGGATACAATGCAAAACATTATAAAATGGATTGAGCAGAAGTTATTATTCAACACTACACACATAATCTCATTACTTCACAAACTACATTCAACAAAATGCTTTCACTTTGCTGCGGCAATTTATTACCACACATTTCTTTGTATAAGCTACACATTGGCTAATCAGTTAGACAATTGCAAAATGGTCCATGTCTGGATGGTCATACTTGCCCAGTTAGCCATGAGGCAAGTAGGTATTGCTATCCAGTTTTTGCAAATGCTAGACTACTATGGCGATCTGTATAATGCTGAGCGTTACACATATTGGTTGAATGAAAATCTGCACTGTGTGGGATTCTTCCTGCCAGCCTGTCACACTTATTGCCAGATTTGCAATCATATTTCTTTTTCTTTAATTTTTTTTCTGTTCAGTTACTTATATGATTTCTTTTTTATTTTTGTTTCTATATTTGTTTACACTAGTTATTTCTTTTTTGTTGCAGTCCCACCTTGCATGTTGTGTTAGCGTAGAAGTGGTGCCGTTACTATATTTTTGACGTTGTTCGTCATAAGGTTCAGCTAACGACAACAGTGCTTTCCTTCCCGTATGGCTGCGTATGTTAACCGTACGATATCTATGATGGCTGGCGACGGGCCGCACAACGTCGCGATGATCAACAATGGGGCCGTTCGCGTCAATATGTCCAACGTCGACTCGCCACTCCAGATTTTCGTTCGTGCGAAGAAGAAAATTAATGATATATTTGTTGAGATCGACGACTATGTCAAGGACGCTGTCACATTCATGCATGGTAAGTATGACCAATAAATAAAATAAAGTAAAAATAGAAATAGCCTTTACTTTGCTAAAATGTTATGCTCTTCGACAAAAAGTCGGCCGCCGATTATCAGTCGTGTCACGTATGCGAACTTTATCCTCGGCTTATCTAGTAATGATGATTGACAGATCAAGACGATCAATATTTATCTGGATATTATCAAAATCTATGTATGTGCGTGCACATGTTAACTTGCGATTGTTGGAGATTTTTTAATTGTCAAGGTTTTATTTTACTTTACTGAAGTTTAAGCTATTACATGAGTAGTTCATGAACAAGGTCCAATTTATTGGGTTGATGTTGAACACAAGGTGAAATTATTTAATGACTGATTCAACAGCTACGATGGAGTCTCTCACTTCATATAATCCTATTAATATTATAAAGGCGAAAGTTTGTAAAGATGTGAGGATGTTTGGATGTGAGGATGTTGGTTACTCTTTCACGCAAAAACTACCGAACAGATTTTAATGAAACTTGGTATAGTGATAGCTTATATCCTGGAATAACATATAGGCTACTTTTTAACGCGGTCAAAGTCGCGGGCGAATTCGCGGGAAAAAACTAGTTTACAATTATAATGTGACACAAAAATGCGAATATCTTATGTCACTTAGTTGCACAGATATTAGTTCTCAGTTAAATCGGAAACTTCGCAAAGAGTTCTGATAAAGATTTTTATGAAATATATTGGTCTGTCTATTTTTACGGGCATCACGCAAATACTCTATTGTGTCAGTAGTTTTGTTGTTAGTTGATTATTCCTGAACTCCTTCTTTACCAAACTCCTGAGACCGATGTGTTATGTTAAATTCGAAGTTATTTTGTAATCTGGTGCAGTAGATAAAGGCTTTGAAATTTAAAATTGAAAAAACCTCTAAAATGTGAATGAATGTTCCAGCCGTGTCTGGTGAGAATGGTATCGCGACGCCGCAGGACGTGGTCAACGTGGAGGGCTACGTGAGCAAGGTGCAGGCCATCCGGGAGGTGCTCAAGCGGGACCACATGAAGGTCGCCTTCTTCGGCAGGTCAGTGAGAGAGCACTTGGTATTGAGATGTTGAATATCCAGTCATTTGGTCAGGCTGTACTATTTTTTACTGTTAGACCACCAGTGATGATGAGCGACTACTATATCGCCTCCCTACATCTAAATAATTGGCAACGAACGCGCAATCGGCTTAACCGCGGCTTCGCCCGGGCAAAAAAAAAATCTCAGTTGAAACCCTTAGTGGATGTCAGAGCTTTATGGAACCTTTGTGCAAAATTTCAAGTTCAAAAGCTCAGCGGTTCGGGCCCAGTAAGTTTTTTATATATATCGTCATCATTTCAGCCCAATGACATCAACGCCTCCCCTCCTCACCAGGTCGTCGATCCACCTTGTGGGGGGCCTGCCTACGCTGCGTTCCGGTACGCGGTCGCCACTCGAGAACCTTTCTGCCCTACTGCCACTAGATTCGCAATGAATGATTTATACAGTAAATCGACAGTCTATAAGGTTATGGTTTGTTTTGATGCAGAACGAGCAACGGCAAGAGCACGGTGATCAACGCGATGCTGCACGACAAGATCCTGCCGAGCGGCATCGGGCACACCACCAACTGCTTCCTGCAGGTGGAGGGCTCCGACACCGACGACGCCTTCTTGCGCACCGACGGCTCCGAGGAGAAGCTCAACGTGCAGGTCATCATCATATCACTGCTGGTCATTGGCCTTCCCCAATGAACGTTACCACACGCGGTCCTCCGCATCCGCATTCTCTTCTTCAGGTCCGGTCCACTTGGCGGAGGGACGTCCCACGCTGCGCGTAGATTTTGTTTATGATTATCTTAAAACTATGATTGGCCTAAAAGGAATTTGTTTCCATGGCCGTAAAACCGTATAAAAATGGAGCTGGTCTGTATACTGTCTGTTTGTTCAGTCGGTGAGCCAGCTGGGGCACGCGCTGTGCGCGACGCGCCTGCAGGAGTGCTCGCTGGTGCACGTGTACTGGCCGCGCGAGCTGTGCGCGCTGCTGCGCGACGACGTGGTGCTAGTGGACAGCCCCGGCGTGGACGTGACGCCCAACCTGGACGAGTGGATCGACAAGTACTGCCTCGACGCGGACGTGTTCGTGCTCGTCGCCAACGCAGAGTCCACGCTCATGGTCACGGTTGGTGCTACCCTAGACTCTATAAAGCGTATCTTAGCGGTAGGTCGCCACCGCAGACCGCAGCTCCGGCCGCTGCAACAACACGCCACCGCGGTGGCGGCCTGGCTCACATACATTGCAAGGCGCATTACAACTGGCCGCCACCGCAGGCCGCGTGTGTCTGTGAAACTCTTAACTCGTAACATCATATTCAACATATTAGCCTTTTAGTTACGGAGACTATACCGCTGCAGATAGGCCTTGTGATGAAAGATATGTTATGTATGATATGATAGATATTATAATTGAAGGTTGAGTTCAAATCAACAGCTTATTAATATGTCTCCACTGCTGGGGCACAAACCTGCCCTCTCAACGAGGGCGTTCGGGCTATAGTCTACCACTCTAGCCCAGTGCGGATTGGTGGACTTCACGCATGTGAAGCTAAGACTTTCTTCAATTCAATTCAATACTTTTTATTGCACATAATAATAAAAAAAAACAAAACAAAATAATACAGTAGACTAAGAACTTCTTCATCGGCGTATGCAGGTTTCCTCACGATGTTTTCCTTCACCGTTTCAGAACATTCAGTAACAGTATTTGAGTTTCGAGAAAAAACCCATCGATTGGTACATGGCCCAGCCGGGGATCGAACTTCGGACCTTTCGATATGATAGGACGCGTCTTATCCCCGACGGCACTGGCGCTCTAAAACGGTCGAAGTTGCTCGATTGAGTTCAAATCAACAGCCTATTAATATGTCCCTATCATTGGGCAGCGGCCTACCCTCATAACGTAGGCATACGGGCTGTAGTCCACCACGATAGCCCAGTAAGGAGAATTCTTCGGCGTATGCAGGTTTCTTCACGACGTTTTCCTTCACCGTTTGATAGCTGTCAGTAAACGTACATAAGTTTGCCGGGGGCGTAAGTGAACATGGTGAAATATTTGGAATTAATAATTGTCTTTGTCCTTGCAGGAGAAGAACTTCTTTCACAAAGTATCGACGAAGATATCGCAGCCGAACATTTTCATACTCAACAACCGATGGGACGCCTCCGCGTCGGAACCGGAATATCTCGACCAAGTAAGCTGTTTAGAATCATCGCTTAGTGATCATCATCTAAACCCGATTATTTCACACTATTGTCTCGAAAGAAATTGTCTTATCAGATAGTGTGTATGTCTCTGGACCTCTTCCATCCGTACTCCGGACAGCCACCATCAGATCTCACCCAAACCTTTCCCTGTCCCAACCGATCCAAAGGCTCAAAGTGACCTCAAATGTATGAAAAAGACCTCCTGGCCTTTATTCTGTTTCGAGTAGTACATACGCAGTGAGTGTCCATAAGGCCGCTGCCAAGGGTAGATAGAGTAAACGATAGAGTATCAACTCTATACCTATGTAGACAGCATTGGTTTGATATAGTAGCCGGCGAACTTCTTGAACATTGAGTGACGTAGTGGGGAATGCGCATGTAGTCCACTGATCTACCAATAGCGCGCTCGATTCGGTCTGATCTACCAATAGCGCGCTCGATTCGGTCGCGCCCCGCACCCCGCCGCCAATGACACCTATGATTTAGTTCTGCGCTGTCAATGTCATTATTCAAGAAATATGCTGTCGACTATAGGATAGAGTACTAAAATTTGGAAGTATTTTGCTTGTAGAATTTGTATCTGGTAGAGTAGTATGCTAGTTCACTCTAAACGTGGACAGGAGATGTAATGTCGGTTGGTATGTGGTGGTTGGTACGCAGGTGCGCACGCAGCACGCGAACCGGTGCGTGGACTTCCTGTCGCGCGAGCTGCGCGTGTGCTCGCCCAAGGAGGCCGAGGAGCGCATCTTCTTCATCTCCGCCAAGGAGGCGCTACTCACGCGCATGCGCGAGAGGGAGAAGCCAGTCTCATGTGAGTGCACATTCTCATTAAATACCAACTATTGTATAGTGTCTGTTATTTAAACGAGACGAGTTCTCGAGTGGAGACAACGACTTGGCAAGCGTAGTGTGGGACGCCCCCGGCTAGATGGAGCGACGACCTGCCCAAGGCGGCTGGCAGTGACTGGATGCGGAGGAACCGAGGATCGGGTTCAGTGGTGCGCCTTGGGGGAGGCCTATGTCCAGCAGTGGACTGCAAGGCTGATGATGTGTTATTTAATTTAATGGCAAAGTTCTAGTAAAGGCTTCTCACTTACAGCGGGGAAAAATCCCTGTTCTGGTACTTTTTAACAAGATTTCTAGTCACCTAGATAAGTTACTTTGTATTGCATGTGGTTTATAATGACCGAATGAATGAAAAAGCCGCTAATCCCATTTTTATGTAGTTGGTAGCAGTGTAATGGTGGTCATATGCGTATCTGGTAATTTGTGAAACAAAATCTGGTCATACTCGTATCTTGTCATCTGCGTATCTGGTAAATTGTGAAACAAAATCTAGTCATACGCGTATCTGGTCAACTTCGTATCTGGTAATTTGTGAAACAAAATCTAGTCATACGCGTATCTGGTCATCTACGTATCTGGTAGTATGTGAAACAAAATCTAGTCATACGCGTATCTGGTCATCTGCGTATCTGATAATTTGCGAAATGCATATGGACAACCGCGTATAAGGTAATTTGCGTTTCTGGTACTATGCGTCGGAAGGGTAGCGATGTGGTGTTTGTCTGTTTGCAGCGCCGATCCTGGCGGAGGGGCACCAGGTGCGCTACTTCGAGTTCGTGGACTTCGAGCGCAAGTTCGAGGAGTGCATCAGCCTGTCGGCGGTGCGCACCAAGTTCGCGCAGCACTCGCGCCGCGGCCGGAACATCGCCGGCGACGTGATGCAGGCGCTCGAGCAGGTCAGTGGCCTCATGAAGATTTTCAATAAATCATAAACATTTTTACAAAAAAAAAAACTTTGTAAAAATTTATGATTTTGTACGTAGAACGACTTATTGATACCCAAATTTTTTAAAGTTTTCCACAAATTATTATAAAATATGTTTGATAAAACGAAAGCCACACTCTGAAACATGCAGGAGACAGACTTTTTTGGCGGGAGGCAGACTTTTTTTGGCGGGAGCTAGAATATGTATTTTGCGGGATTTAATGTATAATTGTGACAGTATTTTATACAATAAGTGCTTGTGGTTGTGTGTATTGTGCTGGAAATTAAAATAAAAGCGTGCAACAACTCTTTCGGCTCGTACCAAAATTGACACTAAATGTGCCCTATTTTCGTGGAGGCAGTGCTGTAACCGCCGATTTTTATCGAATAATTATTTAAAACTATGATTGGCCTAAAATGACTTTGTTTCCAGTTCCGTAAAACCCATTTAAAAATGCAGGAGGCAAACAATGCGTTGCCAGTTATTAGATAGCCTTGTGTTTGTTTGTCGTCAGGTGTACACGACGGCGACGGACCTGAAGAGTGCGAAGGTGGAGAAGCAGCGGATCCTGCACGAGCAGCTGTCCGCCGTGGAGGAGCAGCTCACCGCCATCACGCGGCAGATGAAGGACAAGATCGGACGCATGGTCGAGAGCGTCGAGCACAAGGTACAGTACGACGTTGACAGCGTCGATACTCGCTAACGAATACATAATAGTGCTATCTCGTTTCGGCTAATTACGAATGACAGAGGAGTAGTAGTAGGAGTAGAGGTATAGATATAATTTATACGTAGTCGTTAGTGAGTATCGACGTTGTAAAGACCTGGAAAGGGTCGGGGCAAACCAAGCAGAAATTTGCCCGCGCACTTTTTGACGTCATTGTCAAGTGAACCACTTTAGGCTATAGAGCCTAAAGAATAAAATCGTATGAATGACCTCGAGCGCGAGGCGACGCCGACGTGCAGAAATCATTATACGATTACTGTAAACACTGTCAGAGATGTGCAAACAATCTGCGACTATATTCACTCAACCGCCAAAGGTTTTTACGGGATTATGCATATAGCCACCATGTGTTTTGGACGGCTAGAAGAGAGAATATTTGAGCATTCCAAAAGATTTATGACTTCGGAGGCGGGATTTTTTGCGAAAGGGGTCCTTACGCGACTGATCCGCAGCTATTCGTTGGGTGTGCTAGTGACGTGTGTGCGGTTGGTTGGTTGGCTGCAGGTGTCCCTGACGCTGAGCCAGGAGATCCGGCGGCTGTCGGCGCTGGTGGACGAGTACGACTCGCCGTTCCGGTGCGAGCGGCAGGCGCTCGAGCAGTACAAGCGCGCGCTGCACCGCCACGTGGAGGCGGGGCTCGGCTCGCGGCTCAAGCAGCGCCTCTCCACGGACATCGGCAACGAGATGGACGACGCGCAGAGGGAGATGGCCGGTGAGAGGGGACTGGCAAACTTTTTTTTTTCACGTGGGGAAATGCATTATGCATACCTGACCTTCTGGGGTGGAGGCCGGGTGATGTGGGACTCGCAATCACTAAAACCCCACGGTGGCCAACCATTTGGACAAAGTTATTTTCAACTCTAGAACCGTTTGGTTCAAGTTTTTATTTTAGTTGGTTCACTTATAAAGTCAATAAGACTGCGAACAGAATAATATCAAATTTATAAAGCCACACCGACCAATTACGAAAATGCGCATACGCCGAAGAATAAATTCTTACGACGCATGCGAAGTTCATCAACCCGCATTGGGCTAGCGTGGTGGACTAGCCTGTAGTAGAGGTTAGGTCTGAGCCCTAATAGTTGTAATAGTCTGTTGATTGATTGATTGAAATGAATTCCGACTGATATGATATGAACTATAGTCCTAACGCCCTCGTTGAGTGATTAGATCTGTTCCTATGTTGAGGCACAGGTCTACTCTCTCAACGATTGATTGAACAGGCTGTTGATTGATGGATTGAAATTAAATTGTAACTGATATGCTAATGATGTCTTGCTTGTATGCTTGCGCAGAGCGCATGTACAACATCCTGCCGGCACACAAGCGCGCGGCGGCGGCGTCGTGCATCTCGCCGCACCAGCAGCCCTTCGAGGTGCTGTACCGGCTCAACTGCGACAACCTGTGCGCGGACTTCCACGAGGACCTGGCGTTCCGCTTCTCGTACGGCATCACCGCGCTCATACAGCGCTTCCAGGGGAAGAACACCAACCGCATCGCGCTCAAGAACCCGCCGCAGTACACGCCGGTATGTTATATGACGTAGGATAAGCGGAAAAATTCGGATCTTTGCGACGATCTCAGCATTTTTGCAAAAACCCGGATAATTGGAATGTAAGAATGAATTTCCTTATCATCCGAGCTATTTTCATTATCTTTGCAAATATCCGGATATCCAAATATAAATCCAAATATTTTATTTATTTTAACAAACATCTCTGTCAAAATCACGCCAAAAAGCCTCAGGGAGTCATGTGTGTCCTCTCTACGCCTTCCCCTCAATACCCCCTGTATTGAGGGGAAGGCGTAGAGAGGTGGAGGAAGTGGCGAAGATAGAGAGGAAGGTGGGAGAGCTAATAATCCGTGAAATGGCAATTATCAGGCCGTTTTAAGAACAGGACGTTTTTGCGAAAGGGACATTTCGCGACTGATCCCTTTCCATAACATATTTCGAATTCCAAATAATATGTTTAAATGACCAAAAAGGCCGGAGAAGGTTGATCAAGCCAGGAGGATATACTGCCGTAATAGCGGGTGGTTACTATGTTCAGGGCGGAGAACCGGGTGTGGTGGCCTATGTCCAGCAGTGGACGTTGAAGAGCTGACATGATGATGACGTCGTGTTGTTCCAGATCCCTGCGACGGTGCCCACGTCGATGGAGGTGGCGCGGCCGGCGGCCAACGGGCCGGGCGGCGTGGGCCCGCTCAGCGCCGAGGAGTGGGGGCTCGTCTCCAAGTTCGCGCTCGGCGCGCTCACCTCGCAGGGCACCATGGGCGGACTGCTGCTCTCGGGACTGGTCAGTGCACCACCACACACACACTCAAATGAGGTTTATAGAATCAAAGGCAGCAATCTGAATTCCAACTGTCTTTGAACTCCCAACTTTCCCAAGATAACGAAACAAAAATGAGTATTTTTGGCAAAACGATACATTCCTTTGATATTATACCGAGTTCGCGCATTTTTCTTAATAATTGTGAAGGTTTTTGATCGCCTAACTCTAAACCGCTAATTAATTTTTGAAATTTTTGAACGTCTGACTCCTCATATACGGAAATGAGACGCTGTTTAAGTGTTTCATATTTATTTGTAATGGGTGGTTTTTTTAAGAGATCTGAAATGTGTCTTAAATCTTCGTTTTTTAACTGTTGTAGTAGGTAACGACATTTTTGGTCGTCCGAAGTTTTTAGCGGCTCAATTACTGCTTCGAACTGGATGAACCAAATGGCAGGCATTTCGCGCCAAAATGGTATTAGGCGGGATTGAATCGAAACCGCTGCTATCACATTTTCTTTTTGCATTGTTTCTTCTTGAGGAGTGGGCTCCGTCGGAGACAACATTGCTGCTCGAAATTGTACTTGTTTATTTGCTTGTCGGGGTCACCACTTTGGGGTCGCTGCTTGCAGGTGAGAAATGAAACGACTGATGATCTGTAGATGCATATTTTATTAACAATTGTCCTTATTATTATTTACAATATTAGGTTCGCAACCGGCGACGGTTGAGAGGAGCGCTTAACGTTAGAAAGAGATAGTAATATCTTGTGTCCCCACACTCATCAATATAAAGTTATTCATTACAAATGAATGCATTGATAGGTCTGATTTTGAAGCACTAAAAATTCGTCTTTTGCCTTCGTAATAATGTGTGTCAGGGATAGAACTTTGTACCTACAGAATCGGACCTAATATATAATCAACTAGCTTTTTCCCGCGGCTTCACCCGCGTAGAAAAGTTTTTCCCATTTATATTGTGAAACAGCGCCCTCTATGTAGGCATTTTGTTACTTAGGGGGTGTTAGCGGACGCCTCGCGACTTTGTCCGCGTTAAAAAGTAGCCTATATGTTATTCCAGGATGTAAGCTATCACTGTACCAAGTTTCATTGAAATCTGTTCGGTAGTTTTTGCGTGAAAGAGTAACAAACATTCTCATCCTCACTCACATCCGTATAAACTTTCGCCTTTATAATATTAGAATCAGAATCAGAAATCATTTATTCATAAACATAGGTAAAAAAGATGTCAATTAAAATTAACAGAACTCTATGTTTTACCCCGTGGGCATTAGTATGATATGATTTGATATAATACAATTGGACCGGGCCTTATCTTGTATAGTGCTCGTAGTTCTTGGCTCCATACAAATGTTTTCGCCCCTTTTGGGTCGTGAACACCTCACCACACATTTCGTACATATTTTTGACAATTTTCCAGCTCCTAAAGACGGTTGGGTGGCGCATCGTGGCCGTCACCGGGCTGGTGTACGGCGCGCTGTACGCGTACGAGCGGCTCACGTGGACCGCGAAGGCGCAGGAGCGTGTGTTCAAGAAGCAGTACGTGGGTCACGCCAGCAAGAAGCTGCGGCTCATCGTGGACCTCACGTCGGCTAACTGCAGCCACCAGGTGCAGCAGTGAGTATCGGCCGTTACAAGTAGCTTATGTTATCTTCTTAGGGGGCCAGGAACACCTGGCGACACTTCGACCCTATGGGATCTGTTGTGCCAAACCCCTGTCCGCCAAACGGTGCCCCAATCCGTTTTAGGTGGACTTCACATACGCCTTAGAATAGTTAAATACCAGTCTTTGGCGTATGCAGGTTTCCTCACGATGTTTTCCTTCACCGAAAAACCTGTGGTATTATAATAAACCGTACTTAAGTTTCACTTTCACTACAAGTAGCTTGCTCCAAGAATGTTCGCTCCTCGATGTCGCTGTTCGCTTACGAGCGGCTGACGTGGACCAAGTGTTCAAGGTAGGTAGACCACGCCAGCAAGAAGCTGCGGCTCATCGTGGACCTCACGTCGGCCAACTGTAGTCGCGGGCGTGGTCTGAGTTAAGCGGTCGGCCTATAGTCATATCTATTTTAATTTGCAGGGAGCTGTCGACGATGTTCGCGCGGCTGTGCCGGCTGATCGACGAGGCGACCACGGAGATGGACGGTGAGCTGGGCGCCGTGCGCGACGCCATCAAGATGCTGGAGGACGCGTCCACGGCCGCCAAGAAGCTGCGCAACAAGGCCAACTACCTCGGCCACGAGCTGGAGCTCTTCGACGACGCCTTCCTCAAACACAACTAGGTGAGGTGCACCGGCACACTGCACTTTGTTACATTTTTGAAGGTCGATTCCTCTTATTCTTAGACGGGGGTGACGGTCCCTGCACCGACTCCACGGAGCGGGAGTTTTGTGCGATTCTCCCTCAGGGAGAATGAGAGGGAATATGTACGATTCTCCCTCAGAGGCTGGCCGTCAGTCCAGCCATCCCAACTCCTTGAAAAAATGGAGTAGGGCTTCTGGCCGACGGCAGCACTGTTGGGTCGATTCCTCATACTAGACGAACTACTACAAAAAAAAAAACGTGTCAAATCACATGGGCACCGTTCCTTGTTAGATTGAAAGTCAAAGTCAAAACTATTTTATTGCATGTAAGTACACTGAGTACATTTATACAACGTCATTTTTTTATCTACCACCGCATCCAAGGTGCTATATAGAGCTGGGAAGAAGAAGCGGCGCAACAACTTCCGCAACACATCTTTTAAAATCGAGTTTATACATAACATTATTTTTGTAAAGGTTGTGCGAGGCTGAAGTAACATTAACACTAGGCATCTTTGTCATTTAAATAATCGACTGTTTTATAATAAGCTTTCTTACAAAGTTGTTGTTTAATGTGGGTCTTAAATTTTCTGTCATTCATACTTAAGATTTCTTCTGGTATTTTGTTGTAGAAGCGTATACAATAGCGATTTATTGTGTCATTTCATTTTATCATTAACATGAAAGTGAATTTTGTGAGTTTTTCCTGTCAACTTGTGCTTTATTTCCAGTTCCAGCATACCACACGCGCCATCAGCGAATGGTTTGCCCTGGCTACCCCGTGACGTGCGCGGCGGCGGCGGTCCGCGTGTTTGAGGCCGATTTCAACCCGGTACTTGTACCCGGGTCGGTGGCGGTGGTGACGCGTCCGCGCCGCGCTGACACCGGCCTAAGCGTTGGAGTACACGAGTTCAGTGCTCCACGGGGCAGTTGATTGAAATAGTCTTTGTTAACGTTCATGTTGTCTATATAGGTGAGTTGGAAGGTTGTTGATTTTAGCCAATCAGACTAGATTATTGCGAATTAAAATGAAACGAACTTCTTTAGTCATTAGCTAGTCTGATTTGGCAAACGCCTTAAAAGGTGTAACGTGGAAATTGTCACTAGAGCAGTGTGTGTAGCGCGTACCAGACGAATTATCGGTGTCCAGTTAACTTTTTTTGGGGTATATCGCTCTGGAAGCTTGCAAATTCGATACAATCGGTGTTGCCAGGCAAAATTACGAACTACACCAGAATTTAGAAGATTAACCACGTTTGTGTTAATTTTTTGTCCGAAATGAATCCTCTGTCAGTTAGACAGACCAACTTACACGTTTTCTTAGTCCACCATTGTAAGGGACGAAACATTTTCAAATTTTACCTAGAAGTACTACTGTAGCCGGTTACATTGTTCCACCTGGCAACATTAATAGTAGTCACCGATGATACGGCTGGTGTGTCGTTGCGTTGCCACACCTGCCCAGTGACGTCGACAGTTATTTAAAAGTAGGGACCTGTTATTTCAATCGACTGCTTCGATATTTGGTTGACATGACAATGCAAGGGGAATCATTTGACACCCTGCAACACAAGAACCTCCTGCGGAAGGTAAACATGTACATTTTCTACTCCTTACTATAGTTTGTTCATTTTATAAAAGTCCCCTAAATATTTTCTTATTCTCATAACGAGTCATAAGCTGTGTGCTTTTAAAGAGAAGGGGTTTGAGGGAATCTTAAAAGGAATAAAAGTTGTAATGTATAATATGAGTGATAGAAATGCCTCTATTTTTTGTAAATTAAAACGTTTGTTATTGTTTTGAACGTCAGTAGTTTTATCAACTTTTACGTGTTTATAATGAAATGAAATCGCGTAGACGGCCGTCTAGAAATAATAATTGTTGAAATGTTTGACATTTTAGCTTCCTATGAATTTATTTTTGGTACGAATGGTTCCTTCACATTTTTAATTTTATTATTGAAGTGTTTACCTTCCCTGACATTGTAAACATCTTGGTGCTACCAACGTATGAACAACAAAAATGCAATAAAAATAGAAAAATTCGTGTATCGACCAAAATGGATTTAAAAAAACTAATTAGACATCATGTAAAAATAATTATTTATTAAAATATGTAGTGTCCTGTCCGAAGGATATCTCATTGTTTACTGCTGTCTCGTTTATTGTTACAGTATTTTGTATTTATTACAATAACAACGCATAAAGCTAGGCTTGCATTGATGATAGTGGGAATATGTTTTAATTTATACATTTACCTTGTCAAAATTAAGTATTCTCGAAGTACCTACTACGGATGTTTCTCTACTTTCAGGTTAGAGTAAACGGTGAAAAAATAGTTTTTTTTATTTCTTAAAAGAAATAAACCTTAGTAAACTTTTTCTACTAGTCTGCATAATTTCAATCCTAACTAATTAAATAAAGGGTTATGTGCCTTGGGTCAAAATTGCTTTTCGTTAAATTAAAATACATTCTTTGACAGAAGTGCATTTGGTCATATGGGTAATATCGTCAAAATATTTTTTGCCTAAATGAGCATTTGGTCAAAGTTGTGGTTCGTCAATGTTTATATAGATCGACTTATATATAGCATATTTAACGAAAAGAGTCAATTGACGAAATTTAATTTAGACAAAAAAAAGGGCATTTTGACCAAAAGCGCAGTTGACTAAAAACGGTTTCACCAAACGAACTTTTGGCAAAAATATATTTTGACGAAAAGCAATTTCGACCTAAACCCGTATTAGGTATAGCACTACATTTTAAAATAATCGCAGGCAATTATATAATTTTTATTCTCACTAGACTGTTATAGTTACATAAAGATAATTGTGGTTGTTTTAACAATGTATTCGGTGATGTTTTATATAAAAATTGTTATTTATACCTAGCGACTTAGTTACCAAACGACATTTTTATTAAAATGGAATCGGAGGCCGAGTAGTTGAGTTTTTAAGTTTTAATTTATTGTTTAGTTCTATCTCATTAGGGAGAGTGAAATGTGGTTAACTCGGTTGATGCGTACAGGAAAGCTATTCTACTACTCCAGTAGATTTTGTTGCAGTTGGTCCATTACGCGATTCGTCAATAAGCATTTGGTCAAAAGACGCTTTTGGTCCAAACGTCATTTTCAAGAAAGTACATCAAAAGACATTGTACTACCTAAGATCCAATATGTACACAAGATTTCTTCATAAGTGTACCATATTCCTTGATACAATATCAGGGAATATGCATATTTGGACCAACCGCTACTAAATCATCCAGTATACTGGTGTTTAAATAGGTTTTGTATTTGGCTTCAAGAGACAGCTAACATGTGTGTGTTGCATTAGAGGAAACTAATTTTGTAAATAAATAAGGTCACAACCAACAGAAACATGGTAAACGAAATAGTTAAAAAGTAAAAATAATAAAAAAAATAATAATTTAAACAAGTCTGAAAAGGTGTGTAAATTACATTATCCTCCGTCGCTGTCGCCCTGTTCGCAAAATGTCCCGCTAACGAAATCATAACCTGTTCGTTTGCAAAATGTCCCGTTGGGAGGATGAGGGGACAGGGCTTCATGTGGGTTTTATTTGGGACAACAAACAACAGCTTTATCTAAACGGAAAGTAGCTAATTAGGTTTACAAAACAAAAAAGTCAATAGTTGAGGGGGAGTAAGGGACGTAGATAGACTGGGAGATAGGGAAGGTAGGAGAGATGGTAATCCGAAAAAGGGCACTTTACAAGCTGTTTTAAGAACGGGACGTTTTGAGCTCGCGTGACATTTTGGGAACAGGACATTACGCGACTGAAACGCAGGTCTACAATAATGGAAGGTTTGTGCCGTAATCACGACGCTTGGCGGGCGGGTCGGTGGTCGCAGTTTCATTATAAAAGTATAATACACAGACGCTGCTGCCCTCAACCTGGATTTGATTCCTATACTCGGATTAGAAGCACGGAGCGTTCTTTGCACACCTCGGTAGTTTATTTCATGTCCTTGAGAATAAATCTCTCAGTACCTGATGAGTTTTCGGTTTGAGCGGAAGAGAACGGAGTATAATTAATTTAATTCAAATTGTGGGATAAGACTCAGGGGTGGCGATGTACACGATACGATTTTTACTTTAATACCGATACTTTGAAAGCGTTCAGACGAACAACGTCGTCCACTTCTTGAATGGTCATCTTCTAGGTTTGGCCACTTCTGGATTTGACCACTTCTAGTTTATGACTACTTCTGGGGTAAAGTTCAGAAAGTCGCTCTCTTAAAAAAATCTGTATTAGACCAATAGACCTTGGTCGTGCCTTGCGTGAAAAGACTGGGCATCTTAAAATAATAAATGGTATTTTGTTCTTACTTTTACGTACTATGAAGACGTGTAAAGAGAGTCTTAACGAGTCTAACCAAGAAATGGTCAGACCTAAAATACCAATTCAGAAGTTGTTTTTTTTCTCTTTCTGTCAAAAGTTGGCGAACCTATAGCAAAAGCACGAAGTCAGCTCCGAAATGGCGCAAAATCGAGACCTTGTTGTTATTACACAAAACTCTATTCCCACTAGTTGTCCAGTTCAGGTGATTTATCTAATGGTATTTTTTCCTCACTAGTTATATTATTAAAATATTCGTTTTATTTCGACTGGACTAGCGGGAGTAGAGGAAACCAACGACCTTAACTTTCGAAGCACATTTTCAAACCACTAAGCTAACGCGGTCAATATTACCCAACCACCCCTAGTCTGTCCCGAATACATACAAATATAAATTCGGTTTTAAATGAGACACTGAATTTGATGCGATGGAGTTGGCAGAGCCATGCAACTGTTTGATATTAGATAGATTTTGTTGTCCATTGTAATTAGTTATCGCATAAATAGGAGAATTTCATATGTAAATAAATAAAGGATTCCTTTATTAAAATACCATCTTTTATTTTATATATCAATAACATTATAGTTCAACAACATAAACATGAGATCAACCACTTTAAATGATTTTAAACTCTTAATTAATAGCTATCAGGGGTGAAAAATCAGCGTTGATGTTTTCGGACTGATGGGTCTTATAGTCTGTAGCATCGAACTAATGAGACGAAAAAGTGTCATCAATTACCACAATCATCAATCAGTGTCATCAATTGTCACCGGATTAAATAAATTGACAAATTTTAGTTTTGCCCTAAATCGGAAAATATATTTTTCATGACATTTCCTTAGTCTTCCCACCGTTGCCGAGAAATGTTACATGCATGGTTCATGTTCCAGCAAATAACGGATATGTCTGTTATGTTATCATTTTAAGACTTTTGAGCCATCAAGATTCATAATTGAGTAGAACCATAACGCTCTGGCAGGTTCTCTCTGGAGTCTCTGGTAGTGTAAGTGAAAATGTTGTTTATTGATAAGTTTAATGTCTTCTCGTGGTTCAGGAGCTTCCGTGGCTGCAGCTGGAAATAAATATTACTAATTATTAAATATGTATTGTCTACAAGTACATGTCATCATCATCATATCAGCCTGTAGACGTCCACTGCTGGACAATGGCCTCCCCCAAGGATCTCCACGACGACCGGTCCTGCGCTAACCTCATCCAGCTGGGTCCCGCGACCTTCACCAGATCGTCGGTCCACCTTGTGGGAGGCCTGCCTACACTGCGTCTTCCGATACGTGGTCGCCACTCGAGAACCTTTCTGCCCCAACGGCCGTCAGTTCTACGAGCGATGTGCCCAGCCCACTGCCACTTCAGCTTCGCAATTCTTTGAGCTATGTCGGTGACCTTGGTTCTCCTGCGGATCTCCTCATTTCTGATTCGATCTCGCAGGGAACGAGCATAGCTCTCTCCATTGCCCTCTGGGTGACCTTGAGCCTTCTTATGAGGCCCATAGTGAGGGACCACGTCAACAAGTACGTGTAAGGTCGACCGCACATCAGTGGTAACAAAACCAGTATAAACTGGTCTCGCGTAGTATTGAAACTCCCTAACAGGCTAGGCCAGCTCAAGGTCAAAGTGTTTCCACTGATGTGCGGTAGACTGTACATGTAAAGGGGCAGAAAGGTTCTCGACTGGCGACCACGTATCGGAAGACGCAGTGTAGGCAGGCCTCCCACAAGGTGGACCGACGACGATCTGGTGAAGGTCGCGGGACCCGGCTGGATGAGGTTAGCGCGGGAGGCCTTTGTCCTGCAGTGGACGTCTACAGACTGAATGATGATGATGATGACATATACCAAAATCCGAAATTATGATTTTTTTATGGAATACTAAAAAAAGACAACCGTCTGCGAAATCCCGCCAAATAGAGAATAAAGTCATATTTCTTATTAAAGCGGCGGTTACAGCACGGCAGTCCACAAAAACACGTCACAACTAGAGCTTGGCGATTTGCACTGAGGTTCAATCCTCAAGCTGTAATAACTAATGGAGATTTGCAACGTACGAGCGGAAAGAGTTATTACAAATGCAGGCACAGTAAAACAACTCACAGTAGGTGCGTCGTCCTTGAAATCTGTCTTAGAGAACCTCGCGGCTTCCCCGCAGACTGTGACGCCGTAGTGTGCGCACGCGGCGGCCGTCTCACTGTCGCCACCGTACCGCAGCCACCGCCGCAGCGCGCCCAGCGGCACCGCCAGCCGCTTGCTGCTGTACGCATGGCTCATCACTTTGAGAGCACGTCTGGGAAATACAGCGCATACTGATAAAATCATAATGTTTGCGTTTGTTGAGAGCGTCAGTGGCCCTGGGGATAAGACGCGGCCTATCATATCGAAAGTTCCGTAGTTCGATCCCCGGCTGGGCCATATACCAATGGGTTTTTTCTCGAAACTTAAGTACATTTACTGACTTCTCTCAAACGATGAAGGAAAAACATCGTGAGGAAACCTGCATACGCCGAAGAAAAAATCTTAAGCGCATGTGAAGTCCACCAACCCGCACTGGGCTAGCGTGGTGGACTATAGCCCGAACGCCCTCGTTGAGAGGGTAGGCCTGAGCCCCAGCAGTGAGGACATTTATAGGCTGTTGATGATGATGATGAATAATGTTTGGACAAATTTACACACGGCTGTTTAGACCCAAACTAAGCCGAAGCTTGTAAATGGGTACTCAACAACTGATAAACATACATAAATTCATACATAACCCAGAATCCAAAAACCAACAAGTATGTTCATCACACAAATGTTGGTCCCAGGTGGGAATCGGAACCCACGACCTCTGGCGCAGTAGGCAGGGTCACTACCAACCTACGCCAACAGGCCAGTCATGATGAGACTATCGCATCATCATCTTCTTACGGGGCCAGGAATGCTTGGCGACACTTCGAGTCTTTAGAGATCTGCTAAGGATCACAAATGAAGATCCTAAGGTCTCTACAGAACATATTATGCCTTGCAGCAGTCTGTACTAGTTGGTCACCTTCATTGGCCTGTTGACGCCCGCTGTTGGACAATAGGCTTACCACAATGCGCGCTGCCCGCCACCCGCTTCCGTCTATAGTTGGTCCATCTGGCAGGAGGGCGTCTCACGCGCACTCTCCAGTAGTTGGTCAGGCCAGTGGACGGCAAAAGTCCAATAAAGGGTGACATTACCAGCCTGCTTTAACGGCATACAATTAACATGGCAACATTATAAAAAAAATCGTTCACCTCTGCAATGTTGGTAGATACAAACACAGCGCGCAGTAAGTAAGCGGGCACAGTTTGTCTAATAGCTTGCACACACCTATGTAGTTCCCTTTGAGATTGGCGACCGCTATCTCATACGCCAGTTGTAGCGTGGGCTCACTGTAACGAAGAAATAATTGATTCATTAACCCTTTATACGGCAGAAATAATTGATTGATTAACCCTTTATATAGAAGAAATGATTGATTAAACCTATAAACGGTAGCGGCAACATACATGCCGTCATAAAATATTTTCTTTTATTACAAATATTTTAAAAAATTAAGATCGTTTATATTTATTAAACTTACATAACTAAAAACGTTTTATTGGTTAGAGGGTTAAACAACACTGACGTATAATATATTACCACTGGACTGGCTATCTTAACCAAATGACAGAAGAATGTGACGATTTGAAGCTTAGTTCCAGAAACACTCGTGGTCCCTACATGATCATGCGGCATTACGTGCTGTCACTCATGCATGACCGTTAAATTGTAGTGATTGACGCGAATGACATGCAAACTACGTGCTGGCCGTTCGCGCGTACTCTTCACTGCACTAAGTGATTGATAGCAAGCATGGGGGTCCATCATACAGCATGATAATTCATGAAAACGTAACGCATGTCATGCCGCATGATCGTATAGGGACCGCTTTAGCCTTCAGCACCAAAATGGCGTTGACAAATACGCACGATAGTAATTTGACAGCAGCCAGTCTCGATTCGACAGATCTCGAGCAGACAGTCGACAATTAAAAAATCACCTTTTTAAACTTTTTGGCAACTCCAAATATCTGCGCAGCGGATGAACGTCATCTAAATTGCACAGAATATACAGACTCTCCATCAGAACTCTATCGCACGAGCTATTGTCTATGTCCAGACGAGACAGGAAATAACTGAGATCTTCGGAATTGTGGCTTTTTGTCTGGGAAATGGTATCACAGCAGGAGAGGAACCATTTTAAACATTCCAATAAATATTTCTTGTTGAGAACTGGATCATAGTCCTTCAGTGGCAGGTCGCACAATCTGGAAATAATAAATTGCACAAATAACACATTTGAAATTTTTGTTTACTGGAAATGATCAAATCAAATAAACTTTATTGAACTTCAATATTAAATCTAAAAATTTACACTACGATAATATTTCTCTGACGTTTTTCCACAGCGCTACGATATGGGGTCCTTCAAGAAGAGAGTCAAAAGAGCTCTTCAATCCAGTACCCCCCGGGTGTTGCAGGTGTCTATGACCTCTTAACATCAGGAGGCCCGCCTGCTTGTTGCCCCCGTAGCAATATAAAAAAAATACTTATAATAAACTAGTGTACAATCAAATGGCGGCCTCTCAGTGATTTCTTCCAGGCAACCTTAGGGTGATGTTTTTTTCTTCTACAAGTAATCTATTTACAACAGAAGGCTCCCAAAGGCTAGGTACTAAATACTCACTTGAATCCATAATAAACATGAAACCTAATCATTTGCTCCAGCAGTTTGATGCACTCTTCGGGTGGCAGCCGTTGTATAGTAATATCTTGTCGGACCGCTCTCAGGCGGTCATTCAGAAAATCATACTGCAACGCTGTTGAACCATCCGTCCTTTTCGTTACACTGAAAATTGGTCAAAAATCTTCATTGATATACAAATAAATAAACCAGCTGATTTGAAGGGGGAACTTTTCTACAAAAATAAATAATGCAGGCAGCTGTTGCCCGCGGCTTTGCCCGCGAGGAATAAGTTTTTCCCGCGGGAACAGTTTACCGCAGTAAAAAGTAGCCTATATGTTATTCCAGGATATAAGCTATCACTACAAAATTCGTTCAGCCATTACAGCGTTAAAGAGTACCAAACATCCTTACCAACTTTCGCCTTTATAATATTAGTAGGATAACAGAATCAAAATACATGACAGTAACATTCAGTATTCTTACTCAAATAACAGATACTGCACAGTATCTTTCAGCACTGAGTATGGGCGCAGCAGACGAGGCACGGTCATAGTGGCGTCCGCCGCAGACCGGCTGTATTGCTTCACCAGCTTCCTAACTGGGCCCCACACCTCCAAGACGTGCACCAAGCATTCCCTTTCCCGCCTAAAAAGTAAAAACCTTGTTAGAATCCAGTATGGAGCAGCTTCTGCTCGGAGCAGTTTTATTCTGTTTCCTTTGAAAAATACAACTTTAATCCCCATAGAATTTTTTGGCGGCTGAATGAATATAGTCACAGATTGGGTTAGAGTGGACAAAAGGGGGCGCCAAGGAAAACTTTTTTGAAAATATTCAGAAATCACCAGGGCAGCGTCGGATTCCAAAAAAGTGATTTTTTTCTAAGTTTTTTTCGCCCACTTTTGTCCACACTGACCTAAATATTGATAATTTCGATAGGGTTGATCGAAGCAATAAACAATTTCTTGGAATTCATTCAATCAGCTTTATGCTGCTTTTCCATTTAAAATAAAATAAATAAAACTCAATGAGCCCTTTAACACCCAAAAATTAGTAATTGCGCAGACATCTGCCAACTTCACACAGCCGCCAAAAAATTCTACGTGGACAGGGACTATAATTCCCCGTTTATTGAATTGTGTTCACATTCTATTTAGGTGTATAGTTGTTTTGCAACATAAATCAGCAGGAGGAAGTAGTAGTATTCCAAGCATAGAAAAAAACTAGGGCTTTGAATGAAGACAGAAAATAAATAGATAAAACTTTAAAACATCTAATTTGTGTTTACATTTCGACTTCTTCCACAGGGCACATATGGTTACATGTGCCTTGAATGCTTTCACAATTACGCTTATCAATATTTGCACAAAAGAATTCAAAATAAGACATGATTTTGAATAGTTAAATCTCCGCGAACTATTTAAAAAACTGTTTTTAGCAGTTCCAAACTCTTTTGATTTGAATTTCATTCATTCGGAAAAGAAAAAAAAACAAAACAAATGGTTGGTTATGTAATGTCAAGTTAGTCATGGGAAAGACACAACAATATTGGATGTATTCTATCTAATTTATGATTTGGTTATTTTTTCTAATTATTTTTTGGCTTTTTCAGCGCCATCTATGCGATTTTTACGGAATCTAACCTGAAAAATGATTAATTCGTAATTCATTTATACCTTCCCTCAGTACAATTACCTTCCCTTCCCGTGTAGTATGTACCATCCAGGCATGCAGGGGTCATTGAAAAAACAAACCCATTATAAAATGGAAACAACTCCCAGTTTATTAGAGACGCCACAAACAAACAGTTTACAATTATGTTGGCACTATAGGAATAGTTGTTTATCTAATGCGAATAGATAAACCTTTATGTAAATTCGACCATCGTTCATTATGAAAATTATATTTAAACTCCTTTTATAATGTTTTCCTTGAGTTCCTTTAGTTCCTTCTCATATAGCCATTTAATGCCGGCCGCGGACGCGGAGCTGGGCGGTCTTGTGATGGACCTGTAAAACAATAGACTTTTCACTTTTCATGCTCAAAATGTATCTGCGTAGACCGACTATAATATGCCGGGACTAGATAAAGACAAAGTATTTTTTATTAAAACCACTATGTTAATAAAAAACATACAAGACATTCCATGCTAAAATAAACCTAGGTAGGTATCAGTTAACCAACATAGATAAGTATGTGAGACGCTTCAAAAATCGTCAAATGACTGGCGTTAAGATCCTAGGCCTGAAACTGCCTGAAAGGGATATGCTAGGCTAGGGTGCGTTTTAAAGAAATTGTGGTAACTCACTCGATCTTGGTCGCGAACAGATTCTCCAGCCTGGGTCTGCAGAACGGCCAGGGCCCCTGGTTTTTGTGCTCCTCCTGACAGAAACATATCTTGGCCTTCGGATATTTGCAGAACTCCTTGAGCACGATGTCGTACGGGAACGGGTACAGCTGCTCTATGCGGCAGTACGCAATCTTATCTTCCAGCTTCTTCTCTTTCCGCAGCTCGTCAATCGTGATGGCAACTTTGCCCGAGCAGAATATCAGTTTCTTCACGCCTTCGGGTTTTTTGGAAGCGGGCCCGCTCTCTGGGATCGCCCTGTGCCGAACAAAATCCGTATGCATTAGTGAATAGCATGCAAATAGCAATATGCATGAGCGTAATAGGAATGGCGGCGATCACAATAGATCAGCAATTGTCGCAGTGATACAAGGCTAGTTAAGCCTTGAAAGACCCCCCCTCAAATAATAATAATACCCTCTAGTACCTTACCTCAATACCGGCGGCTATTGTACCACACGTGGCACCGTAGCATAGGTATATCCGGCTAGTGTACCACACAGCCATCGATTTTTGGTCATTAGTTGCAGCTTACCTGTGGAAACTGGTCCCCGTGAGGAAGTCCTTGAACGGGGAGCGGTAGTAGGCGTGCTTGAGGCCGACCTTGGGCGTGAACAGGATGAGCGGCTTTCGGAAGGGCATCGCGATCTGCCGCCGGATCATGTGGAAGTACTGCGCCGGGCTGGTCACGTTGCACACGATCCAGTTGCAGCCGCGCAGCTGTTTCACTGCACCATTACATACGACTATAGAATCCCCTCCATATATTGCTTGTCATCATCATCATATCAGCCTGTAGACGTCCACTGCTGGATAAAGGCCTCCCCCAGGGATCTCCACGACGACCGGTCCTGCGCTAACCTCATCCAGCCGGGTCCCGCGACCTTCACCAGATCGTCGGTCCACCTCGTGGGAGGCCTGCCTACGCTGCGTCTTCCGATACGTGGTCGCCACTCGGGAACCTTTCTGCCCCAACGCCCGTCAGTTCTACGAGCGATGTGCGGTTGCTTGTAGTTATTGTATATTACTGGATGCTTTTAAAATATATTTAACTAGCTTTTGACCGCGGCTTCGCCCGCACCTATATTAACCATCCGGAAGAAATTGTCTGAATGATATTGAAAACCGCATCAAAACCCGTTGCGTAGTTTATAAGATCTAAGTGTACAGATGCGGGAAGCGATTTTGTTTTATAATATGTAAGGATGTGTGTGAAGAGAATGATGGGAATGGAACTGAGCGAAGCGAAAGAGGTGTGTCAGGATCGCGATACTTGGCGCAGAATCGGAAAAAATCTAGACGGCATTACCTACTCGTCTTACTTATTCCTGATCGGTCCCGTGGAAAAGCATTGACGCTAGCTTGACGCGTTTGCCCCTTGGCCGCACTTGCCCCTTAGTCGCACTTGCCCCTTAGTCGCACTTGCCCCTCAGTCGCACTTGCCCCTCAGTCGCACTTGCCCCAACAATGTAAAACACTCACGCGCCATGTCCTTCTCGTCGAGGTTGGGTATGTGGTCCTCGTCGTCGTCGCACTGCTGCAGGTACCGCTCGGGCCGCGCCGACGAGTGCTCGGGGCCCTGACACACACACACGCACACAAACATACAAGCTCATATACCTAGTTACATACGTTATCTCTGTTCGCTCGTAGAACTGACGGCCGTTGGGGCAGAAAGGTTCTCGAGTGGAGACCACGTATCGGAAGACGCAGCGTAGGCCTCCCAAAAGGTGGACCGACGATCTGGTGAAGGTCGCGGGACCCAGCTGGATGAGGTTAGCGCGGGACCGGTCGTCGTGGAGATCCTTGGTGGAGGCCTTTGTCCAGCAGTGGACGTCTACAGACTGATATGATGATGATGATACGTTACCTAAGAAAATGGTCCTATAAAACCAAACACATTGTACGTTCTGGCAAGTCTAGCACGGAATGACGGCTTGATAGCATCATTCGCTCGCTAATTCCTTTAATCACAGAACACTACTACCGTACAGAAGACTATTATCTAATCTGTGACAGAAGCGTCTCATTCCCAAACAATGCCCTAAAAACCTACAAATTGTGCTCCACCGCACATGCGAAATTTGAGCTCTATATTTGGCGAGAGCGCTTTAAATCCGCTGTGCTTATTATATTTTAAACGGTGTGGTGAGTCGTCGTGAGGAACCCAAACCACATGACTAAACTGTGGAGTGACACAGGGTCTGATTTTATTAGATACCTACTTGAATGTTTTGGACAATAACGATTTTTCTATATAACATCGCATGCCTGGTGTCCGCGAGGTCGCCGTAGCCATTGGCATCGTAGGCATTAGCGCTTGATTCGAAAGGTTCTTTAGATTGGCCCATCGCCACACTGCGGTTCCCATCCGGAGCTCCTAGATCCTAGAGCACTGAGGTAGACTCACGGCGCCGTCGACGCCGTGCGGCAGCTGCACCACCAGCCCCGACTGGCACACCCACTTGCTCTCCCCGTTGGAGATGAACGTGTCGAACATGGGCTGGCCCGTGTCCGCGAAGTCGCCGTACTGCGCCTCCCACAGGCACAGGCAGTGCGGGCTCGAGTACGAGTAGCCCGCCTCGAAGCCCAGGATGCCTGATGGAGACATTTTGAAACTATTACCCCAAAACATAGAGTGGAAAGGCTTCTTTTGAGTAAGCATGGTCTAACATCTAGGCCACAGGGTCAGGTGAGAATAAGCAAGCGTAAAAGTCATCATCATCATCAGCACTGCTGGACATAACCTTTTTATTTAATTATTGCTACAGGGGCAACAAGCAGGCCTCCTGATGTTAAGAGGTCACCGCCGCCTATAGATACCTGCAACACCCGGGGGGTGCTGGTGCGTTGCCGGCCGCGGTTGAAGGGCTCTTTTCTCTCTTCTTGAAGGACCCCATATCGTAGCGCTGTGGAAAAGCGTCAGAGGGAAGGTCATTCCACATTTTGCACGTGCGCAGCAAAAAAGAACGCGAGAAGACCTTCCCTAATGAACGCCACCACACCGGTCCTCGGACTTCCGCATCCAGCCGCTTCCGGCCACCTTCTATGGTTATCGGTCACCTGGCCGTGTTCCACGCTGCGCGTACCGGTCCGCGGTCTCCACTATCCTGAACTCGTCTGCCCCACGTAAAGGCTACATAATATAAAAAAATCTCGGCAAATGACCTTAGAGCGCCAGACAGTTCATCGCTGATGAAATGAACACAGAAACGCATGCACCTATGTATCGCTGTTTAGCTAGATGGTTAAACAATCGTAGACAAGAGAGCACCATGATTGAACAACGGAGTCCTTTGGAAGGGATGTCCCGGCGCTCTTCGTAAGGCGGCTGGCAGTGGCTAGATACCACCTTAAACCAAGGTTAAAGGGGGAGGCCTGTAGAAGACAGTATAGAAGTATCGGCTCACCGAACTCTGACAAGGAGCTATTGTGCAGGTGGTAGTCGGCCTGGTCCGGGTACACGGTGTCCAGCACGTGGTGCGTAGCGCCGTCCACGCCCTGGTGGTGGTACACGTGGTGTCTGCGGGCACACACACACACTGCTTGCTGTACGGAATTGATAGACAGAAGGTCACGAATTTTGAGTCGGAACCCTTGAACATACAAAAGTGAGGTGACACTGTCTGACAGACGTTTGATTAACGACCAAACTTGTAACATTATATTCACGCTATGTCCCTGACGGGGTAGGCAGAAGAAACGGAGCGCTAAGTATCGTGATCCTGACACACCTCTTTGGTCTCATCATTTTCTTCACACACGCTCGCCGCCGTCCTTATATCCAGAGAACAAGTCTGGTGCGTAGCAGTTGGACCTCTGGTTGCGATACCTGTGCGCCATGGTGCCTCGCTCCACGTCCTCGCCCGTGAAGCGGATGTGTATCTTGTCCCTCAGTAGCGAGCCGTACGCCAGCGCCTCGCCCATCGCCCAGTCGGCGATGCCTTCTTTCACCTGCAATCCGTCACACACCCACCAACTACAAGTATACTGAGTATATTATGTGTTCCATATTATAAATCGTTATAAGTTATATGATCCGCAATGAGGAGATCCGAAGAACAACTAAAATCGCCGACACATAGCCTTAGGATTGGCAGCTGATGTGGCAGTTTGCAGGTCACATCTGTCGCAGAACCGACGGTCGTTGGGGTAGACGAGTACTGGAATGCTGATCCAAGGGTGGAGACTGCGGGTGGACAGACGACCTAAAGAAGGAGGCCGTTCATAGGGGAAGGCCGTTGTCCAGCAGTGGAAATGGAAGGGCTGATGTGATGGAATGGACATATCAACTCAACGCTTACCATTTTCTCTCTCGTGGCCAGAATCCTGCTGATGCCCTTGTGCATCTCGAACGCCCACAGCTCCGGCGGCTTCGAGAAGTGGTTCGCGATCTTGTTTATTGCTTGCTGACTGATGCCAGTTTCGTGTTGCTGAGAAATATAAACTACTATTTCTTTACTGAATTCATACTAATACGAGTATTTAAATAGGAAAGTCTATTTACGCCTAAACCGCTGAATGGATTTTAATGAAATTGCATGTAATTTCATGTAGAAATACATTGAACATTGGGGCAGGACATAGGCTACTTTTTACCATGTTAAACTGTTTCCGCGAATGCCGCGGTCACAATATTCAAATTTGTTAGTAAAGAAAACCTAACTACTAACCTACCTAAAATTATGTTAGTAAACAATTGAAAAATGACCGACCTCTGACAGATTTACGTCTCCTTTCTTCAATCTCCAGGCCTGAATATGGACGAAAGAGAGAGCAGCTTTGTAGGGATTTATCAGTTATTGAGGCGTCTACCAAAGGTCACCTTATTAGGGTCCCGCGCCTCAAGGAAGCCCGTCCACGGCGTGTCGATCCAGTCCATGATGCTCAGCTTGGTGATCTTCTTGGCGAGCTCGAAGTGGGCATTAAGCGTGTCCAAGTACTCCTTCTCCCAATGCTTGATGTCAGCGTCGCTCACGACGCCTTCTGCCTTCAGTCGGGCCGCGTACACTTTGTCCACTGAAAGCCGCGTATATTATACCCAAAGGAGCAGCTTCGTCTTACGGTAGAGTATTGCTAATGGGTACTATATTTAAGATTGTTCACTGCTGGGCTACTCAAAACGCGCCACCATAGGTGCCACCAGCTTTTCCACTTTCACCCACAAATATTATTAATGTTAGGTAGGTACCTATTCAATGTTGCTTCTCTTTAAAGTATTTCAATGACCGAAATACCACGAATATGAAAAGGCGTACTTTCCTACAATAATTACGAATCGATCGATACATTTTGCGTTTGTTTAAAAAACAAGGAGTGTCGTGAGTCGTGGGACACTTGAAAGGCGCAATAATAAATCCAACTGATAATAACTTCGGGAACGCTCCAACTATCCTCTGGACACATCGTGCAGTGTCGTGTCGGTCGAAGTATTACACTTTTTTGGCCTAGCTCTCATCGCCAAGTGTCTGGAGTGTAACGTGGGATAAGGAGCTTCGATCCAACACAATGGCTAAATATTTGGAAAAAGTAGTCAAATAAGTCAAGTGAAACTGTAAAGGGCTCCGCTCACCCGTTTCCATGGACCTGATCTTCTTGTACATGAAGGGCTGCGTGTACATGGGCTCGTCCTCCTCGCTGTGGCCGAACCGGCGGTAGCACACCAGGTCCAGCACCACATCCTTCTTGAACTTGCAGCGGAACTCGATGGCCACCCTCGCCACGTGCGACACCGCCTCCGCGTCGTCGCCGTTCACGTGCAGGATCGGCGCGTCGATGTACTTCGCCACGTCTCAACAACAATAACATCTGTAACTATGTAGGTAGCTTCACACAGGGCAGACTGAAGTTAGCTGCACATGCGCGGCCCCAGCGCGATTAGTCGGCTGGTTAGGTAGATTAACGCTGCGCTGATATCTTGCTAGTTGTGAACTTGCATTTGTACCTACATGGCTATTGGCTAGGGTTCTTTTCTCTTCTAGGTTAACTTGTAAAACTAGAAAACCTGTAGAAAACTGCAAATAAGCACTTGGTCATGGTCTCGGGCTATGAGTGTAATTTTTGGAATTAAAGACGATTAACTTCTTCTCAGCGCTAACACCTAGGAAGCAAGCGGTGGTAGGTAGATATACAATTAACGTGTATAAATGTCCCCAGTGTACTTATATACATGACTAATCCTTGTGTAGAGACCACAACTGGGCAAGCGTAGTGTGGGGCGCCCCCGGTTAGATGGAGCGACGACCTGCATCAGGCGGCTGGCAGTGACTGATGGATGCGGAGAACCGAGGGTCGGGTTCAGTGGCGCACCTTGTCCCCCAAGCAAGCAGTGAACTAGTTAGTACAAGCTGATGATGGTATGAAATAAAATATTTTGTCTTGGCTGTCGTAAACTCCGCCAGGTTTGAGACCTGATCCATTGCCGATGGTACCTGTGCAGTAGGGTGAGCTCCTGGAGAACCTGGGCTCGGTGGTGTAGCCGATCTGGTTGTTGCATACGATGTGTATGGCGCCGTAGGTGGTAAACGCGGGCAGGTTGCTCATCGTCATCGTCTCGTACACCACGCCTTGCCCGGAGAAGGCGGCGTCGCCATGCATTATTATAGCCAGCGTCTGGTCAAAACAATTTAAGTCTGCTAATAAACTCGGCTGCAATGAATTCGGGACCTTTTTCAAACAAACGAGGTCGATTTGGGCCTTTGGATCTCCGCCAGGGAAATCGTTCCCTGATGGTGGCGTGGCGTGACGTGAGATCTGATGGTGGCTGTCCGGAGTACGGGTGGAGGAAGTCCAGAGATCCAAACTCACGTAACTGATCAGGCAAGCCGTTTTCACGTTGCTAAGCTTTGCGTCAATCACATCAGCACACTTTTGACACTGATTTGTTTTACTTCATCAGGTTGATGTAGGCAGTTCAGCAGTTAGCTTACCTTATCGCCGGTGTTATCTCCCTTCCAGTACATCTCGGCCCTGGTCTTCCCGCAGACCACGGGAGAGACCACCTCCAGATGGGACGGGTTGCAGCTCATCGACACCTTGATGTACCGGTTGGTCCGCCGGATGAACCGGTGTATGAACGTACCCAGGTGGTACTTCACGTCACCAGAGCCCTGTAACCAACAGATAAGCTTGCGCACATCTAACGTACGTTTAGGGCTCAAAATACAGGCAAAGATGTGAAATAGATTTAATTCTCTTTTTGTTAAATTCTAATTGCGGTTCCTAAACTCAAAATTTGATGTAAGCTCTACACAAAGAAGAGCGTCAGTGGCGTCGGGAACAAGACGCGGCCTGTCATATCGAAAGGTCCGAAGTTCGATCCCCAGCCGGGCACCAGTGGTGGCAACTGGGAATACTCGGGGCCATGTACCAATGGGTTTTTCTCGAAACATAAGCACTTTTACTGACTGCTCCCGAATCGAGAGGCAACTTGCATACGCCGAAGAAGAAATTCTTAGGCGCATGTGAAGTCCACCAACCCGCACTTGACTGGACTAGCGTGGTTGACTATAGCCCGAACGCCCTCGTTGAGAAGGTACGGCTGAGCCCCAGCAGTGGGGGGCATGTTAACTATAGGCTGCTTGATTTGATTTGATCTACACAAAATAAAGATTCGACGGCATATACAACTTTGTCCATCCAGGAATGGATCTGGTGATACATTTGCACTCACTGGCTCACGGGGCTCCATGGCCTTGAACTGTGCGAAGATGTCCATTAACTGCTTTCGGCACACGTTCACTAACATGTTCAGGCGTCCTGTGGAAATCAATAAACTGTTGGTTGCATTTGATTGCACAACAAAAACTAGCTGAAATTGGTCTACCTTCTTCGTAATAGCGCATCTTAGATATGATTTTATTAGTCAGGAGCCTACCTACCTCGCCTTACTGATATAAAACGCGAAAAGTTATTCAATTGACGTAGACGACCAAGAAGAAAGTATTTTTCATAATTCCACCCCTAGGGGCAATTCATGTTATACTACTGCCGCGCGTCATTGCTTCGCTTCTACTCGTCTCCAGTTCCACGTGGAAAAAGTGGGTAGGCAACGGTATGTAGATGGTATACCTCGATGCTGCATGGCCATGACTATGGACTCGATTCCCAACTTGGTGGCCGTGTCGACGATCTCCTCCAGCATCACGATCATGCTCTCGCCCCCCTCCAGGCCGAACCGCTTCTCCGCCGGCCATTTCGTCGCGAAGTATTTCTCCAAGCTGCGAGGAATAGATCGAAGACCAATAAATAGTTGTAAGGTGGGGTAAGAGGCGGACACCGGGAAAAGAACTAGAAGACCAGATATAACAAACTATAGTCGTCCAGACTACTCCGGTCTGGTAACGAAGGGGCTTTATTCCTGGAAAACCCGCAGACCAATTGGTGCCAACGCTTCCACATTTCACGTAATGACGACGGCACGTAAGTAGCAACAAATCCAAAGTCAAAGTCAAAACTATTTTATTGCATGTAAGTACACTGGGTACATTTATACAACGAAATCCGTCTGGTCTCTCATAGTACTGAAACTTCCTAATAAGCTAGGCCAGCTCAAGGTCAAAGTGTTTCCACTGACGTGCAGTCGACTGTACAAGTTTCAAAGCGACAGTTTCAAAATAAGATGTTCCCAACATGATAGGAATTTCAGCCTGACACCATCGCACCATTGACGGCAAAATAATGTATTGTAGCGGGTAGAATGAGTCGATGCCGTAATAGAATGAAAGTAGAGTGATGTTGTAGTCGAGCGAACCGATACCAGCTCCTATAAACGAGCCATACCGGTCTCACACCAGCACCACAGCACGTGCGATAACGAAGTGCTGTCCGTTTACGTTACGAAGGGTCACCTTCGTAACGTAAACGGACAGCTGTGTGATTCTGTAAAGTATGAATTAAAACTCGACCATCACATCGCAAGTCACTTACTTCACTCCGCATCCGATCATGAAAGACCTTGATGTCGCATTGTGTAAACAAATACAAGCTACTTAATAAACACTTCACTTGCGAAGTAAAGTGAGTATTGAACTGTAAATCATTGAGTTAGAGACCGATCTCACTGCGGATTCAGGATCGAGTTGCACGAATACGCTTACAGAATAGCGGGGCAGCACTCATCTCATCATATTCATCTCTATATAAGTGTTAATTAATAATGTTGTTTGATGAGTTTGTTTTTTTAAGCTGAAATCGCTTACAGTATATTAAAAATCGCCGGGGTTCCCAGGGGTCCTAAGGACTCAAATGAAAAACACAAGCTGGCTGACGGCCTGGTGCCGAATTATGTTCGTGATATACTCGTAATGACTCGTACTCACAAGACCGCCTTCGTGAGTCGCCGCATGATGAGTCGCTTCTCCTCGGGCGACTTGTCGTACGCGCCGGGCGTCTCGCAGCGCTCCCGGATGAACTGCAGGCAGTCCACGTCGTACACGTGCATGTACTCGATGCCGATGGACCGGCAGTACACCGACTCCAGCCGGTGGATGATCTCGCTGATCCAACAAATGCAATGTCCATTTTATAATACCAAAACTATAAGTAGTAGTCGGCAAACTTCTTAAACACTGAGTGACGTAGGAAGGGGGGGGGGGGGGTGGTCCAATTTATATAAACTAGACCAAAACTGTATAAACGGGGCCAAACTGGACCAAACTGGCTAAAGTGAACCAAACTATAACGGGATAAATTTTCGAACCAACGCCTTACGTGAATTGTATCAGTGGGTCTACGAGAATAATTTAGATGCGTTGATGATTTGGTCCACTTTAGCCCAATCTGGTCCAAACTGTAGAAACTAGACCAAAACTGTACAGCGCTAAAGTGGACCAAACTATCAACTGGAATAAAATTGGACCAAATTGGACCAAACGATAAACTGGAAAAAACTGTTAATACTGAACAAAACTTGACCAAACTTCGGGCATGTAGTCGACTGATCTACCAATAGCGCGCTCGATTCGGTCGCGCCCCGCACCCCGCCGCCAAAGAGACCTATAATTCAGTTCTGCGCAGTCAAGGTTCATTCAAGAAGTTTGCCGCCAATTGATACTTTCTGACACTATTAAATAATGTTCAGCTGACCTCAAAGTTAATTGCGTCTGCTTCCCGCCGATCCATGTCCTATCGGGGAGCTCGAAGGTCATGTTCATATGTTCTTCGCCTGAGAATAGGTATAATGGACTCTTTGTAATGCACAGCTCCACAAAACGCATATTTCACAAACTGACCACTTCTCTAAGGAGCACTTTTGCTGCACATTTTACATGAAACCAAAGCAGGAAGATACGGTACTCTCTTACATTGCTTAAACGAGAACTACACAAACTTACATGCACTAGACACACTAGCTTTCGTAACATAGGTACAATCTCCAGTATTAATACATACGTAGGTTCACTAAAACATCAATCATCCCGTTACTTTTCTAACAATTTTTGTTACTAAACGCATAAGCTAATCCTTTCAGTTATTTTAAGGTTGACTGGAAGATATCCCTTAGAGGGATAAGTCCGCCTTTGTACATTGTATTCTTATTTGTATTCTTAACTGTCTGTTTTTGTAAATTTTTGGTACAATAAAGTGTTTATACGGTACATTATTACTAAACAGCAATTACGTACGAGTGAATGTATTCGACGTTTATCAAACCTTCGTTCCCTGATGGACTGGTCCAAAACCAAAGTACCTACCTGTGTTTACCTGGTTTTGAGAGACCATTTTCACAAGTGGCGAATCTTCCTGTTTTTGGTTTTATTTTACAATCGCATAAAACATCCAAAAAATTCTCTCGCCATAAAAATCAAGGAAAAGATGTCAAAATTCATATAGAACAGCCAAAAAAAACCGCTTGATCGAATGCGGAGCTAATTATTTGTCCTAGACTAGGATAGTAATAAAGAAAACTGAGGCAGGAATATGAGTCGTAAGGCCTACATAACACAGTTCCAAGTTCCCGGGCAACGATCTGAGCTGCAAATCCTTTTTCCTCCATGTCCACGTCTTTGTTCCACGTGAGCTTGTTGGACAACAAATATTTAGCAGGGCGAGATAGGCACAACGGGTCGGTTTTCGCGAGGAGGTGACCGCGACTCTGGAAAAATACATCATCATGATCATCATTATATCAGCCGAAACACCGAAGAGCCGAAAGAGAGGCCTTCCACAAGGTGGACCGACGATCTGGTGAAGTTCGCGGAACCCGGCTGGATGAGGTTAGCGCGGGACCGGTCGTCGTGAAGATCTTTGGGGGAGGCCTTTGTCCAGCAGTGGACGTCTTCCGTCTTGATGATAGAAAAATACATTTTTATCAAATTCAAATAAAGTTGCAGGCAGATAAATAGCCCGTAATGTGCCTGGCTTACCTAACTTTTTTCTTGACTGTACCTATATAATTAAACTAGTATTTCGGTGGGTGCCGCGGCCCGCAAGCGGACCGCGGAGGTCGGCTGTGTTGAGCTTTTATTTTGACAGGAATCCTTTAAAAAATTTTTTTTTTATGAGTTTCGACGTTTTAGTTTTTGGCCGGAAACCAAATCTTCAGTGGGGGCACCTACAAGCCGCAAAACAAAATTTCATGACTTTCGTGATTGCAGTGTTGTGAGCTGTTTTTTGACGGGAACCGGAATCTGATTTGGAGCACCTCAAACCCGTTAATACAAATTTACTAGCAGACCCCCGCGACCTCATTCGCGTTAAAAGACTACTATTTGAGCTGTTCTTTATTTCTTTCAATACTTCAGACAAAACAACCAACCAAACCGCGAACAAACGCGCGAAGCGCGCTATTAAACCAACCTAATAACCAACCAACCAACCCGCGAACAAACGCGCGAAACGCGCGAACAACGCGCGAAACCCGCGAACAAACCAACCAACTCGCGAACAAACGCGCGAAACGCGCGAACAAACCAAGCAACTAACCCGCGAACAAACGCGCGAAGCGCGCGAACAAACCAACCAAATAATCAACCAACCCGCGAACAAACGCGCGAAACGCGCAAACAAGCGCGCGAAACGCGCGAACAAGCGCGCGAAACGCGCGAACAAACCAACCAACCAACCAACCCGCGAACAAACGCGCGAAGCGCGCTAATAAACCAACCTAATAACCAACCAACAAACCCGCGAACAAACGCGCGAAACGCGCGAACAACGCGCAAACGCGAACAAACCAACCAACTCGCGAACAAACGCGCGAAACGCGCGACCAAACCAACCAACTAACCCGCGAACAAACGTGCGAACAAACGCGCGAAGCGCGCTAATAAACCAACCTAATAACCAACCAACCCGCCAACAAACGCGCGAAACGCGCGAACAACGCGCGAAACCCGCGAACAAACCAACCAACTCGCGAACAAACGCGCGAAACGCGCGAACAAACCAACCAACTAACCCGCGAACAAACGCGCGAAGCGCGCGAACAAACCAACCAAATATACAACCAATCAACCAACCCGCGAACAAACGCGCGAACAAGCGCGCGAAACGCGCGAACAAACCAACCAACCAAACCGCGAACAAACGCGCGAAGCGCGCTAATAAACCAACCGAATAACCAACCAACCAACCCGCGAACAAACGCGCGAAACGCGCGAACAACGCGCGTAACCCGTGAACAAACTAACCAACTCGCGAACAAACGCGCGAAACGCGCGAACAAACCAACCAACTAACCAGCGAACTAACGCGCGAAGCGCGCGAACAAACCAACCAAATAACCAGCCAATCAACCAACCCGCGAACAAACGCGCGAAACGCGCGAACAAACCAACCAACCAACCCGCGAACAAACGCGCGAAACGCGCGAACAAACGCGCGAAGCGCGCGAACAAACCTACCCGCGAATAAACGCGCGAAGCGCGCGAACATACCAACCAAATAACCAACCAACCAACCCGCGAACAAACGCGCGAAACGCGCGAACATACTAACCAACCAACCCGCGAACAAACGCGCAAACAAACGCACGAAACGCGCAAACAAACGCGCGAAGCGCGCGAACAAACCAACCAAATAACCAACCCGCGAATAAACGCGCAAACAAACGCGCGAACAAACCAACCAACCAACCCGCGAACAAACGCGCGAAGCGAGCGAACAAACCAACCAAACAACCAACCATCCTACCCGCGAACAAACGTAGTATAATTTATTTTTGGCCATAAAAAAAAGCCGTATAATTTTGAAAAAGTCGCCATTTTGAAAAAAAAAAATGACATCACCAAATTGCCTAAGATTCTGAAAAATATTTGTTCCAGCTCGGTCCAGCTATCTGGCACCGTTTCTGCGGGCCGTTGACCCAACAGCTGAAGATGACCATAATCTCCAGGTTTCAGAGTTTCAATCTGCTCACCAGAAAAGACTGCGTACATTATGAAAAATTCAGCGCAATCGGAGAGTAAAATATAAATTTTTGCCTGTTAAAAAAAAGCCGTATAATTAAGAAAAAGTCGCCATTTTGAAAAAAAAAATGACGTCACCAAATTGCTTAAGATTCTAAAAAATATTAGTTCCAGCTCGGTCCAGCTATCTGGCACCGTTTCTGCGGGCCGTTGACCCAACAGCTGAAGATGACCATAATCTCCAGGTTTCAGAGTTTTAATCTGCTCACCTGAAAAGACTGCGCACATTATGAAAAATTAAGCGCAATCGGAGAGTAAAATATATTTTTGGCCGTTTAAAAAAAGCCGTATAATTTTGAAAAAGTCGCCATTTTGAAAAAAAAATATAACGTCACCAAATTGCCTAAGATTCTGAAAAATATTAGTTCCAGCTCGGTCCAGCTATCTGGCACCGTTTCTGCGGGCCGTTGACCCAACAGCTGAAGATGACCATAATCTCCAGGTTTCAGAGATTCAATCTGCTCACCTGAAAAGACTGCGTACATTATGAAAATTTCAGCGCAATCGGAGAGTAAAATATATTTTTGGCTGTTAAAAAAAAGCCGTATAATTTTGAAAAAGTCGCCATTTTGAAAAAAAAATATAACGTCACCAAATTGCCTAAGATTCTGAAAAATATTAGTTCCAGCTCGGTCCAGCTATCTGGCACCGTTTCTGCGGGCCGTTGACCCAACGGCTGAAGATGACCATAATCTCCAGGTTTCAGAGTTTCAATCTGCTCACCAGAAAAGACTGCGTACATTATGAAAAATTCAGCGCAATCGGAGAGTAAAGTATATTTTTGGCTGTTAAAAAAAAGCCGTATAATTTTGAAAAAGTCGCCATATTGAAAAAAAAAATGACGTCACCAAATCGCCTAAGATTCTGAAAAATATTAGTTCCAGCTCGGTCCAGCTATCTGGCACCGTTTCTGCGGGCCGTTGACCCAACAGCTGAAGATGACCATAGTTTCCAAGTTTCAGAGTTTTAATCTGCTCACCAGAAAAGATTGCAAACATTATAAAAAATTCAGCGCAATTGGAGAGAAAAATTTATTTTCGGCAATAAAAAAGCCGCAAAATTTAAAAAAAAGATAGTATGTATGGAGATCGAAAATCAAAAGAAAAAAAAGTTCGCTCGTTTCGCTTTGCTCGCGGTGCTCGCTTTGCTCGTAAATAATTGTATTCAGGAGCACTTAGAACCCCTACATACAAATTTTCAGCGCAATCGGAGAGTAAAATTTATTTTCAGCCATATAAAAAAGCCGCATAATTATCAAATTAATCTAAAAAAAACACAACAACAAACTGTAATTTGAATTTGTATAGAATGATGGCCTGTGCGATGTAAAGCAGCCACACACGTAAATTATTTTGGCTGGTGTATGACAGGTCCGTGTATGTATGCTTTACATTTTTATTTTTCTTTTTGAAGTGGCCAGTGCGTTGTAAAGCAGGCATTCACTACAATATTAACTACTTATAATTTGTGGTAGTGTATTTTGAAAAAGTCGCCTTTTTTAAAAAAAAAAAAAGACATCATGAATTTACCAAGATTCTGAACAATATTAGTTCCAGCTCGGTCCAGCTATCTGGCACCGTTTCTGCGGGCCGTTGACCCAACAGCTGAAGATGACCAGAATCTCCAAGTTTCATATTTTTACTCTACTCACCAGAAGAAGCTGTGCACATTTTAAAATATATGACGTCACAAAAGGTCCTAGGGTTCTGTACAACTTTAGTTCGAAGTCAGTCAAAATATCGGTTTCCGACTCCACGGGCCGTGGACCTGAAGGGTGAAGATGACCAAAATCTCCAAATGTCAGAATTTTCCCATATACTACGGGGTATGGGCTACACTCATCCCTATACCACTTTGGTCCATGACCACTCCTTCCGGGAGATCAATTCGGGTAAAGTTTCTCGAAAAAACGGCGCTCCGCCATCTTGAAAACGCCGCCATTTTGAAAAAAAAAAGTGACGTCATCAATGATCCCAGGATTCTGGACAACTTTAGTTCAAGGTCGCCCCAGCTATCTGGCACCGTTTCCGCGGGCCGTTGACACGATAGCTGAAGATGGACAGAATCTCCAAGTTTCGGACTTTTCCTCTACTCATCAGAGTGGACTGCGTACTTCATTCCTACACCATTTTGGTCCGCGATCACTCCTTCTGGGAGAACTACTATGTCAGTGAGTGAGTGGTAGTCGAGCTTTATAGTATATAACTAGTATTTCGGTGGGTGCCGCGGCCCGCAAGCGGACCGCGGAGGTCGGCTGTGTTGAGCTTTTATTTTGACAGGAATCCTTTTAAAAAATTTTTTTTTATGAGTTTCGACGTTTTAGTTTTTGGCCGGAAACCAAATCTTCAGTGGGGGCACCTACAAGCCGCAAAACAAAATTTCATGACTTTCGTGATTGCAGTGTTGTGAGCTGTTTTTTGACGGGAACCGGAATCTGATTTGGAGCACCTCAAACCCGTTAATACAAATTTACTAGCAGACCCCCGCGACCTCATTCGCGTTAAAAGACTACTATTTGAGCTGTTCTTTATTTCTTTCAATACTTCAGACAAAACAACCAACCAAACCGCGAACAAACGCGCGAAACGCGCGAACAACGCGCGAAACCCGCGAACAAACCAACCAACTCGCGAACAAACGCGCGAAACGCGCGAACAAACCAAGCAACTAACCCGCGAACAAACGCGCGAAGCGCGCGAACAAACCAACCAAATAATCAACCAACCCGCGAACAAACGCGCGAACAAGCGCGCGAAACGCGCGAACAAGCGCGCGAAACGCGCGAACAAACCAACCAACTAACCCGCGAACAAACGTGCGAACAAACGCGCGAAGCGCGCTAATAAACCAACATAATAACCAACCAACCCGCCAACAAACGCGCGAAACGCGCGAACAACGCGCGAAACCCGCGAACAAACCAACCAACTCGCGAACAAACGCGCGAAACGCGCGAACAAACCAACCAACTAACCCGCGAACAAACGCGCGAAGCGCGCGAACAAACCAACCAAATAAACAACCAATCAACCAACCCGCGAACAAACGCGCGAACAAGCGCGCGAAACGCGCGAACTAACCAACCAACCAAACCGCGAACAAACGCGCGAAGCGCGCTAATAAACCAACCGAATAACCAACCAACCAACCCGCGAACAAACGCGCGAAACGCGCGAACAACGCGCGTAACCCGTGAACAAACTAACCAACTCGCGAACAAACGCGCGAAACGCGCGAACAAACCAACGAACTAACCAGCGAACTAACGCGCGAAGCGCGCGAACAAACCAACCAAATAACCAGCCAATCAACCAACCCGCGAACAAACGCGCGAAACGCGCGAACAAACCAACCAACCAACCCGCGAACAAACGCGCGAAACGCGCGAACAAACGCGCGAAGCGCGCGAACAAACCTACCCGCGAATAAACGCGCGAAGCGCGCGAACATACCAACCAAATAACCAACCAACCAACCCGCGAACAAACGCGCGAAACGCGCGAACATACTAACCAACCAACCCGCGAACAAACGCGCAAACAAACGCACGAAACGCGCAAACAAACGCGCGAAGCGCGCGAACAAACCAACCAAATAACCAACCCGCGAATAAACGCGCGAACAAACCAACCAACCAACCCGCGAACAAACGCGCGAAGCGAGCGAACAAACCAACCAAACAACCAACCATCCAACCCGCGAACAAACGTGGTATAATTTATTTTTGGCCATAAAAAAAAGCCGTATAATTTTGAAAAAGTCGCCATTTTGAAAAAAAAAATATGACGTCACCAAATTGCCTAAGATTCTGAAAAATATTAGTTCCAGCTCGGTCCAGCTATCTGGCACCGTTTCTGCGGGCCGTTGACCCAACGGCTGAAGATGACCATAATCTCCAGGTTTCAGAGTTTCAATCTGCTCACCAGAAAAGACTGCGTACATTATGAAAAATTCAGCGCAATCGGAGAGTAAAATATATTTTTGGCTGTTAAAAAAAAGCCGTATAATTTTGAAAAAGTCGCCATATTGAAAAAAAAATTGACGTCACCAAATTGCCTAAGATTCTGAAAAATATTAGTTCCAGCTCGGTCCAGCTATCTGGCACCGTTTCTGCGGGCCGTTGACCCAACAGCTGAAGATGACCATAGTTTCCAAGTTTCAGAGTTTTAATCTGCTCACCAGAAAAGATTGCAAACATTATAAAAAATTCAGCGCAATTGGAGAGAAAAATTTATTTTCGGCAATAAAAAAGCCGCAAAATTTAAAAAAAAAATTGTATGTATGGAGATCGAAAATCAAAAGAAAAAAAAGTTCGCTCGTTTCGCTTTGCTCGCGGTGCTCGCTTTGCTCGTAAATAATTGTATTCAGGAGCACTTAGAACCCCTACAGACAAATTTTCAGCGCAATCGGAGAGTAAAATTTATTTTCAGCTATATAAAAAAGCCGCATAATTATCAAATTAATCTAAAAAAAACACAACAACAAACTGTAATTTGAATTTGTATAGAATGATGGCCTGTGCGATGTAAAGCAGCCACACACGTAAATTATTTTGGCTGGTGTATGACAGGTCCGTGTATGTATGCTTTACATTTTTATTTTTCTTTTTGAAGTGGCCAGTGCGTTGTAAAGCAGGCATTCACTACAATATTAACTACTTATAATTTGTGGTAGTGTATTTTGAAAAAGTCGCCTTTTTGAAAAAAAAAAAAAGACATCATGAATTTACCAAGATTCTGAACAATATTAGTTCCAGCTCGGTCCAGCTATCTGGCACCGTTTCTGCGGGCCGTTGACCCAACAGTTGAAGATGACCAGAATCTCCAAGTTTCATATTTTTACTCTACTCACCAGAAGAAGCTGTGCACATTTTAAAATATATGACGTCACAAAAGGTCCTAGGGTTCTGTACAACTTTAGTTCGAAGTCAGTCAAAATATCGGTTTCCGACTCCACGGGCCGTGGACCTGAAGGGTGAAGATGACCAAAATCTCCAAATGTCAGAATTTTCCCATATACTACGGGGTATGGGCTACACTCATCCCTATACCACTTTGGTCCATGACCACTCCTTCCGGGAGATCAATTCGGGTAAAGTTTCTCGAAAAAACGGCGCTCCGCCATCTTGAAAACGCCGCCATTTTGAAAAAAAAAAGTGACGTCATCAATGATCCCAGGATTCTGGACAACTTTAGTTCAAGGTCACCCCAGCTATCTGGCACCGTTTCCGCGGGCCGTTGACACGATAGCTGAAGATGGACAGAATCTCCAAGTTTCGGACTTTTCCTCTACTCATCAGAGTGGACTGCGTACTTCATTCCTACACCATTTTGGTCCGCGATCACTCCTTCTGGGAGAACTACTATGTCAGTGAGTGAGTGGTAGTCGAGCTTTATAGTATATAATTGGTTTAAATAAGAAAAATATTAAACTGCGACTTTTTCTACCTTCCGGCCCAGAAAGTTGATTTCATGTTCAAATTGCAAAACGTCGATTCTACATTTCGGGAATCAAAATTTTGCGAATTCAGCATTTGATCTCAACATTTTAGGAATTCATCATTCGATTGTTTCGCCCAGTACCGAACCACTGCCTTCTTTAGCCTTCATAGTTCAGTTCCAGGAATGATTCGGCTCGAAGGACCAAAATGATTTTAAGGTCTAAGCTCCGACGACGCGACGTTTTGGATGTTGTTGTTATAGATAAACCACCGAGTACCGATAATAGTTTATTGTAAGTGAAAGGTACTACAAGTAAATAGATCGTAAGCAGGATGTTGATCTGTGGTGGTTATGTGATTTTAACTACGCTTTGGCCTTTATGGACTTGATTCCAACTGGCCGTAAAACTATATTAAAAAAACGGATTATGCGCGACATCTGTCTGATCATTGATCCCTAAACTGATGAAAATGATTGTTCTGTTTTCTTTACTGACCTGATAGCTTCTGATGAGATTTTGCACCGCCAGGTGTAGTTTAATATTTTGTTTATTATCCGTCTTGCCTTTGCCCTTTTTTCCTGTAAATTTAAAGATTTGTTTTAGTTAGAACTAGCTGTTGCCCCGCGGCTTCGCCCGCGTGAAATAAGGTTTTCCCGTGGGAACCGTTTACCCCGGTAAAAAGTACCCTGTACCAAGTTTCATCAAAATCCGTTCAGCCGTTCTTGAGTTATAAGTGGTCTAACACGACTTTATTATAAATATTAAAGAATACGCCGCTTGGGTTTTACAACTCTTACGCCTAATTATCGTCCGTACAATATTTTCTGATTTCTGCATCTGTCTCTACGGCTAGACCACATGCACACTACTAGGAAACAAGTGCATCATTCAGGCCGACTAGACAGGTATAGAAACAACGGTACTCACTGACTGTCTTAGGAGCGAACTCATCTTCAAACTCTTCAATTTTCAGTGCCGGTCCCGACAGACTGTCATAAAATCCGTCCCATGACTGCAAAAACACATCCATGATGAGAGTAGGGGAGGAGTAACAAATATCCCAAGATTTTACTTTTATTAGTTCCAAGACTTCGCCTGTACACCATTCTTTAAATATCTTAAGGACCTAACTTCACTTTGTCGAAGATTTTTGTTCGGTAGTTAGAAGAAGTTAAAGTCGTCATTACCCGCCGAAACGATCATTCCACTCCAATCCCCCCCCCCTCGAGTAATGATAACAGCTAGCTTAAACATAGGTGGACGGATAATTTAGAAACAGGGCAAGATTTTCATACAATCGAGGTCACTTTGAAGCCATGGTGCTCCGTGTAGGATTGACCGGGGCGTGATCTGATGACGGTCATCGAGAGAGTACATGGAGGACTTTTAGATCGCTATAGATATCCAACTGATCAGATGAGCCGTTTGGAAGCAGCATCGTCATGAACAAAAAAACTCGCAAAATGGCATCAAAATGTATGAAAATCTAAAAGTTATTGAATTATGACGATGCTGCTTCCAAACGGCTCATCTGTACAGTTGGATATCTATAGCGATCTGAAAGTCCTCCATCTACTCTCTCGACGACCGTCATCAGATCTTGCCCTCGATTGTATGAAAATCTTGCTCTGTTTCAAATTATCCGTCCACCTACCTATGTAGGAAGCAAAACTTACAGAGTCAATGGATCCTTTAGATTTAGACCAATCCACGTACTGGGCTTCCAGGAAGTTGACGTTCTCTCCGCTGAGGAACGACTCCGCTTTCGACGAATATTTCGACGTCGGTCCAGCCAAGTGGGAATTCTGTACAAATATAATCGATTGCAGTTCTGAAATTACGCTAGGAACTACAGGTCTGTCAACAAATTACACCAAACTTAAAAGTGGACAGCCCCGCTATTCTGTAAGCGTATTTGTGCAACTCGATCCTGAATCCGCAGTGAGATCGGTCTCTAACTCAATGATTTACAGTTCAATACTCACTTTACTTCGCAAGTGAAGTGTTTATTAAGTAGCTTGTATTTGTTTACACAATGCGACATCAAGGTCTTTCATGATCGGATGCGGAGTGAAGTAAGTGACTTGCGATGTGATGGTCGAGTTTTAATTCATACTTTACAGAATCACACAGCAGATTTTATAAAAAATTACCTTGTTCTTCATAGTCAGAAATAATCTTTGCGAAGGCCTCAGCATTCGCAATTGCAATATTGTGACGGACATTATGATGAACTTCTCTCTAGAACTAGAAACATATATTACTTAATTTTATTGCAATGGCTTCCAGGATCTAATAAAAAGAGTAAATGCAGTTTCAATTATGATATGATTGTCGCAATGACCAATGGTCTGGAGAATAATGAAAGATGCTTTACTTTATTTTGCTTTGCTTTATCTGAAAGATTCAGTTGGTACCTATTTTGATGATTTAAAAAATACCAATCAGAAAAGTTACAAAATTTCTTCTTACCTTTATCACAAGCATGTCAACAATTACTTTCGGATTTTAATTTCGATTAAACAAATATAAAATTTATATAAAAAAGGTATACAAATTATGTAAATATAATTTGACTGATGGAATGTTTTTTCTTTTGTTTTACGAATAAAAATTTATAGAAGCAAAAAGATGTAGATTTTTCTTCATGACAGTATGTATAGGTGTACTTTTTAGTATGGTCGAGATACAGTCTTTTAAGTAAGACTGTATCTCGACCAGGCTTCAATATAAGTGCTTAGTTAATATTATAAATGTTTTCATTGCTCAAAAATATAACTGCCTTGATTGCGATTGACGGCAGCTAGAATTCTAATAATTCTCACCCTTTTCCATATTCACGTATTTCACTGTAATTTTTCAAAATTAACTACCTACCCAAACTTAATTTGTACATACGTAACACAATAGAAATAAACATTTTTATCATTCACTTTCTTCAAATAAAAATTTAATCCCTAACTTATATACCTAACTAAAGTATAGGTACATTAAATGTAGTAAAACCACATAAAACAGTGCAGAATAAAACTTAGGTACCACTTATAGGGAACTAAGAGCACCAAAACAGAATACCTAGCACCAATGCGTTTAGCGCCAAAACCACGAAGAGCACTAAATCTGAATAGCACTAACGCGCACTTTATACCTATATAGCACACCAAAGTTGAAGCTCTTCGTGGTATAGTTTAAAACTCCATGAAGAGCACCAACTTACATCCCGTTAAGGATAGCCAGCCTAATTCGAGACATTTCGCAGACAAAGTGTGATGTATATACGACCATAGAGGACATTGGGGTCTCTTCGGTCCTACGGGGTAAGTCACGGAATTTTAAAAGGGTAAGTAGAAGCTGCGTAACGTAAGTGCTCTTCGTGTTTAATTTAATTGGCATTTTTTACTTAAACTGTACCACGAGGAGCACCAAAAAAATAATTGGTGCTCTTAGTTTTTTTTTTTAAATACTTTATTCTTTAATATTACACAATTTGTACAATATAATAATTACTCGCCAAACTGCAAAACAATTTGTTGGCGAGAAAACGCTAAGTGGAATACCGGATTAGGTTAGGACAGTATTAGTAGTCTACATTTTAGACTTTCGCGCTTCGTATTCATAATTATATACGGGTCTTACACACGAACAAGTTTTATTTACCTTTGCCCGACGTTTCGACCAGGTTACACTGGCCGTGGTCACGAGCTGACTGGACTTTCCAATAATACAAGATAATAATACAAGATCAGGGTAGTTTCAGAAACTTCTCACAGCGATCAACACTGACAGCTCGCCTCTCCAGTCTGCTCGTGACCACGGCCGGTGTAACGTGGTCGAAACTTCGGGCAAAGGTAAATAAAACTTGTTCGTGTGTAAGACCCGTATATAATTATATAATTAGGACATTAGTATTCCCGATCGCCGTTAGGACAGTATTAATTTTACAGAATACTATTATCGTCGAGTGATACGCCCCAGTTTGCCAGTTTTCTTCCCCTCGTTTCGTGCTTTCTTCTTGACGTCAGTTATGAAAGTGGAAACCACGTCAAACTTGAGGATGGGCTTGCCGGTCGCCGTGAGGTCGATTATGATGTCTATTCGTCCTTTCTCGAATGGAAACACGCTGGGGAAGTTTTTGGTGGGGGCAGTAATGTTCATTAGATAATGTACACCCTGAAAAAAGTTGTACCATCAATGGATTTATGAAATTATTATAACAATAATTACCTACCTAGGTATTTAAAAACCTACAAAAGTACCCAGTGTATACATTTATTACTGGGTAAATCCCCCAATGCATAGGCATATCAAAAGTGCCGTTTCTATCAAGAAATCAGTGCTGTATGTTGATAAGGACAGATGTTGGATAGATACCTACATTTTGGCAAAAGCACACAGTTTAAAAACTATTTCTGTAAGTACCTACTTACTCCAGTTTTTAAAACTATTTCTGAACTTACTTGTTCAAAAGCACACATTTTTAAAACTATTTCTGAACTTACTCGTTCATATAAGCACACATTTTTAAAACTATTTCTGAACTTAGATAAGTACTCGTTCAAAAGCACACATTTTTAAAACTATTTCTGAACTTAGTTATGTACTCGTTCAAAAGCACACATTTTTAAAACTATTTCTGTACTTACTCGTTCAAAAGGGCAGGTAGCACCCGCGTTGGCAATGGCCCCGCCCGCGTAAGGTTCTTTGGTGACGAAGTCGCAGAACTTGTGGTGGAACTCAACGAATGAACGGCGGTACTCGTTATGTAAGAACTCATTAAATATTATGTGCGCCTGAAATTTATGTTTAATTACTAAATATCATTATCAACAGCCTATTAACATGTCCCCACTGCTGGGGCTCAGGCCTGCCCTCTCAACGAGGGCGTTCGGGCTATAGTCCACCACGCTAGCCCAGTGCGGGTTGGTGGACTTCACTTGCGCCTAAGAATTTCTGCTTCAGCGTATGCAAGTTTCCTCACGATGTTTTTTTTACTAAATACCGAACAAACAACAACCAGGAACCAAAATTGTAGACTGTCGCGCAGTGTCAGATTTCAAATCAGAGGCAGTGGCTCTGCCAAGATGACGCGTGTTTTGATGATTCGAAAGACAATTGTCCCCGTTGCAAAATGTCCCGCATGCCCAAAACGTCAAGTTCTCAAAATGTCCGCACGCCTTAGAATAGTATGAGCCTATGAGCGTTTCCTCACGATGTTTTCGTTCACCCAAAAACGAGGTTCGAACCACGATCTCATAAACGAGAGGCGAGTGCACAACCAACTAGACTACCACGGCTTTTAAACTTAAGCTGGTTTCACAGCTGAACCGTTCTGTAGCGCAGTGCTTTAAGGCCTCTACTTACGACACGATCCAGACCCCAATCGGCATGTCAGTAGGCAAGTTGGCTGGTAGCGCTGTCTTGTGTGTCAAATAAACTTTATTCTATTCTACTTCATAGATCGGCACTACAGATTGGCGCGGCCCTACCGATCGGGTCGATTTCACGCGCCAATCTCTATGAAGTTGGGAGTCGTGACTCCCCAACCGCCAGCTAATAGGCGCTACCAGCCAATTGCCTACTGACATGCCGATGGGCCTGGATCGTGTCGTCGTGAGGCCTTGTGTTTATGCTGACCGAGACGTTGTTGGTCCAAGAATATCTGAGAGATCCCACCAAGTTTAGGAAGTACTCGCTCTTTCTGCCGTAGCGTTTGACGCGCGCCGTGAAGTAGTCCATGTACTGCTCGTTCACGTACGTCACGTTGGACCGCTCGAACACCACCTGGAGTAAGCTCTGGAACGAGAAGGAGTCCGCGCTGCATTCTGTCCTGCTCGCACTTGGCCAGTTTTTTAATGTTCTCATACAAATCAGGCCTTCGAACGCACATTAGGTACAGCCTAGTTTAATTTTTTGTAACCAGTTTCATAGGAAAACTTTTTATTCTTCGTACGAAAGTATTGTGGTACCTACAATCAAAAACGTTCCTTGGTACAACTCGCCTCAAATCAATTATGGGGAATCCTCACCATAACATTAACGCTATGTGGACTAAAGGGGAATCCCTGTCTGAACAGTATGTCATTTCGTATTACGCCCGAACGCACCAATATGAAATTGTACCAATGTTAAAATGTACCAATATAGAAATTGTACATACTTACAAAAATAATAACAAACTTGCAGAATAACACAATAATAATTTGAAAGAATATAGTACGCATCGTTAGTATTTACCTACACTATTGTTTATTAAACAGTAGGTAGACCTTGAATAAATAAATAATAGACTTTGACAACCCTATTAGCAAATTGTAAGCCTTGCATTGCCTTAAATAAAATACTAATGTGCATGATTTTCTCTGTCTGTTTTATATACTATTTGGAAATAAAGCCATTCCCACACTGGGACGGTGGCGACCGTTTTCGGCCTTTTGAGGTATTTTGCAAACTTTCTTTTTTCGTTACCTATGTATTAAACAGGCTGCTGTAACTATAAAATTTGATTAAATACCTACTTTTTCCTTTTTTTTTAAATTAAATTATCTGGTTTTCAAAAAAGTCGACAAAACAGCAGACTAAATCAAATAAAATCGGTAAACCTATATTTAAAAAACTAAATTGCACATCAAAAAAATACTAATTGCACACAAAATATGCGCAATCAGTATTTTCGGTCTACAACTTAATTAACATCTCAATAAAATCGTATTCAACGGAATGCAAAGTAGATTACGAAATTACATCTATCCTCCTGATCTTTATAGGCTCTAATTTTGTCACCAAAAATCCGAATATGTAGGTAGGTACCTACATATTCGGATTTTTGGTGACAAAATTAGGGACTAAATAATGTTACTGAAGTTTTGATCGGAACGACCTGGTCCATAAATAACTGAAATTTCTGCTGTAACGGTTCCATACAAATTGTACCGCAGACCGAGCCTTCGTGACGGTATCATAAAAACATCATTTATTCCTTCTTCGCAACCGGTTACGTAGACGGCCGAAGGGGTCAGTGTGCCATAGGTGGTAAATTCCGTTCCACTACCCCACCCCAATTATTGTCTAAGCGAAAGTTTGGATATTTGTTGCACAACGCACGACTGAGCAGATTTTGATGAAACTTGGAACAGTAATAGCTTAAATACCCTAGAATCACTATATTATACTTTTAACGCGGACGAAGCCGCGGGGCATCAGATAGTAAAGAATAAAGCCCGCGTGGCAGTCAGTTGAAAATTTGACAGGGGTTTTTTGGTATTTATATGGCGGACATTTACTCGCGCCGCGCCCGTGTTAGTATGGAGGTGGCTTAAATACGAGCAATCGGAAATTAACATACCACGATATCTGTAATTTTAGTGATTTGTTAGTTGTGTAGCGATCAAAATCTGCAAGATTCCATTAATTCCTTATTTTTTTTACTCTGTTTTAAATAATATTAATGTTTTGGACAAATTCACACACGCCTGTTTCAATTTTTGAATTAAACCGAAGCTTATAGATGGGTACTCAACAACTGAACATACATTATGTACCTAGTTATATCATCATCATCATATCAGCCTGTAGACGTCCACTGCTGGACAAAGGCCTCCCCCAGGGATCTCCACGACGACCGGTCCCGCGCTAACCTCATCCAGCCGGGTCCCGCGACCTTCACCAGATCCACCTTGTGGGAGGCCTGCCTACACTGCGTCTTCCGATACTAGTTAAAACTTTTAAGTAAATACTTAAATACATACAAACACCGAGAATCCGAAAACCAACAGATATGCTCATTACACAAATGTTGGCCCCGGGCGAATCGAACCCATGACCTCCGGCGCAGTAGGCAGGGTCACTACCAACAGGCCTGTCGATCGGACTGGGCAAGTGCAATAAGAAATAATAATTGAACAATTTTGCAGTCAATCCTAGCGGCCAGATTACAATCGGTCAATCAAAATCATTCACCTAGTGATTGGGCTCTTCCGGTATTGAAATTCATTCTATTTAAGGTCATTCTGGTCATATGGAAGGTCCATGGGTCATTTATTCAAAGTCGAAATCTTTTATTGCACATGATGGAGTGCCTACCCCGCCAGGGACATAGCGTGAATATTATACGTACCAAGGGCACTGATTTGCATTTGTTTTCTCAAACGCATTTCTTCTTTCCTTGACTGGCCTGTTGGCGTAGGTGACCCTGCCTACTACGCCAGAGGTCGTGGGGTCGATTCCCACTTGGGGCCAACATTTGTGTGATGAGCATGTCTGTTGGTTTTCGGATTTTGGGTGTTTGTATGTATTTATTTAAAAAGTTTAAATATGTAGGTATGTTTATCGTATCCATTTACAAGCTTCGGCTTAGTTTGGGACTAAACAGCCGTGTGGGAATTTGTCCAAAAATTATTTTTGAATTATTTTCAGCGATCGTAATTTTTTTCAATACCTGCCAAAATTAATTTTATAGCTGAATTAGGGACTGCGCAAACCAAGCGGAAATTTGCCCGCGCACTTTTTGACGTCATTGTCAAATGAACCATATCTTAACATATAATAGGCTTACATTTTGCTGACTTCATACTGTTAACCACACAAGTTAGTTTTGTGTTCGTAAAATCATGTTTTCGACTCAACAGATTTTCATCAAGCAGAACATTACGTAAGAATTAGCTTCAACAGATTCCAGATAAAAACATACATAAAAGGAAAAAAAAAAAAATACATACAGCCGAACATAGTATCTCCTCCTTTTTTGGAAGTCGGTAAGAAATCTCTCACAAGCCTTTAGTTATAATTATATTACGACTCCAGTGGACCTCCAATAAAAAATAATGTACACAAACGACATTTTACTGTTTTATTTCATGTATATTAAAACTATGTAATAATAAATTTGAACTCTTTCACTACCGAGCAGTATTATCTATAGTTTTTTTGTCCATTTTGTCCTAGCGTAAAACTAACAGTAGAAACTAGGTCTAACCTCAATATAACATTTTATCTTAGCACCATTAATGGACTGAAACTTTGAACATGGTACTCATTTAAGGTGTATCATAGACACACGCGGCCTGCGGTGGCGGTGGCGGCCTGTTGTATTCCATATGCAATGTATGTGAGACTTCAGTCATGAGCCCGAGTTTTCATATTGAAGCTGCGGCCTGCGGTAGGCCGCCACCGCAGGCCGCGTGAGTCTGTGAAACACCTTCATCCAACGATTATCAGATTTAAATACAGGGTGAGTACGGGCTTCTTAACCCTTTATAAGGCAGAGGCGATTTGGAAACCACTTAGTTATTAAACATTTACGGAGAAGAACATCCTCTTTTTTATTTAAGTATAATGGTATTATATAGCTAATATATCAGGCTTTCTTTCCTCATTCATTCAATGTCAATGAATAGGTGTATTGGAAACAGATCATCTGAAAACTCAAGTGCACTAACAGGCTGGGTACATATATTGATCACATGTTTTTTTCTTAATGTTTTTTTTTGCCGTAGATGTGTTCCCCAGTGCATTACAAACAAGAAGTTACAAATGTCTTTGATCGCGCGCGCGCTCCCTGTGGAGATCGCATTATTTAGTATCGGAACCTATGGTGTCGTTTACAGGGGGGGTGCGGACAAAGGAAGCGGAGTAGCGGGAGGAGGTTGCTAATACAAATTTATATGGAGTTTGAAAATGAGAATGTGTGAGTGAGACATACATTTTGTGATTACTTAGACACAATTTTGACACCCATAGAATGTTTTTTTTTTCTCATCCATATGGGAGTGGCTAAATTTTTTGATTCATGATTACAAACATGGTAGTGTATTTAACTTTCACGTAGCATATCTGTATAACTGGGGCCTTATAAATGGTTAAGCAGGCGTCGGTTGTGCTCTTCAAATGGACTAACATTTCTACTAATGTATTTTCTTGGCATTTACCAAAATTTCATGGTGAAAGAGAGACCGTTTAATTGTAGTGAGTGACGCGAATGACAGCCAAACTACGTGCTGGCCGTTGATTGACAATCGCGCGTACTCTTCACTGTACTAAGTGATTGATAGCAAGCATGAGGGTCCGTCATGCAGCATGATAATTCACGTGAAAGTAACGCATGTCATGCCTCATGATCGTCTAGCTTCAACCTATATCAGTGTGGATGTATTCAATAAATGCTTGAGACTTAAAAACTTTTATATCATGAATGCTGGAATGTTATCTTAAAACTTACTTATCTTACTATTTTATTATAATAATATAACAAAACATATAGGTACACGATTATTGTAAAATATACATTTCATTCATTTCGGAAGACACGCCACTAGCCTTTAACAGATGCCTTTAACGAAAAAAAAAAGAACTTTACAGCGTCGATACTCGCCTACTTAAATACGTAATAGTGCTGTCTCTTTCCGACTACTTACAAAAGACAAAGAGATATAGATATAGTTGTTACGTAATAGCTAGCGAGTATCGACGTTATTATTCACTCACGTCAACACACGTTGGCGATTCGCTAGCGCGTACGTATAAGTATATCTGTTCCTCTCTGTCTTTCGTAATTAGACGAAAAGAGATAGCAGTATTAAGTATTTAAGTTGTCAACCTCATGGTAGGCGTATTGATGCCTAAAGGCAGCAAGTGCGTTGCATTGAGTGAGGATAATATTGGAATGTATAAATGCCTGATATTACAGTAATATAGAAAAAAATCTTTAATGGAATTATTCGACTCAAAAGAGTAAGAATCCAGAGTCTTAAAAACCTGTAATAAAACAATAGCCTCGTTGGCTTAACGGCGTAGCCGTTGGACTCCAGTGATAGAGATCGTGGGTTCGATAACCAAAGGAGACAGAGAACATTGTACAAGTTTTGTCTGGGTGTTATATTTGTGTACTGTCATAAACCTATTATCCTAGTTTGGGATTAGAAAAATGTTATGTTTATTGTTTATGGTTGAAGTTACCTCCATTTGCATAAAAATAAAAACAGCTTATGAACCTTCCACAAATGCTTTACGGCCCTGAATTCATGCTCTTTTGAGTCAAACAACCCAAAGAAAACCATTTTTTTTATAGTTTGTGACTTGAATAAATTTAAAAAATTGGTGAGGCATCCGTGTGAATAACGTAGGTATACTATTTAATTTAGTCGGACTTCTTTGCCTTGGCCTTTGCCTTTTCTCTGCCCTTGGGCTTCGAGGGGTACATCACGAAAAGCGACAACTGGATCGAGCACAGAAGCAGAGCCACGATGTTTTGGATCTGTGAAAAAAAAATCTAACTTCAACAACAAATTTATACAGAAAAGGTAAAAATTACTCGATTTTTAGGTTATAAATATACCTACATGACTCTAGTTATATTAAATGCCCGACGCGACCATCACCAGATCGTCGCGTCGGTCCACCTTGTGGGAGACCTGCCTACGCTGCGTCTTCCGCATACGTGGTCGCCTTCGAACCTTTCTGCCCAACGGCCGTCAGTTGTGCCCCGCCCACTGCCCTATTTTTGCGTAAACCGCGCTGTTACCGCTGGTTTTTTTAAATTCCGAATATTATAAACTACAAACCTCGGACTGCCTCCAATTGGCCGTAAAAAAAAACAACTTTCCGTATGCAATATAAATAAATAGGTATTTATATTAAATGGTTTAATCTTTGTTTCGAATCGGTAACCCATATTCATTGATTAGGTAATCGTTACTCTGATAATTATTAATTCTTTATCATGTCTGGATCTTAAGCCCCATTTACACACCCAGGGAGTTAACTTGCGAGAACGGCGAGGTAGTAATAATAATAAATGTTATAATGCATGAAAACCCATAAACAATGTACAAAGAACAAAATAATATGAAAATCAATGTAAAAATGAAAATAAAACACAAATATGTCATACTCTTTCTCTCCTTTATTCTGTCCTTTTTAACCCAACTACTCCTCTCTATCTTAAAGAACGTTTCCAATTCCTTTCTTCCACTCACGATTTTCCTCTTCGTTCCTCCGAAAACCTTCGTCTTCATGTCCCTCCTCACTCGTCTAAATTCTACGATAAATCCTTCACACTCCATGCCATTCGTCTTTGGAACTCCCTTCCTGTCCCGATCAGGCACGCCAAATCCTTAGTTGCTTTCAAGCAACAAGTCAAGGGACTTTTTCTCACCGACTGTGTCTGATCACTTCACTTCCCTCTTTCCTTCACCTGCTTAGAACTTTGTTGTTATCGATTACACTGTATGTATGTATTTATGTATGTATGTATATTGTATGCATGCTTGTGTGTATGTATATATATTTTTTGTATACCTATGTATTTAGTGTATGTAGATTTTTAAAATATGCCTATAATTGCACAACCTACCTTCTAATTTGCTGTAAATTCTCTACCCAAAGGTTGTCTGGAAGAAATCGCTCTTAGCGATAAGACCGCCTAGATGTACATTACTGTATCTGTTTTTGTTTTTTGTCTGTAATTTTTAAACGTGCAATAAAGTGTATTGAATTGAATTGAATATGTCATTCATTGCCTGGTGAAAAGATAGCTAGACGAATTGCAAACGACGCCGAGATGACGCAGAGCTGCGTATCCTATAGTGGTCCCTACACCATTAATCTGCATGACATGCAATTACGTGCTGTCACTCATGCATGATTTATTTATTTATTTAAAAACTTTATTGCACACATTAGTACAAAAGGCTAGGCACATGTCATGCAAACTACGTGCATGACATGCAAACTACGTGCCGGCCGTTGCTTTACTGTGTTGATTGATGGCAAGCATGATGGTCCATCGTGCAGCATGACAATCACGTAAACGTAACGCATGGCATGCAAGCATGATCGTTTAGACTGCTACATGTAGCAGGATGACAGCTAGCTAGTTATTCTATTATTATTATTAGGGCAATATGTCAGTTCGCAGTCACTCAGACACCTGACATTGTCTTGACCAATGCAATGCAATCCGCGGTTACGTTTCAAAATGACAGTTTTTTTGAGTGACAAAAAGTTTAAAAAGTATTGCGTTCTGAATCCTGAGAGCCAAAGGGTTAAGAAAAACATTCGCGTTGACGACGATTTTAACTCAACTCGCAATTGAAGTCGCTACTGTGTAAATGGGGCTTTATGACGATGCAAAAAACATATCAACTCATACGTGTATACTACAGTGATAACCTTAGAGTAAAGATAAATTGATAGATAAGCTTTCTTTAACGTGATAACTATTACAGTTTGATTAGTACGAGTTTATAATAGTCACTACAAGTCAAGGCCTTATAGCATTAGGCGTATTACAGACACACGCGGCCTGCGGTGGCGGTGGCGGCCTGTTGTATTCCATACGCAATGTATGTGAGACTTCAGACACGCGCGGCCTGCGTTTTCATATTGAAGCTGCGGCCTGCGGTAGGCTGGGATACGCCTTACTACTTACTGGCCTGTGTTTTTTTTATATTCCCAACAAATCGATAGGTACTGGTTACGAATCAAAAATTCTTATTGTACTTTTTTTACTTTTTATTAGAACCTATGGAGCACTCGGTTACGTCATAAACTATATAAGTAGGTAGTTGCTATGTAGTTTCCCTTTAAAAAGTCACTAAACCCTCTAATTTGTTTTGAGCATCATCATACATCAATGATTATGCTCAAAACAAATTAGAGGGTAGTTCTCTAATTTGTTTTGAGCGGTTTTGAGATATTTTTGAAAACATGAAATAATTAAAAGCAGGCGAGTCGTTTTTCTATAGCGGTCCAAACTCATATTTACGAATCAAACTGTTTATCTCACAGATTTAGGGTTTATCTTCCTATCATATCATGATAGAAAATTCAAAATTAAAGACTGACTTCTTCATGAAAATATGTGTTAGGACCGCTATAAAAACAGGAGTCGGGACTATGGAGGCCAGAACCGATTATTCTAGTACTTATATATATAATTATATATATAATTATATATATAATTATATAATTATATTTACAGGTATTTCATTCTCCTACTTTACTATCAAATATTGGTACTAAACGCACAAGCTAATCCTTTCAGTAACTCTAAGGTTGACTGGAAGAGATCCCTTAGTGGGATAATTCCCCCTTTGTACTTAGTTTTATTCTTAACTGTCTGTTTTTGTAAATTTTTGGTACAATAAAGTGTTTACATACATACCTATATTAGAATTAGTACATATTAATAGAATGAATCAAAACGGAAACAGACCTTACCTTGTATGTTCCTTCTCTACAAAGCAACATCGCGCATGACTATAACTTTTAATATATTACTACGTGTAATTGTAACTCGACATACACGTCAGTAATCAATTATCTTATCTTGCAGAAATAACTGAATCGTGTTAGACAAAGTCGGGAAAACCGCCGCGCCGTAAACACTCAAACATGATTTCATCATACGTAACACATAAATACCTACTAAGCTGATGCAACACATCTATTGATTTAGTAAACAAAACAAAATGCAATGTCACTTAAATAACTCAGTATATCTTACTTAGCACTTTTTACATTAAGGTAACTCGGTAATTCATAGGATGTATGGTATGACCTAGAAACAATAACTTAGTTTTTCTTTGGCTAAATGACCTCGTTGGTTTAGTGGTTTAGCCGTATGCCTTCGATTTGGTCCTGGTCTGGAGAAGTATCATGTGAAAAAAGTTGTCTATTTGATGAAATTCGGTTGAATTACACTTACTTATAAAGGTAAGGTTTTTGTAAACTAGTTACAACAAATTTGAGATTTTTGTATTTGGTCGTAGCTACAGTTTCTGTACCCACTTAATTTTGAAAGACCTTGTATATGGGTTTTGTATGTAATTTTGTATGTCTTGTGTGTAAATTAATATTAAAAATATATATCCAATGTTCAGATGAATATTGGCTATATATTTTTACATACATAATCACATACATTTTTATATACAGTACCATATTGGAGATCCTGCTACGTGTATGCAAAATTTCATGAATAGTCGGGAAAAGTTATATATAAGTTATGTATGATTGAGGTACTCACGACTAGGAACTTGTTGTTCAGGATGATGCCGTACAGCAGCCACATGAAGGTGACCACGGTACCCGACAGGATCATGGGGAACGGCATCCCCTCTGTACTCTTGTTCTTTACTATTTGCTTCTGCAAATCAAACGTGAATAAATTAGGACTCTAGTTCATAATGTGCAATGTGGACAATGCGGCCCGTCATATGGGGAGATCCGTGTTCGAACCCCGGCAGCGCCATGTGCCAATGAGTTTTTTCGAAACTGAAGTGCATTTACTGACTGCTCTCAAACGGCGAAGGAAAACACGTGAGGAAACCTGCATACGCCAAAGAATAGAATTTATATTCGAAGGCGTAACCTGCATTACGCCAAAGAATAGAATTTGTATTCGAAGGCGTAACCTGCCAAAGATTAAAATTTCTATTCTAAGGCGTTATATGAAGTCCACCAAAAACGGATTAGCGCATCGTTGATATGGACAGGGGTATGGCACAACAGGGGGCCAATCAAAAATGATCATCAACAGCCTATTAATGTCCCCACTGCTGGGGCTCAGGCCTACCCTCTTAACGAGGGCGTTCGGGCTATAGTCCACCACGCTAGCCCAGTGCACGTTGGTGGACTTCACATGCGCCTAAGAATTTCTTCTTCGGCGTATGCAGGTTTCCTCCCGATGTTTTCCTTCACCGTTTGAGAGCAGTCAGTAAATGTACTTAAGTTTGGAGAAAAAACCCATTGGTACATGGCCCAGCTGGGGATCGAACTCCGGACCTTTCGATATGATAGGCCGCGTCTTATTGGTTATGGTTTGGATTTGTTAATATCGATCAAAAATGATCGATATTAACAAATCCAAACCATAACCAATAACGTTATGCCGCATCCACACGTTTGGCAAACCTTTACAAACGCAAACGTGTGGACCAGGGGTTTGGCTTGCGTTCGTAAAGGTTTACCAAACGTGTGGATGCAGCATAACGTTTTTGGTTAAGGTTTGGATTTGGTAATATCGTTCAGAATTAGCGCGATTGACCCCAGATCCTGTACGGTCGAAGGCTCGCCAGGTATTCCTGGCCCTCTATAGAGACTTACCAATCCTAACAACGGAGATCCGATCAAATAGAACATGAAAGCAGTTATGATCATGCCGTATCTGTTCTCCACAAGCTTCGGGTCCTCGTACTGCGCGTAGCCGATGAGGGTCGCGGCGAAGGCGAACCCGAGGCCCATCTGTCCCCACACCTTCATCTTATTCATGGCGTAGTTGAAGTAGATCATCAGGTAGACGATGTTGAGCGCCAGACCGAACAAGTTCACTTGTATCATGGTGTCGTCGCGGAGGATGAAGCCGTACTTTAAATTGATTACGTTCCTGTGGAGAGTTTCATCGAGCTTAGAGAATTTCTACACAACTATTGTTGTAAGGAATAAAACTAGTGGTTCTGTGAGAACAGTAGACCTCGCCAGCCCATATAAACCAGACCAAAAGAAACGAACAGAAGTCAACTTTGCAGTTGGAGACAGATTATGTACTAAAGTGACAAAAATTAGCACTTTAAAGCTCAAACGGATCAAACGTTTTCCACACACCCCCGATATTTTTGAAAGACCTATCCAACGATACCCCGCACCATGGAATTCACGCGAAAAACAAATCAATCCCATTTTACGTATGCAGTTCTATGAACATAATTTATTTTTTCGACTTTCATATGTTTATCGACTGGCAGTACGGCTGCTGCTGTAAGTATATTTTCAAGGAACTTATCGGGTGTGAATGGACTATTGGTTGAAAACGAAATGGAATCGAGTTCACGAGTGAAACTAACATAACGAATCCGCCGACGAAAGGCACGATGGTAACGCCGTTGGTGTTGCCCTGCTTGTAAATGTCCTTGCAGAGGAAGACGCCGGAGAACATCTGCCCTATGGTGACTATGGCGGCCACGGAGCCCACCAGGTCCTTATAGGGCTGCAACATGTTTGACAGCGCCTCCATCTTGTCGAGTTCCTGGAACAAATTGATACAATTGGTTATGGGTCACCAATCATACATATTATAAACGCGAAAGTTTGTAAGGATGTTTCATCATCATCTGTAGACGTCCGCTGCTGGACAAAGGCCTCTCCCAGGGATCTCAACGACGACCGGTCCTGCGCTAACCTCATCCAGCCGGGTCCCGCGACCTTCACCAGACCGTCGGTCCACGTGGTGGGAGGCCTACGCTGCGTCTTCCGATACGTGGTCGCCACTCGAGAACCTTTTTGCCCCAACGGCTGTCAGTTCTACGAGCTATGTGCCCAGCCCACTGCCACTTAAGCTTCGCAATTCTTTGAGCCATGTCGGTGAACTTGGTTCTCCTGCGGATCTCCTCATTTCTGATTCGATCTCGCAGGGAAACTCCGAGCATGGTAAGAATGTTGGTAAGTTTGTTACTCTTTCACCCAAAAACTACGGAACAGTTTTTGATACATACAAATAATACAAATACAAATAATCTTTATTTACTCCACAACTGACTTATAAAGCTAGTTAGTGGAGTCTGGAGCCTGTGACTAGGCTACTCAGAGTAGCCTGTAGATACAGGACACCAGACCCCACCGTCGGACCAGTGACATTGGACATATGTTTAAATAACAAACAGAATATCTATAAAATTATATCGATATCTAAAAATATAATAGTGTGAGATGAAACCTTACAATAATATAGATAAACGGGAAAAGCTGTTCCCGCGGGAAAACTATTCTACGCGGGCGAAGCCGCGGGAAACAGCTAGTAGAGAATATAATTGGCCACGATGGTATTAATGTTAGGTTTACAAAGTAGTCATACCAAGTGGTCAAATCCAGAAAGGGACTTAGAAAAGTTTAAAAGTGGTAGTCAAACGTCAAATCGATAAATCGTTCTTTTTTATTGTAAAAGGAAGAACGTATGAGTAGGTATTTAAATACCTAGATATCGTAAAAACGAGTTTTCTAATTAACGCACAATAAACATATTTAATTTAGATCGTTGTTGATAAGAGGCCTAAGTATATCGTGAAAATATTTCAAAGATCTGAATGACCCAGCGTACAATAAACACAAGATAAAATAATCTGTACTACTAAGTAGGTATTAAAGGTAGGTACGGAAATCAGTGCGATAAAACCGGAACGTTTCGTTGGATAATCAGAATTAATATAAAAATTGTATTATATAATATTGTATTATAAAATATATTATTGTAAATATAGCTACCTAAATATCTATCGTAGCGAGATGAGTTATCTACAGGGCTGAAACACATAAATATAGGTATCCAACCATTCACTAATTTTTAACTAACTAACATTCAATTCAAGAACCAACTTAGGCCTTTGGTTAATTTTTTATAAAGTGTCGAAGAAGGATCAACAACAAATTGTCAACATTTATCTGCCATCGGTGGGCCCAAACTCACGTAATCTAACGGTCGAGGCAAACGCCCAAACCAATAAGCCAACGAGATGGCGTATGCCAACATAATGCAGACTTGTTTATTTCTTTTACGTTCTGGAGTGACAAATATAGCTGATGGTCCATAAACCTGCTGTCCAAAGGACCACCCTTCAAACCGTCAAACTGGCGGCAGAAATAGGTAGGATGCTGGTGACCATACAGTGGGATCCTGCACTACCATTGGTAAATGTGAGGAATCAAAACGATAATTCCGAAACAGGCATTATTTTTCGGAGGAAAACACGGCAGCGACCATTAATATCAATTCCAGTCATCCGAAAAACGTAACTAGGCGGGTCAGGGTCTTATCAAAGCTGACACTGAGCATTGAGTGAGCTATTGAGCTAAATGATACGCACAAACAATCACATCCTCGCGGCTGATTGTTGCAAATAGCGTTTCAATTGGTTCCTTGCTGCGTCATTTACACACCCACTCTAGGCGGCGGTCACATCACCGACATCCTCATATCAACAGCCTTTTAATATGTCCCCACTGCTGGGGCTCAGGCCTACCTTCTGAACGAGGGCGTTCGGGCTATAGTCCACCACGCTAGCCCAGTGCGGGTTGCTGGACTTCACATGCGCCTAAGAATTTCTTCTTCGGCGTATGCAGGTTTCCTCACGATGTTTTCCTTCACCGTTTGAGAGCAGTCAGTACATGTACTTTAGTTTCGAGAAAAACCCATTGGTACATGGCCCAGCCGTTGATCGAACTTCGGACCTTTCGATATGATAGGCCGCGTCTTATCCCCGACGCCACTGCATGACGCTCTACTTACATCCTAATCCTAGCTATAATGCTATTATTATTTTGTGATGGGAGTCTTTCAGCGCTTAGGCCGCGTTCGGGGGCGCTGTGATTGTCTATTATAGCATCTGTGCAAATGCATAGATGTGTGGTGAGCATCAGTTGCCCTGTTAGCGGTATCTATTGGGGGCGGGGGTTATTTGAAATCCCAGTGTATGGTAGGTAGTTGGTGTCACGTAATTTGAGCTCTGATTTGAATGAGCGCCGATCACAGCTCAAATTACATGCTGCCAACTAATATGTATACCTTTTATTTATACCTACTCGTTAGGCATAGAGAAATTGGGTTATTATGACAAAAGAAAAGATTGTTATTACATCCCGTAAAACTACATCTAGTGAAAATGTTTTACCGTTTATAGCACTATTTGTAAGCAGATCGAGTAACAGATTACCTATTCCGTGGTAATCTATAATATTATAAAAGCAAATAAGGATGTTTGTGAGGATGGATATTTGTTACCCTTTACACTGTGACGGCTGATCGGATTTTGATGAAACTTGGTACAGTGATAGCTTAAATCCTTGAATAAACCATATAGGCTACCTACTTCGGTAAAAACTGATTCCACGCGGGCGAAGCCGCGGGCAAAAGCTAGTGCTTCATAAATATTCAATCATGTCTCCGCATACTCCCAGCCAATGTTCAAAATTTTCCACCCCTTTTTCATAGTGCTAGCCCGAGTAAAAAATCCTATAAATGTATAATAAAATTCATATGCAAGATTTTTGACTCTGATGTACCTACCAAAAGGTATATCATCATGTTCTTGGTCCGTGAGAATCAGGCCTTACAATACCTATTAGTTTATTTGCTGTGGGAGTTGTTGGTAATCAACTGTTTAACTAAGTACAAACAAAGTCTGTGGAGAAGAGTAAATGTTAAACAAGTTAGATAAGTACTCAGGGAAAAATTGAATGGATTTTCAACCAGCAACTTGCCATGGGAAGCTCTCGACTGGGAGGGATCTCAACAGCGAGGGGAAGGAAGTCTTTGGTCAGCAGTATTACCATACTCCTACCGGATAGGCTATGAATAACAAAGAATATCTATTTCTTTTTACTATTATTTTATACTCTTCCAAACAATCTTACTAAGAAATGTCGAAAGTTGTGCATGTGTAAAATCACTTAACAACCATACTTGCTCACGGTAGGTAATTTGTTTGTTTAATTTATATTAGCTGTTGCCTGATGGGATAAGTACCTATAAACCATCCGGAAGGAATTACCTAAATAATAGTGAAAACCGCGTCAAAATCCGTTGCGTAGTTTAAAAGATCTCAGCGTAGAGACAGACTGGGATAGACAGAAAGATTTAGTAAGGATTTTCTGATCTGAGGTAACATTGGAAGGATACTTCGGCATTTTGAAGAGAGCACGAATGGTATCACTTCTTTAATGCGTTACCATGTTTATTCACTGGAGATGAGAATCTAGATAAAAGGTACTAGAGAATAGAAGTAAATATTATGAGAAGTAATAAGTAGTAAAATGTACAGGTAAGAGTTGATAAAGATCTGTGGTTGATGAGATAGCAAACTTGATATAGTTACATATTATTTACTACAAAATAATTAGGCATTGATACAAAACTTGAACGTACAAAATCTAGTGTTTTTAAGTTACCTATTAATTAGAGTCTGTAGTGACAGTCGAGTGAGTGACCTTCACATACACTGCCCGCAATTACATTACAATTTCACAAGCACAACTTATCCTGCATTAGAGAATTCATGAACCTAACCTGAAGAAATAAAAAAATATAAACACTTACTTTATATCAGTAGATTTAACACTGCAGAGTTACAAATAGACCTACACAGCATACAGTCACTAATAGATAAATAATACAAATTTAATTTAATTTTTTTATTACACAATTTCAACGAACCTGCCTACACGAGCAATTTTATCAACTGACTAACGGAAATGACGACATGACGCATTGACGTGTTAAAACGGAAACAGCTGTTGTAAAGTTTCGTACGCACGAGCGTTTCTTATAACCGCGCAATATCTTGCTAAATAAATACTACACCGCCACCACCGGGCTGTTTAAACATAGACTTTCATTCGATTGACTGATTGAGGAGCAAGCAGCGCACGCACTCGGGCCTCACTCAGTCAGAAATTAAAAAAGTGTTGTAAATTGTCTGTGCTCGGTCCCGGTTGACATTTTTTGTAAATTTCATGAGATTTTCCGTTTTCACAAATAATCAGCCATCTAGTTCTATTTTAGGACGAATGACTGCTGAAGAGTTTTCCTAATTTTTTGCACATCAGTCATGTGTTTTCTCAACGAGCACCGGGCGTCGGAATGAATGTTGTTCTATGAATAGTGCGGAGGTTGATTCTGGGTGGGTTCCCGAGACTGTTCAATAATATGCAATGGATATGCAAGGGTTGGAAGGGGCGATGGCTGTGGGTGCTACTGGCGATTGCTCTGGTGCCGCTCGTGCTCGCCCAGAAGATTGGCGATCCTTACAAGATCCTCGGTGTACACCGCAGGGCGACGCTGCCAGACATACGCAAGGCATACAGGCAATTAGCTAAGGAATGGTAAGTTAGGACTCCATAGCTAAGTGGCTTGATATTCAACTGGTTAGAGTAGATTTTTTATTTATTTAACAATTTATTGCACACACAAAACATTAACAGGATACAAATACAAAACAGAAACTATGTACAAATGGTAAGGCTTATCTCTTTATGAGATTTCTGCCAGCCTACCAGTGACAGGAGAGCAGTGTGATAGGGCAGACAGTGCAGTGACTTTTTATAGAGGCTGCTTCGAGACACGTTTGTTTTTGAGTTTAAAAACTAAACCACTGTTTTTTTATAATTATTATTATGTTATTCTCCCAGGCATCCAGACAAAAACGAAGCCCCAAGCGCTGAGTCCCGCTTCGTAGAGATCAAGCAAGCATATGAGCTGCTCTCGGACACGGAGCGTAGACAGGCTTATGACCTGTATGGCATTACAAACGAGGATGACCACCTCTACAAGCCAAGACATGATTACAGCCAGTATGCACGATTCAGGTGAGCTAAATGAATGACATTGTTGGCTTATTTATTGCAAGAGTCACTACCTGCTGGGGAATAGCCTTATAAGTTAGTGACTTCTTGATTTGCTGTGGTTATTCCCTAGCAGTGATATAGTAACAATTTCCTAGACATCAGTAACATTTGATCATCCAACAAATTTTTTGTTCAGCAGGTTTTTTAAATATATATTTTTTAATTTATATATATAATAATAATAAAGCTTTATGTTTTCCAAAGTTAACAATTAATTTTTATACAATTTATGTTGCATTTTCGTTTTCCTTTTTTGACCCCATTTGGGTAAAAGCCTCCTCCATCTTTTACCACTCGTCTCTGTTCTCCGACTTTTAGCCATTTCTGACCAGCTACTGCTATAATTTCGTCAGCCCATCGCATTTTTGGTCTTCCAACATTTTTTCTGCCTAGTGGGCCTGTCCACTTTGTTGTTTGCAGAGTCCACCTTTTGTCTGTGTAGCGTGAGACATGGCCTGCCCATTGCTATTTATGTTTTAGAGCATATTGTAACGCATCAGTAAGGTTTGTTCTTTTCCTTAGTTCTTCGTTTCTTACTTTTTGTATTTTTCTCAGCTTTAGTATGCTTCATTCTATTTTTTCGATATAATACATACATAATGCATCAATAGTGTTATTAAGTACAGAATCTTGATCACTATGTATGTATAATAAAATGGTACAAACTTTATTGTTTAAATGTTTATAGTATAAGCTGGCACAACACATCTAAAATTTTATCAACACATCTAATATATTAATTTTATTTTATAATTTATATAGTGGCAATAAAAGCGTTTCACATAACACTCCTGTGGGTACAGTGAGTGTTGCCAATCCACATTTTCTAGATAAAGTTATTTATTTCAGTAACGACCCATTCGAGGAGTTCTTTGGGACACACTTCAGAACCCAGGACCAAGATATCACTCTGTTCCATAAACTGTCAGTCACGACTCGGTAAGTATATTTCTCCAAGGACAATGCGAAAGCAAAAGCAACTAATTTTGTAGAGATTATATCTTACACTTAAGCATCTTTTTTTTGGAAACAAAGTCCTTATTATTATCAACTTATCTGAGAACAAATTTAAGTCTTCCGTAAAATCAAACTTGTGCAAAAAAGCATAATATAAGTTAAATGACTACCTAAATGATAAACTTCCATGGAGTGCCTGATGGCTCAACATAGATAAATATTGTAATAAACAAGCTATATATATGAAAGCAGGGCCCTGTGCTGTTTGGTTTGTTGCTGTTTCTCGGCTATGTACAGGTGGAAACAGAGTAGTTTTAGTTTTAGACAGAATTTACGTTAAATATGTATATTATATACCAATTTTGAATAAATGAATGACTTTTAGGCCCATTTTCACTCAATGTTGCCAGACGAAGAAGAGAAGTCACTTCATTCACCGACTAAAGCGGAAACTGCCGAAAAATCAATTTTAATTTTGACAGAAATAAGACTGTTTGTATGTGAGTGGCTGTAAGCTCCCCGAAGTCATAAAAAATAATAATTACAGACACTTCGAAAACAACATTGTCGAGAAGAGCGTCCACACGCCAGCCCTGGTGCTGTTCTACACGGACTGGTGCTTCGAGTGCGTGCGCTCGGCCGCCGCGTGGCGCCGCCTGGTGGAAGCCCTGCAGCCCCTGGGGGTGACCCTGGCCACGGTGCACGCGGGGCACGAGGCCGGCCTCGCGCGCCGCGTGGGCGTCCACTCGGTGCCCTGCCTCACCCTGGTGCTGGACAAACACGTGTACACGTATAAGGAAGGGCTGGCGTCGCTGCCGAAGATATTAGGTGAGTTCTTTATCTATTTATTTGATAACTAGCTGTTTCCCATGTTTTATGAGTTATATTGCTGACTTTTATCTTTTCGCTCGGCTCCGGAGGGTCGAAGCCTGATGTTAAATAGCCTATAACCTTCCTCAAGAATTGGACTAACAAATGCAACAAAAAAAATTCATATCCGACTGGTAGTTCCAGAGATTAGATAGAAGAAGAGAAATAGAGTAGTTTTAGACAGAATTGACGTCAAGAAGAGAATATTGTATTCCAATTTTGAATAAAGGAATTTTCATTAATTTCATTCATTCATTCATTCATTAGCGCGTTCAAACAAACAAACAAACAAACAAACAAACAAACAAACAAACAAACAAATATAACAGATATGCAAATAATATTTATTTTCTCCACAACCGACTTATGCGTGACACACACTGGGCGGCGGCGTTGCGAAAGCATTGCGGCGGCGAAGATTTGTATGAAGAACGCGCCGCGCCGCCGCCACCTTGATGTAAAGGGCTTCGTACTATTTCGAACATTGCAGAAAAAAACCGCAACGCTTTCGCAACGCCGCCGCTCAGTGTGTGTCACGCTTTAAAGTTAGTGGAGTCTGGTGTCGCATATACCACAATGCCTGAAGACAAAAGTCTTCAACCAGTGCGTCCTACCCGTAATGACCTACGGCGCCGAAACGTGGACACTGACAGTGGGACTAGTCCGGAAACTCAAAGTCGCTCAACGGGCTATGGAAAGAGCTATGCTCGGAGTTTCTCTGAGAGATAGGATCCGAAACGAGGTGATCCGCCAGAGAACCAAAGCCTTTGACATAGCTCAAAGGGTTAGCACGTTGAAGTGGCAGTGGGCTGGTCACATCTGTCGGAGAACCGAGTGTCGACTTGGCAAGCGTAGTGTGGGACGCCCCCTGGCTAGATGGAGCGACGACCTGCGCAGGGCGGCTGGCAGTGACTGGATGCGGAGAGTCGAAGATCGGACTCAGTGGAGGCCTATGTCCAGCAGTGGACTGTGGACTGGTGCAGGCTGATGATGATGAGTCTGGTGTCTGTTTGTCTACTTAACTATTCTAAGTAGAATACAGGCCGCATCGACAATAATGATATGATTAATAATTGTGAGCAGATTTCGTGCGGTGGAAGTTCCCGTACAAGCTGGTGTCGTCCGTGAGCGACGGAAACGCGGCGCAGTTCGTGGCGGACTTCGAGGACAACAAGGTGAAGGCGCTGGTGTTCGAGGAGCGCCGCACCATGCGCCTGCGATACCTCATCACTGCATTCCACTATAGAGATAAACTTGCTTTTGGGTGAGTTCGTAGCATACGTCTTTTTTTTTCTTTTCTGCATCATTCATCATAACAATCTGTCATTATTAACAATAAGCTATGCTTACGTCTACGTCCATTATCATTTGACGGGCCTGTTGACGTAGTTGGTAGTGACCCTGCCTACAGCGCCGGAGGTCGTGGGTTCGATACCCACCCGGGGCCAACGTTAGTGTAATATGCATATCTGTTGGTTTTCGGATTATGGGTGTTTGTATGTGCTTAAATATTTATTTAAAAGTATATACGTATGTTTATCAGTTGTTGAGTACCCATAGGACAAGTTTCGGCTTAATTTGGGACTAAACAGCCGTGTGTGAATTTGTCCACATTATTATTATTATGCTGATATTATATAGATATTAGGATGCTGGATGCGGAGAGCGGAGGACCGGGTGTGGTGGCGTTCGTTAGGGAAGGCCTATGTCCAGCAGTGGACGCTAAAAGGCTGAGATGATTATTATTATGTCCTTTTCTCGAAATGTCCTTTCCCAAAATGGCCCAGATTCTCCTCTCCCGAAATGTTATTTTCCTTACCTGTAACAAAACAAAAACGAACTTGCAAACCTATTATAATAGTTTTTAGTCTGTCCGTTCGGTTTTTAATAATAATTTATTTTATTATATAATTGAATTTAAATTTGACTGAATGAAGAGCGTCAGTGGCGTCGGGGATAAGACGCGGCCTATCATATCGAAAGGTCCGAAGTTCGATCCCCGCCTGGGCCATGTACCAATGGGTTTTTTCTCAAATCTTAAGTACATTTAATGACTGCTCTCAAACGGTGAAGGAAAACATCGGGAGGAAACCTGCATACGCCGAAGAAGAAATTCTTAGGCGCATGTGAAGTCCACCAACCCGCACTGGGCTAGCGTGGTGGACTATAGCCCGAAAACACTCGTTGAGAGGGTAGGCCTGAGCCACAGCAGTGGGGACATGTTAAGGCTGTTGATGATGATGATGAAATTACACAGCACTTGAGGGGCACTCTAGTCCCCAAACTAGGATTCCCTGTGTTGAGGAGTTTAGTGTCTTCGGTAACTTGACACGACTGCTTCTTGTTGCCAGTTTCGTGGACATGACGTCGCGCGACACGCAGAACGTGACCGCGCGGTACAAGGTGCAGCGCAACATGGACACGATGGTGCTGCTGAAGGAGGACAGCGAGCAGCCGGCAGCCACGGTCAGCACCACCGAGATCCCCACGCAGACCCTGCGCCAGCTGATCGAGGCCAACCAGGTGCTCACGCTGCCTCGACTGTCCTCGCAGGTGAGTCGGTCTACCACCGCAGTGCACCGTTTTGGAAGGTGTTTTTGTTTCATCCACAATGGAAAACCTTCGCCTTCATGCCCCTCCTCAGTCCTCACTCCTCTAAATTCTATGATAAATCCTTCACACTTGACACAATCCGTCTTTGGAACTCTTTACCTGTCCCGATCAGACACGCGAAATGCCTAGATGCGTTCAAGCGACAAGTTAAGCAACTTTTTCTCGGCTCGCTGCCTGATCATTCCACTTTCCTATTTCCTATACATATTTGGAACCTTTGTTGTCATCAATAATGTTATTATGTATGTATGTATATTAAAACATAGTGTATGGAGTTATATAAATATTTTCATCTAACAATAGTACATTGTGCAATAAGGGTAGTAAGTAGGATATTACTAACGAGAGTCTGTTAGAAGCCCGACGCCGAAGGCGGAGGGATTTTAATGACTCGAGTTTGTAATACCCTTACTACCCGTCATGCACACAATGTGTTTCATCACATTTGCGAGGAAATAAATACCTACGACACAAGGGAACAAATTAATTTTCTTGCTGAAATTATTTAAGTTCATTAAATTAATTTAGTTAAATTAAGTTAATTGAGATAAATTTAGTTAAATTTAATTACCTTAATATAACTCAAGTTAACTCAGTTTAACTCAATTTAACTCAAGTTAAGTCAAGTTAGGTCAAGTCAGGTCAAGTTAAGTCAAGTTAACTACTCAATTTAACTTAATTAATTTTATAAACCAGTTCAGTACAGCCAGCTACACTGATTTTCATTACTCCCGCGGGTGTATAATATAGGCCATTGTGTTTCTGTATGCATGCATATAATATGACCATTTACGAGCAAGTTTGATGAAAAAAAAATACAATCCGTCGTTTATCAGAGCATGCTGGACACGCTGTGCCCGGTGGAGTGGCGCGCGGCGCGGCGGCGGCTGTGCTGCGTGCTGGTGGCGGGCGCGGGCGGGGCCGCCGCGCGCGGGGAGCTCCGCCGGCTCGCGGCCGCCGCGCCCGAGCGCCTGCAGTACGCGTACGTGTACGCGCACAAGCAGCCGGACTTCGTGCACGCACTCGCCAATGGCTCCGGTCAGTCGTGCAGTTCCGTTTTTAATTTGGATTGATTTTTCAAAGTGAATTTTACGGCCCTGGAAACGGAATGTGTTTGCCAGTCGTGGTTTTTAATATGCGGTTACAGAACAGCTTCCACTACATAATTATTTACGAGTCTTACACACGAACAAGTTTTATTTACCTTTGCCCGACGTTTCGACCAGGTTACACTGGCCGTGGTCACGGGTTAATAAAAAGAGTAAATAATTATATAATTATGAATACAAAGCGGTCTAAAATGTACTATAGCTTCAGTACGGCATTAGGCACCCCGACTCGTTTTGGTGCGGAGAACGGAGGACCGGGTGTGGTGGCGTTCGCTGGGGAAGGCCTATAGGCAGTGGACGCTAAAAGGCTGAAATGACGATCGTTATGGAGAATGTATACTTTTTTTTTTGAAAAATTTTCTGTTACAAATTAATATTTAAAATTATAAAAATATATATGTGGGTCTGCTGGAAGAAATCTCTTTGAGAGATAAGTTCGCCCTTTGTACTTAAGTTTATATATATTATTTTGTAATGTTTGTCTGTGTGTGTGCAATAAAGTATTAAATAAAATAAATAAATAAATAATAATAATAAAAAGATTTGAAAATTAAAACAAAATAAATATAATGAGAAAGCCGGCGTTATTTATTTATGTATTTATCTGACAGTATTGACAGCCTGACTGACTAGACCGACTACAGAGCAGCCCGACGACGAAGGCGTTAATGTGGTGCCTTGCCCCTGAATGGGGAGAGTTGTGTGTGCAAAGCACCTAGGGACGGAATAAATAACTTGCAGGGGGATCAAGCAGGGTGTCCGGGAAAGAGCCCCGAGCAAGTACGGGGCACCTCCCTCGCGGTTCGGTCTACATGACCAAGATGTCGAAGGCCATGGTGGTGGGATTTGTTACAAATTAATGTAATTTTTTGTGAAATCGAAATGTAGTGAAAATTAAAAACTAGCACCTAATATCCCCCTAACATACCCACAGGCAGCGACACGTCCAAACTGGAGCACCGCATCGTGATAATCTGGCGGCGCGAGCCGACGCGCGTGCAGTACGAGTGGCTGAACGCCACGTGGCCCGAGTGCGCGGGCGCGGCGTGCGCGGCGGGCGACGCGGGGGGCGGCGCGGGCGACGCGGGGGACGCGCTGCGGTACCAGGAGAGGGTGAACGAGACGAAGCGGGAGCTCGACCGGCTCGTCAAGAGGCTGCTGAAGCCCAGCGAGGTGATGGCGTACGAGACGCACGTACAGGTCAGTCCCCTTTATCCGGTGAACGGAAAAAACGCAGGATTCAGAGTTCGTAATAATAGTAATATATGCTCTATGCTCGGAGTTTCCCTGCGAGATCGAATCAGAAATGAGGAGATCCGCAGGAGAACCAAGGTCACCGACATAGCTCAAAGAATTGCCAAGCTGAAGTGGCAGTGGGCTGGGCACATCGCTCGTAGAACTGACGGCCGCTGGGGCAGAAAGGTTCTCGAGTGGCGACCACGTATCGGAAGACCCAGTGTAGGCAGGCCTCCCACAAGGTGGACTGACGATCTGGTGAAGGTCGCGGGACCCAGCTGGATGAGGTTAGCGCAGGACCGGTCGTCGTCGAGATCCTTGGGGGAGGCCTTTGTCCAGCAGTGCACGTCTACAGGCTGATATGATGATGATGATGAATAATAGTAATTCGAATGCTTTGACGCCATACCGTTTCAATTTGAGTAGCAAGGTCTCCTGATCAACGCAATGAAATGCCTTGAAGAGTTTATAATATCCATAATACGGGAGAAAATCCTTGTTGTGACTTCAGGAATTGCTGGACGAGGCTATTTAAACTAGAAACAGAAATGGACCTAGAACTGAGCCCTGGGGCACCCCCATTTTTATTAGCCAGATCAGCTAGACGATCTAACTTCGTTTATATCTACTTTTTGTAACCTATCTTCTAAGTAATTCGAATGCTTTGACGCTGTAATGTTTCAATTTGAGTAGCAAGGTCTCCTGATCAACGCAATCAAAAGCCTTGAAGAGTTCATAATGCCCATAATACGGGAGAAAATCCTTGTTGTGACTTCAGGAGCTGCTGGACGAGGCGGCCAAGGGCGCGCTGTGGCACGCGGTGATGAAGCTGTGCGAGTGGACGGAGCGCGCGGCGCACGCGCTGCGCTCGCAGCGCGCCATCTCCGCCATATCCGTGCTGGCCACCGTCGGGCTCGTGCTGGCCGCCGGCTACCTCATGGCGTACCTCATGTACGTAAAATACAAGATACAGAATAGATTTATAACCGAAATAATACAATCGATTAATTCTTAGACTCATCGCTAGGAGGTCGCCAAGTGAAGTCGCGAGCAGCCCCACTAGGGTGAGGCTTGCCGACGCTCCACGCCTCGTGTTGCAGTGGGTCGTCAATTACGCACCAGCTCAGCTTTGGGCTGTAGCAAGAGCTGCAGCACTGATTTCCAATGAGGCCACCAAATGACCCTTTGTGCGAAAAATAAAGTTTCTACGCTCAACGATTTGTGCTGTGCATTGGTCAGTCAGTATATAATATTCATTGTTAGGGTCTGTGTTAAGTGGTCAATGCCTTTCAAAGCCATATGCAACTCTGTGGGAGGTGGCTGCCCCTTTTTACTTATGCCGCCATTGTAGAACTCTATAAATCTACATTATATAAAAAAAAATCTCGCCGTCACTCCAGACGTGTGGAAGAAGAGTCGGTGCAGCGTCAGAAGGAGGAGCGGAGGAAACAAAATGGCGGCGCCAAGAAGAACAACAACGAGCCGCAGCCAGAGCTCCGGCTGCACGAGCTGCGCGCAGAGAAGTTCAACGGACTCGTCAGGTAATAAATACAGGATCACGGTGACATTTTCATGCATTCAAAGACCTTTTTCCACTACCTACCTAAGTTCAGAATAAAGTTGCAATTGCAACGCAACATTTACTGCCGAAAAAGTCGTCAAAATTAATTCAATGTGTTGAAAATGGGGAAAAAACCCTTATCTCCTACCAAGAGCATCAATCTTATGATGATGGTAGGCTTTGCAATCCGGATATCCGGATATAAAAAAGGGGAAAAAGTTAAAAACTAAACTGTACTAAACTGTGATGTTTTTTTTTAGTACTATATCGGACATTCAGGTAGTAGAAAAAGTATCGTTCGTACTGAGTACAATTAATGCAACGTGTTGAAAAGGGGAAAAAACCCTTATCTCCTACCAAGAGCATCAATCTTATGATGATGGTAGGCTTTGCAATCCGGATATCCCGATATAAAAAAGGGGATAAAGTTAAAAACTAAACTGTACTAAATTGTGATGTTTTTTTAAGTACTATATCGGACTTTCAGGTAGTAGAAAAAGTATCGTTCGTACTGAGTACAATTAATGCAACGTGTTGAGAAGGGGAAAAAACCCTTATCTCCTACCAAGAGCATCAATCTTATGATGATGGTAGGCTTTGCAATCCAGATATCCCGATATATAAAAGGGGATAAAGTTAAAAACTAAACTGTACTAAATTGTGATGTTTTTTTAAGTACTATATCGGACTTTCAGGTAGTAGAAAAAGTATCGTTCGTACTGAGTACAATTAATGCAACGTGTTGAGAAGGGGAAAAAACCCTTATCTCCTACCAAGAGCATCAATCTTATGATGATGGTAGGCTTTGCAATCCGGATATAAAAAAGGGGAAAAAGTTAAAAACTAAACTGTACTAAACTGTGATGTTTTTTTTAGTACTATATCGGACTTTCAGGTAGTAGAAAAAGTATCGTTCGTACTGAGTACAATTAATGCAACGTGTTGAGAAGGGGAAAAAACCCTTATCTCCTACCAAGAGCATCAATCTTATGATGATGGTAGGCTTTGCAATCCGGATATCCCGATATATAAAAGGGGATAAAGTTAAAAACTAAACTGTACTAAATTGTGATGTTTTTTTAAGTACTATATCGGACTTTCAGGTAGTAGAAAAAGTATCGTTCGTACTGAGTACAATTAATGCAACGTGTTGAGAAGGGGAAAAAACCCTTATCTCCTACCAAGAGCATCAATCTTATGATGATGGTAGGCTTTGCAATCCGGATATAAAAAAGGGGAAAAAGTTAAAAACTAAACTGTACGAAACTGTGATGTTTTTTTTAGTACTATATCGGACTTTCAGGTAGTAGAAAAAGTATCGTTCGTACCGAGTACAAAATGGCTTTTCTTACCCTCGGAATGAAAGCTTTCGTCGTTCGCCTTTCCTTCCTCGGACAAGAAAAAGCGTCAGTTTGTACTCGGTACGAAATATACTATTTTGTTAATAAAATAAACTTTTTAATATAAAATTTATCGATAGTTTCATGATTTCGGTTGTCCTAACTATTGTTTTGGTATAGATGATATAGCTATAAGTACAGTGTGTACAAAGATAAAATATTACTCTTAGTAACATCAGTGTGACAACCTGGTGTGACGACGAGTCAGCCCTCTATTCCTTGCCTTGGCTCTCCAGAGGCGTCTCGAGTGAGAAATTTGATTAAACTTTTTAGGTTGCTGAAGCCGGGGTGTCGGACGATCGTCCTGCTCGTCGACATGCAGAGTCGGGTGCAGCTCTTGTCCAAATTCCACAAGATCGTGTGGCCTTATCGCAAGTGAGTAAAGTTTCAATCAATCAATCAACAGCCTATTAACATGTGTCCACTGCTGGAGCTCAGGCCTACCCTCTCAACGAGGGCGTTCGGGCTATAGTCCACCACGCTAGCCCAGTGAGGGTTGGTGGACTTAACACCCGCCTAAGAATTTCTTACAGGTTTTTTCTTGCAGGTTTCCTCGCGATGTTTTCCTTCACCGTTTGAGGGCAGTCAGCAAATGTACTTAAGTTTCGAGAGAAAACCCATTGGTCATTGGCCCAGCCAGCGGGCCTTTCGATTTGATAGGCCGCGTCTTATACCCGACGCCGCTAACAAACGTTGCTTCATCATCATATCAGCCTGTAGACGTCCACTGCTGGACAAACGCCTCCCCCAGGGATCTCCATAACTACCGGTCCTGCGCTAACCTCATCCGGCTGGGTTCCGCAACCTTCACCAGATCGTCCTTCCCCCTTGTGGGAGGCCTACGCTGCGTCTTCCGGTACGCGGTCACCACTCGAGAACCTTTCTGCCCCAACGGCCGTCAGTTCTACGAGCGATGTGCCCCGCCCACTGCCACGTCAGCTTAGCAATTCTTTGAGCTATGTCGGTGACCTTGGTTCTCCTGCGGATCTCCTCATTTCCGTTGCTTACCCACTTGCAACAGGAACAAGACGCTGGTGTTCGCGTACCTGATGGTGGAGCGCAACATCGAGTGGTTCCGGCGCGTGCTGCAGCTGTCGCTGGGCGGCGGCGAGCTGCGCGTGAACGCGCGCAACTGCGTGGGCACCGTGCTCGCGCTCAATCCGCACCGCAAGTACTTCTGCATCTACCACGCCAAGCATCCGGAGTGCACCAAGCCGCACAAGGTGACTACACCTCCTATATGTTTTTGCTTATGCTCTGAATAGCGAACACTCTCATATCTAACGAATAATTCCTCCCCGAGACATAATGAACAATTAAGACTGTTACATTCCTCTGTATAAAAATATAACAAACATACGCGTTAAACACTTAACTCTCCTTTTGGGCTTCGCCGCAATCGTGTAAAAAATAGGTACTGTCTGTCAAGCTACCACACAACATCCTGGCCCACCCTGAAGAGGATGCTGGGGCTGTGGTAACGCCAGTAGCAATGCTGTCCGAAGCATCTAGCACTACCGTGCTGCTGCCCACTGCACGAGTCAAACTCGTGCCACAAGCAGGCACCGAAATAGTTGTAAGAGCACTCCTAGACAGCGCAACTCAAACTTCCTTTGTAACTCAAAAGGTAGTCGACCTATTAGGAAGAATTCCTAATAGAACAAAAACAAATATTGTTGGCATCCAAAATTTTGCCAACGTTGCCAACACTGTCTCTAAATTTAAAAAGTGAAATTGAAAGTTTTCAAATAAGATAAGGCTTAATTAAAGGTCTTGTAACCAAGCCACAAACTCCAATAAAAACACTCTGATACAGGCAAACGCTCACACACAATTTTGACTACACACCCTGCTTCAAACACGGTGCTGCTTTCAAACGGCTTATCTGATCACTTGGATATCTATAGCGATCTAAAAGTCCTCCATCTACTCTCTCGATGACCGTCATCAGATCAAGCCCCGATCGATCCTTCACGGAGACCCATGGCTTCAAAGTGACCTCTATTATATGAAATTCTTGCCCTGTTTCTAATTATAATTATGTAAATATTTACGGGTCTTACACACGAATAAGTTTTATTTACCTTGCCCGAAAAAAGCGCGAGTCTAAACTGTACTGTTTCTAATTATCCGTCCACGTATGTATGTCCAGCAGTGGGCGTGGAAGGTGTGATTGATACGCTGTTGTTTGTTGGCAGCGCATGAGCCGCATGACGCGGTCGCTGGGCGGCGGCGCGGAGGACCCCGAGGCGGGCGCGTTCATCGGCTTCCACACCGAGCTGGACTCGTCGTCGGGCGACGAGGCGCCGCCGCACCGCTCGCCGCCGCTGCTGCAAGGTATCCAGTTGCACCTCCGCCAAACTTCCCGCCTTACCACCTGTGGCCGACCAGCGGCTTACTGATATGAGGCTAGGGTTTTAGGTGTTTTTTAGGGAAACCGGGCTTTTTGAAGATCGTAAATTTAATGAAGGCAAAACTGCCACTTAGGTACTTATTTTCTATGCAGTGTTTTTTTTAACTGGGACACTTAGGCTAAAACCGAAACCATAGGAGATACAGGGAACCTGTCTTAGGAACCATTTCAGCGTCGCCAAGAAGCGGCGTCTGTAATGATGAGAATGCGCGGGAGCACTAACAGCATCCTGAAGGTGATAGCGGAGAGATTTGACAGCCCCTTCACTCGTCACTGGGTGGAGGTGCTGGTCAAAAATAATCCTACTAATATTATAAAGGCGAAAGTTTGTAAGGATGTGAGTGAGGATGTTTGTTACTCTTTCACGCAAAAACTACCAAACCGATTTTGATGAAACTTGGTACAGTGATAGCTTATATCCTGGAATAACATATAGGCTACTTTTTAACGCGGACAAAGACACGGGGCGTCCGCTAATACTCCCTAAGTAACAAAACGCCTACATAGAGGGCGCTGTTTCACAATATGAACGGGAAAAACTTTGCTGCGCGGGCGAAGCCGCGGGGAAAAGCTAGTATAAAATAATTTCCTGTGCATTTAATTAGTTTTTAAGATACCTACCAACATAGTGTAATGTGTGTGGCATACTAACAAACTATGGATCAATGTTTTCCGAAATAAAAATCATCATCATCATTAAGGTACCCACCCATATTTTTCCAAAAATATTTTTAATAATAATAATAATGTTTGGACAATTTTACACACGGCTGTTTAGTCCCAACTAAGCCGATGCTTGTACATGGGTACTCGACAACTGATAAACATACTTAAATACTTTTAAATAAATACATAAATACATACAAACACCCAGAATCCGAAAACCAACAGTTATGCTCATCACACAAATGTTGGTCCCGGGTGGGAATCGAACCCACGACCTAGGCGCAGTAGTTACTACCACTACGCCAACAAGCCAGTCAAATTATTAATTACAAGCCAGTCAATTTAAGTAATTTATTAAGATCGATGGTTAAAATTAACTTTTGATGAAACAACGATTTGTGTACAGAGAACCTTCTGGATGGACTGGAGAACTGGCTGGACCGGCTGTTCGAGGGCAGCACCCACCGGTACTACATCAACTACTGGCCGGATATGACGACCAAATGAGACGGACGGTAAACGACACTTTGGTTCTTCCCGTGGCCTTGCGGGGTGACGTCACATCCCGCTTTCGATTTCCTTTCGAATTGAGTTGGCTGTATGACGCGTTGTCTGTGCTTTTCGAGATTAAAAGTGAGGATTTTTTTGGCCTGGTGTGTCTATTGTTTTTTTAAAATGGATGCTCTGTTCTCAATGTTTTAGTTTGGTCATTTTCTTTTTGTGGCTGTAAAGACAAATGGAAAATTTTGAAGTGTTTGCCTTTAGAATATCGGTCATTGTCGTTTTAAAAAGTAAGTTTGTCTATGTAATTCTTTTGAAGATTGAAGGAGAAATCCTATGGAGAAAAACACGTTTTTCGATACAATTATGCCTGTTTTATTTTATTAAATGCGACGAACTGTCAATGTCACACAACGGGTTGGAAAAGAGAAAGAAGTGACATTTCCTTTACAATCAGATAACTCTCTTTCTCATATCCAATATGTAACTTTGACAGTTATTCGCCTTGAAATGAATGTACAATTCAAACGGTGCCGTTAAGTTATTACGTAAAATGTGATAACTTATCAGTTTCTAGTTTTCTGTAGACCTATTCGTCAAAATGGCGTATTGTTTTTGTTGTTTTAAGAATATAATAGGCCTGATTATGAAGGAACAGAGTTAAAATTTGACAGTACTAAAATTGTTTCTATCTCAACATATTACGAAGTATTTTAGTGCTGTCAAATTCGAAATGTGTGGAAATTGTAAATCGGGCCTAAAGGGCTCCCTAAACGATCATGCGGCATGACATGCAATACGTGCTGTCACCCATGCATGACCGTCTAGCTGTAGTGATTGACGTGCATGACACGCAAACTGCGTGCAGGCCGTTGCTTCACTGTACTGATTGATAGCAAGCATGATGGTCCATCATGCAGCATGACATTCATGTAAACGTTGCATGTCATGGAAGCATGATCGTTTAGGGACACTTTAACATTATACTGCCCAGTTGTATTAAGGTTTTCGACCATTTTTTTTACCGGACTGCGGTTTTTTTAATGTGTGATAATGTTGCAATTGAACCCTCGGAATGCAAGGTTTTAGTTTTATGTATGAAATGTAACACATCGACAGTTCTTTGGACTAGTCGAGCACCGCCGTTCAAGTGCTATGCGAAAGCTAAGATGTTTGTGGGTTTGCTCAATCTATATTGGCTGAACGGATTTTGATGAAATCTGGTACAGTGATAGCTTATATCCTGGAACACATAGGACACTTTAATGCGCGGAGCGTCCGCTAGTATAAATAAAAATAAATATTTTATGTACAAGGGTAGAACGGTTCACGAATAAAAAAACATCCTGACCGACAGAATTGTATGCCCCCAATGGGAGTCGAATCCACGTACTCTGGCGCTCGATTCCAATGTCCAAGCCACTAAGCCAGGCGGTCAAATAGTTATATTCGTTATGTCTTTCCAATTTCAAAGACTATAGTTGAATTTTATGGGCACTAGCAAAGTTTTAGTGTCTCATCTCCCTACATCAAGTACGTAGCCAATTTTAAAAACCAAAATCAACATTCTTTGAGACTTCGGACGTCTTTTAGTTAATGGTAGTAGTAGATAGAACATATTATAATATAGGAGTGTATAATCACGTAAATCAATTGCTATCGTTAAATTTTTTGACACTTGAAAGCGATTATGATTGTCAAATCGAAACGAAGAAAACAATATGTTTGTCACTGCGTTCGCAATTAAAGACCACAATGCTATAGCTTTATATATGCTATATTATATGCAATGCTATAGTATATAATAAGCTACATATAGCTGCTACGGCCGATACATTGTGGTCTAAATTGTCATTGTGATATAAATCTGGAAAAATAATTCCTTGTTCGAAACCGGCATCCTAAAATCGTTTATTACTGAAACAGCCGAAGGTATTAATAAATGCTTTCAAATATTACAGATAATATAAAGGCTCATTAATATTTAGACACAGAGGTGTGTTTCCCGACCAACCTTTGGCTACGTACTTTTTTTAACAAGTAGGATAGGCGTACCTGATGTTCCTTAGTTAAAATTTATAAATTATAGTTGATGAATAAATTTTTTTAAATTAGCCAACTCGGATAGAGGTTTGTATTATTCACAATTTTATAAAAAAATTCGCTGTAAATTTGCAGTTTTCACAATAAATATCACAATAACTAGAAGTAAAACAGGACAGTATTATGTCACTGCACCTCATAGCTGATAATAGCAAGCCACTATTATGTATCTTGATATACCAAATACAAGAAGAATCTAATCAAAAAATCAGATCGTGTTGTAATGTAATCAAAAATGACTTATGATGTAGTGCCATAGACATTTCATGTCTATCAAGATACGTAATGGCAACTTTACACGTTTTAACGTTTGTACAATTAGAATTTTAAAAATATAACGCTTCTATTTACCGCAGACGCTGAAGTATAATAAGTCAAAAATCCGTGTGCCTAATTTTAAAGGTTTAAAATAACTAGTAATACAGATATACCTTTAAATACTTGTATAAGCATCGTTTACACGATACTAGTAGTAACTGAACCAATAAAGGCCAGTCTGTCATTATAATGATAACAGTCAACGCTGGCTCATATGACCACTGATTTTAGACATACTAACTTTCAGGGCTGTTTCTACCTACAATTTAACTCCGTTTGAATAAACAAACGATGCTGGTTGTTTATTTTTTCAATATGGTTTAAAGGTTTGTTTTTAAACAGCCCTTAAAAAAATAAACTCATATCATGAGAGTAACTTTGTAAAATCATGATGTATATTTGATCATTCATTAAAACATCAAATGTACTGTGTTGGCGGATGTTTATGATAACAATTCTTTAATTTTGAACTAGAAATATTTTAGATGAATGTTAAGGGCCCTTTTCATTGTTACAATCGGGGCCAGTTAGTATATATATTATAGGAAAACTTGTAAGCCTCTTTCTATCTAGTACCACACATCAATTAACCTAATTTTGTCGTGTTATACATAATTATATTGCCATTATCCGTTACTTTCCTACTGGCATCAGAGTTTTACGTCAAGCTGTCTTGTAAGCTAGTCAGAGTACTGGCTTCATGTGAATAAGGCTTTACAATAGTGTGCTTTGTGTATATAATTGTTCAAGTATTCAGAGTATTAAAATGTTTTCAATGCTTTTACTCATTTGAACTGTCGTGTAGGTAGTTATTTAATTTTACATTTACTTTAAAATGTTTATCGAAAATGGTTATCTTATAAAATATCGAATAAGGCTAAGTATCCACAATTTATAATGTGCTAGTCAAGATTTATACCAAAATAATGTAGTTTTTATTATTTAATATCTACCTAAATGTTATTGTAAACATATTTTACAAATAATCTAAGTTACCGCAAAATTGTATGACGACTGAATATTAGCGAATTCGCAACCCTGAGAGGAACGCGAACCGCGCACTGCTTTTGGAAAAACGAGCTGAGCGAAACATGGGAGTACTGTGTCCCTTTCTTTCACTTTTCTATACCAATGGGAGGTGAAACTGCCTCTGATGACTCGATAATTATTGTTTTTGCGCTGCCTGAATTGAGTTGGCTGTATGGCGCGTCGTCTGTGCTTTTCGAGATTAAAAGTGAGGATTTTTTTGGCCTTGTGTGTCTATTGTTTTTTTAATGGAGGCTCTTCTCAAGGCACATAGATAGGTAATTGAAACTTGTTTAGTTTGGTCACTTTCTTTTTGTGGCTGTAGAGACAAATGGGAGATTTTGAAGTGTTTGCCTTTAGAATATCGGCCATTGTCGTGTTATTTAGTTTCATACAGTACACTCACACAAATACAAAAGTCATAAATATCTAGATTTAAATAAATCTAGGGACACAGTACTGGCTCGGCGCGTTTTTTTCTAGTAGTTATGTATATTGTCATTTCAATGTTGAGTCCCGAACGGTACTGTTACCTGCCACTTCAGAAAAATGATAATCGAATCCAGGTTACTCCATTTTTAAGTTGCAAAGAGGTATTTTCCCCTCCAGTACTTCTAAAAAAAACTACAGTTTCATAATCCCCGATAGATGGCACTGTCCGTATTATCGAACGCTAATAATTGCAAGAGTGTTAGCAAAAGCCATAGAATTGTTTAAAATCGTCGCACAGAAACTTTGTTTTTGTAGTTTTCGACGGTATCCGGACGGCAATGAATGTTCCTTTCGCAAAATGTCCCAGTCCTGAAAACATGTTCGCGAAATGTTCTGTAAAATGTCCATTCGCGAATTTTGTTCATGAATGAAAGCGTAATAGACCGTAGAGGGAGAAAACCTAGATCTTTGTAAAAGACAAACGGACGGAAAGACAGTCACCCTAACTTACAATTTACAATTTAGCAATTCACAATATTAGTTTGGAGAAGTATTTAATCGCATTTGGAGTCTAGAGTTTCCGCATGATACGTAATTACGTACACACGTGGGTAGGGATGCACGTTAGCGTTCTGAGCTGACAAGTGCTCTCAAATAATCCGAGAAAGGCTATTAAGGGGACATTCTGAGAACAGAACATTTTGAAAACAAGACTTTTGAGAACGGAACATTTTGAAAACAAGACTTGAGAACGGAACATTTTGAAAACGGGACGTTTTAGCCGAGACATTTTGCGAAAGGGGCATTACCGTCTGATTCGATTATAGCAGCCCAAAAATTTGGAATTCACTCGGATTTTGAGCAAATATTCTAAATATAAGTTTTGGTTCATGACTGGAAATATAGCTATTATCTCTTCCTCTCTACTCACTTAGTTTCTTATCATGTGTTTTATTTTTGTAACCTCGTTTTTGTGTTTGTAAATTTTGTAATTATGCATTTTTTAACAACTTTTTTCAGAATAAAAAAAAGACAAAACTTCGTATAAATCCTTGTATCATCACGTTTTATGAATGTTAACATTGTATGTTAGTTTGTCTGAGATTGTAGAAACTTGTTGAAAATAATATATTATTTAAAGGTCAGAAGAAAGTACAGTTGGCATCGGAAATATGTACTTCATATTGTATTTAAAATTCTATGTATTTTCTATAATCTCAACTAGCCTGGTAGAATGTGACGATCAAATTACCTATAGTGACCGGCTGCAGGTCTCAGTGCCGGGTAGTGAACAACTTTTAGTGTATTTTTTTAGTTCGCCCCCCCCCCCCCCCCCCCTCTTTCCGGTTACTATAGCTGTTTTGTTACGCACTTCTGCCTACAAAATTCACTAAATACTCTATACTCTTTCGCATCATGCATTAAATGCATAATTATAATTTTCAAAATGTTGAATTTTCGGTTTCAACATTTTGAGAATTCAACACTTTGGGAATCTACATTATAAGAATCCAACATTCTGGGCCGGAAGGTGTTCTACGGCTCAATTTTTTAGACCATTTTAGTATTATTTGAAGCCCAGTTTCTCCAGTGAATGTGGTATTTATAAATGTGGTGTTACTGTGTTGCTATGTTTTATAGTTAATTTCCCCATTTCGGGTGTCTGTATATGGGTTGTTGACAAAGCTTGTCTGTTCGTTACATACTAAAATATTTAAATTATTATTGTATTTAAATCATTTTTATTATTAAGAACTAAATCTATCCTTTATCTTAAATTCCAGTATCAATTTGTACAATAAACTATTATTAAAATATTGTTCTTTAATTTTTTAAAGTTTTATTTTAATTACCTATACTTATCTAAAAATTAGTGCAGAAACATCAACCCGCGGCTTTGTCCACAGTTAGCAGATATTCTTATGGGAAGCCAGTATTTTACCAGGGTATAAAATAGCCTATGACCTTAAGTGAACAAAAGCATAGTAACTGAAAAATTTAAAATCGGCCCAGTGGTTCTTTAGATTATTTTATATTAGATGTTCGGACTAAAAGACAAATATTTGATGCTGACTGTACCATACACGGGCGATCGAAAACTTCTAATGAAAGTTAGGTCTTACCTACTTTAAATAAAAGACATTCGTAACATAATAAAATAATAACTTGTAAGTAACAATAACAATTAACAATACTTAAATATTTTAAAATAACAGTACCGTACAAATAATGAATATTCGTTAACATATCACAAAACGCACTTGATTTACACGATTTCCCGTTACTAATCAGAGTTTAACAGAGTGCACGAGAGTGCAGCAACTTCATACAAGCGCTCTGAAACGCACGCAAACAAGCGCATCGTCAAGTACTCCTATCCCGCGCTCGTTTCTGTGTAGGTGAAGGGTAGAGTGTGAAGTTGCCGCACTCCCGTTCACTCTGCTATTACAGTGGCATATCTGAAAAAAATATAAAAAGAGAAACATTTAAACTATAATTTTAAATTAAAAATGGGAATCGAATCAAAAGATAAATAACCTTGAAAAGTCTTTGGGACCAGATGACCGCGATTTGACCTAAGACCTATGCCCAGCGAAATCACAAAAACACGAGAATCCTACCAGAATCGTGCTTTTTTTCTGACCGGTCCCTCTGGTGAAAACGGGTTGCCTGACCAGCGAGCTGTTTACGGCTCTGGACCCTCCTCCATCCGTACTCCCGACATCTACCATCAGATCTCAAGCAAACCGTACTCTGACGAAGATCCAAGGGCTCGAAGTGACCTCGAATGTATGAGAAAGACCCCACTGACTAACAAACAGTAATATAGTCACCAGTTGTGGCCCACTGACGCGTAAAAGAAGCGTCCATTTGAACAACCCGATGAAGTAAAACTAATTAGTGCCAAAAGCGTAATGAAGTTTCTAACGGATGCAAAGCTCAGCACTGAACTATAGTAATGGCGGCGATCACAATAGATCAGCAATGGTCGCAGTGATACAAGGCTGGATAAGCCTTGAAAGAGCCCCACGTGAGCCCACGTCAAATAATAACCAGATAATAGTCACCAGTTTTTGCAGGACAATTTCTTCTGCGATGTATTGATGCAGACTTCTTTGTGCACGGGCAAAATGCCCACATTGCAGTTGGAGTAGGCGAGGCCTATGCCCATGCCGAGGCCTGCGACTACGGGCCACGGCCGCCGCCCGAACAGTAGGGCGGACGTCAGCGCGCCCAGCGCCACGCCCGTAGCTGGAACCAACCACTTCATCATCAGCCTGCACTGTTCCACTGCTGGACACAGGACTCCCCAATGATCCCTATCTCCGGTAGTATCACGCCTTTATCACGTCCACTGCTGGACATAGGCCTTCGCCAACCTCTTTAGGTCGTCAGCCAGCCTTGCGCAGATCGAATTATTCCGGAAATCCACCCCCTGTCGTCGCTTTATCTGACTTGACTGGTATATTGGCTTGGTTGGTAGTGACCCCGGCTTCTACGCTAGAGGTGGTGAGTTCGATTCCCATCCGGGACCGACATTTGTGTGATGAGCTTATCTGTTGGTTTTTGGATTCTCTGTGTTCGTATGTAGGTACCTATTTATGTATGTATTTGAAAAAATATATAATTGTGTATCAGTTGGTAAGTAAGCGAGCTTTTTCCGTGTTCTGTGGTAAGTACCCATAGAACAAGCTTTGGCTTTGCCCCACGACTTGCTGCGCGTACCAGCCCGCGGACTCCACTCTGCCTCACGTGACCTGCCCACTGCCACTTCGGCTTCCTAATCCTTTCGGCTATGTCGGTAACCTTAGTTCTCGTCACAGATCATATCCTTCAAAGAAACTCCGAGCATAGCCGTCTCCATAGCTCGGTATCATTTTAAAATACTAGGAAGAAATAAAAAGCAATTGGATGTTAATAAATTATTATTTGTACATAAAAGTAACACAAGTTTAAACTATTTGCCTACTGTTTGTGGACACATTTGACAAAAATCTTTTAACAAAATGCTATTTGATGTGCACACGATTTCTATAGCATTGTACTCCTTATCTGAAAAGAAATAAAGACGATATTAGAAGTAGTAATCTCACCTATTTAGGCTTATAAATGATTATTTCGACGCGTCGTTCGAGTTTGTCCATAGACTTTTGTTTGCCACTAAAATTATTGTATTAAATACTATAATCATCATCATATCAGCCTATAGACGTCCACTGCTGGACAAAGGCCTCCCCAGGGGTCTCCACGACGACCGGTCCTGGGCTAACCTCATCCAGCCACGGGCCCGCGACCTTCACCAGATCGTCGTCGGTCCACAATGTGGGAGGCCTGCCTACGCTGCGTGTTGCGGTACGTGGTCGCCACTCGAGAACCTTTCTGCCCCAACGGCCGTCAGTTCTACGAGCGATGTGCCCAGCCCACTGCCACTTCAGCTTCGCAATTCTTTGAGCTATGTCGGTGACCTTGGTTCTCCTGCGGATCTCCTCATTTCTAATTCGAGTTCACGCGCACGAATCTGATGTGCTCCGGCCTTAAAACTATAAGTAAATTACCCCATATCTGTCGACTATTCAATATCCGGACCTAGCCTAGGTTCTTCTTGTTTGGATTTAGCGCGAATTCGCAATTGGCATATGCTAAGCCTACTCCCACCCCCATGCCGGCTATGATCGGCCACCGCCGCCTTCTCATGAAGAGGATGGAAGTCAGGGTGCCGAGGAGTAGACCAGCACCTGAAAATAATAATAACAAACTATAAATTACCATGGAAACAAAAAACCGCCACTCTAATCTACAATATATTAAAAGGTATTTTTTTAAAACAAGCTTTTAAAATTTAATGCACTATATTGTATCGTAAGGCGTAACGTCTTCAGAACCAAAGGTGGGTGCAAAATTTGAGCATCATCAGATATCGGTAAGTGGTTGAAAAATCAATGGCAAGATTCCTCCTGGACAGACAGTGAAACAACCAGGAAACCAATATATATAACAGCTTGTTGTCAACAACTTCTATTCATTGATGAGAAAAGAACTGGTATATAAGCATAGCAGCCATCATTCATCAATCATTAATTCCATGTACAATCAATCATGATATCACTCATTCTATCTTGAAAAACCGTGGTGTATTTACTTTTTAGGGCTAGCATGCGAGTTGTTTTACACGTGAGCTCCTAATGTAAAAACAAACTTAATATAGCAACACTGACACATATTTGTCACTTAGATACATATCAATTTGCAGCTCATGCATACACAAATCTGTTTTCAGACTTGTTAATTTTGATTGAATGTACTTTTATCTTGGACAGTCGACCGCACGTCAGCGGAAACACTGACCTTGAGCTGGTCTAGCCTATTAGGGAGCTTCAATACCATGAGAGACCAGTTTATACTGGTTTTGTTTCCCCTGACGTGTATGTGATCATGTTTTACCAGCAGAGTATTATTTGTAAAAATAGAAATTATATTGTACATTTAAAAACTGACATATTTTGTCTTATGAATGCACATGCTAGCCCTAGTTCTACTGAATTAAAAATTTGGAAAAATAAAATCTTACAAACAAAATTGATGTAAAATAAGTAGGAAAAGTTTTGGATAGGATAGTGGAATAGTTGGGACTCACGTTTTTCACTTGATCCTTCATTGGCTAGTTTTGGTTTTCACTATTTGATTTAACATTTACTTTTTTAAAATTTAATTATTATCATATTTTAAATAAGTTGGTTAGTTGCATTTCATTGAAATAAATTAAAAATTGGATATATTATCTGATTTCATATCCACTTTATCTAGTATAAAATAAATACAAATTATGGGAATGAGTTTAAACATGGAAATTTCAAATTTTGGAATCAGGAGACGGGTTTGGGCAAATTTACACACGGCTGTTTAGTCCCACACAAACGAAGCCGAAGCTTGTAAATGTGAAACTTGTAATAAATTTTATTCTGTAGCTGTATTTTAGAGCAGAAGTTGCTTCTACACTAAAATACTGAATAAAACTTTTCTCACCTATTAAATTAATTTACTATCATCATAAATATTGTAAAATTTTTTTTACACTCAGCTGGGGGCCAATCGCGCAAATTCTGAACGATATTACCAAATCCAAACCATAACCAAAAACGTTATGCTACATGTACATGTTTGGCAAACTTCATGTTTAACAAATGCAAGCCAAACCACTGCTCCACATGTTTGCATTTGAAAACGTTTGCCAAACGTGTAGTGCATGCCGCATAACGTTTCTGGTTAAGGTTTGGTATTGGTAATATCGTTCAGAATTAGCACGATTAGCCTCCAGGTTTATTTAAATCGCGTAATGTTTTTGGTTTAATTGTTCTATGGTGTTATCTTGGCAACACAACATCAGCGCATGCTAGCCCACACTCCAGAAGTCCAGATATACTTATCCAGTTCCCAAAATTTTAGTCCCCGAAGAATTTTTTGGTGGTTGCGTGAATATAGTCACAAATTGTTTACACATCGCTGAGTGTTTACAGTCTATGTGTGACTAAGCGACATAGTATCAACATGCTGGTATGATGACACCATGCTTGTTATAGCTAATATAGGACTGTGCAGAAAAATACTGGCTTCAGGACTACCTACATTGTCTCCACAATGCAGTACCTATACTCGTTTTTTTAAAATTGATGTTACTTACCGGTTTACGTGTCTACCTCAGACCATTCCCGTCGTAATTCGTGCCGCACGAATCGCGCGATACTGATTTAGCTATAATTCATAACAAAACCCACAATCGTAAGTGGTCTCTTCTTTTTTCGACTGTTAAAAACCGACCCGAAATCGGTGCCGGTGATAGAGAACAGATCTAAAGTTTATTTATTTTTACATAGACTGGCAGGATAGGTTTTAATTTACTCACTTGGGTATAAATAATGATCAATTACCTGTTTTGACGACTCCGTCGGTAAGGCACATGTCCAATTTCACTGAAAACTCGTCTTCCTTTTCCTTTGGTGGCGCCATGGTCTGTTAGTTTGTTGCAAAATTAGTAAATCCTTGATATTTTTTCACTCTTTATTGGGATAAGGAAGCGTTTTAATTTAAATATATCAAACTCTATCACGCATTTACATAATTCAGCATTGAAAAAATTGGAGAAAATGTAGAACAGAAAATGTGACAGTGTTTTTTTTATTTTTCTGATTAGGCCTAGGAATTTGTATTTACTTACGTCAAGGATCCTTCCTCTGAGCTCTGGGGTTAGGCTGTCGTGCGTATCGTAGCGTAGACACCGTATATCTGTGGACTGTGGACATGCCCTTCTTCTTATCTATCTATTATATATAATCTATTATATTAAACTTTATAATTTTTAAAATTTAAAAAAGCAAGCTAACTGTATGGTCTTAATTACCTTTGTCTTTACCAAATATGTCCATAATGTAACAAACAAACAGCTGATGTTGACAGCGGAGCTTTGACGCAAGCAGAAGTTTTCATTTCAAAATAAAAAGTGGAAATTCCGCCGAAGATAAATGACCGAAAAGCAATCTATTTACCATGTTATCCAATCGTTTAGTAGTCGAGCATAAAACCTGCATATTCCTAGCACGATGTACAAGCACGACGTCGGAAACGAAATCGATACAGCCGCCAAATCCAAGGAAAATAAACACCGACATGGTGGGTCCTCCGGACCCCGTGTCCAACTTGCGCAGGATAATCTTCAGGCAGCCGGAGAATGAATCGGCATTAGAGAAGAGGTACAGAGAATTAAGAGCAGAAGTCCAAGCGTGGAACCAGAACTTCTGGACGAAACACAACTCAAGGTTTTTCCAGGTACCATGTTTACATAATTGCTATAGTACGGTCGACCGCACGTCAGTGGAAAAAAAACAGTAGGAACTCAAGTTTAAAGTGTTTCCACCATAACACTGACGTGCGTGCGGTCAATTGTACTTACTAGAGTTGGATTTAGAATTTTATTTATTTATCACATAGGAAGTTACAGCATAAATACCTATCGAAATTTTTGTTGTTTTCACATATTAATTTAAAATTATGTGTTGCTACAGGACAGAGAGGACTATCTAAGGAAGCACCTACCAGATGGCAAGCAGAGCCTGTCAGCTGACGAAATGAGCGTATTCTACAAAGCCTTCCTTGATAAAAATTGGAATGCGCATATAACATACAACAAAGAGTGGTACAAGAAAAATTTCACTCTGTTAGGACTAGCTATACACGTTAAATTACGAAGGATGTTTAGATTAAAAAATTGAAAATAACTTAATAACGATTTTAAATTTTTGATATTATTTATTTTATCTTTTTAGAATTTTATTATAAATATAGGAATTTAAGCAGGTTTATTATAACTGTATGGTAGAGTTCTAGAGGACTGGTGAACATCAATATATATATAATATATCAATATAAATATAATATGTAGTAGTTCTGCCTGCAATAACACCCCTTGATAGATTCCCACTAGAAATTGTTTTGCGAGTTTCGGCAATTGCTTCTAACATTATTGATTGGTGTAGAACTGACGCTTCATGACGTCCGCGTTGGGACCACAAATTATATAGTATAGGAGTTGGGGCAGACGATTTCGGGATTGCGAACTGGCATTAGCAGCGTGAGACGCCCCGCTGCAGATGGACCTACAGAACTTGGCCGAAAGTGGCTGAATTCGGATGACCTGGGATGATTCGGAGGACCAATTGTGCTAATTCTGAACGATATTACCAAATCCAAACCATAACCAAAAACGTTATGCTGCATGTACACGTTTGGCAAACCTTTACTAACGCAAACATGTGGAGCAGGGGTTCGGCTTGCGTTTGCAAAGGTATAAAAATGTTTAAAACCTCCATGGAGAAATGATACTGGCAAAGAGGTTTTTTTATGAAAATGTCGTTTTCTAGTATTTATAAATGAGATCTTGTAAATATGTTTCCGATAAAATATCATAAATTCGTGGTACAGTGGGAGATTCAGGTCAATTTATTAAAAATATTTGTTTTATAGGGGAATTTATTTTTTAAATCATGTATATTGCATTCAAGTGGTTAGTTGTGTTGACGCTTGCGATGTGGATGTGCCTATGTTGGATTGATCAATTACAAGAGAACAATGAGGACCATTATACTTCAGGTCAGTTAACATCTAAAATCTTACCTATTTCATTCATCAAGCGAAGCAGAAAGTGAAGGAAAACATCGTGAGGAAACCTGCATATTCTTAGGCGCATGTGAAGTCCACCAACCCGCACTGGGCTAGCGTGGTGGACTATAGACCGAATGCCCTCCTTGAGAGGGTAGGCCTGAGCCCCAGCGTGGGGACATGTTAAGGCTGTTGATGTGTGATGATTCATCAAGCACGCATTTGCTGTGTTCCTGTTTGAAGGGTGAGTGAGCCATTGTAAACATAGCGGCGCCTTGCGCGAGGGTAATAGGGGATGCACTGGTTTTTGTATAACCTGACCTGGGGTCGACTGTACATTAGGCGGCAGTGATTTTCGAGAGGTGTCCACTATAATGCGGACCTAAAAAAGATTAGAGGCCTTAGGATAGAGGTCATAATGAATTAATCAATCAAATACCAGCCTATCGCCGTCCACAGCTGGATATAGGCCACCCCCAAAATGCAGTAACCACACCCGGTCCCGACGCTTCCAGTTACCTTTTTAAGGTCGTGGGTCCATCTAGTCTACCGGTACGCGGTACTCCAGAACTTATATGACCCATCGGCCAATCGGTTCTGAGCAGATGTGGCGCCTGCCCACTGCCACTTTAGCGTGCTAATCATTTCGAATATGTCGGAAATTCCCAGTCGTGCACGTTAGTGGGTGATGTTAATGAATGATTTATTTTTTGTAGTTTTAACTTTGTACATTTTGCAGATTTTAAAAATTTAATATGACGTAAAAATGCAATACCTACTATTATATAATTGTTCTTATTTTCTAGGTTTAATGTCAACATCTCAATCCTTACAAGAGAATACAACATTATTGGGACTAAATATCAATAGGCCAGTGCCAACAAATAAACCAAAGAGTGAATACAAGTTGCAGAATGTGGCACTATTGCATTACATCATGTTTTTCGCCGGAGGCCTAGCCGTCATGGTGTTCAACAGAAAAACTGAAATAATAACATACACAAAAAGCAAAGTATTCAAAATGAATAAAGCATTCTTACTGAAATACATCAAAACCATAAGGAATTTGAAAAAAACCGCCACCCGTATCAGGGATACCATACTAAAAAAAACTCCTTTTTTGTGGGAAAAATTAAAAAGAGCAATCTTTAAATCTCAGAGTAAATTCAAACAGGAGGAGGATCGACAGCAGCTGAATCTATTGTTGCTAAAAAAAATAAGAGAAATAGGGGAGGAGCGAAACAACATGGCGCAGCTTTTGATTGCCGCCGTGCAAGCCAACAAAAGCATAAGGATGCAGTACCAGCTTGAGACCATGGCGAAGAATAGACTCGTGCGTCACATCGAAGACACTAAGCAGCAAATCAAAGAAAACAGGTCCAGATATGTGAATTTTCAGCAACTCTACGTGGTAACTCACCAAGAAAACATATTTCTGAAAGCTCGAGTGAAGAAACTTACTGGCGAAAAGCTGTCGGCTGAAAAAAGCCTTATGAGTCTGGTGACCAAAATCTACGAGTCCACAGACAGTGAGCTGAAGGCGTGCTGTAGCCGTTTCCTGGTGCAATCTAAGGATTATTTACAAAATTCTGACGTGAGCGAGGTTCCCACCGCTTCCACATCTAGTGCACAGCTCAATAGCGAGTCTAATATTTTGTTAAGTTTCACTAAAAGTTGGCCAAGCACTCGCGTCTCCCAAGTTATGCCACAGGAGGAAAACTTGGTTCTCGTAAGAACTAATGCCCCGAAACTAAGAGGTCTTCCTGGAGAATTTATTTGGACCGTGAAAGACAAGAATGGTATGATTGAAAAGCTATACGAATATGATTACGGATACGATTTTGGTGATAATATTGAAACCATCAGAAGAATCAGACAATATTCAGTATATCATGACAAGGATTGCCTGCTTGACTTTTCTAAGTAAGTATACAAAAGGTACCTACTAATAGATAACTAATAGCAGTTTAGGTTGAAAATACATTTCAATTAGATTTCTATGTTTTAGTGTTTAGAAATTTTTGATTTTTGGAACCCAAAATTTATTTCTTGTCGCACGTGTACCCACGTACCCACCTTCTTTAAAGCTACTTATGCATGGCGCCCTAATAAGTTTTGACCACTTATTAATATAATAACATTATATTGTTTCAGTTCGAGTACAATTTTATCTGATCCAAACAATACTATCGGCTCACCAAATCAGTATCCAGGTCATAGTCAGAGCGTGGAGTTTCCGACCAGGCAAAGGTTTTTGACTGATTCAGAGGTCTTTCAAAGTTTTCTAAAAAACAATTATAACTACGTCGCTTCAACACCGTCTGCGCCGCCTGTAATATGTGGACGAATTTAGTAAAATATTAACAATAAAATATTCTTAATGTTGACACATCGCTTACATGCAATAAAATAGTTTTGACTTTGACTTGGCTCGTAAAACTGACGGCCGTTGGGGCAGAAAGGTTCTCGAGTGGTGACCACGTATCAGAAGACGCAGTGTAGACAGGCTTCCCGCAAGGTGGATGATGACGGTCGCGGGACCCAGCTGGATGAGGTTAGCGCGGGACCGGTCGTCATGGAGATCCTTGCGGAGGCCCTTGTCCAGCAGTGGACGTCTACAGGCAGATATGATGATGATGAATGAGTTGACGCGTTGAAGTCCGAAATCGTTTCTAAGGTGGTTAATTGAAAATCTTGGAAGCAGCACTAAATCGCTTTTCAGCTGAGCAATAATTTAACTCACGTAATAATTTATTTGAGCTACTTAGTTATAAGTACAAGTTATATAAAAGATGAATGTGTATTTTGGATTGATTTTGTTTGAGATTATTTTTTTCTTGATTTCTAGAATAATTTTGTCATTTGTTAGGCCCCATTCGCATGGACCATATATAATGTACTCTGTGGCATGGACGTAATTCTAAGGCGCGTTGGAAGCGATTTTTTTACGCGTTCAAATAGAATATGGGCTTTCACTATACCGTTATCAAGGGCGGGATTTTTTTTGGTATGTGGGCATAAAAAATCGCTTCATCGCGCGATGAATTAAATTACGCCATAAAACGCAATAAAATTACTGCTTACTACTGCTTGATTATGGGAAGTTAAACCTGGGTTAAAAGAAAATTGATGTGGTAACATTCTTTCGTGCACCGAGAATTACAAAATTTTGGCGGGAGCATGTAAAGTCATGTTCGTCTCTTCTATTTTATTTTCCTTGAAAACGTATGTTTCGGGTTCTAATGTAATTAAATAAATAGTATTTTAAACAACAAGTGCTTGTGGTTGTGTATATTGTGCGGGAAACTAAATTAAAAGTGTGTAACATCTCTTTCAGTTCGCACCAAAATTGTCCGTCTCCATTAAAGTTACTGTTCTACGTATCGCTTTAGTGAGGATGTGAACCCTAGTGAAAATTGCTCGTCGTTCACTGTTTTTGTGGAGGCAGTGCGGTAACCGCCGACTTTTTGTAAGATTTTAAAACTATGATGGGTCTAAAATGACTTCGTTTCTAGGGCCGTAAAACCAATTAAATTAAAAATTAAAAGCAAACAAATCTTGGTTTGTTTTGTTGTGTGGTTCAAGTTTGTACTGTATTCTCTTTCTATGCTTTGGTGTATAGTTTAGAACTGGAGTAACAAACAAGCTACATACAACGTAGTAAGTACTTATTTAGTTTAATTGTTTACAGAATACAGGATTAGCAAGAAAATAGGGAAGATCGGAGATTTCTAACGTTTTATCTAAACACGAATTTTCATCTATTTAGTCTGTGGTAGAAGCTAGAATTTTTGCATTCAATGTTGCCAGATAGTAATATGTTCCCAATTTCATTGGTATAGGTACCTTTCTTCAAAGTGATGAATAAACTGCAAGAAATCAACGTTAGTTCAGTCACGTGGAAATCAATTCAAGCAGAAGGACTCGATCTGGATTACGCCGTAGCAATACCCAACACAATTGCTAGTAGTATACTTCAGGAGTTGGAAGATACGTTGGAGTATTTCACTGGGGATTTGACTAAAATTAAGTAAGTGAAATTCTATAGTTAACTAAAGTTATGAATCCAACTATACTATCACGACGTAACGGCTGAACAATTTTTGATGAAACTTAATACAGCGACGGCTCAGCTACCTTTTATAATTTGTAATTTCCTATTTCGTGTGCAAAACCTATTATGGGTGAATATTTCCGTTTACCGAGATTATACCTAATACATTTTACTCACACGTTTAAGTATGTATCTATTATTGTATACCCAAATTAACTATAATTATTATCAAATATAAATAAAATACAAAAGCGGAGTTATCCACATAGAAATCTCTTCCAACTGGTCTGTATTTCCTGTATATGTATTTTATCTTCCTAGGTCTGTATTTTTAATAAATTTCATTGTTTATTGTCACATTTAAGTTTAAAACAAATATGAATAAAACTGCAAAAGCGGAGTTATCCACTTAGAGATCTCTTTTACCAGTCTGTATTCTGTATTTCTTATATCTGTATTTTATCTTCCTAGGTCTGCATTTTTTATTTAAATTTCGTTGTTTATTGTCACATTTAAGTTTAAATCAAATATGAATAACACTACAAAAGCGGAGTTATCCACTTAGAAATCTCTTCTAACCAGTCTGTATTTCATAAATGTATTTTATCTTCCTAGGTCTGTATTTTTTATTTAAATTTCATTGTTGTCACATTTAAGTTTAAATTTCAGAGTTTTTGGTAAAATCTATCCCTTACCAAGACAACAAGTCGCCTATGGAGATCCGGGTATAACCTACACGTATTCTGGAATCACAGTACCTGCCTTACCCTGGCCAGCTCCAGTGCTCGCCTTAAGACACTTTCTCACTTCGCTTAGGGGGATTCAATACGACTTTGTATTAGTTAACAGGTAGGCAGTTTAAATCTAAATTTACATTAAACTAGATTGTCAGCATAACTTATTTATTTAAAATACTCTTAACCTTAGGTATAGAAATGGCAATGATCACATGGGTGAACACAGGGACAATGAACCAGAATTAGACCCTAATTATCCTATAGCATCAGTATCCTTAGGACAAGAGAGAGCTTTCGTTCTAAAGCACAGAGACGCGCGAAAGCCAGGAAAAGACAAGAAGCTTATACCACCAGGTTAGTTTTACTTTAAATCCTCGTACTTATTGATGGTAACAGAGTCATCGATGTTTTTAAGCTTATAGAACATGTAGCGCAACAAACGAGCCTCATACGTGACAGTTTGTTTAGCTTTAGTATTGGCGTCTTCTTCTTGAAACGGACTCTCAATGATGGTGCTCACACGTCTGCCGTAAGTCTCGCATCCTTCAAGGAACTGCAGACAATCTTTGATAGTGTTATCCTTCACAACTATTAAGTGCTTAGCCAGATTCTCAAGGAATGATAAGAAACACCTCTTCGCGTAAAACCAAGTGTCAGTGCCCAAACGCTTGTTGAAAGGTTCGAGTGATTTTATCACTCTCGATATCCCAAACTCATAGTTGCCTTTAGCGCAGTACAAAGTGCCAATAACCAAATTCACAATGCATAAATGATAGAATTTCCTGTGAGGATCTTCGAATATCTGTTGCTCTTCGTCTTTCTCTATTTTTCTCATGATATCTTCAGCCTCTTCGTTTTGAGACGTCATTATGTAAGACACACACAAGTTAGCTAGTACTACTGCACTTATATCTAAAATATTATCGAATTGCTTCTTTACGATTGGCTCGTAGAAACTAGCTGCTTCTTTATACTTGTTTTCTTGCATAAACAAAACATGAGCTACATTCAGTCGCCAAACGTCAGATTCGTTGCAGAATTCGACGGATTTGCGGAAAATCTTTTCGACTTGACCATAGTTTTCCATATCCCAATAGATTTTTGCTTGAGCCATTACCACTGGTATGTATCTTTCTAACGCTTCTTCATATTCGACCACAGCTTTCTTAACTTGATCATTGTCTCCTTGAGAACGACTTTCTTGCACAACTTTTGTTAATTTTCTCAGTTGTTCAGCGTGTTTTGATGCAATGTCTTCGTACTTTTGAAATGCTTCTTCAGGTGAAGTTTGACTTGTGATTATTGCATCCAAGAAATCATATAAATACGGTGTTAGATATTTATAAGTAAACTGTGCATTTTCAGCTAATACATCTGCGGCTAGATCGTAATATTCAAATTTGCAATACAAAAGCAACAAATTAGCGAAAGTTTCTGGAGGGAAAGGATCTTGCTGAAGAAGAAAGTGTAGCTTTTCAAAGCCATCTGTTGGCTTGATATCAATGGACGTTAGAGCCAAATTATGTAATGTCACCGCGTCTAGTTCGTGTTCGTGTCTTGGAGGCATGTCGCTCAGAGCTTCGCGTGAAGCTTCTATGTTTTTCAATTGGTATTCTATAGCTGCTTTGAGGTTAAACACTTCTGTAAGTGCAGTTTCGTGGAGTGTTAAGGTGTTGCCTACGGATTTTACTTCAGAAGTGTCAGCTTGCATGCCGACAGCTAGTTCTGGGTGGTCACGAATACCCTTTTCAATAACAAGGGTAATGTGCTTAAGGGCTTGTGGGTATTCTTTGAGTTTGAAGTAGCAGAGTGCTACATTATAATGAAGGTGTGCATTAAATCCCAAAACGTTGAGACTCCTCGAAAACTTTTGCAACGCTTCTTCATATTGGTTTTCTTTGTACAGCAAGCATCCCAGATTGATATCCTTGTCAGGATCTTCTTGGGGATATTCATCTACGAGACTCTTAGCGGTAATTGTGTCTTCTTCGCCGTATTTAATTGCAGATTGTAATTTGGTGACTTTTCTGTCTAGTTCTGGTGCAGTGATCTGCATAGTAACTTTTTGCGATTCATCGAACATGGAGGCTTCGTAGAGTGCCTGAGCGAAGTGCAGTTTGTACTCGGGTACATCAGGATGCATAGCCGATAGTTGTTCGTAGCAGTTCGCCGCTTCGACGAACGCCTGAGTTCTGAAGTAACAGTAACCGAGTAGCGACAATCCTGCACGGTTCGGATTGAAGTTTATTGCATCGTTCAACGCTTTTATGGCGTCGTCGTACCTTGCTTCTTTTATCTGAAAAATAGGAAAATGTACATTAGGAACCAGGTCACCACCAGCCCCCACCAGGATGCTGTCGAAGGTTAGATTAGATAAATTTATTACCAATAGCTACATACTATGAGTAACCTTTCGGAACGCAGATTATTTTAATTGATCCTAGATTATGAAATAGATTGTTCCAAGTAAACAAACAAGTTTATATAAAGGACGTCGTTACATGTGGCAGGCGAGTGTCCAAATGATAGCAGACTGACTTGCGTAATGAAGCTGATAAATATATGTAGCACGTGTAAACCTTACGGAAAGAACAATATGGTTTAAAAAATATTGTACGCCTTAAGGCTTCAGTTATATCTAATACATTGGATAATTTGAATATACTGTTATAGTGGCCCGACACGCCGCTGTACTGGACATAGCCTAGTAGTACCTTCCTATATTTAATAACAATTTCTGCATCTCATCTAAATTAAGCGCAGTTGGGTCTATTTGGCTTATCATTTCAAGGCAATGCAACTATGCATTTGCAATGCATTATAAATCACATTTATCATTCGTACCCGCTCTTAAAGATTACCTATATTTTGCTGCATGATAACGTTTTTGACTTATCTGGAAGTTATACATAATAATCGACTTCAGCTAGTAATACTAGGTACTCATAAAGTTTATTTTAATTGGCTTTGGGCTGTATTAAAAATAAATGGGACAAGCTCTCAGCAAGATCAGCTCTCGTCTTACAGATCGATCGATCGTTACGAATACCCTATTTATGTCAAAGGTAACAATGACTGGCTGTCGACAAGGATCTTCACTTCAGCTCTGATTTGTACTGATAATTAAACAAATAGACATAGGTAATAAACAAGATTATAATAGGTATACTTAGACTTTATTATTGTTTAATTAAATTGCACGAGTAAAGATATGTTCGTGACTTCACTGCTCGGTCACCCTGCCGTCGTTGTATTCAGCTATACTAGCTAAAATACTATCAAATTCCATCCGGCATTTGCGTCATACCCGCCCGTAACAAATTTTTTCGTTAAGGACCCGTCCAGGTCCCCCTAGGTTTCCCCGTATAGCTGTGAAACCAGCCTAAGTGTATGTACTTCCAGAAAATACTGATAAGACTGTCGTACCTTACACTATTTAACCTATTACCTACAAATATAACCTATGTATGTATAAATTGAACGAATGTTTACCTACATACATTCTCGTATCGGTGTCGGTATTTTATCGTTGCGCTCCGTTAATCTTATCGTAAACTCGTTAAACGAATTACACAGCAACATTTTATAGGTACCTACCTACCTATCAGACGACAGATGTCCTGATAACTTTCGTTTATCATTTGTGCGAAAAATAGTGCAGATTAATTGGAACCGAACCTGTTTCCGCGTTTCTGTTTCGTGATGTAGGCATGGGGTTTACCGTATGGATATGGTCTGATTAAATAATATTTATCAATATTTCAAGGTATACCTACCAGAAATATATTTTGTTCCATCCATTAGATAGGTACCTATTATTCGAGCTATTATTAGGGAGTTGCCCAGGAAATTATTGAGACATGATTAATCTAAAGCGATTTACTCAAACAGAATTGGACAGTTTGCACTGCTACTTAGGCGTATTGCTTTTTTGGCATACAGAGAACAAAGACCTATGTGTAATTTACTTTCGTCTGAGATAAAATCTCCCATAAACAATACTATCTATATCACGCGTCTACTTAATGTAGGTAGTTAGGTAGGTACCTCTATCAAATGATAGACAAAACCTAGTTGGGAGTACGATCTGCCTTTATGTTCGAGAGGACGAGATTTCAAGAGGTCTATACGATTGATTAAACATTTTTCTGCGATCAGTGTTTCGATAGGTACGTTTTCGGAAGCTCTTTAGAACACGACGCGCAAGATACCGAGTTCATAATTTTTTAATAGGTAGTACTTGATGCTAGATTTAACGTACTAAAAGCGCTACTTACGAAAATTAGTATTTTTGAAGATATGAATTTTTGAAAATTTTGAGGTTAAGTCACTATGTACATTGTACAGCTACCGCTTTTAAAAAAGGTCATCAAAATCTCTTGTGTTGCACCCCTTTCCGCGTACTGTCGCTCGCTTCGCTCGCTCCAAGGGTCACCAGTAACCTAACATGCTCGTCGCTTCGCTCCTCGCACCTAACCTTCGGGGTGGTCTGACTACATTTCTGGGTCACCAGTAACCTAAAAAATTTATATCTTTCAAACTACAAATTTCCTCAAGTAGCGCTTTTCGTATGTTAAACCTACCATGAAATACTATCTATAAAAAAATATAAACTCAGTATCCATTTATTTTGCACAGTTTGTGGTGAAATTGCTACAGAAAACTCAAATTTCAAAAATTAATATCTTTAAAACTACTAATTTTCGTAATTAGCGCTTTAGGTATGTTAAACCTACCATCAAGTACTATTAGTATTCCCGATCGCCGAGTACTATCTATAAAAAAAATATGAACTCGGTATCTAACGTGTCGTGTTCTAAAGACGAGCCACGTTTTCTTCAACAACCCTAAACGGTGAAGATTATTCCGGAAATCTCCCATGGTCTTTCCCCACGTGGGGGATTTCAGAATGATTTTCCTGATATCCCCCAAATCAAATCGAGCTGCCTTGTGTTCGCAGTAATCGCAGTTTGTCTGGTTCGCAATTTGCCTGGCAGACAAACTGCGAATTTTTATTCTCAATTCGTCAAATCTTTTAGGAAAACATTCCGGAAATGTCCCAGGACAGCACTGTAATATTATTATATTTAGATACGTAGACTCCATTGAAATCATTCCTTACCATGGTATAAATGGTTTTGGTATATTGACCATCTTTTATTTGCAAGTAATCCATTGTTATAATTTCACTTTACGACTCGACCAGGAATCGTTTGCAAGTTTGCAAGAATCGACTCGTGTTTTCGTCTCGTTGTCTTGGCAACACAATCAATGTTGACGGACGTCATGGCATGTTGAGTGCCAATATTGAAGGGAGGCTAGAAAGCGTAGAAGGCGGTAGAAGGGGATTTTCTTTCTTGACTCTATTTTTACTTTCCTAAATATGCCTAAAAATGCACTTAAAACATACCTACCTAAGTCATTCTTACTGGCTACATTCTAGTACCTACGAATGACCTACGAGTTACGTAGCTATATTAAGTACCTACCATTTTCTTTATTTTCAGTTAAAATTAATTTGGAGCACGGCAGCATTTTATTCATGAATCCACCGACAAACGAAATATGGTATCATTCATTGCCGGTGCGGAAGAAATTGCCAGGAGCAAGAATCAACCTCACTTTCAGGAAAATGAGATTATCGAAAAACATTCAATAAACAAGGATTAAATTAAATTTGAATAAAATCAACCTTGAATTCAGTAGGTACCTACTGAAATTTTTGGCTGAATAGATTTCGCTCCATTGCCTCGGAAAGTTTCGTTGAAGAATTAAAAATAATAATGTCAAACTGTGTTTTTTTTTGTATGTGTCAGTCGCTACGAAATTTATTTTCCACTTAATTCCAAATTAAATAGAATAATTGAGTACTACAACTGGGCATTGCATTGGGAAGGTGAGTTGATTACATAATGTAAATATATAACAATTACACAGTATAAATATAGCCCGTAAACACATAACTTTACGTTTTATATTCATTTCGTTATCTCTATTCAAGTACGATTTCCACGATAACAGTAGCCTATATAACGAAGGAAATCGTTCAACGGCCACCGTTATTACTCTTCATTGTAACAAAGCATTTTACGCGTAATACTACATCATAAACTCATTCAAATCTTTTGGAATGGGCATAGTATTTTTTTCTCAGAATAGCAGTTGCTGGAATTTTGTTGCGTTGCGCCGTTTCGTTTCATTTCGTTGCGCTAATACCTGAAACCGTAAACGGTGGACAATAAAAAACCGAGTACTCACCAAGTGACTTGACTTTGAGTCTGGCTACGATGTGGTATGGGCCTAATGTACAGCGCTCCTACAAATATATGATGTTTGCTTCCAAGATGCCGCTGCTGCGAATTGACCAGGGCGATCTGAAGTGCAAGAATGGGTGCGACTATTATGGCAACCCACAGTGGCAGGGGTACTGCTCGAAATGCCACCGGGAACTGATGGCGAGGCAGCGGAGAGCAGGTTTGTGCATGTAATATTGGATGTAAGGATCTGTTTAGTTAGACCTTGACCAGAATACTGGTGAGAGGGTTTTACTGTGGGATGCATCTGGACGGTCAACTAATCTTCATCATCATTATCATATCAGCCCTGGCGTATTCTTGCCGGTACATAAGAATAATTATTAATTAATTTGTTTCAGATCTACAATCCATAGTTTGTTAGTAATGACTTAAAAATAATTTTAGTAAATATTATAATATTGTGATGAACGCATCTTATCTTATCTTCTGAGGGGGCCAGGAATACCTGGCGACACTTCGACCCTATGGGATCTATTGTGCCAAACCCCTGTCCGCCAAACGGTGCCCCAATCCGTTTTTGGTGGACTTCACATACGCCTTAGAATAGTTAAATACCAGTCTTTTGGCGTATGCAGGTTTCCTCACGATGTTTTCCTTCACCGAAAAACCTGTGGTATTATAATTAACCATACTTAAGTTTTCGAAAAACTCATTGGTACGGGCCAGGATCGAACCCACAACCTCATGAACGTGAGGCGAGTGCACAACCAACTAGGCTACCACGGCTCGTGATGAACGCATGAAATGAATGCTTTGGTTGTTTACAGAAAAAAAGTAAAAAAAAAAAAAACTATGAGTTATACTATACTATTAAATTAAAATAAATTTATTTGATGCTGAATAAATCTCAGCACTAAAATTATATATATTTTCTTCTTAGAGGTTAACATAATTACTAAATTGTCATGACTCAATAACACAAGATATTTAATTAAATAATATTAGAAATATTCAAAAGAGTTAAAATTTAATTAAATAAAAATAAATTTCTATAGGTAAACAAAAAAGCCAACACATGCAATGTACATGTTATTGGATTGGCTCACAAATTGATAGTCTGAACTTCACCTTCATTCTTCAAAATTATCACACTATGTTGTAACAAGATAATCCCATAATTGATTAGGTTTAACCTGCAAGGTTGATCAGTTAAATATTGTAGTAAACAGTTCTTTTGTTGTCAGTCAAGGTTCATGACTTTGTTGAATGTTGTAGATGTATTGTCATATTTTATGTCTTTTAGACATGGGGTCTATAAATGAACATGGGGTATGGTTAGATAGATTAGATTAGAAAGCAGTCTCTTATAGGATTTTAATTAATATCTTTGACGTTACCACAGAATAAATAATAGTACACATTAGACAGAGTAGGCAGGCCTCCCACAAGGTGGACCAACGGTCTGGTGAAGGTCGCGGGACCCAGCTGGATGAGGTTAGCGCAGGACCGGTCGTCGTTGAGATCCTTGGGGGAGGCCTTTGTCCAGCAGTGGACGTCTACAGGCTGATATAATGATGACACATTAGGCATATGCCTAAGCTTGGAAGTTAGGTAGTAGTAACAAAATTTTCTGTCTCCAATATTTTGTCATGTATTTTGAGTGTCATAAATGAAATGTGGGTAGAGGTGGGGAACACCTTTATAGATGGCGACATGTAACTTGTCTATTTTACTGCTGCCAACTATACCTACTTAACATCTTATGTGCACTCCCGTCCACCAACAGTGCCCCAATCCGTTTCTTTGGTTAGACTTCACATATTCTAAGGCAGAATAGAAACTCTATTCACAAAGTTTTCCTTTACAAAAACCTTGTGGTATTATTAAAGACTGTTCCGAAACTCTGGGGGATTGAATTCACGACCTCATGATTGTGAGGAATCAGGATTGTGCACACCGAACTAGGCTACCAGGGCTCTCTATACCCACTTAACATACATTATGATAAGTAATGCCAAATGTTTAGTTATTTCAAGCTTGTTCAACATTTGAAACAGAAAAGGCGTCATCGGCATCAGCGACCCTGCCCAGACCGGAGCAGAAGAAACCGGAGCGTTCTCTGAAGCTCGCCCCCCACTCCTCATTCTCCAAGTTTGAGGAGAAGCGGCTACGTCAGAGCGAAACTCTGAAGAAAGCCAACCTGCTCAAGTTCAGTGTGTTCAAGAAGAGTAACACTGGTAATTAATTTTTAAAGTTGTTTAAAAATGTATAATGTGTATATGCCTGTAAAGGTAGAGTATAATCGTTGCTTAAAAACAATATGTTATAAGATCTACATTAGATTACATTATGTTCTGTACACAATAAATAACTAGTAGTTCCGTGAGAACAGTAGACCTCGCCAGCCCTTATAAACCAAACCTAAAAGAAACCAACAAAAGTCAACTTTGGAAACAGAAAAAGTACCTACTAAAGTGACAAAAATTAGCACTTTAAAGCTTAATATTTCGCAAACGGATCCCTGAATCGAAAAATGTTTATCACACACCCGCGATATTTTTGAAAGACCCATCCAACGATACCCCACACCATGGATATCACGCGGAAAAAAATAATTTTCCATTTTACGTATGCAGTTCTATGAACATAATTTATTTTTTCAACTTTCTTAAGTCGATCCACTATTACTCAAAAACTAATAGAACCTACTTAGCCGTAATAGTTTTCCTTGTAACTACGTTATATATGCTACTGCCATGAATTTTTTCACATTTCCAGAAGCAACCGTTTAGCTGGCAGGGGGGGGGGGACACGTGACTCTAACAAAAATTACCGCTTTAAAGCTTAATATTTCGCCAACGGATCCCTAAATCGAAAAAATGGTATTCACACACCAGCAATATTTTTGAAAGACCTATCCAACGATATCCCACACTATGGGATTCACAAGAAAAAAAAAGTTCACTCCCACTTTGCGAGTATGGTAGGTACTCTAAAAAAAGTGTTTTTCAAAATTTTATTCTACTCATTTTGTAGGTTTAATTAATTTATACATATGCCAAATTTTCGTCAAAATCGGTTGAAAAATGCGACCTGTAGAGAATTACAGACAGACAGACAGACAGACAGACAGACAGCCGGACAAGAGCATTTTTGGCCAGTCTCGAAACGTAGACGCTTCGCTCGCTTCGCTCGCTCGGTCAATAAAAAAAGGCCTGAGCCCACAGATTTCTTTGTATTGAGAAATCTATACCTGAGCCCCAGCAGTGGGGTCATGTGAATAGGCTGTTGATTTGAACATACCCATTACAGAAGACCAGGATCACACAGAGAAGCGGTTGCCCGACAGCAAGGTTCCCGCCGTGGTGCTGGAGGGGGCCAAGCGCGACTTCCGGCACCGGTTCCCCGCGCTCGGGGGCTGCGACCGGGACTGCAGACAGTTCGTGCAGTCGTTCATAGCGGACGTCATCAAGTGCTCCAACGTGATGACCGTGGATGAGCTGTCAGAACGGGTGCAGAGGCAGTATCAGGTGGGTCTTTGACCTCTAGTGTCTGTTTGGTTGGTTTGACCGGCACCGGACTACTGAGCCTTCTTTTTAGTCTCAGTCGTTTCCTGAGGTTTCTTTCTTTCTTTCTTTAAACAGTACATTTTAGACTTTCGCGCTTTGTATTCGTAATTATATAATTATATTTTTCGTGTGTAAAACCCGTATATATTATTAAAAAAATTATATAATTAAAAAAAACTGATACAATCATGTACATCTAGGCGGACAACCTTTATATTTTATATTCTATATTACCGTAAAGTTTCATCAAAATCTGTTCGGTAGTTTTTGCGTGAAAGAGTAAAAAACATCCAAAGTCACGAACATACATCCAAACATAACTTTCGCGTTAGTAGCATTGATCTCTAACTGAACTACTGAGCCTTTCTCGGTCTCAGCACTTCGGCTGTACGGTCGACCGCACGTCAGTGGAAACAAAACCGGTATAAGCAGGTCTCTCATAGTATTGCAACTCCCTAATAGGCTAGGCCAGCTCAACGTCAAAGTGTTTCCACTGACATGCAGTGAAAGAAGGCTCCGTAGTTTGGTACGAGACCAAACAATCACGCTACTGAGACTTGAGTGTTATTGTTATATACATAGGTGGACGGATAATTAGAAACAGGGCAAGATTTTCATACGAGATTTCATTTCATTTCATTTTCAATCGAGGTCACTTTGAAGCCATGGTGCTCCGTGAAGGATTGATCGGGGCGTGATCTGATGACGGTCATCGAGAGAGTAGATGGAGGACTTTTAGATGGCTATAGATATCCCACTGACCAGATGAGCCGTTTGGAAGCAGCATCGTCATGATTCCTTAACTTTAACATTTTCATACGTTTTGATGCCATTTTGCGTGTTTTTTTCTTCATGACGATGCTGCTTCGAAATGGCATATCTGAGCAGCTGGATATCTATAGCGATCTAAGAGTCCTCCATCTACTCTCTCGATGACCGCCATCAGATCATGCCCTGACCAATCCTTCACGGAGACCCATGGCTTCAAAGAAAACCTCGATTGTATGAAAATCTTGCCCTGTTTCTAATTATCCGTCCACCTATGTAAGTCAAATCAAATGAAATAGGCATTTATTTTCTCCCACAAACTTACAGTATGCACTAGTTGCATCAAACATACAATACTTTTTGTAGGAAAATCAAATACAAGACAAAACCTAGAAGAGATCTCTCCAAAGAGTTCAAAACTAATGTGTGTATTTCCCGCAGCGCTTCATGAAACACATGGACACGGCTGCTAACTTCGCGGCCGTGGACTCCGACACCAAGGAAGCCCTCATGGACTTCGTAGAGAAACACGCCATGTCCTACTTGCACGAGTGAGTTGTCCTTTACCAAAGTGATACAGGAACATTATAGGAATACATGCATCGGCTAATAAACTATGAGCCTCATGCACGGTGAATAGGCAACACATCAAAAGACGATACGCTGCGCCGTAAAGCCCAGTTAAAAAAAACAATACGCTGCGCACATAGATTAAGTAACCATAGATCAGTAGTCAGCGTATAGCATGAAATAGCAATAGTCTATTACCCCAATAATTTGAGAAGACGCTTCTTATATGGCGGGGTCAAACTGAACAAACACTATCTATTTTAGTCGGGTTGTGATTTGTTTAAAAAAAATCACATAAGTAGATAGAGACAGAAGATTTTGTACCTGTCTTGCTTACTCTTACCACTTTTGTAATAAGTGTGTCCCTCTCTGATTATTATTGTTATTTTAGTGCGCTCTCTAGTGATTCTCTCTTACGGCTGCGCACCAACCGCGCGCAACGTCAACGTCGCACCGACCAATAATGACGAGCGACCCGGGCCAATCAGCGTGCAGTTTCATTGGCCCACACACACCAGCAGTTTGACATAATTGTTTGTTGGTAATTAGGGGCATTAACAGCCTAATGATAGCCTTTTTTTGCCCTCCACATCAAGTGACGTGGCTCATAGGCCCACCGTCAGTGTCCACGTTTCAGCGCCGTATGGCATGACTAAATAACACGTTTTACTGAATAAAAACTTCGATTAATTGAATTATGTATGGCAGGTTGCCGTCAGTGGTGTTCTCGCCGCTGGGCACGGACGACGAGCGCGCCGACCGCGCCATGTCGGAGCGCATCCAGCAGCTCAGCTGGGTGGGCGAGCGGCACCTCGAGTGCAAACTGGACAAGGGCAACGAGCAGTGTCGCCAGATGCTCTACAAGGCTATTAACGGTGAGCAGGGAACGACATAGGGGACATCATCATCATATCATTAATGGTGAGCAAGGAACAACATAGGGGATATCATCATATCATTAATGGTGAGCAAGGAACAACATAGGGGATATCATCATATCATTAATGGTGAGCAAGGAACAACATAGGGGATATCATCATATCATTAATGGTGAGCAAGGAACAACATAGGGGATATCATCATATCATTAATGGTGAGCAAGGAACAATATAGGGGATATCATCATATCATTAATGGTGAGCAAGGAACAACATAGGGGATATCATCATATCATTAATGGTGAGCAAGGAACAACATAGGGGGATATCATCATATCATTAATGGTGAGCAAGGAACAATATAGGGGATATCATCATATCATTAATGGTGAGCAAGGAACAACATAGGGGATATCATCATATCATTAATGGTGAGCAAGGAACAACATAGGGGGATATCATCATATCATTAATGGTGAGCAAGGAACAACATAGGGGATATCATCATATCATTAATGGTGAGCAAGGAACAACATAGGGGATATCATCATATCATTAATGGTGAGCAAGGAACAACATAGGGGATATCATCATATCATTAATGGTGAGCAAGGAACAACATAGGGGATATCATCATATCATTAATGGTGAGCAAGGAACAACATAGGGGATATCATCATATCATTAATGGTGAGCAAGGAACAACATAGGGGATATCATCATATCATTAATGGTGAGCAAGGAACAACATAGGGGATATCATCATATCATTAATGGTGAGCAAGGAACAACATAGGGGATATCATCATATCATTAATGGTGAGCAAGGAACAACATAGGGGATATCATCATATCATTAATGGTGAGCAAGGAACAACATAGGGGATATCATCATATCATTAATGGTGAGCAAGGAACAACATAGGGGATATCATCATATCATTAATGGTGAGCAAGGAACAACATAGGGGATATCATCATATCATTAATGGTGAGCAAGGAACAACATAGGGGATATCATCATATCATTAATGGTGAGCAAGGAACAACATAGGGGATATCATCATATCATTAATGGTGAGCAAGGAACAACATAGGGGATATCATCATATCATTAATGGTGAGCAAGGAACAACATAGGGGATATCATCATATCATTAATGGTGAGCAAGGAACAACATAGGGGATATCATCATATCATTAATGGTGAGCAAGGAACAACATAGGGGATATCATCATATCATTAATGGTGAGCAAGGAACAACATAGGGGATATCATCATATCATTAATGGTGAGCAAGGAACAACATAGGGGATATCATCATATCATTAATGGTGAGCAAGGAACAACATAGGGGATATCATCATATCATTAATGGTGAGCAAGGAACAACATAGGGGATATCATCATATCATTAATGGTGAGCAAGGAACAACATAGGGGATATCATCATATCATTAATGGTGAGCAAGGAACAACATAGGGGATATCATCATATCATTAATGGTGAGCAAGGAACAACATAGGGGATATCATCATATCATTAATGGTGAGCAAGGAACAACATAGGGGATATCATCATATCATTAATGGTGAGCAAGGAACAACATAGGGGATATCATCATATCATTAATGGTGAGCAAGGAACAACATAGGGGGATATCATCATATCATTAATGGTGAGCAGGGAACAACATAGGGGATATCATCATATCATTAATGGTGAGCAAGGAACAACATAGGGGATATCATCATATTATCACTAATGGTGAGCAAGGAACAACATAGGGGATATCATCATATCATTAATGGTGAGCAAGGAACAACATAGGGGATATCATCATATCATTAATGGTGAGCAAGGAACAACATAGGGGATATCATCATATTATCACTAATGGTGAGCAAGGAACAACATAGGGGATATCATCATATCATTAATGGTGAGCAAGGAACAACATAGGGGATATCATCATATCATTAATGGTGAGCAAGGAACAACATAGGGGATATCATCATATCATTAATGGTGAGCAAGGAACAACATAGGGGATATCATCATATCATTAATGGTGAGCAAGGAACAACATAGGGGATATCATCATATCATTAATGGTGAGCAAGGAACAACATAGGGGGATATCATCATATCATTAATGGTGAGCAGGGAACAACATAGGGGATATCATCATATCATTAATGGTGAGCAAGGAACAACATAGGGGATATCATCATATTATCACTAATGGTGAGCAGGGAACAATATAGCGGATGTCATCATATCAGCCCTTCAACATCCTCTGTCGGTGTCGTGGTGAGGAAGAAGCGGCCTATCATGTCGAGAGGTTCCGAGTTCGATCCCCGGCTGGTCCCTGTACCAATAGGTTTTTTCTCGAAATTTACAGACTGCTCTCAAACGGTGAAGGAAAACAACGTGAATAAACCTGCATACGCCGATGAAGAAACTCTTAAGCGCATATGAAGTCCACCAACTCGCACTGGTCTAGCGTGGTGGACTAATATGTACATACGGCGTAAGGGAATACTGTTTTATAGCCACGTGATGGTTGTATTGGTGTGTTGTGCAGAGTTGCTGGGCATGGACAGCGCGGTGTCGCCGGGCGGGAAGCTGGCGCGCGTGCGGCGCTGCTGCCGGCACGTGCTGGCGCTCTGCGGCGCCGCGCCCGCCTCCGCCGACGACCTGCTGCCCGCGCTCATATTCACCGTGAGTACTAGGGGTTATGCGCCACCCTAGATATATGCCGACAGGTGGTACACCCTCAGTTACGTCTCAAATTAATGCTTCGGATTCCTCAGTTCGTAGATCTGTAGGAAGAATATAACAATAGAATAGAATGGAATGGAATAGAGTGATGGAATTTATGAATGAACATGTACAATTGTCTAATCCCTGGTACTTTCGGAGGATAGATATAGGAGATCGGCTATAGATACCTCGGGGAAAACTTTTCTACGCGGGAAACGGCGAGAGATAAATATCATGACTAGTGAGAGAAGATGCTGTAGCTGAAAATACGGATACAGGTTAATTAATGTGTTAAAGTCGGCATAGTCCCCAGTGGGAATCGATCTATCAATCAATCAATGCCGCAGGTGCTGAAGGCGAACCCGCCGCGGCTGGTGAGCAACATCAACTTCGTGACGCGGTTCTGCAACGCGCAGCGGCTCATGACCGGCGAGGGCGGGTACTACTTCACCAACCTGGTACGTTTTTTAGTAGTCATTAATTTTATGCCGAAGATGATTTTTCCTTTATGATTTTTCCATATCTTCACGCTATGTCCCCGCCAGGGACATAGCGTGAAGATATGTATGTATGTGTATGTATGTATGATTTATTTTATGCCGAAGATGATTTTTCCTGGCCCGTACCAATGAGTTTTTCTACACTTAAGTACGGTTTATTTTAATACCACAGGTTTTTTCGGTTCATTTCGACCCTATGGGATCTATTGTGCCAAACCCCTGTCCGCCAAACGGTGCCCCAATCCGTTTTTTTGGTGGACTTCACATACGCCTTAGAATAGTAATACCAGTCTTTGGCGTATGCAGGTTTCCTCACGATGTTTTCCTTCACCGAAAAACCTGTGGTATTATAATAAACCGTACTTAAGATTCGAAAAACTCATTTGTACGGGCCAGCATCGAACCCACGGCCCCATGAACGTGAGGCGAGTGCACAACCAACGGCTCTAAGTAACAGGGCTTCTTTCACTGCTTGCTAATAAAGTCCCAGATAAGTTATCTGACAGATAGCCAAATGTTTTTGTTTCACAGGTATCTGATTGTCTTACAGCAAGATAAAGTAGCTGTTATTTTTTTATCTGTCAGATATTTGAGGTGTGAAACACGAATATATTATCAAACAATCTGATAGATAAGTTTATCTGTCAGCTTGCTATCTGTAACAATATCAGCAAGTGGTGAAAGAGATCTTAAAGTATTTTATTCTATCGGCAGTGCTGCGCAGTGTCATTCATAGAGAATCTGACGGCGGAGTCGCTGAGCATGGACAAGAAGGAGTTCGACTGCTACATGGCGATGCCGGCGTCCATCGGCGGCAGCGCGTGGGTGAGGATCGCACGAAAAACTAACATTTTTCGGCTTCGGATACGAGTCTTTTTGAGTATTCGTTATTTTGGGTCATAAGCTTCGTGACGTCACAAGTAAATATTAATATGTAAATTTAAAATTGCTAAATAAGTGACGTCACATTAGGGGTCCCCCCTTAAAAAATCATGAAATTGATGTGACGTAATTTATGGATGGCTCATTTTACCCCGGGCATTTTTACCCGGTAAATTGTCTGTAAACTCGGGTAAAAAGTCCTAGTGTAAGAGGTGGGTTACACGATCAGTCTGCCATCAGCTTGATCCATCAGTCTGACTTACGAAATACGGATGAAAATTTTAATATTGTCGATAATTTCTGTCCTGTGGTGACTGATGACTTGAACACCAGACAGATCGTGTAACCTAGTGTTGTGTGTGTTGGTCGCAGGCGTGCGCGCTGTCGCTGTGCGGCGCGGCGCGCGAGTCGGCGGAGCAGGCGGCGCTCGCGCGGCGGCTGCTCGACGAGGCCGACGACATCCGCGCGCGCTCCGAGCAGCTCGCCAGCGACGCGCACACCTTCGAGGTACGCACCCACTCATTGGCTGAAGCGAATATCAAGCGTTTACTAAGTGTTTACTGATAACAACATTTAAATAGAGCGTCAGTGGCGTCGGGGATAAGACGCGGCCTTCGAAAAGTCCGCAGATCGATCCCGGCTGGGCCATGTATCAGTGGGTTTTTCTCGAAACTTAAGTACATTTACTGACTGCTCCCAAACGGTGAAGGAAAACATCGTGAGGAAACCTGCATATGCCGAAGTTCTTAGGCGCATGTGAAGTCCCACCAACCCGCACTGTGCTAGCGTGGTGGACTATAGACCGAACGCCCTCGCTCGTTGAGAGGGTAGGCCTGAGCCCCAGCAGTGGGGACATTAATAGGCGGTTGATAATGACTATTATAAATTATTAACACATCGTGTTTTTATATTACAGGAACAAATCGCCAAAAAGGTCCAAGACGTTCTCGCGAAAACTCCACTAGAAATCAAACCTCGACGCGAGCTGCCTCGTTTCGGGAAATTCAAGGACATAGCTCCTCTCATCGATTTGGAGACGCAACCTCCTGAAACCCAAAAACCTCAAGTCGAAACAGTTAATGAGAAAAATGAGGAATCAGTGGTCCAGGTTGAAGAAAACCAGGCTGCTGTTCATAATGAAGAAAAAGAAGAAAAGCTGACCATACTCGGCTTCGAGGCTATAGAGAAATCTCCATCGCCACAGAATGTAGAACAGACTTGGGACCTAAAACAAACAAGCTCACTAGAACTCCTCACACCGTCCCCTCTGGGTTTCACATCGTTTGACTCCCGATCTATAGATGAACTAATGACTCCTGACGAATACGGAAGTGAACACTTGGCTCCTGGTCTAAGTAATATTAATTATGACATAGACCTGTCAGACTTCAGCGGTGACAACAGTATAGCTGAGGACGCTCCTAAAGCTGAAGCCAAGGATCCTTTCAGTCCGGAGGGTTTGAAGAAAGTGTTCGATCCTTTTGCTCCTCAGCCCTCGCAATCCAGAACTATGGTAGAATTCGATCAATTCAGTCTGGTCAATTCGAAGACAAACGTGGCTTCCGATCCATTCGAACTTATACCAGGAAGTGCTGATCCGTTCAGTCCAGTGGCAATGAAATCGTTACAAGATGTAAGAGACCCGTTCAGCCCAGATAAACCGAATGATCTTTTCATTCCTTCACAAAAAGTAACAGAGCAAAGGACTGACCCTTTCAGTGGATTCAAAGTCAACGTAGAGGCAAAGCGGAAAGATCCGTTCAGTCCAGAACACAACGATCCCTTTCCTTCAGGGTTTAAAGTAAGCATGGAACCCAAGACAAATGACCCATTTAGTCCAGATCAGAAAAACACAATTGAACCGTTCAAAGGGGTAACAGGACCACAGTCAAGAAGGGATCCTTTCAGTCCAGAGAATAAAGATTCAGTATCCATCTTAGATGATAATGAATCTCCGACATCTGCATGTCTCCTACCTTCTCCACTACTACCCCAAAGTAACAGACTTGAATAGTTTGAATGAAATCTTCGGAGTGTATGTTGTTAAATTGATTGTTATGTTTTATGTGAAGTATATTTTGTGTTGTCGATATTCCTAATTAAATTAATTGTAATTATTTTGAATTACATTATCCTCGAGTTAAGTTTGTAATTGTTTGAATTTAAATAAGGATATGTACAAATTATGTTTAGTGTGAGTTTTCAATGTAGTAGGAGTTGAATAAGCTTTAAGACTTGGATTTTGAAGGCACACTTAAAATTTGAAAGCACTATAATTAGTTTCGTCTTGTCTTTATTTACAACTGTGTGACAGGGATAGAAGCAATTTTAGTGCTGTCGAATTGTGACTACTGCCTTGAGAGTCGAGTCTAATAAGTTTAGTAAGGCTGGCTTCACAGATGTACGGGAGACCCGGACGGAGCGTGTCCCGTACGGAACAACCCGGGTCGCTGTGAAACGATGTTCTAGCGCCTCACGTGTGTCTCCTCTCCGGCAGCCCAGCTGTGAAACCAGCCTAAATTGCATGCATGCATGCTTTAGTCATATCACATCTGTCACCAGTTAATAAAGAAAAAGAAGTAAAGAAAATACTTTGCCTTTCTGTATATTTCATAGTTATGGCTAGTAAGTGTAAAAACAACAACTGTTACATAAAAAATTTATTTCAACTAGAATCTTTCATAAAATATTACCAGTTTAACCTTAAATATTAATAATCATAGGTATATATGTTTAAATATTCTATAGATGCTACCAAACATCAGTGTTGCACAACAGAAGTGAGGTAACACTCCGGACCAAGTACAGGTAACATACTCCCACTTCCGGGTGAGAATTAAATTAAGTACCTAACAATGGGGGGTTTGGCATTAATAAAACTGATTATTTTACTTGACAGTTGGTCTGGTGTAAAGGGAGGGTATTTATAAAATCATACAGCATTGGCTGATTGAGAAGGAAAAGGTTTACAATGAAATAGTAAAAAAATGCAGTTGACAAAATATGAACCGACGCAAACGAAAATATTGTTGTCTTATACTTTTTATTTGTGCAATTTCGCCGTAACTGACGCGATTGTCGCCAGATGTTACTAACTTCTAGGAATAACCATATCAGTCAGTAACACAGACATAAATCTGTGGTCTGGAAATTTAATATTATGGAGACGACTGCCGAGATAATCATGTCCAATCTTTTGTATTTCATATATTTTTGCAACATGCATTACGTCGCCCTACTGGTTCAACCACGTATCTCTGTATTGTTTATATTATAAACTTCACGGCATTTAAACTGTGATATTTATGAACGAATGATTTCCAAGATACATGGTGGAGATAGTAAGGCGATGGTTACATCTCCACTGATGATATGGCAGTGCATTTTTGTCCTATCTACAAGGCGCGACCTAGCACAAAACTTGGTCAATAAAAACGCAGGTTCGTAAAATTATATAACTAGAAATAAATTATGTATGATTTAGATCACAACATTTAAATCTAGCGCAAAATTTTATAACAAAAAGTATTTAGTCATGCCTGCTAGATACCTACCTAGGACAGCTTATTGCTTGTCTACAATTATCTCATACAAAAATCTACATAGAGATAAATTTAATCTATGGGCTGGGCTGGCTGTACAAAGCATCACAACTTTTTGAATTCCTTAACATTTCATGCATATTATATACAAATTATAAGACACCTAGTTACAAAATATTTGTTCATTACTTGGAATAAATAATCACTTTCTTGAGAGGTCATAATTTATTTTTTAACACTATGTTTACAAGGCATTCTGATGTTATTCACGTGAAGAATTTCAACTTTTTCACTACTTAAATCTAAAAAGATGAACACACATTTACAAATACAATCATAGCAATCAAAGAAAAGAAATATTATTTGGCTTACTTTGATGATTATATTGATTAAAATAAAATACAAAAACATGTCAAGATAATTATGTCTGCAGCTTGTATAAACATTATGAGAATATTTATACACGTTATAATATTAGGTAGATACATTATAACTTCAGGTAAGGTATCAATCCATTATCATGAAATTATTGATACAATTGATTATTTCTTGCCAATGAAATAATTCAGTTGTTCCTATAGGAAGTTTATATAAAAACATAAGTAGTTAGACAATGATTAGGCAATAGAAATTGTGACATTGATTCCAAGGTTTCCATTGTCAGCAAAGAGCTGTGCCAGAGACGTGTCAAACACGAGACAATCTGAATTCATAATAGCCGAGGACACACCTTCATGTATAGATCGTGGCATCGCTTCCCAAGTGAGTCGGCGGCGATGCCCATTCAACTCCAATCTGTATGCAAAGTTCTCCGCCTCTTTGCGTGAGCCTATCAGTTGGACAATCGCAAAAAACTGCTGGTGTCCATCAAATTTCTCTTGCTTTTCCAGTACTAACATAAAATGGTGATTGAAGCATGACTGCATCATGACCCAGTCGACAGCTCCGGGGAGATTGATGTCCGTTGCCAGAAACACTATATCCTCACCCTGGAGTGTGGTAATGCTCTTGTGTGACATCATTAGGTGAGGCATTACTTGGTCAAGTCCACCCTGCCATTTGCACGAAGCCCCAGGACACGGGCAAGAGTAGGGCCTGAACTCGCAGGCTTCTTCATGCTCAGCTTTCTCTGTGTGCACGAGAGTGACAGTACAGCCCGTGTTTGAGTGTTTACATGGGAACATGACATTACTGGCTACCTTTTCCATGGCGAGGTTGCGGATGTTGCCGAGAGGGCCCCGGCATGTTGGGCAGCAGGAGAGCTTGGGGCGGCAGCTGGAGCAGACCAGGTGGCCGCTCTGGCACTGCAGGATCGGGGGCAGGACATAGTCGAAGCACACGGGGCATTCAAACAGCGAGGCCAAGTCAGCCGACATGGCGGTGGGCGCGTTCACAAGGGCAGGCACTCCTGGCACAGAACAACTGGAACTGCTAGCTCCACGCCGCTTGTTGTTTGTGCTCATTGCACTGTCACGCGCTCATAAATCCCGTCGATCTGCGACCAACTGATTTCCTCACGCGATCAATCACAACTTATAAATTTTATAATAACTAACTCATTTGTAGCCTTCCACTGCGGACTTTTTCCGTCTTGTGGTCGAGTTGAAGTAAGATTCCATCACAACTGCAAGGGCCAATGTTGTATTCTTCTCAATCGTGGACGTGATCTATTTTCCATATGATTCCTTTACAGGTGAATGGTTAGCACTTGTATTTTCAACTTAAGAAGACTATGGATCAAGATAAATTAAATTGTGAACGTAAACAAAAATCAATTAGCTGCGACTTCTGGGTCAACACCAGCTAGTTAGCCAGCCAGCACAAAAGGACGAAATTCGACGACGACGAATTTCATTCACCAATCGAACCGAACGAAAAAGAAAACCAAATGACTTTCTTCTTTTTAAAGATTTTACGGCATTGGGAACGAGCCCTTTCTAGCCACGGTGGGAAGCGAGATCATTCGTGCCCATTCCGAGCCGTCATGTTTTCTCGCGATGCTACAAAAACCAATGACAAAAGAAACACGCATTATTGCCAACATTACAAAAAATAAATTACGTTGATGTCCTTGGTGTGCATGTGTGTAATCGTTCAGAAATATTGCAATGACACACAGAGTAAGTAATAGTCTTCACTGACATTCTTTCTAATTGGTAATGGATGCGCCGAATAGATGGCGTTGTATTACTATTACCCCAGTTTATCCACTAGGAGGGCCTTCGTAGTGTAGCAATATCAGCTTCGACCTAGCGCACTTGTTTAGCAAGTTATTTCGGTATTACCATGCAAACTACAATGCCATAAACGCTACCTACAGTCCCTACAGAGCGTCGCGTCGTCTGCAGCAGCGCCCCGCCCGCCCCGGCGCGGCACCGCGCCGCGCCGTCACAATTGCTACACACTACCCACTTTAAAAGGCCAAATGATGGGAATAAGATCTATACAGTCAAATCAAGTCAAAATTCCTGGACGCTGGCAGTAATGCGTAACAGCAATAAAATTGCTATAAAAAAAAAAGTAAAAATTCAAAAATTATAGATGTGGACGTTGATAGGCTGATGGATGTATTGAATAATTTTATGAATGAAAGCCAAGTAGGTAGGTAGACCTATGTATCATTCAATTGCGTGATACAAAGGGGAATCTAAAAACAATTTGAACCGATTATGTCTTCACTCTACAGCCAGTGTAACGGGAATTGTCAATTTTGCACTTACGTATAACATTAACAAACAAACTATTGTACTACGTATTAGTTCCGTTTTGTAATGTAGCGTACCTAACGTACGTAATGCCAGTGACGCATGCGACTTCCAGGAAGAAACGTACATGGTGGAAATAATGACAAAGTAGTAGGTATACTTATCTAGCTTTGCTTTATCAGCAGACATTGTTTCAGGGGGAAGGCAAAATAGACTGGTGGGTTACTTTTCAGGTACGGTCGACCGCACGTCAGTGGAAACAAAACCTGGCACTGCCAAGATGACGCATACCTCTATTTTACCAAATTTTCCTACCTACATTTTGTGTTCTATCTACACCGGTGCTGTTGAGGAATTAGATAACTATAATAGTATCGAATATTAATACCTACTGACCAAAAATCTATCACAATATCGTTAATAATATGTACCATGAATTATTGTAACGGCGATACCAGGTACGTGTAGTCGAGTTCTAAAGTGCAGTCCTACCTTAGTATATATTATTTCACTAAATAAGAGGATCTGTTTGGACAAAAAATCCACATGGATCCCCAGGGGATCGAAACGAAAAGTGGACAGAGGGCACATTTGGCTTGCAAGAATTAAACTCTGTATATTAATAAATAATAATAATAATGTTTGGACAAATTACACACGGCTGTTTCAGTCCCAAACTAAGAAGCTTGTAAATGGGTACTCAACAACTGATAAACATACATATATACTTTTAAATAAATATGATAAATACATACAAACACCCAGAATCCGAAAACCAACCGTTATGCTCATCACACAAATGTTGGTCCCGGGTGGGAATCGAACCCACGACCTTTGGCGCAGTAGGCAGGGTCACTACCACTACGCCAACAGGCCAGTCTATACGACGATACAAAGCTCCACAAACGATTAACTTCGCCAACTAGGACTGCACTATTGGACTTGTGTGTACCTTTATGTACTAGGTATCGCATTTTGAGCAAGGACACTCATATTTTCAAAATATCAAGTATTAATGTCAAGAAAATACAATATTTTCAGAAGATGCAGTATTTATAAGTAGATGTTCCATTTGAGGACTAGAAAAAGCGACACATTGTTCTTGTCAATATTTCACAAAAGATTTCATCTCAACAGAATTTGTTTTTACATTTTTATCTGTCCTCAAATCATCTCGAACAATTTTATCTTGTACTTACCATTATCACAGATTACGTATACGGTCTTCATAGAAAGTTTATCTCTGAATAAGTACTTTTGAACGAAATCAACTTCAATTCAATTTACCTTCTACAATTTTTATCTTGTAAAAAAAGCATTGAGTTTTTGTATATTTATGGTACTTCCAGGAGATCTTAGAAGGTCTAAGCAATTTCTTCTGGACAAACTTCCTTCTATCTTCCATTTTCCCCCCCGTTAGTATCATCAGTTGCGTGCCGTGTACGCAGCCGGTGCTGCTGCTGTCACGCACCCGCCACGCAATGTCAAGGGGGTCAATCGCGCTAATCTTGAACGATATTACCAAATCCAAACCATAACCAAAAATGTTATTTTGCATATAAGTACATGCTTGGCAAACCTTTTACAAACGCAAGCCAAACCCGCTGCTCCACACGTTTTGTTAGTAAAGGTTGTCTTGCGTTTGTAAAGGTTTGCCAAACGTGTACATGCAGCATGCAGTCAATACATTTTTGAGAATATTTTGTATGTCCGCAAAAATATATCTCTCTTTTTGAGGCACTGTGACATGAACACAGCTTATGTTACAAGAAACAAAAACAAACTTGTACCACCACAGTTAAGGCTTAGTAAGGTCAGTAAATCATTCACGGGGCAATGTATACGCTTCTACAACAAACTACCAGAAGAAATCTTAAATATGAATGACAGAAAATTTAAGACCCACATTAAACAACAACTTTGTAAGAAAGCTTATTATAGGACAGTCGATTATCTAAATGACAAAGATGCCTGGTGTTAATGTTACTTCAGCCTCGCACAATCTTTACAAAATAATGTTATGTACAAACTTGATTTTAAAAGATGTGTTGCGGAAGTTTGTTGCGCCGCTTCTTCTTCCCAGCTCTATATAACACCTTGGAGGCGGTGGTAGATAAAAAATTGACGTTGTATAAATGTACCTAGTGTACTTACATGCAATAAAATACTTTTGAATTTGAATTGAATTTAACATTTTTGGTTATAGTTTGGATTTGGTCATATCGTTCAGAATTAGCGCGATTGGCCCCAGATCTTTATGCGGTCGGGTCATAGAAAAAGAATGAACCATAGAACCGTAATCAGCGTATAGCATGAAATAGCAATAGTCTTTTACCCCAATAATTTGAGAAGTCGCTTCTTATATGGCGGGGTCAAACTGAACAAACACTATCTATTTTAGTCGCGCTGTTGTTTGTTGGGGGGCAGTTGGTATGTAGTTGCACTGCCCCCCAACAAAAAATTCAGATATGTAGAAAGAGATAGAAGATATTATATCTGTCTTGCTTACTCTTACCACTTTTGTAATAAGTGTGTCCCTCTCTGATTATTATTGTTATTTTAGTGCGTCCTCTATAATTTCTCTATTTACGGGTCGGGTTTTGATTTTTTGTTTAGAAATTGAGTGTGCGTTCTAAGTGTAGTCTGTCTACTTTTGTTCTTGACTGTATACTACCAACGGTTCACATCTCAGTGTGCACGGTACCATTCATTGTCATTCCACTTAGAATGATTTTATCGAGTTCGTGGCGTTGAGAAATATCGACGTTACAGAGATAAGCTAAAGCCAAGTTGGCTTAGCCAACTGAAGCCACCGACGCACTGGAGCGGTGGCGGTAGCGGTCGCTGTGGCGATGACATTTATATAGGATTATAATAAAGAACCCCCATATATACGCGCAACAGTATACTTAGCGACTGTTGGAGTCACAAGTACGAATTCTGCTTTAGCGTCTGCATGAATGAATGTCATGCGAATTAAAGTTCTACTTTAAGGAAGCCTATTTCCTACACTTGACACACTTGATACACTTGACATAAACAGGCCGATAAAGGTAAGAAGAAGTCAGTCCTTCAATATTCGGAATACTTACTTTCTCAACCACATTTTTCCAATATCACAAAAAAACATAATCATTATCATCAATATGATAATACCATAATGAAAACATGAATATGATGAAAACATAATAAATTATGTAAATACAATAATTTTTATTTTAATTTTAAGGTATTGACTATTTATACCTAAACGTATAATATTGTTAAAGATTATTAAAAATAATATTATTACTGAATTCAATTCAATTCCAATGTAAAAAAATTTAAATAAAATACAATAACAATATAATATTTTATTTACTTCACTACAATGGTTCTAAGCCCATTTTGACATAAAAACATGCAAAAAAAAACAACATATTATTTCTTTTGACTCGCTAAGTATTTCAGACTTGGACCGAATGCTGTAAATAATAAGCTCGTGTAGGTGTACAGTCGACCGCACGTCAGTGGAAACACTTTGCCCTGAGCTGGCCTAGCGGGGAGTTTTGCAATACTTTGAGAGACCTGTATAAACTAGTTTTGTTTCCACTGACGTGCGATCGACCGTACGGGTGTACAATTTCCGTCGAAATTGACTAGGTACTTATTTTAAAATTTCGATTATTTTAAAATGTACGGCTTACCGCATTGCTCAAAATACACGTAAGAATCGCTCTAATTAATCAAACAACGTGGAGCTAACAAATAAATCAAGCTACGCTCATAGGTAGTTGTGCAAGTAGCGTACCTACAGTAAGTAAATATCAAACAACTCTGTCTGTCCGTTCGCGTTTACTAGGTATTTTAGGTGTTTGTCACACTGAAATGAGAGCGATACTTATCGCTATAGTCTTGAACTAAGAACAAGGATCCCATAGAACAGTTGCTAAAATAACAATAATCAGAGAGGGATACACTTATTACAAAAGTGTTAAGAGTAAGCAAGACAGATATAATAATCTTCTATCTCTATCTACGTATGTGAAGTTACACTGCCCCCCAACAAACAACAGCCCGACTAAAATAGATAGTGTTTGTTCAGTTTGACCCCGCCATATAAGAAGCTCTTCTCAAATTATTGGGGTAAAAGACTGTTGCTATTTCATGCTATACGCTGATTACGGTTCTATGGTTCATTCTTTTTTAAGGCCTTGAATGAAAAAATTTAGCTACTCCCATAGGGGTGCCGCAAGAACCTACCAAAGAGATCATATCTCTATGGCTATAGTAAAGAATTAATGCTAACCCCATAATCTCTGACATCAGAGGTATATCACAAACGATCCCCTCTGCCAAAGGTACAATACCATCTAGTCATGTCACAGAGTATAATATAAATAGTTATGTCACAGAATAAATAATAGTACTGTCATGTACCGTATCGTATCGAAATATACCGATGTTTGCGAGGGGCTATAAGTGTCCCTAAACGATCATGCTTGCAGAAATGCAACGTTTACGTGAATGTCATGCTGCATGATGGACCACCATGCTTGCTATCAATCAGTACAGTGAAGCAACGGCCAGCCTTAGTTTGCATGTCATGCACGTCAATCACCACAGCTAGACGGTTATGCATGAGTGACAGCACGTAATGCATGTCATGCCGCATGGTCGTTTAGGGAGCCCATATGAATGAATGTGTTGCTTGATATAATTACCTGTGTGTCTAGCAACTTTACCTATTTAAATAGGTACCTACCGATTTCATAGATAAGATGGTAAGTAGAATTGATTGAATAATAACGTTATTTGAACATGATTAATTTTTTAAATACATTTTTCACAGTAACTTGACTCCGCAACTGCGTCATTGCTGTTCGCTTACTACATCAGTTTGCTTTTACTGTGACAGTTACCTTATCTCGGCCAGTCGTCTCTACAAAGTCTCGCTGAGTGCAATCCAAGCGGGAAAAGCAAATTAGTTTGAGAAAAGCGACGCTTACGAACGCACGCGGCTGTTCAACACGCGAGTGGCGGGAAATTTTACTATTGAATTGTACGTTCGGAAACCGGATATTTTCCAAAGTGTTTTCTTAGTGGTACCGGCTGATTTTTAAGTGTACTTGTTTTTGCAATCGAATATTTTTTTAAAAAGATTGTGCCATAAAAGTTTACTGTGTTTTTGGATTTTGTTGTTTCTTCGTTGATCATTGCGGGATAACGTTTTCAGGTATACCTACAATTTCTTTTACTTTTATGGTTTTAAAATTGATGTGTATGTTTTTGTTAGACGAATGTTTGCAGCTGGCAACTTTCATTGCTGGCTGGAATAGTAGATTTTTTATAAAGAACTGTCAGTTTGTATTAAAAAACAATTGCTAACAAAACATATTAAAAGGTTATTGTATTTTCTGGTTTATTTAGAAGAATATTTTTATTTCAGACATTTGTTTATAGTATTGTTAGTAATACACAAGAACCTTATAAATATGTTAGTAGGTACATACAGTAATTTAAAAACAACATATTTTCATTTCCATATCATAAAATCAAATCAAAATAATCAATAATTAAAATAAAATCAAATTAATTAAATTAAATCAAAATAAAAATAAAAACAAACTAAAACAATTTAAAAGGAAGTCAGCTATATTTGCATTTAAATTATTTTCTATCGCTGTAGGCAGCGCCGCCCTCTAGCCTCAATAGTTTTTTTATGTCGAGTTAGGGAAAAATCTTGCAGTGTATTATTGTGAAAGTTTAATTCACCAAACAAACAAACAAAAAACTCGATGATTTTTCCGTATAGTTTCAATTTTATTTTTTACCTTCCGGCACAGAATAAATAATAGTACAGCGTCCGGTAGCTCAATGTAGGTAGGTAGGTATCTATTTACTAGGAGTTTAATTTCAGAAACATTTCATTCTTTCAACATGAAATATTATTATATATTATATTGAAATTAGCGATGGAAACAACATAAATTCATGTCTCTAAAAATAAATCAATGAATTTTAATCAAATGATAAAGAGCAAACAAACCAAAAATAAACACTTCCATTGTCAAATAACACCTGGTCAGTTTTTGTTTGGTTACTGCCTACTTAATGTAAGTAGGTGCTGATCTTATGATTGATGACTCGTCCACACATAATTGTGATTTAGATTCACTAGGAAAAGAAAGAAAAAGTAAGCAAGTCATTTAAACTAATTAGGAAACTTTATTTTAAGAAACTTGGCCCTTCGAGCCGGATACGGCATGGGATTTTCCGAGAGTACGACAAAATCCTCCAAGTTTGTTTTCGCGCGGAGGTAACTGTGCAAAAGTAGTTATTACATGCTTCTCATAGAGCCTGCGCCGGAGTTGATAAGGCATAGTTGTGATAAAGTTTATTGTTTCTTTGCTACGCGTGTCGTCTCGCCACGTCACTCCGGCGTCACACTTCACTTCTCACAATTTGTATTGTGACTGATCAAAGGAAATACTTTTAGCAGGGTCCGGAATTTTCATAGCAAAAATTTTAACGCATACGGAATGAACATTGTAATTTTTTTCACTGTATTGATCATTAGAAAACCAACCGTAAATACAATTAACTATTAAATGGCTGCCAAAATGGCATTGTAACTGCTCAGTAACATTGTGGTCACATTTCAAGGACGACCTTGACCTTGAAAACGTACCTGTCAGTAGGTAACAAAATATAACTAATTTAAATTTTGACTATTAGCTAAAAAATGAGTTTTAGCTAGCCTAGAATTTTGGAATGTTTTGCTGTATTCCAGTTTCAATTACAATACATACGAGGTACCTATTTTAAAACCGAGGTGTATTTTTCCCGAGTACCTACATAGTAGTACTATGGGTGGCAAATCACATGTAGCAATTGAATTGCCCACATCAATGAAATTGCAGGTGTTTAAGGGCGATATAGTAGGTTTATCGTCACGTCTCTTCGTTTTCCGCTTCAGATTGTATTAATTGAACGTGTGAACCATTGAATATTTTATTTAATAAAAATTTCTCACTTTTCTGATCATTGCCATGCAATCCATTCTACTTACAAGGTTCCAAACTTCAGCTGGATTGGTCCAGTTCTTATGGTTATCCGGTGTATTGAGAGTCAAATGAACAAAAAGCTTCCTACAAAGTTATTATCGGTTTTGCTGTACCAAGATAAGAACATGTCGCCAAAGTCGCGAATACACGAACTTCACCAGTGAAGACATAGGACGAAGAATTGCGAAGCTGAAGTGGCAGTGGGCTGGGCACATCGCCCGCAGAACTGACGGCAGAAAGGTTCTCGAGTGGCGACCACGTATCGGAAGACGCATCCCACAAGGTGGACGGACGATCTGGTGAAGGTCGCGGGATCCGGCTGGATGAGGTTAGCGCAGGACCGGTCGTCGTGGAGATCCTTGGGGGAGGCCTTTGTCTAGCAGTGGACGTCTACAGGCTGATATGATAACCAGAGAAGTTTGAAAAACATTATTTTTGAAGCCGCAGAACAAAAGTAGGTCCGTTTGACGAGCACAATCAATTCCTGCTCTAGAAGCCGCTCTTTATAAAATCAGTGTACCTTCCCACACAAGTAATAAACAAATAAACAATAATATACCCACGACGCCTTATTACTGCCGTAACAGTATGAGTCATATCGTAAAATCTAAATGCCAACGGGAGCCGTGCCCCGGCGTGCCTGCGTGTGCGCATAAGCTAATTGAGTCAGGTAACCTACTGCCCCACTGCACCATTCGGAAACTCCAAGTTTTGATATGCTATGTACGGTCGATCGCACGTCAGTGGAAACAACTCCAGTATAAACTTATCTCTCATAGTATCCTCTGATCCCAGTTGTCCCGTTGGGTAGTCCCGTGGCGGGACTAATGGTTTTTTTCCCCCAGAAGGTTCAAATCAAATCAACAGCCTATTAATATGTCTCTATTTTCACCCTGTGTCTGGGGCAACGAATACAGACACGGTATCCCATGCCTGTCTTACTTGTCCGTCCGTCCAACCCCCCCCCCCCCCCCCCCCACGAGGCGGACCGCGACGTGGCCTTATAGGGACTCCGGGAGTAGGCCGGAGCATGTGACTGTGCCCGGAATCTTTCGATTTGCGTCGAGGATTTTAGCCGCACCGTGAGTTTTTTTAGTCGGCGCGAGTTCGACATAACCCGACCTTCTCCCCAGAAGGTCACAATGCATATGCCCACGTAAAAAAAGTCCCGTCAAATACATAATGGTACCTATAATTAAACACCCCTAATGTGTTTCCAACGCCATAAAACCCAGTTCCATTTAGTAATTTGGGCCTGGAATGATAATTAATTGTTATAAATCAGCCCTGAGCGCGCCCGTTTAATTACAATTAGGTTAGTGGCCGCGATAGAAACAATCAGAATTAACCTTGTTTTATTGCAGAGGTTCCGTATATTAATCTTGTTCTTTTTAAATATTCGGCCTATCTAGAGCTTACAGGTAAGCTCTAGATAGGCCTTATTACAAGAGTCCGTTGACGGTAACAGCGTCAAAGAGCATCAAGCATGAAGATTGTCGCGGTCTCGCGTATGAACAGCGTTGCATCCTAAATGAGGGTTTTCTTTTTAATCTGTGGCACTGTTAAAGAACCGTTGATGCTTTCTCCCTCTACGAGTAGAACAGTGGAACGCAATTTAATGTCAATTCTCGTTTAAATAGATCTTGCTTTCTCCCTCTACGTAACAATACCGCCTTGTGATCTATTGACAAATAATTTCATCCTTTTGACAGATCCACAGATAATTAAAAATCTCTCATCATAATTAAGGGTATCACAGACACGCGCGGCCTGCGTTTGCATATTGAGGCTGCGGCCCGCGGTAGGCCGCCACCGCAGGCCGCGTGTGTCAGGGATACGCTTAAAGGCTTATTTTAACTTAATTTCATAGAGAACAGACCGTTTTTGTTACGTGAGACTATTTTAAGCCACCCTCATACTGGTGGCGTACCGGCCAGTTTTGATAATATACATAGGTGGACGGATAATTGATGATCTGATGACGGTCATCGAGAGAGTAGATGGAGGACTTTAAGATCGCTGTAGATTCATCATGATTCCTTAGCTTTAATATTTTCATACATTTTGATGCCATTTTGCGGGTTTTTTTCTTCATGACGATGCTGCTTCCAAACGGCTAATCTGATCAGTTGGAAATCTACAGCGATCTTAAAGTCCTCCATCTACTCTCTCGATGACCGTCATCAGATCATGTCCCGATCAATCCTTCACAGAGAATCATGGCTTCAAAGTGACCTCGATTGCATGAAAATCTTGCCCTGTTTCTAATTATCCGTCCACCTACGTATATATACTTAGGTACCTACCTATAAGTGGGATTGTATGGAGGACCACACACGGGTAAGCTTCGGCCTGCGCTGTGGTATTATGTACGAATTTGTATGGAAGCCTAGGCCCCCACCCCCGCCCCAGTGTGGAGGTGACTTTAAAATGGTCTAATCGCGCGCTGCGTGCGGTTTGTACGCAACAGCAAAACAATTAAAGAAAAAAATAAACAAAAGATTTCCGTAAACTACGGAATTCTAAAACTAAAGTTCATGTAGCGTTGCAGTTGTAATCTGCGTAAAAAATCTTAATTTCATTACTAAGGCCGTGAGAGAGTGGAACGAACACTAATACAAACATAACAATAAACACGGCCTAAAATAGAACTAACTGGAAGCTATGAATAAATCCAACAAACTGCGGTATGGTGAAGACAGTAGCGCCACCATTGAGAGCAGAGTTATGTTTGTCGACTAACATTTGCTGATGGGTTGAATGAAGGCTACACGTAATGTACTCGAGTTACGATGACAATGGATTATAAAAGATAAAAGCAGGAAAATACTGGATGGAGAAGAAAAAGTAGAGAAGAATAGAGAAGAGTTCTGGAGCCAGGAGGTCTTGCCCGAAGAGGGTAGACTAATAAATTGAAAAGACTATCACCACAATTAAAGTATAGTTATTTTAGATGGTAATTTTGAATTTTAACTAAGGTTAAAGAAGTTCATACACATAGTACTAAAAAAGAGAGACTATTACCATGACAAATTTTTTTACAAAACATTCAAGATATTCGCGCGACATTTTTCCGAAATATTTTGTCTAAAGCTTAACATAGTAGTGGTCATTACACCCTCGACTTCATTACGCCCTCGCCTTCGGCTTGGGCTGTGCTCTCCACTCAAGTGTAATAACCAATTAACTCATTCATCATAATGTACATTCTTAATAAATTCTTTACCTCGGAAATACACTGAACTCCCAGGGGAAGTCGAGTTGAGAAAAAATGGCTTATAAATATGCGTGTCTGTTATTTACAATTAGTTCTGGGACAGAACACATTAGGTGGATTTATCGCCAATAGTTTACAATAGAAACTCCCATTCTAAACATATTTCCCACTCGTGGGAATGACACCTTTATACACGGTACAGTCGACTCCACGGTAACGGTCCGAGTTAAATTCAATTCAAATTGTCTACTTAATGCTACCTATTTTATTGGACTTTATAAAATAAACCTAAAATAAACTAAAACAATTAAACTAAAATAAAATACAAACCCACTACAAATAAAAAATGTCCTCCAGCGCGCCACATCGAGGCAGGGTTCCCAAGACACTGGCAGCATTTCCCCTTTGAACTGCGATGCTGATTCTCTAGGCTCACCCGAAGACAAAAACTGCCAGCTCTGTGGTCACCCGAAGCCTCGATGAGGCGCGCTGAAAGATCCTTAATGAATATACGGGCCTCCGGGCCCCAGGGTCCTAACGTTTCCACGTTTCTACTTAATTATGATAATAATAATCAAGAAGTTTCGAATCTCTTTGGTGGCACGCGCGCTCCCTGTGGAGATCGCATCTTGCATATTTAGTATGGGAACGGATGGTGCCACTTACAGGGGGGGTGCGGACAAAGGAAGCGGAGTAGCGGGAGGAGGTTGCTATACAAATTTATATGGAGTTTGAAAATGAGAATGTGTGAGTGAGTATAAGTATTGTAAATTATTTGACTCGATTTTGACACCCATAGAATGCTTTTATTACTGATCCATATGGGAGTGGCTAAATTTTTTGATTCATGATATTAATAGTTTGGACAAATTGACACACGGCTGTTTAGTCCGAAACTGAGCCGAAGCTTGTAAATGGGTTCTCAACAACTGATACACATACATAAATACTTTTAAATAAATACTTAAATACATACAAACACCCAGAATCCGAAAACCAACAGTTATGCTCATCACACAAATGTTGGTCCCATGTGGAAATTGAACCCACGACCAGTGAAGCGACGGCCAGCACGTAGTTTGCATGTCATGCACGTCAATCACTACAGCTAGACGGTCATGCATGAGTGACAGCACATATTGCATGTCATGCCGCATGATCGTTTAGGGAGTCCATTATCCCATAAACCGACTAGGGTTGCGAGAAAGCAAAAAGGCAACCAAGCTTGTAAAAACAGTGCGTCAACGTTCGCAGAATGTATTTTTTTCATTCAAACTGTACCAGCCAACACAATTATTTTGAAAACAATCACTTACCAACCAGGAATAACTTCACAACAATTATCTTTTTTAAAACAATGATACACGGGAAGTAACACTAAGTAATATAATGTTATTTATACAGACAACGGAAGTTCGGATTCTTTAACTAAAATGTTAATGAAACGCCGTGTTGTGGGTAAACATACCTATATAATTGAATTCGTAATGGCCGCCTCGGCGTTATCAGATTTGTAAATAAGGCTGTGTGCTGTGTGAAAGCGAAGATAAGGTATATGAATCACGCGATGAGATGAAATTGAAAACAATGTAAGCAAATGTTTCTATGTTACATTTCAAATCAATTGACACAAAAGCAATTGGTGGTAGTTTTGACAATTTGATTTTTTTCTGTCATGAGTACCTTATCGGATATCGTAATAAATAAATAAAAATCTAAAATGACCAAGATACCTTACCTAGTTTTCTGGATTGTATACCCGATACTTTCAAGGTTGTTCTCGATTTTTCATGATACTTAGGTTTTATATTTTTCAACACAAAAACTTTATTGAAAAGTAGAAAAATCAAGAACTTAATTTACAGCGGTTTTACCTACGGTTGAAATAAATTCTACCGTTGTTTATGCATGTTTTGAAAAAAATTATCGAGTATTTTCTTGTCCTGAAAACAACGAAAAACGTAAAAACCAAGAAGGTTATAAGTAGAGAGGTAAAAACTGTCATTAACACCTGTTAATTAGTGTTAAATGTGACAGCTTTGTGAATATTATTATAAAGAAATTTCTTCTATAGACATTATTGACGTGAAATAATGTCATTTTTAGGGTTCCGCCTACCTTTTATATTTTATTTTTGGATCATAATGTAATCTGAATAAATGAATTTAATTATTATATTGCGCGGTTTAACTTGTCCTCCGCGTACCTTACTAAAAATTCCCTATACGTTATTTAAAAAACCTATTCTTAATAAGTTAGAAAGCTGTGTTTCAGAGTTTCTGGCAGACAAACTGCAAATTTTTATTCTCAATTCGTCTATGTATGAACTTTGGATTATTTCTAATTATTTACTTAGTTAGCTACTTTTAGTTTCTATAAATAAAATTTTGTTTTCTTTTTTTCTAAAGAAAAGAATCGTCATTGTCTATACTTTTTAGGGAAATTGACGTAGCCATTTAACTACCATCTGAGCTAAGTTGGTCATTTCATTATACTCCAGTAATGAATCCAAAAAGTGTAAAGACCAATGTTCATGCGTGTCATGTATATAACTACTTATATGCATTGAAAAACACATTTTTTTCAACACATTTGCTCGTAAACATTGTATGAAACGCGTTGAGCATTGACTCTCGGCTTCATTACGCACTCGACATCGTCTCGTGCTGTGCAATCCAGCCACAAGTTAAATGATCAACAACTTAGATTATATTGTAATTATTGTACACGTTCTTGTAGTAGAATTGAAGAGGGATAGGGCATCAAATATCGACGGAACCTTCACATTGTGTACGGCTTACGCTTTACCGACTTTTTTACCAACACGTCACTGATGCGTGCAATCGCTTGGATTTCTGTTTGCTATTGCGAATAATTATAGTGCACTTTCGTGCTGCTAATGGAAACCGGTTAATTATGTCTTTAGATTGGTTTTTATTCGTCAGGTCTCGGTATCTCAGTTTATTAGATGTGCTCGGTTTATGCAAGTAAGGGCCGCCATAAGAAAATCTACCTCATAGAAGAGATGAAAGCGACTGGATTTGATGTCTATTAGTTATTTTCGTCATAACTAGTCATAGTTTATCGTTCATGTATTCGATAAGTAAAGTAAAAATTCTCAGTTAGTAAAAGTTTTTTATATTTTTATATTTTATCTTTTTTTTGCTGTTTTTTTGTTTGTTTTTAAACTGAAATAACGCCATTAGCAGAGTGGTCGTCGAAGAGTTGATTTAATGATGCACCACAGCTGTGTGATTCTGTAAAGTATGAATTAAAACTCGACCATCACATCGCAACTCACTCACTTCACTTCGCATCCGATCATGAAAGACCTTGATGTCGCACTGTGTAAACAAATACAAGTTACACAATAAACACTTCACTTGCGAAGTAAAGTGAGTATTGAACTGTAAATCATTGAGTTAGAGACCGATCTCACTGCGGATTCAGGATCGAGTTGCACAAATACGCTTACAGAATAGCAGGGCTGCTCTCTCATAGTATTGAAACTCTCTAATAGGCTGTAAAGCTCAAGATCAAAGTGTTTCCATTAACGTTGACGCGCCGGCAATTTTAAAAAGTTTTCCAAAAATATCTCGAAAAATATTTTTATTCCTAGAATTTATATAATTTCCTCTTGCCGGGAAATTTTATATTAATATTCCACATTCAGCTAAAACGGTCCAGCAGTTTGGGACAAAACTTCGCAATGGATCCCTAAAAATTGATATAGGTATTTTCAATTTTAATTCTCTCTGGACACATACAAATGTTTCCTGTGGTCTACATTCCATTCATACATTTTCCCGCGTCTGTTTCATGCAACACCGATAGTAAAAGCGATTTACTAGTAAAAAGAACCGTAAATCATTATCGTATCTGGTAAACGCAGTGTTAATCGTAAAAATAAAATTGGGACTTTTTATTAGGTTCGATTGGCAAAAGTTTTGTTGTTAATGGAATACTGATGAAGTCACGTACATAGTACCCATTATAAGCCAAACACCCTCATTTACCTAATGTTAATTTTATTTTTCCTGCAAAGACTAGGTCAACCGGAAGTACCCCATAGGTTTTAATTACCAATATACTCAAAAATGCGACAAAATCGGCCATATCTTTTGACTGCGATGACTTAGAAGTCTGATTTTTTCCCGGTTCCAAGAGACTGCAGACCTGAGTATTTGGTATTAATTTCAACTTGATACCTCCACGCGTTCTTGAGAAATAGGGATTGACAGACATACGGACAACGAAGTGGTCTTATAAGGGTTCCTTTTCTCATTTTAAGGTACATCATCAACAGCCTATTAATGTCCCCACTGCTGGGGCTCAGGCCTACCCTCTTAACGAGGGCGTTCGGGCTATAGTCCACCACGCTAGCCCAGTGCGGGTTGGTGGACTTCACATGCGCCTAAGAATTTCTTCTTCGGCGTATGCAGGTTTCCTCACGATGTTTTCCTTCACCGTTTGAGAGCAGTCAGTAAATGTACTTAAGTTTCGAGAAAAAACCCATTGGTACATGGCCCAGCTGGGGATCGAACTCCGGACCTTTCGATATGAGAGGCCGCGTCTTATCCCCTACGCCACTGACGCTCTTAAGGTACGGAACCCTAAAAACAGTTACCTACTTAGTGGGTTTATGTGACAGGCAAGGACACTTTTTATGCCGTACCCTTCCAACGATTGATTGTAAAATAGAATTTACGACTTTTCCACTGTCTTAGTACACTATAGGGACGGCTTAGATCTTTGGTGATCAATTAGAACTTACGTCATCGTCATTAATCTAATCACCCTCAAAACGCCTACGCCGTTAGGAAAATTAGACAATTAACAGATATTGCTACTGCGAGATTAGTCTATTTCAGCTACTTCCACAGCATCATGTCATACGGCATCCTACTGTGGGGTCAAGCGGCAGATATAGAAACCATCTTTATTTTGCAAAAGAGAGCTGTTAGGGCGATCTATAATCTACGTTGTAGAGAATCATTAAGAGAAAAGTTTAAAGAAATTAATATATTAACCGTTGCCAGTCAATACATTTTTGAGAATATTTTGTATGTCCGCAAAAATATATCTCTCTTTTTGAGGCACTGTGATATGAACACAGCTTATGTTACAAGAAACAAAAACAAACTTGTACCACCACAGTTAAGGCTTAGTAAGGTCAGTAAATCATTCACGGGGCAATGTATACGCTTCTACAATAAACTACCAGAAGAAATCTTAAATATGAATGACAGAAAATTTAAGACTCACATTAAACAACAACTTTGTAAGAAAGCTTATTATAAAACAGTCGATTATCTAAATGACAAAGATGCCTGGTGTTAATGTTACTTCAGCCTCGCACAATCTTTACAAAATAATGTTATGTACAAACTTGATTTTAAAAGATGTGTTGCGGAAGTTTTTTGCGCCGCTTCTTCTTCCCAGCTCTATATAACACCTTGGAGGCGGTGGTAGATAAAAAATTGACGTTGTATAAATGTACCTAGTGTACTTACATGCAATAAAATACTTTTGAATTTGAATTTGAATTTGAAACGTACATAGGTGGACGGATAATTAGAAACAACACAAATCGCTATAGATATCCAACTGATCAGATGAGCCGTTTGGTACAAGCATCGTCATGTAGAAAAAAACCTGCAAAATGGCATAAAAGTGTATGAAATTAAGGAATCATGACGATGCTGCTCCCAAACGGCTGATCTGATCAGTTGGATATCTATAGCGATATGAAAGTCCTCCATCTACTCTCTCGATGATCGTCATCAGATCATGCTCCGATCAATCCTTCACGGAGAACTATGGCTTCAAAGTGTGCCCTAACAGTGGGGATATATTTTTTATTATGACCACCAGGTTTGACCACCTCAACGGCCTTTTTTATTTAGCCAGTTTGTTAATTTTGTTAGGTATCATAATTCATAATTTATAGTACATAATATTTATTACAGCAATACTATACTAAAAGAAATTGGATAGGTAAGTTTTTATTATTGGGAATAAAGATTTTTTTGTCACTTACGCAATTATATATAATCATTTATTATTATCTTATTGCCTTTATTTTATGTTGATTTTTGTTTAATTGTTCTTCTAGTCTATACATACTGTATGTATGTTGTATTTTATTAAGTAAATTAAATAAGTCTGTTCTTCCTCATTTTTATGTCTTATTCAATAAATATCATGTCCATTCGCGTTTGTCGACAATCGCATATCAGTTTACATAATTCAGAGGCATATTTTGTACTGCATAAGGCAGCGCCACTCCCAACATGGTTCTACACCATAAGTGTAATCTACCGCACGTCAGTGGAAACAAAATCAGTATAAACTGGTCTCTCACAGTATTGGAACTCCCTAATAGGCTAGGCCAGCCCATGGTCAAAGTGTTTTCACTGACGTGCGGTCGACTGTACAAATTATGCTGCTATGTACTTAAAGGTAATACAAGATAAGCGTTATGATGATTGTATTTCCCCTCGTAACTTATAAGGCTAGTTCTTTGTAGCGAGAAGAGCGGAATGGTTCTGAGATGTTTAGCGGGAGTTCTGAGCATTGGAGCCTTTGACACCATGGTCCTAATCAAGAAAAAAAATTATGGGCAATTGACACTGGTGGTACTAAAAGCCCCTATCAAACAGAACCCTTGGGCGATTGCCACTGTGGTCCTAACTGCACGTGGTGTCAAACGCCTACGAACCTAAACTTCAAATTTCTTTTCTATATCGCATTTGTTCAAGGCTCTAAAAATGCACAGACAGACACAAAGATTTTAAAATAACTACAAGTTAGATTACTAAATGTTTGGACAAATTTACACACGGCTGTTTAGTATTAATTCCTCTGTAGTTTAGTCTCAACCACAGAGGAATTTAATAGTTCTCACTGAGCCGAAGCTTGTAAATGGGTACTCAACAACTGATAAACATACTTAAATACGTTATACTTAAATACATACAAACACCCAGAATCCGAAAACCAACAGTTATGCTCATCACACAAATGTTGGTCCCGCGTGGGAATCGAACCCACGACGTTTGGCGCAGTAGGCAGGGTTACTACCACTACGAAATGTGAGACAATACGTCGCGTGTCAGCGAGACATATCTGAAACAGGGTTGGGTTTTTACTTGCACTGTGCCTTATCGCTGTATCGGTCGGCCACCACCCTATATATAAATACATGTCTCAGTCCACACATCTTATCATTAAAAAGACAGTTTCCTTTAAAATTCTTTGTTGTAATGATTCACTGAAACGTACGTAACATGTAGGTTTGTATTGTATTTTTGTCAGTTTATGCAATGAATGAGTCAGTGCTTACGTATTTGATGTGAGGCTAGGTGTTGTTGACATTTTTAAGCTACTCGGTTTTTAAACTTGCAACGATGAATATGTCTGAGTAAATTATCTTGTATTCAAGGAATACACATTTAAGTAAGTTGCATTTGAAGTATAAACGTATAGAACACCCTATAATTCTATGATACCGATCGAATTGGAATCAGATTTTTCCCTATCGCTTTAATACACTACGAATCTCTTTAGGTCTTTTTAAAATTACAGTGGGACCCGCTTTTGGAATCACTAGGTAAAAAGTTAAGCTCCGCGGCATACGCTGTCCGACCAATAAGATATCTAACTAATGTAGAAACAGCAAGACTTGTATATTTTTGTTATTTTCACAGCCTAATGTCGTACGGCATTTTAGCTTGGGGTTCAGCTGCCAATGTAGGAAATATATTTATCCTTCAAAAACGTGCAATCAGAGCTATATACAAATTAGGAAGTCGTGAATCCTTAAGAGACACTTTTAGAAAAATAAAATTTTTAACATTACCGTCACTTTATATTTATAAAAATTTATGCCGAAAAATTGTGACATGCATTCCTATAATACTCGCAATAAAAACAAACTTCAGCTGCATCAAACACGTCTCAGCAAAGTGAGCAAGTCATTTGTAGGCAATTCAATTAAATTTTATAACAAAATACCTGACTATGTAAAGAATATGACTGACAAATTATTCAAAAAAACCATAAAAGAGAGATTGATTGAAAAATCGTACTACAAAACCACAGACTACATTGACGATGCCATGGCCTGGAAATAGGCCAAATATTTTATGTTATTTTTGACGACCATAAGTATACTCCTAAGTACTTACATGTAATTATAATAATAAATAAAAAAATGAAATAAAATAAATAAATAAATTTAATAAATAGAAGATGTTTAGTCGTTTTGTTATTAAAATGTACAATTTCACGACAAATACTGTTACTTTGAAGAATTTGATTCTTAACATTCATTGACCATTTCGATCGGTATCATAAAAAAAACAGGATGTTTTTTCCCACATTTGTCCCGTTCGACCATCAGGCAGGTGAATTTTCAAAAATCTTTGAATACAGTTCAACTTATTTTTAAAAATAAAATGAAGTCTTCTGTAATATTTGTATCTTCTAAATATTAAAAGAAGAAACTGACTCATCTTACTGATCAACGCATAGCCCAAACTGCTGAGCCTAGAGACCTTTGCACAAAGGTTCCTCATATAGCTAGCTGTGTCGTCTACTAAGAAAATGATTTTCCAGTGGGAAAAATTCGCGGGAAAAACCTTTCTACGCGGGCGAAGCTAGGAAATAGCTACTCATCAATATTTCAAGTATTTTCTCTTCATTATTTATTCAGCCGTAGGAGACGCCCTGTATAGGTACTGTTACTAATGGTGAGATTTGTGCCATTTCTAGTGCCTATTTACTCTGAGTTCTGTGGTAGCGATAATGCACTCGCATATTATCTGAGCGATCAGTTCGACGACACGGTTCCGAATTAGGAACACTTTCATCATTGTTCATTGTGATTAGTCTAATCTATAACCTATAAGTAATCGCCCACACAGATGACGTCACACCATTGCCGGCGAGTGCCTCATAACACAAATATAATGCTGTTTATTCAGGGTGCAGCATGACCGGAGTAATGGCGAACGCCTGCTGGTTCAATATTCCCGAATCTATTACATTGTAATAGATTCTGAATGACATTGTCATGTCTTTGACGAGACGGGTGGTCTATAGTCGGAAGTGAGATGAATATGATTATATGGGTAGGTAGTTGTAGTAGATAGATGAATATGATTAGAGCGGTGGTCTGTAGTGAGGAGGGATATGAATGTCATTAAAGGAGTGGGGAGTGAGATGAATATGATTATGTGGGAGGTAGTTGTAGTAGATAGATGAATATGATTAGAGGGGTGGTCTGTAGTGAGGAGGGATATGAATGTCATTAAAGGAGTGGGGAGTGAGATGAATATGATTATGTGGGAGGTAGTTGTAGTAGATAGATGAATATGATTAGAGGGGTGGTCTGTAGGTAGTGAGGAAGGATATGAGTAGGATTAGAGAGGTGGTCTGTCGTGAGGAGAGAGGTGGTCTGTCGTGAGGAGAGAGATGAATGTGATTAGAGGAGTGGTATGTAGTGCGGAGATGAATATGATTATATGGGTAGTCTGTAGTAGATAGTTGGATAGGTAATTAATATGATTAGAGAGGTCTATAGTGGGAAGTTAGGTGAATATGATTATATGGGTTGTCTTGTCTATAGTGGGGTGTGAGATGAATATGATTATATGGGTAGTCTATTGTAGAGTTAGATGAATAATATGATCAGAAGGGTGCGGATAGTGGGGAGTGAGATGAATATGATTACCTTTAAGGGTAGTTTGTAGTGGAGAGTTAGATGAATAATATGATTAGAGAGGTCTCAGTGGGAAGTGAGATGAATATGATTGGATGGGTTGTATATTTGTGGGGTGTGAGATGTATATGATTATATGGGTAGTCTGTAGTGGATAGTTAGATGTAGAGTAAATAACTGCCACTTTCGTGCACACTTAACCCACTTTCGTGGACTTACCGCCAGGCCATACAAGAATAAAAATAATCCAGGGTGATGGCCAACACTGGTGCATGGTTCTGCATGTAGGTAGATACATACTTACATAGCTAGGACTAATTTAACCAATATTTAGCGAAGCTTTGACACGATGTCACGGTCGTTTAGCACATTTGTGTCAAGTATAACCTAATTTTATTTACACGAGGGAAACCGAGGAGTCATGTCAGTTAGCATCTAGTCGTATTATTATTAAATACATGTAAATTAATACGTACTTCTAATCACGCTTATCGAATGTGATTATTTCTTCTTCTAGTGGAAGTAATGGGTAGAGTTCGGCGAAGTACATACGTTAAAGTATAGAACTTGAACCTAAGGAGATTTTCGAAACTGCAGCTCGGGAATTTAAATTTACTGATTGATAACTGTTGCTTCGCCATATTCGAGAACATTGAATAATTAGATGTTATTCTAGTTATTAGTTATTTAGTAGGATGGTTAATATTATTTATTTTTATTCTTGTATGGGCCGGCTGGCGTCTACGAAGGGAGATTTGAGCACGAAAGTGGCAGTTTATTAAGACGGGATTTAAAATCTTTGACGTCAAGAATTATTTGTTAGTTCTTGAAAAATCCCCGGACTATCCGGCGAAGCGAGACGACGTTTTTCATTTATCTTATAAAAAATCTGCAATCATTTCCGTCCTGAGGTTAGTGACAAAGGCAAACGCGAATGACTAACTGATCTCGTCATTAGATTGATTACTTTACAAGGGTTAAATAGGTACGTATATTAAATAGGATTAAATAATAGACATCGATCTCTTTTAGGACTCTGTTAGAACGTACTTTTTACCGAAACTCAAAAATTATAGGCGCCAGAGGAAAACTAGGTAAGAGTCAAATGTTCTGGGCGCCAGAGGTAAACTATGTAACTATGTTCTGTATTAAAATATCTACATAATTTTTTACACTGTTATTTCACCAAGTTTAATAGTTTCAGAGAAAATTGTAATACAAAGTGGTTATATAAATTTTCGAGCATACCTACTAGAAAAATATGAAAGAATGAAGAAAATTTATTTGTCAAACATGAGTTTTAATCAGCGATTAAATATTCAGATGTCAGTGTTTAGCGGTCTCTTTATGTTTGACATTGTATAGTTCTTCGTCGGATGCTATCATTCAATTTTCATTGTCGCATAGCAAAGAATAATTATTTACCTATTCATTTCCTTCAACAAATGATTGATTATATCTTTTTTGCAGACTCCTCGGAACACAAGTCGGACCTCCCACTCTTTCGCACAGTACAGAGTCGCGCGTGGGTACTGCAGAGTTTGAAGGAACTTGAACCTTATGGTTAAGGGAATAAGATGTGCGATGCAAGAGCACCGACGAAGGAGTGTTACATATTGAACACTTGAAAGATAGCGAAGGTGAGTTACTTATCGGTTAGGCCCGGGTTGTATAAATAATGTTTATTAAACCCAAATTAATTGGTTAGGAAAAAAATACACTAAAATAATCAAAACGTTTACATAGCTAAGTACCATAATGCAATAATAAATTTACAGTCTGTACACACAAAGAAAAACAGAAATAGGTACTAACTTAAAAATAAACATAAGTACCTAAATATTTACAGCTAAAAAAAAAAAAATTATATAAAAAAATAAACCTTACAAATAAAAAATGGCGTCCAGTTCGTTAAGTACCTTACCTATATCTTTAACTTGGGCAATATTTTGCCGTTGCCCAAACTGGTACCTAGGCGTAGATGGACCGCCAGCTGGTTACCTGATAATGGACTGACGACCTGAAGAAAGATTAACTATGTAATGAGTATTATTCTCGCTTGAGGCCTTGTCCGCGTAACAGTACCTATACCTAGTTCAATAAGCAGATGATGTGATGAGTCATCCCTGATTACCGAATAGACTGTATTGATATAAATTTTAAAAGTTTCGTGGCAGTTATGACCAAAAGATTAGGAATAAACGGGTATTCTTACCAAGTATGTGATTCATTTTTAGGGTTCCGTACCTCAACGTGCCTGGGCAGTGGGCTGGGCACATCGCTCGTAGAACTGACGGCCGTTGGGGCAGAAAGGTTCTCGAGTGGCGACCACGTATCGGAAGACGCAGTGTAGGCAGGCCTCCCACAAGGTGGACCGACGATCTGGTGAAGGTCGCGGGACCCAGCTGGATGAGGTTAGCGCAGGACCGGTCGTCGTGGAGATCCTTGGGGGAGGCCTTTGTCCAGCAGTGGACGTCTACAGGCTGATATGATGATGATGATGACCTCAAAAGAGGAAAAAGGAACCCTACCCTTATAGGATCATTCCGTTGTCCGTCTGTCTGTCTGTCCGTCTGTCAAGACCATTTTTGTATATCCCGATTATAATAAGAAATTAATAAAAATTCATTTGTAAGTTATCAGCTAACTGTACTTAGTTACTTTATCAGATAATTCAATGTGAGTTTATAGCAGGCGTTACGTTACCGGGCCCTAATAACGAACCGAGTGAGAGGTCATAAATTACCTTGCACTTTGTCACTGCAAGGTCAAACTTATCTTATTCATTGCACATAATTGGTTTGGTGTCATTTTTACGATGACGTTTTTAGTTTTCCATATGAGGATAACAGATACGATGATAATAATGTTATTTAGGGCATAATTAGGGCTTAATAACACCAAGTACTCATAAGGCCAAACGTTTGCGGTACTCGGACTTCACATGAGTCTAAGAGTTCCTTCTTCGGCGTAAGAATTCCTTCTTCGGCGTAAGAACTCCTTCTTCGGCGTATGCAGGTTTTTTCACACCGTTTGATAGCGTCAGTAAATGTACCTACTTAAGTTTCGAGAAAACCCATTGGTGCATGCCGCGGCCGGGGATCGAACTCGGACCTCTTGAATTGACAGGCCGCGTCTTCGCCACTACGTCACCGAGAGCCGCGGGAGGAATTTATATTTAACTATGACTGAGGTAAACAATAGAATTCAACAAAGCAAACACACAATCAGACGCGATAGTGTCGGAATATCGGTTATGGCGCAAAGTGCTTGATTACTAGAGCTTAATCTGCCCAAACTATCGATAAGATAAACGTAACGAATCACATCGAATTTCAACGCTATTTCTGTTAAGCAATACTTACACATACAATATGTGGCTGTCTAAGCCAATAGGGTCCGGTGGGCACATTCTGCACTCGGCTGCAATGAATTCGGGTCAGCGAGGGCCTTTTTCATACAAATGAGGTCACTTCGGGCCTTTTGATCTCAGTTAGGGAAGGTTTTGCGAGAGATCTGATGGTGGCTGTCTGGAGTACTAATGGATGAGGCCCAGAGTCATACACACCTAACTGATCAGGCAAGCCGTTTTCACCATAGACTAGTCAGAATAAAAAGAGATCGAAAATGGCATCACCTTGTATGGAAACCGCATACGTCGTGGGATGGCGGATCAGATCTCACGCAAATCTTTCCCTGACGGAGATCTAAAGGCCCAAAGTGACCTAGTGAAAAAGGCCCGAATTCATTGCAGTCGAGTTTAGGTACTTACTGAGATGTTTGAGTTTTTTTAAAGGGAGGCTCAATAATACAGCGTTTTCAGAATTCTTACTGTTGGACATGACGTGTATAATGAATTTAATTACGTAAAGTAGCATAAGCTTATCCATATTGATGTGTGATAAGTATTAATAAAGGAGGTAATAGTTTACTACGAGTTTATAATATAATAAAGCCTTTATTTACTACTAAAATTTTACATAGGTACTATTTACAATTTTTTTTTATTACTAACGCAATAACTTAATTTTTACATATTTATTTATTTTTCTTCTCCTTCCTCTTCCCTTCTTTTGTTAGTAGTTTGTCTTGTGACAAAGGCCTCCTCCAAGGCTTTCGATTCCTTCCTGTTCCTTGCTGTTCGTGACCACACTTGTCCTGCTATCTGCTTTATATCATCATCCCATCTTGTATTTTGCCTTCCTCTTTTTCTATTGTTCCTCTTTTTCTATTGTTCCTACGAGTTTACTAAAAACTAATTTTTCTTGTAGTAAATATCTGCCTCGCTACGAAGTAGTTCTAAAGTCAGGCATTGGCCTGTCTAGATACGCCTTAAAATAATAATAATTTATTTATTTCCAAAGAGTACAATTTAGCGAAAGATACAAAGGTTGAAATAAGAGTAGATTGTACAAAATCAACAAAGGGATTGGACTCCTGGCCACTAGGCTAGGTAATGACCTGTGTACCAGGGGACAGTGGACCTCCACAGCAGTCGAGAGGTCTCGACTCGAGACGTCGCGTACAATCAATGTGTGTTTGTGTGTGTGTGTGTGTGTGTGCAGATGTGGGTGTATATCGTAAGGCAATTATTTAAAATTACGTAACCACGACCTCTAAACTTTGCAGTCACATTATTCCCGACTGCTCGGACTTGGCACTGTCTCAGAATCCACACGTCGAAATTGCAAATAAAATTTTAACAACTAACTAAACTTTAATATTGCCTTATTAATATAAACAGACCGCGTTTTGTACTGTTACTAACATAGTTTTAAAATGTTTTATGTAGTTACTAACAATCTAAATGAGCATTGTTTGAAGTAAAATATTTGATTGATTGATTTATTCTTTGTTTCAGATGATTATTTCCCAAAACATCGTTCATATAATAGCAACTTTATTAGTAATATTTATAACAACAACAATAGCGAGGAAAGCGAAACACACTTGCCCTATAGGTTTCAATTTAGCATATACGAAACACAAGGATGAAGACCCTATTTGTTATAGAAGAAAGGGCCCAGAAACATTTGAAGATAAGTTTGTGGATTGTGCTGGAAATTTGTACACATCAACTCTATATCACAAACTAAATATCACAGAAACAAATCTAGTGTTATGGGCGGATTACAAATCCCAGTATACTGCAGGACCGTATATAGATTGGTCACTCACCGACGCTACAGGAGAAGTGTTGCCAACGTCAGCTGAAGTTAAATATGACAGCAATTTGCTAGATGAAGAATTATGCGTAGTAATAGATCCAGTTACAAATTTTACTGCTACCAAATGCGATGAAAAGCATTACAGATACTGTCTTGTGAAACCTTATCACAATAAGGAGGGAGATATGTCAGACGACGGGTGTGAAGGCCTGAGGGGGTACTGGAGGTTCTGGAGTCCTCGGCCCGCGTGTCTGACAGCTGTGACAGGAGCGGGAGGGGGGACTGTCAGGGCAACGTGGCGGCAAGCTAAGGAGATGTGTGCGAAAAGAGGAGGGTCGCTGCTTGGCAAGGGTTGGAGATACGCAAACAATCCCTTGTTCCCAACCTCTGTGTCATTACCGACGTATCCTTTGGGTATAATGTTGAGTCCGGATAACACTTCGGTCAGGTTCGACACAGCTCACGATGATACTGAGGTAAGTTCTACTTTTATTTACAATGACATTTATTGCCCTTTTCACACCTGACTGATCAGGTTAGCCGTTGTCACCATTGACTAGTCAGAAAAAAATCTAAAATGGCATTGAAATGTATGGAAAACCGCATAGGTATGCAGGGTTCTGTCTAGACTATGACGAAAACGGTTTGCCAGTTCTGTTTGGTGTGTACCTATGGCTCTCTGGACCTGCTCCATCCGTACTCCAGACAGTCACCATCAGATCTCACGCAAATTATTCCCTGACCGAGATCCAAAGGCCCAAAGTGACCTCGTTTGTATGAAAAAGATACCCTGACCCGAATTCATTGCAACAGAGGTTTACATAAGTTGGTATTCACTTTTTTTAATATTCACTCTCGGAATATTAATGAACCGCGTCCTAACGCTTTCTGGGAGATCTTTTATAGTATATTAAACTGAAACAATAACTTTCAAAGTGTATTTTAAAATACCAGCGTGGAATCTATCTGTATGAGAGAAAGAATAGAATTTTGCAATTAAACATGAGGTAGATAGCCCGTAGACATAATGAAACGTGGACGTACTTACCTAAAAATGAGTTCTCATTTTAGTGCGATAACAATATCCATATCTAGCTTCGAAAAGTTAATCCGGACGGCTCCAGCATTCAATCCAAACAGTACAGTGGAAACAAAAAAACCAGTAAGGCGAAGTATCGGTTGGGGTTGTTGCAGAAACAGAAATTGACTGAGAATCTAAAGCATGCTTACAAGAACTCGGTAGACCTGAGTTCACTATTGGCGGATATCACAAATTCTTCGCACATAATATCAAAGCATAAGTAAATAAATAACAAGTAAACAAATAAATAACAACACGTAAATAAACTAAAAATAAAAGTAAATAATTAGCACAACTATATTCTAATAACTCAAACAGCTATCACACACTCTTATGCAAACACATATTTATGTATATACACACACAAACACTATGAGAACCATTTTATATATACATAACCAATATATATATATATATATAACTCGTCTCGTTCCCACTACCCTCCAACACAACACCCCATGGAGAAGGGCAGGACTGAAAACCAGCGCTGCACAGTCAGTCTCACTGACTGTGTCAGCAATGCTGAGTCCTGTCCTTTTGCCAATCTCTAGGTAGGTACTTTTTTTTATTTTTATTTTATTTTTTTTGGTAGGTACACCTGTTTTATTGTGGTTTATGTTAAAGTTTTTTTTTATTGTTTTAATTAACTCTATTTGTGTATGTATCATTATCATGTTTTTATTTTATTTTTTGCATGTAAGTACCTACTTGTGTGGCAATAAATTTCTTTTCTTTCTTTCTTTCTTTCAGTATAAACTGATCTCTCATAGTATTGAAACTCCGTAATAGGCTAGACCAACTCAAGATCAAAGTGTTTCCATCCACTAACGTTCGGTCGACTGTACATCATTTGTTAGTAATACATAGAACGTAACCTAACCGTAAGGGCGATATTGAAGTCACTAAAAAAGGGATTAGGGCAGAGTTGGTTGACAGGGATTCCCAAAGGGTCGAAATATCCGGTGCGTCCACGTGGTTCGACAACGTGGTATTCCTGGCTGGGCTCTAACCACAGAACACGGAAAAAGCGCTCGCTACGCATGGTTTTATATTTCTATGGCCCTAACAATATAAGATAATAATATGGTACACCTAACAAAAGGTAGGACTCTAGTTTGTAAACCAATTCTAGGTCTTGGTAGATTCTGTTTAATATCCACAGATTAGAAGGTCACTCTTGCTTATTAATACCGTCGTTCATTAACACCAACTAAGGTCATTCCAGTTTCTATTAATATGTCAACACTCTTGGGGACTCTTGACACAGTAAAGTTTTGTCCAAGTTCAAGTGGATCTCTTAACTGTTAAAATAAGTATGTTCGTTAATGATGCAGGTCATTTAGTTTGGTTCATTCATAGTCAATGGGTCAAACAAAGTTCTTCTATAATTATTAGTATGAACACAGAATGTAGAGATGGAACGGAATAATTATTTCATTTTACGTATCGCTTTAAGCGATTTCTTTCAGAGAACCTTTGGGTAGAACAAATATTGTTATGCCAGAAAATGTAACTTAACTTGAAATGTTTGTGCCGATTGAGTAGGTACTAGAAACAAACGGTTTGGAAATTTGGAACGTAGTAGGTACTTTATGAAATAGAAACCGTTTCAGCATTGTTGATGATTATTAAATCGAGTGGATAATAAAAAAATACACTTGTGAATTCCGCCCTATTTTTGTATTTTTAGTGAATAGTTGCAATACGACGGAATTGACAAAAGGTTGTATTTGTTATCTCTTCATTTTTAATCAGCTTCTTCTTTAAATATATTCCAGATACCGCCAACCGAATGGAACTTTGAGAGCACCGCTGTCTCCGTCAACAACACGTCTTTCGCGGCCATCCGCGACGACTTCTGGTATCTCGTCAACGCTTCCTACATGTTCTTCGACGTCATTTGCGAGAAGTCTATACTGCTGAAGTCGGTCACCATGAATGTCACTGTTGATCTGTAAGTGTGTTTGTCACTAATAGTAGGTACAGCCGTTTGTTACCAGAAGTCTAGTAACAAACGAAATAAATTACAGACTACAATTAAATAAAACGCCGTATAAAATAAAAATGTCAAGTAGGTAATTAAATCTGACTTGAAAGTTGTTTTGAGATATATTTGATCAGAACGTTAACTAACTCTAAAAGACAAGCAGGTTAAGTGGTCCCATACACCATCAATCTGCATGTCATGCAATTACGTGCTGTCACTCATGCATGACCGTCTAGCTGCAGTGATTGACGTGCATGACATGCAAACTACGTGCATGACATGCAAACTACGTGCTGGCCGTTGCTTCACTGTACTGATTGATGGTTTATCATGCAGCATGACAATCACGTAAACGTAACGCATGTCATGCAAGCATGATCGTTTAGGGAGCGCTTTAGAATCAGAAGTAATGGAATGGAACCAATACTGCCGTAGACACAGTAGAATAATCTAAGTTTCATAAACTCAGTTCTGAAATTAATAACAGAATTTCAACATTTTCATATTTCAGGGAAGGCAAACTAGTATTGCATGTCAACGACACTATAGATGAAAATGACGTCTACTGCTTCACTGACTCATCAACTTACTATCCGAAAAAAGTCCGTGTGAGATACGACGGCGACGGCGACCTCTTCGTTCTGAAACCAATAGCAGATGGTTACTACTGGTGCACCCACATAGACACTAAGAACTATCACGCATCAGAGTCCAACAAAGCTCTCTTTATCAGAGAAAAGCAATCCTTAGTAAACTACTATGCGATCCAACTTCGTCTACATTCGCAGAGCTTCGACAGTTTAGAGAAGTATTACCGATACTGGCAGCAGAAGCTAGAAGAGTACATATTTTACAACACGAAGTATACCAGAATATTTGGAGAGTTGCAACTGCAACTGACTGATCAAGCTGCGGAGGAAGTGCTTAAAGAATTTAAGGCGTCACATCCGGAGTTGAAATGGAAGGAAAAGGAACTGATATACAAGATCAAAGTAAAGAGATATGTACAGGGGTCGACGGCGTTGCTTCATGTGCAGCTAAATCCAGAAATGTTGGCAGTCCCTCCGGGATTCTGGGACGATATTGAGGTGGAGTACATGAAGCCAGTGTATTACTGCAAGGGTTTCGACTCGATACCGATGCTGCCTCTAGGTAAGTGTATAAAATTCTTGATGACAATTATTTAGAAATTTGTGTGTAATTTCTTGCTGAATCTAGATGGTTGGCTAAGAATGGTAACTCCATTACTAAAATCAAAAATAATCGTTTTGTTTATTACCTAGATATACAAAATTAAATGATGATAGAAAAAATATGTTTTATCTGTATTCACAATTGAATGTTGAAGTTGAAGCAATTTAGCTAGTCAGACATAAACAAAATACATAAACAATACGTATCTCAAGAATAAGGCCTTTGATCGCAACTCATCGCAAGCTGCTTGCACAATTCTTTAATTATCTCATTTGTTTCCGAGTGCTAAGTTCAGGGGTTAGGAGGTGAGACACACAGACAGACGTACTACGTATGCGATGTAAGTATGATGGGTCATATGAGTAATTCTTGCTAATGGAGTCGTATAAGTAGTTAAATACTTACGACAAATATTCAAATTGATCTTTTGTTGGAATGGGATGTAAATAATTAATAACTTTGACCCTTGTGTCTGTTGCTCTTAATCCTTATGCTATTAGTAGATACTACCTGATGGTAAGACTTAGGACTTAGTGGTCACCTTTGTCTTAAAAGACTTACAATACATACATGTGCCTCTACATCAACATCTATCGTTAAAAGTTTTCTGATTTTCTGACAGAACCGACAGCAATTTTCTATTATGTACCTAAGTTAAAGAAGACACTGACTGATCTAGAAATACCTTAGAGTATTTAAGAGAATTAAGTCGACCGGACCGAAACTACACATCTAAGAGGTTGAAATTTTGAAAAACGGGTAAAAAAGAAAAACCGTCAGCTTAATAATTTTCGGTAAATCTTTAAGGGAACAAGGCAATGATGATGATGACGGAGGAGAATTCTTTAAAGTTGAGCACAGATCGTTTAGGAGGATTTAAATAAAAGTAGGCGCCATGTGTACTAAGAGCGACGTTAATTATAATAAGTACTACTTACTTCGTGACCTTAGAGCCGTCTTGTCCAACCCACAATAATTAAATCGAGGTTCCTCTTCTTAACTTATAATTATGTGCAAATATTAAGAACTTGGTCCAATTTAAGGAAGCCAGGCGGGAGATCAACTTTTATCGTCTGATGTTTTAATTTTACTATCAATAGATCTAGTCATTCCACACCTAGTGTGTTTGTTAGTTTCATCATTAGAAATATTGTTCTTATCTGTATCATCTTTGGGTATAAAAAATGGCACATAATATTCAATACGCTCTCGTTTCACTCTTAAACCACAGAATATCGATCGTTGTATTATTTCTTCAATGTCACTAGGCTTGATATTTATTCATTGTCTATTAATTGCCTAGTAATTCTTTTCATTGTCAATACTATTTTTTAGATGATGCTGTTTACTAAATGCGAGGATTTAAATTCCTTAAAGTCACGCTATCTAGTTAATTATGTTTACTTAAAAATTATGGGGATTAATTAATATTTAGTCAAAATGGGTGATTGTTACTGCTAACCCTACTTTCATATAACACTATCTTTCTAAGAATAACGATTTATATCATCTATTTTTATATAAATATTATTCGTTGGTGTATTAATCGGTAATTCATCAACTAGTTCACATTTGACAGTCCACCCAGCGCTTGTAATAATTATATCGTGTTATTGATAGATAGTTAAAACGTGTACTACACATTTCTTGGATATGAACTTTAATACAAACATCCAAACATCAAAGACTAAAATGCCCGAATGATTTCAAAGACTGGTTTAAATTGAGCTGCGCTATCTTAGAGTGTCTATTTATACACATTAATTACGATGAAAATACTGTCGATTCAGAGAAAACCATATTTTCGAATAGAACTGATTGATATTTTGTAAACAACGGACTGGTTTAGAAACAGTTTGTTTAAGTATCGATGTGTAGCTATGCAGATAAACAAACAATTTAAGTTTGCTACTTGATTCTTCATCGTTTAATGATGAGCTTATAATTAAAATGTTTATTGGCTGCTGTATCATGCTGCTATATCATTCGGCAGTCCTAGTGTTCTAACATTTCTAAATGATTCGTATCCATTAGGACACGCATAATCTGATCAACTGATCAGTAACGTTTGAGAAGCTTGCTTCAACTGGCCAATGTCACAATTTCTATTTTTGAATTAAAATAAATATTAGAGTGAGAGTTTAATTTACTGGGATCATAAACAAATGCAAAAAAAATCTTGATGGAAATATTTTTTCGATGCAACATAAAGATATTGATGACTTGTTATTAAACAATGTGAATTGTGGAATATCAATTGTTAGTATTATACCATTATTACCAAATAATTCAAATTAGGTGCTATAAAAATGGTTAGGCTAACAATTGAAAAAATGTTGCCTCAATTTTTTCGGCCATTTCGTAGCATTTGGAAAGGCCTACAAAATGGCATTAAAACCTCAAAATGCGAAAATATAGACAGCCATGTGGACTTCTTATTATTATTATTTATTTTATTTAAATGGAAAGGCAGCTAAAGCTGATGCTTCCATATCAGCAGTCGACTTGCTTTCATAATTTATATTAATTTATTGCGTCTTTTTAGATTTGAGAAAGTTGTCTAGTCTGTTCTTGAACATGTTTACAGAAGTGGCAGATACAACAGATTTTGGCAGATTATTCCATTTGGATGCAACCCTGTTGCTTAGAAAATTTCTGTAGGAGTTCAGCTGTGCATTGGCTCTTTGTATTCTCAAGTTGTGCCCTCTCAGTCTCTCTATGGGGTTAGGGTTAAATATGTTCCTTATGACAGATGAGTTGTAATGGTTGCTCAGAATCTTGAAGGTCTCAATTAGATCACCTCTATCTCTACGTTCTTTAAGTGTAGTAAGGTTCAAGCGCGACAATCTAGCATCATATTCGAGTCTTTTGAGTGCATGCGGTAGTTTTGTAGCTCGCCTCTGCACATTCTCTAGGAGGGTGATATCTTTCTCGAAGTAGGGGCTCCACACTTGATACCCATACTCCAGAATTGGTCTTATGTAAGTCTTGTAGTCTTTAGTCGTCTTCTTTACTATATTAATTGGATTGCATTGTATTCCAGGTGCTTCAACCACATCCGAGGGCTGTCGCACGTACACCTGCGTGGGTGACTTCAACGAAGGAGTCCAGTGGGTGACCACGTCAGCCTCCGGTTGCTTCACTACTACCCTCACCCTCAACACCACATACCGCTCTAAGACTGAATTCACAGACGTGATGCCTACTGCTTTGCCGGTCACCGAGGTGAGCTAAAATTGTCGGTAGATGTTGGCAATGTTTCTTCTTAAAATAACTTTACTCCACTCTGTACCAACTAATCGTCTTGTAAGTATAACAGGTGTCACCAAATACTACTTTAATAAAACTTTCACATTAAGTGGGTAACATATCGGAGAAGCCTTTCTTCTTCGATTATTTCCTTCTAGTACCTACTAAGCTATAGTGTGTAGCTGTTGAATTACCGGAGTACCTATATATATTATTAAACCACGTTGCGTGGGTTTATTAGATGTAGAACCTTCATACTTATATCAAAAATCATAATTATAATATTCAAGCTTGCATGAAAATGCTTTCTCACATCATCGCATGCAGCACTAACCCCCATTCACCTACCAACTAACGTTGTAGGACCAAAATGAATCACCTAATTTGCGCGAAGAAGACCTGGACAGTAGTTCTGAAGAAGATATGCGACCCCCTCAACAGATTATAACAACGACGGAAGCCGATAACCTGACAACAGAGGTATCAACAGAGACCGTAGTAACAGTGACGACTCCAGTAGAGGAAGTAATAACCGTGACCACTCCAGTAGAAGAAGTAATAACGGTTACTACTCCAGAACCTGTGACGGAACCAACAACGGTGGCACCTTTGTCGGTAAGTACTTATATCAACGATCGCATTAAAAGCTTATGGTTAAACCCGAGCGAGCTAATGAAATTTTTTTAACATACCACATAACCTCAAGATAAGGAGACTGTAGACAGTTGGAGGATGCTGTATAGACAATTTTAGTTGTGTAGTGGATAATGCCTAGCCTGGATTTAACCGTTGCAATGCTTTCATGTGATTATGATAATTATCTTCGTCTTTTCTTCCTGTTATCTTTCAACAGGGACATAGGACTCCCAATAAGAATTTAGTACGGGACGATCTCGCGCAGTGGTGTTTATTTGTTGCCAGTCTACTCAATTGAGCGTCCGACGTTAGTCCTGGACGACCTATCTTACTATTCCTGTTAGGTCCATTCAACAATTTTGTTGGTTAGGTATCATGGAAATAAAGTAACTTAACAGCTAATTACACTTATAGGCTTTTCTAAATAGGTGATAAATAATAATGTAACATTTTCCAGCCGGAGGAACAGCTAGACCTGGTGATGGAAAATCTGGAATCACTGATGCAAAACGAATCGGCGATTATAACGGTTCAAAACATCGGTGATACAATTGACCAGGTATAAATTAAATTATAACAGATTATAACAATAGAAAGTTTCTTCTCATAGAATCCTCGCCCGCGTATTTTTTTCGTATGACATAATAATATTCTGTGGTATGGCATCAAAATGGCCCTTAACTACCGCAATTTTTCGTTTTCTAAAAATAAATTCAGTTTTAGTTTTTTTTATTATTACATTCATGATGTTTTTTAAAAATTATTTGCTAATGCCAGGTTGACGATGTATTAGAAAGGGTGGACGGGTCAAAAATTCCCAGCAACTTTCTACACTTGCTCGACCAGCTGGGTGGCAGGATTGACCTGAACGGGTCCCACACGGGAGCACAAGTCAGAGGCAACTTTGCCTTGCTAGTTGGAGACGCAGAACCTGAAAATCCAGTTAGAGGTCTGAGGATCGCAACGAGAGACAATGACATGTTTACTGACGCCGCTTTTGAAATTATATCCGGTAAGTATTGCAGACACTGGCATATTAAAGGTTTAACTTGAAATTAACAGAAAGTTTAAAAGAAGTTCTGTTCTAAGTATTCAGTAGGTAACTTAACTATCGAATTGAACATTGTACACCAATTTAGAGTAGGCAGGTAGCTGATAGATGAGAAGGCAATCCTCCGCCGGCGGGGCCGACTGTATTATTGAAGACTCATGTCCATCGGTGGATGTCGATAGGCTGATGATGGTCAATACGCCTAGAGCTAAACATTATATAGAGCTAGAGAAAACACAGATTCCAGTCTAGCTAATTTTTAAAGTATGTTTTTTTCTGCAGAAGAAGTTAATTCAACCCACTTGACGTCAAACAAGAGCGAAGCAGTGGTCCACTTACCTGAGTCCGTTGCCAGCTCCACGCGCCGGATCAGTTTCGTTGTGTTCCGGGACGATCGCGCTTTCCAGAACAGCCATGGAATCTTCTCCGTCAACAGCAGGGTGTTGAGCATCAATGTGGAGAACTTGACGCAATTTGACCAGGGAGAGGTGAGCTTGGGGAACTATTCATTTGTCAGCGAATTATCTGATAGCTCAGGGTAGTTAGACTGAAGGAACAATTTTAAAGTTGCTTTTATTATCTTTGACTGTTTTTTTTGTCCACAGGTTATTGATATCCATCTTAGTCCCATAATGGAGGATCCCGATCGCAATATGAGCCGCACATGCGCATACTGGCACTTCCTTGGCAACGACACCGGTTACTGGTCCCAAGAAGGTTGTACCCTGATCAGATCACGCCAGGAGGGCGTTCTCGATATCTGCAGATGCGACCATCTCACACATTTCGCAGAAGTCTTAGTTCCTAGAGCTGTATTTACAGAACGAAATGAAAATATATTAGAAATACTAACTATTATAGGTTGTTGTTTATCTATCTTTGGTTTGTGCATGGTAGGTTTAACAGCAGTATTATTCAGGTCATGGCGACGGGATTATAGTAATAAAATCTGGCTTCAACTGTGCATATCAATATTTGTACTAGTATTATGTTTCCTAATAGTAGTGTTTGCCAGATTCGATCAGCACGATGTGCCTTGTATGTTGTTAGGAGTAGGGTTACACTATTCAGTTCTGGCTTCTTTTTGTTGGATGTTAGTTGCAGCAGTTTTGTCATATAGAAGATTAGTTATAGTATTTACGAGAGATGCCTCTCATAAATTGTTGAGAGCCTCGGCTTTCTCTTGGGGAGCTCCCTGCGCTGTAGTTGGAATTCTTCTTTCAGTCGACCCTCAATCTTACGCGGGTCGTTTCGAAGAGAAGACTCCAAGCGGAGCTTTCTGCTATCCTTCAGGGCTCGGCCTATGGCTGGCCGTCTACGCTCCCATCGCGTTGATGCTACTCGCAAACTGGGCACTATTCGTCTTAATAGTCCGCTCTGTGTTTGCTTCTAGAAGGATCCAGAGGCATGGGGATTCAAACGAAGCCGTCAGATGTGCTACTGTCAGTTGTCTTCTCGTATTCTTGTTTGGGTTGCCTTGGATATTTGGTTTATTCGCTTATAACATCGTCGCAGCTTATCTTTTTACATTGACAGCTACCTACCAAGGGTTCGTCTTGTTTTTGTTTTTCGTTTTGGGAAATAAGAAGACGAGGGATCTTTGGCTGAATAAGTTGAAGATCAAGCAGACTCGGAAAGTACCGGTCACGTCTTCCACGTACACTCACAGAAGCACTGGAGCTGGTATCAGGGGAGATCCAGAAGGAGCGTCTACGATAGAAGCCAACTCATCGAAGCCAAGGTCTTTGGCTTCTCCGGATAATTCTAGATTCTCTTGACAAAGGTCTCGTGTTAAGCCTTCCAAAAAGTGAAGGTAGACGATCCTGTTACAAATGTGAACGTAAGTATCTAAAATCTTGCCAGTATAAGATTTTTCATAATCTTTTCCTATTACTTTTAGGTGGTTGTAATACTTCTCATGTCAATCACATTTTTCGGGTAATTTATTACAGACTTATAATATTATTATAATGTTTGTCTGCAGAGTCATTCTGTATCGAATACCAAACAACATTTAAACCATGACTTTTGGAACATTCAAATATGTCCTTTACTTGCAAAATTAAATGCTCAACAATCTTTTTATCGAGATTTTAATGAAATATTTAAATTATAAAAGCCGTAGATTAAAATTAATTGTCGGTAGGTACGGACACATGCTTCTGAAACTGTTCCTAGATATCACGAGTATTCTTCGCCACCTACTTTCAGCCCTGCTATTCTGTAAGCGTATTTGTGCAACTCGATCCTGAATCCGCAGTGAGCTCGGTCTCTAACTCAATGATTCACAGTTCAATACTCACTTTACTTCGCAAGTGAAGTGTTTATTGTGTAGCTTGTATTTGTTTACACAATGCGACATCAAGTTCTTTCATGATCGGATGCTAAGTGAAGTAAGTGACTTGCGATGTGATGGTCGAGTTTTAATTCGTACTTTACAGAATCACACAGCTGATTAGAAAGACCACTCTTTTGTGATGTCCTCGAAAGCTTGGATCCCGTTAAAATGCACTGCTTAGTGCAGAACTTACTTTAGGCTCTAAATAAACTTTGAGAAATAATGTCAAAAAATACTTATGGCCTCTCACCACTTGATGATATTGTTAAATATAGTAAGCTGACAGGTAAACTAATCTATCAATAAATCTGTCTGATAATATTTTCGTGTTTCACACCGCAAGTTTCTCAAAATATCTGATAAATAAAAAAATAACAGCTACTTGTTCTTGCTGTTAGTTTATCCGGCGGATAAGGCAATCCTGTGATACCTGTGTATCCTGTGATGTGTGAATACCTGTGAATCAAAAATATAGGCTATCTGACAGATAACCTGCAGATAGGGTATCTGGGACTTTATCAGCAAGCGGTGAAAGAAGCCCTTAGTATTTTTAATAAATCGACCAACAAAATGTGACGTGAAATTAACACGTACAGTAAAATGTATAATTTAAACTTTTGGAATGTTGTAAGTTATTTAATTTTGTACTATTTAGCGCAAATTTCTTCAATATTGTTCCCCCAATCGTATTACATTAAAACGCTTATCTAGTCTATAATAGGTATGTAAAAAAGCTTCCATAATCTTACCACTTAATTTGTAGTACCATAAGATGGGGCTATTTGGAACTTATGGGGCTAATTGGTATATTCCAATTCTCATGTTTTCAGGTAGATTTCAAGTTTTTTAAGCTGTTCTTGAACAGCCATTGCCTGGCATGGCTGCTCTGCTTTTCTACAATTACCAGAAAAAAATTACTTCGGGAACTTATAATTGGTATATTCCGAATAGCCCCATAAGTTCCAAATAGCCCCATCTTACGGTATTGTATTTCTTTGACTCAAAGTCAATGCAATACTAAAACTCTGCTAAGGGTATTTTTCTAGATTTAAATTGAGTTACCAAATATTAGGTAGGTACTAATATTATGAATAGGTGCTCATAAAGCTTCTTTTTCGATATCGGTATTCAATTCAATTCAATGGGAATGCTACACTTTTAAAATATCAACTTTTGGTAAAAAATCGTGTGAAAATCAACGAAGATGTCATCCCTTCGGGCCATATTCACAACCATGTTTCCTAACTAGTTGCCGTAGAAGACGTACTTTTCTTTGTTCGCAACTAGTTGCGAAAAAAGAATTTTATTTCTTTATTCGTATCTAATTGCGTGCTGGAGAAGTTATGGGGGAAACTATTACTAGATGCGAACAAAGAAATAAATTCTTCTCTGGCAACTAGTTGTTGCGAACAATAAAAATTACTTCTTCTATGGAAATTGGTTACAAAACGTGGTTGCGAATATGGCCGGAAGAATGTCATCAATTTCTTAGATATCGAAAATAAAAGACCCAGTTTTCGAATGAAAGTACCTTGCGTCTTTTTGTGTGTACAGTTTTCTATATCGGGCACGGGGCAAAGAATTTATCAGTTTAAGGGCCTCTTACACCGGTTGCTGATATTGTTACAGATAGATAACAGCCAGATAACCTAAACTATCAGATAAATCTGTTAGTTTATAAGGCTGTATATCTGACAGATAAGGCAATCAGATACCCGTGAAACAGAAAATAAAGGACATCTGGTAGATACCGTGCATATAGGGTATCTGGGACTTTATCAGCAAGCGGTGTAAGAGGCCCTAAAACTTATAATGAATGTCCCAAAATACCGTGGGACTATGCTTGTAGGGTTATAGTTATAAGGGAACGTAACAGGGTTAGGGAAATGTTCCATTTCTTTGAAAATATAGAATAGAATACACTACACAATTATGCAAAATAGGCAGCCCTTAAAAAGCAGCCAATTTCTCCTGAATACTTTAAGAGGTTTCATATTAAGCACACATATCAGTATTTTGTCCAAACCTGTACATACATACATGCTTGAGAAAATTTAATTTAAGTAAAGAAACATTTATTGTATAGAACAAATCGATTATTGTATACTTAAAAAGTACTAATAGAATAAGTAAGTATTACCTATTTATTGTCAAAAATTAGTAAGTAGTTTTAAGCAAAGAGGCATTTATTTTTTAAGTAATAAAGTAAATTGTATATCAATAAATGAATTAAAAGCTAGAATCTTGTTTAAAATCGAATTTTGCAGCCTTGGACGTGGTCAAAAGCTGGTGTATCCCCCTAAGGTTCACATTCGTTTGCACGTCATAAATTAGTAAGGTCTATTTTCACTGTCAAATTATTACTAGTGTAATAAGGATGTTACAAACTAGCTGTGACCGCGACCTTGTAAGTAGATAGACCCTGGAATGTAGCGACGTCCTGCGTAAGGCAGCTGCTGGCGGTGACACGATGCGGAGAACTGAAGATCGGGTACAGTGGGCTCGTTGAAAGTGGCCTATGTCCACCAGTGGACTCGTGCAGGCTGGCGATCACGTCATTACATTACATAATAAAATTTGGAAAGAACATTCATTCCATTGTAATAACATGTAATTGTACAAAAGGGGTTTTTACTAAAATATAACCCCGAACCGCACAGACAAGGGCTGAAGAAACATCAAAAGGAACTCGTAAGAAATATGCAAAGTGGGCATCGAACCCACGACCTCTGTTGCTAGTGGAAGTTTTTTATCGGTACCCGAAAATTTATTCGCGGGTGTCGAGGCGTTAATTTATTCAAAAAAATATGTCATTCATTATGCACAGAATCTCTTGCTACATTACCCTTTTCGGTTGATTCACAATTTCTAAACAGCCTTTATACCTGCGGCAATCATAAATAGATCGTCGCCATGGCAACGCCCTATGAAACTTCACGCTCCATCACGTTGTTACCGTTTCCATGACATTGACAATCTCAGTTACGGCATTTAGTCGCAAACAGTAGAAGCGTCAACACAAAAATGTTCTGGGGCATCACCCCTGCTCTTGATCTTCAAGAGGAGTACTTAAAGCATGGTGACGAGAGCGCCTACGAGCTTAACTTCTTGGTCATCGGAGGCTGCGATGCAAGACACCTCATAAAGACCTTATCTCAAGCCTACAGACACACCAGAAGGTATATGAACTTGTTCGTGGTCGATGGATGTCCCGAGCTCGTCGCACGGCAGCTGCTGCTCCTGTCTTTAGCCCTCGAGAAGACTACAAGATGTGGTTTGCTCGAGAAGACCAGGAGACTGCTCGAGATTTATGGAAACCTACTCCTTCGACCTCCAACGTCCAGGTATCTAATCGCTAAAGCGCGACAGCTGATCGGCATGATCACCAACCCTGAATACATGAACTGCCTTCTACCTTGCGTATCTTTGGAGCAAATGAAGTATCGGGAACGGGATTATATGGAGAATCTCCTTAACTTTTGGACTACTGGCAACACCAATCAGTTTCACGCCTGTGAGCTGTGGGAATATCGTCTCCGTCATGGGCTTGGAGTGAGATACGATACCAGAGTAGGAGTTTTCGATTGGGACTACCACATGCGTCTGAAAGAGGTAGCCAGTCAGATCTGCTTCCAGGAGTATAAGCATTTCAGAGAGCATGGCGTGGCTTTCACTTGGCTTGAGACTGAAGTTTGTCGCCCAAATGTTAGTTTGGCGGCTGGAGTTTATAAATGTGGTGAAAGGTATCTCCATAGAGGCTACTTGGGTGATTTAGTGACGTCTCCATTCATAGCGTACGGTCTGAACTGTGAAGATAAGAACATGCTGAAATCTGAGCATGGAGTCAATCAGAAACGTGCAACTGACGTTACCGAACGAAACGTTATGAGAATGCTCTATGAAGTTGAAAACCGTCAGAAGTTTGATGTGGGATCTATGAATTTGGAGACCCAACAGAATTTAGGAATGGTCGTCATGAGCCAGCTCGATGCAAAGATCTCTGAAGCAGGACCCGAGGCACCATTGCTGCTGCGAGAAGACCGTGATACTTACATAAACGTTGACTACGGGAAGATTCATTTTCTGTCGCTGTCTGCGTTAGAACATTATCCACACAAACCGCAATTTCAAGGTTTATTCCACGGGGTTTTCGTTGGTCAGAATATGCTCGGTAGAGTCAAGCCTAGCGTGTGGTCCATGGCTCGCGACGATGCCTTGGTCATCATGGAGTCTCGTAAGTACATGGCGGAGTCAAAGAGAGATGATGTGAAGGCTTTCGGAGATCAGATCAAGCAGACGGCAGCGGCTGCACAGTGCGACAGGATCAGGTCCTTCGATCCCCAAAAAGATGACTACGCGAAGTTCTTGATTAGGAGGCGAAGCGAGAGCACTGACGGTTCCACTTAATTGTTTCTTATCATTTTCATTATTAAATATTAAAAGCAATTGGTGTTTTAATCATATAGGTTTTTTCCCAATGATAACGCCGACCAAGTATTATTTTTTATCATATTTCAATTCCGAGTTAGGTATATCAACTGAATTAGTTTTTTCTATTTCTTGAGCTAAGTTTATTCTATTTCAATATACGTAAATTGAAAAATTCAAAAAATTTTTTTTTTTACTAAACTTCTGTTTGTGCTAATCATAAAAAAAATCAAAGTTAAATTTCATTCTTATCTATTGATTTTTTTTTGGTGGCGGGGTCTCTTAGGGTGACTGGGACCTACGAGCGGTGCGGCGGCCGATGTAAATTCGTCTCATACAAACTTATGCCATCTCGTAAGAGCGGCAGACCCTCGCCGCGCGGCCGCCGCTCCCTATATCACTAGGATAGAAGCGCGACACAGAGAGCGGTACGGAAGAGTGGAGGTGGCGTTTTACCGCCGCGGTACCGCGCGGTTTTGAAGGGATTCATACTATTTCCCGCTTCCGCACCGCTGTCTGTGTCGCGCGTCCTATCCTATCTCAAATGCTCTGGTAGCCTAGTTCATGAGGTAGAGAGAGAGAGAGAGTCTAAGCCCCGCGCTAATGCTTTTATCGGAGCTTCAACCACTGGCCTTTCGGTGAAGGAAACATCTTGAGGAAACCTGCATTCGATAAAAAAGAAATCCACCAATCCACACTAAGCTGGTAGATTATAGCCGATACACACTCGATGATAGGGAATATTTGGCCCGAGGGATATAATAATTATTTATTTCATACCGGTCTTCATGGAGATGCCTGGTCTTTGTCCAGCAGTGGACGTCTTTCGGCTGATGATGATGATGATGATTGTATTTTTTTATGGATTGAATAAAACGATTCGTAAAATTTGTATTCATCTATTTTTTCATTAATAATATGTTACATTCATTTAGTAAATCATATAGCAAATTTATATTTACAAGGACAAAATCAAACGGAAAAGTACAACTTGGTTTTTCGTTTAAAATTCGTATTTTTATTTTACATAATATCACTTAACGTTAACATCTTCTAAATCAGTAGTTCGGTAGTGGTGTTCACTCTCTGCGAATGTGCCCAACTGTTGGCGAGGCTTTGAGGAAACTTCGTGTAATTTTGAGCAACTTACTTTTCCTCACGCTTGATGAAATACACCGTGTTTTATTTATATATTATATATATTTTTAGTTTTATTTACCCCCAAACTCACTGAGCGTCAGTGGCCTCGGGGATAAGACGCGGCCTATCATATCGAAGGGTCCGAAGTTCGATCCCTGGCTACGCCATGTACCAATGAGTTTTTTCTCGAAACTTAAGTACATGACTGCTCTCAAACGGTGAAGGAAAACATCGTGAGGAAACCTACATACGCCGAAGAAGAAATTCTTAGGCGCAGTGAAGTCCACCAACCGCACTGGGCTAGCGTGGTGGACTGTAGCCCGAACGCCCTCGTTGAGAGGGTAGGCCTGAGCCCCAGCAGTGGGGTTATTTCATATTAGTCTGACTTACAGATAAACTGTATCTCTACGCTCGAGTTTGCGAGCTTGCATAGTCTACTAGTTGAGAAGTAAATATACAATGAAATTGTGACACAAAAGAGCAAAAGTCCTCGAGAAAAAGACTATCACGTCAAGAAGATGACAAGCTTCTAGGAGTTTGTGCTTTCTTTTAGGAGTTTGTGGCTTGGTTGCAAGACCTTTAAGCCATGTCTTATTTGAAAACTTTCAAACAATTCACTTTTATTACTTTTAAATTTTAAAGACAGTACTATAGGGTTGATTGTACATTAACACAGATAAAAAATGCACACACGATTTTTACTTTTTACTTGTCAGTTACGAACATTCGCAGAAACACCAGAGCACTACCGTGAGCAATGGCGATGTTTGGCGCCGTTTGCAATTGACGGGTTAGGCCTACGCGTACCAACCGGCCTGTGACGTGACACAACTCAGAATATACTGGTTTCCGTACACCTGTGTGAGCTGGGAACGTCACGGAGAAAATAATTCTACTTACGTCAAATTTATGCTGTGTGCTACAACAGTAATTTATTGACACATAAGTAGTGTTGAATTACAATGTCGCGTTTACGAAAAACAACATGCTACATACAGCATAACTGCCTGTGGAAATTCTTATACAAGCTGAAATTATACCATAAGGCTGTAACATTTCACCGGGAAGGTTTTTTAAAAGCAAATACACTGTTTTTAATCATTTTTGTGAACAAGTGCTGAATGTTTCTCTGAAGAAATTAGCCTGTCTATTCTGAGTTCTGTGTTTTACCATTGTCCACACTAAAATGGTGTAATAGAATGTTCAAACAGCATTTACAACGTCGCTTGAATATTGACATTAATCCATCACAGATAGTACTAAGCTTGACTTAAATCAATCACAGATTGTACTAAGCTTGACTTAAATCAATCACAGATTGTATTATTCTTGACAGAAATCAATCACAGATGTAGGTACTAAACGAGTAATGTACACGGAAACGGTCAAGACCGCACTCTATTCTGAAATAAAGTAATTTAGCGGTTATGAATTTTGAAAAATCTTGTTGAACATTTCATCCGCGATATTCCTCACTTCGATCATAGCATAGTGTGGACAAGCGTGTTATGACGTCACAAATCACAACACAATCTGCCTTGTCCAGGGCAATTGTGACGTCATAAGTCCGACGTCACAGGCACGTGTGGAGGTACAGACGCGTGCGCGACGCCTACTGGGAGCTGGCACTCGCGCGTAAGCTCAGCCAAGCTACTTTGTCGCCAGTCAAACTAGATCCTCGGTAGGCGGGACCCGCCTAACGTTTGGGTGTCTTTGTTAAGACGGCTTTTGCCAACTCGCCTCCCATACAAATTTTGAATGGAACGACCGATTCTGATGAAGCTTTGTACACGTATAGGACACGAAATGACGAAAAAGTGTATCACAAAATTTTATTACAGTGATTTGAAGTGTTCAAGGTTCTGCGTTCTAATTGAAAGTAAATTCGTTTAATATGAATTTGCGTTGACCTTCTGAAAGAAGGTATATAGGTTAGGTATACCTTTACCTAACAATAGCTAACTCGATTTAAGTTTTTGTTATAAATGTTAACACATGTTCTTTGTAATGAAATGAATGATTTCATTGAATAATTAGTAGAATGTGTCATTGGGTAAATTATGATTATTTTTAATTAAGTCACAACGAAAAAAAAACCTTCGGCCTTTCAATGCAAAGATATTAGAATTTAAATTTTGTATGGGAGATAAATTGTTACACTAGCGTCAGATGAGTTGGCAATAACCGTGCTAAATTGTGGTGTCTATTCTTAACTACTTGTGAAGCCGAAAGATCAGTTTACGACGAGGTGCTTCTAGATGTGCGTGATAGATAGAGCGATGATCCGCGTAAGGCGGCTGGCAGTGACTTGATGCAGGACCGCGTTCAACGGCCCGCATTATTAGGAGGCCTACGTCCAGCAGTGGGCCGGCGGCATAGGCTGATGATGTAGATGCGTCTAAAAAATCAGCCAATAAAGGCACTAATCTTGTAAGGGGAACCAAAAACGATTTATTTTTCACTCGGATGAGCTTACGTGTGGTAGGTACTCTGCACAACTAATGTGTCTACGATTTTAGTGACCTTAGGATTTTTTTAACCTTCAATGAGGTTGACCTCCGCTGGCGAGTGTCGCACCCAGCTACAGAGTATTGCAATCACATCTACCCTGTACGTGTTTATAGTATCTATTTAGACTTACTTAAGTTATTACGACTCTAAGAGATTAATTTACTGGGAAATTAGGCGCGGTGGCCTCACAGCGCCAGTGATCGTTCGCTTGGCCCCGGCTACATAGTTACATGATAGAATCCGATCTCTCTTTAAGAGTGGTTACAGTTAACCACACGTAAAGCTGTAACGCCCACTGAAAGCTATCTATGAAGCGTAACACGGCGTACAATTTTGACTTTGTTGTTTATGTGGGTCATCTAGTGGTTGTGAATTTCCACTAAATGTCGAAAAAGAAACCGGATTCTTGGGCCAAGCTGTACTGTGCCAACAACCGACAGGGCTAGTCGAGTTAGCTCGAGTTATCCGTAATTAACTGTACGTTATCTACTAGTTATATCCATGGCCGAGCCACCTAACCTAGCGTAAACGCGAATAAAACAATAACCTTCTAAATTGTCACAATAAAATAAACTTGAATACTATAACATATTAACTTTTTTAACATACACTTCACGTCAGTTTCGGCGTAAATTCGTTAATCATAATAGATATTCTGATAAAATCGAAATAACTTTTATTCACATTAATTAAAAGTTTAGAATATGTGTACGTTAGGGCTAGTTAGATGATTATTATTCGTGCACGGTGAATCGAGATCTTTGAATAGGTGGCGCTTTTTGGCTATACAAATCGATTTACAATGATTTGGTTTGAAATTTATACAATAACATAACATTATCCTATGAGTACAATGTTGTTTGGTGTCATTATTCCCTTGTCACACAATTTAATTATTGAATTACTCTGAAGTCGGGCGCGTTTTCGGAGAGGTGATACAGTATGAAAGCGATTTTGGTCTCTCCGGGGACGGTTGCGTAGTCGCCCTACTTCTCCTCTCTGAGTGTACCAGGAAAACAATCATTCTAAACTGAGACAATTCAAAAATAAATCTTACACGTCAAAATTATACACTAGGACAAACCGTGGGCTGATCGCTAGAACCGCTGAGTCAGAGCTCCAGCGACCTGCACCGACGTCGAGCCGCAGCCACTGTATCCAGAGAACATCCCTCCGACAAGAGACATGTCACATTAAAGCTTGGCTTACGAATACTTGGCTCAATTTGTTAAACGCCTATCTAATTTGAGTGCTACTTGAGCTTCGACTGCTGGAAGTCAAGCGGAAGCGAGCTCGACGTCTCCGGGACCTCGGCACCGCACGACGCACGTAGTCCAACGTTAAGTCTTACTTAAGGTTACTCTAGTCACACCGCCGCCGCGCCGCGGACGGCGGCCCCAACCAACAGAGACAAGAGTTATAAAGCGTATCGATTTAATGGAACTTAATATATTAAAACGTTTCAACGTAACAGACGCCCTCCCCGGCGCGGCGGACTCACCGCCTCGCGACTTACACTCAACAGTATTACGCTAAGTTGTCATAATTCAGTCATATTCTTTAATATACATGTGCAATAATACTCCATAGTCCAATAATATTTACAAGTTACCGATTCGCTAACAATAACTACAGACTCGACCGACGAGCGGCGGGCGCGGGCGGGGCGCCCACCGCCGCACATTTATTTAGTTTAGCTACGCGTGAGAAGAATTATTGTGTTCATGACTAACGGTTAAACTAAGTATTCGTTAACGTGATTACCCTAACCGTGCAACAGAGCTTTACATCGACTACTGGCCTAGCTGGCGGGCGGCTGCGCGTGCGGCGGGCGCGGCGGGCGCGGCGGGCGCTCACAGCTCGGTGGCGCGGCAGCGGCAGCGAGCGGTCAGTGCTTGTACTCGGGGAAGGCGCTGGACGATGCGGGCGCCGGCGGGCCCGGGCCGCGCGCGGGCGCCGGCGGGCCCGCGCCGCGCGCGCGCAGCGTCGCCTCGCTGCTGGAGCTGCCCGGGGGCGAGGGGAAGTACTCTCGGGGCGCGCGCGCCGCCGCCACCGCCGCCGGCACCGCGTCTTCACTCGCCCACCGGGCTAACTGTTGTTGAGCTTGAATAAATTCATCACTAGAAAATGATAGAGAAGAGAAACGGAGAGTCGTGGCGGGTGTCGACTCGCCGGCGGGCCCCCAGCTCTGAGGAATTTTGGTCGGCTCTTTCGAGGCTTCTTTCTGAGTATCCAATTCGGTAGGGTCAGACCTTGGAACCCGCCTGGGAGCATTGGCTTCTGTTGTGATATGATGATGCTACACGAGGCGCATCACCGAAACTGTCTATTCTGACGTGTATCAATCATAGGTACTTTCTGATACCTAAATGAAGTTTCTGATTGATAAAAACGAAACTAAAAGTATAATAATGTGCTTGTTGTCATAATACGTGGAATAGATGACGCGCCTCAATTGACTATGATGGTACAGTGTAGCGGTTAGTTGACTGCAAAATTAACTACAGATCGATTGAATCATTTCTTGGTTTTTAAATTGTCAAGAGAATTTTCAAAGAAAGTGTCTTAATTTTGTGTAATTTTAATTTGGACTTTATAGAATGTAATTTATAGGAATGCGCTTGTTCGTGTTACAAAATGCGCTATCTTAAAATTGAGCTTGTTAGTGTTACAAAATGCGCTTGTTAGAATTGCAAAATGCGCTTGTCGGTGTTACAAAATGAGCTTGTTGGTATTACAAAATGAGCTTGTTGGTATTACAAAATGCGCTTAATGATGTTAAAAATTGAGCTCGTTAGTGTTACAAAATGCGGTTGTTGGTGTTATAAAATGTTAAGGTGGTATTACAAAATGCGGCCTCACCTCTCGCTGTCGGGCGCGTCTCGCAAGCGTTCCGCATCCGCGGTCTCGTAGAGCGCGTCGTCGTCCGGCGGGACGCGCGCGTGCGGCGAGTGCGCGGCGTGCGCGTGCGCCAGCAGGCCGCTCCCCGTGGCGCCGGCGCCCGCGCTCCCCGCGCCGCCGCCCGCCCCGAACATGCCCGGGTGGTGGCGCCCGCTGCCTCGGAACCGGGGGTAGCCACCGAACCGAGGATCCTCCTCCCCGCCCGCTATGCGACCGCGACAACGACTGGAAGGTGCAAATTTTTTAATTAGACTCATAATTATGAGCTTAGCTCGAAAAAAAAAACTCTTAACCATTTTGTAGTTTTTATTTTATTAAAGGCCCAACCATTTATATCAATTACCAAACATGTGTGATTCGCTGCCAAAACCAGTTTTAATATTTTATATACATTTTATTTTTATATTTATTGTGTGTATTCCCGGCCCACATACACACTTAAGCAATAGGCGAGTAATGTTCAAGAATGCAATACTCACGGTGGCACCTCTCCGGGTTCGATCCTATAATGCCTGTCGGCTTCAGTCTCCGACATCCTTATGTCCTCAGACCCCGAGGGGCTCATGTGGCGACTGGAGTGGTGCTCCAACTGGCGGATCAGATCCTCCAAGTTCCTGATCCTGATGGGGCCGCACTGCGGGGCTTCATCTTCCTCCTCTTCACCAGCCCGCTGCCTCCTCAGCTCCGCTTCGTGGATTTTTTCAGCGCTCGGCGCTCGCTCGCGCTTGTATTCGTATTCTTGCAGCGCGCGCAGGTCGCCCGACCCTCCAGCCACGCCAGCGATCGCTCGCTGAGCAGCCGCTGACTTCAGCGCCACGATTATGTTCTCATGGTAGCCGTTTAGATCCTGAAAGTTTTAGTGTATTGGGTATGTAAGTACGAGTAAACCTTTCTCATAGGGCACATGCTCGAGAGAGCTAGAGATGAGAAGGGTTATAGTGCATAACGCTACTCCAGTGCGGGTTGGTGGACTTCACATGCGCTTAAGAATTCCTTCTTCGGCGTATGTACGTTTCGTCACGATGTTTTCACCGAAAAGCCTTTTGTATACGACCTTATGAACGTGAGGCGACCGTGTTAAAAAATTGAGACGCGCTTTTCGCCTCTTCTCCTCAAAAACCACCGTATGAATTGGAATAGGGTTTTCATTGTCATGGATAGCTTGTTCTTCGGCAGGATAAATTACTAATTTCTTCATTGATTCAATTGTATTACACAATTTCTCTTCCATTGTGTTTGCAACAACCATTGTATCAGCCCAACGTCCATTGCTGGACATAGGCCTGCCTCAACGGCCGTGGGTTCTGCGACATATGTGATATGCCACAGCCACTTCGTTTGCTAATCCTTTCGGCTATGTCGGTAAGCTTAGTTCTCAGTCGGATCGGTATTCACAACAATGACTTCTTGAAATGCTTTATACATATTGTGATGTGAGGAAGTGAAGCATACCTTAAACTTATACTCCATGTCCGCGACCGCGCCCGAGGGCTCCTGCCCGTCGGACTGCGAGCACACCTCCAGCTGCTCCGACTGCGAGTCATCCCCCCACTTGTCCTTCCCGTCCACGGCGCCGTAGCCATGCTTCTTCAGTATACCCTTCTCAGGCAGTTTTGCCATTGAATTGGGATTAACGTCTATGAAGGCTATGTCTTCTTCACCTGGAATTTAATAGTAATTGTTATTAATAAGCATATCTAGCAAGTGTTTTTCTGTTCTCATAACTTAAAAACTACTGGACCGATTGCAATTTGGATTTAGCTATGTAAAATTGCCCATTGAAAATTTTTGTAATAGGAAATCTCAGAAAAAAATGTAATTGGCTGAATCTGCACATTTTGTAGATTATAATAGCTTTATTTGGCACAACAAAAGAAACACCGTAATTCTTATCAATAATTTATGTTACGATCAACATGGTTTTATCGCGGAATAATAAAATAATAGTAGATTTACCTGAATGGGTAGGTTCGTCTTCACTTCCAGAATGAACACGTTTCATTTGCTTATGATCTCTGTAAGTTATAAAAATTAAGCATTAAAATAATATTAGAGGCAAGGCAGTATTAATAATTTAAGAAAAATAAAACATCATCTACATATATAAAAAGTAAATTTAAAAGTTTACTTACGGATATCTACTAGTTGTTCCTCCCCCCGCCATGTGATTTCCATGTCTGAAGATAACTCGCTGAGAATCTCCGCGGCTGAAAATATAGAACAAAAATTAGTTAATTAGTATTTACAGAAGCTAAGGAATATGCCTAAAAGCTGCCGTGATATCTATCATTGTCATAGTACTTTTAAAGGCAATGATAATTAATGAGGCACTAATTATAACAATGTGGGCTACAAAATTTTATGTGCAAAATTATGGCACAGTTTCAGTAAACAAAAAAATAACAGTGAATACTTCTATTTTATATGTTAAAACTAAGTGTAACTCACACAAATAAAATGTACACATACTTATTTAGAAAAGCGTGTTGTAATACGCGCGAAAAACAGTGTGAGGTTGTGCTTGGTCACACTATGAACACTGATAAACGAATAAATAGCGGAGTCTATCAAAAGTTTCGTAGTATCGAAGCATTGGAGTTAAAGCTAGGTAGGTGATATAAAAGCAAAAATCGTGAGCAGGAAAGTAATTATAGAGCAGTGAGACGCAGACCAGACTAGTTTCACGCCAAGCCTTCGACGTACCTCAATAGATTTCTGTTCGAGTAGACCAGATCCATTAAAAAAGGAAACATAGTTTTATTGTCAGGGTAAAATAATTTGTCCGTTGAATTAGTATCAAAGACTTTCCATTTTATTGACCATAGTTAAGGTTAGATACCAATTCAACTGAGGCAGTAAAATAAAATAAAAGGATAATCAAGATCGGGGTCTAAAGTTGAGAATATAAGAACGAACATACAGTAAAAGAGTTTGAAACAGGAGTAACTAAAGTCAAAGGTAGCGTACCTAAAGGTGTTGTTGAAGGAATGCATCTTGCCACCATCGATGGAGATGTCCTCCTGTGAGTTATTGGAGGTGGTGGAGCCGGCAGCGAAGCTCTTCGTGCTCGGTTTCTTCACGTAGGGAGGATCGTATTTCGGCAGCGGATTCTTTTTCCTGGTGCAGGCGTGGCGGAGGAACGCACACTCAGATCAATCGATTATGTTTACGAAATCGAAACGTTTTGGGCCAATCTAATCGGAATCGAGAACACCTTCGATTTGCATGAGAATGAGAATTTTGCAGATGATGTTTTCGTTTCTGATACGAGTAGTAAGTTTGTAGCAAATTTTGAATGGAAATGTTAGGGAGAAACAACAGTTGATGCCACTCATCGCCACGGTAAAAATGACAAAATGTATTAGAATGTTGGTTGTGAAAATGTTGTGTAATGTGTAGTTCATCTTTTGTTCCTCGCTCTTGTTATCTTCAATTATTGACAGCAATTACTGGTGCTTTTGGATATTTCAATCAATTTAATCAAATCTATTATGGAATTTTTGAATTGGACTGAATTTAACTTTTCGTTTCATTCCTCTTGGGAATTAGATGTAATGTAATCATGAAAATATATCAAGAGACTGATCTTAGCTTAGTTATAATAATAAGCTCCTTCCAGTAACGTTCGCTCTTTAATTGAATAATTTCTATGTTTATCTTTGAAAGGCAAATGTGCTTTTCAATGAAGGCTTTTTCTTAGTCTGGTAATTTCTGCATGGAAGAAGTTACAAGAAATTGCAGCAATCTTTATACCGGAAAGATCTCATTGATATCTTAAATATAACATTAGGCGTTTCTAACTAGATAGACAGCTGCTTGAAAGAAGAATCCGTGCATCGCACATTCGCTTCTCGTGCAAAAGTTGATAGAATTTAGTGGTAGTGATTGGTGACATTAGAGTCGAGCGATCTATATCTTCTCCAGTTTGTAATGTATCATTTCAATTGACTATCCGTACATACCTCGAACGTGGCACTAAGTTACGGGTCACATACCATCCACTGCAGTGACGTCACGGCAGTGAACCGACTCTGTAACTTGCGTGCAAGCGTTAGGACGTTACGTGTGTGGGTGGCGCGTGACTTGGTAAGTTACAGAAGATATAGACGCGAGCGCGCCGCCGGGTCGCGGTCTGCGGCGCCCGGCGGCGCGGGCTCCGACCAAGAAAGGAAACGAAAACGAGTCACAGTTCACATAAGCCAATGCATACATCCAAGAGCCCAGAATCTTAAGGGTTTGAGTCGAGAAGGTGTCTCGAGTACAACGAGGAAAGCCTTGTCGGCATGCAGCGAGGCGGCCGGACGGCGAGGCCTCGCACTGGGCGAGTGGCGCGTGTGCGCGTGTGTGGCGGTGGCGGTGGCGAGTGCGCGCGTGGCGAGTGCACGCGTGGCGAGTGCACGCGTGGCAAGTGCACGCGTGGCGAGCGACGCGGCCCGGCCGCCGGCGCGGACACAGAACCACAGATCAAATGCAGTTGCGGCGCGCCGACATCGACTGAGCCGACGCGCCACCCGCCAGCTAGCTCTACGACCACAACGTAAACCACATAACAACGTATCGTTAAAACAAAACAAAACAAATCGTGGACGTAAATACGAACAGAAATATCAACGCTAACGTCTATATAATAAACATACAAGTATACGAAGGTGACGATTTAAATTTCTTCTTAAAGACTACCTTTGGTCTGTTTTCTGCTCACTAACCTTAGGCACAGGAAGAAGTTTTTGTGTACTACGACTGACCTGTAGCAGAGAGCGCTCAGGGCAAATACTATGAATACCCCCCCTACCACAGACATGAGCACCGCCACGAGGAACACCGTGTTCGAGCCGTGGTAGTTCTCTGCGCCCAAAGAGAAGAGAGTAAGTCGCGCGGCCGCGGTCGGTGACGTCAGGCAGGGGTGGGAGCGTGAGGTCAGCGACGGCGGCGGCGCGCGCGGCACGGCCGGCGCCGGCGGGAAACATCAAACAACAACAATCGTCGGTATATACACGACACTTACACGACATAACAGGCACGAGCGACAGTACAGTGCAACAAACACCGACACACCGAGTACGGGGTGTTACCTGAAACAGTACGCCATCCAGGCGAAGCCCACGAAAACCGAAAGCACGACCCCAAGTAACAATATCACCATGTTGATGGTGCTCATCTTATTGCCTTCGTGTTCACCTGCAAGAGAGGGGTTCCCCGGCGTTAGTGCGCCGGCGCCGCTCGCGCCGAGCCACGCCCGCTCCGAGCAATGCGCAACCCTACGACACCACGTCGTCTGCATAGCTTAAAACAAACTTCCGGCTAATTTATTCATATCGATTACAAAACACATATTTGCTAGTAATAACCTCCCAAAACATAAAACTAGAGGTGGTCATGAATGTTATAGGTGCAACAATAACAGAAGAAATACTTGGTATCATTATAATAGAACAAATACTGATCTTTGTGAGTTATGAGTTGACTACAAATTTAAAGTAAGTATATTGTATAATACATTTTAGTGTATTGGAAAATAACATCAATGCAGCTCTAGAATATATTTCTGGGATAATGATTTCTTTCGTACTTTGGTAAGCATTGCTCGGATACGTTTGGCCGAATAGCACTGATCATTTAACATGGATGCAACATGAGTAGGGGGAATATTTATAGAGACAATTGGACACCTGAAATCATAAAGTTGTACATGAGATTATAAGAATTGATATTTCAAATAACTATGTAGAATGTGTCGTAGCGTGTTTCATTATTTTCTTTCTTGATAACTTCTTTATTTGGTAGAGGTTTGAGGATTTTCTTCATTGCCTTAGTTTTCCATTGTATATCCTGGGTCAATGTCTTATCATTGGTCTTATCGGTAAAGGCTTAGTTTCCATGAACGTTAGAATCACGTTATGATATTACTCGTTAAGTTAACCTTATTTATGTAAGAATTTTAATAAATGAGAGACAACTTATCAGGCGACGGTAACATTAGCCACTTATTTAGTATTCCAGTCGTCTGAAGCAAGTTTCTGTGAAGTTTTCATTATCTATATTCTCTTAAAAGTATGTAAGTACATAGTTGATTCTTTAAGTTACGTTCACTTACGTAGCATAGTTTATTTTAATTTGTTCACCTATGTAACAGTGTCATCTTTAAGTTTATTCACCTACATAACAGTGTCATCTTTAAGTATGTTCACCTACATAACAGTGTCATTTTTAAGTATGTTCACCTACATAACAGTGTCATCTTTAAGTATGTTCACCTACGTAACAGTGTCATCTTTAACTGGCATCGACTCACCATACGGTGTTTCCTTCTTGGTCATGTTGTAGGCGGCTTTAGTGGCGTTGTCTGGTGTGTAAGGGGTCGGGGTGGGGGGCATGGCGTCGGGGTGCGAGCAGTCGGGGCCCGTCCAGCCGTGGTGGCACACGCACTTGTTCTCATTCGAGCATGTCTGAAAAATAGAGAATAATACATTGATACTGATTTCTATATTTAATAGAAATTTATTTTATTTTATAATATTTATTTAAAACATATATATATATAATAAAATAAAATAAATCATCCCAAACAACCTCCAGGCTGATGCTCCAGAAGATCGGCACCCTTCTGAAGGAAAAGTCCGGCGATACTCGGGCCTGAACCTTCTATATCAGCCGCATCAGCCTTTTAACAAAAGGTTTGTTGCAAATATTTTTTTAAAATTTTATTTTTAGCGATTTTTTACTTTGGAAATTGATTATCTAAGGCAAAACATTACATTGTACACGATGTATTATTTGCTTCAATATTTCTCTTGCATTCCTGAACTAAGTCCTTAACTCGGAAGATATGTTATTGTCTGTCAAATTTTCCCATTTTTGTCAGGAAAATCTACGTTCAGAATTTAGTACTTTTCGACTTATTTGAGAGACAGACGGACAAAAAGTTTCACTATAAGAAACGGATCCCTAAAAGGAACATTAACTAAACTACAAGTAGGCATCTATATAATGTTACTGAAACACGAAAGAATAGCAGACAAGGAAAAAGTATTCCAAAATACACGCAACAAAATTCCCAAGTACGAGATATATTTCTGTGATGTTACAAAGAACAACTCCGGTAATAATTTCCATATAACACCAACAACCAACTTCGTAACTAAAGTTAAATGTTTGATTTGAACCATTTTGAACACACGATACGAGGAGAAACAAAACTCATCGACAGCTGAACAAATGCCTACGTTTCTTTAAGGCTGCTAACAATTAAGTTTGTTTGAATTGGAAAGTTCGGGTCTGGTACGTTTTGAAAGAAGCGTCTGAAATTTCAGACGGTAATGAAATAACAAAGATAACAGGAATATTGAGCAACAAAATTTTGTGATGTGGGAGCAGTCTGCCATTGACTTTATACCTACTCAAATACATTATATATAATACGCCTTACATGCAATACGCACTTTTTGAAAGATAAGCGTTAGGTTTAAAATTTAGACAGGAATATTGAGTATAGATGTACCAAGTCGCACCTTTAGAATGAAAGTGACTTAATCCAAAATTTATGTAAATTTTACCAAAATGGAAATCGAACTCAGGATCTCGTGAGTCTATTTTCTAAGCCAACGTAGCGGTAAAGGTGGGTCTGAACCAATTTTATTCAATTCACAAACCTATTCAGGTACGGTCGACTGCACGTCAGTGGAAACAAAACCAGTATAAACTGGTCTTTCTTATTATTGAAACTTCCCGATAGGCTGAGCCAGCTCAAGGTCAAAGTGTTTCTACTGACGTGCCGTCGACTGTATGTATTCACGTACAAAAAGTTTCGTAGCTGCCTTCTGACTTGAATTTGATTAGATTGCTTATTAAGTTATTAGGTATTAAGTACTTACTCATAGAGAATGGAAACGAGAAAGCTTTACACAACTATTGACCTAAAGCAAATAACAATTTTTGTTCGACTCTCCATACTCGACACAATCCTATTTACAGATCGCTTTGAAACTACGGTTGTTAATTTGACCAGAAGTGAAACCACATTACCTTAGTTACAAATTGGTCGAAGGTCTGACTGCAGTTCCAGTTTACGTTGGCGAGAGTTTAGGCGCAAATTGATGAGTTCACTGCCAAATCTACCCCGTAAACTTCAACGTATCTATACAATGCGGTTACTAACTTTTAACGACTCTGTCGTGACGTTTTATGTATACTCCAGGTACAAAATGTTAGATTGCTCCATTAAAAGCTTACTAACATATCACGCTTACCAATTTTAGTTGCGGAAAAGATCACCGCTCTCTTAATTTTGGTTAGATATACATACAAATCTTTACGCTACGGGGTAGGCAGAAAGAACGGATTGCCGAGTATCGCGTTTTTAAGTATATAGGCGATGGCTGAAAAGCATCGTTTCGCTTTGATGCAGACGATATCATCTACATGGATACAAATTCAAATAATTTATTTCAGACTGTGGCCATAGGTTATGTTAGTACCTACACAATAAAAAATGCGGCGCTACTGGAAATATAAAGTTTAGTGAATATTTTTAAAGTGCCTCGAAACAAGAAGAAGTACAGAGACAAACTATGAAACTACCAAGAACATGTGTTCCTCTGCTCGGATATACTTATTCGCAGTACGAAGTTATTTAGAACTAGAGACTGAATGCGGAATGAACGAAGATGTAGATAGCAATGGATAAGTTTCGAGTGTTGCCAGATAATTATACATATTTTGCTCTCAACCTAAAAATACAGTATAGATGAAACATACACCTACATAAGTAGCTTGACATTAAAAATCTTCAATGCATAAATATCGTTCACCTCGAATGTAGAAATTTATAGAAAAATGTCAAACATTATTACAGTCATATCTGACTCTTAATATTTTAGAGATATACTTCCGTCCAATCTATTCCAATTAGAAAACAAATTTAGTAAAAATTCTGAAAACAATGTCGTTTGCCATTTTTTTGCACTACTCTATTTTATATGTTTATCTTTGCCCGTTTCTTTATTTTTCAACATTCAGAACCAAGCAACGAACTGGACAAATGTGTCAAAAAAACCGGACTTCCTATAATTTTTTGAACGCAATTCTACATAATTTTGAAAATAAAGGGAACGAATTTCAGCAAAAATTTGCTATCTTCAATCAATTAGGGTGCTTTCCCTCCAGATACGGTTTGTTTATTCCATCCTGTATAGTAACTATGAGTAAAAGTGCGAAAGTCTAAAATGTACTAGAAATCTCATTAGTTTCAAACCTTTATACGGGTAACTCTGGCAACACTGACGTGGAGTCAGCACGTTCATTGCTCATACCCTGGGATAAGTTACGGTAGCTTTTGGGCGAAGTTGGGAGCAGACGAAGTTTGAATGACTTTTAAGTTTGGTTTGTTTTAAACGCCTTTAAGTACATGCAGGGGTATGTCAGTGATTATTCGTCGGAACGCAAGTTGTACCTATAGGTATCAAGAAAATTGGGAGAAGGTTATATAACAATAAATAATTACTGTTTCACGTGTTCTTTAGGTCATTTTAATGGAGTTTCTTCGTAGAGAAAACATTACCGTACTGCCGTACTACTTAGTTAGTGCTTCCACAAATACTTTTTCACAAATGTTTGTCTAAACCTATATACCTAGTTGTGTTTTGTGATTATTTTTACCGACTTCCAAAAAAGAAGGACGTTCTATGTACGGCTGTATGTATGTTTTTTTTAAAATGTCGATTTCAATAAGTGATGAAGAACTGTCATTTCGACGCCGGCTGAAATACTAAATGTAAGTGCTAGCCTTTTGCCATAAAAATCAAAGAAAAATAAGTTTATGACATTTTATTAATTTTTTCCCCACAGTGTGTTGAAAACGTCGTATGACACACGTGGGCATTGGTCGGTGACACGTTTCGGCTTCATTATGCACTCGACTTCGGCTCGTGCTGTGCACTCCAGCCTTGAGGGTAATGCCCGTAATGACCAAAATGTCAAATTTCAACTTTGTGCCTTCATAATCAGACCTACTATGTAGTTAAAGTTGTATAGGACAGAGTTGGTGGCGCATTTCACTACCAGAATAACACGGTGCAGCAGCCAGGGCTACTCAACCGATCGGAGAGCGGCCTAACTGAATTGGACGGGGCCGGCCGGCCACCGCACGCTCGTCTCACCAATCTGATTTGCGACCGAGAGTTGGGACGCGCTGCCGTGTACCGCGATTCGGTTAACGTGCATCAGTTACTGTTATTCCGAAGGTAAATATTAGAGCAGACGGTACATGGTTGTTCTGTACTTTATGATGTTATCTTGTATCAAAATCAACAGCCTAATAATTATGTCAACACTGTCAGCACATGTCTACCCTCTCAATTAGGGCGTATGGCGGGCAATTATAGTCCACCACGCTAGTCCAGTGCGAGTTGGTGGACTTCATAATTTTGTTACGTATAAGGAGAATACAACTCACACATATGGCAAACCTTATGTCCAATAGTGCACGTTACGAGATGTCGTAGATTTTATTGTAAACGCACATAATATTATTTGAGACGGCATAGAATAAGATTCGCGAGATTTTTAAACCAAGATAAGTATTCAGAATTAGTATATATTTTATTTATTTAGTGTTCAGACTCTGAAATACGATCCAACGATGAAGCAGTTGAAAAATATTCTAAATGGCCAATCACGGAGCGGGAAGATTGACTGAAAGTCATGCAATATAGCTAGGAAGCGGGCCGTAAGTACCCCGGCAATGAGCCCCAATGGACTGATAATAATGATAACGACCGCCAGCCTTTTCCCATCATTTAGGGCGCTAAGACGCTTTCTCTCATCTCATAAAAACAATTCACCCAACGTCATTTCTTGTAAAGTTGGATATAGGGTTTAGGAACCGCACGGTTAGATGTGGCGCGACCGTGGCGTAGTGTGAAAGACGCTGCATGTTACAACGAGAGGTTCGACTTCGATCTCCGGTCGTGCTATGTACTGTCGACCGCACGTCAGTGGAAACACCTACCTACCTTTAGTTGGCCTAGCCTATTAAGGAGTTTCAATAAGGTATAAGGTATTGGTTTTGTTTCCACTCACGTGCACTCGACCGTATCTATGGATTTTTCTTGTTTAAGTAACACATTAACTCTCGAACGGTGAAGGAAAACATCGTGAGGAAACCTGCTTACGACGAAGAAGGAATTCATAGGCGCATGTGACGTCCGCCAACATTCGTTGACAGGGTAGGCATGTGCCCCACCAGTGGGTACGTATTAATAGGCTGTTGATTTGAATCACAAGAGAGCAAGTAATCCGCTGCTACTTAAAAATTGCGCCATCGGGTTACGGACAGAGTGGTCAAGTTATAATTAACGGCGTCCGAACGAGGTCCGAGCGGCCCAATTAAATGAAATTGAATTAAAAACTCCACCGAGCGCGGTACACACCGCTTTGATGTAATTTTTCGGGGAAACTACACTGCACGTACGTCCACTGGTTAGGACAAGTGAGATAAATCAGTATACATGTAATGTAATTTTAGTAATTTATGACCAAGACTACCTATCTTTTGTGGGCGTTATGTCCAATTGTCAAAATATACAATGTCAAAATGTCCAATGTTAACATGTCCAGTGTTAACAGGTCCAAGTGTCGAAGTGTCCAAAAACACATACTATTATTTTTAAGATCATTATAGATATATTATGTCGACCACGTATCGGAGGACGCAGCGCAGGCAGGCCTCCCACAAGGTGGACCGACGATCTGGTGAAGGTCGCGGGACCCAGCTGGATGAGGTTAGCGCAGGACCGGTCGTCGTGGAGGTCGTGTACAGGCTGATATGACGATGATGATGATGATGATAGATATATTGACAATTGGGCGTAACCCCACAAATACTATTTTAGAACATTTTAATTTTCATGATTAAACTCACCATGAAATTATCAAACCAAAACAATAATTACGTTATAAATACAATTTTGATATACGAGACTTATGTACTAGTACATTTAATTTTATACAACCAGGGGGTAAGTACAAGCGGTAGGGGATGCGTTTCATCCCCAAGTGGCTATAGAAGACGAGTTTGATACACATAACGAAGTTACCGCGACATCGCGACGCAAAAATTGAATAACAAGCGTTGCACGCTGGCACTCAAACTATTATAGAACTCAGTGTAACCCTTAAAGTTTATCTTGTTGAAGTTCTTATTTTTAAGAAATATTTTGCTTCGGCAGTAACCACAGCTAGCAAAAGCATTAGCAGCTAGGAAGTACGCAGGTAAATGAAATGTCAGTAACAAATAAGTCGTCAAGATATGAAGATTTGTAGTCGGACTTCTAATTCGCTCTAGGAAAGGTAGTAAAGTGACGTTTACCGGGTTGGCAGTTTTTGATGGAATAAAAAGTGTTGTGACAAAAAGATTACCTTCAACCAATTAAAACGGGTTCCCTGAAAAATGCCTCAGGGAACAAAACAGTATAGAACTAAGGTTCTGTAGAGCTATATCACATCTGAACAGAATAGAGGCATTCAGTGCACAGGCGGAATCAGATTTCATTTTTTCATAAGGTAGATTACTTACCCCTTTAGCAGAGCACTCGTTGTTGTTGTGATCCGTGGGACACTTGGTGTGGTCCATGAATGGGAAGATGGAGGTGCAGGTCTGGTTGACGCAGACCAGGTTGTCCCCGCACGGGGTGCCGTCGCGTACCAAGCCCAGGGGGTTGATTTCAGCGTGCTGCGGTAGTCCCGTTGTTGCCCTGGAAATATTGGCCAGTTTTCTTGCAACAATGTCAAAATCAAAAATCTTATTGCAATTATGATACATACAAGGTGTTACGTTAGAACTGTTGGAAATAATTTTGGGCAGTTTTTGATGTGGCATCAGTGAGTCGGAATGTACGACCGGGGCTTTGGAAAAGTTATCATAATTACTTATAAGGGGAAAGGAAGAGACAAGAATACCCACAGTTAATATTGTTGGAATCAAAAAATGTGCTGAGCATGTCTAGTGCATAGTGCATGTTCGAAATGGTATATTTTTTATCAGATGGTGAAAACTTCTAGTATTTCCTCTAGTGTACCCAAAATATCTTTCTATTGTGCATCCAATGATTTCGTCGCAGGCCGCAGTTGCAGGTCGGTGAATTGTTCTTAAATTGCTATCAGAAGTAGGTATAGTAGTTGATACGATGTCTTTATTACTCACTTGCACTCAAACTCGTTGCCTCTGATAGTTATCAGAGCTCTGGTGTAGTATTCATCCATGCCCGGCACCATTGGATTCCGATGGCCTTGTTGGCACTGCAGGGTTCCACATCTTATGTTCCTGTGGAGTCACATATAAAGATCGTGTCAGAATCGTCGCTATAACCAATAAATAAATAACCAAACCCTTACCTAGCTCGTAAAACTGTAAAGGTTGGTAACAGAGCCCTTGCCGGAATTAGTCTTGTGGGGAGTTCATAAACTTTGGGCAATTACTTACTCTGTGCTTTGGGATGGGTTTCGGCTTCAGAAGTCCTACTTAGAACATTTCAAAGAATTTGATCCCTGTAAAACCGAATATAAAGTACCTGACTATGGACTAAGTAAGGACTTGTTGGTAGAAAAAGAGAACAACAGTCCTTTCTGACAATTAAATAGTTTCAGAATTACAGGATTTGTGTTGAAGAATTATCTTCGAGGTTCAAGTGGAGTCTGTAAATGATTTTGATTTTTTAAATACAGTCAAAGGAAGATAATGGATCAGGTTATCGATACTTACTCCGTATCGCACTTGATGTAATGCCCATTGACATCCTTCCCACAATGGCCAGTCACGACGCCCTTTGAGTTGAACTGCTCAAAGCACTCCTTATCAGCTCCCAAACTCCCCGTCCCCCAGATCATTTCGCACTGCCGGGCGAGGGTCGGGCACTGTCCAGCGAAGCAGTACCCCTTCCCTTCGCAGGGTTCCCCATTCTTGTGGTGAGCGTCAGGAGGGCAAGCGCCAGAGTGGCCCGTGCATGTTTCTTCCAAGTCGCACTCATTGCCCGCGTCTCGGCATACGACGCCGCGAGGTTTTAGCTGAGGATTTTAAATTCATTAACATCATTATGATGCCTTGATGATTGTGGTTTTACCATGACTATCCTGGTTGTTATGACGGGTCTTTGTGGTTTGGTCACAGAGTACATTATATATGGTTTGATTATGGTAATATAAACTGCTGCTCTCCTAATTCTTCTATAGGTCTGAAAACTTCATTTCGTCGATTTTAGGTAGGATCTTAATACATTGGTGTCAATAAAATATACGAGAAACTTTGAAATTGTTACTGACTAGGCACATTACACGACATTATGACGATGTAAATAAGTTGTGGTGTTTGAACAATGATCTCACCTGGCATCTCTCACAGCACTCTCCTGAAGCGCACTGGGCTTCTTTGGTTAATCTGCAGGTGTAGGGGTCGCAGCATGGGTTCGAGTTCTGGCACTCCGCAATGGTCCCGCAGTCGCACTCCTCGCCCTCATCCAGTCTCCCGTTGCCACATTGACGATGGATTACCAGCTGATGAGAATATGGTAATTAGAAAATGTACTTGTATTATCTAGTAATGAGTTGATGATTGTTGCAAGGAAGGAAGGAAGAAAAGAAAGACGTCTTTCTTGATTCATGGAATTATTTTTCTTGAGGAGAACGATATACCCCTCGACAAAACAATAATCGAGAAAATTTTAATAAGAATGAAAATGCAGAGAATAACAGAACAGAAATAGGTCACTAAATATCTGATTGAAATATCCTCAGTAACCCAATCAATCAAACAGGAAACTGAAATATGTGTAATACTACACGAAAAATTCAAAAAGAAGGTAACAAAATCTAATCAGATTTCCATTACGAGTGCCGTACAAAAAGGCCTTGAGCCGACACGTGTAAGATCTTGTAAGATAGAGAGAGAAAGTAGACAGCGTGCAACCCAAGATCGAGAAGAATAAAGCATTCGCATCCCCGTACCTCTGCAATCATCGTCCGATAAATATGTAAACGTGGCAAATCGAACCGGGAGTGGAGGCTGCTGCATTATCATTCGGCAGTATGTAAATTTATTCCAATAAACCGCCGGGAGCGCTTTCGTTATAATATATTCGCAAACGAAGAGATAATTCTACGGGCAGTATTACCATAACTTTTATTAAAGGAGTGGGCTGTAAGGAGTTCGACCGAAGCGACGACAAACAATGCCGCGGCTCCTGATTAATTTTCGACGTGAAAATCTGTTTTGCATTCGAATCAACCGCGGCGTGTTAACGGGGGAGTATTGTGCCCACGACGGCTGCAGCCGGCGACGTGTTTAGTATTCAAATACTTTTGCAGGACGTTTCTAGCTGCTCAGATAAAAGTGAACGAAATTTTGCATGTGGTTGTTTGTTGTCAGGGAATTTGACCAGGGTTTTGGTAGTAGCCTTTCCCAATATGCTTTTTGTCTGTCAACGTCTGGTGAACCGATTATGCTATTTGGAACATAATATTAAGGAAATGTACATATATTTCTAGTACTTTCACCACGTAGGTACCTCATTGGGTTTGTTCAAGAGGCACAAGCCCTGCCCGATCCTGAGCTCGTTGATGTAGTCGTTCTTGGAGCAGTCGGAGAACTTGTAGGGCTGCACGTTCTCCAGGCCGACGATGGACTGCGCCATGATGCAGCCGTGCCAGTCCCGGCAGAAGCACTGCTCGCGCCCGTCGTCGTGGCTCATTCCTGGACAAGCATGGGAACAGTTTAACCGCAAAAAAGAGGTGACGTACAGTTGAACCAATTAAATCATGATCCACTCGCTTGAAATCTTCAAAATAGTTAAAGTTTTACGTGAAACCGCCCTTTGTTGCCACTTGTGTCAACACCACTTCTTCGTTGTTCATAAGTGCTGCTATGTCGAAAAGTACAAAGGTTGGAGCAAGTTGGTATAGTATTGCCCGAGGCGGGCCGCTGTGCCGCGGCGTGGCGCTAGAGGGACTCCGGAGTATGTAGCCAGTATCCGGAGTCCCCCGATTTGCGTCGAGGATGGTCACCGTGGGGTTATAGTGGGTACATCACCCGGCTTTGCCCCCTAGAAGGTCAGGTGTGCATAAAACATTTCTCCACGTGAAAAAAAGTTGCTATATAGATACTTAGTATTTGGTTCCATACTCACCAATGTTATGCCCGATCATGTGCGCCATTGTGCCAGCGAGCAAGTGCGGCTCGTAGGTATTGGTGTCAACCGATATCCCGACTGACTTCGGCGTGCACATGGTGTCGGGAACTGATATACCGGATTCACCGCCAGGAAACGTCAGGCCCCTGGAAAATAAAGTTTGGATCATTGAGGTATTATATACAGTAGCTACTTCAAACAAAAGTTATGGTATTATCTTTATATACACAGACCTATGTTATGGTATAATTATCTAGATTACAGCGGGCGGAGCACGCGGAGTGCGCTCCTTTCTCGTAGATAACATTCAATTCGTACAGATGCGACTTTGTCTGAATATGAATGAATTTCACCGAAATATGGCAGCCCCGCCACCTGAGTTGGTGCCAATGTACACCAACTCGTGTCTTCTCTAGTACGTAGTACATATTACCTCGATGGTTTGCATAAGATTAATGGCACTGCCATCGTATTTTGACGATGTTTGTTAGAGCGGAAGTACACCTTGGCAACAATAATCAGAATAAATCAAATGATATCAATTTCATGTTGTTATTAAACCGTGTGCGTGGTCTTGTTTTTTAAAATAAAAAGTTGTTGATTATTTTTAATTTATGACACTGATCATCCCTAAACGACTGTACTGAGTTCAGTTGCACAAAGGAACCAACCGAACCAATGAGACTGAATAAGGTTCAGTAGTTCGGTACCGGACTAAGCAATCGAACTACCGTTGAGACTAAACCGGTTGGGAGAACTACAAAGTATCTTTTCACGACATGACACTGCTCGTTTTAAAATTAAACATCACCATTCACCAAGTCCCCGCAGGATAATTTAAAAAAAGCTAAAAATTTATATCACGAGACCATCTAAAATAAGCATACCTTCTCGACGAAATTTAAAAGGTGCGTGTAAACCTGCGAGGTTGTCGTAAAACAGATAAAACCCATGCGGTCAGCTTGTCCCTTCATGGCAAGCCCCATATTAAAAGGCCATTATAATCTTTAATGTGGGCTCTGGAGGAACATGGCTTTCAGGCGGCCAAGTAGATACAACATACGTGTCATTTGGGTAATTTAAAATTAATTTTTGTTGTTGAGTTAATTATCTATTTGGTGCTGAAAATACGTGTTTAATAAAAGATTCACATAAAGTCTACCTAAGAAAAGAACAATACAAGTTTGGTTAGTTTGATTAGGTCCGATTCTGAAGGCACACAAGTGTTATGGAGGCACAAAAGAATTATACGCGACATATATAAAACCTTTTTTAAATATAGTTTTACGGCCAGTTGGAATCAAGTCCTTATAGGCCAAAGCGTAGTTAAAAATCACATAACCACCACAGATCAACATCGTGCTTACGATCTACATAAGTACTTGTAGTACCTTTCACTTACAATAAACTATTATCGGTACTCGGTGGTTTATCTTTAACAACAACATCCAACACGTCGGATGGAGCTCAGACCATAAACCTTTTTGGTCCTTCGAGCCGGATCATTCCTGGAACTGAACTATGAGACTAAAGAAGGCAGTGGAAGATAATGCCGACACTAATTTTAGTGCTATCTTTTAAGTGAAAGACAGCACTAAAATTAGTGTCGGCATTATATAGTTATTATTGTAGGCACTGCGTGACAGTGCGTCGTAGTGCTGTCATATTTTTATGTTGTGCCATCAGAATCGGACCTAATATCAAAACCAGTCTTAACTTCAGTTTTAACCTGAGAATTTGTCGGGAATAACTTTAAGTTCAAAAGCAGGCCGATCGTATCGACATCAGAGACGAATTGGACAAACTTGCTAACAAGTTGCGATATCCAACGGAGCTGCAAATTGCTACAAAGATTATTATGTACCTCGGACTCCGGAGTCCGCAGCTCGGCAACTTTGTCCGAGAGAGAACTCACGATAGGTACCTATCGCCGCTACGTTGGCAGATTTCGGGCCCCGTTTGTTACAGAGTTTGCAAGTTATTGACGCATAAAATTTCACCAATGAAATTAGAAGGTACCTACTTACTTTTAACTTTTTTATTAAGTGATTGTCTATCATTCGAGTCACTTGTCATAACAGTGAACTCGATAGTAAGATGAACAATGATTTTCATTGAGCTATGATAAATTTTTGACCAATTTTTAGACTATTTTTGGAGAACATGCGCTGTAATTAAAAAAACTTTATATAAAAATAAAAAGTTGTGATGCTATTTCCGAAAAACGTGAGACATTGCGCGTGCGACCCGCAACGCCTTATTGGGTAGGCATTCGTATTAAAAATTTGGCATTTTGCTTGTCCATAATTTTAAGAATAACTTTTTACTTTATGAAGGAATGGAATGAATGAATGAGATTAGAGTCCACGCCACGAGTGTCACGCGCGTTTTTAACCCCTTACTGCACTTTCAAACGAAAAATTCTACCTGGTTTCCTTGGAAGGCACGAGCGAAGCACAGAAAATAATATAGTTTATCTTTTTTTTTGGCCTGTTCATATTACTTCTTAAATCAATCAGTGTAGGTATCCATAGTCCGTAACAGTTAACGAGTATCTGAAACAATTTCGGTTCTGAGATAAAGGTGCGCAGGTGTACGTCTCAATTTCGATATCGCCAGCATCATATCGACATGTCGATCTACGAGTGTCGACAGTGAAATATGACAGGATTTCCGAGACGCGCCGGAAGCTGCTATCTCCGGGTACATCTCTACCCTAATTTGTTAAAATTATAGCGATAAACTACTCTGTTTCGTGATTAATTTTCGCTTGATAAGATTTTGGGGAAGCGTAAGCGAATTCTGAATTGACTTTTAATTTTTTTATGCACGAAAAAATTTAAGAACGTTTTTATACTTTACCTATAGAGTAATTACTTACAAATTATTACTAGGCAAGTTATACTGCCATTTTCTGTTTGGGCTCTATTAACAATCGAATAGGAATTCGATGGACTATATTGATTTTTAGAACCTCTGCACGCATAAAGGCATGCTTTGAAACGAAAACTTTGTATTTTTGTATATTTTCTTTTACAGTCATTATCATTACAGACATCCAAAGCGATAATGTTGACGTCAAATAATCACAATTAAATTAAAACATTAAATATTGAGGCAATAAAATTGCAAAATTAATAGGTAGGTAGTAAAAAATTAAGCAATTACAAAACATGTCCAATTTAATTTGGTTTAACTTACAGCAGAGTAAAAGTTTTAACGGAACATTTAATAGTAACCGGGGGAGGTTGATTCGTAGGTTTTAACCAGATTCGTTTATCGCACGGATTACTCCACTCGCTTCACTTTTGGGTTTAATTTTCGAGCTGTTTAGCGCCAACTTCTCTCTCCAACAGGGACGTAGTTAGGGTATGACTGTAAAACGAGGGGTTCACGGTTTTATTTGCAGAAACGTTTTACGGAAAATTTTAAGAAAAACAAAATGCAAAGAGAAAGGTAGAAAGTGCAAAACAAAGACTATAGATATATAACGGCCGTTGGGGCAGAAAGGAGAGTCTTGCCTACGCTCGCTACTCGAGAGGAGTAGCGAGCGTAGGCAAGCCCTCCCACAAGGTGGACCGACGATCTGGTGAAGGTCGCGGGACCAGGCTGGATGAGGTTAGCGCGGGTCCGGGATCTTTGTCCAGCAGTGGACGTCTTTCGGCTGATATGATGATGAGGTATTTATGTAAGTATTTATTTTGTACACGAGAAATTGGAGTATCGAATTGAGATTTTCTCTACTTTAGTAGCTTCACTTCGGAATAAATACTTTGAAATATCGTTACAAATTTTACAGTGTCATAATTTTGATTTATTCATTACAACAATAAAAGAAGGAAACAACAATAATTGTAATGAAAAACCTAAAGATAAAAAATGGGCATAAAACGCTTCCGACTGTTTTTTTAAAATTTCGAAAAATTTTATACTGGGGGTCTGGACCCTCATCTGAACACGGGCCTGTCCTGCAATTTGTGTCAAAGTGAAAAGGGTTTCTGTAAGCAGATTATTCGGGGAAGCCCGTGCTCGCCGACGCTGCAACTCAAATACCTTGTATATTTGTCAAACTTTGTGAATGCAGGCCGAGGCGGTTTATCTTGCGAATTTAAATTTGAGACTAACGTTTTGGAAGTAAACTCTGATATAAGTCCTCTCAGCTTAATTACGGTTTAAATGAGAAACATCCCCCTCTATGTTAGCAGAATTTAGATATACTTCAATTTAGTAATTACTAAGTACAGAGCTTATAATAATAATACTTTACTAAAGTTTCAAAATAGATCATTGATGCATCATGAGTGTCTAACGTTTCAGGGACTTACTTGATATATCAAATAGTAGCAAATATTTTAGGCTGGTTGTCGCTACAATTTTATTGTTAACCGTAGGTATCAAAACACCCACTAGTCACAACCCTTAAAAACCGATTTTTCCGTTTACTTGTAATTATAAAACAAACTGAATGTCTCTTTATATGAGGAGGCATTTTCTGGGTCAGCAGATTGCCAAACGTGTGGATGCAGCGTAACGTTTTTGGTTAAAGTTTTGATTTGGTAATATCGTTCAGAATAAGCGCGATTGGCCCCCAGGTTATAATAGGCAAGTGTCGCACAACTTACGTCAACAACTGCGTGGTGTCCTTCTCCACGGCGAAGAGTTTCCTCGCGGTGTAGTCGCTGAACTTGAGGATGGCGCGGGTGATGTCCTGCTTGCGGTCGATGTCGGCGCGGTCGGCGCCCTGCCACGACTCGATGTACACCAGCGACACCCGGGTGTTCAGCGTGCGGAAGTACTGGGGGAGAACAAATACACAATAATAATATAGTCAACAAAAGAGATTATTGTATGGTAAAGCTTGTAAGCTTGATGGGTACTCAACAATTGATAAACACTTTTAAAAATAAATACTTAAATACAAACACCCGGAATCCGAAAACCAACAGCTATGCTCATTAAACAATAAACAAATATAGTATCACCATAGAGAGCATCTATGGCATAGAAAGAGGTACCAGGATCAGGTATTGACGAAACAAAAGCGCTTCAAAAAACTACTATCGAACATGCGGACAACTTAGAAACACCATCTTGAAAATACAGTGATAGAACACACTTTAAAGGATCAACCTGTATCCAAAAAGATTGACGCCGAAACGTGGATACTGACAGTGGGACTAGATCGAAAACTCAAAGTCGTTCACGGCGGAAAGCGATGCTCGGAGTTTCTCTGAAAGACAGAATCCTAAACAAGGTGATCCGCCAGAGAACCATAGCCTTCACCATACCTCAAAAAGTTACTACGTTGAAGTGGCATTGGGCTGGGCACATCTGTCGAAGAACCGATAACTGAGTTTTCGAGTGGTGACCACGAGTGGGCAAGCGTAGTGTGGTACGCCCCTCGGCTAGATGGGGCGACGATCTGCGCATGGCAGTGACTGGATGCGGAGAACCGAAGGACGGGTCTATGCCCAGCAGTGAACTAGTGCAGGCTGATGATGATGATCCAAAAAGATTCAATTCATCCTTAGCTCAAATTCATGCGCGAAATCACTGCTAAGTACCAAAGGCATTACCAAATTCGGTTACTTAGAGACAGAAGCTCCATCGCATCGGCAGCTAGAACTTGGGGAGATAACACACAACTTTGACAAGCGCACACTTTCCATTATAAACGCAGATAATGTCTAAAGTTGTGCGCACATGTGTTCCCGTACCTGTAATAGACCGTCTGGAAAAGTTTGTAGGACCCGCATAATCCTTGCGGAGCAATATAACGTCTAGAAGCGTGCACACATGCCCGCTGAACATGAAATAAGGGGAAATACCAACAGAAGCTGCAAACCAATACCTATATCGTTTCGAGACATTAGAATATTGAATTGCTGAAATGATTTCCTCGATTTGATTAGTTCTATTGATTTCTAAGTTAGGGCCATAAATACACGGGTCTGTTATTTTTTCATGTTTTCAAACATATTATCTTAACGGCTAGCCTCTTGCTTCAACAAATCTCTCTAAGGTAGAGGGTGTATCTTTAGTCACTATTTAAGACTTTTCGATTCCTCTTAGGTACTATAAATTGATTATGGACAGCTACCAAAATTCGTGTCCATTATGTTTCAGTATACTTTACTACATAATATTTGTAGAATGGTCAAATCGTAGCCGGGCACTTGAGTAAATTTGCCTCGTTAGTACATAATAATTTTGTCATGTACATGAAATTCGAGACACGATCTGTACTCTGTATATTGAATCATTGTAATTAGGCGAATAGGTCCAGCGTGGGCAGTTAAGACATAACTCTCACTGTGAAATCTCTAAAATATTAACATGTTTTCCAAAATTGTCGCGTGAATACATAGAGTCAGGATCACTGAGTCTGGAGTCTCTAGAGTCTGGTGGGCGGCCTGGATGCCTGCGTGAATACGACTTACTTATCAACATGGTAATGAAATGAATGACATTTCGTTCGAAACATGTCAACTGACTCTGTTTTCCCTCTCAGGCGCGATGCGTAAATAAACCCCTACGTTACTACTTGCTTCCATGTAATCCGGACTTTTTATCGTTAGCTATGGCTATCCAGGGATGAACTCAGATTTCCTAGGGAGGGGCTGTCGGATTATGGTGTCTGACAATATCTTAGAATCGAAATTAGCGCCTGGCCAAGTTGCTAAATTTAAAATTATTATTTACATCACCACTTCTAAGATAATTATGTTGAGTTTACGACATGTAAGTTAGTTAATAATAATTATCAGTCGAAGAAGCACATTTTATTTTCAAAAACCTTACTATTAAGAGCATCTATTAATTCAATAATAACCTAACAATAATTTAAAGTAAATGGTTCACAGATACGATTATATTTCTATTTTTGACTTATTCATTTCCATTTCACTTAAAAAAGAATTACCGACCTAAAAAACAGCTATGTAGGTACCGCTCTGAAACACTGACGAGCTCACCAAGAATATAAGGGAGTTTCAATACTATGAGAGACCAGAATACAGTGGTTTCGTTTGCACTGACGTGCAGTCGACCGTACAAACCATATTATCGATATGTAAGTAGAATATTTAAGCGACCCAAAAAACACTATCATCTGCCCCAAAAGTTCTTATCATTATCATCAACAGCCTATTAATCTCCCCACTGCTGGGGCTCAGGCCTACCCTCTCAACGAGGGTGTTCGGGCTATAGTCCACCACGCTAGCCCAGTGCGGGTTGGTGGACTTCACATGCGCCTAAGAATTTCTTCTTCGGCGTATGCAGGTTTCTTCACGATGTTTTCCTTCACCGTTTGAGAGCAGTCAGTAAATGTACTTAAGTTTCGAGAAAAACCCATTGGTACATGACCCAACCGGGGATCGAACTCCGGACCTTTCGATATGATAGGCCGCGTCTTATCCCCAGGGCCACTGACGCTCTCCCAAAAGTTCTACCCCTGGTCATATTATGGCCCCTTATTTTCCCCCTAGCAGCGGCCCTGTACGAGTCTGTCCACCATATCTATTGCGGTCTACTAAGCTGCTGTAATAGCCCGGCTGGAGTCGATGGTTATGGCTACTAGGGAAAAGGGAATGCGAACGACGCTTGTAATTCCGCCGTGTTATCATTGTGCATTTGTTTTGGCCGTGGGAGAAGGGGAACTAGCCACGTATTCAGATAATGTTTATGGACAATAGTAGTGGAATGGTTGCACGTAGGGAAGCAATCTTTATTAGATGTCGTTTGCTGTATCATGTAGATAATATGATCGTTTTATATGAGTGTTTTGTTTGTTTCGCTTAATTATGTAAATTGCTCATTCACCTATTATTTACCCAGCTAGCAAAGCAATGAAGTAAAGATAAAGGAAATGAAAATTCGTACTTATCAAAATTGTAATACAATATTCCTTTTTTGACGTCAATTCTGTCTAAAACTACTCTGTTTCCACCTGTAGTAAACACCAAAGCGTTTTATAAAACTCATCGGGGTGGAATTTTGGAAGCGTACCTGGATGGAAAGTATTTTAAATACTGAAGGTAGCAATTTTAACTGGGGTCAATCATCAGAATTAATTCCTGACTCCCTACTAATTGGACTTATATTTTTATTCTTGTGACTTTTTAGATTGATTGATTGTCTACTTATTGCGTCCTGAGCCACTCGCACTGACTACTTCTGAGCTACTTTGAAAATGAGATATCATTAATTCATCTATCCACAAAGTCGAAGGCAGTAAACTCACCAGATCGGCAATATTGGCGACTTGTATGGCGTCGTGGACGACCTCCGACCGGGTGCTCCCGTTGCGTCGCTCGAACATCGCCTTGTCGATCACCAGGGCCGTTTCTATGTACTTGGTGGTCTCGCGCACGTCGCGCCTGCGCCGGTTCAGCGCGCGCAGGCCGGCGTCGTGCCACCAGCGCCACGCGCGGTCGTCCTTGAACCGGCTGTTCCTGAAACAAGAAACAGATAGACAGATACTTGAAAAAAGGCTTCCGTTAAAAGTCTCAAATCATATTGTTTGGACAATGTTTGTTCGGACAAATTCACACAGGGCTGTTTATTCCCAAATTAAGCCGAAGCTTGTGGATACCCATCCACTCAACAACTGATAAACATACATAATATACTTTTAAATAATAAATACTTAAATACATACAAACACCCAATCCGAAAACCAACAGAGAAGTATGTCCATCACACAAATGTTGGCCCCAGATGGGAATCGAACCCATGACGACCGCTCTTAGCGATAAGACCGCCTAGATGTACATTACTGTATCTGTTTTTCTCTTTTTTTGTCTGTAATTTTTAAATGTGCAAAGGCAGTGTCACCACCAACTAAGCCAACAGGCCAGTCAAGGTTATATTACTTTTGGTAAACGGTGTTTTCTTACTAATTCGACCCCACTGAAGCAAGAAATCCTGGTTGCCGACCGCTCCCCACCCCTTTTACAGCTGTATGTAAAACATTTTAAAGTAAAAAAAAAATACAGAAAGGAGCAAAATATCTATACTCTATGAACTTTGCTTATATTTGAAAATGTAGGTTTCGCCGCTTCGAACTGGGTTTTTCTGATTTCTGAGCAATATCATCCAACTATCCCATACTTATGCACAGAATAAGCAGAGGTGCGATTTATTTGAAATACTTCTATTTAAAATGCAAATACAAAATGCAAAATACCTATTTTGTATTTTGCATTTAAATGCCTTTTAGTAAAAAACATTTTGTATTTTATTTCAAATACCTTTCGAGATGTATTTTGCATTTTTAATATTCATTTCAAAATGCAAAATACTTTGTGATTAAGTTTAGCCAACATTGGCAACATTACCAGTAAAACAAAATGATATGAACGAATGACGCTTGTATTGATGACCAAAATGTCATGCATAAGGTCTTAAGGTGCCATGTTATTAGACGTTCAATTCAATTCAATACTCTTTATTGCACATAATAATAATAATAAAAAAACAGAACAAAATAATACAGTAGACTAAGAAGGTACATCTAGGCGGTCTTATCGCTAAAAGCGATTTCTTCCGGACAACCTTTCTGACGTTTTTCTTCGGCTCGGCATTGTGTCTCTATTTCTTATGACAAATACCTAAAATAAATAAAAATATCAGAGATTTGACCAAAAGGTATTTTATTTTGAAAAAGTATTTTGAAAATACCTAATTTGCATTTAGCATTTGAAATACAAAACGCAAAACTATTTGGTATTTTGCATTTGAAATAGTAATTCTGAAAAGTATTTTGCATTTTGTATTTAAATGCTTTTTTAAAACCATTTTGTACATCTCTGAGAATAAGTAATAGTTACTATTGTAACATAAGTACTCGTAGAATGCCGAGATGTACCACCTAAGTCTACTGTATTATTGTGTTCTGTTTGCATTTTTTGTGCAATAAAGAGTATTGAATTGAATGCACGTCTCGTTTACAATGCGATGCAACAACAAAAATCAACCAATCAAAATCATCAAAAAGAATACATTTTGATTGGCTGATGAGAACAAAGGAAGTTTTGTTGCATCGACTACTCGTCGGGCCGCATAGTTCGGTTGAAAAAACGAAGAGAACGAGTGAATGAACGAACTTTCAAAAAAACATGGCTAGAGGTAAAATGTACTGGCTTTTCCACACAAATGACACCTAATTTAATTAAATGTGATGATTTGAAGCTTAGTTCCCGGAGATATTCGTTACCAGTTCTAAAACCTTCGGCGTCTTCAAATAATCTGGCAGCAGCCAATCCAGTGGTAATATATCACGGGTCAGTACCCACACCGTTTTACTGAAATCGTCCATGAAGCCACAAATCAATAGCGGAGTCGTTCTCCGAAATCAATACTTACTCATTATCAATAAATGCAATCGCAGATTCTCGGAAGCAATTTTCGATTCCTGTGAACCGTTTTCGAGGGTTCGAAGCACTCTCCGCCTTAATAAGCTCCTGTAAGGGCAACCTTTAGATAAAGTTGATTAGGGGACCACTCGCTGGATTAATGGGGATAACCGATAAAAAAGCTGATTTAATCGATTTTAAGCCCTCTCTTGTATTCAACACGAATTTTTAATCAAACTTCTGTGGAATCACTTCAAGGCCGCCGTGGTTATGAGAAGTGATCGTGCCTTAATCGATGTGAGACTTGTGTATTTTTGTAAATATACCATTATTAATGTGATGGGGCTCTATCAAGGCTTACCCAGGCTTGTACCGCGACCATTGCTGACCTATTGTGATCACCGCCTTACTATAGTTCAGTGCTAAGCTTTGCATCAGTTAGGAACTTCACCGCGCTTTTGGGCACTGGTTTCTTTTACTTCATCAGGTTGAAGTGAGTAGTATGGGTGTTTTATTTACAGATCAGTGGGCCACACTCGCACAGAAAGTGCAATGAGGTTTCCTCTGCTTCCTGGCCGTCTAACAAATCTGATAGAATACCTGAGTGTCTCCAGATTTTGGCACATAAGGTTATCCGCCATCCCAAACGACGTCACGCAGCATTTGTTTAGAAACAATCTAGTTCAGAAAAACGCTCCTGGATAATTTAACGGCGGAATTAATCCCATCGGGGATTATTTTCAGGGAAGATTGCGCCGTGGGCGGAAAGACAGGGCTGGCACACTAGAGTTGGCTCATACTAAAAACCGTCGGCCGCTAGTGCCATGCCGTGCGGTCCCACTCAATACAATGACAATATTAATGTGTTATTTCCATAGCAACGAGAATAACATCAACGGAATTCTCCTCTCGTTATACGAAGAGATACGCAGGGAGTGTGTGAAGAGAATGTTGAGATTGAGCGAAGTGAAAGACGGGTGTCAGGATCGCGATACTTGGCGCTCAGGGACATTGCGTGAAGATAACATATATGTATGGATTCTCATCTAATTAGCACCGCCAAATTAAAACAATATCAATACAAAACAAGGGTGATACTGCTGCCGTGCTGGGGTTACCAACAGTACCTTCATTTTGCAAAGGGACGCATCCACAGAAAAAATAATACGCATCTGGACATCTACAAACTGAAATATATTAGAGTTCAAGAATGTAAGAGTGCGCTACGATATGGGGTCCTTCAAGAAGAGCACAGAAGGTGCACCAGCACCAGCCCCCCCCCCCCCCCCCTAACACGCCCCCCCCCCCCCGGGGGTGGCAGGTGTCTATAGGCGGCGGCGACCTCTTAACATCAGAAGACCCGCCTGCTTGTGGCCCCCGCAGCAAAAAAAAGAGTAATAACACAACTGTAGGTATTATAAACATGAAAGATTGCAAATGAAGACATTGTGGACAAGTTCAGGCTCGTGACAACCCTATGACCTGGTGCGTGACTAAGGAGATTTGTCAAGTGGAGTCGTGTCTTGTTCCCCCGGAATATATCTCGGTAAACACGGCATGTTTGGGCGGCCCCGTTTGGAAAATCGTTTTGGAGCGTAAATAATTATTCCTGAAATTTGTTGTTTTGGATTTATCCGTGTCCGATTTTAACTGGTCCGAAATAAGTCAATTACTGAGGTTTACTTACTAAGGTTTTACTTTCTCTCTTAGTTAATACCTTGACATTTTTTAAAATCTTTTTGACATTATATTTTATTGTAATAATTGGAATAACACTATTAGGTAGTAATAACAATTGTTTAATATTAATTAATGCGTGCTGTGTATAACATAATGTTGTATGCCCATGTGGGGGGACATAGCTGAGCTCTATGACATTTTCGCGAATGTATTCAATATAACCTATGATCCACAATAAATATTTGATTAATTGAATCAATCAATTAATGTTGCCGAAATAATATTTGCTTTCATAAGACACTCAAGAAAAAACGGAATATATATAGGGGCACAGCAACATCAATTTGCTTCATAATGTCAACCTCACTGGCACTCGGTGTCCCCCGCTAACACACTGATTAGGGTTTGGCGGCTGGCCAGTGGCAGTGGGCATTCAAACTGCCTAGGTCATAACTGTCACAGACCGACGGCGGCTCATAGCCAAAGTGCGCTTCGGTTAAAGCTAGTAACTCTATTGGGTGGCGCCCCGCCCCTATGGAGAAAGCCAGAATACGGATGGTAGACGCCGCGCCGGACCCGGACCGGCGCATTCAACACCTGTGAAATGACCATTGACTTACAATTTAAACTAGAAAACGCGTTCCAAACAAAATCTTGCTTCAGAAATGTCCTAAGTAATGCATGTTTAAATGTAAAGTAATCATACGAGTACTCGCTCACATTAACAATTGTGTAAATTTATAATTTGTACGGACGACGGCACGTAAGAAAACCAATATAAACTGATCTCTCAAAGCATTGAAACTCCCTATAGGCTAGGCCAGCTCAAGGTCTAAGTGTTTCCACTGACGTGCGGTCGACTGTACGTGTCGCTCGCCAGACAGGTAGTCTCCCGGCATAGTATTGAGAACTCATCTCATTTCCCGTTTTTTCTCGATTAGACATCTAGTTAATAGTATATCATTATGTCCATTATTTATCTGAGATTTGCAATGACTGAATATTTAATGCAATTCTTATTAACAGATAAAAAAAAACAGACAGACAGACGGACAACGAAGTGATCCTATAAGGATCGAGTCAGACAAAGCGGAAATTTGCCCGCTCACTTTTTGACGTCATTGTCAAATGAACCATATCACTTCAGCCTAAAGAACAAAATCGTATGAATGACCTCGAGCGCGAGGCGACGAGCAGAAGTCATTTGTTCTTTAGGTAGTGATATGATTTATTTGTCCGCGCACTTTTTGAAAATGACGTCAAAAAGTGCGCGGGCAAATTTCCGCTTGGTTTGCCCCGACTCTAAGGGTTCCTTTTTTCCTTTTAAGGTACGGAACCCTAATAAGAGCTATCGCGAACGTTACTCCAGCATGAAGGTAGCCTTTACGTTCAACAGTAGATTAGAATAGAATAGATTTAGAAATAAATAGATTTATACAGTAAACTTGGAATTGACTCACGTCTCAAGTTTCGGAGCCTACCTCTTCTTCCTACCAAATTGTCTGTGCAATGGACCTCAAAACCCTTTGTTCTTCAAGACAATTAACCGTAACTTTTTATCAATCAACTGCCCCCCGTTTAACCCGTCCATTAGCGTTTAAAATCAAATCATTTCGTCCGTAAACGACAGTTTGAAAATGTCAAAGGAGTCATTTTAATACCCCCCGGCGAATATCAAAGTCAAATGGAAGTGAACTCGGCCTTATCTCTGAAACGGGGATTAGCTATGTAGATAAGTCTAAATAGAAGAATTTTGAAACTAGTAATCTAAGTTTCGAAGTTAAAACTGCAAAGAAGAATCTGATTTTTTTTCTTGTCTAACTAACCATTAATAAGTAATAGCAATTTACAGAAAGACTACGAATAGTTTGAAAATTGTAACACTTTTCTGCAAATGGTGCCTAAGGATTGATAGACAAAAAATCGGACCGCTCTGTAAAAAGTTATGCGTATATTAAAAAAAATACGGGTCGACTTGATAGCCCCCTCCGTTTATTTTCGTCGGTTGAAAAGAAGCTGTAGGGTTGTGGTCTGAACTTCTCATCGATAACATTTCAAACCAAGAGCCAGTGATGCAAGGCTGTCGATGAAATAAAATCCCTTAAATTCCCGCGGGATCCGTACCGAATATTAAGGGGGCCTTTTCATCAGTCCGGGCGAACAAATTGGGTTCGACTGAATGATTTATGAGGTATAAGTGTAGAGTGGGGGGCGGAGAAGGGGGGGGGGTATACTACACACAATGCCGGAGCGATTCTTTGTATAATGACCCCGGTTGTTGTATCGTGAATATCTTTTTTCTGTTTATTTCTCGAATGTGTGGCTCCGTGATAGCTGTATCATTTGGTTCTCATTCATGTTACAGCAAATAACAGGCTGTTCCTTCTGTCGGTATCACTTTTTGGGTGGTTTCTGTAGAAATGCTACTCTCTTTGGGTTGTTTATTCACAAATCTGACTCTACTTGAACTGAAATTTGCAGATTATAATATATAATCTAGCTATCTAATCATCGGTTTGGTTTAGGTATTCTATCTATTTGTGCAACCTAGGAGCTGTGTAAACGTCAAGTCCATATTAGAATTAACGAACCGATCACTGAGGTTAATCTTAATGATGACGTTATGGTCACGTAGGGAAGAAGACATAAAGGTCTATATGGACATTATCTTGATTGCATCAGTGTGTTGGAGTCTGGACATAGAACATTTCTCTCTATGTCACAGGTTTATAGTTTGTCATGAGAGCCTATTGGAGATTGGTGGCTTTTACAACCTCCTTTTATAGTTTTCCGATTTGCCTTGTGATGTTACAATCTGATTAGGTAGGTATCTCAGATTTGCAGGTTTAGTAATCAAAGTCAAAACTATTTTATAGCATGTAAGGACACTCACTATACTAGGTAAGGTATCTTCAAAATTTGGAAACCAACTCAAAATATTGGAGTAGTCTTCAAAACTAGCTAAGCTATCATTCATTACGGTGCACCTCAAACGGGTTAAGGCAGGAATATAAAACTGAATTTAAACAATTTCTTCAAATGCATTCAAAAGATTCAAAGAGAATTTATTACGATTCCTTTAGTATCCGTCCGCTTTGAATCGGAGAAACTTAAGGGTTAACTAGATCTGGGATCTGTTTGCTAGACTGAGACTGTTGAGCGAAGGGATGATGAACGATGACGAACGATAAAAAAAAATTTAATCAAACAATACAGTACAATACTTGTAGACAATTGAATACAGTATTTAAAGTTATATAGCATAGCGAAGCAGAACTAAATTGAGTGATGACGTTAGGAAAAGACAATACTTTAGACTCAAGAGCGTTGTTAAAAATTTAAACTTTAAAGTAGCAGAAGTTTGCAATGACTTTAGTAGAACCTAAGCTGGACACTTTAATAAAAAACTATTCTAGGAAAATGATGTAGCAACACTGGAGACTTTCAACTTCACTGCATTATTCACCTCCCACGCTGCAGTTGAGACAAAACCTAAGATTAATGCTCGCAAAGTTCTAGACATTTTTGTGCTGTATATTTATTGTGATTTAATATTGTCCGTGGAAGTTTTATGCTTAGCGGAGTGGGGGTTTACATTATATTTTGTCGGGCACTTTTGGCACTATTTTGGTTCATGGTATAACTTGTTGGTAAAGTGATATAGTTGTCGAATCATCAGCCTACACTAGTCCACTGCTGGGAATAAGCTTCCCCCAAGGCGTCCAGACACCGCCAGGTCTGTGTGGCGGACCAGCACCGTGCGCTTCTGGCGGTCTTTTTTGCTGCGCTCGTGCAAAATGTGGAATGACCTTCCCTCTGACGCTTTTCCACAGCGCTACGATATGGGGTCCTTCAAGAAAAGAGTCAAAAGAGCCCTTCAACCAAGACCGGCAACGCGCCAGCACCCCCCGGGTGTTGCAGGTGTCTATGGAAGGCGGTGACCTCTTAACATCAGGAGGCCCGCCTGTTTGTTGCCCCCGTAGCAATAAAAAAAGGTGTACCGCGTGCAGGTGAGGTCACAGATTACATAATAGTTCCTAAGTGAGGTTGACAGTTGTAGTGGTCGGTGGTTTTCCACCCTTTTACACCCCTTGTTTTAAAATGTAAATAAGTGACTCACATGGTCCCAGGGTCGTCACTGAGCGGCGCTTCGACGAAGGACACGTGCTTGGTTCTTCTGGTCTTGGGTCTATACTCGAGCTTGTTGGCGCACCCCTTGTTCGCCTTCGTCCTCGCCTCGAAGATCACATGTGGGTGTTTCTGCTGAAACGAACCGAAAACAAACGTGTGCTTGTTAATTATCATGCTTCTTCAGACTTTTTAAACTTATATTATATCTTAGCTTCTAAGGGGGCCAGGAATTCCTGGTGAGACATCGACGCTTTTGGGAACTGTTGTGCCAAATCCCTACAAAGAAGAGAAAAATTCAAACCTTTGGCGTTTGCAGGTTTCCTCACGATGTTTTTCTTCACCGAAAAGTCGGGGATTAGTAAACTCATTGGTACTGGCTAAGGTTCGAAACCCAAAACCTCATGAACGTGAGGCCAGTACACCACCAACTAGGCTACCATGGCTTTTAGGTAGGTATTAGATATTAAATTTCATTCAAATTAATTGATGAGTAGATGTCCATGATGGGCATTATGTATTTAATATAGTTTAAATTAAATAATGCCATCGCATCGTTGTGAATTTCACGAGTTCTTAGTTGCCTTCACGGTGTCTACTAATGAAATTGCTGACAGGTACAGTTTTAATGTTAATTTCCATAAAATCAAATAAATAAATATATTTATCAATGCCTAATTCAGTAATAAAAACTGCGAAATTATTGACTAGAGGAACCCAAAAGTTGGAATGGTTTTAATAACTTTTTGCTTATAAAGTATAAAAAAAATAAAATTGATCATCGTAAAAAAGAATTATCAACGCATTTTAGGAATTGAAAAATTTCGCAAAAAGGCTACCATTATAAGGATGTCAAAGAATATTATCGTGGCCTGGAAGCTGAATCATTTGAATTTTTTAATTGTGCCATTAATTCATGCGAGAATAAATTAAAACATAATTGCCCATTGGAGTTTTACTGACGATGATTTCACCCAACCGCGTACGATAGCGATGTAATTAGTGTAATAAAATTATGTACCAAAGTTATGTGTTTTTCTTACAATACCTACTACCATTGCTATATTATTATGCTTTAAATGCGGTACTACTCAAAACATTATACGTTTTGTAAAATTATGGCTTTAGAGCTATTTAGGGAGACTAGACTCAAAACATATCATTGTTGATGCTTCTGGAAAAAAAAAGTAAAATTATCTTTAAAAATCAATGAAAAAAAATATTTTAAACACTGTTTTGTTTATTCGTCGTTAAAATGTATACTACATTATGTAAAAAAATCAATATTATGTAACATGAAGTACAATAGTTAGTGAATGGTAAATTTATTACATTGAAATATTATATTAGTGTATATTTTAATTTGGTACTACTAAAGTAAACTTTAATAAAAAATGTTTTTCTTAAAATTATTTTGTACCTACTATACATTTGTAACGAATTTTTCATTTAAAATATTACTTTAAATTAAATTAAAACACATAAACCTCTTAGAAAAATTAAATAAGAAACATGAAAGGTCGTAGGCTTGGTTTTGGTTCAATACTTAAATGCCCTTCGTAAACCCAGACAGAAGCGTCCTAGACAACCTTGATTAATCAGTCCAAAATGAATAGGTTCTCTATTTGAGAGTATGTTTAAAGAGGCTGTGGTATTTTCATTTAGGTAGCATAATTAATTATGTTAACAACAGGCTTAGGGAAATTAATTGTAGGAATGTAATCCGATAAATACGTGTTTGATGGCAAATGTTAAATTGACGTGATACGCTCTAAAAATATGAATGACATATTATGGTGAATAGAACTAAAATGGCGAACATTTCTTATAAATTCAGGTGCCGGCCGATAACACTTCAGGTTGTCATTTGACACCAATACGAGTAAAGTCACGTCCTTCAGACGCATACTACCAGAAACGCAAATTACCAGATACGCAGATGACCGGATAAGCATATGACCAGATTTTGTTTCGCAAATTACCAGTTACGCAGATGACCAGCTATGCATATGACCAGATATTGTTTCGCAAATTACCAGATGCGCAGATGACCAGTCAAGCATATTATTATGACAGATTTTGTTTCGCAAATTACCAGATTACGCATATACGTTGAGCAAAATGTTGCCTCAGATTCCATTTCTCAATATTTAGACGTCAAAATGTAAATTCTGTGATCCGCGTAAAGTAACCCTTCGTACAGAAGACGAAATTATTTACAGTCTGGCGGAGACACGAAAACTAATCGGAATTGGGAGTTGTACGCTCGAGATGGCAACGTCGCAGTTTTTGGAGCCAATTAAACGGTGTATTTATAAAATAAAATACTCAAATTATTTTTTTGATTGGATTGGATTTTTTTCCCGTGATGATTGTGATAAATACAGTGACTAACAGTGAGCAGGCGGTGACAAAAGCTGGAGGGTAAAGCGAATCACAGACAAACGCGGCCTGCGGGCGCTGCCTACCGCAGGCCGCAGCCTCAATTGCATATTGCAATTGCATATTGAGGCTGCGGCCTGCGGTAGGCCGCCACCGCATACTGCGTGTGTATGGGATACGCTTAACACTTTAATGGATTTTTTTTTACACCTAAAATTGTTTTTATTTCAAAAAATGCACAGCATTTAGAAATCAATGTTATTAAGTACAGACTAGTTGTTTCCCGCGGCTTCGTACAAGTTATAAAAGTTATTTTACGAGTTTAAGTTTAAACGTCAATTTTATTTATATTTATCCAACAAAATCCTTTGACATTGACTTTAAAAAACCTATCACAAACGCTGCTGTGCGACCGGCGAGTATATAATCCCTTTCGAGAACTCTGCGTAAAACGTAATCCTATTTTCCAATAGTCCCGCACAATCAGGCGGTATTTTGACAGAGTGTCCGAGCGAGAGACACGTCGGAAAGCTTAATGAGGTAATAAAATACTACTGGTCCATCGCACGTGCGGAGGGAGGCAAGTGGGTTCCGCTGACACTGGTTACAACACGGGGCAAGGATGTACAGCAATCGAATAGGCATTACACCGTCCAATACCTTTGCCTTTTAAACAGTAATTCTTCCTGTTTTTTTTGACATGCTGAATCCGGTTATGAAAAAAACAGATTCGTTTTTGTTCAAAACAAGCTTTTACATAAACTATAAAATTTTATTATACTTTATTAACCGACTTCAAAAAGGAGGTTGTTCACTGTATTTTTTTGTACAGATGGAAATTTTATATCTTTTATAACTAATTGTATAAAAATATAAACTAAATACTTTTTTTGTGTATGTTACGCGATATTTTCGCCGATGTATACCAACTTCAATGTTTCTTTTTTTATTGATTTAGCTATATTTCGAGGGTGGTCCCATTTCAATTTGAAAACAATATTTCACCTCTAATAATATTCAACCTCTATAAGGGTAACAATTCACAAACAGGTCACAAAAAATTTGGGTATCAATGATATACAAAAATTCATATTTTTTTTACAAAGTCCGTTTTAATTTTTGGAAAAGCTCTGTTAAGTATGTATGTACTTATTTCAGAATAACTTACATACCTTAGCAGTATTAAATGTAGATTATATTTTATTCTAAAATAAAGTTTTTACTTGGTTTTTTTTCTTTTTTTTTCTATCCAGGCATTTCCAGTTCGTGCTATAAATCTATGTTCGTAGCCGAGACACTCTGTTCCCAGACATGGAGTGGAATTGATATAGATAGCCATCGAGGTCTCTGCACCAATAATATTGATATAGGCTTGACATAGGTAATAAATAATATTTACTGATTTATTCATTCGTATGGCAAACAAACAAACATCCTTACAAACTTTCGCCGGTATAATGTTAGTAGGATATACTAGGGACTAATCCTACTAATATTATACAGGCGAATGTTTGTAAGGATGTTTGTAACATTGTGATGATGTTAGTTACGCTGTAACGGCTGAACGGATTTTGATGAAACTTAATTCCTTTCATTTCAGATACTTGTATAAATTTTTACCTAGAAGGTACTGATTCTTATGATGGACCCTTTCGATTGGTATCTTCAAAAAGTCTTTTTCCGGTTCTATCAGATTCGATTCAAGGCTTAGGCGGGTGATTTTTCAAAAACCTTTGAATGCAGTTCTACTTATGCCCCCATAGCCATGAGACACTATGTATATTCACATTTACAAAGCTACCTGTAATGTAATTTTTTGCCATATCACTCTTGACTTTAACGAACCAAGATATTTACCGAAGGGTCATCTATCTGACGTCGATTGTACATGTAGTGTATAGTGTTATATTCAATGCACATTGAATAAGAACTACTTTAGTTCAATGTTGCTCTCAAAAGAAAATACTACCATGATAGCAAGTATACTATAGCTGTAAATGAAAACACATTACATATCTGCAGAGCGTTTCAAATTTCTCAAAGCGTGCCTCTGAACGGAGCCCCCGCCGCTGTGGGGTATAAATAAAACGAATTAAATAACCAATCACAATCGAGCCGTGTGGGAAATATTCCAGGGAATGCAGACGGCATTAATACATTCTAAATTCCGTATGTTTTTGTTAACAACTATGCCAATTGCACAAACCAGTAGTACAGAGTGTGACATTTTAAAAACGTGGAAACAGTTAAACATTTTCTTTATGCAAAAGTAGACAGTAACAAATTGATGATGATTTATCTAACAGTATAACAGAGGACTCTATTAATATTTATTTATTTGAATTAAAATATTTTATTGCACATGAGTGAGTACACTGGGTGCATTTATACACTTTACACACGTTTAAATGTTTATCTATTCATCGCTTCCAGAGTGTTAGCGCAGAAGCGGCGTAACAAACTTGAGCAACACATGTTTTAAAATCAAGTTTGAATAACAATTGTTTGTAAAGATTGTACGAGACTAAAAGGCTAAGAGAAGTCGGGAGTTAACCTTAGTCCGTTGTAATCGTAACAAAATTAATTCAGTACGCAGTATTTTGAAGGGGAAAAGCCCACATAAATTAAGCGCTGCCGGAAATAACCGAAACAAACAACATTCATCTACAATGTCACGACAAAAGAAAACTTTTTTTCTATTACGACATCAATGGCGTCCTTAGCAACAGATTTTTTATTTCCCGCCGCGTTTTTACGCGCGGGATACCACTGCGGCGGCGCTAGTGCGCAAGATGGCCGCCGAAATGAAAAATGGCGCCAATTTACCGGGCAAACCCGGCTAAATTGGATATTTCTCACGGCTGAACCCTCTGCCGGCTGTTTCGTATGTTTTTTGCCGGTCAAGTTTACTTGTGGTGTGTTTTTTATGCAGATTGCTTTGTTTGGGCTCGATAAGTGCCGGCCATGACAATTACTTTTGCACCATGTAAGTACACTTAGGTGAGCACAGATTACATAAATTTAAACAAAACTGCCAATTTTATTGTATGTTTATAAATGGAAATATTACTTAAACTTGAGTAACTGACGCACTTTTCATTACCATTTAAATATTACATCTACTTACGTACATAAAAGTCCGTTCGCTTAGATACGATCGACTTTGTAAAAAGCTGCCCGGCACGCGTCACCTCTAGTGAAAAGGATGTTGCCGCGAAAACAAAAGACGCCAACAGTGGCGTACACCCGCTGTTAAACTTGGCATTTTATATCGAGGCGTTCGTCGCATTAAAAGGGTGTGTTGACTGCTGCGTACGTTTATAGAAAATGTTTTCTCTCCGTGGGAAGACAGTTAGGTGTCTCTAAATGAAATTTCGGCTGAACCAAAAACAAAAAGACGAACTTTTTGTAAAACATGTATTTAAATTCTAATGGATTCTATCGACATTGTGTTGAAATGAACTTGTGTGTATTATTAATATTAGTATTTTTTCGAAAAGAAATAAATATAAATCCGCGACCTTACCCATATTCCGTTCGGGTGTACCGACACTATCTAAGTGAACGGACTACGCGCGAGATTGATTTTTCCCTTTTCTGAAGTTCATTGGGCATTGCTGGCTTCATGTACTATCTCAGTGAGATGAGGCTGTACGGGATAGCAATTAACAACTTCTCCAAGCACCTAACTTAAGTCGTGGCAGGAAAACTTTTAAAGCTCGCTCCAATCATATTTTATTTCACATTGTGTTGTGAACATAAACTCAGAAAAACGGAAATCGAATTTGAGCCTCTCTAATGAAAGTTGCCATTCTACCGACTGCGTCAATTTAGTGTTAGAGTTTTTCTACTGGAACACATAAGCAAAGTACATTTTGAACGTGCATTAGATCTTTAAATTTAATTTAGGAGACTCAAGTAAAACGTCTGAAGGGTCCCAAACATAAAATAAGAAAAACATAAGTAATTTTTAAAGGTTTTCCGGATTCTCCCGAAAATAAATTTTATTCCCACAAATTCTCTCATTTGCGAATTTGCGAACGGGTCGTATTGAGCACGCGGGATATTTTGCGAAAGGGATATTACGCGACTTATCGAATTTTCCTATATTATTTACATACCCATTTTGGGTAAGGTTCGGTAGGTTTTTGAGTTAAATGAAAAAAAAAACAAAATAGGGTTTACTAAAAACACATAAAAATCGGACTGAATTAGTACGAAGTCACTTAAAGACACAAACAAACAACGTACGCAGGCTTCAAACGTTGCTCTATTTTGCGTCGGAGGTTAAAAAAGGTCCTATCCTACCGACTGCGCCAGTAGTTTTTCTACAGAAGCTCGTTCTGAACAATTGAACGTAGAACATGCACCTAGAATTCGAAGTCACAGACCGAGTTAACAAGTTGAAGCAAGTTTTGGCATGTCACATGTACTTGAAGACTTACAAGTTGAGTACAAGTTTCGTAGAGCTACAACTCTGCTACTTCAAGTAACAAATTATTGTAAGTGCAACCACTGTGCCAATGGTAGTACTTTTGAAAAACAAGTAGGTAGGTAAGTTATCTCATACCTAGGTATCTTTTTTTTCATACGGTTTACGAATGGTAATGTTTGGAAAAATTTACACACGGTTGTTTAGTCCCAAACTAAGCAGAAGCTTGTAAATGGGTACCTACTCAACGAATGATAAACATACTTAAATACTTTTAAATAAATACATACAAACACCCAGAATCCGAAAACCATCAGATATGCTCATCACACAAAATGTGGGCCCCGGGTGGGAATCGGACCCACGACCTCTGGCGCAGTAGGCAGGGTCACTACCATACCAAGTACGCCATCAGGCCAGTCAATGATTCGTTAAAGTTTGGTCGACTTATATGTAACCACCAAACCATTGTCTTTAAAAATTCACTACACGTCGTATTCTGTTACCCATATTTATATTTATGTCCTAAATAAAATACCCAACGGCAAATTTTCATTAAATTTTGTTCTGAACATTTCTTCTCATTAACCTGACAAAGTTCAACTGCAAGTTTTTAATAATTTTCTCATTATTTAGGTACCGTTTAAACTGAAGACCGGTAACTGTAAAACCTCTCTCATTTTACCGGCATTTTTCAAGCCCCTAACAGCAGATTGCAGCCCGTAAACTGCGCCAACACCTAAAAAGATTTATGAAGAAATATTATTCTCTTAATATTGTATTTCGTATAAAACGCCCGAGCGTTGCACGGCTGCAAAATACGAGTGCAGTTTCCACGTGTCTTGTGACGTCACTTGTAGAGTAGTTTTTCGTATGAATGGCGGGGAGGAATGTTGGCCGTGTGAAATATTTTCCAAGGCATTTGGAATTTGTGAGTGCGCTCTCACGTTCGGGAGCGACTGTGATTTATTTTGATACTTATTGCTGTTGTTGAAAGTTGATTGATGTTGGAAAATAAGTTATTTAATAATAGCAACACTTAGCGACACAATAGCTCAAATTATTGTTCGAAACAGAATTTGCTACTTTTGAAAAAAAACAATTTTGCGGAAAACATATGCTATTTTCTCTCAACAAGTTTGTTAAGTAAAAGGAAAGTCGATTTTTATTCTGTCGCACATCTAAAAGTCAAAATATTAAATAGCAAATTTTTTTTGTAGAAAAACACCCGGTTTTATATTATGCAATACTTTGAAACTAAGTCCTTACCTAGTGTGGACACTAAAAATGAAAGACAGATTTAGAACTTTCTGACATGCAAATTGAGCTGTCGTGTTCGCTATAATTTGGTAGTGCGCCTCGAAACTGGAAGGACATTAGACGGCGCTGGACTTGAACACGTTCGTATTAGCATACTGAAGTGGCTCTTGTGGAGTTACACAACGAAAAAATAACGAGAACTTTGTCTTTGCTTATCCGTGACTTCCCCTGCATTACCAAATACTCCAATTGCTCTGAGAATTTCACGTAACTAACTCCAATGCCATTGTTGACACCTCGTAGACGCTGCGTAGCCGATAATCTACGTAGGAGACAACTATGAGATTACTTCAATTGGACTAATCTCACATCTCACACTCTTGACTCAAAGACTTTGACTTTGGTTATCTGTGCCTTCCCCTTGCATTACGAAATACTCCAATTGCTCTGAGAATTTCACGTAATTGACGCCGATCCCATTGTAGACACCTCCTAGACGCTGCGTAGCCGAAAATCTATGAATTAGACAGCTATAACATTGCTGTAATTGGACTAATCTCACAGTCTTGACTCAAAAACGGAGACTTTGGTTATCTGTGACTTCCCCTTGCATTACGAAATACTCCAATTACTTTGAGAATTTCACGTAACTAATACAGTCCCATTGTAATACCTGTCCCATTGTAGACATCTCGTAGACACTGCGTAGCCGAAAATCTACGACTGAGACATCTATAAGATTGCTTCAATTGGACTAATCTCACCTCACACTCTTGTCTCAAAAACTTAGACTTTGGTTATCCGTGACTTCCCCTCTATAAAATATTACAATTTGCTTTAAGAATTTCACGTTGCTAACTCCAATGCCATTGTAGACACCTCGTAGTCATAACTCTACGAAATCTACGAAGGAGACAGCTTTGCCTTAATTGTACTAATCTCACAACTCACAGTATTAACTTAAAAATGCTAAATTAGTATTTACTAATTATTGTTACTGTATTAGTTAATTTTCTTGAATAATTTTGATGGGAAATTATTTCAACGCGACACAGATTTTAATCATTTGTTCTCGGTATCCCTAAAACGCAATTGTTCTAAGTCGTGTTATGCCTAACCTATTTTTAAACATCATTTAGAGTTATTCAATTATTTGACCTAGATTATTAAACAAAATCATCAATAAATCTGTTGAACTAATTATGAGTTATTGACAAATAATTCAAATTAATAAGATTAAATATAGTCATTTTTAGGGTCTCCTAAAACTATGCAAAACAATAGAAAACGTAAGGGTTCTCAATATAGTTGTCTTATGATGAAACCGAATATCTACTTACGATCTTAAAATAATTGCCTTACGATACATCCACTTTTGCACTCACACACACACACACACACACACACACAAACACATACTGATTGTACGCGACGTCTCGAGTGGAGACCTCTCGACTGCTGTGGAGGTCCACTGTCCCCTGGTACACAGGTCATTACCTAGCCTAGGGGCCAGGAGTCCAATCCCCTTTGTTGATTTGTATAATCTGCTCTTAAAAAAAAAAAAAAAAAAAATATATATATAAGTAATTGTTTTAATTGTTCAGTACAGGGGCATCTGAACACCGACTGTAAATTAGAACGTAGAAGGTTTTAGGCGTACATTTGCCGGGACGGCACCACCTGAGGTTTATTTATTGCCTCAGTAATGGTTCTAGTATCAATAATAAACCAATTGGATCTATTTCAATGTTTTTAGTACTGTTATGAACATAAGATCGTAGTCTACCCAAAGATATTGATCTGACCTAGTGTAAACCGACAGACAGAGAACTTTAATCGCCATGTTTAAAATTGCGATAGAAATCTGGTACAGGTTATTGTGTCTGACAGGACTAAACTACTTTGACAGTTCTAAAATTCATCTCTTCTTATTTTTACAGATAAAAAAATACCACATGACACAAAAAAAGTTATAGACTTACCAAGTTATCTGTGAAACGAAGGGTGGCTTTGCCATTGTTCCATGCCCGTCATTCTATATCTCATTCTAATATATTTTGAACTGACGGCCGAATGACATCCTGGGTATATGTTCTCTGTGCATCCTGCGTTTAATAGTTCCTGATTCTGCCACTTTGTGCCAATAATTTTTTTATTTTTTTTATTTTATTTAAATGGAAAGGCAGCTAAAGCTGATGCTTCCATTTTTTTTTTAATATCAGCAGTCGACTTGCTTTCATAGTACATATTAATTTATTGCGTCTTTTTAGATTTGAGAAAGTTGTCTAGTCTGTTCTTGAACATGTTTACGGAAGTGGCAGATACAACAGATTCTGGCAGATTATTCCATTTGGATGCAACCCTGTTGCTTAGAAAATTTCTGTATGGGTTCAGCTGTGCATTGGCTCTTTGTATTCTCATGTTGTGCCCTCTCAGTCTCTCTATGTGGTTAGGGTTAAATATGTTCCTTATGGTAGTAATATTCTACCATGTTTTGTTTAAGACAAAACCATAGGTCCTTAATCAACCATAGACAATTTATGTAAACTGCGGAACCCTAGTGATACACGGCTGGTGCCTCAAAGCCCCTATTTCGCAGGTCTGCCTCCGAGATTATATCTTCGGCATGTAGGGCCCCGTAGATTTGGGTCCCTCCGAACCATTCAGGCCGCTTCGTCATTGTCACTATGACGAATTAGACTCATTTGGCCGGGACAGTTCGACGAAATGGAGCGCTACCTAGGTTTTAAGGTGATTTAGGGTGATGATACAGAACAGTAGCAGAGCGTGTCCGTCCAATTTGTAGACACACTTTCCAATACTTATGTGGCGCACTAGGCACCACTTCCAGCGGGGTTTGGACGGACGGGAAACACAACACTTTAAAATACTGAAAACTATTTAATTTCTTTTTTTTTTTTTAATCTTTATTTTATTTAGGGACTTTTGTGTTCTCCACATGTCAGTCCCATCGTACCCTGACCAAGATTTACTGACGAGGCGACTCAAAAATATCATACAAAGATCGTGCCGCCACAGATGCAGGCTTGGACAAAATTGACTGAGCCAAACCCACATCTAGTGGATTCAGCTTGAGTCGCCTCATCATTAACTCCCGCTTATTCCAGCCCTGCTATTCTGTAAGCGTATTTGTGCAACTCGATCCTGAATCCGCAGTGAGATCGGTCTCTAACTCAATGATTTACAGTTCAATACTCACTTTACTTCGCAAGTGAAGTGTTTATTAAGTAGCTTGTATTTGTTTACACAATGCGACATCAAGGTCTTTCATGATCGGATGCGGAGTGAAGTAAGTGACTTGCGATGTGATGGTCGAGTTTTAATTCATACTTTACAGAATCACACAGCTGAACCTGTCACACTCCATCAGCAAATTTAATTTCTTAAAAACTCGGTTACAAAAACACTACAACTGAATGCCGGCGTCGCCTTTGCTAAAAACAAAAACAAAGACGCTCTCTCATTGGTCCATTCGATATTCAAGGAAATTAGCGGGAATTTTAACAAAGGTATTATTACGTGCGGTATGTGTGTACTCACTCAGATTTATAAATATATAGCTGTTTGCTGCGGCTTCGCCCGCGTTGAAAAGTTTTTCCTGCGGCAACAGCTTTTCCCGAGGTAGCGTAGCCTGTTATGTGTTATTCTGATGTACAGTCTATATTTATTACCTATTGTAAAGTTTCATTGAAATCGTAGTGTTTGCGTGAAAGAGGATAAAACATCCAATCCAAACATCCTTACAAACTTTCGCGTTTTTCATATTAATTAGTCCTAGGGTGGACTGAAGTATAAAGAAGTGCTTCAAATACCAAATTTATATACATTATACAGTATATTTCATAATATTTCCATTATAGTTCTTTTACAGGATGCGTAAGTTTTGTTGGGGATAGATCCACACGAGTTATCTTGGAACCAGGAAATTAAAAATAACTTGCAACGACCGAATCTTCATTTTAAACCGTAAAATGCATGTTCTATATTAAATATTTCTGATAGCACGGGAAGAAAATACAAAATGAATGTGTACATCCTCACTGCATAAAGCCATCTCCTTCCAAGAAACTTTTGGGGGTCACATCATCATCAGCTTTATCAGGATTACCTCCTTTCGAATCCTGTCTCTCAGAGAAACTCCGAGCTTGGCTCTTTCATGACTTCATGACTGAATTTCTGACTGTCCATTGCACTTTTCGAGGCCGGAGGTGAGATCCGGTAGTCATATTATGAGACATGATTTGAATTGAGATATTGCTGCTAGTTCCGTATCAAAATCAGAAGTTGTTCGCAACTTTTTAGGAGCGTCTAATGTTTTTTTTACTACCGCTACCGCTCCCGCTACCGCTCTCGCTGTTTTACACTAATGAAGTAGCAACATTAGATATACAGTAAATTTCGGTGTAATCCTTGCCAAAGATATATTGCCTGTTTTATGGAAGGACAGGAGGGCGGAACAGTGATTTTAAATAGTTTGAGATATAGGCATCGATTTATAGTTTTTCATACTGGAAAATGATAACGTTTTAGAAGATTGAAGCAAATTCACAACACGCTTCACAAAATGTACCCTTACTTTTCAAAATTCACGAAAAATTGCACTGAAACATGAAAGAGTAAAACATAGCTCATATTAAAAGCAGAGCCAGCTTTTAAAATCTGTTAGTGCATTTACCAAGGACTGCAAATCCGCTGGATTAGTTTTGTCTGCAATTAGAGGACCATTCGAGCGGTTCGCACGCGGCTTATCACTAGTGCTGTACTGGAGAAATGGAACCATATTCGATCTGGATCCACGGATATTTGCAGTACGGAAAGACTCTGGATTGGGATCCGTGGCCGTTTTTTAAAACGGAACTCTTCCTTGATTATAACTCTTGTTATTTAAATGCGTACTTACTCATATATTTTTTGGAATCTTTTTAATCGTTTATTGGGGGTAATTTTTGTATAAGTTGACAATTAAGAAATCCCTTCGGACCGATTTGTCCACTTTCCTAGCTGGTCCACTAATGGACCAGCTAGTCCCTTCGACCTCCCAAATCGTCCTCGTCCAGTTCGTAACTCAATATACAGAATACGCGACGAAAAACAAATACATACCAGTAGGAAATAACTTGTTTATTATTACTGTACAATACAAGCCGAGTGATACAAAGTATCGCTTTAAGATTGTATACTATGGGAATTATAATATAGGCACAAGAATACTTAGACTATCACCTTGTAGGTAACAACAAAGTTATCTGTTCTTAGTGGATCCCATGACCTTCTGAACTTCGAGAGAAGCTCTCAAACTACCAATTAAATTTTAAACGAAGGGGTCTGTTTAAAATCTTAGGAAATTGAATGTAATATTCCGTATATTCGGATATAATCATATTTCGTATATCTGAATTCCGTATCCGTTTTGTATGATCGGCACACCCCTATTCGCTATATATTCGCGTTGCATCAATCGATTGCACTATTATTATTACCGTTGATTGCATTGATTACTAGCTATATTAAAATAGTCTGTGACTTCGTTTGAGATTCAATTTCCTGATGCTGTTTTGATGAGATCCTCATAATTTCATTGCAATGAAATGAAAATACTGTATTCAATTGTCAACAATTGTACTGTATTGTTTTTATGAAACAAAATTATTTATTATAAATATTTTATTGAAAACGTAGTAGCTAAACTAGTTCAATTAGGTAAAGGTATGGCGTATCTGAGACGTTACATGTAGCAGACAACTGGTTAAATCAGGCAGTTCATTGAACGGCTAATTTCTATTCTAGGGCGTATGTGAAGTCCACAACCCGCACTGGGCTAGCGTGGTGGACTATAGCCCGAACGCCCTCGTTGAGAGGGTAGGTCTGAGCTTTAGCAGTGGCCAGTAACGTTAATAGACTGTTGGTTTGATTTGATCATACAAAACGGCTACGGAATACAGATATACGAAATATGGATATATCCGAATACGGATATACGGAATATCCGAATACAAATAACCGTTTTTAACGGATATGGATGGACGGATTTGGGACAAAAGATCCCAAAAAGTCGAATTGTCGCCAGGTATTCCTGGCCCTCTATGAAGTTATGATAGATAGGTACAGCAAATCCAAATAACAATAACAAATACAATAAATACAATACATATACTATTAACCCTATAACTTAGAGCTTTGCAATGGATCTATTGTAGATACTATGTAATTTAGACGCCGTCGTAATCCGGATTGTGTCAATGCAAATTAGTTTTGCTGCACCCGCCCGTCTCACGGACACAGGACTTCCATTTCCAGTTGGCTTTTGTTAGATATACACCACACTATTTAATTTTTAGATTAACTTTTTTTTTAAATAATTTAAAATGACAAATTGAAATTCAAAGATTAAGTTTTAATTGGGGCAGCAGTGTAATTATAATATTATATTAATTTTATTATATATTTTTTCTTTTTTTTATTACAAATTAATTTGTTACTAACAAAATATGGACCTGTGTCTGAAATAAATGTATTATTATGATTATTACAAACAACCAAGCAAACATTACACCAGGGCGGCGTCAGCCCGACATTCTTTGCGCCTATCTCCAAAGACAGCATTATTCAAGACCATTGTTTCGTGAGCTCACTGGAATCAGTTAAAAAATTAAAATGATTTACCTAAAAAGTTTCCACAGAAAAGGTTGCTTGTACTCTCAAGACGGGGCAGAGCATAAATATTCGCAAAAATATTGCGCTCCCCTAAACTGCTGATAAAAGGCTCGTAAATTAGATCTAGACAGGCCAAATTATAAATTGGGGGTACGTTAATAAGTTATAACTAAGTATTCATGTACATATCTAAAGTTGAGTACATAAATGATACAACAATGTATCATTGTTTTTTTTAAATTTATTAAAATTAACAAGATTTTATTTTTTGATACTAGTCCCCATTACTTTATGATGTTTTCGGGTGAAACTTCGCCGTCGAGACGTTCAAACCCCGGTCATGCCATGTCATGTACCAATAGGTTTTTCTGGAGACTATGTACATTTACGTACATGACGGCTCTTAAACGGTGAAGGAAAACATCATGAGGTGAAACTGCATGCTGATATGAAGGAATTCTTAGACGCATGTGAAGTCCACCAACCCGCAATGACTAGCTTGGTGGCAGCCCGTACTGCGCTGGATTAATTTCAATATATATTTTTAAGCATTTATTAAATTATTTACAGAGTCATTACAGACATATAAAAATTGACACTGTAAGTAATAATCTAACCGAGAGTGTCTTAGGGTTAGTGTAAATGAAAAAATATTTAATTTTGATGAAACTTAGCACAGTGATAGCTCATATCCTGGGATAACATTAGGCAACTTTTTACCGTGGTAAACTTTTCCCGCGGAAAAAAAATTATTTTGATGAAAGTTGGTACATTGATAGCTTATATCCTGGGATAACATATAGGCTACTTTTCACCGCGGTAAACTTTTCCCGCAGGAAAAATATTAAATTTTTATACATTTTAATTTTGTCAATTTGTACTTGTTACTAGAGTGTGCTACCAGCCTTAAGAACTTATCATTGCTATAATAACAGCGCCAGTGTGCAACAGCTTTAAATTAGAAGTGGAATCGAAATCCATAGATCATGTTCGAGCTCTCCGGATAAGGGAGGGGGAAGGTGCGGGAAGGTGGGGGAATTTAGGAAGTGGTTACGGTAACCCGTGCCAACTTCCCCGGTCTCCATCTAAAGGCTATAAATCACACATCCTCTAGTTGGGCACTTCAGCAAATGATATTTTCGACGACTTTACACTCGATCTCATGAGTTGGGAACCAGTGTTATGGAACTATTTGAAAGTCCCAACGTCGCGTCTGTCAACTTTGCAGCGAAATAAGTTCGTAGTTTTCGGTTGTAGTTGCTGAGATGCTGAGCAAGTTGCGTTAAACTTGTCTTTTTAACAGTTAAATGTTTCGTATTCCAACCGCCGCTTGTTATTGCATCGTAGTTCGAAAGGATTTTTTAAAAGTACGGACCGAGAGCGTCGTTTCGGATCTAGCCAACGTATACATGAGAGCCACGAGCGACAAAATTTAGAACTAAAATCAACAATCTGACTCAATATTATATCACACCGGACAAAACAACCGAAATACTGAGACTAGACTAAGAATTTTAAATACCAAAGAAACAACCGAACTAATACGAGACTAAAGAAGGCTCAATATTTCGGTACCGGACAAAACAACCGAAATACTGACTTTGACGAAGAATTTTGAATACAATAGAAACAGCCGAACTAATACGAGACTAAAGAGGCTCAATATTTCGGTACCGGACAAAACAACCGAAATACTGAGACTAGACGAAGTATTTTGAATACCAAAGAAACAACCGAACTAATAAGAGACTAAAGAAGGCTCAATAGTTCGGTACCGGACAAAACAACCGAAATACTGAGACTAGACGAAGAATTTTTGAAAACAACCGAACTAATACGAGACTAAAGAAGGCTCAATAGTTCCGTACCGGACAGAACAACCGAACTACTGAGACTCGACTACGATTTTGAATACAAAACGATTACCGCACTCATAAAAGTTTTGCAGCGGCCCAACGGAACTGCAGAAGTCGGCCCCGCGTACAATTGCTCGAGCAGTTAACGCGTGCCAAACTTATTCAGTGTCCGTGGCGTTAAGCGCAAATTAGTTTAGTTCCCCGCCCACGCCCGGCCAAGACCGCGGCCTGTAACGAACGTAGGTCAAACTCCACAATGCATCTTGGTCGCCACAGAGTAGAGAAGGCAGTAAACGAAATGAGAGCTCAAAAGGGGAAGTGGCACGCTGCTAAAAAGTAGCGAACAATTTCTGATTTGCATACAAAACAAGCCCCAAAATCCCTATTGAAAATCATGTCATAATTTGCCTACCGGATCTCAACCCCGTCTACGAACCATGGACACTGACAGTGGGCTTGATCAGAAAACTCAAAGTCGCTCAACGGGCTAAGAAAAGAGCCATGCATCTGAGACAAGGTGATCTGCCAGAGAACCAAACAAATTCGACGTTGCTCAAAAAGTTAGTGACGTTGAATAGGAGCGGGCTGTGCATTTCTGTCGAAGAATCGATGTCCTCGAGTGGAGACCGCAAGTGTACAATGTGGTCGTGGGACTTAAATTATTCTGTGCCTAGGACATTGATCATCTATTCTCCCCTTTCAAGAAGAACAATATCGTCAACCGGCATTACTGCCAATCAGCGTGGAGATTAGAATAGGTATTATTTTGGGAAAGACCTCTTTTAAATTTGTTGGCGCGTTGACAGACTCTCTTTGTGGGGTCTTCCTACCAATTTGTGCCTTGGTCGAACAAGTTCTTTTTTTGGGTTTTAATATATCTATTGCATTGAATCTAGTGGAGTGGTGAATGGCAATGGAGAGAGCTATGTTCGGAGTTTACCTGCGAGATCGAATCAGAAATGAGGAGATCCGCAGGAGAACCAAGGTCACCGACATAGCTCAAAGAATTGCGAAGCTGAAGTGGCAGTGGGATGTGCACATCGCTCGTAGAACTGACGGCCGTTCGGGCAGAAAGGTTCTCGAGTGGCGACCACGTATCGGAAGACGCAGTGTAGGCAGGCCTCCCACAAGGTGGACCGACGATCTGGTGAAGGTCGCGGGACCCAGCTGGATCAGGTTAGTGCAGGACCGGTCGTCGTGGAGATCCTTGGGGGAGGCCTTTGTCCAGCAGTGGACGTCTACAGGCTGATATGATGATGATGATTGAATCTAGTATTAGTTTACACCACCTATCAGCTATCTCTTATTTAGTTACTCTATGTACTGCTCTCGCACTGGCCGCTGCTAATCTGAAATGCATACAAGAACTATTTGCGCTAGTGAAGTAGCAGGCTGCATAGTTAGAGTTGTTTTTGTTCCTGGATAGTCTGACTACCCAGTCTGGGATGCTTGTGCCAAACTTTGGGAATATTTTCCGCCAGTATTCCTGTTAATTATTTTAATTGAATGAGGCTAGGCTAATTATGTACGGGAAGTTAGAGTTTAGTTTGTGCTTCATTGTGTTTGTCTTCAAAATCAGGGTAATGTAACTGTTTGCGTGCGATACATTATTTAATTGCTATCTTCGTTGCGATCTTTTAGTGGTGTATCATGGGTGTATCTCAACGAGAATGAAACATTACGGCTAATTGGTCTGTCAAATAAATTATAGAGATATTGTGATTGCATTACCTGGTAGTTTTTCACCACACGCAAAATGACATTTTGTTTTACATTCATTTACCAACCAGAGCGTCAGTGGCGTCGGGGATAAGACGCGGCCTATCATATCGAAAGGTCCGGAGGTCGATCCTCGGCTGGGCCATGTACCTACCAATGGGTTTTTTCTCGAAACTTAAGTACATTTACTGACTGCTCTCAAACGGTGAAGGAAAACATCGTGAGGAAACCTGCATACGCTGAATAAGAAATTCTTAGGCGCATGTGAAGTCCACCAACCCGCACTGGGCTAGCGTGGTGGACTATAGCACGAACGCCCTCGTTGAGACATGTTAACAGCAGTGGGGACATGTTAATAGGCTGTTGATGACTAACCTACTGTATGTAAAACACCGCAGTTGCTATTATATATCGGTAATGTAATTTTTTATCTACCGCGGTGGTAAGAAGAAGCGGCGCAACATAATTCCGCAAAACATCTTTTAAAATGTATAAAAATCTATAAAAAATTTAAATAGATTTTTCGACCACTTAACGATATCCGATCATGTCCCAAATTTCGCACCCACCTTTGGTTCTGAAGACAATACGATATAGTACATTCAATTTATATTCTAAATAAAAAATAAGTTATCTACTATCAACTTCAAATAAAGTACTCTACGTTATGTATTGATAACACTTAGTCTAAGTAAGTTACCTATAACTAAAAGGGTCATCACTTCCCATCAGCAATTCTCCTTCAACCCTTAAAATATCCCCAATAACTTCAGTGATGTAATCAGTCTTTGACAATACTTTTTCTTTTGCGCCCTCCAGTCTTATCTACCTTTTATGGTCCAAATTAGAGACCTTATGTTACGAAGTTAGGCAGGCCAATAGGTAACATTACACATACTCTTATACTTGGTGTCAATTTTAATGAACTTCTAGGTATATTTTCACCTACAAGTTTAGTACTGGATAAAAAAACAAAACTACAACTCGAAGGGTACGTAAGTATATAAAAAAATAAAGACCCTGGTTTGTACCTTATAATTTTAAGGTACTAAATTTTAGGTAATAAAAATCTTAATATATAAAACAAAGTCGTGTTAGTTACACCACTTATAACTCAAGAACGGCTGAACGGATTTTGATGAAACTTGGTACAGTGATAGCTTAGATTCTGGAATAATTTAAAGGCTACTTTTCTCGCGGTAAACTAATTCAGCGGGAATAACTTATTCCACGCGGGCGAAGCCACGGGCAACAGCTATCTTATATAAATAGTAACGGGTTTTGTATTTTCACATTTTTAAGAAAAGGGAGAGGGGTTGGGAAGGGGGGGGGGGTGAGAGAACGGGGGTGAACAATTGGAATTGTAGCTACTTGCTTTTGACAGAACGACGTCTGTCGGGTCAGCTAGTTATATATAAATACTAAGTAATATTTATCGATATCTATTATAATATAAAGTAATTTATCGATAACTAAGGGTAAACATATTATAGGGAAAAGGAAAAGGTAGGAGAGCGGATGGCAGCTGCTCTATAAATAACTCAATTAACTGACCAGCCTTTCAACGAAGATAAGACCACTCCTAACCTTATTTACCGTACAAACCAATACTCTACATAAATTTGCGCCCCTAGAGACGTACGCCTCGTGCCCTTGATCCGGGCCTGGATAACTTGTTCTATTTCCCGTATCCTTCAAAAGTCCCGCGGGATGTGTTACCTAATTACACGGGACATCCCCCGAGCGCGGGACTGCCATTTGGTCCCGTAATAACTACAGAATAATATATCGGAATAGGTAGCTATTGACTTTTGCTATATATGTATGTATGTTTATATCCTTGAGGATATATGATCTGAAATGATGAGATACAGCGAGGATGTACTGAGGTAACCGATATAGAAATTAAATATCCTTATTATAGCAAAAAAAAAATTACAAGAAAAAATTTACTTTTTATTTTTTAAAATTATTATATCTAAATTTTACAATTTTTTTTAGACACCCACAATTATAATAGGCTATGCCTGTCCCGTGGGAGTCGCTTTTTAGTCTTAACAATTGACGCGATTGAATTGATTGATTGATAGCTTATCGAAGGTGGTAGTCCACACATATCGTATTGATATACCTAGCCTATAGGTTTCTTGGATCTCCTCTTTACCATTTCAACAATTTGTACTTCTGTCTGTTCTGTTTACATAATACAACATAATTCCCCGACTCTGCAGTTTTTTTGGGGGGAAAATGACCATCAAATCAACAGCCATCCACCGCGCTAGCCCAGTGCGGGTTGGTGGACTTCACATGCGCCCAGGAATTCCTTCTTCGAAGTACCTGTGCAGGTTTCCTCGCGATGTTTCCTTTATAGACTTATCGACTGTCGATATTTTGGCAACACTTAAACCTGGGTTAATAAACCCTATTCACACGGCGTTCATACAATCCCAATCGACCGTTTTAGGGTTAACCCTTCGCGTCACAAAAGACGTATTAAGACGTATTCACGCGCCGGAGAAAATCTGCGATAATTTATCACTCTGTACCAACGTTCTGGGACTACGCTTGCGTATACTGATGATGATGTTATCAAAAAGCAGTGTTAATGGAATCAAATAATACAACACAAACAATAATTTTAAGGTTTGTGTAACTCAACCTCGTATCAAGAAATTCCCAATTTATTTTGACATGTTTATAAAAAAACGTGTTTATAAAAAAAAAAACATACATACAGCCGAACATAGTACCTCCTCCTTTTTTGGAAGTCGGTAAAAAAGAGCGTCGGTGGCGTCGGGGATAAGACGCGGGACGCGGCCTATCATATCGAAAGGTTGAGTTCGATCCCCGGCTGGGCCATGTACCAAGGTATTTTTCAAAAAACTGTAATTGTACTAAATCTATCGAAATTTAATTTAACTAAATTTCTAGGTTAGGTATATGATAACAGGATAATATTTGGAGGTTTGGTTAATTCTTGTAGCCAGAGCCATTGATTCAATAACAACAATCAACACCCACTTTTGGGGCTCAGGCCTACCCTCTCAACGAGGGCGTTCGGCCTATAGTCCACCACGCTACGTCAGTACGGGTTGCTGGACTTCACATGCGCCTAAGAATTTCTCCTTCGGCGTATGCAGGTTTCCTCAAGATGTTTTCCTTCACCGTTCGAGAGCAGTCAGTAAATGTACTTAAGTTTCTAGAAAAAAACAAAAACATTGATTGAACTTGCGAAACACGATAAAGTCATAAATACAAAAAGAGTTATCTCTTTAAAAATACTTATCAATAATTATAAAAGAAGAAACTGACTCACTCACTCACTGATCAACGCACTGCCCAAACCGCTGAGCCTAGAGACTTGAAATTATGCACAAAGGTTCGACGTCAACTAAGAAAGGGTTTTTCCTGCGGGAAAATCTCTAGGGACAAACTTTTTTACGTTGGCGTAGCCGCGGATAATAGCTGTAAACAGTACAATCCAAATCAAAAAGGGAGAAATAAACAACTTTTTACTGCATCTTTCTCCCAGAAGAAATAAGTATCAAATGTCCAATTTCCCGAATAAAGTGCATTCCAGACACCCGCCCGTTTAGCAATGCATTGCAATCGGTTCGTCTGTTTGTACCAATGTGCTTCAGAGAACGAAATGGGACGAGGCGATGTGCAACGCAAGGCAGAGACAGTGAAATAAATTGCAAACAATCACAAGAGATTTGTCGCAAGCGTTTGATAGATTGCATCTGATTTTGTTGTAACGTTTTTGGATTAAACAAGAACATTCAATAACCAAGTATATACAAATCTTTGGTAGTAATACAATATTTGATTATAAAATTATATTGTCCGATTAATTATCTCTAGGTAGTTTTCTCTATAACACTCTAAATTCAATATCCCACGATTTTCAATGATGAAATTGAAAAAAAAAGTATTCTAGAATCGGAAATTGTCTTTCTCCTACTGACTTAATTAATTTTTAAAAAAGACATGTAAGTTCTAAAAGTTAAGTATACTATGATGATAGATAACAGTTCTTTGTAGAGAGGATCCTGCTCTTTTACCTCCGGGCAATAGGGTAGTCTTTTTGAAGTAAAATTGAAAACCATGTAATGTTAGGACAAACGACACGCATCTAAGATTTAAAATTTCATCTAAATCTTTACAAAAGAAATATGTCACTTTACTGAATAAACATTTCTATCCTCCGCAAACTTTCAATCCCAATGTTAACCCAACTCTATAGCGGCGAGAATATAAAGGCAGGGTTCAGTAGCTATTTGAAAAATGCGAACCGCCAGGCCGGGGCATCCACTATTTATTGGGCTATACTTCAAGTGAATGGGGCTCTTAGTGCGTCCCGCGGGGAAGGGCCCCAGTGAATTGTTTATTTTTTGTTTATAATGTGCCCGGGACTTTTCCAATTGCTGGTTTCTGTGCTGAGAAAAAATTGCAGGTAATAACGATGTAGTTAATGTCTAGACGTTTGCTTTTTATTAGGAAATGTACTTGAGTTGTATGTATTGTATTTTGTATTAGAGGAATTTTGTTCTTTTCCCGAGGTACCTTTCCTAATAGCCTATAATTATGTCACTCTGATGTATAATCTATATTACTGTGAAGTTCCATCAAAATCTGTACCGTAGCAATTGGCCATAAATTTATGATTTGGCCTTTTGTGTTCTTGGTAATTTACGAACTTGGTCCAATTGAAGAATTTGAATATGCAATTGGCCATAAATTTATGGTTTGGCCATTTGCGTTCTTGGTCATATGCGTAGTTGTAGTTTTTGCGAGATAGAGTAACGAACATACAAATATCATTACAAACTTTCACCCTTGTAATATTAGTAGGATATGCTGTATTATTATTTTGAGTGTATTAATTGTGCCAAGTGCACTATGCAATAATAGATTTTGACTTGATTTGACATGACTTTTTGCAAAATCACGCCTCATAAACTTGACGTATCTGCATGAAATTTCTTATGCAAATATTATGTTATAATTCATAAGTGGAGAAGTGACAAGAAGCAACTATAATAATCGCGGGCGGGTTAAACAAACCCAGTGGAATAGTTTTAACTGTATTTTCAAGGCTTATTGGTGTCTTCGAAGCCCAAATGAAGTTCAATTGAATGGCGAAACCTTTTCTAAAGATGATAAATAATTATTAAGATGATGAAACCAAAATGATGAGTGATGTATAATCGTATAATTCATAAAAAGGATTCAATTCAATACACTTTATTGCACATTTAAAAATTACAGACAAAAAAAGAGAAAAAACAGATACAGTCATTACTAACAGTAATGTACCAGTAATAACATCTAACAGTAATGTACATCTAGACGGTATTATCGCTAAGAGCGATTTGTTCCAGACAATCTTTATAAAGGATAAAATAGAATCGGATAATATGATGTACACTTCCACACGTGTTATTTTTAGCGCCCGATGTTGATATCTGCTCCCTGGGCCACAGCCGAGCCGTCCTAAATAGGGCACTGTGTTTGTTTACCTGTGTTTTATGGTATCGTTTGAACGCAACCTCAACAATAATTTGGAATTTGGAGCTTGAGGTCAAACGGAATATGTGTTTGTACCAAATGTGGTTAGGGGAAGAATGACCTTGAGTTTTCTATTTGTACGTGGTTAGTAAGAAAAAACTATGGAATTGTATGTGGTATGGGTCCTTTTAAGATACATTATGGGATCAGGAAATAAGAAAAAGGGGAAAGGAAAAAAAATGGTAATAAGACACAATCCTTATATTCTTTGCCAGTGTGAGGACTAAACCAAAAAGCTAGTGACTTGTATCTATCATCAAAATGATCGTCATCCTACAAAAGTCATGAGTCCATCCAATTCGATCATCCTTCACAAATAAAAAGGAAACATTTTGATAGTTTATCATTTTAGGTTCAGGTGTTACTTATCTTTTGACATCGTTTACCCGTCATTTCCCTCCAAGGCCAGGAGTCACCCGAGTTATGGTGATTCAGCGTTATTTATGGAGCCTCCTGTATTTATGAGGAACTCCCAAATGGCGTGGCGATGGAGCGTGGCAGATAAAATTTTAGGGCTCAAGTTCGCCTCTTAAATCTGACTGAGATTGCTTCCAACTTCAGATGTTTGTCGGGTCTTCTGCTGAGTTGAAGACATTATGTGTCATTATGTGTGTGAGTGGATCTTAGATTTAGATCCTACAATTAAGTAAATTTACTGTAATATAAAGATGAAATTGTAAACTAAAAATTTTGCGAAATACACCACTGGTATTCTATCAGCATCAGGTGTTACAAAACGGCATCGGTACATAGGTAATATTCTGTGCTACAATATTGCAGACAGGCTTACTTTCACGATCCCTAGTAATAAAATCGAGTGTGACTATATTTTTCAAATATATTATTTATCAGAATTTTTATTTCCTTTCCCCCTTTTCCTATTTTCTATTTCCTGGTCCCATTTCACCTCGATCGATATTTTCAACTGGAATATAAACCTCTGCCTTTAATAAATCTCATTTTCAGGTATATCCTGGGACTACTCATAGCTTTCTTTTTACAATGCTTTACGTTCAACGAAAAGCTTTACAAAATTTTGAATAATATCTGAGGACAATGCCTCGGGTCATATTAAAATAAAGTGTCTGTTTAAACATTTAAAAGTGGACAAAATACACTCCATTTTGTCTACTAAATAAGCGTAGAAAACAGCTTGAAAGCATTTTACGGCAAAGTGAAAAGTCATGCTATTTTATAAAACATCTTCACCATACCAGCGCTGGTGTGCTTTTTTATTTTACCATTGACTTGAACGGCGGTGTCAGTCGCTGGAATATTCCTAATGTGAAAACCATGAATTTAATCATAATATCAATAAATCATGATTATTACGGTTCACTGTCATGTATTGGACCCGAATTGCAATAAGTCCACCAGTGGACTTCACATTTTAAAGTTTTCATAGTCTAATAATAATCTTTTTCTAAAAAATAAAATAAAGCATACCAGGATTTGATTTAAAATTGATTACTGGCTACCTATTCTATTGTCAATGCCTGTTCAATTAATTGGCTCGACTGCCAACAGGCTCCAGTACAAGTATTGTGAAGATACGACTTAAAAGCCATTTGAGCGCATTTCAAATGCAGATTTGCATGTTATATTCTTTAATACTTTCCTTTTTGTTGCTTTATTCTTTGTTACGACTCTTTCTCTATATTAAGAGCTTCACAGTTAGCAGTCCTTTCACAATAATCTGTCTGTGCATACATAATGCTAAAAGTTTTGTGACAGTCAGTTAATTATATATGAATCTCTCTTTGTACCTAATTTAAATAAAGCATTCGAAATGTCTAGTCTCTGGTTCATGTGACCACTTTTATTTGTATATTTGATTTTACGGTCAATTGGAAACCAAAGTAATTAGGCCAGTCGTAGTTTATTAAGATTAGGTATTCTCGATCGCCGGATTAGGTAGGTACCTAAAACCGGCGGTTACAGCCGGAAAATAGGCCAAAACTAGTGCCAGTCGGCAATTCACACTGCAGTTCACATCCTCACTAAACTGGTAGCATGTACTAAGGCACAATTTGGAACGAACTGGTTGAGTCGTTAAAACTTGCTGCGGCGGCGGCGGTGCGAAGGCGAAAGCGACAAAACCGCGCGCACAGATGGATACGCCCCACGCGGCGCGGCGGCGCGCGGCGGTGCGGAGTGGCGGCGGCGCGTTGTATTCCTTTGTAGTATATGAGAACCGCCACACAGCGGCGGCGGCGCGGCGCGGTGCAGAGCGTTCTTCATACAAACCGCTTTATACAATTCCTGTCTGAAGGGGTCCGCTTTATATTCGCTTTCCGCAGATTCGCCGCCGCAACGCTTTCGCAACACCGCCGCCCTATCTGTATTGCGCTTTAGCGTTGTAAAGCATTTCATCATCATTACCACTTCATTCGCGATAAAACCCCCCCTCCCCCCCCCCCCCCAGCCCCCAGCCCCTCCCACACCCTCCCCTCACCTGCCCCTACCCTCCTCCTCCCCTTCCCCTCATATTCCCTAAACCTACTGTGCCGTAACTCGAACTATGTATGTAAATTTGAGGGTTTTCCTCGATTTCCATCGGATTCCTTCATCAGATCCTAACTTGGTGACAATGGGACCACCTCGGGATCGGACCCTCTCAAACAAAAAAAATATTTTTGAAATCGGTCCACAATTGAGGGAGAAATCGGTGAACATACATAAAAGGAAAAAAAACAAAAAAAAACATACATACAGCCGAACATAGTACCTCCTCCTTTTTGGAAGTCGGTAATAAAAGAGACAACCATTTCTGAGAAGATCCCGCCAAAAAATCAATATTACCATCTTAAATGCACGGTTTAGACGCAATTGGCCAAACCATAAATTTATTGAGAATTGCGTATTTAAACTATTCGATTGGTAAATGACCAAGTTCGTAAATTACCAAGAACGCAAAAGGCCAAACCATAAATTTATGGCCAATTGCGTCGTGGTCATCCTTAAGATATTGCTCAATGCTTGCTCTTAAGCCATCTGCCACTGCATTATTAATAGGGCAAGATTTAAATAACAACAAGACCGCGTGCAGTCCCGTGGCGTGGTAGTTGTATAATGCTAATGTTGACAACGGACGTGGTAGACAGAGATAAACTAATTTGCATTTGCTGTGTTCTAAACATAGGTACGGCACTTGTGGTGCATTGTCTGTTTTGTAGGAGAAACGAAATCAGCTTTAAGGATTTGGTTTGCGAAGCTTATTTCAAAATATATATTTCACTAGCAGTTGCCCGCGACATTCTCCAAGTGGAATTTCATAAAAAAACATTGTGTTAGGTTGCGTTGATATACTTCAGTGCAAATTAATAGCCATACTTAGCAGTTTAAAAGCTGTGCCTTGGTAGATCAATCAGTCTGGGAATATTTTTATATAATCTGAGTGTAACAACCTGTAGTGACCGGTCACAGAGGCACTCAGTAGCAGATATTAGACAGGTTTTTGTTAGTCGACTTCTGTATGCCAAGCTATTTTTGTTTAGTTTTCATACAAATTAAACCGCTCGGCGTGCAATCCTTACAACTCTACCAACTGGCTAGTGTGGCCAGACTTTAACCCATTCCGAAATGCAAATCAAGGCCTATAACCAAACTGCATGTGAGGCCTTAGCGCTAAGCAGAAAGAGTCTACTCACTGGTGAGAGCACTCACCGGACCACTGCGGCCTGAACAAACACATGTTCAACCTCAAGCTCCGGGACACTAAAGTGTGGAAACTCTGCCACTAAGCAGAGGAATCACCATGGCACCTCCTGTGAGATTGTGGGCCACTGATGCGTGCAAAAGCAACACCTATCTGGGCCTACTAACATCAACGTGATGAAGTAAAGTAAATCAGTGCCAAATGCGTGCTGAAGTTTTAACTGATGAAAACTGATCACAATAGATCACTAAACGGTCGCAGCGATACAAGGCCCGTGAGACTTGAAAGAGCCCCGTAACAATAATAATAACCGCTAGGCTAGGAAATTATTTTTTTCTATACACTTATGGTTTTAAACTGTTGTTCAAATGCTCTAGATAAAAATTCTGTACATCTTTGTGAAACCTTCGAATACTTTGATATTATTATGTAAATTGGACAATCCAAATTCGCGGCTGAAACCGTTAGTTGCATATTTACACTTTCATCTTAAATAATCAGAACTTAAGTGTAGAGTTAAGTAAAATCTAGGTCACAGTCAATCTAGTTAAGATTTATTTGAGATAGAGCTAGAAATCCAATCTAATCTGAAAGCACTCTAGCGCGGTTCTTCAGCAACTTTTTCAATTGATTGAGAACCATTATTATGTGAAAGCCTGAATAGTGATGTTTTAGGTAGATTTTGGCTTTGGTTACAAGACATTTGAGCCATGTCTTGTCTGGATAGTCTACTCATTTAATTAACGGTGCATTTTAGATTTTGTGGTTTTTTATGAAAGGTAAAGTTTCCGTCTCGGTAAAAAAATAACCACTATCAATCGACCGCTGGTCAAAGCTATAAATAAAATAAGAGAAACCTTCCCATATCAGCAATTACTCTTAGGAACGTATTACGATAAATAGGGTAAACGATCCCAAATGCGCCCGATGGGCCTTAATGCCCCCACGTCGATGGCCGTTGGGCGGTGGGCCTATCGGGCCCATTACGTGGCCATATCTTACGGTCCTGTATCTCACATCACGGACCGTAATAAAGCCACGTTATGTTTTACTGTAAAGTATTTGTATTTGATTTTTAGTACGGTAAATGTATTTTAGTGCCGTAAAAGGGTTTGATGATGATATTTATTTTATTTGTCGAATGAATGTTATTGGAATGCAATTTAATACCAACTGAAAGATAATTCGTAATGACATACTTGTACGCCGTCAATTTTACAGACTGAAGACGTAACTAAATGAATGAATGAAATATTTATTTACAAGAATATGGTACTTACATAGTATGTAAAAAAAATTCAGAAATGCCAAAGTTAATGTACTTAAATAATTTCGAAAGAATCTGTAATTGAAATATTTACATTAATTTATGAATGAAATATATTTATTTATTTTACGGTCACGCGTCCGAACACCTGGCACGCGGTCATCTTGGCGCGTTCGCCCCACAAACTCGTGATTAGCGGCAGTTAGCAGCCGCGCCCGAGCCGGTTCGAGGGCCAAAGTTGCCACGGACGCACGTGAGCGGCCAACGAACTGGTTAAATTTCAACTTTTCACCCAGTTTGTCAGCTGAATTCTGCGTTGTCAGTGAGAAAATTTAAATTAAGTCGTAAATTGACATTCATTTTGGTCCAAATCTGAAATAGCCGGTCAAAAAATTGTTTTAATCTGTTTTAATGTTAGGATTTTTAATTTTTTTTTTTAAGTTTTATAAGTTTTCGAAGAAATTATGATGTATTCTTTCAACATTTAAAAAACTTTTAAGTACCTGCTTAGGTCCTATATTTAATATCTACCTAATGGAGGCCTTTGTCCAGCAGTGGACGCCTACAGGCTGATATGATGACCTACCTAATTTCACAATGTACTTTGTACACGATGAACTTTTCCTAATCCTGGTAACACCGAATGTTTTTCAGGGACTTTTTAGAGAAATTTAAAATGTAGCAGGTGGTAAGCTTCAAATGAAGGGTGAAATCATTATGATAATTTTCGGTAACAAATTAATTTATTCGGACGCCTTGACAAGGTTTGTTCGGGACTTGGAGTTATTATCCATTTATTTTACACGATTTGGTTAAAGACAAGTTAAATATTTAACGGATATTTTTAATTAGTGACACTGCTTTTATGCAGATTTTGATAATGGAGTTGTTTATTTGCTGAGTCAAAGAATTAACGCTCTTCATGCCGCGTAATAAGGATGAATGTGCACGCTTGAAGTATTCACTTGTAAGTAATCACTTAGTACAGTGAAGCAACGGCCAGCACGTAGTTTGCATGTCATTCGCGGCAATCACTACAATTAGACGGTCATGCATGAGTGACGGCACGTAATGCATGTCTACTTTATGTGGCTACTTTAGGGTTTTTTGGGAATTTTAGAACTGTCAAATATAGGTTGCTTTTTAACGCGGACAAAGTCGCGGGGCGTCCGCTAATACCCCCTAAGTAACAAAACGCCTACATAGAGGGCGCTGTTTCACAAAAAGCTAGAACCATTATATTACGAAATCTAATTAAACTTGTAAAACACGCAGAGCCAGCGGCGGGCACACACCTCGCCGGCGGAGGGCACGCACCAATGTTTACCTTTACGTTAATCCAATCCAGAATCGCGACGCTATTTAATTCGAGTGGGAAATTAGATTCGAATCCGAACCGCGGAGTTGAGGCCGGATGTTTGATTAGAATTACTTGGCGAGATGTGCGAGGAATGGGGCTGAATCTGCGGGAATCGCTCCAGCAGTTAACGTTTGTGTAGTGAGGTAGTGACACGCTAATTTGACAGTTCTAAAATTCACAAAAAACCCTAAAGTAGTCCCATAAAGTAGACATGCATTACGTGCCGTCACTCATGCATGACCGTCTAATTGTAGTGATTGACGCGAATGACATGCAAACTACGTGCTGGCCGTTGCTTCACTGTACTAAGTGATTGATAGCAAGCATGAGGGTCCATCATGCAGCATGATCATTCACGTAAACGTAACACATGTCATGCCGAATGATCGTTTAGTGACCGCTTTAGAGACTGATTTTAGTTAAGGCGTGCATCGAATCTCACCACATGCATTCAGTCATCATCACAGGAGGATCCGCCAAACAAAACGATTGATACTAATCCAAAGATAGCGTGTCACTACCTCACTACACAAACGTTAACTGCTGGAGCGATTCCCGCAGATTCAGCCGATTCCTCGCACATCTCGCCAAGTAATTCTAATCAAACCTCCGGCCTCAACTCCGCGGTTCGGATTCGAATCTAATTTCCCACTCGAATTAAATAGCGTCGCGATTCTGGATTGGATTAACGTAAAGGTAAACATTGGTGCGTGCCCTCCGCCGGCGAGGTGTGTGCCCGCCGCTGGCTCTGCGTGTTTTACAAGTTTAATTAGATTTCGTAATATAATGGTACTAGCTTTTTGTGAAACAGCGCCCTCTATGTAGGCGTTTTGTTACTTAGGGGGTATTAGCGGACGCCCCGCGACTTTGTCCGCGTTAAAAAGCAACCTATATGTTGTTCCAGGATATAAGCTATGACTGTACCAAGTTTCATAAAAATCCGTTGGGTAGTTTTTGCGTGAAAGAGTAACAAACATCCTCACAAACTTTCGCCTTTATAATATTAGTAGGATAGTAGGATAATTCTGATAATGTTGTGGCCGGAAGCGGCTGGATGCGGACAGCGGACGACCGGATGTCCAGCAGTGGACGCTAAAAGGCTGAATTGATGTACACTTACGGACTCAAACGGACCGGGGCCTTTTTATTTCATTCGAGATCCTTCTGAGCCCTTGGGCTTCCGCCTGGATATGATTAGGGTGAGATCTGATGGTGGCTTTACGGAGTACGCATGAAGAAGGATCACAATCAGAGAGCCATACCTAATATGCACCTAACTGATCAGGTAAGTTTTCACCATAGACTATATTGTGTACTTAAGTGAACTGTCAGTCTGCATAAAACAAATACCTACAGGCGGAGAAAGGCTGCAATACTTATATGTTAAAAAGTTTTTTATTTTTCCATTTTTAGTGTTAATATGGTATATTTTTATGATAATATTTACAAAGGATCTCTGTTACAGTCCGTTTAATGAAATACCTAATGAAATCAGTCATTGATTCCACAAAACCATATACATGACCCAAACTAAAATTCAAAACTCCATTTAAACTCAAGCAAGGTGCAATTGTCGAATGCTGTCACTTACAATTTCTTCTTCTTTCTTTTCTTTTTCTTCCTCTTCTCCCCCATACCCTCCTCCGCCCCATACTTAATAATAGGCTACAGCATAGTGCTCAATGGCAACGGTTAGATCAAAGCCTTTGGTGGCCACGCACCATCAGATGGGGTATCTATCTGCCCGTTTGACATATTATCAGTCTCTCAAAAATACGAGTATTTAAACAAGAAACATTTCAACATAATATCAAAAGTGTTCGCAACATGTTACTGGTCCTTCAAGGCCGGATGGGTATAGCCGTGACGTGAATTTATTCCGCTTGACTCGCGTACCGGGGAATCCCCAGCTTCATTACAGAAAGTGCAGGCTTACGCGCTCAAGGCCTATTTTGTTTCGAAACCAATTTATTTAATGCCCCAAATGGAGCGATCGGTAGCAGAAGGTTCTCTTTCGAAGGTTTCTTGCGGTCCATCAGTAAGTCCATTGATACCAATGCGTACTAGATTGACCGTCGAGGTATCACAAAATGTATCTTGTTACTGCACTTGGAAGAAATTCTATTTATGTCATTGAGGTAATATCATAGAGTTAAGATCTCTTTGGTGCGTGCTCGCGGCCCCTTAAAGAGGCGTAAAAGAATCATTCTATGGGTGTCAAAATCGTGTCAAATGTATGACAATACTGTAACTCACTCACACATTCTCATTTTCAAACTCCATATAAATTTGTATTAGCAACCTCCTCCCGCTACACCGCTTCCTTTGTCCGCACCCCCCCTATGAGTGGCACCATTCATTTCTGGTTCCCATACTTCTAGAGTAGCTATTCAAACAAAAGTTATGGTATATAATTATACACAGACCTATGTTATTATAACTAGATGACGGCGGGCGGGGCACGCGGGGTGAAATGAAAACTAGGTATGTATGTACAAAGGTAAACTTATCCATATTAAAAAATATAAAACTTACCTAGGTACTAATTTAAAGTGAAATTACTTCAGGACGGAAACTGCGAGGCGCTTCTAGACGTTTATTTATGTTGTAGGCAAAACCATTTATGCGTCATATCTTTTGTTTCTTAATGGCGTTTTTAAAAGCGTCAACAAATAAAATAAGTTTCCGATTGGAGAGTAGAAATACTTAGAAATAATTCGTACCAATGCGAGTTCTCGAGTGGAGACCAACATTGGGCAGGATCTTCGACCAATATATAATGCATGGTATGGTAGTAGCAGCTGGGGACGAGGTAGACTGACATACGAGGATCGGATAGAGCGGGTGCTTACAGATGGACACGTGAGGAGCACTCGCGTCCCGCGGCGAGCGTGTGTGAAGAGAATGGTGAGTGTCAGGGTCGCGATACTTGGCGCTCCGTTCTTTCGTCATATCCCGTCAGAGTTTCATAAATGAAATAAAAAATAAAAAGTTGACCGTAAACTCCGTTACTGCACATAACATAGGAAATGAAAAGTCAACTGAACAAATTTGCAAAAATTGCTGCGGGACGCTGGGACTGCGCAGCTATCGGTCCCGCGGCGGTGTTACATTATAGGTACAGTCAGAGTCAAAAGTAGCTGACTGGCCTGTTGGCGTAGTGGTAGTAACCCTGTCTACTGCGCCAAAGGTCGTGGGTTCGATTCCCACCCGGGACCAACATTTGTGTGATGAGCATAACTGTTGGTTTTCGGATTCTGGGTGTTTGTATGTATTTAAGTTTTTATTTAAAAGTATTTAAGTATGTTTATCAGTTGTTGAGTACCCATTTACAAGCTTCGGCTTAGTTGGGACTAAACAGCCGTGTGTAAATTTGTCCAAACATTATTATTATTATCAAAAACTAACTTCCAAAAGTACTGACTCTTCTCAATTTCACAATAACCTGGATGTCCTAATTATTCTTAATTACTTCCTGGAATATATCGTAGATAAAAATAATCAGTAACAGCCACTTCAAATGACAATGACTGAAACAAAATAGACAATGTTTTAAAGAAAATATAATTACCTCGACATTACAAAAAGATTTATATTCGACGAAAGAAATTCTATTCTTATTTCAGATACTTTCGAAACACGCTATAGAAGCACAGTATTGTATTGTATACTTTTGAAAAACAACTTTACTTTTGAAAGTTAAAAATAAATAAATTATGAAATTTTATTACAAATTCTTTTGGAATATTCAAATACCAAGTACTTTTGATATTGACTGTACCTACCTATATAAATTTCAAATTGCTATTGTTTCTACGTATATTATTTACTAGCTGTGTCGTTATGTAAATGTATAAATGTACCCAGTGTACTCATGCAATAAAATATTTCTGATTTTATTTTCATCTAATTGTATCTTGGTGCCTTCAGAATTGTGCCTTATATATATTTTTAAAGAAGATACGGCTTAAAGGTCTAGTAACTAAGCCGAAACCCAATTTTTTAAAATGTACTTTATAGCGCAGCACACCTGGGGGAAATGCAGAATAGATGTACCGTAACCTAACTGAAATTGTAACGCAACTGATAAAAAATTTTTAAACTGAGTCTGAGTCCTGGGAAAAGTAAACGAATTTTTATTTATTTATTATTTCTTTTTATTTTTATGTTTTACGTTTTGTTTTATTTCTAATTTTTAGTCCTAGAGAGAAGTGAACGTCAAAAAATACACTTATTTTATGATTTTTTTTATGTTTTAGTTATGTTTTATTTTTAAATTTTATGTTCTCAATCGAGGCCATGGGGTCCCAGGAGGTTATGGTATATCTATTTTGCATTCACCTATCCCAAACAATGAAATAAGTATTGCCAATTATCTATTCTGTGGTATTGCCTACTATTATCTATTCTGTGGTATTGCTAAGCTCGCTACACCTGGGGCGGGTGGCTGCTCGCCGTCCCAGGCAGTGTTAATTATTATATTACTGTCACTAAGACTTATCAAACGACACAAATCACTAGCAAACAATAGCCTTCGAACAATGGCACATCTACACAAAGAAATACTCTTCACTTAGACCAGCCAGCATAACTTGAACTATGGAGGTTCATAGAACAACCCTCAGAGGTATGAGTTATAAAGGGAGAAAGGAGTGAGGTAGATCAGGGTACAATGGTGTTACACTGTTGAATCTAGATAATTGATAGATACAGATCTATAGAAGAGAACGGGTTACGCAGTGTGATGGAAGTTAGATGTTAGAAGAATATATTTTTCACCTCACAACCTCGGAAGGGTATACTTTCTCATTCGAAATCTGCGTGGAAAACTGCACCTGGAAAAAAACTTTTTAAAACTCTTCTTCAAATTTGTAGAAGGTGGAAATTTAAAGAAGTGGTCAATTCTAATTGTGGTTATTTTTATTTGTGGTTCTAAACCGCCGAAAGGATTCACCTAGTATTTTCCTCGCTGTAGTGAGGTGAAAAATTGTGTGTTGCGCTCGGCAGAAAAGTTATTTTGCGTCTCGTACCTTGAAACCCTCGCTACGCTCAGGATTCTATCTTTGAACCACTCGCTTCGCTCTGGGTTCAATCCTAGGACCCTTCGCTTGCTCAGTTTTCAATACTAGTACTCGCACAAAATAACCAACTTTGCAGCCTTGCATAACAAATAACTATTGTGTTGGTATTTTAGTCAGCAAAACTGTATTGTCTCATTTCAAAGTAAATCTACTAGTCAGAATAAAAGACAAAGAATGATTTTCATCATCATCAGCCCGCACTAGTCCACTGCTGGACATAGGCCAAGGCGCGCCACTGAACTCACTGAGGGATCATTTTAAAAACAACTTTTTAAGAAGCTTGTTATAAATAAATAAAATAGACGATTATTTTGAATGACAAAGATGCCCAGTATTATAACTTCAGCCTCGCAAAATCTTTACAATTATCCATTTTTATACAAACTTAGTTTTAAAAGATGCGTTGCGGAAGCACCCAGGAAGCGGTGGTTGTTAAGAATTTACGTGTAATAATGTACCCAGTGTACTCGTATACAGCAAACTTTAATACCTAAGTACTTATAGAAATACTATTAAGCTCTAAAAATTATGACACCAAAAGAGTCACCGCGGCGACTCTTTTGTTCCCAGCAGTAGGTGATTTGAGTATGAGTTCTAGACATGAAAATGTATTATGTAGAACTAGCTTTTTCCTGCGGCTTCGCCCGCGTGTAAAAGTTTTTCCCGTGTACATTGTGAAACAGCGCCCTCTATGTAGGCGTTTTGTAACTTAGGGGGTATTAGCGGACGCCCCGCGACTTTGTCCGCGTTAAAAAGTAGCCTATATATTATTCCAGGATATAAGCTATCACTGTACCAAGTTTCATCAAAATCTGTTCGGTAGTTTTTGCGTGAAAGAGTAACAAACATCCTCACAAACTTTCGCCTTTATAATATTAGTAGGATTCAATACAAGCAAATGTATACTTTGTCGCATAGCGGTATGGTCTATAATCATCTCACACGCTTTGTTACTTCAGACTAGCATATCATAGTTGCATTTGTTTTAATTCGAATCTCACAATTTCAAATAAATTTGTATGAACTAATGCTTCTATATTATATTCTTCTATATTCAATAAAATATTTTGACTTTGATTATCGTCTGGTCCGGTTCCTTTACTCCCTTCCTCCGACCTAGTGTTAGACCTTATAAAAGACAATTAACTAAACCAAATCCAAAGTAACTGTTTCCTTACAACTTAGATCTTATGAGACAACTTGAGTGCACCGAAACTTGCTCGCCAGGGATCGAAGGGGCCACTTGACTGCAGTTTACATTTGAAGCAACCACTTTGGTCGTTTCTCAGCTCACTAGCTCGGAAGGCGGAGTTTACTATCCCGTGTGTAAGTTTGGACTTCAGATGTGTGTAGTTGGACTTAATCAGATGTTAAATGCGGTCAGGTGATAAATTCGTCAGATGGCCTCGGGGATAAGACACGGCCTATCGTATCGAAAGGTCCGGAGTTCGATCCCCAGCTGGGCCATGTACCAATGGGTTTTTTCTCGAAACTTAAGTACATTTATTACTGACTGCTCTTAAACGGTGAAGGAAAACATCGTGAGGAAACCTGCATACGCCGAAGAAGAAATTCTTAGCCGCATGTGAAGTCTACCAACCCGCACTGGGCTAGCGTGGTGGACTATAGCCCGAACGCCCTCGTTGAGTGGGTAGGCCTGAGCCACAGCAGTGGGGACATCTTGATAGGCTGTTGATGATGATGATTTCGTCAACTCGTCACTCTACGATTTTTGCGCGTGTCTAGATAGTGAATTTTACCGATTTATATTATAATAAAATCTGAAAAATGTCCAACGACCATGCTCGAACTGGAAAATGTCCAAAGTAGAAAATTAGTTACCTAACTTAAACACAGTGGTCTCTAATGTAGAGACACATTATTGGAAAAAAAAAACAATTCGATTAAGGCTCAATCAGTTTCCTTCCCCGGCCACGGCCTTTGCGAACAAATTCCACTACCGTACGATAAACTTTAAAAATATCCAGTGGAAACACTTCACACAAAACACTGACATATTTCAAACTCGGGCTAAACAGCAAGAAAACGCATTAACGCCTTGTACAGTCGCGTGCACAATTCAAACCTAAAACAAAGTTAAAAGCACTCCCACACTGGTGATGTATAACGCGGGATAGACGCGGCCAGCGGTACAATTCTATGTGGCGTCCGCGCCTTGCCCGCAGGCTGCCTCCGTCAGCGCCACCGCATCAGTGTAAGGGTGGCTTAACGCAGTGGAAATGCAGCAACACGGTCTCCGCTTGCCTCGCCGCTTATTCGTCACGTCGCGCGTCCACTGTAATCCGGTTTATCCGTGCCCCCAGTTTATTTGCCACCATGTGGAGGTTATTCAGCAAAATAATACACTAAGGGCTTCTTTCACCACTTCCTGATATAGTTACAGATAGTAATCTTAGTGATAAACTAATCTATCAGGTAAAACTGTGTGATAGACTATATAAAATATATAAGATATAGGCAATCAGATACCTGTGAAACCCAAAAAATAGGCTATCTGTCAGATAACCTGCAGATAGGGTATCTGTGATATTATCAGTAAGCGGTGTAAGAGGCCCTAAATGTAATGAATGCGGTATTCTAATTGAAGAGATGTTTACAAAGTAACGTTACACGGGGCTATTGTAGCTAGGGGGAAAACTTTAATGTAGTTGACTGAAAATAACTCGTTACTGTTACGTTTTTAGAATGAGAGTCAGATCACTCTCTAAAGTGACTGTATTACGTATGTTTGGATGTTTTTACTGTTTCACGCAAAAACTACGGAACAGATTTTGATGAAACTTTACAGTAATATATAGACTATACATCAGAATAACACATAGACAATAGATACCACGGGAAAAACTTTTCTACGCGGGCGATGCAGCGGGAATCAGCTAGTAACAAGAACCTCAAATAAATCCAACGATTCTCTCACTGACTGTACAAGATTCTTACGCACTTAAGGGCGTTTGAATGTGAGAATCGCACCAGCGCTTTCTCACTTCTATTTGAGATGATTAATGTCACTCCCGAATGCCAGACGTATTTGTCGGCGTCTTTTTAATTCTGACGCATTATTTTTTCTGCGAAAGCCTGCGCGGTTTCGTAATTTGCGAAGGAGGTGTTCGATGTAATGCAGTAAGTATGTAAAAATTGAGACTTGCTTTATAATTAAAGACCGGATTTGCGGTAGCAGGAACACGAAGTTTGTACTTAAGTTGATTAAATTATCGAGAAATTGTGTATATTAGCTACTGTATCTGTTTTTATTGTTATTTTTTAAAAGTGCAATATAGACTATTAAATTGAATTGAAAGATACAATTGAACTTAAATCACTTTCTTGATACCGTATGCACCGTAAAACAACTCTTCAACATTGAGAAATAAAAATATCCCAAACGAATAACCCCCTAAACGGCGGGCACCTAATATCCAGCGTGACGTATTACACAACACGTGTTGTTGAGGACAACATAAATAAAACTGATATTTTAAGTTAATTCACTGGTTTTATTATTTAAAAGATGATAGTTACAATTTAGGTGTTGCCTCTAAGGCGGTTGACGTGAAAGAGAGTGAGAGAACGAATGGAACGATAGAACTTAGATATAAACACAGATAATAAATCACAGTTCAATGTTCGTTCTGAACACATAGAGTTGTTCAGTGCGGTCATAGATAATAATTCTAGGTTAGAACCTGTGCAAAAACTATTTTATTTACGGAAATTTTTAAAAGCAGAGCCCCTAGCTCTTATAGAGGGGCTGCCATTAACTGGTGATTCCTATATTAAAGCCTTAGAGTTATTGAAAAATAGGTATGATAATAAATTTTTAATGATTGTAAATCATGTGCAAGCGATAACTGATTTTGCTCCCATTGTGAAGGGCACTGCCAGCAACCTACGTGAGTTGATTTCACATTCACGTCAACATTTAGGAGCATTGAAATCTCTAGGGCAGCCCACCGAACATTGGGACATGATAATCTTGCCCATGTTATTAAAAAAGATAGATACATTTTCGTGCAGAGCCTATCATAGCGAACGTGACAACACTCAACTGCCAAAATTGGACGACTTCTTTCAATTCATAGAACGAAGAGCCAGCAGCTTTGAGGAGAGCCAAAGAAGTGAAGGTAAGATCTCCACCAATTTTAATAATTTTAATAAAAACAAAGTGACGAATTTTGCAAGCAAAACCAAACCCTCTTGTAAATTTTGTGACACGAATTCCCATAAGCTATTCCAATGTCCTAAATTTGAAGCTTTGACTCCTCAGGAGAGGATTGACTTTGCATCAAAGAATAGCTTATGCAATATTTGTCTAAACTTTCATAAAAACAAATGTTTATTTCATTTTAAGTGCACACTATGTAATAGCAAAACTCATTGCTCGAAATTACACAGCGATCAAAGTGACACTAAGGCTTCATTACACAGCAACTTCAGTACAAGCACCATACTACTGCCTACTATCAAGGCAAAAATCCTCAGCCAAAATGGCAAATCCCATGTCATCGCTCGAGGCATAGTAGATAGCGGTAGTCAAGTTTCCTTCATTACTACTGAGCTTGCCAATTCTTTAAAATTGAAGTCTTTCAATAATAATTTAAATATTACAGCCTTAGGAAAACAAAGTAAATCAACTTCCAGAGCTGTCAAAGTAAAATTCATGTCGCTTCAAAAAGACTTTCAATGTCAAGTGACATGCGCAATAGTGGATCAAATCACTACAAAATTACCTCAGCACAAAGTTAACATGCAAAATATTTCCATCTCGGATTCTGTTGTACTAGCAGACGATGAATATGATACTCCGGGTGACATTTCATTCTTGTTATCTGCTGAGATATTTTTCAAAATATTAATGCCTAACAAAATCAAGCTCCAAAATAGTAACTTGTTCTTATTAGATACTGAGTTTGGTTCAATATTGTCAGGTGAAATACCAAACAAACAGCCTCAATCTCTCAATAGCAATCACATAACTCTGCATGCAGTTACCTGCAATAATGATAATGTTGATCACCTCCTACAAAAGTTTTGGGAGACTGAACTGGTCCCTGAAACGAATTTGGAGGTTATAGCAAAGCAGGACCCCTGTGAAGCCGAATTTAAACGTTCGGTACAGTTAAAAGATGGTAAGTTTCATGTGTCGTTGCCTCTTCAAGTGCCTGCAGATCAACTTAACTTAGGTAACACATTTCCCATTGCAGCGAAAACTTTAAATTATATTGAAAAAAGATTAGCTAGAGATGAGCAACTTAAAAAATATTATAATGAATTCTTAAATGAATATATAAAACTAGGTCATGCCAAGGTCATGCCTCTAGAGCATTGTGATACGGAAAAAATGTATTTCATGCAGCACTTGCCTGTCATTAAATATGATAGAAAAACAACAAAAGTCAGGGTAGTATTCAATGGAAATACCAAGGCCAACTCAAAACACAACAGCTTAAATGATGTTCTACTCAATGGGCCAAAAGTACAAAAAGATTTGTTTGACATATTAATTTTATTCAGGTCTTTCAATTATGTATTATTAACTGACATCCGTCATATGTATAGGGCCATTAACATACACCCCTCATACACACACCTACAGAACATTCTGTGGAAAGACGAAAATAACCGTAGAATTGTACTGCAATTACAGACCGTCACATACGGCCTGAAAAGCTCCAGCTACCTGGCCACTAGATGTCTGGAGGAGCTAGCACAACAGTACGAGGCGGGCTTTCCACGGGCAGCAGAGGTGATACGAGATTCGATGTATGTCGACGACGCACTCTTTGGTGGCATGTCCATTGAAGAGGCCACGAAGGTAAGAGATGAATTTATTTTATTGCTCGAGCGCGCCAACTTCAAGCTGCACAAATGGGCTGCAAATGATTCTCGTCTGTTGAAAGGAATCCCTTTGAGCAGCCAACACTTCGAACCTCACGAGCTCTGTCACGAAAATGTATCTGTAAAGGCACTGGGTTTAACGTATGATGTCAAAGACGATGTGTTAAAAGTAAGCTGTCCATTAAAAAATGTAGACAAATGGGACAAACGCTCCGTTTTGAGTGCAATAGGAACTTTTTTCGACCCGCTAGGTCTGGCAGGGCCCATCACAGTGAGGGCAAAGGAGTTTTTACAAAAAATTTGGAAACAAAACCTTAAATGGGACTCGCCCATACCTGACGACTTGCTCAGCTCTTGGAAAAAATTCTATGCAAACTTAATGGCCATGCCAATTATATCAATAAATAGAAATCTCAAAATATGTGACGCAGATCGCATCGAGCTGTTGGGCTACTGCGACGCATCTAATGTAGCTTACGGCTGCTGTATGTATGTGAGGGTAATTCATGGCAAACATGTAACGAATACATTATTATGTGCAAAATGCAGAATAGCTCCTATCAAGAACAAGCTGTCTACGCCAAAATTAGAACTAAATGCGGCGCTATTATTAGCTCAACTATATAAAAAAGTAATTTCCACTTTTTCAAAAATAAAAATTGATTTTAAATACATGTTCTCAGACTCACAAGTTACCTTGTGTTGGTTGAACTCAAAAAAGAGCACTTTACCTGCTTTTGTGAAGAATAGAGTCAATGTCATAAACAATCTCACCTCAGATTGTCAATGGTTTCACATAGATGGAACACTCAATCCAGCAGACTGCTTGTCTCGTGGCTGTGACCCAACTGAGTTAACAAAAAAATCCCTATGGTGGCATGGTCCTCCTCAACTTAGTTCCTTTGAGTATACACCACAGTCAACAAGTGTTTGTAACCACATAACGTGCGACGAGGAGCAGCCTAGAGACGAGCCGCCGGCTTATTTAAATTTTATTCAAGAAGAGCCATCACTCTTTAAAAAATATTCTTCTTGGAACAAAATAACAAAAATAGTTGCCTTGTTAATAAGATTCGCTTTCAACTGCAAAAATAAAAACAATAAAAGGTGTGGAAATTTATCAGCATCAGAATTAAGTAATGCTAAAAACAAAATCATCTCTCAAGTACAAAACGCGTACTTTAGCAAAGAAATATATTGTATCAAAAACAACAAACCAATAAAATCAAATTTAAAATCACTGTCTCCATTCATAGACGGCAACAATGTATTGAGGGTTAGTGGTCGCTTACAAAATGCTTCCATTCCATACTCCCAAAAATACCCTATGATATTACCTAAAAAATGTCACATAACAAATTTAATCATAAGTGACGAGCACTTAAACTTGTTACATGCTGGATTAAAGCTAACAGTGTGCAGCTTATCACAAAAATACTGGATTATAAATTGTAATAGAGAAGTTAAGAAAGTTTTAAATAAATGTATCAAATGTTATTGCTTTAGAGCTGAGGGAGCTTCTCAACTGATGGGATCCTTGCCCTCTGATCGGGTAACTGAGGCAAAAACTTTCAGCATAGTAGGCATAGACTATTGTGGACCTTTTCAAATCAAACAATCTAGTATTCGAAGAAGCGTCACTTCAAAAGGCTATGTGGCTGTATTTGTATGCTTCGCCACAAAGGCGGTTCATTTAGAATTAGTATCAGATATGACCACTCAATGTTTCATTGCAGCATTAAAACGATTCATTGCAAGACGTGGATTGCCTAAGACAATTCACTGCGATAATGCAAAAACATTTAAAGGTGCAGATAATGAGTTAAAAGAACTCTACAAAATTTTCAATTCTAAAGAGCACCAGAATGCTTTAGGTAATTTTACCACTGCATTAGGTATAGATTTTCGATATATACCTGCCTATTCGCCAACGTTTGGTGGCCTCTGGGAGGCAGCAGTAAAAAGTGCTAAATTTCATTTCAAAAGAATAATTGGCCTCAGCCTCTTCACTTACGAAGAATTCAATACAATAATTATCAGTGTTGAAGGCATTTTAAATTCCCGGCCTATAACTGAAATGTCAAGAGATCCATCAGATTTCTCATTTCTCTCACCAGGCCACTTCCTAATAGGTAGAGCAATCAATGCAATCCCCGAGCCAGATATCTCTCAAATTCCAACAAGCAGGCTCAGGTTCTGGAGGCGCTGCATGCAAATTCAGCAACATTTCTGGAATGTTTGGCACAAGCAATATTTATCTCAACTGAATAGTCGCCCAAAATGGCACAAACAATTGCCAGATATTCAGGAAGGCAGTTTGGTTCTCCTAAAAAATGAGAATACAGCTCCTTTACAATGGCCTGTAGCCAGAGTAACTAAACTATTCCAGGGACCTGATCAGAGGGTAAGGGTAGCAGAAGTAAAGACATCCAAAGGCACCTCCAGAAGAGGCATACATAAGCTATGTGTTCTACCTATAGATTAGTTAGTATGTACTGAAACTAGAAATTATATAATAACTCATGTAAAATTAGCATAAACATAAAGAAACTATGCATCCCACTCATACTCATAGACTAGTATAGCTTAATTAAGTACTTACTGTAAAATTTAAAAATAGCTTATTTAAGTAATTAAGTAAAATTAAAATAAAAAAAAAAATTGTTAACACCCGTCCCCCGGGAATATGTTCAGAACGAACATTGAACTGTGATTTATTATCTGTGTTTATATCTAAGTTCTATCGTTCCATTCGTTCTCTCACTCTCTTTCACGTCAACCGCCTTAGAGGCAACACCTAAATTGTAACTATCATCTTTTAAATAATAAAACCAGTGAATTAACTTAAAATATCAGTTTTATTTATGTTGTCCTCAACACGTGTTGTTGTCACGCGCGTGCCGCGTTTGTCACGCGGGCGGTAATCTGTCCACATCCACTGCAGGGTTGTCAAAAATAACATTTAATATGCAGATGTGTTATTACGGCGTGAAGTAGCAAACTGGTGTAAAACCCATCCGATGGTAGCCAATAAAAACATAACACTATCGTAGTCGATAGTGTATTGTTAAGCCCTCACATTTCTGGCAATACATCGGACTTACAAGACGCTGCATAGCAAAAGCACACAACGTCATCTTATTTCCGATCAATTAAGACATGACGCCACCTTGACCTGACAAATCTGCGTACAGTTCAACGTTAAGCGTATATATCTCAGCACGATGACAGATTTTTCTGTTTATCAGTTTGGTGTCAGAAGCATGTAACAATCCAAATTCTACAAGTGAGTTGTCCCTCCGAAATTCAAATGCAGTCTGTTGTAATTTGACATGGCTCTGTGAAACTTCAACACATAATATGTATGAGTGTGATACAGTGGACCACAATTATTTAGCTGTTATACATTGTGTAGTGGTCAAAGCAGGATTAAAAGGACCTTTATTGCATTGAACTTTAAATAGAATAAAGTTAGTTTGTGGTATTGTTTTGTTGGTACCTATTTGTATTTGTTTGTATATATAATTATGTACGACTTGGTTTTATCAGGGGCCATCAGGGTCAGCCAACTTTTACATGAAATGTTATTTATTTTAAAGCAGAGAACTATAGCAATAATGACATGACTATAGTCACAATGAAAACAAATAAAATTAAAATTCAGAAATTGTTAAACGATCGGCAACAGAAAATTTTACAAATGAATAGTTTTTTAGCGTTTACTTCGAAATCATAAAATAAATAAAAATATCAAGTCTCAGAGCGTTCCAGATTTAACATAAATAAACATCTCAATAAATTGACACCAATTTGCATGAAAGGGTTGACATTTACCTTTGGCATTTTCTGTAAGAGGTAACAAAGCTTTTCTGAGAAATGCTTGCCGACGATCCGATATTTATGCTATTTTGATAACCCTAGTTTCAGATATACCTTTGTTGTGCTCGGTTAGCGTGTTTCCATTCAAAATTATGTGGTCACGCTCAGCATAATATCTTTCTTGTATTCCCTTTGTGAATGAAATTGAGATTTTTATCATAAGTTATGTGTCTACGTGTTGTAGTATTATTTTTAAAATAAGGGAAACATTTTGACTCCTTTTATTTGTTGCTTTTTATTTGTACAAATATAATAGACGGATATACAAACATAAAAACACATGCATATTCAACCTCGGTATGGCATCGTACATTGTTCTTCAATCTTGTTATAGTGTATAGAATTCTAATTTATTTTAAAATAGAATAAAGAAGATTTGGTTTATTAAATATTGTAAGAATACGTCTGATTTGATTGTTACTTAAGCGAAGGTAAAATTTATTACTTCGGTGTACCTATAAGATCCGATCAGTTACTTTAAGTTTAAATACTTAACTGATAGGTCGGCTGATAGAGCATGCTACCGTGATTAAGTTCGCCTTTTGTACAATTGCGTACTATAAAGTTTAAATAAATAAACTGTCTAGAACTGTCCAGTCCCAAATCCACGAAACAACCGCTGTTATAATTCTCGCACATCCTGTCTCTACACAAGTATATATGTATACAGTATGAATGTTTTGTCCACAAGGAGATTACCGACTAAGAGGATCAGAGCCCTCTGCATGAGGGGAATTATTATAGCCTAAAATGTTAAACTAAGTTCAGTTGCTCTGCTACTTGCCTTGAAATAGAATCTGTTTATTTACGAATGAAATACAAGTAGGTATCATGACATGTACAAAAATAGTATTTAATTTATGATTATGGTAGAAAGGGCAAATAAACAGCAAAATGCAACATTTGGACTGCGTTGCCACACTGAGCAATAGAATAGAATACCTCACGTGCCTGTAACTTTACCCATTCAGATTTATCGTCCAGTCTCAGTCGATTGTTTTTATTGTCAGATGTATAGGTAAGAGTCTACACTGGAGAGTCCTAACAACGATTCTGATAGATAAATTATGAAAGTTTCATTTTCCGCTTGATTTCCATAACAACCAGCATGCAATATTGTTACCGGAATACCTATTTATGATCATTGTATAAAACACATTAGGTACATAACACAGTAAACGGCTAATCCGGACAATTTGTTAGCATGTTAAGGCGCGGGTAAGAAGGGCCCGTCAATTAGCCTGCGGATTACAGCGCGCGTGACAACCGTCGTGAAGGATTAGACGGGTCAAGCAAGACACGCCGCGTGACGTCACAGCGTGCACCGCTGGACTGCGTGACGCGCCGCGCAAAGGGTTACGGCGGATTAAATTGTTTTCTATTTCAAATTATTGTTTTTTAAATGTTCATGGCGCAAAAAGGGTTGGATTTGAAACATGCATCTTGGGAATTTTGGAACTATTTGTTTTAGATGTAAGTTTCCATAACTTCTAAATATATGGCGACACTTCGGCCCTAAAGATCAAATGTACCAATGGTACCCTATTGTCACCATAATTACTCATTATCATTCCTAAAATCAATTAAATTTTGTTAAATTATTGTATGTAGGTACCCTAGAATTACACTCGACGTTTAATTGTAGCCAATTATAACAAACGAAAAAAAATCTCAGTAGGTATTCTCAATAATATAATTTGTCGAGCACATAAACTCGAGATATTAAGTTTTTACGATTCTTGCTAACTTCTTTCACACTCAACCATATTAACTGTCTCAGGCATTATCGAAAGTTTTGACACGTTAAATTTATGTCTTTGAACATTTTCATGCCATTTGACATTATACGGCCGACGTTACGAGTAGAATCGTAATAAAATTAATTTGACTAATTTATTACGAAGATTAAAATCCTTTAGGACGGTCGACTTATTTATATATAGATTTTTCAAAATGTCGAATTTTTAAATTTTACCCCACGTTGAATTCTTTATTATGACGTCGAATTCCCTAGTTGAATTCAATTATTGTCGAATTTTTTTACAACGTTGAACATGACACAAACATGTAAAATGACAAGAAAAAAAACTAACAAGTGCGAGTAGGACTCGCGCCCCGAGGGTTAATTATAGAAATAACTTACAAACTTAATCAAAGAAATAACTAGAAAATAAACAAATAAATAACTACTTACTTATAAATTTTGTAAATGATAAAATTGGCAATATTCCTTTCAATTTGATTTAATTTCTAGTAGTACCTAGTCTAGTTACAAGGGTACATCCAAAACAGCAGAGCGAAATGTGTAGCATATTCAAAGAGAATGCTCTATGCAATGCATAGACAATAGGAATGGTTACCACAGAGTGAATGCGCGCTGTTCTATTCACTTTGGCAGACGATGTAATATGATACAGTAGGTGAATTTGGCGTAACGGCCATATTATGTTACTTCACGTTTAGGGGAATTTAAGTATACATAGCGATTCACACTAAGGAGTATCTTAAATTCTAATTTTATTATAATGAATTTTACAATAATACCTTCTATTTATGTGTTTCCACGGCTTTGGGACACGTAGGGAAAGTATTTTAAATATTGAAGAATACTGGAACACTTCATTTTAATTTTTAAAATAAGTTGTACTCTCAAAGACTACTAGGACCTACTAGGATTAAAAATGTGTACTAGTATTTTTAAATTAGCTCAGGCTATAGATACCCATTGATTATCGTTTTTCTCGGACACTGTATGATTTATCGAAAAATGTCAAATTTGATTATAATAGTTAATTTTGTGTAGGTAATAAAAAAAAACTTAGCGACATCATATATTAAAAAAGTAATTACTTTAAAATTACAAATACAAAATGACATTTCGACAGAAATAATTTTTAAACTTCAGAACAAAACTTGTAAGTAAATTACGAAACAGGGTACGGCGAGTGTTTTTGGAGCGGGCCCTTGTCGTTGTGAGTTAGAAACGGAACGCGTCCCACAACGGATATTTTAACATTAATCAAGCCTCAAGAAGTTGGAGCGGCTCGTGACTGGCTGTTTCGACAACTTCCTGAGCGCAGTTTTTCCCCCTACCATCGGTTTCGGACTACCGCAGTGACTCGACAAGAACTCGGTTAAATTGTTTACAAATAAACAGTAAGTCTATAAAAATATTTTAAAAATAAGCTTTTATTAAAAACACGAGGAAAAAAGAGAACAAAACCCTTTAAATCCTCATCAAATATATCCTGATAAAAATCATTGTAGCACCTGTACCCTCTTTAATAGTATTGACTATAGTTATTTTGGGTCTTTTTGCTTTTATGATGCTTTGCTATTGGGACGTTTTGCTTTTATGATGCTTTGCTATTGGGACGTTTTGCTTTTATGATGCTTTGCTATTAGGACGTTTTGCTTTTATGATGCTTCGCTATTGGGACGTTTTGTTTTATGATGCTTTGCTATTGGGACGTTTTCTTTTAAGATGCTTTGCGATTGGGACGTTTTCTTTTATGATGCTTTGCTATTGGGACGTTTTGCTTTTACGATACTTTGCTATTGGGATATTGTGCTTTTGAGACGTGTTGCCTTTAAGACGATCTGATACGAACGCGTATTTTTTCTAAAACCCTTAGTAGAGTATGGGATCAACTTGTGAACACGTACACACTTTCTTGGGAACTTGCCTCAGATGGACTTTGGTAGACAGAGCAAAGGCTTTCAGTGCTGCTGTTCGACAGGACTTTAAATTGAGACTATACCGGCTGGGATTTCACTTTAAACAACTTTTGGGGAATATCTTGCATATAGTATACATCTTGCTTTTTAATTTCTTGCTTTTTGCGGAATATAATATCTTACTTTTTAGGTAAAAGATTTATGACTTTTTATTTATGGAGATCTATTTTATTTATTCTATCAGGTTGAAGTGAGTAGTTAGTTGCCTTGAGTAGGTGTTTGTTTCACGCATCAGTGGGCCACACTTGCACAGAAGGTGCAATGGGGTTTCCTCTGCTTTCTGGCAGAATGCGCACACTTTAGTGTCTCGGAGCTTGAGGTTAAACATGTGTTTATCGATCGAAGCAAGTTTTATCTAAAATCTGGTTAGCTTTTATGGCGTGATAGACAATGGAGATTCGTTTATTCAAAATTGGAATACAATATTCTGGTTTTGACGTCAATTATTCTGTCTAAAACTAAAACTACTTTGTTTCCACCTGTACGTCGCCGGAGGGAAGAAACAGCAACAAACCCAACAGCACAGGGCCCTGCTTTCATACATATAGCTTGTTTATTACAATATTTATCTATGTTGAGCTATCAGACACTCCATGAAATTTTATCATTTAGGTAGTCATCAAGAGCGTCAGTGGCCTCGGGGATAAGACGCGACCTATGATATCGAAAGGTCCGAGGTTCGATCCCCGGTTGGGCCATGTACCAATGGGTTTTTTCTCGAAACTTAAGTACATGTACTGACTGCTCTCAAACGGTGAAGGAAAACATCGTGAGGAAACCTGCATACGCCGAAGAAGAAATTCTTAGGCGCATGTGAAGTCCACCAACCCGCACTGGGCTAGCGTGGTGGACTATAGCCCGCACGCCCTCGTTGAGAGGGTAGGCCTGAGCCCCAGCACTGGGGAGATTAATAGGCTGTTGATGATGAGGTAGTCATTTAACTTCTAATATGCTTTTTTGGACAAGTTTGATTTTCGTTTTCAAGTTTTCCTTTCCAAGTTTAATTGGTCCTTAAACATCCAAACTAACATACATTTAGATATTTATGTTAGATATTACATTTAAATTACAAACTATTTCGATAAATCAGGTTGGAAATTACAAATTTCCTCACGCAAGTCCATAATTAGCACTAATTCCCGTAAATGTGCCAAAACGTAGATTTACGAGTTGGAAAGTGCTAAATAAACGCACGATAACGGGTTTTAGTAATCTGCGATTAAGATTTTGACCTGAGATTAGGGTTCGGCGTGAAAACCGCGGTGTTAACGTGTTACATGGAGATTTATCGCTTTCCCGTCATAGTTCGTGTGATAAAGTTAATATTAATCATTGGTGCTTCCGGCAGTAAAACAGGGGAATGAACGTGGTAATATGTATATATGGGTTGCAAATCTAAAAGGACCTTGGGACGGAAATCTTATCTACAGGGCTACAAAACATAAATATACCTAACCATAGATGCAAGAACCAACCTCCTACCCTTTACGGTTATTTTTTTATAAATTTTTGTAGTGACCCAATCGAGCCGTCGTTTGGGTTAAATGCCGCTATAAGGTTTTCAGTCATCATCATCATCATCATCAGCCTGCACTAGTCCACTGCTGGACATAGGCCTCCCCCAAGGCGCGCCACTGAGTCCGATCTTCGACTCTCCGCATCCAGTCACTGCCAGCCGCCCTGCGCAGGTCGTCGCTCCATCTAGCCGGGGGGCGTCCCACACTACGCTTGCCTAGTCGTGGTCTCCACTCGAGAACTCGTCTACCCCAGCGGTTATCGGTTCTCCGACAGATGTGACCAGCCCACTGCCACTTCAACGTGCTAACCCTAAGGTTTTCAGTGTTAGACGCAAAAGGCCAGACGGTCTAACATTGGTACCGTGGCAGAGGGGCAAATGCTTACTGTGGGACGCCACATGCGTCTGCACCCTCGCACCCAGCCACCCCAGCCGCACGACGCAAGCACCCGGGGCAGCTGCCGAATCTGCCGCTCTTAAAAAATGTGGCAAATACGCCGCGCTGTTCGCAAATTATTTGTTCGTCCCATTCGCCGTCGAGACGATTGGTGGTTGGTGCGCAGCAGCCAAGGGCCTCGTGCGCGACATCGGCCGCCGGCTGAGGGACAGAGGCGCGGACCCCCGCTCCGGCTCGTATCTGGTGCAGAGGCTGTCCATAGCAATACAGCGCGGCAACGCCGCGAGCGTTATGGGCACCTTTGCACCGGCTACGAGGCGAGGCGGGCTGTTCGACTGCTAGGGTCGTACATAGTTTATATCTTTGTATCTTTGTATTTTTGTGTTAAGTTATCTATAATTATTTGATAGTGTTAGATTGGGAAATATTGCTTTACTTACTTAAATGTAGTTTTCTTCGTAAAAACTATCCACAATCCAATAAACTTATTCATAACTTATTATTAATTTGCCTATCAATAAAGAAACTTTCATGCAGAACCGCTGAGCTTCTGTGATTTAAAATATATCAGCAGAAAACATCACTTGGTACAAACTTACAAGGAGGGGTCGCGAAAACGAACGCTATTTCATTGTCTCTATGTAGATATTTTTTTATTATTATTAATTTTATTTTTTTATTACTCTACAAACTTACAAAACATTTATTTCGGAGAGTACGGGTTCCTTCCTTCCCTTGTTAATTGACCGAGCGAGCGAAGCGAGCGAAGCGTCTACGTTTCGAGACTGGCCAAAAATGCTCTTGTCCGGCTGTCTGTCTGTCTGTCTGTCTGTCTGTAATTCTCTACAGGTCGCATTTTTCAACCGATTTTGACGAAAATTTGGCATATTTATAAATTAATTAAACCTACAAAATGAGTAGAATAAAATTTTGAAAAACATTTTTTTAGAGTACCTACCATACTCGCAAAGTGGGAGTGAACTTTTTTTTTCTTGTGAATCCCATAGTGTGGGATATCGTTGGATAGGTCTTTCAAAAATATTGCTGGTGTGTGAATACCATTTTTTCAATTTAGGGATCCGTTGGCGAAACATTAAGCTTTAAAGCGGTAATTTTTGTTAGAGTCACGTGTCCCCCCCCCCTGCCAGCTAAACGGTTGCTTCTGGAAATGTGAAAAAATTCATGGCAGTAGCATATATAACGTAGTTACAAGGAAAACTATTACGGCTAAGTAGGTTCTATTAGTTTTTGAGTAATAGTGGATCGACTTAAGAAAGTTGAAAAAATAAATTATGTTCATAGAACTGCATACGTAAAATGGAAAATTATTTTTTTCCGCGTGATATCCATGGTGTGGGGTATCGTTGGATGGGTCTTTCAAAAATATCGCGGGTGTGTGATAAACATTTTTCGATTCAGGGATCCGTTTGCGAAATATTAAGCTTTAAAGTGCTAATTTTTGTCACTTTAGTAGGTACTTTTTCTGTTTCCAAAGTTGACTTTTGTTGGTTTCTTTTAGGTTTGGTTTATAAGGGCTGGCGAGGTCTACTGTTCTCACGGAACTACTAGTCAATATGGATGCCGATTTTAATTATATTTTAACATCAAAACCAATCAAGTTTAGTGTAGAAACGCAATATTACAATAATAATTAACCTCCACAATTCTGGTAGGATCCGTATCTGTTTACAGTCATAATATCTGGGGCAGGATGAAAGGGGTCTACGTATGAACGTAGCTACGTATGAACGTAGCTACGTATGAACGTAGTTACGTAATTACGTACAATACGTTACAAACGACTGAAACGACCCTCACAATCCTGCTGAGAGCGTATGAGCACCTTATTATTTTCGAATTTGAGTGCCTTCTAGCGACATAGGTAGGTTTGTTGGCGGTAGTTAGGTATTTGAGCTTTATCTTCATTCCAAGTTAACATTCATCATCAACAGCCTATTAATTTGTCCCCACTGCTGGGGCTCAGGCCTACCCTCTCAACTAGGGCGTTCGGGCTATAGTCCACCACGCTAGCCCAGTGCGGGTTAGTGGTCTTCACATGCGCCTAAAAATTTCTTCTTCGGCGTATGATGGTTTCCTCACGATGTTTTCCTTCACCGTTTGAGAGCAGTCAGTACATGTACTTAAGTTTCGAGAAAAAACCCATTGGTACATGGCCCAACCGGGGATCGAACCTCCGACCTTTCGATATGATAGGTCGCGTCTTATCCCCGAAGCCACTGACGCTCTGAAGTTAACATTAGCGACGATCAAATATAAAGATGTGAGAATGTAATGAACTATATTCTAACATCTAGTTCATTGTTTACGTTGTTGTCACATGTTACATTCGTTTTTATTGCTACGGGGGCAACAAGCAGGCGGGCCTCCTGATGTTAAGAGGTCACCGCCGCCCATAGACACCATGCCGCCGACGACCATGCTCGAACTCGAACATTTTTCAGATTGGACGTTTATCAGATTAGACGTTTTTCAGATTAGACGTTTTTAGATTGGACGTTTTTCAGATTGGACATTTTTCAACGTTTGGACCTATTGTCAGATTGGACATTATTGTTGTAAATCCTTACTACGTGCGGTGTGGGCATAACTTATAACCTGCTACACATATCCGTCACATTTGTATAGTCCAGGGGATTGAACTCCAAAATTTATACCGTCTCAGGGGAATGAGATAAGGGTACGGATAATCTCGTCGTCGACAAATGTCCGCGAGACAGTAACGGAGTTAGCAAAGGGTGTATAGACGAACGCAGCCGTGGAGACGTGTGACCTTAAATATTAGAGGCAAGGTACATACATAAATTATGAAGTTATTTCAGACATGTTTTCTTTCTGCTCAGGTCCTAAGGGTCATTATGTTAAATAGCCTGACAACCTTCCAATTGGGCTATCAAATGCAAAAAGAATTTTTCAAATTGGACTGGTAGTTTCAGAAATTTTTGATACTAAGATCTTTATGTTCCACATGACGTAATAAAAAAACAGTTAGCACGTTCAAACAAAGTAAACTTTTTACATCAATTATATTAGTTTGTAGACGTTGGTATTATTATATGATTTAATATTTGTCAATCCCTCATTTTTACAGAGCTAACAAAGCTTTTTGACGGAATTTTGTCGGAGAATGTTGTCTTTTTATTTAGTTTTCCTAAAAAATGTATATTGTAGGTTTTGGTGTATATCTGTGATAGTTTTATATGCAACAAGTGCCTATTAAAGTGTAATTTGTGCGGGATAGTTAAATAAAAGCGTGTAACGACTCTACCGAATTGTTCCAAATTGTCCCTTGTTAAATCGACACTAAACCTACTATCAGTTTAGTGCGGTACTAGCTGCAGTGTGGATCACCAAATGGCACAAGTTACCGGAGGCCGTACTGCGGTATAATGTATTCGTGATTTAAAACTACGATTTGGCCTTTAAGGACTTGTTTCCAACTGGCCGTTAAACCTGTAAAAACAAAAAACAAACAGAGCTAACAGATCACATTCAAGCATTCAAGAAATGTGTGACCAGGATAATGATAACGGGAGAAACCATTGACAATAAGCGGAAGTTGTCAAAGTGGGCATTTAAACCGACTAGCTGCTATGCTAGCTATGCTAGCGGCTAGATAGCTAGCTGGTTGTAATACAAAATAAATACGTTTTAGTTGTACACAACACAATATTGTAACAATTACAAATTAACAAGTGCAGGTAATCGCCGGACCACTGCTCAACAATGGTCTCAATTGACGATTAATCTTAGCGGGACCCCTTTTGTTCTGTCCCGCTTTTGTTTGGCCCGGGTGGACTCGAAGATAAGAGCCATTGTTACGGGACAGGGGACTGTCCGGGATGCAACGTTAATGCTGCTTTAGTGATATTATGAAAATGACAATTTTGTGCTGCGATCAGTTTGGGAGAGTGGTATTGAATACAATATGGGAAAGCTGTTGCAGGTTGAATTAAATTTATTTGTATATTTCACGCCTTTATGATTCAATAGATGCTACTGGATGGAAAATAAGGGTGAATTTAATGCGATTTTATTATCTTATTTGACCTGTAACTTTTTTGCTCCGTTGTAACCCTATCTAATGTTTTTTTTAAATTTGATTTGCTTGTTTAAAACTTGTCTGAACGAGACCTTATTTGGCTCATAAGCGTGTTTTTATTACCTAGTTTATTTAACTTTTTTATCATAAATTTAAAATTTGGTTTCAAAATCAGGAATAAACTAATTTTTCTAGCTTTTTTTGTTCAGAAGTTAGGTTCCACTTTCGGTGCCTGTAAACCTTAGTTGTATTTACATCAAATTGAGTAGTCGTTTAATACGGCCAAATGTAATAATTATAAACCAAAAGTGAATCTCCAATGAGAATGTAATTAAACTGCGTCAGGCTGTCATGTTAAATCGAATTGGTGTAACATGATAATTAAATGTTCTATAATTAAAGACCATCCCATATCGTTCGCATATTAATTTGATATAGGACATAAAAATTCATATCGAAGCCTAGTTGTTTTGTATGTACTTGCCTCTCGTTCAATGTTGTTGGTTCGAACATTGGCCAATCAATGAGTTTTTCGGGACTTAATTACGGTTTAATACAATAGGTACCACAGGCTTTTTGGTGAAAGAAAACGAGGAAACCAGCATACGCCAAAGATTTTCTATTCTAAGTAAAAGTATTTCTATTCTAAGGCGTGTGAAGTCCACCAAAAAACGGATTAGGTCACCGTTGGCACAACAGATCCTGTAAGGTCCATGTGTCGCCAGGTTCCTGCCCCACTAAGAAGATATACCTATACGATATCGTAGAAAATAAACTATAGAAAATCTCAAAGAATTTTAGGGTAATTATTATAAAAAATTGTGATTTTGATCAAAAAATTTGAACACTCGAAAATGTTCACGGTTCCTATTCTAAATCCAGACTTGTTTACTTGTTTATAATTGGGTTTAGCGAATGGCCATAAACCATTTTATGCGGGTTAACGTAATTAAGCCGAAAGGGTTAAAATATGGCGGAGTCCGCGAGACGGTGGGCGCGAGTACGCCTACGCGGATTTATTGCGCCGTTAAAATGGACAGGTTTATCCAATAATGAGGTATTCATTATTAAAAATTATTATTCAAATTTTTTTTTATGTTTCGTCCAATGACAGAAAATTTAAGACCCACATTAAACAACAACTTTGTAGGAAAGCTTATTATAAAACAGTCGATTATTTAAATGACAAAGATGCCTGGTGTTAATGTTACTTCAGCCTCGCACAACCTTAACAAAAATAATGTTATGTATAAACTCGATTTTAAAAGATGTGTTGCGCAAGTTTGTTGCGCCGCTTCTTCTTCCTAGCTCTAACACCTTGGAGGCGGTGGTAGATAAAAAATTTACGTTGTATAAATGTACCCAGTGTACTTACATGCAATAATTAAACGTTCATTTCCTTTTTCACTACACACAATATCATCAAATAAAAAGGTAAATAAATAAATGACCAACGGCCGAGATATTTTTAAATGGCTAATGCGAAATAAATCAAAAAAGGTCCATCAAACCAGAAGGATTTAGTTATACGGTCGACCGCACGTCAGTGGAAACAAAACCTGCATAAACTCTCTCTTCGTATTGAAACTCCCTAATAGACTAGGCCAGCTGAAAGTCAAAGAGGACGTACTACCCGACAACTGAAATGAGTCACTTGGCCTTGGCCTTTCTCCGCCTCCCGCTTCCCTACCTCGCCCGCCCGCTCTCGTCATGACGCGACAGTACCGTTCGCATAAATGTGAGAGGTCGAGCATAAGTGACGTCGTGCCATTAACAAAATGATGATAAAGATGAAGATTTCTATATGTATCTAACTAAGGGGAAGGGCGGAAGCGGGAGACGCGGAGTGACCCATTATAGGTGCTGAGTAGTACGAGAAAAAGCGTGCGCCACTGACCGATAGATCGCCGCCGTAGAAGGGGTGTATGACGAAGGTCTCGTTGCCGATGTGTATGACGCCGGACACGCCGTTGCACGTGTGGAACGCGGCCGAGGCCCCGGGGTAGTCCTTCACAGTGCCGTGGTAGTAACAGTGCTCGATTTCCTGCGAAAGAGAGGAAAAATCCATTGTACATACTTGTAAGGTCCAAGGCATGGAAAGAACATGTCTCACACCTGCTTCAAAAGTGACACAAGTAAAAAACGATTTTTCGCTGCTTCAACGGTGACACAAGTCAAAAAATTGAAAGAAAGAAAGAAGAAAGAAATAAAATTCATTGCCAAATAAACGAGTAGGTACCTACTTAACAAACAAAAAAATTATTAAATAATTATCATGAAAGTGGTACACAAAGTGGTTCCTTATTAAGACGTAAAATTAATATGTATTGAATTTTTTTGACTTGTGTTACTATTGAAGCGTGCGATGTGAAATATTGCAATTTTATTATTATTAGAGAACCTAATTTATATTTAAAAGATCACATACCTACCTAATTACTTATGTATAATAATATATTGGTTGTTTTAAATAGCTTATTCTCTATTTCTATTAAATGTAAGAAAGCTATGTCCTAGCCGGGTCATATTCTGATCTGTGACTACATTGTAAGAACATTAATATACTTGTAACACGAGTCCAATAAATATCTTGGAGTCAAGTTTATTGTATTCTACTCTTTCATTAGCTACCCATGTCGATAAATAAGTAAAGGTAAATTAATTATAATTAAATTTCCTTGCCCGCATATTGCATAACATCGACCGTACATCGGGTAATTTTCAGATGCTTTCAAAACTTAACAATTATGCTTGTCTAATCACAAAACCTAAATATTTCTAAGTAATACTTTATCTTATCTGCGTAAGCTTAAATAAATAGCAGACTTATAAAAGAGAGTTGTGTTTTTACTCTTCTCAAAAATCGCTAAATATAATAATACGCGATTGAGATTATAATATATTATTATTATTGATAAATAGCTCGGACGTTGGATAAAGCGGGCGAAGTCGCGGGAAAAGCTAGTTTACACATAGTCACCGTACCATTATGTGTAAACTACAGTGGGTAAAACGTCAGTGGAAACACAACCAGTATAAACTGGTCTGTCATAGTATTTAAACTCCCTAACAGGCTAGGGCAGTTAAAAGTCAAAGTGTTTCCACTGACGTGCGGTCGACTGTACATAATATAATATAGACTGATGAGACTGTGAGATACAGAGAAGAGAATGATGAGACTGAGCGAAGTGAAAGAGATGTATCAGGATCGCAAAATTTTGACGCTCCGTTGTTTCTATACCCACAGAACACGGAAAAAGCTCGCTATGCTGCCGCTCGCTACGCTCCCAAGTAATCTATGTTTCTACCTACCAAGTCAGGGACATAGCGTGAATGTATGCATGAATAAATATTCCGACTCAACCGACCAGTCACGGTAGTATAATAATTAATCCAACCCCTCCCTAATGACCACCAAAGTAAGGGGGCGTTTATATAAAAAAATGGTAGAATTCAATAAAACACGCCAAGGGCGCAATTTCGTGCTCTGTGAGACCTCCTAATTTGTCATTCACAAGTATCGTCCTTTAACAGATGGGGAGAAAAACCGAGTGATGTAAGTTTGTGGCCACGACGCGAGGTAACGTAGATTAATTAAGTTAAAAACTTTATTGCTCACACGCACGTCCCACGTCAGGGAAAAAAAATACTTTGACCTTGAACTGGCTTGGCATATTAAAGATTTTCAATACTATGAGAGACAAGTTAAAAAAAAAAGAGAGAGACAGAACGTACAAACGGCGAACATAATAACAGTATGGCATTCTTTACCTCTCGAAACTTAAGTAAACACTGACTGCTCTCAAACGGTGAAGGAAAACATCGTGAGGAAACCTGCATACGCCGAAGAAGAAATCTTAGGCGTATGTGAAGTCCACCAACCCGCACTGGGCTAGCGTGGTGGACTATAGCCCGAACGCCCTCGTTGAGAGGGTAGGCATGAGCCCCAGCAGTGGGGACATTAATAGGCTGTTGATGATTCTCTACCAGTTCACCTTTGAGTGGTAGACTCAAAATGCATAAGTAGTCTGAAAAATGAATGAAAAAAAAAGATATTTACTTAATTGATTTTTTACTACTCTTTTTGATAAAAATTAAAAGTTATTAATAATTAGAAGAGTTCTTTACAAACTATATCATACTAGCTATTTCCCGTGGCCTCGTCCGCGTTTTATAAGTATGTCTGACTTTTTTGTTCGGCTCCTAAGGGTCGCAGCGTGATGGTAAATAGCCCTTCCTCAAGAATTAGGCTGTCAAATTTGATGCAAAAAGAATTTTTCAAATCCGACTGGTACTTCCACAGATTAGAACGTATAAAAAAACAAACTCTTTAGCTTTATAATATTAGTACCTATAGATAATAATAATAGGTACAGATAATGTAGTGACCTTAGTTCGGCAACCAGCTAGTGTGGTGACCATCCATAACTACAATCCTACCACCGGTATTTGGTGTAGGTACCGATTTATTTGCTTATCAAACTGACCATAAGCCCTTGTGTAATTGCGCAGTAAGTCATTATTATGTTAATAGTATTAATACCCAGTTAACAATGGCATAATAGAACATCTGTCAAAGGGCAACGCACGCTGATTACAAATTCTACATTAATTAACTAAGCGGATCATACGCCCAATCGGGTGCAAAATTCATAATGATAATTAATGAATTATGTCAAGCTTTATTATTATTAGTAGTGCGTTTTGTCAGGTACCAAATCGTCGAGCCTTCTTTAGTTTCAGCAGTTCGGTTCAACCAAATTGCTGAGACCAAGAAAGGCTCAGTAGGTCAATACTTGTATGACACCGATCATCCCTAACGAAACTACTGAGCCTTCTTTAGTTTCAGCAGTTCGATTCCTTTGTACAATCAAACTGCTGAGACCAAGAATGGCTCAGTAGGTTAGAGATCAATACTTGTATGACACCGATCATCCCTAACGAAACTACTGAGCCTACTTTAGTTTCAGCAGTTAGATTCCTTTGTACAATCAAACTGCTGAGACCAACAAAGGCTCAGTAGGTTAGAGATCAATATCCGTGTATGACACCGATTATCCATTACAGAACTACATCGCCCTCTTTAGACTAAGAAAGGCTCAGTTTGTTAGAGATAAATATTTTATTGGGTATGCCACCAATCATCCTCACATTATAGTGTAATTAAAAGCAATAAAATATTTTGACTTAAGCTACGAACGGACTTATTATTATGTTAAAAATGCAATGCGTTTTCGCTTTGACATAAATCGTTCATTGGTCTTTTAAAAAGTTGGCCCGCAGGTTTAGTGGCCGTAGCCTAAAAGCTCGCTCGCAATTAGGTTGCGTTCTGCGGCGAAAGGAACGAATGGGACCGGACCGCGGGCTCGAAGCTCGCAAGAAATCGAAAAGGTTTCATTCATTTCTATGAAAGGACACGTCGTCGGGAAAAAGGAGCCAGGTTTTTGTCTGTAATATTTTATTTATAAATTGTGAGTACCTACTATGTAGCGGAGGGTAAAGGTATGCTATTGGAATCTTAGATCCAACGGGATCTGGTTATTAAATAACTTGGTTTTGATATTGCGACATTTCAATAGATTAATTGAAATTGAATTGAATCAGAATCTAATAACAACATCACACACAAGTTTCAATATCTATTTGGGATTTGGTTAATGTATGTGTTGATATAGTAATTGGTAGCTTAAAAAAGATTTGAAGTAATTTGAACCATTTTAGTTATTTTAGTTTTATAGATATTTTTGCTTAACGTTAATGAATTTAAAAAATATACATGTTTGCACTTTCGTTTTAATATTTCTAGAATTAAAATTTGTCTAAAATATATTAATGGTGAAAATTACCCAGGAAAAAAGCATTTTAGAATAATTTCACATGGGGAAATATCTGTTCCTCTGATGCTAGGTTATTGGTGAAATTATACGAGATAATGTTTACAAAGTTTGCTTGGTATTATATTTTGATATTATACTTATCTATCGCAATGTCTAAGATAATTTGTTACTATTTGCCTATAGTTTCTGTAACGTCTTGGATATTTTCACGAATTTATTTTTATTTTGAACTTGTGATTAGTGGGTGTCAATAGATATCTGTTTACTTAATTGGAAACTTCTAATAATGAAAGCGAGTTTATGTCCCTATCTACCTACGGACTCTATAATACTATACTATAGATGAATATCGCCAACCGGTTCATTCCAGGTAGGTACGTCCGGTTAGCTTCGGAGCCGCTCGGCTACCCTCGGCGGTCTCGAGACGTCACGTTTTTCATTAACGACAGTGTTTGTTACCAATCAAGGTATACCATTGATATTAATAGTTCGGGCCAAGGAATAGGGGCGGACAGCATCCGCAGGGCAGCGGCACGCGCGCGAAATAACTAATTACTATAGAACTCTCTCTGGAAATGTCCTCAGTATAACTGCATGGGAAGTATCAATATTCAACTGTAGGGACGTCTAGTGTCAATAAATAGGTCGGTTGTTTTGTCCGGAACCAGCAGTTACTGAGCCTTCTTTAGTCTCAGTAGTTCGGTTTAAAAGGCTCAGAAGGTCGGTTAGAAGCAATATCTGTATGACACCGATCATTCCTAAACTACTGAGCTTTCCTTATAGTCTCTTCTATATAGCAGTTAGGTTGTATAAAGTAATCGAGCGAGACTAAAGAAGGTTCAGTAGAGCCTCTTGCTTGCTGAGACCAAGAAATGTTCAATAGGTCGCTTAAAGATTATAATACCTATGACACCTACTGAGCCTTCCTAAGTCTCAGCAGTTCGGTTATACAAAGTAATCGAGCGAGACTAAAGAAGGCTCAGTAATGTCGTTCGTGTTGCTTCTAAAGGAATTTGGCCCCACTATACTTATATAATCCAGAGTGGCCTTCTACACAATCATGACCTTATTTATGTCAATTAGACAACACTAGATATTCATTCATTCATTAGAGAAACTTCAAGACTATTCTAGGTAGATCTGCAATCAGTCTTTTGCGACTATAAGCAGATGCGCTCTACTCTACGTGCAGAGAGACATGATTTGGTTTCATTAGGATGCTTTTTAGTTATCTATTTAAATTGCAATCACTTGACAAATACCCGTTTTCTCGAGCGAAAGTCGCTGAAAAAATCTCGTTGAAAACAAAAATTTATTACCGTCAGAATTTTTATATAATGTTATTGGTGGACACCGATTAATTCTGCCATCTAAATGGAGGCGAGGTTCCGGCGCTCACGGTCCACTGTTCCCGATCCGGCGCCCGGTCTGTTTTTGTCGTTTTAAGAAATTAATTGAAAGAAGCCGCTGAATTTGTTGTGGCGATTGGTATTTTTCGGGGAAAATGAAGGTTATATCACCTCGCGGAGGATTTTTCGTAGGAGTTTTTTTGAGAGCGTCAGTGGCGTCGGGGATAAGTCGCGGCCTATCGTATCGAAAGGTCCGAAGTTAGATCCCTGGCTGGGCCATGCACCAGTGGTTTTTTTCAGGAAACTTAAGTTCATTTACTGACTGCTCTCAAACGGTGAAGGAAAACATCGTGAGGAAACCTGCATGCTATTCACTGCATTATTTTTCACTCGGCGGCGGAGGGACAGTTCAAGTGGCTTTCAAACTCTGACATTTAGAGTGGCTATAGGTTAACTAAGATCGGATTTGAACATAAAAACACAGCAAGTGTGCCTTACTTCATAACATGTGGCTTCGACACTTAACTTTTTATTTAACTTTCCTGGTATATCTTTTATTCTAAGTAAAGATTTCGAGTTGTCATCTCATCACACAGATATACAAATCAGATAGATAGGCAAAACTCTTTACTTTATGTGTTTCCGTGATAACGAAAACGAGATAGTCAACTTTTAACCCGAAGCGAAGTCGCGATGCTTCCGCTTGTATTATTACAGGTACAGTCGACCGCACGTCATCTCAAATCGCCGGGCAAGAACATATTATGCAAGCAGTTTACATTGGCAAAATCAAAGTTTACAAAAGATAACAAACTCGTACTTATTTAGATATTGAAATCCCACAACGTTGACGCATATAAGACGTGGGGAAATGTTAGTACGAAACAAATGAAAACGGAATCGTGGATCGTCTTTGTGGGAGGCCTTTGTCCAGCAGTGGACGTCTACAAGCTGATATGATGATGATAGAAAGCGGAATACACACCTGTGTTACTAAAATATAGTCTCCTACGATGTTACATAGAGAGCTATTGTATTGTCAGCCATGTTCAAAGTCTTTGACGTCAATTTAATTAAGACCTTTTGTGTTTCTGCTCTCTTGAGCCGAAGACCCTTGAAATAGAAACGAGAATCGGCCTTGCCGCATTAAAAAATCTGATTTTCCAAACAAACGCCCCTCTGACAATAATTGGAGCAGCCAGGTAGAATTTTTTTATTGCGATTCAGGCACAAGACCCCAGGTGCTCGGGATTTCTTTGTTTAATTTAGGATTTCATGCAAACATAGGTACCTATAGGTATTCATCATCATCATCAACAGCCTATTAATCTCCCCACTGCTGGGGCTCAAGCCTACCCTCTCAACGAGGGCGTGCGGGCTATAGTCCACCACGCTAGCCCAATGCGGGTTGGTGGACTTCACATGCGCCTAAGAATTTCTTCTTCGGCGTATGCAGGTTTCCTCACGATGTTTTCCTTCACCGTTTGAGAGCAGTCAGTACATGTACTTAAGTTTCAAGAAAAAACCCATTGGTACATGGCCCAACCGGTGGGTATACCTATACCTATAGGTATTGTTTAGTTATATACTAGTCGTAGTCCGCGACTTAGCCCGCGTGGGGTAAGTTTTTCCCCGCGGGCACTGTTCATCGCGGCAAAAAGTAGGCTATATGTTATTCCAGGATATAAGCTATCACTGTACCAAGTTTCATCAAAATCCGATCAGCCGTTACAGCGTGAAAGAACAAACATCCAAAGTAACAAACATCCAAAGTAACAAACATTCAAAGTAACAAATATCCAAAGTAACAAATATCCTAACAAACTTTAGCCTTTATAACCTTAGGAATAGGATGTCGCAGCCAACTGGTTAAACAAGCCAGTTGACTGGACGATTAGCCCGTTCATTAAATACTGGCATTCAAGGCTCGGTCATTGACTGAACTATAATAATAATTTATTCAAGAAGTATAACAATTATATACTGTAGCGGGTAGAATGAATCGATGTCGTACTCGAATGAATCGATGTTGTAGTAGAGTGAATCGATGCCAGCCGCTATATAAACGAGACGTACCGATCGCACACAATCAGTTAGTTTCGAGCTCTCGTGCGTTAACGAAGTGCTGTCCGTTTACGTTTTGAAGTGTTTAACGTCTAAAGTGATCTCATATTCAGCTCTAAGTGTTAATTCTGTAATGTTGTTTCATGAGTTTGCTTTTTTAAGCTGGAATCGCTTACAATATGATACATGAATTCTTATATCAACTTATAAATATCGCCAAGTGATTGAGCATCTACAGAGCTCCTCCCCTTGGAACCAAAAATAAGCCAATAATATTTACAGAATAGTCCGGAAAAGTATTAAACCAAAAATCTATACTAGTACTTTAGTATGCGTGGGAGTGTGTATATGTGAGAAAATGTGTGTGTTATGTTTATATACGTTGGCATTTTTTTTATAATAATAATTCAAGAAGTATAACAATTATGAGCGTCAGTGGCCTCGGGGATAAGACGCGACCTATCATATCGAAAGGTCCGAGGTTCGATCCCCGGCTGGGCCATGTACCAATGGGTTTTTTCTCGAAACTTAAGTACATGTACTGACTGCTCTCAAACGGTGAAGGAAAACATCGCGAGGAAACCTGCATACGCCGAAGAAGAAATTCTTAGGCGCATGTGAAGTCCGCCAACCCGCACTGGGCTAGCGTGGTGGACTATAGCCCGAACGCCCTCGTTGAGAGGGTAGGCCTGAGCCCCAGCAGTGGGGACATTAATAGGCTGTTGATGAATACCATGAGAGACCAGTTTATACTGGTTTTGTATCCACTGACGTGCGGTCGACCGTACCTTTGGTTTAGTTCATCGACTCCGCCCCGTGTTGCTTTACGTGTATACGCGTCAAAAGGCCCAGAAATAAATTGCCCGGACGGGGACCATCGCGGGCGACGGAGGGGGGCGGGTGGAGGGGGCAAGGTGAGGAAATTCAGATTGGATTGAAGGAAGTTTAGATTGGATTGAATTTCCCCGCCACCTTGTTTAATTTAGTAAGGGCGCGGCCGGCGGGCGGGCCGGTGGGAAAGAATTGAACTTCGATCGAAATTTCGTTGTATTTATGATATATTTTTTGGGGGAGGTTTTGGGTTTCAAACATAATACTCATCTTCATCCTACACACATCTGGCCTGTTGGCGTAGTGGTAATAACACTGCCTACTGCGCCAAAGGTCGTGGGTTCTATTCCCACCCGGGACCAACATTTGTGTGATGAGCATAACTGTTGGTTTTCGGATTCTGGGTGTTTGTATGTATTTATTTAAAAGTATGTATTTAAGTATGTTTATCAGTTGTCGAGTACCCATGTACAAGCTTCGGCTTAGTTGGGACTAAACAGCCGTGTGTAAAATTGTCCTAACATTATTATTATTATTCCGTCCGTCCGTCCGCCCGCCACGCTTGGCTCTGGAGACCAAACCTTTAGTCCGATTGGAACTCAATTTGGAACGATTTTTAAATTATTTCATCGAAGAATTATCAACAGTTTCTTCGTACCGTCAAACCGAAGAGTAGCTGTCATACAACAAATAGTACATTGTTAACCTAGGTGTGAAAGTAACTTATTTAAGTCCCGAGACGGAGCGAGGGCGCCAATAGTTCGAGGGACCTCTAAATAAGTCTTGAACCCGAGGGAAACACTGTGCTTTTCATTAAGAATACACTGAAAGCAAAAACAAATACATAACATGAGTGTTAATACAAATCTCTGCTATACGGAAGTATAAACAAAACTCTACAACTCGAAAAAACAAATGAAGATCAGATTGCCGCTTTCCCGTCTACTTTGTTTTTTTTTCTGTGGCCGGCCAGCTATTCTGCCATTATTTTTCATTTCCATCATTGAAAATATGGTAAATATTTTGCCCAAATCTATGTTTTTTTAAAGAAATAGTTGACAGTAATAATTATAATAAAGTCATTTAAAAATATATATTCTCTAATTATTACATAACTTTGTTATTTCAATTTTACATCGCGCTGTAATTGAGTGGCTGTATAGACAGTTGGAACATGGTCCAATAGAAATGTCAATAATATTATTTATTTATTTATTTTATTTTATTTAAATGGAAAGGCAGCTAAAGCTGATGCTTCCATATCAGCAGTCGACTTGCTAGTACTAGTTTAGTAGACTTAATAGTACTAGTTTTTTTATATATAATTTGACAGCTGTCAGTTGAAAGCGATTCTCCCTAGGGCTGAGATGTATTACTTTCAACCCGCTCCTCAGGCAACTTCAGACCTACTTTCAGAGTATGAGTAATGAAAAAGTTTTTTTTTTTAACTTTGCACGTCGTGATTGCATAAAATTAAATTTATCTATGACATAGTAAAATGCCCATTAGTTGGGAAAAAGTTAGTTTTATCTGCCACCGCTTTCTCGTAATTTGTTGATAGGTGGAACTTGCGAGCGCGAGGCATGTTATTATCTGTTATTGACCGAGCGAGCGAAGCGTCTAAGTTTCGAGATTGGCCAAAAATGCTAATGTCCGTCTGTCCTTCTGTCTTTCTGTCTGTAATTCTCTACAGGTCGCATTTTTCAACCGATTTTGACAAAAATTTGGCATGGGTATAAATTAATCAAGGCGACAAAATGAGTAGAATAAAATCATGAAAAACATTTTTTTAGAGTACCTACCATACTCGCAAAGTGGGAGTGAACATTTTTTTTCTTGTGAATCCTATAGTGTGCGGTATTGTTGGATAGGTCTTTCAAAAATATTGCTGGTGTGTGAAAACATTTTTTTCGATTTAGGGATCCGTTGGCGAAATATTAAGCTTTAAAGCGGTAATTTTTGGTCCCCCCCCCCCCTGCCAGCTTAACGGTTGCTTCTGAAAATGTGAAAAAATTCACGACAGTAGCATATATAACGTAGTTAAAAGGAAAACTATGACAGCTAAGTAGGTTCTATTAGTTTTTGAGTAATAGTCGATTAACTTAAGAAAGTCGAAAAATTAAATTATGTTCATAGAACTGCATACGTAAAATGGGAATGATTTTTTTTTCGCGTGAATTCCATGCTGTTGGGTATCGTTGGATAGGTCTTTAAAAATATCGTAGGTGTGTGGAAAATATTTTTCGATATATGGATCCGTTTGCGAAATATTAAGCTTTATAGTGCTAATTTTTGTCACTTTAGTAGGTACTTTATCTCCAACTGCAAAGTTGACTTCTGTTCGTTTCTTTTAGGTTTGGTTTATATGGGCCGGCGAGGTCTACTGTTCTCACAGAACCACTAGTAATCTAGCAGGAATTCTTTTCCCAGTAGATACCAGTAGGTATCTAACTTGATTTTCTAAAAGGAATAAGACCAATGTTCGTCTATGGATCGATAGTGTAGACTTGGCAGAAGTCAATTACAACATCACTTCCTACCTAAATATTTAGTGACAGATACTAACCTTTGATCATCGAACACAAAGACTATATTAAATTCGCTCTCACAAAGCGAAGTATCGTGTTTTAATTTAAAAACTGTCACTCACAAGGTGCCTTGTGCTACGCCGTACACAAAATTAATTTTCCTAGAATATTGGAGGCAGGTATTGGCTTTGCTTTCTAGGGTAGGCGCTATTTTGACTTGCAATTGGGGATAATTTCAACCACTGAACAGGTAAAAGTCTTGACAGTTAAAATCATGAATCAAAAAATTTTGCCACTCTCATATGGATGAGTAATAAAAGCATCCTATGGGTGTCAAAATCGTGTCAAAATAATCACAAAATTATGACTCACTCATACATTCTTATTTTCAAATTCAATAGTGAAAAGATACTTCCACCTCCTTCCGCTACTCCGCTTCCTTTGTCCGCACCCCCCCTGTGGTATAAATGGTGGTACCATAGGTTCCGATACTAAATATGCAAGATGCGATCTCCACAGGGAACGCGCACGCGACCAAAGAGATTTGAAACTTCTTGGGTAAAACGATAAAAATGATGTCATATTTATATGAATAATACAGTATATAAATGGTTAAATAAGGTATAAATGGTAGCAGTGGACGTTATCATGTTTTTAGGGTTTGTCTGAAAATGAACTAGATCCACAGACCACCCATCCAATTGACTGCGCATTAACGGCACATGAGAAGGCGACAGCGTTCACCGAACATAAGGCCATCTATCTAAGCCATAAGTAAAATCAAACTCACACTAAAACAAGTATGGCTTGACGCCGGTAATATACATAGGTGGACGGATAATTAGAAACAGGGCAAGATTTTTATACAATCGAGGTCACTTTGAAGCCATGGTTCTCCGTGAAAGATTGATCGGGACATGATCTGATGACGGTCATCGAGAGAGTACACGGAGGACTTTCAGATCGCTATAGATATCCCACTGATCTGATGAGCCATTTGGTAGCAGCATCGTCATTAAGAAAAAAAAACCGTAAAATGGCATCAAAATGTATGAAAATCTAACTTTAAGATTTTTATACATTTTTATGCCATTTTGCAGGTATTTTTCTACATGACGATGCTGCTACCAAACGGCTCATCTGATCAGTTGGATATCTATAGCGATCTGAAAGTCCTCCATGTACTCTCTCGACGACCGTCATCGGATCATGTCCCGATCAATTCTTCACGGAGAACCATGACTTCAAAGTGACCTCAATTGTATGAAAATCGTGCCCTGTTTCTAATTATCCATCCACCTATGTACTTACCTAGGCGATGGCCTTATGTTCGGTGAAAGCTTTCGGAGTCAATTCGCAGTCAATTGGTTGGGTGGTCTGTGTCTAGATCTAATGCGAAAAGCGACAGCCCCTGGGCCTACAAATCCTGCAATTAGTAAAGGACCTATTATAACTTATCTAACGCTTTTCATTTTGATTATTTTGAAAGGAAGTTAGCGGTTCAAAGATAATACACCGGAAGTCATTCCCATAACTTCCAAACGATAGGGTGTTTGAATGTCTCATTCGCGCTTCCCAATACCGATACAATTTTACGATCACCCTTAAAGCCGGATATGCACTGGAGCCGGAGTCTTAACTAAATTCATACTGTAGCTACCGAGAAGAATGGTGAAGAATTTGTTGATTAAAATAGTTTAGTGTTGAAATGAAACAAGAACTGGAAAATAATCAACAAAAAGTTCAGAACTACTTTTCGGAGTTTACGTCAAAAATCTCGTAACATTCACAACTCATAATAATAAAACCGAAGAAACTGCTATTTATATTGTGGTACTTAATACAGACTATGAAAGTTTATTTATTTATTTATTTTATTGCACATGTATTGTACAAGAGGCGAACTTAATGCCGGAGGCATTCTCTACCAGATTATTAGATATTATATTTATTAAGAAACTAGCTTTTTCCCGCGGCTTCGCCCGCGTAGAAAAGCTTTTCCCGTGCACATCGTTAAACAGCGCCCTCTATGTAGGCGTTTTGTTACGTAGGGGGTATTAGCGGACGCCCCGCGACTTTGTCCGCGTTAAAAAGAAGCCTATCTGTTATTTTAGGATAAAGGCTATCACTGTACCAAGTTTCATCAAAATCAGTTCGGTAGTTTTTACGTGAAAGAGTAACAAACATCCATCCTCACATCTTCACAACCTTACAAACTTTCGCCTTTATAATATTCGTAGGATTGCATTGTCTTAGCTTGTACACATGAATACTAACACAATGCAATTTATTTTTAAATTTATATATTTTTTATTTCTTATCGATATCTTTGAAAGCCGATAGACGTGAAATCCCTACTAAATCGAAAGCGTATTTTTAAGTCCCCACTGTTGAGGCTCAGACCTACCCTTACATCAAGTGCGTTAGGGCTATAGTCCACCACGCCAGCTCAGTTCGTGGACTTGAATGTGCCTCAGAATTTCATCTTCGGCGTAAGCAGGTTTCCTCACAAAAGCCGACCCTTTGGTAACGTGTTAGTATAGCCCGGTGGACCTAAGCCCTTACGATTATCTCCAATGTTTGCATAGAGAAAGTGTCGTAGAGTTTCTGAACCGTTTCCTCGCTGTGATGCCGAGTAAGGACTGAGGGTAATAGGGAGGAGGAGGGGAGGAGGAGGGTTAATCCCTTTCTAGTCTGCACAAGATTCGTTCGGAAACAGATGTAGTTCATTCAGCAGTTTGTATACGTTTTTGTATGTTGGGGTCTCTTGCATTTGTTAGATTGACGTTTTATGTTGGGATCTCTTGCATTTGTTAGATTGACGTTTTTGTATGTTGGCATCTCTTGCATTTGTTAAATTGACGTTTTTGTATGTTGGGGTCTCTTGCATTTGTTAGATTGACAGTTACTAGATTGGTAGCCTAGTGGTGGGGCACTAGCCTTACGTTCATGAGATCGCGGGTTCGAACCTAGGCCCGTGCCAATATTAAGGTAATATAGAGTAGCTACTTCAAAAATGTATGGTATATAATTATACACAGACCTATGTTATGGTATAACTAGATGACGGCGGGCGGGGCACGCGGGGTGCGCGCGGGGGTGTCTCCGTTCTCATAGATAACATACAATGCGCACAGATGCGACTTTGTCTGAATATGAATGTATTTCACCGAAATATGGCCGCCCCGCCACGTGAGTTGGTGCCAATGAACACCAACGTTGAGGAAAAGAAATAAAATAGAAGAGATAACTATTACCCTTTCGACGCATATAATATAACCAAGAACTTAAATGGCCAAACCATAAATTTATGGCCAATTGCGTATTTGAATTCTTCGATTGGTGAATGACCAAGTTTGTTACACTTCGGTTCCCGCCAGCAAGGGCGGATCCAGCTTTGGCGCCAGGAGGGGGTCACATAGTCGTGGTCAAGTCAAGTACTTATAATTTAATTTTGATAACAATAGAATTAGCGGTCCACCTAAGTCCTGGAACCAGCTCGGGGGGGGGGGGGTCATGACCCCCATGACCCCCCCCCCCCTGGATCCGCCGTTGCCCGCCAGTCTTACAAAGGACTCATCTTCTAGACTAATATACTCGTAAGTAATGTTAAAGATGGCTAAAGACTTGTTTCTTCTGACAGCAACAGAAAAACGTATAAATGGCAAAAGCGTGCAATTAAACGCTCGAAGCATCGCCTGCGACTTAGTACCGGCTTTAATTAAACTTGCCCGGGTCGTGTCCGGGTAAACAGAAGGGCGAATCGATCCCGCCACTGGGCGTTTACACGGGCGCTTTGCTCGCCACCTAGGCGTTTAGAACGCTAGAAAGAAGAAAAAGAAAAAAAAAGAAAATTAGTTTATTCGAAATTGGAATCTTATCTTTTTGACGTAAATTTTGTCTAAAAAAAAACAAATATACGGGTCGAATTGAGAACCTCCTTTTTTTTCGTCGGTTGAAAACTACTTTGTTCCACCTAAATCTAGCCGAGGGGAAGAAAGAGCAATAAACCTAATAGCACAGGGCTCTGCTATGTTTCATCCATAATATCTTGTTCATTAAAATCATTCAATCAAATGAAAATACAGAAGTAGTTTCTAAGGCGTATGTGAAGTTCACAAAAAAACGGATTGGGGCACCGTTGGTGGACAGGGGTTTGGCACAACAGATCCTGAGGGTCGAAGTGTTGCCAAGTATTTCTACCCCCTAAAAAGATAAGACAAATCTAGGAATTAACTAATTTAATTCCCCTATTTAAAAATATTATATTTATCCGTACAAGATAAGATAAATTTAAGAAGCCAGGAAAATTTAAGGTTTTACTGGGTGAGTGTCTGTTTAAATGGTAAGAGTATGTCATTACAGTCACCGAATCCTTAGGATGGTCTTCAGATCAGACTGACATTGAATGAGTATACTTATTAGCATTTTTATATCCTCAATTTCCGCGTTTTATAAACGCCCGAAAAAGCGTCCGCTAAAAACGCCCGTGTACATGCAACACTAACGCGGAAAAAGCTCTGCCGGCAGTTTTCGGAAAGGTGAATAAAGACTTCTTTCCTTAATCACAGCTTACCTTGCAGAAACATAATCTGACACCTCAGCGTCTCCCCTGGAATATTCCGACAAATATGTTTCCTTCAGTTTAAGTCTTTCTGAGGCTTTAAGTAGGTATTTGGATTTCGTTGTACGTTTTATTGAAGTTTCTCCAATTGTTGATGGGGTGTAAAGGGGCACAACATTACCAAATAACACCTACGAACTTAATGCTCTATGCTATGGAAAGAACCATACTCGTAGTTTCTCTGAGAGACAGGATCCGAAATGATCCGCCCGAGAACCAAAGCCTTCGACATAGCTCAAAAAGTTAGTACGTTGAAGTGGCAGTGGGAGAACGGATAACCGCTGGAATAGACGAATTCTCGAGTGGAGACCGCAACTGGGCAAGCGTAGTGTGGGACGCCCCCCGGCTAGATGGAGCGACGATCTGCGTGAGGCGGCTGGCAGTGACTGGATGCGGAGAACCGAGGATCGGGTACAGTGGCGCCGTGGGGGAGGCCTGTGCCCAGCAGTGGGTTAGTGCTGGCTGATGATGATCATACCAAGTGATTCAGTTGTCCCTTACCAGCATGCCAGTACGTTCCGAAAGTTACAGCCAAAATAGCTAGACCGTAAATGCTACGGACAGGCAGTAAGCGGCAGCACCGCCAATGCGAGGTTCTAGCATTCAAGTCTTCCGTATAAGGAAGGTTTATGTCCAACAGAGAACGTGATAGGCTGAGTTTCAATAAGTAGGTACTAGAAAACAACATTTACAAACTTCAAACTTTACCAAATTAATGGGAAATCGGTAAATTTTCCCCAGAGTTACCCTTCCAAAATAACCCACAACCTACAAATAATACTTAAAATAGAACAGGTATCAAACAAACGTAAACTTCTCTGAATATATTAATCTTCGTAAATCCCCGCCGAGAATCTTATCGAACATTCGGCGGTACTTCCGTTTGTGTGAGTTATCGAAAAACAAACCGGCCATAGGCCGCTCAATCTTAATCTGACAGACTTCACGGCTGGTAAGTAAAATCCAGTGAAAACTCAATTAAAATCGTTTCAGCAATCTAATTGTGTGACTGATGAATAGCCCCAGTTCGACGATATCCGTAATATCCGGCCGACAGGTCGAACGGGCCGGGAGCCGATCACCAATAATGCAAAGATAGCGAATTTGAGAGAACTTTTAATTGATGCCCAAACAAAATTTTGTGGAGTTACTTTTGGAATTGAATTCTAGATAATTTTTCTAAGACGTTCTATGTAGAGTATTGAAAATTAATAAATAACGCAGATCTTGATTCAATAATTAATGCACATCGAGTTTCGGCTTAGTTTGGGACTAAACAGCCTAAAAGTGTGAGAATTTGTCGAAATATTATTTTAAAATTAAATACACAAGATTGGTAAGACTGCACTGAATGCTAAGCCTTAAACATTTCTAGTAACATGAAAATAGTACATTACTGACGCGGCCCGCAACAGAGGCATTGATGGATGAACGTGTGCATGTGGGCCGAGGCGGTAGCCGAGGCACACGTACGTGAGTCCATCAATGCCTGGTTGTGGCCAATACTTGTATAGTAGTTTTCTCAAACAAATGCGCGGAAATTCAAACTATTACCTATGTACACCATTTTATTTCATACATATACATTCCAAAATCAATGACGAACAACAATAAATTTCCACGCGCCAAAATGTTCATTTGTTTTTTTTCCTTTCAATTTGCAAGGCAGTTCGAAATTTAAATAAAACTTTTGATATGTACCTCCGTGGTTGCCATGGTCACAGGTATAGATATTGCTAATTGCCGGCGTGCTCTCATTTATTTGACCCCTATTTGCCCAGTACAGCATTGTCGATTTAACTCGAAGAAGGTTGTCAAAATAATGTTCACATTTCAAAGCATGTTTGAGAAAACAGCTTTTATTGCTATGTCTCATTAAGTCCTGCTACAGTAATCACGTTATGTCATTAATCTATTTTTGTATTCATTTGTATAAATGCAGCATTTTAAATTTAATTTGGATTACTAATAAAGCTCGAAAACTAGATAATTTATAAGTATTTGTTCATAAAACAAAATTCTATTTCTATACACATGTACTTAGTTCCTTTGATGTTAACTGGCAAAGATAAATTATAGAAAATTCAAAGGGATATGTATCATGAAAGTAGCTCAAAACACTATCAAATCCCCCACGGTAGTATATAAAAAGTCTCATCTATATACTTATAATAAAGGAGTAGAAATCGTGTGTCTGTACTTTGAACAAATTTATAAAGAAATGAATATGGGCGATAAAAAAAGAGTAACAGAACACAAAAAAGTTTTTTTTTATTTTTTTGTCTTTCTGTCTGTCTGTCTTTCTGTCTGCCTGTAATCGCTAATCTCCGATACCACTGAACGGATTTTCTTGCGGTTTTCACAGGTAGATTAAGCACAGCCTGGAGCAACTTATAGGCTTTGTTTTATTGAAATCGGATGACAGCGAAAAAAGTTATCGTCATTTACAGATAAATCATATAACGTAACAAGACGATGACGTCATAGACATAGGAGATACAGTGTTTTTTTAACTGGGACAGTATAGGCAAGTCCGAAACCATAGGAGATGCAGAGAAAGGTTTTATGACATAGAATTTTTTTTTGTCAAGCGTGTGTTGGCCATAAAAATGGGACAATTTGTACAAAAAATTTTTTAATGCGGTTCGACTCAGTTTCATGTAAGGATCACTTCATTATATCGGAAGAAAAAAATTTGAGCAGCAGAAGTCAGTCAAATTCAATAAAATGTTTTCTCATACAAAATAATTTTGATGAATTTTTTAAATGCGTATCGACTTAGTTTCATGTTAGAATGATTTTATTGTACCGTAGGAAAAAAATCCAAGCAGCAGAAGTTAGTCAAATTTAATAAAATGTTTTCTTATAAAACAGACCGTGCAAAGTACCTACTTACTACTAATTCATGCATACCACCTGAACTCCTGCTGCTCCGATTATTATGTCAAAATTGTTACCACGAAAAAATACGTGAATGTTCCTAAGACAGTTTCCCTGTATCTCCTATGGTTTTGGTTTTGCCCTAACTGTCCCATTAAAAAAACCACACAATTATAATTAATAAAAATTGATATGAGAAGCTTATTATGAGCAATAGAAGTCAAAATAACAATTTCTTCTTCACCAAATTGGTTACGGTGTTCATAGTTTGTTCCTGAAGGTATACCTTAAAATATGGTGATTTTACCATTGGAAAATTATAACTAGACGATGTATGTCTGTACATAGCAGAGATAGGTACCTACTTCCAAAATCCACGCGGACGAAGTCGCGGGCAACAGCTAGTTATGTAATAAAAAAAAAGACAATCCCTATATATTTTTGGTTATTCGTGCTTAAAACAGTTACAAAACTGGAATTCTAAACGTTAATTTATCAAAAACAACTCCTTCGGAAACACGGCAGCCAATTCATTTGCCCAGAAAACACTTTATAATTGAAATAAAACAGTGGCCCCAAGTTGGAATCGTTAAGCGAAGAGCTTGTTCCAACTTGCCACTTACACGGGAGAGATTCTTGTTACAATAACAGACTATCTCCCTTCTGCAAAATGTCCTCATTAAAAACAGTCTGCACAGTCGGTGGGGAGTGGTTCTAATGTAACTTAAAAGCTATTTAGGCCTCAAGTGTAACGAGGTGCTGTTACATAAGTAGATCCTACTTGTTTTAATGTAACTTAAAGGCTATTTAGGCCTCAAGTGTAACGAGGTGCTGTTACATAAGTAGATCCTACTTGTTTTAATGTAACTTAAAGGCTATTTAGGCCTCAAGTGTAACGAGGCGCGGTTACATAAGTAGATCCTACTTGTTTTAATGTAACTTAAAGGCTATTTAGGCCTCAAGTGTAACGAGGCGCTGTTACATAAGTAGATCCTACTTGTTTTAATGTAACTTAAAGGCTATTTAGGCCTCAAGTGTAACGAGGCGCTGTTACATAAGTAGATCCTACTTGTTTTAATGTAACTTAAAGGCTATTTAGGCCTCAAGTGTAACGAGGCGCTGTTACATAAGTAGATCCTACTTGTTTTAATGTAACTTAAAGGCTATTTAGGCCTCAAGTGTAACGAGGCGCTGTTGCTTGAGGAGATATTTTAAGACGCGGCCTATCATATCGAAAGGTCCGGAGTTCGATCCCCAGCTGAGCCATGTACCAATGGGTTTTTTCTCGAAACTTAAGTACATTTACTGACTGCTCTCAAACGGTGAAGGAAAACATCGTGAGGAAACCTGCATACGCCGAAGAAGAAAATTCTTAGGCGCATGTGAAGCCCACCAACCCGTACTGGGCTAGCGTGGTGGACTATAGCCCGAACGCCCTCGTTGAGAGGGTAGGGCTGAGCCCCAGCAGTGGGGACATTAATAGGCTGTTGATGTGCAAATTAGATTTTAAAAATCTCAATATATTATATTGCTAATTAATAGCACCAGATTGTGTTAATGGTAATCTTAATTATAAAATAATCCGTAAAATGATTGACCGTCATTGCGGTGGCAGCGGGTGAAGTGGATGGATGGATTGGTTGGCCGCAAACTCGGATTTGATGATAATTAATTTTAAAATGGAATTATTTATTTAATTCATGCCTTTGCGGCGTTGGTCAATACTGTTCGAGAATATACATATAGGTAATTATATAATTATTTACGGGTCTTACACACGAATAAGTTTTAATTGTTAATTTTTTTTTAAATTGTCACCGTCGTGGAATCCAGTGATCGATAAACTTAAATCTCGTGACTTATCGTCGAATACACCCGCGGATACCGTGAGTGTTGTGTGCCGGGACTTTCCAATAATACAAGATCAGCAGAGGGTAGTTTCAGAAACTACTCACAGCGATCAACAATGACAGCTCGCCTCTCCAGTCAGCTCGTGACCACGGCCAGTGTAACCTGGTCGAAACGTCGGGCAAGGTAAATAAAACTTATTCGTGTGTAAGATCCGTAAATAATTATATAATTATGAATACAAAGCGCGAAAGTCTAAAATGTACTATACATATCTAAGCCGACAGGCTGGGCTGGGGCAGCATTTGGAAAGTGAAAGATATTTTTAAATCGATTACCTACTTTTCTCTTTACTGGAAAACGAATTTCTTTTTCATAAATTCATGTTACGATTTCCACAGAAATCCAAATTTCAATTAAACTCTCACCAACACGGATGATCCTACAAAAACGCAAATAAGCAAATTTACGTTTGTAAATTATCCTCCAATTTCAATCGTACTTTTTAATAGAAACGCCACAGTTTCCTTAGGGCTTCTTTCACCACTTCCTGATATTGTTACAGATAGTAATCTTAGTGATAAACTAATCTATCAGATAAATCTGTGTGATAGACTATATAAAATGTATAAGATATAGGCAATCAGATACCTGTGAAACCAAAAAACAGATACCCTGCAGATAGGGTATCTGGGACTTTATCAGCAAGCCGTGTAAAAGGCCCTTAGAATTCGAAAATTAAATCTCCCACAAGTAGATGGCACATCCAAGCAATAAGCAACTGATGATCCCACAACAAGAGAACGTTTGTAAATACAGTAGGTACGGGAGTGGAAAAGATATTTTTGCACGTTTTCTTAGCGTCCGTTGAAAAGAGGACTGGATACGAGGGATTTGTCGCCGAATGGGGCACCTCAATGTTGAAGATTTTAGAGATGTGTCCATACTGTTACTAAAAGTAACGATAACTAACTAGTAAAATGTGATATTTTGCCGCTTGAAAGAAAGCAAGGGAACATAACATTCTGTGTGGAAGGCTTGTCAAAGATATACCAAAAAATCTTTCATTTCTTGTGTATAATTAATATTTAATAAGTAATATTTTATACGATAGGCTACTATTTGCTGCTTAAAATAGACTACCATAGTAATTATATTTATAGAGTTGAAAAATACTAGAATGGTAATTAAAGAATATCTAATAAGTAACGTATTCATTACTAGTATGAGACATTTAATTAATTTTAAAGTTCTGATAAATAATATAATATAAAACTAAATTATCCTAAAGCTAAACTTATTAACATTCATTACTTAATTATTTTTGTAGTTACAATAGATTCAAATAAAAGCATAGAGAGGAAAAATTTTGAGTTTGAAGCTGTATTCCCATATTCGACATCATAAAATGAACTATAAAACGGGTGTGGATGGACTATAATTTATTGACATTGTAATATAAATTTTGATTTCCGTTAGATATATTAAGTCTTATCATCAACAACAACCTATAAGACCAACATACCCGTAGACCTAAAAATTGTAGCTAACTTTGTAGGTATTGATCCAACCGTCAAGTAAATAACGTTTCTAAGATCCTCGTTCACGTCAGACATGTTATTTTTAGTTTCGTGTTACTTTGTTTACCCTGTTACTTGTAACCGTTATATATTATTAGGAACATCCCTAGGGGTTTTATAATAATATGTGAGTGTAGCAAGAGATATCGGTTAACAAAAACATCGGGATTCTGTTTGTGTTACGACGGGAAAATGCGAATTTAGCGTTTAGATCTTTTTTAGAAATAGGCACCTAATTTAATTATTATGGAAGATATACATATATATAGAAAGAGCGTCAGTGGCCCTGGGGATAAGACGCGGCCTATCATATCGAAAGGTCCGGAGTTCGATCCCCGGTTGGGTCATGTACCAATGGGTTTTTCTCGAAACTTAAGTACATTTACTGACTGCTCTCAAACGGTGAAGGAAAACATCGTGAGGAAACCTGCATACGCCGAAGAAGAAATTCTTAGGCGCATATGAAGTCTATCAACCCGCACTGGGCTAGCGTGGTGGACTATAGCCCGAACACCCTCGTTGAGAAGGAAGGCCTGAGCCCCAGCAGTGGGGAGATTAATAGGCTATTGATGATGATGATATACATATTCGGTAATATAATTATGAAATAAAAAAACGGACAAGTGCGAGTAGGACTCGCGCCCTGAGGGTTCCGTATAAACAACTGTTTTCCTATAAAGTTATCCAGGTTCGAATGCCCTACCCTATATTGGCAAGTAACCGTATTAACCACTAACCCAAGAACCCGGTCAAATAAAGACTTACTTTAAAATTCAGACCGCGTGCGAAGCGAATTCTTCGCGACAAAACGTCAGGTGTTTCTGTCTTTCCACCTTAAACATTGATAAATAAGTCGGCTTTTATTAAAATTTAAGTCCGGATTTGAAATGAGAAATACGAAATACCTCGCGTTTTTTGATCAGTCGAGTTTATTATTATTTTGGTACCGCTTGAGATTAATTGAGTAATTGTAATGAAATTGAGTTGGCTCTCTCTCGGGCTATTTTTGGACGGTATTTGAGAGAAATTACATAATTCAGAGGGGAAGGTGAATTCAACTTGCTTTTTCGATATGGCTCCTTCAAACCTGAATACAGCAATGCATAGTATGGGTTATTATTTGGGTTCGATCCTGGCCCGTACCAATCAGTTTTTCCAAAACTTAAGCACGGTTTATTACAATGAGGAAACCTGCATACGCCAAAGACTGGTATTTACTATTCTAAGGCGTATGTGAAGTCCACCAAAAAATGGATTGGGGCACCGTTTGGCGGACAGGGGTTTGGCACAACAGATCCCATAGGGTCGAAGTGTCGCCAGGTGTTCCTGGCCCCCTAAGAAGATAAGATAAGATAGGTTATTTATTATAGAGGATGGTGTAGAGCATTGCACATTACATGAAAGTGCAACCCACTGATGCGTAAAAGAAACACCCTCTGGGCAACTACTCACTTGTACTCGCTCGAAGTAAAATAAATCTTTGCAGAAAGCGTGCTCAAGTTCCCAACTGACTGAGGCGGCGATCACAATAGATCAGGAATGATCGCAGTGATACGAGACTGGGTAAGCCTTGAAATAGGCCTATCACAATCCTATTTCCTACTAATCCTATCCTACTAATATTATAAAGGCGAAAGTTTGTGAGGATGTTTGAATGTTACTCTTTCACGCAAAAACTACCGAACAGATTTTGATGAAACTTGGCACAGTGATAGCTTATATCCTGGAATAACATATAGGCAACTTTTTAACGCGGACCAAGTCGCGGGGCGCCCGCTTATACCCCCTAAGTAACAAAACGCCTACATAGAGGGCGCTGTTTCACAATGTACACGGGAAAAACTTTTCTACGCGGGCGAAGCCGCGGGAAAAAGCTAGTTAATAAATAAATGGGAATATCGACCTTCTGGGTAAGCAGACATTGGGAAAATTTTGTACCTGAGCGCAGAGTGTAGTTCTCGCGAGTAGTTTCACAGAAAACATTCATTTCGTGCGCGAACATTCACTCGTGCAACTGTTAAAAACTGCACTTCATTTGAAACTTTCGGTATAAATCTCAAAGATGGCGCTGCTGCTACGTCATGTCCGGCGATACGCCGCGACCCGGGCGAAAAAGGAAACTAAAAAAATTCGACGCAACGAGGAAAAATGCTAGTGTCATTGTGGGAATGGGAAAGGGAATGGTTGAAAATATGTGGTTGAAAAGGGGAAAAAACGTGTCCCCATATGCCGCCGTAGCCCAGCCTTTCGGAAGCAAATTTCTCGCCGTGAAATGAGTTTTATGATTTGTGAGTTGGTTAATACAGTGTTACCAACGTAAAAGAAAAAAATTAAGTTCTGCATCGATTACTACATAATTTATGCTTGTCTTTGATATATTTACTTTACTAGCTGTTTCCCGCGGCTTCGACCGCGATTTACAAGTTATTTTTGACTTTTTGCTTGACTATTACAGGTCGTAGCCTTGCTAAATAGCCTTTATACTTCCTCAAGAATTTCACTATCAAATGCAAAAAAAAAAAATTCAAATCCGATTAGTAGACAGTGTACTATTATTTTATTCTGTGCTAATAATTCCAGAGATGCGCGTTCAATAGTACATTGTTAACCTAGGTGTGAAAGTAATTTATTTAAGTCCCGAGACGGGGTTTGGCGCCCGACGCGTAGCGAGGGCGAGAGGAGTATAGTTCGAGGGACCTCTAAATAAGTCTTGAACCCGAGGGAAACACTGTGCTTTTCATTAAGAATACACTGAAAGTAAAAACAAAAACATAAAATGAGTGTTAATACAAATCTCTGCTATACGGAAGTATAAACAAAACTCTACAACTCGAAAAAACAAATGAAGATCGGATTGCCGCTTTCCCGTCTACTTTGTTTTTTTTTCTGTGACCGGCCAGCTGTTCTGCCATTATTTTTCATTTCCATCATTGAAAAAATGGTAAATATTTTGCCCAAATCTATAAATAAATAAAAAGAAATATAAATATGAATAAATATTTAAAGAAATAGTTGACAGTAATAATTATATTAAAGTCATTTAAAAAAATATATTCTTTAATTATTACATAACTTTATTAATATGTTATTTCAATTTTACATCGCGCTGTAATTGAGTGGCTGTATAGACAGTTGGACCATGGTCCAATAGAAATGTCAAAATAGTACTAGTTTTTTTAAATATAATTTGACAGCTGTCAGTTGAAAGCGATTCTCCCTAGGGCTGAGATGTATTACTTTCAACCCGCTCCTCAGGCAACTTCAGACCTACTTTCAGAGTATGAGTAATGAAAAAAAAATTAACAGCTTTATTATGTTGGTACCTATAGACTTTACCAGGGTATACAATAACTTCTTACAAAAAATTTAAATAATATGTCACTCACATGCGTCTGTCAATAAGTTTCAAAATTTTGATGAGACAACTTCTCGGTAGGTATAGTTTAAATCAGGAAGGTTCGAATCTCTTTGGTGGCGCGCGCGCTCCCCTATGGAGACTGCATCTTGCATATTTAGTATGGGAACCAATGGTGCCACTTACAGGGGGGTGCGGACAAAGGAAGCGGAGTAGCGGGAGGAGGTTGCTAATACATTTATATGGAGTTTGAAAATGAGAATGTGTGAGTGAGTCACAGTATTGTCATACATTTGACACGATTTTGACACCATAGAATGCTTCTTTGACGCCTCTTTAAGGGGCCGCGAGCACGCACCAAAGAGATTTTAACTCTATACTATGGTTTGTCTATGGTTTAATTACACAAGACCCTTATTAAAGTGTAGATATGTATTATGTAAGTTTGTTTACCTGTCTGATGTCACTCTCGGCACCGTTGGCAAGGTATTGCGTTTGTCTAAGGTTCGGTGCTAGCAGTTGTCTGTGAACAAGAGAGAAAGAAACATTACACATCTCATTAAGGAAAAGCAATTCACTTTTCATCATCAACAGCCTATTAATGTCCCCACTGCTGGGGCTCAGGCCTACCCTCTTAACGAGGGCGTTCGGGCTATAGTCCACCACGCTAGCCCAGTGCGGGTTGGTGGACTTCACATGCGCCTAAGAATTTCTTCTTCGGCGTATGCAGGTTTCCTCACGATGTTTTCCTTCACCGTTTGAGAGCAGTCAGTAAATGTACTTAAGTTTCGAGAAAAAACCCATTGGTACATGGCCCAGCTGGGGATCGAACTCCGGACCTTTCGATATGATAGGCCGCGTCTTATCCCCTACGCCACTGACGCTCTATTAATATTATATTCACTTTAACTTTTAATCAGTTTCAATTACAACTTTACGTACAGGTCGTCTGGAACAATTAACTAAAAATTAATAACTAATTATTTAAAATAACGCTATCAAATGATTCAATTCAATTCAATTCAACACACTTTATTGCACGTTTAAAAATTACAGACAAAAAAGAAAAACAGATACAGTCTAGGCGGTCTTATCGCTAAGAGCGATTTCTTCCAGACAACCTTCGGGTAGAGAATTTAATAATAATAATTATTATTTTTAATGATTCAATTCATTTATTTTATATTTACAAATTACGTGTCTATAGGTCGAGTCCCAAGGCGACAATCCATAAATTAATGGCATAATTCTAAAACATTATTATAAAATCTTATTATCAATTAATGTGTCAAAGCCTATGTCAATCCTCTTTATGAAATTAATGCTAATTAAAATTAATAATAAATGTATAAACAATGATGAGAGGATAAAAGTAAAATAATGAATACCATTCTGCTAACTATACCTATTTAGGGCTTCTTTCACCACTTCCTGATATTGTTACAGATAGTAATCTTAGTGATAAACTAATCTATCAGATAAATCTGTGTGATAGACTATATAAAATATATAAGATATAGGCAATCAGCAATGTGTGAAACCAAAAAAACAGGCTATCTGTCAGATAACCTGCAGATAGGGTATCTGGGACTTTATCAGCAAGCGGTGTAAGAGGCCCTTAGTCAAGTAACTTATCATAGTTCTTGTGAATTCCGTCAAAGTACAATGGAATAAGTCAGTATCTTTTCATTACTCATACTCTGAAAGTAGGTCTGAAGTTGCCTGAGGAGCGGGTTGAAAGTAATACATCTCAGCCCTAGGGAGAATCGCTTTCAACTGACAGCTGTCAAATTATATTTAAAAAAAACTAGTACTATTTTGACATTTCTATTGGACCATGTTCCAACTGTCTATACAGCCACACAATTACAGCGCGATGTAAAATTGAAATAACATAAAGTTATGTAATAATTAAAGAATATATATTTTTAAATGACTTTATTATAATGATTACTGTCAACTATTTTTTAAAAATAACATAGATTTGGACAAAATATTTACCTTTTTTTCAATGATGAAAATGAAAAATAATGGCAGAATAGCTGGCCGGCCACAGAAAAAAAAACAAAGTAGACGGGAAAGCGGCAATCCGATCTTCCTTTGTTTTTTCCAGTTGTAGAGTTTTGTTTATACTTCCGTATAGCAGAGATTTGTATTAACACTCATTTTATGTATTTGTTTTTACTTTCAGTGTATTCTTAATGAAAAGCACAGTGTTTCCCTCGGGTTCAAGACTTATTTAGAGGTCCCTCGAACTATTGGCGCCCGACGCGTGTCTCGGGACTTAAATAAGTTACTTTCACACCTAGGTTAACAATGTACTATTACCGATCTCATTATGTAGGTGAATAGCCACAGATAACAGTGCGTATTTTAATATTTAATATATTTGTCCTGCACTTTGGCGTATGATATAATACTTCCAACGCGATCTTATTTCATAGCGTTATCATTTCACACTATAAATCCAGTTTCTAACTGATGTAACAGCTAAGAAACTGGCGAAGATAACCTTGTAACGGAGTAGGCTAGTCTCCGGGGGCTCTTAAATCTCAAAACAGCGTTACCAAAATTACTTCGAGCGAACCCAGCCAAGTTTTCTGATTGCTTTAATTTGCTGAAAACAGCTCAGTTATAATTTGTTGCTTACGTAAGCAAAAGTTTCGGCTTCGCGCCGCAATTTTAGGTGGCTTATTGCGCGGCTCGGTGCGGTGTGTTTCTGTAGTGTTCGTCTTTCCGACATTAAAATTTTCGGTGCCTTACAATCAATGATTAAAGAAACTAAAGGAGATGCCCTATTCAACATATAGATGCATATTTTAATTTGTTGAGCGTGCCGATTCACCATATCGACGGGGAAGTGCTAACAACTCCTAACTTACTTTTTTTTTTAAGAAAACGACTTATGAATGCAGTTCGATAGACGCGTCTACTGGTATATGAATTAAGTTGAAATTCGCAAAATTTGGTTTTTGTAAGTTAGGAGTTGTTAGCACTTCCCCGTCGATATTGTGTTTGATGCTGGTTACAGTGTGCCACTCTCATTCGATATACTTGTGTCGTCATACCTTCACTCATTCGCTCAACATGTCCAATGGTTAAAGCACTTCCGTTCATAAAAAAATATATTTGTGATAAAAATTGACTTTTTTTTTCCCCCGTTTCTGATTTTGCTTTTGAATTTTAGCCGAAAATTTTCGACAAATTTCGCTTTCGAAGGAACGTAAAGCCATTTAGATACCTATTACCAGGCCGTGTTGTTTCGGGAGTCGATTTTAAAGTTTGTCTGTTTACGGAGGTTAGTGTAAACAGAAATTGATTTAAATACTGTTGAAACTGGTTCTCATTTTGTATACGTACCTTTAGAGAGTTCATTATGGTGTAGGTGTCGAACTATTTGGCTATATTCGTAGCTAGACATTTATTTATTTATTTATTTTATTTAAATGGAAAGGCAGCTAAAGCTGATGCTTCCATATCAGCAGTCGACTTGCTTTCATAATTTATATTAATTTATTGCGTCTTTTTAGATTTGAGAAAGTTGTCTAGTCTGTTCTTGAACATGTTTACGGAAGTGGCAGATAAAACAGAATCTGGCAGATTATTCCATTTGGATGCAACCCTGTTGCTTAGAAAATTTCTGTAGGGGTTCAGCTGTGCATTGGCTCTTTGTATTCTCAAGTTGTGCCCTCTCAGTCTCTCTATGGGGTTAGGGTTAAATATGTTCCTTATGACAGATGAGTTGTAATGGTTGCTCAGAATCTTGAAGGTCTCAATTAGATCACCTCTATCTCTACGTTCTTTAAGTGTAGTGTTTTACATGAATCTAAAAAGTGCAAATTTCCAAATAAGACACGGGTCAAAGGTAACTAAAGGTAAATCGACGGGTAAAGAACATTAAGGGCTTCTTTCACCACTTGCTGATAAAGTCCCAGATACCCTATCTGCAGGTTATCTGACAGATAGTCTATTTTTTTGGTTTCACAGGTATCTGATTGCCTATATCTTATATATTTTATATAGTCTATCACACAGATTTATCTGATAGATTAGTTTATCACTAAGATTCCTATCTGTAACAATATCAGGAAGTGGTGAAAGAAGCCCTAAGTGAACAAATTCTACTAAAACCTAGAGCCAACAACAATAACATGCAACTTTATGTTGCAAATAACTTTCCAGCCAAGAAAGTACCCTGTCACACACATGATTTTAAGAAGCATTCAGCTTTGGGCAAACGGAAATTACGCGGTAAACAAATTCGACAATATATTTTTCGTCCATGGCAAAATTCGCACAGTTACATTGTGGTACGATTCATAAAGTGTGACCGGGTTTAAAGCAGCTCATTCGCGTTATAAAGTATACTTTCAAAAATTTTAACCCGTTCTAATCATGCCAGTTTCTTGGTTTTAAAGTTTGTCAATAGATGGCGTTAGGTGTATTTTACACCTCCTATCATTTGGTTCTTCGCGACATATATAAGATAAGCGTGCAAATTATCCACGTTCATCATCAACAGCCTATTAATCTCCCCACTGCTGGGGCTCAGGCCTACCCTCTCAACGAGGGCGTGCGGGCTATAGTCCACCACGCTAGCCCAGTGCGGGTTGGTGGACTTCACATGCGCCTAAGAATTTCTTCTTCGGCGTATGCAGGTTTCCTCACGATGTTTTCCTTCACCGTTTGAGAGCAGTCAGTACATGTACTTAAGTTTCGAGAAAAAACCCATTGGTACATGGCCCAACCGGGGATCGAACCTCGGACCTTTCGATATGATAGGTCGCGTCTTATCCCCGAGGCCACTGACGCTCTACCGGTTTTTACCTCTTTATTATTAGTATAGATTGTTCAATTCTAGAGGACAAAGTTAAAATTTGATAGCGCTAAAAATGTGCCTGTGTCCAGCGGTGGACTAGTACAGGTCGATGATGACGCTAATAATATATTCTATGTAAGTTTACGGTTGTATACCAGTACTCCGTTGTACGGTCGACCGCACGTCAGTGAAAACAAAACCAGTATAAACTGGTCTCTCATAGTATTGAAACTCCCTGATAGCCAAGGCCAGCAAGGTCAAAGTGTTTCCACTGACGTGCGGTCGACTGTACGTGGCGGTATCACATATTATTTCTGCTTCGTGGTCAGGTAGCAAGCTGAAGCGCTACCTTCAGCTACCTACCTACGCTGATGTGCTACGCAGCGTAGCTCCCGCTACAGCTTAAGGCTCACTGCCAGACATATTTCATGTGTCCCTCTGCCGCCCCGCCCAGTCCGAGGCTACGTTATGGTTCACGGAGTTCTACCAACTTTGTGTCGAATGTAAATCCTCGTACGAGGTGATTTTTTAAAAGTTACGACGTTTTGGATTAAAATGTATCATAGAGAAATGTGCAAAAATAGAGTTCAAATGGAAAGATGAAACAAACATTATTAGTTTATTTATTACGAAAGGTCCCGACCACGTCGAGAGTTTAGACCATATCTTTTTTGTAAGCCCATAAAGGTTGTATTTTGGCATTGTTTGGTTGGTCGTTCATAGGAATACTCATTCCCACACCCGTAACCCCCACGTCACACACAAGGCTGTATATATCTAATTGCCGTTGCCGCAGCTCATAATAAAGTCGTTCCGAAACCATCTCACGAATAAAACTAATTACCAAGCAAGTGACTTTGCATCCGCATTAGCATCATAACGATTTACTCGCGCTGGCATTATGATTATGAACATAATATAATTCTCGCGAAAGTACTGCTGGAGACGAAAACGTTGTATGTCATCTTTTTCATAAATTAAGCTGTTCGAACGCCAACCTTTGAACAGCACAGCATCGACGTACTGACCAAATACTATTAAGCTGACTGTACATATTATTATTATCTCACATCAACAGTTTAATATAACGAAATAATTTTATTATTGTAACTCTGTGCATTGTATTACAATAATATAAACTGTAAAATATTGTATTACCTACTGATCATTAAATGAAAAAAAGGTTTCTTTTTAATCATATAATAATCAAGTAAGAATTGTAGTAAATTAATTTATACAGTAGCCCATTTGGAAAAGTTGACCGATGAGGCAAGTAGAAAGATTGGAAATTTGATCGATGAGGAAAGTAGACTGTTTGGAAAAAATTACAGATGAGGAAAGTAGACCGTTTGGACAAGTTGACCGAAGAGAAAGTACAAAGTTTGGAAAAGTCGATCGATGAGAAAAGTAGAAAGTTTGGAAATTTGACCGATGAGGAAAGTACGGTGTACTTTCCTCATCTGTGTACTGAAGAAAGTAGACTGTTTGGACAAGTAGACCGATGAGGAAAGTAGACCGTTTGGACAAGTAGACCGATGGTTGCGGAGGGAATCCAACTGTCAATCCAAACAAGTAGTAAATATACAATTGAACCTATAAATCAAATTTTATTAAATTCAGTCACCATTTATCTAACTGATGTTATTTCAGAGAGATTCTGAAGGTATGACTTTTTGAACTAAGAACGGCGTAAGGCATTAAGCTGACGAGACATGGAGGTATTTTCGCTGGAGACAGGTAGTCGAGGAATCCATGTTAATTCGCGTCGGAGGCCGCCACTTAATATGATAATCAAGCCATTACCGGTTCAAATACAAGGCTTTTAATGAGAGCGCGTAGAAGGGCGTTGCTTTATTCTGTGACACACGGACTTGCACTTCATCATTCCAAATATTATTCCAGACGAATTTGTCCACTTTTCTAACTTGTCCACTTGGGTTAGTCCATCTAGTTCTATTTCCTAAGAACTTAAGTTTAAGGTGATGAGGAGCGGCTAGCAAATTGTTAAGGAAGCATGAAAAACCTACCAGATTGACGTTTGTCGGTATTCAATTGGATTCAAATAGATCTAAAAAGTTTGTTTTGATTGTCATTGCCATCAGGGAATGACAGATAGTTGCAGACAGATTGACAGAATGCCAGACCCTTTATGGAGCTGATTTTGCTTGCTAAGGAGCTGTGAACTATCCTTGGATCTGACCTTACAACCTTATAAAGGCAGAGGAACCAGCTTGGCATAATACCATTTTCCAGGTCCTTGAATTTCCTGATCTATCACCACATTCTGGCGATCAGCCGTTTGATTCTTTTATAAAACAAACTTATAATTCTTGATATTTTTCTTACAAACAAATAAACGAAAACCATTCCATACAAAACAGTAAGAGGGCTTCTCCTATCAAGTAGTTTCTGAGCTGAATATAACCTGGTGGACTATTCTATTGAGTGGCCGATCGTTACAGCCGTATGTTTCGTTGCAAATGTGTATGCCGGTGGTAGGCGTGTTCTAGTTGATGAGATGTATGGCCGCGGGTCGTGCCTTACTTTGCCTTACTTACTTTCAAGGAAGGATTTTTGTTCCTCTGTACTTAGATGTGTAGCCTAAGAATTGCGATCCGGGGACTTTGGGGTTGAACAATACTTATGAAGCTCACATTCCCAGCCTAGTTGAGGCTAAACGGTGCTTGATAAGTTGATAACGTTAGACCATCGTCACGTCACTGATTGTCCGGAGTAATAATGTTATTGAACACTTCTCGAAGGTGAGAACTTAATCTTTGACAACAAGGATATAGCATAGTTCAGAAATATTCTCTGAACGTACCAAGTTATTCGGAATTTAAGTACGGTTTCTTATAATCCCACAGGCTTTCCGGCGAAGGAAAACATCGTAAGAAAACCTGCACTGGACTTTATCCGCGTTAAAAAGTAGCGTATATGTTATTCCAGGATATAAGCTCTCACTGCACCAAGTTTCATCAAAATTTGTTCGGTAGTTTTTGCGTGACAACTTGAGAATACAAAGAGCCAATGCACAACTGAACCCCTACAGAAATTTTCTAAGCAACAGGGTTGCATCCAAGTGGAATAATCTGCCAGAATCTGTTGTATCTGCCACTTCCGTAAACATGTTCAAGAACAGACTAGACAACTTCCTCAAATCTAAAAGGACGCAATAAATTAATATAAATAATGAAAGCAAGTCGACTGCTGATATGGAAGCATCAGCTTTAGCTGCCTTTCCATTTAAATAAAATAAAATAAATAAATAAAATAAGTGAAAGAGTAACAAACATCCATCCTCACATCTTCACATCCTTACAAACTTTCGCCTTTATAATATTAGTAGGCAGTAGGATAGGATATAAAAAACTTATCGAAGGTCTTTGTGCATCGGCATTAGGTATTCAGTAAGTCGCGAGTCGAGGAGTGCATACCTCAGACTCCTGGGAGAAAATCGAATTACATCCGTCTACGAGAGCATAATGTTGGCCCGTGATCTCATGGAAATGGATGCTCATCCCGGCTCGAAGCGACGCCGCACGGTTCATTAGCGGAGCGAGTGCGGGAGCGGGGTCTGTGGCGCAAGTCACAGGAATGAGTAGCCCAGTCGGTAGAGGTTCAAAACTAGGGGGTTAGACGCAACATTTCCTGTTCTTTAATTTGTTTTAACGTAACTTTGAAACATAGAATTACTCTACGACTGGCCTATAGCAACAGCGCGTTTAAGGCTGCTTTCACAGCTGTACGGGAGACCCGTCCGGGTCGCGCGTAATACGGCAGACCCGAACGGTAGCGTCCGCAGTGCTCTAAAGCGAGTGTCGCATAGAGTATGAATATGATGGCCTTGTACGGGCTCTACCCGGAGAGTGTATCGTACGGAGCAATCCGCGTCGCTGAGTAACGATGTTCCAGTGCCTCAAGTCTGCCTCCGGTCTCCGCTCCGGGAGCCTGTATGGGCGACTCGGGTCTCGAGTACAGCTGTGAAACCAGCCTCAGTGACAGCATGTTACCATGCCCTCGTAAAGATTTTGTGATCTACGATCTAAGCGCCTTTTTTGACCAATAATGAACAGTAGATTTGGTCGTGGAAAAAGCTACTTGGGTCGTTGGACGCAAATCAGTACCCAAGTCAAAAATTTGGCTCTGGGTCTGAGCAACGGCCAATTCAAAAAAACTTTATTTTCAGACAAAACGCCACGTATTAGGGATATAAAATATTTAGCATAATTTTTATTAGACTCGCTTGAACCGTAACTCAAAAAGCCTCAATGATGTGGTTTCCACACGCTGCGTCATGACAAGCTATTGAATACACGCCACTTTGCTGGCACATAATTAAATTCTGCAGCTGACATTATGAAATTAACGAGATACCACGCTCACGTTTTAATACCAACATTCACCGCAACCGGTTCTCCGGCATTCTCAACCCGCCCGTTCTTTTTGTGACTCTTTCAAGGCTTACCAACGCTCGGATGACTGCGACCATTGTTGATCTATTGTGATCGCCGCCTTACTATAGTTCACTGCTAAGCTTTGCGTCTGTTACGAACTTCAGCAAGCTTTTGGCACTGATTTGTTTTACTTCGGCAGGTTGAAGTGAGTAGTTACCCAGATGGGTGTTTCTTTTACGCGTCAGTGGGCCATGTACGCACAGAAGGTGCGATGGTGTTTCCTCTGCCTCCTGGCGGATCGTGCACACTTTAGTGTCCGGAAGGCGAATGAGTGTCCTGGGTGTGGCTTATCCTGAACCCGAGAACTTCAGGCTCCTACCCCTCAGCTGCACAATAGCATTTGTGCAGCGAACACTTGGGGAGGAGAACGGCAGGGAAACACAGGGGCTGACACAATAGATCCCATAGGGTCGCAGTGTCGCCTTCTACAAGATAAGATAAGATAAGATAAGATGAGATGAGATGAGACGAGAGGAGACGAGACGAGAGGAGAGGAGACGAGAGGAGACGAGACGAGAGGAGAGGAGACGAGACGAGACGAGAGGAGACGAGACGAGAGGAGAGGAGACGAGACGAGACGAGACGAGACGAGACGAGACGAGACGAGACGAGACGAGACGAGACGAGACGAGACGAGACGAGACGAGACGAGACGAGAGGAGACGAGACGAGACGAGACGAGAGGAGACGAGACGAGACGAGACGAGACGAGACGAGACGAGACGAGACGAGACGAGACGAGACGAGACGAGACGAGACGAGACGAGACGAGACGAGACGAGACGAGACGAGACGAGACGAGACGAGACGAGACGAGACGAGACGAGACGAGACGAGACGAGACGAGACGAGACGAGACGAGACGAGACGAGACGAGACGAGACGAGACGAGACGAGACGAGACGAGACGAGACGAGACGAGACGAGACGAGACGAGACGAGACGAGACGAGACGAGACGAGACGAGACGAGACGAGACGAGACGAGACGAGACGAGACGAGACGAGACGAGACGAGACGAGACGAGACGAGACGAGACGAGACGAGACGAGACGAGACGAGACGAGACGAGACGAGACGAGACGAGACGAGACGAGACGAGACGAGACGAGACGAGACGAGACGAGACGAGACGAGACGAGACGAGACGAGACGAGACGAGACGAGACGAGACGAGACGAGACGAGACGAGACGAGACGAGACAAGATAAGATAGTGTCCGGAGGTTGATGTTGAACATGTGCTCTCACTAGTGTGTGTAATCCTTCCTACTAGCGCTAAGGCCAAACAATGTTTTAAGTTGTCTAACAAACTGTTAGAGGTGCATTGTCTTCACGTCCACTGCTGGAAACAGACCTTATTCAAACAATGCCACCACACGTTGGTCATCCGCCATTTTTTGGATTGTTAGCAATTAGCCAAATTTCAGGCCCATGTCCAGCAGTGGACTAGTACAGGCTGATGACGAGCCAAATTTTGCTCATTGTTAACTTTTTAAAAATCAAATTACTTACAATCAATTTTCAATTTTTTTTTCTTTTTTCATTTCATTCATTTTAATTTTTCATATTGTTTTTTCATGAAAAAGCTGGCAAAGTACGAGTACTACTAAAAGTTAAAATCCTTCCATTTTTGATCAAAAACAAAATATCCCCTCAATGTGAAATCATAATCTCGAAAAAAGTCCAGCATAGTCTATTCCGACCAGATTCCGAATAATAGACTTTAAAATTTGTGATTCACTGTATATTTCATTCATTCTCTCGTTCATTCATTCATCTCTTTCATAATTCCAAAAATGAAATCATTGTAAAGATCGACCATTCGACTTGTGAACAGGCAATTTCCCGTCTGTGCGTTTCGCCGCCGAATTTTGCCGCACCATTAATTGCGCGAAGCGAGCGGGCGGCAGAATACGCATCACTCGTTGCGTCACTTTGACGCCTGGCTGCGCTGGCTTTGACGTTCGCATGTGTTGCCAGTGTTAAAGAGAAGTTTCACCGGTCAAAAAGGGGTGATAAATATAATATATTTTCAATTCGTAAATTTTATTTCAAAAGTAACATAAAAGTAGCATAAAATATCATAAAAGTTTATGCATAATTTATTAAAGTTTTTTTACGTCACAAAGTATAATTAGCTAATACGATGAACGAGTATGCGAAGCAAACCAATATCACATTTCCTTTTATGATGTGTTCACCGCACCAGCGTACAGCAATCCGGGACGACGGCGGGCGTCCGGCAAATAGAGGTGGTGACCGGTTCGGTTCACCGGCAAAATCTCAATGACTCCGACAAATTAAAGTAGACATGCAAGGGAATCTGCAGGATTATTACAACTAATGTGTATTTGGACTAGCAACCCTAGTTGTTCTAAATTATCTTATAGTTTTCTTGTTTCTAGTAGATTCCGACATTTGAGCTGTAGTCAAAGTCAAAATATTTAAATATCTAATATTTTTATCGAGCGCTCCCTTTGCGCTAAGATGAAGCGGCGCATAAACTTTAAAATCAAGTTTGTATAACAATAGTCTGTAAAACTATTATCTAATCTGTGGTAACGGTTGCGCGAGGCTCAAGTAACATTAATACCAGGCATCTTTGTCATTCAAAATTAAATGATCGTCTGTTTTAAAATAAGCTTTCATATTATAAAGTTGGTTTGGTCTAAGCATGAATCAAAAAAATTAGCTACTCCCATAGGGAGCGCGCGCGCCACCAAAGAGATTCGAACCTTCCTGGTTCTAAGTAATAGTAAAAAATTCTGTCCGTCATATTCAAGATTTCCACTGGCATTTTGATGCAGAAGCGCATACACAATTGTCCCGCAAAGTTTAACTGCGGTATATAGTAGGACGTTTGTTTTTATTTATTTAATACCTATAAAAACATTTCTGGCCCCTTTAACTGTTTATAAAAAAATTGCTCTTTTTACAATAACAATATTATTAGGTATTTTACAATAATTAACAGAGGTCCATTTTGTACTCAAACGCCCTCAAAAAATTACCTACGTATTTGAGAAATAGTGCAAAAATTATTTGAGAATGATATTTCTATAGTAACGTAGAAACTTATAGACCGGCCTCAAACAGAGCCGTGAAAACTTTTCAGCCCGCCCTACTCCAGTTTCCGGACGATTCAGTCCAGAGCTCCGTACTTTTTGGAACTTTCTTTCGGTACCTACTCTCTTCTGAGGCGTACGGAAGACGGATGAATATGAAAAGTTTCGGGCGTGCTTCTGATTGGATGTGAGTTTAGTCGGGTGATTAGAAGAGGAATCCAAGTGATTTGAATTTTAAAATGTTTTGCTTACAGCAATTTTATATTTTGTTTTAGGTTATGACAGATTTTTGTTGCTAGTCCGGGATTCCGGGATATACACTGTCACTATACAAAGTTTCGTCAAAATCCGTTCAGTGGTTTTGGCGTGACACGCGTAGATGGACAAAACATTTTTAAATTGTTCAATTACGCATCGTCGGGTTAAGTGCAAGTCGTAAAATGTCAAAGTCCAAGTCTTGAAACGTCCAAGTCTTGAAACGTCCAAGTCTTGAAACGTCCAAGTCTTGAAACGTCCAAGTCTTGAAACGTCCAATTCTGGAAACATCCAAGTCGCTAGGTTGGGTTTTTTCCGAATATATTCAAAGACTTTTACCTTTACGATTTTACTACCTACCTATATATTCTAGCTGAATCCCGCGGCTTCGCCCGCTTTCAATTAGTTGTGTAAGACTTTTCCGTTTTGTTCGGCTCCTGAGGATCGTAGCATGATGTTAAAGGCCCCTTCCTCAAGAATTTATAAAATCCAAAAAGAATTCTTCAAATCCGACTGGTAGTTTCAGAGACAAATAAATAAACTATCCAGCTTTGTTATGAACGTGGATGTATTAAACATAGATGTTACAATCAAAACTCATCAAATGTCACATACTGTATTATCCAAACAGATCGTGTTTGACATTAACACCTCCACATAAGTATAAGTAGACACTTAGGCAGCAGGATCAAACCCATGTTTCGAGTTACGGAGGTATGTGACCTCACCTAAAGCGGTATTACGCTCGAGAGGTTCTGAAAGGAGGTCCGTTTCCATGGCAACCAACGACTTTGCTACAACCCGACTGGAAACAAGTGCACTATTGAATTAGTAGGGAGACTTGTACGGAGCAGCAGCCTTGCAGTAGCAAAGGAAATACCGGTTTCGTAATACCTACTTGGAAATTCTTTGAATCTCCTCTATGTAGCCGATCTTAGTACGTCTGTCCCAATAATGCCAAATCATCTTACTTATCATTCACATACCACTAATATTATATAAATGCGAAAGTTTGTGAGGATGTTTGTGAGGATGTTTGTTAGTCTTTCACCCTGTAACGGCTAAACGTTACGTAGGCTAGTCCTACCTTAGGGTTGGAATTTTAAAAATCCAAATACACGAGATTTTAAGTCAGACCACATGCTTTTAAACAAAAAACCCCGGTTCAAATCGGACCAGTAGTTTTAGCGTGATGCGGGTACAAACGGACAAGAATTTTTTGAAAAGTGTTTTGGGGTCAGATATGCCTAATTATCGTATTCCAATAGTTTTTTTAAACCACTTCAATGTACAGAAATACTCTCTTTAAAATTTTATAATAGTACTAGCAAACGCCCCTTGACTTCGCCCGTCCTCTCCACTTACCAACGTCCCGATGAATTCCTGAAATATTCGCCGACTTATTACACTTTAATACATTTTGTGGGCGCTCCTCTACATATATAAAACCCAATACCAAGTAGCCTATGTCCACACACAGAGTATTAACTATCCAACAGTGAAAGAATTATGGAGATCGGTTCTGTAGTTACAAAGATTAGTTCAAACACACGTCCATCCAAACAAACTTTACCTCTTTATTATAAGTAGAGATCATAGAGTTAGTATACTAGCTATAGAGCGCGCGCATCGCTCATTGCCCATTGTGCCAAGTGTAAGCAGGTGTTCTATGGACGCTTCTATATAGATTTTTTCTAGATCGTTCTTTTCCGTGAATCGTGTTTACAGCTTGGCACTGCACATTTCACCATGATTACTCCAAATCTAAATAAATACCGGCGAGAGCAACAATCAGCGCTACTGGCGTGTTGTGACTAGTAGCGTCGCCCCGAACATTTCGAGACTGTTCAGACCCGTGCTTACAGTTGAGACTTGCTAACGCGCGCTCTATGTATACTAACAACTCTCTGGTATAGATAGATGGATAGATTCCAGAACTTTCCAGATATAACCAGTATTTAGAAGCGTGCATTAATTAGGATGCGACTTGTTAGGTCCCCCGACACGCCTGGTTCAACCCGTCCAGATTAACAACCTAACAACTTTGCCACGTCGGAAATTATTATGCTAGCTAACGTCAGTTCTGTGAAATATTCTAGTCTGGTGTCACCTTCTCAAAGGGATGTGCTGAAAAGGGTGTGATATAAAATTACGTCTATATTTTAAGGCCTTGTTTCTGGTCCTAATTAAAAATTTAATTTTGTTAACCAACTTTTATTTAAAATGTACATTTGCGGAATGAAAGAGGTTATTCAGTTTTAAATTTTTTTAACGTGTGAAGTCCTATTATGTTATTTCTAAAGTACATTATTATAATTATTTATACGGGTGACATAACCCTATTTTAGAACAAATTTTTGCATTCTTTCTTCTTTGCATTTCCTTTCCGTCCTTTGCTTTTCTTTAAATCTTTATTAATATTAAATCTCCTTACTTATTCGTAAGTTTCGTTACAGTTCTAGATCTGAGTTATTTAAATGTGGGCAATTTCAAAGGGCTGTTTCTTGCACTGGTACAAGCAACAATAGACTTAAAGACGATGAGACTATTCATACCGCGACTGCATAATCATATAATTTTAATAATATTATAAGCATTCTTATACGAGATAGGACAAAAGAAAATAAAGTTCAGACCTGGCTGTACGACTATAAATACCTTTACCTTTCTATATAAAATAATGTTTTTAAGGGAAATAAACCATCAGTCACTCGATAGCTGTCATTGGGGTGCGACTGCGAGAATGACAGACGTCAAATAGAAAAAACACAGAAGAGTGATGTAAAACGCGCGCCACTATCCGAGTGTACAGTGTACAGCAATTCCAAACCATGAACTTCTAGTGGAATGGGATAATGGCTGAATAATATAAAGACGACTAAAGTAATGACGAATAAATGCGTCTAAAATGATGAAAGTAATTTTGTGTGATCGTGTTAGGCGAATCTCGCTTGAAAATGATTAATTTAGTTTGTATTCGCTCTAAATTTGTTTACCTAGTGGAAGTTTAACCTTTTTAGCACTTCTACGAATCCCGCGCGTCTTATTATTATTTATTTATTATATTAGATTAAAATTTCTAACGAAATTAACGCGGCACAAATCCCCAATAAAACACAGATTGTTCCATTACAGACTCGAGGTTTTGTTCATCACATTTTAGTTTTGCGCCGTTTGCGCGCAGTAAACATTATTAAGCGTGGAACGGAACGGGGAATATTCGGTTCTTTTGCTGAACTACGCGGAACTGCGTTCCGTTTTACGCTCCACAGTTCCCGGTTATTATTTGTGTATTGTGCAGCGTGGCTTTATGATCTTGCTGCTTGTCGTGAGCTGAAAGCGCAGACAGATGTCCTTTTGTTTTGTTTGAATTCGTGTTGTTTCAGTATAATTTAAAACGTTACATAAAATTTTCAAGTACAGAGTAGGTATCCTATTTTGAGCCTACCTCCGTGAGGTTAGGGGGTTCAAAACCGGAGTTTAAAATATACCAAGTTATGTAAACACAGCGTTTTTGGTGAAAAACAAATTACATACCAATACCAACACACAATAATTCATATATAGACTGCTAAAATCATAAGCATGGAATCCAGTGACCAATAACCTAAAATCTTGCGATTTGTCGTCGAATACAACCGCGGATACCGTGGGTGCTGTGTGAGACTTCCCAATAACACGCGACCAACAGCGGGTAGTTGGAGGAACTACTCGCAGCGCTCAACACCGACAGCTCGCCTCCAGTCAGCTCGTGACCACGGCCAGTGCAGCCTGCTCGAAACGTCGGGCAATGTGGCCTCCAATGATCCACTCACCCAACAAAAGATGTTGATGATCGATGTAAAATGATTTGTCTCAAAATACCCATAGATTGGGAGTCACAATTTGGGACGTCGCGTTTTAGATACGGACTTGTATACGGACTTCCCTTTGTGGTTTTCTTATAACACGCTACATGCTGTATAAGCAGGGCTAAAAGGATTAAGCTCTAGATTATGGTAGAGCATTGCCCTCGTCCAAGCTATATAAAATTTGTTTATTATATTTTGTTTGGCAGCAGACACTATTATTATGGCGTCTATAAAACTATGTATCCTCGTATAAAAATGGACGCGCTGTGCATTACTTTCTAGTACATTGGCGTCTCTTTACGAGTATACAAAGCTCTACACATTATCTCTGGACTTAATAATATAATACATCGAACGGGTGCTCGCAGACGGACACGTAAGAGCACTCGCATCACGTGGCGAGCGTGTGTGAAGAGAATGACGAGACAGCGAACCGAAAGAGGTGTGTCAGGATCGCGATACTTGGCGCTACGTTCTTTCTGCCCCCGTCAGGGACATAGCGTGAAGATATGTATGATTATTAATATCAGGCCAGAATCGTTCTATTCCTCTCTAATCCACTGGACAAATCTATTAATGGCTTTATTTCCTAGACTTACTGGGCCTATTTTTTAAACTGCAGGCATTTTGTTGTAAGAGGATAAGTTGTTAACCATAAAAAAATCGCTATAGTCAAAGATAATAAATGTTTTCCAGGGAACAAGTTCGATCTACTCCGAACGCACGTGTGTGCGTACTACGAGTACGTGACGTGCGTTGTAATGTATGAAATGTGGCATGTGCGGCGCGGCGCTCTATACCAGTTTCATACATTACAACGAGTTGCCACGCGATGCAGTCGCACACGCCACGCATGCACGTAAGCAGCGACTGCTAATCTTACCCATAAAACTTATTTTTCAATTCGATTTTTGTAGGTTTCCTGGAAATGTCAAGATTAAATTTTCTTATGAAAAGAAATAAAGTTTCTTGAAAATCTAGCTCAATGTCGAAGGTCTTCCTTTTATTCCATCAGCTTTAATCAAATATTCTGAGGCTTCATGGTAAATAGGAAGATGAATTTATACGGGAGGATCTGCCGAGAAAATTATATTCTGTTACTCGGCAGGCATTAAATCAAATCAGACGCGGTGCTCTAGAGGTGTGAGCACCATTTATCATGGCCCCGTGTAGCGTGATTCCGTGGTACACCTGTTCGAGGACTATATCTCACGGGATATTTTAATATTACCCTGCAATTAGACGGCCCACTGTACTTCGTAATGTTTAGAAGTAAATAATTTAAATATCGACATTAAATAAACTTAAAACAAACTACATATTATTAAGTAAATATGAAATAGGTGTCATTGTAAAAGTTTAATACATTTGTTAAATATGCCCTTGGGCGCCAATTTAGTAGTTTATGTTGTAGTAAAAATAATAGTACCTATCAGAGGTCAAATCATTACTTTTGTATCAACCAAAAAATGTATCTACATACATTTAATTAATGCTTACTAAAAAGTTACACTCGTCGCCAACCAAGATGGTCCCACGTTGGGCGCCAATATCAAATAAACATTTATTTTCCTCTAAACATAGTTTAAAATATCAGACGAGTCAGACTTCTCCGAACTTCAGAACGCTTTACAAGTGCCATCTCAATATTTACGATTTAAGGTCTATTCACATTAGAACGGAATGGGTGGAGGAGACGGGCGGACTGTACTCGACGGACAGACATCGACTATACTAGTATAATAATAAGGGTTATTATAATATTGAACTCTCTGCGTCCCCCCGGCCTTCTCCCCCGTTTTAATGTGAATAGATCTTTAGATGTGTCGCCCGCCAGGCTGGCCCAGGTTTATCGCCAAATAACATTATTGCGAGGTCTATACAATTGCGTAAGGCGATTGAATTCGATCCTTAAATAAATTTACTAGCATTTTGAGGTGAAATGCCATATTCTGCGAACAGAAGGACTTTAGGATTGTTTTTTATGGCAGATAAGTACTGGATTGTATTCGGAAAAATGCAAACGTGATATAATATGGCAATTTTATCATGGGGTAGAATAGAAAGGTAAACAAAAATCAATCCGACCAAGGCACTATTGATATTTATTCAATGAGTGATTTTACAGTAGGTACCTCTTTAATAAAAGACTGTGCTAGAAAACTCGAAAGATGGCACTGTATATCAACCACCACATGTCAACTAAGGCGAGAAAGTCGGCAAAAACATATGGAGCAAGGCCACAAAATCGTTAAAAAATCTACCGACTGAATTTGACTTGGCTGTATGGTCTATGACTCTTTCAAACAAAACAATTAACAAACAATTATAAAAACAGGGCACGACGTCTCCGACAAAATCCCGCCAAAAAGCAAGGGTCGAATCAAAACTCAAAATCACCCTCCATAAAACGTCAAAGTTTAAAAAGTAAATCTCGGCGATATCTCGCGTCAAGCGCGATGACATGCGAAATCACCAGGGCCCCATGCCCTCAGCGTGTCATCCCCTCGCTCAGGTACCCCCGAGCAGCGACACACGGATTATTGTAACGACGTTTGACGATAGATTGCAACTCAATCAGCCGCGTCGACGATGACAACCTGACGGGGGTCTCGTGAAAACGTCCCCCATAAAAATAAGCCAAGGCTCCCTGAAAAAGAGATTGTATAAAAAGTCGTCTCAGTTATTTTTGATACAAAATATTTGGGTAAAGTTTTAATCAAAGCGAGGAACCTGAGTATATGCCCTTTTGAATATACCTAACCTACTAGAAATATTAAAAAAGGAGACATGATTGAAAAATTGAAATTGTTATTGATTGAGAAATGCTACTATTAAAAGCGAATACTTTAACGATTGATGTAATAACTAGTAGACCTCAATTCCAGTTGTTCTTCTCTCTCCTATGTTGTTGTGCCCCGAAAGGTCCTCAGTCTTAGCACCTATTGCTATTAACATTGTGGAATCCAACAAAATAATTTGATTTGCCAATAAAACCAGAACAAGTTGTTATAAGAAGTAGAATCTACGGGAGTGACAGCGCCTCGGTACAGGATGTTAGAAATTAAAATCTTCCCAATATACAAGGCGTCCCAAAACTATGGGACATCAAGAAAGTACCTTATATATCGTATTTGACGTTGTTCCTTTCTTTTAAAATACTATGTTACTTAAGAAGAATTATTATTTTTTGTCCATTCTTTCGATTGGCATCATAAAAATAGTGGTGATTTTTTTCACATTTAAGTCGGTTCGATTCCCAGACGAAGCAAGCAATTCTTAGAAAATCTTTAAATGCAGAATCACTAAATTTTAAAAATAACATAGTCTTTTTTCAGCAAAATATCCTATCTACGATATTTAAGGTACTTTCCCTTGATGTCCCGTAGTTTTGGGAGGCCCTGTAGGTCATAGGCCCGTTAGGTCTTATTCCCGGAATGTCCACTCGGTCCGTTAGGTCTATTTAAAAGACTTCCCATTCCATACGTTTGTAGGAAAGCGATAAAAAAATCACAAATTAACATTCTAATCATTAAAGTACACGTGTAAATTGCTAATTGAAATTCAAGCCGCGCAATTTCCCCCCTCGCCTTTCCCCCATAAACAGAGCGACGGTTGACGGTGAACCTCGAAACTTAAATAATTAGCCGACTCGTCAACTACCGCGCGTCACCCCGCGCCGCACGCACTAACTTTGACGTGGAGTAATGAAATATTGACAACCATGTCCGGACTAGTAATTTCAATTGGTTGTCGAGAATGTTTGTGGCTAAGGGAAATGGGATTGCAGTGTCAGTATGGTTATGTCATATGAATTCTTAAGGACCTCCCACATGGAGATTTTTGCAGCGATGCGGTCTTACTTCGTTCGCCATACCTTTACATCGTGTTGCCGTGTGTTAGAGCCTTTATAATACTCTCAGAATATCTTGATTGAAATGAGTCTAACATTATCAAATCAGAAATTCAAATCAACAGCCTATTAATATGTCCCAACTGTTGGGGCACAGGCCTAACCTCTCAACGAGGGCGTTCGGGCTATAGTCCACCACGCTAGCCCAGTGCGGGTTGGTGGACTTCACGTGTGCCTGCAGGTGTCATGTTTTCCCTCACCGTCCGAGAGCACCCATCAATTCAAAGACTATCGGCAATAGTAAACATTTTGGTTACATTTCGGACATTGACGGACTGACTTTTTGAAATTCATCACTGAGACAATTTGATGGCCTCGGTTCAGCTGATATCAGACATCCTAACAAGGAAAGGTACGTAAGAGTTGATCCACCACTAGTATGAAGAATCGACATTAAAATCTTTAAAAAAATCTAAATCTATTCTACGCCTATATATGTTTTTTTAAACATGAAAAAATAACAGTACTGTATTTTTTTTACTGCCAAACAATCGAAACTGTTTATATCGTGACGGAAAATTCAAATTTTTAAAGACTGATTTCTTTTCGACACCATGACCGCTATAAAGCTCGTCGCTACCAACTGTAATTTTTCGTATTTAAGTAAATATTTATGTGTAAATTCTACCAGTGTACGAGTAGACAGTATTAACAATTTCGGTTTTCCAAAGCACAGCAACTATATCAATCAACTGTGGAATATTTGTTCCAATTTCCGCAACTTCATCAAAGACAAATGATCCTGAACCCTCGAAATCCATCAACTAAGTTATTAAAACGTATTCCCAGGGTTATTAAGTCGTATCTACCAGGAGGTCTTCGGCGAGCGGGTAACAAGTTAATTTATGTTGAGACTAAGCAAACGTTTTGTCAAACAGTTTGTTTGTCAACCGAGCGCGAGTCGATTTATTATGGAGCACATACCGCGGCTTACCCTTGTACAAACTTGACGTGAGTTCCAACGCACGCAGAAACTTGTTAAACAAACTGTAAACAAACCAAAAACTAATTTCTGAAGTGAGTTATGATGGATAAGTCAAGTTACTTCGGCTACTAAACCTAACGATGCCGTTAACAAACACTAGGTACGGAATTGCACATTTTAGACTTTCGCGCTTTGTATTCAGACTTCCCACGCGACCAACAGTGGCCTAGTTGGAGAAACTACTCGCAGCGCTCGACACTTACAGCTCGCTCCAGTCAGCTCGTGACCACGGCCAGTGCAACCTGCTTGAACGTCGGGCAAAGGTAAATAAAAGTATTCTCGTGTAAGACCCGTGTCTATGGAATTGACAACCTACAAATCTCTCTAAATTGAGGAGATTCGACAAAAAATTTGAATCGTCGATAAAGCCGAAAGACTCTGAAAAAGATGACGAAAGAGTCAGATGACTAATGAAAATCAGACAGACAAACTCAAAATAACCTAACTAAGATAACCAGAAGCGGCTAAATGGGAAGACACTGGATTTGAAGGGCGGTGGTAAGCACAGGGAAGATAGAATATATTTCCAACATAATCCAGAAGATGCTGTAAGAAAAAAGCAGGGGAACGAATATTAATAAAACCCTATCGAAAAATGCATTACATATAACGAAAGACACTGCAATAATTTCGCTATGGCAATGGGTACTAAAATATTCAACCACCTTATTCTGAACCAGATGAAGACGCGTAGACATTCAACAAAGATTTATAGTATAGCCACAAAGGAGAGGTTATATCCCAGAAGATTGTGGATATAGGACGCGAACATGAATTATGAATGCAAATCGATCCAAGGCGTCCATCCAAAGACAGTGACGAGCTTATTGCGGATACTTCATACTTCCAGGAAAATAATTGCCCCATTAGAACCTGTTTGCATGGACGATATCTACGCCATTATTTGTATGAAAGCTATTAATAGTAGGTACTTTAGTTATCTTACTTTTTTTTTATTGTTATAAGTTTGATGCGTAAGTTTGTGTGTTGATTTCGTCAAACGGTGGTCACACAGACCTCAAATGCCTGTGTGTGGTCCGAATTTGATGAGTTTTTATTTTAAAAAATTTTTAGACTCATTTGGTATTTGGTTTTCATGATAGTAACCAAAACATAAAACTAAATTAAACAAAATCTAAAATTTATCTTAACCAAAATTTTAGACAGGCAGGAGGTTTTAAATTTAACTTGTTTTGGCTGGTTGGGAAATTTAGAATATAATTTGTAAATCTGATGTGATGCAAACACGGCAACCCTAGCCTTTGTCTAATGAATTAACAATGGACTTTGGCTTAGTGTTGTAAAGCGATTAGGTTCGTTAGCAATGCACCGTTTCTAGCGCACATGTGAACCGACCATAATCATACATGTAAACTGGCCATTTGACTATAGGTATCGTAACAAATGAAGTGAAACAAAATGCAATTTGATTGAATAGGCATCTAATTGGGGGAAATGACGGCAAATCGGAGTTGAATCGAGTGAATTCGGATCGGATCGATACCGCGGTTTGTTCGGCACAAACAGTCGAATCGAATTTTACGTTAACGTAAACGGATTCCAAACAAATACGTTGTGCGGTTTCATTTTGGGAGTCGGAGGGAAATCAATTTAGGATCCCTGGCGTTCGAACCAAGTAATGGTGGTAGTTGTTTAGTACCTATTACAGATTGACAGGTAATTGCAAAGTTCTCAATACGACTAAATTAACAATAAACCAGCTACTGGATGAACGAACACACTTTGAAGTCATGGTTCTCCGTGAAGGGCATGATCTGATGACGGTCATCAAGAGAGTAGACGGAGGACTTTTAGATTGCTATAGATATCCAACTGATCCGATGAGCCGTCTTGAAGCAGCATTGTCATGACTTCAAAGTGTTAACTTTAGGATTTTCATACATTTTGGTGCTATTTTGCGTGCATGACGATGCTGCTTTCAAGCGGCTTATCTGATCAGTAGGATATCTATAGCGATCTAAAAGTCCTCCATCTACTCTCTTGATGACCGTCATCAGATAATGGCCTTCATGGAGAACCATGGCATCAAAGTGAGCTCGACTGTATGAAAATCTTGCCCTGTTTCAAAATATCCGTCCATACCTATGAATATAATCATTATCTTTAATTTTGTGTAACAAAAACTAATTAAAAGCTCATTTTTAAGACAATATCAACCCTCTCTCCTCCTTTTCAAAGCCGGTTAAACACTTTGCTCAAATCGAATAAGACTGCTGAAGAAACTGTAATTTAAACTCCGCTTGTCTTGCGACTCGATTTTCGAAGGTCGCCTAAAAAGGCCGAAACTTTTTCTAACGGTTACGTCCGAATAAATTCTAGCGTTCGCACTGGGAGATCCGAACTTGGCTCGCTCCTAAATTGAGACGGATAAGCTTCTAAATCCCCTGAGATGTGATTGGATGTTTAAATGGCGGATACAATTTGATAATATCGCCTCTGCGAAAAGGTATTACGTGATGAGTTCGTCTATCAGACATTCGCATGACGAAAGTTCTTATTCGCATTTTCCTCATGTTTAAAACTAGTAGGTAAAGTGGTATTTCCATAGCAACAATCATTACGCTAAAATTAACCAATTAACTGGGCAAGCGCAATGTGGGACGCCCCCCGGATACAATGAAGCGCCGATCTCCTTAAGGCGCCTAGCATTGATTGGATGCGGAGAACCGAAGATCGGGTTGCCTTAAAGGATGCTTATGTCCAGCAGTGGACTAGTGATGATTCTAATTCACAGTATTAGATCGGTTATAGCGATACAATTTACTGAATCTTTAGACGTGATCTCATTTTCTTTGATAGGTAGATACGGCAGCAAATTACAAATTAAGAGTCGAGGGTAATTACGGATTCCTGTTCCTGCCAATAATTATTGGCTGGGTACATCCAAAGTTATTCAACTTATACATTAGTACGCCTACACTATTCCTTAATACAAAATACGCGCCGATCTCGCCCGGTCAATGACTCTCCGCCAGGGCTGAACTCAGAAAAGTTCAAGTAGACTGAAGGACCCAGGGCGGCATATTTCAGGAGTCAGAACATTTATTAAAGCAAGTCAATTGTTAATAAGAATGTAACCATCAATCGACAATAATAACTTTATCAAAATAGAGGTAAATATTTGGCAAAATTAACTTTTAGACTATATTTAAGCCCTTCTAAGCAAACTATAATGTAGTCTTTAGACTCTTGACATACTTACTCATAAACATCACATTTAGGCTTCCTTTATGTCCACTTTTAGCATTAGTTAATGCAGGACACATTTTCATATTGCTTCATAAAGGAACATAGGTAATTATAAAGATAAGAAAATAACTTTAATAAAAAAACTTTGCTGCCCTTTATAAATATCTAAATCTGACACTGATCTGACACAAAGGACCTAAACATAGGTAATTATAAAGATAAGAAAATAGCGGCAGAACTTTGCTGCCCTTTATAAATATCTAAATTTGCCACTGATCTGACACAAAGGACCTAAACATAGGTAATTATAAAGATAAGAAAATAGCGGCAGAACTTTGCTGCCCTTTATAAATATCTAAATCTGGCACTGATCTGACACAAAGGACCTAAACATAAATATTTATAAAGATAAGAAAATAGCGGCAGAACTTTGATGCCCTTTATAAATATCTAAATTTGCCACTGATCTGACACAAAGGACCTAAACATAAATAATTATAAAGATAAGAAAATAGCGGCAGAACTTTGATGCCCTTTATAAATATCTAAATTTGCCACTGATCTGACACAAAGGACCTAAACATAAATAATTATAAAGATAAGAAAATAGCGGCAGAACTTTGATGCCCTTTATAAATATCTAAATTTGCCACTGATCTGACACAAAGGTCCTAAACATAAATAATTATAAAGATAAGAAAATAGCGGCAGAACTTTGCTGCCCTTTATAAATATCTAAATCTGGCACTGATCTGACACAAAGGACCTAAACATAGGTAATTATAAAGATAAGAAAATAGCGGCAGAACTTTGCTGCCCTTTATAAATATCTAAATCTGGCACTGATCTGACACAAAGGACCTAAACATAAATAATTATAAAGATAAGAAAATAGCGGCAGAACTTTGATGCCCTTTATAAATATCTAAATTTGCCACTGATCTGACACAAAGGACCTAAACATAAATAATTATAAAGATAAGAAAATAGCGGCAGAACTTTGCTGCCCTTTATAAATATCTAAATCTGGCACTGATCTGACACAAAGGACCTAAACATAGGTAATTATAAAGATAAGAAAATAGCGGCAGAACTTTGCTGCCCTTTATAAATATCAAAATCTGGCACTGATTTAGTCTATTCTATGGGCCTATTTCGTCCTAATCTATTGGGTTGTAATCAAAGTCTACAGCAACTTGTTTCCTTTCATCCTTGGTCCACTATTCTGGCTCACAGGTGCGTGGGTGTTAGCTCCAATGGACCACAAAATCGGATTCTACCTCGGGATTAAATTTCGTAGCGACTGGATTTTAGTGTTTGGGGCAAGTTGTGAGAAAATGACTTAAGTAGTTTGTGACTTATGGCCGCTACTACTGAAAAGAACCTCTAATCGGGGAGTCCACGCTACTGTTTTATGCCAATCCCAGACATACGCGGCCTGCGCTGGCGGTGGCGGCAAGTTGTCTTCCCTTGCAATGTATGGGATACGATGGTGAAAGTGAACTGTGGTTTCAGAACGTCTGTAAGTTTTGTTCTGCCGCGCAGGACATTTATTACAGTACGGTTCTGGTGTGTATGACTTACATTTTACTTTAATAACAATGTCAATAAAAATAGATAATTTACGCCAATATAAAGAGGCATTGTCAAAACATAAAAATGCTTTCCGTATGTAAGAAAATTTGATTCTGATTGCGGCCTTAAATTTCATGATACGTTTGTGTTAGTCCACTCTTTACTGCTATTAGTTCTAATAATAGTACAAAAAGGACTTAATAGTACATTGTTAACCTAGGTGTGAAAGTAACTTATTTAAGTCCCGAGACGGGGTTTGGCGCCCGACGCGTAGCGAGGGCGCCAATAGTTCGAGGGACCTCTAAATAAGTCTTGAACCCGAGGGAAACACTGTGCTTTTCATTAAGAATACACTGAAATTAAAAACAAAAACATAAAATGAGTGTTAATACAAATCTCTGCTATACGGAAGTATAAACAAAACTCTACAACTCGAAAAAACAAATGAAGATCGGATTGCCGCTTTCCCGTCTACTTTGTTTTTTTTTTCTGTGGCCGGCCAGCTATTCTGCCATTATTTTTCATTTCCATCATTGAAAAAATGGTAAATATTTTGCCCAAATCTATGTTATTTTAAAGAAATAGTTGACAGTAATAATTATAATAAAGTCATTTAAAAATATATATTACTACTGTCTGCTAGAGCTTTTTTCTCTTGTACCATAAACCACAGTCAAACTGCGGTTCTGCTAGATTCACGCACTTAGCGTGACATGATCACAAAATTACCTGTCGGTTTGCTTCTGTTTTTAGCAATACGGGATTGGTTTTATCTATATGAACATGATCAATATAGTAAGTCTAGGACCAATATAGATGAGATAGATGGAGATAGAGGTGTTTGATACCGATGAAAACATTATAGTTTTCTTTGGCTACACAAAAAATTACTATAGAAAACAAAAGATTGCAACTGTATTTTTCTGATTGGTTCAAAAATCTGGTCATACGCGTATCTGGTCATCTGCGTATCTGGTCAACTGCGTATCTCGTCATCTGCGTATCTGGTAATTTGCGAAATGCTCATCCTGGTCAACCGTTGTATAAGGTATTTTGCGTTTCCGGTACTATGCGTCGAAAGGTTTAAAATGACGAGTTAAAAAACTAGCATAAGCTAAGTCAACATATTATTACAGACTGGTGGCGGGCAACAACCGCACCGCTGCAAGCTCTAGTGCTGAGATGGCCATTTCGTCTTCCATGCATTTATCATATCAGCCGGAAGACGTCCACTGCTGGACAAAGACCTCTGCATTCTAAAAGGCGTAACAATATGAGTTCCTTCAAACTTCTAATGTTGCACATTCGCCATATATGGGACAGGCGAAAAACAAAATGACCTTCTCAATACCAGTGTCCCATATAGTTGAGATTCATCCCACAGCCCCAAAAACATGAAACGATTAAGAGAAAAGATTGAAAAATTTAATATTCAAAACGGGACAGGATGTATGGGGCAATTATGCAAATGCGGGACTATAAAAAGAGATAGCTATCGCTTGTCGCGCGATCGAAATATCAGATTATGTCACAGCACAAGTGGCAAATTAAATTAATCGACACATTTACATTTAAGGTGCTCTCAACTGCGAATTTTACGTGTATTCCATTAATAAATCCTGAAATAAATTATTTTTATTTTATTTATTATTATTTATTTATTAAAGTATTCGCGTGAAACTATTTCGTAATTATGTCTTTTTAATTGTTGTTTCTGTTTCAAGAGAGAAACATGCAAGAATAGTACAGCGGCCGGCAATTGAGGCATTGATGGACGGACGAGTATATATTTATGTATGTATAAAAAATGATAGGATGACAGATATGAGTTTTCATAGTAATTTATTCGGCCGCTAAGCACGGCCGATATGGATGTTCATACAACGTTGCCGGCCGCCTGCTCGCATGTATTTGACTAGTATAGCATTTTCGATTTATCTCGAAGAAGGTTGTCAAAATAATGCTCACATTTCCAGGCATGTTTGAGAAAAGCAAGTTTTTGACGGGAAGGATGTCTTACGGATTTGGAGCCAAGGGCTATAAAATTTCCGGGAGAGGCCTTTGTCCAGCAGTGGACGTCTACAGGCTGATATGATGATGATGAAGCAGGTACCTACTTATTAGCATTTTTGATGTATAGCAAATTCATAGATTCGTTTAAATAGGTATACTAGAGCGAGATTTGGTCTCTTTTACACAGAAGCGGGATTTCTTAGCATGTAATATTTTCACTAGCTTTTTCCCGCGGCTTCGCCCGCGTAGAAAAGTTTTTCCCGTGTACATTGTGAAACAGCGCCCTCTGTGTAGGTGTTTTGTTACTTAGGGAGTATTAGCGGACGCCCCGCGACTTTGTACGCGTTAAAAAGTATCCTATATGTTATTCCAGGATATAAGCTATCACTGTACCAAGTTTCATGAAGATCTGTCCGGTAGTTTTTGCGAGAAAAAGTAACAAACATCCTCACATCCTTACAAACTTTCGCATTTTTTAGCAGGATTTAAATAAATTCGCATCTCATTACTTTCAATAACTTTTAAAATTCATTCTCTCAGTAAAATTGTATTCGAGTGTATTCTGTACGCAGCAATATTCGATCTGTATCGGCCTCATATCGGTTTAATGAGCAATCCGATTCGATTTTGGCTTAAAAACAGCTTCATGACTTAATTACATGCCATAAAAATGACATTTGTGCCATTTAATTCCGATGGTAATTATATAATTATTTACGGGTCTTACACACGAATAAGTTTTATTTACCTTGCCCGACGTTTCGACCAGGTTACACTGGCCGTGGTCACGAGCTGACTGTAACCTGGTCGAAACGTCGGGCAAGGTAAATAAAACTTATTCGTGTGTGAGACCCGTAAATAATTATATAATTATGAATACAAAGCGCGAAAGTCTAAAATGTACTAATTCCGATGGTATCAACCAGTGCTTTAAAAGGTGGTCTTATTTAATGGGTTTTTTGTTCGAATATATTATGTACAATAAGCTGGTATAGATATAACGATTATTAAACACCACGAGTTTTATTCATATAATTTTAGCTGTGGTGTTTAATTAGAATAACTTATTACATAGGTAAATTAACTCTTTGACTCTCAGCCGGCGATCGGGAAGGTGATCGAAGCTCTCAGCCTACTACTATATGTAGTAGGATGACAGCCAGCTGAGGAATTTCTTTCTCACTTGATCCAGACAACTTTCTAAACTATAATATTGTAAAGAGGAAAGATTTGTATTTTTGTGTGTATGTTTGTAATGAATAAACTCAAAAACTACTGATTTCCGATTTTGCCGATTAGATGATCATCGACGAAGGTTTAATAGCAAAACATTGGATCTACGGCTACAGTAAGTTCTTATTAGATCCATAACTGGATATAGTAAGAAAGAAATTCCTCAGTAGGTCCATACTTTCAAATCTGGATCTGGTAAACGGATCTAGTGAAAAAAGTACTTTTCCGTAGATCTACACTGTCGAAAACTGGATCTATTGAGATGAAAATATCTCACTAGATCCATAATGGATCTGGTCAATGGATCTACTAAGAATGATCGAGTTATTACACCGGGTAATATGTCATATTATCCTGACATTATCATACATCGTCCTGGACCTAGTAAAATGTCATTTTTTGAGTGACAATGTCAGGGTGTCTGACTGGCGTGAAATACGTCCGAGTTTCAAAAGCGGTCCCTAAACGATCATGCGGCATGACATGCATTATGTTTACGTGAATTATCATGCGGCATGATGGACCGTCATGCTTGCTATAAATCACATAGTACAGTGAAGCAACGGCCAGCACGTAGTTTGCATGTCATGCACGTCAATCACTACAACTAGACGGTCATGCATGAGTGACAGCACGTAATGCATGTCATGCAGCATGATCGTGTAGGGGCCACTAATTGTACTGCGCTCTGAACCTCGCAAGCCAAAGGCTTAAGCTCACAAGTCAACACTGATTTTATTCTGGAGCCAATTGCAGCGTCAGATGTAGATCGATCAGGTCGGCAGGAGATCCAGGATATGCGCGCAGTGGGCAGTAGGCGTATGTGAAGTCCACCACAAAAGGGATTGGGGCACTGTGGTCAGTGTAAGTGAACTTGGCACAAAATATCTCAAAAGGGTCGAAGTATCGCCAGGTATTGCGGCCCCCTAAGATAAATTATATTATGTAAATAAATCGGCCAAACCGTTTTGGAGATATGTGGCAACATTCGTTTTTGTGCACAAACAAACAAACAAGCAAAAAAACAAACAAACAAACAAAAGTGCCGTCGTTGGGTGGGTAATAATTATGGAAATTTCATGACTGTTTTCCGAGATATTCAGGAAAACATAAATACGCCGTACGTATTTTATTTTAAAACGATTTCGAAACTACAGCCGATCAGGTCGATCCATCATAATTGATATTACTGTCATCGACTCGCATGTTCTTTTGTAACGTCATCAGTTTATATCATCACGCTCGGCGGAATGCAATTACTCATTCCCAATATCGTCGCCGATAGCCGTCATCATATGGTGATGTGGAATAAATAACCGCTCAATCATTAACAGTATTAAATGAAATGATTTATTACTTTAAACAGTAATGACGCCCAGTGAATTTTACATTTCAATTTTGTTACATGAAACGACAAAAATCCTTTATGTCTGGAATATTTCAATATGGAATGACTCTTAATGCAGGAGTTTGTATCTAAGTAGGTAATATAAACAGAGGCGTCGGTGGCGTAGCAACGAAAACGCGGATTGTCATGTCGAGAGATCCCGAGTTCGGTCCCCGGTCGTGCCATGTAGGCCTCGTGCTCTGATTGGTCGAAAATGAAAGAAAGTTGCTCGGGATAGAATACTAAACAGGATTTGTAAGTTCTACATCAAACTTTCAACCCCCACAACACATACACACAACACACTTGTAATTGCGCAAGTATATTCCATTAATTATATTCTCTAACAATAAATTTTATTAATAATTTAATATTGTGGTTTTTTCCCTTTCTTATATTTTCCTTTCTTCTCTATCATGTAATCTGTACACTTCGTTATTGGCTTTCTTTCATTGTGATGTACCTATGTTTATTGTCCTTGTATAATTGTGCTGTAAAGAAATTACGTTGTATAAATAAATAAATCAGTAAATAAATAAAAGTGAGCGTCAGTGGCGTAGGGGATAAGACGCGGCCTATCATATCGAAAGGTCCGGAGTTCGATCCCCAGCTGGGCCATGTACCAATGGGTTTTTTCTCAAAAACTTAAGTACATTTACTGACTGCTCTCAAACGGTGAAGGAAAACATCGTGAGGAAACCTGCATACGCCGAAGAAGAAATTCTTAGGCACATGTGAAGTCCACCAACCCGCACTGGGCTAGCGTGGTGGACTATAGCCCGAACGCCCTCGTTATGAGGGTAGGCCTGAGCCCCAGCAGTGGGGACATTAATAGGCTGTTGATGATGATTGATGAAATAAATAAATAAATAATAAATAAACATGGGTGAAGCACTTCCGACTGAGCTACCACGACCCTTCACTTCCATTATTAGTTGTTAAAAATTCATCCCGATCCGCGCAGTTTTTTTAACGGCCACACAATAAATTTTTTTTCCCTGTCTAAATTCAGGCGAACCTCGCAAAAAATACGCAAAAATATAGCATGGAATTCCTGCAAAAAACAAACGTCGCTCTCTGGCGTCCCATCGATTTCGCGCGCAAACCGCGCCGCCATGTTGTTTATGCCGATGACGTCATATCATCAACCCCCGGGGACACGGGAGCGATTGAAAAACAATACTGCTCAATAAAGCCGGCAACGGGAGTGCTCATGTAAATAATGCTGGAGGAATGAGTTCGCCCGGACATTCCACCACCGCTTTATTGAGCGCTTGTTTTTTTAGCAAAGCGCTATTTTTAAACGTGATTTTTGCCTCATTTTACCAAGAAGATTCGAACCTCTTTGGTCGCGCGCGCGCTCCCTGTGGAGATCGCATCTTGCATATTTAGTATGGGAAACGAAGAAAAATTCGGTGTCAAAATCAGGGGGGTGCGGACATAGGAAGCGGATTAGCGGGAGGAAGTTGCTAATACAAATTTATATGGAGTTTGAAAATGAGAATCTGTGAATGAGTGTAAATATTGTCATACATTTGACACGATTTTGGCACCCCCTAAAATGCTTTTGTTACTCATCCTTATGGGAGTAGTTTTTTTTTTATATTCATGCATTTTACGGTCAATCAGACTAGGCGGAAAAAATTGTCGAGCACTTTTATTAAATTAAGTTAAACTTTTATTTCGAAAAACAAGTTTCATGTTCTTATATAACAAAATCATAAATTAAATCTTAAGTCAAGTCATAAATTAATTATCACAATCATCACATCAACATGTCAGATTAAATAAATACAAAAATGTCAGAACAAGAAAAATACCGTGTTTGTATCTATGCCGCTAAAGTAAAAACGACTTTTTCGTTTTAACAACTGGAATACAGTTCTTTTTATTTTTAGCGGCATAAAAGTGCTCGAGCATTTTTCCGCCTAGTTTGAATTGACTCTTAGCAGTGTTCGGAATCTTGATGTCATTCAGGGCCTAACGCAAAAAAAAAAAATGTCGGCCAGCCTAAAAAGCGACCAATTTTTTTACGATCCGGTAACATTAATTTTTCCACTTAGAAGTCTGCATTGGTCTGTGAAAGAGTATTTAAAATTTCCATTGCACCGCTTCTTAAAACATCACATGTGTAAGGAAACGTCACTCTTTGACTGGCCTGTTGGCGTAGTGGCAGTGACCCTTCCTACTGCGCCAAAGGTCGTGGGTTCGATTCCCACCCGGGACCAACATTTGTGTGATGAGCTTAACTGTTAGTTTTCGGATTCTGGGTGTTTATATGTATTTAAGTATATATTTAAAAATATTTAAGTATGTTTATCAGTTGTTGAGTACCAATTTACAAGCTTCGGCTTTGTTTGGGACTAAACAGCCGTGTGTAAATTTGTCCAAACATTATTATTATTAAAAAACCCACGCGTAATTAACAATTTATCTACAAAAGGAGCAATACAATAAGTTACCTATCAACCGACTGTCATATTTTCTTACTCTATTACCTACATACCGAGACAATTTCCACGCCAAAAAAATATATTTAATACGTCACCCATTTTAACCTCAAAAACCAAGATTTACCAGACGACCGGTGATAACGTTTCATGCTATTTTATTTATTACTTCCTCAAGTGTCCCGCTTTACCCCAGCTAGGGACGGTGTACATTTTGGGGGTAAGTAGGTATAATATTTCGGGACATTACCGCCTAGGAAGACGGTAAATAACCCACCTACCCCTCGGGACGAGATGAATTATGCGATATCCTCCCCTGACGTTTTAAGCTGAGTCTTTGTAAGCGAATTTCTTTTTAAAATAAAATACGGGACTCTTAAAATAAAAGAGTTGGGGAATTTATTATTGTGTTAGGTTAAGAAGCCCTCGGTGGCTGCGGTTCATTGTTTTTTTAAAACAGCTTCCTAATTGCGTAAGGTTGGAAGGTTGGACGAATTGTTTGCCCAAAAATTCAAATACAAATAAAAGAAGAAACAGTGCGGTGAAGAGAATCTATCTAACAGATTGATTTGACTAACAGATTTTAAAATAATCGAACTCATTAGCTACGGATTTGAGAGAGACTGATAAATAAAACACTTGTTTTATAGAACAGAGCAGGTGTAAGCGTAAAACATATTTCATTTCACTAACATTTGTTATACACAATGTTAAATTCCTAATTGCCCATCCAGTATAATTAACATGGCAGAATGTAAATTTCGCATTCACAGCTCAACGTGACGCGAAAGATAATTAATACGTTCCATCCCTGTTCTGACGAACGCCATTCACGAGGCATTACTAAAATCCAAGTTGTTATCCATCCTCCAGTCGACGCCAATCAATTACCTTTGATTCCTTTGTGTTACGAAAGTCCCGTGTCCCGGTGTCCCGGTGTCCCGGAACAGAGTACGTCTCCCGCGATTTTCCAATTCAGAGCTCAAATTCTAAGCTCTTCGCTTTGCCGGCGTGAACTAGTCTACGCTCTCTCTTCTGTGATGGTGTGTGGTACAAGTTTACAGAGGTTGGCGTGATAGCTCCAACCATTTGTGAATAAATCGCAAGTTTCAATTTAAGTTGTAGGGGAACCATACAAACTAGATTTTTCCCAGACCAATGGGTACTACTATGTCATAGACAAACATAAGCAACTGCGACGTGCAAAGTTTCATGACAATCGTTAGAGCCGTTATTGAGAAAAAAAACTTTTTGTTGTATGAGGGCTACTCTTCGGTTTAAAGGTGCGAAGAAACTGTTGATTTTAAGTTCCAAATTTGGTCCCAATCGGACCAAAGGCTTGGCCTCCAGAGCCAAGCGTGACGTACGGACTGACGGATTGAGATATTCGGTTTTTTGTATGAGTTAACGTTAGAGAGCGTCAGTGACGTAGGGGATAAGACGCGGCCTATCATATCGAAAGGTCCGGAGTTCGATCCCCAGCTGGGCCATGTACCAATGGGTTTTTTCTCGAAACTTAAGTACATTTACTGACTGCTCTCAAACGGTGAAGGAAAAACATCGTGAGGAAACCTGCATACGCCGATGAAGAAATTCTTAGGCACATGTGAAGTCCGCCAACCCGCATTGGGCTAGCGTGGTGGACTATAGTCCGAACGCGCTCGTTGGGAGGGTAGGCCTGAGCCCTAGCAGTGGGGACATATTAATAGGCTGTTGATGTATCGTTAGAGAACACATTTTTGCGAAAATTGGAAAAAAAAATTTTTTTCGCGATTATGATACTTCCTCTACCGGCTACTCTTAGTACTTACCAATGGTACTACGGTCGAGAAAGTAAAAATTTGGTATAATTGTCCCCGCTACCGCTTGTCGCTCCGGCCATAGCCCACTCGCATGTTCAGCGCTCTCGCACGCCCGGCTTGGCGACAACTTCATTAAAAGCGCGCGCAAACAAACGAAACACCGGCGCGAACCTACACCGTCAACACACGCGCCCGCTTTGTGCGCCAATCAAATTTTTGTCCTGTAAAAATGCCATTTTCGGAGTTATGGCGCTGCTGCGACGCGGTTCGTCGGCGCGTCTAAAAAGGGTTTGTGTTCCCGTTTTTAAACAATGTTGTTTGAGAAACACGCGGTTGTTTTGGGATTTTGTGTGCGAAATATTTTCGTCCGCGTCCGCTTTTGTACACATGCCCTCCTTTTTGTGTCATCGTCATCATCAGCCTGCACTAGTCCACTGCTGGACACAGGCCTCCAAGAATCTGACTATCCCTAGCCTGACTAAATTCACTAGTAAAATATACCTATAGTAATTTTTTTTTTCATTTTGTACCTTTCGTCATAGCAATCTGTCATTTTTAACAATAACAATAAGCTATGCTTGTTTCTGATTTTTAATCTGCTTGGGGAAAATATACCTATAGTAAAATTATATTACAGCAAAATAATAGTCTGATATTTCTGCAGAATTCTCATAAAAATGAAATGGTTCCGTCAAAGTTTCCTATCTTACAAAACTATTAAACCAATGCCCGAGTCCCAAAAATCAGTTCCCAACAAATCTCTCCCGGATTGACCCGATGCTCCCCTTGCTACGCTGTACACAAACAATTTGGCGCACCCCGTATAAAGTTCAAAAACAGTTTTGGACACATAAATGAAATAGGACGAGGGGAAACGATTGCGAGCTTATGAAAAGTTTCACGAAACGAGACGAAGGCGCGCAAAACGCGCATGTTAGAACAGGACAGATGGGCGTCGTAACCGTAGATTCTTTCAGAGAAATGTTATGAGGGAATGATTCGTTTGGATTCCTTCCCGCTTTTGAGATTAAGCTGTCGTAATATGAGAAGGTAGTAAATGTGGAAGCTTTTGAGATATTCCTGTTATTTTATACACCTACTAGCTTTTTCCCGCGGCTTCGCCCGCGTAGAATAGTTTTTTTTTTCCGTGTACATTGTGAAACAGCGCCCTCTATGTAGGCTTTTTATTACTTTCAAAGGTGCCATCATCAGCCTGATAAAGTATTATCTAGTTTATGTTTATAATGTGTAACTGTAAGGGCTTCTTTCACCACTTCCTGATATTGTTACAGATAGTAATCTTAGTGATAAACTAATCTATCAGATAAATCTGTGTGATAGTCTATATAAAATATAGGCAATCAGATACCTGTGAAATCAAAAAAACAGGCTATCTGTCAGATAACCTGCAGATAGGGTATCTGGGACTTTATCAGCAAGCGGTGTAAGAGACCATAAGTATATTGTTATACTATTGTATTTATTTTTTTGACGAATAAAGAATTTTGAAAAACAAACACAAACAACCACTTAGGGGGTAATATTAAAAAGTATCCGATATGTTATTCCAGGAAATAAGCTATCACTGTTCCAAGTTTCATGAAAATTTGTTCGGTAGTTTTTGCGTGAAAGAGTAACAAACATCCTCACATCCTTACAAACTTTCACCTTTATAATATTAGTACGAAGTAGTATATGTACTTATAGTGACAAAGACTACTCTATTTGTTCTTTTTTTTTTTTATAAGGGTTCTTTTTAGAGGTATGTCTACTTGTAATAACGGTCTACATGTATGCTATTACTGTCATCAATGATCCATTTGGATTGTCACGTGACACAATACAAATCTTAAAGTATCCCTAAACGATCATGCTTGCATGACATGCAACGTTTACGTGAATGCCATGCTGCACGATGGACCATCATGCTTGCCATCAGTCAACACAGTGAAGCAACGGCCGGCACGTAGTTTGCATGTCATGCACGTCAATCACTACAGCTAGACGATCATGCATGAGTGACAGCACGTATTGCATGTCATGCAGATTGATCGTTTAGGGAGCCCATTACAAGTTCAAGTGTAGCCCTAGCTGAGGCCTATGATTACCTTTCTCTCTTACAATTCTAGAAAATGCTTCGTAAAAATTTTTCGTGGCACCCAGTTTCTAAGCTCCTGAAACAGTTACGGGTTCTCTTCTTAGGAATCCAGGTTTCATATCGGTATTCACTGCTCCATATGATATTGTGTATTAAAAAGTGTAAGTACGGTCGACCGCACGTCAGGGGTAACAAAACCAGTATAAACTGGTCTCGCATAGTATTAAGAATAAATAAATAAATTCATTTATTTCGAAAAACAAGTTTCATAGTTCACAATTGACATAAAAATTAAATTAATTAAGGGCTTCTTTCACCACTTGCTGATATTGTTACAGATAGTAATCTAACAGATAAAGTAATCTGTCAGATAAATCTCTGATATATTATATAAAAACAGTTAAGATATAAGACAATCAGATACCTGTAAAACAAAAAAAAATGGCTATCTGACAGATAACATGCTGAATGGGTATCTCGGACTTTATCAGCAAGTGGTGAAAAAAGCCCTAAAAATCATAAATTGAATCATAAAGTCAATTCACAAATTAAAATTAACTTAACTATTGAAACCCACTAATAAGCTAGACCAGCTCAAGGTCAAGCTGTTTCCACTGACGTGCGGTCGACTGTACAAGGCTGTGAAAGAAGTTTCATTCCTTACAATTTTGGTACATTACTGACTAATTATAAGACAGATTAATTACTAAGATACTCACGTGTTAAGCTCGAGGTCCAATCTGAATTTGTGGTTGAAAGCTTTGATGAGAAGCGATGTTCGGTGAAAGTGTTTGCCCGTCTGAAACAAATGAGATAGGTTCTGATAAACATCGTCGAAAATTGAAGTCATAAGAATGGGAAGCTACGCAACATCTTCTCGTCCCAAATACCGCAGTGTCTCAAGACGAAAGTCTACGACCAGTGTGTGTTGCCAGTGATGACATACGGTACCGAGACGTGGTCCCTCACTATGGGCCTCATAAGAAGGCTCAAGGTCACCCAGAGGGCAATGGAGAGAGCTATGCTCGGAGTTTCCCTGCGAGATCGAATCAGAAATGAGGAGATCCAGCGGAGAACAAAGGTCACCGACATTGCGAAGCTGAAGTGGCAGTGGGCTGGGCACATCGCCCGCAGAACTGACGGCCGTTGGGGCAGAAAGGTTCTCGAGTGGCGACCACGTATCGGAAGACGCAGCGTAGGCCTCCCACAAGGTGGACCGACGATCTGGTGAAGGTCGCGGGACCCGGCTGGATGAGGTTGGCGCAGGACCGGTCGTCGTGGAGATCCTTGGGGGAGGCCTTTGTCCAGCAGTGGACGACTACAGGCTGATATGATGATGATGAAGAATGAGCTCCGTCAAAACTCTAGGGCGGGTACATATGTAAGCTTTTTATTGCTACGGGGGCAACAAGCAGGCGGGCCTCCTGATGTTAAGAGGTCACCGCCGCCCATAGACACCTGCAACACCCGGTTGTATGTAAATTATTGCCCTGCGATGATGGGCTAGATTTTTTTAATGTAATTCGGGAGAAACTAAAAAAATTGACGGAATCCGTTACACTTTTCAAACTTTTGTGTAATAAACCAATACGAAAAATGAAACCTACTTATTGAATAGGTAAATTAATTTTCAATTCAAAAGCTTAATGCTTATTAACATGTCTACACTGCTGGGGTTCAGGCCTACCCTCTCGACGAGGGCGTTAGGGCTATAGTCCACCACGCTAGCCCACTGCGGGTTGGTGGACTTCACATGCGCCTAAGAATTTCTTCTTCGGCGTATGCCGATCCTCACGATAAAAGAAGTCATAATTTCTTTTAAAATATTTTTTCACTCAATTCCCTAGAGAATTATACTCAAAAGCGGCGAAGTTTGGATAGATTGAAACATGTGTTGAGGACATTGAAAGACAAACGACAGACAAATAAACGACGGAGACAAAAAACCGCTCTTCTGTAAAGGTTTGAAAAATAACGACCATATGCGCATAAATTTAGTTTCCATTTAAAATTCACACGAAACAAAGCCTGCGCGATACGAGCTACTAATGGGGGAGCCAGGCCTGATAAGGGTCAAATTAGGAGTCCAGAAGGGTCGTGGCCATTCATATATTTACATAGGACCAAGGTGCCAGGAATTGGGTCAGGTTGGGAAAAATGGTCGTGTAAGCGATGAGACACGCCTGAAAGGTTTCGCCTAATAAATTAGTGACGTTCGTGATTAAACGTGAAGGAAACCTGTATTCGCCGATGAAGGAATCGTCACGCACTAGGCTAGTGTGGTGGACTATAGCTTTGCCGCCCTCTTTCAGAGGGTAGGCCTGAGCGCCCAGTCGAATTGAAAACCTTCTCCTAATTATGTAGTCGGTAGAAAAAGTGAGTTTTTAGTTTGCGAAGCTAATAAAAGCGTGTTAAAAACTGACTAATCAAATATACAAAATTAGAAGTAAACTATACAAAATTTCCGGACAATGTTAGCTTGTTAGTTAAAAGTTAGTTGAAATTGAAGTTGAAAGTTAGTTGAAAATGAAAAAATTGAAGTTAGTTTAGTTGAAGACTAAATTTAGTCTATTGTGCTCCAAAATTCCCTGTCTGACAGGGCTAAACTAATTTGACAGATCTAAAATTCATGCCATCTCTTTCTTATCTCTACAAATAAAAAAAGAGCACAATAGACTAAATTCAGTTAAGTCGTTATTCAGAGGTGCACACGACTTAACTAAATTTAGTATTATTAATGAAAATCTACTCTGATGTTTATTCGTCTAAGAAGACTGTCTGACTGGATCTTTCATTATTAATTAAGACTGCAGTGAAGCGACTGTTTTTAATTGATTCTATTAAGTGACATAGAATAAAATCCATGTCGAGCTCAACCAAGTTAACGTGAAACTCAAGTTAAGTACTTAATTGACATTTGAATATGTCACCGTAAAATTTTAAACACCGTTAGTTTATAATCTTTATTTATTTATTGATCATTACATAATAGGTAATACATGAATTGTACATACAGTCCTCTAGCGGAAACCTAGATAGGTTTATCTGTAGAAGACGAGTTCGCGTTACCAATATTAACTTAGAATTTAAATTATACAATCCTATTTCATAAGTGCGTAAGGTCCATTTTATCATCATATTATTATACAATACTAAGGGCCTCTTACACCGCTTGCTGATAAAGTCACAGATACCCTATCTGCAGGTTATCTGACATATAGACAATTTTTTTGGTTTCACAGGTATCTGATTGCCTATATCTTATACATTTTGTATAGTCTATCACACAGATTTATCTGATAGATTAGTTTATCACTAAGATTACTATCTGTAACAATATCAGGAAGTGGTGAAAGAAGCCCTAAAGATTATATCAAATTTCAATCTTACAATCTCGCTAGATTGATTATAAACCAACGATGTTCATAATTTTCCGGAGACATATACATATACCTACAATAGGTACCTAGTTATAAGATGGAGGACTTTGCTGTAACCCATTGGATCTCATTTCACCTCTATCACCATGAGATTTCGAACTCCGCGTGATATAAATACGAACTTTGTATCAACAAATAGCCAATCTCAAAATTTAAGCAGACATTATATCTTATTGCCTACTTCCATTCCATATAATCTATACAATAAAAAATTAATGAAATAAAATGGCCCATCGAAGTATAAGAAAGCGGTCGTAATAAAGCTATATTGTGACAATAATTCGGGTTTAATTTCATACTCTACGGGACCCTAAAATGTGTTCCTTTGACGAGTCATCGGGGCGGAAATTCTATCTCAATGTAGAAATTCATTCCAGACGAAATTCGCTGAGGTAAACATAATTTGTTAGGTTGATTTTGTTCGTGGATTTGGGACAGAAATATATATTTTTGTATCTTAGAAGATAATGTGAACGTAATGGAATACCAGTGTGCCTACTACCTACTCTATTTAACAGTGTTTAATGTTCACTTTTAAATAAAGTGATCATGCAAAAATTTAAATCTATTGCATTATACTTATAGAGTCGAAAATTGCCGATAATAAAAATTTATGATGTATGTGAGTATGCGTGTCACCTTGTCTACCTCCTAAACCAGTGAAGTGTAATGTGTCATAAAAGTATTTCTATTCTATGTTTGATATAATAATACAGGGTGACTTCCAATTGATAATACGAAATCAATGTTTTACACACATCTCCCTAAACTAAGCACCTCAACTAATTCTCATGCTTTTAAAATGACCAAAAGTAAATTTTTTAAAGTTTTAAATTATTCCATTTTTTATGCTTATGGTGGATCTTAAGATCTGTTATATTGATATCGATAATTAATAAATGACATTGATAAAATCGAGTGACAGGTATGACATTTAGATATTGAATGTGGGGTAATCACTCTTCGGAACTTTAATTATTTGTATTATTAGAAAATTAACGATAATTAAAGACAGAAAATTTTAACAACTGAGTTAACGTGATATACCATTTGTCATTAACTGAGCCACAATCAAGTGTTTTGTATTACCAATTTGAAGTCACCCTGTATATTTTATTTATACCTAATTATAAGGAAACACTGACATCTAATTATAATTTAGTTGTACAAAGACATCAAAAAGTTTCGCGTTTTACCGCCGCATGTCGCGGTTTGTTACATTTTCCTTGTAATAAAACAATGGGCGAAATTCAAAGATAAGTAACATAAAGGAATGATAAATCTTTATAATTAATTACGTATAAGTATATAGGGGGACAATGACCAGATCTTACTTTAATACTAGTTTAAAAAACCTATTCGCAAAATGACGTGCAGTTTTGTCCGTCTGTTTGTTTGTCTGTCCAGAGAGTCTGTTACGAGACGTAGCACATTAATCATCAAATTAACTGCCCATCATAGCGTCCGCGGCATCGGGGACAAGACGCAGCCATAGAGTTAGTATACTAGCTATAGAGCGCGCGAATCGCTCATTGCCCATTGTGCCAAGTGTAAGCAGGTGTTCTTTGGACGCTTCTATATAGATTTTTCTAGATCGTTCTTTTCCGTGAATCGTGTTTACAGCTTGGCACTGCACATTTTACCATGATTACTCCAAATGTAAATAAATACCGGCGAGAGCAACAATCAGGGCAACTGACGTGTTGTGACTAGTAGCGTCGCCCCGAAAATTTAGACTGTTCAGACCCGTGCTTACAGTTCAGACTTGCTAACGCGCGCTCTATGTATACTAACAACTCTCTGGACGCAGCCTATCATATCGAAAGGTTCGAATTTCGATCCCCCGCTGGGCCATGTGGCAATGGGTTTTTTCTCGAAACTTAAGTACATGTACTGACTGCTCTCAAACGGTGAAGGTAAACATCGTGAGGAAACCTTCATACGCCGAAGAAGAAAGTCCACCAACCCGCACTGGGCTAGCGTGGTGGACTATAGCCCGAACGCCCTCGTTGAGAGGGTAGGCCTGAGCCCCGGTAGTGGGGACATGTTAATAGGCTGTTGATTTGATTTTTTGGTTAATAATATGTTCCACTGTAGGGGCAAATGCCTATAAACTCTCAACAAATCAAAATGTTCCTGTGTTATCTTTAAAAATCTATTCTATAGCATAGATGCTAATATAATGAGCTAAAGACTTTGCTTGTTTGAACGCGTTTATCTTCTGAACTACCAGTCGGTTTAAAAAATCCTTTTTAAGTTTTATTAGCCTATTTCTTGAGAAAAGTTAGGCTATACAACGTCGCGACAGTAAACATAAGAGCCAAGCAAAAAGAAAAACAGAAATAACTTAAATATAAAACGCATGCGAGGCCGCGGGAAACGTATATTATAGGAAAAAAAATTACAAGAAACTTTTTTCAGGAAGACTAAAATTGACGGATCGTAGGTACGTACGCTCTGTTGACTATTTTCATAAACTCCATTAATTTTCTACTAACACGCACCGGTGTGACCAGAATCACGACGAAAATGATTTTCCAGTTAAAAATTATATTTCATGTAAACGAGCGCTTCAAGCGTTGGCTTATTGAATTTCAGCGATGGCCGCGCAAACCCGACACGCGTCCTTGCGCCCTGACGACGTCCGCGCCTCGGGGCGTGCGCCCCGCATGCCCCGGGGCACATGCCCCAGTTTGGTATTTATCATTTTATTAATGCTGCCTGGTTTTGTTTTATGCTAACGATACAGTCCGAGGGAAAATGTTGTTTTATAGTGCCGCAAACACGATAAAAAATATGTAGATGTTTCAACGACTTTTATTTACCTTTTCTCAAACATGCTTGGAAATGTGAACATTATTTTGACAACCTTCTTCGAGTTAAATCGTCATTGCTGTACTGGTCAAATGAATGAGAGCAGACGGGCAAATAATTTGAATGAAAAATGCCTAGCGGTCAAATAATGACCATATTAATTCTTAACATGTCATGTGACCATGGCAACCACGGAGGTAAAATAACAACAGTTTTTTTTAAAAATTCGAATTGCCTTGCAAATTGCAAGCAGTTTAGTGTAAAAAAAACAAATGAACATTTTGGCGCGTGGAAATTTATTGTTGTTCGTCATTGATTTTGGAATGTATATGAATGAAATAAAATGGTGTACATAGGTAATAGTTTGAATTTCCGCGCATTTGTTTGAGAAAACTACTATACAAGTCTTGGCCACAACCAGGCATTGATGTACTCACGTATGTGTGCCTCGGCTACCGCCTCGGCCCACATGCACACGTTCATCCATCAATGCCTCTGTTGCGGGCCGCGGCAGTAATGTACTATTCTCGTAGTATTTAGTTTCACTTACGGTCCAGAAACGTGGACACTGACGGTGGGCCTGGTGCACAAGTTTAAGGTCGCTCAGCGAGCTGAGGAGCGATTCCTTGAAGGTACGATTCAATTCAATTCAATACTCTTTAATGCATTTAAAAATTACAAACAAAAAAACAGACACAATAATGTATATCTAGGCGGTCTTATCGCTAAGAGCGATATCTTCCAGACAGCCGAACTAAAGGGTATAATGACACGCGGGACTTCCTATTTTAGGGGCCAGGGCCGCATTTACAAATGTAATTGTGGATCAATAAAGATTTTCACATTTAGGCGGACAATGTCCCGTTCTCAAAATGTCCCTTTATCATTTCGCAAAAGGTCCCATTTTAAAAAAAAATATACAAATGGTTTAATAATAGTTTTTCACTGAATTTACAAACAAAATTGAAGTTAAGGTGTTCCAAGAAACAATGGGCAAAGCCTTTTCGTAGATATACAGAATACGTCCGGATAGAATGACATTCGATGAATAAATCTTTAGAAAACCAAAAGGTAAACAGTTTCAGAAGTTGAATTAAAAAAAACTTAAATATACCGGTCGAGTTGAGAACCTCCGCCTCTTTTGTTTTTCGTCGGTTGATAATGGCTAAAAATTAGTTTCAAAGAACGAGGAATCACAAACAGTTGGGCATAGGTGTTCATAAAAAGTAAATAAAAACTTTTTAACAAAAAATTAAACCGTCGAAAAAAAGAAACTGAAAAGCGAAAAATAATAACAAGTTACCTTGTTAGTCTATAACTACGCTCCTACACTGATGTTAACCTAAGTAATTTTGAGTCGGCGCCCAACACACATACACATACAATACGGGTCGAATTGAGAACTTCATTTTTTTTTCGTCGGTTGATAAGTATTCACTGAATAATATTCAATGAATAAAATAAAGTTTTTTAATATATTTTGAACTTACAAGGTGTTAGACTAGCTGTTTCCGTGGCTTCGCTCGCGTAGAAAAGTTTTTCCTGTGAAAACCCGAGGAGACTATTTATTTATATTTAAGTACCTACTTAAATAGAAGCCTATAAGAGCTTCTTTCACCGCTTGCTGATAAAGTCTCAGATACCCTATCTGAAGGTTATCTGACAGGACCGCATTTTCTTTGTTTCACAGGTATCTGATAGCCATATCTGGCAGATATTTTTACAGATACTTGAGGTGTAAAACACGAAAATTTTAGCAGACAGGATTTACCTGATAGATTAGTTCATCTGGTCAGCTTACTATCTGTAACAGCATCAGCAAGCGGTGAAAGAGGCCCTAAATATGGCCTTTCTAACTTTACACTTGCTTCACACTACATACTTTACGGGTGGAATTATATGATTTAAATTTTGTTTCAAAATTGAAATTTTCAAAATTGTTGATCAGTCAGTCAGTCAGTTTCTTCGTAGTAGGCATAGCGTTAGGATCTGTTTGGTGGGAACACGCGCACCCAAATTTTTTTTTCTTAATGGTAGTACGCATAGAGTTAGGATCTCTTTGGTGAGCGCCCGCGCCCCCAAATTTTTTTTCCTTTATGGTATAGTAGGCATAGAGTTAGGATCTCTTTGGTAGGCGCCCGCGCCCCCAAATTTTTTTTCCTTCATGGTAGTAAGTATATAATCTTGTAGGTAGAGATTGCTATCTTGAAATGTTACCTAACGCGATATATATATTCACTGAAAGCTTTTATTTACCGTAAATGCCCAATCGAAACTTTTACATGCAGGGTTCCGCACAGGCTGTCAAGCGACGGCACACACTAATTTACCCCTGGGTGATTGTATATTAAATTAGGGACCCTCATCCACGGTGACCCGCGCGCGGATCGACAGCTTTGCCGAACTATCTCTAACCAAATTTCGCAAAAGGGTCCTACCTACGGTTCCTAATCACATATAGATACACTAGCGGGCGTCCCGCGACTTCGTTCGCTTTAAAGGTTGACTATTCCGTTTTCATTGGAAACGAAAAATCGCATTTCTTAGAGAAAATTATGTAAAATTGATGCGTCAAGCAGTCCACCTAATTTGGGTAGGGATGTATAAATTTTTTTTAAAAATTAATAATCATGAAAGTTACAAATACTTAATAAATAATTTAAATTTATCTAATCTAATTAAAGTTAAAATTAACTACGAAAAGCTTAAAATCAAAATATTTTTTAAATAAATGGTTTGCATTTTATCATTATTAGATTTCATTATAATAGTAAGATCTAATAATTTTCTATTGTTATTTTTCGAGAAAGGCTTTTGTCCAACAGTGGCCTTCGTTAAGATAATGACGATGACATCACTTCTACTACAATATTTTTCAAATTAGTCGCAGTCATAAAAATATTAACTAAATTTAAATTAAAAAAAATTAAAATTAAATTTCATCATCATCATCAACAGCCTATTAATCTCCCCACTGCTGGGGCTCAGGCCTACCCTCTCAACGAGGGTGATCGGGCTATAGTCCACCACGCTAGCCCAGTGCGGGTTGGTAGACTTCACATGCGCCTAAGAATTTCTTCTTCGGCGTATGCAGGTTTCCTCACGATGTTTTCCTTCACCGTTTGAGAGCAGTCAGTAAATGTACTTAAGTTTCGAGAAAAACCCATTGGTACATGACCCAACCGGGGATCGAACTCCGGACCTTTCGATATGATAGGCCGCGTCTTATCCCCAGGGCCACTGACGCTCTCAAAATTAAATTTGTTTCATATCAATTATTGTTGCACTCATCAACTAAAATGAATAACGATTCTATAATATTTTTACGAACCCGCAGTGTTTTTACTTCAATTTGCCAGTTATGAATTTTCATTCAAAATCTCATTAAAACTTTTACAGTTTACATGCAGCAAGCGTTTAAAGCGCAATTAAGTTCCGACAACTGTTTAACGATAAAATTATAAGTTTGGCCGGTACTCGCCTAACGTGCAGGGATTTTTCTGGTAAAACGGAAATTTGGCAGACGGACGAAGAAAAAAAAAATAGATGAAAAAAAATTTGAGACGCTTTCAAATATTTCGAAAGTTATGAAGCTAGTGAGCGTGTTCGTTTAAAAATATCGCATTTTGCTCATCAATATAAAATTAACGACCTTTATTTAAAAAAAATTGAATCACCAGAAAAATAGTTATTTGTTATGCAAGGCTGCAAAGTTGGTTATTTTGTGCGAGTACTAGTATTGAAAACTGAGTAAGCGAAGGGTCCTAGGACCTAGGATCCAAAGATAGAATCCTGAGCGTAGCGAGGGTTTCAAGGTACGAGACGCAAAATAACTTTGCTGCCGAGCGCAACACACAATTTTTCACCTCACTACAGCGAGGAAAATACTAGGTGAATTGAATCCTTTCGGCGGTTTAGAACCACAAATAAAAATAACCACAATTAGAATTGACCACTTCTTTAAATGTCCACCTTCTACAAATTAGAAGAAAAGTTTTAAAAAGTTGTTTTCCGGGTGCAGTTTTCCGCGCAGATTTCGAATGAGAAAGTATACCCTTCCGAGCTTGTGAGGTGAAAAAGTTATTTAGTAAGTTAATAAGTAGTTTCATTTTATAAAACTGTACAATAATAATGAATTATTGACAATTTATTGTCTAATAACAAATCGTATTACAACTTTCCGAAAGGCATTTCAACTGCACAGAGGTGCAGAATTTAATAACTTGGTCTCTTAACTCGGCGAGTAACTCTTAAAAGTTTTGAGTTATTGTGGATATCGCGTCAGAAGTTCGGACTTATTTAAAACAGTTTTGCTCGTAAACTTGTGAAATCGACAGTGTTTCGCGTTTAATAGGGAGCTGTTATCTTTTTACAAGAACTTCTTGACGCTCGTTATCTAAGAAGTTGAAAAAGACGGTTCAACCTCAAGCCCCGGGACACTAAAGCATAGCAAAAGAAACAAAAGTGCACACTCTGCCACGCTATCCCAGTGTGGGTTGGTGGACTTCACATGCGCCTAAAATTTATTCTTCGACGTAGGCAGGTTTTTCCTCACGATGTTTTCCTTCACCGTTTGAGAGCAGTCAGTAATTGTACTTAAGTTTCGAGAGAATACCCATCGGTACATGGCCCAGCCGGGGATCGAACTTCGGACGTTTCGATATGATAGGCCGCGTCTTATCCCCTACGCCACTGACGCTCTCGTGAATAATAATAATGCTTTAAATAAATGGATTTCCATTTGGTGAACAGAATATTTCCAATATGTCGGTAGCTGTGTCTCTAATAGTTGGCGTTGTTTGCACGAGAGGGCCCGGCGATCCGGCTGGAGGCGTCGGGTCCAATCTCGGCGATTATTTACGAACGCCCCTTTAGCGGCGTCCTACGCAAACCAACCGGCGACCCGCCATCGGCATCAACAGCAAAACAGTAGCCCAAGAATCGCAAATTTTAAAGGACTTTGGTTTTCTTCCGTTAAGCCGATAAACCTTTTTTTGACACAATTTTGACAAAACCACAGAATAAATAATAGCACAAAAACGCTTAAACAATAAAGTCTGCTTGGATTTTTAAAACAACTCCTGCATGAGCGTATTGGCGCTATACAAAGTGTGAATTCATATACGTTATTTATATAATCAAATCAACCCAACTTCATGTACACTTGCATAATCATACTCACAAATACATACAAGCACCCTGACGGAAACCTGTAAAATCTCGATTTTCTAGTGCTGAACGCATTTATGATAAATACCCAGAAAATTGCAAAGAGCCTGCACTAGTCCACTGCTGGACATAGCCCTCCCCCGAACAGCACACACTACGTTTGACCAAACGTATTTTCTCCACTCAAAAACTAAAATAAAATAAAAATAGCATTTATTTTGCTGTATCTTATTTGCTAAAAGAAATGTTCTACTCAACTCAACAACTACTTATTCAAAATTTTTTTAAATATTTTGGGGTTACATAATTTTGGCAGATAGGAGTTATAGCTATTCACATACAAGTAAACAGACAGGGCAGTGGACAGACGCCCGACATGCGACGCGAAAAAACGCCGAACAAAGAGAAAACAGAAATTAAGTTACGCATTTTAGTTGCGACCATTTCTGAATTTCAACAGCTGTGCTGTTTGTGTTGATGTAATTATTAAACAGAAATGAAGTTAGAATAAAATGAATGCGATTATAAAGGAAATCAGTAAAAAATGAAAAGCGTTTTAAATTTTTTTTATTTGTCGCGAGGTCTATCTTAATTATAAACAACTAGTTATATTTTTTGACCTTTGTACATTCGTTTGTCGTAGAGAAAGATAGCCACAATATAAAATATAGGTACTACACAATATTCATCTACCTATTAATACTTACAATTACTTGACAAACAAGCTCCCAGGGACCATAACAGAGGCGTCCAGTGACACCATTTTTAAGACAAAATTAAAAAAGTGACTTGTCGAGCAGGCATTCTACACCTATAATGAATTTTTAGCTTTTAAAGCTAGTAAGTAAATATCACTGTGATATTTAGATTAAGATTATTTTAATTTATTTGACATTTTATTAATATGACATTATTACAATTAAGTAAGAATGTTTATAAAGTTTATGACCTGTAATGAATATTACCAATAAATTATGTCTATGTCTATGTCAAACCCAAGAAAATCCGTCAGGGCTGCCATTGCCAACTCTATTCCCAATTTCGATTAAATTGCGTACATTTCAGGGCAAGGAAAGGCAGTTCCGATGGATTTTTTCTTTCAGGCTGAAGTATCATTATTACCAGGCATCTTTCTCATCTAATTAATCGTCTATTTTCTTACAAACTTGCTTTTAATGTGATTCTTAAATTTTCTGTCTTTCTTTCTGACTAGTAGACTTACTGTACGGCTTCTAAAAACCCGTGGCACAGAATACTTAACGTGGCCAGAAATGATTTAATTGCAAAATAAGACGTCACATTTTTGTGACATAAAAATTAATAATTTTCCCGAGTTAATAGGTAACTTTGTAGAATTGTTTTAGTAAATAAATAAAGATGAAAAAATATTAATGAGTCCATTTCTTCTAATAAACTACATTTCTTCTGATTAAATACATAGACATTCGTGTATTTATATTCACCAGCTCAACACCGAACGAACGAGGTAACGTGATGCATGGAGAGATCCTCTTCCACTAATTAAAGACCCCGTTTGGACCCCGGCACGGTGCGCGGGGACCCCACTTAAATCAGCATGCTACTGAATTGATTCCGCCCTATTTGGGACAAGGCTTCTGGGGAAAGTTCGAACGTATGCGATTCAGAAATTTCATTATGTATACATTTACCTACATTTCGCAGAAGATTTTCATCAGTTAAGTTTACAACTGGTTTCATCATCATCATCATCATATCAGCCTGTAGACGTCCACTGCTGGACAAAGGCCTCCCCCAAGGATCTCCACGACGACCGGTCCTGCGCTAACCTCATCCAGCCGGGTCCCGCGACCTTCACCAGATCGTCGGTCCACCTCGTGGGAGGCCTACACTGCGTCTTCCGATACGTGGTCGCCACTCGAGAACCTTTCTGCCCCAACGGCCGTCAGTTCTGCGGGCGATGTGCCCAGCCCACTGCCACTTCAGCTGGTTTAGAATATGATTTTTATTTAGTAAAAGTATTTATGTTTCTTTATATAGTGCGTGTATAAAAATGTCGACTTAGTGATAAAGAATAGACTAAAAATATTTTAGAGGCCCAAAATGCGAAGGAAAATAAGTTTAAATTACATATTTTTTCTCGCAAAAATGTTCTCTCGTATAAAACGCGGCAGAATTAGTCATTACACGCACGGCTTCATTGCGACCTCGCCTTCGGCTCTGGCTGCACCATCTTGTAATGCTCAACTTAGCTCACTTGTATACGTTACAATTTTTATGTTAATTGAAATAAAATAAAGCTAACTCACAAAGATCTTATACATTCATTACAGAATTCAAAGCAATATAAAGAAAATATAATTCAATACAAAAATCTTATTTTATTTACCAAACAAAATATATACACACGCGCGGCCGGCAAACAAATGTAAGGTTGTATCTCAGAAACAATAGTAAATAGAAATCGCTCGCTGAATTCTCTCGGAAGCGTACAGTCGGCAACACCGCACACTTAGCCGGTAATATATTACTTTCTTACTAATGCATACTAGAGAGTACACTGGCGGACAAGACTACTTAACCCCTCTGTTCTAAGAGAAAATATGCTTTTATTTTTCCCTCAAGTTAGCATTTATTTTTACGCAAGAGAAAAATAAAAGCCAGTGTGTTTTGTCGTGAATAGGATGAAAATCGTGAAGAAATGCTTTTGTACTTTATTCAAAATTCAATAGCAGCGGAATACATTTCAAATACTAAGACAGTGATAGATACTTTCAACCATAACGAATGTACCTATCAATCAAAGAAAATGTCCATGTTTCTGCGTCCTCTCCTAATAAAAAAGGTTAAGTAATAAACCATAGTTATTGTAGTAAAAAAATCTAATCAACAGCCTATTAATATGTCCCCACTACTGGAGCACAACATACGTTTATTGTTTTCCGTAACGTCGGATGCAAGAATTTCTAGACATGTTCAATTAATGTCTGTTGTAAAATATTTGTTATAAGAGTGTCACATCTAAACAGAGATAAGACAAATTATAATTCCGCAAATGTAACAGCTAGCCCTTCACACATAGCTTCAATTGCACCAGAACTGCAATATCCAAGACAATAATTTATCATCTCTAGAATTCTTGCATCCGACGTTACGGGAAACAATAAACGTCACTCTCGCGTTATAACAATGTAGTTGAACGTTTGAGAAGTGAACGTGCCGCTTTGGCCATGTTTATTTTAATAGCTCTTCTCCAGGCGATGTTAGACGAGTATATTCGAGTTTTCCACTAGAACTGGCGCTGTTCACTTCAAGCTGCATACATGACAAAGGTGGAATGACCGTCCTATGACATTTCAAGCGCAGAATCACGTAAAACAACAGCAGAGGCAGATTTTTTAACTTTAGACGCGTGATTGTACAAAAATAATGAGTGGTTGAGTTAAATAATTAAGAGACATTTATAATAGCTATATATTCATGTTAAAAATTTTACGTAAGAAAAATTTTTGAATTATGATGGGTTTTGAAGAAGTGACAACGCAAACAATTTTTGCTTTGACACTAAGTAATAAGTATGATGGTTTTAGTTTGAATTTTTTACTCTCTCAAGAAATTACAATCAAAATTATTTCAATATTACAAGGTTGCCGACTCCTGTTACTATACTGTATACTATACTGGTACGTCTTCGTGTAAAATGAAAATGAAATTATAATGAAAATTATTTATTCGCTGAAACATGGAACTTAATTAAAAAAGTAAAAATATTGTAGTAAGTAGTGTATACTGTGGTTGTCCCCAAGTGTACCAGAAATGTTTACGTGTTTTTAGGTAAAATGGTTTCTATGTCCATCTTGGGTGAGATTTGTTGGGGTTTCCGAGTGTAATGCATCTCTCGGGAGATCCGGCGTGGTGTTTTTGCATTTTGGTCCATTGGGATTTTGAGGTTATGTATTGCTTTTGTTTTAATTAAAATTGTAATTTTGTGTCTGATAAAGCGAATCTAGTTAATTGTTGGTCCTCATATCCGCTGTTACTTCGAATATTATTAAGTAAAATTAAATACGTATATTTTTATTATAATAAAAATAGAAATGAAACAATCAATTCCGATTACCTGCTAACAACAATTATTTTTTATTCAACAATAAAAAACATTTAAACACATAAATATATTATGTAAATGTTAAAATCTGATGATATTGCTGTACTTCAACTCATCAGGTATATAAAAAAAATTCGACTCATACAGGAAAAAGGAAAAGACGAGAAAATTGAAAAATAAACAAAAGTACCTAATAAAAAGTTTTCTACGTTTTGTTTTATAATAAACGCAATCGTTCCTTACAGACAAACGAATCCACTGTTGCGACTGAAATTCTCGACAAAATAGTGAAATGTGAACAACCCTCTAGCGCAATCGAGCAAAGCATTCGATTTCGCGACGCGCGATTTCTATATCGTTTTATTGCATCGCTCGATCGTTCCGTCTGTCCCACTTCGATTGCTCAAAGCGTCTGCTTGTTTGCCATTCCCAGAATATGGACGCGTTCGTAGATATTCTATTTTATCATTATTTTTTAACAATTAATTATTTTATTTGCAAAACTCACAGCACATAAATTACAATTTAAAAACAGCGATTAAATTTATGTCGCAAAATAATGTTAAATAAAATTATAGTTAAAATGGCCTCGAAAATTACTTGTACTAGAAGATCCAAGAGACGATAATGTATGTTACATAATTTAACATTATATTATATTATATTATATTATATTATATTATATTATATTATATTATATTATATTATATTATATTATATTATATTATATTATATTATATTATATTATATTATATTATATTATATTATATTATATTATATTATATTATATTATATTATATTATATTATATTATATTATACAGAGTAGTTTAGACAGAATACACAGAACTAACGACAAAAATAGAATATTGTATTTCAATATTTATTAAACGAATTTTTCATTAATAATTCACTCGTCTTTAAAATTATTCTTCTGTACTGCAGTGCTACTCGTAAATTATTCTATGCTAACATCTGTGAGGCTCAAATCAATGTTTTGTTGCAAGCATTTAAAAGGCGCAATATTCAAGGTACTATTTTAAAAATAGAGTTATCAATTTTAAAGTATCCCTACCTTAGAATCCGTTTCATACACACAGTACACTTCAACGTTGATATACATCTGAAAAGGGGTCGTAAGCTACGGAACTCTGCAAGTAATGGCCCGCGCGTGTGCAAATCTTCTCACTCCACATTAACGCCACTAAAAGAAATCTGTCTGAATGGAACCCTAAGATTGAACGTCTAATATAAAAACTCCAATAATGGCTGTTTTTATAGTCGATTTCGAAGCCTTTCGATGAGAAATTGATCATTTTGGCGAGTTTTGTTTAAAGGCGAATGTATGTGGCCACACTGTTGTCTAGGCAAGTGATAAATACAATAATTATGTAATACCTAATAGAATTGCACAAATCGGATAATTTGGTCATTGCACTCGGCGATAGAAAATACAGCACGAGCCGAAGGCGAGTGCGTAATGAAGCCGAGCGTGTAATGACCAATGCTCACACGTTCTATAAGACGATTTTTCTTTGATGGCAACTTTTCCTTACATTTCGTGCCTCAGTAAGTATTTCAGGCGGCGTCAATCTATATAATATTCTTCATGACTTGAATTCAAGATTTTAAAAAATAATCATAGTTAAGTCGCCATTGTTGTGGTAGGCCTTCTTTGGCGTAGGCAGGTTCAGTCAGTAAGTGTATTTAGAAAGTCGAGAAAACCCCATTGCTACGTGTCACGGCCGGGGATCGAACTCGGACCTGTCGACGTGACAGGCCGCGTCCTCTACACTGCGACACCGACGCTCTCTTACACAGAAATATAAACTCTACTACCCTTCGTATTGCACAGACAGATAAAATAATTACAAGTAGGTATGAATATTAATGTTAGTTTCTCTTATTAGCTTAATATAAATATATTAATAACATAACAGTACAAAAATATTCCTATAACGGGACGACATGTTCCTAAAATAGAAAACATTATTACGTTCCCCATCTCAACTGTGGGTAACTTTTGTGGTATTTATTACGTCACTAATATTAATACATTATAATTGTGAATGTGTGAATAGATATTAAAATGTCCTTTATATATCAAATTTTGATATATTATAAAGGACATAGTCCTGACAAAGATTCCTGGTATTAATGCTTCAGTCCAGCTACTTGCGTTTCTATTCGTGTGCTGCGTAGCCTTGTTAGTGTGCGTGCTAGGTGAGTGGGGCGTTTTGTGAAGTGGGGCGTCTTACCGAGTTTTACCCTATATGAAATATTTTCAGGAAAATAATATTTACCGCAAGGAAAATAGACTAACAAGGTAGAAAGTGGGTAATAATTTTTTCATCACACTTGCTCGTTAAGGGTCTGATTATATGCGTACCTAAAGAAACACAATGGCCTATATATACCCGCGGGAGAACAATGAAAATCAGTACAATATTACACCCCTAGGGCTGTAATGTGTAGCTGGCTGTACTGAACTGGTTTATTAAATTAATTAAGTTCAAAATTAAGTTAAATTGAGTAGTTAACTTGACTTATCTCGATTAAAATCGACTGAACTCGACTGTACTCGACTGTACTCGCCTGTACTCGACTGTACTCGATTGTACTCGCCTGTACTCGACTTTACTCGATTTGACTCGACTTGAGTAAAACTTGAGTTATATTAAGGTAATTAAATTTAACTAAATTTAACTAAATTAATTTAATAAACTAAAATAATATCAGCAAAGTCAAAGAAAATAAATTTGTTCCCTTGTGTCGTAGGTATTTATTTCCTCGCAAATGTGATGAAAAACATTGTGTGATCACGGGCAGTAAGGGTGTTACAAACTCGAGTCATTAAAAGCCATCCGCCTTCGGCGTCGGGCTTCTAACAGACTCTCGTTAGTAATATCCTACTTACTGCCCTTATTGCACAATGTACTAATAAAATACCCTCAATTTTCCAACAAAATTACTTCCTCTATCAACAATCAATCAAAGCCCTTCGGTTGAATAGAGAACTAAAATAGAACGAGACGAGAAAAGGAAGGGAGACGCAGGGCAGGTGTGTTCAAACATGGTCTGGAAGTTGGGATCCTCAAGCGGGCCGCGCAATGCAAACTTCGATGGAAACTGCCTTATTTGTGATATATTGAGAGTTATGGAGTTAGAAGAAGCTTATGGGAGGAAGGAAGAAATAATGCTGCAGTCAAGCGCGTTGGGTCAAAAATTTATAACAATCGTGTGCGCAAGAAAAAACAAGCCGTTCCTTACAAATGTGAGAGAATTTAATTTAATAACATAATCTTTTAAAAACAATACTGTACGAAAAACTGTAGAAACGGGTCGTTATTGCTCATAAACAGTCAGAAAAATATCTAGTGGACGAATTAGTAAGATGGATGAGTTAGAAAAGTGGACGGCTTGGGAATTTGTTGTACACGAGTTAGGAAAATGGACGAGTTAGGAATTCGTTATAGACAAGTTAAGAAGTAGACGAGTTAGGAAGTGGACGAGTTAGGAAGTAGACGAGTTTGAAAGTACACGAGTTAGGAAGTAGATGAGTTAGGAAGTGGACGAGTTAGGAAGTAGACGAGTTAGGGAGTCGACGAATAACGAAGTCGACGAGTTAGGAATTGGACGAGTTAGGAAGTGGACGAGTTAGGAAGTAGACGAGTTTGAAAGTACACGAGTTAGGAAGTAGATGAGTTAGGAAGTGGAACGAGTTAGGAATTGGACGAGTTAGGAAGTGGACGAGTTAGGAAGTAGACGAGTTTGAAAGTACACGAGTTAGGAAGTAGACGAGTTAGGAAGTGGACGAGTTACGAAGTAGACGAGTTACGAAGTCGACGAGTTAAGGAGTTGACGAATAACGAAGTCGACGAGTTAGGAATTGGACGAGTTAGGAAGTGGACGAGTCAGAAAGTGGACGAGTTAGGAAGTGGACGAGTTATGAAGTAGACGAGTTAGGAAGTGGACGAGTTAGGAAGTAGACGAGTCTGAAAATACACGATTTAAGAAGTAGACGAGTCAGGAAGTGGACGAGTTATGAAGTAGACGAGTTAGGAAGTGGACGAGTTAGGAAGTAGACGAGTCTGAAAATACACGATTTAAGAAGTAGACGAGTCAGGAAGTGGACGAGTTAGGAAGTAGACGAGTTACGAAGTCGACGAGTTAAGGAGTCGACGAATAACGAAGTCGACGAGTTAGGAATTGGACGAGTTAGGAAGTGGACGAGTTAGAAAGTGGACGAGTTAGGAAGTGGACGAGTTAGGAAGTGGACGAGTTAGAAAGTGAACGAGTTAGAAAGTGGACGAGTTAGGAAGTGGACGAGTCAGAAAGTGGACGAGTTAGGAAGTGGACGAGTTAGAAAGTGAACGAGTTAGAAAGTGGACGAGTTAGGAAGTGGACGAGTTAGAAAGTGAACGAGTTAGAAAGTGGACGAGTTAGGAAGTGGACGAGTTAGGAAGTAGACGAGTTAGGAATTCGTTGTAGACGAGCTAGGATAGTGGACGAATTCGGTCGGAAGGGTACTAAGTAGGCAGTAGCAAACCTTTTTCGCAATTTTATGTGATCGACGAAGCTCCACTAACTCTGTCTTACGAAACGTAAGAGCATTACACATCATCCTCTTGTAATATAAATGGCAAACATCCACAAAAAATGTTAAATCATTCCAAAAGAAATTGCTGCTCAATTGAATATTTTTCTGCTTAAGCTGGCTTGATAATATTGAAATCGTATAGATCTATAAATAAATACAGGTTCCTATTGTCGTGTTTTCCTTTACCCGTGGTGGGTGTATTTCTGAAGGAAAATAGAGACCCGGCGTTTATCGAGCCGTGCCTACTGGCCAGGAAATTCTAGCGTTCGCTCTCGTATTTCGATCGTGTTTACTTGAAAGGTTCTACTTGTATATTCAACAACATATTTTGTTACGGACTAAAAACAAAAACGAGACACGGATTAGGATTAGAAAAAACCGGACAAGTGCGAGTAGGACTCGCGCCGTCAGGGTTCCGTACAAACTTATTTTTTTTAATACATGGATGATTTGGTTATGTGCAAAATTAAGTTTGTTGGTAATAGAAAAAAATACTTATTTTTGTGATGTAACTACAAATTTACTGTTTTAGGTTTTTTCCGTTACCTGTGCTATAAGACATTGCTTCTTGCCAAATTTCAAGATTCTAGGTCAACCGGGAGTACCCCATAGGTTATGATTATTAAAATACTCAAAAATGCGGCAAAAATTGCCATATATTTTCACTGCGTTGACTTAGAAGTTAAATTTTTTAACAGAAGCAAGGGATTGCAGACTTGAGTATTTGATATTAGTTGATACCTCCACTGAGAGCGTCAGTGGCGTAGGGGATAAGACGCGGCCTATCATATCGAAAGATCCGGAGTTCGATCCTCAGCTGGGTCATGTACCAATGGGTTTTTTCTCAAACCTAACATACATATACTGACTGCTCTTAAACGGTGAAGGAAAACATCGTGAGGAAACCTGCATACGCCGAAGAAGAAATTCTTAGGCGTATGTGAAGTCCACCAACCCGCACTGGGCTAGCGTGGTGGACTATAGCCCGAACGCCCTCGTTGAGAGGGTAGGTCTGAGCCCCAGCAGTGGGGACATTAATAGGCTGTTGATGATACCTCCACGCGTTCCTGAAAAAAAAGGGTCTGAGATCGAAGTGATCCTTTAAGGGATCCTTTATTCCTTTTGAGGTAAGGAACCCTAAAAATGTACAAGTCATCATCAACAGTCTGCACCAGTCCACTGCCAGGCAGAGATAGTCCTCAATTCTACGCAGATCGTTGCTCCACCTAGCCGGGGGGCGTCCCAGACTACGTGACAGAAAACATCGGGGGGAAACGCCGAAGAAGATATTCTGAGGCGCATGTGAAGTCCACCGACCCGCACTGGCCTAGGGTGGTGGACTATATACCCTAACGCCTTCATCGTCTCATGTTTGTTATAATAGATAACTGTTCATCATCATCATATCAGCCTGTAGACGTCCACTGCTGGACAAAGGCCTCCCCCAAGGATCTCCACGTCGACCGGTCCTGCGCTAACCTCATCCAGCCGGGTCCCGCGACCTTCACCAGATCGTCGGTCCACCTTGTGGGAGGCCTGCCTACACAACTGATGATAACTGTTAACAAAATAAATGTCTTTGGTTACTCTACTGTGTATTATTATGTACCTGTATTGGGTTCAAATAAATGTCACTCTAATGTCGAACCAACGTGCAGTTTTATTAGGTTATGGGCCCAGCTTATCAATGTATTGTGCACAGTGATTAAAATGGCAGCAAACTACTTGCACTTTCGAGAAAAGTGAGATTGTTGCCATGTTATTACAACCCGCCAATAAATCTTTTTTAAGCGCAATCACGGCGATGTTTCAAACGGTCCATAAGCGTGTTTGGCTTGAACACACACGCGCAGACACGCCGCTGTTTGCAGAGGACCGGTAAACACACGCTGCTCATAATCGGGTAAACGCCTGCCAATGTGATGGGCCATTGGTTTCTGGTTGTGACACAGTTTCTCTGTATCTATTATGGACGGGATTGGAGAGGGATTGACAGGTTATTTGGGACAGAAAGCGTTTACGGAGCTGAAAGGAGGGTATAATTTTTCAAGCGTGTGAACTTAGAAGAAACTGAAACGAAGATACGATATTTTCTGTAGTGTCCAGCACGGAACGACTGTGTACAATTTTACATACATACATACATACTGACACACCTCTTTCGCTTCGCTCATTCTCATCATTCTCTTCATACACGCTCGCCGTGGGACGCGAGTGCTCTTTACGTGTACAATTTTTTAACCCAAAAAATGTGTATATAGGTTAAAAAAAATTGATTTCACTGATCATTCATACCGAGTACCTATTGATTTGTCTTGGGACTTTTATTATTAGTAAACTACAATCAATGTACAGAAACGATGTTTTATAACAAAAATAGAATTGCTGGAATCTACAGATTTAAATCAAACCATAAAGTTTGTATTACCTACTTATCCCAAAAATGTATTTCATACAAAAATACCCAAATCTTCAAAAAGCACAATACATACAAAAATTGTCATGTTCTGTTTAAAGAAACAACAGAGGTGAAGCAGAAATAACAAAGGTGCGGACATAAGGTACACCGGCCAGTTGGGGACACATCCGATTGAATAAATCTGGGTCACCAGCCTGATCTTATTATTTTCCTTGCATAGTTTTTAAAGGTACCTATGTATGTATATTGTCTAATCTGAAAAATGTACCAAAATAAACAGACACAAAATAACAAACAGGAAAAAAACTACGTACAACGGCGGACTTATCCCGATAAGAGATCTCTGCCACACGACTGAAGATTACTGTTTAATTAAATATTTTTTCGTATTTTATTGTAGGAAAAATTCTTTATTCAGTAGGAATAAATTGTTATATAAATAAACTATATTGATTATTCGTGGACAAAATTTGCTCATTAAATTGTTAGTTAACAATAAACACAATAATTTAAATATTAGACTTTTCGCAAAGAAAATAATAACATCAGAAATCAATCATAAACTTATGTACGTACTTGAAGTAAAGTATTTCGGTGCGATAGACCCAATAATGCTGTTTACCTGTTATTAATAAAGTGTTTTCATTGCAAGTTAAAAAGGGACAAACTAGCCCGCAATATTTCACGGGGATTTTTATTACACGTCGGTAAACAAATAATAAATTATTATGAGTCTTTTCCCGATATCCAGGGTTAACCAGCACAAAACCTGCCTTATCCACTACAAAACTGCGTTCAATATTATATTAGGGTAAACGCGCCAATAGTTGGCCACGGCGAGTTGTCAGCGTGATTTAGTAACGGCGGCGCGGGCCGGATGAAAAATCGCTGTTTCGGGCCACAAATCATGGACACGCCCACGGGCGAGTGACGAACGAACGGTAATTTAGCGCCGACCGATACGCATTTATCCGATGCATTGTCGTTGGTGGGTCGGGACGATAATTGGATACGTTACCCTACTACAGGCTTTCGGTTGTGCTTTCAGTTGAATTCGTTTTGTAATTGTCTTTTTTCGAATTGGTTTCAGTTTTAATCGGAAATCGTTACATATGTTTTGATTTTGAAACATGTAGGGTTAAACATCGCAATTTCGGGATTATTATTTGTGATGGGGCTCTTTCAAGGCTTACCCAGCCTCGTATCACTGCGACCATTGTTGTTCCATTGTGATCGCCACCTCATTATAGTTCAGTGATCAGCTTTGCGTCAGTAACGGTACCGTTAGAATTTATGGTCCCGTTGGCATACGGGCCCATTCGCGTATGGTCCCGTTCGCATATAGTCCAGTTCGCGTATGGTCCCGTTCGCGTATGGACCCGTTCGCATATGGTCCCGTTCGCATAATATAGTCCAGTTCGCGTATAGTCCAGTTCACGTATGGTTCCGTTCGCATATGGTCCCGTTCGTTTAAGGGCCTGTTCGCATACGCATATGGTCCCATTCGCATATGTTCCCGTTCGCATATAGTCCCGTTCACATTGAGCCCGTTCGCTCGTCAAGTCGAAGTGAGTATAATTGCGTCTTCCCCACTGCGTCAACGTCGCTCTTTTAGCTATAATAATATTATTTTATTAATAGAACGCATCAGGATATACGAGAATACATGGAAAGATGACAATGGATATCATTTATGAGAATATACCTTCGAGGTACGGTATAAGATATGTAATGGTTTAGGATAATTCAATCAGAGGCATCTCCGTTATCCGACCCTATCGATATCTCTATCCTGGGAAGGTTAACAATAACAAATTCCTTCACCATACAAACTGAAATTAATCCGAAGAGCTAACGAAAGAAATAACGAGTCCATTTCCTATTTTCGGTCGAAAGTATGAAGAATTCAAAGAATGAGGAATATGTTTAATGCATTTAGGTTATTTGCCGAAGTTCTTCTTAACACCTAGGAAGCCGTGGTAGATAACCAATTGACGTGTATAATGTACCCAGTGTCAGATATACCTCCACAGCTTGACAAATTAGCGATGGGTACATAAAAAAATTGTCGCATTATAAATAATAATAATAATAATGTTTGGACAAATTTACACACGGCTGTTTAGTCCCAACTAAGCCGAAGCTTGTACATATGGGTACTCGACAACTGATAAACATACATAAATACTTTTAAATAAATACTTAAATACATACAAACACCCAGAATCCGAAAACCAACAGTTATGCTCATCACACAAATGTTGGTCCCGGGTGGGAATCGAACCCACGACCTTTGGCGCAGTAGGCAGGGTTACTACCACTACGCCAACAGGCCAGTCAAATAATAAATGTACCCAGTGTACTCTTATGCAATAAAATATTTAGACTTTCACCTCCCCAAAGATGTCCACAATGACTTAATATCCGCGTTAAGTCCGAGGCTGTCCGCGTTAAGTTAGTTCCCGCGACTTTAACCAGATCGTGGGTCGCTGCGTCTTGCAGGAGATCAGCCCACAGTACGTCTTCTGGTGCGTCGACGCCGCCACTCCACCGCCAGATAATCGGCCAAACCACTAACAATAAGCCAATGAGACAGTTACAGCATCCTGGCAGTTGATCTGAGCAGGCCAGGATGCTATATAAACTTGCTTTTGTTTGTTGCCAGGAGGAAAAAGTCGAGGCATGTTCTAAATTTTATCATTAAGGGTGTAGTGACATGGTCATTTTTAAGTACAGTAAGGTTCTTAAGTGCAGTAGCACGCTAAGGGCTTCTTTCACCACTTCCTGATATTGTTATAGATAGTAATCTTAGTGATAAACTAATCTATCAGATAAATCTGTGTGATAGACTATATAAAATATATAAGATATAGGCAATCAGATACCTGTGAAACCAAAAAAACTGACTATCTGTCAGATAACCTGCAGATAGGGTATCTGGGACTTTATCAGCAAGCGGTGTAAGAGGCCCTAAGAGTTATATTTCTGTACAACGGTGCTCACGACAACACGAAAACCAATTAGATTTAACAGACCACCCAAGTCAATAACGTGTTTTAAACCTTATTGCCATAGAAATAAGTCATCAATTCATCGTAATATAAGTGAAACTAGTCTCTCAATCTATTGAGTTACGAAACTGCTACTGCATTAATGAACTGTACCTACCAAATCCTACTCATAAAAAGAGACAGTAACAAACTATCGTCACAATAATGCACGGTATAATCGCCAAGTTGGCAACACCGATCACTGATCATCATATCCGATATCACAATGCGAATAACGATCAAGTAACCATGAAGGTTATTAATCACAATCGAGATTAGAGACCACTCAAAGTCCATCCATAACCCCCTTCACCCTTCTGACAGACCCCTCCCCCTTCCACCCTCTTTTACTCAAGAAGAGAAGGATAAACAATAAACAATAATATTTGCTAAGACGAATGATAATGGAATTCTTTCTCTCTGTACTACGGTTGCCTTTATTTTTTGTACGGTCAGCAGAATAAGCAATGGAGCGAAATGAAGGAAGACAACATAATTATCATAAACATTATTGTCTTATGTTTTGTTCCAATATAGGCTTACCATGAGAATATTATCTATTTTGTGTGTGATGTGACTAGAAAATTGTGTAGAATACGATCCGGGGCTTTGGACCATTTCCTTTGGTGAAAAAAATTGATATGATGTATCAATCAAATATACTAGAAGTCTCTATCTCTAGGAATCTTGAATTTTCACAAAAGTTGTGTCACGCGTATACTTCGCGTGCGGTGTTCTTTAGCTGAGAAAGTATTATTTGAAACCTGAGTTCCAAACAATCCTTACGAAGTTGCGGGCGCGACTTGTTACTTGCTGACGGTCAAACCCGTGTTTCGATTACGATACTTTTCCGTACTAGGCCTGCGGTGTCCTTTTGTTGAGAAAGGATTATTTGAAACCTGGGTTCCAAACAATCCTTACGAAGTTGCTGTCGGTACCGTCCGCGATACATCACGCGCTACACCGCCGATGACACGACTGGGTCAATCGGCGTTTCATCCGTCACGTCGCGTCATAAATAATACCCGAACGTCGCTGCTTAGCTTTGCCTTAATGCTTTTGTTATCTTTCCTCTACTGCCTACCATACCTTTTCAACCGACTTCATAAAAAGGAGGAGCTTCTCAATTCGGTTGCATTTTTTCGTGTGTGTATTACGCGATGTCTTCGCCGCCGATTTATTAGACTTTTATTCGAGGGTGGTCCCATTTCATCATCATCATATCAGCCTGTAGACGTCCACTGCTGGACAAAGGCCTCCCCCAAGGATCTCCACGACGACCGGTCCTGCGCTAACCTCATCCAGCCGGGTCCCGCGACCTTCACCAGATCGTCGGTCCACCTTGTGGGAGGCCTGCCTACACTGCGTCTTCCGAAACGTGGTCGCCATTCGAGAACCTTTCTGCCCCAACGTTCTGTCAGTTCTGCGGGCGATGTGCCCATTTCGATTAGTATAAAATATTTCACCCCTAACGATGGAGAATTTATCCTTTTTTTAATAGTAATATTACTAGCCGTCGCCCGCGGATTCGCCCGCGTGTGGTCATCATTTTTTTCAGAGGGAACAATTCATCGCGGTACAAAACGCGGTGCTCCTATTTGGAACAATATACACATGCAATGCTGTACATAAAACCAACAATTGTATCTCACGATGGCAAGTCAACGATTGCTATAAAATGGAAAGCTATTACAGTGGTAATTTGGAGCAGATTACAGGAGGTCCAATATAGCTTAGAGTAGTCGAGTACAGCCACAAAGGTGGCCTTAATTGGACTCGTCGCGACTGCGTCGAGCCGAATCGGCGGCGGCGGCATGATGGTGATACTGTTATAATTATACTGTGATTCAGCCCCGACAGTCTGCCAGGCTACCTTCTAAAAGTGTCCCTAAACGATCATACTTGTATGACATGCAACGTTTACGTGAATATCATGCTGTATGACCATCATGCTTGCTATCAATCAATACAGTGAAGCAACGGCCAGCACGTAGTTTGCATGTCATGCACGTCAATCACTACAACTAGACGGTCATGCATGAGTGACAGCACGTAATGCATGACATGCCGCATGATCGTATAGGGAGCCCATAATAATACTTTATGACAGTCTGCGGATTTGACTTGACAATGACAACCAAAAAATACTGTTTCACTGTTAGGTATATTTGTATAGTCTATTTACTATTAGTGGATTCCTTTAATAGGTTTTCTGTTTATTAATTAAGTTTTTTTTGTGTAATAACAGCTGTAGATTTTCCATACAAATTAAAATGACATAAAAAGATGAAAGGAATCCTACGACCTACCTACTACGTACGATACTATAAATACCTTTTTCAGTAATTTTAAAAATAATATTTTTCAGATATTTCAAAAATCCTGTGTGAGCTTGTAAACAGAAATGATGGTTCATTTTTATTTATTACTAGCTGTTTCCCGCGGGTTCGCTCAGAATTTTTTTCCCGTGGGGAAAAATCCTTCCTTGGTGAAGGTTAGAGCAAAGATAAATTGAGGAACCTTTGTGCAAAATTTTAAGTCTCTAGGCTCAGCGGTTTGGGCGGTGCGTTGCTCAGTCAGTGAGTCAGTTTAGAGGGTTCGGCGAAGTGGGCGTTCCGGGATATGGATATTGGACGTTTGGGGTATTGGACCTAATAGACCGACTGGACATTCGAGGAATTGGAAATTCCAAGCCTGAATCAAAATTTTATTTAAATATCCCATAGAGTTATATTGGATAGAGAAGCTTTCGTAAGCAAAAATCTTGCTCCAGTTAGGTAAGAGTTAAACTAAAATTCGCTGCAGCGCTAAAAGATTAGTCGTCGTCTAACAAAAACCATTAAAACACGCAGCGCTAGGTCGCTTAAAGAGTATAGTTTTCCCGTGACCATAACGTCGTATGCGCCAAGAATGTCATGGCGCTTACGCGTTTCGTACAAAATAGTGTAACAACAAGTGTACGGATTGCAAACACGAGAGTTTTCGGATCGCGAAATCTAGTGCGTAGTAACATAGATCTATGAAATATGCAGATAAATTTGCGTTGAAGCGCAGGAAGAAGACAGGCTTCGGTGAAAAATGTTATTACCCGATTGACATCAATCAATCAATCAACAGCCTATAACATGTCCCCACTGCTGGGGCTCAGGCCTTCCCTGTCGGCGAGAGCGTTCGGGTTATAGTCCACCACGCTAGCCAAGTGCGGGTTGGTGGACTTCACATGCGCCTAAGAATTTCTTCTTCGGCGTATGCAGGTTTCCTCACGATGTTTTCCTTCAGCGTTTGAGAGCAGTCAGTAAATGTACTTAAGTTTCGAGAAAAACCCTAAAAACCATTGGTACATGGCCCAGCCGGGGATAGAACTTCGGACCTTTCGATACGATAGGCCGTTGTTATCCCCGACGCCACTGACGCTCTCACTGCTCGCTTCCGATTGACGTAACCTGTCAAAACCTCCATACACGCAGTATAGTTACGAATATAAAGCCATTTGCACAATCCAAAGGCCACCAAGGCTAATGCCGTCAATTACATGAGCTAACGGAGCGCGCTCCAACCGTCCAAGGTTCATTACACCGAGCGCCCTACTGTCCCCATGTGTAATGTAACAGAAAATGATGCTGCCAGATGATCTTTGGGGGAATGCCATAAAAGTTGGTAAGATAATACAATCATTTATTATTAATTTTTTAAATTTTATTAGCATAAGTTTTATAGGTACCTAATTGTTTTTTTACAAAAAGTAAGGCTTGATTTCCAAGGTATAAAACTGGCTTTAACCCTGGACGAATCCATGATCACAGGTCTCTAATTACTAGTAATAAAGTAGGTAAGATGGTATTCTTTAAAAGGGCTATATTTTCACATCTGTTCTCTGTTGTACTGTCGCTGTTGCGATAAGCCATTGAAAAAATGATTTCATTTCAATTTTAAAATGTTTTTAAATGCGTCTAAATGTTGCATCCGTGATAAGGTAATAGAATCGCCTTCTGTTGTTTACCTAGTTTGCCAATTAGTAAACGATATCGAGTTTTCTAAAACTATTTGATACGCGAAAAATCACGTCAGAAGGCACGGCAGGCGTTACCACAGAAGAATACAGTCATATCGAAAGTAATGAGCTGCAAGTAGGTACCTATGACTGGAGTTACTTGAACTATTATTTAATAAGTACTGCAATGCAATGTAACACCTTGATAGCAAAAACTAAATCTAATATACACAGTGAACGTTTATTAAATGCAAAACGAACCCCGTCCGTCGATATTTGCTTTTGCCACCTAATCTATCGTGAGATAAGGTGTCTTCTTACATTTTTATCTAATCTCATCTGATGTATAAAAAAGAAAATTTAAAATAAAGGCCACACTATCATAAAAAAGCATATCATTTATCTCAGAATAAATGAGTGAATTTTATGTAGAAGCGAATCTCTACTTTGAACATACAAGTTTTTTCATAAACGAGGTCTTGCATGAATTACTTGGCAAAAATGCAGTTCATCAGCAATATAAAGAGTGCATTGCCTTTCCCCGAGCAGCGAATAATACATTGTACAGTAAAACTAGATTCGAATTAGTGAAAAAGTTTGTCATTTCATTTTATGACTGGAAGCTCCATGTAACTCGGAAATATTTAGATTTAAACAAATCTTAGTTTTATCGAACGTCGAAGAAAAATTAGTAGAATCGACCGCTCGAAGCGAGGAGAGCGATTCAATAATAGGGCCCTAGGCCCACTACCTTCCCTTGTAAATACATAAAAACTACTACCCATTTTCTTAAATAAAATACATACGAGTATCACAGATGGATACAACCTTATTTTGTCGGAAGAATCAGGGGTATTTTGTGTCCTTCATCATCATCCGCCTGTCAGCGTCCACCTTTCAACATAGACCTTCATAATTGATGCCCTTCCGAGAGATATTGTAACGTCCTGGGCACGGGAACGGTTCCCGAAGTGGATTGGAAGCCGACGAGGACCAAATCAGACAATTATTACAGAAATTGGCTATCGGATGGAACCCTTTCATGTTGGGAGGGGTAAAAATAATCCCCCTGTCTATCTGTATACAGTATACAGCTGTTGTATCTATGACATACGCGTGCATACAATCCTACTAATATTGAAAAAGCGAAAGTATATTATTATCATCTATCCATCATTAGACTTCCTTTTCGTTTGGTTGGTTTGGATGGCCAGGGGCCACCCAAGAAGATAGGATAAGAACTATTTAAAAGGTGTTTCCCTTTGTTGACGACAGAGAAAATAACTAAGAATTTATTTGTGAGCCCTTTAAAACAAATCGGACCACTAATCAGCAAACCACAATCAGATCTCACGAAGTCGTCAGGAATCCGCGCGACGATCCGCCGTCGCAGAACATCTATGATTGAATCCCCCTTTTTACCCGCTAAGGGGAAAATAACGCAGAGGGAGAAATAATTACAGCGAAGAGCTTTGGCCTCGATCACGTGGAGGGAAGGGGAAAGGGGGGCATAATTAAGGCTGGTGGGGGGTAAGCCTTATGATCAGTCTCCCAGAGGTGTGCTTTTGTTCGTTTTCATGTGAGAAACCGTGGGGTAAACGGACTTTGATGTAGGATTTCGATTTTGCATAAAATCTAACTTAAAATATAAAGCTAAGAAAGTCAAGCTGGGAAATGTGAAGTTATACTTAGTATTTTAAGTTAGCTATGCTAAGTTTTTAAGTAAAACTTGGCAGTATTTAGGGAGTGCGCTGTACGTTCTTTAGGTTGACGTTTCAAAACCGGAAATTGTATTATTAAGACTATGAATGTTACCGGATTTATGTTGAAAACAATAGTTATGTGAAAACCTACATACTGCAAATTAGAAAAATAAGTAAATAACTTTATAGCGCTCTAGTTAACAAGATTGCTCCCTTTCAGTCGAACCAACTTCAAAACATGTTTTGTTCATTGATTACTAACCAGTGGATTGAATTTTATGTATAAAAGTTATAAAAGCCCGAACTACAGTAGATCCTAAGATAACCCCAAGTGATGGAAAAGTCCGAACTGATAGTTAATTTCGGACTTTTACCGCCAAATCCTAGGTTTTACCATATTTGTGATCCTTCCGGACGTACTCGTTTCCACATCCTCGTCCACGTACCAATAAGAGTTTAGTGATAGTTTTAGATTGTTTTCAGGATAGTTTTTGCGGTTTAAGACAGTTTTTAATTGATTTTAGTTATCCGCATATGTTCAAACTAAATCTAACCTAAAAACTTAACCTTTTTGTATACATTCTAGTTTACCTTAGACTGCTTTTGGTTTTTTTTAATTTGAGTATTTAGGACGTTCATTGGACTTTTATATATTTTTACTGCACTCATATAGATTTTTTATTTTTTTATAAATAAAAGAATAGTACGGCTCTCCGAAAATTTCGGTTTTGTTCAAATGTTCCAAGTTATGTTTAAGTTATGAATTTTTTTCTGTTTAAAATAGGCAAGCAAAAAAAAGAAAAAAAATCATTTTAGATGTTTTACTTTTGAATTGTACGAATATGATTCCATAAATGAATTCGGCATCCTTAATTCATACGAAAATGATACCAAACTTGACCTAGTAGCTTAACTGATGTAGGTATCAAGATTAGGCTAAGGACTCTCCCCCTCGCCCCCCCCCCCCCCCCCCCCCCCCAAACCTGATATCAGAAATCCTGGTGGCTCCACTTCTTAAATCTATTCTTGGGTCCTAAGGACCAATCCCGCCAAAGGAAATCTTTGGTTCACGAAACGCCGCAAAATATATCTTACCGATGCCGCTATAAAGTTCGAGCCTTGTTTTGTTCTTTCCTGGCTAATAGAATGAGCAAGAGAACTTGATTAAGCATGTCATCCCAGCAATACTAGAGTCTAGACGCACGTGTCACCCCTACATTTATCGACAAAGCTTGTTCAGACACGGAGTTCGATTAACAGCGGCATCCTCGCAGTAGATTGGGCGTTTTCACACCGGCCGACACGGACACGATCCGATACCGTCATTGTAGATAAAACGTAGGGAGGGAGGTTTGTAAGGGAGGTTTTATTAAACTGTTGATTGTGAGGAATCACTGAAATAATAAATCTATACTCATATATTTATTAGAGCTGCAGTTGTTTGTTTCTTTCTTTAGGCGCTAACCTCAGGAACTACCTTTGAAAAATTGATAGCCAATTCATGAGAAAGGCTAATATCATGCTACGACCCTTAGGAGCCCAGCAAAAAGGGAAAAAAAAACAGAAATAACTTAATAAACGCAGGCGAGGACGCGCGAACGACTAGTAATTAATATTAGAAAATTGCTCAAAGTTGCTCAACGGGCCATGGAAAGAGCCATGCTCGTAATTTCTATGAGAGACAGAATCTGCAACGAGGTCATTAAAGAACAAAAGCCTTTGACATACATAGCTCAAAAAGTTGGTACGTTAACATGGCAATGGGCTGGTGACATCTTTTTTTTTTAATTTAGGAAACCAACAGGATAACACAGATTTACTTACATACATACATACATATATATATCTTCACGCTATGTCCCTGACGGGGTAGGCAGAAAGAACGGAGCGCCAAGTATCGCGATCCTGACACACCTCTTTCGCTTCGCTCATTCTCATCATTCTCTTCATACACGCTCGCCGTGGGACGCGCGCGAGTGCTCTTTACGTGTCCGTCTGTGAGCACCCGCTCTAACTGATCCTCGTATGTCAGATTTACTTATAAGATATTAATAAAGAAACGCCAATTATAGGTTTCCCCAGTTTAAAATAACTTATAAATACAGTACAAAAACAGAAAAATCACATTTAACGATTAAAATAACATCTGTCGGAGAACCGATAACCGCTAAAATAGACGAGTTCTCGAGTGGAGACCACGATTGACAATTGCGTATTCATCATCAGCCTGCACTAGTCCACTGCTGGACATAGGCCTCCCCCAAAGCGCGCCACTGAGTCCGATCTTCGGCTCTCCGCATCCAGTCACTGCCAGCCGCCTTACGCAGGTCGTCGCTCCATCTAGCCGGGGGGCGTCCCACACTACGCTTGCCCAGTCGTGGTCTCCACTCGAGAACTCGTCTACCCCAGCGGTTATCGGTTCTCCGACAGATGTGACCAGCCCACTGCCACTTCAACGTGCTAACCCTTTGAGCTATGTCAAAGGCTTTGGTTCAATTGCGTATTGTTAGTGATTAATGAAATGGAAAATATCGAAATATCAAACCACCGATATCGGTGTCGTGTCGGTGGCTGCGAAAACGCCCAATGCCGTAGAATAGTATTTGTATACTAAGACGTCGTCTGAAATTGCTTCGTTCCATCCGAGGCCGAGACACGGGGCTTAACCGGCCGGCGCGCTTCGGAATACTAAGCGACGCGAGCTGTGTACCCTCCAGCAGCTATCGGGTGAGGGTTATAACTCAAGGGAGCCGGATTTTGATGTGTTGTGATGTTTAATTGAATCGAGTTTTAAGTGAGTTTAAAGACAATATTGTCCCCTACCATCAGCAAATATGCTAAGCTTAGAGCTAAGCTTGTATGGAACTGGTTTCACAATTTTGGCACCATTTTGCATGGACGATTTTGATATAACATGAGTTGTGATAATTTAACCTTGTTTTTTTTTTATTTTTTTTTTTATTCAAATTGTCATGTGGTAGTTTGTTGTATGTATTTCGCCAATAGGTTAACTTTCATGAGTAATTAATAAATTGTCTTTCGATTAGAAAAATAAATCGACAATATTTATACGCTGAGTGTGGTTCTATGGGATACTAGTTCTAATTAACCTATAATTCTGAACAAAATAACGTAATCAGCCTACACTAGTCCACTGATGGACATAGGCCACGCCACTAAAGCCAATCTTCGGTTCTCCTCATCCAATCCACTGCCAGCCGCCTTACACATCGCCTCCATCTTTAGCCGGGGGCGTCCCACACTACGCTTGCCCACGCGTGGTCACCACTCGAGAACACGTCTAACCCAGCAGTTACCGATTCTCCGACTGTGTATAGCAAAAAGTATATTACTTATATTATATCAAGAAATAGGTACCTATGAGAATAAAAAACAGTAAAAATAAAAGGTTTTTGGGTATATGTAATTAATTACCTACATATATGTAATTAATGAATACCTCATTTGTGTAGTTGAGTATTTTGAAAGATCTGATGAAATTAATTTGGTTTCAATCTATGTGTCAGAATATAGGTACTGCTGCTCCAGAAGAGAAATCCTAGCAAGTAGTTGACAGAGAGGCCGACTCAGGAGGGGAGAACTAATAAGTACTATAACAATATGTAGCTCGCCGTACGTTGTTTCAAATTCAAAGGACCTTCCCAACTCGGTCGCATTATACGCGAAATGTGGTTCTTGGAACAGAGACATATTAATTCTAGCGTAACTAATCTTCTCTTACGTGGAAATTAAGCAGAAGACGTATTTCGCCCCTAAAATTGAATTTACGGTCTCAAACTGCAACGTTACGGTTGGATAATTTGCAAGCGAAATTGTAAAAACATGTTACACAGGCAGATTTTAGTGACAGAGGTAAACGAAGCAACGAACCCTTCAGATTTATTGTGTTAATATAGATATCTAAGGAGTTTACGGCCCTGGAAACAAGTCCTATTAGGCCCATCATAAAAACGGCCGACTAGAAAACGGTCACGCCTAGAAAAGTCAGTGGGCGATTTTCTAAATTTCTTTTCGACTCACTAAAGCGATATTAACTATAATGGAGATTTCTTACCGACAATTTTGATACGAACTGAAAGAGTTAATGCTTTTATTTTAATTTAAAGCACAATTTCACACAAAACCACTTTTTTGAAAATCATAATCAATTTCAATTAGTAATTATGATTTTAATTACACATTAAGACACGCAAAATACATTTTCCAGGATAATAAAATAGAAAGAAGAGACACTCAGAAACAAAATACTTACTTCTCGTATAAAATACTTAACACAATATAGGTATATAAAACCGGCAAAATACATTTTCTAGGAAAATAAAATAGAAGAGACAGAAACACTTTGGTTCCCGCCCAAAGAGACCTGACTCGGCATAATGAGGACAGCGGCCACAGAGCAAAGAAAGATCGATAGAGCTGCAACACGCCCGACAGACCCGCTGACACAAAACACATTTCAAAAGTCCCTCTGCATTTTTTTCCATACATTAGCAGTATGCGGAACCCTTTTAATCTTGCGGCGCCCCCCTTTAATTAAGGCGCAAGCTGTCGTCGCGAGAATTCCGGACTCGCGTGTTGCCAATTTGTTAGGCAAAATGTTGCTTGACAAAATAGTCATGCCGCGCGCCCCGCCGCCGAAACGTGGTAATCCAAGTCCAATTTAAATTGGCCGTATTTACTTTTCAGTTAGATGCGACGCGACTATGAAATCGGTGTCGGGTGCTTTGAAAAATTGAGCGTTGTGAAATAAGTTCTAGTTCGTTTTTTGAAACATACTGAACTTCTTTATAAGAAAAAATTACGTATTTAGGTAGTTAAGTAGGTACTTATTTCTCAGTTAGTACAACAAAAAAAGTCGGGTGAGTTTTTGAAACTGAACTGACGGCCGTTGGGGCAGAACGGTTCTCGAGTGGCGACCACGTATCGGAAGACGCAGTGTAGGCAGGCCTACCACAAGGTGGACCGACGATCTGGTGAAGGTCGCGGGACCCGGCTGGATGAGGTTAGCGCAGGACCGGTCGTCGTGGAGATCCTTGGGGGAGGCCTTTGTCCAGCTGTGGACGTCTACAGGCTGATATGATGATGATGATGATGATGAGTTTTTGAAAAATTGAGCGTTGTGAAATGAGTTCTAGTTTGTTTTTCAAAACATACTGAGCATTTAATTGTTTTTAAATAATAATATAAGCAACAAATTTAAATACCTAGCTGGAAAAAGGTTTTTGTTGTTTATTTTTAGTGTGTCTGGATTCTTTAAAAGCTTGTGTGTTGTCAATATTTTTAAGCTTAAAAGTTTTTATTGAGATATTACGTTTTGGGTTTGCGGTTAAAAATAAATAGTGGTGTCGTCGAGTTTCGGTTTGCGGCAGCCACGTACTACGTACCTACAAGCGCTTGCGTTAATTAAGGAATAATGATAAGGTAATAAGCACGGAAATGTTATGTTATGTCACTTACGTGTATAATTATAGCCCCGTGGACGACGAGTGATTTTATAAGTTTACTTTCAAACGAGACTGTATAGTTGCTTTCAGCCGCATACTGACTGCTCTCAAACGATGAAGGAAAACATCTTAAGGAAACCTGCATATGCCGAGGAAGAAATTCTTAGGCGCATGTGCAGTACACCAACGCGCACTGGGCTAGCGTGGTGGACTATAGCCCGAACGCCCTCGTTGAGAGGGTAGGCCTGAGCCCCAGTTCCGACAGTACCGGGGTAATAAGACAGTTCCCTGTCACAAATCCTCCAAGAATCAATCTTTCGACTCACCCGTGCGCGTGACCTCGTGCCCTGTTGGTAGTCCGATCCATAGCCTCTGCCCTGTAACAAAAAAAAAAATATTTAAAAGTCGTTACTGCGTAGATACAAAACCTAGAGGGAACCATTCAAAGTTTTTTCTACTACTTACTAATGTTAAGACATATTCTTAAATAAATTATTTGGTTTGATTATACTCAATAAACGCAAAAACATTATATTTATGAGATCTTTGCAATTGCGCATTCTTTTGCCCTGTGAAGGATTGTACGTCCTGATATAGTGGACTTTTTGATACAGTGGACGTATTGATACAGTGGACGTTTGGATACAGTGAACATTTTGATACAGTGGACATTTTGATACAGTGGGCGTTCTGATACAGTGGACGTTTTGATACATTGGACATTTTGATACAGTGGGCATTTTGATACAGTGGACGTTTTAATACAGTGGAAGTTTTGATACAGTGGACCTTTTGATACAGTGGACGTTTTGATACAGATGACCTTTTAATACAGTGGACATTTTGAAACAGCGGACGTTTTGGTACAGTGGACGTTCTAATACAGTGGACAATATTAGACAATATTAGACTAAAGCTTGCTTTTACTCTTCCCTGGACACTTCTTGACCTTAATCATCAAGAATCCCGTTTTAAAGAACTTTATCCAGTCTACGAACTCTCCAAACTAACTTACTACCCAGTAAACCAGTCTCACTGTAACCGCAGCCCGCAGGATATCAGGTTCTAAGTTAACTAAGTTTTGTGCTAACCAGGTTAATTCGTTCTAATCCCTAATTGAAATAACTTAATGTCAACTGAATGAACGTTAGCGGTTACATGCGGCTTAACTACAGAATGGGAGTTAACCGCTCCACGAGTTAAGTTTGCGACTTAATAATCATTTTAAGTGGAACTTAACTAACTTAGAAAGTAATACCTAACTATACTTACTGACACTCCTTATATCGAGCTTTGAAACTTTTTAAATGCAATTATTAACAGTTTGTCGACTAAAACGTTTATGCTTCTAAAAATTATCATATGATATTTATCTCGAATAGTTATTGATGAAGGATAGAATTTTTTTTTTCATTTCATTTATTTATTTAAACTTACACTTACAGTCTAGCCAAGCGTGAAAGTCATTAAATAATACAATAATTAATATCATACAAGTCTGAATACAAAATAAATTGAATAAACAGAATGTCACAATTATAGATATACAATTATACAAATGTCAGGATAGATAATAATAATACAAATAATGTCACCAAGCGGGGTCATGTGTCAGTTATCGCGCTGGGGGTCACATTCGACTCCAGATATATACCAGCTGATGTCAGGAAGCGTGTTTCCGTGAACAAGAATATGTCGATAGAGTCGTCATGGTCCAAAATGTCATTGAGTAGTTGTACAGCCCTATGTAATGGAGTACATGTGGCGGACTTGGTGCGCGCGCGAGAATTGAGTAATCACATCTAAAAAACAACGTTGTAAAAAATATTATTACAAAATAAAGGGTTATTTGAATAATAGAGGTGCCTGGTGATGCTACTTGAGCCTCGCATAATCTTTAAAACAATAGTTATACAAACTTGAATAGTTGCGTCGCTTCTACTCAGCGCTAACACCCAGGACTGTACTCTGTGCAAAGAAACCTCATCGTATCAACAGCCTATTAACATGTCCCCACTGCTGGGGCTCAGGCCTACCCTCTGAATGAGGGCAATCGGGCTATAGTCCACCACGCTAGCCTGCGTAACCTGCATGCGCCTAAGAATTTCTTTGGCGTATGCAGGTTTCCTCACGATGTTTTCCTTCAGCGTTCGAGGGCAGTCAGTAAAATGTACTTAAGTTTTTGAGAAAAACATCTATTGGTACACGGTCCAGCTGGGGATCGAACTTCGGACCTTCCGATATGATAGGCCGCGTCTTATCCCCGACGCCACTAACAGAAGAAACCTCATATAAGCAATAAAACATTTTCACTTTGACTTCAACTCTCCCCTTGTAAGAACGACTTCCAAAAATATATCATCCCGACCTATCAATTTGTATCATCATGACCACAGATTTCTCATCACGCAGCGCATGGTACATTAAACGCTTTTTTTAATTTGCCGCGGAAAAAAGTAATTTCCCATCCCCACCGTTTACTCCCTTAGGTCCTAGAAAAATATTTCGTTGGTAAAAATCACTCTGGCTCCAAGATCGCGCCAGATTTCCCCAGAGTAGTCTCGTGCTTAGTAGCCAACGTGTGGATAATTGTAATTCTAACTAGAGTCCTTACAAATGTTTCTTGCCGCTTCCTTTACCACAGACTAAAAACTAGCTACCGAAATAAATATAATAGTATAACCACTAGAATGTTCTAGACGTTCAATGAGCGATTTCTATGAAAAATATATCCAGTATCCTATTCTAATGTTACAAATACGAATGTAAGTTTGCGAAATGCGCGCGGAAATCTTTCGCGAAAAAATTTAATCTATCAAACTTTCATTCATCACAATCTGATCAATGTATCGGAACGCGTAGGGAACTAACATGTAAACATTGTTTTTAATTTTATAGAAGAAGATAGATGAGGGTCTTGTAACAGTGGCCATGTACCATCAGGTTATTTATAGCCCCGTTTAACATCACAAAACGTAAAAAAATTAAGTACTAGATACTTTGTCTTTGGCCAAACAAAGCGGTAAATTAGGTAGACTAAGGTATTAAAAAAAAAATAGAGTTGAGACTCCAGTCGCCATAAAACTTAGTAACTGCTCTTTCGGAACTAAGGCGCAGTATAATTCACGACTTGTTTACTTTGGTAGAAAAGTAAAAGGAAAATCCAATAATATGAAAACTTGAAGGTTAGGTACCTAGCTAATGAACGAAATCGAAATTACGATAGTACGGTTTTACTTTGACAAGGTCATGAAAGCGTATGTCGTATACAATTTGGGTACGGGTTCCGTAGGACTTTTTGGCGAGATTTCATCAAAGGTGGTCAATTTAGGTGTATTGAAATTGTATATTGTGAGTTTGGTGTATATACTTAACTGACATAGCACCACAGAGGAATTAATAGTCTTCAAATAGCACACTAATGCAACAAGTACCTAAGAAAGTGTATATTGCGCTGGAAACTTCAATAAAAGCGTGTAACGACTCAATCAGTTCGTTCCTTGTTTTAAATCTTCATTAAAGCTGCTATGACTTTAGTGCGGATGTGAACTGTAGTGTGGTTCGCCTACTGGCACTAGTTTTATCCTATTTTATGGAAGCCGTGCTGAATTAGCAACAGCTTTGGACATATACAAATCAACAGCCTAATTACATGTCTCCACTGCTGGGGCTCAGGCGTACCCTCTCAACGAGGGCGTTCGGGCTATAGTCCACCACGCTAGTCCAGTACGGGTTGGTGGACTTCACATGTGCCTAAGAATTTCTTCTCCGGCGCATGCAGGTTTCTTCACGATGTTTTTTTTTTCACCGTTTGAGAGCAGTCAGTAAATGTACTTAAGTTTCAAGAAGAAAATTCATTGGTACATGGCTCAGCCGGGGATCGAACTTCGGACCTTTCGATATGATAGGCCGCGTCTTACCCTCCCGCTCATATACAGTTATATACATTATACATGTTTTAGTTATTATTTAGACAGAGATCAACAATGACAGCTCGCCTCTCCAGTCAGCTCGTGACCACGGCCAGTGTAACCTGGTCGAAACGTCGGGCAAGGTAAATAAAACTTGTTCGTGTGTAAGACCCGTAAATAATTATGAATACAAAGCGCGAAAGTCTAAAATGTACTATTTAGACAGAGGATCAAAAAGTTTAGTTAAAAGGGTTGTTGTTTCGGTGATACCCTAATAATATAACGAATTTCTTTTTCAAAAGACGCCAATTTTTTTAGGCGTACAAGAATCATAATCGGATAAAAATAAAAAGGTCCGTAATATTTCATTGGAATCACAATGAAATCTGAAATATTAAAACAACAATCTCTATTGAGGTTCCCGATAAGAATTTAGAAAAATCCAATTTCTGCTCAAAAAATCTCGCGAATCCTGCTCGAGGTCCCTGGAGATGTAATTTATTTCATGTTTTAGATTTAAGACACGAGCAGAAGCGACGCAATAGTACGGTCGACCGCGCGTCATTGGAAACAAAAACAATATAAGGTCTATTTAGACTTTCGTGCTTTGTATTCATATTTATATAATTATATACGGGTCTTACACACGAACAAGTGTAACCACTAAGTGTGACCGCGGCCAGTGTAACCTGGTCGAAACGTCGGGCAAAGGTAAATAAAACTTGTTCGTGTGTAAGACCCGTATATAATTATATGTATAATTAAGTATAAGGTCTCTCCTAGTATTGAAACTCCCTAATATACTAGGCGAGCTCAAGGTCAATGTCATTCCACTGACGTGCGTTCGACTGTACATTGTTGCCGAAAAGAGTCGACTGATGCGTAATAATTTCAAATTCAGAGCGGGATTAGTACTCATAATTATATAATTATTTACGGGTCTTACACACGAAATAGTTTTATTTACCTTGCCCGACGTTTCGACCAGGTTACACTGGCCGTGGTCACGAGCTGACAAGCTGGTAGATCAAGTCTTAAGCAACCTATAAAAACAAAAAGTAAAAAATACTTTACATTCCAAAGGTCGTGGGTTCGATTCCCAACCGAGACCAACATTTGTGTGATGAACATATCTGTTGGTTTTCGGATGCTGGGTGTTCGTATTTATTTAAAAATATTTATGTATGTTTATCAGTTGTTGAGTACCCATGTACAAGCTTCTGCTAGTTTGGGACTCAACAGCCGTGTGTGAATTTGTCCAAATATTGTTATTATTATTCGATAAATGCATAAAAAGTGCATTGTTGAGGTTGTAATGCAACATATTTCATCTTGACTGTTTGCGTTTCGATCTCATTTGCTTCATCTTGTCACTTGGACCAAGCAAACAAAAACGGACGCATTAGCGTCCGAGGCATTATGTAAACAGAATTAGTAGTCGGTAATCGAATCCCGGTCACAGCTTGTTTGCACTGAGCCATGGGGGACGGGGCACACTTCACCTTGTTTTATATTTTAAATTTTATTGCTGAAGAGGAAACCACCTACCCGAGTTGTCCGCCATTGATTTAATTATTAACTAAAGCTTACTATCTAGGTCTATCTAGGTCCCACATACGGATTCCCACCTTCGGATCCCCACATACGGATTGCTACATTCGGACAGCTACCTTCGGAGTGCAAGGTCCAGAGCACAAGGTCCAGGGACTACGTCCAGTTCACGTGCACGGGTTCCACTTCCACGGGTCTCCGCATCTGCCACTCAAGAGGATCCCGCCGGCCCTTCCACCATCTTCGCGGCAGGGAGGCGCAACCATTAAGTGAAAGCGAAAATTTAAACGGGCTTCACCCACCTACCCACACCCACAAATATATCACCTTAAATAAATATTGTTAATCTTTCAGGTATCTTCTATTTTCAATTTCTATTATTCAGAGAACCTGTAGGTTACACTGGCTATTCTGGCTGCACTATTCTGTACTGATATGTACAGTGGAGACCACGACTTGGCTAGCGTAGTGTGGGACGCCCCCCGGCTAGATGGAGCGACGCCCTGCGTAAGGCGGCTGGCAGCGACTGGATGCGGAGAACCGAGGATCGGGTTAAGTGCCGCGCATTGGGGGAGGTCTGTGTCCCGCAGTGGAGTATCCTACTGGGTGGGAAGAAGGAAAAAAATCTATTTTTCCCACCAAGGGGTGATCGCCGGGTGGGAAAAGTGAAACAGGCGTCCAGATCGAGGCTGAAAGGATACATTTTTGTGAAAAATACACTTTTTCCGCCCCTGTGGGATGGCCGCTGGAGGGAGAGTATACAAACCACTTCACATTGGTATACATTTAGTGTGTTGGCACCTTATTTTGAGAGTTTATAATAATTATTATAAAAATGTAGATAGGTAGGTACAGTAAAGTTCATAAGAGCAGTAGCACGCTAAGAGTCATTTTTCTGTACAACACGAAAACCAACTGGCCAACTGGCTGGTGTGTTTTAAACCTTATAGTCATAGCGATAAGTTATTAATTCATCGTAATATCCAGGAATATATTAGTGGACTAGTGGTTCAGGCAGAAGCCGAGGTTCGGCTGTGTTGCCAGTTTTTTGTGACAGGAATTCCTTTTTTTAATTTTTTTTACTGGAACCGGAATCTTGTTTGGGGGCACCTCAAGCCCGTGAATACACATTACAAAGGCCTTTGGCTGTACTGGAAATCGAAAATCTAAGAAAAAAAAAGTACGCTCATTTCGCTCACTTCGCTTCGCTCGGCTCCGCGCTAGCGCCACGCTCGCTTCGCGGAAGAAAGTCGTAAGTGAAACTAGTCTCTCAATCTATTGAGGTGCGAAACTGCTACTGCAGTTATGTTATGAACCTTGACTGTACATAATACTAATATGAAGACACATTACAAAAGAAATATTATCATAGATCGCTGTCAAGACATATGATTAATGATTTCCTGTACATGTTTCCGTTCTCATATTATAAGTCTATGTTAATAATATTACTATTACTGGCAATAAATTATAACATACTCGATCAGAGCATCCATTGGGCTTAGGATTTTCAATATTATTTCCCGATATATTGGGAACTGTAATTACAGTGGTATTATTGCAAATAGGATGAAAGGCAGTGGAAAATTAATGACTAGAAACCATGTAAAGTGGGTTTTGAATAGGTTGGAATAAGTACCCATAATTATTAAGTATAGTTTATTCCTTTAAGTTGATTGCAATAAAGATATTTTATTTATTTATTTTATTATTCCAGCAGTGGACTGGTGGAGGCTGATGATGAAGATGGACATACTTTACCCATAAAATTAAAACCTATTTTCTATATCACTAGCCGATGCCCCGCGACTTCATCCGCGTTATAAAGTATACTATTTATATATTATTCACAAATTTTAACATGTTCTAATCATGTCAATTTCTTAGTTTTAAAGTTTGTCAATAGATGGCGTTAGGTGTATTTTACACCCCGCTATCATTTGGTTCTTCGCAATATTAAGTTAAGCGTGCAAATTATCTACCAGTTCTACCTCTTTATTATTAGTATAGATTATTAGTTGGGGCAGAAAGGTTCTCGAGTGGCGTCCACGTATCGGAAGACGCAGTGTAGGCAGGCCTCCCACAAGGTGGACCGACGATCTGGTGAAGGTCGCGGGACCCAGCTGGATGAGGTTAGCGCAGGACCGGTCGTCGTGGAGATCCTTGGGGGAGGCCTTTGTCCAGCAGTGGACGTCTACAGGCTGATATGATGATGATTAGTATCAAGAAGTTTCGAATCTCTTGGTATCTTGCATATTTAGTATCGGAACCTATGGTGTCATTTACAGGGGGGGTGCGGACAAAGGAAGCGGAGTAGCGGGAGGAGGTAGCTAATACAAATTTATATGGAGTTTGAAAATGAGAATGTGTGAGTGAGTTACAATATTGTAATCCATTTGAGACGATTTTGACACCCATAGAACGCTCTTTTACGCCTCTATAAGGGGCCGCGGCCGCCAACCAAAGAGATCTTAGGATCTCTATTTATTTATCTATACTAATCATAGAGTTAGCTCTATGATTAGTATAGATTAAAACGATGGCACCAACACTGTTAAGTGATCCACAATTCGTCTGACAACAACAAAAAGCCCTCATTATCCGAAAGGCAAAGAATCGCCGATGATGGGCCTTCAATACTTTTATTTCTCCCAGCGAGGCTCGTTAGAGGATGAATATATGTATTATGATAATACGAACAGACAACTTTTGCATTATGTATGTAAGGAATAGTGGGTAAATCAAATAAGAATATTTTGCGCTAGCGCATCAGGCCTGGGGTTTCGCGCAAAATATTAAAAATATACGCCTTGTCTTTTCTCGTTCAACGAATGAAATGAACGAGATATTCTGTTAATTTCTTTTCATCACACTTGCTCGTTATGGGTCTTATTATATGAGTGCCTAAAGAAACAATGGCCTATATATACCCGCGGGAGAATAATGAAAATCAGTACAATATTGTACCCCTAGGGCTGTAATGTGTAGCTGGCTGTACATTAAGTTAAATTGAGTAGTTAACTTGACTAAACTTGACTAAACTTGGCTTAACTTGACTAAATTCACTAAATTGATTAAATTGACTAAATTGACTAAACTTGACTAAACTTGACTAAACTTGACTAAACTTGACAAAACTTGACAAAACTTGACTTGAGTTATATAAAGGTAATTAAATTTAACTTAATTAATTTAATAAACTTAAATAAATTCAGCAAAGTAAAAGAAAATAAATTTGTTCCCTTGTGTCGTAGGTATTTATTTCCTCGCAAATGTGATGAAAAACATTGTGTGCATGACGGGTAGTAAGGGTATTACAAACTCGAGTCATTAAAATCCATCCGCCTTCGGCGTCGGGCTTCTAACAGACTCTCGTTTGTTACTACCCTTATTGCACAATGTACTGTTATTCATTCATTCATTTTTAGTCTTGATTGCATCATAAAAACGAAATCTGGAAGAAAGATAAGACCGCCTAGATGTACCTTCTTAGTCTACTGTATTATTTTGTTCTGTTTTTTTAATTATGTGCAATAAAGAGTATTGAATTGAATTGAAAAACGTAGGTAGTCAGTAAAACAAATTCCTAGATAGAAACACAGCTTAGATTAATGAATGTTATACGTAGCAAGGCCTTTTCTCTGCCCTTCAGATTGTAGGTAATGAATGGATGATATACCTATGTTAGTTTCTTCATTCATTCATTCCTTATTACTCTTTCACTTATTCATCTGAACTGCAGTGTGCATCGCCGCCTGGCACTGGTTGTGTCATTTTTGTGGAAGCCGTGCTGTAACTGTTCAAATCCACTTGTGTTGCAAATGAAGACTAAGACAGAATACATATCCTAAGACCTGGCGGGTAACCTGGGAAACCTAAGTTATTAATAAATGACAGAAACATCTTTAAAAACATGGTGAAAAATTCTATGTATAACTCTTAGGGCCTCTTACACCGCTTGCTGATAAAGTCCCAGATACCCTATCTGCAGGTTATCTGACAGATAGCCTGTTTTTTTGGTTTCACAGGTATCTGATTGCCTATATCTTATATATTTTATACTAGCTTTTTCCCGCGGGTTCGCCCGCGTAGAAAAGTTATTCCCGTGTACATTGTGAAACAGCGCCCTCTATGTAGGCGTTTTGTTACTTAGGGGGTATTAGTGGACGCCCCACGACTTTGTCCGCGTTACAAAGTAGCCTATATGTTATTCCAGGATATAAGCTATCACTGTACAAAGTTTCATCAAAATCTAATCGGTAGTTTTTACGTGAAAGAGTAACAAACATCCTCACATCCAAACATCCTTGCAAACTTTCGCCTTTATAATATTAGTAGGATAGTCTATCACACAGATTTATCTGATGGATTAGTTTATCACTAAGATTACTATCTGTAACAATATCAGGAAGTGGTGAAAGAAGCCCTTAGATTATTAAAAACTTGTATATACCTATAACTTTTTTTAAGTAAACGTTCCATTATCGTACCTGGAAATGGCTGCCCGATCGATAGATGGATCTTTTCGAACTCCAACGAGTTTTCGAACAAGTTAAATTGGCTCCACTTGGAATATTTAGCGTGCTGTACTGTTTGGGGAGATGTTGGGGAATGCTCTTAACATTGGGGAGGGACTTAACATACGGGGCGGATCGTGCTTGATTGGTTTCGGGGTAAGTGATGGACTGGAGCGAGGGTCGCAGGCTGCAGGGCCTTTTTTAACGTGGGGATGCTATGCGTTCCCCACCTTCTGGGGGGAAGGCGAGGTGATGTGGGACTCCCACCCACTAAAACCCGACAGTGGCCTTCGCCTAAAGTGGGGATGTTATGCATACCCGACCTTCTGGGGGGAAGGCGAGGTGATGTGGGACTCACACCCACTGAAACCCGACAGTGGCCTTCGCCTAAAGTGGGGATGTTATGCATACCCGACCTTCTGGGGGGAAGGCGAGGTGATGTGGGACTCACACCCACTAAAACCCCACGGAAGCCTTCGATAAAATGGGGATATTATGCATTCCCCACCTTTTGGCGGGGTGATGTGGGACTCCCACCCACTAAAACCTCCACGGTGGCCTCCGGCTAACGTGGGGGATGTTAGGCACACCCGACCTTCTGGGGGGAAGGCCGCGGCCGGGTGATGTGAGACTGCCACCCACTGAAACCTGGATAGCGATACCGTGTCTGTATTCGTTGCCCCAGAGACTACAGGGCCTACCCGAACTGTCCAAAATGAATGTAATTTTGTAGGTGCTTCTGCCTAGCCCGTCAGGGACATGACGTGAAGATGTACCTATGTTTTGTATATACTTTAGAAACAAAAAATCTAAATGAAAGTTAAAAATAAAGAAATGTATAAAGTAGTGGTAGATGTAGAAATGTAATAACAATTGAATGTAAGATTATGTGCAAAGGCGGACTTATCCCGCTAAGGGATCTCTTCCCGACCTTAACTGAAAGGATTAGTCGCGTTTAGTACCAAAACTCGATAGTAAAGCATAGGAGAGGAACTTTGTGGGTTAATAAAGGAAAGAACAGGATAAAACTTATCAGTTGAACCAATCATATCTTAACCTATGAGACGTTGATCCTCCATACATTCCCACTCGATTGTGTAAACCTAACAGGGGGGTATTTACCCCCTCCCCTAAAAACTTTTCGTACAACAACGACGATTGGCTGAGCAATCCCAAGTTTTCCAAATAGGCTGATTAAAGTCCCAACGATTCGAAGAAGTGGCTGATTGAGGAGGCGAAGAAGTTTCGTGTCGATTTTCAAGTAAAAAGGGCCGATATACCTTTAAAAAACGTTGTACGGTCGACCGCACGTCAGTGGAAACACTTTGACCTTGAGCTGGCCTAGCCTAATAAGGAGTTTCAATACTATAAGAGACCAAATTATACTGGTTTTGTTTCCACTGACGTGCAGTCGGCCGTACTACAAAATTTTAATCCTATTTCTTAACTTTATAATATTCATATTTAAAACTACGACTAGCCTATAAGGACTTGTTTCCAATCGGCCGTGAAACCTGATAAAAAAAATTGGAAGGCATTTTGAAATTCCGCCCCGACGAGGAAGTAGCCGCCAGTAACAGCTTGTGGGATATAAATAAAGAAGTTTGAAGTGGGTGTTTGCAGTAAAACATGATCATTTCTTATTCAACGTTACACCTACAAGCGCCGCGGCCGGGCGGGGGTACAATAAGGGTTGAACCATATCTGTCAACAAGGAATCGCACTTTTGCCGTCAGTGCTGCGGCGTGTTATAGCATGCTATAGCACGATATCGCGTGCGATCGTATGCTGTCGCGTGTCCTTGCTGGCAGAACGTCATTTGCTACAAAGAGCGAGAAACAGCGGGTGTGCTATAGCGCGCGGTAGCACGCGTCAGCACTCCATCGCCCCTGCCGGCGCTGCGCGGGCGCATCGCCGGTGCAGCCGCGCGCTATGGCACACCCGCTGTTTCTCGCTCTAGCACATCTCGATATGAAAAAGTGCGATTCCCTGCTGACAGATCTGATGTGGTCCAACCCTAAGAACTTTCCCGCTCACATCCCGAGTGCCACGAGAGTCACGTGACACGCGTCAGTCAGACATTGAATAATACAATACAAAAAACGCGTTACGAAAGAAATAAAGTTTCGTGTTATAGAAAAACTCCAGCGTCGCACCAGGGACGTACTCAAAACACTAGGGGGTCAATGTTATTTGGCTAACTGTAATGGTAAAGTTGAGTTTGCGCTCGAGCTGATCTACGGAAACGTCAAACACAATATTGGTATATATTTTTAATAAAAAGTGTTATACGTACAGCCATAGAAAAAATAAACAACAAATTTAAATTAAAATAAAATCCCTAGGTACCAAAAGCGGTGCCTATCGGAACACTAAAATGGCAATGATTAAAACTTGGTAATTTGCACTCTATTGAGAGAGCACACACTACCACAGAGTAATAAAAATCAGGGTAAAGAGTAGTGTTGTCCGTTCAAATATTACGTTAAAAATATACAACAACCAGCTTTTGTCCGCGGTGTCACCCACGTTAAATAATAGCCTATGTGTTATTCTGATGTACAAATCTATATTACTGTAGTTAAGTTTCACCAAAATCCGTTGGGTAGTTTTTGCGTGAAAGATTAGAGTAACAAACATCCTGGCAAACTTTAACGTTTATAATAGTTAGTAGGATTTCTATTAAAAACAGTAGTGTTTGTTTTGAGACCCTTTTCATGGCAACAACTGGACATAAGAAATCTAAAAATGTTACAGTTTTTGGATATCAGTATCAGTTATATGTCAAAAATATATTTATTTTATTTTCTTCTTTGTTTCTTTGCCTGAAATAACGGATTAGGTACTTCCTTTTTTCGGTTCTCAAGATATCATGACCCCCATCCGCCTATGCCGCATCCGGCCCTGGTCTTCCACAGCGGGACCCATTAATCATCTATAACGCGTGCGGCGTCGTTGGGAACACTTTCTGCGTCAAAACTGGGGTAATTTGTTGGGGACCAGTCGCTCGCCGCGTAACAAGCCACTTTGGTACATGTCTCATAAGTTGACACGATACAATTTAGAAGGAAGTGTTAATATACATATAAATGGAGACATGGAGTCTGTGCTTTGTGAGAGACAGGAGCGAGGATGTGACTGGCATTGAAGCTTCCGTCACTTTATGAAACGTGTCAAAAATAATAAACATAACAGAGATTAGTATCAGCATACATTACTACACAACACTTATACCTAATGTATGGCTGGGAGACTTACCTTCATAGATTTGTGATGGGGCTCTTTGGAGGCTTACGCAGCCTCATGTCACTGTGACCATTACTGATCTAACAGTGATCAGAAAAATTCAAACTTCAATAGATACTCAGCGGCTTGACGCTAAATAGCATGCTAATAACCATGAATCAAAAAATTTAGCCACTCCCATTTGGATCAGTAATAAAAGCATTCCATGGGTGTCAAAATCATGTCAAAATAATCACAAAATTATGACTCACTCACACATTCTCATTTTCAAATTCAATAGTGAAAAGATACTTCCACCTCCTCCCGCTACTCCGCTTCCTTTGTCCGCACCCCCCTGTAAATGGCACCATAGGTTCCGATACTAAATATGCAAGATGCGATCTCCACAGGGAGCGCGCGCGCGACCAAATAGGGTTGAGAATCTTGCTAATAATAATCGGTGACATTTTTTTGTTCCTTAAAAAAATCTACATAAGCCGCCGAAGACTTCCTGCACTGGGCTAGCGAGGTGTTCTACCCGTACGCCTTTGCAGAGAGGGGGGTACGCCTGCCTCATTAGGGATGCTTGGTGGGGCCATATTCATACGTTGCATCTTTCGCAGAACAACGGCCGTTGGGGGAGACCTTAGACCCAGTATACTCTACGGGGCAGACATGTTAAAATTCAAAAAATTCAAAATTCAAAAGTATTTTATTGCATGTAAGTACACTGGGTACATTTATACAACGTCAATTTTTTATCTACCACCGCCTCCAAGGTGTTATATAGAGCTGGGAAAAAGAAGCGGCGCAACAAACTACCGCAACACATCTTTTAAAATCAAGTTTGTACATAACATTATTTTGTAAAGATTGTGCGAGGCTGAAGTAACATTAACACCAGGCATCTTTGTCATTTAGATAATCGACTGTCCTATAATAAGGTTTCTTACAAAGTTGTTGTTTAATGTAGGTCTTAAATTTTCTGTCATTTATATTTAAGATTTCTTCTGGTAGTTTGTTGTAGAAGCGTATACATTGCCCCGTGAATGATTTACTGACCTTACTAAGCCTTAACTGTGGTGGTACAAGTTTGTTTTTGTTTCTTGTAACATAAGCTGTGTTTATGTCACAGTGCCTCAAAAAGAGAGATATATTTTTGCGGACATACAAGTTCTTGAGTAGAGACCGAGGACCTGTACGCGCAGCGTGAGACACCCCTCCGCAAGTTCGATCGACGACCTAAAGAAGGTGGCCGGAAGCAGGAAGGTTCGAATGTCTTTGGTGGCGCGCGCGCTCCCAAGGAGACTGCATCTTACATATTTAGTATGGGAACCAATGGTGCCACTTACAGGGGGGGTGCGGACAAAGGAAGCGGAGTAGCGGGAGGAGGTTGCTAATACAAATTTATATGGAGTTTGAAATGAGAATGTGTGAGTGAGTCACAGTATTGTCATACATTTGACACGATTTTGACACCATAGAATGCTTATTTTACGCCTCTTTATGGGACAGCGAGCACGCACCAAAGAGATCTTAACTCTATGGCCGGAAGCGGCTGGATGCGGCGGGCGGAGGACCGGGTGTTGTGGCAGTGGACGTTGAAGGACTGGCATGATGATGATTTGATCCACATACCTTCTGCGTGTTGACTTCCCTCGTGGATATGCCCATCTTCTCGTGGTGTCGCAGCTGCACTGGGTATATGATCTGGTAGTAGTGCGCGCCGATGTTCCGGACCAGCTCCTGGTTCTGTCGGTACTCGCGTAGCAGCCGCTCCACTTCGCCTGCAACAAGAGACAACAATGAGCTTGGGAACGGTCTTTTATTTTTATTTCTTATGAATATACAACTTTTAACTTGAAATATATTGACATTTATATTTTTTCTCTAGCACTTCAAATTGAAAAGCAAAAGAGCGTCAGTGGCCTCGGGGATAAGACTCGGCCTATCATACCGAAAGGTCCGAAGTACGATCCCCGGCTGGACCATGTACGAATGGGTTTTTTCTCGAAACTTATGTACATGTACTGACTGCTCTCAAACGGTGAAGGAAAACATCGTGAGGAAACCTGCATACGCCGAAGAAGAAATTCTTAGGCGCATGTGAAGTCCACCAACCCGCACTGGGCTAGCGTGGTGGACTATAGCCCGAACGCCCTCGTTGATAGGGTAGGCCTGAGCCCCAGCAGTGGTGAGATTAATAGGCTGTTGATGATTTCAAATTGCGTCACAATATTTTTTCAAAGATTTGTGAAAATTAATTTGTCAATTTTTTTCTTGTCAGCTAGTGGGACGTCATCGTATGTGAGAACGGGGCGGCGCGGGTGTCCGCGGGGTCAGTGACGTCAGATAACCGACCGTCAGCTATTTCTCAAAAAAAAAAAAAATTGTCATTGTGCAGAAATCAGCTAACTTCACACAACCGCCAAAAAACTCCGCGGGGACTACACAACTCGGTTACAAACACCCGACAAGTCGCTATTGACGCAGGAAAATAAGCAAAGATCAAAAGGGCGTCAATTCCTGTAATCAATTTAAAGTCGCCTTCGGTGCTTCTTTAATTCAATAACAAACTTAATCAGAGCCTAAGAACCCAAACAAGATTTGTTTAGCAGTGGCTCTGGAGCCGAACGAATTAGCATAATGTATTCAATTTCGCGCCTGCGAAGAGCTCCAGTCAGAAATGAGTCGCGAATGGAAATTCAAATTCGGTCAAGAGATTTCTTCAAATCCTCAAGTAAGTTTGACGCTGAGTGAGTTTGAGTTCTACGAAAAAGAATTTAGAGAATACTCTGAAAGTGACTATCCAGCGCAAGCGGCCAACATTGCAAACAAAACAATTTGCATTTTTTTCTTTTTAGGGTTCCATACTTTAAAAGGAAAAGAGGAACCCCTGGATCTCTTCGTTGTCCGTCTATCTGTCTGTCAAGACCATAGAGTTAGTATACTAGCTATAGAGTGCGCGCATCGCTCATTGCCCATTGTACCAAGTGTAAGCAGGTGTTCTATGGACGCTTCTATATAGATTTTTTCTAGATCGTTCTTTTCCGTGAATCGTGTTTACAGCTTGGCACTGCACATTTCACCATGATTACTCCAAATCTAAATAAATATCGGCGAGAGCAACAATCAGCGCTACTGACGTGTTGTGACTAGTAGCGTCGCCCCGAACATGCGCGTTCTATGTATACTAACAACTCTCTGGTCAAGACCCTTTTCCTCAGGAACGCGTGGAGGTATCAAGTTGAAATTAATATCAAGTAACTCAGGTCTGCAATGCCTTAGAGCTGCAAAAAATCAAATTTTTGCCTTAAATAACGCAGTCAAAAGTGATTATAAACTTTTTGCGTAAACTGTCCGCCACCTATGTCGATGCTTGATGTCAATAGTTTATCAACGGCCAAGTTAAGTTTGTACCTTAAGCAATGTTCGGGTTTTAGACAGAATTGACGTTAAAAAGACAATATTGTATTCCAATTTTGAATAAACGATTTAATTTTCATTTCATTAACTTCAGTAATGTTGGGGGAAACTTAAAACATTCTTGGAAAAAGCGTGAAAAAACTTCGAGTCTCGATTCCCACGATGGACGAACTATTTACATACCTACAAGTCTGTACGGAAACCTCGGTGCGCAAGTCCGACTCGCACTTGGCCGGTTTTTAAGGTACTTATAGTAGTTAGATTTAAAGACAGTTGTTTTAATAAATTCATATAAAGTACACTATAATGTACTGAAAAAAGAAATACATAAACAACAGTGTCCAAACCTAAATATGCGATCTTAACGCTCGTTACTATATAAAAAAATAAATTATTCTGGCCTCTTACGTCCGGTTCCCACAACGTCCAACAATCCTCGAAGGTCCAATTCCCCTAACGTCCAATCCTCGAATGTAAAATTCCCCTAACGTCCAATCCTCGAAGGTCCAATTCCCCTAACGTCCAATTACCCAAACGTCAAATTCCCCTAACGTCCAATGCTCAAGTTATATCTGAATCCACGCCACAGTAAAAGTGTCTTGCCATTTCGGCTTGTGCGATTTATTCAGTCTCATCAAAGTTGTTTTCTTTGAAAAATCTTAACTTTACTGTTATGTGCACTTGAAAGTAAAAGGCAACCGAACACTACCATTACAAAATTGCAATGGTTCAGCTAACCCCGCGGCCATAACGTCGGCCGGGACATAAACCTTTGGCTTTTACGACCATCTTAAAGCCAACAATGGGCGGCTAGATTGAAACTCATTTAGGTCATAAGTGCCACTCCGGAATGGACGGTTAAAATTAACATTTATATGGAATGAAAAACCTTAAGGTGAACGACTAACAAGGCACGGAGACGTGGAGATTTTAGGACGTCTCAAATTTGAAATTTTCGCGAATTAAAATTCATGGGAAATTTTGCGATAGAAAAAAACAAGAAAAACCCGAATTTAAAATTTCCTACATAGAAAAACGATTTCGGGAAAGTAAAGTATCCTAACAAACCTCATTTACTGCTCTGTTTTAATACATCTCTCATGAAGTATTGTATGACTAATGAATGAATGAAAACCAAAGAGTTTATACTTCCAAAGTTCGAGCAAGTTGTTACTGGCTCACGCTTTGTATTCATGCGAACTCCTTGGTTGTGACAGCCATTAGCGCGCTGAACTTTTTAAAAATAGATTTTGTAGAAGCTCTCGCATTCGTATAGAAAAAATGTATTCCGAACATTAAAAATTTTTGAAATCGGTCCACAATTGACGGAGAAATCGGTGAACATACTTAACCTTTAGAGTGTGGCTGTCAAAATGCCAAAACTTTGTAGAATGTGGAACCCAAATGGGTGCCTACCACACACAGGGGTTTTTTTTTGCGCTTTCCCACTAAAATATTTTTTTCTCAGATTTTACTGAAATGCAAAGGTATACTTTAGGTAATAGACATAGCCAGATTAATAATGTACGTAGTTTCATTTTTTCCCTGTACTATTTGTCTGCTAGTAGTTGGAAATTATGACAAAACTTTTACAGTACTAATAAATATCAAGTTAAACGCAATTTTATTAAAATTTAAAGAAATTTCAGAATACCTTAGTGTTTTATTCTACACTACATCCTATTAGAAATATGAGGAAACAATAAAACACCATACCCCAGTAAATTTTTTTTTAGAAACACATGTTTCAAATTTTGAGCGGAATGAGTCATGCGCTCGGATTCGACCTCAAGTGGGTGTCGTATTTCATGCCTATACTAATTGATAAAACAACGTAGCGGGTTCAATCTTGTATAAACAATAACTTGAGGACATTATCTAAGTACAATAAAAGCATCACAAGTGTAGATGTAATAGTTTATAATTTGCAGGTAAACAAAAAGTGGTCTAATTACGTTCATACAAATATCTGATTTTACTAAAATGTAAATAACAATAAAACTTGTTATTTATTTTGAACACAATTTATAATTCAAAAAGTGTGGTAACAAGGCTATAGTTTAAGTACAAAACAAAGTTTCGTTTCATAGAAATATTTCGAGAACAATGGTCTTAGAATAGTAAACAATTTAGTGGTTTCAACAAAAAAAAAACGAAGAATAATATGGATATGACTTATGTCATGTTTTTGTTTGGACACAATTTAAGCGATTGATGCCACAATACCTACTACTGGTACACAAGATGAATTAGTGTATTTTGACAAAAATACAAAATGTACATGTAATAAAAAATTACACAATTTAAGTTATTGATGACAAAGTACTACTGGTATGTACACAAGATGAATTAGGTAGGTAGTAAACAATAATTAAATAATAATGTAAATAAAAATAATACAGTGACTATTGACCTCACAGCTGAGGACTCCCGTAGTAGTTAGGCGTGTCCCCACCGCCCGAGCCGCCGCGAAAAAGAAAAGTGACGCGTTGATGTCTTTTGTATGAAATAAGTACCTTTATTAAATTCCTTTATTTTTTCTTTTCTTTCCTTTATTTACCTTTATTAAATTCAGTTAAAATTACCCTAGCCGGGGGCACTGTCAAGTAATTACCTCGTTACCAAAACAAACTCAAATAAGAGAGAACAATCTGTGCTAATTACATATTCACTGTGCAAATTCAGACCAATTCTTAAAAAACGCTGGTCATTAGTAATTTTTTCACAAGCGGTTCTCGAAAAAATATATTTTGACGAATGAAAAAATGCACTGATTGGTTCGTCATTTTTTTGGATAATTTTAATAATGACTTAATCAACGCATACACTGGTGTGCGTGCGGTGTGTAAATAGCAAATTAACCACGACAGAGAAACGAGATGGTTTATTCTGTGCGAACTGACATAAAATATGACATTTTTTTGGCCTAGCAATTTTTCTGACAATTAAGTATTTAGGGAAAGTGTATGATTGATTGATACTAACTTTTAATCAACATGGCCCTAGTATTACGGTATACGCCGAAGAAGGAATTCTTAGGCGCATGTGAAGTCCACCAACCCGCACTGGGCTAGCGTGGTGGACTATAGCTCGAACACCCTCGTCGAGAGGGTAGGCCTGAGCCCCAGCAGTGGGGACATTTAATAGGCTGTTGATTATGATGATAGTGACTGGATGCAGATCCTTTTGTCATAACTGAGCTAGATAATCCCTTCGCTTCGATAATCCCAGCGCGGTCGGTGTGGACGTGACAGGCGCATGCCGCGGCCGAGCATGCGGGCGAGGCATGCGCCTGTCACGTCCACACCGACCGCGCTGCCGCGCGAGGCGGGCCGCGGCCGCGACGGCTCGCCCGGTCTGGACGCACCTAATGATATTTAAAAGACAATTAGCTACTTTAGTAGCATATAATTTACAACATTTTATGACGAATGTTAGTAGTAATACAAATAAGCTTATACATTTTTTAGGTTAGATACCATGACAATAAAAAAATCCGCTAATGATGGTTTATCAGTGTTAAACCAGAGGAAGGGATTATCTAGCTCAGTTATGACAAAAGGAAAGCACAATTTTATTCAATTATTACATCAAAACATTCGGGGCTTTTCTGACAGCAAAGTATTAGAGTTATAATTATATTTGGAAAAATACAAATTGGATATAATCTGTCTAACTGAACATTGGCAAGTACACCGCAGGCCTTTGTAAATTACGATAATTATAACGTTATAAGTTCTTACACTGTGCTTTTCATTATGAATAATAGGAAAGTAAAAATAAAAACATGAATTAGCTAAAGAAAACATTTGTGTTAATACAAATCTCTGCAATACGGAAGTATAAACAAAACTCTACAAGTCGGAAAAACAAATGAAGATTGTTTTGGCGCTTCATTTAGCCATTATTTTTCATTTCCATCATTGAAGAAATGGTATTTTGCCCAAATCTATGTTAATTTAAAGAAATAGTTAAAAGTAAATTATAACTAGTAGTTCCGTGAGAACAGTAGACCTCGCCAGCCCTTATAAACCAAACCTAAAAGAAACCAACAAAAGTCAACTTTGGAAACAGAAAAAGTACCTACTAAAGTGACAAAAATTAGCACTTTAAAGCTTAATATTTCGCAAACGGATCCCTGAATCGAAAAATGTTTATCACACACCCGCGATATTTTTGAAAGACCCATCCAACGATATCTCACACTATGGGATTCACAAGAAAAAAAAAGTTCACTCCCACTTTGCGAGTATGGTAGGTACTCTAAAAAAAATGTTTTTCAAAATTTTATTCTACTCATTTTGTAGGTTTAATTAATTTATACATATGCCAAATTTTAGTCAAAATCGGTTGAAAAATGCGACCTGTAGAGAATTACAGACAGACAGACAGACAGACAGACAGACAGACAGCCGGACAAGAGCATTTTTGGCCAGTCTCGAAACGTAGACGCTTCGCTCGCTTCGCTCGCTCGGTCAATAAAGTCATCTCATATATAAAAGGCGAAACTGACTCACTCACTGACTGACTGACTGATCAACGCACAGCCCAAACCGCTGAACCTAGAGACTTGAAATTTGGCACAGAGGTACCTCATATAGCACTGACGTCCACTAAGAAAGGATTTTTCAAAAATCATCCCCTAAGTGGGTGTAATAGGGGTGCAAAGATTGTATGAAAGTCCTTCATTTTTAAAGTTGGAAACCTGAAACATTGTATTTAGGCTATTCGTTAAAAACCAATGAACACGTGTTTCAGCGAATTTGAAAATTCCACCCCTAAGTATGTAAAATAAGAGTATTCTCCATCGCCGAAAATAAGGGATGAAACGCGCACAGCCTAAACCGCTGAAGCTAGAATCGTGAAAATTTATATTTAGGCTTTTAGTTTAAAAACAATAATGATGTGTTTCGCGAATTTTGAAAATTCCACCCCTAAGTATGAAAAATAGGGGATGAAACGCACAGCCTAAACCGCTGAGCCTAGGAACGTGAAATTATAAATTTACTCTTTTATTTTAAAAACAATAATGATGTGTTTCGCGAATTTTGAAAATTCCACCCCTAAGTATGTAAAATAGGGGATGAAACGCACAGCCTAAACCGCTGAGCCTAGGAACGTGAAATTATAAATTTACTCTTTTATTTTAAAAACAATAATGATGTGTTTCGCGAATTTTGAAAATTCCACCCCTAAGTATGTAAAATAGGGGAAGAAACGCGCACAGCCTAAACCGCTGAGCCTAGAGACTTGAAATTTTGCAGAAAGGTTCCTCTGTGATGTCTACTACGAAATGTATTTTTACCGCGGGAAAACTTGCGGGAAAACCTTTTTTACGCGGGCGAAGTAAAAATATGCTTTTTACAATTATTACTTAACTTTATGTTAATTAAATTTTACATCGCTCTGTAATTGACTGGAGATAACTGTTGATAATCCTTTGATAATATAAATTTAAACACTCTCCAAATTTGGTCCCAATCGGACCAAAGGTTAGCCAACAAAGCCAAGCCTGACGACTGACGTACGCGGACGGACGGGATTGAGCTACTTGGTTTTCCGATACCTAGTTAAATGTTATCGATACAGAACACATTTATGCGTAAATTGGAAAATCTTTTTCTTCGCGATTACAATACTTCCTCTGCCCGTAGTACGTACCTCTGGTACTACGGTCAAGAAAGTAAAAAAAAAGTTATTATGTACAATGTTTTACAACAGAGTTCCTTTTTCATCTTTTTAGTTTTGTAGAGCGTCAGTGGCGTCGGGGATAAGACGCGGCCCATCATATCGAAAGGTCCGAAGTTCGATATCCGGCTGGGCCATACCAATTAAAATGCCACCTTCCGGCTCCATCATCAGACCCTGGTAACCATCTACGATCAGAGTACCTGTCAAGACAAATCAAACGAGCCCAAACTCGATGGGTTTGCATGATTTTATTACAGAGTTCCCGTGGCCACCTTCCACTTCCATCATCATATCAGCTCAGTGACACCATTATATTGCATTGTCATCCGACTTACATACGTATGTAATATTTCAGCTCAATTAAACATCAGGAAGTGGGTCAAAATTCACTTGCAAGATTTGACCCACACATACATACTAACAGGGCAAGTTAAAAAAAAGCTAAATCTCATATATAAAAGGCGAAACTGACTCACTCACTCACTGACTGATCAACGCACAGCCCAAACCGCTGAACCTAGAGACTTGAAATTTGGCACAGAGGTACCTCATATAGCACTGACTTCCACTAAGAAAGGATTTTTCAAATCATCCCCTAAGTGGGTGAAATAGGGGTGCAAAGATTCTCATATATAATTTATAACTCAAGAACGGATCGACGGATTTTGATGAAACTCGGTACATTTATAGCTTATATCCTGGAATAACATGTAGGCTACTTTTTACCGCGGTAAATTGTTCCCGCGGGAAACTCGATAACGGCTGAACGGATTCGGATGAAACTTGGTACAGTGACAGCTTATATCTTGGGATGACATATGGGCAACTTTTTACCGCGGTAAACTTTTCCCGCGGGAAAATTATTAAATTTTGATGAAACTTGGCTAACCTAACCTAACCAAACCTAACCTAACAGTGATAGTTTATATCCTGGGATAATATTTATGCAACTTTTTACCGCGGTAAACTTTTCCCGCGGGAAAAACATTTAATTTTGATGAAACTTGGTACAGTGATAGCATATTAGTGTGGCTGACGGAACGGAAACCTCCGTGGGCGACCGGATTTAATATTTAGGCTTTCAGTTAAAAAACAATAATGACGTGTTTCGGCAATTTTGAAAATTCTACTCCTATGTGTGTAAAATAAAGCGTAACACACACTGGGCGGCGGCGCTGCGAAAGCGTTGCGGCGGCGAAGGTTTGTATGAATAACGCGCCGCGCCGCCGCCGCTTTGATGTAAAGGGCTTCATACTATTTCGAACATTACAGAAAAAAACCGCAACGCTTTCGCAACGCCGCCGCGCAGTGTGTGTTACGCTTTAGTGATGAAACGCGCACAGCCCAAACCGCTGAGCCTAGGAACGTGAAATTTTATATTTAATCTTTTAGTTTAAAAACAATAATGATGTGTTTCGCGAATTTTGAAAATTCCACCCCTAAGTATGTAAAATAGGGGAAGAAACGCGCACAGCCTAAACCGCTGAGCCTAGAGACTTGAAATTTTGCAGAAAGGTTCCTCTGTGATGTCTACTACGAAATGTATTTTTACCGCGGGAAAACTTGCGGGAAAACCTTTTTTACGCGGGCGAAGCCGCGGGCAAAAGCTAGTTGTAATATAAAAAGAAGGAGGTTAGCAATTCGACCTGTATGGTTTGAAAAAAATAATTCCCTACTGTAGAAGGCACAGGTAGAAGGCGTATCCACATTATTACTTGTGTACGATTGCCAACTGTCAGTCCGCAAGTATGGGCGAGACCCGTTTGGGTCTGTCATGACCCGTTACCGTTAGTTTGTTGAAATATCGTACATTACAGGTAAAAATATGAGTAAAGCATAGTATTAATAGAAATGTGACTAAATTTACTATGAGTAGCATCATAAATACATGTGGATAGATCAAACTTTATGCCAGAAAATCTAAGAAAAATGTCGTAGGAAAATGCCACGATCATGCCATGCCATCACTTCAACCACTGTTTTTTACTCAAAATGCAAACGTAATTACAATCTTATATAATTAAATTGATTGTTACTTATATTTCAGCAGGATTCCTTGTGATAAGTCTAAAATAAACTGTTTGAACCACGATTTGGTGACAATTTAGGGAGAGACAGCCGCGCCGAAACGGGTGTCGTATCAAAGATAGTTTTCTCACCTTTTTTTCACTAACAACCGCATTTTTACTGTTTTGGCAACGAAAGTATTTTATTCTGACCCATTTGCAGCAAATCAAAGCGAGTAAAGTTTAATATCGTCGCTTATTTCCGTACTAATGTGCCTGCGTGTCGCCGACGCCCATTTGGGTTCTTTAACACTCAGTGGACATTTGACAGGACACCCAAATGGGTCGATTAACACTCTAAGGGTTAAAAGGAAAAAAAAAATACATACAGCCGAACATTTTGGAAGTCGGTAAAAACCACGATTGGCCTAGAAGGACTTTGTTTCCAATTGTTCTAAAAATTTTTTTCCAAATTTAAGTTGTTTGAGAAGGCTAAGACATAAACAAGTTAAAACACCAGTACAAGAAATATAAACTTATCCGCGTTATGGGGGTTCCGTCAAACTTATTAATTTACCGTTCGTCGAGGGTTCCGGACGTAATTAATTATTATTTTGATTGGCAGCTCAGGGACGGGTCCTTTCATCGGATCGACGCGCCCGTCGAACGTAGAGGGCCCATGGAGCTAGATTTATGTACAAGGAGCTGGAATCTGTATATTGAGGGTAATAAAATGAAACAGCTTTTGAGAAATGAACGATGGCCAAAAGTTTAAAACTGGTCCTACTGGTAGTAGGTATATTTTTCAAATTTTTGCGAAAATGTGTTCTCGATAACACATAGGTACCGAAAAACCAAAATGTCAATTCCGTCCGTCCGTTCGTCCGTCACGCTTGGCTCTGGAAGCTAAACCTTTGGTCCGATTGGAACCAAAATTGGGACGTAAGAGATTTTAAATAATTTTATTGAAGGTTAACTACGGTTTCTTCGCACCATCAAACCGAAGATTAGCTGTGAAATTATTTTTCCTCTCAAAAACGGCTTTAACTTTGCATGTCGTAGTTACTAACCTGGTACTAACCCTTCCGGACAAATTCATCAACTTTCCTAACTCGTCCACTTCCTAACAAGTTCACTTTCCTGACTCTGCCACTGTAATCTTTAATGAAGACCTCGATATCTTTTATAATCTATCGTCAGAGGATCCCAGATTCTTCAAAATTTTTTATTTGTAAATTATGTATTGCTCTGATGACATTTTTTATTGTTTATTTGCGTGCGTGCTATAATACGAATTGTAGATTGTGTCTGCTTGTTAAAGTATGCAATGCGTGATCCTTTTACGCTTTGGTTTATTTCGTCTATGTTTCGTCTACAATCAATATAATTGATACCTATTATTCGATATTGGTATCTCAGCACAGTTAATGGAATCGGTGTGTAATCTCATCTCTAGCAAAGTTATACCATCATCAGCGCCTTCTGGACATAGGCCTTCCTCAAGCCAACAACTGGGGACAAAGGAAACCAAAAAAAACTATTTTCTGTTAGAACCTGTCAGTCTAAACCTTCTTATGTTTTATTAAAATAACTTACCTAGAACGATTATTGTATTTTAAATAAAATTGACATTGAAAATGTATGGATAGTTTTTTGAACTCAATTATAACCAACGGCCTTACCTTACATTACAGTTTTTTGGTGTCACTGCTATTTCAAATTTGGAGGAAACGAATGAATTATGTCCTTAGTCCAATGAAATTCCAATTAAAAGCGAAATGTTCAAATAAAATTGTTTAACTCGACAACTTGGCAATGAATCGCCACTTAATCGAGTCGGTACTCGACCGAATGGACTCTCGCTTAATCGATTATTATGCGGTAGTTAATGGGATTTAAGTTTTAACTCCGCCATGGAAGCGATTTGTGGTCCGTATTCATTATTTAACAATAATGGAATTGAATAGCTCAGTGTGATATAACCCCAAATATAGATAATATAGAGATAAAATCGTAAAAGCAAAAAAGTGCGTAGGGACCTAAATTGAATTTTTATTAGAAAAAAAACGACAGAACGACTTAAAATGAGCACCGTTAAATAGAACAGCTGTTGTGACATTCTTGTCTGTCTGTTCGCGCATCACGCAAAAAAAAAGACAATTTATTCATCGATCACACATTACATAATTACTTAATACAATCTTTTTGTAGTGAGATGAAACAGTCGATGACTCAGCGAAGCGCAGTTTTTCAGTCATCACCATCATTCGAACATCGCTAAATTCGAAGTATGAAAGAAAGTGGTGATCGTCATCAAATCAACTGAATGAATCCACAATCATCCAGCTATCCTCCTCCTGCATTTTTCATTGACATTGGCAGACATAATATTACATTTTAGACTATCGCGCTCTGTATTCATAATTATATAATTATATACGGGTCTTACACACGAACAAGTTTTGTTTACCAACAAGCGATCAACAATGACGACTCGCCTCTCCAGTCAGCTCGTGACCACGGCCAGTGTGACCTGGTCGAAACGTCGGGCAAAGGTAAATAAAACTTGTTCGTGTGTAAGACCCGTATATAATTATATAATAAATTATTTGACTGGCCTGTTGGCGCAGTGGTAGTGACCCTGCCTACTGCGCCAAAGGTCGTGGGTTCGATTCCCACCCGGAACCAACATTTGTGTGATGAGCATAACTGTTGGTTTTCGGATTCTGGGTGTTTGTATGTATTTAAGTATTTATTTAAAAGTATTTAGTATGTTTATCAGTTGTTGAGTACCCATTTACAAGCTTCGGCTTAGTTTGGGACTAAACAGCCGTGTGTGAATTTGTCCAAACATTATTTATTTATTTAATTATAGACATAATATTGTGCCTAAAAGGTAAGGTATTATAGGGGAAAAAATACAAATAAGTAAAGTTTCTCCTATTTCCTTTCGGATCGATCCCCTCATTTTTCATCGTGTCAATGTACCCATGATGTGCTATAAATAATTATTCTTTTGATCTTTTTTCTTTTTTTTAAGGACATACTTCCTTTAGGAAAACAGGAGGACCGTTAATCAAATAGAAGTGCTTTTGTATATTTCCATCATTAATTTACTTGGAAATTTAATACAAAGGTACGAATTTGGTTGTATTATTTCAAATGTAAGTACATTTTTTAATTTACTTGGAAATTTAATACAAAGGTACGAATTTGGTTGTATTATTTCAAATGTAAGTACATTTTAATAAATTCGTCTAAGAGAAATTATAATATTGTCCGTCTGTCTGTAAAATACAAGAAAATTTCCGGACAATGAAAAAATCTGTAATGTTTTTTTACAAAATATTTCAGGAAAACTAAAATTAGCGGCTTCTGCACAAAGAACACCTCTTTCGCTTCGCTCAGTCTCATCTCACACACGCTGGCCGCGGGACGCGAGTGCTCTGCACGTGTCTGTCTGTGAGCACCCGCTCTATCTGATCCTCGTATGTCAGTCTACCTCGTCCCCGGCTCCTATCACCAATCACATTCGCTCGACATATTTTCATAACCTTGACACTCAGTCCAGTCATGTTGATATCTCTTCGTTGGATATTCGATCGACAAAGGTAACACCACAAATTAATTTATGCTTCTCTTGTAAAATGGACCGTTCGAAAAAACTACACCGTTCCTCTATTTAAAAAGGCCCGAACACAGCAACAACAAGTCATAAAGTTACAACGACAATCAGAGCGTAAGTAAAGTGTAGTCCGCAATTCGGGGCGGCGAGGAGCGAGTCGTGGAGTAATACCCGCGTCATTGTGGTCTCGTAACTGGGGCGTGCGGCGCGCGGTGCAGCGGCCGCGCTGCGAGCTGGGGCTGCCAGCTAAGAGCCTCGGAATATTACACCTGCCAATACACGACTGTCATGCAAGCAGTTTCAGCATCAGTTTTTAACATTGAAAATGTTTATGGGATCGATTTCACGAAATAAACAAAATCTGCGATAACCTCTAGAAATTTAGGACTACGGGGTGAGACGAGGGCTCAAAAGGCGCAGAATTTATCGAGACACAATAGCGTTGAAAGTTTGAAAATCGGTTGGCAATTTTTTTTGAAAATCGAAAAAGTTTGGAAAAATCGGGGGATTTTTGAAGGCGAAATTTCGAAAAGATTTTTTTTAACGAATCTATTTGGAATATCGAAAAAATGAGAAAAAAGCACCTTTGCGCTTAGATGGACTATTAAAATATATATTTTTTGAAATTTTATCTTTCATAGGTTCAGAGATACGTGACCCCAAAGTTGGGACATTTTGTCAATATCGCTGTGCTGACGTTATAGTTCGCCGAAAACTGAGCAAGCGAAGGGTGCTAGGATTGAAATTCAAAAATAGAATTCTGAGCGTAGCGAGGGTTTCATGGTACGAGACGCAATAGTACATTGTTAACCTAGGTGTGAAAGTAACTTATTTAAGTCCCGAGACGGGGATTGGCGCCCGACGCGTAGCATATTCGCGTATTCATTAAGAATACACTGAAAGTAAAAACAAATACATAAAATGAGTGTTAATACAAATCTCTGCTATACGGAAGTATAAACAAAACTCTACAACTCGAAAAAACAAATGAAGATCGGATTGCCGCCTTTCCCGTCTACTTTGTTTTTTTTTCTGTGGCCGGCCAGCTATTCTGCCATTATTTTTCATTTCCATCATTGAAAAAATTGTAAATATTTTACCCAAATCTATGTTATTTTAAAGAAATAGTTGACAGAAATAATTATAATAAAGTCATTTAAAAATATATATTATTTAATTAATACATAACTTTATGTTATTTAAATTTTACATCGCGCTGTAATTGAGTGGCTGTATAGACAGTTGGAACATGGTCCAATAGAAATGTCAAAATAGTACTAGTTTTTTTTAAATATAATTTGACAGCTGTCAGTTGAAAGTGATTCTCCCTAGGGCTGAGATGTATTACTTTCAACCCGCTCCTCAGGCAACTTCAGATCTACTTTCAGAGTATGAGTAATGAAAAATAACGTACAGTCGCTCATAACCGTCCAGCTACTATGGTACATTTTCAATGTGCTAAGATTCTTGCGTAAAGTCTGTGAATTTTTTTATAAAGGGTATTACGGCCTCCGAATTAAGTAAATAGGTATGGGCAGGTGTAAAGTGTGAACACAAATTCACAACTACGTGAAAGTTTTCAGTTGCAAATTGTATTGACTATGACTAAACCGCGTCGGTAGCTTGGTACTTTTAATTTTATGATGTGTTTTTCGGCCCTAGAAACATAGTCCAACATGGCCTGGCCGGGGATAGAATTTCGGACCTTACCGTAGGTATATCATATTATTATTTTACATAGCATAAGCTAGATGAAACCTACCGATTCGGTGCTAGTTTGAGAGAACATTCAAGTAGATACGACTCATTCGATCCGATCCAAAAGTCGTCAAGGCTAAATATCCAAATCAAATATTGGATCAAAGAGAAGCTGGACCTTCGGCAGTTGGGTCTCGGAAACTTTCTAATCTGCTGTAGCAATGTAAATGTTAGCATTATACGTCGCAAGGGCCGGATTTAGTGTTAAAACAAGTCTAATTTTAGAACAACATTATTAAGATCTCACATGAGACTATTGACTCCCTCAGAGCAAGGACGCAAAGCGCTTGTGCTACTTTTTAAAGAGATGTATTTAACCTATACCACAGAGTTTTTAACAGTACAAGTCCTATACAGTAGCTTTCAATAAATAAGGTACTTAGTAAGTATATCTGAGATTGTGCTGAGATATTTTGATAATATTATGAACGTTACATTAACTGGAGACCTAGATTTCAATTTAAGTTAAATGGCCGACCGACATTTTGAGGAGCGAGTGAGTGAACGGATCAAAATGAGATGAATGAGCGACACGAATGAAAGAGTGAGATTGTTTGCGTTCCATTTCATTGTCTATCTTAGAAACTTCCTTTTAGGCGGGATGTTCTCAGAGATGTGTCTATAAGCAACAATTGTATATAATATTTTTTATTAAATTACTATTGTGCGTAAAAGTTAAATAAAAATCTCCATTAAATTTAAACCTACTAGTTTAGTTAGGATTGTACTGGAGGCCGTGCTGTAACCGACGGTTGTTATGTACTCTCAGTATTACGAACTATGATTGACCTGTAAGGACTTTGTCTCCAATTGGCCGTAAAATAAGTACATTAATCTTAAACGCTCTAAATCTGACCCTGTCCCAAACGGAGTACAGTACAAACAAATGCTGTAAACAGCCTTTAAAACTAATCAGCAACTGGGTTAAGCCTTAACTTTATGGTTTAGTCGCTAATCGATGCTACCGGAACAAATTATACAGACTACAAAATTCAAAGTCCCCTCGAGGCAAAACTAGCCATTAGAGAGTTACCTAGGCGAGAAACTAACTACAATCTAAGCGAGCTTTTAGTCTAGTTTGTTACCTACGCAAGCATTTCGTGTATTGTTTGTTCGCTAGGCGAGCTTTTAATCTAGTTTGTTACTTATGTGAGTCAATAACAATGTAGGAATCGGTCAATATTGGAAGGTTTCGAGTAGATAGAAACAATCATTTATTTATGACGAACTGGACGAGTGTGTGCCTTGCCTTACGACACAGTCTACCTATTAGCCATTGTTATCTAGGTGAGTTTTAGTCTAGTTTGTTACCCACGTGATCATTTCGTGTATTGTTTGTTATCTAAGTGACTTTTAGTCTAGTTTGTTACTTATGTCAGTCAATACAATGTAAGAATCGGTCAATATTGGAAGGTTTCGAGTAGATAGAAAACAATCATTTATTTATGACGAACTGCACGAGTGTGTGCCTTGCCTTACGACACAGTCTATCTATTAGCCATTGTTATCTAGGTGAGTTTTAGTCTAGTTTGTTACTCACGTGATCATTTCGTGTATTGTTTGTTAACTAGACGAGTTTTTAGTATGTTTGTTAACTAGGCGACCATTTATTATGCAGTTTTTTCCTGTGACTTCAACCGCTTTGAAATATAATCGTCTCAATTCATTTATAGGCGGAAGTTTGCCCGCAATTTTATCACTGCCTTTATTTATCATTCAAAAATCATTCTATGCGAGATATAGAGTTTAGAAAATACCATCTTGACCATATTGACTGACTCATTTACGCATTTTTAATAATGCATGTAGTTCAAGCTAGGGATGTAAGGAGGCACACAACATCAAATGCTCTTAATACCAGCCGGATCGGTGTGCACTGTTGGTTAAGATTTAATAAAAATACCAATAAAAGTAACATACCGGTGACGGGTAGTAACGTTACCGGAACGACGCCTATTACCGTTGATTGAGCTTTACCATAGATTTGCACTCAGCGTAAAGCAGGAAATAGCAATAGTCTATTATTTAGCCAATAATTTGAGAAGACGCCTCTTATAAGGCGGGGTCAAACTGAACAAACACTATCTATTTTAGTCGGGCTGTTGTTTGTTGACAGTTATGGTTTGAAATTCGCATATGTAGAAAGAGATAAAAGATATTATATCTGTCTAGCTTACTCTTACCACTTTTGTAATAAGTGTGTCCCTCTCTGATTATCATTGTTATTTTAGTGGGTCCTCTATTGCTTTCTCTCTTTACGCCTATCACACTAATGTCATGATGAAATGCTAGAGTGAAAAGCCGAAGCAAGTAGAAGCATATAATTACTAAAACACAAACTGTATACAGCGCTGTCTACCTCCACACACGTAAGTTCCGTAACATTCGCCATCACCCTGTATCGCTAATTAAGCAATTCATCAAAACTCGCCTCGGTAACAAACCCCATTGTAAATTTCGAGACGGACCACAACAATTATACTTGGACCTCCCTCGCTCCTCTGACCCAGTACAGCTCTAGAGAGGGAAGGGTAGAAAATACGTGTCGTCAGGGTCCAAGCAAGGATGGCTGCGGTGAAACCCACAATGCTTTGTAAGTTAGCTCCGTAATGTATGTATTTTTGGTACATTTCGCCATTTGTTTTGAAAAGTTAATTACAATGTTTATTTTTATTTTCATTCGCATTGTTAGCGACTTATAAAAAGAAAGTTGGCGGAGAAACTTTTCTAAAGTCCACGTCCTCCGACTTAAACTAGCTTTTTCCCGCGGCTTCGCCCGCATAGAAAAGTTTTTCCGGTGTGAAACAGCGCCCTCTATGTAGGCGTTTTGTTACTTAGGGGGTATTAGGGGACGCCCCGCGACTTTGTCCGCGTTAAAAAGTAGCCTATATGTTATTCCACGATATAAGCTATCACTGTACCAAGTTTCATCAAAATCTGTTCGGTAGTTTTTGCGTGAAAGAGTAACAAACATCCTTACGAAGTTTCGCCTTTATAATATTAGTAGGATGTATGATTTACTGAATATAGGCGTTTGTCTTTGGACGCCTACATCGTAGCACTGTGCTACGCGTCGTATCTCCGAAGTTTTCTTAGGCGCATGTGAAGTCCATCAACCCGTGCTTGGTTAGTGTGGTGGACTATAGCCCATACGCCGAGAGGGTAGGTCTGGGCCTCAACAATGGGGATATTATTAATAGGCTGTTGATATGATTGAAGTCAAAAATTACGATGTTTATAAAACAGCAACATGACAAGCGAGACAACACACCATGGGCGGCGCTCGGGGTAACTTTTTAATTTTTTGGCTTTGGATACTCGTGAGTTTGGTACGTCGGAAACGCGACAAAGTTTTGTACAAACATTTTTAAATACATTTTAATTTAACCCCTTCGTACCACTGTGTAATATTCTCGTGCGCACTTTCTAACGCGTTATTAAGCAAGATGATTTACTATTATACCACCTTGCCTGAGGGGGTTATTGTGTATTAATTACGACTCGTTAACGCACAGATACCGTACATTGAGCTTGTATGGTTACTACCATTACTTAATTATATGATGGTCCAAAGATAGATTTTCATCATTACTCAATTTGTTTTAATAAAAGTTTCATACAAATTTATGCAACCAATTTTTTAAGTCTTTATTTTTGTTTAGAGAGCGTTGGTGGGTGGTTGCCCGGTGCCTAGCAACCGTTGCTAGGCACCGGGCCGAGTCCTATTGGACCATAGAGTTAGTGTACTAGCTATGTATAAATGTACCCAGTGTACTTACATGCAATAAAATAGTTTTGACTTTGACTTTGATAGAGTGCGCGCATCGCTCATTGCCCATTGTGCCAAGTGTAAGCAGGTGTTCTATGGACGCTTCAATATCGATTTATTCTAGATCGTTTGTTTCCGTGAATCGTGTTTACAGCTTGGCACTGCACATTTCACCATGATTACTCCAAATCTAAATAAATATCGGCGCGAGCAACAATCAGCGCTACTGGCGTGTTGTGACTAGTAGCGTCGCCCCGAACATTTCGCGACTGTTCAGACCCGTGCTTACAGTTCAGACTTGCTAACGCGCGCTCTATGTATACTAACAACTCTCTGTATTGGACCCACTCAATACACTACAAAATTAGTATTGTGTTATTTCCATAGCAACAGGTACAACAAACTGAATCCATACACATACGAACTTTGCTCTCTTGCTGCACAAATAACTACAGAACATGACCAACGCAGAACATGACTAGGATAGAACATGACCATACGCAGAACATGACTAGGATAGAACATGACCAACGCAGAACATGACTAGGATAGAACATGACCATACGCAGAACATGACTAGGATAGAACATGACCAACGCAGAACATGACTAGGATAGAACATGACTAGGGTAGAAGATGACTAGGGTAGAACATGACCAAACCAGAATATGACAAAACCAGAAGATGACTAAAGCCTAACATGACACCCACCTAACAACCTGAAATCCTCCTCCCAAATTTGGCACTACCAAATTGACATTATATTCACACAAAATGAAAATAAGGGATACCTACTTATTTTTACCTCCACGGATTAAACCTTCCATTATCCTTTTGTGAGTTTCCCACAAAAACTACTTACGTGAGCTACGTAACCGTGACTGGTCCATAAAGCTGTATAATCGTGCTACATTAATTACACGTCAAACGGGTTGAAAAATCTACATTGTTCCAGAAATCCAGCGCTGAATGGCGCCGCTCTCTAAATAGAATTTTTCGTTAATATGACAAAAGCGCTTAAAGCGATTTTAAACGCGTGAACAACCACTTTGTTCGATGACACTTTGAAATAGTTTGTTGTTAAAATGTGAGGAGGCGGTAAATGGGTTTTAAATTGGTGTATCAGGTTTGACGCGGAGCCAACGGTGGGGTTAAATAATGACATGACGCGAGCGAGTTTGTATCGCTGTTTTTGTCATGTCTAAAATTTGATTGGACTCTGCAGGTACATTTGAAAAGGTTTTTTAGTTTTCAAATACTTTCCAAATACATCCCACAAGCATAGTTTCCTTTACTACATGTTTCAATAACAATTACTACATTTAAATCTTATTGTCGTTCGTTCGTTCTTTCATTCATTTATTCAACCATTCATTCACTCGTCGACTTCCTCGTCAACTAAGAAGTTTACAAATGAGGTTGGTGTTGAGCACAACATAAATAAAACTATTTATTATTATTATTTAAAAGATCATAGGTACAATTTGTCTGTTGCCTCTATGGCGGTTGACGCGAAAAGAGGAAGAGAATGAATGGAAACGATCGGACGTCCCCTACAGACACAGATAAAAAATGACATTTTAATGTTCGTCCCGAACAGTTGGCATTGGCGATTTTGTATGTTTCACCCTTTTAATGTTCATTTACATGTTTTTAACTAATCACGTAATGACTTTTATTTGCTGTAATAGCATTATAAATAACAATCAAACGCTTGGATTATACAGCTGCTCACAAACTCGAAACAATAGCTATAAAACGGTCACAGCTGTACCGGTTCCAGTGAAATATCTTCGGTCGAATACAGGTGTTTGTTTTAAGTGTAGGTAGGTAATTTCAGTGACAATACACGAGTATAGTATACGAAGTTTTACTTAATAACGGCTGTGAATCAATGATTTTTCGGACAGTAAGTTTATAGGTATTAAAATAAAATATTATGTGAATTAGTCTCCCTGTGAAAAACCGATTTACAATATATATTATTGTCCAATCAAAAAAATGTCCAACGACCATGCTCGAACTGAAAAATGTCCAAAACTGAAGAATGTCCAATCTGAAAAATGTCCAGTCTGAAAAATGTCCAATCTGAAAAATGTCCAGTCTGAAAAAAGTCCAATCCGAAAAATGTCGAATCTGAAAAACGTCCATATTCTTGGCAAGTGAATGAAAGCAAACTGATACAATATTATACTAAATTCGATAACAAACAAAGTCCACCGCACCCCTATCAAAATGAGAGTGGACCTCAACAAAACAGTGAGACTTGTCGAGTGTTATATTGAATCATCGATTTAATTAAAGGCAGGACACCGTACTTATTAAGCACAGTTACAAAGTAGTAGTGCACTATATTCATATTCATATTCATTTATTTGTACTAATCATACTCGTCAATATTGTGATACAAAACATTCTTAATCAAAATAAAATATATTTGTACAATGTCAAAATAATAATAATAATATATAAATGTCAGAAAAAGATATTTTACAATAATGTCGAATAAAATTATAATTAAAATTCTCAGATAGTAATAGTATTGATAAATTAAAATAATAGAAATAAAAAGTGTCAAAATTTAATATTCATTGCATTGCATGTCATTTTTCTTCTATGAATTCCCTAACGGAGTAGTAGGCCTTTTGGGTGAGCATAGTTTTTAGTTTGCTTATAAAGGTGCGTTCAGTTTTTTCGCCTAGCCTTGCATCGCTACTAGCCTTGCATTCGTGAGGTCGTAGATTCATTTTCCGTGGAAAAAGCTTTACGACGCGGGCGAGACCGCGGAAAACAGCCAGTATAAGGCAAATATAGTTTTACCGTCATACTTAACCCATACCACGGTTACTCCTCGAAATATCAGCCGTACCTACATCAAAATATGTCGAATTTCAGTTCGTTCGTGCGGACGCGACACGTGAGTGGCGTGCGCCCGCGGCGCGGTGAATTCCCAAATCACTGGTAAATCCCCCAAATAGTAAGATTGAACCAAACGCCCGCCGCCCGTGCACAGGCCGAGCGCATGAAAGTTTTGGGTGGGGTTCGACTGCACGCGGGGTTGTGGTAAACAAATTACAGGCATCATAAATAATTAATGGCAAGCATAATACGGTGGCTACGTGCCAGAACCCACTCAATATACCATGGAATGATCATTATTTCTATAGCAACAAGAATATTTAATAAATACATTAATGAAGTTCTTCTCCAAAATTGCCACCGCCGAACTGATAAATATAAATAGAAGCGAAGTTGCTTCCATTGGGCCGCCCGGCGACGACACCTCATGTTTATCTTCATGGCGTCAGGCGTTACATAAAGTTGCAGCCTTAAAATTGCCTGAGGTTAGATGTTAGAAGAAGGCTGTGAAGTCGTGCGCCTTGGAGGATGCCTATGGCCAGGAGTGACTCTTAGAGGAAAAGACATCATCATGATGCAGACTAGAAATTTGACTGATAACACACCAAAAAACAATGTATAAAAAAGATAGTTAATCCGCTTTGAAGGACAGTAATCGGCTGAAACCTTGCTCAGGTGTCTTATTTATATTTATTTGCACAAATCTAAAGAAACGAACACCATGATTCTGCATTTAGCCATAAAACAAATTGCCCTCACTGACACCTGTCATCGCAAACACAAAAAGCAGTAACACCATTCCCGCTCACCGCTCCGCTTCAAGTTGCACCCCGCCGTCTAACGCCCGAAGCATCGCGCAGATGACGCGTACATTATGCATGCCGCTGCATTTAGCGATAGTGGGTTTGCGGTGGGGCCGGCCCATATAAATGCGCCCCCAGTATGCAATATGCATATTGTTATGCCCGCGCTGCATGCAGCGGCCTGAAATGCGGATTACGTCGTAGCTGGAAATATTTGAGTTCGAGATCCTGTTGACATAATAGAGATGTGCCACTGAATTTATGAGGACGATTGCCTTGCCTGGAATTCTGTTGGTGTCATCACCATATTACCTTCTCTCCAACGTCCACTACTGGACATAGGCCTACCCCAATGAACGCCACCACACTCGGACCTCCAACCTCCGCATCCAGCCGCTTTCGGCCACCTTCTTTAGGTCGTACCCTCTCGAGAACTCGTCTTCCAAAACGTCTGCCGGTTCTTGACAGATGTGACCTGACCCTGCGACTTCAGCTTGCTAATCCTTTCGGCTATGTCAGTAACCTCAGTGGTTCGTCAGATCTCCTCATTCATCATACCCTTCAGAGAAACTCTGAGCATAGCCCTCTCCATAGCTCGCTGAGCGACTTTAACCTAATGGACCAGGCCAGGCCTGTGTCCACGGTCTGCACCGTAGGTCATGACTGGCAGGACGCACTGGTTAAAGATTTAAATGATTGTGGAATAAGCGCCGTGACGCAGTCTTCCAAATCCTGCATAGTCCGAATCTGCTTAGCAGACAGATTCCCTATCAAAGTTGTTCATACTTCCATGCTGCGTATGGTTTCGAGATATCACGATTAGATATGATTGTCTTTATCTTTAAGATTCTGTTTCTTCTAGACATCACAGCACTAAGCATATCTTAGAATAATGCCTACTTTGTATAGAATTTGTACCATACCATTTTATATTGCTTTTAAACTGGAACATATACCTTCTTGAAATATCACTTTAGACTTATTTAATCTCGGATTTTCCGTCGCTCACCTCACCCGAGAAATCGTCAAAGAATATGTCTCCTTCTACATCAAAGGAAACCCCCTAGAAATTCCTGGAGAACTTCCTAGCTGCAGCTTATTTCCCATTTATTCGTCGTTGCCGCCATGTTTAGAGTTAAATCAAGTTAAGTCAAGATTTTCTCGAACAAAACAGGGTAAAAGTTAAGTTTGCGCTTGTCACCCGCACGGCACCTCAATTTTAAGTTTAAATAGAGCAACTTAAAACTGCTTGCTTCCGCCGACTTGCAGAGAGTTTTCACTTTACTTGCCCTTTGTTGAACTTCATGGCTCAGAATTTACAGGTGAATAATAAATAGCAAAACAACAACTAACACCTGTCCTGGAAAAAGTTTTTTTCTTCCGCGGGCTTGGAAGTTTGCCGCGGTAAAATGCAGCCTATATGTTATTCCAGGATATAAGCTATCACTGTACCAAGTTTCATCAAAATCCGTTCAGCCGTTACAGCGTGAAAGAGTAACAAACATCTTCACAAAGTCACAAATATCCTTACAAACTTTCGTCTTTATTATTAGTATAAAGGATACCACAGTCTATTCTGTAAAGGAAAACATCGCGAGGAAACCTACAAATGCGCCAAAGATTAGAATTTCTATTCTAAGGCGTATGTGAAGTCCAACAAAAACGGATTGGGGCACCGGTGGTGGACAGGGGATGGGCACAACAGATCCTATAGGGTCGAAGTGTTGCCAGGTATTCCTGGCGTCCTAAGGAGATGAGATAAGACGGTGGGCCTGATCGACAAGTTTAAGATCGCTCAGAGAGCTATGTTGTAATCGGAGTTTCTTTGTAGGATATAATTCGAAACCAGGAGCTCTATTTTTGAATCGCTCTACTCGCTTTGAGCGATAGATTCTACTGATTTCCCTTCGACATCCAATACAAAAATCAGTAGAATCGACCGCTCGAAGCGCGGAGAGCGAAAGTCAAAAAGTCAAAAGTCAAAACTATTTTATTGCATGTAAGTACACTGGGTACATTTATACAACGTCAATTTTTTATCTACCACCGCCTCCAAGGTGTTATATAGAGCTGGGAAGAAGAAGCGGCGCAACAAAAATAGAGCGGAAAAAAGAGAGAGAAGAGGAAAAAGCGATTCAAAAATAGAGCTTCAGGAGATCCCACGAATAAAGCAAAGAAGACTACGATGCCTCAGCAATGAAAGATTTAGCGAAAATTCAAAACTGTACTAGTTAACCCACCAATCAGAGCAAAGTATTTCTAGGTGTCCACGTATGCGCAGTAACTTATTTCTGCGTTCACTTCATCATTCAGCCTGTAGACGTCCACTGCTGGACAAAGGCCTCCCCCAAGGATCTTCACGACGACCGGTCCTGCGCGAACCTCTTCCAGCTGGGTCCCGTTTTTACCTGCATGTCCAAAAACAAAACTGACACGCCCTATACATGCCTAGCCAAACCGATATAGCCAGGAAGGTTCGAATTTAGCTACTCCGGCCGCCCACAAAAGAGATCCTAGCTCCATGGATATAGCGATTCTGGTCTCTAACGTCCGGTTCCAACAAAGTCCAATCCTCGACGGTCCAATTCCCCTAACGTCCAATCGTATAGCAAAGCAGAGCAACATATATTACTACACATGTCTTAGGAAAATTATGTAAGGCAGGATGACAGCCTCCCAAAGGAGTATGTTTTTTTTATTGCTACGGGGGAAACAAGCAGGCGGGCCTCCTGATGTTAAGAGGTCACCGCCGCCCATAGACACCTGCCACACCCGGGGGGTGCTGGTGCGTTCTTGGTTTGAGGGCTCTTTTGACTCTGTTCTTGAAGGACCCCATATCGTAGCGCTGTGGAAAAGCGTCAGAGGGAAGGTCATTCCACAATTTGCACGTGCGCAGCAAGAAAGACCGCGAGAAGCGCACAGTGCTGGTCCGCCAGGGATCTATGTAATGTGGGTGAACTCTATGGAAGTGTGTGGAACTCTAGTGGATGAACTCTAGGATCTACATAGGTGGACGGATAATTAGAAACAGGGCAAGATTTTCATACAATCGAGGTCACTTTGAAGCCATGGTTCTCCGTGAAGGATTGATCGGGGCATGATCTGATGACGGTCATCGAGAGAGTCGATGGAGGTCTTTTATATCGCATAGATATCCAACTGATCAGATCAGCCGTTTGGGAGCAGCATCGTCATGATTCCTTAACTTTAAGATTTTCATACATTTTTATTCCATTTTGCAGGTTTTTTTCTACATGACGATGCTGCTACCAAACGGCTCATCTGATCAGTTAGATCAGATAATATCTATGCGATCTAAAAGTCCTCCATCTACTCTCTCGATGACACGGTCATCAGATCATGCCCCTATCAATCCTTCACGGAGAACCATGGCTTCAAAGTGACCTCGATTGTATGAAAATCTTGCCCTGTTTCTAATTATCCGTCCACCTATGTATGTAATGTGGACTCTATTTCTTTGTTTTGCACAAGTAGTAGCGGGCCTTTAAAGAACGAACGCGGCTGATTTATAACGTATTCTGAGTACTCAATTAGGGGTGTTGCCTCGACTGCTTCATCCTGTAGTTGTAATACATAAAATCCAACTCAACTCAGTCACTACCACCGAAGTAATTCATGCAAAAATCCCTCGTCTCGCTTCCGCAGTATAAACAGGGAACAATGTCTCCCTCCCACTCAACTTTGTCACTGGGGATAGTGCTCACAGGCGAGGCTTTACGCGCAAACTTTCACAAACTAATTTCGCTCCAACAAATATACTTTGGTGAAATAGGGGCTTTAAATAGAGCAGGTGCTCTGAAATGGTGGTAAATCCTGGTGGACTAACAAAATCAAAAATTAAAACTATCCTAAAAAAGTTAGTATTCCTTAAGCGAGCATAGAAGCAAAGGCTTTCGGGCTTTTCGCCATGCTGCGGGTACCCACTCTCGGTCATCATCAGCTTTTATTTGTCCACTGCTGGACACAGGCCTCCCCCAAAGCGCGCCACTGAACCCGATCCTCGGTTCTCCGCATCCAGTCGCTGCCAGCCGCCTTACGCTGATCGTCGCTCCATCTAGCCGGGGAGCGTCCCATATTACGTTCGTCCAGCCGTGGTCTCCCCTCGAGAACTCGTCTACCACAGTGGTTATAAGTTCTCCGACAGATGTGACCAGCCAACTGCCACTTTTGTCCCCCGATCCTCACTCCAGAACTCTGTCGTCAGTTCTGTGATAGATGTAACCTACCCACTGCTGCTTCAGCTTGCTAATCCTTTCGGTGGCCTTAGTCGTTCGTCGGATCTCCTCATTTCAGATCATATCCTTCACAGAAACTCCGATAGGCGTATCCACAGCTCGCTGAGCGACCTTAAACTTGTCAGGCCCACCGTCTTATCTTATCTCATCTCATCTCATCTCATCTAATCTCATCTCATCTCATCTCAACTCAACTCATCTCATCTCATATCATCACATCTCAACTCATCTCATCTTATCTTCATAGGGGGCCAGAAACACCTGGCTACACCGCGACCCAATGGGATCTGTTGTGCCAAACCCGTGTCCGCCAATCATTTTATCAATTATATCTAATTGGTTTTCGTGTTGTCTGCGCACCGTTGTACAGAAAAATGACTGTTAGCGTGCCACTGCACTTATGAACCTTACTGTACTTACTTATATACTGATCTATATTGGAAGCAACGCCTAAATAATAAACTAACTAAGTTCACCGCCTAATACTGTTCATCATTTTGCTGGAACTCTTACGCCGCGATCCAAAACTCAAACTTTATTGCCTCGACACGGCCGGGCGCAAAAGGTATTAATCCCTAAAAGTAAAAAAGCAAACAACCTTAAAAATTTTGAATCGCGCAATAGACATTATACCATCGTAAATTATCTAGAATGGTTTCGGTTTTGCTCCTTTTTGTAAAGGTTTTAGGAATAAAGGAACGCATGGGTAAAAGGACTGTACATTAACGATCCAAGCCAGTCGTAAACCGATGACGGGCAGCAGCGCCATAATACGACTTGTACATGAAAGTTTCTACGTACCCATTCGTTTTCTATTCATAAATTGTTGGCCGGGGTAATTTATTATTCAAATCAAATCAACAGCCTATACCCGTATGTGTTCGGGCTTTACCACCACGCTAGCCCAGTGCGGGTCGGTGGACGTCACATGCGCCTAAGAATTTCTTCTCCGGCGTATTCAGATTACCTCACGATGTTTTCATACGTTTTTCACGGCTTATGTTTCGAGAAAAACCCATCGGTACAGACGGCCGGGGATCGACTATGCCACCGACGACGCCTCAATTTATTTTCACCTTACCTAAAGCACGAAGGATGAATTTACGCACACTAGTGAGAGCACTCACCGGACATTGCGGCCTGAACAAACACATGTTCAACCTCAATCTCCGAGACACTAAAGTGTGCAGACTCTGCCAAGAGGCAGAGGAAACACCATTGCACCTACTGTGCGAATGTGCCAACTGATGCGTAAAAGAAGCGTCCATCTGGGCAACTACATACTTCAACCCGATGAAGTAAAATTAACTAGTGCCAAAAGCGTGCTCAAGTTCTTAACAGATGCAAAGCTCAACACTGTACTATAGTAAAGGCGGCGATCACAATAGATCAGCAATGGTCGCAGTGATACAAGGCTGGATAAGACTTGAAAGAGCCCACCTCAAATAATAATACCTAAAGCACATCATACTTAACTCATTGACAGTCACAAGTCGTCAGTTAAAGTTAATTTGAGTTAATTCCCCTCCGATATTGAATAGAGGCGCGCTCGGTTCCGTGAATACAAATCGTGCCGGTTAACGTTACCTTAACGTTAACGAAGGCTTTAAGATAACGTGACGTGACGTGTCCCATTAGAAACACTAGTCGTCATGGTAATTTTGAGTTTCTAAACGTCAAAGACTATGATTTTAATTGTTTATTATGACACATACTAAGCGTCAGTAAGGAGAGCGTCAGTGGCGTCGGGGATAAGACGCGGCCTATGATATCGAAAGGTCCGAGGTTCGATCCCCGGTTGGGCCATGTACCAATGGGTTTTTTCTCGAAACTTAAGTACATGTACTGACTGCTCTCAAACGGTGAAGGAAAACATCGTGAGGAAACCTGCATACGCCGAAGAAGAAATTCTTAGGCGCATGTGAAGTCCACCAACCCGCACTGGGCTAGCGTGGTGGACTATAGCCCGCACGCCCTCGTTGAGAGGGTAGGCCTGAGCCCCAGCAGTGGGGAGATTAATAGGCTGTTGATGATGATGATGACTGCTCTCAAACGGTGAAGGAAAACATCGTGAGGAAACCTGCATACGCCGAAGAAAAAATTCTTAGGCGCATGTGAAGTCCACCAACCCGCACTGGGCTAGCGTGGTGGACTATGGCGAGTACCCGTTCGTTGAGAGGGTAAGCCTGGACCCTTGGAAACATACTGATAGGCTGTTGATTGACTGATGGAATTCGACAATTTATTTATTATATTTTGACTATTGTATGATATTTTTTTTTTTGTAGCATAATTTTTAACATTATTGATTTTCACGTTTGACTAGACTTACATTGAATAAATGAACTTGAAATTATTAATCCGCGAACAACGCCGCGGGCAAACCTAGTTATAAATATTACGCATAAAGCAACCACGTCCCCCGACGTTACAACTTAACTTGATTCTAACTTACTATGCATATTAGCATGTGAATAGCGTAGCGTGGGAAATCAATAACTAAACGGCATGATTTAGGTGCTACGCCGTAGAGTGTCTACGGCGTAGGCCGCTACGAGCGGGGACGTTCGTCTCCATTTTGAAAATGGATGGGAATCGGCGCAGATTTGAGGTAGTGCGGGGACAATGGATTACGTGTTGGCAGAGATATATTTTCGCGTACGGCTTTAGGGAAATTGTAGGCAGAATTACTAGTGTTTTAATTCGGCATGACATGCAATACGTGCTGTCACTCATGCATGACCGCGTGCATGACATGCAAACTACGTGCTGGCCGTTGCATCACTGTATTGATTGATAGCAAGCATGATGGTCCATCTTGCGGCATGATATTCACGTAAACGTTGCATGTCATGCATGATCGTTTAGGGACACTTTATCAGCTACATGTAGCAGGAAGACAGCTAGCTAGTTATTCCGTCGGGTAATATGTCAGTTCTCAGTCACTCAGACATCTGTCATTGTCATACTTTGTCTTGACCAATTAAATTGCGGTTTGTTTCAAAATGTCAGTTTTTTTTGTGACAATGTCAGGGTGTCGGACTGGCGTGAAATACGTCCGAGTTTCAAAAGTATTGCGTTCCGAATCCTACGAGCCGAAGGGTTGAATCCATGAATCAAAAAATTTAGCCACTCCCATATGGATGAGCATTAAAAGCATTCTATAGGTGTCAAAATCGTGTCAAATGTATCAAAAAATTGTAACTCACTCACCCATTCTCATTTTCAAACTCCATATAAATTTGTATTAGCAACCTTCTCCCGCTACTACCATAGGCGAGATGCGATCTCCACATGGGAGCGCGCGCGACCAACGATATTTGAAACTTCTTGGTTAAATCAAAATACTAATATAACTATCTTGCGTTTTGTTTTTAATGAAATAATGCGTATTTTTTATTATTAACAAATATTTTATTTAGTTCACAAAATGTATTTAAGCATAACAAACGGTGATGTAACATAACAGAGTAGGTTCCACAATAGTACATTGTTAACATAGGTGTGAAAGTAACTTATTTAAGTCCCGCGAGGGCGCCAATAGTTCGAGGGACCTCTAAATAAGTCTTGAACCCGAGGGAAACACTGTGCTTTTCATTAAGAATACACTGAAAGTAAAAACAAAAACATAAAATGAGTGTTAGTACAAATCTCTGCTATACGGAAGTATAAACAAAACTCTACAACTCCAAAAAACAAATGAAGATCGGATTGCCGCTTTCCCGTCTATTTTTTTTTCTGTGGCCGGCCAGCTATTCTAACATTATTTTTCATTTCCAACATTGAAAAAATGACAAATATTTTGCCCAAATCTATGTTATTTTAAAGAAATAGTTGACAGTAATAATTATATAAGTCATTTAAAAAAGTATATTATTTAATTATTACATAACTTTATGTTATTTCAATTTTACATCGCGCTGTAATTGAGTGGCTGTATAGACAGTTGGACCATGGTCCAATAGAAATGTCAAAATAGTACTAGTATTTTTTTTATAATTTGACAGCTGTCAGTTGAAAGCGATTCTCCCTAGGGCTGAGATGTATTACTTTCAACCCGCTCCTCAGGCAACTTCAGACCTTCTTTCAGAGTATGAGTAATGAAAAATAACATGGTGTTACATTATAACAGGTGGTTTCTGTCACCTGCACTGACCTGTTGGCCGTCTCGCGGGGTGACGGCTACATACAACATTTACGGGTAGGGTAATGCAAAATAAAAATGGCTACCAACAATATAGTTAAATTTAAATTAGGTTGGGTACATTAGGTTTAATTTATGTTAGCTATTATTGGATAATAATTTATTTATACAATTATTTATCTATCTATACTAAAATAATAAATCTCAAGAGTGCTTTTATGTTTGTCTAATTTGATAAAGAAAATTTGAGATAATTCCTACTAATACTATAAAGGCGAAAGTTTGTAAGGATGTCAGGATGATTGTTACTCTTTCACACAAAAACTACCGAACAGATTTTGATGAAATTTGGTACCGTGATAGCTTATATCCTGGAAAAACATATAGGCTACTTTTTAACGCGGACAAAGTCGCGGGGCGCACGCTAATACCCCCTAAGTAACAAAACGCCTACATAGAGGGCGCTGTTTCACAATGTACACGGGAAAAACTTTTCTACGTGGGCGAAGCCGCGGGAAAAAGCTAGTAAAAGATAATTTCTTGTTTGGGATAAAAGCGAACGAAAAGTTTGCTTCAAAGAAAAAATTTGGCAATTTATAATAGTAACAAATAGTTCTAACTTCACTAGCTTATACCTAACGTGCTAACTTTTGGAGCTACCAGTCGGATTTAAAAAAATCCTTTTGAATTTGTTAGCCCAATACTTGGAAACAATATAGGCTATTCACCATCACGCTTTAAACGTTAGGAACCGAGCAAGAAGCAAAAAGTCAGATCACTTACCTATTAATGATTGTTTTTAATGAGAACATACCCAAAATAGGATCTGTATGCATTGGCTCAAAACGAACCAGAGCGCGAATAAAAAATAGTTTATCTAGTGACATATTGAGATTGTTTTTATTAATTTTAATTTTACAATTTTAATCTCAATTTTAATTATTTTAATTATTTGCTATTGCATCATTTTATTTTATTTTATTATTAGGTACTTACTTTTATTTTATTTTAGTTTGTGTGTATGCATAATAATATGGGATTGTAAATTTTCCTGAAATAAAGATTTATTTATTTATTTATAGAACTCGAGAAAAGCCGCGGGATATAGCGACGTACTATGATTATATGTATTATCATACAATGTTTCCACCAGAGGGTAAGGCGATGGGTTTCAGTCGAATTCAAAGTCAAAAAGTCAAAGTGAATAGTCAAGGCTCTTTGCTCGCGACCCATTTGTTCCCCTCGAGGGCCGCATAGCTACACGCCTACACGGGTTACCCGGTTGTTTGATATCGGTGCATAGGAATAACTTAAGTGCATCTGTACACTACAATGTGATTGTTTGTAACTTGCTATAGTCCATCAATTTGCTAATCTAGACAAAATCTTTGGGAGGACATATTGTAAAACATTCGTATGCATTCTTACTTTACCTTTTACATTCTAATCTGTACAGTGTAGGCTTATAACATTATTTTGACTTACTATTTCATTATGTATTTTAGCCTCGTAGACTGCCAATATTAAAATTTGGTTAAAATACATTATTACACCTTACATCATGTAGGTTTCATTAGAATTAATATTTTACTGACTGGCCTCTTGGCTTAGTTGACAGTGACCCTGCCCTACTACGCCAGAGACCGTGGGTTCGATCCCCACCCGGGACTAACCATTTGTGTGATGAGCATATCTGTTGGTTTTTGGATTCTGATCATTCTGGGTGTTATTTATTTAAAAAGTATATTTGTATGTTTGTTTATCAGTTGTTGACCCACAAGCTTCGGCTTAATTTTAGACTAATTTAAGACAGCATTGTGTGCATTAGTCCAAAAAACATTATAATAAAACATTATTCATTTTATCATTAAGTACAGTCAAGGTTCATAACTGCAGTAGCAGTTTCGCACCTCAATAGATTGAGAGACCAGTTCCACTTACGACATTCTTTTATATCTGTACCGACACACGCACATATCCACTAACAATTCCTGGATATTACGATGTATTAATGACATATTGCTACGACGATAAGATTTCGAGCGTCAGTGGCGTAGGGGATAAGACGCGGCCTATCATATCGAAAGGTCCGGAGTTCGATCCCCAGCTGGGCCATGTACTAATGGGTTTTTTCGCGAAACTTAAGTACATTTACTGACTGCTCTCAAACGGTCAAGGAAAACATCGTGAGGAAACCTGCATACGCCGAAGAAGAAATTCTTAGGCGTATGTGAAGTCCACCAACCTGCACTGGGCTAGCGTGGTGGACTATAGCCCGAACGCCCTCGTAGAGAGGGTAGGCCTGAGCCCCAGCAGTGGGGACATTAAAGGCTGTTGATAAGGAAGGTTTAAAACACTGTTGACATGGGCGGTCAGTTATATCTAATTGGTTTTCGTGTTGTCGCGCTGTTGTACAGAAAAATGACTCTTAGCGTGCTACTGCACTTACGAACCTTACTGTACATTAGAACTAATATCCTACCACGCCTAACCTTCTACGACTCATTTTTTTGTGCCATAATGCCTGATGCCCGTTGACCTTCTCACACTCATAACAAATGGTGGAACAAGAAAGTTGTAGAGGAGCTCCATCCACCCGGAACAGTCCCCGACCGTGAGGCAAGCAAGCGCACATCGCTCCTTTAAGGGTCCCGTACCCATTTTTATGAAGAAACGTATGTGCTAAAGTGTGGTCGAATCATGTGTTGCTGAGGGAAATATAAATACAATGCAAGATTTCGATATAAAAAATTTAGAAAACAAAGTAGAAAACAGAAAAATAGAATATTTATAAATCCCCATAAATCAATAATCATAAGATGGGTAGGTAGTGTCAGAACATCGCATTGATAGACTCAATAGTCCAATTGTCTGTAGCATCGAAGTAATGAGACTAAGAAGTCTCATTAGTCAGATAACCGAACTACTGATACAAGGCGGGATTTCAACTCTCGACCCATGAACATGAAGCGAGCGTAATATCATCGACAATTTACAAATCTACACTAATATTAAAGAGGTAAAATCTGGTGGATAATTTGCATTTTTTTGAACGCCTATCTTATATAAATATCTTGCGAACCAAATGATAGCGAGGTGTAAAATACACCTAGCGCCATCTATTGACAAACTTTAAAACTAATAAACTTGATTGATTAGAACGGGTTAAATAAATTGAACAACATTAATATAGTTATATTTTATAACGCGGATGAAGTCACGGGGCGTCGGCTAGTATGACATAAAGACCGAATAATTATCTCAAAGTTGTTCATTGCCAATGGGAATACAATCCAAGCCACATCGGGCAACAGCCCTAATCACTAGGCTAAATACTAATCCTTATTCATTAAAAATTATCGCTTCGGTTCTAAAGTTTCCAGACTGTATTGTTAAATCTTCAAGGTTTTAGAGGTGTATCACTTTTAGACTAAAAGGACTTACAAGATTTCGTCTTGAAAGGAGAAAGATTATGTCGTCACTCGTCGTGTCAATTAAAAGAATTCAAATTCGATTTGTCTATTCATCATCATCCTTAGAATAACGTCCACTGCTAGGCGTAGGCTTTCTCCGAGCGTTACCTCTCTCCCATCCAGGCTTTTCAGTACAAAGGTTCCATCAACAACCTACCCAATTTGGGTCAAAAACGATAACATTTTTACTCCGACCAAGTTTTCATATTCTGGTTTAATGGACCAGTCTACCATAGAGAGTCAAATGAGTACAATAGATACTTATAAAATATGCATGCAAAAAATGGAGATATATTTTAGAAAGAAAAAAAAAACAGTAGTCCCATTGACTATAGGTACTGAGACTTACAGTCATGACTTTCACCCTATCAATGGAACTTATCAAAGAATCCTTGTCAACACTGGGATTATTGACAAGATGGCGTTCGAAGTAAAAAAATGTACATACCATATTCTGCACCTAAGAAGAAGGATCCCATAGAACAGCTGCTAAAGTAACAATAATAACCAGAGAGGGACACACTAATTACAAAAGTGGTAAGAGTAAGCAAGACAGGTATAATATATTCTATCTCTATCTACGTATGTGAATTTTTTGTTGGGGGGCAGTGCAACGACATACCAACTGCCCCCCAACAAACAACAGCCCGACTAAAATAGAAAGTGTTTGTTCAGTTTAACCCCGCCTTATAAGAAGCGACTTCTCAAATTATTGGGGTAAAAGACTATTGTTATTTCATGCTATACGCTGATTACGGTTCTATGGTTCATTCTTTTTCTAAGTTCTGCACCCATATTCTGCACGAACCCCCATATTGTGCATCTCAATTTAACAATCAGCACCCACGGTTCGACACGCATCTTGTACCATTTGGCTGTGAATGCGCGGCGCATGTAAATGCGAGCATTCGCGCTCGCGGCCACGCGCGCGCCGGCGACGTGACTCGTCTGCTAATCGCTATCGAATCGATTGAGTTTACGGAATAGGGACGCGGGACGATTAGGCCGGCAGTTCGAGTCAATTGTTTTTGCGACGGTCTTTGCGAGTTTTTCCTGATTTATTAACCGTCAAAGGAGAATACGATAGTTCCAGAGTTATTCAATGCCTAAGAACAAGGATCCCATAGAACAAGAGCGAAAATAATAATAATAATCAGAGAGGGACATTACAAGAGTGGTAAGAGTAAGCTACACAGATATATTATCTTCTATCTCTATCTACGTATGCCATAACTGTCAACAAACAACAACCCGACTAAAATATATAGTGTTTGTTAAGTTTGATGACCCTGCCACATAAGAAGTGTCTTCTCAAATTATTGGGGTAAAAGACTATTGCTATTTCATGTTATACGCTGAGTAGGTACGGTTCTATGGGATAGTAGTTCTATGTTCAATGCAATATGACGTCATAGTACAGCGAGCGTCAAAAGTAGCTTGTCACTTTAGTACCTTGTCAGTCTAATGTAAAGAGCGAAATGTGTGTGTCAATTAGCAATTGACATATTCGCTCTTTAGCAGAGTGACAAAAATAACACAAAAACACACAAAATGATAGTTTTTTCTCCAAATTGTTCCATTCGGCAAAATTTAAAGATTTCTGTTGAGTACAGGCAATATCTTCTATCTATACTAATATAATAAAGTCGAAGAGTTTGTTTGAACGCGTTAAAATCTGGAACTACCGGTCGGATTTGAAAAATTCTTCTGTCGTTTCATAGCCCAATTCTTGGGGAAGATTATGGGCTATTTAACATTACGCTACGGCTCTTAGGAGCCGAGGAAAAAGAAAAATATCATTTAAAAATACATGAACTTATAATTTGGACATGTGGTTCATCATCAGCCTGCACCAGTCCACTGCTGGTCATAGGCCTCACCGCGCGCCAGTAAATCCAATTTTCGGTTCTCAGCATCCGTCACTGCCAGCTGCCTCACGCAGGTCGTCGCTCCATCTATCCGGGGGTCGTCCCACACTACGCTTGCCCAGCCGTGGTCTCTACTCGACTAAGTAGCGTACTAACTTTTGACGCAAGCAAGCTCTTGTGGTTATCGGGTGTCAAATGTCAGTCGGCCATATTTGTTTACATAATTGGACACTTGTATTGGAAGAGAGTTTAAGGGCCTCTTTCACTTCTTGCTGATATTTTTACAGATAGTAAGCTGACAGATAAACTATGATGAGACATATATTATATGTCAGATAAATCTGTCTGATAATATTCATGTGATTCACAACTTAAGTATTTGATAAAATATTTGACAGATAAAAAAATAACAAAAATAACAAAAAATAACTTGATCTTACTGTTAGTTTATCTAACAGATAATCTTATCTGTTAGATAAACTAACTATTTATAAAGTTTTTGTAAAAAAAAAGGTATCTGTCAGATAATCTGCAGATAGGGTATTAATTAGGACTTTATCAGCAAGCGGTGAAAGAAGCCCGAAGTATCGCCATAGTAAACTATTTACTACATGTTTACTGTAAACATCCCGACTTTAAACACGAGGAAAACACTATATTAGTTTAAAGATCTATAAACTGCTGTAATAAACTCCTAGATAACTGGTTCAAATGAGAATTGAGTGGAATTAAACAATAAATTTAAATTCTATCCAAAGACAATGTCGAACGTAACGATCTTATGTTTGACGCAGAAACTTCACTAGGTTCAATGTTTGTTTGTTGTCTTACTAGGGTCCAAGTGAGAAGATGTGGCGATAAAATGTATGGAACTTTTAGCCTGCGGAAAGCCGGTAGCGAAAACCAAAAAGTTTAAAAACCGAATTGGAGCTCTATTTTTGAATCGCTTATTTCGAAGGAAAATTAGTAGAATCGACCGCTCGAAGCGAGGAGAGCGATTCAAACATCTCGACATGGGTATCAAATGAAAGGGCAGGTACCTATAAAGGCTACCATTTTGATTTAATTTATTAGTGTTAGTATATTTTATTCAAAATTTTTAAAATAAATATTTATTTTTTCTTATATTATTTTGAGCGTATATTATGGAGAAAATAAATTTACTAGCCGATGCCCCGCGACTTCATCCGCGTTGTAAAGTATACTAGTTATATGTTATTCAAATTTTTTTAACCCGTTCTAATCAAGCCAATTTCTTAGTTTTAAAGTTTGTCAATAGATGGCGTTAGGTGTATTTTACACCCCGCTATCATTTGGTTCTTAGCAACTTAAATACGATAAGCGTTCAAATTATCCACCAGTTTTTATCTCTTTATTATTAGTATAGATATAGATAGGTATAGTTATAGAGTATATCCATAATAAACAATGTAAAAAGCTTGTTTTTTTTTAAATTATTGAGTTCCTATTTCCGTTTCAATCGCTTCAAGCTCATCGTTTGTCGATCGTTTGTGTTTATGTGCCGTGTATTGGAATGTTTCATCGCTTCGCGCATTCAAACGACGTCGTTCACCTCCCGCCGCTTGTCGTACACTCGATCTGCGAATACGTGTGCTCGATTGTAGGTACCCATTCGCTCTATGATCTCGGGAATCGGAATGAATATAGGGTAAAACTCGGTAAGACGCCCCACTTGACAAAACGCCCCACTCGCCTAGCACGCACACTAACAAATCTACGCAGCACACGAATAGAAACGCAAGTAGCCATCAGTCGCCCGACAAGTTATCTGCTACGTTGTATGGCTACTTGCGTTTCTACTCGTGTTGCGTAGCTTTGTTAGTGTGCGTGATAGGCGAGTGGGGCGTTTTGTCAAGTGGGGCGTATTACCGAGTTTTACCCAATTTATACCACGATATCTGTCTATCTATACGGACGTACGTCGCATCGCAGGGCGATGTAAGCCGCCCTTATGAAAAGATTCTCAAATAAATACTTAATTGTAGACTAAATATACTGATTGCGCATTTGTGGGCAATCAGCATTTTTTGATGTGTAAATCTGATTTTTTGGTGTCGGTTAGGATGGATGTTTATTTCAATACAACCCTTTTAAAACAGCTTTATCAATCAATCAATCAATAGCCTGTTAATATGTCCCTAATATTGAGACACAGGCCTATATAACCTTTCTTTCAACCCTTTCATCGGAGTATGGGCAGGCACAGGTTGGTGTAAAAAAACAGCCTGGAAAAACAGCCTAGGCTGTTTATTAAACGTTGACATTAGACAAACTTATTCGCTAAATTGTTAAGTTATGCTGTGGTGTGAAGATCAATCAAACCAGAAGGTTAATATATGAGATACGGTAATGAGCTGCGCTCACTCCGATAGCCTAAACAACAACAACTGAAAACTGTATCTTTAGTCAGTTTTACAAAGTTAACAAACGTTTACAAAAACACACAGAAATCCACAAATATTGAAGGAAACAAGTTCTGAAATTATACACAAATACTCACGCGATAACCTTACAAAGTATAAACTAACTGTAACTGGAGTCGAAACCGCTTCAAACGGGCTCCTACTAGTTCAAATCAAAACGAGGGCGCTTTGATGTGGCGACGCGAAATTTCAGTTGAAAACGAAATTGGAATAACGGATACCACACAACACAAGTATGCGAGTCCGTGAAATATTCTGTCACTCTGAGGAGCTGTGAATGTACTTAGATTTCTATTGGAATAGGCATCATGACAGATTTTGAAAAACTGTTGTATAATGTTCGAAAATTAATACTATTTATAACGGATACAATATTTTTGCAAAAAGTAAAGGTTTAGTAGAAAAAAATGACATTTTAATTTTCAAATTTAACATTCACACCAAACCGCTTCAGGTGTCATGGCGTCGCTTGTGACGTCTCGTTTGAAAAACTCGTATTCGTTTGACGTTTGTTAATTCAAACGTGACGTAATTTTCTGTGATTGATGTTCAACTTATTTTATTTTGTTTTATCATGGCGGATTGTCATAATTTGTAGTTTAATTTTATTAAACTAATTTATCGATCTCGAAAAAATAAAATAAATAAATACATGTTTTGTAATCCAAGACTCAGGTTTCATTAGATAAATAAATAAATTTTGTGTATTTAAGTCACTGTCATCATGCCAATTTCTTATTACATAGATATTTATACCTGACAAATCAAATTAGCCTATTACCGATTTGTTGGGACACAGGGGCCTATCCTCGCCAGGCCTCTCTTTGGTTTGATCTGCGGTTAAATTCTTTACCTATGGCAATTTTGACCGCTATAGAAAGTTTCACAAATACAATGATGAATGAGCTATATTGCGAGCAAAGCCGTACAAAAAAGCATGAAATATAACTCACATAGCACCCGGGGATATCTGTGTAAACATCAAACAATTTGTCCCTTCCTATATTTGCACACAAAAAACATTCTCAAATTCATAAAGCTAAGGAATGCCGCGACAACGGTTATGGGCAACTTCCTGCGCCGTAATATATGGGTCGCAGGATATCCTGGAGGCTGGAGGCGCGCGTTTTTACATCTCGTTGCATCGCGCACGTGGGTCTAGTTTTATCGCTCTGTGGAACGGTGGGGTTTAGACCCTTTGTGAGAAGTGGCTGATTGAGCAGTGACGCATTTTCTCAAACATGCTTCGAAATTTGAGCATTATTTTGACAACTTTCGAGATAATTCGAAAATGCTGTACTGGTCAAATACATGCGAGCAGACCACGGCTGAGTGGTACGAAAATTCACATCTGTCGTGTTTAACGGCCGAATAATTTACTATGAAAACTCATATCTGCCGTGTAATTTGAAAAGTCAACGATCTTCTTTCTCCAAAACACGGAGGTAATTTTTTAAAAGTGTTCTTTTAATTTCGAACTGGTTTGTAAATTGAAGCTGTTTTGGAAAAAAATACAAAAGACCATTTTGGCGCGTGTAAAATTTTGTTCGTCGTTGATTGTATTTTCAAAGTATTCTACATAGTTAAACTACTTAGTTTAAATTTCCGCGCATTGTTTGAGAAAAGTACTATACAAGGCTTGGCCATAACCAGGCATTGATGGATCTACGTATGTGCGTCCATCAATGTCTCTGTTGCCGGCCACTGCAGTAATGGACTATTTCTGCAAGATGCACGTGTATGTAAAGCAATATAGATTTGACGTATCTAGTTGCAGAGTAATTTTCACTTACCAACTGGGCTTTCTTCATTCCAAAACGAGTCGTCCAGTGTGTAATCGGCTTCTGGAACAAAGAAATTATTCAAAGTTTATTTATTTTTTCAACACATTTGATCGTAAAGTGGCTCTTACTGCACCGCTTTTAAAACATGCGCATGGTTCTTATTTACTTATTAGGTAAGTACTTTTTTTCGAAATACTTTTGACACATGTTTCGGCTTCTATACCATTTTTAAATAATAATAATAATAATAATAAGAGCCTCGACCAACACCTCGAGAGGCTCTCGCTAGACGGCTGGTAAAGGGCCAGATCCAGAAGGCAGTACTCCTGGACACGGCGCGTATTGTCCGGAGGTTCCTCACTCTGCGGCCCTAACCACCGGTAGCTTGGGCCCTGCCCCGCTGCCGGCGGCACTCTAGGTTAGGTTTTTTATAATGTTTTTGTAATTAGTTTTTTATAAAAATATTATAAAAAATGTATACTTAAGAATATAAATAAATAAGTGAATAATAATAATAATAATGTTTTGGACAAATTAACACACGGCTGTTTAGTCCCAACTAAGCCGAAGCTTGTAAATGGGTACTCAACTACTGATAAACATACTTAAATACTTTTAAATAAATACTTAAATACATACAAACACCCAGAATCCGAAAACCAACAGTTATGCTCATCACACAAATGTTGGTCCCGGGTGGGAATCGAACCCACGACCTTTAGCGCAGTAGGCAGGGTTACTACCACTACGCCAACAGGCCAGTCACCTAAACGAATTCAGTCAAATAAACCTGTACTTGCAGCATACAAATTAAGAATCAAATAAAAACCAAAGCAGAAAAAAGACATTGTAACGAGTGCGGACAAAATAAATTACTCAGGTCCTGTTTCGAGACAGAATGACGTTTTTTCCCATTCACCGGCGGTGGATACGGGCATTGTTATTGTAATTGCCTCGTCAACTACGGGACAAGGGGGGCGTCAATTTTTTCAGGCGCAAGTGTATTTTTTGGGGCCGTCGAACCGAATACAGACATAGCGAAGGTATTTTGTTCGTCTGTCACAGCGCTAACACCTTGCAAGCGGCGGCAGATAAAAAATTGACGTTGTATAAATGTACCCAGTGTACTTATATGCAATAAAATAGTTTTGACTTTGACTTGACTTTTTTATGAGTAACTACAAATTTACGATTTTTAGATTTTTTCCTTTACTTGTGCTTAAGACCTTGCTTCTTCCCAAATTTCATGATTCTAGGTCACCAACGGGAAGTACCCCATAGGTTTTGATGACCAAAATACTCAAAAATGCGACAAAATCGGCCATATCTTCCATTTTTTCACAGCTCCAGGAAATTGCAGACCTGAGTATTTGATATTAATTTCAAATTCATGCCTCCACGCATTCTTGAGAAAAAGGATCTTGACAGACAGACGGACGGACAACGAAGTGATCCTAAGGGTTACTTTTTTCCTTTTGAGGTACGGAGCCCTAAAAATGAAAGAAATAACGTATAATAAGAAATATCAGTAAATATTCTGGCGCTTTTTGAATTCAGTCATTGTTACAGTAATTACCTCGTTAGCCGGTAGGTGGCCGTTACGGGACAAAGGCGAGCAATTTCTTTTACGTGAAGGTGTATAAATTTAATTTTGAAACAGGTTGTTGTAAAAAGTTCTTATAGACTTGACTGATTGGAGGCTTTTGTTAGGTTTTTCGGGACATATAGGTTTGTTGTAACATGTAAAACAATTAAATTTTATTAATAAAACAAAAATATATATACCACAGCTAATCATATATACACACATACACACACACACATACGCAATCACACTCACTAAAACACACACACGCTCGCACTCAAAAATCCACTCAGGGTTGGGGGGTCTGGTGACCTGTAAACCAGAACGTATCAATATAGGCACCAGTCTCACACAGACCGGTTTCAAGTTATCAAACTGCATGATAATATTGTTTCTAAATGCATGCAATTTTGTGTGAGAAAAATAAATAAAATTGGTATTTGTTAACGAAGACGAAATAGAAAACAAAACAGCCTTTTGGGCATAAAGATTATAACTTCTATTCTATTGCGTATGTGAAGTCCGAAAAACGGATTGGGGCCCGTTGGTGGACGGGAGTTTGGCACAGAAGACCTCAAAAGGGGGAAAGAGTCGCCAGTTCCCACCCTTTGTGTCCTGCCGTCCAAGTCTTTTCTAGGACCAATCTGGGTCGTAAGAGAAGATGGAGCAAAAACAAAAAGATCTGGACCGTACGAGGCTATGGCAAACATTAATTGCAGAGGCATCAAACCAAATAAAAATTCGTTAATTGGAATACCATAATCCCTTTTGACGCCAATTCTGTCTAAAACCACGAAAAAAGATCAAAAGCAGAGCAATACGAAATCTTTATAAGAAAATACGAGTAAGAGAAAACGAAATCGAAAGGTACCTACACAAACAATCAATCAACTAAGTAAACATACAGACTTTAACGTTACAAGGAGCTCGAATTCTGACACAACCATTAATAATCACAGCCCAAACTAACAAATACATTAAAACTACGCCATTACGGTAATCAAACCCCGCCATATATCAACTTCCCGGTACGGCAGCAATGGGCGCCAAGTGTAACGGCTGTCCTTAGAACAATATGAAGCTGGAAACGCCGCCATTAGCTTTTATGACACAATAAGAGAGCTCCAGAGTTTATTCGATAAATATTGTGAGGCCTCTAAAAAGGCATTCGGAGATGCAATAACTAAAACCACTCTTAGAGCAATCTTAGATGATACCAATGAAAAAAAAAAAATTTTGGTTTTAAGTTGAGATGATCTTAATGTAATTGTAACTATTTGACGACAACTTTATCGCTTTGGATGTAATCTGTAATGATAATGTTTGTAAATAAAAAAATATATACAAATATATAAATATATATATATAATAAGATACAATTCAAATTCAAAATATTTATTCGTGAACATAGGTAGATAGACAAATATTTTTAAGCTGGTTGGCTTCTCTATGTTTTGCTTTCCCTAAAGTGATCCCTACATGATCATGCTGCATGACATGCATTACGTGCTGTCACTCACGCATCACCGTCTAGTTTAGTGATTGACGAGCATGACATGTAAACTACGTGCTGGCCGCTGCTTCACTGTACTATGTGATTGATAGCAAGCAGGAGGGTCCATCATGCAGCATAATAATTCACGTAAACGTAATGCATGTCATGCCGCATGATCGTTTAGGGACTGCTTAAGCGTAGAACATTAATTCATAATAATAATATATTATTTTAATAAATTGCATCATGCACATAACATGCCTTTATACACCTAATTAAATCATACAGAACCCACAGAGCGCGAGTCCTATTCGTACTTGTCGAGTTCTTTTGAGAATACTGTTTAGTCAGGACTATAAAAATAATCGTAAACTAAAATATCGCGATTTGTCGTCGAATACACCCGCGGATATCGTGAGTGTTGTGTGCCGAGACTTTTCAATAACACGCGACCAATAGCAGGTAGTTGGAGAGACTACTCGCCGCGCTCAACACTGACAGCTCGCCTCCAGTCAGCTCGTGACCACGGCCACAGCAATTTCCTCGAAACGTCGTGCAAAGGTAACAAAAGTACCTATTCGCACTTACGTAGCAATCTTGCAATCACATACGTAGTCTCGTGTATGTTTCAAATTGGAAGACTGAATATTAATCTTTGTACAGAAAATAAATTATGCATTTTAAAGTGTTCTACCGCTTATTCGTGACCACGGCCAGTGCAACCTGCTCGAAACGTCGGGCAAAGGTAAACAAAAGTATTCGGTTGTAAGCCCCGTGAATAATAACGTGTAAAAAACCAACCGAATTCATTACCACAAGCAACTCTACCGAAGTTTCATTGCACAATAGAGATCATATCTCCCAAGAGGCGGTTGGACTCAATTAATCGGGGGTGTATTCCCAGGTCGGGAGGTCAGGCCGGAAGTGCGGCCGCCATTACTGCAGGACACCGGAAGTGATTTAGAGTAGGTAGGCGGAGTTGGCTCTCAACGTTGGGCTTAGATAGACCTCTGGGGCATGCAATTGTAATATCGAATGACGCTATAATTATTATTATCGTTTCACGTATACCTATGTACTTAGTTATCATCATAAAATTTATAAAATCTTATTTGTATAATCTATTTAATAATTTATGAGAGGGTAGTTGGAGAGACAACTCGCAGCGTTGAACACTGACAGCTCGCTCCAGTCAGCTCGTGACCACGGCCAGCGCAACCTGCTCGAAACGTCGGGCAAAGGTAAATAAAAATTATTCGTGTGTAAGACCCGTGAATAATATAATTAAGGTATAACTTTATCAAGTCGTTCAGATGCCTCATCCTCAACAATATTTTCTGCTTAGATCTCATTTCCTTAATCCACTTCCTCATTTGCTATTCACTTCCCAAACTCCTCAGTTCTAAGGCGCCGTATAAATTTACTTTTTACCCAAAAAAGGTCCACTAAAAACTGTTACAAAACAATGCTCCCTGTTTAGAGGAAGCTGTCCTCATTTCGCCGAGCCACTTTTGCTGAATTGTTTTTTTTTCTCTTTTCCCCCAAGTGTTTCTAATTAAAATTAATTGCGTTCGCGTTTAGAAGTTAATTGTAGCAAGGAAATGAGCCCTCGAACATAAATTGCAAGTTTAAATGAAGATGCACTAGTCGTGGAGGTTAGAACAGAATAGATTTGACGCACACAATGGCACACACATCTTTATTATTATCATCTTATATCAGCCGTAAGACGTCCACTGCTGGACAAAGGCCTCCCCCAGGGATCTCCACGACGACCGGGTCTGCGCTAACCTCATCCAGCCGGGTCCCGCGACCTTCACCAGATCGTCGGTCCACCTTGTGGGAGGCCTGCCTACGCTGCGTCTTCCGGTACGCGGTCGCTACTTCAGAACCTTTCTTCCCCAACGGCCGTCAGCTGTTCTACGAGCGATGTGCTCCGCCCACTGCCACTGAACATAAGACACTTAAGTAATTCCAAATTTTTTAATTCTGCCTCAGTGAAAAGTATTATATTTTATGGCTATGATAGGATTTAACATTTAGCTATAAGTAAGAGATTTTCGGGAGGAATCTTACGATGGACTTTTGGACCACTTCCCGATATCCGATATTGCTCAAATTTTGCACCCACGTGTATAATAGTATACCTATCTATTCAAATAGATTATCTAATAAGAGCTTGTTATATGAAAAATAATATTTCTCTGAAACAGAAAAATTTCAAATTGAAGGCTTGGTTGTGAAAAATTATATATTTCTGCCTGAAAACGCAAACTGCTAGCACCTCATAAACAGCAATGAAACATTTTATAGTTGGCATAAAGTTACTCATTCATGAGACGGTAGTGGCGTGTTAGTGAGCTTCCGTAAATATTTTAACTCGTTATGAACACACCGTTCGCATGTAGTTTACGATGATTTAACATTTTTTTTTGCGGTGAAACAGATGTTATAGCACTAGAAAAGACCTATCTTTCGCTCAAAAATCTGTTGTTTTTTTTTATAAAACCGACTACCTACTTTGTAAAAAAAAGACTAGTGATTGAAATAATAAATCTAAAAATTCAAATTCAAAAGTAAACCTAACTTAACCAGTTCCAATATTTTTAGCTAGCATTTTCAGTATTATATTCTTAAAAATCAATGATTTATGTACCTACATCGATGATTTATGGACATCCAAATTTTTAAAAATTATTCACCCTTAGAAGTGGCACCACCCTCGAAATTATAGCCTATTCAATAAAAAAAAAGAGAATCATTCAAATCGGCTCACAATCGGCGAAGATATGATATCATACACATAAATAAAAAACATACAGTCAAATTAAGAACACGTCTTTTTAAAAATCGGTTGAAAAGGAAGACTTAGACGTTCGTTAGCAAATAAAACACACAAATAAATAGATAAAAAAGAAAAAAACTTTAAAAATTTAATAGTTTTTTTTGTTGTTTCAAACTGTGGTTGGTGGCTCCTTTTAGGTATCTTTATGCCTGTGTTAGAAGGCTCAGGTATAACTTATCACGTGAATAACTGATTATCATGAATCATCACAGATAATGATGATAATGAACCTGAAAAAGGTGGCCGGTAGCGGCTGAATGCGGAGGGCGTGGGTGGCGTTCATTGGGGAAGGCCATGTCCAGCAGTGGACATTAAAAAGCTGATATGAAGATCATGAATGATGATAATATTAAAGTAATTTTCAGCTCCAATAATGTTTTACTTTAAAACAACAAAATACGAATGAAACTAGAGAAACGGCCGAAAAAATGTAACATAACTACAAAACTCCTCGCCATTTCAGCGCTGCTCGTGAATACAGATGAGGTTTTGCATTTACGCTGCAATTACAATATCTAATTTGAGTGTAATTCGGTGTCAGCCGTGACGCGGTTGGCTACGTGCCGCGAATATGCAAAATGCACTCTCGCTATGAAATACTAATCTGACCTCTTATCTAGTTTGTTTAATAAATTATGCTCGGATGTTACATTTTAAGATTTCTGTCGCTGCGTTTGGTTTGTAGCGCAAAAGTGTTTAAGCGTGAAGGAAAATAGTTACAGTCTAGATATGAAGATCTTCTATACAAATAATAAAGTCGAAGAGTTTGTTTGTTTGTTTGCTTTAATTTCTGGAACTACCAGTCGGATTTGGAGAATTATTTCAGCATTTGATAGCCTAATTATTGCGAAAGGTTATTAACTATAGGCTATTTAACATCGAGCCGATAAAACAACAAAAAAAAAACAGAAAGAGCGCTAAGCGAAAACGTAGACGTAGACAGCGCGGGCGGGCGTAGCGTTACGAGAAAATCCGGATGGCGAGTGAAACCACAGGCATAGCTAGTCTATTATATGACCCACCGATTTGTTTTCCGTCTCGTTCTGTCAATGGCATTATTTTTTGTTATTCCACTCACGTTGTTATTCCGATTCAACTGATATACCCACCTTTGTTTACCACAACAACTGTATCCCTTTCTTTATTAAGCTCGCTTCAGACGCAGTGTCGCGTGTTTTCGTATAAAATGTAGTTCATATTTTTACATTTACACAATGCAAAAAGCATCACACAATAATAACAATTCCAGTAATGGTTGGCACGGATTCCTTCCAGCTTCTCGCGCACGCTTCGCTAACAGGGTTGAGAAATCTTACAATATTGTGGCGTTCTAAATCAAAAACGCCACTCAGCTGGAGGAGGTTAGCGCAGGACCGGTCGTCGTGGAGATCCTTGAGAGAGGCCTTCGTCCAGCAGTGGACGTCTACAGGCTGATAATGATGATGGGACCTTGTGGCGGTAACGAGTTATCTACATAGCTGAAGACTACATAAATATACCTAACCATACATCAAATCAACAGCCTATTAATCTCCCCACTGCTGAGGCTCAGGCCTACCCTCTCGACGAGGGCGTACGGGCTATAGTCCACCACGCTAGCTCTACACCCTACCCTTTATCCTCATACAATCTAGTATGAAGAATCGACCTTCAAAGCCTTAAAAGTGACTAAACCCAGCTTGTATTGAGAGATATGTTGAAGCGAGATACAGTTATTTCTTGCCTTTAAGATATGTTCGAAAACGTGAAAAAATAACAGACCCGTGTTTTTATAGCGGTCTTAACTCATATTTATGTGAAGACTTGGGTATAGGTATCTTTCCTAGGTATAAAATAAATAAATATGTAGGTACACTTGTGACGCAATCTATGAAAATTAGACTAGGATAAAAACTTTCAGTATCGCGCTGATTGGGTAAATGACTCATGTTTGACCTACAGGGTCAAACATGAGTCAATTACCCAATCAGCGCGATTTTAAACTATCGAATAATATTTATGATTCGTTCACAATCTTCCGCCATTTTACAATCCTACTTATTATAGTTACTGATCGTGAGAGACAACAAAGTAATTCGCGATATTACCCGAAGTACATAAAACCTGAAATCTGTTCGAGGGTCGACCTTCGAACGTTTACTTTCCCTTCTCAATCGGGAATGCCAAACAATAAATAAATAAAGGTTGTATGTACAGACTCTTGAGCATTTGTTTCAGTCTTAAAACCCCAAACAGTCATGAATAAATCTAGACTATGCGGAGCGATCGCGAATATGGGTTGAGGCAACCCTACTGCGCAACCCGAAGCAATATTTTATGTATTTTGACGCGTCTCCTTCCAAATGGAAATTATGAAAGAATTGTTCGCGGCGCTCTGTTTTAGACAGGATATATAACGACTTGATATGAAGGAATTAGATAAGGAACTGAAATGAAAATGTATCTACTCTTATGTGGATTTCGTAAACGTGTAAACCTTGATTTTGTTTTCCAATGAAGTAAGTAATAACAATAATAATGTTTGGACAAATTTACACACGGCTGTTTAGTCCCAAACTAAGCCGAAGCTTGTACATGGGTACTCAACAACTGATAAACATACATAAATACTTTAAAATAAATACTTAATTACATACAAACACCTAGAATCCGAAAACCAACGGTTATGCTCATCACACAAATGTTGGTCCCGGGTGGGAATCGAAGTCGAACCGAGTGACGGCACCAAGAAGATTCGAACCTCTTTGGTCGCGCGTAGCTTTTTTTTTAAATTCATGGACGGCACCCAATGATCGGCATCAATGAAGGCACTATACAGGGTGAAAATTAGATGCCGTAAATCGAGGGACAGTACTAAGCACTAAAAACAAAAACAAAAAAACTAGGTATACCTAATTGTTTTTATACTCTAAAAGTGTCAAAAAAAATAAAAGCTTCTATTAAGTTACGCGATGATACTCGAGTTACGCTCCGCCATTTTGCCAAGCGACGTCAAGCATGACTTGACAGCGCGCACTCCGTCCGGAAATCGAGTTACGATCTCCAATATTGATACAATTGTGCCAACCCTACATAGCGGACTGTATATGCCTACGGGAGGACGTAATTCGATTGGTAGGTCGATACTTCTTTGGCCGGCTTCGGCCTTGAAATTAAATAGGTGTAAGGGTCGAGCTACATACACAAGCGTGTATCCCGGAGGAAACAAAGGCAGGGCCCCTGTGCTGTTGCTTTGTTGCTGTTTCTTCCCCTCGGCCATACAGGTGGAAACAGACGATTTATAATAAACGAATTTTGATTTGATTTGGCAATTTCGACTCGAGACACTTCTTTAAATCAATCACTGTAGGAAAACAGGTGAGTATGAAAAATGTTTTAATATTAATAGATATTTGCGATACGCACTCCACAATTTAAACTTTTTCAATATCAGAGATGACTTGTGGAATCGGCTCGAAGTTGTACCACTTAAACTCGAAGCAAACTCGAACCGAATGCCCTGTACGTTTAATTTCAATCAAAAAATCTAATGAACAGCCTATTAATATGTCCCAACTGTTTCCACCGGGTTACCATCTCATCATTCACCACCATCATTGGCAGTCCTAATCTTCATGTCAGCCCTTCAACGTCCACCGCGGACATAGTGGGGCCTGGTGTCCTGTATCTACAGGCTACTATAAGTAGCCTAGTCTCAGGCTCCAGACTCCACTAACTAACTTTATAAGTCAGTTGTGGAGTAAATAAAGATTATTTGATTTGATTTGCTTTTTCCGGCCACCTTTAGGTCGTTCGTCCACCTGTCAAAGGGGCGTCTCACGCTGCGAGTACCGCTCCGCGGTCTCCACTCCAGAACTTGGCAGTCCTAATAACTTTCTCCAATTTGTTCATACATGTATTTCATGCTTACTGTCCTATTTTAAATGGCGCCAATAACGTTAAATTGGCCGTAAGCGTTACAAAATTTAAAATCCGCCTCGTGTCGCGTTCAAAAATCAAATTACGATTTGCCGCTCGCACACGTCGCCCTCGTCCGGAAACCGCGTCAAAATTATTAATTAAATAGAGGCACGTGACTTTTACGCGTGAGTTTTAACAGCAAAAAGGCCTGGGCTACTACCGTACCGGATCACACCGCAATCTCGACTATTTTCAATGACGCTGTAGGTCGCGGTGACAGAAAATCATAAAGAAAAAAAATTGCTACTCGCGCGCACCAAAGAGATCCTATTTCCATGATAAATATGCTACCTTCTTGGTTGGGATTCTGTATTGCAATGAATGATTGAATTGAATGACTGACATATGAACGATTGAGTGGATGAGTGAAATGACGTTTAGACGTCAGTAAAACACTATGGCTTTGGAACAAGTTTGGACAGTCATTGCAACGACCAAAAAATTTACCGATACAGATTAAAAACCGGCCGTACATACGTAATCTTTAGTGCATTCTACTACGTTGACATTTGACGGAGTATTGTGTCTAAAAACAGTAACAAAGGCCCAATTAATAATAAAAATAGTACGTTAAAGGTTAGCATACTTCTTGGAACATCCTTCCATTTAATGGGAAAAAAAGCTGAAAATAGCTTGCAGTTTCCGTCAAAAAAGATTATAACCCTTAGATTCGTATCACTAATCTGTGGATTACACCCTTAATTTATGCCCGATTCTGTCGGTCATTTTGTCCACCGGGTAACTCGAAACCTACTGTACCGGGTGAGCTGAGATTGGAACTACATTATGGATACAAATTAAATAAGAGAACCTTGTGTACCTACCTATACCTATTACATAATTTTATTTATTCACAAAAATGTACACTATTTTTACCGACTTCCAAAAAAGAAGGAGGTTCTATGTTCGGCTGTATGTTTTTTTTTCTTTTATGTATGTTTTAATGAGACACTTTACGAGCAAGTGTATTGAAAATTAATTTAGTTTAACTGTAAACGATATCTCTAGACATAATTCACCGAATCCCTTAGTTTTTGCGCCGGTTTCCGCACAAACTATTGTTAGTAATTACTGCTAATTTGTAATTAGGTCGCAAAATTGCCGAGTCACGGACTAATTTGAATTTATACCGGCTGCGGGCTGTATGGGAGAACAATGGGAGAACGGAGGCTTTTTGTTTCAATTTTCATGAAAATAATAGCGGTAATTTTAATTTTAAGTGCTTGACTGTGTTTAAATTTACAATTACTGTACGAGGGAGAGTGTCTTTGCCAGTTACAGCCTGAAAACTGAGATAATCCAAGAATAAATAGATTGCATTGACAGCTTCTTGACATTGTTCGTGTTTTAATTACTCATGTATTTCATGCTGAATAATGAATGTTATTTTTTATTTTAAATTTTCATCATCATCATAGGCCACGATTCATCTTGGACAGATGTTTTTAGCCAGTATCCTGGCGACGGCACCGGCGTTCGTGGCTGTATAGCCCTATTTTTTTATTTTAAATTTTAACATGTAACTAAATAATTACCAATAATGAAAGATATGATTATGACTAGTAAAAAAATATTATTTACCTGACCAAAGATTAATGAAAAAGTCAGCAAAATGTACGTCGCAAACAATCTACGGTTTTAGCTTTATTTAGTCAATCAAAATTTTTCATGATTTTTTCCGCAACTTTGCGGCAATTTTCGTGTATTGTTAATTCGTTTAGTAGTTTTGAGTTACTGTCGGGCAAACAGAGAGATATACAAATAATTTTCACATTATTTAATCGCTAAAACACGCAACGGGATAACGACAGATCCCATAGGGTTATGGGATCTGTTGTGCCAAACCCCTGTCCGCCAAACGGTGCTCCAATCCGGTTTTTTGGTGGACTTCACATACGCCTTAGAATAGTAAATACCAGTATTTGGCGTATGCAGTTTACCTCACGATGTTTTCCTTCACCGAAAAACCTGTGATATTATAATAAACCAGGATCGAACCCACGACGTCATGAACGTGAGGCGAGTGCACCCAGAGCATAAAGAGAATAGTTGTTCATGACAATTAAGGATTACTAATAGTTATCCATTCAAGAACAGATGATTATAATTAGCCATTGAAGGTGTTATCTTTCGACATTTTACTGTCGTGCTTAAGCGACGATCAACTTAACAGCCCGACTGTAGGTAGTTGTTAAAACAAAGATTTAATCAAATGATACAGCATGGTATGCAAAAAGCGGCACACTTGTCAAAACTGCACGCCCATACGTTTGCCTCTATCCGATATAACCATTCTGTTCAAAGCCGTCGCCCGCCGGCTACAAATCAACCCCTCGCAACCCCTGTAGCCCCCTCTCATTTGCCACGGAACCCGTCACGTCCTGGGAGGTCGCCGTGTAATTACAAAAACGAATTCGGATTCTGTTGTCGCGAACCTGTGCGATGGTGAATTATGGCTGATATGAGACAAGGGAGATAGTGTAGTGATTGGAGTCTTATTATAGACAGAGTGAACGAGAGTGCGGCCATTCAAGCGCTCTGAAACGCACGCACACAAGCGCAGTGTTCACCTACATTAGCACACATAAAAGCACGGGAAAGGAATACTTACACTGTCCCCTGGTACACAGGAATCCAACCCCTTTTGTTGATTTTGGACAATCTACTCATAATAAAACAAAAAAACTTGGTGACGCGTTTTTCTGTGTGCTAATTAGGGAACAGTGCGCTTGTGTGCATGCGTTTTAGAGCTCTTGTATGAAGTTGCCGCAAACTCGTTCACTCTGTTTTATAGGGCAGCATCTGTAACGTAGGGAAAGCGTCGCATAGTAAGGGTTAGACCCTTCTAGTGACATACGGCGCCGAAACGAGGACACTAACAGTGGGAGTAGTCCGAAAACTCAAAAGCCGCTCAAAGGGTTAAGGAAAGAGCCATGCTCGGAGTTTCTCTGAGAGAAACAGGATCTGAAACACAGAACACGGAAAAAGCTCGCTACGCTTATATTTCTATGATCTGAAACGAGGTGATCCGCCAAAAACGTCAGTAAGTTGAAGTGGCAGTTGGTCACATGTCGGAGAATTGGTAATATCTGGGGTAGACGAGTTCTCGAGTGGAGACCACGCTTGGGTAAGCATAGGAAACGCCCGGCCAGTTGGAGCGGCGACCTGCATAAGGCGGCTGGTAGAGACTGGATGCGGAGAACCGAAGATCGAGTAGACTAGTGCAGGCTGATGATGATACCGATGATGTGATAGGTAATTTATTGATCACTATGCGAGGTTCGGAGTGTTCATAGCCGATGCATGAGTGCATGAAGATTGAACGGCTTATGACGGAGGACAGTGGACGTATTCGGCCGTATCGATGTTGTTCCACTACTGATTGTGAGTAAACAAAACTACAATGAAATTACGTGTACGGCGACAGTGACCGTTTTTGTCGTTCTGAAGGTGAACTGTCTCACTCACCCTTTGTGGGGTGCTCTCCTCGCTTCGAGCGGTCGATTCTACTGATTTTTGTATCGGATGTCGAAGGGAAATTACTAGAATCGACCGCTCGAAGCGAAGAGAGCGATTCAAAAATCGTGCCTGTGTACCTTCACTTGGCGACCTCATCTAGTTTACTTATTTTTGTTGTTTCTTGTTGTTATGTTTTTTTTTGTTTTTTGGCGTAGAATGAAAATTTTTTGTGTTTTTTTTTAATGATGAGGCGACTCAAGCTGAATCCACTAGATGTGGGTTTGGCTCAGTCAATTTTGTCCAAGCCTGCATCTGTGGCGGCACGAGCTTTGTATGATATTTTTGAGTCGCCTCGTCAGTAAATCTTGGTCAGGGTACGATGGGACTGACATGTGGAGAACACAAAAGTCAGAACACAAAATGTTTCTTTTTAATTCTCTCGCTGTAAGTGTGTTGTCATTGTGTCCGTCAAATAAATATTCTATTCAGTATCCTATTCAGTAGACGAGTACAGCCGCGGGGCGGAAGCAAGTTCACGTCATAATAAAAATTAAATCTGTGCTAGAAAAAGTTGGAACGACATAAATGAACCTTATGAGATCATCCGAAGAATTTGAAGCCTCAACACAATTTTCTTGGAGGAGCCCGGACTAAAATCCGTAATTACGTCAGCAGCCGACCCGGATGGGGGTGGGAGGGGATGGGAGCGGGAGGGGGGGAGGGAACCGGATATGAAATGACAAAAGACGTATCGAGTAACACGACGTGATGGAATCTCTTGCAGGCTTTTTTGTTATCGCCATACGAGCGGAGACATGTCAATATTGAGGAATTTTTGTTCTCCTTAATAAATCGAGACGTTATTTTTATGATTTATTTTCTCGACTGCGCAGGTAAAAGAATGACAATTGTATTTTCGCTGAATTTCCTTTATGCGTGGTCGTATTTCCATAAGTATTCAGTTCATTTTATGGAGGAATGGAACTCTTCTAGAAAACTGACACGTTCGAATTAATATGAAATCATCAACAGCCTATCAACATGTCCCCCTTTTGGGGCACAGGCCTAAGCTCTGAACGAGCCATCACGCTAGCCCAGCGCAGGTTGGTGGACTTCACATGCGCCTAAGCATTTCTTCTTCGGCGTATGCAGGTTTCCTCACGATGTTTTCCTTCACCGTTTGAGAGCAGTCAGTAAATGTACTTTAGTTTCGAGAAAAAACCCATTGGTACATGGCCCAACCTTTCGATATGATAGGCCGTGTCTTAACCCCGACGCCACTGACGCTCTATCTAATATAACTACTTAAATTTAGAGAAAACCCCCAAAAAAAAGCGCATCAAAATCTGTCCATCCGTTTGGGAGCTATGATGCCGCACACGTTAATAACACCCCTCTTTTTTCGTCGAAAGGAAAGGAAAGGAAAGGAAATGGAAATAAAAATTTGAGGAACTTGGACCTCTCGACATGACAGCCGCGTCTTTCCGACTTCGCCACCGATGCTCTTTAGTAGGTTTTATAAAAAAGAAAATTATAAGGTATTTTTTTTGTTGAATTCGTCCAATGATGGACAGTCTAAAGTCATAGACCATACAGTCGAGTCATATTTTGTTTGTTTTCTTCAAAAACCGCCGGTTACAGCACGGCCTCCACAAAAACAGGGCACGACTATAATCATGAATTTAAAAAAAAGCTAATCCCATATGGACAAGGAGATTCGAACCTCTTTTGTCGCGCGCGCGCTCCCTGTGGAGATCGCATCTTGCAAAATTAGTATGGGAAACGATGAAAATTTCTGTGTCAAAATCAGGGGGGGTGCGGACAAATGAAGCGGATTAGCGGGAGGAAGTTGCTCATACAAATTTATATGGAGTTTGAAAATGAGAATGTGTGAGTGAGTATCAATTTCGATATACATTTGGCACGATTTTGGCACCCCCTAAAATGATTTTGTTACTCATCCATATGGGAGTAGCTTTTTTTTAAAATTCATGCATTTTTTAGGAAAATAAATAAAAAGACAACCGTCTCCGACAAAATCCCGCCAAAAAGCCGTAAGTTATTAATATAGCTAGCTCTCTGGGAAATACAGACTAGTAACATCTACTGGCAACACCCTTTTGTAGTCAAACGATTTATTTTCGTCCCAAAAAAGGATTTAACAACGATCGGGCTTATCCTTTCGGTAAAGGCTTCTATCAATAGATATCAGGGGTCTCAGAACTTTGACTAATTGCTGCGGAACCCGAGGCAGTAATTAGGGTTCCCCTCGGAATGTGGCCACTTCTGGTAATTAACTTCTGAAAAACAATATCCTCGAATCCTTGGTCGGTTGGACATTGTCGTGGTTTTTTCTCTGAGATTAAAAGTTAGGGGTTCGGAACGGGGAACGATTACCCCCGTGCCCCGTGGCTTTGTTTACGGAGGTGTGGCTTGTAAGTTTCATTTCAGGTTTGCGTAATGTTGGTGGCAGTGTAGAACAGCGAAAATAAACGGTACTGCCACACCGCACACCTTTCTCACTTACTCATTAATCAAATTAACAATTTGTTACCGGAACAAATGAATTATTGTTACCACACATACATTTTATAGTATCGAAATTTTCCCACTCTAGAATTGTAATTATACTTAATCGATTCTTTATCAAAAACGCGATTTCTTTCACGATAACAAAACTATCTTCACTTCTATACAATAATCGTTTGAAAATAAAAAAATTATATCTGACAATGTGGATAACAAAAATCCCAAAAAAATAGAGATAAAAAAAAAACGACAATATATAAATTACTTTTACAATTACTAAGGGCTTCTTACACCACTTCCTGATATTGTTACAGATAGTAATCTTAGTGATAAACTAATCTATCAGATAAATCTGTGTGATAGACTATATAAAATATATAAGATATAGGCAATCAGATACCTGTGAAACCAAAAAAACAGGCTATCTGTCAGATAAGCTGTAGATAGGGTATCTGGGACTTTATCAGCAAGCGGTGTAAGAGGCCCTAAGTATAGTAATAGCTATTATAGCGCCACTTCTGCTTAGTGTATTATCCCAGAACCTACATTAAAGTTTATTCATACTTGTTAATGTCACGTGCAAGAAAAAGAGAGATAATATTTTTGCAGACAAAATATTCTCAAAAAACGGTGAATATCTCTACATACCTACAACGCAGCGCAATAGCTCTCTTGTGCAGAATAAAAATGGTATCTATGTATATCGACTGCTTAACCCGACATAGGCTGCCGAATGCCATGATACTGTAAAGGAGGTTTGATATTTGAAAATGCATAAGAGAACTACAATTTTCAGCACCCTTGAATCTGAGAAACAATCTCTGCCACACTTTAATATTCGAACTGTAGCCAAACGCGAGCGAACCACCGGAAATCCAATATCCTATAAATCGGATAGATAATAACCATAATTCGTATCTCCATAGCACTGACGCGCACTTTTTACGTCATTCCGTATCCGCTGACCCAGAAGGCCTTATTCCGGAATCCGTTTCAGAGGGACTTCGAAACATGAGATTTGTACAGCGTATAGTGATGTAATTCAATTACTGACAGACAGATTTCTTAGTTATAAAGGTACCTACCTACCCCTAAAATCGAGACTTCTACCATCGCCCCCCCCCTTCTACTTTTCAATCGCAGGCTAGGAATACAGCCACCTCGACCTAGCTAGATAGAGCGTTTCCTACCAAGTGATTTACGTGCGAGGTCGCTCACATATCGTCAGCAATTTCTAAATTACATTATGATACCAGAACCCTGCCTGAGTTGAGGGTAATATATCATTAATATGATTAATAAAGGATTTCGCTTCGCTGTAGGTATATTACGGACTTTCAATTTTCGTGCAGGCACCGTTTATTCTATTCATATCTATCCCTTCTCTCTCTGAAGATTTTTAGAGTTTATTTTGTACTAGCTGACCCGACAGACGTCGTTATGTCAAAAGCAAGTGACTACAATTACAAATTTCAAGTTACTGCCTTTAAAGAAACCGATACTCCCGTGCAAATTTTTCGCGATTCCCAAGGTCCGGGAATTTCCATTTGGTCGATTCCCATTGCGCAATAGATAAAATTAGTTTATTCTTATCTGTACTCCAAGACAATGTTACCATAATAGTACCTAGGTGTGAAAGTAACTTATTTAAGTCCCGAGACGGGGTTTGGCGCCCGACGCGTAGCGAGGGCGCCAATTGTTCGAGGGACCTCTAAATAAGTCTTGAACCCGAGGGAAACACTGTGCTTTTCATTAAGAATACACTGAAAGTAAAAACAAAAACATAAAATGAGTGTTATTACAAATCTCTGCTATACGGAAGTATAAACAAAACTCTACAACTCGAAAAAACAAATGAAGATCGGATTGCCGCTTTCCCGTCTACTTTGTTTTTTTTTCTGTGGCCGCCCAGCTATTCTGCCATTATTTTTCATTTCAAACATTGAAAAAATTGTAAATATTTTGCCCAAATCTATGTTATTTTAAAGAAATAGTTGACAGTAATAATTATAATAAAGTCATTTAAAAAAAATTCTTTAATTATTACATAACTTTATGTTATTTCAATTTTACATCGCGCTGTAATTGAGTGGCTGTATAGACAGTTGGAACATGGTCCAATAGAAATGTCAAAATAGTACTAGTTTTTTTATAGCCTTTATTATCGATAGTATACATTTTTTTCATGCAATTTTAATTTATATTTATTATTATCATTATTATTAAATTTATTTATTTATTTATATTTTCTATTGTATTTCTATCTGCCCTTTTTCGGGCAAAGGCCTTATAATATACTAGTTAATTATAATAAATAAGCTTCACAATTCCCCAAACACCCACCAAATTGTACTGACAAAGTTATTTTGCTTCGACCAATTTTTTTACCAAATTATTACTTCAACTTTCTTTCGTAAGCGCACCTTTTACAGATCAGATATTAACGATTTTCTGTTAAAACTCATTTTTCCTGTCCCCTGGCGTAATAGCCGCAAACGGTTTTTCCTTGTTTTAATCCGATTTCAAGTCGAAATTGGTGCGTCCAATTAGGTAAATTACAATTACGGATTCCAATGTCCTGGTGATCGCATTCGCTTGCTGCAATTAAGGAGACTGGAAGAAATCGCAGAAGGGAGAAGTCGGTTTAGGTTATGCGAAGCAAGATATATTTTATGTATGTAACAAAATTTACAGAACAATAACAAATAAGAGAGAAACTATGTACATAGGCGGCTTATCCCGCTAAGGGATATCTTCCAGTCGACCTTAGAGTAACTGAAAGAACTAACGCGCTTATTAGATTTTTATAGTAAAGCACAGGAGAGAAACTACTATGAACTTACACTAAATATAGGTACATTATAAAATACATAAACCTAAACCATATAATACAAATTATGTCGTTTATTTTAACCAAAACACATATTACCGAAATAGAGTTCAATCAAACAGGTAGAATAGAATAAATTTATAAGTAACTGGAAATGTTGACAGCCTTGCCGAAGAACCTAGCTATGAGAACCCATTTGAATCCATTCAGTACGGTTTTATGCCAGTAATTGGAGAGCTTCTATATCTTTTGATGACCTTTTCAAATGACTTCAAAAAGGATGAGGTTCTCAATTTGACAGTGGGTATGTTTTTTTGTGTTTATGTTACGATGCGATGCGATATCTTCGCCGATTGTTAACCGATTTGAATGATTATTTTTTTACTGAATAGACTGTAATTCGAGGGTGGTCCCATTTCAACTTGAAAACAATATTTCACCCTTATAGGGTGGATAATTAAAAATTTGGGGATCTATAAGTCATCGGTGTACTTAATCATAATTTTTACAAATAAGGCAACCTGTCATGTCTACAGATATTTAGTTACCTACACCATACTCATAAAAAGTTATACTTCTGTAAGTAGATACTTACGCAGTTTACTTAGCTTCCGCCATTGCCTAATAGCCGATAATTTATCACGCCATAAACAAAATACGGCCATTTCTCAATTCATTTCGTGAAAGAAGCGCACGATTTGCGAAGCGTCGAAGATGCTCTTTCGACGCTAATCAAACAGCCGGTCACGCGAGCTGGCGTGCGTGCAGCCATCGCGCACTTTGGACTAACAAGGATACGTCACGCAAGCTTTGACACTTACCACGCGGGCCATGAAAAAAACTCTAATGCATAGATTTGGGGACCCCACGGCCTCGCCTGAGGACATAAAAATTAAACATAACGTTATGTATTCTGTGATAACGTAAAAAAATTTTAAAATAATAATCATAAAAATATATTCATTCCAAAAAAACTTGACGGAAAACTTTGTTCAACGAAATATTTTAAAATTTGAAGTTTTTCTTATTTACTTAGTTTTTTTTTTAATAATAAATACTATAAATTTAAGTATAACTTTAAATTTTAAAATATTTCGTTGAACAAAGTTTTCCATCATAAAATAATTATATATTTTTATGATGACTTCTCTTAATGGACTTAAAATTCAAAACAAAACGTAAAACATAAAAATAAAAATAATAAAAAAATAATAAAAATTCGTTCACTTCTCCCATGACTAAGGAGAATAAGTCAGGCGGATTAGAAAATTTATTTTCGCATTTGACAGCCCAATTCTTGAGGAAGGTTATAAGGCTATTTAATATCACGCTCCAACCCTTAGAAGCCGAAAAAAAAGTAGGAAACAGGTAGAAGGTTTAATGTATGGCTTGCCTACTCACTTTATCAATACTTGCTTCTTCGCACTTTGCACTTATATAGCATCACAGGAAAAGAAAAAAAAAACCTCTCAGGTTCCTGTATTGTAACATAGGTAAGTATTGAGGCCCATTGCATAGGTTTATGTGTGCGTTGTTCTAATAGTTTAGGAATTAAACGTTCAACTTTACAACAGCAATTAAACTAATATCAAAATTTATGAAACTGTACTTTGAAATGGCAGTTCGCGAGCTGCACAGTTGGCGAACAGTTCACAAATAGCTTGAAGACCACTCATTCGTTTCATAGCTCAACATTTCAGGAGCCTGACGTTTACGATGAAATATAGTGAACGAACGAATGAACGAGTGAATGGAATTGTTCACGCGATAGTTTCCTTGTGTGTTTTATGGCCTCACTTTCTTCGATTATGTTCTAAAATTGTTTTTTTTTATTTTTTATTCGGTAAACATGATGTTGACACGCATGCAGTTTGATTCCAGTAAGTACAATAGTATTAAGTGTAATGTAATCTTGTTTTTACAGGGCTATTTTAATATGGTGTGAAAGCCGAAATACGTGTCAAAGGATTTTCAAAAAACAACAATTTATTATTATTATAGCATACCTACGTATATGCTAATAATAATAAATTGTTGTTTTTTGAAATTCCTTTGAATCTAAACACTAACAGTGAATTTGTAAAAACCTTATTAACATCATCGAGGTAATATGTTCTACGTACTAGAGAAGACATTCATTGGCACCAACTCACGTGGCGGGGCGGCCATATTTCGGTGAAATTCATTCATATTCAGACAAATTCGCATCAGCTGTGCGAATTGAATGTTATCTATGAGAACGGAGACACCCCCGCGTGCCCCGCCCGCCGTCATCTCGTTATACCATAACATAGGTCTGTGTATAATTATATACAATAATTGTTTGAAGTGGCTACTCTATATTACCTCAATGATTAACATACGTAATCTAAACGCGAATGTTAATTTGTAAAGATATTTTTGAAGACTAGAAGGAGGAAGGAAAAAGTACCTTTCTGCATTACAATTCCAAACTTGTCTTCATTAAGCTGTCTCCACAAGGGTAACCGTAGTTCCGGTCATTTCACACGAGTTTTAAATTCCGTAATTCCATTCCCCCGGATTACCGGTTATAACCGGTTGTAACGGTTCGGCCGGGCGAACTTTATCCGGTCTTTTAAATTGCGGCCGTGTCACTTTGAACGGCTAATTTGGTTAAGCTCTCACGTAATTTATCATGTAAATAAGTTTCGGGTTGTTCAAATTTCGGGGTGTAGTTTAAACTTAATCGCGTAACAGGCGTAGGTACATAGTGTGTAATTTGGTTAATTGGTAAAAACATTTAAAAACACAGTTATTGTCACAGCATCACAATTATAATAAAATTATACTAGCCGTTTTAAAAAAACAGATAAAATGACAAAGCTGTCATTAAAATAATCGTCCATTACTCGTAATGCTTTCTTTGTATTAATCATGAATTTTAAAAAAAGCTACTCCCATATGGATGAGTAACAAAATCATTTTAGGGGGTGCCAAAATCGTGCCAAATGTATATCGAAATTGATACTCACTCACACATTCTCATTTTCAAACTCCATATAAATTTGTATTAGCAACTTCCTCCCGCTAATCCGCTTCATTTGTCCGCACCCCCCTGATTTTGACACAGAATTTTTCATCGTTTCCCATACTAATTTTGCAAGATGCGATCTCCACAGGGAGTGCGCGCGCGACAAAAGAGGTTTGAAACTTCTTGGTATTAATGTGATTCTTAAATTCATTGTTCGTCATATTCAAGACTAGCGGCCCGTCCCGGCTTATCACGGGTGGACATTTTTTTGCAATAAATATAGCCTATGTCACTCAGGGTGAATGTAGCTTTCCAATGGTAAATCGGCACAGTAGTTTTTGAGTTTATTCATTACAAACATACACACACACGAACATAAAAATCTTTCCTATATCCTATTTAATATTAGTATAGAAGATTTAGATGTCCTCTGGTAGTTTATTGTAGAAGCGTATACATGACAAATATGGTTACAAAATCAACATGTTAAGTTATTATCTATGTGGTTACATGTGCGTACCTAATTTTAGAATGTAGGTAGAAATTCTAACATAAAAACCGAAATTCAAAAGGATTAAATTCTAACGCAATTCTTCGCTCGGAAACTGAAAAAAAAGTGGACTACATTCAAATCGTATAACATCCGAACGCCGAAATCGGGCGAATCGGCACCGGTGGAATCGGACAAAAAGCGCGATATCGGTGAAGTGCACTCGAGTGGGCCGCGATCTGCGCTTGACACCGGCATTTGAACTTTTTCGGTTAAAAACCGGATTTCACGGACAACACTACTGGACAGGTAGACATGATACCGATTGGATTAGGTTAGCTACTCGCATTGTAGCGCGACTTTTGCTTCTTATTTTTTATTGGAGTAACAGTTTTATTCCTCTTTGACTCCCAGCCAAAGGAATTGGAATCAGGAATGTTCGTAGGGGGCCGCGAGCACCCACCAAAGAGATCCTATCTCTATGCTGCAAATAGTAGGATGACAGCTAGCTAGTGACATTATAATATCGACAATATAATATCGATATATTATTGAGTATTTATCATTTTGCGTAGAGATACAATTTCTCTGAGCTCCGTGCTTCAGAAGAAAATACAGGCATTCATTCAAACTATCTACCCTTAGAGTAAAAAGATGAGTACAATAAAAATAAATTATACCTAAAATTAATACCAAGGTCAAAGAATTGCGAAGCTGAAGTGGCAGTGGGCGGGGCACATCGCTCGTAGAACTGACGGCCGTTAGGGCAGAAAGGTTCTCGAGTGGCGACCACGTATCGGAAGACGCAGTGTAGGCCTCCCACAAGGTGGACCGACGATCTGGTGAAGGTCGCGGGACCCAGCTGGATGAGGTTAGCGCGGGACCGGTCGTCGTGGAGATCCTTGGGGGAGGCCTTTGTCCAGCAGTGGACGTCTACAGGCTGATATGATGATGAAAATTAATACGATAAAAACTAAAATAACCTAAAATCTTCTAGGCTTATCTATAATCTATCTTTTATTAGGTCGTATGTTATTCGGAATTAAAATGATTCTATAGAACAACCACAAATCAAAGTCAAATGGCAGATTGAAAAACCAGAGTTGTTTATTTTACAATAAAATTCCAGTTCTGTGCATTCACAGAACACTGGCCGAGAAAACGCTTTTAGCGAATAAGATAACAGAGATTGTAGACGTTCAAGTGTATTTTTATTCTTCGACGCACATTGTTGCGGAAAGCTCTAACAGCGCGACATCCTAGCAGTGTCGCCGTACTTTATTTTGTTTATATACTTGAAAAATTCTATCTCTGAGATTATTTGTTGAAAGTTAGATGCACGATTCTGTCACACAAAGCGGCTCAAAGATGCTGTTTTAAAAAATAGAAACTTATTTCATCAGATAAAATAAAATAAACAGGTCTGAAGTCTTGAAAATGCTTGAAAAACCGTAGAATATTTTTAAATTGCCTTTTATGAGCTACTCTAAACGACCATCAAACACATAAATAAAAAATTATAATGAGGTAATGCTATGTATAATAATCAAATAAGTATAGTAAAGCAATGTATAATTTATTATTATTTTCTTAAATGCTGTGGATTTTGTTATGAAAAAAAATAGAAAAATAATCCTACTACTTTATTTAAATGCGAAAGTTTAATGAACGGCTGAACGAATTTCGATGAAACTCGGTACAGTGATAGCTTATATCCTGGAATAACACATAGGATACTTTATAACGCGGGAGAAGTCGCGGGCGTCCGCTATAGTATCACACAACCCGAGTAAAGTTTCAAAAATATTCCACTGAATCCAGCGTCTGTTTTATTCGACTGTTTAAATCTGAAAACTCCGCTGTCGTTTAAAAAGTTACAAAGTTACGTGATTTATTTAAACTTTTTCTGCGGAGAGTGGTCAATGTGCCTTTAAATGTGAACCTGGAGGATAATATAAAAATCCCGGCTGATAAAGGCAGAATTTCGGGACTTTTAAAGGTGAATTTGTACAGTGGACCGCGGTTATACTGATTGTACCTAGCAGTCTTCAGTTGTTTCCACGTTTCCCCCTTCTGGGCGTGACGTCCACTAAACGATCATGCGGCATGACATGCAATACGTGCTGTCACTCATGCATGATCGTCTAGCTATAGTGATTGACGTGCATGACATGCAAACTACGTTCATGACATGCAAGCTACGTGCTGGCCGTTGTTTCACTGCATTGATTGATAGCAAGCATAACGGTCCATCATGCAGCATGACACTCACGTAAACGTTGCATGTCATGCAAACATCATCGTTTACGGACACTTTAACATTTACTTCCTCGTCGATCAGCTCGGTTATCTTTTCCTTTTATGCCAAGCCTTGGCAAATTTTCTGTCACGCGAAGTTCGTCTCCGAACAAGTACACTGGTCCCGCTTGCGCTCTGTGCCATGAGTCCAGCAATTTGCGGGGTTCTTCCTCGTACACTCCGATTTCCTAGAGCACGTGGTCTCTATACTCGACCCACGTCAGTGGAAACACTGTGACCTTGAACTGGCATACTCTGAGGCAATTTTAATATAATGAAAGACCAGTCTATACTGGTTTTGTTTACCCTGACATGTGGTTGATCGTACTAGCTTTTGCCCACGGCTTCGCTCACGTAACAAAAGAAGACGCCGATGTTTATTTTCTTAGAATACTGCCTCCTTCAACGCGAACTAATTAAGACATAATATAGTTTTGGTGATGAAATGGGGACCGCGGACCGGTACGCGCAGCGTGGGACGCTCGTCTAGGTGGACCGGTGACCTGAAGAGGGTGGCTGGAAGCGGCTGGATGCGGAGGGCGGAGGACCGGGTGTGGTGGCGTTCATAGGACTATGTCTAGCTGTGGATGTTAAGGTGCTGATGACGATGATTTATGAGCGGCAGTAATCCTTGAGATTTGCTACCATAAACAAGATTAAAACCTTTATGCCTTTGCAAAAAGTATAAAAAAAGTTAAACAAAAGACTCTTGAATCACTGTAAAAGAATAGGAATTTAAAATTAACGTCCGCAAAATTCTTTTATTATAATATTTTTCTCTTTTCGTTCTGCGGCGAACTGCACCGAGATTCGAATGAAAAATTCATGATTAAGTACCGCAGCGCACCTTGCATATTTTGCATTCGAACAGGGGAATTTTATTCTGAGAATGTTAGGGGTCGGGTCGTAGAACTGGTTTAGCGTAGTTTGTATGCGATCCCAAGGTTTCTTTCTAATTTTTGTAAATGACTGGATGACCTGACCTGAGTATTTGATTGACAAGGAAAGGTATCCATGTGTTAGGCTCCAATTTCAATCGTTCTATACTCTACAACACCATGTTGTCATGTTGTAGAGTACTGAAAAGTAATTGACACGTATTTTTGTAGCTGCCTATATTCAATCTAGTATCAGGCGGCCAATGCCGCTAATTCTAAACGTTACCAAGTTCAAAACATAACCAAAAACGTTATGCTGCATCCACACGTTTAGCAAACCTTTACAAAATCGTTCGTTCGCACGTTTGCGTTTGCCGAGGTTTGCCACACGTGTGGATGCTGCATAACGTTTTTGGTTAAGGTAAGGATTTAGTAATATCGTTCAGAATTAGCGCGATCGGCTCTCAGGAATCGACTTTCGTAGTCTTAAAAGGACTAACCCTCTAGCTTGTTTTGAGAGATTTGTTGTAGCAACATGCAAGTTTCTTGCCTTTACTTAAAATAAATTTATTCATATGACAGACCCTTTCGAATAGTATCATAAACATACATGATGCTTCTTTCCACATTTGCCCGGTTCGATTCCCCACAGGCAGGAGATTTTTTAAAACAGCAAGAGAAGAGGCAGTTAAGATTTAATCAAAAGTTGTCTCAGATAGATAAAAGTAAGATTGATTTTAGAGCATTTGAAATTGTCAATGCAAGCACAAACTACCGCTCGAAACAATTTTAAAAAGGTCAAAAGAAATATCTACCAATTCAGCAAACAAAGGAGTCGTATCGAACAAACAAAATCGAATGGACTGGCCACATTTCTCTTCAGTATCTCATTCGATGGCTTCCGAAAGGCTTTCTACTAAATCTAGGATTGTAGACAAAGAGGAAAGTAAATAGCAGGGGGATAGAAAGGGACGCTAAATGAAATCTCCCTGAACGAATTGCAAGTTTATTCCTATTCGCCCTGGTTTGTTTGGACAAGGGGGGCAATTTTATATTTTTATCAAGCTTCAAGAATTATTTTCTCGAAAATCACAAAAGGGTTCAATTTTCCTCTATTAATGTATGGCCCTTAAAAAATTATCAGGCCATTTCTGAAATGGTCACATAGAAAAAATACACGTATTTCAGCCGCCATTTAATAATAAAAATAACTATAAAGTATCAAAAGTATTTCGGCCTATAAAAGAAATAGGTATTTAAATGCTCTGGCCCTAATAGATATTCGTCGATTTTATAATTTAAAAATTTTCAATACTATTCATTTATTATGTTAAAAAATACAATTTGCAATCAGCAGAAAAACCATAACTTATATTCTACATACACTGTTTCCGATACGTAAACATCGTTTGTTGACAATTTCATTTTGTATTGAATATAGTAGGTACCCTTGTATTCCATGTGTCAAGCTACGAAGTGTAATTAGGTATCTAAATATCGTGACATCCCCCAGGGGTCCAGAACGAACGGGCGGTTGGGAATAAACCGACTGAATTGCAACCGGTATTGTTTGCTTGCAGGACTTAGGTTCTTTACGAGCAGTAATGAGACGTTTTCCTCGACAAATACGATGATATAAGTCCTTCGTTGTACAAAGTTTCGATAAAATGAATATTTCTTTCTTTGTCAGTGAAAATACAATGCATACTTTGGTATTTGATGCATTATAATGACTCTGATCTCAATATTTACATGATTATGAAAATAGAAATGGAAACCGTTAATATAATTAAGAGACCAGTCGGAGAGATGAATTGAAAACAGATAGGTTCACGAACAGATGAATGAAAAAATTACTTGCTATAGTAAAATTCAACTACTATAAAAATGCAAAAGTTGGGATGTTTGTTGCCCAAACACACTATAACGGCTGAACGGATTTTGACGAAACTTGTTGCAGTAATAGCTTAAATTCGCCATAAAAAGTCACTTTAAAGTCACATTGCGTACCTACTCTAGTAAGATTTGAAAGCATTTATAAGTACAGTTTTATCCCAATACATTTACATGGGCGATAGAGTGCAAACATACATAAATTATTACATACTTAATAGACGACAGACAGTTAAAGGCAGACGTCAGGTACATACATACATACATATCTTCACGCTATGTCCCTGGCGGGGTAGGCAGAAAGAACGACGTCAGGTAATAGTGAAAATTACGTTAAATAGAATAAGTTTACCCCTGTTAGAGCTGTCGAGAGATATGAGCGGCGATAGATATCGAATACGCAAACCAAATTTCGTTTTCTGCGTGGATACCCACGTGGCACCATATCGTCTGGATCTAAATACAATTTGAGCGTGCTTTCACGCGTGATGAGATATTTTAAGCGAGAATTTAGGGTCCCGTAAAAAGTGAAACCCTGCTTTATTTTACTTAATCGACGCCCTAAGCAAAATCGAGCTTTCTTAGAAAAAGTCCTACGGTATTAAGTCGAAAGTTATTAGTTTATTATTAATTTGCAAATTTATTAAATAAACCTTTCATTTTACATAATATCGCACACGTGCTTCAAAAGTGACACATGTCAAAAACTGTTTTTTTTTACTTGTGTCACTTTTGAAGCACGTGTGCGATATGATAATTCTAATAGTTATTATAGGTAGGTAGTAAACTATGGTAGGTTGTGCGGCTGCCTAACTAACGCCTTGTTTAGCTGGATGTTAGAATTCCCTTCACACGAATTCATTGACGTTCCTATAGCTCCTCTACTTCCTAACTCGTTCACTTTCCTTACTCGTCATATTGTTATTGATATTTCGGCTGACAAACTCGAATAGAAGACCAAAATAAAATTGAATGGAACCCTCACCGCAATACTCACAAATCCCACTGTCGAGGTTTAGGAGCCTTCAAAATATTCTCATTTCGACTTCGACATAACGTATTTGGTTCATTGAACAATTTGAGCTGCCATTTTATTAATATTAAAATCGAATGTCGGTGTTATGTATCGATTTTCGTATCGTGTTTAGTGAACGGAATTTAATATTTTATTTATTTATTACATCTAACATTACCAGACTGGTCAGATTTCAAGTTATTTTATCAGCTAATTCTGAGTACTCCGTTATACTTCAAATTCTGTGTGACTTCAAATTGGTTATACAAAATCAATGTTTTACACACATCTTCCATAAACTAATCCCTTCCACTATGTATCATGCTTTTAAAATGATCAAACTTTTTTTAAATTCTTTTTCAAAAATTTTTTTTTTTTAGAAAATTAACGATAATTTAAATTAACAACTGAGATAATGTATTAAACTATTTATCATTAACCCTTAGAGTGTTAAAAAACCCGTTCGGGTTTCTGAGCCACATCAGGTGTTATGTATTACCAATTTGAAGTCGCTCTGTATATTCAGCAGGTTATTCAAAAGGTTATTTTATTAAATAATTTTTAATTTTTAATAAATAAATTAAAATTTAACTACCTTCCGGATGATTTCGTCCACTTTCCTAACTTTTGCACTTTTCCAACTCGTTCACTTTCCTAATTCGTTCACTTTAATACAAGTTATTAGCATACAATTTAGCAGGTTACTATTAAGAATTTCATATGTCATAGCTATGAACCTATATTCACCGTTATTTAATTAGCTAATGTTACCCAACTCGATTTAAGGCGTTTTTATTTAATTATCTACACAATACAATGACATGTTCTTCGTAATGATAATGGATATTGTTTCACTGATTAATTGGTGGACTGTGTCATGGGCAAATTGGAAAATTATTCATTCAGTTTGTTTATTTTGAATAAATAGTGATAGGTATACACATACATTATATAAAGATCTAAGTATGTACTTACATTTAGTTAAATTAATAATACAGACTAAAAAAAGTTAACTACGAAAAGCTTAATAAAATGTTTAATAAAGTGTTTTGTTAATTTATCCAGTTTGTAAGTACGAATCGAGGTCTAGACTATAAGCTCCGTATATCTGGTCGTCTCAACAATGCTTACGGGACAATAGAGGAATATAATATACCTACCCCGAAGACATCTGGCCCGCCTATCAGTTCTTTTTTCCTGGAAAAATGCCCAATGCTATTAATTCTATAAGATGTGACAAGAAAGTAATGGATCGTCCTTTTGAGGGTACGATATTTTATTTTTGTTATTTTTGGTTCTGTTTTGGAAAGGTGGAATATGCTATTGCTCGACGTAAAACCATGTACACAAAATTATTGTGTGAGATTTAAATCAGTTGTTGACAAAATCGTATACCCGACAGAAAAACATCCCTTGTTAGGACTAGCCATAGTAATTTATCATGCGACTGTAAATACAGTCTTAAATGTAGACCTGGAAGAGAGCCAGTTCACGCCCGCGCCCTGTACGTGACGTTTACACGAGGGGTATTCTCAAAGCCTTCGATAATATCTCGGCCGACACGTAGAGTCGAATATATTCTTATGATACTGGCGTTTCAATAATATTCTGAAAATAAAATTTATTTTGAATGTGGTATCAATAAATGCAAAGTATAAAAATACAGAGTTTGATATTGTCCTTAAAGTTTTGGAGCGTCAATTAACAGTGACATTTGAAATCAATGCAATGCTATCTATATAATTTCTATTTGATAATTATTGACATTAATTAGGAAATAAAAGTTATAGAGACACAGAATATGTCAAATTTGACATATTGTAGGTCTCTATAAATGCGAGTTTTACAGTAAGAAAACTGAAAAATAAAACAAAACAGAATTAAACTAAATTATTATTCTAAAACACACAGAAAATCAAGACGAGCTAACTTCAACTTGATCGTGTGTTTTGCGAGTGTTATCAAGATAGCTCCCCAGGCCATTTGCAAGACCTAGGGTTCCGTAGGAATCCTAAATAAGTTGTGTAAAACGTCTACGTGTGCGTCGTGCCGGGTTCGCGTCCAAGCGACCAACGTTATTGGGTCAGGAGAGATACTTTATAAGGTTAAATCGGATGTGGCGGAGTTTTTGTCTTGGCGACGCAAACAAGGCACCATTTTAAGACAGGAAACTGTCATCAGACGGGTTTGTTATGCTTATTGCCTGTTTAAATCAATGTAATGGCATTATGGACAAATTTATAAAAAAAAGTAACAACATAATTCTAAGATAACAAAATAACGCGGAAGCGGTGGTAGATAAAAAATCGACGTTGTTTAAATAAACCCAGTGTACTTTATACGACTTTATAGACGAAAATAGGGAAGATGGTTTTAAATTGTCATCGTCGTGGAATCCAGTGATCGATAAACTTAAATCTCGAGATTTATCGTCGAATACACCCGCGGATACCGTGAGTGTTGTGTGCCGGGACTTTCCAATAGCACAAGATCAGCAGAGGGTAGATTCAGAATCTACTCACAGCGATCAACACTGACAGCTCGCCTCTCCAGTCGGCTCGTGACCACGGCCAGTGTAACCTGGTCGAAACGTCGGGCAAAGGTAAATAAAACTATTTCGTGTGTAAGACCCGTATATAATTAATTGTATAATTATATAATTATGAATACAAAGCGCGAAAGTCTAAAATATACTAAGCACAAATGAGTTTGTTTCATAGAGTTAGTATACTAGCTATAGAGCGCGCGCATCGCTCATTGCCCATTGTGCCAAGTGTAAGCAGGTGTTCTATGGACGCTTCTATATAGATTTTTTCTAGATCGTTCTTTTCCGTGAATCGTGTTTACAGCTTGGCACTGCACATTTTACCATGATTACTCCAAATCTAAATAAATACCGGCGAGAGCAACAATCAGCGCTACTGACGTGTTGTGACTAGTCGCGTCTCCCCGAAAATTTCGAGACTGATCAGACCCGTGCTTACAGTTCAGACTTGCTAACGCGCGCTCTATGTATACTAACAACTCTCTGGTTTGTTTAATCATATGTATTTTTCGTCATTTTCACGCCAAGCCAAATAAAGTTCCAAAAACGTCACCCCGGGCGTCGAGAACGCATAATTCATGTCTACACTCGTCTATTTTGCATATCTTGTTTATTTCACGCGGCGCTGGGTGAAATTTCAAATTGATACAATGAAAGCGTTTGGCGCCCAGCCAGGGACTCTTTAACAGAGTGCTTTTGTCAGCCTACCCGCACTGCTGGCGGCGCTTGAAATGCTGAAAGCTCGAGTAAGCAGCTTTCGATATGGCTGCGAGATGACCGGCAGCTTTAGTGTTGGAAAATATACGGATACGGAAAGGCTGCCTTTTCCGACGTTCTGAAATGATATAAAAATATTTAACTGTACAGTCAAAGTCATAATATTTTATTGCATAAGTACACAGGATCCATCAGTCACTATTGCATGAGCACTGGGTATATTTTATACACGGTTATGAGAAGAAACTGAGAGTAAATAACATACCTAGGTACTCTTACAATGACATTATAAAAATCAGGAAGGTTCGAATCTCTTTGGTGGCGCGCGCGCTCCCTATGAAGACTGCATCTTGCTTAATTAGTATTGGAACCAATGGTGCCACTTACAGGGGGTGTGCGGACAAAGGAAGCGGAGTAGCGGGAGGAGGTTGCTAATACAAATTTATATAGAGTTTGAAAATGAGAATGTGTGAGTGAGTCACAGTATTGTCATACATTTGACACGATTCTGACACCATAGAATGCTTTTTTGCGCCTCTTTATGGGGCCGCGAGCACCAAAGAGATATGATAAAAATGTATTAAACCAGGGTTTTTATTATTATTTTTAATTAGTATTATTATTTTAACCTTTTTTGAGGCAAATACCGTGAAAAAATTACAAGTTAATGTGTAACTAACTTCCAATGTGACATTTGTAAGTTGGTGTAAATGAATACAAAATGTTGTCAATAGAGATCTATTAGACATTGCTTATCAGAATAACCTTTAACATCCTTTTAAATTTCTCCTAAGGTCCCCAGAACCGTAAAGAGAGAATCAATAGAGGACGCACTAAAATAACAATATAAATAATATTCAGAGAGGGACACACTTATTACAAAAGAGGTAAGAGTAAGCAAGACAGATATAAAATCTTCTATCTCTATCTACGTATGTGAATTTTCCCCCAACAAACAACAGCCCTACTAAAATAGATAGTGTTTGTTCAGTTTGACTCAGCCATGCAAGAAGCGTCTTCTCAAATTATAGGGGTAAAAGACTATTGCTATTTCATGCTATACGCTGATTGCAAATCTATGGTTACTTTACTAAATCTATGCCCAGAACAGACTTGCATGCCAGACATGGGGCAGGCATATCGCGAATAGGGGTTGAAAAGAGCCAGTTCCCCAAAGACAAACAATAGTACATTGTTAACCTAGGTGTGAAAGTAACTTATTTAAGTCCCTAGACGGGGTTTGGCGCCCGACGCGTAGCGAGGGCGCCAATAGTTCGAGGGACCTCTAAATAAGTCTTGAACCCGAGGGAAACACTGTGCTTTTCATTAAGAATACACTGAAAGTAAAAACAAATACATAAAATGAGTGTTAATACAAATCTCCGCTATACGGAAGTATAAACAAAACTCTACAACTCGAAAAAACAAATGAAGATCGGATTGCCGCTTTCCCGTCTATTTTGTTTTTTTTTCTGCAACCGGCCAGCTATTCTGCCATTATTTTTCATTTCCATCATTGAAAAAATGGTAAATATTTTGCCCAAATCTATGTTATTTTAAAGAAATAGTTGACAGTAATAATTAAAATAAAGTCATTTAAAAATATATATTCTTTAATTATTACATAACTTTATGTTATTTCAATTTTACATCGCGCTGTAATTGAGTGGCTGTATAGACAGTTGGAACATGGTCCAATAGAAATGTCAAAATAGTACTAGTTTTTTTATATATAATTTGACAGCTGTCAGTTGAAAGCGATTCTCCCTAGGACTGAGATGTACTACTTTCAACCCGCTACTCAGGCAACTTCAGACCTACTTTCAGAGTATGAGTAATGAAAAGAGTTTTTCAAACTTCACTGTACATTTTGCATGAAAAAGGCTTGTGTAATTTTGCAACAGTACCTACTTGCGGATTAAGAATTAGTTTGGGCATCGCGGCGGCGCGGGCGGCTCCGCGAGCAAGAATTAGTGGCAATGCTAACGAAGCTCATTAGTGCAGGCGACGAGCCAGTGGCGTGCCAGTGGCATTGTGATAGCTAGGGATGCCTCGGGGTTTGAACTCTACTAATCTATCTACTAATATTATAAAGGCGAAAGTTTGTAAGGATGTGAGGATGTATGTTTGTTACTCTTTCACGCAAAAACTACCGAACAGATTTTGATAAAACTTGGTACAGTGATAGCTTATATCCTGGAATAACATATAGGCTACTTTTTAACGCGGACAAAGTCCCGGGGCGTCCACTAATACCCTCTAAGTAACAAAACGCCTACATAGAGGGCGCTGTGTCTCAATGTACACGGGAAAAGCTTTTCTACGCCGGCGAAACCATGGGAAAAAGCTGGTTCGAAATAAATTAATAAACATTTTCATACACTGCCGGTAAAAGTTTCGATTCCCGGCAACATTTTCATACAAACGCGTAGTAACTTTGAAACATTGGTCCATCGGGTCCTCCGCCAGGGATTGATCTCATGATTGCCATCAAGAGAGATTTTCTAAAGTAGGTTTCAGTTGATGTTCACACTAGGCTGGGCCCTGGAGGACCCACCCAACAAACACGCAGACATATGTATCGTGTTATTTTCATAGCAAAGAGAATATTCGTAGCAACCGTATCATGCGGTCTCCATATGGACTACGGCGTCCACCAAGTATTTAGCTCCATGCTAACAACCCTACCGATATTCCGCCTCCGTACCCTTGTCTCACACGTTTGGGTGTGTTCCGAGGTTTTCATTGAAAAAGTTTTGGATTCGAGACTAGCTTTGCACCGGCGGCGGTGGTTGTATTGTGCGGAAACTGCGAGTGTGAACTTTGGGACGCGCCGACATTCCTGTTGTGATTTTAATTAGATGTAGGAAGACATGTTTAATGAACTAGTTTTCTAGAAAAACGACAAAACAGCAGTTATTATTAAATTAAAAATACTACCTCACTCAAGGACAGAGCGTCAGTGGCCTCGGGGATAAGACGCGACCTATGATATCGAAAGGTCCGAGCTTCGATCCCCGGTTGGGCCATGTGCCAATGGGTTTTTTCTCGAAACTTAAGTACATGTACTGACTGATCACAGTACCTTGATAAACAAATTAAGTGCTTATGGTGTAAGGGGTAACGTCCATAAACTCATACAGTCTTATATAACCGAAAGGAAACAAGTCACACAGATAACTAGACTATGTCTCCAAACAAAAACTGAATTAGTGCATTCATCCAACTCTCTTGTTGTCTCATGTGGAGTACCACAAGGAAGTGTTCTAGGACCACTTTTATTTATAATTTATATAAACGACTTACCGGATGTAACGACCCACCCGATGGTATTGTTTGCTGATGATAGCACTATCGTATTTAGTAATAATAACCTAATTGACATGGAAACGGACATAAATAATAGCCTTAAATCTATTATAAACTGGTTAGTAGCAAATAATCTAAAAATAAACCTCGACAAGACTAAAGTCATGAATCTTAAGCTCAGAAACAATACTGTAAACAACTTGAACATCAGCTATCAGGGAAAAACTATTGACGAAACTGATGTTACGAAGTTTTTAGGGTTAAACGTAGATAAAAACATGCAATGGGATGTTCAACTTGATCAGATCTGCACTAAACTTCATCAGTTCTCTTATGCGCTATTCAAATTGGGAAAAGTGGTAAACAAAAATGCACTATTATCTGCATACCACGGATATGTTGCGTCTGCCCTAAGATATGGAATCATTTTCTGGGGCAATGCAACTAACAAAGAGGTAGTATTTAGAGCACAAAAAAGATGTTTGAGAGCAATTTGTAAAATCAAACGTACAGATACGTGCGAACCCCATTTCAGGAACCTTAAAATACTGACTGTGCCTTCACTATACATTTATGAGACAGCTATCTTTGTAAGAAATAACTTGCACTTGTTTAATCCAGTTGAGAGCCGTCGTCGCTGTGACCAGCTACACATCCTACCTACAAGAACTGCTTTTCTACACAAAAGCATATTTGCAATGGCTCCCAAAATCTATAATAAACTGCCAAAATCAATACGAGAATGTGACAGTAACACTACATTCAAAAATAAACTATTTAATTTCTTAGTTGACAGGACATACTACAAAATAAATGATTTTTTGACTGACACTAGCCTATGACATGTTAAATAAAAATTTCCTCTACTTTATGTCCGATATAGCTTGCAATCTATTTACAGTTATAAAATAGGTAATTTATTATTAGGTATTATTATTTTTTGCATGTTTAATTACTTTTACTTTGTTTGCCTATTTAAAATTTGTATTATTTTTTAATTAATTTTATTCCATTTTTATATTTTTTAATTTTATTTTGTAAGGTTTAAAATTTGTATGCCAGCGTCCGCGAGGCGGAGCATAGAGGTCTTACCCATGCATGATAACATCTTCTGTACCTATGTTTCACAAATAAATAATTTGATTGATTGATTGATTGATTGCTCTCAAACGGTGAAGGAAAACATCGTGAGGAAACCTGCATACGCCGAAGAAGAAATTCTTAGGCGCATGTGTAGTCCACCAACCCGCACTGGGCTAGCGTGGTGGACTATAGCCCGCACGCCCTCGTTGAGAGGGTAGGAATGAGCCCCAACAGTGGGGACATTAATAGGCTGTTGATGATGACCTCACTCAACGTAATTTATCCTATGACGTAATAACGATACAAAGAGGGTATTTTGAAGTGATGCTACAAAATTGACAGATTTTTAGGGTTTCGTACCTCAAAAGAGGAAAAAAGGAACCCTTAAAGGATCACTTCGTTGTCCGTCTGTCTGTCTGTCAAGACCCTTTTCCTCAGGAACGCGTGGAGGCATCAAGTTGTAATTAATATCAAATACTCAGGTCTGCAGTCCCTTGGAGCCGTGAAATTTTTTGGTCATAATGTTGAACGAATGACGACACAAATATATAGGAATATGATTAGTAATAGCTATTATCTAGTCTGTGGTAATAGGAGCCGGGGACAAGCTGGACTGACATACGAGGATCAGATAGAGCGGGTGCTCACAGACGGACACGTGAGGAGCACTCGCGTCCCGCGGGGAGCGTGTGTGAAGAGAGATGAGACTGAGCGAAGCGAAAGAGGTGTGTCAGGATCGCGATACTTGGCGCTCCGTTCTTTCTGCCTACCCCGCCAGGGACATAGCGTGAAGATATGTATGTATGTATTATTACAGTCAATATACAAAATCAATATCTAAAATATGGAATCCATTGTTTGATTGACGGAGACAGCGCGCAGCGCTACCTGAAGCCGCAAAAAAACTTGGTCGCCTGATTATTTACGATGTTTTTACGGTAGAATCGAGTTTAGATTGAAAGCATGGGGATCATTGTTTACCGCGAAACAGATTTTTATGGTTGCCGTGTAATTGAATACAAGAGAATAATAATCAAATAATGAAAGATAAAAATGAAGGCTTATCTCGTTGATTTTTTTATTTTTCAGTCTTCTGCTTTTGCATAATTATTGTTATCGTAAAAGGGTAGCATTGTCAATCTCCATTGTTAAATTCTATACAAACGATTTTAAAAACACAATTGAAACATTGTTTATTGTTTTATGAGCATTTTCTATTATTGAATGTATGCATGTAAAAAACTGTATGAAAAGGTTGTAATGAATTTTTTTTGCTAGAAAAAATTATAGGTATGTGGTAATAATGTAATTATGTTCCTTGTCACACTACAAGTCTCCCGGAATGTAAAAGAGAAAACAAACAGATATTTCTATATTATCCACAGTTTCACGGTGGGAGAAAATTTCAATCTACGCAGACAAAAGCATTTGGCTTGAAGCCAAGTCGCTGAGTTCCAGTCGACTTTTGTGTGCGGAACGGAGTGCGACCACCAATCAGATGGCTACTGGAACTCTGTTAAAATGTAGGTTGAGAAAGCAAAGGTGGGTAGACTCGAGGAAATAGTGAACGGAATCTGAAATGTCTCGGAGTTGGAGTTAAAAAGGCGAAAATGTTTACATAAGATGCTGCTACGAAGAGAGCTGTGAGGAATATGAGTGTGAGAATGAGATAGCCTATATTCATTCATATTCATATCTTTATTGGTAATTACTTAGTTACATGTCAAAAAGAGAAAAAAATGTCAATAATCAATACTTACATGAATCATTACAGTCAATAGAAATCAAATGGTACTAAAAAAATGTCAAGATATAGTTTATCATGTGTGAATATGATTTGGTGGTGAATTTCATTTATTATTCACTGTTGATGTATGTATAGGTAATTTATTGGTACTTCAGGTACATCAGGCAATATTAAATAAAATATTGGAGAATATCGTCTCTATAAGCTGCAATCACATACCTAGTCTCTTGTATGTTTCAAAGCGGAACACAGAATAATGTCTTTGTACAGAAAATAAATTATGCATTTATGAAGTATTCTACTGCTTATTCACTCTAGCCGTCCTTAAGAGATGAGATAATATAGACGTGGGGGGTGCTGGAGCCCGGTCTTGGATCAATATCTCATAAGCATCATTATCATGTGAAGTGATTGAAGGCAGGCTGGCGTCTCGCCAGAGCATCTCTGTTGTATGTAGATTAGGTGGCTTGAAAGATGAACAACGTATCATGCTTGGGGTATTATGCAATACATACATACAAGGTACCGGAGCCGGAGACCAGATAGACTGACATACGAGGATGATAGAGCGGGTGCTCGCTCACAGATGGACACGTGAGCGTGTGAAGAAAATGATGAGACTGACCGAAGCAAAAGAGGTGTTAAAGACAGAGTTACGGCACGCGGCGTTGCCCACATATTTGGGTTGAAACACAAAGCAATACTGCAGGAGAGTCGCTGTACAGTAGACCAAGAAAGAGGTTTACCAGCCTAAGGCTTAAATTCGTTTGAACGTAAAATCACGTCGTTTATTTTTGCTGTTAAAACATTTTGACAATTACAGACTTATAATGTTGTCCAGCGCAGTCATGCTTTTTAGTTTCACATTGACGTTTGAAGATTTGTGAAAGGATGGATGAATGAAGTTGTTTAAGTGTAATTTGTAAGTATTGACATGATCATTGTGTAATTTTAACATTATTTTATTATATTTGATTTAGATTATAATTATCTTGACATTGCTATTTATGCATATTTACAATTTGATTGATTACTGTAGGTAATTGGTTAAACCGTTGTAATTAAATAAATAAAATAAATAAATACAGTTTGCCATGAATTGTAAGATTGTATTGTTGTCAATTCTAATGTTTGATAATAAAGGTCAAAATAAACATTTTAGACTACATGTATCCGCCAAAGCTGAAAGGAGAGGAGGATTTCGTTGTCCGTAGCGATATTTTCACAAAATGCATCGAGCGAAAAATTGCTGCAGATAACTTATATTCTGAAATAACATATTATAGGATACTTAGATGTCGCAGGACGTTCGCTAGTAAGGAACAAAAGTAACAACGAATCTAAACATAATAATAATAATGTTTTGGACAAATCCACACACGGCTGTTTAGTCCCAACTAAGCCGAAGCTTGTAAATGGGTACTCAACAACTGATAAACATACATAAATACTTTTAAATAAATACTTAAATACATACAAACACCCAGAATCCGAAAACCAACTGTTATGCTCATCACACCAATGTTGGTCCCGGGTGGGAATCGAACCCACGACCTATTGGCGCAGTAGGCAGGGTCACTACCACTACGCCAACAGGCCAAACAGAAATGCTAGTACAAAATGTTGCGCCAATACAAGGTAGTTATATTACTAAAGTTTCTCCACGTGAAGCGTACTCGAACTTTGACAGTAATTCACTGAAAATCTTAAAGGTACTTCCACACCAACTTGGCAACAACCGTTAAGCTGTAAAAGGCGTTAAGACTTTTCACACGGACGCATCGCTACCGTTGAAATGGCGAATAACAAAGTCATAAACAGAGGTACCGAGTGGGGATGTTACCGGATTACGTATTATAATCCGATAGAATATATCCGGTGCCCGTAACTATTTGACCTAAAATAGGGTAGACAGATACATACATGACGATATGAAAACTAAGGTATACTTACCTAATCTAAGTTTAAAACACACATTATTTTTTAAAGATTATTGACGTTCATAATCCTTGTCTATTAATTACTCTGTGTCCTTGTTTGATTCATCATCATATAAGCCTGTAGACGTCCACTGCTGGACAAAGGCATCCCCCAAGGACCTCCACGACGATCGGTCCCGCGCTAACCTCATCCAGCTGGGTCCCGCGACCTTCACCAGATCGTCGGTCCACCTTGTGGGAGGCCTACGCTGCGTCTTCCGATACGTGGTCGCCACTCGAGAACCTTTCTGCCCCAACGGCCGTCAGTTATTAAGATTCATTAAATTAAGGAATTTATTAACCGGTATACCTTACAATATACATAGGTGGACGGATAATTAGAAACAGGGCAAGATTTTCATACAATCGAGGTCATTTTGAAGCCATGGTTCTCCGTGTAGGATTGATCGGGGCGTGATCTGATGACGGTCATCGAGAGAGTACATGGAGGATTCTAGATGGCTATAGATATCCAACTGATCAGTTCAGCCGCTTGGGAGCAGCATCGTCATGATTCCTTAACTATAAGAATTTCATACATTTTTGTGCCATTTTGCAGGTTTTTTTCTACATGACGATGCTGCTACCCAACGGCTCATCTGATCAGTGGGATATCTATAGCGATCTGAAAGTCCTTCATCTACTCTCTCGATGACCGTCATCAGATCATGCTCCGATCAATCCTTCACGGAGAACCATGGCTTCAAAGTGACCTCGATTGTATGAAAATCTTGCCCTGTTTCTAATTATCCGTCCACCTATGTATGTATCTTAAATAACTAAGAAACTAAAAATATAAACTAAATATACCAGCATAATTAATTCTATCAAATTACAACAAAATACCAAAGAAAAATAATTAAATTATAATAATGCTAATTGAAGTGTAAATTGACATTCCTTTAGTTTACTTTTCAAGTTTTAACATCTTGTCGCTCGCCATAATACTCTATCAGTGTAAACTGAAAGTTTAATAGCGACCATTATCGATTAAGAGCACCCATAAAGGCATAAGCATAAAGCACCGGCTTCAAGCATCCTCCATGAGTCGTCTTTGTAGTGACAGTTAACATTTTTATAGTCACTGTAACCGTTATTCTCAGGGTTATGGTGTTTCATTTGATCTGGAATGGATCTAGAATTCTTGTGAGACTGGAGAACGATGTAAAAGGCAATTCATCATCATCATCAACAGCCCATTAATCTACGCACTGCTGGGGCTCAAGCCTACCCTCTCAACGAGGGTGTTCGGGCTATAGTCCACCACGCTAGCCCAGTGCGGGTTGGCGGACTTCACATGCGCCTAAGAATTTCTTCTTCGGCGTATGCAGGTTTCCTCACGATGTTTTCCTTCACCGTTTGAGAGCAGTCAGTAAATGTACTTAAGTTTCGAGAAAAACCCATTGGTACATGACCCAACCGGGGATCGAACTCCGGACCTTTCGATATGATAGGCCGCGTCTTATCCCCAGGGCCACTGACGCTTTCAAATTAAAAGGCAATTATTATTTCTTTATTGCTACGGGGGCAACGAGCAGGCGGACCTCCTGATGTTAAGAGGTCACCGCCGCCCATAGACACCTGCAACACCCGGGGGGTGCTGGTGCGGCGCCGGCCAAGGTTGAAGGGCTCTTTTGACTCTCTTCTTGAAGGACCCGTAGCGCTGTGGAAAAGCATCAGAGCGAAGGTCATTCCACATTACTATAGAAATAGTACGTGTACCCAACGGCCAGTTTTGGTTTAATAACTTCTTCTACACTACAGCCAAATTACCAGGGATTTCATATAAAAACATATTTTTACTCTCTATACTAACGCAGATCTGGGTGAAAAAGCAAAATTCAACATTTTTAAGACTGATTTCTTCACGTAAATATGTGTTGGGACCTCTATAAATCATGGGTCTGTTATTTTTTCATGTTTTCAAACATCTCATCATCATCATCATCATATCAGCCTGTAGACGTCCACTGCTGGACAAAGGCCTCCCCCAAGGATCTCCACGACGACCGGTCCCGCGCTAACCTCATCCAGCCGGGTCCCGCGACCTTCACCAGATCGTCGGTCCACCTTGTGGGAGGCCTGCCTACGCTGCGTCTTCCGATACGTGGTCGCCACTCGAGAACCTTTCTGCCCCAACGGCCGTCAGTTCTGCGGGCGATGTGCCCAGCCCACTGCCACTTTAGCTTCGCAATTCTTCGACCTATGTCGGTGACCTCAAACATCTAAAAGCAGGAAATAACTTGCGTCTTGCGTCAAATTACCTCTATATGATGATCTGCTCTTTAACAAAAGACAAGTCGGATTACAATATTTTCTCTATAAAAATTTGATCACTGATCAAATTGATCAACAGTCAAATTATAAATACGAAATCATTTCTTATTTCTATTTCCGTATTTCAATCATTTCTGACACAATCTTGTAATTCACTCAGCTTTCCTGTTATTCCCGATGCCAATCGTAATTCTATACGTCTATAAATTATTTCCAAGTAATCGTCTTATACTCTATTACGATTGGATCCTATTTAATAATGTACAGGCTGTCCCAAAATTCAACGCCAACCCTTCAAGAGGTAAAAAGGCAGTTAAGACTAATTAGAATATCTAAATATGACTTCAGTAAACAACGTGAGTTTTCGAGATATTTGCACTTATAAAAATAAATAAAAAACTTATTTTTAACATAAAAGAATTTTAGAACAATTGACCTAGATTTTAGGATGCATGTTTTAAGGTTGTACCCGTCACTACTGACTACACCCAATAACACAATCTGCCTTTTTACAAAAAACAAACAACTTCTTTTTTAAAAAAAATATGGATTATTTACATCTACTTGTCGATCCCTAAATTTTTTTAAATTATCCACCCCTTGAGGTGACATATTGTTTCAAAATGAAATGGGACCACCCTCTAAATATAGCCTATCTAATAAATAAAAATCGGTTCACAATCGACGAAGTAACATACACAAAATAAATCCGCAGGAGAACAAAGATCGCCGACATATCTCAAAGAATTGCGAAGCTTTAGTGGCAGTAGTCAGGGCACATCGCTCGTAGAACTGACGGCCGTTGGGCAGAAAGGTTCTCGAGTGGCGACCACGTATCGGAAGACGCAGTGTAGGCAGGCCTCCCACAAGGTGGACCGACGATCTGGTGAAGGTCGCGGGACCCAGCTGGATGAGGTTAGCGCAGGACCGGTCGTCGTGGAGATCCTTGGGGGAGGCCTTTGTCCAGCAGTGGACGTCTACAGGCTGATATGATGATGATGATGACACAAAATAAAACGTACAGTCGAATTGAAAACTATTGAAGAATGTTAAAAAATGACAGGAAAAAATTTAAATAAAAGCATTTGATAAAAAATTTTTACAAATAAAACTGATCTGAATATATAAAATGTTTCCTCTAGTTCCCAGGCTGGCAGTGAGTGGGTCGTAAATATTCCTTGGATCAAAACAAGGGTTGGAGTCATATATCAGTCAGTGAACAGGCGATCGTATTTCTGTCAGATGTAAGATTTTTCGTTTTTATTCGTTTCTTGTTACAATACACATAGCTATACTAACAATGCTGCTAACAAATGACTGGCGTAGTTGGTAGTGAAACTGCTACTGCGCCAAAGGTCGTGGGTTCAATTCCCACCCGGGACCATCATTTGTGCGATGAGTTGGTTTTCGGATTCTGGCTGTTTCTATGTATTTAAGTATATATTTAAAAGTATTTAAGTATGTTTATCAGTTGTTGAGTACCCATTTACAAGCTTCGGCTTAGTTTGGTACTAAATAGCCGTGTGTAAATCTGTCCAAACATTATTATTATTATATATAAAAAAGCCTATAAATGTCCTCACCGTTGGGGCAAAGGTCTACCCGCTCAACGAGAGCGTACGCGCGATAGTCCACCACGCTAGCCCAGTGCGATTTGGTGGACATCACACGCGCCTAGGAATTCCTTCCTCGGCGTATGCAGGTTTCCTCGTGATGTTTTCCTTCACCGTTTGAAAGCAGTCGGTAAGTTTCAAGAAAAACCCATGAGTACGTGGCACGACCAAAGATTGAACGCGGACCTCTCGGCGTGACAGGTCGCATCTGCTTGTGCTACCCGCTTTCTTTTAACTTGCCTTTTTTGTAATTTTCACAAAAATATCAGGGAATAAAATAATGCATTAAAAAGGCAGACAGACAAATAAATTTGACATGCCAGGTACGGACAACTTTGTACAATCTGTAAAGGTCCAGTATCCCTACCATAAGTTACATCAGACTATGTAATACTCTCTAGCGACTATAGTAAATTGTTTGTATGTAATTCCGTACAGCGCTCCTAGCGGTTCTTTACGGAACTATTAATACAAAGTAATTCGTACAATGAGTTGCTATAGTTATCGACCGTCGTAACGTTACCAAAACTACGCGTCAATCACTATAGTTTACCATAAAATCATTTTCTAATTTCCGAATTACATGAGAAAATCCTAATTTAGGATAAACAATTTGTAGTATTTTATTTTAGGTCATGTTATGTAAAAATAGTTGTAAATAGTAACTCAAACTATAAATACCTAATTATTATAAAAATACATAGTTAAATTTGGACAAAACAAGAAAATATCTTAAAATAATGGTTAGAGAACAAATCGATCGGCCTGAAACTTTTTTTGCAATCACCTAATAAACTAATATATTAATGGAATCCTGATAAAAAAAACCCGCATTGCTCGCATTCCGTTCTGAAATACAAGTTAATTTATACGTTCATAAATGAACCAATAAAAACTAATAAGCAGCAAAGACATTGGACAACCATAAACCATAAAAAATATATACTGCTCTTTCGTTAGTAGCCTTCAAAAATATGGAGCAAAGACAGGAAAACAATGATGTAGGACATTGCAATGAGTTTAATTTTCTACCGCCCGATGACATGTATGAAAATCCAGAGTACTGGAATTAGGAATTCAAAAAAGCATTAACGGGTAATGGAAAATATCGAAATAAAAAGGGGAATAAAAATTTTTTTGGTAAAAGGCGCTACAATGTCTAAATTAATAGTTTTATCGTAAACTCGGATACAAAACGAGATGATCCGCCGGAGAACTAAAGCTTTCGATATTTCTCAAAAAGTAGTACGTTGCCAGTATGGGTAGATCAGTTCTCGAGTGGAGACCACGCGTGGGCAATCGTAGTGTGGGACGTAAGGCGGCTGGCAGTGACTGAGCCGGATAACCGAAGAGCGGGTTCAGTGGCGCGCCTTGGGGGAGGCCTATGTCCAGCAGTGGACTAGTCTATATCAGCCTGCTGATGTTGATTATGAATTGCGTGTATTGGAAAAGGCTTAACATTTTTTTTTACTTTTTCATTACCTAATTGCAACTGGTTTAGTGTGTATCCAAAGTGGTGACAAAATTATCTTCAAACAGTTATCACTCGCGCATATGCAAACTTCTATAACTACTTTTTCTTCGTCTATATTTGTAGCTATCGAGAAAAACAGTCGCCTTTTACACAAAGTAAAACGACAATAAACTTTACTGTCCCTTTGATATCTCTTTTAGATTTTATGGAGACAGAGCGAGACGGATGAGCGCAGATCATCAACCTCGGCGATTTTATTACTAACAAGGCGTTCGGGGGTAAGTGTGTTGTAGTAAAAGTTGTTACTCGACTGCTGGACTATATGTATGTAGAATTCATTTATAGGGTTCCGTACCTCAAAAGGAAAAAAGAACCCTTATAGGATCACTTCGATGTCCGTCTGTCTGTCAATACCCTTTTTCTCAGGAACGCGTGGAAGTATCAAGTTAAAATTAATATCAAATACTCAGGTCTGCAATCCCTTGGAGCTATGGCCAATTTTGCCGCATTTTTGAGTATTTTGGTAATCAAAACGTATGGGGTACTTTCCGTTGACCCAGAATCATGAAATTTGGGAAGAAGCTTACGGTCTTATTATAAGTAATGAGTAAAGGGAAAATTCCTTAAATTTGTAATTACATCACAAAAAAAACTTTTTTTTCTTCTTGTAATAACAAACTTAAGTTTACTAATTAGTCATCCATATAAGTTATTACCATGTGAAATAACTACAATTTTTATTAACGAATTTCAAATTATTTCTTTATTTAAGTTTCTACGGAACGGACAAGTACATTTTTATTTATTTAAATGTTGTCAAATATTATGTCCTTCTGAAACTAAGAACAAGGATCCCATAGAACAGTTGCTAAAAGAACAATAATAATCAGAGAGGGACACACTTATTACAAAGTGGTAAGAGTAAGCAAGACAGGTATAATATCTTCTATCTCTATCTACGTACGTGAATTTTTTGTTGGGGGACAGTGTCACTGCATACCAACTGCCCCCCAACAAACAACAGCCCGACTAAAATAGATAGTGTTTGTTCAGTTTGACTCAGCCATATAAGAAGCGTCTTCTCAAATTATTGGAGTAAAAGACTACTGCTATTTCATGCTATACGCTGATTACGGTTCTATGAAGTTCTATGGAAGGTTATATGGAACTCCAAGGAGGTTGGAAGTTTATGACACCGAATTATAAAATTTTGTTTTTGTAAGTTAATAGTGCTTTTAAAGACCATATTTTCAAACGAGTAGAAACATTATTCCTAAAACGACTTTCTCTACAATTTTAAATTCGACGAAAACAGTTCATTTCAGTTGAGAAATGCCGGCGTATTTTGGAAAAATACTACATTTTATCCGATATCATATGTTTTTATCCCTGGTAAAACCCGGGTGATCCCTCAATCAGAGCGGATTATATCCGGATCCGCAAACCGGGCAAACCGGGCCATCCAGCCGGCATCCCAGCTCGGCACAACAATGGTATAACTCGTGCGGGAGCCGTACCACCCCTAACGGTATATTGCTTCATGAAATTTAAACTCATAAAATCGTTCGTCTTGACTGACTCACTAACTGTTTAACTCACTGACACACTAACGGTTTAACTCACTGACTCACTGTTTTTTTATTTATTATTTTTATTTATTTATTTCAATTACAACGGTTTAACCAATTATAGTAATTAATGATCTGAACGCACAGCCAAAACTACTAAGTCTAGAAAGCTGAAATTTGGAACATAGGTTTATTTTAGAACGTAAACATCCTCTAAGAAAGGATTTTTGGAACTTACAACTTAGGGGGGAAATGGGAGGGGGAGATATATACTTTATATACTTTTTAAAGCGGACGAAGTCGCGGGCCGTCCGCTAGTGTGAAATAAAGGAGAAATATAATTAACCGAACTGATAGGTAAGGTGGGTAAATTTAATTGCAATAAAGTAGCTGAAGTCCAGTATTTTAATAAACCTCTGCAAATAAATTAGGAACAGAAGATACAAAGGGGAGCAGACAAAGGAGCGTAGAGGTGGAATGGAAAGGAATGGAAATGAGTGCATTTTGAAGAATATAAAAAAGACAAAACTGAGCATGAAAGCAATTTAGTTGCTATGCTTTGATGGAACCAATAGACCATTTCGTTGGTTGGTGTTAAATTTAAAGGTTGGTCCATTTAGTGAACAAAAAAATTTGTAAAAAACATCATGACAACTAGATAGAGCGTCAGTGGCCTCGGGGATAAGACGCGACCTATCATATCGAAAGGTCCGAGGTTCGATCCCCGGTTGGGCCATGTACCAATGGGTTTTTTCTCGAAACTTAAGTACATGTACTGACTGCTCTCAAACGGTGAAGGAAAACATCGTGAGGAAACCTGCATACGCCGAAGAAGAAATTCTTAGGCGCATGTGAAGTCCACCAACCCGCACTGGACTAGCGTGGTGGACTATAGCCCGCACGCCCTTGTTGAGAGGGTAGGCCTGAGCCCCAGCAGTGGGGAGATTAATAGGCTGTTGATGATCATGACAACTCATTCAAAAACTATGGAAATTAATTACATAGTTTTTAAACAGTAAATTAATTTTATTGCCAAGGTTGTTCACTTTTTGGACCAAAATGTTTATGGGTTTTTCTGTAAAATAATAAATCCTAGAGTGAGTTTGTATTTCCGTTTGTAAAGCTCTGCTCGACAATTCAATTTTATTTTGTGGAGAAGAATATAGGATAGGTAGACAATATTATTTTTACCATTGTAAACATTATTTAGTTATTTAATAAAGACAATTTCATCATAAATAATCACTAAATAAATAAACTGTTCGGAAATAAAATCTTATTCCACGCATGCGAAGCCACGGGCAACAGGTAGTGATGTGATGACAATCAATTTCAAATTTCAATTTCAAATTTTATTTATTTTCTCACACAAAGATATAACAATATTCGCATGCAGTTTGATAAATACCGGAAATGAAATTAACCGGAGACCGGTCTTTGTGTGAGACTGGTGCCTGTATTAGGACAAGTCCTGTTCTACAGGTCACCCCCACTGGAAAATGAGTAGACTGAGTGCGAGCGTGTGTGTGTTTGAGTGTGTTTGTGTGTGTGTGTGTGTGTGTGTGTATGTATCTTTTTAATAAAGTGCTTTTGTGTCTATATATATATTTTTTTATTCAGGAAACTCAGTCTATACAATAATAATGATGACAGATAATAGAACATAGACTGAGACAGTTTCCACAGATTATATTTACGAGTAGAAAGTAAACTCAAAACGCAACAGAATTTCAAATAAAGTATTGGAATATTTTCCTTGTATACGGCAACTTGAAAAGCGAATAAAGTGAAATTAATTTTGCGGGTAAAATCACTTTCGAATGAAATGGACTTCGTTGTCGATTTAATGCGTGTGGAAAAACCGTTTAAGGATACAAAAGGGCGCAGTTATATTTCTCTGAATGTCTTGGGAACTTCGCAAATTGCATTTTGGAAGTTAGGAAGGCAGACATTGTTCAGTGGGAAACTATACCTAGCCTGCCTTTGATAATCAAGCCATAAAAATTTTGTAATCATACCAATATTATAAAGAGGAAAGATTTGTATTTTCGTATGTTTGTAATGAATAAACTCAAAAACTACTGTGCCGATTTCAAAAATTCTTTCAGCATTGGAGAGCTACATTCACCCTGAGTGTCATAGGCTATATTTATTGCAAAAAATGTCCACCCGTGCGAAGCCGGGACGGGCCGCTAGTCAATATAATAAAAGGAGAAAAATGGACTGACTCACTCACTGGCGATCAACGCACAGCCCAAACCGCTGAACCTAGAGACTTGAAATTTGGCACTAGGGTTCCTCATATATAGCTCCGACGTCTACTAAGAAAGGGTTTTTCCCCGCAAAAAACTTTTCTACGCAGGCGAAGCTGAGGGAAGCAGCTAGTCAACGTAGGGTCCTACTAGACGATCACTGCCCGAATGAACGGTATCACACTCTTTACCACCCACCAATTGTACAAGGTTGCGGTTGCGTTCATTGGAGAAGGCCTATGTCCAGCAGTGGACGTTAAAGGGCTGATATGATATAAACACTTATAATTAAAGACTCATATTAATCAACAACTTTGTAAGAAAGCTTATTCGAATGACAAAGATGCCTGGAGTAAATGTTACTTCAGCCTCGCACAATCTTTACAAAAATAATGTTATGTACGGTCGACCGCACGTCAGTGGAAACAAAACCGGTATAAGCAGGTCTCTCATAGTATTGAAACTCCCTAATAGGCTAGGCCAGCTCAACGTCAATGTGTTTCCTCTGACTTGCGATCGACTGTACAAACTTGATTGTGTGGCGGAAGTTTTATTATGGAGAATCATCATCAGCGTTCGGAAAAATTCATGCCAATTATTTTTCAGTTCTCTACTTACAACATTATTATTAGAATTAACCAAATCGAAACGGCGGACAAATTATGTTTTAAGTCTTTGAAGGTCGATAGCTCTACTAGATTGAATTTGGCAGCTACAAAAAATACACAGTTATGATCATTTATGCCAATTATTATTCAGTTCTCTATCTACTTACAATATTATTATTAGAATTAATCAAATCGAAACGGCGGACAATTTGGTTACCTTTCTTTGATTAGTCTTGTTTTAGCTCTAGGGGCCGGGGGTGTTAAACTCCATAATCCTACCCACAATGGAGTCTCGCATCGAACGATGCCAATGGCCCCAAGAATAATCGCACAACTTAATGCATTTAAATGCCACCAGGAGCAGTCTGAGAGCTCTCAGACTGCGATTTTCAATATAAAGTGCTCTGTTACTGCCTTGGAAGTATTTATTTACTAAGGGAAAGTAAATTTTGATGGCCACAGGCATTAAATTGAGACATTCTGTTTATTTGTTTGCTCTGAATGGTAATTTAAGGATGAAAAACCTTTCAGGAATTGATACTGCTCAAGAAAGTGATACACAGCGAAGCATTTCTGAAAGTGAATTTTCTTTAAGATATTTCGTCATTACTTCGAGGGACTGTTTGCCCTAGTAAGGAAAACAAAGTACAAAGTAGTACATTTTAGACTTTCGCGCTTTGTATTCATAATTATATAATTATTTACGGGTCTTACACACGAATAAGTTTTATTTACCTTGCTCGACGTTTCGACCAGGTTACACTGGCCGTGGTCACGAGCTGACAAATAAATAATAATAAAAATAAATAATATAAAAATAAATATATAAAAAATAAAAATATTATATATTATATTAATAATATTATTAATATTTTTATTAATTTATTTTTTTTATTTTATTTTTTTATTGTTAATATTATATATTATTTTATTATATTAAATAATTATATAATTAAAAGTACAAATTACTGATCCAAATCGATACCGATTAGCGAATAACTGGTTAAGGATTACAGAAATGTATATGATTACAGTAATGTATACGTTATGATGACGTAGTCTTAAAACACAGAATACAAAAGTAACCAAAATAGACATTATCAATGTCAAAAGCTTTGAAGGCACAAATATTATGCAGAAACAGCTTGGCCTCTTTAAAAAAAATTGTTGAGCATTCTTAATATATAAAACAAAGTCATGTTAGTTAGACCACTTATAACTCAAGAACGGCTGAACGGATTTTGATGAAACTTGGAACAGGGATAGCTTATAGCCTTTTTTTATTATTATTTATTGATCATTGCATAATAGGTAATACATGAATTGTACATACAGTCCTCTAGCGGAAACCTAGATAGGTTTATCTGTAGAAGACGAGTTCGCGTTACCAATATTCACTTAGAATTTAAATTATACAATCCTATTTCATAAGTGCGTAAGGCCATTTTATCATCATATTATTATACAATACTAAAGGCTTCTTTCACCACTTCCTGATATTGTTACAGATAGTAATCTTAGTGATAAACTAATCTATCAGATAAATCTGTGTGATAGACTATATAAAATATATAAGATATAGGCAATCAGATACCTGTGAACCAAAACAATAGGCTATCTGTCAGATAACCTGTAGATAGGGTATCTGGGACTTTATCAGCAAGCGGTGTAAGAGGCCCTAAAGATAATATCAAATTTAAAGAATAATATAACATATAGCCTGGAATAACATATAGGCTACTTTTTACCGGGGTTAACGGTTTCCGCGGGAAAAACTTATTTCACGCGGGCGAAGCCGCGGGGCAACAGCCAGTACGGAATATATGAGGCATTCGGTTTGTTTTTGAACATTTAGTTTTTGGTTTGTTATGTATTCTATGACATATTATATTAAAATTATAAAATCAAATAAGGAAATGGGGAAAAAGGCAAAACTGTCCCTAGTACTGGTTTCGGCGTTTCTCTAAAAAGACATTATTAAGATTACTTAGGTAGGTATATCATATTATTTTCTGAAAAAAAAAAAATGAGTCACAGGCTAGACCACCGACCACCCAACCAATTGACTGCGCATAGCATGAGAAGGCGACAGTGTTCACCGATCATAAGGCCATCTCTGCTTTGATATATTACCGGCATCAAGCCATAAATTGTTTTAGTGTGAGTTTGATTTTGCCTAAGGTAAGAAACAAAGTCCTCTTGTAACATAAATAACTATTTCTAAAACATGTGCGGAAATATTGTCATTACTTTTGAATAAAGAACACGCGAAGTATCATATTTACGTAGACTGCAAACCAAAATCACTTCCCGGCGCGTTCTTTGAATTTGGAACGAAGAGCGCGCCGGCAATGTTGTATGAAACGGCGTGCTGTTTGAATTTAGAACTCTTTCATCTATCGTACACATTGCGTTCTCGTGGCTGTATAGCCACAGATGCGTTTTTATTTAAACTTGACAAATCCTGAATGTTACACTGGTCATTGTTTCCGCAGATCTTCAGCCAATCTTCTTGCTGATTCGGCAGCGAATTTAACTACTCTAAAAAGACACGGAGGTTGGAAGTCCAATAAAGTGGCTGAAGGCTACATCGAGGACTCTGTTGAAAATAACACTGAGATAGCCAATAAAATTAACCAAAACATCAAATTGCGACCTGTTAATGATTCGGAAACAACATGTTACCCACTCACCTCTTGCCAATTATCAAGTCCACAGCCATCCACTTCTAAATAGCAATTAAGTTTCCAGCCACCTACCACTGACCAAGTATCAAATTCCCAGCCGCAAACGTCAGAAATACAACAAACGAACATAAATGTGCCTGGAAAAACAATAACATTTTCGTTCAATAATTGTCCTAACATGAGCAATATAACTTTTAATATTCATTAAATTTATTATGTAAAAGGCCCTTTTTTATTTCCTTGCATTTGTTTAAGAAGAGCACTATATATGCCTCGGCCGAAATGGCAATTGCCTAAACCGCTGCCTTTGCAATAATGTACTATTGCGGGAGGTTTTACCTTAGGCAAAATCAAACAAGTGTGGCTTGACGCCAGTAATTTTACCTAGGAGATGGCCTTATGTTCGATGTACGCTGTGCTCACAGGTCATATTATTATAACAAGCTTATCTTTAAAGTCTAAGCATCAAGTTAACGAAACAAAACACCTGAATACCTCCGACGTAGCCGTTTTCGTAGCACCTCGTAGCGTCTCGTAGCACCTCGTAGCATCTCGTAGCACCTCGTAGCGTCTCGTAGCACCTCGTAGCATCTCGTCGCGCTCCCGCAGCTCCGTAGCTTGGCAAGCAATTTCGTTTTAGAATCCAAACGCTTTGCCCAACAGGTTGGCAACGGTAAAGCGTAGGAATTCTAAAGCAAAAACACTGCACACTTCTTCAACATCCTCATTTTTCATTGTTTGTACATCGTTGAACTTCGTTCTTGATACTTCTTTTTCACTTGAACGCTCAAAGGATCCTTTTGTTCTTTTAATTTAAAAATAACGTTACCTGTCTCTAAAAAACTACCAATCGTTAATTATATTGTGGAAGAAAGTTGCCTGTGTTTTGTGTAAAATGCATGAATCAAAAAATTTAGTCATTCCCAAAATCGTGTCAAACTATGTGTTTGTGGTTGGTGTTCTTATGTGGTTGGAATGCGGTGATATTTTGTGTTATTACTCAGACTTTACGGATCCTATGAGCCTGGGATTTCCTTTAGCAGCTAGCTGAAGACCTAAGGTACGTGAATTAGTATATTTATATGAGAGCACTCGGACAGAGAGCATAGGATAAGAGTCGTAAGTTTGAGAAAATTTCGAGGTTAGACGCCATTTTTTGTTCGAAGTCGTGAGTTCAATTATTCTTTATAAAAAAAAAATCCATGGAACTATCTAATGTTTGTATGTAACTATGTAAATAGGATACAGTTCTACAATAATAAAAAATCTTGAAGTTTTCCATAGCTTTAATTTAATTTTACAACATTTTTAGTTACAAAAATTAAAAAAGAAAGGGCGTGGTGTCGAATTACATTTATAATACCACCGAAACTACTAAATGGATTTTGCCGTGTTTGCATAATTTTTTTTTATTTTTATTGATCATTACATAATAGTTAATACATGAATTGTACATACAGTCCTCTAGCGGAAACCTAGATAGGTTTATCTGTAGAAGACGAGTTCGCGTTACCAATATTCACTTAGAATTTAAATTATACAATCCTATTTCATAAGTGCGTAAGGTCCATTTTATCATCATATTATTATACAATACATACATTAGAAAGGTTATTTCATGTAGATTCCAAAAAGGTATGCCGTTTTTCTTACAATCACGAGATATTGAGCAATTCACAAATTGTATCTCTCCACAGTTGAAGGACTTTTTGACACCTGGCACGCATTTTGGAGGGGTGGCTGGCATGTCAGGGGATGTCTTTAATTAAAGTTTTATAAACAATGGGTTATTTTATAACATGCATGATTGGGTCAGTACAAAAATTTATAAAAATATAACCATCAGGACTAGGAGGTTGGTTGTTGGATCTATGGTTAGGTATATTTATGTAGTTTTCAACTCTGTACATACCAACACAAGGTCCCTTTTAACTCTCTCGCCCCTCATACCATGGTACGTAGGGTACAGAACGTATTATAATTTTTATTTTAACTCCACATACATATAAACGTAATCTACATGTTTGCGACATGGAGGCACTGACGAAATATCGGCGTATTTATTGAAAAAAAATTACAATAAAATTAAAAAGTAATTTGCAGACACATTTTACTTCCGTTTCACCCCCATAGATAAATAATTGTCAGGAATATCAGATAAAAGGGCCCCGTCGGGTCCCCAAATTATACAGCCTACCATTTAAATGAAATTATAATTTTATATATACAGAGCGTATTTATTCCAGGACCACAGATAGCATCGAAAAGGGCCATTTGCGACAAAACGGGGCCCTTTAAGCCAAAACTGTATTTTGTTAAATTTTAAGCGCTGTGTTGCCATCACAAAGCGACAGTAAAATACAGGAATCGCTGTAAAAGTCAGGTAAAATAAAGGTATTGTCGTTAAACTCGTGTTAAATTGTGGGTAGGCGCTGATAAATTTTTAGGAATATGGGTTGGCTGTAATTTTTTAACATGAAAGTTAAAAATTTTATGTTTATATTACAATTTGTTGCTTTGTCAAACCAAATTGTTATGACCAACCAGCTCTCTAAGGGTTGGACCACATCATCATCACATTTATTGACCGAGCGAGCGAAGCGAGCGAAGCGTCTACGTTTCGAGACTGGCCAAAAATGCTCTTGTCCGGCTGTCTGTCTGTCTGTCTGTCTGTCTGTCTGTCTGTCTGTCTGTCTGTCTGTCTGTCTGTAATTCTCTACAGGTCGCATTTTTCAACCGATTTTGACGAAAATTTGGTATATGTATAAATTAATTAAACCTACAAAATGAGTAGAATAAAATTTTGAAAAACATTTTTTTTAGAGTACCTACCATACTCGCAAAGTGGGAGTGAACTTTTTTTTTCTTGTGAATCCCATAGTGTGGGATATCGTTGGATAGGTCTTTCAAAAATATTGCTGGTGTGTGAATACCATTTTTTCGATTTAGGGATCCGTTGGCGAAATATTAAGCTTTAAAGCGGTAATTTTTGTTAGAGTCACGTGTCCCCCCCCCCTGCCAGCTAAACGGTTGCTTCTGGAAATGTGAAAAAATTCATGGCAGTAGCATATATAACGTAGTTACAAGGAAAACTATTACGGCTAAGTAGGTTCTATTAGTTTTTGAGTAATAGTGGATCGACTTAAGAAAGTTGAAAAAATAAATTATGTTCATAGAACTGCATACGTAAAATGGAAAATTATTTTTTTCCGCGTGATATCCATGGTGTGGGGTATCGTTGGATGGGTCTTTCAAAAATATCGCGGGTGTGTGATAAACATTTTTCGATTCAGGGATCCGTTTGCGAAATATTAAGCTTTAAAGCTGCAAATTTTTGTCACTTTAGTAGGTACTTTTTCTGTTTCCAAAGTTGACTTTTGTTGGTTTCTTTTAGGTTTGGTTTATAAGGGCTGGCGAGGTCTACTGTTCTCACGGAACTACTAGTCATATCTCTATCCTTTTCTGTCGTTCAGGAACGTCATTTGCTAGAGCGAGAAACATAGCGGGTGTGGTATAATAATAATAATTGACCGAGCGAGCGAAGCGAGCGAAGCGTCTACGTTTCGAGACTGGCCAAAAATGCTCTTGTCCGGCTGTCTGTCTGTCTGTCTGTAATTCTCTACAGGTCGCATTTTTCAACCGATTTTGACGAAAATTTGGCATATGTATAAATTAATTAAACCTACAAAATGAGTAGAATAAAATTTTGAAAAACATTTTTTTTAGAGTACCTACCATACTCGCAAAGTGGGAGTGAACTTTTTTTTTCTTGTGAATCCCATAGTGTGGGATATCGTTGGATAGGTCTTTCAAAAATATTGCTGGTGTGTGAATACCATTTTTTCGATTTAGGGATCCGTTGGCGAAATATTAAGCTTTAAAGCGGTAATTTTTGTTAGAGTCACGTGTCCCCCCCCCCTGCCAGCTAAACGGTTGCTTCTGGAAATGTGAAAAAATTCATGGCAGTAGCATATATAACGTAGTTACAAGGAAAACTATTACGGCTAAGTAGGTTCTATTAGTTTTTGAGTAATAGTGGATCGACTTAAGAAAGTTGAAAAAATAAATTATGTTCATAGAACTGCATACGTAAAATGGAAAAATATTTTTTTCCGCGTGATATCCATGGTGTGGGGTATCGTTGGATGGGTCTTTCAAAAATATCGCGGGTGTGTGATAAACATTTTTCGATTCAGGGATCCGTTTGCGAAATATTAAGCTTTAAAGTGCTAATTTTTGTCACTTTAGTAGGTACTTTTTCTGTTTCCAAAGTTGACTTTTGTTGGTTTCTTTTAAGTTTGGTTTATAAGGACTGGCGAGGTCTACTGTTCTCACGGAACTACTAGTAATAAATTATTTCAGGCAAAAATAGGCCCATACAAAATAAAATACACAATGACAAAGAATAAAACACATTAAAAATACATTATGACGGTAAAAAAAAACACAGGATAACTACCTACCGGCGATGCGCCCGGCCGCACGGACACAAGTCGATCGCCGGCGGAGGCGATGGAGTGCTAACGCGTGCTACCGCGCGCACACCTGCATTGTAGTATGATAACTGATGTCGCAGTTTCAATGCCACTTGAAGGAAGTGACTGCGACATACGAACGCATATTGCTTGAGCAGCAATAACCTAAATATTATACCTAATTATTATAACAATATATTAAGGAAATCAACAAGGCATTAACCGATAACTAACCACTATTTTATTCATTCACATTTTAATCACTTTTTATTTTATTTGTCACATCACTCACTCACACCTCTCACCATACACACTCACACACACCTCTCATCGTCATTCATGAATGTTTAAATTAGAATTTTATCCAATCTTATTTGTATTTCAATTGTAATTCATTGTAATTTAATTTGTAATTTATTGTTTGTTTTTTGTATCCCCTGTAAGTTTTTATACATCATTTTTAATTTTTTTCTTTAATTTCATAATTGGCATATTGTTTTTTTTTTTAATGGAATTGTAATGTAATAAATTGTTTATTTGCTGTGAAATTGAATAAAGATATAAAAAAAATAAAAAAAATAATAAGTTAGCATGTAGTTTAATATATCATAATGTACGACACTTCAATATACGACATGAACTATCAACATGCCTATTACTGGTTAACCCCGACAAGATATCACTGCATGTTTCTCGCTCTAGCAAATGACGTTCTGTCAGCACGGAAACGCGACAGCATGCGATCGCACGCGATAGCTAATCTTAGAAATCTTATAAATCTGCCATATGGTAACAAATTCATTCTTCCAAATTATAACAATACATATGGTATGAAACACGGTAAATTTATTTTGCCAAAATTAATACAAAATATAACTGCCAACATACAAAATATTTATTTATCAAATTCAAAATTTAGAAAGCAACATTTGCTGGATAGTGAGGTTATCAATTATGTGTAGGTTGTCTCTTTAAATTTGATATAATAATTAGGGCCTCTTACATCGGTTGCTGATATTGTTACAGATAGATAACGGCCAGATAACCTAATCTATCAGATAAATCTGTTAGTTTAAAAGGCGGTATATCTGACAGATAAGGCAATCAGATACCTGTGAAACAGAAAATAAAGGATATCTGGTAGATATCCTGCATATAGGGTATGTGGGACTTTATCAGCAAGCGGTGTAAGAGGCCCTTAGTATTGTATAATAATATGATGATAAAATGGACCTTACGCACTTAAGAAATAGGATTGTATAATTTAAATTCTAAGTGAATATTAGTAACGCGAACTCGTCTTCTACAGATAAACCTATCTAGGTTTCCGCTAGAGGACTGTATGTACAATTATTACCTATTATGTAAAGATCAATAATAATAATAATAAAAAAAAAAAAACACGCCGCAGCACTGACGGCAAAAGTGCGATTCCGTGCTGACAGATATGGTCCAACCCTAAGTACTCATCCTAAAAGGCCCATATTCCTAAAATAATTTAGCGGCTGATATTGGCGGCTAGGCACGGATAGATTATAAACTAACAAACAATAATGGTATGAAGACTTAGAGATGTCAGACCATAATAGTGACATTTTGTTCTCGAAAAGAAAATTTTCGGAACTATTTAATGTTGTTTTTAAATGAGTGTTAATGTCATCATCATCATATCAGCCTGTAGACGTCCACTGCTGGACCAAGGATCTCCACGACGACCGGTTAAGTAACGGAGTGTTAATGTCCCTAGAAAAATTGTAGCACCACCACAAAGAGACTAGGGATACCTGCATATATTTATTTCTTATTTAAATACTGGTCCTAAGAATCCTGTTTTAAGTTAGTATAGATTTTGATTTTAGAAATGGTTAGTAACTAACCTAACAGACAATGAAAATGTTCGTTAACTTCGTTGGAGCTCCGTCACAGTACACTCCATTGTCCTTGTTCTACATTCCTCGAGAGACTTAATAAAGGATCCGACGGTAGTGGTCTCCAGACAGTCTCCATCTCCATACTACATACTTACATATTACATACTCGCATGTGCTAATTCATTTTGGCCTTTTGAGACGAATGTTAAGTCAAAAGTTAGCTTTTGGACTGAAATAAATAGAGTAGTAATACAAGGTTTTACCTAACATTTTCCTATTTGATTTTCGTTAAGTAAATACTTTTTAATTTTTAATACGATTAGTGAAACGAGGGAGACCATGCGTGGGCAAACGTAGTGTGGGACGCCCCCCGGCTTAATGGAGCGACGATGAGATAATTACTGCCTTTTATTAGTAGCTAATTATTGGTTGTTTTTAGGGTTCCGTGCCTCATAAGAGGAAAAAAAGAAACCCTTATAGGATCACTTCGTTGTCTGTCCGTCCGTTTGTCAAGACCATTTTTCTCAGGAACGCGTGGAGGTATCAAGTTGAAATTAATATGAAATACTCAGGTCTGCAGTCCCTTGGAGCTGTAAAAAAATCAGACTTGTATGTCGAGGCAGTCAGAAGATACAGCCGATTTTGTCGCATTTTTGAGTATTTTGGTAATCAAAACCTATGGGTTACTTCCCGTTGAATTAGAATCATGAAATTTTGGAAGAAGCAAGGTCTCTAATAGCACAAGTAAAGGAAAAAATCCGAAAATCGTAAATTTTTAAGCTGCGGATTTTTTTAATTTTAATAATTCCAATTTCAAATGTCACTACGTTAAAGTTCCAACTACGATCGGATAGTACGCCCGGACAGTCGGACCCTGCAGTGCTTGGTCGGGCACGCTCGGGCACGCCCGAGCACGCTCGGGCACGCCCGAGCACGCTCGGTTGGCTCGGGATTTAATCTCGCCTAAATTGCATGAGCTTGTCCGCCCCGAGCGGAGAAAAAGTCGAGTGTAGGCTCAAGTCGGGATGACATATTTTTATGGACTTTTTGAAAGTTATATTTCAAATTCTGTCGCCCGTTTGGTCAGTGTGGATTAGTATATACTAATCCACACTGACTTTTTCTATATAGCACCTATATAGGTGCTATCGGATATTTTGAGATTTTTCTTAGCCTTAAATGTACATAATTATTTATGACACCTGTTCGTTTAAAAAATGCAAGATAAAATTTTTATAAAGTTTTATAAAATTGCCTATAAAGCCAAATGCCTAAAATCTATGTCTAAATTGTAGAATGTCTTAGTATTAAAATGCCTCAAACTGAAATTGCCTGAGTTGTAAAACGTCTAAAAATCTATTTGCCATTTGACATGCCATAACTAAAACCACAGAACACAAAAAAAGCTCGCCTACGCTCCCACTAAAACCATATCAAATCACACTTAACCCTAAACCGTACAACGTATTAATAAACGAGCACGTTCCGAAGGAGAAAGGAACTCGCGAGTGTTATGAAGTAAGATAATAAGCGGGAATTGGGTCTTCTCGTACGAAACCGCGAGGTGGGCCCGCACGTGACTACACTACGTAACAACGCGCGCTGCACCAACAGTCGGGTATACCACCGACTCGACTACATAACTACGTACGTAGATGGAACTGAAGAATAAAAATACTCTTACATTTATATACGAAAAGGACATTTTCATTTAAAACTTTATTTCACACAGTATAGTAAAAAAAATTGAAGAACAGAAGAAACGAAGACTAAAAATTCTTAGGAGTTTATTATTCACTTGCTGTTAGCGTAGATTAGACTAGAAATTTTCAAATACAACCAGTTTACCTTGAACTGTTAGTTCATACAAATGTTAAGAAAGGAGAGCTCATCTTCTGAGCTGATCACATAATTTCAGATTGTGTCTTAAACCAAATCTATCTATCTATTCAAATCAAAACCAAGTCAACAGCCTTTTAATATGTCCCCACTGTTGGGGCAACTGTTAGCTGCAGAGTGCACACAGTATGAACGAGGGTAGTCGCACATGCGCGTCCCCACCTGGCAACGCGCCGCCCGCGCACTGCCCTTACCTCATTGGTCGGCTGACATTAACCGCTCCACCGACACCTCGCTAGTTGCGAACCTCGATTTTTTACAATAGTATGCTATTCTTGTAATTAAATATTCTTCTTCTTACACTCTCAACACGAGTTTGTATTTTACAATCGCCACGCTACCATCATCCCTGCATCCCTGTTCAGAACGAACACTGTACTGTCAATTATCAGAGTATATTATCTGTCTGTAAACATCGGATCAATTCCATTCACTCTCGACTTCATTTCGCTCCAACAATCCCCTAAGTACATGCAACAAAGTATTGGTAAACAGTTTATATTGTAGTAGAAGCATCCAGTGTAGAATGAAGTTATGCTAACCGTTTGAGTATGGCTTACATTACGGGGAGCGGCCGCAGGAGATGCAAATGACGACGCTGCAGCGGGTTGGGCAGCTCCAAGACCTGGAGAACTATTTTCGAATCGCTCTCCTCGCTTCGAGCGGTCGATTCTACTAATTTTCCTTCGACGTCCGATACAAAATTCAGTAGAATCGACCCCTCGAAGCGAGGCGAGCTATTCAAAAATAGAGCTTCTGTACGCCTATATTCCGTTTTTCCTTAGCTGTCTTATGAAAACAAACGCTATTTGAGTTTCGTCTACGTGTGCGTGCAAGGTACCAAGCAGCAAAAATAAGTTTGTATTACCAATTTACCTTATATACTTTGCGGTCCACTTAGGAACATCGTCTATCGTACATTTTGCTTTCAGCCGCAAAAGCGTTTGTTATCTTAAGACACCTATGGAAAATCGTATTACACCACGAGTTGACAACGTCAATACTCGCTAGCGAGCGACTTCGTAAAAACTTAATAGGCTCAGGCCTACCTTCTCAACGACGAGGGCTTTCGGGCTATAGTCCACCACGCTAGCCCAGTGCGGGTTGGTGGACTTCACATGCGCCTAAGAATTTCTTCTTCGGCGTATGCAGGTTTCCTCACGATGTTTTCCTTCACCGTTTGAGAGCAGTCAGTACATGTACTTAAGTTTCGAGAAAAACCCATTGGTACATGGCCCAGCCGGGGATCGAACTTCGGACCTTTCGATATGATAGACCGCGTCTTATACCCGACGCCACTGACGCTCATAAACTAGTGTATACAATACTTTACTATAATAATAACACTTTTTATTCTATACCAAGTAATATATACGCCTGAAGAGTTTGTTTTTGTTTGCTTGCTTGAACGCGCTAATCTCTGGAGATACCAGTCGTATTAGAAAAATTATTTTCGCATTTGATAGAGCCTTACAAAAAGAAAAAGTCTTAAAATAACTTATGAAACGCAGGCGACTCCGCGGGAAACAGCTAGTAACTTTTTAATAATACTTTAAATACGTCGAAATTTCAAAGTGGGGTAACTAGGTCTAGTGGGGTAACATATTAAGAAAGGGCTTCATTTGTTTTACATTCTAAAGCCTGGTTTACACAGTGCGAGCTGCTGCCTGGCCAGTAGACAGCTACTCGGTTTGTCTACTCGTACGCCAGTAGCTCGGCTCGCCTTTGCTGTCTACACGACACCTAGCTACTGCCGCTACTGCTACAGTCCGAGTCGAGTCGCGATGTCGAGTCGTGATGTCGAGTGAACTTGTTTGGCACTTGGCTGGCACTGGCGAACTACTGCCGAGCGCGTCCAAACGATGCGAGTGGCGGCCGAGCCGCTGTCATGTGCGGGTTGCTGCCGGGCGAGCAGGCGAGTGAAAACAAAAAATGTTGAAGAAACTCGGATGCGAGCTACTGACCAACTCGCACGTACGAGTTTATTTATTTATTTATTATCACAAAATCGTTACTCGTAAGTTACGTCCAAACAGTGCGAGTTACTGCAGTGCAGCTACTCGGAAGGCTGACACGTACGCTAGCTCGCACTGTGTAAACTAGCCATAATTGTTTCGACTTTTATAAGAAATCTATTAAGATATATTTTCCGTACCTCCAAAGTTTATTTATTTATGTTAAAATATATTCAATAAGTAGGTAAACTCAGCAAACAAATTCATAGAGCCCGAATTTTGGTAAAAAACGTAGTAATGACACGTAAAAGTACGAACAAACGCACACAGTTCGATGGGCTTTCAGCTCGGCAAATATTTGGCCAAGTAATGGCTACCTATCGAGGAGGAAGAATACACAAGCGTAGGTTTGTTTCGGAATAATGGAGGTAAGAAAATATGATGTCTATACAATTGTGACAAGACAATTGTTTTGAGAAAATAATCTGCTTTTTACAAAAAAAATAATACCGACTTTGTACAAAAAAATATGGTTATGTACATGGATGACTTGTTGATCCTAATTTTTTTTTCAATTATCCGCCCTTAGAGGTAGTTTTCAAATTGAAATCGAACCACCTTGAGATGCAGCCTATTAAAAAAAAATTAATCATTAAAACCGTTCACAATCGGCGAAGATATCGCGCGGCGTAACATGCACACAAAAAAATAGTACATTGTTAACCTAGGTGTGAAAGTAACATAATTAAGTCACGAGACCAGACGAGGGACCTCTAAATAAGTCTTGAACCCGAGGGAAACACTGTGCTTTTCATTAAGAATACACTGAAAGCAAAAACAAATACATAAAATGAGTGTTAATACAAATCTCTGCTATACGGAAGTATAAACAAAACTCTACAACTCGAAAAAACAAAAGAAGATCGGATTGCCGCTTTCCCGTCTATTTTTTTTTCTGTGGCCGGCCAGCTATTCTGCCATTATTTTTCATTTCCATCATTGAAAAAATGATAAATATTTTGCCCAAATCTATGTTATTTTAAAGAAATAGTTGACAGTAATAATTATAATAGTCATTTAAAAAAATATATTCTTTAATTATTTATGTAATAATTAAAGAATATATTTTTTTAAATGTGTTGTTTCAATTTTACATCGCGCTGTAATTGAGTGGCTGTATAGACAGTTGGACCATGGTCCAATAGAAATGTCAAAATAGTACTAGTATTCTTTTTATAATTTGACAGCTGTCAGTTGAAAGCGATTCTCCCTAGGGCTGAGATGTATTACTTTCAACCCGCTCCTCAGGCAACTTCAGACCTACTTTCAGAGTATGAGTAATGAAAAAGAATATACAGTCGTATTGAGAACCTCCTCCTCTTTTAAAAGTCGGTTTATAAGTAACTAGCTATATCCCCTGAAATTTTTGCTCGGCTTGTAGGGGTTGCAGCGTGCAGTTAAATAGCCTATAACCTTCCTCAAGAATTGGGCTATCAAATGCAAAAAGAAATTTTGAAATCGGACCAAACAAACAATCAAACGAACAAACAAACAATCAAACGAACAAACAAACAATCAAACGAACAAACAAACAGGAACAAACTTCAGCTTTATGATTTAGTAAAAGATTTATGGCCCAATCACTACCTGTTACAGAAGAAGTAATACGTAATTAAGCACTTACTACAGGAATGAGACAAACACCCGAACCACTGCCAACGAGGCAGTAAACGATATGTGATAATAGATCATAACGATGAACGCCTACATTTTATTTACCCCCGGCCGTTCGGGACCAAATTTCCCTCCGCAGGACAGCCCCGAAACTTCCACGGTAAACATCACAAGTACCCCGGCGTTTTTTCGCGTGAAATATTTAACGCGAAGCGGCATCACGCAATTCCGGCAGATTATTCCGTTCCCGCTGGGATGAGTGGGTAAATTGAGAAAATCCCCCACTCCGCAGAACACCCTGTGATTATCTGATCCCCTTAATATGGACGGAGCAAAATAACGATCAGGGAGGTAAGCTGGTCAGTGCTTGTCTACTGCAATAAGAAGGTACAATTTGAGTACGCACCCATGTACCGGTCAAGATATAGGTAGGCTTATCCAGCCTTGTATCACTGAGAGCTTGCTCTGAAGATGAGCTCTCATTTCCTAGCATTTATATGAATGTGAAGTTCAGAATAAACTGGTTATCATTGAAAACGCTACAGTTTGCCCACGCGAACGTAGCCGCGAGCAACAGCTAGTCTCCAGTAAGTACCAACGTATCAAACTTGCACCGTGAAACACCAACAGAAGCAAACAACACATTGTAAAACCGAATCCCAATAAACAATCCCAAAAACAATTAACAACAGCAAAGGGTCGAGATCCATTGAATCACCTAGTAATTGCGTATTCCCCGGGTACAGCCCAGCCATGTGGAAGAGGTCGCCTCTCCCGTAAACTGCCGGCCGAATGGATGCCTATTCGAATTGGCTGTGAAACAAAAGTGAGGTGTTTCGGACAATGCAGGGTATTGACACGGAATGGGGTTCGTTGTACACGAGTAGTAGGATGGGATTGTGGTTTCAGCGCAACGATACATACAGCGAGATACGCAAAAACGGTCTGGAGTGGCAAGCGAATATTTTCATCTTAATCTCATCTTATCTAATAAGGGGGAATTCCAGGAATGCCTGGCGACGCTTCGACCCAGGATCTGATGCTAAAACCCTGTCTACCAATGGTGCTCCAATCTGTTTTTTCGTGGACTTCACATACGCTTTATAATAGATTAGAAACACTAATCATTTGAAGGTTCCTTACGACTTTTGACGTTAACGAAAAAATCATTGGTACGGGTCAACTCACGACCTCATGCATGAGGGTCAGGCGAGTGGTGAACCAACTAGGCTACCACTCTATCATCTTCATCAGTAGTCACACCTTTAGAGCAATTAACTAAAAAGTTGACAGTATTTCCGAAGGCAGACGAACATTGCCAAGGCGCATAACTTTAATCGTAGTACTGACTGGATAGACTAGGCTAGAATTTGAAAAAGTGAAGTTCTAGAAGCAATAATCATATTACTTTTTGGTAAACGGTGTTTTCTTAATAATTTGACCCGCGATCAGAAAATGATGGATGCCAACCGCTCTCCTCCCCCTACCCCCCCCCCCCCTCCTTCTCCCCATCCGAAATGTCACTGTCCGTGGTTTTTCTTATTTTACAGAAAAACGGTTACAGATGTTAATCTACACTTTCCTAAACATCGAAACTAAATTTATATCGATACGTTAAGTAGTTTTTGAATTACAGCCTTATTGCAAGATATTTGTTTTACAATCCGCTTGCAGTGACACCATACCCTAGCGGACCAAGGTGTTAGCCAATACGTCGGCTGACCGTCCAGGTGTTAAATTAAACTTCGCCTAGTGCAGAACACAATTAAGACTCGTTTTGCGGTGTTTCGTGCAATCGTAACAACGCCCCAGAGAGTTGGGGATACAACTTCATTACTGTTATTTTGTCGTGTTCGGTTTCAGCGGTCGGCTTGGGAGTCTAGATTAAACTGTCTTCAACTAAACCCGGCTGCAGGGAATTCGGGTAAGGGGACCTTTTTCATATAAACGAGGTCACTCCCCGTCGGGAACGATTTTCATGAGATCTGATGATGGGTGTCCGGAGTACGGGTCGAGGAGGTCCAGAACGCGGTACGCACCTAACTAATCAGGCAAGCCGTTTTCACCATAGGCTAGTTAATAATTATTTATTGGCTTTTTCCCGCGGGAACAGCTTTTCCCAAGGTATTTAAAGACTATGTTTTATTCTGATGTAAGTATAATCTAAATTACGGTAAAGTTTCATTAAAATCTATCCCGTAGTATTTGGGTGAAAAAGCAACAAACGTAACATCCTTGCAAACTTTCGCGTTTATAATAATTAGTGGGATAATCCCAGCAAAGAAGGCATGCATCATACAAATTCTCATTTACCACATAAACCTTATAGGTATTTCAGAAGTATTTGAATTTCCCCAATTCTCCAAGTCACGTTTAAACGGAAAAAGTAAAAGGAAGGGCTGAATGGGTTGTCTCAAATGTAATTAATGGCGTCTTTCTTACAACCGGCGCCTTTCATATTAGCTAAGAGGATTTTTCTCCCATGTGCGAAACCCTCCAAGCCCTTACATCAAACACGCAAGTCCCTGCAATTTGACAAAAAGCCGTAACAGACACGTAAGTGAATAATAAAAATTGGATAAACTCCATTACCGCGATCGTTGGGGTGCTCAAGGGAAATCACCAAGTAAAGGAGCCATGTATAAGGTACAATGACCGTCTATTCCGCATATGACATAAATAAAATCGATTTATGTAATAAAAACCTCTTAAATAATGTATCTACCTACATAGGAACATAGATTACAATATGATATCATCATATTGGACGTTAGGGGAATTGGACCTTCGAGGATTGGACGTTAGGGGAATTGGACCTTCGAGGACTGGACGTTAGGGGAATTTGACGTCCGAGGATTGAAAGTTAGGGGAATTGGACCTTCGAGGATTGGACGTTAGGGGAATTGGACCTTCGAGGACTGGACGTTAGGGGAATTTGACGTCCGAGGATTGTAAGTTAGGGGAATTGGACCTTCGAGGATTGGACGTTAGGGGAATTGGACCTTCGAGGCATGGACGTTAGGGGAATTTGACGTCCGAGGATTGAAAGTTAGGGGAATTGGATCTTCGAGGATTGGACGTTAGGGGAATTTGACGTTCGAGGATTGGACGTTAGGGGAATTGGACATTCGAGGACTGGACGTTAGGGGATTTGACGTCCGAGGATTGGACGTTAGGGGAATTTGACGCTTGGGGAATAGGACGTTCGAGGATTGGACGTTAGGGGAATTGGACCTTTGAGGTTGGACGTTGTGGGATCCGGACGTTAGAGGCCAGAATCTACTCATCAATAGCCGATGATCACAGTATAATACCACTTTTAGAGCAGTGACGGCAACACTGACTTAAGATTCAATAGATTCATTTAACTTTCATTATGTAATTTGTGCTTGTAAGTTGTAATAATAAGTTTTTTTCAGGCCTAGGTGTTGTCTGTCTTCTGCTTAACTCAATATTAAACGAATGCATGTCTTTCCCATGCTTTACCAAGGCTTCACCTCATTATAGACACCAAACGTATAATACGTTTTGGCATCAAGCCAGTGTGTTTCGAAGCGAGCGGCTCATCCGATCGGCTTTCCATCCGATTTGCGAGACTACTCGATTAGTGATGCCTATCATTGGTATCGATAGTTTTAAACAGTATAGAATAAAATCTTATCGACCTAAATGGTTTCAGTTCGTAATACCATCGATATTGTAGAAAATTATTCATGATTAATTTTTAACATAATCCACAAGCTTAGGGTCATCCAGTGGGCTATGAAAAATGCTTATAGGCTCGTTATAACCAACATCTTGATCCGATGATTGTGGTAGTAAAGTTTGAATGTGGAGACCTCGAATGGGCAGTAGTTCCGTAGAATCGGGTCTCATCCCACGCTGATTTTATAAGATTAAAAACCTCGTATCACGTGCAATACTACCGAAACTATCGATAAAGTCAGTAGGATTATTTTATTGTATTAATAACATAAATATTAACTATAGTCCTTTCCCATTATAATTTAGAAAATTGCAAAATTTTAGCTCTGTAACAATCCATATAAGGACAGTGAGATAAGTAATGGAAATGACTTTCCGAGATAATTGCATTTTGGAGCAATGTATGTATGAGATGTGATGTGTACTTATTGTGTTATTACTTTCAAAAGATTCTCAATGTTCTCAAAACAGTTTTCATTCAAATTTGTATTTTTTTGAACTTGCATAATGTCACTGTTAGTTTAAGGTATCGATATCCTTTTTAGAAATATCGGCAGCCCTATAGACTTTACCACTCCCGACTCCTGCTCTATTTAGATGCATTCTCGATTGGTTTCGCTCAGTGTCGCTTGTCGAATTGATATAGGTTTAATCTGCGCGGCTAGTGTATACCCGCGGTTTTGGCTGCGGCGGCATTCGGATTCTAAACCGGCAATTTATAGGTGTTTGGAGCTAATTCGCTAATACTCGTACCTTCAATGGGTCTTGACGTCATGAATCATGATTATGGCTTCAGCTCGTTATTGATCAGCCGTCTCAGATTGATTTGCAAATACCTACTTTTAAAATGAATCATGAACTCGTTTCCGTTTAAGATTTTTTTTTTCTTTATTGCACATTTTATTTAAAAAAAGTTCGTTTCAAAAATATTATTTAAATGAAATTTTTCTTTCCTAATCTAAAAATATCGACAAAAAATTTAAAAAAAAAACTTTGGTGAGTACATTTTTTGCATAATTCCAAAATCCGCTAAAATACTCACTGCGGAGTGCGGAATTTTTAGCCCTTGCGCTATTTTTAGCGTAAAATAACGAGAACGTGACAAGCCGCCACGTGATAGATGCAACGATAGAACACTACAGACAGGTTATCAAAGGAGTATCCTGCATTTAGCGAACTTTGACGCAAAAAGGGGTAAAGCTAACACGGGAGATTGTCTGCCCCGGGCAATCCTCGGTTTTCTAAGAAAATATATGTTACAGGTAAGGTACAATCTGCGAGCAGTACCAATACCTACTACATTTAATCATTGCTGTATTTGAAGGCTTTTAACTCAAAAACCCGTCTTTATAGAATTTTTACCGTTACCTATCTTATAAGATCTAAGGAAGTTATATAGAAGAAAGCCTTAAAAAAGCAATTTCAATAATCAATTTAAATATCAATAAGTTAATTTTATTTTACCTAAATATCTCTATCACTTAATACTTTTAAAAAATTAAATATCATTTTTGAAGTCTATTTCTAGAGGGATTATTAATAATCAATGTAAATAAAGTGCCTTGCTTGCTGGCAAGTAAATTAATTTGTAGTTAATTAAGTAACAGATTATCATTTAAAAAATTATTGATTTTAATTAATTATACTGACTGGCCTGTTGGCGTAGTGGTAGTGACCCTGCCTACTGCGCCATAGGTCGTGTGTTCGATTTCAAAACACCGGGAACCCGGGACCAACATTTGGTGATGAGCTTAACTGTTGGTTTTCGGATTCAGGGTGGTTTGTATGTATTTAAGTATTTATGTATGTTTATCAGTTGTTGAGTACCCATTTACAAGCTTCGGCTTAGTTTGGGACTAAACAGCCGTGTGTAAATTTGTAAAAACATTATTATTAATTAATTTGATACTATTCTTAGAGCAGAATATAAAAAGTCCGCCCTCGAACGTGAACCTTCTCCAAAATAAAACAAGGTAATGTACGTCAGTTAGGTACCGTTTTCAGTTACCTAAATTTATTTAATTAAAACTGTTAGGAGACGGTGTTAATAATCACAAAGTGCTTAGAACAGGGCTAAATGCATAATGAGTTCCAAACACGGCACTAATGCAAAATAGAGCCTCACTAATGACATGCGCGCTTTGTTAGTGTTTCGTCTCATACAAAGCGGGATATAATGTCACTAGCTGTTTCCCGCGGCTTCGACCACGTTTTATAAGTTAATTCTGATTTGTTCGGCTCAAGAATTTTCCACACCAATTGGGCTATGAAATGCAAAAAGATTTTTTCAAATCCGACTGGTAGTTCCAGAGAACAGCTCGTTCCAAACAAACAAAAACATACTCTTCAGTTTTATTAGTAGGTAAGTATTGATTTCCTCAAATCAGTTATGCTTTTCAATGTTAATACTAACTGTGTTATCGAACGGTGAAGGAAAACGTCGTGAGAAAACCGGCATAAGCCGAAGAAGGAATTCTTAGGCACATGTGAAGTTACAACCCGCACTGGGCTAGCGTGGTGGACGCCCCCGCGAGACGGTAGACCTGAGCTTAATGTGGGGACATACCTATTAATGGATTGTTAACTTGATTTGATCAGTGATCATTTAAAAGGTTATAATTTTGGGCTTTTTTTCAACAAATTACTAGGGGCATTGTGGCATCCTAATAGACAATTAATAAATGATCGGTGTGACCCGCCCCGCATTGCATAGCATAAATATAACTGGCAACATTGCCGCAATAGATTATTCTGAGGCATTGGCAACACTGCGGCAGTGCTACGGCCGACATCGCGGTGAGCGGTCGCGTCGCACGCGCAAACCCACAAGTAATAAATCGTTTTATTTGATACCCAACCCACAGATATCAAAACAAAACCCTCAATTTTGGCTTAACAAATATCTTAATTTTGCATCTACCCTCCTACTAACACAAATTAAATCCAAACCGTCGCAAATAAACAGGGTGACACTTGATTCGTAAAGAGAGAGATTTATCTTTGTCCACCGGATCACGGAATCATTGAATGGCCTCCGCCGAATTAAATTAATGGATTCAAATTAAATTCACTCCCTTTGGGAAAGGAAGCGTGAACGCCCTGTGTTTATTTGGACGTGTTTTTATTTCAGCCATGTTATAATCAGCCATGGCTTTTTTTTTTTTTTTTTGAGGCTTGCGACTCAAGAAGTCAAGACTATTTGCCATGTTTGCTTACTCAGACTCTCATACAATAAGTTTAAAGTTTTGGAAATGTCACCAAAACTTTTTACCTTTAGTTCGGAATCGTAACTGTTTTCCGTAACCAGTTTCCAAAATGGATACGATCTGTCCACTTTCAGAACCAGTCTCTAGAACAGTTTCAACTGTGTTTTGAAAACAAACTTCCTTAGCAGTTTGAAAATTGGAGACAAATAATCCCGATTCGTAATGCTGGTTATGAAATAGATTAAATGCTATTTTATTTAGCAGTTAGTATTAATCCTAATAAAAATTCGACTTTAGACTGACAATACATATTTTTATATAAGTCGAAAACTACTGAATTAAGCTTGAATTTAAGCATGATGAATTTGGAAAAAAAACGTAAGCTGCACATTGTGCTGATTGTATAACAAGGCGTCCATTGTTGCCAGCTCACGAAGTTTGCAGACCACTCCATGAGTATACCTAAAACAACCGAACAACTTTCCTACAATTTACTTAGTAAATAATTAAAGCATTCAGACGACTTTCTAATTAATTTGTAAGTGACATTTGGGACGGGAGCACTGCCCCCAATCCGTCAGAATAGGATCGAAAGTATTTACTTACTATCGTATAATAGGTACTTTATTTAACGATTATTAGTATTAATTATTCGGTGAAGAAAACACCGCAATTAAACTTGCATACGCCGTAGATTAGAATTTGTATTCTAAGATTCCAATGCATATGTCAAGTCCTAAAAAGGAATTCGTTGACAGCGGTTGGCACCAAAAATCCCAAACGGTTCGAGTTTCGCCATTTTAATACCAATTTTATCTAATTTATTGTCTGGTGTATAAACGCAAGAAACAATAATTTTATTATTGTGCAGTATGCTTAAAATTCCCACGGGAATATAAAAAGCGAAGCGAGACAAGTCGCGGGGCGTTGGCTAGTTCTATAAGCCTACTAATATTACAAAAGAGAAAGTTTGTAAGGATGTTTGTTACTGTTTCACGCAAAAACTACGGAACAGTTTTTGATGAAACTTTGCAGTAATTAGGTATAGATTAATTATACATCACAACAACCCATAGGCTATAAATACCTCGAAAAATGCTGTTCCTTCTACGCGGACGAAGCCGCGAGAAACAGCTAGTTCTATATAATAATATACCTTAAACCAAAATAATCCTACCACACAACTTTTTCATCCAAACAAAAGCAAATACAAAAGTTGTTTCCCATTTAAACGTGGATTCGCGTGTAAATATCAAAAGTTCCAGGATTTCATTTCCTCTTTAACCCTCCCCCCTCCACTACCGGTGGGGGGAAGGGAGGGGGAGGTGCTTTTCATAACTCATTTCATCGCCCGTTATTGTCCGGTTTACCGTGGACCTAAGAATTAGGCAATGGGAGAGAGCATAACATAAGTAGATTGAAGCATGATTTTAAGTAACATTTCCTCAGATAATTAGTATTGTCCGCGGATATTTAATCTTGGTCCTGTTTGTCTGTCTGTCGGCGAGGAATCTTGCGTTCGATTTTTCGATCTTTTCGCAATATCCGATCGTACTCAAACTTTGCACCCCCCCCCCCCCCCCCCCCTTTGACTCTAAAGACAATACAATAATATATTCATTTTTTGAGTCTATCTAATAAAAAAGCTTCTTTACGTTTTTTTTATTAAATTACTTATATTACGGAAGCATAAATTTAGCGACATCAAGAAGAAAAAAGTAAAGGCGTTGTCAATACATAATTTACATACATTCTACGGATCGGTACTAAAAATACTACTAACATTACCCTGCGGACACACAATATCATGCACTATGCTCCGTCCTCTAGCAATGTTTTCTTCGCCCACGTCCGGTTAAACCAGTGGTGGTGCCACATCCGGGCATGACATCCGGTCAGTAAGCAAGTTGACTGCTTATTGGAGCGCAAAGTTTTATGAATTGCAAATAGTAATGTTTGTTTAATAGTCTCAAGGGTGTTTTTAGGAAATTGAAATAGTACATTGTTACCCCAGGGGTGAAAGTAACTTATTTAAGTCCCGAGACGGGGTTTGGCGCCCGACGCGTAGCGAGGGCGCCAATAGTCCGAGGGACCTCTAAATAAGTCTTGAACCCGAGGGAAACACTGTGCTTTTCATTAAGAATACACTGAAAGTAAAAACAAAAACATAAAATGAGTGTTAATACAAATCTCTGCTATAAGGAAGTATAAACAAAACTCTACAACTCGAAAAAACAAATGAAGATCGGATTGCCGCTTTCCCGTCTATTTTGTTTTTTTTTCTGTGGCCGGCCAGCTATTCTGCCATTATTTTTCATTTCCATCATTGAAAAAATGATAAATATTTTGCCCAAATCTATGTTATTTTAACGAAATAGTTGACAGTAATAATTATAATAAATTCATTTAAAAAAATATATTCTTTAATTATTACATAACTTTATGTTATTTCAATTTTACATCGCGCTGTAATTGAGTGGCTGTATAGACAGTTGGATCATGGTCCAATAGAAATGTCAAAATAGTACTAGTTTTTTTTAATATAATTTGACAGCTGTCAGTTGAAAGCGATTCTCCCTAGGGCTGAGGTGTATTACTTTCAACCCGCTCCTCAGGCAACTTCAGACCTACTTTCAGAGTATGAGTAATGAAAAATGTATAACAATCTAAGTGTTAAATGACTACTGTAAAAGGTCGCTCAGCGGAGATAGGCTTGGGGTTTCCTTGAAGAATATGATCCACATGTCAAAAAGCTAGTACGTTGAAGTCGCAGTGGGCTAGCTATACACGCAAACTCGTGGAGACCACGAGTGGGCAAGCGTAGTGGTAAGGCGACTGCCAGTGACTGGATGCGGAGAATCGAGGATCGGGTTCGGTGGCGCGCCTTGGGGAGCCAGAGTCCAGCAGTGGACTAGTGCAGGCTGATGATGATGACATGACCCAGCCGGGGATTGAATTTAGACCTCTCGAGATGATAGGCCGCTCTTCCCCGCGGCGTCACTGACGCTCTTGGTTGTTCAAACTAAACAAGCTTACGTTAAACCTGGGACCTCCGCCGGCCCCGGAAGCGGCAGTCAAAGCGCGATAAAGGCTTGACTTCCGGTCCGCCGCCTCCCTTAGTTAAATGTGATTTTGGATCACTTACGGGTTAAGTTCGGTTTATTTAAGAGTGTTGATGGATTATGTTACCTGTAACAAATAGAAACGTTTTGTTAGTCATTATGTAATTGTATAATTGACACATAGTAGTAATTCACATAGTGTAATTGACAGTAGTTGTCAATTACACTTTTATTGTCTGAAACACAAAATATTCAAAATGGTAATACATATCCTAAAATTAGTGTCACTTGTACCATCAATGGTACTAGTTAATGGTACTACTGACATGACGGGAAAATTTCTCTAATCTATGCATGATTGATTTAAAATATATATATTTTTTCGGTATTGTATGTCTTTCCACTGGTATTATGATAATAATTTATGCAATAAATTTTTTGATTTTGTATTTGTATGAAAAGTTGATTCACTTTCTTTTCAAGAAATTCATCAATTGACACTGTCTGCCCCTGTAATCAGGTATGTTATTACCAAAAACCCTTCCCTGAAAGAAATTCCTTACAGAGCTTACCCAAAAGAAGGTAGAAATGAAAGGTTCAGGTAGATGAAAGACCGACAAATTTGAAGCTTATCACAAAAAAACCGCATTGAAATCGGTCCATTCGTTTGTGAGCTATGATGCCACAGACAGATAAACATGTCATGTTTCGTTGGAAAAAGAAAGGTGCCTCCAAGTCGAAAAGACAAACAAAACTTTTGAAATCCCACCTCCGTAAAATATTAACATAGTCCGGGCATCATCATTACTTCAGGAAATTATTATACCACTTTTATAGGCATTAAGACAAACTGCCGAATAAAAGACGTCGCACTCAACGGTGGTCGTTTTGCTGACTACCCACCGTCCTCAAATGTCATCATAACGTTTATGACCACCATCAAAAGTCAGAGCGAAACATCATAAAGTTGCATGGTTACAGGTACGGTGGTAAAAATTACGTTAAAAGTAAAAGTTGCCGTACTTATAATTACGACAAAATGTCGTAATATAGCCGAAGTTGATTCGCGGTAAAAGTTTGTTTATCACCGATGTAAAGTTTAATTATCACAAAGTACAAACACTAACCTTTCACAAAATAAATATAATGCCACAGGTTTCTGGTTCAGAACAACACGAGGAAGCAACTGAACGTATGTCATGAGTCATGAAGGAAAAAATTCTTCTTGACTTACTAAATTCGTTCTACCAATAAAATAAATACAAAGACATACGTCTTTAGTGTAGAACATCGCGAGGAAACGTATAAGTATAAGAAGAGTGGTAGATAAGTCATGAAGAAAAAATCTTTTTTTTTTCCTTCAAGAAGAATTTTTATTATTATTAATTAATATAACATAATCATCACTCAACATGTCAGAATAAATAAATTCAAAAATGTCACAACAAGAAAAAATCAATGTTTGTAAGTCAAATTCCAATATTTAAATTTATTATGAACTAAATTATCTTAAAATTAGTATAAGCTAGCCCACCAACACTGCCGTACAATCAGTAACTAAGTAAATCATTTATTTGCAAGCAACTAATGACCCATAGACAGTGCATAGCATAGAGTTAGTATACTAGCTATAGAGCGCGCGCATCGCTCATTGCCCATTGTGCCAAGTGTAAGCAGGTGTTCTATGGACGCTTCTATATAGATTTTTTCTACATAGTTCTTTTCCGTGAATCGTGTTTACAGCTTGGCACTGCACATTTTACCATGATTACTCCAAATCTAAATAAATACCGGCGAGAGCAACAATCAGCGCTACTGACGTGTTGTGACTAGTAGCGTCGCCCCGAACATTTCGAGACTGTTCAGACCCGTGCTTACAGTTCAAACTTGCTAACGCGCGCTCTATGTATACTAACAATTCTCTGGTGCATAGACACTACAGCTTAGTCTATAAAAACATAAGTAAAACATAAGATTATACAGTGCACACTAAAATATGACTAACTTTGGCACACTACCTTAAGGGAATGCGCAGACCAAGCGGAAAAATTCTCGCGCACTCTATGACGTCATTGTCAAATGAACAATATCACTATAGCCTAAAGAACAAAATCGTATGAATGACGTCGAGCGCGAGGCGACGCCGGCGCACAGAAGTCATCATACGATTTTGTTCTTTAGGCTATAGTGATATACTTAGTTCATTTGACAATGACGTCAAAAAGGTCCCGGGCAAATTTCCGCTTGGTTTGCGCAGTCCCTAAAGCGGCGAAAAACACTTCTTCTGCCCAAAAATCGGAACTGAGGAACAATCTTCAAAATGGACTGTATAAGTTATTTTATGAGGAACATTAAATGTTCCTCATAAAATCATCAACAGCCTATTAATCTCCCCACTGTTGGGGCTCAGGCCTACCCTCTCAACGAGGGCGTGCGGGCTATAGTCCACCACGCTAGCCCAGTGCGGGTTGGTGGACTTCACATGCGCCTAAGAATTTCTTCTTCGGCGTATGCAGGTTTCCTCGCGATGTTTTCCTTCACCGTTTGAGAGCAGTCAGTAAATGCACTTAAGTTTCGAGAAAAAACCCATTGGTACATGGCCCAGCCGGAGATCGAACCTCGGACCTTTCGATATGATAGGTCGCGTCTTATCCCGAGGCCACTGACGCTCTTGAAATATTTTCCTTAAAAAACTAGAAGCGAATAATTTGCCAACGCAGACTATCATTTACGAACATCATCTGTTCCAATAACAATATCTTGCTAAATAAACATTACACGATATTGCAGGCGCTATGCGGAGCTGGCGAGGAGCCAACGCCAATTAGCGATATTGTAACGATGTCGCGGATTGACACTTAAATAGGCGCTTGTTAGGCGCGCTGGCTGGTCGTATATTAAAAATATGTTAATATTTTTTTGTCACGTAATTGTTATCGAGATTTTGTGGTTGCTTCGTATGTATAAACCTCTTGTTGAATAAAGAATTATACTCTGTCAAAGAATATATGAACATAAAGTTCTAAATTCCAATTATAACATTGACATGACATTTATTCATTATTTTATATACATTATTTTATCATTAATGATCATACACAAGTTGTGTAAAATTGACATTTTGTATTTTCCTTTTATTTCGATTCTTTGACGATCACATTAACTTTGACCTTTTACGTAAGTGACACTATGTACAGTCTACCGCACATCAGTGGATACACTTTGACCTTGAGCTGGCCTAGCCTATTAGGGAGTTTCAATACTACGCGAGACCAGTTTATACTGGTTTTGTTACCACTGATGTGCGGTCGACCGTACTAGTATTTGTAATGTGTGATAAATAAATCTAATCTAATCTATAGATAAAGAAAGAAAGAGCACACTTTATTGACACCATTGCATCATCTACTAAAACATAAACACATACAACTATTTTTTATACAGGGTGAGCAACAGTGTCAAAAGATACATAGCAATGAGATAACAGGATGTCTCCACAGCAATGCACGAGTTGCAGTTTCTTGTCGTGCGTTTCTAATGACTATATTTATTCCGAGTTCTGTGGATATAAAACATAAAAAAAACGCTGTATAGGGCTGTCCCCTCTTTTTTGTTAAGTATTTAAGGTAGGTCTTTTTAGTTTAGTTTGTTTTCTTTTTTTTAGTTTATCTATGTAAATTTATTTGTATTTTAGAAAAAATTAAGCAATTGAAAATTGTTAAAAATTAACAAAAAAAAGTGCGTCTAAAAATTGCAGGTCAGAAAGGACCTTCTCTTCTCTTTCTTTTATCTTTTATGCTATTTCTTCCATACAATCTCATATATTTTCTGTCCCTCGGTATTACGACGAATCAATGACCTCATTTATTAAAATCCGTCCAGCCATTTGGATAGGCATGAATCAAAAAATTTTGCCACTCCCATATGGATGAGTAATAAAAGCATCCTATGGGTGTCAAAATCGTGTCAAACTAATCACAAAATTATGACTCACTCACACATTCTCATTTTCAAACTCCATATAAATTTGTATTAGCAACCTCCTCCCGCTACTCCGCTTCATTTGTCCGCACCCCCCCCACTCCACCCCCCCCACCCCCCACCCCCCCACTCCACACCCCCCCCCACCCCCCCCCCACCCCCCCTCCAAAACCCCCCCCCCCCCCCCCCCACCCCACCCCCCACCCCCCCGGTAAATGGCACCATAGGTTCCGATACTAAATATGCAAGATGCGATCTCCACAGATAAAGTAATTCATCGTCTGCAACCCTACGCGACCACATAATATAAACAACTCTACATATTACACGACCAAAATCAATATCTCGCTCCACGGTTATTATTTCACTAATTGAGAAGTACGGACAGGCGTTGGCAGCCAGCCAGCCGCGGGCTTTTCGCTCCGGCCGGATTATACGGCGCCATGTACCGTGAGCGATTGGATTGCACATTGATTTCGGATTAACGAAAGTTGCGGGCGATTTTGTGTTATTGTTTTGTGCTTAGTGCTTTTGAGACGGGAGACACTTAAAAGCTTCGAGCGCTTGAAGCTGGCGAGTTATGTCTATGGCTTTGTAGAGCGTCAGTGGCGTTCTGTACATTTACTGACTGCTGTGTGATTCTGTAAAGTACGAATTAAAACTCGACCATCACATCGCAAGTCACTTCACTTCGCATCCGATCATGAAAGACCTTGATGTCGCATTGTGTAAACAAATACAAGCTACACAATAAACACTTCACTTGCAAAGTAAATTGAGTATTGAACTGTGAATCATTGAGTTAGAGACCCATCTCACTGCGGATTCAGGATCGAGTTGCACAAATACGCTAACAGAATAGCAGGGCAGCTCTCAAACGGTGAAAGAAACATCGTGAGGAAACCTGCATACGCCGAAGAAGAAATTCTTAGGCGCATGTGAAGTCCACCAACCCGCACTGGGCTAGCGTGGTGGGCCCGATTTGTTATTAAGATCATTCAGAAACGAGAAAATAATAACAAAACAATTCTGTAACTACTCATTTAATAAACTTTCATACTTATTGGTCCGACTACATACGTCTCAACCACACGTGCTGTCCATACAAACAACCATTATAAGAAGCAGAAAACTAATCTCACGCACTTTCCTCTTCCTCTGTCTCTACTGTCCAATACTTGCCATCTCCCTCTCTTAACGGCAAAACAACTAATTTCTCACGGCACATATATTAAAACAGACTTCATTAAGCATTGAACAGGCAATAACAGGCTGAATTAAGCTCCCTTTGTTTTTAGGCTGCGGTCTTACCGGCGAGAATGTTAGTGGTTCGATTGTAGGCGAGCGGCGGATATATTACTATGAGTACATAGGTGGACGGATAATTAGAAAAAGGGCAAGATTTTCCTACAATCGAGGTCTCTGTGAAGCCATGGGTCTCCGTGAAGGATTGATCGGGGCATGATCTGATGGCTGTCATCGAGAGAGTAGATGGAGGACTTTCAGATCGCTATAGATATACAACTGATCAGATGAGCCGTTTGGTAGCAGCATCGTCATGTAGAAAAAAACCTGCAAAATGGCATAAAAATGTATGAAAATCTTAAAGTTAAAGAATCATGACGATGCTGCTTCCAAACGGCTCATCTGATCAGTTGGATATCTATAGCGATCTAAAAGTCCTCCATCTACTCTCTCGATGACCGCCATCAGATCATGCCCCGATCAATCCTTCACGGAGCCACATGGCTTCAAAGTGACCTCGATTGTATGAAATCTTGCCATGTTTCTAATTATCCGTCCACCTATGTATATCATCAGTACGGTCAAAAAAATCAAATCAACAGCCTATTAACATGTCCCCACTGCTGGGGCTCAGGCCTATCCTCTCAACGAGGGCGTTCGGGCTATAGTCCACCACGCTAGCCCAGTGCGGGTTGGTGGACTTCACATGCGCCTAAGAATTTCTTCTTCGGCGTATGCAGGTTTCCTCGCGATGTTTTCCTTTACCGTTTGAGAGCAGTCAGTAAAATGTAATTAAGTTTAAAACCCATCGGTACATGGCCCAGCCGGGAAGCGAACTTCGGACCTTTCGGTATGATAGATCGCGTCTTATCCTCGACGCCATTGACGCTCTAGATGTAAGGTCGCAGAGAGTGAATGAACCTTCAATTTTGTCGGGTAATGTAAGCGGTCATTATGTATTGTGACCGGATACATAAAAACATCGTTAGTTTATACTAAATCTAGCGAGATTGTAAACTGACGAAAGATAGTGAACGGAGAATAAATTTTACTAATATTTATGTCACATTAATATTTTATAGATTTTAATCTATTCATGGTTAGCTGTCAAATTGTGAACGAAACGAGTTTCTTTGGGAGGTCTTTGTCCAGCAGTGGACGTCTTTCGGCTGTTAGGATGATAATGAATTATGACTTTACACTCTATACTTAGGGCTTCTTTCACCACTTCCTGATATTGTTACAGATAGTAATCTTAGTGATAAACTAATCTATCAGATAAATCTGTGTGATAGACTATATAAAATATATAAGATATAGGCAATCAGATACCTGTGAAACAGAAAAAAGAGGATATCTGATAGATAACCTTCATATAGGGTATCTGGGACTTTATCAGCAACGGGTGTAAGAGGCCCTAAAAGTCGTTCTATCTTTCAAACATTTGCTCCGGAAAGCGAAAGCGCTAGAGGTCACCGTTTAAGCTTCGGATTAGTGTCAAAGCTTACTTAGGACATGAGCGGGCCGGCTCGCCCGTCCGGCTCTCGTGTGACCACACCCTAACCCCAACTCTCGCTACCCTAATGGAGGTAATGAAGATGAACGACAGCCCTTAAGTTCAGCGATAATGTGTATTAGTTTCTGTGTCTGTTTTAATGCTGTTTTTCTGGTTAACTAGCAGTTTTACTCTGACTGAACTGTAGGCGATTTAGGGCCTCTTACACCGCTTGCTGATAAAATCACAGATACCCTATCTGCAGGTTATCTGACAGATAGCCTATTTTTTTGGTTTCACAGGTATCTGATTGCCTATATCTTATAAATTTTATATAGTCTATCACACAGATTTATCTGATAGATTACTTTATCACTAAGATTACTATCTGTAACAATATCAGGAAGTGGTGGAAGAAGCCCTTAATCTTCTTTTAGAAGCAATTATCATACAATTGGGAACTCACTTAACTAATAATTTAAAGCATTTCCTGTATATCTTCCCTTCGGCGACATACAGGTGGAAACAGAGTTGTTTTAGTTAACGACTGAATTGACGTCAAAATAAGGATATTGTATTCCAATTTTGAATAAACGATTTTCGTTCATTCATTTCATTTCGTAACTTGTCGTTTCGTTTCTAAAAGTTTAATAAAGTTTCGTTTAGTTTCGGAAATACCTAGGTACTGTTTGCTTTCGAATATGAATGAAATATTCATTCATTCATTGATTCATTCATTCATTCATTCATTCATTGATTCATTCATTCATTCATTGATTCATTCATTCATTCATTCATTCATTCATAAATATCGAAAGCAAACTGTACCTAGGTATTTACATATCTGACATCCTGAATAAATTATTAGGGATATAATTCAAATCATTTTTCTCGAATTAGTGATAATCAAAAATAATCTTTATTAACACAGGATCGCGTAAAATGTGAGCGTTGGTGGCGTAGTAAGGAAGACGCGGCACGCCATGACGAGAGGTCCGAATTCGATCGCCGGTCGGGCCATGTACCAATGGTTTTTTCTCGAAACTCAAGAATGAAAATGAATTTCATAGGCGCATGTGAAATCCACCAACTGGGCTAGCGTGGTCGACGTATCCCTAACGCCCTCGATGAGAGGGTGGGTCTGACCCCCAGCAGTGGGGACATATTAATAGGCTCTTGACCTGATTTTAAAGATAAATATGCAGTACCTTCCTCATTCATGTTTGGACAGTGGCGAAAAGCCGTGGCCAGAGTGACAGCTCCAACTGAGGTTTTGGCTAACGGATTGCTTCACCCGAAACCAGTGCAACGCAAGAAATGGCGGGTATACACGCTTTTTGCGGGAACACGTCCGAGTTTGTCAGTTTTTAGAAGAGGACTCCCACGTACCTACGTCACTCTGTCATCTCGGCGACCCGTGTCAATGGGACTAGGATTTGCTGAAGTCGCAGATTTTTTGTCTCCTCCATAATAATATATTGCTATCCTAGGTGTAATTATTAATTTAGTTAGGTGTTGCTTTAAGATATGTTAACCATAGTACATATAAGTATATAATTATTTACGGGTCTTACACACGAACAAGTTTTATTTATACCTTTGCCCGACGTTTGGACCAGGTTACACTGGCCGTGGTGCATCGATGTACATAGGTACATATAGGTGTATACACATCACACGAGCTGACTGGAATCCAGTGATCGACAAAGTTTACCTGGTCGAAACGTCGAAAAGGTACCTAAATAAAGCTTGTTCGTGTTTAAGACCCGTAAATAATTATATACTTATACGTACTATGGTTAACATATTATCATAAAGCAACACCTAACTCATTGACTCAACCTGTTGTACCATCTCGTACCAAGAAATCGAATTCGCGATATTTATAGTGCGTGTTCCTAATTTTTATAAATGCGAATGTGTGGATATTTGTTTGTTTGTTGCTCAGTGTCAGTACGCTATAACGGCTGAACGGATTTTGATGAAACTTGGTACAGCGACAGCTTATACACCAAGGAATAAAAAGGACACTTTCGTAAAGCGGACGAGTCCGATACTGAAGGCATAAAGTTAAAATTCGACACCACTAAAATTTGTATCTCTCATGTGAAAAACGAAACTATTTTAGTGCTGCAAATTATAAATATGTGCCTACAGAATGGGCCTTTGAGTCAACTACTGTTAGTTTGCAAGTGAATAAACTGAACTGGTTCCAGATAACTTGCCATGTGATAGATTCTTGACGTCGTTCACGGTTTAATAGACTTATTACACCGACTAGTCGGAGAGCAATTATAGTAATGAAATTTTGCGCCCGTGTTAGTGGAGCCGGGGTAAGCTCTCAGTCAGTGGTTGGACCCTTGTCATGGAGTAATACGCTGACGATATAGTCGTCTGGTGTCTAAACTATAGCGTAGCCGACTATAGGAATGAAAATGAAAGAGAGTTCGAAAAGCAATAATTTATATAAGTAGGTACTTCTGTTATTAGGTAGGTACTATGAATACAAATGCATACCAAAAAGCCTGGCACGTTTAAAGCTCAGAAATCTATGTCAAACGCAAGGTCCAACTGGCCCAGGCTTGAACCGTTCTAAGGGATTGCAAGACCTGCGTATTTGATATTAATTTAAACTTGATACCTCTACGCGTTCGTGAGAAAAAAGGCCATGATAGATAGATAGACGGACAACGGAGTGATCCTTTATGGTTTTTTTTCCTTTCGAGGTATGGAACCCTAAAACACCGGTTGGCACAACGGTCGATACGTCATTTCTACATCGATCCATCAAACGGCCTCTCTATATTTCTTTCACTTTCCGCATTTTTCCAAACCCTAACTTTGTAGATTCCCCAAAATTAACCTGTAACCCATATTTCAGTTAGATGTTAAACCGTCCGGGCGCGCTAAGCCCGAAATATGAATTTATCGCGCACCCTGTACGTCGCCCGAATCGGGGTAGAAACAAAATAAAGGCAGTATTTCATTTAGCGAAACCGTTTCCTTTCGAACATCGTTATAAGGATTAAGCTAAAAAAATTCATATTTTCATGACTTTTAGGGTTCTCTAAACATATAAAACCTATTCATCGACAGCCTATTAATCTCCCCACTGCTGGGGCTCAGGCCTACCCTCTCAACGGGGGCGTGCGGGCTATAGTCCACCACGCTAGCCCAGTGCGGGTTGGTGGACTTCACATGCGCCTAAGAATTTCTTCTTCGGCGTATGCAGGTTTCCTCACGATGTCTTCCTTCACCGTTTGAGAGCAGTCAGTAAATGCACTTAAGTTTCGAGAAAAAACCCATTGGTACATGGCCCAGCCGGGGATCGAACCTCGGACCTTTCGATATGATAGGTCGCGTCTTATCCCCGAGGCCACTGACTGATAAAACCTATTGGCAAACATAAATGTTTAAATTGTAAACGATCAATAATTGTTTTAGAGAAGAGGCTACCTTCGAAGTTTTGAAAATTCGTCATAACCCCGAGAGTGACACAGTACAGGATATAATAATTATTAAGAGGTTGTCTTGAAGAAATCCCTTGAAACGATAGGAGCCCCCCAGCCTGCACTAGTCCACAGCTGGACATAGGCCTCCCCTAAGGCACGCCACTGAACCAGATCTTTGATTCTCCGTGTCCAGTCACTGTCAGTCGCCTTACGCAGATCGTCGCTCCATCTAGCCGGGGCATAATATATACTATGTACCCGGGGGGCGTCCCTCACTACGCTTGCCCAGCTGTGGAATCCACTAGAGAACTCGTCAACCCCAACGGTTATCGGTTCTCCGACAGATGTGATCAGCCCATCAATTTTTGAGCCATTGCGAATCTCCTAAATTGTACCTACTACCTATATCTCATCTTTTACTTTACTTTATACACAGTCGGATTTTTTATTTTTTGACATTTTAATAATTAAGTAAGTAATAATAATAATAACGTTTAGACAAATTTACACACGGCTGATTAGTCCTAAACCGAAGCTTGTACATGGGTACTCGACAACTGATAAACATACTTATAAATACTTTTAAATAAATACTTACAAGCACCCGGAATCCGAAAACCAACAGTTATGCTCATCACACAAATGTTGGTGCCGGGTGGGTATCGAACCCACGACCTTTGGCGCAGTAGGCAGGGTCACTACCACTACGCCAACAGGCCAGTCAAGTACTCGTTATCTTTACGTTGTCGATCGTGTCTTCTCACTTGAAGCAAGCAATCTGTCTGTAAATTTTCTTAAACATAACGGTTCGGATCAAACGCGGCTGAAACTACAATTTAAGGCGGCAACAAATTTTCACCAATTAAACCGCGTGGAGGACTCACGGAGGACTCCATTAATTAAACGGGACTAGAGCCTCGTCCTCGGGCCGGCCTCTCTTGCTCGCTAGAGCACGAAACTGTACTTTCGACTGGATTTTCGGCTTCTGGCATCTTTCTAGCACTGTTTTAGACAGTTTTGCTTGAAACCCTCGAGGTCCTTGCAATTTCTTCAACAACTCTTTCGCTTCGCTCATTCTCATCGTTCTCTAAGCACACGCTCGCCGCGGGACGCGAGTGCTATTCGCGTGTCCGTCGGTGAGCACCCGCTCTATCAGCTCCTGGTATGTGAGTCCAGCTCGTCCCCGGCTCCTACTACTGTTGATATATATTTTGTATCGTCATTCATTCATCAGTCATTTCATCACTCATTCGCTCAACATGTCATTTCTTTACATTTTAATTTTGTCTGTTTTTGGGTTAAAGCCTTTTTTGTTTGTTATTCTTATTAATTTGTAGTCAATTTCATGTTCTTTACATATGCGAGTGCTATTCGCGTGTCCGTCTGTGAGCACCCGCTCTATCAGCTCCTGGTATGTGAGTCCAGCTCGTCCCCGGCTCCTACTACTGTTGATATATATTTTGTATCGTCATTCATTCATCAGTCATTTCATCACTCATTCGCTCAACGTGTCATTTCTTTACATTTTAATTTTGTCTGTTTTTGGGTTAAAGCCTTTTTTGTTTGTTATTCTTATTAATTTGTAGTCAATTTCATGTTCTTTACATATGCGAGTGCTATTCGCGTGTCCGTCTGTGAGCACCCGCTCTATCAGCTCCTGGTATGTGAGTCCAGCTCGTCCCCGGCTCCTACTACTGTTGATATATATTTTGTATCGTCATTCATTCATCAGTCATTTCATCACTCATTCGCTCAACATGTCATTTCTTTACATTTTAATTTTGTCTGTTTTTGGGTTAAAGCCTTTTTTGTTTGTTATTCTTATTAATTTGTAGTCAATTTCATGTTCTTTACATACATTTTACATAATATGTTATTTCATATATTTCCAAAGGTTATTTTTACTTTCAGTAAACCCATTTTTGTTATTTTTTATGTCTGTGTTGAATTTACTTTTTGGTGACTAAATTCGGCCTAAATTCCCGAAACTTCGGCCGGACACTAGGCAGGCGGCACTCCAGATAATCGTCGTCGAAAATTATTCTCTTTGATAGTCTATGGAATCCTCGGCTTTGGACTATAATTGTTGTGGATTACCTACTGCGTTCAGAGCTATGTGTATTTTGCCTTTAGTATTGTTGGTTTAATATTCAGCTGGTTAATTTGCTTATACAGGATGTGTGACAACATCAGTCTTCCAGAGCCGGCATCGTTTCTCTCAAATGAAAATATAATATTATACAACTCTTGAGAACAATGCAGTTTCATTATGTTAATTTTATCAAACTAAATACGATATGAATTCACGATACACTGAGTGTGCCAATAAAGATTGAGCGTGTCAAAAAAAAGCATTATTTTCGAGTCGTGGAAAAAAAGTTGGTCAGTTTGAGAAGCAAAATGAATACGTGCTCTAGAAGCTTGACACTTGGTAGTCACTATGCGTGACACCCAGTCAACCAGTTTCGAAAACAGAATATTTTTTCTTTTTAGGCAACCTGAATTCGAATCATCAACAGCCTATTAATGTCCCCACTGCTGGGGCTCAGGCCTACCCTCTTAACGAGTTCGGGCTATAGTCCACCACGCTAGCCCAGTGCGGGTTGGTAGACTTCACATGCGCCTAAGAATTTCTTCTTCGGCGTATGCAGGTTTCCTCACGATGTTTTCCTTCACCGTTTGAGAGCAGTCAGTAAATGTACTTAAGTTTCGAGAAAAAATCCATTGGTACATGGCCCAGCTGGGGATCGAACTCCGGACCTTTCGATATGAAAGGTCGCGTCTTATCCCCGACGCCACTGACGCTCTATTGATTCGAATATATGAATTCGAATAAAGAGAAATAATCCTGTTTTCCAAACTGGTTTCGTAACTCTGGTTACGAAAGTGGCCAGACTGGCGTCACCACACCCAGACACTCTGCCCTCAAACCAGGAAGGTTCGAATCTCTTTGGTGGCGCGCGCGTTCCCTATGGAGACTGCATCTTGCATATTTAGTATGCGAACCGATGGTGCCACTTACAGGGGGGGTGCGGACAAATGAAGCGGAGTAGCGGGAGGAGGTTGCTAATACAAATTTATATGGAGTTTGAAAATGAGAAATATGTGAGTGAGTCACAGTATTGTCATACACTTGACACGATTTTGACACCATAGAGTGCTTCTAGCACGCACCAAAGAGATCTTAACTCTATGCCTCAAACGTAATTTCACCGAAAATTTTCTACCAAATAATTCGAATAATTTCTTCCAAACGGAAACCTGTTTTGCCGCGTTAAAGCCTTAAAAGCCAATTTATCACGGACTTGACGTCAATGAATCTTCTTAATCTAAATAATGGGTTTAAGAGGTGGTCTGTTGCAGTTAATATTAATCTTTGGAGAGTTTCTAAGGCTTTCTTACCAATCCTGATTCATGTACCTACATGTTATAAAGCAGTATTACTTATAATTTAATTCATTAAGTACCTACTATCTTTACCCATCTAAGGATTATCAGTAGTAGGGGTCGGACAAAAAGTGCGGGTGACGTAAAAATTACCTAATCTTGCACACAGGATGATGTTTGTATTTAAACTTCCGTGTGACATGTGGTAACGAAGTAGTATTATTGACATAACAAAATAATCGTAAATAAATCAATGGAATTAATAATACAGGTGGTAGGGTGATGGTAGTGCATAATAGTACATTGTTAACCTAGGTGTGAAAGTAACTTATTTAAGTCCCGAGACGGGGTTTGGCGCCCGACGCGTAGCGAGGGCGCCAATAGTTCGAGGGACCTCTAAATAAGTCTTGAACCCGAGGGAAACACTGTGCTTTTCATTAAGAATACACTGAAAGTAAAAATAAATACATAAAATGAGTGATAATACAAATCTCTGCTATACGGAAGTATAAACAAAACTGTACAACTCGAAAAAACAAAAGAAGATCGGATTGCCGCTTTCCCGTCTACTTTGTTTTTTTTTCTGTGGCCGGCCAGCTATTCTGCCATTATTTTTCATTTCCATCATTGAAAAAATGGTAAATATTTTGCCCAAATCTAAATTATTTTAAAGAAATAGTTGACAGTAATAATTATAATAAAGTCATTTTAAAAAATATATTCTTTAATTATTACATAAAGTTATTTCACTTTTATTACTTAAGTTATTTCAATTTTACATCGCGCTGTAATTGAGTGGCTGTATAGACAGTTGGAACATGGTCCAACAGAAATGTCAAAATAATACTAGTTTTTTTATATATAATTTGACAGCTGTCAGTTGAAAGCGATTCTCCCTAGGGCTGAGATGTATTACTTTCAACCCGCTCCTCAGGCAACTTCACACCTACTTTCAGAGTATGAGTAATGAAAAATAAATTTCACGAAACTTGTTACCATAAGGTACGATTATTTAAAACTAATTAGGACAAATCTGTGGGAACCTCAGATAAATAGGTTTAATACTCAAAGGTGGGAACAGTGGGTAAGATTAGTAAATCACCTATAGTGGTTTGACGTCACCCATTGCACAAGTTTCGGCTTAATTTGGGACTAAACAGCTGTGTGTGAATTTGTCTGAACATTATTATTTATTGGCCATATAGCACCAATACAAAACCAATGTTGATGTATTGAATTCTTCTTTATGCATACATAATTTTAATGTATTTTATTCTGGGCGATAAAATAGTTCAAACTCTAGCAAAGGTTCGAAAGGATATTGGGAATTTCTTATTTGATACTAAAATTCCATCTCTATGGACAGGATTGGGACAGGAAGGTTCCGCGCTCCCCTGTGGAGACTGCATCTTGCATATTTAGTATGGGAACCAATGGTGTCATTTACAGGGGGGGTGCGGACAAAGGAAGCGGAGTAGCGGGAGGAGGTTGCGTATACAAATTTATATGGAGTTTGAAAATGAGAATGTGTGAGTGAGTCACAGTATTGTCGTACGTTTGACACGATTTTGACACCCATAGAATGCTTCTTTCGCGCCTCTTTATGGGGCCGCGAGCACGCACCAAAGAGATCTTAAATCTATGTCTATGGAGATTCGCCAAGGGGCATAGTGGGACCTTCCCACGACGGAGCGGAGGAACCGGCACCACATTTTTCCAACTATAGGCGCTCTTAAAAGGCAACCCTATGCAACAATTAAAAATTATGTGCAGTCGCGCACTGTGGTGGAGAGGCGCAGATAAACGTCGGGCGCGGAAGCGCAGAGTGCGCGGCACCGACAGCCGCGTCCGGTTCCTGCCGCACAATGCGCCAGAGGTGCCGTTGTGTGCCCGACTGTACTTTATTCTCCAGAATTACTACATTTTCAAATAAGACTTGGCTTAAAAGCCTTGTAACCAAGCCACAAACAAAAAACAAATAAGTGTCACAAGCTGATTATTCCTTCGCTCGTGGCGGCTAGATCTGTGTTGGATCTGACAGAATCTAAGAACAAGGATCCCATAGAACAGCTGCTAAAATAACAATAATAATCAGAGAGGGACACACTTATTACAAAAGTGGTAAGAGTAAGCAAGACAGGTATAATGTCTCTATCTACGTACGTGAATTTTTTGTTGGGGGGCAGTGTCACTGCTTACCAACTGCCCCCCAACAAACAACAGCCCGACTAAAATAGATAGTGTTTGTTCAGTTTGACCCCGCCATATAAGAAGCGTCTTCTCAAATTATTGGGGTAAAAGACTGTTGCTATTTCATGCTATATGCTGATTGCGGTTCTATGGGATCCTTGTTCTTAGGACAGAACAGACGATTTTTTAAAGATTTATAAATACCTACAATATTAACAGATACTATGAGTATTTGGCTCGTAGGGTTCCCGATATATCCGCGCCGTTGCGTCACGGTCGCGTTTTTTCCAAATCTTTGATGGCAACTGCCACGAAAGTCCTAAAACTGAAGATTTTCCCACATTTTCATTTCAACTCCTTAAGCTTTATTTCTGGTAGGGAAATTAAATAAGAAAATAAAGAAAAGGCTTTTCTTCACAGACAAGAACATCCGCAATATCATCTGATTCAATAAGGCACCTACAGTCCTTCAGAACATTTCAGGCCCTTTTTTATAACAAAATTGAAGATGTCCTACAACCTTCGGCGGGACCGGAAATCCGGTGACTTTTATCGAAGCTCCTTCCGGTCCCGAGTAAGTTTGTTGCTCAATTAAACAAATTTGCGAAGACAAGGCGAATAAAACTCCATATTAATTCACTTCAGATGTTCCCAGAAAGGTTTTATGGTGTTGAATTCTTTATTGACTTTTAAGTTTTTTTGTGGGTTTTAATGGAAAAGCGGAAAAAAGCGAGGTCTACGCGGGCTAGCTTATTAATAAATCAGTTAAAGGCTGAAGTTAAAAATCGAGTTGATCCGTAAAGACGGATTATATATTTTCCAATTCCAAGTTCAATAGAAAGTTTCGTATCTTATTTATGCACGCTTTACTTTCTTTAGTCCTAGCTACATTTTCGACTTTCTCTTACTTACTCGCGTTGTATTCATAATTATATAATTATTTACGGGTCTTACACACGAACAAGTTTTATTTACCTTTGCCAGTCAGCTCGTGACCACGGCCAGTGTGACCTGGTCGAAACGTCGGGTAAAGGTAAGTAAAACTTATTCGTGTGTAAGACCCGTAAATAATTATAATACTAGCTGCTTCGATCAACAATATGGTGATTGAAGACTAGCTGTTTCCCAAATTGATAACCGATGTCTTCACTGTCGGGGCTCAATTTCTCAACGAGGGCGAGCGTACGGACTATTAATAGTCCACCACGCTAACCCAATCCGGGTCGGTGGACTTCACATGCGCCTAAGAATACACTCTTCCTTCGGCGTATGCAAGTTTCCTCACGTTGATTTTCTTCGCGGTTTGAGAGCAGTTCGTAATTTTACTTAAGTTTGTACATAAACCCATCGGTACATGGCATGGCCGGGGATCGAACTCGGATCTCTGGAAGTGACGGGCCGCGTCTTCCCCACTGCGCCTATTTCTAGCTTCGCATTGTCATCTTAGTATGCATTTCTAAAACTTTCTCAGCACAAAGAAAACTGAATGATTGACATTAGTAATAATAATAATAATGTTTGGACAAATTCACACACGGCTGTTTAGACCCAAACTAAGCCGAAGCTTGTAAATGGGTACTCAACAACTGATAAACATACATAAATACTTTTAAATAAATACATAAATACATACAAACACCCAGAATCCGAAAACCAACAGATACTCTCATCACACAAAAGTTGGTCCCGGGTGGGAATCGAACCCACGACCTTTGGCGCTGTAGGCAGGGTCACTACCACTACGCCAACAGGCCAGTTAAAATTAGTGACTTCAAGGTGCTGAAAATACGAAAACTTTTAACGAAACTTGTTCAAAAACTTAAAAGAAAAATTCTTTGTCGTAAAAAAATCCCCCACGTCCGTCCATCATTTCACCCCGCCCTCCCCACTTCATCCTCGGTGTTGATATTTGACAACTTTATTGGATGGGTAATTGAATTTTCACAGACTTTTATACCTACTTGTGAAATGCGTATATTAATTTTTTAGGCAAACTCCAGTATTTTAATTGGTTTGAGATAACTTGATAGCGGGACAGAAACTATTGCAAACTTTAATGGCCGGCTTCATTACAGAGAGACATAAATTTTCGGGGAACGTTTTCTAGCAACATTGTTTCAATACTCTGTTAATTCAACATAAGACAGCGTGACTGTGATTCTCATTATTTTAAATGCCTTTAGGTATTTATTGTGATTTTAAAAGTGTCACATATTGGACACGGAGGGAAAGTATTTAAAATATTGAAGATAGGAAATTTTACATAAAGAATACTTAATTTTATTTTTAAAAATAACTTTGTCAAAAATGACCTGTCTGAGCCGGGAATAAAAACGGACAGATGTGACGTTTTGTTATAAAAATGTTGTTCTTCCTTTTTTTTTGTACTAAGTTAATTAAAAGTGATTGATTCTCTTAATGGACCTTTTCTATTTGTATCATAAATACTCGTAGAGCTGTTTTTTACACGTTGGTCCGGTTAGACGCCCGACTTGGGCAGGAAATTTTTAAAAAATCTTTTAATGTATTTTTACTTATTTTTTAAAACAAAATGAAGTCTTCTTCCGTGGTACACCCTGTATAGTCTCGTCTCCAACAATCCGAACGCTATAAGTATATGCTTCACTTAATAAGTGGGTTATGTAAGTAAATCTATCTCGGATCTCAGATTTAGTTTTACATACTTTTGAAGTTCCAATTTTTTATTATAAAAAAATGCGTCAGTTGCCCGTGGGCCGTGTATCGATGCATATTTTGTCTCTTAAGTAGTTTTAATTTAAGAGTAAATACTCTGAAAATTGAGTCAATTTAAAGAGAATAATTCGAATTACTTTTCTTGCCGACCGTTCATTTTCATAATCACCTAAAAGCTCAGCTCGGGCCAGTCTCAGCATTAAGCCTTTATCTTCACAAAAAGCTAAGTGAAACCCAAGTTTCTGCGGCTAGCGTTATGGCCAAACTTTGGAGCATAAAATACTGCACAGTGGGCAAGCACTGCACAAGCTTTGAGTGCAGCATTCTTAAACCTGAGTTTGCGTAAATTTTATGATCGCTAAAAAACATCCGCGCATGTTCTTTATTACTAGGTATATTACAGTTTTAGGATGCAGCAACTAAATTGCAAAAAGGTAGCCTTGTGATGCGACTTCGTCCGTCTGTCTGAATCAGCTGATTATCTCTGCAACTACTAACGCTATCATTGAAACATTAAATGCAAATGAAAGAATTTTTATTTTCTTTCCAAAAGTAGTCGAAATTTATTTCGATCGAGAATTTAAAAGTGGGGTAACATACGAAAAGTCTTCATCTGTAAATTCTAAAAAATAAAAACTTCTTAACAAATAAATTAAACCGTCTAAAAAAAGAACTGAACAGCGAAAAATAACATTTTTAGTCTAACTAAGCTCCTAAACTAATGTAAATCTTAATAAGTTAGAGTCGGCGCCAAACACACATGCAAATTAATTATTTCCTTTTGTCGCATACTTTTCGACCTATGATAAAATAAAAAGATTTCAAAGCGAAAAATCTAAAATAATTAGAGTTGATACAGGTTTATGTAAACATTAAAGAAATAAAATCTTTCGTGAAAATTTTGCAAAATTCATTATAAATTATCGATGTTCACAATCATCCGGTGACAATTTTATTATAATGTAGAAAAAAATTCTCTAACAACCACTAAGCGAAATACGACCGGCTTCTTACCTTTAGGTACGTCGACCCCAACCAAACGCAATTCATTACGAATTGAAAACAAAACTGAAGCAAAAAAATGACGTCTCCTGCTCTTTTGCCAGTAGACCCTTTAAAAGCAACTCTTTCATCTTTTTCAATTTTTAATTCAAAAATAATATTCCCTGCCCTCGAGGGCGATCCATCAAATAGCCTGTTTTAATTCAATTTAGCTTTTTGAAGCTGAGGAAGCGTTTGTATTTTTTGGAACCCGTTCTGAGAAAGGCCAGTTGGTGTTTTGGCCTGCTCTAGGTAGGATTCGAACCACTGGGAATGAAAACAAAATTAACCTTTCGTGGTATTTTTAGTTCAAGTAAAACATTAATCAAGACTAAAATAATTATATCAGAATTTCCATCACCGTCCGTTTATTTGGCTTGCGCTTTCCTCCGTTATGTGGAAACTATTATATACTCTGTGGTAATGTCAGTGAAATGTTCTAGCTCCTTCACATTCTTATTATTTCCAGTTACGTCAATCAAATCTATTTAAAACAGTTTATTTCGTCTGAACCCGTAAAATAATTTACACTAAATTTAAACTAAGCTTAGGTCCGCGAGGATATTTATTTAACACCAAAAATTACAAAATACCTACTGCATAACTCTAAACTGTTAACATTTTTGAACGTAGCAAGGAATTCACCCAGGATAACAACTCTGCAAAAATAAAAAAACTTTAGAATTATCGAAGGGCACATTCTTTTATCTACTGGACTATATTTCTCCGGCGGTATACTAACGTATTATTTTTCTATCTCAGTTTAGTTGTAAAACTACCAAGTCTAGAAAGCAAAAAATTTAGACATATTTTTATTTTATACCGGAAGCATCCGCTAAAAAAAGTTTTTTGGAAACAACTTTGAGGAGGAAATGGGGGGAAATGTCATATAGGATACTTTTAACGCGGACGCCCGCTAGTACCTTTAAACGGTTACTTTGTATAGTTACTGAGTAGTCAAATGAAAACACATTTTGCTGCTACACTCCGTATAGAATGTAGCAAGGCGCTTCCTCTACCAATTTGTAGAGCGTCACTTACGATAACTCAAGCCACTAATGGCCCATCGAGACCGTTTATAGGCCAAGTAACATTTAGTGTAGCTTCTGTCTCAGTCACACAACACAAGAGGAAGAGGGACGCACGATATAATGCTCTGATTTATTAAGAATCTCTACAAGATTTATTTAGAATTATTCAGCAGAGATACCTCTTGGATAAATTTTGTTTTATTTTATGCGCGTTAAGTAGTCAGTGTTAATTGACATTTACCGCACCGTGGGCTGGGTGGCTTAGTCGCTGCACTCGAGCGCCTGAAGCCGCGGATTCGCTTCCCACCAGAGACTGACAACTAGGTCTGTTTGAACAAGTTATCCCTGTTTATGTGTGTTATTTATGTCAGAAAGTTAAAAAGAAAGTTAATTGTTTATCACACTTTATCGTATGGAGAAACAGTCGATCTTCTTACTGTATCGTCTAAAAATCATCATCATCATCATATCAGCCTGTAGTACAGTCGACCGCACGTCAGTGGAAACACTTTGACCTTGAGCTGGCCTAGCTTATTAGGGAGTTTCAATACTATGACAGACCAGTTTACACTGGTTTTGTTTAGACTGACGTGCGGTCGAACGTACATAGTTTAATTTTTAGTTTGATATTTATCAATTTATTTATATTTTTGGCTTTAAGAGGAGATGTACTGCAACTGAACTGAATAATAATCACCTGCACATTTACAATATTTATTAAATGAAATAAATAAGTTACACACGCGGTAAAATATATATTTATTCTCTTTTCTTCTTCTTGATATTAACAAACAAAACTAGATACCCACCGCACACGTTATTAACCGACTCCATTCACAAGATACTGACAGAAAAATCATACCAGCCAAAATGTCTGACATCCACCGGGTACTTTCCGGGTCTGACGTGCGCACAATTACGTCGGCTGTCGGCACCACTCGGCTTTTTGTTTGGCCGATGAAAACCTAATGACTACCCACTGTGCACCTTATACTTAGGCGTCTATCGTCTACGGAACGAGTTTTTGTGTTTCCACGTCGTAAATAGAAATAAGGAAGGTACAGTAAACAACGCAGCGGGGATATTATTATACTCGCACTACGATAGTGACAATAGATTTTTTGTTTGCTATTGTGGAAGTATGTACCTATAGTTTCCAAGGACATTAGGTGACAGATGTATGGCCATAATAATAATAAAGTTGGGACAAATTCACACACGGCTGTTTCGTCCCAAACTAAGCCGAAGCTTGTAAATGGGTAAACATACTTAAATACATACAAACACCCAGAATTCGAAAACCAACAGTTATGCTCATCACACAAATGTTGGTCCAGGGTGGGAATCGAACCCCTACCTTTGGCGCAGTAGGCAGGGTCACTACCATTACGCCAACAATATACTTTAAAGGCGTGCAAAAAGCGTGCTGAAATTCCTAACGGATAAAAACTTAGTACTGAACTATAGTATCATCATCAACAGCCTATCAACATGTCCCCACTGCTGGGGCTCAGGCCTGCCCTCTCAACGAAGGCGTTCGGGCTACAGTCCACCACGATAGCCCAATGCGGGTTTGTGGACTTCACATGCGCCTAGTAATTTCTTCTTCGGCGTATGCAGGTTTCCTCACGATGTTTTCCTTCACCGTTTGAGAGCAGTCAGTAAATGTACTTAAGTTTCGAGAAAAACCCACACCCATGCCCAGCCGGGGATCGAAATTCGGACCTTCCGATTATGAACTATAGTATGGTGGCAATCAATAGTTCATTGATTGAACTGTTGTTTGAACTACTGGGAACAGACGATCACAATCTGCATCCTACTAATATTATAAAGGCGAAAGTTTGTAAGGATGTGAGTGAAGATGTTTGTTACTCTTTCACGCAAAAACTATCGAACAGATTTTGATGAAATTTGGTACAGTGATAGCTTATATCCTGGAATAACATATAGGCCACTTTTTATCGCAGACAAAGTCGCGGGGCGCACGCTAATACCCCCTAAGTAACAAAACGCCCACATAGAGGGCGCTGTTTCACAATGTACACGGGAAAAACTTTTCTACGCGGGCTACTTTCAAGAACGGCTGAATGGATTTTGATGAAACTTGGTACAGGGATAGCTTATAGCCTGGAATAACATATAGGCTACTTTTTACCGGGGTTAACGGTTCCCGCGGGAAAAAATTATTCCACGCGGGCGAAGCCGCGGGGCACAGCTAGTAATAAGAATAAAATATAGTCCCGAAACAGTATGAACTTCAAAACAAACAATAAAGAAAAACCCCATGTGCTTAGAGAAATGTTTCGCGACCGTAATATACAGGAAACACTTTGAATATGAGCTGACCTAGCCTACTAAGGAGTTTCAATACCAAGAGAGATCAGTTTATATTGGTTTTGTTTCCACTGACGTGCGGTCGACCGTACTATTCCGCAACACTCGCCGCGGGAATGACTGTGCACTCTCTTTCCATCAAGATGACGAGCGGTACCCTAATGAATCAAGCCTCGTCATTTAACAAAAAAAATGTGGGAGAATTTATTGCTTTTCTTTTATTATTTTTGTTCCGCGAAACAATGGTGCGGCAACACTGTCTGTTGTGAGTTATGTTTTAATTGTTGTTTGGTCTGAATTCAGTGGAAAAATTAACTTTTTTTTACTTTTGAACGACTGGGAGTGAACCCGTGGAGTGAACGAAGTATTGTGGGTCGGTGTTGTGCATAAATGTGACTCTTTTGGGTCGGGGCAGACCAAGCGGTAAATTGCCCGCGCACTTTTTGACGTCAGACTAAAGAACAAAATCGTATGAATGACCTTTGAACGCGATATTGACAATGACGTCAAAAAGTGCTCGGGCAAATTTCCGCTTGGTTTGCGCAGTTCTTTTGGCGGCAACCGACGTGTCATGTTCATCTCTTATATTTTATTTTCCTAAAAAATGTATTTGGCGGGTTTTAGTCGGCGATCGTGAATACTATTCTTAATAGTATTCTTGATCGCAGGTTTTAGTGTACAATTGTGATGGTATTTTGTATATATTGAGTATAGGGAAATTAAAATCGTTTTAACACATGGCTGCCTGCGTCGCCAGTTCCTCCCTTTTTCTTGGCTGGAGCTTGGTTTAAGTCACGCTACCGCATGTCCAGTTATAAGCGTGTAACAACTCTTTCAGTTCGAACCAAAATTGTCTGTTGTAATATCTATCACTTTAGTAAAGATGTAGATAATACTGCAAATCGATAACTAGGTATTTTTGTAAAATTGTCGTGCTGTAACCGTCGGTTTAATAAATCAGAAATAAGTATAACTTTATTATTTTAAATAACATATGGCTTATAAAGGTCTAAAACTAAGCCAAAACCTACTTTAAAAAAAATCTTTCGCATCGCGGGGAAAATCACAGGACATGGTGTAATTTACGGATCCAGTTTTATGCATTTAACCATTTTACCGCTTTACATCGCTGACCGGCCTTACACCGAATAGAATCGGTCCCGTGTGCGCACTTTCCAATATTCTATATTTTTTCGCCATCGAAAAACTGTCTGCCATCTAAAAGTTGGTTGTATGGCTTCAAGCCCTTTTGAAGGAGGTTTTTACAATAAAAAATTCAGTACACGAAGGCCGTGAATTCGCAAATATAATTCGCATAATAATATCATTTCTAAGCTCCGCTTTTTATACCAATTTGCTCGAACGGTGAGCTCCCTTTTCGTATTGTTTCGTGAATAAAAAGGTACATTTCATTAGTAGTTTATAGTCAGGGCACGTAATAGGAAACATATAAAAGTTAACATTTATTTTGTTCGTCTATTATTTAGTCCGCTTTTGAACGAGTTGCAAATGTTTGAGACTTTTCGTGAACGCGTCCATGGATCAATGGTCTGAAAAAGGTAGCCGAAATGTGGCTTGATGAGCCTTGTAGAGCCTGAAGTACATAAAAAGGTAGCCGGAAGTAGCTTGGTGAGCTTCGTTATGCTTGAAAAGCGTGAAATGGTAGCCAGAGATCGCTTGAGGAGTCTTCTTTTTTGTTAGGTATCTTATTATTACTCTTTCCGTTAAAACATTTGACTTTGATTTTCTAGAGCTTGAAGAACAAGTAGCATGCATACAGTATGAACGAGGGTAGTTGCGCCTAGTCTTGCGCACTGCGCTTACCTCATTGGTCGGCTGACATTAACCGCTCCACCGACACCTCGCTAGTTGCGAACCTCAATTTTGTACATAGTAGGCTATTCTTATAAACAATCATTCTTCTTCTTACACACTCCACACGAGTTTGTATTTTACAATCGCCACGCTACCTCGTACCAAAAACCCAATAAAAACATAAGAAGATTGATGAGCATTGTTGAGCTTGATGTTAAAAAGGTAGCATAAAATGCTGATAACTAAACCGCTTCAATGTTCGATAATTTTAATTAAATAAACGCGATAAAGAGTAAAAATAGGCCGATTAAAAAATATATACGTTTTACGTATCTCAGTAGAAGGCTAAAAAAGGTAGCCGGAATTGTTTTCGCTAAATTGGAACGGAGCCAAAAAACAAGAAAGAGACTTTCGTATCTAAAAATCAATTGAATGCTTGTTAGGATTTAATTTGTTTGCCTAGAACTTAAAACGCTACAAAAGTGAATGGTATTTTCTGCTTTGTTGAAATCTAAATACTTACTCAACGTTTCGAACGTTTAAACTAAAAGTTATTTATTATAACAAGCTTCCATTAAAGCTTGGTTTCCTCTTTGTTTGTTTGTCTATCCGGGAGGAATCTTGCGATCGATTATCCAATCATGCTCAAATGCACCCACCTTTGGTTCTGAAGATAACTTAATATAGCAGGTAAGTATATTAAATTTAATTTTACTCTGTTTAGGAAAACAATATAATATGAATTCTGCATCGACATATATATAATTCTGGTAAATTCTTCAATTAAGTATCATTTTAGTACAGAAAACAATGGTTTCTTGAAACAGAGTAAATCTAGTGAACCAAAGCTATGAATGAAAATCCTACTAATATTATAAAGGCGAAATTTTGTAAGGATCTGAGGATGTATGTTTGTTACTCTTTCACGCAAAAACTACCGAACAGATTCTGATGAAACTTGGTACAGTGATAGCTTATATCCTGGAATAACATATATGCTACTTTTTAACACGGAAAAAATCGCGGGGCGTCCGCCAATACTCCCTAAGTAACAAAACGCATATACAGAGGGCGCTGTTTCACAATGTACACGGGAAAAACCTTTCTACGCGGGTGAAGTCGCGGGAAAAAGCTATATAGTAGGTACATAAAGGTATAACACCATATTTTCTTTTCTTATCTAATACACGAACAATGTGTAGAAAACACATTTCTATATTCCGTTCCGGCTCGCATGAGATGAATGGTCTATCTCAAACGGAGTCGTCTATAACTCTGGCAGCAGTTTGCCAATAAATTCAAAATCAATCTAAATGGCAAGCCGCCAGTCCTTAGGGGCCTTCAGTACTGGCAGACTGGATCGTATGTATAAATCACTCCTCGCCTTTGATTTTCTTTTCCATGATATTCAAAATTTAAACTTGGAGTTCTGTAGACGTTTCTTTGAATGAATGTATGAACGAGTGAGTGAGTATGTTGGCGGCGGCTTTGAGATATTTTTACTTTTTAGACTTTCGCGCTTTGTATTCATAATTATATAATTATTTACGGGTCTTACACACCTTAACCTAAAATCCTGTCCACCGATCGCCACTACTATCCGCGGATAGTGCGAGAAGCTATTGAAATCAAGAAATTCAAAAATTTTAATAGGGAAGATGGTTTTAAATTGTCACCGTCGTGGAATCCAGTGATCGATAAACTTAAATCTCGTGACTTATCGTCGAATACACCCGCGGATACCGTGAGTGTTGTGTGCCGGGACTTTCCAATAATACAAGATCAGCAGAGGGTAGTTTCAGAAACTACTCACAGCGATCAACAATGACAGCTCGCCTCTCCAGTCAGCTCGTGACCACGGCCAGTGTAACCTGGTCGAAACGTCGGGCAAGGTAAATAAAACTTGTTCGTGTGTAAGACCCGTAAATAATTATATAATTATTTTTACTTTTTAATTTCTTTTTGGTGATGTTACTTTATTCTTTGAATGAGCAGCCAATTACTTCGGACAGGAGGTGCGTTCTGTTCATAAAAAGTACTGTCGAAAATAAACAAATATTATTATTATTATAATATGAAAGTAATTTTAACAAGAACATTTTATGTCAGATAAATATGTAGTATTTATAAATATGCCAAATGTAACTGTACCCCAATTTACCGTGAATCCCAAACAAAATGGCCGATAAATTTCAATTACAGTTACCGATGCCATTCGGAAAGCTCTTTGTATCGGAAATATGTTTAAAAAGTATTCCGTTCACATTTTTAATTGTAATCGTATTCAATGAAAAATATTCCAAATTCCTTCAAAGCCTAACAAAACAAAACTCACATGAGGTTTCTGAAACGACTCTTTTTTATTTATGGATTTTACGGCTCTGAAAACAAAGGCTTTTTAGGCCCATCATAGTTTTAAAATCAGGAAACCGCACACAGCACGGCCTCCACAGAAACAAGGCACGACTAGAGTTAGTGCTTTGTCTGAAACCGACATTATAATTGTAAAGAGTGTGCGTCAGTGGCATCGGCCTATCGTATCGAAAGGTCCGAAGTTCGATCCCCGGCAGGGCCATGTGCCAATGGGTTTTTTCTCGAAACTTAAGTACATTTACTGACTGCTCTCAAACGGTAAAGAAAAACGCCGAAGAAGAAATCCTTAGGCGCATGTGAAGTCCACCAACCCGCACTGGGCTAGCGTGGTGGACTATAGCCCGAACACCCTCGTGAGAGAGTAGGCCTGAGGCCCTGCAGTGGGGACATATTAAAAGGCTGTTGATTTTTTTATTGATTTGAATAAAGAGTAATGTAATGAATGAATGAATAAATGAACGAATGAATTATTCGCAGTTATAAAGTGGTCCCTAAACTATCATGCTTGCATGACATGCAACGTTTACGTAAATTATCATGCTGCATGATGGACCATCATGCTTGCTATCAATCAGTACAGTGAAGCAACGGCCAGCACGTAGTTTGCATGTCATACGCGTCAATCACTACAACTAGACGGTCATGCATGAGTGACAGCACGTAATGCATGTCATGCCGCATGATTGTTCGCATCATAATACCAATCCGCCACTATCTCATTAAAGTAGCACGGCCAACTTCCCGGCGTACGAGTACCAGAGGTAGATAATCCGTCAGACAGTTGGCAACTTCGACTACTCCAATCAAACTTGCACAAAGACATAATCACACAGCTGACGAGGAGATCCCCTCAAAGACGCTGCTATCCGCAAACCGCCCGCATATCCGTATCCGTTAATACTCGCGGATATACGTTTCAAACGGATATGAAGTTGCGGAGGGATTTCGTTGTAATGCTTTGGTCGCTGTAGTGTCAGCTATAAGTATATAGGCGGTTGTGTATATAATTAATAAATACATTCGATTTATAAGTTGTATATAATAATCAATCATATAATAATCAATCCTATAGGATTAACTATAATCAAAGGCGTCATCACGTCAACGGGTAATGTGACGTAGTTAATAGTGTCACTAGTACCATTGGTGGTACTATCGATACAAAGTTGTGTCACTTGTACCATTAATGGTACTAGTCAATGGTACTACTGACACAGCGGGAGTTAAATATGATTAAATACAGTAATGTTCATTATTGCACTAGCAGTTTCGCAATTCAATAGATAGATATAGACATAATTTATTGGTAATATTCATTACAGGTCATAAACTTTATAAAATACATTGTCTTACTTAATTGTAAGTGTAATGTCAAATCAATAAAATAAAATGTCAAATAAAATAAAATAATCTTAGTATCTAACAAGAAGGCTTAAAACGTATTGACTTGGGCAGTCAGTTACGTTTAATTGATTTTCGTGTTCATCGTTACAGAAAAATGACTCTTAGCGTGCTACTGCACTTTTGAACCTTGACTGTACATGTTAATTCTTTTTTCTAGCATTTTGCTTCCAGCATTCACAATTTTATATGAAGGTAGAATAGGTAATAGATTTTCTTTATCGAAAATTATTTTTAACTTCTCCAAATTATCTTAATGTAGCACTTTTATATTAGTAAACTGTATATTCCTATATATTCATATCTTTTGAAGGTTCATAGTAATCCAAGAAAGTGGTGTATTTATTTATGTTGTGCGAGATAAGCCTCTCACGTCAATGGCATCGCATTCAATGGAGGAAGCCTATCCGAGGCGGTTGCTAATGTTATTCTGTATTGCATTCTACCTGAATATACCGCAGAGAAAATAGCTTTTAGATAGGCATTTGAATTGCCCGTCTCATTGGCTAGATGCGAGCGCCAGAGGAGCGTGGGTTCGACTCCCATTAAGGACATAATTATAACTTAATTTGTACAAGTGTAGTCCTCGTCTGGATGTTATACAAGATTCATGAAAACTCATTTAGAAACAACATTAGATTATTACGTTTTTTATTTATCTGACGGCGCCGAAACGTGGACACTGACAGTGGGACTAGTCCGAAAACTGAAAGTCGCTCAACGGGCTATGGAAAGAGCTATGCTCGGAGTTTCTCTGAGAGATAGGATCCGAAACGAGGTGATCCGCCAGAGAACCAAAGCCTTTGACATAGCTCAAAGGGTTAGCACGTTGAAGTGGCAGTGGGCTGGTCACATCTGTCGGAGAACCGATAACCGCTGGGGCAGACGAGTTCTCGAGTGGAGACCACGACTAGGCAAGCGTAGTGTGGGACGCCCCCCGGCTAGATGGAGCGACGACCTGCGCAGGGCGGCTGGCAGTGACTGGATGCGGAGAGTCGAAGATCGGACTCAGTGGCGCGCCTTGGGGGAGGCCTATGTCCAGCAGTGGACTAGTGCAGGCTGATGATGATGATGTTTTTTATTTTATTTTGTATGTACTCCAATCGTTAACCACTCTTGTTTGAAAACTATTCTACTAATTGAATAAAAGCAGCAATGAACCATTTTGGTGCATAATCTTACTTAGCATTTCCTATTGTTTTAGATTCAGTGTGAGATTTTTTATTCTCAAAAAAAATTTTTTTTCGCTGAGCTATAGTGTTGTTTTTAAATGAGTAGAGAGTCTAGAGAGTAGGTAGAGAACGTAGGTATCTAAAAAAATTTGATGACCCATACAATAAACAAACAAAAAACACAGTTTCCTAGCGAAAGACTTGGGTTTTCACAACAGGTCATAACAGCATAAAGCAGATTTTAATTTGATTGAGATTGCTCCAAATAAGGGATTTTAACAACACTAACAGAGCTACCTACAGCTGTTGTAGTAGCGGATATTAGCTACCGCCAATATGGGCGGCTGGCCGGTATCCCGGTAATATTCCCGGTGTGCGGTAAAGCGGCGTGATTAGCGGAATCACGATAATTACCGCCAGAGCGGAAATAATAATAGCGGCCCATTTGCAAAGATCGCATTTCAGCGAATTTTGATGTAATTCCGCTAATTTAGTTATAGTCAAACGGCCGTAAATTTTGTCACCTGTAACATAAAAATAACCTAACAGTATTTTGAAAAAATTACAAAATTTGACTGCCCGCACTGGGCTAGCGTGGTGGACTATAGCCCGAACGCCCTCGTCGAGAGGGTAGGCCTGAGCCCCAGCAGTGGGGAGATTAATAGGCTGTTGATTTGATTTGACAAAATTTGATGTAGACGGGGCTACGATACGCTTCCGTGGTTTGTTTCATGTAGGAGATGGGATGACGATTTCACAGATGAGTCGGCACAACCGGGTTCCACCTGTGAAGTCGTAAACAACATCTGGTATAAAAATTAACGGGTCGAATTGAGGACCTCCTCCTTTCCTTTTCGTCGGTTGAAAAGTACGGCACATCCCTAAACATCTCCCGCTACCCTCCAAAAAATACAACCTTAACTTAATAGCCCATAAAGAATATAGAAAGTCAACATAAAGGACAGGAAAAAGTATATCGGAAGTGGCACTTATATCAGGCTTCGTCTGGAGGGCCCTTAATGAAAAGGGGTTGTCGTAAGAGCCTATCTTATGGGCCACGTCGATAGCCATAGCAAAGAGGCTCTCTTCATTTTCGCAGGTAAACTCTTTGGAAAACTTTTGTGACACGAATTAGGTGCCTGTTAGTGATTTTGATTTCACCACACTTCTTGGGCGTACGCCCGCTCAAGGTCATGTTAGGGCTAGATGCAAAACTGTCGTGAAAAGGCTTGCTATACAGCAATAATTATTATTACTTGCTTGCAAGACGTGCAGGATGTGTGCTGGACCTAGCAAGGCATAGCCAAGCTCTAACGTTTTTAAAAAGTAGATTTTGGCTTGATTGAACTAGACTTTTAAGCCATATCTCAATTAAAATATCAAGTAATACGCCTTAGAAGTCTTGTAACCAAGCCAAAACCTACTTTTTAAAGCTTGTCTATGCCTTGCTGGATGCCTTGCTAGGTGCCGCGCTAGATGGTGTAAATGCTACGTCTAACATAACCTTCTAACATGACCTTTAGCGGGCGTACGCCCAAGATGTGTGGTGAAAATGGCGCATTAGGTGAACACATTTTAACTGGTATAACCTAATATCTGTTGAAGAAACGATAACCGCTGAGTGGACGATTTATCTAGTGGAGACCACGAGTGGGCAAGCGTAGTGTGGGACGCCCCCCGGCTAGATGGAGCGACGACCTGCGTGAGGCGGCTGGCAGTGACTGGATGCGGAGAACCGAGGATCGGGTTTAGTGGCGCGCTGGCGTGCCTTGGGGGAGAGCCTGTGTCCAGCAGTGGGTAGACTAGATAGTGCAGGCAGATGATGATGATATTTTAATTATTTAACACTCCATATGATAGGCCGTGTCTTATCTCCGACGCCACTGAAGCTCTATTTTACTTTGTAATATAAGGTATTAGTCCCGAAAAAATACTTCTTTCATAATGTATACTTACTTACCTACATGTTTGTTATATTGAATTGGCTTATTCCTGTTTTTCATCTATATTTATATGTATTATATTTGTGCTCGTAAACAGGTAACATATTTTTTACCTCCGACACACAAACACATTTAAAATAGAAACTGATGGTAAATCGTTAAAATTTTAGAATAATTTCTTACACACCATTATTAACGAGTTTGCTGCGGTCATGATTATTACATAGACACCGCGTCAGTGCTCATTCAGTGCATAGTGGCACGGAAAAATAATTTTAAGCCTTGTTTCATTGTAGCCATATTTCATTGTTCGTAATAGATTTTAACACATTAGGTTCATATTATGTTTATGGAGTTACATTTTTTTTAACCTAAATTTTGACTTATACATAAAACTTATTGTAAGATTAAAATGAAATAATTGGCTAAAACCTACAAATAAACCTACTTACAAATAAACCTACAAACCTACAAATAAAAAAGTCCGTCGAGGTGGTCACACCGGGGCATGGTGCCCAGAAGGCTGGCGGCGTTCCCTCGTTGTATGGCTAAACTTATGCGTTGCCTGAGGTACTGGCCAGCCCTCTGGTCACCGGAGGCCTCTATGAGGCGCGATGAAAGCTCGTTGATGAGCTTTCTCGCCTCCGGGCCCCAGGGTCCCAGTGTCTCCACCCCGACAGGTATAAAAAGGTACATTGGAGTTACATTGTATGATAAATAAGTTTAAGACATATTTTAGTTGATTTAGTTCTTCATCTAGGTGATATGAACAGAGTATTTAGACATCATTGCCGTCAAAATGGGAATATTGTATTCCAATTTTGGACAAACGAATTTTGAATTTGATTATAATCAGATCGGATCTCCCACAAAACCGACTATTACTTACTCTGTGACAAAACGAAATCCGCAGAGACAAAAATTAGATATTGAACTCCTTTGTTTTCTCCAATTGATTCAAGTGGATTTCAACTTCCAATAACACCTCGTACGTGCACAAAACTTTTATTTCAACGTCAATTTTCATTTCGCACGAGCATTTTTCTAAAATAGTTCAAAAGAAAATTCCCAACTAAAACTTTAACACGTATGAAAGCTTCCGGAGAAATAAATTTTGAGCGAGCATTCAGCATTTAAGCAGGCATGAATCCCGCGAGTGGCTCGTGGGCGGAATGAAAATTTCAAGCAAACCCGCGTTCCGTATTACAGTTTTTAGGTTTCATCTCACGCGAAAGTCGACCTCTTGTTCGAACATTAAAATAAATCGTCGAGTGACAATTGAAACTCACTAACAGTAACAAGTAAGTAGATGACTCACATTATTTTCAGTGATATTTTATTCGGCCAAAAAAGGTATGTGCGATGTTCTTAACAATCGCAGTTTATCCTACTCTTTTTCTGCACAAATATTAGGCCAGCCGAAGGTCAAAGTATATCAACTGACGTGCGGTCGACTATACAAAACCTCACGTCTAATGCGTGACACAGGCTGAGCGGCGGCGTTGCGAAAGCGTTGCGGCGGCGAAGGTTTGTATGAAGAACGCGCCGCGCCGCCGCCGCTTTGATGTAAAGGGCTTCATATACTATTTTGAACATTACAGAAAAAAACAGCAACTCTTTCGCAACGCCGCCGCCCAGTGTGTGTTACGCTTAATTGTAGGTTGTAAAATTAAGCCTTTTATTTTATTGAAGAATTGTATGTAAGTATTTATTTACAAAAAGTATGTATGTTTATCAGTTGTTGAGTACCCATTTACAAGCGTCGGCTTAGTTTGTGACTAAACAGCCGTGTGTAAATTTGTCCAAAACATTATTATTATTATAATATGGTCAAAATCGCTTTTAAGACTGAAGTGACTTCGGATAGTGAGTTTAGTACCAATAGTAGCGGAGGCTTAGAATAAATCCTGGACCAAACAAGCCGAGGCTGACCGAGACGCGACGAAAACTTTCAGCATAGCAAATGAGTTGTTGAAATATACGTTAGAGCTGAGGTAAGTCTAGATCTGTGTCTTTGCAACTAGACTGGGATTTATTCTTAGATGAAACCAAAAAGAGGGAGATACGTAACTTGCTTAAAATTTTCATCGACCTCTATCTAAAAATCTGTACAGGAACAAATAAAATTTCCGTTAAATGTGAAAGCTTTTAATTGGCGTTTAGTACATGCTTCTTTATTTAATTTTGGAGGCGAATCTGGCTGTGATCACCCCAAACTAATAAAAAAGTAGATTACAAAAGATTAAATACTGTATAAAACGCTGCATTGATGACCTCAAATGTGAAAATTTCACCCCAAGTGTAACCACTTACTCATTCCCTGTCCACTCAATAAATGTCATTGATAAGGAAACTGCAGTGTCCAAGAAAGTCCCGTATCTGGTGGCAATGTAACAAATGTAGTCCGCACTCGAGTCTCGACGTGGTCAGGTAGATAGGGGCGAAACGAATGGGCTGGGCTCTTAGATGTAACTAAAAAGGGGAAGGCTCTGAATAGCCTTTAACCATTTAAAAAATATATTTAAAATTCAAATTTAACATTTTTCCGATTTCATTTGATGCGGGCGTTAAATCTACTTCTATAGATACACATATTGTGGTATTTTTAAGCAAGGGCAAAGCTCTATTTTATTAAGCCCTAAGTTAACATTACTATAATCTACTTCAGCTTAACAACAGTTTTAATTTCTATATCAGTTGTTTTTTTATAAAATCAGAGATGCCTATATCTTAAAGTCGTCTCTACCCCGAACCCAGGCACTCAACAGGCGACAACGTGGCATGTCATTTACATTCTCTCGTCATTACAATTTTTAATCTACATAATCCTGCACTAGTCCACTGTTGGACGTAGGCCTCCCCCATGGCGCGCCACTGAAGACTGAACTCGATTATCGGTTCTCCGCATCCAGTCACTAGTAAAAAATACTGTACGTATAATACAAGTGATTCGAACGCAACTTTTATTTCATCAGAGGTAGGTGTTTACATGTGTGTACCCTGAACCTATTATGTAATGTGAAGCGTACCGTATCTTTATCATTTGGTTTCATCTAAGGTTCTGTGGGAGCGTCAACAGAACACGGAATAAGCTCGCTACGCTCCCGCTCGCTAGAGCGTCAGTGGCGTCGGGGATAAGACGCGGCCTATCATATCGAAAGCTCCGGAGTTCGATCCCCAGCTGGGCCATGTACCAATGGGTTTTTTCTCGAAACTTAAGTACATTTACTGACTGCTCTCAAACGGTGAAGGACAACATCGCGAGGAAACCTGCATACGCCGAAGAAGAAATTCTTAGGCGCATGTGAAGTCCACCAACCCGCACTGGGCTAGCGTGATGGACTATAGCCCGAACGCCCTCGTTGGGAGGGTAGGCCTGAGCCCCAGCAGTGGGGACATGTTAATAGGCTGTTGATGTTCAGACATGTGTATGCTTATGGCTTTTCCATTTAAAGACTCAAGTTTGAATGGGAAATGAGTCCGCAAATAAAGACTTCAGTAACAAGACTCATATACTTACTTAAAACAATCACTCACGAAACAGAACGCGGTAAACAAAAAAAATGCAATTCACGTTTCTAATTCCAGTTCCTTCGTGGAGTAGAAACATTTTCCCATCGGAAAGTCGTTTATGTTTTAATTATGAGGGTTCGGTGAGAGCGGAGGCTTCGGTGAGAGCGGAGGCTTCGGTGAGAGCGGAGGCTTCGGTGAGAGCGGAGGCTTCGGCGGGATTATTAGAAAACGGCATTACTTTGTGCAGCGGCTTCGGCTGCTTATTTTGTGTTTACATTTCTTGCGGCGGCGACGAAAAACAAGAATCTCTCCGTTTCTGAGTTACAAGGTTTTGGCAGCGCGGCGTTAGGTGATTTATTAATAATTTCGGAGGGGAGTGTTTTTTTGACTCCTCGCGAAAATTCGGCGACGTAAACAATGATTAGAATTTCCGAGGATTTGGCGGAGGTAATTGAGTTACAACGTTTTGACGGAGCGGTGTGTTAGGTAGAATTTCATAAGTATCTGTTTTAATGGAGATTTAGCTAGAAAAAATAAATAATTTGCTACAAATACGCATTATTATTAAGTATAATATTTATTTATTTATTTATTTATATATTAATATGTAGGTAGGTATAGTATTAGGTAATGTACGTAGATAGATGGTATGTTATGTATGTCGGAGCTTCAAGTACACAGGCGCCATCTATCGGCAAAGTTTGAAACGTCGTCGTGGGGTCGTTACGGGAGTTGTTGCTAACAGCCGCTGGGGCGCTGCTGGTAGGAAAGCTTTATAAAGCGAGGGCCGAATGGCCGACGAGTCAGTTTGAGTTGAGTCGTCGGATTGAGCGCCACGCCGTAACGAACTCGCTGCGTTAACCAATTCGACTATTATTTCGGATTCACATCATATCGGACCACTCTGATTGCAAGCCCCCGGACCAGAGTTGAGTCGTCGGATTGAGCGCCACGCCGTAACGAACTCGCTGCGTTTACCAATTCGACTATTATTTCGGATTCACATCATATCGGACCACTCTGATTGCAAGCCCCCGGACCAGAGTTGAGTCGTCGGATTGAGCGCCACGCCGTAAAGAACTCGCTGCGTTTACCAATTCGACTATTATTTCGGATTCACATCATATCGGACCACTCTGATTGCAAGCCCCCGGACCAGAGTTGAGTCGTCGGATTGAGCGCCACGCCGTAACGAACTCGCTGCGTTTACCAATTCGACTATTATTTCGGATTCACATCATATCGGACCACTCTGATTGCAAGCCCCCGGACCAGAGTTGAGTCGTCGGATTGAGCGCCACGCCGTAACGAACTCGCTGCGTTTACCAATTCGACTATTATTTCGGATTCACATCATATCGGACCACTCTGATTGCAAGCCCCCGGACCAGAGTTGAGTCGTCGGATTGAGCGCCACGCCGTAAAGAACTCGCTGCGTTTACCAATTCGACTATTATTTCGGATTCACATCATATCGGACCACTCTGATTGCAAGCCCCCGGACCAGAGTTGAGTCGTCGGATTGAGCGCCACGCCGTAACGAACTCGCTGCGTTTACCAATTCGACTATTATTTCGGATTCACATCATATCGGACCACTCTGATTGCAAGCCCCCGGACCAGAGTTGAGTCGTCGGATTGAGCGCCACGCCGTAACGAACTCGCTGCGTTTACCAATTCGACTATTATTTCGGATTCACATCATGTCGGGCCACTCTGATTGCAAGCCCCCGGACCAGGCGTCGTCATGTAGATTACTTTAATGACTTTATTATAATTATTACTGTCAGAAATACCTACATTAATTAATAAAATAAATATGTGTTTATTAAGTTGTAAATGATTGCTAGAAGTTGTATTTGGCTTTTCACTGACTTCCAAAAGAGTAGTTTTTATTAAAATAAAAAAGGCTTTTTAATAAAGTCTTGTATTAGGTAATTACATAAAATTTTGCAAGTTACAATCTAGAGGCTGTAATTATAATTCACAATATTCTACTAATAAGAATGAATGGTTAATGAGTGAACGAACGAACGAAGACATTTATTTGCAAGTAACATGGTAGGTACACAAAAGTTGATAAATAGTATAGATACAGATTAGGTATGTCTTTTATAATTTTCAACAATTTACACGAATCAGTGTTGAGAACAATTATAAGGGTCAAAGCAGTCCTGGAAGAGTCCGTTTTTACAATGACTGAATGAAGTTCAAAGCCGAAACATACGCCGCTACCCGCCTGGATATACTTCTCCATTCAATTTTGAACTTTATTCAAACGCAGTAAAAGACGATTATTAAACTTAATAAAAACGTTTCAGCAAATGAAACCCGCACACGCAGAAAATGAGTCTACAACGCAAACAAATAAAACATACTCACCTTTTGATAACAGTCGAAAGCCGGGTCGAGTGTGGGGGCTCACAACGAAATGAATTCCACGTAATGGCAACTGAGCTATTCTCGGAGCGGTGAAGTTGGTGCAAAGCTGAGCGGTGCAAAGCTAAGCGGTGCAAAACTGAGCGGTGCAAAACTGAGCGGTGCAATTTCGGACTTAATTATAATGGGTTGTTTTAAGTTGTTAACCCCAGGGGCGTTGGACTTCGTTTTTGGATGTTTCAATTGAGCTTAAACCCTCAAGCGCCGAGTGTTATGATGACTCAATCCCTAATGTTTTGGGTTCCGTAGTCCTACAAGTAACCCTTATTAAGATCGTCAATTTATAGTGTGCTAAATTCACGATATCTCTACCAAGATACCGTATTCTTCTAGATATTGCTTTACATTCGGGAGAAAAAACAAATTTGCTCAAGTCATGAATTAAAAAAAACAAAGTGCGAATATCGTGAGGACTTTTCAGATAATACTAATTAATAATAAGTACTTACATATTTCTATATTTTAGATTGCTCTCTAGAAGTATGACTATTGTAGCGAGCTTTTTCCATGTTCTGTGGTATAAACCGAAATAGGATCGGTTAGGTTCCGTTTTTGACTAAAACATTATGTTATAGTCGAAACCAACTTATTACCTAATAAAAAACTTTTTAACAAAAAATAAAACCGACTTCAAAACCACAAAAAGGCACTAAAAAGCGTAAAATAACTTTTTTATTTTAATCCAAAAGACAGAACCCTGTTACGTATTATTTTAACTAAAATATTATTATAATATGTGCTATGTACTGATCTGATTGTAGTCGGTGCCAAGCCGGTAGTAGGCTAAGTCTCCCGTGCGCCATTCCATAATATGTTAATTCATTATCATCTTATCAGCCTGTAGACGTCCGCTGCTGGACAAAGGCCTCCCCCAAGGATCTCCACGACGACCGGTATATGTTAATTAAGCTGTTCATATTGCTAAGTTTTATTGTGTGTCGGTCTTGGCACCGACTTCAAACAGATCAGTACATAGCACATATTGTAATAATATTTTAGTTAAAATAATACGTAACAGGGTTCTGTCTTTTGGATTAAAATAAAAAAGTTATTTTACGCTTTTTAGTGCTTTTTGTGGTTTTGAAGTCGGTTTTATTTTATTTTTTAAAGTTTTTTATTTTTCCATTTTTAGTGTTAATATATTTATAAAGGTATTCGTTGCATCCCTAATAATCCCCGTAAAAAGACCTAGGTAGGTAGGTACACCGCAAAACTTGCTGCGGCGGCGGCGGTGCGAAGGCGAAAGCGACAAAACCGCGCGCACAGATGGATACGCCCCACGCGGCGCGGCGGCGCGCGGCGGTGCGGAGTGGCGGCGGCGCGTTGTATTCCTTTGTAGTATATGAGAACCGCCACACAGCGGCGGCGGCGCGGCGCGGTGCAGAGCGCTCTTCATACAAACCGCTTCATACAATTTCTGTCTGAAGGGGTCCGCTTTACATTCGCTTTCCGCAGATTCGCCGCCGCAACGCTTTCGCAACACCGCCGCCCTATCTGTATTGCGCTTTAGCGTTGTAAAGCATTTCATCATCATTACCACTTCATTCGCGATAAAATACTACACAGACTTCTTCCCCCCCCCCCCCCCCCCTCGCCCCTATCTCCTCTCCCTTCTTTTCAGTCTTGTAAATAGACATGACCTATTAATAATTGACATGAGAGAACCATTTAGGTGAGAAAAGATAGATTTTATGAAAGGTCTCTAAGGATTTCTTAGGTATGCCCACACACTTACAATGGAGCTCTAACAAATTTACTTCAAATAAACATGAGTGCCATGAAAAAAATGTCATTTGCAAAGCGTTTGAAAAGGCATGGGTGCTAAACCGTCCGTGACCGGGCCCGCAAGGGATTTCCCGCGAGTGTTATTGTCAATCAATGCATGACAAACAGAGAGTTGTCAGTATACATAGAGCGCGCGTTAGCAAGTCTGAACTGTAAGCACGGGTCTGAACAGTCGCGAAATGTTCGGGGCGACGCTACTAGTCACAACACGCCAGTAGCGCTGATTGTTGCTCGCGTCGGTATTTATTAAGATTTGGAGTAATCATGGTGAAATGTGCAGTGCCAAGTAAACACGATTCACGGAAAAGAACGATCTAGAAAAAATCTATATAGAAGCGTCCATAGAACACCTGCTTACACTTGGCACAATGGGCAATGAGCGATGCGCGCGCTCTATAGCTAGTTTTTTCATTTAAAAGTAAATTATTCAAGAGATATCTCTATATGTATAGACAGTCTCGTTACCCAGAGGTCGTGAGTTCGATTCCTAATTTGGGATTAGACAGGAAAATGTTTATAAATTAAAATGTTTATTTATTTTCAAGGAGAAATACAGCAAAGCAGCTTACATAACGGTTACAAAAAGGTACGGTAGATGAGCGTAGTATTTTTTTTCTATTGTTTTAAAAATAAACAAAAAAACGTAAGTGTGCTAAAAATAAACCGTCTCTGCGAGCCGCGGTTGAGCACCGCTGGCTCGAAGCGTTGTGTTCTCAAGGCGCGTTTACATGAATAAATAAGAACGGGATCAGTTGCCGGCCGGCGCGCGGCGCGCGGGCCGCACTGTAATATAAACATTATTTTTTATCGCGCAAACTGTTTATCTCTGTAGTTTCAACAGCTTAGGCGAATAGCTGCTACCTATATTATATAAGAACTTATGAAGCTGTGGTCAAAATACACAAATCAAATTAACAGGACAATAATGGAAAAGTCAGAAATGTCTACATCTCGACGTCTTAACTTTCAAAGTAACTCGTTCATAATTTTACTACGAACGTGTTGACATTAAAAAAAATCAACTCTTTACAATGAATGAGGAAGATGCGAAAATATGTCATGCTTACCTATGTACACAATATAAAAATACTTCATTCACTTTTTACTTCCATCCGGGACGGACGGACAGATTGACTTTTAACCATAACCTATCTTACAAAACACAGGTCACAGTTAAGTATTTTATTGCATTTGAGTACTACTGGGTACAGTTTATATTGTCAATTGGTTTTATTATTTCTTATATCATTAATCTACGTTATTAATTATGTAGGGTAAAACTCGGTAAGACGCCCCACTTGACAAAACGCCCCACTCACCTAGCCCGCACACTAACAAAGCACACGGATAGAAACGCAAATAGCCATCAGTCGCCCGACAAGTTGTCTACTACGTTGTATGGCTACTTGCGTTTCTATTCGTGTGCTGCGTAGCTTTGTTAGTGTGCGTGCTAGGTGAGTGGGGCGTTTTGTCAAGTGGGGCGTATTACAAAGTTTTACCCTATTCTTATGTGATAATGTCACAATTCCTTAAAAGGAGAGATATATATTTTAGCAGACATACAAAAATATGCTTAAAAAATTGTTTATAAGTGATTCTTTATGAAGCCTATCATGAATGCTCACGGTGACCTCATTTATTAAGAATATAGATATCTTGAACGGATACAAGCGGCAAAGGGGAAGCTCTGGAAGTGACGTCAGGATAATGGAGATCATTCCCAGCTTAGAGATATTGGCGATTTATTTTATTCATGTCTTGAGGAGGACTGCATTCTTGGAACAACTCAGCCGCGAGAAGACGCCAAAAGTTTATACCGATGCGAAACAGACTGTCATGCATGATCGTTTTTGACATCTCAGTGTCTGATAATCTTCTGGCTTTGTTTGCATGGTCTTCTGGCATTGTCTCATGATCAGACAGACTTGTTACTCAAGCACAGTATTGTACATACATTGATACATACATACATAACACACTTATCTTCACGCTGGCGGGGTAGAAAAAGAGAACCGAGCGCCAAGTATCGCGATCCTGACACACCTCTTTCGCTTCGCTGTCTCATCACTCATCTCTCTTCACACACGCTCGCCGCGAGTGCTCTGCACGTGTCTGTCTGTGAGCACCCGCTTTATCTGATCCTCGTATGTCAGTCTAGGTCGTCCCCGGCTCCTATCACCAATCACAATCGTTCGATATATCCGCGTCTCCATCCGTTCATCACTCATTCGTTCAACATGTCCGGTGGTACTGTAGGTGCACGAAAAGCAAAAATCTGCCAGATCCTTTCAATTTCCTAAGACTCTTATGTAACTGTGATTTCATCGAATATGTCTCTAGGAGATAAAAATCTAATCCGTCGCTAATCTCTCTTCGTTTGAACCGAAGTTTGAAGAAACAAAGAAAGTTATTAATGTTTGCAACCATTGTCTTCGGCCATGAAACACTGCCAGGTTACTACGACCCGTGGGGCTCGAGCATTTGTCTCCAGGCTCCGTAAGTGTCAGGGGTCACGCTTGCTGGTGGGGTTACGTCTGCTTAAATATAACAGTCCATTGTCTATCCTGAGAGGATATTCTCCTCGGTCCAGTTTATTTCGCTCCGATTTTACGATTCTATTGCATTGTTCGATAAATTGTGTTTATTGACGAGTTGGAGTTAGTTAAAAGTAAATGTTTTAATAGATCTGAGTCAAATGAGGGACATAGCTCAAAAGTTAGTCCGTTGAAGTGGCAGTGTGCTGGTCACATGACGTGTCGGAGAACATAACTGATGGAGTGACGAACGCGTGAGGCGTCTGGCGGTGACTGGATGCGGAGAACCGAAGATCGGGTTCAGTGGCGCTTTTTGGGGGAGGCCTGTGTCCAGCAGTGGACTAGTGCAGGCTGATGATGATGAAGATAAAGCGATACACGGTATAACAGGCTGATGTCGTGATTTGCAATAGGGTATACAAGGTATTTTTTTGCAATAGGATATACAAAATTTTTTGACCACTTCCCGCCTATCCGATCATGCTTAACTTCGTAAAATTGTAGCTTGTTTTATGTATCAAGTGCTTTAAGGATTAAATGTAATGAATTTGTAGCACGACTAGAACAATTACGATGCACTTCCGAGGCACAAAGGCGGTAATTCATCAATGTTTGGAGTAAATTGCTCTGTCAGTGCTCTCAAGTGGCGGGGTACCTACTTGCCGCAGTAAATAAATTGCATTTATATTTAATTAACAATGAAGTAGACTTTTAATCCGTTTAAGTAAGGCGAGATAGATTAGTTTATTAGAACATGAACCCATGGAGCGAACGAAGCGAGCGACAATACTTAAAAAAACTTTAAATAGGTACCTAAGTCAAATATAGTGTCCAACATGAGTCATTTAACTAATCAGCGCGCACTGCTGCATGTCCACTGCTGGACATAGGCCTTGGGGAACGCCACTACACCCGGTCTTCCGCCCTCCGCATCCAGCCGCTTCCGGCCACCATCTTCAGGTCGTCGGTCCACCTGGCGAAGGGGCGTCCCACGCTGCGCTTACCGGTCCACTAATTCCACTCCAGAAAGCGTCGGTTCTGCGATAGATGTGACCTTGTCACTGCCACTTCAGCTTGCTAATCCTTTCGGCTATGTCGTATAGTTCTCCGTCGGATCTCCTCATTAACAATAACATAATAATTAACAAAACAATTTTGAAAGCATGTCTTAATCGTTAAACTTAAAATCTGACAGCTGTAAACTCTCGTGCTGTTAACTGTATTGCTCGTAAAAAGATAGCAGGGCGGAGACAATTAAGACATTAATAACTTTTGGGGTCAGCTGTGGGCTTTTTAACGGCGTTTCTTCCCTATCACGGCCAACATAAAGCAAAAAATGAAATGTAAAATTTAAAAATATTTTTTAAAATTTGTATTGCTAAAACCGCTTAAAAAAACTGAATTTATAGAGGTTAAAGAGTTTGTTATTATGTACAGTTTTCCTTGCAAAGCTGATGTAGTTTATTCTTCAATTAAAAATAAAATCAACAGCCGATTAATGTATCCCCAGTCGAGTAATGTATCCCATCGCTGGGGTCAGCCTACTCCCAAAGTTTATTTTTCAACCGATTTCTAAAATATGGGATAAATCGTTGGTGTACAAAAAATCTTATATTATAAGGTACCTACCTTATAAATTATAAGATTTTTTATGTATTATTTCTGTATGAATAAGTATTGAAATGGCACCGTGCCTGCACCGCGTCTTCGCCTTACGTCGCTTCTGTATAATCCACGGGCAAAAAGGTTTCCAAAACTAGTATTCTATCACTAGTTGCTCACCATTTATATCCGCAACATTACTCTGCTCACTATAAAGGATAATACATGATTCTGTCTAACGAGCGGCGTAAACAGCCGGCCTGTCATTACGGAGGTAGGGTGGCCACGCTAGCGGCCGCGGCGGGACGGTCCCGGATTGTTTAGATAGATTGAAGGCCAGAGATAAGAATATGTTACGGTGCTTGTATTTTAATGTAAATATTGGTTAATTTTACCCGTTTATCTTTCTATCTGGTAAGTATTTATTTATGTGCAAGATCAACTTATTATTTGAATAATTAACAATAAATTTCATTATTAAAAACCTCGTTCGTACACAAACTCTAATGCAGTTTCTTGACAGAAAGTGTTCTCGTTTCTTTTAAATTTACATCCGCTTTTCTAACATCATCATTATTTTGATTAACCTTGTTTGCTGTTTTATACTCGAACGGCGCAATCAAAGGTATGTGTTTTGTTTTACCAGACATTAGCTTGAATTCAACTTTTCCTGTTTGTTTGTTAGTTAGATGGTTGGGTGTGATATTTTTATGTTACTTGACCTAAACATGGTATGTTTTGCCAAAAAGTTTTTTTAATGCGAGAAGAAATTATAATTTGGTGTTAAATTTTTTTTACACCTTTAAATTAATAAGTTAAGAAATAACTTTTTAAAGTGAAAATTACTGAGGTGACATTTTAAATGACTTCACATCTTTTTTGTAGTAAAGCAAGCCATTGTACCAAAGCAAGCAAGCTTATGGCACTTTTTGTAATAGAGCATCATATCATTTAAAGACGACTACAGGAACATTCCCAAATAGTTATAAGAATGTTGGCCACCCTATACAAGTAGATCTCGTGTCTATTATACGTCCATTTTTCGGTAACGGTTCGCATTTATGATGTAGTAAAATGTTTTCTTTACTCATCCTCTTAGCGGAACACTTTGTTTCGCCATTTTGTTTTTATTTCAGGGCTGTGTTCGGAACATATCCCTTGAGGTATTTGTTTTAGATAATGCTCAGGGTAAGAAGAAAATTGTAAGCGCAACGTGGAATAACTTATAACTAGACCTAAAATAAAATTGCAAAAGCCCAAAAAGTGTGATATAAAATGATTTGAATTGTGGAATATCATTTTTTTTAAATTATAGGAACTTCAATTGTGGTAATTCTTGGGTATATGAAATAAAGACTTCGTTGCCAGAGCCGTAAAATCCTTTAAAAATAATTTTAAAACTGGCACTGGCTGGCACGGACGTCCAGGAGCTCTATTTTTGAATCGCTCTCCTCGCTTCGAGCGCTCGATTCTACAGATTTTCCTTCGACATCCGATACAAAAATCAGTAGAATCGACCGCTCGAAGCGAGTCGAGCGATTCAAAAATAGAGCTTCAGAGCCAAAACTTTAAAAAACCGGACAAGTGCGTGTCGGGCCCACGCATATTGAATGTTTGATTTCATCATTTCGTGCAATTTGACTTATATTTATATGTAAAACAAACGACGCCATGACGTATTGTGACGTACTGACACACTGGATGGTCTTATAAGACCTCTTTTCGGACCACGGAACTCTAAAAAACATCCTCACTCTTAGCTTCGTCGTATTCGGTTCAAAAGTCGATGTAGGTAGTCCCTTAGCACCCCACTCAAATCTAACAGCGCCACTCCCTCTCAGATTGTTCAAATTGAAAAGTTCGCTCCGCCAAACTTGGGCGATGTTATTAAAAGTTAGACGCGACTCCGGACAATGGCCGGGTATTACTGACGACAATTATGCTTAGCCAAATTATCACGTCTTCGGAATAATTTCGGTGATATTCTGACGATGGTGAGGTCAGAGCAGAGCTGACAGATCTCTTCTTTACCCACAGACTAATTAATGGTGACTCTTCGGGCTATGGAAAGAGCTTTAATGCTTTTTCCTTAGGTGTCATAAGTTAACAAACGCTTTAGCAGCTGAGGTACGATAGACGATGTTCCTAAGTGGACCTCATAATTATACAAACTTGTCGCAAAATAGCTTTAAATATAAATTGTCAATTAGTTAAATAATTTTTTGTCTGCCTCATTTTAAATAGGATAAACTGGCATACATAATTTTTTGCATGCATTACTTGGTTAAATATTAGGATGCTATGTTCTTACAAATAAACATTTGAAATTTGCTGCTAGGGTACCTTGGGTAGGGTACCTTGCACGCACGTGTAGACGAGACCCAAATAGCATTTGTTTTCTTATGATAGCTAAGAAAAGCGGAATATACGCTCGGAGATTCTCTGAGTGACTTGAAGATCCGAAACGAGGTGATCCCCCAAAGTCTTTAACATAGGTTATTCAAAGATTATGTTGAAAGGTTGAAATGGCAGTGCGCTGGTCACATCTGACAGAGAACTGATAACCACTGTGGTAGACCAGTTATCGAATGGAGAACACGCGTGTGCAGTAGATCGAACCGAAGATCGGGTTCAGTGGAGCCTTGAGAATGATTGTGATGACAATGGTAACTCAGTACATAAATATTCTAATTATCTAATTTCTGGGCAATGTACCGATGGGTTTTTTCTCGAAACTTAAGTACATTTACTGACTGCTCTCAAACGGTGAAGGACAACATCGCGAGGAAACCTGCACACGCCGAAGAAGAAATTCTTAGGCGCATGTGAAGTCCACCAACCCGCACTGGGCTAGCGTGGTGGACTATAGCCCGAACGCCCTCGTTGAGAGGGTAGGCCTGAGCCCCAGCAGTGGGGACATGTTAATAGGCTGTTGATGATGATGATCTATCTAATCTCTGTACATTAGGGATTACCTCCCAAAATTACTCTAAACAGGTACATCTCGATGTAATCCGACAAGCCTTCCGTGTTTACCTATTTCGTTAGTATAAATAAATAAAATGGTTACTACCCAGGCACTCGTTTTAATAATGTTTAATTAATTAGGAGATTCTCTGTAAAGGTTAAAGTTTTAGTCGCCTCGGAGATGTTCTCATTAAAATTCAATTTAGTGTCTCTTGTTACCGGCGCGAGACAGAATTTTAAATAAAACAGATGAACGAGTTTTAAATAAACGACTTTTAACTAAATTGATATGAATTTTAAAAGTCCGGAGTTTAGGTACAGGCGGCTTAAAGAGTGGTCTACCACCATATGGTGGAAATTCCTTTGCACGTCAGAAAACAATAATGCCTATTTTCACTGTCAAAACAATCTGATAATTACAAAAAAAAATTACAACGAAATCTTGTCAAAAAGCTGTAGACCTCTTTCTCGGTCACTTACCTTAATATTTATAATAATTTTTATGTTGTCGCGAAAAATACTGAACTTTATATAATTTCCCGGAGTTTTAAACCAGAAATCAAACACGAGACACATTCTTATTAGCGAAAAGAATTTTTATTCTTGAAAAATTATGAACGACGAATATCTATTGCTGTTGGAAAACCTTTAGTTAACCAGTTCTCAAAATGTAATAAAAATTCTGAACACGGTTAACATTTAAAATACGAAAAAAGTGCGAACGGTTGCATTAGATTTTTAAGTTAGGAATAAGCAAAAGTTGTCCAACTGCTAACGCTCAGTATTATACTTCACTTGAACTTAAAATTGTTTGAATACTTATATAAATTAAATTTAAAAACCCTAAATGCTTAAATTTTCCCCTAATTGTGATTGTATTTCATTTGCTAATATAGACCTCGGCATTCCTAATTAACAAACTCATAAACTTAATTATATTGTGGCAATTAACGACGTTTTAATTTAATATAACTTTAGGGTGGGCGCATAATGAGGAGCGACGCACCTGCGACTTTATTTGGAGTTCTAGAATATCTAAGAAAGGTTGTCTGGAAGAAATCGCTTTTAGCGATAAGACCGCCTGGATGTACCTTCTTAGTCTACTGTATTATTTTGTTCTGTTTTTTGTTATTATGTGCAATAAAGAGTATTGAATTGAATTGAATCTAATAATGAGAGAAAATTCAAATAAATACAGCCTGTGCATGATGTAGCATTTGTTAGTTATTTATACAGGTTGAAAACAACAAGATATCAAAGAAAACTTTATTTTATTTTAGTATACTTTTATTTTACTTAATTTACTTTCGATTTTTTTCTTTTTGAATAAAGTTTATGAATAATAAATAAATAAGTAAAGAATTTGTTATATTTTAAATGCTTAGTTAATAATCTGTCTATGGTATACTTTTGCATACGTAATATCATTCTGTCTCTAACGTTCTCCTCAAATATTAAAATAATAATATGTTTATTCAGAAAACCAACAACTTACAATTTACAGAACATGTTCAGTTTATTAAATTATCGTAGTGTAAATTTTTAGATTTAATATTGGTGCTCATAGTATATTTTGATTTGATTTGATGCAGTTAATATTATTTATACAGAAGCGTGTGCGAAGCGGAACCAACTAATAAATAAATAATTATTTTTTCTATTTTTTTCTTTGACCAGTAAAAACGACAGAGTATTTCCAAACCGTGATTTGAAAACTGTCCAATACCGTGATTTAATTGCGTACCAGTTACCACATTAAAAACAGTTAAGATTGACCACGAACACGATCGAATGTTATTTAAATTTTCCAAAATTAAACCAACATTAAAGTGCAGTTAACTATTTTAGCGTTAACCATTAATTGCGATAAAAGTGGTTTAAAATTTTAACCGGCGCCAGCGGAGTGCCCGGCTCAACCACTTAATTTGCCCGTAATTATGTCGGGTAATAATAGTGTATCTTTGCTATCCGGTCGGTTTATAAGATTAGAGGGGAACGCCATCATTTCGCATCCTTACCATACTTGGGGTAGGGAGGCCATGATTTAAAACATATCTCGGATTTCAAAAACAAATTATAACAAATACCTACATCATCAACATCATCAACAGCCTATTAATCTCCCCACTGCAGGGGCTCAGGCCTATCCTCTCAACGAGGGCGTGCGGGCTATAGTCCACCACGCTAGCCCAGTGCGGGTTGGTGGACTTCACATGCGCCTAAGAATTTCTTATTCGGCGTATGCAGGTTTCCTCGCGATGTTTTCCTTCACCGTTTGAGAGCAGTCAGTACATGTACTTAAGTTTCGAGAAAAAACCCATTGGTACATGGCCCAACCGGGGATCGAACCTTTCGATATGATAGGTCGCGTCTTATCCCCGAGGCCACTGAATACCTACATGCAAAGTCAAAACCCCACACTCGGTACCTACATTTAGTTTTTTTTTATCGCTCCTTAGGCGTTAACGCGATTTGTTAGCTCTAGGTCCAATACGAGATTCGTCCAGATCGTAGTTCGTTTCGTATGTGTCCTTACGCCTGCGAAGAAGAAAGGGCACAACAAACTTCCGCAACACATCTTTTTATTTTATTTTATTTTATTCAGGAAACCAACAGCTTGTAAATACATCACAAATTACTATGTAGATCTTAAATTAGACTTAAGCTATTAATAGGTTTCCCTAGGTTAATTGAACATATTACAAAGATTGTGGTTGTTGACAATGAGGATACATATCAGTTTAAATAATAGTTTAACTAAATATTGTTAATAGTTTGCACTACAAATCTCTTAAATAAGTAAGGGCTTCTTTCACCACTTGCTGATAAAGTCCCAGATACCCTATCTGCAGATTATCTGACATATAGCCTATTTTTTTGGTTTCACAGGTATCTGATTGCTTATATCTTATATATTTTATATACTCTATCACACAGATTTATCTGGTAGATTAGTTTATCACTAAGATTACTATCTGTAACAATATCAGGAAGTGGTGAAAGAAGCCCTTAGTCTCTTAAATAATCTTTTGAAATCAAGTTTCGTCATCAATTGTTTTTATAGATTGTGCGAGGTCGAAGTAATTATTACCAGCCATCTTTATCTTTCTTTTTAAACTTAAGATTTCCTATAGGTAAGTGCCTACTTTGATGTGGAGGGGACTTAAAGAAAGCTAAGGATTCGGTGTACTTAGTTATACTTATATATTCATTTTAACTTAGTTATTCATTGATGAATCAATTTGAACATAATGGGAAAATTTAATTGACGAAATATCCATTAATTCGATTTATATCCGATCGTCCGGATTATAATAAACTTGTCCTAATGCCATCGGTAGCAGAATGGTCACATTACTCTCGCTTAAAGGAAATTTAATGAGATGCTGTGTTCCTTGATAACGTAATTAGGGAAATTTTGTTTTCTCACGTTTATAATGAGTTCGTTTGAGTGGGAGCGAGATGCGAGATTATCCTCGTATAGAAAAAGAAAGGGGAAATAGAGTTCGTTTGATTTTCATTATACTGGAACCTAAATGACTATGATTTTCATCAAAATGAATATTTATTATGACGGTAGTTAGTTATCTCATAGATGAAACCAAAATGAGGAAGATTATGTTACTTGTGTCCTACAAAACGCGTTACGATTTATTTCTAACGTCGTCATACATCGCTTACATATATTTATGCATTGTTATGTATTAGTATTTATATTAGTTATTATTTGTATATATATACCAGTTACAAGTATTTTTCTTTATTACGTACATTATTTAGATCTTCGCACTTACTCGTATAGGTACCACATTATTGATATTTTGTTTTTATTTCGATTCTTTGACGATCACATTAACTTTGACCTTTTACGTACTAGTATTTGTAATGTGTGATAAATAAATCTAATCTAATCAAATCTATTAACAGCCTTTGAGGATAACTTTACTGTGAAAGAATACTTTCGGAATTGAGTTGTACGAATTTTATTGTACACACAATAAAGTATAATAATACATACATACAAACACCAAAAATCCGAAAACCACAAAAAATCTAACGTCAAAAAGTTCCGCGCGGAACGTTCCACTGAATACGCTCGCAGTGTTTTTCAAGTTACTTAAGTATGACACATCAGCCGAAATGACATCGCGGCCGATAGTTCAGTTGCGGTACGTTCCGCGCGGAACCTTCCGCAGGTGTGGCGCAACACTTATACAAAACATTTATATTAATAATCCACTGCGAGCTCTCGACCATTCGTCATCTAGCGAACTTTGATAAATGTACCGCGCACTTACTCCCGCGCACCTGGCACCTGGCAGACAATACCGTAATGGACGGCCTACATTGCTGGCCGCACAGCGCCTTGATTAATGGATTGGAACAGAGAGAAGCGGTCGATACAATGATAGCGATCTATTCGAGTCGGACGCTCGGTGTGACGCGCCTCCGCGATGAGGTTTTCCTATTGGCCAAGCCAAAGTAAACGTCATCATCGTCAGCCTGTAGACGTCCACTGCTGGACAAAGGCCTCCCCCCGGGATCTCCACGACGACCGGTCCTGCGCTAACCTCATCCAGCTGGGTCCCGCGACGTTCACAGCGAGGGTCCCCCCGAGGCGGGCCGCTGTGCCGCGGCGTGGCGCTGCAGGGACTCCGGAGTGCATCGATTTGCGTCGAGGATGGCCACCGTGGGGTTTTAGTGAGCGGGTGTCCCACATCACCCGGCCTTACCCCTCGAAGGTTATAGCATTTCCACACGAAACTCGTCACTGTTGTCAGTTTTTCGAGTCTCCAATGTCGCTTTCAGCCGGCGATACACTAATAGTCGCCTATACACTAATACACTAATAGTCGAATATCTCAACCGTTCAAATCTGATTGGAGTAACGTCGACTAACAAACGACGTCATAGGCATTAACAGGGATTGAGGACCCTTAATTTCATTCTGGAATATATAGGTACGAACCGGCACCTATTTGAACAACATCGGCTCCGAACAATGGACTACCCGGCCATTGAAAGCGAATTATGCAAACCTTCCCCTCCCTCCCTATTAACACTCCCTAGTACATTACCAGGGTCGATGAGGCTTGCCTACAAAGAGCAAATCTCAGCATTGGACTCTTTAGACTAATAGTAATTTATACTGTGGCATGTTATGGGTTCATCGGGTCAAAAAGTTTGTTTCCTGTATTTAAATGTGTTAGTTTATTTGGAATGCTACCGAACGCCACATTTATTTTATCGTCTCGACGGTACGCGTCGGTTCAAATCTGTATCAACCAAGAAGTTTCAAATCTCTTTGGTCGCGCGCGCGCTCCCTGTGGAGATCGCATCTTGCATATTTAGTATCGGAACCTATGATGCCATTTACAGGGGCGGTGCGGACAAAGGAAGCGGCATAGAAATATAAGTCCATTAGAATGCTGACGGTCTTATTTTTGTACTGGCACCGCGCGAGCCACATATCAAATTAAAGTATTGCCAACTGTGGGAATTTGCACAATTTTAAAAAAAATGGGATTGATTGTTTGGGATTTTTTATTTAAATATTATAGTTTAAACGTTGACGACAATTACGTTTTGTGTGTAAACATTTTAGAGACATGTTTCAATATAAAATTGAATATCGCAACACAAATTGCGCTTAGAATTTACTTTCGGAAATATTGTGCAAATTTCTTACGCTGCGGGCATCACTGATAGTGTCAAAGTCAAAATCAAGTCAAATTATTTTATTGCCTGAGTGTTGTGCCATAACAATCGGCATTTAAAATCGGATGTCGATAATTAAATTAGGTGTTGTCGACGGCACGTACATCACATTTTAAAGCACCTTTATTAAATTTGTTGGTTTTTGGCATAGATTTAGATTTAGATTTAGATTTCTTTATTTCGCTATTACATCATAAAACAGTATACAATATTATATACAACATTATTATAGAGTCTATGTGTAAAAGGGATCGTCACTATTTTTTATAAATCTAATTAAATAAAATTATATAATGTCAAAATAAGATATAAATGTCAAAATAAGATATAAAATAATAATGTCATGATACATTATGTAAGTACCTATGCTAGGTAAATTTCTGATTTAAAAATTCGTCAACAGAATAGAATTCATTTTCCAACAAAAGGTCTTTCAGTCGGCGACTAAATGTTTCGTCATTTGTCTCATTTCGTAGGTCTGCGGGGAGGTGCTCGTAATACGTGGGGCCGATGACGCGCGGGTTTTTGTTGGCGAGTGCGGTGCGCCGGGGCACTGCACACAGCCGCCCCTCGTTCCTCAGTCTGTGTCCGTTGCCAGTTTTTTGTTTAAAACATGAATAATTTCTCCTGACATACATTATTATTTGGAATAAGTACAATGAATATAATGACATTACATTGTGCTTCCTGAACATATTTTTACAAGTGTGTCTCGGTTTAACCCGCGAAAGTATCCTTATCGCCCTTTTCTGCAGAATGAACACTCGGTCAGAATCCGTGGAATCACCCCACAGGATGGTACCGTATGACATCAGCGAGTGGAAGTACGCGAAATACGTCTGCTTTAGCACGCTGTCCGAAACCAGTGGCCGTAGCTTTCGCATCGCGTACGCTGCACTGCTTAGTCTGTCGCAGAGCGACTGGACGTGAAGCTTCCAATTGACATTGGTGTCGAGCGTGAAGCCCAGGAACTTGCAGCTATCGCACAGTGGGATTGAACTGTTCATACAGAGGGGGCGCGGCACGGGTCTGCCGGAGAAAAGCATAACATTAGATTTGGAAACATTTAACATAAGGCCATTCGATGAGAACCACTCTTGCAATTCCTTGCATAACTTTTCAATTTTGTCGTTGAGTTGTTGATATGTGCGCGCGCACACAACGACAGTGGTGTCGTCGGCGAACAGGACTACCAGGCCGTCAGTGATGGAGGACGGCAGGTCGTTGATGAACACCAAGAACATGGTATTTCCTAGAGCTGATCCTTGAGGAATCCCCACCGTCACTTCACCTGCTTCGGACCTGACTTTCCGGCCGCCGGCGACGACCTCGACAGTTTGTTTCCGGTTGCTAAGGAAGGATTTTAAGAGATTTTGACTGTTGTTCTTAATACCATATTGGTACAATTTTTCTAATAGTAGCTCATTTTCTATAACATCGAATGCTTTTGAAAGGTCACAGAATATTCCGGCTGTTTTATACTTGTCGTCAATCCCAGTAATTATAGTGTCTATTATTTGTTGTGCTGCACTAGTGGTTGACTTGTTTTTTCTGTAAGCGAACTGTCTGTCTGTAAGTAGGTCGTTATTCTCTAAATGTTGCATGATGCATGTCGATATAATCGATTCAATAATCTTTGATATGTTGGGGACGATAGTTATGGGCCTGTGACTATCCACTTTATCTTTGTCACCTTTCCCTTTGTAAACCGGACACACTCGTGTACTTTTAAGAACGTCGGGATATACCCCCGTGGAGAAAATATCATTTATTAGAACTATAAGCGCATCCGATAAGACTGGCCAGATGGACAACATAATATTCACCGAAATATCATAGATGTCAAGTGTGTTCGGTGTTTTCAACATAGATTTTAAGACTCGGTCGATAGTGTCGCGTGTCACTATGGGGAGTATCATTTCGGGAACATTTAAGTCATCTATATATTTATTTAAGTAGTTTATAGCCTTCCGTCGATCAGTTTGCAGCATAAATTTTGAAGTGACCGTCAGGAAATGGTTATTGAAACAGTCTGGAATTTTGTCGGTTGGTACGTGAGTGCCTTGCTCCGTTAAAATAATATTAGACGATTTGTTTTTTGTGGATATTTCATCATTGACAACTTTCCAGATCTCTTTTGTAGGATTTTTAGCATTTGATATACGTTTATCCGCGTACGCCTTGCGATCTCGTAGGTTAGTTGATTTTATTAAATCAGAATAATAATTTACACATTTTGATATTAATTCATTGGGGTATTGACGTCTCATTTCACAGAAGTCCTCAAACATTCTTATATAAATTTCTAGTTCGTCACTCACCCATGGAACATTGTTTATATTTTTTGGCATAACCTTTTTAATAGGGAAATGTATGTCAATGTAATATGTTAAAATACGAAATAATATGTTAAATTTTTCATTTATATTAATGTCAGGGTTAATAATAAAGTTCCAATCATAATTTGTGATGTCAATAAAGAATAGGTGGATAGAATTGTCTGTATAAAGTCGTCGTTCTATGTATTGATTACGTATTGAGTCAGGTTTGTTAGATTTAGAGGTGTTTAGTACAAACCGCTGGGCATTGTGATCGCTTATCGCGGTGTGTACCGGTGTCGCGGTGACGTCATCGTCGCCCCGAGCCACCAGCCCGCAGTCCAGTGACGTTACGCAGTCGTCGGTAACTCGCGTAGGAAAGTCAACGATGTTCTTCAAGTCATAACATCTTAACAGGTCATCTAATTTACGTCTAAGAGTATTGTCACTTAAGTAATCCACATTTAAATCGCCAACTAAGATAAACCTTTTGTTTTCGTCAATAAGTTTGTTTAACAGTATTTCGAAAATATTTAAAAATATTTGGAAGTCTCCTAGTCCAGTTCTATATATACATACAACAAGTAGTTTTGACTGTACTATTTCTATTGCACTAAACTCGCAGTGATACTCGACGGCGAGGCGCTGCAGGTCGCTCCTGTGTTTGTATGCCGTACCGTCCCGCGCGTACAGCGCCACCCCCCCGTGCTCAATGCGCGGGCGACAGTAGCTATTAGCGAGCTCATAACCTATAAGGCCAACTCGTGTTATTTCAGTAGACCGGCACCACGTCTCAGAACACGCAATCACGTCCGGCTTATATTTGTTGGCTAGGATGTTTAAAAGTCCGGTTTTGCTCGTGATTGATCTAACATTTTGGTGAATAACAGTGAACTGTTTTGTTTTTGTGTTAGTTAGATGTAATCTCGTTGTAGTGTTTAGTCGTTTACCGGTTTTGTGCGTGGATTTTGCAAGTTTTTTTGGAACAATAACATTGAACTTTCTAATAGATACGCCCTTTGGCCAGTGCTTGTTATCGCGTACATTCTTAACAGTGGAAGTGGGAATATCTAGCTTGAAGGATGCGTATTCTCCTCTGGTGGGCAGCTGCTCGCACTGGACATCTTTCAATTTTAGGCGTGTCCGCAAGTGGTTTATTATATCATCTGGCTTGGTGTCTGAACTGAAGTTGAACAAATGGAGGCTTGTTGTACGGGGAGGTGCAGCACGCAAGCCACATACCTTCTCCCCCCGGTTTCCTGACACCGTATCATCGTTCTCTGGACGGCTGACGTTGACTACAGAAGACGCTTTGGTTGGCGGTCTATTATTGACCGTTTCCCAGCGACGGGGGCCCTGGCGCTTGCTAGTACCAGGGGTTGCAGGAGATGGTGATGAAGCAGTGTCCTGATCCTGACTGGTCTTCTGTCCGTCGGTGGTGTTTTGTACAATGATGCCAAATGGTCCTGAGTCGTTCAGTGCATCAGTGTTCAGTATGTGAAGCTTGGCTGGAACTACTGTGTCAGTGAAATTGATGGTGGTGTCTTTTGGATCCTGGCGTTTTGGTGAGTGGTGAGTCTGCGTGATATTGTTTTTCACAGTTTCAGCTTTAGACGATGTTATTTGGTTGTCACGTATTGTATGTAAAATCTGATAGATCTCCGTCAGTTTGTTATTTTGCTGTGTGATGCATTCTTTTTGAATGTTTATAATAGAGTGACAGTCGTCTAGCTTCTGGTGCAAAGTCGAAATTTCAGTTTCTAAATTTGTAACGGTCTCCACCAACCTTTCGATGTTTGCAGATCTTGTCACAGGAGCCATTTTCTTGCGAATTTATTACAGACACACACTTCACTGATGTTTTTCACAGATTTAGTATATTAATTGGTAGATAAATGCGTTTTAATATATTTGAATAAAATAAATTACCGGAGAGCTTAAATTTTGTCAGTTAGCGCTAGTGGCGCCCCCTGGCGTATTATTATATTAGACGCTATACAATGTCATTGTTAGTACCTACCTATTGCATAGGAATTCAGATATCTTCGTTTAGATGTAACTATAAAGTCGTCTTCTAAAAAATGATTAGAACATATGGTGCTAGTTCTAGCAGGATACCAATCTTTTCTCACAGTTATATCAATCCATTTTACTTTTAAATCAGGATTCTTAGGAAAGCTGAAACAAATTCTAGGTCAAGTTCAGCAGGCATGAATTTTTTTCCAAATTGAAAGCTATTGCATAGAAAGCCACCTAGTGTCTAAACCTTGTTGTAGGTAAATGAAGGCATTTTTGCTTAGCGCTGCATATTTTCCGAATATTGGCTTATTTTTCGAAAATGTGTTAGGTCTATAGTATATAGTATAACGACCGTGTGGTATACACTACCTATCTAATTACCTACCTGCTGATAACGATTAATCATAAACAAACAATTAAAAATACTCTATCGATAAAATTATCGACAACGTGCAAGCATTATGTTTACATTTACACAGTGCTGGCCAATAAAGAAATTGAGATTTTGCTTCGAAATACACTCAATTTTGGATATTTTTAAGTTACCGATGAAAGGAAATTCCTGCATTTATTCCGTTCACTTTGCCACTTCGCAGCCGACAAGTTAGTATCGCACAACTCGGCATCTTTTCCTCATAATGCGCTGGAGCTACGACCGCCATGACAATTGTGCAAATACTGAGCCATAGAGGCGTGCACAGCTGACCTTTATATGTTCAAAAGTACATATGCTTGGCGCGCCTCCCCCCCCCCCCCCCCCCCTGTTCTGTGGGAAGCGGAGTAGCGGGAGGAGCTTGCTCATACAAATTTATAAGGAGTTTGAAAAATTAGAATGTGTGAGTGAGTCATAATTTTGTTTGACACGATTTTGACACCCATAGAATGCTTTTATTACTCATCCATAAGGAAGTGGCTAAATTTTTTTTGATGATTCATGGTATCAACAATCAACAGCAAATAAATATGTATGTTAATATATGTTGGAACACAGGCATGCCTTCTCAACGAGGGCGTACGGGCTACAGTCCACCACGCCATCCAGTGCGGGTTGGTGGACTTGACATTTCTTGGCCGTGTACAGGTTTCCTCACGACGTTCTAGAGCAGTCAGTAAGTGTACTCCAGTTTAGAGAGAAACCCATTCGACAGACTTCAAAAATGTTCCTGTTTTGAATAGACTATATTTATTTATTTCGACTAGCCTGTTGGCGTAGTGGTAGTAACCCTGCTTACTGCGCCAAAGACCGTGGGTTCGATTCCCACCCGGGACCAACATTTGTGTGATGAGCATAACTGTTGGTTTTCGGATTCTGGGTGTTTGTATGTATTTAAGTATTTATTTAAAAGTATTTATGAATGTTTATCAGTTGTCGAGTACCCATGTACAAGCTTCGGCTTAGTTGGGACTAAACAGCCGTGTGTAAATTTGTCCAAACATTATTATTATTATTATTTAGGGTGGTCCTATTTCAATTGGAAAAAATATTTCACGTCTATAAGTGTGGAAAATTCAAATTATTGACTGAACAAGTCGTCGGTGTACAAAAATTGAGTGAGAGTGTCAGTGGCGTAGGGGATAAGACGCGGCCTATCATATCGAAAGGTCCGGAGTTCGATCCCCAGCTGGGCCATGTACCAATGGGTTGAAGGAAAACATCGTGAGGAAACCTGTATACGCCGAAGAAGAAATTCTTAGGCGCATGTGAAGTCCACCAACCCGCACTGGGTTAGCGTGGTGGACTGTAGCCCGAACGATCTCGTGGAGAGGGTAGGCCTAAGCCCCAGCAGTGGGTGCAGCGGTGGTGCTTCTTCCCAGCTCTATATAACACCTTGGAGGCGGTGGTAGATAAAAAATTGACGTTGTATAAATGTACCTAGTGTACTTACATGCAATAAAATAGTTTTGAATTTGAATTTGAATTTTTGTGGGGACATTAATAGTCCGTTGATGTACAAAAATCATAAACTTTTACAAATAAGTCGGTCTCAATTTCTGTAAAAAAATGTATTATTTCATTAAACCGTTTATCAAAGACAAATAAAAGAACGAGACATCCAGAACCGGTATAACAACTCGAATATTTCAAATGATGCCCGTTTCCTTCATCCTTACTCGCAAACACACATAATCGCGCACACTCTCGCCAAACACTCACACACCCACAGGAATCCATCACTCATTCATAAATCTAACAACCCGTACTTAAATTTAAATTATAATATTTTTTTATTATTATTATTTTTTTTTTTTTTTTTAAATATATATATATACTTAACTTAGTTCTAAACACCTTAAGATGCATGTTTAATATTAAGTAAATCAATATTTTCCGCGGGGAGGAGGCCTGGCGTCCCGAAACAACAGGGTTATTTATAACCTTAGTTCGAGCGTCAGTCTCCATAACCATGACATATACAATCATCAGTACTCGCTGCATATTTGTACTACTAAGTCTACTTGCACTTGTGTATGTTCCATTATGGAGAAATAAATAACTTTACTTAACTTAAAAACATGACGCGAATTCCATGTTGTTCGCACTCTCACTGGCAGTGAGCCAGTAAAGTCGCCGATGGACATTTTCGGTTGCAGCGAAGAGCAGCTCAATAGTAATCAGCTATTTACTAGATGCATTTGGCAGAAAAAAGTTGCTTTTAAATTACCTAGAAATGTAAAATAGCTGCAATGAATAGATACAAAATTGCTGATGTAGTCCACGGTACTGACATAGCTGGAACCTACGAACCTATAACTTAGAATTAAGTCGTCAACAGCCTATTCATCTCCCCACTGCTGGGGCTCAGGCCTACCCTCTGAACGAGGGCGTGCGGGCTATAGTCCACCACGCTAGCCCAGTGCGGGTTGGTGGACTTCACATGCGCCTAAGAATTTCTTCTTCGGCGTATGCAGGTTTCCTAACAATGTTTTCCTTCACCGTTTGAGAGCAGTCAGTACATGTACTTAAGTTTCGAGAAAAAACCCATTGGTACATGGCCCAGCCGGGGATCGAACCTCGGACCTTTCGATATGACCTTAAGAATTAAGTATTACGTATAAATACGGATTTTTTTATATATGGATTCTCACATCCTCACAGACGGGCACGGAACAGAACTCATGTCCCGTGTGTAAAAAGAATGGTGAGACCAGGAAGGTTCGAATCTCTATGGAGACTGCATCTTGAATATTTAGTATGGGAACCAATGGTGCCATTCACAGGGGGGGGGGGGGGGGGCGGACAAAGGAAGCGGAGTAGCGGGAGGAGGTTGCTAATACAAATTTATATGGAGTTTGAAAATGAGAATGTGTGAGTGAGTCACAGTATTGTCATACATTTGACACGATTTTGACACACATAGAATGCTTTCTTTACGCCTCTTTAAGGGGCCGCGAGCACGCACCAAAGAGATCTTAACTCTATGGGTGAGACTGAGCGAAGCGAAAGAGGTGCGTCAGGATCGCGATACTTGGCGCTCCGTTCTTCCAGTCTTCCCGATCAGGGACTTGCGTGAAGATATGTATTTCCTTAGCACTAACATCATCAATCAATCAGACTCTATCACTATTGAAAATCAACAGCGTTGAGTTCAATAGACTAGATACTACGACTGAAAAACCCCTAGAGAATTATACTCTTTCAAAGAATACATAAACATAAAGTTCTAATTTCCAATTGTAACATTGACATGACATTTATTCCTAATTTTATATACTGTAGCGGGTAGAATGAATCGATGTCGTACTCGAATGAATCGATGTTGTAGTAGAGTGAATCGATGCCAGCCGCTATATAAACGAGACGTACCGATCGCACACAATCAGTTAGTTTCGAGCTCTCATGCGATAACGAAGTGCTGTCCGTTTACGTTTTGAAGTGTTTAACGTCTAAAGTGATCTCATATTCAGCTCTAAGTGTTAATTCTGTAATGTTGTTTCATGAGTTTGTTTTTTTAAGCTGGAATCGCTTACAATACATTATTTTATTATTAATGTAATGATGTGTAAAATTGACATTTTATATTTGGCGTTGACATTTTGTATTCCGTTTTTATTTTCTTTCTTTGACGATCACATTAACTTTGACCTTTACGTAAGCTACTATGTACTAGTATTTGTAATGTGTGTTAAAAAATCTAATCTAATCTACTTACTCCAGTTAAAGTAACTGGCTGCAGAACAGTAGACAAGCTAAAGAAAGGACGGAAGAAGTAACTCCAATAATGTTTTCAAGGGTCGAAATTTCGTCAAACTAATTTACATACTTTTCCTCTTAAGATTTTTCATTATCTTTTAATTAGCCTCCTCAAACATCCGAAGGTGGGGGCTTTGTGAATCCGGAGAAGGCGCGATCGAATAAAAAGTTTGTCAAATATGAGCGTGAGTTTGTTTTGACGCTAGGGTTCAGTACAATTGATATTCGTTAATGTCTTCAGATTAGAGTGTATCGACTAGTAAAATGTTGTGAAAATCATAAAATATTTTTTTACTCGTAAATAATTTATGACAAAGAAATTTTTAGTTAATGACTAGCCGTTTGTCGCGGCTTCGCCCGCATAAATAACCCCTTTCTGAGTGCACATAATACGAGGAAAATTTGTGCAAAATTTCAAGCATATAAGTAGGTAAGCTCAGCGGTTTGGGCTGTGCGTTGATCAGTTAGTGAGTGAGTCAGTTTCTTCTTGTATTCATATTGATATTTGAAGTTCAGGTACAGACCTACGACACTGTGTTAATATTCCAAAACTATTCGTTTCGAATTTGAAAAAAATACAATATACATTTAGGTGCTACGAATTACATCGCAAAACAGATTTATCGATACAATGATATAATACAAATCATTGAAAATAAATGTCATTCACCATTTCACTGTGGACCCCTAAAAAAGTAAACCTCTGACACAAAGCTTCATTAGGCAGGCTCGCGCTTTCTTCTTTATTTTTTACTCTCCCCCCCATTGTTTGCAACAATTTCGGTATTAAATTAAGTTTTATTGATACAAGGTACAGTGTAAATAGCAATTTAGCACGTTCGCAGCGGTAACTTTGGCCAAAAATTGAAATATGGCCGCGGCAATCTATTCGGTTTTCGGAAAACTTTTACAATCTGTGCCGTGGAGATAATTTGGATACTTTTAAATACATTTTTATGATTAACACTAGCTCGTTCTGGTGTTACACTTTTTTTTATTGCTACGGTGGCAAAAATCAGGCGGGCCCATAGACACCTGCAACACCCTGTGCTGGTGCGTTGCCGGCCTTGGTTGAGGGGCTTTTTTGTCTCTCTTCTTGAAGGACCCCATATCGTAGCGCTGTAGAAAAGCGGCAGAGGGAAGGTCATTCCACATTTTGCACGTGCGCAGCAAAAAAGACCGCGAGAAGCACACGGCGCTGGTCCGCCAGGGATCTATGTAATGTGGATGAACCGTATTTCTGACTACCACCTCTTCTGAGCTTATACTTTTCATTTTGTTTCAAGCTCAACATTGCAAATTGCCTGAACCAACAGAGAATTCAGCTATTTCAATCAACAAATGGGCGGTGTCTAGAGCGAGAGAGCGGCGCCAAATTGTAGCGTTCAACGCGCACCCTGTATAAATGTACTCTGCGGACACGCCTGTCTGTGACAAATTAATGGAGAGACTATCGGTGCTGGGGCGGGGCGCCAGTTCAAGCGGGCAGACATTATCGCTTCAAACCAACTAAAAAACCAAATGAAAAAAAAAAAAAAACAATACTTGGCTGGAATTCTGTGGATCTATTTGTAACACGCAGTCCGTCCTGATGAACACACATGCATGAAATTTTGGACAAAGATACTATTTATTTTACGTAGATTTTTAATAGTCATAAAATTTGCTTTTTAGGCGGTACCTCTCCGTGCTTGTGAGATAAAAAATTTTTTTGAAAGCAACATTTTTTGATCAGAAGGACCATTTGCGAGAAATCGACCCTGTTCAGGCAATACATCGTCATAATAATATTCGCTTTTTATATTAATTTTGACACAGTAATTAAGTATTTATGTATATTTTCTATCTTATATTAACTTATAGTATGGCCTGAAAAAATTACAATTATTCAAGTAGTTAAGCGACTACGCGTAGCACGTCACACACTGTTTTCTTCGCCACTACTGGGGCCACACCCTTAGTTTTCAGTAGAACTGTTGTTGATAGAAGACTACGCTTGATATTGATAAATCGTTCGAACCCTCTCCCTTTGAAGCGGAAATGTTTGCGAGCTTGACATTTCAATGTTAACTATTTGATATATGATCCTTGATAGATAAGTACCGACTTGCGTTCACGATAAATCTTCAACTCTTGGAATTTGAACACAGAAGGTTGTTTGTGAAAAACCCCTTTTAGCAATGAGATCAAATCAAATCAACAGCCTATTGATATGTCCCCACTCAGGCCTACCCTCTCAACGAGGGCGTTAGGGCTATAGTCCACCACGCTAGCCCAGTGCGGGTTGGTGGACTTCACAGTTCAGTCAGTTCGTATTGAGAGTTCATCCTTGAATGTCAAACGACAAACATCTCTGCTTATAATTAAAATATCATTTAAAAATCAAATTATACCTATTGAAAGTAATAAATTCATTGCAATTGTATCCAGAGTATATATTTTTTGGATTTAGAAAATCCCTATAAGCTATGGTTTCCTCCAGTAGCGGTGTCCGTCATTTAGCGGACGTAATACAGCAGTGAATGACGTCACTAGAGCGTTGTCTATGTAATCAAAATGGCGCGGTTTCCTAGAGAGCTGTCGTCGTTTAGTCCATTTGTTCTAGTGACGTCATTCACCGCTGTATTACGTCCGCTAAATGACGGCACCGCTACGCTAGGAAAACCAAGCTTAAGGAGTATCGGTGGGTTATGGTGGAGGCTCCGTGTTAGTTGGTGTGTTGTGCGAGCAGGTACGTACCTCCGGACGCCGCGAGCAGGCCGCGCGCGCGCAGCAGCGCCAGCAGCAGCAGCGGCAGCAGCGGGCGGCGCCGCATGCCGCGCGACCCCCCGCGCCGCCGCGACCCCCCGCCCCCGCCCCCGCGCTCGCCCTCACCTGCAACCAATCAAAACAATAGAGTTAGTATACTAGCTATAGAGCGCGCGCATCGCTCATTGCCCATTGTGCCAAGTGTAAGCAGGTGTTCTATGGACGCTTCTATTATAGATTTTTTCTAGATCGTTCTTTTCCGTGAATCGTGTTTACAGCTTGGCACTGCACATTTCACCATGATTACTCCAAATCTAAATAAATACCGGCGAGAGCAACAATCAGCGCTACTGACGTGTTGTGACTAGTAGCGTCGCCCCGAACATTTCGAGACTGTTCAGACCCGTGCTTACAGTTCGGACTTGCTAACGCGCGCTCTATGTATACTAACAACTCTCTGATCAAAACACACATCATTGTTGTTACATATTCATTCATACACTATATCTTAACATAGTCATTAAGATAGCAAAAATAAATAAATAATTTTCTAAGCGATGTTTTTATTTCAATCGATTTGTCCAAGAAGTTTCAAATCTCTTTGGTCGCGCGCTCGCTCCCTGTGGAGATCGCATCTTGCATATTTAGTATCGGACCCTATCGTGCCATTTACAGGGGGGGTGCGGACAAAGGAAGCGGAGTAGCGGGACGAGGTTGTCAATACAAATTTATATGGAGTTTGAAAATGAGATTGAATATTGTAATCCATTTGACACGATTTTGACAGCCATAGGATGCTTTTATTACTCATCCATATGGGAGTGGCTAAATTTTTTGATTCATGGTTGTTACATATTCATTCATACACAATATCTTAACATAGTCATTATGATAGCAGAAACAAATAAATTATTTTCTAAGCGATGTTTTTATTTCAATCGATTTGTCCTAGGAAACAGGTGTACGAGTTCAGCTCTATGAGGACTTTCTTCCCTTTCATCATATAATGTTGTTCAAAGGAATCACGACATCAGATGGATCAAACATCTCAAAAAAAACTGAACTCTTTACAGATAAAAGAAAAACAAAAGTTTTTGTGTTAAAACGCTCTCGGCAAATCGCGGCTAAATGAACCCATGTCTTTTCTAAAAATCTTTTTTTACCTTGGAGTGATTTTCGCTGGAGGGTCGTTGACAGACCGAGGGGTGGTCCAAGTCGAGAAAGGAAAGCAAAAGGTACAAATGCTTCGTCTCAAAAATCTTACAAATATCAAAAGCGTTGTATCCATGTTGTATCTATCATCCTGTAGACATCCACTGCTGGACAAAGGCCTCCCCCAATGATCTCCACGACGCCCGGTCCCGCGCTAACCTCATCCAGCCCGATCCCGCGACCTTCACCAGATCGTCGGTCTGCCTTGTGGGAGACCTGCCTACGCTGCGTCTGCGTGATATGGAAGTTGCTTCAGAACCTTAGTCATTCATTTGTTCACATTCAAATGTTACTATTCTACCAACATTCATTGATGAGTCTCATTCCACGCACAACCAACCTCTCACTGCGGCGAAGACACCCCTAGCCGTCAGAACCTGATCAGTCTTGTGAGCCTGCTTGACTGGCAGTAAGAAAAGCCAACCACCAACCACCATTATCATCAAATCCATCCACTTCCTTCCAACCATCAGCTTGATGTTACCCTAGGTCTCATGGTAGAATAGAATAGAATAGAATAGAATATATCTTTATTTGTAGAAACGGGTACAATAGATTTTATAATTATTATAATGCAGACCTCCGTGACTTGCCCTTACTGAGCATACAAATTATAAATCATTGATTCTAATAACATTCAAAAAACATTCAAAAAATGGTAGCAGGTATCCCGTACATATTTATATATATGTATACATATGTATGTCTACATATGGCTATAGTATCAGTATACTTACAGATGTAATGGTGTGATAGGGTAATGAACATGAAAGCATACACACTCATCCTATATAACATACATAATACATACATATATATATATTTTTATATATACAAAGACACACAAACATTCTCAAACATGATAATAATAAATAAATAAAATAATTTCATAATAATTAAATACACATTAAATACGTATTTGGATTAATTAACTTGATACATTTTTCTTTTGTAAATCAAACATAGCATGTAACTTATATATACTTTTGAATTTGAATTTGAATCTTATAATAACTTATTTATTACAGTGTCTGTCTAGTATTATAACATTTATCAGTATACATACTATTGTGTTTAACGAAATGTAATTGAATTTGTTTGAATAAAAATTGAAAGAAATAGGTGAAAGAAATAGTATAGATAAAAATGTACCTCTCTAGACAGCTGTTATGTTATGTCCTCGAAAGCCCAATAACTTGAATATCTAGTTAGGTTATTCCCCCTAAAATACCACGTCCCGTTCAGCGATTTCCCGCTTCTGCTTATCATTTTGGACTTCCTCGAAGGGTCCAGGCCATTGTCCACTAGGGGACTATAAACTGACAATTCAATTACAAATGTAACGTGCGGAACCCAAGACGTCGGTCACGGGACGCTATTGACCCACTCGGCGTCTCACTGCTTTGTTGCCAGGGGGATCATAGTAATGCAAGTGCTCATTCAGGAGTTGCCATGTTTATAAATGGCGGATGGAAGGAATCAGGTTTGGTGTAGTGTAGAATTTTTTAAATTGCAGTGTTCTTTGGATTGATTGGACTTTTTCTCTTTTATTGTGGTAGAATGTCTCTTCGCGAAGTCTCCTAGAGTTTTGAAAAAAGTTTTCATCGTGGATAGTTTTATTAATTAGATTTTGAATAATGTTGTTTTTAACAATATTGTGGTTATTAATTTGCATAATGTTGTTTTTCATTACTCATACTCTGAAAGTAGGTCTGAAGTTGCCTGAGGAGCGGGTTGAAAGTAATACATCTCAGCCCTAGGGAGAATCGTTTTCAACTGACAGCTGTCAAATTATATTTAAAAAAACTAGTACTATTTTGACATTTCTATTGGACCATGATCCAACTGTCTATACAGCCACTCAATTACAGCGCGATGTAAAATTGAAATAACATAAAGTTATGTAATAATTAGAGAATATATATTTTTAAATGACTTTATTATAATTATTACTGTCAACTATTTCTTTAAAATAACATAGATTTGGGCAAAACATTTACCATTTTTTCAATGATGGAAATGAAAATTAATGGCAGAATAGCTGGCCGGCCACAGAAAAAAAAACAAAGTAGACGGGAAAGCGGCAATCCGATCTTCATTTGTTTTTTCGAGTTATAGAGTTTTATTTATACTTCCGTATAGCAGAGATTTGTATTAACACTCATTTTATGTTTTTGTTTTTCATCATCATCATCATCATATCAGCCTGTAGACGTCCACTGCTGGACAAAGGCCTCCCCCAAGGATCTCCACGACGACCGGCCCTGCGCAAGCCTCATCCAGCCGGGTCCCGCGACCTTCACCAGATCGTCGGTCCACCTTGTGGGAGGCCTGCCTACACTGCGTCTTCCGATACGTGGTCGCCACTCGAGAACCTTTCTGCCCCAACGGCCGTCAGTTCTACGAGCGATGTGCCCAGCCCACTGCCACTTCAGCTTCGCAATTCTTTGAGCTATGTGTTTTGTTTTTACTTTCAGTGTATTCTTAATGAAAAGCACAATGTTTCCCTCGGGTTCAAGACTTATTTAGAGGTCCCTCGAACTATTGGCGCCCGACGCGTAGCGACAACGACAACCCCGTCTCGGGACTTAAATAAGTTACTTTCACACCTAGGTTAACAATGTACTATTGTTGTTTGCTTCTTTAATGTTGTTTTTATTGTTAACATTTTTTCTTGATTTTTTAATCGACAAGTTAGTCATTTCGTAGACATGACTGTCTTTAGAAAGGATTTCAATCCTTCCAAACGAGTTTGTCCACTTCCTAACTCGTCCACTTTCTAACTTGTCCATTTCGTCTTCGTCCACTTACAAGAAATGGTTTCTTGTACCACTCGGAAGGTATAAAGTAACCAAGAATTCTTATGCGATATCGTTTTTTATCAGATAAACAGTCTTACCAATTATTTTCACATAAAATTAATTCTATGTAAAATAAATTGTCAAGTTTTCCTCAACTTAATCAATATGAAAGACCAAAAGAATCTCATTACTTATTTTTAAATACATACAAAGGGCAATGAGAAAGTTACTTTCAAGAGTATAAAAGTGTACTTATAAGGGTATTCTAGGAATCGGTAAGTACGTTTGGTCGCTCAAAGAAATGTTTTCGGAGACATTTCCGACTTATTTCCTTTTTCTAAGAATCCTTTGCTTTGTCAATTTATGTTCTCAGAGTGCGCTTGTGAATAAACTTAACTTTCATCGTTACATTTTAAAGGTTTTACTTTTCTGGAAAAACTAAGCGATTTTTTAGGTTTCCTCCGGGTAGTAAAGGTCTCGGGTGGCGACCACGTATCGGAAGACGCAGCGTAGGCCTCCCACATAAGGTGGACCGACGGTCTGGTGAAGGTCGCGGTACCCGGCTGGATGAGGTTAGCGCGGGACCGGTCGTCGTGGAGATCCCTGGGGGAGGCCTTTGTCCAGCAGTGGACGTCTACAAGCTGATATGATGGTAGTAAATTAGTTCCAAATATTTTTAAAATTTTTTGGCCTCAATTTTCTATATTCTAGTAGAGGCTAATTTAAATATAGGCAACAATCGCTTACAGTCACCATTGTGAATAGAGCCTTACACCTCATTCACTTTACAAATTCCCCATAAATTTCCCATCAAAGGCCTGTCTGTGGATTTGTTAGCGACAATGGCGGTAAGTAGGTATCACTAGCAGAGGATCCACAGTGATCTCCCACTGATCCCCCGGGGGTTGGGGGAGGGGGCCGAGAGGGGCCGAGGGGGGACAGGTGTGGACCCATTGTCGCGATGAATGGTCCCCTCGTTCCTTTGTGGTGACAGTATATTTTGATAAAAGACTCGGCACGTTATTGAGACGGAATTGGTGTTTTGAGATTCATTGTAGCAAGCTTCAGGAGAAATATGTGGTTTGATGTTACTTTGGTACGATATGTAACAAGATGCGAATTTTATTTACGTTTCGCCTTTTAGAGATGCACTGACGCAATCAACTCTATTGTTAATGAATTTAAACAATACAGGTTGAATGTGTTTGATATTCTACATCGCCTTTTCCAACTAAATTATCGATAAATCGTGAAATATGAAAAAAATTGTAAACTATAGGTATTAGGTAGATAAATACATACATATCTTGACGCTATGTCCCTGGCGGTGTAGGCAGAAAGAACGGAGCGCCAAGTATTAGGTAGACAGGTACTTAAATAAAGCCTTACTTTGATTCAGATTTTGTTAATTATATAATTATTTACGGGTCTTACACACGTACAAGTTTTATTAACCTTTTCCCGATGTTTCGACCAGGTCACACTGGCCGTGGTCACGAGCTGACGAGTGTGTTAGACCCGTAAATATCTATATAATTAAGAATACAAAGCGCGAAAGTCTAATTTTGTTGTTTTGAAAGTTTAAAAATATATATAGTTTGGGGTTAGATAAGATAAGTTGTGTGTGGAGATACATCAAACCCTGGGGCAAGACTTTTATACTACTTTTTTTACCGCGATGAACTACCCTGCGCAAGCGAAGCCGCGGGCAACAGCTAGTCTATACATAGTAGTATTTCGTTTAGATCCAGCACCAGACAGTTTGCCTTAAAGCTGCTTTGTATCGGCCATGCATTCTGACATATATTTTTTTATTGCTACGGGGGCAACAAGCATGCCTCCTGATGTTAAGAGGTCACCGCCGCCCACAGACACCTGCAACACCCGGGGGTGCTGGTGCGGCGCCGGCCAAGGTTGAAGGGCTCTTTTGACTCTCTTCTTGAAAGACCCCATATCGTAGCGCTGTGGAAAAGCGTCAGAGGGAAGGTCATTCCACATTTTGCACGTGCGCAGCAGAAAAGAACGCGAAAAGCGCACAGTGCTGGTCCGCCAGGGATCTATGTAATGTGGGTGAACCGTATTCTGACGGCGCGCAGTGCCATGTGTCAGTGACATGTGTTTGTCAAGTAAAATCATAATGCACAACAATTTCATTACATCCAGAGCCCCAACTTTGAGGCAAGTCGCACCTGCCTTGAGTTTGTGTTTCAAAGAGAGCGGTGGCCGCGGGCGGGTGGCAGAGTTACCCAGCTGCCAATTACCTTATTGCGGCTCTGCACGCCGACTTTTGAGATAAGAAAAACTGCATTGCATTCTTATTAGATTTTCGGAAAATTCAAACTGAACAGAAATATAGACAGACAGACAAAAATGGATAAAAATGCTTAATCGGCCTCTGTCATTCGTACGTAAGATCCCGACCTATTTGTTACATATTTAATGTATACAGACAACTTTTCTATACTTATTAGATGTATAACAACCTAATAATTTTTCGAAATAAAATTACTGTTTTTATAATGTCCGGTATCGACGCCTTGACTATTTTTTTTGAAAATCTATAAGTAAAATGCAGTTTTTTTTATCTCTAAAATCGGCGTCATGGTTCCCTAAAGCAAAATTAACTTCGCCATACTGAGCTTATTTGTTATGCAAGGCTGCAAAGTTGGTTATTTTGTGCGAGTACTAGTATTGAAAACTGAAAATAAAACTGAGCCGGTGAGGTGAAAATTTTCACTAGTATACTTTGTCATTCGAAATCTGCGTGGAAAACTGCACCTGGAAAAAAAATTAAAACTTTTCTTCTAATTTGTAGAAGGTGGACATTTAAAGAAGTCGTTAATTCTAATTGTGGTTATTATTAATTGTGGTTCTAAACCGCCGAAAGGATTCAATTCACCTAGTATTTTTCTCGCTGTAGTGAGGTTGTGTGTTGCGCTCGGCAGCAAAGTTATTTTGCGTCTCGTACCTTGAAACCCTCGCTACGCTTAGGATTCTATCTTTAAACCACAAACGAACTCAGTATTCAATACTAGTACTCGCACAAAATAACCAACTTAGCAGCCTTGCATAACAAATAACTATTGTGTACCTCGTTCATACAAAAATGAACTGTTTTTCTACTGTTAACTGAAAAGCGCCCAAAAATAACTGTAAAAGCGGTTAAGTCTAACTGTAAAAGCGCATAAATCTAGCTCTGAAAGCGCTTTAATCTCACGACACACGGTAGCCAGCGCAGCAAACGCTCTCAGATACGTGAGAATGTGCAAATTTGAGTTATTGAGCACCTGTGACGTTGTGTTCGCTCCCACACGACCGACTTTAGGTAAATACTGTGCTCTGCCAGGATAAATACTGCTGCCTCAGCAGGGAGGGATGTTTGTCTTACTGCATCGTATTCAGTTATACTGCGCTAATAATTATTTATTGTATAAATTATGAGGAATTCACTTATGTTAACGAACTTGAGGTTCAGTTTTATACGAACTTGCCAGCTACTAGTAAGAATGCTTTATGTTTTTTGGATTTTTTTTTTCATCACACTTGCTCGTTAAGGGTGATAATTATATGAGTGCCTAGATAAACACAATGGCCTATATATACCCGCGGGAGAATAATGATAATCAGTACAATATTATTACCCCTAGGGGCTGAAATGTGTAGCTGGCTGTACTGAACTGGTTTATTAAATTAAGTTAAGTTTTTTTTTTTTTTTAAGTTAAATTGAGTAGTTAACTTGACTTGACCTAATAGACTCTCGTTAGTAATATCCTACTTACTACCCTAAATGCACACAATACTAATATACATAGGTAGACGGATAATTAGAAACAGGGCAAGATTTTCGAGAGAGCAGATGGAGGACTTTTAGATCGCTATAGACATCCAACTGATCAGATAAGCCGTTTGAAAGCAGCATCGTCATGATTCCTTAACTTTTAGATTTTCATACATTTTGATGCCATTTTGCGGGTTTTTTCCTTCATAACGATGCTGTTTCCAAACAGCTTATCTGATCAGTTGAATGTCTATAACGATCTAAAAGTCCTCCATCTACTCTCCCGATGACCGTCATCAGTTCATGCCCCGATCAATCCTTCACGGAGAACCATGGCTTCAAAGTGACCTCGATTGTTTGAAAATCGTGCCCTGTTTCCAATTATCCGTTATGTACATAGATAGAAACAGAAATATGGAAAAATGTTATTTCTGAGATACCTACCTTAACAAACTGGAACTACACGACGTAGAATTTGCTTACTTTTATTAAGATTTTAATCATGTAATTTTATACGGCTCCGGGCACCTAACGAAAGTCGGCTAATGTCAATAGAAAAAGCGAATGTAGACTGAGCAAAGTCTAGAAGGAGAACCGTTTAAACATAATCTGCGACACTAAGACCCGCATAAATCTCTCAACCATCGCCTCTAACTCCATTAATCACGAAACCTTTTCTCGCAGACTGTAGATAAGTAGATCCAGAACGCATAGCAATTTCATTAGTTAACACCGAAGTTTCGATCACCAAGTCAGCTCCAACTCTCCAACTCGCACCTTCCTCGCGTTTGTACTTCAAAGAGACGATGCAGCAACTTGTGAATCTTCCTTACAATATTCTCTGCAACTAACTGTAAGGAAATTTGACTTCATTAAAATTTTCCGTCTAGTTTCTGTAGTTTGTTTTATCGAACTGCAGAGCCTTCTTTAGTCTCAGTAGTCGATTGTTTAGTCCGGTACGACTACTGAGCCTTCTTTAGTCTCAGTAGTTCGATTGTTTAGTCCGGTACGAACTACTGAGCCTTCTTTAGTCTCAGTAGTTCGATTGTTTAGTCCGGTACGAACTACTGAGCCTTCTTTAGTCTCAGTAGTTCGATTGTTTAGTCCAGTACGAACTATTGAGGCTTCTTTTGTCTCAGTAGTTCGATTGTTTAGTCCGGTACGAACTACTGAGCCTTCTTTAGTCTCAGTAGTTCGATTGTTTAGTCCGGTACGAACTACTGAGCCTTCTTTAGTCTCAGCAGTTCGATTGTTTAGTCCGGTACGAACTATTGAGGCTTCTTTTGACTCAGTAGTTCGATTGTTTAGTCCGGTACAAACTATTGAGGCTTCTTTTGACTCAGTAGTTCGATTGTTTAGTCCGGTACGAACTACTGAGCCTTCTTGTCACATAATAGTTCAATTGCTTTGTCCGGTAACGAAATACTGAGTCTTTTTTTTCAGTAGTTTGATTCCTTTATACAACCGAGGCTAAGAAAACCCCCTCTTAACCGAACTATTGAAGTTCGGTTAGGGACCATCCATATCTATCTGTGGGGACACAAGATATTACTATCTCTTTCTAATGTTAAGAGCTCCTCTCAACCGTCGCCGGTTGCGAAGCTAATATTGTAAATATTATTAAGGACAATTGTTAATAAAATATGCATCTACAGATCATCAGTTGTTTCATTTCTCACCTGCAAGCAGTGACCCCAAATATCTAACCTAACTGAACTACTAGTCTTCATGTGGAAGGAATCCTATTCAAACCGACTTGTTTGCTGTAACAGCCACGAAAGTTTCAAATGCTACATTTTAACCCCAAGTCGACCAATCAATAGCTGAAAATGACGAAGAGCGCGTTCCCAATTCATATTCAGTTAACGCTCCTAAAAACGAAAGTGGCACACGATTGGGGGCGGTTCCGGCGAAGTTAGAAACAAGTGCGAGCGTTAAAATGGTTCCCTAAGTGACAACCGATCTCTGCTCGAGAGACCCGAAAGTTCGCAACTCGCTGCGATGTCGCGAGATTCCGATCGAGAAGTAATTGAATTTTTCCTGATTAGATTACTTTTAATAAGTTGGTCGTGCGATGGGTTTTAGGGCAGTGGCTAAAGTTGGATGCCCTAGTTATAGCTGGTGGAAGGATTTATTAAAATAAATCTTTATTTTAGTCATCTACAGCCTATTAATCTCCCCACTGCTGGGGCTCAGGCCTACCCTATCAACGAGGGCGTTCCGCTACGCTAGCCCAGTGCGGGTTGGCGGACTTCACATGCGCCTAAGAATTTCTTCTTCGGCGTATGCAGGTTTCCTCACGATGTTTTCCTTCACCGTTTGAGAGCAGTCAGTTACTTAACTTATTTTAGTCATTTCGCAGTAAAGACTTTGATTTAAAGTCTAAAATTCTGTGAAAGGTAGGACTCGCAATAAACAGATTTTTTTTCTTTAAATACAAATTGTTACTGAGTTTAAAAACTGAACAAGTGCGATTAGGACTCGCACCCTGAAGGTTCCGTACAGACTTAAATAAGTATGTAGACAGTTCAACATCCATGAAAGTTTGATAAAACTGTTTACGATTTTCGGATTTTTTTCATTTTTTTTACTTTTTTTATACTTTGCTTCTTGCCTTTCATGAATCTAGGTCAACCGGAAATACCATAGGTTTAGAATATTTACTGTAATAATGTCCAACCTGATAAACCATGCTCGAACTGAAAAATGTCCAAACTAATAAGTGAGTATTGAGAGACTGAGGTCTAGGCTCAATTGGGTTCGCTAAACCTGAGGAAATGTTGTACAAAATCGTTCAGTAGTTTGGTAAAAAGAAGTGTTTTTCTTGAGCAGATTTTATCCAAAACTTAGAATTTCTGAAATTTTATTGAAAGAACGAATTGAAAGACGCTCAAAATATGCGCCTCCCCCATCGATTTTCGTGACCTCAGATTCATCTTTAGGGTCGCATAAACCCATTCCCGTAGCCACATTTTAACCTTATCAAATACGGCGTGCAAGACGAGGGTTGTTCTTATGACGTAAGCGACCACTAACGAACCCCCAGGCCGCAAGGCTGCGAGGGGATGAAATATGTTGGGGGCGTAAAGGTAACGCGGTTGTTTATAGATTGTATGGTGGTAAAGATGCCATGACTCCTGTCACAAAATGCCGTAAGCGCCACTGATTTAAACGTAAAGAGAGAAAGCAAAGAGGACGCACTAAAATAACAATGATAATCAGAGAGGGACACACTTATTACAAAAGTGGTAAGAGTAAGCCAGACAGATATAATATCTTCTATCTCTTTCTACGTATGCGAATTTTTCCCAACAACAAACCACCACAGACAAGAAAATACTCGATGCTGTCAACAAACAACAGCCCGACTAAAATAGATAGTGTTTGTTTAGTTTGACCAGCTATGTAAGAAGCGTCTTCTCAAATTATTGGGGTAAAAGACTATTGCTATTTCATGCTATACGCTGAGTGCGGTTCTATGGGATACTAGTTCTATGGATTTAAAGGAACAGATAAATTTTCCGCGACATTGTCCGAATCTAGAAAAAATAATATAGAAAAAATCATTCAAATCGATTCACAATCGATGAAGATATAGCGTAACATACACACAGTCGAATTGAAATCTCCTCCTTTTGGAACTCGGTCAAAAACAGACACAATTTAGGTCACATCTCTCTTCTAACAGTTAGAGTTCCCTAGCTTTAAGTTGAAGAAAACCATTTCGATTCAAGATCCGAGAGAATTACGTGCGGGAACTTACATAATTATACCCAAGGTTCTTGCGGAAAGGGGATAAAAAAGAGACGGGGATATTAGCGAAGTTCTGTCTTTGTTACATCCTAATGACCTTTTTCAACCTCGATCTGGTGTCAACTGAAGGTCACGGGACTCTAGAGATTAAAGTTTCACGGAAGACAGTGTCGAATACTGAACAGCGTGTATTGAACCACGGCTTTAGGGGTTCACACCAACTTTTGTATAATTTTCTTGTCTTATTATAATATGTAGGTAGGTACCTACTTTTGACTTTCAGCGAATGCGCCACGTGGACGAAATAATTAATTAATAAATAAAAAGTTACCAACGACTCGCGACTACTACTTGCAATTCTGGTTAGACAGGATCAGGCAACTAAATAAATCATCATCATAATATCAGCCTGTAGACGTCCACGGCTGGACAAAGTCCTCCCCCAGGAATCTCCACGACGACCGGTGCTGCGCTAACCTCATCCAGCCGGGTCCCGCGACCTTCACCAGATCGTCGGTCCACCTGGGAGGCCTACGCTGCGTCTTCCGGTACGCGGTCGCCGCTTCATTCATCCATCCATCCATTCATTCATTGATCCGTTCATTCATTGATCCATTCATTCATTCATTAATTCATTCATTCATATATTCATTCATTCATTCATTCATTCATTCATTCATTCATTCATTCATTCATTCATTCATTCATTCATTCATTCATTCATTCATTCATTCATTCATTCATTCATTCCGTTAGCCTTACAAAACCCCTAGTCTGGATTCTATTTAAATGGATCAGGTAATACTAGTAATAATGAATGACAGGTCGGGAGAGAACACTCAAAATAACAATAGCTATTGAACATCAACAAACGTCCCTCTTTGATGTCGATATGAAATTTTAATCCTCAATTACTGGACTTCAACGTCTTCCGACTTGTCTTAACGAGACATTCGAAACTTTCCGTTCGTATTTAATTATTCACCTCGTCGTTGATGAGTGTTGTTCTAATTTATTTTTAAATAGCTCTCTGAGTAGTCGTGAGCCTGTGGAACGGACGTTTACATAAAATTTTTTTTTAATGCAAATGTTTGTTTGGTTCGCAAAGAGTAGAGTAGAAACATGAGGATAAGCCGGTCATATCTTCTCGTCGCATTCATCATCATCATCATATCAGCCTTTAGACGTCCACTGCTGGACAAAGGCATCCCCCAAGGACCTCCACGACGACCGGTCCTGCGCTAACCTCATCCAGCTGGGTCCCGCGACCTTCACCAGATCGTCGGTCCACCTTGTGGGAGGCCTACACTTCGTCTTCCGATACGTGGTCGCCACTCGAGAACCTTTCTGCTCCAACGGCCGTCAGTTCTACGAGCGATGTGCCCAGCCCACTGCCACTTCAGCTTGGCAATTCTTTGAGCTATGTCGGTGACCTTGGTTCTCCTGCGGATCTCCTCATTTCTGATTCGATCTCGCAGGGAAACTCCGAGCATAGCTCTCTCCATTGCCCTCTGGGTGACCTTGAGCCTTCTTATGAGGCCCATAGTGAGGGACCACGTCTCGGTACCGTATGTCATCACTGGCAACACACACTGGTCGAAGACTTTCGTCTTGAGACACTGCGGTATTTGGGACGAGAAATTCGTCCCAATACCATAATGCATTAAGGCAAAAGTCCTTGATCAGTGCGTTCTACCCGTAATGACGTACGGCCCCGAAACGTGGACACTGACAGTGGGACTAGTCCGAAAACTCAAAGTCGCTCAACGGGCTATGGAATTAGTCATGCTAGGAGTTTCTTAGAAAGACAGGATCCGCCAGAGAACCAAAGCCTTCTCATACGCATAGGTCATGTACCCAGTTAAAGTGGCAATGGTCTCATCTGGTCCACAGACCACGACTGGGCCCCGTGACGCTCTGACGTGGTAGCCTTACTGTGATCCAAATAAAGTTGAGATTGTCACAAAAGTGTATAACTTGACGAGAGCTTGACTGTACTAGTTAAGTACTGAACCGATAAAAGATTCAAACGACCTCCACCGCGGGGACGTCAAGCAATAACTACGAGGTCAATCATCGGGCAGGGTCAACCACCCGAAGGTCGCAGACACGACCTGTTATGTAAAAACGGTCGTAACACCCTCACGACGTCACCGGGCTGCAGACAGCGACCAAAAAAGAGGCTTATCTATGGGCGGAAGCTGTCAGTGAATGAATAATTTAAACGTCGGTTGCACCTCCCCCCAACCCCCCTCCCGGAGACGCGATCAATCATTCCGCAGGATGAATGGAGCATTGTCGATATTTCAAAGCTTCCTGTCTAAACAGGCAAGAGTTATTACGACAGCCCAGCCCTATCGGGTTTCTTGAGGATTTTAAAATTGATTGACTTTTTTAAATTCTGTTTTTTTTCAGGGTTGCCAACAAGATTTAGGGCTTCTTTCACCACTTCCTGATATTGTTACAGATAGTAATCTTAGTGATAAACAAATCTATCAGATAAATCTGTGTGATAGACTATATAAAATATATAAGATATAGGCAATCAGATACCTGTGAAACCAAAAAAATAGGCTATCTGTCAGATAACCTGCAGATAGGGTATCTGGGACTTTATCAGTAAGCGGTGTAAGAGGCCCTTACACTCTTACATGCCAGTACAGATACAGAAGAATCTTAGTGCTGCCTTGATTAGAGGCTGCCACGTCATGCATAATTATATAGAAGTGACTGGATTTACGATTTTTGTGACTTGTAAATAATTTTAAAGTAAATGAAATAGTAAAACACGAACAGAACCTTTGTCAAAAACAGTGAGAAAACAAAGCTCAGATAGTAATCTTGGAGATAAACTAATCTATCAGTTAAATCTGTGTGATAGATTATATAAAATATATAAGATATAGGCAATCAGATACCTGTGAAACAGACCAAAAGAAGATATCTGGTAGATAACCTTTATATAGGGTATCTGGGACTTTATCAGCAAGCTGTTTAAGAGGCCCTTACACTCTTACATGCCAGTACAGATACAGAAGAATCTTAGTGCTGCCTTGATTAGAGGCTGCCACGTCATGCATAATTATATAGAAGTGACTGGATTTACGATTTGTGTGACTTGTAAATAATTTTAAAGTAAATGAAATAGTAAAACACGAACAGAACCTTTGTCAAAAACAGTGAGAAAACAAAGCTCATAGCTCTAGTGAAAATACTATCTGAAAATACATAAATATTTATCTGAAAATACGTCGATTTTGTTTAATTTTGAGTAATGTCTCTTCTAACTATTTCAAATTCAAAGCTTCCTTGGATGATAGCCCGGAGAGATGATAAAACTGGGAACAGGCTGAAAGGATACAGTTTTAAAACTATATGTTTTAGTAAAGTATGTCCCTATAGCGGGGAATTTATCCCCTATAGCTTTGGGTGCGATTCAAGCTACTTCCAATTATCCAAGGTCAAACGCAAAACATTATCTCGTATAATGTTACGAAAAATATTTTCGCTAAAACGTTTCTGGGACAAACATCTCTCCGGCCGAATTCCCCGGCAGTACATTCGGGGGAGAAAGCCCGTCATTTGTAGAATTAACGCAATCTTTGCTGGAGACATCTTTAACAAGCTTACGTTTCTCGCGCGAGCTGCCACCGGGCGGGGCCACTAAGGCGGAACACAGACAGGGCGGCGGCGGTGCGAAAGCGTCGCGGTAATTTTTTTTAATGTTAGAAATAGAATGGCCTTTTACATCAGAGCGGCGCGGCGGCGGTGCGACGGCGAAAGCGACAAAACCGCGCGCACAGATTTGACGTTTTAATTTGACAGATTTGCGCAGACAGGCGTTGCGGAGCGGCGGCGGCGCGTTGTATTCCTTTGTAGTGTATGAGAACCCCTACACAGAGCGGCGCGGGCGCGGCGCGGTGCGGAGCGTTCTTCATACAAACCGCCGCCGCGCCGCCGCCGCTAGCGGTATTCCTGTCTGAAGGGCTCCGCTTTTTATTCGCTTTCCGCAGATTCGCCGCCGCAACGCTTTCGCAACGCCGCCGCGCTGTCTGTGTTACGCTTAAACGTGCGGGCGGGTGCTAATAATAAACCGCGTAGTGTCAGTAGTACCATCGAGTAGTACCACTGACAGCGCTACTACAGAACTCTGTAATGTGCCTGCTTACCTGTCTCTATTGTTGACTGTACCATTGATGGTACAAGTGACACAACTTTGTATCGTTAGTACCATCAATGGTACTAGTGACCCTAATTTAAGATCTGTTCTTTTGCTTAGCGTGCCGTGCCCATAGAGTTAGTATACTAGCTATAGAGCGCGCGCATCGCTCATGGCCCATTGTGCCAGGTGTAAGCACGTGTTCTATGGACGCTTCAATATCGATTTTTTCTAGATCGTTTGTTTCCGTGAATCGTGTTTACAGCTTGGCACTGCACATTTCACCATGATTACTCTAAATCTTAATAAATACCGGCGCGAGCAACAATCAGCGCTACTGACGTGTTGTGACGTCGCCCCGAACATTTCGAGACTGTTCAGACCCGTGCTTACAGTTCGGACTTGCTAACGCGCGCTCTATGTATACTAACAACTCTCTGGCCGTGCCTCTTTAAGCCTCTTGTGCATATCATTAATCAATGTAGTTATTGTTATTTTTGTTGAGTACATTTTAGGCTTTCGCGCTTTGTAGTCTACCGCACATCAGTGGTAACACTTTGACCTTGAGCTGGCCTAGCCTATTAGGGAGTTTCAATACTACGCGAGACCAGTTTATACTGGTTTTGTTACCACTGATGTGCGGTCGACCGTACATATACTTTTGTTTACCCTTGCCCGACTCGTCAGCTCGTGACCACGGCCAGTGTAACCTGGTCGAGACGTCGGGCAAAATAAGACACCAGCTTAATAATATTATAATTATTATATTTTAAAAAAAAACTAATGTTAGCGTCGTAGATATTTGTTAAATCATGACTATTTGCCATGGAAAGATAGTTTCATGGCGTTGTATGACATAATACCGCAGTAAAAACAAACGTATCCAAACAACGCTTCTCTCGTGGCCCTATAGAATTTTTGCTTCCACAAGGAATATTTTAATCGGATTATTTAGATAAATAAGAAGCAAGTGGATCGGAATTATGGAATATTACGTGCGTCATTACCCGCCCGCGGACTGCGGGATCATTTGGGTATTCCGTTACGGAATTACGGGAAAGTTTCGCCAATAAAAAGTTGATTGCTATTGTTATTAGTCGGCTTGAAATATTGGACAAAAGTTAATGTTACATTTAGTGGTCTTCATTTAAGTTATGACAATGTTCATTGCAGAGACGTAGTGGGTATGACGCGGCCTGCCACGTCGAGAGGTCCGAGTTCGTTGCGGGAAACGGCTAGTAATATAGATTCGATTGCATCGCATCGCATCGCATCGCATTGGATTGGATTGGATTGCATTGCATTGAATTGCATGACATTGGATTGGATTGGATTGGATTGGATTGCATTGCATTGCATTGGATTGGATTGGATTGCATTGCATGACATTGGATTGGATTGGATTGGATTGGATTGCATTGCATTGCATTGCATTGGATTGGATTGGATTGGATTGGATTGGATTGGATTGGATTGGATTGGATTGGATTGGATTGGATTGGATTGGATTGGATTGGATTGGATTGGATTGGATTGGATTGGATTGGATTGGATTGGATTGGATTGGATTGGATTGGATTGGATTGGATTTAATTGGATTGGATTGGATTGGATTGGATTGGATTGGATTGGATTGGATTATATTAGATTAGATTAAATACATAGAACCTAACAAACAATAATTGTTAACAAACTTGATTAATAAAAGAATAATGTTGCGAAAATTTGTTGCGCAGCTTCTTCTCAGCGCCAACACCTAGGAAGTGGTAGTACCTAGATAAAAACATTGACGTTGTACCCAGTGTACTCATGTAATAAAATATTTTGACTTTGACTAACACACGTGGAACTATCTAAAGCGTCTAATGAATGAGCGCTGAGGAAAGCCTGGCATCAACAACCGCCAGTGGTGCGACACTAAAACATGTGATACATCATAGTGTCCGGGCTCGAGGCATACATACACACCTGCTGAAATGTGCACGTGTATTTAATGAAATGTGTTGGGACGCGGCCTTAGTAACCAGCTAAATAAAGTGTACCATCGACTTTAAGTAAGATAAACCTATTAGTACATGGTACGGTCTGGCATTTTGAGAACTTGTCAGCTTTATGTATTCGGCATTTTGCGTAGGTGGTGGTATGCGTCGAAGGATTATAGCATACAGTTTCTTCTGGGTTCCTTTAGACTTAAATGTAGTTCTAAAACAAAGTGGCTTCCCGCGTCACTACGCAACGGATTTTGATGCGGTTTTCTCTATCATTCAGATAATTTATTCTGGGTGGTTTATAGGTACATATCCCATCCTGGTGAAGTAAAACCGCGGGCAATAGCTAGTGGTTAATATAAGTGGTAATGTAGTAATGTTATTTCAAAGGTATATCATCATCATCATCATCATATCAGCCTGTAGAAGTCCACTGCTGGACAAAGGCCTCCCCCAAGGATCTCCACGACGACCGGTCCTGCGCTCACCTCATCCACCTGGGTCCCGCGACCTTCACCAGATCGTTGGTCCACCTTGTGGGAGGCCTACACTGCGTCTTCCGATACGTGGTCGCCACTCGAGAACCTTTCTGCCCCAACGGCCGTCAGTTCTACGAACGATGTGCCCAGCCCACTGCCACTTCAGCTTCGCAATTCTTTGAGCTATGTCGGTGACCTTGGTTCTCCTGCGGATCTCCTCATTTCTGATTCGATCTCGCAGGGAAACTCCGAGCATAGCTCTCTCCATTGCCCTCTGGGTGACCTTGAGCCTATTATGAGGCCCATAGTGAGGGACCACGTCTCGGTACCGTATGTCATCACTGGCAACACACACTGGTCGAAGACTTTCGTCTTGAAGGTAAAAAAGGTCTCAAAGGTATAATAACTATACTATAACTTAGTTGAAATGCTTTGTAAGGCGCTCGTATATATCGCTCTACGCTCCACTTATGCCAGCCACCATGGTACTTACCTATACCTATGCATAGGTATAGGTAAGTACTGCAAAGGAGATCCTCAGTGCGCTCCGACGAAACCACCGAGATATTCTGCCACTTAATTAGAATGCAGTTTTCGTGTAACAACTAGTTAACGTGTAGGTAATGTAAATTACACTTACAATCCCTTCAAACGCATAGTACCAGAAACGCAAATTACCTTATACGCGGTTGACCAGATGTGCATTTCGCAAATTACCAGATACGCAGATGACCAGATACGCGTATGACCAAGTCAAGTATGATATTTTTTCGGACTAATTTTATATAAATAAAATATTCCTATAGTATTTGTCGCGCCTTTGCCGGTGCTTTGTAAGTTATTTTGGATTTTTTTCTTTTTGCTCATCTCGTAGGGGTCGTAGCGCGATGTTAAATAGCCTATCACCTTCCTCAAGAATTGAGCTATCAAATCCTAAGAGAATTTTACAAATCCGCCTGATAGTTCCAGAGATTGGCGCGTTCAAACAAACTCTTCATCTTTATTATACTAGTAAAGTTATAATAAATAAGTATAGATAATTGTCTGTAAATAATAAATGTACAGAAATCTACAAAGATAAACAATTAAATAACCTAAAACTTGCCTAAAACTATTTATATAAAACTAACTTTAAAAAGTATAGTTATTATAATTAAGGGGCGAAAATAGTCAATGACTTTTTTTCGTGAATGACTGTGCTTTTCACCTCGCTTGCGAGGAAATGAACAACTTTTCAAACCGGAGAAGTAAAAACCCTCATTTTTAGCATGTAATATTGATGAACAGAAGCTCACAAGCAATGACTCAGTTAAAACAAGCCAGTATGAGTAGTAACTTTGAATTACTTTTATTCCAGCGTCTTAGTCGTATAGTGCTGCAGTTGGCAGGGATTTGGGTGGTGAAATTCAGTTTAGCGAGCGCCGTAATTAGTTCATCGTCGAGCGAACACACCCAGTCTCGGAACGTAACATTAATGTAGAGTTATTATATTTAGGTAGAGTTCCTACACTCGAGTGAGTTATCTTAAAAACAAAAGTCTTTGTTCGGTCACATTCCACGAATAGTTGTAAATTGAAGAAAGTTAGGTTAGGTTTTTAGTCTCGGAAGGTAACATTATTGTAGTTATTATATTTAGGTAGAGTTCCTACACTCGAGTGAGTTATCTTAAAAACAAAAGTCTTTGTTCGGTCATATACACGAATAGTTGTAAATTGAAGAAAGTTAGGTTAGATTTTTAGTCTCGGAACGTAACATTATTGTAGAGTTATTATATTTAGGTAGAGTTCCTACACTCGAATGAGTTATCTTAAAAACAAATGTCTTTGCTCGGTCATATTCCACGAATAGTTGTAAATTGAAGAAAGTTAGGTTAGGTTTTTAGTCTCGGAAGGTAACATTATTGCAGAGTTATTATATTTAGGTAGAGTTCCTACACTCGAGTGAGTTATCATAAAAACAAAAGTTTTTGTTCGGTCATATTCCACGAAATGCCACGAATAGTTGTAAATTAAAGAAAGTTGGGTTAGGTTTTAGTCTCGGAAGGTAACATTATTGTAGAGTTATTATATTTAGGTAGAGTTCCTACACTCGAGTGAGTTATCTTAAAAACAAAAATCTTTGTTCGGTCATATTCCACGAATAGTTGTAAATTGAAGAAAGTTAGGTTAGGTTTTTAGTTTCCGTTTGATGTTTTAATTATTAATGAGTTTTCCTGCTCTACCTGCTCTCATTTAAAAAGTAGAGGAGGGTTAGACGTCGGGCTACTACCCCTATTTTTTTCATTTTCCACCCTGTAAGATAAGTACCTCTGCGCCACCCGCAGGGTCAAAAGACCGACACAAATGGCGACAAATGGAGGAGGCCTATGTCCTCGGACAGCCTGACAATGTTGTTGATGTCAACAACCAACATATTAAAAAAAAAAAAATATGTAATAGTAATGTAAATGTCAGAGAATAAAGGCTATTTTTATTTTTTATTTTATTTTATAAGATAAGTACCTACATATTTTAGAGTCACTGCCCTCAACTGCAATAAACGTATTGAAAACCAGATTATATGAGAAAGTATTTGAAGCTAATGGACTCTAATCTCAAAGTAACTCCATCAAGTAAACGGTGAGGTCGACAAAGGCACTGAGAATTCTCTTTGCTGGAGATATTTCATTACTTTTAGATATTTCCGGAATTAGAGCCAAGGAAAAAATGTGATATTTTCTTTAGAGAATGTCGAAAAATAGCCTTGTTACAGCGTCTTTTTTTTGTATTGCTGTATGACGAAACTACGGGCGAAACAAAAAAAAAATAGTGCTTGATCATTTTCACAAAACTTTAAAAAAAATTGTGAAGAAATTTGAAGTGCTGGAGTAGCTTTCTAGGTTAGTTGGCTAGGGTTAGAACCAAGGAGATTCGAACCTCTTTTGTCGCGCGCGCGCTCCCTGTGGAGATCGCATCTTGCAAATTTAGTATGGGAAACGATGAAAAATTCTGTGTCAAAATCAGGGGGGGTGCGGGAAAAAGAAACGGATTAGCGGGAGGAAGTTGCTCATACAAATTTATATGGAGTTTGAAAATGAGAATGTGTGAGTGAGTATCAATTTCGATATACATTTGGCACGATTTTGGCACCCCCTAAAATGATTTTGTTACTCATCCATATGGGAGTAGCTTTTTTTTTAAATTCATGGTTAGAACATAATATCTGGGATACACAAACTTTTTTTTCTTTTTTTTGTGGGTTTTTTTTTTCAATAAGTCAAATATCTCGCTTAAACAGCACTTTAGGAGATTTTGCCAAGGGAAAGTATTTGTTTGTAAGGATATCCTCTTTCGATAAGCAAAGTCTCCAGATAAGGCGCGAGAAGAAAAATTGAAAAATAAAGTTTTAAGTGTCTGTACTGTAATAAGCACTCTTCAGGTAGATTGATGTCAGAAGATGTTTACGCTGGCATCTTCTGACATCAATGCTGGCTGGAAAGTCTCGGGTGCACCCGAGTCCCGCAATTTATGCTCTTGCAGATGTGTATTGTTGCCCCTGTATACAGGCAGATAGATGACATATCTTTATTGTACACAATACAGGCAGATTGGTGGCGCGATGTAGTGGTAAAGATCAATTTTAATTTGAAATAAAAAAACGGCGATATCTCTTGACTGCGATGACTTAGAAGTTTGATTTTTTCACCACTCCAAGGGACTGCAGACCTGAGTATTTGGTATTAATTTCAATTTGATACCTCTACGCGTTCCTGAGAAAACTGGCCTTGACAGACGGACAACGGAGTGATCCTTTAAGGGTTCCTTTTTTCCTCTTTTGAGGTACGGGACCCTAAAAATTATGAAAATTTTAAATGAGAATCCCTTACTTTACTATAAAATTTGGTACAAATAAAGCATTTACATCCATACATACATACATTCATACATACAAACATAGAATCCAAAGGAGAAAATAAGGAGATTATAGCAGGCGTTACATCGCCTGGTTGGAGAGTGCAAAAGCGGTCTTATCGGTGAAGCAGCTCCGCGACTAACTGAACGAAATTTATATTCAGCAAAGTGATCGTGTATGCTTTATTAGTGTTGGGAAATTTGTAAACAATAGCTCCAAGAATTTCTGCTGCTCCGGATTCCTGGCGCGGCTTTACTGTGCCAGTTCATTGCGAACGGTTCATTAGAACTCCATGTCATAAAACGAGTTTTAATATCGGTTTAAAGAAGTTTATTCTCATTATAAACTACAGAGTTACATAACATGAGAACTACATATCTTAATTATTTGAGTTAGTGTCCATTTGAACAGGCAGAAGGTAGTGTAAAATTATGAATGACCTATGATACCCGACCAAAATAACTAGACGCATGTCATATGCTTAATAACTATTAATGTACTAATAACTATTTTAATAAGTTGCCGAACTTTTTTAACATTGACTGTACTGAGCACATTGTAGTCATTTTGCGACTATGACATTATGCTATGTGTACATTATAAGAAGTAGGTAGTTATTTTTCATTACTCATACTCTGAAAGTATGTTTGAAGTTGCCCGAGTAGCGTGTTGAAAGTAATACATCTCAGCCCTAGGGAGAATCGTTTTCAACTGACAGCTGTCAAATTATTTAAAAAAGTACTATTTAGACATTTCTATTGGACCATTTTCCAACTTTCTATACAGCCACTCAATTTTTTTTCAAGTTGTAGAGTTTTGTTTACACATCCATTTTGTTTATAGCAGGATGTGTATTATCACTTATTTTATGTTTTTGTTTTTACTTTCATTGTGTTTGTAATGAAAAGCACAGTGTTTCCCTCGGGTTCAAGACTTATTTAGAGTCCCTCGAACTATTCGGGACTAAATAATTACTTTCACCCCTGGGGTAACAATGTACTATTACGTAGTCGATATTTCCCAGCATAGACTTTTAGTGTTGTAGGCAATGGCTGCCCGACCCCCTTCGTACAAGGCAACGGAAGTAAATCCTTTAAACAAGATAGTACAAAATCAACTACCTACACCTAGTCAGTGACATCATCATCATGTCAGCTCTTCAACGTCCAGTGTTGGACTTGGGCCTTCCCCAATGAACGTCACCACACCCGGTCGTTCGCCCTCCGCATCCAGCCGCTCCCGGCCACCTTCTTTAGGTCGTCGGTCCACCTGGCGGAGGGGCGTCCCATGTTGCGCGTACCGGTCCGTGGTCCCGCTCCAGAACTAGTCTGCCCGCCGTCGGTTCTGCGACAGATGTGGCCTGCCCAATGCCACTTCACCTTTCGGCTATGTCGCTAACCATAGTTCTCCGTCAGATCACCTCATTACGGATCATATCTTTCTAAGAAACTCCAAGCACAACCCTCTCCACAGCTCGCTGCGCGACCCTAAACTCAGTCTGAAATAAATTATTTTTATTTATTTATTTAAACTTGTGGATTAGGAACACCGTCATTGTCCATGTTTCTGCGCCGCCATACAGGCTGTAGAAATAACTACATTGTAGGTACAATCTTGCAAACACTTTAAAAGGTAAATAAAACCCTACAACTCGAAAAAACAAATGAAGATCCGATTGCCGCTTTCCCGAGTATTTTGTTTTTTTTCTGTGGCCGGCCAGCTATTCTGCCATTATTTTTCATTTCCATCATTGAAAAAATGGTAAATATTTTGCCCAAATCTGTTATTTTAAAGAAATAGTTGACACTAATAATTATAATAAAGTCATTTAAAAATATATATCCTTTAATTATTACATAACTTTATGTTATTTCAATTTTACATCGCGCTGTAATTGAGTGGCTGTATAGACAGTTGGAACATGGTCCAATAGAAATGTCAAAATAGTACTAGTTAAAAAAAAAAATTTGACCGCTGTAAGTTGAAAACGATTCTCCCTAGGGCTGAGATGTACTACTTTCAACCCGCTACTCAGGCAACTTCAGACCTACTTTCAGTGTATGAGTAATGAAAATACTTTTTTTTATTTTACAATCGGTTGAAATTTTCCTCAACAGTTAATTGAATAAAGTAATTCATGTGTATTGAGAGCAGGCAAAATCTGGTTCGTTCGTTAATTTAATATCGAGTTTCAAGAAGAAGCGTCAGATTCAATTAATAATGAAAGCAAGCATCCAATTTTCATAATAATTACTGTTCCTATAACTTTCGAATGAGGAAATATTCGAAATTTTGGACAACATTAAAAGTTTTCGCCAGAGTGAGCAAGCAATTCTTAAAGGGCCTTCCTGCGCATTTATGGAGGTAGGTGTAGTGGCTACAGGGTGTCCGAAGTTTAAGTTTTATTTATTTTTAACCTATAAGATTTTCCGCGTGAATTTAACATATGTAACATATATAATTTTCGAACATTATAAAATTCAAAATCTCTCGTATTGGACTTTATAAAATCAACCTAAAATAAACTAAAACTATTAACCTAAAAAAAAACCCTACTACAAATAAAAAATGTCCTCCAGCGCGCCACCACCATTTAACATATTGTATTATAAGTCTTTATAGTTTCCAAATTGTTTGCCCGTGATGGTAAAAATATAGTAATCTGTGTACTTATCATAATTTAGAATTTACTGTTCAGAATGAACTAAAAATGTAAGTATTTCGTGATCTGTGTCTTATTCATTCATTAAAATCTTATAAAGTTCATTCGTTCATCGATCTATTATATTCTAAAGGATTGATACTGGCAGTACGTCATTCAAATTTTTAATTCAATAACTATAATTATTTATTATATAGTTTAAAGTGTAATAATTAGTTTTATTTGTATGTTTATCTGAAGAAGAAATTCTTAGGCGCATGTGAAGTCCACCAACCCGCACTGGGCTAGCGTGGTGGACTATAGCCCGAACACCCTCGTTGAGAGTGTAGGAGGCCTGAGCCCCAGCAGTGGAGACATCTGTTGATGATAATTTATGTTTATCTCAATTTAATATACATACCTATCTATTCACTATTTAACATGACTGTTTACTATTCTAAATATTTTCATTATTAAGTAAGCACTGATAAACCCCTAATAATAATAAAATTTATGCTTAATGCCAAATCCACTCATGTGTAAATATATTCAAGTCAACCCCTCGATTTCACACTAAAACTACATTTTTTATTCCTCCAACCGTAAGCCGTAGGGTTATTTCAACGCTACGCCATTTTTACCTCCACTCAGTCCGAAAATGCTGCAGGTTAAGTATTCAAGAGGCATTCGATCAGGGCTTTGTTTACGCCAAATAGTTGTGCCCAACAAGGGTTTAATCCGGGGATAAATCCGGGGAATTTCCCCCGCCAACGTCAATCAATACGTACTGCGGGAAAAGAGAGTCGCGAGGTTTGGGAGGAGCCATGTTACGTGCGAAACGATTAAGGAACGAAGTGAGAACGAGGGGGTTTGCATCATCAACAGCCCATTAATCTCCCCACTGCTGGGGCTCAGGCCTACCCTCTCAACGAGGGCGTACGGGCTATAGTCCACCACGCTAGCCCAGTGCGGGTTGGTAGACTTCACATGCGCCTAAGAATTTCTTCTTCGGCGTATGCAGATTTCCTCACGATGTTTTCCTTCACCGTTTGAGAGCAGTCAGTCAGTAAATGCACTTAAGTTTCGAGAAAAAACCCATTGGTACATGGCCCAGCTGGGGATCGAACTCCGGACCTTTCGATATGATAGGCCGCGTCTTATCCCCAGGGCCACTGACGCTCACGTGAGCGTCAGTGGCCCTGGCGTGGGGTTTGCATCCGACGAAAATTATATACGCGAAAGTTTGCAAGGATGTTTGTGACCTTGTGGGGTTGTTTTGTTAGTACTCTTTTACGAAAAAATGCAACCGAACGAGGACTTGCTCCACTGGTAATGGAGTGCGGCCGGAACGCAGCCTGCAGAAGGCAGGACTTGGGAGAAAACTTCGGCCACAACGGTGAGATAAACCTCATGTTGGGCAGCCCTTTGTCAGACAAGGCAAAAGAATTATATCCTTCCTACTAATATTATAAAGGTGAAAGTTTGTAAGGATGTGAGGATGTTTGTTACTCTTTCACGCAAAAACTACCGAACAGATTTTGATGAAACTTGGTACAGTGATAGCTTATATCCTGGAATAACATATAGGCTACTTTTAACGCGGACAAAGTCGCGGGGCGTCCGCTAATACCCCCCTGAATAACAAAACACCTACATAGAGGGCGCTGTTTCACAATGTACACGGGGAAAACTCTTCTACGCGGGCGAAGCCGCGGGAAAAAGCTAGTAAATTTATAAAGTTGTAAATAGTGTTTCCATACGAGGCTGGTATTGGCTTCCTTTAAGTCATAAGCCTCAATAAGAAATAGATTTTAAAAAGCCTTGTAAGGATTTTTTGTTAGTACTCTTTCACGAAAAAATAACGGTACAGATTTTGATGAAATTTAACAGTCATCTAATCTATCATTTAATCTATCAGCACGACCCAAAGGTTAACTGGTAGAGAATGCCTCCGGCATTAAGTTCGGCTCTTGTACAATACATGTGCAATAAAGTTTAAATAAAATAATAAACAGTATCTACCAAATATAGATTATCATAGGTAGGCTATATATAGATACCTCGGGAAAGGTATTCCCGCAGTAAATTTTCTACGCGGGCGAAGTCGCGGGAAACGGCTATTATTTAATAAGTTGACCGACAATGGCGGTATAACCATTCAAACCTAAAGGCCATAAATACCACAGATCGGCGGCGGTCTGCAGCTTAGGCGAGGCCTAGTACTGCCATGGCCAACACGTCTGCCCAGCGTGTGGCCTTATGGGCAATACTCCCTAGCAAATTACCACGGCCCACAGTTCTGAGCTCTGTGACCTCTCTCTGCCCATACCTATTCTAAAAGTAGCTTCAAAATCCGAGATAAAGGTTTTAGAAAGTGTCCTTTAGTCTTTTAGTTAAATAAACATTAGAGTTAGCCCTGACAGCGGTTGTTCTAGAGGTTAAACAAACTGAAACTTGAAGCTGAATGTGTCTATAATGTTTAAATGTTGATTTGTTCCAAAAAAATCTAACCTAAGTAACCTAACTATAGATATAATACATAACTTATAATATATAATCATAAATTTGTATTAGCAACCTCCTCCCGCTACTCCGCTTCCTTTATCCCCCCCCCCTCCCCCCCCCCCCCGGTAAATGGCATCATAGGTTCCGATAATATATGGAGTTTGAAAATGAGAATGTGTGAGTGAGTCACAATTTTTTGATACATTTGACACGATCTTGACACCCATAGGATGCTTTTATTACTCATCCATATGGGAGTGGCTAAATTTTTTGATTCATGGATAAACTAAAGTAATTTTAGAAATTAAGCATGAATTGGCAACTTTAGGTATTTGAACCTTTTACAGAAGAAATGTACAAGCTCATTCAGCACAGAATTTCAATTACAAACCAATAATCAATCAAGATTCCCAACAATTAAGTCAACGGAACCCTCCAGCCGGCCTGGTAGCCCCTCCTGACCTTAACCCTTCGCTGACGAGGGTCCGAATCGAGGGCGGGATAAAGTCATCCCAACGGGTAGACGATTTACTGTAATAATGTCCAATCTGAAAAATGTCCAACGACCATGCTCGAACTGAAAAATGTCCAAACTGAATAATGTCCAATCTGAAAAATGTCCAATCTGAAAAACGTCCAATACGAAAAATGTCCAATCTGAAAAACGTCCAATCTGAAAAACGTCCAATCTGAAAAACGTCCAATCTGAAAAATGTCCATCCTGAAAAATGTCCAACCTGAAAAATGTCCAATCTAAAAAATAAATAAATAGCGGTTTTTAAGGTTCTGTAGTGTAAAATGTTTCAGATTGGATTTTTTTCAGATTGGACATTTTTCAGGTTGGTCATTTTTCAGGTTGGACATTATTCAGGTTGGACGTTTTTCAGATTGGACATTTTTCAGATTGGACGTTTTCCAGATTGGACATTTTTCAGATTGGACGTTTTTCAGATTGGACGTTTTTCAGATTGGACATTATTCAGTTTGGACATTTTTAACGGTTGGACATTTTTCAGATTGGACATTATTATCGTAAATCGGGTAGACGTATCTTTATGTTAGAAGTGTTTTATTAGTGTCATTTTGTTGCAAGCCATTTTTTGGTGATCGATTTGAGAAGCTGTCATTACAGCTGTGGGTTTCTCATCATCATCATCATATCAGCCTTCGACGTCCACTGCTGGTTCTATATCCAGGCCTTCCCCTATGAAGACCGGGCGTGGTGGGCTTCTTGTCGCTGTAAAAAGTAACTGTTGCTAGAACTTTTCGCTTCGAGTGTTAGTTGGAAGTAATACACAGTGCTTATGTCGCAAGTTTCTAAGATCTATTTCTTTTCTAACCAGCATTCGAAGTATACTGATATCTTAGAGATGTATATAAGTATCAACTATAAGACTCTGCACACAGTCCTAAGCATTGTCTAAATATCACAGGATTAATAATAATAAATCTAAGAATTCCTTCTTCGGCGTACGCAGGTTTCTTCACGGTGTTTTCTTTCACCGTTTGAGAGCGTCAGTAAACGTTCTAAAGTGGAGTCATTGGCGCATGGCACGGCGAGGGATCTAACCCGGACCTCTTTCCGTTTCCCTACTACGCCACTGACGCTCTCATACGCCACTGACGATCTCCTACGCCACTGACGCTCTCCTACGCCACTTACGCTTTCCTACGCCACTGATGATCTCCTACGCCACTGACGCTCTACACCACTGACGCTCTACGCCACTGACGCTCTACGCCACTGACGCTCTACGCCACTGACGCTCTACGCCACTGACGCTTTACGCCACTACGTATAGGACGTACACAGTAGCAGCTACCTAAAAATGTAGGGATACGCTAGCTAGTAGTGGCACACAGGCCCGGCCCGCGGCACGTGACGGGACATAATCACGCGGCGTGCTCGTCTTAAGTACGCACAGACCGCTCCACGGGCGGGCTGAGTCACAAGCGGTCGCGGGTGCGGGCAGCGCATGGTTTATTATCTCTTATGCGGGCTCCACATTCTCGCCGTGAACACCCGTGAAAGGCGCGAACCGCGAGTGTGGATGTCTTTCGCACCCGTTCACGGGCTTCGCGCCTGTTCACGCCTTGTTCCCCGTTCAGTGTCGGTATTTGCGCCCGCGTCAAAGGGTTCGCATGCGCGCACGCATCCACATGAAAACAGCAGCAGTAGTAATCTAAAGCAATTATAGCATATTTCGGCGTCCATTCTCGACGAGCGTGCGAACTAAACTGTGAACGATAGCGAGTGTGGAGGGACATGTTTTTCGCGCCGAGTTCGCGGCAAAATTATGGCGTGAATTCTCGCCGTGAATCACACAGGAGTCTGGAGCCCGCATTAGAATGTGGGCTGTCAAAATGCTCCCACCCCCGGCGACTGTGGCTGTCAGTTTTTTGTTTTTCAAAAATCATCCCTATCTAGACTTAGGTATCTAGGTCTCTCGGCGGCCATTGAAACACAATTTGTGTCTCTCCACAGTTACTGGGGATTCACGATACGTGCTTCTCGACAGATGAAAGGTTATGCGTATCCCAGACACATGAGCGTCAGTGGCGTCGGGGATAAGACGCGGCCTATCATATCGGAAGGTCCGTAGTCCGATCCCCGGCTGGGCCATGTGCCAATGGGTTTTTTCTCGACACTTAAGTACATTTACATGGGTTTGTGCGTGTGACTCGACCGCTCGGCGCAGTGTCGATCGCACTGCTCTAGTGTTGCCATGCCAATGCCCCAGACGTACAAACCAGTACATTGGGGCAATGTTGCCAGCTTACTCGATACAACGCGAGTAGCGGTGAGTCACTCCGACTATTTATTATGTAAATTTTAGACTTTCGCGCTTTGTATTCATAATTATATAATTTAATTTCCAATAATTAATTTCCAATAATACAAGATCAGCAGAGGGTAGTTTCAGAAACTACTCACAGCGATCAACAATGACAGCTCGCCTCTCCAGTCAGCTCGTCACCACGGCCAGTGTAACCTGGTCGAAACGTCGGGCAAGGTAAATAAAACTATTTCGTGTGTAAGACCCGTAAATAATTATTTAATTATTTATTATGTGTCAGTATGCCACAATGGCTACGTTGTTTTTTTTTCCATTTTGGCAAAATTATTTCATTTTCTTAAAACGGAACTATCTCTTAGCACTTGCACCGCACCCGCGCCGCGGGCGTCAGACCCAGTCATCTCAATCCGTGTTTGTAGGACGACCCATCCCCCCCCCCCCTCCCAACCCCCCAACCCCTCGCCCCGCACCCTTAAACGATCCGGTCCGTAATCAGTATTGCTTGTTCGTGAATATTATTCCCGATTTAACTATCTGTCATTTCCAAAATTGATAAATAAGATAATGGCCCGGGCGATTGTCTATCAACCCCTCTTAACAGTGGCTGAGCGTTTTTATTTTTACAGCTTCAAGTAACAGCTGTATGTACAAAACATAAACAGATAGAAGTAAAAGGCATTGAGGTAATATAGAGTAGCTGCTTCAAACAAAAGTTATGGTATATAATTATACACAGACCTATGATATGGTATAACTAGATGACGGCGGGCGGGGCACGCGGAGTGCACGCAGGGGTGTCTCTGTTCTTTTAACCCTTTATAAGGCAGAGACGATTTGGAAACCACTTAGTTAATAAACATTTACGGAGAAGAACATCCTCTTTTTTACTTAACTATAATTTTATTTTATTTGATTTATTCATTCTCAAATCTACAGCTAGTTACAGAATATTTTAACCATTATAATATAACTTGTACATTAGCCAATAACAGATTTCTTTTTTGTAAGCTATAGTTTATAAATTATATTAGGTAGGTAGGTACAGATATATATATAAAGTAAAAAAGAACGTAAAAAAAAGAACGTCGCAGTGCGCCTTGTGTGGGTGTGGATGTAGTAGTGAGGTGTGTGTGTGTGGTGTATAATGGTATTATATAGAGAATATATCAGGCTTTCTTTCCCCATTCATACTTTTTCGGTCAGCATTAAATTTTAGTGTAATTAATTAATCTATAGTATGTGGTCAATTTATGCACTATGCCTGTCAAGGGAAGCAAGCTGTCGTCATTGTGTTTTTTAATCATCAGTGCTAACACGAGGTGAGCGATTCAAAAATAGAGGCCAAAAGGGTCGAAGTGTCGCCAGGTATTTGTGCCCCCTGGATAAGAGATGTTGATAACAAGCGTGACACTATCAGATATCCTACTAATATTATAAAGGCGAAAGTTTGTAAGGATGTGAGGATGTTTGTTACTCTTTCACGCAAAAACTACCGAACAGATTTTGATGAAACTTGGTGCAGTGATAGCTTATATCCTGGAATAACATATATGCTACTTTTTAACTCGGACAAAGTCGCGGGGCGTCCGCTAGTACCACCTAAGTAACAAAACACCTACATAGAGGGCGCTGTTTCACAATGTACACGGGGAAAACTCTTCTACACGGGCGAAGCCGCGGGAAAAAGCTAGTTCTATTATAATATAAGAGACATGGCACGCACTTACCGATCGCAGCGATAATCAAAGGAGTCAATCAGCGAAGCGAACCGACTGGAGTGGGCTCCGAGCGACAAACGGCCTGATTAGACCGGCCCGAATCCCAATCAAGCATGCTTGTACTTCTGCTCCGACGAGTATTGCTTCGCGAATGACATTCGTTCGTTGGTTTGTTGCGATCGGTGCCGTGGCGACGTGCCTTGTCAAATTGTTTCTCTGATCTGATTTGTTGCACCAATAACATTGGCTTGTCTGGAACACCGCCTAAATCTCGTTGCCAATGACAAAAGAAACTAAAGCAGATGCCCTATTCAACATATACATACATATTTTAATTTGTTGAGCGTGCCGATTCGCCATATTGTATTTGATGCTGTTTACAGTGAAATACAAGTGTTTTCTGGTAATTTTGTGGAAATCGTGAGATTTACTGGACTTTAATGGCTATAATTGCGATATGGACTAATAAGAAACATGTCAAAGTGTTCAATGAAACACTGTAGTGCCAGGCCAAATTGTCGGCCATTTTATGTTTTCCGAATGTATAAGTATACACGCTTTTTTGTACACATGCCCTGTCCACCTTACTCAGTAAGGAGTTTCTTTTGACATTGTTCGTAGCGGATATAAAACGTACGAATGTCAAAATATGTAGGTAAATATATGGGGGAATTCATTGTTGTCAGCTTAATTAATATGGCTGTTGACGGCGGCTTTGTTCGCGTGGGATACGTTTTTTTCCCGCAGGAACAGTTTACCACGGTAAAAAGTAGCTCAGGATATAAGCTATCACCGTACCAAGTTTAATGAAAATCCGTTCAGCCGTTACAGCGCGAGAGTAACAAACATCCTCACAGAGTCACTCTCAAACTCCTCACAAAAAATGGTGCTTAAGTACATTATATAGAGCTAACGAATAATACATACTTTTTAACGTTAGGTTTATGTATACCTATGTCTCTGGTATAAATCAATATTCAAATAACTAGAAGTTCAACAATTTAGCAAGCAAGCAACATAAAGGAAGGTTTCATAAAATGCGATGTCGGCTATTGTCATACAAACCTCTATTTATGAGCACCAAGAAAATCCAATCATAATGCTTTAAGTCAAGTTCAAAGTACTTCATGTTCAAAGAATATTAAGACCAGCTGCATTTCCAATTATTTACTCATTCGCCGTGCAATAGTTTGCTAGCTTATTATAGCTTATTTTATTAACCGTTTCAAGCAGAACTGCACGTTTTAAGCAGGGATTAAATTGTTAGTGCGCTGTAAATGCAAAACGGTAGCAGAACAGTGGCGTGTTCTTCTTAAATTCTGCGACAAACGCAATCAACTGTCGACTCCCATCCTAACTGGTGTAAAGCATAAACTGTAGCGGTTGCGTGTGGATGTGTAAAGCCAGTGTTTACTATTATTTATTCTGTGGTACTCTACAGGATTGTTCCAAATTTTCCCTTGTTAAATAGACATTAAACCTATTATCAGTTTAGTGCGGTGTTAGCTGCAGTGTGCATCACCGGGTTGCACTACTTGTGCCAGGAGCCTGTGCTGCGGTTTTATGTATTCGTGATTATAAACTACGATTTGGCCTTTAAGGACTTGTTTCCAATTGGCCGTAAAACTTTAAAAAAAACACACCATCCCATCACACTTCCATGGACAGTGGACAGTTTAGAAATAACGATGGTTAGTGAAAAGAGTTCAATACAGTGTCCTTCTCTTTTTTTTTACTGCTAAATCGCGCGAAATTATTTTGCAATTTTTGCTTTTATTTTATTTTTGAAGTCAGTTTATACCAGTCTCCACATAAAGGTTTTGATTGTGTAAAGATAAAAATTGAATTTTATACAGGGAAGTTATCTGGCGATGTGTCTTTCCAGTACCTATCTATCAGATAATGACAAAGGAACCCTAGTAAAAACCTCACTGTTTTCGATACTTAGTACAAAAAAAAATTACAATAACTGGAAAATTTTGAGATTTTTTTACATTATGATAGTCAATGAAAAGACCCATCACCTGTATTGAACCATTGAGTTTTGAAGATATTTAATGACTTTATTGAGACAAATCAAAATGATAATTCAGTAAAGTAACCGCATGCAAAACGACGTGTGATCCTGACCCGCTCTGCTCGTCGCTCCCGCTTCCTCCTGAGGCTTGCGCACCCCCGCGCTTGATTGCGTCTGTCCGGGCCCCATCAGATGCAGTACGTATAATGTAAACAAGTTTTTCCCTATTGTATCAAAGAGACCCCTCTTTTGTATAGGAAATAATAGAGTTTCCTATTCTATACAGTCTAGTTTGTATTCCATTCCGTGGTAGGACAAATTTAAATGCAGTTGGTATGCTAGAATCTTATCGTTGCAGATTAAATTTTCCGAATCCCTTTGTGGCGTGAGAACACGAATGTAGTAAGAAAATGTGGCATAATAGAATACTTTCAACTTTAAACGTGTCCTGGATTTTATATGAAAATAGAGAACGGAATATGAGGTATAAACGACCATAAATCACTATCCACTGAAACGTCCATAACACCGCAACAGAATCCTAAGGGACTGCGCAAACGAAGCGGAAATTTGCTCGCGCACTTTTTGACGTCATTGTAAAATGAACCATAATATCACTATAGCCCAGAGAGTTGTCAGTATACATAGAGCGCGCGTTAGCAAGTCTGAACTGTAAGCACGGGTCTGAACAGTCTCGAAATGTTCGGGGCGACGCTACTAGTCACAACACGTCAGTAGCGCTGATTGTTGCTCGCGCCGATATTTATTTAGATTTGGAGTAATCATGGTGAAATGTGCAGTGCCAAGCTGTAAACACGATTCACGGAAAAGAACGATCTAGAAAAAATCTAAATAGAAGCGCCATAGAACACCTGCTTACACTTGGCACAATGGGCAATGAGCGATGCGCGCGCTCTATATCTAGTATACTAACTCTATGCTATAGCCTAAAGAACAAAATCGAACAATGAATTCTGCACGTCGGCATCTGTCAATCTGTCAATGACCTCGCGCTCGAGGTCATTGATACGATTTTGTTCTTTAGGCTACAGTGATATGGTTCATTTTACAATGACGTAAAAAAGTGCGCGGGTAAATTTCCGCTTGGTCTGCCTCGACCCTAAAGCCTTGTCTTTGTCCGCCTGTCGATTATTTCGCTTATCTGACCCCAAAACACTTTTCAAAAAAGTAACACTTTTCAAAAAAGTTCTTGTCTGTCTGTTGGTCTGTTTGAACCCGCATCACAATAAAACTACAGGTCCGATTTGATCCGGTTTTTTTTGTTTGAAAGCATGTGGTCTGACATAAAATCTGGTGTACTTAGATTTTTAAGATTCCAACCCTAAAGGGGTGAAAAGGATGTTAAGGTTTGTATGGAAACAAAAATTTACAGATCAAATTTATATCCTGCGGGCAACAGTTAATATGTAACATATACGATACTTTTTAATGTGAACGAAGTCGCGGGGCATAAGCTAGTTTTTTATGGTTTTGTTAGTTTTTTGAGTAGTTAGGCCCGGCCCGGAATATTCCGGCGGTCTCTATTTTGCTTTGAGTAGTAAGTACCTTTAGCCATTTACTAATTAACTCTTTGACTATCAGACTGCTGCTGCTATTTGACTGGACGTTACCGGATTGGACGTTAGGGGAATTGACGTTTGGGGAATTTGACGTTCGAGGAATTTGACGTTCGAGGATTGGACGTTGTGGAAACCGGACGTTTTAGGCCAGAATCGTCTTCGCAGTCACTCAGACACCTGACATTGTCTTGACGAATGTAAATCGCGGTTACTTTTCAAAATGACAGTTTTATTAATTGACAATGTCAGATGTCTGACTGGCGTGATTTGTGACCGAATTTAAAATGTATTGCGCTCTGAATCCTACGAACCAAAGGGCTATATAGATGTAACAAGTTATCTGTGAAGTGGCAGAATCATGAACTATGCAGAATGTCATTCGGCCGTCAGAACAAAATATATAGAATGACGGGCATGGAGCGATGTAATGGCAGAGCCACCCTTCAGTTGACAGATATCTTGGTAAGTCTTTAATAGACTTTGACAGATCAATACTGTCATTCCATTACATGCCGTACACCAAGAAGTTTCAAACCACATTGGACGCGCGCGCGCTCCCTGTGGAGATCGCATCTTGCATATCCCTCAGAGTGTTAAAACACCCGATCGGGTTTTATTAATATTGTCAGCAGAATGTGACGCGACCCGATCGGGTGTCGTCGCTGTAGGCTATTATCACGTATATATATATATATGAGGGATTTCTCGAAAATCAAAAAATTACGTCCACATTCTGCGGAGTTTTCAAATTTTGACAGTCACATTCTAAAGGATATTTAGTATCGAAACCTATGGTGCCACTTGCAGGGGGGTGCGGACAAAGGAAGCGGAGTAGCGGGAGGAGGTTGCTAATACAAATTTATATGGAGTTTGAAAATGAGAATGTGTGAGTGATTCACAAATTTGTGATTACTTTGACACAATTTTGACACCCATAGAATGCTTTTATTACTCATCCATACGGGAGTGGATAAATTTTTTGATTCATGCCGTACACTGATAGACAGAATCTCCTTCTATCCTGCTAACGATAACGGAAATGTACAATATGTCAGACTGTCCCACTCACGCTAACTATCTAAAGTGCTGGCAACACCAGCCCAACTTGACCTCTCGACAGCTCTTAATCACAAACTTACTCCATCACTTCCCTGCTAATGAAAACGCTGGGAGGGTTCAAGACGATTTGGTTGGATAGTACGACTCTTGGATACTGTCCAAAGTGTCCGAAACGGCGCTACTTACCGTGACATAACAGTTTGGGTAACGTAGACGTAGGGGACGCTTCCGGGCGTAAATATTAGTCTTAGGGAAATACATGGATAAACAAAATAAAATAGGACACAATATAGCTTCCACCCTGGCGATGGTCTTAAAGCGTGCCATGGCAAAATCGTAGACAGTATACCTACCTAATTTATTCACAAACACTATAATTACGTAGGTAATACATTTAAAATTATAATTTTTAGGGTTCTATACCTCAAAAGAAGAAAAAAAGAAACCCGATATAGGATCACTCACTCCGTCTGTCTGTCAAGACCATTCTTCTCAGGAACGCGTGGAGGTATCAAGTTGAAATTAATATCAAATACTCAGGTTTGCAGTCCCTTGGAGCCGTGAAAAAATCAGACTTCTAAGTCATCGCAGTCAAAAGATATGGCCGTATAAACCGCATTTTTGTTGAGTATCTTGGTAACCAAAACCTATGGGGTACTTCCCGTTGACCTAGAATCTTGAAATTTGGCAAGAAGCAATCGAACCGACGGTCTTAGAGCAGACGGGTTCTGGAGTGGAGACCGCGGGTGGGTACGCGCAGCGTTGAACGCTCCCCCGCTACGACGACTTAATGGTGGCCGGAAGCGAGAAGGTGGCCGGAAGTGGCTGTATGCGTAGGGCGGAGGACCAGGTGAGGCAGCGTTCATTCCGGAAGGCTTACTTATGTCTGGTAGTGGACGTGAAAGGGCTGATAATGATGAAGACGAACGAAAGTCGGCTGTCTTCGCCAAGATGTTTCCAATGACAATACAAGTATTATAGGACAGTCGACCGCACGTCAATGGAAACACTTTGACCTTGAGCTGGCCTCGCCTATTAGATAGTTTCAATACTATTTGAGACCAGCTTATACTGGTACTGTTTCCACTGACGTGCGTCAACACATTGTATCAATACATTCAAGTAGGTACACAAGTCCTTCATGCAAGTAACAATATGCAAATAGCTCGATCACTTTTCAGAGCTCATAGCGTGGCGTGCCACACGGCAAGCAAGTATTATTTCACCAGTATCACGCTATATCCATAATGTCACTGTTATATTGACTGTGGAACACTGTCAGTCAAATGAGGAGTCAAAATCTACGAGGAAAGAAACCAAGCAGTTAGGAGTTTCTTTTGTCATTGGTAAAAATACGTTGGTTTGACCCTGAAAGGTAGCTAACTCTATTGGGCTCCCTTAACGATCATGCGGCATGTCATGCATTACGTGCTGTCACTCGTGCATGACCGTCTAGCTGTAATGATTGACGTGCATGACATGCAAACTACGTGCTGGCCGTTGCTTCACTGTATTGATTGATAGCAAGCATGATGGTCCATCATGCAGCATGACAGTCACGTAAACGTTTCATGCCATGCAAGCATGACCGGGTCGCGTAATTACAAATGCGAATGCGACACAGACACCTAAGTCTGTGCTGCAGGCAGCGACTTGCGTACTTTTTTTTCTCTTTTTTTTATGAGGCTTGTAACTCAAAGAAGTCAACGCCAGCCTTGTAAGGAAACAATGTGTTAAAAGTAGTTAAAAACTCTCATTATTGTTGGGAAAGTCCTAGTATTTTACAACGCAAGGAAAATATATGAAAAAATAGGTACAACTGAAAGGATTTTCCCTTTTTTTTACAGCAATAAATAAGCTCACAACAAAGAATCGGCGTTCATTTTATTTGTATTCCAATTACAGGGCGGTGGTCACATAAACATAAATAATATTTATTATATTTGAATTTGAACTCGGTAAATAAATTATGGAGTACATTTTCGCCGGGATGGCGACGCGGCCCCGTTTCATTTAATTCAATATAATATGTGTAAGGCTAAAGGCCTATGTGTCAGGGTAACTCAATTTATTCTCTCGCCTGCGAGAGCTTTCGTATATTTTCACTTTTTTTTCTTCATTTATTTTGAATTCTCTCGAATAACCTCGTTGCGTGCGTACCTGTATTCAATCTGCAATGTTTTGTGAAGTTGTTCGCATTTTATTTAAAAATTAATATTAAGCGTCATAAATGTTTGAAATGACACCGATGACGCCTTTTAGAGTTCATTAATTTTTGCTTAAAACATAATTATGTCTACAAACAAAACTCTATAGCATTATTTACAATTTATCTATAACATCCTTAAAAGTTATATTTTAAATTAATAAAATGTTTTTAGTAATAATCTAATAAAATAAAAATTTATATCACAACAAATCATAAATATATACTCACCCACACACACACACACACACACACACACGCACACAAACACACTCAAACACACACACGCTAGCACTCAGTCTACTCATTTTCCAGTGGGGGCCTGGTGACCTGTAGAACAGGACTTGTCCTAATACAGGCACCAGTCTCACACAAAGACCGGTCTCCGGTTAATTTAAAAAAATATATATATTTTTTTTTATTTTTGACAGGTTAAAACATCAACTAAAATATATTTTAGAAACTTTCTTGAAACTAGTTTTGGATGCAAATATTCAGCATAATAATAATATTAGGTCTTTTGGCCGGTGGTAACCCCTTTATTCCATTATTTATGTTGTTTATCAATTTTCTTTAAAAACTAGAATACATTATGCTCTTTTTGACGTCAATTTTGTCCAAAACTACTCTGTTTCCTTCTTCATTTAATTTTTATTATATTAGCTACCTACGTAAGTTATATATTATTCTATTCTAAATATTGTTTTGTTAAATTTCAAGGTCTTCCTATAATTTTACAAAGACTTTTTGATCGGTATCATAAAAATACAGGCCGTTTTTTCCACATTTCACCTAAATTCTACTACAGTTTGAGCAATTATAGTCCTCTGTGGTTTTAGTAACTATGAACAATTATTTTGTTTGAGCATTTATGAACAAACGTCGCAGGCTGTATGTTTAGTATCCTTGCCCTACAATGATGACACGAGTTTTAATAATAGGCCAGCGGCTTGGTGCCACTCTATTATTAATCCCGCATGCCCCATAAACACAGCTCCAATTTATTATTTCTTAGCGGCACACGCCTCTGAGGTTGTGCGAGGTCGCGATAAAGGGCTGCGTGTAATGACAGGACACAGGCTAATTTGTAGTAAATCATTCCAGAGGGCGCGGTGTGCACACATCTTTAACGCTAGGTTCCAAACAGGGTTTAATAATATGCGTTTTAGGCATAGATTTATGATGTAAAGGGCTCCCTAAACAATCATGCGGCATGACATGCATTACGTGCTGTCACTCATGCATGACTGTCTAGCTGTAGAGATTGGCGTGCATGACATGCAAACTACGTGCATGACATGCAAACTACGTACTGGCCGTTGCTTCACTGTATTGATTGATAGCAAGCATGATGGTCCATCACGCACCATGACATTCACGTAAACGTTGCATGTCATGCAAGCATGATCGTTTAGGGACACTTTTAAGACTTTTTTTGGGATAGAATGACAATTGTTTATAGGATTTGAAGAAACCAAAATTCCTAGACGATTTTAAATGCGCAATTTTTTACGATTAAAACAAAGGACGCTGACACGAGAGTATTATGAGATTCAGCGGACTTAAACGACAGTCGCAAATTGTAGGGAATCTGTCGCATTACTAACTATCGTTGGCGTAGCGTGGTAGAGGGCGACGTCAATGAACTATCACACCATAGCTCAGAATAAGATATGAATATTTGAGCGATTTATCTGGACGTCCTATTACAACCAATCACATAGGTAGCTAGGTACCTTTAAAAGATAATTGAATAATAATTTTCATTTCATTGTCATTCAATTTCAATTACATTCAATTTACAACACCGAAAGAATACCAACTCTAAATCACTTTGCACATTAATTTTCAAATCACATCCCCTCATTAGGGAGAGCCCCAGAATAATATTATGTTCCATATTTCCAGCGGCCAATCAGAGCCCTCCACGTAACGCATCATGCTCGTGTAAAGCAGCATACACAATGACATAGGGCCGTGTTCGCAGGTAATTTACGGCGGTAGGCTCCCGTGCCCGGGCCTTTCATTACCACGCCGTTCCGGAATGAAAATATCCGGACGGAATCGTATAAAAGCATGAATTTAAAAAAAAGCTACACCCATATGGATGAGTAACAAAATCATTTTAGGGGGTGCCAAAATCGTGCCAAATGTATATCGAAATTGATACTCACTCACACATTCTCATTTTCAAACTCCATATAAATTTGTATGAGCAACTTCCTCCCGCTAATCCGCTTCATTTGTCCGCACCCCCCCTGATTTTGACACAGAATTTTTCATCGTTTCCCATACTAAATTTGCAAGATGCGATCTCCACAGGGAGCGCGCGCGCGACAAAAGAGGTTCGAATCTCCTTGTATAAAAGTCATATTTCCACTGTTATTTGGTGATCAACGGAAACGGAAAAGACTTCGAGCCATCATCATCATCAACAGCCTAAAACATGTCCCCACTGCTGGGGCTCAGGCCTACCGTCTCAAAGAGGGCGTTCGGGCTATAGTCCACCACGCTAGCCCAGTGGACTTCACATGCGCCTAAGAATTTCTTCTTCTTCGTATGCAGGTTTCCTCACGATGTTTTTCCTTCACCGTTTGAGAGCAGTCAGTAAAATGTACAGTCGAGAAAAAACCCATTGGTACATGGCCCAGCCGGGGATCGAACTCCGGACCTTTTGATATGATAGGCCGCGTCTTATCCCCGACGCCACTGACGCTCTATTTTTACGTTCACTTTGAGGGAATTATATAGAAGTGGTACGGTAGACCGCACGTCAGTGAAAACAAAACCAGTATATACTGGTCTCTCATAGTGTTGAAACTCCCTAACAAACTAGGCCAGCTCAAGGTAAAAGGTTTCCACTGACGTGCTGTCGACTGTGCATATTAGATGGCATGTATTTCCGATTACGTACACCAAAAAGCCTATGGCACCTCGTAAATATTAACGTTAATAATAATTTAAGTTTTAACAGGAATCAATGACGATTTCATGAATAGCTGCCCACTTGAATTTCTCTTTACAAACATCAAAGTCATTTCAAATATCATTTTAACTTTAATTTTAAGACAACAGAGTCTGTTCAATACAAGAACATAAAATAATCTAAAAATGTAGGTAAAATATAAAATGGGCAAATGCGTAGAAATAGCATGGCAACACTCCTCTTCCATCTTGGATCTGCATGCGGGCACTGTGTGCTCCGCAATTAAATTCTAATTACTATCAATATAGTACATAAAACAGTTTCTTGCATTTTCATTTGGAACATGCAAAGTGGTCCTTCGAGTGAAGTAAATAGAATCAGTGAATTTCAGTGTTTTCAGTATTATCTGAAGATTTCGTCTGTCCCACATTGTGCGGGCGTGGTGGCAACTTCGCCGTATTTTGCTTGTTGCCCGGCGGAATCTCACCCAGCTGATAGTTTGGGTGAAAACTGGAACATTTTAACAAGATTCATCAACCACGTAAGGAGATTTGCGAAAAAAAAATTTTCGCAAACCGAAGCATCCAAGGTATTTTTCAACCGCCATTTTATAATTCCCTTTGGATTGGATTCGACGGCGTGCTCTGTGACGTCACAAAATAATCGTGCTAGAACGTTGGCACTACTGATCAGCACCTGTCTACTGTCTAAATCCGGAAATTCCTGTTGTCTGTTCGGTAGGTAACACATCACATCTATTCATTACCAAGCCGAGGGGTTCGTTGGACATTATAAAAGTCACTAAAACAGAACAGGGACGCCGTATGAATTATATTTATTAATCATTCATGAAATACAAGTAGGGCAGTTAAAAGGTAAGGTATACATTTGAAATATTTCAAAGAAATATTCATCAATATTTCACTATACCTTTTGCTATTGTACGTTGTTAATAATTCAGATGGAAAAATGAAACAGACCTGTGTTTGAGAAGGGATGGGATTATTCATATTATTTTTAGACTTATCAGGAACGAAATGTTTATTTTAGTTTGATATACAAAGCTAAGGGCCTCTTTCACCACTTGCTGATATTGTTACAGATAGTAAGCTGACAGATAAATTTATCTATCAGATATCTGTCTGATAATATTTTCGTGTTGCACACCTCTAGTCTAGTCTCTATTAAAATATCTGACAGATAAAAAAATACGGCTGCTTGGTCTTGCTGTTAGTTTATCTGATAGATAAGGCAATCGGATACCTGTGAAACAAAAAAAAATTGGGTATCTGTCAGATAATCTGCAGATGGGGTATCTGGTACTTTATCTGCAAGCGGTGAAAGAAGCCCTAAGTATAGTAGAAATAGAATTTAAACCTATTTCAATCGGTATGGCTGTAAAATCATCAGTTAAACTATTGCAAACAACCATCGATGATTCTTATTTGGAAATCGGAATATGACCCACAGAGAATCGAACCCTCAACCCCTGGCTCTCGAGTCCAATGACCAAAGCCACTGAGCCAACGAATCGGTCACTACACCATCACTATTAAATATGTAGCAAGCATATAGCTATGCTTGGAATTTCTTTGAAGAATATGATCCGTAACGAGCTAAAGAAGGTGGCTGGAAGGCCTATGTCCAGCAGTGGACGGACGATTTTAATGCTGATATAGCTGGCACTATAGTCTCAATTCAAACGACTAGGGTTACGCCGTTTCCCCAATGCCCTAGAGTCCCGCTTCGGGGTCACTCGTATTCCAAATCAGAATATGCAACGATATCTCCTCCAGACCAATCCAGCAAAACGTCAAAGTCTCAGAGAACTAACATAAAAGAGGAATAAAGCAGTGTTTCGCAGAATTCATAATAAGAAAAGATCTCGTAATATTGGAGGCCCAATAAAAACGGGTCGTAAATCTCTAGTGAAGGGCCCCGTACATGCGGCGGTTCGCGGATAGGATCGTATTGAAATCTATTATTGCCCTCGAATAAAGACGTAAGTACTTGAGTATAGGACGGTATTAAAGGAGATACAATTCTGACCGCTTCTTATATTGATAGAAAATATGTGGCGTTCCAAATCAAAAATAGACCTTGCGGCGGAAATCCTCGTATCTATACGTGGCCGAAAAGTACAGTCAAGGGTCCTAACTGCAGTAGCAGTTTCGCCACTCAATAAATTCAGAGACCAGTTTCACTTACGACCTTCTTTTTTATCTGTACCCACACACGCACATACCCACAAAATATTTTTGTTGTTGTTGAATTCGTCCAATGATGTACAGGCAAAAGTCATAGACCATACACCCAAGTCATATTTTGTTTGTTTTTCCTCAAAAACCGGCGGTTACAGCACGGCCCCCACAAAAACAGGGCACGACTGTAATAGTCGGCGATTTTCAATAAAACCGCAGCACGGCCTCCACGAGGGCACAACTAGTGCCTATCGGTGATCCACACTGCAGTTCACGTCCGCATTAAACTGATAGTAGACATACCCACTAATATATTCCTGGATATTGGAATAAACCCTCTAACTTAAAGAAAGATGCATGTTATCTGTTAGAAAACATTTTAAAAATAATAGAACTTAAAAAAATACATATTCACAACACAATCAAAATTTTTAAGACTTATCTAAGTGAAGAAATCAATCTTAAAATTTTTGATTGTGTTGCGAACATTTTTTTTATAAGACCTACATTATTAAACCACAATTACTACAATAAATATTATCCTACCCATAAAAATAGGAATAATAATACACGAAAATAATTGTACTGTTATTTGGCGTATTTGTGTATGTATTTCCACATAACATTCCGGCAACTTTATGTATGTATTCGCAAACATACAGGACGTATAAACTAATACTCGCTACCTTTCTATCGACTGACAATTTACGACCAGCCTATATTAGCACCCGGATATTTTATTACGACTGTTATGAAAGCGGCCAGAGGTTCCGTAGAAGGCCCTTACCGATTTTATGCGGACTCCTGTTTCGCTAACAGATTTATTTTCGGGGGGTTGGGTTTTTGGTAATGACCAATGGTATTAACACGTCATTAGGTTAGCAGAAGGATAAACATGTTTTTTTAAAGTATGATAGAATGTGAAGTCTACTTCAAAAATACATAAATAAAACTGATCATCAACTATTATTTTGGTAGGATTTATTTTATGCTAATCTTAGGCATTTTTTCAGTTTTTATTTATTTAATAAATAAATATAATATTTTTTCATGTTTATAAAATAAAGATAAAAAAATTGGAAAGAAAAACTCTGCTATTGCATTAGTACTTTTGAAAAATTCGAAGCAACTGAGTCTATGCCGTTTTGTTTTTATACAAGCCCTTCCATGACATATCATTATCTCTTTAACCATAGACAAGGCAATGGCTGCAAATTTCTCAAATGAGGACAAATCCACTATAATGGGGACCATTCTGGAAATTGCAATACGTGGAATTTTAAAACCTTTTCCAACGTCAGGTCGGAATGTGAATTTTGTATAAACTGAGGAATAAAATGCTTTGTGTGGTGCATTGTATAGAGCACAGAACACAGAAACAGCTCGCTAGTATAGAGAACTAGCTGTGGCCCGCAGCTTTGCTCACGTGGAACAAGTTTTTTCCCGCTGGAACAGTTTCATACCCCAGGGTTCGGTGTATCTCCACAAATCTAAATCAAAAAAAAATATTTTTTTCTCTCGTTTCTCCGTTAAGAAAAATATCCACTACTTTCCAACGATATATCCTTCTGGACGTGTTCGTCCACTTCCTAACTCGTCCATTTTCCTATTTGTCCACTTTCTTAACTATCGTCCACTTTTACACACATTATTTGATTTAATTCGATCCTAATAAAACTGAACGGCGCACGTACCTACGCGACGTAGCGATAATCGTAGCAGTCGCTACGGCGGCGTAGCAGCGTAGCACTAATCGCTACGAAGATTAGTTCCAGAGCCGGCCACGGCATTATAACCCTTATATAGAGGTATAATAACGCTCACATTATGTAGTGGCTTCTTCTCTCCTGCTGTGATTACGAGTTGGTAGGAGCATGCAACGAGGTAATTTACCTACGACTACAGATTGTAATAAATACTTATTTGCGGTGCTAGAAATCTACCACGCCTACAACCTGTACATGTTTCTAATTTCACCAGCTGCACTTTTAACTTTGTTTTTGTAAACATTTCAATACAAATGAATTGAATTGTTTAAGTACCTAATTTTAACCCCTTTTTTGGGGTAAAAATAGTTAAATCGATCAGTGTGTGAAGTAGTTGTGCGGCGTGACCGTACCATTTGAATTACTAACACTAGAATAGTTATTGTGTACTCAGTAAATTATAGTAATGTAAGTACAACCTAAATGTAACATCAAATATGTAAAAAACATTTTTTTTTTTAATAATCAGAAAATTATACCTGCGACTCACTATAATAATGTTAATAGTGACGAAAATCTTTACTTTATACTTCAAATCAAATTATGTCCCGACCGTTTTTTTTTTCTTTGGCATATATTTTATTATGTACACTGAGTAGATACATTTAAGGACGTATTTTTTTAAACCACCGCTTAGGTGATGTGATAACAGACTAAAAAAAAACAGGTGAAGTATATTCTTAGCAATAATAAAAAATAAGAAATAATTATTTGTATTTGGAAAAAAAAAGAAAAAAAAATTAAAATTTGGAGCGCCGATTTTTTTATGTTTAGGAGTCCTATTCATTTTCAGGTTTAGTTAGAATAGAATACTCTTAACTGGATAGTTTAAATACATATTTCAACTTAAATAAGTATTTCGTATAAACAATATTATAACCATTTTGTTCAAAATTATCAAGGCTTGTATTCATATTCATATTCATTTATTCGTACTAAACATACTCGTCAATACTTAATATACAAGCATTCGTAATAAAATTAAATTAAAATATATTCTTACAATGTCAAAATAATAGAAAATAGAGATGTCAGAAAATGATAATTTTACAATAATGTCAAAAAAAAAGTTAAAAAAAAAAGTAAAAATGAAAAGTGTCAAAATTGAAAAATAAAAGAATGTCATTTTTCTTCTATGAATTCCTTAACGGAGTAGACGGCCTTTTGGGTGAGCATAGTTTTTAATTTGCTTATAAAGGTGCGTTCAGTTTTTTCGCCTTTTAAAGTGTATTAAAATTAATCGCTGTTATTAACTATAGTTCATTGTTAACCTAGGTGTGAAAGTAACTTATTTAAGTCCCGAGACGGGGTTTAAATAATAATAGTTCGAGGGACCTCTAAATAAGTCTTGAACCCGAGGGAAACACTGTGCTTTTCATTAAGAATACACTGAAAGTAAAAACAATTACATAAAATTAGTGTTAATACAAATCTCTGCTATACGGAAGTATAAACAAAACTCTACAACTCGAAAAAACAAATGAAGATCGGATTTCCGCTTTCCCGTCTACTTTGTTTTTTTTTCTGTGACCGGCCAGCTATTCTGCCATTATTTTTCATTTCCATCATTGAAAAAATGGTAAACATTTTGCCCAAATCTATGTTATTTTAAAGAAATAGTTGACAGTAATAATTATAATAAAGTCATTAAAAATATATATTCTTTAATTATTACTATAAATATTAATAATTCTTTGTTATTTCAATTTTACATCGCGCTGTAATTGAGTGGCTGTATAGACAGTTGGAACATGGTCCAATAGAAATGTCAAAATAGTACTAGTTTCTTTTTATATAATTTGACAGCTGTCAGTTGAAAGCGATTCTCCCTAGGGCTGAGATGTATTACTTTCAACCCGCTCCTCAGGCAACTTCAGACCTACTTTCAGAGTATGAGTAATGAAAACGCCTTTTTCCATACACGTCCGCCTCTATTGCTCTAAACGCCCATAATTATGTAACGTAGCAGGCGCTACGGGCGTAGCACTAATTGCTACGCAACTCGTAGAAGCCCGCTACGGTTAAGACCGTAGGTTAATTGCTACGGGCGCTGCTACGAAACTATACGATGGATTCAACTGTAGGTTCGGCTTTAGGGTTAAATCTCGCGTGATTGAAACTATTATATTTTTAATAAATTTCGATGGCAGCTGTGTCAGATCTAAATCCATAAAGATAAATAAGGTCAGTCGATCATTTTTTTTATTATAATTAAAATATTAAAATTGTGTTGTTTTTAATTAGGTACCTGAAGCAAATAATTAAATATTTCATAACAATTCATAATTAGGCTTAATTGTCACAAGTAATTTTTAAAAATATTACATGTTTTGAAAACACTTTTTTAAATCAATCTGTGAAATTTATACTGTCGGAAAAACTGTTGTTGCATAAACTTTTTATATATATATATTTTATATAATTGTGATTATCTGCGGCCCAAAGGTAAGCTGGTAGAGAATGCCATTGGCATTAAGCTCGCCTCTTGTACAACTGCGTGCAAAGTCAAAAGTCAAAACTATTTTACTGCATGTAAGTAGGTACATTGGGTACATTTATACATCGTAAAAAAAAAATTCTACTTAACGTGCTATAAAGTTTTTAAATAAAATAATTAAATTTCCTTACTGACGTTTCTTATTTAATCATTAATGATAAAGCAGCTGCCGTACTCACCGATGATCACTATAAAACCACAAACCTAGCATTATACATCGTCATCACTATCCCAATTTTTTTCAACAACAACTTTAATTACAATTAAGAAACTAACACACACACACTGTATCTACTTGCCATGCATCACTATGACGTAAGTTGCTTTCAAAGTCATTTCGTTCCGCGAACAATTCGACAGTCATTCCGCGCTTCGAAAAAAGTCATACCGCGTTTTTAATAGGGGACCTCGCATATCGGAGACCGGCGGTGTATCGCGCGACACGTCGAGTCGTCGAGCTCGCGTGTCACGACTGGCGGGGCATCGCGGGACGACCGTCGCGCGCCGCGGTCGGCCGCCGACTGACGCGACCCGCCGGTGTTGCCATGTCTCGCTGGGAAAGTGTCCCAGACACCCCGTTATGTAATGTTTCAGACAATTTCTAGATGGGCAACCTTGTAACTTAGTACTGTTTAACAAAGAAAATAATTATTGACGAATTATAAAAATATAGACAAAGATTTCCACGGATTTGAAGAATGCATTTTAAAAGCGTTGTTAGTTCCACCATGTTTATTTAATTGGAAATGATGGAAAATTGCAGGCTTTACAAACCAAGATAAAAAAATTACTAACTGTGATTAAGTTATGTTTTGAAATAACATTTCGGTAGAACACTCTAACTGAATTAGGTAGACCATGGGCGCAGGCCTCTGTCATTTTGGGTTTGATAATGCTTACAAGGTGGACCGAGGATCTGGTGAAGGTCGCGGGACCCAGCTGGATGAGGTTAGCGCAGGACCGGTCGTCGTGGAGATACCTGGGGGAGGCCTTTGTCCAGCAGTGGACGTCTACAGGCTGATATGATGATGATGATGATGAATGCTTACATGCTTCCATTTAATTTTGCATAGTGATAAAATGCATTTTAATGCATGTTAACTTTATTCCTGCGAGAACAGTTTATCGCGCTAAAAATTACCCTAAATCCTGCCCAGGATTCGATGTATCTCCACACCAAATTTCATCAAAATCCGTTCAGCGGTTTAAGCGTGAAAAGGTAACAAACAGACGGACAGAGTTACTTTACCATTTATATTAGTATGGATATAGTCCCAGTAGAGTTAAATGGCGGCTGTGTGAAGTTGGCTGATTTCTGCGCAATGACTAATTGTAGGTGTCAAAGGGGAGCTGTGCGGGGGCTCACTAGAGACGCTCAATCAATTTCAAGAAATAGTTCATTGATTCGATCAACCGGATCAAATTTTCAAGTTTTTGGACATCTCTATGTGTCACACTCGCTTACGCACGCATAGACTATAAACAATGTCAGAGATGTACAAGCAATTTGTGACTATATTCATTCATCAACAGCCCACTGCCGGGGCTTAGGCCTACCCTATCAACGAGGGTGTTCGGGCTATAGTCCACCACGCTAGCCCAGTGCGGGTTGCTGCGCCTAAGAATTTCTTCTTCGGCGTATGCAGGTTTTCTCACGATGTTTTCCTTCACCGTTTCAGAGCAGTCAGTAAATGTACTTAAGTTTCGAGAAAAAACCCATTGGTACATGGCCCAGCCGGGGGTTGAACTTCGGAGCTTTCGATATGATAGGCCGCGTCTTACCCCCGAGGCCACTGGCGCTTTATATTCATTCGGCCGCCAAAAAATTCTACGGGGACTATACGATATTTATTGAATCGACTGCCATCGACCGGGGAAAATGCGGGAATTTTCCCGTATTTTCGGGGAAACGGAGAGCTTGGCGCGGTGCACGGCGCATGCGCCCAGCCCCGCCCTGCCCCGGGCGCGAGCCTCTTCCTATTTGATATTTTAAACTTCCGCCGATAACTCAAGTGAGGAAACTGCCACCGATAGTAGTACATATTTTAAACTCATTCATGGTATATATCTGGAGTCGATTGTGACCCCCAGCACGATAACTGACACATGACCCTGGTGACATTATTTTTATTATTATTATCTATTCTGACATTTGTATAATTGTATTTCTATAATTGTGACATTCTGTTTATTTAATTTATTTTGTATCATCAACAGCCTATTAATGTCCCCACTGCTGGGGCTCAGGCCTACCCTCTTAACGAGGGCGTTCGGGCTACAGTCCACCACGCTAGCCTAGTGCGGGTTGGTGGACTTCACATGCGCCTAAGAATTTCTTCTTCGGCGTATGCAGGTTTCCTCACGATGTTTTCCTTCACCGTTTGAGAGCAGTCAGTAAATGTACTTAAGTTTCGAGAAAAAACCCATTGGTACATGGCCCAGCTGGGGATCGAACTCCGGACCTTTCGATATGATAGGCCGCGTCTTATCGTATCGTGATCTTGTATGTTATTAATTATTGTATTATTTAACGACTTTCACGCTTGGCTCGACTGTAAGTGTTAGTTTAAATAAAAAAATGAAATGAAAAAAAAAAAACATTATTTTTCCATAATGACTTGGGGTCATTAGAAACCGAATTGTCGAACACCAATTTCTTTCATTAACGCTCTTCATTCTCATAATTAATCATTGAGATATAGAACTGCAAAAAAATTGTTTTACCTTATTTATTATTTATTTATTTATTTAATACTTTATTGTACACACAGAAAATAAAAACAATACAAAAAGAACAGAGAATTATATAAAGGGTTAAGCTTATTTCTATGAAATCTCTTTCAGCTAACCCGCGGTTGAGATACACAATGAAAGAGAGGCAGTAGTCGCGTGTACTATTTAAAACAATATATATATGAACATTAACATAAACATTACATATATAAAATAAGCATACATACAATACTAATAAACATAATAAATATACTAATGTACAGATACATAAATAAATAAAATAATTAATTTAATAATTGTAAAAAGAAAAAAAATCAAGAATAAATTACTAGTGACTTTTTCGGAATTTATGTACGGTTTTTACGGTGTATCCGTGGCCCCGTAACAAGATAAGATAAATGTACAGTTATAAGATTGATAAGCGCAGTAGCAGTTTCGCAACTCATTAATTGAGAGACCAGTTTCACTGACGACTTCCTTTTATTAAATTAAATTAAATTAAATTAAATTAAATTAAATAGATTTTTATTTCGGAAATTCATCCATAGTGTTAGTAAACAATCTTAACCACTAATGTTAGTATAATTAAATAAATCACATACACATACACACACAAACACACACATCCAGGGCTATACAATGACCAGACAGGGAGACCCCCCAGTACCCGGGCACATGGCTATTTGACCGCATGCAGCCGTATCCAGTGCCCCAGCACTGGGCAGTCCCACCTGTCAGCTATCGCTCTCAGGATGCCGCTGGCACTGCCGCGCACTCGGCTCATCAGGGATGCGCATCTCTTCCTGACGATGGCGTGGAAGCCATCAGTGTGCGCCTCCGCAAACATCCCCGATGCGCTACAGAAACGCGGCAGCCCCAACAGCACCCTGAAAGCGTTATTATATTGCACGCGTTATTATATTATTATATTTATATCTGTGTCCGAACACGCAGTATCCACTAGTGTATTCCTGGATATTACGATGAATTGACGACTTATTGTTGTGACGATAAGGTTTGCACGCTACTGACTTGGGAGTTAGTTAAATATAATTGGTTTCTTGTAGTACTGGTCATTAGGTCTGTTCTATTTAAATTTATGTTTTTAGAATACACATAGAATTCAAATCAAATCAAATATACTTTATTGAGCACCAAATTATATCAAAAGTTAACATTATGATAACTTACTAAACTGTGTACAATCCAAACAGCGATTTCTTCCAGGCAACCTTAGGGTGATGTTGAAATCTTCAAGGAGTGTAGGTGTTGGGTGCAGACATTTATATGACATTATAGACATTTATTATAGACATTTAAGTACATGACATATAAATAGAATTCATGATTGTGTCTTGTCACTTATTCAATAAAAGTCACATAGTAAAGTAGTAGTCCTGGATCTCCTGCCGACCTGATCGAGCTCACTCCTGACGTGGCCGACTGGCTCCAGAACAAAATGAATATTGACCTATGAGCTAATTTTACCTATTTTTGTAAACGCCATACGATTAAATAAATAAACATAGAAATATACTTAAAATAATATACAAAATATACTTAAAATAATATATAAAATAATAATAAATATACTTAAAATATCGTTTACTTTAATAATTCAACATGGATTTCGTGTTGTCGTGCGCACCGATGTACACAAAAATGACTCTTAGCGTGCTACTGCACTTGTGAACCTTACTGTACATAAGTCGGTCGGCGATCGAACTTGGAACTCTCTAAGTGACAGGCCGCGTCTTCCCACTGCGCCACCGACGCTCTTTATTACTTAAAAATAGAAACGTTAAAAATAAACAAATATGTCGGATCTACGTGTAAGTATGAATCATCCATCACCAGGGGTAAATATTTGATACAAGGCTTATTACACGACCGCCTACATAAATTTGTTTAGGAAATTATGTAATTAGGTTCGGTGATTCGCTTAACGATGCCTATCTCACTATATGACATCTATTACTTAGGGATATACACAGAAATATTAAGAACATAATTTTTTTATTATATTTTCAACAAAATGCCGGTGCCGTGGGACCCGAAACGAGGTGATCCGCCAGAGAACCAAAGCCTTTGACATAGCTCAAAGGGTTAGCACGTTGAAGTGGCAGTGGGCTGGTCACATCTGTCGGAGAACCGATAACCGCTGGGGTAGACGAGTTCTCGAGTGGAGACCACGACTAGGCAAGCGTAGTGTGGGACGCCCCCCGGCTAGATGGAGCGACGACCTGCGCAGGGCGGCTGGCAGTGACTGGATGCGGAGAGTCGAAGATCGGACTCAGTGGCGCGCCTTGGGGGAGGCCTATGTCCAGCAGTGGACTAGTGCAGGCTGATGATGATGATGATGATGATTTTAATACCTAATGCAACTAAATTTCAGAGCTATTAATATCATTAAGAAGGGGTTTTTTCTAATTGGAAAATATTACGCTCATAATATATTTTTCACCTCACCGGCTCGGAAGGGTATACTTTCTCATTAGAAATCTGCGTGGAAAACTGCACCTGGAAAAAAACTTTTTGAAACTTTTCTTCTAATTTGTAGAAGGTGGACATTTAAAGAAGTGGTCAATTCTAATTGTGGTTATTATTATTTGTGGTTGCGCTCCCGCCGAAAGGATTCAATTCACCTAGTATTTTCCTCGCTGTAGTGAGGTGAAAAATTGTGTGTTGCGCTCGGTAGCAAAGTTATTTTGCGTCTCGTACCTTGAATGCAGCCTTGCATAAGTAATAACTATTGTCTATGACTACATACAAATCAAAATAATAAACTAAACCTTACTTTCTACGTTTAAAACCTTTATTTTATTCAATATTTTATTATTACACACAAAACAGAAATCAAACATAACAAAAAAAATCTGAAAATTATACAAGGGGCTTCTAGGTAATCTCTTCCAGCTAACTCACGGTGGAGATAATTGCATACAGAGAGGCAGTAGTCGCGTATATATATATACGCGACATAGGTTTCGGAGTCATTCAATTCAGTATAGTAAATAAATTCAATACATCGCAAAAAAAATATACCTATATAAAAAAAAACAATTCAGTACACTTTATTGCACATTTAAATATTACAGACAAAAAAGAAAAAAACAGATACAATAACGTACATATAGGCAGTCTTATCGCTAAGACCGATTTCTTCCAGACAACCATTTTGTTTTCTGGGGGAGTGACAGACAAACAAAAAGCTTAGGGTATCGATTTTGTCGAATCCAAAAAGAAACTCGCGATAATATTTTTATACTGATGAATCTGATACTTTTTTTACCACGAAAGTCCACAATTAGCCTTTCAGTTCCATACTAACGCATACAATGCATATGCTCGTATAAAAATCCAAAAAGAAATATTTCCATACCGAATCGCAAAAAGTATGCAGTTAATAAATTCAAAAAGCCTCTCCGCGCAACACCACAATGGATCGCGTGAAAGTGCGCTCAATAAATCAATTCAGCGTTGTAAAATGGTGTGTAACATCCATCCCCCACTCATCCCCCACCCACGCGTCCCCCACTCTCCCCCCAGCACGGTGGGAGGCTCACGAGTGTAACATTAAGGCTGTAACTCCATTGTTTTAATTGCAATTGCCCTTTGATCGTTCTGAAATATGTCATTGTAAAAAACCGGCCAAGTGAATGTAGAATCACGCATTGCGTAGGGTTCCGTATATTTCTTTAAACCCACTATGTAACTGAGTTTTGTAACTGGCTACGAAGTGGAAATGTTTGAAACCAACTAACTATTGTATATTATTTGTATTTTGATCTAATAAATCATTTCAATACCTACATCATTAAGAAATATGAAACTTGTTTTTCGAAATAAATGATTTGAATTTGTATAAAGTTGACGAGTTTTTTTTTGTTTATTTGATCGCGCTTATCTCTGGAACTACCAGTCCGATTTGAAAAATTCTTTTTGCATTTGATAGCACAGTGCTTGAGGAAGGTTATAGGTTATTCAACATAACGCTGCAACCCTTAGGAGCCGAGCAACAGAAAATCTAAAGTCAGAAATAACTTTTTCACCTCACAAGCTCGGAAGGGTATACTTTCTCATTCGAAATCTGCGTGGAAAACTGCACCTGGAAAAAAACTTTTGAAAACTTTTCTTCTAATTTGTAGAAGGTGGACATTTAAAGAAGTGGTCAATTCTAATTGTGGTTATTATTATTTGTGGTTCTAAACCGACGAAAGGATTCAATTCACCTAGTATTTTCCTCGCTGTAGTGAGGTGAAAAATTGTGTGTTGCGCTCGGCAGCAAAGTTATTTTGCGTCTCGTACCTTGAAACCCTCGCTACACTCAGGATTCTATCAATCCTAGAACCCTTCGCTTTGCTCAATTTATATCAATACTAATACTCGCACAAAAGAACCAACTTTGCAGCCTTGCATAACAAATAACTATTATGGGCCCAGGAAACAGCTAGTGGCATATTTGGGTCATTTTCCCATCGGAATGGACACGTTGAGTATCTTTCCTTGTAAGTGTATGCGCTACGCTACCCAACCAAGCCCGCCGAACGCAGTAAGGGGTTTCAACTGTCAACGTGGCCGCATGCCATGCATTGCGCCCGACCGAGAACCCCGGTCCGCTCCGCGCGCCGGCATGCCTCCTTGTCCACATTCCACTGCAGGAGTGACCAGAATCTGTATCTGTATGCTCAGAGTACCATAAAGCGGTCCCTAGACTAACATGCGGCATGACATGCGTTTCGTTTACGTAAATTATCATGATGATCAATAGTGTAATTTTAACATTCTTTATTATGAATATTTGACTTGATTATAATTTCATGACATTCCTCTTTATGGATATTTAAAAATTTGATTGATTACTGTAATTGGTTAAACCGTTGTAATTAAATGAATAAAATATTAAATATTAAAAAATATGATGCATGACGGACCCATGCTTGATAACAATCACTTAGTACAGTGAAGAGTACGCGCAGTTGTCAATCAACGGCCAGCACGTAGTTTGCATGTCATTCGCGTCAATCATTACAATTGAACGGTCATGCATGAGTGACAGCACGTAACGCATGTCATGAGTATAGGGACCGCTTATAAACAGGAAGGTTCGAAATTCCCCCTATGGGGCAGTCATTTCCTTTCTCTATGCCTAGAAATGAGTTACTGCATTTTTATGTGTTCAATGGGAACCATGGTTTTTCTAATAAATTTAAACTAAAATCTTGCGATTTGTCGTCGAATACGCCGGCGGATACTGGAGTGTTGTGTGCCGAGATTTTTTTGAGTTTAAAAGTTTTTATTTTTTATAGTTTTATGCTTTAAAATTTTATAGGTGTAAGTACTTTTCCACTTTAAATATATACATATGGGTACCTACCTACTTTTTAACCCGGACGAAGTCGCGGGGCGGCTGCTAGTATTCGTATATAATAAAGAGAAGCAAATACAACATTTATATCTACGTACGCTCCTCCTGCAAATTTGTCGCTAGACTGTAAATAAACCCCTAGAATCAATGTTCGCGATGCGAGCCACACACATGGGTGCGCGCAGCACAAATTGAGATACGAATAGAATTGAGCGACGGGGGCAACCCCCGCCGGCGGCAACGGAAATCGAATCCGCTACCTTCCGAATGGGCACCTGGCCGAGACACCAAACCCCTGCACCTATAGATGAATCCCTATGTACAGCCTATTAATATTTCCCTCACCGTTTGAGAGCATTCAATAAACGTAAACTAAAGTTCGAGAAAATCCCATTAGTACTTGGCGCTACCGAGGATCGAACGCCGACCTCTCAATATTACAGGCCGCGTTTCCCCACTGGGCCACTGCCGCGATTTCTTCCATACAACCTTTAATATAAATTAATTATTAATATGAATAGTTTATTCACAAAAACACCTTACAACTAAGTCGTACTATATAATTATAAATAAAAATAACTTATTATAAATCTAAAACTAATCTACAAATAAATAAATAAACTAAACCTAAACCTAAAAAAAAGTAGAAGATCTCCTCCAACTCCGCCAAATTTCCAATGGTGCCTAAAATGCGGCGTTACCCCTCTGAATCTCCAATATATATTAGTTATATAAATAGCTGGTCGTTTAATGACTGCATGGCGGTGCTTTCCCAGGCAGACCCCGGGTGCAGTGACTGAATAATGTGCATTACCTAGCCTGTGTCCAGTGACTGGCCCAGCCACCGGACATGTCAGCTGATCTCGCGGTCAATCGGCTGGAAGGCATTGCCCCTCCCCTCCGAGCCGGCGCGATGGCTTAGAAAAAATAACGTCATATTTGCTCGCTCTGTAACGTTGTACAGTCAACCGCACGTCACTTTGACCTCGAGCTGGTCTACCCTATTAGGCAGTTTCAATACTATAAGAGACCGGTTTATACTGGTTTCGTTTCTACTGACGTGCTGTCGACCGTACAAGATGTGCATTATGTTTTTGAAAGTAAAAGGGTGGATAATAATAAAAAAATTGGGATCTAAGTCGTCAACCAACATACATAAATCGTTTTACAAAGTCATAATTCATAATTCATTTATTTGCATATCACATTTTACAGTCGGTTTTATTTTTTAGAAAAAGACTATCTGACTATAGTGATAGTTGTCATTGCTTTACTATGTTTTTATTAATCACATTTATTCTAAATTAAATTCAAACTTTTATCTATAAGATAAGAGCGAACTCAGTGTTAAAGTTGGCGAGTTTGAAATTTAAAGTAATCAAGAGTTTATCCAAGGAGCTGTTGCGGGGGTCACGACCTCACCGAGCGACGTTCGTTTACTTTCATTAAAATCTTTTCCAAGCGACTTGCTATAGTCGTACTTTGATAGTTCATCGATAAGATAAAATACAATCAGAGACAAATTTACGTATATTATGGGTCATGCAATACGTGCTGTCACTCATGCATGTACGTCTAGCTGTAGTGATTGACGTGCATGACATGCGTACTACGTGCTGGCCGTTGCTTCACTGTACTGATTGATAGCAAGCATGATGGTCCATCATGCAGCATGCCATTCACGTAAACGTTGCATGTCATGCAAGCATGATCGTTTAGGGACACTTTTATACACTATGTATTTTTTACCTATGTATCCTAAGTACCTACGTATTCGACGATACCGATACCGTCAGTGGTGTGTGCTCAACACCGACAGCTCGCCTCCAGTCAGCTCGTGACCACGGCCAGTGCAACCTGCTCGAAACGTCGGGCAAAGGTAAATAAAAATTCGCGTGCAAAGTAAGACCCGTGTCTAATTTATAATCACAGAGCCCGAAATAAAAATCTGAATCCGTATCTGTTAGTGACCCTATTTCATACCGTATGGCGGGTTCACAAAAAGTCGTGTAGCAAATCCTGGAGCCGGAAGTTGCGTAGCGCACAGTGCGATTACTTCCGGCGCGCGTGACCCCGACATGTGACCCTGTTGGGTCGTATGACCCTTTGTTACCTCGTAACTGAATAGTGAGGAAAAAATCTCTGCGATTTAGGACATAACTGATAATACTGTCTTAAACCATTTCTAAACCAATGTTTTGTAAGTGGAACAATAAGGAATTAGACGTATTATGAAAGTGGATGAGTGAAGAAAGAGCACAAATTAGAAGAGCGTAGAAGTTAGAAATAGCGTAGAAGTTAAAAATAAGAAAGTGGACGAGTTAGGAAATAGACGAGTAAGAAAGTGGACGAGTTAGGAAATAGACGAGTAAGAAAGTGGACGAGTTAGGAAGTAGACGAGTAAGAAAGTGGACGAGTTAGGAAGTAGACGAGTAAGAAGGTGGATGAATTAGGAAGTAGACAAGTAAGAAAGTGGACGAGTTCGGAAGTAGACGAGTAAGAAAGTGGATGAGTTAGGAAGTAGACGAGTAAGAAAGTGGATGAGTTAGGAAGTAGACGAGTAAGAAAGTGGGTGGGTTAGGAAGTAGACGAGTAATAAAGTGGATGAGTTAGGAAGTACACGAGTAAGAAAGTGGATGAGTTAGGAAGTAGACGAGTAAGAAAGTGGACGAGTTAGGAAGTAGACGAGTAAGGAAGTGGACGAGTTAGGAAGAGGCGAGTAAGAAGGTGGATGAATTAGGAAGTAGACAAGTAAGAAAGTGGACGAGTTCGGAAGTAGACGAGTAAGAAAGTGGACGAGTTAGGAAGTAGACGAGTAAGATCCTAATGCATAAAAGATCTGAAGCCTAAAATTCATGATAAAACAGTAAAGCGACTAACGAAGTAACTTTAAAGCGAATCAAGCCAAGAGTAAGTATCACCAACAAGCCAACAACTCATACCTTGAATTTATATCTGGTGTGATGTTATATCGATTGAAGCTGCACAGTGTTTACTTCCATGAACTTTATGTTCATTACACATTTTACGATGACAATAAATGGAATTTAATTTAAAATTTTAAACCCCTCAGAAGATGCATAGAGAACCCCTGGAAGACTTATATTCTTCGGGTGCCAGAAATACCTGGCGACACTTCGACCCTTAAGGGACCTTTTGTGCCTTAGAAATAGAATAGAAATTCTAGTCTTTGGCGTATGTAGTTCCTCACGATCTACGAAATCCTTGACGAAAATTTATTCGAAAATATACTATTATATGTATTAGAAATTTACAAATGATGTAGATAAAACGGTAAGCAGTTACGTATATAGAAAGCCCAAAACTAAGTTAATTTTATTACGTTACAAGGCTTATAAAACATAGTGGGACGTTACCATGAGGTATCTATACGGAGGCAGTAGGTGCAATCATGGTGGAATTCGTTAAATGGCGCCTCTACCTGAAAATTTTCGTCCTGTACTCAATCATCTCTATAGTAAGTCAATACGAGACACACTATATTTAGTAAAAATGAAACAATTCTTAAACACACACCGATTATTAGTAGGAAACATGTAGAAAAGATTATGCTTATCTCTTAGAGAGCGTTATATTATTTTATCCCAGAAAATATATTAAAATAGCGTACAAGTATAACTGTATTTAAAGTATCTGTAATCTACTAAATCGATGTTGTTAACTTAAATAGTAATACATAAGTAGTGGTAATTTCGAGAAAGTCGATGTTGGTAACTTAAGTAGTAGTAGTAATATATATGTAGTGGTAATTTCGAGAAAGTTGTCATTTTAGGCTACTCTTTTTGGTAAAGTAGTCATTTTGGGAAAGTGGTTCTCAGTTAACAATTTATAATCGTTGGTACCATGACCCTGTTAACTTTTGCGCTCCTTTTATTTAGCGTCCGATTTCCGTAACTGCATGAACCCTTGTGCCGTCTCTGTGCAACTAGGCTATGTTACCCGGCTCCATCTGTACGGAATAATTTAATAATACAATTTCATATGCAGAGGTAATCCCAACCGCTATTCCCACAATACTGTTTTGTGTAATTAGGACTGTCAGTAGTTGAGTTTTTACCGTAGCTTTAAAATTAATTTTGGATTGGTATTTGATCAAAGGTTTTTGTACATAATTTAGAACAAACCATTACAGAAACATTTTCTCTGTGTCATTGTCTTCGGCAACGTCATCAACCGCATATTAATATCGGTTATGAGCCTCCACATTGTCCTGTTGGGCCCAACCTATATACGGGCTATGGTCCACCACTTTTGACTTCATATACGCCTAAGAATTCCTCGTTCGGCGTATGCAGGATGCTTCACGATGTTTTCCTTCGCCGTTCTAGAGCAGTCAGTAAAAGTACAGTCAAGGTTCATAAGTGCAGTAGCATTTTTGTCAATAGATTGAGAGACCAGTTTCGTTTGCGACCTTCTTTTATATCTGTACCCACACACGCACATACCCACTAGGTATTAATAATATATCCGCTGGGTATTACGACGAATTCAAATCAAATCAAATAATCTTTATTTACTCCACAACTGACTTATAAAGCTAGTTAGTGGAGTCTGGAGCCTGAGACTAGGCTACTTATAGTAGCCTGTAGATACAGGACACCAGGCCCCACCGTCGGACCAGTGACGTTGGACATAGTGGAATGTATAAATAACAAACAGAATATCTTTAAAATTAAATCGATATCTAAAAATATAATAGTGTGAGTGTGTGTGTGTGAGTGTGTGTGTGTCTGTGTGAGAATTGATGACTTAATTGCAATGACAATAAGGTTTAAAACACGGTATTGACTTGGGTGGTCAGTAAATATATAATTGGTTTTCGTGTTGTCGTGGGCACTGTTGTACAGAAAAATGACTCTTAGAGTGCTACTGCATATAGGAACCTTACTGTACATAAAGGTGCAAGTCCGTATCGGACCTGAAGCACAGATTACATAATAGTTCTGCCTCAAGCCGCAGACTGCAGCCGCAGGGCAGGTTAGAATCTATGAAAGTGATTATGGGAGGGTGACTCTGCGGCTCCAGCGTGCGGCCTGTCTCGGAATGCACCTTAAGTTTCGAGAAAATCCATTGGCACGTCGAGGAATCGACCTCTCGATATGACAGGTCTCTTCCCCACCACACCACAGACGCTCTTCTAAAAATTGGCAGAATCGGAACATAAATTTATATAATGTGAAATTTCACACGAGCAGTATTCGACCAGCAGCCTTCGATCACCATATACTATAGTTATGGTGATCGAAGCCAGCAGCCCTATTTTTGAATCGCTCATCTCGCTTCAAACGGTCGATTCTACTAATTTTCCTTCGATTTCCGATTCAGAATCCATACAAAATTAGTAGAACCGACCGCTCGAAGCGAATTCAAAAATAGAGCTCCAGGATTTTTGAATACGCTTCGAGCGGTCGATTCTACTGATTTTTGTATCGGATGATGAAGGAAAATTAGTAGAATCGATCGCTCGAAGCGAGATGAGCGATTCAAAAATAGAGCTACTGTTTGAGGCACTCGCCGTGGACTGCGCCTGCATACGAGCGAGCGGCCAACGTTCGGCCTGCGACACACCTGGCCTCAGCTATACATAATGCAATACAGCGGTGAATTAAGTGCTGCAATCTAAAGAGGTTAGTGCTGTTTTGTGTGAGAGAGAATGATGAGCGAAGGGAAAGAGAGTGTCAGGATCAGATAGAGCGGCAGCTCACAGACGGGCACGTGCTGAGCAGTCGCGTCCCGCGGCGAGCGTGTTTCAAGAGAACGGTGAGACTGAGCGAAGCGATAGTGACAGTCTCCGTTCTCCCTACCTATCCCGTCAGGGACATAGCGTGAAGATATGCATCTATACATACATAACTTCACGCTATGTCCCTGGCGGGGTAGGCAGAAAGAACGGAACGCCAAGTATTGCGATCCTGGCACACCTCTTTCGCTTCGCTCAGTCTCATAATTCTATTCATATGTATCTATGTATACTGTTATTTTTGTTATGCGTAATATATACACGTCAATGTTACTTACTTCAACGAGCTATTTTGTATGGTTTAGGAAATATGGTCATTTATGTGACCACTTAATTTTGCTCGTTTTTCTTTCGTTTTTATTATGTTGCCATTGTGTGCAGTTACTCAGATTAGGAAAGTGAACGAGTTAAGAAGTGAACAAGTTAAGAAGTGAACGAGTTAAGAAGTGAACGAGTTAGAAAGTGAACGAGTTAGGAAGTGAACGAGTTAGGAAAGTGGACCAATTCGTCAGGAAGGATATTTATCTTGTAGTGGATACTTGTTACGGTATCTGCAATAATTTCACTCAATACTGTACCTGCATTAGCGCGTTTAACTATGACGTCTGTAGACGTACTGTCAAAGAATATGTTAATTTACCACGCGGACACTGCGGTTTATTCCCACTAGGTCCCAGCCCTGGCGTCAGCAGGTATAAAATGACAGAGCCAGGTGTCGGAATGGCCAGCGGCTGAAGTATACGAGCGATCATTGAAGAGGAAATATCCCTTACGAGCACAAACTAATTTTGACCTGATGACCCTTGGCAAGGCTATGAATTTCCCCGTCTCTTAAATACCAGTAGCGATAACAAAAGATAGTATCTCTTCCTCTCAAAGGCTATACTCAAATGAAGTGTCTTTGAGGACAATGTACAGATTCACAATAGCCTTGTAAAAGTACCTCTCAGGCTAGATTGTGTGATAGGCTATAGCCTTATGTATGATAGGCTATCGAGGCCTTATAAAGTCGTCGGCATGAAAGGGTTAGTATGTACTTCGTTTAAGGAGGTAGCATGTTAAAAGCTTTTAGTTTAGTTTATTAACTAGGTAATGTTTCAATTGAAACTGTTTTGAATAAAGTGCTAACATGTTTTAAAGTGTGGCAGTGGGCGGGGCACATCGCTGGTAGAACTGACGGCCGTTGGGGCAGAAAGGTTCTCGAGTGGCGACCACATATCGGAAGACGCAGTGTAGGCCTCCCACAAGGTGGACCGACGATCTGGAAAATGTACTTAAGTTTCGAGAAAAACCCTAAAAACCCATTGGTGCATGGCCCAGCCGGGGATCGAACATCGGACCTTTCGATACTATAGGCCGCGTCTTAGCCCCGACGCCACTAACGCTCTCACGACACGAAAAACGGATAACATACTATACTATATTCATATTATTTTTATTCACAACAGAAGATAAAATGTCATTTTACAAAATAATTAGATTCTAATAATGTATATGTTAATTATCTATACTTAATATAAATAGTTTGTCTGTTTGTTTGTTTGAACGCGCTGAAACTATCAGTCAGATTTGAATATTTTTTTTGCGGTTGATAGCCAAATTCTCGAGTAAGATTATAGGCTATTTAACATCACGCTACGGCCCCTAAGACCCGAGCAAAAAGAAAAAAATTCAGAAATAACTTAATAACGCGGGCAAGGCGCGGGAAACAACTAGTACCCAATATAGTTTTCAAATCAAAACATCAAATTGCACTTCAAAAGTGTCTTCAAAATACTCAAAATTTAATTGTACACCGCTACACTACAAATTCTTTGCGCCGTAATCAAGTGTGAATTTTGAAATTTTCAGAAACGCCCAACCGGGTGCGCTGAGCTGCGAAATCGCAAACATTTTAGCGCTCATTAGGTATTTGCTTCGCTTATAAAAATTTCCTTCTGTGTGCATGTTATTTTTAGAACAAATATTTAACGTCTCGAGCGTTCCTGAGTATTTCGGCGAAGCAAAATATTAAGAGAAAATTAGATTTCTTAAACGTTCGCAAGTTGTGGTAAATTTATGTTAGCATTTATATGTTTTCTAAGATGAGGAAATATTATTTGTTACTGTATGTATCTCATCTATTATGTGGCCCACACTTCAGAGGTTTTCCCATCATTAGGTATAAGGTCATTTTATACAGGTGGGAAACGACAAGTGATCTGATTCGATTATTCCTAAACTTCACAAGATTAAAATTAATTTTTTGCTGATATAAGAACTACTTAACTATCTTTATAAATTGATACTAAAATCTATCTGAAAAAGAAAATGCTTAATGTTCAAAATTTTGATTTTAACTAGATACTCATAACGTTTAATCTTTGGCGTACGCAGGTTTTTTGTTATGGTTTGGATTTGGTAATATCGTTCAGAATAAGCGCGATTGGCCTCCAGTTAATGCTGGTTTTGTTTCCACTGACGTGCGGTCGACCGTACAGCAATGTCCTTGCAAAACAGAGTGAAGTTTCACTATTAATCGTTCGTTATGGATTTCCACAAAGCACCACCTGATTCCAATAAACTGAATTATTAAAGCGACCTCATACATTTCGCAGGACTTATACCAACTCCGGTACCATTCGACTACGACCTGCGCCGTTTCTCTACCTCCCCCGCGGAGTTCTTTCAGAGTACTCCCAGAGGGGGCCGGGGAAGGGTCTGAAGTTTGCACAGAACGGAAGGTTAGTTTCGGTACAAGTAGAGTTAATCGCTTTCGGCAAGACTAAGTAGATCCAGCCCTAGGGACAAATAGCGGCGACTTGCAGATGATGGATACCGTTGAATAAATTATGTGGCGGTTAATCGATGCCCGGGAACTTTGGTAATTGTCTGGCGTGGCGATTTGATCGCAACATAAATAAACACTGTGTTCAACACTTATATTTCGCTTTATCAGTCAGCTCGTGACCACACGGCCAGGTTATTCGATGTCAGAATTATATATAACCAGTTTATTCCCGCGGCTTCGCCTGCGTAGAAACGTTTTTCCGTGTACATTTTGAAACAGCGCACTCTATGTTATGCGTTTTATTACTTAGGGGGTATTAGCGGACACAAATAATATTTACTATTATCTTATCTTATCTTATCTTCTGAGGGGGCCAGGAATACCTGGCGACACTTCGACCCTATGGGATCTGTTGTGCCAAACCCCTGTCCGCCAAACGGTGCCACAATACGTTTGTTGGTGGACTTCACATACGCCTTAGAATAGTAAATACCAGTCTTTGGCGTATGCAGGTTTCCTCACGATGTTTTCCTTCACCGAAAAACCTGTGGTATTTTAATAAACCGTACTTAAGTTTCGAAAAACTCATTGGTACGGGCCAGGATCGAACCCACGACCTCATGAACGTGAGGCGAGTGCACAACCAACTAGGCTACCACGGCTCTATACTTACTACTAACAACTGTAATAGATTTAAAAGAGCGGACACAAGAATTTACTTGCTCAAAGGAAGGTTCCATAGCCGTAAAACTTTTTATAAGTAATCTATTTATTATAATTTAATTTAATTTAGTACTCACGTGTCTGTGATAGCATAGCGTATGAAATCAGCGCATGACATGAATCTGAAACAATAAAGTGACATGCATTGAATATATTCGGAAAAAAAAACAACCAGGGCGGCTAAGTGAAATAAATATCATAACCAGTGATCGGATGACAGATGCAATGTCCCGGGATTTAAGTACGTTATCATAACATGGATATAACTTATAATCCCGCGAGATGCCCGCGAGTCTTACCTAATTCAATCCAATATTGACTGTGAATATTCATAATTTGTCAGACTGACATATATTGTTTTTTCTGTTATACCAATTGATACTAACCCTGTTTTATTGCTTTTTAATATTACATTTGTATTAAATTTAAAATGCCTCCGCGCAAAAAAACTACATTAGAGTTCATGCAATCTTTGATAAAAGGACACTCGGAATTAATAATACGTGGAGAGCTTATAATAGAAACAGAAAATCAACGTTAAATTACTACCCCTATTTTAAATATGCACCGGCAACTAGCGTAGCTATAAATGTGAATAATTAAAGCATTATTTTTGTTTTACATTAGTAATGTAAATGTAAAATAAACATAATGCTTTTATTACCCGACGTATGTAAAGTATATTTTAAAAGTATAATTATGTAAAATAAATGTCCTATTAAAGATAGTGAACATTTTAATTTTGTTTCATTAATTATTATACTTATCCCATTTCCCAGAACCCCGGGAAAGCCCGAGTCACATCCATGTTATGCATAACGTTTGAGGTCATTCACCCCAAATTGCATCCGAAATCCGATCACTGATCATAACATTAAAATAAGTAATTTAAAACGTTAGAACGTTTCTTAGTAATTTTGTCCGTCAGTCTGTAAAGACTGACACTTCATTATCCAATGGCTGTCAAAAGTCAAAAAACTACGATAAGTGTGGCTGTCAGTTTTGGTTTTTGAAAAATCGCTCTTAACAAAAAAATAATAAAATTGACGTAAGTGTCCCTTTAAAGACCCATCAACACTTGAAAAGATAAATGATTGTTTCATTCACCCACGCAGACGAAGCCGCGGGGAAAGCTTAACCATGTAACAATAGGCAATACAAACGTAATTATCTGTTACTATTGGTATAATACTACAGTATCGGGAGTCCATAAATTTCGGCGGTTATAAATTTAGTACCACACTGCCATTTCTATAGGAATTGTACACCATAAATAATGTTAATAGTATACCAAATGTAAATGGGGGGGTATTAAATGTTATATTAATGGTACATTTGCGTTTTAAAGCGATGCAATGAAACTTTAAGCGTACCTATGTACCAAATTGGTCGATGAAAAACATATATTTCACACATTCGGCTCGTTTTAAAGCCTTGGATCCCACCTGGGAATGATTTGATTAAGAGGCATGGCAGCCTAGCAGTTGTGTACTCGGCTTGCGTTCACGAGGTCGTGGGTTCCAACCTAGGCCCGTACCAATCAGCTTTCCGGTGAAGGAAAACATGCATACGTCAAAGATTAAATCCAAGGGCTCAAAAAGGCTCGAAAAATTCCCCCTGACCTTTCGATATGATAGGCCGCGCCTTATTGGCTTGTGGAGAAACATTCCCCACAGGTGGGCAAGTGGGGAAAACAATCCATCAGCGGCGGGTTCCTCAAACGGCACTCATAGGCCGCGAGACGTGACGTCACTCACACACACAGCGACACCACGTTAGGGGTAGTATATGTATTACGTAGGGGAAACTGCCAAACGTGTTGAGTGGAAAAAAAACACTTTACTTAAAGGGGAGAGTCTTTGACAAGTGGTAATGCCTGCTATAAGACTTACAGAAGTGACCTAAGCTAAAATTGTTATTTCATCATCTAATCTCGTCATAAATAATCAAACCCCATCATTAGCAAAGTCAACGTTCATTGTTAGAATAGTTCTCCACCAATCTGTTATTCAGGAGTCAGTGTCTTCCCCATTAAATTACAAAATGACAGATGATAGTGTTAAGTGGTCCCTACACGATCATGCTGCATGACATGCATTACGTGCTGTCACTCATGCATGACCGTCTAGTTGTAGTGATTGACGTGCATGACATGCTGGCCGTCGCTTCACTGTACTATGTGATTGATAGCAAGCATGAGGGTCCATCATGCAGCATGATAATTAACGTAAACGTAATCATGCCGCATGATTGTTTAGCCCATTATGACATGTCCGTAATACATGAACCACCCCAGCGACAGAAATCCACACAAATAAAGCCGTCGTCACACTCGCGGTAAGAACACAGAGTGCACACGTTCGCAGTAATAACTGTGTCAGATGTGTGCGGTAGAGGTAGTACATACAAGTAGCGGTATTGTACGACGGTTTTAAGTTGCTTGCTGAGCTCGCACGGTATTGTTTTTAAGTTTGAAATAAGTTACCTACTTGTTGTGCGACCGTTACATTTTTGTTGTGTTTTGAAATTAAGTATGTAGAGCTTTTACTTCGTTCTAATCGTTATGCGTTACATTTTTTTCATAATTTACATTTTACAAAAAAAAAATACACAAAATATTTCTTCCAGCTAACCCGCGGTAGAGATTGATTACAGACAGTAGTCGCGTGCACTGTATATTAATTTATTCTCTAAAAATTTTAAATACATTTTAAAATCAAAACTAAGTACGTAGCGTAGAAATCCTTATCCCGCGGGAACAGCTTTTTCCGAGCTTGTGAATTATAGCCTATGTGTTATTCAGATGCATTATCTATATTACTGTAAAGTTTCATCAAAATCTGCTTAGTAGTTTTTGCGTGAAAGAACAACAAACATCTAAACATCCTCACAAATTTTCGCGTCTATAAATTAGTAGTATAGTACAATTTTATTACAATAATAATATATGGCATTATCGATTTAATAATAATATTTTAATAATGTATGGACAAATTTACACACGGCTGTTTAGTCCCAAACTAATCCGAAGCTTGTAAATTGGGTACTCAACAACTGATAAACATACATAAATACTTTTAAATAAATACTTAAATACATACAAACATCCAGAATCCGAAAACCAACAGTTATGCTCATCACACAAATGTTGGCCCCGGGTGGGAATCGAACCCACGACCTTTGGCGCAGTAGGCAGGGTCACTACCACTGCGCCAACAGGCCAGTCAATTTGACACAGAACAGATTGAACGTGTATTGAGCCGCGTTCCGCTATGCACTATGAATAGGTAACTCGAAGTACTCTTCTAGAACTACCACGAAAAAAAAACCTTTTAAAGTGTCCCGTTTTTGTTCCCAGCTGCAAAGTTGAGCATGTACGGGCAGCCTTACTCTCGGCTAGTTCTTGACCCACATAGCCGCGGGAAAAACTTGCGGATTATCGAATGTGGTGAAGTTCGGTCGCTGGGAGACTCCTTAATAATGCACGCCGTTTCAATTGGCAGAAATATAAGTCGCCCGCACACTCTAGACTTTAATTGCGGCGGAAAAGTTGCAGTTTTTCTTAAGTTCTTCAGTTGATGCACTGGGCGTGGCTCTGGCCTATAGCTCTAACGCCCTCTCCCCCAGAGATCTAGACGACCGGTCCCGCGCCAACCTCATCCAGCCGGGTCCCGCGACCTTCACCAGATCGTCGGTCCACCTTGTGGGAGGGCTGCCTACGCTTCCGCTACGAGGTCGCCACTCGAGAACCTTTCTGCCCCAACGGCCGTCAGTTCTACGAGCGATGTGCCCCGCCCACTGACACTTAAGCTTTGCAATTCTTTGAGCTATATCGGAGCCCTTGGTTCTCCTGTGGATCTCATCATTTCATTTTTATCTCATTTTTCAGATCATTTTTGATCGATCTCGCAGGGAAACTCGAAGTCCCATCAGTGGTGATTCGATTTTGATTTGATGTATACGAGTGTGTATGCGCATGTGTGAGTTATGTGTCTGTGTGTGCGTGACGAAATATGACGTTTATTTTGTTACGCCACAAATGCTGACTAGCTTCTGCGTCGCATCAAAACAAATTCATTTCGAGCTCGCATATTGGTACGTTTGAGTCGTCAATACAAACGAAATTTTGGGCAACCTCTCAAAGTGACTCCATTTTAATTTTCCGCTCGACTCGCCGCAGGAACCGTTCAAAGGGCAAGTTTAATGCTTTTACTTGTAACATGTTATAACTGGGAACATGTTTGTTGGGACCCGAAGAAATAACTTCCTATTTCATTCAAATAAAAGGCATTAGGGGATTAGTTTGTATGCAGAACATTTTTTGTGTGAGGCTACAAAAATACCTGCATGCTAATTATACCTTAAAATCAAGTTACGATACTCCACTATCAACTTTTCACAGCTTGTATATCTATATCTATCTATACCATTGAGTTAGTATACTAGCTATAGAGCGCGCGAATCGCTCATTGCCCATTGTGCCAAGTGTAAGCAGGTGTTCTATGGACGCTTCAATATAGATTTTTTCTAGATCGTTCTTTTCCGTGAATCGTGTTTACAGCTTGGCACTGCACATTTCACCATGATTACTCCAAATCTAAATAAATACCGGCGAGAGCAACAATCAGCGCTACTGACGTGTTGTGACTAGTAGCGTCGCCCCGAACATTTCGCGACTGTTCAGACCCGTGCTTACAGTTCGGACTTGCTAACGCGCGCTCTATGTATACTAACAACTCTCTGATCTATACTAATAATAAAGAGGTAAAAACTGGTGGATAATTTGCACGCCTATCTTATATATCTTGCGAAGAACCAAATGATAGCGGGGTGTAAAATACACCTAACGCCATCTATTGACAAACTTTAAAACTAATAAACTGGCATGATTAGAACGGGTTTAAAAAATTGAATAACATTTAAATAGTATACTTTATAACGCGGATGGAGTCGCGGGGCATCGGCTAGTAATTAATATAACCATAACAACTATAATTAAAACTTAGCCTTTGGGAAAAACTGATCCTGCGGGAAAACATGTTCAACGCGAGTGAAGCCGCAGGCAACAGCTAGTACATGTAAGCGCGCCACTGAACCCGATCCTCGGTTCTCCGCATCCAGTCACTGCCAGCCGCCTTCGCTCCATCTAGCCGGGGCGGGCGTCCCATACTGCGCGTGCCCATTCGTTGTGTCCTAATAACTTGTCTACCTGGGGATATCTCTCAGCATATTCTCAGCCACTGCCACTTCAACGTTGGTACTTACATTTTGAACTAAGTAGAAGACTTTAGTTCTCTTCTTCCCAGCTCTATATAACACCTTGGAGGCGGTGGTAGATAAAAAATTGACGTTGTATAAATGTACCCAGTATACTTACATGCAATAAAATAGTTTTGACTTTGACTTGACTTTGACTTTGGCGGATCTTTTTGAGCTATGCTCGGAGCATAGCTCTTTCCATAGATAGAAATCGACATCGAGTCTTCCTTACTTTTGCAATACTATAATACCACCTGAAGGTAGCTCTGTTTACATTAATAATTCTCGTAAGCACAGATGTCCCCACCCATTTAGTATTCCCAGCAATCGTGACCCCACCGCCGCAAGTGGCCTCACAGAGCAGACTGCAGTGTTATGGCATACTGTTTAGCAAGTACGGGTAGCGCACAGGTGGCATCTCAGCATGCATTTAAATCGAATATTACCAGCCCGATCCGGTTCGAGGCGGTTGTAACCGGCTTGCGGACGCTTCTTAGCCGGATATTGGCGCCGTAATGCGGCAGCTGACGTGTTACTGTCTTCATACTCGTTTCGTAGAGCACCCAATTATGTAATGTAGAGGTGTTTAGCAGCTGTGCTCTGCTCCAAACCTAGTCTCTCTGTGTATTGCTTGTAGGTATCTACATCTTTTTTCGCTTTTAACGATAAGACTGAGCACAGATGTCAATATTTTATATACAAGTCAATTTTAAACTAGCTTTTTATCTATTTTCAAAGCTCTCCTTCAAATTAACAACAGAATTTTAAAACATTAAGGTACAATAAGTACCCACAATACTAAATCCCGCAAATATACGGACTCGAGGTCAAAAAACCCGGGACCACGGCCGCCACCGCTTCCATATTCAGCGGTACCCCAAAAATGAAATTCAAATCGCCGGCCGCGACGTAATTTCAGATTATTCCAGCTAACTTTCTTTTGTTTCATCAAAATTCAGGTGGTCCCCGGCCCACCTTACACGACCGTCGGACGGGGGCAGGGGTGGATGCAGGGTCTCTCGGGCCCCGCATGTACGTTAAATTAAACAGGTGACCAATTAAATTTGGAAATATAAGGTCACCATAATATCATAGAGAACACTACTAACTCTTTTTATGTCAACTTTACGGTATGAATCGTATGACATTTCACACTGTAAAGTTGGCATAATTTACCTAGCAGTTTAACGCTATGTAAAATCTCTTGTGGCTTACATAATTTTAATCACATTGCTTTTTACTAAACAATAAAAAAACAGATACCTTAAATAGTAGATTACATTATAATAGTTTAGCACAAAAGTAGGTAATATTTATTAATAATCTTATTTTATTTCCTATAGTTTGATAACCAATAACATCACTATTTTATTAGTTTTTCTTTAGTGTGGATCAGTGCACTGGATACGACCCTGCCGAGTTCCTTGGCCGGAGGGGTCCTATACGGCTCTGATTAAAACTCGACTTTTTACGAGTACCTCGTTTAATTCGCTGCATTTTATTTTGAAAATAGCCCCCTGAGCCGAGCCCTTCACAGTTTTATATGGCCCTTAACTTTCAACATATCAAAAGTCGTTAAAAGTATACCATTTTGGTCGGTATAAGTATTTGACTTAGAAGTTTTTGAATAAAATACTCCTGGTTTAAGCGATATATTACTTACTTATATTAAATCCATCAAGTAAAGTACTGCAAAGCTTTGCATCAGATAGGAATGCACTGATTTGTTTTACTTCATCAGGTTGAAGTCAACGGGTTCAACGGGCTATGGAAAGAGCTATGCTAGTAGAAATTATAATCCTCTTTAGCTATGCTCGGAATTTCTCTGAGAGATAGGATCCGAAATGAGGTGATCCGCCAGAGAACCAAAGCCTTCAACGTGCTAACGCCAGGGTTAGCACGTAGTAGTGGCAGTGGGCTGGTCACATCTACCGGAGAACCGATAACCGCTGGGGTAGACGAGTTCTCGGGTGGAGACCACGACTTAGCAATCGTAGTGTTGGACGCCAGATGGAGCAACGACCTGCGTAAGGCGGCTGGCAGTGACTGGATGCGGAGAACCGAGGATCGGGTTAAGTGGCGCGCCTTGGGGGAGGCCTATGTCCAGCACAGGCTGATGAAGTTTGAAGTGAGTAGTAGCCCAGATGGGTGTTTCTTTGACGCATCAGCGGGCCACACTCGCACAGAAGGTGCAGTAGGGTTTCCTCTGCCTCCTGGCAGAGTTGCACACTTTAGTGTTCCGGAGCTTGAGGTTGAACATGTAGTTGATCAGGCCGCAGTGTCCGGTGAGTGCTCTCACCATTTTTCCAGCTTAGCGCTAAGGCCTCTCATGCAGTTTTGCGGTATAGGCTTTTATTGGAGCTTTGTAGTCCAGTTGCCTATGCATTGTACTTGGCAAAGGTTGAGTCGTGTGTATCTAATGATAGGTGCTTTCTTTCCTCTAGAACGTTTTATAGTGTAACTGAATTTTTATTTTTTATTTTTAATTAACAATTTATTGTACACACAAAACATTAACAAGATACAAAACAAAACAGAAAGAACATGTACAAATGGTGAGGCTTATCTCTTTATGAGATTTCTGCCAGCCTACCAGTGACAGGAAAAATGTGTGTTAGGGCAGACAGTGTGTACTAATATACTAAATAAACTATATTATATCAAAAATATTCATAAAGTATAATACATACAAATATTATCGTACATACTTACATACATAATGGATACATAAATATATACACACATATGTATAATATATATATATGCTTATGGATCAAGAGAGAGGTAATGCTCCTTCACTCGCTTTCTAAAGATTGCGACAGACTGGCTGTCGCGTATGTCAGAAGGAAGTGAGTTCCACAGCCTGACCGCATGTACCGAAAAGGAATAGGAATAAAAGTCGGTAGAGTGGGAGGGAATATTAAGGAGGGAGCCAATGTGGGATCTGCTGAGTTTATCAACAGGGCGCATAAAGGAGAAACGTTCAGATAAATAGTTAGGGATGGACGGGTTTTTCAGGATGTTGTAAAGGAAACAAAGGATGTGAGTATTCCTGCGGTAGCGGATTGGGAGCCACTTGAGCTGGGCCCTGAACTGGGAGACATGGTCATATTTACGCAATCCGAAGATGAATCGAATGCAAAGATTTTGCAGGCGCTCAAGTTTATTAAGTAGCTCCTCTGTGGCGTCCAAATAGCAGACATCAGCGTAGTCGATGATAGGAAGAAGTAGTGCTTGCGCTAATGTGATTTTAGTTTTCAAGGGCAAGAAGTTTTGGAGGCGTTTGAGAGAATGAAAGGAGAAGTGGACTTTCTTGCTGACCGCATTAACTTGGGATGTCCACGACAAGTGATGGTCAAAGACAATTCCTAAATTCCTCGCAGTTTCAGTGAAAGGTATAGATACGCCGTTGTAAAGTACTGGAGGAATAAAGGAATCGTCGAGGATATTAGTATAATACCTGCTACCGACTATCATTGCTTGCGACTTGCTAGGATTGACCAACAAACCATAACGTTTAGCCCACGTGGCGATGCACTTAAGGTCGTTGTTCACGGCATCAACTGCGTCGGATATGTCAGAGACTTTGAAGTGACGATAGAGCTGTACATCATCAGCGTAAAGATGGAAATTAGACGATATAACCTTGGTAATAGTGTTGATGAAAATAGAGAAGAGAAGAGGAGAAAGAACGCCACCCTGTGGAACGCCCGCAGTGAGGTCGCACCAGTCCGAGGAGGCCTCGTCGGAGCGTATACACTGCGAGCGATCCCGAAGATAGGAATCAAACCATGCAGTTACCTGTGGAGATACGTTCAGAGACTGAAGAATGCCAAGTAGAACATCAAAATCCACTGAATTAAAAGCACTACTAAAGTCAAGAAGAATAAGAATTGTAAGATTTTTGTTCTCCATGGCTAAACGAATATCATCGGTGACTTTCAAGAGGGCTGTGACTGTGCTGTGACCAGGACGGAAACCTGATTGAAAAGAGTTGAGCAAATTATTGCTGTATAGAAAAGCTGCCAATTGCTTGTGAACAATGTGTTCTAGTACCTTTGACAGGAATGGGAGGATAGAAATCGGGCGAAATTGGAAGAGGGAAATAGGGTTAAGAGTTTTAGGGAGCGGAATGACATGCGCCATCTTCCAAGACGCGGGAAAGGCACTAGAATATAACGAGAAGTTAAATATATGTGTTAGAACAGGCAGAAGTTCTGACAGAATGAGATTTATCATACGAGAGGATAAATTGTCATGGCCAACAGCAGTTGAAGTAATGGAGAGAACATGTTTCTTAACGTCACACTCGGTAACTGCTTTGAAACTAAATGTAGAACACTGAGGTATTGGCAAATTTGAAAGTTCACGAAGGGTGCTAGTTTTAGTGTGATCTTCTAAAGAGACAGGTTTATGTAATATGAAATTGATTATTAACTATAATGATTATTTGTAATTTAATATGACGTTAATATGATTATCAACTGTTGATATTTCTATTATTATGATTATTTTATGTTTTGACATTTTTGTTTTTGACATATTTTATATTGACATTTTTATATATTGTTTGACATGTAATTGAGTAACTACCAATAAAGAATGATTATGATTATAATTACATTTAAATTCTCGCGCGCCTTTTTATGAAAATATTTGTTTTCTCACAATCGGTTTTATAATCCATCATTTTATCAATTACGAAGCTTTGGTCGTTCGTCTTGTGAAAATTGCCGTTATTTTTCGCCTACCGAGTATTATGGTCGGCAACGAATATTGAGGAGGTTTTAGCCATTTTTGCAGGTGATCAATTTATTTTTGTGATTCGTCTAGAGTTATTTAGTCCACTTCCTATCTCGTCCGCTAATTTATTTTAACAAATTAGATACCTACGGAGAAAAATCCTGGGTTGATTTGCTAATAACAAATATATAAAAAATATTTAAAACAAAGGTATAAGGTAAAGTTTGAAACTACCATAAATTTTCCCATCACTTACATTATATTACAAATCCGAAAGTTTGTTGCTCAATCACGCTGTAACGGCTGAACGGATTTTGATGAAACTCGGCATAACGATAGCTTATATCCTGAAATAACCTATACGATACTTTTTAATGCGGACGAAGTCGCGGAGCGGCCGCTAATACCCCCTGAGTAATATAACGCCTACATAGAGGGCGCTGTTTCACAATGTACACGGGGAAAACTTCTATATACGCGGACGAAGCCGCGGAAAAAAGCTAGTATAATAATATGTTTCGAAAGTTAGCTAAACCGGACCAGTACCAAGTTATTTGGGGACATACAGACAGACAAATAATTTCGCTTTAAGAGTAGGTATAACGAAACCCTAAAATCAGTTGTGACGTGACATAAATATACATAATATAGCAAAGCAATTTACACAATTTTATTCCGAACGCCAAAAGGTTCATATTAGTATGAAACATTTTGCGTAATACTTATTCAATTTGGGGCCACAAAGTTGAGAAGTAGCGTGTTAGTATCCAAAGACACGAGAATAAAAAGTTTGCGACAACTCCGTAGGTAGAATTGAGATTTGATACTTACAAATTGCGTGAGAGACGGAACGGAGTGGAGTGGGTAACATTGCTGACTTTACCTACCTAAGTCTAACTTACTTACTTAAGCGTACATACAGAGAGGAAAATAAAGACGGTAGTTGGAGGTAAAGCACCCAAATTTTACAGAATGGAAACATTTCTTTATTTAAAAAAAAAAATACATACAGCCGAACATAGTATCTCAGCTTCTTTTTTGGAAGTCGGTAAAAATAAGTATAATATTTAAATATTTTTAGGATATCACCTGTCTGACCGGGAGTAGAACGGACAAATGTGGAAAAATCATTAGGTATGTATTTTTATGATAGCAATTGAAAGGGTCAATCATCAGAATCATTTCCTTCTAAGTAACTTTTTTTTTATCTTTATTTAAAGAGCTTAGTCACCCTGTGACTATGCCGCTCTGTAAAGTTTACATTTTAAAACAAAACTAAATAGAAAACACACACACATAATTTAACTACGCACCTTACAATAAAATCTAATCAGCTTGTAAAGAAGTTTGGCATCCCCTGAAATGGGGAATGCCAAACCACTATTACATCCACCAACGTTATCAAACAAATTTTGATTTACTATCTGTCTTCTCATTGCTTCGTTCCGAACACACTCCACCAGCGCATGGTACACGTCCTCGATGACTTTCTAAGTAACATTAGTATCATAAATTAAAGGAAGACCATGAAATCTAATACTAAAAATACGAAAGTGATTTTTCGCCGCAGCGGCTAACTAAACCAATTTTGACTAAAATTGACATCATACAGTGATAGCTATGTCTTAGAAGACACGTATCATTCCGGGAACCTGAAATTAAACCGAAAAAGTCTTTTATATTCATGTATTTCTATACAGCATTTTAACCGCACAATTTTCCGGAAAAACAGCAATATCGCTCGTGCATGAGTAAATATACAAAATATACTGTATTCCACTCCGACAGATATCGAGAAAAAGATGTATGAATCAATATTCACGAATGATTTCCTCCCGTTCACTACTTGTCTTAGATTTAGAGCTGTTTTGGCGAATGCGACTATTCCGGCGTATTGGAAGGCATTTTCCAGATTACAACGAAATACGTGGGATGTGGAATCCGAGGTTGAGAGAGTGGTATAGACTGAGGTGTGTTTATTTCATCGCCTTAATCAACAGAATATTAATATGTCCCCTCATCATCATCATCATAACAGCCCAAAGACGTCCACTGCTGGAGTCCACCACTATAATAATAATAATCTTTATTGATCCACAATTACATTTGTAAGTATAACAATGCGGCCCTGGCTCCTAAAATAGGAAATCCCGCGTGTCAGGAGCCACTGCAAAGTGTTTTGGGTTCAGATAAGCCTTAACCTTGGTTAAAACCTTAACCTTACCGACATAGCTCAAAGAATTGCGAAGCTAAAGTGGCGGTGGGCTGGGCACATCGCTCGTAGAACCGACGGCCGTTGGGGCAGAAAGGTTCTCGAGTGGCGACCACGTATCGGAAGACGCAGTGTAGGCCTCCCACAAGGTGGACCGACGATCTGGTGAAGGTCGCGGGACCCAGCTGGATGAGGTTAGCGCAGGACCGGTCGTCGTGGAGATCCTTGGGGGAGGCCTTTGTCCAGCAGTGGACGCGTACAGGCTGATGTGATGATGATGATGATGAAGCCTTAATAACGTATTTCAATAGTATTTTTAAATCCCTTCGATGTACAGAAATAATCCTGTTACAATTTTACAATAGTATAGTTAAATAGAAGATAGGTAAGTAATGTAAATTTTACACCTCGCAATCGAAAAATCATGATTTTAGAGTGGTAATCCGTTCGCGGTGCGCCGGATTCAATATCTCTGTGAGCCCAGATAATCTCCATTACCGCCCGTTATATTCCCAGCTGGACCTTAACTTAATTCTGTTATTTAAGTTGGGTTAGTTAATTGTCGAGAAATCATATTTTTACTGTCGAATAGGGGAGAAAGATTTCCTACAAAAAAATCGATTGCGTTACATTTATAGAGACTTCTATCGAAACTAATAGTTGCGAACGAAGAAAAGTTATATTATATTTGTAGTGGGTTTTTATTTTATTTTAGTAAATAGGTTTAAGTTATTTTAGGTTGTTTTAGTTTATAGCTAGAATAATAATTAAATAGGAATCAAAATAATAAAATATATGAGTTAATAAACATAAATTCATAAGATAACCTGTTACTAAACTTTACAGCACAGAAAATTAATAAACACAAATATTAAGTAAAGTACTTCGTCTACAAGTCAGAGCATCTTCGTCTTTATATTTTTATTAGCTTTTTCCCGCGGCTTCGCCCGCGTAGAAAAGTTTTTCCCGTGTACATTGTGAAACAACGCCCTCTGTGTAGGCGTTTTGTTACATAGGGGGTATTAGCGGACGCCCCGCGACTTTGTAAAGTAGCGTATATGTTATTCCAGGATATAAGCTAAGTTTTATCAAAATCCGTTCGGTAGTTTTTGCGTGAAAGAGTAACATACATCCTCACATCCTTACAAACTTTCGCTTTTATTATATAGTAGGATTCAGGGAAAACCGGGATAGAGCTAGTGGCAATAATTATGTGTCTACCACTTCCGAGGCAAATTCTGTTAAAATTACGTAGAAGTAACAAAATTGCCTTCATAATGCCGCAAAGTAATTACTAATTAGCTAATGTTCGCAAAATACACACGACGTGCAAAGTCAGTTAAGTCGGTAATCACAGTAATTATTCAGTAAACTCCCAATTCTGAACGTTTTTCATTAAGCGGAGATTGCATTGTTAAAAACGGTGCCTCCCTTTTATTGGGAGCTGAGGACTCTACCAGACAATACAGTTTAAACGATAGGATATAGTCTGTGGCGTCGGGGATAAGACGCGGCCTATCATATCGGATGGTCCGAAGTTCGATCCCCGGCTGGGTCATGTACCAATGGTTTTTTTCTCGAAACCTAAGTACATTTACTGACTGCTCACAAACGTCGAAACATCGAGAGGAAGCCTGCATATGCCGAAAAAAATCCTTAGGCGCATTTGAAATCTACCAACCCGCCCTGGACTAAAAGGTGAACTATATGATACTGAATAGGTAGGTACAGTCGACCGCACGTTACGTCATGTCATTAGCTAGCCTAGCCTTTTAAGCAATTTCAATACTTATAGTATTATTGTTCATTTGTGTTGACTGCATTAATTATTTTTTACCAGATTCACAGCCATATGTTTTTATTACAGACCATCCGATGGTTATTTTTGGCGAACCCCCAAAGTACCACAATTAATTAACGCTGTGGCTGTACCGTGTGGCGTACTGTACGCCCCGCCCGCCGCCCTCCCCGCGATCGCGCGTCACCTACATACGTCCATTGTTCTCGCACAAAGAGTTCGAAAAAGGTCAAACAAAAGACAACGTCTCGAGACTTGGCTTGTCCTAATTATCTCTGTGGTTGCAGGGTTATTTATAGGGTGGAGTGGAGGAGGTGGTACCGAAGGATCCTCGCCCGTCGAAAATTTACAAAAGTATAAAAAAACACTGACGGCCGTTGGGGCAGAAAGGTTCTCGAGTGGCGACCACATATCGCAAAACACAGCGTAGGCAGCCCTCCCACAAGGTGGACCGACGATCTGGTGGAGGTCGCGGGACCCGGCTGGATGAGGTTAGCGCGGGACCGGACGTCGTGGAGATCCTTGGGGGAGGCCTTTGTCCAGCAGTGGACGTCTACAGGCTGATATGATGATGATGAAAAAAAAACACAAAAAGCACGACTTAAAGTGTCTCTAAACGATCATGCTTGCATGACACGCAACGTTTACGTGAATGTCGTGCTGCATGATGGACCATCATTGCTACCAATCAGTACAGTGAAGCAACGGCCAGCACGGAGTTTGCATGTCTTGCACGTCAATCACTACAGCTAGACGGTCATGCATGAGTGACAGCACGTAATGCGTGTCATGCCGCATGATCGTTTAGGGAGACCAATACAATGTGCAGTCACCTCGCCGCGACACAGTTCCGCCCGTCCCGTACCGGAGTAGCACGACAGGCTTCCCTGTCAAAAATATAACGTTCAAATTCGCTCTTGTCGAATAAATTACAGAAACAAGGTAATACCTTATCAGCTATTATTGTATGACGTTGGCTGTACGGCTGATAAAAATATCTGCCTCATTTGAAAAGACGGCCTAGTATTAGTCCGCGTAGAATTTCTTGGCGTCTGAATGAATGTAGTCACAAGTTGTTTGCACATCGCTGACACTGTTTAAAGTCTATGTTGTGGCGTACGCGAGATAGCGTGCTACATGGAGTTTCTTGAAAATTTGAATTTTGACTGATCAATGAACTATTTCTTGAAATTGAATGAGCGTCACTAGTGAACCCCCGCACAGCTTTCCCTTTGCCACCTACAATTTGACATTGCGCAGAAATCGGCCAACTTCACACAACCGTGGCCGCCATTAAACTCTACGGGGACTGTATCAGTCAATAGTTCATTTGTTTAGTCTGGTGATCGGACTGATGAGACCCTTTTCGCGGCTCTAGCCCACCGGCCGAACCCTCCCTGGGCCCGTACCTGGTTGCAGTTGTCCCGTTTCTGACGAAGTGTTATGTGAAAAAATGCTGCTTGTCCCGCTAATGGGATGTTTATATCTGCCATCCATTGTCGCCCCTATAGGGCATTGTGACGAGTAGTTTTATTGTCCGCAGGCACGGATAAATTTGCCAGACAGCCAGTCTTGGCACTGGGTGTTTTTGATTTTGTTCATTGTTGTTGTTTTTCTCTTCGTCCAATTGATTGGACAGGCAACGATTATGGGCATTCAGCCTAGTCTTATTTTAATTTTAACCTTAGTGTGACAAGCTTGACTTGTATTTCTTGTTTTCTGTATGGTAAATGGATAGTTCAATGTTGTTGCTGTTGTTGAATTCGTCCAATGATGGACAGGCAAAAGTCATAGACCATACAGACAAGTCATATTTTGTTGTAATTTTTTAGTGCAATGGCTGGTTTTCATTTTCTTATTTTTTGGCTTGCGACTCAAAGTCAATACGAGCCTCGTAAGGAAACACTGTGTGCCATGGTTCATTGTTTTTCCTCTATGTTGGTAACAATCGGCTGGCTGTTCCTCGCTTATGTTATTTGCATGTATTTAGCTAATATTTTACATTATAATATTGATTAAAGCTACTATCACTTTGGTGAGGATGTGAACCTAAAAGCAAATCGCCGACTAGCTCTAGTGTGCCTTATTTTTGTGGAATTCCGCGCTTACCTAACGCTTTTGTGTATTTTCAGGATGAAACTACTTTTATATAATGCTGGCAACCCTGCTGGTAACCCTATCGCTGCCGGGTCGAGGTAACATTACGACCGACCGTGGCTTTGTGTTCGAAATATGAATGATGTCGTACGGGCCCTTACACTGTTCGTAGTCACTCTCGGGTTGTTCGAAGTTTAAAAATAGCTGGACGCGTCACAATTGTCTAATGATGTTGATAGGGGGGTCTGGGGGTCACTAAACACAGGTTGGAATATTAATAATGTTACATGTCACATGTAAGGGGAGATTTCCTAAAAAGAAAAGCGGAAAGAAATAGTTCATCTATTGGCGCTGTTACAAGAACATAAGGTAACTTAAAAACATAATTGACTGGCCTGTTGGCGTAGTGGTAGTAACACTGCCTACTGCGCCAAAGGTCGTGGGTTCGATTCCCACCCGGGACCAACATTTGTGTGATGAGCTTACCTGTTGGTTTTCGAATTCTGGGTGTTTGTATGTATTTATTTAAAAGTATTTATCAGTTGTCGAGTACCCATGTACAAGCTTCGGCTTAGTTTGGGACTAAACAGCCGTGTGTAAAATTGTCCAAACATAAAAAAATATACATATGAACAGCGTCAATACAGCTCTAAAGTAGGATTTTGCCATCAAGTTACTTATGCTTAACTAATTAGGTAAAACAACGTAAGTAACCCCCAGATTGTGCTCAACTACTCGGGTTATTGTTTTAAAACAACATAGGCACCCTACTTTCTGCATTCAACTGCTCAGGTTATTGATAAAAGCGAAATAACACTTCAATGGGCACCATCTCTCGGACGCTCCGTCGATAAACACCGGAGGCGTATTTACATAAATCAATAACCACGCGGAGGTGATGCCGATGCCGGCCGTCAAGTGATGTTTGCTGAAAATACGTGTAAATGAGTGCCGCGGAGTTTTGTATCGGGTTTATTTATGTGCGTATTGTTTTTTAAAGTGCGTTTTGGCTTGGTTACTAGACCTTTAAGCCATATATTATTTAAAATATTTCATAGTCTTATTTCTTATTTAATAAACTAGCGGTTACAGCATGGCAGTCCACAAAAATACGGCACAGCTATAGCCAGTTGGTGTATTACACTAAATTTCATATCCTCACTGTAAAATAACCATATTAGAAATTTAAAACGAACAATTTTGGTACGAACCGAGGGAGATGTTACACTCTTTGATTTTAATTTCGCGCATAATATACACAACCACAAGCACCTATTGTATAAAATAATATCACATTATACATTAAAACTCGCAAAATACTATTTAAGGAAAATAAAACGCAAGAGACGAACTTGACCCCTCGGCTCCTGCTAAAAGTAATAATAATAATAATAATGTTTTTGGACAACACACGGCTGTTTAGTCCCAACTAAGCCGAAGCTTGTAAATGGGTACTCAACAACTGATAAACATACTCAAATACTTTTAAATAAATACATAAATACATACAAACACCCAGAATCCGAAAACCAACAGTTATGCTCATCACACAAATGTTGGTCCCGGGTGGGAATCGAACCCACGACCTTTAGCGCAGTAGGCAGGGTTACTACCACTACGCCAACAGGCCAGTCAAAAGTGCCCCAGTGCTGTGATGTGCTGTGCTGTACCTGTATATATCGATAAAAAAATGGCAGATTCTCATTCCTGAAGCAAATTTAATGATCTTGATAAGTTTTCGAACTCACGCGTCTTGTGAATTCAGCCACAAGCGACGGCATTAACCCTACGAGCGACGCATCCCCGTGCGGGCTCCAAATCAATATTTTACATTTAGATGACACATTACATTTTTTACCTTTTCAATATTTCGCTCGCTCCCCTCTCAAATTTGCCTCAGTACGTGCTTAAAGTCGCTTTGAGTGTTCCCGCGTGCTCCTATCTGAATTTTTTATTAGATATGTTTTTGTTGGCGTTGACGTGAATGTGTGATTGATTTTTTAATCGCCTTATCTTTTGTACCGCCATGTTGGTACAATGGTTCGCGGGATGTTTGTGTTAGATAATTTTGATAGAGAATTGAACAAAAACATCGTGCGGGCTGTGAGGATGTTAATTTTAAGTCTATGTCAAATTGTAATTTGAAATTGTTCATATCAAGACGCAGATCCGCTAGTTTGAAGTCGCCTAGCGAGCTGTACGGAGAGGGCTATGCTCGGAGTTTCTTTGACCGATATGATCCGCAATGTGGAGACAAACAACTAAGGTCATCGAGGATTAGCAAGCTGAAGTGGTAGTGAGCAGAACTGAAGGAAACCGCGGACCGGTCGGCAACTATAATGTACTCAAGGATGTACTATTTACAACAATAGTTCCTTTTTTAAATAAATAGAAATATGCCTTTTAAATTATACAGTTGTTAGAAAAACCTTATGTAACTCAACAATACCAAAAACAAGCACAGCAGCAAACCAATTTCATTGACAAATTTATTACGCGACGACAAAAGAAAGAACCGCTTAAAAACAACTCGCGTGCCCCCACACATTCCGGTAAACGACGTTCTTTATCAAAACAAAATGTTACAAATGTTGCCAACATTACAAACATTACAACGAGTGTGCGTGGTCACCACCGCCCGCGGCCGAGGGTTAATACAAGTACTAATTGCGTTCCAACACGCAATACTAATGATATGTTAGATGTGAAATTCATGTGAGCGCCGAAATAAATTATTTGCCGTACACTTACACGATTTATCTCGAACTGTGTGTTTTCATTTCCTTTGCCTAATAGTTATTATGAGTTATTAATCGTCGAGCAACGAAAGATTTTCATGTAGGCACTTTTTCACGAACTATGTAAGGTTTTTTCTCTTTGAAACTATGTTGTCATATTCTTAAATAGCGTGCATAAAGCGGCACTTTATTCCTATACAGCAATAAAGTATTTAACTATGTTTTTTTCATTACTCATACTCTGAAAGTAGGTCTGAAGTTGCCTGAGGAGCGGGTTGAAAGTAATACATCTCAGCCCTAGGGAGAATCGCTTTCAACTGACAGCTGTCAAATTATATTAAAAAATAACTAGTACTATTTTGACATTACTATTGGGCCATGTTCCAACTTTCTATACAGCCACTCAATTACAGCGCGATGTAAAATTGAAATAACATAAAGTTATGTAATAATTAAATAATATATTTTATAAAACGACTTTATTATAATTATTACTGTCAACTATTTCTTTAAAATAACACAGATTTGGGCCAAATATTTACAATTTTTTCAATGATGGAAATGAAAAATAATGGCAGAATAGCTGGCCGGTCACAGACAAAAAAACAAAGTAGACGGGAAAGCGACAATCCGATCTTCATTTGTTTTTTCGAGTTGTAGAGTTTTGTTTATACTTCCGTATAGCAGAGATTTGTATTAACACTCATTTTATGTTTTTGTTTTTACTTTCAGTGGATTCTTAATGAAAAGCACAATGTTTCCCTCGGGTTCAAGACTTATTTAGAGGTCCCTCGAACTATTGGCGCCCGACGCGTAGCGACAACGACAACCCCGTCTCGGGACTTAAATAAGTTACTTTCACACCTAGGTTAACAATGTACTATTAATAAAGCCTTAACCATGTTCATTGCGCCGCCGGAAGTGGGCGGGCGCGCCGAGGCGACACTTCCGGTCCGATAGCGCACAACAAAGAACCTGATTACGCCCCACCGTATAATTTGTTACATTATTAATTATAAGATTATAACCTACTAGCTTTTTCCGCGGCTTCGCCCGAGAGGAAAAGTTTTTCCGTGTATATTGTGAAACAGCGCCCTCTGTGTATGTGTTTTGTTACTTAGGGAGTATTAGCGGACGCCCCGCGACTTTGGCCGCATTAAAAAGTAGCCTATATGTTATTCCAGGATATAAGCTATCACTGTACCAAGTTTCATCAAAGTCTGTTCGGTAGTTTTTGCGTGAAAGAGTAACAAACATCCTCACAAACTTTCGCCTTTTTAATATTAGTGGGATAGGATCACAATCGTAGCTTTTTGTTATATATTTTATGAAAAATTGTGACTGTCCATGGTGATCATTTAAGTTTAGACCGAGCTAGAGTTCGTTTGAACACTGACAGTGTTTTGTCCGAAAACTCAAAGCCGCTCAAATGGAAAGAGCAATGCTCGGAGTTTCTCTGAGAGACAGGATCCAAAACGAGGTGATCCGCCAGAGATCCTTCGACATAGCTCAAAAAGTTACTACGTTGAAATGGCAGTGGGCTGGTCACATCTGTCGGTAGACGAGTGGGACGCCCCCGGCTAGACGCAGAGACGATCTGCGTAAGGCTGGCAGTAGATGCGGAGAAACGAAGATCGGCTTCATTGGCGCCTTAAGGGAGGCGTAAGGTAGACGCTGTTATACTCGTCAGCGTCCCTGTAGTAGTCACATGATATAAAAAGCATATTTAACCTGTTGTACCAACATTAAATCCACAGCTCTTCATGGCAACATATTTTTAATAATACTGAGAAAAATTAAGATAGCAACACTAAGTCGACAACAGGTTAAAATATGCTTTCTACCAATAATTATCATGTGAGGACTATATACCAAACGGACACTCAGGGCCCTGCGTATCCAATACAATAACGTGTTCAGGTTGCTGGTAGGACTTCCGCGCTTCTGTAGTGCATCTGGCATGTTCGCCGACGCACGCACAGATGACTTCTACGCGATCATGCGTAAAAATGCGGCGTCTGTAATGATGAGAATGCTCGGGAGCACTAACAGCATCCTGAAGGTGGTAGCGGAGAGATTTGACAGCCCCTTCGCTCGTCACTGGGTACTAACAATTTATGGATCAATGTTTTTCGAAATAAACAAAATTCATTTCATTTCATATAGGGCTGACGAGTATACGGACGTCTACCTTATGTCCGGCAGTGAACTCCCCTCGCTGGTGATCATGCAGGTGGCGGTGTACGTACGCGAGAACCTCGGCTCGTTCGAGAGACCCCGGGACTACCACAGCGTCAGCACCCGCGGCGCGGACAAGTTGGCCTCGGTGCCGCACACGCTGGCCAAGTCGGCAAAGCTCACCCGCGTCATGGGCCCGCGGGTCTACAATCGACTGCCAGAGCACGTCACGACCGCAACCTCCATAAACAGTTTTAAAGATAAACTGAAGCGATGGCTGATCGAGCAGACGTTTTATAGTGTAAACGACTTTTTATTACCTAATATAGGTAAATAATTTTTAAATATTTAATGTAATTTTTTTATTATTATTATATTATTTTTGACATTTTTATTTCAGTTTTGTTTGACATGTTGTATCTTGACATTTTTATTTTATTTTTTAGTATTGTTTGACTTTATTGACTGTAATGATTCATGTATTTGATATTGATTATTGACATTTTTTTTTCTTCTTTTTGACATGTAACTAAGAAATTACCAATAAAGATATGAATATGAATATGAACTATTGCAGGTTGATGATGAAATTGATGATGTCGGTGATCACGTCGCTTAAGGCGAAGCCTAAAATACCTATCATCAAGTTACAATGCGTGGGATTTCAGATTCATGTAAACATACGTAAACTTATCTACTCGAGTTATCCCGCTTCGAAGTCCCGAGTCGGTGGTTCAAAGGGCCGATACATATTTATTGGCCTTTACAAAATTGTCACGCCCACCCTGGAGCTGCATCGCATGTTATCTTTCAATTTATTTCTACATACATAACAAATTGGGGCCCAGGAAGAAACGGTATTAGGAGGTGGGTAGTTAGCATTTTTTGTTTGTTTTCCCCGAGCGTTTCTTTGTGGATCTGATATTTATTCTTTTGATGATGTTGACGCAATCTTCAGAAATTACTTCCTATCTGTTTATTTCTACTTAAATGTGTTGTCATTGTCCATGTGTATAGAAACCATACACAGAACCAAAATGGTCGTATTAATTAAACAAAAAGGGAAAGATATGTGATTCTCTTGCTTATAGGCAAGCTAAAAGTTTGTTGCAGGACTACATGCACACTCAGCCGAAATCAAAGATGGGTTCATTGTAGATAATAAAATTATGCCAAGTTATTATCGGTTGCCGTTTTCGCTATCAGCAACATTCTTGTGAGAATATAATTTATTATTTTTATCTGTTTTTACATAATACAGTATCATGTCTCGTAGCTGCGATTGTACGATTTGTCCGATTTACTTCGTAAATTAACACGAAATGAGAATGACTTTTTATCGTCTCACTGATAAGCCTTCTGTTTATGCCGCTGAATTATATAACCTTTACACTGATAAGGTGTTAAAAATAGATCTGTCTATAAATAGCAGACACTGTTAATATACATTGAAAGGTTTATATTAACCCCGGAGAGGGTTTGATCATCGTTTGATGGCTTCGATCACCATAGTATTATTGTATATTAGTATTGGAATATTTTTTTAGTGAAATTTCGCAGCATCTAAATGATATCTCTACTGAAACACTCGACAAAAATTTCATCTTATCTCGAATAAAAACATTATCTTACTTACACAATACAGTCACCTGTCATTGTGGTGATACCACATGATTTGATAACAGCGATAAAGCCAGAGTTTCGCGCTAGTATTAATGTAGCCACTATGGCTAACGTAGCCTTAGTGGTCGGAGCCGCTAGCAACTTAGGTTACCAAGTGCTGAAAAAGTTAACGGAAACATGTAATGGCAAAATTTATTTCACGACCGAAGACGAAGAAAATGGTTACAATATACTGAAGAATTTGGGTAAAAATGGAGCTCACATCGAATATATACAAATGGATGTAACTTATACAGAAAGTATTATCAAACTAAGACATCATATTCAAGATCTGGATGAGAGAATAGACTTAATAATAAACAGTACAGATTATCTGCCTGAGAAGAATTTGAAGACTTTTGATGCAGTGCGAAAAACATTGAGTGTTAATTTCTATGGATACATCAATTTTGGTAAGCTCATATATCCCTTGCTGAACGAGGAGGCTAGAGTGGTGAACGTGTCTGGTCCAGCTGGCCTTCTAATGACAATTGAGAATGAGAGTATAAGGAAGAGAATCAGCGATCCAAATCTCACTGAAGATGAATTAGTAGCTGTTATGCAAGACTATGAAGAGGCTGCAAGGAGAGGTATAGAGAAAACAGAAGGATGGGGTTTGAATGCCCATGCTGTATCAAAAGTTGCTCTTAATGCTGTTACGTTCCTCCAGCACAGAGAATGGGCTGAGAAGAACGTGGTGATCAACTGTGTGAACCCAGGAAGTCTATCGAGTCGCGCAGGAAGAAAGACTTCCAAAGTTTTTGAGGAAGGTGCTAAAGCAATCTTGTATTTGGCGTTAGAAGCACCGTTGTCGATAAAAGGAAACTTTGTTTGGAGTAATTATTCAGTTATTGAGTGGAATTGTGATCCGTATGTTGAAGTTAGCACTGTGTAGTAAATAATAATTATAATGGAGTTCCTAGCTTTTATATTCGCTATGATTCCGATTGTCACAGAAGAGAAAAGTGTTGACTTCAGATAACAGGCTCCTTTTAGTCTCAGCTTGGACGTTTAAACTCTTGGAGTTAATCCTTCAAATTTAAACTCTAAAAATAAACTTCTATACTCATAAAGTTCACAAAAGAAAAGTAAGTTAAGAACCAGCTAGGGATTGTGTATTTTTTTTTTGTTTTCCGGAAAACAGGAATCTTTCGTGAACATTAACAAAGGAGTTTGTGAGTTAAAATAGACTTACAGATAGATAGACAATGTATTTTATGAATAATAAAATAAGTAAGTAGTTTTTATCAGTAATTATCGCAGTTAAGCAAAGCCGGACGATCATCCGAGTGTTTATTCTAATTATTTACTCTGTGTTTTTGTTGGATGTAGGTATGTTTGAAGAGAGTAAATTATTCGAGATTTTAATTAATTTTTGTTGTTTCATTCTTTTTCTCCGTTTATTTGTATCAGAAAATTATGGACGTAATAATGTAAATTTGCTATTTGGATGATAATATGTGAAAAAATGGGAGCCATATTCAAAAAGTATGGGTTTCTCAACAACATGAGCTTGTTTTCTTAAATGCTTATAACTTTCGAGTGAGTGCAATTCTCTCAGTCGTAAAACACGAATACACCTAAAATAATTAAGTAGACTCGAATAACGTTTGTGAAACTAGCATGTTTTTAAAAGAAGTGTTGCTCGAGAAATAAAAGAGGCATTTTGACGGTGACGTTAACGCCCCGGTCTCGGGTACTTCAATCATCACGCATGGGAACCCACTATCAGTTTAGTGCGGTATTAGCTGCAGTGTGGAACACCGAATGGCACTAGTTGTGCCCTGGACGCCGTGCTGCGGTTTTATGTATTCGTGATTTTAAACTACGATTTGGCCTATAGGAACTTGTTTCCAATTGGCCGTAAAATTATATTAAAAATATAAACAATCATCACGCACGTCATGTTTAACTGTCTGTAATATGACTTGGCTGTATGGTCTGACGACTTTCGCCTGTCCATCATTGGACGAAATCAACAACAACAAAAAAAATTAACTGTCTGTACTGAATGACACAAAAGACAGCGACAAAATTAACTGAAAAAATGTCAGATGCTACAATTTAGGCGCTCTAATCGCTTTATGCGATTTCTTTCAGGTAGCCTTTGACATGTGCTGTAGGTAAAATAAGATTTCCATCATTATTATACATACATTCAATTTGGACGTCCAACGTCATAATACCAATATCAACATAAAACGACAAAGCAGATCGCTCAAACAAAAGTGATCCTATAATATTGTATCTATTGTTTAAATGTTTATCTGTTTAAAACGGCATAGAGTAGAGAAGCACTGAAAACAGAGGCGGCACAATCGTAAAATCAATTTTAGTACCTGCAAACCTCACTTCAGTGATCGTTGACAACTTTACTGCCAGACAATGGGTTGTCGTAAAACGTTGGAAAAAATCGGGCCAATAACGAATTTTTAAAAACTTTAAACATTGTACATACCTACCTACGGAAAAATTGTACTTTCCTCATTATGTCTATATACTACACTCTCTAGTGGTTTCGGTAGTTTACCTTGAATGTCAGAGGTAGACAACTTTGTAAAGGCGTGTCTCCTGCGCTGTTTTTCCAAAACATTACACAAAACAAAAACATTTGTTCTTATACAAATGTGTAAAGCCACGCCCCAATGTTTCGATGTTTTGTGTAATGTTTTGGAAATACAGCGCAGGAGACAGGGCGTGTGCCTTTAGGCAGTCGTGAAGTCCATCAAACCGCATTATGGGGATCCCAGACACACGCGGCCTGCGGTGGCGGTCTGTTTATTCCCTATGCAATGTATGTGTGACTTCCAACACGCGCGGCCTGCGTTTGCACATTGAACCTGCGGCCAATGCCCGCGCACTTTTTGACGTCATTGTCAAATAAGCCTAGAGAACAAAATCGTGTGAATACCAACAAAGACGTCAGCGTCGCCGCGCGCATACGATTTTGTTCTTTATACTATTAGAGATATGGTTCATTTGACAATGACGTAGAAATAGTTCCTTAAAGTTAAAAGGTAAGTTAATTAATAAGTATAATGATTACTTTAAAGCGCGACACACACTGAGCGGCGGCGTTGCGAAAGCGTTGCGGTTTTTTTCTGTAATGTTCGAAATAGTATGAAGCCCTTTACATCAAAGCGGCGGCGGCGCGGCGCGTTCTTCATACAAACCTTCGCCGCCGCAACGCTTTCGCAACGCCGCCGCCAAGTGTGTGTCACGCTTAAGGCAGGTTTATTTATTCATAAATATGAGAATCGAATAGAAAAAGTAGACATTCAGTATTCAATTACGATTTATTCCATCGTTATATTTTCGCGGCATTCAAACAAACTTGTATAATTCTTTCTTTTGTGTTTAAGCAAAAAGATGGCGTCCCTTTTCTAATCAGAATTCGTTCTCGCGGGCTTATAAGGATTAATATGAAAATTTCAATTTCAGAAAATATCCTGAGGAAAGCGTAGCAAACATTACGAGAGTCGCTGTACTAATTAGAATTTGAAAATTGTTTTTATTTGCATAATTGTGTAAGCAATGTTTTATTTAATGACTTGCCGAATGATGCCTGTTTCGTTCTGTGCGCACGGCATACTTAATGTCCATAACACTCATAGAACCCGATCGGGTCTCTAGATCTAGTTTAAATACTAGACTTATGTAAGTCTAGATAGAATTCTTAAAAAAAAAAAATTTTTTATCGGTCCACAATTGACGGAGAAATCGGTGAACATACATAAAAAAAACATACATACAGCGGATCATAGTACCTCCTCCTTTTTTGGAAGTCGGTAAAAACCAAAAACTGACAGCCACACTGAAGGGTAATCTGACTTTTAACAAAAAAATAAAACCGACTTTGTACCTAAATTGATTTGTGTACCTATATTGAGAATATTGACGACTTGTTAATTACCTTTTTTTTTATTATCCACCCGTATAGGTGAAATATTGTTTTCAAATTGAAATGGGACCACCAATTCGATCAACCGAATCAAACTTTCAAGTTTTTGGACATCTCTATTACACTACTATCTCGCTTACGCACACTTATACCAACACTGTCAGCGATGCAAACAACATACATACATATCTTCACGCTATGTCCCTGGCGGGGTAGGCAGAAAGAACGGAGCGCCAAGTATCGCGATCCTGACACACCTCTTTCGCTTCGCTCATTCTCATCATTCTCTTCATACACGCTCGCCGTGGGACGCGAGTGCTCTTTACGTGTCCGTCTGTGAGCACCCGCTCTATCTGATCCTCGTATGTCAGTCTAGGTCGTCCCCGGCTCCTATTACCAATCACATTCGCTCGATATATTTGCGTCGTCATTCGTTCATCACTCATTCGCTCAACGTGTCCGAACCAACGGAGCATACCTTTTTTCATCTTAATGATGACACTTTCATTCAGTCCAGCCATACTGCGTATCTCTTCGTTGCGTATCCGGTCGGCCAAGGTAACGCCGCACAGCTGACGTAGAGATCGCATCTCCACAGCATTTAACTTACTTTCAGTCGTCTTCTGGCAAACCCAGGTTTCACTGCCGTATAATAGAGTTGGTACCAACACCGCATTGTGAATTGCCAGACGGGCGTCTTTCGACACATTCTGGTTCTTCGTCAACGCGGACAGAGCACCATTAACTTTATTTCCAGCCATTATACGCCTTTCTGCATCCGAATCACATCTTCCATTCCTATTAAACATACTTCCCAGATATACAATTTCATTCACTTGTTCTAGGCATTCTCCATTCACCCAAATATTACAGTTTGTTCGTACATCATCTCTTTCAAATATCAGAACCTTAGTTTTGGAAGCATTCAGTCTTAGACCTTTTTCTTCACACTCTTCTTTCATACTTGTGACTAGTGTCTGTAGCTCCCCCTCCGACGGTGCCATTAAAACGGCGTCATCAGCATAGAGTAGACAGCTGATCGTTGAGTCACCCAATTTCATACCTCTTTCACTATCTTTCATGCACTGGAGACACCTATCCAAATATATGATGAAGAGCCATGCAGACATTACGCAGCCCTGCTTGACGCCTGAAAGGACATCAAACCAGGGCGACATATTGTCCTCCACCCGCACGCAGGCTTTGTTGTCACGATAAAGTGACCTCACAGCTCGCAGCAGGTGGCCGTTCACCCCATACTCAGGCAGGAAACTCCAGAGATTCTTTCTAACAACCTTATCAAATGCTTTCTCTAAATCCACAAAAGCACAGAAAACTTTCTGATCAATGGCCAGAAACTTCTCCGTGATCATGCGGAGAGAAAACATTTGATCCGTGCATCCTCTTCCTGGTCTGAAGCCGCCTTGTGCTTCCCATAACTTTCTTTCAGATCTATCTTGCATTCTATTTGTCAGAATTTTCGTATATACTTTACTTGCTAAGCTGACTAAGCTGATGGCTCTGTAGCTAGCACAGTCAAGTCGTGAGCCTTTCCCTTTGTAGAGAGGCACAATGACTGCACTCCGCCAGTCTTCCGGTACTACTCCTGTCCGCCAGCAGAGATTGCATAGTTGACAGAATGTATCCCAGACTCTAGGCCCACCATACTTGATCATCTCAGCCGTAACCTCATCTCGTCCCGCAGCCTTTCCACATTTCAGACTTCGTATCGCTCGTTCAATCTCTTTCATGCTTATAACGTCCTCTTCTTCAGTTTCTGATTCAGTTCTTCCAGTCGGAACATCGTCGGAACATCGAACAGCGATGCAAACAATTTGTGACTATATTCACTCAGCCGTCAAGAAATTCCGTGTACTCTACAACGTTATTAGAATTAAATGGATCAAATCGTAGCCGGTACCTTCCCTAACCAAAAAAGTAGTTTCAGCTCCGATTTCCCAAACCTGCAACGACCGACAGCAGTCATACGGTCTCATCCTTTATTCGGGCCGATTGACAAAGCGAAAAACCGTTTCTTTCGCTGTGAAACTGCAATTAATTAACTTTTTAACTGCGCTCAGCAAAAACGTAAAGTTCCCGTGCGATAGCCGGAGCGGGTAATCGCGTTAACTGGCTCGCTCATTGAGTTCAGCGATTCGTTCAGTTACGTTTAAACTAACTATAATGTGTCCAGTTTAGTTGGAGAATACCTCCAAGCCTTCGGGGAACTAATAGGGTGCGACGGTACTACCCACTTTTAGAATTCGAATTTACTGAAGCCGTTATTGCGTTCAGTTAGAGTGCCAACAAATTAAAGAAATAGTTAAGGTAAGTCTTACACATGCTTTGATGGATTTATGCTTATTTGACGTTAAAATGAAATCTTTTTGTACTAAGTACGTCTCAGCAGCTAAAAGCAGCCCAGCATCCAATCGGATCGCTTACTTCTTCTATCGAATACAGTTATGCAGTCATAGACCAATAGGATCTCTTCGTTTTTTTCAGCGGCAACAACCAATCGGATCGCTTACTTCTTATGTGATAAATAGAGTTATGCAGACATGAACCAATAGGATCTCTTCGTTCTTCTCAGCTGCAGAAGACATCAACCAATCTGATCGCTTACTTCTTCTTTCGAATACAGTTATGCAGTTAGGACCAATAGGATCTCTTCATTCTTCTCAGCTGCAAAATTCATCAACCAATCTGATCGCTTACTTTTTCTTCACTGAATAGCGTTATGCAGAAATGAACCAATAGGATCTATACACTGTTCTCAGCTGTAAAAGACATCAACCAATCGAATTGCTTACTTTTTTTTCGAATAGAGATAATGCAGGCATGGACTAATAGGATTTCTGCACTGCTTCAGCTGCAGAAGACATCAACCAATCGGATCGCTTACTTCTATTCGCTGCATAGACTCATGCAGATGTGCACCAATAATGTATCTCCGTTATTTTCTAAGGAAACGTCGGCTAATAAGATAGCTCCGCTCTATAGTAGAAGACCGTCTAAGTGTCGTCAGAGTAGCACAAGCTAGTTAAAAGTTTCAACTTGCGTGGACTCCGGCGCCTCCGTTCCGGGATAACTTGGGTAAATAAATGTTAGACCTTTGATAAATTAATGTGAGCTAAAGTTTTCTTGTGTTTCTTTAATAGATTAGGGATTATCTGTAATTGTTTTAATAGGTAAATAAATTAAATAAAAGTTTGTTTGAGAAAATGTAGTACATACAAAGGCAACATAAGTCAGTAATTTTCAGGAAACCAAAGAGTTTGGAAATGTCACCGACCGTCGCGGGCCCCCTACGCGCGGCGATGCCCCATGCGCATTCTGTGCTCTGTGCATAAAACGCATTCAGATAAGAATGAAACTAAATAATAGGTAATATCAAAATGCATGAAATAAATTTTAATATACTTACACTACAAATATCATTGAAATTAATATTCATACGATGTGGGGTTGTAGTGGATTTTTATGAGTTTTACAGGTTTGGAAACTAAGACCTTCTAGGCCAGTCGTTAGTTTTTAAATTTCAGAAAACAAAAACCGGTGGTTACAGCACGGTCTCCACAAAAACAGGGGTATCATAGTGTCACTCTGCGATACACATTAAGCTTTCCCGCACAATATACACTTTATTAGTTAGACATTAATATACACCAAAATAATATACATGTGAGCGTCAGTGGCGTAGGGGATAAGACGCGGCCTATCATATCGAAAGGTCCGGAGTTCGATCCCCGGCTGGGCCATGTACCAATGGGTTTTTTCTCGAAACTTAAGTACATTTACTGACTGCTCTCAAACGGTGAAGGAAAACATCGTGAGGAAACCTGCATACGCCGAAGAAGAAATTCTTAGGCGCATGTGAAGTCCACCAACCCGCACTGGGCTAGCGTGGTGGACTATAGCCCAAACGCCCTCGTTAAGAGGGTAGGCCTGAGCCCCAGCAGTGGGGACATTAATAGGCTGCTGATGATGATACACCAAAAACCACAATTCACACAAGACGAATTTTATAATCTATGCTTCCAGCTAAGACGCTGTCCCATAAATAAATCCCCCAGTTTCCACTTGACAATCAAAATGCAAGTGCAGCTGCACCCCACTCCTTCCCTCCCTAGGGGGCGCATTGGGCTACCAAATGAATTCTGTATGAACCAGCGGCCTCTGTTCCGCGTCCGAGTTTTTCCCCGGCCAAATGTTATGTTTAATGTGAGACGTGAACATAGCTCCGAAACGTGTTTGTGTCTGTGAAAATAAAATTGAGGTCAATTTGTAGTTTACGGCGATTTAAAGTGGGTTTTGTGGGTTTATTTTTTCTCGCCAAAGTTTTCACATCAAAATTATTTTTTAAATGTAAAATTTCATAGGCTTCCTTTAATTTAAGATACTATGTTTCCTAGAAGCAATTGATTCTGATGATTGACCCTTTTGATTGGTATCATAAAAATTGTGTTTTCCTCATTTGTCCGTTTCGATTCCCGGCTCAGACTGGTTTCTCAAAAATCATTATAATATGCTGGTTCTACTTATTTTTGAGAAAGAAATGTTCCCTATCAGTAAAATATGCCGTCATCAATATTTTGGGTACTTCCCTCTAGCTACCATCTTTTTTCCCACCCTGACATTCGAGGAAGTGGACATTCGAGGAAGTGGACATTCGAGGAAGTGGACATTCGAGGAAGTGGACATTCGAGGAAGTAGACATTCAAGGAAGTGGACATTCGAGGGAGTGGATATTCGAGGAAGTGGACATTCGAGGAAGTAGACATTCGAGGAAGTGGACATTCGAGGAAGTGGACATTCGAGGAAGTGGACATTCGAGGAAGTGGACATTCGAGGAAGTGGACATTCCGGGAAAAAGACATAACGGACCGAGTGGACATTAAGGGCCTGGGGGGTTTACATTTGATGATGGGTAAAATCCCACTCGTTTAGTAGGTATATTGTTTATTAAGGACTAGCTTTTTCCCGCGGCTTCGCCCGCGTAGAAATGTTCTTCCCGTGTACATTGTGAAGCAGCGCCCTCTATGTAGGTGTTTTGTTACTTAGGAGGTATATTAGCGGACGCCCCGCGACTTTTTCCGCGTTAAAAAGTAGCCTATATGTTATTCCAGGATATAAGCTATCACTGTACCAGATTTCATCAAAATCTGTTCGGTAGTTTTTGCGTGAAAGAGTAACAAACATCCTCACATCCTTACAAACTTTCGCTTTATAATATTAGTAGGATAGGATGGAAGATGTTATTTGGATGCAGAAAGCAGTGTATTCGCCGGAAATAAAGTTTACGGTGCTGTGTCCGTCTTGACAGACAACCAGAACGTGTCGAAAGACGTCTGGCAGTGTAGGTACCAATTTTATTATGGTAGTGAAGCCTGGATTCGCCAGGGAAAGGCTGAAAATTAGTGCTTCTACGTAAGCAACGAAGACATACGCAGAAGGTATGGCTGGAGTGACCCGTGGAAGCCGAGTTGGTTGTGCCCTCGCCTCTCGTTCAGAAGGTCATAGGTCCAAACCTCTGCCGTACTGATGAGTTTTGTTGTATCAACCGAAAAAAAAGAGGTTGTCAATTCGTATATTTTCAATTATTTATTTTAAAAACGCCTGCAAGAGCTGATGGTTCATAAAGGAGCTGATGACTGACACAGGGAGATTCCTTCTAAAAATTAAAGAATAGGTTCAATCCCATACAAATACGTGTTTTGTATGGGTAAAGTTCGGCGCTGGGGGTTCAACAATTATCATCAGTTCGAGCGGAGCCGCGGGCGGTCGCTAGTGAACAATAAATCGGCCACCAGTCCCAAGTTCTTGGGAAATATTGTCGTTTATCAACACAACTTTTCCCGGCGCTTCCGGAAGCTTTCAATTGGAAACTCGCAACTTTTCGACTGTCCTCGGAATAAGCTCCTCACAACAAGGCATCAGCACCTCAGCTCTTAGTTTTATATGAGACTAGTTGTTTCCCGCGGCTTCGCCCGCGTTGTAAAGCATTTCCCGTGGGAACCTTACGAACAAAATTCTCAGAGAGTCAGAGTTATAATGTAACCTAACCTAACCTAACCAGCTGACCGGGGTCAGTGACACTGTTAAATACTGTAGCGATTAAAAAACGACTAAAAATAAAATCGATTAAAAATTTTAATAAATAAAACTAATTAAAAAAAAATTAGGTACGGCAAAGTAGGACGTTGTGTTTCACCGTAATAATATGTTTAATTATGTATGTATTATATTATATTGCAATAAAATTTGTAGATATATTAGTTTTATGATAAAAACCGTTAAGCAATATCCGAAACCGATTACTGAGATGCTTCTTGTAGTTTCATAATTGAAAAAAGCTGTGGAAATCGTCTATTAAGTATATCAATAGCATCATTATTACCATCGTCACAGAATACGTGATACAACAGGTAGGTACGTTGTGTAGACTTGGAAATTCAATTCATAAAAATATTCTTTGAGTTCGTGTGTTCGCGTTTCTTTATATAATGCTCGTCTACTGCTTCAAGTAATATTTTGAGACCAGCTCATTTTCAGCATGCTTTTAATACTTTGGTGTCTATCACTTCACCACTGCTTTTCTCAGCAACTATACATACGGCATGGTCGGGAAATTAAATTTGACCCAGAAAACCTAATAATAGACAAAATTAAAAAATATATATCTTCGCAAAGAAGGAGACTACCAGAGGGGTCGAAATATCTTTAAATTACTATAATGAAGGTAGGTACGTGCAAACAAACGTCATATTTCATGAAGAAATCAGTTCATAGCGCTTAAGTTCATTAGCGCATTTTATTTTGACATGTTTTACTATGGTTTTTTATTATTATTATTATTTTATTGACGATCACATTAACTTTGACTTTTTACGTAAGAAAACTATGTATTAATATTTGTAATGTGAGATAAATAAATCTAATCTAATCTAAGTGGTCCGTGTCCGCAGAATAATGTAATATATCATAGCAATAGAAATTAACTGTCCATCACACGTAATGGATCACCGGAGGGACAGCGTTATCTGTCGCACCAACTTTGAAATAGAAAAACTTGCGTCGTTAATGTGACCACGGGTTTATATATAGTCCTCCACTCACTGTTTACTTCCAAAGACATTTATTGTCCACCACTACTTTATCTTTTTAATCGGTTTCGCTAAGGCTGTTTAATGAACGCTATTAACCTTTCGTGTCAGAAGTGAGAGGAGGGTTGGGGGGAGGGGAAAATAAGTCTGGAATAATCTCAGTCGCTGTGATGGGCTCGATCATATAGTATATCATACTAGCCGTTTCCCGCGGCTTCGCTCGCGTAGAAAAAATTTCCCGCGGGAAAAGCTTTCCCCGAGGTATCTAAAGCCTATGTATTATTCTGATGTATGATCTATATTATTGTAAAGTTTCATCAAAATCTGTTCCGTAGTTTTTGCGTGAAAGAGTAACAAACATACAAACTCACAAGCATTCAAACAACCATACAAATTTTCGCGTTTATAAAGCGTTCCCTAGACGACCATGCGGCATGACATGCGTTACGTTTACGTGAATTATCATGCTGCATGACGGACCCTCATGCTTGCTAACAATCACTTAGTACAGTGAAGAGTACGCGCGGTATTCATGTCATTCGCGTCAATAACTACAATTAAACGGTCATGCATGAGTGACAGCAAGTAACGAATGACATGCCGCATGATCCTGTAGGAACCGCTTAATTTTAGTAGGATTACTATAGTATAATAGAAAAAGAATGAACCATAGAACCGTAATCAGCGTATAGCATGAAATAGTAATAGTATTTTACCCCAATAATTTGAGAAGTCGCTTCGTATATGGCGGGGTCAAACCAAACACTACCTATCTATTTTAGTCGGGCTGTTGTTGGACCCCAACAAAAAATTCAGATACGTAGAAAGAAATAGAAGATATTATACCTGTCTGGCTTACTCTTACCACTTTTGTAATAAGTGTGTCCCTCTCTGATTAATATTGTTATTTTAGTGGGTCCTCTTTAATTTCTCTCTTTACGTATAGTATGGATATCAGCACACGAACACTGACAAATCCCACCACCTCCCATGGCCTTCGACGTCTAGGTCATATAGGCCGAATCGCGGGGGAGGTGCCCGGTACTTGCTCCGGGCTCTTTCCCGGACACCCTGCTTGATCCCCCTACAAGTTATTTATCCCGTCCCTAGGTGCTTTGCACACGCAACTCTCCCCATTCAGGGGCAAGGCACCACAATAACGCCTTCGTCGTCGGGCTGCTCTGTAGTCGGTCCAGTCAGTCGGACACGAACACTGACAGTAAAAACTAAAACCCGGGTCACTCTGAATAAAACACCAGCCGAAGAAGGCGGGTGCAAAATAAAATTTGTTTACGGCGGCCTGTGCCGCGGCGAGGTATCTCGGTGCATGCATGCACTGTCCGCTCAATAATGCACCACGCTCACAATTTATACGCCTTTGAGCACGTGGTGGCACTTCGTATGCGACACTTTTTTGCTCGGGCATTATGGGGCGCACAAAATCATTTTAAGAAAGACGTAGAGACGTGGTATAGAATTATGAACGGTATTAAGGACGGTCGCCGCTGTCTAATACCATCCTGAATGGTCATCCACATTACATACAGATGTACGAGGAAAAAATCGCTTCAACGCGTGGTAAATTACCTCCGTATAATGGTGCCTTACGCGACATTAATAACTTACTTTCATTTTATTAATCTGAGCATTTGAAAACACCTAAGATTTTCCAATGTACGGTCGACCGCACGTCAGTGGAAACAAATCCAGTATAAACTGGTCTCTCATAGTATTTAAACTCCCTAATAGGCTCGGCTAGCTCAAGTTAAAATTGTTACCACTGACGTGCGGTCGACTGTACTAACATAGGGAAGTTCAATAAAGAGCCACCCTTCAGTTCACAGATAGATAACTTGGTAAGGGCCTCTTACACCACTTGCTGATAAAGTACCAGATACCCTATCTGCAGGTTATCTGACAGATAGCCTGTTTTTTTGGTTTCACAGGTATCTGATTGCCTATATCTTATATATTTTATATAGTCTATCACACATATTTATCTGATAGATTAGTTTATCACTAAGATTACTATCTGTAACAATATCAGGAAGTGGTGAAAGAAGCCCTAAGTCTGTAATTTTAATCGTAGTAAATTTTTTTTCATGGAATCAAATGGCAACCACCCTTTACAAATGACAGAAACGTAAATAAACATGCTTATTTTACAAGGCATTAGACGTCTACTCTTACGAATGCTTATTTCAAATTCACCCCGCTGGCAGTACTGGATCTTAAACAGTTTGTGCCGAACGACCGACGCATAAAAATGATATTTTATTTGCACCAACTTGAATTTTTCATACGATCCGAACGAACGACAGTTTGGAATATGGAATAAGATGTCTCGGACCTATAGTATGTCGGGAGGCAAGGGCTGTAAAATTGGTTCAACAGGTATCTATGTAACGTACTCTATTGTTGTATTTGATCTGCATAGTAATGTTACAAATGTTACAAATTGTTATTGTAGCGGGTAGAATGAATCGATGTCGTACTCGAATGTATCGCGATGTTGTAGTAGAGTGAATCGATGCCAGCCGCTATATAAACGAGACGAACCGATCGCACACAATCAGTTAGTTTCGAGCTCTCGTGCGTTAACGAAGTGCTGTCCGTTTACGTTTTGAAGTGTATAACGTCTAAAGTGATCTCATATTCATCTCTAAGTGTTAATTCTGTAATGTTGTTTCATGAGTTTGTTTTTTTAAGCTGGAATCGCTTACATTATTATAATTCCAAATGTTACAAATTTTAAGATCTTATGTTCCACATGACGCATTAAATAAATTATGATTAATTATCGAGTCATAGTGATCAACTTAATATTGTAAAATAATAATGTCCTAATAAATACAATATTTTGTATTTGCCTACCACGCATTATTTTTTATCTGTATGACCCAAAAGTCAACTGGTAGGGAATGCCATACTGCCACAATGCAATTTTGCTGCTGAAATACGTACATGAAAGCTTAGAGTTAGTGATTTAAGTACTTTGAAAGAGAATTATGTATAGAATATGTTGTCACCTGACGGGAGGCAACAAAAATAAAAATGAAACAAAAAAAATTAACTACCTAGTAGGTACCTAGGCTAGAGAAGAGAAAATACGGTTAACTTAGGACTTCAGGAAATAGCGCTTTGCCATTGAAAAAATTATGACACAAACATGAAGTCGGAATCGATGAAAGCAAAACAAACAGTTCCATTTAAACTAAATTTTGGAATTCCAAATAATATATTACATCCAGGCAGGCCTCGTACATGAGTCATACAGCCAATGCGTGCCGATTTTCACAATTAGAGAAGGAAAATGCAGTGATCGTGACATCGTCGGATGTCCATAGCATAGTGTTAGTTGAGGTCGGGTTACCTTCGGCCGACTCCCGGTCTACAAGGAGAGTAAAGTACAGAGTAAAGCACTTCACTAAAAGGTCAATCCGTTTATTTATTCATGTATTTTAAACGAGGAGGAGTCTTAGGGCCTCTTACACCGCTTGCTGATAAAGTCCCAGATACACTATCTGCAGGTTATCTGACAGATAGACTATTTTTTTTGGTTTCACAGGTATCTGATTGCCTATATCTTATATATTTTATATAGTCTATCACACAGTTGTACCTGATAGATTAGTTTATCACTAAGATTACTATCTGTAACTATATCAGGAAGTGGTGAAAGAAGCCCTTAGTTTAGTGAGTAATATTTCACGCTCATAACTTGTAACCGAATGGGAACGATTAACATTTTCGATTTGGAAAAATGTAGAGGAGATGCTGACGAAAAAATTAGGTCCATAATTTGCGACCGCGCGTCAGTGGAAACAAAAGCAGTATAAACTGGTCTCTCATAGTATAATAATAATGTTTGGACAATTTTACACACGGCTGTATAGTCCCAACTAAGCCGAAGCTTGTACATAGGTACTCGACAACTGATAAACATACTTAAATTCTTTTAAATAAATACATACAAACACCCAGAATCCGAAAACCAACAGTTATGCTCATCACACAAATGTTGGCCCCGGGTGGCAATCGAACCCACGACCTTTGGCGCAGTAGGCAGGGTCACTACCACTACGCCAACAGGCCAGTCAAACTAGATTACTTTATTATTATGGGAGTAAGAGAGACGGACATACGATTGCGAAGAAAATGTAATTTCCTTCTTTTTTTCACTTTCTACATAACTTGGCTTACGTTATTGGTGGGAACACTTCGCTATGATCTTGTACCTTAATATTTGGAAACAAGCCGTGGTGGCCTAGTTGCTTGTGCACTCGTCTCACGTCCATGCGAGGCCGTGGGTTCGAGCCTTAGCCCGTACCAATAAATGTTTCGGAACCACAGATTTCGGTGAAGAAAAACATCGTGAGGAAATAACCTATAATAATAACTAATAACTAATAACCTGCATAACGCATGAAAGGCCACGAAAAACGGATCGGGACACTGTTTGGTGGACAGGGGTTTGGAGCAACGGGTTATGATTGACGTCATTGTCAAATATCACTATAGCCTAAAGAGCGTCAGTGGCGTCGGGAATAAGACGCGGCCTATCATATCGAAACGCCCGAAGTTCGATCCCCGGCTCGGCCATGCACCAATGGGTTTTTTCTCGAAACTTAAGTACATTTACTGACTGCTCTCAAACGGTAAAGGAAAACATCGTGAGGAAACCTGCATACGCCGATGAAGACTTCTTAGGCGTATGTGAAGTCCACCAACCCGCACTGGGCTAGCGTGGTGGACTATAGCCCGAACGCCCTCGTTAAAAGGGTAGGCCTGAGCCTCAGCAGTAACAGTGGGGACATGTTATTAGCCTGTTGATGATAATAATGATAGCCTAAAGAACAAAATCGCATGCGCGAGGCGACGCCGACTATACGATTTTGTTCCTTAGGCTACAGTGATCTGGTTAGGCTACAATGGTTAGGTCCTTAGGCTACAATGACGTCACAAAGTGCGCGGGAATTTTTCCGCCGCATTCCTGAAGATAAGATATATTTGGAAACTTAGGGCCTCTTACACCGCTTGCTGATAAAGTCCCACATACCCTATCTGTAGGTTATCTGACAGATAGCCTGTTTTTTTGGTTTCACAGGTATCTGATTGCCTATATCTTATATATTTTATATATAGTCTATCACACAGATTTATCTGATAGATTAGTTTATCACTAAGATTATTATCTGTAACAATATCAGGAAGTGGTGAAAGAAGCCCTTACAATAACAGCGACATACTAAATTCGGTAGGTATGAGCAGCAAGACACCAAGGAATATAATAATTTCACCAAAAAAGCACCGGTCTCACATAAAGTTCCCCGCTGTGACCAACTTGTAGGTAACTTTGGTTGGCGCATCTTCATTTTTTTCCTGCCCCTCCCCCTGCTCCCCCCACGCCCCGCCGCGTCTGCTTGGTTGAATAAAGGGTACAAGTTTTAATGGACGAACTATAGACAGAACAAAACCGAAAGTCATCGCGTGTGAAGTAAAGCGCCATTTTCACCACACATATTGGGCGTACGCCCGCTCAAGGTCATGTTAGACGTAGCATTTACACCATCTAGCGCGGCACCCAGCAAGGCATAGACAAGCTTTAAGTAGTAGGTTTTGGCTTGGTTACAAGACTTTTAAGCCATATTACTTGATATTTTAATTGAGATATGGCTTAAAAGTCTAGTCCAACCTAGCCAAAACCTACTTTTTAAAAACGTTAGAGCTTGTCTATGCCTTGCTAGGTCCAGCACACATCCTGCACGTCGTGCAAGCAAGTAATAATAATTATTGCTGTATAGCAAGCCTTTTCACGACAGTTTTGCATCTAGCCCTAACATGACCTTGAGCGGGCGTACGCCCAAGAAGTGTAGTGTAAATAGTGCTTAAGTTGGGCTACTTTAATGCATTTAGATTATACTTCGCTGTATCATTTCTATCTACATTTTTCTAACTATCTACCTTTTGAGTGGCCTGTTGGTAGTGACCCTGCCTACTGCGCCAGCGGTCGTGGGCTCGATTCCAATCCGGGACCAACATTTGTGTGATGAGCTTAGATCTTGGTTTTTAGGATTCTGGGTGTTTGTATGTATTTAAGTATATAATTAAAGTATTTATGTAGTATGTTTATCAGTTGTTGAGTACCCATAGCACAAGCTTCGGCTTAGTTTCGGACTAAACAGCCGTGTGTATTTGACGTTGGGGCACTCAAAAAACTGATTTTCCCGAAATTCATAGAAGTGCGAATATCTCGAAAACTAACGACCTTATACTGAGGTCATATTGATATGTTGTTTGACCTATTACATCTTGAAAGGTTGACGTTGAGTTTTGGGACACCTGGGGACCAATCGCGGTAATTCTGAAGCGAAGTGTTCAGTTACTTTATAGTTAGTTACCTGTTATAATTGTTTGTGAATATGTGTCATGTCATTGAATAAACGTCTATCTATCTATCTTCTGAACAATGAATGTTTTTTACACACTATATTATGAATACAAATATATGAATATTAATATCACCAAATCCAAACCATAACCAAAAACGTTATTTTAAGTAAGCCAATAAATATATTTTTCTTTCTTTCTTTCTTTCTTATGCTACATCCACACCTTTGGCAAACCACGGCAACGCAAACGTGTGGAGCTGGGTTTGTAAAGGTTTGCCAAACGTGTGAATGCAGCATAACGTTGTTGGTTATGGTTTGGAATTGGTAATAACGTTCAGAAAGCGCGATTAGGCCCTTGCTGTGTATAAGATAGTTTCTTCTGTTCGATCCCACCCATCCAGATTAAACCGTCAACAGGTTCAAAACTACGTGTAATCTGTCTCTATTGTCACGACAACGTTATACATAGGTGGACGGATAATTAAAAACAGGGCAAGATTTTCATACAATCGAGGTCATTTTGAAACCATGGTTCTCCGTGAAGGATTGATCGGGGCATGATCTGATGACGGTCATCGAGAGAGTAGATGGAGGACTTTTAGATCGTTATAGATATCCAACTGATCAGATAAGCCGTTTGGGAGCAGCATCGACATGAAAAAAAATTAACCGCAAAATGGCATCAAAATGTATGAAGATCTTAAAGTTAAGGAATCATGACGATGCTGCTTCCAAACGGCTTATCTGATCAGTTGGATATCTATAACGATCTAACAGTCCTCCATCTACTCTTTCGATGACCGCCATCAGATCACGCCCCGATCAATCCTTCATGGAGCCCCATGGCTTCAAAGTGACCTCGATTGTATGAAAATCTTGCCCTGTTTCTAATTATCCGTCCACCTATGTATATTACACTCCGTTCCGTAACGTTACAGTACACGGCGCTGTGTAGCGTTACGTGACGTCAGCTTAGCCGGACATTGTCGCCGCAGTGACGTGATTAGCTGTTCGAGATGTCATTTGTCAAGGGCTTTGTAGCTGCAGCGGAGACAACACTGCACGCTATGACCTCGAAACGAAGGCGGTATGGTTAGGTTTAATATGAATGGAAAAGTAAAAAAAAGTAAAAATTTTGAGGGGCCTGGGGGGGCCTTGGGGCCTGGGGGGGGGGGGGTTACTGGGGGCGAGGGAGGGTGTGGAGGTAAATGAGTATAACGCGCATAAAGTATGCTTGTAAACGTAAGTACTTTTAAAATCATCATTAACAGCCTATTAACATGTCCCCACGGCTGGGGCTCAGGCCTACCCTCTCAACGAGGGCGTTGGGACTATAGTCCACCACGCCAGCCCATTGCGGGTTGTTGGACTTCACCTGCTTTCTTCTTCGTCGTATGCAGGTTTCCTCACGATGTTTTCCTTCACAGTTTGAGAGCAGCCAGTAAATGTACTTAAGTTTCGAGAAAAAACCCATTGGTACGGCCCAGCTAGGGATCGAACTTCGGACCTTTCGATATGACAGGCCGCGTCTTATCCCCGACGCCACTGACGTTCTCTCACTTGTAAAATAATAAGACGAAAATGCGAACCGTTAGAAGTAACAATTTTTTTAAAGTTTTTTTTTGACATGTAATTCAATAACTACCAATAAAGAATGATTGTGATTATGTAACCACAGATCATTATAAAACCATCGAGCTTTTTCCGTATTCTGTGGAAGTAACCATAACCATTCGCGCGTCGAGTGCCACGTGGTTTAACCCTCTCGTAATGTGTCGCAGCCAAAAACTAAACTGCAAACACCAAAACCGTATCTAGTTTATTCTGTCCGGTTTGTCCCCGGCCCGCGGCGGTGCTTAGCACCTCATTCCGGCGGTTTAGCGCAACGTACGGCCGTAACGACGATCTCACCGGGTTTGTTTTCAAATTTAAATGGACGCTACGTTGTTTTGTGTTAGTTTGTCAACGTTTTGCTCAAGTGGTATTAGGGGTTTCTGGCTCAGGTTTTGTGGTTTCTTTTTCTGCTGGATCGATTGAGGACTTTAATGTCCTCATGGTGGCCTACCACGTCGAGAGGTCCGAGTTCGATCCCCGACTGGGACATATACCGATGAGTATTCCCAAAACTTACTGACTGCTCTCGAACGGTGAAGGAAACCATCGTGAGGAAACCTGCATACGCCGAAGAAGGAATTGAAGTACACCAACCTGCACTGGGCTAGCGTGGTGGACTATAGCCCTAACTCCCTCGTAAGCCTATACGCCAACAGTTGTTGATTTGATACATAAAATTAAATAGATTACGGACAAGGGTTAAGAATTTGAGCAAAAAAAAAAAAAAAGTGTTATAATTTTGTTTCAAAATAACGGAATAAAATTTTAAAAAAAATTATGATCTTACCAAAAAATCTCGTATAAGTACCACGGCGATACCAGAAGGAAAAAACCTCATCTGACCAGATCATTAGGATTTCTTTAAGTCTCTTGGTCAGTGGATACACTTTGACCTTGATCTGGACTAGCCTATTAGGGTCAAAGTCAAAACTATTTTATTGCATGTAAGTACACTGGGTACATTTATACAACGTCAATTTGGGAGTTTTAATACTATGAGGGACCGGTTTATACTGGTTTTGTTTCCACTGACGTGCGGTCGTCCGTACTAGGATACTTAAAAATCCCCATGATCCGGATACATCGGCCCAGCTAAACAAGCCGGTCGGACCAGGTGACCTTACAGGGTATAATGCCCATGTGGTCTCCAGGAACAATGTCAAGCTGTTATTACAAAGGAGCGCGGCTGCTATGATCAATTGGGAGACGGCGGAGACATGGGGCCGGAATACGGGACGGGAGTGGGCCCAACATAAACCACGTAAAGTTGTATGATGGAAAAGTTGGGTATAAACTAGATTTTTTAAATCCGCTTGGTTGTGATGATGTGACCGCACAACAAAATACCATAAGAAATCTTAAATATGAATGACAGAAAATTTAAGACCCACATTAAACAACAACTTTGTAAGAAAGCTTATTATAAAACAGTCGATTATTTAAATGACAAAGATGCCTGGTGTTAATGTTACTTCAGCCTCGCACTATCTTTACAAAAATAATGTTATGTATAAACTCGATTTTAAAAGATGTGTTGCGGAAGTTTGTTGCGCCGCTTCTTCTTCCCAGCTCTATATAACACCTTGGAAGCGGTGGTAGATAAAAAATTGACGTTGTATAAATGTACCCAGTGTACTTACATGCAATAAAATAGTTTTGACTTTTACTTTGTGAAAGTTGTTGTGGTTGTTGTTGGCTGGCAGTGACTGAATGCGGAGAACCGAAGATCGGGTTCTGGCGCGCCTTGGGGGAGGCCTGTGTCAAGAGTGGTCTAGTGTAGGATGATGTAGTTGATAAAAGTGTAGTCAAGATTGTGTTTTAAATAAAAATAAATGTATAGATAGTTCATTTTACGTAGTTTCACTAGGATTTCTTCTGTATGTACCTAAGGCAATTAGTAAACAAGGATAGGACAATTCACAAATATAACCTCCAGAATGGGACCAACTTGTACACATTGTCTGCCTCCTGTGGGAATCGAACCCACGCCCTCTGGCGCTCCAAAAATTAAGCCACTAAGGCAGTCAAAATCATCATTGCCATGCAATGGAAGTACATTCTAAATTTCAGCTCAATCAGTCAGCTCAAAAATTCAGCTCAAACAAACAGAATAAATTTAGGGATCCTTAAAATGGTAAATTGTAGTGTCTGAAGAATTCCTGGTACTGCTTGAGTCGGCGTCAAATCTACCGTGTAGCAGCACACCTAGAGTGTCACATAACAATGAGGTCACAGCGGTGCGACGACCCCGCCGCCGACCGTTCGGTCTGCAGTCGTTTCCCTCCTTTGCACATGTGTAGACTATTCGCAATAAACAAGTTTTGAATCCTTCACGTTAGTTTCTCCTGAAAGAACACACCATCGGTAAAGTGGTGACCCCGACGTGATATCTGAAGAAGCCCAACGTGATAAATAATAAATTTCGGACAGTTGGAGTGGACCTGTGATACTGGAAACGACTCGCCTCAGTGAAAAAAATAAAAAAAAGGAGAAAAGTATCACATTAGCAGTAAAATTCAATTAAGATGGCCACGACCACCGTAACATATACAATGGCCGGAGGACAGCCCAATTATACGACGGCCGGAGGACAGCCGATTTTTACAGCCGCCGGGGGACAGCAGATTGTAGCACCGGCACAACAGACTGCAGGTATAGCAGCTTCCGCAATGAATTTTGACCTGGCAGCAATCACGGTGACCTCGAGGATTCCAGAATTTTGGACAGAGATGCCCAGACTCTGGTTCGCACAGATCGAAAGTATACTAATGCCTCAGAAGCAAGGAGACGACGTGCATTTCCATGTAGTCGTATCCAAGTTGACCCGTGACGCAATACAACAGGTGGGCGACATCATCATGAAGCCACCAAGTGCGAATAAGTACAAAGCCATTAAAGAGAGGTTGCTGGAGGTGTACGAGGAGTCGGCGGAGAAACAATTTAAAAAACTCGTCAATGAGGTCGAACTAGGTTCACAGAAACCCACGCAATTACTGCGTCGGTTAAGGGACCTAGGGAGAAACTCCAACACCTCTGAAGAAACGCTGAAGAACCTGTGGATGAACAGGATACCACCAGCAGTGCGTATCACTTTAGCCGCAAGTCAGGATCAGACGCTGGAAAATTTAGCCAATTTGGCGGACAAAATAATCGAAAACATCGGTATGGGAGGAGAAGTCGCCAGCGTGTCCGGCACCAGCAGTCATAGCGCCAACTCAGGAGTAGTGGACAACGCCATACTGTCCCAACTCAATAAATTATCATTGGAGGTAGCCTCACTGCGGGAAAAAGTTCAAGGACGACACCGCAGCAGTTTTCGCGGTCGGGGACGCGGCCGCCGGTTCAACAGGTCACGGTCCAGATCAAGACCGAGAATTACGCCCGATGACCCAAAGTGGCTATGCAGATGGCATTTCAGGTATGGAAAACATGCTCAGAGGTGCGAGAAGCCCTGCGCATGGACCACCAGTCAGGAAAACTAGATTCGGTACTTTCGACGGTGGGCGATTTCGTACCTACAGCTAACCACCGATTATGCGTAACGGATAGGCAAAGTAACATACGTTTTTTGGTTGACACTGGAGCTAATATATCGGTAGTGCCCGTCAACCGTAGTGACAAAAAGTGTAGTGAAAGTGCGAACTATAAACTATACGCCGCTAACGGCAGTGAGATAAAAACTTATGGGACAAGGACTCTAGTGTTAAACCTAAATTTAAGACGTATTTTCCGATGGAATTTTGTAGTTGCCGACGTTAGTCAGCCCATATTAGGGGCAGATTTTTTAAAGCATTATTGTTTATTAGTAGATTTAAACTCTAAGAAGTTAGTAGATCAGGTTACCAATTTGAATGTCCTTGCATCCATTGTACATTATGAAAAGCACTCACTTAACACTATTGACAGTAGTCACCCGTTTTTTAATATTTTAAAGGACTATCCGGAGATAACTAAACCTGCCACTTTTAAGGAAAACCCGCCACATACAGTGAAACATCATATAGAGACAACGGGACCGCCGGTACATGCGCGAGCAAGGCCACTACCGCCGGATCGTTATAATAAGGTAAGGGAAGAATTTCGTACAATGCAGGAATTAGGTATCTGTAGACCGTCTAAAAGTGCATGGGCCAGTCCTTTGCATGTGGTACCGAAGAAGAACGGCGAAATAAGGCCATGCGGAGACTACAGACAGCTGAATGCAGTGACCAAACCAGACAGATATCCAGTCCCTCGGTTGCAAGATTTTACATACGGATTACCAGGTAAAACTATTTTCTCTAGAATCGACATCAACCGAGCATATCATAATCTGATGGTGGAACCGGAAGATATAGAAAAAACAGCTATTATAACACCTTTCGGTCTTTTTGAATTTCCTCGCATGACCTTCGGACTACGTAACGCAGCTCAAACGTTCCAGAGATTCATGAATCACACTGTGTTACAAGGTATAGAAAACTTAAACAGCGACATCCATGCGGAAAATGATGGTAAGAGTAGAATTGCAGACTCCTCTTTATTTTGTTACATCGATGACGTCATCATCGCATCGTCATCAGAGCAGATGCATGAGCAGCATCTAAGGAAACTGTTCGAACGACTGAACGAGGTAGGTATAACCATAAATCTAAGTAAATGTCTGTTTGGAAAGCCTAAAATAGATTTTTTAGGGTACGGCGTGTCACCAGAAGGGATCAGACCCCTACCAGAGAAGGTTAAAGCCATAAAGGAATATCCAAGGCCTGAAACTGTCGAAGAGTTAAGACGATTCTTAGGTATGGTAAATTTCTATAGATCGCATATACCCAATGCGGTAAAGAATCAGTCAGAATTAAGTAAGTTTTTACACAACGCTAAGAAAAAAGATAAGACAAAGATCGAATGGAACGACAGTGCGGAAGCAGCATTCGAGTATTGTAAGGTGAGTTTAGAGAAAGCAGTTACTTTAGCTCATCCAGTAGCGGACGCCCCGCTAGCGCTTATGACAGACTGTTCAAACACATGTGCGGGCGGCGTACTACACCAGCTGATTGGTAAGGAATTTAAACCGCTAGGATATTTTTCAAAAGCTTTGTCAGACGCTCAGCAAAAGTACAGTACCTATGATAGGGAATTACTAGCTATGTATATGTCTGTAGTGCATTTCCGTAACATGATAGAAGGTAGACAGTTAACCTTATATACGGATCACAAACCATTAACTTTCGTATTTTCTAAAAAATGTAGTGATAAAGAAAACCCGCGCAGGACGAGACAATTATTATTCATTAGCGAGTTTACTACGGATATTCGACACGTTACGGGTGAGAACAACGTGGTAGCGGACGCACTATCGCGAGTAGAAACAATATCATGTCCTACTTATTTAGATTACGCATCATTAGCTAATGACCAAAGTACGGACAGCGAACTAAAAGATTTCATACAAAAAGACAAAAATTCGCAGCTTAGGGAAGTATGTTTACCGAATTGCGAAAGAGCCATAGTTTGCGATGTTTCAAGCAAATCAATTAGGCCATTCGTGACGGAAAAATTTAGAAAAATTGTATTTAACGCGTTACATTGTATCAGCCATCCAGGCACAAGGGCCACCAGGAAAATGATTAAGGATAGGTATTATTGGCCCTCAATGAACAAGGATATAGGTACCTGGGCGAAAGCATGTGTTTCGTGCCAGAAGGCTAAAGTTCAACGTCATACAAGGTCAGAGCTAGGACAATATGAGGCTAGCGCGCGATTTGAACACATAAATGTAGATATAGTAGGTCCTTTGCCAACGTCACCTGAAGGATATAGGTATTTAGTGACAATTGTAGATAGAGGCACAGGTTGGCCGGAAGCGTATCCGATGCAAGAAATTACAGCAAAGGCAGTTGCTAAAGTTATTCACGAGAACTGGATAGCACGTTTTGGATGCCCAGTTAGGCTCACAACCGATCAGGGAAGACAATTTGAGAGCAACATATTTTTACAGTTAACAAAGTTGTTAGGTATAGATAAAATTCGTACAACTGCGTATCATCCTCAGAGCAACGGTTTAGTAGAGAGATGGCATCGGTCATTAAAAGCAGCTCTTAGGGCTAGGTTAGATAACAATTTAAATTGGTTACAGGAACTACCAACGGTGTTGCTAGGCTTACGAGCAGTACCGCGCACCGATACCGATGTAAGTGCAGCAGAATTAGCGTATGGTCTAAAGTTAAGGCTCCCAGGCGATTTTTACGATGTTAACGCCGCAGGTAAGTATGATACAGGTGAATATGCAGATCAGTTGAGGGAGACCATCAACCGATTAGGACCGAGACCAGTCGTGCAACGTAATTCACGATCCATATTTGTACATCCCGATTTGCATGAGTGCCAACAAGTCTTTGTTAGAAATGATACCGTAAGAAGTTCACTGCACCCTCCTTATGACGGCCCTTACAGCGTTATAAGTAGGGATGATAAGTATTTTTTGTTAAAATATCCAGGGAGAAACGTACGGATATCGATTGATAGGTTGAAACCAGCATATTTGTTAAGTAAATACAGTGACAATAATGAGATGCAAGGGTATTTAAGACCAGATCATAATAGCGATAAGGGAAATGTAAATGTCAGTCCCGCTAATAGCTCCGCTGATAGCGATGAGCGTGTAACTTACACCACGCGCAGTGGTAGACGCGTAAAACCGCCGACACGGTTCAATTTGTAAGTGTATATTAGTATATTTTTTCTAATTAGCAATTATCGTATAAATTCTATGTTTCAATGTGTACAATTAGCAATTTTATTAGCAAATGTATCGCGTAAACAAATTGTAGAGTGACACAGTTACCATCTGTTACTAGGATGTAATTTGTTTAAGATTCTGGGTCATCTCAATGAATATAAGTAAAGCAACGTAAGACGGGTTAAGCACATTCATGATAATCACGGACGGAAGAACAATGGGCCAGACATACACCAAGCAGGAGGAAATAGTCATCGCCCAAAATGGGGCTAACGGCGCAAGCACGAGCTCCTCCGAAGTGACGTTCAAGTTGTACGGAACTATAATGCTAGCTGTACTAGTATTATTAATAATAATTTTCCTATATTATAGAATGAAAAAGTGCGGCGTATGTGCAAGAAGATGGGTGCAAACCCAGATGGAGTCGGTGAGGCCGATGACAGGGGTAGTGACCCAAACACCAACTACCGTGCCGGCAACAGTGCAGATGCAACCGCAGCCTCCACAGCAGGTCGTGTATGCGCATGTACAGTGAGGACTCCAGACACAGAGGGATAAAAGTGCTACACACACCAAAAATGTGTGCGAAGTGTTCGTCAAAAAAAAAAAAAAGACCCAAAATAAGTACGCAGCAGTCCGTTAGGTTAGGTTAGTTGATTCACATATTATTGTGTAAATGCTATTTTTCAATGTGTAGAATTAGAAAAATTGTTATTTAGTAAATGTATTGTGTAATTTATTTTTGCAATGACGCAGTAAACGCGCACTGTAAAAAAAAAAGTACAGTCGAGGAGTTAAGACTTTAGGTTTTATATACTATATTTTATTTACAATGTTTATTTTTTTGTTACTTTTGTTTTTGATATATATTTTGGTATTTCTCTTACAAAAATTTTTTTTGTAAGAGGGGGACGACTGTAGCAGCACACCTAGAGTGTCACATAACAATGAGGTCACAGCGGTGCGACGACCCCGCCGCCGACCGTTCGGTCTGCAGTCGTTTCCCTCCTTTGCACATGTGTAGACTATTCGCAATAAACAAGTTTTGAATCCTTCACGTTAGTTTCTCCTGAAAGAACACACCATCGGTAAATACCGTATGAAAGGATAATCGCATAACGTGGTTGCTTGACGACCCCTAAGGCATAAAACTTGGAAAATCGCCGGCATCCGATCCATGTACTGTCAATAATTGATAATGGATGACGTCATTATGTCAGGCCGTGATTGATTGGCTGTTTCCGACGCCCCCGCGCCTCACCCCGCCTCTACCTTGCAGATTTAAAAAGAGAAAAAGATTTTATCGGGAATCAAGAAATCATTGTCCTAATCATAAAGCGCCGTTTGAACTGACAAAATAAAAGCAATATTAATATGATATTGTGTCATCTGACATTATGCTAATCTGACATTATGCTAATCTGGCATTTTGCTAATCTGACATTATGCTAATCTGGCATTTTGCTAATCTGACATTATGCTAATCTGGCATTTTGCTAATCTGACATACTGCAAATCTGATATTCCGCTAATCTGACATTGTGTTTTTCTGGCATAAAGCGTACAAACCTTAAATACTTGACGGACAATAGAGCTTATGTACTAAGCATTTTGTCCATCTGTCTGTCCGCTAGATAGCTGAAAAACTATTGGTGAAGGCCTTTGTCCAGCAGTGGACATTGAAAGGCAGATATGATACAATTTTGTAAGTAATGTCTAACATTGAAATCAAGTATTCAATAGAACAAAAATGCATTAGACATAAGATGAACATAAATTTCAATGTTTCAGTTATAAATTTCAATATCTAAGGAAATATATTATCAATATTTATTTTAATAAAATCTGATAGTTATTTACGAACGCTGCCATTTCGTAATAATGACGCAACAAACCGCTAACAATGCCTTGCTCTGTATCGTCTTACATACATTAGTACAAAAACAACTTTCTTATACATATGCAGTTGCTCACTGGGGCCACAAGGATCAATCTATCAGTGTCCAATGGCCTTTGTATAGCGCCCCTGATACCGGCACTGTGCGCCCCCTTGCGCCCCCAGCGTGATGTTGTAAAAGCGGACAATCAGGATAAAAGACAAAAATCTGACTTACCGGCTTTCTGTGTTCCTAAGCTACTCTCCATAAGACTGCCGCATTATTGTATAAAAAAATCCTGAAACAAACAAATGGAAATTGTTTTTACAACAATCAAAGTTTATTATTCGTTCAAAATTATCAACAAAAACTTTTAACAAAACAAAACAAAAAACCTAGTTTTTTGAGAAAGCGATAAAAAGTTGCCTAAAATAAATTAATCGTAAGGCAGAGGGATAAACTAAGGGCGCTACCCAGAGAGTTGTTAGTATACATAGAGCGCGCGTTAGCAAGTATGAACTGTAAGCACGGGTCTGAACAGTCTAGAAATTTTCGGGGCGACGCTACTAGTCACAACACGCCAGTAGCGATGATTATTAGTCCGATAGCGCTAGGCTATTTTGAGGTCATAAATTACAAAAATTCTAAAGTTGCCCATTTTTTGCCTGTGGATACAGTTGTACCTAAAAAGTATCTTATTGCGTTTTGTGTCATTTCTTGCACTTGCATTTTGAGAAATTCAATGATTTGTGACTGATTTGTTTAATTCAAATCGAAACTGCCAAAATTAATTTAAAGTTTTAAATCTAATCGGTATTGTACCTAAGATAGCCTGAGTAGTGAGCAGACCTAGTTTGTGTCATATTAGTCCAGTGCAAACTGATATAAGGTCAGTATGCACAAATGTTGCCAAAAGAAAATTACAATTGAAAAAATAAATATAACTTAACTCAGATCACCTAAATATGCCCAATAAATAAATTTGTGCCAAATTAATGCATGCACTTTTAAGATTTTTAAATTATTTTGTTTTTCAAAGCTACAAACGCTCTTAAAAAACATTACAACTATTAGAATTCACATATTCAATATCATAAATGCATAAAAGATCGACAATTTAAATTTGTGTCATTTTCATGCATGGATACTGTACTTAAATTAATAAAAAACAAAAAAATGTTTGCGCTTGAAGTGCGCGCGGCACGGCACAAAGGGTGGCGGCTCGGCGCTTTGATAACGCGGTGACGGACGGCGGCGGGGGGGTGGGTATACGGTCCATCCATTCTAATACTACGCAGAATAGGCACCTACTTGTCCTGAATTTGTAGAATCTACAACCGAAATCTAAATTTTGTAAATGTGGTTTATTCCCAACTCGCCCCCTTCCCATCTCGGCCCCCAAGAAATTATATCTACGAAATATTCCCAACTCGGCCCCATGCCATAAATCACTACAGTCACGGAACACTACAGTACGTACAGTCACGGAAAGAATAGAAGTCAAATAGTTTTTAAAACAATTTGTTTAATATTATTAAAATAAAGGGTAAACGTACAGAATTTATCCCTGAATTGGTGATCCACCTATGTGTATAGTACCTATGTACAGTCAACAATAGAGATAGGTAAGCAGGCACATTACAGATTTACAGAGCTCTATAGTAGCGCTGTACTGTGACTGCTTACCTCTTTTGTTGACTGTACTATCCAAAAATTAGAATAAGTAGGTAAGTTGGCATGGGTGTAAATTAATTACGCCGTCAAAATGAGTAGAATAAAATCTTAAAAAAAAATTTTTTTACAGTACTTATCATACTCACAAAGTAGGAGTGATTTTTTTCTTCTTGTGAATCCCACAGTGTGGGGATCGTTGGATAGGTTTTTCAAAAATATTGCGGGTGTGTGAAAACCATTTTTCGATTTAGGGATCCGTTTGCGAAATATAAGGCTTTAAACCTGTAACCTACCACGCATTATCTGTATGGCCCAAAGGTCAACTGGTAGAGAATGCCATACTGGCATTATGTTCGCCTTTTGTACAATTATGTGCAATAAAGTTTTAAATAAATAAATAAAAAATAATTTTTGTTAGAGTCACGTATTCCCCCCCCCCCCCCCTGCCAGCTAAACGGTTGCTTCTGGATATGTGAAAAAATTCACGGCAGTAGCATATATAACGTAGTGTAGCGGATAGAATGAATCGATGTCGTAGTCGAGTGAATCGATGTTGTAGTCGAGTAAATCGATGCCAGCTCTATATAAACGAGCCGTACCGGTTGCACACGATCAGTTAGTTTCGAGCTCTCGTGCGATACGAAGTGCTGTCCGCTTGTGTTTTGAAGTGTTTAACGTGACCACATATTCATCTAAGTGTTAATTTTGCAATGTTGTTTAATGAGTTTGTTTTTTTAAGCTGGAATCGCTTACAGTAGTTAAAAGGAAAACTATGACAGCTAAGTAGGTTCTATTAGTTTTTGAATATTAGTCGATCTACATATTACTAGTAGTTCCGTGAGAACAGTAGACCTCGCCAGCCCTTATAAACCAAACCTAAAAGAAACCAACAAAAGTCAACTTTGGAAACAGAAAAAGTACCTACTAAAGTGACAAAAATTAGCACTTTAAAGCTTAATATTTCGCAAACGGATCCCTGAATCGAAAAATGTTTATCACACACCCGCGATATTTTTGAAAGACCCATCCAACGATACCCCACACCATGGATATCACGCGGAAAAAAATAATTTTTCATTTTACGTATGCAGTTCTATGAACATAATTTATTTTTTCAACTTTCTTAAGTCGATCCACTATTACTCAAAAACTAATAGAACCTACTTAGCCGTAATAGTTTTCCTTGTAACTACGTTATATATGCTACTGCCATGAATTTTTTCACATTTCCAGAAGCAACCGTTTAGCTGGCAGGGGGGGGGGGGACACGTGACTCTAACAAAAATTACCGCTTTAAAGCTTAATATTTCGCCAACGGATCCCTAAATCGAAAAAATGGTATTCACACACCAGCAATATTTTTGAAAGACCTATCCAACGATATCCCACACTATGGGATTCACAAGAAAAAAAAAGTTCACTCCCACTTTGCGAGTATGGTAGGTACTCTAAAAAAAATGTTTTTCAAAATTTTATTCTACTCATTTTGTAGGTTTAATTAATTTATACATATGCCAAATTTTCGTCAAAATCGGTTGAAAAATGCGACCTGTAGAGAATTACAGACAGACAGACAGACAGACAGACAGACAGCCGGACAAGAGCATTTTTGGCCAGTCTCGAAACGTAGACGCTTCGCTCGCTTCGCTCGCTCGGTCAATTATGAAAATCGAAAAAATAAATTATGTTCATAGAACTGCATACGTAAAATGAGAATGTATTTTTTCCTCGTGAATTCTATGGTGTGGGGTATCGTTGGATAGGTCTTTCAAAAATATTGCGGGTGTGTGGAAAACATTTTTTGATTCAGGGATCCGTTTGCGAAATATTAAACTTAAAGTGCTAATTTTTGTCACTTTAGTACATAATCTGTCTCCAACTGCAAAGTTGACTTCTGTTGGTTTCTTTTAGGTTTGGTTTATATGGGCTGGCGAAGTCTACTGTTCTCACAGAACCACTAGTATAGTTTAGGTGAGTACCTACTGTTGACAAAAAAAGACACGAATGAATATATAAATAGTATCGGATTGCTGTCAAATATATATGTGGATGGAAAATTCGTTATCATCATCATAACAGCCGGAAGACTGCTGGACAACGGCCTATCCCCCAAGGCTCTGCACGACGACCGGTCCCGCGCTATCCGTACCTCTAATATTGCATTCCCATTGACGTTTCTCACCAAATTCAACTGCTATCTCATTTATTTTAACTAAGCCTTTAAACAGCTAACTCTACATAGAACTAACCCTTTAAATAGTTAATATTTTCAACTAGACAGCAAACATTAGGTACCTACCCCGCGCTCCCGCCTGCGCCTGCGACTGCGCTTGCGAGGACTGAGGACAGTTTCTGGATTTTCTTTAGTTTAGTTGGCTTCTTGTCTTAACCTTATACGTACGTGATTGCATAGTCATCGCATCAACGTTATATCCTATTGTGAACCTATCAAGCTAGAACTTCGTCCGATATGGGATCTCGCGTCTTATTTGCCAAGTTGAAATGGATGTAGCAGGTATTTTGTAGATAAAGGGCTAGCCCATTGGCTTAGAACCAGTCCAGTAGTTGTTGGGCTGTCTTGACCAGCTTCTCTTTCAACAATACGACGTTTGATTTCGTGACTAGGGCCGCTACGTCGTCTGCGTACATGTATACCTCCGTCTTGGCTACTGCTGGAGGTAGGTCGTTGAGCAGTAGGGCAAATGTGGTATTCGACTGGCACGAGCCTTGAGGCACACCGAGGTCGGATAGTGCCTCGTCGGATTGGACTTAATTAATACTAATTAACTTAATTAATAACGAATACTCGTTATTCGATATTCTCTGTAATGTTCCTTTGCAAAATTGTTATGTCAAGGAGTAATGTTAAATAAATAAAGGCAAATCAAGGTTTTTTTTAAGTTTATTTACAAGATCGTCACGCGCCCCGCCTCTCCCTGCACGCGTTATTATTCTTTCCGAACAATGTAATTAAGACAGGTAAGGTACTCGCAGTGTCGGCAACGTCAAAGTTTTGCCGGGCGCTTGCCGCCCGCTCATCGCAGAACGAAAAGTCTCTATGTGCTTAAAATAAAGACCAAATTTGCTCGAAAGTCGAATGGGTAACCCCTTCATAGAGTTACCTCTTAGGAATGGTTTGCTGAGCTGTTCGATAGGGTTTTGAGAAGAAAAAGGTTACCGATTATTTTTATTATAATTAATTTCCTTTAGAGAATGCACTTTAATGGTTTATTGAACGGGCAAGGTCTTATAGCACAAGTAAAGGAAAAAATCCGAAAACCGTAAATTTGTAGTTACATCACTTAACAAATAAAAACTTTATTATTATTTGCGTATGAAAAAGTCATCCACTTAAGTTGTGACATACTTAACTACAAATTTTATTAACTATTTTCTAATTTTTCTTTAATTAAATTTGTACGAAACCGCCAAGGCGCGAGTCCTACTCGGTTTTATTTTATTTTAATCATATTAAACAAATTATTTTAAAAACTGTTTGACTTCTATTCCGTCCGTGATTGTACCATGTAGGTAGTGATTTATGGCATGGGGCCGAGTTGGGAATTTTTTGTAGATATAATTTCTAGGGGCCGAGATGGGAAGGGAGCGAGTTGGGACTAAACCGAAACCAGATACACATTTATTGTTTTCAAAAAGAAGTATAAAATATCTTTGGTCGCGCGAGTAGCAATTTTTTAAAATTCATTGTTTTCAACCTTTATTTTACTATGCAATTTCACATAAAATCAATGAGACCGAAAAAATACGGACTTGTTTCAACTCGCTTGCACCGAGTGTCACGCGCCGCGCGCCTGTCTCTGGCCGGCTGGTGTGCGTGCGCCCCGCCCCCCGCGCCACCCCCCGCGCCCGCGCTTGCCTTGCCCTCGAATACGTTTCCGTTTTTATTAATAAATAAAAGATTCCATTGACAAATACGACAGAAATTATGAATAGAGTTTCGTTACACCATAATAATAATAAAGACGTAAACTCTAATAACTTGCATTTTCTTTTGTGACTTTTACATGGTGTTGTAAAAAAAAAATTGAAAAGCTGCAGATACCGTGGATGAATTCGACACAAAATGTTTTGAACAACAGATACCAGTGATCTAAAACGAGTGACACCTATTTAACCGATTGTAATATTCTTTTGGAGCTATTTGGGCGACGTGTTAGGTACTGGTTAAAAAACAGTGTTCCCGTGGACAGAGATGACACAAAAAGCCTGTGTACATCGGCTACTACTTGGTTATTAACATGAAAGAAAAATTTTCATCTCTAATTTTCTTTTAGTCCGATTTTGTTCAAAAAGACAAATACCTAAATATCTACCTAAGCAAATACCTAGGATGACACAAATTAAGGTATTAGGTCGGGGAAATGGTCCGGAAACTATATGCGAAAAACCAAAAACTTTAGTATTTTTGAAACCTCAAAACCTAGCGCTATCGGACTATATTGTTCTCGCCTGTATTTATTTAGATTTAGAGTAATCATGGTGAAATGTGCAGTGCCAAGCTGTAAACACGATTCACGGAAAAGAACGATCTAGAAAAAATCTATATAGAAGCGTCCATAGAACACCTGCTTACACTTGGCACAATGGGGAATGAGCGATGCGCGCGCTCTATAGCTAGTATACTAACTCTATGGCGCTACCATATTTGAAGTAAATCAACATCAAATCAACAGCTAGGGTTTGGCCTTTAGAGAAAGCTGGTATCACGACGTATACTTTACCAGACAACTGAAACGAGTCACTTGGCCTTGTCGTCCCTCCGCCTCCCGCTTCCCCACCTCGGCCGCCCGCTCTCGTCATGGCGCGACAGTACCGTTCGCATAAATGTGAGAGGTCGGGCCTAAGTGACGTAATGCCATTAACAAATGATGATAAAGATGAAGATTTCTTTATGTATCTGACGGCGCACCGTACAGCGCCATCTATCGACCAGCGTGATTACTACTCGTGGGGCGCGGCGCCACCTATTTTCAAGAAACGGAAATAAAGTGACAGCTGACATTAGCTGTCAGTGTCACTTTGGCGGAGCGTTGTATCGCTGGTAGCGCGACGGGCGGCCATGACAGATACCATTCTGTCAGTGGATCGAGTCGTCGACGCACCACGTCCGCGACGAATCGCCGATTTCCGACTAGATTTGAGTGCCCACATAACCTACAAATGAAAAATTCTGAAAAAGGCCCTCCTGAGCCTACATATCTAACTGTTTCTTACACAACGTTTATTTTGTATTGAAAATATAAATAAATAATAATTCATTCCCACACTTTCGCCCAATACTTTCTCAATCGTTTTTGCACTCTGTACCTATCACGGCGGGGCGACGACGTAGGGGGAAGCGGGAGACGCGGAGTGACCCATTATAATTGCAGAGTACAGTCGACCGCACGTCTGTGGTAACACTTTGACCTTGTTAGAACAATTAGAACATGTTATTTGTTAGAACAATTAGAAATAATTAGACATAAAAATAATGGTCAAATCTTCAATGAACAACTTAATATAGTAAACTCACCACTACTACGCTTAAATGAGTCAGATAACGTCATCGTGCCACAGGGTGGGAGTAGTGGGGCGACGGCGACGATATAAAAGGGAGGGCCGTGCATACGAGCAGTCACTCGGTCGTAAGCTGCCGTTCTGTCAACATCCTGAGGATGCCTCGTAGAGAGGTGAAACACGTGTCGATTTTATATTATTTTATGTTGTTTTATACAGTATATTTTTCGCTAGTATTATTATTATTTTGTAATTTATAAATTAGTAAATTTTGACCAAAACATTTTGTTTAGAATAGTAATTTGCATGATATTATTTATAAATTTAGACTTGTAAAATTTATTTTTACTTAATATTAGAATTGTAATTTAATTTCTGTATTACATACTATATATAACAACATAAAGTTTATTCGCGGGAAAAGCAAATTAATAACCACAATATTGTTACTTTGACCTTGAACTGGCCCAGCCCATTAGGAAGTTTCAATACTATGAGATAGGCACCAGTTTATACTCGTTTTGTCTATACTGACGTGTGGTCGACCGTGCCTACCTATTTTATTTTAATGACTTGGATTGTCGCTATGAATTAATTTAACTTTATGTAACTTTAATATTAATTTTATTATTATTATGAAACATAAATACATTTACTGACTGCTCTCAAACGGTGAAGGAAAACATCGTGAGGAAACCTGCATACGCGAAAGAAGAGGCGCATGTGAAGTCCACCAACCCGCACTGGGCTAGCGTGGTGGTCTATAGCCCGCACGTTGAGAGGGTAGGCCTGAGCCCCAGCCGTGGGGACATGTTTATAGGCTGTTGATTTGATTTGTCTAAGGGCCTCTTACACCGCTTGCTGATAAAGTCCCAGATACCCTATCTGCAGGTTATCTGACAGATAGCCTTTTTTTTTGGTTTCACAGGTATCTGATTGCCTATATCTTATATATTTCATATAGTCTATCACACAGATTTATCTGATAGATTAGTTTATCTCTAAGATTACTATCTGTAACAATATCAGGAAGTGGTGAAAGAAGCCCTAAGTTACTATCGTTGACTCTTTCTACAAAAGGACCTGCCGCAACATAGCGCCAACCTCCTAACTCGTAAATATAAATTTTTACGCCCACTAAAAAGGCGATGAAACAAATTTTATCGCAGTTACACTCGTTCCGCATACAAGTTTTATTAAGTGCGTCGTTGTGAATGTCAGTGTTGCTTTCGTCTGCGAGTGTCATGACTAGATCGCTCTTTTTTATGGATTTTACGGCCCTGGAAACAAAGTCCTATTTTCCAGTAGTTTAACATTCTTATTCTTATTAAAATATTATGAAGTTATTGCACAATATACACTTTTGTACGCCCTTGTTGCGAATAATACTAACACAGTTACACACGAAAACCCACAATACACATTTTAGGAACACTGAAGGTATTTTGGTTTTTAGTTTTTTAATTGGTTATTTAATTATTGTGTACCATCTATCTTAATAAATGCGAAAAAATATCATTCATTAAATTAAAAAAAAAAAGGAACACTAAATAAAAGATACAAACATTTTTAATTTTATTTTGTTTTAGCGTTTTCCTGGAAAACTGAAATATTAAACGTAAAATTACAATCAAAGATTTTACATCCTGTTCTGTAACTGGCAATGTTTTTAGTCAATTTTGAAAGACCATTAGATGTCTCGAATGTGGTGGAAGCCTCGCGGAACTCCGGCTCCGAGGCTCCGGCCGTCGGTAGGTAAGTATATTGTTTTAGAGCTGCGACTGCTTGATTGATCGCTTCTGAGCCACGCACATTAAATAATTTCGCCAGTTCTCGTTGGAGGTGGTATTCATTTCCCTTAAAACCGTTTTTTATTCTTTATTCATTCATTCATAACAACTTTCGTTGTGTTGAATATTACTTAATTTCTAAATGATTCCAAAAAAAAGGTATACTTAAAAATGTCCATAATACAAAATAGAAATTAATAAAAATCAATTTATACACGCATGGTCATAAAAATTAATAAATGAAACAAGTAAATACATGTCAACAATAATAACTAAAACTAAAAATATATACCTACAGCTTGACCTTCCCAGTCTACATTTTTAGATACTCGTCAATGGAATAAAAACACCCTTCCAAAATAATTATATTTGTTTAATTTTTTTTCCATTAGGGATTGCAGAACAAAAAATACCTTCAAAATCAAACTCGTAGCATATTTTCTCAACCCGCAAACCCAACCATGATGCTTTGTACCTATATCTTGGTATATTAAGTAAGATTTTCATCTATATATTTATTTATTTATTTATATACTATATCAATTACTACTATAAACTATACTAATTATGTACCTTTAAAAATAATTATTACAACTATAAATTATTATTATTATAATATAATTATGTATGTCTACTTTTAAACGCACACACACACACACAAACACACACACACACACACACACACACACACACACACACACACACACACACACACGGGGACACCTAGCTAAGGCCCCCAGCAGAAAACCAGCGCTGCGCCTCCTGGGTGCAGCACTATGCTGAGCTGGGGACCTTTTCACGATCACAGCATCGTCTACCACCTGGTTTTATGTCAGGTTAATTAATTAATTTCACTTGTATATTTGTTGTGATTGTCGAATAAATTATTTTTCTTTCTTCTTTCTTTCTTTCATTTTCGAAACGAGGAGACCTGTTAGAATACCCAAAGCCTTTTTCGTGTACGTTTAATTGGCAATGGACGGTCACACCTGTCAGAGAACCGATAACCGCTGGGGTAGACGAGTTTTCGGAGACCACGCGTGGGCAAGCGTAATGTGGAACGCCACCCGGCTATGGTACGACGATCTGCGTAAGGCTTGCAGTGACTCGATGCGGAGAACTCAAGGGTACAGTGGAGCGCCTTGGGGGACGCCTGTGTCCAGCAGTGGACAAGTGCAGGCTGATGATGATGATGATTTACTTTGGAATGTTCACACGTTGTAGGACGTCTAAAACCGAGCGATCGTTGTGAAAGTGTGTCCCAAAGAAGCCAAGATAGACGACTTCATAACTTTCAACTTCGACTTAACTTTATACCATAACACGTCGTTTCAAAGTTATCTTACTTTACATCACTTTTAGGGTGAATCTCTGGCGCCTAGAATACAGGCATTCTTAAAATTTACCCACACTATTTTTACTAACCAAATGGCCTGCTATTTTTCATTTCAAAATTATCATCATCATCATATCAGCCTGTAGACGTCCACTGCTGGAAAAAGGCATCCCTCAAGGATCTCCACGACGACCGTAGAAAAAATAAATAAGTAAAATTATAGTCTTTAGCAAAAAGTTTTCATATATTATATACATAATTAAATAATTTTTACCTAAATAATTATATAAAAAATATAAAAATATTCTTGTAAGACAGCCATTAAAATACCACATCCGACCTTCTACATCCGTTCGGGTCCACCTGACTGCAAAAGCCGAGCTGGCGGCGTAATTACAAAGGCTGATCCAGCACAGACAGAAACTGCTCTGTAATGCCGCCGTGAACGGATACAATATATGCAACAAACCCCAATTACACTACAGACTATGTAATAAGTTATATAAGGCGACAATAAAATAAAGTTATTTAGACTTAGGTTCTGCGTATCATCGGCGTATTGCAGCTGGATTTGTACTATAGGTGCTAGAACATCGTTTCACAGAGACGCGAATTGTTGCTTAACGGGGCACGCTCCGGGTATCTTATCTTCTTAGGGGGCCAGGAACACATGGCGACACTTCAGGATCTATTGTGCTAAACCCCAGTCCATATACACCTTAGAATAGAATTTCCTATCTTTGGTTAGAATTTCTACTCTAAGGCGTATGTGGTGTACAGGGATTTGGCACAATAGGTGCTGCAGATGTCGCCAGATACTCTATTCAAAGATTAGAATTTCTATTTGTGTGTGTGTGTGTCATGTTTGTTGCTTAAATAAATTATTTAGTGTCCCTAAACGATCATGCTTGCATGACATGCAAAGTTTACGTGAATGTCATGCTGCATGATGGACCATCATGCTTGCTATCAATCAATACTATAAAGCAACGGCCAGCACGTAGTTTGCATGTCATGCACGTCAATCACTACAGCTAGACGGTCATGCATAAGTGACAGCACGTATTGCATGTCATGCCGCATGATCGTTTAGGGAGCCATTAAGGCGTACTTATGTAGTGTATATGTTGCATCGGCTTTATAAGTGCGCGTCCAGGCGCCGCGTGGGCACATCCACTGTTTGTGTTTCCAGCGTTCGATCGACCCAAACGATTCGCTGCCGATTGCCGCGGGTTTAAACGAAAACTGCCGGTTATTCGTCTTTAGTCCGCTACCAGCTACTAGTTTACAAGATAGGTGCTTGGTTTAATTACTTTCTTGTATAAAAAATCGCGTACACATATCGGAAGACGCAGCGTAGGCCTCCCACAAGGTGGACCGACGATCTGGTGAAGGTCGCGGGACCCGGCTGGATGAGGTTAGCGAGGGACCGGTGGTCGTGGAGATCTTTGGGGGAGGCCTTTGTCCAGCAGTGGACGTCTACAGGCTGATATGATGATGATGATAAAAAAAACCCGCGGTTGCACAGGTCCCGCTTGTTTTCTCGTTTATAGGCTTGTAATACTTGAAGTCGCGTTTTCATCTTAAATAGAAAAGCCGGCCAAGCGCATGTCGGGCCACGCGCAGTGTAGGGTTCCGTAGTCTAGTTCAACAACTAACAACAACTAGAACAAGCATAATATAGATAGAGTCTATATATATATATATATATATATATATATAGAATTGCATATATAGTATATATGCAATTCTATAAACTTGTTTTTACTACGAAACCCTAAAATTGTGTCTTATTATTCGTTCTTTTTTAAGACGTATGTTTGTACAGTCGACCGCACGTCAGTGTAAACACTTTGACCTTGAGCTGGGCTAGCCTATTACGGAGTTTTAGATACCAGTTTACACTGGTTTTGATTCCACTGACGTGCGGTCGACCGTACGATGAAGTTTTTTTATGAGAAGTGCGTCCGTCAGTCCGCGATCTCCACTCAACTGTGTCCGTCGAAACTGCCTGCCCACTGTGACTTCAGCATGTTAATCCTTCGGCTTGGTACAGTGGGCCACAGGGCCAGCGATAATAAACGGCGGTTCTCTCACGAACACTTACTTTAGCTTGGCAAAATATGTATTTTCATTTTACATGCATAAAGTTTGCGTAAATATCTCTCGGAGACTTCTTTTATTATTTCTGTTCCTAGCGCAACTTCGCAACTTCCTAAGCGCAGATAATAAATATGCTTTTTATCTTTTACATGTTAATGTGGGACTTTTTCCTTTTCATTTCCATCACCGTGGGATCGAGTTTGTCTTCTATTGCAATGTTTTCGCTTAGCATAAGAACGCAATCAAGTCAAAAATCAACAGTCTATGTTATTTTACATTTACGGACAGACCGACACACCTGTTGAGTATTGGTTTGTACAACTCTAAGGCTGGTTTCACAGCTGTAAGGTAGACCCGGAGCCACACAATATATAGAGCGGAGACACACGTGAAGTGCTAGAACATCGATTCACAGCGATGCAAATTCTTGCGTAACGGGGCAGGCGCCTGGTATCTTATCTTATCTTCTTAGTGGGCCAGGAATACCTGGCGACACTTCGACCCTACGGGATCTGTTGTGCCAAACCCCTGTCCGCCAAACGGTGCCACAATCCGTTTCTTTGGTGGACTTCACATACGCCTTAGAATAGTAATTAGGTACCAGTCTTCTTCTTCCCAGCTCTATATAACACCTCGGAAGCGGTGGTAGATAAAAAATTGACGTTGTATAAATGTACCCAGTGTACTTACATGCAATAAAATAGTTTTGACTTGACTTGAGTCTTTGACGGCGGGTACAATTTGACAACATTAAAATTTTCATTTACTGAATTTGAGGAGTTAGTGTGTACCTATCTACCTACAAACCAATATTCAAGAAGCGACCTGACATGCAAACTACGTGCATGACATGCAAACTACGTGCATGACATGCAAACTACGTGCATGACATGCAAACTACGTACTTGCCGTTGCTTCATTGTACTATGACAGCAAGCACGAGGGTCCGCATGACATGCAAACTACGTGCATGACATGCAAACTACGTGCATGACATGCAAACTACGTACTTTCCGTTGCTTCACTGCACTATGATAGCGAGCACGAGGATCCATCGTGCCGCATGATAATTCGCGTAAACGTAATGCATGTCATGCCGCATGATCGTTTAGGGAGCGCTACCACAACAAAGTTTTGTTCCACACAAAAGAAATTCCCAAAAAAAAGTTATTATTGAATCCGCGAATAATATTCAAAAAACCAAACTCTGAATATATATCGGGACAATATCCTAACGCGGGAAACGGCGAAACTAAAATCGTTTTGCAGACGCGCAAATTGAATCAATTTTTCGCGCAAAATTGTATCCTCTCGGAGGAAGGGCTTGGGTATGTAAAGGGGTCGCCAGACGCGCGACAAATCGCTGCGATATGTCGCCGCGGCACACTTGCTGAATTCCTTATAATCCCATCTCTGCATATACCTCTTACTTCACAGTTTTATTCGATTCCCTTACTATGCCTTTTATAGGTTTGTTCGAAAAGGATCAATGATACACCGGCCTTAAGCGCGGTTACACTAACATTATAGTGAAGTCCGTATTGTACAGATTTCACTTCGTGTTTCAACACCAGTTCATCAAAAATTCTGGTCACACAAGCCTCCCCCAAAGCGATATGGGGTCTTTCAAGAAGAGAGTCAAAAGAGCCCTTCAACCGCGGCCGGCGCCGCACCAGCACCCCCGGGTGTTGCAGGTGTCTATGGGCGGCGGTGACCTCTTAACATCAGGAGGCCCGCCTGCTTCTTGCCCCCATAGCAATAAATAAAAATAAAAATGCGTGCCATTGAACCCTTCGGTTCTCCGCATCAGCCACTGCCAGCCGCCTTGGGCAGATCGTCGCTCCATCTAGCCGGGGGGCGTCCCACACTCCGTTTGTGAACTCTCCACTCGAGAACTCGTCGACCCCGGCTATCGGTTCTCCGACAGAATTGACCATCGCCACTTCAACGTACTTAGTTAATTACGCAGGATCAAGTACGACTTTTTATTTTATCAAAATTAATATTATATTCTAGACTAGCTGTTGCCCGCGCCATCGCCCGCATGGAATAAATACCTATAAACCATCCGGAAGAATTTATCTGAATGATAGTGAAAACCACAGCAAAGCCCGTGAAGTATTTTAAAAGATCTGAGCGTATAGAGGGACAGACACGCGAGAAGCGACTTTGATTTATACTATGTAAGGAGAAAGGATTCAAACGGATGGTGTGAACAATCTTAGTGTTCCTTATACTGTTGATTATTGTTACAGAAGAGGCGGTTAAAACGCTCGTAGACTCTGCCATTATGTATTAGTAGATGGAACATTTCTGAAGCACTATACAGAGACACATTGAAACAAGATAGATACAACTACAGCGTGTTCAAAGATATACGTCGAGCATCATACAATGAGAACTGCTGTGCCGTGCTGATAAATGGGCTTCGACTTGTACGGAATGTCGTGAACCCAGGAATGAGTAGGTTGATTCATTACTCTATATTTTTTAACGGCAAAATTTTAATCAGTGACGAATAAAATCACCTTTGGAAAAATCTACTTACCTAGACGACATTTTCTACAAATTATAAACGACATTTACTAAGAGATTTTAGTAAAACGATTGTATTTTATTCAAATATTTTTGTTTGTATTTGTTGTTTTTTTTTTTAATTTTACGAAGGCGATTAACATATTAACGAATCCACACGCTTCAACTTCGAAACTAAGATTCCACTGACCCCAAATCCTAATTCGTACTTAATAAGCTAAACGGTAAATAAATACATACTAGTGACTTATTAGAACCAAACAAAGCCGCCCATGGAATACTAATTAACAAGAGAGAGGAGATTTGCAAAGTTCCCGAGAACAAAAGTAAGGAAGGAAGATTAACTAGGTACCAAGGTACTTCTATACCGAGAAGTCAACAATATACGGAATTGGATTAGTGAAGGTACTTTCAAGGGTAAGAAGAATAAAGACTAGTGCACAGAACTGTAGAATTAATTAAAATCAGCGACGGGGTCCAACTTCTAAATTGTCTAGGTTCTAATATTTTTATTGTATAGGTAGACAAGTCAGCGTAAATTTTCAACACCGTTAGTATATAATAAATATAGCGAGATTGTAAACTGACGAAAGATTGTGACCGAACAAAAAATCGCATTATATTCGATAGTTTGAAAGTGTAAAATGTGGAATGACCTTCCCTCTGACGTTTTTCCACAGCGCTACGATATGGAGTCCTTCAGAAGAGAGTCAAAAGAGCCCTTCAACCAAGGCCGGCAACCCACCAGCACCCCCCGGGTGTTGCAGGTGTCTATAGGCGCTGGTGACCTCTTAACATCAGGAGGCCCGCCTGCTTGTTGCCCCCGTAGCGATAAAAAAAAAGTGCCTAGCCGTTAAATTGTGAACGAAGTCGTTTTCTAAGATAATAATAGTACCACTCTGTCGTCAGTGTACAATCTCACGAGATTTATTATAAACTAAGGATATTCCCATTATTTTGATTACGAAAACATACGTATAAGGCCAATAGGTCGTCGGTCCACCTGGCGGAGGGGCGTTCCACATTGCGCGCATCGATCCGCGGTCACCACTCCAGAATTCGTTTTTTGTATGGAAACTGTTGAAAAACGTGCGCTTTCGCGCGGTCGTGTGACAGCTCCCTAACAAATGCCATTTTAACACTATAGCTGACGAATACGAATGGGTTACACATCTGAGGGCGCGGTCCCCAGAGACTTTGGTTGCCACGCACTATACTGTTTCTACTCGGATTCCTTTGCCTGGCAAGAACGTTTTCTCACTTCTTTTAGACGGTTCTTCGCACGTAATGCGTTGGAAAGCGGTGTATTTTGCATTTTTGTTATGCGACGCCATGACAGTTGATGTGTAGGTGTTATTATCTAGTGACATGTGAAACGTGACTACTGCATAAATATTTTAGTAGGGTAGGGTAGGTTCGACAAAAAAAATTATACAGTGTTTTTGGAAAGCCGAGCAAAGCAAGAGAGTTGATTTTGACAGCATTACGAAAAGACTTTGTATTTTAAAGTTTCTGTCTGGTATTTTTGACATATATACTAACTAGTAGTTCCGTGAGAACAGTAGACCTCGCCAGCCCTTATAAACCAAACCTAAAAGAAACCAACAAAAGTCAACTTTGGAAACAGAAAAAGTACCTACTAAAGTGACAAAAATTAGCACTTTAAAGCTTAATATTTCGCAAACGGATCCCTGAATCGAAAAATGTTTATCACACACCCGCGATATTTTTGAAAGACCCATCCAACGATACCCCACACCATGGATATCACGCGGAAAAAAAAAATCCATTTTACGTATGCAGTTCTATGAACATAATTTATTTTTTCAACTTTCTTAAGTCGATCCACTATTACTCAAAAACTAATAGAACCTACTTAGCCGTAATAGTTTTCCTTGTAACTACGTTATTTATGCTACTGCCATGAATTTTTTCACATTTCCAGAAGCAACCGTTTAGCTGGCAGGGGGGGGGGACACGTGACTCTAACAAAAATTACCGCTTTAAAGCTTTGTAAGCGATTCCAGCTTAAAAAACAAACTCATGAAACAACATTACAGAATTAACACTTAGAGATGAATATGAGATCACTTTAGACGTTAAACACTTCAAAACGTAAATGGACAGCACTTCGTTATCGCACGAGAGCTCGAAACTAACTGATTGTGTGCGATCGGTACGTCTCGTTTATATAGCGGGGCATCGATTCACTCTACTACAACATCGATTCATTCGAGTACGACATCGATTCATTCTACCCGCTACACGGCCTCTCCTGACATGAGTCCGTCCTCGGGCTCCCTTGATGTACCAGGCTTAGACTGGCCGTTGATCACGGTAGGCTGCAGCACGCTGATCGGGATCAGAGGCAGTGGACTGTGACTCGGTCACCTCGGTCTCTCAGGACTTGTCACAGCTCGTCGCATGGTTGTTAGAAGTAGAGGACACAATGTTATTGTCTGCGCCTGCACGAACAACTACTAAACAAAATTATTACAAGGTGCATAACACTTGCAACTGAAAAAGAACATCAATTACAGGAACATAGGTACGAGGTTCACATGTTCCTGCTGGAAGGAAGCACTACGTTAGTTATGCCAACAAATCATGTGAAGGGAGGAAGCACTACGTTAGCTATCCCCTCAAGATAAAAATTACAACAGGGAGGAAGCACGACGTTAGCTATCCCTTTGAGATAGAGGCACGACGTTAGCGTATCTCGAAAAAAATAAAGGCGGTAACAGCGAGGAAGCGCGACGTTAGCTATCCCTTTGAGATAGAGGCACGACGTTAGCATATCTCGAAAAAAATAAAGGCGGTAACAGGGAGGAAGCGCGACGTTAGCTATCCCTTTGAGATAGAGGCACGACGTTAGCATATCTCCTAACCACTCACCGAACCGTTGATAGATCGTTTCGCATTTACGATACGGTCCGTAGCGGTCAGCTCCGCACCCACGGACGCGGCGGGTGTATCGGCCTCTCTCGCCGAGCGCTGCTCCGGACCCCAACAGGAGGTCGGTAATCACCAACAGGCAACATAGTTCGCGACAACTACGGTCTAAGATTTCGAATCAACCAGTCAGGACAGAAGCGAATAGGATCACTGGATCCTGTCCCACTTCTGATGTAAGCGATTCCAGCTTAAAAAACAAACTCATGAAACAACATTACAGAATTAACACTTAGAGATGAATATGAGATCACTTTAGACGTTAAACACTTCAAAACGTAAATGGACAGCACTTCGTTATCGCACGAGAGCTCGAAACTAACTGATTGTGTGCGATCGGTACGTCTCGTTTATATAGCGGGGCATCGATTCACTCTACTACAACATCGATTCATTCGAGTACGACATCGATTCATTCTACCCGCTACAGCTTAATATTTCGCCAACGGATCCCTAAATCGAAAAAATGGTATTCACACACCAGCAATATTTTTGAAAGACCTATCCAACGATATCCCACACTATGGGATTCACAAGAAAAAAAAAGTTCACTCCCACTTTGCGAGTATGGTAGGTACTCTAAAAAAAATGTTTTTCAAAATTTTATTCTACTCATTTTGTAGGTTTAATTAATTTATACATATGCCAAATTTTCGTCAAAATCGGTTGAAAAATGCGACCTGTAGAGAATTACAGACAGACAGACAGACAGACAGCCGGACAAGAGCATTTTTGGCCAGTCTCGAAACGTAGACGCTTCGCTCGCTTCGCTCGCTCGGTCAATAAAATGCCGTATGATTGTGTAAAAAAATCAAAAAATAAATATTTTACACACATAAGTTTATTTAGTTTGGCGTTTTCTCGATAAAGTTGTAAGTTTTTAATTGATTTTTCATCAAAAAACGTAATTTTTGCACGATCTTCACTCCAATTTCAACAATAGTTGAATGGTAAATAGTCGACTTCTGGACGTAAGCCTTCCAAAGCCGCATCGTGCTATCTGGTCTCAATATTTTGATTCTTCTGAAGTATCAGCACCATCTGGCGGTCCATATTGGAATCGTGCCTTCGAAATTTCAAAACTGAGCGCAAGGGTTGTTTCCGGAGGAACTGTCAGTCACGCGACTGGCCACGCGCAAACTCGTTTCGCGCTCGAAGGGTTCCGCACACGAAATATGTTTAACTTTATAAGGGATGCGGCCGTGATGAGATGACCCGCGTTTCCCATATTTTTGGGTATCAATATTGATGTTCTAGAAAAGAAGGTCTGTAAAAACTTTTAGAGTGGAGACCGTGGATCCTGCGCGCAGCGCGGGATGCACCTCCGCCAGATGGACCGACGACCTGAAGAAGGTAGCCGGAAGCAGCTGGATGCGGACCGGGTGTGGTGGCGGTCACTGGGAAAGGCCTATGTCCAGAAACGTTCTTGGCAGAAAACTTAAGTTTTAAATAATGTTTGAATTTATTTAGGTTAGGTTACTTAACATAATCTTTTATGTTTTGTAGTTTAACGGATATTCACTGTAATGTATTTATTGTATTAAATATTTGGGGCAGAAAGGTTCTCGAGTGGCGACCACGTATCGAAAGACGCAGCGTAGGCCTCCCACAAGGTGGACCGACGATCTGGTGAAGATCGCGGGACCCGGCTGGATGAGGTTAGCGCGGGACCGGTCGTCGTGGAGATCTTTGGGGGAGGCCTTTGTCCAGCAGTAGACGTCTACAGGCTGATATGATGATGAATAATGATGATTAAATATTATGTACCTATGTATGATAAAAAAACGGTCTCCGTCGTAAAAGCGTGACACGTAAGGGCGTAACTGTAAAACGAACTACGCCCAACTTAGCGCCGCCGCCGTACCGCCGGTTTATAGCCGATTAGCGTTTACAACCGGACCGTCAGCCAAGCTGTCCGCGAAGTTATATTTTTCCCAAGGGAACTCCCCACTTCCCGGTTTTCTCCGATTAAAATTCACCTTTATTTCATCTATCAATATCTATAGATTAGTATACATATGTGGAATCGAAGTCGCTTCGAAGCCATGGTTCTCCGTGAAGACTTGATCGAGGCATGATCTGATGATGGGCATCGAGAGAGTAGATGGAGGACTTTTAGGTCGTTATAGATATCTAACTGATGATGAGCCGTTTGGAAGCAGCATCGACATGAAGAAAAAAAACACGCAAAATGACATAAGAATGTATGAATTTTTTTAAGTCAAGGAATCATGACGATGCTGCCTCCAAACAGCTCATCTGATCAGTTGGATATCTATAACGATCTAAAAGTCCTCCATCTACTCTCTCGATGACCGTCATTAGATCACGCCCCGATCAATCCTTCACGGAGAACCATGGCTTCGAAGTGACCTCGATTGTATGAAAATCTTGCCCGGTTCCTAATTATCCGTCCACCTATGTATATACTAATCTATCTTATAGAGGCTCAAACTGGTGGATAAACCACACGCAGCTTATAAATATATCTTTGCGAAGAACCAAATGATCATCATCATCATCATATCAGCCTGTAGACGTCCACTGCTGGAGAAAGGCCTCCCCCAAGGATCTCCACGACGACCGGTCCTGCGCTAACCTCATCCAGCTGGGTCCCGCGACCTTCACCAGATCGTCGGTCCACCTTGTGGGAGGCCTACGCTGCGTCTTCCGATACGTGGTCGCCACTCGAGAACCTTTCTGCCCCAACGGCCGTCAGTTCTACGAGCGATGTGCCCAGCCCACTGCCACTTCAGCTTCGCAATTCTTACCAAATGATAGCTCGGGTGTAAAATACACCTAGCGCCATCTATTGATTTTCACATTTTAAGGGGAAAGGGGGGTGAGAGTTTGTATGGGAGTTTGTTTGTATGTTTGTATCGGTTTTTAACTATAGGGAAATACTAATTATAGTATGAACACTAATTGTAGATGAAGTCGCAGGGCATCGGCTAGTATAAATAAATATAAAAGAAGGAACTGACTCATTGACTTATCAACGCACAGCCCAAACCGCTGAGCCTAGAGATTTGAAACTTTTCGCAAAAGTTAGTCATCTGACCTCCTGAAGAAAGGGTTTTTGGACTGCTCTCAAACGGCGAAGGAAAATATGGTGAGGAACCCTTCATTTCTAATATCATAAATAATTCTTAAAGTGTCCCTAAACGATCATGCTTGCATGACATGCAACGTTTACGTGAATGTCATCCTGCATGATGGACCATCTTGCTTGCAATCAATCAATACAGTGAAGCAACGGCCAGCACGTAGTTTGCATGTCATGCACGTCAATCACTACAGCTAGACGGTCATGTATGTCATGCCGCATGATCGTTTAGGGAGCCCATTAGGCGCATGTGAAGTCTACCGAAGTAGGTAGGCCAGTCCCCCAACCGTGGTGTAGATTTAGATTTGATTTTTGTTTATGACATTTAAAATGGGGAGACTGCAGCTTGTATAACGATACATGCACTGCATATTTCTTAAATGTAGAAAAAATAAGACAACCTCTGGGAAAGGCATTATGTATTTCCATATTGCGTTCAATTTCCCATAAAATCTGCATATTCCAGCCCTCCCTCGCCTCGCAATCACGTCTCCCTTGAGTACGTTCCAGTAACATCGTTTAAAAATCCTTTATCTTCGGCTTAAAAAGCCAAGATGCAATCGGCGTACTCGATACCAACCAATATAGGGCAGGGCTACCATAAACGCATTTGCCATCATATTTCTTACTAGCTTCGCGTAGAAAAGTTTTTCCCGTACACATTGTGAAACAGCGCTATGTATGTATGCGTTTTATTACTTAGCGGACGCCCCGCGACTTCGTCCGCGTTAAAAAGTATCCTATGTGTTATTCCAGGATATAAGCTATCACTGTACCAAGTTTCATGAAAATCTGTTCGGTAGTTTTTGCGTAACGAACATACATCCTTACAAACTTTCGCCTTTATAATATTAGTAGGATTGTCTAACTAAATGCTTCGACCAATACAACTTCCTGCTTATAATATATAGGCGAAAGTTTATAAGGATGTTTGTATGTTTGTGAATTGGGATGTTTTTACTCTTTCACCCAAAAACTGCTGAACAGATTTTGATGGAGCTTTACAGTAGGTAATCAGAATAACACAAAGGCTTATCCTACTAATATTATAGAGGCGAAAGTTTGTAAGGATGTGATGATGTTTGTTACTCTTTCACGCAAAAACAACCGAACAGATTTTGATGAAACTTGATACAGTGGTGGCTTATATCCTGGAATAACATCTAGGCTACTTTGTAACGCGAACATAGTCGCGGGGCGTCCGCTAATACCCCCTAAGTAACAAAACGCTATAGAGGGTGCTGTTTCACAATGTACACGGGAAAAACTTTTCTGCGCGGGCGGAGCCGCGGGAAAAAGCTAGTAATACGTAAAAATATTATGTAAATTGGCAAATAAATACAAATTTAATGTGGGTATATGGCTACACATGTCATGTCCACTTAACACAGATTGCAAGCAGCTGGGTAAAGCTTGAGTCATGGCGGCAATCAGAGCACTAGGCAGTAAGAATATTTGTCATGACTATGGTGGTAGCCCTAGTCCAATCCGAGCCGTTATAACGATCCCCGTCACGTAACGACATTCCTTTTTAACGATAACGACACGATGTTAAATTCACGACATGTCACTTCCGCCCCTTTAGAATGACATGGACTTTACGAGGCGGTGTTAAAAAGCCTTTTTAGAACGACTCAGCTTGAGTGAAATCCATTTTATTATTGTCGAGGGAATCGATTCTAAACATCGCGACGTCGTTAACCTTGATCGATTTTTTCTCGAGGACTGAATAAGACGTTATAAGAATATATACGTATACTTCACGCTATGTCCCTGGCGGTGTAGGCAGAGAGAACTGAGCGCCAAGTATCGCGATCCTGACACACCTCTTTCGCTTCGCTCGGTCTCGTCATTCTCTACGCACACGCTCGCCGCGGGACTGTTGTTGTGTTTTCGCACCTACAACACATCCTTCTATATATTTTTTTTTTCTTTCCTATCTACTAATTCCACTTCCTTTCTTTCTATTCTACTTTCTTTTTACTAAAATATTATAAAGGCGAAAGTTTGTAAGGATGTGAGGATGTGAACATGGATGTTTGTTACTCTTTCACGCAAAAACTACCGAACCGAGTTTCATGAAACTTGGTACCGTGATAGCTTATATCCTGGAATAACATATAGGCTACTTTTAATGCGGACAAAGTCGCGGGGCGTCCGCTAATACCCCCTATGTAACGACGCCTACATTATAGAGGGCGCTGTTTCACAATGTACACGGGAAAAACGTTGTTACGCGGGCGAAGCCGCAGGAAAAAGCTAGTCCTACATACAACAATCTATCAGCACGACCCAGAGGTTAACTGGTAGAGAATGCCTCCAGCATTAAGATCACCTCTTGTACTATACATCTATTTTAAGTATAGTACTTAATTAATAAAACCTCTGGCACTAAAAGTTTTTTTTTTTTCATTTGATAGCCCAATTCTGGAGGAAGCTTTTAGGCTATTTATCATCACTATATGACCCTTAGGGCCCGATCAAGAAGAAAAAAGGCAAAATCCTACTTGGCTGCTAAGGCTTGTGACTTTGTGAGGATGTTTGATACTCTTTCACGCTGTAACGGCTGAACGGATTTTGATGAAACTTTTTTTTTTTTATCTTTATTTTATTTAGGGACTTTTGTGTTCTCCACATGTCAGTCCCATCGTACCCTGGCCAAGATTTACTGACGAGGCGACTCAAAAATGTCATACAAAGCTCGTGCCGCCACAGATGCAGGCTTGGACAAAATTGACTGAGCCAAACCCACATCTAGTGGATTCAGCTTGAGTCGCCTCATCATTAACTCCCGCTTATTCCTGAACCTGTCACACTCCATCAGCAGGTGTTGGACATCTTCAACAACTCCACAGACTTCACAGTTCGGAGTGTCACACTTTTTCATGAGATATCTTGACGAAACTTGGTACAGTGATAGCTTAAATACTGGAATAACATATAGGCATATTCTTCTATAACCCATTTACTTAATAGAAGGCTCCCATGTCGTTTATAATTAAGTTTAATGAGAAACAAAATAAACATTTTTGATTTTCATTATTTTCAATTTCATAGGCTATTTTTTCCGCGGTAAACTGTTATCATGGGAAAAAACTGACTCCACGCGGGCAAAGCCGCGGGCAACAGCTAGTTGCACAATACACGAACGGTTCTCCCCAGATGGCAATGTCTACACGTCGCATATTATCAAACCGCAGGCGCTGGCTTCAATACGGGATTGCGGTTGAAGTTGGATGAAGGAGCGTCGCGCGCCGGCTACGTGCAGACAATCCTTGCAGGCATTATTCATAACATCACATACGTACGAGGTAGAAAAAGTGATGAAATACCTACCTTGTTTAGTTCCTAGGTATAACTATAGACTCATCTCTTCAATGGGGGCCCCACATAGCTTCACTAGCTGGCAGACTAAGCTCGGCCGCCTACGCCGTTAGGAAAATTAGACAATTAACAGATATTGCTACTGCGAGATTAGTCTATTTCAGCTACTTCCACAGCATCATGTCATACGGCATCCTACTGTGGGGTCAAGCGGCAGATATAGAAATCATCTTTATTTTGCAAAAGAGAGCTGTTAGGGCGATCTATAATCTACGTTGTAGAGAATCATTAAGAGAAAAGTTTAAAGAAATTAATATATTAACCGTTGCCAGTCAATACATTTTTGAGAATATTTTGTATGTCCGCAAAAATATATCTCTCTTTTTGAGGCACTGTGATATGAACACAGCTTATGTTACAAGAAACAAAAACAAACTTGTACCACCACAGTTAAGGCTTAGTAAGGTCAGTAAATCATTCACGGGGCAATGTATACGCTTCTACAATAAACTACCAGAAGAAATCTTAAATATGAATGACAGAAAATTTAAGACTCACATTAAACAACAACTTTGTAAGAAAGCTTATTATAAAACAGTCGATTATCTAAATGACAAAGATGCCTGGTGTTAATGTTACTTCAGCCTCGCACAATCTTTACAAAATAATGTTATGTACAAACTTGATTTTAAAAGATGTGTTGCGGAAGTTTGTTGCGCCGCTTCTTCTTCCCAGCTCTATATAACACCTTGGAGGCGGTGGTAGATAAAAAATTGACGTTGTATAAATGTACCTAGTGTACTTACATGCAATAAAATACTTTTGAATTTGAATTTTGAAGTCACTTCAGTTATTTGTAATGTTAATTCACAGACAGATATACCTACTTAAAATTAAAATAATCAAAGTGTAATGTTCCACTTGTGTTTTATTAGGATGAAAATGTGCAAAGATTTATTTAGTGTATTTTTTAAACGCGAAACATTGGTTCCTATCTCAAAAACGAAAGACGATTATTAAAATTTAATTTAAGCGGTGGTAGATAAAAAATGTACGTTGTTTAATATAAATGTACCCCGTGTAGTTACTTACGCCTTACACGTCAATTTTGCAATAAAATAGTTTGACTTTAAATGACAAAGATACCGGTATTAATTTTACTTCAGCCTCGTTGTAAAATATGTGTCGTGGAAGTTTGCTGCGCCGCTTCATCACAGCGCTAACACCTAGGAAGCGATGGTAGATAAAAATTTACGTGTTTAAATGTACCAAGTGTACCTACTCATATGCAATAACATATTTGACTTCGACTTGAGAAACTTTGACTTAAGAAATTAACGTGCATATTCCCGAGTCTGTGTACTCAAGTGCAATAAAAGATTTTGATGACTTTGAAACTAATTCACGGTCCCCGAATCCAATCCAGCAGATGGAATACCTCGGAACTGAACAATTTCTAGACAATTTCTCGGTCAGTGCACGCAGCAATGGAATCCGCATACTGATTGAACTGCCGAAATGTACGTACAGTCACAGGCAAAAATATTTATACACACAACAGGCCTGATTCAAATTCAAAATATTTTATTGAAAGAAAGAAAGAAATCATTTATTCGACAATCACAACAAATGAATCAATAAAATTAATTACTTAACTAAACCTAACATAAAATCAGGTGGTAGACGATGCTGTGATTGTGAAAAGGTCACCAGCTCAGCATAGTGCTGCACCCGGGAGGCGCAGCGCTGGTATTCTGCTGGTGGCCTTAGCTAGGTGCATGTAAGTACACTGGGTACATTTAAACAACGTCAAATTTTTATCTACCGCCGCTTCGTAGGTGTTGGCGTTGAGAAGAAGGCACGTAGTTAAAATTTTACAGCACTAAAATAAAACTGTGTCTATCCCTGTCACACAGTATTAAGAAGATAAGGACCACACTAATTTTAGTGTGTCAAATTTTAGATGTGTGCCTTCAGAATCGAGCCTAATGTCAACATAATTTTATGTCGCTTCGTTACCAAACAAAACTACAGTAGTTTTATACAGTGTTTTGAAATTAAATGATGTTGACGAAGAATACATATTTTTCATAACACTCTGTTTTGTATTAACATGTATTTGTCTGTGACTGTACCTATACCGCTGAAGCTTGCCTCAATAAGGCCTTGCTCTAACCAACTCTTGGCTTTAAAATAAATAAAAATGGTACGTCGAATACGACGTGCGAGCTCCGTGAACGAAAAAGCGCTTTTCAAGTGGTCTTAAAATCGGGTTCGGTGGCTTTAGATCGTGCTTTTGCGTCTCACGTCATTATTTTGATTGTACAATACACCATAACAAGTAAATCTATAGGAACCGTAAAATATTTCATCATCTCAACCTGTAGACGTCCACTGCTGGACAAAGGCCTCCCCCAGGGATCTCCACGATCGGTCCGGCACTAACCTCATCCAGCCGGGTCCCGCGACCTTCACCAGATCATCGGTCCACCTTGTGGGAGGCCTGCGCTGCGTCTTCCGGTCCGCGGTCGCCACTCGAGCCGTCAGAAAACGGTCGTAAAATATTTATTTAGTAAAAAAAATCTTCTTTATTTGGTAGGTACCTAATATAATTTCAAAATACTTTTTACTGTTAAGAATTCATTATTTTGTTCATGCGTACAGTACGCATTCGGCATCTCGTTATTTCGCATTGTCAATGTCCTGACCTAAAAGTCCTACATTATTTGGATTTTTATTTCAATATACTGTTTTTCATTTTACTCGAAATCTAGATACCTAATTATACGAAAAAATTCATTGGTCATTACACCCTGAACTGCCAAAGTATAAGTAAGTAACTAGGCAATTTCGAAAGCCCTTGTCTAAAACCAATTTGTTTTAAATTTGTGATCCCGTGGTAACTTTTGTTAGAATAGCTCAATTTTTGTAAGTATCTATGCCTTAAATATTTTATGACGAAGTTGACACTTGTCTATGTCCTTCTTCTCTCTGCAAACTCGATAATGGCCGGACGCACGCATTTAATTAAAGTTGTAATTTAATTCTACTTGTGAACTTTTATAGTGAATATAAACTGCTTTCACAAGTGAAGCTGTGTTTGTTTATTTGGCATCGTTTCCGTCGCACCACACCAGCTTCCACGACACTAATTATCTCATCAGGTTATGTGACCAGCACGTGGTGTTGGTTTGCGATCGTGTCGTTTTGCCAATTAACTTTTGCTGCGTCCGGCCCAACCCATCTACATATATTTCGAGAAAATGCCTGCCACACCGCCGCTCCAGAATCCGGCCTGCGAGAACAATGGAACAACGTCTGCACCTCACGTGAGCATGAACATGAACATTATAGAAAAATTGAATGGCGCCATTAACTTCCACACGTGGAAATTTTCTATGAAAAACTTATTAATATTGGAAAATTTATGGAACGTCGTTGAAGGCGTTGACGACGACACTTTGCGTCAGCAACGTGCACTAGCACGCATTTGCCTTTCAATTCAATCGAATCTTTATCAATACGTGCGGAACGCGAAGACTGCTGCCGAGGCCTGGAAAGGCCTTTCGGACACTTTCGAAGACAAAGGGCTGTATCGCCGCGTGCTATTAATGAGGCAACTTCATCGAATCCAGTTTACTGACTTCAACTGTATGTCTGACTACATCGAAAAGGTAACTACACTAGTACAACAATTGCACGACATCGGCAAGAACATTGAGGATGCAGAAGTCGCTGAAATTCTCCTCAGCGGTTTGCCCTCGGAGTATGATCCACTAGTGTCAAATCTTTCAACGGCATCGGTTACAAATAGTATCACCAGTGAACAGGTCAAGAGCAGACTCTTACAGGAGTATTCTAGGAAATCCTCCATGGATAATAGCAAAGCCTATATAACCAAGACGGGTCAGAATACTTTATCTTGTGAGTTCTGCGGAAAGCGTGGGCACCCAAAGTCTAGATGCTTTAAATTGAAGCGGCAGAGGAAGCATTCCAAGTTGGCTAGCGTTGAGAAGACAAATTTGGTATCTGCGTTCCTGACTCGTCAACCCACACAAGATTTTTACATCGATAGTGGTGCTACTAGTCACATGGTCAACGACAGAAGCCTTCTACAAGAAATGAGAAAGACTGAAACAGCTGTTACTGTAGCTAATAATGACACTTTAAAATGTGAAGGTTTAGGATCAATAATTTTTGAACATAATGAACAGGTGAGTCCATTGTCATTGTCCAATGTGATGTATGTACCGCGGCTATCCTGTAACTTAATTTCTGTTTCAAAGTTGATCGAAAGTGGTTATTTAGTTGTTTTTAATGAAAAAGGCTGTTTTGTCTATCATAAGGGTCAAACCAATGGCAACCCAATTGCATGTGCTGCATGTTTGAATGGACTATATAAACTGAATATCTGTGTGAGTCCCCCTACTAACAAGTCCTCGCCAAAGGAGCACTCTTTGTTCCTGGGTGTCAGCCAGGAATCACCGAGTGCCGCAGTAGCAGCCGAGCTATGGCACAGACGTCTAGGCCACATGAACATTAAAGGTATGCAATGTTTGCGGGAAGGTGCATGTGGTGTAATGTTTCAGGATGGTGAGCTCAAGGAATGCACTCCATGTCTTGAGGGGAAGATGTCGGCCGCTTCTTATCCCAAAGGACATGCGAAGCGTGCTGATAAACCGCTGCAACTCATCCACACCGACGTCTGCGGACCGATGCAAGAGCCGAGCTGGGGAGGGGCGAGATATCTTGTGACCTTCACTGATGACCACACTAGAAAGACCTTCGGATATCTGATGAAGGAAAAATCAGAGGTAATGTCTCATTTTATTAATTTTAAAGCACTTGTTGAGAAGCAAACGGGATTGTCCATAAAAGCTTTGAGGTCTGATAATGGTGGTGAATATTTTAATAAACGTTTCTCTGAATATTTAACAAAGGAGGGCATTGTGCATCAAAGTACTGTTCCTTATTGTCCTCAACAAAATGGGGTTAGTGAACGTTTAAATCGCACATTGATGGACAAAGTTAGGTGTATGCTTGTAGAGTCAGGTCTCTGTTTGCGCTATTGGGGAGAAGCAGTCATGACTGCAGTTTATCTGAAAAACAGGTCCCCCACTAAAGCCTTAGCAGGACGCGTGCCTGAGGAGCTGTGGACTGGTTCGAAAGTTGACCTCAGCCATCTCCGGGTATTTGGCTGCATTGCCTACTATTTAAATCCATCTGAAAAGCGTAAAAAGTTAGATGTCAAAGGTAAAATAGCTATTTTTGTTGGCTATAGTGAGACTACTAAGGGGTACAGATTGAGTGAGCCATCTAATCCTAATAATGTGATATTGTCTCGCAGTGTGGCATTTATAGAAAATAAATATTATACGGAACCAAAGAATTTGAATGATAGACATGATAACAATTATTATTTTAATATGAATGACATTTTAATGAATAATTTTAATATGAATGACACTTTAATAAATAATTCTGATAATAATAATATTGAAGTTGTTAATAATAATTGTATACAGGGTAATATTAATGAAAGTTTATCTCAAATTCCAGGTGTAGAGAGTGAAGAAGAATTTTATTGTACCGGAAGTGAAAATGACTCCGGTTCCAGTGACGAGTCTGCTGCTGATGATTACAGCGAGCAACTGACGTCGTCTGGCCAGACTTTGCATGAAGGGGAAGCATCTGTCAATGAAGAAACTGCAACGACGAGGGTGTCAGGTCGTCCTATTCGTACTGTTAGACCTCCTAACAGGTATGGAGATTATGATTACTCTATGTTAACTCAGCATGCCTTATTTGAAGAGCCGCAATCGTACGACGAGGCTATGGCTTCGCCATGGCGTGAGGAATGGTTGGCGGCAATGCGGAGCGAACTGTCTTCATTAGATGCAAACCAGGTTTGGAAATTAGTCGATAGGCCTACTAATAAAAATGTAGTGAAATGCAAGTGGGTTTTTAAGGTCAAGCATGATGCCGATGGCAAATTTGATAGATTTAAAGCGCGACTGGTTGCTAAGGGTTTTACCCAGAAACAGGGAATAGATTATAACGAAACTTTTTCGCCGGTTGTTCGCCACTCATCAATGCGTATTTTGTTCTCATTGGCTAATGATATGGACTTGGAAATAGACCACGTTGATGTTGCAACTGCATTCCTGAACGGAAACTTAAATGAAACTATACACATGGAACAGCCAGTAGGTTTTACTAATAATAATGTCAATACTGTTTGTTTATTGCAGAAAAGCATATATGGTTTGAAACAGGCTAGTAAAATGTGGAATGAAAAGGTAAATAATGTTCTCATTAATAATGGTTTCAAACAGTCTATTTGTGAACCATGCGTATATACTAAAAGGTCTGAGAATGATTATGTAATCATATCCTTGTATGTCGACGATTTCTATGTATTGTTTATAATGACAACCAGAGTGCACAGAAACTTTTGGAATGTAAAGAATTTTGTCATAAGAGAACTAAACATATAGATATTAGATATCATTTTGTAAAGGACTTGATTAAGAAAGATTGTATCTTAATTAAATATCTCTGTACTGATAATATGATAGCAGACGTATTGACCAAGCCATTGTGCAGGCTGAAACATTGTAATTTCATTGACAGTATGAATGTACGAAAGACACCCAATTATTCTACATAGGTAGTAGATATTGATATAATTTATATGTATTTCATATAATGATACCAATATTTTGGTTTTATATTGTATAATTTATTATTTATACTTGACCAAATATTGAAGGCATAAGGGGAAGTGTTAGAATAGCTCAATTTTTGTAAGTATCTATGCCTTAAATATTTTATGACGAAGTTGACACTTGTCTATGTCCTTCTTCTCTCTGCAAACTCGATAATGGCCGGACGCACGCATTTAATTAAAGTTGTAATTTAATTCTACTTGTGAACTTTTATAGTGAATATAAACTGCTTTCACAAGTGAAGCTGTGTTTGTTTATTTGGCATCGTTTCCGTCGCACCACACCAGCTTCCACGACACTAATTATCTCATCAACTTTAAGGTCTATATGACCATTGTAAAATTCTAGGTCCGGCCATCCGCTTCTTTCATGGAGCTAAGATCTCATTCGAACCTTCCTGATTTCTTTGGACAAAAATGCCTCATGTACCTTAGAACAAAACAAAACATTTGCGACCTTTATCCAAAACTTCAAACTGAGACAAGCACCTCTCGCGGGCGCCGGCGAAGCGTCGACGCGCATGCTTCGTTCGCTACGTATTTTAAATGGGATATTCCCAAATGCTACCATTTCTCACATAAATATTCTTTCCAGCCCGCAAATAAAATTGTTTGGAAAACGTAGAGCATAAAAATGAGTAATACTTGCCTACGTTGTAAAATAATTTTACTAGGTACCGTCAACCGCGCGTCAGTGGAAACAAAACCAGTATAAACTGGTCTCTCATAGTATTGATACTCCATAATAGGCTAGGCCAGCTCAAGGTCAAAGTGTTTCCACTGACGTGCGGTCGACTGTACCTGTCCTTACGAGGTGAGTCGACTTTTTTTTCTTTTTTATTATTTATTATTATTGGACACTGGTTTAAAACCATTGGTCCACAAAGGTAATATTTATAAAGTATTTACAAACGGTATTTACAAAGATAATATGACTAATTAGTTACATGTTGATACACAATGAGATATAGCAACAACAATACAAGATATACAAGAACACGCAAAGAAGAATTATTATAAAGGTTTTACCAATTGTACAATATACATAATTACAGATTGATTTATACAAAGAAGGTGTTTTAAGAAGGTCTTTTACAGTTTTTGGTAATTCATTTGACTTCAGAGTGTCAATACATTCGGCAACAAATAATAATCTTTGCAAAGAAAAAAAACGGCAATTAAAAAATATATGGTCTAAGTCACAGAAACTAGCGTTACAAAATTTACAGGATGGTGAAGTTATTAATTTTAAGCGGTGTAAATGGCTCGGGAAACCACAATGTCCAATTCTAAGTCTTGAGATAGTAGTCATCATATTAGGTGAGTCGACTTACTCGGGCGTTCCCCTCTGTCCACAGACCACAAACTCGAAAGGTACAAGACCAGTGGGCTATGCGTGATATCGACAGTATCGATGTGTAAGTACTTTAACATTTTACAAATTGTTTGTTCCTATCTACCTTCTACTGGCCTGTTGGCGTAGTTGGCAGTGACCCTGCCTGCTGCGCCAAAGGTCGTGGGTCTAGTTCGTCCCAAATTAAATTGTCTCGAGTTAAATCTTGAATAAATATGCTATCACTCATAAGTGAGGATGGACCTGGATTTAAACCCATTCTAAAAAGTTGACTCAAAATTCCTCAACGAAAACACCCTAAAAAGTTGCCTCAAAATTCCTCAACGAAAACACCCAGTTTCTAGGTAAAAAGTTGCCTCAAAATTCCTCAACGAAAACACCCAGTTGCTAGGTAAAAAGTTGCCTCAAAATTCCTCAACGAAAACACCCAGTTGCTAGGTAAAAAGTTGCCTCAAAATTCCTCAACGAAAACACCCAGTTTCTAGGTAAAAAGTTGCCTCAAAATTCTTCAACGAAAACACCCAGTTTCTAGGTAAAAAGTTGCCCCAAAATTCCTCAACGAAAACACCCAGTTTCTAGGTAAAAAGTTGCCTCAAAATTCCTCAACGAAAACACCCAGTTGCTAGGTAAAAAGTTGCCTCAAAATTCCTCAACGAAAACACCCAGTTTCTAAGTATCTACAATTTCATGACCCTTTAACATTTTACGAGTACATTCCGTTAAGAAATAAAAATTCAAAGTGCCCCGGAAAACAGCGAAATAGTCCAAGAACACCAGTAAGTGTTGCAAGTGCAGAATTAAAATAACAAAACTGGCGAAATACGAGATATCGGGTTATGGCGCGGGTCGCGCGGCCGCCCGCGCCAGGAGTACTCGCAAACTTTTGTTTTATGACTTACTTTTGATGGGTGTTGACCGCCTGACGGGTTTTGGGGCGATTTTAATAATTTTTGTAGTCTAACCTAACAGAGTTTGAGCTGGTAGAGGCTGTGATGTAGAGTTATGTTTTTAAGAAAACATGTAACTAAGTTTCATACCTATTACGGTGAGTTGTTTGTTACCTATCGTACCCCATAGATTACATGTACATACGTTGTCTGCCTTCATATAAGTACATAAATTTTCTCTCTCGCGGGTCTGCTGGAAGAAATCTCTTCGAGAGATAAGTTCGCCCTTTGTATTTATTTATTTATTTAACAATTTATTGTACACACAAAACATTAACAAGATACAAAACAAAACAGAAAGAACATGTACAAATGGTGAGGCTTATCTCTTTATGAGATTTCTGCCAGCCTACCAGTGACAGGAGAAATGTGTGTTAGGGCAGACAGTGTGTACTAATATACTAAATAAACTATATTATATCAAAAATATTCATAAAGTATAATACATACAAATATTATCGTACATACTTACATACATAATGGATACATAAATATATACACACATATGTATAATATATATATATGCTTATGGATCAAGAGAGAGGTAATGCTCCTTCACTCGCTTTGTACTTATTTTTCTCTGTATTATTTTGTAAATGTTTTTCTCTGTGTGTGCAATAGAGTGTTAAATAATAATAATAATAGATTACTTAGCGAGCGGGAGCGTAGCTTTTCCGTGCTCTGTGCCTATCACCAATTTGTAACAAATTCAGTGTGGAGGTTTTTCATAATTTTTCCTAACAGTTGTGGGATGTTTGTTGATCATGATTGTTTTGTTTTATTTTCCTTGCTCTTAAAGGTCATTTATTTTTAAATGTTGAAGTTTTGAAAGATTGTACGAAACAAAGGGATGGCCCTGAGCAGATTACCAAAAAAAAATTCTTCCTACGAAACCGGTTACGTAGGAAGAAAAAAAAAGTATTCGTACGAAACTGGTTAGTTAGTTAGAGCGGGTATCGTAGGCGCCCGAAGGGGTTGGGTTTGGTGCTGTTTCTTCCTCTCGGATAGTTTTAGACAGAATTGACGTCAAAAAGAGAATATTTTTGTAATTCAATTTTGAATAGATGAATTTTGATTTTTTTATAGGACCATTTTCAGTAAGTAATGTATCCTCGACTACACGTGTAAGCTAGAAGTGAATTGCCTTACACCGGCATTGAATTGTGGTTGTCTAAAAATAGTACCTTCGTCCGGTGACTGCTTTATTAGTATCAGATTCCGGCCCACGGACACTTTCACCCGGTAAATGAATACGCTCCGGGATTAGCTCGCGCTATTTCTACTTACTAAAATACAAAATTTACTGCAGGAAATTGGGGTGACGTTACTTTCACTTTCTCGTAACCCCAGTACCGTAGATACTAAGGGAAAGAAGTATTGTAATCGCGAAAAAAAAAGTTTATCCAATTTCGGCGAAAATGTGTTCTTTAACACATACCGATAAACCAAGTAGTCAGTCGGTCCGTCACGCTTGGCTCTGGAGACTAAACTTTTTGTCCGGTTAAGACCAAATTTGGGACTTATAAGTTTAAATTTATTTTATCAAGGGAATATCAGCAATTTCCTTGTACCTTTTAACCGAAGAGTAGCTGTCACACAACAAAAAGTATTAACATTTTTTTTCTCAAAAACGGCTTTATCGATTTTGATGAAACTTTGCACTTCGTAGTTGCTTATGTTCGTCAATGACAGTATATGTATAATTAAAAAAAAATCCATCATCATCATCATCAACAGCCTATTAATGTCCCCACTGCTGGGGCTCAGGCCTACCCTCTTAACGAGGGCGTTCGAAAAAAAAATCCATACAAAATTGTATTAAAAAAACTTGTAAGGAAAATGACGAAGCTGCATCAGTTTACTCTTTCTTTTTAAATGGCGAGAAAGTTAGTGCGGGTCGCCGTACGGTTTATTTAAATACCTACATTCAATATGCTTTCTAATCCTCAAATTCTCCAACAAACTTGTTTAATATGACGTTGAGAAATATACTTATTGCCAATTCAACTATCTATAATTGTCAACATAGCATCTCTTTTAATAATCTATAAGTGTATTCCTACTAATATTTATAGGCGAAAGTTTGTAAGGTTGTGAAGATGTGAGGATGGATGTTTGTTACTCTTTCACGCAAAAACTACCGAACAGACTTTGACGAAACTTGGTACAGTGATAGCTTATATCCTGGAATAACATATGAACTACTTTTTAACGCAAACAAAGTCGCGGGGCGTCCGCTAATACCCCCTAAGTAACAAAACACCTACATAGAGGGCGCTGTTTCACATGTTTCACAATACACGGGAAATACTTTACTACGCGGGCGAAGCCGCGGGGAAAAGCTAGTATAATATATCGCGTCTTTATAATAATAACAATATAATTAAAATTTATAGTATTAAGTACATAATGAGAAATAATTGCTAACGTCTCACTTGACACTTAAACACGTTCATTTAAATAATGCTAATAATTTACACAAATTACGCAACTATGACGTGGTGAGAGCGTACGTAACACAAACATGTTTTCAATTTATAAACGGTTCGCTAGAGAACTCCCGGTCCCGCGGGACCCCGGGATTCGACGCGCTGGAGCGCGGGATTTGCAGTTTATAATGCCATGACTTGTTATTTTACACAATTAACAGATACATTTATTAACTGCAAAGCAATGATATGAAAATTTACAGTTTCATAAATAATTAAATATTTTTAGAGATTTGACAGAACTGATTTTTATTTACTTCAGCCTTGAAAAAAAAATTTCCGAAAACTTTTGCTTAGTTACATTCTTTATGGACTTTGAAATTTACTACGTAGTGACGCACAATAGGCTGTTGGTTGACCAATATTATCTGGCAAACTCATACAGTCGAACAAACTTAAGCTTAATTTCTTATAAACGTTCTATTATAATTAGAAGGAGTACGATCATTTATTTACAGTAAGGTTCTTTATTCAATAAACAATGTACATTATATGCGAATGAATAAGTTAAACATAATAATAATATAGTCTAGTCTACACATACCTAATTAATATAAATAAATAAAATATATGTACCTAACAAAATTAAAAATTAAAATCTAACTAAATGGCTAAAACTAACTACCTACAAATAAAAAAGGCCGTCGAGGTGGTCACACTGGGGCATTGTGCCCAGAAGGCTGGCATCATTTATTTATGAGGTACTAGACGAGTGTTGTCGCCTTGCCTTACGACACAGTCTACCTATTGCCACGATTGACATCATGAATGTATAGTTTATTTTATTTGCTAAGTTTTTTTTTGGAATCCCGCGGCTGTCGCGGCGCGCCGCGGACCCTAGCCGACGCGACTAAAATAGACTAGGTACCCGCCGCGAGGTCTGCGGCCGAGCGCGCTCTATTTCCGCGCAGTGACGTCACGCCACACCCCCGCCGCCCGTGACGTCAGCAGCCAGCTTTAATTTCCCCCTTTTTTTAAGCACTGCTTCGGGACAGTGACTTGAAAGTAAACTTGTCTGAAACTACTTATCTCATCTTATCTTCAGGGGGTCAGGATCACCTGACGACCTTCGACCCGAGGGGTCTGTTGCGCCAAACCCTTGTCCACCATCGGTGCCCCAATCCGTTTCTTGGTGAACTACACACACCCCTTAGAATAGAAATTCTAATCTTTAGCGTATGCAGTTTTCCTCACGATGTTTTCCTTCGCCGAAAAACCTTACTTAAACAGTACTTAAAATTAGAAAAACTCATTAAACGATCATGCGGCATGACATGCATTACGTTTACGTGAATTATCATGCTGCATAATGGACCCTCATGCTTGCTAGCAATCACTTAGTGAAGCGACGGCCAGCACGTAGTTTGCATGTCATGCACGTCAATCAATACAGCTAGACGGTCATGCATGAGTGACAGCACGTTATGCATGTCATGCAGCATGATCGTGTAGGGACCACTTAAGACACACAGAGGTGCATCCCAGCGGGAATCGAACCCACCACCTTTGGCGGGGGAGTCCAACGATCTAACGCTAGTCGAACATTTTGGCCTTAGCTCCATCGAGTTTAATGAAAAGGTACGTCATTAATTAAGGGGCTTCCCAAAGTCAGATGCATGTTGAGAGCTTTCGTCCGTTAGAGTCCCGCCCACGGAGGCTGTACGTCAGATACTCAAATAAAGCGCAAAGAGCGGCGGCGGTGCGATAGCGTTGCGGTGGCGAATCTGCGGAAAGCGAATATAAAGCGGAGTCCTTCAGACAGGAATACCGCTTGCGGAGGCGGCGCGGCGGCGGTGTGAATGAAGAACGCTCTGCGGCCGCTCTGTGTGGCGATTCTCATATACTACAAAGGAATACAACGCGCCGCCGCCGCCGCTCCGCACCGCCGCCGCGCCGCGCTGGGCGTACCAATCTGTGCGCGCGGCTTTGTCGCTTTCGCCTTCGCACCGCCGCCGCAGCGCGCGTTTACCGCGCCGCTTTGATGTGAAGGGCGTCCTACTATTTCGAACATTACAAAAAATTACCGCAACGCTATCGCAACGCCGCCGCTCTGTCTGTGTTACGCTTAAGGGTGCTTTTAAGTATCGCTACAATACGAGTAAAAATAAAGCGACGCCATTTTAATTTACACACTAGCTTTTGCCCGCGACTTCGTCCGCGTGATTGTCGCATTGACTTGATTCTACATCACTCTAAATTTAAGTGTGGTTCGTATGTTACTTACTCTAAAAATACACCTAGCGCCATCTATTGATATTTTATTCCCTATTCCATCTTTAACATCCCTTTTCACCCCTTAAGGGGTAGAATTTAAATAATCCAAGTACACAAGATTTAATGTCTGACCACAATATGTCATCCAACAAAAGACTGTTCAAATCCGACCAGTAGTTTTAGCGTGATACGTGTTTAAACAGACGGATAAGACATTTTTGAAAAGTGTTTTGGGCTTAGAAGGCCTAAGGGCTTCTTTCACCTGCTGATAAAGTCCCAGATACCCTATCTGCAGGTAATCTGACAGATAGCCTACTTTTTGTTTCACCTGTTTCTGATTACCTTATCTGTCTGATAAACTAACAGCAAGATCAAGAGGCAGTTATTTTTTTTATGTGTCAGATATTTTATCAGAGACTTGATGTGTGATTTATACAAAATATTATCTGATTGATTAGTTTATCTGTCAGCTTACTATCTGTAACAATACCAGCAAGCGGTGAAAGAGGCCCCATGTATCTCCAATTGTTTCTTTGAAATATGTACTTCCGTTATAGTTTTGTTTTGCACACAGTTTCATATTCTTCTATGGGCTGTACCGGCTTAAATAAATACTATTTAATTTAATTTAATTTTTATTTAATATTTGGGAAGAACCTCGGGTTAAAGCGAAAGACTCCAACTTAGACCGGATTCTAGCTCCAGCTAATTTGGATTCCTCTTCGTGCAGAGTGCAGGTAAAAAGTTATGGTTAGATCGAACAACAGATACGTCAAATTAAAATCTACTGTTGAAAGTCGTGTGGCGTCCACAACACTTGTGCTAAAACGGAGAAGTGCTACGAACGTGGACGTGCTACGACCACCGAACGTGCTAAATACTAAACGGCGCGGTAGCTACGTGCTACGCCGTAGCAACGTGTCTACAGATGTCGAGCTACTGAGCGAAATAGGGAATCTTACTTTCGAGCGACTATTCTATAGAAGTGCAGGAAGTATTGTTGTTTATCGTATAACTTGCTTCCGGCCATAGTACTTTGCGTATGAGCCAAGTATCTAGCGAACGAGTCATAGTACCAAGCGTATGAGCCAAGTACCTAGCCAACGGGCCATAGTACCTAGCGAACGAGTCATAGTACCAAGGGTACGGGCCATATCTTGTCTTGTCAATCTTGTCTCATATCGGGCCATATATAGTATCTTACGTAGCTACGTCCCATAACACGGGCCAATGGTACCTTGCGTACGGGTCATAGTACCTAACGTACAGGTCATAGTACCTAGCGAACGGGCCATAGTACCCAACGTACAGGTCATAGTACCTAGCGAACGGGCCATAGTACCTAACGTACAGGTCATAGTACCTAGCGAACGGGCCATAGTACCTTGCGTACGGGTCATAGTACCTAGCGAACGGACAATAGTACCTAACGTACAGGTCATAGTACCTAGCGAACGGGCCATAGTACCTAACGTACAGGTCATAGTACCTAGCGAACGGGCCATAGTACCCAACGTACAGGTCATAGTACCTAGCGAACGGGCCATAGTACCTAACGTACAGGTCATAGTACCTAGCGAACGGGCCATAGTACCCAACGTACAGGTCATAGTACCTAGCGAACGGGCCATAGTACCTAACGTACAGGTCATAGTACCTAGCGAACGGGCCATAGTACCTAACGTACAGGTCATAGTACCTAGCGAACGGGCCATAGTACCTAACGTACAGGTCATAGTACCTAGCGAACGGGCCATAGTACCTAACGTACAGGCCATAGTACCTTGCGTATGGGTCATAGTACCTAACGAACGGGCCATAGTACCTAGCGAACGGGCCATATAGCCCGAACGCCCTCGAAGAGGGTAGGCCTGAGCCCCAGCAGTGGGGACATTAATAGGCTGTTGATGATGATGATGATGGGCCATAATGAAGTACTTCTTCTTACGTGCATACTTTCATTTAATTTTGATCGCGCTGTATTCCTTTAAAAAAATCTAAGTTGCGTGAAACTTAAAGACACGTATGATGTTTACGGAAAATCAAGCGCGATAAACAATTTGCATTTAGTCTGCCATTAAATAATGTCAGTCAACTGAATAATTTTTGAGCCAACTTTAAAGTCAACGCGGGGCGTCCATAGTTGATTGCATTACGTGGTGTCGGTCCTCCGTCCCTCCCGTGCCGTGTCTAAATGAAAGAAAAAAATGTGGCTTTGAAAAAACAAGCGGAATATGAGCTTACAGCTTGAATACTAATCCGGTCATGCGGTTCGCAGATGCTTTTATAGGGACCAGCCAAACCGAAGACGCTTGTAGCCTTGAATGAAAAATATTAGCTACTGCCACACGCGCCACCAAAGAAATTCGAACCTTGTTCGTAAACGAAATTTAAATTTTTATTTAATGAAATGAAAATGAAAATTCTTTTATACAAAATTGGAATACAACATTGTCTTTTTGACGTCAATTCTGTCTAAAACTAAAACTACTCTGTTGATATTTTGTTGTTGTGTTATATTTAAATTGATGTAACTATGTAATAATGTTTGGAAAAGTGGGATAATCATGGATATTTCAGGAAAAACAATCATCTGATTGTTTATAATAACAATATTTTTATTACGCCGTATTTCGATGGCATAATATTTTAGTCAAGTCTTAGCCTACCTTTCCAGAAAGCGTGGGTATGACTTGAAACACTTGACTAAAATATAATGCCATCGAAACGGCGTAATAAAAATATTGTTATTATAAAATGAACAAATTATACAACCGTTGCGTAATATTGCAGCATATATCCATGCCGAATGGTCCATTCAAAGTTTGAAGCTTGTTTTTTTGTATTCTCGCAGTAATTGCGAGTATGAATGGAGCCTTCGGACCGGAAAACATAGGGCGGGCCGGCCGCCGGCCGCCGGACCCGGCATTATAGCCGGAAGGGTAAGGGTAGGCGCAGAACAGCATGAAAAATGTAGACGTTTCGGTCCCCAGAGCTAAGTGGAGAAGACATTTATATACTTAGCTATTACTTAGAGTACAAGATCATATAACATACCTACTCGAAGCTGTAATGTTTATGGTTCATTCATTGTCCATTCATTTAGACAGCTGTCAGTACTCACTCTCCGGTCACTCATTCTTCTACGCTTGCAATAAACCATGCCACACCGTTCGTCTGCTGTTTGTAATAAAAATCTCCAATATCCTTCAGTGGCGACGAGGATGGGAATGGACCCAAATATTGTTTACTTCCGCTTCTGAACATCATCTTTGTACCCATACACCTATGTTTACGAATAAACAGTTTGAAGTTTAAATATGACGGCGCACCGTACAGCGCCATCTATCGACCAGCGTGATTACTACTCGTGGGGCGCGGCGCCACCTATTTTCAAGAAACGGAAATAAAGTGACAGCTGACATTAGCTGTCAGTGTCACTTTGGCGGAGCGTTGTATCGCTGGTAGCGCGACGGGCGGCCATGACAGATAGCATTCTGTCAGTGGATCGAGTCGTCGACGCACCACGTCCGCGACGAATCGCCGATTTCCGACTAGATTTGAGTGCCCACATAACCTACAAATGAAAAATTCTGAAAAAGGCCCTCCTGAGCCTACATCAGAAGTGGGATGAGCTCAGGCACCGGTGGAAACAGCGCGGGCGCGAGCGACGGCGCTGTCACGCACGAGCGGCGCGTCAACTTCTCCGAAGTACCCTACTACGCGGGCTGCGCGGCGAGTTACAATATCCCGGTGAGTCGTAGCCTTTTTATTTGGTAGTGGATCATCCTGCTCACTTTTATAAAAAAGATTACGCTGTGCATGATTGTCCCGTAGGTATGCGATTGTCCCGAATGTCCCGGTATGTGTTAGTTTGACCGAATACTGAACTTGACTAGTTGAAAGGGAGTACCTTTCTACGATGGCAGAACTGGTTCGAAAGGACAGAGTCGTCCGGTCCACGCTCACGTAGTAGCTGGTCGAAGGGACACTCTCGTCCGGTCCAGTGTGGTGGTCTTCAGAACTGGTTCGAAAGGACAGAGTCGTCCGGTCCACGCTCACGTAGTAGCTGGTCGAAGGGACACTCTCGTCCGGTCCAGTGTGGTGGTCTTCAGAACTGGTTCGAAAGGACATTGTCGTCCGGTCCATGCTCACGTAGTAGCTGGTCGAAGGGACACTCTCGTCCGGTCCAGTGTGGTGGTCTTCAAAACTGGTTCGAAAGGACAGAGTCGTCCGGTCCACGCCCACGTAGTAGCTGGTCGAAGGGACACTCTCGTCCGGTCCAGTGTGGTGGTCTTCAGAACTGGTTTGAAAGGACATTGTCGTCCGGTCCATGCTCACGTAGTAGCTGGTCGAAGGGACACTCTCGTCCGGTCCAGTGTGGTGGTCTTCAAAACTGGTTCGAAAGGACAGAGTCGTCCGGTCCACGCTCACGTAGTAGCTGGTCGAAGGGACACTCTCGTCCGGTCCAGTGTAGTGAAAGGTGTCGTCCGGTCCATGCCCTAGGCTGGTCGAAAGGACACACGCTTTCGTCGCTACTGACTGACTGATGGTGACCCTGATGAGTTGATGACTTTAGTTTGTGATAAAGATCTGATCGTCAGGTTGGACGAGCGGATCACTGGGTGATCGGAACTTTCTTTGTTCCAGGACAAGAAGATACGCCCGAGGACGGTCGAATGTCAGTCCGGCCGTGACGGCGCACCGTACAGCGCCATCTATCGACCAGCGTGATTACTACTCGTGGGGCGCGGCGCCACCTATTTTCAAGAAACGGAAATAAAGTGACAGCTGACATTAGCTGTCAGTGTCACTTTGGCGGAGCGTTGTATCGCTGGTAGCGCGACGGGCGGCCATGACAGATAGCATTCTGTCAGTGGATCGAGTCGTCGACGCACCACGTCCGCGACGAATCGCCGATTTCCGACTAGATTTGAGTGCCCACATAACCTACAAATGAAAAATTCTGAAAAAGGCCCTCCTGAGCCTACAAATATTTAGCACATTTGGTCAACATTACAATAAAGTACCTTACATAAACAAATTAAACAAAAATTGATGGATTAGTTTCTTGACTAGGACTTGTTTCTAAAATTGAAAAAATTAAGATGGCAATTTTCTTGTTTTGAGTAAGTACCTACTTATACTGCCTACCTATGTTTACGAAATTTAAGTTACTATGAAATGCGACCTGGCCAAAATAGACTTACATACATTTGGGTTTGGACACAATGCGAGTTTTACGAATGATACCTAGTCCACTTTCGAGTAAGTATAAGTTAAATCAAGGAGGTTGGAAATTTATGTCACCGGCCGCGCGCATTCTGTGCTCTGTGATTTAAATGGATGATTTGTTTACCGTAATTTTCATTTAAATTCCCCCAATCCCACCTCCCAAACCCCCTTTATCGGGTGAGTTTTATTACAACCACTTAAGTGTAGCCTCATACCCGTAAAAACGTAAACTTCTTTAGCCATTGCTTTAGCCGAGGTAAAACCCGTAGATGCATTGCGCCAGAAGTCAATTCCCAAAAGTACGAGAGCGCTAGAAAAGTCAGTGACAGTGCATTGGGAAATATCAGATAGCATCCAATCGCAGGAGCACTCACCGTAAAAGGTATTTCCACTACAATATTCAATTTATGATACTCTTTATATTATGTATAATATATGATATTGTTTATGTACGCGCCTACATCAAATATATTATAAATATTACAATCTCTACTTAAAATAAAAAAAAACTGTAAAAAATATATTTATTTTTTGGAAAAAACTGGGTCGGAAAAAATGCAAATTTTTGGAATTTTTGTGTGCCTGTCTGTTCGTTCAACACGCTTTTGCCACTGAACAGATTTCGACGAAACTTTGTATGGAGATAGTCTATATCCCTGGCCAAAATCCAGTCCCACCGATGGAGAAGGACCAGAGTGTTATACTCACCTAACTGATCACGGAAACAGTTTTCATTTCACGCTAAAATTAGTTAAATTAAAAAAGATCTCTAAAACATTTTAAGACCTCAAAGTGACCTCGAAAGTGTGGAAAGTGTGCGATGTTATTGACCGCGAGTGTATGTACAGTATGAGATATGCGAAGTCAACAAATTCTCACTGGGTCTTCATTCATTATAGAGCTTAGGTAGAGGTGATTTTGCTCTCAACTTAGTAGGTACCTACATTGATAAGGCTATCTGAATTATTTCAGGTTTTCGTCGTTTCCCCAACTAAGTGTGTTAATATCTCCATAAAGCAAAGCAAATTGTCTTAAGCCAATCATAATTATCAGTCCGCACTCAGCTGCCAGGAGTAAATAAACAGAAAATCCTCTCTTTGTGCCTCTCCCCTCTCCAACGTACCATTTGTCAGGTATAAACAAAATTGGTCACCTAATAAACAAATTAACGAAACATAAACCGGTATCATTACGGTCATTAAAAGGTATAGAATGATAATTTTGTTATAACCGCCGGGGCTTAGTCCGCTGGAGCATTCCTGCCAGGGGCGGATCCAGGGATCCACTTTGGGGGTCAATCTTGAAAATTCACAAATAACGAAAATAAGTTTTTCAGAAAATAGAAGGGTGATAAAAATCCATATAAACAATAGAACATAAATAAATATTTAACACTAGCTGGTGCCCGCGGCTACGCCTGCCTGAATAAGACTATGTCCACTGCGAAAACAGTTTCCCCTTTGAAATGAAATGAAATGAAATGAAATTTCTTTATTTGCTAGAGCACAGTGTAAATAATATGTTAAAAGTAGTTAGTTCCATGTACTCAACCTGCTTGCAGGTGTGCAAATCTTAATAATAAGGTTAGAAAATTATACAATTTAAATTAAATTAACAAATTTCGTAATATTATTATGTTAGTAAATTATATTCAATGTAAATAATAATAAAAAATTAATCAATGTCAAAGTTATTAGTTACATTACCATTATTAAATTTAATTAGTCAACCTCTATCTATACTAATTAGATCACTTAATACTTAATTAGCTTTTAAATTCGATAAATGATTTGATGCTATAAAAACAATGTTCCAGAAGCCACGATGACAATTTAGCTTTAAAAGTAGCACCCCTCAGAATTTTTATGTTCTCTGGCAGTGAATTAAATATTAAAATTGACATATTGTATGCATTTTTCTTATAAATATCTTTGTAAGAGGGAGGCTGGTATAACATGTTCATGATTTTCTTTTTTTGATAAAAAGCAGTCTTCATGACACAAGGCTTTAGTATGCAAAATTTCATGGAGATCGATTGAAAGCGTAACTACCTAACATACAAAGACAAACTCACTTTTGGATTTATAATATTAGTCAAGATTAAGATCCATGATGGACTGACTGACTAATTTATCAACGCTGTGCAAGTGTCAAAAGCCTTGTTTAGAAACTTGAAATTTTGCATAAAAAAAATTAAAAAGTTTTTTTTCATCCCTATGCAGTTCAAATTGAATTCCGAGGAAATCAATATAAGATACCTTAAGACTGATATCAGTTCATTAGACAAGTTTCAGATAGAGGGGGGGTCTAGTATTCCGCCCCCTCTGGATCCGCTCTCTTCCTCCGGGACGTCTGTCCCGTTTTACAAGCAATTTTATAGCTCTGCGAGGTAAGGGATATGTTTTACGAGACCGATCTTGATTTTCTTAGCGATTTGCATGTAGTTTATTCATGATAGTGGCAGAGCCAGACTCGTATCTGGACGAGTCATCAAATGTTTTAGGGTCCTGTCAAAATGTACATCCTAGATTCATCGGTATCAGACGTGTAGTAATAGTCTGGGAAAATAAAATTAACGTCTGCATAAAATCCAACCTCTCACCCTAAATGCATATAAACCTATAAATTATCTTTTTGCAGAAAGATTGGAAGTCTTTTTTTTTGTTTTTGTACTATTATCAGATTTTTAATCTTCCTATTAGTACAAAAACTCGCGAAAATGTTTTCAGTTACACGTCATGTCCTAACTACCTATTTCCTTTAAATTAAAATACATTATCATTATTACATAGATTAGTGATAAAAGTACAGACTGTTATATCAGTTCGATGCCCGGCTCAGGAAGCGACTTTTCAAATCTTTGAATGAAGTTTTTTTACTTGTATGTATGTATGTAAACACTTTATTGTACCAAAAATTTACGGATACAGACAGTTATGAATGAAACTAAGTACAATGGCGGACTTATCCCACTAAGGGATCTCTTCCAGTCACCCTTAGAGCTACTGAAAGGATTAGCTTATATGAGTTTAGTACCAAAATTAGATAGTAAAGTAGGAGAATGAACTTGTTTTTATGGAATTTGAATATTTTTGCTATATTCAATACCTATTTATGGTAATTTCCACTGACGGCTACATATTTCTATCCTGTTTATGACCAAACCACCCAAAAACGGTCCCAAACGGACCTGCAGAACCTATGGTCGGCAGGTAGGGTAGAATGTGACACAAACCCATCACTTTTGCATTTCCCATGCAAAGAGCGCAGTTCTACAACAGTTGCGCGCCACTATACGTAATGGCGGTGTCAGAATTGTATTTTATGGGTCAATCACACGAGACGAGTTTACTGCGGCTGTACGTGTCTGTATTTCGGATTTTTAGCGAATAGTTGGCTAGAAATGTTTTATTGCTCACACCGGTCGCGGCTTGGGGGGTTTTCTAGCTTTTATAGTGTTCAAAAGACAGAAAATAAGATTACTCTGCGATAGCGATATCCGCAGGATTATTCTAAAATGTTAGTTTACGGAGTTATTGACGGTTGTTCGAGTCAACTTCGTATAACTAAAAACTAAAAAATACATCGCACACTTAACTTAAACCTAATCTAAACTTAAACCTATTCTAAAACTAAACTAAACTAAACTTAATTATATAATTATTTACGGGTCTTACACATTTACCTTATAAAACTATTTCGTGTGTAAGACCCGTAAATAATTATTTAATTATGAATACAAAGCGCGAAAGTCTAAAATAAAATGTAATAAAATGTATGTAATGTGTATAAAAATGAAGAGCGTCAGTGGCCCTGGGGATAAGACGCGGCCTATCATATCGAAAGGTCCGGAGTTCGATCCCCGGTTGGGTCATGTACCAATGGGTTTTTCTCGAAACTTAAGTACATTTACTGACTGCTCCTGCATACGCCGAAGAAGAAATTCTTAGGCGCATGTGAAGTCCACCAACCCGCACTGGGCTAGCGTGGTCGACTATAGCCCGAACACCCTCGTTGAGAGGGTAGGCCTGAGCCCCAGCAGTGGGGAGATTAATAGGCTGTTGATGATCTATAGCCTATCTGTTATTCTGTTAACGAATAACCTATAATACTGCAAAGTTACATCAAAATTTGTTCCGTAGTCTTAGGCTGAAAGAATAAAACTCACATCCTTAAAAACTTTCACATTTAGGGCTTCTTTCACCACTTCCTGATATTGTTACAGATAGTAATCCTAGTGATAAACTAATCTATCAGATAAATCTGTGTGATAGACTATATGAAATATATGCAATCAGATACCTGTGAAACCAAAAAAACAAGCTATCTGTCAGATAACCTGCAGATAAGGTATCTGGGACTTTATCAGCAAGCGGTGTAAGAGGCCCATAAAATTATGTTAGTAAGAATAATAGGATGCACTTGCTAAAGAAGCTGGTAGCTAGGTATAATGACTGGCCTGTTGGCCTGTTGGCGTGGTGGTAGTGACCCTACCTACTGCGCCACAGGTCGTGGGTTCGATTCCCACCCGGGACCAACATTTGTGTGATGAGCATAACTGTTGATGTTCGGATTCTGTGTGTTTGTATGTATTTAAGTATTTATTGACCGAGCGAGCGAAGCGTCTCCGTTTCGAGATTGGCCAAAAATGCTCTTGTCCGTCTGTCTTTCTGTCTGTTTGTCTGTCTGTCTGTAATTCTCTACTGGTCGCATTTTTCAACCGATTTTGACGAAAATTTGGCATGGGTATAAATTAATCACGCCAACAAAATGAGTAGAATAAAATTTTGAAAAACATTTTTTTTAGAGTACCTACCGTACTCGCAAAGTGGGAGTGAACTTTTTTTTCTTGTGAATCCCATAGTGTGGGATATCGTTGGATAGGTCTTTCAAAAATATTGCTGGTGTGTGAAAATCATTTTTTCGATTTAGGGATCCGTTGGCGAAATATTAAGCTTTAAAGCGGTAATTTTTGTTACAGTCACGTGATGCCACCCCCTGCCAGCTAAACGGTTGCTTCTGGAATTGTGAAAAAATTCACGGCAGTAGCTTATATAACGTAGTTAAAAGGAAAACTATGACAGCTAAGTAGGTTCTATTAGTTTTTGAGTAATAGTCGATTTAACTTAAGAAAGCCGAAAAATTAAATTAAGTTCATAGAACTGCTTAAGTAAAATGGGAATGTTTTTTTTCGTGAATTCCATGGTGTTGGGTATCGTTGGATAGGTCTTTCAAAAATATCGCGGGTGTGTGGAAAACATTTTTCGATTTAGGGATCCGTTTGCGAAATATTAAGCTTTATAGTGCTAATTTTTGACACTTTTAGGTTTGGTTTATAAGGGCTGGCGAGGTCTACTGTTCTCACAGAACCACTAGTGTATGTTTATCAGTTGTTGAGCTCCGACTTAGTTTGGGACTAAACAGCCGTGTGTAAATTTGTCCAAACATTGTTTCTAAAAACATTATTATTAATAAACATTGCGTCCTATAGACGTAACATGCACTTAACTCTTCACTTTGTAAGTTGTATTTTTCCACTACACTCTTTTCAGACCTGAGCTTGGTCCGTGGACCTATCAAAATATTTAACTACTTAGCACCTGCACGTACCGACTTCTTTCTCAATTGTATTTTTAGTCTAAAGCGGAAACCGATGACAGCTCGCCTATAGGAAAGAATAAATCTGTACAGAAGAATCAGGAAAGAGAAGGTTCCGCTATACGAGTATGGAAAAGTGTCAAGAGAAGGTACCGCTATATGAGTATGGAAGGTGTCAAGAGAAGTATCCGCGATAGGAGTATGGAAAAGTGTCAAGAGAAGTATCTGCTATACGAGTATGGAAAAGTGTCAAGAGAAGTATCCACTATATGAGTATGGAAAAATGTCAAGAGAAGTATCCGCGATAGGAGTATGGAAAGTGTCAAAAGAAGTATCCGCTACATGAGTATGGAAGAGTATCAAGAGAAGTATCCGCGGACACAGGCCTACCCTCTCACCGAGGGCGGCATATTTCTAATAGCATTTTTTCTTTAACATTATTTTACAGGTTTCCTCACGACGATGTTTTCCGTCGCCGTTTGAGAGCAGTCAGTAAATGTACTTCAAATCAACAGCCTATTAATATGTCCCCACTGCAGGGGCTCAGGCCTGCCCTCTCACGAGGGCGTTCGGGCTATAGTCCACCACGCTAGCCCAGTGCGGGTTGGTGGACTTCACACGCGCCTAAGAATTTCTTCTTCGGCGTATGCAGGTTTCCTCACGATGTTTTCCTTCACCGTTTGAGAGCAGTCAGTAAATGTACTTAAGTTTCGAGAAAAACCCATTGGTACATGGCCCACAGTCGGGGCTCGAACTCCGGACTTTTCGATATGGCAGGCCGCGTCTTATCCCCGCCCACTGACGCTCGTAATTAAGTACATTATAAATATTCATTATACGATCGATGACGCCAACGTCCCGTCAGACGCCATGGCTCAGTTGGTGACAGCAGGCCCCGGAATGGCATGATCGTAGGTTCAAATCCGGCTTGCAAATGATTTTTTCAAATATTTTGTCCCAATATTATTAGAACTCCGAACAATAGAATGGGAATGACCAGACTAATCCTGTACTATAGTCCCCGTAAATCTTTTGGGCGGTTGAGTGAACATAGTCACAGATTGTTTGCATCGCTGACAGTGTTTACAGTCTATGTGTGCGTAATTAACTTAATGATGCGCGTAGAGCTGTTTAAAAACTTGAAAATTATATGAGCGTCTCTAATAATAATAATATTTTGGACACTTTACAAATATTTAAATAATTTACACACGGCTGTTTAGTCCCAACTAAGCCGAAGCTTGTAAATGGGTACTCAACAACTGATACATACTTAAATACTTTTTAAATAAACACATAAATACATACAAACACCCAGAATCCGAAAACCAACAGCTATGCTCATCACATAAATGTTGGTCCCGGGTGGGAATCGAACCCACGACCTTTGACGCAGTAGGCAGGGTCACTACCACTACGCCAACAGGCCAGTCAATTAAACACCGGCATAGCCAAAATTAATCATTGCGCAGAAATCAGATAACTTCACACAACTGGCAAAAGATTTACGGGGATTATGTAGTCGGAGTTTTGAAATCTAATAAACTCTAATTGGCGTTAGACACAGTAACTGCAGGTGTATCAAGTTCGTCAAGAAGTTAGAACCTGACTGCTGCATTGGTAGTGCTTCAGTAATTACATAGAAACTTCAACCTGGTACAGCTTCCAGCGCTTACCTGGAGAATTAACCAAGTTGTTGTTTGAGCCGTGGTAGCCTAGTTGGTTGTGCACTCGCCTCACGTTCATGAGGTCGATCCTGGCCCGTACCAATGAGTTTTTCGAAATTTAAGTACGGTTTATAATAATACCACGGGTTTTTCGGTGAAGGAAAACATCGTGAGGAAACCTGCATACGCCAAAGACTGGTATTGACTATTCTAAGGCGTATGTGAAGTCCACCAACAAACGGATTGGGGCATCGTTTGGCGGACAGGGGTTTGGCACAACAGATCCCATAGGGTCGAAGTGTCGCCAGGTATTCCTGGCCCCCTCAGAAGATAAGATAAGTTGTTGTTAGATTAGAATTATTTATTTCGCTACTACATCACAAAACAGTATGTCAATATTATATACAACATTATTATAGAGCCTTAAGTGTAGAAGGGATCGTCAATACAATATTTTGTATAAATCTAATTATATAATGTTTAATTACAGTATACCTATTGGCTGCTTATGGTATCCGTCGTCGGGTCAATGAATATTCAAATAACTTCAAAGAAAAAACCGGAAGGTATGAAGAATCTAACATTATGTTTTGTAAAATTACAAAACAATCAAAAAAGAGCGTCAGTGGCGTCGGGGATAAGACGCGGCCTATCATATCGAAAGTTCCGGAGTTCGATCCCCGGCTCGCCATGTACCAATGGGTTTTTCTCGAAACTTAAGTACATTTACTGACTGCTCTCAAACGGTGATGGAAAACATCGCGAGGAAACCTGCATACGCCGAAGAAGAAATTCTAAGGCGCATGTGAAGTCCACCAACCCGCACTGGGCTAGCGTGGTGGACTATAGCTCGAACGCCCTCGTCGAGAGGGTAGGCCTGAGCTCCAGCAGTGGGGACATGTTAATAGGCTGTTGATGACATAACAATAACAATTAGGCAATGCGCAGACCAAGCGGAAAAATGCCAGCGCACTTTTTGACACCACTGTCAAATGGACCATATTCCTATAGCCTAAAGAACAAAATCGTAAGAATGATGTCGTATTGTACGTCATTAAACGATTTTGTTCTTTAGGCTATAGTGATACGGTTCATTTGACAATGACGTCAAAAAGTGCGCGGGCATTTTTCCGCTTGGTCTGCGCATTTCCTAACTTAGAAGTAAGACTATAGACTATGTACAAAGGCGGACTTATCCGGATAAGGAATCTCTTCCAGTCAACCTTAGAGTAAATAAAAGGAAATGTCCTAAACGCACAATGACCTAAAACAAAATGTTGAGTGTTAAATTCTAAGTGAATATTAGTAACGCGAACACGTCTTCTACAGATAAACCTATCTAGGTTTCCGCTAGAGGACTGTATGTACAATTCATGTATTACCTATTATGCAATGATCAATAATAAAAAATAATAAAAGTTAATTTTGAAAAGTTGTATATTCCATGCTCGAAAATACACCATGAATGTGCAAGGTGGCGTGACGTCACGTGCTACGTTCGTAGACCTCTACGGGGCGTAGAGGCGCGTAGCAGCCGCTACACCGTAGCAGGGTTACCGTAGAAAGTTTGGTACAGTCAGCATCAGAAATATCTAAGCAAGTCAGGTATAACTGAGCAAACATAAAAATATAATAAGAATAATGTTTCGGACAATTTCACACATTCGCCTGTTTAGTCCAAAATTAAACCGAAGCTTGTTCTGTGGGTACTCAACAACTGATAAACATACATAACAATATACTTTTAAATAAATACTAAATAAAATACAAAGAAAACACCCAAAATCTAAAAACGAACAGAATATATTGCTCATCACACAAATGTTGGTCCCGGGTGGGAATCTAACGCACAATATTAAAAACAAACGTTGCTTGAAGTAATATAATTTTAAACAATTAAATATTTTAAATCAAAAATAAAAAGATTTATTTTATCAATATTCATTGCAATAAATTTTTATAATAATTAATATTAAAAATTTGCAAGTTTAATGATGTCAAAGATAAAATACATATCGGGGTTCCCCACACTAGACCTGGGTGGGTCTGTTTCTAGGAAACCAAAGTGTCAGTGACCTTAGGTTTCCTAGAAACAGAGTAAAGATTTTAATAGAGACCAGTGAGTGCTCAGAAGTTTTGTACACTACTCAGAACCATCTGATGCTGACTGTATTTTTTATATTAGTTAGTCACAAGAAACTATTAGTTTATTTATTTAAATTATTAGTTTAATTATATATTAAATGTGATAGCTTAAAAAAATAAAGGATGTATCCTTAATTATTTTTTAAAGTTCTCATAACTAAAAGGAAAGTCAATTCGAAATAATTACGAAAAGCAAACAACGCGTGTCTGCTTATCTAGTGCCACTTTGATCACAATGTAGAATAATTTATAGGTAGTTTTGTTCGTATTTTTCTGAACAAACGTAATACAATTCTAATCAACTAACCTACCCTGGAATTGTTAAAATAAGTATATGAGTTCATTCAACCACTATTTTCTAACTGCAAATTATCTTGTGAAACATAGTACGAACATTCATCAATAAACCTCGCGGTAAACTATGCCGCTTGGAGCGAGCCCGCCTTAACCTCTCATCCCGCGCGCTGTACTACGTATGCCGCTTACATGAGCTTCTAATCGGAGTACTGACTTCATACTACAGAGTTGAAGCGTGCTTTAGAAACTACAACTATACATCAACTCTTTGATGTGGACTTCTGTCAGCGCGCCACAGCTGTCCTCACGTAAGACCGTTTGCTGCTTCGGTTTAATATAGGTATATAAGCGAGATACGAGAGCGCGGGCGTCCATTCAAGCGTAAATATTCACGGATCGAGCCGCACCGGGGCGACCTGTTTTCCAATCGGCCGCTCTCGGCGCATGCCTGCTCCGTGCCCTCCCAGGGCACCGGAGCCGAGGAGTAGGGGCTGGTGGTAGGTACTGACCAAAAGCAGGCGCCGAGTGGGGCGTCCGCGGCGGCGGCGGCGGCGAGGGGCGTCCCCGCCGGCACGTGGCACTGCACTCACTCGGTGGCGCGGGCGTCCCGCGCGCGCGAGCACGCGTCGCGCATCATGGCCGCGCTCGTGCCTCGTGCAGCGTGCAGCGTGCAGCTATCGACCGCGAGCCGGCCGCGCGCCGCCCAGCGACTGACGAGAGAGCCGTGCGCGCGCACCCGCGCCCCCTCGCCCGCCGCCCCCGCCGCCTCCCGGCCCACAAGTGCTCGCCCGCACAGCCTGGATGCGGCACGACGGCCACATGACATGTGTGACATTGGCGGGCTTGGCTTCGGGGAATGTAGCGGTCACAAAATCGAGACTCAAACCTAAGTAAACCTACCTGATACCCTTGTAAAATAAAATAGCAATGTCACAATATCTCAATCTAATTAAACTTACTACGTATTACTTTAGATTATTTTTAAAAGGTGCTAATAACGCGTATTTAGAGAACAAGCATTGATTTGTTTCTGTCAAATCAATAATTATCATGGTCGATTTGCATTCAAACAAAATTTCCTATGGTGTGTCAATGTACACAAAACTATACTTTCTTAATCATACATTATGTTTACCTCTTAAAGCTGAGCCTAGCATTCCGTTCATACAATAAATTCAACCACGTGACAACTCCGGTCAGTCAAATCACGTGACAACTCCTGAATGCCTCTTCCAGTCGGGCCGCGCTCCGCGCGACGTCTCCCGTGTTTATTTCTGCGACGGCCGCCCGCCGCCGCCGCCGCCCGCCGGCAGCGGGAGCGGCGCGTATGGCCGCGTGCCCGCCCGTCGGCATGGCAACGCGCCCCAGACGCCGGCGAAGCCTCCCGACACTCCCGAACGGCGGCGGAAACGCACGAACGGATACTGGAGCTGCTGGACCGGTGGGGAACTGGGAATTCAGAAGATAAGAGGTGACCGCTGATGAGGTCCATAGCACAGAGGAGATAATAGTTACTAGTGAGCTTAGCTAGTCAGAGTGAGGGTAACTGGACAGAGGAAAGTCGTATGTTATATTATAAAGTACTTTGTTCGTGCCGGTGCAGGCTCAATTTCTTAAATACTTGGTGTTCTTTGTGAATTGTTTCATTCAATCTTCTTTCATAAGCGCTATTCATATTGGAATTAATTAAAATTCAAAAAAGAAAAACGCGAAAACACCCTAGAAAAATTTTATGAATTTGGCACGTCCCAGGGAATAAGTATTGATACCTATAAAGTCTAGATGATAATAATTATAGATATTATGACTATAAATTTGTATAATTCGTAGAGATATTTTATTTGAGATCGAGAATTCACAAAACCACTCATACAGTCACGTAAGACGAGGGTGGAATAGAGTGGAGCTGCTGGCTGTGCCGAGGGAGAAGTGGGGATTTTGGAGATTTCTGTTTCTAATTACATACTTTCTGCTATAGTCTGCGTTGAGAAGGAATATTTTAGTTACCTAGTCGCCTTCTCAAGACAAATCCTTGCGATATCATTTTTCACGCTCGATTTACATAACTCATTCATCATCCCATGCAGATGAATAGTTTGACTGTTTACGTTTTTCCGAACGAAACTGTTGTCGTCAGTTAATAGTTATCTGTCAGTGTCAATGTCAAACTGACATTTCAATATGCGTTCTTAGGTTATGTTTTGCGAATTAAAATGTACTTTTATGCATTAATCATTACATAAAAACGTTTTAAATACACACCAGTGCACAATGGCTTTAATTAGAACTGGTTTACAAAGATTCGCTAGTATCTTTCACAGTGGTCAAGGTTTGTTTAGATTCTATGAAATATAGTAGGCCGGAGTCACCTCCAATGTTTTGTCTTTATTTTCCTATAAACGCACTATTTTGTTTCAGGAGGCATTCTATCAAGATTCATAACAGACCTAGCACCAGTGGAGACTAAAACAAACGCTGAAACAGCAAAAGATGTCATAGCAACGTGCAATAAGTTGGCAGAGGAAAGAGTTTCACGAAACTTTGCCATCGTACATCTGTTAGGGAAACAATGGCGCGTTACCGACGGTGATTTAGTCGTCGTCGAAGGGTACTGGCCACCAAACATTGGAGACAAAATAAAGTTAGAGAAAGTATTACTGGCCGCTACAAAGGATTTTTCTCTCATTGGCCGGCCATTGGTGCAGCCAGGGCTGGTAAATGTTACAGCCACAGTAATCTCCAAAGGCTTGTCCCACACGAGAACACATTTCAGAAAGAAGAGGAGGAAGCAGTACATGAGAATTAACTTTCAAAGAGCTCAGCAGACAATGCTGCGAATTAACTCCGTAGAAATTACCAATAAAATTAATGAAGCTCCAAAAAACGTGTTCTAGATTATCAGTTTGTATTCTAAGGTAGACAATTAAACAGTATATAATAATAAATTAATTTTATTTGTTTCAAATTGATTTAGCTTTAGATTTATTGATAAAATTTATATTTTGATTAATTCTATTGTCAACTACCTATCAAATTTAACATTATCACAATATTGTTGAAAAGTACTTTTATGTTCCTCCTTCAGAAATCTTTTCATTCCCTTGAATAAATAAAACATTTTCCTGTTTCCAATTAAATCTGTCAAAGTTGCTAAAAACAAAGTGTAGTCCCCTTCCTTCTTGTATGAGGAAATTGACATTTGAAACTGTTTATACTGTTCTGCCTTCAATAACGTCTTGATCTCCTTAACAAAATCTATTAATGAATTTGGGGCCACTTTTTCTACTACCACAGTCTCACTTGTTATCTCTCCACTAGTCAGGTGTTCTTCAAATCCGAATGGTTTGATTTTCAACTTTTTTTTCTTAGACGCAGCAACAGATGTCCCATCTTCAGCATTTCTTTTGTGAATAGCAACCAACGACTGTGACATGCTCTGCACACATTGGGTACTAGAATCTAAAGCACTAAACAAATCTTTTGTTTCTTTGGGCTTGAATTCATTCACATATGCAGAAGACTGAGCTTTTTTGTAGAAGTCCATTGAAAAATCAGCATAAACCTCATTTGAGTTTGGGTACTGACTCACAGACTTTCTATTTGCAGTCTTATTCACTGCTCTAGTGTTGGGTACTGGAAATGATACTCCACTGATGTTTATAGATCCATTTTCTTTATACCCTTCAGTGGACTCACTTGGAAGTAAAGGCCTTAGCCTTGGAGGCGGTAGTGATGTCTCGGCATTTTTGAAGAATCTGCATACTTCACTCACTGTCTCCCCAAACCTGTTGGAGACAGTAACAAGGTCCCTTAGCCATGCAGATAATTGTCCTTTCAATTTAGGACTGTTGAATCTACAATCACAGAGCAGAATAGCTCCATAATCATTTTGATGTCTTATCACTCTTCCAATAGCTTGATTCACAGCTCTTGTTGCTTCTAAGGAATACCACTCATCACCAGATAGAAAGTCTTTCTCTTTAACTCTCAGTTCTTGTAAATACTTTTTCTTGAGTATTATTCTTGGGTCCTTTAGTGGAGGAAAGGGTAACCCAGTTATGATTACTGCACGTCCATTCATGTCCGCAAAATCTAGACCTTCTGACACCTTGCCTCTGCAAACTGCCATAAAACAAGCTCCTTTGGTGCTTGGATCGCTGATCTTACTATAATAGTCATGCATAACAGTGTTGAATGTATCCTTGCGCTGTGGCTCTACAAATATTGGTTTTATGTTATTGATGCTAGACCAAATGCCTTCTGATTGCCACATTTCCTGACATTTTGACATTATTGGGTATGATGGAAAGAATACCAAAAGACCATCAGGGATTACCCGAGAAAAGCTTAATATTGTCCTGCCTAAAGAACAAATATATTTAGGATTGTCTCTGTTTTGATAGTTTGAGTTCAGCTGCACACCATCAGGCCCCTGACTGATAATTTTCACAAAAATCTGATTGCTTTTTACAATATGAGGACTTTCCAATTGAACCCCAATTGGGATATCTAGTTCAGAAATCAATGGTTTCAAAGGAGCTAGGGTGCCACTGGTCAATATTATACTTCTAACATTTTGGTCCAATAGTTGCTTCATACCAAAACCTGGACTAAAGCACCAATAACTTAGCACTCTTTCAGCAGACTTCGAACTAGTAATCTTTAAGGCATTCCAACTATCAGTCTTTTTATTGTTTTTCTTATCTTCGACTTGTACATGCACCTTGTAGCACATCTTCACACGTTCTTTGTACGAGTGAGTGGTGCCACTGAATACAATGTTTAATAAGTCTACAATCTTCTGCAATCCTACCCCCTTTCGTTGAAATGGTGATCCGCTGGCTGTAGACAAGTACTGAATAAGATTTTCAATTAAAGTTATCACAGATATTTGATTATGATCTCTTATTTCAGCCTTCGATAGGAGCTCAAATATAAAACCACCTGGGAATGTAGAGCCTTCATTGCCGATGTCAATCTCATCTATTGTTTTTTCTAAAGCCAGCATCATTTCTTTTAATATACATAAGTCATCACAAGTAAAATCTTTTGGCTGATTGCTGTCTATAGTTGCATCCATTTGGTCTTCACTGGTCTCACTGAAAGATTTCATGATATGTGTTATTTCATCAATGCATAACGCAACATCTGTAGTTCTAATTTGTAATGAAGCTGATTCTTCACACATTTTCTCAACATTATGAGCTTCATCGAGAATAATAATGTTATTTAAAAGTTCAACTCCATTCGCTTTCCTCGATTTGGGATCTAATAGGTAATTATAAGGCATGAATATAATATCAGCATCTTGTTTTAATTCCTTTGATAAATAATACGGGCAACATTTTAACTTTTTACCAACAGAAACCAAGTCTTCTATATCCAGTATTTCATCACCTTTAACTGACCTATCATCTTTCTTTGATTCTACATTATTGTAAAAGAAACAAGTCCTGGATTTCACTCTGAGCTGGCACATGTGAACTTTATTCATGTTGTTTGTCTCCTTAGACACTTCTGGATGGATACACATCTGATCTCTAGAACCAAGCACAGTTGCTTTTACATGTCTATAGCTAGATCTTTTTAATTCTTGCATTGCTTGTGTTAATTGTGAATGAGTTCGGGATGAGTAAATTATTTTCGGCATACCCCACGACGTGTTGTCTTTAGCTTTACCTGCTCCTGTCTTCAGCTTTTCTCCCAAGGAGGAGCCAAATCCAGCTCCACTGTGATCAGAAAAATTACCAAGCTGGGCATTCATCTGTAATTGAGCTTTTTTTACCATCAACCAGGCTAAAGATGAGCACAGAAGGCTTAGAGTCTTTCCAGTTCCAGTTGGGGACTCCAGCAAGGCGTTTGTGTTGTTTTGTAGGCTCTCAATGACTCGTTCCATGTAGGCTTTTTGCACGTCGTAGGGTTCAAACGGAAAACTGACGGGTATACCTGATATCATTATATCCGGCATTCTAATGCGTTTTAATATAATGTATGGTATCTAATATTAGTTTACAAAATCACAGAAAGCAGCGAACAAACACATTCATTCCCGCAAATATAATTATCAATTAAAAATCTCACTCAGTTGAAATAAAACTTGAATGTGATGATGGATAATAATGTCAATGTCAAAGTCAATTTTGCCGCCAACATTTATTTTTTTGTTAAACACGTCCAATGACGCACAGGCAAAAGTCGATAGACTATACAGCCAAGTCATATTTTAAGTTTTTCTTCTAAAATCGGGGCGGTTAAAGCACGGCCTCTACAAAAACCGGGCACGGCTAGAGTTAGTCGGCGATTTTCAATAAAACCGTAGCACTGCCTCCACAAGGGCAAACCTAGTTCCATTCGGTGATCTACACTGCAGTTCATACCGCACTAAACTGATATTAGGTTTAATGTTGCTATTACAAGTGATCATTTTGGACAATTCGGTAGAGTCGTTACACTCTTTTAAATAACTGTTCCACAGAATAATATATTAGATTAACTTGTTGCTTAAAAACTACCTCAGATTTACACCAAAACCTACAATAGGCAATCTGAACCAAAACCTAGTTATTGGTTGGGAAATTGATGCATTATTATTGCACATCATGACATTGCACCACAAACTATATAGGGATACTACGTATCATTGCACATTACACTGACACGTTTTGACAATTAGACCAATTTAATTTTGACATGTGTGCCACTGAGTCCCGGAACCACTCATATGCCGTATTCCCGTCAAAAATTGGACACAAAAGCTACACAACCAAAGAAATCGGAATAGCTATTCCGATTTCTTTGTACACAACGAAACGCTGAATATACTTTTTTTTTTTTGCATTTGTTACTATTATTTTAAGGCACAATAAATCTGCCAATGTCAACGTAGTGGAGAATGCACGAAGGAGGACAGCTGGTTTTTAATCTGCTGTGTCGGTTAATTTTTTCATCTGGCTTAATTTTATTGTTTCCAGGGCCATAAAACCTGCTTATAAAAATCTGACATAACATAACCTCAAAACATGGCTATAAAAATTTCAAATGTAAGATTTTTACATTACGTGTAATTTAACATGGAAGTAAGCATAAGCCCAGTGTACACTGCAGTGTCGTGTAACCGTGTGCCTGAAATAGCGGACTGGAACGGCGCGGGCCTCATTTGTTTTGGCGCCACCAATGCTGTTGTTGTTTACAATACGGTACGGTAACCATTTAGTGACCTAAAGAGGTTTCAGGAGTTTACTACGAACACCAGAAATCATAAATTGCACTCCCACTGACACACAGCTTATTTTTATATGCTTTCTACCCAGTATTCCTTGTCCATTTGTTACTTTTTTTCTGAGACCTACGACAATGAATGGAATTCACACCATGTACTCTGGTATTTTATGTCCACAGGAACAAAAAGGCAAAGATCCTCTGACAGTCCTCAGCCACCACCGTTCCATTGTGAACTCTGTCAAGTGGCTCCGTAAACCTGACGGGTCCTGCACAGAGTTCATCTCTTGCTCGGCTGATAAAACTGCTGCAATATGGACCCTGGAAGGTGGAGCATGGAAGGTGACAAGTACCCTCACAGGACATAAGGATGGAGTCACCTGTATCTCTGGAGTTTATACTAACGGAGATGATGTGATAGTTTACACAGGGTCTATTGATTCCACCGTTAAGGTCTGGGAAAGAAGAAACGGTGTGTATTTTATTTTAATAACATAAAATAGAACATAAAATATTGAAAATAAAAGAAAGTTCCAAAAACCTTGACGAGCATCAAATGTCAAATATGGCGAGAATGCACCATTCGTCACGAATGGACGTCATTCACCGCTAAATGACGGCACCGCTACTCTAGGAAATCCAAGCTTAAGTGCATGTACCTAAAAAATGCATTGCCATCTATTTTGAATAGTGACATGTAAATTTAAATATTTATCTAGAGAAAAATCGCCAATACTATTTTCATATAGACTTAGAGATTTCACAGCACAGGAACTTGGCGGCTTTAAAAAAATACTAATATTATATTCATTTCAGGCACAACGGTCTTCAAACAGACAATCAACTTGAACTCCGGCCTCTGTCTGACTCTGCATTCCCATCTCTTGCCGAATGTCAACAAGCCGCTACTGCTCTGCGCCCTGGATGACCACAAGATACATGTGTTCGCTGGTGATACGGAGTACCACAGGGTGCATACACTGGTGGGGCACGAGGATTGGGTGAGGGGGCTGGATGTACTGGATGTTGGTGAGTTGAAACTTTTTACCTTTACAAGTCAAGTTTAAATATGGCTAGGGTTAATATAATTCTCCCAAACCTCATTGAAGTTTAGCGGCTTGCTTACTTACTCCTAGCATAATCCTAATTATTGTCACATACCCCTTCCAGATGACAGCACGGTGCTGGTCGCGTCCGCGTCCCAGGACACGTACATCCGTCTGTGGCGCATCCAGCTGCACGCGGAGCGCCCGCCCGCGCCCGGCATCAGGGTCGAGGAGAGGGTGTTCCCGGCCCACGGCCAACGCTGGGCCGTGAAGCTCGAGGCGGTGCTGGCCGGCCACGAGGGCTGGGTGTACGGAGTGCACTGGCATCCGTACACATTTGATGAAGGTAACAATAATACATGTTTTCGAAGTATACAAACTGCGCCTACGTCGTATCACAGCATTTTTTTTTCACAAAATCCACAGCAAATATTAACCAAAGAAATATGTTCAACAGGCACTAACAAAAAGCATCCAGTATACCGTCTCCTTTCGTCGTCACTGGACAAGACACTCATCGTATGGGAGCCCGAGGGCTCCGCGGCGGGCGCGGGGGAGGGCGCGTGGGGGGAGCGCGTGCGGGTGGGGGAGGTGGGCGGGAACGGGCTGGGCTTCTACGGCGGGCGGTTCGGGCCGCGCGGGGAGCGCTTCATGGGCCACGGATACAACGGGTCCTTTCATATTTGGAGTTTGGATAAGGTACGCTATTTGGAACGCATTAGAGATGCGTCAAGGCACAAAGTCATTTGTTACTACTGACTAGACTAACTAATCACGGAGCTACACTAGCTTGACTAACCACCAAGCTACACTATCTAGCTAGACTATCAAACCACCTAGCTGCTCTAACTAACCACCAAGCTACACTATCTAGCTAGACTAACAAACCATCTAGCTGCTCTAACTAACCACCAAGCTACACTATCTAGCTAGACTAACTACCACCTAGCTACACTGTCTATCTAGACTAACAATCCACCAAGCTACACTATCTAGCTAGACTATAAAACCACCAAGCTACCTATAGCGCGCTCGATTCGGTCTGATGTACCAATAGCGCACTCGATTCGGTCATGAGGCGCCCCGCATCCCGCCGTAAGTCAAGTTTGCCGTCAACTATATCTGTATAGGTGTTTTTTTTAACTGGGACACTTAGGGTAATATGTAGGGTATGGTTTCGCATAGGAGATACAGGAAAACTGTCTTAGGAACCATTTGGTCTTTTTTTGTGAAAACAATTTTGGCATAGAAAATTTTTTGGTCGCTGCTGGAAGAAATCTCTTTGAGAGATAAGTTCGCCCTTTGTACTTAAGTTTATATATATTATTTTGTAATGTTTGTATGTGTGTGTGCAATAAAGTAATAAATAAATAAATAAACTTCTGCTGCTCAGATTTTTTTCTTCCGATATAATGAAATGATCCTTACATGAAACTGAGTCGATCCGCATCAAAAAAATTTTTGATCAAAATGTCTAATTTTTATAGACAACACACGCTTGACCCAAAAAATTTCTATGCTAAAATTGTTTTCACAAAAAAAGACCAAATGGTTCTTAAGAGAGTTTCCCTGTGTCTCCTATGGTTTCGGTTTTAGCCTAAGTGTCCCAGTTAAAAAAAACACTCTGTATAGTTACTAGGTTTATTGTTTGGTTGCAGGAGCTAAACCGGTGGGAGGCGGCGGCGGTGTGCGGGGGGCACTTCAACTCGGTGGAGGACGTGCGGTGGGAGCCGGGGCGGGGGCGGTACGCGGTGAGCGTGTCCGCCGACCAGACCACGCGGCTGCACGCGCCGTGCGCGCGACCGCACGCCGGTACCACTCTTTGTATATACTCTTTTGTCTGTAACTTTTGATAAGTTAGCTCCGTGGTTGCCATTAGTTTCAGAGTAAAGAGATCGTTCCATTTTAAAATTATACGGCACATATGAGATTTCATATTAATTTATTCGGCGGCTAAACACGGCAGATATGGATTTTCATACAATATTGCAGGCCGCTGCTCGCATTTATTTGACCAGTACACCATTTTCGATTTATTACGAAGAGGTCGTCAAATAATGCTCCAAGCATGTTTGAGAAAAAATATTCTTCTTGGTGGTAACGCCCATGAACAACCCATCATTCTAAGCTTAAAGACTAACCCTCCAGGTGCGCGGGAGTGGCACGAGGTGGCGCGCCCCCAGGTGCACGGCTACGACATGACCTCGCTGGCGCTGGTGACCTCGACCACGTTCGCGTCCGCCGCCGACGAGAAGGTCATACGCGTGTTCCGCGCCCCCCACAACTTCGCGCACAACTTTACCGCCCTCGTGGGGGGGCGGCTGGGGGGAGAGGATGAAGTGGGCGGTGAGTTTATATCTTTCATCTCGCTCCAAAAGAAATCCGTGCGAAAAAATTGCAGTTCGATGACACTGCATATAATTATACATCGCTTACTCCTACTGAGAAATGTCTCAGTAGGAGTAAGCGATGTATAATTATATCTAAGGGGTCCTTCAAGATGAGAGTCTAAAAGAGCCCTTCAACCAAGGCCGGCAACGCACCAGCGCCCCCCGGGTGTTGCAGGTGTCTGTGGGCGGCGGTGACCTCTTAACATCAGGAGACCCGCCTGCTTGTTGCCCCCGTAGCAACAAAAAGAAATATGTTCCTTCCGTTGGTGTTCCCATTCTTTATATCTATCTATATGTAACCACGGCCTCAGGACCGGAGGGTGCTTCGGTGCCGTCCCTGGGGCTCTCCAACAAGGCGGTGTTCGCCGCAGACGACGGCGCGCCGTGCACCGCGGACGACAATGATGGGTACTTCGTACCGGTACATATGACGGGTACGTCTCGTATTTCACTTCACACGTCACAAACAGTACTTGTTTACAATTTCGCTGCACTAAATTTTGTTTTATGTCACTGCCGGTAAAAAGCAACCTTATTTTTTACCACTTCGATTCCCGGCTCAGACATGTGGTTTCTCACAAATTTTTGTATGAAGTTTTACTTTATTTTGAAAATAAAGGTTTCCGTTAGTGAAATTTGCTATCATCAATATTTATTTATTTCCCCCGTGTGTATTGTATTGTACGGTCGACCGCACGTCAGTGGAAACAAAAGCAGTATACTACTGGTCTCTCATAATTATGAAACTCCCTAATAGGCTAGGCCAGCTCAAGGTCAAAGTGTTTCCATTCCACTGACGTGCGGTCGGCTGTACTATTGGTACTGTTGTCTGGCAGAGCCGCCCACGGAGGAGACGCTGACGCAGCACACGCTGTGGCCGGAGGTGCACAAGCTGTACGGGCACGGCAGCGAGGTGTTCGCGCTGGACGCGAGCGCGGACGGCGCGCTGGTCGCGTCCGCGTGCCGCGCCACCGCGCCGGAGCACGCCGCCGTGCTCGTCTGGTGCGTACAACCAACTCACACAGCTACCATACACATAACACAGACGTCCGTATACTCATCAGTCTCCCTATATAGTCGTCACATGATATAAAAAGCATATTTAACCTGTTGTCGATTTAGTGTTGCAATCTTAATTGTTCTAAGTATTATCAAAAATAATGTTGCCATGAAGAGCTGTTGATTTAATGTTGGTACATCAGATTAAATAAGCTTTTTACATCATGTGACGACTATACGGACACTGACGAGTGTACCAGCGTCGTACCTTACTAAAAATCTCTAACACATATATATATACATATACATCGAAAACTCGCGAGAATTCCAGTACATTTTTTCCATTGGGCGGAAATGGGTTTTCCATTCGCACTGCCGTTCGGTGTGAATCGTACTTAAAAACTATGTTTCGTTTGCGGTTGATGTTTGTATCTATTACTAGGCAACTTGGCACAATTTTGTAAAAAAAATGTTTGGCAGCACTAAAATTGTTTCTATCCTTGTCACACAGTATTATGAATATAAAGACGACACTCTATAGTGATGTGAAAAATTAATAGTGTGCCTAATGTATGAACTATCTCACAAATTATCTTTCTTAAAGAAGGACCAGAAACATCCGGTTCCAAGGACCAAAAACTATATCTCTTTCCAGGGAGACGACGAACTGGCAACAAATACAGAAGCTCTTCTCCCACCAGCTGACCATCACGCAGCTGTCGTTCTCGCCGGACAGTCGGCACCTGCTGTCGGTGTCGCGCGACCGACGGTGGACCTTATTCTCAAGGCAGGACGGCCTCAAGTTGGACGTGGTGGCCGGCACGGACAAGACCAACGGTGTCCACACGAGGATCATATGGTGCTGCGCGTGGGCGCCGCAGGGGGAGGTGTTCGGCACGGGGTCCAGGGAGGGGAAGGTGGGTTCTTTTAAGCGGTCCCTACACGATCATGCGGCATGACATGCGTTACGTGCTGTCACTCATGCATGACCGTTTGATTGTAGTGATTGACGCGAATGACATGCAAACTACGTGCTGGTCGTTGATTGACAATCGCGCGTGCTCTTCACTGTACTAAGTGATTGATAGCAAGCATGAGGGTCCATCATGCAGCATGATAATTCACGTAAACGTAACGCATGTCATGCCGCATCATCGTCTAGGGACCACTGTTTGTACCTTGATTACTGGTGTTTTGCTTGGTTCAAGAGAAAGGGTTTTCTACTTTTTACTGCAATTTTATTAAGTTCACGTGTACAAGTAATGGAGGCGTACAGACAAGAAGCAATGGCGGAGCGAATGAATGAGTGAATTGAATGATGGTTGAATGAATGAATCACAAACAATAGAATGAATGGATTGTGTTGGCAACAACCGATTTAGCGTCTTTACTTTTTATATACCGCTTATCCACCGTCTTATGAAAACAAACTTTGTTTGCGTCTCGGCCACATGTGCGAGGCGGTACTGTAGCAGCATTAACAAGTTTGTATTATCATTGACATTCAAATAATCGACTTTTTTTTTAGCTTTCTTACAACGATGTTTAATGCGAGTCTTTTTTATTTTCTGTCATTCATATTTTTAGATTTCTTCTGGTAGTTTGTTGCAGAAGCGTATGCTACCACTAGTATATAAATTTGACAGGTCTGTTGGCGTAATGGTAGTGACCCTGCCTACTGCGCCAAAGGTCGTGGGTTCGATTCCCACCCGGGACCAACATTTGTGTGATGAGCTGAGCATAACTGTTGGTTTTCGGATTCTGGGTGTTTGTATGTATTATAATATTTATTTAAAAGTATTTAAGTATGTTTATCAGTTGTTGAGTACCCATTTACAAGCTTCGGCTTAGTTTGGGACTAAACAGCCGTGTGTGAATTTGTCCAAACATTATTATTATTATTATTGTTGGCGACTGGCTGGTGAAGCCATATAATAATTTTATATTTTGAAGTGAGGCTTTGTTCTTTTGGTTTTTATTATTATTGATTGTCAGTGAATTGCTATGGTTGCCTTTTTATAAATATCAAGGACATTCGAACCTCTTTTGTCGCGCGCGCGCTCTCTGTGGAGATCGCATCTTGCAAATTTAGTATGGGAAACAATGAAAAATTCTGTGTCAAAATCAGGGGGGGTGCGGACAAATGAAGCGGATTAGCGGGAGGAAGTTGCTCATACAAATTTATATGGAGTTTGAAAATGAGAATGTGTGAGTGAGTATCAATTTCGATATACATTTGGCACGATTTTGGCACTCCCTAAAATGATTTTGTTACTCATCCATATGGGAGTAGCTTTTTTTTTTAATTCATGATAAATATAATTTATATCGCTTTGCTTTTCAAGTTTGTATCGTATTGTATCGTCGTTAACAATTATAAATGGAGTTAATATATTTTGCAGGTGTGTGTATGGTCAAAATCAGACGCCGCGAGCCAGACCTCCCTCCGCCAGTACGCGTTGCTGGGCAAGCCGCTGGAGCTGGCCGGCGCGTCGGTGACAGCGCTGGCATTCGCGCCGATACCAGTAGAACACGCCACTGTGCTCGCCGCTGGCTTCGAGACCGGTATCGTCAGGTTGTACAGATTCGAGATTGACCAATGGAACTTGTTGTACGAGATGGACAATAGGTAAGTTACATTTTTAGTATCTTTTTAGGCGCTCCGGCCATTTTGGAAACCAGTTGCGAAAAGAGAAATATTTTTCTTTATTCGAAACCCGGAGCGTCAGTGGCGTCGGGGGATAAGACGCGGCCTATCATATCGAAAGTTCCGACGAATTGGTTTTTTCTCGAAACTTAAGTACATTTACTGACTACTCTCAAACGGAGAAGGAAAACATCGTGAGGAAACCTGCATACGCCGAAGGAGGAAATCTTAGGCGCATGTGAAGTCCACCAAGCCGCACTGGGCTAGCGTGGTGGACTATAGCCCGAACGCCCTCGTTGAGTTTGTAGGCCAGCATTAGGGACATGTTAATAGGCTGTTGATTGATTGACTAAAAACCCAAGTTTCCTAAAAAGAAAAAATATTCTGGGGAAATTTGCATGGGAGTATCGGTTTTTTCAAAGGTAGGGAAATAATAATTGTAATGTTTAAAAATTACAATTATTAATTTCTTAATTATTTGTTAATTAACAAATTAATTTTAATTATTAATTAATTTTAATTTGAATAACTTTCAGTGTACTTTAAAACCCGGACAAAGTCGCGGGGCATCGGCTAGCGAGGTATACAAGTATTAAAAATACCAACGTTATCCATCTTGTATTTCCAGCGCGGCCCATCACCTGACTGTGAAGAGGTTGGTGTTCAACCCTCAGCCGGAGGAGACGTCGCGCGCCGGCACACGAGTGTTGCTAGCCAGCTGCGGCAGCGACCACTTCGTCAGAATACACAGTGTTGCCATATCGGCTTCTCAATAAATAATTATCATTCCCGACAACTTGCAGCTGTACATAGTATATGTAATAATAAAGAGATAAAAACTGGTGGATAATTTGCACGCTTATCTTTTAAATGTTGCGAAGAACCAAATGATAGCGGGGTGTAAAATACACCTAACGCCATCTATTGACAAACTTTAAAACTAAGAAACGGGCATGATTAGAACGGGTTAAAAAATTTTGAATAACATTTAAATAGAATATAATTTATAACGCGGATGAAGTCGCGGGGCATCGGCTAGTAGTATATAAAACAAACTCGCTTCCCGGGTCTGTCTGTCCCTCTGAGCGCTTAGATATTGATTGATGTTACTTTATTGCACATTTTAAAAATTTCAGAAAAAAAAGAAAAATAACTGACGTACAGTATTGTACATCTAGACGGTTTTGTCGCTAAGAGCGATTCCTTCCAGAAAAGCTTTGTACACTTAGATATTTTAAACTACTTTTTTTTGATGCGGTTTTCACTGTATTTCAGATAATTTCGACCGGGTGGTTTATAGCTGTAACATAATACATGGATGTTATTTACAGAAAATGTTAAAAAACGTCAGTTTCGTAAAATAAGTATAATTTTGGGCGGCTGACTAAACTTTACGAGATAATTTACACAATTATCTCGTAAAGTCCTCAAAAAAGCCCGTGATGGCATTGTCTGTACATAGAAGTGATAGTTACCTGCTTCAAAAATCCGTACGAAGTCGCGGGCAACAGCTAGTTTGTTCTAATTCGTGGGGACTTTTTGGCGGAATTAAAAAACACGGTTAAGAAAGCGTGTTGTTAAATGATTATTTGAATGATAGAGGTCTGGTATTAATGTTAATTCAGCCTCGCAGTCTGTTTATTTAATAATTTATTGTACACACAAAACATTAACAGAATACAAATACAAAACAGAAAGTATGTACAAATGGTGAGGCTTATCTCTTTATGAGATTTCTGCCAGCCTACCAGTGACAGGAGAGAAGTGTGACAGGGCAGACAGTGTGTACTAATAAACTAAATAAACTACAATATAACATAAATATCCATAAAGTATAATACATATAATTTATCCTACATACATAATATACTACATAATGGATACATAAATATATACACACATATATATATAATATATACCTTTATGCTTATGGATCAAGAGAGAGGTAATGCTCCTTCACTCGCTTCTTAAAGATTGCGACTGACTGGCTGTCGCGTATGTCAGGGGGATGTGAGTTCCACAGCCTGACTGCATGTACCGAAAAGGAATAGGAATAAAAGTCGGTAGAGTGTGAGGGAATTCTGTTATACAAACTTGATGTTAATAGATGTGTTGCGGATGTTTGTTGCGCCGCTTGTGAGCGCTATCACCCAGGAAGCGGTGGTAGATAAACATTGTCGTGTATAAATGTGGCCTCAATATGTGTCTACCGAAGTTAGATCCCAGGCTGGACCATGTACCAATGGGTTTTTCTCGAAACTTAAGTACATGTACTGACTACTCTCAAACGGTGAAGGAAAACATCGTGAGGAAACCTGCATACGCCGAAGAAGAAATTCTTAGGCGCATGTGAAGTCCACCAACCCGCACTGGGCTAGCGTGGTGGACTATAGCCCGCACACCCTCGTTGAGAGGGTAGGCCTGAGCCCCAGCAGTGGGGAGATTAATAGGCTGTTGATGATGATGATAATTTGTCTCGTCCTACAATAAAACAGCTGTAAATAATAGAACATTCACTATATTTACACATTGTATAATAAAATAATTCAAATATACATCTTACTTATCGCGACCGATGTACTACAAAATAGTATTTGTAAAGCTACAAAGTGTACAATTTTTATTTTGCAAACATTATCATATGTAAATAATAATCTCAACGTCTATATTTGCGACAAAAATCCATTCAAAAATATAAATTTTATTTTGTATAACGATATGTAATATAAATACCAACATTTTAAAAATGCATTTTTTAAATTTAAATATATAATTTGGACTTTTACCAAACTTTGGGCGAAATATTTCTTTAATATATGTTTACTTCTTCTGCAATGAAGGAGGGTTTTGTCTTATAAGAATAATGTACTGCCAGTGTACTACGATTAAACTGTGCGCCTCGGCAATCTTCGTCTGTCTTCGTAAATACGAACGTGAGATGAACAGCTCTATACTTCCAAACCGCACGTGCTATGTTCGTGACTGGCTAGGCCTGACCACGTCAGATCGGGTCCTACTGTACGCCAATAATTAGTGCTTAATTTATGCCAATTAGTGCCCAAAAATCAGAATTTGTGCCCCAGTAGTTGCGGACATATAACGGTTAGAAAGTGGTCCCGCTGGGGTCACGGACATGGTTAGGTGCAAGGAGGCTATTGGTGGAATATTCAGACAAATTCGAAAACACGAAGATTGCTGAGGCGCACAACTTAAATCTTTTTAATAATATAAAAGAAAATCTGTATCATGGATGCGTTTGTCCCACCCTGATAATCTTGTAGGACAAAACTTTCCCTTTAAGCGGATCCCAGACACATGCCCTCAATATGCAAACGCGCTTGCGCTTGTCTGTCTCACATACATTTTATAGGGAATATAACAGGCCGCCACCGCCACCGCAGGCCGCGTGTCTGGGATCCCCATTACTAGGGGCGAACTGACCCCGACTCATTTTTATATACCTACATTTATCATTCTGTGCCGCCAACCGGTCGCAAAACCCTAAATGTACTTGGGTGAATCAACTTTTGTTTGTTTTTTTAGTATGTCTGAAAACAGGATCTTATCTTGCTAAAATCACTTATTTTAATAGCTACAACTCTCAGATAATTAATCGATCAATACGAAAGTCTAAGGGCCTCTTACACCGCTTGCTGATAAAGTCCCAGTAACCCTATCTGCAGGTTATTTGACAGATAGCCTACTTTTTTGGTTTCACAGGTATCTGATTGCCTATATCTAATATATTTTATATAGTCTATCACACAGATTTATCTGATAGATTAGTTTATCATTAAGATTATTATCTGTAACAATATCAGGAAGCGGTGAAAGCCCTAAATAAAGAATTTTAGGTACATTGGTTAAACGATTGGTTATCCAGCGGACTAAGCCTATTTTCCTTACAAAACTCGGGACAAAATTGTCCGCTGGGTCTCCCCTAAAAATTTTGATCCTTTTTTCATTTCAAATAGTTCTCAGCATTTTTTCATATTGCCTATAAACCTAAGTATCTGATACTTATCGATTTTCAACGAATTGATCATAGTAATCAACTTTTTTCCTATATCCTTCACGTTACAAAACAAAGTTGATTGACCCACTTAACAATTAGCTCATTTTAAACTTAAACATAATAAGAGGAAGCACTTTAACAACAATTTCATTGTTCTATCACACGGTTTACTTAGCAGTTATTTTTAATAATAAAAATTACAACTTCAAAGATAAACAACATCTTACGGCTACGGATGACTTCAGGCACTTTCGAGTCTTAAAATTAATACCCACCTTATTAGACAATAATAGACTTACAAATATAATAATATAAAATATACGCGTCGGCGACGGCGGGCGCGCACTGGGCCCGCACGGCACAAAGTAGAAACGAATGGCTACGCCTGGAGGAGGCGTACACCCGACAATCGGGGACATATAATTAATCCAGTGTCAGACACATACATGGAACATCAATAAATAATTCTATTAATGTATAATATATAAAATTAAAAATAAATAATAATATCAATTTGAAATGAATAAATAGAATATGTAACATAATTTTATGAAACAGAAAAGAATGACACTTCAAGAGATTTTTTTTGCAAGGCATTATTAAGTAGTTAAATAAAACTTGTTATTGAGTTATATTTTTTTTAGATGTCAATAAAGGCTTTTTTATTTTTATTTTATTTTATTATTTAAAATATACGCGCCAATAGATAAGGCACTACATTTAGCCGATTCTGACCAAACCGGGTTGTACCGGCTTGTACAAGACACGTTTTCTTCGTGTAAAAACAAACTCATCGCATGCGCATAGTGCCTTATTGGAGATTTGTAGTATGTATATATATAGGTATTGTCGTACATATAGGTTTTAACAATGTTATATGGTTTCAAAATGAGATCTTTACTTGTGATGACAATGTCAAAGGTAACCCATAATAAAAACAAATTTGTGAACTTTCGCCTGGGTTTATGAAGATATTGGATCCTGATGAATGAACTGAGCAAGATTTTTTTATATTCCTAGTCCTAGGTACACCTAGATAGTTATTATAATCCTTACGTAGTCGCGGTTTTTAGTTATGGTCGCGTATGGTTGCTGAAATTGAGGAATTTCGTCAAATTTTCACTGCGTCCAGTGAATCACATTCACAAAACATCCGTTCACAAAAGTCGCTTCGATTTTTTCTTCACAAAACATTCCGTTCGTAAAACAGTTTTACAGGCACGTTTTGAGAATAGGACTTTATTTATTAAAGCTTAGAAAACCACTCGGTTTCGAACTTCTAGTTGATAGAGTTAACTTGGTGCAAATTACCTCAAGGTAGAACGTCCACCCAGGAAAAAGGTCGAATTTCCATTCCGATACAGACAGACATTTTGCAAATATAAAATATGTGGTTATGCTCAGAATCATCAGCATGCCTACGAATTTTCGTCCATTTTGGAGAGTTTGGCTCTGAAAGATTCCCTTGTAAGATGAAGCGACCAAGTCCTGTATTCAACAACGCGCGTAACAATACTTCCCCGCCTCACATCCTTAGCTCTGGTCCTCCCGTGCTGCACTGGTTTCCTGAGAATAGGCGCGTGAGGATTACTCTACACACATTTCTTTCTTGCTCTTTTTCTTCTTATATTTAAGCGTATTCTTCATTCTTATTAGAAAATTTCTTGTCCTACTGCTCGATCTGGAGCTGGAGTTGCCCAGGTGGTCGATCCCGTTCATGGAGACGCTCATGGTGGGGCTGTGGGGCAGGGCCAGCAGCGCCGCGTACTGCGGCGACATGCCGTTTGAGGAGTTGGAGTGCATGGACAGCTCAGTGATGTTGAGCGACGAGAACGAAGAGTTTATGGATGTGCCGTTCAGTCTGGAACAAAGGAAAGGCAGCTAATTACCAATACGACTGAGTTAAGAAAGATAATGGATGAGGTTAGCGCAGGACCGGTCGTCGTGGAGATCCTTGGGGGAGGCCTTTGTCCAGCAGTGGACGTCTACAGGCTGATATGATGATGATGAAGAAAGATAATGGAGTCGATTCGGAGTGCGCACGACTAAACTAAATTTAGTCTATAGTGCTCTTTTTTATCTGTAGAATAAACAAGAAAGAGATGGCATGTATTTTAGAACTGTCAAATTAGTTAAGTACTGTCAGACAGGGAATTTTAGGCGTATCCCAGACACACGAGGCCTGCGGTGGCGGCCTACCGCAGGCCGCAGCCTCAATATGCAAACGCAGGCCGCGCGTGTCTGAAGTCTCATACATTGCATAGGGAATACAACAGGCCGCCACCGCAGGCCGCGTGTATCTGGGATACGCCTTAATCGCCATGTTTTATGTTGCAATGGAAAGCTAGTACATTTTCTAGTGACTGACAGGACCATAGAGTTAGTATACTAGCTACTACTGTATACTAACAACTCTCTGGACAGGACTAATTTGATATTTCTAAAATTCATGTCATCTCTTTCTTATTTCTACAGATAAAAAAGAGCACAATAGACTAAATTTACCTAAGTCGTGGGCACGTCCGTCTGCCGGACGAAATGCTAATTTTGAAACGAATCCAGACGAATTGTAGAATAGAATACAGACAAATTGCGAACCGGACAAACTGCGTACAATCCAATTTTAGTACTCTACCCTTCAATGCTGACTACATTGGTATAGGATCTACCGTTTACACTACCCGTGCACAGCGTACCACAGCGGCAGGTGCAAGTAGGCAGGTGTGTGTACCTGGGGAGCGGCGCGTGCACGTCGAGCGAGTACCCGAGCCGCTGCCAGAAGTCGTAGGAGGTCTTCCCGCCGGGCGCGTGGAAGTACAGCTTGTGGTAGAAGGTGACCTGCGGCGGGAGCACGCAGTAGCGGTACATCACGGGGACTATCTTCGGCTTCTTCATCTCTGCAACCAACATACGGGTTTTATTATTATTATTGCACAAAACTATCGTTTTCATGGAGTCAGTCCAGGGACCGCCACCCCCGTCTATCTTATCTTATCTTCTTAGGGGGCCAGGAATACCTGGCGACACTTCGACCCTATGGGATCTGTTGTGCCAAACCCCTGTCCGCCAAACGGTGCCCCAATCCATTTTTTGGTGGACTTCACATGCGCCTTAGAATAGTAAATACCAGTCTTTGGCGTATGCAGGTTTCCTCACGATGTTTTCCTTCAACGAAAAACCTGTGGGTATTTTAATAAACCGTACTTAAGTTTCGAAAGATTCATTGGTACGGGCCAGGATCGAACCCACGACCTCATGAACGTGAGGCGAGTGCACAACCAACTAGGCTACCACGGCTCTTCACCCCCGTCTAAGAATTAATAGGATGTTTTTCTTCACTGTTCGAGTGCAGGCAGTAAATGTACTTAAAACCTATTGGCACATGGCCCGGCCGGAGATCGAACTCGATCCTTTCGACAGGCGACCAGGCCACGTCTTCTCTACTACGCCACTGACGCTCTCTACATACGTATACTGCTCAAAAGTTTTAGGCACTTGATCATAGACACATTAATAATCATTTGATTACAAGTCAAAAAACAATAATAAAATTATTTGTACTTGTCCACTGCTGGACATAGGCCTCCTCCAAGGCGCGCTACTGAACCCGAACATCGGTACTACGACTCGGGCCTCTGGACAGGCCTCGTCTTCCCCACCCCGCACGCCACTGCGATTCCGTGCTGACAGATATGATCCAACAAATAATGCTGATGATGAGTTACCGATGCCGACGGCCTGCGCGTAGTCCATGTAGAAGTTGTTGGCGGGGCTGGTGAGGAACTCGGGCGAGTAGATGAGGATGATGCGGTGGCAGCGCTCCGAGGAGATGAGCCGCGCCACCGGCGTGTACGTCGTCTGGTGGTCCGGCAGCAGGTCGTCCTCCGTGCACATCTGCACAACCAACACATTATTATTTCATTTAGCATACAACTCAACGGGCGAGCGCGTACACAACGTGCAAGCGCGTGCAGTAAAAGACCGAGGCCTGTTCTAGGGCTTCTAGAACAGGGATGGGATTAGTTGCCTTATTATAATAAAATCCCAGTTGCTGCCACCATCTTTAGAAAATTTAAACGTGACCGGGTGACCAACCAAATAATTTTTTTTAGGTCAAAACATGAATACGAGTCGTACATAATATAACATCCAAGATAGCGGACATGCAATTTTAGTATAATATCGATCGATCGATCATACTTTCGAGGTCTTTCGGGTTTGGTGTACCATGTCTATCCGTCCATATGAATAAATGCACCTTGTATCCTTTCTCCCGCATGCGTATGAGCATCTCGTCGACGAACTGCCGGTCCTCCTGCGCGTACAGTATGTACGCGTGGTAGAACTGCGGCCCGCCGTGGATCTTGTCGTCGAACGTGATCAGGTCCTCCTGGATCTCGTCGTCGGGCACCGTCAGCGCCTGGCAGCCGCGCACCGCCAGCGCGCCAGACCTCACCGGCTGGTCCACTGCAATCATCGTTTACTATCAGTGGAAACTGCGGTTAACAGTTTATAAATTAAGTGGTTTTTTGTGTGTTTGTAATAACGAAAAAAAAAACTGCAGGTTTAAAAAAATCAATGAAATAAACTTTTTTTACATTAATTTTTCGGGTTGTTTCACCAACTGGACACGCGGGACTGGACATGCGTGTCCAGATAGTGAAGCATGGTTTAAACTCCTTTTTGCTTTTCACCAACTGGACACATAAATTTCTTTTATAAAGAAAATACAGGCAGAATAGAAAAGGCTGCGTCGTCTTTTTTTAAGTAAGCCTAATTTTTCCTATTTACTCATGTCCATTCCTGCATGTCCAGTTAGTGAAAAACTCAATTTTTCAAGTAAGCCTGAAGATAATTTTTATATGATTCTTATACTTACAAATAAGAGTCCCCTGCGCTTGAAGATTAACAAAATCATCAAATATATCATATCTGTCTATCCGCTGCACGAACTCCAGCAGTCGTCCAATGGTGGCCGAGCCATCCTTCTTATTAATCCAGTGATCTATCACCTTGGCAGTCTTGTCTTTGTCGAAGGAGCCCGCTATTTCGGACGATATGTTCACTAAGGTCGCTAGACCTCTCCAATCTCTGTGAACAAGTATGAAACATAATCATCATATCAGCCCTCGACTTCCACTTCAGAACATTAACCTTCCCAACTGAAAGTCACCACACCGGCCCCCCACCCTCTGCCTTTAGCCGCTTGCCACCAACATACACCATAAAAACAAGTGTTAGAAAAAAAATTCATGCACTCTACTTCTTGGCAGTGTTTTTTGTCAATATTAGCTGTCAACATTCTTTAAACACTTTTGAGTCAATGGACAAAGTCTTCAGTTTCTTTGGTAGGTAAACTTGTAGCTGCAATCTTAGTTATAACATTCATACCAAAAACACTTCTATCTCAATGAATGAGTTCCAAAGAACTCTACATCTTTTCAAGTCTTCAAATGATTGGAACAGTTCTTTAAAGTGGTACTTACCTAGGTATGTAGTGGCTATCTAGCTATACAGGTAAATCTACCTGTAGTGATTGGTTGTACCTACTCCCACAAGGAAAGATCTATCTTACTAATGTTATTTGGCTTGTGGCCTCGTGGGTTGTTATCTACCATGCAGTACTGCTGGTCTGGTGTTGGAGATTTCTGTTTACCTTAGAACATTCTTTAAATACATTTAGACATAGGTACATACATTCATAAAGATTTCTTCATTATGTTTTCCTTCATTCATACTCAACTTACTAAAATATTGAATAGGTTGGGCATATTAGCTCTCAAATGGACGAAAACGGACGGACGAAGCACCCTAGGGGTTCCTTGTTATCATTTATGGATGGAATCCAAAAAAAAAACAGGACAACCAATAAAACCAAAGAATATAGAGCTGAATAGGTAGGTACACTATGTTGTTTTGTAAAGTTTTGTTTACTCACAGCAAAACATTGATGTTTTTTTACATCAATATTACTTTACAGTAAGTTACGTAAAGACAGAAACTTAATTCTTGTAAGATACTAGTCCCTGATCAGTATTGTTCAAGAGCAAAACATTAAGTTCGTAATGTTATCATTGTTATGAAAATAGATTCCGTAAAAACTAGTTTCAATAACAGGCCAGTTGCCTGGCGGCATCATAATATGTTTAAAATTATTATCGTCTAATCACTATTTGTTTAGATAAAGTATAAAATTACCTGGGAAGTTTATCAGGGCCCTCGCTGAGCAGTATTTTGGTGGTATCGAGCAAGCAATACAAAAGAGTTCGAGCATCATATGTGAGTGAAGTCAGAGGCACTGTGTGCAGGTCTATCTCACCCTCCATTTTTCACACCACTCGTTGGCTTTATTTACTTACTAGCCCATGAATATCAACAAAAATAAGTTTATTTCCAGATAGAATTCATTTTTTGTAATCATCAATCGAATCACAGAATTTCGGCCGAGGCTATTTTCACTAAAGATTTGTTTTTAATTTATTTGAAGGCAAAGGAAAGTGATGTTCATACATCCTTCAAAAGCATTAGTTTTTTTCCTGTAGTTTGTCCCAGAGGATAAGAAACGCTACGAAATAAAATTTAATTAGTATAGTTTTTCATGTTTTGTTCCAAAATATTTATAATGATGGCATTTTTATCATATAATTTCTTTGTTTCATTATTTATATTAAAAATTCCTTGATTTTAGGGGAAAATACAGCAGGCAACACCAAAATCTTTAGTGAAAATTATTTTGTTTACATTTCGCCATACAAATCTCCATTTGTTATGGCTATTTATACTATAGTAAACTACATATTTCCATGGCAACGTGGGGAAATTGTTGGGGTAGCCCGTCTTAACCAGCAATGATTTCCCAAAAAATTTTGCATGGTTTTTTGGTGACATTTCTATCTCAAAAGTGGCTATTTTCAGTTTCCTTCCTTGTGAATAATGACTAAAATGAGGTTTTACTTAGAGAGTTTGCTTGAACTGAGTCGACCTGTGGCTAAATCGCCATAAAATGTTCAATTCTGAGGTTATGGCTCCAACAAGTTGACGATGATGCCAATGTCACGGTGATCGACGAGATCCTTGGACGTATACTATCTAATTTGTGACGAGAGACCTCATTCATTCCACCGGTTGGTGTGTACACTTGGAAGCACTCCAGCTCCGCCACCGCAGAGGTTCATGCCACACTTGAACCAGTTATTTTACAAGAGAGTTGCACTTGGTGTTTGGACTCGTTGCGGAGCAACAATGCGGCACCGGCACGGGATGCAAGATGCCTAAATACCTGTGTGTGCCTACCATTGTGGCTGGGCGCGCCGTACAAGGTGTAGGTAGTTACGTCCTTTGTTCAACCTACTGGAGAAGTGTTTCCCAGTTACGCTAGTCACTGGACCTTGGGTCTCACACACTGGTTGTAACATTCTTGACAATTGTTTCAGGATTCACGTACCATCTTGGATTTTCCTAGCTACCGCCTTGGATGTCTATCATATTTTTAATAAATTGCATGTAGTGTGGGGAAGCTGCCTTACAATGGATGAAAGCTGTCTTTCTGCAACCTTGTTAACCATAAGGCCAGTGAAATATTAATAAGTACCTATTTGACATAAGGGAGGTGCAATTTTTAAAAATAAAACACAAATATACAAAAGTACTTAATTCTTTAATAGTTTTCTTTATTGAACCTAGATACCTACCAATCTGCTGGCTATAGGCCACCAACAAAAGACCAACCGCTACAGAGTGTCACAAGTTGGTGTAGAGGCTTCCATGTCCACTAGAAGGGAAAGAGCATCTATTTACCACACTATGCGACCCTACCTCAATCTATATCAAACCTACAACATCCATCTGCACATCTAACTCAGGATTATGTTATGAGCCTATCCCGGGAGCATGCGGTTAATGCCAGATGCTGGATTGTCGTTCCGTTCCGGTGTCACACCAGCCAGCAATTCTGCTGCAAGGACCCAAGGCCCAGTCTTACAGTAGGATGACAGGGGGTAGTATTAATATTTCATTTTATTATAAGGCAACTATACTATATAATACTATACTATAACTATACTATATGACTGACCTGTTGGCTCAGTTGGTAGTGACCCTGCCTACTGCGCCAAAGGTCGTGGGTTCGATTCCCACCCGGGCCAACATTTGTGTGATGAGCATATCTGTTGGTTTTCGGATTCTGGGTGTTTGTATGTATTTAAGTATGTATATCAGTTGTTGAGTACCCATCCACAAGCTTCGGCTTAATTTGGGACTAAACAACCGTGTGTGAATTTGTCCAAACATTATTATTACTATAGTGACCCATAAACATAAAAGTACCTTAGCCTACTTAATACTGATAATTCTTACACTTAAAAATTAATTTCAAATTAATTTGCTAATGGCCCAGCCGGGGATTCGGGACTTTGGACCTTTTGATATGATAGGCCCCGTAATTGTATTAGTCTGTCTCGCTACCCTAAGCAACGGAACATTACTCCTACTGGCCAAAAGTCGGAACTCAGGAACACATCTTTGTGTTGGGGACTCGGAGTCTAAAAAGCTAAATATGCCGCATACATTTTAGTGTGTCCATGGGAGTAGAAAATAAAACAAAAAAACACTAATTTTAAAGAATTTGTTTTTTGTTGTGAATGAAACCAAGGTTGGACTAAGGCTGATTTATTGTCACTTCACCCACCTTGATACAATACTTTAATTAAACCATAATAATTTTTTCTAAATGTAACATACCTTTTTATCCATTTTCATTTCAAATTATTTGTATTATAAACTCACATTTTACTAATTGATTATGCAACACTTAGTTCTCACTTCCCATACACAATGTAAACTACCTAGTAATTGTATAATTATAGGCTTAGCCCTAGACATAGTACATACAGATCTTGATTGATTAGAAAGCACTAATTTCTGTGATTTTATTATACAAATTATCTGCGTAATGTAAACTACGTCAGCATAGCTAGCACTGCTTAATCGATTGCAACAAATCTGCCATGGAATTTCACTGTGCCCGTCATCGACTCTGATGTCCACTATCCTCGTCCAGCGCTGTCAGCCGCACACCGACGTCATGGGGCCCACGGGGTTGGAGTGGAGAAAAGGGGGCGCTGAAGAAAAAAAAAAACGAAAATATTCCAGCGGACCACCCCAAAGGTTAGGTTCGTTAGGTTACTGGTGCCCCTTGGAGCGACAGTACCTTTAATCAATCAAGAGTAGCCTGTTGGAAATCAATAATGTCAATGTAATTGTATTATTTATGTAATCCAATTAATTTTATGTAAATGTAACGTATTTGTCCAAATGTAATTGCATTAGTTTAAGCTTAAGTATGTATTTGCAGTGCCCTCACAGGGTCCTTGTTGTACCTCCTAACTAAATACCATCTAATGTTATATTAATGTACAAGGAAGCAATAAACTATCTGAATCTGAAGGAGGTAACAAGGAAGAGCGATGTGTGTCATAGGGTAATTTTCATTGAGCCCCCTTTTGTCCACACTGACCCACAGCGCGTGCCCCGGTCGCTTCTCTCGCTCTGCGCCACCGCATGTGACCCGGTCTCCAACCGCACCAGGGTCGTCGGGTCCGCGGGCTCGCCCGCTCCCACGACGCCTTGCTGTCATCCTCTCTGCACGTCCCGCAGTGCGGTGCGAGACCACCAGCTACTGTGACGCGCGCGGGCCGCCCGCCGCACCGCACCACGGCGCTGCCGGCTCCACGGGCCCCGCCCGCACCCGACGAACGAGTAACATCGCGTCCCACTGCGAGACAGTGCTCAATATCCTTGGACGTATACTATCTAATTTGTGCTCAATACTGTCCGTCCACCGCTTCTAAAAAGATTTTTTTTTACAATAGTGCAAAAAATAATTTAAAAAAAAAACAGACGATCGATCGATGGTAATAATTCATAGACAAAGTAGACCAACGTTGTCTTTTTTTTTCCAATGCCTAGACGTGGAAGAATTTCAGTCACACTATCAATCAGGCGTCAATCGCACTAAGACTGACGAAAAATATCAAAATACTCAGAAATCCATCAGTCCAATCCAACAATCCGTGGGTTAAGGCCGTCACAGAAGTAGCTATAATATATATTATAGCAAGGGTCCGCACACGTAGCGTTAAATATAATTTATATTTGGATACATTTTCATATATTTTGATATATTTTCATATATTTTGCCTTCATTTCTTTGACGGTCGGCGTAGGAGGTGCACGCACGTTTTCTTTACAATTTTATGACTTTATCTTTATCATGTGTTTCATTTTTAAGTAGGTACAGTAAATCATGGGTCCAACAAGTAAAATGCTAAAACTGATACGCTCAGTAACTATAATTCAATATAGGTATACGTATAGGCATATGTATAGGTAGGTATAGGTATAGTGTAGCGTAGCGTAGCACACTATGCTATGCTATGCAATGCTATGCTACGCTATGCTACGCTATACCTATACCTATACCTAAACCTATACCTAAACCTATACCTAAACCTATACCTAAACCTATACCTAAACCTATACCTAAACCTATACCTAAACCTATACCTATACCTAAACCTAATCCTAAACTTATACCTAAACCTAAACATATACCTAGTCAGTACATCTGTGACACGACATCGCGCTTAGCCCGTCGTTTTTTGAACATCATGTATGTCAAAAATATACGAAAACATATCGAAATATATAGAAATATGTCCAGCTATAATTTATATTATAGCTACGTGTGCGGTCACTTGGAGATTTGTATAGAAAATATACGGAAATATACCGAAATATGTTTATATTACGTCTGTGACGGCCTTGATGGATCGGACTAATACAAAATTGACCGCGTAACCGGCGTCAATGAAAGAACGAGGAAAGAACCAGGATTATGGAACGGACTGGATTTGGCTGTATGGTCCTAAATACCTTTACCTAAAAAATGCTTTTATCACACTCAATGCAGGCAACAGACCAAAATGACATTCAATGCAGCCAACAAACCAAAATGACACACAATGCAGCCAACAAACCAAAATGACATTCAATGCAGCCAACAAACCAAAATGACACACAATGCAGCCAACAAACCAAAATGACATTCAATGCAGCCAACAAAACGAACCCAACCCAGCCAATGACCTTTGACCTTTGAATTTGACCTTAGTGAAAATAGCTCTTTCGCAGAATTTCCAAGAATCCAAGAATGAATGACTGAATGAACAATATATCATTCGATCACTCATTTCATTCATTAAATATCAAATATATTTTTTAGAAAATGCAAAGATATCTAACATTATAAAGCCAAATCATAAATGAATGGAGTTTTTTGGCCTACACCTCCAGTCCTACACCACATAAAGTGCGAAGCCCGACCGACCCAGAGACCGATATGACAGGAGGACGACCACCCGACAGACCCGATGACTGGAGGACCCAGAAAACTAATTATCACCATCTCTATTAAGGCTATTGTACATCCGCCCAACGAAATATTATGCAAATACAATTATTTCCATGCATCCGCCTTTTTTTTTGAGAATAATTGGGATCTACTAACAAATGCGGCTGCACTAACAAACCGCTGTGTTGCAGCTGGTTTCTGACGAACTATTACTGCTTCTAGTGATTCGCAAAATATTACAGAAAGATTATGGGTTTCTGTGTTGTATCCGCCTTTGTATTTACGCATCCTGGCCACACCTGTAAAGGAAATTGAAACAAAACTAAGTTTTGAGACGCTTTATTGTCATTCACAAGTGCATTCACTAACTCGCTACTATCTACCTGTAATATACATGTTACATACACAACAAGTTGCTGTAATACATTTTAGGGCTCTCAGCAATCAACAGTAAGACACTCCTAGAAAGTCTTCATAAAAATTAAGTTATATGGGCTTCATCAGTGATCTAAAATTTATAGAACCACGGCGTTTTCTTCCAATTCAAAAAGCATTCTTGCATTTTTAGCGGTGGATGCACACTCGTATAGTCGAGTTCGCCAAGATAGCTTCAGTTCTATCAAGTTTTCTTTTCAGTTGTTAAATAATTTGTAATATGGACTCATTAGTATTATTTTGATAATTAAATAGACCTTATTGTTTTATGACGTACAAATAAATATCAACCTTTGGGTGGCACACCACTTTATTGGCCGACTGTATGTTGTGGCTACGAAAGATACGCGAAGAAGTGAGACTATTCAAGACATGGCTTAAAAGTCTTGTAACCAAGCCACAATCTCAAAAAAAATAGACGCGTAACAAATCGAACAACACATTCACAACCTCTCGCATAGACAACGTCCCACAAAACGGCCATTCAAAATTAACTAGGTATGATTTATATACAGGTTGTACATTTTACGTTAAACAAAAAAATTGGGTTTATAAAAATAAGTGACATACGGTTTAAACCAGAAGCCCATATAACATTAACTATAACGCAACAACAAATCCACACCCGTCATAGACATAGATAGCTAAATATTCAACAAAAACATAAAAATCAAATAATTGACAACACTATTTAGTTTCGACGCATAACGCCAAATACGTAAAAAGCAAAAAAAATAAAAAATAACACACATGTTTTCACCTTTGCGTATTACTATCGCGCAATCCCCCTCTTCAATGTAAGTACTCCCCTTTCCCGCGGAAGTCTTTTTTTTAATGCAATTGCCTTTAAAAAATTATAAAGGATTGAATTGATGACTGAATTGATTTGTTTGAAAAATACATTTCCGCGGACGACGGGAGTAGTAGCATAGTGGGAGGTCCCTCGATGGGGATTCGCAAATGTTTTTTGGCTTTCGTATTTGGCAGTAAGCGTCGAAAACGCACTATTTACAGTAACTACTAGATAGCTCATTAAGTATAATGGAATGTTTAAATAGGAGTTAAACGTTCGTAGAGTAAGTTTGCGTCCTGCTCGGTGCCAATTCATCATGCTTAGTGCCGGCAGGGGTTTGTGTGTGTTATTGAGGGTTGTTATTCCCAACGGATCACGTGATCAGTTGCATCTGAACACGCTAAAAGTTACCAGCGGATCACATTATCCGACGCAACTAAGAAAGTCAAGTTAGACTACTGTTTTATAGTTTTTTACTGACTAAACGAAAAAATATAATCAAATTGATTTTTTACAGGCTGTTTAAGTAACTGCCAAAGTTTGTGTAGTCAATTCTGAAAGACCATGCAATCTCCGAAGTCCTCGACACTGAGCAGGACACATACACCACATAACTCAAAAGTCCCGGCTCCAATTACAATTTTTAGATATTTCAACAGCAACTGAATACAGTTAGGGCTTCTCTCACCACTTGCTGATAAAGTCCCAGAAACCCTATCTGCAGGTTTTTATCTTATCTTCTTAGGGGGCCAGGAATACCTGGCGGCACGTCGACCCTACGAGATCTGTTGTGCCAAACCCCTGTCCGCCAAACGGTGCCCCAATCCATTTCTTTGGTGGACTTCACATACGCCTTAGAATAGTAAATACCAGTCTTCGGCGTATGCAGGTTTCCTCACGTTTTCCTTCACCGAAAAACCTGTGGTATTATTATCTGCAGGTTATCTGACAGATAGCCAAATTTTTTTGTTTCACAGGTATTCGATTGCCTTTGATTTTGATCTTAATTATTTCGTATAAATAATCTATCAGTCAGATTTATCTGTCAGATTACTATCTGTGACAATAGCAATTGGTGAAAGAAGCCCTTAGTCTGTTTTTATGTAAATGCGAATAACTGTCAGTCACAGCACGGTTCTGAGAGAGGGAAACCTAGTTAGGTTAGGGAAACCAATTGGAAAAGAGAAGGAACATTGATCTCTTTTCCACCAATTGGAAAAGAGAATTGAGGTTCCTACATTGAATTATTCACATTTATATAAAAACACACTTGAGTAAGTGTCGCTAGAACCAGGGTGGAAACTACAAGTGTGTCCAGATGATTATTTCGTTAACTGTTCTATAAACCGTGTTGTATATATTGCATAGAATGACATAAAAAAATTATAAAAAACACTAACACCATGTGTAACGGATAATAAAGTAACGGAATAATCGGTTGGACACACTTGTCATTTCCACCCTGTATTATAAGATACAATTTAATTTATTCAGTCAGTTTAGGCAAGAATACTAATTCAACTAAGCCGCAGTATAGACTGCGGGAGAAAACGTAAGGCCGCGTGCACATCCAGCGGACGATCCGCAGCGGATTGTCCGCTGTCACAAATACCACGAAACAGCGGACCGTCCGCCGAAACGAGCGCACCGAGCTGAGAAATATGATAATATGGCAAGACATCTATGACATTACACATTGATTGCTTCTTACTTGAGACACGAAAATTTATATAGGTAAAATTTGCGCTTATTCCCTAAAGAAAATATACATGCCTCGCCTAGACAAATTACGAGGCATGTAAATTATGTATAAAAAAATCCTGCTAGATAACTGGTTCTGTAGCAGGAATTATATTCCTCTTAGAGTGCTGGTTATTTAACTTGGTTTTCTACAGGGAATAAGCGAAAAATTTGTTCGTATTGCCGCTGCCCCTACGAAGATGGCATGAATGGGCGATGCTTTAAGAAATTCCCCTTCAAATCGACAGATCTAATTACTCTCATACAAAAGTCTAACAGACAGACAGGTAACGGAAAAATGCTCGAGCACTTTTTTACGTCATTGACAAATGATTCATATCACCATAACCTGAAGTACAAAATCGTATGAATATCAACACAGGCCGTGTTGATATTCATACGTCATTTGTCAATGACGTAAAACACAGCCGTCAGCGTCACCTCGCGCATACGATTTTGTACTTTAGGCCATGGTGATATGGTTCATTTGACAATGACGTCAAAAAGTGCTCGAGCATTTTTTCATGCTGTCTGCGAGTCTTTAAAGGTACGTCCGCACGAACGCGCCGCGCGCTCAGTGGTAACGGACCCTATTTGTTAATACATTTTCTACTAAGTATATAATTTTCGCTAATGGCTATATTAATTGATATGATTATATTAGTTATTTGTCATTTACAATAAGACAGTTTCACACCATGGTTCATAATATATTGAACATTCAACAGTTGCTTTTGTTTCACAAAAGAAGGGACTTCTTAAAAAAATCTGAACAACAAAATCTGTGAAAAACTATTACTTTGTGCAAAACACTTCAGATTTTATTTGAAAAACAGAAGATATTTAGTATCGACAGCAAATAAATCTACATACTCAGTCAAAAATTTAAGTAAGTAGGTAATAAGTTAACAGAATATCTCAATCCATTCTTCCAAAAATATTTCAAGTAAAAAAATACTCTACAACATTATAATGTGGCGTTTCAAATCAAAAGGATTTATTTTGCTTCCGAGATGGTTAAAGTTTTGTAAAATGACTCAAACGACGACACGACACGATTGGGTCCCTACAAAAATAACCATCAGGACTAGGAGGTTGGTTCTTGGATCTATGGTTAGCTATAGTAGTTTTCAGCCCTGTACATAACTCATTTCCGCAATAAGGCCCCTTTTGACTTGGAACGTCACATACGTAGAAATTTATATATCGAAAAACTATGTGCATAGACTAAAAAAAATTAAATTCATAAGTTAAATGACTAGGTAGTACACCGAGTGAGTTCACTCTGCTTGTCGTAAAGGTGGCTTCACAATAAGCTAATTCGGTCGCGCGATTAGTGGGACTAGTGGTCCCACGACTGCGCGTGATTGAGCCAAACCAAATCAACAGCTTATTAATATGTCCCCACTGTTGGGGCTCAAGCCTATAATTATCAGGGCTATAATTCACGATAGCTCAGTGAGTTGGTGGACTTCATAGGAGCTTAAGTACTCCTTCTTCAGCAGACCCCTATAGAGCTGGCGCGGCAACAAAACGCATGACAGTCGCGAGTCGAATAGCTATACGTGTGAAACCACCCTTAGCTTCCAAAAGTTGTAAAGTAAATGGTTTAAACATAAAAATGCATATTATTCGGTGTTCTTAAATTTAAGTAACATTTAAAAAGAATGTAAACATTCAATCGTGTAAATATTAGTCCGTAATTAAAATTAGAATAAATAAATTATTACAACAATTAGCTAGTAGCTACCTAATATTATGTACATTGAATTGATATGATAATTGATAATTTTATTTACGTGTTTCTTAACTCGAAGTCAAAATTAAGTTAATTGGGTTTATTTTAGTGAATTAAGTACGAAATGTTAAAAAATACACTAACGTATGAAATAGAAACATAATAATTGTCATTATATCATATGAGCCTTTTCACGTCCACTGCTGGACATAGGCCTTCCCCAATGAACGCCGTCACGCAATCAAATACACTCGGCTGCAGTGAATTCGGGTCAGGGTGTCTTTTTGATACGAACAAGGTCACTTTGTGCCCTTAGATCTCCGTCATGGAACAATTTCACGATGATTTTATCGGAAGGTGGCTGGCAGGCAAGCCCTTTTCACCATTATTATAACTGTTCTATGAAATTTGTATTAAAAAGGCCCAATTGTAAGGAAAAAATGTTGTAGAATTTACCAGTGAATTTACAGGTAAAAAATATTACACAATTTCAGTTAAAAGTTTAGACCAGACAGTACAAATTGACGTGTTTATATGTACCCAGATAATGGTTTTTTAACTCTGCCTATTAACATATAATAATTATTAGCAGTTACTGAAAATATTAATTGAATGTTATTATTTCATACATTACTGGCAACATTGAATATTTTACATGTTAATGGTTTCGTCAGTCTCGATGGTACAAATTGAAAATTGATATAATATAATTCGACCTACAATTTGAAGATTTCTAATTTCGTACTATACATATTTCACCTTACATTTTGTGCATGAATCAGAACAGAATTATCACGGAATTTATTCCGTGGAGTTATCACGGAATTTATTCCGTGGAATTATCACGGAATTTATTCCGTGGAATGATCACGGATTTTGTTCCGTGGAATTATCACGGAATTTTAAAAACAGGAGAATTATCAGCTGTTGCCCGCATTGAATAATCCGGAAGCTTAGTCTAGAACCTCATCTTAGAACAAAGCTATCCAACACTGAAAACCCCATGCGAATCGATAGTGGTTTTGTTAAGAGTAACACTCCCATTTGAAGACTACAGGAAAAAAACATGGGTGTCCAGTTGACTTTTTTTCGTATTTTAATGACATTTTGTAGGTCTTTTAAAATACTACAAAATGGCAAAATAGAAAAAAAAACTATTGTTTGATTTTTTTGGCAAATAATAATGCTGGCACCTAATAATCCTGATGGTGGCACCTTAAATATTGAACTGGGTAGGTTAGATGGTGGTGGTTAGGCTACAAGGTGGTTAGATACCGTGAATTTGAATTATTATGTGCCAATTTTTTTATTTTAGGCACCCGGTTTATTACAGGCCGTTTTTTAAGCTTTTATATCATTCTTATAATTCTCGCGAACTTAAAAGTCTGTCGCGTGCCCTCACTATGTTTTTAGTCTATTTATGTAGTGTCCTAAGGCTGGGTAAAGATTTATTATATAATAATAAAAATTACAATATTACACTAAACATGAGGTGAAATACCTGTACTTTGTTTCATAAACTACAATTTGTTCGCTAAAATGTATAGTAAATTCTATTCCAAATGCGAAAACAAACGTATTTGCATTTCGAAAACAATCAATAGATAATGTTCCGAATTTGACCGCAAAATTTACACGGTAAATGGTAATACACACATAATAAAATGAACCCATAAAATTAAATTAATTAACCAATTATTAAATGAACATTGACATTGGCTTAATACTAGTATTGCACTTTTCCCCGATTTTCATAGTGAGAGAAAAAAAATACTACTTTCTTGGTATTATTTTAACAAATTTTTCACTTTTAACAAAACAAAGCTTAAGAAAAATAACTTAAATCTAACATTATCTAATAAAGATATCAGAGAAAAAAATTGGCATTGAATTTTATGCGTTTTTTTATGTTTCATGTAAGTATATGTTTTCGATACGCAAATAGTTTGTCTTCGTAAGACAATTGATTGAAATCGAATATAAGTAGTAAGTACGCTGTCAGTCCGTCAGTTCCCTTTTGCTAGACTGATAGTTCGATTAGTCGAACAATTCGGAAATAATTCTTCTGTTAAATTAGGTTTAGGTACTTCTTTGTAAGACGGTTAGTTCGAAAGGTTTAACAATCCGGTGAAAAGGGGAATCCCAACTAAAGGATTTAGTACCTAATCTAAATTACTACCTTGTTAGTTCGTTTAGTCTAACAATCAGTAATATAAATTGTGTTCTTTTAGATAGCTTTATCTTTGTCTAACAACTCGTATATGTATGTACGTGTTCTTTCTAGTGTTGTCCCTCAAGCTGAATGGATTGCTTTCCGTATCGTTAGATTAATTTAACAGTACCGAAAGATTTTTCCATTTGTTAAACCAATCTAACAAAATGGATTGTTCGACTAATCGAACTAGTGTAACAAAAAGGAACGGACGAGTCTAACCGTCAGTTCTACCCTCTAATATAGACTTTTGGCAACCTTACACATTACCCCGTATTCGTAATGGTACAGTACAGAAACTTAATACCAGGCAAACGTCACAATGAGTGAATAAATACAAAACGCAAATATTTGTCAAAACAAGCCTAAAGTTTTGTCAAATGTTTGCGTTTTGTGTTTATTTACGTTTTTACTTGACAAATATGTCAAACCAGCATCAGTGACCGGAATAGGCAGGGCGATACATACAGTATCATTGACTCGAATGATTAGAAGAACTTCCCAACAGTGGGATTGCAATATACTTTTTCGCCAACGCCATCACATGAAGTTACATTCAGACTCGTCGGCAAGACGAACGGCTCAGACCGCAAAACATTGCTGACGTCGCAATCCAATTGCTTATCTCACAATCCAATTGCTAAAGTTACAATTCAATTGCTTATGTCACAATCAAATTGCTAAGGTTATAGTTGATTGCGTCACAACCCGTTTGCTAAGGTTACAATTCAATCGCATACGCCACACTCAAAATTGCTTACGTGCAAATCAAATGAGTGCGTCACAATTCGATTACCTGCGTGCCAATTCAGTTACTCGCGTCACAATCCAATTGCTTACGTCACAATCCAATTGCTAACAAGCATTTCAATTGTGAGCAGCTCTGTTCCCCTGCATGTATCCCTCCCACCTTTTGGCTGTGTTGATCAATATGGGATCGTCATCGAGGCCGGCCAGCAGGTACAGCTGGTTGACGTGGGTCGCGTGGTAGTCCCACCGGGCTATGTTCGGGCTCACGCCCAGCGTGAAGTGGCGGAGGTCGTAGAAACTGCCGCCGCCTGTGAGTACAGTAACTCGGTGAGCATCGATTACATTATAGAGGTCGTTTGTAAGGTCGACGCCTTGCGGAGGAGACAGTTGCAACGGCTAAGGTACCTGCTCTGATGGCCCCATCTCAAAAATCCACTCTGTATAGATTTACGATGGGCCTAAACGAACGTTACAACATAAGAAGGCTCCAGGTCACTCAGAGGGCGATGGAGAGAGCTATGCTCGGAGTTTCCCTGCGAGATCAAATCAGAAATGAGGAGACCCTCAGGAGTATTAAGGTCACCGACATAAGTCAAAGAATTGCGACGCTGAAGTGGCAGTGGGCGGGGCACAACGCTCGTAGAACTGACGGCCGTTGGGTCAGAAATGTTCTCGAGTGGCGACCACGTATCGGAAGACGCAGCGTAGGCAGGCCTCCCACGAGGTGGACCGACGATCTGGTGAAGGTCGCGGGACCCGGCTGGATGACGTCAGCGCGAGACCGGTCGTCGTGGAGATCCCTGGGGGAGGCCTTTGTCCAGCAGTGGATGTCTACAGGCTGATATGTTTCCAGGGCCGTAAACCCCATTAAGAAGCATGATAAAACCATGTGTGTTCAGAAGGTTACCTGTGTCGAACAGCGGCAGGAGCGTCTTGAGCGAGGTGATGCCATCGTCGAACATCTTCTTGGCGAGCGAGAGCGAGGAGTCCCCGTCGATGACGTGCAGGTCGTACAGCCCCAGCAGCGTGTAGATGAACCCGTTCAGCACGAACAGCGGCGGCGTCGTGGGGTACTCCTCGTACCTGCCAAGGGACATTATGTTACCCTAGTTTTAAGTTTTTTGGATAATCAAAGTCAAAAGTCAAAACTATTTTATTGCATGTGTACATTTATACAACGTCAATTTTTTATCTACCACCGCTTCCAAGGTGTTATATAGAGCTGGGAAGAAGAAGCGGCGCAACAAACTTGCGCAACACATCTTTTAAAATCGAGTTTATACAAGAAGTTTCAAACCTCTTTGGTCGCGCGCGCGCTCCCTGTGGAGATCGCATCTTGCATATTTAGTATGGGAAACGAAGAAAAAATTGGTGTAAAAATCCGGGGGGTGCGGACAAAGGAAGCGGAGTAGCGGGAGGAGATTGCTAATACAAATTTATATGGAGTTTGAAAATGAGAATGTGTGAGTGAGTATCAATTTTGATATACATTTGGCACGATTTTGGCACCCCCTAAAATGATTTTGTTACTCATCCATATGGGAGTAGCTTTTTTTTTAAATTCATGAGTTTATACATAACATTATTTTTGTAAAGGTTGTGCGAGGCTGAAGCAACATTAACACCAGGCATCTTTGTCATTTAAATAATCGACTGTTTTATAATAAGCTCTCTTACAAAGTTGTTGTTTAATGTGGGTCTTAAATTTTCTGTCATTCATTTTCTAATTAAAATAATTTAAAAAAAAAGAGATGTCATTATACATTTTCGCGCAGAAACACTCAAGTTGTCCTCCGGGCGGAAGCGGTGGTAGATAAAAATTGACGTTTACAAATGTGCCCAGCGTATGGGTCCCCCGAGTCCCCGTAGTTTTTTGGCGAAGTTGGCTGATTTCTGCGCAATGACTAATTTTAGACATCAGAGGGGAGCTGTGCGGGGGGGTTCACTAGAGACGCTCATTCAATTCAAGAAATGGTACATTGATTCGATCAACCGAATCAAACATTCAAGTTTTTGGACATCTCTATGTAGCAAACAATCTGTGACTATATTCATTCAGCCGCCAAAATATACCAAGGGGATTATACCCATATGCAATAACCTATATTTTGACTGTGATCCATAGTAATCGAAAAGCTAAAATCTCGCGATTTGTCGCCGAACACATCCGCGGATACCGTGAGTGATGTATGCCGTGGCTTTCCAGTCGGCTCGTGACCACGGCCATTGTCACCTGCTCATGCTCGCTTGGTAGATATGCAGCTAGTGGCTACTCTAGACTGTAGGGGAGACAGAGCGGGCTCACCACACGTATTTGTCCATCCACATGGCCTTGACGCCGCCGGAGTGGCTGGGCACGTCGAGCAGGTAGAGCGCCCTCTTGGCGGCGGCGAGGTAGGACGCGTCGCCGCTGCGGGCGTACGCGCGCGCCAGCACAGATATCGCGTGCCCTTGGCTCATCGCCGAGTGCCTGCCACATATCAATGTTATGCACGAACGTTGTGGGTATCTATATACATAGGTGGACGGATAATTAGAAACAGGGCAAGATTTTCATACAATCGAGATCACATCGAAGCCATGGTTCTCCGTGAAGACTTGATCGGGGCATGATCTGATGACGGTCATCGAGAGAGTAGATGGAGGACTTTTAGATCGTTAAAGATATATAACTCATCAGATGAACCGTCTGGAAGCAGCATCGTCATGAAGAAAAAAACACGCAAAATGACATAAAAATGTATGAAAATTTTTAAGTCAAGGAATCATGACGATGCTGCTTCCAAACGGCTTATCTGATCTGTTAGATATCTGTAACGATCTAAAAGTCCTCCATCTACTCTCTCGATGACCGTCATCAGATCATGCCCCGATCAATCCTTCACGGAGAACCATGGCTTCAAACAGACCTCGATTGTATGAAAATCTTGCCATGTTTCTAATTATCCGTCCACCTATGTAAATGTCAGTCTGGTTATGTCAAGTCAGTACTATGCATGTGCTCTTCCTAATTTCGTGATTAAGTCCGTAGGATACAGTCGATTCCCTTAATCTTATGAGAAATCAGTTGTTCAGATAGTGAACAGATGAAAACTGAAACCGTCAGTCTGGCAACTCTACGTGTATCAAATTAACAGCATATTAATAATCTCCCCACTACTGGGGCTCAGGCCTACCCTCTCAACGAAGCCGTTCGGGCTATAGTCCACCACGCTAGCCCAGTACGGGTTTGTTGGCTTCACATGCTTCTAAGAATTCGTTCTTCGGTGTATGCAGGTTTCCTCACGATGTTTTAATTCACCGTTTGAGAGCAGCCAGTAAATGTACATGATGTGTACATGGCCCAAACTTCGGACCGCTCGATATGATAGGCCGCGTCTTATCCCCGACAGAGAGAAACAGCGCGAGCACTGACCACCCGGCGCGCAGCTCTGCGACGCCGGCGGCGATGCGCCGGCGCACGGGCACGGGCCAGCCGCCGCCGCGCGCGCGCTGGTGCCGCGCCAGCCACGCCGCCGCCGCGTAGAAGTGCGCCATGTGCTCGCTCGTCGACACCGTCACGTTGGCCAGCGCGCCCGCGCCGCTCAGGATTATGCTCGATATCTGAACAAACAAACAACGCCCTTATTCCTTCTACAAAACCAAATTAGACAACTACTAGTATTCTACGAGGACAATAATTACTGCTATACATAACTAGCTGCTTCCCGCGGCCTCGCTCGAGTTTTATAAGTTACTTTTGACTTATTTCCTTTTTGCTCGACAATGTCAGGTATGACTGCCGCGAAATACGACAGTTAAGACCTGTTGAACCTTCCCCCTGCCCACACTTTACCCCCCTTCCCCTCTTCCCCCTCCCGCCCATCCGAAGTGTCTTAACCAATGTCCTCTTCCTACTCAACTTCACCTTCCCCCCCCCCTTCTCCTATCACATGTATAAAAAAACCCCTATATCGATGGACTGACCTTGAACTTGTTCCTGGGCGACTTCCTTTTGGGGCGGTCCTGCAGCGCCCAGCCCTTCTGCATGTCGACGATGAGGTCGCGCGTCACGCGCCGCCAGCGCTGCTCCGCGCCCACGCCGTAGTATATGTGCTCCTCCTGAACACCGATCGCTCACGTCACTTCAACCAATGCAACCGCACCAAACGCGTCTGACACGATAAGATTGGTCCAGTTATTTTATAGAACCCCTATCGCCCTGCACAGCGCAACCATAGGCACAACTTAGCATTATACATCAATCAATACTAATATTATAAAGGCGAAAGTGTGTAAGGATGTGAGGATATATGTTAGTTACTCTTTCACGCAAAAACTATCGAACAGATTTTGATGAAACTTGGTACAGTGATAGCTTATATCCTGGAATAACATATAGGCTACTTTTTAACCCGGACAAAGTCGCGGGACGTCCGCTAAGTAATAAAACGCATACATAGATGGCGCTGTTTCACAATGTACACGGGAAAACTTTTCTACGAGGGAGAAGCCGCGAGAAAAAGCTAGTCGTTTATATAATTTACGCACTTAGCGTACCAAATTCTGTTCACATACGTACATTCACCGTGTAACTCATATCATACATAGTAAATCAATACATCTTTTTGGTCCTTCGAGCCGGATTTCACCTACATTGTAAAACCTACTCTATATGTGTATTTCGTGGACGAGTAGCAAATTTCACATCAGCAACAGCCTATTAATATGTCCCCACTGTTGGGACACAGGTCTGCCCTCTCAACGAGGGCAACACCAGCCTATGGCTATAATTCTCCATTCTTGTTTTCTGAACTCATTAAACCTTACCTGGGCATATATCAACTGCGAACTGGTGACGTAATGCAAGTACACTGTCTCCTTCTTCTCTTTGTTCTGCAGCACGACGGTCATCGAGGAGTTGGGCTTGAGGAGCAGGTCCACGCTAAGCACGAAGTCCTGGCTGATGTTCACTTTGCACCACACCTATAGTTGGATAATGCTTTTAATAAAATATGAACATTTACACACATGCTTGTATCATGACATTATTTTATTTTTCATCAAACTTGCTCGTAAATGGTCATATTATATGCATGCATACAGAAACACAATGGCCTATATTATACACCCGCGGGAGTAATGAAAATCAGTACAACTGTCAGCTGGCTGTACTGAACTGGTTTATTAAATTAATTAAGTTAAATTGAGTAGATATCTTGACTTAACTTGACTTATCTTGACCTGACTTAACCTAACTTGACTTAACTTAAATAATTTCAGCAAAGTCAAAGAAAATAAATTTGTTCCCTTGTGTCGTAGGTATTTATTTCCTCGCAAATGTGATGAAAAACATTGTGTACTTACTACCCTTATTGCACAATGTACTTTTAATTTACTATTGACATTCTGTAATTTTATTGTTTATCTAGTAAGACATTTAGTTGGACTTATCCTACTTATATTATAAAGGCGAAAGGATGTTTGTGAGGATAGATGTTTGGATGTTCGTTACTCTTTCACGCTGCAACGGCTGAACGGGTTTTTACGAAACTTGGTACAGTGATAGCTTATATCCTGGAATTACATTTAGGCTGCTTTTTACCGCGGTAAACTGTTCCCGCGGGAAAAAAACTTATTCTACGTGGGCGAAGCCGCGAGCAAAAACCCTACTATCCTACCCCCTACTAATATTATAAAGGCGAAAGTTTGTTTTGTAAGGATGTGAAGATGTGAGGATGTTTGTTACTCTTTCACGCAAAAACTACCGAACAGATTTTGATGAAACTTGGTACAGTGATAGCTTATATCCTGGAATAACATATAGGATACTTTTTAACGCGGACAAAGTCGCGGGGCGTCCGCTAATGCCCCCGAAGTAACAAAACACCTACATAGAGGGCGCTGTTGCACAATGAACTATTATACGCGGGCGAAGCCGCGGAAAAAAGCTAGTATAGTATAAATCTATTGTACTTCAGGATCCCTTTTACAGATAACACATGCTTTATGCTGCATCTGCGAAATAAATAAATCTGAATCTTACCTGGCTGGCCCCGTGGTCTGACGTAGAGAACCTCAGCACACTGCCCTGCACCGTGGGGCCCCGCTCCCTCAGCATGGAAGCGTCTTTGCTGACGATCCAGTTGGCAAGGACCTTCTCACCGTCATCGATCACCCGTCTCCTGGGCTCGGGCTCAGTGATGTTCTTGCTGTAGTGCGCCAGCCCGAATTGAGCTATCTGGGTAGGGTAGAAGAACCCCCTGTAAAAGACAAGAGGTCTGTAAGTGGAAAACTCTTCATTATGAAAACTCTAACCACGATTCGGAAAACGCAGCGTAGGCCTCCCACACGGTGGACCGACGATCTGGTGAAGGTCGCGGGACCCGGCTGGATGAGGTTAGCGCGGGACCGGTCGTCGTGGAGATCCCTGGGGGAGGCCTTTGTCCAGCAATGGACGTCTACAGGCTGATATGATGAGGATAACTCTTTTTCTCAGCGGTAAACATAAACACCTATGAAGCTGAAGCACCAGATAAAAAATTGACGTGTATAAATGTATGTGTTGTGGCGTCCAGCCTCCTTTGACTGAAGACATGACTGGCAGACTAGAACTTTGACTTGACAGGACGGAGGAACGGACGACAAAAAAGGGAAAGACGACGATCTTGACAAGACCTGAGAAAACGGGCTAATATATTTTCGACCAAGATTTTGGCTTTTATTCTCCGACTGTTCAGTGTGCAATGTACTCATATTATGCAATAACACAGGGTCCTGATTCTTGGTCCGAGGACGCAAAGTCCTTTACACAAGACTTGGCTGCAAGGCTGAGGGAGGCCATGGATCGTCTGTGCAAGGAATACCTTGGATCAGTCTGGCCATCCAACGAGTAATGCAGCCAGCGTCCTCGGCACTATGGGTTCAAGGCTGGGCTTCAACTGGATTTTAGGTTACTTTAGTTCTATAAGTTAGTTTAGTTTATTTTAGCTTTATAGATACTCCTTACATTTTAGAACAGGGTCTCGATTTGTTAAAATAAATATTTTTTGTAAAAAATGAAAAGCCCATTGAAGTCTTTCATATGCAATAACATATTTTGACTTTGACCTCAGCAGTGGGGACATATGCTGATGATGTGGAGACCGCGGACCGGTACGCGCAGCGTGGAACGCCGCTCCGCCAGGTGGACCGACGACCTAAAGAAGGTGGCCGGAAGCGGCTGGATGCGGAGAGTGAAGGACCGGGTGCAGTGTCTTTTATCATATTATTCAGTACGCAGACTGACACCTGACATTGTCATACTTTGTCTTGACCAATTAAATCGCGGTTATAGACTTACCAAGATATCTGTCAACTGAAGGGAGGCTCTGCCATCTTTCCATGCCCGTCATTCTATATATTTTGTGCTGACGGCCGAATGACAAGAATGTCAAGATCAGGGATCTACGCTTCTGCGTAGTTCCTGATTCTGCCACTTCACAGATAACTTGGTAGGTCTAGACAGTTTCTTTGAGTGACAATGTCAGGGTGTCTGACTGACGCGAAATACGTCCGAGATTCAAAGGTATTGCGATTTGGATCCTGCGAGCCAAAGGGTTAAATAAAAGACATAGTGTAGCAGCACACAGGAAGTGTCATTTGCCAATATATATAAGTGTCATATGACATATACACTGGCCGTGGTCACGAGCTGACTGGAGAGGCGAGCTGTCATTGTTGATCGCTGTGAGTAGTTTCTGAAATTACCCTCTGCTGATCTTGTATTATTGGAAAGTCCCGGCACACAACACTCACGGATTGAGCTCCACCAACCTAAAATCCTGTCCACCGATCGCCACTACTATCCGCGGATAGTGCGAGAAGCTATTGAAATCAAGAAATTCAAAAATTTTTATAGGGAAGATGGTTTTAAATTGTCACCGTCGTGGAATCCAGTGATCGATAAACTTAAATCTCGTGACTTATCGTCGAATACACCCGCGGATACCGTGAGTGTTGTGTGCCGGGACTTTCCAATAATACAAGATCAGCAGAGGGTAGTTTCAGAAACTACTCACAGCGATTAACAATGACAGCTCGCCTCTCCAGTCAGCTCGTGACCACGGCCAGTGTAACTTGGTCGGAACGTCGGGCAAGGTAAATAAAACTATTTCGTGTGTAAGACCCGTAAATAATTATATAATTATGAATACAAAGCGCGAAAGTCTAAAATGTACTAAAAGAGATATGATGATGCAGACATACTTGGGCTCCCACTGTATGGACACCGGCACGCCCTCTATGCCGCTGATGCACTTGACGCGGTCGCGCACCTCCACGTTGTAGTTCTCGAAGGTGGTGAAGGTCCCGCGCGGGTCGTAGCGCCGCCGGGGGTGGTACACCTTCCCGTAGCTGTGCGACCACTCGAACCTCTCCACGTCGTCCACCACGGATATTTTGCCGTACACCTGTGGGAGAACGGGAAAGTAGAAGGGTCAACGGACTCGGCGGAAAAATACTCGAGCACTTTTATGCCGCTAGAATAAAACAGCTGTATTCCACTTGTAAACGGAAAACTGCTCGCGTTTCTGCGCGGTCTCGAGCAAGATCCATGTAGGTAATTTAGCCAAATGTAACTACAAATTAACGATTTTCGATTTTTTTTCCTTTATATGGAACCCTCAGGGCGCGAGTCCTACTCAGTGGAGTCGTACGGGCTGATGATGATGATTATCTTAGCAGAACGACATATAATAAATAAATAAAATAAGCCTTTTATTTCTAACAATTTTGTTACATATATTGTATCAAAGAAAAAAAATTTACAATATCAGTTAACCAGTAAGACTAGGTACAAAGGCGGACTTATCCCACTAAGGGATCTCTTCCAGTCAACTTTAGAGTTACTGAGAGGATTAGCTTTATAATATATATATTATGATAAATAATATAAAGAATAATTCTAATAGAATAATAATTCTATATAATAGTTGTTTATAATAAATTCTTATTTTTAATTCAGTTTTTTTTAAAGCGGAATTTAAAACGACCTATGGGTTAAGTTCATAACATTATTATTATAGTTTGTACGTACCTCAAAGTACTTGTGTATGAAGGAGAATGGCACGTAGACCTCGTCCAGGTGGCGGCGGCACGCCACCGAGTACTTGCCGTTCACGTGGCACTGGATCGCCGCCTCCCCGCCCCCGCCGCCGCCGCCGCCACCCCGCTCCGACAGCGCGTTAGACAGCACAGAGCCTACTGTAAAACAAGTACATACATCGGGTAAGATACACAGAACCTGAGCACCTAGTTTTGTGGTAATGGCGACTTGAGAGCGTCGATGCCGCAGTGAGGAAGACGCAGCCTATCATGTCGAGAAGTCCGAACTCCCACAGCCGGGCCATGTACCTATGGGTTTTTTCTCGAAACTTAATTACTGACTGCTCTCAAACGGTGAAGGGAAACATCGTGAGGAAACCTGCATATGCCGAAGAAGGAATTCTTAGGCGCATGTGAAGTCCAACAACCCGCACTGGATTAGCGTGGTGGACTATAGCCTGTAAGCCCTCGTCGAGAGGGTAGGCCTATGCCCCAACAGTAGGGACATATTAATAGTCTGTTTCTTCTTATTCTTAGACAGGGTGGCGGTGCTTGGACTTTACGAAAGCGGAAGTTTAGTGGAATTCCCCCGCGCCGTCCAGCCATCCCAACTCCTTGAAGTAGAGGAGTAGGGCTTCTGGCCGACGGCAGCACATTAATAGGCTATTGATGAGCTGAAAGGCAATAGCAAGCAAAAGGCACATACTGGGTCTGCGCGCGAGGTCGCCGCAGCGCGCCCAGAACAGCGTGAGCAGCACGACGGCGGCGCACAGCGCGCCCAGCGCAGCGCGCAGGTTCACGCGCACCAGCATCATGCCCACCACCTGCGCACACGCGGCAATACACTCAAACTGTGCCACTAACTGGGAACGGTAGGGCTGTACAAGGAATGGTGTGATAAACATAAAAAAAATTATTATTAAAACTGATTTTGTATTTAAAAGATGATGGGATACGCTGCCCATATCAAAGCAAGGGCAATCAGCAATAAAATCCAGGTTCTACTGCAATGCCGGAGCACACCAAATGGATGTGAGCGTGACAGCTTCTGTTACCACAGACTTGGGAACGCAACACAACCATTGTTATCTTCCACACGTAGGTGGACTCGTTGCACAGAATTCACTGCATGCATCTGGTCTGCTGCGGCTGTTATTCAAATTCAAAATTGGAATAAAATATTCTCTTTTTGACGTCAATTCTCTCTAAAACTAATACTACTCTGTTTCCACCTGTTATGTCGCCGAAGGGAAGATACAGCAACAAACCCAACCCTGTTACTCTGACTATTCGGTGTGCAAAATCTTATTTCCACTCAGCTAACTAAATATCACTAGTACATTTCTAAACATTGTAATTGGAGGCGATTTGGATATATTGTTTAAGATGTAACTTAGGTACAAGAAAAGGTAAAACAGGAGAAGTACAGTTTTATTCCTTTTTTTTATTTATTGTTTATGAGGTACAATAGTGTATACATACATACAATGTAAATATATGGTATTCTGTAAGTGGTTCCACTAATCAGCGGCTATATTTAGCCGAAGGTGCTGCCTAAAACCGGCTCTACCATGTAGTAGGCCCGTAGGCGTATGTACTCATGAATCGTATACTAACATCATGTCAACAGTGTGTTTTAGACTACCATCTTATCGGAAATAAACTATTATTTATTACTTATATTATTTGAAGTATTATTGTAGTGATTTAACTGTAAACATGAGTTATATAGTGAGCTTACAAACTTTGTATAGACCAAAAGCATTCCATCCGTTCCGTCGTTGTTTGTACACGAGCAAGTTTACACTTTTCATAAGTATTTGTTACTGTTACATTGTAATTTACACTCTACACTTATTATGCGGCACGCTAAATCATAACTTTCACGATTAATTGCAGAGATAATGTAAAAAATACGAATCAAAATGCAAATTAAACTAATACATCCACATTGGAATGCAGCTGTTTGACACTTATTTGACATTGACAGCAAAGAGTCATACTTTTTGACAGTGACAGTTCGTTCATTTTTCTTTTTTTATAGTTTTACGGCCAGTTGGAACAGCTCCTCATAGGCCGAATCGTAGTTTATAATGAATACATAAAACCTCAGTACAGCCTCCAGGGTACAACTCCATTCGGTGATCCACACTGCAGCTCACACCGCACTAAACTGATAGTAGGTTTAATGTCGAATTAACAAGGGACAATTTGGAATAATCCGGTAGAGTTAGATGGCCTGCGGTGCCAGGTATACCGCAGGCCGCAGTCACAATATACAAATAATGATTGCGCGTGTTTGAAGTCTTACATATTATTGCAAGGGAATATCTACCAACTGACCGCTACCGCAACGCCATGCGCCACCGCCACCGCAGGCCGCTCGCATGTATCTGGGATACCATAGCGTGCTAAATAAAATTGTTTTTATTCTTGTATCTTAATAGTAGATTATACGACAAGTGAATAAAAAGGGAATTTAATTCGAGGGTCTAAGTTGGATCCCGAGAGCAGCGAAGGATTCTAGAGTAGCGAGTGGTGCTAGATTAGAATCCTGAGCGGAGCGACGGATACAAGGACCGAGATTAATTTTTTTTTCACGAGTTCTGTACTCTTCTTTATACCATTGACTGCGAGAAAATAAATAGTAGTATGGTATTTAAATTTATCACATTTTATTATATGATAGGAAGGTTGTAAAAACCATCCTTATCTGACAGATAAAAAATAGCAGCCACTTGATCTTGCTGTTAGTTTATCAGGCAGCTATAAAATAAGGAAGGTTCGAATTCTCGGGCGCCCACCAAAGAGATTTTAGCTCCATGGTGAAATTAGAACATAGCTCTCTAGCCAGCTATCTTTTTTTATTATTCTCTAGTGACTAAAAGAGAGTTTTATTCACTGTTTTCGAGGAATAAAATGCTAAATTTTTTCTTTAGTGACTAAAAGAGAGTTTTATTTACTGTTTTCGAGTAACAATGTTAAAAAAATATTATTCTCTAGTGACTAAAAGAGAGTTTTATTCACTGTTTTCGATGAATAAAATGCTCTTTTTAGAGTGACAATGGTATAAAATATTTATTGTTACAGCCCATCAAAAAGAAATGTATTGTTTTTAGCTTATATCACATTTTTTTATCAAAAATTGTATTGACAGCCGCTACTACGGTTCCTGCTACTCGCGATTGCTACGCGGCGTAGCACCATCTACGAGTATATTAAACTGCGTGGCACTTCACTATCCATACATTTTTAGGAGAATTCTACGAAAACTTAGACAGCATTCAATTCATTTCAATACTCTTTATTGCACATAATAATAATAATAATAATAAAAAACAGAACAAAATAATACAGTACACTAAGAAGGTACATCTATTATCATCTATCTATCAGCATTATTTTTATTACTAACCTAATTATTAGAATAAAGGGGTTACCTATCTCAAAATTAGATATACGCTGTCTGGTTGATGTTTGTTTTAATTTTGTATTTGCAAAGATAAAGTAGGTAGGTAGAAGCAGCGTAGGTACCAAAATAAATATAAATTTGAAATATACATTTGTATATTCTCACCACTTTATTGTTTAACATAGAACCTGTGATAGAACATCAAAAGTAAAGTCAATAAATAATTTCTATACCACTAGTTGCAAGAAGAATGTTAAGGTAGGTAACCCACAAGTTATTACCTTAAGGAATCGATTCTGATGACCGACCCTTTCGATTTGTACCTATTAAAGAAGTACAGCATGTTATTTTTTTCACATTTATCCGGTTCGATTCCCGGTCCAGACAGCTGGTTACTTAAAACCTTTGAATGCGTTCTACTTAATTTGAAAATAAAGGAAAGATTACTGTCAGTAACATGCTATCTTCAATATTGAAGGCACTTTCTCTCCCGCTTGCATTCGTAATAATGCACATAGTTTTTTTTAAACAACAACGATTTGCTAATAATCAGTAAGAGGCCTAGTGTTTCACGTTTGATGCGACCCTCGCCGTGATGTCGCATCCGTGCGCTTCGTGGCTCGCTCCATTGGAAGTTGTCGGCGGAAGGAGGTCAGTGTGCGCGCGGGAAGTGGGTCAGGGCGGATGCACCGCGCCGCGCGACGCGCCCGCCGCGCACGCCGCGCACGCTCGCCTCGCCCGCGCTCGGACGCGCTCGGACGCGCTCGGCGGCGCAGGCGCGCGGCCGCCATCGATCGCCGCCCACGCGGTTGCGTCCCCCAAGCACCAGCAGCCGGAGTTGCCATAAGCGACGGAATCCAGCAGTGTCACATTTTTTGATGAGTACACGATTCCCTCTTATGTCGATCTCAAACTAATATAAAGTCACCTCAAAAAGTGCTATGTATAATTTTATCAATCTAGTTACATTTACTATTGAGAAAAAGTGCGACATATCTCTAGCTCGTTTCGTAGAGTGCTCGAAATGAAAAGAACTGCGGGTTTAAAATTTGTCTGTTAAAATACGTAACTGTGTAACACAACATGCCGTTAGACTGCATTACCGCGTCGGGTGCCGATACGAAAATCGTGCGAATATTAGTGTGTGCCGCGTGCGTCGCATAGCGGCCAGTGGTGCGGCAACACTGCGGGCTGCACACGCGAGGCGCGACGCGAGTCCGGGCGCGCCCTGACGATGGCGGCGTGAACGCGCGCGCCCGCGGCCTCCGGCGGATATGCCGCGATGGCCAGAGAGGTAACCCCGCGACACGCGGCCGCGCCCGCCCGCCGCCGCCGCGCGCTTATGTAACCGCTACGCTGACCCGCCCGCCGACGTGGCCGTGCCCGCGCGCCCGCGCGCCCGCCCGCACGCGCGCTCTCCCGCAGCAGCCAGTGTTGGACGCAGTGGTGTGGTGATGCAGCTCGGGGTCTGCCCCGGTCTTCTCGGGCTCCGAGCGCGGCGCTTGCCGCATTCGTCGTCTCGCTCGCTCGCGCCGCGCGCCGCGTGCGCCCGTCTCGCTCGCTCTGCCGTAGACCGGAGCTGCACATGCACTCTGCATTATTCAAAATCTGTGCCAATATACCCAGTGCCGTTAATATAAGGGAGGGTCCTCTCGCGTGGCGCTCCCATATCGATCGACCCGAGGCTCTGCTCCGTCAAGGGTGTCCCATGTGTTTGGATATAATACACAGTATGTGCTTAGGAAGTGGTTCTACAGAATACATAAGCAGGGCCTTAAAACAAATACATTAACAGTTACTGTTAACGGAAGACTAGATGTTCATTGTAGTGTAGGCAAGATTCCTATAAGTGGAGGTTTATTACATCGCACGAAGAATCAATATTATTATTTACTAGCGAACGCCTTGCGACTTCGTCCGCGAAAAAGATTTCCGCCGCTTAAAGTTGGAATTTCCAAAAATTATTTCTTAACGGACGCTTACGCTATTAAAACCTACTTAGATGTTTTTTTTTCAGCTTTCTAGACTGTAGTTTCGGCTGTGCGTTGATAGACATCGATTTTATAAGTTTAGATTGGCAGGTAACATTTATGAGTATATGTATATCGGTCGATATAGTCATATAGGTAAAGGCAAACAACCACAAGATGCTGTCAATGTACGCGCCCGCCTCTTCGCGCATGGTACAGTCAGGCAAAAAATATAGTACATTGTTAACCAAGGGGTGAAAGTAACTTATTTAGTCCCGAGACGGGGTTTGGCGCCCGACGCGCAGCGAGGGCGCTAATAGTTCGAGGGACCTCTAAATAAGTCTTGAACCCGAGGGAAACACTGTGCTTTTCATTAAGAATACACTGAAAGTAAAAACAAAAACATAAAATGAGTGTAATACAAATCTCTGTTATACGGAAGTATAAACAAAACTCTACAACTCGAAAAAACAAATGAAGATCGGATTGCTGCTTTCCCGTCTATTTTGTTTTTTTTCTGTGGCCGGCCAGCTATTCTGCCATTATTTTTCATTTCCATCATTGAAAAAATAGTAAATATTTTGCCCAAATCTATGTTATTTTAAAGAAATAGTTGACAGTAATAATTATAATAAAGTCATTTAAAAATATATATTCTTTAATTATTACATAACTTTATGTTATTTCAATTTTACATCGCGCTGTAATTGAGTGGCTGTATAGACAGTTGGAACATGGTCCAATAGTAATGTCAAAATAGTACTAGTTTTTTTTTATAATTTGACAGCTGTCAGTTGAAAGCGATTCTCCCTAGGGCTGAGATGTATTACTTTCAACCCGCTCCTCAAGTAACTTCAGACCTACTTTCAGAGTATGAGTAATGCAAAAACATTTTTTTAATACATACACCTACGCGTATGTATTCTATGAATTTAGATTCGAACAGAACTAAAGGCGCGTTCGCGCTCGAAAGCGAACTCAAAAACACCACAATTTGCTGAAGAAGATTTAATTCGTTGACAGTTTAATAGTACCTAAATCATACTTAAGACTTTTTTGTGTGACCTTACATTAGTACATTAAGATTCAAGTGAGCTAGTTGGTCATTACACACGAGGCTTGCCAAGAAGTGTAAGACCAATGCTCACGCGTATCATACGACGGTTTTCAACACTTTTTAGCGAGGAATAAAAATTCGTGATATAATTTTTTCTTAGATTTTTATGGTAAACGGCTATCACTTACATTTTGAGCCTCAGTAAGATTTTCTGGCGGCGTGGAATCGTATATCGTCAAAAGAAAGTTATATTATGGCTCTTCTTCATCACTTTGATTGCTCTATTCCACTGTGATGTCGATATTTTTGAAAATAATCACAAAGCTCAATTATGTATTGTTTACAAACTTAACTGTGTGTACGTACGAAGTCAAACAGCCCAACAGCATAGAAATATAGTAAATTGTTAAATTAATGTATTTATTACACCATTAATGAAATTTGTTTACAAAAATAAATAACTTGATGACATGAAATGTTTATTTGAACACAATTTATTTATTCACAAAAATATTTTCCTGGTAGACATTAAAACTCTTTGAAATGAAATGAAAAAAAAATCTGGAAAATAAAACACAAGCGCGGTTATGGTAATGAAAAAAAGCACGCGTTGTTAATAAGCTGCTTTATGACCCTAAAAGCATTGCAATAACAGCCACTTTACGAGCAAGTGTTGAAAATAACATTATAACATGTCACTGTTAAGCCATAATGGCCGCAACCAATATGAAAGCTATCGGCCAGTTATCGGTCATATAATAAAAGGAAGATACCCGCCCCAGCACCTCCAGTGCAGTCTTTTTGTTTCACTTCACAGCCATGGAGCTAGGATTTCTCTGGTGGGCGCCCGCTTACAGCATTCCAGTTGTTTGCCTCTACCTGTATATAAAGTTGGTATTCTTTCAATAACTCGAAAAATAAAACTATAGGTACTAAAACTTTTCATCATTTCCGGATAATTTTACTCAATATTACAATATGTACGGTAATGAGGCCAGTACAAACTGGCCTCATATAGTATTGAAACTACCTAATAGGCTAGGCCAGCTCAAGGTCAAAGTGTTTCTACTGACGCGCGGTCGACTGTACCAACAGCTCAATCGAGTAATCCGGCGGACAGACGGACAGATGAACAGGCTCTCCTATTGGTTTCCGTTTCGACGAAACCGCAAAAAAAGTTTGTTCCCAGAGTAGTTCCTTTACTATCTGTGTCTAAATCACAAATCACAATTAGGAAACAAAGGCTTTCCTAGATCTGTGGTCTAAACAATTTTTTTTTGTTTGTTTTCTGATTAAAATAACCATAGAGATATGATCTCTTTGCTGGGTGCTCACGCCCCCACATTCCTAAAAAAAACAATGTAAAAAATAATATAATTTATACGGGTCGACTGGAGAACCTCCTTTTTTGTTTTTCGTCGGTTGAAAAAGAGCTAAATAATAATTAGTGTCCTAAATTAGTGTCCTAAATGACTCAATGGTAGTACAGACACTACGCGAAAGTAACTATTGATAAACTCATCCGTACCTACTGGCCTATAGGTAAAGGAAACCCCCGCCCGAACAACACATATTGAGCTAAGGGGAATCCCGACCTGAACAGAATGCCGAATCGTAGATAAAGTGAAGGCAAAGGCCCAATCGTGTGAATCAGTAATTAAATGGCTGAGGGGAATTACCTAAAATTACCTCTTAGCCGGTTTCGTAGACGGCTGGAAGGCTTTAACCTTGTATTCATAAATCGCATTCACTTAGAAGTATACACATAAATCGCACTCACGTTGAAGTGGCAGTGGGCTGGTCACATTTGTCGGAGAACCGATAACCGCTGGGGTAGACGAGTTCTCGAGTGGAGACCACGACTGGGCAAGCGTAGTGTGGGACGCCCCCCGGCTAGATGGAACGACGACCTGCGCAGGGCGGCTGGCAGGGACTGGATGCGGAGAGTCGAAGATCGGACTCAGTGGCGCGCCTTGGGGGAGGCCTATGTCCAGCAGTGGACTAGTGCAGGCTGATGATGATGATGATTAACTTAGATTCCCCTTTTCTACCCTGAAGACTGAAATAATAAAGAAACTTGGTAGCCTCAGTCCTTGGAGGAACTAAGTACTATACTGAGAACAAACGGAAATGTGGACGTTGACTTTTAAAAGTCATCACAAAAATGATATCTGCCACTGTATCTGTCACAGAAAGTTTGAAAGATTTTCAATATTTATATTTAGAAGCGCGAATTCCCCCTCCACGGCTTAACCGATAAGCATCCACTCAATTTGAGATACGGCCAGGCGCCAGGGGCCCACTGTGGACACAAAACCGCGGGGAAAATTTAATTTCGTCTTATCGCACCGCCTCTTAATAGCTGCTCATCGGTTATTTTTCCGCAAAGATTTTGCGTAACTCGGTTTTTCGGTTACACGCGTATTTACACGTTTTGGTTATTTACATACACTACGGTCTTTTTGGCGGGATCTTTTCAGAGATGGTTGTCTTTTTACTTTCTCGACCCCATTATTACCGACAGGTACTAAGGGTAGAGGAAACATATATAATCGCAAAAAAAGTTTTTTGTTAGTTGGCCGTAAAAATCCATTGATAATAATGATAAAAAACAAGGTAACAAACCTCAGTTTTATACAGAATCAATGAAGATAAACAGATGTAACAGAAAACCACCATATCCGATTATTACGAAATTAGATACTACCTATCCAACAAATTCAATATAGGTACTTGATGGTCCGATGCTACTATGATCAATTGAGCTTTTTAGCATCGGAGCATCAACAAATTTAAAAATAAAAAAAAATTGACAATTTGGTCAATGTTTTTTAATTATTTTTTTGTTTTTTTTTTTACTGTGGTTTTTTTTACCATGAAAAAGTCTTAATATAATTATTAGAATAAAAGAGTTTTTCCCCACGGGGTAATTACGGATTATGACACGCATCGTGACCGCGGTTTTAACGTGCGACCGCATTTTTTAGCGCTAGGTCGCTAAACCAGAGTCTTTCACAAAATGTTTTCGAAAGTACCTAACCGAGAAAAGGTGACCAACTAGGTAAGTGTTCTGATAGAAAATTCTTTTCTTGTGCCCCTAGTTTCTAACAAGCAGCGCGTGTCGCCTTGAGAGTATCGATTCCCTTGGAACTGGGATAAAGCGGGATCCCTCTTAATTCCTTCGTTTAGCATTAATCCGCTCATAAAGATCCTCATAAACTCCCCCCTCTGGATTTTTGTCGGGGAAAAGGGGGTCGGGGTGACCCGGTTGGTTGTCACTAGCCAATGTGGCCAACTTAGTGCTTTCGGCACTAGATCTGGTGCATTTTTACAGATGTCAGCGCTCAAAATTTACTTTTAGTGCCTAGTGCCCTTTTTAGTGCATTTTCAGTCACCACATTAAATCATTGTGAAAATGGATCAGTAGTAAATATTGTAAAAAAAGTACCAAGCGCGTATCCGAAATCCGCATTTATGTATGAAATCTGGAGGAATCACTGCTTCTGTAGAAAATTTCATTCTTCATTCACATTTTCTATGAAATCGTCGCGCCAATTTCAAATCGATCGAGGCAGGCAATACTGTTTTGTTATCTGTCGCGCTATGAAAATTATATTTACTGACTGTGCTCGCCGCCTTTGATTTTATTTTGTAAGGTAACTAAATTGATATTTAGTTTCTAAATTCTTTCACTCATTTATATTGTTGCGTTTTTTTAGTTTTAAACATCTAGTGCTCATTTCTTGAAAACCCTGTAAATCTGGTGCTTTTTTAGATTCGTTTAGTGCTCAAACATCCAAGGTAGTTGGCCACACTGTCACTAGCTTACATTAAAGTTATGGGGGGGTCGATGAGCGATACATCAGTAGATCCCCGCGTCATCGCGGATGTTATTAGGTTCAATCATCGATCACTTACCTACAGATACCGTATCAATGGTGGCAAGACCAAACATTTCACACATCTGCAACATGTTTCATCCATAACATTATCACTTTTAATCACAAACAAAGATTTTCTTTGGAGATTAAAACAAAGATAAGACAACTCTCAAATACCGGAGGGGTCAGAACTTACCGCTTTCCTGAAAGTCGCATTTTATATTTTATCTAATTAGTTCTGAGCAATCATGATGGTGTCGAGAGCGTCAGTGGCCTCGGGGTTAAGACGCGGCCTATAATATCGAAAGGTCCGAAGTTCGATCCCCGGCTGGGCCAGTACCGATGGGTTTTTTCTCGAAACTTAAGTACATTTACTGACTGCTCTCAAACAGTTAAGGAAAACATCGCGAGGAAACCTGCATACGCCGAAGAAGAAATTCTTAGGCGCATGTGAAGTCCACCAACCCGCACTGGGCTAGAATGCCCTCGTTGATAGGGTAGGCCTGAGCCCCAGCAGTGGGGACGTGTTAATAGGCTGATGATGAATCATGATGGTAATACATTAATCCTTATTCGTGTATTAATTAACAGTTTCCAATTTTTTGTCGTTTTTTAATCGTTACAGTGACATTCACCCCGATCAGCTCGGTAGGGTAGACTCATGGATCTATCAATAGATCTCCTGAAAAATCTGAAATTTGACGAGCTGTGACTTGAAAACGTTTTAAAATATTAACATAGTGCATTGGGGAAAAATTAAATACAAAGGCAGCACGATCTGACGGTTTTAGGAAAGGTGGTCGATTTGTCCCACCATAACATCCAGACCGGGACCAAATTGTACAAATCGTACAAAGTTGTGTGTCCCAGTGAGAATCGCACTCACAACGACTGGTGCTCCAGTCCAATGACCAAGACACTTAATCAACAAGGCGGCTTCCAGACTACTTCAAAATTTAAATTAATAATTACTTAATGTGTTATTGTGATCGGATTTCGGATGCAATTTGGGGTGAATGACCTCAAACGTTATGCAGAACATGGATGTGACTCGGGCTTTCCCGGGGTTCTGGGAAATGGGATATTTATAATAATTAATGAAACAAAATTAAAATGTTCACTATCTACTACTTTACATACGTCGGGTAATAAAAGCATTATGTTTATAATTGTTAAAACAAAAATAATGCTTTAATTATTCACATTTATAGCTACGCTAGTTGCCGGTGCATATTTAAAATAGGGGTAGTAATTTAACGTTGATTTTCTGTTTCTATTATAAGCTCTCCACGTATTATTAATTCCGAGTGTCCTTTTATCAAAGATTGCATGAACTCTAATGTAGTTTTTTTGCGCGGAGGCATTTTAAATTTAATACAAATGTAATATTAAAAAGCAATAAAACAGGGTTAGTATCAATTGGTATAACAGAAAAAACAATATATGTCAGTCTGAGAAATTATGAATATTGACAGTCAATATTGGATTGAATTAGGTAAGACTCGCGGGCATCTCGCGGGATTATAAGTTATATCCATGTTATGATAACGTACTTAAATCCCGGGACATTGCATCTGTCATCCGATCACTGGATTACTAGTCGATGTTCTCCATTGCATCGATCTTGGTCAGTCTTTGCTAAGCCACAGTAACGTCATGGGCCGACTGACGCGCCAAATACATCATCCGTGGGGTACTATTGGTTCACAGAACACGGAAAAAGTTCGCTACGCTCCCGCTCGCTACGCTTATATTTCTATGTATTGGTTAGTAGGGAAAAGGGTAAGATTGATCTGAAAGAAACTTATACCTGCCTGAAATTGCCCGATATTTTTTTTTTTAATGCATAATTATTTATGAAATTAAAGCCTTTGAATATTTTCTAAATATCTTTGTAACCATTTTTAATTGAGATTTTCGAGTTGAAAGACCATCCGTGGTGAAACAGCAAGAAATTCACGTCTAGAATAATCTAAAACTACATGACGTAACTTCTGTAAGCGTAATTACATTAACCTGCCTCCAAGTCTCGGCGCGTCCAATAATGGTCCTACCCGGCGCTCGCTCGCACAATCCACGTCGTGTTCTCACCTCATTTGCTCCCCTCCCCCACCCCCCAGAAAGGCGTAAAAAGGCATAAACTGTTGCAGTCTCCCCCCTACCCTCCCCATGTCCCCCCCTGCCCCCTGGCCACTGTAATTGGGGCAGGTTCGTGTAATTACGAGCCGGAGTCGCTTGAAGTGTCGGCGTGGCCGCGTGTGCTTTTTTAGCGAATTTGTTCTAGAATGCAGTATGTATTTTTTCCCTTGTAAATGAGAGCGCCAGAGGCCAGAATTTTACTGACTGCTCTCAAACGGTGAAGGAAAACATCGTGAGGAAACTTACATACGCCGAAGAAAGTGTTCTTAGGTGCACGTGAAGTGCACCAACCCGCATTGGGCTAGCGTGGTGGACTATAGCCCTAATGCCCTCGTGGGAGTAGCCCTGATCCCAAAAGTGAGACAGCGATAGGCTGTTGATTTAATTGATTTGAATTTTTAAAGGGGCCTATTTTTTCTGAAAACTAGGTCATTATTTATATCATGTGTCCAAAAAATTATTATTAACTTTATGAAACTAATTTCTTAGTTTTACAATTAGATGCAGGAACCAACGCTTCCCGCGGCCACGTCCACCTTTTATAAATTATATCTGACTTTCTTCTTTTCGCTCGGCACCTAGGGGTCGTAGCGTGATGTTAATAGCTTTAACCTTCCCAAGAATTTGGCTATCAAAAAAACGATTACTTGTTCAAACAAACAATAAAACAAACTATAGATTTGCAGAGGTCAAAAGTACTGGCTATTCTTGTGGTCAAGAAAAAATATCATCTAGAAGATATTATAATGGGTCTGTACTCTCTGTACTGTAGTGATGCCATCTTCAGCGAACGTCAAACTGTCAATCACAACACAAAATCGACACTTGAGTGATTAGTTTCATAATATCCCGGAAGATTATACAAGCTCGTAGCTCGTCGTAGCAGGGTGCGTAGGCGCTACGCGCGGCGTAGGTGTTCGCGTAGGCCTGCGGTGAATGTTTGACATTTACCTTCAACGAATCATTATACAATCACAAACAATGCTGGAATAAGACTTGATATGTGATTTGAACGTAGGCGGATATTAAATTAACCTAAAGATAAAGCTTCGAACCCGAACTTACGTTTACTAGAGTATTATATTATTGTTTATATTTCGTCATCATTATCATTGTTTAGTTTATAGTATTTAATTGCATAGTATTAGTTTGTACTTAATTAATAATGACATAAGGGACAATACATAACGTAAAAATAGGACAATGAATACTAATTATTACTACGTGCATGTAGTTGGTGTTCTTACATTTCAGTTTTCAGTAATAAGCGAGAAAAAATTACACATTGGACCCGTATTAAATAAAAATTAAAAACCCATATTGAAATAAATTAACCGACTGAAATAATTAAGTGTTTGGGATGTGGATGGATAGAGCTGTTTCACATAATGTAATGCTACGCGCCTCTATCATAACGTAGCACAGCTCGTAGGTTCGTAGCACGGCAAGTAAAGTCGTAGCACGGCTCGTAGACACGTAGCAGAGTCGTAGACACTTCATAAAAGCGCAATGTAGCGCCGCCGGACTGCAATGAAATGTTACGAAGCTCATGATTCTATCATGTGTACATAGTATACATTTTTTGATTTAGAATATACTTGTGTTTATACGTGGTACCTACATGTATTAAAAAAAATCCGGAAATGATGGAAATGTTATTATAAGGATTTTTATTATTATTTATAAACAAAAACTACTCCCTTTCACAAATGTGACGAAACGTATGATAATTTAATTATGTAATGCAAAATAGGTTAGGTAGGTTTTATAAATGTTGTCAAAGGAGGTTCGGACCGTCCGGTATTGGGTAAGAGTGCATCGTAGGAGTTACTAATTCGAAGATGTTACGGCATCAGGAGGTTACGGGCTCGCTGCAGTGCGGGGCCCGGGCGCGGGGCGCGACCCGGTCACGGTGGGGCGCGGGGCGGCGGGGCGCGGGCGGCGGGGCGCGGGCGGCGGCGGGCGGCGCGGCGGGGCGCCTGCCCCAGTGCGGCCGCGGCGCCCCGGCCGCGCGCACTGCGCACCGCATACCATCCCACTCGAATATAACCTAACTCAACAACTTTTACTAACCAATCGATTATACCCATTATTTTTCTATTTTTATTCCGTTTACATTATCTTAAATTAAATATAAAGTGTGAGCGAGACGCGTAGCATAAACATGTGTACCGAAGTGAGGGAGTGAAGTGCCAAAAATGATAGTCGAAATACAGGAGGTAATTCTGTTAGGTGTTTACTGTCGATAAGTTATCGGGGGAAGTCGTATATCTGGGGGCGTGCGAGCGGGCCCCGCGGGCCCCGCGGGCGCCGAGCGGGCCCCGTAATGGATTTTTTACGGCCCCGATGTGTCGATAGAGCGAGTGCACCGGACGCGCGAACGGAGCAAATCGACTGAAAGTCACCATTAAACGTGTTTTGATAAAGAGCAGCAATTCCCTTTTGAAAATCGCAATATATTTACATATCGGCGGAGGGTAGCACCTATCGGGCAGGAGATAAAAGGGAGCGCGTCCTAGAAACTTTTTTTATGTCATCTTTCTTAAAACTTTTCTTATCTTTTTTTATTATCTTCCAAGTTGTGTGAAGTCCCAGTGTAGATTAAAGATCGCACGGGGCGGCGGTGTCAGTGGGTCAACGCACAGTGCGTGGGGGGCGGGGGGGGGGGGGGGGGGGGGGGGGGGGGGGGGGCGGTGGGGGGGGGGGGTCGAGAGGGGACGCGGTGGCGGGCGGGGGGCGGGCGGGCAGGTCACACGGCCATTGCACCGCTGCAGCCAGTGCAGGCGCTACGGCTACGACTCGCGCTACGGAAGCGTAGCCGCCGCGCTACGCCGTAGCCCCGCCGGCCGTAGCGGTGCCTTTTGATATCCATATTCCGCATATTTTACATTTTGTGATGTACATATCATTCATTAATCGTTCACTCGAGTGAATGTATTTGAGTGTTAATAGGTACTTCCATTTTAATGATGTTTTGAATTGATTTTGATCTTTTTAATTCGATCAAGTATTTAAAGCAATATTCGAAGCAATTTTTAATGCTATGGTGGCTCAAAATAGTTTGACAAACGGCATTTTTTTTTTAATTACGTGTGTTGTGTGCGCAGGAGGTTAGAGGAAAGAGGCCTTTCAAGATATGGGACAGCTCGAGGAGCGTGAGGAAGGGGCTGGTGGTGACCAGCTTTGAGGAGTTGATACACAGGGGTGAGTACTGAAAATGAAAATGCGTTCATTCAAAATTGGAATACAATATTCTCTTTTTGACGTCAATTCTGTCTAAAACTACTGTTTCCACCTGTATAGTCGAGGGGAGGAAACAGAAACAAACCCGGCCGTGTTTCATACTTAATACTAGCTGTTGCCCGCGACTTCGTCCGCGTGGATTTTGGGAGTAGGTACCTATCTCTGCTATGTACAGACATACATCGTCTAGTTATAATTTTCCAATAGTAAAATGGATCATTCTAAGTACCTTCACCATAATTTAAGGTATACCATACCTTCAGGAACAAACTATGAACACCGTATCCAATTTGGTGAAGACAGATAAAAATTTTAAAAATTGTTGTTTTCACTTCTATTGCTCATAAGACTTCTCATATCAATTTTTATTATACGTGTGTATTTTTTAACTAATACAGTATGGGCAAAACCAAAACCATAGGAGATACAGGAAAACTGTCTTAGGAACCTTTAGGTATTTTTTCGTGATAACAATTTTGACATAGTAATCGGAGCAGCTGGAGTTCGGGTGGCATGCATGAATAAGTAGTAAGTTCCTAAGTACATTGCACAGTCTGTTTTATAAGAAAACATTTTATTAAATTTGACTAACTTCAGCTGCTTGGATTTTTTTCTTCCGATACAATAAAATGATTCTAACATGAAACTAAGTCGATACGCATTTTTTAAAAATAATAAAAATTTTTTTTCACTGGCGTTCTATGAGAAAACATTTTATTGAATTTGACTAACTTCTGCTGCTCAGATTTTTTTCTTCCGATATAATGAAGTGATCCCTACATGAAACTGAGTCGAACCGCATTAAAAAAAATATGTGCAAATTGTCTCATTTTTATGGACAACACACGCTTGACCAAAAAATTTCTATGTCATAACACTTTCCCTGCATCTCCTATGGTTTCGGACTTGCCTATACTGTCCCAGTTAAAAAAAACACTGATACTGATAGCCCCTCAATAATTAATCATCATTAATAGAAGAAGAAACTAATGACTGATCAACGTACCTACAGTCCAAAACAGCCTAGAGACAAGGATTCCTCATATTATATGGCTCTGTTTTTCCCACAGGAAAATCTCGCGGGAAAACAGAGATATAAATTTCTTTCGTTTTAATCTATGATCATGTATCATTTTGACATTGTCTATCCGATTGTCTATCGATCCTGTTGTTTGACTGGTCTGTTGGCGTAATAGTAGTGACCCTGCCTACTGCGCCAAATGATATGGGTTCGATTCCCACCCGGGACCAACATTTGTGTGATGAGCATACCTAACTGTTGGTTTTCCATTGTCTTTCTTAAGTGTTGTGGATTTTGTGAAAATAAACTAAATAAATGTATTTACGTATTTATTTAAAAGTATTTATGTATGTATATCAGTTGTTGAGTACCCATTTACAAGCTTCAGCTTAGTTTGAGACTAAACAGCCGTGTGTGAATTTGTCCAAACATTATTGTTATTCCTCTAAATTTTTTAGTGAGCTAAAAAGCTAAAAAAATAATAAAACTAGACATCAGGCTTTCACTTTGTCTATAACAGTCAATTAACAGTAGTTCATGTGAGTTTCGAAAAAGTAGTTCTCACAAGTTTTTCATGAATTTTTTTACTGGAGATTTGTACAAAAAACCTATTTTACAATTAAAATGGTGTGATCAGGAATCAGGACGCGATACTTGGCGCTTATTTCTTTATGTCTACCCCGTCAGGGACATAGCGTGAAAATACGTATATGTATGTGTACCTACCTAACATAAGACCGGTAAAACCGAAGTTGACATCCCGGGAAGCGACGTACTCACTGATCAATAATACAACTTTGGGTGCGCAATTTCTTAGCATTATTAATATACTTAATTATATTTACTCATAATAATATGTAATGTTACAATGTCAAAATAAAATAAAATAAATGTCAATTTTACAAATAAAATATATTTTCCAAAGCGAGGCAGTGTGCCTAAAATGCTGGCGGCGTTACCTCGTTGGATCGCCAGGCTTATTCGCTGGCCGAGGTAACTGCCCGCCCGCCGGTCACCTGATGCCTCGTTGAGACGCTTTGATAGGTCCTTATGCGCGCAATTAGTTCCTCGTGCGCAATTAGTTCAAAGACATCGCATGAATTTACATTCACGAGTAGGAATAAATAATATAAAAACAAGATACTTGACTAATTCGGGCCTAAATAAATCAAAATCCAATAAGCATTTATTTACTCCCCTTCTGGGCCTTACCGATGGGTTTTTTCTTGAAACTTAAGTGCATTTACTGACTACTCTCAAGCGGTGAAGGAAAACATCGTGCGGAAACCTGCGTACGCCGAAGAAGAAATTCTTAGGCGCGTGTGAAGTCCACCAACCCGCACTGGGCGCGGTGGACTGTAGCCCGAACGCCCTCGTCGAGAGGATAGGCCTGAGCCCCAGCAGTGGGGACATGTTATTAATAGGCTGATTTTATTTGATATCTGACTCAATTCATAAAATATCACCAAAAGTGTTTTGTAACTCCAATGATAACCTAACCTCTATCCCCTCCACTTTGAAAGCTGAATAAAATATGTGCTGGAGTGCTGGCAGGCGCAGTCGTTGCCGAGCCGTCGTAGAGAGCGGTCGTGCGGGTCTGGCAGTTGGCGTGCTTACATACATTTACCTACCTAATAATAATATGTATGTACAGGAAAGGAGAAGCTATCCGTAGCGGCGGGCGAGCCGGTGCGGCTGGTGCTGGAGAGCGACGGCACGCAGGTGGAGGACGGTGACTACTGGCGCACGCTCCCGCCCAACACGGTGCTGCTGCTGCTGCGGCCCGGCGAGCGCTGGTACCCCACCGGCGTGGACGTCATCAAGGCGGGTCGGTGACACCTCCCTCCACTCACAGTGACAGACAATGTGCACCAGTAGCAGCCTAGTTTGTTCGATACTCAATCGTCCCGTTTTAATTTTACAGCGATCTCGGCGATCCCGAAGATAGTATGCGAAACGATCCACGCGTTGGAGCTGCACGATGAGACGCCCTCATGGAAGATCATGGACAACAAGGGGCGCGTCACGGTGGTGCTGCACTGGGACCAGCGGCCGGCGGCGTCGCCCGCGGCGCGCTCGCCCTCGCGGCAGCCCAAGCCCGACCGGCGGCCCTCGCTCGTGATCCAGACCTCGCTGGAGCGGCCGCAGCCGCCGCCGCCGCACATCACCGTCGTCAACCACGACGAGGCGGGCGCGGCGCCGCCGCCCGGCGCGCCCGCCCGCCGCCTCTCGCGCGCGCAGAGCTCGCTCGACCAGCACCACCCGCCCGCGCACGTGCACACGGCCGACTGCGGCGCCGCGCCGCACGCGCCGCACGCGCCGCACGCCCCGCACGCGCACGCGCGCCCCGCGCCGCCCGACGAGTGCGACTTCCACTGCTGCGCGCTGCACGAGGAGGGCCGCCGCATCGCCGTGCACAAGAGCGTGGCCACCTCGCCCATCCAGGACGCGCAGCCGCGCGCCTCGCCGCAGGGCCGGCCCAAGGGGCACGTGCGCTTCCTGGACGCCGAGTCGGCGCGCCGCGGCGGCGAGCGGGACTCCTCCGAGAGCGAGACAGAGAACACGCTCGTCGAGGACGAGGCCGTCACCTCGGAGAAGTTCCTGCTGCTCATAGACCAGCTGAGCGTCGACCAGAAGCGGCACCTCACCATCAAGGACATCGGCATCATCCTGGAGAGGCTGAGCTCCAAGATCCTGGACGTGGAGCGGCTCGACCGCGAGTCCGAGTCCGACGACTGCTACAACTGGACGATCAAGGCGACGATCCGCGGCGACGCGCTGCGCGAGCTCGGCGTCATCTACAACGGCAACTACTACGCCATCAGCGAGCACCCCGGCTACCGGGAGGAGAACGAGGAGGCGGGCGACGAGGGCGAGGAGGAGGAGGAGGAGGACCGGCTCTGATCGGGCCTGTGCGGCGCCGCCGGGCCGGCCGCCGCCGCCGCCGCCGCCGCCGCCGTGCGCACCGCGCTGTGCGGCGTGGCGGCGCGCTGAGCGGCCGGCGGCCCGCCCCCGCGCCGCACGCGCCCGCCGCCGCCCCGCAAACACCCACCCACCGCCCCAGGACGCACGTCCAAGTGACAATTAGAGACTTATATATGAAATTAGCCGCGGCCCGGCCCCGGCCCGGCCCCGGCCCGCGCGTCCGGCGGCCGAGCGCCGCCGAGCCCTAGTTATTAAATAGTAAAATTATTGTAAGTAAAACTGACTTCCTATCGGTATCTAAGGTGATTGATTACTTAAGCGTACGAGCCGGTCGTCAGGCGCCATTGACCCCGCATCTCGAGGCGCGCCGCCGCCGCCACACCCGGTCGCCCCACCGCCACCGCCACCGCCACCGCCCCAGCGCCACACCCGGTCGCACGCTATTGTGCGACTCGAACAGCACAAATACTTATCAACGAGATTGTTGTCAATGTTCTTAGGTAAATAATAAATTATACACGTGTTAGCGACGATTTTACGACGACATGACAGATGTTCTGAGCGCGGCCCGCGCCCCGCGCCCCGCGCCACACGCCCCGGGGCGCGGTGCTTCCTTTTGAAACCGTTTGAGTTGTTTCAGCGTCACCATACATTGCTTCATTAATCTATTCAGTGATGTTGGCCTAATGGAGAATAAGTTTCGGACTATTTGAATAGAGGCATCGGTTATTGTCGATGCCCATGTACTAAATTAGCTAACACCTCAGTATATGTGAGTATGACTCGGAAAACAATAAACACCTAAGTATATATAAAAGTAGTTTGTCTATAACTGTACTGGTATTTTGTATACCAAAAATAATTACTGACAAATGTGAAATTGTTCATATTATTGCGTTAAAAATATATATTATTCGCGGGAGTTGTATGACGTAGAGTTAAACAGCAAATTATTGTGAGCTGTGGTGAGTTATTGGAGGGGTAAGCTCCTTGCACTGGCCGCCGGGCTGGCGAGCTGGCGAGCTGGCGAGCTGGCGAGCGGCGAGCTGGCGAGCTGCCTACACTTCCTCGGGCAGCGCACTTCTCGCGACCAGCTTGTCAGCCAGGTAGTCCCATTACATAGCTAACACTACGTTTCAGAGAGAGCACATTAACATTTATATAATAGGTATGTAAAGGTACGAGTCGTGACGAACCGAGCGACTGAAATAATCAACCAGCCGACTATACAAATCCAACTTAACCTGGTGTTCAGTCGGCGGTTTCAGTATTTTTAGTCGCTCGGTTCGTTATTTTCCTAAAGGTATCTGTACTAATTAATAAATTGAATGTTATGAAAGAGGTTGTAACTAAAATACGAAATATACCGGCGCACGGCCATCGCGCACGCGGTATTTGTAGTGGTAAGTTCATTCTTGTATTTACTAGTTGTACGGTACCGTAGTATATGTATAATGTTTTTAATTTTTGTATAGTACGGAATCAAAATATACTAATGTACCATATTATATGAGGTTTATTTGGTAAGTTTACGGCCCCGCGTCATAGTTCTGTATAGTTATATAAGGTGTAATAGTATTATGATTATTGCACGCGTGGCGCGTGGCGCGGGCACGTTCAGCCCGGCTGCGGCGCGTCACGCGGCCATTTTGCGTCACGAGTGGTTGTACTTTTGGTGTAATGTGCATTTCCTTTCTGGCTATCATTTTGTATCTGTGGCGGGAAGTCGGACATTATAGTTTTACGTGGAACATTATAATACGACGGATTGTCGTCAACCCTCGCAATGTTAATCTTAAAACTTAGTAAATAAATGATGAAATAACTTGAATAATTAGTACTTACCTATGTAAAGTGGTTGCAGTCGAATTGACAACAAATCAGTAACATTATAATGTTTCTAGTTTAATTATAATATTCCGGCTTTGACAATGTTCCTGCGACGTTATATCCGTGTTCAAAGCGGTTCGTGGAACTCTCTTTCCGTTCAAAACATAGTGTAATAATCTTAATAAATCATTGTTTTTTATCTACTAGATTCAGAGAAATACAAATTTTGTTTCAGAACTTTGGAAATTAGAAACTCAAGTACTCAAGTAGACACTTAATATTTTTCTGCAGTATCCTCAATAAAATATTTCGACTTGACTACACGTATTTTATATTCGCTATAACTTGAGAACTGCTGGTCAAATTTTGATGCAGTTTTCACTTCCATTACAAACCATCAACAAGTTCCACGAACCGCTATAGATTCCATTTTGATGTTTTTGATACTTTGTAACATACTTTGTTCAAAAAGTTTTATATCGTGACTTTCACTTTGTTTCGAGTTACTCTTGCTAAGGTCTAAAAATGTAAAATTTTCGTTGTATAAAAACGGTTAATCGATCTAAAGTGGCTGAGTTTAAGAAGGTATATGGGAAGATTTGTATAAAGACCAGAAGCTGCATGTCAGAAAATACTTCAATAATAGAAAAGTCAAGTAAAATTGTTTTGTGAACAACATGAGACGACCGATGTGTCTTGTTAACTTCAATTTCGAATTCGTAATTTTTCGTACCTATAGTTTCAAGAAGATAAAACAAATGTATTGGCTGTGTCCTCTCCTCAAGTTTGTCCCTACAGAGGAAGGCTCCATAATTTGGGTGTAATTATTCTACCTCTGAGCGTAATCGTTTGCCAGTAAGTAAATTGATATTTGTGTGTATTTGCCGAAGTGCTTGCTCTGAAGTCAAGTTTACACAATACTATACTAAACAATTGTTGTCGTATTTTACAGTTAAAAAGATTGGTACAACTGGGACAAAAAACGGTACCAGTTGTACCCTCAATGGTACTGGCCGATGGTACAAATGGTCTGGCGGCCTATATTGTGACGGCTTGAAAACTCTAAGGGCTTCTTTCACCACTTCCTGATATGGTTACAGATAGTAATCTTAGTAATAAACTAATCTATCAGATAAATCTGTGTGATAGACTATATCCTTTAGAATGTGGCTGTCAAAATTAGAAAACTCCGCAGAATGTGTACGTCATTTTTTGATTTTCGAGAAATCACTCATACCTATATATATATATACGTGACAATAGCCTACAGCGACGACACCCAAACGGGTCGCATAACATTCTGCAGACAATATTAATAAAACCCGATCGGGTGTTTTAACACTCTGATATACAATATTTAAGATATAGGCAATCAGATACGTGTGAAACCAAAAAAATACGCTATCTGTCAGATAATCTGCAGATAGTGTATCTGGGACTTTATCAGCAAGCGGTGTAAGAGGCCCTAAATCTAATTAACCTAATATTTTATCGCCAGATAATTATTTTCGTCGCGGTTTCAGTATTTTTTCGCCGCTAGTGTTTAGCGAGAAATAAACAAACAATTTGTAACAAACGGGTTAATTAGAGGGCGGGCTCGTCGTCACACCAGCTTGTCACACTGGTGTTACTACGAGTAAATTTTTTTTCTTTGTCGTCACACTGTACTTTTACCTACATCATCTATACCAAAACATTAGATAAAACAACAAAAAATTGCAAATAAACCGTTTATCTAAATCATTTGATCATGTATGACGGTTTCATATTTATGCAAAAGTTTTGTTTGTTATGGGGTCCCTACACCATTAATCTGCATGAAATGCAATTACGTCCTGTCACTCATGCATAACCGTGTAGTGATTGACGTGCATGACATGCAAACTACGTGCTGGCCGTTGCTTCACTGTATTGATTGATAGCAAGCATGATGGTCCATAATGCAGCTTGACACTCACGTAAGCGTTGCATGTCATGCAAGCATGATCGTTTAGGGACACTTTAAGATCATTTTGGTAACGAACGAACTGTAGTATGTTGATGTGAACTTGACTGGAGCGCGCTTCACGTGTGCGCCCGTACTCTCTCGTGATTGAAGGCATTGTGCCCTTCGTTATTCCTAAGTGATGGTCGAGATTCGTTTGTACAGCTATTGGTGAGTCTATCGTGTTACGGTCCGTTGCGCACACTATATTAAATATCTAGTTAAATACGTTCCGTTTTAATATTTTTATGTGTATAGGAGTAATGGAGTACATTGTATAAAATAATTTGTGGCCGCGAGTATTGTGCGGCGTGCGGCTGGGAAATTACGTCGCATTTGCTTCTACCCCTAAGAAGAAGGATCCCATAGAACAGCTGCTAAAATAACAATAATAATCAGAGAGGGACACACTTATTACAAAAGTGGTAAGAGTAAGCAAGACAGGTATAATATCTTCTATCTCTATCTACGTATGTATTTTTTTTGTTGGGGGGCAGTGCAACGACATACCAACTCCCCCCCAACAAACAACAGCCCGACTAAAATAGATAGTGTTTGTTCAGTTTGACCCCACCATTTAAGAAGCGACTTCTCAAATTATTGGGGTAAAAGACTATTGCTATTTCATGCTATACGCTGGTTGCGGTTCTATGGGATCCTTGTTCTTAGTTCTACCCTCACACTTCAATTGTTCCATTTTCCAAAAACGCATCAATTTTTAGGTAGTCCTAATAAATAATCTATTTGAAATCCACGAAAAAGGGTTTCGCCTGTAAATTCTTATATGACAACAGATTGCCTAAGCCCCGGAGTTAGTTATAATTAAACTACCTTACACTTGACGGTTAAGGCAAAGAACGAGACTGAAACGTAACGTAAGAGGTCAACTGGGGTAAATACGTAGGTGGGGTAATGCATGAGAGTAAACATGAGTTATTGTCGCCGATTGTACATAACAGCAAAAGGGTTAGAATTCTGGCTTCTAGGCTATACGTAATGAATGACCTGTACCATAGTAAAAGAAAATTTACTATGCCTGTACAACAAAAGACAATGTAACCCCACAGCAGTCGGTCGAGACGTCGCGTACATTTAATATGTGTGTGTGTGTGTATGTGTGTGTGATGAATTTACGCAGTAAAGACATGTAATTGAAAATTTACGAGCGAAAAATACTAATCCTAAAACAGGATTTTTATTGACGGCAGGATTTTCGACCTTTCGCATAGTAATATCGTTTGTCGCAATATCCCCACTGCCGCATTTACCCCAGTCACGGAGTAAATTATAGTAAAGGTACCTCAGTTGACTTGTTAAGCCCACTCGATACAGGATATGGAATCTCTACTCGTACATTCGAACGTGCGCCTAATACGGTAGAGGGATTGGAATGACTTCTTAAATTCCTTACAAAATTATTGGCAAAGTAAAAAGTCAACAATGTGCAGATTTCTCTGCCGCTTGAACGTAGGTGGGTACAAACTTTTTGAGCTATGCCGAGGGCTGTTTGGTTCTCTAACTGGTCGCCTCGTTTCGGATCCTGGCTCTCAGAGAAACTCCGAGCATGGCTCTTTCCATAGCCCGTTGAGCGACTTTGAGTTTTCGGACTAGTCCCACTATCAGTGTCCACGTATGTTGAAATGAGGGTAGCGTAGCGTTCATAATTTCTCAGCGAGCACGCGGGAAGATATTGTTGCAATGGCCGTCGACAGTGGCAATATGTGTGTTGCAGCGAGGTGGCTCGTCGTGCCGTTCGTTCCACGACTGATAATTATTAAGTACTTACCGTGATCAGTGTTGACAGAGGCGACGGGGTGTACCGCATTGGGAATTTATGAGATCCAGGCATATTTTGAAAAGGGTTTGGTACATAAAGTTACCATGCCACCTCAGAACATATTTATGGCCTCGACTTTGCCTCCTGGTAACAAATTCTAGCACGTTTATACAGCATCCAGCTTACTCTGATGAGGAGAAAGCCAGGATGCTATTACAACCTCCCACATCTCAGAAGATGGTGATTATTGTTGCCAGTTAAGATATTTACTTGATGCAATGCGAGGAGCGGGCGAGTCACTCCGACTATTTATTATTTGTCAGTATGCCACATATAGTATTAAAAAATTGTATCGAAATGCGCGTCAGGCAAACATCGTGCCGTGGCTCTGTGGAGACTACTAATTGCTGCGCTGTGGCTCTTTTCTGGATTGCTTGACGTATCTGTACTGCGATTGCACAAAACTTCCGCTTCGTGGAGTCTGTGCAGGGACTGTCATCCCCGTTTAAGAATAAGAATAAGTATCTGTACTGCGAATCCATAGATCTAGGATCCCTCTACGTGAGAATCGTACCAAATTCCTGCCAAAAGTTTTATAAATCTCATAAATTCCCAATGCCGTTAATTCGCGTTTACTCTAGTGAATTCAACATGACATTGGGAGAAACCGATCACAATCACCTGTTGGACACCTGTAACAATATTGTTGAGGGTTCACGCTAGGCGATATCAACGTTGTGCAAAAAGAATTTGAAATTTCTCTAAAAAAGCGTTGGTTTCGTCTAGTGTGACAAAGCCTTTATATTATACCCAAATCGTTATTAGAATGTACAAAAATTCCTTGGCTAGGTAACAGAGAGTGTTCATGGAAAGCTGCGTGTAAAAAAAAGATTAAAGCGAATTAATTACAATAACGCATTTAGCCGTAATGAAATGAGCCCTTTTATTGGACTTCATGCGTCGAGACCCCCTTCAGATAACTCAGGGGTAGTCTCTGTTACCTAGTCAAGATATAGGTGGCGAAGCTACCCCACAAAAACTGTAAAACGATACAAACCTTCGGTTTTTGAATCTCGTTTTTTATATTCGACTACGTTGAATAGTGGAATCACGTTTATTTTGAACGACATTTTTGGACAAAATGCAACCCTACGTTCATATACGTAATAATGAATGTTAGTTATATCTTGTAACCGGCAGCGTATAGCACTTAAGATACAATTTTAGTTGTAAAGTTGCGTGCCAAATTTTTTTATGTAATGTAAAAGCTGAAATATTTATTGTGCATTCCATGGAAATTATGCAAAGAAATACGGTATACTGAAATGATTATTGGGGAAGATTAAATTAAAATATATTTATTAAGACTTGGTAATTCTGCAATTTTGGTTTTGTAAGTAAAACAGTGGGTTTTTCCCCGTGGACCCACTCCTATGACCCGCTGGTGGGACCACGGAGAATTAATACAACCAAGCGAGGAAAGTGAACCGTGTTCGATCGAATACCAAGAATAATTTATCAGGGTACTACAGGGACTTAACTAATGCCACTTGCACCCCTGGGGGTAACTTTGGGTGTACAAATAGTCCTGGATCGTATTTTTAGGCTGGTATACACGACGTGAAACTAAAATCTCGCCACAAACGGGGTAATGACGCCAGCGTCCATACAGCAAATGGACGACGTTCGTCTTATAAATATGTATAGGTATATATACTTTTAAAATATATTTTATTTAAGACAAAATACAAGACTGAAAAACTGCAGAATACAGTTGGCAGTAACCACTGCCACGCCAGTCCAATTTCATCTTCCCTTGTATCTAAATAATTGCTCATGTCTTTATTAGAATATTTTTCATGAAATGCATTATAAACGTAATAATCGAAGTGCCAATTCACCCTGTGATCAGTTCGGCACCATCCTACTTGGTTTATGTTCACTCCAGCTTGAAGTCTCTGGATGATTTTAATTTTTAAGCTCAAGGCAAAATCAAACTCACACTAAAACAATTATGGCTTGATGCCGCTACTATACCAAAGCGTATGTCAAAAAATGGCCTTTATGTTCGATGAACGCTATCGCCTTCTCATGCGCAGTCAATTGGTTGGGTGGTCTGTGCTGCATACCTACCTACATACATACATACATACCAATGATAACGATATAAACATAATTATGTGGCATAAAAATTTGAAAACATTAACTTCTGATAAGTAATACCTACATAGTATATTTTAATTTGTATGTAAAAAAATTGCTCAATTCACACATTTAATGTGTGGAAACATTTAAACCGATTGTGCAGTTTAGCCTAATTTTGGAGACAGGGTTCGTATATGTGTATTATACAAGATATCATGAACCAATGTATATTCCTGTTCATATAATTATATAAATAATTTTAAGTGGTTTCAGAAACGTACTCAGGCGTAATTAGGGATTTTAAAATCGCACGTGAACAATTATTATCAACAATAATTGTTCACGTGCGATTTTAAAATCTGTGTGATTTTCGGGATCCGCAATACGGATGCCCTTAATTAAAACCATTTTAGAGACTTCAAGTGTAGACTAATTTGACCCCTATTAAGAATTGACCCCATTGACGTTGAGAAAGTCCATCGCGGTTCAAATTTCAACGAAAGTTAATGCACATTGACGTGTTAAGTGTCTAAAAAAAGTCCTGTTTTTTTACTTCTAAACTAATAACTCTCAATGTCTCAGAACGGGTGGAAAAGAGAAGAAAATGACATTTCCCTAAAGCGCCATTTTCACCACACATCTTGGGCGTACGCCCGCTGAAGGTCATGTTAGACGTAGCATTTACACCATCTAGCGCGGCACCTAGCAAGGCATCCAGCAAGGCATAGACAAGCTTTAAAAAGTAGGTTTTGGCTTGGTTACAAGACTTTTAAGCCATATTGCTTGATATTTTAATTGAGATATGGCTTAAAAGTCTAGTCCAACCAAGCCAAAACCTATTTATAAACAACATTAGAGCTTGTCTATGCCTTGCTAGGTCCAGCACACATCCTGCACGTCATGCAAGCAAATAATAATAATTATTGCTGTATAGCAAGCATTTTCACGACAGTTTTGCATGACCTTCTAACATGACCTTGAGCGGGCGTACGCCCAAGATGTGTGGTGTAATTAGTGCTTTACAATCGGATGCCTGTCTCTCTCGTATCCATTGTCAAGTAAATAAAAAACTTTGACTTTAGTTCTTTGGAAAGGGGAAGGGATCGAGCTAGCCGACCAATAGACATATCTTGTCATAGTTTGAAAGTGTCCAGTGAATACGAGCAGGTTTTTATTTAACGTTATTAAACATAGTAAACTATATAGTTACTCAAAACGAAATAATGGAACGTGTACCTACCCAGCTATATAATACACGGTGTAAATCTGCATTCTTGCCATATTTTCAAAGTAACGACGTTACAAATTAATCTAGATAATTTAGAAACTACCATGTTTAAAAACTCTGCAATACAACAATTTTAAGGTAACATTGTCTTGGAGTGCAGATAAGAATAAACCAATTTTATCTATTGCGCGATGGGAATAGATGAAAGGGGGATTTGACCTTGACCTTGGGTAAGTGCGAGCAGAGGTGAAACGTCCTTTGTGCGTCTAGTTGGTCGGCTAGTACGTGAAAATTGCCGAATTATTAGGCCCTAAACACAATACAACAGGCCATAAAGAATGCCACTTCATACGGCAATGTGCACTAACTTTTGTGCGAAGCGTCCAAGTGACGCGAGCTCGGGTCGAGTTATATTTTTGTAATCACGCCTGAGGCAGCGCCGGATTCTGTTCACCTCAAGGTGTCATTCCTCCGAGACCTCATGCGACGTACCCGACAAAACTTCACTGCCACTAATTTAAAAATAAAAATAATGGAAAACAATGTTTGCAGTTTTTCTTACGACCACACCTTGCAGTACAACGCCCATCAGCGTCCACTGCTGGACATAGACCTTTTCCATTGAACGCCACCACACCCGGTCCTTCGCCATCCGCAATCCAGCGGCATCGGGCCACCTTTGTCGGTCCTTTCGAAGGGACGTCACATAAGAAGTGGTGAAATCCAGTAATATAGTCCACGTGGAGTTTAATGGCGGCTGTGCGAAGTTGGCTGATTTCTGCGCAATGACTACTTTGAGGTGAGGTGTCAAAAGGGAGCTGTGCGAAGGTTCACTAGAGACGCTCATTCAATTTCAAGAAATGTTTCATTTATTCCGATCAACCGAATCAAACTTTCAAGTTTTTGGACATCTCTATGTAGCACACTATCTCGCGAACGCACACATAGACTATAAACACTGTCAGCGATGTGCAAATGATGACTATACTCATTCAGCCGGCAAGAAATTCTACGCGGACTATACGTCCACAAAGGTAGTAGGAACGAGAAGTGGTCTAGCTAGGTCAAACCTAGAAGAGGACCACTTATGAATACGTGGACGTTGTTCATCAGAACGATTTATACAGCGCAATATCAACTAATAATACAGGATGGGTGCGAGCGCCACTTCCTCTCAGGCAGCGCTAACACCTACGAAGCGATGGTAGTCGGCATGAATATAAAAAAAAAGCTACTCCCATATGGACGAGTATAAAAATCATTTTAAGGGGGTGCCAAAATCGTGCCAAATGTATATCGAAATTGATACTCACTCACACATTCTCATTTTGAAACTCCATATAAATTTGTAACTAACTCACTCCTAAGCCACGTCTACAAGCTGTTCTCGAGGGTTATTGCGAACCGTCTCGCCAGAAGACTTGACGACTTTCAGCCTCCGGAACAGGCTGGGTTTCGAAAAGGCTACAGCACCGTAGACCACATCCACACGTTGCGGCAGATTATACAGAAGACCGAGGAGTATAACCAGCCTTTGTGTCTTGCATTTGTGGACTACGAGAAAGCCTTCGACTCTATCGAAACCTGGGCTGTTTTGGAATCCTTGCAGCGATGCCAAGTCGATTGGCGATACATCGAGGTGCTGAGAGCTCTGTATAGCGCTGCCACTATGACCGTCCAACTTCAGAATCAGCAGACAGGTCCGATCCAGTTGCAAAGGGGTGTCAGGCAGGGTGATGTCATATCCCCGAAACTGTTTACCAGCGCACTGGAGGACGTCTTTAAAACACTGAACTGGAGGGGACGCGGTATAAGTATAAACGGCGAGCACATCTCACACCTCCGATTTGCAGACGACATAGTAGTGTTGGCAGAGTCGCTGCAGGATCTTGCGGAAATGCTGAGCAGCCTCAACTGTTCTTCCAGACGAGTAGGTCTTAGGATGAACGTAGACAAGACGAAAGTCATGTCCAATTCACACGTCGACCTTAGACCGGTGATCGTCGATAATGTCGATATCGAAGTTGTTCAGGAGTACGTCTACCTAGGACAGACAATACAGTTGGGTAGGAACAACTTCGATAGGGAAGCTGACAGAAGAATCCAGTTGGGCTGGGCAGCATTTGGAAAACTGCGTCAAGTCTTCACGTCGCCTATCCCACAATCGTTAAAGACGAAAGTTTTTAACCAGTGCGTCCTGCCAGTCATGACCTACGGCGCAGAAACGTGGACACTGACGGTGGGCCTGATCCATAAGTTTAAAGTCGCTCAGCGAGCTATGGAGAGGGCTATGCTCGGGGTTTCTTTGAAGGACATGATCCGTAATGAGGAGATCCGACGGAGAACCAAGGTTACCGACATAGCCGAAAGGATTAGCAAACTGAAGTGGCAATGGGCAGGTCACATCTGTCGCAGAACCGACGGCCGTTGGGGCAGACGGGTTCTGGAGTGGAGACCGCGGACCGGTACGCGCAGTGTGGGACGCCCCTCCGCCAGGTGGACTGACGACCTGAAGAAGGTGGCCGGAAGCGGCTGGATGCGGAGAGCGGAGGACCGGGTGTGGTGGCGTTCGTTAGGGAAGGCCTATGTCCAGCAGTGGACGCTAAAAGGCTGAGACGAGATATAAATTTGTATGAGCAACTTCCTCCCGCTAATCCGCTTCATTTGTCCGCACCCCCCCTGATTTTGACACAGAATTTTTCTACATACTAAATTTGCAAGATGCGATCTCAACAGGGAGCGCGCGCGCGACAAGAGGTTCGAATCTCCTTTGTAGTAGGTATATCGTTGTTTCAAAAAAACCTCATAGGTACCTATTTGCATTTTTAAGCGCATTCAACTAATTCTAACTAAGGAATAAACGGCGGCTGAACTACCTTCCGAATAAAGATGCACAGAATATGTTTGAGAAACCTTTAGTCGCATAATGTCCATTGCATGTGGGGGCACATAAATAGTTAATATTTTAAGTTAGCTTAAAACACAGGGGACCGGTCGGATCCCTGAAAATAAAAAAATCCACAGACTTTACGCTGTACGCAAGAATCTTAGAAATTGAAAATGTACCATAGTAGCTAGACGGTTATGACCGATGTACGTTATTTTGCGTCTCGTACCTTGAAACCCTCGCTACGCTCAGGAATCTATCTTTGAACCAAGAGCGAAAAATCCTAGCAACCTTCGCTTGCTCAGTTTTCGGCGAACTATAACGTCAGCACAGCGATATTGACAAAATGTCCCAACTTTGGGGTCACGTATCTCTGAACCTAAAAGATAAAATTTCAAAAAATATATATTTGGATAGTCCATCTAAGCGCAGAGGTGCTTTTTTCTCAATTTTTCGATATTCCAAATAGATTCGTTAAAAAAAATCTTTTCGAAATTTCGTCCCAAAAATCCCCTGATTTTTCCAAACTTTTTCGATTTTCAAAAAAAATTGCCAACCGATTTTCAAACTTTCAACGGTATAATGTGTCTCGATAAATTCTACGCCTTTTGAGCCCTCTTCTGACCCCGTAGCCCTAAATTTCTAGAAGTTATCGCAGATTTTGTTTATTTCGTGAAATCGATCCCATAAACATTTTTAATGTTAAAATTAATTAACCCCAGGGAAGACACACCTCCTTATAAAACTGTCGAAAGCTTGCACAAAGCAGGCGTCAGTGTGTGTGGGGTGGGAGGGTATTCCCCCCTTCTGTCGGCCGAGGGGGGTGCTGGCCGTGTGGGGCGGCGACTGTTTGCAGACCCCACTGCAGCCGATTGAATCTGCCAATCGAGACTCGTGTGATTGCGCCGTGCTCTCCGTAATGGATTTTTTTCTCAAAAGATATTTCTCGCTGGTTCGTTTTGGTTTTAGTCGGGGCGATGTGATTCTCCTAGAGTTAGTTACGTAAACGGCACTTTTCTCCGTGATTTAACGCTTTGTGGGTTTGACATAAAATATGGATGGACATAGAATAATATTTATTACCTAATCCTACTAATATCGGTGAAAGTTTTTAAGGATGTTTGTGAGTATGATTGTTACTCTTTCACGCTGTAACAGCCAAACTGATTTTGATAAAACTTGGTACAGTGATAGCTTATATCCTGGTATAACTTATAGGCTACTTTTTACCGCGGTAAACTGTTGCCGCGAGAAAAAACTTATTCCACGCAGGCAACAGCAAATAGTTAGTCTTTTTATACAAATTCGAGGACTCTTGAACTTAGGACATTTTGCGTTCATGATTTAATCGAATTTAGCTGACCCTAAAATCGTATTTAGGTAGAGATAGGAGATTTTATTCTTACTTTCAAGGTAGGTAATTTCATCTGCAGTTTCGTTATTTTAGTAAGTATTCAGTGGGTCTGATGCTGAGGGTGTCAGGATACAATGTAAAGGTGTGTCAGGATCGCGATACTTGGCGCTCCGTTCTTTATGCCTACCCCGTCAGGGACATAGCGTGAAGATATGTACTTATTTAAAACAATTTATTGAAGAGTATGATAACTCGTGTACCTACGGTAGGTACCTAACTCTTTTTCGTAATTTCAGTTAGTAATTTCAGCTTGCTCCGCTGGCTTCAGTATGTTCAAAAAGTTCTACCAACAAGAAAAGATATACATAAACTGACACGCGTTTTATTAAAAACCTAATCAAAATGGACTTAGTAACAGCACAGGACTCAGCAATTCCTATACGATTGCTTCACAAACCACGTTTGGTGCTCATATTAAAGACTTCAAAAGTTCGTTTGACCCCTTAATCATAATGCTATTTTTTTGATGGCACAATAAATTTCTGAACACATGTAATGGTCGTTTAACTCTACATTTGATTTTTTATAAGCCAAAAGTATGTAACCAACCAATTAACTGTCAACGTAAAACCCACAATTAATAATCTTCTTTAGGCTTAAAGTTCAAAATTACATAGCGGCGGCGGCGTATCCTCAGGCACCCAACTTAAACTAATTTGTAAGCTCGAAAAGGCTTGGAACGTGCAATCTAGTCAATAAAATCTATTAGGTATGTCGATAGGGGGGTCGTTCACAAACGTAACAAATTAGTAAGTAGACATTACCAGTTGTACTCCTCTCCCCTATGTTGCTGTGCCCACAAGGGCCCATAATGGTCTATTTTTATGTCACCACCTCCTATTACTTGAGGATTGAAATAAAATGATGATCATGTTCCTTGTGCTCATCTGGGTGGAACTCCAACTGATGATATTGTTGTACAAATCATCTTAAGTCATACCTAAGGGTAAATGATTCGACTGGACATTCCAAGCCTGCGTCCCGCCGCTCTGTGTCCCTCTACAGGTTGCAGGCCTGCGCGCGCACCAGCGCCCGCTTGTGCGCGGCGGTCATCTTCTCCTGCACGATCATCATCTCCGGCCAGGGGTCGTACCGCTGCGTGATGGTGAGCATCTTGTAGCAGTGCGGGTAGTACAGGTCCATCGTGCGCGACAGGTTGTCGCGACTGTGCGTCGTGAATACCACGTCCACCTACAGGGTTGCGCTCACTCAGTTCGGCCGTAAGCTCTCATCAGGCAGTCATAAAAGCGAAACGTCTCAGAATTCGACAGTCCTTGAAACTTAAGTACATTACTGACTGCTCTCAAAACATTGCGAGGAAACCTGCATACGCCGAAGAAGATATTCTTAGGCGCATGTGAAGTCCACCAACCCGCACTGGGCTAGCGTGGTGGACTATAGCCCGAACGCCCTCGTTGAGAGGGTAGGCCTGAGCCCCAGCAGTGGGGACATGTTAATAGGCTGATGATTTGAAGTGTACGGTCGACCGCATGTCAGTGGAAACACTTTGACCTTGAGCTGGCCTAGCCTATTAGGGAGATTCAATACTATGAGAGACAAGCTTATACTGGTTTAGTTTCCACTGACGTGCGGTCGACCGTACACTTCAAATCAACAGCCTATTAACATGTCCCCACTGTTGGGGCTACCTTCTCAACGAGGGCGTTCGGGCTATAGTCCACCACGCTAGCCCAGTGCGGGTTGGTGGACTTCACATGCGCCTAAGAATATCTTCTTCGGCGTATGCAGGTTTCCTCGCAATGTTTTCCTTCGCCGTTTTGAGAGCAGTCAGCAAATGTAACTTAAGTTGAGATGAAATTGGTACATGGCATCGAACTTGGACCTCTCGGCTCGACAGATAGGCCGCGTCTTCCCCATGACGCCCTGTCGCTCGAGAATTGGTACAGCCAGTACTAATAAAGAAGGTATAAACAATAAAACAATATTTTGGTTTTGAGACGTTTTGCAATTAGGTCATTCTGATACGAAGGCGTTTTGTCGATTTCGGCGACTATAATAGGTATCAAAAAATTACAAAGTATACAACTGTCGAAATCCAATGAAATACCTTGCAGGTGGAAGTGGAACCACAGAATATATAAGTAATAGTGGAACTAAGTGCGACGAACAATACGGCTCAAAGGGCGATCAGCCAATAACAAAGCAAATGTATTTAATAATTATTTATTGATAAAAATAAACAATTTTAACAATCAGAAAATACCGCCATGTAATAAGGCCTTAGACAAAACTCTACCAACCTCAAAAAAATATTTCGAAATAATTCAAAGAAAGCATTGATCGGCAAGTCGAGACCTTATCCAATATTACATACTTATATACTTTAGCGGGTAGGTAAGTAAGAATTAAGTGGTAGGTATAAGAAACAATCACAGCGTCAGTTAAATCTGCGAATTTAACATTCCAAATGCAGTATCAAAGGCACTACATTTAATTTCAATGCAAACTTAGATCGCTGGGAATATTTCTACAGCGGAAACACCTCAAGGGTTGTCTACAGGCACAGTATCAGCATCGAGTATGGCGCTTTAATTATAATCGCCGCGGTTAGGCTCGCGGAAACTCGCAACGTTCCCACCACAGCATCTGACGATATGTGCATAGTGCATAAACAAACAATAACTCATCTTCATAGAAGCGTTTGGATATTAAATTTAAATGCGAAATTGCACCAACTGTGTGCACTTCGGTCGGTAAAGTTGGCTTCTGAACAGATAAAGTTGTTCTTAATTGACTAAACTTTCTTCCCATAATATCGACTTTTACTATTTTACCCCACGTTAGCTTCTTAAAATATTGAATTCCCATAATGTTGAGTTTCTTTACAACATTGAACATGACATGCCCGGCCGGCGGCCCGGTCATCGTTAATTTACAAACAGGAAAAAACAAATAGGCACCTAAGTCTCACTATTTACATTCGTCGTTTCATACATATTGCATATTCATAGTGAGACCTCTAACGCACACAGTATTATTGCACACACTAACACAACATTTTGCGAATTCAAAATTTTGGGAATCAATATTTTGGGAATCATCATTTTGGGAATAAACATTTTGGGAATCATCATTTTGGGAATCAACATTTTGGGAATCATCATTTTGGGAATAAACATTTTGGGAAGCAACATTTTGGTAACTCGACATTTTAGGAAGTCAACGTTACCCTTTGGGCAAAGGCAGTCTTCCAAACGCTTCTTTATATAACTGAGTTACCTACTGTTGTTACACAGCGCCCCACCCCGCGCCCCGCGCCCGTCCCCCGCTATCCCCTGACGAAGCTGCAAGTGGTCGCCTTGAGCATCGCCTTGCGTTCCGCGACGCGCATCTTGTCGAGTACGTCCTGCATTTCGGGCCATGGCTTGTACCGCTGGTTGATGATCATGAACTTGTGGACCGTGGGGTGATGCAGGTCCATCGTGCGGGATATGTTGTTGCAACTATGCGTCGAGTACATCACGTCCACCTACAAGGTGCGTCATTGGATTGAAAACGTGCGTCAAGCCAAGTGTCGCTACTGTACTGTAGCTATACCGATGTAGTATAGCGAAGAGAGTGCAAAGGACTGGAAAGGCTTATGCGGCATATACAGTATTTCTCTGAAGTAAAAACAGACGGATAATAACACAGCGGTGTTCGTGAGAGCCTTCGTATTTACTAAAATAACATCCAGGCCGGGACCAATTTGTACACAGGGAATCGAACCCTTAACCCCTAGAGCTCGAGCCCAATGACCAAGCTATATACTAAGACAACTAGGTGGTTTATAATTTGTAATAAAGTTAAGATATTATTATCGTTCAGACGAACAGCGTCCATTTCATATGTCGTCATCTAGGTTTGACCATTTCTGGATTTGACCACTTCTGTTACGACTACTTCTATGTTAACCCTCTATATTTGACCAATTGCTGAACGGAACAGATGAACCGTTGAAAACGTCCACTTCCTAATTATTTTTGTGTTTGACGTCTAGATAAATTTAAAAAATTTTTGCTTTTGTGTACTATTAAGTTAGGACAGTCTAAAGAAAGTAGTCGAACCAGAAATGGTCGAATCCAGAATTGGTCAAACCTAGAAGTGGACTTGGTCGTCTCAACGATTATTAAAGGCAGTACCTACCTTGTTCTTAATACTCCATCCGATGGCGAAAAACAGAATTAATATCGAGACAGCGGTCGTCACGAACAGCGGGATCACCTCCCAGTTGTGTGTGAGGAGTGTTCCCATTTGCATTTTCTTGGGCCACGGTATGTCGTACTGCGTCGGCGGGAGGTAGTCCCCGGCCTGCCGCGCGGACACCATCACTACCCGCGGTATCGCGGCGCGGTAGGGGCACGCGAGCAGCCCGGCCGGCCGCAGCCGACCGCCCGCCCGGAGCAACCTACTCAGCATCTCGCCGACCGCGGTGTTCACAAAAATATAGCCCCAATTTTAAAAAACGCGTGTCAAAATTTTGTGAATTTTTTGGAAATTAGTTGTCGTGAAGCATTGTCAGTGTCAAACGAAAATTCGACGTTTGAAATTAGTTTCTTTTTTCTTGAGCTAGAACAGTCAAATCAAATCAAAATATATCCTATCCTCTATAGACAGTAAACAAAGTTATTGTATTCTCTTTGAAATAAGGTACTGGCACGTAAACAGTGACGGCATCACCCGCGATGACACTTTTTAAATGAAATTCAAAAGTCCAACGTAATTTTAATTTATATAAAATAAAATTTAACTATAAGCGCAATTATTTTGGAGAATCTACAGGTTCGCAAGAACAAATATGGAAATTGTTTTATACCATGGAGCACACTTGCAACCGTTTTAAATTATTACGTGGAAGTAAAGGTAAATTTAATTTAAACTAATTTCTCTCTCTGGCGTGATCCTATCCTGTTTTTTTATTAAGTTGTTTGGCGCAGGTGCGGGCGCGGTGAGGGGTGATGACACTGCGCACGCCGCGCCGACGCATCTCTCCGCGCGCCAAGCGACGGTACCGGGCCATTCGACAGTTCTTTAAACGAGCTCTTGGTATGGCACATGCTATGATAACTAATTGGAATGACTTACAATTCAACTAGGCAACGAGATCCAATGGCGTTTTCATTGTAGCTAATCAATGAATAAAGAATAATGATTATTTATTTGCTGAACGAGTGCTAGGTGCTAGTAAAGTAGGAGTGGACAAACACCAGATAGACGCTGAATTTTATAATGGAACTTCATAACATTTCAGGGAGCTCCTCGCAACAGGATATCAAAATAAATTCAAGCATAGCAGTGAACGTCACAGATTTGAAGCACAAAATAGTGGGAATAGAGAGCCAGTTGAATGCGGTGAACAGACACTGTCGCGACTTGGCATGCCTCGAGAACAACTTCAGGAAAGACGCCGAGAGGCAGCATCCCATACGAGGAGACACATCAGGGGAGCAAACTGAAGCATCATCAGAAAGGAAATCCAAATCCAGTGACACCAAAGTGCTGTACAAGAATACTGACAATCAGCATAATAGAAAATCCGATGAAAGCGATTGTGCGTGTAACTCCGAATGCAATCACGACGCTGATAGCTTCCATGAGACACTACATCATAATATGGATTCCACGAACTACAACGGACACCATGCGAAAATTAAAAATAATAAGAGCAAATTAGACAAGTTAAATGCGCACGAATGTGATAGAAATCTACGCAAGCATAGATCCCAATCGACTTATGAGAACTTCACTTCGGGGTACTCTACCAGCAGCTTCCATTCCCTCGCTCACGCACGGGGTAGCGCTCAGTTTGGAGCAGATCATTCCGCTCACAGACGCGACAAGCATTCTAGACATCGGGAATACATCGAAATACCTGTACTCGAACAAGGCAGGCATAGACGATACAAAGAAAAAACTATAAGAAAACCAGAAAGTCCAACTACATGTGAAGAAAAACATAGTAGAAGTCGAAAACACAAGGGTGAAATTTCAAAGATTGACCAAGAGTTTATAGCGGATATAATAAAAAGGCAGTACAGACCTGTCAAATTATTTGGTAGAAGGCAATCTGAATTGAGCCAGTTTTCTGCGCCGGTGTGCCGCGATCAAGAGTTCTCGATACGCGAGGACATACAGGAGGGCCCCGAGCTGTGCTCGTGCTGCTACGAGGGCCACTGCGGGCCTAGATACGTGCGCAACCATGACCTCAGTGACATGAGAAGCATTTGCGACACCCGCCTCTACAGCTCCAAACGACACGGACGCAGCAAACATTACCGAAGGCATGTCGACATCTACAACGACTCCGACCTTTACGATATCATTCCAGTAAAAGAAAAATCTAGTCCAAAATCCAGAAGGAAATTCGTGGAAGATCATACGATACCTTATAATTATTATAAGGAAGTGCCTCCATCGCCTAGAACTCTAAGGCCACGGTTAAATTTGAAGGCACAGTATTATACAGAATATGACGATTATATGGTTCACGTGAAACATCCGAACAGAAGGTACCTCTCGATCAAGCAGCAAAGGTACCAGGAGCATGTTGAAGCCTTGGACAGCGATATAACTTCGGAAATAGTGCAATGTAACACTCGCAAAGAGAGACAGAAGCCACAAAAAGTGGCACAGATTCAAAAACCACCTCAAATGCAACAGGACATGGGAACCATGAGTAGTTTACAATATCCTGCGTTTGATAATGAGCAGAATAACGTTCATGTTAACGAAATAACATTAAATAAAACACAGGACACAGATTCATCATTAGATAAGACTGACAAGGCGCTTAGCGAAATAAAAGATATACTGCAGAATTTCTTGCAGGAAATGAAAAAGGATTCGACTCCGTCACACTGTGACAAATCAGACGTTACCCCTAAGACTACTGAGAATGGACCGAACGAAGCCCAAGAAAGTACGAAAACAAACAAAGATTTGCTACCAAACAGTGGTCATAGCAGCTTCAATAACTACAACAGCGGTCAGTGCCTCAATCCTGCTTACATGTCACCGTTTGTAAATCCATGTTGTTATCCAATAATGCCAATGTGCCCAATGAACTGCATGCAAAGTGGCTACGCAGTGCCCAGCCCGAGCTTCACGTGTCAGCCCTGTGCGACTGCGCGGAAAGAATCCGTGTGCAAAGAATGTTCAAATAACAAAAAAGATGTCGCAAATGAAACATTCGACAGCATCCCTAAAAGTAATGAGACTGATCAAATGATCAAAGAAATTTATAAATTCGTTGCGCAGAGTCCGAATTCTGTTCGGAGAAAATGTCAAACTAACACTCAAGACAATTGCAGGAGAAAAGAAGCCAGTCCCAGTCCTGTCAAAGAGAGGGTATTAACGTCCCGGAGCGTCGGTGGCAGCTCGAGGGCGTCCCGCCGCGACGCGCAGGTCGGCACTCCGGCGATGAAATGCTACTCGAAGAGTTGCGAGGCCATAGGCTCCAGGATAACCTCCGACACCTACTACACTAACGTCACTCAGTCCGATACGATAGTAGACAAGCTCAGTTTAGAGGTCACACAGTCGGATTCTGATCTCAGCACTGACTCGACTGCAGAAAAGGTGATTTAATCAGTTACTTACAAAATTTGATTCCAAATTGTACCTACCGAATAGCATTAATTTGATGTTATATTTATTTCAGACCAAAAAAAGCAAATTCAAGAAGGTGCTTCAATCCCTCGGATTTTTCAAAAATAAGAAGAGAGACGCCATAGAGGAGCTGAGCGAAAGTGAAAGCTCGATGGAGGTCGATATAAAAGCGAAGCACAATCCGAAGCCACCGTACAGACAGGACATCACAAACTATATGATGCACGGCCAGGAATACTACCATCCGCCGCCTGTCCCGCCGTACAACCCGCGCGCTGAGGGACCGTACGGGTATGCGCCGCAAGGGTACGACCCTAGGTGTTATCCATATCCGACGTCACCGCCGATCCAGGAGTTGTACACCCCCCACAGGGTGCATCAGGAGACGATCCACGAGCACGCCGCGGCGTCCCACTACCGGCCGCACCCCTCCGCGCCGCCGTGCCCCCACCAACACCCGCGCGAGCCGCACTGCAGCTACTCGCCGCCGCAAGTGCCGCTTTGCCTCAAGGAGATAGAGGTGAAGAGCACCGGGACACAGAGCGAAAGGAAGATGTCGTTCTTCCGGAAGCTGGCGAAGGGTCCGCCGCCGCGAGCGACGGCGCGAAGAGATCCGCTCATGAACAACTCCACACAGACGGCGAAAGACAAGGAGAGGAAACCAGGCCTGTTCGCTAGTTTCAAGCATCTGCAGGAGAAGATAGAAGCCGATCCAATGAAGTTCTCGTACAGAACCCAGCAGAAACTCGCAGAAGGAGACATGAAGATGAGGAATGCGTTCCTCAAAAAGATGTTTCACAAAAGGAATCCGTTTTCGCCAAGAAATCTTATTATGAAGACTATAATGGGCAACGACCCGTCGAGCTACGGCGAGCCACATATGAAGTTACGACCTCGGCTGTTCATGTGAGTGTTTGTGTCAGTTGTGATTTCCGTACAAATCGTGATCGTGTTGTAAACGAAATGTGAAACAAAAAATTATTCAGTGTTGATGTATTGTTTAGTATCGTTTGTTAATAAGAACGCATTTAAAGGATCTTCGAGTTTTATTTCTCGTGCAGCTGTACGGTGGGTCTGCACTGCAGCTCTGCCCTGATAAGAAAGAAGGCCGCTATGTGCATAAACAGTTTATGCACATAGCGGCCTTCTTTCTTATCAGGGCAGAGCTGACGAGTCAGTAGGATCAGGCGGGATGGTGATTTTTTTGGTGGCGCTTTGTAAGTACCATCTCCCTCAAACTATTATAGTCGAGTCTGCCCAGGTATGTTATGTCCGTGTCCCCACCACGTCCTACTCCACGATCAATGCATGTCCAATTGTCCATCCATGATCCCGCTATCGGTGGGCTCGACCACTGCATACCCGTTCTAATCTGAGGCATACCCAATCGGACTACTGAGCGCGTTGAGGCGTGGCGTGCGTTTTATGGTACCATCTCTTGGGACTCGTTGCAAACTGCTTCCTGATACGTTCTATTAAAAAACTCCTTCCAAAACCGACACTGGCATCAAATTTCTCTGACGCAACGAAATAACACAGTGACGCCATGGCAACAGTTGGACATGACAGCACAGGCAACCCAAATGTGACCGCAACGTTTTTAATTTTATTTAATTCCATACCATTTCAGCATTTGCCGGTTTGGAGATACGAAAATGAAATTTCTTGTTTGCAATAGAGAGGCATTACTGCAGTCTTGAGGTATTAGCATTCTTAATTTGGTAACATTCTAAATCAGATGCATCGCATTTGTCGTTGAAAAGCAGAACACGGCATTGAATCAGTAGGTGCTGCGATAGCTAAGTTAACTTGCAAAGGCAGGGGCAAAAGGAAAGCTGTGCGGCTCCAAACTATGCTGCGGCTTTCCAAACAGCCTGGCAAAGCTTTAGCTAATAGTCGCAGTGATACGAGGCTGGGTAAGTCTTGAAAGAGCCCCATTACAAATAATAATAATATGATAACATCTTCAATCCCGAATGCAGGCAAGTCTATTTCCAAGATCTAACGGACGGCTATATCTTAGAGCCTGCGCACACCTTAGTCAAGAGTCATAAGACTATCGTCCTATGAAAATATAGAAAAACACAATTTTTTTGTGAAGTACTAGTCTGTCTTAAGACTGTCTGTCGTGCGGGCTCTTAATGATAAACACTGCCACTATGTATGTTGCAGTAAAGCGCCATGAGTAAAGAGGCTACGGCAGCGCCGGTGCAGAAGTGTCGTCCGCGCTTTAAAGGGATCGAGAATTTTCTGCGAAGAGTCGCCTACAACCTCGGTTAGTTTATTGAGATTCACAACTTCCTAATACTAAATAGATGCTCTGCCGAATGGTGGAATTCCTATGGGAAAGAAAGCCATAAGCCCTGTGGGACCCATTCAATACACTATGCAATGACGTAACTTATGTTATGTCTGGACATAAGTATCGTGTTACCTATTACCATAGCAATAAGAATACATCAAGCGAACACTTAATGAAATTCTCCTCCAAAATGAGCACCGCATAAATGTCAGACACCCGTACGTAAGAAGCGTGATACGGTCTCAAGAGGACCGCCCGCGCATCAACTTATTATTACTTCCATGACTTCCATCATGACAATTTTAACACTCTATATGTCAGTAGGATAGGAGCATAAAATTTCCTACACTTTTCAGGTAACAGTCCGTCCCAAACTGAAGTGAAAATAATATCATGCATACCGATCGACGTGTCCGATATGCAGAACAAGATCATTAGCTTGGAGCGGGAACTGGAGACGAAACGCGTGTGCCCCGCGTCGATGCCTATGGAGGCCCGCATGGCGATGGTCGAGCCGCGGCGGCCGCCGAGCGCCGGTGCCCCGCCGGCGGCGCCCGCGCACTCCACCTGCGGAGCCCCACCCACCAACTCGCCCTCCTGCTGTCGCGAACACCAGCAGTCTGCCCACCCATCCAGCAGCTGCAAATCTAAAAAGTCGTGCGTCTCTTTCATGTACCCCAGCCTGACATCGCAACCGAGCTGCAAGATCCCCGAACACGAGTGCGCCAACCGCGCCAGCTTGCCCTGCTCCAGCGAGTGCGAAGACGAGGACTGCGAGCGGTCGAGAGGTCTCCTGAGGAGCCTGAAGAGAATCACGAACGGCAACAAAAAGAAGGAAAAAGATAAGTGCAAGACGCACTACGTTTACTACGCGGAGACTATGAACTCCGCGTCTCCGTTTACCAACTACACCAATCCGGTGAACTATGCGGGCAAGAACTTGCAGCAACGAGACGTCGATCTCGGTCGCTCGTATTTAACTTCGATGGTGCGCAAGCAATACAGGGCGGAGACATTTGCGAAAGAGCCCTCAGACACGAGTGAGTTCTCGACTCCAATATGCCGCGATGCGTCGCAGAGCTGCGCGGCGTCGCGGCCGGCCGACTCGGACGCGTGCTCGTGCTGCCACGGAACGTTCCACAACATTGACCACGCACCGCGACAGCAACCGCGCGACGGCTTCGCCGTGTCTCCGATGACAGAGAACGAGTGCGTCAAGAGCATGTACTACGATTCCAGCCTCTATGACTTGGTGCCTGTGAGGGAGAAGCCTCCCAAAGCGAAGATCGACGAAGATATTCCAAAGAAAAGGGAACTCAGGACACAGGAGTTCAGAAGTTGTCTTGAGAAAAGTCGCGACAGATCTCGGTACCAACCGCAGGTTGTTAACTACCAAAATATGATTAGAGTCAATCGGAAATCGGGTTACAAGAGAAAGTTACCAAACAAATCGCCAAACAGAATTGCTCCCAAGCGGAAATATTTCGACCAGCAAGCGGACATAGAGTCGTCCAACAGCTGCAGCGTGGATTGCGGCGGTGTTTATTTAAAGCCAAGTCACAATATTCATCGAGCACCCAAGACGCCTGAACCCGTGAAGACCGTTTTGCTGAAAAACGCCGAATGTCTCACGATCAGCGTTAACACCACTGAATGTCAGACGGCGTCCAGCAAAAGTGTGCAGCTGGAGACATCTTCATCCCTCGAAGATAACAAAACTGAGATAACGCTCAATCAAATAAAGAGTATACTGCAGTCTGTACTGACCGAAGTAAAGACTAGTTCCCAAGTAAAGACCATCGCAGAAGACAAGCCGCGGAAAGATGCCATCGTCCAGAAGAGTCCTTCGCAGAGTAATATACAGGCTTGTTCCAGTCTGCTGAATAGCTTCAGCTACAGCCCTTACAATATGAGCCCTTACATGCCGTCGTGTTCACGGCAAGTGAACAACCCGCTGTGCTATCCGAACTCGCCGTTCTCGCCGACCAAGTGCTTGCAGAACTACCCTCTGTTCATACAGACGGGCCGCCAGTGCGCGTGTTGCTTCAGGAACATCCCCAGCGCCGCGAAGTCCGCTCACGCCAAACAGACGACCACTGTCGCCGCAACCAACACGGAGGCGGTGGCATCTCAACACCGGAACAAGGAAACTGATAAGCTTATAAAGGAAATATACAAGTCGATAGCCGTCAACATGGACTATCCGGCGAAGGACACGTCCACGAGTGAATACGACGATCTGAAGTCGTCAAAAATTAATTCACAAAAGGTGTTCCAATTTAAATACATACCAAACAAGGACAAGCGTAAAGACGTTTCTTCGTCGGAGACCAATCGCAATAAAGATGGGAGAGATAATCGTACGTCGAGCACGACGCAGGTGGCGAATGCTCATTTCGGGAGCGACGTTGTGTCGAACACGGCGAGCACGGGTTCCCGGCTGGTGACGAGGACTGCCGCGGAGCAGCTGAGGAACCAGAGGATCGCGAGTTACCTGCTGAAGAGGGGACAGATGTCGACTGACAGCGAGAGACAAGAGGCGCGGGGGAGGGGGCGAGCGCGGGTGCCGTATGTGGTGGAGCTGCCCAACGCGACCACGCCCAGCTGCAGCGACACCGAGACCCCTGACTCCGATGACGCAGACAGCGACGACACCGTCGCCACCGTGCGACAACAGCCCAAGGTACATTTTACTCAATATATGAGTTTCATAGCTCTGTATCAGCCTGTAGACGTCCACTGCTGGACAAAGGCCTCCCCCAAGGATCTCCACGACGACCGGTCCTGCGCTAACCTCATCCAGCCGGGTCCTGCGACCTTCACGAGTATCATCCGTAAAAATATAAATTTGATTGAGTATAGGTGAATAAAAATAAACCTCAATTTTCCATATTTTATAAATCATTTGGCAATTCTAGAACTAGGTATATTTCTCAATCGGACCGGTAGTTCGAGTTATCCGCCGCGCCGCACAGACCGGCAGACGAACAAAAAAGCTTCGCAAGTAGAGTATATCCATTTTGACAGAATCCTAAAAAATAGCTCGGCAAAAACTCACTCATAAGTTGTCAAAGGTAAAACTTGTCAATTTTAATTTTGCAGAAAAAGTCCGGCCTATTCTTCAAGGTGGTAAGACTATTCAAGCCCAAATCCAAGAAGCAGAAGGAGGTGCAGAAGCAAAGCGAAAAGGGCGACGAGCGATCAGAAAGCGAAGCGAGCGACTCGGACGACTACCAGACCATCTGCACGCACCCGAGCCGGAAGCGCTCCAAGCACGTGACATACACGCGGGACCGGCCGCGGTACAAGCCCAGGCCGCACTCCAAGCTGTCCTACTCCAGGTACTACATGCAGCACAGAGAGAGGCCCCAGGAGAGGAGCAGACGGACGCCCTACATGGAGCAAGAGTACCGACGCTACTGGAACGAAAACCTCGCCTTCCACGGAGGGCGCCGCCCCAAGTACTCCTCCGAACGTCCCTTCTCGAGGGACTCCGAGCCGCAGTCGAGGCGGCGGCCGACCTACTACAGGGATTACGAAGCCAGATCCGCGATAGTCGGGAAGGGGCCGCAAGAGGCGACCTCTGCGACCGCTCAGCTGCTGAAACGGAAAGACTTGGTGGTAGAGGACGAGACAGTCGTCGTCAAGTCTGCAAGAGCTTTGGAGTGGCTGAGGAGATACAAGCAAGGGTTGTGCGGATGTGGAAGGGAATGGAAGAGATTCCTAATCGACAGTTGAATTTTTGACAGTTGCTGTGTTGTAAAGTGATTGTCCCATTTTGATTTGTGAAGCGTTTTAGTTAAAATTGATTGTGACAGTTAAAACTTTTTAATAAAAAGATTGTCTTGTCCTTCAATAATTTGTTCTATTTCGATAATAAATAACTTATATACGAGCTTACAGCTAAACAGATCTTAGGCTAGTTTCAAATCAGTCTTTTCACTCAACTGTGCGGTCTGCAAGTATTCGAGATCGTCAATCACAAACCTGGAACAAAATATTGGCAAGTTAGCAGCGACGGCCCATACCGGGAAGCTTTTATACCGAGCGATGAATTTCAACTTCATTGCCTAAAAGGTAGCCACAACATTTTCTTCTTCTTCTTTGTTTAATGGCAACCGGTCGTCAGACAGTGCGATCGACCATTACTGCCAGTGTCAAGTTATGGAAAAGGCACCATATTATGGAGATTGACCTACATACAGAAAAAGCTGAAAAACACGTTCGTAATTGTAATTCATTTTGTTCAACTGACGAAAAAAAAACAAAAGAGGAGGAGGTTCTCAACTCGACCCGTATATTTTTTGTGCCACAGCAGAAGACATTAACCGCAGACTGGATTTACCTGAGGCCTTCCAAAGAAGGTGTTAGGAAGCGGTGGTAGATACAAACTAACATGTATAAATGTACCCATTGTAGTGAAATGGGTCATTGTGTAGTTGTGTGCTCACCTGTAGAAGAGGAGCGGCAGCGGCGCGGTGGCGAGGTGCCAGAGCGCGTGGGCGTCCCACGCGTGCGCGCGCGGCGGGAAGTCCAGCAGCTCGAGCAGCAGCGCGGCGCCCGACAGCTTGGTGAACACCACCAGCCGCCACACGTACCGCGCGCGCCCCGCGGCGCACCACCGCGCCAGCGCCCACGCCAGCCACGTCATGGAGCCCATCACACCTGCCGGAGACACTGAATGCTACTAATATGATGGACTAGCCGTTGCCTGCGGCTTTGCCCGCGTGCTATAGCTATAGTTTACCGCGCTAAAAAGTAGCCTATATGTTATTCCAGAAAATAAGCTATCACTGCACCAAGTTTCATCAAATTCCGTTCAGCCGTTACAGCGTGAAATAGTAACGCACGTCCTTACAAACTTTCGTACATAGGTACGGTACGGTATAGGTATAGGACGCCTCCCGCCAGGTGGACCGACGGCCTGAAGAAGGTAGCCGGAAGCGGCTGGATCCTCCGACCGGGAGTGGTGGCGTTCATTGGGGAAGGCCTATTTACAGCACTGGACGTTTAAGCGCTGATATGATGACGATTAACCCGTATGTGACGTTTCTTCATGAGCCGAGAGTGTATGAATAACAAGGAGATTCGAACCTCTTTTGTCGCGCGCGCGCTCCCTGTGGAGATCGCATCTTGCAAATTTAGTATGGGAAACGATGAAAAATTCTGTGTCAAAATCAGGGGGGGTGCGGACAAATGAAGCGGATTAGCGGGAGGAAGTTGCTCATACAAATTTATATGGAGTTTGAAAATGAGAATGTGTGAGTGAGTATCAATTTTGATATACATTTGGCACGATTTTGGCACCCCCTAAAATGATTTTGTTACTCATCCATATGGGAGTACCCTTTTTTTTTTAAATTCATGATGAATAACTAACCGAGGCACACATTGACGGTCATGTTGTACTCGTAGTCGACGCGGCCGGAGTAGAGGTACCGCGCGTGCTCCGCGTAGTACAGCAGCGCGGCCAGCGCCACGCCCGCCGCCAGCCTGCGGCGCGCGTGGAACACTCTGCCGACATCAATGCACCATAGATTTAGTATATTACCATAGATGTGCAATCAGCGTATAGCATGAAATAGCAATATAATAGTCTTACCCCAATAATTTGAGAAGACGCTTCTTATATGGTGGGGTCAAACTGAACAAACACTATCTATTTCAGTCGGGCTGTTGTGTGTTGGTATGCAGTTACTGCATACCCAACAAATAATTCGCATGAGTAGAAAGATATAAGATATTGTATCTGTCTAGCTTACTCTTATCACTTTTGTAATAAGTGTGTCCCTCTAAGGCGTTTCTAAGTACTCTACATTCTATTCAATAGGTCACCAAAACTCAATAAAAGCCTGGGCCTTACTAGAATAACGCTCGGCGCAGACAGAACGGGAAATGTTCGGGCACTTTTTGACGTCATTAGGTGCGTCCAGACCGGCTGAGCCGCCGCGGCCGCGGCACGCCTCGCGCGGCAGCGCGGTCGGTGTGGACGTGACAGGCGCATGCCGCGGCCGAGCATGCGGGCGAGGCATGCGCCTGTCACGTCTCCACACCGAGCGCGCTGCCTCGCGAGGCGTGCCGCGCCCGCGGCGGCTCAACCGGTCTGGACACGCCTATTGACAAATAAATCATTATCACCAAAGAAATCGTGGCGTTTTTCCGTGTTCTGTGATAATCACTATAGCCTAAAGTACAAAATCGTCAAAAAGAACTCGAGCGTTTTTCCATTCTTTCTGCGCCGAGAAACCTAGTAAGGCCTAGGCTTTTATTGAGTTTTGCTCGGGTGCGGCGCGGGCACGGTGCCGCTTCAAAACTTTTTCATACAAAATATCATCGAGATATGATCTCTTTAGTGGGTTCTCGAGGCCCCCTATGGAAGTAGCAATTTTTTTTCATTCAAGCAAAATATGTATAATTCACGCTTTAGGTAGGATCCAACCATAGAGTTAGTATACTAGCTATAGAGCGCGCGCATCGCTCATTGCCCATTGTGCCAAGTGTAAGCAGGTGTTCTATGGACGCTTCTATATAGATTTTTTCTTGATCGTTCTTTTCCGTGAATCGTGTTTACAGCTTGGCACTGCACATTTCACCATGATTACTCCAAATCTAAATAAATATCGGCGAGAGCAACAATTAGCGCTACTGACGTGTTGTGACTAGTAGCGTCGCCCCGAACATTTCGAGACTGTTCAGACCCGTGCTTACAGTTCAGATTTGCTAACGCGCGCTCTATGTATACTAACAACTCTCTGGATCCAACCGAACCGACCTGACGACAGCGGCCACGAAGAGAGCCATGACCATGGAGAGCGCGCACGCGTAGTCCATGAACTCGGTGAAGGGCGTGTCTCTCATGTGGAATATGGTGGACCACGCCCACGCGTTCACGCACACCTGCACACAATTGGCACCAATGAAGAGGACATGAGAGTGTGATTACTTCATTAGGTCTATCTGTTCACATCTGAGTCTGTATATTCTTTTTGGTGAGTGAGACATTGGGCCTGAACATTGAGTGAATATTTTAATTTTATACTTTTTTAGAACCAATAAAAACTGGCATGCTAGACAATAACTCGTTGAGTTTTGAGACACCCTTTATCTTTAAGGCTTCAGCTTTTTGTCCAACAGAATAATACAAACAGTACCTTTGCTGGATATTTCGAAAATCACTAGAACGAATTTGGAATATTTACGAGAAACTTTTAAAAAAGTTATCCACAAAAAGTCCAATACACATTCTTATCCTTTTTATTAACTGATCTGGTCTGTTCTTAGACAGTTCTCGATTCCAAGGCTCTCGATTTCAAGGCTCCTGCAAGCCTCCGGGGTCAACTTACCGCAACGAATAGATGCCAGAACAGTAGTAGTGGTGTGTCCTTGACAGAGAAACGTGTGTCTCGGACTATCTTGGAGTACATGTAGAGGTGTGCAGCCAGGTTCAGCACTGAGCAGAGTGCCGACGCAGGTTCCTGCACCCCGAGCAGCCTCTTGAAAGGCCACTGAAACAATATTTTATTTTAATGGAAAGGCAGCTTTATAGCTGATGCTTCCATATCAGCAGTCGACTTGCTTTCATAATTTATATTAATTATTGCGTCTTTTTAGATTTGAGAAAGTTGTCTAGTCTGTTCTTGAACATGTTTACAGAAGTGGCAGATACAACAGATTCTGGCAGATTATTCCATTTGGATGCAACCCAAATGTGTTGGATGTTGCATTGCATTGGCTCTTTGTATTCTCATGTTGTGCCCTCTGACTCTCTCAATATGATGAAATTTGTAAAATTAGATCACGTATTCGCTACACCGTAGTTAAGAATTTTAAGCCTTGTGTGTTAATCTGTCCATCCTCACCTTCCCATGAAACTTCGGTGTCCGGTACCCTCTCTCCTGGAACACAAGCATAGTGCGCCACATGCAGTGGTAGCGGCACTCGTCCCGGCACCCCCATCCCAGCAGGCGACTCCACCTGTCCTGCAGGTCGGCTGCTTTTGGAGTAAATGATATACCGCCTGCAAATATTGAACAGTCAATACAAAAACAAATATGTATTTTAGTTGTACATAGTTTAAGACTAAACAAGTGTTCTGTAAGTTCCTATGGTAAGATAAAAAAATGTTTTAGGCGCTATTGTTTTATGTGAAACATTTGTTGCCGCTCTTGCCTCCCCTCCCTTCCGTTCTCCCTCCCTCTACCCATCCCTCCCTACCTCCTTGAATTTTTGTGTCCAAGCAAATATACTATGTAAAGCCTCCCAGTTCATAGGTAGCACTTTTTTATTTTATAAATAGTGTAGTAAATAAATAAGTAGTTCAGCAATTGGTTTAGAAAGTAGAGATTTTAATAGGTTATTAACTTAACGGATTGGCCCGGGTTTCATAGGTTAAAGTGGCAGTGGGCATGCCGCGTCTGTCGCAGAACCGATTCCCGTCATGTGGTGTTGTAGAGCATTGAAGTAAGCCTACGTCCAGCAGTGGACGGCGCGGCGGTAGGCTGATGATGGTGACTTTGTATACAACCCGACCCGGTCATCCCGGGTTTCGCTTTATATGAATAATATAAACTGTTTACCTTTCGTACAGTTCGCAGACAAACAATTTTTAACACAAGTTTGATAGAAAGGCGATCGATCGCCTTCGCTTGACAATGTAGGAGTGAGCTTTTGAACTAAAATGAGTAAAGCGATGATGAAAAAATTCATTTCCGCGTTTAATGTTCAAAGCAGGCAATATTCTGATTTCTGAGGCCAGAAAATAGACACACTACAGGTGCCTGCGAACTTTAAAATGACCGACACGCGAAGAATACGAAAACAAACGACAGCAATCAAACAGCTGATTTCATAATTTCGATCGATTGATTGATTGACCCTGATTGAAAGATGGAATGGGGGCAATGAAGTCTGGAGCAGTCAGTATTCTGTATCATGCCTGTATCCGAACATGTTTTTTTTTACTGGATTTATGGCCTGGAAACAAAGTCCTACGAATAAAATAAATTATTATCAATAAATTCAATATTGCTAAAATATTACTTTCTCTGAATTAAGGGAGTTTTTGCATGGTGGTATTCTAGTAAAACACGTCTGTTAACAATTTTAGCTTATACAAACTTTCGAGCACTCACGGTGAGTGTCCCATCGGCATCGGGGGTATAATTTCAAGCTAACAGGCAACCCCATCCATTCGGCCAAAAGTCGTATTTTAGGCCTTTAAAAAAACAAAGAAAAGAACAAAGTGCGCTGGTTCTGGATTGTTTGTTTTTACTGTCCTATCTTTAGAGAGTTTTTTTCGCTTAATAATAACGTAAAAGAATGAAAATTTCATGTGTCTTAAAGCCACCTATCCCAGTAATGTTTGTTTTATAATTATGAGAACGTTCTAACTGCGCGGAGCGCATATTTTCTGGTACCTACCTAGGTTGGTATTGGGTACGTATCACATTCCCTTTCATTTCACAATCAAGATTTTTGTAAATAGTAAAAGTAGATTTCTTTGTAGGAAAAGTAGATTTGTTTGTTTCTATTTTCATTCTATCGTATATCATGCTAATAGAAGAGAATAGAAATAGAAATAAAAATGAAGCTACATATGTATTTTTAAAGATTTGTTTTGGTGTCATATATTTATTTTCTTGCTGAACAGTACTTTTTACTTTACTTTTAGTCTAGCTATATATTTATTTGTTTATCATTGTTTATGTTGTATGTAAAACAATAAAAGGGTACCCTATCCATACTCAGTACCTATCTACTTTGTAACATTGCAGGTTTTGTGATGCAGGTGGGAAAGTAGAGGAAGATGAGCAGCCAACACCAGTACCTGTCGGTAAACAGCACCGCCTCGGGCTCGCCGCGCGTCGGCGACATTGAGCACATTAGTGAGTCATTTATATTCCAGTACTAGCTGTTTCATGCTGCCTCGCCCGCATGTTACAAGTTATTTCTAATTTTTCCTTTTTCTCGGCACCTAAGGGTCGTAGGTTGGAGTGGACAAAAGAGGGCGCCAAGGAAAAATTTTTTTACGTCCCCTTTGGTCCACTCTGACGCTAACAACGCCAGGGCAGCGTCGGATTCCAAAAAAGTGATTTTTTTCTAAGTTTTTTTCATTGCGCCCCCTTTTGTCCACACTGACCGGGTCGTAGCGTGATGTTAAATAGCCTATATCATCATCATATCAGCCTGTAGACCGGTCGAATAGCCTATAACCTTCCACATTAATTGGACTATCAAATGCAAATAGAATTTTTCATATCCGACTGGTAGTTCTCGTGATTAGCTCACTCTGAGAAACCATACAAATAAAAAAACACTTCAGCTTTATTATTGATGTGATGCCTAAGAAATAACACGATAAAACATCACAATGTTGGTTGCTTGCTTGAATTCCGAAGTGTTGGAACTGAGTTAAGTAAAATAATTGAACTTTGTATTGTATATGACAGGCCACCTATCGGAGCACATAGGGTCTCTATGCCTGTCGTCGGAGTACTCTGACGTGACGCTGGTGGTGGAGGGGCAGCGCATCCCGGCGCACAAGGTGATCCTGGCAGCGAGCAGCGACTACTTCCGCGCGCTTCTCTACGGCGGTATGAGGGAGGCCAATCAGGTACCTCATTTGTTTTACAGCCTTTTCAATTTGTTTAATTTATTAAATTATTTTTTTCTGTGACGTACAAACAGGTACCTAATTACAAATACAAAAGCCTTTATTGCTGATTGCAACAACAGCCGCATCAGCGTGTCCTGTTGACACGTAGGTCTCCTCCAGCTTCCTCCACTCAGGCCTGTCTGTAGCCACCCTGAGCCAGAGTGTTCCAGCTACTGTCCTTATGTCATCTGACCAACTTTTGAGCTGTCTTCCACGTTTTCTTTTAGTGTTAAATGTGGGGGTCCATACAGTCATTTTCTTTGTCGTTTTAATTTATACCTAATTAAACAAAGTTAAATTTTAAAATCTGTTTTATGTGCAGTCGACCGTACGTCAGTATGTAGTAACTATTTGACCATAAGCTGACCTAGCCTATGGCACAGAATGGATAATTGCCTATGGGGAGTTTTAATATGAGCATTGAGACCAGTATGAGCATATACCGTAGAGAAATGATGGGTGTGTTCTCGCGGCCCCCTGGATGGGTTCTCGCGGCCCCCTAAATATGGGAGTAGCTAATTATTTTGATTCAGGTCATATAGACTAGTTTATACTGGTTTTTTTTTCATTGACGTGCAGACGACCGTAATTTCCAATAGAGAATGGTATGCGCAAAATTTCTATTTGCCACATTTTATTGAAATATCTCAAGGCTTGATCCTCTTGCAGAATCCAAACCATTTAAAACTAAAACTTATGAGGGCGGACTCATCGTCACCAGCTTGTCACACTGGTGTTACTACTAGTAATTTTATCTCTGTTTTATAAATAAATAAAAATAAAAAATAAAATAAAAAAGCCTTTTATTCCTGTTTAAAAAGTAAATGTTATTCCTATTATTTGACAGGAACCCCTTTCTGGGTGAAGGCCTCCTCCAGATTTGCCCATTCCTCACGATTCTTGGCTTCGTCCAGCCAGCGGCGCCCCGCTGTTTGCTTTATTTCATACTCCCACCGTGTTAGTGGTCTTCCCTTTCGACGTTTCCCCTGTGGTCCTTTCCACTTAGTTATTCTTGCTGCCCATCTTTCTTTCATACGTTTCATACATTTCTTTCATCTTATCTCTGTTTTATCATACTTTTATGTTATCATCATGGGTGTGTTAGCGACTGTAAGTATTTCGTTTCTTCGTTAGCATTAATTCTATGACTCATTTAGTTACTTACTTCCTATGTCTTTTAAACCAAAACAGACGTCATTTTCTGTTTTCCTAATCTGTTTGTCCTGTTTCAGGCTGAAGTGGAGTTGCAAGCACCATTGCAGGCGTTCAAAGCACTCCTGCGCTATGTATATTCAGGTAAATGTTTTCACTGTTTTTTTATAGACAGGGTTCGTATATTGATAGAAAAGGACATAAGGTACGTAAGTCCAACATAAAATATGTCAAACATGTAATGTCGGTATGCCCTCTCCAGGCCACATGGGGCTGTCTGTGCTGCGCGAGGACACCGTGCTGGACATGCTGGGGCTGGCGCACCAGTTCAACTTCCAGGAGCTGGAGGCCGCCATCTCTGACTATCTGCGGCAGGTGCTCGCGCTCCGGAACGTGTGCGCCGTGCTCGACGCGGCCAGGTGCGTACACCTGCAACATGTAATGTGGATCTCTCCCAGACCACATGGGGCTGTCTGTGCTGCGCGAAGACACCGTGCTGGACATGCTCCAGACGGCTCACAACTCTAAAAGTCCTCCATCTACTCTCTCGATGACCGTCATCAGATCATGCCCCGATCAATCCTTCACGGAGAACCATAGCTTCAAAGTGACCTCGATTGTACGAAAATCTTGACCTGTTTCTAATTATCCGTCCACCTATGTATGTACACACACTGAATTAACCCTTTGGTTCGCAGGATTCAGAGCGCAATACCTTTGAAACTCGGACGTATTTCACGCCAGTCACACACCCTGACGTTGTCACTCAAAAAAACCATCATTCTGAAACGTAACCGCGATTTAATTGGTGGAGACAAAGTATGACAATAATCTACTGATTTTCCCTCGACTCCGCATTTTTGAACCGCTCCAAGGGCAAGGAGTGGTATCGACCAACCGTCGCTTGGGACGAGCCGAGCGGTAGAATAAACGTCAAATGCCATATGACAAAAGAAAAGAGACAACTATCACTGACACTTCACTTCAGTTCACTTTTTCTAACAAAAGGCAAAGATAATATCATATACAGTCTCTATGGTTTCGACCATTACTGAGAAATTTACGTTCCGCTTTACGTTTCGGTAATTACCGGTTTTTATTTTTCTGCGTGAAACGGATAAAATTCTACATTTCTAATATTATTGGCAACACCGAATACAATTCCCTACGAGCGAATGAAAAATAGAGCTCCAGAACTACCAGTCGTGTTGAGGTCAATGTAGTATCATGCACCGTTTGTTTGTTGTCACCCAGGCTGTACGGTCTGGACGCGCTGATGGCGTACTGCTACAACTACCTGGACAAGAACGCCGCCGAGGTGCTCCAGCACGACACCTTCCTGCAGCTCTCCGTTGTAAGTGTTTAGCGGAATTATATAATTTCTAGGGATTTTTATTAAAGTGCACATCAAATAATTACTTTTCATGCTCCTAAAGTTCTTTTTTATGCTGGACGTAGGCGACACAAAATGAGTTTTTTGTTCTAGTGCCTAAAGTAAAATCTTTGTCTAAGAGTTCTATGACCAAGACATTTAGGCGCCAACAGCCTCGAACACTAGAACTTTATAGAATAAATAAAGTTTTAATTTTATTTTGTTTCTTAAGTTTTTTTTAAATCTTTGTTCTATATTTCTAAATTAGTAAAAGTAGGCAAGAATTTATCGCATTCTTGCTGTTTAATTTTCACGCAATCGAAGTGAAAAGCAGAGTGTACAACTCTTCATAATACCCGTTTTACCTTCGACTTAACTATCTAAAACGTCTCTGGTAAAATGGCGTTTTATGCACTTGTTGTACAATGTACTGTAATTGTAGACTTCATACGCATTCTTCGGCTTTTCTCACGATGTTTTCCTTCACTGTTCGAGAGCAGTCAGTAAATGTATGTATGAGTGACCCGAACTCTGCGAAATGGACGTAACTAAATGTAACCTCATATTTCTGTCTGTCTCGAATAAATACTTGGCAACTTCCGAACTTAAACTCTCCGAAATGAGTGATTTAATATCGTTTTTCCGCCCTCAATAGGAAGCGTTGCAAGGTCTGCTGGAGCGAGACTCGTTCTTCGCCCCGGAGGTGGAGATCTTCAAGGCCGTGTGCGGATGGTTCACCGCCAACCAGCAGTGGGCCAAGTCCGAGGGGGGGCAGGCGCAAGTGGTAAGTGGAATGTCTTCCGAGATCTTTTTCAGGTCGTCGGTCCATCTGACAAAGGGAAATTCTATGATTTATTAAATTGCTAAAGCCGAAGCTCATGATGTAATAAGAATGTTTTTGGATGGCTGTTTAGTCCTAAATTAAGCCGACTCAACAGCTCATATGCGTAGTATTTATACTCGTGTTGATTTGATATGTTCCTGTGCACTAGGAGAAGATCCTCCGCGGCGTGCGCCTGACGCTGATGAGCCTGGAGGAGCTGCTGACGGTGGTGCGGCCCTTCGCGCTCGTCACGCCCGACATGCTGCTCGACGCCATACACGACAAGACGCACACGCGGAGCACCGACCTGCCGCACAGGGGCTTGTTGCGTGAGTAGCCAGCCGCATGGACCTTATCAATTAAATTAGGCCACTTTGTCCTAATTGAGTCACATCGTCTCGCTCGCGCGCCACCTGTTTGCGTCATTCTATCTCTCTCTCTATTAGTATCTTTATTTTTTTTAGTTTGTAAGGATGTGAGGATGGATGTTTGTTACTCTTTCACGCAAAAACTACCGAACAGATTTTGGATGAAACTTGGTACAGTGATAGCTTATATCCTGGAATAACATATAGGCTACTTTTTAACGCCGACAAAGTCGCGGGGCGTTCGCTAATACCCCCTAAGTAACAAAACGCCTACATAGAGGGCGCTGTTTCACAATATATACGGGAAAAACTATTCTACGCGGGCGAAGCCACGGGAAAAAGCTAGTAGATAATACATCGGATCTATTTCTTGAGTGGGTACGTAATGTAAAGGGCTCCCTAAACGATCATGCGGCATGACATGATCGTGCTGTCACTTATGGATGATCGTCTAGCTGTAGTTATTGACGTGCATGACATGCAAACTACGTGCTGGCCGTTGCTTCACTGTATTGATTGATAGCATGCGGCATGACATTCACGTAAACGTTGCATGTCATGCAAGCATGATCGTTTAGGGACACTTTAAGAACGTCACCCATGTACCACTTGTATTCTTTATATCGTGTCTTGCTTGGTTGGTCGGTTGGTGTAAGTGGTGTGTGTTGCTTTTGTCGCAGTGTGCGAGGAGAACGTGGCGACGCCGAAGCTGGGCGCGCGCGTGATCTCCGGCGACATGCGATCGGCGCTGCTCGACGGGGACACGGAGACGTACGACATGGAGCGTGGCTACACGCGGCACAGCATCAGCGACGCGGCAGACAACCCCGGCATCGTGGTGCGCCTCGCCGCGCCCACCATCATCAACCACCTGCGGCTGCTGCTGTGGGACCGCGACAACAGGTGCCTGGATACGACGTGGTGGTCTGACTGTAAACGTCATCATCAAAAGCCTCTTAACACTGTCCCCACTGCCGGGGCTCAGGTCTACCCTGACTGGCCTGTTGGCGCAGTGGTAGTAACCCTGCCTACTGCGCCAAAGGTCGTGGGTTCGATTCCCACCCGGGACCAACATTTGTATGATGAGCATAACTGTTGGTTTTCGGATTCTGGGTGTTTGTATGTATTTAAGTATTTATTTTAAAGTATTTAAGTATGTTTATCAGTTGTCGAGTACCCATGTACAAGCTTCGGCTTAGTTGGGACTGAACAGCCGTGTGTAAAATGGTCCAAACATTATTATCATTATTACCCTCTCAATGGAGGCGTTTGGGGCTATAGTCCACCAAGCTCGCCCAGTGTGGGTTGGTGGACTTCACATGCGCCTCAGAATTTCTTCTTCGACGTACGCAGGTTTCCTCACGATGTTTTCCTTCACCGTTTGAGAGAAGTCAGTAAATGTACTTAAGTTTCGAGAATAAACCCATTGGTACATGGCCCAGCCGGGTCGAACTTCGGACCTTTCGATATGATAGGCCGCGTCTTATCCCCGACGCCACTGACGCTCACGTATACAAGTATTATTAAACAAGCTGTCTGGCAAGCTGGCTTGACTTACTGGCTGACCGGAGAAGGAGACAGCACATTAGGGAGTTGACTGGCAGACAATACTTATTCAAAACGAGTCAATTTTATTGTGCGGAACAGATCGTACGCGTACTACATCGAGGTGTCGGTGGACCAGAAGGATTGGGTGCGCGTGATCGACCACAGCAACTACTTCTGCCGTTCGTGGCAGACGCTGTACTTCGCGCCGCGCGTGGTGCAGTACATCAAGCTGATGGGCACCAGCAACACTGTCAACAAGGTGACCCACCCCTCAGTCACTGCGACCAATGTCGCCGGCCAGGACCTCTGGGCCCGCACCCACCAGGAGAATAAAGTGAGAAGCACATGTTTACCAATTTCTCTTTGTCGTAACGTGTACGAGATCCCCACGCAAGGCTCAAAGGTCTAGTAACCGAGCCGGAAAAGATCCCCCCTTGCATGGCCTGAGGTCCTGAGGCTACTTACTGTTCGCTCGTTTTTTGTGTCGCAAGTGCGCGTCGGTGGGACACGTGGCGTGAGTGAAGCAATGGCACTCATGTGTGGTTATTTACACGTATTGGAACGAAATATACTTGCAGTGGTCCGTTACACAAGCATTTAGATTTTTTTTAGGGTTCCGAACCTCAAAGAGGAAAAAAGGAACCCTTATAGGATCACTCGGTTGTCCGTCTGTCCGTCTGTCAAGACCATTTTTTTTTATATAGAGTCGTTTGTGGTAGAGAACATTCTTTAATAAAAAATTTGTAGAGCTTTTTTTTCGCGATTACAATACTACCTGCCTAGGTCTCGTACCTACGAGAAAGTAAAAAAATCCCAAAAAAATCTGGGGCTTATAGAGCAAAAGATATTCAGTATTTGACACTGATTAGAGCGACACCGCTGGATGTCCCACCTTTTCCCAGCCATTTCGTATATTTCTGGTATTTTGTGGTAGTCGAGCCATCTGGCAGGCGGTCCACTGTAACGGGTCACTGCAGGAATTTATTAAAAGTCGAAATCTTAACACGTAATTCACTCGACAACCGCTGGCTGTCCGGGTGTATGTCGACGCTTACAGCCCTTCATCAAACTCTAGTAAGTTCGACACAAAAAACGCAATTACGCTGGTAATTAAGCTGCACTCTTTTTTATTTTAATTTATTTTTTAGCGTTATCGCCGCGATTTTGACGCACGCCGCGATAACAATCTTGTTCCAATTGAGATTTTTCATTACGATACATTAGTGATTCGAATTAATTATGATGACAGCTATAACCGTATTGCTACCTGCACCCTTAGATACAATAGTGACATGACGCATGTGTAACTGTTCAATGTTAGAGTACAAACTAGTACGTACCTTTAAAAACACTTGATCTCAGTTTAGTTTAAATTTAATTGGCGACGCAACGATCTTTACCATAGCGGCCAAAAATCGGAAACTCATTCAGTAAATTTGACACAGTAAATAGAATTCAAAAGTGTCAAAAACGCAAGCGTCTTCTCATCTTCAGCTAGGTGAGCGCGCGTAGTCTTTGCCTCTCCAATTTTCGACGCTAGGGTCACGCGCGATATTGTATTGCGTCGTCAGTTATTTGTCCAGAGGGACGAATTCGTCGCGAAACAGCGTCAAACGCGCTCAATACGCATGAGCAATTTGGCGCTCCATCTCTCTCTGCACGTAGCACTCGCGGTGACCCTCGCGCGTATTCTGGACGAAACTTTCGCCCCTCTAGGATCTCGACTCGTGCGTTTTGCGGGCGAGTCGAAAACTTGAGAGGCGAGTCTGCGTAGTGCATGGGATTTACTCGCGAAATCTCGCCGATACGCGACGAATTCGTCCCTTCTGGGCAAGTACTCATCCCTAGGGTCACGTCCATTATCTTTGCGTCGTTATTTCACCCCTATATAGGGTGACGCGTAAGCTTGCGTCTCTAAATTTTGCCTCAGATACAGAAGCGGCGCGCGTCAGTCCTTACGTCGCCAGTTTTACCCGTAGTTTCGCGCGTAATGCTTGCGTCGCCAAATTTTGCCGCTAAGGTCACGCGCATTATCGGTGCATCGTCAGTTTCGCCCCTGGGGCGACTCGCGTAACGCTTGCGTCGCCAATAGCCCGTGCTCTCTCGGCAGGTGTTCCACGCGGTGGCGCTGGAGGCGATGCACACCGCGCGCGTGCCCCCGCTGAGCGGCGGGCTCATTAAGCCCGTACACAACGTCGCCACCGTCGAGCTCTCCGCCGTCGTCATCGAGGGCATCAGGTATGTCACAATTTTATTTTAGCTATATATTGCAGAGGTTCATTCTTTAATTCAAATCATTGTTTTTAATGTATTGAATTGTACAATAAAATTAAACATTTTTTTAGAAATCCAAAAAAATCTATTTTTATTTTTTTAATTTTTTTTATTTATATGTTATTGTTATGTTATTGTATTTATGTGTTATATCTAATGTAAAATAAAACACAGATTATCTAATAGTTCCCAACGGTGTATTCTATTCTTTAATATACATAGGTGGACGGATAATTAGAAACAGGGCAAGATTGAGATACAATCGAGGTCATTTTAAAGCCATAGGTCTCCGCGAAGGATTGATCGGGGCATGATCTGATGACTGTCATCGAGAGAGTAGATGGAGGACTTTAACATCGCTATAGATATCCAACTGATCTGATGTGCCGTTTGGAAGCAGCATCGTCGTGATTCCTTAACTTTAAGATTTCCATACATTTTGATGCCATTTTGAGGGTTTTTTTCTCCGTCACGATGCTGCTTCCAGACGGCTCATCTCATCAGCTAGATATCTATAGCGATCTAAGAGTCCTCCATCTGCTCTCTCGATGACCGTCATCAGATCATGGCCCGATCAATCCTTCACGGAGAACCATGGCTTCAAAGTGACCTCGATTGTATGAAAATCTTACCTTGTTTCTAATTATCCGTCCACCTATATTTTAAATTATAATACTCGCCCTCCACTTGTCTTGCGACATAAGCCTCTTCCAGGTTGTTCTTCATCGATTCCATGTTGAATGTGTGTATGTAGCCGGTCTCGCAACGCCCTGCTGAACGGCGACACGGAGCACTACGACTGGGACGCGGGCTACACGTGCCACCAGCTGGGCTCGGGCGCCATCGTGGTGCAGCTCGCGCAGCCCTACCTGCTGTCCTCGCTGCGCGTGCTGCTGTGGGACTGCGACTACCGCCACTACTCCTACTACGTCGAGACATCGCTCAACTACTGGGACTGGGAGATGGTGTGCGACCGCACCAGGGACGCTTGCAGGTTAACAAACAAACAAACAATGTGTGAGCGGGCCGTGTCCGCTGAAACGAACCGATCTGCACGGTAATCGTGTCGATTCGGAGGTGCACATCACTTAAGTAAATTTAGTCTATTGTGCTCTTTTATTATCTGTAGAAGTTATCAGACACAAGAAAATAACCATGGTTTGTATTGCAACTTAGAACATGGCGATAAAAACTCCCTCTGTCTGACAGAACTAAACTAATTTGACAGTTCTAAAATACATGCCATCTCTTTCTTATTTCTACAGATAAAAAAAGAGCACAAAAGACAAAATTTATTCAAGTCGTGTGCACCCCAAATCGACACCATTGTCCCTCTCGCAAAATAAATAACAAAAATAAATTAATACCAGCCATCTTTTTTTTTTTTTAATAATTAAATTCAAATTTATTTATTCAGAAAAAAGATATGTTAGTAAAAAATACAATACTTACTTGGCTAGTGTTAGTAACATTTAAAATGTTTAAATAATTAATAATACATATATCTTTTTCATTCAAATAATCGTCTATTTTTTATTAAGCTTTCTTACAAGGTTGTTGTTTAATGTGAGTTTTAAATTTTCTGGCTTTCATTTATGATTTCTGGTAGTTTGTAGTAGAAGCGTACACAATGGCCCGTGAACGATTTACTGACCTTACTGAGTCTCGGCTGTGGTAGAACAGGTTTATTTTTATTTCTTGTATTAATGTCATTCAATATATGTGAATGTCTCTCAGATCGTGGCAAGTGATCTACTTCTCGCCGAGGCCCGTCTCCATCATCCGCATCGTCGGCACCAACAACTCCGTCAACGAGGTACTCACTTCGCTCGCACACTTATTTTTTAGGGTTCCGTACCTCAAAAAAGAAAAAAAGGATCCCTTATACTCACTTCGTTCTCCGTCTGTCTTGTCTGTCCGTCCGTCTGTCAAGACCCTTTTTCTCAAGAACGCGTGGAGGTATCATGTTGATACTAATATCAAATACTGAGGTCTGCAGTCCCTTAAAGCTGTGAAAAAATCAAACTTCTAAGTCAACGCAGTCAGAAGATATGGCCGATTTTGCCGCATTTTTAGTAGTTTTTTTTACGTACGCGGCCGAAAGCGCTACCTACTTAATTGAAGGACGGGGCTCGAGTTTTTATTTACTACTAGCTGGTTCCCGCGGCTTCGCTCGAGTAGAAAAGTATTTCCCGCGGGAACTGCTTTTCCCGAGGTATCTATATTAACTGTAACGTTTCATAAAAATTTGTTCCGTTTGCGTGGAAGAGTAACAAACATCCTTACAGACGTTGGCCTTTATAATATTAGTAGGATTGTTAGACGAAAAAGGTTATTTTGGTGCAGGTGTTCCACCTGGTGCACCTGGAGTGCCCGGCGCAGGTGGAGGAGGCCCGCGAGGACTCGGCCTCCAAGAAGCAGCGCCCCTCCCCGACGGACAACAGGCTCAACCCCAGCAGTGGTGAGTCATGAGTCAACTCACCCCAATACCCTACACTACCCCGAGGGTAGTCCCTCGGATCAATTACATATTAATTAGATCATGCTTTCCGGTCAAAAGGTTGGTTCTCCCATAGCTTTTTTTTTAATAGGTAAATTAATAATAATATGTTCATAGATACAAATATACCTCTTGTCTAATCCCAAATTAGGATTGTCTCGATGACTACCAGGACTTACGACTAGGATACCACAATCGCAAGTATAACTTCCAGACCAGGACCAACCTGTACAAAGTTGTCTGTCCCCAGTGGGAATCGAACTCACGACCTCTGGCGCGCTCTACCGACCTAGCCTATGGGCCAGCGAGGCGGTCAAGTTTTTTTGATCGGGGTGTGATCTGAAGGTGAAAGAGAGAGTGCAAGAAATTAGACATAACCCTATCGACGTAAAGCTTTTTTATTTATTTATTTATTTTATAAAATAAAGCCGTGGCAGTCAGACCTACAGGTGTAACAAAATTGTATGACCGGTTACAGGGGCACTCGGAATCGAAAATAATACTTTGTCCTCGTGAACGAAGTAAGTTGCAGTACAGTATGTTGATGTGACAGGATCGGTGGCGGGCGGCGCGAGCCCCGAGGCGGGCGCGCGCGCGGCGTCGCCGGCCGGCTCGGAGGCGGGCAGCGCGGGCGGCGCGTCGGGCGCGTCCTCGCCGCGCGCCGCGCGCCCCGCGCTGCCCGTCGCGGAGACCGCCACGGAGGCCGAGGAGCGCTACAGCGACTGAGGGCGGAGGGATGCACACGCATCCACGGGTGCGCGTTCCGTGCAAATAAAGAGCAAATAAGCAATACCGATAACTTTTTGCTGTCTTATTGTTGAAAATATTTTTTTTTATGTGGGTTCTTGATTTCACATTTTTACTAGATCCGCTATAAATTAAATAAAACAAGTTTTCTGTAGAAGCTTGGAAATATTCTCTCACAAAGTTGTAATTTTGGAAGTTTTCTTAGTGGTGTGTTGGTTTATCTTTACATCGCCTTACTATATCAATTAGTAGTATGTTGGTTTATATCGCCTTACTATCTCAACCACGTATCTACATTGTGTAACAAGTTTCTAATATGAACTTAAAGACCACCAAAATGTTTCATTTGTGTACCATCAACATGGGTCTAGCACCAGCCGTTCTGGAGATATGGCCAAAAGTTTGAATTATTTTGTTTTCCTCATATCTCCAGAGTGGCTGGTGCCAGACCCATGTTAATGTACTCGAATGAAAGGTAAGTTTATGTTATAATTTTGTCATAATTATGTAGATATAGTAAGGTGACGATGTATATAACCTTTGTGATGAGAAAACAATTTTTATTTATAGTGAAACTACAAACTCTTGCGCTTTATTACTAAGTATATAGAGTTTAATTGAATGTTTAATTATTAAGATGTTGTATACTACTTATTGCCCTACTAGTTATTTTATTCCATATATAGCTTCAATTGAGCAATGGGGGAGGTGGGAATAAAATTCCCGATATTCCCATCAATGGCGACGGTCAATGGAGGTTTCGGTAATAATCCCCCCCGACGGGAATCGAACCTCTTGGCTTAAAGCATATCCCTGTGATACGCCTAATGCGTCTCGACGGCGCAAAATCAAAATCAAGCGCCTTCGCCTATGTTTTTCTTTAAATATGTATACTCTAGTTTAAGTGTTAATATTCCAATAGCATTAGTATTACTGCACGGGGACTTGTAGTTATTTAGTTGGTAAGCTGATGTTTTCTAGTCTGTCCTCTGTCGATGTTGTTTACTCTGTGACCGTTTTGTGCTTTATTTTTATACCATGATGGAATACCTACTATCTATAGGCAGGCTCTGTTCCGGCTCTGTGAGATAGCTAAATTTAGTGCTGGCTTAAAATGTATTGGGCTCCCTAAACGATCATGCGGCATGCATGCATTACGTGCTGTCACTCATGCACGACCGTCTAGCTGTAGTGATTGACGTGCATGACATGCAAACTACGTGCTGGCCATTGCTTCACTGTACTGATTGATAGCAAGCATGATGGTCCATCATGCAGCATGACATTCACGTAAATGTTGCATGTCATGCAAGCATGATCGTTTAGGGACACTTTATGACTTCAGAATAGAGCCTGACTTAGTAAATTGTGTTAAGATTTTAATGTTTATGATTTATATGGTAGTAATAGCTTATTGATAAAAAATATAATGTTAGGTATGAGTGTACAAACGAGGCACTATGAAATAAATAAAAACTACGAAACCACTGGCGGAACACGGATAAATTTGGAGGTTACTTTTCAAGTGTTTTCCATAGTGCCCCCTTTCTATACTCCAACGCCTAGTTTTTATGTGATTACAAAAAAGAGAAATTATGTGTAAAGTTTTGTGAATTTTCTTTCAAGAACCGGGGAACTGCCTCCTTGCCACAAGGGGCAGGTAGAACTACTTTTTTAGTTGCAAGGGAGGCAATGATGTGACTGTGATAAGATTTGGCCCGTTTGGTTCGCAGCTAGAATAAGGTGGCAAGTGAATTGTATCTCTGAAATAATTAGCGAGTACGGTATATACTATAGATTTAAGCTTTTAATATGTTTTAATAAAAATGAGTAAATTATTTTGTTTTTTATTTGATGAGGCCAGCAAACTTTATATAGTTCGCTGGATGAGGCTGAGGGTTCAAATTTAGAAGAGAGAAGACTATTATTTACTTAGTGTATTAAAAATTATTAAAATATACACATATAAACTATAAATATTCTTACATTACATTTTTTACATATTTAAGTGAATTGAGGAGCTCTCTCTTTTATAATAGCTTGATTCCGTCTCAGCAACTGACTTGCTTCTACAATGTCAGGGTTATTTATATCAGCAAAGTCGTCAAGCCTCTTCCGCAGCAACTGTTTTAGCTCCTGTATACTCTCGCTGTTGTTCAAGGCAGAGATTCCAATTATATCTTCAAAGGATATCACATTTTCTGGCCTAACTTCTTCAGGTACTGTATGGATTACTTTCTTTATATTTTTTAATGATTCTCGAATGGTACTAAAGATTTCCTCTGCTCCGTTAAGATCCATCTTGTTCACTGCCAGTATTGCAGGCTTTTCTAATAACTGTGGGTTGTACAATTCTAATTCCTTGTTTAGAAGCAGTATAGTCTCCAAGCATGATCTCATCGGGTGTTTTGGACTCAACTGAAAGCCATGAACATCCGCAATAAATAATAATATCTTTGTTCTCTCTACATGTTTCAAGAATTTGTGCCCAAGGCCTATGTTGATGTGGGCACCCTCAATCAGACCCGGTAGGTCAGCGATAGATATTTGTCGAAGATCTTTAAACTGAATAATGCCTTTATTAGGTTTGATTGTTGTAAACGGGTAGCTAGCTATCCGTGGCTTGGCTCTGGATATAGATTTCAGTAGCGAACTTTTACCAGCATTCGGGAATCCAACGAGCCCGACATCGGCGATCAATTTAAGGTCCAGGCGTATGTGATGAGTTTGCCCAAAATGACCAAGGAAACTATTTTTTGGGTCGCCTCCAGGCCCTCCTCTGGCCAATATGACTGTTTGTTCTTCCTTGTCGATCGACCCTAATACTTTACCGTCGTCTCGGTACACTGTGACTCCCAGTGGAACCTCAAGTTTGATGTCGTCGCCAGGGTTACCAACTATTTTAGTTTTACGACTGTCTTCCCCGTGCCCCGCGGCGAGTGTCCTAGCCCGGAACTTACTCTGAATATTCTTTAGATTGGCGTCTTCTTTCCCGACGCAGTACACACAGCCCCCTTGGCCCCCGACACCTCCGTACTTCGGCAGACCGGTGCCTCCAGTGCCGCCCTTCACATGAAGCCTGATAGAATCAAGGAATCTTGTACGGAGGAATTTACGCGGCATTTTTATTTCTTTCGCGGCGAACAAGGTTCTCAATATTAACACCATTATTGCAAATCATTAGTAAATAGATGTGAAACAGCTTGTAGGTTATGTTTTTGTACGTCTAGCTGTCAATCTATCAATCAGAGCTGTCAGCGTTGCTAGATCTCGTTCAGATACACGCATGACATGAAATTTCAGCAGCCTGCCTGGATTTAGTACGTCTTTGTACCCAAACATCCTAGCAATTGGTATTTACTGACTACGGAAGATACTTCCCCCAAGCAATAATCTGATTTTGTAATTCAACAGCGATGTCCGTGCTGGAAATGGCTGGCTGGAATGCTAGATTTTACTAAGTGTCTTTGAACATATCGTTAAAAAGGCTGAGCACAAATTCAGCTTTTCGGGCCAAAATACATTAAACTCAGTACTTTTCCCCGTCATCTGCCCGACTCATAATCAAATCAGACCCCTTCCAAAAATTAAATCAATGAAACTATGGAGACAAACAATACACGTCACGTCGGCACTTTGAAAAAAAAACTCGTATACTGTACGATGGCAAAATAAAATAGTAAAAAAAAATGTAGCTTAGTAAAAAACATGTGTATTATCATTATCATAAAAGTGAGATACAATGCACATATCAGACCATGGCACATAACACAAAATCAGCAATAACAATGTGACGATTCTTTTCAATTGTTCCTATGATAGGCAACATTCACTTAGGTATAATATTAGAGAGCTATCTTTACAATGCAATCGACATAAACGAGATTCAACATCTTACAGTGAACGAGATAGACAACTCCATTGCAATAAAAGAGACAAAGTCGAAAAATGGATCCACACAGATCCATTATTACTCTCTACATCAAATAATACTTAGATCAAAAGAGAGAGTTTGTTTTAAGAGCTGTCGACATCAGCTGTAAAAAGCTCTCAACTCTCAAACAACAGATGTAACATTTTGTGTAATAACTTGATGATATGTTCAAAATGGAGAATATTCAATTGAATTGAAAATTACCTCTTTCCATACAAGATATAAAATTTAAGAATACATATAATACAAGATACAAATGCTTGGGGCCAAATTGCTGTTAATTTTGTGAGTTAGTATAAAGCCACACTGCCGCGGAGCGGCGGTCACTTGTATAATATGGAATTGTATGGAGGAGCTCACAGGGCGGCCTGCTGGGATAGTTTTAGCCAGTACAGGCCGCCAATGTGGTTTGTTCCACGTAGATAACCAAGTTTGTTAGCCCGCTATCTTCGAGGATATTTTTTCCAGGTAGGAAGGTAACTAAGTGATGAACGTGGAAGTCCTCGTCCCAGCTACTTAACCGTTTGGATAACCAGTTACCTAGCTGGAGTCATTTTCCGTGTAGCTAGTTGCTATGTTGACTGGAAAGTTCCATAAAGATAAACCAAAGAAAAAGTTTTTTTTTTCCATAGCAGACTTAAAACAAACGAGTTATCTACACGGAAAATTGACTCCAGCTAAGTAACAGTTGACTGTACGGAAAATTGACTCTACACGGAAAATTGACTAAAGCTAGGCAACTGATTATCTAAATGGTTAAGTAGCTGGAACGAGGACTTCCACGTCCGTAACTTGGTTACCTACCCGGAAAAAAAAATCCACGCAGATAACTGGTTATCAAACTTGGTTATCTACGTGGAACACACCGCCAAGGTGCGATAAGTGAGGAGGCGCGCGCAGGCGGGGGTGGCGGGCGGGGGGCTGGGGGGTGTCCATCGGCTCCGCGCTCACAGCTCGTCACTTCTTTTTGGAACGGTCCACCACTTTCTTCTGCAACAAGGAAACCTTGTGTTGATAAAAAATTTAGAAGCTCATATCTTGATTTTCGATGAGTATTTTTTGTTTAATTAATTTTTTTATTTATCCATAAAAACTTCTGGACTTTGGTCCACTGCTGGACTCTGCTGGCTCCCTAAGGCGCGCCACCGAACCCGATCCTCGATTCTCCACATCCAGTCACTGCCAGCCGCCTCACGCAGATCATAGCTGCATCTAGCCGGGGGGCGTCCCACACTTTGCCGTGAAGAGGATCCCAACTCAGCTTAGTGTTGCAGTCAGCGCTTGTTTTCTGTCTGTCTGTCTGTTTGGCTGCTGGCTGGCTGACTGGCTGTCTGTCTGTCTGTCTGTCTGGCTGGCTACCTTGGCGTGCAGGCCGATCTCGCTGAGCCGCTTGTGCTGGTAGGTGAGCGGGCGGTGCAGCTTGGCGTCGCCGCGTTTGTAGAAGTCGCTGTAGTCGAGCCGGAAGGCCAGCGTCTGCAGCGAGACCTCCGCGTGCAGCGCCAGCTTCAGGATCAATGTCGTCACGTGGCCCCTGCAATCATCAACAGCCTTTTAATATGGTGTCACTGCTCGACGAGGGTCCACCACGCTAGCCCAGTGCGGGTTGGTGGACTTCACCGCGCGCCTAAGAATTTCTGCATCGGCGTATGAAGGTTTCCTCGCGATGGTTTTACTTCACCGTTCGAAAGCAGTCAGTAAATGTATTTAAGTTTCTAAAAAGCAAACAGGTACCTGGCCCGAGCGGGGACCGAATTCGGACCTCTCGATATGATAGGTCGCTTCTTCCCCACCACGCCACCGACGCTCTCACACACAAGTAAAACCAGGTTATTATAAATATAATTTCAAATAAAACTGCTAAAATGGCCGGCGGCCGCATGTCGATACAATGGCGCGTGCGAGGGACACTTTGGCACAAGTAAAATATCAACTTTAACGTACACATAATTATATATATGTTTGTTTAACAGAATATATAAACAATGAATTTGAATTTAAGGCCTATGTCCAGCAGTGGACTAATGTCAAGTAGCCGAGCTGACCTATAGGTGCGCGCCCACACGTTCAAGTCCGCCTTGCGGCTGCCCAGGAACTGTTGGAACATCTTGCGCTTCTCCTTGTCCAGCGCCTCGTCGGCCGCGGTGAACGCGTACTCACCTGCGCACAACACAATTATTACTCCATTACTTACAGGTAGAGTGTAGAGTGACATACATCGAGTGTACTTTGGTGGTAGTGTGACATACACGAGTATACTTTGGTGGTAGTGTGGCATAAACCAAGTGTACTTTGGTGGTAGTGTGACATACGCCGAGTGTACTTTGGTGGTAGTGTGACATACACCGAGTGTACTTTGGTGGTAGTGCGACATAGACCAAGCGTTATAATTATTTGCGGGTCTTACACACGAATTTTTTATTTTTTTTATTTACCATTGCCCGACGTTTCGATCAGTTTATATGAGCGGTAGCCACTAGCTGACTGGAGAGGCGAGCGGTCAGTGTTACAGTGAATACAAAGCGTGATAGACTAAAATGTACTATAGATCGCGGTGGTAGTGTAACATAGACCGAGTGTACTGTGGTGGCAGCGAGAGTACTGACTACACTACCACTAGGTAGTGTGGCAGACCGAGTGTACTGTGTGACATAGGCCGAGTGTTCTGTGGTGGTAGTGAGACATAGACCGAGTGTACTGTAGTGGTAGTGTGACATAAACAGTGTGTACTGTAGTAGTAGTGGACATAGACAGTGTACTGTAGTGGTAGTGTGACTTAGACAGAGTGTACTGTAGTCATAGTGTGACATAGACCGAGAGTACTGACCGCGCGCGAGGCGCTCCGCCTTCATGGCCTCTATATCTTCTCGGCGCTCGAGCTCGGCCGTGATGCCGGCGCGCAGGGTCGCCTCGAAGCTGCGCAGCGACAGCGTCTCGTTCAGCACGTTGCCCAGGTACGACTGCAGCTCCTGCCAGCCAACGTGGAGCATGCAATAATCACGCCCAGACTAGTCTTCAGATACATCTAAGGGAGTCAGGACACGAAGAGATCCGACGTCGAACCAGTAACGCAAAGGACTGGCAAGCTGAAATGACAGTGGGTTACTTCTGTCGCAGCAGTCGATACCGGCGCGAGGACCGTGGACCGGACAGAGTAGCCTCTCAGTCAGACGAGCCAACGATCTGAAGGTGAGGATGGATGCGGCGGGCGGAGGACCCGGTGCTGTGGGGCTCATTGAGGAAGGACTATGTGGTGCAATGGGCGGCGGGAGAGAGTTACTAATTTAATTTACGATTAAACGTACATACGAGTTAATAATACTCAAATGTTTTCTTTATCAAATTTTAAACACCACTTCACTTTTGAAAGGGAATAAATATTTATTCCCATATACATATGTTTATTTCGAAATATTGTTAGGTGTCCGAGTATTGTGGCGTGTTTGTTTAGCGCTGGGTTGCCTACCTGCGTGGTGTGGTGTATCATGGCGTGTATGGAGTGTCGGTCGAGCGCGGCGTGGTGCAGGCGCAGCAGCGCGTCGAGGTCGCGGCGCGCGCCGGCCGCCGCCAGCAGCTCGGCCCACGCCGGCTCCGCGCCCGCGCAGCTCGCCTCCTGCAGCGCGCCGCACAGGCGCAGCGCCTCCGCGCGCAGGCACGACACGCGCCGCAGCAGGCTCCACACCTCTACAACATACTATACTAGGTACTACATACATTATTGTAGGCCTTTATATCATTTGTTGATGTTTTGTCTCATCCTATCCTACTAATATTATAAAGGCAAAAGTTTGCTTGCTTCTCGTCGCATTCATTTCATGATGATAAATTATATCCTACTGTATCCTACCGACTGCGCCAATAATTTATTTGGGAAATGTGAAGCACAAAGGAGCCGTATCGTAGCACACACCTGGCATGTGCTTGAGCCGCTTGTGCAGGATGGTGTGGTCGCGCCACGCGTGGTGCAGCGCAAGCTCGATGCGCTTGACGCGCCACAGCTGCGCGAAGAGCGCGCGGTACCGCGCGGCGCACGCGGCGGGGAACAGCGTGCCCAGCGGGCCGTCCACGCGGTACTGCAGCGCGAACACGTCCCAGCCGCAGTCGTCGCGCCCGTCGCAGCGCGGGTACAGGTTCACGTGCAGCCGCGCCAGCACGTGCGCCGGCTCGAACTGCGCGTTGGTCGCGCGCACCGCCGCCTCCAGCGTGCACGTCAGGTTGTGCACGTACAGCTGCGTCGCCGGCTTGTTCAGCTCGTCCCTGTTACATACAACACATATTGTAGTGGGTTGTCATCGCAGAAGTGAGGTGTGGGCATAGGAACCACGCTTTACTTCTTTACCATTTAAATGCGAAAGTTTGGGTGTTCGTTGCCCATAACTGCACAATGGATTTTTATGAAACTTGGTTCAACAGCTATTGGTCTTCCATAAGAAAATAAATAAATAAAATAAATATATTTGCCTATATTTTACACGCATTTCATTTCCATTTCATATAGTGTGTTAGTGAGTAGTGTGTGTATGTGATACTGACTGCAGCAGCGTCATGAGGTGGTGCACGAAGTCCCCCTGCGCGAGCAGCAGGTACCGGCGGTGCGCGGCCAGGTGGTCCAGCAGGTGGTGGTGCGTGGCCAGCGCGCTCAGCAGGCGCGCGCCCGCCGCCTCGTGCGCGCCGCGCACCGCCGCGCGCAGCTCCCCAGACTCCCACCACGCCGCGCCGCCACCGCCCTCACACTCCGCAACATCTAACACAACATTTATCGCGCATGAACACCACGCTCTTGTCCGTCGCCAGGATCTGCGCCGCCTGCTCGCCCGACATGAACGTGGGCACCATCCGCTCAAGCCGCAGGCTTTCCTGATCGAGTTTTGTCAGAGCGTTCGCGCCCCAACCCATTCCTCGCTCCACTGGGAGTCAAAGAACCGGACCTACTTACCTACTGAATCCTACAGAGCGGAGGAAGATTCCGGAGCGTCCAGACCGGCGATCTTAACAAATACAACTACTCATTAGGGATCTAAATATGGACAACGCAATATATTCTTTGTGATTGTTACCCCTTGTTTTCTTTCCTAAAGAGGGAAACCGGTACACCCTGTACACCGAGCCCGTACCGTTGTGTGTCGCGGCGGGCGGCTTGAGCAGCGCCTGCAGGTGCAGCAGGTGGTGCGCGTGGTCGCCGGCCGCGGGCCACGGCTCGTCGGCGCACGCCTCGCGCATGAACACCACGCTCTTGCCCGTCGCCAGGATCTGCGCCGCCTGCTCGCCCGACATGAACGTGGGCACCATCCACTCCCTGCACAGCACAACACACACATGTACTCAGAAGCACTTACAACTTAAATATTACACTATACTAGCTGTTGAAGTCGCGGTCTCCACATGATAACTCGTCTAACTCAATGGTTATCGGTTTTCCGACAGTTGTGACCAGGGGCCGTAAATTAATCACGTGATCTTTTTTAAGCATTTTTTAAAAATAAATACACGTGTTAACTTACTACACAACCCCCCCCCTTCCCCCCTTGTGACATTTCGTGTTTTTTGTCAACCCCCCCCCTCTTTCAAGCCTCATGTGATTAATGGACGGCCCCCCCAGCTAGTGGGCAACTATCTGTTTCCGGGAAAAGAACGCGGGAACAGCTTTTCCCGAGGTATTTATAGCATAACTGTTATTCTGGTAATGTTTCATCAAATTCAACATCACTACGAGCAAAGTAAAACGCGGGCGAGGCCGCGGGGAACGGCAAGTCCATTTGCAATTGTACAGTTAAAATGCGCACTCACCTCACCCTGTACTTGTCGTGCCACATCCTGTCTATGGGCACCCCGCTCCTGCTCTCTATGAAGAACTCGTTGAACGGGTCGTCGATCTCACCTGCAAACAAACAAACAAACAACACTATGACTTCTTACGCATATAAGGAAAAGGCAATAGTATCCATCAAACAATGTTATCCCTGGAGGACTCTCTCGCCGCCTGGCTGGCACATACATACCGTGCAGCAGCCAGCGCGTGAGCATGAGCAGGAGGGGGTAGGTGAGCGCGGTGAGCAGCCGGCGCGCCAGCCCCTCCACGCGCGCGTCGCCGTGCCGCACGAACCGGTGCACGCACGACGCCAGCTCGCCGCCTGAAAGATCAAAGAAGTCACAATCCTGCGTATGCTGTTTTTCATACATTTTTGATACCATTTTAGAGCTTTTTTAATCTGACTAGTGCATGGTGAAAACGGCTTGCCAGATTTAAGGGCCCAAAGTATCTCGTTTGTATGAAGAAGGCCCAAGACGCTTATTTTCTTTTGAGCAGTATATGTTCAGTGTCAGGAGAGTGGGTAGGACATAGCTTAAAAAATTAGTATGCTGCCACCTGCAGAGGGCTGTTCACTTCTGTCGGAGAACCGATAGCCCCTGGGATAGACGAGTTCTCGAGTGGAGACCACGATTGGGCAATCGTAGTGTGGGACGTTCCCCGGCAAGATCTGCGTAAGACGTCTGGCAGTGACTGGATGCGGAGAACCGAAGATCGGGTTCTGGCGCGCTTTGGGGGAGGTCCATGTCCGGCTGTGGACTAGTGAAGGTTGATGATGATGAAGGAAGGGTACCCTTCTTGTGCAGCGCGGCGTGCGCGATGTTGGCGAGCCAGGTGAGCCGGTGCAGCGGCTCCAGCGCCCACACGCACACGCGCCGCAGCGTGCCCGCGCCGCCCGACACCTCGCACGCCTATAGACAACATTTATATAAACAAACAATACACATACAGAAACTCAACACAAGTAGTAGTAGTAGTTTTGAAGCACAGTTCATTTTACTTTACAGCTTAATGGAAAATTCAAAATTTTAAAGACTGATTTCTTTACGTAAATATAAATTTAAAAGGCCGCTATAAAAAAAACTCAAAAGAGAGCGTCAGTGGCCTCGGGGATAAGACGCGACCTATGATATCGAAAGGTCCGAGGTTCGATCCCCGGTTGAGCCATGTACCAATGGATTTTTTCTCGAAACTTAAGTACATGTACTGACTGCTCTCAAACGGTGAAGGAAAACATCGTGATGAAACCTGCATACGCCGAAGAAGAAATTCTTAGGCGCATGCGAAGTCCACCAACCCGCACTGGGCTAGCGTGGTGGACTATAGCCCGCACGCCCTCGTTGAGAGGGTAGACCTGAGCCCCAGCAGTGGGGAGATTAATAGGCTGTTGATGATGATAAAAAAACTCGGATCTGTTATATTTTCACGTTTTGCAACTAGTAATCTCACACGCAAGAAATAACATATATCTTGCTTCAACCAATCTGTTAACACAAGCAAGATAGTCTCCTGAAGGTCGCTTCCTCACACTATTAGATTGAATTTGGGAAGCTATACAAAATATACGTATCAATTATTTTCAGTATCATATCAGACCAAATTGGAGCTGGACTCCTGGGTGCATTTTCTTGTTAGCCTTAGTGATCATTCAAAGTATTTGATACTTACTATTACTAGAAGAACAATGGAAGACAATACTGTAGATGGGAATGACATAACAAGGGTTGCAGGAGGAACATGGATGCAAAAACGCAAGGAACAGAACTGACTGGAAAGCGAAAGGAAAGAGGCTTATGTCTGGGGGGGGGGGAGGCCGGGTATTGTGGTACTCGCACCCACGAAAACCCCACGGTGGCCATCCTCGACGCAAATCGAGGGACTCCGGGTACCGGCTACATACTCCGAAATCCCTCTAGCGCCACGACGCGGCACAGCGGCCCGCCTCGGGGGAAGCAGAATAGAAAAATTGCTCCCCCCTGCACCCTCGCGGTGGTGCAGCAGCACGAGGCCACCCCGTGCTGCCGCCCTCCTCGGGGACGGTTGGGTGTGTACATAGAGCCCCACTCTATGCACCCACGTCCCCGCGGTCCCCTTTTAGTCGCCTTGTACTATAGGCAGGGGATACCGTGTCTGTATTCGTTGCCCCAGACACAGGGTGAAATGTAAACCTCTGCATTAAATAGCTATAATATAAACTACTAGACAACTAACCTGGGACTGCAGCAAGGCGACGGTGCGGTAATACTCCGTCACTTCATCTCTAATGGACGCCACCAACCCCTCGCCCATTAAACCTACAAAACAAAAATCAAAATTAATAGTGTACCGAATCACGCGCGGCCAACCCGCTGACGCAGCTGTCCTCTCCACCGGCGGCACAGATGACGATCTCCGATAGTGTGGTGTGGTTGGTTACCCTGCGGCATGAGCCCGGAGGCGGGGTCTATGAACTCCTTGAGGCGGTCGTGCAGCACGCCGAGCTGCGCGACGCGCGCGTACAGCAGGCGCGCGGGCCGCGGCGCGCCGGCCGGCCCGCGCGTGCGCACGCCCGTCGCCGCCAGCACCACGTCGCGCACGCACTCGCACTCGTTCACACGATCTAACACAACAATTACACATACATTACTATTTACCGCCTAAAAGAAACAAAAATAGAGTGAGAGACAAACCTCCCTCCCTCTGAACGTCAGAAAGTAGAGCGCATCTGCTTATAGTCGCAAAAGAGTGATTAAAAAAAACTCCCTAACTTGCAAGCACTGCATTAGAAACCTGACACAGTAAGTTACAGAGAGCAAGCAGTTGGGTAATCTATACTAATATAATAAGGCTGAAGAGTTTGTTTGAATGCGACACTTTTCTTTTCTTTGAATAATTCTTTTTGCATTTGATAGCCCAATTGAGGAAGGTTATTCAATAGACTATTTAAACATATTACGATCTTTAGGAGCCAAGTAAAAAGAAAAAAAAAAACAGAAATCTTTTTTTTAATATATAAAACAAAGTGGTGTTAGTTAGACCACTTTTAACTGAAGAACGGTTGAACGGATTTTGATGAAAATCGGTACGGTGGTAGCTTATAGCCTGGAATAACATATAGGCTACTTTTTACCGGGGTAAACGGTTCCCGCGGGAAAAAATTATTCCACGCGGGCGAAGCCGCGGGGAACAGCTAGTAACTTATAAAACGCTGCGGGATACAGCTAGTAATCAATGTGTGGAATCAATTGGTGTGGAATCAAGTGACTTACCAGTTGACTGCAATGCTATGGCCATATTGCTGTGGTTGGACGGAAAGCTGTGGTCGGACGCCTGGTGCTTGGGAGTGTTGCTGTCCCAGCTGACCGTCCCCAGTGTTCCCTTGCTGGAGCTAGATGTAGTACCTGATGAGCTAGGGGCCGATTTCTGAAATTTCCAACAGTGTCAGACCTTGTACTAACAACTTTAGTGAAGTTCTTACAAATCTGAAAGAATCAACTTACAATAGTAGCCAGAAGCGGTATAGGGAAGAGCTGGTGAGTGGACTCTGAGGACTTTGGTCCTTCAGACAGAGCCAACAGCAGAGCCAGCACAGACACTCGCTCCTTCAAAACAAACTGAAAAATGAAGACCAATCAAGTGAAATAGATAAACCATCTGACATTTTGGATTCAAACAGCATGCTTCATGGTCCTAATTAATATCAGCTTGATGCTTTGCAACTTTTCCTTTTACTGTTATTTAAATAAAGATATTTAAAGTATGGCATTTTCTCTCATCTCATTATAGGTAGAGAAGACAGAGAAGAGAAAGGATTTAAATAAAAACAACTTACAGAGTTCTTCAGTTTGGAGTAGCACTCATGGAATTTGTCTGCGTCCTTAGCGGACACACTGACCAGTCGCGAGTGGACCTTCTGGCAGAGCAGTTTCTCATCATGCACAGAGCGAGTCTTCTCTGATGTTGAGGACAAGTATGATACTGCTAATTCATATGCTCCATCTATATTTCAATTTATTCATTTAAAATTATTGTATCGGCAATCCAGCAATGCTATCAGTTATTTTCTTTACGCAATGCGGGCAGGTCACACCAACCATTTATTATTTGTCTATAGAAGACACAGTAACAATTATTACATCAATGACTATGCACAACCTCCAGCTCCACAAATGGGTAGTATTATTACTTTTTAACTTCCTAAATATTATTATAATATTATTATACATATTCGCATGCAAGACTTGTACCTTCTTTGAGTAACAGCCTAACCAATGGAGATAACCAGATTGAATCCATTTAGTAGGATCAGTTCATTGTATGAAAGGAGACATTAATAATTTTGTTGTACAATTTGGCTCTAGCCAGTCTACGGCGAGCCAGCAACCGAACATACTCTTCTCTTCGTCCTTGCAATCCATGACTTTTATTGGTGCAGTTCATCAGTGTTCTAAAGATGAGCCGTCATTTTTCATAGTGCCCTTTTGCCTACACCTAGTTTTAAAATACAAAATACCTTTTCTAAACTTTGATACTAAATCCTTGATGTACTCCATAAAACCTATGTAAAATAACAGCAAAAGTACAATTATGAGATCCTGACTATTGGAATGTCATAAAATGATGACATTAACGAAATGTTCGAATTATCATGGATAATTTAACTTTGGAACTAACTCTATCATTTTTTGTTCAATTAATCAGTCATAAAATAAAGCCAAGCCAAAGGTTTAGTTTAAATTAATAGTGCTTCTTAAATTGGAAACATATTTGGTTAGGTAGGTACCTGGATCTGTAGATAATCCCACACATAATTTATGAAGTTGAGATGCAAGGGTGCTGGCAGATAAATCCATTTTAATTTACGGAAATTCACGAACTAGAGCATCACGTTTTGTGGTTATGTCTTATTTTACGATTAGATTTAAATATCGTTATACATTTGCTGATAATAACACGGCGAAAGCACGAGATAAATTTTCACCACATTTTCATTAGAACTTTCAAAGATTTTGTTCGTTTTTTCAAATGAATGAAAAAACTGTTGTTTGTTTTCTATTCTATCCTTTGACTCTTTCTCACTCACTCTTTCTCTTTTGCGTACAGGGATTTGATTTTTAAGTGATGAAGGCAAAGGTATTTGTAACCATGATGCGTATATTCAGAAAATTGAAATATTAATGTTGTAACAAAGTCACACTAAGATAATAAGACTAAACCATCGGATATTCAATTTCAATTTCAAAGCCTTTATTTACTGTAACAGGTTACAAAATATAAAATTAAACTTACTTTGTATAAAACTACATATGAAAGTTTTAATTTAAACCATCGGATAGGAATGCAGCTAAATAAATTGCCTTCAACATCCATTTATGTTCACACACAGAGATGGCGGCTCGGGCCACAATTAGATAGTACACGTCCATTGACTTATTCTGTGATGAACATTTATGTATGCCTGTAGGGAGAAATCACAGAGTACATTATATATCATCATCATCATTTATTTATTCTTTACAACAATAGTTGTGTAGAAATCTATACTGGGAGAAATCCTAGCGTGTGGTCCGCACGCATTTGTTGTTTTTTAATCGGTTTTTAATGAAAAATGAGGCAAAGTCGCCATCGAGGTCGGGTCGCGTAGAGGGAGAATCGAGTCGGTTAGTGGCCGTCACAGACTACCAAGAAGCTTCGAATCTCTTTGGTGTCGCGCGCGTAGGATTCACTCATTTTTTGAAGATACTACGATGGCCGGAATTTTGCTTTATGGAATGAGGCCTTCAGGCTCTATCCAGTGCACAGAACACCGGAAAAATCTCGCTACGCTCCCGCTCGCTATTATTAAATCTGTGATCCAGTGCTTCCATCAGTTTTTCGTCCCGCCTGAAACCAAAAAAAAATAGCAGTGACTGTGACTGTCTGTGAGTGAACTTCTCAACTTGCTGCTCAACTTTTGGATGTTCGGATACACAAAAGTGGAAAAAGAAATAGGAAAAATAAAATTTCGGATTGTTATTAAATTTTCTACGCAATCGGAAGTTCGGTTCGGACAGTATATCCATCTGTCTGAATCTTACTAGTATAAAACGAGATAACGCTAGACTTTCCTTGAGAAATGAACAAAAAGAGGGAAAATCTAAATAGTCACATCCGGTCAAAAGAAAATACTTTAGTTAGATTCCAAATAGTTGGAAATCTTTGGCTCCTGATATTACAAAGTCTCTCGAGAAAGACATTGTCTTCCTGATAAATGCTAAGTATATATTTTAAGTTAAATTTTATTATAAGTTTATATAGAAAACACAAACATAATTAAAAATACAAAATCGTTTGCGTAGTCGTCATATTTTTGGAGGCGCGAAAGCTTCGTCATGGAAATGCTACAACAGGATTGGTTAAAAATTTAGGTCATACCAACTTAAGAAATACCTATACGTTTTTGGTTGGTTTGGTTGATTATGTTGTCGCTTGTCGGGTTTTATTACCAGTTGTGCTGGGCTGGTAAATATCGTCGCTGATAGAGTAAAATTTATTTTTATTTATTGGTTCACAACACGATAATGATGTGGTAATAATCAAAATAATACCTATGACTTTATTCTTCGCGTTGAAATAATGAAATGTAAGTAATAAATTGTGGCTTTAGTGTTTCATTAACTTTTCTGTAGAAGGTTGTGATCTGCAAAAGTAGCTGCACAATTGATACGAGTGCGATACTCGCAAAAGAAAAATGTTACGAATTCTATAAATATTACCACCAACGATATTCTTGTTCAATTGTGATTTACATGATTTACTCAATTATTTATTACTAAGTTATGGACGACGTGATAAATATTTCGAAGTGCATGTTACGCCTGATGATTTTTCATTTTGCAATTTTTTATTTTTATATGCATTACAGGCTATCAATAATGAATTGTAAAAGATAATTGGATGTCTGTAATGAGTTCGCTTACATTCTCGGGGCCGAGAAATGGAGAGACAGCAGTGTAATTCACTTCAAAACTTTGATGATTCCAAAACAGATATTTTGAAAAAAAGATTACTAAAATCGTCGAGTACGCCTAACACCTCAATTGTTAGCACTAATCTGTCGCAGAATAGTTCGCAGCACAATGTACTACTGAATACTTTGCGTGTGAGTTGAAATATCTCTATGCAGTTAATAATAATTGCCTATTCATAGATGTGCTTTGACATAACTGACATTGTTTACCGCACTTCAGGTGCCAGCATCGAGCAGCATGATCGTGTCATCAGTGCAGGCGCCGCAGAGCTCCATGCCCATCACCCATAACCTGCTCACCCACTCTATTGCCCCTGTGAAGATCCACACCAACAACTATCCCTTGCAGCTGTCCGCTGTGCACATGCCACTCCAGATCCCAGGCTCTACATCCAACATTAATGTCCCGGTGCAACTGTCTGGCCCAACCAGTGGTGTGCCCCTCCAATTAACCCCGGTCAGTCTTCCTATTCAAGTGTCCGGCACCACTACGGTTCCAGTACAATTATCCGCCGGAGACACGATAAATGTTCCACTACAAATTCCGGTTTCTAGTCAGAATATCCAGCTGACAGGTACTGCAATACCTTCTATGCTGCAGAGCGCAAATCAGTCCCTCCACAGTTCTATAATCCATGTCCACATGGGTTCTAACCCTAGGTCTGCTAACATCGACTCGGACATGACTGTGTCCAGTTCGTCCCAGCTTCAGCTTCCTGACTCTTCTGGTGTTCAGGTTAAGATGAACCATCCGACTAGTGTTTCACAAGTACAAGTCGGGCCGAGCCCTGCTGTGATGCAGATACCCAACTCATCTAATAGTTCTATACAACTGACTTTGCCAAATCCTGGGGGTCCTGGGGTGCAGCTGCGAGGGACTGCTAGGACTATGCCCCATGTTGTGTACATACAGACTCCGACTGGGCTGAAGCCAGTGACCAGTACAGAGGTTATCAGTCAGGCCAGCACCAGCGGGAATCCTCCACAGATCATAGTTAGAAGACCTGTAAGTGTTTGTATGACTTTATTTATTACTTTGAGAACTAACTGATAAGTAAATTACACTTTCCAGAATACAAATATTCATTTAATGTGAAGGGGGATTTAACTTTATGAAAATATTTTATTGTTAATTAATTATCAAACTTATAAATTATCATCATGAGTATGTTTTAGTTCCAGCATTACCATAAAAGTAATATCTCTACTCTATTTATATCTAATTGCAGTACATACAAATCTATTTTTAAATTGCATTCTGTTTTTTCAGTGTGCAATTTTATTCCTCAATTAATTCCTAGTGTTCTTTGTAAAACACCAAGTTAACTTCGTTGTATGCACCTACTAAAACTGGTCTAATTTTTGTGAAAAAATGCAAATAAATTTAAATCGGAATGATCTTACAAGAATCAATACACATCGGAAAGCAAGGAGAAACACTTAGATTTCCTCTTATTTCCACTGAATTTGAATTTATGTTATATATTTAATAAAGGCCTGGTATGGATATGTAAGTTAAATGTACTAATAGAACAGATTCCATCAAGTGTATAAAATTTATTCATTTTATCCTGCATATTCTGACTAAACTTTCTGTGATGTTGCATTTATTTGTTATATTGCAGGTCACCAGCAATCCAAACATACATTTAATATCAAATGTTAATAAACAGACCAACATAGCTCCAAAAATAACTGCACAAAACAAGACTTCCATTCTTACCTCCGCCAATGTTAACCAACCCATCGTCATCCAGAAACCAAAGTCAAATGACAAAATGATGGTACCAGTCAGCATAGCTCCCACCCAGGGGAAACAAGCTATAGCTTGGTCTGTAAAGAAAGCAAACAACAAACCTCTGCCAGAAAACCAATCCATTCTCATCTCTAACAACCAATCTAACGTGAATTCAAATAATCAAAAACTGTTCCTGACTCCGATGAACATGCCTAAAATCCAGAACACAAAGTTCATTTTGCCGGTAACATTGCCAGCCACGATGGCATCGAAAGGACCAATCATCAATTTGCAGATTGCTAACGGTCAGATACAAAACGATCCCCAAGGGAACATCACTGTGATGAGAGACACGTGCTCTATGGAGACTTCGGAAATGCCGCCCCTGCAACCGCTGGCGAAGATGATCAATGTTAATGGAAAAGAGATCAATAACATACCTCAGAGTCCTAGTAATGAGAAGTCATTTGCGATTTCTATACCAGGCTCACGCGCAGAGCCTACAGGGGAGCAAGGGGAGTACACACTGTCCATACCAGAGACAAATGCGTCAATGAACGACGATATTTATACAGTGTCCATTGCCGATGACGGAGATGGACAAACTAGACAAGAATCCTTTACATTAGCTATACCTGAGAAAGGGAAAAGTTTGTTAAATAAAAATATGATAGATAGGAACGAAGTAGGTTCGGTCACCATCGCCGCTCCTGCGATATTGAGGCGCTCCAACTCTGACAACAGCGAGAGGAAAACTGCCAACGCCAATTTGAAGAGACGCATATCCCTATGCAACGAGAATTTCTCCAACAAAAACTCCAAACTCAATCTGCCTCAGCCAAAGCCGTTGGAGAAACCAATAGAGCATGAGAAACGTTATACGGAGCCAAACGACGACCATCGGGTCCCATCTCTGTTTTGCGACGAAAAGCTGGACAAAGATCTAGACCCTAAGGTCCATTTGGAAGAATCTGATCCTGAAGATTACAAAGAAAGCAAACCTGACAACTCCGATAGAAATAAACAAGATATTTGCTATCAGAAAACGGACAGTCACAGGAAAGACTCGAAGAGGGAAAGTCGCGATTCTACGAAACTAGACGAGGATCCTCTTGGATTGACGTGGAGTAACGGCTTGGCGCAACTCCGGGGCAGCACGCTGCAGTTCCAGACAAACGAGTTCGGGCTTGTCGATATTATCGATGGCAGCGAGCCTGAGGAGGTGCTGATACCGAGCACCAAGTACCACACGCCGTTGAAGCAGCGCATCGAGAGGAGTGGCAGGGAGAAGAAGCCCACGTCTCCCGAGGACTTGTACCGGTGCGACGGGTGCGGCTGCCACGGCATGGCGGCGGAGTTCATCACTCCTAACTTCTGCAGCGTGACGTGCCAGAGCGAAGTCCAGAAAGTAACTCAGAAGAAAAAAGATAGAGAAAGGGCAGAGATAATGAAGAGAAGGAACAAAATGAAAAAGTTGCTCATGAGGAAGCAGCTATCAGACTCAGACTTGCGAGAGATTAAGGAGGACAAATTTCCCCTGAAGCGATACGACACGGCCCCGGTCGAGTCGCAATCCGATCCAGTAGTCAAAATGACAGAAGATCTGGTGGAAAACGAGAAGTATCCCTGGATGTGCGGGAAGAACGGGTTCTCCTGGATGCGGTATTTGGATATTTGCAAAGCGAAGGCGGCGCCCGTGAAGCTATTCAAAGATCCGTTTCCGTACAATCGGAACAACTTTAAGGTGGGGATGCGCATGGAGGCGATCGACCCGCAGCACCCGTCGCTGTTCTGCGTGGTGTCGGTGGCGGAGGTGCAGGGCTACCGGATGCGGCTGCACTTCGACGAGTCGCCGGAGGTGTTCGACTACTGGGTGAACGCGGACTGCCCCGACATCTTCCCGCCGGGCTGGTGCGAGCGCAACGGCCGCGCGCTGCGCCCGCCCGCCTCCTACACGCCCGCAACCTTCTCGTGGCCGCTCTATCTGAAGCAGATGCGCGCCATCGTCGCGCCGAAGCATCTGTTCCCCCACGTCACTACCACGGTAAGTAGTTTTATTATTGGTATTGCCTTGAGGTGTCCTTATAAAAGATAGTGGAAAGAAAGAAAAATATTTTTTTACAAAACACATGATATTATTATTAAAAATAAGTGAGTATGCCCAAAACAAGTAGTACAGTGCATAATGCGTGGAAATTAAAAGCTCTCATTGGACCTTAAATATTGTAGATAGCAAGTTTTACTCCATGGAAACATTTCTTTTTATTTAAAAGTACATTAAACTGCATTCAAAGATGTTTGAAGAGCTGCTTACCTCGTCAGCAAATCGAGCCGACACAAATGCAAAAAAATAATGGGCTGTTTTATGGCATCAATCGATAAGGTCAATCATAAAATGTCTTCAACATGCATCTTAAATTTAAGGAACATGACGGTTTTTAATTTCCACGTCTGTATTTTATTTATTTTAGGGCAACCAACAGTATATTGAAGTAGTGGTGGACGAGGAGGGCATACCATCGATAGGCTGTTCATCATCATCAACAGCCTATTAATCTCCCCACTGCTGGGGCTCAGGCCTACCCTCTCAACGAGGGCGTGCGGGCTATAGTCCACCACGCTAGCCCAGTGCGGGTTGATGGACTTCACATGCGCCTAAGAATTTCTTCTTCGGCGTATGCAGGTTTCCTCACGATGTTTTCCTTCACCGTTTGAGAGCAGTCAGTACATGTACTTAAGTTTCGAGAAAAAACCCATTGGTACATGGCCCAACCGGGGATCGAACCTCGGACCTTTCGATATGATAGGTCGCGTCTTGTCCCCGAGGCCACTGACGCGATAGGCTGTTGATTGCATCTAACTCGTCTGCTCCAACGGCCGTCGGTTCTGCGACAGATGTCACCCGCCCACTTGACTGCCACATCAGCTTGCCAATTCGTTTTAGTTCTCCGTCTGGACTCCTCATTGCGGATCATATCCTTCAAAGAAACTCCGAGCATAGCCCTCTACAGTTAAGCGACCATAAACTTGTATACCGTTAGTGGGGAATGTAATACGAGTTACATTTAGACTACCACAGCTTAAGTAACCCACAAAACTAATGGCGCCAACAATTCGCAGATGATAAAACCGAACGGTTTCCGCATCGGCATGAAGCTGGAGGCGGAGGACCGCAAGCACGCGCTGGTGTGCGTGGCCAGCGTGGCCGACATGCTGGACCACCGCCTGCGCGTCAACTTCGACTCCTGGGACGAGATGTACGACTGCTGGGTGGACCCCGCCTCGCCGTACATACACCCCGTCGGCTGGGCGGAGGACAACGGCGTCGAGCTCACGCCGCCCAACTGTGAGTTACGTTATATCCATACTGATATGCCACATGCTGGACCGCCGCCTGCATGTCAGCTTCGAAACTTCTTCGAGATGTCCCCCCCCCCACCCACCCCTCCTCCCATACCGCCCCCCTTCCATCTCTCCCCTCGTCCCCCACCCTCCTCTCCTCACCCTCCCACCCCTCCTTTCCCATTCCTTAAAATGTGAAAATCTAAACACCTTGGAACTGTATTTTTTTATCTTGAAAGCAACACCTTGAACCAAAGCGATAAAGATATAAAAACACAATCAATAAATATTATAAACGTGTACTTGCCAGAAAGTGAATAAATAAATTGTGTATTTCTAAAAACCGATCGCATAATCATCGTGTTTCGTCAGTTTATTTCGTATTTAAAGATATTTGGGAGACGAGTGGGCCGGACCTCTTAAGTGCTATTAGTTAAATGAGATAAAACTACATTAAAATACATTAAATAAATTAAATACATTAAATACAATGAGTGTTTTATCAGTGTGCGGTGGACGCCAGTGCGGGTTGCTCCACTTGGTCAATTTAAATCGTTACACATTAAAATACGTGCAAGTAGATACGTTTATCGTCGGTAGTGCTACAACGTTAGTGCCTATGTTATTCAGTCTAAGCAAACATGTGAAATAGTGGGGAATGATAAATGATATATTTGTTAATATTTTACAAGCTTTTATTTAACTGGTTTCCTGTTTGTTTCTGTCCGCAAGGAATCTTGGGATCAATTTTTTAACCACTTCGCCATATCCGAGCAAGCTCAAATTTTTCACCCACCTTTGGTTCTGAAGACAATACGTATAGTATTATTCAATTTTATAGATAGCTAATAAAAGCTTGTTTGAAAAAAAAAAAATTATAATCTGTTTTAGGCCGCGTCTTCCCCACTAAGCCAACGACGCTCAAAGATAGTTCGAAGAAAAGAAAATTCGCTAAAGTCAATTATTGTTATTATTGCATGTACTCAACACTGGGTACATGTTAATTTAATTTTTTATTATTTTTTGCGGACAAACTTGCATTCTCTGACAGATTTTTATTTAAGTTGAACTTTTTTTAAATAAGTTTTTTGATTAGAACTAAGTAATTTGCCCTCCCGCCGCAGTCTACAAGGACCCCGACTCGTTCTCGTGGGAGAACTACCTGGTGGAGACGGGTGCGGCGGCGGCGCCTCCGCGCGCCTTCAAGACGCGCGCGCCGCACGGCTTCAAGCCCGGCATGAAGCTAGAGGTGGTCGACCCCAGGGTGAGTGCATTCACCACATCTTGTAGATGTTTCGGCAGATGACAAACGGCGTGGTGAGTTTTTACACTCACTGTTTTGGGAATTGCCGAATATATATTTCTGGCCTTGTTCAACTTTGTTTGCAGTTTTTTTTTACCGCGTCATAATGTGGTTTGGTCTTTGTTATAATATTTTACGTAACTTCGAGAGATTCGTGATATATCATCACGACTCATCAATGATGTTGCATCACATAGCGTTGGGCATAGTTTAGTACCGACATATATTGTATATCAATATGTAATTTCTTTTCATATTTTTTTCCCATATTTTTCATTACATAGGAAATGTATATAATATATTTACAGTAAAATTTAACACAGCCTGTTTATCTTCAATCTGCGTGTTATGGAAAACGAATGATTGTTGTCAACGAGTGTTGTGTTTGTTTGGGCGCAGGTGCCGTTCCTGATCCGCGTGGCGACGATCAACGCCGTGAAGGGTCACCAGGTGCAGGTGTCGTTCGACGGGTGGGGCGAGGAGCTGTCGTGCTGGATGGACGACGACTCGCCCGACCTGCACCCCGTGGGCTGGTGCCTCAAGACGCTGCACCCGCTCGAGCCGCCGCTCAGTGAGTACACACACCTACTCTTGGTCTCGAAGTCAGCGGGGCGGCGGCGGCGCGGGCGCGGCGCGTTCAAATGCATAGATTTATATGGAACTGTTCTGGAAGGCAGCGGCGCCGGGTCTGAGACTGCGACTGCGCTGCTGGCATCAGCCTCACAAGGCATTCGCGGAAAAATTGTCTACTAAAGACTTTTCTAGGTTTTTTTCTTTAGTAGGAAGAGAAGAGAGTCAAAAGAGCCCCTTCAACCAAGGCCGGCAAAGCACCAGCACCGCCCGGGTGTTACAGGTGTCCATAGGCGGCGGTGACCTCTTAACATCAGGAGATGCCTGCTTGTTGCCACCGTAGCAATAAATAAAAATGTCTACTGAAGACTTTTCTCTTCTCTGATAACCTTAATTTTGTGGAATGTAATCGGAACGAAGCAGAGATACTGTGTTACTGAAACTATGGATGAAACAAACCCTTTACTGTGGGTTGCTGTTTCTTCTTTACAGTTGGAAACAAAGTAGTTTTAGACAAAATTGACGTTAATGAAAAAGATGATAATTGTAATCTAATTTTAAATTATCGAATTGTGAATTTAAATTAGTATTGTACCGTTGCAGCGGCGGAGGAGTCGTCGGTGAGCGGGCCGTGCGGCGTGGGCGGGTGCCGCGGGCTGGGCTCGCTGCGCGGCGGCGCGCACAAACAGCACGCCGCCGCGTCCGCGTGCCCGTACCGCGCGCGCGCGCCCGCGCCCCCGCCCGACCGCCTCGCGCCCCTCGCGCCGGGCACGCCAGACCTCGCGCTGCCCAAGTCGCGCAGGTACTATCAGCGAACCAGTTTAAAAATGTTGGTGCTTGCATGTGGCGATCGTAGCTAAGTTTGGTCCAGTTTGGCTCCGTTTATACAGTTTTGGTCTAGTTTATACAGCTTGGACCAAACTGGGCTAAATTAGACCAATAATCACACACAGACTGAATTTGAACCAAACTGGACCAAACTATAGACTGGACCAAACGGTAAATATGGGACTAAACTGGACCAACGTCTTACGTGAATTGTACCAGTGGGTTGAAATGTCGCCAGGTATTCCTGGTCCCCTAACAAAATAAAATATTACATAACCTAGACCTGTTTAACCCTAGAGCGTTGCCTCGACCAGGCGACTACTTAATAAAAAAATTCTTTGGCGGATAAAAAATATCTTCTAAGTAAATAGGTGATGCTTTGAAAGAAAGACAGAAAAGAAAGAGTACACTTTATTGACACCATTGTATCATCCAAAACTTAAACACATACAACTATTAAACTTAGTTTAAACGGGGTGAGCAACAGTGTCAACAGGACGTTTTAGTTTAGTTCGTTTCTAATACGTGTCCGTTCTGTAAGTGCTAATTTTTTTTTTAAAATTTCAAATTTATTTATTCAGAAAAAAGATCCATTTTATGTTAATAAAAAATACAATACTTACTTGGCTAGTGTTAGTAACATTTAAAATGTTTAAATAATTAATAATTCAAATAAAAATAATAAAATAAAAACAATCATAAAATAAATCTGTCAATTCAATTAAATAAAATAACATTAATAAATTCTAGCTCGGTTGTGGGGCACTGGCGCATGCAATGACAGCCAGTGTCCCACAAACGGGCCGTCCATTCTGTCCGCGACCACGGCTAAGAGCCGGTTGCGTAATTGTATTTTTTATTGTTATTTAAACTATCGGTGTAGATTCATAATTGGCCGCGTATCATTTACTTTAGTTATGTTAATATTGTTAATAAAGCTGTTGGTCTTCCGAAAGAAAATAAATAAATAATCTTTTTATAAATTCAATAAAATATAACGTAATCTCCACTATGTTGTACTGTTGCTCGCAGAGTCGCCGCTAAGCAAGTGAAGTCCGTTCACGCGAGCACGCCCACCAGCGACACGCCCTCGCACAAAGAGAAGTATGTCTAACTACATTTTTTTATTATTATCATTGCCTATAGGTACACTGGGTACATTTATACACGTAATTATTTTTTAGTCCACTTTCGAAACTGTTTTTCGTAACCAGTCTCTGAACTCGTCCATTTTCACAGCCAGTTTGTATTGTTTATGAGTTTGTTATGTCAGTGAACATCTATATGTTTTGTTCAGTTTCCAAGGTCAGTCCCGGAATGGGGGCAAATAAACAAATTTCGTAGCCAGTTACAAAGCTGGAGTTCATTGATCCAGATTCGTAACCGTTACGAAAATTTACGATGTGGACGAATATTTTATCTACCACCGCCTTCTAGGTGTTAGCGCTGTCAATTTTTTTCGAGATCGACACAATTTTATTGTTATTCCTGTAGTTCTAACGCCTCATCCCAGACTCACGGCGAGAAGCCCCGAGTACATTCGAGAAACGTGAATGTGCATAGTTTCTCGGCGACTCGCTCTCGCCTCATACAAACTGTCATACCTCTTCCAGACTCACGGCGAGAAGTCTCGGCGAGAAATCTCGAGTGAGTATGAGGCGGGAACGAGACGCCGAGATACTATTCACATTCACGTTTCTCGGGGATTCTCGCCGTGAGTCGGGTTAGGCTTTATACCTCATTCAGAGCTTTATTGCTCACTCTCTCGAGATTTCTCGCCGAGACTTCTCGCCGTGAGTCTGGTTAAGGTATGACAATTTGTTTGTTACCTAGATTGCCCAGGGGACGGCCGCCAAAGCACAGGAGGCTCGAGGAAGTCGCTAAAAATGACGTAAGTACATTTTTCAACCATTTGTCCCGTTTATTCTATTATATTGAGTAGTTTCATCATCATCATCAGCCTGCACCAGTCCACTGCTGGACATAGGCCTCCCCCAAGGCGCGCCACTGAGTCCGATCTTCGATTGAGTAGTTTGTATTTATGTAACTTTATATAAATGGATTAGTATCAGTATGTCTGTCCTTTCACAGCAATCGCTCGGCTCCTGTCGGCATCGTGCAAATGTGTTTAAAAAAATCATTTCTGGGCTTTCAACTACATTATTATATTTATGTCGTAGTGTGCTGCAGCATTATGCTGAGCCAGCGCCGTTTTGTTGCTGCGACACATGCCTAACTAATTTTAATTTAGTTCAAAAATTTTTTTTGTTCACCTATTTGTTTTTGTATGTAATGTGTCGAAGCCACAAATAAATGATTTATCTATCTATGTTTTTTTTAAACTGAAAATCTATAGATTTATTAGAAAAATATGAAAGATATTCTATTATCTGCTATACGTCACCATGCTATCATAAATGTGACCATAATAAATAATTAAAATTAATAAACTTCTTTTTTTGTTACTGGAGCCATTATAACTTTTAAAAAAATAGGCTCCTGCAATATTTTATCTGTACCTAAAGCCTTCTCTGGTATTAATGTGATCGCTGCAGGGTTCCGACGACGAGTCCGTGTCGAGCGGCGGCTGCAGCGCGAGCGGCAAGCGGTGGCGCGGCGCGGGGGGCGAGGCGCCGCCGCCGCCCGCGCGCGCGCCCTCCCCGCCGCCGGCGCCCGCGCCGCCGCCGCCGCCGCCCGCGCACCCCGCGCCGCGCGTGCTCTGCGCGCGGTACATCGCGGAGCTGTCTCTGCCCTCGGACCCCACTGTTTGGTCGCAGGTTAGAATCATTAGCTTACAATTAGTCCAGGAACTCAATCGTCGGTTCTCCGCATCCTGTCACTATGTAGAACTCAGAGCAAAGAACTACAGTAATACAGTGGGCCCTTACGTACGATTCCACTTTCGGTTGCTACACTCATAAAAAGCTCAGTTTGTGCTATCATTTCGCGAAGATTGTAATTAACTTACATAAATTTAAATGTTTCTTTTCCTATTATGGCGATAAAAGTTGTAATCTTCCAAAAGCAAAAAAATAATTTGCACATGTATGAAATCACCACTAATATTATCTTCTATCTATGGACTATATAACCGTATTCAACTTTTCAGAACGTCGAGTAGTGGGCTAAACGTGTACTTACTGTACACTCTGTGCTAACGTTAGAAATGTCCACACTCAAATGTTTGACTACGGAGTGTTTTGTAAAATTTGTGTAGTATAAAAAATATTGTAATGAATGTGTACGCTGCGCAAACCGTTGATCGATATTGATTGATTGATGACTCGTATTGTGTTCGTCAGAGCGACGTGTGCGCGCTGGTGTCGCGGATAGCGGGGCGCGGCGCGGGGCTGGCGGCGTCGGGCGCGCGCGTGTCCGGCGCCGAGCTGGTGATGGCGTCGTGCGAGGAGCTGGTGGGCTGCCTGCGCCTGCGCCTCGGGCCCGCCGTCAAGCTGCACGCCGCCGTGCGCCACCTGCGCGACCAGCTCGCCTGATGCAAGGCCCGCCGCGCGCCCCCAACGGCGCTCACACTCCTCATGTGAGAGCAGCAACACGGCGTGGGGTGAACGGCTAGCCTATCAACGCTGTCTCTACACTAGATATTTTACTGCGTCGAAACTAGTTAGCGACTACGTAAATACCTATATAATGCTGTTTCTGTTCGACATATGCTTTGTATTCATTGTATTTATTAGACACGGGTTTTACACGTGATTTTTTTGTCTTTGCCCGAAGAGGTTTCGACCAGGATACACTGGGCGTGGTCACGAGCTGAGTTTCGGCGGGCAAAGGTAAATAAAAATGTTCCCTTGTAGGAGTCTAATATATAATAATGAATACAAAATACAGATTTTTGTATCCTACGACCCAAGGGCCTTCCAATAGTTAATTGTAGATTTGATCCTAGAAATATGAACTTGGGTCCTGCACAAAAAAAATGCTATGTGCTCAAACGACTACTTCCTATTAAAGGGCTAAGGGCCTTACAAGGCAGATATAGTGTTAACGTAGCCGCTACCAGTAGTTTTTACCACGGTAGGTCTAACGGTCTAAAGTCAAGGGCCAGATGGTGCTGGGAGTGTAACTCCGCTTGACCTATTGCTCTCCCAAGAGTGTCCGACTGAGAAGAACGTGTGGTGAACGGTCGCTTAAGTTAATGCAACAGAAATACATCTAGTGAAAGTGCAGCATTTCTTTATGATGGGCCTTGTAACAGTTTTTACACACGAGACGCGAAGTGAACTGTTAGACAGTGCTAACAATCATAATAATTATTGGAGATGTTAACATATCGGCAAGTGTACATATTATTCTCAAAAACACAAGTTTTAGTTTTGAGCTTTGACATGTTGCTTACCTTTTTTTGTTGTGTAACTGAAGGGTGTTTTTTACAAATCTAGTGGACAAATAAAATCACCATAAATCTTTTTAATTTAATAATTGCACCTAATTGTGTACAATAAAAAGTACGTAAGTACTTAAAAAGAACTTTAAATATAATAGTTAGGGATTTTACTTTCTTTTAAATTAAATATTTCTCACTTGTGTTGTTTTTCTAGAACATCCTTCAACCACTAACCTCGGTAGTTACAAATGTGCATAATAATAAAAACTAAATGATGTAAGTTGAATAAAATTAATGAAGTTTGCATTCACATTGTTAATGAGTTTGGGATTGGTTTTTAACTAAATAATGTGTAATTTTGTACATAATCAGAAATCTGAAAAAGACTGATAGCTATTGAGGCATAGACAATGAATGATCTCGAGTTGTCGGTAACACTATTGCCACTTCTAGCTCAGTATTGTCTTTTTATATCTAAGTTTGTGGATATAATAATGTTCTTTTACATTTTATTTAGTCTTATTAAAATTTATAACGTTTCATTAGGTAATAGCAAAGTTTTTATAAATAGAAGTCAGAGATGACAATAATATAATGGTGAAATGGATCATTGGATACTACAAATATTCGAAATTAGCACAAAATTATGATACCAAAATTGTGATTAAGACTATATTGTTTATTATGGTTGTGATTGATCAATCACGCAATCTCTTGTTTTTAATATGGAATAACTGTTTGAAGTTATTGTCCATGTGGAAATAATTAATCAAAAATGTAGTAGAGTAATATCATCAAATCTAAAATCCTAGCGATATTTATAACATCAAACCTGTAGGCATATTATTAAAATATCCGTATGGAATTATGGAAACCTTTGTATATGTAAATAAATGCATAATGTAGTCAGTTATTGTGGAATAACGTCGATTTAAAATTGTACATAATTAAATAAAATTAGTGCAATTTCGTTTTTAAGATACCTAATGAATAAGTTTTTTACAGTCACTATAATTACGATATAGTATCACGATTTCGATGTAGCAAATATTAATTTTATTCGTCGAATTTTTCTTTGGTTTTTCATGAAGCCAACATGGAGAGAATTCAGTCGGAATTAGATGCGATTTTAGTTTATATCATGAATGTATATAGGTAACCTAATTAACCACAAGCCCTTTGTGGCTTCTTTATGTAAGTTATTTTATACAATAATAATATAATACACACTGTGTTGTATATAGGAGTATACATTTAATTTGTGCGGTGCAAGCGCTGCCGACCTATATAGGTATTATTATAAGTATTGTTACTTAATTCTTTAGGCTGCCGTCAGACCGTCAGACTGCTATTAACCTATCCAAACCCGAGGCCTAGAGCGTATACACTTTGAAACTGGTATTTCGCGTCAGTCATAATCAAAAACTAACTTATAGCCAGCTTTAAGTCGCAGACACACGCTGTCTGCGGTGGCGGTGGCGGCCTGTTGTCTTCCCTATGCAATGTATGTGAGACTTCAGACACGCGCGGCCTGCGGTGACGGTGGCGGCCTGTTGTCTTCCCTATGCAATGTATGTGAGACTTCAGACACGCGCGGCCTGCATATTGAGGCTGCGGCCTGCGGTAGGCCGCGACCGCAGGCCGCGTGTGTCTGGGATACGCCTGCAGGTGGAGCAGGATGGAATGTGCCATTTGGCGCAAACGGTGACTTGATGTTGTTCTGTATTCTAATAAAACAGTTTGCAAATTAGCACCTACATAGTTTTACCGGCTTCTGTAACTTTACGTGTCTGAGTACAATAAATATTGTATTTTGTTTCATGTCTGTGTTTTTGTACCGGCTCGTTGGCTCAGTCGCCTGACTGGAGCGCCGGGGGTCGTGGGTTCGGCTCCCGCAGGGGACGCAACTTTGGAGCCATCTATAAAATACGTCACACGATCTTCATATATGCGTCATCTTAGCAGAGCCACAGCCTCATTTAAAATCTGACTATGCAGAATAAATGTACCAAATATGTACTATATTAACCATGGAACAAATACGGTACCGAGACGTGGTCGCTCAATATGGGCCTCATAAGAAGGCTCAAGGTCACCCAGAGGGAAATGGGGAGAGCTATTCTCGGAGTTTCCCTGCGAGATCGAATCAGAAATGAGGAGATCCGCAGGAGAACCAAGGTCACCGACATAGCTCAAAGAATTGCGAAGCTGAAGTGGCAGTGGGCTGGGCACATCGCTCGTAGAACTGACGGCCGTTGGGGCAGAAAGGTTCTCGAGTGGCGACCACGTATCGGAAGACGCAGCGTAGGCAGGTCTCCCACAAGGTGGACCGACGATCGATCTGATGAAGGTCGCGGGACCCAGCTGGATGAGGTTAGCGCAGGACCGGTCGTCGTGGAGATCCTTGGGGGAGGCCTTTATCCAGCAGTGGACGTCTACAGGCTGATATGATGATGATGAAATACAGTGATATAACCTACTAGAAAAATCATACTAGTACCTACTTCAGCTGTTTAAAAGATATAGGGTCTATAGGTGGCACTGCTCGAAAACTACAAAAGGTAGAAAACTCTCGCTACATCAGTAACACCAACACCCCCATCACTCGATACAAGCGGACGTTTAGTCCCAAAAGGTCTGTACTATTGAGTTGTGCCAGGTCTAGTAAATTTGTGGTCGTGTTAAAAGATACAATAATTATAAAATATACAAATATTTATTGTATTTGGTGCGATATTACTAAAAATAATACAACTAACCTATTAATTACGCTGGAAGCAAATTGTACACGTAAATTAAGATTAACTCCTCTAATCTATTCTACTTCAGTATGTTATATTCTTTGAAGCTGTGGAGAATATATGTACCTACAATAATTTATGACACTTCGTCAGATTCCCTTTACGTCAAAAAAATACTGACGTTTGTTGTGAAAATCGCCACTAGCCAGGGAGCTTCGAGCGCTCCGTTTGGAGCTTCGAGCGCTCTGTTTGGAGCTTCGAGCGCTCTGTTTGGAGCTTCGAGCGCTCTGTTTGATGCTTCAAGCGCTCTGTTTGTGAAGGACGTCAGACTCCGTGGCCGCGTGCTCGAGCTTGCTCTCCTGGAGCTGCAGCGCGTCGAGCCGCTCGTGCCACGCGCGCACCGCCGCCATCACGCACTTCGCGCGCCGCCGCTTGCCCGCGTCGAGGCCGCGCCGCCTCTCCTCCCGCAACTCGTCGATGTAGTCGCGCAGCTCCGACAGCTTAGCGCGCCACCTGCAACCGGACGTGTTATACCGTAAATCTTTTTGGCGGTTGAGTGAATATAGTCACTAATTGTTTACATGCATGTAGCTGACTGTGTTTACAGTCTGTGTCGCAATTGAGATATGTGATGCGTAGAGATGTCCAAAAACTTGAGAACTGATTCGGTTGATCTAGTTAATGAACTATTTCTTGAAATTGAACGAGCGCCTAGCGAACCCCGGCACAATTAGTCGTTGCGCAGGAATCAGACAACTTTATCATAAACAGATTTACGGGCATTATACTATCCACACAGATAGCGCCACAAGCGCATGTAGTAAAACACAGGTGAGTTTCTTAGACGGTGGTAAAAAGGTCGAATTGATGGTAAACTTTCGTGAAAGTGAAGGTCGGTTTGACTGGCCTGGATAGCTTAGTTGGTAGTTACCTTGCCCACTTAGCCAGAGGTCGTTCGTCAGAGGGTGTTGGTATTTATTTAATGTATGTTTATCAGTTGTTGAGTACCCATCTTATCTCCACAAGCTTCAGCTTAGTTTGGAACTAAACAGCCGTGTGTGAATTTGTTCAGACATTTATTTAACTACGCAAGCTACAGGTGGCAGTTTCTGAGAGACAAATCTGCTACTACGGTGACATAAAACCTCATATTAAGCAGCCCGTTATCATACAAGGCACAAGAATTATAAAAAAAAATATATCATAAAATTAATATCATAAAAGACGAAACGGACTGACTGATAAACGCAGCCTACGCCGCTGAGCCTAGAGACTTGAAATTTTGTACTTGCCTCCATATATAGGTCTGACATCCGCTTTTTCCTGCGGAAAAAACTTTTCTACGCGGGCGAAGCCCCGGGAAACAACTAGTAAATAAATAAAGTTATTTCTCATACTGAATTCTGAGAGAAACATGACAGTGTTTCCTTACGAGCCTGGCTGATTAACAAAAAAAAAAGTTTCTGAATTTCAAAAGTAGGCTGTGGGACTTACGCGTGGTCCTGCTTCTCCCAGAAGTCTAGCTCGGCCTGCGCCCTGGCGTGGCGGTCGTGCGAGGCGGCCAGCTCGTCGAGCCGCTGCGCGAGCCCTTGGCGCTGCGCCGCCCACGCGGCCGCCTCGCCGCCCTCGCGCACGCCCTCCGCCTCCAGCGCCTGATGCTCGCGCGCCAGGCGGGCCTTCAGCTCGGACACCTTGGCGCAAGTCTCCTCCTGTCACGGTACGCACAGGTTGATAGGACCGCGAATAAAAAAATAATTGTAGAAGCATCGGTAGTACATACTACGGGGCTGTAGCAAGTATTTTAATATGAGTATAGAAGGAAATGGCATTGTCTTCACTGTCGGATATATTTTTGTCTCACACCCACGCTAGTAATGTTTGTAAAGAAATAAAATACATTAACCAAAATCACAAGAATCTAAAGCCTTAAAATAAAAAGAAATGTAATGTAAAAACTGGCAACCCATCTCTCTCTCATCATCTCTGGATGCCGATCTCTACTTCGTTGGCCATTGTCAACTGCTGTTTCAAGTTTAATTTATTTTGAAGTAATATGTTCTATATGTTGTATTTGTTATTGTAAATATATAATGAATACCAGCTGGTTCGCGTGGTGCCTGGCGAGCGCGTGCCTTGCGCGCGCGTGCTCGGCGCGCTGTCCGGCGAGCGCGCCCGCGTGCGCGCGCAGCGTCTCCACGGCGCGACCCAGCGCCGCCGCGCACTCCGCAGACATCAGCTCCCTGCGCACACATCACATCAGTGGCGTAACAATAGGGTGGCTAGAGCTGATTAGGCCTACTACATGGAGGGTCCCATCCGTATTTTTTATTATTTATTTTCATTATTAAGAGAGCGTCAGTGGCCTCGGGGATAAGACGCGACCTATGATATCGAAAGGTCCGAGGTTCGATCCCCGGTTGGGCCATGTACCAATGGGTTTTTTCTCGAATACATCTCAAACGGTGAAGGAAAACATCGTGAGGAAACCTGCATACGCCGAAGAAGAAATTCTTAGGCGCATGTGAAGTCCACCAACCCGCACTGGGCTAGCGTGGTGGACTATAGCCCGCACGCCCTCGTTGAGAGGGTAGGCCTGAGCCCCAGCAGTGGGGAGATTAATAGGCTGTTGATGATCCGTATTAGCAAAGACCATTGTACAGACCGTGCAACAAGCAAATAAACGAAATATGAATCATCCGATCAATTTGTCACGGGCCTCAGATTACGCCACTTCATCACATCATTCGAGACGCCGCAGTGAAAGCAGCCGCTTGAACCGTTGTAAGTATAGGAAGATATAATATAACCGTTGTAAGAATAGGAAAACGGAACGTTTTCCTATTCTTACAGCGGTTATATTATTATATATCTTACTAACGCGAGGCACCATGCATTGCTCTGTACGTCTACCCTCATACGTCAATACCTGCAATCACTATCTAGTAAAAACTAATAGATAGTTTTTACAAACATAGAAACATAGAAACATAGAAAGTGTTTAAAAACTAATAGTTAGTCGCTCTGTCTTTTGCAATAAGTCGAAAAGAGATAGCAATATTAAGTACTAGCTGACCCGACAGACGTTCTGTCAAAAGCTAATTTTCACCCACCGTTCCTAAGCCCCTTCGCCCAGCGAACTTTAATTATGTATAGAAGCATTACTTCATACAAATTTATTTGAAATTGTGAGATTCGAATAAAAACAAATGCAATTATGATAATTCTACATAATACATTTTCATGTCTAATACTAATACTCAAATCCCCTACAAAGAGTCCGCCGCGGCGAATCTTTTGGTGTCATCATTTTTAGGGCTTATTTCTATACATATTAAAGTTCGCTGCCTTCGCCCTTAAAATGTGAAAATCCATCATAATTTATTATGATAAAAGTTGTTGTTGGAAGCGACGCCTGAATGTGATCTGTTTGTGGATGTATGGAGTAAAGTATCTGGGGAATGTTTGAAGATTTGCGAAAGGATGGATGAATGAAGTTATATATGTTTAAGTGATTGTAAGTTTTGACATGTTCATTGTAAAATTTTGACATTCTATTATTATTATTTGATTTATACTATGTTATGACACTGCTCTGTATGGATATTTACAATTTGATTATTAGATTGATTACTATAATTGGTTAAACCGTTGTAATTGAAATAAATAAATGACCATTTCAGTACTAAATGATACATTTCCAATTTTCACGTTACTGCCTTTAAAGAAACCGATACTTCCGTGAAATTTTTTTTCCCGCGGTAAAAAGTATCCCATATGTTGTTCCAGGATACCGATACTTCGGTGAAAATTTTTTTTCCCGCGGTAAACTACCGCGGTAAAAACTATCCTATATGTTGTTCCAGGATATAAGCTATCATTGAACTAAGTTTCATCAAAATCCGATAAGCCGTTCTTGAGTCTTTGTTTTATATATTTAGATTTACGTAGACGCCAACGAGCGAGTATTGATGTTATCAACTGTGCGTGAAAAGTACTTATAAAGGTGGTGTGCGCTCACTTCTCGTCGACGGCGAGCGCGGCGAGCGCGGGGAAGTGCGCCGCGAGGTGTATCAGCCCCTGCTTGTAGGTGACGCACGAGTCCAGCGCGCGCGTCTGCCACGCCGTCACCTCCGCCTCCTTGCTCGCCACCATCTGCGCAAACCAGAGAGTTGTTAGTATACATAGAGCGCGCGTTAGCAAGTCTGAACTGTAAGCACGGGTCTGAACAGTCTAGAAATTTTCGGGGCGACGCTACTAGTCACAGCACGTCAGTAGCGCTGATTGTTGCTCTCGCCGATATTTATTTAGATTTGGAGTAATCATGGTGAAATGTGCAGTGCCAAGCTGTAAACACGATTCACGGAAAAGAATGATCTAGAAAAAATCTATATAGAAGCGTCCATAGACCACCTGCTTACACTTGGCACAATGGGCAATGAGCGATGCGCGCACTCTATAGGTAGTATACTAACTCTATGGCGCAAACGCACTCATCACCATCAGCCTGCCGACGGCCACCGCTGGAGGTCTTCCTCGACCCAACCAGCCGAGACCGCCGTCCGTCCACCCCACAGATACCAGTTGTGTGAAGAAAAAAGTCTAACAATGCTTTCGAAAGTAAGGTTCTGGTATTTGAAAGAGGTGATGTAAGAATGAACTGCAATATTTGGGTGGATGGACGAACAATCATTGGAACAAGTGAATGTTTAGTATCTGGGAAGTAGTAAATTCAAATTCAAAATTCGTTTATTCATAATTGGAATACAAATATTCTCTTTTAGACGTCAATGCTGTCAAAAAACTACTCTGATGCTTATGGCGGGACTTCGTCGAGACGGTTGTCTTTTTATTTAGTTTTCCTAAGAATTATATATTGTAGGTTTTGATGTATATCTGTAATAGTTTATATGCAACAAGTGCCTAGTGTGTTTATTGTGCGGGATAGTTAAATAAAAGCGTGTAACGTCACTACCGGATTACTATCAGTTTAGTGCGGTGTTAACTGCAGTGTGGATCACCGAATGACACTAGTTGTGCCCGGAGGGTGTGCTGCGGTATTATGTATTCGTGATTTTAATCTACGGTTTGGTCTTTATGGACTTCGTTTCCAATTGGCCGTAAAACTATATAAAAAAACTACTCTGTATCCACTAGTGTAGCCGCGTGCGGTGGGTGGTTGGGCCGTACCTGCGCCAGCTGCTCGGCGAGCGTGCGCTTGGAGTCGATGACGCGCGCCGCGTAGTCCACGTCGGCGAGCAGCCGCGCGCGCTCCGCCGCGCACATCGTCTGCTCCTCCAGCTCCCTCTTCAGCTGCTGGATCTCGCAGCTGCACACAACGTATACATGTACTTACACGGCGGAAGCGATCAGTGTGGCCAGCTGATCTAAATTTTCGCAAGAAATAAAACCGACTTCTTTGTAAAAATTTATGATTCTTGTACGCCGACGACATGTTGATTCGTTTTTTTTTAAATTTCGACCATAGAGGTGTAACATTTTTTTCAAATTGAAATGGGACCACGCTCGAAATGTAAGCCTATTCAATAATTAAAAAGAATCATTCAAGCCGGTTTACAATCGGCGAAGATATCGCGTTACATACACACAAAAAACCTCCACATCCTTTTTAAAATCGGTTGAAAATATGTCTTCTCATTATGGTTTATGTCTATTTCAAGCAATATCGAAATTAAGATGAAATGTATGTTGGCAACACATAAGTAAAATGACACTAAATTAAGTAGGTTGTGAGGGCGCCACCATTGCTTTTGTCTATCCTTTTTGGTCGGCCATTACATTGCAACATTGCTAAAATAAAAGAAACAACAATGTACATCTCTATTTGACAGCATTATTGTGAATGTGTGTTGTGTACTCACGTGGCGCTGGCTATGTCTGCGTCGAGCGCGTGCGCGGCGGCGGCGCTGGCGGCGCGGCGCGCGAGCTCGTCGGCGCGCGCGGCCGCGGCGGCGCGGCGCTGCGCGCGCACGGCCCGCAGCGCGCTCGCCAGCGCCTCGCGACGCGCGCGCGTGCGCTCCTCCTGCGCGCGCGCCGCCAGCTCGCCCTCGTCCTCCAAGCTCGCCTCGCACCCTTACCAACCATACATATCACCTTTAACACATCTTATTTGAAACAGAATCGTCATCCATACAATCAAATCACAAATCACCCCCACAACAATTTTAACTATTTCATCACGATTTTTTCCTTCTTATAAACGCGAAAGTTTGTAAGGATGTTTGTTATACTCTTTCATGCAAAAACTACGGAACAGATTTAAATAGAACTTTACACAGTAATATAGCTGCTGGACAAAGGCCTCCCCCAAGGATCTCCACGACGACTGGTCCTGCGCTAACCTCATCCATCCTGGTCCCGCGACCTTCACCAGATCGTCGGTCCACCTTGTGGGAGGCCTACCTACACTGCGTCTTCCGATACGTGGTCGCCACTCGAGAACCTTTCTGCCCCAACGGCCGTCAGTTCGATGCGGGCGATGTGCCCAGCCCACTGCCATTTCAGCTTCGCAATTCTTTGACCTATGTCGGTGACCTTGGTTCTCCTGCGGATCCCCTCATTTCTGATTCGATCTCGCAGGGAAACTCCGAGCATAGCTCTCTCCATTGGACCTTGAGCCTTCTTATGAGGCCCATAGTGAGCGACCACGTCTCGGTACCGTAGATTACAGTAGATACATTAGAATAGCACATCAGCTATAGATAAATGTAAAACTCACTGGAGATGACCTCCTTGAGCTCTGTTATCTTGAGCTCATCGTCTCCGAGCAGCTGCTTCAGCTGTGCCAGGTACGCTTCGTTCAAGTCCTCGAAGTCGTGCTCGGGGTCCTGGAACCTGACAACATAACCATCGGCGGTATCACACGGAGTGATGGCAAAGGACTATGAAGGGCCCATTAATTATGAATGTGCAAGCAAAGTGATATGGAGAATTGGAGATATTTGCTTATAAATGTTGCAGGCGGATACAGAAAATTGTTTAATGTTTTTTAATGTTTTCAAATACACATTTATTTGTTTAATATTAAACTTTTTAAATAACTTAGGTACCTACTAAAATAAAATTTGGTATTAGAAACTAAGTATTAGAATGGTTATTATAACATTTAAGCTATTATTTAAACTACCTATATATTTTTAATTACATATTTACAAATAGAGCGTCAGTGGCCTCGGGGATAAGACGCGGCCTATCATATCGAAAGGTCCTCCGAAGTTCGATCCCCGGCTGGGCCATGTACCAATGGGTTTTTTCTCGAAACTTAAGTACATACTCGTACACTGACTGCTCTCAAACGGTGAAGGAAAGCATCGTGAGGAAACCTGCATACGCCGAAGAAGAAATCCTTAGGCGCATGTGAAGTCCACCAAGCCGCACTGGGCTAGCGTGGTGGACTATAGCCCGAACGCCCTCGTTGATAGGGTAGGCCTGAGCCCCAGCAGTGGGGAGATTAATAGGCTGTTGATGATGATGATATTTACAAATAACAATGACACGTGTGTATGTATATAATATTTTAATATGTCAAGCGAAATAAGGGAGATACCAGAGCACCGCACCGCGGGCCTGTGCGGTGCGCGGTAGTTACCTGATCCAGCACTTGTAGAGGTAGTCGCGGCGGAGCGCAGACACCTCGTCCTTGTCCTTGTACAGCCAGTCGTCAGACACAGGCTTCTCCTGAACAAATATACAAATACGAACTATGTACATACAGTGGGATTGCCGATGAGCCGCTTGCCACTGTTCGTATTTTGGCCGTGTAATGCACATCGAGTTGCTATGGTCACATTTCAATAACGAAATACGATGGCATTCGTGTAACACCACCACATTAAGATGATAAGCTAGTGGCTCAACAATCCCGGTTCGTGACTGTACTGTGTACGAAATATATACGAGATGTTTAGGAATCCTGCGATACTTTTCTTTAATAATGGATTTTACTTAAAATTATATTCTGTATCATTTTCTGCTGCGCACGTGCAAAATGTGGAATGACCTTCCCTCTGACGCTTTTCCAGCGCTACGATATGGGGTCCTTCAAGAAGAGAGTTAAAAGAGCCCTACAACGGCGGCCGGCGCCGCACCAGCACCCCCCGGGTGTTGCACGTGTCTATGGGCGGCGGTGACCTCTCAACATCAGGAGGCCCGCCTGCTTGTTGCCCCCGTAGCAATAAAAAAAATTTATTCAGATAATAATGAGTTAATATTCAGAATAAAAAAATACAAGTACCCAGTCATAACACTGACTGACCTGTTGGCTCAGTTGGTAGTGACCCTGCCTACTGCGCCAAAGGTCGTGGGTTCGATTCCCACCCGGGGCCAACATTTGTGTGATGAGCATATCTGTTGGTTTTCGGATTCTGGGTGTTTGTATGTATTTAAGTATGTATATCAGTTGTTGAGTACCCATCCACAAGCTTCGGCTTAATTTGGGACTAAACAACCGTGTGTGAATTTGTCCAAACATTATTATTATTATTATAACAAGAAGCGGTCAAATGCTGAAATAGCCCCACTGACCCGCAAGAGGACTATTTAAAAAGTGGACTTTGTCCATCTCAATGGATTAATAAAATAACTAGAGGATACAATAAAATAGTCTAGGGCCTAGACTTTTATTGTATCCTCTTGTTATTTTACATGACTCTAACATACCTACGCCTAGACTCTAGGCGTTCATGTACGTATGTTTTTAATTTGATTAAAATGATTAATTTGACGCTTTTCCTTTGTTTTAAAATACTATGTTACTTATGAAGAATTATTATTTTTTGTCCATTCTTTCGATTGGTATCATAAAAATGGGTTATTTTTTTTCACATTTATGTCGGTTCGAATCCCAGACGAAGCAAGTAATTCTTAGAAAATCTTTAAATGCAGAATTACTAACTTTTAAATATAACATAAAGTCTTCTTTCAGCAAAATATTCTATCTACGATATTTAAGGTACTTTCCCTTGATGTCCCACAGTTTTGGGACGCCCTGTATAGTGCTTGTTTGTTTGTGTGTTTGTTTGCTTACGATGTGGTTGACGAGGTCTAGGAAGTAGGCGATGAAGGCGAGCGCGTGCGGGAACGCGTGCAGCGTGTTCACCGTCTTCAGCCACGACTTGGAGACGGCGCCAGGGTACAGGAACCGCTTCGCCAGGTGCGGCAGCTGCAAGCAGCACAACACACAACGTGAATCAAAACAGAGGAATGTATATTTTAGACTTTCGCGCTTTGTATTCATAATTATATAATTATTTGACAGCTCGCCTCTCCAGTCAGCTCGGTACACGACACGGTACCTAGTGCCTAAAATTTACAACAACATTGCCTAGCTTAGACACGGGGAGAAATTGAGCACAGGGTTGCTTAAAAAGAAACTAAAAATTTTTGAAAAAGATTGAATAATTTATTTAGGTTAGGTTATATATATTAGCATAAGAGTGTTTTCTCGCCAACAAACTGTCTTGCAGTTTGGCGAGTAATTATCATATTGTACAAATTGTGTAATATTAGAGAATAAAGTATTTTAAAAAAAACCACGGCCAGTGTAACCTGGTCGAAACGTCGGGCAAAGTAAATAAAACTTATTCGTGTGTAAGACCCGTAAATAATTATAGAGGAATGTATGTATGTATTAAGCGTATCACAGGCACACGCGGCCTGCGGCGGCGGTGGCGGCCTGTTGTATTCCCTATGCAATGTATGTGAGACTTCAGACATGCGAGGCCTGCGGTAGGTGTGTCTACGCTTTACGCTTTATTGTACAAAAAATTACAAAACAATATAGCAATTAGGAATAAGACTATGTACAAAGACGGACTTATCCCTCTAAGGGATCTCTGCCAGTCAACCTTAACTTAGGAATACAGAAAATAGTTATGGCAATAGGAAAAAACATCATTAAAAAAGGGAAAGAACATCTTTTATTAGTTGTTTCCCGCGGCGTTTTAGTTAATTCCGACTTTTCCTTTTTGCTCGGCTGCTAAGGGTTCGTACCTTGTTGTTAAATGGACTATAAAGTTCCATAGAAATAGGGAAGAATGCAAAAGAATTTTTCAAATCCGACTGGTAGTTCCAGAGATTAGCCCGTTCAAACAAATAGATAGACGTTTATTCACTGACATGACACATATTCACAAACAATTATAACAAACAAACACACGCTACGACCCTTAGCATCGAGTAAAAAGAAAAAGCCAGACAAAACGCTAAGGCGAAAACCAAATAATACCGCGGGCGGGTCATCATCATCATCAACAGCCTGCACTAGTCCACTGCTGGACACACGCCTCCCCCAAGGCGCGCCACTGAACCCGATCCTCGGTTCTCCGCATCCAGTCACTGTCTTACGCAGTTCGTCGCTCCATCTAGCCGGGGCCGGGCGGGCGGGTGTTTGTATGTATTAAGTATTTGTTTAAGTTCTAGATTAGCATTACCTTGGTGACATAGTTGTCGTTGTTGAGCTTGGTGTCGCGCATGATGGCGGCGAGCAGCCCGCCCGTGATGTCCACGAACCGCGTGATGGTCAGCGGCCGGATGAGCGCGGCGCCCGCGCCCGCGCCGCCGCCCTCCCCGCGCGCCGCCAGCGCCTCCTGCACGCGGAACAGCTCCGCCCGCTGCCACGCCACGCTCGAGATCGTTCTGACAACATCATCATCAGCCTGCACTACTCCACTGCTGACTGCGCCACTGAACCCGATCCTCGGTTCTCCGCATACAGTCACTGCCAGCCGCCTTACGCAGGTCGTCGCTCCATCTAGCCGGGGGCGTCCCACACTACGATTGCCAAGTCGTGGTCTCCACTCGAGAACTCGTCTACCCCAGCGGTTATCGGCTCTCCGACAGATGTGACCAGCCTACTGCCACTTCAACGTGCAACGTTCTGACAACAAATATTATTTACTGAGTATTTATGATCCGCAATGAGCAGATCCGACAGACAACGTTACTGACAATTCGGGCAGACGAGTTCTGGAGTGGGCGCGCCTGCGCCAGGTGGACCGACGACCTAAAGGTGGCCGGAAGCGGCGGAGGACCGGGCGTAGTGGTATGATGTACATATATGGAGGTGTAAGAGCCCAGCGAATAGCCGATGCAAGATTTAGCTATAGTCGCTCGGCAGCCGAGCATCTGTTTTGTATCTTGTCTTGGGATGATAGCCCATGCATTTTTTTTCCCATAGTAACTAACTAAATTTGCTAACATACAATTTGTTTTCACACCATATATAGTGTTTTTAGTGTTCGACAGTGACACAGTAGGCTTACGCTCCCATTTGGTTGCGTTCATACAGCCTACAACAACAACCCCCTCTTTGACGGAGAGCCCATCTCGCACCAGTTTTCTGTACATAACCTTTCCAATAAAATATTGATGTAAATGTGTAGATAGATACCGACCTCTGATCCTTGATGGTGACGAACGCCAGAGCTCTCTCCACGGAAGCTTGCCAGCTGCGGCTCTGGCGGTCTTCTGAAGGTGTTCTCTGTTGTAAATAATATGTTTAATATATATTCATCATCATCATATCAGCCTGTAGACGTCCACTGCTGGACAAAGGCCTCCCCCAAGGATCTCCACGACGACCGGTCCTGCGCTAACCTCATCCAGCCGGGTCCCGCGACCTTCACCAGATCGTCGGTCCACCTTGTGGGAGGCCTACACGCTGCGTCTTCCGATACGTGGTCGCCACTCGAGAACCTTTCTGCCCCAACGGCCGTCAGTTCTACGAGCGATGTGCCCAGCCCACTGCCACTTCAGCTTCGCAATTCTTTGAGCTATGTCGGTGACTTTGGTTCTCCTGCGGATCTCCTCATTTCTGATTCGATCTCGCAGGTAAACTCCGAGCATAGCTCTCTCCATTGCCCTCTGGGTGACCTTGAGCCTTCTTGTGAGGCCCATAGTGAGCGACCACGTCTCGGTACCGTATGTCATCACTGGCAACACACACTGGTCGAAGACTTTCGTCTTGAGACACTGCGGTATTTGGGATGAGAAGATAATATATGTTGACTATGTAATATTTATATTATTTGCAAATTGTATCTCATGGCGCTTTGGATTTTTTTGTAATACTGTGTAAGATAAATTAAATTAAAATATTGTACAACATAAAATGACAACATTATACAAAAAAAAATACATAAAGATACACATACACAAGTGTGCTTACTCTTTTAAAGATTTCTTCCATTCAACCTTAGAAGTTATAGACATAGATACATGTAAAAATAAACTATATATATCCTGTGGTAAAATACACTACAAATAGTTCTTATGCTGCACTTATTTATTTATTTTATTTATTCATTCTGAAATCCACAGCTAGTGATACTTATTAACGTATTCAATTGTCAATAATTGTACTGTATTGTTTTTGATGAAATAAAATTACTATTATTTAAAGATGAGTTACACGTTGACTGTACATATATGAACTGATTTAGTTTGGCTTAGTGATTAAATTACATCAAAGTAAAGTTGCTGAGTTGCAAAGACCGTATACATTTATGCTTACAATTTTATAAATTCATATGGATCATGTATGAAGTGTTTGCCCGGACCATACCCTGTTCGGGTAGAATTGAACCACTGAGGGTGGGAAAAGTGAAAAAAAAAGATCATTTTTATCATATACAATTGCAGATCATTACAATGTAGACAATACTTTTTAAATCACCTAGATATTATACGTATTTACAAAGATATAAGACTTCTTAACTTTTGCTATCACTCTACCTCACCTTATTTTAGAGAACTTGCTGGAAGTCAGTTATCGTTCATTGTAGTATACACATACCACAGGTGTAGTGGTGGCCCTGGAGTAGTGACTGGAGCGTAGGGGAGTGACAGTTGACTGGCCGTACCGTGCATCTGCTTGCTGTGACCGGGATCTCTGCACAACAGAACGAAATACTTATTAAATTAGTTCTGTCACCACACTTACCTTACATGCAGGTGTAAAATGTATGACAAACATATTGTGCTGAGCATGGTATGTACAAGAAAATAATGATAAAGTTTTCTCACTCTATTCAGTGGCACTTTGGAAGCGGAGGCTTCGCGGCTGAGACGTGAGACGGCGAGCGTGGCGCGCGCGGGCTCCGCGCTACTGGAGCGATGGGAAGCGCTGGGCCTCCGCGCCTCCGTGGACGCACGGTCAGTCGAACCGCCGCGCCACGGCTTCGGCAGCATGGACGGTTTACTGTCTCTGCATCACATCATTGTACAAATTAGGGCTTTGTGTTTGCAATAAACTATTTACCTATACTCTGGTGTTGTTGACTCACTAATTTGGTTGGTAATTTTGGTTTGGATTAAAATTGAAGTTGTTTACCTGGGTTTACGCATAGCGGTCATCGGGCCCGTAGTAAATCTTGTTGGAAACATTGCTGTTTATTTTTCTATGAAAAAGCTATGAAAAAGTAAGTTTTCTTTCCTGAATTTTCAAAACAAAAACAACAAACCCGTTAAATTCAAATTTTTGTTTTGTTTAATTCTTCAAAAGCTATGGCATTCAAATCTATTCAGCTCAATTGAGAGTAAAGTAACGTTATTTATCAGAAATAACGGTTAAAGTCGCACGTAATAACGATTGATTGCATCGATTGACAGCTGGTTTTAATATAACGCCTATGTCTGCTACTATCTAGTGTAGAGAGAGAAGAAAAAAAAAGTGAAATTACTTTGTTTTATGAATTTTCGTGTTGTTTGCTCGATATAATTAGATAGAGTGGACAAAAATGGCTCTTTATTGTGCAAGTAAGTATCGAATTTACTGTTAGTTAAATTTTTCTATTAAAATTATGCGTATTTCAGCGATCGCGCGCCTACCCGGTTAGACAGAAATTGGTGCTGTTCTTCGTAGCATTAGTCTTTTTCCTCCTAGATTATTCACTTTATCCTTTGTTTCGTGCATGTACTGCTGTACCACAATGTAATAGATAAAAGAAGTGTAACTTTGGGCTTACCTAGTTATAATATAACCTAACTTTTGTTATTGTAGTATCAAATGAAGTGCCGGAGGTGGCCGTGGTGTCCCCTTCCTCTGGCTCTGTGTTCGAGAAGCGCATCATTGAGAAGTACATCATTGAGAATGGAGTGGACCCCATCAGTGGCAAGGAGTTGAGAGTGGAAGACCTTATTGAGATCAAAAGTAAGTCAATGTTAAGAGCATCCACAGATTTTAAATTAAGAGTAACCCGAGACTAATTTTGACTTCTAAAGCACATTTCATATAGTTTGATACCATGCAGAGTCAAATGCATGCACTTAACACAAATATGACACTTATAGAAGTGAGATTTATATACATTTTGTTATCTCTCAGCCCCACCGATAGTGAAGCCAAAGCCTCCCAGTGCCACATCCATTCCAGCAACATTGAAGAGCATGCAGGATGAGTGGGACGCGCTCATGCTGCATGCCTTCACACAGCGCCAGCAGCTGCAGACCGCCAGACAGGCAAGTCATAGGTTTCCTTCTAAGCAGATCTTATTTTCCTTCTGAATTTTGCTTCATAGTGATTTGATTTAATTTTAACCAATGAGCCATCATCATAGCAGCCTGTAGACGTCCACTGCTGGATAAAGGCCTCCCCCAAGGATCTCCACGACAACCGGTTGTTTACCTAGTAATTTTTATGATCCGATCAGGGTTAGCTTTTAGAGGTGAGGCATCCCATGATGCCAACCTAAACAGATCTGTACTGTTAAATATGTGTGCATGCACTTAATTTTACCAAAATTAACAACATTACCTAATAAAAAATATATATTCTGAGGGTTCTAAAAAAGATTTTCTTTGGGGCGAATTGCACAAAAATGCCGCAAGTACCGCCACCCCGCCTAAGAATAAGTTGTGTGTGCAGGAACTGAGCCACGCACTGTACCAGCACGACGCGGCGTGCCGTGTGATCGCGCGCCTCACCAAGGAGGTGACGGCGGCGCGCGAGGCGCTGGCCACGCTCAAGCCGCAGGCCGGCATCGCGGCGCCGGCGCCCGCGCACGCGGCCGAGCCGGCGGCGGGCGGCGGCGCGGCGCCCGTGGGCATGTCGCCGGACGTGGTCGCGCGCCTGCAGGAGCGAGCCACGGCGCTCACGCAGGAGCGCAAGCGCCGCGGCCGCACCGTGCCCGAGGGGCTGCTCGCGCCCGACCAGCTGCGCGCCTTCCTCACGCTCGCTTCGCATCCCGTCAGTATTGTACACTTCGATACAAGCAAATGGGGGAAATGTATTAGCTTCTACTTGGATTTGCTCAGTCCAGCATGGAATGACAGCTCTATTGGATGTCATTTATCATTTGAAAATATATTGCCCTCTTGTGCATTCCCCTTGTGTTGTATATTAGGCCGGGCCCAAGCAGTCTAAATGCAGAAGGGCCTGGTCACCATCTTTGCCACATTCTGAAAAAAAAAACATGTAAAGAACTGGAGAAAATCCTAATTTGGGACAAGTGTAATGTAAATACACACTTCATGTAATAGGCATATATTTTTTTAATTTATGATATTCAATGCAAAACCAGGGTCTGCACTCTGCCAGCGTGCCGGGCATCCTGTCGCTGGACATCAACCCGTCGGACCACAGCAAGCTGCTGACGGGCGGCAACGACCGCAACGCGACGGTGTTCAACAAGGACACGGAGCAGGTGGTGGCCATCCTCAAGGGGCACAGCAAGAAGGTGACGCGCGTCATCTACCACCCCGACGAGGACACCGTCATCACCGCCTCGCCGGACCACACCATACGCGTGTGGAACGTGCCCACGTCAGTATAAATAATAAATAAACGGGACACACTCATACTTCCAATTTGACACATCTTCGGTTAAATGAGAACTCACTTTGACAATTGAAAAGTGCCATGAGAATTCCGGTTACTGTTACACTGTGACCGTTACATAGTTAAATCATACCGACTAAAAAACTAATATTTGTAAACTGTCAGGTGTCAGACGACGGTGATCCTGCGGTCGCACGATGGCCCGGTGACGGGGCTCTCGCTGCACCCCACCGGGGACTTCGTGCTCTCCACTTCCACCGACCAGCACTGGGCCTTCTCGGACATACGCACCGGCGCGCTGCTTAGCAAGGTATATTGTACTAAACGGGCGGACGCCGCGCGACATGTATGTAGTACTAATTATATACGTGATTTAAATCTTTAACGACTTGATTTCAATTTTTAAATCTAATGATTTTGATCACCTCGACTCGACCCTGCAAATGAGCACACAGTGTTTCCTTTGAAGGTGAGCGACTCGTCGGGCTCCGGCGTGAGCCTCACCACCGCGCAGTTCCACCCCGACGGCCTCATCTTCGGCACCGGCACCGAGAACTCGCAGGTCAAGATCTGGGACCTGAAGGAGCAGAGCAACGTGGCCAACTTCCCGGGCCACGTGGGCCCCGTCACCTCCATCTCCTTCTCGGAGAACGGGTACTACCTGGCCACGGCCGCCGAGGACTCGTGCGTCAAGCTCTGGGACTTGAGGAAGCTCAAGAACTTCAAGACGATCCAGCTGGAGGAGGGCTACGCTATCAAGGTACTAGTCCAGTCTCCACCACTACTGCCTACCAAATAAACTGCTATAGATAGTCCCCGTACAGTTTTTTGGTGGTTGTGTGAAGTTGGTTGATCTCTGCGCAGGGACTAATTTTAGGTGTCAAATGGGAGGTTCACTAGAGACCATCCTTACTTTGCAACCAACCATCTTTATTTTGCAAAAGAGAGCTATTAGGGCGATCTATAATCTACGTTGAAGAGAATCATTAAGAGAAAAGTTTAAAGAAATTAATATATTAACCGTTGCCAGTCAATACATTTTTGAGAATATTTTGTATGTCCGCAAAAATATATCTCTCTTTTTGAGGCACTGTGACATGAACACAGCTTATGTTACAAGAAACAAAAACAAACTTGTACCACCACAGTTAAGGCTTAGTAAGGTCAGTAAATCGTTCACGGGGCAATGTATACGCTTCTACAACAAACTACCAGAAGAAATCTTAAATATGAATGACAGAAAATTTAAGACCCACATTAAACAACAACTTTGTAAGAAAGCTTATTATAGGACAGTCGATTATCTAAATGACAAAGATGCCTGGTGTTAATGTTGCTTCAGCCTCGCACAATCTTTACAAAATAATGTTATATACAAACTTGATTTTAAAAGATGTGTTGCGGAAGTTTGTTGCGCCGCTTCTTCCCAGCTCTATATAACACCTTGGAGGCGGTGGTAGATAAAAAATTTACGTTGTATAAATGTACCCAGTGTACTTACATGCAATAAAATACTTTTGAATTTTGACGTTCATACAATTTCAAGAGATACTTCATTGATTCGATCAACTGAATCAAACTTTCAAGTTTTTGGACATCTCTATGTATCACACTATCTCGCTTACGCACCATAGACTGAGATCATTAATACTATTTGAGATCTGCACTGTAAAATATCTATTTAGAGCAAATAAACATATTGTATTGTATTCTAAGGAGCTGTGCTTCGACCAGAGCGGCACGTACCTGGCCATAGCCGGCACGGACGTGAGGGTGTACCTGTGCCGCCAGTGGCAGGAGCTGAAGGTGTTCAACGACCACACGGCGTCGGCCACGGGCGTGCGCTTCGGGAAGAACGCACAGTACATCGCCTCCACCAGCATGGACCGGACGCTCAAGCTGTACGGACTAGAGTAACAGTAACCATTTTAGATCCCATTTTCAGAATCGCGCCTATTATATTGCTGGTAAGCCTATATTTGGACTTAAGTAAGTCTTTTAGTTCATATAATCATTTCACGAAACACTGTTTTTTTGTTTGTTTATAAATTACGAACTGTGTTTTTAAGCTGTTCAGTGAGGTATCAATAACGTAGCTTGTTCCAAGGCTTGTTGGACAATAGGCCTGTGCCAGTAGGGAAACTAAAGGCTATATGGAACCGATTTACCTGTCACTGTTTGCAGGTGCCATGTAGTACTGTTGTAATATATAAGTCGCAGGATAGTCAGAAAAATCGGATCATAACGATAATCCTGGGACGCTTGCGAAGAAAAAATCATCAGAGATCATCTTTGCAAAATCAAGATCGCCAGGCAGCCCTTATTTTTTTCACTTAATTTTAAGACAAGACTAAGGGCCTCTTACACCGCTTGCTGATAAAGTCCCAGATACCCTATCTGCAGGTTATCTGACAGATAGCCTATTTTTTTGGTTTGACAGATATCTGATTGCCTATATCTTATATATTTTATATAGTCTATCACACAGGTTTATCTGATAGATTAGTTTATCACTAAGATTACTATCTGTAACAATATCAGGAAGTGGTGAAAGAAGCCCTAAATATATAGAAAAGTTGTCATTAGATATCAGAATATACCTTAACCAGTTTGACCACGCTATGGATTATATGTTGCTGAATTATGAAGTGCGCAGGATGGAAATAACGAACGATACCTTTAATATTGAAGTTACCACACTTTACTGACAGGAGACTATTTTATTTAAAAATTTATGAAATACAGCTCCTTAAATACCACGAGGAAACAGCGAGCTGCTCGTATATTTTAAAACTTACTAGTTACCTCTCAGCCTACCCTGCCAGAGACGTAGCGTGATGTGTATTTCTTTGTACTCAAAACACAAATGCAATAAAAATCATCCTATAAATAATCAAACCGTCGGTCGAAAAAATGAAATTTATTTATTTGCGGTTAGTGATGTGGTGTTAATGTCATCATAAATTAAAGAAAGACCACGAAATGAAACATATTAATTATGGAAGAAGACTCATTGAATTGAAGATGACGATTTTTTTATTTATTAATTTAAAATAAATATTTTTTAAATTTGAATTTGGTTGAACCACAGAACACAGAAATAGCTCGCTAATTTCTGTGGGTTGAACCATATTTTTTTTACTTTCCCTCCAGGTATCGTTCGTTTTTTTCCACGTATCAGCTGTAGTTGTTAAGTTATTGATTTAATTATTATCATGATTGATCATCACTTCAATTGATTGAAGTCATGTCATAAAATTTTGAAAATTAGACTTCTCATTTTCAAGATCTTGTTTACATTATTTGTGAAAGTGCTTTCTTTTCGTTAAAATAAAGGGAACTGACATAATTATGTTTGCGTTTCTTGTAATCCCGATCCTTATGGATGTTGATACCGACCTAGATGTCTAGGTCTGTGGTTGTTGACAGTCTAGTCTAACACTTGTGGTTCGGTTCCTTCCTGCCCATAATTTTGAATTTCTTGTTTTTCGATAGAACCTCAGGTGGTAAACAGGTGGAATATAGATTTCGGGAGAGGACATACAGGACCGAGACTCGGTCAAAAAAATTATGTCCGTGACCCCAGCGGGCCACCTTCTAACCGTTATATCTCTGAAACTACTGGGGCACTAATTCTGATTTTTGGGCACAAATTACGGAAATTGTACCAATGTGGCGGAAGGCTAATTATTGGCGTACAGTAGGACCCGAAATTACGTGGTGGACTGGTGGTCCCGCTGGGGTCACGGACATAAAAAAATTGCCACCACGGCAAGTTTTTATTCCTTATTTTGCCCGCTAGATATCGCCAGATTATTTTTTGTTGCCAGTCTTAAAAAATCCAGTAACGGTCGGGGCAGACAAGGAAAAATGCTCAAAGCGAATCTGACGTCTGTGTTGATATTCATACGATTTTGTACTTTAGGCTATGGTGATATGGTTCAGTTGTCAATGACGTCAAAAAGTGCTCGAGCATTTTTCCTTTCTGTCTGCGCCGAGCGTCAACAACTGGGCGAAGGATTTGTTTCAGCTAAACTGCGTTAGCATACTTTATAGTTTGTGAGCTAAACAAAAACAGGGTGCCAGCATTAGGAGCTTTTATTTTTATAATTTTACATAAAACAATTTCCCTCCCTTTACAACATAGTTTGAAATATAATAATTAAGTATATACACTTATTTTTACAGGAATATCAACATAAAATCCTCATTTATATATAAAACTGCAGTGTTTTCTTGTCACGTGTCTGTCTGTCTGTTCTTCGCCATACACACCATTTTGTTATAAAATTGTTTCATACAACATGAAGTTAACTGATGTACGTCAACCCACCCGGGCTCATCTTCATCTAAAATCACCCACAAATTATATTCCAAATATATCAATAGAAATAAATTTATAAATAATTATACTTATTTTTTATTTGCACACGTAAAGAGCGAGGTGAATAAACGGCAAATAAAATTATGGTCAGATAAAAGAGACTAGTTAAGAATACATTTAATTTTTAATCTATTACTTCATTAGTGCCTTTAAATGTTTTATTACGCAAGTTACAACATCAATAAGTACAATGACGTACAGTCGACTGCACGTCAGTGAAACACTTTCACCTTTAACTGGCCTGGCTTATTAGTTTGAATACTGTGGCAGATCAATTTATACTGGATTTGTTTCCACTGACATGCGGATAACAGTACGTTGTATGTCGGTACCGCAAAACAATGTTATCATGTAACACCGATTATTCTATTTCATTGTTACACCAAAAGTTCAATAACCAATCAGCGGCTGATATTTCTTTTGATTCGGACTAGGCACAGCATCTTTGCCATACAGCCTCGAACACAGAACACGTTAACTATGACTTAGCCTGTAAGAACAGCTAAGATCTTTGCATAAACACCCTTTGCGTTAAGTTTCAACCGTACATTAATCGTTATACTTATAACACAATCTGTATAAGTATGATATAACATTTATAAAGATATAGTCTTCGAGATAGATGGTCAAACCGCTAGATCAAAGCAACTTGACGCGCGTTTGTGAACACAATGCCTTTTGACTCAAACACGCAGTATTCATATACTTGACGACCGCGTCATTCGAACTGCCAGGCTGATTACCCGCTTGGCTCAAGCGGCTTGACCATTCCTGAAGAATAGCTTGAGCTCTGTTCAAGCGCTTACAAATACAGCACAGTTCACATTTAGTTACAAGTGTACAATAAATTCGTCTATGCTAACAATTTGATGATGATGCCTCTAAAAACTATACCTCGAACCTGCACCGTTTTGTATAAAAAAATGTCACCAGATTTAAACTTTCACTCCAAAAATATCAAAACAACAAAATTGCGCTCGCTAAACCAAGATAAAAACCCGAATTACCTCTGTTTGGTCTAGAGCTCCAAGTTCATTATTTAGGGCCTTCGATCACCATATACTATGATCGAAGTTTAGGGCTGTATATAGTGATCTCTTACGAGATTACATGAGTCTGTATGAGGCGAATTATCCCGCCACGCCGCCACTCACTAAAATACCACCCTTCAACCTTAAATGGGCAAGACTCTTGGGAATACAGCGCCCTCTATGGCATTCCGTATTGCACATCCTGTCTGCATGTAATTATTTGAACTTTGGTCTTTGAACTTTAAAGTCAAATCGGTAGAGGCGCTACTATGATACAAAATAAGTAGGAATGGTATTTTTGTACATTTAAATGATCAATTGCCAATTGTTACAGTAACCAAACCACAAAAAATAAAGAATTCAAAACAAGTTGTCTATCTAAAAATAAACTGGTGCAAAGATAGCTTGACAACTTAACACAGAATGTGAATGTAGCGATTACTATTATAGATTGGAGTGTATGAACACATTGTGTTACTAATCATCATCATCATATCAGCCTGTAGACGTCCACTGCTGGACAAAGGCCTCCCCCAAGGATCTCCACGACGACCGGTCCTGCGCTAACCTCATCCAGCCGGGTCTCGCGACCTTCACCAAATCGTCGGTCCACCTTGTGGGAGGCCTGCCTACACTGCGTCTTCCGATAAGAGGTCGCCACTCGAGAACCTTTCTGTCCCAACGGCCGTCAGTTCTACGAGCGATGTGTCCAGCCCACTGCCACTTCAGCTTCGCAATTCTTTGAGCTATGTCGGTGACCTTGGTTCTCCTGTGTTACTAATAAATAAAAATAATTCGCCTAGTCGAAAACAGGTTAAATACCTGTCAAGTTCATAAATTTATTCACAACTAATGTAATTGGCGCATTCGCTCTTGACGTTAGCCAAAGAGGGTCATAAACTGATCAGCTATTTATTAACTCGACTGTACCATCATTGAAACCAATAAACTGTCCATTTCTCTACAAACCAGAGCGTTATAAATAACTCATTATCATGTGACTGTTCACCTCTGACTGGAGCAAATAGGAATGTTTTAGGAAACAGTTAACGGATTAACCATTTGGACGTTTAGATAAAGAAAAGTATATTATATATTGTATAATATATATTCTTTTATGTCTCGCCTACATGACCGTATTGTCAGCTACTGTCGTTGTCAACTGTACTTTATATTCAAAAATTCCTCTACCTAAGTTTACTACCTTAAGATTACTTAAGGGTTGGACCATATCTGTCAGCACGGAATCGCACTTTTTCCGTCAGTGCTGCGGCGTGCTATAGCGTGCTATCGCATGCTGTCGCGTTTCCGTGCTGATAACAAAACGTCATTTGCTAGAGCGAGAAACATAGCGGGTAGCACGCGTCAGCACTTCATCGCCCCCGCCGGCGATCGGCTTGTGGCCGTGCTGCCGGGCGCTACAGCACACCCGCTGTTTCTCCCTCTAGCAAACGACGTTCCTGAACGACAGAAAAGGATAGAGATATGAAAAAGTGCGATTCCTTGCTGACAAATGTGGTCCAATCCTAAGACAGCTTCTAACCTAACGCACATTCTCTGTTATCTTGTCAAGCTCTCCATCCTTCCTTCTCACCTTACAATTTACATCAGTATCTACGTTCGTGTGCATAAAGCTATTTCGCTAATTTTTATAACCGTTTATTAAAATTATTATAGTAATGAAGAGTTGTTTTTAAACTCACACGGTAGGTAAATAATTTATCAAAAGAAAGAAACGGGAATTACCACGAGTTGGGAAATACAGACAGTGATAACTGGCCTGTTAGCGTAGTTGGTAGTGACCCTGCCTATCAGATGTCGTGAGTTCGATTCCCACCCGGGACCAAAATTTGTGTGATGAGCATATCTGTTGATTTTCGGATTATTATTACTAATTTATTTCACGTTCATCAGATTCTATTTTCTGGGGGCAGAAGAGCTGGTGTTTCTAGATCCTAGTTATCAATTTTCATCAAAATTACCAGTCTTGTTCATATGTTGGTCGGTACTACTAAAACATGATTGCATCAATTGTTTATTACAATTCTGGCGTGAAGTCAATCCTCAACCACGCGGTAATCCCCGTTAAATCCTCTGAATGACGCAGAAATCAGCGCCATCGCGGGCACTCCTGTAACATGATCAGGTCCGATCCATAGACTATATAAACTGAAGTAGCCCTACGCATCTTGATCGGTCAAAGGGTTGCGTGACGTACAGTCGACCGCACGTCACTTTCACTTTGACCTTGAGCTGGTCTGGGCTGGCTAGCCCTACTGGTCTGTCATAGTATCAATACTATGAGAGACCACTTTATAATAATTAATTTTCCACTGACGTGCGATCGACCGTACGTCACGCTCTGTAATGTTTTCAATGTTGTAGTTTGAAGACTGCTTTTAGAATGTTATTTAGTTAGTGTAGCCGTCTACAACAGTTTCTATAGTCTGGTCTGAACTCATACCTTCTTACCAATAGGAACACTGAAGTAAGTTTTAATTCGATGCAAAAAAAAAACACTGTCACTTGACAATGTCGTTGAATGAGCCTTTTTCGGGTTAGTCCATTTTTATGAGACACTAAATGTAGTTTATAAGTTAGTTTTAGTCAAGGATATCTGTGCAAAAAACACTAAAGAAAAAAAAAAGATTCTATTTACAATAGCAATTCACTTTGGCTGGGTAACATAAAAAACCGACTATTAACACAAAATTTTTTACATAAAATTTTAAACCCCAGACAAATGAGAAAAAAACAGTTTCTAGCAACTCTAAAGACATTTATGTGTTACCAGTAGGCACGGGAAACAAAAACCCTCACTACCTACCTTGAAGATAAAATTATGTAATAAATATCTTTGGAATCATTTTTTTTGTTTAATTATCAGAGTCTTTTATTAAGAAAAAAAACTAAGTTTTTTCACTGTGGTAACATTTTTGCATCGAATTAAAAAGTCTACTTTAGGCTATTGAGGGAGTGCCAGGAGGTACCCGGCGCAGGCTGCAGGCGAGGCGCGGCGGCGGCGGTCACGCGAAGATGAGCCACAGGACGAACAGGATGGCCACCCACAGAAATATCTTCGACAGGAACTGCTCCTCCTCGTGCTGCGCGGTGCCGCGGGGCGCTGCCACACAAACACAAGTCTAATCAAATACAATACAAATAATCTTTATTTACTCCACAACTGAGCGAGTCACAAGCTTGAGACACAAGGAGAGCGTCAGTGGCCTCGGGGATAAGACGCGACCTATCATATCGAAAGGTCCGAGGTTCGATCCCCGGTTGGGTCATGTACCAATGGGTTTTTTCTCGAAACTTAAGTACATGTACTGACTGCGCTCAAACGGTGAAGGAAAACATCGTGAGGAAACCTGCATACGCCGAAGAAGAAATTCTTAGGCGCATGTGAAGTCCGCCAACCCGCACTGGGCTAGCGTGGTGGACTATCGCCCGCACGCCCTCGTTGAGAGGGTAGGCCTGAGCCCCAGCAGTGGGGAGATTAATAGGCTGTTGATGATGACTCCACAACTGACTTGAAGTTAGTTTGTGGAGTCTGGAGCCTGTGACTAGGCTACTCAGAGTAGCCTGTAGATACAGGACACCAGACCCCACCGTCGGACCAGTGACATTGAACATAGTAAGCTACCAATACATAAAAAACAAAACTGATTAACTAATAAAAATTACTTTGAAATATAATAGTGTGTGCAATATAAACTGGACTCGCATTAAAAACTTTATTTGGCTGGGTAACATAAAAAGCCGACAATTACTAAAATATTGTTCTGTGTGTGTGAAGCTGGGTTTAAAACCTTATTGTGCTCAACTGTGACTCACCGGCGCTGGGCCTGGGGTCGCCGAAGTTGAAAGACGACGTGAACACGCCGAAGGGGAAGGCGCCGATGCCGAACGACATGTGGAACCCCTCGCCGAAGCCGAACCCCGGGAAGCCGCTGCTGTTCTCGGGCTCCGTGCGCTGCCCGGCCGGCCGCGGCGGCACCTGATTACAATACCTTCAGAAATTACTTGATAATTTCTTTTGGGGAATGTTTCACAGCCAGGGAGGGGACTGTCGCTTCTTTCTATAGGTGTAGGTAGTAATAGTTGATATTTATATTCATTGGCAAAAGGTTTCACCTACTATGTCATGTTGCCAGCACATGGCAGGCACCTTTGTATATGTACAATCAAATACCAACTGGAAAATATACCAACAAATTATGTTATTTAGGTATTTAATTAAATATTAAGTTAATTAAATAAATTATCAGTTTGTGCCCTTTGGGGTGGAAACAATGGGACCGTGGGGCCCTGAAGCTCTAAAGGTATTCATGGCAGTTACCTCGGCCAGCGAATAAGTCTGGCGATACAACAAGGTAACGCCGCCAGCATTTTAGGCACACTTCCTCGTTGTGACGCTTTGAAAAAAATATTTTATTTGTAAGGTCTATTTTAATTAGGTTATTTTATTTAGGTTTATTTTAATTTGTAAGATTGACATTTTTTAAAAGTTAAAAATAATTACTTTCATTATATATTTAAAGAATATTTAATAATTGCAATCTGCATTAAAAATATAGCTAATTAATCTATGAAGAGATATAACAATAGGACTGGAGCAATAATTTACAAAGACATCCAACATTTGGGCTTGTGAATAAACAAATAAAGAGGTAAAAAACACCATCAGGTATTCTGGTTCCAAACTCATGCATATATTGTATTATAAATATTGTGTCTATGTCTGGGACCTCAAAATATCTCTCCAATGTAAGAGATCCTCTCTCTTTGATGGTGAGGTGAACCCTAAAATATTAAGTTTCTGTTTTAAGCCATCCTTTGTACATGTTCAAGGTCCCTTATTTTATTATTTAGCATTTCATTGTATCGTAAGATTTTAGGAATAGGAAACATGAATTTTGTTATTTCTTTACTAAATAAATACTACTAATAATTCAATATACTATAGGGCACAAATAAATAAAATTATGAATTTGAATAGCCATGAATTTATCTAGTCACTATACCTTATTCCTGGGGTCCTCCTGTTTGGTGTTGCCTCGGCCATACAGCGGAATGACTTTCTCCCGGCTGATGGCTGCCTTGCACACCGGGCATACCTGCCGGCTCGGCCGAGTCTCCAACCACTGGTGCAGGCAAGGCCAGCTGGTGGCAACCATGTTACATATGTAGCCTAAGCTTAGGGTGAGGGTATAACAATTATGTGTCTATTATGATATTGGTGGGTGTCACAATCAATAGACTCCCGAAGAGGCCATTAACAAAATTCTAATTAGGTATGTGAATTCATGTTGTACACATTTGCATATTAATGAGCAGAGTCTGGAATTTCCTTCAATAGATAAAACCTATGTCTAATTGTAAACAAAAACCAATATCCAATTGGCGTAGTGGTAGTAACCCTGCCTACTGCGCCAAAGGTCGTGGGTTCGATTCCCACCCGGGACCAACATTTGTGTGATGAGCATAACTGTTGGTTTTCGGATTCTGGGTGTTTGTATGTATTTAACTATTTATTTAAAAGTATTTAAGTATGTTTATCAGTTGTCGAGTACCCATTTACAAGCTTCGGCTTAGTTGGGACTGCCGCCATAGCTGTGTGTAAATTTGTCCAAACATTATTATATATTATTATTAAATTTGCTCCAGGATATATTGCATGAAAAAATATGATCATGAATTAATGTAATTTCAATTTCTTTTTATATACATCACAATCAGTAGTGAGATCACATCAATACCGTCAAAAGGCAATAGATTAAGACGTTAAACTTTTGAGGGCAGCGTCGGATTCCAAAAAAGTGATTTTTTTCCAAGTTTTTTTCATTGCGCCCCCTTTTGTCCACACTGACCAAAATATATGAGTACCTACTCTGATAATACTTTAGCATATTTGGTGAGCTGACTACAGGTACCAGGGTAGCATACCAAAAGAGATGGCCGCACATGCTGACGACGGCGTCGCGCGCAGTGTCTAGGCAGATGTTGCACTCCAGCATACGCTCGTCGCGCTTGTCCTCCTCGCCGCCCGCACCCGCGCCCTCCCCGCCCGGAGGCGGGGCGCTCGCCTGTGCCGAGCTCGTCTCCGCCATGCTCACGGCCTCCGGGCGCCCTGCCTGCACCGCCCCACGGAACACCCTTGCACTACACTTATCAGTCAATGACGTCCAAGCGATCCACAAAAAGTCTGACCCAATAAAACTGACAATTTTGAAGCGACAAAAAATTTATGACTCTGCACTGATTCGGAAATCACTTGCTACTGAAAAATTTGAAAGAATCTTACAGCAATTCTGAAAAATCGGTGAAAAATAAATAAATCTGTCCCGTGGTTTGATGACTTTGAGCCGTCATGTCAATTTTGAAGTATAGACAATAGAGGTATGTCAATTACTTTCCTGTTCCTGCAGCCACGTAGCTTTAAATTAATGAAACATTTTATGTAGGTGTTTGTTTAATAAATTATAACCAAATGTCTTTCAAATACAGTAAAACTATGGGACTATTATTTACTACACATATTAGTTCCATGAGTAAAACAAATACAACAATATTTCAAAAGAGTATTGACACTTCAATTACAGTTCCACAATTTTTTTCTGCTGTTGATCATAGAACTAAATAATTGTACAGTCGACCGCACGTCATTGGAAACACTTTGACCTTGAGCTGGCCTAGCCTATTAGGGAGTTTCAATACTGTGAGAGATCAGTTTATACTGGCATTGTTTCCACTGACGTGCGGTCGACCGTACAAGGTGCAATGATTGAGTTATCTGACAGCGCCACAAAATCAACGGTGAGATTGCACTGTATTTTTTTCATAGACAACATTGTTTGTAAACAATACTTTGATTTCATTGCCCATTTTTACTATTTTAATCTTTAATGTGATTGGTCAGTTTTGTATATTTTGACAGCTTTTGAGCGAGCACCGTGCGATTGATTGAAAACAAAGTGTTGAATTTTATATTCCGTGTCGCAGAAACCTTTTTCAATTCAATTCCTTTCTTCTATCATAATACTCTGTTATTTATCAAATTTATTCCAATTTCATTGACCTCAGATCAAGTTTTGTAAGGGTACAAGTCGAAACGAGGTAAACGCGATTGTTTTCCCGAAAAATATGTTAAAAAACAAGTGTGACGTCACAATTGGGATCAGCTGAGGCAAGCGGAGGATTTTGCGAGGTTATCAGAGGAAAACAAACAATATGGGTGGCGCGGTGAGCTCCGGGCGGGACAACAACGAGCTGATCGACAACCTGATGAGCGGGAACTACATCCGCAGCCAGGACGTGGAGCGCGCGTTCCGGGCGCTGGACCGCGCGGACTACATGACGCCCGAGGCCAGGGACCAGGCGTACAAAGACCTGGCGTGGCGCAGCGGCCTGCTACACATGTCGGCGCCTTGCATATATAGGTATAATACAACAAATATAAGCATACAGGCTCCAATTCTTAGTAAAAATCTCTACTCTCAGCTAACTTCTTTGTCTGTTACTAGCCTTGTTTTTGTTATTACGGATGTACCTAGTGGAAAGCAAGCAGACAGCCCCCCCACGTGATGGTAAGTGGCTACTGTCGCCTGTTAACGTTGGATTGCTGCATGCAATAGTGCCAGTGCAAACCATCCTACTGTTGTATGTAGCCAGTAGCTAGGCCACACGTGTGTAGCCACCCTGAGGACTAGGTGGGGATGCATCATGTGTCTGTAATTACCAGAGGTCGGCGGGGGTGTGCTGTTTTCAGTTTTTGCATAACATGGACATACCTTATCATTCAATGATAAATGCCCCATGTGCAATCATAATAAACTAAAGACATGATTTTATTTAGGCTGCCTTTCTGCTACGAGCTTTACGTCGCCATCAAAACAAATGCATTTTATTAGAACCTACGAAATGTGATTAATGATATTAAACTCAAGGCAAAACTCATTAAAAATTGAAAATATAGAAAAAAATATAGGTCGTTAATTATTACAATAGCACAGAAAATTTACAAAAAAAATAAATTCAGTTATGTCTTCTTCTAATATTTCTATAAGGATCTTATCCATATTCATATCTACAAGACACAACTACATGACATTAATGACGTAAAAACAGCACACCCCCGCCGACCTCTGGTAATTACACTGGCTCTCCCTTCAAACTGGATTCTGACCTTGCTTTTTGGCAGCAGAAATAGGTAAGATGGTGATCCAGAGGACCCTGAACTAGATCCTACCTTGGGGTGAAATTTGATAATACAATCAATTCATACAAAAACCATTTTCATTTAAATGTTACTTTATTTATTTTTCAAAAATAAAATTTCAGGTATTAAAAAAAAAAGTTAAGAATATTTTAGTAAATTTTATTTTAATTTTTATTCTTAATTATTGTTCCAAAATAAAATAGATAATCTTAATTACATATGTTTAAAATCTTAAGTCATTGGACTGGACATTGCCTATTATAATAATAATGAAAAAGCCTTATTTTTCCAAATTTTTACAATCAAAATTTACAAATTATGTTGCATTTTCTTTTTTGGACCCCGTTTGGGTAAAAGCCTCCTCTATCTTTTTCCTCGCCTAATAATCACAATAGCTGGTCAAAAATGGATGAAGGTTGGAGAGGACAGAGGAGTGGAAAAAGATACCTTTTATACTTACCTATTAAATCTATGTATAACATTCAAATGTGACTTATCTTTATTACCATATCTATAGTGTATAGTTCAGAGGTCGAGTCTGGGGATTGTTTAGAAGCCAAAAGTTGTTTTTACATAGAACGTAGGAATTGAATATATGATCTTTGTGCAGGTTTCCCCACAATATTTGCTGACACCATTTGAGAGCAGTCATGATTATTTTTTAAATGATCGTTACATTACATTACCAGGGTCGCATCATCACTATTGTTTGTGATACCTTGAATGATTGCTTGTACAGTGAAGTGATGGAGGGACTTGAGTTGAAGCCGGGGCTCTCGTTCCTCAACGTGGGCTCCGGCACCGGCTACCTGAGCACGCTGGTGGGACTAGTGCTGGGCTCGAGCGGCACCAACCACGGCGTCGAGGTGCACCACGCGGTCGTCGAGTACGCCACAAACAAAATGCAACACTTCCTGGAGAATTCGCCCAGTCTGGACGAGTTTGACTTTTGCGAGCCCAAGTTCTACTGCGGTGAGTTTGTGTAATTTGACTATTGGAGATTTTTTCTCCTTCTTTCATCGCTATTTTTACGAACTGTCACCTTTTTGGGGATCCGTCAATACCTACAGTGAAGATTTTGTCTGTCTTACCTACATAAGCATTTTTCCTAGGTATTATGTTAAATTACTCGTCAATGACATGAAAATTATCAAAGTCAGGTCAGGAAATAGACTAAATTACAATATGTAGGTGCAGGAAAACTTAACATGAAATATCTTTGTAACCCTGTAAGGAACAAGACCGACCGAAAGGGACGGACGGAGGGGTTGCAACACCACGTTCGAGCTTCCTAAGTCGTGATTAATCCAAGAGCGGTACTAATTGTGTATATCGCGAAACGAAGCTTGCGCAGTCAAAATAACAATAAAGTAGTAATAGGGTTCCCTGTAAGAGATTCTAAAGGTTGACTTTGGATCCGCGCCGGAGCCGCTACGTCATAGACGCTGCGACATTGCGTCAGTATAAGTTACTATGTATGGACTGGCGTTGGAGCAGCGCGACACTGACGCGCGCGTCAGTTCATACATTTATGCGTGACACACACTGGGCGGCGGCGTTGCGAAAGCGTTGCGGCGGCGAAGGTTTGTATGAAGAACGCGCCGCGCCGCCGCCGCTTTGTTATAAAGGGCTTCATACTATTTCGAACATTACAGAAAAAAACCGCAACGCTTTCGCAACGCCGCCGCTCAGTGTGCGTCACGCTTTAAACTGTCGCAGCGTCCAACGCGCGGATCCAAAGTCTACCTTAAGTCACGATCTAAGTCGTGCTTAGTGTTGTTTTTTCCAGATTCCCTATATTTGTGTATTCTGTCTGTACACTTGTCCCCTTTCTGTGGCGTCACATGGCTATCACACAGGCGGGTGGGGTAGTGCAGTGTGTGATGGATGACGTGGCGCGTGTTGGCAGGTAACGGGCTGTGCCTGGCGCCGCTGCAGGCGCCCTACGACCGCGTGTACTGCGGCGCCGGCTGCCCGGACGAGTACCAGAACTATTTCAAGCAGCTCATTAAGGTGCTGTGCTGTTCTATTGTTTTAAATTCGTCCAATTAAGTGTTTAAAGGACATTCAACCATGAAACTGTTGACAACTCGGTGTCACACCCTCGTGCGCCATAACATGCTCGACACCCAGGGTCGTGAGCTGGAATCAGGTAGTCTAAACTCTGCAAACGTCTCAGCAGTGTTGGTGTCGTGTGACGTCAAGGTGATGCGTGTCGACTTTTTGACGGGAACTCGCAGAAATATCGTGTTTTCTATATATAGTTCTGAAGTTGCATGTGTCATTGAAATAATTGTCTATTTTATAATAAACCTTGCATATTTTTGACCATTATTAATTCCATTAAAGCTACTATCGCGTTAGTAAGTCGCCAACTATCACTAATTGTGCGCCTGTCTTAGCAAAAGCTGTCGGTAAGTTTTTAAAATTAAGACAGGCGTAAAAGACTTTTGTTTCCAGGGCCGTATAACCTTTATAAAAAATTATGTGTTGCGTGCAGGTGGGCGGCGTGCTGGTGATGCCGCTGAACGACAACCTGGTGCAGGTGCGGCGCGTGTCGGCGGGCGAGTGGCGCTCGCGCACGCTGCTCAACGTGTCGTTCGCGGAGCTGCGCGTGCCCGCGCGCCCGGACCACGCGGAGCTCATCCGCCTCGGTACGACCACTCTTAGTTTTTAAAAGGTCATTTTGGCTTGGTTACTAGACCTTTATGCCATATTTCTTATTTATTAAACCGGCGGTTACAGCACGACAGTACACTCATGCGTATACGGTTCGTATTCAGTTCGTGTAGATTGTGCACAAACGTCCATACATATTTAATTACTAGGACGACCAAACCACATGAGAAACGAACATGAACCGAATACGTGCAGCGCACGAACGGCCTGTGAGTGTGTGTGTGGAGTTGTAAGGACGGGAGTGCAGGTGCATGTGTGGTGCCCCGTGCTGTTGGGTCTGTTGCTGTTTCTTTCCCTCGGCTATACAAGTGGAAACATCGCAGTTTTAGACAGGATTGACGTCAAAAAGAGAATGCTGTATTCCAATTTTGAATAAACGTATTTTGAATTTGAGTTGTGTCGTGCGCAGACGAGCAGTGCCCTGTGCGGCTGCAGGCGCTGTCGCGCGCGGCGGTGCGGCGCGCCGTGCAGCGCGGGCTGGCGGCGCGCGCGCCCGAGCTGCGCGAGCCGGAGCGCGCGCGCGCGCCGCCCGCCAAGCGACAAGCGCCCAGGCGCATCTGCATACCGCTCGACGACGACAGCGACGGTACTCAACTCACGTTCCTTAACCCTTTATAAGGCAGAGGCGATTTAGATACACGACTTAGATAAACATTTACGGAGAAGAACACCCTCTTTTTTATTTAACTATAATCTGTACTAATAATAAAGAGGTAAAAACTGGTGGATAATTTGCACGCCTATCTTTTAAATCTTGCGAAGAACCTAATGATAGTGGGGTGTAAAATACACCTAGCGCCATCTATTGTCAAACTTTAAAACTAATAAACTGGCATGATTAGAACGGGTTAAATTTGTTTTAATAACATATAAATAGTATACTTTATAACGCGGATGAAGTCGCGGGGCATCGGCTAGTGGTATTATATAGCGAATATATCAGGCTTTCTTTCCTCATTCATTCAATGTTAATGAATAGGTGTATTGGAAACAGATCATCTGAAAACTCAAGTGCACTAACAGGCTGAGTGCATATATTCTTTCTTAATGTTTTTTTTTTGCCGTAGATGTGTTCCCCAGTGCATTATAGTATTTAACTTTCACGTAGCATATCTGTATAACTGGGTTAAAGCACGTTACACGCCACATACTTGGCAATGAGAGCCAGCCCGCTAAAAGTGGAAGACTTTGACCGACACGACACTTCGTGATGTGTCCCTAATGAACCGGCTGTCCCACAACACCTCTCGTCTTTTTAAATTATCTTCTTGGGAAAACTTATTATTAACTTATTTATTATAGAGATTAATGTCTGTCATAGTCATCTTTCTTCTCGCCAAGAGTCAACTGGCTGTACGTACCACAGAATACATAATAGTACGTAACGTACGTACAAGGCTGTACGCAAGTATCGATAAGGCAATATCCCCCATTAATTTTCTACCAAACTCCAAAGAAATTTAGTTCTTAAAAAGAAAAAGGAAAGAAAAATAATTTATTCGACAATCACAACAAATAGATTATTAAAAATTAATTAATTAATTGGTTAACCTGACATAAAATCAGGTGGTAGATGATGCTGTGATCGTGAAAAGGTCCCCAGCTCAGCATAGTGCTGCACCCAGGAGGCGCAGCGCTGGTTTTCTCCTGGGGGCCTTAGCTAGGTGTCCCCGTGTGTGTGTGTGGTTGTGTCTGTGTGTGTGAGTGTGTGTGCGTTCAAAAGAACGTAGACATACATAATTATATAATAATAATAATAATAATAATAATTTATAGTTGTAATAATTAAAGTTACATAATTAGTATAGTATATAGTAATTGATATAGTATATAAATGAATAAATAAATATATAGATGAAAATCTTACTTAATATACCAAGATATAGGTACAAAGCATCATGGTTGGGTTTGGAGGTTGAGAAAATATGCTACGAGTTTGATTTTGAAGGTATTTTTTAATATTATAACTGTCGCTGTCATATTTTTTCAATAGATTTTGCGGCTTTGGAACCTCGTTTTCTGCCTCTTAATTTTTGAATATTCACAGGTAGGTAGATATACAAAAAAGCCGACGGTTTCAACAAAAATAGAACATGGCTAGAGCTAATTGTAAACTAAGTATTGTGTGCACGCAGCGGATGCTGTGAACGCGCTGCACGACCTGGACCCGGCTAGCGGCGCCAGCGAGATGAACGCGCTGCTCAGCCTCGTGCTCAGCATGGGCCACAACCGCGTGGCGGGTGCGCTGCGCTTCGACCAGCTGCACGACCGCAGCCCCTCCTCCTCCTCCTCCGCCTCCTCCGAGCACTCCTCCCGCTCGCCGCGCTCGCCCCGCTCGACGCACGACTCCAGCGACGACGACGACGGCGGCGGGGACCTCCCTCTCCACGCGGCGCCCGCCGCAGATAGGTATTATTTACTTGTGGAGGGTGGTGGGAGAGGCGGAGACGGAGCGACAATGGACATAATCCAAATCTACAGCCTAATAATATGTCCCCACTGTTGGGGCTCAGGCCGACCCTCTCGACGAGGGCGTCAGTGCTATATCCACCACGCCAGCCCATTGCGGGTCGGTGGACTTCACATGCGCCTAAGAATGTATGCAGGTTTCCTCACGATGTTTTCTTAAAGGAAAAACGGTGAACCGTTTGGGCAGCAGTCAGTAAATATACTTCAAGAAAACTCATGGGTATGTACATGGCCCGACCGGGGATCGAACTCGGATCTCTCGGCAGGCCGCGTCTTTTCCACTACGCCCCCCACCTAATTTTCCAAAAATTATTTAAAGTACAGACACAACTTTTCTTCACGCTCGTACCAGACGGGGTAGGCATGCAGAACTCCGCTTCGCTCAGTGTACCTACGGGTCGGGTCTACCTACAGTTGTACTATGGGTATAAGTTAAGTAATATGGTGCATATTGACATGATAATAAGGTGCATATTTGCGTGGTAGGTCTGCAGGGGGCGGGGCTGCGGGCGAGCGGGACGCGCCGCTCGCGCGCAGCGTCATCATGTTCGAGTTCCGGGACTCTGGCAGCAGCGACACGCGCGCCGCGCCCTCCGCGGCCCCCGCCGCCGCCGCCACCCCCGCCGCCGCCACACCCGCCGCCGCCGCCACCGCCGCCGCCGCCGCCGCGCTCGCCGCGGACGACTGCGACTCCGACGGCACGGACGACATCGGAGTGCCCAACGAGGTGGAAATATACTTGGGAAGGGTAACTATATGTCACCGTAACATTTTCAACACTTCTTAATCTTTACGAAAGATTCATCATCATATATCAGCCTGTAGACGTCTACTGCTGAACGCAGGCTTCCCCCAGGGATCTCCACGATCGGTCCTGCGCTGACCTCATCCATCCTGGTCCCGCGACCTTCACCAGATCGTCGGTCCACCTTGTGGGAGGGCTGCCTACGCTGCGTCTTCCGATGCGCGGTCGCCACTCGAGAACCTTTCTGCCCCAACGGCCGTCAGACGAAAGATTTTGAACAGACAATATATGTTATGATTCATCGTTGTGTTCGCAGTCGAGCGCCATGCCGGGCACGTCGCGCACGGAGTGCGACAAGGGCGCGGAGTGGAAGCGCGAGCGCGAGCACTCGAGCGACGAGGAGCCCCGGCCCGCGGCGCGCGGCGACGAGAAGCGCCAGAAGTTCGACAGCGGGCTCGGGGAGGAGAACACGCCCTCCAGCGGGTCCTCCCCGGACGGCACGGGCGCGGCCAGCGGCGACGACACGCACGCCTCCACAGACGAGCTGTGCGAGGAGTTCTTCAGAGGTGAGCTGTTCGCGAACCAAACTACACCATCAATATCACAAATATATTGCTGCGATGGCCAAACATGTATGTTAATGAATAAGTGAATGAATGTTTTTGTAATGGATTTTACGGCCAATTTTTTCTGAAGTCCATAAAGGTCAGTCAGCGTTTAATATTTAGAATACAATTAGCAGGCGGTTACAGCACGACCTCCACAAAAATAGATCACAACTAGTGCCAGTCGGTGATACACACTGCAGTTCACATCCTCACTAAACTGATAGTAGCTTTTATGAAGTTAACAAGGGACTGCCTCCGCTCTTCGCATCCAGCCGCTTCCGGCCACCTTCTTTAGGTCGTCGGTCCACCTAGCGGAGGGGCGTCCCCCGGTCCGCGGTCTCCACTCCAGAACTCGTCTGCCCCAAGGGCCGTCGGTTCTGCGACATGTGACCTGCCCACTGCCACTTCAGTTTGCTTGTCCTTTCGGCTATGTCGGTAACCTTGGTTCTCCGTCGGATCTTCTCATTACGGATCATAGCTCGCTGAGCGACCTTTTTGTTTTTTTTGTATAAAATACGTCAATCCCGCAAAATACATATTTTAGGAAAATAAAATAAAAGAGTTCCAATAATAGTTGATACTGTGTGTGCGCAGGTCGCAGGCGGCGGCAGAAGCGCGGGCGCGGGGGGGCGGCGGCGGGCGCGCGGAGCTCGTCGTCGGAGGGGGAGGAGCAGGGCGGGGAGGGCGGCGCGGGCGCAGAGGGCGCGCGGCGGCCCAAGCGGCGCGCGGGCGCGGCGGCGGCCGGCGCGGGCGCGGCGCACGCGGCGCACGACGCGCGCCGCCTGCAGTACGCCGTGATGATGAAGCGATGCGTCAAGGTAACATTCACATTATCTAATCATACTTCATACTAATAATATGAAGAGGAAAGATTTGTATTTTTGGGTGTGTGTGTGTATGTTTGTAATGAATAAACTCAAAAACTACTGTGCCGATTTCAAAAAAAATTTCACCATTGGAAAGCTACATTCACCCTGAGTGACATAGGCATATATTTATTGCAAAAAAAGTCCGCCCGTGCGAAGCCGGGACGGGCCGCTAGTACTATAATATAATAAAGCTGAAGAGTTGGTTGGGACGAGCTAATCTCTGGAACTACCTGTGGTGTACCTCGTCGTGAGTATATATGCATAGAGCTAAATCGTTTCTGTTCGATCAACATATAAAGATATGCTCATGTATAGTAGCCATAAAGTTTTTTGGTTGTGTGAAGTTGGCTGATTAATGCGCGATGACTAATTTTAGGTGTCAAAGGGGAGCTGTGCGGAGGTTCACTAGAGACGCTCATTAAACTTTTTTTTTTTTGATCATTGCATAATAGGTAATACAGGAATTGTACATACAGTCCTCTAGCGGAAACCTAGATAGGTTTATCTGTAGAAGACGTGTTCGCGTTACTAATATTCACTTAGAATTTAAGTTATACAATCCTATTTCTTATGTACGTGCAGGTCCATATTCCCATCATATTATTACACAATAGAAAAAGATAATATTAAATTTAAAGAGACAATCTAAACATAATTGATATCCTCACTATCCAACAAAGGTTGCTTTAAGACGTATTTACTTCAAGAAGTAGTTCATTGATTCGATCAACCGAGTCAAACTTTCAAGTTTTTGGACATCTCTATGAATCACTATCTCGCTTACGCACACATAGTCTATAAACACTGTCAGCGATTTGCAAAAAATCTGTGACTATATTCATTCATCCGCCAAAAAATTCTATACGAACTGTACAACATTGGTATATAAGCTAATAAATAATAATACTAATTTTAGCTATGACCACCATGTTGTTTTGTGACCTTTGCCTTTGCTCTTGTCCAAGGAGTTGCCGCTGCCCTACGCGCTTAAGTTGTACGTGAACCTGAACAGAGCCTTCGAGGTGTAGGCGAGGCGAGATGCGCCGCGGCTGTTCGTCGTCACACCGCCCTGTGGGCCTGTGGGCCTGCCCACTGGTGGCCAGGTCGATCACACGGCTTGACAACTACATTAGGATCCCCCCCGCCAATCTTAATTTCGCCAAAATTTGTTAAGAATTTACTTTTATGGAGCAACGACTTGTTGGGAAGAAGATTCCGGGCTCGAATGTCGAATTCCTTGAACGTCTAGTGGGTCGGTGCCACTTCGCCGAATGTCTAATTCGTATGTATTAAGTGTTGCGCCTTCCATTCGGGTGTTTTATGGACATACTGGGAATTGGACATTCGGGGAATAGATTTCATTTAAGGAGTTGGACGTTGAGAGATCGGTGAAAACGCTAACATTTCTCGCTTAGTTTCTCACCTCGCCTCATCATCATAAGCCTGCACTAGTCCACGGCTGGACATAGGCCTCCCCCAAGGCGCGCAACTGAGTCTGATCTTCGGCTCTCCGCATCCAGTCACTGCCAGCCGCCCTACGCAGCTCACCTTTCAGCTTCACCTCGCCTACCTGCATTTTATTCGAATGACTTCGTTTCTTTGTCAGTTCGTTCAATGTCATCCATCACACCAATCTATTTACACCAACCCTCACGGGGCTAGCGTGGTGGACTATAGCTCTAATGCCCTCGTTGAGAGGGTAGGCTTTAGCCCCAGCAGTGGGGACAATAGGTTGTTGATGATGATGACACCAATTACCACTGATTCTTAATTTTATTAAGCTAGCTAGTTCTTAATTATTTCTAACTTAAACATGATTTGGGCGTGGGGGAAACACATTGTAGTTGTCAAGTTGTAGTTTTAAAACTGTTTTTTGAATGGAATATTTTTTTACGAACGGATTGTTGGTGTCGGAAGCCGATCCATACTCTTCGTAGTCTAAGGTTTTATTTTTGACATATTCTCATAGCGGTACAGGTGTAACATAATGCCTGTAGTTACCTGTTACAGGCGGTTTAGTATCGAATTGGAGTAATATTGGAATTAAAAAAAAACTGTACGGCAGCGCCGCACTAAACTTTCTCGCCATTTAAAAAGAATGAGTAAACTGATGCAGCTTCGTAATTTTTCACAAAAGTTTTCAATAATATGAATAAATGAATGAATTTATTTGCTGAAACATGGTAATAAGTTGTATGGAGTTTATGCTTACACAGGATCTCATGCTTCACCATTTATATGGCATGTAAAATTTTAACATTAAAATTAAAATTATGTTTTGCTATGTCGATGTGAAAATTAACAATCATAATGTCAATAAATTAATTATAATTATGGTTAGCCCTTGATGTTCTACTCACAATTAGGATCCTGAATTTCATTATTTCCATTATGGATTAGGATCCTGCACAACTGTGATCCTGATTTTCACTACAGATGTTTTGTTACACCGCGTACCTGAATGATATCTTTCTAGGTGAGTTGTGTCAACTGCAAAATCAAAATTTCACTTACCTACTTTTAATTTTAATTTATCTGTTCGGCGCTCTAATTGGGAGATGCAAGTTCATAATAAAATATATATAAAAAAACATGCAAAAAAATATCGCATTTAGACTATACTGATAGGAGTACCGATAAAAAAAAACAACGTAATTAGAATTTTATAACTATTTTACAATAAATTTATTATGTTTAAATGGTTGACGAATTTTGTTAATATGTGGGTGAAGGATCAACGGACCGACGTATCCAATCCATGCCCCTAGTCAAGAGTCTGTACTCCTACCATCAGTTTACAAAGTCTATACTCGCTAGCGACTACTTAAAAACTATATCTTTATCTCTGTCTTTCGTAATTAGTCGAAAAGAGACAGCATTGCGTAGTCGCTAACGAGTATCGACGCTGTAAACTCATGATAGGGTACTGAACGCGCCTCATAAACTTACTAAGCAGTTGACTAGTTAGTGGAGAATGCTCAAAATTCAAGAGCTTAAGAGCCCTTTGAGAACATTCTCTACTATATTGTCACAGTTATTTTAGCCCAATGGCTTAAAGGCCTTGTTACCAAGCCGTAAACTCAAAAATAAAATGGCCAATGAGCGAGCATGTCAATTTATGGTATATGGGTGAGGATCTCCCAGCTTTTTAGCACCATACAGTCCATTTATTGTATAGTCTCTCTAGCTAAGATGGAGTCTTCCCAAAATGAGGCGCGTTCTGTAGCTATGTTGGATGTGTTACTGTCTGAAGGCACATGTACTGCAGTTGTAGTAGTTTAGTCGTTTTATCGTTTAAGACTGCGGCGTGGTCACGCTCTATACTCACTTTTGGTCGAATGCTCATGGTGGAAGAAATACATACATTAGTAGGGGCCTGTCGCGATTTCACGCATTGAGTTACACAACTATAGTTATTTTTGTAATGAAGCTATAAAGAGAGATGCGACAGCACAAAGTATGAATGGCTGTGTTCATCTTGTCGAATTTGATTGTTTTTTAACTGGGCTTTACGGTTCTGGAAGCAAAGTCCTTTCGAGCCGAGCTTGTAGTGTTGCCACCTCGGAACAAAATCAATTGCTACAGTTCTGATTTTCTACGTGCGTGAAATCGCGGCCAAAACGCCGCCGTGGCGTCGTGCTGTAAATGACATACTATTAGCATAATGCTCAAGTTATAATTCTATCTTGTGGACGGTACGGACATAAATAAGATATTGCTCAAAAAATAGGAATCAATAGTCGGAATGACCTTTCAAAATCCATTCGACCGGTAGTGTCTTACGTACCTAACTGTAAAGTCTTTTAAAAGTAACTACACACACATTGAGGTTATTTATGTATGTTTTATGTATCGTATTCACTATGTATACAAAAAAAATAATTTCAAAGATTTTTTTTCCAAATGTACTAAGTATCTTCAAAACGCTATGTAACTTTATTGTTCTTTCGTTCATGCTTACAGTAATTAAGTAATCTCTCATTTATTTTGCATGTGAAGTAATGCGAGAGATTTTTAATAGATTTTATTAAAGCGCACATCAAATAATAGACCAAATTGTATACTGATTGCGCATTTAGAGTGCGCATTTGTGTGCAATCAGTATTTTTTAAAGTGTCAATCAGATTAATAAGATGTTTTTCAATTTATTGAAATACAACCGATTTTTAATGTAGACTACTTACTCTTTTACCCTGGGAATGTAGCGAGATTTTCAGTTTTCAAGTGGTTTTACCCTGTTTGTATGTAGCTGCCAAGGTTTGTGCAGTTACGTCATTATGGGCACAGAGTTTTAAATACCTACATATTTTATTTATTTATTGTGATCTGAATTTTTTTTGAATCTATCTGTAAAATAAAGCTACCCACACATTGTGGCGATGGCGGTACAGGTCCTTGGGTAAAATTTGTACTGTCCGCCACCGCGCCAGTGTGGGGTCTTCCGTACAATATGTTAGCGCCACCGCTACCGTTGTCACTGCCATCTGATATTTATTATTATAAATAAAGTTAATTCCTATTGGAATGACCTAAAAGCAGTATATCCTGAATAAAAAATATATAACCTAAATTATATAATATTATTAGATTAATTTAAATAAACGATTAAGCATACATAACACACATAGACATATATACATCTACATAATTACAAAAAGTAATAAAAGCGTGTAAATTTAATTTTTTTTTTCCCCTTTTTAGTAGTACCGACTGGAAAAATTTTATGCTTCTAAGATGTTCTGCTTTTCGGTCATTTAAGTACGAATGCGAATTAAGTTTTAAAATAGATGTACGAACCCATTTAATTTGATTTCTAGTCGCTTTCTGTTGACCACTTTACACAGACTGTGGTCACAAAAGCTAAGTGATAGATAAACTTTTACTGGTTTTGAATTGAAATAATTTAAAATGTATATAATTTTAAATTTATAGTTTGAAATGTACTTATGCCTATATTTTGCTTACTGTGGATATGGAGCATGATCACACGGTTTTTAAAAATGATCTACACGTTATTGCATACTTTGTGCGTCAGGCTATTATCTGCCGCATTGGTTATAAGATTCCCGTAGTAAATTTTAAATTCCCGCGGTAATAAATGGCCTATGTTGCCCATTACGTACGTACAACACTTAACTGATATGCCTATGCGACAACGAATTTGTATCAAATGTTGTAGGTAGTATAACAAATACTTATTTTTACTGTAGGAAAATAAAAGTTACTGCGGTAAAATTGAACAAGCAATGGGAAAGACGCTTTTAGTTATACCATGGGTAGGAGATCAACCGTCTTAACATGAAAGTAGTATGTTCATTTCGCGTGTTATATCCCGTATGTGTCATTTCGCGTATGTGCCACTTCGCGTAACCAAAATGTGTCATTTGTACTCCATGTCATCGAGATGTGTTGCCCTCTACGGTACCTATGTCGAGTTGAAGTTTCGTTTTAGTGCCTTAGAAAATAGAACTTGCAAACTATAAATGTCAAAGTATGCATTAACTGTAGTTTTGGCTTAAGGAAAGTTTATTGAATGTAAAACAATAATATTAATGAAAAAATAACCAATTGAATTGATGTAAATATGTCATTTTGTTTTTTGTTGCGAGTAATTATAATTTTATTAATAAGTTATTGTTTTAATTAATTCGTGTTAGACTACACTTCGCTTGGTCCGAGACGAAATTTGAATGAAGGCCACCAACCTACGCTATCGTGGTGGACTATAGCCGTGCGCACTTGTCGAGAGGATAGTCCTATGCCCAGACAGTGGAACATAATAATAGAATGTTGAATGTAAAAATATTTTATGATTTATTCGTGGTGAGTATTACTTTAGCGGTGGGTGCTCTTACAATTGAAGTATGTATATTATTTACAATTATTATTCTACATTGGTTTATTTTACAAGGACATTAGTCTTAATCGGTCACTGGTTACAAAAACATTACAAAATATATATAAAATTCTTACATTTATCGATCCAGCGATACGCCGTTCTCTACTGACAGTACTGTAGCCAGTGGAACTAGCTACATAACCAGAGGTCGGCGGGGGTGTGCTGTTTTTACGTCATTATTGTCATGTAGTTGTGTCTTGTAGATATTAATATGGATAAGATCCTTATAGAAATATTAAAAGAAGACATAACTGGTTTTTTTTGTACATTTTCTGTGCTATTGTAATAATTAACTATATTTTTTTCTATATTTTCAATTTTTAATGAGTTTCGCCTTGAGTTTAATATCATTAATCACATTTCGTAGGTTCTAATAAAATTCATTTGTTTTAATGGCGACGTAAAGATCGTAGCAGAAAGGCAGCCTAAATAAAATCATTTCTTTAGTTTATTATAATTGCACATGGGGCATTTATCATTGAATGATAAGGTATGTCCATGTTATGCAAAAACTGAAAACAGCACACCCCCGCCGACCTCTGTACATTACATTAGGGAGCTATTCTCAAAAAATATTTTATTCACGATATAATATTTATAGACCTTATATCAATAGAGAAACCCGCCGAAAACTTATTTTAGCTGCATCTTAGACATCTTTATAAAAAATAATTTAAATTATATATTAAATAGTTTAATTTTAAAAATAAGAATAATACTATTTTGCTGTGTTTTTACAAGTGTAAGCTGCATAAAATAAGGTTTCAGCAGGTAGAATTTTTTTTAAATAGCGTTCCCTTTCTGTAAATAGCTTGTTCGGCTGGCTACAGTACTATGCAGACAATGTTACACTATGTAGTATTATACAATCTAGCCTCAACATGTTATCCTAAGTAAAATTTTAATTCCGAAATGTCCGTTCATTTAGGTTGTGCTCAACCAGCGGACGATCTGCGGCGGAATCTGTTCTATTCGATTAACAGCGCTGATACCGCTAGGCTTTTCCAGGCTAAAAATTTATGTAGACGCCACCGCCCCTGTGGAGACAGCCTGAATACGTTAAGTAGGTGCCAATTTCGGTGGAGGATTCTCATATACTATTCTCGTTATACTTATGTCATTGCATAGTATGTTGAGTGGGTCCCACAGGGCCCTGCCTGGCGCCTATACCAACCGTATGCTTGGTTCTATTCGACGCGCATACTAACAACGATTACACCTTCATGAATCATGACTAATTTATGAACTGCCCAAAAGTGTCCAAAGTACGTGGTGGCTGTGTGCTAGCACCATTTTCTGACTGGCACCATCCCGTTGGAGGGCGTGTGCGAGTCCGGGTACAGGTCGTCAGCGGCGGGCGCGTCGCACGCGCTCAGGCCGTTGAGCAGCCTCCTCGCGGGCCGCGGCGTCGCGCGCCCGCCGTCCTTCACCCTCTCGCGGGCCCACTTGTCGTTGGCATGCGTTCTCTTCACCGGCCTCTTCGACGGCGACTCGTGGTCCCCGTTGTGCGTCGCTTCCGACGGCGGCCGGCTCGGCGTCTCCGACTCGCTGCCGTTCATCAGGGAGTGCGCACTTCGCGCTTTGTGCAGCGACAGACGCAGCGGCTTCCGAGGAGGCGTCGGTCTCGACTTCCCGTCTCCGTCCCTCCTGTCCTCGTTCTTCCTGTAGTGGCTCATCCGTGATGTTTCCGAGCCGCAGTCTATCCTCGGCGAGCTGCTGTACATATCCCCGTTCGGAAAGTCGGAGCATTCAGACTCGAATTCGGAAGATTTTGCGCTCCGGGAGAGCAGTTTGGAAGATCTTCGGCTGGATTTGTGGGCGTTCTCCAAAACTTTTCCATCTATCCTATGGTACATGTAGTGTTTCTCTGTTTCCAGTTGAATGTCTTCTGCGCTGTCGTTCTTTTTCATCTTTCGCAGACGTTGAGATCGTTTCAGCTGCTCTATGATGGACAGCGTCTTTCGTTCGGCCCAGTTGGTCTTCTTGATGCTCTCCTCTATCCGATCGGCGGCTTTCTTTATTTCGTAGTGTCTCGGATCACTCGAGCGGGAGTCTCGGATGTCGACGTCGCTGTCGGATCTCAGGAGATCCTCGCCCTTGGATCTACTCAGCTTGTCGTTCTTCATGCGCTGCTTCTCCATGTGTCTTTGGTTTCTTTCGATCATGCGAATCGCCGCGTCGGTTTCCGCGCTGTAGTCGACCCCTCCGTGGATGCAGTGGTGGGACAGAGAGTGCCGCATGCGTCCCGCTCTGTGCTCCAAGCTGTGCGAGCTGTGGGACCTGCGGTTGGGGGCGGGGGACGCTCGCGGGGAGACCGCGGCTCGCGACGAGGCGCCCGACGCGTTGGACCGCGGCCTCATCAGCGGCAGGTTGGCCTCGGCGCCGTCCAGCCCCGGCAGCTTGGCGACGATGGCGGTGATGTCCGGGCCCTTCTGAAACACTTGGACTTCCGACTTGGGGCTGGGCTTGCTGGCGCGAGGTTCCGATGTGATGTTGATGTTGGTGACGTTCCTCTTGGTTTTGTTCACGGTTATACAGCTGCTGTCGTTGCTGCTCACCGGGTGGAGCTGGAGAGGGAAATGTCATAAGATATTTATAACGATTCCCCATTTGTTCGCCCTTGTTTCTTCATAACTATACGGCTCGGAATAAACGCGCCCCTCGATCTGCTATTATATTCGTTCTATCATATCATCATGTCAGTCGTTTAACGTCCACTGCTAAACATAGACCTTCTCCAATGAACGCCACCACACCCGTTTCGTAGCGACCAAGATTGCTCTAGCGCCTCACATGTGTCTCCGCTCCGGCGGGACCCCGTCCGGGTCCCCCCCGTATAGCGGTGATACCAGCTTGAGAGTACGCACCTGCGTGTGTCTGGCGAGCAGCTCTGCGACCTGCTCCTCGAGGTAGGAGATGCGGTGCGTGAGCCGCGTGTTGTCGCTGCGGAGGCCCTCCTTGGCCCTCTCGGCCTCGTCGGCGGCCGACCGCAGCGCGCCCACCTCCACCCGCAGGGACGCCGCCTCGGTCTGCAAAATGATATACGCTTTACGTTATGCTCATCGCGATGGTTCTCTGTAGATTTCCAGGGAAATAGAAAGCTGAACGCTGTAGCGGAAGGCGTGGTAATCGGTACTGAGATCGTCTGGCCAAAGGTTCGAATCTGCGGTAGCCAACAAATCTTCATTGGACCAATATTATAGGCAACTAACATAAGGGAATGCATTCAAGAGTAAACAATGATGGGCTGATCCATTTCCTTTTCCATTTAATAAAAAAAAATTAAGACAGACTGATTGTCAGGGCACATTTTGCAAGACCCATATATTTTTCGAGTTGATAAAAACAGAGACACGTGGACAAAGAATTTCCATCTATTCCTAAGAGTAGGGAGGGAAAGGAGAGTGAGTCGGTGCGAGATGGAGTCACCTGCGTGAGTGTGGTGGCGGGGGGCGGCGGCGCGGCGGGGGGCTGCCCGCGCAGCAGCACGAGGCGCGCGGGGCTGGCCGCGCCCGCGGCGCGCTGCAGCTCCTCCTGGCTGCGGCACGACACCACGCACGTGCCGTTCACCTCCACCAACCTGCACACAATGCCATTATAATGAGCCTCGTGTGTCCCGCTGATGTTACCGCTTCTTCCCATCTTGTGTGCACCGGTACTCGCTTGAATCACAATGCACTCCATACCATTTTTAGACTTTTCTCCTTCTATCACTTGTCTCCCTGGCACCATGGCACATAAATCCTGGCATCCTGCCATCCGCAGCAGAACCAAGGTCACCGACATAGCTCAAAGAATTGCGAAGATGAAGTGGCAGTGGGCTGGGCACATCGCTCGTAGAACTGACGGCCCTTGGGGCAGAAAGGTTCTCGAGTGGCGACCACGTATCGGAAGACGCAGGCGTAGGCCTCACACAAGGAGGATCTACGATATGGTGAAGGTCGCGGGACCCGGCTGGATGAGGTTAGCGCAGGACCGGTCGTCGTGGAGATCCTTGGGGGAGCTGCCCTAGTGATGATGTCACCAGGGAAGCATAGTAGCAGAGTGAACGAGAGTGCGGCAAACTCATACAAGCTTTGTGTTGCGCAGTGTATCCTACATTAAGACGGGAATGGAGTACTCGGCGACGCGCTTTTTCCGCGTGCTAATGTAGGAACACAGCGCTTGTGTGTGGCACTCTCGTTGAGTGTGGCAGTAGGCAAGGAGCGGCGCACCTGTCGCCGGGCCTGATGGCGGGGTGGTCGGCGGCCCAGTGCAGCGCGGCGCCGCCTTGCGCGCGCGCCGCCGCGCCCCACGCGCCCTCGCGCGCCTCGCAGCACACCAGCGTTGCGCTGCCCCCGCACTCACGCACCGCGCTGCAACCAACCAACCAACCAAGCAATCACACACAGCACGTCACAACAATATATACATATACAATCAAATCAACAGACTATTAACGTCCCTACTGCTCAGGCCTACCCTCTCAACGAGGACGTTCGGGCTATGGTCCACCACGCTAGCCCAGTGCTTGTTGGTGTACCACCCAATGCAATATCCAACCCGTGAATGTATGGCTGGAAAAGAACCAATTCTTTGCCGGAAATGAAACCCAAAAGCAAGCTGACAAGCTGGTTGCGCAATAAACCGACAAGACGATGCAATCTCATCACAAACCCACCCACAGTCGAGTCAGTTCCGTTTCCCACGCCTGTTGCGGGCACCGCGAGCGCGCGTGCAGCGGAGCGCATCCCGCCCGCCCGCCTGAGCGGATCAAAGGCATTCATTTTTATGGGTTTTGCAGCCCTGGAAACCAAGTCCGTATAGGCCAGTCGTAGGTTTTAATATTCATTGTTAATACAAAAAGCCAGCGGTTACAGTGTAGGTCCACAATTATACATTTCACATTTTCACTTAAGTTTATAGCAGCTTTGACAAAATTGTTCCAAATGGAATTACTACATTCGACCCATCTGGACGAGTACCAGTATGGCCGCACATGTACCTATGTTGACAAACTGGGCCTCGAGAACTACTACACGGCTATATAGTACAGTCGACCGCACGTCAGTGGAATCAAAATCAGTATAAAGTGGTCTCTTATAGCATTGAAACGCCTTATTGTCTAGGTCAGCTGAAGGTCAAAGTGTTTTCACTGACATGCGGTCGACTGTACCTAATAGTGGGCCGCCTCTGGACACACCGCGTGCAAACGTGATGTTGGATTTTGAGAAATTATAAATTAGGTTCTTACCTACTTAGGTATCTAAAGGGTTAGAATTCCTGTGGTTGCGAAAAAAGAGAAAATCGATCAATTTTAAACGTATTGTACAATAGTGCCGTCAAGTTCATTTTATGTTAGAGACGCGTAATGCATTAAACATAGCTTCAATATGCAGTTAAGGAAAAGAGCGTTTTACATGTCCCGATCCGACTCTACCGACAGTAAATTGTATTAAAACTTAGTCCTTAGGTAATCAAAATTTCGTCAAGCATTGATAGTAATGATTTGATGACGCCGCCGAAAAGAAAACTACTTATTGAGAATTGATCTCTTGCCCGAGAAATCCAGAAAAACAAACACAACAAAGCAAAATATGACAATGTTTAGCGGTAGAAATGATTTTTAAAGGATTTATTTTTGTATGTTCATCATAAAGCACTATCTAACCTATATATATATAAGCAAGAACCAAGGTCACCGACATAGTTCAAAGAATTGCGAAGCTGAAGTGGCAGTGGGCTGGGCACATCGCTCGTAGAACTGACGGCCGTTGGGGCAGAAAGGTTCTCGAGTGGCGACCACGTATCGGAAGACGCAGCGTAGGCAGGCCTCCCACAAGGTGGACCGACGATCTGGTGAAGGTCGCGGGACCCAGCTGGATGAGATTAGCGCAGGACCGGTCGTCGTGGAGATCCTTGGGGGAGGCCTTTGTCCAGCAGTGGACGTCTACAGGCTGATATGATGATGATGAAAGCACTATCTTATTTCTTCAGTGGTACTCGGGAAAATGAGCGATTCCCAACTCGTGTGTATGAAGGCTCTCGAATACGCCTCGACCCTCAAACTACACCGTTGTTATTACGAGTAATTTCTTCCCTCAGTGGACAACGTAGGTACTATTATTTATTTATGAAATAGGAAGGTCTCATGAATAACATAAAAAGCAAAACTCATAGATCGAATCGCATGTTATAAACAGTTTGTGCCCCGGGGGACTATCATCACATCAATAGTAAAGATGTTGATTTATCCGCACCCGATATGGCGCGCAATCTTGCGCCCGCGCACATGACGTACGACGCGATTACACGCACCAGCTACGGCACTCTCACTTCTACGGCTACGTGACAAAGTTCACATTTCTATGAACTGCTCCCGCGTTTGCAATATGATCGGAGAAGAACGAAGATCTAACTACCAAAAGGAGTAATAAAAGGTGAACCTATTGTAATGAAATAAAGTTAATCTTGGGAGGTATGGCGAAATCTGAATTCTCTAATGCTGAAGGAAATTGTCATTTTTCTCGAAGTTAGCTATATTAATAATAGCCACTAGAATCTATCTCAATCGGTCTTAGTAAAAACCAAATCGATTTAACAGACGGTTTGCGTCTTTTAATTGATATAACACTTAGGTACATTTATTTTTATGTAGGTATAATAAGGTATACTCAGGTATTAGTACCTACCTATACAATTGTATAGACTTATTTATTTGCTGCTTCAAAACACATACCTACAATAATAGCCATAATAATACAACAAAAATACAAAGATAAAACTATGTACATACGACCCTATCAGTCGAACAGCCCGCCTCGCCTCGTAGCCGGTGCAAAGGTGCCCATAACGCTCGCGGCGTTGCCGCGCTGTATCGCTATCGACAGCCTCTGCACCAGATACGAGCCGGAGCGGGGGTCCGCGCCCCTGTCCCTCAGCCGGCGGCCGATGTCGCGCACGAGGCCCTTGGCTGCTGCGCACCAACCACCAATCGTCTCGACGGCGAATGGGACGAACAAATAATTTGCGAACAGCGCGGCGTATTTGCCACATTTTTTAAGAGCGGCAGTTTCGGCAGCTGCCCCGGGTGCTTGCGTCGTGCGGCTGAGGTGGCTGGGTGCGAGGGTGCAGACGCATGTGGCGTCCCACAGTAAGCATTTGTCTTTTAATTGAATTTTGTCTGAATTGAAATTGTATAATGTGAAATGTCTTTTTTATTGGCATGAATATTTTAAATTACGTTAGGTCAGATTTTTAATGAAAATAAATAAAAACAATTGAATTAGATTGTCTTTCATTTGGCTATATCATACTAGCTTTTTAGAGTTCCTTCAAATCGTACGATAATCAAAATAAAACGTTACTTAGTATTCATGGAAATCTGAAGAGGAATGTATTAATTTGGATGTAAAACCATAAATGTATGACACAAACAGTATGACATAAAACAGAAAATTGAATTTATGGGAGAAATACGTTGCTGAAGCGGAAACGGGCGTATAGCGCCCCTTAAAATCTTCAGCCTTTACTTGTCCAACGCTGGACATAGGCCTCTCATATTTCTCCAGTCTTCCTGACTGCGCTAGTGGAATTTCCTTCTTGAATCCGCGAGCCCCTGTCAATACATTGGCCTTTATACGACTCGATCGAGAAGCAATATCGAAGCCTACTAAATATTTATTGTGCCCATAGCTTATAGAACGATATTTTAAACCAAAGAGGGAAATGATAATTCTATTGAAGGCTCATCTATAAGCTAGTGTAGTGATCACCACGTATAATAAATAGTAATTTATTTGTGAGTATAATAATAATAAAGCATTATTACCTATTGCTGTATTGAAATCTTACGCATTTTTCTATGTCGTTTTAATTAAACTTTCACTATCCTCACAAAAAAATTTTACAGAACCGTGCACTATTTGCGAATTCCCACACCGAGTGAAATTATATTGCAGCGAGGGAATTAATTAAGTTTTTAATTACAACTGTTATTTATAGTATGCGATTCATTCGTAGATTCATTAACAGATAAATGTTGAGCGAATCAGCAAATGACAAAAGTTTTTCAACACGGCTCTTGTGGAAAAATTCAATGAACGATGTTATAAAAACTTTTAAGCAAGTAAACTAAAATAACTTCGAGGGTCACTTTTTTCTGTTTAAATAAATTAAATATGACGCCTATAGCCTTTGGGGTGTGATGTGCCAAACCCCTGTCCACAATCCGTTTTTTAATGGATAGTTACGCCTCAGAATATAAATTCTAAACCTTGGCGTATATGCAGGTTTCATCACAATCCCATCGCTCACCGAAAAGCCTGTGCAAATCAACGGATATTAACGAAAATTTGAATAAAGTTGTAGGTAAGTGACAAGTAGCGAACTAATAGGCTATAATTTTGAACAATCTGGGCAATTAAAAGTGATTTGTGGAAATCTTGAGCCTTTTAGCAGAGCTAGAGGCACCGATTGAAATAAAAATAAAATAAATAACTTGCCTACACCATTATATATTCTGTGCCTACACTCTTATTCGCAAGATCTGTTACAAAATAATTAAATAAGTAGAAGCATATTTAGAAGAATTAATACAAAGCTAGACTAGATAAATGGAAAGATACGATTATAAATACAAGCCTGCACTTAAAACTAATTGCATAACATCTTGTTTTAGCAGTTAATCTAACATTTCGGCATCTCATTACGAGTGAATAGAGCAACAAAGTGCTTAACATTTCACAAGTAATCCATCTTATTGTAATCTGATGAGGTGTTATCCAACTTTTTGCAATTTTGTAACAAGCTACTTGACACAAAAATTGAAACGTAATTTAGATTCGTGGGAAGATGTCACTGAAATCAAGTATTTGCACATAGAAATCTCTTTCCTAATATCAATCGACAACAGCCTGTATAAATAACTCCACTGACTTTCTATTATGTTTGTGAAATCCACCAAAAACGAATTGGGGGTGTCCCATTGTTGGTGGACAGAGGTTTATTAGTACAGAGGACTCCAGGTGGAATTGTCGCCAGGTTTTCTCATTCCCTAAGAAGATAAGATAACACAGTCATCATAATAAGTCTTCTTACGATATTTAAAGTACCTATACTGAGCTACGCTTAAGTAAGGTTGATTGAATAGTGTAATTATGTTTAGAAAACTCCGCGTTCTCCCAACGGTTCGCGCATTAACCCCCGCGAAGGAACGGTACATAATATCGTTAAATATTACGGTCGTGTGGAGCGGGTTTTAATAAGGCTTTAAATAAAAAGCCGTCATTAGACCGCGGGCGGCGGCGGCGGCGGCGGCGGGTTGCACACACGCTGTTTTCACGGAAACGCGGCTCTAAGCTGGCGCTTGTCTTTGCATGACCTGTAAATTTTGTTCGTCTTAAGCCTAATAAAGCCTATACGGCGAGAAGCCGTAGAGTAACGTGATCGGCGACTCGTTCTCGCTCTCACCTTATACAAACTCTCATACGTAAGTAATAGTCTTCAACTCACTCGAGAATTTTGTGGTGAGTCTGGATGACTCTACGGTGTGTTTGACTTGCAAATCGACCTTTCTAACACCCGTATACACTATATAAGTAATTGTTTATTGATATGTTATACACACTATGTTTAGGTTCTTCAGTACCTGTATTCTGTGGTTCTATGTAGCCTAGCCTCTCCACAAACTAACTTTAAGGGCCGTTTTCTTCTCGCGCGTGTTTGCGCCCGCATCCTGGCCGCGCACGCATGCGTGCCGCCAATTTCATACAAACGCCGCCCGCGCGCCACTTGTATGAAATGCGCGCCGGGCCAGGACGCGGGCGCAAACACGCGTGACAGGAAAACGGCCCTAAGTCAGTTGTGGGGTAAAGAAAGTCTATTAGTACAGTCGACCGCACGTCAGTGGAAACACTTTGACCTTGAGCTGGCCTAGCCTGTTAGGGAGTTTCAATACTATGAGAGACCAGTTTATACTGAGTTTCGATTCCACTGACGTGCGGTCGACCGTACGCGTCGCAGCGCTGTTTTATAGGCGCCCCGCGGTCGGTCTAGTCGGAGCGACGAGGCGACGATTAAGCAATTAGAGTGTCGGGAGACATTTTTCACGAGAGCCCTGTCTGCGGCGCGGCCGCCACCGTGGGAGGAGTCCGGAGCGCTCCCACGCGTCACACGGTTGGATGGAAGCTGCCATGCATCCGACTCACCCATTCATACAAAGCAACATCGTACGTACGCTACACTATGCATTATATGTGATGGGTCTCTCAAGGCTTACCCAGTTTTGTATCACTGCGACTGAAGAAGAATTAAAAGCCAAAATCTTGGTCGAAAATATATTAGCCAATTTTCTCTGGTCTTGTCAAGATCGTCATCTGTCCCTTGTTTGTCTTTCGTTCCTCAGTCCTGTCAAGTCAAAGTTCTAGTCATGTCTTCAGTCAAAGGAGGCTGGATGCCACAACAGCGACCATTGCTGATCTATTGTGATCGCCGCCTCACTATAGTTTGCGTCAGCTAGGAACATCAGCATGCTTTTGGCACTGATTTGTTTTCTTTAGATCACCATATAGTATTCCCGATCGCCGTTTGTTTTACTCGTCAGGTGAGTGGTTGCCCAGATGGGTGTTTCTTTCACGCATCAGTGGGCCACACTCGCACAGAAGTTGCAATGGGGATTCCTCTGCTTCCTGGCGGAGTGTGCACACTTTAGTGTCCCGGAGCTTGAGGTTGAACATGTGTTGTTCAGGCCACAGTGTCCGGTGAGTGCTCTCATAGTGTCTGTAAATTCTTCGCTACACATAATAGGTATGCTAATACTTAACGCTGCATGCCTATGGGGATTAAATGGAACGATTCAAAACGATGCAAACTCCATGAAGCTCGGTTGGTTTGGTAGAACGTGAGTCTTTCTCTAAGGTTCATAAAACAATTGATACAAGAGACCGTACTTCATAGGAAAAAGCATTACCGCTGAAAGGTGACGATTTTGAGCGATCATTATGACAGAAATTTTATGTTTCTAATCTTGAGAACTATTCTCGAAAGCTTTGAAAATAACACTTCAGAGTTGTTAACTTTTCGATGTTGTCTCGTAATGATGATGTAGAGAAAGTGTACGGATTTGGATGTGTTGGGTGCGGGAAGGCCTACGTCCAGCAGTGGACATTAAAGAGATGATATGATGACGATGACAGACATATAATAGTGTTCCTGGTATCTGCGGTACTAGCTATCTGGTTAATTATTTATTTGCTAATCAAACCGAGCTGTTTATCGCCGATCCGTCGGTCTCTAAGCGGAAATTAACCATTGTGCGAACGATTTCCCGCTCCAGAGGCTCGTTATCATGAGAAACTGTTTAGCATCTAGCAATTACGACGTTTTACGATCCCATAGAACAACATACTTCGGCTCTCGTCTCACACTGCGAGGGTCGTGTATTTAATCGCGCCCGATTCAAATGGTTATTTGAGAAAAGCGTGTAGATCAGCTGATAGAGACGGACGTACAAATCGTCTGTTATTCGTTACGCGTATTACCGCATCGTCCATTGTTCTTTCGGGCGTGGCAGACCGGCACACTTTCTAGCAGATCGACAATCGTTGGGAAAAATCTCGCCGAAACCCAGGCTGGGAGAGAATGGACGATCCTGCATGCCAATTTAGATAGTGAATAGAGAACGTAATGATAGCGTTGCACCAAACTTTGCACCTTTCGGTAGAGAGTTGTTAAATACCTTGTACATTTATGGAAGTCCCTGGGGCGTTTACTTTATCTCATTTGTTTTTCACACGTGTTTTTTACCTGTTGCTGTCCTACCCAGGAGTTCGCTGCACAAAAGCCCGTATGCAGCTAATAGGTAGGAACCTGTAGTCCTCGGGTTCAGGAAAGGCTGTATACACGACACTTATTCGCCTTGCAGCTAGTGCATTGCATTCGCACAGCAGGAGAGGACAACGTCTCGCTGTCCTCTCCACAGGCCCTACAGATGACGTCTCCGATAGCCACATCTTAGGTGCACCCTATTAAGTATCGGCGGACAAGAGAACCGTCCGTCTTATCCTGGAGCGTTCACCGGACACCTGGGTATGAGGCACCTCCTGAGCATAATCAACAGTCACACGATGGAGTTCCACGGGATGCAAACAATAGACTCATTCGACTATCACTGTGCATAATGTAGTTCATCGGCATTAGTTCCCACGGCTTGCGGCGGCTTGCGGCTTGCGGCGGTGCGTGTGCGCACATAAATCGCCCGCGGGCACATAATGTGGTGAGACACTGGCCTACTAACGGCAGTGCTCCAATTATACTTTGACACGATAATCTCTAGCAATTCGGTCTACCTATATCCAAGGCGTGCCAAGAGGGTCAGTGGCGTCGAGGAGAGCGTCAGTGGCGTCGGGAATAAGACGCGGCCTATCATTTCGAAAGGTCTAGAGTTCGATTTTTCTCGAAACTTAAGTACCTACATTTACTGACTGCTCTCAAACGGTGAAGGACAACATCGTGAGGAAACCAGCATACGCCGAAGAAGAAGTTCTTAGGCGCATGTGAAGCACCAACCCGCACTGGGCTAGCGTGGTGGACTATAGCCCAAACACCCTCGTTGATAGGGCAGGCCTGAGCCCCAGCAGTGGGGACATCTTAATAGGCTGTTGATGATGATGATATCCAAGGCAAAGGTCCCGAAAAGCTCATAGCTTGTCTCTCTCTCTCCTGAGCGTACCTGTAGAGCGTGTGCGCGTGCTGGCGGCGCGCCTCGGCGGCGTCGGCGTGCTCCATGAGCTGCGCGAGCGCGCGCGCCTGCTCGCCCAGCGTCAGCAGCTCCAGCTCCTCGCGGCCCAGCTTGTACTGCAGCTCCGCCTGCTGGATGCGCGTGTCGATGTTCCTGTCGCACACACGCACAAGATTTTGATACAATTTAGTGTGGAGCTGGAGATACATCGAACCCTATGGGGCAGGACATAGGCTGCTTTTTACTGCAAGCTGCAAAAAACTCATCGCCAGGTGATTCAAGGGCGACTATGATGATAATAATAATAATAATTAATAATAATAATAAAAATAAAAATAATTAAATAATTTATTTGTAACTAATACAGTTTAGCGATAAGGCCGAAGAAGAAGAAAGGTTCTCGAGTGGCGACCACGTACCGGAAGACGCAGTGTAGGCCTCCCACAAGGTGGACCGACGATCTGGTGAAGGTCGCGGGACCCGGCTGGATGAGGTTAGCGCAAGACCGGTCGTCGTGGTGATCCTTGGGGGAAGCCTTTGTCCAGCAGTGGACGTCTACAGGCTGATATGATGATAAGGCCGCCTTTTGATTGTACACAGTTTAGATAATGATATAATTTGGTGCTCAATAAAGTATATTTGATTTACATTTTAAAAACTGCCAAACTGTATTCACAGTTTGTTGGCAGTAAAGTGCTCTCATAATTACAAGTGTACATAAGATACAGGGCCTCTTACACCGCATGCTGATAAAGTTCCAGATACCCTATCTGCAGGTTGTCTGACAGATAGCCTGTTTTTTTTTCACAGGTATCTGATTGCCTATATCTTATACATTTTATATAGTCTATCACACATATTTATCTGATAGAATAGTTTATCACTAAGATTACTATCTGTAACAATATCAGGAAGCGGTGAAAGAAGCCCTAAAAGGTTGACATTATTCAGTGAGTCAGAGAGTCCAATAATTGTTTTTTATATTTGTTTTTAAAAGTTTTTTTTTTTTTTTACTTTTAGGAAAACTAACAGGACAAATGACAACATTAATACAAAACAACACAATAGAATAAACAAATGCCAATAACAAGTTTTCACATATAGATAAAAAAAAAAAAAGATAGGTAACTTACAAACATAGCAAAACAAATACGGACCATACACAACTTAAAGATAGAACGAGAAGAGACTATGTAGACACGAAACAAATGAAAATAAACATAATCTAGTAATAGAATCAAAAAAAAACTATGAAACTATACAACTAAACTATAAAAATATGCTAGTATATATATTTAAATATTAAATTGACAGTGCAGTGCCAGTGCTATTAATCAAAGAAGTCCAGTGTCATAATCCGTTTGACTTTATTGGTGCTCGTGCAGAATAAATCGATATCAGAATCAACGCTTAGCCTATTAAATGCATCGCAAGTGCGCGGAAGGTAAGCATTCCGTCTGTAGTTTACAGTTGCAGGTTGCACATGAAGTGGTGGGCGCCGCCTAAGACCGAGTGGGCCTGCACGAAGGTGCAGCTTTGCAAGCAGATCGGAGCAATCAAGGGTGCCATTGGCTATGTCCATTAGATAACTTATGTCACTAATATTGCGTCTAGCATAGAGAGGAAGAAAGTGGTATCGCCTACATCGATGGAGATAGTCTGTAGACCTCTTCCGCGCTTTGTAGTCCAAGAAGCGTAAGAATCTCTTCTGGATGCCCTCAATACGTGACTTGTAGATCTCGTATTGAGGGTTCCAGACCTGAGACGCATACTCCAGGTGACTGCGTACAAATGCACAATAGAGAATCTTGATAGATTTAAGGTTACGAAAGTTAGAGGAGGTGCGCATAATAAATCCAAGGGCCTTGGATGCTTTATTAACAATGTAGTCAATGTGTCTATCAAACAACAGCTTATGATCATGCACTACACCTAGGTCCTTTATCTCGTCAACTTTAGTTATGTTACGGTTTAATAAGGTGTAGCCATGACCGATAAGAGAGAGTTTACGCGTAAATGACATGTAGAAGCACTTAGAGACGTTGAGTTCTAACCTATTCGTAGCGCAGTAGGTTTCAAACCTAGCGAGGTCCTCCTGGAGAACTCGCACGTCTGATATATCTTGCACCTGTTTAAGAACTTTCATGTCATCCGCGAATAATAAAATAGATGAATTTAGGAAGCAATGACTAATATCCATGATAAAAATAATAAAAAGCAATGGCCCCAGGATTGATCCTTGCGGCACTCCAGACGGAATTGTGGTCCAATTAGACGTGTAACCCTCCAGGACCACTGCCTGAACACGGTTATCGATATAAGAGGCAAACCACCTATATAAGTCGCCATGAATGCCAGAAGATAGTAGTTTCCTCATAAGGATACAGTGGTCTATACGATCAAAACATTTACTGTAATCAGTGTATATTACATCAACTTGTGTACCCTGGCACATGCCATCCGTGATAAGCTCGTTCGCCAGTATAAGGTTCGACACAGTCGAGCGCTTCTTTAAAAACCCATGCTGCTCGTTACTAAATGACGACCTTAAGGATGCATAGACGTCGGTATAGACTAGCCTTTCGAGAACTTTTGCGAATAAACATAATTTAGATATGGGACGGTAATTTTCCACGTCGGTCTTATCCCCCTTTTTATAAACTGGTGTAATGAAGGCTGATTTCCACTTCAAGGGAACGATTCCCTCTGTAAGGGAGCGATTAAATAATATGCATAGAGGAGTGACTAAGCTCTCAGCGCAGCTAACTATGAAGACGGGAGGTATAAGATCAGGGCCACCTGACTTGGACAGATCGAGAGATTTAAGCAGTTTTAGGACAGTACTGGGGTTGACCTCGATAGAACAGATCGTAGCTGTACTCAGAGCGTAGCTGTCTGAGCTACCGGGCTGGCTAGCGCCAGGCTCTGCGAAGGTCGAGCGAAAGTAGGAAGAAAAAAGGTTACTTATGCTCTCGCCAGAGTCTGCAGAAGTGTCACCATAACGCATCATGTTGGGAAAGCCACTCGAAGTCTTTTTGCCCTTAACGTAAGACCAGAAGGCCTTGGGGTTTTTTATAATTGAGGATTCAATATTATCAATATATAAATTAAAGCATTCCTGTTCCAGTGCGATGGCTCGGGAGCGCAGTAGAGAAAAGGATTGATGGTCGGAGAGGTTACCGTAGTTTTTAAATTTTTTGTGATATTTATACTTTTCTTTTAAAATTTTTATTAAAGCGGAATTATACCAGGGCGGGTGGGCATTAGACTTTATTGTTTTAACTGGAATGTGTCGATCCCTACACTCATACAGCCTACCATAGAAGCGAGTCACAGCTTCGTCTACAGTACCGTGACGCAATAACTCGCACCAGTCGGTGCCATCCAACTCACTCCTAATTGCAGTATAGTCCCCACGATAAAATGAAAAGGAACTTTTTCTCACCTGCTCTAATGTGTGAATTTCAAGAAATTCGGCCTGAATACATAAGGATTTATGGTGGGCGTCCTCGGGGACCAAGGGGTCGTCACATGCCTGGACTACGAGTTTCCCATTAGAAAATACTAGATCTAATACACGACCATTACAGTTAAATTCAGCATTGTATTGCGAGAGATTGAAAGTATTTATTAGGTCTATGAAATTAATTAAATATTCTGAGGTATAATTAGTAGGGCGGAGCTCAGGACCGTCGTTCGATGCTAGCCAGCTAACATCGTCACCAAAGTTAAAATCACCCAATATTACAAATTTGTCGAGAGGATTAGCAATCATCAACGAACTAAGATTGTCTGAGAAGTTACGTAATTGAGTTAAAAACGAGTTACCGTCTGCTTCTTTGCAAAGATATAAAGTGCATATGTGTATTTTTTACTACATTGGGCCGTTCTCAAGTCCAGTGTAATAGAATTGTAAATTTTAGGGACTAAATAGTGGGTGGTTCTTTTACCATAATAATTGCAGACACTAGGCATACAACACAGATGTAGGACTATAGGAATCTTGTGCACATCATCCTGGAAGTGCTCCAATGCTATCAGTAGTTTCACCCTCTCATGTAAGTACATGAGGTGTACTCGTAGATGTAAAGTCACTCACTCCGTGACGTGTGTCTTCTCGAGCCTCCTCCTGAGCTCCTGTATGTTGGCTCTGCGCGCGTCCAGGTCGGCCCTGACGGCGGCGGCGCGCTCCTCCAGAGCGCCGCGCTCGTCGGCCGACAGCGCGCCCTCGTCGCGGGCGGCGGCGCGCGGCGCGGCCGGCGCGGGCGACGCGGCGCGGCTCGCCAGACGCGCCGCGCTCAGCGATGCACTTAGCTGCTTCTTGAGGCTGACAATATATTTTTAGACTTTTACATATGATAACTTACAATGTATTTTTGACAATGTCAGATATTTGTTTGGCCGTCTGTTTGTCCTCTGACTTCTTCCACGCCTCTCGTCCAGGTTTTTCCCGCTACTTCTACGAGCTACTTTATCTGCCTCTTCTGCGTTTGTTTCCCCTGGTACAGAAGTGATACCACAAATATAATACATTTTCTATTAAAAACGTATATCTGTAATAGTATTATTATGCAAGAAATGCCTATAACATTGTGCGGAAAATTTAAAAATAAGGCAGGCAGTCTGGCCAGGCGCTGATGCAGGATTTCGTTTAGATACAATTGCAGGAGAACCAAGGTCACCGACATAGCTCAAAGAATTGCGAACCTGAAGTGGCAGTGGGCTGGGCACATCGCTCGTAGAACTGACGGCCGTTGGGGCAGAAAGGTTCTCGAGTGGCGACCACGTATCGGAAGACGCAGTGTAGGCAGGCCTCCCACAAGGTGGACCGACGATCTGGTGAAGGTCGCGGGACCCAGCTGGATGAGGTTAGCGCAGGACCGGTCGTCGTGGAGTTCCTTGGGGGAGGCCTTTGTCCAGCAGTGGACGTCTACAGGCTGATATGATGATGATGATGACAATTGCACCCGTTGCCTCCCTCCTGGGCACGGCTGGCTGGCTCGCACCTGTTGATGAGGGCATCCTTGTCCGTGAGCGCGGCGCGCAGCGCGTCCAGCTCGCGCGCCGCGTCGCGCCGCCGCGGCGCGCCCAGCGACACCTCGATACTCGCCATCTACAAACAAACAAGTGCACATTTGAAACTATGCAAAAACATGGATTAAACAAAGAAAACTATTGTTTTGTTATGAGATTTTGCTCCCTTTCAAATTATTGTAAGAAGTGACCTCCTAAACTAAACCGAAAGCTGGACCCACGCCTGGATTTGACTAGCGGTTGCTAGGCCGTCTGTCCCGAGAGCAAATAATAGTATAAGCAATCCAGTATATAACTGTGGGTATGAAGCTAACGAGCGGTAAATTAGCCGCTCGCCCGAGTTTAGCCGCTCAGCAGTAAATTGCGGCGACATTATGCGTCATTGTGCGCGCCTTCCCGCGGCTCGAGACAACCAATACCATCAACTAAATGTGTAAACATTACACTTATGATGTTTGTCGCAACTAAGCATTTACCCTTTATGTCTTATTAGCTGTTTCCCGCGACTTCGCCCGCGTTGTAAAGTTTATCCCGTGGAAACAGCTTTTACCGAGGTATCTTTATGAATGTGTTATTCTGCTGTAAAATCTATATTACCTACCTACGGTAAAGATTCATCAAAATATTTTCCGTAGTTTTTGCGTGAACATACAAACTTTAAAGTCGCAAACATACACCCTAAGATTTTTGCATACAAACTTTCGCGTTTAGGGGCCGTCCATTAATCACGTGAGGCTTGAAAGGGGGGGGGAGGGGTTTGACAAAAATCACGAAATGTCACAAGGGGGGAGGGGGGGGGGGGGGGGGGGGGGTGTAGTAAGATATCACGTGTATTTATTTTTTTCAAACGCGCGATTTTTTAATCGAAAAGCGCGTGTAGTGTGACCTTGACTCGCCGTTGCTAAGTACAATATTTATGTTTTTATCAAAAACAACCTGCAACCTTTCTGTCTAGACATTTTTATCATGGTCCTTAATTTCAGAATAAAATAAGATTATACTTTATACCTGTATTTAAGATAATATACGTTTACGCACCTATAAATACACTTATATATTATATCTCTCTCTATATTACTCTATCAATAACATTATATTATTTGAAGCGTCAGTGACAAGTGGCCCCAGTGATCCCTGGCAAAATAAATCTAAGGTTCTGCCTGAAAATCAGTGCCGCAGATTACTCTGCGGCAAAAAGCTGAGGCAGCGTCCTTTTGACACTGTTGCTCACCCTGTATAAACAATAGTTGTATGTGTTTATGTTTTAGTAGATGATGCAATGGTGTCAATAAAGTGTGCTCTTTCTTTCTTTCTTTTCTTTCTTATTCTAAAATATTCTAAAAAAATTAAGATTTTTTCTAGATATTAAAAATACCCGTGATGTTGGATGGGGGGTGGGGGGGTAGTCTTAATCACCATGGGGGAGGAGGGGTTAAAAAATGCTTAAAAAAAGATCACGTGATTAATGGACGGCCCCTTATTATATTAGTAGGAGGTACAGTCGCCTACACGTCAGTGTTAACATTTTGACCTTGAGCTGGTCTAGCCTATTAGGGAGTTCCAATACTATGAGATACCTTTAAACTGGTTTTGTATCCACAGACGTGCGGTTGACCGTACAAGTGCTTTGCCGATTATTAAGTTTCAAATCAGTTTCAGATAAAATTTGTATACTATTTTTGTAAAAGATACAAAGCCCATAAAATCCAAAGTAAAAAAATAGGTATACTAATTTGTCCGGTTCATTCCCGGCTTTGAATAGAGTTTTTCTTTACGAAATAAAACAAAGGATTTTACTTAGAAAGCAAAATTTGCTATCTTCAATATTTAGTTTACGGTACTTTCACCTACAGGGCCATTCGTTTGGTTCAGTCTGTATACGATAGAGCTAATTAACCCATCAATTCTCTGGCACTCAATGCGGCCGACGACTGTGACCAGCCAGTAATGACACGTTAGATCACAGATACGAGAGCTTAATGACCGTGATCGCGGAGCGCGATTTATTATCCGGCCGCAGATGTCGCGAGGCGCTTCTAGCCGGTGATTAGTGGGTCTAGTGTTTTTGTATCTGTGTGCCACACCGGGTAATAGTCTTGTTAGGAACATGTGATTGCTGCATCATAACAAGACATGGCAGCCCAGTTCAAACCAGTTGTGGTAGTGAATTTTTCGTCTGGAATATAAATTCACATACCGGTGTTACAAAATTCAACACGTACCCTTCAGGAGGGGAAGGTCAACTTATCTGCCTTATCTAAAAGGAGAGGTTGACCCGGCGATACTGCGACCCTATGGTATCTATTTTGTGTCAGCCCCAGTTGCTTTTCTCTCCAAGTGTTCGCTGAACAAAATCTATGATGCAGCTAAGGGGTAGGAGCCTGTAGTCCTCGGGACGCCTAGGCTTCTCCCCCGTTTGTAGCGCAGCTGACCTCCCCCAGGATGGCTGTATAGCATCGCCCGCGCCCCGGCGGTGCGCGGGTGCATTCCTCGCGACTCACCACCCTGAGGTGAAAAACTGCTCGAGCAATTTTTTTTTTAATTTCACAGCATGTTAAGTTGGAACTGGATCAGTTCTACAATGGGTATCCGTATGGCCCTATATGACTAATAGTCCACCAAATATTCTATAGACTCTGATGTATTACGTAGTCATGTGAGAGGTTATTCCGTTGGCGGAAACGGAATGCTAATGATTTAGTATAATTATAATGAACTACCGACAACCTGCCCGAGTTAGGTGGCTCCGTTACGTAGGTATAAGTTGTGTTAATTAACAGCTAAGAGGACTATAATGTGCGGTGGCCGTTGCGTGAGGAAGAGACGGCCGTTAGCGCGGCTTCCTGCGCGCGCGCACGCTTCGTTCCACTCGGCGGCAGAACTCGCTTCCAAGAATGATATTTAGTGGTCAAATCTACATTAAAATATAACTATAGGTACTATTTATAGTGGAAATGGATATAGGTATTTTTGTTTTAATAGATATTATGCACGGGTTGCGAAGCTGAAGTGGCAGTGGGGAGGGCACATCGCTCGTAGAACCGACGGCCGTTGGGGCAGAAAGGTTCTCGAGTGGCGACCACGTATCGGAAGACGCAGCGTAGGCAGGCCTCCGACAAGGTAGACCTACGATATGGTGAAGGTCGCGGGACCCGGCTGGATGAGGTTAGCGCAGGACCGGTCGTCGTGGAGATCCTGGGGGGAGGCCTTTGTCCAGCAGTGGACGTCTACAGGCTGCTATGATAATGATGATGATGCACGGGTCTTACATGCGACCTGAGTTCGAATCGAAATGTCATGAAGGAAAAAAAATTAGCTCTACGCTACGCCATAGGGTTTGGATATACCAACCTTGAAGCCTAAACAAATCCCAGCACACTATGTTCCCTAGATGGTATCGCGTCGGTCTAATGAAGGCATAAGCGGCATGCGCGTGCGCCTGCCTTCAGAACCACGCAGGGCTGCTCCTAGCATTTACTCCGTATTTCAAAAATTCAGTATTAATAAATAATTTAATGATTAGGTAGAGAGAGTTGTGTCAAATTGAAGCTCATTATAATTTCACTTCCAGTTTCCGCATCTAAAATATACTTATCTGACGTAATATCTTATTGACCCACATCCGCTAATTTGTGAGGCAATAAAAACCAAACGGCGACAGCTCGCTACAAATGGTCCGGCGAGGCCTTGTTCAACGGGATTTGCGGCAGCAGGAATACGAAATCTATAGGCCGACCGAGCCCGCGGTTGATGAGGTCACTACAATACATACATCATCAACAAACTATTAACATGTCCCCACTGCTGGGGCTCAGGCCTACCGTCTCGTGTTCGGGCTATAGTCCACCACGCTAGCCCAGTGCGGGTTGGTGGACTTCACACGCGCCTAAGAATTTCTTCTTCGGCGTATGCAGGTTTCCTCACGATGTTTTCCTTCACTGTTTAAGAGGAGTCAGTAAATGTACTTAAGTTTCGAGAAAAAACCCATTGGTACAAGGCCCAGCTGGGGATCGAACTCCGGACCTTTCGATATGATAGGCCGTGTCTTATCCCCGACGCCACTGACGCTCTGTACACATACAAACGAACTTATTTAGTTTATTCTTATCGCATAATGACATACCCTTATTTGACTTTATGTAGTTCATGGACCTGAATATTATAATCTTCTGTGCCTGAATATTAATAAACCAGAAACCCGCCATTATCCAACCCTACAGACAGAATGAGGAAACCTCGCGTCTCCCCACAGATAATGTTATATCTCGCGGTGCTCGGCGCATTCCCTGTGCGCCTGGGCAGAGATTACACGCCCTTCCCCAACAATCAGCGGTTATCTATATACCACAGTCAGCTTTAAAAGTCGCGAAACCAATAACGTTACTAAAGTAGAGTATAGTTTTATAGCTTATGAATACCTATTTTTATTACGAAAGATGAATGTGAAAGACTAATTTAATTTAATTTATTTATTTCAATTACAACGGTTTAACCAATTATAGTAATCAATCTAATAATCAAATTGTAAATATCCATACAGAGCAGTGTCATAACATAATATAAATCAAATAATAATAATAGAATGTCAAAATTTTACAATGAACATGTCAAAACTTACAATCACATAAACATATATAACTTCATTCATCCATCCTTTCGCAAATCTTCAAACATTCCCCAGAAATGAATGAATGAAATTATACTTTTGTCTGAAACCACGCAATCGAGTGCAAAGTCAAGCGCCGAAGGAGGAATTCCATCAACATTTTATCTCATTCAAAGCAAACAAAAAGTAGAGTATGTAACAAATTGAATAATTGAATTGAAATCGATCGGAACACGGCCGCCCGCCGCTTGCGTGTATCCGACCGGTCGGGTCGACTGACCGACCGACTGACCGACCGACCGACCGGATCGGAGCGATCTACATTCATGTATACATATTTTCAGGCACATTAACATCATTAGTCCTCTGTTAGTTCAGGTCTGTCTCGAAGGGCCTCTTTCACCACTTGCTGATATTGTTACAGATAGTAACCTGACAGACTGATAAACATATCTATAAGATAATATTTCCGTGTTTCACACCTCAAGTCTCTAAAAAAACATCTAAAATATAAAAAAATACCAGCCACTTGATCTTGCTGTTAGTTTATCTGACAGATAAGGTAATCGGATACCTGTGATATAAAAAAATTGGCTATCTGTCAGATAATCTGCAGATAGGGTACCTGGGACTTTATCAGCAAGCAGTAAAAGAAGCCCTAAGGGCTTCTTTCACCACTTCCTGATATTGTTACAGATAGTAATCTTAGTGATAAACTAATCTATCAGATAAATCTGTGTGATAGACTATATAAAATATATAAGATATAGGCAATCAGATACCTGTGAAACCAAAAAAATAGGCTATCCTGCAGATAGGTATGGGATTTTATCAGCAAGCGGTGTAAGAGGCCCTAAGTGTGGTAAAACAAATCTACAGCCTATTATTATGGCTTGCTCTCTCAGCGAAGGAGGGAGAGGATACATCCAACCCGACAGATCATACGGCCAACCATCTGGATACTACCGACAGATCAGACGGACCGACTGACCGGTCAGCCGACCGGCAGAAGGCGGCGGAGTGTTTATAGATGGCACTGCGATAAGAAGCACAACTTATAGCCGGAGATAAATCACGAGTACTTAATTGCATGTGTACGTTCATAATAAGTGGTTGAAGTCGAACCACTTGCGAATTATTCAGTTAACAGGCGATTTGTATCCGCCAGGGAGAAAACAAATCTGCATAAGAAAATCTGATACATTTGTAGTATGATTAAAAACTTTTCATAATCCATAATAGCTTAAAGCAGGTTTACGAGCGAATCGTGAAAAAATAATTGGGTAGGCTGTATTCGGTATGCTTTGTCCATGGGCATGAAATAAAAGGCCTTTGTCCAGCAGTGGACGTCTACAGGATGATATGGATGATGATGAAATTAATTTTTTTTTTAATGTACCCATTACACTTCCTCACGACGTTTTCCTTCACTGTTTGAGAGCATTCAGTAAATGCACTTAAGTTTCCAGAAAATCCCATTGGTACATGGCCGGGGATCGAACTTCGGACCTTTAGATATGATGCGTCTTATCCACGACGCCACTGAAGCTCTTGTTACCAAACATATATTTTTTACGAAAGACGTCGCATAGACCAAGTTTTTATGCAACTACAATAAGATAGTCATCATCATCATCATCGTCATATCAGCCTGTAGACGTCCACTGCTGGACAAAGGCCTCCCGAAAGGATCTCCACGACGACCGGTCCTGCGCTAACCTCATCCAGCTGGTAAAGGTCGCGGGAATAAGATAGTACTGTGAATAAAATACGAGCTCGTTGATGTCTTTTGTATGGACGATGGCGTAATGTGAGAATATACATTTCATAAGTCTTAGGGCCTCTTACACCGCTTCCTGATAAAGTCCCAGATACCCTGTCTGCAGGTTATCTGACAGATAGCCTGTTTTTTTTGGTTTCACAGGTATCTGATTGCCTATATCTTATATATTTTATATAGTCTATCACACATATTTATCTGATAGATTAGTTTATCACTAAGATTGCTATCTGTAACAATATCAGGAAGTGGTGAAAGAAGCCCTTAGTATAATTTATTAATTTCAGCCCTATTAAAAAACAAGATCAAATGCTAGACTTATGTGAAGTCTAGATAGAGTTCGTTTTCCAAAAACCAAAATCTGACAGCCACATTCTAATGATTATATATTTTGTCCCCACAATTAGGGCTTAGACCTCCCTTCTCAAAAAGGGCGTACGGAACGGCCGGGGATCGAACTCGGATCTGTCGACGTGATGGGCCGCGTGTTCTCCACTACGCCAGCGACGTCTCATGCCCATGATATTTACCTAATAATGTATTACAATGTGAGGTAATAGGGGTCACTGACCTTGGCCTCTAGGGCGTCGAGGTTGACGACCCCTGCCCCGCCGGTCTCCAAGGTTTGCTGCAACAAACATACCGATTTAGACAATATACATGAACACGTAAAATCCTACCAATTTATTATTATAAAAAATGCAAATAATATTAACAGCTATTCAAAGCTAACATTATATTGATTTCCTGCAGCATTTAAACATGCAATGTGAATGTACTTACTATTGTAATCATCATACTTCATATAATAATTATACTAATATTATACTAATATTATAAAGGCGAAAGTTTGTAAGGATGTTTGTTACTCTTTCACGCAAAAACTGCCAAACAGATTTTGATGAAACTTGGTTCAGTGAGAGCTTATATCTTGGAATAACATATAGGCTACTTTGTAACGCGGACAAAGTCGCGGGGCGTCCGCTAATACCCCCGAAGTAACAAAATGCCGACATAGGAGGCCCTGTTTTACAATGTACACGGGAAAAACTTTTCTACGCGAGCGAAGCCGCGGGAAACAGCTAGTTCAAAATATTTAGCCTGTGCCGAAAGTTTGAAAAGGCGCTCTAGCCTGTAACTGTCTTACGATAATTACAATTAGGACTAAATATACACAAATGTAAGTTTATTATAATTATTTAGTTCAAATAAAGCTATTTATGGACACTCTTTCAAGCAAAAACTACGGAACAGATTTTGATATAACTTATAACAGTATTAAATAATATACATCAACCTATAGATACCTCGGGAAAAGCTAGTCCTGCGGGAAATTTTTACTGCGCGGGCGAAACCGCGGGAAACAGATAGTAGTATAATATTGGAGTCGTTTAGATTTAAAGGCCTGGATATAAAAAATCAAAAGACACTTTTTGTGCTCACGCTGTGTTCAAGTAATCAATGGAGCCTCCTGTACAGTGAGAAAAATTGCGAGAGCTATTTTTATGAAATTTTGTTTCAAAGCACTCGGCCACTATTGATGACGGTACTTAATTAAGGTTAGCTCATTTACTCCAGTGGCTACGACGAGTCATCCAAAAAACTTCAACCTCTCACTAAAATTCGGTTTAACATATTTTAATGACTAAAAACACGCATGAATCATTAGTAGAATAGTCGAGGTATAAACAGCAGTTTTTTAACACACTCGAGTGCGTAGACTCGTGCCAGAGGTTTGATGACCTCGGAGTCAAAGTAACATTACTTTATCTTGTATCAAAGTTAAGGCACGAAACAAACATATAAATATGCAGAAAGATACATAAAGAGCCGACGGCCGCCGCACAGCTCAATCTGATCTTACTGGTCATACCGCGGCGAATAGCGTTGAGAGAATGCTCAGTCTTGAAGGTTTAGGGCTTCTTTCACCGCTTCCTGATATTGTTACAGATAGTAATCTTAGTGATAAACTAATCTATTAGATAAATCTGTGTGATAGACTATATAAAATATATAAGATATAGGCAATCAGATACCTGTGAAAACAAAAAAATTGGCTATCTGTCAGATAACCTGCAGATAGGGTATCTGGGACTTTATCAGCAAGCGGTGTAAGAGGCCCTTAGCCTTTAAGGCCCTTGCTTTGAGAGCACAAGTTCAGTGATGAGAGCCCAAGGAATAAGTAATGTATTAAAATACTGGAAAACCCTAGCTTTGAGAGTATACACGTTCAAAGATGAGAGCCCCAAGGAAAAATGTATTAAAAAAAACTGGAAAACAGTACCTATATAGGTACATATTTGGTTAATATAAAAAGTTGTGAAAAAAATTATACGAGTTTTTTGTAACACACACAGCGCGGCGGCGTTGCGATAGCGTTGCGGCGGCGAATCTGCGGAAAGCGAATAAAAAGCGGAGCGATTCAGACAACATATACCGCTAGCGGCGGCGGCGCGGCGGCGGTTTGTATGAAGAACACTCCGCACCGCGCCGCGCCGCGGCTGTGTAGGGGTTCTCATACACTACAAATGAATACAACGCGCCGCCGCCGCTCCGCCGCCGCGCCGCTTTGATGTAAAGCGCTTCATACTATTTCGAACATTACAGAAAAAAACCGCAACGCTTTCGCAACGCCGCCGTTCAGTCTGTGTTAGGCTTAAGGCTCGGAACTGACAACCCTAGAGCGGCGACTCTCGCTTTGACTTGAACTTTTAGTACAACTACGGCTTAGTAATTGATGGAAGCCTAATTTTCCTTCAACTATTTCGTTGCTATCCTAGATTAAATCAATATACTGTGAAAAAATAGATATTTTCATGTTTTTCATGTATAATAGCCATAGTTTTACAATTTTAATACTAAACGGTCAAGTATTAAAACTATTCATTTCCATAAGAGGCGAATTAACATTTTTCGTCTTAAAGAAATTCTTGGCATTCATAATTACTGCATCTTTAACAATTAACAACTTTTTAACAATTAACAACTTTTTAATTGTGACGAGTAGATAAATCGGCTAATTATTGTAATGGCGCCCGCGGTCCACTTTCCAAAGTCACGCGGCATGATTACACTACATACACGTACATTACACTACCCATGTGCATTAAACACTTATGAATACGGAGACATGTTAATTGTTCTATGCAAATGTAACACAATCACCTCATTTATACCGAACCACAGAATAGTACTAGACCGAACGAAATGCTCGAAAAGTCTAAGTTTAGGCTTCGGAGAAAATCAAATAAATGTATAGAGAATACCTATCAGCGGTTGGTGGTTCGGACATTTCAAAACTGTTTAATTTAAAAAATAAATATTAATTAATCCATTGAAATGGTTTTGATGCCCTTGTTTACCAGTTGTTGTGGTAATGAGCTCTAATGACGGCCACACACACGTAGTTGCGCCGGCGCACCAATAGATGGTTTAATTACGATGATTGTGCGCGACGGACGGCCATCCACCATGTGTTGCACACGACATGTTACACTTTCTTATAATTATTTTAGTTAGACCAAGTCATGAATTCAAAAAAAACCGGACAAGTGCGAGTAGGACTCGCGCTCTGAGGGTTCCGTAAACTTAAATAAATAAATAATTAGAAAATCGTTAATAAAATTTCATACGCAAAGTTAAGTTTGTTGGTACAAGAAAAAAAAAAGATTTTTTTGTGATGTAACTACAAATTTACGGTTTTCGGATTTTTTCCTTCACTTGTGCTATAAGACCTCGTTTATTGCCAAACTTCAAGATTCTAGGTCAACCGGAAGTACCCCATAGGTTTTGATGACCAACATACACAAAAATGCGACAAAATCGGCCATATCTTCTGACTGCGATGACTTAGAAGTCAGATTTTTTCACGGCTCCAAGGGATTGCAGATCTGAGTAATTAATATTAATTTCAACTTGATACCTCCACGTACTCCTGAGAAAAAGGGCTTGACAGACAGACGGACAGCGAAGTGATCCTATAGGGGTTCCTTTTTTCCTTTTTTTGAGGTACGGAACCCTAAAAACAGCTCGTAGGAATATCTGGACAACTGCCTAACGATTTTAAACTGAGGATATATTTAGATATTAATATTATCCATAGCTGTCTTATTACCTCTTGAAACGTTGGCTTACTTATCTAGGGATTTGATGGACACATTAAAAACGCAATACTTACATCTTGACACGTTGGCTTTGAATTTTGTACGTACACTCTTTATTATTTATGGCTATAGGCAGTAACAGCACAGAGTATATTATAGTTTCCAGTAGGTATCTAACAGCAAGAACAGACCACATTATGTATTTTAAAGGGATGTAACATATCTAGGGATTTATACATTAAAAGCGCAATAAACGCAAGAGCAGGCGCAATTAGCCAGGGAAATAAAACTGGCATCTCGAATAGCAGTTCTGAGAAGACGAGGAAACCCGGGAAGCGAGCTATTAGCTGCCTGCGCCGACCATTAACATTCCCGCATCTAACGCCGGACGGCCAGCCTGTCCGTCTGTACGTACGTAGAGATTTCTCCGTGTGAAGATAGGTGAAATTGCTGTACCATCTCAATACCTGTTATTAGTTGAAGTATGCGAGATGTGAGAAATGTAATTTGCAAAGGCAATTCGGCGCCTAGGGCTCTCCAAATAATAAAATGCTAGACTGAAAATCTTCGTTGGATTTACACAAGTGTAGGTATATAGTATAGGACAGGGAAGATTACTGAATGGACACCCAGGTTTAACACCAAAAGAAACCGCGGAAGACAGCTCAAAAGGTGGTCAGATGACGTAAGGTCAGTAGCTTGAACATTCTGGCTCAGCGTGGCCAAGGACAGGTCTGAATGGATGAAGCTGGTGGAGGCCTACGTGTCAGCAGGACACGCTGATGCGGGCAACTGATGTGCATTAATTTTTAGTACCTAAAGTAAAAAAAAAATTGTATAGGTATATACTTAGTATTACATTTTAGACTTTCGCGCTTTGTATTCATAATTATATAATTATTTACGGGTCTTACACACGAATAAGTTAATAAGTGTGTAAGACCCGTAAATAATTATATAATTATGTATACTTAGTATATTACTTACACTAAGTACCTAGTTTATATATAAGTTATAATCTGTACCATCTAAGTTAAGTATAATCTATTCTATCTACGCATAAACTTGTTACTTTAAGTTTAAAAACCAATAACTCATAACTTATCAATGACTTAGCTTTTCAATTTTTTTTAAATAATTAAATATTACAATGTACAGTGACTTGTAGAGCTACGAAGTGCATGGTTAGAGGTCGTGGAATGTCTCAAGTCACCACGCGGCGAACTTGGCACGCTTAGCGACAATGGAGCGCGCGGGCGCGCGTCGGGGGGCGCCCCCACATGTGTCACCCACGGTTTACAAACAAACACGCGCTCAAACACGCTATTGTTTCATACACCATTCTGTTTTGTTTCAGATAATGTTTCAGACAGTGCTGTGCGGATTTCAGATCACGGGTCAAAGAGCACTACCTCTCCCTCTGTGTCAGTAATGTTTCTGTTTGCAGGCTTGAATTAAAAGCCATGATTTGTTCGCTTTCGGCCGCCAGGTTTAATGGTACTAGTGGGACAAGTGGATCCCAGTTGTACCATTAATGGTACTGGCCGATGGTACAAATGGTCCGGCGGCGGCAACTGTGATTCACAACCAGTTGTCTGCGAGGTTTTTTAGTCATTCATTTCAATCAGCTGTGACGCTTAGAGTGTCGTAGACCTGTGGCTTAGACCAGGGTTCTTACTTGTTCATAAATGAAATTGCAAAAAGGCATCGAAATATAAAAATATGGAAAACCTAAAACCAAATACTCCACATGGTCTAAGGTTGCCATATTGTATAAACCCTACATTCTAATCCTTGGTCCGCTCGATATATTGCTGCATCGTATGCTGGATTGCACAATAATTATGTTATACGGCTGGTAATTGCGATGCCCCAGCCACCGCTGCTGTTGTGATGATAATTGTTAGGCAACAATTGACCTGATCGTCAAGGGAGCCGGCGAATGATGAACCTCCACGATTGCTCCACTTTCGAAGCCTAATTACATTTTGATGACCGCTGCCCGCCTAAGATGTGTTAGATGTGTTTATAATAATTATAATTATTGTTATTGCTCATAATTGTAAGAAAGTATTACTCTTATGATGAATATACAAATTGAAATCTGTGGAAACTGTCTGTGTCAATGATTTAATTGCTTGTTACTCGTACATTACCAGTAATTTACAAGGAAAAAATATTCTTCGAACAGAACCGGGTGATGTATTAAGAAATATTTGTTCTTTGCACATTACCTATTACATTTCCAGTTCTGTATGAGGATGTAAATATTCTCACGCTTATCTTATTTATGTTGCGTAGAACCAAATGATAGCGGGGTGTAAAATACACCTAACGCCATCTATTGACAAACTCTAAAACTAAGAAACTGGCCTGATTAGAACGGGTTAAAACATTTTAAATAACATTTATATATATAACGCGGATGAAGTCGCGGGGCATCGGCTAGTACTTATTAATTAAGTTTAAGGTCAATCACTGTTCCGTAGTTTTGCGTAAAAGAGTAGGTAACAAAAATCCAAACATCCTCACAAACTTTCATTAAATAAAATTAATTAATTATTAATTTAAATTATTTTATTTATAATTTATATTTAAGTTTAGTTTTAGTTTTATATAATAGTTGTAATAGTTTTTTATTGTTATCCTATATTTATTTAGATTAATTTTATTTAAACTATACTATCTTTTTGCGCCTACCACTAATTTATCTGCAAGGCCCAAAGGTCAGCTGGTAGAGAATGCCATTGGCATTAAGTTCGCCTTTTGTACAAATTAGTGCAATAAAGTTTTAAATAAATAAATAAACTTTCGCGTTTATGCCGGAGAGTTAAGCACCTTTTCTCGTAAGCTTAGAAAATTCCAAACGCGGTGGAAGAAGGCCGTTCAAAGTTGTAGATTAGTATAGAGGCACGAGTATAGCGCGTTGGCAGGTCCCGAGGGGGGGCGCGGGCGGCGCGCGGGCGGGCGGGGTGCGCCCACGCACCTCGCTAACCACTATTCTCATGTATCGTGTATGTAGATATAAATGTACGTAGTTGCCATATTGGTTTGCACACAAGGCGCATAGAATATATTCTACAGGGTGGTTAGTGAATTCATGTAGAAATTTGAAGGCCAACATTACATTTTGCCAATATTTATAAAAATATATTTAATTGATTTTGCATAAACGAGTATAGCCAAAAATAGGTTAGTACCTATATAGATTCAGTACAATTATATTGAATCCAAAACCTATTGAAAATCAATTGATTTTCTGAATTTTAACAAAATGTCAAACAAGACAACAACAACTTAAAACATTACATGTATTCTGTGACATTACACAAAAAATACAAGTCCGATTTACATACATTTTTCAATTCAATACACTTTATTGCACATTTAAGCGTAACACACACAGCGCGGCGGCGTTACGAAAGCGTTGCGGCGGCGAATCTGCGGAAAGCGAATAAAAATCGGAGCCTTTCAGACAGGAATTACCGCTAACAGCGGCGGCGCGGCGGCAGTTTGTATGAAGAACGCTCCGCACCGCGCCGCGCCGGCGCCGCTCTGTGTGGCAGTTCTCATATACTACAAAGGAATACAACGCGCCGCCGCCGCTCCGCAACGCCTGTCTGCGCTAATCTGTCAAATCAAAACGTCAAATCTGTGAGCGCGGTTTTGTCGCTTTCGCCGCCGCGCCGCTTTGATGTAAAAGGCTTCATATTATTTCAAACAATACAAAAAATTACCGCAACGCTTTCGCACCGCCGCGCCGCCGCCCTGTGTTCCGCTTTAAAAATTACAGGCAAAAAAAGAGAAAAACAGATACAGTAATGTACATCTAGGCGGTCTTATCGCTAAGAGCGATTTCTTCCAGACAACGTTTTAAAAATATATACGGCTAAAAATGATCAAAATTACATTTTCTAAATCCCCTTAGATTTCTACATCGACGTTCCTATCGTACGGTCCATTACATAGATAGAATCTTATCTCCCAATATCGCCGTTAGATCATAAATCGTACCAACTGTTTCCGCGTTAGATCTATTGTTTAAAGATACTCCTGTATGCTCAGAATAAGAACCATAACTTTGTGTACTACATAACATAATAAAGTAACTCTGACAAGTTATTTGTTATGATATATAGGTAGGTAAATGAGTAGGTGTTTGTCAAAATTACCTATATTTTTGACAAGGCTCCTAGCTATAGCTACTTTTTTTTACCCTCAAGGTTTTTACCTTGATTTGATTGGTAGCTCTAGGCTTATAGACAATGGCACAGAATAAATAATAGTACAGACAATAATTGACAAAATATATGGGCTTAGTCTACATAAATGTTCACCACTTACGACGCTGTAACTTAATAAAGTTTTATGATTTTTCATTTAGTCATAAAATTATTTACTGAAAATTTAAAAAAAATACCCACGACATTTATCACTATGTGAAATTAAAAATCATATTCTATTGGCAACTTTTTTGGTGATGGTGGTGAAAATGGACCACTTTCGCGTATAAAGAGGACGGACCACTTCTTACAGAAGCTTCGGCTACTTTTATTCATTATTTCTACATTAGCATAACGAAATCGCATCACATTTTTCACAAGGTACTTACGACATTAATTTACTCATGATACGAGCCAATTTGATCGTCGTCGGTAACTTAGTATATTGGACTCATTTACAAAAGTGCCGCTAATATACGAGTGTATGTTGTAAAGCGAGGGAATGAAATTGCATCATTAGTCAAGAAGGGATAAATGATTCAATTATAATTATTGTCATTTATCTTAAGTAGGTACCTACCTTGGTACCTTAATGATTATCAATTGATTATTATAGTCAGTTTTTTTATAAACATTATGTATCTATACTAGCGGACGTCCCGCGGCTCCGTCCGCGTTAAGAACTCTGTATTAAATTCCACGATGTCAGGTAGGTATCACTCACTGTATCTACCAAGTTTCACCGTTCAGCCGCTATACAGCAAAACATCCAAACTTTCATTATAGTACCTAGTGAGAAGGGATGGGATTAATTTTTCTAACATTTACATACGCCACGAATGGCAGAATAGTATGGTAGTTTAATGTATTTTAAGGTATTTTTGTACTCACCATTCTCGTGAATAAATATTTTATTCATTATGCCTGTGGTGTTCATGATAAATACAAAGATATTATACCCGAAATAATAGGCTTTATTAAAAGAAAATCCAACTATGAATGTGACAAATGTCATGCTAAGTTTCTTTATAATATATGGCATCACCACATTCTCCCCAGCAGTCTTAGAATTTGGTGCAATAGTCCTTCAGATAAGATGGGGGATGATGCTCTCTTGCAGAACGGCGGTGAAGCTCTTCGGTCCCGATGGTCCTCTCATTATTTACAGTTGAAGTAGAAAGATCAGGCAGGTTAGGTTCCAAGCTCGTCCACCAGTAGACAGTGCCACAAGTTAGACAAGTAGAGTTAGCGGCCGGACAGTCGATCAGTCAATGCCCATAAATACCACTGAGGCGTGTAGAATCAAAGGCTATCTGACTTCCGACTGTCAGTGAACTTTCAACTTTCTTCTCATTGTATCAAGACCGCGAACTCATTGTTGGCAGAATGACAGCATATTATACGCATCAATTATGCTAAAAAAACTACTTATGAACCCGGGTTTGTTTATGTTAATGTTAATGTGTGTAGTGAACTCACCAGCGAGGCGGAGCGCTGCTTGTGCAGGTCGTGTGAGCGCGCGCGCTCCTCGCCCGCGTCAGACAGCTGCCCAGACTTGCGCGCGCTGCAACCAACCAACATACCACCACACTAGCACCAGATCCAACCAACAAGAGGAACATACATTACTTACTAAAATTGGTCCTACAAAACCAAGTAAGGTCATCTGGGGCTATTAGAAGGAGTCAAGACAGTCTTTAGACAGACTACTAAAATAATGTGATTTTCTACATTTTCATAGGACTGTTTTGATAAAGGTGTGCGCATGGGCTTACTGTTACGTTTTAAGATTAACGTTTGTGGCTTTAGAGAGTAAGGAGTGACCTTACATAAGGAGTGACATTACCAAGTAAGTTCAGCGCGGAACGACTGCTTAGTTTTGTAACAGCACTTGAATAATGATAAGTTCGCTACTGATTTGCTATAGGTACCTATTTCTCCTTATGATGAGGTCTCTACACATTTGCCCGTTATCATCGATCTAAATTCAAACGCCAAGGGTAATTGTGTAAGGCACCTTGGAAATTATAATTCATTATTCTATAGTCAAGGCAAAATACTTTGAAGGAACCCAACGCCAAATTATTCAGTGGTTTTATTTTGTTTCTTTATTTTTTTTCCCTTTTTCATCAACAACCTATAAATAGTGCGTAACTCAGTCCCTCGATAAACATATTTTGATCGATAGAACGATTTTTCGAAGAATTGGAACTTGGATCACTCTTTAAGAGGCCTTTTACTATAAAAAGATAGATATTCATAGAATGTACAATAACTAGTGTAAAAGTCAATATACTTTCTACAATCACTTTTCACAAAAGGTAGTTATTTCTCAATTTATCACCATAATTAATGCGTAATTTAGTTTTTAGCACGACAAATATCATATTGAATAGGAAAATAAACGCTCATACTTACTCACACACACTTTTATTTATTTATTTTAGCATTGTAATTTGTCGTTTTGTCATTTAACTTTTTGCACCTAAAAATGGGGAAGACACTGACTCGTGAAATACAGCTAAATACTAGTTCGGGAGTCTTGCAGGGTTTCGATTTATCGTGTAACTTTTTCAGTATAAAGTTTATGATACATATGCGGGGTCATTATAATTTTCCTGGGCTACTCGTCGACCAGATAAATGAATGGTTTGGGTCGCTAATTATTTTCAAACTTACAACTTGAGCATGTTGTAAATGATTGTGGCGCATTTACTCAGCATTGTTTTATAGATTCGTATCTACAATAATCGCTGCGGGCATCTCATTGTTTTCACTATTGTATTAATTCTTACAAGTTTTCGTTCTTTATGAGCTGGTTGTTACAAGGTTAGTGAAAGGATAACATCACCAGCCGCATACCTACCATTGTCATTAAAATTTGTCAATTTTATTTAGATCTCGGTACAGTTAGTCGGTTGGCCCCATAGAGATCTCTTTGGAGGGTGCTTCGATCGTTCCTAACGTTGCGTTAGGTTCACCTGCCAATAAATTTGAACCCAATAAGTTTGGACCCAATTTTGGACCTTTTCGAAACAATATAGGTACTTATAGTAACCACAGAAGTATAGGAATCTATGGCAGTCAGATGGTGTACCGGAATAGGAGGTGAAGCTTTGCCAAAGGGTGCGTGCATTTTGCTCACAAAGGGGGAAGCAATCTCGCCAAATCTCATTTAGGGGTAGTCAATGAACCACTCACGTCAACTTTGTACGTAATCCAAAAAAATATGGGTTTCTTTCTGTATTATTTTAAAACGAAGATACGTTATACTATCTATTCTGTGGTTATACTAAAAGTGGTCCTACAAAACGAAGTAGGTACTACCTAGTCAAGTCAGTAGTATTGGAGTGTCAATAGACGCATATATACGCAGTCCAATGAGTGTGAGTCCGTCCGCGTGCGCCCGCGCAGCGACGTGCGCGCTTCGCCTGACTATGGTAATATGGTAATCGTTATCAGATTGCCGGGATCTGTGCATACCTCGCGCCGGCGCGCTACAGCCAGCCACCCATATCGCGTGCTAAAACATATTTCCTTTTTTAGTTTGCGCAGTAAAGTTCTAAAGATTTTATGTCGAGAGTAGAAACCATTTGCTGCTGAGCTTATTTTTATTCTCTCGATGGTATCGTTAAAGAGGCTCTATGGGTGAGGTTTCATTGTAAGTATAGAAGTTGGTGATCAGGATCATCACTGGCGGTGTGATGCGACCTGCAACTGGGCGGCTCACCTGGAGGCGAGCTTGCGGTGCGCGCGCCGCCCGCCGCTGATGATGGACAGCGTGCTCATCACCGCTGACATGGCGGCTGCGCGGCTCGCGCATGTGACCTGCAACAAACGAGTGGACATAAGGACCGAAACTCAACGAGGTCTTAAACAGGTACCTTCAAATAGGCATCTGGCTCTTCTTTTCTCTCTCTTTCTCTTCTAATTCTCGATTTTCGGTTCAACTCAGCTTTTTACCCGACTGCAACGAAGCCCAATATGTGTTTGACTCGTATGTTATTAATGCATATAGTAATTGGTCTAATTTTATAAATTGGATGATACTGAGATTAATATTTCGAGCACATTCTCCTATCTCGATGACATTTCTCAATGATATTTAGCCACTATGTCCGATGTCACTGGTCCGACGGTGGGGTCTGGTGTCCTGTATCTACAGGCTACTCTGAGTAGCCTAGTCACAGGCTCCAGACTCCACTTACTAGTAGTAAGACTAACTTAACAAGTACCTACTTAGCCATTACTATGGCAACCAATTATGCCGACACTTGTAAAACATAAGAACATTTGAATCTATGGCGCTCTCACAGTAAATAAAATACTATTTTTGTATCAATATCGATAAAAAGCTGTTCCATATGTATTGTATGTCAGTGTCGCAAATCAACTTTGTCAACAAGACAAATTGTAGGAGCTTGTTTAGCACCATAACAGGCTTGGGAAAAACACGCAATCTACGACAACGCACCGATTTGAAGAGCTCTCCCCACCCTCCCTCTGCAGTAGGTGGCCATGAGCCCCGCGGGGGAGGACAGTGCAACGCCACGGGTCAATTTATACTGGACGAGTGTCGGAACGACGACAGATCATGGCAAAGAATAAGTCAAAGAGAACAGACCGGCTTCAGATATCTATACGACGATAAAAAATCTGCAAATTACACGTCGTCGTGTAAATTATTGCCGAGTAGAGACATTGTTACACATTTTTCATTACTCATACTCTGAAAGTAGGTCTGAAGTTGCCTGAGGAGCGGGTTGAAAGTAGTACATCTCAGCCCTAGGGAGAATCGCTTTCAACTGACAGCTGTCAAATTATATATAAAAAAAATAGTACTATTTTGACATTTCTATTGGACCATGTTCCAACTGTCTATACAGCCACTCAATTACAGCGCGATGTAAAATTGAAATAACATATAGATAAGTAATAATTAAAGAATATATTTTTTTAAATGACTTTATTATAATTATTAGTGTCAACTATTTCTTTAAAATAACATAGATTAGGGCAAAATATTTACCATTTTTTCAATGATGGAAATGAAAAATAATGGCAGAATAGCTGGCCGGTCACAGAAAAAAAAACTAAGTAGACGGGAAGGCGGCAATCCGATCTTCATTTGTTTTTTCGAGTTGTACAGTTTTGTTTATACTTCCGTATAGCAGAGATTTGTAAAATGAGTGTCATTTTATGTATTTGTTTTTACTTTCAGTGTATTCTTAATGAAAAGCACAGTGTTTCCCTCGGGTTCAAGACTTATTTAAAGGTCCTTCGAACTATGTCTCGGGACTTAAACAAGTTACTTTCACACCTAGGTTTTTAAAAACGACATAGACGATTACTTAATTCAATCAAAATCAAAATCAGGTTAACAATGTACTATTAAATGATGTAGGGAGTATTTGATAAGATAAATTTTTTTAGTAAAAATCTTAATTTAAAAGCAACGATTCGGCCATTACGAAAACGATAATTAAGAAGTTGTTTAGTTATGAAAGAACATAACAATCGGCAGTCTTTGAGGCTGTATGTAAACTGTGGCTGTTTTATAAACGGCTAAGGCTGTTTGTTTGTAAAAAGGCGGCATTCAACAAACAACCTGCGACCAAATGTACAACATCAGGTCATCGCTCATATTTATGTCAGCCCTTCGCCGTTCACTGCTGGACATAGACCTTCCCCAACGGACGCCACCACACCCGGTCCAGTCGCTTCCGGTCCCCTTCTCCAGCTGTGGGCAGTCTCCACTCCGCAACTCGTCTGCCCCAACGGCTATCGCGGTTCTACAACAGATGTCGCCCGCCAACTGCCACTACCGCTTGCTAATCATTTTGACTATATCCTAATTAACAATAACACCATGTTTTCTGGATCTCATATCAACAGTAAAAACTAGTCTATCGCACGAGGATGTGGTAATGTTTTTATCAGTGACGTCTTAAATTTCATACCTAATGGATCTCATTTCATTACGTGTTTCGTTTTATTATAACAATTTTTTGTAGTTTTTGAAACACCTCCTTTTTATACGACGCTACTTCTCTGAGACTCCTTATAATAATGAGTATCTAAGAACACACAGAGTATAATGAAATGACTAACTAATATGAATACAAACTCACACACAACTCTTTTTGTCGGCCTCACTTTCTTTCCGTTTTAATTATTACTTCCTTTATGCGCGCCAAATTTCGCACGTTAATTGTAAACGCCACACGTCATAGCGGGTAAGTGAATCTTAGAATGTAACGAGCTCTTATAATCAACACTTAATGCAAGAAATGTGTGAATTCTGTTGTAGGTAGGTACGTGCCAGCAATATCTGCATAAAAGAATCGGTAAACATCAAACTGTCAGAAGTAAGCCCAACCCATAGAGTTGAGTAGTATAATGGTCTTACCACCCACACCTTCCAAACATTCATTTTAAAATTTTGCATAGGTTTCCATTATTAGCATTGAATAAAATACAAAAAAATCAAAATTCATAATGGCGGAAAATATGCTTTAGGGGAATATCGTGCTTTAGTGGCTCCTCCCTCAGCAATGATTAAAGAAAACTCAGATTAGAACTATATTGTGTTATAAAATGACTCTGAATGTTAGAGCGAGTTAGCAAGATACCAAACCCATGAGTAAAAGCCGGTTTTATTATTTGTCAAGAACACGATTTGACTCGGAAAATTGACAAACATAGTCTAGCTTTCGACAATTTCGGAGATTTTTAATGTTTTGTGTGTTTTGAGACACATGCTTGTTGTTAATTAGTTTAGAAAGTGTAAGTGCTAGTGGGTTGCGGTATTTTAGGCTGCAAAAGCCGCAGTGAACGAAAAATTGACGGAATAACATTTCACTCGTAAGTAGATAGAAATGTATTTTAGTTGAATTTGTAATGTATTGAGATGACCAATCGTGGTTTTTTACAGTGAGATTGAATGTTTTTTGCTTGGAAAGAAAGGAGTTTCTTTTGTGATTGCTCCTCAGAATAACGCCGGTCCCGATTAGTTGACAGATCTGTATCACAAACCAATCACAGGCCACGATGATTGTTTCCACCAACCAACCCGCTCGCCCGCTATTTGAAATAATGCTATTACGTATAGCAGTGGCTTACGTATTTCGGCAGATGGACCGACGATTTGGTTAAAAAATAGGTGCGGACCGCGCAGAACCGCGCATTATGAAGGTAATGAAAGGAATCATAAGGAAGGGGGAGGCCTTTGTCTAACAGTGATCGTCTTCCGACTGATAATTATGATGAAGATGGTTACGTACTATTATGGGAGTGGCAAAATTTTTTGATTCATGCGTACTATGATTACATACAATTTTACGTGAGTAGAAAAAAAATATTTCCACAAACGCAGTACCTTATAAGATGCTCCATCATTTTGCAGTTTGGGCATTTAATTATTGTATTCCCATCTATTCCGTGGTTTGGGTTAGTTTGAAGACCAATTAAAACATTATTCTACCAATAAAAAATGTTTAGGTACATTTTATACTAAACTGAAAATCCCTGATACAATTCAATCACTAGAAGTTAGGCCTGGAGTAACCCTGCCATAAAATAATACACCTACTTAATATAATTTATAAATAATATTACATGTATCCATGGCATTACAAACAATAGTAACAATAAAAAAATACTACATAAAATTACAATATGATATATATAAACATTTATATGGGAAAGAAAGATAAAACTATGTACATATGACCCTATCAGTCGAACAGCCCAATTATATTTTGCATAAAATTCTCTGTTCGTTCGGGGCCTTTGAAATGTCAAAATTAATTAGCGTCATTACACAACAGTGCCATACAACAGTACTGTGTGTTTGTGTCGTTGTCAACGATTCGAGACGGTTAATCATCCAGGCGCTCGGCCCTGCCCGTGCGTGCGCGGCCTTCATGCCTTTTAGACGGTTTTTACGGCCTACGTTCGTAATCGCAAACAGTCGATTATTTATTACATACCTAACTGTAGTATTCTTCGTTTTTGTATCAGTAAGTAAGGGTTTACCATGAGTTTACTTGCTGGCAGAAGCTATATAAAAACGTTGTAGCTGCCGCTGCTGGGGTCGCTGATGGGCGCCGCCGTTTGGCCTAGCTAGAGACTTTGTTTCCAATTGGCCGTAAGACCCATAATAATAATAAAAATCTATAAAATTAGTTCGAAATTAGCGAATATGTCATACTAAAGTATCAAGAGCGAATGAGTCTATTAGGTAGATTACAATACGTGAATGTATAGATTCTGTGACGCCGACTTACAAAAATGTAATTAGTTATGTATACATAATATATATACTTACTACAAGAATGATTCGCAGTTACCAGCGCATTCCTGAGTAATGCGCTGTACTACTCTCTGCTATATTATGAATCGCGCGCACGAAATCGACCGCGCAATGTCTGTCATTACCGTGTCGCTTGCAACTCGAGCTGTCCCTACAGTACCGGGCGAAGATCAGCGCGTTCAAACAAACGAACAAACAGACAAATAAACTTTTCAGCTTTATTATATTCATCATATCAGCCTGTAGACGTCCACTGCTTAACCAAGGATCTCCACGACGACCGGTCCCGCGGTAACCTCATCCAGCCGGGTCCCGCGACCTTCACCAGATCGTCGGTCCACCTTGTGGGAGGCCTACACTGCGTCTTCCGATACATAGTCGCCACTCGAGAACCTTTCTGCCCCAACGGCCGTCAGTTCTAAGAGCGATGTGCCCAGCACACTGCCACTTCAGCTTCGCAATTCTTTGCGCTAGTCGGTGACCTTGGTTCTCCTGCGGTTATTATATTATTGAGTATAGATTATAATTAATTAACGCACTGTCCTACTACCTTCTGAAGGGTTGTCGTTGAATTTTGGGATTCGTTATCATAAATATACCCATTATGATATATATGCATTCGTTCGTACCAGTATCTTAGCTAATAACCGTATCGTTTCATCCCTAAATAAAACAATGAATAGGCACATAACAGTACGCGGTAGAGCGCGGCCAGTCTCATTCGTGGTGATTGTGCCCTGCGGCGAAACACGATACACTCTGTACACGGAGAACGAATCACGAAAGAACGCGTCGCAACTGTGTTAGATGAGCCGTGGTAGCCTCACGAGCTCAGAACGGTATGCCAAAGATTAAAGGTTCTAATCTAAGGCGTACCTAAGTAAAGTCCACCATAATCGGGCACCATTGGTGGGCAAGGGTTGGCACAACAGATCCCAAAGAGGTCGAATTATCGCCAGGTATTCCTGATAGCCCCTAAGAAGGTAAGACGTCTTTGTTAGATGCCACAAAATCTTCCTGTTGATGCTTGCTTTAGTCCTAGTTGCCTTTAGCTTAGGACGCAGCAATCGAAAGATTGTCCTACTAATATTATAAAGGCGAAAGTTTGTAAGGATGTTTGGATGTGAGGATGTTAGTTACTATTTCACGCAAAACTACCAAACAGATTTTGATGAAACTTGGTACAGAGATAGCTTATATCCTGGAATAACATATAGGCTACTTTTTAACGCGGACAAAGTCACGGGGCGTCCGCTAATACCACAGAGGACTATAATAGTTACTACGTAACTAATACCCTCTAAATAACAAAACACCTACACAGAGGGCGCTGTTTCACAATGTACACGAGAAAAACTTTTCTACACGGACGAAGCCGCGGGATTGTAGTAAGTTCATAAACCACATGCCGTCAAATCATCATCATCATCATATCAGCCTATACTATCACAGTTTGGCATAGTGTAATTTTTGTACCTATTTCTAAAAATAAAAATAAAATAATTTCGAAAAATCGTCTCACCCATATCCACAGGTACATAAATACTCATATAGGTATGTATAAAACGGCGTAGAATAAAAACGCAAGTAGCGCCGCGTCATGTGCGGACAGTTAGGCAAGATTGATGTCTCCAGCCCTATCTGCTGCGCCCGGGGCAGATGGCGTTATTAGGGTTGAACCCCACTACAGCGCTCGCATCGAACAGCACCGGGCGGCAGCGCGGCGGCGGGAGTCTACGTCGCGCGCGTCGCCCTTACTATCGGTTTGTTCATGGAAATCAAAATTAATTCGTGTCGCCGGCGGGCCTTAATGGAGGCAGCAATCACACTTAATTTAAATGGAAGTCTGACAAGTTGGTGGTTCTAAATAAGGAGGAGAATTTCATAAAGTATTCAGCAGCAACCGTTTCATGCTTTCTTAGGGATGGCGACAACCCTTCAAGGGTTTGTTCATGTTGGGCGTGGAGGGGACAGCGCTTGTGCATGTCGGTCAACCCTTACTGCTGTAACTGTCGGCGGCGGCGGCAGGAGGCGTGGGCGGCGGCGCTGAGGAAACTTTTATCGAGTTAGATAACACGGCCGTTACTTCCGAGATGACAACAGATTGTAAATTGTAGGGACGGTAGGTGTGCCGTTAGATGGATAGCTATGGTTTAGAGAAAGGATAAAATGCTTATTTGTGGAAAAGACAACCAGTCCAGCCCTGGCTTCTAAAATCGGAAACAGGAGCGAACGAACGGTTACGAATAGAACGGTTCTAATATTTGTAAAAATAATCAATAATGTCAATTTACATAGATAAACTAAAAAAAAAAAAGAAAACAAACTAAACTAAAAAGATTACCTGCCAAAAAAGAGGGGACAGCCCTACACTAATATATATATATATCTACTGTGCCTACAAGTAAAATATCTCCTCCAGCTCTGCGGATGCCTTGATGGTCCCTAGTACGCTCGCTGCGTTGCCCCTTTGAATTTCTAGGCTTATGCGGCTGATGAAGAACGATCTGGCGCGAGGGTCACCGGACTTTTCTTTCAGTAGTTTGCCCACACTTGAGGCAAACTTCTTGGCCTCCGGTGCCCAAGCGCCGAGGGTCTCCACCGCGAAAGGGAGAAATTCAAAGTTGTCACCCACCGAGGAATATTTTTGAGACTTTAGAAGGGCCGCCCGGGACGCGGCCGCTCCGGCAGACCTGGAGGAGATAGAGACATAGCTCGGCGCCAACGTATCGACGCACGTGGCGTCCCACACAAGTGCGCGGCCACGTGTCCAAGGAACGATGGTCATGCCATCTGGGCGTTTGCCGTCCGAGCGGATGATTCCTGGGGGCTCAAGAAGGCTAGGCATTCCGGCTGATACCAAAGATCTTTTTATGATGGAGTTGATAGAAGCGTGGCGGGGAATACGGGAATACAACTTCTAATATTTTGTTTTGTATTTTACCTCCGTAAGAAAATGTAAGAAAAGAAGATATCACATTTAAACATACATATAATTAGGCTATTAAATTGACACCTAACTAAATAGACTTCATTCGCTGCTACTGTTAGTACATTATACTGAGTTTAGTTTTTACGTTTTTCCAAGCTTTCAAATCGTGACATAATTTAAAATCGTGCTTTACTCTAGTAATACGAATAGCTGAGTTTAAATTGTTTTTTTTTTCAATTTGATTTCAAAAAGATCATTTAGGTTCAAAGTTAAAGTAGGTTATACCATTAACCAAATGGAATCGTTTCGAAGAAGAAAGTACATTTCATAAACCATTATCGGATAGAGAAAGTTGATACATTTATCACATATTAAATGAAATCTTAATAAACAAAACTAGTGGAAGTGGCTCAACATTGGTCACTTGAACTCTTTCCCCAACCAGACTTTTAAGAACTCCATAAGTGGAGTCAAACCGCAGTTTCCGTTAAAATAATACCCTTGGGATATAGCTCGCTGGTCTGTTCATAATACAGAAGCCTCAAGGGACTAATTTTATACGTAACTAGTGTTAGCAAATAAGATTGCTTGAGTCTTGGTTGTGGTAGCCTGGTTTTCTGTCCGCACTTTTTTTTCAGTTCGATCATCTTCACTAAACTGATAAAAGCTTTAGTAAAGAGTTAACAAGGGATAGTTTGGCCCGTACTGGATGGCTTTTTTTTCACAATGATGCGTATGCGGTTTTTTGATTCATTTTGAAACCAATTTAAATCTTTTTTTCTGACTAGTCTATGGTGAAAAGTTGAAAACTGGTTGCCTGATCAGTGAGGTGTGTACGGCTCTCTGGACCTTCTCCATCAGTACTTTGGACGTCCACCATCAGATCTCACGGAAATCGTTCCCTGTCGGAGATCTAAGCGGTATGAAGAAAACCCCTAGATCGAATTTATTGCAGCGGAGAGTATTCAGCCGCCAAAAACCGACAATATTTTAAAGAAAACTAAATAAAGGAGACAACCATCTGACGAGCCAAATCCATCATAGTTGTTGCAACGCCTTTGTTCTCTGCAAGGCACTGGGCGGCGGAGGCTGCGCCCGCGCCGGTGTTGCGTCACGCTCGTAAATCAATAACCTGTCAATGCAACCCATGTTTATTGCACTGAATGCACCGAGCCGTCGTCGTCGCGCTTATAAGCCACAAATTAATAAGCCGTTAATCTTTAAGTCGTATTGAAAATGGAGTCTGTGAGTGGTTTGTTTACGGGTATAAAAACCCCTGGAAACCTCGTAGGAAAATAAGACCTACCTATTGTTCTGGAAAACTTTCTTTAGATACAAAAGGTGTCGAGTGAGTTAGTGAATTCAAGAATGAAGAGCGATGACACGAGAAACTCCATCGTCATATCAGCCGAAAGACGTCGTCTACCGCTGGAGGCAGGCCTCCCCCAGGGATCTCCACGTCGCCTCGCGTTAACCTCATCCAGCCGGGTCTCGCGACCTTCACCAGACCGTCGGTCCACCTTGTGGGAGGCCCACGCTGCGCCTTCCGGTACGTGGTGGTCGCCACTCGTTTCTCAGAGATGGTTGCATCTTTTAGTACCGTTTTCTACGCAATAAAATTAATATATTGGAAGAAAGCATTGTGAAACAACATGAACTCACATACCTAATATTGACAAAACTCCAAAATCCAATATAAAGTAGATTCGAACATTTAAAGAAAGCGCCCTTAACTAATTTGTAAACCACAGGCTAATAATAACATAATTGTCTCAAATAACAGCCCAAAACCGAGTTAAAGATACATAATAATTGAGTTATACGATCGGAGAAATGGTTCAAAAATGAGGCTGTGCTCCAAACAGGTTCCGAAACGAACCCGCCGCGAGCGAAGTCAGTTTTTTTTAACTTTTATTTTATAATGCCACAAACTTAGATGAAACCAAAGGAGGAATATATTCCTCGTTTACTCTCGGTACTCTCTTACTTTTTTGCAAAACTCGGCTCTGTGCACGACTACACCTACAAGCACACACACTCACTAAGTCTAAAATATTAAAAACAGTAATAATAAATAACGACTGTAAAATTATATGCAATCATGAACCTAAAAAACGTTCGCGCCATTCGACACACTATGGAATGACATTAACCAATCTAGCGATTTAGTATCGGAACCTATGATGCCATTTACCGGGGGGGGGGGGGGGACAAAGGAAGCGGAGTAGCGGGGGGGGGGGGGGTTACGACAAAGGAAGCGGAGTAGCGGGAGGAGGTGGAAGTATCTTTTCACTACTGAGTTTGAAAATGAGAATGTGTGAGTGAGTCATAATTTTGTGATTAGTTTGACACGATTTTGACACCCATAGATTACTCATCCTTAAGGGAGTGGCTAAATTTTTTGATTCATGGTAAGTAACGAATGTTCCATTTTTTGGTTTAGTCTAAGGCGACAATTTAACTGCTTTAGTTAAGCTTTATATATGGAGCTCAGTTTAATTAGTTTTGTAACTGATGCATTATTCATACAGTTAAATTTAATTGAGTCAAGTTTACTGGGAGTTAGCGAGTGGGCGACCACGTAATAAAGTTCAACATTGCATGAAGGAGTCAACTGTACACCTCGGATAGGCTCATTGCTCCCGCTTCTGACCTTACACTTGAAAATACGATGCCTATACTAACAAGGAAAGGTATCTAGAGTCTGAGAGATAGATTTGTTGCAGCAAGATCACAGGCAAGATGCAAGATATTTTTTGCCTTTTAAGATATTGTATTAAATGCGTTCTGTTAGGTGAAAAATGGTTCACTTTGTGACACCAGCACCAAATTTTAGTATGTTGTTAAACGTGATATTCTATTTCAAAAACCGTCGGAACCCCACCTGCTTTTACTTACAAGCAAATAAATAAACACGAATTTCGTGACTTTCCGAAACTCAACCCTCTATAACGGAATCTTTGCATTTAACATTACCCCATTTAGTTGATTTTCGGAAAATCACAAAATATAGGGTTATTCCCAACAGATGTTAACTTGTGTTATTTATTATCAATAAAATACAAATAAATTTACATAGATAAACTAAAAAAAAAGAAAACAAACTAAACTAAAAAGATTTTGCTAACTAACTTATTTTGCTTTTAGGAAATACTTCTTCGAAGTTTCAATTGGAAATGTCTATCATTGACCAAGTTTTAGTGGTCTAGCACTCAAAATTCTTTGCATTGTTTATTGTTGCAGATAAAAACTATATAAATGTACATTCTGTAAGACCGCAATATAAATTAACCAGTGTGGATAGTTGTCATTGTCAACATCACGTGTGAAATCGCGATAGCAGTAAAATGGGTAGGTATGTATCTCCTTGTTGTTATGTTGTAAAATTGGACGCTAATTAGGCATTTTCTTAATAAGGACCACTAAATAATGACTATCTTGGCAGAAAATCATTTTATTTGGTCTCACCGCATTGTGGCAATGTCAGCGCGAAATATTTATCTCGACAGTTTATTATAAGCAGTTTGTTTTGTTTGTTCGGAATCGCAGTCAGTCGGTGTATCGGTCAATGTGAAAACGCCGTTTCTCTCGAATTAACCTATGGCGACGTGCGTCTCACTTTTGAGACGAATCTATAGCACAAAAACTGCATGAGGTTTGACCCTAATAAGTTTGTCCATTATCTTGGTATGAAGGTACTTTATAATGTGTCATTATCATCATATCACCCTGTAGACGTCCACTGCTGGACAAAGGCCTCCCCCAAGGATCTTCACGACGACCGGTCCTGCGCTAACCTCATCCAGCCGGGTCCCGCGACCTTCACCATCGGTCCACCTTATGGAAGGGCTGCCTACGCTGCGTCTTCCGATACGTTGGTCGCCACTCGAGTACCTTTCTGCCCCAACGGCCGTCAGTTCTATATACGAGCGATGTGCCCAGCCCACTTCTACTTTAGCTTCGCAATTCTTTGAGCTATGTTTTTATATGTAAATATACCTAAATCTGGCCGCACCGCTTCTATACATATATATTATCGGTTCGTATATTTTCTCACAACAATAGTAAGAATTCAGAATATGCCACTTACGGCGGCGCGGCGCGAGCGCACGCAGTAGCCAAGTCGAAGCAATCGCAGGCATTCTTGCGATGCGAGCGTTGGAACAATGGCGCGTTTGCACCTCCAGCTAGCCAGATGCAGCATTGCAAAAGGATACAGAAAATCTGAGAAACAGGTGCTTATATGTATAACTAGCTGTTGCCCGCGGCTTCGCGGTTTACCGCGGGAAAAATAGCCTATATGTTGTTCCAGAATTTAAGCTATCAAGTATCACTATACCAAATCCTTTCAGCCGTTCAGAGTAACAAACATCCTTACAAACTTTCGCCTTTATAATTTTAGTATAGGAAGGATAGGATACCTTGGCTTCTTAAAGGAATGTACCTATGTATATTATAATATTATGTCCTAAGGTCAATCCCAAATGTTAATTTAATTTTCATATATAATTTTAGTTGTAATAGTGTTGTGTATCATTAGTATTATTAGATTAGATTTAATTTAACTATAGTTTTTATATTTTTTCCGCTAATGTTTCATTTAATTGTATGTATTAAGTATGTACTCGACCCGTACATGATAAAGCTCTCCACGCACATGTGTAACTGTGTAGTGTAACCTAAAACACAATCTTGTTGATTTCAAGTTTCCCAACACGTGGTGTGAGTGAGTGGAGCGTGTCCGCGGAGACAGGTGCGCGGGCGCAGCGGGGCGCGCGCGCGGCGCGGGCGGGAGGGCCGCAGGTCGCAGGGCAGCGGCCGACCCGACCGTGACACGAGCCCATTGTGCCTCTCCGGCCGCCAGGTCTCACACTGGTATGTCCGGTCCACGGCAAGTCAACTACGAGCACTAACGGTCTAAGTACTTACCTCGCTGTCTAACTTTCTCCACCCTCCCACCCCTTTTAGACTAATAAATAATTATTAATTACCTAAAAACTTTTAAGATTTGTGTTAAACCGATTAAAATATAAGTTTGCTTGTCTCGTTAGAATGTGTACCAAATGCAGTAAAGCCAATAATCGTTATTAAATACGTACATAAGTAGATATAATGGTTCTTTAGCAGTTTGGGTTTGGAAAAATTATCTAGGATCACCAACAGCCTATTAATCTCCCCACTGCTGGGGCTCAGGCCTACCCTCTCAACGAGGGTGTTGGGCTATAGTCCACCACGCTAACCCAGTGCGGGTTGGTAGACTTGACATGCGCCTAAGAATTTCTTCTTCGGCGTATGCAGGTTTCCTCGCGATGTTTTCCTTCACCGTTTGAGAGCAGTCAGTAAATGTACTTAAGTTTCGAGAAAAACCCATTGGTACATGACCCAGCTGGGGATCGAACTTCGGACCTTTCGATATGATAGGCCGCGTCTTATCCCCGACGCCACTGACGCTCACTATCTAGGATATTCCTTCATAAATATTTAAATACCTACTTCAAGAGTTTGGGCCAATTTTGGGCACTCACACCCTCAATGACTTTAAAAAAGTTTTGATTTTTTAACGGCCCTGGAAACAAAGTCGTTTTAGGCCCATCATAGTTTTTAACAGTTACAACCAATAACCGCAGCCACATAACGAAATGAACAAATAAACACCATTATTCACAAAAAAGTGTAACAAAGATTTAGGTACATTTGTGACGTCAAAAAGATCTTACGTCGCGATTAACTAAGTAATTATAACATTACAGCGACGGCCGTGAACAGACATTTGCGATTATGTGAAACGTTTATTAGATAGATATATAGGTAGAACAGTCGACCGCACGTCAGTGGAAACACTTTGACCTTGAGCTGGCCTGTTAGGGAGTTTCAATACTATTAGAGACCAGTTTATACTGGTTTTGTTTCCACTGACGTGCGGTCGACCGTACTTAGCCGGCGGCAAGCGGAACAGAAAGGTAGACAATCAGCGGCGGGGGCGGCCCTCGCTCGCGCCGATCACCAGTCAACACCATCGTTAATAGTGGACTATCTCATTTCATCACTATATTGTTGTTATCATCATCATCAGCAGCAGCCCGCACAAGTCCACTGCTGGACACAGGCCTCCCCCAAGGCTCGCCACTGTATCCAAAGTCAAAGTCAAAACTATTTTATTGTATGTAAGTACACTGGGTACATTTATACAACGTCAATTTTTTATCTACCACCGCTTCCAAGGTGTTATATAGAGCTATATCCGATCTTCCGTTCTCCGCATCCAGTCACTGCCAGCCGCCTTACGCTGGCAAAATTATAGTAGATTAATTAGGTACCATTTTCTTTGTTATACTGAAAGTTTCCTCAATAAATAAAATAAAAAATTAATCGGTCCCCTGTGGGAATCGAACCCAAGATCACGTTCGTTCGAGTCGAAATAATTGTAAGCAAACCAATGAAGCGTTATACGGAGTGTTGGGTTTCGAAATAAAACTATGCTTCTCGCTTAACCATAAGATACTCGACACCCTAATCCCTCTAAAGCACTTCACACCTGGTAAAATCAATTCCTTGCATTAAATACATAGAGTTAAGATCTCTTTGGTGCGTGCTCGCGGCCCCTTATAGAGGCGTAAAAAAGCATTCTATGGGTGTCAAAATCGTGTCAAATGTATCACAATATCAAAGAAATTGAACCTAAGTTCAATTTATTTGCCATGGAACTAATATGTAGGTACTAGTTGTACGTAGTACAGTCGACTGCAGGTCAGTGGAAACACTTTGACCTTGAGCTGGCCTAGCCTATTAGGGAGTTCCAATACTATGAGAGACCAGTTTATGCTGGTTTTGTTTCCACTGACGTACGGTCGACCGTACATATTATTAGTTCCATGTTCTTTGCATAATACTGTGACTCACACATTCTCATTTTCAAACTCCAAATACCTCCTCCCTCTACACCGCTTCCTTTGTCCGCACCCCCCCTGTAAGTGGCACCATTGGTTCCCATACTAAATATGCAAGATGCAGTCGATATAATAAGCGCACGCGCCACCAAAGAGATTCGAACCTACCTGATTAAATAAAACATTATTATTGCAATAAAAATAATGCATTTACCAGGAACACCCCCCTACTACCGGAAAATATTTCCATTCTATGAATGAAGATTTGTTGCAAATAAATTACCAACATCAAGGTATAGAATAACAAGCCCATCCTTTCATCTAAACACGAATAATTTAATTTTTTTCAACGACGACGCACTTATTCAAAATATGGACCCTCTGTTCTGGAGTTCAGTCCCCCCGGCGCGGGCGCTTTGTTGCTGCAAGTTAGATAAATGAGACTTTTTACTCATTGTCGAGACAGGCATTGTGGAGTAGAACTGGTTTTGAACAAAACTGCTACCAAATGTTCTACTGTGACGATTATATGATTAGAATAAACGTCAAAATGCTTGGCCAACCGTCTCTCGTAGTACAAACAAAACGGTTTTTTGCAAAATACATACTATATATAAATTGTCTGAATGATATTGTTGATGACGTAGATTTTTTGGGTTGTCTAGAAGAATCGCTTTTGGTGATAAGATCGCGCACGTGTGCGCTACTGCATTATTTTATTTGTGTTAGGTAAATAAAGAGGCATGAATTGAATTGAATTTTTAAAACAAAACATTAGTCCGTCTGTCTGTTAAAAACTCATAAAATTCAACCGATTGGACTGTTTAGATATTATGTGTAAAATTGCTTGTGAGAAAAAATCAGGAAATGTGTATTTTCTGAGATATGAAAACGAAAATTGAAAAAATAAGTATTGTGAAATGTATGTGTACCTACTTAATATGTAAAAAAGCGCGAAAGCAAATTAAATATTAAAAAAAATTGTATGAGTCTGTGTCACTTGAATTAAATAAATATTAAATTAATTTAATACCTCTATGTACCTAGCTTGTTACAAGAAATCATTATAAACCGAACATATATTCTATTCTACAAATCCCCTGTAGAGTCCAAGGAGAGACAGATGCGCAGTATCCGTATAAAAATGTGTCGATAATAGAGTTGTCACAGACACCTATTGACATTGATTCGAGTGATGGAGCGGAATGATAGAGTCGTTACGCTGTACATCACATCACAGGGACGGGAGATGGTTGACAAGCTGGTCCATTGTCAGTGGGACCACCCCGCCCCACCCGACGGTGGGACAGGCCGCCCCTCGCGGCGCTGCGGTGTCATGCAACGCCAATAATCATGCAAATCTTGTGGTATAAGTGAGAGGCGATGTCTGATCGATTATCTTTTACTAGTTAAAAAGCGTCAGTGGCCCAGGGGATAAGACGCGGCCTATGATATCGAAAGGTCCGAAGTTCGATCCCCGTCTGGACCATGTACCAGTGGGTTTTTTCTCGAAACTTAAGTACATTTTACTGACTGCGGTGAAGGAAAACATCGTAAGGAAACCTGCATACGCCGAAGAATAAATTCTTAGGCGCATGTGAAGTCCATCAACCCGCACTGGGCTAGCGTGGTGGACTATAGCCCGAACGCCCTCGTTATGAGGGTAGGCCTGAGCCCAAGCAGTGGGGACATGTTAATAGGTTGTTGATGATGATGATTGATGAGATCGCTTTGAGTCCTTGGATCTCTGCCGGGGAGTGAATATAGATGAGATCTGATGTGGTGAGATACGTCTCCGATCAGGGAAGTCGTTCAGAGTTTCACGTCACTTAGTTAGGTCAGTGACTCCGCCAACTCGTGTTACTTCCACCACGGACCGCGGCAATAAAATGTCGCACTACAACTTATTGTTGCACTTTATTTGTGTCACTTTGAAGTCATTGTCGGACGAGAGGCGCTCAGCTTTCCGAGCACCTTTGTGTGACGGAGTTTGTGACGCACCTCCGGTATTGTATTGGCTATGATGAGTTGTTGCCGATACATTTTGCAAGCGGGCGCCTTCGGGACTTCGTCCGCGTTAAAAACATTTTAGTAGACGTTTTGCTTCTGTGACATTTTAGACTTTCTGCAAGTTTAGTAGGCACAGCATCCACCATAGCTGAGCGGAGAGGTGTGTATCCGACCAATAGGATGTAATATATGTTCCGCTCAGCTCCATAACAACACGTATCTCCTTTATTCTGTGTCGCAGTTTTAGTGGACCGGGCCTCTGATCATAAACTGTTATTTACTCTGTGACAAAGCTCATAAAATCCATAAGTACCTACCTATGTATGTACCTACGTACACAATTAAAAACCAACATCAATAGAACAATCAATCGTAATAGAACAACTAAGCGAATCATCGTACATCTGCAGAGCTTTCAAAGAATGCGCCGTCAAGGAACAATAAGCTTTTCTACCAGCGGGCGGGTGGTTAGTATACCTATACTATACTATAGTGTGTGCGGCGGACAATGGGTTGGCGTTAATGCCATTGATTAAGTTCCGACAATCACAATTTAATGGAATAGTGGTGTAAATATCCGAAGAAATTAGCTTGTTATCGACCTAAACTGAAAATGAGCGATTTTCCAATAGGTATTCTTTTTTAAAGACGGCAGATCCAAAATTTTTATAGCATTGAAATGTCAAATACGGCAAAAACGTTGGCAAAAGCCTGTGACAAAGCCATAAAATCAATTTTTTTCAATTCTGCATATAGAATTTGGCATTTTTTGAAATGTATATTTTAAACTGTTGGGTTAACAAAAGTACCAGCGCTGGAAAAGGTACAGGACTTCATTACTTGACAGTTGCAATTCAAGATTTTATTTTGTGACTATCGACTGTTTGTATCGATAAGTAAACATCGATGTCGTGTGCGCTGCGCACGCGCTGTTTGTTGTCGTAAGGTCCGATTACGTCGCGTGTTTTGTTTAGATCGAGCCCGAGATTTGTCGGCTCCATTTTTGTTCGTGGACAATGAAATTGGAGAAACTCTTTGTTGTCATTGTTTTCACGGTGTGGGGGCATTTGCCGAATTGGGCTTGACGTGCAGTCAATGATGCTTCCTGCCGCCGCCATATTGTGCCATTCGCCCAAATAGTTTCGTGAGGTAGCCACTGTTGGTCGGCACGTTCCACTGGGAACCCAGTATTTTTCTTTAGTAAAAACATAGCTAAATCTATGTATAACTGCAGAAAAGTTGTCTGTACAAAAAAAACATTTACAAAAAATTGCGGGTACCTAATATTTTGAATTAATTTGTTTATCGTATGAATTGAGTAATGAATGACGTATTGTGTACCAACGCCTCGTGCTGTGCCATCCGGCCTCGAGTGTAAATGAAGGACCAACTTAGCTCAAATTGTACTACTATGAATTATGAGTGTGTAAAACAATCGCCTAGTGTAAAAGAAAGAGGCGTAAAAAACAATCATCTCACCTGCGCGCGCGGCTGCCGGTCTTGATTTAATCAACGGTTTTTTCGGCGCATCCGTTATAAAGGGTGCGACTAGTGCCGGTACGGTCGACCGCACGTCAGTGGAAACCAAACCAGTATCTACTGGTCTTTCATAGTAAAATTCCCTAATAGGCTAGGCCAGCTCAATGTCAAAGTGTTTCTTTTTTTGACGCGCGGTCGACTGTACGTGTCAGGGCAGGATGCAGAGGCGCACCCCTACCGTGACGCGGCCCGGTAAGGGTGCCGGCAATTAACATTTGATGTGCGATATTATTATAGTTAAAGAAGTTGCATTTAACGTTAGAAGAACGGTGCATGATTGAAGTGAGTTAAAAGTTAAACTGTCCAACCACCGCATACATCGTTTATTTACGACATGTAAATACATATTTTTTGGTGTACCATACATTTTGCCATTAAATTCATATTTTGGTCCACCCTCAGATCGCAAATAAATCGTTCCCTGGCATACCAAATGATATAAAAAAGCAACTCGACCCGGAGGAGATCACCATGCGTTTCCTTCTAATGTAAGGATGCGAATAATCCTACAGTCAAACAATTCTCGTCACGGACACATTGATACATTTCTTCCAGTATTGCTTTATGATGTCATGAAGATCGTCAAACGAATGCTGCATGGAGAAGAGTTGAACGCGCGCGATTTCTCCCGCGTCGGGCGGCGCGCGGCGCGGGCGCACGCCGCGGGCTCCGGTCCACTTGTTCAAACATTCGCAGCTCCATTTCACGGTATCAGACTTCAGCTGCGCCGGTAATTGCACTATTATTATCTGACTTGGCCGCCTCTTTCATAGCTTCTCGGTATCAACAGAGAAAATCATTGAAAAATGCGTATTTCTCAACACCACTTTCCAAATATACGGCATCGCTATTTCCAACGATCCATAACAGATAACGGTAGAAGTTTTGATTTATTTTGATGTAATTCAATAAGATCTTTCATCGACAAAAATGCGTGGGACGACAAACTGTTAACATTTTGATCGGTCTTTTGTCAGAAACTAAAATAGAAATGATTTAGATGTAGCCTTCCGACTTTGACCAGTCCTACCAACCAATGATAGTTCATCACATACAGCACAGAATATTTAATAGTTGCTATTAGATGGTCATTGACAAACAAAAGAATCACAGAAGAATCCTCGTCTCGGAAACCATTCAATAAAAACTATACAATTAAAACTTTTAGAATGCCATAAGTACATACGAAAGTGATTGTTTAGTGGAACAATTGTGGGTACAGATAGTTTTCCCATGAGATAGTTATTCTAAATGTGTGCACAGGTATGCCTAGCCGCGCTATGAACTTGGGTCTAATGAAAACTTGGCATAAAATATACAAAACAAATATGTAGATGATATAAATTAGAACATAGCAAACGTTTAAGGCTGGCATTGACTTCTTTGAATCACAAGCCTCAAGAAAAAATATTTTAAAAAATTGATTCAGTTTTACCAATATCCACTTGAAGTCTTTAAACCTTCGACCAATATAAAATGGATAGACCGGCTTAGCACATGTGTTACAAGCACATAAAATGAAGCAGTCGCGAATTACACTACCCGATTACATAGGTACTTAATATAAGAGTCGAGTTGATAACCACTTATTAAATGAATATACACATACCTACAACAAATCTTTGATTTTAATTGAGAGTAGACTGACAGACACGAAATGCGTGCGCTTACTTTAAACGCTTCAAGCTATTCGCATATGGCTGGTCTACTCACTTTATATTGGTCGAAGTCCGTAACTAAATAGAGATCTATCTCTATTTCGCCCGTTAGATCTAAGAGAGAGGTGAGATTAATTAACTAAAAACGTATTAATCTCGTTGACTGTCATTAAGTCGCTCGCATGACACTGTTATATCACATCAGGAAACTAAATTAATGTGTAAAAACCGTATTAACTTTGACAGCCAGCTGCGCTCGCGTGCGGTGCGACGCGACGGGATGCGCAGGCGCCGGTACTCTCGCGCATTTGCGTAATTCTCCGATAAACCGACTTTTTGTCACCGTGGGATCGGATTACACTGCAATGCTTTTTATTAATTCCTTACTTACTTAAGTTTAGTCAAGTAGGATTATTAGTATACTTATATATATCTCTATACTTCTGGCTAGTCATCGGGGATTAAGTAAATGACTAGACTCTACTTAAAGTTAAAGTGGACATTAAAAACCGGATCGAGATTTATTGAGTACTAGCTGTTGCCCGCGACTTCGTCCGCGTGGATTTTGGAAGTAGGTACCTATCTCTGCTATGTACAGACATACATCGTCTAGTTATAATTTTCCAATGGTAAAATGGATCATTCTAAGTACCTTCACCAAAATTTAAGGTATACCATACCTTCAGGAACAAACTATGAACACCGTATCCAATTTGGTGAAGACAGATAAAAATTTAAAAAATTGTTGTTTTCACTTCTATTGCTCATAAGACTTCTCATATCAATTTTTATTATACGTGTGTATTTTTTAACTAATACAGTATGGGCAAAACCAAAACCATAGGAGATACAGGGAAACTGTCTTAGGAACCTCTAGGTATTTTTTCGTGATAACAATTTTGACATAGTAATCGGAGCAGCTGGAGTTCGGGTGGCATGCATGAATAAGTAGTAAGTTCCTAAGTACATTGCACAGTCTGTTTTATAAGAAAACATTTTATTAAATTTGACTAACTTCTGCTGCTTGGATTTTTTTCTTCCGATACAATAAAATGATCCCTACATGAAACTGAGTCGAACCGCATTAAAAAAAATATGTGCAAATTGTCTCATTTTTATGGACAACACACGCTTGACCAAAAAATTTCTATGTCATAAGACACTTTCCCTGCATCTCCTATGGTTTCGGACTTGCTTATACTGTCCCAGTTAAAAAAAACACTGATATCTCCTATGTCTATGACATCGTCTTGTTACGTTAAATGATTTATCTGTAAATGACGATAACTTTTTTCGCTGTTATACGATTTCAATGAAACAAAGCCTATAAGTTGCGCCAGGCTGTGCTTAATCTACCTGTGAAAACCGCAAGAAAATCCGTTCAGTAGTTTCGGAGATTAGCGATTACAGACAGACAGAAAGACAGAAAGAAAGAAAGACAGAAAGACAGACAGACAGAAAGACAGAAAGACAAAAAAAATTAAAAACGCTTTTTTGTGTTCTGTTACTCTTTTCTTATCGTCCACACTCATTTTTTTATAAATTTATTCAAAGTACAGACACACGATTTCTACAGATTTATTATAAGTATAGAAGATATAGAAGTTTGAATTTTTATAAGCAGCTCTTAAAAGCGAAGCTGCCAGCCAGAGTGTTCTGACGTTAATCGTCTCATAACTCTCCTGTTTAAAACTATTATGTACCTAACACAGACCTAGGTCGGTACTAAATTAAATAGGTACCTACCTATGTAATGAAATCACAGTTTTAAAAGGGTACGTCAAGTCGCCTTAAGTCATACAAAGGTTGGTGAATTTATTTGCTTTTTCATTACTCATACTCTGAAAGTAGGTCTGCAGTTGCCTGAGGAGCGGGTTGAAAGTAATACATCTCAGCCCTAGGGAGAATCGCTTTAAACTGACAGCTGTCAAATTATATATAAAAAAACTAGTACTATTTTGACATTTCTATTGGACCATGATCCAACTGTCTATACAGCCACTCAATTACAGCGCGATGTAAAATTGAAATAACATAAAGTTATGTAATAATTAAAGAATATATATTTTTAAATGACTTTATTATAATTATTACTGTCAACTATTTCTTTAAAATAACATAGATTTGGGCAATATATTTACCATTTTTTCAATGATGGAAATGAAAAATAATGGCAGAACAGTTGGCCGGCCACAGAAAAAAAAACAAAGTAGACGGGAAAGCAGCAATCCGATCTTCATTTGTTTTTTGGAGTTGTAGAGTTTTGTTTATACTTCCGTATAGCAGAGATTTGTATTAACACTCATTTTGTTTTTGTTTTTACTTTCAGTGTATTCTTAATGAAAAGCACAGTGTTTCCCTCGGGTTCAAGACTTATTTAGAGGTCCCTCGAACTATTGGCGCCCTCGCTACGCGTCGGGCGCCAAACCCCGTCTCGGGACTTAAATAAGTTACTTTCACACCTAGGTTAACAATGTACTATTAATATTTGTAGTGATTTCTTGTTGACATTATTAAGTATGTATAATCAACAATACCTTAGTATTTATACCTTATTTTTTCCTTAGCTGTCTATCTTCGTCTACGTGTGCGTGCAAGGTACTGATGTAGTAGCATAAACAACCCCGGCTAATTTGGTACAATAGCCGTGTGTGAATTTGTCCAAAACATTATTATTATTATAGTTTGAGAACTGAAGAACCTTTTCATTCCGCTACTCACTCTCTCTACATGTCGTTCGTTTTTTCCACCCTGTAATAAAGCATCTTGCACATGCAATGATTTAACTGCAAAAGCAGTCACGACATGTTATTTCTCTACACTATTATCAGTTTTTACTTGCATGGAGAAAACTTATGCGATTCTCTCCTCGTCGAGTAGTTAGGTATAGTCCGCGGCGCGGCGGTCCGGTGCGATGCGCCCGCGCACTTTCCCTCGCTCTCATTTGAATACGCCTCGCGTTATCGCGATCTAGTCAATTATGGCGCCGGCGTCGAAGAGAACAATCTTCTTATGGCTATGGCTAGACTGGACAATAAAAATATGCCGTGCCGTTGCCAAAACGTGTTTGTCGTAGCGCCCATAGACTTAGCTTAATTCTATATCTATGGTAGATCCAATGTTGTTTGGAAAAAATCGTTTAAAGCGACAAGAACGCCTTACTAGAGGTAAATTGAAAATGCAGTTCTAGAGCGTAGGAGGATCGGTATCGGACGCCCCTCCGCCATCGCCAGGTGGACCGGCGACCTAAAGAAGGTGGCCGGAGGCGGCTGGCGGAGGACCGGAAGCCCTATTTTTGAATCGTTATCCTCGCTTCGAGCGGTCGATTCTACAAATTTTCTGTCGACATCCGATACAAAAATCAGTAAAATCGACCGCTCGAAGCGAGGAGAGCGATTCAAAAATAGAGCTGTGGTGGCGTCCATTGAGGATAAGGCATAGGCCTTATCCTCAATGGCCTATGACCAGCAGTGGACGTTGAAGGGCTAACTTGATGATGAAATGCGTCCAAAATCGTAACTGCATTATTTTCGACAATAAAGTATACCAGAGTAGGTAAAACTATAATAATAATAATAATAATAAAATTATACTTAAGATTTAATTGAATAGAGATAATAATAATAATAATAATATATGTATAAGTACCTATATCTACTCAAAACAAAAAATTAATTACAACATGAACCCTGAAAACATTACACTCCTTTTATGAGGCAGTCGTGCAATAAAGGCCGCCTTAAAATTTTTATATCGTTAACAACGCGAAACATCCTGGCATTCTGGATCTAATGTCAACTTAACATTACACCGAAAATGCCAGAAGGTTTCGCTTCAGCGGCTCCATGCACCTAGTACGTGTGAAGCTATGACCAACGTGGAATGAGACATGAAAAAGAATGTAGTCACCAAAATAAATGGTAACTTAAATGCATTAACGAACATCAGAAGTCATAAAACAAGGGTCATTAATTTTAATGAGAACTATCACCTGTAAGAGTAAATCTCCCAGTCGTTAAGTTCACCATGCGTCAGCGTTACAAGATTCAAAACACGATAACAGAGTTGTAAAAACTCTTGTATCCGAAAATCGCTAGAATGACTGTACGGTCGACCGCACGTCAGAGGAAACAAAACCAGTATAAACTGGTCTCTCATAGTATTCAAACTCCATAATAGGCTAGGCGAGCTCAAGGTCAAAGTGTTTTCACTGACGTGCGGTCGACTGTACCTACCAAAGAATTATGAACCGACACGCAAAATTTAAATGGCTGCTTTAAAAATGTTTTTGGAAGTGCCTCGGTTAAATAAAATCTTCGTCTATACAGGGTGTCACAATTCAACAGCATACATAGTATTAAGTTTTAATAATTGTAATTTGTGTTGTAATTTTTCCCAATTGTAAATCATTAATAAAAAATTTTTTACAAATTTTCACTTAATTTTCGTATCTCGCTGATTCTCGCTGTATCTTGATTATTTTTATACATAATTTACATAGAGTTAGGACTTCTTTGGTGGGCGCTCGCGTATGGGAGTAGTTTTTTTTTCCTTCAAGATACCTAATCTACTTTTCCGAAAAGGACCGACTTTTCACTGAGGCCATATTTATTTAGTTATGTAGGTATTCTAACTTTAGTCATGACCTTTGCATCTATAGGGTTCGCATTAAATTTTAGGACATCCTGTTAATCTAAACTAATTTCGACAGCCCGAGTCTTCGAGTAATTTCGAACCGGTTTTCTACATGGGTTGTACCGAGTGTACCTACCTATAGGTACGTACAGATATAATAAACACAACTTTAACCCGAATATTTAAGATACGACTCATTTTATATCCGAAACAAGCCACGCAAAATTCGTAAAAGAAATGAAACAATTTCTTCTATCAGAGTTACTTTATAGGTAAGCATTACAGACGGAATTTTTCTACTAACATAGTCTTGGTATTTAAGTTTAATGGATAGATACTTACGTACCTACATCATTCATTACACACTAAAAACTTTTTGAAATTTTGTCTGAAATTTATAAATAATTAATAACTTACCAAAACAAAAATCAAAATCCGTTTGGCGCACTTTTATCCGGTAAAGCACAAAAACACAGGTAGGTACCTACTCACATAAAATATGCAAACAAAAATAACACAAATTAGTAAGTTCAACACTTTAAACAAACTTTTAAAAGTCCGTTGTGCCGGGATCGGCTGCTGGCGTCTCTCTACTGGCGTAATTACTGGTAATGGCAAGCGGCAGGCGCCAGCGCTGGCGCTCGCGAGTGGACTGGCCCGACGACGCGCCCGCCCGCCCGCGGCACCCGCGGGCTTTGTAGTTCGCTGTAGTCCGGCAGCCACGGGTCTAGTTTTAACACTTGGTGCATTAAGATAGAAGGCGCTTCTTCCACGAAATTTAATAAACAAACATAACGGGATTAATTATCTGTTTTTAACTACGCACGAAATCAAAATTTAACTTAGGTAACAATAAAAATACGATGGGTATATGGGGATGGGCGTCAATAACCACTCCACATATAGTAATTCTCGTTTATTACATACACATTGTTTGGAACAGATATTTGCACGTTAGACATAAGACGATAACATCAAATTAAATCCGACAATACAAGTCGCGTTCGAGTTGTCAAACGCAATGGCGTCGGCGGACTCGTGAGAGACGACCTCTAGCGAGCTTTTACGGAAACTCTTGAACTAATCGTTTGGAGCGCGGGATTCGCCACAGGTACAAACAAAAACGTTTCACGTAAAACGCTGCTGCTGTACCGTGTACAGTCTACTCCAATTTAGAAAACGGAAGATGCTATATCTACTACAAAATTTTCAGAAAAATATATAGGTAAATATTTTCACGTAATTTCACGGAAAACATATTTTTGTTTTGTACATCACCAACCTGTCTGGTCCTTGGATAGGTATATCAAAAACTACTAATTTCAGCCGTAATTTGAATAACATAAGTACCTAATATCCACAGAACACGGAAAAAGCTAGCTACGCTCAGGCTCGCTACGTGATAATATCCTACAAACTAAATGTAAAATCGCCTGACAATGATAAAATAATTGAAATTAAAAAATATGTGAAATATTTTAAAAAAAAGTAAAAAATATTATTTTTCCTTATGATGGAAAATGGAACCCCTAGAAAGATGTTTCGTTCTCTTTTCTAAATCTTCCGCGAGACACAAACCAAATATTTAGTGCGGCAGGCGGTGGAGTAGTCGCGGTGACCCCGCGCGGGCCGCGCTCGTGCGCGCGCGCCTGCCCCCGTCCCGCGCGCCCGCGCACCCCGCGCCCGCGCCCGCGCACCCGAGCCGTCACCCTCACAGGTCATCCTTCTAATCAGCCATATTTTCTTCTTATTATATTCTTACTGCTGAATAGGTTAATCGTCGTAAGCACTATCATAACTAGTAAAATAATTAACTATGTTATCATATCACAGAATAAATTGTGTTAATAACTTGTACAGCTCCATAATTTTTTTAGGTTTCCTGAAATATCTTGCTAAAGAATTATTTTCATGAAATTTTCACATTCCTACGTATCCCATTGGACTTATTAACCGACATTTTGAATAATAAAAAAAACCAAATTCGAAATTAAAAATTCTCTTCATGAAAAATCTTATAATCGAAATTCGAAATGTTGAATTTTAAATTTTTTTCTAAAAATCGAAATAAATTTTTATTCATTATTTTCGACCATTAATCTTCGTATAGCGGCCAGTCTTATCCATCGTAAAAAATTATGTTGGGTATAATCATTCGTTTGAGTCTCCTCATTTCCTGCAAAATGTATGGGAGAAGCTTTTGGGATTTCTGACTTTTCTAATACACATACTAATATAATATATGTCTAGTACTCTAACCTTGGTCCAACCAATATAGCGTTTCGACCTTTAGAAGAAACGGGATCGATTGGCATTTAAAAAACGTGTAAATTGCCCATTTCCTTGCTAACTGTACATTTTTTTCAAAATCTGTGAATGCAGGTCAAAATGTTTAAAAAGTTAAGGACAGTCTCCAAATAACGTTTCTAATTGCAACGGTTATAGTACAGTCGACCGCACGTCAGTGGATACACTTCGACCTTGAGCTGGCCTAGCCTACTAGGGAATTTCAATACTATGAGTACCTTACCAGTTTACACTGGTTTTGTTTCCTTGACGTGCGGTCGACAGTACCTGCCCCATCTCAAAAATCCAACCGGTATAGGCGATCCATTAAAACGTGCGTTTTGAACCAACAAACGCACAACAAACCTTTAGGCATTTGCAAACCGATTACTCATACTGTCTCATTACCCCGACCCCGTCTAACTCCGCTGAAAGTCCGAGATGAAGCGACATAATGCCAAGTTTTTGTAGGATTGTTATAATTTAAATCATTACTCATTGTAATGTACAAAAAGTGATAGTAAAAACCGGAGATTGTTGGGCGCCACGCGTGAAATTACTACGACAGGGCTGACTCACCGTGACTCGGTCACTACGACCATCTTGTACGGTCAACCGCACGTCTCTGTGGACACAAAACCAGTATTAACCTGGTCTCGCCAAGTATTGAAAAGCAAAAGCCTAGCCAGATCAAGGTCAATGTGTTTCCACTAACGTGCGGTCAACTGTACTATGCACTACTATGTATCTTTATACCTATATATCTTCACGCTATGTCCCTGGCGGGGTAGTTAGTGTGTGGCCCGTCATCATCAGCCTGCACTAGTCCACTGCTGGACATAGACCTCCCCCAAGGCGCGACTGAACCCGATGTTCGATTCTCCGCATCCAGTCACTGCCAGCCGCCTCACGCAGGTCGTCGCTCCATCTAGCCGGGGGGGTCCCACACTACGCTTGCCCACGCGTGGTCTCGTGGTCGTCCTGTTATGATGTGAAGTATAAGGTTGCGCCGGTTGCGTTTCATTAAGTACAGATAGAAAGTCATAAACCACCTTTGCATTGGAACCCTAATTAAGCATATGTAAATATCAATACAATGGTAATTAAGTTGTCACTGAAACACAGTTGCATGTCCGGCTGTCTGTCCGTCTGTCAGCCGTACGATTTCTACAGGATTGCGTTCCGTACTACACACGTCCGAGTATATCGATTTGATTAATGACATCGGAAACTGTTAAAGCGATGTTTTAAACATCAACTTTATTTACTTAGAAAGTTACATGAGACATGAATCGAAGCCCTAACTCCCAAACTAGTCAATTACAAACACATAATTTACAAGTTGACAGATAACATACTTACAATATAGTTTTAGAATTCATTATAGATACTTAGCTACCGCTAACAGGGCCACTGAAGCTCACCACATATTAATGCATTTGCACAATTGCTACGCTAGGATTCCCGGTCGGGTATAGTAGCCAATCACAGCGGCGCACAAATGGGAAAAATAGCAGCGAGACCACGATTCAGCAGCGAAAATATCATCAAAATTTACACACAGTGGCGCCTGTGGGCGAAGTGCGACCATATCCGAATAGAGTAGTTTTTTTTTTTTTTTTGTGTTATTGGCAACTGTGGTTCCTCTTAGGGTGCGTGAGGAACAATACTGCCAGTGTCAAGTGATTAAAGCATGTAAATTATTTACAAAGAAAAATAAAAAAAGAGTTTTCCGAGTTTAGGTACTAACTTCTGATGTCTTTATCTGTAATTAAAATAAAAATATTGTGGTTAGTAAAACTATACTACAATTTAATTTCATGGGTGCTAAGGAATAATGCTAGGGCTCTAATGGTATTTTTATTTGTTAGGCTTAAAATTGAGACAATGTTAGCCGGTAGGGGAGCTTTGCATAGTTGCATAGTATAATAAAAGGAGGTAGTTGAGCACTATCCATCGATCGTGCCAGGCATAGACTGGCGAGGGAGGTGAACGTCGCTTCGTTACACATTCTGGTAAGTCAGCTCGTGACCACGGCCAGTGTAACCTAACGTCGGGTCGGGCAAAGGTAAATAAAAGTAGTTGGTATTGTTTGAGTGTATATATGCTTTGGTGAAGATAATATATGAGTAGGTATGACTAACTCCGCGCCCGTGCGGTACAGGGGCGCGGGGCGTGGCGAATAAGGGTCGAGGCAAACCAAGCGGAAAATTGCCCGCGCACTTTTTGACGTCATTGTCAACTATGAATGACCTCGAGCGTGAGGCGACGCCGACGTGCAGAAGGCATTTTACGATATGGTTCATTGGACAATACCTCAAAAAGTGCGCGGGCAAGTTTTCGCTTGGTTTGGACCAGTTTAGGGACTGCGTCCCGAAAGTGGTCCCGCCCCGCGCTTCTGTAACGCCGCGGGCGTGGTCTGCGTTTGCGGTCAGCCTATGTGGGACATACAATTATAAACACATGAACTAAGCAAGTACCTACGTAGTGTTCCAAATTCTAAAACCTACCTTTCCGCGGGCGGCGGCGGCGGGCGGCCCGTCACACTCCCATTGCGCACACGCACCCATTCCGCAGCGTACCGCGGGCGGTCGGCCGGCTGGTGCTATTACCTAGAATTGTCTAACGTTTTTAGGGTTCCGTACTATAAAAAGGAACCCTTGTTGGGCCGCTCAGTCCGTCCGTGGGACATGTAAAGGGGTGGATTAATAATTTTTTTGAGCACGAGGAGCCGAGGAGCGAGGCGCGGGGGGTATTTTCAAATAAGGCAGTGTTTCCGTGTCACCAACTAAACCAAAAACCTAAAGTTTAACCTAGAAACTTGTCAAAATGAAAAATATTTTATTGCATGTTAGTACACTGAGTACATTTATACAACGCAATTTTTTTGTCTGCCACTGCTTCCAATGTACCTAACACATGCACACAACTTAACTTGTAATCAAATCACCCGAGTGAACGTCCCATTTCTGGATATCCTGGTGATGAACCCATTTCGAGTTAAACAGTACACTGTAAAGTACGGAACCCTAAACCACGCGTGGTCGGACACGCACTTGTCCGGTTTTTATCCATTCTGCGCTGAATCACTGGCTCATTATCGCGAGCGACTTACTTCTAATTAATTGAGCTTTTTGCGTGTTAGTGGAAGAGAAACTCATTGCGAAGAGTTACTGGCGCACAGTTGAAATAGTTTACTGCTCATAAGCACAAGTGTGCCGTACATGGAGACTAAACTGCGTCAAAGCCTCGTAAATAACCTCGTGAATCGTAGCACGTCTCGCAGCGAGATTAAAGCTAATTAATATAAAGTTTTTTACAAAATCGAGTTCCCTATAAATTATATTTCTCTATGTCAATCACGCTGTAACGGCTGAACGGATTTTGATGAAACTTGGTACAGTGACATCTTATATGCTACAATAAAATCATATAAGATGCTTTTTAACGCGGATTAAGGCTTCCGCTAGTAATCTATGAAATAATCTACTAATAATTTTGATCGATTTCTTCAAAACTGTCAATTTTATCGCGAATAGGAAGACATATTGCATTTTATAAGGAGAAAATGATTTGTATGTGAAAGAACAAGCCTACAAAGAAAACAAGAGATCCTTACTAACGCTTTATTGTTCTGTATTACAAAATTGGATTACAGCCCACACTTCCTACCTTCTCTATTCCCAAGAAGACCGTGACCTTTTGGTATGAGAGGAAGAACTTGAGGAACCAGAAGAATGAGAAGCAGATCTCTCTTTTTTAATTTGTACAGCCTCTCCTTTCTTTTTATCAACAAATACGTTTTTTGTTTCTTTTTCACGATCATACCCTTTCTTTTTCCTTTTTTTGCTTCTAGAAACCCTTCGAGAAGAACTAGAACGACTTCGTCTGTAGGTTCGATTATCACTTCTGCTACTGTCGCTATCATAATGGCATCTCTTTTTTCCTTTAAAATTCATTTCTTCTGACTTATATGTAGAACTTCGTCTTTTTACATTTTTGTACACATCTTTTGAAGATGAATGATTGCCACTATGGTTGTCACCATAATCGCCAACATAATTCCCACTATAGTCTTCAGCGTTTCTGTAGGTGTCTATATTGTTTCTACAGTCCTGTCTGTCATATTTCATGTTTTGCTTGTTATTATACCACTGGTTTCTTCTTTCAGCTCTGCTATTATATCTACCAGTTTGCTGCCCATCTTTGTTCTTCCTCTGAGGGGACTGGTGCATATTCTTATCATACCTCCTATTATTCGGATCATCATTGTTGCGACGCGGTTGCCCAGATGAGTCTCTCCTATGCCTCTCTCTACTTGAATCTTTCCTATATCTCTCTCTAGAAGAATCTCTCCTATACCTATCGCTAGCATCACCTCTCTCGTGCCTTTCTTGAGAAGATTTTCGTTTGCATCTTTCTCTAGATGAATCTGTAGCCCTCTCTATAGAAGACTCTCTGTTATACCTTACTTTAGAATCTTCTCTTTGAGATCTTTCCTTGTACGCTTTTCTTTGAATTGTTTTATTTTCAAAACGTCTCTCATCTATTTTAGTTTCATTCTTTATATTTTTTTGTTTTGTTGAAAAACTGGAGGCATTCTTCTTAGTGGTGGTAACTGTACTCTGCCTTTTGTCCTTAACTTCACTTTTTGTGACTTCAGATTCATTGTTAGTGTTGGGATTAGTAAGTATCTCCATCTGAAACACATTTTTTTTCTTTAATTCAAAATATACTATGTATTAATATGGTCCAGCAGTTTTCGACCTCTGAGCTGATGATATAAGGGGAAACTTGTGAGCTGATGAAAGATAGATTACCGACATGCGAGCTGATGACAATTATGAGTACAGACTTGCAACTAATTTTCAATTCAATTTTAATTTCAGATAGAGTGCAGATCTGTGAGCTGATGACAAATAGAGTACAGTTACCCGCAAGCTCATAACAAATAGAGTATAGACCAGCAAGCTGATGACAGATAGAGTACATACCTGCAGACACGCGTGCTGATGACAGATAGAGTACCTACCTGCGAGCTGATGACTCCGCGCAGCACGTCCGAGTAGTTGCGCGCCTTGCCGGCCACGCGGTACTTGGCGCGCCGCCGCCGCACGTCGCGCAGCTCCGCCAGGATCTCCTGACGGCTGCGCGCGGTGCCCTTCTCACCCTCGCCATTTGTACTAGCACACACGAAAATAAAATATTATGTAATTTCAAGCATTTGCAATAGTTAATGGTAAATTTGTAATAATTGATTCATTGATAAATAGACGAAAAGATTTCTATTATTTCTCGGTTTAGCGAAAGCACGAGATCATTCATACGATTTTGTTCTTTGAACGAAATGAACCATTCATTTGACAATGACGTCAAAAAGTGCGCGGGCAATTTTCCGTTTGGTCTGCCCCGACCCTAAGTCAACGAGGTGGTGAATGTAGTTACCTAGGTAAAGCCAAGTCCGCCAGGTCATGGCAGGCGGGGGCGGCGTTCACGACGGCGGCGTGCACGGCGCTGCGCTCGTCCGCCGTGTACGCGGCCTGCAGCCGCTCCAGGGTCTGAGCGGGGACACGGCTGTGGCAGCCCCACCCTTAAGTCGGTTAAGGAAACTACTCATTAACCTATTCCGCTTCAAATATTAATATTATAGGTTCCTTTACAGAAATACCTCTGGTATGATAGTTTCAACTTTTTAGCAAACTTAAGCTGGCTTCACAGCTGTATGGGAGACCTGGCTGTGAAACCAGCCTTATAGGTACTCCCATACCCTCATTGTAAGTGAGGAATAAAGATATAAAGTTACAAAAATGGATTCCATCGTATTCGAAAATTTATATCATTTTTTAAAGCTGTCTGGACGGACCAAATACATTAGTTAGACCATTCGAATGTTAACTTTCTATACCACCATAGTGTATTGACGCTATAGCTCAATTGATAATTGCGTGGTCCCAAGCAATAATTTTACTAACTATTGCAACTGAAATCTTTACGTGTGATTGTTTACAGAGCATTGTTAAATTTGTTAACCATATGTTGTTTACTTTTGCAAAGGATACAAAAAGGATATACATGTTCAGGATCATAAAATATGTCTCAAAAACTGAAAAAAAATTACATAATCTCAATATTATACTAAAAAAAAAAGTAATCAGAAATAACAAAACACATTGCATGTTACATACCTATTTTGAACAATGGATCACTTTTTGATGCTTCGATTATTATTCGCTTGATGTCATCATTATCTAAAAAAGAATGAAACAAATATGTTGGTACAGTCAAGAACACATCCAAGTGTCAACATGTGTAGTAAAAAAGTGTCAAATCCGGCTATGGATACAAAATTGGGCTATGTGGTATTTGTAGGTTCCCTTACTTTTAAGTATAAATGACCCACTTATTGATAATAGGATAAATAAAGTCGGTTACAAAATTGATTAAGTGGTAACAGGGTCACTAGATGGCTATTGTATATGCTGCAGAATTTCTTCTCTAAAAGTACAGCTTCCTCATGTTTTCCTTCATAAAAAAACATGTGATACTAAAATTCTGATTAGAGTGCACTTAGCAAAAAGCCACCATGACTGAATTATAAAAAAATATATTATTATTATTTATAAAAATCATACTAAGTTTTATAAGTGTCTCTGCTGTTGGATCGAATGGGTCGGGCAGTAATTTGTCCTCCTTGGAGTAACCCTCCTGCCTGAAGAAGCATTCCCGTTCGTGTACCTCTTTCCTGTTGGCTGGTATTCTATGACCAATATCGTGTTTGCACTTCACCATCCTGGTATTCTGAAAAAAAAAGGGTTTTGGAAACAAAAATTCTAAGTCCCCGCCCACCCATAGTGCCTCAAGTACTCCAACCAAAAGAAGTAAATAGTTTGTAGAGTTCACATAGGGCTCCCGTCGTGATAAGAATAGATAGGGGTTCCAGGTATCCATGAAACACTAACCTCTGTGAGACTCTTTCGATCCCATTGTAAACTCTGCAATATCATAGTCAATTCATTATCTATTCCCTCCACGTAGGATTGTAATTTGGACAACTCTTCATTTCTTGCGTCCATTTTTGCCATTGTTTCTAAAGAAACCATTCAAAAATCACGGTCTACATTTTTGTACGCTGTAAAAAAAAATTCAGGTTACCGTACAACCTACAAAACTACAAAATATTACAATATCAATCAATCGCAATATGATTGACAGCTGACATGCACAGTGACAGAACTGACATAACCACAGATTTAAAAATGAATGAATGAGCTCACAATATTGGGCCAACACAACACTATCATCAGTAAGACACCATTCGCACGAGCGTAATTTCATCGTGCGATTTGTTTACGCCTAAATAGAACATTAAGGGCTTCTACTGGGCCGTTCGGACATGATTTGTTTTTGTATGTATTCGTAAAAAAATCGCTTTCAACGGGCGATGAAATTATGCCCATGCAAATGGGGCCTTAAGGTTGCCGACCATCCGGCCATTCACGAACAACAGGCAAGAAGAACGAAGAACTTTGTGGTCTAGCATTTTTTCTATACAGCTGACGGATTGACAGTAAAGTAAGGTATTTATTTTCCGTCTGTCTGTGGTTCTTTCGCCGCTGCACAAAAGGGAGACGTGTGATTTCATGGAATTTTCGTGTGAATGTTTATAAAAAATGGCAGATACAGAGGTGAATTCATGTCCTATAATGCTAAATTTACCAGCCTAGCAATGTACTGATACATTATTAACACTTGTGTCACCAGGTGCTCAAGAAGCTGAAAGATATACCATTTAGAATCCAGTCCGCAAGTTTGAAAGAAAGACGCAAGGTGGTTGAGGAGATCCAGGATGTCTTATCGTCTCCAGGTAAGAGAGCCCAATTCCCTACGTATTTTGGCGCAACTAATCTACTTAGGGCGACATGTACCTGTATAGTTATAGTTTTGGTAGGGTTATATTTCTCCCCAGCTGTATTGATCCATGCTCCCGGCCTGTTTGCATCTGAGCTGAGTGCATTCACCTCACTCAATGCATAAACCAAAAGATATGTACTTCATTCATAATAGTTGTCCTGTATTGACAGACCAATGAGAACAAATTTGTTGAATGTAAAGCCTAAAGTTTTTCAAAGGTTGTATTTTATTTAGATTTTTAGATTAAATCTTGTTCTTTTAATTTTATATATTTTACGTTCCCATCTTTAAGTAGTATAAAAAGATACCCAGATTGACTGATCTATCAACATACTGCTGCCTACTCTAGAACTTTTGCTTGGAGGTTCTTATATGACAAGGTTCCCACCGAGAAGAGATTTTTAAATTGAAATTCCTCAGACTTCTCTGGTAACATAGTATGATTCCTCTGGCATATGTTGAGCAGGTATTACAGAAGCAGCCGTGCGCTATGTATGCAGAGTGTTGACGTTGACGCTGCACCGCTACCGGGACTCCACATCACAATCATATGTGAAGAGTTTGCTGGCATACCTTGCGGCCAACCACCGCGAGTGGACGCTGCGGAACCTGCTGCCAGTGCTCCTGGAGATATCTGAGCAGCTGAGAAACACTGCCACTTCGTAAGTTTCCTTTATCAATACTATTATAGATAATTTATTAACATGTAAAAAATCAAAAAGAAATATACAAAACTAGAGTAGAGTACTCTACAATTTCTTCCAGACAAGGGTATAGGATATAAATACAGTATAAATTTTCAAGTGGGTGTGGATGACCAAATCCTAAACTACAAGCAATAGTGACAAATGATCAAGCGAGTCTCGGGGCCAATGTTGATAAAAACTAAAACTGCATCACATTTTTGAAAAAATAAATTCTGATAGTCAAGAATCAAACCTAGTGATTTTGAAAAAAATACACATTCTATATTATTTCACCCTGTATATATAAAAATCCAAGGCTTTATTAATTTAATATGCAATAAAATTACCATTTAACAAGAAAACTTCAACAAGCTTGATTTGTTCAATTCTAATTTAGAATAAAATACTTTTCTTTTTCAGTAAAAGCACATGCCAAAGTGGTGTATTCGCCCTCCGATGGACAACAGTGCTTGTAGAAGGAGCACTGAAGACTGAAGATGACGACGCAGTGGACTACAACACACTAGTACTGACGCAAGCCAACCTGCTGGCGGTTGTTACTGCTTACGGAGACAAGAAGAGAAATGACAAGGCTTATTCAATGGTGAGATAGCTATAAGAAAAGAAAAAAAATTATTATTGTCCCTTATAGAGCTAAAATAAAATCCACGGCAGTCCACTGTTGGACTAGATAGAACATGCAGAATGGGAGAGAAATGGAGTGCACTCGATCTCTCTCGCCCGTTCTGCATGTTTTACATAAATAAATAATGTTTGGACAAATTTACACACGGCTGTTTAGTCTCAAACTAAGCCGAAGCTTGTACATGGGTACTCGACAACTGATAAACATACTTAAATACTTTTAAATAAATACTATCTTGCTCCGGCTGCTTCATGGAATTTTAGACTTTGTCCCAACACTTGTAACTGTACTAATACTGGTTGTCACATGTTTAGCTCCACACATCTTGGAGCGGGGTTGGCGAGGCGCGACTGGCCAGGTGGCCGGAGGTGCTCCTGGCGCAGCCCGCGGACGCCGGCCCGCACGTGTGCGTCACGTTCTCGGCGCTCTGCCAGCACTCCGCTAGCGTCTCCCAACATAAGGTATGTGGCTCCAGCTGCGTCTCATCATCAGTCGGATCTGAAAATATCATAGAGTTAGCATCTCTTTGGTTGGCGGCCGCGGCCCCATATAGAGGCGTAAAAGAAGCATTCTATGGGTGTCAAAATCGTGTCAAATGGATTACAATATTGTAACTCACTTGCACATTCTCATTTTCAAACTCCATATAAATTTGTATTAACAACCTCTTCCCGCTACTCCGCTTCCTTTGTCCGCACCCCCCCGGTAATTGGCACCATAGGTTCCGATACTAAATAGCAAGATGCGAACTCCACAAGGAGCGCGCGCGCCATCAAAGAGATACGAAACTTCTTGGAAAATAATTATAGCCCAATATAGGCAATGGTTATAGTCAACATCACGCTACGACCCTTTGGAGCTGAGTGAAAAGAAAAAAATGTCAGAAAATACGTATAAAACGCGGGCGAGACCGCAGGAAACAACTATTCGCATATATAATCGCCTACGTAGATTTGCCAACATTTTAACGCGTTAGACATGCGGTAACCCATGAGGCGGTTTTTTGACGAATTGCGAAAGACGCACTAATGGCCACAGATTTAACGCCATAATTATAGCGCATTTGGCCTTGAGTTAAACTGACGAAGACACTTGGAACCCTAATCCTTTTACCAACTCTGCTCCACCTTGGTATTGCTCTTGTAGTTTTCATTTATATTTCTTTCCACAGGCCAGAATGCTGGAATGTTTTATAAAGAGCCTGATCAGCGTGAAGGCCCGCCCCAACTCCAACTACATAATGGCGTGCTCGGACCTGCTACGGCTGCTGGAGCCGGCCCAGGTGCAGGAGACGCTGCTGCCCGCGCTGCACAAGGCCATGCTGCGCAGCCCGGAGACCATCATACACGCCGTGGGGGAGGTGCTCGCCAGTCTAGACATCTATTTGGACGGAATAGCTGTTGATATTGGGAAGAGTTTGATTGGTGAGTTGTACCGTTTTAAAAAATAACTTGTTTTCATTTTGATGAAAATATGTGGTTGCAACATTGGCCCTTTCTGTTGTGTGTCAGTGAACCTGCACTCCAAGGACGAGTGGGTGCGCAGCTCGGGCGCGCGCGCGCTGGGCCGGCTGGCGCGGCGCGTGCGCGCGGCGGCCGCGGCGCGCGCGCTGCTGGCGCACGCCTTCGACGCGTACCACGGCGCCGGCGGGAAGCTCACCTCCAGCGAGGACAAGATCGCCGTGCTCTATGTCAGTCATGCACTCACTCACTACACACACACACACTGTAGTATGTGAATTATAACACTTATAGTTATGTCGACTTAGGTCCGACATTTTTCGACCCATTCCCGGGGTTGGATTTTTTTATAAAACAATCAATTCACGATGTTTTAAACAAGTGTTTTTTTTCTTAGTGATCAATTTCTAATCGATCGGCGTGCCCTCATCAGAGGAGAGCCAGACGTCACCGCGGGGCGCCCTAATGTGGCACTCCAGTATATTTAATTTGCTTAATTGGTAGAATACGTGTACGTTTCTTGGATCTTCTGACGTAATAGAAATACGAAAGGTGCGTTTCGTTGCAGGGCGTGAGCGCGCTGAGCGATCTGGCCGTGCCCGACGAGGAAGTGGAGTCTCTGTTCGGCGAGGTGTGCGCGCAGACGGCGCGCGTGCTGGACAGCGAGTCGCACGAGCGCACGCTGGTGGTCGCGCTGGACGCGCTGCACGCGTGGACGCGCCGCCTCCACGGGCCGCTGCCCGACGCTATACTAGACATATTCAAGGTCATTATTATATGATTACTAGCTGTCTCCCGCGGGAACAGCTCTCATAAATAACTGTAAAGTTTCATCAAAATCTGTTTCGTAGTTTTTTCGTGAAAGAGTAACATACATCCAAAGATCCTTCTAAAATTTCGCCTTTTTATTATTATGTATGATAGGATTCACGGGGCTTGCACACCAAGGTAAATAACAATTATTCGTGTGTAAGACCTGTGAATAATATATAATAATGCACAAAATAAAGAATTCTTACGAGAAATATTTTCACTCGGGGGTGGGGTCAAATTGGCTGTCAAACTCGGACAGTTGAGTGGTTAAGTAAGATTTTTACGCGAGTATTGTTGCAGAAAAACCAAAGCGCGAAGAGCACGACGCAGACGGTGCGGTGCGCGTACGTGTCGCTGGTATCGCGCGCGCTGCGGCGGTGCCGCGCCGCGCCCGCGCAGCGCCACGCGCTCACGCCCATACTCGTCAAGGCCGTAGAGAAAGCGCAGCAGCAGCCCTTGCAGGTATTTATTTATATGCAAAGTGCTTACAGAAAAGAGCCCCCAGGAAGTGTCCGTGGTATTCCCGTGATTCGGTCCGTATCACCACGAGGTTGGAAACTGGACGGCAGATTACATACACTGTTCATAGACAAAATAATTAAAATCGGAATACTCCAGAGCTCGCTCCAACGGCCGTCGGTTCTGCGACAGATGGGGCCTGCCTGCTGCCTCTTTAGCTTAATAATCCTTTTCGCTATGACGGTAACCTTAGTTGGCAAAAGCTAGGTTTACAATGAAATGCATTGATTTGATTGTTATTTTAATAAATTCTCACATAATTATGACTAAATTGTAGACCAACTTTATGGACCTTCGAACCGGTGCTAGTGGTCCTTCGAACCGGATATAGTTGTGACATTGTATATAATTATATAATTAGTATCTAATGTATATCTATGCTGTGAAATTAAATAAATAAATAATAGTAATAATAATTGTGTTGCAGCACCTGGTGGTGAGCGAGGGCATATGCGCGATGCTGGCGCTGACGCTGCTGGACGAGGAGCGCGAGCTGGCGGCGCGCGCGGGCGCGAGCAGCGCGGGGAGCGTGTGGCCGGCGCTCGCGCATCCAGACAAGCACGTGCTGCTACACGACAGGATACTCGCCGCCGCACCAGACGATGGTAATTTGATTTACTTACCTATAGAGCAGTATAGTTGAATGGTTTAAAGTTTAAACAATAGCTTTAGTCTGTTCGCGGTCTGTCTGTCTGTCTGTCTGGGAAAATGTAGGGGAAATATATTTTCCTAAATAATACTGGTTTCAGGATACCTAAACAAATTAATTAACAGATCCCGCACTGTGTACGACGTACACTTTCCAACAATCATTCGCTATCGTATTATTTAGCTATTTTGCCTGACAATCAAGACACTTCGTGCTATTCGTAGACGTGGAAAACCACAAATAGTGTTCCAACAATCCAAATACTGCAGTTTTTTATGGGTAGCATTAGCCCCTTGCCATCAGATGGCCCGTCTGCCCATTGTCCACTTCAAACCAAAAATAAATTGTGAATCTCTATTTTATTGAAGAAAGCTACAATATTAAACTCACCAAACCCAAAATGGATGGACATTTTGCTAATCTGGTATAAAACGTACAAACCAACAGAACGTCCTAGTTACGAGAAATAACGTACTTAATTACACTATATCATTTACCCCTTTATAGTTCTAATACAGGTGGTGTTGCTATGCAGAACAGTGTTGGAGAACTACCAATGTGTTGCCAGCGAGAAAAACTCCCCCATTTACCGAGCTTTCGTACTAGTCCTGCTGTCTACTAGCAAGCCAGTGCGGACCGTCGCCCTAGAAGAGGTGAAGCTGCTACTGGCCAACAAGAGTAGAGCTCAATTGGCTACGTATCTAGTGCTCAAGTTGAATGAAGTGCTGGAGGAAGGCAAGATATTGAGCGGGAAGGAAAAGGTGGAGGAGAAAGGGACCGATGTCACTGGGAAGATGGTGCTCGACTGTGTTCAGGCGCTGTGTTCCTTTAGAGGTGAGATTACTTAGTTCTAACTAAAATTGCTATCTGTGGAGACCTATAATTGGCCTCGTATTATGTACTTTAGTTACGTTAATGTTGTTATTAGAGCCGATGGTCTTCCAAAACAAAATAAATAAATAAATAAAATAGTTTATATAATACCAGGATTCTCTAAAAAGGATTTGTACATATTACGTTGAGCAAATGAGTAATGAACGAATGACGACGCAACTAAACCGAGCGCATGTGAGTGGTAATAGTAGCCTGGGACGACATAGACTGATATACGAGGATTGGATAGAGCGGGTTCGCACAAGCGGACACGTGAGGAGCACTCGCGACCCGCGGCTTTCGTGTGTCAAGAGAATGATGAGACTGAACGAAGCGATGTCAGGATCGCGATACTTGGAGCTCCGCTCTTGCTGCCTACCCCGTCAGGGGCATCTTATCTTCTTAGGAGGCCAGGAATACCTGGCGACACTTCGACCCTATGGGATCTGTTGTGTCAAACCCCTGTCCGCCGAACGGTGCCCCAATCCGGTTTTTTTGGTGGACTTCACATACGCCTTAGAATAGTAAATACCAGTCTTTTGGCGTATGCAGGTTTCCTCACGATGTTTTCCTTCACCGAAAAACCTGTGGTATTATAATAAACCGTACTTTAAATTACGAAAAACTTATTGGTAAGGGCCAGGATCGAACCCACGGCCTCATGAACGTGAGGCGAGTGCACAACCAACTAGGCTACCACGGCTCCCGTCAGGGGCATAGTGTGAAGATATGTATGTTTTTAAATCTATTTTAAGCTAATATGTGAATACATATTCAGATAATAGATTACTTGTGAGGTCCGTTATTGTCGAAGATTGTGTACGAAGCGTGCAAGTTGTCTGTCCGTCAGAGTACCCGCTGGAGGAGTCGCAGGCGCTGGCGATAGAAGCGCTGCGGTGCTGCCACCACCCGCTGGCCGTGGCCGTCAACCGGCGCGGCTGGCTCAAGCTGGTGGGGTACCTGCGCCTCGACGCCAGGAAGCTGGTGGGGCTGTACGCCAACAACCTCAAGAACACCTACGTCAGCGGGTTCACGCCGAACGAGGTGAGACAGAATAAATGGTCTAGACAGACAGACAGATAGACGGACAACGGAGCGGAGTGATTCTATAAGAGTTCCTTTTTCCCTCTTTTGAGGTACGGAACCCTAAAAATACGTCCACACGTAGAAAGTATGAAATCTAAGCATAAAATAAAATCAGACGTTTAAAATATGTAAAAGTTTAAAAAGTTTTATCTGTTTCCTCATGCTCATGGACCTCAAAAATTAGGCCACTTTGTCCTAATTGAGTCACTTCGTCTCGGTCGCGCGCCGCCTGTTTGCGTCATTCTATCTCTCTCTATTAGTATCCTTATAAATAATAAATCCGATCCATTTCTTGAGTACGTAATGTAAGAACGTCACCCATGTACCGCTTGTTTCCTTTATATCGATGGCTGGCATATATAAAATGTAGAGTTATTCGTCCACAGACCCTATCGAACGTAGTATCAACGCTGGTCGCGACCAACTCGGAAGTGATCGCGGGCAGCGCCATCCAGAGCGTGCTGGAGACGCTGCTGGAGCCGGAGCTGCTGCGCGTCACCAGGGACGAGTACTTCACCTACCTCATGCCCGAGGGCGAGCTGTACGACAAGAGTGCCGTGCCGGGGTGAGTGCACCTCGAGGTGTTGTGCCGTGGCCAGCTGCTTGCGATACCAATGTAACGGGTGGGGCAAAAGTACTGACACTATAGAAATTACTGATGTTTTTTTTATATGACATCTAATTTCATTCTGATATTGAAAATTGTATAGTAAACAAATGTAAAATTCACTAAAAATTAACATGGACCGTTGTACTCCCCAAGAACAGCGCGCGACACTATGGACTTAGTGAGGTACGATTTTCCAGGCCGTGTTATCTCCCGTTTTGCCGATTTGCCTTGGCCTGCAAGATCGCCTGATCTCACCTGTCTAGACTTCTTTCTTTGGGGTTATTTGAAATCTCTGGTGTATGTGAACAAGCCACAGACTCGCAGCCCTAAAAGATAACATTCATCAAGAAATAAGGAACATATCGCAGGAAGTGTTACGGCAAGTTATGGAAAATGTCATAAATAGGCTTAAATGTGCATCAACTCTGGAGGTCACCATTTAAGAGATATCATATTCAAATCCTAATGCAACGAAATTTCATGGCACAAATATGCATAAATAAAAAACTAATTCTAGTTTTCTAATTTAGAAAAGAAGTTGTAGATGAACCAAATAGGGTCATTACTTTTGCGCCACCCTGTATATGAAAGAAACTGACTGAATAACTCGTTGAAGGTGGGTGGTTACATTTGTTCCTAACTGCCCAACCAGGTGGACAGCTCAGGTGGGCAGTTGGGAAGCCGGCTAAAACTACTGATCCGATTTGAGTCGGATATTTTTTTTTGTTTGAAAGCATGTGGTCTGACTTAAAACCTGGTATACTTGGTTTCAATCTTGGGGCTCAGGCCTACCCTCTCAACGAGGGCGTTCGGGCTATAGTCCACCACGCTATCCCAGTGCGGGTTGGTAGACTTCACACGCGCCTAAGAATTTCTTCTTCGGCGTATGCAGGGTTCCTCACAATGTTTTCCTTCACCGTTTGAGAGCAGTCAGTAAATGTACTTAAGTTTCTTGAAAAACCCATTGGTACATGGCCCAGCCGGTGATCGAACTCCGGACCTTTCGATATGGTGAGCCACCGTCTTATCTCCGACGCAACTGACGCTCTATACTGATACTTGGCTTATTGAAAATTATCCCTAAAGGGGTGAAAAGGGATGTAAAATTTTGGGAACAAAATTTGTAAAAGGAAAAAATGGGAACAAAAAATTACAGACCAAATTTACACGCCGCGGGCAAACAGTTACGATACGATACTTTTTAATGCGAACGAAGTCCCGGGGCATGGGCTAGTAATATATAACTTTGTATGTTGTCCCTCAGCAACGAAGACACGAAAGAGATGAACATGAAGCGGGAGAGCAAGGCGTACAGCTACAAGGACCAGCTCGAGGAGCTGCAGCTCAAGCGGGAGCTGGAGGACAAGCGCCGGCGGGAGGGGAAGGGCAAGGAGGTAACCAGGTCCCCGCGGAGTTTAATGGCGGCTGTGGGAAGTTGGCTGTCACTGTTCACTAGAGACGCTCATTCAATTTTAAGAAATAGTTTATTCATTCGATCAACCGAATCAAACTTTCAAGTTTTTGGACATCCCTATGTAGCACACTATTTCGCGTACGCATACATAGACTGTAAACACTGTCAGCGATGTGCAAACAATTTGTGACTATATTCAGTTCATTCAGTCGTCAAGAATTTCCATGGGTACTATACCACTACTATAGGCCCCGTAGAATTTTTTGAGGGTTGAGTGAATATAGTCACAGATTGTTTGCACATCGCTCACAGTGTTTACAGTAAATGTATGCGTAATTAAGCGACATAGTGTGATACATAGGGATGTCCAAAATCTTCAAGTTTGATTCTGTTAATCGAATCAATTAACTGTTTCTTGAAATTGAATGAGCGTCTCTAGTGAACGCTCGGCTCCCCTTTGACACCTAAAATAAGTGATTGCGCAAATCACACAACCGCCAAAAAATTCTACGGGACTATACCTACATTTGGTTTTTAGTTATCGATGCTTTTTTGAGCGTCTGTCTGATTGTTAAGTTGTAATCGTGTGGTAATTAACAGCAATGTTCTGTTGTGCTTGTCACAGGTGCCCTTGTCAGCTAAGCAGAAGGAGGCGATAAAAACACAGCTGGCTAAAGAGAGCGCCATCCGACAAAGGCTCACTGCGGTAAGCTATATTTTAGGATATTTTGAATTCCGATAATATATGTATACATACATGTATATCCCGCGGGGACGACCAACCAGGAGTGACCTAGACTGACATACGAGGATCAGATAGAGCGGGTGCGCACAGACGAGCACGGAGGAGCACTCGCGTCCCGCGGCGAGTGTGTGTGAAGAGAATGATCAGACTGAACGAAGCGACAAGGTGTGTCAGGATTGCGATACTTGGCGCTCCACTCTTTCTGCCTACCCCACCAGGGACATAGCGTGAAGTTATGTATGTATGTGCAGCTGAACTGTCGCGTGGTGACGGGCTTGGGGCTGCTGGAGGCGGTGCAGCGCGGCTCGCCGGCGGCGGTGTGCGCGTGCGCGCGGCGCGTGGTGCCCGCCGTGGTGGCGGCGCTGCGCAGCCCGCTGGCCGCGCCGGCCGCCGCGCGCGCGCACACGCGCCTGCGCGCCGCGCTGTTGCCGCGACACCCCCTGCTCGGGGACACCGTCGCCAGGGTCACCATCAGGTACACTATTTCTTGAATGTGAAACGGCTCCACGTTTGACACCTAAAATCAGTAATTGCGCAGGAATCCACCAAAGTTTACGGTGACTATATTGTGTAGTTGGGCCGTCAGTAGTAATTGGTCGTGTTGTTGTGTCAGACTGCACAAGCCGCAGTGCGATGTGGACCCGGCGTGGGAGCAGGAGCCGCTGGAGCGCGCGGCGGTGCGCACCATCAACCTGCTGCACGCGGCCACGGCCGGCGCGCGCGCAGCTACCACCGCCACCGCCGACGACGACGAGCCCGACCCCCTCGCCAGGGGACACTACTTCACAGCGCCAGGCTTCTGCTACGTGTTCCCGCTATTGAAACAAGGTATTGTAGTCATACGTCGCCCATACCTATATCACAGTGCCCTACCATGACCTACGGCGCAGTAATCCTCCAGGAGCAAATGGTCTGCTTTAAAATAACACATATTTAAAAAGTATATAATGTATGTGTACGCGATGGGTGCTGGATTGTGATGAAAAAGAAACTCCAATTGCAAACGGAAACTACTTTGTCGCGAGTGTATAAAAATCGTGCGGATCGCTATTGAGTTTGGCGGTCGACTGCGGGCCGCGAGTTGTTCGCGCGGCGGCCGCGGGAGGGCGGCAGCGGCGGCGCGCTTGCAATGTGAATGAATAAAATGTTTTTCATACACTTGCGTCGCAGTATTTTTTATTAATAATAATCACACATAAAAACTATTTAAGTAGGCTGGCAGTGTAGCCGTCATCAACAGTATGTTTATCAGTTGTTGAGCACCCATCCACAAGCTTCGGCTTCATTTGGGACTAAACAGCCGTGCCTTATTTTGCCCATTATTAAGTCGGTTTAATTTTTTTGGAAAAACATATGATTAATAAAACTTGTGTGGTCCGTCCCGCAGGGCTGTCGGTGAGCGCGGTGCGGGGCGACGAGGCGACCATGGTGAACGGGCTGGCGGTGATCGCGCGGCACGCGGCGCTGCGCGGCGACGCCGCCGCCGCCGCGCTCTTCCCCATAGACCACATGTTCCGGCTACTCATTGACCTCATCAGTGAGTAATCATTGCCCCACTCAAACGGTTCATTGTATGATATTTGGCACCAGATCAAAGGAGTTGGTTGTAGTAGTAATGGTAATGACAGGCACCCGTCGTCATAGGGTTGTCGATCGTATCGCCTCATGGCAACACTGTTCATTATATAGATGATGTAATGCGTGCTTTTCTCCGTGATGAAAGAAAGTACCGATACTTGACAATGCTTATACAGGCCACGCTTAACAGATGTTGCCGATTTACCCATTTGGAATGGTTATGTGATAAGTGGCCAGACTAGCTAACAACGTTGAACTTAAAAAGCTAGTGTAACGGAAATGGTCTGGTTTGATGGTATGCGTGTAATGGCTGCGTAATATGATTGTGTGTGTGTAAGCAGGCAGCACGAGCGGGCGCGTGCAGGCGGCGTGCACGGTGGCGCTGCTGGAGACGGCGGCGTGCGCGGCGCGCGGCGGTGTCTCGCTCGACGACGTCACCTGCCTGCTGGCCGGCCTGCAGAGCCCGCTGGAGGTAACGTACACAAACAAACAAACACGCATACTACACGCACACATTGCCGTCAAAAAGTTTGGATTCAGAACAACACTTTGATACAAACGTGGTAACTTTGAATCCTTCGTTCTCCGCCAGAGATTGATCGCGGTGTGATCTGATAATTGGCACCCGGAGAGTGAATGTATTACGTCCAGATCGCTGTAAACACACGACTGATCAGATGAGTCGTTTCGACAGGAGACCATGTGGAGTAAAATGTAGCTGTGAATCCAAACTTTTTGCCGGCAGTGTACAAACGTGCATACGCAGGGTACGTCCAAGAAGCAGGGGGCACAAATCAGGCGCCGGCGCAGCTTTCTTATAGGAGAATAGTCACATGAATGTGTTTTAACGTTATAATTTAAATTATTTTTTTTCCTGCACGTAAACCAATACTGTTGTAATGCAGGTGGTGCGGGACGCGGCGCTGCGCTCGCTGCTGCGCGTGGCGGAGCGCCTGCCGCGGCTGCTGGAGGACCCCGACAACGCGCTCAACATCACCAAGCGGCTGCTGGTCGCCACGTTCGACGTCTCCGATGATAACAAGTACGTACCACAGATCATTCTGTATTGAATGAATTTCAAATGAATGCTAACCTGACAGGGCAGCAACAATTGCCATTATGGTTTGTTTGTGCGCAGGAAACTAGCGGAGGACCTGTGGTCGCAGCTGCCGCTGGCGCAAACGTGGTCCCGCGAGCCGGAGCTGGTGCAGATGATGCTGCAGGAGGTGGCGCACCCCGCCGAGCCGGTGCAGCGCGCCGCGGCCGCAGCGCTCGCGCGCCTCGTGCACGCCGACCGCGCGCGCGCCGACCCCGACGCCGTGCTGCACGCGCTGCAGGACATGTACACACAGAAGTTGCCGGTCAGTGTGCTAGCATATCAGCCCTTTATCGTCCACTGCTGGACATAGACCTTTCCCAATGCCACCAACCCGTCCTCCGCATCCAGTTGCTCCCGGCCACCTTTTCCAGGTCGTCGGTCCAACTGGCGGAGGGGCGTACTGGTCCACGGTCTCCACTCCAGAACTCGTCTGTCCCAACGGACGTGAGTTCTACGACAATGTTACCTGCCCACTGCCATTTCACCTTGCTGATCCTTTCCTATCCTCATTTCTCGTCATATCCTTCAAAGAAACTCCGAGCATAGCCCTCTCCATAGCTCGCTGAGCGTACTATTGTTGACAGTACTTTGATAACAGACAACTTTGGCACGGGTTTGCGTGATGATATTGATGAGTGACGTGTGCATGTGTTTTTATAAATTTTAACGTTCCCCTCACTTTTAAGAGAATAAACACACTTAAACGAAATGCCGAAAAATTCTTGACAGGCTCAGCTACATCATACGTCTCACCAAAGTGGACATTTCTTTAGGATAACTTATTGCACTTGTCATATTCATATTAATTATGGTAATAGCTCCTTGAATTGCGCTGTGATGTGTTGGTTGGTTGCAGCTGATCCCCGCGCGGCTGGACCAGTTCGGGCACGTGGTGGAGGAGGCGGTGGACGAGTGGGGCGCGCGGCGCGGCGCGGCGTTGGCGCTGTGCGCGCTCGCGCCGCACCTGCGCGCGCCCGCCGTCGCGCACGCCATGCGCTTCTTCGTGGAGCGCGGGCTGGCCGACCGCAGCGACCCCGTGCGCGCCGAGATGCTCAACGCTGCCATGGCAATCGTCGACATACACGGAAAGGTACTCTATAGCTCACAGACACCTGCACTAACTAGCACACAGAGATAAGCGCGTCGCCGCAAGCTATGGGCAAGTTCTACTTCCGCGGGTTTATCTTCGTGTGGTAGTGTAGGTGAACACTGCGATTGTGTGCGTGCGTTTTAGAGCGCTTGTTCTGAGATGAGATACGTAACATGACGCCTGTTCAGAACGAACATTGAACTGTGATTATTATCTGTGTTTATATCTAAGTTCTATCGTTCCATTCGTTCTCTCACTCTCTTTCACGTCAACCGCCTTAGAGGCAACACCGAAATTGTGATTATCATCTTTTAATTATTAAAACCAGTGAATAATATAATTTATCAGTTTTATTTATGTTGTCCTCAACATACATTGGTGCCGTATGATGTCAAAGACGATGTGTTAAAAGTAAGCTGTCCATCAAAAAATGTAGACAAATGGGACAAACGCTCCGTTTTGAGTGCAATAGGAACTTTTTTCGACCCGCTAGGTCTGGCAGGGCCCATCACAGTGAGGGCAAAGGAGTTTTTACAAAAAATTTGGAAACAAAACCTTAAATGGGACTCGCCCATACCTGACGACTTGCTCAGCTCATGGAAAAAATTCTATGCAAACTTGATGGCCATGCCAATTATATCAATAAATAGAAATCTCAAAATATATGACGCAGATCGCATCGAGCTGTTGGGCTACTGCGACGCATCTAATGTAGCTTACGGCTGCTGTATGTATGTGAGGGTAATTCATGGCAAACATGTAACGAATACATTATTATGTGCAAAATCCAGAATAGCTCCTATCAAGAACAAGCTGTCTACGCCAAAATTAGAACTAAATGCGGCGTTATTATTAGCTCAACTATATGAGAAAGTAATTTCTACTTTTTCAAAAATAAAAATTGATTTTAAATACACAATTTATGTTGAGGACAACATAAATAAAACTGATAAATTATATTATTCACTGGTTTTAATAATTAAAAGATGATAATCACAATTTCGGTGTTGCCTCTAAGGCGGTTGACGTGAAAGAGAGTGAGAGAACGAATGGAACGATAGAACTTAGATATAAACACAGATAATAAATCACAGTTCAATGTTCGTTCTGAACAACGCCAATTAAAGCTTTCCACCAGAAACAGTTTAAAAAATATTACAAGCATCACCCTTTGTTCGCTGTATCCGGCTGTATGTCTAAATCGCAATTTGTCATCTGTTGTTTGACGACTGAATTATGGTACGCCGGTCGTGGTCGACACAGAGGTGCCGGCACCGCGCGAGTTCGTGTCGCGAGGTTGGCATGCGCGTGCAGGTTGACCAACCGAAGCGAGCGATCGAGCTAAAAGGCGGATCGGTCATCTGAGGTCATTTAAATTGTGCCGAACTCGCCAGGTTACTGTATATAAATGGATTGTTCGGCCCATACGGCCATATCAAGTTGCTTGCTAACTGGTAACCACCTCCCAGGAGACGCTGAGCAGCCAGCTGCCGGTGTTCGAGAACTTCCTGGACCGCGCGCCCAAGTCTGGCGGGTACGACGCCGTGCGGCAGTGCGTGGTGCTGCTGGTGGGCTCGCTGGCGCGCCACCTGGAGCCCGGCGACAAGCGCATCAAGCCTATTACGCTGCGGCTCGTCAGCGCGCTCTCCACGCCCAGCCAACAGGTCAGCATGGCCCAGCTCATCCGTCAGCGCGTAGAATGCGACAGGCATCATAATCGGCCTGCACTAATCCGTAGGCCTCCATTTAGTCACTGCAGATAAGGTCTGAAGCCAAATTAGCGATAGAAAACCTGCTTCCAGCAAAGTAAATAAAATATTAAACTTTTTTATTTTCTTTTTAAACTCTTTATATGCCTCGGCGGAAATGGCAATTGCCTGTCTCATCCCCTATTTTATTTATTTCGCGTGCGTCTGTAATAATGTTATTCAATTCATTTCAAAAAACAAGTTTTTATTATTATCTGTTTTTTAGGAACTATTATACGTACCTACGTATGAAATGTAAAAGACGAGTCACGATTTGTGCCATGTTGCACTACACTCATGATCTGCTAAAAGGTTTCTGATTCATGTATTGAAGTGTACGTGTGTGTGTGTGTGTGTGTTGGCAGGTGCAAGAGGCCGTGAGCAACTGCCTGCCGCACCTGGTGAGCTCGCCGGCGCTCGACGATGAGATCCCGCTCATCATGAACAAGCTCATGAAGCAACTCCTCACCGCGGAGAAGTACGGCGACAGAAAGGTGTTTATCGTAACTTTGCCCGCGTGCACACTCAATTTATTAGTTTGTACGACACAATCCGCACTAAAGCGGAACACAGACAGGGCGGCGCCGTTGCGGAAGCGTTGCTTTTTTTTTTCTGTAATGTTCGAAATAGTATGAAGCCCTTTACATCAAAGCGGCGCGGCGGCGGTGCGGCGCGGCGGCGGTGCGACAGCGAAAGCGACAAAACCGCGCGCACAGATTTGACGTTTTGATTTGACAGATTAGCGCAGACAGGCGTTGCGGAGCGGCGCGGGCGGCGGCGCGTTGTATTCCTTTGTAGTGTATGAGAACCCCTACACAGAGCGGCGCGGGCGCGGCGCGGTGCGGAGCGGTCTTCATACAAACCGCCGCCGCTAGCGGTATTCCTGTCTGAAGGGCTCCGCTTTTTATTCGCTTTCCGCAGATTCGCCGCCGCAACGCTTTCGCAACCCCGCCGCGCTGTGTGTGTTACGCTTTAAGCGACGCGGCGCCGCGGTCTCACAAAACTCGTGTAGAAGATATTTGTCGCGCCGCACAGCGCGAATGTGGGGCCGCCTTTAGAAAAAATTCATTCATCAACATCCGATTGTAAAGGAAATGAGGAACGGAAAAAAGGAAACGAGGAAGGAAGAAAAAGAGTAACCAGATACGGAAATGGAAATAAATAATCCTGATTCGTTTCGAAAATAGATTTTTTGTTTATGTTGGTTACGATAGTGTATGAGAGAGTGTGGCGGTTTGCTTGTTTGTCCAGGGCGCCGCGTACGGCATCGCGGGCATCATCAAGGGGCTCGGCATCCTGTCGCTGAAGCAGCTGGACGTGATGGGCAAGCTCACGGAAGCCATACAGGAGAAGAAGAACTACAAATATCGCGAAGGTCAGCCATTAAATACTTTCTTTTTTTAACTTTTTCAATCTCAGCCTACTACATGTACATGTACAGTGAACTAGTTATTAGTTTTTTTGGGTGACAATATCAGAATGTCTGACCGTCAGTTAGACATTCTGACATTGTCGCCCACGTCCGAGTTTCAAAGGTTGCGCTCTGAATCTCGCGAGTGGAAGGGTTAAGTCGAGCCCGGGTTGACTTAATCTAGCACGAAATACTTAATAATACAAGAACATTGTCGTGTGCCAGGCGCCCTGTTCGGCTTCGAGATGCTGTGCCACAAGCTGGGCCGGCTGTTCGAGCCGTACATCGTGCACGTGCTGCCGCACCTGCTGCTGTGCTTCGGCGACGGGTCGCAGTACGTGCGCGCCGCCGCCGACGACACCGCCAAGCTCATCATGAGCCGGCTCAGCGCGCACGGCGTCAAGCTCGTGCTGCCCTCGCTGCTGCAGGCGCTGCAGGACGACAACTGGCGCACCAAGGCCGGTCAGTGCATCGTACACACCCCTCGGAGTTTAATGGCGGCTGTGTGAAGTTGGCTGATTTCAGAAATCAGTCAAGTTCACTTGAGACGCTCATTCGATTTCAAGAAATGGTTCATTGTTTGGATCAACCGAATCAAACTTTTAAGTTTTTTGACATCTCTATGTATTACATTAACTATAATGGGTAGACCCCCCCCCCCTATTCACAAGGCTTACTCGCCCTCTTTATATACTGAGTGGTGCCTTCAGGCTCGATCGAGCTGCTGGGCGCGATGGCGTACTGCGCGCCCAAGCAGCTGTCGTCGTGCCTGCCGTCCATCGTGCCCAGGCTGATCGAGGTGCTGAGCGACTCGCACATGCGCGTGCAGGAGGCCGGCGCGGAGGCGCTCAAGGTCATCGGCTCCGTCATCAGAAACCCGGAGATACAAGGTGAGTAGCGACCTTTCAGCTATATCAAGCACGCCGCCGTAGCCAGTTGGTAGTGACTCTGGACTTAGATGTTTGTATTTATTTATTTATTTAATCGTATGGCGTTAACAAAAATAGATAAAATTAGCTCATAGGTCAACATTCATTCTGTTCTGGAGCCAGTCGGCCGCGTCAGGTGTGAGCTCGATCAGGTCGGCAGGAGATCCAGGGTAGGCACGCAGCGGACAGCGCTGGATGATGTGTTCCACCGTCTGGTCCTCCTCACCGCAGTCGCACAGGGCCGAATCTCTCCATCCCCACTTGTGCTTAAAATAGTTGCAGCGGCCATATCCCGTTCTTAGTCGGTTGAGCCGGCACCACTGTCTTCTGGGTAGCTCAGAACCTTTAAGCTTCTTGGTCGGGTCTAGGGACTTTGCGGGTGTGCCAGCTGTAACATTAGTCCACTCGTCTTTCCAGCTTTGATGAAGGTCGAAGTTTTCCGAGAGCAGTTTGGCTGCAGTATCGTAGGCTGGGTTTCGTAGGTTGTGTTTGTATGTGTCCATGCCACCCGCGAAACCATCGTGAGGAAACCTGCATTCGCGCAAGCGCAATTCTTAGGCGCGTGTGGAGTGCACCAACCCGCACTGGGCTAGCGTGGCGGACTATAGCCCGAACGTCCTCGTAGAGAGGGCAGGCCTGAGCCCTAGCAGTGGGGACATATCAATATTCTGTTGATTTGTGTATGTGTCTGTGCAGCGATCGTGCCGGTGCTGCTGCAAGCGCTGCAGGACCCGTCGAACAAGACGTCGGCGTGCCTGCAGACGCTGCTGGACACCAAGTTCGTGCACTTCATCGACGCGGCGTCGCTGGCGCTCATCATGCCCGTGGTGCAGCGCGCCTTCCTCGACCGCTCCACGGAGACGCGCAAGATGGCCGCGCAGATCATCGGCAACATGTACTCGCTCACCGACCAGAAGGACCTGCTGCCCTACCTGCCCAACATCATCCCCGGACTCAAGAGCTCGCTGCTCGACCCCGTGCCGGAGGTAACACACTTATTATACAGCTTTATCCATCAATGCCTGATTGTAGACAAGGCTTGTATAGTACTTTTCTCAAATAATATGCGAAAATTCGAACTAAGTACGAAGACGAATGACAATACTTTTTCACAAGCCAAAATGTTATGTTCATTTGTTTTTACAGCTTTCTATTTACAAGCCGATTCGAATTGAAATAAAATGTTTAGTGATTTATCTCCGTGGTTGCCATGTTTCGAAGTAAAAAAAATCGTTACATGAGTTTTCATAGTATTTTTTCTTCGGCCGCTAAACACGACAGATATAGATGTTCATACAACTGTGCCGGCCGCTGCTCACATGTATTTGACCAGTACAGCATTTTCGAATTATCTCGAAGAAGGTTGTTAAAATAATGCTCTAACTTCCAAGCATGTTTGAGAAAAACGTTATTATGTTCCGAAAAGCACGCTACTAGACTACTTAAAAGAAATCGCAACTTTATTAGTTGTATGTGGGCAGCAAGATGTAACATAGCATTGTTGACAGTTGGATTATTACTATACAGGTGGAAACGGAGTAGTTTTAGACAGAATTGACGTCAAAAAGAGAATATTGTATTCCAATTTTGAATGAACGAATTTATATTTTATTGTGTCAGGTGCGGTCCGTGTCTGCGCGCGCGCTGGGCGCGATGGTGAAGGGCATGGGCGAGAGCAGCTTCGAGGAGCTGCTGCCGTGGCTGATGCTCACGCTCACGTCGGAGACCAGCTCGGTGGACCGCTCGGGCGCCGCGCAGGGACTCTCAGAGGTCGTCGCCGGCCTCGGCGTTCACAAGCTGCACAAGATCATGCCCGGTCAGAGACTAACAAACATACTCATGAGTAGAATTATAGATCTCATTCATATGAAGACTATAGTTTTTATTTCACTTCGATACGACACTTGTTACTAAGTTATAAGACTTATTCATTTGCTTAAATCACTGTACCTCACTCTATTTTCGCTGAGTTCGCTGGCGGTCGGTTAACTCGCTCGCGTGACGTCAACTAGGCAGAGCGGTCGGCTGACGGGCGCATAGGTGTCCACCTCATACGAGACCATGAAATATGATGACGTCACACCGGGCGCAACGAAATCAATAGCGGGGGGTCATTTTTCCAAATCAAAAAAATATAAGCAGCTATTTGAATGATTCTTTTTTTCATTGAATATATTTCGAGGGTAGTTAAAATTGATGAAATAAGCAGTTTTTTTGAGTTTAATGTTTACTACTAAGGCCCCAATTATACGGTGCGTTTTGCTGTCAGTTTTACCACAGTCAGGCGGTGACAGACGAATGAATGATCGTCTAATGCGATGACTGACGAAACTCTGCGTATTTATTTTTTGCATCATGCAACCATCAGTCATGACTGGCGGAATTGAGTGAAGCTTGTCTAAGGCGTCTAACGTATGTCGCGTGCAACTTGCAGACATAATCGCGACTGCGGAGCGCACGGACATCGCGCCGCACGTGAAGGACGGCTACATCATGATGTTCATCTACATGCCGGGCGCGTTCACCGACGAGTTCACGCCGTACATCGGGCAGATCATCAACCCCATCCTCAAGGCGCTGGCCGACGAGAACGAGTACGTGCGCGAGACGGCGCTGAAGGCGGGCCAGCGCATCGTGAACCTGTACGCCGAGTCCGCCATCACGCTGCTGCTGCCGGAGCTGGAGAAGGGACTGTTCGACGACAACTGGCGCATCAGATACAGGTGAACAGAATATAATATTTGCTAGAATATGGTTACAATCATGTTAACTTATAAAATGTCTAACACATTCTGCCATTTGAATTGGCGTGCATTACATATTATATAAATTACATGAATTTCAAAAAGTGTACATAAATAATTAAATAAAAAATATCAAATAAAATGAAATGTCAAGGTATTACATCTTATCAATATTTAGGTCACGTTAAAAATTCTAAAACGGTATAGTAACACTTGTCTAACAAGAATTTATGCACTTTCTTTTTAAATAAATATATATTGTTATGTTAAAACACAAGGAAACTCTTGCAGGGCCTTGTGGTTTAAGAAACGTTATGATACATTAAAATTTGTGACTTACATTTGACTACAAAAAACGACCATAAATGCAAATTTTCGAATATTTTTTTTATACTATTCTCGCGTACATTCGCCACTACATGCAAGTGTTGTTGTTGTCCAGCTCTGTGCAGTTGCTGGGCGACCTGCTGTACCGCATATCGGGCGTGTCGGGCAAGATGAGCACGGAGACCGCGTCGGAGGACGACAACTTCGGCACGGAGCACTCGCACAAGGCGATCATGTCGGCGCTGGGCGGGGAGCGACGCAACCGCGTGCTGGCCGGCCTCTACATGGGCCGCAGCGACGTCGCGCTCATGGTGCGCCAGGCCGCGCTGCACGTGTGGAAGGTGGGCCGCACTCTTACATACATACATGCGACCGCCGTAGATGATACCATGTCGTGAAACACAACTGTTGTTGCAGGTGGTGGTGACGAACACGCCGAAGACGCTGCGCGAGATCCTGCCGACGCTGTTCGGGCTGCTGCTGGGCTGCCTCGCGTCCACCAGCTACGACAAGCGGCAGGTGGCCGCGCGCACGCTCGGGGACCTCGTGCGCAAGGTCGCTACCACTAGAGACGATCAACCGTGGCCATAGATTTCTCACGTGATTACTCCAGTAAAATCTACTGGCTACACGTGTGATATCCACTGATTATTCGTATCATATCCACTTGTTACTCATGTGATATCCACTTGTTACTCGTGTGTTATCCACTTGGTACTCGTATAAAACCACAGGCTACTCGCGTGTGATATACACTGATTACTCCTGTGATACTCACTTGTAACTCGTCTGATATGCACTGGTTACGCACATATGATATCTAATGGTTACTCATATGATATCAAATGGTTACTCGTGTAATATGCACTGGTTACTCGTGTGTTATCTACTTCTTACTCGAGTAATATTCTCCTGGCTACTCGTGTTATGTGTACCATGTTGTGTGTTGCGGCAGCTGGGCGAGCGCGTGCTGCCCGAGATCGTGCCGATCCTGGAGCGCGGGCTGCGCTCGGACCGCGCCGACCAGCGCCAGGGCGTATGCATCGGCCTCGGGGAGATCCTCGCCTCCACCTCGCGCGACGCCGTGCTCAGCTTCGCGGACGGCCTGGTGAGACAGCGCCACAGTGCCCCCTGTATTTAATCTTGACGATCGCTTCTATAGATGCGACTTTAACAATGTTGTCTATAACGTTTGTAGGTGCCGACAGTGCGCACGGCGCTGTGCGACCCGCTGCCGGAGGTGCGCGGCGCGGCGGCGCGCACGTTCGACAGCCTGCACGCCACCATCGGCAACAAGGCGCTCGACGACATCCTGCCCTTCATGCTCGACCAGCTGCGACACCCCGACCAGCAGCTCGCCGACGCCACGCTCGACGGACTCAAGCAGGTATGTGTGGGCGCCCGGCGCTGTGCGACCCGCTGCCGGAGGTGCACGTTCGACAGTACAGTGTAATTAACATTGTTGGTAAACCAATAAATGAAATAAAATGCAGGATAGACTCACGTATTGAAAGATACTTATTGTACAAAAAATGGCCTGCAAGTTTTAATAAGTTTTTGTACATGCTCTGAACATGGATTTAGCTTGCCACACGTACGCATGTGTCGTAGATAATGGCGATTAAATCCCGCGCGGTGCTGCCGTACCTGGTGCCGGTGCTGACGGCCGGCGGCGGCGCGGAGGGCGCGATCGACACGCGCGCGCTGTCCGCGCTGGCGGCGGCGGCCGGCTCGGCGCTCGCGCGCCACCTGCCGCGCGTGCTGCCCGCGCTGCTCGCCGCGCTCGTCGCCGCGCAGGGCTCGCCGCACGAGGCGCGCGAGCTGGAGCACTGCCGCGACGCGCTGCTGCCAGTGGTGGACCCGCCGGGCGTCAGGTGGTCAGTACACTACACCACCCGCTCACTAATGACTATACTAACTTCAACTTTTTAAAGGAACGGTCTCTATAAATAATTTTGCCAATGTCGAGTCAGTCATACTACTACTACTGCCGCTATACTAGTATATGGTACCATCACCTTTTTAACGGCATTGGAAACTAAGCCCGTCTTAATTATGAAAGTTTATGTGAGTAACTATGTATGTGTGTGTATGTTTAGTGTGTTGTTACCATGTTGTTACTATTGTTTTTAAATTATATTTAAAAAATAAAATTGAAAAATGTTCACTGGTGTCCGCAGCATAATCGACACTCTGCTGGAGAGCTCGCGCGCGAGCGCGGAGGAGGGCGCGGGCGCGTGCCGGCGGCGCGCGGCGGCCGCGCTCCTGTGCGCGTTCGTGACGCACACGCGCGCCGACCTGTCGCCGCACGTGCCGCAGCTGCTGCGCGGGCTGGTGGTGCTGCTGGCGGAGCGCGAGCGCGCCGCGCTGCTGCCCGCGTGGGAGGCGCTGGCCGCGCTCACGCGCACCCTCGACCCCGAGCGGCAGATCCAGCACGTGGCGGACGTGCGCCAGGCCGTGCGCTACGTCGCGCAGGACCTCAAGCCGGACCCCGACACCGGCGAGCTGCTGCTGCCGGGCTTCTGTCTGCCCAAGGTCACTGACACACTTGCCTGTATCCCTATCGACCTGCATCTGAGGCGGGTCTCTCGCTAGGCCACTGTGCACTGTCTTGTTAATAGCAAAATGTCTTGACTTTTGTGGTGTTTCCTTAGGGCATAGCGCCGATCCTGCCGCTGTTCCGCGAGTCGATACTGAACGGTCTGCCCGAGGACAAGGAGAACGCGGCGCTGATGCTGGGCGAGGTGATCAAGCTGACGTCCCCGGCCGCCATCCAGCCGTCCGTGGTGCACATCACCGGCCCGCTCATACGCATCCTCGGCGACCGGTTCAACTCCAGCGTCAAGGCGGCCGTGCTCGAGACGCTCGCTTCACTCCTCTCCAAGGTGCGCTCTCTACGCTCATGTGTCATCATTTACCGCCTCAATGGTCAAGGGTAGATCCACAATTTCAAAATGGCATGACCCGGGCAGACCTAGCCGGTGCTTGACCCCCTTGCTTCCACACTTGGGTGAGTAGCAGTTGTGAGCCATGTTGGTGCTGCAGGTGGGCGTGATGCTGAAGCAGTTCCTGCCGCAGCTGCAGACGACGTTCCTGAAGGCGCTGGGCGACGCGTCGCGCGCCGTGCGCATCAAGGCGGGCCTGGCGCTCGCGCAGCTCGTGCTCATACACACGCGCGCCGACCCGCTCTTCGTGGAGATGCACAACGGCATCCGGAACGCGGACGAGCCCGCCATCAGGGAGACCATGCTGCAGGCGAGTACACGCACCGCTCGCTGGTGCCCTACCGATGCAGGCTGATGATGACAGTGTTGATGATTGAACGCAGGCGCTGCGCAGCATCATCACGTGCGGCGGCGACAAGATGTCGGAGCAGCTGTCGCTGAGCATCCTCACGACGCTGACGGGGCCGGCGCTGCTGGCGCACCCGGACGACCCGCCGCGCGGCGCCGTCGGCGGCTGCCTGGGCGCGCTGCTGCACTGCCTGCCGCCCGCGCACCGCGACGCCGCGCTGCTGCACCACGTGCTCGCCGCCGGCACCACCACCACCAGCGCCAGCGCCGCCGCCGACGACTGGCTGCTGCAGCACGGCCGCTCGTGCGCGCTCTTCGTCGCGCTCAAGGAGACGCCACACATTATATACAGGTCACATATGATACTCCTCTCATCTTTAGGAAGATTCTCCTTCCTATTATTAGTACCATTATTATATATATTATTCGTGTGAAAGACCAGTAAAAATCATATAATAATGAATACAAAGCAAAAAGAGAAAAGCGTCTATCTATCCTGATTGCAATAAATTGCTGTTACAGAGACCAGTATGAGGAGAAGGTGGACAAAGTGCTGCTGGGGTACCTCGCCAGCGACAGGATCCCCGTCGTGTGCAACGGCATCCGCGGCATCGGCTACCTCATACGGCACCTGCTGCAGAGCGGCCGCGCCGTGCCCCCGCACATACTCTCGCAGTTCGTCAGGGTGAGCAGTACTTTTATTAGGCCCGGGGTTCGGTTCCATGACATTTATAGCTGAGGATCATGTAGTGGTGACTGTAGGCTATTCGTGTCGATTCGGAGGTTCTGCTTTTTTTTTTAATCTGTAGAAATAAGAAAGAGATGGCATGAATTTTAGAACTGTCAATTAGTTTAGTCCTGTCTGATACAAGAAAATGTACCGGGTTTGTATTGCAACTTACATGGCGATTAAAATTCCCTCTGTCTGACTAAACTAATTTGAGAGTTCTAAAATTCATGCCATCTCTTTATTATTTCTACAGATAAAAAAAGTGCACAACAGACTAAACTTAGTTAAGTCGTGTGCACCTCCGAATCGACACCAATGTTTGTGTTTGTGTGCGTGCAGAGTATGAACCACTCGAGCAACGAGGTGAAGCAGCTGATGGCGCGCGCGAGCTGCGTGCTGGGGCGCGAGGCGCGGCTGGAGGCGGGCGGCGCGGACGTGCTGCGCGCGCTGCTGCCCGCGCTCGTCAACGGCACCAAGGAGAAGAACACCTACGTGCGCGCCAACTCGGAGCTCGCGCTGCGCGCCGTGCTGCGCCTGCACCTCGACGACACCTTCCAACAGGTACACTGTGTTACTTATATGTATACTTCGATCACCATATTGGTATATATATGTTATCGAAGTATGTATACAAACAAGGTTTAGAGAGACCAGTCGTCGTAGTTACATGTCTTCCCGATATATCGGGAATGCGTTCACTGTCAAGAGCGAGTCGAATTAGCAAAAAGGCAAATGTTCTTTAACCATACAGTTTTGTTATTCGGTTTTAAAGGAAATCAATATCAAGTTATTCTTAACATATACTTTAGCTAAAATCATAGCCACATTGTAATAGTTATCTTTCAAAAAGGAACAGACACCCTAGGATCACTTTGTTGTCCGTCTGTCAAGACCCTTTTTAACATATAAAATTACAGATCTCATTAATATATGAGGACAAATGTTTTTATTTCACTTCAATACGATACCTATTTACAAAGTTTTAATTGGTTAAATCACTGCATCTCACTTTATTGTGCTAGTACCGTGGGGCGGTCGCCATCGTATACCGAACGTCGGATACGGCACCGCCGCCACATTTTACAAAGGAGTATGATGACGTCACACCGGGCACAACAAAAAAAATAGCACGGGATCATTTTTAAAATATATTGTGAAGCTATTTGAAGCGCTAAAGAAAACAAAATGTCAGTATTTATCACAATTCAAGCTTTTATATTAAAAAATAATTAAAACCGTTCCCATGGTCATTGGAGTAGTTGTTAAAGTATATAACATGGGCACTTGTGTATCGCGAGTTTGTTTGTTGGCAGCAATGCATGTGCCTGCTGGATGCGGGCGCGCGCGAGTCGCTGGGCGACGTGATCGCGCGCGTGCTGCGGCGCGCGCACGCCGACACGCACGCGCCGCGCCTCGAGGACCTCGACTGCACGCTGCTCTTCTGAGCGCGCCACCCACCAACGGCTACCAATATACATACCTAATGTTATTCTTAATACTCTTTCATTTATTGCAGACGCCCAGTCCCAGCCCTGCTGTATATCTATGCTAATATAATAAAGCTGAAGATGTTTCAACGCGCTAATCTCCGAAACTACCAGGATTTGAAAAATTATTTTCATCACACTCGCTCATAGAGGCTTTTTTTAAAAGGAAAAAGTCAGAAAGAACCAGAAAGCTAAGATCTCTTTGGTGGGTTTGGCGCCAGTAGCTAAATTGGAACCTTCCTGGAAAGAATACTTTAGGATTTCCTCATTATCATAATCAGTGTGTACTAGTTAGTGGCTGGACATAGTGTATTTCCTCATACTAGCGGAAAAAAAAACTATCTTGCATTTATGAATGAAATAATTATTCAGCAATAACTTCTCAAATATCTTTACACATAGTTTGTACAAATAAAATTCAATAATGGCAGGAATGTATAAAATTTGATCAAGTCTTACGTTGTTTTACATTTAGTCATACTACATAGCAAAATAGTTAAGATTTATGGAATAAACTGACTTGCGACACAGCTTGCGATAATCAACTGAACGAGTTATAGTGACATGTGGCATATAATGCAAGTCATGGCAAATCAAGATGGATAAACCAAAAATAAATGGACTATGACATGATAAATAATCTACATTATATAATACAAATTTCTTGCTTAATTATCCATAAAAAATCAAACTATAAATATTATTATAAATAACCCTTAGATGACACTAAAGGATGAAGTTACTATACTTTTACATAGCATAATTAACGAAAACCAGGCTCGGTGACGCAGCTGAAATCAAAGTTATATTCGTATCTTCACCAGTATTTATACATACTTACAATATTTTCTACTAGAAACGAGAGAATGTAAATGGCAGACCAGACCCAAGTGCCTGGTACCATTTCCAATATGTTCATCTTTTTGGTTTCATCTAAGATAACCATACTATATATTACAAACCTAATTTGTGCTCAATATTTAAAGAATATTAGTCAATTTTCTAGAACTCTGACTTCTTGCTTGTCTTGGAGAAGCCTCTGCTGTGCAGTAGCTCGTTGCACTCGTCGCGGCCGAGCTGCGAGAGCCCGAGCCGCTCCAGCTCCTTGTCTCCGACCCCGAGCAGCACCAACTCGGGGGGTGCCCCCGTGATGAACTTCACCTCCAGCCGCTCGTAGCGCGGCGCGTCTTCCATAACGAACTTCTTCACCTCAGGCAGACGATTCAGCGAGCATCCTCGGCAACTCTGATGAAACCAAGGAAGATACATTACTCTCAGAGTGTCGACCCTCTAGGACAAGTTGCAAAGTAGGCGGATCTGAGACGGAATCCTAATTTTACGTTACTTACCTCTATTCTAGCGGACACGATGTCCGAGTTTTCGTAAGCCGTCACTGCGGCAAGTGTTACGAATAATGTAAATATTAAAAATCTCATTTTTGTGCTGAAGTGCAAGTAAGAGCTGCAGTTCGAAAATAAAAATAGTGCGAAACTATGAAATTAATTCCGAAATTCACAACAAACCACAAATAAATATATTTTTAAATAGTTTTACGGCCAGTTGGAAACAAGTCATTTAAGTAAAATTCTATTGCTCAGCTATATTCGGGTCCCTATAATGCACGACATTGTTTTGCACATACCAGTAATGCACGACATCAGTAATGCACGGCACGAGAATGCGCGACACGAATTTTGAATTCCAATGACGCGCATTGTTATGTCGTGCATTCTCGGACCGGACCAAGAGTGCCCGTCATAGTATTGTACAGCATAACAATTGGAATCAAAACAAAGAGTGACGTCACATTAAAACAGTAAAAAGCCACTAGGGATGCGTGATTTACTGATTGATTGATTTTTCTTATTTGACGATGGTTCACGTTGCCTAACGCTCTAACTACTGTCGCTCGCTTCGCTCGCTCCAAAAGGGTTTACATTGAACCTAACAGCTCGTCGCTTCACTCCTCGCACCTAACCTTCGGGGTGGGCTGACTACATTTCTGATTCAATCGACGAAATCACTCAATGCAATCAATCGTCTTTCGGAAAGCACTACCTAGTATCCAAGCCTCAAAATTCCGAGTCACCTGATTGGTCAACCAATCGGCCAATCACGCGATGTCGCCAAATACGGTACTGTACGTACACTCTCGGCTCGGACGAGCAAGGTACAGCGGCGTATTTGGAGACATCCCGTGTTGTGCAATCCATTGTCGCGCTCTGCTGGAGTGTGCATTCTCGTGTCGTACGCTCTCGTGCCGTGCATTGTTGATGTTGTGCATTACTGGCTCCCCTATATTCGATCAACTATCGATGGACAACACTAATGTGGCTCTTCAGCGGGATTTTGTCAGAGATGTGTTGTCATTTGATAAATCGACATTAAACCTACTATCAGTTTAGTGCGGTGTTAGCTGCGGTGTGGATCACCGAATGGCACTACTGGAGCACTAATATATACTCTGTGCCCGGAGGCCGTGCTGTGGTTTTATGTATTCTAACCATAAAAACTAAAGCCTATAAACTAAGAAGCCGTAAAACTTAAAAAAAAATTGTAGTATGGTTTGTGTTGTGATCATGGAACTAGTATACAGACATGGAAGTAGTTTGTATACTAGTTCCATGGTTGTGATGGTGTTGTGCGTGTGTGGTGTCATCGTGTGCCTTGCGATTGCGAGCCTTGCCTATTTTTTGTTATTTTTAATGGTTTAACGGCCTGTTAGAAACAAGTACTTAAAGGCCAAATCGTAGTTTTAAATAACGTATACATTCTTATACCGCAGTACGGCCTCCGGCAACTAGTGCCATTTGGTGATCCACACTGTAGCTAGCACCAAACACCCAACACACCAAAACCTACAATATACATTTTTTAGTATAACTAAATGAAATAGACAACCGTCTCCGACAAAATCCCGCCAAAAAGCCTGCTTGCCTGCTTTCCTTCCACAGACCACAAACAAAGTATACGGCCACAGACCACAGACTACTGAGAAGATTTCCTTCCTTCACTTCATGTTTGTTTAGATTTGGTTTCATTGTTGTTTGTTTGCTAAGTGTTTTGCATGTGCGATGTGATTTCGTACTTGATATCTGCGACGAAATAATATCTGTAGGTATCTCCTAAACCCTCACGGGAGCGTCCTGTCGCGAAATGCAGAGGGAACATCGAGACTCCATACAAAAGAACTTCAGTTCCCTTGTGGAGCAAACAGATTTGGATTTGATGGTTGCTGCCCTCTACGAGAAGGGAGTATTCTCAGACCTCATGATAGAGCCTTACAGAGTGAGTAGTTTTGTATTACATCATTCAAGCATAAAGGTGTATGGGCATTGGGCTTGCAGAGTAGCTACTTTACTCCTCAAATTTAACATCTTTTGTTCTACAGCTTTTGAAAATAATGTTGTTACATGTTTTTTTTAGTGTTTTTAATTGTTTCAAATAAACGGAATTTTCAATGTAAACCATCCATTTAACTGACGCCTTCTTTAAACGCCTCGAAAGTATATTGTAAGAAATGTATTCACATTATTTTGTATGGAAACTACCTTAAGGAGGTAACAAGGAAGGGCGATGTGTGTCATAGGGTAATTTTCATTGCGCCCCCTTTTGTCCACACTGACCGAAAGACCTCTTCCATACACCCCCAGAGAAAGTTTACATAAAAAAAGTTTATGCTCCTTACAATGGTAGGTTAGATATTAGTAAATTTATGACATTATTTTATGAAAATTAAGATTTACATGTAGTATCCTTGTCCAGAATTTCATGCATTTTCGTTCTTTACTTTATTATTATTATTAAGTTTTTATTTCAGCCACAATAGGGCCATATTACATAGATACGTTAGATACTAACAAATACTTATATACATATATAATGCAAGGACCATCAGTCTGACGGATGGACTGGGTTATCTTTTAAGGGCTCCTATTCCAATTGTGGTTTTTGATAACCGTACATGACTCATTCCAATTCAAGATAAATTTTTAACCACAATAAAAGTACCTACCGTTGGTAATCTAAAAATGAGATGTACTGTCGACCGCACATCAGTGGTAACAAAACCAGTATAAACTGGTCTCGCGTAGTATTGAAACTCCCTAATAGGCTTGGCCAGCTCAAGGTCAAAGTGTATCCACTGATGTGCGGTAGACTGTACAAGTCAAGTCTAGAACAAATGACATGAATTCGTTACAGGATACAAGCCGGGACATGCGCACACGTAAGCGTACTCTGTACAGAGATATAACAAGGCGTGGACCCGATGCTTTCAGCAACCTGCTGGACGCACTGTCGGAGAACGGGTACTGGGACCTGGTCCGCGACCTCGACCCCAACAGCTCGCTGCACTTGAGAAACACAAGCAAGTGTACATTACTGTAATCTATAGAATATAAAAACATATTTTTGGCATATAAAAACAAATGCTAGGTAGGCTAGGTGCTCACACCAACAATAACTTTTACAATTTAAAAAAAAAATTAATATTGGGCCCTGGGAGTGAACCCAGTTTGAAAACTTTCTGTTTCATGAATTTGTTTATTGATTTATCAAATCAAGACATCTAGTGAATGGGTTTTGGTGGAAGAACACTTGGTTTAGAGAATAGGTATAGTCCCCGTAGAGTTTAATGGCGGCAGGCGGGAAGTTGGCTGATTTCTGCGTAATGACTACTTTGAGGTGTGTAAGGGGAGCTGTGCGGGGGTTCACTAGAGACGCTCATTTAATTTCAAGAAATAGTTCATTGATTCGATCACCCAAATCAAACTTTTAAGTTTTTAACATCACTATGAATCACACTATCTTGCTTACGCACACATAGTCTATAAACACTGTCAGGTATGTGCAAACAATTTGTGACTATATTCATTCAGCCGTCAGGAAATTCTACGCGGACTATAGTCACAGCTTTCTTTGAGGAATACAAAAAAATCTGCAAATAGTTTGTTCCAGTTTTTTATTTGCCCCAGTTTTTAAAAACTAAATGCAAAAGTTAGTTGTAAAGCTAAAATGTACAAATAACACATTTGGGATAATGGTGATTTTTGTTGTATTCTCTCTTGGCCACTGCTCTCATTAGCAGCTTCATTGTTACTTTAAAAATCCACTCAGAATAACAACTGGACTGGATTGCACTTTTCTAATATCAAACAGTGACTCCCAGCACTTTCAACATACAATATAGGTAGAGATTTTCGAACTATCAATGACGAACTAAGTATGCACCAGAATATCACATCAACATTATTCATTTGTAGGACCAAACGCAAACGAGACAGGGGAAAGTAGTTTCCTCAGTCTCTCCGGAACGCGGAAGACCAAAACCAGAAAAGAACAAAACGGTAAGCAGGAGGTTGTGCCTGTACAAACAAAGCATGTAGATAGCGCGTGTAGTTTTGGTGTATATTTTATTGAATGAACTGATTTTACTGAACAAAATTTTAATTTACAGATCCCAATCGAAACTGGGCACACCAGAGTACCTCGTACGGCTCCAACTCTGGGAGCAAGTCGGCCAAAAATGATCTGAACCAAAATGGTAAACACTATGGTAATGGCGCTTGTTATTTCCGTTGGCTGTGAACGTGTTAGAAATGTTGAGACATACTGAGGCTTCGTTGCAGGGCCGCTGCCGGCGGAGTACGCGAGGCTGGGCGACACGCCCGAGCAGATGGCGAAAGTGCCACATTTCAATGTGATCAAATCCACCAAATTCATCGAAGACGTCGGCACTGGTGGGTATTTTTAATAATGTGTTGTAAATACTATTGACTGCACGGCGAGGGTCCAGTACGGGCCGACGCAGCCAGGCGTGGTGCGCATACGGCATAAACTTATACAGAAGAAGCAAGATGTGTGTCATATCATATACAAACTGTTTTTTGTTGCGATCATGTCAAGCGACGGGCGCGGTGCCAATCAATTTTTTTTCATACAAAATGTATGCAAGCGTCGCTAAGCCACGCCGCTTGTGTGTAATTCGCGCTTTATGGTGGAAAATTAGGGGATGAAGTCTGTATTTTTTTTTATGTACGTGTATGACAGACATAAAGCAGTACCGCACGCGCGGGCGCAAGCGCGGCGTGATGGTGCTGTTCAGCTACCAGGCGTACGCGGGCGGCATCGAGGAGTACCGCCACGGCGCAGAGGTGGACGCCGTCAACCTGCGGTACCTGTTCTCCGAGCTCGGCTTCTACAAGGTCGTCTCGTACTTGAATCTCTCCTTGGAGGTACGCTGCTTTAAATATCATTATTTTATTTTACTACCAGCTGCTTCCAAATTATTTCTGTTTTTTTTTTTGCTTGGGAAGCGGTGGTATAATCACGGTACGACAGCTAGTAGATATATAATAATAAAATTTTTGGACAAATCCACACACGGCTGTTTAGTCGCAAACTAAGCCGAAGCTTGTACATGGGTACTCTATACAACTGATAAACATACATAAATACTTTTAAATAAATACTTAAATACATACAAACACCCAGAATCAGAATTCCGGGTGGGAATCGAACCCACGACCTTTGGCGCATTAGGCAGGGTCACTACCACTACGCCAACAGGCCAGTCAAAAAAAAATTTATAAAGTTTTTATGATGAGAAAGTCTTAATTTTCTATCCTACTAATATTATAAAGGCGAAAGTTTGTAAGGATGTTTGTTACTCTAACACGCTGTAACGGCTGATCGGATTTCGATGAAACTTGGTACAGTGATAGCTTTTATACTGGATACATATAGGCTACTTTTTACCGCGGGAGAAAACTACCACTAAACCACGCGGGCAAAGCCGCGAGCATGGATGATGTCCGCTGAAACATATAATACAGTGGCGTGGATCGCACTGAACAGGGAGCCAATCGTGCTAATTCGGAACCAAATCCAAACCATAACTAAAAACGATAAGCTGCATGTACACGTTTGGCAAACCATTACAAACGTGTAGAGCAGGGGTTTGGCTTGCGTTTGTAAAGGTTGTAACGTTTTTGGTTATGGTTTGGATTTGGTAAATCGTTGAGAATGATCGCGATTGTCCCCCAGGAGACGAAGCAGACGCTGAGCGAGCTGAAGCACACGGAGGGCATCTGCGGGTCCGGGGGCCCCGAGACGGTGTTCGTGGTGTTCTCGTCGCACGGCTACCAGCGCGCCGGCACAGGCGACAACGACATCCGCTGCTCGGACGGCCGCCTCATCTCCTTCTACCAGATCGTCGAGTACTTCAGCAACGAGCGCTTCCCCGCGCTCTGCGACGTGCCCAAGGTGTTCATCTTCCAGACGTGCCGGTCAGACATTCCTTGATTATTATAATAATAGTTTTAGACCAATTCATACGCGGCTGTTTAGTCCCAAATTGACCCGAAGCTTGTGGATGGGTACTCAACAACATTGACGTTGTATAAATGTACCCAGCAGTGTATGTTTATCAGTAACTGATAAACATACATATATAATTTTAAATATATACTTAAAAGTCAAAACAATTTTATTGCATGTAAGTACACTGCTGGGTACATTTATACGTCAATTTTTTATCTACCACTGCTTCCAACGCGCTGGGAAGAAGCGGCGCAACACATATAAACACCCAGAATCCGAAAACCGACAGACGTGCTCATCACACAAATGTTGGCCCCGGATGGGAATCGAACCCACGACCTCTGGCGCAGTAGGCAGGGTCACTACAAATTGAGCCAACAGGCCAGTCGAAATAAAAAATTTTTTTGTAAATTTTATTCATTATAGATAATAACTGTTTGGATCTATTTGTTTGTTTGCTGCGCTGGTGATTACGGTAGCTGGAGCAAGAAGGGCGACTGAATGCGTGGCAAGTGCCAATGAATGAACCCATCTGTGTTGCCAGCATGTAGTAGCAGTATATAGCCTGCTGTTCTCTTCACTATACCAGGTTCTACAAACTAAAGGTATGTGTATTGATTGCGTATTGTTGCCGGGCAGGGGTATAAACAAGGAGTTCACGCCGCTGGCGCCGCTGCACATGCGCGCGCCGGCGGGCCGGGCGGCGGTGCGCGCGCGCGCCGCGCCCCCCGCGCCGCCCGCCGGCCCGCCCGCGCTGCCCGCGCCGCGCACGGACGGCAGCACGCGGCGCGACGAGCTCGCCGACGCGGACAACTCCAAGAACAGGATATACTCCGATATACTCATCGCCCACTCCACTGTGCCGGGTTAGTTAGTTACAGAAAACACAGTGATTGTACAAATTAACAAGTTTTACAAATAACTTTGTAAACAGATACATATCGTATCGAAGTGAAATAATAACTACATACTTGTATTATGATAAAAATGAACTTTTTTTACTTTTCCCCACCCTCATTTTCAACATCTGTAAAAACAACGGTCAGACCGTTATTTTGACATTTAAAAAATTACAAAGTTCTAAGAGAATATAGTATAAATAATAGTTTTTGGCCGGCCATTTCAGATTTGTACCAGAAATGTATGAAAGTGTATGATGGTTGTTGCTTGTGGTCAGGATACGCGTCGCACCGCGACCCCGTGCGCGGCTCGTGGTACATCCAGGCGCTGTGCGCGGTGTTCGCGGCGCACGCGCACGACACGCACGTGGAGGACCTGTTCACGATGGTGGACGCGCGCCTGGACGCGCAGCACGCCGCGCAGACCTCCTCCGTGGACCGCTGGGGGTTCAACCGCCGCCTGTACCTGCACCCCGGCCTCTACGAGGACTGACGCCCGCCCGCCGCCGCCGCCACCGTGCGCACGTGCTGCCTCTACCGCCGCCGCGCCGCCGCCCCCGCCGCGCCGCGCCGCCGCGTCCGCCGCGCTACTCTGTGAATAGGAGCTATGTATGTCTTCAGTCACATTCATACAATTCCACGTTTCTTTGTACAAACTCTACATTCTACCGCGTAGTGTGCTGGCTTTTTGCGGGAATTTCCCTTTACGTTGTGCAGGCGGGGATTCCTTTAGTCCCGCCCGTAGCATTTTATAAGAATAGATCCTATTTATTATAAAAATGTACCAAATTGGATTGAATATGGAAATTGTACGAGTGTGACCGTAGCTGTATGTAGCGGATAGGGGCGCACACGACTTTGAACTTTATTTTATCGTTTTTAAAGACTATTATTCATTATCAGCGTAAAACTCCCTCTAGTCTCTGTAGTCTTGCTTTTTAATATAACTGAGTTTGCGAGACAAGAATGATTTCATCGCGGTTTTTCTTTTGCTCTAAAACCATGGTAATGTAACCACTTTTACAAGCGTATGGAAAGATACTCGTAAGAAGAGGTCGAAGATTATTTGTACGTAACTCGGTTACAAACGAAGTCATTATAAATTCTTCGATCGTAACTTACATAATTACAAGCTGGCCAAGCAATAAATAAAATTTCGTCGTTTTTAGCCTGCTACGAAACTCAGTTACGAACAGCCATAAGTTTCTCTATGTTGAGTGTAGAGAACAGGCAGAATATATATCGAGATTTGTCTCCAACTTAATGTTCATGATACTGTGATAAAGATCTTATGTTGTAGTTTTTATAATTAATTAGTGTTCAATTAGTGTTAGTTACCACAAGCTTAATGACGAAACGATGTAACCAAAATGGTTGCGTACGAAAAATCTAGAATTAAATTTAGAAATCATATTCTAACAGAGAAAATAATTTTTATTCATTAATATATTCAATGCATTTAATATTTTAGATAACGTTTGATCTAGTTAAGATTTATAATAAACTTGGATTATGTGAAAATATTTTAATATGTACATAGTGCTCAAATGTACTGTATTTGTAGGCCAATATTATATACTATTTTTTACTGAATTTGATCAAATATAGACATAACAATATCATGGTGGTTTCCTTTAAATGAAAAGTGTTCGTTAATGCTGATCAAGTTTATTAAACTATGCACCATACACTCAAGACTCGACACATACAAAAATAGACATACAAATATTGATTACAATATATAACAAACTTTAGATACAATATACATACATAAAACGGCTCCATAGACCAGTTGACATAAGTTCAAATAAGTTGTGACTACACAGTATACACACTGGTATACCACGAGGAAGCGATTCGATCCACCTAGGGTGGATATGTGGAATGTTTTTCCACTTATCTCCTGTGGCGATGTGTAACTTTTGTATCACAAGTTATTAGCATCATACATTGGTACAGTCAACGTCATAAATGGGCTGATCATTTTAGTACCTTTTCACTCATCTAATTTACATTAGAGCGACAAGATGCAGCTAGCAAAAAATGGTCCGTCGGTCGGTTGTAATTCGTTTACAAGTCATATTATCATTTACCGGTAGACCACTTCCCTGGCCGAGTGTATGTAAATATATTTATGACGTCTACTGTATTTCAGTCTAAGGAGCCAAAGACTATGACGTAGAGATAGATTGTTATCACGACTTTTGTGTTTATTTATTTAACAAGTGTAAAATGAGGTTCTCGGACATGTCATCCATCACTAATTAGCGTATACAAACCACTATACAACAGCTGGAACATTGCTTCGAGATTGAGCCCCTTTGAACATGTGCACAATTCCACAATAAATTAGTAACAAAAATAGGAAGCATGAGCAAGATTTCTTTACATTTCACTTTTCCGTATTACCTAGCAGTTATCTTCGTTCATATGGAGGCGGGCCGCGCGGGGCGCCGTCATCGGTCCGCCGCGGACACCACCAGACTCAGTTTGCTTAAGTTGAGCCACTGGCGCACGCAGCGCCGCTGGTCCGCGTGCCGCGCGTGCCCGCCGCACGGCTCCGCGCGCCTCGTGGGACCCCCCCGCTGCAGAAGGTCGGCGTACTCCTGCACCCTCTCCAGCCACCTCTGCATCGGGCTCACGAGCGAGCTCCGGTACAGCCAGTTCAGCACGGACGTCTTCGACCACCACGGTTCGAGCGACTTCCAATCGTAGGCGACCGCAACGTCGTACCAGCTCTCGACCGGGGCCTGGTACCGCGACCATTTCGAGCAGCATTTCACTTTCGCTGCCTCGGCGGGCTTCTCCAGGAGCGCGTCGATAGGCAACGTGTAGTTGGAGGCGTAGGCGGTCGGGGCGAGGTCGTGGAGTCTGTGCGTGATGTCAGCGGTCCGAGCGGGGGCGAGGGTGGCGGCGAGGTGGTGGGCGGCGGGCGCGTGTGGGCGGCAGGCCTGCGTCACCAGCAGCGCCGAGGCGAGCAGCGCGAGGAGGGCGGCGAGGCAGCCGAGCGCGGCGGCGGCCAGTGCGCGCGCCGCCTCGCGCAGCGCGCCCTCCTCGCCGGCCCGCCCCGCCGCCGCCGCCAGGTCCGAGTACGTGAAGAACCCGTGCAGCTGCGCCTGCCTCAGGGCCACCTGCCGCTCCAGCCAGCTCAGCCCGGTCTCGAAACATTTCTCGTTCACAAATACATTCCACTCCTGAAAAAGTTATATCAATTTTTATGTGGTTCGATTGTGTCAAATCAATTGAATGTGGTGAGAGGATAAATATTTTTTTATAACAAAAGTATCTTAAAACTTTTGCTACTTTTGTTTTGGTCTTTCAAAATTAACTACAAACTTGGAGGGATTCATGCTAAAGATTGTACCCAGGTTGTACCTATTGCGTTAAATACAAGGTATTTGTAAACAACCAAGTAAGGGCAATTAAACTGGCAAGTGCGAACTATTCATCAAACGCGAAATTGTTAGCATAAGCTATCTTTTTATTGGAGCGTTGGTCGGTTGATACTCACTATAGCATCAAGGAATTCCACTTCCAGCTTCTTGAGCTGCGCGAGCTCGAGGCCGCCGGACGCGGCCCACTCGGCGCAGACCACCTCGTCCTCCTCGCCGTCGTCCTGCAGGAACTTGTTGCCAACCATCTGGACATGGACACCAGCCATTAGGTGAAAGGAACCATAACGAAAACAACAAAAAATGCTGCTACATGCCATTAGCTGTCAACCTTGTTCGTTTTGTACATAAACCGCGTTCTGTTGCGTAAAATGTTTCGAGTTAACAGTCTCATTAACTCTTTAACTTTTGTTCGGTAAGTTTCTCAACATGTAGTCGAAGTATCATCTATTACGTTGCAAAGTGACCCTATTTAACGGCGACAATTTTCATACAAACGTAACTTTGACACCTTGGTCCTCCGCCAGGGATTGATCAGGGCGTGATCTGATGATATTTTTTTCCGCACATTTTTATGCCTTTAAATTATTTTTATGAACAACCCTGGTCTAAGCGGCTTGCTTGTTCAGTATCGATATGGAGAGTGTAAGTGTAGTAGAGGCTTACCAGGGAGACTAGGAAGAGGTCAGCGGGCGATGTGGCGGAGAGGTAGTGCGGGTTGCGCGCGCGCAGGCGCTCCAGGTAGAGCAGCGCGAGCACGAGCGCGCAGGGCGAGACGCACGCGTGCCGCGCGATGCCCGCCGCCGCGTCGCAGTGCAGCCGCCGCAGCGAGCGCCCGCGCTGCGCCGCCGACCACGCCGCGCACGACACCTCTGCACAACAAACACATCATCAATCATTGATCATTTGTTTCATACATGTGTTACTAATTACTAATTAATTAAATTTTAATAAATTAACTTGTTTAGGCACTTAATTAACTTATTCTTTTTTAGAGGGGGGTGGCAGTCCCTGCACCGACTCCAGAAGACGGGAGTTTTATGCACACTTGCTCGCTCGTTGGTCAACTATCACACTTAATTATCATTGCATGCTTTATTTATATGGCAGGTTGCAACTGGGACGAAAATACTTTACACCATAAATTTTATTCCCGTAATAGAACTGAAATAGAAAGTAGTAGTAACCAGTAATAGAAAGAAAAAGTGTGCGCGTCAATACCTCTCCAGTGCCAAAACTATAGCAAAATAATTAAATTTGTTGTGTGATAAGTTTTTATTTTTAGTATAAATTTTTATAATTTTAAAATGTTTTAGTTTGTTTTCATTTTTATTTTTATTTTGATTTAATTTAATTAATTTGATTTTATTTTAATTATTGATTATTTTGATTTGATTTTGTTATGGAAATGAAAAAAAAAATGTTTTTAAATTACTGTATGTACCTACTAACATATTTATAAGGTTCTTGTGTATTACTAACAATATTATGGACAAATGTCTGAAATAAAAATATTTTATTCTATTCTATTCTATTAAGTAGGGCTATCAGTACAGTAACCAGCATAGCTGAAATACGGGCTTGCGCATAGTTTTACACCTGGCCACTTTCTTGTCCAAGGAAATTTGAGTTTCTCGATTTCATTAAGTCATTCCAGACTGCCACCCCCCTTTTTAAGAATAACTCTTCCTGTGTGGCGAGGTATAATTGCAGTACAATAAAATACCAAAAATATATAAAAATACTCTGCCATTGGTGCAAGATTTGTGCTCTGGTCATATGTAATATGGGCATGCACAATATGTGTCGTACCAGTAACAGGCAGACTAAGGCAGGGGAGAGAGGGGAGCTGTCCGTAGTACAGGGTCTTGGTGATGCGCTTCAGGAACTCTTTGTGGTCGCCCATACTCTGCGGACACATCAACACGACATTTTTTAACCTTTTGTTTAGTACATTTTAGATTTTCGCGGTTTGTATACATTATCATACATTATATATACGTCTAATCTATATCTACTGGTCGCCAAAGCCTGCCCTCTATGGTTACACTACAAATTAAATTTGGGACATTTATATGGTGTACACAACACCTTAAAAATACATTTGCGAGAATGTCTTATATGGACATTGTACCTATGTGGTTCATACAATTAATATCCACTCCCACTATATGGATTTATGTATTGTAAAAGGCACTTCATGACATAACAATTAAATTGGTGACAATGAAACGGTCATGCGACGCTGTGATATGTACGATAAAATTGTTATCATGATGATTGATCAGACATGCGGCCAGATCACACTGGGTGCTCTATAGCTATCACACATAGATTTATAGTACTTGTTACCCCCTATGAATATTTCAACAATTACTATTACCTATATTTGTACAATACTATCATACAATTTCCTGAAGTAGATATCGTAAATTGAAGATTATTTGGTGCATGACTAAGCCACGACCACTAAGATCAGGATGACCTCCTTTTTACCTTGATCTTGGCCCTCGATCCTTCCTTCCTTCGTTTTGATATATTTGACATGTTTACACAGTAATTTATTTCCAAGCAAAATTATAATTTTAAACAATTATTTCGTAAGTTTTCCCAAAATATCCTGAAAACAAAAAAAACTTTCGTTGATTGAATGAAAAAAAATTGAAATGAACGAACGTCTGGTCAGGAACGAATGAAGCACAATTGCACTTTTTTTTTCATTTGTCCTCTATTGAGGACGGGCAAGAGAAGCTACGTCCATACAGCCCTGTCTTATTTAAAGTATTATTTCTTATATTTATTTAAACCGACGGTTACAACACGGCCTCCACAAAAACAGAGCACGACTAGAGTTAGTCGGCGATTTTCAATAAAACCGCAGCACGGCCTTGTAAGAATAACAAGGGACATTTTGGAACGATCCAGAGTCGAGAGAGAGTAGAGTCGTTACACGCTTTTATTTAACCATCCCGCACAATATACACATTAATAGTCACTTGTTGCATATAAAACTATCACAAAACCTACAATATACATTTTTTTGGAAAATTAAACAACAACAACAACCATCTCTGACAAAATCCCGCTAAAAAGCCGCACTTTTTTTGTTGAATTCGTCCAATGATGGACAGGCAGATGTCGATTAACTTATACAGCCTAGTTATTTTTTAAAAGTTTTTTTACTTTGTCAAAAACCGGGGTTACAGCACGACCTACACAAAAATAGGGCACGACTAAAGTTAGTTGGCAATTTTCAATAAAACTGCAGCATGGCCTCCAGTAGAGCACAACAAGGGCCATCCGGCTCGAAGGTCCGTAATTGGTTTTACGGCTTCGGAAACAAAGTCATTTTATTGCTATGTCGCTGAATATTTCCCTGGATTGCGGGTGCTGTGCTGCCGCAGCCTGGCAATACTGTATTCTGTGTCAAAATCAAAAAGCAAAAGCAAGCAAGGCGAACGAGCGTGTTGCTTTGTCTGCGGGTTTGTAAAAATGGATATAAAAATAATTAAATTACACAACAGTTAGTGGTTTCTATACTACACAAAAATAAAGAATAGTACCCTAAACGTTAATATTATAAATTTATAAAAACAAGGTCATACCTGAAATGTGTATATGATTGAAATGTGCAGTGCTTGTCAGTGATATTGATTTATTTCTTCAGAGACCGACAAATGCTTTAATCTGAGCTAAATTATGTAGACAGCTTGTGAAGTCCCGGTGCTCTGCATGTCCTCGTTGAAGTCGCCTGCAGTGGGTGATGATGCGCCCACAAGATGAAAACTAAAAGTTTCCTGCTGTTTTCTACGACTGTGTTTGCTATAAGCATATTTCTGATTGTTTTCCACTCGCAACCGCCGCAGACAATCCAGAGCATTGTGACGCAGACTCACCAGCACATCAAGGACTTTCAGGTAACTTGGTGTCTTTTAACTTTTTTTTACCAGATCCTTTATCCATCCAATATGTTATAATATGTTATAATGTTCACTAGTGTTAACATTTTAACATATTGTGTAACACTAGTGTGTCACATACTGTTTGTAAGCAATTTACGCATGCTGTGTTTACCTATTACTGGGTGTTCACTTGGATGATTTGTACCTACTATTTAAAAGATTGCTTTTTTTTTATATATGAGCAACATCTGTTGGTAAACCAATAAATAAAATATAAATATAAACCATCATCAATAAGTGTTTGTTTATTCTTAGCTTCGTATCTCATTTATTCCGATGTTAGAGACACAGGCTGCCGGCTGGTTTATGGAGTGCGCTCTGATTTAGCTGGCTAGATTTAAAAACATAGTCGCCTAAGTCAAACTACAGTGGAAGCCCATTGGCCTGTAATCTTAAAATGTTCCTATTAAAGTATAATGCTTGTGTCAAGACCTGTATTCTGATCATCTTCAGATGTGTCCGTTCCCCTTTTTCAATCACCTCATTGCCCTAGCGCATTGGTCGTTAGGCTAGCACCAGAGGGAGTGAGTTCCATTCCCACAAGTCCCTAGTGATAAGGACAAATAACTTTGTAGAAGTTGGTCCTGGTCTGGAAGTTATATTTGTGAAGTTATTCATGTCCAATTTCTATAGAACAAGAAATCCTAGTTTGGGATTTTTAAAAAGATGATAGCAATATAAAAGACCACAAATGACCCTGTAGCTGACCCTAACATAGTGACATACATCACAACAAAGCAGGCCTCTGTGCCCCAGGAGAACTTGCGCGATGTGGAGGAGAACAACCTGGTGTCGGAGCAGCGCTACTTCCGGCTGGTGGGGCTGGCGGGGCGCACGGAGCTGTGGCGCAACGCGACGCTGCCCGCGCTGGTGACGTACGCGCGCGCCGACGGACACGCGCTCGCCGTCAGCTTCGTGCGCGCGCACGCCCACCTCCCCTACACGCTGCTGCTCTACAACTTAGGATTAAAACCTTACTCTTTGGCTGTGGTAAGCTTTTTCTCTATCACAGTATCATTATCATTTCTTTACATTATCTTATAGTATTGGGCAAGGTGCCTCTGACGGCTGTTGGGGCAGAAAGGTTCTTGAGTGGCGACGGCGTACCGGAACACGCAGCGTAGGCAGGGGCAGGCCCCCCACAAGGCGGACCGACGATCTGATGGAGGTCGCAGGACCCAGCTGGATGAGGCTAGCGCGGGACCTGTCGGCGTGGAGAACCCTGGGGGAGGCCATTGTCAAGTGGACATAAGCTGATATAATGATGAAGAGGGAGCCCTATAGGATCTATTGTGTCCGACCCTGTGTTTACCTGTTGCTACCCTCTCCAAGTGTTCAGTGTACAAAAGCTAGTATGCAGCTAAAAGGTTGTACCCAGGACACTGATTCTTGCAGCTAGTGCTTTCCACTCGCACAACAGGTGTTTCATCGTGTCCACCGCTGTCCTCTGCACAGACTACAAATTCGCATCTTAAAGTGTCTCAAACACACCAAATTTTCTAATGATTATTTTTTTATGTTAAGTCTAAGTCCAAATAAAAATGTTAGGTAGGTCATCAAAGGCTTTCAGGTAGCCATAAATTATATGTGGTCTGTTTGCAGGTAGCCAACTATTGCAACTCTTCGAAGTGTGCCATAATAGACTTCGACCTGGAGGAGTTCCCCTCACACGTGAGCGACGAGAACATTCACGCCTTTCGACCGCTCATCATACAGGTAACATTATTTATATTATAAATATTCAGTGGGAAGTAACACTAAGGGCTTCTTTCACCACTTCCTGATATTGTTACAGATAGTAATCTTAGTGATAAACTAATCTATCAGATAAATCTGTGTGATAGACTATATAAAATATATAAGATATAGGCAATCAGATACCTGTGAAACCAAAAAAACAGGCTATCTGTCAGATGACCTGCGGATAGGGTATCTGGGACTTTATCAGCAAGCGGTGTAAGAGGCCCTAAAAGTTAATCACAGATTGTGACACTACCACTAACATTGTTAACATTGATGTGCTTTGTCTTATCACATTTTTTTGTAATGTATGTTAAACTACTGTTAAACTGTATCCGCGGCTTCGCCCACGTATACTATACAATAGTGGTTTGGGCTTTGCTCAGTCAGTCAGGGTATATTATTAGGGCTGGATCGAAGAAAAGCACTGTTTTAGGACTTGAAATTATATTATATGGGAAAATACAAGTTAGTTAGAAAAAGCCAAGAGGAGAACTGCCAAATATCGAATACGTCAATTTTGAATTTACTTAAAAACTAATAAAAGTGGCCTGTGCGTAACATATATAGTTGTTCCTATTTAAATTAATAAAGGTGAGGTGACATGTGAAATGAATCATCAAGTTGCCAGTCAATGTGGGTAACAAGGTTGGTTGTGTTAGTCATGTGTGCGCCGCGCCATTAGCGGAAGTGTAGTGGTCACGCAACAGAGGGCTCGGCTCTAGGCTAATTGTCGCGCCGCCACTTCGGTCCCACGAGAGCCCGCCTGCTAAGCTCACTCACCTCGACGCGCGTTTTAAAATTAAAATTAAATATATTTATTCATCGACCAACACAACATTATTATTACATTACCATAAAACGGATTGGGGGGCGTTGGTGGGCAGGGGTTTGGCGCAACAGATCCCATAGGGTCGATGTGTCGCCGGGTATTCCTGGGCCCTAAGATGATAAGAGCCAGCGCGAACTAGAGACTTTTAATGGGCCGATAGTTTGGTCAATCAGGCGCCAGTGCGCGCTGGCTCTTAGCGTGACTCTCCACGCACCGGTTGATCATCTTAAACATCATCTTTTTTATAGGATTTTTCTTCTGAGACAGGGAACTTGTTTACTTTGAAACAACCTAACTTTGTTATAGCGTTGAATTATGAATGGATTTACGGTTACCACGAACGTGTAGGCACAAACTGCGAAGATTTTGGATGCGTAGAGAGAATTACCACTCTCTTAGGTCATTGAGGGCAACAAGTCGGCATTAATTGCGCCCGCGCCGATTTCAATTAACTCCTGTGAACCCTTCGCGCGTTGGCCTCACTCATAATTACTCACATCTGTTATCACCACTACATTATGTTGGTTGGGCCTGAAACTATAGTGTAGATAAGATTACATGAATGAAACAGAATTTAAAACGACAGAAACATGGATATTCCGAGAAAAGCAAGGAGTTTGGAAATTTATGTCACCGACCGCCGCGGCGCTCCGGCGATGCCCGCGCATGCGCATTCTGTGCTCTGTGGACGAAGGTATTGGCCACGAGTCCCGCGGCCTTCACGATGCCGGTGCGGTGTTGACTCACCTGTTTACCAACTATTATCATATTTAATTAGTTTTAAACATTTTGACGAATTGACCATCCCTTTTTACACACAAGGCTGTATGTAATATTGTGCGTATACTGTTTTAATGGTGTATTAGTGAAATCTAAATCTTGTTTATCATTTCTTAGATGTGAAGTCCACCAACCCCAATGGACTAGCGTAGTGGACTATAGCCCGTTGAGTGGGTAGGCCTGAGACCCAAAAGTGGGGGACATGTTAAAAGAGGGTGTTGATTTGATTTTGATGTCTTTCATAGGTAATCATCGTCAGTCTATTGATTTCCACTGCTGGACATTGGCCTTCCCACTGCACACGCACACTTGTGTAATGTCAAGTCCACACAAAAAACGGCCTCTGACCCTCGAGTGCAAAGACCAAGCCGGGAGCCAACGATTCGGTCCTAAATTATACGACTAATAGGATGTTTGTTTGTTGCTCTATCACTAACTTAACTAATAACGACTGAACGCATTCTGATGAAACTCGGTAGTGATAGTTTATATCCTAGAATAACATAGGTATATGATACTTTTAAACGCGGACGACTTGGAAAATAGATCTAACAAATCTCTAGTAGCTCTATATAAATCTGTGAAATTTGACCATGGTATTGTTCCTAATGTCACTTCGGCTTGATCCTTACGGCTATGTCAGTGACCTTCGTTCATAGCTTATATGGTTTTTGCGCCCCGCCCGGTCAGAAGAGAGGTCTAAAGTGGGTTTCAATGGCATGAATGGCCGTGTGAGTGAAATGAACCATGGAATGTGACCTACATCTATTATTAACGTGTCGAAGTCCGTCTGCGTGTGTATGTGTGTGTATGTACATGGCACATCTCATCAATTACAACGATTATTTCGGCGCGACCTTCGCGCGATAGCTCGACGTCCGAGCTTCTATGTAGGCGATGTTTTTTTACGCGTCTATATTGTCTGCGGCGGAAGCGTTGCGAAGTAAGAAATCATTGGCGTTTTTATTTGTATGTAGGTACCTACGAGGCCGCGGAATGAAGGCTCTACGCGTAGCTTGGACGCATACCTGTAGCGAATCAGGAAAACATATACGTAGCTTTTTTGAAAATTATCAAGCCAAAGTTAACTCATTTGGGCTAATATCAGCAGATAGTTTGACGAACGAAATATACATTTCGGTAGGAATTGTAGACGGGTTATCGAGAGAAGCCAAGTGTGGGACGACCCCCGGCTAGATGGAGCGACGATCTGCGTGAGGCGGCTGGCAGTGACTGATGCGGTTCAGTGGCGGGGCCTATGTGTCGTGAGAGAGATATGTTGAAGTAGAATTATTTGTAGACAATTGAATAATTGCAGAATTGATATGTTTCAGCACGCGCTGAGCCGCGTGGGCGGCGTGATCTTCAGCGAGAGCTGGTGGCGGTGGACGGGCTCCGCTGGCGAGCTGGGCGCGCTGTGGTCGCGGTGCGCGGGCGGCGCGGGCGTGCTGGCGTGGCCGCGGCGCGCCGCCGTCACGTCGCTCACGCACCCGCGCATGTTCCACTACCTGCACGCGGCGCTCGACGACTTCCTGTTCGTGCAGATGGTGGACGCCGAGCGGCTGGTGGCGGCCGCCGCGCCGCGCACCGCCGCCATCATGCGCCAGTGGATCCAGTGCGCGCTCACGCTCGACTGCATCATGCCCATCGGTGAGGGCCCGCCACACGTCCTACACTGGGGAAACCTCATGGTCACCATGACCATTGCCCCGCGAGAGTGAGCGATGGTCATGGCCGACTCCATCGAGGCCTTTTCCCTCGTTGACCTAACGAACCCACCCACCTTTAAGCGGAACACAGACAGGGCGGCGGCGGTGCGAAAGCGTTGCGGAAATTTTTTGTAATGTTCGAAATAGTATGAAGCCCTTTACATCAAAGCGGCGCGGCGGCGGTGCGACGGCGAAAGCGACAAAACCGCGCGCACAGATTTGACGTTTTGATTGGACAGATTAGCGCAGACAGGCGTTGCGGAGCGGCGCGGGCGGCGGCGCGTTGTATTCCTTTGTAGTGTATGAGAACCCCTACACAGAGCGGCGCGGGCGCGGCGCGGTGCGGAGCGGTCTTCATACAAACCGCCGCCGCTAGCGGTATTCCTGTCTGAAGGGCTCCGCTTTTTATTCGCTTTCCGCAGATTCGCCGCCGCAACGCTTTCGTAACGCCGCTGCGCTGTGTGTGTTACGCTTTAGAGTCTGCTGTTGGCTTTAGTCAGGCTATATAGATACCTCGGGAAAAACTGTTCCCGCGGGAAATACTTTTCTATGGGGGCGAAGCCGCGAGAAACAGCTAGTCACAAATAATAATCATCATCATCATCATCATATCAGCCTGTAGACGTCCACTAGTCACTAGACAAAGGCCTCCCCAAGGATCTCCACGACGACCGGTCCTGCGCTAACCTCATCCAGCTGGGTCACAAATAATAATAAAGTTCAAATACACATATGTAATGAATGAATGCGTGTGTGCACTCAGGCGCGCAGTCCGGCGGGTGCCGGTTCGACAAGAAGCCGCAGTACCGGTACTCGGGGTGCCACGGGCAGGACGCGTCGGCGCTCAGCATCGTGCTCGGCCTGCGCTCGGGCTTCGAGGAGGCGCGCTACGCGGTGCGAGGCGCGGGCGGCGGCGCGGCGGCCGGCTGGCGGCGCGTGCAGGCGGCCGCGGCGCGCGCGCAGCTCGCGCGCCTCGAGCGCAACACCACCGCCGCCGCCGCCGGCGACGAGTACCGCACCGAGCGCGCCGCCGCCGCCGAGCCGCTCGCCGCGTGAGTGCCCCACCAACCACCGCTCGCCTACTACAAACACCTTACCCTCCTTTTGGACTCCTACAGGGGAATGTTGAAGTCATACGTGACGTCGCCGAGAAGTCTGCTTGCTATCTGAAGCCGTAAACTAGAAAAGCAATAACACGTCGTCTAATACTCTTGAAGTACAATCGTGGCGCCTTTCACACGGAATATGGCAGCAGGATTGTGATGCGTGTCGCTGTACTTACAATTGTCTTATAGTTGCGGCGAGCGCGCTGGGCGAGCCCACCGGTCAAATTTGGGGGTCCACTTACATGAATATTAGTTACAATAATTTTAATTATTATTCCATTTTGTACACACATCATAGGGCTTGTGTGGTCGTGACATCCCGACCCCCTCGCCCGCATATAGGTCGCGTGACCCTCACAAACAAACCTACCTACTTAATACACACGACAGAAACAACCAATATTTTTATCTAGTTTATAGTTCGTATTTGATAATTTATCTACAAAAATTTTATCGTTCCGAAAAAAGTTTCTTACGATACGATGGCTTTTTGAGGTCTCGGTCGGAATTATAATTCTTTTCAAATGGGTTTTGATGCCTGACGCAAGAAGCGCGATGGAACTGATGGAGTGCTTTGCCTGTTTTCTAATTTTTCTGACGGAATTTGAGAACAGTTCTAAACTTAGCTCTCTTTTTTCCTAAATGCTAAGAGAGATAGAGCTAAGTACATACTTGTATATAACAATAAATATTTACAAGTTAGAATTTTGGAAGACAATATGGGATATGTAGGCGGACAATATGGGATAAATGTTATCGATTCAAGCGATTTTTTCCAGACAATCTTCTAGAGCTTTCTGTTCTGAGACGAATTCCTCGAATGTTTAATCAATTAGATCTACTCCCCGCAGAGCTGGCAAAATATAATCGCGATCACTGATTACTTTCCTAACTACTTTCTCATTTTCCCGGAAATCGGAAAAGTAGTTAGGAAAGTAAAGAAATTTGCATTTTGCCAACTCTGATTCCTGGATGTTACGGAGACTGGATTCAATTCAATACACTTTATTGCACATTTAAAAATTACAAACAAAAAAAAGAGAAAAACAGATATAGTAATGTACATCTAGGCGGTCTTATTGGACGTTTGGGGACGTTCGGTCCATTACGTCTATTGGACACTCGAAGAATTAGACGTTCGGGACCTGAATCCTAGAGGAGAATGTGAATTAGTAGTGCAGCAATGGTGTGCTCTAAAAGTGATTTTTTTTCTATAGAAAGTGTTTTTTTTTTGTTAATATATAAAAAAATGCATGCGATCAAATGGTCACAGAGCATTACGTGGCCATTCATGACCTCGCATATTAATTTGAGCCCACAAATAATGCATGCATAATAATGGTAAGGTTTTATTTTTCTTGAAAAATTTTTTTTGTACCTACAGTCGGCGTCAAATTTTTGTATGCGTTCGAGGTTACCAAAATGTTGATCACATTGGACGCTTAATTATGTGTTTTGTATTATGCTACTGTAAAAGCCCCAACTCCGGTAAATCCTAGGATTTACCAATATACAATGACTGTTAATAATATTTTACCATCAGACTTTATGCTGCTAATAAATAACAACTTTGTTTTAGTATATTATTCACTCCTGTTCTGCCCATAAAGTTGATTTATTTTGAGAATTCAACATTTTGGAAATCAACATTATTGGCCGAAATAATATAAAGTTGATTTTATATTAGCAGCACACAAAATGTCTGGAGCAGTTTTACGCCAGGACCCGGAGTGCCTTCAGATATTTGATGCCGACTATACCGTAATAATTGGTTATCGGGCCACGACCATTGGTTGTGACTTTTATATCAATCAACAAAGTCGTACTAGTTTCATGCACTATATGTCAAGTACAATGTGATATACTTATACATAATGTATGTTAGTATTAATTTAAATGTACGCGGGGAGGTATGTGCTAGCGTGACGTCAGCCTCGTGGTAGATTTTTGTATCTTTTTTGAGGCTTATGACTCAAAGAAGTCAATGCCAGCCTCGTTTTGTCATGTTACTCAGACCTTAGTCTGAGAGATAAGGTTTATTGTTCGGCAGTAAATAAATATTTTCATTTACAGGATCTTTATAAATCAACTACAACAACTTTGGCAGGTACATAAATATATAGGGTGCAACAATCAAATTACATTAATAAAGTTTTTCGTGTAATACTTTTCGAGAAAAACGATGAACAGTACTGTAGTCTTATTTAAATTTGCAAAACCTACATTATTCAACATATATGCAAAATAAATTAAATATCGTTCAAGTATGACCGTTTCGTTTCCACTCAGAACAAAAATAAAGCCGATTTTTCTAACGTAACGTTATTTGAAGCTTTAAGGCTGAGGTCACGCTCGCTTAGCATCACAAGGCATTAGGAGTCGGGTCTTATCGACGTGGCTGTTTGGGGTTGGATTCTGAATACCTCGATATATCGGGTCTACGTCGGAAGTGCTATCGGTGCATCTGGGGTCAAACATTTTTGCGAATTTTGTTATGGTGCAACAATTGTTTAGATATTTTTGATGCCGACTGTACTTCGGTATTATTAACGTGACCTTGGTTAACTTGAATATAAGGATCTCATTGTTACTTAAATGTTACTTACAGAACTGTAATGTTACGTCTCCTGTGCTTTTGCATTTCTCTTAACCCTTTCGGAGCTTTATTTTGAAGGGTTTTGTTTTTTCCAAATTGCTATGTTCCTCCGCCCGTTTCGGCCATAAATTATTGATAAGGATAGGTATACGTATTCGCGAATTGCAGCTAAATAAGTATAAAATATATATATTTAAAAGCAAATTTTTGAGCAATCTAGTCGTGACTTTACCAAATAAGTGTTTAAAAACAATAATATGTATATGTTTGGGTCAATTTATACGCATGCGCATCGCACATGCATCTCGTCGCGATGCATTTATATTGAAAGACTAGATTTAAACACTTTCGACGCGAGATCCACGTTTTGTATTTTCTAAACATTTTCTATACAACATAGGTGATAGTACAAATAGAACATTCTACAGTTTCCAGACAGGCATCGCCGCGTAGTGGCAAATATAATGTACCATATTTGGAGTAGGCAGCTACTTTGGACTGTGTCCACATCCAGCGGTCACTTCGTACAGCATTCGGAAATCGTCACCGTGGATCTCTCCATTCTTCCACTCGATCAGATCGTCGTCGTCCCCCCCCCCCCTTGATTTTGGAAATATTTTTTTCCAAATTTTCCCATTGGGCGAGACAAGCAAATTCAATGGGGATTTAGGGAATAATTATAGTCCCGTGATTCCCAATTGGCTCGAAACTCTTGATCGTGAAAACAAGGTTAGGTTAATTGACATTTCGTTAAACACAATTAATATGTATTTTGCTGATATATTGGACAGACACTGTAATAAATAAGTTATTAGAAGAGATGCACCAAGATATATTCTGTGACCAAGCTAAGGTTGTTGGTGGTCCTCACTAGGCTCGCCGTGGAATATGAATAATTAGTTGCTTGCGTTGCTTACCTTCACCAATGGGTAAAAATATCTCAAATCCCCATAAATGGGGCCGATCAATGGGGATTTCGTTAATAAATAATCCATTACCGTGACAGTATGTGACCGCTATCACTAGCGGAAGGTCAGCTGGAGTGACCGTCCAAAAGTCGTTTTCTCAGATATGACTTCCAAGTACCGTTTGGGCACAGTCCAAAGTCGTAACCACATTCATTTCTACGGACACCTTGAATGTCCGGCAATGCCTGTCGGTTTACCCATCTACAAGTTGTAGTACAAACTATATGAAGTAAACTCCTTCGGCAATCTCATTTGGGAATTGTTGTAAATGCCTCGGTACTGCGGCTGCGTTGTAACGTAGAAGTAGGTAAAATATAAGGAACTTTACCCAATCTGGAATGTGCATCATAAGCCTACGTCCACTGCTGGACGTAGGCCCACCACTCCCCCAAGGCGCGCCACCGGACCCGATCTTCGGTTCTCCGCATCCAATCACTGCCAGCTACACTATACTCATACAAAGAATAATAAACGATTACTCTAGTGCCATAACGTCAATACATAGACTTGCGTAGTTATAAAGAGCGCTCGCTCTGACATTTACTATCTTGTGTTTACCCGACTGTCAAGGACAGTCAGCCTCGCAAAGCTCTCTCGGACCACACGCACCTTGGTCGGCAGTGCACATTCCAGCTTGGTTGTTCTTTAAAATTCTATAGATTTGAAGTGAAAAATATCATTTTCTGAGTCTCATCCATATATAACAAAAAAGGTCTTATCTTTTTTGCAAGTAACGGACCGAAGTATGCATACAAAATCGAAGATACAAAATTAAATAGCAAATTTTATGGTACCTATTAGCGTAGTTTCTCATGTGATGTAATGATGTTTATCTTGAATTGTAGTTTTCGGTTTAATATTAGTTAGGTAGTTAATTATCTGTAAGTTTTCCGAAGAAAATAAAAATGGATGTTCATAGAAAAGCGTCGGTGACTATGAGCTTAGAGCTAATATTACAATTTCATTAGGAATAGTCACGAAGGAATAGTACAATAAATTAGTGGTCACTCGTACCGAGGCATACACTGGTACCGAGGCATACATTAGTGCCGAGGCATACACTATTGCCGAGGCATACACCAGTGCCGAGGCATACACCAGTGCTGAGGCATACGGATGCACCTGTAATGCGCAGACGCTTTATTTTAATTAGTTGTTTTGTAAACGCGCGGCGTTATACCTAGGTACAGTAAGACACGTGTAAATATCGCTCTGGCTAGGGTATGAGGTACGCATACTCCATTCTTGATTAGCGTATTTTTTAAACCAGTGCTTTTATATGCATGATCTTTATCTACAAGTGAGAATTATTTATTAAATGATGATTGTGATGACAATGATGCCTTTGTTTCATTTTTAGTGTTCTATCTGTAGTAAGTGTTTTCATCCCATCTATTCGAAATAATTGGTTCTTCAATATGTACGCAAAGCATCTTTTCATTCTACTTTTTGCGTGATTTCGAATTTATAAGGTAATGTACTAAATTATAAAACAGGCTTGAAACTTGAAATAGTCTTATATTCATTCAAATAAAACAATAATCACAATGTCACAATATAAAACACATAAAAATCATAAAGCATTTAGGTACTAATAAAGAATATCGCATACTATAAATCCTGTTCGAACTACAATCACAGGTTGAGTTTTGGTTCTTGAAAAAGGTCTGAAGAGACCGAAGTAAGTAATAGGCTTTTCATCGTGACCGTATCCATTTATCTATAATTCAAGACAATTTCTACATTTATTGAGTAAATACTTCTTTCTGAGAGTGGAATTAGTGCCATTTTAAATATAGTGCTGTGTTTTGTACTAAAACAATCATCTTAAAAATCATATAGGCAGGTACACTATCATTTTATTGTACATTGACTAGATGTTATTTTTCTGCTTGAAACACTATCTCTATACCGACTTGAATCTTCATTTTATTTTTAACAGTAAGTAAAACCTAGCTAACAAACAAAATTTTAATTAACATTGTTATATATATACTTTAATATATAATATTACATTTATAGGTACTATGAAAAAACAAATACAGAAGTTAACGCGACCAAGGCTAGTCTATTACCTCCAGTAACACCCAAAAGATCCAACGGCGGCCTCTGGAGAGATATTATACGCACAGGTTATGCAAGCCTCTAATTCATTTAAACATGACAATGTTATACCACACCCACACAAGCATACACAAAATTGCCTAATAATCAAGTAAACTTAAACATGAAATATAAGTGTTAAGATCACCACATTGTATTCCCTTTGAGTCTAGTGATAGTAAGAAACAATTTATATAATACATATTGTATTATAATATAAACACTTAAACATAATAGTTTGTATAGAAAAGTCTCTAGGATTGCCTAAAGTTGTAAATAATATCTATGAAGTCGCCTACTTGTTTAAAATACTATGTTTTGATATTTCAAATGTGCTCCTAAAATATGTTTGTGCGAGTTAACGAGTTATTCATGGCTCTAGGAACCTAATAACAATTACAGTATTAACAGACCTTGTGTAATCGACAATATACAGGTGGCCTATTTACAGTGGTCAAAAATTTCTTTTTAGGTAAGGGCCATCATCATGACAACTCATTCCTGAGCTTAAAAACAACATTAGTTCAGCGAAAATCAATTGAAAATATTTTTGTTTGTTGTATTTTTTTGAAAATAATTTTCTCTAGACACCAGTCACATAAATCACTCTTATTTTAAAGAGTTCTACTAAACCACTAAATTTTTCGTGTCATGATGTTATTTTACGTAAAAAAATGTTTGGACTCTATAAGTGGGCCACCCTGTATAACGTAATAATGTTCCTATTCTACAACCATAAAACCTAGGTATTATTTGGGGTTTAAAATTCTGTGGTATCACGAGCGAGATTCCATCTAATAAATAATATATTTCTAATAAAATTTTTATACAGTGAATAATTGTCAGAAAAGTGGTTGACCACCGTGAGGCCGATTTTGCGCCAGAGACTCGTGTCGATGTGTCGCCCAAAAATAAGACTATACAGGCGGCCAGCCGTAATATTATTTATCAATAACATATAGGCTACTTTTTACCGCGGTAAACTGTACCCGCCGGAAAAAAACTGCGGAGGCGCGATATGTGCCTCAATTTCATTACACACCTGATTCAAAGGAAGCCCTTAGAGTGCGCTGCACGCAATTTTAAAACTAAAAGCAATCAACCACTTTTACAATCGACTGTACATACATACCATTCATTACAAATGGCGCACGCAGAAATAATATAGGTTACTCCTGACTCATTTGGTAAAAAATACAAACTATGGAAGTGAAGCGTCCAATATTGAAATTATTGGGTATTTGCATTTCAATGCCTATTCCGATGAGATATTAAAAATGTCCTATCGAAGAATTCACTAAACACTTTAAGCTGTGGAAGCCGTAGAGGGGTGTTTCCTACATTACGTTTTGGGTGTGGGCGGTGTCTGCGCGGTCTCCGGCTTGGGCTCGTCGTCCTTGAAGAGTAGGGGCGTCATGCCGAGCAGGCAGCCCACCGTGATGCCCACCACGCGGCCCTGCCACACAACACTCAACTCTATATATATCCCACTGTTGGGAATAGGCAGTGGCCTACCCACGCTGACGGCGGACAGGTCATCATGTGTGCCCAAAACTGATATACCTTAGAAATTCTATTACGCCTTAGAGAATTCTCCAGTGTTCCAGTAGTATCCTCCGATGTTTTACTTCACCAAAATGCCTTGGGCCGGTACTTAAATAAAAACTCATCATCATCATCATCAACAGCCTATTAATCTCCCCACTGCTGGGGCTCAGGCCTACCCTCTCAACGAGGGCGTGCGGGCTATAGTCCACCACGCTAGCCCAGTGCGGGTTGATAGACTTCACATGCGCCTAAGAATTTCTTCTTCGGCGTATGCAGGTTTCCTCACGATGTTTTCCTTCACCGTTTGAGAGCAGTCAGTACATGTACTTAAGTTTCAAGAAAAAACCCATTGGTACATGGCCCAGCCGGGGATCGGACCTTTCGATATCATAGGTCGCGTCTTATCCCCGAGGCCACTGACGCTCTCAATAAAAACTCACGGTATTGATATTAACAAGTTAAGATGATCTGGTAAACTTGGGGCTCAAAATCTAGTTTCAGTCTAATATGGTATGTTTGTACAAGGTTGTTGCAAATTGTTACGTATTAAACAGTTACAGTAGGCTGTATGGCATAAATTCCCTTTACCCATGTTCCAAAAAAAAAGTTACTGGCAAGTGTGACAGCTGAGGTTTTTTTTTTTGAAAATAGATAAAGGGAATTGATGAATACAGCCCACTGTAACTGTTTTACAGATTACAAAGTGTAGTATAAATAAACGCGACACACTCATACCCCCGAATTAGGTAGGATTCCCTCCTTCCTGTTTCGCGGGTGGCTTTTTTCATTATACACTTGTCTATACCAAAACTAAAATTTTCATATACAATCAGATTGGACATTAATACAGTAAATCAAATGTAACACCCAGTCAGACCGACAAATTTGTAAAAAAATTGTGTCTCCAGTAGGAATCGAACCCTCATCGTGTAGCTGTCGAGTCAAATGATCAAGCCACTAAGTTATCTTGTTAAGGGGCCAGGAATACCTGGCAACACTTCGACCCTTTTCTGCCAAACCCCAGTCCACCAGCATTCTAATATTATGCGTATGAAGGTTTCCTCACGATATTTTCCTTCATTGAATAGTCTGTGGTATTATAATAAACCATCCTTATGTTTTGGACAGAAGAGTTCTGGAGTGAAGACTGCGGAATAATACGCGCAGCGGGCGGAGGACCGGGCGTGGTGGCGTTCATTGGGGAAGGCCTATGTCCAGCAGTGGACGTCGAAGGGCTGACATGATAACCTTATGTTCCAAGCAACTCATCTAGGCTACCAGGGCTCGAGCCACTAAGTGAGTGGATGTGTGTACCATGTTGGCAAAGCGCCTGGTGACGGGCATGTCGAGCTGCACGGGAGAGAGCGCGGGCGCGCCGAGCCCCACGAGCGAGGCGGCGCGCTCCACGTAGAACGAGGAGCCGATGCCGATCACGTCGCTCAGCGTGTTGCCCAGCGCCGCCGCCGCCATCGTCGACAGCGTGATGAACGCGCCCATGCTGCTCTCGATGCTGTCGCCCTGCAAACACACAAACAAACAAACATAATACACAAACAACAGCTGTTGTCTCGTTTTTACAGATGCTTCAAAAGGGGATGCCAAGCTTTTTTGTCATGCTGTCTTACCCTGAATGATCTATACCAATGAAATAAAATACTCACCGCAATTATCATAATGAAGTTGTCCAAGAAGCCGAAGCCCACGAATGGTATCGAATTTGCTAATGACACTGTAAAGTATAATTAAGATTGTTTATGTCAAGTTATAAAAAAGAAAATACATTTTAGTTATGTATCTGTAATTGTAGTAGTCAGTGTGAGATATCTGATTAGCACTTACAGTGTAGTAATACCCTGGTTGAAGGCTTTGGTACTGTCTCCGCTGAAAACAAATACAAGAAAACATTACGAAACTACAAATATATGTTGTCTGCATGCATTTATTGAGGTTGAAATTTCAAAATATTCATTCTTAAAATTACATTATTAGAGAAAAACCAAATAAATCAAAATGTCAAATGTCCGTACCCAGTGGGTTGAATTCAGCACAGTAGATATATTGATTGATCAGGGTGTTCTTATAATCAGGTAATCTACTAAAATTTAGGAATTAATGAATTCTCCATCAAACAAAACATTGTAAAGTTATATTAACACAACCCAGCGATGACATGATCTAAGTCACACTAATCACAACCAGATTTATCATAGTTTTAGCAATAATTAACGGACAACTAACCATACTTTTTCTTGAGCCAATCTTCTGGAACTGGGCAGTATGTGCCCGTGGGATCGACGTCGCCTAGTGTCGGTACTTTGCTAGGCCTTCCGAGCTTACTCCGCCACCTCTGGCCTGCTAAGTTGGCTGCAAGTAAATTTATATGATTAATATGTTGCCTATTACATGGTTGTTCTGTCTGGGTCCTTGCTTACCTTCAAAAACATCTTTTATCCTATTGGATTCATACTCCTGTAGCGCACTGAATAGCATTTTTCGTTCTTCATCGTTCAAATGCAACACAAGTTCTGTTGCGTGTACCTTCGTCAGTGGCGCTGTTATTTGCGGCGGATCCTCGAAATCCTTTGAGGTGGGCCCTAAACCCAAATTGCGAATTTTTACTAAGGCTGGAGCAAAAGTTTTGTGCTTTACAAAACCTACTGTGGCACTATGTCGCACTTGTACTTTTGATGGCTTTTTATGACAACAAACACTGATATTAATTAATGGTGGACCACAAAACCTCTTCATCACAAGTGCTGCCTTCATTATTTTATTGATTTACAGGACTTTTAAAATAAAATTATAGAAATTTTCGTTAAAATAATCCGAGTAGTGAATTAGGGAAACGTAATCGGATTCGGACATGACAGGAACAATTAACGTTACGTTACACGCGTTAGTTTATCACTGCTAGTCTGAAATTGCGCGTAAAGGAACAGACTGTCAATGTCGTTGCGTTTCTGATTGATACAGGTGGCTACCATCGGTGGTGGCCTTCAAGGTGGTGTGGCTACCCACATTCAGAAGAAAGATCCGTCCGGTGGTATTTCGTGCACACTCTTTTTCTGTCTTACAAACCGGATGCTCGCCCGGACAGATTTCTGTGGTGTTTGCCCGCCCAAACGCTCACCTCAATTTAGGTTCCAGGTATTAAAATCAGGCAGACAAACCTCTAACCGCTGCGTTGCGTTGCGTGCGCCGCTGAATCGCTCACTCACTGTCTGCGGGTAGGCAAACAAAAAGAATCAAGTGACCATACAGGTCTGTTTCCATGTAAGAAAAACGCATTTGATCAGCTGTCATCTGTCAAAACAGCTCACAACTTTGCTGTCTGTCCGTTGTGTCAAAAGTTCATTTTCATTCATGAAATTTTCGCGTAAATGGATGTAGAAAATAAATAAAACGGTACTGAATGCGGAATTAAAATTAATTACACAACGCCGCATAAACAGGACGTTACGCTCTAGGCACAAAGTTGGCCGTCACCAGCCCGTGTGGTCGTGTTTAGGAGAAATCGTTGGTGAAGTGGATGTGGATTAGCAGGAGACACCGTGGAGCCGACCATGCACGATGTTGGAGGGCCTGGTGGCTTGGGTTTTGAACAATTACCTCGGGAAGTATGTGGAGAACTTGAACACGGACCAGCTGAGCGTTGCGCTATTGTCAGGTGAGCACCGTCAATATCTTAAAAACAATCGCTGTGTTTACATAATGTGCCAGTAAACTAGTATGCTATTAGTCATAATTATTTATTTATTTTAAGTAACAAAGACTCATTATTTAGGTATACGTCTATTACACAACGTTTTGGCGATTTAAGTATCTGTGCCGTAATAATATACCTAGTTAACAAACTGAAGGGGGTGTAGGTATGATAATTCATAATGTATAAATAATCAGCAATTATTAATTAAAAAAACTACTTTCCTGCTTATCCTAAAAGACTAATCCATCACAACATTCAACAAAAATTCATTATATCTCTTATCTTTTTTAGGAAAAGTAGAGCTAGAGAATCTGCCCCTAAAGAAAGATGCACTTCGACACTTGGGGTTATCGGTGGAGGTGAAGGCCGGGTTCATTGGCAAGGTGCAACTGCAGGTGCCCGTCCGCCAGATCCGCTCTGCACCCTGGCTCATCGCCATCGAGAAGCTCTACCTCGTAGCCGCACCTATCAACTTGGATGAGGTAAATTCTATCTGTAGTCTTACATATAGGTTCTGTACTAGATCTATATAATATGATACAAGGTTGTTTGAAAGAAAGTACTTGTAGATAGATAGGTACAGAATATGAAGTATTGTATGTAACCATATATTTTTATTGTGCAATATAGAGTAGAGTACCTAGATATTGAAATGAAATGAAAATTTAAACACTAATACCACAGTACAGTATCTATTTTAATTTGATAGTCGAATTTATTAAACTTACAATAGAAATAGAACTGATACTAAAATTACTTCATATTTTCAATACATAGAGTAGGAGAAAGTAAGTAAGCAGATCTGTACAAACAGATTGCTTCTAACTTATTTGACTTGAATTGGAAAGTAGGTACTTAGAGAAAGTATACCATACCTATTATGTTAAATATCTGTTTATTATAGAGATGATGTGATGTGTTAGGTAAGTTAAGATTTATTTATTTCGCTCCAACTGAATACATGCAAATCAACATATAAGGTCGCATCGATAGAAGCGACGATCAAAGAAATGGTAGAGATGATGTGTCCATTAGCAAACTGAGACAGGACCAGTTTATTGATCTGTTGCTTGTATGGTGGTATGGTGAGGATGGTGGGTGGTACAGCATGTGGCGACGTTTTTCGGTTGCAGTGGGACGGCGAGGCGGAGGCGCTGGCGGCGCACGAGCGCAAGGTGGCGCTGCTGGATGCGCTGGAGGCGCAGTGGCGCGCCGAGCACGAGGCCTCCGACGCCGGCTACTACGCCACCTCCTACTCCTCGTGGCTCAGCTACGGCACCGGCCTGCTCGCCAATATCGTTGAGAATCTGCAGGTGGGTGATGAACAGTCACATTTCACTACATATTACCTGTATAAATCCGAGATTAAGACCACTGCCCGATTCTATAGAGCGGCTTACATTTTTACGTCTCATTAAAATGGCAGCCGAGCTATTCCTATAAAAACAATTTATTATCACGATTTGCAATCAGCAGTTCATACAAACAAATTGTAGACTCGAGAGCCAGAGGTTGTGGCTTCAATTCCACTGGACATAGGCGTTCCCCAATAAACGGCCCTACACACTGTCCTCCGCCCTCCACATCCAGCGGCTTCCAGCCATCGTCGCAGTCCAGTCCAGTCCAGTTGTGGGCGGGGACGTCGCACGCTGCGGTCTCCATTCCGCCCATAACCGGTGTATGTATTGTGACCGCAGTTGAAAGTGAAGGACGTGCACATCCGGTACGAGGACACGGTGACGTGCGCGCCGCGCGCGTTCGCGTGCGGGCTGACGGCGGGCGCGCTGGCCGCCGAGTCGTGCGACAGCGCGTGGCGGCGCGGCTTCACGCTGCTCGCGGACGCCGACGGCTGCTCCTTCAAGCTGCTCGAGCTGCACCAGCTCGCCGTGTACTGGGACCCCGTGCAAGGGCCGCACGACATGATGGCCGACTGCAACATGCCAGAGCTCATGGTCAGTTCAGTCGACTGTACAATTACACAACTCACTACAAATGTAATCATACGCTAATTTCTTCGGAGGCGTCTGTCGCCACTTGTCACAGTGGATGTGGGTTAAAAGACAACAGAGAGATGTACTTTCAGCACTCTAAGGGCACCTGTGATGCTAACCATAGAGCTGGTTCGATGGACCACGATACACTGGGACTTTGGTAATGGATTTGTGCAGGTTTATCGCACTTGGCGTTAGTAAAAAGTAGTTATTTTAATTAATTTGTGGCGTGCAGAAATGCCGGTAGTCATACAACGTTCTGTGTTAAGTTGTCAAGGGCATGGTTGGCTTGTGTAGAAGCACGTGTGCGCGACGTGTCACCCAACATTCTGTGTAGAGTTGTCACGAGTGCATTGTTGTATATGTGTGTGTAGGAGCGCATGTGCGCGACGTGGCTGGCGGCGCACCGGTACGTGGTGCGGCCGGCGTCGGCGGCGGCGAGCGTGCGGCGCGAGCGCACAGCGGCGCCGCTACGCTCGCGCGCGCGCCCTCGCCTATCCGCCACGCTCACGCTGCACACAGTCACGCTCAACCTCACCGCTGTGAGTATCTCATACACACATCACTAACTGTTTTCCGCGGCTTCGCTTGCGTACAGTTCGAGGTATCTATAACCTATGTGTTATTCTGAGGTATAATCCATATTACTGTAAAGTTTCATCAATATTTGTTCCGTAGTTTTTGCGTGAAACAGCAACAAACATCCAAACTCACAAACAACCTTACAAACTATCGTATTTATAATATTAATAGGATTGTTGTTATTGTGAACTTGTTATACTTGCAATAGTTTACGTTTAATACTAAACTTTGTTCGCACTATAATAAGTGCAATGTAATGTTGCGCAGCGTCAGTACGGCGAGGCGGTGCGGTGCGCGGAGGGTCTGCGGCGGCTGGGCGCGCTGCGCGCGTGGCGCGCGCTGCGGCCCGCCGCGCCGCCGCGCAGCCAGCCGCGCCTCTGGTGGCTCTACGCGCTCAAGTGCCACTCGAGGCACTACCGCTGTCAGTACACACACCACACACACCACTGCGTTTACTTCGATAATGGGCAAACCAATGATCAAACTTATTCATCATATTTGTATTATTTCTCTCTAGAAGCTAAGAGTTATAGCAATGTTCTCTTCTTCTCCCTCACGACAGTAATCTTACAATGACGTCAGTACTGCAAAACAATGTAACAATATTCATTGCTACAACGTTCTACTATTTGATATAAATACTATTTGACTGATAACATGAATTATTTTGTATTTATGACATTGAAATTTACTTTGGTGGTGTTTATCGGGGAAGGCTATGTCCGGCACTGGACGTTAAAAGGCTGATATGATGAATGAGCGTGTGTGCGTCGTGTGTAGGGACGGAGGCGCGTCCGACGTGGGCGTCGTGCTTGGAGGCGAGCCGCGGCGCGCGGCAGTACGTGGACATCTGCCTGTCCGCGCTGGCCAACCCCGCGGCCACGCTGCCGCCGCACTCCAAGCGTGCCAAGGACGAGTTCGAGTGGCGCACCGACCTGCACACGCTCAAGGCGTTGCGGGAGGTACACCCACCACGCCACCACCACACCACACTCGCCAGCGACATCAAACTCATTCCTTTATATTCATAAACATAGATATATATATATATGTACTAACATAGATATAGGTTGTAAAATTTATGAGAATCTGTCGCCATCATACTCTCGGACTCTTATGGCCAGTATGAAATGTAATTGTTGTATTTCACTCATTTTGTAAAGGGTTGATGATGTTTATATAAAGTCTCGTTTTTTCTCCAAAACTAGATGACTAAACAAAATAATTAGAAAAAAATAAGAAAAAAGAGTGAGATAAATAAGTAATCAAATTTAAATGTTACAAATGTATTTATGTAACTGCTAAAGTGTGTGTAGTTTATTTTGAAAGAGCATGTTTCTATTCATGGAACACTCTCTATTAACTTGTCATTGTAGTTTCATCGAAGGATTTGTCTCAACGCTAACACAGCTGTGATAGGTAAAAGATTGACGTGTATACAAATGCACTCAGTGTAGGTACTTAAAATATTTAGACTCTGATCGGTTCGTGCGCAGGTGGCGATGCGCAAGGTGCCGAAGTCGACGCCGGCGTCCACGCCCGAGAAGCCGGCGGCGGAGGCGGCGGCGCCGGACGCGGCGGCGTCGGGCCGCAGCATGCTCGTGCATTGGTTCCCGCAGTGGTGGGGGTGGTACGGCGCCGCCGACCCCGCCGCGCCGCCGGGCGACGCGCCCGCGCCCCCCGCGCCCGCGCCCGCGCCCTCTCCCGCACCCGCCGACCTGGAGGAGGAGATCCTGGACGTGATCGCGGACTCGCTGGAGAACAACACGGTGCTGAAGCGCGACACGGTGTTCGGCAAGTTCGAGTTCCTGCTCACCAAGGGCACGCTCAACCTGTGCACCGAGACCGAAGAGGAAATGGCGAGGTGGGTCCCTTGGTTGTTGGTCTTCAGTGCAGTTTTTCGAATATAGGTTTTTGATAGAACCTATCAGCTGGTTTTGCCCTTATGCCGTTTTCGATTTTTCATTCATAAGTTGTAGTAACGAAAAAGGAATTCGTACTTTCCTTTTATATTATGACATTTTCAGGTTTTTCAAAGTTAATAAATTAGGGAACGCGAATCAAACCTGGGTGCCGTCGTAAAAGGCGCTCATAATTGAATGACCCTTTTTTTTATTGAAAATCCTAGCTACTTATGAAAAACAATTACGAAAGCGGCATATCTGATTATCTTTGATACTTTTCTTGATAGCTCAGTTGTATTTATTAGCGTGGAGGCGGGTGCGGCGGGCGAGGCGGGTGCGGAGGGCGCGGCGGGCGTGGAGCTGCAGTTCAGCAGCGTGTGCGTGAGCGTGGAGTCGCGGCCACGCGCCGGCGCGCACGCGCTGCACGTGTCGCTGGGCGGGGTCAGCCTGCGCGAGCGCATCACGCCCGGCTCGCTGTTCCCCGTGCTCATCGCGCCGCAGGTAACAAACACGCCCACTGCAGTGGAGCCGCGATGTATTTACCCAGCTGACGTGTGTGTGTGTGCGCAGGGCATGATCCGCGAGGGTCTGAGCGCGCTGAACGCGGCGGCGAGCACCATGTCGTGGTGCCGCGCGCACGCCGCCGCCGCCGCCGCCGCCCCGCAGCCGCCGCCGCGCCCCCACCACGAGCCCCTCTTCCAACTCACATACGAGAAGAAGCCGTTCGGACTCAACTGTGATTACAAGTCAGTCAATGTCAACATTGGGTTTTATTGCATATTATGAGTACATCATCATTATTATCATATCAACTCTTTAGCGTCCTCTGCTGGACGTAGACCTTCCCCAATGAACGCCACCACACTTGCTCCTCCGTCCTCCTCTCTATCTAGCCGCTTCCGGCCACCTTCTATAGGTAAAAAAAAGGAACTCCCTCCCAACAGCTCGCTGAGCGACCTTGTGGACCAGACCCACCGTCAGTGTCTACGTTTCTGCGCCTTGGGTCATGCTAGCAGGACGCACTGGTGTCTCCATGTAATCTAATTTTGTACCAAGAAAGTATTGTTGTTTGTAGACTGTGGGTGAAGTCCGCGTCGCTGGAGGTGGTGTACAGCGCGGCGGCCGTGGCGTGGGCGCAGCACTTCGTGTGCGCGCCGTGGGGCGTGGCGGGGGGCGGGGCCGCGGGCGCGGGGGGCGCGCCGCCGCCGCTGCATGCGTACGCGCACGTGCGCGACACCACGCGCCACCACCTGCTCACGCAGTGGGAGCACATGATGCATCCGCACCCGGTCAGTCGCATCCATCACCCTCTATACTCGGTCACCTGGAAGGAAACTACACCAAATATAGAAAACAGCAAACATGTTTTCTTAGACTAAGTAAAACTGCATTCAAACAAATTTGAAAAATCCCTTGCTTTCCCCAAAAACTGAACCACTAAAATTGTATTTTTATGACATCGATCGATATAGTCAATGAAATCTAAAAATTAAGAAGTAAAATAAGCTTTCTTTTTTAGTAAAATTAGCTGTTTACAATATAGGGTATACTTTCCCTCCATGTAACATTTGTTCTTTCCACACTATCTCTAATCGAGTTCGTTTCCAAACACTGTAATTGGTTGTATATGCGCAGGGCGACCGCAAGTCGTGGCAAGTGGAGCTGGACATATCCGCGCCGCAGATCCTGTTCGTGGAGGACCTGTGCGAGCGCGACGCGGCCGTGCTGGTGGTGGACTTCGGCCGGCTGCGGCTGAGCAACGCCCCGCCCGCCGGCGCGGCCCCGCCCGCCGGCGACGCCCCCGCCGGCGCCGCCCCGCCCACCGCCGCCGCGGCCGACGACGACGACATGTTCATGACGCCGTGCTCCACGCCGCCCGGCAGCCTGCTCTCCCCCGCCGACCCGCCCGCGCCGCCGCACGCGCACCCCCTCGACGCGCAACACCTGCACACCAGACTGTACGACAGGTGCGAGGAATGCCTCCCCCCGCCTACGCCCCTCACCGAAACCATATCTTTTTTAAAATACAAGTTTCAACATAAAAAATAGCTTTCAAAAATTTTCTCTTTTCTGTGCTCTTGTGATGGCAGGTACAAGGTGGAGCTGAGCGAGCTGCAGGTGCTGGTGGGGCGCGCGCGCGACAACTGGAAGTACGCGCACACCAAGTCCACCTCCGCGCTGCATCTGCTCGACAGGTTCAGCATATCGCTGCAGGTGAACAAGCTGTCGACATGTCAAGTGTATCCAACCACACCGCAGTGCATAGCTGATAACTATATGTGTCGCTCGTATGTCAGGCGGAGCGTCGCGTGGTGCACACGAGCGACCCGCAGTACCCGACGGCGACGCTGTGCGGCTCGCTGCCCGCGCTCGTCGTGCACCTCAGCGAGCAGAAGGTGCTCGCCGTGCGCTCCGTGCTGCTGCACTCCGCGCTCTTCGGGCATAAGCAGTGAGTCGGCCAAGATAAAAACAACTGTATTCGCGCCACTGTCTGGAGATCAGCTTAATGCCAAAGTGTTTCCACTGACATGCAGTCGACTATACACACGTTATTAAAAGGCCTTCTGTCGTATGAGTGCAGTATTCCGGAGTACTTGTGAGTGTTGTCTGCTGGGCGTGCAGGTCTCGCGAGGAAGAGGCGGCGGGCGTCGGGGCGGGAGGCGCGGCGGCGGGCGGGCGGGACGAGGAGGAGAGCAGCATCAGCTCCGAGACGGAGCGCTCGGAGTACTCGTCGCACCGCAACGCCATACTCTTCATGCTGCAGTTCGCCATCGACCAGATGTCGCTCGAGGTACCGTCGCCATATCCACGTCCACTCGCCTCCCCAATTAGCATGGCGCAGAGGAGGCGTACAATAGACGTAGAGACCCACTTGAAAAAAGACGACTGGAAAAGTTTACGAACTGCGATCATTAATACTATAATGATCGCAGTTTAGGAATGGTAAAATAATCGGTCGATTTGCGTTTGTTTAAAAAACAAAGAAGAAGACGAATGAAAAAAAATACAATGCATTTAAAATGGTGTAACAAGTCGGGACCCGGCTGGATGAGGTTAGCGCAGTACCGGTCGTCGTGGAGATCCTTGGGGGAGGCCTTTGTCCAGCAGTGGACGTCTATAGGCTGTTATGATGATGATAATGAACAAGTCGTCTGGTTCATAGTGAGCGGTTCCACCTGGGTTTGTTTGTAGTAGCTTTAGGGCTTCTTTCACCGCTCGCTGATAAAGTACTAGATACCCTATCTGCAGATTATCTGACAGATACCCAATTTTTTTGTTTCACAGGTATCCGATTGCCTTATCTGTCAGATAAACTAACAGCGAGATCAAGCGGCTGTTATTTTTTATCTGTCAGATATTTTAATAGAGACTAGAGGTGTGCAACACGAAAATATTATCAGACAGATTTATCTGATAGATATGTTATCTGTCAGCTTACTATCTGTAACAATCTCAGCAAGTGGTGAAAGAGGCTCTTAGTTGTGTGGTGTAACCCGTGGCGGGTTTGGTTGCGCAGGTGCAGTCCCGCGGGCGCAGCATCGCGGAGGTGCAGGTGTGCGGCGTGCGCGCGGCGCTGGCGGCGCGCCCGTGCGACGCGTCGCTCTCGCTCAGCGTGCACTCGCTGCTGCTCGTGGACGCGCTGCAGACCTACGGCCCGGACTTCGAGCTGCTCGTCGCCAGCCACAAACACGTCGGGTAACTACCACCGGTTCACAAACTCATTCCCATTCGTTATGCCTATCCTACTTTCTTCTATCTTTCTTATTTTTTAACATCTCACGCCTTTATAAGTCAGGTGAATTAAGTCCACCGGATAGGGGTTTTAGTTCACCCAGGTGCACCAAGTATACCGTGCGAAGCACTTAGTGTACCCAGGTGATTTACTCCAGGTGAATTAATACGAAAGAGTCAGTGTACGGCGTTAAACCACACAGATTAAGTTGGTCCGACTCGTCTTTTCGCTAGCGAAACAAGTTGTTCGTTTTCATGTGTGTGTTGTCCCCGTGCAGTATGGACACGGCGTCGGGCAGCATCCGCGACTCTGAGCCCACGTCGCCCACGTCCCCCGCGTCGCCCGCGCCGCCCGCGGCCGCGCCGCCGGACCTCGCGCACGCGCACGCGCACCAGCGCGCGCTGCACCACGCGCTCAGCTCGCTGCACCACGCCGACGCGCCTACCAGTGAGCATGCTCTGCTGATACTCACCTTGTACTCTACGGCCGTTTGTCCACCGCCGCCGTCATCTGGACGTCATCAATGACGAGATGACGCCGACATTTACCATGGCCGCGTGTTCAGGTTCTACAGGTGGTAAGTTGAGACGGCGCAGTGAGGGCTGCCACCTGAACCGACAACCAGATAGCTACAAAACTATATCCCTCAGTGTTAAATCGGGTTTTGCGACCCAAAAAACAAGTTCAAATACTAGACTTATGTGAAGTCTAGATAGAGTTCGTTTTTCAAAAACCAAAATCTGACAGACACATTCTAATGATTATGGAAGGAAACGTTGTTAGAAGACTGTACATGATTTTTATAAGGATAATCCGATCGCATATTATAGATTTTTTCTTGACAATTTCCATTCATCTTGGTGACGTCAGGTTCTATTTTTGTGACGTCAATCGATCTTGTTCCTAAGACACTATGGGGGGGACCCATGAGGTTTAACCCGATTTCCTTTACCTATGTGCCCTTCCTACTCGTATTTTCAGATCATGGAGATCTGAAAATATGATTACGAAATACTTAATGTTAGTTGTTCGTGTTTCCCTCCCTGGTATAGGTGATCCCGAGTTTGGTCGCACGAGTCCCGCGGCGGGCGGGGCCACGTGGGGCACGGCGGGCTCGGGGTGGGGCGCGGCCGGCGGCGGGTGGGGGCCCGCGGGCGGCGCCGCCGGGTGGCCCGCGGGCGGAGCGCCCGGCTGGGCCGCGCCCGGCGTCGTCGACTCCGAGGCGCTCATCGCCGTCGAGCTGTGCCTCGTCAAGGGGGAAGGCGACTCGGAAGACCTCAGGATCGCCAATATACTGTTCAATAATCTAGATATCATTGGTGAGTTGTATTACGGTTTTTATACGATATCTCAGATCAAAAGGTCCAATATTTAGAAGTCGTTTCTCTTGAAACGACTTGCGTACCCTGTTGCGTACCCCAGTGTAGAGTAAATGGTCGCAATAACTAAGAGCCAAGAAATATCACAATCACTGATGGAAAACATACTTTATAATTATAGCACACAACCACATTATTATTTTAGATCCGCAGATTTTTTAGATTACAATATTATAGAATACCAATAATTTTACCGGATTAATTATTGGTAGTAGTTATACCAAAAAATACCCGCTCTGCATTCCTACCAAGTTTCGTTAATTTCAATGTTTGTTGACGCAGCGAACCAAGAGACAATAGTGGAATTGATCGGGTTCACGCAGCGGGTGCTGGGCACCAAGTCAGCCGCCAAGAAGGTGTCGTCGGAGACTAACCTGGCGGCGCACGCCACCAGCGCCAGTCTGCTGTCCGTGGTCGCGCCGGAGGACGAGGCCAAGGTAACACAAAAAGCGTATGAATATAATCTTATATATCTAGTCATCAAACAAAATGTACCCGTATGTATTGCCTGGAGATTTTTCATACTATGTTCTAAATTTCAGCTGGGTGAGCCCAGACAACAAAGCTTCGCTGCAACTGTATCCGTTTTGACGAATCCCTAAAAACCTACCTTCTATTGTTTGATATGGTCATCAAACAATAGGAGGTGTCGTTTTGTGTTGTAAAGTTCCAGGACATATTGTCAGTAAGGTGTTGTTTGTCCAGAAGGAGACCCGCACCGAGATCACGTTCGACTTCCACCGGCTGGGCGTGCTGCTGCTGCGCGCCGCCGTGCACGAGGGCACCGTCGTCGCCAAGAAGATCGCCACCGCCACGCTCAGCGAGGCCAAGATACAGGCCACCGTCGGTACGCACGTGCATGTTGTGAACTACAGTGAAACACCTTTAGTTGGCATTCATTTGTTTCAATTTACCAAGCGACATTCGACTCTACGGGATCTTTTAGTCGGCCCTGCCTGTGGTTAAGTTTTGTTCCCATCCCTCAGTGAATGCTGCATAGAAACTATCGGCTAAAGGGGCAGCTGCAGGCTCCTGCCTATTCAGGGTATGCTGTACCCAGAATACTTGCAGCTAGTGCTTCATCGTGTCCCTCTCTATAGTTGACGGTCGATAGTCCCATCTTATGCAGGAGGTGCCTCACACCGACCGTAGTGGCCGGTAAACGGCTAAACGCTCCTACAATAAGAAGGATGATGTCTTACAGTATTTATCTCTGATAACATTAGAGATAAAGGTTAGGTGTGCAGTATAGTGTTGTTTGCAGATGGGAGTCGGGTGGAGGTGGGCGGGTCCCTGGGCGGCGTGCAGGTGGTCTCGCTGTGCGAGGGCGCGGGCGTGCACTCGCGAGTGGTGTGGGCGGGCCGGCCGCCGCACCCCCCGCACGCGCCGCACGCGCCGCACGCCGCGCAGCACGACGACAAGGCGCTGCTATTCACCATCTCCAGGAAGGTCGACACGCCAGAGGACGCCGATTCACCAGGTAACAAAGAGCGTTATTGCGTTAACTCATGAAAAACTTAGCTCAGTTTTAAGACAAATTTAAATATTGAAATTATTGCTCACACGCCACTTATATGTGCTGCCTGTACTTTGTGGCAAATAGAAGATTGATCATTAAACTCTTGGGCTTATACTAACGTTACTGTGCAGTTGTGGAAGCAAAAGTGACAATGCACATTGCCAGCGTTTGGTACACGCACTCGGGCCCGCTGCTGCGTGAACTGCAGTCCTGCCTCACCGAGTTCAAGCAGTACCTCGCCAACCTCGCGCGCTCCATACGAGCGGCGGCTGCTGACATGGCCATCGGACTCGTCCACCCGAGGTGCATCTCTCTCTCATTTTAACTTATTTGATTGTTTCAAAAATGCGAAACCCACGATATTAAAAGGTATTTGCGTGTGCGACAGGAACGAGTCTCTGTATGCGAATCCGAAGTTATCTCAGTCGACGGAGGGCGTGTCCCCTAGACGGAGGACGACCAGTATGGGCTGCTCGCTCGACGACCCGCCGGATTTGCAGTCCAATAATATCGTGCTGAGGTAGGTACTTGCCAGAGTTTTCTTACTTGATTTTTAATATAGATTTGTGGAATGGACATTTGCAAATAGAACTTAGTGAAATGAATGAGGAAACTATTAGGTTTTATATATTATCAAGCATAGACTATTCAATACCTATTGTTATTGGTTGATCTGATACATTAAGTTTGATGTAATAGAAATATGCAGATCATTTATTTCATGTAGCTAATTTTTGTAGTCTATGTTGATGACATTTTCGAAATTTGTATGTATTGATGTAATTTTAGTGTTAATAAGTACACGAAACATTAGTAGGTAACAATTAAACAATATTAATCCGGCTCCAAAACCCTTCCCAGGGGCTCCAAATTTATTGTTTTCTGAGTAAATTAATAACATGTTGTTATTGTTTGGTATGTGTGCGGTAGCGTGAGCATCGAGTTGGAGTCGCCGGTGGTGGTGGTGCCGCGCGCGGCGCACAGCACGCAGGTGTTCGTGGCGCACCTCGGCCGCATGTCGCTCGCCAACCGGCCCGGTCCGCCCCACCACACGCTCTACCGCGTGCGCGTCAGAGACATCTCGCTCGCTTCAGTACGTAGCTTGTTCTTCTGTACCGCCTCGTGGAGCCTCGGAAGTCTCCTCTCATGTTCTTTATAACGAACTGAGCCGCCAAAGCCGCGAACTCAAAGATCCGCTAGAGAACCAAAGCATTCGACATAGGTCCAAAAGGACGTCGAAGTGGCAGTGGGTCGATAACCATTGGGGTAGACGAGTTCTCACCTGGGCAAGCGTAGTGTGGGACGCCCCCTAGCTAGATGAAGCGACTGGATGCGGAGAACCGATGATCGGGTTCAGTGGCGCGCCTTGGGGGAGGCCTGTGTCCAGCAGTGGAGTGTGCAGGCTAATGCTGAATTGAGACGTGAGTGTGTGTGTGTGTGCTCAGGTGGACGTGGGCGAGCGGCTGACGAGCTGGCAGACGTGCACGGAGAGCATGCAGGCCATCTACGACGTGTCGCTGGGCAAGCCCGTGCTGCACAACACCGCGCTGCAGCTGCACGTCAACTACTGCGCCGGCGACAGCGAGCTCGAGCGCCTGGTACGCACTCCCACCCCCTCCCCTCCCCCCACTCGCAGGTACCAACCAGTCACCATAGGACTCCTCCTGTTTGAGCGCAGCAACTAGGGCCGTGTGTGTGCGATTTCGCTCGTAACTGGCGTTAAAACGATTTTCTTGATTACATACACAACTATACTTTAAATTTCACTCGCAGTCTTGTCGCTAGAAGCAGTTACTTCTATATCTAAATCGGATTTTCTTATAAAAGCAAAGTTAAAGCGTGGCACACACTGGGCGGCGGCGTTGCGAAAGCGTTGCGGCGGCGAAGGTTTGTATGAAGAACGCGCCGCGCGCGCCGCCGCCGCTTTGATGTAAAGGGTTTCGTACTATTTCGAACATTACAGAAAAAAACCGCAACGCTATCGCAACGCCACCGCTCAGTGTGTGTCACGCTTTAATGTAATCTTCAAAACAAAGAAAAATAAAACAACACGTTGTGTGTTGTGTATGTGCAGTGTGAAGTGAGCGGCAAGATAGTGGGCGGTCTGCACGTGTCGGCGCGCCGCGAGCAGTACGAGCAGCTGCTGGAGACCGCGCGCTGGGTGTCCTCCGCCGCCGCGGCCGACCCCGCCGCGCGGCCCGCCTCGCCCCGCGCGCCGCCCGCCGACCCGCCCGCCGAGGTAACATACACCACCTTGGATCATCATACTTATCATATGGCACCACAAGTTGAAAAATATGATTTTTTTTCCTGAATTAATTGGCTACAGTGAGACCAATTCCAAATTCTAGACCACGCCTCAAAGTTTCCAATAAATTATGATAATATTTTAATTAATTAAAGTTCACCTTACCAGACTGGCCTGTTGGCGTAGTGGTAGTGGCCCTGCCTACTGCGCCAAAAGTCGTGGGTTCGATTCCCACCCGGGACCAACATTTCTGTGATGAGCTTAACTGTTGGTTTTCGGATTCTGCGTGTTTGTATGTATTTAAGTATTTATTTAAAAGTATTTATGTATGTTTATCAGTTGTTGAGTACCCATTTACAAGCTTCGGCTTAGTTTGGGACTAAACAGCCGTGTGTAAAATTTGTCCAAACATTATTATTATTATTACCCACTGAATCTAAGTGTTTCTTTTCATAGCTAGGCGATAAAAGTTGTAATCTTCCAAAAAGTAAATAAATAAAATAAAATACTGCTGAATGCTTAAAAACTTTAAGACTGACAAACATAAAGACTCGCCGACTTTTGCATAGTTGTATGTCTGCTCGTTTGTCACGATTATTCCGTAAAAGCCCTCTCTGGCCTATCCGGGAGTTACGAGGGCGAAATCACATGAGAGTGCACCGGTACTCGCCAGAGGTTCTTTCCCGATGTCGAGCTGCTCAAGTGTTGTGGTGTGTGATGTGCAGAGCCACACGCTGGTGGAGCCGGCGGTGCCGACGCTGCAGCTGGACCCGCAGCTGCGCGCCGCCGTGCTGGCCGTGCCGCCGCCGCGGCCCGCGCGCGCCGCGGACCGCATGCCGCTCAAAGGTGAAGGCTCACTGCTGTAGCACACGTGTGTCAAGTGTAGCATCAACGAATTCTTTGAACATAAATTTACATAAACATCAAGGGTGTAAATTGCTTCAATGACTTGTGCATTTATCTAAATTTTTACATCAATTCTAAAAATAAATAATTATAATTTGGTTGAATAATATTAATTTGAAGTATAGTTAAATGCTATGAAAACTGTGTCGTCTCTGTGTAAACCTATATTTTTTTCTGTACCATCTCATGTGTAAATGTGATATGCAATAAATTTCAAATCGAAATTGAGTGGCGACGAACTTGTAATCGTAACGCGAGAGCTCGCCTGGGCATAATCAAATCATAGGAACAGAGTAAAATGCTTGTGGTAAGTCAAGAAATGGGGGAATATGATTTCACCACTTCTGGACAAAGGCCTCCCCCAAGGACGATTTAAATCGACATACAAAACCCATATGTCGATTATTTATCTCTGTATTCTTGCTTGATTAGTTTATTGTCGATTCGGTGAGCATGGTGAAGCGAAGAGTCCAGTCAGTGCAGCTCTAAAACGTGTTGTAGATGCGTGATGTACGATAACCGCTGGGGTAGACGAGTTCTCGTGTGGAGACCACGAGAAACGTAGCGTGGGACGCCCCCCGGCTAGGTGGCACGACGATGATGATGTTGGTTGTGTGGTGCAGTGGTGTTCGAGCTGGCGACGTTCACGGTGGAGCTGCGCGCCGACCTGGGCGCCGGCGAGCGCAGCCTCGTGCAGCTCGCCTTCGCAGAGTTCACGCTGCGCTACGAGCAGCTGCACCCGCACGAGACCTCGCTGCAGGTCAGTCCACTGTCTACGGTTGTACAGCTGGCTGCTAGCAAGGCCGTCCACTGGACTGTCAGACTCAGGGCTTCCTGAGCGTGGGACGTGAATGTGAGAATTAAGTCAAAACGGCTAAGCTGGTGTTATTATCAAACTGCTTCAAGTGGGTACTGTATAACTTTTTATTTCTGCCATAATGTCCAAATCAGTTGGTAACAAATATATTACATAAATCTTTTAGAATTCACCATACATGAAAAAGCGCGTTGTTTACTTCGAATCGCCTTTTTTGGCTCCGAGTAAATGCTCTTTTCGCCCGTTTTAATCAACCGCAGCGCTCGCGCCACCAATCGTAAAGTTGTGGTTCACATCGCTAACACTGGTGTCAGTATGGTACATGTGTATTGAACGTTGCAGGTGTCGCTGCACTCCATAACGATGGAGGACCTCACCAAGGAGCCGGACTCGAAGCACCGGCTGCTGATGGTGTCGCACGCGCCGCCGGGCCCGCCCAAGGCCGTGTTCGTCTCCAAGTCCTGCCCGGACTTCGTGACCGAGCCCGACGCGCCGCCGGCCGCCGGCTCGCTCCGCCGCGCCAACACCAACTTCTACTCGCTGCCCAGTCAGCTCAATGTCGCCGATAGGGAGGTCAGTTGCCGCTTACTGTATTAACCAGTTGGACGGGTTACCGGAGTGAACCAGGGACGAGTTCCCGGTACAGCGGTCCGACTGTTTGTAGAGTGTTGTATTAATTTTAATTTTTGTATCAGGCAAAAAGGGACAAGCGCGACAGTAAGTGCGGCATCACGCCGCCGTGCTCGCCCGAGCTGGAGGCGGGGGCGGGCGCGGGGGTGGCGGGCGCGGCGGGCGGGGCCGAGCTGTGCGCCGACGACAACCTCGTGTGGGTGTCCGTGCACACCCGCGACCCGGAACACACACTTTTCGAGGAAAAATATAACAAGGTGAGCGCGAAACTCGTATCTCAGTGACCTTTTCAATACTATTGCAGGAGGCGAAAACTGCACAGATATAGGAATTGTACAGATGATAACGCCAGTAGTCTGTGAGAAGGATACTGATTGTTAACTGCAGATTCGTTGGTTTTGTAAAGGTTTATTCATGATATGTATTACTATAATACTTTTGCATAAATATAATAAGCTGGCTCGTACTATTGCTTAGCTAATAGTAAGTAAGACATTCGTACGTTGCAGGTGTCTAAACTGACGAAGGTGGAGTTCAACTGCCTGAAGCTCGTGGTGAGCATCGACAGCTGGGTGGCCGTGCTGGACTTCTTCGGCGTGGCCGGCGACGAGCTGCCCGCGCCCGGGCCGGCCGCGGGCGCCGGGCCGGGCGCGGCCGTGGGCGCGCAGTCGCACGACAACGGTGAGGTGACAGGGCCACATCGGAGGTATATTGGAGACACCGACGATTTGCAGAATTTGGAAATATTTTTATTAGGACATTAACAATATCGAAATGGTAGAGGCAATATCCAGAAGGACAAGAACAACACTAGTGTTAAACGTCGATAGTCGGTAAAGTCGATATAATACGACGTTCCATTCCTATGCCAGTTTAATTCGAACTACGAAAATAGTGGTGATATGTAAAGGTGTCTTGTTCCCCGCTAGCGTGGGCGCACGGCGAGGGCGCGGGCGGCGGCGCGAGCACGCAGGTGGAGGCGTCGGTGCGCTCGCTGTCGGTGGTGCTGGTGTCCGGCGGCGGCGAGCTGTGCCGCGCTCTGGTGTCGCGCGCGCGCGTGGTGGGCAGCGCGCGCGCTGCGCGGCGCACGCGGCGCGTGTCCGGCCGCGCGGGCGCGCTGCTGCTCACGGACCTCACGCGACACTCGCCGCTGTGGCGCGACCGGTTCCGCACGCACGGCGACCAAGCGCTCACCTTCGAGTATCACAGGTCAGGCGGCCGGTGTTAGTGACTCGTACCGGTAGGAGGGTGTCTAGTGCACGATCACTACCCTCTTACAATTTCTGCAGCAATGTTGCTATTGTGCGAAGGATAAGAGTCAATGTACTTATAGGCACTACACATTCTGACACAGTTCTCTCAGGGTAACATGTGTGTGGCCTTTACGTTTAAGGTCTCCCCCCCATTCCCATTTTTTTTCATCACAAAAAGTCGTTAATGTCGTCTTTCCGTCATATCCGAGATTGGCCGAGTTAGTGTGTGGCGACAGTGACCACTTTCCACCGAGCGTGCTGTTTGTCCTTTGGCACTTCGGACATTTTTATTTATTGTCAAACAGCTAACAGTTCTTCATATGACCAGTTACCTAGTGTACCCACTGTACTTACATGCAATAAAATAGTTTTGACTTTGACATAATAAAATTTAACGCTATATAGTGGCAAGTTATACTTCTGTTACATAAATGATGGGCTGTTTGATGTGTGTCACAGACTGAGCAGCGCCGAGGCGGCGGAGGCGGGCCACGAGACGAGCCTCAGCATAGAGATGGGCCCCGTCAGCTACGTGCACACCAAGCGGTTCGTGCACGAGCTCCAAGCCTTCGCGAGGGACTTCAGCCTCCTGCGCCGAGTCATACTGCAGGCGCGCCTCAAGGTAAACTCCACTAATATTTCACATATAGTATGGAAAAACGAACGCTAGCTAGGAAAGTTCCATAAATAATAAGAAGAATGTAAGTATAAGAATTTTTGTTGTCGAACATTTTCTGATGATGACGTATTAAATGTCTAGGTGTCAGTGGGCGCTGGCGGGGGCTCGGGCCCGACGCCGGCGGCGCGCATGCGGCTGCGCGTGCGGTGCGCGGCGCCGGCGATCGTGGTGCCGGTGTCGGGGCGCAGCCGCGGCGCGCTAGCCGCCGAGCTCGCCGCGCTGCACATCGACAACTGCTTCAAGCTGGCCGGCGACGACGGCACCGCCTCCACCAGGACAGACACCGCTTGCGGTGAGACCTCACTCAACCTTGTACACTCACTGACACAATTCACGAAGTCTGTGACGACTATACAGCTGTTATTCGACTTGTTTTATTTGGGATATTTTTATTTTATGGTTGCGGAACCAATCTTGATGAGATTAGCGCGGGACCGGTCGTCATAGAGATACCTGGGGGAGGCCTTTGTCTAGCGGTGAATGTTATTCGTCTGATATGATGATGTTGTCGTCGACAGGTGCGCGCGAACTGCTGGACGTGCGGTACGTGAAGCTGGTGGGGCTGTCGCTGTGGGCGGCGCGCGGCGGGCGCGGCCTGCGCGTGCGCCGCGTCGGGCCGCCGCTGCTGCCCGCGCCCGCCCACCTCACGCTTCAAATCGAACACAACATGACTCAATCACGCAACGGTCAGTCCCATTTACTTACTATTAAAACTTGTTTAATTTTTAATAAATATCATCCTTCTTTATTGTGATTAGCCTGTTCCGCTGGTCATGTAAGGGAAGCGAAGGTACATGTCGTTGTACTTGTTTCGAGGCATCCAGTATATCGTTCCATGGGGTACTCGTATGTGCAGTGCCGGAGATGACGATCCAGGGCACGCTGACGACGCTGCAGTGCGCGCTGGACCGCGAGCAGTACCGGCTGGTGCGCGGCGTTCTGGCGCACAACCTGGGCGAGTGCGTGGCCGACCTGCAGCCGCCGCAGCCGCCCGCCGCCCCCCCGCCCGCCGCTCCCGCTGCAAACGAGGTGAAGTAATCATCTAGAGTTACGGGTCTGAGAGGATTCCCCTGTTATATGGGAATCCAGTCTTTCATCCCACACACTGTATCTGATGTCGCGGTTTGAAATGGTTCGTCATATTCAAGTCTATTTTTGCTTGTACCTGTGCAAGAAACAGTATTTATTTATTTATTGTTGTTTACAAAAACGGAATAAATGTGTCAGGTGTGGACCACGACGTCCCTGAAACTGGACCTCCACGACGTGACCGTGAAGCTGGAGCCGGAGCACGGCGCGTCGTCGTTGGCCTGCATCAACTTCATCAAGTCGCGGCTGCTCGTCGAGACGTACTCCGACCTCAGCCAGGACATCGACCTCGTGTCCCAGGTCGGTCAACTTACGATTACATACATACAATTATCTTGACGCTGAGAACAGAGCGCCAAGCATCGCGATCCTGACACCCCCCGACAACTGTGTGTTCAGGAGATCCTGGTGAGCGACACGCGTTACGCGCGCGAGCCGGCCAACCGGCGCGGCAACGTGTTCAGCCACATCGTGCAGCCCATGCCCGACCACCGGCACAGCGTGCAGGCAGAGGTGCACGCCAGGTACGTCATCTCCGACGAACAACAAGTTTCAACACTTCTACCACCCATGTCATCATCATCATCAGGCTGCACTACTCACTACTGGACACAGGCGTCCCCCAAGGCGGGACATGTGTGACCAGTTAACAGAGACTCCTTTACATGCTGAGGTTTTCAGCGATAGATAAAGTTATATTATGAAAAATTATCAGACTTTTGATTTTTAAACAATCTCAGAACGCTTCGCTAGAGATGATTGTGTAGTAGTAGTGCAGTTTAGTGACAGGTGAGATTATTTGCAGTGTAATATTGAGTGTTGGTAACATGAGTGTTAATGTGTTGTCGGTCGCTTCTGCAGAAAGCGGCTCGAGTCGTCCGCGTACACGATCCTGGTGAACAACATGCGGCTGATGGCCATCCTGGACTGGTGGGAGGCCGCCAACCAGTTCCTCATGCAGCCGCCGCCGCCACACAACGACCCCGACCAGATACCACCGTAACTATCTACCACATATTCATACCGGTTTTTACGATATGAGCACAAGTGCATTACCACCCTGAGGACTAGCTTGGTTTTTTTTCTTGCCTTTTATTTTTGCAATCTGGCGGCGCATCCAAATTAGCTAACTAGAGTCTGTTAAGGGTCTAAGTTAAATCTCTGGTAGAATTGCCTTGGAGAATCCGGCGAGGTTCTTCCTTTTCAGCCATTGAACCATGCTCTAGGACATTGGAGTGATCCATTATGTAATCTTATCTTGTATCTGACTCTCGTATTACTAACTCATCCCTGTACTGCTTTACAGCTTGGAATATTTAATTTTTTGAAATTCCTATTTGTTTTTTTCCATAATTAAAATTATTTCATCTATAATAACTATATTCGATCTCTACGTCGGTAAGGTAACGTAACGCCGCACAGCTGTGCGGCGTTACCTTGGCCGACCGGATACGCAACGAAGAGATACGCAGTATGGCTGGACTGAATGAAAGTGTCATCATTAAGATGAAAAAATGTATGCTTCGTTGGTTCGGACACGTTGAGCGAATGAGTGATGAACGAATGACGACGCAAATATATCGAGCGAATGTGAATAGGAGCCGGGGACGACCTAGACTGACATACGAGGATCAGAAAGAGCGGGTGCTCACAGACGGACACGTAAAGAGCACTCGCGTCCCGCGGCGAGCGTGTATGAAGAGAATGATGAGAATGAGCGAAGCGAAAGAGTTGTGTCAGGATCGCGATACTTGGCGCTCCGTTCTTTCTGCCTACCCCGTCAGGGACACAGCGTGAAGATATGTATGTATGTATGTAAAATTATTTCAATGATGGATTTACGTGTCGGTCATTGGCTGAACCGACGGTGCTGATATACATATAGTTGGTTGGCGCTGAAAGCGTGAGTTGTATAGTTGTTGTAATCTCGTCGGCAGTGAGGACGTGTTCGGCCCGATGCCTGCGGCGGGCTCCCCGCACCCGGCGCCCGCGCCCGCCGCGGAGCACCCGCAGATGGAGCTGAAGCTGAACGTGACGGACTCGCAGCTGGTGCTCGTGGAGGACGCCTCCGTGTGGGACACCAACGCAGTCATACTCAAGGTACACTAGTGATATAAGACTCTTTTGTCGGGAGCGAAGTGTCATGGTCGTCTCTTCTATTTTATTTTCTTAAATGAGGTTGAGAACCTTAGTGAAAATCGCCGACTAACTCTAGTCGTGCTCTGTTTTTGTGGAAGCCGCTCCGGTTCAAATAGATATCTATACTTATAATAAATCTGTAGAAACCGTGTGTCTGTACTTTGAATAAATTTATAAAAAAATGAGTGTGGATGATAAAAAAAGAGTAACAGAACACAAAAAAGCGTTTTTAATTTTTTTTGTCTTTCTGTCTGTCTGTAATCGCTAATCTCCGAAACTACTGAACGGATTTTCTTGCGGTTTTCACAGGTAGATTAAGCACAGCCTGGCGCAACTTATAGGCTTTGTTTCATTGAAATCGGATAACAGCGAAAAAAGTTATCGTCATTTACAGATAAATCATTTAACGTAACAAGACGATGTCATAGACATAGGAGATATCAGTGTTTTTTTTAACTGGGACAGTATAGGCAAGTCCGAAACCATAGGAGATGCAGGGAAAGTGTCTTATGACATAGAAATTTTTTGGTCAAGCGTGTGTTGTCCATAAAAATGAGACAATTTGCACATATTTTTTTTAATGCGGTTCGACTCAGTTTCATGTAGGGATCACTTCATTATATCGGAAGAAAAAAATCTGAGCAGCAGAAGTTAGTCAAATTCAATAAAATGTTTTCTCATAGAACGCCAGTGAAAAATAATTTTTATTATTTTTAAAAAATGCGTATCGACTTAGTTTCATGTTAGAATCATTTTATTGTATCGGAAGAAAAAAATCCAAGCAGCAGAAGTTAGTTAAATTTAATAAAATGTTTTCTTATAAAACAGACTGGTTAGAATCATTTTATTGTATCGGAAGAAAAAAATCCAAGCAGCAGAAGTTAGTCAAATTTAATAAAATGTTTTCTTATAAAACAGACTGTGCAATGTACTTAGGAACTTACTACTTATTCATGCATGCCACCCGAACTCCAGCTGCTCCGATTACTATGTCAAAATTGTTATCACGAAAAAATACCTAAAGGTTCCTAAGACAGTTTCCCTGTATCTCCTATGGTTTTGGTTTTGCCCATACTGTATTAGTTAAAAAATACACACGTATAATAAAAATTGATATGAGAAGTCTTATGAGCAATAGAAGTGAAAACAACAATTTTTAAAATTTTTATCTGTCTTCACCAAATTGGATACGGTGTTCATAGTTTGTTCCTGAAGGTATGGTATACCTTAAATTATGGTGAAGGTACTTAGAATGATCCATTTTACCATTGGAAAATTATAACTAGACGATGTATGTCTGTACATAGCAGAGATAGGTACCTACTTCCAAAATCCACGCGGACGAAGTCGCGGGCAACAGCTAGTATGAAATAAGACTATAAATTCAAAATAAAATATGGCTTAAGGGTCTCGTTACCAAGCCAAAACCTACTTTAAAAAAAACTCAAGGTACACTCGAGCTACACGTTGCAGGACCAAGTTAGTTGCGATTCACACTTTATACAAGATTTTATAAAATATAGAAGTAGGTAAGTAGTAGGCAACTGTCTCCCTTATTACACACTGAAAACCGCATGTGATTTGGTGCAGTAGTTTTTGCGTGATGCCCGAATGAACATACAGACAGACAGAAACACATACAAAATTACATAATTATTTACGGGTCTTACACACGGACAAGTTTTATTTACCATTGCCAGTCAGCTCGTAAACACGGCCAGTGTAACCTGGTCGAAACGTCGGGCAAAGGTAAACAAAACTTGTTCGTGTGTAAGACCCGTATAAAATATTTTTTTTGCTCTATTGCTCTTAATAATACTTCTCATATCAATTTTTCTTAAACCTTTCCTATGTACAGAGACATCGTCTGGTTATAATTTTAGTATATTTATTAAATGATGTTATGCTTGTGTCGCAGAGCACGACGGTGATCACGTACCGGTGCTGGGACGCGCACAAGCCGGTGTCGTGCGAGCTCAACGAGCTGGAGGTGTTCTCGTGCGTGCTCGGCCTGGAGGAGGAGACCGCGCTCTCCATCGTCGACCCTGCCGCGCTGCACGTCGCGCTGCACGCCGACCGCGTGCTGCATGTCAGTACTAACTGGCCACACTTTATATTTAGTGTTAAGTATGTGTCAGAGCGTCAGTGGCGTCGGGGATAAGACGCCATCGAAAGGTCCGAAGTTCGATCCCCGGCTGGGTCATGTACCAATGGGTTTTTTCTCGAAACTTAAGTACATTTACTGACTGCTCTCAAACGGTGAAGGAAAACATCGTGAGGAAACCTGCATACGCCGAAGAAGAAATTCTTAGGCGCATGTGAAGTCCACCAACCCGCACTGGGCTAGCGTGGTGGACTATAGCCCGAACACCCTCGTTGAGAGGGTAGGCCTGAGCCCCAGCAGTGGGGACATGTTAAGGCTGTTGATGATGATGTGTCATGGAGGAGTATGAAACCTCATTGGTGTGTGTGCAGATCGCGATGGGCACGCTGAACCTGCGGCTGTCGTACCACGACATGCGCATGTTCGCGGCCATGCTGCACTCGCTGCCGGCGCAGGCGCGAGCCGCGCTCTCCGGTCAGTCCATCGAGCCTTCACTACACAGCTCTATTTATTGTACTACTACATGTTGTCCGCGGCTTCGCCTGCGTCGACTACGTTTTTTCCCACTAGAACAGTAGAACAGTTTATCGCGGTGGAAAGTATTTCCACACCAAACATCGAAATTCATTCAGCGATTTAAGCGAGAAAAGGTTTACTTTCCCATTTATAATATTAGTGTATTTTATTTATAATATGATGTACAGCCAGGCTATATATACAGCCAGGTTGATGTCTGTCATTTTCACGCTGAACACTTTTTATCAACGAGCAACGGACATGACCACAGGATCTAAAATTTTAGAATGCAACTAAATAGTTACTGTATACTAATTACACACGAAGTTAAGAAATTATAATAGCTGGCGTTTGTGTGAGACAGGCAAGTCGGAGGAGTCTGAGAGGGGCGGGGACGCGCCCGCCAACAGCGTGCACATGCGGGCGGGCGCGGGCGCGGGCACGTTCTACACGCCGCGCTGGGCGCGCGCGCACCCGCCCCCCGCGCCGCCGCCGCCGCCCACCGCCAGCGCCATCTGGCCGCTGCGCGCCGTGCACGTGAGATATTATCTTCTTAGGGGCCAGGACAACCTGGTCACACTTCGAGCCTTTGAGATCTTTTGTGCCAAACCCCTGTCTACCAACACGGTACTCAGGTTTCCCAATCCGTTTTTTTGTGGACTTCCCGCTTTAGTATAGAAATTCTTTTCTTTGACGTATGCAGATTTCTTCACGATGATTTCCTTCACCGAAAAGCCTGTTTATATTACCGCACTTAAGATCTGTTAAACTCGTTGGTATGGCCCAAAATTGGAACCCACTATCTCATGAACGCGAGGCGAGTGCACAGCCAGCTTGGCTGCCACGGTCTGTGCAGGTGAGATACTCATAGGGTGTTGTAGTAAAGACATTGTCGTGTTAATGTGTGCGCCGCTACTGACCGTTCATTGGCTCCGCGAGGCGCGCACACTACCACACCCTGCGTGCATCGGTAGTGTATGCGTGTGTGTGTGTGCGGCAGGTGTCCGCGGAGAGCGTGACGCTGTGCGTGATCGACGACTGCCTGGACTCGGACGTGCCGCTGCTCGACGTCACGCTCGCGGACCTGCAGCTCGAACAGGTAACTGGTCATCAGCTTGTATCCGCAACTTTAACCCGAACAGAAACTGACCAGTTTCTAAACTCGTGTTATGTTTTGTCAATATTCGCCGCCAGTTAATATACTGGATATGTTTCGTCCAAGAAGTATGGAGATAATAATCAAATTTCGTAAACTGCAAATTCGATGCAGCATAACGGACCCCGTTATGCTACATCCACAGGGGTGTAGGATTGCGTTTGTAAAGCCAAACGTGTAGATGCAGCATAACGTTTTTGGTTATGGTTTGGATTTGGTAATGTAGTTCAGAATTAGCGCGATTGGGCCCCTGGTTACAAAAGTGAATGATTCCACTGTGAAAGTGGAGTGGACTGTTTCCATTTTAGACATTATGAATATTTATTACTCTCTGGCTACGATGATTGCTATCATGCGCTGTTTCAGGATCTACGCAAGGTGGAAGAAGCGTTCGAGGACCCGCTGCTGGTGTCGACGCCCGCGGGCCCGGCGCCGGGCGCGGCGGGCGGCGCGGGCGGCGGCGCGGGCGCGGGCGGCGGCCGGCTGGCCGGCGTGCTCAGCGCGGACTATTACAACCGCACGCTCTCGGGCTGGGAGCCAGTCATCGAGCCCTGGAGGTGCATTTTGTTTCATCACCACCATAACATTGACATCCCCCTACAAATCAATAACACTGGACTGGCCTATAACATGTTTGTTACAAATGAGCCGTTTTCCAGGATAGGTTCCATAAAAATCACATTAATGGCGCTGTCTTGGGACATCTCGGGACAACAACCATCTAAACTTATATAGTGGCGTGAATGATGTATGTATAGGTTCGAGACGTGGTGGGAGTACACGCTGACGAGCGCGCTGTCGCTGCGGCGCGTGCAGGCGGAGGTGCGCTCGGAGGAGGTGCTCGGCACCAACGTCACCAGCTCGCTCATCGAGCTGTGCCAGCTTGTGCGCGCCAACTGGACCGCCGATTACTACGCGCCGCAGGTACACACACAGTTGTCGCACGCGCTAACCCAAAAGTCAAATATGTATAGTGTTTTATTTTATAACAACACCTAACCACCACACTAATAGGTATAAAAAAAATCAATCCCTAATAGTTTTGAGCAGTAATGTAAGTCTTGCTTGGATTTTGTCGGAGACTGTTGTGTTTTTTATTTAGTTTTCCAAAAAAATGTATATTGTAGGTTTTGGTGTATAACTGTGATAGTTTTATATGCAACAAGTGCCCATTGAAGTGTATATTGTGCGGGAAAGTTAAATAAAAGCGTGTAACGACTCTACCGAATTATTCCAAATTGTCCCTTGTTAAATCGACACTAAACCTACTATCAGTTTAGTGCGGTGCTAGCTGCAGTGAGGATCACCAAATGGCACTAGTTGCCGGAGGCCGTACTGCGGTATAATGTATTCGTGATTTAAAACTACGATTTGGCCTATAAGGACTTGTTATCAACTGGCCGTTAAACCATTAAAAATCAAAAAAATAAGTGTTGCTTGATTGGTTGGTTGGTTGGTTGTGTGCAGGCGGCGGGCTCGTGCGAGGCGTCGCCGAAGGGCAGCCCGGCGGGGCACCGGCGCCGCTCGCCCTTCGTGCCGTACGCGCTGCGCAACCACACCGGGCACCGCCTCTGGTTCACCACCGTGCTCACCACCAGCGACGTGTGAGCATCCAGCTCCTCACTAAGCACCTTGTCACTCATATAGGATCTCATTAAATCAACAGCCTATTAATATGTCACCACTGTTGGGGCTCAGGCCTACCCTCTCGACGGGACTTATAGTTCAGCACGCCAGCCCAGTGCGGGTTGGTGGACTTCACATTTCTTCTTCGGCGTGTGCAGGTTTCCTTCACCGTTTAAGAGCCGTCAGGAAATGTACTTAAGTTTCGAGGAAAACCTAATGGGATATTAAAGTAATAAGATATTAAAGTATTTTTTGTCATGTTACAAAATAAAATTAAACCAAAATAGTCGTTCAACAACATCAAACCAAAAGAAAGGATACAGACTCTATTGTTTATAAGTAGTTTAGAGTAGTTGAGTTGATTGATAGAGGAGAGATGAGATGATAGTGTGGTTGTTTGTGTGCGGCAGGCTGCAGGAGCAGACGTCGTGGTCGTCGCCGGACGACTCGTGGGTGGCGGTGCGCGCCGGCGACACGGAGCCCTTCTCGTTCGGGCAGCGGCGCGCGCGCGGGCGGCCGGCGGGCGCGGGCGGCGCGGGCGCGCGGCACCCCTCCGCGCACGCGCCGGCACCGCTGCACCAGCTGGCGCTGCGGCTGGACGGCTGGGCGCCGCCCGACCCAGTGTGCGTCGACCGCGTCGGAGTCTTCTTCAGGCACCTCACGCACACCGTCAGTGCCACGCTGTATACATTTTTTTTTAATTTATTGCCTGAACAATTAAAACGAGAGTATATTGAGTAAATATATGAATAAGGGTCTAAATTAAAAGCCCACTCGTTTGACATTCTGAGCTGTAACTTAAATGCTTTTAAGCGGTTTCTTTATAAATGAGGGTCATCCCAAAAATTATTTATCCTTGTTATTAGAAATGTTTCTGTAGGTACCCTAATTTAATATTTTATAAACTTATAATTACATAGTGTGTTGTTTAGTGCTATAACTTGATTTAACTTTGTTTACATTACTTAACTTTAAATTATGCTGTCTTATTGCATAATATGTTATAATGTTAACAAGTGTTAACATTATTACATATTGTGTAACACCAGTGTGTCACATACTGTTTGTAAGCAATTTACACATGCTGTGTTTACCTATTACTGGGTGTTCACACGGATGATTTGTACCTACTATTTATAAGATTGCTTTTTTTGTATACATATGAGCAACATCTGTTGGTAAACCAATAAATAAAATAAAAAATAAATAAAAATAAATTAAGATTTGAAACGAACCTGGAATGACCGGCATATTCCGACCTCCGATAATTCCTCATTATTTTGATCAAATCCATAAGTACAAACGTTACAGTCGGCAAGTGGCATCTTGCTTGAGCGTATTCAAGGACGTGTGGTGTTGTGTGTTGTGATGCAGAAGTCCGGGTGCTCGGCGCGCATCGTGCTGGAGGTGTCGCTGGAGGGCTCGGCGCGCAAGCTGGTGACGGTGCGCTCGGCGCTGCGCCTGCGCAACCACCTGCCGCACGCCGTCGAGGTGCGCCTCGACCTGCACCCCGCGCACCCCGCCCACACACAAACCGGTACTAGCGCACACATGTACAATACACAATGAAATACCGGCTGTTTCCCCCATAGTGGACGTCAGAGCTAGGTATATGGATATGAGGAACCTCTGTGCAAAATTTAGAAACAGCGGTTTGGGCTGTGCGATGATCAGTCGAATATTTACACAGTGTAACAATGAAATTTGATGACATGACATTTTTCGTATAATCATCTAGTTTTTGAGAAATAATTAGTGAATAATTCAGTGGGTCTTATTTTGTTTTGAGCAGTATACTATGAGAAGGTATGTCCTATTAATAAACACACACACACACAGTTGCCGCATTTGACAAATATTGCATTTATTTTCTTGTGTTGATTATGTTATGTCCAATACGATTCTTACGGATTGAAAATAGGGACCGTTACTCCGTTGTTATCAGGGAAGGCCATGTCCAGCAAAGAAGCGCATAGTAAATAGGTCCGATTAGTAAAGCTAAAAAAAGAAATGAAAAAATATCTTATCAATCTAACTTGTAGATATTAGTGTTGTTTTGTTTGTTCGAGTACATTCGAGTCGTGTTTCAGTACAAGTGTAGTGCTGATGTGTGTGTCAGTGTCGTCTGGCCCGCCGGCGGCGGCGTGCGCGGCGCGGCAGCTGCGCGCGGCGTGCGGCGGGCTGGCCCGGCGCTCGGCCGCGCCGCACGCGCACGCCTCCCCGCCCCCTCCCGCACCCACCACCCTGGCCACCCTCCACCCGCTCACTGTCAGCTGCGGTAACGCCTCTTGAACCATACATCACTCTCGTAGCTCTCCTCTTGCGGCGGATCCCTCGCACTGATCACACATTTTTCCACATTTATTTTTTTCTCCGTGCATATGTACCAGTGTAGACAGCATTATTCAAATCAAAAAAACTGTAAGGTAGTCAAATGCGGCGAACTTGAGTGTTAGTATAGTACATCCATACAGCGGCATTTAGCGACAAATAAGTACATTGTAATTAATAGTGTGTATTTGTGTTGCAGCGGCGTGGAGCGCTGGCGTGGGGGGCGGCGGCGGCGGTGCGGGGGGCGTGGGTGGCGGGGCGCGCGGCGCGCAGGTGTGCGCGGGCGGCACGTGGGCGGCGCCGCTGGCGGAGCGCGCGGGCGCGCTGTGGGTGCGCCCGCTGGTGCGCGCGGCGCACTTCGCGTTCGCGCCGCAGCCGCTGGAGTGGCGCGCGCCCGGCGGCGCCGCGCTGCGCCACGCCGAGTGCCGCGCGCCGCCAGACGCCAGCTACAGGTGCGCTGCACACACTCTGCCATGTCGCGCTCCGATTCGATTGGTGACTGAGAAAGTGCGGTGTGGCCGTACCTTTTGTTTTTGTGTGTAGAGTATGATAAGTGCAGTTATATGTGTCAGGTTCTGCTGCGCGGTGGTGCGCGAGCGGTTCCCCCCGGAGCGCGGCGCGAGCATCCCGGGGCACACGCTCACGCTGGTGCCGGCGCTGCGGCTGGAGAACCTGCTGCCGGTGGAGCTGCAGTACCGCGCGGCCGCCGCGCCGCCCGACGCGCCCGACGCGCCGCCGCGTGCGCAGGGCACGCTCGCGCCCGCCGACACCAGGCCCTTCCACGAGGTACGGGCCACCGAGTGGCCTTCATGCAAAAAGGGATCAGTTGTTAACAACCAACCAAGTGACTTGACCCAGTCGTTCATTCATTAAGTTCGTTCGGTCATCGACTGAACTGAACTCTCTCTCTCTCGCTCCAGGGCTTATACGGGCAGCACGTATATTTTACTTATCTTTTTTTTTGAGTTGTAGGTCGATTTACACCATAAAGTGCAAAATCGAGCGAGCTTAAAACTGGTAGTAACTTGTGATTGTTGGTGTGTGTAGGTGAACGTGGAGGAGGGCGTGGAGATCTCCGTGAAGCTGGAGGGGTTCGGGTGGTCGTCCCCGCTGAGCGTGGCGAGCGCGGCGGCCGGCGCGGGCGGCTCGTTCAGCGCACGGCTCAAGCTGCGCGACGCGCGCGCGCGCCGCCTCTATCTCAACGCGCGCGTCACGCTCAACAAGACCGACGGCATCAAGGTTAGACAGTTGACATGCAACAGAAACGAGTCATGTGAGTGAGGCAGCGGGGGCGCACTCTTTCATCTCTCTCAACAATATGGCATAGCGAAATATAGTTTTTGAATTTTCAATAATAATAATAATTAGTAGGTATCTGCCTACTTACGATGCAATAGTAAACCGGTCTCCCTTTTTTTGTCTTGAATGAAAACAGTTTCAATGTAAAAGAAGTCATTTTCTATTTTGTATTTTACATTGAGTTTTTATTAGTTTGTACTAATAAAAACTCAATGTAATGACATACATGAAACCGTCTTCCCGTGAGGGGCAGAACAAACCCTAGTACTTGTATATCTACTCGTATGTAAATAGTGCGTGTTTTATGCGCAGGTGTCCATCTCTGCCGCGTACTGGCTGGTGAACCGCACGGGGCTGCCGCTGGTGTTCCGCGCGGAGGGCGGCGCGGCCGAGGCGGCCGGCCAGTTCGAGGAGCACGAGGTGGCGCGCATGGTGGCGCCGCTGCTGTTCTCCTTCGCGGAGGCCGACGGCGGGCCCACGCTCGAGGCCAGGCTCGGCACGGGCTTCGCGCCCAATCCGGAGGTAAGTCGGCAACGAAGGGATGACGTGGAAATAAGACCTATTAGATATAAGATTTTTTTGTGTATACATGTGCATCTGTTTGTACCAATAAATAAAATAAATAAATCCGTAATAAAGGTGTTGTCTAAAATGTCAACAATAGGGACACCTATCAAAGTATTGTTAATCGAAGGATATTGTGCGACTTGTGCGATGAGGTGGGACACAGATCTACTGTCTGCGAATCAGATGCGACAAGTTGCGTCGCATGCAAGATGTTGTAATAAATTGTAAAACAAAATCATACAGAATGTGACGTTGTCTTTGTGAAAATTTCGAGTCACGAGATATTCGAGATCAATGCAATGTCATCTAATTCTAATACCAACTATGCAACTAAATTGAAATACCTAAAAATGAATGGCCTCACCCAAAAATGATGACAATAACATGTTTGTTTGTGTGCTTCCTTAGTGGTGCTCTGCGTTCGGCCTGGGCGTGGGCGTCTGTGTGAAGAAGCTGGAGGCTGGGTCTGAGCGCGTGCACGCGGTGGGCGTGTGGACGCGCGCGGGCCGCGGCCGCTACCGGCGCACCAACATCGTGACGCTGTCGCCGCGCTACCAGCTGCACAACAACACGCCGCACCACCTGCAGTTCGCGCAGAAGTGCACCGCCACCACGCTCGTCAGTATCACTCACCCATTCACTCACCACTACACACACTTTCAATGCTGCGACAGTTCGTACCACGCGTGACGATTTGTCAATCAGAAACAGATTACAACGGCGTTGTGTTCGTTTTCTCTTTCTTACTTGCGACACTGCCATATATTATTTTCTCACTTACATACTTTAGATGTCTATACGCTATTATACAGAGTAATTTTTTCAAGCGGGCGTGGATGACCAAATCCAACCAAGGTGATGTATATACGATATGATGATGATGACGTGTGTAGAACGACCCGGGCGCGGTGGCGACGCACGTGTCCGCGGTGCCGGGCTGCTACCTGCCGTGGCACTGGGCGCGCTGGGAGCGCGAGCAGCTGCTGTGCGTGCGCGTCCTGGCGCCCGCGCCCGCCGTCGCCGCGCGCCACCCGCCGCCGCTCACCGCCTGGTCCGGCGGGTTCCGCATCGACAAGCCGAGGACCTTGCACATCGCCTGCAGGTATCAGCATAAGAAAATACTTTGCGTTTGTAGTCGACACAACTACAAATGCAAGTATTTTCTAATGCTGATCCATGTATACCGTCTAGGTTCATTATGTCGTTTTCCCGAAATGTATACGTATGTGTGGTTGGTTGTTTGGTCAGGGAGAGCGGCGGGTGCGTGTACCAGCTGATCCGTGTGGAGGTGGTCGCCCAGGGCTGTTCGCTGCTGGTGGTGCTGAGCGCGGCGCGCGGCGCGCCCCCGCCACTGCGCATCGACAACTACTCGCCCGTCGCCATCATGTTCCACCAGGTGCCGCCCACAACAACCAACACTGCGTTGTACTTACAACTACCGTGCAGAAGCGTCCCTCCACAACAATTCTATTGAAAATTTCGCTATTTTCTGATAAATTCTCGCAAGGAACGTGCTTTGTCAGTTTTCAAAAATGCTTTTCCAACAGCATTTTTCGAGGGTGGTCCCATTTCAATTGGAAAAATATATTTCACCTGTGAGACCTGTATTATGACGGCGCCGCCGCCCTGTATGAGATTACGTTCGTTTGTATGAGACAAATTACTTAGGCAGCGGCGACGCCGCTCGTAGATCCAGTACAAAATATTTTAATACAGGCCTAGGGGTGGAAAATTAGGGGATGAATGGTCAGTTTTATTTTGTAAAACTAATTATTGTTATTTGAAGTAATAGTGTATGCGCGTGTGCCGGTAGGTGGGGTGCCCGGAGGAGTGCGTGGTGGGCGCGCACGCGCGCGCGCGCTGGGCGCTGCCCGAGCCGGAGCGCGCGGCGGCGCTGGCGCTGCGCGCGCCCGGCGGCCCGCGCACCACGCTGCTCGTCGACAACGCGCCCGCCGCGCACCACCTGCTCTACCAGAACTTCATCTACGTCCTCTTCACCGCCACCACCAGCAGGTCAAACAAACAAACAACGATCTAACGATTTAGACAATGTCATGCTAAATAGCCATTCATTGCCAAATAGTGGCAGATGCTGTGGATGTGAAGAGGTCGCCAGCGGCACCCGGGAGATGCAGCGCTGTTTTTCTGCTGGGCACGTTACCTAGGGTGTCTAAATAAATTAAAAAACATCCAGTTGAAAAAATCCTGTAGCAGTCTCTACCACATCTGACGAGGCATGTGTGACGTTCGACAGGGAGAGTGTCGGCGCGGCGGGCGCGGGCGCGGGCGGGGGCGGGGGCGGCGCTGCCGAGGACGAGGGCGGGCTCGTGCTGGAGGTGCCGCTCAACTCCACGCGCGTCGTGCTCGGCGTCAAGAGATACGGCGACCGGTGAGCTGCCGGCGCGCACGACCTTCAGATTCTCATGCATATTGTTTGCATCTGCGTAACGCAACTGTATGTGTCAGGTGTCAGCTGTGGCGGCGCGGGCCCAACGACCAGCTGATCCACGAGGGCAGCTCCCCGCCGCAGCCCACCGACGCGCTGCTCGCCGACGACACCGCGCTCTCGCCACACGCCATGGTCAGTGCCGCCCCCCTCCCGCCGCTTCGTCCGCATTCTATAAATTACTCCAGGATTTAAGCTGTCGCTGTACCAAGTTCTATCAAAATCCGTTCAGTCGTCATAGCGTGATTGACCCAATTGACCAACAAACTTCCAATCTTTTGCATTTACATAGTAATGGGATTTATTTTACCTTATCGGAGAAACAGCAGACATGGGCACAAATTGAATTAATATGAAATATTTAAAAAGGTACCTATTTATTTAAATACTCTGTACCTTGTGATAGTGATCGATGAATAAAATGATTGTTTATTTATGTGTATGTTAGGTGCTGGACATCGAGGACGCGGCGCCTCGGCCTGGGCGCGCGTCCCCGCTGGTGCTGCGGCGCGCGGACCCGCGGCGCGCGTCCACGCAGGCGTGGCGCGTCGTGCCGCCCCCCCACGCGCCCCCCCACGCGGCACCACCCGCGCCCGCGCCCGGCCGCATGGCGTGCGCGCACGCCAACCTGTGCGTGCAGCCCGATGGCGGCCTCATGGCGCTCACACCAGGTCACTTCTATTACACCAACCACACGTTGCACTCTTCCAGCATACTTTCATGCGCATACATTGAAAATTTAGATAATACAGTAAAGAAAAAAAAAAGAAATTGATTAGGATTTGTTTTACAAATTGCAAAAAACTAAGGTTACTTTATTTTCAGAAGTATAATGTTATCAGCTGGTGATATTTGCCAGTAAGCTTCGATTAAATCTATAGTCTGTATGTGGATCTGAGATAGTAATGTTTGGTTATGCACAGTGTATGTAGAGGAGTGATTTGTGTGACGGAGCAATGGTGTTGTTCAGGCAGCCGCGTGGTGCTGGGTCTGCCGGAGCGCGGACGGGGCGGCATGGGGGGCGCGGTGCCGGCCGAGCAGGCTGTGGCGTGGCGCACGCTGCGGCCGGGCTCGGGCCGGCTCGACGTCACGCTGTCGGCCGACGGGCCTACGCGTGTCGTGCGCATACACGATCACAAGGCGCCCGTAAGATACCAACAATCCCCCCCCATTGAATTTGCACCATCAAAATACTCGGTGATGTCTGTTACTTAGAATTTGAGTTACAACTTTTCACAGGTTAATAGTTTACAATGTAGGCATTGCTGTACGTTCCTAATGTTGCTCCATAGGAGTCTGGATGGATCGAGGGTGGCGAGGAGGAGGAGGAGCTGGAGGGCGAGGAGGCGGGAGGCGCGGTGCGGGGCGAGTGGGGAGTGCGCGTGGCGCTGGCCGGGCTGTCCGTGTCGCTTGTGGCGCGCGCGCCCGCGCCCGCCGAGCTGCTGCACGCGCGGTTCGCCGGCCTCGCGCTCGAGCTGGCCGCCGGCCCGCGCGCCGCGCGCGCCACGCTCGCCGTGCAACACATGCAGTGGGACAACCAGGTGGGACTACCGCAGTAGCTATTTGAAATAGCCATGCAGTTAATAAAGCTTTTAATATACCAAATGCCAATCCCTTAGGTGAATAGTGAACGGATTAATTACATTATTTATTTTTAGGGTAATAGATATAGAATATATTTAAATCTCTTCCGTTTAGAACGTTAAAAGATTAAGGAGTTGCATTTAGCTCGCTGAGAGTAAATAAAAATAGCCATAAGTTTTGTACTTTAAGTACATACGGTACAGTAGAACATTACCTACAGTACAGTAACAATTGCATGGAACCTTTTTTACTACATTATAGTATTCCACTCGTGTCGATAATTTATTATTCCGTACACTGGATTGAGGTGTGGCTTCCACCAAATACCAGTGAACGACAAATTACTACCAACATTTTGTATTTATTATTTCGATTACTTGGCCCATAAAATTTTATGTTAATTTGGGATGGGATAATGTATGCCTATATAAACAACTGTTAATGGGTGTGAAAAATGTATAACGTATACGTGTACGTGGATGACTTCATTGTCGTTTAGTGAAATCGCAGCGGCCGGCAGCAAGCGGTTGGTTCGGACTTACTTTGAAACGATCTATCTTCTCAAGCGAAACTGTTTTGGCATTGAATCTTCGCCGAAATATCATAACATAATGGTACGGGTGTGCAGTTGCTGGGCACGCCGAGCCCCGTGCTGCTGTACTGCCTGCCGGAGCGCGGCGGCGGCGCGAGCGGGGCGGGCGGCGCGGCGCTGCCCGCGCTGCACGCGTCCGCCGAGCTCATGCGCACGCCGGCACGCCGTTACAACGCGTACTTTTTCCGGCATCTCATCGTGGCGCTGCGCCCGCTCGCCATACGACTAGAGGAGAGGTGTGTCACACTAAGCTAACACTACGTTTTTCATTACTAGTTTCCAATTATATAAGCAAAACACACCACGAAGCTAAGCGACGAAGTTGTTGGGTAATGCGATGACGCTGAGCTTGCTTGTTTGTTTGGTGGAGTGTGACGTATGTTGGTTGTGTTGTCAGACTGATCCTGAAGGTGTGGGCGTGGGCGGCGCCGGGCGACGAGGAGGGCGCGCTGGAGCAGCCCGACGAGGCGGAGTACGAGGCGCGCCGCGTGCTCGACGAGCTCACCGCGCTGCACGCCGCCCGCGCGTACTTCGCGCTCATCAAGATCATACCCAGCCAGGTGACACTCTCACATATACACTGCACTGCTGCGGCAGACCTCAACTCATAAATTTAGATTTATTTAACGCCTATACGTCACACACACGATACAGGTCGCCATTCTTGATTTGTTGTATTAGTTTTGGTTACAATCTCTTAGAACGTTGAATTACAATTATTGACAAACTTTGCCTGCAGAATCCAAACGGAGCCCTATCACTGAGCCCACTCTCAGAGACCTCTAGAGGGACCTCTAGCTCAGAAAAGGGAAGAGACATAATGTTGAAATGTCTACCTATTAATTTAACCCTAAACTTAATTTAACATAGTAGTGTTTTTTAGTGTTCGTCAAATCTCGTATTTTATAGCCTTATTAAAACAGGTTGGTTGGTTGGCATGGCCCGCCCCGCACTTGACCCAGCTATATTCAGTTTGCGAGTGTTGTTAGATCCGGCTGTCGATGACGACCGCGCGCGCGGTGGAGCCCGAGCTGGGCGCGCTGCGGCGGCGGCTGGGGCTGACGCTCATCAAGTTCGAGGACGCGGCTGTGGAGCTGGAGCCGTTCGTGCGCGCGCACCGCTTCGACACGCCCGCCTCGCTCGACAGGCACCTGCTGCAGCACTTCAAGGATGTCAGTATTTAGTTAATAACCCCACCGGTATAAGGAAAACGAGCGGCAGATACGTGACGTTCTTACACTACGTACAGAGAGAGAAAGAATGACGCAAATAATGGCACTCCTCACTGACAAGTTTAATAATTGACTGACATTTTGTATTGTCATTAATCTTATTCTCTAGGCATACATACCTAGTGCCTAGTGCTTTTCACGACTAATGCGAGGAAACAAAAAAAAAAGATTCGGTCCATGATGTTGATTGTAGTAGTGTGTGATGTATGTTTGATTGGTTAGGAGCTGAAGTGGCAGGCCGCGAAGATCCTGGGCTCTGTGGACTTCCTGGGCAACCCGCTGGGGTTCGTGGCCGACGTGTCGGAGGGCTTCAGCGGGTTCCTGCTGGAGGGCAACGTGGGCGCGCTCGTCAAGAACGTCACGCACGGTATCTCCAACTCCGCCGCCAAGGTCTCAGGTGCGTGCAACAATCAATATCTCGTATATAAAACAAGAAACAGATTCACTGGCTAATCAAGGCACAATCCAAAATCGCTGTTCCTAGAGACTTGAAATTTTCACAAAGGTTCCTCATATAGCTCTGACGTCTACCAAGAAAGGGTTTTATCCCGCCGGAAACTATTCTACGCGGGCGAAGCCGCGGGAACAGCTAGTATCATCATAAAATCTTCCTTCAATTTGAGATACCTACTATGTTGCTTAGAAGGAATTGATTCTTATGACGGACCCTTTTGACTGGTATCAGAAAAATACAGATTGTTTTTTTTCTACATTTATCCGGTTCGATTCGACCTGTAAACGCCGACAGGTAATTTTTCCAAAATATTTAAATGCAGTTCAACCTTTTTAAAATATGTAATATAAAGTATTTTTTAAGTAAAGGGCATGATTTGTGTATAATGTCGGCGGTGGTTGGTCGTGGTGTGTAGAGTCTCTGGGCGACGGGCTGGAGCGCGTGGTGGGCGACGAGGCGCACGAGGAGACGCGCCGCCGCATCCGCACCGCCGCGCCCGGCGCGCACCTCGCCGCCGGCTTCCGCGGACTAGGCCTCGGCTTACTCGGTACTATACAACGACCTACACTCACACACCCTCTCCTACCACTACTACACGGCTCCTGCGCGACAAGCGATAGCTGCCGGGGGACAGCTACTAAGCTAATCATCATATACGAGAGGAGTTTTTGAGATAATGGTGAATAAGGTGACAAACTGGTTTTGTAGTAATCCAGGAAAATTACACAGTTTCTTCAGCAAAAGTTCCCTATAATACAATTCTTGATGAAACAGTGTGGCACCTTTTTTCTTCAAAATTCCCTTTCTACACTTATAATATAAAAACAATCTTACCTAACTTAGTTCTTTTTACCTATATACGGTGTGTGGCTGCACCAAAAGGTTTTCCCTGTATTAATATGAGACATATTGTAATGTGCAGGCGGCATGACGTCGCTGGTGAAGCACAGCTACGAGGGCGCGACGCAGGAGGGTCTGCCGGGCTTCCTGGCGGGCGTGGGCAAGGGGCTGGTGGGCACGGTGACCAAGCCCGTGATCGGCGTGCTGGACCTGGCGGCCGAGACGGCGTCGGCGCTGCGCGACACGAGCCGGCGCGCCGACCGCTGGGTGCCGGCGCGCGTGCGCGGGCCGCGCTGCGCGGCGGGCGCGGGCGGCCTGCTGCCGCGGTACTGCGCCGCGCACGCCGCCGGCGCCGCGCTGCTGTACGCGCTCAACGGCGGCGACTACGCGGAGCACTTCCTCGCGTACCGCTGCGTGCGCGACACGCCGCACGACATCCGCGCGCTGCTCTCGCACACACACCTGCGCATCTTCACGTGCAAGCACCACCACCACGCGCCGCAGCTCGTCATGGAGACTCATCTCAGGTACCACCTCAATCAAGCTTTTTCTTGGATGTTATCGCGCTCACACTTGCTTGGTCAGTGTAATGTTGCAACACTCTCCACTGACTTGGCACTACTTGATGCGTCGCGTTATGTTGCAGCAACCTGGTGTCGTGCGCGGCGGTGAGCGCGGAGGGCGCGCACTTCGTGGAGCTGGGCGTGCGCGGGGGCGGCGCGGCGCCGGCGGCGGCGGGCGGGGGCAGCGCGGCGGGCGCGGGCGGCGCCGGCGCGGAGGGCGTGCGGCGGCCGCGCGTGCAGTGCGACAGCGCCGAGCTGGCCGCGTGGGTGGCGCGCCACGCCGCGTACGCGCGCCAGCTCTACCACGAGCAGGAGCACACGCTGCACCCGCACACAGACCTATGAGACGCGCCCGACGACGTCTCGTTCGCGCGCTACGAGAGCAATTGAAACAGTAAGACGAATATACAAGTAAAAGGCAAAACGACGCCGTACCATAGCGAAACCACAAAAGTAGATTACTTAATAGATGGAACGGCACCGAACAGTAGGCACAGCCCCGCGACCGGCCGACAGCTCACTGTTCTGGTTTTATTATGACCCGGCGCCACGGAGACTGCCGCAACGGGAAAGTACAATACGTACTGCCACTACTGTACCCACCTACATCGTGTTGAGCAAATCTGAAGACGTACTGAGCGTCACACGATAAGAGAGTGTAGCTCGACAATGAGTACAGAAAGTAAAGTAAAAATATTGACTTAAAATTACACCTGTTGGTAATTAAAAGACTGCCAAAAAATAATAATATGTTTATTATTCAATAATTTAAGTGTAGTTAATGTTATCAATTTGTAGAGAAATTTCAAGATTGGTGACATTTCTCCTGTGAATTGCAAACTGTATCAAAAATAAATTGTTAAAACAAAAAGACAACACAACTCTCATATCAATGCAATTCATTAAGTGTGTTACTATAGGTACTTATGTAATGTAGAGTTTGTGACCCTGAGACTTGTACAACTTTGTATTGTTATTGTATTATATTTGTGACAAAAACTTATAGTTGAAAGTAAAAACATTGACATTGAAATCATGTTCACTTCTGTAATTGTGAAATATGTTTAAAAACGGTTAATTAATCGTTAAATACAAAAGTCTATTGTATGCTGTAGGTGTTTGTGGACTATCAATAGATATAATATTATGTATTTTTATTGATGACACACTTAAAAGCTGTTATTAGGAATGTATATGTAGGAAAAACCGACGGCTTCATGGAGGGAAAGTTCCTTTAATATTGTAGAAAGCATATTTTACTCACAGAAGACTTTTTATTCTTTAAAATAAAATATCCAAAGATTTAAGAATAGAAAAAATATGAATTTAGTTGTAAACTATTTTTTTTAATCTAAAAAATACAGGAAGTCTTTCAATGTCTTATTCAATGGATTTATAAGTTGATGTTACATTTCGTGGTCTTCCTTTAATTTGCGATACAAATATCATATCCATTGGTGCCGTAAAATACGAGCAGATTTTTCCGCATTTATATCTCACTTAGAAAAAATAAGTAATATTTCACATAAAAAAAATAGAGGCTCCTTTGAGCTTAATTTGTTAGCTTCATTATTAAAGATACTTTCGCTACAAGATGGGAAGATCGTTTTTTCTATCCTGTATCGAATGAAACGGTTAGAGCGACACTCGAGACCACAGAGCAAAGAGCTAAAGCATTACCAGACATTGAACGTTTATGTCGTGTTACCTGTATGACATCATTAAATTATTTATGGACTTTAAAACCATTCAGATCGACCAGCAGTGAACTTCAGGCATTCTTTTTACATTTATTACGCGTCATATACATATGTGTAAAGAGTTAAAATATATAGGTATTTGTTTCGATATCCACGTTCCAGGGGGCTCCCTCTGTTAGGTACTTTAGTTCATTGCTCTGAGGTTTAGAACTTGAATAAAGTGTTCAGTAAAAGTGATATTTTGTTGTTAGATGGGTTCAATCGAACTAAAATGAGATTCTTATTTCGCTGGAGTAAACTGACAGATTCGTCAATGTTTTAAAATAATGTTGCCATGTTTATTGTAATAAGTAGATCTTTTTGTATACTTACCATATTCTTCTAATATTATTTCATTCATTTAAAACATAGTATTTGTTTGGGATATTGAGTGAGTGAGTGAATAGTGAAACACTTAATTTTACGGCAGCGAATCTGTGCTTTGATTTTGCTTTGTTAGAAAAACTGGCAACACGTTACTGAAATGTCAGTTTACTCCAGCCAATTAAAATTTATGTGGTTTATGCAGAGTCCATACGCAGTAGGCTGTATGCTGTGATGGAATATATATTTTGTGTACGTGACGCGTGCGAGGGAGGGACGTGGCGACCAGTGAACGATGTCGTAGGCTGTGATCTAGTGCGATGACTATCAACGGTTCAAGCCAACCCACGCACTGGGGCGGGGGCGACACCGGGTCCAACATTAAAATCGGTCATAAACAACTTCGGACCTAATGCAATTTGGACTAAATTCTCTTTGAACTGTAATAATTTAAGCCCATTTTCATAGCGACTTTTTTTGGACCAAATTCTAATATGTAAGGGCACTAATCGCTCCATGTGTGAACTGACCGCGACCGCCACCGCCGTCGCCTCATTGTGTGCGTTGCTTATTGCAGATGGTTATTTTAATCGACAGTTATTACTACATGTAGCGTGTATCTGTGTTCTGTACTTCAGTAATCGCCTAAATTAATGTTAGCCTTTTAATTGAATTGTCCATTAGAAATTTAGGGCCTCTTACACCGCTTGCTGATAAAGTCCCAGATACCCTATCTGCAGGTTATCTGACAGATAGCCTGTTTTTTTGGTTTCACAGGTATCTGATTGCCTTTATCTTATATAGTCTATCACACAGATTTATCTAATAGATTAGTTTATCACTAAGATTACTATCTGTAACAATATCAGGAAGCGGTGAAAGAAGCCCTTAAGGTCCTAGTTACTTCGATCATATATTGCCTAGATATCACTTTAAGGCGTCATGCCGGATACCAAATAAAAGACATGATGTTAGTTCTACGCCGTATATTGAAGTGCGTCATTATAATATTTAAAACTACAGTACCAACTTAATTAGGTTAATGCTGCGCAAGCAATATGCGCTCGCATGTCGCAGTCACTTACATTAAGTTGTAGTGAAACTGCGACATCAGTTATTACACTACAACTTAATACAAATATTACTAAAAAAGTGTCCAGAACTTTTTATACAATTCCACCTAAAATACCACCTCAAGCCAAAGCATTACAATTTACATTGTGTATATTTAACATCACATTCTTTGACATTCTATGTTAAAATTTATAATAATCGCAAGCTTTATCGGATGGCGCTTTAGATTTTTTTCTGTTAAGCTATGTAATATTAAGTATAATATAATAAATGAAACAAGACACGCACGCGACCGCAGCGCGCGACGCGCACGTCACAACTGACTGATTATAAAACAATGCTTCGAGCGCTGTTTTTTCGTGCTGCTGTTTGAACACTGATGTGTTATCGATAGGTAACATATGATCGAAGCCAATTTGTTCTTTTATTGTGTTTTTAATTTAATTGTTGAATAAATGGTTATGGTGTTTGCAGTACTTAGAAATTTTGTTATTTGACACGTTAAGTTTAATTATGTTAATAGTTTAATTACGCCAGCGATGTTAAGTTTAATTGACCGAGCGAGCGAAGCGAGCGAAGCGTCTACGTTTCGAGACTGGCCAAAAATGCTCTTGTCCGGCTGTCTGTCTGTCTGTCTGTAATTCTCTACAGGTCGCATTTTTCCACCGATTTTGACGAAAATTTGGCATATGTATAAATTAATTAAACCTACAAAATGAGTAGAATAAAATTTTGAAAAACATTTTTTTTAGAGTACCTACCATACTCGCAAAGTGGGAGTGAACTTTTTTTTTCTTGTGAATCCCATAGTGTGGGATATCGTTGGATAGGTCTTTCAAAAATATTGCTGGTGTGTGAATACCATTTTTTCGATTTAGGGATCCGTTGGCGAAATATTAAGCTTTAAAGCGGTAATTTTTGTTAGAGTCACGTGTCCCCCCCCCCTGCCAGCTAAACGGTTGCTTCTGGAAATGTGAAAAAATTCATGGCAGTAGCATATATAACGTAGTTACAAGGAAAACTATTACGGCTAAGTAGGTTCTATTAGTTTTTGAGTAATAGTGGATCGACTTAAGAAAGTTGAAAAAATAAATTATGTTCATAGAACTGCATACGTAAAATGGAAAATTATTTTTTTCCGCGTGATATCCATGGTGTGGGGTATCGTTGGATGGGTCTTTCAAAAATATCGCGGGTGTGTGATAAACATTTTTCGATTCAGGGATCCGTTTGCGAAATGTTAAGCTTTAAAGTGCTAATTTTTGTCACTTTAGTAGGTACTTTTTCTGTTTCCAAAGTTGACTTTTGTTGGTTTCTTTTAGGTTTGGTTTATAAGGGCTGGCGAGGTCTACTGTTCTCACGGAACTACTAGTTTAAGTAGGCTAGTAGCTTTCGACCCTCAATACCAAAGTATGGTAAAGCGTTACTTGTAAAGGTGAATAATTTAACGTTAATTATTTATTTATTTATTTGTTCCGCAGAAGACTATTTCTTTTAACTCGTTCTTAGAAAAGCAATAAACAGACTTTTTTGTACAAACATTTTTTATTGATACAGAAATTGGGCCATATTTTGGCTCAGGCCTGAAATATCTGTTTTCCTAAAATATATTTTTTTGCAAAATGTCTGCTATTTCAGAATGTGAGCACGTCTTTTGCATAATGTCATATTGAAAAGCTGACATTTTACGAAAGACGTGCTTACAGTCTGGAATAGCACGGATATTTCATAAAACGGATATTTCAGGCCTGAGCCATAAAAACTAATAACCATCACTTTATTACCACTAACTACTGGGTGTTTCCTCGTGGTCCTACTAGTAGGACCACGAGGAAGCCCTATTCCCCGTAATCGTACTGTGGAGTAAAATTATAAAATGATAAATGTTTAGTTCCTCGTAGCTTACCAGTAAAAATGCTCTCTTCACTCGGCTTTACGATCGTTATCTCACGCGCAGATAGCAGGTCACGGTTCAAGGCGTGTTATTGTCTTAACATCGGACTCAAGCGCCGGGGTCGTGGGTTTGATTCCCGCCAACATCTTTGTACAATTCGTACGTAAAAACTGGTCCCAGGAGAACATCCTTGTTTGAGATTAGACAAGTAGGTAATTGTATGTACGTAGGTATATATTATATTTATTTGACATCTGCAGTAAATAATTTTTACATATCAATAAGAAAAAAATGCGTAAATTTAATATTAATATAATATTAATTAATATTAAGGTAAATAAAACGGGATTTTTGTTTCTCTTAAAAGCAAATATTTTTGTCAGTGTTGTTTTTGTAAAACACCTAATTTTTTTAACGCTAGCTTTGCCCAGATGCTCTAAAAAACAAACGCAAACAATCTCACATTATTAGTATGTGTAGGGAAAGAATTATCAAACAGTCTAATTTTAAATGTGTGTTTTCAAAATATGGGCTCAGGCCTGAAATATCCGTTTTCCTAAAATGTATTTTTTCGCAAAATGTCTGCTAAACCAGAATGTGAGCACGTCTTTTGCATAATGTATTGAAAAGCTGACATTTTGCGAAAGACGTGCTCACAGTCTGGTATAGCAGACATTTTGCGAAAAAATACATTTTAGGAAAACGGATATTTCAGGCCTGAGCCGTTTTTATGTAACGCACTGTTCAGTCAAAAGAAAACATTAAAGTTTAATGTCTTGCGATACAATGATGGGCCCGTTCCGGCGCATAAAGGGGATCCCAGACACACGCGGCCTGCGGTGGCGGTGGCGGCCTGTTGTATTCCATACATAGGCAATGTGAGACTTCAGACACGCGCGGCCTGCGTTTGCATATTGAAACTGCGGCCTGCGGTATAGGGTCTGGGGTACGGTTTAACCAAAGATACAAACGCCCTATACAGTTTCTACGAGTACTTTTCCTTTCATTGAATTCTATATTTAAAGTTGCAATTAACTTAAATTGCACATATCGCCACCAGGGGAGAGAAGTGGAAATAATTCCACATATCCACCTACTCCACCCAGTCAAGTGACGGTGATAGTCGCGGGGGGGGGGGGGGGGGGGGGGTGTAACTGGGGCGCCGGCGCAGCGCGACGCGTCTCAAGACGGTCGGTCGGTAGTCGCCGCGCGCGCATCTCGCCCGCCATCCGTGTCCACAATTTGGTCCGAACTCAAAGGACTCAAAGTACGTATTGTATTTTACTATGTTATATCTATACATCCACAGCTCTGAATGTTCCTTGACGAAGTGCGTGCGATGATAAGACAGTTAATAGTATTTACGTGGCTTGTAATGAGTGCAGTGACAGAGGCGGCCTTGGTCGGCGCGAGGTGAGTGTCGGCTCTCGCTCCAATACAAGGCATACCAAAACAAACCGCTTAATCTTTAAAGAAAACCTGGTTAGAAGACCAGTATTCTAGGAGGAAAATAATTCCCGCTAGATAACCAGATATGTAGCATGAAATACTGTTTTAAATACATAAACATATTGCATGGTGCCTCCACCTGTCAAGGAACAAGGCGCGATTTGTTGACAGCTGGAAGCAGCACGCTGTTTAATATGTATTTAAAACAATAATTCTTGCTATAATATCTGGTTATCTAGCGGGAATTAATTTTCTCCTACAATACTCTTGGTTTTCTATAAATGAGGGAAACAAACGCTTTTGCGTCTCTAACAAAATAAACAACAGATGGTTCTCTGAATTTGACTGCAATAGGTAGATACAGACATGTCGAGCCCTAACCGCCGACTTTTGTAATCGACGGAAAATACATTTTGAATCGGAACCACTTCTATTACAATTCAAAATTGATTTTTGTCGCTCACGACAGTTTCCGAGATTCGTATGACATTTGCACGCCTGCCTTTTACTTTTAAATGTTCTCATATAGCTAATAACTTAGTAAGTACATACCTATTATTGTAAAAGACATGTTGAAATAAATAATGTAATAGTATTTGCAGAATGTCATCCATAGACTACGAGTCGGTGCCGATGGAGGTGAGGCCGCTGTTCACTCCGCCGCTGGAGGAGGTCGCCGACGGTGAGTTGTTCGCTGGCCTCATATCACGCCGGCGGGTTTCCATACATAATTGAAATTAACCTTTCATTAGGCATTCCCTACTTGCGATCTATTGTAGGTCCAAATCTGCTCTATACGTTCGAAATATGTAAGTAACGCTTTGAGTTACAGTCGTATTTTGAATGCAGTTGTAGTAAGTTTGAGACACAGTATTTGTTGAATTTATATTGTGAACAAGAATACGATCGTACACCTAGTTCTGTCAGCTTCGTTACGCTGTATTGGTATAAACACCAATATAACCGTAACACAATGGTGTTGCAGTGCTGTCGCGGGGGCTGCCCGCGACGTTCGAGACGGTGCACGTGGAGGTGGCGGACTCGCCCGATCTCACGCGCCCCCCGTTCAACCTCACCTCGCCAGGTATTCAATATAGATTTTTTTGACAATGAACTTTTGAGGGGTGTTGCGAGCGGATATAGTACTATAATATACAGGGTGGGAATACGAACGAAGGGGATGTATTATGTATTCACGATTTTTAAAAGTCTCTTGCCTAAACCAATTTTATAAGGCAATAAATACGATAAACTGCATTCAGATTTTAAAATATTTATGTAGGTACCTAGTACTACAATTTTACTACATAATTGATTTGAATTTTCCTTTGAGTTGCTATCTTCAATATTATAGGTAACTACATAATTTTATGTAATAGATATCGTAATTATAAGTACTCCCCTCCAGGTAGACTACGTCGCATTACACATTTTATTTATTTTGTTTCGGTTGCTTCTATGCTAAATAATACTTGTATGGTGAGCCGCGGACAAATCTCAACGACCTTATCTGAAAGTAAATAACGTGATAACATTGGAACTGGTTTCTTCTAGATAAAGGTCTTGTCGAATGATAGCCAGTAAATAAATACATCTATTACGTAGGTACGGTCGACCGCACGTCAGTGGAAACCAAACCAGTATAAACTGGTCTCTCACAGTATTGAAACTCCCTAATAAGCTAGGCCAGCTCAAGGTCAAAGTGTTACGACTGACGTGCGGTCGACTGTACGACCCATGGGTGGATGAAGAAAGTACTGATCTGACTTATATTAAGGTTTGAATTCAAATTGAAAGTTGTGTTCCGTTTATTATTTCTTCTGTGCATGGTTCCGTGCTCGAGTGCCGTCGTTCTCAGTAACATATGGTGGTCGGTGTGTGTGTGACCGTCCAGGTCTGTGCGGCGACGCCGTGCTGGTGGAGCTGGGCGGGCCGCCGTACCTGGTGCCGCTGGTGCAGCGCGACAAGCTGTACGACCTGCCGGCGCTGGCGCGGCACCTGCGCCGCGACCCCGCCTTCCTGGTCGGCGCCGGCGCCGGGCCCTGGCCCCACCTCGGCGTCAACTGCGAGGTGCGCGACTCACAGCTTGCGTGCTTCAATTGAAAACATTCTAAAAATGTACGGAGTGCATTCGGGAAAGAGCCGCTGGCGAGTGCCGGTTCACTTTCGTGCGATTTGGCCCTCTGAACAGCGTTTGGAAGGGTCAGAAGGAAAAGAATAGGTACCCAGAACTTGCAATTTTTTTTCAAAATTAACCACTTAAACTTTAAAATGGTAAGTTGTACTCAAAATTTAAATAAAAAGTTTGTCACTGAAAAAGATTCTGAATTTTTTTCAGTTTAACCTAATTAAGTAAGCTATACATACATAAATCCCTCAAAGTTTGTGTAGTAATTTCTGATATGATTTGGTTCAGGCCTATGTCAATCATCAGATGTACGATGATATGTTCAATAATGAGTATTATAGCAAACCGTCTGTGTTATGTTGTCAGGGCATAATAAACCTGTCTGTGCGCGCGGGCGTGGTGGAGCAGGGCACGCGCGTGGTGTCGGTGGAGCCCCCCGGCGCGGCCAAGGGGAGCAGCGGGTACCGCGCGCGGCGGCTGCCCCCGCACGAGACGCGCACCGCGCTGCTCGGGAACTACCTGCTCTGCGACGGCAGCCCCGGCAAGGTCCGTGTCTAGCTCGGCACCCGTTGATTAAGCTCTCCTTTCCCGCGGCAACAGGTGAAATCAGGCCATATGTTCGGCTTCATGATACCCATAATATCGGTTGAATAGTCGAGCCGTGAAAACGTAAACATACAAAACTTTCGTAATATTAGTAGATTTTGGGACTCTAAGTGCAGTATTCTACAAAACTGTTTACAGTCTCAAATTGAAGGCACTGAAATCTTGAGCAAATCACCCTTTCCATCAGCCTTCATCAGCCCGCATAAGCTTCCCCCAAGGCGCGCCTAGCCAAAGAGCGTTCCGCAATATACGCTTGCCCACGCGTGGTCTCCACTCGAGAACTCATCTGCCCCAAGCAATTATCGGGTCTGCGACATGTTACTAGTCCATTGGCAATTTCAATGTACTATGCACATGATTGGGGCAGAAAGGTTCTCGAGTGGCGTCCAAGTATCGCAAGACGCAGCGTAGGCCTCCCACGAGGTGGACCGACGATCTGGTGAAGGTGGCGGGACCCGGCTGGATGAGGTTAGTGCGGGACCGGGCGTCGGAGAGATGTCTGGGGGAGGCCTTTGTCCAGCAGTGGACGTCTACAGGCTGATATGATGATGCACATGATTCGCTGCTATTTTCCGGTATAAATGCTTGTGAATGTACCATACATATTACGTTGGTTTAGTAAACGGGCATAAACCCTCGGGCTTGGACATGTTGCAGGTGATCAAAGTGGTGGCCAAGAAGAGGATAGGGGAAGCCAACTTCGTGACGGCCGTCCGCGAGACGCTGCAGCGACACTACGGGGAGCGAGTCGTCGGTACGTTGGGGGCGTACACTCATTACTTCCGCTCAAAATGGAGGAAACTTTGGAAATTTCGGTGCAAAACTAATGGACGTTGTGTGACTGGAATGGACTGGGCGATCGGATATAGGTGCCTTGTCGGACTACGGTGTCGATATATCCTACCGACTGCGCCATGTTGAGTTGACAGTTCGTGTAACTTGCAGACTGACGTTTATCGGTATAGGGAACCAGGTATTTGAGAAGGCGGTGCTGGTCCCCAGGTCTGGGCGGCGTGTTCGTGGCGCTGGAGGGCCGCGTGCGGCACCACGTGATGCCGGACTTCTCAGCCGCGCCGCTGTGCTCCGACGCGGCCGTGGACGGCTGGCTGCACTACTTCGAGATGCGCGCGCCCATCACGCACGTCGGCACGCTCGTCACGGGGGACATGGTGCGTACACCTGCCTCACTCGCATCCACCCGCTCCTCTTACTCAGGTCGTCGGTCCATGTGGAACTGGACCTGACAACGGATTCCAATTTATCGGCAACGAGCGACTACAACAGTGCTGCCATCAGCAGCATAGGGATTATACAGAAGTGTGATGTACGATTGTGCGACATTTCATTTGTCCGAAGTATCGTTAGATGTAATCAGCATTTTAATGACATGTAGCGCGTTGCTGGTGTGCCGCTCCCGGGTCGCACGATGACGTCATAATAACGTTCAGTCACTCTCAGATCTGACGTACAAGTGACGTCACCTGTAAGTCATTTTTAGGTCAGCCCATATTTAGTCCCATTATAAGTGAGTGTAGTAGTTGACTATCTCCGTTTGAACAAGTGTTGTTGGCTGATATGTTTATACCCACAGCTACTACTAGTATAGTGTGTGGTAGGGTCTGGACCTGCGCGTGCAGCACTTCCACGGGTGGGGCGAGCACGGCGACGGCGGGCACTACCACGGCGACACCACGCCGCTGGCCGCGCACTACGAGGCGTACTTCGCGCTCGCGCGCCGCGTCGTGCGCGTCGACCGCCCGCCGCACACGCACGCCCTCGGCCGCGACTAGCCGCACGCCGTGGTCTCAGTAAACATCATCATCAGCCTGTACCAGTCCACTGCTGGACACAGGCATCCCCCGATAGGCGCTCCACTGAACCCGATCTTCGGTTCTCCGCATCCAGTCACTGCAAGCAGATTGTCGCTCCATCTATCCTGGGGGCGTCCCACACTACGCTTGCCCAGTCGTGGTCTCCACTCGAGAACTTCAAGTTATAATGTCAAGTCACCCTCAAATACGATCAGCGTGCCTCAGTTCTAAAAGGAGTGCCATTATTGACAGCTGGTGTAATCTCGCGCAAACAATCGCGAAACTACATTTTGTCGATACCAGGAAGGTTCGAATCTCTTTGGTGGCGCGCGGTAGCAAATTTTTTTCATTCAAGCTCTCAGAACATTTTAGTCCTTATTCTGAGTTGAAGGTCGATACCACAGTATGTCCATCGTAAACATTTAAATAATGCTGCTTTGAATACGGTTCTATCTCTAAGAACTCAGATTTATGAAGGACTTACGGGGGTCTGATATTTATTGACACAAATAATCGAAACGTAAACTTGTCATTAATTTATGATAAAGAACCCTTGTTAATTTGTTTACAATTTTAATAAGCTTTTGTGAATATTTTTAATTTATTTTTATAAATAAAACTGTTATGTTTTTAATGCTTATTTTTTAATAAAATCCCAATTTAAAATGTTAATGAAATCCCATCATTGGTAGAGCAACAACGAAATCCTCTTGTTTGTTTAGGGAAGAGTAGATTTTTTTGGGTGGATTTCGGGAATAATTCAAGAAAGAGTCGGTACCTAACCTAACTAAAGCGTGACACACACTGGGCGGCGGCGTTGCGAAAGCGTTGCGGCGGCGAAGGTTTGTATGAAGAACGCGCCGCGCCGTCGCCGCTTTGATATAAAGGGCTTCATACTATTTCGAACATTACAGAAAAAAACCGCAACGCTTTCGCAACGCCGCCGCTCAGTGCGTGTCACGCTTAAGGAAGGGATAAGTAGAGTCGATAAATAATAAAATACAAAATGTAACGACAACAATATGCGAAGTCCGATTTATTTACATCAATTCACTTGACATACTCATAAGGTTCCAGTTGGTATATTATCTCATGGCTGGCGTCTCGCCACACCTGCGGAAAGTTCCGCGCGGAACGTTCCGCTCGCAGTGTTTTTCAAGTTACCCATGTCACATCAGACGGAAAAACACGTCGCGACCAAACTACGACGGATAGTTGAACGTTCCGCGCGGAACCACACACGGCTCCACATGGCCGAGCTGCGAGCGAATACACTGTAATTTAATAGCTTAATTTGAAATTTGGTGTTCAATAACATCTGGTTAAAATACTGACGCATTTATTTATGCAACAAAAGCTGAATTTAATATTTTGTTGTAACGGATTGCAAGAGCTGAGTTATAGAATGCGTTATCAATAAGTAAGTATACCTAGTGAGTGATGAGAACAACCAGAATACGGCCACAGACAGGAAGGTTCGAATCTCTTTGGTGGCGCGCGCGCTCCCTATGGAGACTGCATCTTGCATATTTAGTATGGGAACCAATGGTGCCACTTACAGGGGTGGGGTGGGGGGGGGGGGGGGGGGGCAAAGGAAGCGGAGCGGGAGGAGGTTGCTGATACAAATTTATATGGAGTTTGAAAATGAGAATGTGTGAGTGAGTCACAGTATTGTGATACATTTGACACGATTTTGACACCCATAGAATGCTTATCTTACGCCTCTTTAAGGGGCCGCGAGCACGCACCAAAGAGATCTTAACTCTATGGCCACAGAGGATTATAATAGTGTCCAAATACGGCCGCGGCCGCACGACAGCTGCCCAGCGTTGATGAGCCGATTAAAATATCTAATAATTAATTATTTTATTACATACAAAAATACTAACAACTATTTTATATACAATTTTAAGATAACATACATTTTGAAACTATACACGAAGAATTCGGTGTCTCGTCATGAAAATACAAGTAAATATGAGAACAGTGCCCGTTGGAATACAATTAAACTACACTACAGGCTGCGCTCTGCATCACGATGCTCTGTGTAGCGCCAAACTTACCAGGTTATAATAACCAGTATTGTGGTTATTAATTTGCTTTTCCCGCGAATAAACTTTATGTTGTTATATATAGTAAGTAATACAGAAATTAAATTACAATTCTAATATTAAGTAAAAATAAATTTTACAAGTCTAAATTTATAAATAACGACACATTAATAAATAAATTTATAAATGACGGCGACGATATAAAAGGGAGGGCCGTGCATACGAGCAGTCACTCGGTCGTAAGCTGCCGTTCTGTCAACATCCTGAGGATGCCTCGTAGAGAGGTGAAACACGTGTCGATTTTATATTATTTTATATTGTTTTATACAGTATATTTTTCGCTAGTATTATTATTATTTTGTAATTTGTAAATTAGTAAATTTTGACCAAAACATTTTGTTTAGAATAGTAATTTGCATGATATTATTTATAAATTTAGACTTGTAAAATTTATTTTTACCTAATATTAGAATTGTAATTTAATTTCTGTATTACTTACTATATATAACAACATAAAGTTTATTCGCGGGAAAAGCAAACTAATAACCACAATATTGTTATATAATGGATTTCCGCAAAGTAACGCCTGATAATTAAAAACAATTAAATATAATAACCAGTATTCTAGGAGTAAAAATGATTCCTGCTAGAAAACATAGATTTGTTGTTTCTCGTATAAAACTGATTATTCTTGTTATCTACTAGTACTTTGATGAGAACAAGGGTTAGGCCCGGCCTCCACCAAAGCGGGTGTGTAATCAATCGACCAACAGGATTTAGTTAATGGAGCTAAGCTCCTATGGGTCGATTACAGTTCTCTGCATTCAGCTTTGGTGGAGTCCGGGCCTAACCCAGCGGTTATTTAACGCTGTATTTTTCGTGGTTGATTACTTCAGTGGTTTATCTATAGGAAATGTTAGTTATGCAGGTTATCTAGCAGGAATTATTTTTATTGTTATTTCTCAGTGGTATAAACAAGAGAAATAGCGGATCCTTCAGTTTCGATAAAAAGGGCTTACACTGTATTGTTAACATGACACGAGATTACGTGTTAATTTTAAAAAAGAAGTTATATATTTATTATTTAATAGAATGTGACGATACATCGACTAATATCTAATGGAGTAGGTAGATGTGGTGGACCAACTAGTGTCGCGAGCATATTATTGTTTAGTTACTATTATTATTTCGGCTTAATTTTGGACTAAACAGTCGCGTGTGAATTAGTCCAAAACATTGTTATTACTATCATTAATATTGAATACGAGTTGTACAAAAAGCGGTACAAAAATAAATTCAATACAAACGTTACACAGCCCGTGGGTGGTCGCTAGCGCCTACCTAATCACTTATTAGATTACATACAAATTAATACGTCGTCGTAACGTAACTGTACGTGAGATACTGTTTCTTTCGATATCATAATAAAGGAGAAGGTAAATTGAATCCTACGAGACCAGAAATTAAGTTCGTTCAGCGAAAAGCTTAATTACATTAAGCTGTGTCATTTTACGCCGGCAATGAATAATTGAAAGTTTTAGAATAAAGATTAGGGGAAGCGCGAGCATACGCCGCTCGCTATCAGCTGGATGCAATATACTCCTTTATTAGAATACGTTTAAAGTCGATTATTAATTGTCAGCTTAAAATCCCCCGCGCCGCTCTCCGCCTGTCCAAGTCCAGGACCAATCAGTGCCAGTTGTATCAACAATGGTACAAGTGGGACCATCAATTGCCAATTGTAATAAACAGTATCCCACTTAAAGTAGGCAGTACGACACCGTTATTATAATGATACCGCAACTGTACACTACCCTGCCTGGTGTCGCCTCGCGTTGTTAGGTTAACTGAACGATTTCGGTCTGACCCCCCCCCCCCCCCCCCCCCCATGGGGAACCCCTTTCGGAGGCAAATAGGACAAAACCTTAGATCTGCCGCAAGAAGGGCAACATCCAACTATTTGTGTCGAATCTGCCCTCGTGTTTTATATTTTTACTTTTATTTTGATGTACAGTGAGCAACACACCTAAGTGACCATTGAAGAAGCATCTGAGATAAAGAATCGCTGCCCGAAAGAGATAGCAATATGTTTCTCATTCAAATGTGCCACCACTTTTTCTTTCTTATTTAAAATTTCAAATTATAATGCTAGGCACAATAAATCAAATAATAATGAAAATATGCTCGTCGCGCCCCTAGGCATGTCTGAAATAGTTTTCGATTACCTGCTGAGGCAAGCTACTTTTCAAAATCTATGAATGTAGATTTACTTATTTTAAAATTAAAGGAATGTTTCCTTTGAGTATTTTTATATCTCCATTATTTGGTACTTTTCGAACTGAACCTCTGTCGATCGGTTCGCAATAGAACCGATGTTCTGTCATAACTGGTCACTCGGGTGTGTGTCACAAGATCAAATTACCATCGTGGGTTGATTCGACTATTGTGCCCCCACCATCCTGGGGGGTGAGCCGGGGGCAGAACGGAATGACTCGGCCAGGAATGTGGTCCTACACAAGTCACTCGGCTACACCTTACTACATAAAAAACGAAATTGATTTAAATTTCTAATATACAATAAGTTGAGCTCGAATATTAAGAGCGAATGGGGTGATACATGGTGGTTTTCTTAATACTTTATTTAATTATAAAATAAAACGTTTTTTTTACCCTGGACGCAGTTGATTGGAGACAATGAGGGTAGAAATGTCGATCATACGAAGAATTCCTGTTGGCAAAAGGATCCCAGCTCATCAAGAGCGGACTGCAACATTGGATTCTTTCTTTTCTCCTAAGAGTCGTAGCGTGATGATAAATTACCTAAGCCTCACTTGTTAGAAAATACATAGTCAAAAATTACAGTCGTTAAATCTAATTGTGAAATAAATTAGGTGCGTCCAGACCGGCCGAGCCGCCGCGGCCGCGGCCCGCCTCGCGAGGCAGCGCGCTCGGTGTGGCGCGCGCGACATGCGCCTGACATGCGGCTCAGCCGGTCTGGACGCACCTATTCAAGAGACATTTTTAATTTAATTTGTATAAAATGATTATCTAGTCCACCGGCATCACAATACGTACCGAAGTAATTTTGCAGTCGCCTCTCGAACTACAAAAGCCGATAAAAAACCATTGATTAGTATTCTCCTGCTCCTTATTATAGAAGACAACGAAGAATACAATTCCTTGTAATCTGTTTTACTGGTAGCGTCATCGTGGTTAGAACCACCCCAAACTTTACAATAAAAACCAATATACACCTATTTACACAACAAATTAACATAAACTGAACAAATGAATATGTGCCCTATATCTACATAACTACGTACGTATATGCAGTGGCCACTTTAGGAGACATTTCTCTATTAACGTCCCCAACGTTTAGGTCTGCAGTGTTGCCACTTTAGAAACATTTCAATAAGTTGAAAGAAAGGGGAGAGGGGGGGGGGGGGGGGGGGGGTCATAATGTAACCTTCTATCCGAAAACAGTCAAGATGGCATCACTGCAAGACCTGACCGATCAGACAGATCACAACTGTACAATGTCAAAGTGTACCGATGTTAAGATTTGTGATAAAGCGATTATCACTTACTGATTACATTAAATCCAAATAGATAAATAATTGCAACGAAAATTGGCGATTACGATTAATCGTTTCATTAACTACTAGTAGGATGTCAAAATAAACCTAAAACCCTTAGCACATTATGCTATTTAGAGGTGCTGTGTTGCCAGACAGTAAAAGATTAAGAATTGGGGGAAATCCGAGCGACCGGCGCTCTTCTTTGAACAAAGTTGAGAATTAGATAGCATTTAATATCTAGAGGCCCACCGCACATACCAGAAAAACGGCGATAAATATGGCGAGGTCATCTTAACATGATACATGATAAAAATATATGAAATGTAAAATACGAGTGCAAATACCGAGCGAGGTAGGTACTTATATGGCCTAACGCGAGGGATCGCCCGCCGGTACATATAAAAAGTGAACTTTGAACTAGATTTCTATGAAAATTACTACAGTTTCTTTACTAAATAAAGAATAAGAATCAATCGTTTAGAATTCTAGATAACCGGTTTGGCGTATTCAAAACTCCTTTTTTACACATCGCCGTTTTCTCGGATCCGGCGGAGCTAAGTTTGTAAACGAGAATTAAAATGGCTATTTTATGAAGGGGTGTATCATAGACTACTGTATGTGTGGTATACTTTTAATCCAATGCCCAGAGACCACTGCGCCTGCTCCACACCTATCAAAATCCTGACTGAGTATGAACTCGAGTCTAGACCTCAGGTGTAGTGCATAAGCGCTCATAAAAAAAGTAGTACGGCTACTTGGCACCGCACTCTGAGGGGCTTGGAGGTGTCGCAGCGACCTTGTGGTGGGGGGACGGACGCGCGCTCAGGAGCGGAAGAACCTGACGGCGCGCACGACGTACTGCCGGCAGATGGGGCACTCGGCCAGTTGCTTGGAGCAGGCGGTGCACGCCGCGATGTGCCCGCACTCCAGCAGCACGCACTCCAGCGGCGCCGCCATGCAGATCTTGCAGCACTCCTCGATCGGCAGCGTGTCGATCTCTGCACACATATCAACAATCACTAACGAAGCTACCCCAACAGGTTGGTTCTACTATACGGAGAATGCTGCAGAAACATTCCCATATTTCGTTGTAGAAGACTCACACGACACCAAAATTGGCAGTTCGTTTCGTGTAGTCGCGACGCACCCAGCACCCACTCACCGTCCTTGTACTTGGCGTGGTGGTCCCACAGGCGGCGCGCGCGCTCCAGCAGCTCGGCGCGCTCCACGCACCCGCGGTACTCGACGCGGTTGCGCGCCAGCAGCTCCTTCAGCTGCTTCACGTTCAGCTCCTCCAGCTCGCTCGCCGAGCGCACGCGCTCCAGTGTCACCGGCGCCCCGCCCGCGCCCGGCCCCGGCGCCTCCTCGTCTGCATACACCACACAATGTTGATACTTAACAAAAGACAAACTCAAGAGAGAGTATAGGAAGCGGATGAACCGACCTGGCGGCTGGCCGTCCAAGAGCGGCTCGTCCTGCAGGCTGGCGCTGTCGGCGGTGTCGGGCGACGCGGCCGACTCGGAGCGGCGCAGCTCCAGCTCGGAGGCGGCGCGCTGCGGCGTGCGCGGCGCGCTCCCCCCTCCCGCCGGCGGCACCAGCGCGCCGCCCCCCGCCCGCGCGCCCACGCCGCGCCCCGGAGGCACCGGCGCGCCGCCCCCCGCCCGCGCGCCCCCGCCGCCCTCCGTCGCCGCCAGCAGCACCTCCGAGTCTACACACAGTGGAGGACCATTTAATATTCAGCAACATTCACACGACTGCAGCCCACGACCAGGTTAGTCTACACACTACACTACATAGCTATTTATAGCGAGCTCGATTTTCGAGAAGAAATGCCGAAATGACCGCCTCCCAAAATGACCAATGTCCAAAATCAAGAGTTGACAAATAGTCAAGGGGGGAGGGGATGTGCGCATACCGTTGGGCAGCGGGTCGGCGGGGCGCGTGACGAACTCCCAGCCGGAGTCGTCCAGGTCCTCGATCTCGTAGCAGTCGGCCGTGTCGACGCGCGCGCTCTCCTCGGACGCGCTGCGCGGGACGCCCCCGCACGGCGCGGGCGCGGGCGCCGCCACCAGGATGTCCGCCTCGCCTCCTACACCACGAGGCTGCTTGAGGCCGAACGCAACCGACACAGACAGTTGGTGGTCGACATTTTTGCCCGTAAAATAAATATAAAACCATAGAGCCATTGTAACAGACTGATTGTCGACCACAATCGCCACCTAATGAGTCGGTTTCCTGCGTAGGTCCAGCACATGTCACCCACACCCGAGGGACCGTTATATTACATTATCTTGATAATGGAGACAACATGGTTCCATGTCTGCATGTACGCAAACAATAATCTCGTGAGAAATCAGTAACAAGACAATGAATTTGAACTATGTATGACAAGCTTTCGCCCCAAAAGTACCCGAATTTACAGCACTAAGTGGTATGTCAAGAATGGAAAGGATGGTCGGCGCCGGCCCGTACCTGGCCTGGTGGTGAACCTCTCTCGCGGGGGCGGCGCGGGGCGCGGCGGCGGGGAGTGCGCGTGCGCAGTGTTGTGGCAGCTAGAGTTATCTGCAAACAACAACCGATCATATTAGATGACTATCTCACAATCAACAAGTCATTTACGATACAAGACTGGTCAGAACTTTGACGGACCTCAACGATTCCTAAGTTTTTCATTTTACAGAATGAAGTAGCAAACGGGCTGACAGCCCACCTGATCGTAGGTGGTTACTGGTACTGACGCCCTGAATGGACCTGTAACCTTCAGGTTGTTAAATGCCAGGCCAAAGGTATGCTGCTACCCTGAGTGGGAACACCACATTATGACTGTTTCTACTCTTCAAACCCGATCACAGCAAGGCATTGCTATTGGGCGGCACAATACCACGTGTCGTGTACTCACTGCGCGCGGCCGCGGGCGGTGGCTGCGGCGCGGACGGCGGCTGCGGCGCGTGCGGCGGCGGGCGCAGGTCGAAGGCTGAGGTGATGAAGTCGTTAATGTTGGTGGTGAGCCCCTTGAGGGTGAAGGCCCCCGCCCCGCCGCCTCCCCCGCCGCCCCCGCCGGCGCCCCGCGCGCCGCGCCGCCGGTACGCCGCGCTGTTCACGTGCGACACGCACAGGCTCACTAGCTCTTCCTTCTCTGTCGGTGCAAACAACACATTCATGTCAATTTACTTTCCTAATTGGTGGCCAGAGAAACTCTACTTCTTAATTTGGTGAAGTCTTGGGGGGTTTCCACTCCCACTTTTTGACCTGTGTTTCTTCAATATGTACTAATGTATCAGCATAAAATTTAGTTTGTGAATGAGCTGAAGATTCAACTGTAAAATACTCCCTTTCTTAAGGATAAATTTGTCTACAGTTGGATGTAGGTATTCTTCATCTCTTCCTTGTATAATTGCTGTTTAAACATTGGCTTCTTGTTGAATGGTGATATTAAATCCTTGTTATAACTAATAACTATGTAAGTAATAACAAACCAACAACCTTAGCATTACAGGGTTATTTTTTATCACTTACAAATTTAAATTTGGTGTTCGTTGATGAAAATAAAAAGTGTGTGTTTCTGTTTTTATCCAAAAAAACTGTTATTAATTGGCAATAAATTCACCTTAGCAATGTCGACCATCACCCTACCATTGCATCAACAGTTTTTTCACCAAATGAGAACCTCTACATCCTAGAGCATGGAGAGGGGCGGTAAACTGGCCATAATCCAGTAATCTCTGGTTAGCATCTAAAATTGTCTTGTAGAGATGAGAAGTCTGCATTAGGGAGTGCAATCTCGGTATACCGAGATCTCGAAATTCCGAGATCCCGCGCACATTTTGCAAGATTGATCTTGCACTAAAAATCGCGCGAGATCTTGCAAGATTTGCAAGATTCCGCAGCGTCGCATTTCATGACCATCTTTACATTCGTAGGAGCGCGCCAGAGGCAACTAAGAACTGATGAATAACTAAGCGAGCAGAACGGTCGGTGCGCCAGGATAAGCGGTGAGAGGGTGTGTGTGTGTGTGTGTCCTTGATCAAGAATTAGTGATGACTTTGAAAGCTCGTCCGCGACAACGTTTTGAGAGTGCAACATGTTCGTTAATTGAAATTCTTCTTTAAAATAATTAAGTTTATTTGAAATAGCGGAATGAAAGGACAATTTTGCACACCAATACCTATCATCTATATGCCGACCAGCGTTAAGGCAGAACGGGCGTTATCTGCAGCTGGATATCTGGCATACAGTAGGTATCCGAAGTCAATTAAGTGAAACGCTAGACATGTTGTATTGCGAGGAATTAGGTACTTTCAAAATAATGAATAAATATTTCGTAATTACTTTAATAATTACATTTATGGAAATAAATGACTCCGACACAGCAAATGGTGTAAAAGTTGAATGATTACCTTTAATTTCTAAAAATATATTGCTGAACTGCAAGATCTCGCAATACCGAGATCTTGCAAGATTGGACCTCTCAATCTTGCAAATACCGAGATCGAAGAATTTGCTGCAAGATTGCACTCCCTAGTCTGCATATCATAATAGAGTACTAAATAAATTACATAGAATAAGTTTAAAGAAATCAGTTCTAGTAATATCAATATTGTATCATAGATTATTTGTAGAGATAAAAAAATAACCCTGTAGGTACCTATATAAAATTATTCCCACTGAAATTAAATTCAAACAACAACTGTTTCTTTTTTCAGTTTAAAATGTCTTAATAACACATGAAATTACATACATAATGAGTAACAAAATAACTTTAGAGGTATCATTCATTTGGTGGCCATTCACGAGGCAGAGACATACGGCTTCCACCAGCTCGTCTCTGCACCACTCATCTCCCCTTCGTTAGGAAGAGCCTTATAGTATCCAGTGTTTCTACGGAGGCTACTTTACATCTAATCATAACAAAAAATAAGAGATTTTGATTTGATTATATTTCAAGTGCATATTACAATACAAATTGCCATCATTGTTAGTTTGTGTAGGTAATTATTATTTATACAATCATTGCAATCAGATCAATATCAGTGTGACTGTGAACTTGTGTGGATTGTTCTGGAACCTTTATCAATGATTAGATATGTGGCATCAAGTGGCTGGTCAGGTGCTAGGTGCACCTAGTCACCTAGGTGTCTCATTGGGTGCCTTACAAAAACACTCTTTGTGTCTCAGTTTCATATATGGCCAAAAGGGTATGTGCAAGGAACCCTAGTAGCAAAAACAGGTTTGTATTCACCAAGTAAACTTTGCAGTACACTTAGAAACACCATCTTTTGTTTATTTTGTTTCCAAACCGTAAATGCGTCTGTTTTCCTGAGACACCTAAGGAAAAATCTGGGTACACCGGACCAAGCCACTTGATGCACACTTAGCTAATCATTGTTAAGGGTTCCAGACCAAAAAATCCGGAAAATAGAGTACGTACCGACGCAGCCTCTGGTGGAGACGTTCTGTCGCTGCAGGAAGCACTGCAGGTCGCGCACCTTGAGGTGTGCGATGTGCGCGCGAGCGAGCGGGCGCGTGCAGAGCGCGCGGCACGGCGCGCACAGCCCGCCGCCGCGGCGCAGGCACGCCGAGCAGTGCAGCCGCTCGCACTCCGAGCACGCGCGCTTGCGCCGGAACACGCTGAACTGCACGCCGCAGCTCTCGCACGGCATCTTGCACCCGTGCCTCGGCCAGCTACAGCCGCAGCCTTCGCGCGATATCATCTAACATGCTCCGCGGCGCCGCCACCAACCCCTATCGCGGATACATTGCAATCGTCACCAGTTCGCGAATGTTACGAGTGTTATTTCCTTGGAATTACACAGCATTTGTTGAATTTAGCCGAGTTATCAGCGTAAAAAACCAAAACATCACCGACCGAATGAAAATGAAATGTCGTCACATCTGTAATGTCAATGTCACGTCCGTCACAGCAACGACGTTCCGTTTCACAGCTGAAATGTCAGATATAATGTCATTTATTTTTATTTGTACGAACAAGAAAGATTATTCGAGCAATGGAGTTACAAGAAAACTAAACAAACATGTTTTCAAAAGTTTTTCCTATGCTATGTATTTTGCTATAACTTTTTTGCGTTACACGAAGTATTATGATGAAGACATGAAACTTCAATAATTATTAAAGTAATACAATGTCTGCGTGTAATGGAAGAGTTAGATTAGGTTTTTCGGCGATGTTAAGGCAAAGGGTAGGAAATACATACAATCTAAAATTAAATGAGAAAATGTTTTACCTCAACACTCAACTTAATCAAAATTCTCTAGATTCCGTAAAATTGGATACCCTCCCTTAGAGCGAAATCGTCTGAGATTTTTCCAGTAGATAGGTACCTACTTACATAGGTACACATACACATCCTTCACGCTATGATGCTGACGGAGTAGGCAGTGAGAACGGAACACCAAGTATCGCGATCCTGATTCCTGACATGACACACTTAGCTAGATGCCTATATAATTTTAATTGCTGGCGTTATATCCACCTTTTTGGGATTAAATGAAGTTGTTTGTACCTACCTACCCTAAAATGTATACCTAATTAAAATAGGAGTAGCGCGTGAGAGTTAAGAGATAAAACTTAAAACATAGATTAACTTCTTGCTATAACTATTATTTCCTCTATGATCTGGCTTACGGACCAATTATCTAGTGTGTAGGTCGCCGCTAAAAATATAATACTATCGGCCTCTTTCACCACTTGCTGATATTGTTACAGATAATAATCTGACATACAAACTAATCTATCAGATAAATCTGTCGGATAATTATTATTTTTTCACACCTCAAGTCTCTGATGAATCTTGCTGTTAGTTTATCTGACAGATAGCCTGCAGATAGGGTATCTGGGACTTTATCAGCAACTGGTGAAAGAAGCCCTTATATCTCAAAATTACAAAACAGACCTTGACATGTTAGAGAATCATTGTAGACTGCAAATTTTACAGATGGTTAACCCGAGGCCGACTCTACTTTCAGCGAAAATGTTCGAGTCAGTTGCAAATGTGAGTGGTGCTTTACAGGCCCGAGTAGGCAGTGCATTAAAGCAGTCGCAGCACGCTTTGTTCTGCTTCTTGGTGCACTCTGTACGTCAAACAAATGCATCGCGCTCGAGTGCGCCTCACTGCGTCTCGCTGCGCCTCGCCGCCGCGCCGCCGCCGCTCGGGACGCGAACGAAATGCATATTTCAGTCTCATCGCGACCTTGTTATCAACAGAGGGTGCTTGTTACCATGTGCGACATATTATGCAATAGTAGTTATGTTGCTCGATTTGAGGTAGCCACAGGACTTCACAGCACCTAGCTACAGCACAGCGTACAAGGTGTGTAGGTATGTATGAGTGCATGGATGCGAAAAATTGCAGAACATTTTGTATCGGAAGTAAACGCTAGGTAATAGAGGTATGGATCCTCCTCTCCGCCCCAGGGTCTTTGACACATTTTGACTTTGACTATGACTTGACTATTTGATTGTGTGACGTTGCGCATACGCAGCACCGCAGCACCAGAAAATAAATACGTAACAACAGAATGTTTAAAAATGTTGTTTAATTCGTTCATTCACACCGTCACGAACGTCACGGCTGTATGAAAGGGACGGAATGATAGATAGATAGCGGTGCGAAATTTCGCACTGTCGACAACAAGCTGAGGTGTCCGAGTGGTTAAGGAGTTGGACTTGAAATCCAATGGGTTTTACCCGCGCAGGTTCGAATCCTGTCCTCAGCGAAATTGTAGTTTTTCCGTTTTGTTTCCTTTTATTTTGTCAAAGACCAAAAAGAAAAAAAAAAACAATATATAGTATACCTACATGTAAGTAGGTAGGTCTAAAAAAATCGAGATTGAAAAATAATGTAAGATAAGGAAAATACAAGTTTGCGGTCAGATAAGCTAATGACTTCCGTGTACTGTTGAAGCCCTGATTCTGAATCATAGTTCTTTGAATGAACGGTACTCGGATAGCGACGCTATGAGTACACCTCTGACGAAGGACCCACGATTGGAACATTTTGTGTCACGCATGTGGAAAAATCTGTGGTCGTTTGTGGGGTCGGGCGTTCATATCCTGGCACATGGTACCGATTGTGCCGATGAGTATTTTGGAACATAAGTAGGTACCACGAAGGAATACATCGTGACGAAAACTGCATTTACGAACAAATTCTAAGGCGCGTTTGGTCGGCAGTAGGTATAACCTAAAGGTAATAGGTACTATCGGTAGGTACCGCGTAGGTACCGGAAGACGCAGCGTAGGCAGGCCTCCCACGAGGTGGACCGCCGATCTGGTGAAGGTCGCGGGACCCGACAAGATCAGCAGAGGATAGTTTCAGAAACTACTCACAGCGATTAACAATGACAGCTCGCCTCTCCAGTCAGCTCGTGACCACGGCCAGTGTAACCTGGTCGAAACGTCGGGCAAGGTAAATAAAACTTATTCGTGTGTAAGACCCGTAAATAATTATATAATTATAACGGCACAATTCAATATTCCTATAATAAAGTAGTATCGTATAATCAACAATGCTAACAGTAAGTACAGTAAGGAATCATTGTGTGGGCGGTGTTCGCAAACAGAAGCGTCTGTCTGGTATGAAATATGTGCGCTTGTTTTAAACAACTGCCATTAAAAGAAAACTTCCCAAGGTTGTTGATCTTGAAGGAAATTCGAAAGGGATATCACAAAAACTGAACTTTTATAAAGGGCGTTTTCGCATTAAAGTTAGCTGTTTACTTGGTATTGGAAAATGAGTCTTATTCCAGAAAGTTTTTTTATTAACGTTTGATTAATTAAGAAAATACCTACAGTAATTAAGAGACCGTTAATCCTTCTGAGGTGTTCAGTATCTTCACCTCTTACATGTCACGAGGAATCGAACTTACGACCGCTGCCGCTGGAGTTGGAACCTATCAACCAAACCACTAAGCCACAGACAAGAAAACCACTCGATGCACAAACAAGGCGGTCGGCAGAGCCTCGTATCTCCTAACGAAGCACCTATTAAAGTTACTCTGCTGGTTAGTGCGGAGCCCAGAACGAATTTTGACATAATAGGTGGGTATTTATTGATTTTTTTCCTACGGCCCTTCTAGGACCGCACATAAAGCCCTAAATAGTAGGTACCTTGGGTCGTTAGCACTACAATAAGGGGGGCTATTACGCTATTGTTAGGTAAGTGCTATTTCTATATGCCGTGGACCCGCCCCCCGCGGCCGTCCCGGGGGTGAAGTGGTGCAAAGAAAGTAGGTTAAGCCAGAGTGATTTTTCACAGTTTCTAGTGTTGTAATAAACTGCGGGGTCCCGCTGGATCGCGCCGGGATCCCGCGGCCCCCGCCCCGCATTGTTTGTTATTTGTTCGAGTAATAGTGACAAATCGACGACCGGCGGCTCTGCACCAATAGGAAGCTTCTGCTAGATCCCGCTCCTCATGGAAATAAATTGGTACAAACAGTAGCTGTAGCCAGTGTTGTGGTCGAGCGGAATACGCCCGCCTCACATTAGGTAGGTCCCTTTAGTCTGCTTTCGTAACTGTTTTTCGTAACTACATAGTTTCTAAACTGGCTGTGTTTTGCAGTTTCTAACTGGATGTGTTTTATCAGTGTCGGAAATGGAGAAAAGCAGTAACTATACTAGTAAGTATTAACCACAAATTTTCCCGTTGCATAATAAATATTTAGGTAATATTTAATGGTACTAAAATTAACCCCAAAACCCTTGTGTACGCTAGCTGAACGGACACTATAGTGTAAATAATGTAAGGGTAAAAAAGGGTAAAAAAATAGTGTAATAAATAATTGATTTGTTATGATTATTGAATTTGATTATATATTTCTTTGTATGTATATATACTTAATCATCTATCTTGTTAATAAGAAAATCGATATAATAATAGGTGCATACGAATACGTGTAGTAAATTCAAAAAGAGCTCTCTCTAATTGCTCTGCTATCATCAGTAATCAGAAATGAGGAGATCCGCAGGAGAACCAAGGTCACCGACATAGCTCAAAGAATTGCGAAGCTGAAGTGGCAGTGGGCTGGGCACATCGCTCGTAGAACTGACGGCCGTTGGGGCAGAAAGGTTCTCGAGTGGCGACCACGTATCGGAAGACGCAGCGCAGGCCTCCCACAAGGTGGACCGACGATCTGGTGAAGGTCGCGGGACCCGGCTGGATGAGGTTAGCGCAGGACCGGTCGTCGTGGAGATCCTTGGGGGAGGCCTTTGTCCAGCAGTGGACGTCTACAGGCTGATATGATGATGATGATGATCATCATCAGTTGTCATCAACCATTCTCAAACACAGGTGAATTTTGATGTTTTTGGCAAATGTATTTGTTACGGAGGGTATTGCAGGTGACTGATGACTCAGTTCATCATCCGGGCACGAGTAGACGAATGTGTTACGACACGGTGCATGGCGGGCGCTGGCGGGCGGTGCTGACTGCGCCGGCGCACGCAGTGTAACCCGCTACCTGTGACCGCAATTACCTCACTCGATAATCGCTGCGTCCACTTCATACAGGTTTAGTTTGTAAAGCAATTTTATTAATAAAAGTACGCACGTGGACATAAAAGCTGCCGATCTAATAGATACCTAGTTGTCTATATTTTAATTTAATTAACAACCGCCTTATGTAATAGGTGCTAGCAAGTTTTATGCGATACACAAAACCGGACCGAGGAACTAAGCTTTTTTGTTACTTTTATTTTATTCGCTATAGACTATTAGGCTACAAGAAAGATTATAAGTTACACATTAGTAGGTAAGGCTAACCTCGCGTCTCGTCTCTATGAGAGAGGATTAATAGATTTTTGGTATTTTTTAAACCTCTTACCTAACTAATCCTGCTGAGTTTAAAAAATCAAAATAGATAGATATTCTTATTTGTTTGGAAAACTAACCCGCACGCATGTTTCTAGGAACATTGAGTAGTCTATTGAGGAAAACATTTGTAAGTATGTAGGTATCCAAATTAACAATAATAAATAGCAATAAAACAAAGGCAGATATAACCCACATAAGATTTAATCTTTGAAGTCAAAAAATATATGTATTTGACTGGCCTGTTGGCGTAGTGGTAGTGACCCTGCCTACTGCGCCAAAGGTCGTGGGTTCGATTCCCACCCGGGACCAACATTTGTGTGATGAGCATAACTGTTGGTATTCGGATTCTGGGTGTTTGTATGTATTTAAGTATTTATTTAAAAGTATTTAAGTATGTTTATCAGTTGTTGAGTACCCATTTACAAGCTTCGGCTTAGTTTGGGACTAAACAGCCGTGTGTAAATTTGTCCAAAAAAAAAAAAAAAAAAAAAATTTATTTAGATTACTAAATGAGAACTTTTATAGAATGAACTATACGGAAACGCGGATAAGAAAGAAGAGTAGGTACCTACAAAATCCATTTACTAACTTTCCACAACTTGTGTTGTGAGTTGTGAGTAATGTGTACCGCGCCGCGGCCACACGGAAATATGGAGGCTCGTAAAGAATACAGCATTTATATTCAAAGCGAAAGTGTGCTGTCAGAATTACTGCATAAACTTTTCTTTAATAATGACCTATTTTATAGAAAAGAAAATGATTCGCAAACTTGGCAGCAGCTGGCGCCGCGCGCCGCCTTGCCTCCGCAAGTTTTTAATCCAATTTACTTTCTCGGAAAACTGCGAGTTACATTGTACAGGCGTTTTTTGAAAGTATTCTCAAATCATTTTATTTGGTAAAATGTGATCATTTGAGGTCCGGAAGGACCCGCACAGAAGCACAGCAGCAGGAGCCCTCTGTTATATTCACAGAACACGGAAAAAGCTCGCTACGCTCCCGCTCGCTAATGGTTATATTGTTGAGGTACGTACCTAATCTACCAACAAAATCAATCAAAATTAAATAACGTTTGAACTAACGACCATAAAGAAAAATAAGGCAAGCCAAGGCAACAAAGACGCCTGCAGCAGTACCGAGTAGAGCCTACCCCATTTTCATAAACATCCGAAGGAAGTTGTAATTGGGAGCAGCGACGTCTTCTGTAGATTAGTGATACAGTCTGTGAGGCGCGGGGCGGAGGCCGGGGCGGCCGGCGGCGGAGGCTGCGCGCCGATCGATAGCCCGCGCGCCCGCCACGCCCGCCCCGCACGCCCCGCACGCCCGTCGAGATGGCATCTCCACTTTTCTACACAATAAATTATAGACAAAAAAATATCCTCACTATTTCACTATCTGCTGGGCCGCACCGGTGGCGTAATGTAGTGGGAAAGCCGCGGCCTGTGATGTTGACAGGTCCGAGTACGAATATTAAAGCCAAAAATTAAGTCCTGCTCTAATAACAAGTTTCAAATAAATAAAACCCACGATCGTGCCTGTCGTGCATGAATTTAAAAAAAAGCTACTCCCATATGGATGAGTAACAAAATCATTTTAGGGGGTGCCAAAATCGTGCCAAATGTATATCGAAATTGATACTCACTCACACATTCTCATTTTCAAACTCCAAATAAATTTGTATGAGCAACTTCCTCCCGCTAATCCGCTTCATTTGTCCGCACCCCCCCCCCCCTGATTTTGACACAGTATTTTTCATCGTTTCCCATACTAAATTTGCAAGATGCGATCTCCACAGGGAGCGCGCGCGCGACAAAAGAGGTTCGAATCTCCTTGCTGTCGTGTGATGCCGACCCGCCCTCTCCTTACCGCACGAGCCGGGCCCGCATCTTGCTCTGCCCCGCGGCCTCGCCTGCGCTCATTTCAGTCTTCAGATAGCCTATGAGTTGGTGCCCCCTCGCCGCCCCTATGAAGGAAGCACGAATACAGTTGGTGGGCGCCGGGCCGGACCTACTCAACACACGGTGTAATATCGATATAGATAAACTGAATTCATAATGAAATTCCTCTCAAAACTTCATCAATTATCATCAACAGACTATTAATATATCCCCACTGCTGGGGCTCAGGCCTACCCTCTCGACGAGGGCTTGTTCATAATAATAATATTATTTGAGTGGGACGTCGTGTATCGATTTGGTCCCACATACATATTTATTGGGGGTTTGTCGCGCGCCGAGTGGAGACCGTTTCATTTGATGTCGGATCACCGAGTGTCGTCGCGGTATAAATAAATAAATAATGTAACCGCCTTCCAACTAAGAAGCTGTTTGACTAAAATTGAGATGCAATACAATTTGTGATGGTATTATTCATATTTTAATGGTAAAAAATAAAAAGAAACTCTGAGATTCATGTCACAGAAATTAATTCTGGTTTTAGCGGCGGTATTCAAGCCACGTTAGCAAAGCTGAGAGAGAAATAAACTGGAACACAGAAGGTTATTACCAAGATGGCTAAAGACTATAAAACATAATATGTAATGTATGTACCTACTCACGAAAAAAGTATCTGCAAAAAGGTTCTAGTCCTAAGGGACGTCTCAATGAAAAGTAAAATAAGTCAATAGCCATCTTTTATTGTTAAACGAAAGGAGTGCGGTGCGGCTTTGTTTACTGCCGCCGGCCGGGGCGCCGCACATACATACGGGGCCCACGGGACACCCAACTTGGAGGAATTGATGTTTATATTACCCACATGTACATTACACACATACATATTATGTATGGGAGTAATTTATACAAAGTGGCGAGCGTCTCGGAGGAGGGCCGGAGGTTGCCGGCGGCGGCGCGGCGCGGCGCTCGGGTACATAATGAATGACGAACTACTTCATTACAAATTGCTCTCGGCTCTGGGACTGAGCTCTATGTAGCTACCTATGTATTATTTTTAACATATATTGCATGCAATTGTAATCGAACCCACGTCCTCTATAGCACTCGAGTGCCAAGCGAATCATAATAAAAAAAAACAGAATTGAGGAACTGAAGATAATGGAGAGCCGTCACCATTGAGAGGGTCAGTAAGTATTTTAAGACTTGTAATGTTTAGTTTACGACTCAAGTGAATGATAGAGGAGATCGTGAGCCGCCGACCGCAAGTAACTAATTCGTTACAAGTTCGTCGATAACATATACATTTCCCGTAATTTTCCGGTCATTACCGAGATGGTGCCTCATACAAACTACCAGTCGGCTCGGGAGTGGCGGTATCTAGCGTCCTACTTACAAATATCATTGTGTGTAGTAGGTATGAAATGTGCAGCACGCGGCGGGCGCGGCGGCGGGCCCGGCGGCGGGCGTCGACCGCGGCCCCAGAACTGCTGAGCGCGCTGCGTGCGGCGTCAGCGCCGCGCCTCCGACCAAATACTACATTGATAAAACACTTCAAGGCGAAAAATGTGCCATGAGCTTACTTTTCTTAGTCTTCTTATACTTATGTCCAAAGCGGACTCATTAGTGGAATGAGTCCGCTGTACGTGGTACTTAGACCTCTAAGTAAGTGGTACTTAGACCTCTTTCAGTCGACCTAGGGAACTGGATCTTCCTTTACTCTTCGCCCGCGTGGAATAAGTTTATCCCGCGGGAACAGTTTACCGCGGTAAAAAGTAGCCTATATGTTATTCCAGCTATCACTGTACCAAGTCTCATCAAAATCCGTTCAGCCGTTGCAGCGTGAAAGAGTAACAAACATCCTCACTCACAAACATCCTTACAAACTTTCGTATTTATATTATTAGTAGGAAGTAGGTTGTACGCATATAAGAGTCTACTAAAATTGCATTATTTTTGTATGTCGCTTTGTGTTGCTGTTACCCGAATGAAAAGGCTCGTATGTATGTACGGTCGACCGCACGTCAGTGGAAACAAAACCAGTATAAACTGGTCTCTCATAGTATTGAAACTCCCTAACAGGTTAGGCCAGGTCAAGGTCAAAGTGTTTCCACTGACGTGCGGTCGACTGTACAACTGCACTGTATTACGAACATAGTGCAGATTGAGATAGATATACCGCAATGAAACAAACGCCGCACGCCGCATGCGACGTACAACACAACTATTACAAAACTATGCTTAGAGTCAATTTATGCACGGTTTTGTCGTGCTCTATTGGAGCGCTGATGCGGAATCTCGGTAATAATTATATGATCGTAGGTCACACACCGGTCACGCCACCCGAGCCGCGTCGGCGGGTAATCCGACGCCGCCGCTCGACCCAGCTGAGCCAGCGCGGGCCGGTGGGTGCGTCCCACGTCCAAGCATGTGGCGAGAACTGCAGAAGCACAGCTGGGCGTGTGATGGCCACCGATACCCCCCCGCTCCCAACTGCCCACCTGAGTTGTGCACCTGGGTGGGCAGTTAGGAATAAATGTTCCTTCTCCACCTGTGGCGGTTGGTCATCTAGAAGACACAAGAAGATTATTATGGTCACGAAGTCTACTTCGAAACCATAGCGTATGTATGTTTAGGCTGTTTGGCGAAACCAATGTTTTTATTTATTCTTTCATTAGCTACTTATGTGTTATCAGTATCTAATGTAGGTACGTACGACATAACTCGGGCACTTAAGCACATTTATATCTTTTAAAAAAATACCGGTCTGTTAGGACGATAACCGATTACAGCGCATTACACGTGTGCCTGTAGAGCCTTGAATAGTCTTATTTTCAGACGACCTTTACACTTGGTAGGTGAGGGTGAGGGGGCGGCCATGTGGAACGCGTGGCCGGCCAGCTGGGTGCTCCCGGCCGGCGTGACGTCACGCCGCGGCACCCCAACCAACCAACCACTACTATATATAGTCCTTCATTGACCTGAAAAATTCATCGCTGAAATTTTCATGGTTGTTATGGGTCGGTGCACTTAATTCAAACTTTACGCTAGAACTGTCAATTATAGTTCCTACTATGTGTCCAGTACACTCTTGTACGAGGTAAGGTCGCATTTTAGCCGAATGTTATTTTACGAAATAGGGGAATGAACGTTGAACCAATATCAATCTCAAATTTCATGTAAAGTCTGTGTAATTAAAAGATATCGTGAAAAACTAATTGTGTAAGTAAGCATTGCTTAATTTTATGCTAGGCATTTGCAGGCACCTTGACTACGCTCAATAACAAATGCGGCTGTCAAGGAAACAATTTCATGACCAAACGTACAAAACAAATAAGCGACAAATTATAGTGAAGAGGTAGAACAAACGCGGTAAGAGCCGTGAAAGCGGCGGCGGCGTGTCGGGCCGCGCGCGCGCAGGATGACGCGCGAGAACAAAGCGAGCCCGCCGCGAGGCGAGAGCTTCCTCCGCAGCACAATGGTAGGGGATTCGTAGCGCACTTCAACAATACATACATCCGACAAATACAAACAAACGTACATGCAAATTTCGATCGGGATTAAACTAACATGTAAGAATACTTTGTGTTCGATACAAATTTTCTTTTATACAGTGACTCTCAAGGAAAATCGTTGTATAAAAATTTATACTTAAATGAGAGCTGAGCAGCAAGGAATCTGCAAATTTCGGGCCAGGGCTTCGGCTACTAGCAGAAGTCCTACATCCTGTTGGATTGTGCTGCAATCCCCAGAGAATTTATATTATTTAACTTTTTAGATAAATGGATACTGAGTGCTGGGTGATTTACTAATAATTTGTATAGGTCTTGGAACTTGAAATAAAAAGACTGCAATGTATTATTGATTAGCTTGTTTTTACTTAACATTTATTTCTTTCGCGCCATACATATTTCATTGTGATTCATCAATCATCGTCATTCACATGGATTTTTTATTATTTCAAGCTTTTGATGGATCTGATGCCGTCATTTACCTCTGAGACAAAGTGAGTCATGCCAGCACCAGCGCTGCTTATCTCCGCAATAAACTGTAAACTGTACCTAATGCAAGTAAGGAACTGCCCACCCTGATGTTATCTTTAATTCTCAATCAATAACACTTCTAATGATAAGGATTTTTTGATCAAATGGGGATGAACTTAAAAAAATTCGAACCTTCCTGGGTATGAACCACAGAACACCGGAAAAAGCTTGCTACGCTCTATGGTTTTATTAAATCTGTGGTATGAACGATCTATTCTAACTAAATACATATATTTAAACGAAGAATGTCATAATGTAAGTATTTGAAGTATGAAAAGTAAATGTTTAAATAAATAAGCATAGAGTCATTAGTCCCAAATACCGCAGTGTCTCAAGACGAAAGTCTTCGACCAGTGTGTGTTGCCAGTGATGACATACGGTACCGACACGTGGTCCCTCACTATGGGCCTCATAACAAGGCTCAAGGTCACCCAGAAGGCTATGGAGGAGTTTCCTTGCGAGATCGAATCAGAAATGAGGAGATCCGCAGGAGAACCAAGGTCACCGACATAGCTCAAAGAATTGCGAACTATAGTGGCAGAGGGCTGGGCACATCGCTCGTAGAACTGACGGCCGTTGGGGCAGAAAGGTTCTCGAGTGGCGACCACGTATCGGAAGACGCAGTGTAGGCCTCCCACGAGGTGGACCGACGATCTGGTGAAGGTCGCGGGACCCAGCTGGATGAGGTTAGCGCAGGACCGGTCGTCGTGGAGTTCCTTGGGGGAGGCCTTTGTCCAGCAGTGGACGTCTACAGGCTGATATGATGATGATGATGATGAGAGTCATTAGAGGTATAGGTACTACAAACGAAGGAGAATCTACTGTTACAATATATAATCAATTAACTAGATAGATATCGTCGCGTTATCTGGCAGATAGTGAGAACTATCTCAAATGATTAATGATGAATGAATGGATTCAAAGACGCAGATGTCATTAAAAGCAGATAAGGTAATAGGTCTATTAGGTATAGCCGTAGCCACAATACAATCAACTCCTCGCTCAAGAAAGATAGAAGACTGAGGGCTTCTTTCACCGCTTCCTGATATTGTTACAGATAGTAATCTTAGTTATAAACTAATCTATCAGATAAATCTGTGTGATAGACTATATAAAATATATAAGATATAGGCAATCAGATACCTGTGAAACCAAAAAAACAGGCTATCTGCCAGATACCCTGCAGATAGGGTATCTGGGACTTTATCAGAAAGCGGTGTAAGAGGCCCTGAGGCAATTATTCATTCTGTGACTAAGGTCATTGTGGGCCGTACGACGATAGCACCAGCTCGGTAACAAACAAACAATACGTAGGTACCTACCTATAACACCCGCAGAAGTGGATGGATTTTTTTTTTTAAAATTGGACTCTCATTCTGACATTTAATAATAACATGATTATTTTATTAACTAGATACCTACTACAAAGTGTATTCTGACAAATAAATTATAGTTCAATAATAATATTTAGGGCCTTTTTCACAACTTGCCGATATTCTTACAGATAGTAAGCTGACTGATAAGCTTATCTATCAGATAAATCCGTATGATAATATTTTCGTGTTGCACACCTCTAGTCTCTGTTAAAATATCTGACAGATAAAAAATAACAGCCGCTTGATCTTGCTGTTAGTTTATCTGACAGTTAAACAATCGGATACCTGTGACCCAAAAAACATTGGTATCTGTCAGATAATCTGCAGATAGGGAATCTGGTACTTTATCAGCAAGCGGTGAAAGAAGCCCATATTGACTTTAATTGTAAGTTACGCTTTTGGTAAGTACCTACTTTATTTGGACAGTCACGTATTTTTATAGTTTCAATTTTGATATTTCCTTATCAATACCAATGCTAATGACATAGTTTACCGAATTAAATTAAAAATTGTTTACCGAAATAGTCAGCACTTCAAAACCGAAGAAGCAATCCGACGTGCATAGTATCGTAGCCAGGTATGTGATCTTGATGAGATCAGAACCGAGATTGTCATCATTGTCACCAGCCGGCGGCGGCGGGCTGGCTGCTGCCTCGCCGGCCCTGGCGTCGGTCGGGGCGGGCGGCGGCGGCGGCGGCGGCGGCGGCCGCGACCCGCGCGCCCACTCGCGACCTAACCCTCGCCGCGGACGGACGCCATGGCGGCCGCGCGTTGAACCTCCGCCACGCACGACGCGGCTGTGCTGTGATATCGTACACTAATACCGTTCCAGTGCCGCAGACCCTCGACGAGTCGCCAGCCAGAGCCGGTGAGTGGCCGCCGCGCCGCGCCGTGTGCTCGCCGCGAGCCGGACGGGCCGAAGGATGCGCTAACATTTTCGCGAACCGGCGTTTTCCTTCCGGAAATTGTAACAACCATCTGTACGCGCCTCCTTTGACCCGGTCCGCTTCGATGTCCCGCTTTTATTTCTAGGAGTTTTGAATTTGAAGACTAAAGAAAAATTATTAGTTTGTTTTTATCTTAAAGTTTTTGAACTTTTGTGCAATTTTATACTTGTTGCGTGATTTGTCGAAAACAAAATGTTTTACGTAAAAGCAAAATCCATTTGCTGATTCATTGAGTCATTACTGATTGAGTTTATAATCGTAGAGAAACATAATATTTTTGATTATTACTATAATGCTTTATATTGCGCTGACAAGTCCCCTTTACAGCAGCTATCGTAGTTGGATCGCACCATAATATCTACACTACTTACTATAATTGCTTTTGTTGACATATTTATTAATTTTGTTTTAATGGTCAATGGTGCAAATATTTTGTAATTTTTCCTTATTTAATTAAAAAATTAAGTCAGTATTTATGATTCAAGAGTACCTATGTTATAGGTGTATGTAGAATAGCTCACTGAGTACAAGAAAAATTTCTGGGCTAAAGGAAGGCTTTGGTCACGGATTATGTAATTAGTTACTAGAAACCAACTTTCGACTCGCATTAGATTCTTGGGGAACCTATTAAAAAATAAGAACAAAAAATTTACAAAAACGGAGTTTCTTTATTATGTCTGCTGTTTTAATATTTAGATAATATTTAAGAACAATGTTGTTTTAATAAGTACCTAATAGATATGTCAAATCAGCAATGAAGAAACGTCATCACAAGTGAGTCCACAGTAAGTACGGTAGGACGCAGGTACGACACCTGCAAAATGCCAAAGAATCCTTTCATTTAAGACATCAGAAATTATATAAATTAAACAGACAGATTAGGTACCTATGTTTTTACGATTTAAAACTTGTTTATAATTATAATATAAATACCTAAATAATATTAATAACCTCTAAACATAATTTTAATAAATAAACTAAACCTAAAGATAACAGTAAAAAACTTACCTAAAGGTAAAAGATCTCCTCCAACTCCGCCGAATTTTTTAATAGTGCCTAAAATTAGGTACCTGTTAGTTCGAGCGAGAATCATCTCATCAACAGCCTATTAATCTCCCCACTGCTGGGGCACAGGCCTACCCTCTCAACGAGGGTGTTCGGGCTATAGTCCACCACGCTAGCCCAGTGCGGGTTGGTAGACTTCACATGCGCCTAAGAATTTCTTCTTCGGCGTATGCAGGTTTTCTCACGATGTTTTCCTTCACCGTTTGAGAGCAGTCTGTAAATGTATTTAAGTTTCGAGAAAAACCCATTGGTACATGACCCAACCGGGGATCGAACTCCGGACCTATCGATATGATAGGCCGCGTCTTATCCCCAGGGCCACTGACGTGAATCATCTGTTAAGTCTATATTCACCACTTCGGTCTATCGCTAAAGAACATTTTGTTTGGAATTCGTCTAGGTCAATAACAATTATATTCTACGCTTTCTTTCTTTCTATGTGATTGATGTGTGGTATTTGGTCTGGTGGTGATTGATCAACCAGGTGGTATGTTCAGATAGGTCAGTGGTTCAGTGAGGCAGGGCGCCGGCGGCGGCGGGCGGCGGGGGCGGCGCCCGCGCAGTTGAAGGCCGCGTTCCATTCCGCTCAGGGAATTTTAATTACTGACGCAATGACCTCTCCACTGCTTCGTTTTTTGCATAATGCCAAAAACAATGCAACAACCTGTTGTGTCATCGCGGCCTCGGTCCCTCCCGCGTCCCGCGCCGTCCGACGGGTTCAATAGAGAGCAAAAGAAGATCAACGATCACAAATATTTAGTAGAACCACAGAATACATAATAGTGTAGAAAGTCATTGTAATTCATGCCTCTTTTCACTGTTAAACTTTATATCAACGTTGTTGTCTTTATTGTCGATGTTGGTAACGGTTTTTCTTCCCTAGAGAATCGTCAGTCGTCCTAGAACGTCATAGAGTGTAAATAAATGCTTGAATCGCTCAAGTGGAACTCATACATATTATGAATATGTATTTGTAATGATTTACGCGACTTAGGGCCTCTTACACCGCTTGCTGATAAAGTCCCAGATACCCTATATGAAGGTTATCTACCAGATATCCTTTTTTTTCGGTTTTACAGGTATCTGATTGCCTATATCTTATATATTTTATATGGTCTATCACACAGATTTATCTGATAGATTAGTTTATCACTAAGATTATTATCTGTAACAATATCAGGAAGTGGTGAAAGAAGCCCTTAATAATGTCCAATCTAAAAAGTTTTAGGTTTCTGGAAAAAAAAATCCCATCACATTATATTTCTCTATGTTCTATCCACTGGTTCTATCTAATACAAGTCAAGCTTTCCAGTAGTTTCCGAGTCATCTGCCGACAGACAAACAGACAGATAAACGGACAAACAAGTTTTTATAATAACCATTTTGATGAACAGTTAATTGACAACTTTGGATCTGCGAGTGGACATACAAAATTGTTAAAGAAATCGCCTCCAGGTGGACCGGGTGTGGTTTTCTTATAAGGCCTATGTCCAGAAGCGGACGTTGAGGGCCTGATGATGATGATAAAACAATTACTAATTAAATGTTGCGTAGTGATGGGATGTGTGTGCGCTGGGCGTCGAGTGTCACGTAGACGCCTCGATGCCAACAATATGCAATATAAACCAACATTGTTTTGATCCCGGCCGTACCAGCCGCTAGCCGAGCCGTGTACTGAGAAGTGCATTGTGCATGGCAGCTAGTATGCCGCGCGCGCGCAGCGATTGTATTACACAAAACGTTCACGAGAATGTCCGTAACATGTGTACATACTTACTGCCATGTCTTCAGGTAACGATTTTACATAATGTATAAGTAAAGGTCAAAAAATATCAAATTAACTAGATATCTACTTGAAGCACTCAACATTTTAATAGCAAAGATCGTCCTAAAAAGACAAGTAGGTATAACAGTATTTAAGTAAATCATAGGGAAAAGTCTATTATTTATTATCTTGAAAAACATTTTTAATGGTCTTCCATTAATTTGAGATACCTACTTAAAGATGATTTTCTTATAAAAATTTTGAGTACTTTTGGGTCACTGCTTCTCTTTTTCACCTGTTTAAATCAAATATGATTATTACACGTGTGTTACTGTCAAAGTTTTAATTTTGAAAGACCTTTGAACGTAACTTTAACTGAACGCTAATGAACGGATGAACCGACTGACGAGAACTCTTTTTTTGGTAAGCGTTAACATACCAGCTGTAGATTGTACGTTTTGAGAGAACCCTAAAAATGTAAATCAGAAACCCGTAGCTGTTATCATGGACTGTGATAATGTAGAGTAGTAAGTAGGGCATCGCGCCGGCCGCGACCATCTCATTGTATGCAGATGTCTGCAGATCGTGGCCCACACATACAATAAACTCATTGTCTGACCGCACAATCGCTTATTTATACGACCTTATTATATACACATTGAGACGTTTTATCCTTATCATCATAACATCCTTCGACTTGGTCTTTCCTTCCCTAACTCCAACTACATTCAAAACCGCCTTCCCCATCCATGTAGGTATACGCTTCCGGCTACCTTTATTAGGTCTTCGCTACCCTAATGCTATTTAATGCGCAGTGTCTCAAGACGAAAGTCTTCGACCAGTGTGTGTTGCCAGTGATGACATATGGTACCGAGACGTGGTCGCTATATACTATGGGCCTCATAAGAAGGCCCAAGGTCACCCAGAGGGCAATGGAGAGAGCTATGCTCGGAGTTTCCCTGCGAGATCGAATCAGAAATGAGGAGATCCGCAGGAGAACCGAGGTCACCGACATAGCTCAAAGACTTGCAAAGCTGAAGTTGCAGTGGGCTGGGCACATCGCTCGTAGAACTGACGGCCGTTGGGGCAGAAAGGTTCTCGAGTGGCGACCACGTATCGGAAGACGCAGTGTAGGCAGGCCTCCCACAAGGTGGACCGACGATCTGGTGAAGGTCGCGGGACCCGGCTGGATGAGGTTAGCGCAGGACCGGTCGTCGTGGAGATCCTTGGGGGAGGCCTTTGTCCAGCAGTGGACGTCTACAGGCTGATATGATGAATGCTATTTAATGTCATCATAAATTATGATTACAACCACGACTTTAAAATTAAAGAATGGTTTTTCTAATTAAATAATGTATATACCTTCTTAGTCCTGTTATGTTTGTTATATCGTATTTTGTAAGTTTTACTGGCTTCTAACATCTTCGAGTGAGTTCCGAGACCAGCAATGCGCACAACTTATTAACTCATACACGTAGGGGACCCGTGTACTTACTTTATAAATACACTATTATTTATTCTGTGACAAATATAACGCTTTACGTCAGCCGGAGTGACGCTTCACCTTTAGCTAAACGATCTTTGCGGAGTACGTCGGCGTCTCAGCCACCGCCACGCGACTACAAACCACAGCTATGACTCATGCAGGTATATCTATAGGTATTACAAACATCGGAACACCAGTTAGTCATTTAATTAAATATTTAGTATTGAAATGATAACAGGATCGTGTAATTGACACGGTGTTTCTCATCGTCTCGCCTCCGCGTCGGCAATGACACTGTGATTGGAATCTGGGTCTCTTTACTTGTACAGTCGATCGCACGTCAGTGAATACACTTTGACCTTAAGCTGGCCTAGCCTATTAGGGAGTTTTAAATACTATGAGAGACCAGTTTATACTGGTTATGTTTCCACTGACGTGCGGTCGACCGTACAGGTATTTTATTCGATGCCACAGTTAAGCGCCGCCGCCGCCCCGCCTTTGTAGATTTTAGCACTGCCGTTTCTTTGGCTGGCCTCTTGGCGCAGTGGCAGTGACCCTGCCTAATGCGCCAAAGGTCGTGGGTTCGATTCCCACCCGGGACCAACATTTGTGTGATGAGCATATCTGTTGGTTTTCGGATTCTGGGTGTTTGTATGTATTTAAGTATTTACTTTAAAAAAGTATTTATGTATGTTTATCAGTTGTTGAGTACCCATTTACAAGCTTCAGCTTAGTTGGGACTAAACAGCCGTGTGTAAATTTGTCCAAACATTATAATTATTATTATTTTAAAGGGGTACTGGAACTTCGCCCATCCAGAAAGTCTAAACTTTACTGAAATACTACTTAGTCAGCTACAAGTTGGTATACACAGGCGTAGTCCGGGACAAAGGTGCAGGGTCTCCTTTGAACTTACCATACCACCATTACATTTATATATTTACCCATTTCTCCGCCTAACAGAATGCAGCACTGTCTTTCAGTTTTAATGATAGATAATATAGCCACGCAGCATTTAGACCAAGTTCTCATGGAGGCAACGCTCTATGTCTTGCAGCAATCGGCAGGTCACAGCTTCATCTTCTCTTTTCCTCCGGGATACCTACTAAGGGCTTCAGATTCAGATTCAGATAGTTTATTGCTTCCTTGTACATTAATATAACATTAGATGGTATTTAGTTAGGAGGTACTACAAGGACCTTCTTTCAAGGACTTCTTTCATCGCTTGCTGATATTGTGACAGATAGTACTCTGACAGATAAACTAATCTATCAGATAAATCTGTCTGATAATATTGTCCGATAACTTGCAGATAGGGTATCTAGGACTTAACTTTTTTTACTTTATACCTAACCTATGTATGAATAAGTATACCATCGTAAACTGCTCTGTTTGTCGAACACACAATTTGTCATATGACTACGTTATATGGAGTAGAAAGATTGCTAATAAAACCCATCGTTTACCTGTCTTTGGTATTTGGGGCGGCGGAACGCGAGGAATGCGACTCGCAATTATTTTTTATGCCGATCTCAAATTGCTTCTGCGAGAGATACCGTCGCCGTCGCGGTGTTGTCGGGCTCGAGATGTGACGTCATTTACCCTTTGTAAGGAGTCGTATTATCATTGGCTGCTGGCCAAGATCTGGGATCCAGTGAGGGAAAGTGAGTGAAGCAGCCACCGTAGTGGTTGCATCACCGAATTACAATTACAATGCTCACGGCGGGCGACGGGCGGCGGGCGGTGTGCAAGTTACACTAATTAATAACTACTTATAGTGTGGAACGAAACGTTTTATTCATTTATTTTCGTATAAAAAAATATACGTCAAACAAATTGAAAATAAAATAATAAATCGTAACATACGTCAATAATGGAAAAAGGCGGAAACAGTTCAGTACGTAGCCGGGAGTGATGATCGCCACCGCTCCTGATGCTATTTGTTGGACCAATTGTCCGAATATTTGAGGCTCGGTCGACAGTCGGCGTCAGTCGGAAAGCCGAAGACCCCAGCAATGTGATTCGGTCAACATCGGGAAAAATCCTGAATCAAGGATTAAAGTGGACGAGTCCAAAAAGAGTCCAAACGAGTCCAACTCATCTTTTTAATGGATTTTAGTTTGATCTCGCGGAATGTAAAACCACTCGTTGTGAAGTAAGATCAGTTCATGTCAACGCTTGCCGGATCACAAGTGCATACAAAAGACATAAACGCGTACCAGATATTTTTCTGAAGTATTAATTAAGTTATTTATTTATTAGCCCGGCAAAAGTAAGATTGCCACGGTTCCCATTGAATCAGTGCGATTCAGATTATGTTTGTTTTCACAACATTTCCATGTAGATTCGTAATTAATTTCGGTATGAGGAAAAATAATATTAATAAAATATGATAGAATTACAAGCAATGATGGTTTGCAATAAAACGTACCTATGTTGCGTCACTTCTCGAGTTATCTGACATCGCAGTTGCGGTAAAAGTTATGGACTATGACGCTCTGTGCTTCCTATGTTGTTTTCTATTACTATACTTAATTATCTATAATAATTTACATGACCAAAAATGAGGGATCAAGTAGCCTTTTTCATGCATTCGAGATTATTTTGAGTCCTGGATCTCCGGCTGGGAACCATTTATGTGAGACTCGATGCTGGAGTATCCGAAGTACGGATAGAGGAGGTCCACGCTCACAAACTGATGTGATCTAAAAATTGACTGGCCTGTTGGCGTAGTGGTAGTAACCCTGCCTACTGCGCTAAAGGTCGTGGGTTCGATTCCCACCCGGGACCATTTGTTTGATGTGCATAACTGTTGGTTTTCGGATTCTGGGTGTTTGTATGTATTTAAGTATTTATTTAAAAGTATTTAAGTATGTTTATCAGTTGTTGAGTACCCATTTACAAGCTTCGGCTTAGTTGGGACTAAACAGCCGTGTGTTAATTTGTCCAAAAAACATTATTATAAAAAACATTATTATTATAATTAATAATCTAAATTGTCACTATATTTATCATATCATTTCTAGTGTATATGTTGTATCTTGTTTTTCATCATTTGCTTTATCTTCCTTCATCTTTTATTCAGCAACTCTGTTTCGGGCGAAGGATTCCTCCAAGAATTGCTATTTCTTCCAGTTTCCTGCTTCTCTATGTCATCTGCTACCTATATTCTTTTTTATGTCGTCAATCATATCTCCTTCTAGGCCGTCCTATACTTTTATTTTGTCTTCTCCCAGTTTCCATTCCATAGTTCTCTTCACTCTACCTTATAAAATACATTTTGAAGTAGATAGTTGATACTGAAATTGCGATCTGAGTCCGATACAACAAACATACAAGGTGTCATCGCCGCGGTGTCGACGTCGGCGCATGTGGAGTCAGTGTCCGTATAGTCCCAGTAGAGTTCTTGGCGGCTGAATGAATATAGTCACAGATTGTTTGCACATCGCTCACAGTGTTTATAGTCTAAGTCCAAAAACTCGAAAATTTGTTTCGGTTGATAAATCAATGAAGTATTTCTTGAAATTGAATGAGAGTCTCTAGCGAACCCCCGCCAGTTCCACTTTGACACCTAAATTGGTCATTGCTCAGAAATTAGCCAAGTTCACACAGCCGCCAAGAAACTCTACGGGGACTATATTCCATTGCTGTATATTTAATACACTGGTGCGTGAATCACTGACATACTTTTACCTGCACCCGCCACCGGCCCGGGTCCCTGCCGCATAGCGAGGTGACCTTGTATGACAGCTTCCTGTCTTTCCTGTTTGGAAGTCTTACCTTCATCCTAATGTTGACAGTTATGAATCTGGAAACGTTGCTGGTGGACTCCGTCCCTGTGGAGAAAGTGAAGACGGTTGTTAGGTTAGGTTAGCCGGGCCCTGTGGGACCCACTGTGGAATGACACGAGTATCGTGTTATTGACACCAACTAAACACCTTCAGCTTAGTTTGGGACTAAACAGCCGTGTGTAAATTTGTCCAAACATTACATTACAAATCTATGGAAATTCTCTTCTAAAATGTCAGATTATTATGTATGATAATTTGAAAGAAGATTTTTGACTTTTACTCTGAATGAGAATAAGAATACTGGGCGTGAGATGAGGCTCTCAACTTCATCGGCCCGCAGACACTGCGAAATGTGTTTGCAATGTATTCGAATGTGCTCGTATATGTTACGGTCACTGCCCCCTCGCGATATTGCAAGTAAGGCTTATGTTTTATGAAGGTTTTCTCCAATTCAACAGTTTTACAAGTTACAATGTGATTCTTGTAACATTTTTTATAAGTTTTCAATGTGCCAACGAGGCGATATAGGTAAGGCATCTTACCTTATGCCTAGGCTAATTCGGTTGTTGATGCGCTCTTGGGTTATATTCCACGGCATGCGGTGTACAAGGGGAATACTCGACTTTATGCAGGTGGTGGTCTATTCTGAATGTTATAGGTACCTACGTACATATTTGTGATTGGTATTGACGAGGTCAATACCAATACCCATAGGGATTCCTAGCGATCGAACTTTTTGAGATGTTGTGACGATCTGTATGTAGATATATAAGAAAACGCGGATAAAAGTGTGTGTGTTAGATCGCGCTCATACACGTGCAATATTAGCAAGAGCTCCACATCTCCGCGGGGGCACACCTGTGACCCCTGCCCCCCCGTCCCCCCACCTCAGTACCCCGACCCACTTCCCTCTTTCTCTTGGCGCCCCCCGGCCCCCGGCCCCCGCCCCCCGCGACCTCACGAGCTGCGCAAATATTTTGACAAGTGAAGTATTTATGCCACTTTTTTGTAGTACTCCTATTATATACTGTACAAGAACTTCTGTACCTCTCAATAAGTATAGCCATGGAGCTAAAATCCCTTTGGTGGGTGCCCGATCCCCCCGAACCTTCCTGAATATAGCCAATTAAGGTGCTGTTTTGAATTCGGTTGAAAATAGGATATGTTACTTACATAACCTATGTTCCGTGGTTATTGTAACCGCTTTGTAGCAACCAATATAAGATACTTCAGAACAGTTGTGTTTGGTTTTTCTCAAGACCAACCGTACGAGATGAATTTGATGCTTTCTTGTTTTCTGTATACGTTTCAGAACGTAATATCCTTCCGGCCATATTCGCAACCACGTTTCGTAACCAGTTGCCGTAGAAGAAGTATTCTTCAGTAATTATATAGTTGCATGCTGAATATTAGATCCTCAGCGATCGTTTGGGTTCCGCTGAAGCGACGCGGTGGTCAGGCAGGTGGTGACCTCCCGCTGTCCCGTTACCCCCTCGGCGGTGGGTGGTGCAGGGCACTGGTAACGGGACCGCGAGTGGAATGCACTGAGATGACGGATGCAGCGCACACCTACCGTTATGCCAACACTAATCGATCATCGATGCCATAAAGTCCGGGCTCAGATGGCAAGCGGTCACTGTCACCCTTATACCAGCACCATTGGTTCAGTGCTTTGACACAAGTTTGCCTCCATTGGACTGTGTTGTTGTTAAAAATGTCTTGGATGAGGCAAAACTAGACGTTTGTAGTTTCAAAAGATACATTTTCAGTTTATTTAATTTTAAAGGCAAGAACTGTTTTCAATTCTCTGATCGTTTGTGCAGCATTTGGGAATATTGTATTTGTAAGTGCCTCGGAACGGGGCGAGCCCGTACTAGAGCTCTCGTGTTAGAAGAAAACATAGAGTCCAAAGATCTCTTTGGTGGATTCTCGGTAGTATTTTTTTTTTAATTCAAGGATGGGTTCGTCGTCTCGCTGTCCTTTCCATAGACTTTACCGAAGTCCCATTATATGCAGAAGTCTTCGCCAGTCAAAAGTCAAAATATTGTATTGCATGGATACACTGGGTGCGTACATATTTTATGATACTATTAATAAGAGACATATGGTCCTCGATCGGCTCTAAGTAACACCACAGAAGAAATAGTAGTAGCTAACACTAAATTTAGTCTGACAGCTCTACCTATAGTCTTTGCTCACTATCAAAAGATAAAAATCTGATTTCAATCTACTTTTACTGATGACCTAGGTGCAGGCAGGAAGTGGGTCGGTCTGTGTAGCTTCATTTATATATACAGAGTGAAGAAAATATATAGGTAGGTACCTACTGTATTTTTTTCTGATGACTCAGTGTCACTTAAAGTAGAAATCATTCGTGAAGAAAAACAAGATTTTTTTATATAATTTTTTTATAAACAAAGTGTGATATTTTTTTAAACGAAAGCTCGTACACCAGAGTATTGCAGGTAATTTACTTAATCTGTGGTACTCCCATAGTCTGACGTTTTTCGGAAAACGTAGATAATTTAACGTAACGTACGTAAACGCAGCGTAACTGTTAAATTTTTTATCGAAGTGTTTATTTTCCTTACAAAGCATGTTGTCAAAAATAGTCGCAAGGTATTATTGTATCACTCTGTATACAATCGATAATGGCTGAGCGCCAGTGGCTGTGCGCGCGCGCAGTGGCGGCTGATTGACATCTGTCTGGCGGCGCGGGCGCGGGCGCGGGCGCGGGCGCTGGAGCGGCGGACGAGTGAAAGTGTATGCTTTCGCGGCAGTCCGCTCTCACGATAGTTGGCGGCACGTAAATTGACCTCGGAAACGTATGAGCGCCGGCACAAATCAGGGCTCAAGCACAGAGTATCGTATATACTCTCAAGTTACGTGCCGCCGACTACAATGCAGGGAGCACAGCGACACCCCTATTGGCGCCATCGATTAAGAGGCGGTATAACGGACGGACATTTGATGTACCTAATATATAGTAATTACCTAATTAAATACTAACGAGTAGGTACGGTCGGCGTACGTCAGTAGATACAAACCCAGTATACACTGGTCTCTCTTATTAGTGATATGAAAATCCCTAATACGCTAAGCCAGTTCGAGGTCAAAGTGTTTCCACTGACTTGCGGTCGACTGTACCTAATTATTTTCTTAATAACATGAATGAAGATCTTTTTGGTTTGTAGTACGCACAAGCTTGGCCTCGTAGAGTCATTACAAATTAGTCGGATTCTCTGAATGTGTGACATTTCCCTTCAGCACTCATTATACAGTGCGACCTTACACGTGTAGTGTACCGCCGGCCGCGCCGGCGTCGCGGGCGCGGGCGCACACTTGGACAATAAACGGCGGCCCCGCGCTCATTAGCATGTTTAGAGGGCACAGGACGGACTGTACTCATTAGTATACTGTCGCACGGCATGGGGGCCACGGCGCACGAAGATGCGCGCGCGCACGGTTTTCCCGTCACATCTGCCTGTAAACAAACACCAGATCTGTGCGCATGTCAACAACTATTAGAAGGCGCGTGTCCAAGAGGTCGCGTCCTTTCAACTGTTTCAGCCTAGTATTTTGACTTTATGAGTTGTAGCACGAACGCGCTTCTGCATGGGTTATGTATTCTGAGATAAACAAACGTTCAAAAGTTTCGTTTCAATTTCGTTTTTAGGCCTATGAATGAGTCATTATTCCTACTTCCATCTTTATCGAAAAGCAAACTGCCTATCTTTAAATCTTCGTTTTTATTAATCATTAATTAATGATCGCAGTTTTTAAGCATGGAGCTCTTCGGTGGGCGCCCGCGGCCCCTTTTTACGTGAATCTAAGTCACTTTTAACTTGGCTACCACGACATTTTTGTCACGTGCCTTCGGTTAGGTAGCGCCTGGTGCACTAGGCAGGAAAAACAATTTATTTTTAACTTACACATTAAAAGTTACTACATAGTTTCACTCAAGTTTCTTACCTTTAGGTATAGTTATTTTAAAAATTCTGTCGCCGCCCTCATTCGAAGGTCGTTCTGTCCATTTGGTGATTGTCACCAGGCCTGTGATTTGTGCCCGTGTCCGCCGCACTTAGCTCGTGCTTGATGCCGGTGTTTTCCTCCTTCCGTGGCCGGCTAATGGCCTACACAACACAACTGAACGCGCTGCATTTAACTCCACTGTCCGCTGTGATTGAATGGAAGGACTTGTAGCTATTTTCATAAACAAAACTACTTGGAAATTACGAGGCCGCACGTCCATTATTACGTGAGGTGTTTTTTTTGTTGGGACTCCTCCTCCCTGGTAAAACGTGAACCCCCCTTTCTTCTATATTTTTATATATTTAGTTTCATATTACTAAAAATTTAGCTTCATAAATTAAAAATTGTATAGAATCCATATTTTCTGAATACAAAGTACACGTGAAAAGTTTATAGACCCCTACCCCTAAACGAGATTTGGCGGAATTTCGCCCTCTATTTGATTTGAACCCAGTTATGTACGCACGGTTGCTTGCATTGTATGCGTGATTCATCTGTTTTCCTTATATTTTTCGTCGTTTAAATATCATACGCTGTTCTTTTCTGGTGGAATTGTCGAGCGGGCGCCCGCCGCCCCCCGTGCCGTGTTGTGTTCCCACGTGATGTGTTGTCTGTATACGGCTCCATTGTATGGATGTGAGCCAGTTAATATCAACAGGGCTCAAGGCACATTCCCAGTGCGCCCGGAGCGCCTGCCTCACACCGACTTACATTCCGATGGCACTGTCTAGCTGTCATCAATTGGGTAAGGTAATACCTACTTGATATTGAGCAACTCTGCACTTACTTAAAAAAATCAAATCAATATCTATCAAATTTTATTCTAGGTTTTACATATATTTGATTTATCCTCTTAATAATTAGCCCACACCATACCTATTGACAATGTACGCGTGTGTGTGTGCCCGCACCGGCCATGCATGCACGTGCATAGATAGATATGCATCGCGCGATCATCTCCTTGCGATAACGCCTTTATGACGCCTAATGTGTCATTAATATTTACATCAACGTTTTTCCTCTAGAGCGAACACGCACGAGGATATCTTGAACTTGAAGGTTTGGTCAGGAATGGTCAAGATGCCACTGAAGTATTTTTTATGGGTTGCACGGCCCTGGAATCAAAGTCATTGTAGGCCAGTCGTAGTTACTGGCGGGTACAGCACGGCTTCCTGTAAAATAGGGCACAACTAGTGCTGGTCGGCGATCTACACTACATCAATAATGAAGAACACAATGAAAATTGTTTATGAATAAATATTAAAGAAGATTCGGGCGAGCTTTTGGCCCATTTCGTAACTGAGACTGGTAACATCTGGTAACCAGCTTCGAAACGTCAAAATATTTTTTGCAATTTAAAACCGAGTTACGAATTGAGACATCTATGTGTCAATCCTGAACTGTAGTTTACCCAGCGAGCAGATTCTCGATGGTAATCAGCGGCTTCTAAATGGGAAGTCTCTCAAGGCGTATTTCAGTAGGTAGCTGTACTTACTTGTGTTATTATTATACCCAAGATGCGGTGGAGTGATGTGGGTTGGCCCCCCACATTACCCCACCCCGGGGTAAAAAAATGGAACTTTACCTCTCGAACGTTAAGGCAAGTACACACTAGCCTACCATGAATGATGAGTGAATGAGTAAGGCAGATCGGCATAGTGTACAGGTTGAATATCCCTACCTTTCGCGTTTTTGTATTATTGCGTACGTATTTATGACGTCACCTGTACATTGATATAATGATTTCCTGGGGTTTTTCCTGGGCCACTGGTGTCACTTTTAGTGCCAAGTTGGTTTGGCGCAGAGAACAATGCGGGGGCAATCGGTGCTCCACTGTAATCGCGTTGTGTGGGTCAACAAACAGTGTGCGCGCGCGCATCCAACCACGCGGGCCCGACGGCCATTTCAATTTCAGTTTCTTTCCAACGATGACGTGAATAAGGATAGACATTTACGACCTACACATTGAGTTTCTCTTCTTGTTGTTTCCTTTTTGCAAATTAAAATTAGAAATCCCGAGCAATAAAATATTATTTGATGTGTGGTAGGTAGGTAATGAATACATTATGATCGTTTTTGGATTTTGATCTGTCCTGCCTACCCCATCAGGGACATAGCGTGAAGACATATATTAAGTATGCATGTTGTTCAGGATCAAGGGTCGTGTTCTGAGCGGCGCGGATGTGGCTGTTTGCCCGCGACAAACTTCCAGCTTGTCTTCTCAAACACTTCTGTCAATATTTGCGGCCAAATCGTGCGAATACTTTGCTTGTTCTGAATACATATGTACAGGCGGTATACCTACATTATATAACCTAGATAAATCATTTCGTTCAAATAAACGTGTATCGACTAAAAATGTGTGTCGAACATATTGCACGATGGCAGAAAATACGATCGCGTTGCAGCGAGTACACTGTTACAGCTAAGTTTTATGATGATTCAGATTGTACCTAAAACTACAATCTGAACGGCTCCATCGCTATCGGATTAATACATAAATACCTGCATAGTCTGGATTAGGTACCCAAAAGAAATAATAGATGCCTCAAATCGTCACCGAAAAAAGAGCAGCGTTCAACGCCAGCACCCGCAAGGCAATCAAAACCCCGAAATGGGATGCCGTAAAAACTGATTGGAGTATGCGAGTGCCGGCGCGTGGTGGCGGGCGCTGCGGCGGCGGGCGCCAGGCACCGCTAGCTTTTGTGCGAATTCACTTTTTGACACATAATTGGGTCAACGTACGACATGGCCCCGCGCTGCACACGGTTTATTGCCGAAACCACGTCGACATAACTGTCCGGCTGAATCAAAGCGACGTAAAATCCACCCTGGCCAGGAATTACCTCATGCGACTTCAAGGCACTAATCAATACACGTTACTGTAGCTAGACAGGTATGCATCAGCTGCTGATAAAATGTCAATTGACAATCGCTTTTACTTTTTACTCATCAATCATCAGACATAACACTGTGGAGCAGGCACTGAAACACTGCAGGCACAGCAGGTAATAAATGAGATGATGCCGGTTTGATGGGATCCCAAAATCCAGAGTCGTTGTGCATTATCTCATTGTGGCCGAGCTAGATCTCGGTGACATCAACTGTATATTGTTCACAGATGTGAAGTGACTGATCTCCCCACTGACAGTTATGTTATGTATGAGTAAATGCGATTGTCAATTGACATTTTGTCAGCTGCTAGTGCCGTTTTACTTTCATATCCGGTTTACTATTTCGTTCTAGTGTTTGCGACACGGCTTTTAGGTATTATCAATGAAGACTGGCAACGGTTTTAATTCTCTTTTTGTGTGATGTCGGCCGCCTCCAGTTAGGATTTAACAATAAATAGGTACAGTGCCACCTTTTACTTGCCTGAGAGCGACAACTTTGCTTGCCCAGGCAGAACAAGTTCGTTTAGTTTAGTGGTTCGGAAGTTTTGCTCAAAGCTCGTCGCGTCGGTGTCTCCTGAGTCAACTACAACAACTAGTTTTGGTAGTTTATGATGTCCTTATCAAATTCCCATATACACCATCAGATAACCTCATTAATATTATGTAGATTGGGATTAGGCAAGTGGGTTACACATATTCTGTCTCTATGAAACATTTTTTGTTCCGAAATACGTTATGTTTGTGTACTGCGGTTTCATCATAAACATCTCATTTCATCGTAAAGATCTCCCCAGGTGATAGGATATTTGCAATGGACTCCAAGCAACCCGAAAAAGTAGTTGCGAAAGTTTTCAAGTAGGGGCAATATGTTATCGGGACTGTGGGTCGCGCCGTCCCCTCCCCTCGGGTCGGGGACACTTGACCCTTCGCCCTTTGTCTCGGTCCTCCAGGAGTCCCCAAAGATTATTTATTTTTGTCCCGAGGGTGTAATTCATCTTATAGGGAACGTGAATTCGGTGAAGAGATAATGAAGCGTGAACATAAAATGGGAATCCATTAAACAAACCAATCTAGACTATTCTAATGTCAGTCGTTACCACGAGTCATGTTTGCAAAAGCAGAAGAAGGGAAAACTATTTACTTATGTAGGAACAGATGTAACTAACTCCACTCTGGCTGGCGACAGAGTGGAGTTAGTAAACTTGAGGCCAAATTAAATTTGACACAATGATGGGAGATTGATGCGAGTTGGTATGAGACGGTTCCCAGCGGAGTGAGTGCGGCGCGAGCACTTTCACACGGAAGTCCATTGGGAGCGCGAGCCGTGGCCGAGCGAATTATCCTATTGACGCTGAATGGTGTCTCCGCGGCGCGATTGGAAAATGGGTGCCGGCCCGCCAGGCCCGCGGCCAGGCCCGCAGCCAGGCCCGCAGCCAGGCCCGCAGCCAGGCCCGCAGCCAGGGCAGGGGCGGGCAGTGGGCGCACGGGAGACAGGCAGCACGGTAACGGGCGTACAAGGATATTGTACGTACGTATGCGGAATTGAATAAATCGTCGCAAGCAGCATTGACACCATAGCTCAGTTGGTGGATAGGTATTTCAGCGTGACCCGAGTCGCAAGTTCAAGTCCTGCCGTCCAAAGCCAAAAAGGTCCAGTAGGTGAATGAAAAAAATAGCATTTTGCGTTTTTAATTGATTACTATTTTAAGACCAATTATCTACATTTCATATAAAAATCTCAACATTTATTTTTGGGACTTGCAAACATACCTCGTTACGTATTTACCCAACTATTCAGACTTACTCAAATATCGTCCTTATTCGCTTGGACAGCCACCTATTGTTGTGGTGCCCCCTGTCTCCGGGCCTGCCGACGCCCGCGCCGGCAGCGGGCTCGGCATTATCGTGACACGGTTCCCTCGTTGAGGTGGAAACTGATCGGGGGCGGCCGATAAGTGGCCGACGCCGTCCGTCCTCGCCGGCCGCCCGGCCGCCCGGCCGCCCTCAGAGAGTGAAAGGATCGCCCATTGCAGATCCATGTCACTGATTGTTTTATTGGACGCTCGTCTCCTGACATTAACTGATTGATGTAACTGTTGATTGTTGAGTGTGCGCTACATCGAGAACCTTGCAAGGGCAGTTTTGTCGTATTTTGTGTTGGCGAGACATACAATGGAATCCCTCTCTTCACTATGACTATGAGGTCATCATATTCATTAGACGAGCGAACATTATGTATGACTTATTAATTAATAATTTATAATAGACACTTATATCACCATATTTTGGCCACAGCTGCAAGGGGTCAAACCTACTTATTAGGGATTTTTTATGAAAATCTTACGTGAGGAGTAGGCGTCTCTTCACTCTTCCCAACCCCAAACCTCACGAGAAGGGGTCTAAATTTAAAAACAACATGTGACGTTATGCATGAGCTCCCTCTCGGCCTTAGAGTCTACGGCTATGTCCAGCCTAGGCGTGCGCACGCGCCGATCTAGGCGGGACGCGCCGCGCGGAGGGCGTCGACCCCACCGGGCTCATCGCGGCGCACACGCATCATATCCTAGCATTTCGCGATGTACTTATTACAGTTTGCGTTTATCCATAGCTGCTCCTAAGAAACGGTCGGATCGGATGTGAACAACTAAATTCTACTAAAATTAAAAACGGCTCATCAGGAGCTTCCTTTCCTCAGTTACTTAGTACAGCAAGCGACTTACAAGTTTGACTTTACTACTTGCAATGGTATTTTGTCAAATTATTATACCTAATTTATTATTATAAGTATATTAAATCTCTGAAAAGTGTTCATCCAAAGCTAGGTACTGTAGATACCGCATGTTTACCAGCAGTAAGTAACTGCATCACGCTCCTTGCGAAAGGCTTCCTCAGTATTTTTTTAAATGACTTCTGAAAATGATTTAGGCTATAATCATCATTGTACAGTCGACCGCACGTCAGTGGAAACACTTTGACCTTGAGCTGACCTAGTCTATGGGAGTTTCAATTGCTTTGAGGGACCAGTTTATATACTAGTTTCGTTTCCACTGACGTGCGGTCGATCGTACATACAACGGTCGAAGTCATCATATCAGCCTGTAGACGTCCACTGCTGGACAAAGGCCTCCCCCAAGGATCTCCACGACGACCGGTCCTGCGCTAACCTCATCCAGCCGGGTCCCGCGACCTTCACCAGATCGTCGGTCCACCTTGTGGGAGGCCTGCCTACACTGCGTCTTCCGATACGTGGTCGCCACTCGAGAACCTTTCTGCCCCAACGGCCGTCAGTTCTGCGGGCGATGTGCCCAGCCCACTGCCACTTCAGCTTCGCAATTCTTTGACCTATGTCGGTGACCTTGGTTCTCCAACGGTCGAAGTAATGGAGATCAATGTTAAGATGTGGCTGGATGCTTGTTGCAGGTCCCGGGGCGTCATGGCGTCTCCGAAGTGCTGGTTCCTGCTGCCGGCAGCGCTCGGCCTCCTGGCGCTGTGCGGAGCTGGTGAGCGAGCCTCACTATACTACCTACACTATACTATACTGTCCTATTTCCACCACACCTGGACTATTCCATTTCATCACCAATCCACCTACCCTTACAAGACTCCGCCACCACTCTGCCAATACTATGAGCGACCAGTTTATATCGATATAGTTTCCAATGACACGCGGTCGACCGTACTACACCTATATACGTGTAATATAAAAGGATAACTCTATATTTTAAATAACACGAATGTCCGCCCTTTTTACCGAAACTCTATGAACAACCAAGAAGTATTAAAAGGTCCTACTTTGAATAAACAACTTAATTAAAAGGTAGTTCGGTAATTAGTTAGGTCTATGTATTTAGGTAGAGTCTTCGGCTTTTAGAAGCTGCGTATGTTTTGTTTACTTTTTTATAGTGTCTCAAAACCGTTTCGTCTGGAAAAAATGATCCACGTGATGAGTCACCCGACGATGTTTGAAGGTGCCGAAGGCCACATACCTTCGCAGACTCGTGCGCTGCGCGCGCGGCGTTATCTATGTGTGGCACTGACCAGACCACCTCGTTGGCTCAGTAGGATGGTCACTGAACTCGAGCGCCACGGGTCGGGGGTCCGAGTCCCATTGGGGACAAACAAACTTTGACCAAATTGTACAGCTCCTTGTCTGAATTGTTTAAAATTCTAAATACGAGAGATCTGTCTATTGTCTCCGTTGTAATATTGTTTGTTATCTCCATGGAATCTGCGATGTGTGTTCTGCTTATAGGGCTGTTAGAGTGAATCTTAGTTTATGTATGTACCTAGTGTGGGTACACCTCTTCACCTAGTTATAAAACTCAAGTGTACATTCTACTGGTGATTGCGAGAGTCCTCGTACGGGTGTCGTGTCTCATATAGTCGCGTTGATTTGGCGATGATCGAACAGAAATGAGCTTGTGTCCAGTACACGGTGTTTGTGTGTGTGTGTGTGTGTGTGTGTGTGTGTGTGAGGACGCGATGATGATAACATTCCGGCGAGATAGCGAGATGTGCGCGCGCGCCGGCCGCGGTGGCCGCGGTGGCGGCGCGCGCTCGAGTAGCCGTCAGCGGAACAAGCTTAAAAATAAATAAATTACGCTATTCAATTTTTTTTTTATTGATGTGTAAAGCTTAATATCTTACCTTTATCATCAGGAATGTTCGAATGATTATTACCAAGTAAACCAAGTTATTAAACTGGCACATTTGGTGGGAGCTCGCGGCCCCCAATTCGAACATTCCTGGCCGCGAGCACCCTCCAAAGAGATCCTATCTCTATGTTTTTGATCCACCGACTGCGTGCGACTTCTACGCCTATTAGCTCCGTTGTAATGCATGAAATTGTATGGAAGACGTCGCACCGGCGGCAACATCAGAGATTAGGGATGGAATGCAGGGAGGTGTCGGTCGGTTGGCTCCGGCCGGTGGTACACGCGGCTAGTTACCGCGGCGCGACCGCGCGCCTGACTCACGCGAGGAATGCCGTCGTGCCGCGCCCCCCCTCCCCCCCACACCACACACACCTGCGGACCGGTGGCCGGCCAGCTGACACTCGCTCCACATGACAATTGCATGCCGTGTGTATGTCTGGTCACATGTGTGCCACTCGTACACCCGAGCGAGTGCCGCCCGCGCCGCCGCGGTGGCCGTCACCACTACGAAGCAGCGACCCTCGCTTGGAGTACCGTCAGTGTGTCGACGCAGACGCTGCCCAACAGTGAGGCAGTACCTTATATAATATGTGGAGCTGGGATGCCGTCAAATTTATTTTTGGTTCTTAAATTTCGAAACTTGGCGCTCCGTTCTTCGTGTATGTATGTAAAATTGTATGTACATAGGTGGACGGATAATTAGAAACAGGGCAAGATTTTCATACAATCGAGGTCACTTTCAAGCCATGGTTCTCCGTGAAGGATTGATCGGGGCATGATCTGATGACGGTCATCGAGAGAGTACATGGAGGACTCTCAGATCGCTATCGCTAGATCGTCATGTAGAAAAAAACCTGCAAAATGGCATAAAAATGTATGAAAATCTTAAAGTTAAGGAATCATGACGATGCTGCTCCCAAACGGCTGATCTGATCAGTTGGATATCTATAGCCAGCTAAAAGTCCTCCATCTACTCTCTCGATAACCGTCATCAGATCACGCCCCGATCAATCCTACACGGAGAACCATGGCTTGAAAGTGACCTCGATTGTATGAAAATTTTGCCCTGTTTCTAATTATCCGTCCGTAAAGATAAGTATGTATGTAAAGTATAGTTTCATTATCGAGTGCGTCGTCGCTAACCCTACTGTCGAGGTAGTAGGTATACTTGTGGTAGAGGTCGGTACGGCAGTAGCTGCGTGTACCGGGCGGGAGGCAGCGCCTCGCCCGTATCTGTAATGTGCGTGACACGGCCCACGTAATGGGGAAAACGTGTTTTTCCTCACTCAGTGTATCGCTACAAAGTCGTACATACTGTGTGTGTGGTACCCAATGCCACATCGATTTCCTTTGAGTCCGTAAGGCGTCGTCACTCCGTCAGCGGCTGGCTGCGGAGGTCGCCGGTCGCCTTGGAGCATATTGCAACAATAACCCGCATACAAAACGTAATGAAATTTTTGTTATGTTTGAGTCTAATACTTAATATGACCTACCTGAGTCAATGACCTAAATCAATGAATCAATTATCAATCTGGATTTCTGCGGGAGAGTGAGGGGTGGCGGCGGCGTACGTCGCAGGCATCGACCGCGGGCGGCGGCGGGGGGCGGGGGGCGGGCGCGGTGACAGCCGGTGTCTAGTCCCACTCACCACCAGCCACCATCCCGCCGTCACCACTATCGATTATACCAGCTACATCACTGGCGAGCTGCAACACTAATGCACAACACGCAACCTAATGCTGCGTACATACGCACTCTTAGCCGCAGTACAGGTTACGATGTATGAATGGGCAGTAACCGACGGCGTACAGGCTTTATAGTCCACCACGCTAGCCCGTGCGGCGTGGTGGACTTCACATGCACCTAAGAATTTCTTCTTCGGCGTATGCAGGTTTGCTCATGGTATTTTCCTTCACCGTTTGTTAGTACATGTAGGTGTACTTATGTTTCGAGAAAAACGAAGGTACATGGCGCGGCCGGGGATCGGATTCTGCTTGCTGGCCAACGGAAAATGATACTGTAGGTAATAGGCTTTTCATCAGCAGTGAACGACCGTAAAAATGTACCCAATAGTAATACACTTGTTGTGTTCAAAGTCCTGAGAGACATTTGTAGGTGAGCTGGAGGTCAACGTCCTAGCTGGGAACGGGAGCGCTCCTCCCGCCCGCCCTACATAAGGTTCATCTGCCGCCCGCCCCCGCCCGCCCCCGCCCCGCGCACGCCCAAGGAAGGTCACCAGCTTTGGAACTTTCCATTTTCTCGCAACGAGAGATAAACACCTCGGTAGATGGATTGACTGTACTCAAAATATGTGAGACCATACAATTGTTAAAAAATATCTGCCGATCTAATTTGACCTTTGAAACGCCTTTGAACGTGTATTTCGATCTTATTTTTATATACTCTGTGCTTATTTCGAGTATATAAACAATGACAGTTGGGATCAACGCCATCTATTGTCAGCGTCGGCAACTAATAAGTTAAATGCGACTTTGTCTCTCGTCGTCCGTCCGTTGAAACCTGTCCTGCGATTGTCCTAGTCAATGTTGACAAAAAAATTACTTAGTCCTATCCTATCCTACTAATATTAAAAGGCGAAAGTTTGTGAGGATGTGAGTGAGGATGTTTGTTACTCTTTCACGCAAAAACTACCGAACAGATTTTGATGAAACTTGGTACAGTGATAGCTTATATCCTGGACCTATAATAACACATAGGCTACTTTTTAACGCGGACAAAGTCGCGGGGCGTCCGCTAATACCCCCTAAGTAACAAAACGCCTACATAGAGGGCTCTGTTTCACAATATACACGGGAAAAACTTTTATACGCGGGCGAAGCCGCGGGAAAAAGCTAGTATAAAATAAAGTAGTATAAGGGCTGTTTTCAAGTAACTTGAATAAAATGTGTAATAGTAGTAATAGGTAGGTAATCTATCTACTCAAGTCTAACATGTTTACTTCCACCCCGCCCCTCCGCTCCCACTTCCCCCCAATTTCCTCCCTTCCTCCCTGGAGCTTGTTTTCGACATTTTGTTACGGCCTCAGTAAATAAGGTGTAGGTAATAGTTCGCCCAAGCTTCATTTTGTCCTAACTCAAAATACATACCTACTGTAAAAACCTCACCCCTCGTGTGTTAGTTCTAGGAACATATCGGAAAATATTGCTTAAACCTAAGTGTAAAGTTAAATTTATAGGTACCTACTTCTGATTTCTTTGTCATCGTAGGGAATTATTATGTCATAAATCCGTCACGCTATTATCTTTTTATTTCTAAACTAGCAAACGCCCCGCGACTTCATTCGCGTTATGATACTACACAGACTCCCCCCTGCCCTCCCCTTCCTTTCTTCTCTCTTTCCTTTCTCATCCCCATCCCCTCCACCTCCTCGTGGCCGACCCTTTTTATTAAATCCAATACCAGATAGCCTATGTTCACACAGAGAGTATCAGCTATCCAACAGCAAAATAATTATTGAGATCGGTTCAGTAATTACAAAGATTACTTCAAACATACATCCATCTATCCATACAAACTTTACTTATTTGTTATTAGTGTAATATAGACAAATAAAAAATAAAATAAATCCAAACTAAGATTGCGCATAGGTATGTAAACTAGACAATGATTCAACACGCAGCTTGTCCGCGGTACGGAGAACGCGAAATGGGACACAAACGATTCTGCGAATGCGAAGTGGTACCTATTAATGTCTGCTTGGACGAGGCCTGATGACGTCAGACGCGCACTGGCCGGAGGTGCCACCAGTTAAAACTAAACAAAATTGCTCCTCAGTAGTAATGGAAGCAAACGCCAGATAATCAAAGAAGAATTTATAATAATTGGTATAGGAAGCTATAAATTATGAGAGAATATCAATGATGTTTACCGAAAACGTGTGTTTCCCGCAAGATACTACAGCCTGTACGTATAGGTGCATGCGCTGTCTAATCGCTGTCTTTAAATACATGCCGTGGAATTTAATGTCCTCAAGTTATGTCACCGCGATGCAATATTATGCGCGCGCGCGCGCCACGCGACGCGCCACGCGCTCGCTGCCTGTGCGCACGATTATCGCTATGCAGTCCATTGCAACTATACCTACCATGTTTTGACGAGACTATTTATAATAGTGCTGTTTTACAGCCCTCTGCATACAAATTCCCTTTAGTTTTAAAATATTCATACACAAAAACCTGGCACTTACAAACGCACGGGCTCAAAACCAGGGCACGACTAAAATTTATCGACGATTTGTTAAGTACAAATCGTTTCCTCACTAAAGCGATAATAGCTTTTATTACGAGAGAGATTAACAAACGACACTTTTGGAATGGACTAGAAGAGTTGTGAGGTTTTTATTAAATAGTTTCTCGCACAATCCACAGGCACTAATGTACTTAGGTATGTGCGTGTAATACTGTCACAGTAATAACTAGATCTGCCCACTAAGTTGATGACAACCCCAATACTTTACAACTTACTGTCACGCTAGGCTACAGCTAGAAGTATATAAGTATATTTATAATTTTATTAAGTTTATAATATAGTTTTGTTTTAAAATATCTATTTACATTAGATATGGAATAGTGGCATCTCCTCAAATCTGTTGTCATAAGTAGATATAAAAATTGTCATAAGAATGGGAAGGAACTGGCTCCTGACACGCGGGACTTCCTATTTTAGGAGCCAGGGCCGCATTGTCATATTTACAAATGTAATTAACAATAAAGATTTTTCTTATTATTATTATATTCTAGACAAGGGGTGTGTGTGATGTGCATTATAGGTACCTACTGTACTGTACTCATCAACGTTTTGCTCGAAGCTTTTCCCTCGAAAGGGAAATCATCAATCCCTGCGCTTATTGTGATATACGACAACAATGTCGGCGGCTTCAACGAAACGGAAAAAGGAGGGAGGCTGGAGACAAAACAAATTGTCGAGTGCCGAGCGCTCAGTCACCACGATTTGGTACATAAATCAGCCGCTGAGCGTGATACCGGGCGGCCGGGGGCGCCCGGCGCGGGACACAAAGGCTGCACGAGCAGGCATTACTTATTCGTATTTTATGCGACGCGGAGGGCGCCAGCTGTCGTCTCAGGAGGGACCGCTGGAAAACGAAACAAAAATGGGAACTGGAAGCGAGAGCAATTAGTCGGAGATTTGACGCTGCGCGGGGCTGCGTTCGAATAAAGTCGACGTTTGTTTGATGTGAGATTAGCGCGCTCCGCCGGGCTCGCTGTGACTGTCGATCGATGCCGTACTTGGTACATATTGAGCTGCTAATGAGGAGATTATGACATCAGCATCCAGCGTTATTTTCAAAAACTGTCGCTTTACGTGTTTGTGTAAGGAAATGTCTATTTGAAATTGTGATCCCCATTGACTTGCTAAGCAGCGAAGACTCTAACCGAGTAACGTTGATTTCCATGCAAATGGGCGGGACTCGGATCACAATCTGTAAAGTTATGAGAAACCCCAATCAGGCGCGATCGCCTCGAAAATTGGAAAATACCCTTTGTCGCGGAGACGCTTTGCGGCTCTAGGGAACAATGCCGCCCGCCCGCAGACGTAATGAGCGCTCGACATAATGGACCGGGAAGTAATCCAATCACTTTATTAACGACGAACTTTTCCTCATTTTCAGGTCCTTTGGGTCCTCTGCCGAATGTGACGCTCACGAGCCTGGATGTTGGACTTAAGGATGGTAAATATTACGATTAGCTACTTATTCGATGCCTTCCAAACGTATACTAATTAAATAGAAAAATAGACGACTAGGAAACGGACGAGTTAAGAATTGGTGGTGGATGAGTTGGAACGGGTGCGTGGGTGAATCCACCCGAACGGTAGGTCAGGTATGTTACGGTATGTATGAAACTTCGTGCGCTAAGAAACTACTGTACTGTGTATCGTACAGGTAAGGGTGATTTAATTGACGCGATGATGTGACAATAGTAGGTATTTCATAGTTGTTTAATGACAGGATTTAGGGAGGTGAATAACAATGTGTGTATTGTGTGTGTGTTGCAGGCGGGTGCACCGTGGGCGACGTGGTGTACGCGCCGGGCGAGGAGTTCCCCGGCGCGGGCGCGTGCGAGCGCTGCACGTGCGCGGGCGGCGGCGCGGGCGGCGTGCGCTGCGCGCGCCAGCGCTGCGAGCCGCGCGCCGGCTGCAAGGCGCTGCACCGCCCCGACCAGTGCTGCCCCACCTACCAGTGCGGTGAGTGTCATCACCACTCCGAGAGATGCCCAGCAGCAAAAGAATAGCGTGACGGGAAAACTGCCTCCATTTTGTAGAACCTAATTCATCATCATCAACAGCCTTAATATGTCCCCACTGCTGGGGCTCAGGCCTACCCTCTCAATGAGGGTGTCCGGGCTATAGTCCATCACGCTGGTGGACTTCACATGCGCCTAAGAATTTATGTATGCAGGTTTCCTCACGATGTTTTCCTTCACCGTTTGAGAGCAGTCAATAAATGTACGTAAGTTTTGAGAAAAAACCCATTGGTACATGGCCCAGCCGGGGATCGAACTCCGGACCTTTCGATATGATAGGCCGCGTCTTATCCCCGACGCCACTGACGCTCTTTCCTAATTCATTAGACAATAAAACTGTCATAAATCTGCTTTATATGATCCCAGCTGGTGTTTGTGTTTGTGTTGGCAGAGTGCGAGCAGGAGGGTCGCGTGTACGGCAACGGCGAGAAGCTGGTGGACCCGGCGGACCCGTGCCGCGTGTGCTACTGCCAGGGCGGCGAGGTGGTGTGCCGCCGCATCGCGTGCTTCGTGCGCGACGACTGCCGCCCGCGCCGCGTGCCCGGACGCTGCTGCCCGGAGTACGACAACTGCCCGCTCAGAGGTCAACTCACGTTCATTGTTAACCCTCCCAACGGCTCGCTCACGCTATATCCAACAAATTGTGACAAAGTATGCAACAAACACTCCACTCCATCTCATCATTATCGGCCTATACGAGTCCACTACTGGACATATACCTACCTACCCCAAGGCGCGTACTGAACTCGGTTTTCCGCATCTAGCCAGACAGAATAAATAATACTCCATCTATGCGAGGGGCGTCTGCACTACGCTTGCTCTGTCGTGGTCTCTACTCTAGAACTCGTCTACCAGGGGTTATAGGTTCTCCCACAGTCCTGAGACTCCATCTGCCCCATGTCATCACATGACTCATGATTAATGTGATTTGATTCACTAGAAAGTTACAAACACAACAATGCCATGATATCTAATAAGGAAAAATAAAGTGACCAGTGACCACATAATACGTAGTCGGTAGAAATTATACTGAAATGGGAATGTGTTGCATAAGCATTGCGCCTATGCTTGCTACCCACCAGTTGCCTAGCTTACCATTTTTGTCTGCCATACTTCCGACAGTTTGAATAATTTAAGACTTACTTCTATTGCCAGGTGTGACCGCTATCCCCGGCGTGGCTCCATCGATGTCCAGCGTGTCCACCGCCGACGACGCCGCCAGCAGCCCAGCAGCGCCGAAAGATAACATCAAACAAGAAATCACAATCAAGGAGATCACTCCCGTGTCGGAGATCCCCGTCATCACTGAAGTGAAGATAAAGGAGGTGCTGCCCTCGCCGAGCATTGAAGTCGCGGAGTATTCTTCGTCCAAGTCACCGCTAATCGTACGAGAAGCTACGTCAGAGAAGATATTTGAAGCTGATTCGTATTCAAAAACTGAAACTCCGACCGTAACCAAAGTGCACCCATCGTCGCCAACAATTTCTATTTCTTCGTCGTCATCCGAAACGCCTACAAAATCGAGTGAAACTAGCACTGGAACAAGAAGTACGGATGATTCGCCACCGTCCAAGATAAGCCTTTCAACTCAAGATTCAATCAATAGTGAGATATATCCTTCCATTTTGACAAGTATACCTACAATGGGATCCCCATCTATTACACCAGATGTCATTTCGGTAGCCAGTACGACTAAGGCTCCTATTGTTGAGGAAGAGGATTCATCACTTTTTGATCACAATCCTGCTTTTCCACCATTACCCGACGATTTGTCTGTGTCGGGCAACCACGAGGAAGAAACAGTTCCTGAGCAAAATATAGATGGTGAACATGTCTCTACTGATCAACAAGTAGTGAGTGTAGCCAGTGTATCCTCTACGACTGAAGCTATTATTTTCAGAGAGTCAATAATGACAACTACTAAAGACATTTTGGATCCAACACAACACTCAAATAAGGTTTCAGAAATATCTGATGATTTAAGAACAGTAAGTGAATCAAGTACTATCAAATTAGATACCACATTCAGCACTGAAAGGTCTAACCTGAAAGAGAGTCCAATGCTTAATCTTAGAACAGCTATTCCCACTGAGATATTAAACGCTCCTTCATATGTGCCTGAAGAAATCAACGGCGAGCTAGATGACGTTGCAGAAATGATAACAGTCGCTGAAGAACCAGTACCAATATCAACCTCAGCAATGACTGAAACTGTTATAAAGTCGGAGGGAAAGTATACAGAAAAGTTGGAAGTACCTACAGAAATTACATTTTATCCCAGCTCAACAATAGCTGTTACTGACGGTGAAACTACTACCACTAGACCTATTGAAACTACAGTTTATGTATCCAGCTCACAACATCCTCAAGAGCAAACTACAAGCTCGGTATTGAACGCTAACATTGCTACTGAAATTACTTCACAGACTGAACTAAGTTCCTTACCTATTGAAACCAGTGATCAAAATCCACATGAAATATCTGAAACCATCGCAAAAGAAAAAACTGCAACTTCTACAACAGATCCATCAGTTGCAGAATTAGTTACAACCAAAATATCTCCACCGATTGAGTCAGAAGTTATTACAGTATCTAGAACAATTCCTTCGAGTACTGATGATAATCAATCGTTAGAAAATGTGGAAACTACTGAATTCATTGTTACATCTTTAGCCGGTTCCTCTGAGAGTGCAACAGATGCTGTAGAACTAATAAAGATTTCAGTAGACCCAGAAAAAAGCGCAGCTGTGATTGAGCCTGCGGAAAGAAATAAAAACAATGTATTAACAGATCTGATCAATTTAGTCGGTGATGTGGCGTCTATCGGTGATCACACTGAAAGCACCACGCGTCGCGTGCCCGGCGCCACGAGCATCTCAGACTCTGAGGAGCTGATACCTGTCAACGCCGGTTACAAAAGCAAAAATAACAATTGGAATGTCAACTCTATCACAGAAATACCTGTAAAGAGTAAGAACCAGCAGCCAGTGAGCAAACAAAAAATTGTGGAAATCGAAGGTGACGACACCGATAGCATTACAGATTCTCCACCACCTTACGACAAAGTGGAGCCGACCACGCGGAGGCCCGTCATCGACAACGTGTCTGACGATATGCCAGACAACACAACCGGAAACAAGGATATAGAAATTATCACCAAGTCGTACGTGCCGACCCTCAACAGGCGACCTACGAAGGTGGTCATGAAGAAAAATAACGAGAAGCCGATTTCAGATGAGAAGGCGACGGAGGGCGCGCCGGTGTCAGTGTCCTCGGAGCTAGCCACTGAGAGTGCCATAGCTGTGTCAAGCGAGAGTGGCACCTCGGCGGAGTCGAAGGCGGGAGGCGGAGAGAGGACACTGCAATCCACTGTCGCCTCGAGCACGGTCTCACAATGAGAAACCTACTCAGTTTAAAGCCAAGGAACCTCAGCTCACCAGCATTTTGTAGGATAAGTTTCGTTCTCGAAACTATAATTTAATTATATAGAGACTACTAGATATAGACGTAACCTTGTCACAAGGATACATTATTAAATGTCAATTGTGAACGTGCTTCGAGGACGATCGTCGCGGCCGGGGATATAATACCTAGTATCAATATGAGTAGACGTCGGCGGTAGAGTTTATTATTACGTGTAATAGGGTAGCCGGACAAATTATTTATAATACAATATAGCTTCAGTGGAGCGACGGTTCGCGTCGGGACGCGACGAATGTGTCAAATTATGGAGGAAGTAGTTAGCGGGTAGGTGTCCGTGTTAAGTTGTAAGTATTTATTTGGTGAGCGAGAGACTCGCGATTAGAGCGATCGTAAGTAAGCAACAAGCTAGTCATCCTGCGACGCGGCGCGCCCGTTGCCAGCTGCCAGCCAGCCTGCCAGCCAGCTGTCAGCCAGCCTGCCAACTGTGACACGACAAGCGCCTGCTGTGCCCGCCGCCGCCGCCGGCGCCGGCGCCGCGCCGTGGCGGAGGTAGCGCGACCATTCCGATAGTTGTAGTTCCTTTAGGTTGAAATAAGAACAAACTTAGTGAGTCGTGTGGGTGGAAGCAGAACGCCCCTCGCGCTACGCGAACAAACGAATGTAACAAAATTTGGTACAAATCGAATTTGATATTATATAAATGTATAAGATCTAGTTGGATTAGACTCTAAATGTGATTGCACTTGATTATTATTTATTGCACCTAGCGGCGCGGTTTGTGGAGGTTCGACCCGGCGTGGGCGGGGAGGCTGCACAGACGCGCCGGCCGGCCGCGGGCGCGCCCCGCTCGCGGTCTACTGCTTCTTGCTCCGGAAGACCACCACTTTTCCCGAGCAACAAGCGCATGTGCTCACTGTATTATTTTAACGATTATTGTTTTTTTTACAAATAAAAGAAACTAGACTGAACATGTTTATTTATTTATTTACAACTTCTTTAACTTTATGAAAATACAAAGCCAGCGAGCTGGTGTGATGTGCCTACGGAGCCAAACTTACATACAACACTTGGCTTTATAAGGATCTGGATGTTGCCAGAGGCTTCGCCCGCGTGGAATAAGTAAGTAGCCTATACATACATGTCCTGTCTCAGGGTTCGATGTATCTCCACGTCAAATTTCATCAAAATCCGTTCAGCTGTTCAGGTGTGAAAAGGTTTATAACAGAGTTACTTTCCTAATTAGTGAGTAATGGATGAAAGACGAAAAGAGAAGTAAGGGTGACGCTTACAAGAAACGCGATGTGAACTTCTTTGGGCTTTATTAAACAAATATCTGTTTGCTTAGGTATTATAAGGTAGCGGACGTCACCGTTACAAAAAGTGTATGTTATTCTAGGATATAGGTGTTGGTTTCCTGAATAAATAAATAAAATAAATAAAAAATTGTCGTAAGCTGTCACTGTCCCGAGTCATTCATGAAGTGGGCGTGAAGAATCTCGGGCAGAGGTCAAGCTACCACGGTCCTCAGGATGGGCCTCATAAGACAGCTCAAGGTCACCCAGAAGGCTATGGAGGAGTTTCCTTGCGAGATCGAATCAGAAATGAGGAGATCCGCAGGAGAACCAAGGTCACCGACATAGCTCAAAGAATTGCGAACTATAGTGGCAGAGGGCGGGGCACATCGCTCGTAGAACTGACGGCCGTTGGGGCAGAAAGGTTCACGCAGCGTATATAGGCAGGCCTCCCACAAGGTGGACCGACGATCTGGTGAAGGTCGCGTGACCCGGACCGGTCGTCGTGGAGATCCCTGGGGGAGGCCTGCGTCCAGCAGTGGACGTGTGCAGGCTGATATAATGATGAGTTGTACATCGAACCATAGTGTCACTAGTACATACCATTGATGGTACTAGCGAGCATAACAACTATTCATAATGGTACTACAGATCCTGAATTAGATACAAGGTTGTGTTACTTGTACCATCAATGGTACTACTCGATGGTACAACTGACACTACGCGAACATTACTAAGTAAGTAATTTAAACAAAACTTATGCCAGTTTTGCCAGTTTTATTGGGGTCGCATCAGATACCCCAATATACAGGGTGGAGTTTTGTAATGCCACCTGGAGGGAAAGTACTCTTAATACTATAGATAGAAAATTTTACGCAAAGGAAACATTCCTTTATTTTTGAAAGGAAAGAAAACTGCATTCAAAGATTATCGAAATTTAGCTTACCACACCCGGGAATCGAACCGACTAAAATCTGTAAAAATTACATCCTGTACTTTTATTGCATCGATCGTTAGGGTCAATTATAAGGTTCATCCTAATTACTTAGTTTGACATTTTTTTAAAATAATTTAAGATTGCATGGTTTTCCCTTCATTTAATTTATCAAGTTTGTTAGAGAGATTTCATCCGTATAACCCTGACCCTAACGATCGATGCAATAAAAGTACAGGATGTAATTTTTACAGATTTTAGTCGGTTCGATTCCCGGGTGTGGTAAGCTAAATTTCGATCATCTTTGAATGCAGTTTTCTTTCCTTTTAAAAATAAAGGAATGTTTCCTTCGCGTAAAATTTTATATCTATAGTATTAAGAGTACTTTCCCTCCAGGTGGCATTACAAAATTCCATCCTGTATACCAAAGTTAGGTATTACCGTGCAGTGATCTACAACCCACAAGTTTATTATTTGTTTTATAATTGTTTGTTATTTGTGAAAATAGTAAGGATTTTTCTGAGGGATGAATACGAAAAGAATGACCACCAAGACCACCTTTTGCAGTAAATTTAATGTGAGTAGGGATTTTTAAAAAAGTATCATAAAGATACCTTTAATATGAATAATAACCATTATATTATTCGGTAACTAGTAACTACCACTACATAAGTATGCTCGCACGTTCTGTCTGATTATAGTTTCATATTATTATCTCAATATACGGGATAATGCGCGGGGCGGGGAGCGCGTGTCCCCCGCCCCGCGGCGCGCGCAGCCCCCTCTGTCGCCAGCCCGTTCAGTCGCTCGTCGTGTTGTGCTTGTGACTTGTGAGGTTATAATTACAAGTTACAACTGTGATATATTCTTTGTTATCGTGAAATTCTGAATAATATATTTATTGCAGTGATAACAGGAATAGATTGTTGTGTAAAACGAATTATTAGTTACCTGCTTGTAACTTGTACTTAGCACGATTACATATTGTACAATCACGTACAGATGTGTGTGTGTTGCTTGTGATTTTGTACTGAAATACTCAAAACAACAAAACATCATTGACAATATTTTTGAGTGTTCTAAAAATGGGTCGCCGCGACGATCAGCGCAAGATAAAATTGGATATATTGTCTAAAATTCACAAGAAGAAGGAGTTGTTGTTCGGCTCGTTCTCTCCGACGCTGAGCAAAGAGGACAAGAAGCGCGGCTGGGCCGCGGTGACGGCGCACGCGCAGGCGCTGGGCGTGGGCTGCGGCGCCGTCAGCGCCAACCCCAACTACATGCGGGACATCTGGTGGCAAAATGCCAGGAAGTCCACCCTGGTGAGTCCAAACAACTGACAAGCCTTATAACTCGGAGGAAGTTAAAGGCGTATCAAATTGAATATAGGTACTGAACAATTTCAGAGGATATCTTTTGGAAATGAAAATGTAACATGGAATTAAAAAATAATGATTAGAAAAATAAATAGGTGGACGGATAATTAGAAACAGGGCAAGATTTTCATACAATCGAGGTCACTTTGAAGCCATGGTTCTCCGTGAAGGATCCAAGGCTCATCTGATCAGTTGGATGTCTATAGCGATCTAAAAGTCCTCCATCTACTCTCTTGATGACCGTCATCAGATCATCGCGGCGACCCATGGCTTCAGAGTGACCTCGATTGTATGAAAATCTTGCCCTGTTTCTAATTATCTGTCCACCTATGTAGGTACCATTAGCGAGCGGGAGCGGAGCGACCTTTTTCTGTAGTAGGTACCTACGTACCTAGTACATTTGTAACACTTGTCTAATCCCAAACTAGGCTTTAAATTAGGCACCTATAGTCTATGAATTAACTTTTAGTGTGGAGTGAAAAGTTTTCTTAAGCTGGTTCGCCTCTTTTATGGAAGCATATTATTATGGCATTTTAACCAGTTTAAGGAGTAACCGAAGAACCGACGACTATTACTTCCTCTGTGCCGACGATATGTAAACACCACAGACCTGTGGTAAACACCAAATTATATCTCACAAAGATTTTCGGGCTCTATACATTTTCTTTTTCTGCCATTTAATTTTTCAGTAGGTATATTTGTGCTGATAATTTTTTATTGTTCCAGGAAAAGTTAGATATTGCGAAGGAGCCCGGGGGCGCCGAGCTGATAGCCAAGAGGTGGAGCGAGTTCGATGACGTCATCCTGCGCATCATGGACAAGGAGCCCCCGGACGTGGACGTGGGCGCGGGGGGATCCGACACCGAGTGCGCGTACCCCCCGCTGGATGACGTCACGCCCGAGGGGCCCAAGGAGAGCGACGACCCTCTGCTGCCGGCCGACGCCGAGTGCGACGCGTCGGTGAAGAGAGAGGGCACCGCCGCCGCCGCCGCTCGGGTGCCGGGAGCCTGGCGCAGCGAGAACAGCGTCCCCAAATACAAGTTGGAGACGCGCCTCCCGTGTGACGCGAAGAGCAAAGTGGAGTTGGAGATGGAGCTGCTGCGCGTGCAGATATACAAGGCGAGGCTGGAGGCGCGCCAGCTGGAGATGTCCATGTTCCTGCCGGCGAGCGCGCACACCGCCGACGTCGCCGCCGCCGGCCCCCGGCCCCGGCCGCGCCGCCGCCGCCCGCGCAGCGACCACAGCAGCGACAGCTTCACTTAGCACGAATGCCCGTGAAACTCATTTAACTATTCTATTAAACTCTATCACGAATTCACATCTTTCTTTTTAAGATTTCATCAAAGCGGATATCTTTCCCTCATACCCGAATAGCTTTTTTGTCGGACTGTCTGTTTGTCCGCCGAAAAATTACTTATGTATGCAATCTCACTGCGAAAGTTCCGAGCGCGGTGTAGGTATCCTAAGATTAATCGAAATCTAACCTAAGATTCACCGCTTTCGAAAATTACAATAACAACATAAATACTTATATCTGGCCGCAATGACGGGAAAAATAATTAAATTGCTAATAAACCATGAATCCGCACGTTACTGTGTGACGCGTACTTTGCTCAGGCGACTCTCTAGATCTGTTGTATAACACAATAACACCGAGATAACCAAATTAGTTTTAACTTTCAATGTTATGGCACGTAATATGCACATGTGCCTAATGCAGCCAAACGGCCAAGCTTCAGTAAAGTTCAGTGGAGTGGTGTTGGACTCGTTGCGATAGTCCACCGCGCCCGCCCCCGCCCGAGCAGGCGCCGGCGCTTGCGCATGCGTTAGCCTTTGTATGATAATTCTCTTTCCTTGCGAAATACAATTCCACATCAGGCACGCAGCCAGCGCTCGGTTTGACGAGGGGGGTGGTGTCTAGTCTATTAAATCGTCTGACTTGACGGCCGTTCGTTCTTTACATAATAGCTTTTGATTCTAAACCCGTGTGGTAATCGGGAAGAAGCTGCGAGATAATAATGCATATTTTGTACTGAACCCTTTAAAAATACTACCGTCATGGGTAAAATATCTAATAATTATTGTATGCAGTGAGGGGAGGAGCCGTTCCCGGACATTATATCCGTAGTGGGAATATGGTAAAGTTCCCGGAAAAAATCCCTATAACTAAAGGTAATATTTGGGAATGCACCTCTGCACAATTGAAATAAAAATGTTAATCGCTGTGAAGGAATCAACGCTGGAGTAATAATCAATTAATTATTACACGCTTTACCATAAATAAATATATATTATTGTCATGGGAATAGTTAACTAAAACAATACCAAATTGTAGTACTGCAGATAAGTCTGTGGTCGTTGATCAATAAAACAATATAATAAATTGACTGAAAAGTTAATACAAATAGTTTGAATACCGGGAAGGACCGGTTTCAGAGACGATAAATGACATCTCATCCCTATGACGTTGTCATTCGTCAGCTAAAGAGAATCCCCTCTAACTGTCACAGTTGGAGGTCTGAGTGCGGGCCTGCTCTCACGGCACAGTGTTTATTTATTTGACCCCACCCGGCGTCTCACACACGTCAGAGTCAATCAATCCATTCGGATCATATTCCGTCTACGCGTATGTTCAAGGCTTTCTATAACATAGTTAGCATCATAGAAAGTTTAGAGATGTTATTTCGAAAGCTAGCTCAAAGTATTAATTTAAAACGATCAAAGTTTTGGCTCGGTTTTATAGTGTTTCCAAATGGTGGCCTCCTACGGCCACGTGGGTGGCGGCTGGAGGCTTCGATGTGGTCACGCCAGGGCCGCACATAATTTGCTTTATTTTTCGTGACGGATTTCCATCTGGATCGTAACTTCTAATTTAATCTTCTATATTGGTGTGGAGCCCCTAGATAAACGAATACTGTGAACGTGAAATGTTATAGGCCATATATTGATCGTACGTTTTGATGCGATGCCATTCAAAATTAAGTTAGGTACATAATATTAGTGTAAGTATCATATAGTTTCGAGAAAACGATAAAACAGTTGGTAGTCTAACCTAATTAAAAATCCTACATACATAATGCAAAAAAAAACAAAATAACGGTAGAGAAACAGAGTACAAGGTATTTAGAAATTTATACTACAAAATTAGGAAAAAAAAACTGGGCTGTAATATGTAAAAATGTTGCGAACACTGTTCCTGTTTCCTTAAAGCCGCTCTACAATGGTGCCGTAAGATCCTACCTATCCTGTCGGCCTATGGCACAGGCAATTTTCGTGGCCACCGGCGTATCGTCAGGATTGTTGCGCATGCGCATGCTCCTCGCGGTGAAAGTGCTTCGCGGGGAGGGTCGCGGGGCGCGGGGCGCGGCGCGCGGGCGCGGCTATATGAGGGGTCCCGCAGCGCGCGCGCCGCACTCCTGCGCAGCCTTACAGGTGAGGTATCACAAATCCCTTCGGTCCCACAGAGCAACCAACCACTTAACCATTGTCTTCGGGGTCTGTAAGGGCCCGGGTAGTTAGCAGCCCTAAAGTGAAAATGTGCAGTGTTGAAGTGTGAGTGGTGTGGCGGCGGCGGACCGGCGGCGCCGCGTCGTGACACACGATCTTATGTAACGCAGGGTTTTATTAGGAACAGAAAGAAACAGTTCTAGAAAGCATTGCTCTTTCATAATTGAATGAATGAGTTCACCGGCCGACAGGTGACATAAAAATTCACTATATTTAATTGAACGTCAAGGTATTCTAGAGATAAACTATTGAGAAAAACAATTTATTAATAATAATAAAAAATTTGTCGAAAATGCCCCCGCGAATCGTACCCGGCTCAAAGGTACAAAGGTATTTATTAATATATATAATGTAGAAGCGGAAAGTGGATGTTTGTTCCCCGATCACGTTTTAACGGCTGAACAGATTTCGGTGAGACTTTGTTCAATGACAGCTTATATTCTAGATTAACCTACAGGATACTTGTTAATGGGTACAAATGTATGTAAGTAATACATGTATGGTAATATTGTATGTTGCCAGTTCCCTGTTGTCCCTGACTCGTGTGGCCATGCACTCGTTCGTGGTGTGTTTACTGGTGGCGGTGGCGGTAGCGGGGGCGGCGCCGCAGCGCGAGGGCGGCGCCTTCACCAAGGAGGCCATCAAGCAGGCGCAGAACACCTTCCTCATCCCCAAGGACGCTGAGATACAGAAGGTGAGAACCATTCATTCTATTATTGACTACATCTCTTTGCAGGAAAAAAACAGCAGCTCAAATTAAGCTCGCAAAACTAGAGGCTCAGCAGAAGACCCGACGTCGGCCGAGCGATACCCTCAACATGACAAAGTATCCATCCATTTATCAGCTCGGTTCCCTCAAGTTTGTCTAGTTTGAATAGTGAGTCAATGGTCACGACTCAGTATTTGGCAACGCTTCGAGGCACAGTTATCGAGCGCCGGCTGAAGACACAAAATCATTGAAAATAGGAATGAACTTGTCAGAAACAGTTTAAATGTAAATATTCCCAAAAACCCGTTAGGCTTTAATCAGAATTCAAATAGCTTTATGAACTTTGTGTGGTAACATGCATGTGTAGCCGTGTTATGTCGTCGGCAACATGTCGCGAAGCTGTCGGAGCTGGCAGGAAGTGACACGACGAGCTGGAACTCTCTAAACTGTTATGTCACCCTGACCGACAATATTTAGTTCCACACGCCACACGCCGCGCGCCGGCGCCGCGCGCATATCGGATACGTGTAGAAATTTATAATTTTATTCGTTGCGCAATCAGATGGAATGACTGCAAACCGAAAACACAAATTGTACCTTTATCTGTATTAAAACTTTCAAAAACTTCATCAGATGGGTGATCATTACTATTGAATAACAATGATATTGTGACTTTTTTTACAGTTAGACACGTCATTATGCATTTTGTGTACGAAGTTACATGTAGAAGTATGTGTCTGTCTGTTAATTAGATCTATTCCTGCTAAGGAGTGATAGGAGAAATTAAAAGCCTATGATAATCCTTATACCAACCAAAATAAACCATTTTCGAAACAATCGGACTATTGTATCTAAATTGTTGCAACTTGTATGAATGCAGGTGCAGGAGGGCATCGAGCTGGCGGCGTACGAGTCCATCCCCGGCAACCAGCGCATCAACCTGTTCGAGATCCTGGGCGACCAGGTGCCCTCCGAGGTCATCAACAACCTGCAGAGCCAGATCGACCAGGTCGGCCGCCAGTAGCCAGCCAGTCACGCAACTTATCGACACGTTAATTATAAGAAGCCATCGAGTAACCAACCAACTGATCGAAGACTCGAGAAGAAGTCAAACACAGGATCTTCCACGAGATGATGGCTAACATAAGTACAATAGTAATAATGCCTTGGAATCAGTAACGACACTGTTTCTGCAATCTGAAACGAAACTAATAATTCATTATTTGGACAAGCTGAAGTAATATTCTGCCGGAGGAAACTTCATCGACACTGTAAGAAGTCAATTATATGTCAGCTGAGATAAGATTGAGAAAGACAGTCTCCAAGGTCGATACTGGTTTCCAAATACATTTATTGGCTGATGCCACTCACGACTGAAGATGCAATCAAGCTCGTAAGTTAATCTAACGACAGAGGTCATGGCTTCAGGTTCGTGCCTCATGTATACAGGGTCACTGGACTCACACTGAGGGGTGATAGAAGAGATTATAAGCATACGATAACTCTGATAATTCCAAGCCAAAGTGAACCATTTATAAAATAAATGACTTAATTTTTGTTTAGTTTTTAAAAATCTTTATTGCGATTATTTCGAAAATGGTTTACTTTGGAATAAGACATCATCAGGGTTATCATATGGTTATAACCTCCCCTGCCACTCCTTAGCAAGAATAGATCTAATTTCCAGTAAGCCAGTATTTATAGGGCGGTAGCACATGACAGGAGCGCGGTGGTCGGCTGCGCGGGCGCCGGCGCGGGCGCTCCGCGTTCACTAATATTTATTGGTGACGCAAGTACAAGGCAGTGAATGTGATATTGTGTAACATCTCTTTTATACGTTTGTACATAAATTTTAATATTATAATAAAGTGGTCGAGCGATGTTCAACCAGTTTGTTTTCTTACGCAACTACAAGGGCCGCTATAATGCTTCAGGGATTATACAAAAACACTTTCAATTCAAATGTGATTTGATTATGTCATAAATTCATAATATTACTTTAATATACTTATATTAAAGCAGCAGAGTCTGTGCATTGAAAGAATTTATCAAGAAATGAGTGTGGGCGATAATTATTTATAATTACATTTACATAATTTTTTATATGTTTGTTTGTTCAAGCATCACGCAAAAACCGCATAACGGATTTTGATGAAACTTTGTATAGCGATAGTATCTAACATATAAGCTATAAAACGTCTCGAAATTTTCCAAAAAAATAGTGACAAGTTTCCTAAGTTAAATATGAACTTGCCGTTCAGAGTACACTGGTTGGGATTGAAAATGCTATAGATGCCTTCAGTTCAGAATTTACTCAATCTGCCTATATGTGTCCTATTATAAAACTATCTGTTGCCCACGACTGCGTCCGCGTGGATAAATGTTAAAAATAAATTATATTTACGAATTTTAGGTATTCCAGCACGACTATAAATAATAATTATAAAATATAATTATTCATGTGGTTATGGAAAAATAATTTGTCATATATATTATATACCACATGCCGTGGTAGCTTAGTTGGTTGTGCACTCGCCTCACGTTCATGAGGTCGTGGGTTCGATCCTGGCCCGTACCAATGAGTTTTTCGAAAACTTAAGTACGGTTTATTATAATACCACAGGTTTTTCGGTGAAGGAAAACATCGTGAGGAAACCTGCATACGCCAAAGACTGGTATTTACTATTCGGGGGCGTATGTGAAGTCCACCAAAAAACGGATTGGGGCACCGTTTGGCGGACAGGGGTTTGGCACAACAGATCCCATAGGGTCCAAGTGTCGCCAGGTATTCCTGGCCCCCTCAGAAGATAAGATAAGATATTTATCCACGCGGACGAAGTCGCGGGCAACAGCTAGTTGGTGGACTTTGAGGATTGTCCCCGAGTTGGATAGCCCGATAGGCGTCGCTGAACATTTCCCAGAACGGACATTAGTATCGTAAATCGTAATTACAATTAATTTATAAATTCATATAAATAAGTACTTACTTACTAAGTCGATCAATAGCTTTTTTTGTACTTCGTATTAATTTTTCCGCGGAAAAAGATTTTGCTTGAAAAGAGTTTGCAGATCACACTGACTTAGGTCTAAAATAATCTGAAGAAATTATTAGAAGTAAAAATTATTTGACTAAAAACTATTTGACTATAACTATTTGACTTAAAAATAGAAATTATTAGACTTTCAGTTACATGCCCAGCTCGAGTTTTTTTCACCTACTATACACCCTTTTAAAATACAACTAACTATCTCCTCAGCTATCTCCAGAGTGCGCCCGAGATGCCGCTACATTTCTCGTCTAGGGCAGATAAATTCTTCTTCATCTCATTCTTTTTCTTTAGAAGATTAGAAAACAGTAAAATGTAAGTATACCTATATGTCATCATATCGAAAGGTCCGAGGTTCGATCCCCGGATAGGCCATGTACCAATGGGTTTTTTCTCGAAACTTAAGTACATGTACTGACTGCTCTCAAACGGTGAAGGAAAACATCGTGAGGAAACCTGCATACGCCGAAGAAGAAATTCTTAGGCGCATGTGAAGTCCACCAACCCGCACTGGGCTAGCGTGGTGGACTATAGCCCGCACGCCCTCGTTGAGAGGGTAGGCCTGAGCCCCAGCAGTGGGGAGATTAATAGGCTGTTGATGATGATGATGATACCTATATGTAATGTATTTAGAAAGAATATTTGTGAGTAGGTATCTCACGTCCTCTTAAAACTTGCTATACGAAAGTGCATTATATGCGATGTTTAGTGCATCTGTCCATCATCTGTCATCTGTCAAGTCTGTTCATTGTCGTTGAAATCTGTGGAAGCCAATTATATCATTGGTGGAAACTGTCTCTGTCTTTGTTTTATTATTCATCAAAGTTAACGTATCACCTTTGTTAGACTGTTTTCCGAACAAAATAACATTATGCAACGTCGTCGACTGATACAGGTCATTCCTCATCACGCGACTGCACATGGAGATGAGGATGGATGCCATACCTTCGTAGCGTCCAGCCAGGACCAACACGGCCGAGACGAACTGAAATAAAAGATGCATTTTGATATTCGATCATCTTATTACTCCTGTTAAAGGATTTCATACAAATTCAACTGAAAATCCAAGATTCAAATGTGGATGCAGGAAAGTACTCTACGTGTAGTTCCAATTCTTAGTTATTATAGTTTTTAGTTTAACTTTTAAGTAATTATGCAATCCACGAGACTTTGCTCAATGCATTGAGTATTAACCAATTAATTAATATATAACAATTATTAATATATAACAATTATTTGAATAAAATTAATATATAACAATTATTTGAATGATTTGACGCAGTTGATATACCTTACCTATGTCAAGATTACATTACAGCATACAGACATTTGTAAGTGAATGCATTGATCGCTCCAGTACGCGAGCCAAACAAAGCCAAGTGTTGCGCGGGCGCATGTCGCCAGAATATCAAACGCCGATAGGCTGCAATATCCATCACTGAGAGAAAGTAGGTACGCGATGTCCCTATACGGCCGTCTTTGCAAAATGTGTACTGATTATGATGATTATTTATTATATATTTATTACTAGCTTGTGCCCCGCGACTTCGTTCGCATTATAAAGGATCGTATATTATGTTACTTATAGTTCGCCCGGAATTACTTGACGGCTGAATGAATATAGTCACAAATTGTTAGCACATCGCTGACAGTGTTTATACCTAGTCTATAATTATGTGCGTAAGCGAGATAGTGTATGTCATGTCATATAGTGTAATATAGTGTAAGTCATGGAGATATCCAAAAACTTGAAAGTTTGATCGAATCAATGAACTATTTCTTGAAATTGAATGAGCGTCTCTAGTGAGCCCCCGCACAGCTCCCCCTTTGACACCTACAATTAGTCATTGCGCAGAAATAAGCCAACTGCACACAGCCGCATGCTTTCTTACCAACTGTTGTCCGCGGCATGTTTTGTTTTGTTTTTTATCTCTATACATACCTTAATATCCCATTTCACCCCTATAAGGGTTATAATTTTCAAAATCCAAGTACACCAGATTTAGGGCTTCTTTCACCACTTCCTGATATTGTTACAGATAGTAATCTTAGTGATAAACTAATCTATCAGATAAATCTGTGTGATAGACTATATAAAATGTATAAGATATAGGCAATCAGATACTTGTGAAACCAAAAAAATAGGCTATCTGTCAGATAACCTGCAGATAGGGTATCTTGGACTTTATCAGCAAGCGGTGTAAGAGGCCCTTAGTCAACAAAGTTATCAAAAATCTCTGGAAATTTTATGAGGTAAAGCATTTACTGGTGCTGCCATCTGACACGAGCTATAGTCCAAACAGCACGCCACCAACACGCGGCAACTCCGCCTTTCACTTGAATGTGAAACAGAAAATCCATAGATGGCGTCTTATCACTACTCATCAGTGTACAAAACAGGAAAATTATAGATTTCAACAGGATTCTAAGTTGAAATTGGAATTTCCAACTGAAACTGAAAATTTTTAACTCTTTATGACGTAAGTTGTTGTTTTTAAGGTTCCGTAGTTAACCTAGAAATCCAGTTTCGCCATGTCCGTCCGAACTATTCTATGTATTTACCTACTGAGATCCTTTTTAGAGCAGTATTATTTAGTGTGTTACAATTTTTTATATAGGTACCTAGTAATCATAAGAAAATTTTATGTAAGTTATTGTAATATGATTCAATTGAATACTATTTACAAATATTGATTTGAACGGCTATTTTCATTTTATAACGCCAGGAAACCTTCATCAAAAAATACCTCAAAGGATTCGAATTCAAATACATTGGAGATCTTTTTTCAGCTCTCCTCGAGGCACGAGGGGGTCCCGTGGTCGGTTATTTTTACCGACTTCAAAAAAGGAGGAGGTACTATGTTCGGCTGTATGAATATATATATTTTTTTCCTTTTATGTATGTTCACCGATTTCTCCCTCAATTGTGGACCGATTTCAAAATTTTTTTTGTTTGTTTGAGAGGGTCCGATCCCGAGGTGGTCCCATTGTCACCAAGTTAGGATCTGATGAAGGGATCCGATGGAAATCGACGAAAACCCTCAAATTTACATACATAGTTGGAGTTACGGCACAGTAGGTTTAGCGCATAGGAGGGGGGGGGGGGGGCAGGGAGAGGGGGAAATGGAGGGCATGGAGAGGAGATTGGGGGGGGGGGGGAGCAGGGACAGGAGATAGGGGCGAGGGGCGGGGGGGGGGGAAGAAGTCTGTGTAGTATTTTATCGCGAATGAAGTGGTAATGATGATGAAATGCTTTACAACTATAGGGCGGCGGTGTTGCGAAAGCGTTGCGGCGGCGAATCTGCGGGAAGCGAATATAAAGCGGACCCCATCAGACAGGAATTGTATGAAGCGGTTTGTATAAAGAACGGTCTGCACCGCACCGCGCCGCCGCCTCTGTGTGGCAGTTCTCATATACTACAAAGGAATACAACACGCCGCCGCCGCTCCGCACCGCCGCGCCGCGTGGGGCGTATCCATCTGTGCGCGCGGTTTTGTCTCTTTCGCCTTCGCACCGCCGCCGCCGCAGCAAGTTTTGCGGTGTACCTACCTACCTAGGTCTTTTTACGGGGATTATTAGGGATGCAACGAATACTATTATAAATATATTAACACTAAAAAAAGAAAAATAAAAAACTTTTTAACAAAAAATAAAACCGACTTCAAAACCACAAAAAGGCACTAAAAAGCGTAAAATAACTTTTTTATTTTAATCCAAAAGACAGAACCCTGTTACGTATTACTTTAACTAAAATAATATTACAATATGTGCTATGTACTGATCTGTTTGAAGTCGGTGCCAAGACCGACGCACAATAAAACTTAGCAATATGAACAGCTTAATTAACATATACCGGTCGTCCTGGAGATTCTTGGGGGAGGCCTTTGTCCAGCAGTGGACGTCTACAGGCTGATAAGATGATAATGAATTAACATATTATGGAATGGCGCACGGGAGACTTAGCCTACTACCGGCTTGGCACCGACTACAAACAGATCAGTACATAGCACATATTATAATAATATTTTAGTTAAAGTAATACGTAACAGGGTTCTGTCTTTTGGATTAAAATAAAAAAGTTATTTTACGCTTTTTAGTGCCATTTTGTGGTTTTGAAGTCGGTTTTATTTTTTGTTAAAAAGTTTTTTATTGCTAATGAGTGTTTAGACCTTACTTGCACATAAATATTTGGATTCATTTCAAGTTAGCCAAGCATGACGGACAGCGGTCGTGGGTGGCTGCCCCCGCGCGCGCGTCTGCGGCCTGCGACCGGCGGCGGGTCGAGGCGGTCGGTGGTGCCCGCATACCGCTATAATTGCGTACAATACAGTTCGCTGCGCTAGGTTAAGCTTAGGTAGAGTGAGTGAGGACTGTCTTACACGTTCTGAGCTCTTTGCTTCTTACTCTTATCAACATACAACATCTTCAACACTTAGGCATCTTGTTTAGCGAACAAATGACACGGAAAATACTAATCAGCGATTATCTCCGAGAGCAACCAACCGTGGGTCCAACTTCGGCTGGGCAGCGTTCAGGAAGCTACGCAACATCTTCTCATCCCAAATACCGCAGTGTCTCAAGACGAAAGTCTTCGACCAGTGTGTGTTGCCAGTGATGACATATGGTACCGAGACGTGGTCGCTATATACTATGGGCCTCATAAGAAGGCCCAAGGTCACCCAGAGGGCAATGGAGAGAGCTATGCTCGGAGTTTCCCTGCGAGATCGAATCAGAAATGAGGAGATCCGCAGGAGAACCAAGGTTACCGACGTAGCTCAAAGACTTGCAAAGCTGAAGTTGCAGTGGGCTGGGCACATCGCTCGTAGAACTGACGGCCGTTGGGGCAGAAAGGTTCTCGAGTGGCGACCACGTATCGGAAGACGCAGCGTAGGCAGGCCTCCCACGAGGTGGACCGACGATCTGGTGAAGATGGCGGTACCCGGCTGGATGAGGTTGGCGCAGGACCGGTCGTCGTGGAGATGTTTGGGGGAGGCCTTTGTCCAGCAGTGGACGTCTACAGGCTGATATGATGATGATCTCCCTGATGAGTGCTGCCCTGTATCTGTATTGTGCGTGTGCAGTCCCCGCCAATCCAGTCTTAGCTATACCGTAGAATAGAATACGCGTTTATTGATATATAGTACACTTCTGACAATATACCAGCGACAATATATACTATTAGTAATACCTATTTACAAAATGAATGATCGGTTGTATTGTACCAGGTATTGTACACACGCTTCCACAAGCTACTAGTGTTGACACCAGGACCCAGTTTCAGCCATAGTGCCGGCAGATACGATCGGCGCTCATTTTCAAACTGGGCCCTTTTATAATACCTACGTACCTACATCAAAGTAAGTACTGATATCTGCCACTCCAAATACGGCGACCTATCTCCACCTATCCCCAGCAGCCGCGTCCCCTGGTGGACTATAGCGGTAATAGTGAGCGATAGAAGATAAGCGGGAAGAGTGTGCGAGACATCTGCATGTGAGTGTGTGTGTACAAACAGTAATTACTGTCCTCAATGGTTTTTTGCCATTTAAAAATGTAATTGTTAGTTTCCTCCCGCGCCGGGGTCTCGGAATCTAACGGGCGGCGGCGGCGACGTGCGCGGAGCCTTAATTGTAACGAGGTTTTAATTAAAACAAAAAGCTGCCGGCTAATGAAAGCTCATGTAAGGCGACCGGAATGAGGCTGCCGCGCGCCGCGCGCCGCGCTTGGCCGCGCCTGGCCGGGCCTGGCCGCGCGTACTCAGGGCTTCCTCGTTGAGTACGCGGCCGCACATTATAAAAGGTACGGCCACGCCACATAACTTACTCGATATGGTCTTGACAGACGGACGGACATACAGACGGACAACGAAGTTATCATATAAGGGTTCCTTTTTTCCACTTTTTTCCAATTCATTTGTAAGGAAATGTTTACAAAATCAACGATTATATATAGCTCAACATATGCGGTCTTAGAAGACGTATATGTATTTATTCATTATGCTTTTCAAGCAAATGGTAGGCATAGTTTTTAGACTATCGACTTTTTATTTTGTTGTACAGGAGGTTTAATTTCAAAGTTAGAAAAACTTAGAATGCCTGAAAGTTGGTATAGATCTTTGAGAACTTTGATCTGTAATTTCTCAGGTTTATTGTCCATAACGTAACCTCTGTTTGCTGGTCGCCTAATATGTATAGCCCTGGGAATCCGTACGCGATACAATGCATGCAACGTATGCGCGGGCAGCGCACTTTTTGCGCGTCGGCTCGGGTCCTGGAACTGCGCTAATTGCCGACACACACTTGATTACTCTCGTCGAGCCAGCGAACTCATCTCTAGCTGCCGAACCTACACTTCTCTTCAGCGCACTCCTCACTTTTTACGTTTTTAAATTATTGTACTTTTAGTAAAAAGAGACCGTTTCACCTCCCAGTTCCATGGACCGAAGTCGAAGAACAGTTCACAGGACTTGACGCTACACACCAGTGTCTGAAAATCAAAGAGCTTTTCTCCGATGATATTATTTAAAATTATTTTGTATAACAAGATCTTTAAAAATTTGCCCCCCCTACCACAGTATTAATATAGTACCTCCTACAGTATTAATGCTTTCTCCATAGGGGCGGTTTGAGCTTATTAATACAGCGAGGGTGGATTCTGCGCCGGCGCCGCCGCCGCCGTGACTTAGCACTAGACTCATTCGTCTGTGGCATGCCCACCAGTGGACAACGCGGGTCGATGATTGGAGAAGGCGTCTGTATACTTACCCACTCAACTGGCTAATGGAACACTTGCTGAAACTGCTGGCCTGCCAGAGATATGTACTTTAGAAATAGATCTCGTTTTCGTATTTGTTGGAAAATTATTGACGTTCACAAATTGCCCTAAACCTACAATCGTATTCGGTAACATTATATATAAGCTATACGAGCTTGACATGTTAACTCTGTAGCTGCAGTTACGTCCCTATTGCCCAACATCCGGTAAGCTAATAAGAAGTGCAAAATATTAAAAGCGTGTTCACCCAAGAGTGGTTGGTGGCGAAGGAAGGCTTTGATGGTGCCGACTGGAGAGTGTTGTGAGCTTCCCGTGGGCGCGGGCGGGCCGCGCGCTCGCTCAGTGTGGAGACAAGCGCCGCCGGTGCCGCCCGTCGCCGCTCGCACCATGCCGCTCGCCGCGCAGCTCGTGCTCGCGGCCGCGCTCGCGCTGGCCGCCGCAGGTCCTGCCCGCGCCACGCGAATCCGCCGGTCGACGACCCCAGTGATATATGCGAAGGATAAACGCCCGCCCACCATATAATATTGCTCTTTTTGATTTTATTGCCTTTTTCGAGCGGTCAGTTGTGGGCTTGGAAGGATGAGTACCATTGTTCTCGGAACATGTTATTTTTAGCGTGTGTTACTTTTCGTTGCGACGTAGGTGATAGGTATTTCTTATTGTATGCACATCGGGTCATGATTTAATATGTGATGTTCATTTTATTGTACTGGAATAATGTTCATAGAATACGTTTTTATCAGTCTGACGCGAAGCTCCCATACAAAAGAGTTCAACGAGCCAGTGAGTGGTGTTTACTTTGTAGTAGGTATATTTGCGATAAAATTAACATAATTTGGCTTCACATACTCTGGGAGACCAGTAACGACGCAGTATTTAAATAATATATTTGACTTTTACTCTAAAAAAATACATGGTAGGTATGTACGTATGTACTTTAGATTCAAAAATGTAAATGAAAGGTGGATTTTAGTTTGTTTTTCATCCTAAACTTCGTTATTATTAATCTGAGTCTCAAACATTTTTTGGAACAATTTAAATCTGACTGATATAACGAACGATACATACCATATTAAATTGAACAAAACTTTACGAGCGGCGTGCTCCTTGACTCCTACTCATTATACACGTACCTACTATTTATTGTATGCGCGGAAATGCAGTTCAATGCACATCAACCGTAAGTTTTTCCTCCATATAAATTTTTAATAATGATTTGATGATTGGTGTGATTCATGGTTCGTTGTTTTCCAATAGAATATTCGTAGCTTGTTCTGTAGCGACTCGTCGTACACTCGAAGGTTAGTGAACATTATAGTTGGTCCTCCATCACCCTGAGCCCCGGCTGCGCGCGCGCACGGAGCCGCGAGGATGCTCATATGCATCACAAAGGATCTACAGCCTCGCCGGGGCACCGGGTCAACTGACGTGCTATTATTTGCGCACTAACTCTCCGTATGGTATCGTTTAAATGTCATTTGAGGAATAAAAAACTCAAATTCAAACTAGACCCAGTGGTTTGATCAGGCTACTATTTTATACATTGGATGAGTTATTCTATAAAGCCAGTTTGTGGATTTCTAGTTTAGATAGAGTTATTAGTTAATTATTCATATGTTCACGCCCTATCATGTCCCTGGCGGGGTAGGGAGCGACAAGTATTGTGATGTTGACACACCTCTGTCGCGTCGCTCAGTCTCGCCGTTCACACACGCTATAGATAGGAATATTAAATTTCCCTAAATCGACAAAAATTTGAAATATTCTCGAAATTAAAGCAAAAGTAAAGATTTTTTTCTGAATATATTTTTGATTTAAAAAGTTGTTGGTTTTCGTTTGACGAACAGAATCGACTTGAGAAGAAGAGCACTGGCCTCACGTGGCGGTGGGCACACGACATGTGCACGCACGCACGCCACTAGTACATGTTACGTCACACATTCTGCTCAAGAATTTTCGTATTTGAGTGGCCGCGGCCGCGGCTAATCTATGCTAACGTGCCGCACCGGTCCGCCCTTACCGCGGCCGGCGGCCACTCTAAAACCAACCTTATGACCAGACAACACGGCAGGTACAGCAGCAGCCATCGTGGAGACGGTGGGTGGCTTACTGTCCGGTGAATGAGTGTCAATACAAACACACGTGACAACCGGAATACTTGATGCTAATGCGAGGCAAGTGCCGTTTGTCGCTCGCCTGCTTTTAACTTCGCGAGAATATCACTTTTGTCACAGACAATGTTAGATTTCTGTTGATTTCTTCCTTTACTATGAACAGTAGTAGAGATACAGATACATCTCTAATGGCAAAACTTTAAAAAAACAAAAAAACGGCCAAATAAAGAATGGAACTGAAAAGCGAAAAGTCTAACTAAGCTCCTTACACTAATGTGAATACTTGAATATTTTTGAGTCGGCACCAAACAAACAAAATGTTAACCTACTAAATTCGAGACTTGAACTAGTTAAACGACTGTTTAAGTATAACTCTAGAAATTATTTTGGCAAACAAAAAAAGAGTACTTGTTTGCTCCAAAAACCGTTGTCTGCACTTTGAGTGTGAGATTGTAATCTGTGGGCTCTGATGTAGCCGCACAATGGGCAGATGTGACCATTCCCAGCGGGTCGAGGGCCCGCGGCCGCGGGGTCACCCACCGCTCGCGCGCCCGCCATGGGAACCCCCGCAGCGGGTTGGCGTTGGGTAGTCCCGTGGCGGGACTAATGGATTTTTTCCCAGTTGTCCCGTACAACTGAAGATTACACTACAAGTAGTGGAATCGGCCCGTATAACCGCAAGTTTGGAAGGGCAGTTGTCCAGTGATGTTCCATTTGGCCACAACGAGACTAATGGGAAAAATATCAATTCGTCCCGTCCCGGCATGATGTTTGCCAGCTGCTAATCAAAAGTCGATGTGTGATTAGGTCAGGTTGAGGATCGATCTTTGAAGGACTACACTCGATGGTGCCAAGGGTTTTATCGACATCTGTATGTATTTTCTGTCAAAGAAGGAAACCCTCACATCTGAGGCAATGAAAATACCGTCTCTACATTCTCACCAAGTATCGTCAATTTCGGAGAGTTTTGGAAATTCAGATATCATCAATATCTTGGACGCAATATGGTGTGGACATCCCCACATCCGAACATAGCGCCTATGAACGCCAAGAGTGTTGGCGATGGTTTGGCCATGTCGTAGTTGTCCGGCGGGCGCGAGCAGCTGCAGAGTCCCACGAGTGGCCTGGGAGCCGCCCGCCATTGTCCGCCGGTGTACAGTTACTCGGGCTGGGAACACTCCACTTAAAGCTCTACATTTATAAACACAATGTTACCTCGCATTTCATATTGACTTTTTTTTAATTCAAAAACTCTTCTCATTCTTGCCTTGATCTACAAACGAAGCTTATGCTACAAATTATTTAAGAATTGATTGATTACAAAGTAATCTTAAACTCACAGAGTAAAATCGATGTAACCAGCAGCTAAAAAGTGTTATTTTTATTTTATTTCGGAAACTATAATTTTTCCATTTTTTTTTTCACTTTAGATAAATCTCGTAAACGCAAAAAACTTGTGACACATTTTTCGACTTAGGAGTTCTCGAGTAGGCAATCTCGAAATCGATATGAATGTATACAAAATAAACTAATAAAACAATTTCAAAATTAATTTTCAAAAATAAGTCCACAATTGACAGAGAAATTGGTTAAAATACGTAAAAGGAAAGAAAACATACGCACAGTCGGACAAAGGCCCTCGTTTTTTGAAGAAGGTTAATAAAAATGTATACCTAATAGGAAACCAACGACGAAGCGACCGACTGCTATTCTATTTTACATCGATGGGATATTGATTGTTAGTTAGATGTATTTGTAAAGGCTGTGGTGTGATGTGTGGTGCGTTTGTCCGAGTGTAAACTGGCAGTAGTCGGCCTTTGAATAGTTTCATTAAGGATCTATCAGTTATGAATGTTTTAACTTTTCAGGAACATACAGGGACGGCAATGCGGCGCTCGATGTGTTGCTTCACAACAGCCGCGGCATCCGGGCCATGGGTAAAGTATTAAGCATATGCAGTCAACTATACAGAGAGTTTTTTTTAACTGGGACACTTAGGGTAAAACCGAAACCATAGGAGATACAGGGAAACTGTCTTAGGAACCATTTGGTTTTTTTTTGTGAAAACAATTTTGGCATAGAAAATTTTTAGGTCAAGCCTTGTCCATAAAAATTAGACATTTTGATCAAAAATTTGTTTGATGCGGATCGACTCAGTTTCATGTAAGGATCATTTCATTATTATATCGGAAGAAAAAAATCTGAGCAGCAGAAGTTAGTCAAATTCAATAAAATGCTTTCTCATACAACGCCAGTACAAAGTGATTTCCCTGTACCTCCTATGCTTTCGGTTTTAGCCTAAGTGTCTCAGTTAAAAAAAACACTCTGTATAACGATACGCTACACGATAGAATTGGACAACGCATGTCCGTGCTCCGTGAGGCGTGCGGCTGCTTCGAGCACGTCTCACTTCTCCTTTTACTAACTGAAGGCTTCCCTCTCCCGTCGCCAAGCAAGCTGGTCGTGACGTTGATGGCACCGCACTAGCTCGCGGCTAGTTTATGGAGGAGTGTCCGCATCCAGCAGCACCACTACTCTAGCTCTTCAACTATGTAGATGCGGAGGTGCCGGCCGGCTGCCTGTACGAGGGTCGCTGGTTCCTCCCGGCCGCGGGCGTGGCGACGCGCGACGCGTGCCTGCGCTGCACGTGCGCGCGCGGCGCGCTGGCTTGCGCTCGCCGCTCCTGCGCCGCGCCGCCCGCGCATCCCCCACCGCGCTGCCACCTGCGCCACCGCCGCGGCGCCTGCTGCCCGGAGCTGCACTGCCCAGGTGACGCGCTGTTTGCTCTAGAATAGTCAATAAAGAGTAGTATATGACAAACTTAATATGTGACATCCGCGTGCGTCACGTTGCAGACGGCGTGACGGTGCTGGAGCAGGACGCGACGGCGCGGGCGGAGCTGGACGAGCCGCCGCCCGCGCACGCGCACGCGCACGCCGCCGGCCGCCACGGTACGGAGCGCGCCCCGCCCGCGGCCGACCGCCTCATATTACCGAGCGACGGACGTGGCGTGTTTCCAGCGTGCGTGTCGGGCGGCGCGGTGTTCGCGGCGGGCTCGGCGCTGGAGGCGCGCGCGGCGTGCGAGCAGTGCTTCTGCCTGGGCGGCGCGCGGCGGTGCGTGCGCCCGCGCTGCCTGCCCGCGCCGCCCGCGTGCCGCGCGCGCCCCGCGCCCGGCGCCTGCTGCCCCGCGCGCTACTACTGCGACCCGCCCGGCAACGCCACCGCCACCGTCTCGCCGCCTCCCACCACGCACTCGCATCGAGCTCGCACTCACGGTAAACACATTCTTCCTAACACTCACACACGGTAAACCTACCTTCTAATTTGCTGTAAATTCTCTACCCAAATTGATGAAATTCTACTCGTATTGTCTAGAAGAAATCGCTCTTAGCGATAAGACCGCCCAGATGTACATTACTGTATCTGTTTTTGTTTTTGTCTGTAATTTTTAAACGTGCAATAAAGTGTATTGAATTGAATTGAATTCTTTCTACTTGCTTACTCATACTCATCAAGCCAAGCCTAGTAGAGTGCCTAAATCAGATTATGTGATTACATTACAGATTGCAAGGTGAATGGCAAATGGGTGCCGGAGGGCGAGCGGGTGGCGGCGGGCGGGGCGGGGGCGGCGGACAACTGCAGCTCGTGCTTCTGCCTGCGCGGCGCGGTGTCGTGCGCGCCGCTCGCGTGCGCGCCGCCCGCGCCGCTGCACGGCTGCGCGCCGCTGCTGCGCGCCGGCCAGTGCTGCGCGCACCGGTACCGCTGCGACCACCCGCCCCACGGTAAGTGTACCTACCTGACCGTCACTTTCGTAACATGCCACCAAATAGGTACCACGCCTAAATTTTCAAGATAGAAATAGACGCCAACTGTTGCATTCAGGCCCAGCTTTCCTCACAACAAGTGTCCAAGCCATTGCAGATCTGAACTCCTCTATTCCACACAATAGTACGTTGCTATTTAACTAAATACCGACTAATTCTTCTATGGAATAATAATAATAAAATGATTGTACCTACGTTACAGAATCAGTACCTCATGACTACAAGCAAATATCGGATAATGCACTCATCGCTACAAGGAACGACGACCGCTCCTTCCATTCCACTAAGTCTAATAAACAGGAAACTACGACTGGAATGATCTCAACTAGTGGTATAACTACGAGGCACGTCCCTGCGGTGCCCCGCTCCCCCACCGAGCTATCGACCACCAAAGTGAAACGTAAAACTAATGATCCGCCCCCCACCCCGGCTGGGACGAGACCGCGCGAAGACACGACTAAAACCACAGCGGCAGCAACACACAAGCGATCCGATGCAGCGGCTAAAATAGTCGCTTCCACCACAGAAGTCGCACCCACTGAGCAACCGGTCGACGAGACGACAGAACAACCAGAAGCGTCCGTAAAAGTAATGATTAACGGCACAATTAACTGCAATGCAGAAATTTCATCTACCTCCCTACCTTTAAACACTACTGCCAATGACGCCGAGAAACTAAACTTGGAAGCCCTGCCTCGCGCTCCGTACCTCGGCGATCGGATCATAGAAGCGCACACTTCCAACCCCAATGATATTATTACTGACAGAAATGACGGCGGAGGTTTTGACGAAAACGAAACGTTCACTATCAAAGTGACGAGCTCTCTCCGGACCAACACTAGTCACTCCACTTCCCCACCGTCGTTGACAACGGTCTCCACAGGTGAACACCATGTGCCCTCAGGTATAGCCGATGCGCTAAATATTTCCAAAAAAACTAAAGAGGACTACGATTACGACTATACAGAGCCGACTCTACCGCCGTCGTTGCCCAACCTGAAGTGAGTTACCGTTCCTGACACTCCAAATACTTAAAAAAAAACAATCTTAAAACATAAACCTTTCATTTCAGAATTATACCGTTCGTAGCCGCTGATGCCGTGGTAGATGACGATGCACCCAAACCAAGCTTAACATATCCGTTATCTGAAAGAGAAGATAAATTTCCCGTATATTACCCGAGCGTTGAGTCCAAACAAACTCCGTTTGCAATAAGAAGGGAGGATGTTTACCAGCCGGCGCAGTATCCCGTCTTCGTAAACGACAAACTAGAGGCTTCACACCACCCCCCGCGGACGCACGACCTGGACGTGCCCCGCCCCGGCGCGGTGACGTCACAGCACGCCCACGTCCTGGGCAAACAACCCGCTGAATTAAACAGAGTCGCAACCAAACCACCGAGCAAGAGTTCCACTTTTGATATAAAAGCACCGTCCGTGAATTTATTTTCGCCGCCAATAGAGACAGAAGGTGTGTAATTTTTTTAAGGAGGTATAATAATAATAATGTTTGGACAAATTACTAGGCTGTTTATTCCCAAACTAAACCGAAGCTTGTAAATGGGTACTCAACCACTGATAAACATACATAAATACTTTTAAATAAATACTTAAATAGATGCAAACACCCAGAATCCGAAAACCAACAAATATGCTCATCACACAAATATTGGTCCCAGGTGGGAATCGAACCCACGACCTCTGGCGCAGTAGGCAGGTTCACTACCAACTGCGCCAACAGGCCAGTCAGCCAGGTATGTCTGTGCATATCAATCGTACCGTACGTGCAACTTTGAATGAGTGTTGTAATTCCAGGAGGATTCATACCCAAGGGGCCCGGCATTCTCGGTGAATATTACGCCGTGTACCCCAGCACGCCCTCGCCACCCTCGGTCCCACACCTCACTACTTCGATGCCATTGGATACTGGAAATGGTATGGTTTACCTATTTGTCAAACATTGTATTTCACCTTTACCCAAAATTTCAACTACTGCTTATGATTAAGTGATCGATTTAGATCGAGTGATATGAGTGTTGACTTCTGAAGGTGAGTGCATATCGGGCGAGGGGCGGCGGGTGGCCGACGGCGAGGCCGTGACGCTGGCGTGCTCGGTGTGCACGTGCGCGTGGGGCGCGCTGCGGTGCGCGCCGCGCGCCTGCGCCGCCCCCCCGCCGGGTTGCACGCGCCTCCCCCCCGCCTCCTCCCAGGCAGCCGACCCGTGCTGCGGGGAGGTCACGTGCCAACAAGGTACGATAAAACACCATGTTTTATGTTTTCCTGGAAAATCGCGAAAAAAAACTGCGGTTAGAGTCAATCAATTCACACAACTACATTATAAATTCAGCTCAATCGGTTTAGTAGATTTCGAGTTACAATACAAGCAGGCGGACAGAAGGTTCCGCTAAAAATAATATTCTGTTGTTTCAACGGAATCTCAAAAATAACAAAAGAATAGTATTTAACTGTAATTTGTGTTCCAGATCCCACGAGCACGCCATCTCCCGCGCCGACGACGCAAGAGGTGGAGATCACGTCGCAAGAGTCCAAAGCACCCGTTGAAATTAAATCAGAGATCCTTCTGTTCGACCCACCTCCAGACCGAAGCGTGCCGCTTGTCAACGACACAGTTATCGAGAAACACATACAAGTCGATGTATCCAATACAAATGATACCGAAAAGGTCGTATTTCCACAAAACGTTACGACTGCTGCTACCGTGAGTGACCCAACAGGAAATGTAACTAGTACAAAAGAAACGACAACGACCGACGCGGTGTCTTCCAAGTCCACCGAGAAGCCGGTCCCCACTACGGTGACGACCGCGGCGGCACATTTCGAAGATCACGGAGAATCTAATGACACCAGCAATCAGTCGCAGGAGTACGAAGACGAGGAGGAAGACGAGGGATTTTCTTTCGGCAGCGTCCTCAAGTTGTTGCTCAGCGACAGCTACGACTCCACCACCGCGTCGCCGCACAAGAAGAAACCCACCCCTCCCACCGCTCCCACCGCGACAACAGTTCACTTCACGACCACCGTCCCCCCACCGCCAAAATCGACCACCAGAAGAATAATGACGAAGCCTACCGTCGCACCCTTCGTTCCTATGCCGCACCACCCCTACGCGCCGCCCAAGAAGGTGCTGCCACAGAACACCGTCAACAGGATCGATCACCTTGTGCTCGGCGAAGCGACCGCCATCAAGAAGACTACCAGACCGACCTCGCCGAAGCCGTTCACAGTGCGAACGACTTCTCCTGTGCCGACCACGACGAGGTTCGTGGTGGCGAAGAAGGAGGGGCCCGGCGCGACGGTGGGGCCGGTGGCGGCGGCGGGGGCGGGCGCGGGCGGGCCGCCGAGGGTGGCGGGGTGCAACATCTACGGGCGCATGTACCGCGTGGGGCGCATCATAGCCGAGCTGTCCTCGCCGTGCCAGGAGTGCCGCTGCACCGAGTTGGGCGTGCAGTGCCGCGCGCTCGCCTGCTGACACCCGAGCTGGGCGTGCAGTGCCGCGCGCTCGCCTGCTGACACCCGACTGCCCCGCGCCGCGAGTGCCTGCTGCACGTGGCACGAACAGAGAGAATATTCATTTAGCAATGATACATACCTTAACCGTTGGTGATGATCTCATACGTACCTAAATAATACAACTACCTATCATAGATATCGTAGAGTGCTCAGTCCTGCGCCCGCCCCTTGCCGCAACCAATGTACAAGGTGGCCCATTTACGGGGATGAACCTTTGTTTAAATGTACAAGCCACCATCACAACTCATTAATAACAACAATATACGCGAAAATCAAATCAACGCTAGTTCATATCGGACTCCAGCCATATAAATCACTCTAGTTTGAATACTATTGTATAAATCTCATGAATGCATGCAATGAGACATTTTGTATTATAAAGGAAGCTCCTTTACTGGCTTTGATGTCTTTATTCAAAAAAATGTTTTGGTTTTATAAATGGGCCACCCTGTATTTAAAGTAACCCTTGCAAGATTCAGAAAATCTCACAAAACACATACCGATCATAATTACTGAACATTCTCTGAACACCACCTACTCTCTTTCAGCGAATTATTTTCATATTATTTATTACTACTGCCCTTGAGCTCATGTTACGACTCAAGAGTACGTAAATGTTATATTATTGTTGTAAATATATTAAATACATAGTTAACATAGTTAATTTAAGACCTGCCTCGTGCGAGACATACCTGAACATAAACTCTAGCTATATTTTAATTTGATTTCGTGCATTGTGTGCAATGTGAAAGGTTGATTTGTAGAAAATAAATTAAGTATTTCGAAAAAGTGGGATTTTTTTTAATAAAAATATAAAATAAATTGATGATTGTAACTTTAACCACAGGTAGTAAGTTCTAACAAACCTACTGCAGGAAATACAATGGTAAATGAAGATACATTTCAATGACATAAACCTATTTATTCCACATCCATGACGCAGCAAACAAACGGAAATTGTATTAAGAGTGGCAGCGAATAATAATATACGTGCAGTTTTCAACAAAAAAAACAAGACAATTAAAATCAGAGAGTTTTATTGAATGTTATAAAAGGTGCTTATAATCTACAACAATATTATTATATACTATACACCTAACAAGAGACGCATACAAACAATATTTATAATGCATTTTCATGTTAATGACAATTTGTCATTGCTTAATGATATGTAGTTTTAGTAGGTAGTTACCTATATACTTGAAAAAACTTTGGGCAGACCTGTAACACGACACGAGGAAACTATATAATGCTTAGTAAATAGCCAGGCACGCTTAAACATATACTTTTATGGTAAATTGCTTTATACAAACTATGCAACTAGTGGACTAGAACATAATCTCTTTAAGTTATATTGCATTAAGCTTAAGTTATATAAACATCGGTAACAAGTGTAGACGTTGTTACAGCGACGTGTCGTACGAGCAAGCCAGCACATTTAAAGTATCACGAGCCATTCGAATCCAGTGTTTTGATGCAAAACAATCAAAATAATGATTTCATAGAAATCAATTTTAAACCCTGAACATATTAGACAACATTTCGTTATGACTTAGTTACAATATTATCACAACAATGGACAATTCCTAACAACTCACTCTTAACTCATATTATGGATACACTAAAAGCCTTGTCCGTAGATCTTGATATTACAGAAATTGATAAAAAATATATATCAGAAGCTATATAATTATTGTTTTCGTGAAGTGATTACATCTGTGACATTCACACAATTTCTTATCATACTCTGTTACACTTACACACTGCAAACCGTTGAGCAAGACGTGGCGCGTGAAATTCACTTGGTAGATATATTTAGACTGTCTACTCCCGCAAAACATACTAATCTATGGGCTACACTGTTGTAGTAAATGTCATCGTTATTAATATACTTACCGCCTTTCAACATCATGCATCATACTTGTGGCTAACTTTTAACGCATTCCCTAAATACCCTGTTACATTAAGTAGTAAGCACGTGGCCAAGAGCCATGCGGATAGCAGTTTTGTTGTACTCCTACACATTATTACACATAATAACAAATGCATTTTCATTTAGGTAAATGGTTCTTAAAAAGTCACTAAGCCGTCCGTCGCCAGTCGAATTATCTCACTGTGCTGTGGTATGTTTAGTATGTTTTTTATCGATAAACACAAACCAAATTGTGACAGAACGTCTTTTAAGGGTTTCTCCCCGTGGACCCACTCCTATGACCCAATGACTGGTGGGACCACGGGGTAATAAGGCATAATGTCGAATGGTGAATATCATTCGTATTTAAATTCATCACCAGTAACATTATTTTGGAACACCTAGACCATTGCAGTGTATGGTATGATAATTGACAGATATCACTATAATTCCTCTTGACCCAATGTCTTGTATATTGGTTTAACTTTGCATCGTCCCTCCAAACAGTCTGTACAGAAGTGTACAGTGGGTGCACTCGCTGTTATGAGTGTATCGTGGGGACGTCGTGCGCTGGGCCGCCGACCGGCCGTGAGCGCGCGCCTCAAGCGACGTGCTCGGGGGTGAGCTCCCTGACGAGCGCGAGGTGCGCGTGCGCGGCGTGCGGCGCGGCGGCGGCGGCGGCGGGGTGCCACAGCGCGTAGTGCAGCGCCGCCAGCGCTGCGCCCGCCGCCAGCGATAGCGCCGACGCCGCGCGCGCGCACAACACCCACCGGTTCGATTTGTTCTCACCTGCAACAATCCATAAGCACATTTAGAGTGGTTGTTGTATAACCAGGGACGGGGGGCGAGTGACCACCGCTGCGACACCGGCGCGGGGCCCGCGCGGTGCCCACCTCGATAGGCTCTTTTTACGCTCCTCTTGAAGACCCTGAGTTTAAGCTGATGGCCATAGTTCATACAGTTTCTTTCGATGCTTTGCAAGAATGCGCGGATGAAGAAACAACAAGCAGAGATGACCAGCTCACCGGTGAAGAAGATGAAGGCGAGCGGCACGCCGGCGAGCGCGCCGCACAGGTGCGCCTCCCAGGCCACGCGGGCCCGCGCGCGCGCGCCGCCCGCGCCCGCGCCCGCCGGGCCCAGCAGCGCCCACGAGCACTCCGACAGCGCCAGCACCGCCACGCTCAGCGGACGGAACCACCACAGCGGGATGTGACCGAACCTGCAACACACACAACACCACATCAACTATACTGACATATACACAAACAACACCTACAACATATTATGTTATTTTCTTTCACTAAGTGTGCAGATAGATTACCTGAAGCAGACGTTGGTCAGATGCGCGGTGAGCGTGGCGTAGACGGCGGCGGAGGCGCCGACGACGCGCACGTGCGGCTGGCAGGCGCCGGCGCCGAGCGCGCCCGCCGCCAGCCCGCCCGCCCACACGCCGCCCACGCGCCACCAGCGCTGCTCGCGCTCCAGCCGCCAGCCCACGGCCGCCGCCACCAGCGCGTTGAGCGCGACGTGCGCTCCGCCCACGTGCACCGCGCCGTACGTCACCAGCCGCCACGGCTGCCGCCACCACGCGCCCTCCGGCCGCCACTCGAGCCGCGCGCGCGCCCCGCCGCCCGCCCACGCCTGCACGCACACCTGCACACACACATCATATTATACCGATATACTTTCCGATCACCTTATTTCACACATTCGTTTACAAATGTACGAGACGAGCACTCACCATGATTATTATCATGCTGAGTATGAAGTAGGGCGGTCGCAGTGCATCGATTATCTTCTCTACTCTCGTCTGGGTCCTCGTCTTCGGATCAGGATGCTCATACTTGGCGGTGACCACCGACCGGGCGGGCTTCCTGGGCACGGTCCACACTCCGAGCGCGAGGCCGGCGTGCAGCCGGGTCTCGGCGGCGGGCGCGGCGGGCGCGGCGGGCGCGGCTGGCGCCAGCAGGCGGCGGCTCTCGGCGGGGCTGGCGGCGCGCTCGTCCCGCTCGAGCCAGGCGCGCGCGGGCGGCGCGGGCGCGGCGGGCTGCACGCGCGGGCCGCCCGCGCCCGCCGCCGCGCGCTCGCAGTCCGCGGCCGCGTGCGGGGCCATGCGGGTCCTCTCTGCCGCTCGCACTGCCAGCACTACGCTACGCCATGCTCACGCGAAGCGCCTGCCGGTGATAATGATACCGTGTAGCCTTCTCCACGCTATATATACTCATTTCAGGAGGAAAACGGTCCCCACGTATTTACAGCTCGAGTTATATAATTATACGAATTTATTCTATTTACCGTACGGGGAATCCTTATCAGGGGATTCATTGTCCTGCGGTTTAGTCTAATCCGTCATGAGTCCGTCGGCTCGTCCGCACGAGACAGACACCGGTTTATTTTACCTGCTCGTCGTAGTAAACTAAGTCATCCTATAACTTGGGACCATTGTACCAACAAGGGTTCGTATCGCACTCTATCTTGTCCTGTACACCGGCTTCGGAATATGAATTCGAAAAGTAAACAATACCGAGCTTAAGATTATACATACACAATCCTCAATATATTTAAATATTACTGACTGGACTCTGACACCTGTACCTGTAGCGCTATAATCTGTGAAGAAGCCATCTGTTGAAGGCGCGGCCGGAGCCCAGCATATTGCAGCACTAAATGCTTTAGCGTTTCCGCAACAGTCAGTAATATTCAAATATATTGAGGATTGTGTATGTATAATCTTAAGCTCGGTACTGTTTACATTTCGAAGTCATATTCCGAAGCCGGTGTACAGGACAAGATAGAGTGCGATATGAACCCTTATCATTTGACATTGCAGTTTGTCAGTACAAGGCCAGTTAGACAAAAAGGTTTTATTTGATTATTTAACACCTTACTCCTTGATGTTATTATTTTTGTAGTTAGACTGTACTGTATTACTATTAGCTAATAGTTGTAACGACATCATAGGTATCTACGTCAGCGAAAAGTGGATATCATAAGTGTAGTTAACGTCATTGCCTACGCGCGTAATACTGGCTATAATAATACTATCTTATTTATTGACTGGTTTGTTGACTCAGTTGTTAGTGACCCTGCCTATTCGATTCGATTCCCACCCGGGGCCAGCATTTGTGTGATGAGCATATCTGTTGGTTTTTGGGTTCATAGTCAAGTACTGCTTATATAGATTCAAGTCGCGCAAGAATGAAAAGTTGGGTAAATATATGTTTATGTAGATTTGAGAGAGAACTGTCTGTTTGTGCGACAGTGCATCAGTCGGCGTCACCTGCCTGGTCAATACAAACGCCATTCATTCACCAATCACATTATAAATGATCGATCAGTATCATCAGTGATTACCATAATGCATTGTCCATACGATAACGTGTCTTCCTTGATGGCTAACTCTGCCGCATACGTTATGGTAATCAATATGTTCAGTAGCTTCTTGACTACACATATTATATCCAACATATAGGATCTTTATCTAACACAAGCTTAATTACAATTTCAAAACTTGCTTTCTTTCTTTCTTTTCTATGTGTGTGCAATCAAGTGTTAAATCTGAGTATTAAATAAATGAAACGAAGAGCGAAGATTGGCACACGTCAACTGGTAGGTATGTACCTATACCCCGGTGACGTCACCTACCACATTACATTATCGTTAATTTGGCCGCAGTTTGCGAGAAATGAATCAAAATATCCAACACAAAACAAAACAATTCACAGTATCCTTGTTAGGTAGGTAATTAAATGTCTAAAAATGCGGTGTGCGTTTGTCCTTAAGGGTTGAACTCCACTGCAGCGCGCTGGCGGGCGAACGGGACGGGCGGGTGGCCTCTCATCGAGGCAGTGTCAAATTTTACGGTGCCTTTGATGAAGCCTTTTGTGCCTACTACATTTTATCGTCTAGGCGCAAATGTTATCTCATTGATATGAACATGATACATAAGTCATTACATAGTGTATTGAGTGGGTCCCCCGGGGCCCGGCCTGGGGCGCGGCGGCGCCTACTAACCGTATTCATGCTTTCTCTACAGAGGTGGCGGTGCGTGAACTATTTTGTTGACGGGTGGGGGGCGAGGGAAGGCGGTGCGATTGAGTCTGTATGTAGCTCAACCCTAACCCCCGACCACAGCGCCGATGGGGAAAACGCTCCCGCACAGTTCGAGGGAATTCACACACCATTGATGTTCGTTATCTGTCGTGTCTCATATTGCTGTATGTTTGTTTGTTTCCTCTCTGTTTGTTTACCGCACTTTCTGTAAGGAAATAGATCACGCACGATTTGTGTAATGACATTTTTTACGAGTCAAGAATGCAGCGCGAACGTTTTTTGTAAATAAGACGTTGCAAGGGACACAGCGAATACTTTACATATGAATGACGCTTTGTCCTTCAGACAGAAGCGGGCGCGGGCGAGCGGCGCGGCGCTGACAAGTTCATCGGCCGTACGTAAACAAAACATGTATTCACGTAGTCTACGGCAATCTGACGTTGATAATATATACCGTTATCATATCAACGTCGCCATAGAGATAGAGACGGTATAACCAGATGAACGCGTAGCTGTCACTTACACAGTGCCACTCGTCACACGGTGCACTGCCACCTGCCACCTGCCACCTGCCACCAGCACGGTGCACGGGACACGCTGGTACACGCCCCGAGCTGCGCGCGCGCACGCACGGCCTCCTGCCGCGTTGTTACCACACTCTGCTAAGATTTGGTCTACGGACGGATATGTGTAGCACTACCTAAGTCCAAAATAAATCACAAATAAGGTAATTTGTGTGAGTAAATGACGTCGTTAATGTACTTAACTGTGATTAGTTTCCGTTCGTGGAAAAAGCAAATAAATTACCTGTTTACTGTTCAACGCATTCATATCGAATGTATGTTGAATGAAACTAATGACTCGTTCACGACAAACAATTAAGGATTCATGTATATCATTAAATGTTCCAACTGCCTATAATGATTAACGGGTTGGAGTGGAGAAAAGGGGGCACTAAAAAAAATGTTACGCCCCCTTTTGTCCACATTGACCCCGGGGACAGTGGACCTCCACAGCAGTCGAGAGATCTCGACTCGACACATCGCGTACAATCAATGTGTGTATGTGTGTGTGTGAGAAGGCATGAATACAGTTTGTCCGGTCCCGGTGGGAGCACTCGACCTCGACACACTGTGGGAACACATCAGTAGCATACTGCTACTCTGGCAGCGAGCGTCGCGTCGCAAGCAGCCGCTGCCTGGGCTGAACATTAACCCTTTCAATAGGTGCCCTGTGAGCCGAGTGCGGACATCCTCGAGTGGCTCGCATGCCTCATTCGCAGCAGTGTGGTCACAGCACACAGATAATAATAATTCTCTGTTCTTTATGTATTGTTTTTATTTTCTGTGTGTACAATAAAGTATTAAATAAATAAATAATATAAGTCCACTAAGTTTGTTTATGAAGGGAGCCGAGGGCGCGCTCAATAATTCAAATAAAAGGGGGTTAAAATATGTCAAGTTGTAACATTTTTTACTTGTGTGTGGAGGGAGGTCACACAACAACCCGTTAGAAACTATTTCTTAATCTGTGCTATTAAAAATAAGGTTCTTTTGTTTTTGGTCGTCGACTACCGACCGCCCGCCCGCGCTCGTCCGTCTGCTCTCGATTAGGCAGAAAATAGTTATTGACGGAAACGGGTGTGGAAACATGATTTTTGATCCGTTGCATTTGTAAAATACTTAGTTTTTTATTCTGTTTCTATTCTCTTTCATCGTCATCAGCCTGCACCAGTCCACTGCTGGACACACGCCTCCCCCGAGGCGCGCTCTGAACCCGATCCTCGGTTCTCCGCATCCAGTCACTGCTATTCTCTTTCATCAAGACTCGATCACCGAAGTTCAAAAAACTGCTGCGCGAAGTATGTTTGTTCGAAAGTACGCTTACCTACTTAAACTCGTAAATATTATGATTATATTATTATGACTTTATTTTGTCAGGTCAGAAAACTGTTATCACACACGCACAGAAAGAAGTGATTAATAACATCAAAGTAAGATACCTACCGATTAGTAATAAACAAGAACTAGCCATGACGCTATCGCAGCTCGCACGAGTCATCACAGGTCAAAGTGTACCTTATATTACTAGTAGTTCCGTGAGAACAGTAGACCTCGCCAGCCCTTATAAACCAAACCTAAAAGAAACCAACAAAAGTCAACTTTGGAAACAGAAAAAGTACCTACTAAAGTGACAAAAATTAGCACTTTAAAGCTTAATATTTCGCAAACGGATCCCTGAATCGAAAAATGTTTATCACACACCCGCGATATTTTTGAAAGACCCATCCAACGATACCCCACACCATGGATATCACGCGGAAAAAAATAATTTTCCATTTTACGTATGCAGTTCTATGAACATAATTTATTTTTTCAACTTTCTTAAGTCGATCCACTATTACTCAAAAACTAATAGAACCTACTTAGCCGTAATAGTTTTCCTTGTAACTACGTTATATATGCTACTGCCATGAATTTTTTCACATTTCCAGAAGCAACCGTTTAGCTGGCAGGGGGGGGGGACACGTGACTCTAACAAAAATTACCGCTTTAAAGCTTAATATTTCGCCAACGGATCCCTAAATCGAAAAAATGGTATTCACACACCAGCAATATTTTTGAAAGACCTATCCAACGATATCCCACACTATGGGATTCACAAGAAAAAAAAAGTTCACTCCCACTTTGCGAGTATGGTAGGTACTCTAAAAAAAATGTTTTTCAAAATTTTATTCTACTCATTTTGTAGGTTTAATTAATTTATACATATGCCAAATTTTCGTCAAAATCGGTTGAAAAATGCGACCTGTAGAGAATTACAGACAGACAGACAGACAGACAGACAGCCGGACAAGAGCATTTTTGGCCAGTCTCGAAACGTAGACGCTTCGCTCGCTTCGCTCGCTCGGTCAATAACAAGTGTCGACACACTCAGATGTCATCGCGGAGTTAATTTGTGGTCTGAATAGTGTCAGGTCCTATAAACATTTGACAATAAATAATACACGAAAACGGTTCAAAGTCAAAGTTCCGGAAATCTATGTATATACGGGTAATCAAACCAGGGTTGCGGCGATAAGCAACCAATAGCACAATCTGTGGCGCGCGACGCGGCCCTAATACACAGATAAGGTGATCCGCGAGGTGCTGACCCGGAGCGCGATAACACCGTCGCAGCGGCGGCGGCGGCCGGCCGGCGCGTCACTTCTATAAGAGACCAGAGACCATACAATAGGTGCATTGCTGCCACCGGTGGGGCCCGGGCATGTAGAGAAGGCTGTTCAGAACGAACATTGAACTGTGATTTATTATCTGTGTTTATATCTAAGTTCTATCGTTCCATTCGTTCTCTCACTCTCTTTCACGTCAACCGCCTTAGAGGCAACACCGAAATTGTAACTATCATCTTTTAAATAATAAAACCAGTGAATTAACTCAAAATATCAGTTTTATTTATGTTGTCCTCAACAAAGGCCTATGCCCGACAGTGGACGTCGCCAGCTGATGATGATGACGGTTGCTGGTGTTCATTGTCCGTTATGTACCGCTATACAGTGTACAGTAGTAGTTGAATTATCACCGTGTTATATATATTATTGTGATACTTAGTATTACACTTTATGTGTACCATCGTACGTATCCGTACCATCTGGCAAGGATCACATGTGTCTCAATATGCATATTACTAACATGATTCGTGTTTACATTTACCAGAACTTAGGCATTTTAAATGTAAACATGACACAAATAACGAACGCGATGGATAAAACGTTACCTACGCCGCGGAGCGTGGCCAGCGTGGCTTGCCTTATGGAAGGTCTATCTCCAGCAGTGGGCGTTGCCACGTCTATTAAATTTAATCAACAACAAAAAATAGTCAAACTCATTTTCAGCGTCATGATTAAATAATCAAGCTTCTTTTATCTGTTATCAATTAAATAGTGCATGATTATATCTGTCATTTATCGCTACCGGCGGTTATCCGCGCGTGTGGGAATACTGAATAAACTCCATCAACATTATTTTTATAATACACATAATAAAAGATAATTATATGATAAGATATTTCAAATCGAAATATATCATTGAAATATTGTAAACATACATAAACTGTTGCACTTATAAAAACCAATTATCATAATTTATTTGAAAGTTAAAACATACGAGTACTGAGGTACAGAAGCATAATTTGCACCTCATCCTTTCGCTCAGGAACAAAATGTTGAATTCTCATAATGTTGATCCGATTCGCGGGGGCATTTTTGTCAAATTTTATCCCTTGTTACATGCTTGTTACTTATTGATTATTAGGGATATTATATTTTTAAATTAATTAGGTAATTAATAATTTAGAGTAGGTGCCTATAGGGATTTATATTATTTCCATAATAACCTATCTGTTCAATAAATATTAGCAAATATATATCGACAGGCTCTCACCATAAAGTTAAATACAGTTGGAGACATTCAGCATTGTCCCTCACAAACACCACGAGACTTGAATATAATAAACACTCGCACAGATTTAGTTACTGGAAAACTGAGTTTGAGAAAAGCAAGTGGCTCTCGTAACCACTTTGTTGGAAAGTATAGTGTCAACTAGTAAGGTATAGTCGGCGCGTCCGCCGCCCGCGCCGCGCCCCCGCGAACAGCTGTGCGCCCGCGCCCGCCACGTGCGCCGCACTTTGTCTGTCTGTCCGTCATTATCTGTCAACGCACAGCTCTCTACCGTGATCCGTGATCAGATAACACACAACTCTCAAGTCATATCTAACTTGCTGGTTCATAACCAGAGGTCGGCGGGGGTGTGCTGTTTTACGTCATTAATGTCATGTAGTTGTGTCTTGTAGATATTAATATGGATAAGATCCCTAAAGAAATATTAAAAGAAGACATAACTGAATTTTTTTTAATTGTAAATTTTCTGTGCTATTGTATTAATTAACTATATTATTTTCTATATTTTCAATTTTTAATGGTTTCGCCTTGAGTTTAATATCATTAATCACATTCCATAGGTTCTAATAAAATTCATTTGTTTTAATGGCGACGTAAAGATCGTAGCAGAAAGGCAGCCTAAATAAAATCATTTCTTTAGTTTATTATAATTGCACATGGGGCATTTATCATTGAATGATAAGGTATGTCCATGTTATGCAAAAACTGAAAACAGCACACCCCCGCCGACCTCTGTTCATAACAGCTTTCAGGAGTCCGTTTGATATGATCAACAATGATCATTTAGTGAGTTCTCAATTTTTGACTTTGCAGTTTCATTCAATGAATCGAATGTTTTGTTGCTGAACATTGTGAGACGCTCACAAATTTTTTTTAAATATTCTCTTCCTGGTACCTGTCCGGCCGCATTTATTCACAAAGCAGGTAAAAGGTACCCTAAATCGACTAATATTATTGCTATTATACCTACTAGTTTCAAGTGTGAGGACGTATTTTTGAGAATAGAACCAGACAGGACGTTTTACGTAGTGTGGTGTTAAATTATTATTAGTATAACCTTCCTCAAGAATTGAGCTATCGAATGCAAATATGTATAGGAATTAGTAGCTTAAACCTTACCGGTAGTTCCAGAGGTTTATTGGCGCGTTCAAACAAAAACTAAGCTTTATCGTATTAGTTAGTACCTATAGATTTTAATATAAATACATATCTATATATCAAGCTTTCAGTTTGCGTGTGGAAATGACTTTAGTAATAATTTATATAGCCCCGACACTGGGCATGGCGAGGGTGGGCTGGCTGGCTGGTGACATAGGGCTCCCAGTCACGGACGGCCCGCCCGCTTCGACCCTCGTACACTAGTGACTTACTGACATACTTGTTGCCCACTAGCTGCTGCCCGCGATTTCGTTCGACATTACAGCCAGTAACCTTATCACCGAGCCCGAGCTCTACAGATATTTGGTTACACTCTGTATGTCAGTCAGTCAGTGTTTGAACTAGGTAGATTGGGTTAGCCCTATTTTTAGCGCTGAAAGCACCTACAGCGTTTTCAATAACAACCAGTCTACTTTGAACTGCAAGCTCATACGATTGTTAGGAATGAGAGATTGTTATTGCTGGTCACATTTTCTCGGTCAATTTAGTATCGCGTGCGCACATCGCGGCGCGATATGTGCAATAAATAACACGGCCCTCGCGATGATGCGATGCTAATGTAACAGCCGCTCGCTCGGCTCGACCATCGCGATGATCTATGTATTTGCTGCTGTATCTGGCTGGACCATAAATCCGTCAGTATAGCAATAGCATCGACTGTTTTGTATTACGAGAGCATCATACTTCTCTCGACTGCTGTCATTATTTTGCAGCTATTTGCTGGATTCCAAGTGTCTGTAGACTACAGTATGTCCACTCATGTAACACACATTATGTGCATGAACGCTGTTTCTTACCCTTTAGACTGTTTCGTAGGCTTTTGGAGCCTGCCTAGTGCTTTCGGCTTGACTTTCAAGCGTGATCCTGGCTAGTTATTATTCTGAGGGTTTGGTATACATACTTTTATCATTTAGTTAGACATTTTGTTTAATAGCTAAACATAATATGTATAATACTCAGTGAAGGAATTTGGCTTCATTGGTGTCTCATTAACTAAATCCTTTCCATGCTATAAATTACAATTGGAATAAGTATTTTTATTTGAGGTCCATTAAATTTGTTTTTTTTACACCTTCGAGTAAGATATAGATTAATTTTTGGTGCATCCGTACTGCAAAAGAAGAGGTGTTGAGATATTCGTAACGTTCTTTCCCTCGCGTATGGAACCTTCCAAAACATCCAACTCGTGTTCGTGTGTTCGTGTTAACTTATATTTTCTTTATTAGCAATACTACATTATTTATTCGCATTCTTTGTACTCACAAAATTCACATCATAGAAATGTTTGTGTGGCTACTGGCTAGACAGTAATACCTAGTAGATGGCTTTTTAATCCACTGCACTGCATTCGAACATGAAATTCATCGGAATTGACATAATAGAAGAAGAAATTTTGATAATTTTCGTAAATTTCTAGAAAACAAATTTGGCACCTTTTATGCCATTTTTCGAAAATACACCGACCGTTTCAACGGCGATGTTCCCTAAACATCCAGATGGTACGATCTAACATCGTCTCAGAATATATCAGTCCTATCAATATCAAGGCTAAAATACATTTTTATATTTTTTTTGTTTCTTTAACAATTGACAGGTGTCGTTTTTATAACACCCTTTAAAATTATGAACATTGTGAATAACACGCTGCAGCAAAATGGCTTTAGGGAAGATCAGAAATGTGTGCGGGATGCTGCAGAAGATGATAGAGTATAGGTGGTACCGTGACGTAGCGGCGGCGGCGGCGGCGGCGTGTCGCTGCTGGAGCGGGCCGGGTCCGCACGCGGCCCGCGGGCGGCCGCCGCATTGTCCACACAACACTCGCACTGCACCGCACTACGTGGCACTACACCGCACTACACCGCACTACACAGCACTACACAGCACTACACCGCACCAACACGCACTGTCGCTCAGCTGTAGCTGCAGTTCAGTGGACGGTGCGTCGTAGGGCGGGCGGCGGCGGCGGGCGGCGGCGGCGGCGGGCGGCGCGGGCGGCGGGCGCCAGACACACCCGCGGGCGGCGCGGGGTCAACGGCCGCGGTGTTACGACGCGTTGTCATGGCGACGCTGCACTTTCGCATAGAGTAGGCGTGTACTAGATGGGTAAACAAACACTACACGTGACATGAACGTAAAAATTTCGTAGTAAAATATAACATTCTTTTAGTTTTTATGGTCATTATAATTTTTTAAAATAAAATCACAAATATTTATTCGCTACTTTTCTTTGCATTCATAAAATGTGGCGTTCCAAATCAAACGAAAGGGGTCTTATCGCGGCTTTCAGTTTCAGAGATAATTAAAGTTTTGTCTCGATCGACGGAAAGCTGCAAAAATGCTACCAATAATTCATGCATTAAATTTCATTTCATTTCACGAAGTCACTGGTTAGGTATATCTATGTAGTGCCAGCCCTGTACATCAGTTTCCATTACCGCCACAAGCTAGGGCCCTTTTGATTTGGAACGTCACAATTCACATAATGACAATGATAATTTATTTATTTAAACTTTATTGCATATGTATTGTACAAGGAGGCATTCTCTACCAGTAATATAATTACCTAGCGGCCTGTCCCGGCTTCGCACGGGTGGCCTTTTTTTGCAATAGATATATCATATGTCACTCAGGGTGAATGTAGCTTTCCAATGGTGAAAGATTTTTTGCAATCCGCACAGTAGTTTTTGAGTTTATTCATTACAAACATACAAAAATACAAATCTTTCCTCTATAAAATATTGGTATGAGGTATGATTATGTAATTAGATAACTAAGTAATTGTAGTTGACATGCCTAAATACCTACCTATGTAGTCTCTGTCTCTAGGAGCTTTAACAATGTTAGGTGCATTTAGTCGCTGTGTGGAGAGACGTGTCTGTTTCCAAGTGAGTCTACTAGGGGTGGCGATGGCGTGGCGGGAGCCTACACTACACGGCCGCACGCGGTCAAGGCTCAGGCTGCGCGTCGAATGTCCATGTACTTTCTGTTTACTTCTATTCTATGGGGGGTGGGGGGGGGGTGGGGGGGGGGGAGCTCCATACACCCCACACACTTGTTACTTCTAAAACATGTACATACTTGTCACTTCTACATCATAAATTACTTACTATGATTCTTGGAAGCATGTTTTTATACATAATTAACTACGTAATTATATATATCTCAATTAACTGCATAAATATAGGTAGGTAGGTAATATCTGTTGTCGTAGTACTCACTACCTACCTACCTAACTCACTACTCCAGTCAAACAGAACTGAACAATATGATGAAGATGACACCACGCGGACAATATTTGTTTGAAACTTCTTCCTCCTGTGAGATATTTTACAGTAGGTATCTCCTCCCGATCCCGAACTCTGTAGGTATGAACATGAACATTTGGCAGATGCACGGCAGATGAAATAATGTGTTTGTGTTTAAATTAGTTCAAAATAACCTGATTAACTGATGCTGTAAGTATACCCATTTCATTCATTTTGGTGTAGACGCCAACTACGCTCCATGTCCAGATCAGTTCGACCGCCATCTGCAGTGATTGCTTAGAACTATAGAGCTGGTAGGTGCGATCTCCAGCTGTGCTCTGCTAAGCGGCGGTCGCTGCGCGCCGCCCCCGCCAGGTGGCGCTACGTGTCGCAACTCGCTCCGGGTGGACGGCGGTTTGTTCCAGGTCCTACCTCCCGGAAATGTGTCTGAGAACACAGACTTAAACAGGAGCCTGTGTGTGCGCTGCACGGTCACGGTCTCGTGCAGTATTGATTTTATCTGCGGACATTACGTTGCAATTCCTGAAAGCACACCATTTTTGTTGTGACCTGTATTTATCCGAGTTTATTGCAGAAGATGTTGACCGGACAATAAACTTCTCTATACGGGGGTATCCGTGGTGTTGGACTACTGACGAAGTTAAAAAGTAAAGATTTTAGGAAAATATTCTCATCTTATTTTTTTGTTTTCCATTTCCGAGAGGGCGGAAGGACCCTCGAAACGTATTTAATTTACAAAATAAAATCACCGCTTTTTTCAATTTTCCGCGGGCGGGCCGGCCGGCCGGGGCACCTCCAGACTCGCAAGGTTACCAAACAATATTATTTTGGTGTAACGATCTTCGCAAACTTTAAAGTTTGTGCTTTCTTTGAGAGCGATACTGGTTGTTCTAACCTTTTCCACTCAAATAACATCCAAACACTTTTCTGAAACTTTTCGAAAGAATTTTGTTGATAAAGATTAGATTAGATTAGATTTATTTATCACACATTACAAATATTAATACATAGTGTAACTTACGTAAAAGGTCAAAGTTAATGTGATAAAGTTAGTGTGATAAAGGGAGGCAGAGTCGGTTTAAATTATTATTATTGCAGTTTATCTTATATTTTATTTGTTCTAAATTGTTAAACTAAATATGGTTCCAGTGATTATGTACGGTGCGATTATGACTACTACAATATACTAAATTCTTCTCATGTAAGTGACGTTTGTCTTTTATGAGAATCTTTATACCTTATTATTGCATATTCTGGCGCAACCGCGTTTCTGGGTTGACGGATGTGTTTACGGAAGTACCTACTATTCGGTTTGTCTTTTCGGTGAAGGAAAACATCGCGAGGAAAGCGTGAATAGCCTTTTTGTAGGTACATATTACAGACCACTTTTAAAATTGTCCACTCCCCAAAATGACTACATATTTTAACAATCCCTCAGAACTAGTATATCTATGGTAATGTAAACTAGTAAGTAGTGTATTGTGATGAGAACATGATAATGACTTATAACTCATTATTAATGGGTATTGACATAATAAATAATGACAATGATACACAATTATGTAATGCCAATGACATCAGTAATCCAGATTATAGGTACCTAGGCTGTTTTGTTCGTATTTGTGGCGTTCCAAATCAAAAGGGACCTTGTGGAGGAAATGAGATAAATAAATAAATAAAAATAAAAAAGCCTTTTATTTCCTGTTTATACAAGTTTAAAAAGTAAATGTTATTCCTATTATTTGACAGGAACCCCTTTCTGGGTGAAGGCCTCCTCCAGATTTGCCCATTCCTCACGATTCTTGGCTTCGTCCAGCCAGCGGCGCCCCGCTGTTTGCTTTATTTCATCCTCCCACCGTGTTAGTGGTCTTCCCTTTCGACGTTTCCCCTGTGGTCCTTTCCACTTAGTTATTCTTGCTGCCCATCTTTCTTTCATACGTGCAACATGTCCTGCCCACTTCCATTTTAGTTTTTGGGCGTAGTTTAGGGCGCGGGAGGAAATGAGATAAAGACCCCTATATCTTTTAAACAGCTGAGGTTCTAATAATAATTTTCGAGTACATATTTGGTGATGTGGTGAGAGCGTCAGTGGCCTCGGGGATAAGACGCGACCTATCATATCGAAAGGTCCGAGGTTCGATCCCCGGCTGGGCCATGTACCAATCGGTATTTTCTCGAAACTTAAGTACATGTACTGACTGCTCTCAAACGGTGAAGGAAAACATCGCGTGGAAACCTGCACACGCCGAATAAGAAATTCTTAGGCGCATGTGAAGTCCACCAACCCGCACTGGGCTAGCGTGGTGGACTATAGCTCGCACGCCCTCGTTGAGAGGGTAGGCCTGAGCCCCAGCAGTGGGGAGATAATAGGCTGTTGATGATGATAGATGACATATTTGGTACATTTTTTCAGCATAGTCAGATTTCAAATTAGAGGCCGCGGCTCTGCCAAGATGACGCATATGAATTATCTACAGGGCTGGTAACTACATAAACTGGTATATACTTCGTCCTGCCAGCTGTTAAAGTTACTTTTCCGTGGCCCTTTAGCGACCCAGTCGTGTCGTGCCGCCGTCGTTTGTCTTTACAAAACTTCAATTAACTGAGAAACCAAATTCCCTTTTGATTTAGAAGGCTACATTCTAAATCAAAAGGTAATTTAGTTTGGAGCACGTCACGTCAACAACTCGTGGAGGGACAGACGTCGACGACGGACGGGCTCGTCGTATGTGAGTGAATATAGCTCACCGATATTACAAGCAACATGTGTCAATAGGTAGTTGTTGCGGGCCGCTCGCCGCCAGCCTCTTGAGATAAGAGCAGCGTGGAGTGACGTCACGGTAGGTACGCCACCAGCTAATCAGTGGCAAGGTAATGAGTGGCTCGCTCATCGGCCGAGCACAATGGGGCACTCACTGCGCACAGCACCGGCCCGGGCCGGCCGGCTGCCGGCGCTCACATCCTCGTGTCCGGTTACTGGCGGGCGAGCGCGTGTGGCGTCGAGGAGGATGTACCTTGCATAAATCGAACACTGGGACCGTTGAATTGAAAGTTGTGTTCGTATATACACGAATACCACCTTCAGAGAATGTACCCTAAATAAGTCGGTTTCATTTTTGTACTTGTCCAGTTCGACTCCCGGCTGATGCAGTTGATATTTCAAAATTCATTATAGTAATGTTTATTTGCTTACGAACCTTGGATTGGTTGACGCTGTATGATATTAACTACTTACGGTATTTTCCACACAAAGTAATAACGACATGACCGGTATACAAATGACATGCAATCAGTGGACAAGCTCCATGCTGGTCTGACCAGTACTTGGTGTTGTAGGACGCTTGTCAGCAAGTGCCACTTGTACTGCAAGTACTTAAGTAAGTAAGAGAGCGACAGTGGCGTCGGGGATAACACGCGGCCTATCATATCGAAAGGTCCAAAGTTCGATCCCCGGCTCGGCCATGTATCAATGACACTTCGAAACTTAAATACATTTACTGACTCCTCTCGAACGGTAAAGGAAACACCGTGAGGAAACCTGAAAGAAGAAATTCTTAGGCGCATGCGAAACCCACCAACCCGTGGTGGACTATAGCCCGAATGCCCTCGTAGGCCCCAGCAGTGGGGACATGTTAATTTGATTCGATAGACATCTTCCTGTTTTTGCATTAATAAGTTGTGTAACCAGTTGAACAAGTCCGCCGGCGGCGCGGGCGCGGGCGCGGGCGCGAGCACCTGCCTGGTAGTCCCGAAGCGATGTTGTCTCGCGAACGCTTCGACCCCAGCCGAGCTCCCAATTTATCATAAAATCACCCATTAATTCGCTCCCCTTGTTTTCAATAAATTTAAACTTGTTTCGAGCAATATTATTCCGGCCTTGAACTCCCTTAAGCCAGAGGCGGGCGGCTCGGCTCCGAGGAGTACAAGTTAAACGAGTTATATGAAGGCACTAGCTGCGAGTCCAATCAGCGGGCACTTTTCAGTGTTAATTTATTTAGCGACGGTCAATCGGCAGCGGGGCGACGGCGGGGGCGGGGGCGCGGGGCGGGGGCGGGGGCGGGGGACAAATTGATCCAATTATGTAAGGAAATTGTGGAGCCGAGAGAAATTCATTTTTAGATTGAATCTACCGCCGACGTGGAAATAGCATGTTGACTGATTTTGAATTAAAAGTTAAAAATATTTCATACTAGCTGTTGCCCGCGGTTTTGCCCGCGTGGAACAGTTTACTGGTGCGGTAATAAGTAGCCTTTAAGTTATTCCAGGTATAAGCTATACAGCGTTCAGCCGTTCAGCGTAAAGGGGTAACAACATTAGTGTAGTTTCTGAGAGTATGACGTTTGATAGATGCGCGGTCCTGCGGCAGTCGTCTCCTGTCTCCTGTCTCCTGTCTCCTGTCCAACGATAACGGATAAACTTTTCAGTACTTTCCTAGATATTGGTCCCGCCGGGGCCCGGGGGCGAAACGAAATTGTTCAAATCACAGAAAGCACTCACATTCAGTGACACCAGATAATTGACTTTGGGACTTCCTTCCCTAAATCTTGTTCTATCTAAGTATACATTAAAGTTACGGATTCGTAGCGGATTCAGATCGTTTTGTTTCTCTGATTTTGATAAATGGTGAACATATCGACTTCACACAGTACGGTAGGAGGCAACAACCGGTCAGCAGTTCAAGGAATTGACGAGTACGATGACGTTTAGTCATCGTAAAAGAAAGTGTATTACGATTTGCGTTGAAACGACATTCCGCAGAAACGTTTTACCTCGAGTAGCCACAATAGCTAATTGCCACACACGCACACACACATGCATATACACGCACACATATTGTTGTCGGATACTTACGACGAAGGGATTTCAAGTAATCGGTCCGTAGAGATTTGGATCACGCGCGTTTTATACGAGACGGTTGGAAGGGATCTACTCAAAAGATCCTCCCCGAACAAATCTTCAGTTAAGTGTTGGGGACTTTATCTCGTGTGATAAATGTACGGTGTAGGATAGGGATCGTTCGCTATTTGAACGGTGCCATGGAATTTATATGTGGCATGTTCGTATGTTCGTAGAGCGTCAGTGGCCTCGGGGATAAGACGCGGCCTATCATATCGAAAGGTCCGGAGTTCGATCCCCGGCTGGGCCATGTACCAATGGGTTTTTCTCGAAACTTAAGTACATGTACTGACTGCTCTCAAACGGTGAAGGAAAACATCGTGAGGAAACCTGCATACGCCGAATAAGAAATTCTTAGGCGCATGTGAAGTCTACCAACCCGCACTGGGCTAGCGTGGTGGACTATAGCCCGCACGCCCTCGTTGAGAGGGTAGGCCTGAGCCCCAGCAGTGGGGACATTAATAGGCTGTTGATGATGATGATGTTCGCAATAGATTAGTTTTTCCAATAGTAAGTTTGTTGCGCCGCTTCTTCTTCCCAGCTCTATATAACACCTTGGAGGCGGTGGTAGATAAAAAATTGACGTCGTATAAATGTATTCAGTGTACTTACATGCAATAACATAGTTTTGAATTTGACTTTGACTTTCCAATGGTTCCTAGAAGTACACGTTTTAATAAGAATTGTTACGCGATGTGCAAATTAAGCTACCCGCATATTTACAAGATCTACCCGCCACTAAATTTAAGAGTTCGCTATTTAATTTTTTAATAGACAATGTGTTTTACTCAGTCAATGACTTTTTAAATTATAAATTTAGATGACATTACTAATGATATTGAACAATCTTGGACAGTATGACGTTATTCTAATATTGTATTTCCTATTTTACATTTGCATGACATAAATTATGGTAAATCATGTAGAACTTTATTAAATAAGAAACATCTGTATACAACCATGTTTTACGCAAATAAATATTACTTACTTACATACACGCCAATACAACTAATAGGTAGTAACATGTTTTATTATGTGAAAATATATTTGTATGTTTTTTTTTGTTATTCTTATCTCCTCGCAGTTTGCTGATGCACTTTCTTGAAGTACAGTTAGGTATGTGTCATATATTATTATACTAGCTTTTACCCGCGGCTTCGCCCGCGTACAAAAGTTTTTCCCGTGTACATTGTGAAACGGCGCCCTCTATGTAGGCGTTTTGTTACTTAGGGGGTATTACCGGACGCCCCGCGACTTTGTCTGCATTAAAAAGTAGCCTATTTGTTATTCCAGGATTTAAGCTATTACTGTACCAAGTTTTATCAAAATCTGTTCGGTAGTTTTGGCGTGAAAGAGTAACAAACATCCTCATATCGTTACAAACTTTCGCCTTTATAATAATAGTAGGATTATAATGAGTTGTCAGGAGTTGCTACACGCTGTTTATGTGTTGTACCTACGGCGAGAGTCAATAGGTGTAAAAAACTGGTAAAAATCATTGTCAGTCTACTTTGTACCGGAGATACTATAGCTACTCCTGTGAGTGGTACTCGTGTGATGCGCATGCGACGGTCACAACACTTGCTTATTTGTTGTCCACTCGGTGCGTGCGTGTGTGTGTGGGGGGGGGGGGGGGGGCAGCGATGTTATCTACGCTTATCGTAACTATTAATTAGCTGATACTTATGTGTTGATGCAACTTAATATCGTCAATAATACATCTAGACTATTTGTTCAAATGTTTTCTTTTAATAATCCATAATTAAAGACATTATCGCCACAGCACTGCAGGGTGTGTGTAGTAATAGTGACTCATGCATACAGTATATGCCTTAATAGACAATCGTAAGGATGCTATTGTTCTCTATGTCCGTTAGTATCGTTTCATCAATATTTTTCATCACTGATGATGAAACTATTACACTTGTTTATATAATTGTACCTAGTACTAGGGCTTGAAGGGCGTTTTCATTCTTTCACTCTCTAAAATAAACATAGATATTTTTTTTTTTCGTAGTAAGGGGAACCCTCATGGATACCATTGCTCCGCAAGAATGAGCAATGGTTATGTTCGACTCCACCGAGGCCTTTCTCGGGAAAGCCCTCGTTGACCTAACGAACCAAAACACCTTTGGAAATGCTATTGGCCGGGCAGGCCTTAACAGCGTCAACGGAGATTGGGAGCGCAGACGGCGCTCACCCTAGTAATAAATAAATATAAACACAGATATTAATATTTCGGTCATTAAATATCATGATGTAGGGAGTGGGTTTAATTATATAGGTATGGTGTAGAGAAGCTTCACTGTTCATTACATGCATGTTAGTGGAGTCACAAGTAGTGCGAGTAGCTGGCGTGCTTGCTGGCTTGCTGGCTTGCTTGCTTGCTTGCTACTCGGACGGAACTACCTGCTTGCTTAGACGAACACTTCCGCGACAGTCGGCGACACAAAGTTTTACAATACCTACCTGCTGCGGGCTGCGACTGCGACGTTGCGAGTTATTTTCAAGATTGTGCGATGCCGACCTGCTCGTAAAATGTTTTGAAATGGCACTACAATACAAAGTTTAAAAACAAATTATTATTTTGAACGGAAAAATATCCTATTACGATCTATTGTACAGTAGAATCTTTAAAAATCTTTTAGAGTTTATGTACTTAATTAATTTTAGTTCGGTGTGTAAACGTAAACATTTCATTTACCCATGATCCGTAATGTCGATCTGTTTCAAGTATATTTAAACCGCACATGACCTCACCGGGTCGGGAGCTGGATCCGCTAAAAAATACCAACATCCAATTACATTCCGATCGGAATAATACTTACCCGGCGCGCGTCACTCCGCCCGCGCCCGCGCCCGCGCCCGGGCACCGGCGCCGGCGCGCGCGGCCTCGCCGCACCACTGTGCGGCTGTTAGGAGCGTCTCCGAGCTGGATGCGGGCCGACGCGTGCCGTCGCAACGCCATACACATGCCGGAGACCGCAAGCAAAAACCGCAACCAATTTGGCCTATTTATTTTCGTAGACTTTTGAACCATTTCGTGGAAAATTACAGTCGGTATAAAGCGCGTAATGTAAACGCAACATTTGTGGTGTTTGCACACGCTCCGGGCCATAGGTACATACTACAGTGTGCCCGCGCCCGCATGGTATGGGTACATAATCATTATAGGATTCGTAGTAACCAAGAAGCATATACAGAGGTAGGAACGTAATTAAAGTTGTCAGAGGGATTGTTCTAATGTGTAAGAATTTAATTATACATTTATATTAATATTAATCAATGTACTGTATAAATAATGTTTCTTAACAGATATGCATTACTCTACAATCTTTCATGTTGGCTCCTTCCATATCTGGGTAGCTGAGGTCAGCTGATACAGAACGCCATTGGCATCAAGCGGTAAACCTGTTAACGATAAGTAGGTAGTCGCCATCTAAATGACGCTATTTCAACGTACTTTATATTTCAATAAAATTTTAAGAAACTACATACACATACATAGATATCTTCACGCTATGTCCCTGGCGGGGTGGGCAGAAAGAACTATCTATTAAGAAACTATCTCGACTTATTTGGGTAATATCGTATTAATAAATACTGGTGAGCTGACCGGTGTGGAGCGGGAGCGGAACGACCGTGCTACATCAATCACTGCGCTGCCCTCCTTGTATTGGAAATATGAAACCTTGTAAGTACTTTTCAATTTTGTTGGTTCGATGAAATTATATTTCGTAGAAGCATTCCGCTGGATTCAAGGAACGCTGTGCATCGGGTGACGCCCGGCGCGCACACACGCCAACACATAATGCTGTAATGTCCGGTAGGTAGGTACCTACAGCCTGCATCTATCTTCAGACACGTGCCGAGGATATGAAGGTTCATATAAAAGGCTCAACTAGTCGGTCGTGACACGAGCGGGCGCGGCTGGTTGCGGCGGCGCGGCGACACAGGCGGTGCCTGCCCGCTGGTGACGACGTAGGCTATGATTGTTCCGCCACACGAGCTACCAAAACAGTGCGCCGAGTGTCATCACCGCGCCTTGTGCGGCTCGACAGTTTATAAACACCCGTCCTGCTCCTGTCTCGGAATACATAACACCACTACCGAACAGAAACGTCACTCACGCGCTACCGAACAATGCTTTGAACACCTACAGAATGACTTCTCTATGCTCAGGCTGGAGGGCTCCTGTTCCGCTGTGAGTTCCGCGGTGACACTGTCTTGTGTGCAACAAACGTTGAACAGAATCGCGCGGATGGCAATCTCTTTGTTTGTGCTCTACTTCTAAAAGGAATTCTTCATTAGGGGACTCCCTAACAAATGAGAATTACACACATTACCTCCCTACATTTGCTAAAAGCACGTTCTGATCTAATCACGTTTCCGTATAAATAATGTCAATTCTGCCGAATGTAACATTACGTATGATGAACGTGTAACACAATTTGATGTCATATTGTCATACATATATACCTACATACGGCATTCTGATCGCGGCTCGTATTATTTGCCGTAATGTGGGGACGTGCTGCAGCCGACACATACATACATGAATAGTCAATTGTGTTTATTTGTGAACTACAATAATATATTGACTCATTGGTAATGTATTGAGACCAGGTCATACAAACGCAATTTTTGTTCGTTCATAATCTTTATTTGGGTCAAAACACAGTATCATATTTCGAAGCGGACATAGACTAAAGCACATAATAGATAGACAGTAAGACAACTCAGTTGCAGCGAGCCGCGTCTGTCTGTTTGTACGAGTCATTCGACGTTATTATGGTGTCTCTGCTAACTGCTGACGCGCCCATCACACCACACCACACTGTACTGACGGTAACATTATCAAATTCGAAGCAGAGATGTACGTTCGAATACAAATAAATGGTCCCAAATATAGTGTACTTAGCGGGTACCTGTACGAGTACACGCCATCGTCGCACAGAAGCTTTAGTAACTTATATGCGTGCGACATGACTTTATATTTTGAGACTTTACATTTGATGACGAACATTTTTTTTGGAACTCTTCTATTTATATAGTAAATCAATGTTTTTATAAGAATGTCTGTCGGTCAGATCATTCTCTGCCGCAAACGAGAGGCACGATCGGTAGTGGACTGCTGCCGCCGAAGGTGTGTAGCTTCCTGCATCGTCTACTGACGGTCGGGGCCGTAACGTAACGTCCCCGGGACTCGCGTCCGCCGTCGACGAAACTTTACGAAGCTAATTGTAACTCTAATTTAGTGCATCCGATAATAGACGGTACACACCGACCCGTGTCACTCCTTCACACCTCCATCCACATTGACATTTCCACGAACTTTTCTATAAAATTAAATTAACCGCTGGAACGTAAACAAACGCCTGCGTCCGAGGAACGTGTTTATGTTTAGTTATAAGGAGCGAGCTTTAATAGTTTGCATTTAATTCACACAACATTGTAAAGTGGGTATTTCCGTACATTACTGGGTTAGTTTAGTACCTACTTGCGATCTTCCCGAGGTAAACAGCATACGTACTCTCGTACAAATTCTTAGCTGGCGTCAATAATCCAGCATCATAAATACAAAGACTACTATGTAAAGCGCCGTATCTTCCCTTCCTCTTTGGTTTATGCGGGTCAATGTTTAAGTTCGTCGGCAGCGAGCAGCGGACGCAGAAAAAGAAGCTACTGTCCAACTATAGCCAGCGGGCTCAAGCAAGATCTCGGTCCACTTCAAACGGCGCGATGCGGTTTACAGCCTTTTTATTAGGTCTCGTTTATTGCTCCATGTGAGCCAGAGCCGGGCTAGTGTTGCCAACATATCAACATACATATATCCCACTGTTGGACATGCAAGTCCAACGTACGCCTGTAGAGGGAACGACCGGACACAGGCACGTGTTAGTTCCCGAGTGTGAAACCTTATTGTTTCATCGTATGGTGGAAGGGAAGTCGGGACATGTTGGTACATCTGAAAAACTACGTGACGATTCACTAGCTCTTATACCTGCCTTACATAACGATGAATAATAAAATTTGAATTACCGAGTGACAAAAAAACAATGGCAAGACAGCGTCAGTGGCGTCGGGGATAAGACGCGGCCTATCATATCGAAAGGTCTTGAGTCCGATCCCCGGCCGGGCCATGTACCAACGGGTTTTTCTCGAACATTAAGTTCATTTACTGACTGCTCTGGTGAACGAAAACATCGCGAGGAAACCTGCATACGCCGAAGAAGAATTCTTAGGCGCATGTGAAGTCCACCGACCCGCACCGGGCCAGCGTGGTGGACTATATAGACCTTTAGGCTATGACTAGGCTATTACTGAGTTCCAGTAGTGGGGGACAGCTTAATAGGCTGTTGATTTTTAATTTGAAAGGGAAAATGATAGAAAAAGAATCTTGAACAGTTGAGGGAAAATAAACATGTATTCATGTTTGTCATAACATTTATTGCGCTCGATGCGCGCGCGCCGGTCCCGGGTCCAGTCTGTTCTGTTCTGACGCTTGTTTAGCTTTATAGTTGACCGAGCGAGCGAAGCGAGCGAAGCGTCTACGTTTCGAGACTGGCCAAAAATGCTCTTGTCCGGCTGTCTGTCTGTCTGTCTGTCTGTCTGTAATTCTCTACAGGTCGCATTTTTCAACCGATTTTGACGAAAATTTGGCATATGTATAAATTAATTAAACCTACAAAATGAGTAGAATAAAATTTTGAAAAACATTTTTTTTAGAGTACCTACCATACTCGCAAAGTGGGAGTGAACTTTTTTTTTCTTGTGAATCCCATAGTGTGGGATATCGTTGGATAGGTCTTTCAAAAATATTGCTGGTGTGTGAATACCATTTTTTCGATTTAGGGATCCGTTGGCGAAATATTAAGCTTTAAAGCGGTAATTTTTGTTAGAGTCACGTGTCCCCCCCCCCTGCCAGCTAAACGGTTGCTTCTGGAAATGTGAAAAAATTCATCGCAGTAGCATATATAACGTAGTTACAAGGAAAACTATTACGGCTAAGTAGGTTCTATTAGTTTTTGAGTAATAGTGGATCGACTTAAGAAAGTTGAAAAAATAAATTATGTTCATAGAACTGCATACGTAAAATGGAAAATTATTTTTTTCCGCGTGATATCCATGGTGTGGGGTATCGTTGGATGGGTCTTTCAAAAATATCGCGGGTGTGTGATAAACATTTTTCGATTCAGGGATCCGTTTGCGAAATATTAAGCTTTAAAGTGCTAATTTTTGTCACTTTAGTAGGTACTTTTTCTGTTTCCAAAGTTGACTTTTGTTGGTTTCTTTTAGGTTTGGTTTATAAGGGCTGGCGAGGTCTACTGTTCTCACGGAACTACTAGTTTGGTTAGACAGTAAACAAATTAGTTTTTACAGCTCTCCCTCCCCCGCGCCGCCCGCGCAAGCCGCCGCCCGCCGCGTCGGGAAAGTGCGGCCGACGGCCGGCGGTAAATCTTATCCCGGACTTAATTGCTATCAACTTTATGGCTTCTTTACGATTTTCTTTCAGTCCAATAGCGCTCAATAATTTAGTGCCGCTGCGGCTTCATTAAACACTCGTGCGTACTTGTTTGCTTCGCTGTTGTCTTGAATGGCGGCGCTGCAGCCCGCTCCCGGCTCCTCCATGCCAGCTGCTGCTTGCCCCAGGATCAGGTAGACACCCGTAGAGGTCGCCGATCCGATCCGACCGTATATACTTGTTACCACTAAAGTCCAATAAGGCTACAAAACATAACTTTCCTTCGGTTTGTATAAATAAAGTAAAATAAATAAACGAATATTATAATTTTGAAATTTTAAAATTCACACTCTCTCTTTCTGGATAAGTAATAGTATGTTTTATAAATTATGAAATATGTAACTACATATTTATACAAAATCCACTGCAATGAGGTATGAAAACAATATCAGTCTGGATTATAACTCCCATTTACTGCCAAATGGCGAATTTATATAATTTACTTAACTAGATACATTCATACATATCTCGTATATGTTCACGTTATGCATAGTAATGTATAATTAATAAAATAAATTATTTTAAAAGTTTTGCTATTGGAGGATAAATTATTGTTTATCTAATGCCCTGCAACAATTAAATGTTATGTTAAATGAGGTGCGAGTTTGTTGAAGTTTATTGTTGGTTCGTGCCGCTCCCTCCACTCAGCACGCAGCACGCAGCACGCAGCACGCAGCACGCAGCACGCAGCACGCGCCGCAACGCGCCACTCGCGAGGCAAACTGGAGCTTCCTATGCGTGCGTCCTACTGTACCTACTTACACTCGTGTTCATGATGCAACCAGCCGAAGACACCCTATTAGCAAAATGAACCGCAGACTTGGGCACAGCAGTGTTCAGGTTGGCAATTAGAAGGCTTTTCTAATTTAAACTCTTTAAAAAGAGATTTGTTTACAGTTCTCGGTGTCAGCTTACTAATGAGGGCGGAGGAGCGGGTGTGATGACGCTCATCGGGGACGGCCCATGCCCAGCAGTGGACGTCGAAAGGATGATACGATGATGTTGTCAAGGACGACAGTCCATTGATGATTGTGCGGAGTGCGCGTCGCGGGCGCGGGCGCGGGCGGGGCCGTGAGCGCGCGCTCGATGGACGTGCCTCACTCGCGCGCGCGGATGTTCCTCGCTCAGCGACAACTACCGTTATCTGTGCCGTTAGTACACGCCACGGCCACGGCACCAACGCTTCGTGTACTGTACCTACTGGAATGACGCGCAATTCAGAAAGTAGGTAGGTCTAAGTCGTAGGGCAGCGAATCCGTCACGTCTCCCGTTTATTATTGTGTTTCTATTTGCGGTGCCGATACCGAGTCGCAAACAACTGCGTAGGTACTGTCGGTGCTGATTTATATACCCGGAGATGGAGCGGCGCCAAATCCCTGGAGAATTTCCTGCATTACAGCCATCGAGTGCGAGTTTATGTTCACGGAACCGCCCGCCCGCGCCGCGCGGGGTCGATCGGGGAGATTTAAATTCCCGTTCGTTTCCCAAGCTCGGTGTGTTTATTGGTTTCCGTGTCAGCGACTCGCGCGCAGCGGCCGGCGGCGGCGCGGCGCGAGCGCCGGGCGGACAGCGTATTGGCGATATAACTTGTACCTCTACTTACCTGGTGACAGGATCCGACTGCACGGTGACCACCCTCGCACCTGTGTCTGCTGCCAAACATCAATACTGGCTTTGTATTTCCGGTGAAAGCGAGGAGAGTCAGTGTAGTGTAGGGTGTAGGCATTCTATATATACATGAGCTCTACCACGGCACTTGTCCGGTGACTTATGTCACCAGCAATGGGCTGTCTGTCCGTTTGCCGCTACAGTGCTGCCTGGGCTGGCTGGCTGGCTGGCTGGTTGGCTGGCTGGCTGGCTGGCTGGCTGGCTGGCTGGTTGGCTGGCTGGCTGGCTGGCTGGCTGGCTGGTTGGCTGGCTGGCTGGCTGGCTGGCTGGCCGTGCGCCCGCGCCCGCGCGCTGCGCTTGCTTGCGCCGCGCCGGCCCCGTGGCCCACTGCGCTACTTGCATTGTTTACGAGCGGGCGCGCCGCGTACCTACCTACTTACTATATCTCCCGCCAGCAGCCAGCCAGCCAGCCAGCCAGCCTGCCAGCTCTCGGCGGCCCGCGGCCGTATCAGGCACATTGCATGATATACGTTCAAACTAATGAGTCTTCAGTTCTGAGTTGTGAGAGTTTCGAGTTCTAGTGGCAGTGAGCCACGGCAAAATATTCTAAAATAACTACCTAAAAATTCAGAGATTCATTGGTGGCAGACTTGTCAGAAGGCGTTTTGTTGTGAGGCGGCCTCCCCATTGTGTGTGCACCGGGGAGTCCCTCAGGCCTCCCGCCCACCTCAACCTGCCAAAACCTAGTACCTACCTAGCACCTGCATAATTTGATGTGATAAATATTTCATTCTAAGAAACAACTTCAAATCAAGTCTCGCCAAACTGTAACTATATTCTACCTTCTGGACTTAATTCTCCTTTTTGGACATCGAGCTTCAAATGTTTGTCTGATGATTCGAATTATTTTCAAGACGAAGGCTTGCGCTCGACTCGACCTTTTCCTTCGACATCCGATACAAAAATCGGAAGCGAGGAGAGCGATTTAAAAATAGAGTTCCAGGGGTCGTCCTTTGCATGGCAAGCAGTATAATGATTGCTGCGGCACGAGCGGCTCCATTAGAAACATGTAAATACATATATCGGAACTGACGACGACGGACCCGAGTGTTCGGTTGTATTGTAAGCACAGATAACTGGACAATATACATAGATAAAAAACTACAAGGCACATGAAAACGTTGCATGTTATGGGTACAAAAAAATGAATAGAGCTAATTTCTGGACAATTCTATGAAAAAATAACCTGAGTTTAAGTTGTGTAAACCCCGTTATTTTTCCAAATGTCCACAAAGTAGCTGTTTGCCGCGACCTCCAGCTATTTGTCGGCAAGTTCAAGTCCGGGCGGACGGCGCACGGTGCAGCCGCGGGACGGTACCGACACTCATCGGCCGCATCGCGCATTGGTGGCAGGCAACTGCGACTTGTGCTTGGAATTGGATACACAAAGCATCTCTTTCTCTTTCACCGGCTCCAGGCCCGGTGCCTCCGTAATAACTCTTATTAACGTAATAAATAAAGTTTGCGTCTCGTACCTTGAAACCCTCGCTACTCTCAGGATTCTACAATCCTAGAACCCTTCGCTTGCTCAGTTTTCAATACTAGTACTCGCACAAAATAACCAACTTTGCAGCCTTGCATAACAAATAACTTGTTAATAGTTATTTAATAATATTTCATTTCATAAATGAAGGGTCGTAGTAGATAGTTTTATTCGATTTTATAAACGGGAGGGTGCGGTGGGATCATATAAGTGTAGCCAAAAAGTCTTCCTGGATCGCCAAGAATTACTTAAAACTTTGCATAGGGTTTCATCCTTCAAATGACGTAGATGTTAATTTTCAAATTGCCAATTGCTGAAATAGTCGCCCAGTAAGACCACTATCAGTACTGTGTCTGTAAAACTTCATGCGTGAGCCGCAGCACGACCGCAAATCAATCGATTGCCCGCGCGCCGCCGCCGGTGTCGAGACAGATCGTATCCGAGTTGGAGCCGATTACGTCCCATCCATCCATCCCGTCCGACCACCGCCACATTCCAGGCACGTACCTCGTTACGACAAGAAAAACACTCAGGGATTATGGGACTGTAGGAAGATGCTTTTACGAATGTCTTGTCTGGGCTAGCAAATAAAACCAACATAAATATATAGGTACCTATGTACAACAATGATATTTTGTACTATAAAGTCAATAAACACTGGCGTTATGGCACTCACACTATTCATTGGAAATTAACACTCCTTCACAATTCTTACATCTTTCTCAAAACTGTACGGGAGAGCCCAGCGCTCGTAATTGGGCAATCTGTTGCCTCCCACTCCCATGCACTGTCTCGACAGGCGTTACGAACGTACTCGTACACGATAGTGTAAGAAAGAACGAAACTGTGCCATTGCGAAGATGCAAAAGCGTATGCCTTCAGAATCAGACCATTATCACCTTCACAAATAAAAACTCAATTGTATTTTTTGCTGAAATCCACAGCAGGCCTCGACGTCCAATGAACTCTGATCACTTTGAACAGCTTGGAGAGGAACCACAGCCCCAGGAGGAGGAGAAGCAGCAAGTCCAAGTACAGCCTCTCGAACAGCGAGAGGAGGAGCGCGGGCGAGCGCAGGTGCGGCGCGCCGCGCGACTCGATGGCGACGCGCACCCAGCGCGCCAGCGCGGCCCGCGGCGACGCCGCCGCCGCCCGCCCCCGCGCGCTGAACTGCGCCGCCGCGCGCGCGCTGTTGCTGCGGTAGCTGCCATCCAACACAACGCACAACCATCAATTCTGTATACATACCTCTACTCGCACCTCTTATATGTAACAGGTAATCTTGGAAAATGCACACTTGAATCACGAATGTCACCAACCTGAAGTTACCGAGTATCTCATTGACGGCCTCCTTGACCTTAACGGGCAGGTGAGGCGTGAAGTCGACCCTGATGCCGCACCCGCGCGCCGCGGCCAGATCCATGTTGACGAACTGGTCCCCGAACAGCGGGATCCCGATGACGGGCACCCCGAAGTGCGTCGCCTCTATCATGGACAGCAGCCCGCCGTGGGTGATCAACAGGATCGTGTTTGGATGGTCTGGGGAAATAATAAGCTATAAGGTACACCTGCACCAACCCACCAGATGTAACGGGTGCTTATTTATACTGCGTAAAAAACTAGATCTCACTGAGTATGCTGGTCTGCGGCACCCAGTCCAGCACGTGCAGGTTGCTCGGCAGGTTGTCCAGCTTCTCCTCGAATTTCCAGAGCACGGTCTGCTCGAGCTGGCCCAGCAGCTCCACCAGCTCGCGCTTCATGCGCTCCGGGAAGTCCTTGCTCTTCAAGTTCGAACCCATGCTGAACAATATTGCACCATTTTTTGCACCGTCCAGTATCTTTTGTAATTCCTAAAAAGTGGGATGTCAAGAGGTAGGTATTTAGTAAATTAATATTCTTCTTTCTTATCTCGTGGTGGGTGTTTGTTTTCTATTATTCCATACTTCTGTGAGCGGTTCCGGGGGTAGTTGAAGATGGTGCCCGCCGACGTACTGCACGCTCTGCGGCAGCGGCAGGCGCTGCCCGAGCGGCGGGTGCGAGTTGACGAGCAGCAGCGACCCGTTGAACACCAGCGCCTCGTACTCGGGCGGCGCGCGCCCGCGCATGCGCAGCGCACGTCCGTAGAGCTCCTCGTAGGCCGGCTTCTCTACGTAATTGGTCATATAGCTGAAATTGGAGTCAAAATGGGTGTGGTGTACTAGTAATGGCATGAATTTGTTTGACAGAGGATGTACGTACTATATCCAGGCGGTGAGGTAGAGTTGCGTCCACAGCTGGGAGGCCCTGTCCGCGAGCGAGAAGGGCGCGGGCGGCAGGCGACGCGCGTGCAGCTCCGCGCTGTAGGCGGGGCTGCTGGCCTCGTGCACCAGCCGCAGGCTCTGCCAGCTCACGTCGCTCGCGCAGTACCAGATCAGCGGGCACTCGTATACGGCTGCTAACCTACCACGACCACCAGGAAATTATTACACTACATCTTCTTCTGTCTCCTTGTTATTTCTCACCAGGAACATGGTCTTTCCATTCCTGTCGGTCTGTGGCAGTGGTGTGCATCTATTGCCACCCCCCTGCTGGAGCTATTATCTTTGGATGGTTGTCGGGTTGCTCAGAGTGTGTCCTATTCATCGCCATTTCCTCGTCGAGTGGTCACTGGTCAGTCCTTCTCTACATCTCTGCTTTTGATATACCTACTCCTGGCTCAGATTATCCTAAGGATCCGTAGCAATCATGCAAACTCACGGCGCCAGCAGGCCGCTGTGGAACCACTCGGCGACGACGGCGTCGAACCCCCGCTCCCCGTCGGCCAGCAGCGCCCGCACGGCGGCGTGCTGCAGCCCGCGCCGCGCGAACTCCGCGCCCACCTGCAGGATCCTGTGCTGCGGCCGCGGCGCGCGCGCCAGCTGCGCCACGTTCGGCCGCTCGCCGTCTGCGCACACTCCAAGGTTTCATTTGAAGAAGGCACCCGAAGATAATGACAAGGGTATGATTATATGAAAGATATGACAAGTACAGGTTATTATAACAAAGTACCTACTGGCATACGTGGTGCATACGTGCAAACATGTTTATTGGTTAGATTCATACCACCATTGCCGATAAAATGCATTAAGTACTTATTGTTTGTGTCTGTCTGTATGACTGTGCCCCAGTATATAGCACGCAATTGTGAAGCATTCAGCCGCAAGCCGTCATAACTATTTGACTCCTAATCGCACCATCGCGATCGTTTCGTTAATACAATGTCACAGAAGAAATAATAGTACCAAGTGAATGTTACAAACAAATATGAAGTGTTCGAGTGTATAGTGTCCCTCCTGTATGATGCATTGTGCTCTCACCCGGCACGTCGTCGGCGAGCAGCGAGCTGACGTCCACGTACGTGAGCCTGGGGCTGCTGGTCCCCGCGCCCGCCGCCGCCCCCGCCGCCCCCGCCGCCCCCGCCGTCGCCCGCGGGTACGCCGTCACGTACGTCACCTGCAATATCCATTACTTAAGCACCCTTCACTCGAACGCGACCCCATTTCGGATGATCCCATTTACTTATGTTGAAATAAGAATAATGGAGGAATCTTCACTCACACAGAGTTAAAATAATTGAAGCGACATAAGGGAAAAATAAGTTTGTGCGGTGAACCACAGATTGTGACCATTGTACCTCGTGTCCGGCGTCGAGCAGCGCGTCCACGACGGCGTGCCCGAGCGCGGCGTGGCTGCGGCCGGGGTGCGGGAACACGACGAGCACGCGGTGCGAGGCGCGCGCGCCCGCCGGCAGCGCCGCGCCCGCCAGCAGCGCCGTCAGCAGCGCCCGCCCGAGCCACGAGACACCCATCTGCATCAACGCTCGCTCCACCTTCTGACTCACTGTGTGCCGACTGCGGACCGACCGCCTTATCAGCTTATGATAACATGACCACTCACTTTAGCAATAAATAAACATTACAATTAAGTATATTATACACATTTACTAACCTGTTTGCACTTCTAATTGTATGTGTAAGTGCTCGTCTCTAACAATTGATACAACCGCACACACACACCGTCATCGGTGTTGTTCTGTTCGTGCGTTCAGTCTGATAGATCTATTCCAGTCCCCGGAGTGTCGCATCGCATCGCCGAAGGGAACACCACTACTCGATGTTATCGATTGTTATCGAGTGCCCTGTCATCGCGCTCCACCGGCCACCAGTCCCACTCGCTGACTCAACTCGCTGATAACAAATCTGTACATTGCAATAATAGAGAGGACATAAACATCTATCAGTATGTGTGAATGCCCCTCTGTTCCCGGCGCTTCTAGAAACAGAAAACACAAATTCGGGATGGGCGCACAGCGGCCCTGAACTTTATTGTGGTTTGGTTTAAAACTGTGCTATTTATTTTTGACTAACCGACGAGGTCAGCGGGCGCGGGGGCGGGGGCGGGGGGGCGCGGTCACTCCGCGGCGGCTGACAGGAGAAGCGGGCTGATAGGGCCCATGTGTCAGCAAGCAGCGAGGTACGGTCGACGTGCGACCATCAAATATTCAAAGGTATTCCCACGGGGCTCGGCGGCGGCGCGGGCGGCGGCGGGCGGGCGGGGCGGGCGGCGGCCGATCGGCTTTCCATAATAAATGTCAACATCGACGTAATGGGATAAACCGCGAGACTTTCTCCGCTGATTCACCTTCTTGCTTGACGTTTCAAATATTTTATTTATCTATGAAATATGTCGTAGGTACTAAGTAAATCGATTGTAATCATGACGGTACCAAATACGACGCGATCGTCACATAACACAACCGCTGGCATATTAAACTAGACCGTTATACCCACGAGCTCCCAACTTTGATTCAGCCAGAACTGTTAGGTGACTTCATGGCCTTATAACCAAAAGTCACACTCCAAAAGCCGCCGTCGCGCTCCGACTCCGCGGCCACCTGCCTGCGGCCTGCCATCCATCACCATCCATCAGAGCGGAGACGAGCGAAGTCGTCAACAGATCTGTCAATTTAAAGTGGGAACAACAGAATCGCTTCGCTGGTCCGCTCCGCCCGTGCGCGTGAGCCCGGGGTGAGCGCTAGGGCTCCAGCTCCACTGCGCTGTTTGCCTGGAGTCCACACCGGAGCCCTACGCGCCGCCCGCCGCTGAAATGGCAAGTGTGTGTTTGCGCGGCGCACACAAATTATGCATCTTTGTTACTTTAGTGTTGGTTGACTCGCGCTGCACGTGTTTGATAACGAGTGTGTGAGCACCGGCGCGGCGGGCGAGGGCTTGCTCGCCGACATTACCTTGGTGTCGGCTCGGTGTGGGTGGGTGCTGCATAAAATTATTATATACGGTACAAGTTATGTGGCATTTGGGTCGTTGAAAGGAAATGCAACGAAGACACGACTCTATCGTGCGACTGTAACGACTGCGGTCATGCGGTTTGAATAAGTAGGTAAGGCAGTTATAAAATATAAGAGCCGCAAATAGAGTGCGAATCCCATGAGCGGAGTTTCAAAAGGAAATAAACATGTCATTGTTCGACAGTTCAGAAAACGACATATATTTTAATATCATGTCAGTTTGTTTAATAAACTAGTTATATTGACGACGTAACTTGAAAGCTTCGTGCGTCACAACTGTATGTGATTAATAACTGCGGCTGACCCAAAATAAAAGTTAATGAAATAAATATAACGCATTCGGCCCGGAATAACCGTTCGGCGGTCGGCGGTCGGCGGTCGGGAGTCGGGAGTCGGGAGTCGGGACAGAAATAAGTGCTGATTTATTGCGTGTGCGCGTCGGCTCGCGTGTGACGTCACCGCCATCAAGCACCATGGCATACATAGTCCTCGGACCGAGGACAAGCTGTCCAGCGCTGCACGAGCACAGCGCCGGGCTCCATGGTGTGGTGACGCTGACCCCACAGTTCAACGTCTCATTCATATCTCACTTTACCAATGAATCATTGAATCCAGCGACAAGTTGGAGTCGCATTTGATATAGACGAGGTCTGTACCAATGATGGAAAATTAGAGTAGGTAAGAAGTCGTGGTTTTGTTGTGAAGTGCGACATTATCTCACAACGTTTGAAACAGTGCCGCTGATTACGATGTCCCAGGGACGCGGCCGAGCGGACACTAATTAATATGGATTGCCCTAACATATTACGCAGATGTTGACCGACCCTGTGCTCCGGCCAGGGCCGCTAATGACACGCCCCCGCCCGCCACTCTCATATCCCACTAATATATGAAGGTGCTCCTGATTGCTGTTCTGTGGGTACCATAGTAATAACCTTTACTTAGTATAGGTATGTAATCGCGCCGATCGAGTGCTCTATGGTGCGGAGAATGTAGTGGAACCCGTCGAGTCGGCCTCCGACAACTAAACTAATAGAGTTAGGTCGGCCTAAATGGACGTATCGGCAGGAGGTGACTGCACTCTCCGGTGCCGGGGCCGGTGCCGCGGTGTGCCCGCTCCCACCTACAGCTGACCGGTTTATTTAAGATCAATATGTGTGTTGGACATTGCTCGCCGCCAACATTCACTCGTCACTTATATTTTCACGTTCTACTTAATAACTATACTCGAGGATATATACCAGTGCCCGTTTATTTATATATACCGCCGCCCGCGTCTCTATACTCCACCTACCCTGTGCTCTATTTTGTTTATCTTTCACATGTGTACATTAAACGTACTCACACGACTTCTTCGTACCTCAATGACGATAAAGATAAGTAAATGCAAACATTACAATATTAATTATGATGCACAATTACTGGTTGCATTGCATTATCATGCATTACTTACGTAATTACGTTATTTGTTCGGCAACCCATATATATAGGCAGGCACATACTCGTATGTACTATGTTACCATTTTTTGTGTTAATACCTTGAAAGAGACATCACTAATAATCATCATCACGTTTTTGTTGCATGTTCATCATCATCATCAACAGCCTATTAATCTCCCCACTGCTGGGGCTCAGGCCTACCCTCTCAACGAGGGCGTGAGGGCTATAGTCCACCACGCTAGCCCAGTGCGGGTTGGTGGACTTCACAAGCGCCTAAGAATTTCTTCTTCGGCGTATGCAGGTTTCCTCACGATGTTTTCCTTCACCGTTTGAAAGCAGTCAGTACATGTACTTAAGTTTCGAGAAAAAACCTATTGGTACATGGCCCAGCCGGGGATCGAACGTCGGACCTTTCGATATGATAGGTCGCGTCTTATCCCCGAGGCCACTGACGCTCGGTACTACTTTGGTACTACTATATGTATATTCTGTGCTCTGGTGCAGACATATTGGAAATTGCCTATAAATACTCTGACAACTTATACATAAGTGCACTAAAAACTTTACACAACAAATAGGTATGTCACTTTTGATGTGATTTTGTATGACATTCATTACTAAGTGACTAGTTGGATTGGAGCACGAGGAGCCCTGCGGCCTGCGGGGTGGTACAGTCGACCGCTCGTCAATGGAACTTTGACCTCGAGCTGGCCTAGCCTATCAGGGAGTTTCAGTACAGGAGAGACCAGTTTATACTGGTTTAGTTTCCACTGACGTACCTAGCGGGCATAGTTGTTATACTCCGCTGTTGTAAGTACATTCTCGTTGTGGGCCAGCGGAAAGTTTCAAACATAATGTTGGAAGCATCCACAGTGTCAGTCCTGAGATGACTCCACCGGGATTATTGTTTGGCCTCCGCTTAATTAAACGCCTAGCGTAGGTAGGGGCGCGGGCGGGCGCCGGAGCCGCGTGACGCGACGAGCTGCTAATCGAACTATTGTATCTATCTTCCTCCCTGGAGGAGGGCGCCTCGCGCTCCCGGAGTGACGCATGAGCTGAGTGACGAGTGACGAGTGAAGTCCCCGCATTTTGTTTCCCATGCCGCCGTGAGCCGAGTACAGTACACCCACAGTTATATCAACACCGTATTGTTTGAGTTCGCTTCACAAACAGATCCTATTCGGGAACTCACACGACGAATTGACTTAACTTTTTTTTTCCGACTCAGCGTCGCGATGTCCAACAAGGTATAGGGAGGGGTTTTTAGTTATGTGTCCTACCTAATAGTAGACATGCCTACAACCCGTAGATAGATAATATGTGTAGTAGTCAAAGTCAAAAGTATTTTATTGCATGTAAGTACACTGGGTACATTTATACAACGTCAATTTTTTGTCTACCACCGCCTCCAAGGTGTTATATAGAGCTGGGAAGAAGAAGCGGCGCAACAAACTTCCGCAACACATCTTTTAAAATCGAGTTTATACATAACATTATTGTTTGTAAAGGTTGTGCGATAATTTTTTTGAAAGAGTCACAGAACTTACATTCTTTTTCAAATACATTAGATGTTATTGTTTTGAGATATAATTCGAATGGTTCCCCACCTCCGCAAGGCAGGATCCACTTTCCAGCACCCTGTATAGGCGTGGTAGGCCCACGTATCCAGAGGACTCCGTCGAGATGAACATACACTGAAAAACTTTACAGAAAATCCGTATTGCATCCTCCCCTCCCGCACCCCCGCGGCCCCCTCCATAGCTACAGTCATTTGAATGTTGTCTTTGTGTCACGCGGGCTATTTGTCTTCATCCACCCTGTTTCCGTGCCTCGCTGCGTCTATACAAACCGTGTTATATTGCTTACGTCGCCGTTTGCGAGTCACTCGGTGTTTGTCCGCCTGACGACCTCCTACGTAACCTAACCGGATACCAAACATCGTATTCGATCGACCAAATTATAGATAAATCTGAAAAATAATTCCTCGTTCGAAACCGGTGCCTATCGTAAAAAGATCATTTATATCTTCGTAACCGGTTACGTAGACGGCCGAAGGGGTGGCGGCCCGGCCCGCGCGACCGTCCTCGTGTTTTACGGCGCATTAAACTTTCACAGCAGGATTACTGATGAATTATGTATGCGGCTCCACGTCGCCGCGCCCGCCGCCCGCCGCCGCCGCCCGCCGGGGCTCCATACCCTCTTAGGTCAACCAACACATTGTTGGACAAAGTTAGGTAGGTTGGTAGTCCACCACGCTGGCCGCTGGCTGGCTCAGTGCCTATTGGTGGACTTTACACTAGCTTTAGAATTTATTGTTTTAGACGTGATACGTGCAAGTTTTCCCTCGCCACCGAAATGCCTGCAGCGATGTTTTCATAAACCTATACTTTACTTACAAATCTGCATTCAATTTTGTTTAATTAACGGTCCGAAGGGTTATTGACGTCAAATTCTTCCACTTCGTATAAATATCAATATGATTTTAAATATCAACTGAGTTTTGACTTAAAAGAGCAAAGAATCATACTCACGAACACGGAAAAAGCTCGCCATGGTTTTATAATGATCTGTTATCTATCATACTCCTATCTAGGTATATTTTAAGATGCGTAAATACGTACTTATACGTAAGTATACATATTTGTTTATTTTCTGCTTCCCTTCCCCGGCTCACTGTTCTCGACCTCGATCTGCATACAAATAGCCTGTGTTATGGAGATGAACATAGTTTTTCCGCGGAAAAGTGAGTTCCTGCGGGACGCAACAAGTTAGTCCTGCAACGCAACAACCTGGAACCTACCAGGTAAAGGTAATACATACGGTACTTACATCTTTTATCTACATTTGACCGAAATATCCCGAAGTGTGAAGTTATACTCGTTCAGTTTGCTATTGCTCTACCCCCGCCCCCGCCCCCGCCCCCGCCCCCGCCCCCGCCCCAGCCCCCGCCGACACCCGCGCGGCCGACCATCGTCCAACTCTCCTTGTACCATCAGCGGGCGACCAACCGGTTTGTACAGTATGTGTAGTGACGGGTAGAGCTGCGATCCGGTCGTACCACCACTTTACACGCATGGCTCGTCGTGGGGAAGTCGCGACTATTATGTCGATCCCCGGCTGGGTAATGCCATGTATCGATGGGGTTTCTCGAAAGTTAAGTACATTTACTGACTGACTGCTCTCAAACGGTGTAGGAAAATATTGCGAGGAAACCTGCATACGCCGAAGAAGAAATTCTTAGGCGCATGTGAAGACTACCAACCCGCACTGGGCTTGAGCCCCAACAGTGGGGACATATTAATATATAGGCTATAGATTTGATTTGAAACACATACAATGGGATTGACTGTGAGCCTGTAAGCCGACCGGCTCTCCTCCCCATGACACCGGTATGACCGACCACCCGCCACCCGCCGCCGCATCGCCGTGCCGCAGGTGGCGCGCAGCTCGGCGGCACAATGCGGTGCCAGCTGCAGCGCCCGCGTCTCCGCGCATACAATTTACCCCGTTAATAGATTTGCATAACAGTGGCTCCCTCCCTCCATAAGCATTCGCAATACAATACCAATACGAAGTGACAAGTATTTTATTTCCTTGCGCTGATGCACCAGACCTGTTTTGTTAATAGTTACGTGTTTACGTCGTATCGTCACGCGGTAGGGAGCGCACTGTATGACGGACAATATTATGAAATCATGCGCCAACCTTTATCACTGTCATCTTGATCTAATGTGTATTGAGAAACTTGTTTTTAATAACATTCCCTATAGTTCCCGATATTTGTTTAAGTATTCCCGTGTTTAGGCAACGATTCCAGGCACAATGTACCTAACTCCAGGCCCAAGCATGTTGCCCGACGGTAATAAATAGATACTGGGAACGGGAATGCAGGAACACCACGACGCGCAACGACCACACACACATGCTCGTGTGTGTGACATGCGTGACACGGTCACGGTGCTGTATGGGCCTGCACCGCTACATTGCAACAATAGTTATTTGTGCAACGAGAGAGCGGAGCGGAGCGCGGCCACGCGGAGGATTCTACAGTTGAATCACAAGCAAGTGGCAGTCGTGAGCGTACAGCGCGCAATGTCTCACTTACATCACCATTGTTTTGTTCCTATCGCTCGCTGTTTTCGTAGCAAAGTGAAAGAGACAGAGCAAAATTAAGTTCAAATACCTATTTCGAATGTTGTGGTCAGGCCCGACCCGGCCCGGCCCGGCCCGGCCCGGCATGACAGATGACAACTTGCGACATTCCACATTCAATCGCATTGCCTCATTTAGAGAGCAAAAAGCACTATAGTATATTGTGCATTTAGGGTATTAAGTAGGATATTACTAACGAGAGTCTGTTAGAAGCCCGACGCCGAAGGCGGAGTGATTTTAATGACTCGAGTTTGTAATAACCCTTACTACCCGTGATGCACACAATGTTTTTCATCACATTTTGCGAGGAAATAAATACCTACGACACAAGGGAACAAATCTATTTTCTTTAGACTTTGCCGGTAACAAATTTTCACTAAGCAACTGAGCCGCATTCACTCTATCCGATGGTGTTAATGTTGTTGTTGCACTTTCAGACTCGGATTCTTCACATGACATAGACATATTTTTATTGTTTGTTTCTCTGTTTATTTAAACTATAGGTCACAACTACAGGTAGTTTATTAAAACAGTTTTAATATTGCCGACTTTTTCAATAGAGCTTCAAGTTTTTATATATACAGTTTTACGGCCAATTGGAAACAAGTACTTAAACGCCAAGTCGTAGTTTATAATTACGAACACATGAAACCGCAGCACGGCCTCCAGGGCACAACTACTTTTTCAATGAAGCTTCCACAGATAATGATAAAAAATGCGTTTAGAAACTAAAAAGGCGAAAGCCCATACAGCCAGTTTTTATCGATTTTCAAAATAAAATTCACTTTGTTTGATTTAAAATCTTCTTAGTGTGGAATGTCATACCTGTTTGCTATAAAGTTCCTTCGACTGAACGCCATTTTTTAAAACTACACATTACAGCCCTAGGGGTATAATTATGTAGGCATTTTCATTATTCCCGGGGGTATAATATAGGCCATTGTGTTTCTGTATGCATGCTTATAATAAGCCCCTTAACGAGCAAGTGTGATGAAAAGTATATTTGTTGGTCGCTCGTGTGCTGTGTGACAGACAACGCCTCACTAACTGATTAAGTACAGTTATTCAGTTATTGCTATACCTAGGCTACCACGTTATCAAGTTTGGTGGCTACCTAACATTAGTGACTCAGCCAATGCAACTGAACACTTTTCACAAATAAAATGTTGTAGTTCCCATCATCATCATCACCAGCCTTCACATGTCCCCACTGCTGGGGCTCGGGTCCCATGCGTAGCTACAACGTGGAGACTTGGATAGTTTGTATTGCACATCGCTAATGTCAGGTAGTGGCTACCCGAGCTGCCCGCCCGCGCCCGCTTGATGACGGGGTATGATCGCGTGCGGTCTAACCTCCCGGCCTCCCCCGTCATTGGGACAACGTGTATCCTGCCGTCTCGTCTATGCGGTTCCTTTTCTTTTTTTACTTTTCTACTGTGAGTGTTGTGATGAGTTCATGTAATATTCACGATCCCATTAACTAGTAATAGCGACGGCAAGGTTCGAGTTACTTTCCGAGCAAAAATGTTAGGTAATTTTTTGTTGGACGTTAGCTTACCCTTTTCAATAAATCCGCGCAGTGATTATTTATTATTCCGACTGACGTTATACCAACCCCACTTATCCCCGAACCGTTATTCCATTGTACATTAACCCAACAATAAGCCGAGGGATCGAGCGCCCGCGCCCGCGCTGCGCGTACGCACGGCGATATCACAAATATGTGAACAAACACAGTCGACCGCACGTCAGTGCAAACACTTTGAGCTGGGTAAGTTGAGCTGGCTTAGGCTAGTAGCGAGTTTCAATACCGTTTATACTGGTTTAGTTTCCACTGCCGGGCTTTTTGAATTAATAATATGAATTGAGAGAGACACTCCGGCTGTGTGATGCCGTTCCACTCCCGCGCCGAGATGCCCTTGTTGGTCCACAGGTGGGCGACGGACCAGCTCGCTAGTCGGTAGCACACGGCGCGGAGCATGGAGCGGGGTCGCGTACGTTACTTCCCACATCGCTCCGCAGGCGCAGGTGCCGACCGGCGCCGCGGGCGCAAGGGGCATGAGGTTCGCCTTTCGTACATTTGTATGCAATAACATTAAATAAACATAAGAGTCATAAAAAGGTATAATTATAAACTATTAGACACGCAACTGACGTAGGACAAAATATGTAAAATGTAAATAAATACATTTATGCGAATACCTACCTCGTGGTGCATATTAAAAAGATATGATGCATAATGCATCATACGCCACGTCCCGCGGCGCCGCTCCCCACGCATGCAACAGTGCTTCTCGCAGCGACACCAGCTACCTACTTTGACCTGGAGCAGGCCTGGCTTATTAGGGAGTTCCAGTACTATGAGAGACCAGTTTACACTGGTTTTGATTCCACTGACGTGCGGTCGACCGTACCTACTCACCGGTTACTCGACCAGGAGCCCTATTTTTGAATCGCTGTTCTCGCTTCGAGCAGTCGACTCTACTAATTTTCCTTCGACATCCGATATAAAAATCAGTAGAATCGACCGCTCGAAACGAGGAGAGCGAATCAAAAATTAAGCTCCTGTAGCCCTATTTTTGAATCGTTCGCTTCGCTTCGAGCGATTGATTCTACTAATTTTGTATGGATTTTGGAGCGAAGCGAGTCATTCAAAAATTGGTTATCTGCGCGGGCTCTAGCCGGCCGGCTCGCCCCCTCACGCATCAGTTCCGAGCGTCCACGCCGCGCCGCGCCGCGCCGCCGGTCCACTGACATACCACCGCGACGCCGACGACGCTCGCTTCACTCTAGTCTACATAATTAATTATACCTTGTACTTGCTTGTACTAGGTACTAAATAACGATCTATTAATATTAGCATCAGCGTAGGAGTGAGTGCACCGCGCCGCGCCGCGCCGCGCCGCGCCGCTCGCAACAAAACAAATCAAAATGGAAATAAAGCAACAGTATTAGCATAACAAACAGCGGCGCGGACAATAATAACATTTTAATTTTCAGTCGGCCGATTATTGTTTATTCAGCGGGCGAGGTGGGCGGGGCGGGCGGGGCGGGCGGGGCGGGTGACACCGGACAATACCTAACACCCTCTAACAAACAAAAGCTATAGCATAGCGTTTAACTTGAGCATTAGATTAGAAACCACGCAGGTTTCCATATTAAACGCATCCTATACGTACGCTCGTTCACCCGTAATGGTGCGTTTAAGCAATAAACACGCCAACAAGCGGACAGACAACACCTTCAATTAATATAATAAACAGGCGGTGGGGGACACCCACCGCAGTGAACTGGTTCCAAGTTACTGAGAGAAAGTCCACTTAAAAGTTGTGAGAAGATCCCCGATCCACTGATCCGATGATGACTTCAAACAAACAGGAGTTAACACGACGACAGAGGATTCATTTATTTGATCCAATTCGGGCTCGCCAAGTTTGAGCATAACATTATGTGCTCACCGCACACCGCACACCGCACACCGCCCCCTCAACAACACACCCAATGCAGACAAAAGTAGTGCTTTAATAACATTAAATTAAATACCATTCAAATATCTACTTAAATATTTATTAAACAAATACACAAATGTGTTTCTAATCTCATATGGTTTTTAAAGTCATAATCTCCAAAATATCAACAAGTCATGCAGTACAGCGGTCTACAATCTAATTACTAGTTCAATTCAATAGATTCAATTGAACACAACTTTGCGAGCCGGCCTCCTAAAATAGCAAGTGGAGCCAGTCAGTGCCGCTCCCTATAGTTAGATACATGCACCCAACATACATTGACAACATGCCAATGCTGTGAAAGATAACATATAAAACTGTACTATTAACCTGTAGCGCGTGTGCAGAGTGTGTGTGTACGCTTGTGTAGTACGTACAGTGCTTGAGTGGCTTCTAAGTGTACATGGGAATAACAAGAACATTCTCTGTTTCATCGTCATCAAGTTTTTAACGCAGTCTTTCGTTGTTTTATATCATGAATGCGAACGGGAGTTTACTGTAAAGTGGTGGCGCGATAGAGTGGTGTTTGTTATTAGCGAACCAAGCGTGCGTATACGTACGTACGCAAGGACTGTTACTTCTGTTGTATGATTCTATGGTGTACATTATGTTGTGAGTTGTTTTTAAATAGCGGTTTAGAAAATCTTGAATGAAAAAAATTTGCTACTAGGGGGCCGCGAGAACCCACTAAAGAGATAATATCTCTATGAAGAAAATAATGTTGAGGAATAAAAGATTACCCTCGAGTCTAGCACGGTTCGCGGGTTAAGCTTACACCATTATGTATAATATGATATAGTCAACAATAAGTATGTCTTTGGAATTTTGTACACAGGCAGGTAACAAGCCGGCCGGGCCCGCGCCCGCCCCCGCCCCCGCCCCCGCCCCGGGCCCTCCCGGCACCCCTGTCATGTGACTCCACTCGTGCACTCGATCACATCACTTGTGTTTCATCGGGCGGGTGCCGCACGAGGAGCCAGGAGCTCTTGTTTTGAATCGCTCTCCTCGCTTTCTATATATTCTACTGATTTTTGTATCGGATGTCGATGGAAAATTAGTACAATCGACTGCTCGAAGCGAAGCGAGCGATTCAAAAATAGGTCTCCTGGAGCCGACGGCCATTTCTCCCGCTGCTAATTAACTGTCAGCGTCCGCCCGCACGCGGGCCGCCCGCCCTCACCGCGCGCGCGCGCGCGCCACGCACGTGTGCTCGCTCCCTGGTGCACATTTTGTACATCCTCCATAACTGTATCACAATTAATTTAGTCGCGACACAGCGCTGATAGCGGTAAAGAACTGATACACAAACTACACACCTATACAACTTCTACAGGCGAGGCTACCTGGCCCGCACCGCACCGCACCGCACCGCACCGCACCGCCGCGGTAGCAAATAGAGACGGTCTCGTTCTGTGCTCTACATGTTTGTAAGTCAAGCTAGAGGGCGAAGTAAACAAAACATGTTTGACTTTCACTCGCGTCTACCTACCTGTAGGTAGCAGCCGACCAGCCGACCAGCCGCTAGCCGGCACCACGTGGCTTAGATAAACTCATTTCTTACCGGATACAGCTCCTCGTACACCTCGCAATATTCTGCTGGTACTCAAGCGACACATCTCGATGTCGGAACAGGAAAAACACAGTTGTAGCAAACGGGTACGGGGAACGGGTTATGGTTGGTGTAATAAATGTTCACGTCCAGCGCTCGCCCGCGCCCGCCCCGGCCTCCTGTGAGCCTATGTCCAGCGGTGGTCGTCGAAGAGCTGATATGGTGATGATGTGAACATTACATTGAATTTTTTGTACAGTGGACAATAAAAGTATGCGTTTAAGTTTAAGTCAAATGGATTCGTAGTCAATAAAACTAAGAAACTTGGAGTGGAATGTGATCTACGCACCGTCCGCGTCGCCGGCGGCGCGGCGCCACGGACGGTGACGTCACCACACCACTCCGACGTGAACAGAGCCGCAGTTCCAATGTCCTCGAGCGCGGCGCGGCGCGGGCGCAGCACTCGCAGCACTCGCAGCCTCGCAGGGCTTCGCTACACAACTTTCTCCATTAACTAATGACTGCAATATCCTTCGAAATAATATGTACGGCCGTTACGGCGTCATACCATAATCTATTGTATCGCATGTTATTGTCAAATAGTACACTTACACTATTGTGGAAGTATGCTATTACATAATGTTATTTTATTACATGCAATACCAAATCGCCGAAATTTACATTCCGACGTGCATCGATTTCAGATAAGTCATACTGGCGCCACTGACGCGCGACGTGCGACAGTGAGTGAGGCCGCAGCAGCCGCATTGGTCAATAACTTTCACACCGCATTGTGATGCCGGCCCCATCGTGCTGCGCCGCCAGCGAGCGACACTCGCACCCCGCCTCCCGCCCCCCGGCCCCGTCACCCCGTCACCCCGTCACCCCGTCACACACACACACACACACACAGTGTCCTCGAAAGCGGATTCTTTGTTCATCATCGAGTGCGTGGCCTTTTATGTATTCAGTGGTGACGGTTGCACTTTGCCGGCGTTACATTGTCTCCGTCGCACCCCGGCCCGGCCCGGGCCCGGCCGCGACAGGTTACACTGAGAGGTGTGATACGTACCTACTATAAGGTACGTCACACGTATATTATCACAGGGAGCTACGTAATGTTATTATGTTGCTATTTCCCGGTGCGTAATATTTGAACACATAAAAACATGTAGCGCCTCGATAAATCCCGCATCCCATGTTGTCACCATTACGTGCGTCGCTGGCGGCTGTCGGCTGGCGGGGCCTGACGGACGGGCTCGCCCTCGAGCCGCTCAGTTAATATTCCCGCGCCTCCCACAAATACACACAACACGGCCCTTGGTGCTAATGTCAACACATAAATCTCAGTTATCGGCGCCCGTCGCGTGCCCGTGGCGTGCCCGCGCCCGCCCGCCCGCTGGCGACATCGTCTCGGGACTCGGCGCAGACGATAACAAAGCAATGCTAGGTATGTTAATCTACACGTTGCATTGTTTTGTTTCTTTTCTAAAAACCAGCTGAGTGGGTGGACCAAGTATGGTCTGACAGTAGTTTCAAAATTAACGAAAGTGCCTATTAAATTTTCATATTCTAGTAGGTATTAACGTTACGAGAATTTTGATAACAAGCCAAATTGCATATAAAGATTGATATCTATAATCTAATGCACTCGTCCTCTTCAGTCAAAAGAATCGCGTTCTAAATATTGTCGTTCCTAAAGTATGTGTGAGTCTGTGAGGTGACGGTGACGGGGAGTGGATGGAGCGCACAACAAGTCCATTCCCCCGTCGTCGGCTGCTCGTTATCTCCCGGCGCCGGCGCCGTGACGCACGCGCCGCTCGTCCCGCCCGCCGCCGCCCGCCGCCGCCCGACGACGGACCCACAAACAGCTCCTCTTCACCATCTCGCGGCCAACCATTACTCACGGTACATTTTTAGTTTGCATGCCCAGTGCGTTCCTAACAAATACACTCCGTTGTTTATTATTTGTTTCGGTCAGTCAACATTATGATGAAGTGGTAGTGAGTCGTTCGTCGTTAGACCCCACAACCGAATGTTGTGGTAGTGGTAGTGAAACTTCCACTGCTGCACACGAGACGGTTGACGCCCACCTCAGAACACTTACCTACCTAGCTACCTATAGGTAGGTACTGATTTCCTTGCGAAGTGTTCTTCACCGTAGTATATACGCAACTGTCCGAAATAGGTACTCACAACGCGATCTGACCACGGACACTGGACCATTTAATACAGGGAGTGATAACGATACGTTAATTTCTCTTTTATATAACTTATAATATTGTTATACATATTTTGTATATTTTAATATCTTGATATAATGTACCTACTAGACGCAGTGCTGATTCTTCCACTTTTCGAGGTGTCACATGTTTTTAGGACATGTTTACTTTTAGTGATTAGGAAGGTGCTTGAGAGGCTGCTGCAGCCCGAACTGGTGAATAATATTTGTATAGATGATGCGCAGTTTGGCTTCCGTCCCGGGCTCTCAACGGATTCAGCAATAGTCAGCTTAAAGCACGCAGTTAACCATTATGTTAGCCGTGAGACTTCAGTCTATGCGTGCTTCCTGGACCTGAGTCGCGCATTTGATCTAGTCAACTATGAAGTTCTCTGGAGTAAATTGCGCGACTCGCAGGTCCCTAAGGAAGTGGTGAATCTGTTATGGTTCTGGTACGGGAGCCAAACGAAGTTCGTGTGGTACAGCATTTCAGGTATCTTGGTCACATACTGACTCAGGATCTAAGGGATGATACGGACATTGAGAGAGAGAGGCGGGCGCTGTCGGTCAGATGTAACATGCTTGCTCGCACGTTTGGCAAGTGTAGTGAACACGTCAAAATAACGCTCTTCAAAGCGTATTGTCAGTGTTTCTACACTTGCCAACTTTGGACCAACTTTCTGCGAAAGTCGTATGGCGGCATAAGGGTGCAATACAATGATGCATTTCGCATCCTTATGAGACTGCCACGCTACTGTAGTGCATCAGGCATGTTCGCTGACCGACGAGTGCCCGACTTTTTTGCTATTGTCAGGGCTCGTATCGCTTCCTTCTGGGATAGGATCGTCGTTTGCAGTGGATCCCCAGGGCCCATTGTCAAATACTGGCTATCTGTGCACCAGGGCCAGAACAGGAAATGAGTGTCTAAATTGTATTTTATGACTTGTGTGTGAATGTGTAAATTTTTAATTGTATTTAATTTCTATTTTTATTTTTACTTTTATTCGAATTAGTTTTTAAATTATTGTATATGGGTTTTTTATGCCTGAAATAAAACATTTATTATTATTATTATTAAGATCATTGATACACCATGTGATATGCAAATAAATGAATTATAACTTTAACCGGCCGGTAATCCAAAAAGTAACGTTTGATATTAATATTATTGAAATGCGAATCCATTACTTCCATTCGTAGAGAGCAGGCGTTATATTTAACAACCAGGGGGCCCGGCCGCCCACCAAAGAGATCCTAACTCTATGTATCTAACAAACTGTCCTGTCATACATGTACTACTGTGTGAAAGTGTCATCATTTAAGTATATGTACTGCACGAGTGTGTGTGTGTGAGTGTGTGTGCACCGTGTCAATGCTGCGTCGATGCGATTCACACGTTCTGTATAATGTAGTCGGCCGGCATGCAGTGCTTGGAGTGCGTGGAGTGCGTGCTGCGCGGCTGTAAGTGGATGCGCCTCCCACTGCTCCGCTAATGCACTGAGAGGCCCTTCGTCCAACGCTTGTGGTGTGCTCGAGGCGCGATAACGAGCTTATCGCGCGGTGATGGACTGCTCCGCCACAGTAGGTTATCTGTGCCCGGCGCCGCAGCCGCCGTCAGCTGGTCACCACTACTGCTCGGCTCCCACCACCACTCTGCTGCAACCTGTATCTATGGTTAGTTTCCGGCGCCCGGCCGGTCCTCATATGATGGAAGACGCGTGCTTCTCGATACAACTAAAGTTAATAGTAGAATGCTAGCCAAGGGCTATGCAGCATTTACACCCAAGAAATCGAGATATTGAGACGCGAGAGCGAGCGAGGGCGCATATAGTTCGAGGGTGCAATCGGTGGTTTAAACACCCGAGTTAAACACTCTGCTTTTCATCACGCATGCGAGGGAAATAAAAAAGTCTGTTGAATAAATATCTCAAATGAAAAAAATTCATCTCAAACTTCTGGAGATTTTTGTTTTAGACATTGTTACAGATTTACTATCACTAATTTTGCTGAGTGCTTTGTTAAATCCGGCGTCAAATCCATGTCTTCATCACTTGAAATCGTCTTTTATTTTAGAGTCTTGAAACAGGAAATCTGACAGCCTACGCGTTCGTTATCATATCTGTGGCGCGCGGGCCGGGGTGCGGGGGGCGGGGGACACATTCCGGCGCTGTCTGTCTGCTGATCCGAGTTGCATGCCCCGGCCCCGGTCCGTAGATAACCTATTGAGTTCCTTTGTGCGTGCCGTCCACAAAGGAAACGCTGATCAATTCAACGAAATGGTGCGGCGCCGACCTGTGCGGGTCGGGTGTGTGCGTGTGTGCGTGTGTGCGTGTGTGAGCACTGAGCCGGCTACATAAGTATAATGTATTAATCATTTTAAAAAGGTTGTAAGTACTGTTTTATTGCGGTGAGGTCATCTACTCATCCTCATTACCTAGCAGCCACCACCACGCGACAACCACTCCAATGAGGGAGTTCTGCGCCCGTTATAATGTACACACCTGTACACACCCGCCACACGGCGCGCACGCATCGCTCTACATCTCTGCCCGTATACATTTAGTTATGAGGCTCGCAAATAAAAGCGCCAATGAACATTGTCGAGCAGCTCCCAGTACGTGGCGGGGCGGGCGGAAGGTGCGTGGAGGCCCCACGCGATGCATAGCCGCCTGCGGAACGATTAAGGTACCAATATACGGTACCGGTAACTGCCACACTGCCTGCCCTCTCGAGTCAACAACCTGCCATACACACTTTTCTCCACTTAGTCCACAATATGGCAGCCACTATTCGCTGACATGTTGGCTGGCGCTCGACAAGTACTCTCGCGATAGTTCTTTTTACAGAATGGAGTTTCATGCAAATATAGCTGGCACGTTAAAGTATAGCAAAATACATACGTACCGTTCGGTGTACACCTACGGAGTAAGCCGCTAGCCTCAATACATTTTCCAATAGAATTTCATTATATTGCTGAGTGAGAATCGGAATCGCGGCAGAGGGGGAGGGGGAGACTCGGGGGGGGGGGTATTCGTCTCTCTTTCGAGACACGTCGCCTTAACGAGCCTTTGAAGTGCACACAAAGGACATTTATCCGCGCCCCACCGCCCCACCGCCCCACCGCCCCCCCGCCCCACCGCCCTACTCACAAATTCCCGAACCTCGCTAAATAATTTAATGTTTGAGCCGACTACATCATAAGACGTTGATAGGAACATTTGAGATTTTTTTATTCCTTGTAGGTAGTCATTTAATTTCATACAGTTAGGATCTCTTTGTTGGGCGCCCGTGCAGTAACTTTTTATTCGTTCATGTTTAATTTCGTGTACGTCGGTAGTACCGACGTCACTATACCGTACGTGAGTCATGAGAGCCTCTACCGCCACCGTCGACAGCTGCACCAGCTGCACCAGCTGCTGGCAAACAACCTCGTCCAAGAAATCTGTCCTTTGTAAAGATAATGTTATGTCGCTACTTACTCTTAAATATCTACCTACTAACTTACTCATATACCTACCTACCTACCTACTTTACTTGTCGATACTTGGCCCTCCGTTCTCTCTGCCCCGTGCCCACCCCGTCAGGGACATAGCGTGAAGACATATATGTATGTACTTCTATATGGTTGGTTGGTTGGTGGTGATGCGAGCCCTTTGTCGCGAGTGTGGAGTGAAGCAAGCAACACGCGCTAGTGGGCAAGGCTCATCGACTGCAGCGTTCATTAGTTTTTAACTAATAACTTACTTCAAACAGGAAGGCTCTCAAGTGCGTGCAAAGTGCACGCAACCCGACACGTGCCGGCGCACAGTTGTACGTAGCGTGGGTGCCACTTGTTGGTTCAACTTGTTACGGAAGAGCTTTCGTTGAATGACATACTTAATGTACCTACTTAATTAATATACCTAAATGCAAGGAGATTCGAACCTCTTTTGTCGCGCACGCGCTCCCTGTGGAGATCGCATCTTGCAAATTTAGTATGGGAAACGATGAAAAATTCTGTGTCAAAATCAGGGGGGGTGCGGACAAAAGAAGCGGATTAGCGGGAGGAAGTTGCTCATACGAATTTATATGGAGTTTGAAAATGAGAATGTGTGAGTGAGTCATTTGGCACGATTTTGGCACCCCCTAAAATGATTTTGTTACTCATCCATATGGGAGTAACTTTTTTTTAAATTCATGCCTAAATGAGAGCCATTTTATAATGTTCGAGAATACGATTTGAAACAAAGAGAGCGCCGGCACGAGCGAGCGGGTGCCGAGGTGCCGGCACAATGCCACCAACATGTAGGTGAATGTGTTATTTCAAATTTATGTAATTAATTTGTTGTCTGTCACCCATCAGCCAGCTAATCCTTCCGAACCCTTATAATGATTCGTGTTTTGTGTATGAACGTACAAGATAATGTGGCTATAGCTGCATTATATGGTAGGTGCATTGTTTGTGCGTGCCTTTGAATGGAAACATAGATATGTAAGCGATTTACTGCGTTGTTCTGGGCATGAGTACCTCGCTGGTTGTTTGTTCCAAACGTGGATGGGCTGCAGTCTCGCGCACGCGCACGTCCTCGAGACTCGCGCCACTGCTCGAGCACGACACCAGCGAGTGGTGCCACTTAGCGGCGAGCGGCGGCCGAGCAATTACAAATGTGATGACCTGTTTATTACCTCGCCTCCCCCTACAATACCTACTCAATCTGTTTGTTTGCGTACGTACGTACGTATCTAAGTGATATAACAATAATAAACAATTCTTCTATTAATTTCATTTTAGATACAATACATGTCATAGCAACACTATCGTAATCAATCATAATAAAGTAAGAAGTAGGTATTATTTTTCAAAATGTCCGGGTTCGATGCCCGAGTAGTGTATGAATTATTTTAAATCTTTTGTTATGTCTAAAATTTGTTTAATCGTATGGCGTTCACTTAAAAAATAGGTAAGATTAGCTCACAGGTCAACATTCATTTTGTTCTGGAGCCAGTCGGCCGCGTCAGGTGTGAGCTCGATCAGGTCGGCAGGAGATCCAGGGGAGGCACGCAGCGGACAGCGCTGGATGATGTGTTCCACCGTCTAAAATGGACGACATGGTCTCTGACGGACCTCACCACACTGACCCATCTCGATGCGCCGCCGCCCGCCGCCCGCCGCCCGCCGCCCTGTGCATGGTACCATGGTCCTGGGACCTACAACAGTATTGTAGTCCCTTTACCAGCCCACCGCCGCGCGCCGCCGCCGCGCCGGGCGACTCGTCTGAGCGCAGCATACACTAAACACTTCATAAATAAACTCCACCATTTCCTCCCACGGTTATTGCTTGAGGAAATAGCAACATCCCTCCCCCTCTCGCCCCGGAAGTTGCCCGACCGACCTCCAACAAGCACACGGCTCGACCTACCTACTTAAGTTATCTCTCCTACCTAAGTACATAGTCAAATGAGCCACGTCACTTGTGCGCCGCGTGTGTAGGTCGGCGCGGCGCGCCGGCCGCAGGTGGTCCCTCGCCCCGGCTTTATGGCCGCTATAATTCGTAAAGCTTTCCGTCCTGAGTGCGAGCCCATAAAAGGGCCTGTAATCTCTGCTGCACCCGGCAGGCGGCGGGCGGCGGGCGGCGTGCGAGCTGATACACTCACCTACCGCACGCACCTAGCAAGCACCACTGACTGCGCTCACCGGGCGTTATTTTAATAGGTATAAGTGCTCTGGATAATAGTCTTACAACAATTTGTATGGTAACCTCTGACACCCTGTCGAACGGCCGGGCCGGGGGGTCGGAGGGTCGGGCCGTGCGTGCGGTTTCTGTTTATTGTCTGTTTAGTGTCTATCACAGTTGTCTATGTTTATTCGGCTCCCGCGCGCGCGCCTGCGTCTGCCGAACACGAGCTCCACCGACGTATTTAAATGACCTGATGAAAACCCCAAAGTAAACACACAGTTCCCACATCCCCCCCTCCGCGCACGCACCAGCATTCCATCTCCAATCTATCTAAAGCAGCAGCGGCTAAAGCGCACAATGGCAGCGTATTCGTAATGTGTCCGCCCCGACCGACGACCGGCGACCGGCGACCGGCGACCGGCGACCGGCGACCGGCCGGCCGCGGCCCGCGCCGCCGGACAACCAACCACATGTAACAATGGCGGGCGGTGGGTTCCCCCCGCATCACTTGCGCGCCATCCCCTCCTCATTCTCACACCACTCCATATATGTAGTTTTATTTAATATACATCATCTTATCTTTAGACACGTGGGTGGGGTGCACTTAGATACCTACGTCTACTACTTACTACTAGTTGTTCATTAATACCCGGGTACTTGTTGTACAAAGTTAACAGATCCAAGCAACTTAACACAATGAAACCATCATCTGTGGGTATCCCGGGCAGAGCACTGCAATGTTGGTGAAAGGAATGCGCGGCTACGACACAGATTCGCGGACGCGGGCGAGCCTCGGCCACCAGCGGACGTTGTCGCTGCACGCGACACAGTTCTATCTCCATAGTCCGATAGCGCTAGGTTTTGAGGTTTCAAAAATACTAAAGTTGTTGGTTTTTCGCATATAGTTTCCGGACCATTTCCCCGACCTAATACCTTAATTTGTGTCATCCTAGGTATTTGCTTAGGTAGATATTTAGGTATTTGTCTTTTTGAACAAAATCGGACTAAAAGAAAATTAGAGATGAAAATTTTTCTTTCATGTTAATAACCAAGTAGTAGCCGATGTACACAGGCTTTTTGTGTCATCTCTGTCCACGGGAACACTGTTTTTTAACCAGTACGTAACACGTCGCCTAAATAGCTCCAAAAGAATATTACAATCGGTTAAATAGGTGTCACTCGTTTTAGATCACTGGTATCTGTTGTTCAAAACATTTTGTGTCGAATTCATCCACGGTATCTGCAGCTTTTCTATTTTTTTTTTACAACACCATGTAAAAGTCACAAAAGAAAATGCAAGTTATTAGAGTTTACGTCTTTATTATTATTATGGTGTAACGAAACTCTATTCATAATTTGTGTCGTTTTTGTCAATGGAATCTTTTATTTAATAATAAAAACGGGAACGTATTCGAAGGCAAGGCAAGCGCGGGCGCGGGGGGTGGCGGGGCGCACGCACACCAGCCGGCCAGAGACAGGCGCGCGGCGCGCGGCGCGTGACACTCGGTGCAAGCGAGTTGAAACAAGTCCGTATTTTTTCGGTCTCATTGATTTTATGTGAAATAGCATAGTAAAATGAAGGTTGAAAACCATGAATTTTAAAAAATTGCTACTCGCGCGACCAAAGATATTTTATACTTCTTTTTGAAAACAATAAATGTGTATCTGGTTTCGGTTTAGTCCCGACTCGCTCCCTTCCCATCTCGGCCCCAAGAAATTATATCTACAAAAAATTCCCAACTCGGCCCAATGCCATAAATCACTACCTACATGGTACAGTCACGGACGGAATAGAAGTCAAACAGTTTTTAAAATAATTTGTTTAATATGATTAAAATAAAATAAAACCGAGTAGGACTCGCGCCTTGGCGGTTTCGTACAAATTTAATTAAAGAAAAATTAGAAAATAGTTAATAAAATTTGTAGTTAAGTATGTCACAACTTAAGTGGATGACTTTTTCATACGCAAATAATAATAAAGTTTTTATTTGTTAAGTGATGTAACTACAAATTTACGGTTTTCGGATTTTTTCCTTTATTTGTGCTATAAGACCTTGCCCGTTCAATAAACCATTAAAGCGCATTCTCGAAAGGAAATTAATTATAATAAAAATAATCGGTAACCTTTTTCTTCTCAAAACCCTATCGAACAGCTCAGCAAACCATTCCTAAGAGGTAACTCTATGAAGAGGTTACCCATTCGACTTTCGAGCAAATTTGGTCTTTATTTTAAGCACATAGAGACTTTTCGTTCTGCGATGAGGCGGCAAGCGCCCGGCAAAACTTTGACGTTGCCGCCACTGCGAGTACCTTACCTATCTTAATTACATTGTTCGGAAAGAATATCACGCGTGCAGGGAGGGGCGGGGCTTTATTTATTTAACATTACTCCTTGACATAACAATTTTGCAAAGGAACATTACAGAGAATATCGAATAACGAGTATTCGTTATTAATTAAGTTAATTAGTATTAATTAAGTCCAATCCGACGAGGCACTATCCGACCTCGGTGTGCCTCAAGGCTCGTGCCAGTCGAATACCACATTTGCCCTACTGCTCAACGACCTACCTCCAGCAGTAGCCAAGGCGGAGGTATACATGTACGCAAACGACGTAGCGGCCCTAGTCACAAAATCAAACGTCGTATTGTTGAAAGAGAAGCTGGTCAAGACAGCCCAACAACTACTGGACTGGTTCTAAGCCAATGGGCTAGCCCTTTATCTACAAAATGCCTGCTACATCCATTTCAACTTAGCAAATATGACGCGAGATCCCATATCGGACGAAGTTCTAGCTTGATAGGTTCACAATAGGATATAACGTTGATGCGATGACTATGCAATCACGTACGTATAAGGTTAAGACAAGAAGCCAACTAAACTAAAGAAAATCCAGAAACTGTCCTCAGTCCTCGCAAGCGCAGTCGCAGGCGCAGGCGGGAGCGCGGGGTAGGTACCTAATGTTTGCTGTCTAGTTGAAAATATTAACTATTTAAAGGGTTAGTTCTATGTAGAGTTTGCTGTTTAAAGGCTTAGTTAAAATAAATGAGATAGCAGTTGAATTTGGTGAGAAACGTCAATGGGAATGCAATATTAGAGGTACGGATAGCGCGGGACCGGTCGTCGTGCAGAGCCTTGGGGGATAGGCCGTTGTCCAGCAGTCTTCCGGCTGTTATGATGATGATAACGAATTTTTCATCCACATATATATTTGACAGCAATCCGATACTATTTATATATTCATTCATGTCTTTTTTTGTCAACAGTAGGTACTCACCTAAACTATACTAGTGGTTCTGTGAGAACAGTAGACTTCGCCAGCCCATATAAACCAAACCTAAAAGAAACCAACAGAAGTCAACTTTGCAGTTGGAGACAGATTATGTACTAAAGTGACAAAAATTAGCACTTTAAGTTTAATATTTCGCAAACGGATCCCTGAATCAAAAAATGTTTTCCACACACCCGCAATATTTTTGAATGACCTATCCAACGATACCCCACACCAAGGAATTCACGAGGAAAAAAAAACATTCTCATTTTACGTATGCAGTTCTATGAACATAATTTATTTTTTCGACTTTCATAATAATATGTTGATCGACTAATATTCAAAAACTAATAGAACCTACTTAGCTGTCATAGTTTTCCTTTTAACTACTGTAAGCGATTCCAGCTTAAAAAAACAAACTCATTAAACAACATTGCAAAATTAACACTTTGATGAATATGTGGTCACTTTAGACGTTAAACACTTCAAAACATAAGCGGACAGCACTTCGTATCGCACGAGAGCTCGAAACTAACTGATCGTGTGCAACCGGTACGGCTCGTTTATATAGAGCTGGCATCGATTTACTCGACTACAACATCGATTCACTCGACTACGACATCGATTCATTCTATCCGCTACACTACGTTATATATGCTACTGCCGTGAATTTTTTCACATATCCAGAAGCAATCGTTTAGCTGGCAGGGGGGGATAGGGGAACACGTGACTCTAACAAAAATTATTTTTTATTTATTTATTTAAAACTTTATTGCACATAATTGTACAAAAGGCGAACATAATGCCAGTATGGCATTCTCTACCAGTTGACCTTTGGGCCATACAGATAATGCGTGGTAGGTTACAGGTTTAAAGCCTTATATTTCGCAAACGGATCCCTAAATCGAAAAATGGTTTTCACACACCCGCAATATTTTTGAAAAACCTATCCAACGATACCCCACACTGTGGGATTCACAAGAAGAAAAAAATCACTCCTACTTTGTAAGTATGGTAAGTACTCTAAAAAAAATTTTTTTTTCAAGATTTTATTCTACTCATTTTGACTGACTATACATAGGTACTATACACATAGGTGGATCACCAATTCAGGGATAAATTCTGTACGTTTACCCTTTATTTTAATAATATTAAACAAATTGTTTTAAAAACTATTTGACTTCTATTCTTTCCGTGACTGTACGTACTGTAGTGTTCCGTGACTGTAGTGATTTATGGCATGGGGCCGAGTTGGGAATATTTCGTAGATATAATTTCTTGGGGGCCGAGATGGGAAGGGGGCGAGCTGGGAATAAACCACGTTTACAAAATTTAGATTTCGGTTGTAGATTCTACAAATTCAGGACAAGTAGGTGCCTATTCTGCATAGTATTAGAATGGATGGACCGTATACCCACCCCCCCGCCGCCGTCCGTCACCGCGTCAACAAAGCGCCGCGCCGCCCCTTTGTGCCGCGCCGCGCGCACTTCAAGCGCAAACATTTTTTTGTTTTTTATTAATTTAAGTACAGTATCCATGCATGAAAATGACACAAATTTAAATTGTCGATCTTTTATGCATTTATGATATTGAATATGTGAATTCTAATAATTGTAATATTTTTTAAGAGCGTTTGTAGCTTTGAAAAACAAAATAATTAAAAATCTTAAAAGTGCCTGCATTAATTTGGCACAAATTTATTTATTGGGCATATTTAGGTGATCTGAGTTAAGTTATATTTATTTCTTCAATTGTAATTTTCTTTTGGCAACATTTGTGCATACTGACCTTTTATCAGTTTGCACTGGACTAATATGACACAAACTAGGTCTGCTCACTACTCAGGCTATCTTAGGTACAATACCGATTAGATTTCAAACTTTAAATTAATTTTGGCAGTTTCTATTTGAATTAAACAAATCAGTCACAAATCATTGAATTTCTCAAAATGCAAGTGCAAGAAATGACACAAAACGCAATAATATACTTTTTAGGTACAACTGTATCCACAGGCAAAAAATAGGCAACTTTAGAATTTTTGTAATTTATGACCTCAAAATAGCCTAGCGCTATCGGACTACCATATCTATCACTACTTTTAATAAAGCTGAAGACTTTACTAGTTTGTTTGTTTGTTAGAACACGATAAACTCTGGAACTACTAGTCGGATTTGAAAAATTATTTTTGCATTTGATAGTCCTATTTACCATCACGCTGCGACCTTTAGGAGCCGAACAAAAAAAACGCAGCCTTACGTATGTACAAGCAGCAAATAATATGTGAATAATATGCGTGTCGAGAGTGTATTCATCGACACATATGCGCTTTTCGAAGTTCTTTTGATTGACTTTGAGTTGTACGTTACACAAAATATCAATTTGTTAATTTGATTGCATTGATTTGATTGCATGTAGGCACCTACAACGCCGACATGCATGTTGTCAGGATGAGACACAACAAGCGGCGCGTGCGCACGGGCGCGAGGTGCCCCGCCCGCGATTAGCGCCCGCCAATTCACACTTGTATGTAACACCATACACACACTTGCATACAGTATCAGTGCTTGCTTGCTTGCTTGCATTAATAAACAAGGAAGATACGGTATGTACTGTCTTACATTGCGTCAACGGAAGCACGACACAAGCGACAAAACCGCGCGTATAGATTTGACGTTTTGATTTGACAGATTAGCGCAGACAGGCGTTGCGGAGCGGCGGCGGCGCGTTGTATTCCTTTGTAGTGTATGAGAACCCCTACATAGAGCGGCGCGGGCGCGGCGCGGTGCGGAGCGGTCTTCATACAAACCGCCGCCGCGCCGCCGCCGCTAGCGGTATTCCTATCTGAAGGGCTCCGATTTTTATTCGCTTTCCGCAGATTCGCCGCCGCAACGCTTTCGCAACGCCGCCGCGCTGTGTGTGTTACGCTTTTAAAGGGTAAGGAGGATGCAAGGATGCTGATTAATGATTGGTACTATGGATGGTTCTGTCGCATCGTTACCATTAAGTTAGTAGCCTATCCTTCTTTTTGGTTTCATCTAAATAAGCTCACTCGCAACCTTCTAATCTAAATGCTCTAAATGGATGAGTTCCATCCACGATGCGTCACCCGCGCGGGCCGCCCCCGCGCCGGTATAATACCGGTACTATACTTACACGTGGGCTCACAACAATACATGTGGTGTGTTGCACTAGCTAACATTCGGCGGCGGCGGCGCGGCGCGGCGCGGCGGGGCGGGGCGGTCGGTCGGTCGGCCGCCGGCGTATATATTAAGGCCAGTCATCGACCTTGCCTGCTTGCTTGTGCAGGCGGCTGCAGCGCGCGTCACGTCACGGGTCAAGGACGCGCGCCGCGTCACGTCACGGGCGCGCCGCCGCCCGCCGCCCGCCGCCCGCGCCGCCGCCACGTTAGTATGCAGCTCGGGGCGGGATCTTCCACCGACGACGGTGCCCCGATCCGTTTTTTGGTGTACTTCACACACGCCTTAGAACTGAAATTTTATTCTTTAGCGTATGCAGGTTTCTTTTCATTTTATCTCTGCTGTGTCACTGGGTCATTCGTGCTGGCATTTGTAAACGTTATATCGTAAGTTGAAACCGTTGAATGTGTTGTTTGTAAATGGCAATCTATTTGGCGACACGCAATTAATATACAGAGCGGTTGGAGGGAGAGTCGATGCAGCGTTTCAAATAGTTCGTATTGAATTCATTTTATTCCATAACAAAATACATTGTGTGGGAAATTAAAACATTAAAAAGACTTTAAAACATTAGAAATAATCAAATTGGAGAGTAAGTACATGTAGTTTTTGTGTAGTTGAGACTGTTGGTCGCATGTATTATAGATGTTGTTCCCGGGACGCGCGCGTCGCCGGCCTGGCCCTCGCTGAACGCACTTACAAAATGCAAATAAACTATAGGGAGAAGCATTATTGTGCTGTAAAAACATAGAACTTCGTTTCCACCGACGTCATCGCTGCCAACGTGCGGTCGTCGTGTTACTTAGTACGTACGAGAACACTAAGCGCATTTGATGCCAACTTGTATCTTTCTTTGGCCGGGTGCAACGCCCTCGGGTGCCCACCCCCGCGCGCCGCGCGCCGCGCCCCGCGCCCCGCAGGTCCGGTTGTGCGCGACCTCCGCCTGCCTCTAGTATGTATGCAAGTACAAGTGCAATCCAAGTGCAATCTCTTTCGTCGAGCTCCGTGCGCGAACGAATTTCTATTAACAACGAGCTCGTTATCATTACTACAATGTTTCGAGTGAATCTGGACGCCGTTACACCCCACACACCCGCCACACACCCGCCACACACCCGCCACACACCCGCCAAACACCCGCCACACTCCGCCACACACCGCCACACACCCGCCCTGGTATTCTACACGTGGCATCACCTAAGTAACGTTTGTGTTGATCATACACGACATATTTTATATATGGGGCGCGTTGATGTCTTTAATACGTAACATTAGTTGTATTAGGACTCAGTCCATACAGAAGATATCAACGGGATGCAGTGGTGAGGTGATCACTCGCTCGACTCGCTTAGATAAATTTGAGAAAACCAGGGTACTTACTTACATCATACATGCAGGCGTCGCGGATCGCTGGATCTTCCTGCTCGATCAATAACCTCTTCAGTCGGTTTCATTTAAAATTGAACCCTGCAGCTGACTGTAGGTAATTTAAAGTATGTTGTAATATTTAATAAGCATCGTAATGCAGTGATGCCGGGGGTCGAGGCACGCCGCGGGCGGGATGCCCCGCGCGCGAGGCGCCTGCACAGATTAAATATTACTGGGGTACAAGCAGCCCCCGCCCCCGCCCCCGCCCCCGGGGCCCGGCCGCGGCAGCACCCCGGCCACCCTTGCATTATAAATCCCCCCCCCCTGCCTCCCCGCATGTGTAACCGGGGGCTGGGCAGCATCCCGCAGGCCGCGTGACGTCACTCGTAGAGTCACAGAATATTAACTACCTAATAGTTGGATATGGTCATGAATCAACAAATTTTGCCACTCCTCGACCAAAGAGATTTGAAACTTCTTGGATATGGTCGAGTCGCATACTTTCATTAATAGTAGGTACTTACGTATATAGGCACTGCAAGAATTATTACAAACTGTTGTGTTCAAATATAGTATTCGAAAGTTGTTTAGTTGGTTCACGTACCTATTTCATTGTTCGCGTGTGTAGTGTACCTGGCCAGCGCCTCGAGCATTACGAGCTGCTGAACTGCGGTCAGATCATGTCGGTGGCAATAGGACCTTACAAACTTAATTATTTACCTGCAGTCTCAACAATTTTCTCGCTTATCTATATCCGGCCAATTTGGCAGACAGGACGTACATTTAAATCAAAACTGCAGTAATATAACAATGCAAAGAGTTTTATGTAGTGTTTTTATGTTTATTTGTCAGTTGCCATCGAGTCAGCACGTGTAGTGGCGTGGGGGGCGGGTGTGCATCCATCCATCCATCCAGTGGGAGCCGACAGTCCGACACACCGCAGATGTCGGTCAAATGATCGGGGGCTCGTAAAAATGTCATAAACTGTTGGCAATCATCGTAAAGCGATGTCGGCGCCGCCCGCCGCCGCCGCCGCCGCCGCCGCTTGCTATAGATGGGTCAATGTACGTTTATGCAGACACATCTAGCATGTATGTACTTGCAAAGCACGTTATGTAATGTGAGTCGGGCGCTCCCACACATGTCTCTATAGTATACCGACCAACTGACACTCGTACTGTGCATAAGTAATACGTTAGCTATAAATATAATATTGATATTTGATGACATACTTTCTTGTAGTCGCGGCCAGTGCTGTGTGCCAGTGCCAGTGCCAGTGGCAGTGCCAGTGCCAGTCCGCGTGCTCAGCAGCTGTTTACTTACAGATAGAGACATTCGCCTACTCAGTTAATTCTTTTCTGTTATTTGATGTTGTCTGCGGAACAAACACTGCGGCACGTGATTGATTGCGCTAAGTGGAACACACGTAATATGTACGTGTAAATTATGTAGTTGTGACAGCTAGGGGAAGCGTACAGCCGAGGCGCAGCTCTAGAGGCGAGCAGACAGCGAGCAGATAGTTGCAGCTTGGCTATTACTACACTAGTAGCTATACTATACTAGCTTGCACGTCAGCAGCCCTATTGTTGAATCGCTCGCCTCTCTTCTACTAATTTTCCATCGACATCTGTTACAGAATCCATGCAAAATTAGTAGAGTCGAACGCTCGAAGCGAAGCGAGCGATTCTAAAACAAAACTTCAGTACTTATATAGGAATCAGTCAATATAGACCGGACGGGAGCCGAGCCGAGCCTGCATGCAGCGTACGACGGAGTGGCCACAGAATATGTAATAGTACGGCGGCCGCTACAAACAGTCCCGAGTGACGTCGCGCGTCGCGTCGTTGCTTGGGAGTAAGTAGGTAGGTACATACAACGCTTCGCCAAATTTCATTATCACTTACCAACTTGGAACCAGTTTACTCTAGCAATTAGCATACCTTTAACACATCCCTAACCGGCGCGGCGGCGGCAAGACCTTAACATTTAGTGACCTTCATTTAAGTGGAATGACACCACTTGTCACACTAATGTTTGAATGTCATGTATACCCACTTCCTGGAGCAAGTGACGCGCCTCCTCCTGTGCGCGGCAACAATGTACCTACTTAATGCACGGGAACACGTATGCCTCCATTACCTGTTGCAGTTTATTACTAGTTCCGATGTAAACTTGACTTCAGCAAAGTCAACGGAACTTGAGGAAAATGGACGGAACTCCAAGTATCCGGCCGTGGAGGGGGGATGTAGCACCGATATTGGAATATCTGCGCGTCCTCGCTGAAGGCGCCCCTCTGTTCCCGTCTTCACCTCCCCCGCACCGGCCCGACACCGCCCGACACGTCACGACGAACGGGTATCCAACAATGTCAGCACACATCTTACACTAATACATATAATAAAGCTGAAGAGGATTAGGAAGGATTTGAAGAATTAATTTTCCATTTGATAGCCCAATCGTGATAGCAGTGGCCTGTTGCGGGCACTGCCTGTTGTGGCCGGCGCGGGCGCCGCCCGACACATTATGTATGATGCAACGGAAATACTTTCAACTTTTAATAAAGGTCAGTGCATGTGCTGTACCGGTCGGTATGATTTTTATTGTAAATAACTTCAATAACAATCAGACACATACCTACACGATCAATGGTGAGTGTAGATAACACAATCACTTGCAGACTTGGACCGCCTCGCCGCGCGCCGCGCGCCGCGCGCCGCCTCCTCCGGCACCACACTCCCACATATATCCGCACGTGTGTGCGTGCGTGCGTGCGTGCGTGCGTGCGTGCGACACGAGGGGCCACCTCGCACGAGAGGGCTTTTAAGTGTTTTACGATAAAAGTTTTGTGTGAGCTTTGCTGTCGGAGAGCTCACGAGTCACGGCGCCGCGACGCGCGCGACGCGCGAGTCTATCGTAAAGTGGGGCAGAGGTGGGCGCGCGGTGCGCCGTGCGGCCGCGGCCCAGTGGCCCCTGGGCCACAGTTGATCACTCTCAAGATCATACTCATTCATTAATTGATGGCGCGCGGTGGCGCGGCGCGGGGCTCCAGACTGTATCTCTTATATTTAACTAATATAATTTAAGTTTGTGCGAAAGTCTGCCTGTCTAATATAAGACCTTGTTTCTTGCCAAATTTCAAGTTGTAGGTCAACCAGAAGTTCCAACCCCATGTTTTGATGACCAACATACTCAAAAATGCGACAAAATCGGCCATATCTTCCGACTGCGTTGACTTAGAAGTTTGATTTTTTCACAGATTTAAGAGACTGCAGTCCTCAGTATTTGAAACTAATTTCAACTTGATATCTCCACGCGTTCTTAAGAAAAAGAGTATTGACAGCAGACAGACAGATGTACAACGTGATCATTAAGAGTTCCTCTTTTGAGGCACGGAACCCTAAAAAGAACATTCAAATGTTCACAATCGGCGAAGATATGGCGTAACGTACACACATAAAAAACCTTCCAGTCTTATTGAGAACCTCGTTTTTTTTAAGTGAAAATAGCAGTTCATATTCAAACTAACACATAATTAATAATACAATAATAAATATGATACAAGATCTGAACATAAAACAGCAATAGGTATAGTAATAACAGCATACAGCAATCAGCTCTGTCCATTACCGCACACACATTGACTTACAACTCATTACTAGTTGCCGTCTCGTCTGTACACTGTACACACACACACCACTGTACGACGATAAGTTAATTAAATATGCGAGCGAGATCATAGCGGAATGTGTACTTACAATCGAGCATCATTCTCAGCGTGCAGTAGGCAGTAGGCAGGCAGGCAGGCAGGCACCAACATTATGTACATACATTACATACGTAGCACCTAGCTATAGGTAGGTATAGAGGCGGGTGCGGCCTGGGGTCGTATTGTGTTCATAACATTTTGTATAAACTTTCAACAACAATATAATAAATAAATAAAATAAATGTACTCTTTTCCTTTTTTTTAAATCGAAAAAAATATAATGTGTGCATATTTATAAACTGAAACCTGAGAACGCAAAAATGTTTTTGAGAATTTGGCTTTCTGTTAAGGTCTGTTGACATGGGGTATAAAGTACATAACTAGGTATGTAGGTACCTACTCGTAACAAACAAGTGTCCATACACACAATCTACATGCTACCAACAATGGCGGTGTAGCCATTCAAGCCGCCTAGATAAAGGCTTCATGCCCTTGACCGTTCTGGGAATTGCCATAGATTGATAGAATGCTAGTCGTACCTGTGCTGCAATAACGGTGATATAACATCGTGAGGAAACCTGCATGCATGCGCCGCGCCGCGACGCGCCGCGACGCGCCGCCGAAGGAATTCTTAGGCGTCTGTGGAGACCATCAACCCGCAATGTGCAGTGCTCTGCTCGTTGAGAGGGTGGGCCTGAGCTGTTGATTGATGCACTAGTATAGTAGGACACGTGCACAGTTCGGTGTCACTTTTCATTTCTTAGAATTCATCAGTTCATTCAGTGTTCGTGACACGAGCGACAGTTCGACGCGCGCGGCGCTGCCCGACGAGCCTCCCTCGGCGGTCTATGCGTCTTGCTGAGCGCTCTTGTCTTCTTCGAGCGGTCGATTCTAAATTCTTCGACTTCGGATACAAAAATCAGTAGAATCGACCGCTCGAAGCGAAGCGAACGATTCAAAAATGGGGCTCCTGTTGGGACGTTTGTCTGTCTACTGATTCTATAAACACGAATGTCACAGATCCGTCGATTGTTATGTGAACCCAAGTATATTGTTGTGCCACCGCTGGGTGTCCACGCGTATCGACCAGCCCCGGCCGCGGTGCCGGTGCCGGTGCCGGTGCCGGTGCCGGTGCCGCCGGTGCAGTGGCGCAACCACTTCCCTTGGAGTAGAATGGAGCGCGTCACTCGCCCGCGCCCGCGCCGCGCCGGTGGCATTGTGACCCGGTTAATTTTTGTTGTTACATAATGTTGCGAGAGAACACCGACACGTTTCGGTTATGTGATTGAAAGTAAACCCGGAGCCGAAATTTAATTAGTTATATTACTTTAGCGTGGTGTCAGTAGTGCGGCGCTGGGGCCCGGCGCGGGCCGCGCGGGCGCGACGCCTGGCTGGCACACACCCTGCGAGTGCGTGAGAGCCCCTCTGCAGCTCAATGTCTCAATGTGCCATGTCTCGGGGTTCAAGCTCACCTAAACCTATTATGTATATGTCGTACGATAATTGAATAAACCGGCCCTTTGAGAAAATTCTACGATTTATGCCAAAAAGCCGGATAATTTGGAATGTAAGAATGAATTTCGTTATTATCCGAGCTATTTTCAGGATCATTGCAAAAAACCGAGTTTGTTTAGGATGATTGCAAACTTGAACGCTGATTGGCTGATCTATGAGTTGATTTATAACATCACGCTTATATATATGTCAAGTAATTTAAATGCTCAAGAATTACGTATTGTGAGCCATTTTTCGCTATTATCCTAAAATACGCTGGATTTTCGCAAAGATCCGAATTTATTTATTTATTTATTTTTATTTATTAATCAAATACATAAGCATAACAGTATATATTTGTCCCCCAAAACCGTCTTGACGGTTTGACTGGGGGATCGTACAGTCTCATCATCGATTAAATTTAGTTAGGTACAATAAAAATGATCTGTTTTCTGTTACTTTCTATTACTTTCTATGTCCGTTTATTTTCCGACATTATACACAACGTCCCACTTTCCTGAAGACGTCAGATTGTGTTGTGCTAATGATTTCCGAGAGGATTTTTAATCAGTCTCAAGTCTCAATTTTCAACCCCATCCAGCTGATCGGGGTCAATGACACTACAAAATGTTGTGACGATTAACAACTATTAAAATTTACTTTTATTTTAATCCAGAATTAAAATAAATTTACCTAATGAAATTTACTTCAAAAATCTTATACCATTAAAAACGATTGCTAATTAAATCTAGTGAATAAATAAAAACTGAATAAAATAAAAAATATGTTTATTGACACATTCGATATGCTACATTATGTTATGTATGACAATATACATTATTGTATGGTCGAGATGTTAGTGCTACAGTTAAGGCTATGGTATGTATGAGACGTACGAGGGGGGGACTCCCCCGCACATCCTTAGATACTAATACAAGTTGCCTTTATCCTTATATTAAAGTATTATTTTATTACTTTGCAGAAAGATTTAAAACTTTGGTTAGCTAGTTGTGTGCGCGCGCGCGCGTGGACAGTGCGCCGCGCGTCACGCGTCACGGGGACACTATACTGGTTCTAGTGAGGGAAAACTGAAGAGGTCTTGCCGAGTTTCATACATTCGGGTGATTCATAATTAAACATACTTTTATACATATTAGTTATGTATAATTATCTTTAGGTAATAAATCGTGCGTACAAAATATAATAATGTAATTAATAACTAATAAATTGATGTATAAATGAATATGTCCAAAGATATGTCGACTCTTTATAAACATAAATAAAATGAGGACATAATTATGAACCTGGCTATGGCTAGTACATGTGGTATGAAGCGTCCGAGGAACGATCGGACCGCCAACTGGATGGAGCCGAGCACGCGCGGGGTGTGGTGTGGTGTCCGCGGACTCTTCATACCTACTCACACTCAAATGGGAGTAGTCTTAGAGTGTACATAGCTGGCTATGTACATAGCTCTAAGGGAATAGTACATTCTTTCTTCGGTGATGACGTCACTAATTAATACATTGTACACAATATACTCAGGTAAGTACTTGCGAGGTACCTAGCTACTGGTACATGCATGTATGTACCAGTAGTGTCGCGCCGCGCGTGTCATGTCATGTCGCCAAGCAAAGTAACGACTAGGTATTTGGACAGCTAAACAAGTGGCGTTTAATTAATTTGCGAATCTAGATATAATTTATTTTATGAAATGGTACATACTTTATCGAACACATAGTTATTACAATACAGACGAAATGTACAAAATAAACAATTAAGTGGTTGTGGTTCATAAATACATAGTCGGGAACAAAGTACAGTAGGTGTGACGTGTGGGTGCCGGCCGGGCGGCCGGGTGGACGCGGCGCTCGTCGCCGTGAGCGGCCGTGCGTCGCGGTGTGTCGCTGTGTGTCGGCACCCGTCTCCCGCGGGCGCGCTCTTCAACTTGCAGCCGGCACGGAGCTCACATATCAACGAACACTCCGTACAGATGCACACGCACACCTCGGTCGGCCGTCCAACAATACGCTCGTCTATATCTACGTACTTACACTGTGCCACTTCCACTATGAAACTGATTGATTATTTATTGACCTCTTATCACGGAATCATCGCGCCGCGCCGCTCACGGGGCGGATGTGCCCGAGCGCTACCACACCTTGCACTTGTTGTGCGGGTTCATGGGCGACCCGAGCGGGCACTTGAAGTCCGCCGCGAACTCGTCCATGTTGGAGAGCGGGCCGACGACGCGGAAGCGGCCGGGCGCGTGGAAGCCGGTGGTGATGCGCAGCTTGATGGCCTCGTTGCGGTACACGGAGCACCAGGTGGTGGCGGCGCTCAGCCAGAACACCTGCCGCGGGGAGTACCGCTGGAGGCCGGGCAGGCGCGGCTCCGCGCCGTGCCGCCGCGTCCACGCCTCGTACGCGTAGTACGCCTCCTTGATGCCGCCGTTGTCGGCGATGTTCTCTCCCTGGGTGTTCACGCCGTTCAGCCTCAGCCCCACCTCGGCGACGGTGTAGTTGGAGTACTGGTCGATGATGCACTTCGCTTTCTCCAGATACTTCTGTTTGGTCGTCTCCTGCCACCAGTCCACCAGGTTGCCGTTCTTGTTGAACTGGCGGCCCTGGTCGTCGAAGCCGTGGGTGATCTCGTGGCCGATGACGAACCCGATGGCGCCGTAGTTCATGTACGCCGGCCGCTCGGCCGAGAAGAACGCGCCCTGCAGGATGCCGGCCGGGAACTGGATGCTGTTCTCGATGGACGAGTAGAAGGCGTTCACGATGGCGGGTCGGCCGTGGGTCACCCAGTCGGTCTTGTTCACGGGCTCGCGCAACTTTCCGAATAGGTATTCGGTTCCGAAAAGGGTGAGGTTCAGAACGGACTCCATCAGTTTGTCCGAAGACATCTCCAGGCCCGAGTAGAACTGCTCCAGCTTGTTGTCGTCCAACATCTCGTTGGGGTACGCGATGTGCGACGCCATCGCGTCCGCCTTCTCCAACGCCGCTTTGCGCGTCTCGTCGTCCATCCACTCCACCTCTGTCAGTGTCTTACGGAATTGTTGTTTTATGTCGTTCACCATTTCCAGAGCGTTCGCTTTGGAATGTTCGTGAAAGTATTTCTTGATATAGAGCGCGCCCACGGCGATGGACATGCTGAGGCTGGTGGTGTCGGCGCACTCCTTCCACCGGCTCTCGCGCTCCGTCTTCCCGGAGAGCGCGGTCACGTACGCCAGCTGGCGGCGGCGCAGCTCCTCCGTGAGGTAGGACACGGACGCGCCCGCCACGCGCCACATCATGTAGTTGGCTTGCACGCGCTTGGGGGTCGTCTCCAGCAGCAGCGACAGGTCCGACAGGTACTTGGGAACGTTGACGATCGCGATTTCATCGAGACCGACCTCGATGTGAGGCGCCAGGAGACGATTGATGTATTGCATCCACGGAATTTTGGGAAACTTTTGCTCGAGCTCCCTGATGGTCATGGGATTGTAGAGGCTCGTGGCGTTGCGACGCTTCTCGAGCGGCAGAGAGATGTTCGCGAGCTGGATCTCGAAGTGCAGCGAGTCGAGCAGCTCGGCTTGGGCGCGCGCGCGGTCGGCGCCCAGCAGCACGGCCACGTCCACCATGTAGGCGTAGTAGGCCTGCACCAGCTTGTCGCCGGCGCCGCGGTTGAGGTACTCGCGGCTGAGGCCGAGCGACGCCTGGTCCAGGTCGATGATGCGCTTGGTGGAGTTCTTGACGTCCACGCTGACGGAGAAGTCGAGCAGGTAGTCGACGGAGTAGCCGGCCGTGCGGAAGCGGTACACGGCGCGCTCCCAGCTGAAGGCGCGCTCGTCCCACTGGGCGGCGTCCAGCACGGGCCAGCCGCCCAGCCGGCGCAGCATGTCGAGCAGCGGCCGCACGCCGCGGGCCTCGATGGCGCTGCGGTTCATGCACGCCTGGTACAGCGTCTTGGCGAGCGCGAAGGGCCGCGCCTCGCCCGCGCGCGCCGGCTCGTCCAGCAGCGCGCGGATCTGCTCCTGCAGCTGGTCCGCGATCATCGAGAACGTGTTCACCGACGTCTTGTCGTCCGGGATGCGAGTGTTCTTCAGGAACGAGCCGCAAGCGAAGTCGTAAAAGTCATCGCAGGGGTCCACTTTGTCGTCCATGTTGAGAAGAAGTTTGGACGCCGTGTGGACGCACCCGGGCGAGTTGCAGATCCCGGCGTCGTCGGGCCCCCGCGCGCCCCCGGCCGGCGCCGAGGAGGCGAGCGAGAGGTCGCCGGCGCGCGGCAGCGCGGCGCCGGCGCCGGCGGCGGGTGCGCCGGGCGCGGCGGCGCGCGCGCACAGGCTGGCCACGAAGGCGGCGAGGAAGGCGGCGGCCAGCGCCACGGCCACGCCGGACACCACCATCAGCCTCTTCTCGAGCCTCGTGCGCCGGCCCCAGAACGTTGGCTCCACGTTGTTCCTCATGTTGAATTCAGTAGAATAAGCTGCGTCCCTACTCATCGAATCGTCTATGTTATGGTTCACTCACGCGGCGGATGGCGGCGGGCGGCGGGCGGCGGGCGGCGGGCGGCGGGGCGGGGCGGCGGCGCGGGCGGGGGGGCGCGGCGGGCGCGCTGGTGACGCGGAGCGGGCGCGGGCGCGGGCGTGGGCGCGGGCGTCGCGAGCGAAAGACGGCCGACGAATCCGTCCGAATTCCGTTACTCACACACGTACACTCCGCCGCGAGACTACTTTCACCCATTGTGCATGACGAGGTGCGCGCGCGTGTGGGTGTGCTGCTGGCTCCGCTCGGGTGCACCAGCGCGCACCAGCGGGCGGCGCGGCGGCGGTGGTGGCGGGCGCAGGTGGCGCAGGTGGCGCAGGTGGCCAGGGCTGTGTGCGTGCGGTGCGCCTCGGGCCGCGACTGACGACCGCCACCCGCCTCAAACGAGTTTACTTGGAATTATTTGATCTTATGGTTAGACAAACCTAAAGCCGCCTTCACATCTTCCGAGCCGATTCACCGTCTCACAATAAATCGGAAGGTCGCGAGGTGATGCCGCATGAATTTATTTAACGTTGACAAGTATAAGGCAGGTACATACCTACATCAGCTTGTAGTAATAATAATAATACATAAGGCGATTATAAAGTCATCGTACGCGAGCTCTGGTAACGTTACGTGACCACTTTATCCCTACCGCACGGTGCGTCGCGTCGCGCGTCGCAGCTCGCAGGCTCGCAGGCTCGCAGGCCGTAGCAGGTACGTAGTTACGGTAAGACGAGTACTCATTGGCGTGTTACCGCTATTAGGTACGTCGCCGTAGGGTGCGGTGGGGGCGGCGGCGGGCCGGGCCGGGGGAGGGTGGCGGGCCGGCGGCGGCGGCGGCGGCGGCGGCGGAGCAACAGGAAGCGGCAACACAATTAAATTAGGCGGTGTTCGATTTACCACAGCTCGTTCACAATTATGGGCTTCTCGTTGACGTAAATATTGATGTGTCGTGTGTACTCACTCACCTACCGACCGACCTGATGCCTAAATAAACAAGTGTTCTTCATTTGTTCAAGCTTACTCCGGCCGGCACCCAGGAGCGGTGGTCCCTACATGATAATACATTGATGTGTCTATTACATCTACCCAGTGTTTGATCGTTACATTTATCAATTTTGTATCAATTATTGAAAAAAATAAACTAGAGACGGGTGAGCGCGCCCATCACCGTCGGGCGGGAGGTACCTACGTCAGCTCACGCAGCAAGTATCATCTCCAGTTAGTTGCTCTCATACTACCTTACCTACCTACCTACCTTATGTATACGAGTAGGAATAAATAGGTTGGATGGGTAGATGTAGCAGCTGGTATCTGGTGATTTCATGTCATTTGTTACGCATTTTTTTAGTCGTCAAACTTACAAAGTCACATGATGAAGCGTCCATCGTCGTATCCGTCAGTTTTACATAATTCCAGAAATATCTTTAATTTTACCACATCCATACTTCATTCCATCATTCAGGCAAATTGTACTTCCTTCTTAGAAAGTGAAAAAATGGTCTTGACAGACGGACAACCGGACAACGGAGTGATCCTTAAGGGTTCCTCTTTTCAGGTACAAAACCCTAAAAAAGTTTTTTTTGTGATATAAGTAAAGAACTACAACGGTTTTCGGATTTTTTCTTTTACTTGTGCTTTAAGACATTGATTCTTGCCCAATTTCATGATTGTAGGTCAACGGGAAGTACCCCATAGGTTTTGATGACCATCATAGGTACCTACTCAAAAATGCGGCAAAAACGCCCATATCTTGTGACTGCGATGACTTACAAGTCTGATTTTTTCACGGCTCCAAGGGACTGCAGACCTGAGTACCTATTTGATACTTATATTAATTTCAACCTTTACGCGTTCCTGAGAAAATGGTCTTGACAGATGGACAACGGACGGATCCTTTAAGGGTTTTTTCCTCTTGAGGTACGCAACCTTAACAAAATTTGATATGGGTACCTAACTGATTTGGAACGCAACTGCTTTGCTTTGGTAGTAAGGGCGGCTGGTGCGGCGTGGGCGCGGGCGGCGGGCGAGCGCGCGCCGGCCGGGCGCGCCGCGTGTGCACGCGCCCCACGTGTGGCCGACCACAGCGCGAGGCGACCCACACACCCACACACATGTATCTCACATACTCGTCACACCCGCACCTAACTACTGTTGGTAGCTCAATGTTCATCACCTTGTTTTATGTCCTTCTTCGTTGGTTAGGTATACGTGTGCGGCGGCAGTTCACTCTGCGTCCGGCGCGCGGCGCAGACACCAGCCTGCCACGGGCCACGCGCCACGCGTCGGAGAGGTGGTATCATGATATTTATATACTCGTACTTACCGTACGAGTATATAAAGTCAGCGCTCGGAGGAATGTAAACCTTATTGATGGCGATGAAAGCACAGTATGTATTGTGCGCGTGCACTAAGACAAAATACGTGTGCATGAGCGCCTCCATAAGCGGTTTGGGTTGGTTCGCTCTGTCGCTCGCCGGTCGTGGGTTCGACTCTAGGGGACAGAGTGCCACGTCAATGTTATATAAAAACTGTATTACCCGTTATTACCACATTTTGGAACAGAGGCAAAATATTGGTTGTTGTTTATTTTTACGCTAGCGAAGGCACGAGACAAGCTCCTACTCGCAACAGGTCGCACCGACGCGACGGGCTGCGCCGCGCGCCGCGCCGGCCACCGTCCGCGCGTCCCAAACAAAACTATGGGACATCAAGGGAAAGTACCTTAAATATCGTAGATAGGATATTTTGCTGAAAGAAGACTTTATGTTATTTTTAAAAGTTAGTAATTCTGCATTTAAAGATTTTCTAAGAATTACTTGCTTCGTCTGGGAATCGAACCGACTTAAATGTGAAAAAAAAATCACCCCTATTTTTATGATGCCAAACGAAAGAATGGACAAAAAATAATAATCCTTCTTAAGTAACATAGTATTTTAAGAGAAAGGAACGTCAAATTATTCATTGTAATCAAATTAAAAACATATCTACATGAAACTGCCGAAGTCAACGCATTATTTTTTTTTGTAAATTAATTAAATGCCCAAAATGTGATCCCTCTTGTGTTACGCAAATCGCCAATGTTTCAACAAGTCCGCTGCCTGTTCATTTTCTTATCATATCAGGGTGAATCAGAGAGTTGTTAGTAGGTATACTAACTCTACGGGGTGAATACTCGATATCATATTTTTCGAACGTCGTCATCGTCATTTTATCCCTCAGTGTTAAAACACCCGATCGGGTTTTATTAAATTGTCTGCAGAATGTGACGCGACCCGTTTGGGTGTCGTCGCTGTAGGCTATTATCACGTATATACATATATATATGTATAGGTATGAGTGATTTCTAGAAAATCAAAAAATGACGTCCACATTCTGCGGAGTTTTCTAATTTTGACAGCCACATTCTAAAGGATATAATTTTCTTGAAATTTGACTCAAACATTTGACGTTGTTCCTTTCTTTTAAAATACTATGTTACTTAAGAATTATTATTTTTTGTCCATTCTTTTGATTGGCATCATAAAAATAGGGGTGATTTTTTTTTAAAAGTTCATTTGACAATTACGTCAAAAAGTGTTCGGGCAAATGTCCGCTTGGTGTGAACTGACTTCCCCATCTCAATATGCCAGTCAGCCACCCTGTATAGTACAATTGACCGCACTGTTTCCATCGCTGCGACCGAAACCACTGCTTAGGTTTATTGTTTAAAATCTAAGCAGCAGAAGTTAGTCAAATTCAATAAAAAAAATTCTCAAAAGGAACATTTAATTGTACCGAAAGAAAAAAATCGGGGAAGCAGAAGTTAGGGTGGCATGCATGATTGTAATATGTACTTTGCAACTGCGGGTCGGTTCATATGAAAACATTTTATTAAATTTGGCTAACTTTGCTGCTTAGATTCTTTTCTTCTCGTATAATGAAAAGATTCTTACATGAAACTGAGTCGATCCGCATCAAAAAAATTTTTGATCAAAATGTTTAATTTTTATGGACAACACACACTTGACCAAAAAATTTTCTATGCTAAAATTGTTTTCACAAGAAAATACCAAAAGACAGTTTCACTGTATCTCCTATGGTTTCGGTTTTGCCCATCCGTACTGTCCCTGACATTGTTAAGACAATAAGATTTAAAACACGCTATTGGGTGGCCAGTTATGTGTAGGTATGTATTTGTTGTTCGTGTGGTCGTGTGGTCGTGTCATGCGCACCGTTGCTTGTAGTCTTGGCGAGCTACTGCACTGACTGTACCTATACCTACGTCTTATTAATCCACGTCAATAAAAAGTATCAAAACCGTTTGTTCAAAAAAACAATGGTTGTTTTTCAGGTAAAAAAAAACCCCGAAAAGAACCGAAATCCTTGTATCCTTAATCCTTATTATTCTGCCTTTGGCAATTGTCTATTGTCATGTGAAGCGACCCGCTCACGAGGCAATCGCTCAGTTTATACCTGCACCTGGGGCAACGGATACAAAAGGTCTATCAAGTGGCAGAAGAACGGACGAACATTCATATTTCATTTCGAATAGGGTCACCCACTGCGTATCTGTACGCAGCACGCGTGCGCGTGCGTGGCGGCCACGCGCGTGGCGGCCACGCACGTGGCAAATAATAATAAGACCTTATTTATTACAGTTTAATTTAGTTGAACAACTATGTCAATGAGGCAAGAGTCGTCCTCGTGGGTGGTCCTCCAACAACACAACACTCATATGTATAACGTACTCGTTAACAAAAATACAAAAATAATACTGTCTGTACAATACACGTGCTCGCTCAGCACACCGTCTCCATCGGCAGCTTGGTGGGCGCGGGCGCGGGCGCGGGCGCTGGTGGTGCGGGCGCGGGCGGCGCGGGCGCGGGCGTCGTGTGCGTCAGGGACTCGCCGCACGAGGGCAGGTGCGTGGAGGAGTGTCGAGGCGCGGCGGCGGCGGGCGCGCGCGCGGCGCAGCACAGCGCGGCGGCGGCGCGGCGCGCGGCGCGGCGCAGCGCGGTGGCCGCGTGCGGCTGGCAGCCCACCACCAGGAAGATGAGCAGGCCCTGCAGCGCGTTGAGCAGGTCGGTGGCGTACCACGCGTACTGCGGCCCGCCCGCCGCCCACGACACCACGTCCGCGCCCCACGTCACGCCCATCACCACCACCAGCTTGGCGCACACGCGGCCCAGCGCCGCGCGCTCCGACGTCGACTTCACCTCGTCGCGTCGCCACAGGCCGCACGTCAGCTGCCGCGTCGTCGACACGAACAGCGCCAGGTTCACGAGCAGCAGCACGCCCACGGGACCGAAAAAGTACACGAGGATCTCGAGGTCGCCGTAGAACCAGCAGCGCTGTTCGCCGAAGCGCGGGCGCAGCAGGCCGCCGGCGGCCGCGGCGGGCAGCGCGTCCAGCGCGGCGGCCGCGCCCGCCAGCGCGAGCGGCCCGCCCCACGCGTACGCCATGTACACGCGCAGCCGCCACGCCTCCTGCCCGCGCTCCAGCGACGTCGGACGGAAGTCCCTACACACACACACACACACATGATACTAGGTACCTACCCCATGTAGGTACCGATCATAATTCATAACCAGAACAAGTATTTTTTTCTCTCAAGGGGAAATTTTTTTAGGTCGTCAATCGAAAGCCCTATCTAGACACGCGAGAGTTGTCGTAGTACCAGCAAACAAAGAATAAGGAAGGAACTCGCGCGCCGCCGCCGCGCCGCCGCCGCCGTGTGTTATATTACACGAACCATTTGGAGACACTATTGACCCCTTAATAACTCAAACAAAACTATTTAAAATTTGGTGTATTTGATAAGACCCCGTACACCAAGTAAAACCCCCAATTTCATAAATACAGCTCGAACGGTTATTGAGATAATAACGTCTAAAAATCCGCACTTTTACCACTGACTGACATATAGATTAAGTATTCTGTCATATAGATAGTATAGACCTAACTTTCCAGATGACCAACAAAGTTGAAATTTGGCGTCCAGCGGGTACCTAATTGTGTGTAAGTACAAAGGAAATTTTCAGAAAACAGTGCATTTTTACGATTTGAAATATTTTCAAAGTAATCGATTTTTTATTATTAACACAGCGCCTCTTAAAATTATAACACTTTTTCTTTCGTAGGAGACTAGGTTCCATGAAAGGTCGCTTCTATCTATCGTTTTGTACCAGACACATTATTTTTAGCTAGCTTTAGTAATCCTATAATTTCCTTTTCCGTTTCCTGACATTCCTATTTGGTCGGCTCGTGAGGGTCGTGGCGTCATCATATATAGCATGCTAACCTTCCTCAAAAATTGGACCAGGTGTCAAAAGCAAAAAGAATTGTTCAAATCCGTTGTAATGTTCTTGTAAATAAATAAAATAAATATAATTAATTCAGGAATAATCAGCTGGTGACGATTTTCTGTTCCACCTGTGCAGCAGCAGCGAAACTCACCGGAAGGTCCACCAGATGTTGAAGCACATCGTGTTGAGCCAGAAGAAGGCGGACAGGAACAGGAAATGCATGCACACGGCCAGCGCGCGGCACAGCGCCGGCGGCACGGCGGCGCCCGCCAGCTGCGTGCCCGCCAGCAGCGCGTCGCCCGCCATCAGCGCCGCCACGTAGTGCGTCTGGCAGCGCCAGTGCAGCGCGTGGTGCGCCGCCGGCAGCGCGCAGCCCGCCGCCAGCGTGGCCGCCAGGAACAGCGCGCCCACCGCCAGCCCCGCGCCGTACAGCGTGTGACGCGCGCCCGCCGCCGCGCCGCCGCCCGCCGCGCGCGCCGCCGCCTCGCACGCCAGCGCCAGCGCGCCGCCGCCCCAGCCCGCCGCGCCGCCCGCGCCCACCAGCGCCTCGCCGCACCACGCACCACCCGCCAGCCGCTCGCCCGCGCCCGCGCCCGCCGGCCGCAGCGCGCCCGCCTCGTCCAGCGCCGCGCCTCGTAGCGCGCCCGCCACCGCGTACCGCGACCCGCCGCCGCCGGAGCACGCCGGCCACCCGCGCCGCACCGTCGCACCCGCCCCCGCCAGCGCGCGAAGCTCCGCCAGCGCCAGCGCGCCCAGCTCCGGCGCCGCTACGCAGCGCGCGCCGTCGAACGCCTCGCCGTCCGCGCAGCACTTGGCCACGCCCGCCGCGCCGCCCGTCGGCAGCGCGTCCGAGCACACCAGTGCCGCGCTCGCGTCCGCGCAGTACGCGCGCGGCGGCAGCGCGACGGCCGGCGGGCCCGGCACCTGCAGCGACCCGTTGTTGGCCAGCAGCGCGAACGGCGCCGCGTGCTCCAACAGCACGCGCAGCTCGGCGCACTCGGGCAGCGCGGCCGGCAGCACGCGCCAGTGCGCCGGCAGCCGTCCGCGCTCCAGGTAGCCGCGTCGCGCGGGCGCGTACACGCGCGGCGCCCACTCGTCGGGCGCGTCCGCCGGCGACGGCTCGCAGGCGGCGGCGGCGCGCGCGCGCGTCACGGGCCCGGCGCCGGCCAGCGCGGCGGGCGCCAGGCGGCTGCCGGGCGCGCAGCAGCGCGGCACGCCCACCGGCGCCGGCCGCGCCCCTGCGCCCGCGCCCGCCGCCCAGCTCGCGCCCGCGCACGCGCACGCGCACCACACGGCCAGCACGGCCGCCAGCATGTCGCGCGCGCGCCTCACCGCGCCACCATGCTCACTCCGCGCTCACGCAGCGTGCGGTCGGCGGCGCGCCCCGAGCTGGTATCGGCTGTGGCACCGCGGTAAAGGGTACATTCATCACTCGCACTCGCGGACACGTGCGATGCGGCTCGCCGCGCGGACGACGCGACCTCTCACTTGCGCCTCTGGGAGCACACTGCACTGCACTCTCTCGCTCGCCCCCCTCCTCCCCCCGCGCCCGCCCGCGGGGCGCGGGGCAGCGCTCACTGCCGACGACGAAGGACCGGGTGAGGAACCTCTCCCGTGAGGGTGGGTGCTGGCTGAGGATGCTCCTGCACGCAATACGTGTCCGATCATTCAATTACCTACCTACCTACATCACTGAAGTGCAGTGCTGTTATTTATCAAGTTTTAAAGGCGCTCCTTTCATAGTCTCCTTAAATAAATTTAAATTAAAAAAATTAAAAATAGTCATCGTGACATAAATTACATATAAATAATATAAAATAAGATAGCTCTCTTCCACGACAAGTCACGTGTAAATTATCCCTAGAACAGGCCTCGGTACTTTTTGGGCTGTTACTGCAACACCAATGTCACTCGTACACGCGCGCGCTCGCCCCTACAGAGTACCTATATATATATTTGTGGTGTATCATGTTGGATTTAAAGCACTAATTACACCACACATCTTGGGCGTACGCCCGCCAAGGTAATGTTAGAAGGTCACGCAAAACTGTCGTGAAAAGGCTTGCTATACAGCAATAAATTATTTGCTTGCACGACGTGCAGAATGTGTGCTGGACCTAACAACCTCTAACGTTTTTAAAAAGTAGGTTTTGGCTTGGTTGGACTAGACTTTTAAGCCATATCTCAATTAAAATATCAAGTAATATGGCTTAAAAGTCATGTAACCAAGCCAAAACCTACTTTTTAAAGCTTGTCTATGCCTTGCTAGGTGCGGCGCTAGATGGTGTGAATGCTACGTCTAACATAACCTTCTAACATGACCTTGAGCGGGCGTACGCCCAGGAAGTGTGGTGTAAATAGTGCTTAAGCACTGTTGTTAAATAAATAAATTAATAAATAAACTTACACAAAAACCTCAAACAGCACAAGAGTGACAAAGAAATGTCCCTCCTCACCCCGCCCGCCAAGCACATATTACAAAGACGACGGCAGCGCCCACGGAACAGCGCCTCACTCACGCACGATAATGACGGCAGGCAGCGCCGCCCCGCGCCGCGCGCCCGAACCCACGCCGCATGTGACGGCAGGCAGCGCCGCCCCGCGCCGCGCGCCCGAACCCATGCCGCATGTGACGGCAGGCAGCGCCGCCCCGCGCCGCGCGCCCGAACCCACGCCGCATGTGACGGCAGGCAGCGCCGCCCCGCGCCGCGCGCCCGAATCAGTACAGTGGTACTTGTTGTGGTCTCGTCATATCACAGCCCAGCGACGCGACGGGGCGGCACCGGCACCGGTAAAAGCAGCCAGCAGCCATACCATACCATTTTAACTCAAATTCACCATTTGAAAAACAAAACGCAATACAGAATCATTTCATTACCTACCTATTACATATTTTATATTACTACATATTTTATTTGTTTAGATACTGTTTAACTACAAATTTTAACATTTAGTGTCCGTTCACCTAGCGTACACATAAGAGATTCTGGGCTAGTTTTAGTGCCAATAAATAGTACCCAAATAGTTAACTAGATAAAAATGAGTCCACTAATAGGAGCCTGGATATTTCCGGGTTCGATTCTCGAGTTGCGTCGAGTTATTCAGAAAATCTATTATTGTGATGCATGTAATGTTTTTCTTCTCTCAGACCGACGAAACATCTCTTAAGTAACATTTATGTCAACGACTGTTTGTTTCTATTTTTATTTTATTTTATTTAAATGGAAAGGCAGCTAAAGCTGATGCTTCCATATCAGCAGTCGACTTGCTTTCATAATTTATATTAATTTATTGCGTCTTTTTAGATAAATAATAATAATCTATCTTTTTAGATAGATTTTCTTTTTTTTTTCTGAATAAATAAAATTAAAATTATGGTTTGCGACCCGTATTGAGGACAGGTCTGGGGCTGATGTGATGATACACTTGTGCCTATAGAGAGCAGGCCGCGAGAGGAATCTCCTTTGTACAATGCAATGTGAGGACCGCGGTATTATTGACTGTATGTTAACGGAACTCCTCCTGGACCTGCTAACTCCAGTTCGGCGCCCGCCGGGCCGCGGCCGGCGTGCTTCAACGTTTCTGCCCACGATTGTAGGTATTAAAAGAATCAGTTTGCTCCAATTGATTCGCGAGCAGCAACAACCAATGGGTAAGTAGGTACTATGTATTAGTACATACTAGGTAGGTATATGTCGCCATGTCGGTGGAGGCGCTCGCGCGTCGGGGCTGTCGGCCGGAGTGGAGGAGACAAAAACGAGGAGGCTGTCAGTTGGTAGATGATATATTATGGACTAGGTGTAGTGTGTGGCGCGGGCGGCGCGGAGGCGGCGGGCGGCAGCAGCGCGCGGTAGTCGGGCGGGTTGGCCCAGGGGTCGTAGCCCAGCACGGACAGCATGGGCGCCACGTCGGCCATGTCGGCGCGCACGTCGGCCGGCAGCTGCCCCACCCACTTGTCGAGCGCGTCCAGGTTCACGGGCCGCACCACCTGGTCCGACGACCGCTCCACGCTGGGAACACACACAAACCGCGCCATCCATGTATCAGCCACCCAGATCCATCTGTTGGCTATATGTTATAACTATTTAGTAAGTATAAAACTGTTACCGTGAAAATCCGTCCCTTTGGATTGCTCAATTACTTAAGCGCCATTTTCACCACACACCTTGGGCGTACGCCCGACAAGGTCATGTTAGAAGGTCATGTTGGACGTAGCATTCACACCATCTAGCGCGGCACCTAGCAAGGCATCCAGCAAGGCATATACAAGCTTTAAAAAGTAGGTTTTGGTTTGGTTACAATACTTTTAAGCCATATTACTTGATATTTTAATTAAGATATGGCTTATAAGTCTAGTCCAACCAAACCAAAACCTACTTTTTAAAAACGTTAGAGCTTGTTAGGTCCAGCACTCATCCTGCACGTCGTGCAAGCAAATAATAATAATTATTGCTGTATAGCAAGCATTTTCACGACAGTTTTGCATGACCTTCTAACATGACCTTGGCGGGCGTACGCCCAAGATGTGTGGTGAAAATGGCGCTTTAACCAATTTATATAATCTCCTTATAGTCCAATTAATGAAGGCTAAAAAAGGGGGTGTAGAGTGCGTGAGCAGGAGCCTAAGCAATTTCTTCAGAAACTTGTTCAGGGGGCTTAGGGTGTGAACATACTAAAAGTCCTGGCGTGTAGGGGGTGAGCCGGGGGAGGAGGGGGACAAAGAAGGTCCCACTTTTAGGTATTTCGCTAGATCTCGAAAACGGTGCGCAGTAGAGAAAAATTGTCTTCCACTAAATAAAAGCTCATAAAATTCTACACCACTTTTGTTCTATACACATTTTTCAAATTCACAACAGTTTTTGAATTACACGCTCTAGAAAAGTGAAAATTTTCAAAAAAAAGATTTTTACGTCACATTTTCCAACAAACTTTTCTTCATATCGTCTAAACTATTCATCAGAGAAAAAATTTCAAATATATTGTTGTAGACTGTAGAGAGTTAAATACCCTTCAAGAATATATATACATATATCAATTTATCTCCAACGGGTTAACAGTTAGGTACTATTTGGGTACTATTTATTGGCACTAAAACTAGCCCAGAATCTCTTATGTGTACGCTAGGTGAACGGACACCAGTTGCACCGATTTTAAAATGTTTGGAAAATTTTGTCATTTTCAGAAAGAACCCTATGTTTTAATCGTCCTTAAGCCACATCTAGCATTTGTTGCAGCAGCGTATCATCTAATTTTGTTGCCACACATGAAAGCTATCGCATTTAACAAAATGCAAAAAAAGAAAATCATGTTACTAGAAAAAATTAATTGTAATTGTTTTAAAGATGATAAATTAGAATTACTAAGATATAGTTCTCTCGCTCGGAGTTTCCCTGCGAGATCGAATCTGAAATGAGGAGATCCGCAGGAGAACCTAGGTCACCGTCACCGACATAGCTCAAAGAATTGCGAAGCTGAAGTGGCAGTGGGCTGGGCACATCGCTCGTAGAACTGACGGCCGTTGGGGCAGAAAGTTTCTCGAGTGGCGACTACGTATCGGAAGACGCAGCGTAGGCCTCCCACAAGGTGGACCGACGATCTGGTGAAGGTCGCGGGACCCGGCTAGATGAGGTTAGCGCAGGACCGGTCGGCGTGGAGATCCCTGGGGGAGGCCTTTGTCCAGCAGTGGACGTCTACAGGCTGATATGATGATGAATAAGATAAGTTACCTACCTTAATAATTTTATATGATTTCAGTCTCATTCTCACTCTCAATAACTATAAACTTTCTCTGGATTCACGTTTTCATCCTCATTGTCCGTGAGGGTCCCGACAAGGGTTCCTCGTGTATGGCATCCCTATCGTCAGTGGTGGGTGTTTCTTGCTGAAGGGCCTCTACGTCGTCTTCATCGTCCTCCTTGTCAACCAGGTGTCTCCTACATGTTTCCGCCCCCACTATTGATTGCCACCAGCACCGGAGGAGGTGGCAAATTGGCAATCAATAGTGGAGGCAGAAACATGAAGACGACGTAGAGGCCCTTCAGCAAGAAACACCCACCACTGACGATAGGGATGCCATACACGAGGAACCCTTGTCGGGACCCTCACGGACAATGAGGATGAAAACGTGAATCCAGAGAAAGTTTATAGTTATTGAGAGTGAGAATGAGACTGAAATCATATAAAATTATTAAGGCAGGTAACTTATCTTATTCATCATCATATCAGCCTGTAGAGCGTCAGTGGCGTAGGGGATAAGACGCGGCCTATCATATCGAAAGGTCCGGAGTTCGATCCCCAGCTGGGCCATGTACCAATGGGTTTTTTCTCGAAACTTACGTACATTTACTGACTGCTCTCAAACGGTGAAGGAAAACATCGTTAGGAAACCTGCATACGCCGAATAAGAAATTCTTAGGCGCATGTGAAGTCCACCAACCCGCACTGGGCTAGCGTGGTGGACTATAGCCCGCACGCCCTCGTTGAGAGGGTAGGCCTGAGCCCCAGCAGTGGGGACATTAATAGGCTGTTGATGATCAGCCTGTAGACGTCCACTGCTGAACAAAGGCCTCTCCCAGGGATCTCCACGCCGACCGGTCCTGCGCTAACCTCATCTAGCCGTGTCCCGCGACCTTCACCAGATCGTCGGTCCACCTTGTGGGAGGCCTACGCTGCGTCTTCCGATACGTAGTCGCCACTCGAGAACCTTTCTGCCAAAACGGCAGTCAGTTTACTCTGTGCGTCAGTTCTACGAGCAGTGTGCCACGCCCACAGCCACTTCAGCTTTGCAATTCTTTGAGCTATGTCGGTGACGGTGACCTAGGTTCTCCTGCGGATCTCCTCATTTTAGATTCGATCTCGCAGGGAAACTCCGAGCGAGAGAACTTATCTTAGTAATTCTAATTTATCATCTTTAAAACAATTAAAATTAATTTTTTCTAGTAACATGATTTTCTTCTTTTGCATTTTGCTAAATGCAATAGCTTTCATGTGTGGCAACAAAATTAGATGATACACTGCTGCAACAAATGCTAGATGTGGCTTAAGGACGATTCAAACAGTTTTTTTTCTGAAAATGGCAAAATTTACCAAACATTTTAAAATCGGTGCAACTGGTGTCCGTTGGAGATAAATTGATATATGTATATATATTCTAGAAGGGTATTTAACTCTCTACAGTCTACAACAATATATTTGAATTTTTTTCTCTGATGAATAGTTTAGACGATATGAAGAAAAGTTTGTGGGAAAATGTGAGGTAAATATCTTTTTTTTTTAATTTTCACGTTTCTAGAGCGTATATTTCAAAAACTGTTGTGAATTTGAAAAATGTGTATGGAACAAAAATGGTGTAGAATTTTATGAGCTTTTATTTAGTGGTAGACAATTTTTTTCTACGGCGCACCGTTTTCGAGATCTTAGCGAAATACCTAAAAGTGGGACCTTCTTTGTCCCCCTCCTCCCCCGGCTCACCCCCTACACGCCAGGACTTTTAGTATGTTCACACCCTAAGCCCCCTGAACAAGTTTCTGAAGAAATTGCTTAGGCTCCTGCTCACGCACTCTACAAACCCTTTATTGACTGGACTATTATGAATTATAGCCTATGTGTTATTCTGATGTACAACAGAAAAGTTTCAACTCTGATCCGTAGTTTTTGCGTGAAAGAGCAACAAAATAAATAATAAATGTTCCAAATAAATGACAGGTCACGGGATCACCGCAACGCGTGCTGTGATTGTAACATGAATTATTTTTTTGTGATGTTGAACTACCTACTTACAAATTTACGGTTTTCGGATTTTTCCTTTACTTGTGCTTTATGACATTGCTTCTTGCCAAATTTCATGATTCGAGGTCAACGGGAAGTAGGTAGGTACCCATAGGTTTTGATTCCCTTGCGAGTGTCAAAATATTCAAAATAAGCGACATAAACGGTGGCTGTATCTTATGACTGCTCCTAGGGATTGCAGACCATGAGTATTTGATTACGATTCTATATTAATTAATTTCAACTTGATACCACCACGCGTTCCTGAGAGAAACCCTTTCTCTTGACAGACAGACAGACGGACGGACAACGAAGTGATCCTATCAGGGTTCCTTTTTCCTTTTAAGGTACGGAATCCTATAAAAGTATGTTGTAGGTAAGGTATATAGCGTGTGAGTGTATATACTTGGAGAGCGCGACGCCGTGCGGCTGGTTGATGTACCGCTCGTGGTGCAGCACGGCGTCGTGCCAGCGCAGCTCGAGGAAGGCGAGCACTCGACGCATGGTGTCCGCCGGCGCCAGCACCAGCGCCTCGTAGCGCACCAGCAGGCAGCGCGCCGCGCCCAGCGCCTTGCACTGCTGGTACATGAGCTCCGCCGCGTGGTTCCACTTGCTCAGGCACTGCCGGTAGCTGCTCAGGTCGAAGCCCGTGATGGTGACCTGCACATGCGAGCAGTGCCGCGTCAGCGTGCGGCCCTCCGCGGTGCCCGGCGGCGGCGGCGGCGGGCGGGCGGGCGGGCGGGCGGGGCTCACCTTGCGCGCGATGATGGAGTGCACGGTGGCGCGCCCGTCGCGCACCATGAACAGGAACTTGCCGTTGGGGAACAGCTCCAGCACGTACGTGCCCATCTTGAGCACGAGCGGGTCCTTGTTGCAGAGCCGCGGCGCCGGCTCGCCGTGCCGCACGATCACCTCCAGGCAGAAGGCCGCGATCGCGTTGTCCAGCACCTGCTTGGACACGCCCGCCTGCTCCAGCCGCACGCTCTCCTTCTCCGAGCGCGTCCAGTGCTGCCGCATCTGCAGGATGCGCGGCAGCACGCGCGTCTCCTGCCCGCAGCGCACGTCGGGGTGCGCGTCCAGCATGGCGCGCATCAGCGTAGTGCCCGACCGCGGCACGCCGCCGATGAAGATCAGCGGCAGCTCGCGGCCCGGCACCGGCGCGCCGGCCGCGCGCCCGTCGGCCGCGCCGCCGCCCGCGCCCGCGCCGCCGCCGCGCCACGCCCACAGCAGCAGCGCGGCCGCCGCCAGCGCCGCGCCCGCCCGCCAGCGCGCGCCGCGCCACATGCTTGAGCCGCGCCTGCCGCAGTACACATGTATATATGACACCTCCTAGGACCACGCACCTGTTTCTCTCACCATCTACACATGCTACCTATGACATTGAAATTTTATTTTCATCACACTTGCTCGTTAAGGGTTTTATTATATGAGTGCCTAAAGAAACACAATGGCCTATATATACCCGCGGGAGAATAATGATAATCAGTACAATATTATTACCCCTAGGGACTGAAATGTGTAGCTGGATGTACTGAACTGGTTTATTAAATTAATTAAGTTAAATTGAGTAGTTAACTTGACTTGACTTAACTTGACCTAACGTGACCTAACTTGACCTCACTTGACCTAACTTGATTTCACTTGACTTCACTTGAATTCACTTGACTTGAGTTATATTAAGGTATAATTAAATTTAACTCAATTTAACTAAAGTAATTTAATAAACTTAAATAATTTCAGCAAAGTCAAAGAAAATAGATTTGTTCCCTTGTGTCGTAGGTATTAATTTCCTCGCAAATGTGATGAAAAACATTGTGTGGGTCGTGACCTCCCTTCGGCATCGGGCTTCTCATACTCTCGTTAGTAATATCCTACTTACTACCCTAAATGCACAATGTACTATTATTTTTCTCAAACATGCTTGGAAATGTGAGCATTATTTTGACAACCTTCTTCGATGTTCAAACGAGAACTTTGAACATGCTCACAGTCAGCAAGTAGTATTACGTAAATAAATTGACGTTGTTTAAATGTACGCACTGTACTTACATGCAATAAAATAATTTTGACTTTGCCTTTATTTAGTACCTATTATAGATACTAAAAATGTCTTATATTATCCTGGAATAATGCCAGATGCCCAGTATTTTACGGGTTTTCCCGTTTTTCAGGCTAGGATAATACAAAAACCCGTAATTGGGAAATTAAAATACGGGGTGAACAAAGTTCCCGTATTCTTAACAAATTAAGCCAGAGCAGGCTGGCGAAACCAAACGCTGACGTTTTCTTGCTGGCTGGCGCGTGTTGTAGGTTGTTATAAGTGTAAATTTCAATTAAAATTAACCGCGCTATAAAAATTTTGAGGCTCGCGCTTCGAGCTCGCCGTGCGTCATAGTATTTTTTTCCGAAATATCATTTTTGGAGGCCGCTGACATAATTTCTGAGTTAATAATTGGTTGATATCTAACATCCCTGGTATCTATATGTGTATATTCATAATTAAAATACTGTTTTAAATGTCTGCCGCAAATAAATCTAAAACCCGTATTTTTTAGGCTGGTAACCCGTAAATCAAGAAGTGGCAGGTGGCAACCCTATACCTATTTGTGGTTATGAACGTTATGTGGGCGCGTATTGTGTGAAAATTTCAAACGTATACGTTTTACCGTTAGGTAGATACAGCCCGAAATGACGTATTTTTGGTTTTTAAACCCCCACCCCTCTTAGATTTTGACTTTATTAATTTTGAGTATTTGTCCTTGGATGCGCCACAGGTCTTGGACGCGTCTTTTGTGAAATTTTCAGTTCGCTACGTATCACCCCGTTGCGGGGATACAGCCCTCTGAACATCGGGCGGGCGAAGCGAACGGACGGACAGACGGCGTAGCGAAAGCAATATGTTTCCGTTGTCGAGCTCGGGACGGAAACATAAAAATAGTAAATTTTGAACAAAAGGAGTAAAATATAATGTGCAATTTGTCACGAGACGTGTAGGTAAATGGTGCAATCGTGATATCCGCGTAAAAAATAATCAGTAGACCTATATTTGAATCGCTCTCCTCGCTTCGAGCGCTCGATTCTACTAATTTTCCTTCGACATCCGATACAAAAATCAGTAGAATCAACCGCTCGAAGCGAGGACAGCTATTCAAAAATAGGACTCCAGGCGCAATTCAAATTATGCATCAAACAAAACAAATTGGATTGCGTTTTGGGTTTTTTGATCGTATGGGTGCTCAGGACCCGCACCTGTCCCCCCCAGCGCAGGCCGCCGCGCGCCGCCCGTGCGGAGCGCCACCCCGGTGATAGCTTCCTACTCGAGTCTTTATTTTTTTTATCTTATCTACCCCAGACCTTAGTGTATGAAAAAGTATGTCCGTGACATGCTTTATTGCTACGAAAATGAAAAGAATACATAGGCTAGAGATGATGTTTTTGTTTCATATCTGAAAATTGAGGTTTGTGGGCTATTTTAAATTATTTACACTATAGAAAGTAACCAAATAGTAATCCAGGAAAAATGTGCTTAGTTTCAGAAACAATGTGATCAAGACCAATGATATGTACATACCATACACACTTGCATCAAGACAAATGTTAGTAAGTATGTACATACCATACAAGGTCTAACTCTAAATATGGTCTTACTCTATTGTATAGTTCTTTACTTAGGTTTGTGTTTTTGTTATTTCTGTTTAATGTTAATTTTTATATTGTTGTGTATGTGTTTTGTAGCAGGAAATAAAAAAATATCAATATACACTTGCATCAAGACAAATGTTAGTATGTACCCAATACACCACATACACGCACATGCATATTTTAATACTTTTCTTGCATATTATTAGTAATGGAACTCTACAATTTAATAAATAAACATACCTATAAGATTCTTTCTTAAAAATGACACTTAATAATTTGTGAAATTTAGAACACATAATTAATTTACATATAAATAAACAAATATGTATTTATTTCGGGCTTTAAGAAACCTTACCATGGTATTGCCTATTATTTCATCTATAATCATATTAACCTCCACTATTTACCTAATCTGGGAAATGATTTTAGTTTCACTCGGCAGCCTCACCAGCAAATATAATGGAATCAATTGGAACATATAGCTTGCTCATAGTTCACTGGAGTCGTGAGGCCTGTGGACAGTGAGCACACCACCTGCTATCACTAGTGAGGGCGCGCGCCTTACAAACTAAAGTACACACAACATAAAGTACAATAACCACTTACGAATGCTTTAGCAGTTGCTGTTATGATTAAAACAGATCCTGTAACAATTTACATGCAATGACTCCTTTCCATAATTTAGTAGGTAATTACAAAACTCGACTACTTACATGTAAATAACAACAATCATAGACTTGATCTTAAATCTTGTTACTAATAATCATATTGACCCCTCTAAATGGTGCAATTCAATAAACACCTAAGCTGTGCTAAAGTTGCTCCTACCCATACATTGTATTTACAATCGTCGTCTACTGATATAATAGAGAGTAGTCGCGTGCTGCGCTGCGCGCTGTGGACGTGCAGTCTGGTACAATGTCAGTCTATACAGTCATCTACAATGCCGCGTGCGCAAGCAACCACCCACGCATGCAAGCAAGCAAGCACGCAAGCAAGCAAACCAGCATCCAAGTGCAGTGTGCACTGTGAGAGGTCCATTGGTGTACAACCATAGTCAAAATTTAACCTATTTATTTTACGAAATACCATACATAGAGTGCATGCCAATCCGACGTAATATATGCATTATATATTCTGTGATATAGGTTCAACACCTTAACTTACCTACATCAACATTAATTTATCAGTTTGTTAACAAACTGCTTGCCAACACATTATACAAAACATTATGGATAGAAGAATAATAACTAGTCTAGCTTTTCAAAAAACAATGACCAATATCTTTAAAATACACTTTTAAGTATAATTTTGTTATAAATGATGCATTTAATTATAGTTGCAAATATAATTTCCAGAATTTGTGGAGACAAAACAGTCAAATATCTTTCTGCTTGTCAAACAAAACAATGTAAATTTAATGTCACCCACGGACGTCACTCATGACACGATTTTTTTTTGTTGGTTTGTCCTCTATTGAGGACGGGCAAGGGAAGCTTTGTCCATACAGCCCTGTCTGAAGAGTCTATATCAAATTTTAATTTTTTTCGACTGTCGTTTTTATGATTCTATACACGTGCATGAAATTTTCGGGATAAGACAAAATTGTTTGAAGTGAGCACGGGAATGGTTGGTTTTTTAAATGTTTTCTTTGATCTGTAAAACTATTGCAGTTAGGTCCAGCACACATCCTGCACGTCGTGCAAGCAAATAATAATAATTATTGCTGTATAGCAAGCCTTTTCACGACAGTTTTGCATGACCTTCTAACATGGCCTTGCCGGGCGTACGCCCAAGATGTGTGGTGTAATTAGTGCTTTAGTTCCATGTTTGTCCTCTACTGAGGACGGGCAAGGGAAGCTTTGTCCATACAGTCTGGGATTTCTTTTTTGTTGTAGTTGATTTGTCTGAGATTTGTCCTCTATTGAGGACGGGCAAAGGAAGCTTCGTCCATACAGCCCTGTCTTATTTTAAGTATTATTTCTTATATTTATTTAAACCGGCGGCGGTTACAGCACGGCTTCAAAACAGAGCACGACTAGAGTTAGTCGGCGATTTTGAATTAAACCGCAGCACGGCCTCCACGAGGGCACAACTAACTAGTGCCATTCGGCGATCCACACTGCAGGTTCATGTCCGCATTAAACCGATAGTAGGTATAATGAAGAATAACAAGGGACATTTTGGAACGATCCGGTAGAGTCGATACACGCTTTTATTTAACTATCCCGCACAATGCACACTATAATAGGCACTTGTTACATTTAAAACTATCACAGATCCAAAACCTACAATATACATTTTTTGGAAAACTAAACAAAAACGACAACCATCTCTGACAAAACCCCGCTAAAAAGCCCTCTTTTTTTGTTTATTTGTCCTCTATTGAGGACGGACTAGGGAAGCTTTGCCTATACAGCCCTGTCTTATTTAAAGTATTATTTCTTAAATTTAAACCGGCGGTTACAGCGCGGCCTCAACAAAAACAGAGCACGACTAGAGTTAGTCGGCGATTTTCAATAAAACCGCAGCACGGCCTCCACGAGGGCACAACTAGTGCCATTCGATGATCCAATCACCGCATGAGGGCGTTTGTGCACTATACGTTTCCGATTCACATTCAATCTTCGATCACCATATAGTATTCCCGATCGCCGCATTCAATACGTGAAAAAGACGGGACGTGATCAAATTCACAACGTTTGGTGCAAACACTATATTCGTATTCAATACGTGAAAAAGACGGACTGAATTTCCTCCGGTGTGACCATTGGGAAAATAGAGAAATTTGTTGTTCAAATAGTACAATTTATAAATTTAATTTCAATAAATAACATTTTTAAAAAAATGTGCCTATGTGTTAAATCGCTAGGCCAAAATGTGTTTCTGAACGAAATTACGTTGTCTCTCGCTCGCAGCAAAAAACAATTTTGCTGCGAGTTTTTACGCACTAAAAGCACCCTTCTCGTGCTGGAGAGGTGAAAAATAATTTGTTTATTTAAAAATACCTATTTTTGCAGTAACTTATTGTTGTGAATGAAACCAAGATTGGACTAAGACTGATTTATTATCACTTACCTACCTAACAGATACAATACTTAATTAAACTACACCTAGAAAATATATATTTAATAACAAAATAATTTAACCAGTAAATATAGGATCATATATATAGTACTGTGTAATATAGGCCGTAGACAGATAGTAGTCATATTATGTTGGTATTAGACTATCATATAAATTAGTAATACAGAATCATATATATAGTATAGTGTAATAGAGGCCTCAGTGTATCTTGTAAAACTATATATCTATCTTTTAATTTTCAAATAGGTATACATTTTTTGCCTCAATTGAGTTGTTGCATTTTTATTTTTTAACGACTTGGGTGCGAATATTCAGTCATCCATCCAAGGGGTTGGCAACACTGTAAATTTGTGCGAGCGGCAGGCAGCGCAGCGTAGCGAGTGAGCGACTATTGAGTAGTCAACCGATTACAATTTTCAGCACCGGCATTTACCAATTATTTTTAGAAAACGGTTTTCTTAGGTTTTTATTATTTATATATGGAAACACCCAGCAAAGATGATAATTAATAAAATAACAGAATTGTGAGTTTTGCTCTCACCTAACTGTTTGTGTGACACTTCACCCTTTAATTAATTATTTTAGTACCCACAATAAAAAATATCATATGAAGTCACAGACGTGGCTATAATATATAAATAAATTTAAGCTGCGCATATTAATATACAGATATATATAAAATAGCTACATCTGTAACGGCCTTTAAACGGAAGTTGCGAATTGCATACTTCGGGGATTTCCCAAGTATAGTCAATCGTGTTCAGATACACATCAATTAATTATAATTCAGACTATGTTCGGATACAAATATCAATATTTTTTTGTAAAAACAAAGCAAAAGGTATCGGTTTTTCTAAAATAAAACCGGTTTTATAATCGGTTTTCTAGAACGAAAAAGGTATCGTTTCTTTTAAATAAAATCGGTTTTATAATCGGTTAAAATCGGTTTTCTAGAACAGGTTGCATCACTACACGTATACTATCTAATTTGTGATCACTACTAGCGAGCCGAGCGCCTATTTCACCAACCAACCCATTTCTTTTTTAAATTGGTTCTTCATTACAGAACTTTGTATTAAAATATTAACAGATTCAATTTTCTGTCGCTAATATCTATGTGTTTTCAAAATATTACAGTGCGATGGGTTCAAACGATTGCGTAAATTTGTGATAATTTTGTGATTTCATCGGAGCGCGATTTCTATCGGCCCTCCATTCAATATGGCCGCCGTGATGTATGTGCCATTTGTTTACTGTTGTTTAGGTTATAATATTCACAGTAATCATATTGTACCCGTTTTGCAAAATATTCCTCCCGTCTATTTATAAGTAAACTTACCTACTTGAACTGGACTGAATTTTTTTTAAAAACTAGGTACTTACATAAAACCTATCTTTTGTGTTGTGAGTGCAGACATTAATATTTGGTGCGTATGGGTGTACATTTATTTATAAACGGAAGAGTGGTGCGTGCGGTGGCGATGCAGCATGAGCTCGCGCGATGAGTGCGCCGCTCCGCCGGCGGCCGGCCTCGGCTGTGGCGCGGCCGGCGCCAGCGCGCCCGCGCCCCCCAGCAGATACACGGTGAGTTTCCTCTCGCACTTGTTCATCAAACAAACAAAACAAAAAACCAAAATGTGAGTACATTATCCGCTAGGTAATAGAAGATACACTCGCCTAGATTGGCTCTGGTGCTTTGCCGGCCGTGGCTGATCGTGGATGTGTATGTAAATAACAGAACAAGCGTCGAGGACAGCTTGTTGCTCCGGCTGTATGGCTGCATGTTTACGGACAGTGTGGACATAAGGTTGCGCAAAAAAAAAAAAAAAACTACACACATCGCTCTTCCTTGTTACCTCCTTCCAGGTACTGTCGCTCGCTCCAAGGGTCCCCAGTAACCTAACGAACCTAACCTTCAGGGTGCTCCGACTGCTGTCACAATTTTTTTGTCCCTCAGCGCCCCCTTTTCTCCACTCCAACCACATCTTTCATTCGGTTGCCATCATAGCAGGACACTGGCGCTTGCACCACACACAGCTGTGTGCAGGAGAGCAAGGCAGTGCTGGCCCAATGTCCTGGGGAGAATTGCACAATATCTATATTATTTGCGCTTCAAAAAATACCAAAAATACATTTAACTTGCGTTTTCGTGCAAAACTCTACCATGATTGCTTAATTTTTATAAATTACATAATAATTCGATCACCTCTATAAAAAATCGAGTTCTGAATTTATGCGAGGTCCCACCTTATTTTTCCTCCGCTATTGCGTGTAACGATAATAATAATGATAATGTGTAGCGATTAATATATAGATCCCCGGAATCATTTCGGCGGTGGAATGAACTGTCACCGATTGTTAGCACATCGCTTACAGTGTTTACAGTCTATGTGTGCGTGAGCGACGTAGTGTGATACATAGAGATGTACAAACACTTGAAAATATTGATTCAGTTGATCGGTTGAATGTTTCAATTTTTTTTAACACTGATAGGAGCGTATAAATAATAAAATAGAGAAAGAAGCAATCCACATTTCCCTATTAATAAATTATAAACGCAAACTGAAAACATGATACATTTTATTTTAATTACAACAAAAAATGAACTAAAAAAAACCACTGATGAACTAGGACTTTCGTAACTAGAGCCGCTTTCTACTCGCGCCTCACCTCGTACGAACCTCCTCACCTCGGACGGCGTGGGACGGCGCGTCCGGACCAGTGCTTCATCATAGAACTGCTCACTTAATTTGGAATGTGTGCTCTAAATTGTTTATACTTTTGACATTTGGAACAGGTGTTCGACCGGAGCGGCGGGAGCATGCCGGGCGTGTGCCCCGCGGCGGGCGCGCGCGACGAGCCGCCCCGCAAGCGGCCCAAGCTGGCCGCGGCGCCGCCGGCCGCCCCCGCCGCCGCCGGCCCCGCCGCCGCCCCCGACGCGGCCGCGCCGCCGCCGCTGCGCCAGCGCGTGGTCGACTGCAAGCTGCTCCGCCTGAAAACACTTCGTGAAAGGTTACTGCCACATACTGAACTATGACAGAGGAGACGAGACGACCGACACGGACGTGAACACAACATTAGTCTCATCTCGCTGTATATTGATAACTAAACCAAAGAAGTGATACAAGGAAGCGATTTTTCAGAATAATTGATTCGAACCCGATAAATGTCGGAACGATGGCGGTTGCAGGTTCACGGAGCAGCTGAGCGAGCTGTACTTCCTGCAGGCGGGCGGCAACATGATGGACTACGCGGCGTGGCGCAAGCGCGCGCCCGCGCCGCACCTGCTCGCCTTCCTCGAGGCGCGCCGCCCGCCGCCCGCACCGCCCGCGCCCGCCGCGCCCGCCGCGCCCCCCGCGCCCGCCGCGCCCGCCGCCGCCGCCGCCGCCGCCGCCGACGAGGTGGTGGAGAAGGCGCGGCAGGAGGCGCACGTGGCGCGGCGCGTGGCCGAGCTGGCGCGCGCGGGCCTGTGGGCGGAGCGCCGGCTGCCGCGGCTGCTGGAGCCGCCGCGCGCCAAGTCGCACTGGGACTACCTGCTCGAGGAGATGGCGTGGCTCGCTCAGGACTTCGCGCACGAGCGCAAGTGGAAGAAGCAGGCCGCCAGGAAGGTGAGCGCACACGCGCCCTTGTATACACACTGTCATATGTGGCCATTCCCTAAATATTAGAGACTAGCAAATGACTTTAAACTGATATCAAAAATACCCTACTTAGGTTAATTTTGTAAAAGTTATTGAGTAAAGTGATATGAATGACATTGTTGGCCTCACAGATTTATAAAACCATTAGATTGCTAACGGTCTTATTTTTGTACTAGCACCGCGCGAGCCTCAGTAATCAAATTAAAGTAGGTGAATTGCACAATTTTAAAAAAATGTGATTGATTGTTTAGTTTTTATTTATTTAAATATCATAGTTTATACGTTGACGACAATACGTTTTGTGTGTAAACATTTTAGAGACATGTTTCAATATAAAATCGAATATCGCAAGACAAATTGCGCTTAGAATTTACTGTCGGAAATAAGTTTGCAAATTTCTTACGCTGCTGGCACCACTGATAGTGTCTAAGTCAAAATCAAAGTCAAATTATTTTATTGCCTGAGTGTTGTGCCATAACAATCGGCATTTAAAATCGGATATCGATAATTAAATTAGGTGTTGTCGTCGGCACGTACATCACATTTTAAAGCACCTTTATTAAATTTGTTGGTTTATCCATGAGGATAAACCAATTTTACTATGAAGCAAAATTGGCATATTAGACGCTATACAATACAATGTCATTGTTAGCACCTACCTATTGCAGAAGAATTCAGATATCTTATTTATTTATTTTGTTTTGGAAGACCAACAGCTATAATAACAAATGATCGTAACTAAAGTATATAATACGAGGCCAATTATAGGTCTCCACAGATAGCAATAGTTTAAGCATCAATAAAAAATAAATACAGTCAGCACTTAACGGACACGCATAAAAACGAAGTAAAACAAAAACAAAATAAAGCATCACCTACCTATTTACTTACACAATATTTTCTATTATTCGCCAAAGAATGTTTGACTAAGTAGTCGCCTCGCCCGCGCCGACGCAACGCTAGTGTTAAACAGATCTAGGTCTAGTTCACCGGCCACTGCCAGCTTGTTAAAGTTGTTGCTCGCGCGCCGTATGAATGTAATCTTCGTTTAGATGTAACTATAAAGTCGTCTTCTAAAAAATGATTAGAACATATGATACCAATCTTTTCTCCCAGTTATATCAATCCATTTTACTTTTAAATCAGGATTCTTAGGAAAGCTGAAACATATTCTAGGTCAAGTTCAGCAGGCATGAATTTTTTTCCAAATTGAAAGCTATTGCATAGAAAGCTACCTAGTGTCTAAACCTTGTTGTAGGTAAATGAAGGCATTTTTGCTTAGCGCTGCACATTTTCCGAATATTGGCTTATTTTTCGAAAATGTGTTAGGTCTTACACTCTGTATATAGTATAACGACCGTGTGGTATACAATACCTATCTAATAACCTACCTGCTGATAACGATTAATCATGAACAAACAACTAAAAATACTCTATCGATAAAATTATCGACAACGTGCAAGCATTATGTTTACATTTACACACTGCTGTTCAATAAAAAAATTGAGATTTTGCCTCGAAATACACATAGTTTTGGATTTTTTAAAGTTACCGATGAAAGGAAATTCCTGCATTTATTCGGTTCACTTTGCCACTTCGCAGCCGACAAGTTAGTATCGCACAACTCGGCATCTTTCCCTCATAATGCGCTGGAGCTACGCCCGCCATGACAATTGTGCAAATACTGAGCCAGCCCCCCCTTAAGAATGCTGTACTTGGCATTGGCATTGGCTGACTCAGTAATTAACTATGGCTTAACTAGTTTTGGAACAACACATAAATCACATTTGGACAACATATATAAGTTGCAAATAAGACTATTAAAAACAATTGTGTCCAAAAATGTTAAAAGTAAAAAGAGTAATGATTATAGCCGCCTGTTCAATCATTGCAATGTACTAGCAATTGAAAATAAAATAAAATTATCCATATTGACCGATGAACATAAAAACTTGCAATTGTTGGAACGGAAAGTTAGAAACTGTAGATTAAGACAATTAGATAACTTGGATACATATAGATTACCTACCTACAATAATACCTATGGTATGAGAAATTGCAAATAAATACTACCGAAAATCTTAAATGCCCTGCCTGAGGACATCCAGCAAGAATACTCATGTAACCCGAAATTTAAAAATTCTTTAAAAAAATATTTCTTAAAATGTGAAGACCTAAGCTATGTACTGTAAATTCATCTAATTTAATCTCAAAATGTATTATTATATAACTTACCATCGAACTCCTCCGTCACAGATGAACCCCAGACTAGTATAGAAATTTATCCATGTATCTCATCTTGTTCATTTTAATAAATAAATAAGTATGAAAAAGCGTCATTTTGTGCTCGGTACGAAATACATACATATAAGTACTATTGCCACAGAATACATAAAGGGCTATTGCTGAATTCATGAATAATGAAAATGGACAGGCCCCCTGACGATTACATGACTGTTTTATTGTAATCAATTTTATTATTTTAATTTATTAGTTGAGTACAAAGTTCATTGTAGTGTTGCTAGCTGCAATAGTAGTCTAGGATCAATAGTTTCACAGTTACAATGATTTTAAGTTTGATAGCTGTCATCCGAAATGAAGCTACGCGGGCGCAAACACGCGTGACAGGAAAAATACCCTTAGCGTCCACTGCTAGACATAGGCGTTCCCCAACGCCACCACACCCGATCCTCTGCCCGGCGCACCCAGCCGCTGCCCATGCTCCGCGTAGGGACCGCACCCCACAACTCGTCTGCCGTTCTTTCTCTTGTTCCTGAATGCATCTCTTTAAATACTCATACACATGAATATCGCCTAAAAATATTTAATAGTAAAAAAACAGAAATAACAGAATGTTTAATAGTAAATAAATAAATAAAAATTAAATTTAAAAAAACCGACCGACCGACCGACCAACCAACCAACCCGGTCGACAACTGAAAAGTTCCACGGATCTAGCGTGTAGTTTTTTTGTGAGCATACAATAACCCTTAAATCTTAAATTATGAGACACTTTGCGTATTTTTGGAGTAGAAAAAAATTACCAAATTCAAAATTCGTTTATTCAAAATTGGAATACAATATTCTCTTTTTGACGTCAATTTTGTCTAAAACTAAAACTACTCTATTTCCACGTGTACTAACTAAAACTACTCTGTTACCTATAAACTATTGAAATTATTATTATTTGCTTATGTATGGACATGAGAGATTTCCAAAAATGCCTTCTTAGTTTAAATGCCCATCCATATTAGTGCGCCGGCTCGTGCATACAACAAACGCCTCTCACCTGGCTCCTACGATGTTTCAGTGCGCTCGGGCGGTGCAGAAATACTTTCAAGACAAAGCAGTAGCCGCACAGAAAGCAGAAAAAGCGCAAGAATTGCAACTAAAAAAAATTGCTGCGTTTGCCGCTAAGGAGATTAGAACATTCTGGTCCAACGTGGAGAAGGTATAATTGTTGTTTATGTTATTGGTATTACGTGCATCGATTGGGTTGATTACACATTCCATCGGGCCGTCGTGTCGTGCAGGTGGTGGAGTGGAAGCGCGTGCGGCGCGTGGAGCGCGCGCGCAAGCAGGCGCTCGACGAGCAGCTGAGCTACATCGTGGACCGCACCGAGCGGTACTCGCGCCAGCTGGCGGCCACGCTGCGGCCCGCGCCCGACGCGCCCGGCGACGAGGGCGCCGCGCCCGACGCGCCCGGCGCGCCCGGCGCGCCCGACGCGCCCGACGCGCCCGACGCGGCCGGCGACCCGCGCGCGCGCCGCCGCCGGCTGCGCGCGCTGCTGCCGCCCGGCTACCGGCCGCCCACCGCGCACTCGCCGCCGCCCTCCGACTACGGGCCCGACGAGGAGGACTCGGCCGACGACGAGGGCACCATCGCCGAGCAGGAGCGCCGCGAGCGGCCCGAGGACAACGCCGCCGAGCTGGCCGCGCTGCGCTCCGACGCGGACCTGTCGCTCGACGAGCTGGTGCGCCGGTACCGGCCCGCCGGCGAGGAGGAGGCCGCCTCCAGCACGCCCGAGGACAGCGACGCGGACAGCGAGGCCGGCTCGGACGGCACCGCGTCGAGCGGCTCGAGCGCGTCGCTGGAGGCGCTGGTGGCGGCCGACGAGGCGGACGGCGGGGAGGAGCGGCGCGTGGAGGCGTGCGCGACGCTGGCGGCGGCGCTGCAGCCGACGGGCACCACGCTCGCGGACACGGCGGTGGGCACGCCGGTGCCGCGGCTGCTGCGGCACGCGCTACGCGAGTACCAGCACGTGGGGCTGCACTGGCTGGCCACCATGCACGCGCGCCGCCTCAACGGCATCCTCGCCGACGAGATGGGGCTCGGCAAGACCATCCAGACCATCGCGCTGCTCGCGCACCTGGCGCTCGAGCGCCGAGACTGGGGGCCGCACCTGGTCGTGGCGCCCACCTCCGTCGTGCTCAACTGGGAGATGGAGTTCAAGAAGTGGTGCCCGGCCTTCAAGATCCTCACCTACTACGGCACCATCAAGGAGCGCAAGCTCAAGCGCGTCGGCTGGACCAAGGCCAACTCGTTCCACGTGTGCATCACCTCGTACAAGCTCGTCGTGCAGGACCACCAGAGCTTTCGCAGGAAACGGTGGAAGTATCTCATCCTCGACGAGGCGCAGAACATTAAGAACTTCAAGTCCCAGCGGTGGCAGATGCTTTTAAACTTCCAGACGGAGAGGTGAGTTGGTCGCTCGCTTGCTTGGTCGGTTGTTTGTATGAGTATGGCCGCTACAAGAGTGGTGTGTGTGTGTGTTGTCAGGCGGCTGCTGCTGACGGGCACGCCGCTGCAGAACAGCCTGCTGGAGCTGTGGTCGCTGATGCACTTCCTGATGCCGGCCGTGTTCGCGTCGCACTCGCACTTCCGCGAGTGGTTCGGCGACGTGGCGGCCGCCGCCGAGGGCGCCGCGCGCAACGACGCGCTCGTGCGCCGCCTGCACGAGGTGACAAGCTCGCTACTAACTCGCCTCGCCTGCTCACTCGTGCACACCATTAAATTTATTCTATTGTGCTATTTTTTTATCTGTAGAAATAAGAAAGAGATGGCATGTATTTTAGAACTGTTTTATCTATCAGACAGAGGGATTTTTAGAACATGGAGATCCATGTTCTAATTTGCAATACAAACCATGGTTATTTTCTTGTGTCTGACAGGACTAAACTAATTTGACAGTTCTAAAATACATGTCATCTCTTTCCTATTTCTACAGATAAAAAAGAGCAAAATAGACTAAATTTAGTTAAGGCGTGTGCACCTCTGAATCGACACGAATGTCCAACCAACCAACCTACCACAGTACCGAATCATTTCAATATGTTTCATTTCACTGTGCTTGCTTTCTTTGTAAAGTCATTAAATCGGACGTTAAGCAACTGCCGTTTAAAATAATTATTTTCATTTCAAATTTTTGTAATTGATTGCAAGTGTTGTTAGCCGTAGATGAACGAACAATGATGGTATTTGATCGTGTGTGGTTGATGCGTGTGTGCGTGTGTCGCAGGTGCTGCGGCCGTTCCTGCTGCGGCGGCTGAAGGCGGACGTGGAGCGGCAGATGCCGCGCAAGTACGAGCACGTGCTGCTGTGCCGCCTCGCCAAGCGGCAGCGCTGCCTCTACGACGACTTCATGGCGCGCGCCAAGTGAGTGCCGCCCGCCCAGCCCACACAACCAACCACCCAACACACAAACAAACAATAATATGTACATGTTAGATCTGGCGAGTCGCGGTAATCAAGGGACGGCTTTAAGCGGACTTGTGTCTGCACCAGCAGCCTACCGACCACTACCTACTTACTACCGACCGGTTAGCCTGACACATAAAATTATGTATTTATTTAATGAAACCTGACTAGTGGATTACAAAACATGCATTTATTTTTTCTAGGCCGTAGTTAGTACCATAGGTACATTATGTAATTATAATCTCGAAAAAAAAGTTTTTCCAATTTTCACGTAAATGAGTTCTAAGTATATCGATAACACAGAAAAACCAAGTAGCTCAATTCCGTTTATTTTTAACTAGCTTTTGCCCGCGGCTTCGCCCGCGTAAAAAGTTTTTCCCGAAATTACATACTTTCATTTTCAAATGAAATGGAATTTTCAAAATTGTGGAAACACGTCATTTTTGTTTTTTAACTAAAAACCTAAATATAAATGTAAGTTTAAATGAACTGTACCTGTTAATTTAAATTTGTAGGAAACTATAGGTCTATTTATACTTTTATAAATCAAAAAACATAATATTCAGTGATATATGAGGAACCTAGGCTCTGTGCCAAATTTCAAGTCTCTAGGTTCAGCGGTTTGGGCTGTGCGTTGATCAGTCAGTCAGTTTCTCCTTTTATACATATTATTATGGTTTGAACTTAGGATTAACAGGCGAAGATAAACTTATTTACTTAAAACTTACCTAACTTAGTTGACTTATATAAATCTAAATGTTTCTTTTCCTAGTTAGGCGTAGGAACTATTATCTAATCTGTGGTTAGGCGACAAAATTTGTAATCTTCCAAAAGGCAAAAAAAAAAAATTTTTAGAAATCCAAAAGAAATAAATATAAATCCAATGTACCGACACTATCTAAGTGAGCGGACTATAGTTGGAGCTGTTGAATTGTCATTGTCCTTTATTATCAGTACGTGTATAATTTAAAAATACATATATCCATAATGTTCAAAATTGTTTAAAAAAACATATTAGGAAAATGAAGAAGGTGCATAAATGTACTCTTTCTTTTTAAATGGCGAGAAAGTTTAGTGCGTGCCGCCGTACAGTTTATTACAAAAACTCGCGTGGCGTGCGCAGGACCAAGGAGAGCCTGGCGTCCGGCAACCTGCTGAGCGTCATCAACGTGCTGATGCAGCTGCGCAAGGTGTGCAACCACCCCGACCTGTTCGAGCCGCGGCCCGTGCTGTCGCCGCTGCAACTGCCCGCGCTGCAGCTGCGCGTGCCCGCGCTCGCGCTGTGCGCCGCCCACAAGCGCGCCGCGCTGGCCGCGCGCCTCGGCGGCGACCTCGCCACGCTCGAGGCCGCCGCCGCCGGCGCCTTCGCCGCGCACCGCGCCCGACACCTCGCGCCGCCGCGCCGCCTCGTCGAGGAGCTGCGCGCCGCGCCCGCCGCCGCCGCGCCCGCGCCGCGCCCGCCGCCCGCGCGCCTGCGCCTGCACCTGCGCCTCGTGCCGCGCGCCGCGCCGCCGCCCGCGCCCGCCGCCGCGCCGCCCGTGCACTGCGCGCGCGCGCCGCCCACCGCCGCCGCGCCGCACGCGCGCGCGCAGCCCGCCGCCGCACGCGCCGCCGCCGCCGCCGCGCCGCTCGCGCCCGCCGCCCGCCTGGAGGCGCGGCGCGGCGCGTCCCTGCGCCGGCTGGCGGCCGCCAACGAGCGGCGCTGCTGGCGCCTGCCGCTGTACGGCGCCGACCTGCGCGCGGCGCTGCGCGCGGGCGGGCCGCCGCTGCCGCCGCGCGACCTCGGCGCGCTGCTGCGCGACATGGACGACATTATCGACAGGTACGTCCTGCGCGCAGTGACACTCCCGCCGCACCTGCCCACCTGCCCACCTGCATCGCCGCGAGGACTACTCTGCGATGCGCCGACGCTCGTTGGGCGACTGAGCTACTCGTTGCGACACAATCGACTTTTTGTCAAAGAGAATAGAAGATATTATGAATTCTTTCATCGTCCTACAAAAAGTTCTGTGAGCTCTCGACCGATGGAGCGTGTCGATGGTCCTATTCTTGGAGATCCCATCGGCGTCACCGGCGGGTGTGTGGGAGTGTTCAAGGAGGTCAGTGAACATAACGTTTGTAATCAAAGGTGTCGATTCGACTGCACACAAATACGACTTAACTAAAATTACGTTAAGATGTGTCAAACTACATTTTATTTTTTTATTATAATGACTGTTTAAATTCAATAAATGTTGAAGGGTCAGTATGTGTGCGCGCTCAGGTTCAGTGTGTGCTGCGCGGTAGCCCGCGCGGGCGGCGCGCAGCTGGTGGCGGGCGGCGGCGGGAGCGCGCGGGCCTGGCGCCGGCACGCCGCGCGGGTCGAGCGCGCCGCCGAGCCGCTCGCGCGCCGCGCGCTCGCCGAGCTGCACGCGCCCGCCAGCCGCCAGGCCGTCGCCTTTCCGCACCCGCGGCTGCTGCAGTACGACTGCGGTGAGTGCCCGATTGCGGCCCGCGGCCCCGACCCCAGCCCGCGGGCCCGGGCGTGACGCGCGTGTGTGTGTGCGCAGGGAAGCTGCAGACGCTAGCGGCGCTGCTGCGGCGGCTGAAGGCGGGCGGGCACCGCGTGCTCATCTTCACGCAGATGACGCGCGTGCTGGACGTGCTGGAGGCGTTCCTGTCGATGCACGGACACGCGTACCTGCGGCTGGACGGCGCGACGCGCGTGGACGCGCGCCAGCCGCTCGTGGAGCGGTTCAACGCGGACGCGCGCGTGTTCGCCATGATCCTGTCGACGCGCTCTGGCGGCGTGGGGCTCAACCTGACGGGCGCCGACGCCGTCGTGTTCTACGACTCGGACTGGAACCCCACGATGGACGCGCAGGCGCAAGACCGCGCGCACCGCATCGGCCAGACGCGCGACGTGCACGTGTACCGGCTCGTCACCGCCGCCACCGTCGAGGAGAACATCCTGCGCAAGGCCGAGCAGAAGCGCGCGCTCGGCCACCTCGCCATCGAGGACGGCCACTTCACCACCTCGTGCCTGCGCCAGGTGAGTGGCCGCGCGCCGCCCGCCGCCCCCCGCCCACCGCCCGCCGCCCGCCCCGCCGCTCACCGGTGACGCTTCTCTCTCTTTCGCAGGCCAACATCAAGGAGCTGTTCGGCGGCGAGGCGGACGCGACGCCCGCCGGCGCGGACGCGGCGCCCGCCGGCGAGGAGGCCGCGGGCGCGGGCGGCGAGCTGGAGTCGGCGCTGGCGGCGTGCGAGGACGAGGCGGACGCGGCGGCGGCGCGCGCAGCCCGCGCCGAGCAGAGCCGCGACCTGGCCGAGTTCGACGAGACGCTGCCGCTCGACGACGAGGCGCCGCCCGCCGCGCACGCCGCACACGCCGCGCACGCCGCGCCGCCGCCCTGCGAGGCGGACGCGGACGCGGCGGAACTTGCCGCACTCATGAAACAGGTATATCGATGATCGATTAATACTTTTGCAATTGACGAGCGAACATTTTTTTCTGTGTCTGTAAGTAGTTAAGAAAGCACTTAACAATTTAGACAGTCGCGAGGGTGCTGGCCCTGACTGCATATATCCAATTTTTATCTCTAAATCCGCTTACTTATTTTATTTTTAACTAGCTGTGTACAGCGGCTTCGCCGGTTTTTCCCGTGGGTACATCTTTTCCCGTGGTATAATTATTTATAACCAGAACTCTAAATATAAATTTTTACCTTTCTAACTTTACAATTGCCGGAACTCCTACACAAAATTTTATCCCCTATTTTACATGCTTAGGGATGGAATTTTTTTTCACCTCACCTCGGAAGGGTGAATATACATATTTTCTCATTCGAAATCTGCGTGGAAAACTGCACCTGGAAAAAAACTTTTTAAAACTTTTCTTCTAATTTGTAGGAGGTGGACATTTAAAAAAGTGGTCAATTCTAATTGTGGTTATTATTATTTGTGGTTCTAAACCGCCGAATGGATTCAATTCACCTAGTATTTTCCTCGCTTTAGTGAGGGTGTTGCGCTCGGCAGCAAAGTTATTTTGCGTCTCGTACCTTGAAGCCCTTCGCTTTGCTCAGTTTTCAATACTAGTACTCGCACAAAATAACCAACTTTGCAGCCTTGCATAACAAATAACTATTTATTTTTGATTATTTGGAATTTTCTAAATTGTTGCAACACGTCATCAATCTTTTTTAACTAATAGCCTTAATATAAAATTTCTCTATAATAACTTTTGGTATTTTTTTGTGAAAACAATTTTAGCATAGAAAATTTTTCGGTCAAGCGTGTGTTGTGTTGTCCATAAAAATTTGACATTTCGATCAAAAATTTTTTTGATGCAGATCGAGTCAGATTCATGTAAGGATCATTTCATTATATCTGAAGAAAAATATCTGACCAGCAGAAGTTAATCAAATTCAATAAAATGTTTTCTCATACAACGCCAGTACAAAGTATTTTTGATGATTTTTTTTTTAATGCATCTCGACTTAGTTTCATGAGAAGAAAAGAATCTACAACCTTACAAAAAACCATACAAAATAAGTCATTGTCAAAATCGAGTGGCAGTTTGTTACTGGCACAAATTTTGAAAATGACGTGCTTTTTAAATGACGGACTTTATACAATCGTTGCACCCCTATTTCACCCACTTAAGGGTTGATTTTTGAAAAACCTTTTCTGAATAGCCGTCAGGGCTGTGTAAAGGAACCTATGTGCTGAATTTCAAGTAATTTCAAGTGGGCTTAGTGGTTTGGCCTGTGTGCCGGAACTCCCACACAAACTTTTTTTCTCTCGTTTTACATACTTAGGGGTGGAATTTTCAAAATTGCTGAAACACGTCTTCATTGGTTTTTAACTGATAGCCTAAATATCAAATTTCACGTTTCCTTTTTTAAAAATGAGGGACTTTCATACAATCTTTGCACCCCTATTTCACCCACTTAGAAGTTGATTTTTGAAAAATCCTTACTGAGTGGACGTCAGGGCTATGTGAGAAACCTCTGGGCCAAATTTCAAGAGTCTAGGTTCTGCGGTTTGGGCTGTGCGTTGATTAGTCGGTGAGCGAGTCAGTCAGTCGGCTTCTTTTATATACAGGATGATTGGGAGATGGGTGCGCATAGCTTTAAGGCGAAGCTAGTACAGACCGTTATGAACCATTTGGGCCATGGTTGTCTTAGACGAAGTCTCGCAAAATTTTTTTACCTGACTTAATTTTTTTCACCTGACTAATTTTTTTTTACTGAAAATGGGAATGATTTTTTTCAGCGTGAATTCCATGGTGAGGGGTATCGTTGGATAGGTCTTTCAACAATATCGCGGGTGTATGAAAAACATTTTTCGAATCTGTCTCCAACTGCAAAGTTGATTTCTGTTCGTTTCTTTTAGGTTTGGTTTATAAGGGCTGGCGAGGTCTACTGTTCTCACAGAACCACTAGTTTAAAGTTCTTTAAAATGAGAAAGTAATATAGGGATCTTATCTATTAAAAAGAATAATACATATATGTGTGTGTGTGTGTGCGTGCAGCTGACGCCCGTGGAGCAGTACGCGATGCGCGTGGTGGAGGGCAGCGAGGCGGCCGGCGCGGCGGAGCGCGACGCGCTCGCCGACATGCGCCGCCAGCTGCAGGAGTGGGAGGACAAGCGGCGGCTGCTGCGCGCGCAGCCCGACGCGCCGCCCGACGCGCCCGACGCGCCCGTCGCGCCGCCCGCGTGCGCCGAGCCGGAGCTCACGTACAGCCGCGAGGACGCGTGCGCCAAGGTGCGTCCGCGCCGCCGGCCCGCCGCGCGGCCGCCGCCGGCGCGCGCGCGCCGCCGCCCGCCCGCGCCGCCGCCCTCGCCGCCGCCCTCGCCGCCCGCGCGCCGCCGCGCCACGCGCTCGCGCGGCACCGTGCACATCAACCTGTGGACGCTGGACGAGGCGGCGCCCGCGGGCGGCGCGGGGGCCGCCGTGGGGGGCGCGGGGGCCGCGCTGCGCAACGGCACGCTGGACGCGTGGGTGACGCGCGCGCGCCGACACTCCACTGATGATAATAAATGATTTGATGCTACACAAGCGCGTTTTATATTTCTGACGTTCCACGTTTTGGTGCCGCTCGAAGTACGTCCGTAAATGCTTGAATATTATCTCCCGGCCCGGAGCCTGTTACCGCGAGATGCCACCAAAACCTGTTTGTGATCCGAACGTCAGAGATATAAGACGTGCAAGCATTTACGGGCGACCGAGCTGGCACCTCCCCCCCTCTACTCCGTTCTGCTGACGCCGCTTGGTCGCGGCCAAGCTATTTGGTCAACTAGTTACAAGTAAACGCGACGAACTTCTGTTCCTTGAGTTGTTCGTTCACATTTGTTTTCGTATGTAGGCGTAGAAATATCGCTTTCAACGCGCGTTAGAATTACGTCCGTGCGAATGGGACATAATATAACGTACTGGATGATTGTGTGGACACTAATAGCCTAGTTTGTTTAATAATGGCATTTTCGGCCTTGGAAACAGTCATTTTAGGCCCATTCACAGTTTTAAATTAAAAATTACTAACAAAATGGCGGCGGTTGCAACACGGCCGCAGCAAGAACAGCATAACTAGAAAGTCAGCGATTTTGAGTTTCACATCCTCACTAAAGTATGTAGTTAAATGAATATTTACTTACTGAGAACAATGTTGGAACGAACTGGAATAGTTCAATCCGAAAACCAACAGATATGCTCATCACACTAATGTTGGTCCCGGGTGGGAATCGAAACCACGACCTCTGGCGCAGTAGGCAGGATCACTACCAACTACGCCAACAGGCCAGTCAAAATTGTATATAAATTACTACTAATAAGTCAGTTTATGTTAAAACCTGCAATATTTATACTAAAATAAAATAAGGGACCAACATTACATGCGAGACATTCGGCTCCCACCGATCGAGCCCTCCGAGGTATTATAGAGCAGTGGGTGGTGCCGGCCCGGGCCTCGCATGTAACTTGTCAGCGTTTACGAGTGGTATGAAAATGGTAAGTATAAGTACCTAGTTGTTTGCTTCACGGAATTACATACAATATCACGTTGAAATAAGTGCTCACCTGCGGGTTGAACAGAACTAGCAAAAACTAAAAAAGCAGAACTTCCTATGCACAGAATATGTTCATTAGGCGTGTTTGTGTACTGTACAATAGTAATGACAAACTTAACGATATACATATACATATTTAATTGTACTTCCAGAAACGTAAAAAAAGCATTTAGGATTTTGTAAACATTATAAGCATCAAATAAATAAAAAAATAAGCATATATGATCTTGTAAACTAAACTTAAAAACATTAAATACATAATTCTATTCATTCTTCTTCAAATATTAGAATATACAATGTGCCTGTTATTCTAGTTAATTATGGAAACTATAGGTCTAATTTTACTTTATATTTATTTTTATTTATTTAATTACTTTCCGGAAGATTACAACTTATATCACCTAAACATGAAAATATACATTTGATATATATAAGTTGAAAAATATTTATGTAAACGACTGTTTGTTTCTGAATAAATAAAATTAAAAAAATTAAACGCCACACGCGGAGCACGACCCGAACATCTGAACGATCGCTACCATTGCGCGTAATATTGTGGATCATGTTGTATAGAGTTGTGTTGATTGCAGGTGTGGCTGAGCGGCGGCGCCGCGGTCGAGCTCATGCCGGTGAGTAGTGCGGGGCGCCGAGCGGGACGCCGCCCGGCCCGGCCCGGCTCGGCCCGGCCCGCGCACCGACCGCACGCTCCTCTGTTGCAGATGTGGTGCCCGCCCACGCCGCCCTCCGGCGACGGCGACGTGTACTGCGAGCAGTGGGCGCGCGCGCTGTACCGCGCCGGCGCCGCGCCGGACGCCGCGCTGCCGCCCGTGCCGCGCCGAGAGCCGCGCGCCGCGCCGCCGGGCGCCGCGCGCGACCCGCGCCGCCGCGCGCCCGCCCAGCGGCCCCCCGCGCCGCCCTCGCTGTTCGAGCGCGCCGGCTCGCGCCCGCGCGCCCGCCCCCCGCGCGCCGCGCACGCGCACCAGCACGCGCACCACGCGGCTCGCGCGCCACCGCCCGACGCGCCGCCCGCGCCCGACTGGGCGGCCTGCGAGGACGCGCACCTGCGCCGCGCGCTGCGCCTGCAGCGGCTGCCGGCCGAGCCGCCCGCCGCCCTCGCGCCCAACTGGGAGTGGGTCGGCGAGCTGGTGAACGAGGCGGCGCGCTGCTACCGCTCGGCGCGACAGGCGCGCGACCGGCACGACGCGCTCGCCGACCCGGAGCGCGCGCGCCGCAAGCACAGGAAACCGGCGCCGGCGCGGCGGCGCGGCGACGAGGACGCGCCGCGGCCGCCCCTCGCGCGGCTGGACGCCATGCGCGACGCGGCCGAGCGCCGCCGCGCGCAGCCCAAGCGGCGGCTCGACGACGCCGCGCACCACAACCCCAAGCACGCGGCGCTGCTTGCCGACCACGGCGTCGACTACGACGCGCCGCCCTCGCCCATGGAGGTGGCCTCGCGCCGCGCCGAGCGCATCGCCAAGGAGAAGCTGAAGGCCGGCGCCGGCGCGGCGGGCGGGGCGGGCGCGGCGGGGGGTGCGGGCGCGGCGGCGGCGGCGCCGGGCGCGGGCGGCGCGGCGGCGCAGCGCGTGGTGGTGGCGGCGCCGGCGGCGGCGGGCGGCGGCGGGGGCGGCGGCGCGCTGGTGTACCGGCAGCAGGCGCTGGCGGCGCGACACCACCTCAAGATACTGCACCACGCGCCGGCGCAGGCGCAGGCGCCGAACGCGCAGGTGTGCATCTCCAAATGACGTTTCTCTGAAACCGACGACAGTGTGGGTCCAGAAAAGCTCCAACAGGCTCGTGCCGGGGCGAGCTAGCACTCAATATGTACTGTGATCGATCCCAAGGTCAGGGGCCTGGGCGGTTTTTTTTCAAAATTTATTACCCTTACTGTCCTTGATACACACAATGTTTTTCATCACTTTTGCGAGGAAATAATAGTTTTAATATTGTCAATTTTTTCAATGTAGCTGTAATATGCGTTCAGAAACTGCAAAGGCGAAATCCCAAACAGTCAGTTATCGATTTTCAAAATAAAACTTTTTTTATGTATACAGTGGTGGACAGCTAATTAGAAACACAGTATGAAAGCTTTTAGTTTCAATCAACTTAACCAAGTAAATAATATTTTAAGTATCAGAGACGGCTAAAATTATATCTAATGTACCCGCTCTATCACGTGTTGATTTGCTGGGTGGTCAAATACCAAACAACACTTGTAGTTAGAATAATTTATGAAACAATATGCAAGAAGTCGACATTTTACAGTACATCATGGCGGACAACTAATTAGAAACAGAAAAATATTATGACAAAACATGAACAAATTTTATAATAACAAGAATTAATACGGTTAGATAATACAAATGCTTTATCCACAGACGATTAGGCCTTGGTTGGATAACCGCTGTTTTTGATTACAGCTCTACACCGACGTGGCATTGATTCTATTAATTTTCCACACCTTTCCACAGGAATACATCTCCAAGCTTCTGCAAAAGTGTCATAAAGTTCATGAATATTGGTGATACGTTCATCTGACAATGTTTTCTTTCACAGTGTGTCACAAATTCTCGATTGGTTTGAGATCCGGACTATTTGCTGGCCACTCTAACACAGACACCAACTGACCTCTAAGAAATGCTATAACACTGTTAGCTGTGTGCTTCGGATCATTATCCTGTTGAAATATCCAAGTAACTGGTAAATATTTGTCAGAGTATGGAATCGTCATCACCAATATATTTTTGTACTGTAACTGATCCAACATGCCGTCAATCATTCTCACAGGACCAACCCCCCGTGTCCGGAAAAACATCCCCATGCTTTAACATCTCCACCGCCATGTTTAACTGTCTTTTTCGTGTACTTGTTATTAAATGCCTCATTGATTGGGCGACGTACGTACCTTTTGCCATCAGAATTTATCAAATTAATCTTAGTTTCGTCAGATTTTTTTTTTCCATTGGTGGACTGTCCAACTGCCATACTTTCTAGCGAATGTTTGTTTGTTTGAATATCCCTATGTTGCATAGTAAGATGTGCCACCTTCCTAGCAACTCTTCCAAACAAATTTGCTTATAGCAGCCGCCTGCGGACTAGCCTTGCAGATACGTTGCAAAGATCATGTCGACAAAACACTTACTTTCGAACCTTTTGTAGGGTCTGCCTTAGCTAAACGAATCATAAGTCTGTCCTCACGAGACGTGGACTTCCTTGGCCGTAAATTTCTAGGTACGTTGTTCGTTGTCCCGTGTTGTTTGTAATGTGCAATGGCATTAAAACTATCTTCACGGAACACTCCAAATGATTGACGATCTTTCTGTACGTCCAATTCGATTGCAATGCAAATTCACTATAATTTTTCTGGTCGATGCATCACACCTCTTGCTTTTACCCATTTTAACAATAAAATTAGACGAAATAATTTAAAAACGGCGACAAAACTCATAACATTACAGCTAACTTAGCTATAATGTTGAGCTAAGAAAGTAATTTTATTTTAATTTCATCTATAAAACCAGTATAAACATTAACCATTCTCTGTTTCTAATTAGTTGTCCAGCGGTCAGTACTAAGGAAATTGGTATTTGTTGTGATGTACAGACTTTTTATTTTAAATATTAAATGATCATCATAAAATGTGGTTTGTTTTAAAACTAAGACCATGTAGTACATAGTGACGAAATAAATAGTCCATGATCTCTGATGAATTTCAGTAGAAATATTGATTACATTTACAACATACATAGTCGTACTATCTGTTTCTAATTAGCTGTCCACCACTGTATATTCTATTTTTCATAATTCGTCTCATACAAGCTCTTGTAATCTGTAATAATTGAATTGAATTAAAAAAAACTAGTAAGAGCGGCGCTGTCTATAGTACCACCCTAAGGAATTGTGACATTACGCCAGTTGAATCAATATGTTACCTCCCGTCTCTCTCCCAGTAGATGATCCCCTTATTGACATATTTTGGTTCAATATGTGTTTCAATCATCCTCAATATGAGTTTTGCGAGCAGGTTGGCGGCGGCGGCGGCGGCGGCGGCGCGGCGGCGGCGGCGGCCGGCGCGGAGCCCCCGGGCGCCGCGCTGCGCTCGCTGCACCTGGCGCTGCGACGCGCCGGCGGCGGGCACGTCGCGCACGCCGCGCACGCGCCGCGCCACGCCGCGCACTCGCACGTGGTGGTCGCGCACCTGGCGCCCGCGCCCGCGCCCGCGCCCGCGCCCACCGCCGCGCCCGCGACCACCCCCGCACCGTCGCACCCCGCCCCGGCGCCCGCACACCCGCCCCGAGACAATTTATTATAAAATGCAAATACAATGATTGTGAAATTATGTTAACGTTTGTTTTACTCGTCAAAAACTAGTTTGCCACGATGGAGCCTACATCTCTTTGGTGGTCGCCCGCTTAATACTAATCCCATTATCTCCATGGACATAATAATATGTTGGTTTCATTTTACTTATTGGTTTACCCTGGGATCACCAGGGATCACCAGCCTCATACATACATCTAGTACCCTAGTACCTACTTCATTGTTTACCAACAGATGATGCTGCATATGATGATGAACTTTTTTTAACATCTATGAATGCAGTTTTTCTTTTTATGAAAATCGATGACATGGTTCCTGAGAACAGATCTTTGTATCTCCTAATAGTTTCGGACTTCCCCGTACTGACCCATCCAAATGTTACCTGTAGGTACTACGGCTATTCGCTTTCGGGTTTCATAATTAAAGGGCGTAGACAGAAAGACAATTTATAGTTGAGGACATGGCTCCGGCAGGCTCCGTCCAGCCAGTAGATGGCGCCACCACACTTGTTCACGCCCCGGCCGCCGACACCATTGTTCCGCGGTACCTGGAAATGAGGGAAAAAAATAAACGCAGTATTTTGTTTATTGACCTCTATAATATTGAGGTTAAGGATTATTTTATGTTATTAATGGGTGTAGGTATATAATAAAGTAGATACTATTTAATAAAGTCGATCGAAAGCTTGTAGGTGTCCGTTCACCTAGCGTACACATAAGAGATTCTGGGCTAGTTTTAGTGCCAATAAATAGTACCCAAATAGTACCTAAATAGTACCTAGTTCAAATAAATAGTACCCCTGTGGTTTAAGAAATATACGCCAGTCTTAGTGTGTACGCTGGCGGAACGTTCCGCTGGCGTACACATGGCCGATCTCGAAAACGGCTTTGATTACAGCAACGAAATTACACAAAAAAATAGTACCCTAATAGTACCCTCGGTACCGGAAATCTCATAATGATTGCTCTTATAGGAACGGAGATATTGAACATAACTTTCAGAGCAAGCGTTCAGCCAGCGTACACATTAAAGTCATGTTGTTTTCATAAAGAAAGCGGACGTATCTAAATTTAAATGATATATCAATAATTAGTACTTCAAATAGTACCTCCGCTAGTACAAACATTTCATGTGAATTCACACGGGAACCATATCAAAAATCGATGTAAAGTTCTAGGAACAAATGTATTGTCGAACAGTCGCACACAAAAGTGAATAAAAATGAACAACAAGTGATCGCCGTTTTATTGCTTCCAAGCGAGTCTAGAGTTAGCTGATCAGTAAATAGTAGGTAATAGAGTCTATATTCGTATGTATGATATGAACCCTTTCATACCTTTCATCCACCCTTATTTTTTACAACCTTTTGTCTTGTTTTGACTCGCACCTCGCACTTAGAGATGTCAACCAATTACCAGTTTTAGCACCGGTATTTACCGATTAGTTAAAAAAAACGGTTTTCTTAGTTTTTATTATTATATGGAAACACTCAGCTCAGAAAGTAATAAAATTATCAGAATTGTGAGTTTTGCTCTCACTTGTTTGTGTGACACTTCACCCTTTCATTATTTATTTTTGGACGCATAATAATAATAAAATCTTCGAAACGAAACGAAAGTTACGAAGAAAGCATGAAAATAAGTACCTACCTAGATGTTAGATGTGTGAAATGAAATTGATATTAATACGATTTCCATTGGAGTGGCTCGTTTTAGATCCAATGAAACCTCACTTACATCAGATTGGTTGGTTTTCGAACCAATGAAACCTTACTTACATCGGATTGGTTGATTTTAGAACCAATCAATATCTCTTATTACGATTGGCTGCTTTACTCGCGTTGGGCGTTGCTGAATGTTCTGTAGCTGTTGTCATCATGTCAATCACCCAGCCAATCCTATTTAGGTGGTAGTCATTGGTTCGAAAACCAACCAATCTGATGTAAGTGAGGTTTCATTGGATCTAAAACGAGCCACTCCGATGGAAATCGTATTAAGTTTTGCTGATTGGTTGGAAAAGCAGCCTTTGAATTGAAACCTATAAGGTTAGGTAACTCCGGCCACTCGTAGCAGTTGGAGCACCCCGAAAGTTAGGTTCGTTAGGTTACTGGTGACCCTTGGAGCGATCGAAACGAGCAACTGAGCAACAGTACCTGGAAGGAGGTAACAAGGAGGAGCGATGTGTGTCATAGGTGGTAACTAGTGACAGTATTCGTAATGTAGAACAGCCCCCTAAGGGGTGGAGTGGTTTTGGTACTGTAAGTGGGTATCCACCATAAAACGAGGAGCCATGTCTGTAATAGGCGGTTGGGAATTAAGAAACGCCCAATGTGATGAACCGGTTTTGGTCTTGGAATATGTAATGTATAAATAAATAAAAAATATGACATTTTTTGTTTATTTAGTCATAAGCTATCGATATATAAAGGTTTCATCGTGTGCGGAAAAAATCGAAAGAAAAACAAAATGGCGGCGGAAATTATGCCACAAAGGTTCCTATTCCTTTGAAAAACTTTTTTTTTCGCAATTACAATATTATACTTAGTACAGCTTCCTCTACCCTTACATACAAGTATTGAACGCAACCTTCTGTGTGCGAGTCCGACTCCACTTGGTCGTTTTTTTACCTACCACCGCTTTCTAATTGTGATTTTTACTGAAGTCACTCTAACCACAAATACCGAATTTCTTTTTCTGCCTGTTTGACTGAATTTCTAGGTTTGTTCAGAATTAAAAAATAAACATACCTAATACTGTTAGCAAAGATAAGTCACTTTTGAACATGACTGTACCTCTAGTATGAATAGAACTTTACATCAATTTTTGATATGGTTCCCGTGTGAATTCACATGAAATGTTTGTACTAGCGGAGGTACTATTTGAAGTACTATTTATTGATATATCATTTAAATTTAGATACGTCCGCTTTCTTTATGAAAACAACATGACTTTAATGTGTACGCTGGCTGAACGCTTGCTCTGAAAGTTATGTTCAATATCTCCGTTCCTATAAGAGCAATCGTTATGAGATTTCCGGTACCGAGGGTACTATTAGGGTACTATTTTTTTGTGTAATTTCGTTGCTGTAATCAAAGCCGTTTTCGAGATCGGCCATGTGTACGCCAGCGGAACGTTCCGCCAGCGTACACACTAAGACTGGCGTATATTTCTTAAACCACAGGAGTACTATTTATTTGAACTAGGTACTATTTAGGTACTATTTGGGTACTATTTATTGGCACTAAAACTAGCCCAGAATCTCTTATGTGTACGCTAGGTGAACGGACACGCTTGTAGCGCAAGAAATTATTTAGGCAGATTTACATTAGTGTATAGGAGCTTAGTGGCCTCGGGGATAAGACGCGACCTATGATATCTAAAAGTCTGAGGTTCGATCCCCGGTTGGGCCATGTACCAATGGGTTTTTTCTCGAAACAAGTACATTTACTGACTGCTCTCAAACGGTGAAGGAAAACATCGTGAGGAAACCTGCATACGCTGAAGAAGAAATTCTTAGGCGCATGTGAAGTCCACCAACCCGCACTGGGCTAGCGTGGTGGACTATAGCCCGCACGCCCTCGTTGAGAGGGTAGGCCTGAGCCCCAGCAGTGGGGACATGTTATTAGGCTGTTGATGATGATGATAGGAGCTTAGTTAGACCTAAAAGGTTCCTTATTATTATTTTTCGCTTTTCAGTTCCTTTTTTTCGACGGTTTAATTTTTTTGTTAAAAAGTTTTTTCACAAGCTTTTTTATATATTTTTTAAAATTACCCCGTTAAAAAGTTTTTGTTTCTTACTTTTTTGTAACCAAAATATACTAATTAATTCCTTCGTCAGCCTTCCGTCTCCATCATTAACCATCGATGGTAGTCATAATCCATAAATCATAAGTTAGGTATAAAGTTCTCATTCATCATCATCACCAGCCTGTACTAGTCCACTGCTGGACATAGGCCTCCCCTGAGACGCGCCACTGAACCCGATCGTCGCTCCATCCCACACTACGCTTGCCCAGTCGTCTGTGTCCTATCTCTCAGAGAAAGAGAAGTTCTCATCAAGATGAACGAATAGCCCAACCACGAGGTAGCTGCTGTGCTGCACACCGTTAAAGAGTTCCTTCGACTGTCTTCCGTCTCCGTCATGTGTGTCATCGGAACTACCTAAGTGGGCCTAGTTTCAACAGAATTCGGTTCAAAGATGAACATGTAGTAAGTAAGTAAGTAAGTGAGTGGGTGAACGATCAGTCATCCCCTAATTCTCCACCCTTAGGGTTAAATTTTATTCTTTAAATTTAAATGGGACCAACTTCGAAGTAGGTATACCCTATCCAATAGAAAAATAATTATCAAGATCGGGTTGCTCTGTAAAAAGTTATGCGTGGTCATAAAATATATATATATATACGGATCGAATTGAGAACCTCCTCCTTTTTTTTCGTCGGTTGAAAAGTGCGAATATCTAATAAATTATCTCTATGGATTGACTTGGGATTGACTTTGACAACGACAGTCCTAATTTAGTATAACGACGATATTTGGTACGTACAGTTGGTTGGTTGCTGACAACTCGTACATAGCGTTATTTATTGTGACTATGACCTTATCGCCAACACAAAATGTATGTAATTCCAATAGTTCAAGAACAAATCGTGGCGTGGAGGCCACCGAGCTAGAGCTGGCCGACATACGGCTCGGTGAGTGTACATAACTATAACCTCTCGCCCGCGTTTAATAAATTGACTTTCTTTTTATTCGGTTCCTAAGGGTCCTAGCGTAACGGTAAATAACCTAATAATCTATACCTACCTACCTATCAAATGCCAAAACATTTTTTTTAAATTCGACTGGTACAGTCAACAAAAGAGGTAGGTAAGCAGGCACACTACAGTGCTATAACGCTGTAAAGGTACCTGCGGCTGTTTGTTGGCTGTGGGTACAACGTACGTACCTACGTGTATGGTCTGGTCTCCGACGAGTTGTACATGTTGTTGTCACATAAACCACCGATTATACAAGTAATGGTTTTTGTCAAACAACCTTGGAATTGTGAACATTATTTAGACAACCTTCTTCGAGTTAAATCGTCATTGCTGTACTGTGGTCAAATAAATGAGAGCGTGACAAATAGCGTTTTCACCTCACCGGCTCGGACTTTTTAAGTGAAAGTAAAGTTGAAGCGTACCCTACACTTTGGCAGTCGAAATCTGCGTGCAAAAATGCAATTTAACCGCTAGCGTGCAAAAGGTTTGGACTTATAACTACCTAATCTGTGGAGAAAGTTTGAAAAATTCGAACCTGTCATAAATTGGCGGGATTTTGTCGGAGACGGTTCTTATTATTTACTTCCCTAAAAATGTATATTATTGTAGGTTTTGGTGTTACCTGTGATAGTTTTATATTATACAAAGATTAATTGACTCAGACGCGGAGGAGTGGAGCGCGGCGGGAGCGGCCCGCGCCGCCCGCGCCCCCGCCGCGGGCGACGACGCGGGCTCCTACATCCAGGCACGTGCCCGCCCCCCCCCCCGACCCTGCACGGGCAGCCCGCTTAATACGAAACGAATGTTCCACTTGAAATCTTTGGAAACAGTCTGTCAATGTTTTGTCAAATTTTCTTCTCTAATAGGTAGGTATTTATTTTCTTTGTTATACTGTAGGTATATATATTTTTTATTTTTTATTTTTATTTATTTATTGGTATATCTAAGTTTGGTAAATAAAATGAAATGAACCTTACTAGTAGAATGCGCCAAAGTCCCACCAGGTTCGTTCTGGACCTGGATTTGTGGTCTGTGTTCTAGACTTAAGAAAATTAACGCACCTACCTACCTGGGAACCTAACGGGAGAGGGCTCCGGAGGGGTCGAGGGGGAGGGAACATTATGGCACATTCATTGGAATCGCTTGTCAGTACTGTAGTACGTTACGCGCACGCGCAGGTGGTGGTCCACAAGCACCGCGCGCGCGCGCGCGCCTCCAGCCCGCTACCGGCGCGCCCCGCGTGCCTCCCCGAGCGCGGCGCCGGTGACGTGCCGCCCGGCGCGCCCCCGCCACCCGCGCCGCCCGCGCCGCCCCCCCCGCCCGCGCGCCCGTGAGTCCCCCCTCGCATCCTGCGCCGTATGAGAGACAAAAATAAATCTGAAATCGTGTGAGTATTTATATTTCCATCCATCGGCACCGTCTTGTGTCACTCGGAATACGTCCACGACGCGCGGACATGCGCCGGCCGGCCGCGTGCAGCCCGCGGCCAGCCCACGGCCAGCCCGCGGCCTACCCCCACGCTCGGGGCGGACCTGTCTGCGACGGCCGGTCGGCGTGACGCGGCCAGGTCGCCCACCTTAGCTTGCTGATCCTGTCGCCTGTATCGGTGACTTTGGTTGTTCGTTGGCTCATGATGCTCGTCCGCCGCGCGCCGTGCGGCGTGCGGCGTGCGCTCACTCCACGTGACCCGCAGGTGCGGCGGCCGCGGGGGCGGCGCGGGCGGCGGGGGCGAGGCGGACGCGGGGGCGGCAGCGGCGGCGGAGGCGGTACGTACTGTACTATTCTATTGCTGAGATGAACTGTGCGCGGGCCGCACTAAAGTTTCTCGCTATTTAAAAAGTAAGAGCAAACTGATGCAGTTTCCTCTTTTTTCTAACAAAAATATTTTTTATTATTATTGACCGAGCGAACGACCAAAAATGCTAATTGATAAAGTTGGATGGGTCTTTCAAAAATATCGCGGGTGTGTGAAAAACATTTTTCGATTCAGGGATCCGTTTGCGAAATATTAAGCTTTAAAGTGCTAATTTGTGTCACTTTAGTAGGTACTTTTTCTGTTTCCAACTACAAAGTTGACTTTTGTTGGTTTCTTTTAGGTTTGGTTTATGCAGGCTGGCGAGGTCTACTGTTCTCACGGAACTACTAGTATACTTCTTTTGGCGACTGCGAGGCGACGGAAGTGCCGGAGATAGTGGACACTCGGTATTACCGACATAGTCGGACGGATTAGCAAGCTGCAGTGGCAGTGGGCAGGTCGCGTCGGAGCGCCCTGGCACTAGGTCCATTGCCGTGCTACGACGTGATCGAGGACGGGCGGCCGCTCCTCGACGCGGCCCGTGCCGCCTCCTGTGGCCGCCCTATGTTACGTGCGCTCTGTTTTCCCAACAACGAGTACCTGCCTTATATATTTATTTGGTTGCAGAGGACGTCTTTGTGGAAAACATTGGGTGTTGACGGCGCATCAGCGTGGGACGCCCACGGTGAGCGCCCGCCCCCACGCGCCACGCGCCTACAAGCACGCACGCACTGGTCTCCTAGAGACCAGCAAGATGAGAACAAATAATCTCCTTGCGGTAGCGATCTAACCACGGACACCGCGGGCCGTGGCTCTCGGACAATGGACCGTGAGTGTGTGTGTGCGTGTGTCAGGTCCCGAGCCCGAGTGCGTGGAGGTGTACTACTTCGAGCGCGGCGGCGAGTACCTGTGCGCGGGCGCGGGCGCGGGCGCGGGCTCGCGGCTGGAGGCGGCGGCGGCGCGGCGCGTGCTGCGGCCGGCGGCGCGCGCGCTGTCCGAGCTGCTGGCGGCGCCGCGCGTGGCGGCCGCGCTGCCGCTGGGCGCGGCGCTGGCGGCGGCGCGCTGCGTGCTGGCGGGCGCGCGCGACGCCGCCGCCGCCGCGGTGCACGCGGCCGCCGACCTGGCGCTCAAGCCGGCGCTGGCGCTCGCGTTTAACGCGCTCGTGCACCCGCCGCTGGTGTTCACGGGCAGCGTGCTGCGCGCCGCGCGCGCCGCGCTGCGCCCGCTGTGGCTGGCTGCCGGCGACGCGCTGGAGCCGGCCGCGCGCCTGCTCGCCGCCGTGCGCCTCGTGCACGTCCACGTGCAGCTCGCGCCACACGCGCCCGCCTGACCACACACCATAATGTATATGTAAATAATACTATGCAATTATTCATTAAAATTAATCAAAATGCAATTATCAGTTTAATTTTATTATTTCAATGTTTCTCTAGGTCTACTAGATAAAGTAAAAAAATAATAAATAATAAAACCTTTTTTTTTAAAAAAAAAAAAAAAAAAACAAGCTTTTTACTTTATACTTTACTACGTATGTATATATGGGTCAGGGTGTTTTTATTATTATTTTTTATTAATTACTTTACTCCTGGATTGAAAATGTGCACCTACCTAGACAAGATAGGGTGGGCGGGGGGGCGATTTTTCGCGTTCCGGACTTCCCAGAGAGACGGGGAAGGTGTCGTTTGAAGCGGCGCGACGTGCGTCGCACGCACATCACAAAAAATAAGTACGCTCAATACATTTATATTTAAAAAGAAATTTTAAAAAATATTTAAATATATATCCACAAGCGTAGTTATAGTCATTTTGGCAAATACCTAATTTAAGCTCAATACATCAAACCTAACGCATTTAACCTAACGCATTTAAACCTAACGCATTTAACCTAACGCATTTAACCTAACGCATTTATCCTAAAGCATTTAACCTAAAGCATTTAACCTAACGCATTTAAACCTAATAGATTTAAACCTAATAGATTTAAATCTAAAGCATTTAAACCTAACACATTTAAACCTAATAGATTTAAACCTAAGAGATTTAAACCTAACACATTTAACCTAACGCAATTAAACCTAACGCATTTAACCTAACGCATTTAACCTAACGCATTTAACCTAACGCGTTAATATGTTAGGTTTAAATCTATTATTTTTAAATGTGTTAGGTTTAAATGGTTTAGATTTAAATCTATTAGGTTTAAATCTATTAGGTTTAAATGTGTTAGGTTTAAATGATTTGGGTTTAAATCTATTAGGTTTAAATCTATTAGGTTTAAATGCGTTAGGTTTAAATATGTTAGGTTTAAATCTATTATTTTTAAATGTGTTAGGTTTAAATGCTTTAGATTTAAATCTATTAGGTTTAAATCTATTAGGTTTAAATGTGTTAGGTTTAAATGCTTTGGGTTTAAATCTATTAGGTTTAAATGCGTTAGGTTAAATACTTTAGGTTGAATGAGTTAGGTTAAATGCGTTAGGTTAAATGCGTTAGGTTAAATGCGTTAGGTTTAAATGCGTTAGGTTAAATGTGTTAGGTTTAAATCTCTTAGGTTTAAATCTATTAGGTTTAAATGTGTTAGGTTTAAATGCTTTAGATTTAAATCTATTAGGTTAAATGCGTTAGGTTTAAATATGTTAGGTTTAAATCTATTATTTTTAAATGTGTTAGGTTTAAATGCTTTAGATTTAAATCTATTAGGTTTAAATGTGTTAGGTTTAAATGCTTTGGGTTTAAATCTATTAGGTTTAAATCTATTAGGTTTAAATGCGTTAGGTTAAATGCTTTAGGTTAAATGCTTTAGGATAAATGCGTTAGGTTAAATGCGTTAGGTTAAATGCGTTAGGTTAAATGCGTTAGGTTTAAATCTATTAGGTTTAAATATGTTAGGTTAGGTTAGGTTAGGTTAGGTTAGGTTAGGTTAGGTTAGGTTGGGCCCTGTGTGCTGGGGCGAGGAATACAGCCACGGTATCCCCTGCCTGTCGTACAAGCCGACTAAAAGGGGTCGGCGGGGTCGCGGGCGGCTGGGGCGGGGGCCTCGGTCGTCCATAACATCTGACGCGGCCCCGAGGAGAGCGGCAGCACGGAGTGGCCTCGTGCTGCTGCAGCACCGCGAGGGTGCTGGGGGGAGGAAGCACTCCCCCCGAGGTGGGCCGCTGCAAAGCGGCGGGGCGCTTGGAGTGGCTTCGGAAGCGAGCTCATCGACCCCGGAGTCACTACATGTGCCTGAGATGGCCACCGTGTGGTTTTAGTGGGTATGCCCTGTAAGGGAGACTCCCACATATCCTGGCCTCCTCCCCCGAGGGGTCCGGGAATGCATAAAGCATTTCCACACGTAAAAAATAAAAAATTTCCGCTGGGCGCGGCGCTGGCGGCGGCGCGCTGCGTGCTGGCGGGCGCGCGCGACGCCGCCGCCGCCGCGGTGCACGCGGCCGCCGACCTGGCGCTCAAGCCGGCGCTGGCGCTCGCGTTTAACGCGCTCGTGCACCCGCCGCTGGTGTTCACGGGCAGCGTGCTGCGCGCCGCGCGCGCCGCGCTGCGCCCGCTGTGGCTGGCTGCCGGCGACGCGCTGGAGCCGGCCGCGCGCCTGCTCGCCGCCGTGCGCCTCGTGCACGTCCACGTGCAGCTCGCGCCACACGCGCCCGCCTGACCACACACCATAATGTATATGTAAATAATACTATGCAATTATTCATTAAAATTAATCAAAATGCAATTATCAGTTTAATTTTATTATTTCAATGTTTCTCTAGGTCTACTAGATAAAGTAAAAAAATAATAAATAATAAAACCTTTTTTTTTAAAAAAAAACAAAAAAAAACAAGCTTTTTACTTTATACTTTACTACGTATGTATATATGGGTCAGGGTGTTTTTATTATTATTTTTTATTAATTACTTTACTCCTGGATTGAAAATGTGCACCTACCTAGACAAGATAGGGTGGGCGGGGGGGCGATTTTTCGCGTTCCGGACTTCCCAGAGAGACGGGGAAGGTGTCGTTTGAAGCGGCGCGACGTGCGTCGCACGCACATCACAAAAAATAAGTACGCTCAATACATTTATATTTAAAAAGAAATTTTAAAAAATATTTAAATATATATCCACAAGCGTAGTTATAGTCATTTTGGCAAATACCTAATTTAAGCTCAATACATCAAACCTAACGCATTTAACCTAACGCATTTAAACCTAACGCATTTAACCTAACGCATTTAACCTAACGCATTTATCCTAAAGCATTTAACCTAAAGCATTTAACCTAACGCATTTAAACCTAATAGATTTAAACCTAATAGATTTAAATCTAAAGCATTTAAACCTAACACATTTAAACCTAATAGATTTAAACCTAAGAGATTTAAACCTAACACATTTAACCTAACGCAATTAAACCTAACGCATTTAACCTAACGCATTTAACCTAACGCATTTAACCTAACGCGTTAATATGTTAGGTTTAAATCTATTATTTTTAAATGTGTTAGGTTTAAATGGTTTAGATTTAAATCTATTAGGTTTAAATCTATTAGGTTTAAATGTGTTAGGTTTAAATGATTTGGGTTTAAATCTATTAGGTTTAAATCTATTAGGTTTAAATGCGTTAGGTTTAAATATGTTAGGTTTAAATCTATTATTTTTAAATGTGTTAGGTTTAAATGCTTTAGATTTAAATCTATTAGGTTTAAATCTATTAGGTTTAAATGTGTTAGGTTTAAATGCTTTGGGTTTAAATCTATTAGGTTTAAATGCGTTAGGTTAAATACTTTAGGTTGAATGAGTTAGGTTAAATGCGTTAGGTTAAATGCGTTAGGTTAAATGCGTTAGGTTTAAATGCGTTAGGTTAAATGTGTTAGGTTCAAATCTCTTAGGTTTAAATCTATTAGGTTTAAATGTGTTAGGTTTAAATGCTTTAGATTTAAATCTATTAGGTTAAATGCGTTAGGTTTAAATATGTTAGGTTTAAATCTATTATTTTTAAATGTGTTAGGTTTAAATGCTTTAGATTTAAATCTATTAGGTTTAAATGTGTTAGGTTTAAATGCTTTGGGTTTAAATCTATTAGGTTTAAATCTATTAGGTTTAAATGCGTTAGGTTAAATGCTTTAGGTTAAATGCTTTAGGATAAATGCGTTAGGTTAAATGCGTTAGGTTAAATGCGTTAGGTTAAATGCGTTAGGTTTAAATCTATTAGGTTTAAATATGTTAGGTTAGGTTAGGTTAGGTTAGGTTAGGTTAGGTTAGGTTAGGTTAGGTTGGGTTAGGTTAGGTTAGGTTAGGTTAGGTTAGGTTAGGTTAGGTTAGGTTAGGTTAGGTTAGGTTAGGTTAGGTTAGGTTAGGTTAGGTTAGGTTAGGTTAGGTTAGGTTAGGTTAGGTTAGGTTAGGTTAGGTTAGGTTAGGTTAGGTTAGGTTAGGTTAGGTTAGGTTAGGTTCCCCCCCAACGGGTTCTCGCCTTGTCGTGGCGGGGGGGCTCAGTAACCGTGTAGAGGGCGCACGGTGAAGCCAAGAGGAACCCAAGAGGGGGCGCTCCATTGTGGCTTTCATCGGAAAGTCGCACTTGGAGCGCCTGGGCTGCGGGGACCCGTAGCCAGAGGGGTGTACCGGGAAACCGCAGCCCAAGAGGAGCCGCGGGGAGAGAGGTAACTCTCACCCCGTTGGCGGAGGGGGGCCTCCTTCTGCGACTCCGTTGCGTCGCAGTAGGAGGCCGTGGAGCGGGAGCGTGAAGACCTCGGTCGACGCGCACCCGTTCCGGCGCGGACGGAGGGGTGGACGGAGGGCGCAGTTCGCTGCAGGCCTGAAACCCCGAGTGGAGTCAGTGGGTATTTGTTTCTGGGGGAAACCCACCAACTTCGACTTCACACGTCTGGGGGAGGACCGCGGTGTTTCACGGTCCTCCCCTTCAAAGCGCGGGAGCACCGGCTCAGGCCGGTGCGGCCGGGGGGTGTCCTGGTAGAATCCTTAGATCCCATGGCACCCCTACTCCAAACGGCAAAGAGGGTGAAACACCGGAGTGGTTTTAGTGGGTATGCTCCTCTACCGCTCTAACTGAGGAGAGAGTCCCACATAACCCATCTTCCCCCTGGGTACGCATAAAGCGTTTCCACTCCGTGAAAAAAAAAAAAAAAAAAAAAAAAGGTTAGGTTAGGTTAGGTTAGGTTAGGTTAGGTTAGGTTAGGTTAGGTTAGGTTAGGTTAGGTTAGGTTAGGTTAGGTTAGGTTAGGTTAGGTTAGGTTAGGTTAGGTTAGGTTAGGTTAGGTTAGGTTAGGTTAGGTTAGGTTAGGTTAGGTTAGGTTAGGTTAGGTTAGGTTAGGTTAGGTTAGGTTAGGTTAGGTTAGGTTAGGTTAGGTTAGGTTAGGTTAGGTTAGGTTAGGTTAGGTTAGGTTAGGTTAGGTTAGGTTAGGTTAGGTTAGGTTAGGTTAGGTTAGGTTAGGTTAGGTTAGGTTAGGTTAGGTTAGGTTAGGTTAGGTTAGGTTAGGTTAGGTTAGGTTAGGTTAGGTTAGGTTAGGTTAGGTTAGGTTAGGTTAGGTTAGGTTAGGTTAGGTTAGGTTAGGTTAGGTTAGGTTAGGTTAGGTTAGGTTAGGTTAGGTTAGGTTAGGTTAGGTTAGGTTAGGTTAGGTTAGGTTAGGTTAGGTTAGGTTAGGTTAGGTTAGGTTAGGTTAGGTTAGGTTAGGTTAGGTTAGGTTAGGTTAGGTTAGGTTAGGTTAGGTTAGGTTAGGTTAGGTTAGGTTAGGTTAGGTTAGGTTAGGTTAGGTTAGGTTAGGTTAGGTTAGGTTAGGTTAGGTTAGGTTAGGTTAGGTTAGGTTAGGTTAGGTTAGGTTAGGTTAGGTTAGGTTAGGTTAGGTTAGGTTAGGTTAGGTTAGGTTAGGTTAGGTTAGGTTAGGTTAGGTTAGGTTAGGTTAGGTTAGGTTAGGTTAGGTTAGGTTAGGTTAGGTTAGGTTAGGTTAGGTTAGGTTAGGTTAGGTTAGGTTAGGTTAGGTTAGGTTAGGTTAGGTTAGGTTAGGTTAGGTTAGGTTAGGTTAGGTTAGGTTAGGTTAGGTTAGGTTAGGTTAGGTTAGGTTAGGTTAGGTTAGGTTAGGTTAGGTTAGGTTAGGTTAGGTTAGGTTAGGTTAGGTTAGGTTAGGTTAGGTTAGGTTAGGTTAGGTTAGGTTAGGTTAGGTTAGGTTAGGTTAGGTTAGGTTAGGTTAGGTTAGGTTAGGTTAGGTTAGGTTAGGTTAGGTTAGGTTAGGTTAGGTTAGGTTAGGTTAGGTTAGGTTAGGTTAGGTTAGGTTAGGTTAGGTTAGGTTAGGTTAGGTTAGGTTAGGTTAGGTTAGGTTAGGTTAGGTTAGGTTAGGTTAGGTTAGGTTAGGTTAGGTTAGGTTAGGTTAGGTTAGGTTAGGTTAGGTTAGGTTAGGTTAGGTTAGGTTAGGTTAGGTTAGGTTAGGTTAGGTTAGGTTAGGTTAGGTTAGGTTAGGTTAGGTTAGGTTAGGTTAGGTTAGGTTAGGTTAGGTTAGGTTAGGTTAGGTTAGGTTAGGTTAGGTTAGGTTAGGTTAGGTTAGGTTAGGTTAGGTTAGGTTAGGTTAGGTTAGGTTAGGTTAGGTTAGGTTAGGTTAGGTTAGGTTAGGTTAGGTTAGGTTAGGTTAGGTTAGGTTAGGTTAGGTTAGGTTAGGTTAGGTTAGGTTAGGTTAGGTTAGGTTAGGTTAGGTTAGGTTAGGTTAGGTTAGGTTAGGTTAGGTTAGGTTAGGTTAGGTTAGGTTAGGTTAGGTTAGGTTAGGTTAGGTTAGGTTAGGTTAGGTTAGGTTAGGTTAGGTTAGGTTAGGTTAGGTTAGGTTAGGTTAGGTTAGGTTAGGTTAGGTTAGGTTAGGTTAGGTTAGGTTAGGTTAGGTTAGGTTAGGTTAGGTTAGGTTAGGTTAGGTTAGGTTAGGTTAGGTTAGGTTAGGTTAGGTTAGGTTAGGTTAGGTTAGGTTAGGTTAGGTTAGGTTAGGTTAGGTTAGGTTAGGTTAGGTTAGGTTAGGTTAGGTTAGGTTAGGTTAGGTTAGGTTAGGTTAGGTTAGGTTAGGTTAGGTTAGGTTAGGTTAGGTTAGGTTAGGTTAGGTTAGGTTAGGTTAGGTTAGGTTAGGTTAGGTTAGGTTAGGTTAGGTTAGGTTAGGTTAGGTTAGGTTAGGTTAGGTTAGGTTAGGTTAGGTTAGGTTAGGTTAGGTTAGGTTAGGTTAGGTTAGGTTAGGTTAGGTTAGGTTAGGTTAGGTTAGGTTAGGTTAGGTTAGGTTAGGTTAGGTTAGGTTAGGTTAGGTTAGGTTAGGTTAGGTTAGGTTAGGTTAGGTTAGGTTAGGTTAGGTTAGGTTAGGTTAGGTTAGGTTAGGTTAGGTTAGGTTAGGTTAGGTTAGGTTAGGTTAGGTTAGGTTAGGTTAGGTTAGGTTAGGTTAGGTTAGGTTAGGTTAGGTTAGGTTAGGTTAGGTTAGGTTAGGTTAGGTTAGGTTAGGTTAGGTTAGGTTAGGTTAGGTTAGGTTAGGTTAGGTTAGGTTAGGTTAGGTTAGGTTAGGTTAGGTTAGGTTAGGTTAGGTTAGGTTAGGTTAGGTTAGGTTAGGTTAGGTTAGGTTAGGTTAGGTTAGGTTAGGTTAGGTTAGGTTAGGTTAGGTTAGGTTAGGTTAGGTTAGGTTAGGTTAGGTTAGGTTAGGTTAGGTTAGGTTAGGTTAGGTTAGGTTAGGTTAGGTTAGGTTAGGTTAGGTTAGGTTAGGTTAGGTTAGGTTAGGTTAGGTTAGGTTAGGTTAGGTTAGGTTAGGTTAGGTTAGGTTAGGTTAGGTTAGGTTAGGTTAGGTTAGGTTAGGTTAGGTTAGGTTAGGTTAGGTTAGGTTAGGTTAGGTTAGGTTAGGTTAGGTTAGGTTAGGTTAGGTTAGGTTAGGTTAGGTTAGGTTAGGTTAGGTTAGGTTAGGTTAGGTTAGGTTAGGTTAGGTTAGGTTAGGTTAGGTTAGGTTAGGTTAGGTTAGGTTAGGTTAGGTTAGGTTAGGTTAGGTTAGGTTAGGTTAGGTTAGGTTAGGTTAGGTTAGGTTAGGTTAGGTTAGGTTAGGTTAGGTTAGGTTAGGTTAGGTTAGGTTAGGTTAGGTTAGGTTAGGTTAGGTTAGGTTAGGTTAGGTTAGGTTAGGTTAGGTTAGGTTAGGTTAGGTTAGGTTAGGTTAGGTTAGGTTAGGTTAGGTTAGGTTAGGTTAGGTTAGGTTAGGTTAGGTTAGGTTAGGTTAGGTTAGGTTAGGTTAGGTTAGGTTAGGTTAGGTTAGGTTAGGTTAGGTTAGGTTAGGTTAGGTTAGGTTAGGTTAGGTTAGGTTAGGTTAGGTTAGGTTAGGTTAGGTTAGGTTAGGTTAGGTTAGGTTAGGTTAGGTTAGGTTAGGTTAGGTTAGGTTAGGTTAGGTTAGGTTAGGTTAGGTTAGGTTAGGTTAGGTTAGGTTAGGTTAGGTTAGGTTAGGTTAGGTTAGGTTAGGTTAGGTTAGGTTAGGTTAGGTTAGGTTAGGTTAGGTTAGGTTAGGTTAGGTTAGGTTAGGTTAGGTTAGGTTAGGTTAGGTTAGGTTAGGTTAGGTTAGGTTAGGTTAGGTTAGGTTAGGTTAGGTTAGGTTAGGTTAGGTTAGGTTAGGTTAGGTTAGGTTAGGTTAGGTTAGGTTAGGTTAGGTTAGGTTAGGTTAGGTTAGGTTAGGTTAGGTTAGGTTAGGTTAGGTTAGGTTAGGTTAGGTTAGGTTAGGTTAGGTTAGGTTAGGTTAGGTTAGGTTAGGTTAGGTTAGGTTAGGTTAGGTTAGGTTAGGTTAGGTTAGGTTAGGTTAGGTTAGGTTAGGTTAGGTTAGGTTAGGTTAGGTTAGGTTAGGTTAGGTTAGGTTAGGTTAGGTTAGGTTAGGTTAGGTTAGGTTAGGTTAGGTTAGGTTAGGTTAGGTTAGGTTAGGTTAGGTTAGGTTAGGTTAGGTTAGGTTAGGTTAGGTTAGGTTAGGTTAGGTTAGGTTAGGTTAGGTTAGGTTAGGTTAGGTTAGGTTAGGTTAGGTTAGGTTAGGTTAGGTTAGGTTAGGTTAGGTTAGGTTAGGTTAGGTTAGGTTAGGTTAGGTTAGGTTAGGTTAGGTTAGGTTAGGTTAGGTTAGGTTAGGTTAGGTTAGGTTAGGTTAGGTTAGGTTAGGTTAGGTTAGGTTAGGTTAGGTTAGGTTAGGTTAGGTTAGGTTAGGTTAGGTTAGGTTAGGTTAGGTTAGGTTAGGTTAGGTTAGGTTAGGTTAGGTTAGGTTAGGTTAGGTTAGGTTAGGTTAGGTTAGGTTAGGTTAGGTTAGGTTAGGTTAGGTTAGGTTAGGTTAGGTTAGGTTAGGTTAGGTTAGGTTAGGTTAGGTTAGGTTAGGTTAGGTTAGGTTAGGTTAGGTTAGGTTAGGTTAGGTTAGGTTAGGTTAGGTTAGGTTAGGTTAGGTTAGGTTAGGTTAGGTTAGGTTAGGTTAGGTTAGGTTAGGTTAGGTTAGGTTAGGTTAGGTTAGGTTAGGTTAGGTTAGGTTAGGTTAGGTTAGGTTAGGTTAGGTTAGGTTAGGTTAGGTTAGGTTAGGTTAGGTTAGGTTAGGTTAGGTTAGGTTAGGTTAGGTTAGGTTAGGTTAGGTTAGGTTAGGTTAGGTTAGGTTAGGTTAGGTTAGGTTAGGTTAGGTTAGGTTAGGTTAGGTTAGGTTAGGTTAGGTTAGGTTAGGTTAGGTTAGGTTAGGTTAGGTTAGGTTAGGTTAGGTTAGGTTAGGTTAGGTTAGGTTAGGTTAGGTTAGGTTAGGTTAGGTTAGGTTAGGTTAGGTTAGGTTAGGTTAGGTTAGGTTAGGTTAGGTTAGGTTAGGTTAGGTTAGGTTAGGTTAGGTTAGGTTAGGTTAGGTTAGGTTAGGTTAGGTTAGGTTAGGTTAGGTTAGGTTAGGTTAGGTTAGGTTAGGTTAGGTTAGGTTAGGTTAGGTTAGGTTAGGTTAGGTTAGGTTAGGTTAGGTTAGGTTAGGTTAGGTTAGGTTAGGTTAGGTTAGGTTAGGTTAGGTTAGGTTAGGTTAGGTTAGGTTAGGTTAGGTTAGGTTAGGTTAGGTTAGGTTAGGTTAGGTTAGGTTAGGTTAGGTTAGGTTAGGTTAGGTTAGGTTAGGTTAGGTTAGGTTAGGTTAGGTTAGGTTAGGTTAGGTTAGGTTAGGTTAGGTTAGGTTAGGTTAGGTTAGGTTAGGTTAGGTTAGGTTAGGTTAGGTTAGGTTAGGTTAGGTTAGGTTAGGTTAGGTTAGGTTAGGTTAGGTTAGGTTAGGTTAGGTTAGGTTAGGTTAGGTTAGGTTAGGTTAGGTTAGGTTAGGTTAGGTTAGGTTAGGTTAGGTTAGGTTAGGTTAGGTTAGGTTAGGTTAGGTTAGGTTAGGTTAGGTTAGGTTAGGTTAGGTTAGGTTAGGTTAGGTTAGGTTAGGTTAGGTTAGGTTAGGTTAGGTTAGGTTAGGTTAGGTTAGGTTAGGTTAGGTTAGGTTAGGTTAGGTTAGGTTAGGTTAGGTTAGGTTAGGTTAGGTTAGGTTAGGTTAGGTTAGGTTAGGTTAGGTTAGGTTAGGTTAGGTTAGGTTAGGTTAGGTTAGGTTAGGTTAGGTTAGGTTAGGTTAGGTTAGGTTAGGTTAGGTTAGGTTAGGTTAGGTTAGGTTAGGTTAGGTTAGGTTAGGTTAGGTTAGGTTAGGTTAGGTTAGGTTAGGTTAGGTTAGGTTAGGTTAGGTTAGGTTAGGTTAGGTTAGGTTAGGTTAGGTTAGGTTAGGTTAGGTTAGGTTAGGTTAGGTTAGGTTAGGTTAGGTTAGGTTAGGTTAGGTTAGGTTAGGTTAGGTTAGGTTAGGTTAGGTTAGGTTAGGTTAGGTTAGGTTAGGTTAGGTTAGGTTAGGTTAGGTTAGGTTAGGTTAGGTTAGGTTAGGTTAGGTTAGGTTAGGTTAGGTTAGGTTAGGTTAGGTTAGGTTAGGTTAGGTTAGGTTAGGTTAGGTTAGGTTAGGTTAGGTTAGGTTAGGTTAGGTTAGGTTAGGTTAGGTTAGGTTAGGTTAGGTTAGGTTAGGTTAGGTTAGGTTAGGTTAGGTTAGGTTAGGTTAGGTTAGGTTAGGTTAGGTTAGGTTAGGTTAGGTTAGGTTAGGTTAGGTTAGGTTAGGTTAGGTTAGGTTAGGTTAGGTTAGGTTAGGTTAGGTTAGGTTAGGTTAGGTTAGGTTAGGTTAGGTTAGGTTAGGTTAGGTTAGGTTAGGTTAGGTTAGGTTAGGTTAGGTTAGGTTAGGTTAGGTTAGGTTAGGTTAGGTTAGGTTAGGTTAGGTTAGGTTAGGTTAGGTTAGGTTAGGTTAGGTTAGGTTAGGTTAGGTTAGGTTAGGTTAGGTTAGGTTAGGTTAGGTTAGGTTAGGTTAGGTTAGGTTAGGTTAGGTTAGGTTAGGTTAGGTTAGGTTAGGTTAGGTTAGGTTAGGTTAGGTTAGGTTAGGTTAGGTTAGGTTAGGTTAGGTTAGGTTAGGTTAGGTTAGGTTAGGTTAGGTTAGGTTAGGTTAGGTTAGGTTAGGTTAGGTTAGGTTAGGTTAGGTTAGGTTAGGTTAGGTTAGGTTAGGTTAGGTTAGGTTAGGTTAGGTTAGGTTAGGTTAGGTTAGGTTAGGTTAGGTTAGGTTAGGTTAGGTTAGGTTAGGTTAGGTTAGGTTAGGTTAGGTTAGGTTAGGTTAGGTTAGGTTAGGTTAGGTTAGGTTAGGTTAGGTTAGGTTAGGTTAGGTTAGGTTAGGTTAGGTTAGGTTAGGTTAGGTTAGGTTAGGTTAGGTTAGGTTAGGTTAGGTTAGGTTAGGTTAGGTTAGGTTAGGTTAGGTTAGGTTAGGTTAGGTTAGGTTAGGTTAGGTTAGGTTAGGTTAGGTTAGGTTAGGTTAGGTTAGGTTAGGTTAGGTTAGGTTAGGTTAGGTTAGGTTAGGTTAGGTTAGGTTAGGTTAGGTTAGGTTAGGTTAGGTTAGGTTAGGTTAGGTTAGGTTAGGTTAGGTTAGGTTAGGTTAGGTTAGGTTAGGTTAGGTTAGGTTAGGTTAGGTTAGGTTAGGTTAGGTTAGGTTAGGTTAGGTTAGGTTAGGTTAGGTTAGGTTAGGTTAGGTTAGGTTAGGTTAGGTTAGGTTAGGTTAGGTTAGGTTAGGTTAGGTTAGGTTAGGTTAGGTTAGGTTAGGTTAGGTTAGGTTAGGTTAGGTTAGGTTAGGTTAGGTTAGGTTAGGTTAGGTTAGGTTAGGTTAGGTTAGGTTAGGTTAGGTTAGGTTAGGTTAGGTTAGGTTAGGTTAGGTTAGGTTAGGTTAGGTTAGGTTAGGTTAGGTTAGGTTAGGTTAGGTTAGGTTAGGTTAGGTTAGGTTAGGTTAGGTTAGGTTAGGTTAGGTTAGGTTAGGTTAGGTTAGGTTAGGTTAGGTTAGGTTAGGTTAGGTTAGGTTAGGTTAGGTTAGGTTAGGTTAGGTTAGGTTAGGTTAGGTTAGGTTAGGTTAGGTTAGGTTAGGTTAGGTTAGGTTAGGTTAGGTTAGGTTAGGTTAGGTTAGGTTAGGTTAGGTTAGGTTAGGTTAGGTTAGGTTAGGTTAGGTTAGGTTAGGTTAGGTTAGGTTAGGTTAGGTTAGGTTAGGTTAGGTTAGGTTAGGTTAGGTTAGGTTAGGTTAGGTTAGGTTAGGTTAGGTTAGGTTAGGTTAGGTTAGGTTAGGTTAGGTTAGGTTAGGTTAGGTTAGGTTAGGTTAGGTTAGGTTAGGTTAGGTTAGGTTAGGTTAGGTTAGGTTAGGTTAGGTTAGGTTAGGTTAGGTTAGGTTAGGTTAGGTTAGGTTAGGTTAGGTTAGGTTAGGTTAGGTTAGGTTAGGTTAGGTTAGGTTAGGTTAGGTTAGGTTAGGTTAGGTTAGGTTAGGTTAGGTTAGGTTAGGTTAGGTTAGGTTAGGTTAGGTTAGGTTAGGTTAGGTTAGGTTAGGTTAGGTTAGGTTAGGTTAGGTTAGGTTAGGTTAGGTTAGGTTAGGTTAGGTTAGGTTAGGTTAGGTTAGGTTAGGTTAGGTTAGGTTAGGTTAGGTTAGGTTAGGTTAGGTTAGGTTAGGTTAGGTTAGGTTAGGTTAGGTTAGGTTAGGTTAGGTTAGGTTAGGTTAGGTTAGGTTAGGTTAGGTTAGGTTAGGTTAGGTTAGGTTAGGTTAGGTTAGGTTAGGTTAGGTTAGGTTAGGTTAGGTTAGGTTAGGTTAGGTTAGGTTAGGTTAGGTTAGGTTAGGTTAGGTTAGGTTAGGTTAGGTTAGGTTAGGTTAGGTTAGGTTAGGTTAGGTTAGGTTAGGTTAGGTTAGGTTAGGTTAGGTTAGGTTAGGTTAGGTTAGGTTAGGTTAGGTTAGGTTAGGTTAGGTTAGGTTAGGTTAGGTTAGGTTAGGTTAGGTTAGGTTAGGTTAGGTTAGGTTAGGTTAGGTTAGGTTAGGTTAGGTTAGGTTAGGTTAGGTTAGGTTAGGTTAGGTTAGGTTAGGTTAGGTTAGGTTAGGTTAGGTTAGGTTAGGTTAGGTTAGGTTAGGTTAGGTTAGGTTAGGTTAGGTTAGGTTAGGTTAGGTTAGGTTAGGTTAGGTTAGGTTAGGTTAGGTTAGGTTAGGTTAGGTTAGGTTAGGTTAGGTTAGGTTAGGTTAGGTTAGGTTAGGTTAGGTTAGGTTAGGTTAGGTTAGGTTAGGTTAGGTTAGGTTAGGTTAGGTTAGGTTAGGTTAGGTTAGGTTAGGTTAGGTTAGGTTAGGTTAGGTTAGGTTAGGTTAGGTTAGGTTAGGTTAGGTTAGGTTAGGTTAGGTTAGGTTAGGTTAGGTTAGGTTAGGTTAGGTTAGGTTAGGTTAGGTTAGGTTAGGTTAGGTTAGGTTAGGTTAGGTTAGGTTAGGTTAGGTTAGGTTAGGTTAGGTTAGGTTAGGTTAGGTTAGGTTAGGTTAGGTTAGGTTAGGTTAGGTTAGGTTAGGTTAGGTTAGGTTAGGTTAGGTTAGGTTAGGTTAGGTTAGGTTAGGTTAGGTTAGGTTAGGTTAGGTTAGGTTAGGTTAGGTTAGGTTAGGTTAGGTTAGGTTAGGTTAGGTTAGGTTAGGTTAGGTTAGGTTAGGTTAGGTTAGGTTAGGTTAGGTTAGGTTAGGTTAGGTTAGGTTAGGTTAGGTTAGGTTAGGTTAGGTTAGGTTAGGTTAGGTTAGGTTAGGTTAGGTTAGGTTAGGTTAGGTTAGGTTAGGTTAGGTTAGGTTAGGTTAGGTTAGGTTAGGTTAGGTTAGGTTAGGTTAGGTTAGGTTAGGTTAGGTTAGGTTAGGTTAGGTTAGGTTAGGTTAGGTTAGGTTAGGTTAGGTTAGGTTAGGTTAGGTTAGGTTAGGTTAGGTTAGGTTAGGTTAGGTTAGGTTAGGTTAGGTTAGGTTAGGTTAGGTTAGGTTAGGTTAGGTTAGGTTAGGTTAGGTTAGGTTAGGTTAGGTTAGGTTAGGTTAGGTTAGGTTAGGTTAGGTTAGGTTAGGTTAGGTTAGGTTAGGTTAGGTTAGGTTAGGTTAGGTTAGGTTAGGTTAGGTTAGGTTAGGTTAGGTTAGGTTAGGTTAGGTTAGGTTAGGTTAGGTTAGGTTAGGTTAGGTTAGGTTAGGTTAGGTTAGGTTAGGTTAGGTTAGGTTAGGTTAGGTTAGGTTAGGTTAGGTTAGGTTAGGTTAGGTTAGGTTAGGTTAGGTTAGGTTAGGTTAGGTTAGGTTAGGTTAGGTTAGGTTAGGTTAGGTTAGGTTAGGTTAGGTTAGGTTAGGTTAGGTTAGGTTAGGTTAGGTTAGGTTAGGTTAGGTTAGGTTAGGTTAGGTTAGGTTAGGTTAGGTTAGGTTAGGTTAGGTTAGGTTAGGTTAGGTTAGGTTAGGTTAGGTTAGGTTAGGTTAGGTTAGGTTAGGTTAGGTTAGGTTAGGTTAGGTTAGGTTAGGTTAGGTTAGGTTAGGTTAGGTTAGGTTAGGTTAGGTTAGGTTAGGTTAGGTTAGGTTAGGTTAGGTTAGGTTAGGTTAGGTTAGGTTAGGTTAGGTTAGGTTAGGTTAGGTTAGGTTAGGTTAGGTTAGGTTAGGTTAGGTTAGGTTAGGTTAGGTTAGGTTAGGTTAGGTTAGGTTAGGTTAGGTTAGGTTAGGTTAGGTTAGGTTAGGTTAGGTTAGGTTAGGTTAGGTTAGGTTAGGTTAGGTTAGGTTAGGTTAGGTTAGGTTAGGTTAGGTTAGGTTAGGTTAGGTTAGGTTAGGTTAGGTTAGGTTAGGTTAGGTTAGGTTAGGTTAGGTTAGGTTAGGTTAGGTTAGGTTAGGTTAGGTTAGGTTAGGTTAGGTTAGGTTAGGTTAGGTTAGGTTAGGTTAGGTTAGGTTAGGTTAGGTTAGGTTAGGTTAGGTTAGGTTAGGTTAGGTTAGGTTAGGTTAGGTTAGGTTAGGTTAGGTTAGGTTAGGTTAGGTTAGGTTAGGTTAGGTTAGGTTAGGTTAGGTTAGGTTAGGTTAGGTTAGGTTAGGTTAGGTTAGGTTAGGTTAGGTTAGGTTAGGTTAGGTTAGGTTAGGTTAGGTTAGGTTAGGTTAGGTTAGGTTAGGTTAGGTTAGGTTAGGTTAGGTTAGGTTAGGTTAGGTTAGGTTAGGTTAGGTTAGGTTAGGTTAGGTTAGGTTAGGTTAGGTTAGGTTAGGTTAGGTTAGGTTAGGTTAGGTTAGGTTAGGTTAGGTTAGGTTAGGTTAGGTTAGGTTAGGTTAGGTTAGGTTAGGTTAGGTTAGGTTAGGTTAGGTTAGGTTAGGTTAGGTTAGGATAGGTTAGGTTAGGTTAGGTTAGGTTAGGTTAGGTTAGGTTAGGTTAGGTTAGGTTAGGTTA